>OX422207.1:296486167-306486167 GCA_949130495.1 Sambucus nigra | reverse complement strand
AAGGTGGACCCGGTGGCATATCATTTGGCCTTACTAGATCATCATTAGTGGTTACACGATGTCTTCCATGTGTCCATATTGGGGAAGTTCTCGAGGGGCGAGTTAGCCTATCAATACATCGGCCTCGATGGGATTAAGTGGTTAGCCATGAAGAGAAATCGAAAAGCATCCTTGACCAAAGAGAGAAGATTTTGTGATCAAAGGTCATTCAGTTAGTTAAATTTTAGTGGGGACATCACAACGAGGCTAAGTTGACCTGGGAGAGAAAGGACAATATGCATGTGAGATATCCAGATATCTTCAAGTCAAGTATATAATTCAAATTTCAAGCAAAAAAAATTGTTTAAGGGGGAAGGAATATAATATCCTATATTTTTATAGGAATTATCTAACTGGGATAAATAATTAAATTGCTTGTTTTGACATGTGAGGTCACTTATTATATTTTATGCATGTTGTTGTATTCCGTATTAGCATAATGTGGTTCACATTTTTATAACGAACATAAATCATGGTACTAAATTAATAAAATATCTTAAGTGACTTAGCATTAAGGGAGACTATGTAATGGTCATGGATTTATTGTCGACGGTCTTCTTATTTCGATTATCCCCTCGATATCAGGTTCCATCGATTGTAAAGTAGTTTATTATAATGTCGAGTCATGCACGAATAATTAATAATTAAATTTTATATCTAGTGACATGTACCGACTTATAAGTTAAATTTGTGGAAGGTGTAATTTATTATAATCTGTCACATTTCGTGTTGACCTTTAGGATATTTAGTTTGCTTTTTACTTAAAATGGTGGAGTTTAATTCCATTGGTTAAGTACAAGACTTGGTCCAAGTTTTCGTCTATTTGGACAAGGTTTTGAAACCACTTGGTTATGTCTAACATTACTCGTAAGAGTAATTTCATGTCTAACACATATTGTTACTTAAGTTAGAAAATCTAAAGGCATATTCTCACTTAAGACCAAACCCTAAAGGCTAAGAGAAGTGGCACCACACGAACTAGGGATATTTGGAAGATTGAAGACTCGAATTCACCTGATTAGCTAAGGAAAGTTTACACAGATTAAGACTTTGATTTGAATTTTTGTTAGATTAACAATAATTCATTTTATTACGAAATTATACACTTCGTAATATGGTTTTAATCAATTAAACCCCCTAATTTTCAAAAATCATAATGACGAAATTAAAACTTAATCCCATATCAATGAACTTGTTAAATTAATGTTAAATACATGTATTAATCTTATAATATTGAGCTATTTGTTATACTTTTAATCATTGTAGTGAATCTTACAAAATTCCTCTTTTATATTTCGTACTTGAACTATATCTATTATGAATTTGATTAGAATTTTGAAACTAGGGTTCTAAAGCCCATAATTTGAATCTAGCCTTAAGTTCTTGGTTAAAACACTTAAAAATTTGTGATTATAAGTGGGATTGAATTACATAATGGTTTTAGATATCACAAACGGTGGTCCTAAAGGTATTCAAAACCTTAACTGGTTCACCCATGGAAAATTAGGGTTTATAGGTTTGAAACTTAGGGCTTGGGAAAGAGAAACCTATAATTTTTTAAAGTTTAGATAAGTGTGCCGTGCACACGATTAAATATTCAAGTGCCCATGTTAATTAATTACGTACGAATGGCAGCGTACGTTCTACTTAGATTATCCTGGTGTGCACAGTTCGGACAAGACACCTAATATGGTGAGATTTTGTCCTTAATTAATTTGGGTCAATTAATACATTAATTGATCCACGAGTATATTTTATATTCTATACTTTATTTATGTGCAAAGCATACCATGGTGTGTGAATACTCATGGGGACATACTAGTAGGGATTTTGATAGGGTGCGTATAACGTTGATCGCGCTTTATGTGTATTGAAAACGTGAGTGACCTCAAACCCAATAGGTGTTCCCCTAGGGACCTCATACAGGTTAAGGGAGGAGTGTTATAGAATAAGACAGGCATATAAAGTGGTTCGTACCTCTACTGCGGATTTTACTTCCATTGTCAAAGGTTGTTATGATGTTTATTAGATCATAAAAGGGTTATTACAATCTAGAAGGCCTATTGGGCATCGGATAAGAGATCCTGGGGTCCTTTGTCACTAATCCAGAGGACTTTAGGAAGTAACTAATGGACTTCTCTAAGAATTTCTGATTATTAATATAGGACTCAATAACGAATAGTATAGATAAAATAGCTAGAAATGATCAAAATTGTGGATTTATACTCATAATGGTGGGTTGAGACTGTGTGGAATAATGAGTAAATACTTAGAGAGGCTAAAACTCCTAGTTCTACTAATGTATTATGATTTGATAACATCATCAAACATTCTCCTTCATCTCCCCATATATATGCATTCTCTTGGAAAGAGAATAAGTGGACTGTCACAGCATGGATATGGTGTCTCTGAGGTTCAACGACATTAGATAAGAGGTGGAATGTTGGCCAAAGTTTTACGATTGGTGTAAGTTAGTTGTTGGGTGCATTTAATGCAGATGAGAGTCATCACTGCAAGTGGATCTTAGTGGTGGTGTAGGTGTAATAGTGTTATGCTTTTCACCAACCCTCTAGACGAACTACATGGGTTTAGCTTAATGTATGGGAGATCTGGAACTACCAATCATAGGATGGCTTGGAAGTATGTTGAAATGATATACCTCCGGGCTGAGGGTTAGATGACCTATGGAGGTCATTTTTCTTTAGACTAAGGTTTATTACATATGTTAGATATGGAGGGATGATAGTGTTAAGGTCTTTAAGCTTGGTTAAAATGATATATTAGAATGATTGAATATTCTAGAAGAGTGATGAGGTTGATGATGCCTGTGTTTCTTCGGTGATCCTTTCTTGATGTAAACGGAGGTCTTGGAGACTTAAAAGTGGTTTGATAAAAGTTAGGGGTTAACCTTAAAACCTTAGTCCTTATATGAGGGAAGCCCCGGGGATCTAATAACTCTTAGAATACTATGATTTAGACATGGTATCATCATTAGCCCCTTGTTTCAGGGGTAAAAAGGGAAACCCTTATCCATTATGCAAGTTGGGGGTAAGACATAACTAACCACTGATATTCTTGTCATAATTAGATTACACTGGGAAGGAGCTTACATTAAAGCACAATTGGTCGAGAGTACTAAAGTGTCAGACCTATGGGGCTATAAAGGAGACCATTGGGCTCATTTTAATCCTTCACACTTCATTACATCTATCTCTTCTCTTTAGGATTCTTGAGCAAATAATTATTTCCCCTATTTTTAAGACAAAAAATGTCTCGTTAAAACCTTTCTCCCTCTAAAACCTTGGACCCCACACCCCTATTGACTGTTGGTCCTCGCGTCTCTCTTCCCCCAAATGTGGAACAAGGTGCTGAGCCCTCAGGTCATCTTCCAACACGGGAAATTTCCTCTGATTCACTAGTAATTAACTACCTGGGGGATAATGATGAATTTTTTTTGTGGGTGATAATACACAAATATTGCGTATTTTATCCCTTGAACCAACGCATTTAAGCCCCCTCGGGTATCTTATTCCCTATATTTATGCTCGGTAACCAAACAACCTTGGATTTCTATGTTAACATGTTTTCCATGGGTTAATTGAGCTTTTATAGGTATCTGGATGCTAAGTGTGAAGTTCGGACGCATTCTGCCCGATTTTCGTACGCAATTGCACATTCAAGGGCAATTCGGTCAATTCACAGCTTGGGCACCTGGCCCAACATCTCACGAAAGTTGTAGCACTCCTCGTAAGATTCGTGTGGCCGTGAACGGTGCGCGATTCTAAGTCATAACGGAGAAGTTATGGTTATTTTAGAGGAGGAGAAAACCAAACACATCAAAATAGGAGGAAAGGAGAAGTAGCCCTGCTTGATCGATCGATCGATCAAAAGGATCGATCGATCCATCCATCAGAATTTTGCCATCGAACTGAGACAGTGGGTTGATATTTTTAGCATCGATCGATCAATCAAAGGGGTCGATCGATCAATGCTCTGTTTTCAGCTGATATTTTGGCTTTTCTTTTCTTTTTCCTTTTCTTTTCTAATTTTATTCCACTTACTATATAATGTAATTTTGTGTAATCAAGTAGAAAAATCGATTTTAGATAGTTTAGGTTAGGAGGTTTGAGAACTCATTTCGTCATTTCTTTTTGGATTGATACCCATTTGGGTTTGTAATTTGTGCTATCATCTTCCATCTCCATTAATATAGCTTGTATATCATTAATTCTTTCCTTGTAGTTAATTTTACATGCTTTGTTAATTAGATTCACATGCTTTCTTTCCTTGATTTCTAGGTAGTTTTATTACGTTTATTTATCGCGTTTATTTATCGCGTTTTTAATATGCTTTCTATCTAATTTAGTCTAGGTTGTGCCGGATTGAACTCACTCCGAGTTGACATGTTACTTTGTTTTGTGATGGTGTTTACGGGTCTATTTCGGGTGAGTTGTCCTAATTATTGTGCCTAGGATATTTGACGGAGCATATCATGTATGTTCCGTGCTTACGACCTTGCGTGCATAATTTCTGAGGTATTTGTTTACGCTAAAATCTTATTAGGCTTTTATGCGGATTTAGGGGAGTGACAACCCTTGATTCAATTAACTGTCGAAACGAGATGCATTTGTAATAACTCGTCGACCCATGTGACCATTTTATACTAATTAACTCGGGTAAGGGATATTCGACACAACCTATAGTTTTTACTCGCTTTCCTTAATCTAGCTTTATTTTCTCACGCCTAGATTAACATTTCCCTTTTTTCATATTTTCCTTTTTAGTTTGTAATTCACCTTTTTTCCTTTTTATTTAGGAGTATTTAATCATATAAATTCTAGCAACTCGTCTCTGTGGATTTTCGATACCCGACTTACTGCTATACTTGTATCGCAAGTGTAGTTGTAATTTTGGTTTGTTTGTGTTATCGCAGTGAAACGAAAACAACGATTGTGTCCTTACACGAACACACTTTTCACGTGGTAATCAAAATGGCGCCGTTGCCGAGGATGAGTTTGTTTTAGACTTTATTTGATTTAGTATTTCGTAGTATTTTCTTTCTATTTGTATTATTTGCTAGCCTTTTTGAAGGACTTCCTCATTTGAGCACTTAGAAACGCTTGAATTTCTCGCGCGCGCGTATCTTTGTGGAATTGGCCACTTGGAGCCATTTATTGGGGCAAGCATGAATTCTTTCGGTAATCATTATGATAATTCTCAAAATTCTCGCAAACCTATGACTTTTGGTCAATACTTAGAACCCAAAAAAATTGCAACAACTAAAATGACTTTGGGTGAGTATTACAAAAGTTTAGCTTTGGAGTGCGTGTATTTTGATGATGATGATGATGATGATGATAATAATGATTTTGGGCCTTTACCTCCTTATAATAGGAATTTTGAAACGAATTGCAATAGTTTTCAAAATTCCTATAATAATGACTTTTCGTTTAAGTCCAAAGATAATTTTCAAAGTTCCCATTTTCAAGTATTCGCACCTCGACCTATGACATTCGATGAGAGCTTGCGTATGCTTAAGAATGAGAAAATTGAAAATCCTTATCGGGAAGAAAATAGATGTTGGGAACATGAGTTGGATTTATTATTTGAGTTCGACGTCGATTTTGCTTCTGAGACTTTTGAAATCGAGGAATGTTTTGAACCAAATGAGTACTTTGTGCCTACTTTGGAACAAACCATTCTAGACTTTTCCCATTGCATAATAGATATTGAAAGTAAGGATGAAAATGACGTAATATCTATTTGCAATGAAATGATTTCTTCTTTGGCCCCCAAAGAAGAACATTTCATTGAAAATGATATTATTTCATTTGAAACGCAATCTTCATGCAATGATGATTCATCTCATGAGTTTGAATTTCTTCCATCCCCATTTTCATTCTTTGTTATCACACCGTCAGAAGTACTCGATGATTCGATTTCAAACTTTAATATTTTAAACCTTTTCGCCGATGAGGAGTACTTGCTCGAGTCGCCTTCCACGATCGCATCTTGGCCTTTGTGTGCGCCGCCTCCCATTCTAATTTCAAAATCTTTAGGAGGATATTCGGCTTTTCTCGGTCCCCACATGTTTTTGTCGCCTGTTCAATCCAAATCCCCCATCCTCTCGCCAAAAATTTTAATTGGGGATAGTTCCTTTCTTACGCCTTACACATGCCTTCCATTGTTCAAACCGAATTCATATTTTTCGGAAGGCGTGCTTGAGTGTGAGGGTACACCGGTTATCCTCTAAAGTCAAATCGTTTATGCGGTAGACCCTCAGCTATTTAGACTTCTAGTGTACAGTTAGTGTGATGCCTATATAGTAGGTTGTATATAGTTAGCTTTTTATTCTTTCTTTCTTTTTAGTTTTTCTTCCCTTTTTAATTTAGTCTAATGTAATTAGTTAACTTTTTGCTATTTATTTTTGCTATGCTCGGTACTAACTTGTTTTGTAGATTCTTTGGACTTGTTCTTATGGGGATCGCTCCAGTTTTGGGTAATATCGTTCTTTTACTCTCTTTGACTTGGTTCTTAATTCACATTGAGGACAATGTCAAGTTTTAAGTTAGGGGGTGTGGGATATTCTATCCATTTCTTTATTTAGTCCATGTTTTTTCTCACATGTTAGTTACGTAGTATGCTTTTCTTAGAAAAAATCAAAAATTTCGAAAATATTTTCTTTCTTTTTTCTCCTTTATTGAGCTTTTTGCCTTTGTTTCTGATGATAAATTTCAATAATTGCCCGATCCACCAATGATGCATGTTCTCGATTTTAGAAGTTATTAGACTTTAGTCTCACTTCTTGATATTATGAATAACTTCACGAATTAAACTTGGATCCCATGAGCACATGCACTTTCTTGCCTTATTGATTTGGTTTAATATTTTTATAACTCGGTTATCTTTTCTTGCATTGTATATACTTACACCGAGTAAGATTTTAGCGGAGGAGAAAACCAAACATATAAAAACAGGAGGAAAAGAGAAGCTGCCCTGCTTGATCGATCGATCGATCGATCCTTCAGAATTTTGCCATCGAGCAGAGACAGTGGGCTGATATTTTTACCATCGATCGATCGATCAAAGGGATCGATCGATCGATGCTCTGTTTTCGGATGATATTTTGTCTTTTCTTTTCTTTTTCCTTTTCTTTTCTAATTTTATTCCACTTACTATATAATGGAATTTTGCGTAATCAAGTAGAAAAAACGATTTTAGATAGTTTAGGTTAGGGTTTTGGAGGTTTGAGAGCTCATTTCTTCATTTCTTCTTGGATTGACACCTATTTGGATTTGTAATTTGTGCTTTCATCTTCCATCTCCATTAATATAGCTTGTATTTCATTAATTCTTTCTTTGTAGTTAATTTTACATGCTTTGTTAATTAGATTCACATGCTTTCTTTCCTTGTTTTCTAGGTAGTTTTATTGCGTTTCTTTACCGCGTTTTTAATATGCTTTCTAGCTAATTTAGTCTAGGTTGTGCCGGATTTAAATCACTCCGGGTTTAAATGGTGCTTTTCTTTGGTGATGGTGTTTACGGATCTATTTCGGGTGCATTGTCCTAGTTATTGCGCCTAGGAGATTTGACGAGGCATATCATGTATGTTCCGTGCTTACGACCTTGCGTACGTAATTTTCAGGGTATTTGTTGACGCTAAAATCTTATTAGGCTTTTATGCGGATTTAGGGGCATGACAACCCTTGATTCAATTAACTGTCGAAACGAGTCGCGTTTGTAATAACTCATCGACCCATGTGACCATTTTATACCAATTAACTCGGGTGAGGGATATTCGACATAACCTGTAGTTTTTACTCGCTTTCCTTAATCTAGTTTTATTTTCCCACGCCTAGATTAACATTTTCCTTTTTTTCATCTTTTCCTTTTTAGTTTGTAATTCACCTTTTTCCCTTTTATTTAGGAGTATTAAATCATATAAATTCTAGCAACTCGTCTTTGTTGATTTTCGATACCCGACTTACCGCTATACTTGTATCACAAGTGTAGTTGTAATTTATGTTTGTTAGTATTATCGCCGTGAAATGAAAACAACGACTGTGTCCTTACAAGAACACACTTTTCATGCGGTAATCAGTGGGTCCACTCTACTTCCTAAATCACTGAACAAGGACTGAGGAGAGTGCATGTTCCCTAGTTTCCAAGCACGCGTGCTTCAACGAATGCTTTTTATAATATGGTGTTGGGGTTTATTCATAAAACCACGTGCAAAACATTTTATTATTGTTTTATGAATGATTATTTTACTTATTTCGAAATGATAATCAAGTTTGCAATAATGATATATATATATATATATATATATATATATATAGGCAGGCTCTTTTGCACACTAAGTTTGCACACGTCCTGGCGCATACCATTTTTTTAATTATTAAAAAAATATTTTTGGGTTGATTTTTTTATGTGATATTTAAACATTTCAACAGACCCATTTAAACAAATCAGCTAAAAAAAACTTTTTTTTGCTATTTTAAAAAAATCTGTCAAACTTTCGCAACTTTTAAAGTGCTTAAAAGCTACGAAAGTTTGATTGATTTTTTAAAAATAGCAAAAAAAGTTTTTTTGAGTTGAGTTTTTTATATGGTCCCTTGAAATGTTTAAATATCACACAGAAAAATCATCTCGAAAATATTTGTTTTACTATTTTAAAAAAATGATGTGCAAACTTAGTGTTCATAAGAGTCTGTGTGTGTGTGTGTTTGTATATATATATAGTTTCATATCCATATCTCCTCAAAAGATCTTAGTGGTAACTCGAGTGAGTCAACTTCATGTTGATCCCAAAGAGATTGGAGTTTTAATTTTAGCACTATTAAAAAGCTCACAACCTAGATAGGAAGTTGACATCCTATCGGAATAGTTGCGATGAAATCGTAATAGTTATCTCAAACAATGGAAACCTATACAATGATTCAAGAATTTGTATGATAGTTCAATATAGGATTGTGATCAGTATTGTCACACCCCAAACCCAATATCCATACTAATCATTTATTATTAGAATAATTAAATCATAATCTAGAGCCCATTGGAAATATAATTCATCTATCCATATTTTACTGTATAATGCGCATAATCAACATAATATTATTATTGTGCCATAACGAAATCAATATCAGAGTCATAATTTAAGCGGACATACAATACTATGATTAACTATGATCAACTCAATCCAAGCTAAATCAATATATACAATGTGTGAGTATATTAAAATCTTCAGTGTGACAACGATAAAATCCCATTTTTAAATCCCATCTCTCTCCAACGGTGCAACTCTCAAAGCTACCCGTCATATGGTATCCTAGCTGGCAGCGTGTGAACCTGAAATTGTTAAAATATAAACCGTAAGCATTAAGCTTAGTGAGGTACTCCTTCCCTGCAATAGAATAACAATTCTATATCGAATATGTAGATGAACAATCCTGCCCATTGGCAATAACAAATCATGGATCATAAGATCCAAATAATTCTGCCCGTTGGCAATAACAAATCCTGGATATTTGAATATCCAAACAAATCCTGAATACCGAAGTATTCAAACCAATCCTGGATCATAGGACCCAAACAAATCCTGGATATTTTAATATCCAAACAAATCCTGAATACCGAAGTATTCAAACAAATCCGCTCTTAGAGCTATATTCATATTTATATATGAAACAAATCATAAGTACACTCACCTTGACAGTTTAACTGGATTTTCCCTTGCCTTTATCCTGTACTTGTTCAATCAGCTCTCCTTCCCTTCCTATCATTCTCACAATATTAGTATCATCATAAGAATATTAATAGTCCAAAGAATAACTTCAATCATAACTCAATTCATAAGCATCATATTATTCAATTCAAATCATTCATTAAAATGAAGTCCCATCTAGACTCAGGTTCTGATATCTAACATATTCAAATTACAGCCCAAACCCTTTTTAATTATTCTTGGTAATCCAATCCTTATTATATCATGTTTCCAAAACAAAAGACGGCACATCATTCCGAGTTTCCTAGAGCAAAATAAGCCTATTTCTTCACTACATAGCAAATCTGCCCTATAGTCTCTTTTATCGTTCATTCAACTTCCAGGAATTTTCATGATTTTTCTACATCATAAATTTCTATGATATTTCACCCAACATCAGTAAACACATTGAAAAATATAAGATTAAAGTTTCATAATTTTTAAGGTTCGTTTGCTATGTCAAGCAAAACACCGAACACATGGCGGGCATATTTTCACCCTTAGGGCAGATTTCTTACCCGAACTTCAAACCCTCACCAAGGACTCATTTGTTGGTATTTTCACATGATTTTCGGATATGTCATACATATATGAGTCCATGTTAATATCCAATTGGAAGCAATCGATTCCAGTAACTATACAAAAATATATGGAAGTTTGAATAAACAAAGTTTCTAAACAAAGCAATCTTAGGGTTTTGTACATTCAACTTAACTTAAACTTGCATATATCCATACATATGCACCCAAACATTAAAGTTCAATAAAAATCAAGGATTTATATCATATAAATCGTAAATGAAAGAAAAAATAGCAAGATTCATGGTTGGAATTACCTTAGGGGCTTTTTCGTAATTTTCTATGAATTTTCTTCAATTTTCTCCTCACTTTTTCTTCCTAACTTCCAACTTCTCTTTCCTTAGGCTTAAAATCTCTCATGGCTGAATTTTGGCTGAATAAAGAGGTAATTCTAAGGGTTTGAGGTCGGCCAAATCCACCACCCTTCCCAACCAATTAGAATAAAACATTTGTTGCCATATTAAGACAAAATACTACTTAACGGATGGACTACTTTGCCCTTGTTTCGTAATTTTGGTATAACTTCTCACTCGAACCTCCGTTTCATTCACCGTTTGTTGTGTTACAACCATAACTCACTTGTCTACAATTATGTAGTTTTCACCTCAAGTCAATTGTTATGTCATAAAGGTCAAAACTAGCCTTAAACATGGACATTCCTATCGAAACCTTCAAATTTTGTATTTGTAACTAATTCGACATTTCATGCTTTTTGGAGGTAGGATTAGACTAAACATAATAAATTAACATCACATATATTAATAACACACTAATCATATCACACAAGCTAGGCATGATTTACGTATAATTAATCATAATTATATTCGGGTTGTCACAATTCTCCCCCTGTTAGGAAATTTCGTCCTCGAAATTGACATACCTTGGTTGTCCGAATCAAACAAATAGGGATAACGCATTTTCATGCTATCCTCACTCTCCCATGTAGCTTCTTCCATGGAATGCCTTCTCCACACAACTTTCACAAGTGGGATCACCTTTGACCTCAATATTTGTTCTTTCCTATCGACGATAGCAAGCGGTTCTTCCACGTAGTTCAAATCTTCCTTCAACTCAATAGGTTGTTCCACCAATACATGTGAAGGGTCTGCTACATACTTTCTTAACATAGAAACATGGAAAACATCATGTAACCGAGATAATTCTGGTGGTAATGCTAACTTGTAGGCAACCATCCCGACTTTCTCAAGGATTTCATAAGGTCCAATGTAGCGTGGACTTAATTTCCCTTTCTTTCCAAACCTCATAACTCCTTTCCATGGAGATATCCGAAGAAACACATAATCCCCTTTCTGGAATTCCAAATCTTTTCGTCGTTTATCCGCATAACTTTTCTGTCTGCTTTGAGCTATTCTCATTTGATCTTGAATAATCTTCACTTTTTCAGTGGTGACTTCAATTAATTCTGGACCCTCTATCTTCCTTTCACCAACTTCACCCCAACATATCGGTGTACGACATCGTCTACCATACAAGGCTTCATATGGAGCCATACCAATAGTAGACTGAAAACTATTGTTATATGCAAATTCTATCAAAGGCAAATATTCATCCCAATTACCTTTGAAATCAAGCACACAAGCTCTAAGCATATCTTCCAAAATCTGTATTGTCCTTTCAGACTGCCCATCTGTCTGGGGGTGAAAAGCCGTACTAAACTTCAAGTTAGTACCCATAGCATACTGCAAGCTATCCCAAAATCTGGATGTAAAAGTAGGGTCCCTATCTGAAACAATAGATACCGGTGCTCCATGCAATCGAATAATTTCATTAACATACAATCTAGCATACCTATCAACTGTATACGTAGTCTTGACTGCTAGAAAGTGAGCGGACTTTGTCAATCTATCCACCACTACCCAAATCGAATCTGACCCCTTCTGAGATCGAGGAAGCCCAACCACAAAATCCATCGTTACATGATCCCATTTCCATTCCGGTATCGGCAATGGCTGAAGCAGACCAGTAGGTTTCTGATGCTCCACTTTCACTTGCTGACATATAAGGCACCTCGCAACAAAATCAGCTATTTCCTTCTTCATATTATTCCACCAATAATGCTCCTTTAAATCCCTATACATTTTAGTGCTACCAGGATGCATAGTATAAATGGAATTATGAGCCTCATCTAAAATTTCCTCTTTCAATCCACACACATTAGGCACACACAACCGATGCTTATACAATAAAGTGCCATCATTCACAATACAAAAATCTTCAGACTTACCATCTTGGACATCTTGTCGTTTCTTCTCAAGGAAAGGATCTTGACTTTGCAAATCACGAATACGGGTAGCTAATAAAGGCCTCATGCTTACATGAGCGAAGAATCTATCCCCATCTACTAGTTGCAATTCTACTCCCATCAATCTCAACTCCATAATATGAGCAACTCTAACACATCGAATACAAGATAACCTGCTTGAAGCCTTTCTACTCAAAGCGTCTGCAACTACATTTGCCTTTCCTGGGTGGTAGTGAATTGTACAATCATAATCTTTAATTAACTCCATCCACCGCCTCTGCCTCAAATTCAACTCCTTCTGAGTAAACAAATACTTAAGGCTTTGATGGTCAGTAAAAATTTCACATACCTCACCATATAGATAATGACGCCATAATTTCAAAGCAAATACAATAGCAGCAAGTTCCAAATCATGTGTAGGATAATTACGTTCATGTGTACGCAACTGCCTAGAAGCATAGGCAATAACTTTACCATGCTGCATAAAAACACAACCCAACCCCTGATGTGAAGCATCGGTATAAACAACAAAACCATCTCCACCATGCGGAATAGTAAGAACAGGTGCGGTTACCAACCTCTTTTTCAATTCATCAAAACTATTTTCGCAATCAGAATTCCATTCAAACTTAACATCTTTCCGAGTCAGTTTAGTCATTGGTAAGGCAATCGAAGAAAATCCCTTAATAAACCTTCTATAATACCCAGCTAAACCCAGAAAACTCCTCACCTCAGTCACATTATCGGGTCTCTCCCATTTCACAATAGCCTCTACCTTTTTAGGATCAACACATATACCATCTCCAGAAATAACATGGCCTAAAAATGCAACTTGTGATAGCCAAAATTCACACTTGCTAAACTTGGCATACAACTTCTTATCTTTCAACAGATTCAAAATAGTTGTGAGATGTTTTTCATGTTCAACCATATCATGGGAATAAATCAGAATATCATCAATAAAAACTATCACAAATGAATCAACAAAAGGATGCAGTACCCGGTTCATAAGATCCATAAATACAGCTGGAGCATTAGTCACCCCAAAAGGCATCACAAGAAATTCAAAATGACCATACCGAGTACGGAAAGAGGTTTTAGAAATATCACTTTCCTTCACCCTCACCTGATGATAACCCGATCGCAAGTCTATCTTTGAAAACACTTTAGCACCCTGCAACTGATCAAACAAATCATCTATACGAGGTAAAGGATACTTGTTCTTAATTGTAGCTTTATTCAGTTGCCTATAATCAATACACAAACGCATGGTACCATCTTTCTTTTTCACAAATAAAACTGGCGCACCCCATGGAGATACGCTAGGTTGTATGAACCCTCTATCAAGTAAATCTTGCAATTGAATCTTGAGTTCTTTCAACTCAGCAGGTGCCATTCTATACGGTGCCATAGAAATAGGGGTTGTCCCTGGTGCTAATTCAATACTAAATTCAACTTCTCTTTCTGGAGGTAACCCTGGCAACTCACTAGGAAACACTTCAGGAAAATCCCGTACAATAGGAACATCGACTAATTGTAAAGCCCCCTTCCTAGTGTCAAGAACATATGCAATAAAACCCTCACAACCCTTACTCAATAATTTCCTCGTCTGAATAGCAGAAATGATGCAACTGGGAACAATTTTCCTTTCCCCCACAAATTTAAATTCAGGCTCACCAGGCATATTAAAAACAACTTCCTTACGGAAACAATCCATGGATGCATGATATTTGGATAGCCAATCCATTCCCAGAATTATATCAAAATCAGAAATATCCAATGGAAGTAGATCTATAACTGTATCTCTAGACCCCACAGTCAAAACACAATCATGAAAAACATATTCAGTTACAACCATATCCCCCATAGGCATATAAATACCCAACCCCACATCTAAACGAGCACACGGTATATTCAAGTATATGGCAAAAGCATAGGACACAAAAGAATGTGTGGAACCAGAATCAACCAAAACATAAGCACTTCTATCACTAACAGAAAGTGTACCTGTCACCACATCTGGCGTAATCTGAGCTTCTTTCATCGTAAAGACTCGTCCACCTGGCCTGGAACCACTAGCTTGTCCTCTACCCACACTCTTCACTGTACTGCCTGGAGATAACATTCTGCTTGCTACTTCACTATGTGCTGCTGGAGTCTGTGCCAATTGCGGACAATTCTTCTTAATATGCCCCACTTGATGACAATGGTAGTATTCCAATCCCTTAAGCTTAGGACACTCAGATTTATAATGTCCTTCCTCTTTACAAAAGAAACATGTAACACCTCCTATTGGGGCCTCACCTCTCCCTGACTTTCTGGCTGAACCAAAAGATCCTCCACCCCTGGTATCTCTACCAAACCTCCCCTGACCTCTACCACTATCTCCACCACCTCTCTGAAATTTATGAGGTTCCACCTTAACACTTCCACTCTCACCTCCCCTATACTGAGATGCGTCGAATCTACTTTTCTTAAAACTCTCTCTGCTCGCCACCCCTTGGTTCATTTGCCTTTCTGCTATCATGGCTTTGTTTACCAGAGAAGCATAATCTTCTAACTCATAAGTGGCTACTCTATTTTGAATAGGCAAAATCAATCCATCTTGAAACTTACTACATTTATCTTCTTCCTCCTGCACATACTTAGTAGCAAATCTAGACAAAGCAGTAAATTTAGCATCATACTCCCTCACAGACATGTTCCCTTGGGTCAAATTTATAAACTCCCTCAGTTTCTCCCTCCTATAGACCTTAGGGAAATACTTAACATACAAAGCTTTAATAAATTCAGCCCAAGTAATAACATCAGTACCTTCCATCCTGGGCACCAAATGGTTGCTGGCTTCCCACCAATATTTCGCCTCTCCTTTGAGCTTAAACACAGCTAGATTCACTTTCTGGTTATCTGGAACCTTCATAACTGCAAAGATAGTTTCTAGATCCCTGACCCACATCTCAGCTTCCGTAGGTTCAACTGACCCTGAATATTATGGAGGATTCAACTTCAAAAACTTCTCATG
Organism: Sambucus nigra; assembly: GCA_949130495.1. Taxonomy (NCBI): domain Eukaryota; kingdom Viridiplantae; phylum Streptophyta; class Magnoliopsida; order Dipsacales; family Adoxaceae; genus Sambucus; species Sambucus nigra. The sequence continues at coordinate 306,470,503 of OX422207.1, read as the reverse complement.
CATGGAATCTTTCATTTCCTTCCTTGCCTCTTTCTCAATCCTGGCCACAGTCTTGGATTCTAGATATCTAGCCTGTTGTTCTGCCATTTGCGCCATATTTCTTTCTTGTTGCTCTGCCATCCTCATCATTACCTGCGCCATTATTTGCATCTCTGTAGGCTGCTCTTGCTCTCTAGCCCTTCCAGCAACACTTTGCTCCACTTCAGTATTCTCTGTACGAGAAGCGACTCCCTCTTCTCTAGGTTGTCCATTCCCAGGTTCCATCTGGAATTATCTGTAATACAATAAAATTCTAACAACCAGTATAAACAGTTTACAGTACTAAACTATTTGTTAGTATATAAACAATTCAATAATATCAAATCAATCAATAACTGCCATCTAATCGTCACACACGTCCAGAATTAATAACCTAGACGCTCTGATACCACTAATTGTCACACCCCAAACCCAATATCCATACTAATCATTTATTATTAGAATAATTAAATCATAATCTAGAGCCCATTGGAAATATAATTCATCTATCCATATTTTACTGTATAATGCGCATAATCAACATAATATTATTATTGTGCCATAACGAAATCAATATCAGAGTCATAATTTAAGCGGACATACAATACTATGATTAACTATGATCAACTCAATCCAAGCTAAATCAATATATACAATGTGTGAGTATATTAAAATCTTCAGTGTGACAACGATAAAATCCCATTTTTAAATCCCATCTCTCTCCAACGGTGCAACTCTCAAAGCTACCCGTCATATGGTATCCTAGCTGGCAGCGTGTGAACCTGAAATTGTTAAAATATAAACCGTAAGCATTAAGCTTAGTGAGGTACTCCTTCCCTGTAATAGAATAACAATTCTATATCGAATATGTAGATGAACAATCCTGCCCATTGGCAATAACAAATCATGGATCATAAGATCCAAATAATTCTGCCCGTTGGCAATAACAAATCCTGGATATTTGAATATCCAAAAAAATCCTGAATACCGAAGTATTCAAACCAATCCTAGATCATAGGACCCAAACAAATCCTGGATATTTTAATATCCAAACAAATCCTGAATACCGAAGTATTCAAACAAATCCGCTCTTAGAGCTATATTCATATTTATATATGAAACAAATCATAAGTACACTCACCTTGACAGTTTAACTGGATTTTCCCTTGCCTTTATCCTGTAATTGTTCAATAAGCTCTCCTTCCCTTCCTATCATTCTCACAATATTAGTATCATCATAAGAATATTAATAGTCCAAAGAATAACTTCAATCATAACTCAATTCATAAGCATCATATTATTCAATTCAAATCATTCATTAAAATGAAGTCCCATCTAGACTCAGGTTCTGATATCTAACATATTCAAATTACAGCCCAAACCCTTTTTAATTATTCTTGGTAATCCAATCCTTATTATATCATGTTTCCAAAACAAAAGACGGCACATCATTCCGAGTTTCCTAGAGCAAAATAAGCCTATTTCTTCACTACATAGCAAATCTGCCCTATAGGCTCTTTTATCGTTCATTCAACTTCCAGGAATTTTCATGATTTTTCTACATCATAAATTTCTATGATATTTCACCCAACATCAGTAAACACATTGAAAAATATAAGATTAAAGTTTCATAATTTTTAAGGTTCGTTTGCTATGTCAAGCAAAACACCGAACACATGGCGGGCATATTTTCACCCTTAGGGCAGATTTCTTACCCGAACTTCAAACCCTCACCAAGGACTCATTTGTTGGTATTTTCACATGATTTTCGGATATGTCATACATATATGAGTCCATGTTAATATCCAATTGGAAGCAATCGATTCCAGTAACTATACAAAAATATATGGAAGTTTGAATAAACAAAGTTTCTAAACAAAGCAATCTTAGGGTTTTGTACATTCAACTTAACTTAAACTTGCATATATCCATACATATGCACCCAAACATGAAAGTTCAATAAAAATCAAGGATTTATATCATATAAATCGTAAATGAAAGAAAAAATAGCAAGATTCATGGTTGGAATTACCTTAGGGGCTTTTTCGTAATTTTCTATGAATTTTCTTCAATTTTCTCCTCACTTTTTCTTCCTAACTTCCAACTTCTCTTTCCTTAGGCTTAAAATCTCTCATGGCTGAATTTTGGCTGAATAAAGAGGTAATTCTAAGGGTTTGAGGTCGGCCAAATCCACCACCCTTCCCAACCAATTAGAATAAAACATTTGTTGCCATATTAAGACAAAATACTACTTAACGGATGGACTACTTTGCCCTTGTTTCGTAATTTTGGTATAACTTCTCACTCGAACCTCCGTTTCATTCACCGTTTGTTGTGTTACAACCATAACTCACTTGTCTACAATTATGTAGTTTTCACCTCAAGTCAATTGTTATGTCATAAAGGTCAAAACTAGCCTTAAACATGGACATTCCTATCGAAACCTTCAAATTTTGTATTTGTAACTAATTCGACATTTCATGCTTTTTGGAGGTAGGATTAGACTAAACATAATAAATTAACATCACATATATTAATAACACACTAATCATATCACACAAGCTAGGCATGATTTACGTATAATTAATCATAATTATATTCGGGTTGTCACAAGTATACTACAAGAATATAAAAAAATGAGATTTGAGTATAAGAGTTATCCTGATTAAACTCAGGCGATCTCACACCATTTGTAAAGGGTGCATATATTCTTAATCTCCATAATTATGAGGATTATAATGATTATGAAATTGTTTCTTTGATTGATATGGTTGGGATTCAATCTTAGATTTTATCAAATGATCTCCACAGATTGGGTAATAGTTACATAAGTAGGCCTGAGATCTTAATTAAGAGTAATTCGCATCTGGGGATACCTTGGATTGTGATACCCCCTTGATGGACCTATATGATTTGTTTTTACCAATAAACCTTGCCAATAGGTTATTTATAATCCACCTGAGTAGAAAAATAAGTTAAGTTTATAATCACGGAATTGATTAGATATTGATTAAAGTCAATTTTATCAAATTGATTTGACCAAATTGGGTATCAAAAGTTTAACGTGGGGAATCACATTATGTACCATAATCAACTTTGCAAATAAGACCTCATTATATCTGAGTGATTTTTGAGATAATTAAATTAGAGTAAAATCATAATTACGATTAAATAAAAAAAGGAAATAGAATTATGGTAAATGTAATTTGGGATTTCTGGGTATTTATTTGGAGTTAATGTAATCATGGAGATCGTTGATGGCCATAATCTTGACCTTTTGAGAGTCGAGTGGGGGAAGCATGATGTCACCCCGACCCAATTATTCAATATCTATAGGGTCCAAGATCCAAGAAAGCCTAAAGACAAAGGTCTAAAAAATTTCTCCCTTAAAGCAGTAGTGGTCTTGACCATGGACACACATATTTCTCTCAAGAACAGTAAGGAGAGATAATTCTTTATTGGGGGAGCTTAGGCCACCTAATCTTGTAGAGCCAATCCATTTTCCTGCCCCTCTAATGAACTCAACTATCCATGGGTAAGTTATCTTTGCTTTTGCTTTGTGTTTGAGCTTTTTTACTGACCTTAGACTTAGGCTTTAATGGTTTTTCTTCTTTTTGCAGTGATTGCGGAGACTACCAAGGAAGATGAAGACAGGATAATAAAAGCTTAGAAGTTGACCTCCACCACTTTTGAGGCCTTCATCACTACAAGGAACCTTTTTAGGAAAAGGCTGGGGCCTGTTACCAAACCCTTGATGTCTCACTACAAGAAAAAAGCCTTTTTATGACATTTTTAAGTGTCATAAAATGCATTTTATGATGCTTTATTTTTAATAAAAAAGGTCATAAGTTTGGGTGTCATAATTGATACCCATACAAAGTGTCATACTAGGTAACAGTTATATATGACTTTTTTTCAAAAGTGTCATTTATGCTACAAAAAAGGGTCATAATATATATATATATATATAAATAAAATGTCATATTTGATTTAAAAAGCGCCATGATAAACAGTTTTCAAAATTTTAAAAAGGTCATATAAAAAATTTCATCACATGAGGGTTTAAAATAAATTATCATAAATTAAACATATAATAAATAAAATAATAACTAATATTAATGTCATAGTTGATAAATAAATCTAAACACATCAAAATTTATAATAACACAAAAACAGTCTTGAATTTTTTTGTATTTGATGTAAGTACACCTAAAATGCACCAAATTAAGCCATTTGTCCATATAAAAAAATAGTGGGACACGAATAAATATACCCACCATCTACATTGATTTTTCACAAAAAAATAATGACCTACTACATGTATCATAACTAGATATATCCACTATGTACATCATTCAAAAAAAATTTACATCAAAAAATCACTCATAAATGCTTCAGTCTTCCTTTGGCTTTCGCGAAATTGTGTCGACACCTCAAAAGCTCCAAATCATATAATATAAACCTGAATAATCTTCCATCATGGAGTTTCTTCTTCAAAGTGTCCTACAACAAAGCAAATTATCAACGGCGTTGTTAAATCATATTCTTTTAAATCCTCTTATGTAGTATATGTCCAAATTTATAAAGATTGTATAAAAAATTATGTTTAGTTAACTTTTGAAAAAAACTCACAATTTTTTCACCTACTTCCTTGGTTGCATTGTCTTGATATTCTCTATTTCTCAATTTTCGGGTGATTATCCACATTAGAGACCCATCATGCTCATCAAATGCATCTCCATGTATCTTTTTTGTCCCAATTATAAAATAAAATATAAGAAATTAATCACACAACACAAAATCCCCACAATAAATTGATTATGGTTGTATACTCTACAAATAATACAAAAATTGAATCACATTCCTCTAATCTAGCAATCATACGCCTTTCACATGCCTCTAATTAAATGTTCACGTATAAGTTCAAAACAACATATATAAATCTCTAATGCAATGCAAAACACAACATATAAATTCTAGTTTTTCCAAAGTATTACGTTGTGCATAATGTTAGTCGAAAAGATTTTTTAAATAATACAAATAATTATAAACAATTTAAAAAAATTGGGCAGAGTTTTCTTTATTTATAGGACTATCCGCCTATTTAAGAAATAAATAAAAAACTTCAACAATATTCAAAGAGACCCAATTTGTCAAGCAGGAACTAAGAATGAAAACAAGAGTGGGATTGTCAAATTTTTATGAAAATTAAACTTACAAAGATAAGATTTTCTGAACAAGAAGGATGATCCTTATGCCTCTTACTTGAATACTCAATTCTTTCATATCAAGATCGTTCGTACAATACATGAATAGAAACATAACTGAAGTGCAAGAAAAATTGGCAATTCTTGAAGCTTTTTGAGAGAAGATAGAGTTGAAGGTAAATTTCACTTAAGGGTAAATATAAACAACTTCCATGTTAATAGCTTAACTCTATAAAAATTAAACTTGATTATTAATTAATTAATCATATTACTATAGATTGTAGCACATTAGTGGCTCAATGGACTCTTATCATTATCACTATATCATTTAGTATGCTTTTTAAGTCTCTACCATAACTTGAATGGACTATTATAAATATATTTTCATTTCGTATTTTCTCAAAAAAGTATAAAGAACTTCACGGGATAAAATTTTATAACTACATTAGCCCTTTGATGAAGGTGATAAAGAATCATATAGATGGAAGTTATGCATGATGTTCCAGACCAATTTCTCTAAATCTTTGATTTCTCCCAGATCAGCCTGCTTAAGGTTTCAGTATTGTCAAATTTTAATAAGCCAAACACCGACTACAATTGAATTATTTATATTTCTTCATTCTTTCCATCTAGTTAATTATTCGACTCTTCTTTTGTTATTTTCCCCCTTCAACTAAAGCATATAGTATGTGTAAAAAATCTATTGATTGATTAGAGTATTCAAACAACATACATTCAGGCGATACGATGTGCCTAACACTTTATATACATTGAGAATTAAAATTTTCTTGGTTCATCGTTTCCACAAGCTTCTCAATCAAAGATCCAGGAGCACTTAAAATTGCATTGTATTTATCGATAATCCTAAATATTACGAGATGTTGATTACGCTCAAATCTTATGGCTGCCTGAATATATATTTTTAGGATTTTTATTGGATTTGGAATCATAATGATAAAGTTACTCTCAATATTTAATTTTATTGAGTATTGTATTCTAAATATTCTCAGAATTTCATGTTCTTCACTATTATGTCCATCTTAGTTTCTATTCTCCTCAATGTTGTAGAAGGCTTAGTTTTATAATTATGATTATCTTCGTATTGGTATCCTTCCTTTTTGTATTCTATTCAATTTGTTTCATTTATATGTTTGTCATCAGCAGAATATTATGCATATGACATAATATTATTCTGCTCTGTTTCATGATTTTGGAGTAATAAACTCTCAACTTAGCAACTTGCACTAAATTTATAAATTTAAGCCAGCCAATAGTCTATATCAATGGAAGAAAATCTTCCAAAGTGGTTGATGAAGTGTGCAAACTTTACAGTGTGAGAGAAAACCCACAATCAACTAGTGCACCCTCTCATCATTGTTGAAATTTAGGTCCTCGATAACCTTAAGGGTGGATTTAAAGTTCTTTATGTTAGATATGTTTCTACTAGAGGAAGTGCGTTTGTTATCGGATGATACGACTGGTGGGATTCTTTGAGCTGAACTATTAATTTTCGGAGTGCTCCGGGGCTTGCATCTCTAGCGCAGCTGCGAGACTAACCCCTACTAATATTGGTGGTTCGTGACTACTAGATATTGTGGGTCGCCTTGAAGACATACTCGCCCACAAAAAATAGAATTTCTTTTTACATCTTTACTCATGTCTGCATTAGTCGGAACTGGATTTTTTTCCTAGACAAGCTTCCAAGGTTAAAAGGTATTCTAGTGCTTCTACTATGATAGGGATTTTCTAAAGACCAACCACTAGGCTTACTTTCTTCATCACATGATTGCCTATTAAAGTTTGCACCTGCTGGAGGCATTCTATAACTTGTTCCAGCACTGACGCCAAGAGCACGAGATGGAGGATTGGAAAGTTGTGATTGATGATATTTTAATGTAGTCCAGTTGAACAGTAATCAAACTAAAATCCTTCACGAATAAAAAGATCATGAAAGATTCTCTTTAGATAAGCATAATCTGGTTTATAATCGAACTGTAATGAACAACAGTAATGGAAGTGCGATGCAACTTTTGTGGGATAGCCCCGACATAGAACCTCAATAGAGGTCGAAACTTTCTTTTCACTGATCTTTTCATACTTTTTCTTCTTCTTTCTTGCTTTCATACCCTGCCAAGGTAGGCTTACTCTTAAAAAAATACATGAGAACAAATTCAAGTGATTTGGAGCCTCACTTCATAGATCAATGTACCTTAGGTCATCTAAATAGAAGATAAAGTCTCATTGGAAAGAAAGGTGATGATCCTCGCTTGATCAATCTCAGTCCGCGATGGCAAAAAGAAACTTACATTGCAATCAAAAGAAGTCCTCTATTCCTGCTCCATTTCTGTAGGACCATCATTATTCTTTTCAGTATTGGCGTCTTTTGGCCCATCATTAATTTCATTTTCACCATCTGTGACCATTTTATCCTCGAAATTTTCATTGGAGGTCACAACCTCATTATCACTGATATGAAGCTCAGTGGGAAGTTGCCCCGACTTCAAAGCATTTTCAAGCCTTACTACCTCCTCAAGAATTTAAGAATTCGTGATGGCTACCTTGATAGATATAATTTGCTCTAGTGTAGGGCCAACTGTTTTGGGACCTTTCTCCTCTAGAGTACTAGGAACCTCACGAGGCACAAGTGTCTTCACAAATTCTTTTTTAGCCTCCTCTTCGACTTTTTGTGAAATGAACATTTGAGTTTATCAAATGTCATATTTTGGCATTTTGATAATATGGTCTTACAACTCCTAAAAATTTGAGAATTGTGATTTATAGGATTTAATCCCACTTTCAAAGTTTTAGAATGTGTGTAAACACCCCTCTTCATTTACTTAGAAAATTCACTTGGTTCATGTATATTTCTACAGAGACAAATAACTACAATACTTATGAATACATTGAATGCAACTTTTTTTCACATCGAGGGAAACCACTTACCAAAGTAAGATTATCAGGTGAAATTTTTAACATGTAATTTGAGAAATTGGTTTAAGAGTGCAATATTTTAACCACTAACTATTTAAATGAAAACTTCTACATGAGTAAGGTTATAGGGACATAAACTTCAACTAAATGTGACAACTCTTGGATAACATATATTATAGGAAGATTTAGGCAGCTGAAATGATAGAGATTACTTGTGTCTCTATTGGATAACTATCCCATCTTAGAAAGCATTGTGATGAAAAAAATTTCTTCATATTCAACACTTTTCTTCTATTTGTCTTTTAATTCCTTGTACTCGAGCTTCACATCTATGAAATTCAATAGTAAAAATTGCAAACACGGTAACTAAACTGAAGGGAATATCAAGGAACCGTCGATTTCAGGTGAAGGATACTTATTTATTGACTTTCACCCCGTATAATTTGTAAGTGTACACTTTATAATTATGTGATTTCAAAAAAAAGGAAACTTTAATATCAAATAGGTAAAATACATTTACCATATTTTTTTCACCTATGCGAAAATATTTGACCAGACATAAAACAGAGCCTAACAGTCGAAAGTTAAAGATTACTGCAACATCAGTTCAAGAATGTGTTGTGGAAAACAGATGAAAAAATATATTTTTAAAAGTGACTAATTGATTAGCAAGAAAAGAAAGGGTTGGGGAAGAGGCATGTGGCACATACTTGTTTTTTGGATCAATAGCTAAAGCTCGTTTAATATTTACTGTCTAACTAGATCCTTGACATTAAATGGATCAAGATCTAAAACCTACACTAAAGCTTATGAAATTACATGTATTATTTCTTATAATTATAACACACATAAAAACAAATTATTTGATATGCTAGGGGATATTCCTACACACACACACAGAATAACACATATATATATCAAATTAGAAAAGTATTGAAGAGAAAAGATAAACAGTGGTATAGATTTATTCTCTCATTACTAGCACACCTACAACTACTGATATGTTGGGTTTAAACCTTGATCTGTTTGATTTTTGGATCAAATTATCCTTCACGGGTGGTGGTGAGGAAATACTCTCAATACTATCATTGTAAAGATGGAGGATCTGTTTGGAGAATGTGAGAGGAATATAGATGTCTATTGGTATTGATTAAGATTTTTGGAGTGTTTTCGATTAATATTTCGGAGGAGAGAGAGGGGGGAGTGATTGTAGTTTGAGAGACAATGGAGCCAATGGTAAGTCTAGGAAAAAGAAGCAGCATTAGTAGCAGGGTTTCTGGAAATATCAACAAGTTGTTGTAGTGACTCAGGAGACCCAGTACTTGCTGCAACCTACAGGTTATTAAGTATTTACTAATAAAATAGAATGAATGCACTATTTAATAAAAAATGAATGGTAAATGTATATACACACACCCCAAAAAAATCATTGCAAATAACCCACTAAACTATGAAAAAGTGAAATACCCCTTGTGTGTTGCTAAAACCTTTTCTAGTGAAAAAGACAGGAGAATTGTAATTAATAGTTTCGGGAGGTATTTGCAACTAGTTCATAAGATAAAAAATATTGGGGTGGGGGTGGAGGGCAATTTCCTTTAAAATGATTGAAAACAAAGCTTAGCCAGAGCATCAACGAGATTGCGAAGTTCGAATAACTTGTATCGTTAATCACCAATGTTTGATTAAGGGAAATAGCGAATTTAGTAGCATCTTCTACACATTATACACAAATAGTTAGTTGTGTCAGTTTCTCTAAGATTATCTACTTAAAAACTGTGCTTTTTATACATACTATTCCTTCCTGCATCGACAAGCTTTGTCATATGTACATTTTACTCTGCAAGGTTAAGCAATTCACTGGGAATACGGCCAATTGTGACATCTTTGTTAAACTTCTGGTCCTAATCAGAGTAAATCAGATACCAAAGAAATTACGCACTTAGCACATTTAAAGTGATACAAGAACTGGGGAAAATGTTGAAGTCAAAAGAATATTTTCTAAAATTTATAAATTTATGTGATGGTTTTCCAAAACTATGATGATCCATCCTGAATTTCGAAGAATTATGGAGGAATTCATCTTAAATTTCCAAAACCTTGGAGGTAATAGTGTGTTCCAAAATTGATGGGATGTGATGATTTATTAAAATTCCACATTCTTCATAGGATACAGGAAGGAATGAGTCACGCAGAGCATACCCAACTAGTCAGCTCCTTGATAACATCACGAACTGTAGTAAGAATAGCAATATGAGCACCGACATGTGCACTCTTTGATGCATTTCCATATAAACCCTTGAAAACCTGTGATAGCAAGAGAATTAAAACTCAAGAAGCTAATTGACTTAATGAAAATTCAATATGAAATCAAAAGATAACACACCTTTTGAGCCACGGCCAATGTCGCCTCGTCTTGGCTTATACATCCGAGAATGATCACAGGAACCTAGAAAATAATTGCCTGGGCACAAGAATTAAATTATAAATTTCAACATACATCCCAAGAGTAACAAAAAATAAATGAGAGCGAATAATTTTCAGGACGGATAAGGAGAAAGAGAGATAAAATACTATTGAAGGAAAATGAATGATATGGATTCTTTGTGTAGAAGTTAAATTATCAAACATATATACATATATTATACACTCCAACTAACAAAGAGAAGGAAAAGACAATACCTGAATTTATGTTTCCTTAGCATCACTGGATACTGCAGTGTCAAGCTGAAATAATATTTAGAAACATGCTTAGCAAATCAAATGAAAGTAAATATAAAGCAAACATAATGTTCGTGTTTGTTTTCACGTGCACGCGAATGTTCAATGATCATCAGAATCCAATATGGATACAACGCATACAAATGCATACATCGATTATCATTTTTATACTATAAATTATAAGACTGGGAGAAGATGACAGCCCTTGGCCATAAAAAAACACTTGTAATAGAAGAAGTAATAGTAGAAGAACAAGATGAGCTATTCAAAACCTTTTCAAAAATAATCTAATACATATCCAATGCATCACCTATAGTCAATAAAGGTTCAGAAGTGTTACTTCCAAGGCGCTCAGAAGCAGAAGGTGAAGTTAATGGCTATGCAAAAGCCCCTTATTCCTACTAGCCAAATAAAGCACACGTCAGGAACGAGGATTGATATTGAACAACATACATACAAAAGTCCACTAGCTACTACATCAGAAGTTTCACTGAATGCAAGTAAGCACATGGATACAAAATTTCACTAACTTTTACAACATTAAAAGTTTCAACTGAATGCAACTCTGAGGCTGATTCCAAAGAAAATGGAGCAACAATAGTATCATTTTCAAAGTTCGATGGACCAATATCCTCCGCCATCCTAATACGAATTGAGAAACCACTGAAATATTATAACAAGAAAACAAAAGAAAGAAAACAAAGATAAAAAATAGTAACAAAATAATTTATAATATAAAACCATATATAATGAAGAAGACACCTATGAGGTTTTGTTGAAGTAGATTCCTTATCATCAGGGATAGTATCGAAAGAGTGAACAACCACACTAACTCGTGTATTTCGTAGGGAAGATGAGTAAATTTTAGGGTTTAGCTATTTGAATGCTAAACCATATCCCCTGGACAGGGCACCACTGATTGATGAAGCTGAAGAACTAAAAAGAGCTGCATTTGAGCTCTAAGGAGATTGATTTTTCCAAGGTAACCGAACAAAATCTTGAAGGAAAAAAGGGATATATGATTAAACACTAACTTAGTTAACCTAAGTATTCATGACAGAGGTGGTCAGCAGGGGTTACCTCATAAACTCGTTGCTGAGAATGTGATAAGCACCCATTATCAATTGGTGACTAGACGCAACAATTTGACATTTGGCATTTGGAAAATACAGAGTTACAAAGTTTAGCACGTTCAAATAATTACCAATGTGTAAATAATGACAACCAAAAATACATTATGAATGTATTCAAATTACACTTGTAGCAACTCAAAAGAGCCATAACACTAAACACCCCCTCAATTACTTTATTCGTACGGATAATTTACATAATACTAAGAGACAGATAGAGTAGCTGGTATAAGGGGGACTTAAAAGAGATGAACGAGAGAGAGAGTCTTAGTGACACACCCCAACCCAGTTACTTATAATTAAGTTTGAAAGTCAAAGTGAGTTAAACCATAATTAATCTAACCAAACCATAATCACGAGTTTTGATTTCAGAGTCATCATTGTAAATTCATATAACTGAAAACCTTTTTACAACATCAGAGTAATCATGCCCATAAAAACTTTCTTGAAGGATAAGTTAACTTAATTACATCATTTACATTTACACAAAATCGTAGTTTCTCCCATTCCTGGCTAACCCAACCCGACCTCCTAGATTTGGCAGTGACATCGCGTTACCTGAAAAATGTGAACATAGGAACCGTGAGCAAAATAGCCCAGTGAAGGCATCACTACTATACTACTGCATGAATTTAAATGCAATAAATCATGTCCATATACTTATGTATTAACTTATCCGGCTCATTCATAATGAATGACCAACTTTTCCGAATCATGATTCACATATCCTGTCTAAATAGACAATTCTCCCCCATTCCTGGTCGAGGAGTAACCCCTTGTCATTAATAGACAAATCTCCCCCATTCCTGGTCGAGGAGTAACCCCTCATTTCGATAAACCGAAATGAACAATTTCATATTCATTTTATTATGATCATACCAACAACACGATACAAATATCTCTTTCCAGTGAGTACACTCACCTTGGTTGACAACTACGTATTCAGGTTTCCTTCTAGTGGAGCTGAACTGGGTTGATTAGGCCTTACACCTGTCAATCCAACTAAATCAGTACTGAACCTCAATCATAAATATTATCCAAACATAATTATGTAACTTTCCATGGCTATACATCAACAATATAATTCTAATTAAGTCACATTCCATAAAACATAGGTAAAGGCAAACAATGATGTACATATTGATAAAGTTACGAACATTCAACCGTAGGAAATACCTTATGAGGAATTTATAACCAAAGTCAAGTAAACATGAAATTATACTCCTCAATGTATATACACATGAAACATGTACTCAAAGTACCCTTTGTAAGGACGAAATACAAACATTCATTCAAGGGCTACCCAGTATGGCCTGAAATTATGGCCTTACATACTTACCCATCCTATATTCCTAAATTGTACAAATACAGGGGTCCAACCTCATCAATATGAAAACATATATGAATATACTATCAATTACAAGTGACGGTGTAATTTTTCAAGCTTCCTAGGGCAAGTTATGACCATTTCTCTACAACACAAGAAATCTGGCCTACAAGCTCCTCTATTGTTCCTTCAACTTCCAAGAATTTTCATAATTTTTCTCCAACATAACTTTCCATGATTTTCAATCCATTTTCATTAAACATACTGAATCGTACATAATTAAAGTTTCATAATTGTTTGACTTCATTTGCTATCTCAAAAGGCTTGACTAAACTAAGGGCATACCGAAATGAAGTATAAAAACAGAAACCATATACCAACTTGAAATCATCATTACGGCCTAACCACAAGGAGATAAATTCTAATTTTCAGATATGATATGAATATGTGAGTCTAATTTTATATCCAATTTTAATTTCTCAATTACAGTAAGTACACAAATAGATATGCAAGTTTGAATACAAGGGGTTTCAATACAAAGCAATTTTAAGGGTTTCTACATTCAACTTAACATAAACTTGCATATAACCATACATACATATAAAGGGCTGAAACTTTCGTAAACCTATGATGATTTAGATCATATAAATCATTAATATAAGATAAATAACTAGAATTGTAATTAGGATTACCTTCAGGGCTTTTTACGTAATTTCTACGGATTTTTCTACACCTTTTCTCCTCACTTTTCCTTCCTAAACTTCTACCTCTCTTTCCTCAAGCTAATAACACCTCAAACTGAACCTAGAGACTTATTTGCTGAAGAAATAAGGTTAAGGGAGAGTTTTAATTCGGCCAAGGCTGCCTCCCAATCCATCCAATCAAATTAAAATATTTGGTTTAATAAAAGACAATTTACCACTTAAGGGAATTGACAGATTCGCCCCTTCTCGTAATTTTGACCTAACTTCTTACTCGAACATCCGTTTGATGCACCGTTTGATGTGTTACAACCCTAACTCACATATATACAACTATGTAGTTTTCACCTCAAGTCAATTGTAATGTTACAAGGGTCAAAACTATTCTTAAACAGGAACATTTCTATCGAAAATAAGCAAATCTTGTGTTAGTAAATAATTCGACATTTCATGATTTATGAAAGTAGAATTATACTAACCATAATCACTTAACATTAGATATACTAATAACACATTATTCATATCACATAAGATAAGTATAATTTAAATACAATTTATCATAATTATATACGGGTTGTCACAACCTCCCCCCCCCCTTAGAAAATTTCGTCCCCGAAATTTAATACGAATGACACTTACCAAACAAATGGGGATACTGTTTCTTCATGCTATCCTACATTTCCCAAGTTGCTTCTTTAATTCCATGGCTCATCCACAAAACTTTAACTAAGGTAATAACCTTATTCCTCAATACTTGCTCCTTACGATCAAGAATTTCCACCGGTTCCTCGATGTACGGCAAGTCTTCTTTCAGTTCAATAGGTTGGGTTTTCAGTTGATGAGATGGATCTGCCAAATACTTACGAAGCATTGATACATGAAACACATCATGTAACCGAGATAAATCTAGAGGTAAAGCTAATCTATAATCCAGGGGCCCAATTCTTTCCAACACTTCAAATGGTCCAATGTATCTTGGACTTAATTTCCCCTTTTTCCCAAATCTCATAACACCTTTCCATGGTGAAATACGCAAGAATACAAAATCTCCCTTCTGAAATTCCAATGGATGCTTCCTCTTATCTGCATAAAATTTATGCCTTCTTTGCGCTATCTTTATCCGTTCCCGAATCATTTTGATCTTTTCAGTTGTCATATCTATCAATTCAGGACCCAAAATTTTCCTTTCAGCCACTTCATCCCAACACAAATGTGTTCTACATCTCCTCCCATATAAAGCTTCATAAGGGGCCATACCAATAGTCGACTGATAACTATTATTATACGAGAATTCCATCAATGGCAAATGGTCATCCCAACTACCTTTGAAGTCAAATATACAGGCTCGTAGCATATCTTCTAATATTTGAATCGTCCTTTATGATTTCCCATCAGTTTGTGGATGAAACGCAGTGTTGAACTTCAAACTTGTGCCCATGGCATTCTGGAGACGAAGCCAAAACTTAGAAGTGAACGTTGGATCTCTATCTGATACAATTAACACCGGTGCCCCATGTAAACGGATAATCTCATCAACATACATACGTGCATACTTGTCAACAGTGTAGGTGGTCTTAACTGGGAGAAAATGAGCTGACTTTGTCAATCGGTCTATAATCACCCAAATAGAATCATGCCCCTTTGGTGACCGGGGTAATCCTGTAACAAAGTCCATCGTTATATGCTCCCACTTCCATTCCGGAATAGGCAAAGACTGCAATAATCATGTCGGCTTCTGATGCTCTGCTTTCACTTGCTGGCATACTAAACATTTAGCTATGAACTCTGCAATCTCACATTTCATATTATTCCACCAGTAATATTCTTTCAAATCTCTGTACATTTTGGTACCTCCCAGATGCATAGAGTAAATAGAACTATGTGCCTCTTCTAATATATCTTTCTTTAAGGGTGGATCATTAGGTACACAAATCCTATTTTTATAACACAACGATTCATCATTCTTAATTTCAAAGTCACTCTCTTTACCATCCAGGACATCTTGTTTATTCTTCTCAAGGAATGGATCACTGGTCTGCAAATTTCGTATGCGCTCGGCCAATAAAGGTCTCACTGTGACATGTGCTAATAATCCTCCACTTTTTGAAAACTTCAATTCAATCCCCATCGATGCCAAGTCAAGAATATTTTCAACACGGGCACACTGTATCTAACCAAGCATCCCTGATGATTTTTGACTCAAAGCATCTGCTACTACATTGGCCTTCCCAGGATGATGATGAATAGTACAGTCATAGTCTTTAATCAGCTCTATCCAACGCCTCTGTCTCAAATTCAATTCTTTCTGTGTAAACAAGTATTTCAAACTTTGATGATCCGTAAATATCTCACAAGTTTATCCATACAAGTAATGTCTCCACAACTTTAAAGCAAAAACAATGGCCGCTAGCTCCAAGTCATGTGTAGGGTAATTTCGTTCATGCGTCTTTAATTGTCTGGAAGCATATGCTATTACCTTCCCATTCTGCATAAGAACACATCCTAACCCCTAAAATGAAGAGTTAGTATAGATCACAAAAGACTCATTCCCACATGGAATAGTAAGTATAGGGGCTGAAACCAACCGATTCTTTATTCTTTAAAACTCCTCTCACATTCTTCATCCCATACAAACTTCACTTCTTTACGAGTCAACTTTGTCAGTGGTAATGCTATTGCTGAAAATCCCTTAATGAATCTGCGATAGTAACCTGCCAATCCTAGGAAACTCCTAATTTCTGTAACATTCTTAGGACTTTCCCATTCAACAATTGCTTCCACTTTCTTTGGATCAACATAAATCCCATTTCCCGAGACCACGTGCCCTAAAAACACAATTTCATTCAACCAAAACTCACACTTGCTGAATTTAGCAAACAATTTCTTCTCTCTCAAAATCTGCAATACAAGTCTCAAATGCTTCTCATGTCCCTCCATGCTACGCGAGTAAACCAACACATCGTCTATGAATACAATCATAAATGAATCAATGAAAGGGTGGAATACCCGATTCATCAAATCCAAAAAAATTGCTGGAGCATTGGTTAATCCAAAAGGCATCACCAAAAACTCATAGTGCCCATATCGAGTCCGAAAAGCTGTTTTGGAAATATCGCTATCCTTCACTTTCAGTTGGTGGTAACCTGATCTCAAATCGATCTTTGAAAATACTGTGGCCCCCTGTAATTGGTCAAACAAGTCATCGATACGAGGTAGAGGGTACTTGTTTCTAATGGTCACTTTATTCAGTTACCGATAATCAATACATAATCGCATTGTCCCATCTTTATTTTTCACAAATAACACCGGTGCTCCCCATGGCGAAACACTAGGCCGAATGAAACCTCTGCTTATCAGATCTTGTAATTGCACTTTTAATTCTTTCAACTCCGCTGGTGCCATTCTATATGGAGCAAGAGAAATTGGACCAGTACCTGGAACTAATTCAATAGAAAACTTTACTTCCCTATCGGGTGGCAATCCTGGCAATTCTTCTGGGAAGACATCAGAAAATTCTCTAACCACTGGTATATCTTCAA
The DNA here is from genome assembly GCA_949130495.1 of Sambucus nigra. NCBI lineage: Eukaryota > Viridiplantae > Streptophyta > Magnoliopsida > Dipsacales > Adoxaceae > Sambucus > Sambucus nigra. The sequence continues at coordinate 306,452,932 of OX422207.1, read as the reverse complement.
CTTTAAGTGTTTCCTTACTAACATCAACAACATAAGCTAAATACCCTGTATAACCTTTACTCAATAACTTTCTACTCTTAATGGCTGAGATAAGACAATTAGGGACAACATTCCTTTCTCCTGTAAACTGAAACTCATGTTCACCTGGCAGATGAAATGTAACTTCCTTTCGAAAACAATCAATGGAAGCATCATACGATGATAACCAATCCATCCCCAGTATAATATCAAAATCCCGAATGGCCAACGGTATCAAGTCAACATAGAAATCTCTCTCACCCATTCGTAAGACACAATCTTTATAAACGTGCTTAACTAGAATTACACTTTCCATTGGGGTAGAAATATATAAGGCACAATTGAGGAATGAACATGGTCTACCAAAATATGAAACAATATCTAATGCCACAAATGAATGTGTAGATCCAGGATCAATGAGTGCATATAAATCTTTGTTCGCAATAGAGAGTTTACCTGTAACCACTTCAGGTGTAGCATGGGCATCTTGTAGCGTCATCGCAAACACTCTTCCTCATGCCCTCGATCCAGTTGCTTGTTCTGTACCTCTCCCCCTGGTGGCACTCCCTGGAGAAGATCCTTTATGAGGCCCCACACTACTGACTGAAATTGTTCTCGCTAACATAGGACAATTCTTTCTCAAATGACCCTTCTGGTGGCATTTAAAACATTCTATATTCAGTAACTTTGGGCAATTTCTCTTTATATGAACTGATGCCCCACAAAAGAAACAAACATCTGGATCTCCTTGTGCTGAAACTCCTGAACCTCTTCCACCACTAGATTCACCCCTTTACAGACTACATCCACCTCTACCCTGTTGGAATTTTTTCCCTCCAAACCTCGAATATTCTGTACGACTACTCTTTTGATAATTTGGATCAAATCTGCTTCTTTTTACACCTCGCTCTCGATTCCCTCTAGCTTCATTCATGTCCCTTTCTACTAGAATGGTTTTGTTCACTAAGGAGGAATAGTTAGAAGTCTCTAAAGACGACAATCTTGATTTAATGACTAACTCAAGCCCATCGAGAAATCGGCTGCACATATCTTCCTCATTCCGTATAAACCTCGAAGCAAATCGAGATAAAGCTGTAAGTTTAGCTTCGTATTCTCTAACTGTCATACTCCCTTGATTCAACAGGAAATATTCCTTCTCCTTTTATTTTTGATACATTGGGGGGAAATACTTATCATACAAATCTTTGACAAAAGCATCCCATGAGATCAGATTCTCACCTCCTGGAGTAATCAACAAATGTTTTGTGGCATCCCACCAGTACTTAGCTTCTCCTTTCAGCATATACGTCACCAAGGTCACTCGTTGATTTTCAGGCATTCTCATTACCCCAAAAATAAGTTCAATCTCTTTAACCCACACTTCTGCCTCTGCTGGATCAACTGCTCCTTCAAATGAGGGTGGGTTCATCTTAATAAATTTCTCATGTGAAGTACTTCTTTCTTCCCGGTGTATCACCTCCTCAACCCTAGCCAATGCTTGTGCCTCCAGTTGCCTGGTCTGTTGTTCTTCCATCTGTGCCATAAATCTAGCTTGCTGCTCTGCCATTAGAGTCATAACACATGCCATTTTTTGCATATCTGTCAATTGTTCTGGGTCAGGTTCTACATTTCCATGAACAGGTTGCTCAACCTCTGCCTATGCTGCCATATTTGAAGCCTCATCTTCTATTTCCTCATTCAAATTCCCTCCTTCCATTCTTTTATATCTGAAATGGATCAAAGATATAACAACATGCATATATACATATTTTTCCTACCATAATCGTTAGTATCAAACAAAATATACTTTTAACATTCACTGCCAAATCTAGACTCTTCTCACTCCAGAACCTCTAAAACCTAGGCTCTAATACCAAAAGCTGACACACCCCAACCCAGTTACTTATAATTAAGTTTGAAAGTCAAAGTGAGTTAAACCATAATTAATCTAACCAAACCATAATCACGAGTTTTGATTTCAGAGTCATCATTGTAAATTCATATAACTGAAAACCTTTTTACAACATCAGAGTAATCATGCCCATAAAAACTTTCTTGAAGGATAAGTTAACTTAATTACATCATTTACATTTACACAAAATCATAGTTTCTCCCATTCCTGGCTAACCCAACCCGACCTCCTAGATTTGGCAGTGACATCGCGTTACCTGAAAAATGTGAACATAGGAACCGTGAGCAAAATAGCCCAGTGAATGCATCACTACTATACTACTTCATGAATTTAAATGCAATAAATCATGTCCATATACTTATGTATTAACTTATCCGGCTCATTCATAATGAATGACAAACTTTTCCGAATCATGATTCACATATCCTGTCTAAATAGACAATTCTCCCCCATTCCTGGTCGAGGAGTAACCCCTTGTCATTAATAGACAAATCTCCCCCATTCCTGGTCGAGGAGTAACCCCTCATTTCGATAAACTGAAATGAACAATTTCATATTCATTTTATTATGATCATACCAACAACACGATACAAATATCTCTTTCTAGTGAGTACACTCACCTTGGTTGACAACTACGTATTCAGGTTTCCTTCTAGTGGAGCTGAACTGGGTTGATTAGGCCTTACACCTGTCAATCCAACTAAATCAGTACTGAACCTCAATCATAAATATTATCCAAACATAATTATGTAACTTTCCATGGCTATACATCAACAATATAATTCTAATTAAGTCACATTCCATAAAACATAGGTAAAGGCAAACAATGATGTACATATTGATAAAGTTACGAACATTCAACCGTAGGAAATACCTTATGAGGAATTTATAACCAAAGTCAAGTAAACATGAAATTATACTCCTCAATGTATATACACATGAAACATGTACTCAAACTACCCTTTGTAAGGACGAAATACAAACATTTATTCAAGGGCTACCCAGTATGGCCTGAAATTATGGCCTTACATACTTACCCATCCTATATTCCTAAATTGTACAAATACAGGGGTCCAACCTCATCAATATGAAAATATATATGAATATACTATCCATTACAAGTGACGGTGTAATTTTTCAAGCTTCCTAGGGCAAGTTATGACCATTTCTCTACAACATAAGAAATCTGGCCTACAAGCTCCTCTATTGTTCCTTCAACTTCCAAGAATTTTCATAATTTTTCTCCATCATAACTTTCCATGATTTTCAATCCATTTTCATTAAACATACTGAATCGTACATAATTAAAGTTTCATAATTGTTTGACTTCATTTGCTATCTCAAAAAGCTTGACTAAACTAAGGGCATACCGAAATGAAGTATAAAAACAGAAACCATATACCAACTTGAAATCATCATTACGGCCTAACCACAAGGAGATAAATTCTAATTTTCAGATATGATATGAATATGTGAGTCTAATTTTATATCCAATTTTAATTTCTCAATTACAGTAAGTACACAAATAGATATGCAAGTTTGAATACAAGGGGTTTCAATACTAAGCAATTTTAAGGGTTTCTACATTCAACTTAACATAAACTTGCATATAACCATACATACATATAAAGGGCTGAAACTTTCATAAACCTATGATGATTTAGATCATATAAATCATTAATATAAGATAAATAACTAGAATTGTAATTAGGATTACCTTCAGGGCTTTTTACGTAATTTCTACGGATTTTTCTACACCTTTTCTCCTCACTTTTCCTTCCTAAACTTCTACCTCTCTTTCCTCAAGCTAATAACACCTCAAACTGAACCTAGAGACTTATTTGCTGAAGAAATAAGGTTAAGGGAGAGTTTTAATTCGGCCAAGGCTGCCTCCCAATCCATCCAATCAAATTAAAACATTTGGTTTAATAAAAGACAATTTACCACTTAAGGGAATTGACAGATTCGCCCCTTCTCGTAATTTTGACCTAACTTCTTACTCGAACATCTGTTTGATGCACCGTTTGATGTTTTACAACCCTAACTCACATATATACAACTATGTAGTTTTCACCTCAAGTCAATTGTAATGTTACAAGGGTCAAAACTAGTCTTAAACAGGAACATTTCTATCGAAAATAAGCAAATCTTGTGTTAGTAAATAATTCGACATTTCATGATTTATGAAAGTAGAATTATACTAACCGTAATCACTTAACATTAGATATACTAATAACACATTATTCATATCACATAAGATAAGTATAATTTAAATACAATTTATCATAATTATATACGGGTTGTCACAACCTCCCCCCCTTAGAAAATTTCGTCCCCGAAATTTAATACGAATGACACTTACCAAACAAATGGGGATACTGTTTCTTCATGCTATCCTACGTTTCCCAAGTTGCTTCTTTAATTCCATGGCTCATCCACAAAACTTTAACTAAGGTAATAACCTTATTCCTCAATACTTTCTCCTTACGATCAAGAATTCCCACCGGTTCCTCGATGTACGACAAGTCTTCTTTCAGTTCAATAGGTTGGGTTTTCAGTTGATGAGATGGATCTGCCAAATAATTACGAAGCATTGATACATGAAACACATCATGTAACCGAGATAAATCTAGAGGTAAAGCTAATCTATAAGCCAGGGGCCCAATTCTTTCCAACACTTCAAATGGTCCAATGTATCTTGGACTTAATTTCCCCTTTTTCCCAAATCTCATAACACCTTTCCATGGTGAAATACGCAAGAATACAAAATCTCCCTTCTGAAATTCCAATGGATGCTTCCTCTTATCTGCATAAAATTTATGCCTGCATTGCGCTATCTTTATCCGTTCCCGAATCATTTTGATCTTTTCAGTTGTCATATCTATCAATTCAGGACCCAAAATTTTCCTTTCACCCACTTCATCCCAACACAAATGTGTTCTACATCTCCTCCCATATAAAGCTTCATAAGGAGCCATACCAATAGTCGACTGATAACTATTATTATACGAGAATTCCATCAATGGAAAATGGTCATCCCAACTACCTTTGAAGTCAAATATACAGGCTCGTAACATATCTTCTAATATTTGAATCGTCCTTTATGATTGCCCATCAGTTTGTGGATGAAACGCAGTGTTGAACTTCAAACTTGTGCCCATGGCATTCTGGAGACGAAGCCAAAACTTAGAAGTGAACGTTGGATCTCTATCTGATACAATTGACACCGGTGCCCCATGTAAACGGATAATCTCATCAACATACATACGTGCATACTTGTCAACAGTGTAGGTGGTCTTAACTGGGAGAAAATGAGCTGACTTTGTCAATCGGTCTACAATCACCCAAATAGAATCATGCCCCTTTGGTGACCGGGGTAATCCTGTAACAAAGTCCATCGTTATATGCTCCCACTTCCATTCCGGAATAGGCAAAGACTGCAATAATCCTGTCGGCTTCTGATGCTCTGCTTTCACTTGCTGTCATACTAAACATTTAGCTACGAACTCTGCAATCTCACGTTTCATATTATTCCACCAGTAATATTCTTTCAAATCTTTGTACATTTTGGTACCTCCCGGATGCATAGAGTAAATAGAACTATGTGCCTCTTCTAATATATCTTTCTTTAAGGGTGGATCATTAGGTACACAAATCCTATTTTTATAACACAACGATTCATCATTCTTAATTTCAAAGTCACTCTCTTTACCATCCAGGACATCTTGTTTATTCTTCTCAAGGAATGGATCACTGGTCTGCAAATTTCGTATGCGCTCGGCCAATAAAGGTCTCACTGTGACATGTGCTAATAATCCTCCACTTTTTGAAAACTTCAATTCAATCCCCATCGATGCCAAGTCAAGAATATTTCCAACACGGGCACACTGTATGTAACCAAGCATCCCTGATGATTTTCGACTCAAAGCATCTGCCACTACATTGGCCTTCCCAGGATGATGATGAATAGTACAGTCATAGTCTTTAATCATCTCTATCCAACGCCTCTGTCTCAAATTCAATTCTTTCTGTGTAAACAAGTATTTCAAACTTTGATGATCCGTAAATATCTCACAAGTTTATCCATACAAGTAATGTCTCCACTACTTTAAAGCAAAAACAATGGCCGCTAGCTCCAAGTCATGTGTAGGGTAATTTCGTTCATGCGTCTTTAATTGTCTGGAAGCATATGCTATTACCTTCCCATTCTGCATAAGAACACATCCTAACCCCTAAAATGAAGAGTTAGTATAGATCACAAAAGACTCATTCCCACATGGAATAGTAAGTATAGGGGCTGAAACCAACCGATTCTTTATTCTTTAAAACTCCTCTCACATTCTTCATCCCATACAAACTTCACTTCTTTACGAGTCAACTTTGTCAGTGGTAATGCTATTGCTGAAAATCCCTTAATGAATCTGCGATAGTAACCTGCCAATCCTAGGAAACTCCTAATTTCTATAACATTCTTAGGACTTTCCCATTCAACAATTGCTTCCACTTTCTTTGGATCAACATAAATCCCATTTCCCGAGACCACGTGCCCTAAAAACACAATTTCATTCAACCAAAACTCACACTTGCTGAATTTAGCAAACAATTTCTTCTCTCTCAAAATCTGCAATACAAGTCTCAAATGCTTCTCATGTTCCTCCATGCTACGCGAGTAAACCAACACATCGTCTATGAATACAATCACAAATGAATCAATGAAAGGGTGGAATACCCAATTCATCAAATCCAAAAAAATTGCTGGAGCTTTGGTTAATCCAAAAGGCATCACCAAAAACTCATAGTGCCCATATCGAGTCCGAAAAGCTGTTTTGGAAATATCGTTATCCTTCACTTTCAGTTGGTGATAACCTGATCTCAAATCGATCTTTGAAAATACTGTGGCCCCCTGTAATTGGTCAAACAAGTCATCGATACGAGGTAGAGGGTACTTGTTTCTGATGGTCACTTTATTCAGTTACCGATAATCAATACATAATCGCATTGTCCCATCTTTCTTTTTCACAAATAACACCGGTGCTCCCCATGGCGAAACACTAGGCCGAATGAAACCTCTGCTTATCAGATCTTGTAATTGCACTTTTAATTCTTTCAACTCCGCTGGTGCCATTCTATATGGAGCAAGAGAAATTGGACCAGTACCTGGAACTAATTCAATAGAAAACTTTACTTCCCTATCGGGTGGCAATCTTGGCAATTCTTCTGGGAAGACATCAGAAAATTCTCTAACCACTGGTATATCTTCAACTTTAAGTGTTTCCTTACTAACATCAACAACATAAGCTAAATACCCTGTATAACCTTTACTCAATAACTTTCTACTCTTAATGGCTGAGATAAGACAATTAGGGACAACATTCCTTTCTCCTGTAAACTGAAACTCATGTTCACCTGGCAGATGAAATGTAACTTCCTTTCGAAAACAATCAATGGAAGCATGATACGATGATAACCAATCCATCCCCAGTATAATATCAAAATTCCGAATGGCCAACGGTATCAAGTTAACATAGAAATCTCTCTCACCCATTCGTAAGACACAATCTTTATAAATGTGCTTAACTAGAATTACACTTTCCATTGGGGTAGAAATATATAAGGCACAATTGAGGAATGAACATGGTCTACCAAAATATGAAACAATATCTAATGCCACAAATGAATGTGTAGATCCAGGATCAATGAGTGCATATAAATCTTTGTTCGCAATAGAGAGTTTACCTGTAACCACTTCAGGTGTAGCATGGGCATCTTGTAGCGTCATCGCAAACACTCTTCCTCCTGCCCTCGATCCAGTTGCTTGTTCTGTACCTCTCCCCCTGGTGGCACTCCCTGGAGAAGATCCTTTATGAGGCCCCACACTACTGACTGAAATTGTTCTCGCTAACATAGGACAATTCTTTCTCAAATGACCCTTCTGGTGGCAGTTAAAACATTCTATATTCAGTAACTTTGGGCAATTTCTCTTTATATGAACTGATGCCCCACAAAAGAAACAAACATCCGGATCTCCTTGTGCTGAAACTCCTGAACCTCTTCCACCACTAGATTAACCCCTTTGCAGACTACATCCACCTCTACCCTGTTGGAATTTTTTCCCTCCAAACCTCGAATATTCTGTACGACTACTCTTTTGATAATTTGGATCAAATCTGCTTCTCTTTACACCTCGCTCTCGATTCCCTCTAGCTTCATTCACGTCCCTTTCTACTAGAATGGCTTTGTTCACTAAGGAGGAATAGTTAGAAGTCTGTAAAGCCGACAATCTTGATTTAATGACTAACTCAAGCCCATCGAGAAATCGGCTGCACATATCTTCCTCATTCCGTATAAACCTCGAAGCAAATCGAGATAAAGCTGTAAGTTTAGCTTCGTATTCTCTAACTGTCATACTCCCTTGATTCAACAGGAAATATTCCTTCTCCTTTTATTTTTGATACATTGGGGGGAAATACTTATCATACAAAGCTTTGACAAAAGCATCCCATGAGATCAGATTCTCACCTCCTGGAGTAATCAACAAATGTTTTGTGGCATCCCACCATTACTTAGCTTCTCCTTTCAGCATATACGTCACCAAGGTCACTCGTTGAGTTTCAGGCATTCTCATTACCCCAAAAATAAGTTCAATCTCTTTAACCCATACTTCTGCCTCTGCTGGATCAACTGCTCCTTCAAATGAGGGTGGGTTCATCTTAATAAATTTCTCATGTGAAGTATTTCTTTCTTCCCGGTGTATCACCTCCTCAACCCTAGCCAATGCTTGTGCCTCCAGTTGCCTGGTCTGTTGTTCTTCCATCTGTGCCATAAATCTAGCTTGCTGCTCTGCCATTAGAGTCATAACACGTGCCATTTTTTGCATATCTGTCAATTGTTCTGGGTCAGGTTCTACATTTCCATGAATAGGTTGCTCAACCTCTGCCTCTGCTGCCATATTTGAAGCCTCATCTTCTATTTCCTCATTCACATTCCCTCCTTACATTCTTTTATATCTGAAATGGATCAAAGATATAACAACATGCATATATACATATTTTTCCTACCATAATCGTTAGTATCAAACAAAATATACTTTTAACATTCACTGCCAAATCTAGACTCTTCTCACTCCAGAACCTCTAAAACCTAGGCTCTGATACCAAAAGATGACACACCCCAACCCAGTTACTTATAATTAAGTTTGAAAGTCGAAGTGAGTTAAACCATAATTAATCTAACCGAACCATAATCACGAGTTTTGATTTCAGAGTCATCATTGTAAATTCATATAACTGAAAACCTTTTTACAACATCAGAGTAATCATGCCCATAAAAACTTTCTTGAAGGATAAGTTAACTTAATTACATCATTTACATTTACACAAAATCGTAGTTTCTCCCATTCCTGGCTAACCCAACCCGACCTCCTAGATTTGGCAGTGACATCGCGTTACCTGAAAAATGTGAACATAGGAACCGTGAGCAAAATAGCCCAGTGAAGGCATCACTACTATACTACTGCATGAATTTAAATGAAATAAATCATGTCCATATACTTATGTATTAACTTATCCGGCTCATTCATAATGAATGACCAACTTTTCCGAATCATGATTCACATATCCTGTCTAAATAGACAATTCTCCCCCATTCCTGGTCGAGGAGTAACCCCTTGTCATTAATAGACAAATATCCCCCATTTCTGGTCGAGGAGTAACCCCTCATTTCGATAAACCGAAATGAACAATTTCATATTCATTTTATTATGATCATACCAACAACACGATACAAATATCTCTTTCTAGTGAGTACACTCACCTTGGTTGACAACTACGTATTCACACTACACCAAAACTGGCGATTGGTCACGGCCAAAATCCCTGACCAAAACTGTGGGTCGCGGACTTTGGCCGTGACCATTTCTGGCGTGACCATTTTCGTGGGTCGCGGCCCAAGTCCTTGACCAAAAAATGGTCACGGCCAAGAGAGGGTCACGGCAGATGGTCGCGGACTTTGGCCGTGACCCATGCCGTGACGGGTCGCGGCCCTAATCCGTGACTCATAACCGTGACAAATTGGTCGCGGCCAAAGTCCGCGACCCATGTGCGTGACGAAAAAAAATTAAAAAAATTGGTCGCGGCCCTTGTCCATGACCCACAACCGTGACAAATTGGTCGCGGACTTTGGCCGCGACCCATGTGCGTGACAAAAAAAAATTAAAAAAATTGGTCGCGGCCCTTGTCCATGACCCACAACCGTGACAAATTAGTCGCGGACTTTGACCGCGACCCATATGCGTGACAAAAAAAAATTAAAAAAATTGGTCGCGGCCCTAGTCCGCGACCCATTACCGTGATAAAAAATAAAAAAAATGGTCGCGGACTTTGGCCGCGACCATTTTTAAGCGCGACAAAAAAAATAAAAATGGTCATGGACAAAGTCCATGACCATATTTATCTGTAATTTAAAAAAAATGTATTTTTTTTTGTCCAATCCTAAAATTGGGGGTCCTGTGAGTGCATCGTCGGTTGCTACGAGGTGTTACAAATATTTATTATAGGCAAAACAATAAAAAAAATCACAAATTGCGAATTGAGAATGTTGTTAATAAACAAATATATATACAAACTTAAAAATATTACACGTCTTAATAATTCACAGACCAAAAAAAAATTGGGCAGAGTTTCCTCTATTTTCTTGACATTCCAAAACCTGTAAATGAAAAACCTGCTTATTATAAAGCCCGCACGGCTATAAAATTCAACAATCAAATTATAAAAGCCCGCACGGCCATAAAACTAAACAATAAAAGCCTGCACGGCTATAACACATAAAAAAACATTATCCTGAATGTCCACAACATATAAATAATCATCATGTTGTAAACCATTGCCTCCTGCATTTGATCCGCGTGCAAAAATCCTACAAATGATAGGATACAAAAAACAAAAATATCAGTAACCACGCAGTTTTACAAAAAATTTAATCAAGCTGAAAAATTGCATATATGAGTTAAAATTATCAGTAACCAAGTAGAAATATGAAAATTAAGTGTAGAAATAAGAAAACCGGGACACCCGCGGCTGCGGGGTCAGTTCCTAAGAGTTACGTTGGTCCCGTGGGAGGTGTTGGTGCCACCCACGGGGCCGTTCGGGGGCTGTTTCGAGTTCTCACCCTCTAACGCCATGTTTTTAAGCCTAAGTGTGGAAATAAGCAAATTATCATCGTACTCTCAAATCGGGAGACCCGCGACTGCGGGGTCAGTTCCTACGAGTTACGTTGGTCCCGTGGGAGGTGTTGGTGCCACCCACGGGGCCGTTCGGGGGCTGTTTCGAGTTCTCACCCTCTAACGCCATGTTTTTAAGCCTAAGTGTGGAAATAAGTAAATTATCGTCGTACTCTCAAACCGGGACACCCGCGGCTGCGAGGTCAGTTCCTACGAGTTACGTTGGTCCCGTGGGAGGTGTTGGTGCCACCCACGGGGCCGTTCGGGGGCTGTTTCGAGTTTTCACCCTCTAACGCCATGTTAAGCCTAAGTGTAGAAATAAGCAAATTACCGTCGTACTCTCAAACCGGGACACCCGCGGCTGCGGGGTCAGTTCCTACGAGTTACGTTGGTCCCGTGGGAGGTGTTGGGGCCACCAGCGGGGCCGTTCGGGGGCTGTTTCGAGTTCTCACCCTCTAACGCCATGTTTTTAAGCCTAAGTGTGGAAATAATCAAATTATCGTCGTACTCTCAAACCGGGACACCCGCGGCTGCGGGGTCAGTTCCTACGAGTTACGTTGGTCCCGTGGGAGGTGTTGGTGCCACCCACGGGGCCGTTCGGGGGCTGTTTCGAGTTCTCACCCTCTAACGCCATGTTTTTAAGCCTAAGTGTGGAAATAAGGAAATTACCGTCGTACTCTTAAACTGGGACACCTGCGGCTGAGGGGTCAGTTCCTACGAGTTACGTTGGTCCCGTGGGAGGTGTTGGTGCCACCCACGGGGCCGTTCGGGGGCTGTTTCGAGTTCTCACCCTCTAACGCCATGTTTTTAAGCCTAAGTGTGGAAATAAGCAAATTACCGTCGTACTCTCACACCGGGACACCCGCGGCTGCGGGGTCAGTTCCTACGAGTTACGTTGGTCCCGTGGGAGGTGTTGGTGCCACCCACGGGGCCGTTCGGGGGCTGTTTCGAGTTCTCACCCTCTAACGCCATGTTTTTAAGCCTAAGTGTGGAAATAAGCAAATTATCGTCGTACTCTCAAACCGGGAGACCCGCAACTGCGGGGTCAGTTCCTACGAGTTACGTTGGTCCCGTGGGAGGTGTTGGTGCCACCCACGGGGCCGTTCGGGGGCTGTTTCGAGTTCTCACCCTCTAACGCCATGTTTTTAAGCCTAAGTGTGGAAATAAGTAAATTATCGTCGTACTCTCAAACCGGGACACCCGCGGCTGCGGGGTCAGTTCCTACGAGTTACGTTGGTCCCGTGGGAGGTGTTGGTGCCACCCACGGGGCCGTTCGGGGGCTGTTTCGAGTTCTCACCCTCTAACGCCATGTTTTTAAGCCTAAGTGTGGAAATAAGCAAATTATCGTCGTACTCTCAAACCGGGAGACCCGCGGCTGCGGGGTCAGTTCCTACGAGTTACGTTGGTCCCGTGGGAGGTGTTGGTGCCACCCACGGGGCCGTTCGGGGGCTGTTTCGAGTTCTCACCCTCTAACGCCATGTTTTTAAGCCTAAGTGTGGAAATAAGCAAATTATCGTCGTACTCTCAAACCGGGAGACCCGCGGCTGCGGGGTCAGTTCCTACGAGTTACGTTGGTCCCGTGGGAGGTGTTGGTGCCACCCACGGGGCCGTTCGGGGGCTGTTTCGAGTTCTCACCCTCTAACGCCATGTTTTTAAGCCTAAGTGTGGAAATAAGTAAATTATCGTCGTACTCTCAAACCGGGACACCCGCGGCTGCGGGGTCAGTTCCTACGAGTTACGTTGGTCCCGTGGGAGGTGTTGGTGCCACCCACGGGGCCGTTCAGGGGCTGTTTCGAGTTTTCACCCTCTAACGCCATGTTAAGCCTAAGTGTAGAAATAAGCAAATTACCGTCGTACTCTCAAACCGGGACACCCGCGGCTGCGGGGTCAGTTCCTACGAGTTACGTTGGTCCCGTGGGAGGTGTTGGTGCCACCCATGGGGCCGTTCGGGGGCTGTTTCGAGTTCTCACCCTCTAACGCCATGTTTTTAAGCCTAAGTGTGGAAATAAGCAAATTATCGTCGTACTCTCAAACCGGGAGACCCGCGGCTGCGGGGTCAGTTCCTACGAGTTACGTTGGTCCCGTGGGAGGTGTTGGTGCCACCCACGGGGCCGTTGGGGGGCTGTTTCGAGTTCTCACCCTCTAACGCCATGTTTTTAAGCCTAAGTGTGGAAATAAGTAAATTATCGTCGTACTCTCAAACCGGGACACCCGCGGCTGCGGGGTCAGTTCCTACGAGTTACGTTGGTCCCGTGGGAGGTGTTGGTGCCACCCACGGGGCCGTTCGGGGGCTGTTTCGAGTTTTCACCCTCTAACGCCATGTTAAGCCTAAGTGTAGAAATAAGCAAATTACCGTCGTACTCTCAAACCGGGACACCCGCGGCTGCGGGGTCAGTTCCTACGAGTTACGTTGGTCCCGTGGGAGGTGTTGGTGCCACCCACGGGGCCGTTAGGGTGCTGTTTCGAGTTCTCACCCTCTAACGCCATGTTTTTAAGCCTAAGTGTGGAAATAAGTAAATTACCGTCGTACTCTCAAACCGGGACACCCGCGGCTGCGGGATCAGTTCCTACGAGTTACGTTGGTCCCGTTGGAGGTGTTGGTGCCACCCACGGGGCCGTTCGGGGGCTGTTTCGAGTTCTCACCCTCTAACGCCATGTTTTTAAGCCTAAGTGTGGAAATAAGCAAATTACCGTCGTACTCTCAAACCGGAACACCCGCGGCTGCGGGGTCAGTTCCTACGAGTTACGTTGGTCCCGTGGGTGGTGTTGGTGCCACCCACGGGGCCGTTCGGGGGCTGTTTCGAGTTCTCACCCTCTAACGCCATGTTTTTAAGCCTAAGTGTGGAAATAAGCAAATTATCGTCGTACTCTCAAACCGGGAGACCCGCGGCTGCGGGGTCAGTTCCTACGACCTACGTTGGTCCCGTGGGAGGTGTTGGTGCCACCCACGGGGCCGTTCGGGGGCTGTTTCGAGTTCTAACCCTCTAACGCCATGTTTTTAAGCCTAAGTGTGGAAATAAGTAAATTATCGTCGTACTCTCAAACCGGGACACCCGCGGCTGCGGGGTCAGTTCCTACGAGTTACGTTGGTCCCGTGGGAGGTGTTGGTGCCACCCACGGGGCCGTTCGGGGGCTGTTTCGAGTTTTCACCCTCTAACGCCATGTTAAGCCTAAGTGTAGAAATAAGCAAATTACCGTCGTACTCTCAAACCGGGACACCCGCGGCTGCGGGGTCAGTTCCTACGACTTACGTTGGTCCCGTGGGAGGTGTTGGTGCCACCCACGGGGCCGTTCGGGGGCTGTTTCGAGTTCTCACCCTCTAACGCCATGTTTTTAAGCCTAAGTGTGGAAATAAGCAAATTACCGTCGTATTCTCAAACCGGGACACCAGCGGCTGCGGGGTCAGTTCCAACGAGTTACGTTGGTCCCGTGGGAGGTGTTGGTGCCACCCACGGGGCCGTTCGGGTGCTGTTTCGAGTTCTCACCCTCTAACGCCATGTTTTTAAGCCTAAGTGTGGAAATAAGTAAATTATCGTCGTACTCTCAAACCAGGACACCCGCGGCTGCGGGGTCAGTTCCTACGAGTTACGTTGGTCCCGTGGGAGGTGTTGGTGCCACCCACGGGGCCGTTCGGGGGCTGTTTCGAGTTTTCACCCTCTAACGCCATGTTAAGCCTAAGTGGAGAAATAAGCAAATTACCGTCGTACTCTCAAACCGGGACACCCGCGGCTGCGGGGTCAGTTCCTACGAGTTACGTTGGTCCCGTGGGAGGTGTTGGTGCCACCCACGGGGCCATTAGTGGGCTGTTTCGAGTTCTCACCCTCTAACGCCATGTTTTTAAGCCTAAGTGTGGAAATAAGCAAATTATCGTCGTACTCTCAAACCGGGACACCCGCGGCTGCGGGGTCAGTTCCTACGAGTTACGTTGGTCCCGTGGGAGGTGTTGGTGCCACCCACGGGGCCGTTTGGGGGCTGTTTCGAGTTCTCACCCTCTAACGCCATGTTTTTAAGCCTAAGTGTTGAAATAAGCAAATTATCGTCGTACTCTCAAACCGGGACACCCGCAACTACGGGGTCAGTTCCTACGAGTTACGTTGGTCCCGTGGGAGGTGTTGGTGCGAACCACGGGGCCGTTCGGGGGTTGTTTCGAAATCTCACCCTCTAACGCCATGTTTTTAAGCCTAAGTGTGGAAATAAGTAAATTACCGTCGTACTCTCAAACCGGGACACCCGCGGATACGGGGTCAGTTCCTACGAGTTACGTTGGTCCCGTGGGAGGTGTTGGTGCCACCCACGGGGCCGTTCGGGGGCTGTTTCGAGTTCTCACCCTCTAACGCCATGTTTTTAAGCCTAAGTGTGGAAATAAGCAAATTATCGTCGTACTCTCAAACCGGGAGACCCGCGACTGCGGGGTCAGTTCCTACGAGTTACGTTGGTCCCGTGGGAGGTGTTGGTGCCACCCACGGGGCCGTTCGGGGGTTGTTTCGAGTTCTCACCCTCTAACGCCATGTTTTTAAGCCTAAGTGTGAAAATAAGTAAATTATCGTCATACTCTCAAACCGGGACACCCGCGGCTGCGGGGTCAGTTCCTACGAGTTACGTTGGTCCCGTGGGAGGTGTTGGTGCCACCCACGGGGCCGTTCGGGGGCTGTTTCGAGTTTTCACCCTCTAACGCCATGTTAAGCCTAAGTGTAGAAATAAGCAAATTACCGTCGTACTCTCAAACCGGGACACCCGCGGCTGCGGGGTCAGTTCCTAAGAGTTACGTTGGACCCGTGGGAGGTGTTGGTGCCACCCACGGGGCCGTTCGGGGGCTGTTTCGAGTTCTCACCCTCTAACGCCATGTTTTTAAGCCTAAGTGTGGAAATAAGCAAATTACCGTCGTACTCTCAAACCGGGACACCCGCGGTTGCGGGGTCAGTTCCTACGAGTTACGTTGGTCCCGTGGGAGGTGTTGGTGCCACCCTCGGGGCCGTTCGGGGGATGTTTCGAGTTCTCACCCTCTAACGCCATGTTTTTAAGCCTAAGTGTGGAAATAAGAAAATTATCGTCGTACTCTCAAACCGGAAAATCCGCGGCCGCGGGGTCAGTTCCTACGAGTTACGTTGGTCCCGTGGGTGGTGTTGGTGCCACCCACGGGGCCGTTCGGGGGCTGTTTCGAGTTCTAACCCTCTAACGCCATGTTTTTAAGCCTAAGTGTGGAAATAAGTAAATTATCGTCGTACTCTCAAACCGGGACACCCGCGGCTGCGGGGTCAGTTCCTACGAGTTACGTTGGTCCCGTGGGAGGTGTTGGTGCCACCCACGGGGCCGTTCGGGAGCTGTTTCGAGTTTTCACCCTCTAACGCCATGTTAAGCCTAAGTGTAGAAATAAGCAAATTACCGTCGTACTCTCAAACCGGGACACCCGCGGCTGCGGGGTCAGTTCCTACGAGTTACGTTGGTCCCGTGGGAGGTGTTGGTGCCACCCACGGGGCCGTTCGGGGGCTGTTTCGAGTTCTCACCCTCTAACGCCATGTTTTTAAGCCTAAGTGTGGAAATAAGCAAATTATCGTCGTACTCTCAAACCGGGATACCCGCGGCTGCGGGGTCAGTTCCTACGAGTTACGTTGGTCCCGTGGGAGGTGTTGGTGCCACCCACGGGGCCGTTCGGGGGCTGTTTCGAGTTCTCACCCTCTAACGCCATGTTTTTAAGCCTAAGTGTGGAAATAAGTAAATTACCGTCGTACTCTCAAACCGGGACACCCGCGGCTGCGGGGTCAGTTCCTACGAGTTACGTTGGTCCCGTGGGAGGTGTTGGTGCCACCCACGGGGCCGTTCGGGGGCTGTTTCGAGTTTTCACCCTCTAACGCCATGTTAAGCCTAAGTGTAGAAATAAGCAAATTACCGTCGTACTCTCAAACCGGGACACCCGTGGCTGCGGGGTCAGTTCCTACGAGTTACGTTGGTCCCGTGGGAGGTGTTGGTGCCACCCACGGGGCCGTTCGGGTGTTGTTTCGAGTTTTCACCCTCTAACGCCATGTTTTTAAGCCTAAGTGTGGAAATAAGTAAATTACCGTCGTACTCTCTAACCGGGACACCCGCGGCTGCGGGGTCAGTTCCTACGAGTTACGTTGGTCCCATTGGAGGTGTTGGTGCCACCCACGGGGCCGTTCGGGGGCTGTTTCGAGTTCTCACCCTCTAACGCCATGTTTTTAAGCCTAAGTGTGGAAATAAGCAAATTATCGTCGTACTCTCAAACCGGGAGACCCGCAGCTGCGGGGTCAGTTCGTACGAGTTACGTTGGTCCCGTGGGAGGTGTTGGTGCCACCCACGGGGCCGTTCGGGGGCTGTTTCGAGTTCTCACCCTCTAACGCCATGTTTTTAAGCCTAAGTGTGGAAATAAGTAAATTATCGTCGTACTCTCAAACCGGGACACCCGCGGCTGCGGGGTCATTTCCTACGAGTTACGTTGGTCCCGTGGAAGGTGTTGGTGCCACCCACGGGGCCGTTCGGGGGCTATTTCGAGTTTTCACCCTCTAACGCCATGTTAAGTCTAAGTGTAGAAATAAGCAAATTACCGTCGTACTCTCAAACCGGGACACCCGCGGCTGCGGGGTCAGTTCCTACGAGTTACGTTGGTCCCGTGGGAGGTGTTGGTGCCACCCATGGGGCCGTTCGGGGGTTGTTTCGAGTTCTCACCCTCTAACGCCATGTTTTTAAGCCTAAGTGTGGAAATAAGGAAATTACCGTCGTACTCTCAAACTGGGACACCCGCGGCTGAGGGGTCAGTTCCTACGAGTTACGTTGGTCCCGTGGGAGGTGTTGGTGCCACCCACGGGGCCGTTCGGGGGCTGTTTCGAGTTCTCACCCACTAACGCCATGTTTTTAAGCCTAAGTGTGGAAATAATTAAATTATCGTCTTACTCTCAAACCGGGACACCCGCGGCTGCAGGGTCAGTTCCTACGAGTTACGTTGGTCCCGTGGGAGGTGTTGGTGCCACCCACGGGGCCGTTCGGGGGCTGTTTCGAGTTCTCACCCTCTAACGCCATGTTTTTAAGCCTAAGTGTGGAACTAAGTAAATTACCGTCGTACTCTCAAACCGGGAGACCCGCGGCTGCGGGGTCAGTTCCTACGAGTTACGTTGGTCCCGTGGGAGGTGTTGGTGCCACCCACGGGGCCGTTCGGGGGCTGTTTCGAGTTCTCACCCTCTAACGCCATGTTTTTAAGCCTAAGTGTGGAAATAAGTAAATTATCGTCGTACTCTCAAACCGGGACACCCGCGGCTGCGGGGTCTGTTCCTACGAGTTACGTTGGTCCCGTGGGAGGTGTTGGTGCCACCCACGGGGCCGTTCGGGGGCTGTTTCGAGTTCTCACCCTCTAACGCCATGTTTTTAAGCCTAAGTGTGGAAATAAGCAAATTATCGTCTTACTCTCAAACCGGGACACCCGCGGCTGCGGGGTCAGTTCCTACGAGTTACGTTGGTCCCGTGGGAGGTGTTGGTGCCACCCACGGGGCCGTTCGGGGGCTGTTTCGAGTTCTCACCCTCTAACGCCATGTTTTTAAGCCTAAGTGTGGAACTAAATAAATTATCGTCGTACTCTCAAACCGGGAGACCCGCGGCTGCGGGGTCAGTTCCTACGAGTTACGTTGGTCCCGTGGGAGGTGTTGGTGCCACCCACGGGGCCGTTCGGGGGCTGTTTCGAGTTCTCACCCTCTAACACCATGTTTTTACGCCTAAGTGTGGAAATAAGTAAATTATCGTCGTACTCTCAAACCGGGACACCCGCGGCTGCGGGGTCAGTTCCTACGAGTTACGTTGGTCCCGTGGGAGGTGTTGGTGCCACCCACGTAGCCGTTCGGGGGCTGTTTCGAGTTCTCACCCTCTAACGCCATGTTTTTAAGCCTAAGTGTGGAAATAATCAAATTATCGTCGTACTCTCAAACCGGGACACCCGCGGCTGCGGGGTCAGTTCCTACGAGTTACGTTGGTCCCATGGGAGGTGTTGGTGCCACCCACGGGGCCGTTCGGGGGCTGTTTCGAGTTCTCACCCTCTAACGCCATGTTTTTAAGCCTAAGTGTGGAAATAAGGAAATTACCGTCGTACTCTCAAACTGGGACACCTGCGGCTGAGGGGTCAGTTCCTACGAGTTACGTTGGTCCCGTGGGAGGTGTTGGTGCCACCCACGGGGCCGTTCGGGGGCTGTTTCGAGTTCTCACCCTCTAACGCCATGTTTTTAAGCCTAAGTGTGGAAATAAGTAAATTATCGTCTTACTCTCAAACCGGGACACCCGCGGCTGCGGGGTCAGTTCCTACGAGTTACGTTGGTCCCGTGGGAGGTGTTGGTGCCACCCACGGGGCCGTTCGGGGGCTGTTTCGAGTTCTCACCCTTTAACGCCATGTTTTTAAGCCTAAGTGTGGAACTAAGTAAATTACCGTCGTACTCTCAAACCGGGAGACCCGCGGCAGCGGGGTCAGTTCCTACGAGTTACGTTGGTCCCGTGGGAGGTGTTGGTGCCACCCACGGGGCCGTTCGGGGGCTGTTTCGAGTTCTCACCCTCTAACGCCATGTTTTTAAGCCTAAGTGTGGAAATAAGTAAATTATCGTCGTACTCTCAAACCGGGACACCCGCGGCTGCGGGGTCAGTTCCTACGAGTTACATTGGTCCCGTGGGAGGTGTTGGTGCCACCCACGGGGCCGTTCGGGGGCTGTTTCGAGTTCTCACCCTCTAACGCCATGTTTTTAAGCCTAAGTGTGGAAATAATCAAATTATCATCGTACTCTGAAACCGGGACACCCGCGGCTGCGGGGTCAGTTCCTACGAGTTACGTTGGTCCCGTGGGAGGTGTTGGTGCCACCCACGGGGCCGTTCGGGGGCTGTTTCGAGTTCTCACCCTCTAACGCCATGTTTTTAAGCCTAAGTGTGGAAATAAGGAAATTATCGTCGTACTCTCAAACCGGGACACCCGCGGCTGCGGGGTTAGTTCCTACGAGTTACGTTGGTCCCGTGGGAGGTGTTGGTGCCACCCACGGGGCCGTTCGGGGGCTGTTTCGAGTTTTCACCCTCTAACGCCATGTTTGTAAGCCTAAGTGTGGAAATAAGTAAATTACCGTCGTACTCTCCAACCGGGACGCCCGCGGCTGCGGGGTCAGTTCCTACGAGTTACGTTGGTCCCGTGGGAGGTGTTGGTGCCACCCACGGGGCCGTTCGGGGGCTGTTTCGAGTTCTCACCCTCTAACGCCATGTTTTTAAGCCTAAGTGTGGAAATAAGCAAATTACCGTCGTACTCTCAAACCGGGACACCCGCGGCTGCGGGGTCAGTTCCTACGAGTTACGTTGGTCCCGTGGGAGGTGTTGGTGCCACCCACGGGGCCGTTCGGGAGCTGTTTCGAGTTTTCACCCTCTAACGCCATGTTAAGCCTAAGTGTAGAAATAAGCAAATTACCGTCGTACTCTCAAACCGGGACACCCGCGGCTGCGGGGTCAGTTCCTACGAGTTACGTTGGTCCCGTGGGAGGTGTTGGTGCCACCCACGGGGCCGTTCGGGGGCTGTTTCGAGTTCTCACCCTCTAACGCCATGTTTTTAAGATTAAGTGTGGAAATAAGCAAATTATCGTCGTACTCTCAAACCGGGATACCCGCGGCTGCGGGGTCAGTTCCTACGAGTTACGTTGGTCCCGTGGGAGGTGTTGGTGCCACCCACGGGGCCGTTCGGGGGCTGTTTCGAGTTCTCACCCTCTAACGCCATGTTTTTAAGCCTAAGTGTGGAAATAAGTAAATTACCGTCGTACTCTCAAACCGGGACACCCGCGGCTGCGGGGTCAGTTCCTACGAGTTACGTTGGTCCCGTGGGAGGTGTTGGTGCCACCCACGGGGCCGTTCGGGGGCTGTTTCGAGTTTTCACCCTCTAACGCCATGTTAAGCCTAAGTGTAGAAATAAGCAAATTACCGTCGTACTCTCAAACCGGGACACCCGTGGCTGCGGGGTCAGTTCCTACGAGTTACGTTGGTCCCGTGGGAGGTGTTGGTGCCACCCACGGGGCCGTTCGGGTGTTGTTTCGAGTTTTCACCCTCTAACGCCATGTTTTTAAGCCTAAGTGTGGAAATAAGTAAATTACCGTCGTACTCTCTAACCGGGACACCCGCGGCTGCGGGGTCAGTTCCTACGAGTTACGTTGGTCCCATTGGAGGTGTTGGTGCCACCCACGGGGCCGTTCGGGGGCTGTTTCGAGTTCTCACCCTCTAACGCCATGTTTTTAAGCCTAAGTGTGGAAATAAGCAAATTATCGTCGTACTCTCAAACCGGGAGACCCGCAGCTGCGGGGTCAGTTCGTACGAGTTACGTTGGTCCCGTGGGAGGTGTTGGTGCCACCCACGGGGCCGTTCGGGGGCTGTTTCGAGTTCTCACCCTCTAACGCCATGTTTTTAAGCCTAAGTGTGGAAATAAGTAAATTATCGTCGTACTCTCAAACCGGGACACCCGCGGCTGCGGGGTCATTTCCTACGAGTTACGTTGGTCCCGTGGAAGGTGTTGGTGCCACCCACGGGGCCGTTCGGGGGCTATTTCGAGTTTTCACCCTCTAACGCCATGTTAAGTCTAAGTGTAGAAATAAGCAAATTACCGTCGTACTCTCAAACCGGGACACCCGCGGCTGCGGGGTCAGTTCCTACGAGTTACGTTGGTCCCGTGGGAGGTGTTGGTGCCACCCATGGGGCCGTTCGGGGGTTGTTTCGAGTTCTCACCCTCTAACGCCATGTTTTTAAGCCTAAGTGTGGAAATAAGGAAATTACCGTCGTACTCTCAAACTGGGACACCCGCGGCTGAGGGGTCAGTTCCTACGAGTTACGTTGGTCCCGTGGGAGGTGTTGGTGCCACCCACGGGGCCGTTCGGGGGCTGTTTCGAGTTCTCACCCTCTAACGCCATGTTTTTAAGCCTAAGTGTGGAAATAAGTAAATTATCGTCTTACTCTGAAACCGGGACACCCGCGGCTGCAGGGTCAGTTCCTACGAGTTACGTTGGTCCCGTGGGAGGTGTTGGTGCCACCCACGGGGCCGTTCGGGGGCTGTTTCGAGTTCTCACCCTCTAACGCCATGTTTTTAAGCCTAAGTGTGGAACTAAGTAAATTACCGTCGTACTCTCAAACCGGGAGACCCGCGGCTGCGGGGTCAGTTCCTACGAGTTACGTTGGTCCCGTGGGAGGTGTTGGTGCCACCCACGGGGCCGTTCGGGGGCTGTTTCGAGTTCTCACCCTCTAACGCCATGTTTTTAAGCCTAAGTGTGTAAATAAGTAAATTATCGTCGTACTCTCAAACCGGGACACCCGCGGCTGCGGGGTCTGTTCCTACGAGTTACGTTGGTCCCGTAGGAGGTGTTGGTGCCACCCACGGGGCCGTTCGGGGGCTGTTTCGAGTTCTCACCCTCTAACGCCATGTTTTTAAGCCTAAGTGTGGAAATAAGCAAATTATCGTCTTACTCTCAAACCGGGACACCCGCGGCTGCGGGGTCAGTTCCTACGAGTTACGTTGGTCCCGTGGGAGGTGTTGGTGCCACCCACGGGGCCGTTCGGGGGCTGTTTCGAGTTCTCACCCTCTAACGCCATGTTTTTAAGCCTAAGTGTGGAACTAAATAAATTATCGTCGTACTCTCAAACCGGGAGACCCGCGGCTGCGGGGTCAGTTCCTACGAGTTACGTTGGTCCCGTGGGAGGTGTTGGTGCCACCCACGGGGCCGTTCGGGGGCTGTTTCGAGTTCTCACCCTCTAACACCATGTTTTTACGCCTAAGTGTGGAAATAAGTAAATTATCGTCGTACTCTCAAACCGGGACACCCGCGGCTGCGGGGTCAGTTCCTACGAGTTACGTTGGTCCCGTGGGAGGTGTTGGTGCCACCCACGTAGCCGTTCGGGGGCTGTTTCGAGTTCTCACCCTCTAACGCCATGTTTTTAAGCCTAAGTGTGGAAATAATCAAATTATCGTCGTACTCTCAAACCGGGACACCCGCGGCTGCGGGGTCAGTTCCTACGAGTTACGTTGGTCCCGTGGGAGGTGTTGGTGCCACCCACGGGGCCGTTCGGGGGCTGTTTCGAGTTCTCACCCTCTAACGCCATGTTTTTAAGCCTAAGTGTGGAAATAAGGAAATTACCGTCGTACTCTCAAACTGGGACACCTGCGGCTGAGGGGTCAGTTCCTACGAGTTACGTTGGTCCCGTGGGAGGTGTTGGTGCCACCCACGGGGCCGTTCGGGGGCTGTTTCGAGTTCTCACCCTCTAACGCCATGTTTTTAAGCCTAAGTGTGGAAATAAGTAAATTATCGTCTTACTCTCAAACCGGGACACCCGCGGCTGCGGGGTCAGTTCCTACGAGTTACGTTGGTCCCGTGGGAGGTGTTGGTGCCACCCACGGGGCCGTTCGGGGGCTGTTTCGAGTTCTCACCCTTTAACGCCATGTTTTTAAGCCTAAGTGTGGAACTAAGTAAATTACCGTCGTACTCTCAAACCGGGAGACCCGCGGCAGCGGGGTCAGTTCCTACGAGTTACGTTGGTCCCGTGGGAGGTGTTGGTGCCACCCACGGGGCCGTTCGGGGGCTGTTTCGAGTTCTCACCCTCTAACGCCATGTTTTTAAGCCTAAGTGTGGAAATAAGTAAATTATCGTCGTACTCTCAAACCGGGACACCCGCGGCTGCGGGGTCAGTTCCTACGAGTTACGTTGGTCCCGTGGGAGGTGTTGGTGCCACCCACGGGGCCGTTCGGGGGCTGTTTCGAGTTCTCACCCTCTAACGCCATGTTTTTAAGCCTAAGTGTGGAAATAATCAAATTATCATCGTACTCTGAAACCGGGACACCCGCGGCTGCGGGGTCAGTTCCTACGAGTTACGTTGGTCCCGTGGGAGGTGTTGGTGCCACCCACGGGGCCGTTCGGGGGCTGTTTCGAGTTCTCACCCTCTAACGCCATGTTTTTAAGCCTAAGTGTGGAAATAAGGAAATTATCGTCGTACTCTCAAACCGGGACACCCGCGGCTGCGGGGTTAGTTCCTACGAGTTACGTTGGTCCCGTGGGAGGTGTTGGTGCCACCCACGGGGCCGTTCGGGGGCTGTTTCGAGTTTTCACCCTCTAACGCCATGTTTGTAAGCCTAAGTGTGGAAATAAGTAAATTACCGTCGTACTCTCCAACCGGGACGCCCGCGGCTGCGGGGTCAGTTCCTACGAGTTACGTTGGTCCCGTGGGAGGTGTTGGTGCCACCCACGGGGCCGTTCGGGGGCTGTTTCGAGTTCTCACCCTCTAACGCCATGTTTTTAAGCCTAAGTGTGGAAATAAGCAAATTACTGTCGTACTCTCAAACCGGGACACCCGCGGCTGCGGGGTCAGTTCCTACGAGTTACGTTGGTCCCGTGGGAGGTGTTGGTGCCACCCACGGGGCCGTTCGGGGGCTGTTTCGAGTTCTCACCCTCTAACGCCATGTTTTTAAGCCTAAGTGTGGAAATAAGTAAATTATCGTCTTACTCTCAAACCGGGACACCCGCGGCTGCGGGGTCAGTTCATACGAGTTACGTTGGTCCCGTGGGAGGTGTTGGTGCCACCCACGGGGCCGTTCGGGCGCTGTTTCGAGTTCTCACCCTCTAACGCCATGTTTTTAAGCCTAAGTGTGGAACTAACTAAATTATCGTCGTAATCTCAAATCGGGAGACCCGCGGCTGCGGGGTCAGTTCCTACGAGTTACGTTGGTCCCGTGGGAGGTGTTGGTGCCACCCACGGGGCCGTTCGGGGGCTGTTTCGAGTTCTCACCCTCTAACGCCATGTTTTTAAGCCTAAGTGTGGAAATAAGTAAATTATCGTCGTACTCTCAAACCGGGACACCCGCGGCTGCGGGGTCAGTTCCTACGAGTTACGTTGGTCCCGTGGGAGGTGTTGGTGCCACCCACGGGGCCGTTCGGGGGCTGTTTCGAGTTCTCACCCTCTAACGCCATGTTTTTAAGCCTAAGTGTGGAAATAAGGAAATTATCGTCGTACTCTCAAACCGGGACACCCGCGGCTGCGGGGTTAGTTCCTACGAGTTACGTTGGTCCCGTGGGTGGTGTTGGTGCCACCCACGGGGCCGTTCGGGGGCTGTTTCGAGTTTTCACCCTCTAATGCCATGTTAAGCCTAAGTGTAGAAATAAGCAAATTACCGTCGTACTCTCAAACCGGGACACCCGCGGCTGCGGGGTCAGTTCCTACGAGTTACGTTGGTCCCGTGGGAGGTGTTGGTGCCACCCACGGGGCCGTTCGGGGGCTGTTTCGAGTTCTCACCCTCTAACGCCATGTTTTTAAGCCTAAGTGTGGAAATAAGTAAATTATCGTCGTACTCTCAAACCGGGACACCCGCGGCTGCGGGGTCAGTTCCTACGAGTTACGTTGGTCCCGTGGGAGGTGTTGGTGCCACCCACGGGGCCGTTCGGGGGCTGTTTCGAGTTCTCACCCTCTAACGCCATGTTTTTAAGCCTAAGTGTGGAAATAAGTAAATTATCGTCGTACTCTCAAACCGGGACACCCGCGGCTGCGGGGTCAGTTCCTACGAGTTACGTTGGTCCCGTGGGAGGTGTTGGTGCCACCCACGGGGCCGTTCGGGGGCTGTTTCGAGTTCTCACCCTCTAACGCCATGTTTTTAAGCCTAAGTGTGGAAATAAGTAAATTATCGTCGTACTCTCAAACCGGGACACCCGCGGCTGCGGGGTCAGTTCCTACGAGTTACGTTGGTCCCGTGGGAGGTGTTGGTGCCACCCACGGGGCCGTTCGGGGGCTGTTTCGAGTTCTCACCCTCTAACGCCATGTTTTTAAGCCTAAGTGTGGAAATAAGTAAATTATCGTCGTACTCTCAAACCGGGACACCCGCGGCTGCGGGGTCAGTTCCTACGAGTTACGTTGGTCCCGTGGGAGGTGTTGGTGCCACCCACGGGGCCGTTTGGGGGCTATTTCGAGTTCTCACCCTCTAACGCCATGTTTTTAGGCCTAAGTGTGGAAATAAGCAAATTACCATCATACTCTCAAACCGGGACACCCGCGGCTGCGGGGTCAGTTCCTACGAGTTACGTTAGTCCCGTGGGAGGTGTTGGTGCCACCCACGGGGCCGTTCGGGGGCTGTTTCCAGTTCTAACCCTCTAACGCCATGTTTTTAAGCCTAAGTGTGGAAATAAGGAAATTATCGTCGTACTCTCAAACCGGGACACCCGCGGCTGCGGGGTTAGTTCCTACGAGTTACGTTGGTCCCGTGGGAGGTGTTGGTGCCACCCACGGGGTCGTTCGGGGGGTGTTTCGAGTTTTCACCCTCTAACGCCATGTTAAGCCTAAGTGTAGAAATAAGCAAATTACCGTCGTACTCTCAAACCGGGACACCCGCGGCTGCGGGGTCAGTTCCTACGAGTTACGTTGGTCCCGTGGGAGGTGTTGGTGCCACCCACGGGGCCGTTCGAGGCCTGTTTCGAGTTCTCACCCTCTAACGCCATGTTTTTAAGCCTAAGCGTGGAAATAAGCAAATTATCGTCGTACTCTCAAACCGGGAGACCCGCGGCTGCGGGGTCAGTTCCTACGAGTTACGTTGGTCCCGTGGGAGGTGTTGGTGCCACCGACGGGGCCGTTCGGGGGCTGTTTCGAGTTCTCACCCTTTAACGCCATGTTTTTAAGCCTAAGTGTGGAACTAAGTAAATTACCGTCGTACTCTCAAACCGGGACACCCGCGGCTGCGGGGTCAGTTCCTACGAGTTACGTTGGTCCCGTGGGAGGTGTTGGTGCCACCCACGGGGCCGTTCGGGGCCTGTTTCGAGTTCTCACCCTCTAACGCCATGTTTTTAAGCCTAAGCGTGGAAATAAGCAAATTATCGTCGTACTCTCAAACCGGGACACCCGCGGCTGCGGGGTCAGTTCCTACGAGTTACGTTGGTCCCGTGGGAGGTGTTGGTGCCACCCACGGGGCCGTTCGGGGGCTGTTTCGAGTTCTCACCCTTTAACGCCATGTTTTTAAGCCTAAGTGTGGAACTAAGTAAATTACCGTCGTACTCTCAAACCGGGAGACCCGCGGCTGCGGGGTCAGTTCCTACGAGTTACGTTGGTCCCGTGGGAGGTGTTGGTACCACCCACGGGGCCGTTCGGGGGCTGTTTCGAGTTCTCACCCTCTAACGCCATGTTTTTAAGCCTAAGTGTGGAAATAAGTAAATTATCGTCGTACTCTCAAACCGGGACACCCGCGGCTGCGGGGTTAGTTCCTACGAGTTACGTTGGTCCCGTGGGAGGTGTTGGTGCCACCCACGGGGTCGTTCGGGGGCTGTTTCGAGTTTTCACCCTCTAACGCCATGTTAAGCCTAAGTGTAGAAATAAGCAAATTACCGTCGTACTCTCAAACCGGGACACCCGCGGCTGCGGGGTCAGTTCCTACGAGTTACGTTGGTCCCGTGGGAGGTGTTGGTGCCACCCACGGGGCCGTTCGAGGCCTGTTTCGAGTTCTCACCCTCTAACGCCATGTTTTTAAGCCTAAGCGTGGAAATAAGCAAATTATCGTCGTACTCTCAAACCGGGAGACCCGCGGCTGCGGGGTCAGTTCCTACGAGTTACGTTGGTCCCGTGGGAGGTGTTGGTGCCACCCACGGGGCCGTTCGGGGGCTGTTTCGAGTTCTCACCCTTTAACGCCATGTTTTTAAGCCTAAGTGTGGAACTAAGTAAATTACCGTCGTACTCTCAAACCGGGAGACCTGCGGCTGCGGGGTCAGTTCCTACGAGTTACGTTGGTCCCGTGGGAGGTGTTGGTGCCACCCACGGGGCCGTTCGGGGGCTGTTTCGAGTTCTCACCCTCTAACGCCATGTTTTTAAGCCTAAGTGTGGAAATAAGTAAATTATCGTCTTACTCTCAAACCGGGACACCCGCGGCTGCGGGGTCAGTTCCTACGAGTTACGTTGGTCCCGTGGGAGGTGTTGGTGCCACCCACGGGGCCGTTCGGGGGCTGTTTCGAGTTCTCACCCTTTAACGCCATGTTTTTAAGCCTAAGTGTGGAACTAAGTAAATTACCGTCGTACTCTCAAACCGGGAGACCCGCGGCTGCGGGGTCAGTTCCTACGAGTTACGTTGGTCCCGTGGGAGGTGTTGGTGCCACCCACGGGGCCGTTCGGGGGCTGTTTCGAGTTCTCACCCTCTAACGCCATGTTTTTAAGCCTAAGTGTGGAAATAAGTAAATTATCGTCGTACTCTCAAACCGGGACACCCGCGGCTGCGGGGTCAGTTCCTACGAGTTACGTTGGTCCCATGGGAGGTGTTGGTGCCACCCACGGGGCCGTTCGGGGGCTGTTTTGAGTTTTCACCCTCTAACGCCATGTTAAGCCTAAGTGTAGAAATAAGCAAATTACCGTCGTACTCTCAAACCGGGACACCCGCGGCTGCGGGGTCAGTTCCTACGAGTTACGTTGGTCCCGTGGGAGGTGTTGGTGCCACCCACGGGGCCATTCGGGGGCTGTTTCGAGTTCTCACCCTCTAACGCCATGTTTTTAAGCCTAAGTGTGGAACTAAGTAAATTATCGTCGTACTCTCAAACCGGGAGACCCGCGGCTGCGGGGTCAGTTCCTACGAGTTACGTTGGTCCCGTGAGAGGTGTTGGTGCCACCCACGGGGCCGTTCGGGGGCTGTTTCGAGTTCTCACCCTCTAACGCCATGTTTTTAAGCCTAAGTGTGGAAATAAGTAAATTATCGTCGTACTCTCAAATCGGGACACCCGCGGCTGCGGGGTCAGTTCCTACGAGTTACGTTGGTCCCGTGGGAGGTGTTGGTGCCACCCACGGGGCCGTTCGGGGGCTGTTTCGAGTTCTCACCCTCTAACGCCATGTTTTTAAGCCTAAGTGTGGAAATAAGTAAATTATCGTCGTACTCTCAAACCGGGACACCCGCGGCTGCGGGGTCAGTTCCTACGAGTTACGTTGGTCCCGTGGGAGGTGTTGGTGCCACCCACGGGGCCGTTCGGGGGCTGTTTCGAGTTCTCACCCTCTAACGCCATGTTTTTAGGCCTAAGTGTGGAAATAAGCAAATTACCGTCATACTCTCAAACTGGGACACCCGCGGCTGCGGGGTCAGTTCCTACGAGTTACGTTAGTCCCGTGGGAGGTGTTGGTGCCACCCACGGGGCCGTTCGGGGGCTGTTTCGAGTTCTCACCCTCTAACGCCATGTTTTTAAGCCTAAGTGTGGAAATAAGGAAATTATCGTCGTACTCTCAAACCGGGACACCCGCGGCTGCGGGGTTAGTTCCTACGAGTTACGTTGGTCCCGTGGGAGGTGTTGGTGCCACCCACGGGGCCGTTCGGGGGCTGTTTCGAGTTTTCACCCTCTAACGCCATGTTAAGCCTAAGTGTAGAAATAAGCAAATTACCGTCGTACTCTCAAACCGGGACACCCGCGGCTGCGGGGTCAGTTCCTACGAGTTACGTTGGTCCCGTGGGAGGTGTTGCTGCCACCCACGGGGCCGTTCGGGGCCTGTTTCGAGTTCTCACCCTCTAACGCCATGTTTTTAAGCCTAAGCGTGGAAATAAGCAAATTATCGTCGTACTCTCAAACCGGGAGACCCGCGGCTGCGGGGTCAGTTCCTACGAGTTACGTTGGTCCCGTGGGAGGTGTTGGTGCCACCCACGGGGCCGTTCGGGGGCTGTTTCGAGTTCTCACCCTTTAACGCCATGTTTTTAAGCCTAAGTGTGGAACTAAGTAAATTACCGTCGTACTCTCAAACCGGGACACCCGCGGCTGCGGGGTCAGTTCCTACGAGTTACGTTGGTCCCGTGGGAGGTGTTGGTGCCACCCACGGGGCCGTTCGGGGCCTGTTTCGAGTTCTCACCCTCTAACGCCATGTTTTTAAGCCTAAGCGTGTAAATAAGCAAATTATCGTCGTACTCTCAAACCGGGAGACCCGCGGCTGCGGGGTCAGTTCCTACGAGTTACGTTGGTCCCGTGGGAGGTGTTGGTGCCACCCACGGGGCCGTTCGGGGGCTGTTTCGAGTTCTCACCCTTTAACGCCATGTTTTTAAGCCTAAGTGTGGAACTAAGTAAATTACAGTCGTACTCTCAAACCGGGAGACCTGCGGCTGCGGGGTCAGTTCCTACGAGTTACGTTGGTCCCGTGGGAGGTGTTGGTGCCACCCACGGGGCCGTTCGGGGGCTGTTTCGAGTTCTCACCCTCTAACGCCATGTTTTTAAGCCTAAGTGTGGAAATAAGTAAATTATCGTCTTACTCTCAAACCGGGACACCCGCGGCTGCGGGGTCAGTTCCTACGAGTTACGTTGGTCCCGTGGGAGGTGTTGGTGCCACCCACGGGGCCGTTCGGGGGCTGTTTCGAGTTCTCACCCTTTAACGCCATGTTTTTAAGCCTAAGTGTGGAACTAAGTAAATTACCGTCGTACTCTCAAACCGGGAGAACCGCAGCTGCGGGGTCAGTTCCTACGAGTTACGTTGGTCCCGTGGGAGGTGTTGGTGCCACCCACGGGGCCGTTCGGGGGCTGTTTCGAGTTCTCACCCTCTAACGCCATGTTTTTAAGCCTAAGTGTGGAAATAAGTAAATTATCGTCGTACTCTCAAACCGGGACACCCGCGGCTGCGGGGTCAGTTCCTACGAGTTACGTTGGTCCCGTGGGAGGTGTTGGTGCCACCCACGGGGCCGTTCGGGGGCTGTTTCGAGTTTTCACCCTCTAACGCCATGTTAAGCCTAAGTGTAGAAATAAGCAAATTACCGTCGTACTCTCAAACCGGGACACCCGCGGCTGCGGGGTCAGTTCCTACGAGTTACGTTGGTCCCGTGGGAGGTGTTGGTGCCACCCACGGGGCCATTCGGGGGCTGTTTCGAGTTCTCACCCTCTAACGCCATGTTTTTAAGCCTAAGTGTGGAACTAAGTAAATTATCGTCGTACTCTCAAACCGGGAGACCCGCGGCTGCGGGGTCAGTTCCTACGAGTTACGTTGGTCCCGTGGGAGGTGTTGGTGCCACCCACGGGGCCGTTCGGGGGCTGTTTCGAGTTCTCACCCTCTAACGCCATGTTTTTAAGCCTAAGTGTGGAAATAAGTAAATTATCGTCGTACTCTCAAATCGGGACACCCGCGGCTGCGGGGTCAGTTCCTACGAGTTACGTTGGTCCCGTGGGAGGTGTTGGTGCCACCCACGGGGCCGTTCGGGGGCTGTTTCGAGTTCTCACCCTCTAACGCCATGTTTTTAAGCCTAAGTGTGGAAATAAGTAAATTATCGTCGTACTCTCAAACCGGGACACCCGCGGCTGCGGGGTCAGTTCCTACGAGTTACGTTGGTCCCGTGGGAGGTGTTGGTGCCACCCACGGGGCCGTTCGGGGGCTGTTTCGAGTTCTCACCCTCTAACGCCATGTTTTTAGGCCTAAGTGTGGAAATAAGCAAATTACCGTCATACTCTCAAACCGGGACACCCGCGGCTGCGGGGTCAGTTCCTACGAGTTACGTTAGTCCCGTGGGAGGTGTTGGTGCCACCCACGGGGCCGTTCGGGGGCTGTTTCCAGTTCTCACCCTCTAACGCCATGTTTTTAAGCCTAAGTGTGGAAATAAGGAAATTATCGTCGTACTCTCAAACCGGGACACCCGCGGCTGCGGGGTTAGTTCCTACGAGTTACGTTGGTCCCGTGGGAGGTGTTGGTGCCACCCACGGGGCCGTTCGGGGGCTGTTTCGAGTTTTCACCCTCTAACGCCATGTTAAGCCTAAGTGTAGAAATAAGCAAATTACCGTCGTACTCTCAAACCGGGACACCCGCGGCTGCGGGGTCAGTTCCTACGAGTTACGTTGGTCCCGTGGGAGGTGTTGGTGCCACCCACGGGGCCGTTCGGGGCCTGTTTCGAGTTCTCACTCTCTAACGCCATGTTTTTAAGCCTAAGCGTGGAAATAAGCAAATTATCGTCGTACTCTCAAACCGGGAGACCCGCGGCTGCGGGGTCAGTTCCTACGAGTTACGTTGGTCCCGTGGGAGGTGTTGGTGCCACCCACGGGGCCGTTCGGGGGCTGTTTCGAGTTCTCACCCTTTAACGCCATGTTTTTAAGCCTAAGTGTGGAACTAAGTAAATTACCGTCGTACTCTCAAACCGGGAGACCTGCGGCTGCGGGGTCAGTTCCTACGAGTTACGTTGGTCCCGTGGGAGGTGTTGGTGCCACCCACGGGGTCATTCGGGGGCTGTTTCGAGTTCTCACCCTCTAACGCCATGTTTTAAAGCCTAAGTGTGGAAATAAGTAAATTATCGTCTTACTCTCAAACCGGGACACCCGCGGCTGCGGGGTCAGTTCCTACGAGTTACGTTGGTCCCGTGGGAGGTGTTGGTGCCACCCACGGGGCCGTTCGGGGGCTGTTTCGAGTTCTCACCCTTTAACGCCATGTTTTTAAGCCTAAGTGTGGAACTAAGTAAATTACCGACGTACTCTCAAACCGGGAGACCCGCGGCTGCGGGGTCAGTTCCTACGAGTTACGTTGGTCCCGTGGGAGGTGTTGGTGCCACCCACGGGTCCGTTCGGGGGCTGTTTCGAGTTCTCACCCTCTAACGCCATGTTTTTAAGCCTAAGTGTGGAAATAAGTAAATTATCGTCGTACTCTCAAACCGGGACACCCGCGGCTGCGGGGTCAGTTCCTACGAGTTACGTTGGTCCCGTGGGAGGTGTTGGTGCCACCCACGGGGCCGTTCGGGGGCTGTTTCGAGTTCTCACCCTCTAACGCCATGTTTTTAAGCCTAAGTGTGGAAATAATCAAATTATTATCTTACTTTGAAACCGGGACACCCGCGGCTGCGGGGTCAGTTCCTACGAGTTACGTTGGTCCCGTGGGAGGTGTTGGTGCCACCCACGGGGCCGTTCGGGGGCTGTTTCGAGTTCTCACCCTCTAACGCCATGTTTTTAAGCCTAAGTGTGGAAATAAGGAAATTATCGTCGTACTCTCAAACCGGGACACCCGCGGCTGCGGGGTTAGTTCCTACGAGTTACGTTGGTCCCGTGGGAGGTGTTGGTGCCACCCACGGGGCCGTTCGGGGGCTGTTTCGAGTTTTCACCATCTAACGCCATGTTTTTAAGCCTAAGTGTGGAAATAAGTAAATTACCGTCGTACTCTCAAACCGGGACGCCCGCGGCTGCGGGGTCAGTTCCTACGAGTTACGTTGGTCCCGTGGGAGGTGTTGGTGCCACCCACGGGGCCGTTCGGGGGCTGTTTCGAGTTCTCACCCTCTAACGCCATGTTTTTAAGCCTAAGTGTGGAAATAAGCAAATTACCGTCGTACTCTCAAACCGGGACACCCGCGGCTGCGGGGTCAGTTCCTACGAGTTACGTTGGTCCCGTGGGAGGTGTTGGTGCCACCCACGGGGCCGTTCGGGGGCTGTTTCGAGTTCTCACCCTCTAACGCCATATTTTTAAGCCTAAGTGTGGAAATAAGCAAATTATCGTCTTACTCTCAAACCGGGACACCCGCGGCTGCGGGGTCAGTTCATACGAGTTACGTTGGTCCCGTGGGAGGTGTTGGTGGCACCCACGGGGCCGTTCGGGTGCTGTTTCGAGTTCTCACCCTCTAACGCCATGTTTTTAAGCCTAAGTGTGGAACTAAGTAAATTATCGTCGTACTCTCAAACCGGGAGACCCGCGGCTGCGGGGTCAGTTCCTACGAGTTACGTTGGTCCCGTGGGAGGTGTTGGTGCCACCCACGGGGCCGTTTGGGGGCTGTTTCGAGTTCTCACCCTCTAACGCCATGTTTTTAAGCCTAAGTGTGGAAATAAGTAAATTATCGTCGTACTCTCAAACCGGGACACCCGCGGCTGCGGGGTCAGTTCCTACGAGTTACGTTGGTCCCGTGGGAGGTGTTGGTGCCACCCACGGGGCCGTTCGGGGGCTGTTTCGAGTTCTCACCCTCTAACGCCATGTTTTTAGGCCTAAGTGTGGAAATAAGCAAATTACCGTCATACTCTCAAACTGGGACACCCGCGGCTGCGGGGTCAGTTCCTACGAGTTACGTTAGTCCCGTGGGAGGTGTTGGTGCCACCCACGGGGCCGTTCGGGGGCTGTTTCGAGTTCTCACCCTCTAACGCCATGTTTTTAAGCCTAAGTGTGGAAATAAGGAAATTATCGTCGTACTCTCAAACCGGGACACCCGCGGCTGCGGGGTTAGTTCCTACGAGTTACGTTGGTCCCGTGGGAGGTGTTGGTGCCACCCACGGGGCCGTTCGGGGGCTGTTTCGAGTTTTCACCCTCTAACGCCATGTTAAGCCTAAGTGTAGAAATAAGCAAATTACCGTCGTACTCTCAAACCGGGACACCCGCGGCTGCGGGGTCAGTTCCTACGAGTTACGTTGGTCCCGTGGGAGGTGTTGCTGCCACCCACGGGGCCGTTCGGGGCCTGTTTCGAGTTCTCACCCTCTAACGCCATGTTTTTAAGCCTAAGCGTGGAAATAAGCAAATTATCGTCGTACTCTCAAACCGGGAGACCCGCGGCTGCGGGGTCAGTTCCTACGAGTTACGTTGGTCCCGTGGGAGGTGTTGGTGCCACCCACGGGGCCGTTCGGGGGCTGTTTCGAGTTCTCACCCTTTAACGCCATGTTTTTAAGCCTAAGTGTGGAACTAAGTAAATTACCGTCGTACTCTCAAACCGGGACACCCGCGGCTGCGGGGTCAGTTCCTACGAGTTACGTTGGTCCCGTGGGAGGTGTTGGTGCCACCCACGGGGCCGTTCGGGGCCTGTTTCGAGTTCTCACCCTCTAACGCCATGTTTTTAAGCCTAAGCGTGGAAATAAGCAAATTATCGTCGTACTCTCAAACCGGGAGACCCGCGGCTGCGGGGTCAGTTCCTACGAGTTACGTTGGTCCCGTGGGAGGTGTTGGTGCCACCCACGGGGCCGTTCGGGGGCTGTTTCGAGTTCTCACCCTTTAACGCCATGTTTTTAAGCCTAAGTGTGGAACTAAGTAAATTACAGTCGTACTCTCAAACCGGGAGACCTGCGGCTGCGGGGTCAGTTCCTACGAGTTACGTTGGTCCCGTGGGAGGTGTTGGTGCCACCCACGGGGCCGTTCGGGGGCTGTTTCGAGTTCTCACCCTCTAACGCCATGTTTTTAAGCCTAAGTGTGGAAATAAGTAAATTATCGTCTTACTCTCAAACCGGGACACCCGCGGCTGCGGGGTCAGTTCCTACGAGTTACGTTGGTCCCGTGGGAGGTGTTGGTGCCACCCACGGGGCCGTTCGGGGGCTGTTTCGAGTTCTCACCCTTTAACGCCATGTTTTTAAGCCTAAGTGTGGAACTAAGTAAATTACCGTCGTACTCTCAAACCGGGAGAACCGCAGCTGCGGGGTCAGTTCCTACGAGTTACGTTGGTCCCGTGGGAGGTGTTGGTGCCACCCACGGGGCCGTTCGGGGGCTGTTTCGAGTTCTCACCCTCTAACGCCATGTTTTTAAGCCTAAGTGTGGAAATAAGTAAATTATCGTCGTACTCTCAAACCGGGACACCCGCGGCTGCGGGGTCAGTTCCTACGAGTTACGTTGGTCCCGTGGGAGGTGTTGGTGCCACCCACGGGGCCGTTCGGGGGCTGTTTCGAGTTTTCACCCTCTAACGCCATGTTAAGCCTAAGTGTAGAAATAAGCAAATTACCGTCGTACTCTCAAACCGGGACACCCGCGGCTGCGGGGTCAGTTCCTACGAGTTACGTTGGTCCCGTGGGAGGTGTTGGTGCCACCCACGGGGCCATTCGGGGGCTGTTTCGAGTTCTCACCCTCTAACGCCATGTTTTTAAGCCTAAGTGTGGAACTAAGTAAATTATCGTCGTACTCTCAAACCGGGAGACCCGCGGCTGCGGGGTCAGTTCCTACGAGTTACGTTGGTCCCGTGGGAGGTGTTGGTGCCACCCACGGGGCCGTTCGGGGGCTGTTTCGAGTTCTCACCCTCTAACGCCATGTTTTTAAGCCTAAGTGTGGAAATAAGTAAATTATCGTCGTACTCTCAAATCGGGACACCCGCGGCTGCGGGGTCAGTTCCTACGAGTTACGTTGGTCCCGTGGGAGGTGTTGGTGCCACCCACGGGGCCGTTCGGGGGCTGTTTCGAGTTCTCACCCTCTAACGCCATGTTTTTAAGCCTAAGTGTGGAAATAAGTAAATTATCGTCGTACTCTCAAACCGGGACACCCGCGGCTGCGGGGTCAGTTCCTACGAGTTACGTTGGTCCCGTGGGAGGTGTTGGTGCCACCCACGGGGCCGTTCGGGGGCTGTTTCGAGTTCTCACCCTCTAACGCCATGTTTTTAGGCCTAAGTGTGGAAATAAGCAAATTACCGTCATACTCTCAAACCGGGACACCCGCGGCTGCGGGGTCAGTTCCTACGAGTTACGTTAGTCCCGTGGGAGGTGTTGGTGCCACCCACGGGGCCGTTCGGGGGCTGTTTCCAGTTCTCACCCTCTAACGCCATGTTTTTAAGCCTAAGTGTGGAAATAAGGAAATTATCGTCGTACTCTCAAACCGGGACACCCGCGGCTGCGGGGTTAGTTCCTACGAGTTACGTTGGTCCCGTGGGAGGTGTTGGTGCCACCCACGGGGCCGTTCGGGGGCTGTTTCGAGTTTTCACCCTCTAACGCCATGTTAAGCCTAAGTGTAGAAATAAGCAAATTACCGTCGTACTCTCAAACCGGGACACCCGCGGCTGCGGGGTCAGTTCCTACGAGTTACGTTGGTCCCGTGGGAGGTGTTGGTGCCACCCACGGGGCCGTTCGGGGCCTGTTTCGAGTTCTCACTCTCTAACGCCATGTTTTTAAGCCTAAGCGTGGAAATAAGCAAATTATCGTCGTACTCTCAAACCGGGAGACCCGCGGCTGCGGGGTCAGTTCCTACGAGTTACGTTGGTCCCGTGGGAGGTGTTGGTGCCACCCACGGGGCCGTTCGGGGGCTGTTTCGAGTTCTCACCCTTTAACGCCATGTTTTTAAGCCTAAGTGTGGAACTAAGTAAATTACCGTCGTACTCTCAAACCGGGAGACCTGCGGCTGCGGGGTCAGTTCCTACGAGTTACGTTGGTCCCGTGGGAGGTGTTGGTGCCACCCACGGGGCCGTTCGGGGGCTGTTTCGAGTTCTCACCCTCTAACGCCATGTTTTAAAGCCTAAGTGTGGAAATAAGTAAATTATCGTCTTACTCTCAAACCGGGACACCCGCGGCTGCGGGGTCAGTTCCTACGAGTTACGTTGGTCCCGTGGGAGGTGTTGGTGCCACCCACGGGGCCGTTCGGGGGCTGTTTCGAGTTCTCACCCTTTAACGCCATGTTTTTAAGCCTAAGTGTGGAACTAAGTAAATTACCGACGTACTCTCAAACCGGGAGACCCGCGGCTGCGGGGTCAGTTCCTACGAGTTACGTTGGTCCCGTGGGAGGTGTTGGTGCCACCCACGGGTCCGTTCGGGGGCTGTTTCGAGTTCTCACCCTCTAACGCCATGTTTTTAAGCCTAAGTGTGGAAATAAGTAAATTATCGTCGTACTCTCAAACCGGGACACCCGCGGCTGCGGGGTCAGTTCCTACGAGTTACGTTGGTCCCGTGGGAGGTGTTGGTGCCACCCACGGGGCCGTTCGGGGGCTGTTTCGAGTTCTCACCCTCTAACGCCATGTTTTTAAGCCTAAGTGTGGAAATAATCAAATTATTATCTTACTTTGAAACCGGGACACCCGCGGCTGCGGGGTCAGTTCCTACGAGTTACGTTGGTCCCGTGGGAGGTGTTGGTGCCACCCACGGGGCCGTTCGGGGGCTGTTTCGAGTTCTCACCCTCTAACGCCATGTTTTTAAGCCTAAGTGTGGAAATAAGGAAATTATCGTCGTACTCTCAAACCGGGACACCCGCGGCTGCGGGGTTAGTTCCTACGAGTTACGTTGGTCCCGTGGGAGGTGTTGGTGCCACCCACGGGGCCGTTCGGGGGCTGTTTCGAGTTTTCACCATCTAACGCCATGTTTTTAAGCCTAAGTGTGGAAATAAGTAAATTACCGTCGTACTCTCAAACCGGGACGCCCGCGGCTGCGGGGTCAGTTCCTACGAGTTACGTTGGTCCCGTGGGAGGTGTTGGTGCCACCCACGGGGCCGTTCGGGGGCTGTTTCGAGTTCTCACCCTCTAACGCCATGTTTTTAAGCCTAAGTGTGGAAATAAGCAAATTACCGTCGTACTCTCAAACCGGGACACCCGCGGCTGCGGGGTCAGTTCCTACGAGTTACGTTGGTCCCGTGGGAGGTGTTGGTGCCACCCACGGGGCCGTTCGGGGGCTGTTTCGAGTTCTCACCCTCTAACGCCATATTTTTAAGCCTAAGTGTGGAAATAAGCAAATTATCGTCTTACTCTCAAACCGGGACACCCGCGGCTGCGGGGTCAGTTCATACGAGTTACGTTGGTCCCGTGGGAGGTGTTGGTGGCACCCACGGGGCCGTTCGGGTGCTGTTTCGAGTTCTCACCCTCTAACGCCATGTTTTTAAGCCTAAGTGTGGAACTAAGTAAATTATCGTCGTACTCTCAAACCGGGAGACCCGCGGCTGCGGGGTCAGTTCCTACGAGTTACGTTGGTCCCGTGGGAGGTGTTGGTGCCACCCACGGGGCCGTTTGGGGGCTGTTTCGAGTTCTCACCCTCTAACGCCATGTTTTTAAGCCTAAGTGTGGAAATAAGTAAATTATCGTCGTACTCTCAAACCGGGACACCCGCGGCTGCGGGGTCAGTTCCTACGAGTTACGTTGGTCCCGTGGGAGGTGTTGGTGCCACCCACGGGGCCGTTCGGGGGCTGTTTCGAGTTCTCACCCTCTAACGCCATGTTTTTAAGCCTAAGTGTGGAAATAAGGAAATTATCGTCGTATTCTCAAACCGGGACACCCGCGGCTGCGGGGTTAGTTCCTACGAGTTACGTTGGTCCCGTGGGTGGTGTTGGTGCCACCCACGGGGCCGTTCGGGGGCTGTTTCGAGTTT
This sequence comes from Sambucus nigra, assembly GCA_949130495.1. Classification (NCBI taxonomy): domain Eukaryota; kingdom Viridiplantae; phylum Streptophyta; class Magnoliopsida; order Dipsacales; family Adoxaceae; genus Sambucus; species Sambucus nigra. The sequence continues at coordinate 306,413,850 of OX422207.1, read as the reverse complement.
TCACCCTCTAACGCCATGTTAAGCCTAAGTGTAGAAATAAGCAAATTACCGTCATACTCTCAAACCGGGACACCCGCGGCTGCGGGGTCAGTTCCTACGAGTTACGTTAGTCCCGTGGGAGGTGTTGGTGCCACCCACGGGGCCGTTCGGGGGCTGTTTCGAGTTCTCACCCTCTAACGCCATGTTTTTAAGCCTAAGTGTGGAAATAAGTAAATTATCGTCGTACTCTCAAACCGGGACACCCGCGGCTGCGGGGTCAGTTCCTACGAGTTACGTTGGTCCCGTGGGAGGTGTTGGTGCCACCCACGGGGCCGTTCGGGGGCTGTTTCGAGTTCTCACCCTCTAACGCCATGTTTTTAAGCCTAAGTGTGGAAATAATCAAATTATCATCTTACTTTGAAACCGGGACACCCGCGGCTGCGGGGTCAGTTCCTACGAGTTACGTTGGTCCCGTGGGAGGTGTTGGTGCCACCCACGGGGCCGTTCGGGGGCTGTTTCGAGTTCTCACCCTCTAACGCCATGTTTTTAAGCCTAAGTGTGGAAATAAGGAAATTATCGTCGTACTCTCAAACCGGGACACCCGCGGCTGCGGGGTTAGTTCCTACGAGTTACGTTGGTCCTGTGGGAGGTGTTGGTGCCACCCACGGGGCCGTTCGGGGGCTGTTTCGAGTTTTCACCCTCTAACGCCATGTTTTTAAGCCTAAGTGTGGAAATAAGTAAATTACCGTCGTACTCTCAAACCGGGACGCCCGCGGCTGCGGGGTCAGTTCCTACGAGTTACGTTGGTCCCGTGGGAGGTGTTGGTGCCACCCACGGGGCCGTTCGGGGGCTGTTTCGAGTTCTCACCCTCTAACGCCATGTTTTTAAGCCTAAGTGTGGAAATAAGCAAATTACCGTCGTACTCTCAAACCGGGACACCCGCGGCTGCGGGGTCAGTTCCTACGAGTTACGTTGGTCCCGTGGGAGGTGTTGGTGCCACCCACGGGGCCGTTCGGGGGCTGTTTCGAGTTCTCACCCTCTAACGCCATATTTTTAAGCCTAAGTGTGGAAATAAGCAAATTATCGTCTTACTCTCAAACCGGGACACCCGCGGCTGCGGGGTCAGTTCATACGAGTTACGTTGGTCCCGTGGGAGGTGTTGGTGCCACCCACGGGGCCGTTCGGGGGCTGTTTCGAGTTCTCACCCTCTAACGCCATGTTTTTAAGCCTAAGTGTGGAAATAAGCAAATTACCGTCATACTCTCAAACCGGGACACCCGCGGCTGTGGGGTCAGTTCCTACGAGTTACGTTGGTCCCGTGGGAGGTGTTGGTGCCACCCACGGGGCCGTTCGGGGGCTGTTTCGAGTTCTCACCCTCTAACGCCATGTTTTTAAGCCTAAGTGTGGAAATAAGGAAATTATCGTTGTACTCTCAAACCGGGACACCCGCGGCTGCGGGGTTAGTTCCTACGAGTTACGTTGGTCCCGTGGGAGGGGTTGGTGCCACCCACGGGGCCGTTCGGGGGCTGTTTCGAGTTTTCACCCTCTAACGCCATGTTAAGCCTAAGTGTAGAAATAAGCAAATTACCGTCGTACTCTCAAACCGGGACACCCGCGGCTGCGGGGTCAGTTCCTACGAGTTACGTTGGTCCCATGGGAGGTGTTGGTGCCACCCACGGGGCCGTTCGGGGCCTGTTTCGAGTTCTCACCCTCTAACGCCATGTTTTTAAGCCTAAGCGTGGAAATAAGCAAATTATCGTCGTACTCTCAAACCGGGACACCCGCGGCTGCGGGGTCAGTTCCTACGAGTTACGTTGGTCCCGTGGGAGGTGTTGGTGCCACCCACGGGGCCGTTCGGGGGCTGTTTTGAGTTCTCACCCTCTAACGCCATGTTTTTAAGCCTAAGTGTGGAAATAAGCAAATTATCGTCGTACTCTCAAACCGGGAGACCCGCGGCTGCGGGGTCAGTTCCTACGAGTTACGTTGGTCCCGTGGGAGGTGTTGGTGCCACCCACGGGGCCGTTCGGGGGCTGTTTCGAGTTCTCACCCTCTAACGCCATGTTTTTAAGCCTAAGTGTGGAAATAAGTAAATTACCGTCGTACTCTCAAACCGGGACACCCGCGGCTGCGGGGTCAGTTCCTACGAGTTACGTTGGTCCCGTGGGAGGTGTTGGTGCCACCCACGGGGCCGTCCGGGGGCTGTTTCGAGTTTTCACCATCTAACGCCATGTTTTTAAGCCTAAGTGTGGAAATAAGCAAATTATCGTCTTACTCTCAAACCGGGACACCCGCGGCTGCGGGGTCAGTTCCTACGAGTTACGTTGGTCCCGTGGGAGGTGTTGGTGCCACCCACGGGGCCGTTCGGGGGCTGTTTCGAGTTTTCACCCTCTAACGCCATGTTTTGCTTAAGTGTAGAAATACGTAAATTACCGTCGTATTCTTAAACCGGGAGACCCGCGGCTGCGGGGTCGGTTCCTACGAGTTACGTTGGTCCCGTGGGAGGTGTTGGTGCCACCCACGGGACCGTTCGGGGGATATTTCGAGGTGGTTTAGGGTTGCGAGGTTAATGGCTGTTGCGAGGGCTTGGGGATGTACATCTGTTCGAGGATTTGGGGTAAAAGTGGTGCGGGTAAATGATAAGGGTGGGTGAAATGGGGTGGAAGGATGGAAATAGGAGGTCGGGTGGGGTTTTGAAGTTGGTATGAAACCCGTAAAAGGATGTGGATCATTTTGGGGGTCCGGTGAGTGAAATGAGGTGGACCCCTAAAAAGAATTAGCGGGATTGGGGGCTGTGTAGTGTAGGGGCTGAATTGGGCTAGGTTGAGGGACGGGAGTGTGTGGATGAGAGGTGTGAACGAGCTGGTTAGGGTCTGGGGCAGATCTGCCGGAATATGGGTATTTTCCGGGGACATGAAGGTAGGGGCTGCCATTGGAAGAAGGCCGGGGAGCTGCGAAGGGGTCGGAAGTGGTTGGGGGGATTTCAGGAGGCTGTCCTGGGTCAGATGCAGGCTGGGGGGTTATTTTTTTGGGCTCGGGAGGTGCGTCGGCAGGGGTAAGGTGGGCGCAAGTTTCAGGCGATGGAGGGAGGGTGGGTGCGAAGGCGGTCAAGTCAGGGTGTTTGCATAGGGGGGCGGTTACGGCAGCAGGTGGGCTGGGGTGGGCAGCATATATATGCAGCAGTTGGCATATATATGCATATATATGCATATATATGCAGCACTGCATATATATGCATATATATGCAGCAGTTATATGGCTGCATATATATGCACTTCCTCCTTTTTCAACAGTCCACACAAGCACACGCACGCACACACTCACACGCGCACACAAACACACGCACGCACGCACGCACGCACGCAATCCCCACCTTTGCCATGCCCTGCATTTTACTCCCGAAAAAAATTATGTAATAGCCTCACATCCCATGTCAGAAAATTTTGGTAGAGGGGCTGCCAGGATAAAAATGGTATATACTGGATTAGTTGGGATACGGTAGTTTTTCCCAAGGTAGAGGGGGGGATGGGATTTAGAGATTTCAAAAGTTTTAACCGAGGTTTGCTTGCAAACATGTGCTGGAGAATTATGAAAAACCTTAATTCCTTGTGTTCTAAAATCCTCAAAAATATTTACTTCCCTAATTGTTTGTTCTTAGAAGCAAAAACGGGCCACAGACCATCTAAGGTGTGGAGCAGTCTTATGGAAGGCAATGATCTTCTTTAATCAGGTCTAAGATGGCGTATTGGCAATGGTGAGTGCGTGAACATCTGGGTGGACGTGTGAGTCCCCACAATTCCCAGCGGAAAAATCTCCTCCCGTAGGGCCAGGAGATGGAATCTATCAAACACATCTCGTTTCGATGCAAAGTGGCTTAAAAAATCTGGAGCTTGTGTGGACTGTTGAAAAAGGAGGAAGTGCTTCAAATTATTTTGGATTTTATCACCAATATGCACACACTCACACGCGCACACAAACACACGCACGCACGCACGCACACTCTCACTACATATATGCATATGCATATATGCATACATGCCGCGTCCCCTCCCCCCTTCCCCACTCACACACACACACACACACACACAAACACACACACACACACACACACGCGCGCGCGCCCCCTGCCCGTCCCCTCCCCCCTTCCCACTCACACACGCGCACACACACAAACATGCACACACGCACACACGCGCCCCCTGCCCATCCCCTCCCCCCTTTCCCACTCACACGCGCACACACACAAACATGCACACACGCACACACACAAGCCGGGAGCGCCGTGACTACACGGTCGGTTCCTACGACTTACATTGGTCCCGTGCGAGATGTTCGTGACTCTTGCGGGACCGTTTTGTGGGTGTTTTACGTTTTCACCGTTCGATGGCTATTTTAAGGTTGTTTTACGTGTTCAAAAGTTATCCAAACCCAAAATAATTAAAAAATTGAATCAATGCATATTTAACCTTAAAATAAAGTTCATCATAGGTCTATCCATTACCTGGATATTTTGTTACACCCAATGCCAATCAGAACCTTCTCTATGCCAGCAGCGATGCAATTTCAGATTATGTTTGATAGTAGTTCGACCCCAACATCAATGTATCCTATGACAGTGAAAAAATAATGAATTTTTTGCAAACAGTTATGTTCAATTAAAAAAATGGTAGAACCAAAAAATAGCGGGACATTACACTTAAAAGTAGATGAAATTCATAAATTAATGTAAAGTGCTAATACAATGTCAATATCATAATAGGATACAAATAAGATTGATGAGGATAAAATAATATTTTGATACTCAATCTTCCTCTAAATCAACTAAAAGATCCTTCAAATTAGGGTTGTCATCAAGAGCTGACTGGAACTCTTTTGGAGCCTTTAATGCGTCTACTTCAGTAGTCATACCCTTTGGTGCATGCACAACAATAGACCAATTGCCATCGTTTATGCACTTCGAGTAGAATACCTTCTTTACATTCTGAAAGGCACAAATAAAAGGCTCGTCGACTATGCGGTCTTTAGTCTTCAGCTTTGATAAATCTACCATAATAAGTTTGGAGTCGGGATCAACTTTGCAAGCATTCGTTGTATCCTCCACCTTTACCCAATCACAATAGAATACGGTTTCTGTGAAATCCAAGTAATCAAGTTCTAGGATTTGTTGAATTATCCCATAATAGGTTAGCACCGTATTCTTTGGATTTTTATCACTTTTGCTAGCGATACAGGTGGTCAAGGAAGAAATTGATATTCCACTATTTTGCGTCAAAAGCTTTTCCTCATATGGATATGAAATGAAATCAAAACCGTTGGTGCGGAATTTCTTAAACTCTTTTGCACGAAAACTAGGACCTTTTGCTAGGCGTGCAAGTCTGGAAGAGACATCACCTCTTTTTAGAAGCTGCATTTATTAATGAATTTGTATTAGGGCATGTTTTTACCACACATGAATAAATAACCGCACACATAAGATGTGAAAAGTACCTATTTTGACACCCATGCCCTAAAGTCAGTTGTCGTCCAATTTCTCCTTTGATTTTGGATAATTTCATTCTCGTACTTCCTACCGAAAAATTATAGAGTTTAGATCATAAAATAAAAAATACATATAATCAAAGAAGAAGAATTCAGTAGATACTCACTCTCTCCAGTCTTGGACTTCATCTTGCGATTCGAAGACATGACGAGTTGCTTGCTCGTATTGTAGGTTTGTGAGTTTCACCTCTTTAGGGTTCCCAAACGATAATTCGTCCTCAAACTCATCAGGTTCCTCTATCACTCGTTCTCCACGAGGATTAAACCTCCTCACCTCTTGTTCTGGCATATGTTCCCTAGCGTATAGCGATGATTCCACCGTTACGTATTCTTCAGCAATTGACCCTCCAATATACCGTGTATTCTTTACATAATATTTGAAGATTTTCATCAAGCGCTCAAAAGGATACATCCAACGATACCTCACGGGACCACATAATAAAGCTTCATCGCATAAATGCACAAGCAGGTGGATACTGATATCGAAGAATGACGGAGGAAAATATTTCTCTAACACACAAACTGCCTTGGCTAAAGTTGATTTCGCAGCTTTAATGTGTCTTCTGTTTACCACTTTTGCACAAAGTAGGGTAAAACACAAACTAATTTGCATAATTGCCCGACGGAGATCTTTGTGTTCAGAGAAGCAATGCCGAAATAACAACGGGATTAATTGGATGATTACGTGTCAGTCGTGAGACTTGCACTGTTTCAAGTCATTTGCTTGGTAGTTTACTACCCTACGTAAATTACCAGAATAACCGGTTGGATTCTTCAAGTTGAACAACGTGTCTAAGAGGATCTTCTTCTCACTAGTAGTCAAAGTGAAAGCAGTGGGGGGGATAGAAATTCTTCCTGTCGTTGGATCATTTTTTAACCACAGTCTCTTCTTTATTTTCATATCCTGTAGATCTCGGCGGGCACGCTCTCCATCTTTGGAATGAGATCCACCCAGACATGTTCCTATCAAATGTTCTGCAACATTCTTCTCTGTGTGCATCACATCAATTATATGCCTTACACGATGATCTTTCCAATACGGCAAATCAAAAAATATTGATCGCCTGGACCATGGCTTCGCTTTACTAGGGTCGTTTGGATCCTCCCTAGCTTTACGCTTCAGGTTTACAAACTGGGGGTGTTTGCCTACATACCTATTCCCCGCAGTCGCAGCCACCGCCTTCTCCTCAATTTGTTGACCAGAAAGTCGACTAGGTGCCGTTCTTCGCTCGTGACCGACAGGCAAAAAGTTAGACTTGTCGTTCCTAAAAGGGTGACTGGTCGGCAGAAATCTACGATGACCCGCGTAACTCAACTTACCACTATGTTTTAACCAACAGGCTTCAGTTTCCTCCCCACATATGGGACATCCATAATAACCATGAACATTACAACCGGACAAGGTCCCATAAGCAGGAAGATCGTGGATCGCCCACATCACCATTGCTTTAAGTGTGAACTCTTCACCCTTATGAGAATCGAACGCCGTCACGCCTTTATCCCACAACTCTTTAAGTTCTTCGATTAATGGTGCTAAGAATATATCAATATCATCACTGGGAGCCCTAGTCCCGGGTATCAACAGAGATAACAATGTGAACTCCTTTCTCATGCATAACGTCGGAGGAAGACTTAAAGGCGCCATAAGAACTGGCCAATAACTCTGACTAGTACTTAAATTACCGAAAGGGTTAAACCCATCGGTTGAGATTGCAAGACGAACGTTGCGCGGTTCCTTTGCAAATTCATGGTGTTGTGCATTTGAAATTTGCCAGATGAGTGAATCAACCGGATGACGCATCAAATTCCCACCCACCTCGCATCGAGCATGCCATGTCATGGCCTCCGCTATCCACGGTACAGTAAAAAAACGTTTTAACCGTGGCCCAAGTAGAAAATACTTCAAAACCTTTTGTGGGACTTGCGAGCACTTGCGATTTTTTGCATGTTTGTCATTTCCATTCTCACAAACCATATATCTAGGCTCACTGCATACAGGACATTCATCCTTCTCTTCGTGCTCATTCCGGTACAATATGCAATCATACTTGCAAGCATGAATAGATTTGTATTTCAAACCTAAACCCTTCAAACTCTTCTTCATGGTAGGATAATTGTCTGGTAACATGTTCTCTTTTGGGAGAATTTCTTTAACCCACTTAAGAATTCCGGTTACGCTGTTTCCAGACATACCAAATTGACTCTTCAAATTATGCAAACCAATCATTGCATATAATACCGAGTGATCTTCATCGTAATCTTTATACAACGGTCTAGCCGCATCTGCTTTCAACCGTATGTATTCCCGATCTCCTAGTAGTTCAGCATCAATTTGTTCATTTACTTGGTCATAATGCACATTATTTGTATCCATAGGTTGGTGGTTTTGTTGGTTGTGGAGTCCGTAAGCATCATCAATTAAGTCGGTCAATGGACGATGTGTTGGTGAATCATGTACCACTTCTACTCCTTGAGGTTCCGTTACACGGTCGACTCCCGGTAATTCTTCTGGAACATAAGGTACAACTTTTTCACCATGGTATGTCCATATTATATAGTCTTGACAGATTCCCCACTTTAGTAAATGCAACTCAACAACTTCCAATGACTTATATTTTCCGTTAATACAATGAGTGCACGGACACGGAATCTTCTCACTTTTAAGATTTTTGGAAGCATATTTAACAAATTCATAAACGCCCTTTACATGATTAATTGATATCCGGTTAGTCTCTCCCATCCACTCTTTGTATTGCGAGAAATCCATGTAATAATCTTCAAATTTCAGTCCTGTGGTAATAGGTAAAAAAATATTATTACAACTGAAACAGAAAGAATATTCTTACGACTGAAACAAAAAAAATATCATTCCATACGAAACAAAACCAATATTCTTACAACTGAAACAAAACCAATATTCTTACAACTGAAGCAAAACCAATATTCTTACAACTAAAACAAAAAAAAAAAATTATTACAACTGAAACGAAAGAAAATATTATTAAACCTTGGCCAACAGATAAAGTGGCCAAGTAATAAAAGATTTTGCATAATTCCTCAATTCCATCCCATCCCCGCTGTTAACGTACACAGGTACATCTCCGCAACCGTTGTATATTTCATCGACCATTATTTTAGCCTCACCCTTCTCCAAAGGTCGGCGATGTACTAGAGTCCCCCTTTCCCTGGAGATGAGTATGCACACGCCAACAAACCTCGAATTGCTCATGTCCTTGATATAGTACTCTTCGCCATAGTCACCGTGAGTTGTTGACGATGATCCGAGCCCCGTGATTGGAGGATGAGGCATTTGAGAGGGGAATGTTGGAGGGGAAGGATGTGTGAAATCTTGAGGAGGCATTGGGGGCCTATAACTTTCAATAAGATTCACAAGTTTCCCAATTTGATTGTTCAATAATCCCAGGGAATTTTTAAGGTCATGGACATCCCCATCGGTCTTCTGTTGGTGCTCCTTTTGGGATGAGATACAATTCTTGACCGAAGATAGCTCGTCCACAAGAGGTGCAATGTGTTGAATTTTTGTATTTGGCATATGTGAGCCAACGCCTCTCGTCCTCCCCCTTTTGTCCTTTCCAAAGGTCTTAGTCAGGGCATCATTTTCAAGGTCAAAGTCATCAGTAGGGCACGAATCTGATTGACTGCTGATGGCCTCTATTGATTCCAGTGTCTTAGCCAAGTGCAGGGGGAATTTATTATCTTTGTCCCGTCGAGCATGAAGGAATAAGTTGGATCGATTTGGGTTTTTACCGGCATCTGGACCATCTTTTGTCCTACTCTCCCATTCATTCTTCAAATCCTCATATGATTTGGATCCCAGCCTATGGATATCAGTTTTTTGTGCCCTATTTTTTTTTGTTTTGCTCCCTCTGGACCAACTTGTTTTCCTTCGCCTCATTCTCCAAAAACTTATTCCACTGATCCACCGGCATTTCAACATTGGGAGGCACTTTCTCTTTCAAAGCCAAAATATCGGAGCTCGCTGCCTCTTTCGGGAAATGTTTCTTCCGAAGGTTTCTCCTGTATGTCCTCAATCCTTCAGCAACCCGAGATAGAACCTTATTCTTGGAACGGTCAGGAAATGATAAATGCTTGCAAAGTTGGTTATATATGTCATCTTTGACAGCTTGATCAACAAGGTTCCAATTATCTGGTCCACCGACTCCCACGTTCATTTTTCCCAGCGACAAACACCGGGCTTTAAAGTTCAGCACGTCACTCCTATCACCCATCGGATTATTCCCGAGAAGGGAGAATCCAATAGGCTTCTTTTCATTTGAGCGGGAGGCATCATGAGTGTTGGATTGGGGCGTTAAAGCAACGGGAGTGCCGGATTGGGTTGTAGGAGCACTTGGGGTTGGACTTGGTGAGGAGTGAACCATTGGTGGAGTTGTGAATTGCTCAGCCATTGGTGTTGAGAATTCGGGTTCTGCACAAGATGGTGAACCTCGTTGTGGTGTCACATCGGCACTTGGTACCCTAGGGTTGTTTCCTCTCGACATTATCTACAAAAATTAAAAAATATGAGTGACTAAATAATTATAGTAATATGAAATTATAACTAATTAATCAAGCTTAATTAGTTTTATATATATAAATAGATAGATAGATAGATACCTTTTCAAAGTAAGACTTTAGAATAAGTTCAATGTGTCTGATCTCCATCCATTCGGTATTAGTTTTTAAGAACCTATAAATTTTTGCACGTGGCCAACTAGAAGGAAGGGTATCTATGATTGATGTGTAGATGTCAGTGACATGAACTCGGAATCCCCTATTTCTCAACTTGTTGGCAAGATTCAATTTTACGTGCATGTGGCGCGAGACATCATACTCTATGTCAATGCTCTCTGTACGCAGTTGTATCCATAACGGGTGGATTTTTTTTTCCGCCTTCTCCAACAACGTAACCAAGGTCGGGGCTATGTCGGGATTATGTGTGTGAAATATATTTTGTATAACGTCATCCCAGTTTTCTGGTAGAGAAAATAGAATACGATCGAACAAGTAATCTTGCTGGATATCAAATCCATGATTTATAAGGTAGTTAAATTGTTCGATCTTTTTATTTCCGTACCTATAAATAGGAGTACCCTCTATATGACGCACGCTAATAAAAGAGTTATGTGTGCGGTCTAATTGCAACCTGTCCCACTCTTGTTGACAGTATTTATCACCGTGCCTCATTTTTCCTGAGAAAAGTAGTATCCAACAAATTTTATAACATATACATTTATCGACACTAGTATCAATTCAATAAATTCAACATAGTATCCAACACGACATGCATATAACCCCCAATATAGTATGATGGCACGCATATAACCCCCTATAAAATCCCACGAGGTAGATGTAATTTTTTTTTTTACTTATTAAGAATCCATTTAATAATATTTTGTCAAAAAAAATATAATGTCTAGGGTTATATTTTGAATAATATTTTGTCAAAAAAAAAATCCCAATACAATGTCTAGGGTTTATTGAAATAAAATGTCTAGGGTTTATTGAAATAAAATACAATTTGTTTGTAGTTACACACATAAACACACATACACACATACATATAAACAGTAATCTATACATACACACACATATATACAAATCTATACATACATACACACATATAAACATAAATCTATACATACACACACATATATACAAATCTATACATACACACACATAAATCTATACATACACACACATATACACACATATACTAACACAATGAGAATCGAAATGCACGAGAATCAAAATGAGGGATGGAAATCTCACAAATAAACACACAATACCTTTCTGAGCCGAAATCTCAAGGATGGAAATCGCACAAATCGCCTAGGGCTTTAGACACTGACCTCGATCGACAGAAATGAAATGAGGGAGGCGCGATTCTTTTTTTTAAGGACTGAACCTGGTCACGGCCAACCACCGTGACCCACCATGCGCGACACTTAAATGAAACTCAACTGTTGCTCGATTGAACCTAGTCACGGCCCAGAGCCGTGACCCCCAGTGCGCAACCTGCAAACCATCACCACCACTGCTCGAATGAGAGGGATGGTCACGGCCTAAAGCCGTGACCCATACCAAGAAATGGTCACAGCCCTCAGCCGTGACCCGTGACCCCCAGTGCGCAACCTGCAAACCATCACCACCACTGCTCGAATGAAGGATGGTCACGGCCTAAAGCCGTGACCCATACCCAGAAATGGTCACGGCCCTCAGCCGTGACCCTTAATGTGTGTGTTATTTACTTCGTCATGCCTTTGGTCACGGACTTGGGCCGTGACCCCATCCGCGACCAGTTTGGAGGGAATTTTGGCGCGAATTTGGCGCCAAGATGGTCACGGCCTGGTCACGGCCCAAGTCCGTGACCCACAGTGGTCAGGGACTTGGGCCGTGACCACTTTCAAAGCATCCATGATCTAGTGTGATAATAAATATGGTCACGCCAAAAACTACCTTGGTCACGGCCCAAGTCCGCGACCAATGGGTCGCGGACTTGGGCCGTGACCAACTCGGCGTGACCATTCGCTGGATTTGGTGTAGTGTCAGGTTTCCTTCTGGTGGAGCTGAACTGGGTTGATTAGGCCTTACACCTGTCAATCCAACTAAATCAGTACTGAACCTCAATCATAAATATTATCCAAACATAATTATGTAACTTTCCATGGCTATACATCAACAATATAATTCCAATTAAGTCACATTCCATAAAACATAGGTAAAGGCAAACAATGATGTACATACTTATAAAGTTACGCACATTCAACCGTAGGAAATACCTAATGAGGAATTTATAACCAAAGTCAAGTAAACATGAAATTATACTCCTCAATGTATATACACATGAAACATGTACTCAAAGTACCCTTTGTAAGGATGAAATACAAACATTCATTCAAGGGGTACCCAGTATGGCCTGAAATTATGGCCATACATACTTACCCATCCTATATTCCTAAATTGTACAAATACAGGGGTCCAACCTCATCAATATGAAAACATATATGAATATAATATCCAGTACAAGTGACGGTGTAATTTTTCAAGCTTCCTAGGGCAAGTTATGACCATTTCTCTACAACACAAGAAATCTGGCCTACAAGCTCCTCTATTGTTCCTTCAACTTCCAAGAATTTTCATAATTTTTCTCCAACATAAATTTCCATGATTTTCAACCCATTTTCATTAAACATACTGAATCGTACAGAATTAAAGTTTCATAATTGTTTGACTTCATTTGCTATCTCAAAAATCTTGACTCAACTAAGGGCATACCGAAATGAAGTATAAAAATAGAAACCATGTACCAACTTGAAATCATCATTACGGCCTAACCACAAGGAGATAAATTCTAATTTTTAGATACGATATGAATATGTGAGTCTACTTTCATATCCAATTTGAATGTCTCAATTACAGTAAGTACACAAATAGATATGCAAGTTTGAATACAAGGGGTTTCAATACAAATCAATTTTAAGGGTTTCTACATTCAACTTAACATAAACTTGCATATAACCATACATACATATAAAGGGCTGAAACTTTCATAAACCTATGATGATTTAGATCATATAAATCAGTAATATAATATAAATAACTAGAATTGTAATTAGGATTACCTTCAAGGCTTTTTACGTAATTTCTATGAATTTTTCTACACCTTTTCTCCTCACTTTTCCTTCCTAAACTTCTACCTCTCTTTCCTCAAGCTAATAACACCTCAAACTGAACCTAGAGACTTATTTGCTAAAGAAATAAGGTTAAGGGAGAGTTTTAAGTCGGCCAAGGCTGCCTCCCAATCCATCCAATCAAATTAAAACATTTGGTTTAATAAAAGACAATTTACCACTTAAGGGAATTGACAGATTCGCCCCTTCTCGTAATTTCGACCTAACTTCTTACTCGAACATCCGTTTGATGCACCGTTTGATGTGTTACAACCCTAACTCACATATCTACAACTATGTAGTTTTCACCTCAAGTCAATTGTAATGTTACAAGGGTCAAAACTAGTCTCAAACAGGAACATTTCTATCGAAAATAAGCAAATCTTGTGTTAGTAAATAATTCGACATTTCATGATTTATGAAAGTAGAATTATACTAACCATAATCACTTAACATTAGATATACTAATAACAAATTATTCATATCACATAAGATAAGTATAATTTAAATACAATTTATCATAATTATATACGGGTTGTCACACTTTGTATCATCACCAATCAAAGTATGGTATACAAAACAAATATATAACTTCAAAAAAAATACAGAGCTTATATCGTAAGTCCTAATATAAAAAGAAAAAGAAATTTTTATACACGCTGGCCAATTATTTAGATAGGAAAAAGTCATTACACATAAAGTGTGAACAAAGAGTAATCTCAATAGTTAATAAACATAAAAAGAGAATTGGAAATAATTCACTATAGGCTACGCAAAACATTGACAAATCCAACCAACTATACGTGTAAAAGAAAGAAAATAATGTTAAATTTGAAAAGTGAGTTTATATAAATAAAAAATCACATGCACATGTTTATATAGAAAATTAGTTTTTGTCTCTGAAATACAACTTATAAAAGAATTTATTCATCTTCCTCTAGTTGATACTTAATGAGAAGAATAAACATGAACATGATGAGGAAGATAATAGACACATGAGAGGCCAAATTCACCGATAGGAAGATGCTTGGACCTTTCTCATTTAGTAGCTAAATAATTAACAACACGTGAACTTATACCTATCATGTCATGAAGAGTCAAAGGCTATAACAACTTTAAGTTCTAGGATGGTTATAAGAACCTATTTGGAAAATATAAATTATAGTTTGTTTTGAGTTTTCGCCCCTTAACGCCCACTTTTAACCCTAAAATGAGCCTGTAATAGTTAATTTCCGCAATCAGGAGCCCGATGAGAATGAGGTCACTTCCCACTAGTTACCTTTTTACCCCACGGGGTGCCCGTGCCTCTCTTCGGACCACTCGATCATTGTCTTGAGCTTTTGCCTCTTAACGCTCACTTTAACTCCAAAATAATCCTATACTAGTGAATGTCGACAATCGGGAGCCCAGAGATGATGCGGTTACTCCCCATGAGTTACTTTTATGCCCCATGGAGTGTCTGTTCCGCTCCTTGAGCCACTTGGTCACTATTTTGAATTCCCCCCGACACCTACTTTTAACTCCAAAACGATCATATACTAGTAAATTTTTGCAATCGTGAGCCCAGTAAGGATGCGATCACTTCTCACGGATTACATTTATATCCCATAGATGTCTGTGTGTCTCTTCGAGCCACTCGATTACTGTTTTGAGTTTTTTCCTCTTAAAGCTCACTTTTAATCCCAAAACCAGCTCATACTCGTTAATTTCGACAATCTCGAGACCATAGAGGATATGGTCACTTCCCACGGCTTACTTTTCTGTCCCATAGGGTGTTTGTGCCTCTCCCGAGGTCATTTGGTCACTGTTTTGAATCCTTCCCCCCTTAACATCCATTTTTAACCTCAAAACGAGCTTATATTAGTAAATTTTGGCAACCGAGCGCCCGGAGGATGCAGTCACTTCCCACGGGTTACTTTTAAACCAAATGGTGTATCTGTGCCACTTAATGCCAATTTTATTTGTGAAATGAGTCTATACTAGGTAATTTCTACAATCAAGAGCCCATTGACACCACAACCACTTCCCACGAGGTACTTTTGTGCCCCGTGGGGTGTATGTCCCACTCCTCGGCCACTCGATCGTTGTTTTTAGTTTTTACCCCTCAATTCCCACTTTAAACCATAAAGAGCCCATACTACTTAATTTCAGCAACCGGGATCCCGGATAGGACGCACTCACTTCCCATAGGTTATTTTTATGCCCTATGGAGTGTATGTGCCACTCCTTGGGCCACTTCGTCATTCTTTTGAATTCCCCCATCCCTTAACGCTCACTTTGAACACCAAAACGAGCCTATACTAGTTAATTTCTGTAACCAAAATCCCCATGCGAATGCGGTCACCTCCCGCTAGTTACTTTTGTGTCGCATGGGGTGTTCGTTCCTCTCTCCATGTCACTCAGTCACTGGAGTTAAGATTTAGAGAGTATTCCTACAATTAAGAAATTTATTAGTTACTTTAAAATGCAAAAGAAAACTAGAAAAATAAAATTATTACTTCCAAGTACTATCAACAGTACATAAATGTTCTAAGTAACTACTCCGAAAAATTAGTTACAACAATATATGATTGTGGGGAAGAGAGAATGAGTTAATGACAAAAAAAAGAGTGAGTTAGCTCTTCTAATAAATTACTTAGCAGCAGACCAAATGATAACTCTCGTACTTAACCATAAAAACTCTCTTCTTTAGTAGAATAACCCCAACACCAATGAATAATTCACATTAAGACTAAAATAACAACTTGACACTATAAGAAAATGAATAATATAGCATTGAGAACATAAATTCTTCATATACCACCTCCCAGTTAGTAAATAGTGGTTCACACAAACCCAATACATCTTCATAAAGCCAAAGAATGTAGTTGTACTACAAAATAAACCAATTTGTACTAAATTATCATCCCACGGCATAATAACCAACCAAGCATCGAACCTTCAGACAACAAACTCAACAAAAGATATATGTATCAAACAAATATTCCTCAAGAAAGAAACATAAAAGTAGGCACCAGTCATTATTTAAATTTGTAAGTGGACATTATAAAAGGGTCAACGACCAACAAGGAGAACAATTCAGAGGAAGGATCCAACCACCATTTTACGTTAAAATGAACTACCATTATTAGTAATTTGTGCGATGAAAAAGTAAGAGTAAGTACTACACATATTACTAAGTTTCAAATAATGATCAATCGACACAAATAAGTTGCAAGTAGTTACAATTTCTTATTAGGTATTTAGTGTGAGCATACACCGAATTGTATACAAAAGAAACAAAATGTTTGCAATACATTTATAAACAAAATATTTGCAATATGAAAACACTACTAGATTGAAATCTATATCCAGTAGGTATTATAATAAATTACAAAAAAAAAGTACAACAGAATGATACATATACGTAACAACAATTACTCTATTAATATAAAAAATTATCCAAAAATTCGTTAAACTTAATATAGCTAATGAGAACAAATTTTAGTACAAAATTAACATATCATAGGAATCTAATAGCTAATGAGTTTAAGCAATATTGCAGAAAGAAATAATAATCAAAAGAAAAAAATAATTTCAACTGAATTGGAAAAGCAAAACAACATGAAATATGTAAAGAAAAAATTCTACCATTATTTTTCTGAGAAATCACCAAATATAGTGCTCTCCACCGCATCATCGGGGTTGGTTCCACAAATATTATCTCATGAGACCAAGTACAATATATCATGGTAGTGTAAAAGTGGTAAAATTTAATTTTGCATTAGAATCCCTAAATCTTACATAAAATCGAACTCAATATATCAAAACCCTAAATATGAGCGAGGTAAAGCTGGATGAATTTATGTGTGCGAGTGTTTTATGAGATTTATGGCTTTCTTAGATTGTAGTAAAAAAATAACTCAAAATTATGGTTGGAATTCATGTCTAGTGTATGAGAGACGAGGAAGATACCGACATTAGAGACGATCGGTGGCAGATGAGTTTTCAGCGGTGGGGCTTGCTAAGACAAAGCGTACATAGAAACATAAAAAGACTTGAATTACAATACAAAACATCAATTGAAAATATATATTGTAATGCTTCACGTAACAATTATGAAATCCACGGGTGAAACCAATTACAAAATTCAAAGATGATGAAACTTGCAATTACATAAGTCACAGGACCAAGGGTTTATAGGGAGAAATCGTACCATAGAATGGAGAGGAGAGCGTAGGGAGAGTGATATCATCTTGAGAGAGAACGGAGAGGATAGGATAGCCGTGAGTAGAATATGGAGCGTAGAGACGAGAGCTGGTAGAATGAAAACTTTGGAGGGAGCAGCTAAAAGACAAAAAAAAAAATAAGGGGGAAAAACATCGCTTCTAAATTTTTGAGGAAAAAAAAGGGTCATAATATGTATATTTAGATTAAAAAATCTTAAAAAATGTCATAATATCCATAATCAAATATGATTTTTATGTTTAAAATGTCATAAAAACTAATACTAATATGTATAAAATGACTTTTAATATTAGAAACGCCAAATTAATTATATCATTAACCTTTAAATGACATTTTTGTAATAAATGTCTTTAAATTATTTTTTCGAACGTCATAAAAAGGTATTTTTCTTGTAGTGATAAGTTCTCCTGAAACCCCAAAGGTATCAGTGGGGGAGTCATTAGGGGTTGAGCCCTTTTCCACGATGCCTAAGAAAATGAAAGATTCTACTAAGGTCTCTTTTAAAGTCCTTGAGGCCTCTGAAGGTGAATATAACCATCCTAAGGAGAATTCTGATCTTTCACTGAGATTTAAGAGGTCCTCCCCTCAGTCATAGGCGTCATTTTATAGATTCTAACTATTCCCCCTATAAGTAACTTTCCTTTTCTCATTTTCTGTTATTACCCTCCTTTAAGGTTCTTGATTACTGACTTTAAACTTATTGTTTATCCATTAAATGAATGAGAGTTATGGAGGATGGACATGTTGCTAACCAAGAAAGCTCTTGTTGAGTTTGTGGTTAACAGGGGGAAGAGGTATAAGCCCAAAATGTGCCTGAAGTTCAATATAGTGGTGGACATTCCAATTTTCAACTTTAAGGGGGTGGAGAAGGACGAGATGAATTTTGGATCAAATGAAGGACTATTGTTGGGGTCTACTGCTAAAACCCTTATCTTACTTCAAGAATATTAAGGACCAGGTGGAACCTTTAGGGGAAACCCATTGCAGTTCTTATATTCCAGGTCATTTTTAGCCCGTGGTCTCAAAGATTGAGGAAGCATTACATGACCCCATTTCAAAGGGAAAATAGCTGGTGGTGTCCCCTTAGAAGGAGGGGGTCAACAGGTGCCATTGAGACCTCTAGTCAACCTAGAGGTAGGCCACTATAGGGAGAGAAGACCTGCTAGCCTTTAAAGTGAAGGGATACTTAAGACCTCCTTCTGCTAAGGAGCGGAATTCCTATGCCTCTATTGTGGAGGCATTTCACTCAATGGCCAAGAGAAATTGTTTTGACATGGTGGCCATACTGAAGGGCTGGGGGACTTCTACCAATGCTCAAAAACTGATTCATCTTCTAAAGAAGTTACTACTAAATATTTTTTTACTTTTTTTATAAATTCCTCTTTATATGCCCCGTTCTCATAATTTCATCCTTTAGTAGACTTAACACTTAACAGAGGGCCTTATGGTTAATCCCATTGAGGGTAGAGGAGTGCGAAAAAAGTCTCTATAGATGATTGACAAATAGGATCTGACCCAACTAGAGCTGAACCAAATAATCAATGATAAGTAGTTAGAGGTGGCGACTTTGAAAAAGGAAATAGTTGGTTTTAAGATCGCAAATCACTTCACTGGAATATGATCGACTTCTCAATGAGAATATCCTTAGGGACAATGCTTCCCTTATAACTAGTGCTCGGGACTCCTTGGATAAAGTTAAGGAGGCCCATACTTTAGCTCAGATCAAGCACAAAGTGGTGGTGGAGGCACTTCAGGACTATACTCTCAAGTTTCAAAGTTCCCAAGACAAGTTTCTTCAGTAGAAAGTTGTATATCTTAATGCCATGAAGTACCGGTTGACGTCCATGGTTCAAGAGCAGTACGAAGATTACTCAATACTGAGCTCTAGGAATATCCTGAGCTCTAGGAAAGGATTCATGTCATTGTGAAGAGTATCCTGGATACCTACCTTGAGTCTAAGGCTTATAAGAAAATTATTTTCCAGAGCTATGCCTCAGGGATTGAGGTTAAAAAGAAAAGGCTCAAGAGATATTTCATGAGGTGGATGTCTCTGTCCTATTTACTTAATTCCTTCAATCTGTTGATGAGATCTCTGATAATGAGATCAGTAGCGAGGGTGGCGATGTTAAAGACTTTGCCCCTTGCTGTGAAGGAAAAATAGGTCTAAAAGGTAGCCCCCATGCCTCAACTTGAGTCAATCCCTCCAGAAAAAGAAAATGAAGCCCCTATGAAGGAAACCCATAAATTTTAAGCCTTGAGAAGTCTTTTTATGTAAAAAATCGAACTCTTTTAGGACATGGGCTTTTTTATGTAACCCTCTGATTTACCTTATATAATGAATGGAAACGTCAATATGTTATATTTGTAAATTTGATTTTTGTACTACTTCCTTCTCCTTTTTTGATTTTTATTTGCTTTGTCAAGGAATTTTTGTCATTCATATTTATTTGCCAAGTTGGTAGCATTCCCCTTGTCCCCCCAATATTTCTTGGTAAAGAGAAATAATTTGGTCAGCAACGTTAATGAGTAGAGCTGAGAGTCCACAAACCTCTTCTATGTAATTATGTAGCTTCTGAAGTAAAAAGTAAGCTCTTAAAAGGGTCATAAGACCTTAGAGACATAAATCACTACTACATGTACTTTTTCATGACTGAAAGATGAAAATATATGTTCATAAACCCTTCCCCCCAAAAAAAAGAAAAAAATTGGAAGTGGAATTCAAGAAGTAAATTTGTTAAGGGTGGTGAGAGTTTTTTTTATTTTTAAATTGTTCTATAAAAGGTATTAAGACCTCTAGAATGTGGTTTACTAAGAATTAATGGCTTAGGATAAAAAAATGGGTTTTCCCAGGGTCCTAGGACCTTAGAACTTAATAATGTTTACATCCTAAATCCCCAATCGTAAGACCTCAAGACTTGAAAGTTTTTATATATAAAACTGCGCAATGGGTCATAGGACCTCTAGACTTATAAGTTTTAAAGGTTTTGAGATCCATAATAAGTCCTAAGACATGTAGACCTTAGCCATCTATGATGAAAGCCTTATGGCGTAAGTTTGAGGTTCCACTGAGCATCCTGAGATCTCTGAACCTTTGTTCACTAGGATAAAATCCTTGTGGTGTAAGTTTGAGGTTCCATTAAGGGTCCAAAAACCTCTGAACCTTTTATTGGGACCTTTCACTCTTGTCAAACAAGAATTTTGAAAAATAATTATGTGTAAACACTTATTCCCCCAAGAAATTTTAAAAAATGTAAGTTTTCCCTAAGTCTTAGAATGTTTTAGTCGCATTTTTAAAAGAGACTTTTGATCTTCTATAGTTGGTCTTTTTTTTAAAACGGGGTTTGAGAAAATAGTTTGCTAACCTTTCTGCATTTTTGTAAAATTATATGTTTTTGAAAACATTTTTGGTACAAATAAGGTCTTCTAAGTTTATTGTCATGATCCCTTAGACCTTAGTCAATTTTAGTGAAATTAAGGATGTAAGTCTTGGTAATTCCTTTAGTCAATTTTCGGTCTTTAGACCTTTGACTATTAATTCGATCTAAGGATGAAAGCCTTACAACTCTTGCTACATCTTTTAATAATTTTAGGATTTAAAGAATAAGGGATTAAAGCCTTGCAACTCCATGAGTCACTGATCAGAGGTCTCTCAGACCTCAAAGATTTATTTAGAGGCAAGGGTTGACGCCTTGCAACTCGTCATGGGTCTTGAGACATTAGGTTTACCTTATAAATAAGAATTAAAGACTTGTAACTCATATTAAACATTGTATTTATACATCATAGGTAGTAAAAAAATTATTTACTTTTCGTATCAAAATGTAGAGAGCGTTATTGGAAATATTTCTTGTGATTATCTACAGTACAAGGGTGTGGGAGTTCATATCCATACATATTTTTGAGGTAATGGTCGTGTTATTCTGACCACCACATAGGGGCCTTCCCAGTTAGGGACTAGCTTTCCTTCATTCATATTTCTAGTTGTAAGGGTGACCTCTCTTAAAACTATGTCCCCCACCTTAAATTCTCCGTGGTGGACCTTTTTGTTAAAGTAGGGGGTTGTCCTCTACTTGTACGAAACATTCTAATCAATGTAACCTCTCTTCTTTATGCTAATTAATCCAAAGATCTTTTGATACCTTCATCATTAGCCCTTGGTTCAAATTGAGCCAGCCTTTGTGTTTGACGATTGACATTTATTAGGATCACTACATCAGTGCCAAAGGTTAAGGATAGAGTTTTTACTGCTGGACCTTTGATTTTGGTCCTATATGACCAAAAGATGCTTGGGAGATCCTCAACCCATAGTCCCTTAGATTTATCTAACCTCTTCTTCAAAAAGTGGAAGATGATTATATTGTTTACTTCGACATGGCCATTTGCATGAGGATGGACTAAATATGAGTAATGGTACTTATGCCCTTGTTAAGTATAATTCCCTGAAGGTTAGGTTGTCAAAATATTTTCCATTATCAAAGATGATGGCTCTAGGAATGCCAAACATGAAAATAATGTTCTTCCAAACGAAATTAGTAATATCCTTTTTTATGAAGGTGAATAAAGGCTGAGCCCAATCCCACTTGGTGAAGTAATCAATATCTATAGTACATAACATTTTTTAGATGTTGCTGAGGGGCAAGGCCCTACTAAAGAAACTCTTCACTGAGATAAAGGCCATGGACTTAGAATTGGATCCATTTTCTCTACAGGTTTCTTTAGGATAAAGGAAAACCTTTGACACTTATCACAGTGTTGGATTAGATCCTGAGATTATTTTCCCAATGTTGGCCATAAGTGTTCTTGCCTAAAGACCCTGTAGCCTAAGGCCTTTGGGCCCGCCTGAGTGATAAAAATACCTTCGTGGAGGTCTCTGAGGACATATTTGGCTTCTGATGGGATGAGAAATCACTGAGGTCATAAGTAATACCCATTATTTAATACTAACCCATCATCCATATAGTATCTGGAAGTAAAACACTTGAGTTATCGAACCTAAATATTATCCTTAGATAAGACTTCATGTCTAAGTTAGGCTTAGATCAAAAGGATCTAGTCTAAGCTCTGATCGACCTCTGTTGTATTACTTGGGAGCTAGGTAATACCCAGCTGGTCCAAAGTAATAATCACGACTTTAAGATGTACCTCGTCTAATGAGGCTACTAGTGTAAGATTGTCAACCTCTGAATTTTCTACTCGGGAACTTTGCGAAAGTAAAATCTTAGGATTATCTAGATGAGATTTTTCAAAATTTCTAAATACCCTCCAATCTTGTCACCTTTAGCCTTATAGACATTACTGACCTTATTGACCACTAAATGATAGTCTCTAACACACTCTACCTTATCTATCTTTAAATATATTACCAGGACTAAAACTACCACTAAGGATTTATACTCTGACTCATTGTTCAAGGATTTAAATTGGAAACAGAGATCAAGAGAGATAGTACCTCCTTATGGTCTGGGAATACCAAAATAAATTCCAACTCCTCTGCATAAGATGTTGGAAGATTTATCCATGTGTAATACCTATATGGGAGAGCGTGGTCTGTTTACGACTGCTTAGGTTCCTTCATCTTGGTCTCTTCTATTTCAGAGCTCTTAGAATTACCCTTCACTTCTTCTTGGTTGTTAAACTCTGCAATGAAGTCAGCTAAGGTCTGAACCTTGATGGAACTTTGTGTTTGATACTTTATATCGAATTCCTTAACTCTATAGAACACTTTGACAACCCTTTTCGAGGTCGAAAGATTGTAGAGAACCTGTCAGAGGGGTTGATTGGTCATTGCCACAATGGTGTGAGACTAAAAATTAATCATATATGTCTAGCTAAAGCGATAAGGAAGAAGGTGACCTTTTTCCATCATTGGGTACTTTTTTCAACCCTTTATGGAGCTCGACTGACATAATACATAGGGTAATAGACCCCAATTTTTTCTCGAATTAGATTTGAGCTTACAGTGGTTAGAGAAATAATAAGGTAAAAGTATAAATCTTCCCTAGTGATTATTCGAGGTGGAAGATATGGAGACCCTAAGTACTTCTTGAGGCCCTGTAAGGATTCTTCGGCCTCAATAGTTCGTTGGAAGACCTTTTTCAATCCTTTAAAGAAGGGTAAGAACTTATCCATAGCATTTTAGACAAATCAATTGACGGAAGAAACTCTCCTAGCTATGTACTGGACTTATTTGACTGCCCTCGGGGACTTCATATATAGTAGAGCTTGAATCTTTTTTAAATTGGCCTATATGCATCACCTGGTGATCGTAAAAAAAAAATTCCTCAAGTGCCCGTAAAAACATATTTCTTTGGGTTTAGGCTCATATAGTTACTTCTAAGGATGGCAAAGTTCTTCTCAAGTTTTTATACATAGTCTTGAGACTCTAGGATTTTGGCTAAGATGTCATCAAAATAGACCTCATGGATTTGCCAATGAAGTGTTTTAAAATGGAGATTACTATCCTCTAATAAGTTGCACGTGCATTCTTTAGTCAAAAGGCATAATCTTGTAACAATATATACTTTTTTCAGTAATGAATGGGGTCTTTTATTTATCATCAAGGGCCATCAAGATCTAATTGTACCCAAAATAGGCATCCATGAATGAAAAAAACTCATGACCACCAAAGTATCTATCTAAGGTAGAGGACAAAAATATCTCAGTCATGCCTTGTTAAGGTTAGTGAAGTCAATACACATTCTCCATTATTTGTTGGCCTTGGGCACAAGTAACACATTTGAGAGACATTTTAGGTATTTCACCTCTTTAATGAATTTTTCCTCCAAGATTTTATCGACATCCTCCGTTGTGACATTGTTCTATTCTGGACCAACAAACCTTTTTTCTATAAAGCAGTCTTATGGTTCGGGTCCACACTGAGGTGGGGGACCATGACCTCATGGTCTACTTTGATAATGTCAGAGTGTCTCCAAGCAAACACATCTTTATTTTCTTTTAGAAACAAGGTGAGCTCCTTTCTGAGGGGAGCTCAGACCAACCCCAATTTGGACTACCTTGGCAGGATCCTCTTAGTCAATGCACATAGTGATCAAAGCCTTTGTAATCTTACCTATTTGTTCCTTGTTCTCATCTCGTGGATCTAAAGTATCCACATTCATTAATTTTATACTTAAAATCTTTAGGCAAGGCCTTTAATAAGGTTCCAGGGCACCTAATTAAACTTTTGGTACCTCTAACAGGCTTTGGTAAGTATCAAGCAACCTTATATTCTCTTTTATAGAAGAGTTGTAACACTCATTGACCTTCTTCTGATCTCCATGCACTTCTTCCACGCCCATAAGGGTTGGGAACCTCATTACCAACCTTCGTGTTGATATTACATCATCAAAATCTTTGAGTGGTGGTTTAACCAATATCACATTGTAGTCTAAGGGAAGGTCCACCACTAAAAATATGCTCCAAATGGTAGAGCAATAGTCTTTTGTGCTAATAATGAGGGGGTAGTGACATGGCCCATTGAATATGTCTTTTCCCTATTGAACCCAATAAGAATGGTGGTGATTGTCTTCATGTGCTTCACACTGAGGATATATCCTTAAAAACATCTAACAATAAGATGTCCGTTGAACTCTCGATGTCAAATAGGACCATCTTAATGCTGAAGTTTCCCATAATCACCATGATAAAGGATATGTCATGAGGTAGGAGGACCTTCCTAGCATCTGTATCTGGAAAGACAATCATTGGTACCTCCTTTGGGATTTGATTATAGTAAAAGAAACCATTTTCCTACACCCCTTCATGTTGAATGCGTCTGATATGGGATTCCTAATGGTAGAAGAAAGTCCACCACTGACAAATCCCCTAAAAATAGTATTCACGTCAATCAGAGGGACACTATCCTTATTGTTATTGGCGGTAATGCTTTGACCTTTGCACGTGTATTTGGCTATAAAATCCTTGAGATAACCTCTTTTCATCACCATCTCGATGACTTCTTTGAGTCTAAAGTAATCGCTAGTGTTTTGGTTGTGGTTTTTATGGAACTTGTAAGACTTGGTTTGTCTCTCTTGTCCTCCATCGCCCTCATGGGATTTGGTGAAGGTGGGAGAACCCGAGCTTCTTTTGCTCCAGATATCTCATCAATAGTAGTTGTGAGAGGAGTGAAATATTTTCCTTATGGGGCCCATTCTTCTTACCTCCATTATGTGACACCCCGTAAAATCTAAGCTACATTGATTTGGTGTAAAATAAATAATATAGGAGCGTTAAACAATTAAATATCATTCTAGGCATGACTGGAATAAACTAACATGTGTAAACTAAGATAGCATAATATAACAATAATAACAAACCAATATAAGCCTTGGATACCATAAACACTAACAATAAAAAAAATCCAACCTTAAAAGTACAATTGTCTCAAACATAAATCCAACTCCTCAAATGAAAATGACTACTATAGTTTCTGACACATATGAAACGTAAATAGGAAAAGAATGATCACATAGGCTCAACACCAATATTCTATATGAGAAACAACTAAAGAGGAAAGCAAGTTAATAAACAGTACTTAGGTAACAACAACTTCCTAGGTTTTAAAAAATAGAATATAACGACAATGTAAATATAAAGTTTATGAAGAATAAAGATTTAACTGAAGTTTGGCTACAATAAATAACTACGCATCTGCCTCCCATATTTGACATAATTTTAAGTTATGTCTATTATACCTTAGTGAACCCAGCTTACGAGGAGACTAAATAGTTCCAGTAGGAGACCCACCATTGTTCAACATGTGCTCGACCTCATTTATAACATGAGGTAGGCTCAGGTACCAGCCTATTCGGTCGGCCTCAATGGACATTTTTCCTCCCCTAATGTAATCACTTGATCACGTTGTGTGACTGTGTTCTCACATATACCCAATCAACTTCTCACTAGTCACATGGAAATGAGGTAAACGTGATTGTTACATAGTTGTTACTCACACGCATCTCAAAACGTCCACATAGTATCCAAGGCATATTAATTTGTTATCAATCAGTTAGCAAATATGTATTAGTGTAACTGCCTAACCTATAAAGGTAGTCCACCTATCCCCTAAATATTCTCAACAAAATCACTTATAAATAGGGGGAAACCCCACATGGTAAAAGGGGATCAATCATTTATGTAATCGTAGTAACCCTGATTGCCTTCCCCAACCACTGTAGAAGAAGAATTAGTAGCACCCGTGGATGTAGGTTTCCTTCTTGGGCCGAACCACATAAATTCTATCTCATTCTCGTTATCTTTTATACCCATTCTCTTTATCATTCATTCTCTCAGTTATTTTTCATTTATTTTCTATCACCATTTTTGGACAATAACATATTGGAGTCGTCTGTGGGAACACGATAAGCCATTGTGATCCCTACCCGAATTCCTCTGTTCGTTACCTACCTTAAATATCTGATAATTATGGACAATACTGAGAATAGCCGTGTGTCAAAGGTCCAAACACTTCCCACCCCCACTAGAATGGGCGACTTGCACAGCCTACTAATAAATCTGGACAATGGAAGAAATGAGATGCTCAAAAGGGTCAGACAATTGACATATACACTCTAGGCCGCACAACCACAACCTAACACGAACATTGCTACCCTTGAGCTAGAGATGTTGTGAATCAGGGAAGGAAGGTTCCCCATAACTCCTTACAAATACATAAGGTAGGAACATCGTAGGCAAGCTCTGGAGAACCCTAGGAGGCTGAACCTAGGATCTCACTAGAATGCCAACTCCGCTCGATGATCCAGATCTTAGCGAAACTACTCTTACCATCTCGGAGCCATATCCTCCATCCAATCACCTATCTATTATAACAATCAATCCTTCTCTGAAGAACGCCCCAATATGCTGGAAAGGTTGAGTAGAGGCTTAACAATCGACCGGTTGGGCCCACGTCACAATCACTAGTAGGAAGCAGTAGTACCTTGAGGTTGCGACCATATAAGAGGCGATCCAAGTATATTCGTCATTAGGTGCTCCCGCCGATATGCCAGGACATCGATCGTGACTGAGCAGACTGCCAAGGAAGAGATATCAATTGAAAGTTGAGGCCAAACCACTATGTCACCTGGAAAAAAAATAAAAAGACAACTAACCATAGAAGGGATTCATCCAATTCTTGGAGGATCGTCTTGGAGAGTTGACTAAGTCGATGAACCCTTTAAAAAGGGATTTTATGAATAAGTCTTCGTTCGCCCCATATATTATGTTGTATCCCACTTCGGATAAATTCAAGCCACCAGCTATGATGCCAAAGTGTGACAAAAAAAGGATCCAATTCTTCATGCTAAACAGTATCAAGATATTGCAGACATTTATTCCATTCTCGATGAGATGCGATGCAGAGTTTTCTCCAGCACAATCACAAGTTCGGCTCCAATTTCCAGCAGTTGGCCGACATATATATCAGTAAATTTTATTTTGGCATAAAATCTAGGAGCATAAGGCTGATGAAACCACCCATGATTATATCACCCGCTTTAACATTGAAAAGTTAAAGGTGGTAGATTACAACGAGCAAACCACTATAACTGCTTCGATGAGCAGCCTACAACCAGGGAAGCTATTTTGGGCATTCTTAAAGGAACCACCCAGGACGATGACAGAGTATCTGACTAAAATGGGAATAATAATAAACACCAAATAAGCTATGGATGCAAGGAGTCAGACCATCCCAAGCCATCGTCATGTATGGCAAGCGATAAAAAGGATCATAAAGATCAAAAGGTTAAGAAGCCAAAGAAGGATGATGAATATAACCTGCTAACAGTTGGCATCCATCACATCCTAGATGAAATATTGGGAAGAAAGAATATCAAATGGCCTAGGATGCTAATGGCGCCGGTGAATAGGCGGGATTGTAGCAAGTAGTGTGAGTTTCATAAGGACCATGACTACAACACTGATAGTTGCATCGCCTTAAAAAATGGTATCGAATACCTAATAAGGAGAGGCAATATATCTAGGTGCGTGGAGAAGGATGGTCGACCAGATCCCGATGAGCGCAAAACAAGAAGACGATTAGAGCTGCCATGTCGCAGAGCAAATAATAAGAAGCGAGGATGGAATAACGACTCAAACGACAATCTAGATCTCCTTAAAAAGCCTAAGGAGATAGTACATGAGTTCGGCATGATATCCTTTGGGTATTAATTCATTGTCAGAGGAGATGAAGGTGGGGGAGAAGACCCAGCTGAAAGGAAGGCCTATCTGAATGAGGCTAAAGCTTGTGCTCATGTGAGGCAGATCAACCCAGGAGCAAAGGTTCGCAAGGTGAACAAGGATAAGTTAATTTTTGGGTTTTCTAAAGATGACTTATCTGGAGTGTAGTATCCTTATGATGACTCTCTACTCATCACTATCATGACACATAAGGTAGAGTCTTTAAAACGTTGGTTGATAATGGCAGTTCCTTAGATCTGATGCTTTTTTTAAACTATTTCAGAAGGTTAAAGATTCTAGATAGTAAGTTAACACCATACCACTGACCCTTGATCATATTTTCATGGGAAAAGGTATATCCACTGTGAATGGTAGAACTAGAGGTCATAGTGGGTACATAGCCAACCTGTCGAATCGAAAAAGTTTGATTCTTCATCCTGGATAAAAATTTATTTTCTGCTTACAACGTGATACTAGAAAGGGTTGGTCTAAAGAAATTTGAGGTCATCCCATCCACAATACACTAGTGCCAAAAGTTTCTAACTCATTACAGAGTATGAGTTGTCAAGGGTAACCAGGTAGAGGCACGAGAATGCTATTACAACTCAGTCGAATAGGAAGAGTAGAGGAAGCTGATTATTACCTACCAGATTGAATTCATTGATCCTTGAGATGAAGAAAAATTGGTTAAATGGTAAGTATTTAAATAAATTTAGACAGTTCCGTTTGACGCCGACCACCCAGAGAGGACAGTCCAGATGGATCATCCCCGTTTGAGGTAGGAGATTATAATATTCTTGCGATAATATAGGAACGTGTTCGTGTGGTGCAATGAAAAACATGTTTGGGATTGATCCTGACTTCATTTGTCACGAGTTGAGCATAATGAAAGGAGTAAATAAGCGAAGGGTTTTTTACGTTGAAAAGAACCTCGCAGCCCACAAGGAGGTACTTAAGCTCCAGAAGGCTAATTTCATCGACGATGTCAAATATCTAGAATAGTTGTCCAACGTAGTCATGGTACGCATAAAGAATGATAAATGGAGGATATGCATCGATTTTATCAAAATGAATAAGGTGTGCCCTAAGTATCATTATCCATTTCCACGAATTGACGAGTTTATTAATGTAACTTCAAGCCATGAGCTCCTCAACTTCATGGATGCCTATTCTGGATACAACCAGATTAGGATGAAACCCTCGAATAGGGTGAAGATGTCCTTCATAATCGATCGATCCCTTGAATAAATAATTGTGGTAAACATGGAAGTTTATGTGGACGACGTGCTTACGAAGACCAAAAAGTTAGTCGGACACATTAAGGACCTCGAGCAGACTTTTGACCCACTATAATAGAACTATATAAAGCTTTATCTGACAAAATGTGTGTTCGGGGTAAAGGAAGGCATGTTTTTGGGTTTTTCATCATTCAACGGAGTATTGAGGCTAACATCGATAAGATCCAAGATCTGATCAACAAGCAATATCCCACGATAAAAAAGGATGTGCAATGGCTGATGGGGCAAGCGGTTACCCTCAACAGGTTCGTCTCTAGAGCCATAAATAAATGCTTGTCTTTCTTCAAAGTTCTGAGAAAGTCTTTTGAATGTAACTAGGAATGCGAGAATGCTTTCCTGAAGCTTAAGTGGTATTTAGGCTTGCCCCCTCTCTTGTCAGGACCTATTATCGAGGAAAAGTTTTACCTATACCTTATCGTGTACAAATCACCTGTCAGTTCGGGCTTGGTAAGGCAAGAGGAAGGAATTAAAAGGTTTCTTTATTACATTAATAAATCTTGTCGAGGAGATAAAATTTGGCACCCCCTAATGGAGAAGTTAGCCTTGGCACTGAGGAATGCTTTAAGGATAATGAAGCGATATTTCCAACCCCATGCCATTAAGGTCTACACCGTCCTACCCTTGTGACAGTTCTTGTATAAAGCAAAAAAATCGTGTTAGTTGATGGATTGGACATTTAAGATTGGCGAGTATGACATCCAGTATGAGCCCAAGATAGCCATCAAGGTGTAAGCATTCGTAGATTTCATTGTTGAGTTCACTTATGAGGAAAAGCCATATGTGCCGACTCCTTCAGGAGATCTCCGTTCATGCAAGCAAGAATAATTTTGTGAAGGATAAATTAATTCTAGGAAAGATAGAGCAGACACACTATGGAGAAAGCTCCTCGACGAGGGGTGACAAAGATCAACACGATGAATCTCAAAAGAATTTATTTAGATTTAAAAAAGTTGAAGAAGCAGATTTTAGCCAAGACAGCGTCATCTGGAAGTTATTTATTGATGGATCATCTTGTTTGGTGGGTAGCGGTGCGGGTATCATCATCGTTACTCCGAATAAAATAGACGTTGCACTTTCAGTTTGAAGCTTCCAACAATGAGGCAGAGTATGAAGCCTTGATATATATATATATATATATATATATATATATATATATATATATATATATATATATATATATATATATATAAAAAGAGAGAGAGAGAGAGAGATGGGGGAGGGGCTACATCATGATGTTAACATCTAGTTTTAGGTCCTAAGAATTTTTTTATATAAATTTTTTATTTTTCTTTTGAAATTAACCTTCCAATAAATCCATGTTCAAAAAATTAGGTCAAAATACATTTTGTAGCTATTTTTAAAAAATTCACAAAAAATTATTGGCGTACTTACATCATGATGTATGCATCATACCTAGTTTTAGGTTCTAAGAAAAAAAATTCAATTTTTTTATTTTTCTCTTAAAATTAACCTTCCAATAAAACACATGTTCAACAAATTAGGTCAAAATATATTTTTTAGCTATTTTATTTTAAGTTCGAGTTAGCCTCATCCCTAGGGCCCGGTCATATTATGATACACAGTGACACTTAGCTAGTGGTCAACCTGTTGCTGGGGATATATGAAGCAAGGTAGGAGTCCATGGTGAAGTACCTGATGATAGTGCGATAGTGGTTTGAAAAATTCGTAGAAGTTAAGGTTGAAAGGATACCCAAGTCTGAAAATGCTCAAGAAGATGCCTTAGTTAGACTGGCCTTGGCCACTAGGACGAATTTGCGAAGAACATTACTAATTTAAATATTGACCCGCAGAAGCACGAACAAAGAGAAGTCAAGGGTTATGGATGTGAGCCTAGGATCATCATGGATGGATCCCATACGAGCATATATAGAAGCTGCAAACTCCCCTCTGGCTCGAAAGATGAAAGAAAGTTGAGCTATAAAGTAGTCCACTATGTAATCGAGGTTAGAGTGTTGTACAGGAGGGGATACATCATCTCATTATTCAGGTGTGTCCATCCCACGAAATTTAACAAGTTAATTAAGTAAGTGCATGAGGGATGTTGTGGAGAACATTTTGCTGGAAGATCGCTGATGAAGTGCATCGAACCCAAGGCTATTACTGGCCATCGAATAAGGAAAATTATGTTGATTATGCGAAAAGATGTGAAAAGTGTTAGAAATACCCTAAAATCCACCGCACACTAGGAGCGCCGCTAGAGCCAATCATATTTCCTTGGTTGTTCGGAATATGGGGATTTGATATGGTCGGACTATTATTGAGAACGAACGAGCAATTAAAATACTTGGTAGTGGCAGTGGACTACTTCAGGAATTGGGTAGAGACTGAGTTGTTGATGGAGATGCCTTATGAAAGGGTATTCTAATTTATATAGAAGAATATAATATGTCACTACGGCATGCCTTACGCATTTATCAAGGATCATGGTACCTTGTTCGACAATCAAGACTTCGGGACTACTGTATTCGATCCAACATCTATAAGTTTCACTATGCCCTGGGATATCTGCAGGGCAATAGCCAAATTGAAGTTACCAATAAAACATTGTTGGATGGAATAACGAAAAGACTGGATGACGTAAAGGGAAATTGGATCAACGAGCTACACAGTTTACTTTGGGCTTACAGAACCACTCTATGAACGACAATATGAGAGACACCGTACATGCTCACATTTGGCATGGAAGTTGTGGTCCCTATTTAGATAGGGTTCCTCAGCCATTGGGTTCTTCACTTTGATTCCCCCAAAAGTGATCTGATGAGGAGGTTAGACCTCGATCTGGTGAGAGAGGCCAGGTAGAACGCGGCACTACGTGTGGCCTCCTACCAATAGAGGATTGGCCGCTACTACAATCAACGTGTGCATTTGAGAAATTTAAAGGATGGAGACTATGTCCTAAAGAATGTGATCCAAAAGAACAACAAACATGAGCCTAACTGGCACGAACCTTACCGAGTGGCAAGCGTGGTAAGGCCTAGAACTTACCGCATCGAAATGTTGGAGAACGAGCAGTTCAAAAACTCGTATAATTCTGAGCATTTGAGAAAGTATTATTAAAAAAGTTATTTATTTTAACCATATATTCAACAGTTTCATATTAATAAAATTATGTTTCAATCTCCATGTTTTTCTTCATTTTTCTTTTTTGGGAAGACATCGATCAGAATGAAAACTGTACAAACTTGTTGTATGACCTCACAGGTCACGAATATAATTTGTACGACTTCGTGAACAAACAAGTCACGAATAAGACGAGCATAATATGTATGACTTCGTTTAACAAATAAGTCATAAACAAGAACCGCGTGGTCCCGTTAAATAAAACAGACTACGAATAGGAAGATTAGCTCCATATACAATCATGTCCTCACAAGGTTACAAATACGGAGCTCGGCCTAACCTCTGTATGACCCAATGTATCGCTAATAAAAATGATCAGTCACTTACGTACTTAAGGATACAAAAGTTGGCACATTAAAATTTTTTCTTACAACAACACAAAGAAAAGAAAAAATGTTATTGCACAAAAATCACCATTCTTGGTGCTCCATATATCAAACGATAGTAATTGTACCAGGTAGTTCAAAAAAAATTACATCACCAAAATTTGGTACACTTTACATCACCAAAAAAGAGAAACTATTCTGCTTATCACCAAAGAGAAAACCAAAAACAAGTATACATCTTCACAAAAGACATTAAGCTGCAGAAGCACCCTTATCACTAGGGCTGAGGACATTCTGAGCTGGTAAAAGGTCGTCTAGAGGAGCATCGTCCACAGGGACATCACTAAAATCTTCCCCCTCCAGGGTAATAGCTTATTCATTATCTCCCTACCATTTTCTCACTTCCTCGATAATGTCAGGGTAATGGATTATAACCCTCTTCTTCAGTTCCTCATAACCATCCATGAAAAAGCCCACGCAATCAACATTATAATCGATCAAGGACTTATACACTTGGATTCCTACCTCTTCAACAAATGTCATGGCATCACGAGCACTTTACAACTCAACCGACATGACCACTATCCTTCTCTTCCTTTTTAGGGCCTCCTGGTCAGCAGCAAGAGATTCATTCTGACTCTTGATAGTAGCATCGTTAGTAATGGACTTGTCCTTAAGTTGTGTGATCTCATTCTCTACTGAGCTCAGCTCAGTTGTCTTGGTCACCAGTTTGTTATACCTTTCCTATAGCTCATCATTAATCTTCTTCATATCTCCTAATACCTGCTCGAAGTCAGCCTTTAGCTTCTTATTCTCTTCAGATAATTCCTTAAAAGCATAATAGTTGATCACCACCTTATACCTCAAAATTTTGCATGTCATGGCAGCTTGACAATGAGAAAAAGATAAGCCATTGGAAGCAGAATGCAACACAAAATGTAGAACTATTGAAAGGAAGAAGAACCTGCCACTAAAAGTAGGTGTTGGGTTAACCTCCAAAAGGATTCAGGGTCATAATTCAAAATCCTTGTTGTGGCTATGGTAGCCAAGAAAATCAGTAGTGTTGTTGGGGCGATAGAAAAGGAGTTTGAATCGGTCATCAGATCCTCAAGTGTGATTTTGTGAGCAGGATCAAACTTTAACTCTGCTACCTCTCCATTCCTAGAGGTATTACCCTGACCCCTCACCTACCTATAAAGATGAGGCCTAACTTCTTCTACACGGGGTATTTTATGAACATTCTAAGTAGCTGATGGGTCCAGAGGTTACTTTTACCCAATTTTGGGAACTTTAGAATGCATGGTGGCCTTCCCTTTTGACTTCTCTGTGGAAGTTATAACTTCGTCCTCCTTATATCGAGCAACCTGCTCATCCCTTACCTCTTGGTCGGCTTATTTCTTTTGCTCAGCCTCTATATTCCTCTTAACTATTCCATCTTCTTCTTTCTAACTAGATCCATCGCCTTGTAATCAATGTGATGATATGCTATCCCAAAAGTTTCCTCAGAAAGGTGCTTCGCAGCAGCTGAAAAGGAAAGAGCAAACAATTAAGACATTCAAGCAAAAAGTGACGGTATAACAGAAAAGAGAGGCATATAATACTTGTATCTGTGCATAATCCCTCTTCCTCAACCACCTGCTAGGCTACGTCAAGATGATTCTCATATAATATGCACCCCTCCTAAGAAACCTGGACTTCTATATGAGGAGGACTGTCGGTAAAGGTATGACAGCCAGCCACAACGAACTTCTCAAATGAGAACAAATCTGTAAACTTTTGGTGCTTCCTCTCATAATAGGTCTCCATCAGATCCACCAAGGTTGCAACTAGTCCGGGGGCTTTCTTCACTGAAAAGTCAAATACAAGTCATGAGAATAGTAGAAGAGGCAATGTAAATAAGTAGATAAAAATAGAAAGGGAACCTTTACCAATCTTGTTTAGTCCATTCCATTATTTGAGAATACTACATGACCTATCTTTCTCATGATGCCTAAATTCCTAATCCCCCTTTCCAAATACAAATTGACCTTTTCAGTTATGATTGCTGGTTTGAACATTAATTACCATGATATACTGAAATTTTTGAGGAGGAAAATAATAGTATCTGGGAGCTTTGGCATTATCCTTCAGCCTAAGAATATATCTAAAAATGTCCCCAGTGAGATTAAATCATGTTCTAAGTTTCCAAAACATCATTGCTCCTAACATAGTTTGATACGCATTAGGATGCAGCTGGGTTAGGGTAACCCCATAACCCCTCAATATGGAATGTATCACAGGATGAAGGGGTAACCTAAGCCCTCCTTGTAAATCCCAAAGGAGTAAACAAACCTCATCTGCATCATTCGTGTCATACACCCTCTCCTTAAGATGGGGAACCTCATTCGTTTAATAATTGAAAGGCCATATTTATCTTTTAAATGATCCAGATCGTCCTCGGTTACGGCACTGGGATACCACTAAATGTCAGTCTAGGCTAGATCAAAGGAATTAGAAGACCTGAAAGATCCCTCTACCTCCTCCTCTGTCCTTTCGAGCATAGAATCATCCACAGAGGAGGTAGATGGAAAGTGACCCACATTTTCAGGCCTGGCCTCATATTTTCATCTCTGTCTAAACCTACGTCATTAAAAAGGGATTCTAAATTTATGGAAGACATGGAAACAGTGTTTACTGGATCAATACTTGGAGAAAGGGGGGGAAGACAACCTACTTCAAAATCGTCTAAAGTCGGAGATTTAACAAAAGGAGGCTCATTTGGGATAGGAGTAGAGCCACTACTAGATGGAATCTAGGGGGCATATTTGGGTTATCCTAGTTCATCCTTCGGCCTAACTAAAAGATACGTGTTTCTTACGACTCGAAGGTGATGTCATTCTCAATGGTTATGTCAAAAATAAAAATAAAATAATGAGACCATACAACGACTAAGTGTGGTACCCAAAAAAAGTTGAGTCAAATTGTGACTTGAAGATTACGTAAAAACCCTCAAAAGGTGGAAAGCTCAAGTCTCGCGGGTTTTAAGTCTCCACTAGTGATATTTTAAGGCTCTCTTAAGAATGTTGTTGCTCTTCAACTTTTGATCGTAAAACGTGATAGTGCAAATTTTCGAGTTTAGGAATTCATAGTTCAATTACACTTTAAGACGTATTATTTAATTTTATGATAAAAAGCGTAATTTTAGATTCAAGCACGGGCATTCTGAGACTTCTAAAAGAGGGATAATAGACAATTCATATCATAAAAATTATAAACTGCACACGAAAGGAGTTTAAAATAATTTGTTTATGAAATTTTTTCAAAAGAGGTACGATTTTGATAAATTTTCCACCCCCAAACAAAAGAGAACATCGCCCTCGATGTTTCAAACTATATACTAAAATGAAAAGCATAAGGTAGGAAAGATATTACCACAATCCACCACTAATGAAATGTGGATTGCATGATGGAGCTGAGGTAGAACCTTAGGATAAAGACATCACAAAAAATATATACAAGTGTATAAAGCATGTGAAAATCATTGGGGGGGGGGGGGGATAAAACACCACCCTAAAACAGGATAAGACTTATACTCAGAAATAATATACAACGGGATGCCTTCCGGTAGCACTAAGTTTAACGTCTTCAGCTAGACCGGTCGGAACTTACCCAAAAATAAGATAGAATCTAGGATATATCAGGGTGGCGAAAATGGTGTGAGTGATGGGAATCACCCCTAAACAAGACTGAACAGTCAGTATTGATGGATGACGGCTAAAAGGTCAATGCACTTGTATGAAAAAGTGCTTCACTCGATGCAAAGCATCGGTGGACTAGGGGTGGGTAGGTAGAAGGGTATACGGATGAAAGGCAAGGGTGAGGGTGAAGAGGCACCGATCATGGACCTTATTGCGCGTAAAGGTGAGGGAAACAACAGTCCTATAAGTACGGTGATCCAATTTTATGAGGAGGCAAAAAGGCCTGGTAATTGCGATGTGGTGGGGCTTATAGAAAGTGCACGACCATTCTATAAATGGCGATGATAATGATCGTGTCGTGACACGTCAGTAAGGTTGCGAAATAAAAATCACCACAACAGGATAATGGCGGGCATGGAGGAACAAGCTCTGTGTCACGTAAGGTGAGAGCAAGGTTCTAAAAAATGCGTGGCGTGATTGAGGCGTGGAGGCCAAGCCTTAAGCCTTAGAAGCCTACGCGGGCCTAGGCGTAAAAAGGCGTGAAAAAACGTTTAGGCCTTCTGAATATATTTTAATATTTTTTAACCATAAAAAGGCTATTAAAATACAAAAATTGCGCATATCATAAAAATATGTCTGAATATATGCAAATTAAAATACTATTTTATTATTTTGGATGAGATAATGGTCCGATTTGTAAACAAATTCTTTAAAAGGCGACATCGTTTCACTAAATCATTGTTGTTTTTAGAAAAAAGTGCGCCTTAAGGATTTTATCAAGAATAAGGCGTGAAAAGCGTAAGGCGAGGCGTTTCTCCCAGGCCTTAAGCCTAGACGGAGCCTAGGCGGATTTTTTAGAACAGTGGGTGAGAGTATCACAAATACTCTCATGGATGGTGAGATGAAGGAAAAACTCACGAAAGGTCTCATGGAGCACTAAGGTGGAGGAAGGGTGCAGGTGAAGATCTAAAGGCATAAATGAAAACATGTAAGGTATAATATCAAGGTCCAAATAAAGTGGTGGGTCGAAAGGGACAATGGGTGGGTCGGGTGGGACAAAGGGTACGGGAAGATGATCCAACTCGAGAGTAGGGGACACATATTCAACATGAGTCTTAAAGTCAGCACCAATAGTAATCGAGAGAGGAAATGTGAAAGTAAATGTCAGAGAGATCAATTTATCCACACATAAGTCACCATCCGAGGTGGTGAGAAAATCTAACGAGAGCGGATGGTGGTGAAGTGTTGGCCGGTGGCGGTGGTGGTTGAGGTGGACGCAACTCGTTATAGACACTAGGATGCGGAGAATACTCATATAAAGTGTGAGGAACGGGGTCAAGTTCATCATACACGAGAGAAGCGTCTCTGTGAGAGATAAAAGGTTGGTAATCATGGGGATCATAATGAGGGAATTGGTTGGGATGAGGTGTACTAGGTTTCCATAATGACTGTCAAAAACTATGAGGATCCACAACATAAGGTTGGGATTCATATTGCAAAAGAGGGTGATCAGGACTTCATGAATAGCTAGGATGGTCATACCCCTCGATAGTAGATATGTCATGACAATATGCCGAGGGTGGTTCTGAAACAGTGTCATATGGATACACTTGGTCCACTGTTGGTTTGGATAGATATGGAAGATAGGGACACTTATGGGACAAGTGATCGACGTGAAAGCAGTAGGTGCACGACGTACGACGCATTGGATGGGTTGACACTCATCACTAGAGAAAGTGGAATATGAGATGTGTACGTGGACGACACAAGAGTAGTAACAGTATGTGTGAGAGAGTTAAAGCCACGAAGTAAAGTATGGAGGGTCGACTCAGGCTTAACTTTAAACATGCTTCAAGACAATGTGAAATGGCCAAAGTATTCCCATATGAAGCACCTTATACATTTGACTTACTTAAGTCTATATTGTATAAGTGCTCAACTAATTTGGAAATAGTGAAAAAATTGGTTGTCTAACCTAGAATCCAAAGAGCCTCAGAATTAATCTCTCTAATCCTCTTCAATAATCCAAGAAGGTATAAATTGAATCACACTACACACATTAGAAGTGCATACATGTGTATATATTGCTTAAAATTGATTGTGTGTTAAATTCCCCTTAAAATGTTGTTTTAATAATTTTTTGGGAATTTTTAAACATTTTTAAACATTTTTAAAATAATGTTTTCATTAATAAAAATGTGATTATAAAATTTGTGGGGTTAATATGGTATTTTGAAAATATCATTTTTCATTGGAATGTTTGATTGGGTAGAATGTAAATGTGCTAGAGACTTCAGGGTGCTGCCTGTAATTAACTTTGACGCGCGTTTGCAAGCCACTCTTAGGCCAACACTTGTCACGTTCCTGGTGTATCAATTTGTGTTTGTTATGTGAGAGGGTTGCCTGGTGGTTTGCTGATCGTTAGATCTATCCTTATCGATGGCCTGCATGTGTTTTAAACCTATCCTTGTGCTATCCTGTGAACCAATCACATTCGACTTAACCACCGCCTTCTTATAACCCTTGGATCAAGTCAATATTACGAAGACTTAATCTCAGCCCTTGATTTCCTTCGACTATCCAGAACCTTCCTCCACTCCTATAAAAGCCCTCTAATTCTCAACCTTTCAAGACTTTTGGCAGCCGTCATTTCTGAGAGAAAAAAAAAATAGAGAGAAGAGAGAAGTGAGAGAGAAGAGAGAAAAGAAAAGAGAGAAGAGAGAGAAAGGGAAAACTGTGTTAGCCAAACCCTAACCCTAACCCTAAACACTTCATATCTGATTCAAACCTTCATATATTCCTAACCCCAAAACACAACCTTGAGTGTTTGAGAGAAAGTGGTGTTACTGGTTTGTTCATCTTGAAGCTGTAACCTCTTAATCAATGATCTTATTACCAACTTAAACATTCGTGTGAAGATCTGTATTTCTTCTTCATAGAAATTATAGATCTACACTCTGCGTGTTATATTTCACTAGATCTGCATGTTTCTTTCTCGATTTAAGAAAATCCTTACTGATTTAGTTTTGAAAATGTTATATGGTTTCTATTCTTATGAAACTTAACCTTGACCTAGTTGGATTCACACTTGGAGATTTTCAATCTCAAAAGTATTTTTAAAACAGAGATTGATTAAGATCTTGACCGATTTAGAAGAAAGATATCCGTGGAATCTGGGATATATTTAAAGGTAAAAAAGGTTTCAAGTTCTGTAAGAAAGAAAGAAAAGAAAATCACAGCATATAGTCTTTATATGTAATTTTCTAGGACTGTCTGTAAAAACTAAGTGTGTGTGAGTTCATGCATGTTGATAGGAATCACATCACAAACACTTAACACACTACTACACTGGAAGTGTTGTGAATAAGATCAAAGATTTTTGAGTCGACACAAGGAAGCTAAAGCAAAAGGATGTTATCAAACTGGAAGAACATCATCAACAATCAGATCTATGAGAAGTTAGAAGGACACCAAGTGGGGTATATTCCTAAACTTAGAATAGGTTGATTTGTGTGTATGTATGTTGTATTGTTTGTAACTGTTATTTGTTGTTAGTGGATTTTTACTTTTGTGACTTAGAAGTCACCGTGGATGTTTCCTCTTTTGGGAGAGGTTTTACCACGTTAAAAACTGTGTGTTCTGATTATCTTCATCTCCTCATCTCATTCTATAGTGCGCTGAATTTTTGAAACTGTCTTAGTTTTAAAACTGATTACAAAGTTTTGATTACTCTCGTACATAAGTTTTTGTAAACACATCTTGTTGTTTATAAGTTTTATTTTCAAAAGAAAAGGGTTTCTTCAACAAACATCTCGGAGTTGCTTATACAGTTTAATCTTGTATTAAACGGCATTAGCAACGTTTTTTCAATTGGTATCAGAGCCCTGTAAACTTTTATTTCAAAAAGATCTTGTGTTTCTGAAATCGTTTTCTGAAAAACCTTTCTATGAACGAGAAGAATGAAAGGTTTGGTAATCTGTCCAGACCTCCAC
This sequence comes from Sambucus nigra, assembly GCA_949130495.1. NCBI lineage: Eukaryota > Viridiplantae > Streptophyta > Magnoliopsida > Dipsacales > Adoxaceae > Sambucus > Sambucus nigra. Next base: position 306,372,809 of record OX422207.1, on the reverse strand, counting down.
TCTTTGATGGAAACAACTTTGCTTACTGGAAAGTAAGAATGGTTGCCTTCATCCAAGGGACTTTAGGAGATGATGTCTGGGACATTATTGAAAATGGATATACTTATCCTACTAAACCAGCCACTGAAGGAAGTGATGAGAGGGTAAAGAAAATCTTAAGTGAGTTTACCCAAGAAGAGAAAATTATTTCTCGAAATAACAATAAAGGCAAGAATGCCATTTTTATGTCTATTAATGAGTATGAGTTCAAGAGAATCTCATCTTGTGCCACTTCTAAGGAAGTTTGGGACACATTAATCACTGCCCATGAAGGAGACTCAAGAGTTAAAGCTGCTAAAACTCAAATGCTTACCCAGCAGTACAACTCTTTAATTATGTTTGACTCTGAGTCTTTTGATGACTTTTACATGAACTTAACTGATATAGTTACTAAGTTGCATGCTAATGGTATAACATATGATAGGAATGAGATTGTTTCTAAAATTCTAAGATCATTACCACAAAAGTTTGACAGCAAGAGGTATGCTATTGAGGAAATGAGTGATCAAAACCTTACCCCTGAGTTACTCAGTAGCAAACTTAGGACTGTGGAAATGGAATTAGATTTTAAGAAACAATTAAATCAGTCTCAAAGAAAACAGCCCAACTCTAACTTGAGTTTTTCCTCTAAAATATCTAAGCATGAGACTAATCTGACCAACTGTGACTCTGATGAGGAATGTGATATAGACAAACTAGATAATCAGATTGCCTTAATGTCTAAACAATTTAAGAAAATTGTTAAATTTAGAAAAAAAAATAGGCATCTAAACAAGGCAAGCCTAATTATCCTACTGTGTCTAATCCCAAACCTCATGAGAGAGGCCTTGACAAACATTCTAAGGACAACAACTTCAAATCTAACAGAGACCTTAAAAAGATTGAATGTTTTAGATGTGGGAAACTAGGTCACATTGCTCACGATTGCAGAGTTAATCTGAATAAAACCAACACACACAATAGAACCAATGTCTGTAAAACTTGGGATGATTCAAGTGACTCTGATGAAGAAGAACTTGAGTCATCAAATGTACTTGACCCTTGCATGTCCTTTTATGCTAAGATCATTTACAATGATGGTATGCCTGTGTGTGATAATGATGCTCCTACTCCTGCTTGTGTGAATACTGCTTTGACTGGCCTAGATGCTTTATTATCTGAAAATGTTGCTATCTCTAGTTCCGTGTGTGTGAGTCAAAGTGATCTCGATAACGACGATGTAAATGGGTGCGTGAGTACTAAAACTGAATCATTAGGGGTCACTACACACACTTCACTTAGCGACTCAGACACAGATGACCTCCCAGATATTCATACTTTGTATGCTAAAACTCTCAAAAAAGGCACTAGACTAGAGAAGACTGTTAGAGACCTGACTAAGAAATTAGATGATCTAAGTCTTATTGTGAAGCTGAATGCCGAAGAGTACACTAACCAGTGTCTTTCTCATCAATCCGAAATTGAAACTTTTGATCAAAAATTAAAAGAGTTGACTAAAACTAATGAAACCCTGGAAATGAAATACAAGGGAACATTATTAGAACTGGAGGAAGCAAAAACAAAGACAGCTACTGTTTTCAAAAAAATTTCTAAGTTTTAAAACAATTCAAATTGTTTTACTGACTTTATTGTTGACTCCAAGACCAATTCTGATGATAGAACTGGTATTGGATTTTGCCCTAAGAACAAACCACCAACTACAAATCTTGAACCTATTAAGTTTGTGTCTGGGGGCAAAAGACCAATTGAAACATGTCCAGACTTTCATTTTATTAAAAAGGAATTTGATCAAAAGCAACAACAGAAAGACATTGGAGAGTCTAGTAATTCTAAGGCTGAGACTACACTTAAGACTAAATACGTCTGTCCTTTGATCAGAAAGGCTGAATCTACCTTTAAAACCATCCCTCCTAGGAATAGTACTTCTGAACAGAATGCTGTTAAACCCATCTTTAGAAGTTTTCCTAAGGAAATTCATCCCTCAAGCAATCAATATTGCTCCTACTGTGACATTTATGGTCATTCTTTTGAAGGTTGTTATGCTAGACGTCTAAACACCCCTGTGTACAACACTTCTGTCTACAAGAACTTTAACTATTCTAGGCAAAATCGTAACCATTATGTCCTTCCAAGACAACCTGACAAGAACTCTAACTACAGGAATAGAAAGACCAAAACTAAGAGTTCATTTAAGAGAAAGGCTCCCAGAAACTTTCCTAAACCAAAAGCTCAAATTTTCCACAATAATCAGTTTGTTGCTCCAAATGTTTTTCGACAAAAAGCTATTTCTCGAAAATTTTATCAAATGAGGGAAAACTTGCGCAAAATTAAAACTAGAGCTATTTGGGTTAGAAAAGATGATCTTTTACCCTAAATGAAGTGTAACATTGTTATCACTGCCTTAAAAGCTGAACACACTTCATCCGGTTGGTACTTAGATTCAGGATGCTCCAAACATATGACAGGAGATGAAACCAAACTCTTAAACAAAACCAGATTTGCTGGAGGCAAAGTAGTATTTGGTGACGGAGTTTTATCCCAGATCATAGGTAAAGGAACCTTAAAAGAAGAGGGAATGCCTAATCTCGAAAATGTACTATTAGTTAAAGGCCTTAAAGCCAACCTCCTAAGTATATCACAATTTTGTGACTCTGACCATACAGTTACCTTTTCAAAGAACAATTGTAAAATTCTAAATGATAAAGGTAAATGCATTATTACCGGATTTAGAACACCTGACAATTGTTATACTGTCAAGACTGGTTCTGAAACCTGTAACATTGTCAGATTGGATGACAATGAAATCTGGCATAATCGTATGGGTCACCTAAGTTATGATATCCTTGGTAGATTGTCTAGTCAAGAGATTGTTAGAGGAATTCCTAAAATTAAATCTATTTCCAGTGTTGTCTGTGGTCATTGCCAGGAAGGAAAAATAGTTAAGACTTCGCATAAAAAAGTTAAAGACATTCTCACCTCTAGACCTCTAGATCTCATCCATATGGACCTTATTGGTCCCTCTAGAACTGTTAGTCTTTGTGGACACAGTTATATCCTTGTCATGGTTGATGATTTCACACGATTCACTTGGGTTGCCTTCTTGAAACAAAAATCTGACACGTTTCAGAATTTTTTGAAAATTTTACTAGGAATTGAAAATGAGAAGGACACACAAGTCAATCGCATTCGTAGCGATAGAGGAGGAGAGTTCATAGACACAGGAATAGTTGAATATTGTGACTACAACGATTACAAACACGAATTCAGTGCCCCTAAGACTCCTCAGCAGAATGGTATTGCTGAAAGGAAAAACCGAACTCTTCAAGAGATGGCACGTGTCATGTTGCATAACAAATCTCTACCTAAACACTTCTGGGTAGAATCTATTAGAACTGCATGTCATATCATTAATAGGGTTTACCTTAGGAAAAACACTAAACAAACCCCTTATGAGTTGTGGTACGGTAAGAAGCCTAATCTGAAATATCTAAGAACTTTCGGAAGTCAGTGTTATGTCTGTAAAGACAGAGAACTTCTGTCTAAATTCGAGACGCGTGGTGATAAAGCCATCTTCTTAGGATACTCCCCAAACAGTCGTGCTTATCGTATATACAATCTGCGTACTAAGACCCTTATGGAATCGATAAATGTAATTGTAAGCGACACTATTGTCGAAAATAAGATATCTGAATCACCTATTGTGGTTGAATCTGAAAATGATTTCAAAAATGATTCACCAGAAATAGATGACTCATTACCTATTGAGAGTCCAAAAGTACCTGGCTGGGTCTCTAAAGATCATCCCATTGACAACGTGGTCGGTAATCCTAATGAGCCAGTTCGTACTAGATCCCAGTTAAGAAATTATGCTAATTATGCATGTTTCGTCTCCCTTGTGGAAACGAAAAATGTTAATGAAGCATTGAATGACACACACTGGATTTCTGCGATGCAGGAAGAACTTTTACAATTTGTCATTCACGATGTCTGGTATCTTGTACCCCGGCCTCAAAACAAAAATGTTATTGGCACACGTTGGATCTTTAAGAACAAATCTGATGAAAATGGGGTAATCCTTAGAAACAAAGCTAGACTAATTGCTCAAGGTTACTCACAAATAGAAGGAATAGATTTTAGCGAGACATTTGCCCCTGTCACTCGTCTTGAATCTGTTCGACTTCTTTTCGCCATAGCGTGTCACTTAAAATTTACACTTTATCAAATGGATGTCAAGTCTGCCTTCCTCAATGGAATTCTGTCCGAAGAAACGTATGTAGAACAACCCAAAGGGTTCATTGACCCTAAATACCCTGACCATGTTTTTCGTCTAAAAAAGGCTTTGTATGGCTTAAAACAAGCTCCTCGAGCTTGGTATGAACGCCTTTCCAACTTTTTGTTGGATAAGGATTTTAAGAGAGGAGGAAATGACCAGACCCTCTTTGTCAAACATTTTGACAAAAACATTATTATAGCCCAAGTCTATGTAGACGACATCATCTTTGGGTCTACTTCAACATCTGAAGTTAAATCCTTTTCTGCTATTATGCATAAGGAGTTTCACATGTCCCTTATGGGGGAGCTACAACTTTTCTTAGAATTTCAAGAGAAACAGAATTCTGATGGACTTTTTGTCTCTCAAACTAAGTATGCCTTAGATCTTGTTAAGAATTTTGGTTTAGATAATGCTAAAGTTGCCAAAACGCCAATGAGTACTACTGTTAAATTATGTAAAGATGAAAATGGAAAGTCAGTTGATTCCACACTTTATCGTAGTATGATTGGTAGCCTACTCTATCTAACTGCCTCACGATCAGATATAATGTATGTTGTATGTCTGCATGCTCGTTACCAGAATAACCCTAAAGAGAGCCATTTATCGTGTGTAAAACGTATAATCAAGTACATAAAGGGCACTCTTAATCTTGGACTTAGATACACTAATGATACCTGCAGCACCATCATAGGGTATACTGATGTTGATTGGGCCGGATGTACTGATGACAGTAAAAGTACATCAGGTACTTGCTATTATGTCGGCAATAATTTAGTTGGTTGGAGTAGCAAAAAACAGAATTGCACATCGTTATCTACGGCTGAGTCCGAATATATAGCAGCAGGAAGTTGATGTGCTCAATTGTTATGGATAAAACAAATGTTAAGCGACTATGGGATTCAAGAAGATCAGTTACAATTGTATTGTGACAATCAAAGCGCTATTAACATATCTAAAAACCCGGTTCAACACTCGCGAACTAAGCATATTAAGATAAGACATCATTTTATACGCGAACTTGTTGAAACTAAGGAGTTAGAAATCCATTACCTACCTACTGATCTGCAACTTGCAGACATGTTCACCAAACCTTTAGACTATAACAGATTTTTGTATTTGCATAATTCTATAGGTATGGTATGTGCTGATTAAAATCTGAAGACCTTAATTTTTACCCTTTGTCCATTTGAGACAAAATGGGGGAGAAATTTGAGTCTTACGGGTTCAATGTTTTGTTCACATTTCATCTAAACTGCTTGATCTTAGTGTGTATATTTGCAGGAATCTCTTCTACTTATTGTCTACCATTTCTAGTGTACAAATTTTGTAAATAGTTGAGTTATGTAATTTTTGACTTTCTAGGAAATGGGTAGATAGTATCTTTTGTATAGGACTAGGTTTTATTTTTTTTTGTTCCCTAAGAGTTTAAGCTAACTCAAAGTAGATTTTGTCTCATATTTCCAAAGGGGGAGATTAAAGCACCTTATACATTTGACTTACTTAAGTCTATATTGTATAAGTGCTCAACTAATTTGGAAATAGTGACAAAATTGGTTGTCTAACCTAGAATCCAAAGAGCCTCAGAATTAATCTCTCTAATCCTCTTCAATAATCCAAGAAGGTATAAATTGAATCACACTACACACATTAGAAGTGCATACATGTGTATATATTGCTTAAAATTGATTGTGTGTTAAATTCCCTTTAAAATGTTGTTTTAATAATTTTTTGGGAATTTTTAAACATTTTTAAAATAATGTTTTCATTAATAAAAATGTGATTATAAAATTTGTGGGGTTAATATGGTATTTTGAAAATATCATTTTTCATTGGAATGTTTGATTGGGTAGAATGTAAATGCGCTAGAGACTTCAGGGTGCTGCCTGTAATTAACTTTGACGCGCGTTTGTAAGCCACTCTTAGGCCAACACTTGTCACGTTCCTGATGTATCAATTTGTGTTTGTTATGTGAGAGTGTTGCCTGGTGGTTTGCTGATCGTTAGATCTATCCTTATCGATGACCTGCATGTGTTTTAAACCTATCCTTGTGCTATCCTGTGAACCAATCACATTCGACTTAACCACCGCCTTCTTATAACCCTTAGAGCAAGTCAATATTAGGAAGACTTAATCTCAGCCCTTGATTGCCTTCGACTATCCAGAACCTTCCTCCACTCCTATAAAAGCCCTCTAATTCTCAACCTTTCAAGACTTTTGGCAGTCGTTATTTCTGAGAGAAAAAAAAATAGAGAGAAGAGAGAAGTGAGAGATAAGAGAGAAAAGAAAAGAGAGAAGAGAGAGAAAGGGAAAACTGTGTTAGCCAAACTCTAACCCTAACCCTAAACACTTCATATCTGATTCAAACCTTCGTATATACATAACCCCAAAACACAACCTTGAGTGTTTGAGAGAAAGTGGTGTTACTGGTTTGTTCATATTGAAGCTGCAACCTCTTAATCAGTGATCTTATTACTAACTTAAACATTCGTGTGAAGATCTGTATTTCTTCTTCATAGAAATTGTAGATCTACACTCTGCATGTTATATTTCACTAGATCTGCATATTTCTTTCTCGATTTAAGAAAATCCTTGCTGATTTAGTTTTGAAAATGTTTTATGGTTTCTATTCTTATGAAACTTAACCTTGACCTAGTTGGATTCACACTTGGAGATTTTCAATCTCAAAAGTATTTTTAAAATAGAGATTGATTAAGATCTTGACCGATTTAGAAGCAAGATATCCGTGGAATCTGGGATATATTTAAAGGTAAAAAAGGTTTCAAGTTCTGTAAGAAAGAAAGAAAAGAAAATCACAGCATATAGTCTTTATATGTAATTTTCTAGGACTGTTTGTAAAAACTAAGTGTGTGTGAGTTCATGCATGTTGATAGGAATCACATCACAAACACTTAACACACTACTACACTGAAAGTGTTGTGAATAAGATTAAAGATTTTTGAGTCGACACAAGGAAGCTAAAGCAAAAGGAAGTTATCAAACTGGAAGAACATCATCAACAATCAGATCTATGAGAAGTTAGAAGGACACCAAGTGGGGTATATTCCTAAACTTAGAATAGGGTGATTTGTGTGCATGTATGTTGTATTGTTTGTAACTGTTATTTATTGTTAGTGGATTTTTACTTTTGTGACTTAGAAGTCACCGTGGATGTTTCCTCTTTTGGGAGAGGTTTTACCACGTTAAAAACTGTGTGTTCTAATTATCTTCATCTCCTCATCTCATTCTATAGTGCGCTGAATTTTTGAAACTGTCTTAGTTTTAAAACTGATTACAAAGTTTTGATTACTCTCGTACATAAGTTTTTGTAAACACATCTTGTTGTTTATAAGTTTTATTTTCAAAAGAAAAGGGTTTCTTCAACAAACATCTCGGAGTTGCTTATACAGTTTAATCTTGTATTAAACGGCATTAGCAACGTTTTTTCACCATAAAGGACGTTCTTCAGCCATGATGAAAGGAATGTTTTTTTATTCTTTCAAATATTTTTCAAAAGAAAAAAAATCTTTTTGTGATTTTTTAATATAAGAAAAGGAAAATCTTTTTGGCAGTTGGAATATTTGAAAAAAGAAAGAAAATCTTTTTGTTATTTTTTTTAAAATAGTTATAAAAAGAAAGAAATATTTATAGCAATTTTCGAAAAGGGGGAGTTAATGAACTCTTTTGTAGACTAAGAAGGCGGAGCATAAAATCGACTACCAAAAGAGTGGAATTATACACGTACAAGCAAAGGAGAAATCCTAACGAGCATGTAGCCAATGTTTTTTTTATTTTCAATTAAGTGATGGGGTAGTCAAATTTTAGTTAATCTGTGGACGAGAAAAACACGGAGCCTTACGGCGCCTTTGAAAAAAATGTGCTCCTACTTTTTCCCGATAGAACAAGAGGCTTACTAGTTAAGTCTCCCCACACTAGCTACTACAACGATCAGCCATCCGGTACCACGCTAGGGAAATTACAAACCCGTTTACTAGGCGGTCTCACTTAAAACCCAGTTTTCCTAGAAAATTATCTTAAGAAAGTCAATTGAAGATTGGAAGGGGTGGCAAAGACTTACTAAAATATCCTTCGAGTGTCGCGTTCCAAAAGGTTCCTAATGAACACCGATACTATTTGGCTTGCTAGTTGATTGATTTTAATTAAGTGATAGCACGGGTAATGCAAATGGGATAAAGTGATTGAGTGGGTGATGAAATCCCAACTCGTTTCAATGATCGGGTCTAGGTCCTAGGTTCATTAATTCATCAAACCATTCAAATTAAGTGCGATACAATAATAAAAGGCACGGAGGAGCAAATAATCATACAAAAAATGAACTCTCTTGCAGGAGATTCACGAGTGATAAAGAAATTTACCTCCAATAGCTTTTACACATGTGGGATGAAGATCGAGTTAAGTCAATCGGGGAGAAGTTTGCCTAACTTCAGTCTTCCCTAGGAATCCTACGAATTCAAAATGGAGAGGCTTCAAAATTTCACTCCAAAGGCTCTCTCTCTCTCTCTATTTTGTCACACTTCCCTTTTCACTTTTTATTTTTTATGGATGATTATTACAAATAAATTGGTCTCAAAATGCACCCAAATAAATACAAAACCTCAATAATCCCAATGCAACCACTTTAATGAGGAGGTAAAAAGAATAACTACAACTAAAAATGAATTACAAATCTTCACTTTGCTCCAATCTTCAAGAAAGCGGTAACGACGTCATTTGATAACAGGCTTTTTATGTATTTGTCGTTGTCTACAAAAGTCGAGTCTGAAAATCTCTTGAATTACCTACAAAACTTGTTAAAAAAACTCGTATTACGGTAAGTATGGGTATCAATCCAACTTTCAAATGGGAAACAAATAATGTGAATGCTTGCAATTTTTTTTTTATTAAAACCTTTTTATATATATATATTAAAAAAAATTCAAGGGAGAGTGAAAATGCTAAAATCTTAAATGATCAAATGAACTAAAACTGCATGTAACCGAGGAGTGTGATAAATGTGAGAAGATACAAGAGATCGGATTACACCGCGTGATCAATTATTTTAATTTCTTAATTTATTGAATTGAAATATTTCGAGATAATATTAAATTCATAATCTAACTCTCGTTACAATTATAAACTGAATAATATCTTTTTTAGAAAACTAATTTAAAAATGTCATACTTTTAAAAAACTAAGATTGATACTCTTTTTAATAAACTACCTGCTAAGATCAATGTAATAAAAATTGTATCAATCCTTGAATTTTAACACTGAATTAATATTCAAATTTAGGAAAAAACTATATCTAGTTCGATTCCAAAATCTAATATTTAAAATAAATTAATTGACCATCTCTCGAAACGTCAATTTGTGACAATTAAAAACTAATTCGCCTAGAAATATGGCAATCGACAAAATTAATTAATTAAGTTAACATCCTACGCGATTTCATCTCACCCTTTGAACGAGGTGTTTAGCCTAGCATTCTCATGTTATAACATAATACAATAATCAAATACATGTGAAGAATAATATAAAATGAAACGAGGAAAGGAAATATGATACACAATTTTTTTTGTCGAATCACATTCTTGAAATGCATCTTGACATGCGCTCAACGTCTTCATAATATCAGCACTTGATTACAATAAAAAAAACTAAACCTAACAATTGTTCTAAACTAAACTAATTTGTTTTGTATTTTTGTAATTTTCCTAAATTGTACAATGAACAGTGTTGACTCCAAATTTATGACGAACAGTGTTATGAATAGTGTTGACTTTTTTGAACAGTGTTTTTCACAGTACTACAAGTTACTGTAGCAGTCCAGTCTAGATTAAAAGTCAATACAACGCCAACAACGACGGCAATGGCAAACACAGGATACCGAAAAAATTTAATCAAAACTTAACATATATCCATATCAGTGTTCTTCATGAATAAATTACCAAGGATCCTTTAATAAGATATAATCATATATTAGGAATATTATCTAAGTACTCAAAGTGGCTGACCCGAAAAGTTTAATAAGTTCTAAATTATTACACAGTCTTAAAATGAAACGTGAAATTACAAACTTTATACAAGCAGTAGAATAATTTTACAATCCATGAAATACTTACAATTACTAGATAATCTACAAACTGTTGATTCTGATTGCAAAGATGGTAAGAAGACTTGATCGAAAAGTAAATATGGAAGTAGAGAGAATGAGGATTACTAAGGTTGTTGTGGTTATTCTAAGGATGCTTAAAATATGATTTATGAGGTCACTTGTGTCTCTTATGTCTTTTCTCTATCTTGTGAATGAAAGAGAGAAGGATTTATATACAAATATTTGTGCTGGTTAATAACTTCTTTTGTCCTTCAATCATTATAAAGATGGGGGTATATATGTCTTTTTTTAAGAGAATCTCGTGCATTCTTCTTTGTTGAATTTTGCGTTCGTCCTTCACCTTTTTGTCATTTTTCTTTCTTTTTCTTTCTGTCAAAACTTGCCTTTTGAATTCTTCCATTTTCTTTTGTCCTTGCATTCGATTCGTCATTGATGACGTTTATGTTGCTTCAAGTATTGCCTTTCTTGTATGATTCTCTTGCTTTTTCATCCTTCCATCATATTTTCAATATTGTGCCTTATGACTGAATCTTCAGAACCTGAGTCTTCAACTGGATAACCATCAACTTTGTAAAGGGAATGCCCTTCTTGTTCTAGTGTTTCTTCAATATCATCTGAATTGATGGAATTTTGAAATATTTTATATGTATTCTATAGGGGTTTTGTGGAATAAATATTCTAATATTAAAAGTTTCTTTTATCATACATAAATGGTTAGTAGACATTTCATCTATTATTCTATGTACTTTATATATTTTTAATGATTCGTTTTTTGCATCTTGTCCTATTAGATATTCTCTATCATCATTATATTGAAAGAAATAAGTTTTTCTTTTTTCTTTTCTATCTTCTATTGTAATCTCGTTCCTATTATGAATAATTTGTCCTTCACTTACCCATTCTGGCGGGATACTTTCTATAATTAATAATACAGTAGAGGGTTTAATTTTCCAATTATGTTGTTCTACTAGTGCACCTAATAATCCTTTTGGTAAATTATAATTTAGTCGTTCAAAAGGTGGTCCTATTAATATATTAGCTATTAAACCATATTCTAATAGTAAGCTTAATGTAGCATTTATTTCTATTCGTCCATTATTTGTGAATATTTTATTCAGTCTGCTTATAGTGAAGTTTTTAAAAATTTTAAGATCTATGTCTAATAAAATAATAGTATTATATTTATTTTGAGAAAATATGTAGATTTTTTCGTACTTATATGTACAACCTGTAGGAGCTAGATTAAATCGAAAATGATTTTGTAGGGCTACCCAATTACTAATATCCTTTTCTCTTGCATACGTAAATATTTTTTCTGCTATTGCTTCTGGTAGTAATTCTTCTACTTTATTTCTTAATATAGATCTATAATAGGGATCAAAGTATGATAAGAAATTACTATTATTATATAATAATATATGTTCTAATTTCTTTTCTATCTCTTACTTTTTGATATTTAATATTTTAAAATGTTTAATTATGGTATTATTATCTTTTATTAATTTTTCACTATATGTAGTAGGGGTGTAATATTTAGCTTTTGCTTCTAATGAATATACATGGTTAGATTAGATATATTATAGAAATATCTAATTAGATAATTCATTGTATGTATAAAAGATCCTTTTGTTATATTCTCTGTTGAACCAAAGGTTATCAAGGATCAGTACATTGGTCCTGAACTTTTGCTTCTCATTAAGAACAATAAATAGTTAGTTAGTATATTCTTGTGTTCCTGATGAGACATCTGCACGATTAAGAAGTATTAGTAATTAATCTTGACAAAATATCAACTAATTTATTATCTTTGCCTTTAATATGTTCAAATTCTGGCGTAAATCATTTATGTGTAATATTCTCAAAAAAGCTTAATCACCTTTTAGTTACTGATCTACTTTGATGAGTTTTATTAAAATATTTTACCATACTATCGCAGTATATTCTTATTAAAAATTATTTTTGTAGAAATAACTGAAAATTTTCTAGTGTGTTAATTATTCCTAAAATTTCTAAATCAGTGGAGGGAAGTCTTTTTTGTGTCTCGTTAAAATTACCTGAGCAATATTTTCATATTATTTCTTCACTTTTATTGCTTTCTTTATTTGATTTTTGTAAAAGAATTCTTACCCATCCTATGGTTGATGCATCTGTTTGTATAATTTTATAACTATTTCCTAGTGGTAAGGATAATGGTTCTAGTTGACTAACTTTTCTTTTGATTTTTTGTACTAATTCTATATCTTCACTATTAAAATATTTTTAACCATTTTCCCCTAATTTGCTATATAGTGGTCCTACTAGTTTTGATAAATTGGGTGTAAAAGATCTACAATAATTTAATAATCCTAGGAAAGCTTATAACTTTTTGGTGTCTTCTATTTTATCTGAAAAATCTAAAACCTTATTTTACTATATGTTATTGTAATTCTATTTTTCCTCTTTTTATATATAATCCTAGAAATTCTAATTCTTATTTTTCTAGTTGCATCTTTTTGCTACTTATTATTATTCCTTGATTTTTAAATTCTTTAAAGATTATTTCTAAATATTTTCTATGCTCTTGTTTATTATTACTAAATATAAGAATATCGTCTATGTATACTATACAAATGCTTGAATATTTTTTAAATATCGTGTCCATTTTATTTTAAAATATTTATGGTGCATTCTTTAATCTGAAAGACATAACTAGCCATTCAAAGGGTGCTTCTAGATAAGTGAAGGTAGTCCATTCTATTGATTCTTATTTCAATTTTATTTACCAAAATCCCGACTTACAATCAAATTTTGAAAAATATTTGTTTATCTTATATTTTATTTATTAATTCTTCTTTATTAGGTATTTTATAGTTGTCATCATATGTATTGTCATTTAATCATTTATAGTTTATTACCATCCTTGCTTCATTTCTTTTTATTTTTGAGTGATTTCTTACCATAAAAGTTGGGCTTCTATGTCTATTGTTGCTTTTTCTTATTACTCTTAAATTTAGCAGCTCTTCTATTTGTATTTTTAATTCTCCTTGGTCTATTACATCTCATGCTATGTCTTTTGTTTTTATAGTTAAATCTAGATTTATTATTTTTAAATCCGTTGTTAACTTATTTTTATTCCAGTGCTTTTGTGGGTCTCCTCCTATAATTTCAGTTTTTCCTACTAGTCTTATTAAATCTTCTAATTCTAGTTTTTATAAACATTACTTTATTTATTTGATTGAAATCATTTTTTTGTGTTTGGCTTTCTTCAATTTGCTGTAGATATTCACATAAATATTTTTCATCTAAATTTTCTTCTTTTGTTTCGTTATTTTGCAAATCTTCTGTTGTTTCTAGTATTATATTGTTATTAAGAACTATAGCTCTTTATTGATATTCAATATTATTTTGTTGATTATTAGGTATAATATGAGTTCCTTTTTTAAAGAATTATAATCCTGATGGGGTATACATAAATCCTCCTGTTAGAGATTGAATAAAATTTAATCCTAAAATAAAGGGGTGATGACTTTTTACATTTGTTATATATGTTTGTGGTGGGATGAATTGTTCTTTATTTATATATATCGGTATATTTTGTATACATTGCGTTATTGGTATTACTTCTTTATTAAAATGATGTATATAAACTAGGTAATTTAAGTCTTTTATACTTTCTTTATGTAATAATTCTGTATGGATTAAACTTTTTGTTGCTCCTGTGTCTAACATTGTTGTTGTATCTAACATCTTATCTAGAAAGTTTATTTGTATAGGAAAAGTTATTAATGTTGAGTTATTTGTACTATTTATTTGTTCTTTAGGATCTTTTATTTCTTTATAACAGCTTATACATAGATTTTTACAACATATTTGACAAAGATACATCTCTTTGTGTTTTTTTGAACATTTTATACATTTTCCTTTTATAGACATATATTGTATGATTTTATATTCACATTCTTCTACATTATATATATATAAAAAATTCTCTTGGCTTTTGTCTATAGTTTTTATGTGCTCGTTATTTGATTCCATTAACTTTACACTATATATGCTAATATTATCTATTTCTTCATATTCATCATATATACTTTCCAATTCTATTGTGTCTTCTAAGTCATCTTCAATATCATCTAATATATTTATTTTTTCTTGAATTTTTGGGACGTGATTATTTTTGTATCTATAAAGGCAATTTGGTCTGATATGGTTAGGGTCTCCACATATAAAACATTTATAATTTTTTTTCTTTTATTTTCATCCTTTTTTACTTCTTTGCTTTCTTTGTTTATTTTTCTTTTCTTCTACCATGGCCTTTTGCATTTATATTGATTATATTTATAATGCTTTTTATATGTTCTACTAGGTCCAAGTCTATAGTTTCTATATTTTTTGTATCTTTTTGTGCTTTTATTTTTATTATTTATTATTCTTTTATTATCACATCCATATTGTGGTGGTAAATCTATTTGTTGGCGAGTATAGTAATATTGTTTTTTGATTTTTTTTCCTTCTTTTAGTATTTTGCATTCTGACTTTAAAGTATCGTATACCATTTTGATTCTTGCTCCTATTGAAGAGTTACGCCCTTCTCCTATTTTTCCTTTCCACTTTTTTCATACTTTTTCTCCTATTGTACCTGGAATTTTTTGTATATATTTGTCTAATAATACATCATCTGTTGTTCTTCCTGTTTGCGTCCAATAATCTATAAATTTCCTAGTATATGCTCCTATATATTCTAGTCTACATATTTGTAATTGTTCTAAATTTTTTAATTCATTTGTTTATTTTCCTGCTACCAATAATAATTTATTTTCTCCTATAAATGCTTGTTTGATTAAATCTGTAAATCTTTCGACATTAAATTATGCTTTAAATAGTTTATATTATTCTGCTTTTTATAACTTAAATACCAATTAGATACACTACCTTGTAATGTATTTTCAAAATATGTTTCTGTTTGAGTTAAATTTTCAAAATTTATCATTGTACATGCTCTAAAACATCATTTTTTCTAATTTTCTATTGCAATTTCTCAATCTTGGGGATCTATTCTATCTATATTTAATACACTTTCATATTTACTTATAATAGTAGAGTCTGTGTCAAATATATATATCTATATCATGATTTATATGATGGTATCTTTGTATTATTTTCACTATATCTTTCTGTTGTTGATTTTTGTTTTTGATGAGTAGAATAGTCTCGTGATTGGTTAGTTACATTTGATGATTATGTTTCCATTTCTTTTGTTGGATTAATTTCTTCTATTATTTTTATAATTTCGTCTTCTTTTATGAATTTATCTATTCCTGTAGCCAATATTTTTCTTTTATTATCTTCGTCTATTCTTTCTGCATAATATATAGATATTATTATTTCTTTGGCCTCTTTGCTGCCATATTTTTCTGTGAGTTCTTCTTCTGTCATATTATCACAGTTTTCTAAAATTACATCATGGATTTTATCTTCTAATAGTTCATAAATTTATTCTAGTTTATGTACTACTATTAATACATTAATTTTTTCTAATATTTCTTTGCTATCTTCTAAAGGTTTATATTTAGTAAATCTAATACTGCTTCCTCCTATTGCATTCTCATATATTTTATTCATTTCAGGATTTTTTGTGCAATTAATGTTAGTTGTGGTAATTTTCATTCAATTTCTTCATATAAAAACTATCTATTTTTTGTGCTCCTATCATTTCTACATATTTACGATTAAAAGATTTTACAATATAGTCAAATTCTGTTTTAAAATTTATTTTATAATGATTAAATAACTTTCCCATGAATAGTGTATATACGAGAAGATTATTATAGTTGTTTCCCATATTATAACCTCTTGTTCTTATTGCTATTTTTATATATTTGCTAAATTCTCTTATATCCATAGAAAAATTAGGTATACATCTTATTACTATTGCATTTTTTTCTAAATTTATTTCAGCACTGACTATTTGTACCTGTTTATATATATATATATATATATATATATATATATATATACACACACACAAACTTTTATACCTACTTCTAATCTAGTGAGTCCTACAAGTCCTATTACTATTAGCCCTAAATGCATAAATTCTAAGTTTTTCTTTTCCAGCTCTTTTGTTGATTCTATTGTGATTAGGTATAAATTTTATTATTATTGAATTCTATTATATTTTTATTATATAATTGTTGTCCTTTTGTTTTTAGAATACCTTTTTCTGTGTATCTTCTAGTGTCTTCTTCATTATCATATATATATATATATATATATATATATATATTTTCTATCATATATACTTTGTTACCTCTACTGCTTGATGCCAATTTTTTAGTAGAAAATATTTAATTTATTTTTTGTTATTTTTGTATCTACTTTTAGTCTTTTAAAATTTTCTATTAACTCGTCTATTTTTGGAGCTTCTTTTTCTTCTAATACCTTACTTAGTTTTTCTAGTTCTATTTTTATATGTACTATTCATTTATTTATAATTTCTATTTGCTCTTTGATATAGTCTTGATTTTCTTCTATTTTCTTTAGTTTTTCTAATACACTAGTGCTCATATGATTATCCTAGTCTACTTTTTTCTCCTAATATTCCTAACTTTGTTTGTAAATCTATTATTGCTTCGCCTTGATTGTTAATTATATTACTACTAATTGTTGCACGCTTATAGTTTCCTTGTGCTATAACTTCTTTATAGAGTTCTTGTTGATTTTTAATAAGCTATTTTCTAAAAGACATAGAGATTCGAATACCTTGTTTCTCTGTAAGCATAGATTATACTATAATTTATCTTAATCTTCCTCTTTCACTTAATATTTATAATCCTAAGCTAAATTGTCTTATTTTTTTCTTCTGCAATCTTAATTATCCACTTATTATTTGTAGTGTTTATATAGTCTTTATTATTTATGTCTACTTCAAATTGTTTCTTATGATCTTTTACAATTTTATATTGAATAAAAATTTGTCTTCTAATAAATTGTTTTTCAATACTCATATAATCAGTGGCGGACCCAGGATTTCTGATTGGGGGGTGCGAAAATTTTTTACAAAGGCCGGGTGTCCGGGGGCGGGAGCCCCCGAGGCGATTTTTTTAGGGTCATTTTTACTTTTTTTTGTAATTTTTTAACCCTAAAAATGTTAATATTTATATTCACCCATTTTTTTCTCCCGCTTTGTTTGCAGATTTTTTTCAAAATACCTCGACAGAATATTACCCTAAATTATAAATAACAATAAAAAAAATTCAACATAATTGCCCTAAATTTGAAAATATATTTCAAATTATGTTTTGACAATTAAAATTAGCAAAAAATGATAAAACTAATTTTTTTCAATGTTTTTAAAATAAACTAACAATGTTGTGACAATAAACTAATTTCAACAATCTAATTTTTAGATTAAATTAACAATGTCAACAATGTAATTTTTAAATTAAACTAACAATGTTAATTTTTACAATAAACTATATTTTTTCAATGTTTTTACAGTAAATTTTATCATTATTTTTTACAATAAACTATATTAAACTAACAATGTCAATAATGAAGAATGTCAAAAAATTACCTGTGGGTGGCTAGCCTAGGAGGCTCCTGCCTGTCCTGTGCTGTTTGTTAGCTAGGAGAAGAAAGAGGGAGGGAAGGGAACGACGCTCGTTGGCCTGCCGCTGCCGGCGGAGAGAGTTGAGGTTGAGGCCGAGATCCAGAGAGGGGCGGAGCGAGGTGCTGCGGTTGCGGAGGAGGAGGCTGGACCGGCCGGAGGGAGCGGGCGGAGCAGCTGCTCTGCTCTGCTGCTGCTAACTTGCTAAGCCCGGAGCTGCTGCTAGAGAGAACGAAGAAGATGAAGTAGAGCGGCGGCTGTAAATGAAAAAAAATACGTGTGATGTTCTTTAAGGGTAGAGAACTGATTTTATGTTATTTTCGTTTCTGCCCCCAAACTATTATACCTTCTATTATTAAATATTACACATAGGTCCAAAAAAAAAAAAACCTATACTCAAGAAAAAAATTCCGAAAAACCCGGGTAGGCGGCCGCCCACCTTCGGGACCACCTAGGTCCGCCCCTGCATATAATATTATAAAACAAGTCTTCTGAATTATAATTCCCCTTTTTTCGTTAAATAATATTACTAATTTATAACTATATAAAATTAAAGTAGCTCTGATATCAAATTTATGATGAACAATGTTGACTTTTTTGAACCATATCACCTTGCTCTAGCGTAAAAGTCAATACAACGATAATAACGGTGACAATGACAAACGCATAATACCGAAAAAAATTTAATAAAAACTTAACATATATTCATATAAGTGTTCTTCCTGAATAAATTACCAATGATCATTCAATAAGATATAAGAATATTTTTTAAGTAGTCAGAGTGATTAATTCAAAAAATTTAGTAAGTACCAAAAATTCTCTTTTATTAAGTTTACGAGGGAGTCCGAGAGATCTCTGGAGCGGCCACTTCCTTCCCTTTTATAACCCACGAATGGTTTTTTGTAGAGAGATATTATAGGGATTTTTAAAAGCTAAGTAAAAAACACGTGGGTTTATCTTTTAAAAACTTGGCACGGGGTTTGAGTTGTTCCTAATTTGTAGGGACGGCAGGTGAGAGAAAATGGGGTGTGGGTTAACTGGGTATGGCAGGAGGTCATTCGAGTCGGGTTGGATCTCGTCTTAACCCGGATTTGCGTTGGATAAAGGTTCGGTGTGGATTGGGTTCGGTTTAGAGATGTAGACGGGTTTGGAGTTCTTGAAAATGGGTAAGGTATTGGGTACATGGCTTGGATTGCTGGGCTTCGCCGGGATTACGGGTATGGAGGTCGGGGCTTTAGAACGGCTATGACCGCCAGTTTGTTGGAGCTGGTCGGAACAGTGAATGGGTATGGATTTCAGGTGGGTTTTTTGGGTCAAGGTAAGGTAAGAAGTCCGGCCATAAGGGAGTCGCCGACAGGAGGTGTAAGGTCGGAGATTTTTTGAGGTTGGTTTGAACTGTCTACCAAAATTAATGGCTGGTCGGAGCAAGTTGTTGCAACGGCGGTATATGGGTGGAGTAGATGGGTACGGATTAGGCTTCTTGGGTAATCAAATTGGATTTGGTCAGGCCGGAGGTGATGAGTTTTGAGGTCCGAGTTACGGTGATTGTGGGTCCTCGGGTCTTGATCGTGAGTTTTTGGCAGGGGTGGTGAGGGATGTGAGAGGAGAGAGGTTAGGGGGGTGTTTAATTGTCAAATTAAGACCTAACTCATAAAAATAAAATCTAATAAAAATCCTAACTTATAAAAATAAATAAAACTAAAAGAAAGTATAAAATATATTAAAACTAAAAAATTACATCCCTAATCTAAAAATAAAAGATTCAAATAAATAAAAATAAAAATAAAATAAAATAATTATAATTACAAAACCAAACTAAATTAAAAAGAAAAACAAATAAATGAAAGGCAATAAAAAGAAATTCATGCCAATTATGAGCCATTTAGGTTTTTGCACCAATTCTCCAAACTTTGAGAATTTAGTTTATTCACCTCTAGAAGAAAATATATTTGAAGGTGTTTGGTTGGAGAATTTAAACGAGTTTGCACGTCCTTAAAAATCTTGAAAAATCGCTAAATAATTTTGGACGTTATTAGTGTGGAAATCACTTTGACTTTGATTTGTTGATTTGCATAAGACGATGTCATCTAAATTCAACATTTTTTACGCCAAATGATGTTTTTGATGTTCATTCGTTAGGGGTACACATATGCATCGTGCACATATGATTGATTGAGTTTATTTATCCATCGAATGTGTTCACACCCATACATTCCATTTCCATGACTTGGTTGTTTTAGTTTAAATCCATGGTGTGATTTTTAGTATCTTATTTTTGCATGAAAATTTTGAAAAATCAAAAATAGTTTGTGAAATTTTTTGGGACATACCTTTGCATGCGCATATCTTGATCTTTGTTTGCTATGCATTTTGTCGTAACACTCCATGTTTTATTTTTTTTCTTCTTATTTGTCTATTTGGAGACATCATAAAAAGGGGGAGTAAGAATTATCATGTTATGGGGGATTATAGGCGAGATTTGATTTATTAATGCTTTATTCTTATATCATTTCAAACTCGATGCGTCACAAATGTTTTTGCTTTATCTCATGTGTGTAGGTACGAAAATTGAAGATCATGATGTTGCACACCCTGATGAGAAAAGCTTTGAGAGTTTTGATGTTGAAGAAAAATTTGAGAACTTGCAAATTTTACCTTTCAGTTTTGGGATTCATGGGAGGGTAGATTTGTATAGGCATTTTAGTTTTTGATAATTCGAATGTTTTTATGTATGTACCGGCATAGACATGGGGGGAGATTTGTAAGGACATATTTTTAATAAGTCCGTCACAACTGATTATGTCGTATACCGCTACAAGTCGTCGAAGAATTGTGAAGATTGCATCTACAAAAGACGGATTCGAATTACCAGTTATCTTCAACATTCAAGCCCAACAATATGAACTTTGGTAAGATATTGTTTTAATGTTTCATATACATTTCATATGAAGAGTGTTGGGATATTTTTAAAAGGTGTTTTAAAAAGCGTTTATATAAAAATATTTTTATAATATTCTTAAAAGGAATTTTAAAAATCTTTGATATAAAAATTATTTTTATAAATGTTTGTTTTTAAAAAAGGCGTTAACTATTTAGAAAAAGAATAATTTTGAGAAAATTTCATTGGCAATTAACGTACCTCGATTTCGACGTCAAGGTTGTTCAAGCGATATCTCAATCTCGTTCGAACGACAATGGGAAGTCGCGCGTAGTCGTTCGAACGACACGCGATCTCGTTCGCGCGAGATGTCATTCTCGTTCGAGCGAGATGACTTTTAGGCTGACACGCTGCTGTAATGCTTATCTTTTGACCAACTCAAATTTTGTATAAAAAGGGGTCCTGACAACCTTGAAAAAAGTGGAGAACAGTTTCAACTTTTAAGAGTCTTATTCTTTTGAAACTTTTGTGTATCTGCCCAGATTTAATTCAATACCTTTTGGCAGAAAGTTTTTCTCCAACAATTTTAAGGGTTCAAATATTTTTGTTTTAATTCACAAAATCTCAATTACTTTTATGTGAATTGTTTTGTGGAACCCAAGAACATATTTTGCTTTGGTTTATTCTTTGTGGGGAAAACTCTACAACCGACAACTGCGTGCTATTGTGGAGGGAGTCCTTATAAAGTTCACTCTTGTGGAGAAGTCATTTTTCTTCTTCATTGTTGCCCTCTTGGAAAGGGAAAATTCCAGCTGTAACTTGTGGAGGAGCCGTCTTCTTCTTCACTGCTGCCCTCTTGGAAAGGGAAAGTTCCGGCCGAGACATTAGAACCGACACTTGCGGGTATTTCGTATGTCACCCTTTTTCATTGTAATCCGTGTAAGCCGTTTTCTTACAAATTATAGTGAAATAAAAGGTTTTTCCCCTTTGGGGGATTTTTTATGAATATTTGTGTCACATGCTTTATTTATTTATGGGTTGACACACGCACTTTAGATGCATGTTTAGGGGCTGATTTATTTTGGTTTAAAAATAGACACTAATTAAATAAGTATGCCAAATTAGAAAGTTGCGAATAAATTTAATCAATTATCACACCGTCACATTTTCACAACAGCCTTTATAGGTCAGGCGGTTACACCAATACATATATGCTAACTGATTAATAATAAATTGATATGCCTTGGATACCACATGGGCATTTTGAGATGCATGATAAGAACCCAAAAGTGTTTAATTTATGCCCCGAATAGATGCATTTTAGTCGTTCGCTTTCAAAAAAATAGTCTTATGTTCGTATGTAATTGTTGCGGTATAAAATTGTTTTAAATTGATCTAATTGCAACAAAGTAGCGGTCAAAAGCATTCAATGAAGAAGATCAAAGTGGCCGTGAAGTCCGAAGTTGCTTTTTGAGATTGCCCAAATGAGTTCTGATACCCTAAACCCAGTCTGTACCAAACCTAAGACTAAACCGAGCCCAAATCATGGCCTGAGCCTCGTGTGTGTTTGATTTGTAATTTTAATATTTCTTTAGATTTTTATTTGAGTCGTATATAATATTTAGGATTTTTATATTTTATTTGTGTGAGTATAGTTGTGAAAATTAGGATCCGTTATCGTGCGTCGGGTATTTTTATATTATTTTCGTAAAATAATAGGTATATATATTCTATTAGGTTTTTAAATTTTTTCGGGCTCTTTTAAACCTCTTTGGACCCCGGATAAAAAAATTCTTTCATTTTTAGGTCCAATTTAACGGTGGCTTAGTATTCGCAAAGGCAAAATGAACCTTTCGTGGCCTTTCCCCATTTTCAAACAAAGCACACAAACTCACAAAACGGTTCTTATATGCACAATTTCCTTATCAAAATTTATCACGTTTGGTTCGTTTTAAGGACATGATTGAAGTGAAAACACCCAACCAACATGTGATAAGACAAACACAATAATCAAACAAATCCGTGCATGTGTGCAATAAAGGAAACACGAGTTAAACATGTAGGAAGTAACACTTAATAACATCTTAATGACTCCAAACATTATAAAGCACAAGTATGAATTGACCTATTGTCTCAAAACACTATCAAATAGTCACATGAAAATAATGGAATGTTGTTGTACCTCGGTCATCCTAAGTGTCCATCCATACACGGTGCAAACAAAAAAATCTTTTTGGATTTTTTTTTAAATTTTTTCAAAATAAAATCTTTTTGTATTTTTTTCAAAAATTTTCAAAAGAAAAAATCTATACAAAAAGTACATGTCACAACGCTAGCAAAAATATATCAAAAAGCATAACTAGCGTATGACAAACATGCAAACACAATTATTTATATGATATGGCAAAAGAAGAATCATGTGCAAGCAAATGAGAATCAACTATTCTAAAATCTAATGTATCCAAAAGTGATTTCCTAACCCAAACGGATGTAACACGTCGACACGAGGTTTTGGGAACCAACAAAATACTAGACTTCGAATTCCTAGGACCTCTTCCAAGATCAAAATAAAATCTCTTAAGGTGACCTTTCCTACCACAATATGAACATGTGTAAACCGGTGGAACGACACCTAAAGTGTGACATTTTCTAACATCCTTGAAATTAGTTGACCCTCTAAAACAAATAATGGTTTTGGCTTTGACTTTAGCATTAGAAGCATGAGAACACGATGAGCCACTACCATCACTATCAAACCTACTTGAGTCTGTCAAATCATTTTTTAACTTCAAAATTTTTGACTCAAGCAAAGAATTAGACTCTTCCAAAGACAGGAATTTCTTATTTCAAATTTTCAATTAAACTTAACAGTTTATCACGCTCCCCTCAATTAAAACAAACTTATCCCTAAGAGTCTTTTCACGTGCCGTAAAATCATCGATTAATTTTTTATCCTCGACTGCACAAGCGGGAACCCTAAATTTTTTTAAGTCCTTTAATTTCTTCCCTAAAACTAGGACTTTCTCATCACTCTTCTTTTTGGCAATTTTCAAAGAATCAAAATCAATACACAAATTACCAAAGTGCTCACGACAAATATCACTTTGAGTTTGAAACGCTTGCAAATATTCAATCTTACTTTTAAAGAGAGAATTTTCTTTTTCCAAAACTTTAATTCTTTTGCAAAGTTTAAAATTCAAACTTTTTAATTTTTTAGCACGGTCGTGAACTTTTTCAAAAATAGGCTCCTCATTAAATGGGCGTTCCTTTGAAAAATTGCGATTTTTTTTTCACAAACTTTAAAAAAATAAATCAAAACCACACAAATTTTGCGGAAAATTGGAATACGCGATAAATTAGCGCAACCTGCTCTGATACCAATTTGACGACGTGAGAAGTCAAATTGTATCAAAAAAATAAATCCTTGAAAAATCAGGATCACGCAATAAATTAGCGTAACCCGCTCTGATACCAATTTGTGAAAACGTGACTATGTGATAATTGATTAAATTTACAAATATCTAATTTGGCACACTTATTTAATTATAGTTTATTTTTAAACAAACTAATTCAGCCCCTACACATGCATCTAAACATCATAAGAAATTCAACCCATGCATGAAAAATAAAGACGACCGATATAGGAAAAAAACTCTTTTGGGTAAAAACCTTTTATAAACACTTTGAAAAATTCACAAGACCTTTGACTTACATGCAACCTGATAATCACCCACAAGTGTGTAATGCACGGTGCCTTCAGCAAATCTTCAAAGATACGAGAGACAGCGAAATACCCTCTAGGCGTCGGTCCGTCGTCTTCGGCTCGTCCACACGCAGAATGACTACGCTCGGTATCCACTGATCAAATATGGAGATCCCTTCTCCACAGAGGTTGAACAAAATCAAAGTTGTTCTTAAACACCAAACAATTCACTAAAGCATATGGGAGTTTTGTGAATTGAAAACAAAAAGGATTAAAACCCAAAAGGAAGAAGCCAAAAAGGATTCTTCTTTCGCAGTATTTCTGTTCGTCAAAACGCTGTGACTTCTTAATGAAAATGGAACCAGAGAATGAGATTTTATAGAAAATCGCGCCGCCTCGAAAACAGAGCTCGTTCGAACGAGATCAGCAAGTCGCTCGAACGAAGGAGAAATGTCGTTCGAATGAGATCTAATGAGATGCTATGTCGTTTGAATGACAAAAGCAGGTCATTCGAATGACCTATCAAACGAGATTCCACGCGAACCTATAGAAAATTTCGATACGAACCCATGGCCGCCAGTTTCGTATCTTTCTGATTTTTTTATGAATTAGTTATGATATTTCTACGAAAAGGTGTCCGAGAACAAAATCTTTAGAAAAATATTTTGTAAAAAATATCCCAAAAGCTCTAAGTGAAAAGTTAAGGCATTTAAAACATAACATTACCAAAGTAAACTTTGCGGAGTCTTGAATGATGAAGAATTTGAGTAATTTGAATCCGTCTTTGATGTAGATGTCTCTTGAATGCTCTTCGACGGTGTAGCGGTATATGACATAATAAATTAATAACGGACCTATGAAAATATGTCCTTACAGCAGTCCACCCGTCCCCTAAATATTTTCAATAAAATCACCTATAAATAGAGGGCAAACCCACGTGTAAAAGGGTACTCAATCATTTATGTAATGATAACAACCATGATTGCATACCCGACAACTATAGAAGAAGAATTAATAGCACCCATAGATGCAAGTTTCCTTCTAGGGCTGAACCACATTAATTCGATCTCATTCTCATTATCTCTTATCCCAATTCTCTTTGTCGTTCATTCTCTCAGTGATTTTTCATTTATTTACTATCACCATTTTTAGAAGATAACAATGTCAACCCTAATCCCAAGTGAACATGGTATTCAATTATCACTCTTCTCATTTGATTTTAATTAAAAAGGGTATATATATATATATATATACATACTAGGGTATGCCCGTGCCTGAAGGCACAACGACAATTTTCTCAACTACGAATCGTGTGGTCCAATCATAAAAATTTCTTCAACTAAAAAGTAAACCATGAAAACTATATGTATATAATGTCAAATATATGTACAATTCAGTGAGTTAATGTATTCTATATACAAAAAAGAATAAACTGAAATGCCATAAAAATGCAGGTTGTATCAAGTTTTAACTACGTTTCAAGCTAAATGGAACAATTACATGCCGAGTATATGTCAGATATGGATTCCCAAGATTTGTTTTCACTTATATTACACATGGAATGAAACAACTAATAAAAAGCACGCCTGGAATGTTTGAAACAACCTATACACTAATATATTATATTGCTTGTAATTTTGTATTCATTTCAGTTTTACCTTAAAAAAACTTATTTTCTTCTTGTTTTTTGTAAAAACAAATTAACAAAACAAAAAATAAATGAATACGAAAGCATTTAGGCATGTGAGGGTGACAACTTGAACTTTTTTATATACATATTTGAACATATTCTATCCTCATCACTTGACTACCAACTCAATATCATCACCACTTACAAACTTAACATAATAATTATTTTCCATACAACACATCCCTTGAAAGTAGATTAGACCGGAAAAAATCAAAGCAACAGTGTTGCCAGTGTTATCTTTTGCATCACTTCTATGTGGATTCGAATCTACCGCACACAAACATGCGAGTTCAACAGTGTTTCCGAATCTCATAGGACCCAACTTGTGTTTCCAACCGCGACTGCAATACGCCATGCCGCTTGTATCGCCAACATAACGTCTTTTTCATTCATCATTACAAAATTCTTGTCAAAAATCACCTCCATTTCTCCTGAAATGTAAGCAAAAAATAGTGTCATAATTATGTATAAATGACAATCGCAGTCACAAATAGGTTAAAAAAAACTCGGATATGAAAAGTAGAAACATAAAACCTTTTTGTACATGCTTGCATGCATACATACACCATGGTACAAACCTATTTTGTCAAAAACTTTTCTTACAACACGTAATTTTAAACATTTTGACCAAATTTCCATATGTTAATATAACTAATCACGACATTTAATTCATCAAGGATCTCCTACTAATTGTTAAGTATTGTATAACACGAAGATTTGTAAACAAATTAAAATTATTGGGCAAAATTTTCTTTATTTATATAATGACCCGCCCTATTTAAGAAATAAAAAAAATATCCTGACAATACAAATAGTACATCTTGAACCTCATATAAACAACATTATATCCATAAAAAATTTATCCAAGTCCTAAAGTTTTTTTACATCTAAGGATTTTAAAAATTTTGGGCAATATCCCCTTTGTTTATAGGACTATCCCTTTTTAAAAAAAAAATACTCCCAACAACAATAATAATAATAATAGTCCATCTTGGACCTCATATAAGCATCATCTATAATTACAATTATACAAATACTAACATAAAACTTGAACATATAATCAAATTAAAAAAAATACTCCAATAATTTATATTCAACATCACCCTGGATCACAAACTAATAAACGTAGAACCTAAAATAAAAACCAAGTACTAACAATATATAATTCTCTGAATATTCTATAAAAAAATCACTACATCATAATACAATATCAAAATTTCCACATAATAAAACAACTTTCTGTCAACCGGTTCTCCCGAGTGTTAACGTCCTTGGGTTACCAAACAACTTTTGCTCTTTCTTCTCACAATGTTCAGCGTGTGTGAACTTTTGTGCAGTATTACGGTCCGCGTGATCTTGTTCACCCTCAGCAAATGCGCTTATGATTTCCATTTCAATATCGGTTGGATCCGGGGCTGCTCTCGAGGCAAGCACTTTCATGAGATTGCTCACTGTAACCTTTTATTAGGAGGGTTTAATGAGGCCCTGCCCAATTAGACGCCTTTGGGTTCAAAGTAGGCCTGTGTTTTTTTTCCGAACATTCCGATTTTTCCGATGTCCGATCCGATATTTTCCGATTTTGGAACACATATAAGGTTTCCGATTTCCGATTTTCCGATTTCTGATTTTTCCGAATTAAATTGGATAGGAAATTGGAACTATGTTTTAAATTCCGATTTTTCGATTTTTCCGATATAATTTCCGAATATTTTTTCCGATTAATATTCCGAATATATCTTCCGATTAATATTCCAAATATTTTCTATATATATTTTTTTACCTTATAAGTAATATCCTTATGTAATAAGAATGTGTACAATTTAGATTTCCTTTATTTTTTACCGTACACCATATATTTATATATGCTGTTAGTAGAGAGCAACTAGGGTTGTATGATATCCTTATTAAAATATCTCTCACATCTCTCTCTCTCGTCTCGCCCCTTTCTCCTCGGTAGTGCATATCTCTCACCTCTCTCTCTCGACCCAATCTCTATACGGTCGTCCAACCCCTTTCTTCTACTTTCGGTGGCGCATATTTGTTTACATCGTTCGACCCTTATAGTCTCGAACATAGGTAAGCCTTTTCTAGTTTATTTTTATCCGTTTATTTTTTTTATTTCTAATTATTTACAGATCTGTTTACATCGGTTTATAGGCTCTGTTTACATCTTGTTTACTTCTGTTTATAAGATCGGTTTACATCTTATTTACATCTGTTTATATCTTTTTTATTTCATCTACTTATTTTGATCTTGTTTACATCTGTTGGGATCGATTTATAGGTTTAATAGGTTTGTTATATTGATCGGTTTATAGGTTTACAGATTTGTTTACATCGGTTTGTTATATTGATGGCTGCGGTAGAACAGAAAAAAAACTAATTTCTAATTTCTCATACTGTCTTCATGCGGCAGAACAGAAAAAAATACCATATTTCTAATTTCGGAATTTTTCCGATTTTTTTCCGACTTTTGGATTATTTCCGAATTCGGAAACTTTTTTGATTTTCCGAAAAAATTGGATAGGAAATTGGAACAAATATTTTATTTCCGAAAAAATTGGAATTTTTTCCGAAAGGTCATTTTCCGATCCGATCCGGCCGAAACACAGCCCTAGTTCAAAGATTATTTGGCTCCTTTTTAGTTAGCTTAAGGGGTTGAGGCGATGTTGGAGCTTGTTTTGCGGGAGGATCAATAGGAAGGACTAAGCTTCTTCCCCTCCTAAATCAATACTGTTCCGGTTGACTTGCAAACGTAAATGTATATGTTTATTGTAAACCAGTACCGTGTCAATTTTTAATGCATTATTGCAGGGATGGACCATCTTTAAGTGCTTATAATTACGCCAGTGCTTATGGTAAGAAGGCCCTGATTATAATGTACAAAGGAATCTTGGAGCATGTAGGGCTGCAATCAAAGGAATCACAACATTAATCAATGCAATGGAACATTAAAAGAGGTTTTCCACTAAAATAAATGCAAATTAAGAGTGGCGAACCAAAAAAAGGCTTGATAACATAACTTACAAAATAAACTGTAGGTTCAAGCATTTGGTAATGTCTACAATCAAGACAAAACTCACCATGAATTTAGACCTGATTAATACCTGTGATACCCCGCCTAATTAAATACCGGGCGATCACTCCTTTATTAAATTAAAATCAAGGTGAACAGTTGGTTCATTCTCAGCATCACTGTCGTTAATGAAAATCTTTTCCAACTAAACACCCTAAATCATTAAGCTAAGTGTCAAAACCATTTAAAACCTTATTTCCATACTATTAAATCCAATTATAAAACCTTCAACCATTTACATTATTAAGAGTCACACATTAAGAATGAGAATTGAAATGAGCATTCAAGAATTTAATCATCAATAATAAATCCCAACATTTAAAACACTAAAGGAAAACATCCTGCCAGTAACAAATCCCGAAATAAAGATACTAAAATATAAAAGAATTACAATCTCTGACAATACCAACTAAATAATGGAAAAGGGAGACACATGCACCTGCTGGATAAAGTTGAACTAGGAGTAGAGTCAATAATGAGGTCGTCTAATCAATGGCCTTCAACTCCCACAAAAGCTACAACGCGTTCCATCCAAAGAATCCTAAGTAAGACACCCCTGTGGCTGGGCACCTGTAATACATATATATATATATACACAAGAGAGAAGAGGTAACAACAAATGGGTCAGAGCTCGAATGTAAAACCGTTTTAAAAATAGTTTAGCAAGTATTTAAAATGCTTACCGGCTAATGCAACAATCATATTAGTACGCGAAACTCTCTTGAGAATTCTCACCTCTCATCTAGGGTGCACGTCTATCGTACTAATGAACCCCATATATCTCTCTAACTTATTCTCCATTAGTTTTATCACGTGAAATTAAGGTTATGATATTCACTTTTAGAAAGATCTAACTCTTCAATATTTCTTACGTTATTTAGAATAATTTTGTATTATTATAACGTTTCCGAATACTTATAATGAAGCTAATTAAATTTCATACTTTCCTTAACTACTATTTTACTCAGTAGAAAGTTCTCATATAGTTACACGTATATATATTAATTACTCGTATAATATATATACAAACAGCACCCCACATAAAATCTATGGTGCTAGACTTCCATATATAAGTATATATATACCAATCACTCATAAATTACATATATACTAACGACACCCCACATAAAATCTATGGTGCTGGCATACTCTGCTATCAAGTCCCCGTATCACACAAACTAAGGGAAATACTAGTTCGGAATCACTCTCGAACTGTATTAACACAAACACAAACAACATTGAGGCGAAGCATTGATTCCAAGTCTCTAATAGGTCAGTACATACCCTCACGTCTCTTAGGACCGTCTGAACTATCGGTTCGATAGCCTGTACCAAGGATATCTATCTTCTAGGGTACGCGTCAATATCCCCCATAAAGGCACATCGAGATAAGACTGTCCCAACGCGGTAACCTCAGGGATAGCAAGTAGCGCGGGTACGATTTTTACACAGAAATAATATATGCACAATCACACCGTCATATATAAATATGTAATCACATCCACATTATTAAATTAGGTACTCTCACGACCCAAAATTATCCTTATCCGTTATTACACGTTTTTCTCAATTATATCGTATAATGGCCTCATTCCTTTCTCTTCTCGTAATTAATTTATTCTAAACTCACTTCTTGTCACTTGAAGTGTTTTCTTTATTTAAGTAAAATTTCAGTAGGTCCTCTCTCGCCTTCTAATCCAACTCATTAGATGTTTCGATTATTTAATCAACACACGTATGACTTCTTAAGTCTGAAAGTCTGAATACACAACAATATCTTTCGTCCACGTTTCCAACCTCATTTGAATTAAACAAAAAATTCCATTCAAGAAAAACAAATTGTTAGGTTGAGCTTCAATTATTGGACGATTTAGAGAAGCCACAATTTAACTTACGGCCTTGCAAATTTTTAGTCCGGACTGAGATAGAGGAACAGTCATGCAATTGATATAGGGTCCTATTATGGAAAAAATAAGATATAGTATTAATCAAAATTAAGAAAATACTTGCATTTAGCCCCAAATTAAAACCTATATCATAAAAATCATTCCTTTTGGGTTAGAAAGATACTAACAACAGTGTGTGAGACCCTCGTACATTATCATGAACATTCTCTAGAATCGCAAACCTCTCACTTTGAACCTGTTATGAGGTAATTAAATAATTAATTAGTCTAATATTATATGTATTTAAATATGGATAATTAAAAACTTTAGTGAGACATCAATTTCAACTAATTAGAAGAGAAACAGTGAAACTCATCCTATGTCTGAGATATAACTCCTGCCTAATGCACTCAACCAATCACCTAAGATATGATAGTTTTACAATTTTGGACTCATCCTATGTCTGATATATCCCATAACATATGATAAATAGTTTTACAATTTTGAATGCAAATTGGGAGTTTTGCTTAGTAATTTGCATGTTGATTATGAGTTTGTGTCTCAGCAATTTGCAATTTGAGGTTGAAAACACTACTGGTGTGCATAGTCGCCGATCACAAACACAAAAAAAACACTCACAATCAACATGAAAATAGCTGTATTGATTACATGGGAGACATCAACATGTTAGAGGAATTGGCAATGCTATTTATCATGAAGAAAATGTGAGCGAGTATCAATTTGGGACGATTTGAAATTATTTTCTTAGTATTCTCATCAGCATGTTAGATAATTTGAAATGTTCTTAAAGCCAAAAAATGAGGCAATAAGATACTGGGCTTAAATCAATAAGATACAAAAGTGAAAACACGATTGAAACAATAAGATAGTTTTTTAA
Source organism: Sambucus nigra (assembly GCA_949130495.1). NCBI lineage: Eukaryota > Viridiplantae > Streptophyta > Magnoliopsida > Dipsacales > Adoxaceae > Sambucus > Sambucus nigra. The sequence continues at coordinate 306,340,666 of OX422207.1, read as the reverse complement.
TTTGTATAATTGCTCTGTATAAAAATCAAACAAAAAACTATTTAGCAGAGTTAATATTAAATCAAATCATAAGGATATCATGTGTTGGATTACTACTAACTTAAGGTAGAGTATTTGTCACTCATGTTTCGCGCACAGTATATATGGAAATGAAATTCTCAAGCATATTGGACCGTTTTCCGCCGTCGACTCTCCAACAAAATAACAATAAAGTACTATTCCATAAAACAAACAAAAAAAATAAATATCAAATTATATTCCTAGACCTCGAAAATAAAATTTATCAAGAAAACATGTAATTTATTAAGATTAATGTGTTAACAAAATCGCAAAAATTGGTGAAAGTATTCATACCTACACGGAGACCTGAAGTTTGGTGGGGTAAACCTGTAGCAAGTTCAACTATACCTGTTGAAAGTTCATAAAAAATTATGAGTAACTATGCTTGTAATTGAAAATAAAACAAATCCAAATTTCAAAAAAGCTCAAAAAACATAAAAAAAAAAAATACATAAAAGGGGCATAAAAATGAAATCCCCAAACCTCTACAGACCCAAATATAACCAAGAACGAAAACACGGTTAGAACAAAATTAGTTGACAGATCTACGAATGGAAACCAAAATTAGTTAAGTACAAACACACTAACAAAATCTTAAAGCCTTAAACTGGAAGATATGTCACAACTTTGTCCAAATATAATGCGTGTAGGAGTGCGGAGCTGAAGCATTTGCCAACAATGGTCCAAAATTATTCAGCACAAACCAAATCAATGGTCAATAATGCATAGCTCAATTTAAAAACCAAAATAAAAAAATTCATTGTAAATCAAACTAATAACACAGACACGTATATAAAAGAAAGGAGAAAAAAATTGTGCCTGTTTTGTATCACCTCCACAGAACCCAATATAAAACAACTGGCCAAACTTTGTTCCTGTAACAAAAATAAACAAAACAAAATAAGTTCAAAACTCTAAATGAATTGAGATAGAATTCGATCTGTGAGATGTAAAATCAATAGTTATAAAGCTTCTTTTAAGTTTAGATCCCTATTCAAAATTTATAAAGCTTCTTTGTATTCAAACTACTACTACGAAAAAAAGATAACATAATGATTTTTTTTTTAAAAAAAACATAGATATATTACCTTTAATTGAGCCTCTCATTAATAGAAACTTAGTGATCTAAATCAGCACATCTGGACCATCAAAACCAAGGTTTGATAAGAAAGAAGGTTTTGGGGTTTGTTCATCAGTTTGGGTTTGTGGGTTTGTTCGTCAGCACATCTGAATGAGGATTTGGGTTTGGGGGTAGGGTTAGACAGGGTGAGAGAGCCGCGTGATTTTGAGAATAAAAGGTATGGTTTAAAGTGGGTTTGGTGTATTTTTACCAAAATAGCCTTGTGTTTGAATTAAAGTGAGAGGGATAATCATTTAGTGAGGTGAAAAGGAGAGGGAATTCAAATATTTCAAGGGCAAAATAGGTAGTACATGAAAGACTCATCCGATGACATCATCGATCAATCTTATGACATACATAAGTTTCCTACTTTATTATATATATATATATATATAGAGAGAGAGAGAGAGGAAGACTCCTGTGCACACTAAGTTTGCACATCATTTTTTTAAAATAGCAAAAAAAATATTTTTGACCTGATTTTTTTAATATGGTTTCCTTGAAATATTTAATTATCACACACAAAAAAAATCAACTCAAAAAAATATTTTTTTCTATTTTAAAAAAATTGATCAAACTTTCACAGCTTTTAAGCACTTTAAAAACTGCGAAAGTTTGACCTATTTTTTTAAAATAGTAAAAAAAAATTTTGTGAACTGATTTTTTATATGGGTTCCTTGAAATGCTTAAATATCATATAAAAAAATCAGGTCAAAAATATTTTTTTTGCTATTTTAAAAAAATAATGTGCAAACTTTAGTGTGCACAAGAGTCTGCCTATATATATATTGGAGAATTCTCACCTACATCATGCTCTATAGATCATTTATACATCACACCTAATTGTAGGCCCTAAAAAACTTTTTTTTAATTTTTTATTTTTTCTCTTATAATTAACCTTTCAATAAACCCATGTTCAAAAAAACATGTCAAAATACATTTTGTAGATATTTTTAAAAAATTCACAAAAAACTCGTCAAATTACCTTATTTATAAGGGTTTGTGCCAACAGTTTTTTGTGGATTTTTTAAAAATAGCTACAAAATGTATTTTGATCTAATTTTTTGAATATGGGTTGATTGAAAGGTTAATTTCAAGAGAAAAATAAAAATTTTGAAAAAAAGATTTCTTAGAGCCTAAAACTAGGTGTGATGTATACATCATAATGTAGGTGACCCCCCTCTCTCTCTCTCTCTCTCTCTCTCTATATATATATATATATATATATATATATATATATATATATATATATATATATATAATTCATGTCTCTTGTATAACACCAAATAAGAATAAGAATAAGACAATCTCAAGTCTAATATCCACATAAGTACGATCCCCGACACGTACAAATAAATAAAATACTTTTAAGCCTGCACATAAAATATATGAAGGTATATCCATATTTCCTTTAGGGATCACTCATGCATACTAGGTATAGTTATAGGCAGTCCCGAACCTATAACCTCAAATTCATGAGCAAGGGATAATCACTACGCATTCCCATCATAACGCGCGACTTTCGTACCTAAGGCTATACGCTATTCTCTCTCGGGATACCTGTACGACAGTGGTAGGATCAGGGTAAAGCATATCTCTATCAATGGAGTACCCATGTGGTCAACGACATAAGTGCCCCCTCAAAATCCCTTCTAGTACGTCACCCATGAGTACTCACACATGGTATGCTTACACATAAGATCACATAATAGAAATTCTATTCACTCACATATTTCTAAGACATAAACCATAATTCTTAAATTAATTATTCTCATCTAATTAGTAATGAAAAATTCAAACACTTTCAAATTCGTTAAAAAAAGTGTGTATTCTTGTTCAACGAGAATCCATAGGTCATTCGAACAACATACTATAATCATTAGAATGGGGAGTCCAACTTCGTTCTAATGAGTTACAAATTCATTCAAACGAACCATCTAATCTCGTTCAGACGAGATACGAATCTCGTTCGAATGAGATGAACGCAGTCATCTTTTTCAAGTCTCTAAACTTCGCCATTAGCGACCCGAAATACCTATCTCAAAGACTCTAAACAACACCCATCCCATCCTCCTACATATATAAGTTACCTAGTACATTATTAACCTATATGTATGATTTTGACATTGATATAACATAATATTTGAGGATTAAATTTACAATATAGGATATGAAACCCAATTTCTTATTGTTACACAATTTACCTCAAATTTGGTTCAATTACCTGATTAATAAGGGGCTTTTGATTTATTTATGAATATGATTCAATATCTAACAATATTCATTCATAAGCTACCTCAATTCAAGATATTCTACACTAAGATTTCCTACCACATTAATAATGAATTAAGGTTTAAAATTCCAATTTATACTAAGTTTGAAATTAAGATTTTATTATAAAAAAAATCAAATTATTATATATGAAAGTAATAGATTCTAACGAGCAATTATCATTATAAGCTAAAACCTAAATTAAGTCTTTAAACTAGGTAAACTTGATTTAACAAAATGGGTTGAATCCAAACCAAAAGACCTCCGAAGCATACTCTCTCTTAAGTTCCTCTTCTCTCTAGCCTTGAGATTCCTCTTAATTATTTAAAATGAGTTTAGGTTAAGTATAATCACCTGCTAATAACCTTATCCACGAAATTAGCCTTAGGACTCATATGGCCTCAATCTAGTGAGCTCAAATACACCTCCAAAGGTTCCAAAACACTACCCAAGGCGTATACCAACCAAAAGGACTTAAAACCCATTATTTTATGTCATAAACGAACATTGTAATTGTCCCAAAATAAAACCCTAGATACAATACTAAACAACTAATCATTTTATCTGGTACGATTCCAAATATTAATCATTTTTTAATTTAGCGCACCATGATATTATTATATTAACTCAGTGGAGCCCTACACCGAGGAAATAATCCAAATAAGAAAACTCTTGATACCAAATCCCTGACCATTCCATAGTCACCCATAATATACAATCACTTCCAAACTTATATAAAATGTTAAATATAAATAATGACATCACATGTCACTGCAGGTGAAAATAATAATTTCACTATTTAACATAATACATAAAATATGGGGTATTACATTCCCCTTATTCAAGAAATTTCGTTCTCAAAATTCAAATATTTAGGTGACTTGAAGATCTTTGGATACCTTTCCCACATGATGCCCTTTGTCTCCCAAGTAGACTCTGCCTCACTGTGGTGTCCCAACGGGACCCTAACAAGCAGAATAATCTTTTATCACAAAATATGTTATCTCTGATGGAAAATATCTTGCAGCCTCTCATCATAGCTCGCATCTAGTTGTAGCTCAATTCTGTAGAGGTTGATGTGCTGATAAGACTACTCGTCGCTCAGGAACTTCCTCAATATGGACACATAAAAGACATCGTGCACCTGTTGAAGATGATCAAGTAAGGCTAATCTATATGCTACTGGTCCCACCTTATCCATTATTATAAAGGTACCTACGTATCAGGGAGACAACATTCCCTTGGATCCAAAACTGACAATTCCCTTCATCGAAGAGAACTTAAAAAAATCAAATCCCCCATAGGAAACTCTATCTTATGCTTCCTCTTGTCAACATAGTTATTATATCTATCTAGCGGTGTCCTCATCTATGCTCGGACGAGTTCCACCTTCCATGACGTATCCTCAATGATGTTCATCCCAAAATTCCATGTTTCCAACCAACAACTTAGTGAATGTCGTGGCTGCCTATACTATCTCACCCTAACCCCATTAGGATATAATTAACTAAATAGTTCACAAACCACATTTATGATTTCTTTATTTTTTATTTTGTAATACACATTAAAACAACTTCAAAGTTAAAATACGGCATACTAAAAATCTAATCGTTTTAAGAAGACTTAATTTATACAAAACTCCCATACCATTTAACTTAATTATAATTAGTACAATGTATAAAACAAATCTGAAGAGACCTTACTACTATTCACTCAACCTCCTAGACCTGATAGTGGAAGCTTCAAAACACGAGAATGTAAACATATAAAACCATGAGTTTAAAAACTCAGTGAATGTACTACATTTCTATATAGTAAAAGTACTATATTAGCATCTCAAAAAATCAACATATCCATCTCTGTGCCAAATTAGGCCATATATATATTCGGAGTTAATAAATCCCACATCTCCTGCCCGTAGGCAATATTCATATCCATAGGTTTTAATAACCTAACATCTCCTGAATTGCATAAAAACTCAACATATCTTGACCTTTATAAATCCATAACATCTCAACATCTCTTGACTTTTAATAAGCCATAACATCTCAACATCTCGTGACTTTTATTAAATACATACACATCATATCCATAATCAACTCAGTAAGTACACTCACATTGAGTTATCAACTATGTATTCACGTTTCTCCCGAGGGGAGCTAGGCTGGGTTGATTTGACTTTACACTTGTTAATCCAACTAAATCAATACTGAATCTCAATCATAAGTATTATATTATATATATATATATATATATATATATATATATATATATATATATATATATATATATATATATATATGTATGTATGTCTGTATGTAACTTTCAATTACTATACAACAACAATATAATTCTACTCAAGTCACATTCCATGAAACATGTGTAAAGATGAAACAATGGTATATATGTTGATAAGGTTATGAACATTCAACCATAGAAAATACCTTGTAAGGAATTCATAACTAAAATAAAGTAAACATAAAAGTATACTTCTCAGTGTATATACACATGAAACATGTACTCAAAATACCCTTGGGAAAGAGCAGATAGAAACATTCTTTCATGGGATATCCAATATAGCCTCAAATCATTATCCTCCATACTTAACCATTCCATATTCATAAATAGTACACATACAGGTGTCCAAGATTATCAATATGAAAATATATCTGAATATACTTTCCATTAAAAGTGACGGTTTAATTTTTCAAGCTTCCTAGATCAAGTTATGACCATTTCTTTACAATGTATTAAATCTGCCCCACAAGATCCTTTATTGTTCCTTCAACTTCCAAGAATTGTCATAATTTTTCTCCACCATAACTTTCCATGATTTCCACCCATTCTCAATACACATACTAAATAGTACAGAATTAAAGTTTCATAATATTTTGAATTCATTTATTATGTCAAACGCTTGGCCAAACTCAGGGTATATCAAAATTAAATATACAAACAGCAACTATGTACCAACCATCACCAATGCCCAACCACAAAGAGTTGAATTCGAATTTTTGGATATTAAATGAATATATGAGTCTATTTTCATATCCATCTATAATTTCTCAATTCCAGTAAGCACACAAAATTATATGCAAGTGTGAATACAAGGGATTTGAATAACAAGCAATACGGGCTACATATACCACTTATCTCACATGTGAACAAATAATTATTATCACAATGGAGGATGGAATTTTAATCAATAATTCATGATTTATATACTTTTAAATAAGTATAATACAAGATTAAAACAATATTAATCACATAATTATACCTTATAAACTTTAAGTATTTTCTTGGAATTTTCCTAGCTTTTCTTGTAATATTTTCTTCCTTAAACTTCCACTTTCTCTTTCCTTAAGCAAAAACTATACAAAACTGAACCTAGGGTTTTATTTGCCAAAGAAATATTTTAGAAGAAGTGTTTTAAGTAGGCAAAGTCTGCCTCCCATGTCAACCAATCAAATTAAAACATTTGGTTTACTAAAAGACAATTTACCACTTAAGGGGAATGGACAGATTTTCTCCTTGTTCGTAAATTTGGGATAGATTCTTACTCGGACATTCCTTTGATGCTCCGTTTATTTTGTCTCAAACCTAACTCATATATATACAACTATATAGTTTTCATCTTGAGTCAATTGTTACATTATAAGGGTCAAAACTAGTCTCCAACAGGAACATTTCTACCAAAAACAACAAAATCTTGTGTTTGGAAATAATTCGACATTTCATGATTTATGAAAGTAGGATTATACTAACCATGATCGCTTAAAATTAGATATACTAATAACACATTATTCATATCACATAAGGTAATCATGATTTAAATATAACCTATCATAACTATATCCGGGTTGTCACAACTTCCCCCCTTAGAAAATTTTGTCCCCGAAATTTAATATGAATGTCACTTACAAAACAAATGGGGATACTGTTTCTTCATGCTATCCTCTATTTCCCAAGTTTCTTATTTAATTCCATGGATCATCCACATAACTTTAACTAAGGGAATAAATTTATTCCTTAATACTTGCTCCTTACGATCAAGAATTCCCACCGGTTCCTCGATGTACGATAAGTCTTCTTTTAGTTCAATAGGTTGGGTTTTCAGTTGATGAGGTGGATCTGCCAAATACTTACAAAGCATAGATACGTGAAACACATCATGTAAACGAGATAATTCTGGAGGTAATGCTAATCTTTATGCTAGTGTCCCAATTCTTTCCAACACTTCATATAGTCTAATGTATCTTAGACTTAATTTCCCATTTTTTTCTAAATATCATGACGCCTTTCCCCGGTGAAATACGTAGGAATACAAAATCTTCTTTTGAAATTCTAATGGATATTTCCTTTTATCTGCATAAAATTTCTGCCTACATTGCGCTATCTTTATCCGTTCCCGAATCATTTTAATCTTCTCGGTTGTCATATCTATCAATTTAGGACCCAAAATTTTCCTTTCACCTACTTCATCCCAATATAATGGCGTTCTACATCTCCTCCCATATAAAGCTTCATAAGGAGCCATACCAATGGTGGACTGATAACTATTATTACACGTGAATTCCATCAATGGAAAATGATCATCCCAACTACCTTTGAAGTCAAATACACAGGTTCGTAACATGTCTTCTAATATTTGAATCGTTCTTTCTGACTGCCCATCGGTTTGTGGATGAAATGTAGTACTGAACTTCAAACTTGTGCCCAGGGCTTTTTGTAAATGAGGCCAAAACTTAAAAGTGAACGTTGGATCTCTATCTGATACTATTAACACTGGTGCCCCATATAAACTGATAATCTCATCAACGTATATATGTGCATACTTGTCAACAGTGTAGGTCGTCGTAACTGGAAGAAAATGAGTTGACTTTGTCAATCGGTGTACAATCACCCAAATAGAATCATTCCCCTTTTGTGATCATGGTAATCCTATAACAAAATCCATCGTTATATGTTCCCACTTCCATTCCGAAATAGGTAATGACTGCAATAATCCCGCCGTCTTCTAATGCTCTGCCTTTAATTACTGGCATACTAAACATTTAGCTACAAATTCTGTGATCTCACGTTTCATATTGTTCCACCAGTAACACTCCTTTAAATCTCTGTACATTTTGGTACCTCCAAGATGCATAGAGTAAATAAAAATATGTGCCTCTTCTAATACATCCTTCTTTAAGGGTGGATCATTTGGTAAATAGATTTTGTTTTTATAACACAACGATTCATCATTATTAATTTCAAAGTCACTCTCTTTAGCATCTAGGATTTCCGGTTTCTTCTTCCCAAGGAATGGATCACTGATTTGCAAATTTCGTATGCGTTGTGCCAGTAAAGGTCTCATCGTAACGTGTGTAATTAATGCCCCCATTTTAGTTACATTTAACTCTACTCCCATTAGTCTTAATTCCATAATATTGCCAACCCGTGCACATTGAATACAAGATAACCTCCCCAACGACTTCCGACTTAGAGCATCTGCAATAGCATTGGCACTGCCGGGATGATGGTGAATGGTACAATCATAGTCTTTAATTAACTCCATCCAACATCTTTGTCTCAAATTCAAGTCTCCCTGTGTAAATAAATACTTCAAACTTTGATGGTCAATGAAAATTTCACACGTCTCTCCATATAAATGATGTCTCCGTAATTTCAAGGCAAAAACAATAGCCACAAGTTCTAAATCATGTGTAGGATAATTACGTTCATGCGCCTTTAACTGTCTAGATGCATAAGAAATTACCTTTCATATTGCATGAAAACACAACCCAGACCCTGATGTGAAGCGTCAGTATAAATCACAAAACCCTCTCCACTGGATGGAACAGTGAGAACTGGAGATGATACTAGTCTATTTTTCAACTTTTCAAAGTTGTGCTGACATTCATCACTCCACACAAATTTCACTTCCTTTTAGGTTAATTTAGTCAACGGTAAGGCTATAGATGAAAACCCCTTTATGAATCTTCTATAATATCCAGCCAATCCTAGGAAACTCCTTATCTCCGTTACATTTCTTGGTCTTTCCCATTGCACAATTTCCTCTACCTTCTTAGGGTCAACATAAATTCCATCTCCCGAAACAACATGCCCCAGAAATACTAACTGAGTTAACCCAAACTCACTGTTGATACCAAATTTAGTCTGCTGACATGGATCAATAAAGTGAAGACACGTGGCAGTCTACGTGGCAACAACAAACACTTCCGAGGAACTCACACGCTCCGAGGAACTCATAAGCTCCGAGGAACGAGAATTCTTCGAGGAACTCTTGAGCACAGAGAAGCTTAGGCGGTCCGAGCAACTCAGGCGGTCCGAGCTGCACCTCGAACAAAGCATTAATAGCGGGATAACCAACAGTTTGACTGTTCATTAAATGCTTATCATTCAGACGCATACTCTTAAGGAGCATTGAATGTATCACCCTTTCATATGTACATCATTTAATGTATTACCCTTTCACATTATAGCCCCAGTGCTATAAATACATTGTACAATCCTTATTGTAAAAGGACGGGAATTTCTTGATATAACTTGTAATCGAGAATTCCCATACAATCAGCAATACCATACCAGTGGACGTAGGCCATTCTTATAAGGCTGAACCACTTTAAAAATTCTTTGTCTCATTTATTCATCTGTGATTGAATAATTAGATATGATCTAATTTTTTACATCAACAGATTGGCGCCGTCTGTGGGAATGACTGGTAATATCGTTTTCCATAAAAAACAATCCATCATAATTGGCTGATATTCCAGAATCTAGCAATCAAAATGCTGGAAGCCCTCCAAATCCATCTGCTCCGCCAAATATTCCAGATCTGGCTAGAATAATGACAAATTTGGCTCTGGGCCAGACCGTCATTCAAGAAACTATGCGTCAACTCATACAAACCCTCCATGGCGGTGCACCAACCCATTCAAGACCATGAAGTATTCAAAGAAATACCCGTGCATCTTCTTCGCGTACTAGGCTTACCAATTCATATCGCAATGAGGAGTCTGAAGATTTTTCTTATCAACCTGGACGAACTTCATCAGTACGAGCCACATATACTGAACAACGTATCAATCTCTCCCCAAAAAGGACCAGTGCGCTAGAAAGATTAAGCAGAGTATCACCTTTCGATCGATTAGGTCCTAGGAGGAGCAAAAGTCCTCCTAGAGCCCCATCGAGGAGTTTTCGACGACCATCAAATTTAAGGGAAGGATCTGCCCAGTCGCGACCAGCTGCTCGTCCAGAGAGATCTCAGGAAGCCACATCAACGCGATCAGTTGCTCGGACCAATAGGCCCGAGGAAGGAAATGATGCATGGAAGGGCTCTATTCAAAGGCTGGAGGATAGATTGGGTGAAATGGTTAAAGCTAAGAACCCCCTACAACAAACCTTTGTTCGAGGAACACCTTTTGTCCAGTCCATTATAGATTTTCCAACACCATTAAAATTCAAAGCACCTGTTGTGACCCCAAAATATGATGGAAAGACTGACCCTGTCCTTCATATAGAACAATACCAGGCTACAGCCGACATCTATGCTGTTCTAGATGAGATGAGATGTAGGGCATTCTCGGGAACTCTTATCGGATCTGCTCAAATATGGTATAATAATCTTCCTCGGGGTAAGATTTCAACTTTTCTTCAACTGGCCGAGTTATTTATTGGGAATTTCTGTTTTGGGGCAAAGCCAGTTAAACGAGTAGCTCATTTGTTAAGTGTTAGACAAAAAGCTGGTGAGAGCACCAGAGATTATATAACTCATTTTAATAACGAGAAACTTGAAGTCATTGATTATGAGGAGAAGATAGCGATTACCACTTTGATGAGTGGACTACTGCCCAACAAGTTGTACTACACTTTGGCCAAAGATCCACCTAGTACCATGTCAGACCTGATGGGAAAAGCATCCAAGATTATGAATGCCGAGGAGGCTATGGCAGCGAAGAAGAACATGGATGCCAAAAAAACCAAGGTGGAAGGTGATAAAGCTAAGAAGAAAGAGCATAAGAACAATGGTAATGACAAACATTCAAAAAACAGGTCGGTATGGGACGTGATGAAGAAATATGATAATTATACTCCTTTGAATAAGGATATCAACCATGTTCTAGAGGAAATCAAGAACAACGAGGAATTAAACTGGCCAGAGAAAATGAAGGCAGACCCTAACAAGAGGAATAAGGCGAAGTATTGCGAGTTTCATAAAGATCATGGCCATATGACCAAAAATTTCATAGCTCTTCAGAATGAGATTGAAACACTCATCAGACGAGGAAAGCTATCAAAGTATGTTGATCGTGGAAACGAAACAAGGAACAACGACCGAACAAGAGAGAGGTCTAGATCTCCTCGTCGAGCAGAGGAGAACAAGAAAAGAAACCATGAAGTTGATCCCGAAGACGAACCCGATCTTCCCAAGAGACCAAGGCAGCCAGAACCTGAGTTATTTTCAATACGCTTCGGGTCATTTGACTGTAATGTTATAGCAGGTGGAGATGCAGGAGGAGGAGACCTTACTACCGAGAGAAAAGCTTACCTCTGTGAGGCTCAAGCTTGCTCGTACATTCAACGAATAAATCTAGCTGAGGAGGATCGCCCGAGAAAGGTGAATAAAGAGAAATTGGTCATTGGTTTCTCAAAGAATGACCTTGCAGGTGTTCTATATCCTCATGATGACCCACTGGTGGTCAAGATGAGAATGAAGGAGGTTATAATTTCAAGAGTACTGGTCGACAATGGTAGCTCGGCAAACATCATGTTCTACTCGTGCTTCAATAGTTTAAATCTAAAACTATCTCAACTGGAGCCTTATCATAGACCTCTACTCGGTTTTGATGGCGAGAAAGTTTTTCCACTTGGGACAATCAAGTTGGATATATTCATTGGTACGTGGCCTGCTTGTCGAACAGAAAGAATACGCTTCTTCGTGATGGATAAGAATGTTCAGTCATTATATAATATCATCATGGGAAGAGTAGGGTTAAAGAAGTTTGAGGTTATACCATCTATGGTGCATCAATGCCTGAAATTTCCAACAAATTTTGGAGTAAGAGTTGTTAAAGGTGATCAGAAAGTAGCTCGGGAATGCTATTATTCATCCGCCGAGCAAGAAGAAATGGAGGAATCAAGGAAAAAGACTACTACCTATCAAGTGGATGAAGGTGCCGAAATTGAAACATTGGATCCTAGAGATGAGTCGCAACTCGTGAAGGGTCAAGTGGTGGAAGCTACTGAAAAACATCATTCTGGACGATGAGCACCCTGAGCGAATTACTCAAGTATGTTCATCGTTGGAAGCCTCACTAAAACAGGAATTGATAACTTTCCTAAGAAGCAGAAAACAAACTTTTGCGTGGAGTCATGAGGATATGCTTGGGATAGACCCAAATTTCTTATGTCACGAACTCAATATGAATAAGGAGATCAAGCCTGTGAAGCAGAGAAGAAGAGTATTCAGTCCCGAGAAGAATCAAGATATACAGGAGGAAGTCGAGAAGCTCCAGAAGGCTTGTTTTATTGAAGATGTTAAATATCCAAACTGGTTAGCCAATGTAGTGATGGTGAAAAAGAAGAACAACAAATAGAGGATGTGTGTAGACTTCACCGACCTCAACAAAGCATGCCCAAAGGATCACTTTCCACTGCCCCGAATTGATCAACTAGTTGATGCTACCTCGGGACACGAGCTGCTAAGCTTCATAGATGCTTATTCTGGATACAATCAGATTAAAATGAAACCTGAAGACAGGGAGAGTACTTCTTTCATTACCCCTAAGGGAACTTATTGTTATATTGTTATGCCTTTTGGTTTGAAAAATGCAGGTGCGACAGATCAGAGGATGATGAACAAAGTCTTTGCTGAACAAATCAGTTGCAATATGGAAGTCTATATTGACGATATGCTGACGAAGAGCAAAAAAGCTGTTGATCATATAGTTGACTTAAGTCAGACTTTTGATCAACTAGATAAATACCAAATGAAGCTGAACTCGATGAAGTGCATATTTGGAGTACGAGAAGGCATGTTTCTCGAATACATTGTCAACCAACGATGCATTGAGGCGAATCCTGAAAAGATCAAAGCTCCATTAGGGCTGCGATCTCCAATGATGAAGAAAGAGGTGCAAAGCCTTACAGGACGAGTAACAGCACTCAACAAATTTGTATCACGAGCAACTGATCGATGTCTCCCATTCTTCAAGACACTCCGAAAGACTTTTGAGTGGAATGATGAATATGAGAATGCTTTTCAAGACTTGAAGAAATACTTGGGAGCACCTCCACTGTTGTCCAGGCCGGTGATGGGAGAAAAATTGTACTTGTACCTAGCAGTATCGGAGAATGCAGTTAGCTCGACGTTGATAAGAGTGGAGAATGGAGTACAAAAACCAATTTATTACACAAGTAAGGCCTTCCGAGGAGCAGAGATCAGATATCCAAGGTTGGAAAAGTTAGCACTGGCGCTGATTGAGGCGAGTAGGAGAATGAGTCCATACTTCCAGGCTCATACTATAGTCGTATATAGTGATATGCCATTGAGGCAAGCCCTTCATAAAGCAGAAAAATCAGGGAGATTGATGTACTGGGCAATAGAGCTCGGTGAATATGATATACTTTATGAACCCAGATCATCGCTAAAAGGGTAGGCTGTAGAAGATTTCATAGCGGAGTTCACCTATCCTGATACCCCCGAGGAGAAAAAGTTGCTCGCTGATCAACCTGTGGATGTTACAGGATCATCAAACATAAGCTCAGACCAACTCCGGTTGGTAAAAGGGCAAGTGGATGTTACAGGATCATCAAACTCGAGCTCAGACCAACTACGGTTGGTAAAAGGACAAGAAAAGATGATCGATGAAGAGCGAGAAGTATCAGGGGAAGATGAAAGGAAGCAACAAATATTTCACCGAGGAAATCTGTCAGATCAGAAGTTTGAAGACGAGCTACCTATATGGAGGCTATATGTAGATGGCTCATCTTGCACAATAGGCAGTGGGGCAGGAATAGTTTTAAGCACTCCGGATGAGGTCGACATGGAATACGCCCTACGTTTCCAATTCAAAGCTTCCAATAATGAGGCTGAGTATGAGGCTATGATTGCAGGTCTTAATTTGGCAAAAATTATGGAGGCGCAGCAGATAATTGTCTTCAGTGATTCTCAATTAATCATAAATCAAATGTTGGGAATATATACAGCCAAAGGAGAATTAATGATTAAATACCATGCAAAGGTGATGGAGTTGGTATCAGAATTTGCTGCTATTCATCTGGTCAGAATACCAAGAATGGAGAATGCAAGAGCAGATGCCTTAGCTCGATTAGCATCAGCTACTCGTACTGAGCTATGAAGAACAATCCCAATTGAAGTTTTGGCTGGTCGGAGTATAGATGAAGATTTGGCGATGAACTTTATCACCCTTGATTAAGGACCATCTTGGATGGATTCCATCAGGGCATATATTGAGGAGGGAGAATTACCAATTGATAAGTTCGCAGCCAAGAAATTAAAGTTTAAAGCTGCTCGGTATGTATTAACTAACGGTATTTTATATAGACGAGGAATTATGGAAGGTTTGTAGATATGTGTACATCCCTCCGAGGTGAAAGAATTAATTGAAGAGATCCATGAAGGGTCCTGTGGAGCCCATGTAGTAGGTAGGACGCTTTTACAAAGGATGATGACGCAGGGATATTACTGGCCGACGATGAGGGCTGATTGTGTAGCCTATGCCAAGAAATGTGACAAGTTCCAGCGCTTTTCCTCCATCCGAAGAACTCCACAAGCATTGTTGACACCCATCACTTCCCCTTGGCCATTTGCCATGTGGGGAATAGATTTGGTTGGACCACTGCCAACGACTAGAGGAAGGTTCAAATACCTCGTCGTCGCAGTGGATTATTTTACTAAATGGGTGGAAGCTGAACCTCTCATCGATATGACGTACGAGAAGGTGTACCAATTTATTTGGAAGAACATCATTTGTCGATATGGTCTTCCTCATGCTTTCATCACAGACCATGGAACACAATTTGATAACGAGGAGTTCACTGCCTATTGTCATCAATCAAATGTGTTGAAGATCCACTCAGCACCAGGCCATCCTCAAAGAAATGGACAAACTGAAGTGACAAAAGAACACTGCTGAATGGTTTAAAGAAAAGACTGAACGATGTGAAAGCAAATTGGATCCACGAGTTACAGTCAGTACTGTGGGCTTACCGAACAACTCCCCGAGTAGCAACTGGAGAATCTCCATATATGCTAGCGTTTGGAAGTGAAGCTGTTATACCTGCCAAGTTGGGCCTCCCAACACACAGGGTACTGAATTTCAATTCCCCTGTCAGTGACTTAATGAGAATATTGGATTTAGACATGCTCAAGGAAGTTAGAGAATAAGCAGTCATTAGAAATGCTGCTTACCAGCGGCGAACAACTTTTTCTACAACAAGAGAGTGAAGAAGTGTGACCTGAAAGAAGGAGACTATGTGCTGAAGAAAGTAATTCAAAAGCACAATAAGCTGGAGGCAAACTGGCATGGACCATATCGGGTTACAGAAGTTGTTCGACCAGGAACTTACCGAATAGCAACTTTAGAAGTGGAGGAGTTTAAGAACGCATGGAACGCAGAGCACCTACGCAAGTATTATCAGTGATGAATAAAATGAAGATATTCTGCCGAATTCTTTATTTTTATTGAAAGTTTTTCGGGGAATACTAGTGCTACACACTACTCGGCAAAGCTCAGGCTACTCAAATTTTTTCTCGAAAATGCTAACTAAGGTTGGTCGAGAAACCAATATTCCTCTGGGAAGTAAAGCTACCTATATTGCTTCGGGAAGTAAAGCTACCAATATTCCTCCGGGAAGTAAATCTACCAATATTTCTTCGGGAATTAAAGCTACCAATATTCCTCCGGGAAGTAAAGCTACCTGTATTCCTCCGGGAAGTAAAGCTACTTGTATTCCTCCGGGAAGTAAAATTTGTATTCCTTAGGGAAATAAAACTATATGTTTCTCGGGAAATAAAAGTATTCCTAAAAATGCCAACTTATGTCGGTTAGGAAGTAAATATATTCTCGAAAATGCCAACTTGAGTTGGTCGGGAGGTAAAATTATTTCAAAAATACTAACTATGGCTGGTCGGGGATAGAAACCCACCAACTGTAGTTGGTCAACAAGGAAAATTTACCGACCTTGGTTGTTCGGAAACATTTAAGAGAAAAATCTACCAACTTGAGTTGGTCGGGATAAAAACCCACTAACTATAGTTGGTCGACAAGTAAAATTTAAAGTGATCGAGCAACATTTTTGATACTCATAACTTTTTAATTATTACTAAGTTGGTCGAGAAACAAAATATTATTTTTGCCAAAAAGTTGATCGACAAACTACACAATATTGTTATCTTTTTATCAGATACACATGCACAAATATAAAGTGTTTTACAAGACAATAGCAATTAAGATTGCGAACAGAAATGAAAGTCTTTCATTAAATCCCCAAAACAAATTACATTGATAATGAAAAAACAAGTTACATTGATATTGAAATGTATACTAACTATTATATCAAAATTCCTACTCTACTGGTCTTTTCCCTTCTGCTTTTGATACAGGTTCCTCGCCAGCAGGCGGATCATTTAAAGCCAGGGGAGAATTTATGAAGTTGAGATCCTTTAACATCCTGATATTCATCACTGATGGTCGATCTAAGAGGTGCTCGGGATGAGATACCTCGGCATTTGAATGGAGATTGTAGTCACCGAGATATTTGGAAATCAAGCATCGCGGAATGGCCCGAGCAGGGATACAACTCATATCCAGTTTGTATGGTGGCACAGGTAGGTCGAGCAGCCCAGGATCATGATAGTCCCACAGGTAATGACCCTGTTCGAGTTGCAGCACACCTAAGGCATTCAACCAGCCTTGCTTGTAGCCCTCATTACTGGCATTATGGATGCGATCGTCCAAGTGATAGAGAGCTTTGTTGTATCCAGCCATCCAGAACTCCCTGGGCTGTTTGTGGAATTGATATGTTAGTCTTTCCAGTTGCTCGTGGAGATTTTGGATGAATAGATCCTTATTATCCAAAACTTATTTCTGCGCTGAGAGCTGCTCTTCCAGGTCCCTGATCTTCTTTGACATTTCAGCCAAAGCCTGGTTCTTCGCCATTAATTGGAAGGCCTGGTTTTCTAAGGCAGACTGAGTCCTCTGTTCCTCGATAGGAATTCGAGCTGCTCTTGCTCGCCCCCGAGGAGCTCTTGCTCGACCACGAGAAGATGTAGATGGGCCAGACCTCTTCAAGGTTTCCAACTCGTCCCTTAAGTTGGCGTTCTCGACTTCCAAGAACGAAAATCCCTCATCATTCACTGGGATCAAGGCATTTGAAGTGGAAGCTGCAGACTTCAACTGAGATAACTCTTTCTGCAGGTTGTTATTTTCTTGCTCTAATAGTTTAGCTATCTGTCTTCACTCCTCGACTTCGCCCCTCAGAGTTCTCTCCCTCACCTCATAGCCAGCAAAACGCTTCTCGTACCCCTTGTCAGCATTGAGTTGCTGGTACTTCTTCTCGTACCCCTTATGCAACAGGGCAGTGGACTCTTTGTATTATTGCTGAAGATCTTCGAGGGTGCCTTGGAGATCCTCGATCATATCATAATAAGCCACATTATTGGCCACTTCTTGATCAAGTAGACACTTCAGATATTGGTATGCTTCAACTGCTTATTCAGAAGCATCTTGGCCGAGGATGTCGACGACTTATGCTGCACTCAAATTTGTGTGACTAGCCTTAAAATAATCATTGCATTGCCTCAGCAGCACAGTATCGTGAGCAGATAATAATTCCATCCTGGCCAGAAACTAGCAGAGGAAGAAAAGCAAAAATCAATAAGAATCAAGACAGAGTATGAAGAAGAGACAACAGTATGCGAGAACAAAAATTCAAGTTTTATTATATCAAGGATCAGGGTTACATATTCATGGTTACAATTGACAAAAGAAAAATATAAAGAGAAACCCAAACAACTCTACACCTTTTACTTATCTCCCAAAACCTTCTCGGGAGGCTGGGACGAGGAAGTAGGTTGCTCGAAGGGAATAGAAAGCTGCTCGGGGAGCGCCAGTAGTTGCTCAGAAGAAGTAATAATTTACTGAGGTCCCTCGGGGGGCAGGCTGGATGGCTGGGGGATAATCTCCCATTACCATAGAAGACTCTTCGGAGGCAGCTTTGTCCTCCTCTTCTTCTTCAGGAGTTGGAGGGGGACCCGGGATGTGTCGCTGGAAGAGCTCAGAATTTCATCCACTTTCATCTCCTGCAGAGTAGCGACCCATCCATCCCTGAAGTACTTGAGGCTGCCATATTCTACTTGTGACATCATGGCAGCCAACCCCTTGTTCCACCCCTTGTCCCAGCCAGCACTGAAGGACTTCTTGACAGCCGTTTTCCTCTTCAACTTCTCTGAGGAAAGCTTCTCGGACAGCAGGTTATCAGCAGCTTTCAATTTTCTCTCAGCCTCCTCCTTTTGATGACTTACTTCCTGAAGTCGACTTAACTCCTCCTCAGCAACCTTGAGTTTATTTTCAAACTCCTCAACATTCTTGAGCTTCCCTTCGAGCTCTTTATTTTCCCCTCAAAGTCCTTTATTCTCTTCTCCAACTCCTTGGAGACCTCAACAACCTGAGCTTTTTCCTGCTCGGTGGAGGCAAGTTTGTTCTCCCAGATTGCCTTGTCAGTAGCATATTTCTGGCGAGAATCTTCCAAAGACTTCGTCAGGACCGCCAGAGCTTCCTCCACACCAGACGAGGATCTTGAAGTTTTAATTGCTTCATCCTTCTTTAGAATTATATTGAAGCATCTCATCAACTGTGAAAATAAAATGAAAGCAAGTCAGAAACAGAAATGACAAGGGAAATATGAAAAGTTCAAAGTAAGAAGACTTACAAAAGCAAGGTGGCGAGCAGCCAATGAGGTAACCATGTCCCGAGAAAGGTTTTCCTCAGTACCTTGGACCTCGAGAATGATCCAAGACTTTACCGAGCTCATGGAAGAGCTCGGGGGAAAAAAATTTGGAACACCAGTTCCAGTAGCTGGGGGCTGAGTGATGGTGCCAGCCAAATTGACCGAGGAGCTTTTCTTCAGCTTCCTCAGGGGAGCAGGAATAGATTCAACCAAGGAGGAACTCTTGGTCGGTGATATTACAATCACCTCTCCTAGAGCAGCAGACTTGCTCGGAGCCACTGGGGGCTTCTCGACAACCTTCACAACAGGGGAAACCGAGGAAAGTCCATCATTTTTCTTTGTCCCCTCCCCTGGGACATCAATCTTGCTTCTTTTTGCCTCTCCAGCACCAGAGGCAGTTTTCTTAAAAAGGGTGGGAGGTCTTCTCTTCTTCATCCTTTCACTTAAAGGAATGTGTGATTCAGGCGAGGAGCTGGTGGAAGCTGGTACTGGCTCTGCGTCACTTATCACCAAACGAGCAGTGAAAGAAGTGGTATAGCTCTTGTACTGCAGCAGATACGAAGCTGACCTAATGTGCTCGTCGGTAACACTCTGATGCAAACTCCAAATAAGTTTTAAGTGCCTTATATTTACGTCTGCTTCCTTTGGACACTTTCTTTTGCTATCAACTGCAAATAAATAAAAATTAAAATATCAGTAGCACATTTTATCAAACACAAAAGAAGCATGATTTCAAAATAAATAAAATGAAATAAAAATAACCTATCCCATTACCATAGAGGGGGCATCTGGGACCCTGATAAACTTCATCTCCAAATAAAGGAGCATATTGCCAATTTTTTATGACAACCCCGTGCTCAAAATAATCCATATTAGCATCCGGGAGATTGACTACTAAGGCCCTATTCAAAAATCTAGTTTTTAAATAAAAGGTGTTATCACCAACTGCCCATCTATAGCAAAACATGATTTCTGGAATCCCTATGCGAGTTCCATGGATTTGATTTAACCTATGCACCCTATTATCTATTCTCCATGTATTGGGGGCTATTCTTGCAGGAACAACGTCAAAGTATTGACAAAATTCCAGACATAAGGGATTGGGTGGAAAAGAAAATCCACACTCAGCAATAAAGAGACTGGGGACCAATGTCCCTTAGCCAAACGGAAATAATCAGAAGGCTCGGAAGGCTCTTCCATAACAACCCAGGAGGGAATAGAAAAATCAGAACGAAACTTATCAAGAGATTCAACAGGGTAAACCATGATGAATAAAAGAAATGAAGAAGAAGGAAGAAAATCTTACAGAAAAAGAGTGGATCTGATGACAACGGACGATGGAAGAGATGAATACACAGGAGATAAAGAGACGATGGAAAACTCGAAAATACAAATTTGAAAAGGTAGAAGACGATGGGAGTATATGTGAAGTTTAAATACCTTGCCTTGGAAAATGGTAAAGTAATGATTACAAAAAGAAACAATTAAGCTACCGGCGGCTAGAGGAACAAAAAGGGCGCAACAATCGAAGCGAGAAGAAACGATTACGCTACCGGCGGCTAAAAGAACAAAAAGTACGCAGAGATCGAGGCGGTTGTGAAAATTCAAAAAAGCCTGATTTCACGAATTTGGAAAGAGAAATAAATCAAGGGAAACACTCCTAAAAATCAGGAGGACTATTTAAAGCTATCATATTCCGAGAAAGAATGTTCCACACTCCTCAAATTTTGAACTATGAAACATTGGGGGCTTCTGTTGATACCAAATTTAGTCTGCTGACATGGATACTCACACGCTCCGAGGAACTCATACGCTCCGAGGAATGAGAATTCTCCGAGGAACTCTTGAGCACCGAGAAGCTTAGGCGGTCCGAGCAACTCAGGCGGTCCGAGCTTCACCTCGAACAAAGCATTAATAGTGGGATAACCAACAGTTTGACTGTTCATTAAATGCTTATCATTCAGACGCATACGCTTAAGGAGCATTGAATGTATCACCCTTTCATATGTACATCATTTAATGTATTACCCTTTCATATTATAGACCCAGGGATATAAATACATTGTACAATCCTCATTGTAAAAGGACGGGAATTTCTTGATATAACTTGTAATCAAGAATTCCCATACAATCAGCAATACCATAACAGTGGACGTAGGCCATTCTTATAAAGACTGAACCACTTTAAAAATTCTTTGTCTCATTTATTTATCTGTGATTGAATAATTAGATATGATCTAATTTTTTACATCAACACTCACATTTGCTAAACTTAGCAAATAATTGACTATCTCGCAAAACTTGTAATACAACTCTTAGATGCTTCTCATGTTCCTCTTGGCTAGGCGAGTATATGAAAACATCATTAATAAAGACAATCATAAAAGAATCTATAAAAGGATGAAATACTCGATTCATTAAATCCATAAACACCGCAGGAGCATTTGTTAACCCAAATAACATTACCAAAAATTTATAATGACCATTGATTAGGCAAAAATTCATCACATTTATCCCCTTAATTTCGGTATTTTGATGATCCCGTGCGGTGTAAATATCTTGGATTTATCTCATATCTATGATACTAATCCTTTTTGGCAAGTATATCGTATTTTGTGTATCTCTTATGTGTTTTCCAGATATTTCATGCAAGAAAGATGGAAAAGAGAACTCAAAATAGTAAAAGAAACCAAGAATCGGGGAGTTGAAGGGGATTTTTGTAATTTTTTAGCCTTAATCCGGAGGTGGGGACAATTGGAAAGTTGAATATATTTCAATTACAAGAACACTGGAAAAAACGGCACCTCAATCCGAGTTACGGTGAAGAAGTTATGCCCATTTGAAGTTGAGAAGAAATCCACGAAAAAAGCTGTCAGACCCGAACCGAACCGAAGCTGAGAAAAAAGAACCGGTCCGTCCATTTGTCACGCACCAGATCCGTCACGAAATTAGTCATGATCCAGATCCGTTACAAATTAGTCACGCTTTCTAAGTGTGACAAATTGGCAGATACGAGATTTTATTTTGTGCTTATCTTTTAACCAAAAGAGTTTTATGCTTTGGGGACTCTTCTAAACGACCTCTAGCCTATATATTTAGTCCTTAGGACTCTTTTTATTAAGATTTCATTGATGTAAAAGCTCCATAACAAGTAGGAACATCTAGGAGAAAGATTCACATATTTTTCACCATTAATTCAAGAGTTTTTTCAGTTTTTCTTCAATCTTTGATTTCTTCTTACATGTTCTTATTCTTCAATCGTGGTAACTTTAATTTCCAGCATTTTTATTATTATTCACCATGTTAAGCTAGGTTTTTAAAGGTTGGGATGCATGAACCCAGCCTGATGTGTTAGTCCGTGTGTATAAAATTAATCCGCTGAATTTAGTGATTGATTATGACCGTATTGCATAGTTACACAACAATTGTAGATCTTTATATCTCGTTTGCCTCTGGGTACTCATGATGATTTAGAGTGAAATTCGAGTGCTACTATGGCGATACCGATTTACTCATCCTTAGATTAAGTATGACGCGGGCTTGAACCTCGTATACGTAATGCTTGGGAGTACTAAATTATGGGTCAAATTAATCAGTTAAATTTACGATTAGTTTTATACCATCAATACTCTAGGGTTGGGGGATTGTGTCTCTACCTTAATTTTTCCAATTAGTTTTAGTTAACTTCTTTATTTTTCATTTTTTCCTTTCTCACTCAATGATCATCTTTTACACTTTATTTTTTGAAGTAATAAATCATTTAAAATCTATGAAACATTCCCTGTGGATTCGATACCCAGACTCGCCACTATACTCCGCAAGAGTGTAGTTAAAGTTTAGGTTTTTTTGTATTGTGGTTGGAAGCCGACAACAACGACTAGCGTATTTACACGGATGCTCGGTTTCCACCACGATCAACCATAGCGAGAATGAAAAGCTGTTTTAGAAATATCACAATCTCTCACCCTTAATTGATGATAACCCGATATCAAATCAATTTTTGAAAAAACTTTAGCACCCTGTAATTGATAAAACAAATCATCAATACGAGGTAATGGATATTTATTTCAAATAGGTACCTCGTTCAACTGCCGATAATCAATGCAAAGTCGCATGGTGTCTTCTTTCTTCTTCACAAATAATACCAGATCACCCCATGGTGATATACAGGGTCGAATAAAACCTCTATCTAGCAAATCTTGCAGTTGAACCTTTAACTCCTTTAGTTCCACAGGTGCCATTATATATGGAGAAATAGAAACTAGAGTTGTACCAGGCACTAAATCAATAGTAAACTCTACCTCTCTGCTAGGTGGCAACCCTGGTAATTCATCTGGGAACACATCTGTAAAATCCTTAACTACTATGATATCTTCTAATATTTTCAATTCCCTTTTTGTATCCACAATATATGCTAAAAAGCCTTGGCAACTCTTATTTAATAATTTCCTCGACCGAAGGGCAGAAATAAGACAATTTGGAACCACATTTCTTTCCCCAATAAATTTGAATTCTTCCTCCCTTGGCATATTAAATGTAACCTCCTTGCGAAAATAGTCAATCGATGCATGGTAGGAAGATAACCAATCCATACCCAAGATTATATCAAAATATCGAATATCTAGTAGAATTAAATCAATAGTCAACTCCCTTACCCCCACATACAATACACAATTTTTATACACAAGCTCCACTAACATCACATCCCCCATTGGTGTAGAAATATATAAACCAAAATCTAGATAAGAACATGGTCTACCCAAATGCATGGTAAATGACAGTGCTACAAATGAATGAGTAAAACCTGGATCAATAAGCATGTAATCCTGTTTGTTCATGACAAAAAATGTACCTGTCACCACCTCTGGAGTAGCCTAAGCATCCTGTAAAGTCATAGAAAATATCCTTCCTAGAGCCCTGGAACCAATAGCCTGTCCTCTACCTCCTCCTCTCCCTATGCCTCCAAGTGACGAACCTTGACTAGTAGTAGCTGATTGACCACCTCCTATTAGCATAGGACAGTTCTTTTTGGTATGGCCAATTTTATGCCAGTGATAACACTCTACCCCCTTTAACTTGGGACAATCTGGACTGATATGGCCCTCAGCTTTGCAAAAATAACATGCAATAGGCTTACACTGCCCATTCACATTCTCCTATTGTCTATTCTGTTGGCCCGTCAATCCCGCACCCCTAAAACTGCTTAGTGTCCTATTCAGAACATAATTTCTAGTCCCTCAACCGCACTGAAATCTTTGACTCCCCTATTTTAAGTATTCTATATTACCTTCCTTTTGCTGAGATGGATCAAATATACTCCTCTTTCCCCTTTGTTCCCTATTCTTTATTGCATCATTAACATATCCTTCAACCATCATAGCCTTGTTAACTAAAGAAGTATAATTTACCATTTTAAGTGCAGTGAGTCTAGACCTGATAACCAAATTCAACCCATCCTGAAATCTGCTGCATTTATCCTCCTCATCATGTAAGAAACATAATGAAAATTTAGACAAATATATAAATTTAGTTTCACACTCCCTGAGTAACATATTCCCCTGGGTCAATGATAAAATTTCTCTCTCCTTTTTCTTTCGATACATACGAGGAAAATACTTTTCATATAAGTATTTAATAAAGGAATCCAAAGTAATTACCTCACCTCCCCCCGGATTAAGCAATAAATGTTTGGAAGACTCCCACCAATATTTAGCTTCACCTTTTAACATGAAAGTAGCCAAAATTACCTTCTGCGCACCGGGTACATTCATCACCCCGAAGATAGTTTTCGTGTCTCTAACCCAATCCTCAACTTCTAAAGGATCTACAGAACCTGAGAATGCTGGGGGGGTTCAATTTGATAAACTTCTCGTACAGATTATTATTATACTCTTATTTCATTTCCCTTTCTCTTCTAGCCAAAGTTTTCTCCTCCAAGTACTTGGCTTGTTGTTCTGCTATTTGCGTCATAAACATGTTTTGTTGTTTTGCCATTAAATTCATGTTACGAGCCATTCTCTGCATATCTGTGAGTTGTTCAGGTTCCCCCTCTACATTATTTGGATTTTGTTAGTTTACTATATTTGAAGACTCCTCATCCACCCTTTCTTGAACATTTTCTCCTTTCATATCTTACTATCTGTCATAAAACACAATTACAAAAATAATAATACAACATTTATTTCTAACATAATGGTTATTATTTCTCACAAGTTAATATAAATGACCCTCACCACACTATTTACGCCACTGCTACATCTAGACTCTCTAACCCCAGAATATAAAAACCTAAAGCTCTGATATCAAGTTGTCTCACCCTAACCTCATTAGGATATAATTAACTAAATAGTTCACAAACCACATTATTTATTTATTTATGTTGTAATACACATTAAAACAACCTCAAGGTTAAAATTTGGAATACTAAAAATCCAATCGTTTTAAGGAGACATAGTTTATACAACACTCCCATACCATTTAACTTTTTTATAACTAGTACAAGGTATAAAACAAAACTGAAGAGATCCTACTACTATTCTCTCAAAATCCTAGACCTAGCAGTGGCAGCTTCAAATCCTGAAAATGTAAACATATAAAATCATGAGTTTAAAAACTCAGTGAATGTACTACATTTATATATAGTAAAAGTACTATATTAACATCTCAACATATCAATATATCCATATCTGTGCCAAATTAGGACATATACATATTCAGAGTTAATAAACCCCACATCTCCTACCCATAGCCAATAATCATATCCATAAGTTTTAATAACCTAGCATCTCCTGAATTGCATAGCAACTCAACATATCTTGACTTTTATAAAGCCATAACATCTCAACATCTCTTGAATTTTAATAGCCTACAACATCTCAACATCTCGTGACTTTTAATAATCCATATCATCTCAACATATAATACATACACATCATATCCATAATCAACTCAGTAAGTACACTCACATTGGGTTGTCAACTATGTATTCACGTTTCCCTCGAGTGGAGCTGAACTGGGTTAATTTGACCTTATACCTGTTAATCCAACTAAATCTGTACTGAATCTCAATCATAAGTATTATTTATATATATATATATATATATATATATATATATATATATATATATATATATATATATATATATGTAACTTGCAATCACTATACAACAACAATATAATTCTACTCAAGTCACATTCCATGAATCATGTGTAAAGACAAAACAATGATATATATGTTGATAAGGTTATGAACATTCAACCATAGACAATACCTCGTAAGGAATTCATAACTAAAATCAAGTAAACATAAAAGTATACTTCTCAATGTATATACACATGAAACATGTACTCAAAATACCCTTGGGAATGAGCAGATAGAAACATTGTTTCATGGGGTATCTAGTATGGCCTCAAATTATTGCCCTCCATACTTAACCATCCCATATTCATAAATAGTACACATACGGTGTCCAAGATTATCAATATGAAAACATATCTTAATATAATTTCCATTACAAGTGACGGTGTAATTTTTTAAGCTTCCTAGAGCAAGTTATGACCATTTCTTTATAACATATTAAATCTGCCCCACAAGTTCCTTTATTGTTCCTTCAACTTCCAAGAATTTTCATCATTTTTCTCTTGCGTAAATTTTCATTATTTTCCACCTATTTTCAATAGACATACTAAATAGTAAATAATTAAAGTTTCATAATGGTTTGACTTCATTTACTATGCCAAAAGCTTGACCCAACTCGGGGCATATCGAAATTAAATATACAAACAACAACTATGTACCAACTTGAAACCATCACTAAGGCCCAACTACAAGGAGTTAAATTCTAATTTTCGGATATGATATGAATATATGAGTCTATTTTCATATCCAACTAGAATTTATCAATTACAGTAAGCACACAAAAATATCTACAAGTTTGAATACAAGGGATTTCAATAACAAGCAATACGGGCTGCATACACCACTTATCTCACATGTGAAAAAATACTTATTATCACAATGGAGGATGGAAATTTAATCAATAATTCACGATTTATATAATTTGAAATAAGTATAATACAAGATTAAAATAATATTAATCACATAATTATACCTTGAAAACACTTTAAGTATTTTCTTGGAATTTTTCTAGCTTTTCTTTTAATCTTTTCTTCCTTAAACTTCCACTTTCTCGTTCCTCAAGCAAAAAACTATACAAAACTGAACCTAGAGTTTTATTTTCTGAATAAATAGGTTAGAATATGTATTTTAAGTCGTCCAAGTCTGCTTCCCATGGCAACCAATCAAATTAAAACATTTGGTTTACTAAAAGGCAATTTACCACTTAAAGGGAATGGACAGATTTTCCCCTTGTTCGTAAATTTAGGCTAGCTTCTTACTCGGACATCCGTTTGATGCTCCATTTATTTTGTCGTAAACCTAACACATATATATACAACTATATAGTTTTCACCTTGATTCAATTGTTACATTATATGGGTCAAAACTAGTCTCCAATAGGAACATTTCTACCGAAAATAACAAAATCTTGTGTTTGGAAATAATTCGACATTTCATGATTTATGAAAATAGGATTATACTTGCCATGATCGCTTAACATTAGATATACAGATAATATATTATTCATATCACATAAGGTAAGCATGATTTAAATATAATCTATCATAATTATATCCGGGTTGTCACATATACAATGTCTCGTAAGGTGGCATACAAATAGTCCATTAATGACTATTATTGTAGGTGAACTCCAAAAGTGGTAAGTGTTGATCCTAAATTACCTTGATATCCAACGCGCACATTAGAAGCATGTTCTCTAGAATTTGGTTCACTCACTAAGTTTGATCGTTTGACTGAGGGTAAAATTTCGTACTCATGTTTGGCTACACCCCCATCACCTCCTGAAAGCCTCTCAAGAATTGGGAGATGAGTGTATTATTCCCATCGTACATAATCTCCAATGGTACCCTATAAATTCGTATAATCTCTTCCGTAAATAATCTGGCATACTGCTCTACTGTGTAATCTGTCCGCACTGGAAGGAAATGAGCCACCTTCATCAAGTTGTTAATGATACCAACACCTCAGTATCCAACTTTTCCACTGTCAAGACATCAAGCTCAAGGACTCCGATATGATGCCCCAATTTCGCGGGTCAATGCGAAAAACCTTTTTATACTTTGATTCCATTCAAGAAAATCATCTTTTAAAATAAACATTTTTCTTTCACAATATTTTATCATAAAATTCATTTAATTTAACTAATGAAATGATTTTTGCCTTATGACGTTTATAAGACCTCTTGAAATAAAATAACTCTACCAATTTCATAAAATAAATTACATTTAAAAAAAAAATCCACATCATCATGTTTTATTACAAACCAAATTTAAAATACTTTCAAATAGTTTCAAATAAATATGTACAAGATCCATTTTAATTACACATTCAAAGTGAATAGTAAAAAGAGCTCTAATAGAACGCGAATCCTTCCTTGACTCTCTCAATTTCCTTGCCTTTATCTTTCCCTAAAGTACCTAAGGATTTGGCAAATGGTGGGGTATGAGTGTGCGCCCAATATGAGAAATACTAGTAGCATAATATGTATAAAGGAATATCTATACATATAAAGAGTATTTTAGAAATTATGAAATCTTCCTTCATTTGATCAAATGTTCTCATTCAAGATATATCGTAACCATGCAATGTGCGTTATAACCATGTAAGATGGGCAATAAACTCACCCACACTAAATCCTTATTTTAATACTAATTGTATCCCATTAATTTGACCCTTAACGCAATTTCATATCTTTAAGTTGTTTCATAAACTTGTCTTTTTATTAATTAGCGTCGTGCTCAAAATCATGTTTTCAATTGATTATTGGTCTACCAATCCATGAGTGTTACATGGCCTTTCATCATCTCCTACCATGCCTATATATGTTACGGATCATTTGTTTGGGGTCTAAGAATTAAGTTGCACCCTAGGGATCTGACCCTTTCTAAAATTTCCCGATTAAGTTCGAGTGCCTTTTAGTTTTTACATCTATGTATATCTTTTTCCTTTCTTTCTTATTAAATTTTAACTCTTTTTTCTTTATTTCCTTTTTACTGCCTGATTAGGCCAAATACCCAAGGAGACACAAGTCCCATCACACTTTCAAAAGATTTGCAATATACAAAACATTCATTTTCATTTTACCTTAAAATCGGCATTTCTTGTTTTGAAAACAACTTTCATTACCATATCTTACGAACTTAACCTTTAAATCCCAATACCAATTTACACATTTTATTCTGCTTTTCCCTATTCATGCACACTTGTAAACTTGCATTTGATATACTTTAGAAAAATGCTTCTTTTTACATTTACTTCGCAAAATTTGAATTTTTACCACATAAAATCTAAATCTTTCAACTAGAGTCCGTTAGTTTAGAAAATATACTCATAAGTTCAACTATTTCATAAAAATGACATGTTTACACTAAAACATCACTTTTGTGTAATACCCCGTATTTTTGTGATAACTATTTTATGGGATTAATTAAATTAAATGCGTATTAATTGGAAATTAATCCGGATTAAAAATACTAGCGAGATGCAAGTTGGTATTTGATTATATGTGCATATATGATTATGTATGAATTTAGAATTATGAAATTTGTCATGAGAGTGAAATACAGCAATTTGGAAATTTTGTTGAGACGCGTGTGACAGTCGCGTCATGGTATATAATTATGATAATTAAAAAGTGAATTTTATTTCTATTATCCATATGGTCGTTTTGAGTGCGTCAACGCGTCCGGAAGGATTGAAATAGTCAGAAAACACTAGCCGGGGGTTTGGTTTGGGTCCCGGGGCATTTTTAGGCCATACCGGCGACGTATAAGGGTAGTTTGGTAATTTTGAATTTTGAGAAATTAAAAGCTACGAAAATTGGGAATTAATATCTCATTAGGCATTAACCCACTAATCCCACTAATACCCAAATATACTACGGAGGTTATTGAAAGTTTCCTAAGACAAAACCCTAGCCTCCATAGCCACCATTAGAGAAGAGCTTGTAGAAAGAGATGAGAGGAGAAATCTGCAGAGGAGAGAGATCCATTCATCAAATTCGTCATCAAATCCAGAGTTACCATTAAGGAAATTGATTTAATTTCGTTTTTATAGAGAATGTTTCTTCCATGTGTAGGAATTGTTAAAAATCTGATTTGTTCTTGGGAGTTAATGGAAAACCCATTAAATTGGAAAAGAAATTACATTCTTGATGAGGATATTGCATGTAGATTTGTAGTTGATGATTATTCTGATGATATTACAATTAGTATGAAACCAAAAACGGATTTAATTAGACTTCTAGATGACTTATAAATTCTAGGGTTCATGTGTTTGAAATTGGGGAAAAATATGTAGAGATTTGATATTTAGATGATGGTTATAATGATTTAATCTCCACAAAAACGTTAGTAGGTGACCTATGTATGTTTAGAGACGATTAAGAACCTTGATATATTGTTGGACTAATGTTTAGAGAAGATTAGAAGTGAAGAAAAGAGGAAAAAACGAAATAAGGAATTCTGGGCTTGAAACTGGCCACTCGTTAGAAGACCTGCCCAGGTCGTTCGAACGAGCTTTTGACGAGTTGACCATTGACTTCTAACAAGGGTGAAGTTCGTTCGATAAGATCGTTCGAACGAGATCTCGTTAGAAATCCCACTTCGTTCGAACGAGATCTCGTTAGAAGACTCAGTTCGTTCGAACGAAGTCTCGTTCGAACAGCCTCGTTCGAACGAGACTTCGAACGAGTTGACAGTTTAGGCTTTTTAGCCTGTTTTGATCCCGAGTACCCCGTAACCTTGTGTATAGGTAGAGATAGCCTTTCCTTGATGAGTAATTGATATATTTGGGATGTTTGGGATATTATGAGGAGTCAAACCTAGAAGTGTAGTTTGAACCTAAGGGAAAATATGAAGTAGGACGTGAGTGTCTATTACGATGTGAGCTATTGACGGCCTAATTAATTATATTAACCGGGAACATATAAATGGTGTAGTATTATATGTCAGTACGAGAAGAGATATGTACCAATATATTATGGTGATTACTAAGATGTGTGCATACTTAGTATATATGTATTGATTTTTTGTGTATGACATACCTACCATACTTGCTATCACGGGAGGTTCGCGTTCGCTTAGGGCCCTCTAATCCTTGTGTTGCCCGGATTTAGACTGGTTACCTCGATGAACATAGGTCAGAGAAGGACTTATTGGGATGTTAATAAGTCTGCTGATCGTGGGAGCGCAGGTATGTGCGTGACCCATGTGATGTGACTGTGTTCGCCTCCATTATTTGTGATCTGTGAACTATTCCTGAGAGATTCGGAATATGTGATCCTTATGTACGTGATGTACCGGGATGGATAGCAGAGTATGTGTGCACCGCAGCTAGTCTCGGGGTGCTTGTATTGTTTATTTATGACGTGAATAATATACACTTAATTAATGGGAATTTTCATGTTAATATTGTGAATAAAATTATAGTATTGTTTTGAGAAAACATAACGGGTTAACCAATAGTGAAATGTATTACATATTGAGAATCTGAGTTTAAGTAAAGCCCTCTATTCTTTGGTAACGTTAGAATGTAATATGGGAATCGAGTAGTAAAAGGTAGAACTTATTACGTTTTGGTTAGATATATGTGTCATTTAGATGGGTAATGTACGTTAGGAGTGCACATGTAGCCGAGAGGTGAGAATTTCATGTGAGTGCACGTCCTAACATGTATTTTGCATTTAATGTTTTAATGTTATTAAAACACTTGCTGTTTTCAAAATGTTTTCCACTTTCGGGCTCTGACCCATTTGCTTTCAAATCAATTTTTGTAAAAACCATTTTTAGGTGCCCAGCCACAAGGACACCATGCATAGGAGTCTCATTCAGGTGACGAGTTGTAGCTGTTTGTGGAAGTTACAAGACTTTGCTTGTAGACGCTTCATCGATCTTGACTCGATATTTATCAGTTATCAGTTGTAGGGCATATCGCCCATTTCTTTGAGAGACTTTGCTTTTATTTCAGTGATTCAGACTTTTGGCATGTAATTATTCAGGATTCAGGATTCAGACTTGTAGTTTTATTTCCATTTGTTGGGATTATTGTGAGGAGTTTTCCTCCGGATTTCTTAGCATTATTGTTGGTTATTTCATTACTTCGTATGGTGAATGTATTATGTTGACTCTTCCATTATTCTTTTATTGCATGTTAATCAGACTTAACTTAAAATTTGGCACTTACTTTTTAAATACTAGGTGGTTAGTAATTTTTAAAATGTTTTCGACAATGATGCTATTAACTGAACCAACTTGGCATTTTGAATTAATTTAATAAAGGAGTAGATACCCGGTATTTAATTAGTCGGGGTGTCACAGGTGGTATCAGAGCCAGGTTCTAGTGTCCTTTAGGATCTGAACGGCTTATTATGTTTCCGCTGAGCTTCCTTTGATGTAGAGCCCTATACTTTAGGACTGTTGTATTCTTTTGTATATGCTACGTTCTTCCGCTATTTTAAGTTTATAACTGCGAAATTATAAACTTCATTCTTATTTCAGATGCCTCCATGACGTGCACGAAGGGTTCCCAGGGATGCGACACCAGAACCACAGCCCGCACCAGCTCAGGGCACGATGAATGCCGCCTAGGTTGCAGCCATTGTGGCTCAGGCGGTAAATGCTGCACTAGTTGTAGTTCAGCAGGCACCACCTCAGGCGCCGATAGCCGCGCCAGTTCAGGCTCATGCATTCCCGTCTGCTTGGGAACGTGTACGTGATGCTTTTCAAAAAGCACACCCTCCGGAGTTCGCAGGTAGCTCCGATATGGTAGTTTCGAGTCAGTGGAGGAAGGACATCCAGCGACACCTGAGGATGTATGAGTGTACAGATGTCCAGAAGCAGATACTAGCTACTTTTAAGCTAGTGGGGTCAGCACTGCAGTGGTGGGAGTCTATTACCACTGTAGAGGAGAGGGATACTCTCACTATTCAGGAGTTCTGGGTGCGGTTCGACCGCAAGTACTTTCCGTCAGCTGTTCACACGAAAATGAGGAGGAAGTTGATGAGTCTTCGACAGGAGGGTAAGACTGTGGCCGAGTATGAGGCCGAATATACTGATCTGTTGAATATTGTTTCGGATGAAATACCAAGAAAGGAGAAAAAGATACAGAAATTCACGGACGGGTTGACATGGAGGATTCGTCAGCACTTGTTAGGGAACCTCTCGTTAGCCACTTATTCTGATGTGGTTAACGCTGCATTGCTCCATTGCCAGGATCACCGCTTTCACATGGCTGAGGGCAAATGATCGGGAGAGTCTAGCCATCAGGGCAAGACTGGAGGAAATGGTGCCAGTGGGGCACAATCTGTTCAGGGGCAGAGGCAGGGTGATCAGGGTACTCAGCAGGGGGATCACAAGAGGTTCAGGTCAGGAAACTTCAGGCACGGACAGGGAGGTTTTTGGTAGGGCCATCAGGGTCCGAACGGCCATCAGCACCAGCAGGGTCAGAATGGTCAGCATCAGTTTCAGCAGGGCCAGTGGAGGAATGGTAACGGCCACCAGGGCCGGGGGTAGCAGGGACCGAGAGGGGGGAACTTTCCGGGGAAGTGTTTTGTTTGTGGCAAGACTGGCCATAAACACCAGGACTGTCCTGATAGGGGCAGGGCCCCGCAGCAACAGCAGGGTGCTCGACATGAGCCACAGAGGCCACTTTTTCCACTAGCCCTCCCAGCTCCAGCCCAGGTGCCAGCTCTTCCAGCCATTCCAGCAGTTCCTGTACAACAGGGACAGTTACAGTATGGACGTGTCTATAACGTCCACCAGGCAGCAGCTCCGCAGGCACCACCCGCGATTGAGGGTATGTTTCCTATCCATGGTACTATGGGTCGGGTTTTGTTTGATACGGGGGCAACGCATTGCTTTATAGCTACACATTTTGCGAAAGCCTTGGGGTTGTTAGCGACGGCAGAGAGCACAGTGACGTGTGTAGATTCACCATTGGGGAGTGGGTCACTTATTTTCTTTATATGCCGGGGAGTAGGGGTAGAGATTGGTAGTCTGGTATTACCTGCAGATATGTTGGTATTAGATATGCATGTTCACGATGTGATTATCGGTATGGATTGGATCGCTGATTATAGAGCCATGATTGATTGCTTCGGTGGAAGCATTATTTTTGCCATTCCGGGACAAGAGATGTTTGTAGTGGCGATGCCTCGCCCAGAGGGAGGCTCGACCGCTCATTTGTATTACCTAGAGGAGGATACCTCTAAGGAGGTTGTGATTCCTTTAGATTCGATCCCAGTTGTCAGGGAGTATTCTGATGTGTTTCAGTAGATACCAGGCCTACCCCCCAGTCGATAGATAGACTTTGTTATAGACTTATTGCCAGGTACGAGAACTATAGCACGCGCACCGTAACATATGGCTCCAGCTGAGATGAGTGAGTTACGGGATCAGATTGAGCAGTTGTTGGGTCAGGGGTTTATTCGGAAGAGTACTTAACCGTGGGGTGCCGCTGTGTTGTTCGTGAAGAAGAGAGATGGTTCACTGAGATTGTGTGTGGACTACCGAGAGTTGAATAAGGTCACGATACGGAATAAGTATCCGTTGCCTCGAATCGATGACTTATTCGACCAGTTGAGAGGAGCTTCTTTCTTCTCGAAGATTGATTTGAGATCGGGATACCATCAGTTGCGAATCAGGGAGGAGGATGTCTCGAAGACTGCGTTCTTGTCGAGATATGGTTCTTACGAATTTCGAGTTATGCCTTTTGGTTTGACCAACGCTCCAGCAGTGTTTATGGACTTGATGAATAGAGTGTTCAGGAATTTCCTAGATCAGTTTGTCATTGTCTTCATCGATGATATTCTGGTTTACTCCCAGACAGAGGAGGATCACGCCGAGCATTTGAGGCAAGTTTTGCAGACACTTCGTCAGAACGAGTTGTATGCAAAGTATGAGAAATGCGGGTTTTGGCTGAAGGAGGTCCAGTTTTTGGGACATATTATCTCCGACCGGGGAATATCTGTTGATTCGGGGAAGGTATCCGCGGTGAGGGAGTGGGGACAGCCCACGACACCGACAGAGATTCGTAGTTTCTTGGGCCTAGCAGGATACTACAGGAGGTTCATTCGGGGATTCTCGAAGATTGTAGGCCCTTTGACACATCTGACTCGTAAGGGTGTGCCATTCATCTGGAGTGATGCATGTCAGTTGGCATTCGATGAATTGAAGGATAAGTTGACCTCAGCACCTGAATTCAGGTGACGAGTTGTAGCTGTTTGTGGAAGTTACAAGACTTTGCTTGTAGACGCTTCATCGATCTTGACTCGATATTTATCAGTTATCAGTTGTAGGGCATATCGCCCATTTCTTTGAGAGACTTTGCTTTTATTTCAGTGATTCAGACTTTTGGCATGTAATTATTCAGGATTCAGGATTCAGACTTGTAGTTTTATTTCCATTTGTTGGGATTATTGTGAGGAGTTTTCCTCCAAATTTCTTAGTATTATTGTTGGTTATTTCATTACTTCGTATGTTGAATGTATTATGTTGACTCTTCCATTATTCTTTTATTGCATGTTAATCAGACTTAACTTAAAATTTGGCACTTACTTTTTAAATACTAGGTGGTTAGTAATTTTTAAAATGTTTTCGACAGTGATGCTATTAACTGAACCAACTTGGCATTTTGAATTAATTTAATAAAGGAGTAGCTACCCGGTATTTAATTAGTCGGGGTGTCACATTTTGTCATTTTAAGACTTATTACACATTTTATATTATTTCTTATCATTTTATGTGATCATAATACTTCATTTAAAACTAACTTCTCAAAACAATACTAATGTTTGCAAAGATGATTAATAAATCCACACTTCACATAAAATGGCACTTTTGTATTAAAAACTATACTTTTAACGTTTCAAGACTTATTCTTACAAATTGACAACTTCTCATTTTTGATTTTTTATCCTTGTCATTTCATGTGTAAATGTTAATATATTTCGTTTTTTAACCTCAACATTTTTCTATTCCCACTTTTATTCCCATAATATGTGAACTTCTTGAACTTTTAACACATAAAGTAGCGTCATTTTATATGATTAATATGATAATTTTTCAAACATTATTAGTTCATTTATAAAGGTTTGTTTAAATTTGTTTTCAACATAATTAACTCATTTACCTTAACTACATATGATTTTGTTTATTAATGAGGTGTTTATATCAAATAAACCCATGTATGCATCGTAACATTTCTTCTTCTTATTCACCTTAAATTAACATGTAATAACTCGTTCAAACATGATTTTCATAATGAATAACTTCCATAAACATTCTAAAATTTTAGCTTAATTCTAACTTCATCCTTTTTTTTAGAGAATAGGTAAATGATCCCCAATCATATTATTAATTTGGGAGAAAAAGCCCCTCTCAGGTGGCAACTTACAAGCAGAATGAAAGAGCCTAAAACTGAACAAAAACATTCAAAATCTCAAATAGAAGAACCCTATCTTATCCAGCCTTATGGCCCCTCTAGCTATGGGAGGAAGATCCATAAGGTTAGTGAAAGTGAGGAGGGAATTGGAGTTAACAGCAAAATTTGCAAGAATATCTGCCACCATGTTCGATTCCCTGAAACAATGATTGAGTGAGTAGTTAAGGTTGGAGAGAAAACCTTTGATATCGTTAACTCACTGACTAAGATTCTAAGGAGGTTTCCAATTCTTGTTTATCAGGTTCACTACATAAGAAGAGTCTGAGTCAATCTGCACATCTGAAAATCCATTCTCCAAGCACATTTTTATACCCAACCATAAACTTTTTATCTCCAGATGAGAGTTTGTTGAAATTCCTTCATAACTAGCGAAAGCAAAGATGAGGTCTCCTTGATTATTTCTCAAAATCCCCCCATATCCACTTTGGCCTGGGTTGCCTTTAGATGCACCATCAATATTCAACTTGTAACAAAAGGAAGAAGAAGATGACCATTTGATAGTAGAAGGCTGCCTGAATTTAGATTTAATAGAGATATTGAAAATTTTCAAAATATCCCTATCAAGGCTGGAACTTTTAAAACTGAAGGTCTTATCTTTGCAAATAGTAGAGATGATGGTTATGGCCTATTTTATCACTGAATCAGCATGGAATTTTGAGTTTTTAAAAAACGAATGATTTCTATTTTTCCAAATTTCCCAACAAACAATGTTTGGAATGCATTTCCCAATAAATTTAGAATAATCTTGGGGACCACTTTTAATCCACCAGCTATGAATCATTGAACAGAAGTTAATAAAAGACATCTCTATTCCCATGAGATTTGAGAATAAATTCCATATTGGACTAATTTTTGGACAATGCAGAAATAGGTGTTCAAGAGATTCAGTGTCTTGCCTACACAGCTTACGTCTAGAACATAATCTAATGCCTAGAGATTTAATGTTGTCATCTATAGGAAGGCAGTTATGAGAAATTTTCCAGAGATTTATTGAGAATTTCTTTGGAATGTGGGGATCCCATAGAAATTCATGAGTAGAAGAAGCAGGGAATTGGGGTTTCGAGATTTTATATGCAGAAGAAAGAGAGAATTCACTTGTAGAATTTGGAGTCCAGTACCAATTTTCTTCTTGATACCTCATATGAGGACAGAAAAGATCTTTCACTTTCATTAAAGATTTACATGTATGAGAAGCCCCATAAGAAGAATAATTGTTGTTCTTGTATCTCTTAGACATGTAAGAAGCCCAAAGTGACTGCTCAGTTTTCATTTTCCAGTATAACTACATGAATTAAGCTTTGGATATGCTAGATAGATGAACAAGACCTTGGCCACCTTCTTTGAAGTCTCTGCAAATCAAATTCCATTTTTCTCATTGATGCTTCCAACCATCTACTTCATTACCAACCAAAAAAAACTTACTATAAATTCTCTGTATTTTGGTTAAAATTGCCTTGGGAGGAGTTATTGAAGCTAGCAAAAATGATGGAATAGTGGAGAGAACATGCTTAAGAAGGATAAGTTTACCTCTAGGAGATAGAATCTTTGATTTCCATCCAGAGACTCTTAATCTCAAAGCTTGAATAAGACTATCATAGTACTTTACCTTGTTCCTCCCCTTGAATATAGGACACCCCAGATATTTCAGAGGTAATTCCTTATGGTGGAGACCAGTTATGGCTGCTATTTTGGATCTAAAGGATGGACTGTAGTTTTTTGAAATTGTAAGACTACTTTTCACGCTATTAATCATCTGACCAGATAGGCAACAGTAGAGATGAAAAAAATCCTTCCAATTTTTAATGCTTCTCCTGTCCCCTCTGCTGAATACAATCAAGTCATCTGCGAATGCCAAATGAGATATCAATGGAGTGCCACTTGGATGGTAATAAGGAGAAATTTTCCATTATTCATTAAGTTATTTAGACCTCTGCTTAAGAATTCTGTAGCTATAATAAATAGAGCAGGGGGCAGGGGGTCCCCTTATCTCAAACCTCTATAGGACTTGAAGAACCCACAAGTTTGGCCATTAAGACTGGAAACCAATTGTTGGAAATGCTTCTCCAAACAAGATCAATCCACCTTTCTCCAAAGCCAAAAGCTCTAAGCACTTGAATCAATAATCCCCAATGGAGTCTATCATAAGCCTTTTCCATATCAAATTTGAAAATAACATTTCCCCCATGAATTTTGCCCCCAAATTTTTGACCATTTCTTTTGCCAAAAGAACATTCTCTTGAATAGACCTTCCTTTTATGAACCCACTTTGATTAGATGAAATGATATTTATGAGAACTGTGGCAAGTCTAGAAGATAAGATCTTTGTAATTATCTTGAAAGAAAAGTTGCATAGGCTTATCGGTCTTAACTCACCACAATTATTTGGAACCTTGGTTTTGGGAACAAGGATAATATAATTACTAGTCCAACTTTTAGGAAGATCAAAACCTGCAAAATAAGAGTTAATAGCACAAATCAAATCGTCTTTAATTATTGACCAGCATGACCTGTAAAAGAGACCTCCAAATCCATCTGGACCTGGAGCAGAATCTTCATTGAGGGTAGTAATAGCAGCATACACTTCTTATTCATTGGTAAAAGACTCAAGAGCTTCATTCATCTCATTAGATATAAGAGATGGAATTAACTCATTAACATCTGCTAAAGGGATGAAAGGGTATGCTGCAAGTCGATTCTGGAAAAACCACAGTATCTAGTTCTTTATATCTTC
Source organism: Sambucus nigra (assembly GCA_949130495.1). NCBI lineage: Eukaryota > Viridiplantae > Streptophyta > Magnoliopsida > Dipsacales > Adoxaceae > Sambucus > Sambucus nigra. The sequence goes on along the minus strand of OX422207.1, from coordinate 306,300,931 downwards.
TGCATCATTCATAAGAACCCCTACTTCATTTCTAATTGAGTGAATTTGTAGCTTCTGATTCTTTGCCTTCACTAGGTTATGGAAATACTTAGTGTTAGAATCACCTTCTTTGAGCCATTTTTGGGTAGCCTTTTGTCTCCAGAAAGTCTCCTCACAATTTTGAGCTTTAAGCAAGTCAGATCTCCTCTTTGTAATGCCATTCTGTTAACTTCAGAACAATCATTCTCATAAAGTAACTCCAATTGAAGAATTTCATCTTCAAGGTACTTGACATGATGAAAAACATCTTTGAAGGTTTCCCTATTCTAGTTCTTCAATACCCCTTTTAACCTTTGGATTTTCTTTGCAAATTTCTGAATAGCTGAGGCATTTATATTTACTTCCCAAGATTGTTTCACCAGATCAGGAAATTAGGGATGAGAGTACCACATATGCTGAAATTTAAATGGTTTAGGCTTGGAATCAAGAGAAGTTTTTATAGAAAGGAGAAGAGGAGAGTGATCAGAGGTTGTTTTGTTTAGGTGACTGCCTTTTGCATTTGGAAAAGTTAAAATGAATGATTGGCTAACTAAGCACCTGTCCAATCTAGCCATAATTATATCCTCTTCCTTCCTGTTGTTGCACCAAGTGAATTTGGTGCCATTATAGCCAATATCAATGAGCCCACTATCTTCTATAGCTTGAACAAAATCATCTACTGAGCCTTGATCAATGTTGTTACCTCCCAATTTCTCAGTTTGGTCCATAACTACATTAAATCTCCTATCACCATCTTTAACTAGATTTATCACATATTTCTCAACATATATTCATATATAGTCACAATAAGCATAAATAGTCATGTAATCATACATATGTACACATATAACCAGCATGCTTGATTTTAACATTGAAAATAGTGTAGAAGTCCTACCTATTAAAGATAATAACTTTGATGAATATGTTGAAAAGAATATCAAATAAGCTCCAAACTTTATTAATTTTATTTATTCTAGCAATCCTCTTTACACTCAAAATAACACCTCTATAACACTTAGAAATCCTCTATTATGGAAGGATAATTGTTTAGGATAGTATGAGTGAACTATCGAGAGGATAAGAAAGCACTTAATGGGTGAAAATAATAGAGAGAATGTGTATTTTTGAATTGGATTAAATTCATAATTTCTCTCTATATATAAGGGAGGAAATGGGGTAGGTACGCCCCACAAGCCACCTTATATGACCCATAGTCATCTCATATGGCCACTACCCATTAAGGGTTGATACCCTAATGCCTAAAGGGTCCAAAGATAGATAGAAGGTGGTCAACACCCAAGGAGAGCCATCTAAAACCAACCCATAAAGATGGACACTTAACATCCTACAAATAAACTAATATGTTGTTGTCAGGTCATCCGGATCGACCCGTAATCATTTCGAATCGATTCGAAATTCCAAATTTTTTGAAGTTTTGGGTTCGCACCAATAATTATTTTTATAGTTTTGATCTTATCTTAGCCCAAATTTCTAACCATGAAAACTTTACGTAATGATTTTTTTTGGATATTTTGACTATTTATTATTTAATAATAACGAGTGTTACAACCTTCCCACCTTGGATATTTTTTTCCCCAAAACTAAAGAGTAAAAAAACTTAAGTAAACAATTTAGGATATCACCTTATCATCATAGATTCCAATTCCCAAGTCACTCCCTCAACGCCGTTATTACCCCAAACAACCTTGACGATAGGAATCATCTTCTTACGAAGAATTTTTGATTTGGGGCCTATTATTGTCATTGTCCTAGTCTCATAAGAAACATCATCCTCAAGATTTAATTGAACCTAACTGATTAATTGAGACGAATCTGAAATATATTTCTGTAACATCGATACGTGAAAAACGTTATGAACATTAACTAACTAAGGCAATAAAGACGAACGGTATGGTATTGTACCAATCCTATCCAAAATCTTAAATGGTCATGTGAACCTTGGTTATAACTTTAACTCCTTGCCAAATTTCTTAACCACGGGTTTATCCTTGATCTTCAAAAATGCGTGATCACCTACACTTAACTCTAAATTGAAACGCCGTACATGAGTATATATCTTCTAAATGCTTTGAGCAGTTTCAAGTCTTGTTCGAATGACCTAAATCGCCTAAGTGGCCTCCTTAATCATTTTTGACCTAATATGTGCTTCTTGCTGACCTCCACCTAAAAAACTAGTGGATGATAAGGTCTCCTGTAGAAAGATTAAAACGGTGCCATATTAATACTAGACCATGACAATTTAAACTAAGCATTAGGATGATGGTTTGACATATATATCATGAATAAGACTATAATTTCACGTTACAGAGGCCTTGAACAATTCTTAATAATGTTTGGTTTGGGTAATTCATCTCTAACAGACACATTCAATCACTATTAGAGGCAGTTTCATTTGTGACTATGACGAAGTCCATCGTTATGTGTTCCCTATTCCATTATGCTACCTAGGGGTTAAAACAAGTTTTCTGGTTTCTGGTACTTATCCTTGACTTGCTAACAAGTGATACGCTTTTCCATAAAAAGCGCGCCATCCTTTTTCATTCCTGACCCCCAATAGTCTCTATAAAAATCCTTATACATCTTTGTAATCCCTAGATGAATTCTAAAACTAGACTAATATGCTTTTTCCATAACTTCTCCCCTGATTTCCTAAATTCTAGGAACTACCAAGCATTCTAAGAATATCAAACCATTACTCTTATCAACCGATTAGTCCAAAATTGGCTCACTTAATAAGATGTGATTCTAGAAGTTTCTCAAATCATCAGTAAAAGCAAGTGCATCAAGAACCTTTGGTTGTATTACAATCCTGATGCTTTCCCCGCCTAACCCTCAATTCATAGCTCTGAAGGTATTTCATCATCTTATGACAGTAGAATCTTATTTTCGCCAAAGATACTCCAATGTTCCTGCTTAATGTGTAGGTTATAAAATTAGCCTTACTCGAGTGGTAATGGAGACCAAAATCATAATTTTTCATGAGCTCCATCCATTATCCCTGTCTGAGATTCAGGTATCTCTGTGTGAAAATATGTTGGAGACTTTTGTGATCCAAGTAAACCTCGAATCATTCCCCATACAGTTAATATCTCCAGTCTTAAGGGCAAAGATAACTGCTCCAAGCTCTAGGTCATTCATTGGGTAGTTCTTCTCGTGAACCTTTAATTACCTTAATGCATAAGCTACCACATTCTTTACTTGCGTCAATACCTATCCTAAACCTACCCCTAATGCATCATAATACATGGCATAACCATTTCCTCTCTTTTGGAGGATAAGTACTCGTGCTAAAATTAGTCTAGTATTTAACTCTTGGAAGGCCATCTCATTGTTATTTGTAGAACATCTAATGTGTCAATCTGATGGGGTGCAAAGATATTTGAGAGAAACCCTTCATGAAATGCCTGTAATACCCTATGATTCCCAAGAAGCTTTTTATCTCAGTGATCGTCTTTGTTGCTCCCAATTTAGCACCGATTTAACTTTAATTGGATCCATATAAATTTCTTGGCCTAAAATAATAAATTTGACCTTGCCCATCCAGAACTTGCATTTATAGAACTTTCCATACAAATTATTCTCCCAGAGTACATTTAAAGTCATGTGTAGATTCTCTTCATGGACCCTTCTAATGCTGAGTAAATTAAGATGTCATCAACAAATCAATTCAAGTTCGGGTGGTAAATTCGATTTATTGGGTCTATAAATGCTATATGTACATTCGTTAACCTGAACGACATAACCGATAACTCATAATTATTATATCTTATCCAGAATTCTATCCTCTAAATGTTCTTAGTTTTGACCCTCAACTGATGGTAATCAGACCAAAGGTCTATATTTGAAAATGTACCAGCATCACGCAACTGATCGAATATATCGCTAATTTGGAACATAGGATATTTTTTTTAATTGCGACTATATTCAACTTCTTGTATTCCATGCAGAGTCTGATTAAATTATCCCTCTTTTTGGAAAATTTAACTCGTATGACCTACGGTGACACACTCGGTCTAATAAAGAGTTGGGAAAATATATCCTCTAACTAAATTGTAACCCGTTCATTTAGGCTAGAGCGAGCCAAATGGTGTGGAGGAATATAAATGGTTAAGACACCTGACGGAATCTTTATTGCAAAGTCGATCTCTTTGTACAGTGGTAACCCTGAAAGATCCTTCAGAAACACTTCTGGGAATTCTTGCACAATTAGATAGTCTAAAACCATACGATCAGTGGTATCCTAGGCTATAAGGATTGAAAGCCATCCACAATTATTTCGTTGTTCCTTAGTGTTAATGTATTTGAGACGATGGTCCGTGAATTATTCACTATTAAATTTATGATTGGGCTCATCTAGAAATAACATCGAAACACTATGCTGTTGACATTGTATCGTGGCATTAAAATAAGACAACCAGCCCATCCCGAGGATTACTTTGAAGCCTTCCATGTCCATGACCATTAGCTCATACTCAAGAACATAATTCCTCCCAACAATAATAAAATTTTAGCAAACACGGTTTAAGGAAATATATCCTCCAATAGGATGTCCCATTAAAATTGGGGGATAAAATCCATCAACCTTAAGACCCAAACTATAAGATAAAGAACTGGATATGAATGAATGTGAAGAGCCAGAATTAAATAATACATGGATTCACATATGGTAAATTAAGATCATACCTACTGTAATTATGGTGTCAGGTTGAGATATTGAATGTGTGAGGGCATATGCACAACCTTGGTTAAACCTGTTACTCTGATTGATTTTCTGATTTGATTGTTTCCATCTACCATAGCCATAGATGGGATATGAACCATCATTTTTTTACGTACCCATCTCGAATCCACCAGACTACTGTGGGTGATAGATGTACTATAACTTGAGTGTTTCACTAGTTAGAAGTTGGAACCTTGTTGGGCTAAGGAATGTTGTGTCTTTGTGGGCACTCCTTCTTACAATGGTTAGGTTTACCATATATGAAACACCATTTGTTTGTCTATGCTGACCCCTCACTCTGAATCTGGGAGGAACCATTTCTAACTATCGCCTTTAGTTTTGCAAAGATCCATCTAAACCCACTGTCTCTAGGTTTCTTTCCTCCACTATTTTTCCCACTATTGAACCCTCTACTCATCTCTCTGATTAGTTTAGCATCGTCGAATTCCATCTCCAGCCTCATGGTTTTTTCTGATTGTTTCCTTGAATTCATAAATGTCTTTTCCAACAGTGAGTCTTCAAGTGGAAGGATTAAGACCCTTTATGAACAACCAAGTGTTTTCTTTCTCATCACCCACTACATACTTGTCATAGTTTGACAAACTTTCAAACTTCACCTCATATCCTCCAATGGACATCTTTTCTTTGAACAAGTTAGAGAACTTATCACTCTTTCAATTACGGTAAGCTTTTGGGATGTATCGGTCCAGGAATGTCGTCTTGAAACCATACCGAAGGATTCACCATTCAAACTTTTCTGATAGGATGTTCACCATATTTGGGCTTCATCCGTAAATTAAAAAGTACCCGATAATCTAGTGAAACTTTAATAACTTCATAGATATAAGTGACGCGTTGTTTCCACTCCTAGGCGTCTCCAGTCCTTGTAGTATCGCTAAACTTAGGGGGTTGAGTTTCCTAAACTCCTTTAGTATAGTGACTTCCCAGCTCCTCTCTGATGTGCTAATGTTTCCTTAATGCCGTTGAGAGAGAGAATCGATCAGCTGCTTGAGTCATTTGTCTTAACTCATTAGTATTTCCACCAGTACGTCTGTCACCTTTACATGTAGTCATTCTATAAAGAGGATGATAATTTAAAATAGAATATAATATTGATAGCCATAAAGAAAATGAAATGTAAGCGTACTCTCTGACACACACATAACCTACGCCCTGATACCAGTTGTGACGACCCGATTTCAAGGGTCAATGCGGAAACCCTTTTTATACTTTGATTCCATTCAAGAAAATACTCTTTTAAAATAAACATTTTTCTTTCACATTTTATGTCGTAAAATTCATTTAATTTAAATAATAAAATGATGTCAAGCTTATGAAGTTCATAAGACCACTTGAAATAAAATAATTTGACCAATTTCATAGAGCAAATAACAATTTAAAGAAAGTCCACCTCATCCTGTCTTATTACAAACCAAATTTAATATACTTTCACATAGTTCCATATAAAGTAATTGAAAGTTCCATTTAAGTTACACATTCAAAATGAATAGTAAATAGAGCTCTACTAGCGAATAAATCTTTCATTGCCTCTCACAATTTCCTTACCTTTATCATTCACTGAAGTACCGGGGGGGGGGGGGGGGGGGGGGGGGTTGGCAAATGGTAGGGTATGGGCGTGCACCTAATAGGAGAAATACTAGCAAAATAATATGTATAAAGGAACATCTATACATATAAAGTGTATTTTTATCAATTATGAAATAATACTTCATTTGATTAAGTGTTCTTATGTAATATGTATCGTAATTGCATTATAACCATGCAAACCGGACAATGAGACCACTCAAACTAAATCTTTATTTTAATACTCCCCGTATCCGATTAATTTAACTATTAACTTAATTTCACATATTCAAGTTATTTCATAAACTTGTCTTTTAATGAGAGTCTTGATCAAAATCATGTTTTCACTTGATTAGTCGGGTTACCAATCCATGAGTGTTATATGACAATTCACCGACCCCCACCATAATGGAACATGCTAATGATAAGTTGTCCAGAGTATAGGCATTAAGCCTCACCCTAGGGATCCGGTCCCTTATTAGATTTTTTGGTTAGTTCCGAATGCCTTTTACATGTTACATCTTATAACCCTTTTTTCCTTTCTTTTTTTCTTATTCACTTTTAACTCTTTTTTCCTTTATTTCCTTTTTACTAGCCGATGGGGACAAATACCCCGAACTTGACAAGTCTCAACACACTTTACTTATAATCTTCACACTTTATAAAAAAGTCATTTTCATATTAACTTAGGTATTTATTCTTTTGAAATACGTGAAGGCTAATACTATGAGATGATTAATTCTTTCTCAGAGCTTCCTTTTAGAGATTCTTGGCCTCCACAAGTCTAGGGATTGCATAGATGCCACCACCATCTTCCAACAAGAACACCCCACAAACCTTAAACAAACTGACCCATTACTATGGAGAAAATTATTTGCAGGTGTGCTAGCCACGTCACCACCTTTTGAAACCTCTCTCAAATAACCAACTACGTTTAAGGGAGAACGAGCAGTCCCACTCTCTACTGAAGACATAAAAAACCTTACAGAGATGTTTAAATATGCCTTGGTTGACAAGTTCTTTTATAGTAGACCAACTCTGGAATTCATACATAAGACTTTCCCTACTTTGTCTCTAAAGGAAGCATACACCATTGGGTTACTTGATAATAAGCATGTTTTGATCAGAATCAATAGTGAAGAACATTTTACAAGGTTTTGGCTTAGAGATCAATGGTATCTAGGCAAATACCCAATAAGGATATTTAAATTGATCCTTAAGTTTAGGGTTGATGAAGAAAGCCCTATTTTCCCATTGTGGATAACCCTTCCAAACCTTCCCATTCACTTTTTGGCTAAATCCTCTTTTTTCTCAATTGATCAACTGGTAGGTAAACCCCTAAAGATGGATTTTTCAACTCTACCACTTATAAGACTAAGCTTAGAAAGAGTTCATGTGGAAGTTAACCTTTTAAAAGAGAAACATAAAAGAGTTTAGATAGGATGTGGTGATGGAAGTTTTTGGCAGAAAGTATTTTATGATGATTAACCTAAATTTTCTGTTCATTACAAGAAGAAGGGCCATACATAAGAAGCCTGTGTATTTAAGAATCATTCTAAGAACAAACCTCAGCAAAACCCCCCAAAAACCAAAGTAGCAAGCAAGATTTTAACCAAGACAAACACTAGACAAAGAAATAATGAAGACCTCATCCTGAATCCAATTCTTGATATGGAATAAGAGAAGCAAGAAGAATATGACACTATATAATAAGTGGAGTGTTATACCCTCGGTGAAGTGATCCATGTGGAGTCGACGTGTCATGAGGGGGACCCATATTAATTTCCTTTATGTGGTAAGCCTTATCTTTATGGTTAGCTTAGGTACCTTCCTGCTCGGCTCTCACCACCAGACAACTATCCTCATCTGCCCGTGATTGTGCATATACAGGAGGGAATCCCAACAGTCAAGTGAGGAATAATTGGAAATGTGGTTGATGCTAAATTCTGCCCACTATTTATGGTTTATAAGTAACTCATTATTATTTGTTATCATATATGTAACGGTGTAACTACCTAATCCTAAAAAAGGCAGTCCACTAGTCATATAATATTTATAGCTAACCAACTATAAATGGCACAAAAACACATGTAAAAAGGGATGTCTAAATCATCTCTCTCATAGAAAAAACCCTAATTCTATATTCACATAGTTACTTAATAAGAATCGCTGCACCTATGGACGTAGGTACCATTTTTGGGGTCGAACCATGTAAATCGTGTCTCTCATCATTATCTATCATCCTCATTCCCTTTTTCCTTTTATTAATTAGCACTTCATTATTTTTTATACTAAACCCTTGACTAAGACATAAAATCACTTCAACTATTTCAGATAATAACAAATTGGCACCATCAGTGGGAACCCGATAAGCTATTATTGTTCCTACTCCACTTTCTTAAGATCTCTTTTTTGGCTCTCGCCTACTCGTAAGTTCTGAGAACGACGGATAATCCTGAAACCAGTCGCATAGCAGAGGTCCAGACTCCTTACACCCCATGGTAATGGGTGACATTTAAGGAATACTAATGACCTTGGTAAAAGGTCAAGACGCCATCCAAGAGAGTGTCAGGTAGTTGATCCAAACTCTCTGAGTCAACTAGGGCAGGCTCATCATTAACCCTAGTACCCCTAAAAGAGGGGAATTGGAGGGTGGGGTAGGAATGTTACCCCCATACCCTTATAGGGATAGGAGACATGCATACATGATGCAAGCCCTCAAAAATTCGAGGAGAATAAACCTGGGGTCACATGAGGACAGAGGCACATCTTGACAATTCGAAACACACCAGGATTGAACATATCATCCCGGCATCACCTCATTCACTTGATTGACATGGTATGTGGATGAACAATCATTTTAAAAGGAATGACCTGGCTTGTTACAAAGGCTCAATAGAGGTTTTGTCTTTAATCGATTGGTCCCACATCGCGTTAGAAGACAAGTTATGATAGCCCTTCGAGACCATAGCACTCGGCGAGAGGAGTCTAATTTCTCTTTTACTAGAGGGTCACATCAGTCGAACAAATTCATTAGATGCATTAGGTAGTTGACCAAGACTAAGCAGACTTCTATGTAAGAAATATCATAAAAAAGCCAAGGTTGAACCATTAACTATACGATAGTAAGTGTTGTGCCAAAAGACTAATCGTGGAAAAGTACCATCCAGCGCCTAGAGGATCAGCTTAGAGATATGGCCAGGTCCAAGAACCCTCTTTATAAGAAATTTTAAAAGGGATCTTCATTTGTTTCATTGATCGTGGCGTACCCAAACCCAGCCAAATTCAAACCCCTTGTGATCATACCTAAGTATGATGGGAAGACTGATGATCTTGAATATTGAGAAGTATTAAGCATTTGATTATATATACTTCGTTCTCAATGAGATGTGATGTAGAGCCATTTCTAGCTTCATCACTGGGTCAGTTCATATGTGGTATAACAATCTACCACAGGGCCAGATATCTTATTTCCAGCAATTGGTTGACCTATTCGTTAGTAACTTCTTATTTAGTGCAAAGCCAGACAACAAGTTGATCATCTCCTCACCGTGTGATAGTAAGCAGACAAAACAACGCATGACTACATCATGCGTTTTAACACTGAGAAGCTTGAAGTGGTCGAATACAATGAGAAAATAGCCATAACTGCGTTGATGACTAGATTAAAACCAAGAAAGTTATTATGGGCTCTAGCTAAAGAACCTCCCAAAATAATGACATAGTTAATGGAAAAGGCTGAAAAGATTACGAATGCAGAAAAATCCATGGATGCTAAAGAATATATCTTCCTAATCACACAACCAGCAATGGTAACGACAAGAAAGACCAGAAAGACAAGAATGCAAACAAGTCGAAGAAGTATGATAAAAACACCCTTCTAACAATAGGCATTCATTACATCCTGGAGGAGATTCGAGGGAGCAAAGACCTCAGATGGACCAATAAACTCAAGGTGCCTACCAATTGGTAGGCTAAAAGCAAGTATTATGAATTCCAAAAGGACCACGGCCATAATATTGATAGCTGCATTGCATTGAAAAATGAAATTAAAAGTATGATCTGGCAGGACTTGCTCTCAAGATATGTCAACGAAGATAGCCAAGAAGAAGCCCGTAAGACCCCGTAATCTTAGTATTTATAATTTGGTATTTCAATTACACGCATTCAGATAATTTAAAATAAATTGGTATATAATGTGAATTTGAAATAAATATTAATTACATGAAATGAATTAATATTTATATGATATAACATTTACTAGTGTGATAAAGCAAATAAATTAATGTCAAATGATATTTACATCGTACATGAGTAAATACGATGGGATTTGACAGTATCTCAATCAGGATGCATGTGTAAGTTATATTAATTTAAGATGAGATCATTATCATGGGTGAATCGAATGATGATTTCGGGTGCACGGTTGATCCGAAATAGATCAAAATAGTTAAAATTAAGCACCCAAGGGCAGTAACTGGGTTATGTGGGGTTTTTAGACTAGTCGGGACTCATATAGGGGCATTTTAGTCATATAACAGAATGTGAAAAGGGAATTTCTAGATTCATCTTCTAAAATGAAGGGTTTGGGTTCATTGAACAATCATTTCACAATACCCAAAGGTTTATTGGAGTCACAACAATTGTTAGAGAGTAAGTGAAGAGAAAATAGGAGAAAACTAAAGAGTTCCAAGAAAAAAGCTAAAGAAATTCAAGGGAGATTCAACTTGGAAGAAGTTAGTAATATTAAGGCAAGTAATTATCTTGCTGAATGATTATGTGTAGGATTCATTTCAAATCATGATTGGGAAATGGATTTTGGGTGGGATTCATATACAATTGGGTTTTAGAGAAATGAATTCATAATAAAATTTTGTGATTTATATGAATTGAAGTATATAAAGTTGAATCCTGTGTAGATAGATGAATCACTGGTTTAGAAGGTTGAGAAATTATTAACGAGGGCAGTATTATAAGAATTTTTTAATATTTAGAAATTAAGTCTAAATCCCAAGTAGTGATCATGCGTAGATGAATTTTATATTCAACTAGATCTATTTCATGTTTAGGATTCATAAAAATTGATAATCATTGAGAAAATATGATTTGGTGTTGGTTAATTAAGATTAAACTTTGCTGAAAATCGAAATGGGAAGAACTGGGGCCATATATAAGGGAGAACTAGTTCGCCCTCAAGCGAAATCGGTTTGAAATACTTATTACAACCAGGTTGGGTTATTTGAGATAATTTGGTCATGATTTAATTTGGGCTTAAATTATGATGTTTGAAAATAGTCCGGGAGTTCTTAAAAAATGGTTAACATTGATAAAAATGTCTTGGGATGAATCGGGATATATTCAAGATATGAATGGGAATATTGGAAGGAATTATACTTGGGAAATTCATTAAGGGATTTATAATGAAAATTCGGGATAATGGGGATACAGGCCAGTGGAAAACAGTACGTTTCCAGAAATAAAAATTAAAGAATCAATTAATTAAATAATTGATGTTTATATTAATTGGGAAAGGAAATGATATATGAAAAGTATTGTCTAGTGCTACGAGTGATAGGCACGGTTAGTCGGATTTTTGGGTATATATATTAGTGTTTATGATTGTTGATACCAATTTTAATCTGCTGACTTGGATCAATCATACGAATACATGTGGCTATCTACATGGCAACAACAAGCACTTCCGAGATGATCACACGCTCCGAGGAACCATGTTATTCCGAGGAACTCATACGCTCCGAGGAACAGACCTCACCGAGGAACTCATATGCTCCGAGGAACAGACCTCTCCGAGGAACTCTTGAATACCAGAAAGCTTAGGCGGTCCGAGATACTCAGGCGGTTCGAGCTGCATCTCGAACAGAGCAGTAATAGCTGGATAACAAACAGTTCAACTGGTTCATTAAATGCTTATCATTAAGACACGCAAAGAAGGCATTAAATGTATTACCCTTTCATATGTATATCAATTAATGTATTACCCTTTCACATTACAGCCTCAGGGATATAAATACATTGTCCAATCCTCATTGTAAGGGATCTGATCCTGAATCCAAACTTTGGGATCTAGAACGGAATTTCTTGTAATCTAGAATTCCCAAACAATTAGCAATAAAATAACAGTGGACGTAGGCCATTCTTATAAGGCTGAACCACTTTAAAATATTTTGTCTCATTTATTTATCTGTGATTGAATTATTAGAGTGATATAATTTTTTACATCAACAGATTAGCGCCGTCTGTGGGAACGACTGGTAATATCGTTTTCTCACCAATAACAATCCATTACCAATGGCTGATATTCCTGAATCCAGCAATCAAAACGTTGGAACCCCTCCAAATCCATCTGCACCACCAATTATTCCGGATCTGACTGGAATAATGGCAAGTCTGGCTCAGGGCCAAACCAACATCAAGAAATAATGCGACAACTCATCCAAACCCTCCATGGCGGTGCATCAGCCCATTCCGGACCACGAATCATCCAAAGAAATACCCGTACGCCTTCTTCGCGTACTAGGCGTAATGATTCATATCGCAATGATGAATCTCAAGATTTTTCTTATCAACCTGGACGAACTTCGTCTGTGCGAGCCACGAATACTGAACAACATGTCACCCTCTCCCCAGAAAGGGCCAGCGCATGGGAAAGATTAAGTAGGGCTTCTTCTTTCGATCGATTAGGCCCTAGGAGGAACAAAAGTCCTCTTAATGCAGCATCGAGGAGCTTTCGAAGACCATCAGATTTAAGGGAAGGATCTTCCCAGTCGCGACCAGCTGCTCGTCAAGATGGATCCTATGACCGACCATCTGCTTATCGAGATAAATCCCCGGAAGACATTTCAACGCGATCTGTTGCTCGAACCAATAGGCCCGAGGAAGGAAATGATGCTTGGAAAGGATCTATTAAGAGGCTGGAGGATAGATTAGGGGAAATGGCTAAGGCCAAGAACCCTCTACAACGAACCTTTGTTCGGGGAACACCTTTTGACCAGGACATTGTTGATTTCCCAACACCATCGAAGTTCAAAGCACCTGTTGTGACTCCTAAGTATGATGGGAAGACTGACCCCGTCCTTCATATAGAACAATATCAAGTTGCTGCCGACATCTATGCTGTCCCAGACGAGATGAGATGCAGGGCATTCTCGGGAACTCTTACCGGATCTGCTCAGATATGGTATAATAATCTTCCTTGGGGTAAGATTTCAACTTTTCTTCAATTGGCTGAGTTATTTATTGGGAATTTCTACTTCGGAGCAAAGCCAGTTAAACGAGTAGCACATTTATTAAGTGTTAGACAAAAAGCTGGTGAGAGTATTAGAGACTATATAACTCGTTTTAATAACGAGAAGCTCGAAGTCATTGATTATGAGGAGAAGACAGCGATTACTGCTTTGATGAGTGGACTGCTGTCGAACAAGTTGTACTACACTTTGGCCAAAGATCCACCTCGAACCATGTCGGACCTGATGGGAAAAGCGTCCAAGATTATGAATGCCGAGGAGGCTATGTCTGCGAAGAAGAATATGGACACCAAAGAAACCAAGGTGGAAGGTGATAAAGCTAAGAAGAAAGAGCATAAGAACAATGGTGGTGACAAACATTCCAAAAGTAGGTCGTCATGGGAGGTCTTGAAGAAATTTGATAATTACACGCCTTTGAAGCAAAAATATCAACCACGTTCTGGAAGAAATTAAGAACAGCGATGAGTTAAACTGGCCAAAGAAAATGAAGTCAGACCCTGACACGAGGAATAGGGAGAAATATTGCGAGTTCCATAAGGATCATAGCCATATGAACAAAAATTGCATAGCTCTTCAGAACGAGATTGAAACACTCATCCGACGAGGAAAGCTATCAAAGTATGTTGATCGGGGAGGCGAAAGAAGAAATAACGACCGAACTAGAGAGAGGTCTAGATCTCCTCGTCGAGCAGAGGAAAAAAAGAAGAGAAACCATGAAGATGATCCAGATGATGACCCCGATCTTCCTAAGAAACCAAGGCAGCCAGAACGAGAGGTATTTTCAATACGCTTTGGGTCATTTGATTGTAATGTTATTACAGGAGGAGATGCAGGAAGAGGAGACCTTACTGCAGAAAGAAAAGCTTACCTCGGAGAGGCTCAAGCTTGCTCGTACATTCAGCGAATAAATTTAGCTGAGGAAGATCGCTCGAGAAAGGTGAACAAAGAAAAATTGGTCATTGGGTTTTCAAAGAATGATCTTGCAGGAGTTCTGTATCCTCATGACGACCCACTAGTGATCAAAATGAGAATGAAGGAGGTAATGATTTCAAGAGTGCTGGTCGATAAAGGTAGCTCGGTAGACATCATGTTCTACTCGTGTTTCGATAGTTTAAATTTAGAGCTATCTAAATTGGAGCCTTACCACAGACCCCTCATCGGTTTTGCTGGCGAGAAAGTATTTCCACTTGGGACGATCAAGTTGGATATATTCATTGGTACATGGCCTGCTTGTCGGATAGAAATAATACGATTCTTCGTGATGGATAAGAATGTCCAGTCATCGTACAATATCATCATGGGAAGAGTAGGATTGAAGAAGTTCGAAGCTGTACCATCTACAGTGCATCAGTGCCTAAAATTTCCAACAAACTTCGGAGTAGGAGTTGTGAAAGGTGATCAAAAATTAGCTCGGGAGTGCTATTATTCATCCGTCGAGCAAGATGAATTGGAAGAATCAAAGAAAAAGACTACTACCTATCAAGTAGATGAAGGTGCAGAAATGGAAACATTGGATCCTCGAGATGAGTCGCAACTCATGAAAGGCCAAGTGGTAGAAGCTACTGAAAATATCAGTCTGGACGACGAACACCTTGAGCGAACTACTCAAATAGGTTCATCGTTGGAGGCCTCATTAAAACAGGAATTGATAACTTTCCTTAGAAGTAGAAGACAAACTTTTGCGTGGAGTCATAAAGATATGCCTGGGATAGACCCAAACTTCTTATGTCACGAGCTCAATGTGAATAAAGAGATCAAGCATGTGAAGCAGAGAAGAAGAGTATTCAGTCCCGAGAAGAATCAAGCTATACAGGAGGAAGTCGAGAAGCTCCAGAAAGCTCGTTTTATTGAAGATGTTAAATATCCATATTGGTTAGCCAATGTGGTGATGGTAAAGAAGAAAAACAACAAGTGGAGGATGTGTGTAGACTTCACTGAACTCAATAAAGCATGCCCAAAAGATCACTTTCCACTGCCCCGAATTGATCAACTGGTGGATGCTACCTCGGGACACAAGTTGCTGATCTTCATGGATGCTTATTCTGGTTATAATCAGATCAAAATGAAACCTGAAGACAGGGAAAGTACTTCTTTCATTACCCCTAGGGGAACTTATTGTTATAATGTTATGCCTTTTGGTTTGAAAAATGCAGGTGCGACATATCAGAGGCTAATGAACAAGGTCTTTGATGAACAAATCAATGATAATATGGAAGTCTATGTTGACGATATGCTGAGGTAAAGCAAGAAAGCTGCCGATCATCTAGTTGACTTAAGTCAAACTTTTGATCAACTAGATAAATATCAAATGAAGCTGAACCTGACGAAGTGCATATTTGGAGTACGAGAAGGCATGTTCCTCGGGTACATTGCCAATCAACGAGTCATTGAAGCAAATCCTGAAAAGATCAAAGCTTTAATAGAGCTGCGATCTCCAACAACGAAGAAGGAAGTACAAAGTCTCACAGGCCGAGTAGCGGCACTCAACAGATTTGTGTCACGAGCAACTGATAGATGTCTCCCATTCTTCAAGACACTCAGAAAGAATTTTGAGTGGAATGATGAATGCGAGAAGGCTTTTCAAGACTTGAAGAGATACTTGGGAGCACCCCCATTGTTGTCCAGGCCAGTGATGGGAGAAAAATTATACTTGTACCTTGCAGTGTCCGAGAAAGCAGTTAGCTCGGCGTTAATCAGAGTGGATAATGGAGTACAAAAGCCAATTTACTACACAAGTAAGGCCTTCCGAGGAGCAGATATTAGATATCCAAGGCTGGAGAAATTGACACTGGCACTGATTGAGGCGAGTAGGATAATGAGGCCATACTTTCAGGCTCATACGATAGTAGTATATACCGATGTGCCATTGAGACAAGCCCTTCACAAGACAGAAAAATCAAGGAGATTGATGTACTGGGCAATAGAGCTCGGAGAATATGATGTAATTTATTAACCCAGGTCATCACTGAAAGGGCATGATGTAGCAGATTTCATAGCGGAGTTCACCTATCCTGATACCCCCGAGGAGCAAAAGTTGCTTGCTGATCAACCTGTGGATGTTATAGGATCAACAAACACTGGCTCAGACCAACTTCGGTTGGTAAAAGGGCAAGTGGATGTTACAGGATCATTAAATTCAAGCTCAGACCAACCTCGGTTGGTAAAAGGGAAAGAAAATATGATCGACGAGGAGCAAGAAAAATTTGGGGAGGATGAAAGGAAGCATCAAATATTTCATCGAGGAACTCTGACTGATCAAAAATTTGAAGACGAGTTACCTATATGGATGCTATATGTAGATGGCTCATCTTGCACTGCAGGATGTGGCGCGGGGATAGTTCTGAGCACTCCGGACGAGGTCGATATGGAATACGCCTTGCGTTTCCAATTCAAAGCTTCCAACAATGAGGCTGAATATGAGGCCATGATTGCAGGGCTTAATTTGGCAAAAATTATGGAGGCACAACAGGTTGTGATCTTCAGTGACTCTCAATTGATTGTAAACCAAATGATGGGAGTATATGCAGTTAGAGGAGAATTAATGATCAGATATCATGCAAAGGCAAAGGAACTGTTGTCAGAATTTACCACTATTCAGCTCGTCAGAATACCAAGAATGGAGAATGCGAGAGCAGACGCCCTAGCTCGACTAGCATCAGCTACTCGCACCGAGCTACGACGAACAATCCTAATTGAAGTGTTAGCTGGTCGGAGTATAGATGAAGATCTGAAGATGAACTTTATCACCCTTGATTTAGGACCATCTTGGATGGATACCATTTGGGTATATATCGAGGAGGGAGAATTGCCAATTGACAAGCTTGCATCCAAGAAATTAAAGTTTAAAGCTTCTCGGTATGTACTAACTAATGGTGTTTTATATAGACGAGGAATTATGGCAGGTTTGCAGAGATGTGTACATCCCACCAAGGTGAAAGATTTGATTGAAGAGATCCATGAAGGGTCTTGTGGAGCACATGTAGCAGGTCAGACACTTTTACAATGGGTGATGACGCAGGGATACTACTGGCCGACGATGAGGGAAGATTGTATAGCTTATGCCAAGAAATGTGACAAGTGCCAGTGCTTTTCCTCCATCCGAAGAACTCCACAAGCATTGTTGTCACCCATAACTTCCCCTTGGCCATTTGCCATGTGGGGAATTGATTTGGTTGGACCACTGCCAACGACCCGAGGAAGGTTCAAGTACCTCGTCGTCGCAGTGGATTATTTTACTAAGTGGGTAGAAGCTGAGCCACTCATTGATATGACATACGAGAAGGTGTACCAATTTGTTTGGAAGAACATCATTTGCCGATATGGTCTCCCTCATGACTTCATCACAGACCATGGGACACAATTTGATAACGAGGAGTTTGCCGCCTATTGTCATCAGTCAAATATCTTGAAGGTCCACTCAGCACCAGTCCATCCTCAAAGCAATGGTCAAACTGAAGTGACAAACAGAACGCTGCTGAACGGTTTGAAGAAAAGATTGGATGATGCGAAAGCAAACTGGATCAACGAGCTACAATCAGTACTTTGGGCTTACGAACTACTCCCCGAGTAGCAACTGGAGAATCACCATACATGCTGGCGTTTGGAAGTGAAGCTGTCATACCTGCCGAGTTGGGCCTCCCAACACACAGGGTAATGAATTTCAATTCCCCTGTCAGCAACTTAATGAGAAGACTGGATTTAAACATGCTCGAGGAAGTTAGAGAAGAAGCAGCCATTAGAAATGCTGCTTACCAGTAGCGAACAGCTTTGTTCTACAACAAGAGGGTGAAGAAGTGCGACCTGAAAGAAGGAGACTATGTGCTGAAGAAAGTAATTCAAAAACATAATAAACTGGAGGCAAACTGGCATGGAACATATCGAGTTACAGAAGTTGTTCGACCAGGAACTTATCGAATATCAACTTTAGAAGGCGAGGAGTTTAAAAATGCCTGGAATGCAGAGCACCTGCGCAAGTATTATCAATGATGTATATGTAACGCAGTTTCCATCAGTATGAATAAAATGAAAATATTCTGCAAGTCTCTCTGTTTATTGAAATTTTTTTGGGGAATACTAGTGCTATGCACTGCTCGGCACTTCTCGGCAGACTACTCAAGAAAATATTCCAAACTGTACCAAGTATGGTTAGTCGGGGATAAAAACCCACTCACTGTAGTTGGTCGACGAGGAGAAATATTCCTAAAAATGCCAACCTATTTGGCTAGGAAAAGAAAATATTCCAAACTGTACAAAGTATGGTTAGTCGGGGATAAAAACCCACTCACTGTAGTTGGTCGACGAGGAGAAATATTCCTAAAAATGCCAACCTGTTTGGCTAGGAAAAGAAAATATTCCAAACTGTACCAAGTATGGTTGGTCGGGGATAAAACCCCACTAACTGTAGTTGGTCGACGAGGATAAATATTCCTAAAAATGCCAACCTGTTTGGCTAGGAAACGAAATATTCCAAACTGTACCAACATAGTTGGTCGACGAGGATAAAATATTACAAACTGTACCAAGTATGGTTAGTCGGGGATAAAAACCCAGTCACTGTAGTTGGTCGACGAGGAGAAATATTCCTAAAAATGCCAACCTGTTTGGCTAGGAAAAGAAAATATTCCAAACTGTACCAAGTATGGTTAGTCGGGGATAAAAACCCACTCACTGTAGTTGGTCGACGAGGAGAAATATTCCTAAAAATGCCAACCTGTTTGGCTAGGAAACGAAATATTCCAAACTGTACCAACGTAGTTGGTCGACGAGGAGAAAATATTCCAAAATGTACCAACATAGTTGGTCGACGAGGAAAAAATATTCCAAACTGTACCAACATAGTTGGTCGACGAGGAGAAAATATTCCAAACTGTACCAAGTATGGTTGGTCGGAGATAAAAACCCACTAACTACAGTTGGTCGACGAGGAGAATTTATTGACCTTGGTTGGTCAGACACATTTTATAAAAAAGACAAAAATCTACCAAGTATGGCTGGTCGGGGATAAAAACCCACTAACTGTAGTTGGTCGACGAGCACAATTTAACAACCTTGGTTGGTTGAAAAAAAAAATTTTAAACATTTTTATACTCATTACTTTATTATTAAGTGATCGAGCAACATTACTGATACTTGTAACTTTTTTATTACTAAGTTGGTCGATGAACAACACAATATTATTATCTTTTTAACAGATATGTATAAATGTAAAGTGTTGATATTTACAAGACAGTAGCAATTAAGATTTGCAAACAGAAATGAAAGTTTTTCATGAAATTCGAAATAAATTACATTGATGATAAAATGAAAGTTACATTGATATGTATACTAATTGTTACATTAAAAATTTCTATTCTATTGGTCTTTTCCCATCAGCTTTCGATACAGGTTCCTCGCCAGCAGGCGGATCATTAAAAGACTGAGGAGAATTGATGAAGTTCAAATCCTTCAGGATCCTGACATTCATCACAGAAGGTCGATCTAATAGATGCTCAGGACGAGATACCTCGATCTGAGAGTGAAGATTATAGTCACCGAGGTATTTTGAAATTAAGCTTCGAGGAATGTCCCGAGCAGGGATCCACTCCATCTCCAAGTTGTACGGTGGCACAGGCAGGTCAAGCAATCGGGGATCATGGTAGTCCCATAGATAGTGTCCTTGTTCAAGCTTTAACACACCTAAGGCATTCAACCAGCCTTGCTTGTAGCCCTCATTGTTGGCATTCTGGATACGATCATCCAAATGGAATAGTGCTTCGTTGTATCCAGCCATCCAGAATTCCCTGGGCTGTTTGTGGAACTGATATGTTAGCCTTTCTAGCTGCTCATGGAGATTCTTGATGAAAAGCTCTTTATTCTCCAAGACTGATTTCTGCGCAGAGAGCTATTTCTCCAAGTCCCTTATCTTCTTTGACATGTCAGACAAAGCCTGGTTCTTAGCCATTAATTGGAATGCTTGGTTCTCTAAGGCAGACGCTGTCCTCTGTTCCTCGACCAGCACCCGAGCTGCTCTTCCTCGTCCCCGAGGAGCTCTTGCTCATCCCCGAGGAGATGTGGAAGTGCCCGACCTCCTCAAGGTGTCTAACTCTTCCCTTAATTTGGCATTCTCAACCTCTAAAAATGAAAATCCCTCGCCAGTCACTAGGATTAGGGCTGTTGAAGAAGAAGCTACAGACTTCAACTGCGCTAGCTCCTTCTGCAAATTGTTATTCTCTTGCTCCAGCAGCTCGACAATCTGTCTGCACTGTTCAACCTCACCCTTCAAAGTTCTCTCCCTCAGATCATACCCAGCAAAAAGCTTCTCCTAGCCCTTGTCAGCAACGATCAACTTATACTTCTTCTCGTACCCCTCATGCAGTAAGGAAGTTGATTCCTTGTACTGATTCTAAAGGTCTTCGAGGGTACACTGGAGATCCTCGATCATTTCATAGAAAGCCACATTATTGGCTACAGCTCGGTCAAGTAGACACTTCAGGTACTGATATGCTTCGACTGCCTGTTCTGAAGCATCATGACCAAGGATGTCGGCAACTTCTGATGCACTCAGGTCTGTGTGACCATCCTTATAATATTCATTACATTACTGCATCAGCTTTGTATCATTGGCAGATAGCAGATCCATCCTGGCCAGAAACTAGCAGAGAAAGAAAAGACAATCATTAAAAAGAAGATCAAGACAGAGTACAAATAGAAAAGAGACAACCGTATGGAAGAAAGAACTAAAGTTTTATTAGATCATGAAATTTGGAGTTACAAATTTTGGGTTACATTTGACAAGAAAGAAAAAAAGAAAGGTAAACTCGAACAACATTACACATTTTCCTTATCTCCCAAAACCTTCTCGGAAGGTTGGGAGGAGGAAGCAGGTTGCTCGGAGGGAACTGTGGGTTGTTCAGAAAGCACCAGCTGTTGCTCGGAAGAAGAAACGACTTGCTCGGCAGCAGGCTGGTTGGTTAGGGCATGTTCTCCCACTACCATTGAAGACTCCTCAGAGGTAGCTTCGTCCTCTTCTAATTCTTCTGGAGTAGGAGGGGGACCAGGGATGTGTCTCTGGAATAGCTTAGATGACTCGTCGACCTTCATTTCCTGAAGGGCAGCAACCCATCCATCCCTAAAATACTTTAGACTACCATAGTCCAATTGAGAGACCATGGCATCACATCCCTTATCCCACCCCTTGTCCCAGTCAGAGCTGAAGGACTTCTTTACGACAGCTTTCCTTTTGGCCTTCTCCAAGGCAACCTTCTCAGACAGCAAATCATCAGCAGCTTTCAGTTTTTATTCAGCTTCCTTTCTGCCGAGTTACTTCCTGGAGGTGGACCAACCTCTCCTCAGCAACTTTGAGCTTATTCTCAAGCTCCCCTTTAGCCCTGAGCTTCTCTCCGAGCTCTTTATTTTCCTTCTCCAAGGCAGCCTTTTTCTTCTCCAACTCTTTGGAGGCATCAACAACTCGAGCTTTTTCTTGCTCGGAGGAGGCAAGCTTTCTCTCCCAGATAGCCGTATCAGTGGCATATTACTGGCGAGAGTCTTCCAAATATTTGATAGCCTCTTCCATAGCTCCCTCCACACTGGACGAGGAGCATGAGGCTTTAATGGCTTCATCCTTTTTCAGGATTATGTTAAAGCAACTCGTCAACTGTGAATAGAAAAAGAAAGCAAGTTAGGAACAAGAAATGACAAAGGAAACTACAAAAAGTTTAAAGTAAAGAAACTTACTGAAGCAAGATGATGAGCAGCCAAAGAAGTAACAATGTCCCGAGTAAGGTTATCTTTAGTACCTTGGACCTCAGGAATGGTCAAGGACTTTACTGAGCTCACGTCAGAGCTCGAGGGAACAAAAGTGGGAATTTCAGTCCCAACAGCTGGGGGCTGAATGATGGTATCAGCCAAATTGACCGAGGAGCTCTTCTTCAGCCTCCTCGGGGGAACAGGTATAGCCAAGGAAGAACCCTTGGTCGGTGATATCACAATCACCTCTCCCAGAGCAGCAGACCTGCTCGGAGCCACTGCGGGCTTCTCGACAATTTTTGCAAGAGAAGCTGGAGGAGTTGTAGCAGTTTTCTTTGTCCCCTCCTTTGGGACATCGATCCTGCTCCTCTTTGCCTCACCAGAACCGGAGGCATTCTTCTCAAACAAGGTGGGAGGTCTTCTTTTATTCATCCTTTCGCTCAAAGGAATGTGGGATTCAGGCGAAGAACTTGCAGAGGCTGGTACTGGCTCTGCTTCAATGATCACTGGACGAACAGTGAAGGAGGTTGTGTAGCTCTTGTACTGGAGAAAATACGAAGCCGACCTGATGTGCTCGTCGGCAACCCTTTGATGCAAACCCCAGATAAGTCCCAAATGCCTTATATTGACATCTGTTTCTTTTGGGCACTTTCTTTTGCTATCAACTGCAAATAAACAAACATTGTTATCAGTAACACATTTTATCAAACACAAAACAAACATGATTTCAAGATAAATAAAATAAAATAAAAATAACCTATCCCATTACCATAAGGAGGGAATCTGGGACCCTGGTAAACCTCATCTCCGGTTAAAGGAAGGTGTTGCCAATTTTTTACAAAAACCCCATGTTCAAAATAATCCCTGTTGGCATCAGGGAGATTGACTACTAAGGCTCTATTTATAAACCTAGTTTTTAAATAATAAATATTATCATTAATTGCCCATCTATAGCAGTACATGATTTTTGGAATTCCTATACGAGTTTCATGCACTTGATTTAATTTATGCACCCCATTAACTATTCTCCATGTGTTGGGGCCTATTCGTGCAGGAACAACATCAAAGTACTGACAAAATTCTAGACACAGAGGATTTGGTGGAAAAGAAAATCCACACTCAGCAAAAAAGAGACTGGGGAACCAATGTCCCTCAGCCAAATTGAAATAATTAGAAGTCTCAGAAAGCTCTTCCAATACAACCCAAGAAGGAATGGAAAAATCAAATCGAAATTTGTCAAGAGACTCAACAGGGTAAACGATGATGATGAATTAAAAGAAATGAAGGAGAAGAAGAAAGAAGATCTTACATAAAAAAGACTGAAGCTGTTGACAATGAACGACGGAAGAGATGAACGCACAAGAGAGTAGAAGACAATGAAAAACTCGAAGATGAAAATTTGAAAAGATAGAAGACGATGGGAGTCTCTGTGAAGTTTACTTACCTTGCCTTGGGAACTGGCGAAGTAATGATTACAAAAAGGATGATTACGTTATCGGCAGCTAAAAAGGCATTAAATATTGGCGCGGGAATCAAAGCGAACAACAGCGGATAAAAAGATGAAAAGTGACGCGGGAACCGAAGCGAGCAGAAAAGTCCAGAAAAGCATGATTCTACGAATTGGGAAGGAGAAATAAATACAAGGGAGATGATCCTAAAAATCAGGAAGAACTATTTAAAGCTACCGTATTCCGAGAAAGAATGTTCCATACTCCTCAAATTTCGAACTATGAAACATTGGGGGCTTCTGTTGATACCAATTTTAATCTGCTGACTTGGATCAATCATACGAAGACATGTGGCTATCTACATAGCAACAACAAGCACTTTTGAGATGATCACACGCTCCGAGGAACCATGTTATTCCGAGGAACTCATACGCTCCGAGGAGAAGACCTCACTAAGGAACTCATATGCTCAGAGGAACAGACCTCTCCGAGGAACTCTTGAATACCAGAAAGCTTAGGCGGTCCGAGCTACTCAGGCGGTTCGAGCTGCATCTCGAACAGAGCAGTAATAGCTGGATAACCAACAGTTCAACTGGTTCATTAAATGCTTATCATTCAGACACGCAAAGAAGGCATTAAATGTATTACCCTTTCATATGTATATCATTTAATGTATTACCCTTTCACATTACAGCCTCAGGGCTATAAATACATTGTCCAATCCTCATTATAAGGGATCTGATCCTGAATCCAAACTTTGGGATCTAGAACATAATTTATTGTAATCTAGAATTCCCAAACAATCAGCAATAGAATAACTGTGGACGTATGCCATTCTTATAAGGCTAAACCACTTTAAAATCTTTTGTCTCATTTATTTATCTGTGATGGAATTATTAGAGTGATCTAATTTTTTACATCAACAATGATATAATTGTATGAACATATCACTCCAGTGCTATTATAGGAGGTTGTGTGATGTGGGTGATCTTCCCTAGCTAATATTAGCAGGCTTATTAGCAACGCCACGTCATAGCACCACGAATGTCCCCTTGTGAGGTTGAAGTTTGAAATGAGGTGATTTTGGTATCGTTACGACTCACTATCAAAAGATTATGACCACCTCCAATACGTGTACGATTTGTCAAGTTCGATGTGAGATTCTGACTCGGTAGCCCAAGATGATGTTTGTATTCCCTGGAGCATGATATCATTTTAGAGACCCACATCCCCGTGAGTTATTACTAGGAGGGATGGCGGATATATGCGGAACATGTGTGCTTATTATTTCATAAAAAATACATGTATATACATGTAGAAAATATATACGAGTTTAAGATAATAATTGTCAATTATTTTGTAATAACTAGTGAAAGTTATTAGAAATTAAGTTAATAGATTATATTTGAGAATTATAATTCTTAAATTTATGTGAAAACCAATTGGATAAAAATACTCCTCAACGAGGTAGCTTATAGACTTAGAGATATTGGAGAACTAGTTAGGTGGATTGCATAACTAGGGGGTAAAAATGCATACGTTAGGTGCGCACTATAGTTGAGGGGTAAGGGGTGAGTATTATCTCATGTGAATGCGACATCAATTTAAATATGAAAAAAAATTATTCATAATTATTATTCAGTTTTAATTACTTGAAAAATATTTTTAAAAGGTTTTGGGATTTGAACCATATCAAAAAATTATTTTTAAAACTTTTAGGTGTCCAGCCACAGGGACGCCAAACATGAGTCTCTATTCCAGGTTAGCGGAGCTGCAACTGTTGTAGAGTGTTGCAGGGACTTAATGTAATCGTTCTCCATTCTTGTTATTCTAGACATGATTAGTCTCTTTACTATTAGGTCACGTAGCCCATTTCAGATAGTTTTATTCCATTTGATTTTATTTTAGCTATTGGGATTATTGCATGAATGTTATACCGATGGTATATTCGATAGATTTTGGCATGTAATAGATTTCAGTGTTCAGAGTAGTTATGTGATTGTGGATTAGTTTATTCATTGAATCAGTTATGGTTTTAACTATATTGTGTTATGTCACTTGAATAAAGATAAAAGAAAATATTAACACAGGCTTAATTAAATATTAGGTGGTTAGTAATTAATTGAAGTTTTGACAGTGATGCTAAGAATAAGCCATATGGTAATCCTGTTTTATTTTAGTAGAGTGTTGGCCACCCATTATTTTAATAAACGGGGTGTCACGGATGGTATTAGAACATCAGGTTATTGATTCTTTAGGATCTGTATGAACTTATTACGATTTCAGCATGACATTCTTTTATATAGAGCCATATTATTAGGATTATTGTACTCATTTGCGCATTTACATTCTTCTACTGATATAATTTGAATTAAATGTAGACTTATACAAATTAGATTTGGTTTCAGATGTCATCTAGGAGAGAACGACAGTTTAAGGCCGCTAAAGGGACCAATGCTGGACAGGCTCAATAGGAGCAAGAGATACGGTAGGGGATAGTGACAGCTGTAGAGGTGATAAATATTGTTTCTCAGACGATCAATACCGCAATGACCATTACGGCTCAGCAGCAGCAGCCGGTGGCACCAACCATTTAAGCTTACCCGGGGTAAAGGGTAAGGGAGGCCTTTCATAAGGAGCATCTACCAGAGTTTAAGGGTAGTTCAGATGTTATAGCTGCTAGTCAGTGAAAGAAGAACATGCGGCATCACCTTCGTATGGTTGACTGTAGTGACACACAAAGGAAGATTTTGGCAACGTTTAAGCTTGTAGGTGAGGCACTACAGTGGTGGAAATTAGTCACCACAGTAGAGGAGTAAGATACGATGCCTATTGCAGAGTTCTGGGTACAGTTTGACCGTAAATACTTTCTTTCGAATATTCAGACTGAGATGTAGAGGAAATTTTTGGATGTTGAGTAGGCAGACAATACAATGGTAGATTATGAGGAAGAATTCACTCACCTGGTAAACTGTCTGCCAGAAAAGGAGAATACTGAGGAAAAAAAGATGTCGAATTATATGGATGGGCTGAATTAGAGGATTAAACAGCACTTGTTAGGAAACTCGACATTATAGG
Organism: Sambucus nigra; assembly: GCA_949130495.1. Classification (NCBI taxonomy): domain Eukaryota; kingdom Viridiplantae; phylum Streptophyta; class Magnoliopsida; order Dipsacales; family Adoxaceae; genus Sambucus; species Sambucus nigra. The sequence continues at coordinate 306,274,073 of OX422207.1, read as the reverse complement.
CGTACAATGATGTCGTCAATGCTGCATTATTGCACATCAGGATCATCGCTTCCATCTAAAGGGGATTAAGAAAGCGGGGAACTCTATCCATTCATCCAGATCATAGGAAATGGTGTTAGTGGGGCACCATAGCAGCAGACTGGTCAACATCAGGGGCGGGATTCCCAACTGGGGAATTCTATTAATAGATTTCATTTAGGGGCTTTGGGCTTAATGGCGATGGATTTAGGCAGGGTCAATAGAACCCACAGTAGAAGAAGCATGTTCCCAAGGGCCAGCAGGGCCAAGGAAACAATGGGGGAGGCCAGCAGGACCATCAACTACAAATGTAGTATGGGCGTGCCTATAACATTCGTAATGTGGTGATATCACACTGCCATCCTCACATGTAGTTGAGGTTAAGTTTCCTTTCCATGGGCATATGGGCCGAGTGTTATTTGATACAAAAGCATCATATTCATTTATAGCTACTATATTTTCATGTATACTCGATTTATTAGATATTCTCGATAACATTATCATATGTGTAGATTCACCTTTGGGTAGTGGGGAACATATCCACTCCGTATGTAGAGGGGTGGAGATAGATGTCGAGAAACTGAGTTTGAAACTAACTTGCTTGTGTTAGATATGATTGGGTTTGATGTTATCTAGGGTGCGGATTGGTTGGCAGAATATCGGGCAACGGTGAATTATTTTGGTAGGACCATTGTCTTTTCCATTCCAGGGTAGGAGATTCTCTTAGTGGTGATGCCTCTTCCCGAGGGATTTTATGGTTAGGGATTCCAGGTTAGGACCATTATCATCAGACTCGATCCTAGTGGTTAGGGATTTTGTGGATGTATTTCAGGAAATGTCAAGTTTTTCACTGAGCCGAGAGATAGAGTTTATTATCGATTTAACGCCTGGGACTAGGTCGATTGCTCGAGCACCATATCGTATGGCTCCATTAGAGATGTAAGAGTTGCAGGAACAGATTCAGTAGCTCTTGGGGTAGGGCTTTATTCATCGGAGTACATCATCATGGGGTGCTCCAGTATTGTTTATAACAAAGAAGGACAGTTCACTTTGTTTTTGCATTGATTACAACCGAGAGTTGAACAAGGTCACGTTTTGGAATAAATATCCATTATCTCGAATCAATGACTTATTTGACCAGCTGAAGGCAGAAACGTAAATCTTCAACATTGATTTGATATTGGGGTAGGGAGTAGGATGTCCTTAAGACTGCATTCCTAATGCGGTATGGGTCGTATGAGTTTTTGGTTATAAAGTTTGATATAACCAACGCCCCAACAATATTCATTGATTTCGTGAATAGTATTGAGATATTTTCTTGACCAGTTCATGATCGTATTCATACACGACATTTTGGTATATTCTCAGGTTAAGGATGAGTTGCGTATGGTTTTACAGATATTATGGGATCATCAATTATACACCAAAATCTCAAAGTGCGGATTCTGGTTATGTGAAGTGCAGTTCTTGGGTCATGTGATGTCTGACAGAGGCTTGTCCGTAGACCCGAGTAAGGTGTCAGTGGTGAGGGAGTTAGGAAAACCCACGATACTGACAGAGATCTACAGTTTCTTAGGATTGGTAGGATGGCTTTGCAAAGATTGCAGGTCCATTGACAAATTTGACTCGCAAAGGGGTGTCGTTTGAGTGGGATGATTATTTTCAGTTAGCTTTCAATGAGCAAAAGGACAATTTGACCTCAATACCTATGCTTGCACTACCTTGGGTAGGAGTGGAGTACCTTGTATTTATTGATGCATCCTTATAAGGACTTGGGGGTGTACTACAACAGGAGGACCAGGTTATAGCTTATGATTCTCTCAAGCTCAAGACACATGAGAGGAACTACCCCACACATTATTTGGTGTTAGCTACGGTAGTTTTTGCCTTACAGATTTGGAGGCACAATCTCCTGGGGTAGAAATTTAGTATGTTCATGGATCATAAGTCACTGCAATATCTGTTCACTCTAAAGGATCTCAACATCCAACAGTGTAGATGGTTTGAGTTTGTGAAGGACTATCAGTTTGATATCCAGTACTACTCGGAGAAGGCTAACGTGGTAGCAGATGCATTAAGTCGATGACCTATGGGGGTGTTAACGACGGTCTGGAAAGCTAAGTGTGGTGAGCTTCACCAGGATGATGCAGTTTCCAAGTCTTGTATGGATGTATTGACCATCACACTCGAGATTATTATACGGGTTGTGAAAGCACAAGCAGGGGATCAACTTTTCCAGGACAAGATACGTCAATTTTTGGCTGAGGGGCAACATCGTACTCGATCTGATGAAGGCTTACGCTTCAATAAGAGACTTAAAGTCCTATATGATGGGTATTTAAGGCATGTTGTTATAATAAAGGCCCACGAGGTGAGATTTTCAGTACATTTTAGTTGGGATAAGATGTACTAGGATATGTGCAGACACTATTGGTGTGTACATATGAAGCGGGACATAGATGAATTTGTTTCAAAGTGTGCCACGTATCAGTTAGTGAAGGAAGACCACGAGAGTCCAACCAGGATATTGCGGCCATTAGAGATTTTGGTGTGGAAGTGGCAGAGTGTATCGATGGACTTTATCACTGGACTACCGACCTCACAGAGGGGTCATGATTTGATGTGGGTGATCGTGGATCAATTGAACAAGGTCGCTAACTTTTTGCCAATGCCAATAAATTATAAAACAGTGTAGTACGCCCAACTCTTTATGGCCGAGATAATGAGGTTACACGAGGTACCGGTTAATATTATTTTTGGTTGGGACAAGATCTTTGTGTCCTATTTTTAGCACCGTTTCTAGGAGATAATGGGAATCGAGTTGCGATTGAGTACGGATTATCATCTTTGGATTGATGGGTCGACGAAGCAGGTTAATCGGATGCTAGAAGATATGCTCAGGATGTGTATACTTGATTTTAGAAGAGGTTGGGAGATGTACTTTCCATTGGTGGAGTTTGCGTATAATAATTTTTACCATCTTATGATCGGGATGGCACCTTATAAGGCATTATTCGTCCGACCTTATCATTCTCCCACTTGTTGGTTAGAGGACCTAATATGATCTAGGGTACTTATGCTAACATTGAGCTTATTTAGGGTTATATACGGATTGCTCAGGATAGGCATAAGAGTTATGTCGATGCAGACAAAAGACATGTAAAGCTTGATGTGGGTGACCATGTGTTATTATGGGTGTATCCTATGTAAGAAGTTATAAGGTTCAGGAAAAAGGGGAAGCTCGCATCGCGGGATGTGGGACCTTTTTTTATTATTGAGAGGGTGGGGCCAGTGGCATATAGGCTCGCCTTGCCAAAACATCTGCAGAAGATTCACGAAGTGTTTCATATTTCATCGCTGAAGAAGTATCAAACAAATGAGATGGATTATTGACACATTCCACTGGAGGAAATTGATTTTCAACCCAATATATTGTATGAGGAAAGACTGATTACTGTATTGGATCGTAGTGAGAATAAATTTCGGTCTAAAGTGGTTCCCTTGGTTCGTGTTCAGTAGGGACATCACAATGCCAACGAATCGATGTGGGAGCGTGAGAAAGATATGCGTGAGAAATATCCTGAGCTCTTTATTCCAGGTATCCCAAAATTTCGGGGATGAAATTCCTTTTCAAAAAGGGAAGTATGTAACACCCCATAATTTTGAGTATTTATAATTTAGTATTTAAATTACACGTATGCACGGAATTTAAAATAAATTGGAAAATAATGGGAATTTGAAATAAATATTAACTAGCACAAAATGGATTAATATTTATGTGTGTGATAAAGTAAATAAATTAATGTCAAATGGTATTTACGTCGTAAGTGAGTAAACATGACGGGAGTTGATGGTGTCTTAACCGGGACGCGTGTGTAAGTTAAAATAGGGTGAGATAGAAAAAAATGACAGGTGACTTAAATGATGATTGTGAGTGCACGGTTGATCCAAAATAGGTCAAAATAGTCAAGATTAAGTACCCGGGGGTATGATTGGGTTTCGAGGACTTTTTATACTAGTCGGACTCATAGAGGGGCATTTTAGTCATTTTAACGGAATGTGAAAAGGGAGTTTTGGAATTCATCTTATAAAATGAAGTGTTTGGTTCAGTTGAACAATCATTTCACAATACCCAAAGATTTATTGGAGTAACACCAAAAGTTAGAGAGTGAGTGAAGAGAAAATAGGAGAAAACTCAAAAGTTCCAAGAAGAAAACTCAAGGAATTCAGGCGAGATTTAAATTGGACGAAGTTAGGAAGAAATTCTGGGATTTTAATAATCTTCAAAAGAGCTCTTTATTAAAATTCATACCCTACGAATACTAAGGCATGTAATTATCTTGCTAAATGATTATGTATAGTATTCATTTCATATTAGGATTGGAAAATGAATTTGGGGTGGGATTCATATACAATTGGGTTTTGGAGAAATGAATTGTAAATAAAATTTTGTGATATGTATGAATTAAAATCTGGAAAGTTGAATCCCATATATATATAAATGAATCACTGATTTATAAGGTTGAGAAATTATGGACTATGGTGGTATTACAAAAAATTCTTAATATTTAAGAATTTAAGTCTAAATACCACGTAGTGATCATGCGTAGATGAATTTTGTATTAAAATGGATCTATTTCGTGTTTAGGTTTCACTAAAATTGATAATCATTGAGAAAATATGATTTGGGGATGATTAATTGAGATTAAACTTTACTGAAAATTAAAATGGGAAGAACTAGGGCGGTCTGAAGGGGAGAACGCCCTCAAGCCAAGTCGGTTCGGTGTCCTGTTATAGCCAGGTTAGATAATTTGGTCGTGATTTAATTTGGGGTTAAATTATGATGTTTGGGACTTCTAAAAAAATTGTTAAAATTGATAAAAATTCCTTGGGAGGAATAGGGATATATCCAGGGTATGAATGGGAATATGGGAAGGAATTATACGTGGAAAATTAATTAAGGGATTTATAATAAAAATTCAATAAAATAAGGATACGGGCTGGTGAAAAATAGTATATGTCCAGAAATAAAAATTAAAGAATCAATTAATTAAATAAGTGAATGTTTAAATAATTGGGAAAGAAAATAATATTTGGAAATTATAGACTAGTGCTACAAGTGATAGGCATGGTTAACAAGATTTCTGGGAATATCTATCTATATATATATATACACACACACACACACACACACACACACACACACACACACACACGAGTATGCCCACGCGTGAAGGCACGCTGATTATTTTGAAAAGTATAAAGTCATGTATAATATAAATAATAAATATTTTATATGTTAGAAGTATATATTTTTAAGTATATAATCACTTTTCAAAGAAATAATATCTTAAAAAATCACTTTTCAAAGAATTAAATTATTTAAAGACATATTTTTAGAAAAATAAAAATACTTTAGTGAAAAAATAATATTTTTTAAGAAAAACGTTAAAAACTTTTTTGTTTTGTTAAGATTATGGGAATAGCTACACCCTTTGTCTATTCGAAGGTAGCTAGTATAGATACACATGAATTGAAAAGAAAATGACATAAAAAGAAAAATGCTAGAGGAAAAATAAACAGAGCAACAAAACTCAAAAAAAATAAGATCAAAACTCTCATTGGAGCATTGTTTCTTCCAATGCTAGAGGAGTCATACCGAATTGACACATCAAAGTGCTAGACATGATGACATAACGATCCACCCTATTTCTTCCAATGTTGCTGGTGTTTCTTTTATGGTCTTTGTTATGTGCCAAAAAAAAAGTGTTGGGTGTTAAATTGACTAGATCCGGTGTAACACTTTTGCAGTTAAAAATATTAAAAGCTCCCCCCCCCCCCAAATTCATCTACTACATGTACATACAACACTCTCTGCCTGGTTCATTGGACAACAATTTGGCTTTCCTTTTTTGAGTTTTATAACCCTCAACCAGGAAAAAAAATGAGTCGCCTGAGAGAGAGAGAGAGAGAGAGAGAGAGAGAGAGAGTTAGCGTGTACATTCAACAATCAACAATCAACAAACAATGAATATTCTCAATAATAAAATTTGCACAACCCGGATTCTAACATATACCTGATTTTACAAAATCTTTATAGCTGAAAAACCCAATACAAAAAGGGGAAAAAAAGAAAAAAGAGAGAGAAACCTTAAACAAAATATTTAGTTTTATTAATATTATGTACACACTCACAACCCCCAATCCTATCCCCACCTCCTCTCTCTCTCCTCTCATCAACCCTCATGTTAACCCGGCACCATTAAACCCCATACCTTCGACCTCGGCCAGAAACCCGAAACTAAATTTCAGCCACTTTAACCTCTAAAACCCGTTGCCCCCATAACCTTCCAACTCGCGAATCCGACCGGACCTGTTGGTTCAACCCAAGAGAGAAAAGTTGTGCAAGTCACAATCCAATAGAAAAAAGTTGAGCACCACCAAATGTACATTTAGATTTATGGTACCTAAACATCTGTAATGTCAAAAGATAAATATAATATGTCCATACACACAGGCTGTAACACACGCACAAAAATAAAACACAATTAGTATGGAAAATTAGAGAATGAGAGTTCTAAATCGTAACTCTGTTTTAAATTTCAAAACATTAATCTGTACAATATAACACTTGCAACTCCCCTGATATAGTTGCACAAGCTATGCTCACACCTGCTGAACAGAATTCTGAGCAACATGTTACCTTTCTAGAATTAGCTGCCAATACCTCTAAGCATGCGTCTAATTTACCTGTAGGCAGCAAAGTGGCTATTGAAAAGGATTTTTCCAAACATCTCAACTCTAGGGACAATCCAAAGATGATATCTAACTTAAGAGTCCAACTGAGACTTTAGATGCCACAAACTTAATCACCAAACCACCCTAAACGTTTGCCAAAAATTGGACTTTGGATCAAGATCGGCTAAGTCAAGGTCTTATTGTTGAAGTTGAGTTAATTAATGATATACCAAAATACACCCTCGGCTAGGCCGAGGGTTGTCTAGTCCAAGATAAGGGATCAACTAAATTTCTACCCCATAATAGGGTCGTACCGAAGATAAGGGGCCGATAGGCCGACCCATGCTGGATGGACCAAATTAGCCCAAGCTCATGCAGGTTGCAGCCTCGGCTTGGGGATAGTTCAAACGACCAAACGATCAGCCGACCCTAAGGAGGCCTACTGTACAAATGCCTAACGTTAAGCAATCAAGGCTTCCAAAGATTAGTCTTAGCCTCGGCCTGTCATATAAGTCGAGGGTGACACCATCATGGCACGTGATTTGGGAGATGCATGGAACAGTGCGCATGGGACTCATGTAGCACGTGGACTAAACCGTCATAACAAGATCATTCTCTCATGTGCGGGAATATTATGTCATCATTACCTACAAGTGGCCCAACCAGGTGTCAATAAGGGATTGGTTAGATCATCATTCAGATGCTTATTTCATGCTTGGGGGTACACTACACCCCCCAAACCATATATATGCTTGTCACCTTCAACCTTTCAAAGGGATCGATAATTATAACCCTAGTTGAAACTCTGTTTGTATATACAGTAGCGAGAGAAAACTTATGTGCATTGTATCCAAGGCCATTAGTGCCCATATTTACTGGATCGCATACTCACAGTGGATGTAAGCATGATTGGATGAACCACTATACATCATTGTCTTCATTCCTCTTCTACTCACCTCCTTCTATATACCTACATGCATATATAATTCTATTACTGTCATTGTTATTATTGTTTGAGCTCTTCCACCTCTTATCTGGTGGTGTTGTTTCAAGCATAATCAGTTTGGCACCGTCTGTAGGAACGAGAAGCTATCTTTTCCTTTCTATAGCTTGACCTCACCGGAGACTCTGGTGGTGAACCAGATCCCCCCCATTTGCGTGGAGCTATTTCATCATTGAAAGAGATCCATTAAGGTTCTTAAGATTATCTATCTTTTGATCATTCAGCTCATCAAAACTCAAACATATGGCACTGGAGTTACCACCACCTCCTCCACCGGCTAGTGGAGTAGGACCTAGTTCTATCCATATACCACCTCAGTCTGAGACGGCAGAGGTATCTTTTGCCCTGAAGTCCTTGGCAGTAAGCCATCAGGTTATGCAAGAGTAATTTCCAGCTCTTAGCCAAAATATACGGAGACCACCCGGAGTCTCACCGGAGATGATTACTCCGACAGCTGCACCAGAATAACATGAGGCCAGGGGACCACCCCAGGAACCACGCAATGACCTACCACCTCCACAACAGTGGAGGGATGTTGCTGACCCCCGACATCTACGCCTGGGGAGGTAAGGAAACCCTTGCTCGAAGGATAGATATGACGATGTGGAAGTGGAAAAGGCTCCCATAGATTGCTGGGAGCCGTATGAGGTCTCCAACAACACTGTATGACATATCCAGGAGAGCCAAGGGAGGTATAGGAGGCAGAATCCTAACGATCGCCCTAGAGGCTCAGCTTTTGACAATCTGAGCAGAGGGTCGGCCTTTGAGAGGCTAGGAACAGTCAATAACCTGAGGGAAAGATTGTTCAGGTTGAGGAGTCTCGCAAGGTCCAGACGAGAGGTAGTAGATGGCCGACCCCACGAGGGCCGACCCCATGGACAAGACGACGGTCAAGGAGAAGTGAACAGTCAATGAAGGTTGGCTGCAGCAGGGCCCTCAGTTCACCCCAGAGAAGCGGCAGGGGATAACATCGACCAAGATAACCCTATGATGCCGTGGAATGACTCGATTTAGAGGTTGGAGGATAAAATTAGTGATATCCTAAAAATTCAAGACCCTCTTCAAAAAGGATATTCCATAGGCTCACCCTTTGTGGTGAAGATAGTCAACTTCCCAACACCATCCAAGTTTAAGCCACCTATGGTCACCCCAAGGTATGACTGTAGTACCAACTCAGTCTATCATATTGAGATGTACCAATCAGCGATAGACATATACTATATCTCAAATGAGATAAGGTGTCGTGATTTTTCTAGCACTTTGACCGGGACTGCACATGTCTAGTATACCTCTCTTCCAAAGAACTCCATTGAAAGCTTTAAGAAGCTGACAGATCGGTTCATCCACAAATTTTTCTTCGGAGTAAGGCCACAGAAGAAGACCACTCACCTGCTCTATATTAAGAAGGGGAAGAATAAGAGCCTCAGAGACTACATATCCACGTTTAACAAAGAAAAGTTAGAGGTCAAAGACTACGAGGAAATTATAGCCATGACAACCCTCAATAGAGGACTCTAAAAGGGGAATCTATTGTGGAATATTGCTTAAGACCCCTCGAAGTCAATGGCTGAGCTGCTAGCAACAGCGGGGAAGGTGATGAACGTCGAAGAGGCAATGGCCTCCAATTACGAAGATGAAAAATGGGGCACTAGTGGAGGTAAATACCAGAAAAAGAATGGGAAGGGGAAGAAAATACTAGTAGATGACAAGTTTGTAGATTACACCCTTCTAACGGTCAGTTGCGAACACATTCTGAATGAGATAAAGAGCGACCGATCATTAAAATGGCCTGAGAAGTTGAGAGCACCCCCCACAAGAGGAACAAAAACCTGTGGTGCAAATTCCACCAAAACCATGGCCATTTGACCGATAAGTGTTTTGCTCTAAAAGATGACCATCCTGGGTTGGTATAAAATGGTCGTACTAACTGACTCTCCTCTCAGACAGGTCATCCACAGGACAAAAAAATTAGGGAGGCTAATGGCATGGGCAATTGAATTGAGAGAATTTGATATTGTATACCAACCCATGATGGCTATCAAGGGACAAGACTTAGTAGATTTGATGGCTGAATTCACCTGGGAAGAGGTTGAGACTGGAGATGGAGGCCTTGAGAAGATAAACAACCAACAAGAAAGGATTGTTGACCCTCTTATAGATAAGGCTGAGACCAGCAAAGTTAGAGAAAACGTTGTTAAAAATGAAGAAGGAAGATACCTCTTTAGACAGGGCTCCCTATTTAAGGGTAATTTCTTAAAAGAAGGTGCTGTGTGGAGCCTCTTCATGGATGGGTCTTCTTATGAAAATAGGAGCGAGGATGGATTGATAATGTCAGCACTGGACAACACATACATAGAATATGCCCTAAGATTAAACTTCAAAGCCTCCAATAATGAATTAGAATATGAGGCCCTAATATCAGGCCTCTCTTTGGCCAGAGGTCTTAGTATCAGACAAATCTTGGTGCATAGCGATTCGAGATTAGTAGTAAATCAAATACTGGGAGCATATGAGGCCAAAGATGAAAGGGTGGCCAAGTATCTCGAGAAGGTGAAATCAATGCTGAAAATCTTTAAGGAAGTAAAGTTGAAGAGGGTTCCTCGACTAGACAATAGCCTAGATGATGCACTTATAAGACTAGCCTCAACAACCAGAACAGATATCAGAAAAACAGTGCCGGTAGAAATTCTGCTTCGGCCAATGCTTGAAGATGAAGACAGAGCACTTAACTTCTGCCTAAATGTGAACATGGAAGCCTCATGGATGGACCCTATGTACAGATATATTAAAGAGGAGCAGATTCTAGAAGAGAAATCCGAGAGGAAGAAGATGAGATACAGGGCTATAAGATTTACTGTCATTGGGGATTCCCTGTACAAGAAAGGGTTCTTACTCCCATTATTCAAGTGTGTTCACCCATATGAGGTTCCATACATCTTACAAGATGTGCATGAGGGGTCTTGTTCGAGTCACATCGGGGGAATATCGTTAGCCAAGAGGATAGTCCCCCAAAGATACTGGTGGCCAACCTTGGCTAAGGATGCTGCGGCATATGTGAAGAAGTGTGACAAATGCCAGAGGTTCGCCACCATACCCTATTAGCCTCATCAACCTCTGACTTCCATTACCTCACCGTGGCCATTTGCAGTATGGAGAATCAATTTGGTAGGACCCCTACCAAGGGTAGTAAATAACTATCGATATTTGATTATGGCGATTGATTAGTTTTCAAAATGGGTGGAGGTCGAGCCGATGATCACGATCACTGAGCAAAAGACCTTCCAGTTTATCTGGAAGAATATCATATGCAGGTATGATCTCCCCAACACCCTTATCTCAGATAACGGGACTCAATTCAAGAATGTTTCCCTTGAGAAGTACTGTGAAAGGGTGGGGATCAAGAAATTCTTTTTAACCCTAGGCAGACCCTAGGCATATGGGAAAACTGAGGTAACAAATCAAACAATTCTGGATGGGATTAAGAAAAAACTCGAAGAGGAAAAGGGAAGATGGGTCGAAGAAGTATATGCCATACTATAGGACTACAGGATGACGGTAAAAACTCCTACGGGGGAAACCCCCTTCATGTTGGCGTATGGCTCAGAGGTCGTCATCCCTATTGAAATTGGGCTTCCCACTCACAGAATTCAAATGTATGACCCTCAGAGAAATATGGAAGAAAGGAGACTTGATCTAGACTTGATTGAGGAAAGAAGAGAAGAACCTAAGATAAGACAAGCAACCTACCAGCAGAGGACAACCAGGTTTTACAACCAGGTAGTAAAGGAAAGGCCAATCGTTGTGGGAGACCTAGTCCTTAAAAATACTTAGCAAAAGCCTAACAAGCTTGACCTAAATTGGCATGGCCAATACAAGGTCATCGATGAAGCTATCCCAGAAACCTATAGGCTAGAAAACCTTGAAGGGGAACATTTTTCAAAACCCCTAGAACGCAAATCATTTAAAGAAATATTATCAATGATGTTGTAGTTGATGTCTGACTTGTTCACAATTGTAATGAATGTGTTGTTTCATAGAACACTTGGAATGTTAATGAGAATATTTTATTGCCCCTCATCTTGTGTTTGTCAATTTAGATATCTGTCAGGGTAATTCATGCTAAGCTACAAAACATCATTCATGGTGAAGTAGGCTTAAATGCTCTTCGATGATACGACATCATGGATGGGGACAACCTCATCCATATACTGTCAACAACATCGAGGGGAATTTAATTGTGAAAACATCATTAATTTGGTGGGTAACCACCCTCGCCTATAGTGAGGGTGAATGGTAGGGATGAACCTTCGTTCACTCTCAAGAAAGACGAGGGAGAACTTGATATTTGAAAACACCATTAATTTGGTGGGGAACCACCCTCGGCTATGATGAGGGTGAATGGTAGGGACGACCCTCCATTCACTCTCAAGAAAGATGAGGGAGGACTTGATATTTGAAAAAACCATTAATTTGGTGGGTAACCACCCTCGGCTATGATGAGGGTGAATGGTAGGGACAACCCTCCATTCACTCTTAAGAAAGACGAGGGAGGACTTGATATTTGAAAACACCATTAATTTGGTGGGTAACCACCCTCGACTATGATGAGGGTGAATGGTAGGGATGACCCTCCATTCACTCTCAACAAAGACGAGAGAGGACTTGATATTTGAAAACACCATTAATTTGGTAGGTAACCACCCTCGGCTATGATGAGGGTGAATGGTAGGGATGACCCTCCATTCACTCTCAAGAAAGATGAGGGGGACTTGGAAGATGGTTAGCGCAAATATAACACAATGAAAACGGGAAGGAAGGGCATTTTTCATTCAAAGAAGATATAATACACAATGTTCATATTTTCATTAAAAATATGAAGAGTTATAGTACATGTTCAAAAGAAAGTAAAAAATAAAAGTACAAAAAGAGGGTATAGGCCACAAACGACCACCCTAAAGAGAAGCATCAGAGGGTAGAGGCCTAGCATCATAAGGCAGAGTAACATTGGCAACAACAGCAGAAGGACGGTCCTTAGAGGTCCCAGTGCCTTAAACATTCACTTGAGACTCCACATGGGATAGAACCTCAGCCATCAAGGGGTCGTCTAAATCTACTACCTCTAGAGAAGGATGAATAGACGATACTGCATCAGCAAACTTCAAGACGACCAACCGACAGGCTGTCTTGATTCCCCTCTCTAAGTATTCAAGACCAAAGCCTTGGAATTCTTCGGAGAGTTTGTAGGCCTCCATGGCATCAGTCTCAGCCCTTCGAACAGGTGCAGTTAGATCATTCTTGAACTAGGTGATTTAACTGGTCAAAGACTCATCCTTAGCTGTAATGAGGTCGTCCTTGACCTTCAGTTGAGCAGCATGCTCTTTTATAAGATCACCTATAACCCTAAAATGCTCGACCTTCACATTATCCAACTCAGTCTTCAGATTATTTAACCCAGTCTTCAAATCAGCCTAATTTTGAATAGCTCTCTCGGCCTCATAAAACTTCTGTTAGTTCTCAGCCATCCACTTAGTGGCAGAGGTGAAGGAACAGACAGACTGCAAAAGACGAGAGAATGTTTATAATGAAGAGACGAGGGTACAACTGATAAAATATTAGTTACTCAAAATTGAAGGGAAAAAAGAAATACCTGAGCCAAAATGTGAATCCCAAAATCATAGACTTTGTCCGGGGGCATCTTGGCCAAAAAGCTATAGTCTGAAGGTGATGGTGTTGAGAATATGGAAACCTTAGAAACTTTCATGTTGGTAATTAAAGAGGTAGGGTCAGCCTTTATATTGGTCAGATTGGCCAACCTGAAGGCACCTAAGGATGAGGAAGAACTAGTTCCCTCAGTATTTATTTCTGGAACCTCCACCCTTGCCCTCTTACGAGAATCAGGCCGAGTGTCAATAGGGGCTTCTGGCTCCCTCCTTTTACGAGTCTCAATGGTCGATTCCGCTGGGGTTGGACCCACAATAGTTGTTTTCTTATGGGATGGTTGAGGCTCCTTGCCCTTCTTCTTACTCAGACCAGCCATTAAACTAGGGGCAGTCATTTTCCAAAGTTGATCAGATACGTTTGAAGGCCGACCTAAAAAATAAGACGACATGTCAGATATAAGTAACAATAATGAGGGAACACTTGGGAAAAAATTGAAATAAAAGCAACTCACATAGTTCTGTCAAAGGGCCGACCTTCAGACCAGCTTCTTTGAGGAGACGAGGGGTCATTAAATCTTCAAACTTGGGAATCTCACCCTCCTTCCCCTACTCCCTCAGATAGTCAGATATATCCCTTTCGTATAAGCTTAGTCCAGGGTCTAACCTTGCTTTTATGGAGGGGTTAGACCATGCTCTTGGGATCCTCAGGCTGTCTTCTGAGGGATTAACCCCGATGAGGAATTCCCAATCCCTAAAAATAAAGAAGAACCTCTTCTTCCAGTCGTGGTTAGAAGTTTGAGAAACATGAAGAAGTTTGTTGTCTGGTCTCCTAGCCCCCAGATGGAAGTAAACAGGTTGCTTGGACGAGGAAGTTATGTTGTAATAAGATAGGAATAATTCAGCTGATGGATCCTCCGTGAATGTCCTCTTCCAAAGGGAGATGTATCCGAGGATGATCCTCTAGGAGTTAGGAGGAAGTTGGGTAGGAGCAACCCCAAGAGCAGAGAGTATGTAAACTATGGTAGGATGAAGAGGGAACCTGATGCCAACCCTAAACATCTACTCGTACATAGCGATTTATCCCTCTCTCCCTTAGAAGACCTTCTCATCTTCATCTGGGATCCTCATAATTACATTGGGCTTTACACCAAATGAATGTCTCCAAAATAAGAGATCACAATCCTTGACAGACTAGACATAAGACGAGGTTGTTGAAGTGTCGACCTCTTCCTCAACATTGGACTCTCATTCTCACCCTTGGCCCCACTACCCTTGGCCTAACTTCCCCCATCCCCAGTTGTGTTAGTCTCATTATTATCAAAGTGTGGGGAGCCACCTAGAGAAGTGGCTTGGAATTCAAGTGGTGATATGGCAGTAACAGGGACAACTTCAGGGTTAACTGTTCCCTCGACCCGTTCGCGGGGGTTAAGGATTGAAGGGTCATCTCTCCCAGAGGTCCCAACACCAAAAGAAGATGATGCTCTGGCTCGTCTGTCCATGGCTTCTTCTTGACTTTGACTCTCAGATGGACGATAGGACGACCTAAAGGGATCAGAGGGTGATGGTAAAACTGTAGCATGGTATTGGGAAAATGGGTCACACCCTGACAGGATCGGCCCTATGTCTAGACTCGTTATCTTCCTCTATTCTCCTAATCTCTGTAAAGCACCTTTCTCTCAAGGTTGGAAACTCCTCGGCTAAATCATAAATCCTTTGGAGCATTAAGTGGAAGACCCTACACTTATAAGATTTTTTGCCAAATAACCTACAAACAAAGTAAATAGTTGACCAGGTTGACTTTAAGATCGACGTAAAGAAAAGGGTTTTAGGGATGAACAACCAAGAACAGAGCAAGTGAAATTCACCGAAGAAGAAGACCAGAGGGTCATCGGGAAACCTAAAAAAAAACTATAAATCAACACAGAACCACCGCAAAATGGTGGAGGATGAACCAGGGAAGCCTATTAACCAATGTTTAGCCCTACAACCACCAGTGGATGGCGAGTTCACACGCCAAAAAAATATAAAACCGCGGAAGAAAATATGTAGAAGCTACCCAAAACATAAGCTAAAGAGAATGATGGATAAAAAGGGAAAGGATGATAGAGAAGTTACCAGGGTAGAAGATTGAAGCTGAACAAAGCTTGAAACACTAGAGAAAAGGCAGAAATGGCGTTTGAACTGCTAATGTTAGAGAGAGAGCGTGCGCACAAAGAAGAAAGAAGAAGAAGAAGAAGACTGTTTGAAAAAGTGTTAAATACTTTTTTATTAGTGGTACCAACAACCAAAGTGGTGCACAACCCACGAGGAGAATCATCATTAGGGCACAAAGTCCCAAGTGTGATGTGCAGTCGTCATTTCTGGGGAACACAAAAAAATGATTGACACCTAAAAAATGTCACTCATTAACCTGACCACTCATCGACTCGACATCCAAAGATAGTATTACCCCTCAGTCATCTCAACAGCATCGATGACTAAGGACTGGGGGTGATTGATATACCAAAATACACCCTCGGCCAGGCTGAGGATAGTTTCGTTTAGGATAAGGGCTCAACTAAACTTCTACCCCCTAAGAGGCAGGGGGCCAACAGGCCGACCCATGATGGATGACCCAAATCATCCGAAGCTCATGCAGGTTGAAGCCTCGGCCTAGGGACAGTTCAGATAACCATACAACCGACCGACCCTATAGAGGTCGACAGTACAAATTCCCAACATTCAGTAATCAGGGCTTCCAAATATTAGTCTCAACCTCGGCCTGTCATTATAAGACGAGGGTGACACCATCATGGCGCGTGATTTGGGAGACGCATGGAACAGTGCGCGTGGGACTCATGCAGCACGTGGACTAAACCGTTATAACAAGATCATTCCCTCACGTGAGGGAATATTATTTCATCATTACCTATAAGTGGCCCAGCTAGGTGTCAAGAGGGGATTGGTTAGATCATCGTTCACATGCTTATTTCATGCTTGGGGGTACACTACACCCCCCAATACCTATATATGCTTGTCACCTTCAATCTTTTAAAGGGATCGATAATTATAACCCTAGTTGAAACTCTGTTTGTATAGACAGTAGAGAAAGAAAACTTACGTGAATTATATCCAAGGTCATTAGTGCCCATATTTCGTGGATCACACACTCACAGTGGATGTAGGCGTGATTGGCTGAACCACTATACATCATTGCCTTCATTCCTCTTCTACTCACCTCCTTCTATATACCTACATGCATATATAACTCTATTGCTATCATTGTTATTATTGTTTGAACTCTTACACCTCTTATCTAGTGGTGCTATTTCAAGCATAATCAATTATTTCTCAAGAAAAAATTGGGACATCTAAAGCTACTACTGAACAAAATTCATCACAGTCCCTATTAGTATCTCGCCAGATGTCTAAAGTGATTTACCCAGTCTCAAATGGGCTCAGCTCAGGAGGCTCAGTTGAGACAAATACTAAGATTGAATTTTTTAAGTCTCCTCTCAAACTCCAAACCTTATTTCCTCCTAAACATTAATGGTCAAACTTAGAATGTGTCGAAGTATTGAATTTGTCCCATTGGAAAATATCATTTGAATTTAAATATTTTATAAAAAATGACTGGTCTCTCTAATGCTTTGGAAATATAACTCGGAGGCGTCTCCCATAACCATTCATGATTATTTTATCTCTAAATCCATTAAACACCACCGCCTACCATGCCTAATTAATATAATTGTTGTTTATGGTCATTGTGATCGGGCATATTAGGTGGGAACTTTGGCAGGGAATCATGGATTTGGCTTCTTTAGTTACTGATTGGATCATCATTAGTGGCGAATTTAACGCAGTGATGGATCAGCATGCCCTCTATGGAGTTCACAACATGAAAAAATTAGAAAGATAAAAATGGTAGTATCACTATTAACACCAACGATATAGCGTCACTAAGCCGAAAGGGCGGAATGGGTGCCTAACACCTTCCCATTTCGTAACTAAGCCTCCGAACCCTTCTCGAATCATTTGGCTTCGCACGCACCAGTATATCTTTGGATGCCATCCTTTGGGGTGGCTCCCGCTTTTCTTTTGTCTGTTTTGAGTAAAATAGACTGGCGACTCTAAATCTCTCTACATTTTCACACCTCACAAAATCGACGCCGGCCGAAGCGCTCTCCTGAGAGGGGACGTGCGGGACCCGAAGGCTCCCTTCCTCCCTCCGCGAAGGGGATCGGGGATGGCCACAGTGGCTACTCTGCTGGGGATGTTTTTTTATTATATTTTCAGGGCTTGATTCCATTTACATGGATGCTATATTTGTTTATGTTCCCCCCCCCCCATCTGCCTATCCCCCTTTCTCACATGTATATCCCATGCCTATGCTTATATTCACACACTTGTAGAAAATTCTCCATGTACACTTCACACCACGTGCACCGAGGATCACATGTATATCCCCATGTTGCACGCATCACCCATCCATGCTTGGTGTACCTTTTGGGGTACTTGTACATTGGCTCCCTATTTGGCATAATCAAGAAAGTCATTCTCATCATAAGATACTAATAAGAGAATCATGCATGATTCACATGATATCACCAAAGAGCATTGTTATTTACCAAATTTGACCCAGTAACTGGAGGGTTACTTCGTGATGGGCGCTGGTCCGGCAGGTCGGAGTTAGCCTAAGCGATATGACTCTCACCTTCCATTGGCCAAGTACCTTCGACGTATATCGAACGGTTCCCCCGCATCGCACCGCTTGACCGAAGTCATGACGGGAGGTATATCGCAGCGAATTTGTTCACGTACGCCGAGTATATTGAATTCTCTCTCACATGTACCATTCCCATGAGGTATATAGTGAGGCAATTCACGTACACTCAGGTATATCAAATGTCTTGTCCACACGTACCGATTACCCGCAAGAGCAAGACGTATATCGTGGAAGTCACGCCAAAGGGGGGAACCCATGACGGTTCACCCAACCATCTGCATACCCGCATATAGGTGTCAAACCTAGGACACGCACTTTAGATTACCGGTTTCAACCCGAAACTTTGTCGAAATTCCGGGTCTGTTTGCTGCCCAATTTTCGCGCATTTCTTAAAATGGGACCCTATCCGCGAGCCTGGTTACAAGTCCAAACCATAGCTTTGCATATATTAAAAACCTCAATTTTCCAGGCTCGGGTCCCGTCCGGCATTGCATTTAGGAGAATTAAATACAAGTGAGAACATAATCATAATAATCATGCTGAGTTCCGTCTCCAAAAACATTTCTCCCTTCTTTATTAAAAATCCAAAAATATTTCTCCCTTCTTTATCAAAAATCCAAAAATAGTTTCTTCCCTTTTTCTCAAAAATAAATCTTATCCTACGCCTTCTCAGGTCGATCGCACGCCCTTAGCCTGGCTCCTTATTGGCTTCGGTCTTCAGTCAAATCACCTCGGAGTTTTATCCGCTCCTCTACTACTTCTTCCGAATCCGAAATCAATCCATCTTCCATGGAGAATGCAGATCAACCACCAGTCATACAACCGTATCTGCCGACAGTCCTAGCTCAACTCGTGGCCAAGATTGACAACCTCCAAGCTAAGGTCCGAGAAATGCAACGAAACCAAGTTCCTATTCCTCAAGATCCTAAGGCCCTATTCCCTTGTGTTATGGGTCCACCCGAACCTATCTGGGTCCCAGAAGAATATCAGCATGCTCCATGTGCCCCTCCGGCTAATGGGCCGCCACCTACCCAGCTTCCAATGCCAAACATTGCCCAGCCTGTGGCTAACCTTCCTGTGGTCGCTGATCCAAAGGAGGGGGAGTTGAATAAAGTCAAAGAAGATCTTAAGATGCTCACTAAGAAGTTCGACCAGGTCCGAATCTCTGGGAATTACATGGACTACACCTATATGTCTCCTTATCCTAAAACGAGGTTACCCGAGAAGTTCAAGATGCCAAATATCGAGAAGTTTGGGGGGAGTGGTCCCCCAATTGTTCATCTTCGCAGTTATCACCGTTCCATGACTCTCCTAGGGGCTTCTGAAGAGGTGATGGCCCAATTATTTCAGCAAACTTTGAAGGACAATGCTCTTCGATGGCTTTTATCTCTTGAGGAATCCAGAATCCGTAGCTGGGAGGATGTAGCCCTAGAATTCATGTCGCAGTACAAATACAACGAAGAGCTCAAGGTCACCCACCGTGATTTAGAGCTACTCAAACAAAACTCTGGAGAATCAGTCAGTAACTTCATAGCCCGATGGAGGGAAAAAGCAGCTACTATGACCAATCGTCCATCTGAGGAAGAACAAGTCAATATAGTGAAGAAGAATTTATTGCCCCATGTCCGAGCAACCATGGGAGGATAGTACTACCCCCACTTTCAAGCTCTCAGAGACGCAGGAGTAGAAATCGAGGAAGGTCTTGCCAAAACAGAAGTTGAACCGAAGAGGTGTCCGGACAGTTCACCCCTAGAAAGTATGACAAGCCTGATAATGCTACAGTCTCAACCATCAATAACATCTCTCAACCAACCACATCATGGGCGCTAGAAAGTCACCCTTCCCTCGTCCAAAGGGAATACACTGAGCTTCATGCTCCCCTCTCCAAAGTTTACCAAGCCCTGTTAATCTGAAACCTTATAAAACCCTTGGATCCCCGTCCGTTACCAAACCCACTCTCAAGAAACTTCAAGACCGATGCTCATTGCTCTTTTCACCAAACTTTCGGCCATACCACTGACCAATGCTTTCACCTTCGGAACATAATCCAAGATCTCATTGATCGGGGTACCATCGCCCCACCAACCAATCCTAAGCCAAAAACTACTCATAACCCACTCCCAAATCACACAAATGCCATCTTCTTGGAAGAAAACCTGAATTTCGATCCATCAACTCGAATCGCACCCCTATACCCTCCTAAACCTCTTCAAATTTGCCCATATTTCCTCCTACACCCTACTAGCCCCGCTGATCAGGCACTGTCACTCCTTACCAGAGCGTGCATCACTGTCCGGACCTGTTCTGAAAGTGAAAGTATGGAATTGTTAGAGGTATTGAATCAACTCCTAGAGTTCGGGCTGAAATTGCCCTCACGGATGATTATCAATTGTCAGAGGTTCAGCGCGTTATTTTTGGAAGCACGAAAATGGGCTCGAGAATTAGATAGGTGGGTGGTACCAACCGACGAAGTCAACTTAGATGATGTTGTCCAGATCATGGCAGAAGCATTCAGGTAAACCAATAACATTTGCAGTATCATCGAGTTACTTGACACTTTGAAGCTACAAGGGCGCCTGATCCCTTCACCCTTACACATCCCCACAGAATGGGAAGACCTATATGAGGAAGCCGTTGAAGTTGTGGAATGCATTGATTTCACGAGGGAAAATAGAGTTATTACCACCGGATGGGGGGAAGAATTCGAAGTTTTAAATGAAGAACAAGCTTCAGGAGGAAATGGCTCAATAGCCGACATATGTGGGATGATATCATTTGAAGAACTCCTCGGAGAAATAGATTGGGCAACAGAACAACCTGAGATTGACGAGGAATCTGGATTTAAGTTTTTCCCTTCTTTAGTAAATCACATGACCAGATCTGGGAGACATTATCAAATTCCAAACTCACTACCAGCAAATGACAAGGGGAAGGGCGTTGAAGACCTTCCTATGCCAGAAATGACCATCGAGGAGAGCAAGATCCTCAATCAACTGAAGAAAACTCAAGCTAACATCACTCTATGGGGGCTTTTCATGTCTTCCCAGCAGCACAGAAATGCTTTAATCAAGTTGCTCACAGGACCCATAGTTTCTCCTTCTACCACACCAGAAGAAGCAGTGAATTTGGTCGGGTCCTTGACCTCCACCCGAATGCTGTCATTTTTTGAAGAGGAAATCCCCAAAATTGGGGTGAATCACAATCATGCACTCAATATCTCCATCGAAGTTGTGGGGAAGGTGGTACCGCTTTCGCTCGTTGATAACGGATCCACTTTGAATGTCTACCCACTGAGAACCTTCAAATGTCTAGGCTTAAAAGAAAGTGACCTCGCTCCAACCTCCGATGTCGTGCGCGCCTACAATAATACCCGTCGGGAGGTGATGGGATCCATAAAACTGGAAATAGGGGTTGGACCTATAAACCCCGTCGTCGAATTACAAGTCATTGATATCCCGACCTGTTTCAACTTGTTTGTCGGACGACCTTGGCTCCATAGTATAAAGGGTGTCTCTTCCTCATTCCATCAGAAATTGAAGTTCTTCGCTGATGGGAGAGTCATCACCATCTTGGGTGACGACGATAATGCCGAGGGTGCAAGCACCAGCAGTCCAATCTTCGAGAAACAACATGGGTCAAATGATATGCTTCTATCAGGGTTTCGAGTTGAGCCATCCCTACTCCTGGCAGGGGACGATTTCAAAGAAAGGGTTTGTCCAGAATACGACCCTCATGGCAATGTCAATGTGATTCAGATGTTCAGAAACATTCACTTCATTCCCAAACTTGGGCTAGGACAAAGACAGCAGGGGATACTTGAGCCCATCGAACTGAAGAAAGATTTCCCTCCTTGCGGCTCGGGATATCAACCATCAAAACCAGAGCTTAGAATGATCCACCAGACTCGATCAAAGAAAGGGTTAGACTACCTTCGAACTATCTCGAAAGATTTTTTAAATTGACGATTCATTAAAGAGGGTGAAGACTTCCCTTTTGCGGCTTCCCAGAACCGTGGTATGACCATACAGATAAGAAGATGAAGACTGGAATGGAGATCTTCTTCCAAGATAGATACCCATGGGCCGAAAGTTCCCCACACCGCGTACAACCGCTCATCAAAAATATCGAAGAAACTGAGGAAAGTGACTCCGAAGATTCCTTCAACCTGGGGACACTGGGGCTGGCACTCTGCATGGTTCACTCAGGCACTGCATCACTGGACCCTTCTCATCGGATCAAAGTTGTTGATACACCTATCCTCAACTGGCATGGTGTGCCAGTTCTACCTCTTGGAATCTCCCCTAACCCCAATGTTTACCCTGTTTCTTCTACTGTTGTCCATCCTTGCTCAAATGTAATCGAGACCTCTTTTGATGTGGTTCTCAATGCTGTTTTTCCTATCAATGAGATAAACAAAGATTTTAAGTATGTTGTTGTGCCTTACATTAATTGTTTAGATTCTAATAAAACTTTTGATGATGATGATTTTGCAAATGAATAATTCTTAACTGATTTAAATAAGGTTAATAACAAACAACATAACCGCGTTCAAGTTAATAAAGAAGAGACTATTGTTCTTAATCTTGGTTCTAGTAGCCAACTGCGCGAGATTAGGATAGGGGACACCCTTGATGAGCGTGAACTCTCATAACTCGAAGAATTGCTAAAGGAGTTCGTGGATGTCTTCGCATGGTCCTACAACGACATGCCCAGTATTGATCCTGAAATAGCTCAGCATGAGATCCCCACTCTCCCAGATTACAAGCCAGTTAAACAAAATTTGAGAAAGATCCGCACCAAATGGTCGCTCAAAGTCAAGGAGGAGGTGGTCAAACAGTTAAACGTGGGTTTCATTCGAGTGATCGAATATCCCACATGGCTAGCCAATATTGTACCTATACCGAAATCAGGAGGAAAGGTTCGAATGTGTGTGGTTTATCGAGATTTAAACAAAGCCTCTCCGAAGGACGACTATCCGCTACCTAATATCGACATGATCGTGGACAACACGGCCATTCATGCTCTCAAGTCATTCATCAATGGGTTTGCCAGATACAATCAAATCAAGATGCACCCCGACCACCAAGAGAAAATTGCATTCATCACCCCATGGGGAACCTTTTGCTACACCGTTATGCCATTTGATCTCAAGAATGCTGGGGCTACCTACCAAAGGGCTGCCATAACCATCCTGCATGACCTGATTCATAAAGAGGTCAAGGTTTATGTGGATGATATGTTTATCAAGTCCAAAACTAGAGAAGGTCATACTCCTGCTCTTCGAAAGTTATTCGAACGACTGCGACAATATCAGATGAGACTCAATCCATAGAAATGTGTCTTCGGAGTTACAAAGGGAAAACTCTTAGGATTCATGGTCAGTGAGAAGGGGATAGAAGCAGATCCCGCCAAGTTGAAGGCCATACTTGAGATGCCACCACCCCAAACAGAGAAACAAGTCCAAGGTTTTCTTGGGAAATTATAATATATCAGCCGGTTCATCAGCCAGCTAACCTCCATCTGTGAACTAATCTTCAAGCTCCTCTGAAAGGATTCAACCAAGATTTGGAGTGAGGCCTGCCAAGAAGCTTTTGAAGACTCCCGCAAAGAAAGGTCCATCTATTATGCCAGTCGTAAATTGGTCGGGTATGAGGTCAACTACACTGCTTTAGAAAAAGCATGCGTCACGCTTGTCTGGGTCACCCAAAAGTTATGACACTACATGCTCGCCTTCCCCATTAAGATTGTATCCCGAATGGATCTCATCAAGTACCTGCTCGAAAAACCCGCCTTATATAGCCGAATGGCCCGATGGTTGATGCTCCTAATCGAGTTCGATATCGTGTACGTCACATAAAAAGTCGTTAAAGGAAGAGCCATCTCTGACTACCTCGCTGACTAACCTGTAGAAGAAACAGATGTCTGGATCTCCGAATTCCCAGATGAAAATGTCCTCTGCACCACTCAAGACTGCCTCCGATGGAAAATGTTCTTCGATGGCGCTGCCAACAAAAAGGGATATGGCATTGGGATACTCCTGGTCTCCCCAAATGACTCCCACACTCCTATCGCCATAAAATTGGATTTCCCTTGCACCAATAACATGACAGAATACTAGGCATGCACAGTGGGTCTCAAGGTCGCTCTTAAGAAAAATATTCAACACCTTGATGTATTGGGGGATTCTGCCCTCATCATCGGTCAAGTGCTCAGAAAGTGGAAAGTCAAGGATGAAAAGCTCCAACCCTTTCATGCCCAATTAGAAGAGTTAGCCTCCCAATTCTGAGATATCACCTTCCATTACCTGACCCGAGTAAAGAACAACGTAGACGATGCTCTCGCCACTTTGGCCTCCATGATCGACATGCCCGAGGGAATAAAAATGACCCCCTTCCTAGTTCAGAAGCAGGACAAACCGACCCATTGTTACCATATTAATCTTGTCTCCAAAGAAGACCCTGAACTAGCCGATTGCTGGTACTATGATATATGGTGCCTCCTCAAACACGGTAGGTATCCCGAGGGTTCCAACAAGAATGACCGAGCTACCCTCCGAAGGCTGGCCGCTCAGTACATCATCTGTCATAAAGCACTACTCAAGAGGAATTTTGATGGAACTCATTTCACTGTATCGCAGGGGCTGACATTGAAAAGATAATGCAGAAAATCCACAGTGGGGAATGAGGGCCCCACATGAACGGTCACATGATTACCAAGAAGATCATCCGACAGGGCTACTACTGGACCACCATGGCCCAGGATTGCACCGCCTATGTTTGGAGATGCCCTAAATGCCAACAGTTCTCCAACCTCCAACACCTACCTCCGCGGGAATTATACAACATGACTTCTCCCTGGCCGTTCTCCACCTGGGGTATCGACATCATAGGGAAGGTTACGCCAAGAGCGTCAAACGGGCACGAGTTCATCCTGGTTGCCATCGATTACTTCACCAAATGGGTTGAAGCTGAGTCATACGCAGTATTAAATTCTAAGAAGGTGGCTAAATTCATCAAAAAAAATATTATCTGTCGATATGGAGTCCTGCACGAGCTAGTGTTAGATAACAATTTGCACTTCGAGGTAGAAGTCACAAAAGTTGTCAATGAGTATGGGATTCAGAGACACAAATCTTCTCCCTACCGACCTTAGACCAATGGTGCAGTTGAAGCCGCCAATAAAAACCTCAAAGTCATCATCAGCAAGATGACTGAAAGTTGTAGAGACTGGGACGATCGGATCCCATACGCCCTCTGGGGATATCGAACCTAAATTCTAACCTCTACTGGGGCTACCCCTTACTCCTTGGTCTACGGCATGGAGGCAATCCTAATTGTGGAGCTAGAAATACCCTCGCTACGCGTCATGCTCGAAAGCAAGGTTAGTGAAGAAGACTGGTGCCAAGGACGTCTTGATGAGCTAGCCCTTCTGGATGAAAGAAGATTAAAAGCTCTTTATCACATACAGGGATACCATCGCCAAATAGCGCGATCATTCAATAAGAGAGTCAATGACTGCGGTGTTCGGGAGGGGGATTTATCCCTCAAGGAGATGATAGAACCCATCTGGGACCCCAGAGGAAAATTCAAGCCCAATTGCAGCAGCCCTTACATTGTGAGGAAGATCTTGTCTAGCGGTGCCGCCATGCTCACTGACCTGGATGGGGAAGAGATGGCTCATCCAGTCAATCTGGACCGTCTCAAGAAATTCTACCCCTAGTCCGAAATCTCGGCGCGCTACGACTCTTCTCATCCCCTTTCTATTCTAAAAAAAAACTCTTCATTTCCCTCTACCCAGAACTACGTGGTCCTGATCCTCTACAAAAAACTATTTTAAAACTTTTCAAAAAAACCCTAGAGGTACGTAGGCAGCTCATACATCTCACATGAGCACGGCCCTTTTCTTTTTCAAAAAGTACTATTCTTTTCTTATCTCTGAGAACGATAGTTCATTTCTAAACATCTACTTGAACAAAAGGATTATGTAGGCCTTAGCAATCGATATAGATAATTCAAAATACAAAATTCATCGAAAGGCACAGCTGGATGATCAGAAACTTGTTTATTTCATTAATAAAAAACCACTGTTCTAAAAAACCCGCCTAGGCACGCCTAGGCTTAAGGCTTGGGAGAAACGCCTCGCCTTACACTTTTCACGCCTTATTCTTGGTAAAACCCTTAAGGCGCACTTTTTTCTAAAAACAATAATGATTTAGTGAAACGATGTCGCCTTTTAAAGAATTTATTTACAAACCGGACCATTATCTCATCCAAAATAATCAAATAGTATTTTAATTTGCATATATTCAGACATATTTTTATGATCTGTGCAATTTTTGTATTTTAATAGCCTTATTATGGTTAAAAAATATTAAAATATATTAAGAAGGCCTAAACGCCTTTTCACGCCTTTTTACGCCTAGGCCCGCCTAGGCTTCTAAGGCTTAAGGCTTGGCCTCCACGCCTCAATCACGCCCCGCATTTTTTAGAACCTTGTAAAAAACTATAGTACAGATTATATAAGAAAAAGGAACAGATAACTCCCTTCCCCCTACTACCATAAAAACCAGATAAAATCCCCCACGTCTGTTACATAAATAAACTCCCTAGGAGTCCTACCCACAGCTACCAGAAGATCCTGCACCCTCATCATCTACATCCTGAGGACCCCAAGTTTCTCCTGCCTGAATGGAGTGTCGCAAACATTCCATGGATCGATGAGCCTTAACCATTTTCAAAAAGACCACAACACCCCCTTCCATGGTGTCAGATAAAACAAACCATCTTTGTCCAGTCTCCACTGCCAACATCTTGCTGACTACCTGCCTCCACAACCACTTCATATAATCTTTGGGGACATGCCAAACCTTCTCGACAGACTGAGAGGAACGGGTCGACGGACGCCGATTTTCCCACAGAGATCCAAGCAACAGACTCAAGCGCTCAGTCAAATCTTCTACCGGAAAGAAATTTGAGGTCCGAGGGGCACGACCTGCGCCCAGCCAAATTGGCGCAAGAGCCGCTAAGGGAAATAAAAAGAGGTATGTTTGAGACCAACCAGCCGCACATATGAATACTCTCTTAGCTCCAGAACAGGCTGAAACTATCCCCACCAAGGCACTGACCAATATAGCCCACGAGCCCCATACTCCACAAACTAATTCTCCCAGTTCTCAACATACAGGCCAATGCGGATGAAGTAGCGTGAAAAGAAATTGGGTACAACCGACAAAGGATATTCTGGAGGAGTTGACAAGTGGAATCTTTCAGACAACCACATGAACAGCATCACAGGGTTACCCCTCAAAAATTCAGAACGACCTTCTCTCCAGGCATCCAGGCCATTCAGAGTCTCTGCCAATATTACCTCTGCAGGATTGCGACGATATGACATCTATGAAGTAATGGCTGCAAGTTGTGGGTCCACTCGCACCTCCCCAGTCACCAACAACAATTTTGAAACCAGGCCCAGAACAACGGCTCCATCATAGCCAGCATCACCTACTTCCCGCGAATTCATGGACTGCAACATCGCCGGGAGGGAGATCATTCCTCCAAAAACCAATGACCTGGCCGCCGAAGGTGAGATATGAAGAAGCCCGACCAACAAATCCCTAAGGGAGCGGGAAAATTTGGGTAATGCCGCAGTAATACTGGGATTCACACCTAGTATGGTGGAAAAATCCTCGTAGGTAGGACAAACTTCTTCCAACCCAAAGCGAAATACATGGTCTTCGGGGTACCAGAATTGTACCGCCGTTGTCAGCATATTCCACTCAAAAGACCGATTGCGCCACAAGGAAACTTGGCGCATGTTGAAAGCATCATAGTCGACATTATAAGAGCACATAGCTTCCAAGGCTTTGAGGTAGTTGACAAACTCGGTGCTACCAGGGAGAGCCATCTTGTAGGGCAAAGAAATAGTGGACAAGTGGATAAGGATGCAAAGGTGTGATGAAAATACTCCACCCTCACCCCCTTTTATACTTGAGAACTCTCACTAAAGACATAATCCCTACAGAAATCGGAAGGAATCCTACCCCACAAGGTACTAAAGGTTGAAGAGGGTACCAATCAAAGCTTTCAATTGGTAGGACTGGACTGAACTGTCGATAGGCAGGCCAGGGTGCTTGCCGATCGGTAACCCCATACTTTTGGAAATTTTACTTTTTTCCTCTTTTGTCAAAATCAGAAAACTCAATAAAAATAAATTGATATTCGCAAAAGGATTTCAAGAATCCTGTTTTCTCCTTACATGATTTCCCTTTTGAAAAAAACAACTTTCCTTCGAAAAATTCCAAAAATATTCGTTTTTATGGTCTCAGCAGCAAAGTTAAAAAGCACATGTGCATGCATTCATTCATCATTAAAATAAAAGATAGTCAAAAAAATTACATTGCATTGCATATATCTATTTTCTATGTTACATCATCTTGCAGGAAATAGAAAGAAAAAGCCAAAAACAACGGGACTCAGCCCGAACCCACATTCTCTCTTTCTCTCTCTCAAGAGCTTCCACCCCTGCAACGCGCTCTCTTCCCCCTACGACGAGACGACGCACCCCCACTACCCGAGCCAGAGTCTTCCCCGGACGAGGCTGACGGCACCAAGCAAGAAGGAACAGGGATAGCATCCCGAATGTGGGCGGTCGCCGATGATATCCAATCTCTGATGTCTCTCAGCCAAGTGGTCGACACCCGAATTTTCTACAAGGAAAATGACAGAATCAGTATCAAGCAAAAGAAATCAAAAAGAGGAAAAGGACCGAAAGGTTTACCGCAGGATGAAGGACCTCATCTGTCAAACCCAGCTCCTCCGGATCCATCGCAAGGGGACGGTGCAACATTGGCACTATCCCTCCATCAGCCCGCCGGATGTTGTACGAAGGAGTGTGCAGCCGAACAAAAGGGACCTCCGATGTTGAGGCCGACACAGGTGCCGAGGGACCACCACCACTGTGGGAAGACCCCACCGCCCGACTCGAACCAACAGGAGGGAAAGGCAAGGCATCATGAATGCTGGGCACCATCATCCATCTCATCACAAAGTCCATATAGTCATACGGCGCAGCCGTATCAGTGTATAAAGCATAGGACTCGCCAATCATCGCCGTGATACTCTCATCCTCCAACAGCTTTCGCTCCTGCCTCATAGACATAAGAGGCTGTGCGGGTGGCACCACCACCTCCTCCTCAGCGTTCTGACGAATCACCCTCTCCCCGGGGTACCAGGAATGGCCGAACTCATGCGCCAACAAGCGCCTCATCTGCGCGTTCACCCCAATTATCCCCGTGTCCTGAATAGGTGTCCCCCAGGGACAAAAGGTCACCTGAAAATACCCAAGTAGGCATGATTCAACATAAGATCAGAAGGTGAAAAAACCAAGACTGAAATGGAAAAAGTCTTACCCGACCACTGGTCAGGTCATTTAAGACCTGACGCACCACCTCCAAAGAGAGAGAGATCCCTTCTACTTTCGGTTGGCATTACGCCATCGGTACAGACGGCATAAGTCCCCAACAGTGTCATCCTTCAAAGCAATCAGCAGGGTGTTTCACCCAATCACCTTATAGAACCACGTCTGAATTCACAAGCAAAAAGAGACGCATAAGGAAAATGGGAACACATGAAATGAAAATGCGAATGCATGAAATGAAAATGCACAAAATAAAGAATACCTCAAGGAGATACATGGCTCCAGTAAAAGTCTGCCTACAGCATCGGATGAATGCATCCAGAGAAGAGTAAAGGGTGGCCAAGGTCAGACTCCCCCAATCATAGAAAGGGATGTTCGAAAACATCCTCAAGTATGGAAGAAACCACAAATTGACGACGTCGCCGCTCGACGCCACCATGAAACCTCCCAACAACAACAAGATGAATAACCGGGCCATCTGATTCACTTTCAGTCCATCCTCCACATCAACCACCCTGCTCAGCAAAACATCCTTCATCAAGGACAGCCGGATGGAATCTCCAGAAACTATCCTCCTCACATCAACAAGTGGCGCATGCACCGCCTCCGGCCTCACCCGCAAGGAGCGATCCACCTCTATTTGCTCCCCATCACAATCCAACGCCAGCAGTTGCTGCACATCTATGGGAGTCACCATCATCTCCTCGAAGTCAAAATGAAAGGTGTGGGTAGTGTCCTACCACCTCTCCCTCAAGGCACACAAAACTGCTATCGAACGAGGCGTCTCATCCAGTGACCAAGCATAAATTCTTCTGAATTTTGCCCCTTAAGTTACTGATTTTGATATCCCGAACAAGGTAATTGAATCATTTTTATTCCATATCACTGCCATTGATTGTTTCTAACAATTTCCCCGAGTTTCGTGTATTTCTGATGAATTTTACAGGAATTTAGTGCAAGAAAAGAGAGAAAGAAACCGGAAGAAAGGAAATGATGAAAGGAAGAAAAGTCAAAGGGTAAAAGCGTAAATTTCTATCCAGAATTCGAATTCGACACCTAAAGGGAAGTTGAATTTCTTGATTTCACAAGAATATCGAAAGAAACGACACTCAAATCGGAGCTCGAGATCAAAAGTTATGGCCAGTCAAAAATGAAAGAGAAAAGTCAACATGGAAGAAAATCGGACCGATCCGGTGGGAACCGGACCGATCCGAAATGATCCAAGTCCAGTAGACCCCGGATGGATGACAAACCGATGACAACAGAACCGATCCGGTGGGGACCATACCGATCCTGTAGAATAAAAAAAGAACCGATCCGGTGGCTGAAAAACGGACCGATCCGAGGGATATCCGGACCGGTCTGGTCATGCGAAATCCTGGCATTTATTGTGAAGATTTTGATGTGCGTAGCTGGTGAACTCTTGTGCCACAAGCAACTCTGGCTGTCTAATTCGCAGTACTTGGAGCTATAAAATCTCATGCCCTACCTTATTCTAAGGAGGTCGATTTTAGGTAAATTTTAGAGAGAGAAATTCAGAAGTTAGGAAATTCTCATAGGAGTTTTCATAAACCCTAGTTTATAAGGTTGAGAGAGTGACTACAATTTCTGGATTCAAGTCTTTTCCTGTTGCTGAAATCAAGTATAACAATTCCATTCTCTTAGTTGGTATCTATGTTAGTTAAATTTCAATTGTTTTGCGAATTATTTTTAATAGTTTTTAGATCTATAATTCTGTGTATGAAGTTGTTCTTTAATCAAATCATGTCTAGCTAAATTCTTAAGGGCTGGGGTACATGAACTCACTCCGAGGCAAATTACTTATATAGAAAATAGAGGGTAAATTCAATTCTGACCGAATCGTGAATGAAAATTATACAAACATAGTCAATCTTTTAATCTCTCTTGCCCTAGGTACTTGAGATGTTTAAGAATGCTTTGCGAGTGTAATTGTTCATTCACCGCTTTATATTTATCTTTGATTTCATATGATGACGGCTAGATCCTTCATATATGTAATGCTTAGGATTTATAAAGGCTGGATTTAGTCAAGAATTTTAATTTTAAATTCTAGTATTCCACACGATAATTCGTTAAGGTTTGAGGGATTGTACCCTACCCTATTTTCTCTCATTTGTCAGTCTAATTTCTTCACAATTTTTAGTTTCTTTTTCTTGAAAGAAAATTTTTATATCACTAGAAATTTCCCAATCATTAATCATCTTTTCCTATTTCTTTTGAGAAATCATTTCAAGATTTAATAACTTCTCCTACACAAGTGGCAATTGTTGATCCCTGTGGATACGATCCCGACTTGTCGAATTATTACTAAAGCGACAGGCTTGCACTTGAGCCTAGAGAAAACTCACTTTTGAGACAAATTCTTAGTCGCGTCAAGTTTTTGGCGCGTTGCCGGGGATTTTCAATTGGTAGAATTTAGGAAAGTGATTTTTATCTACAAGTGATTTAAAAAAATAAAAAATATTTTTACATCTCATCTCTTATGCGCTTATATGCAGAATTCATCTTCTACCCAAGCTCACGAAAATCCTATTGCCGAAGCAAAATCTGAAAATTCCCATACCACTGACTCTCATTATTTTTGGGTTCCACCTCCTTCGCCTAACAATTAAATCACAAGTC
Organism: Sambucus nigra; assembly: GCA_949130495.1. NCBI lineage: Eukaryota > Viridiplantae > Streptophyta > Magnoliopsida > Dipsacales > Adoxaceae > Sambucus > Sambucus nigra. The sequence goes on along the minus strand of OX422207.1, from coordinate 306,241,891 downwards.
ACTCATCGAGTCAACCACTGAGTGAGAATTCTGAATCTTTCGGTAGTAATATGTCGGTACACGGTAGTGTTGGTGTTGGTGCTGGAGAGGATGAGATACCATACCTTCCCATGAAAGATTTGTTATTTCCAGAGAGAACTGTTACCCCTGGTTACATTTTACTCCCGTATAATTCCGGTCAGTTCCACTTTCGAAATGGTATGATTTAAATTCTTCCCACATTTCACGGGATGGATTCGGAAAAACCATATCTCCATATTAGAGAGTTCGAGGAAGCATGTGAGACGTTTGGTGACCAAGCTTGCCCACAAGATGTTATCCGGTTAAAGATTTTCCCTTTTTCCTTAAAGGATAAAGCTAAGATCTAGCTATGGTCGCTACCCCCTAATTCCGTATTATCCTGGAGAGATATGTAAACCAAGTTTCTCTCCAAATTTTTTCCTCAACACAAAACCAATTCTGCTAAAGCCCAAATACAATCTTTTCGACAAAATGAGAATGAGGCCTTCGACAAGTGTTGGGAGATATTTCAGGAGTTAGTCAATGCTTGCCCACATCATGGATTTGAAAAACATCATTTGATTTCATTTTTCCATCAAGTCCTTACTTTAGCATCTAAATAACTTGTTCAAACCATGTGCGAAAGACCTTTTTGGGAGTTAGACTCAAGCGATGCTAAGGCTCATCTGAAATATGTAGCAGAGACTACCCAAGCATGGGATATTTCTGATCCCAATAGTCAAAATAGAAATAGACAAGTGTCCAATGTGCATGCTGCGTCCGGTATCTATCACTTGGACAAGGACACTTTGTTAGATAAAAAATTTGACCAATTGGAGAAGAATTTCAGAGACATGCTTGAAGTGCGATTGAGAGAAGTAGCTGGACCCGTGCAAGCCGGGAAGGAGAAAGTGTGTGCCATTTGTGCTGCAGGTCATTCTACCAAAGGATGTCCTACCATCCCTGCATACAAGGCAATGTACACTGAACAAGTTGAGGCAATAGGGGGGTTTCACAGAAATTATAATGCACTGCAAGGGAATGCGTACAATTCATCTTGGAGAAATCACCCTGGTTTCAACTATGGACAACCACAAGGAGGGATGGCTCCTAACCCATATATGACTCTACCACCACCTCCTCAATTTCAGCAAGTGGATCCTCCGATGCCAAATCCTATGCAGGTACCACCTCCTGGTCCTTATGTTGCTCCACCTAGGCGATCTCTTGAAGATAATCTGAATCAATTCATCCAATCTCAAAAAGAGAGCAATTCTAAATATGAACGAATGTTCACTGAAATTCATACTAGCATTTCTAGGTTGCAATCTGCAGTGAATACTCTGGAGAAGGGTAAATTCCCAGCCCAAGGCCAAAGACCTCCTCTTCAAGGACAACCCAAGGTTAGCTCCACATCATCGAATTTTCCAGAATAATGTCAAGCTGTTACTACTCTTCGTAGTGGCCGCGTAATTGATCTAGCACCAAAACTTCCAAAGGAGAAAGATGAGGGAGTTGAACCTGAAATTACCAAGGAATCTAAAACTTCCGAGTCTGCTGAGACTCCATCATATACGGAAGACAAAGATGAGGGAGTTGAATTTGAAATTGAAGTCAAACTGCCAACTGCTGCTCCGTTTCCTCAACGCTTAGCTCCACACAAAAAAGGGGAGACGCGTACAAAAGTGTTGGATGTGTTGAAGCAAGTAAAATTGAACTTGCCGTTCCTTGATGCTATTCAACAAATTCCAGCATATGCTAAGGTCATCAAAGATCTTTTGACTGTCAAACGACGGCTCAAGGTAAAGAAGAATGTTTTCTTGGCACAAAATGTAAGCTCGGTCCTTCTCAATGATCTTCCACCAAAATTCAAGGATCCTGGTGCACCCACAATTTCATGTGTCATAGGAGAAAAAAGAGTGGAAAAAGCATTGCTTGATTTAGGTGCGAGTGTGAACATCCTTCCATACTCCATCTATAAACATCTTGATTTAGGTGATTTAAAACCTACCCGAATCACTCTACAGTTATGAAAACGCAGTTGGAGAATCCCCGGGTTTTAATAATGGCAAAATTAAAATATAATTTCCTTTTTAAATCAATGAATGCGGAAGCAAATATAAGTGATGGTTCAACAAAACAACAAGGCCGAGTGTTAATATCTTAAGAAACAAATTAAAGCATAATTCAAGTCCTAGAATTTGCCTAAGTCATAATTAACAATTAAACAAAGTTAGGCGAAACCAAATTAATGCAAGTGACTTGAATAAACCAAATTTTAGCAAGTGACTTGAATAAACCAATTTTACCCAATATTTAATTTAAGTCCCAAATTAAAGGTGTGTGATAATTAAACCAAATTTTATCTTGAAATTATCCTAAGCATGGATTCTAATTATTGTGCAAGATAAAATAAACAATGTCACACTACACCGCGTTGTACGAGGAAAAACCCACTAACGGGAAAAAACCTCGGGACGGCCCTAGCCACAAATCCACTAAAAATGGTATTACAAAATACAAGACAAAAGACTTACTTCCTAAACTCGAACCCTCTCAAGCCGTGATGCTCCTTCTTGTAGCAACCTCCAATTAGCGGATAACCAACGGAGCTCCACCGTGGTCTCGGAATACATCAATGGGACTTTATATGGTCACCGTCACCCAAGCGTGGAGCCTTTCTCCTTTTGGGTAGAATCTCAACAAAAGTCTTCTTTGTGATGGGGTGTAGAAGCAAACCCGAAACGTCTCTTGAATTCGGTAGAGAAAACCGGTGCCAAAAACTCCAAGCAATTGATATAAATATAGAAACTTGGATAAACGATTATTGGGTGTAAACTAGAGTGTGTATGAATTTTTCATCGAAAATAAACACTCAAAACTTGAACATTTTCCTAAAGTAATTTTGCTCTCAAACTCTCTTTTGGAGATAAACAAATGTTGGAAAAGTTCACTTGGAAAATGTGTTTCCCGCACATAATTAAGCAGGAAAAAAGTTGGTTGAAAACCAAGTGGAAGAGTGGGGAAAAACTGCAAAAAACTGCCAAATAACTGTTCCCACTGGAAGTTCGTTCGAACGAACGTGATTCTCGTTCGAACGAGACTTCTAACGAGTGACCAGTCTGGGCTCGTTAGAGGTTCGTTAGATACCTCGTTAGAACGAGCATTCGTTCGAACGACATATCGAACGACTGTCCAGTTAGGGTCGTTGGCAAAACTCGTTCGAACAAACCTGGTTCGAACGACAAAACTCGTTCGAACGAAATCTGGTTCGAACGAAAAAAACTCGTTCGAACGACATTTCTAACGAACGACCAGAAAGATTGAAAATTTTGATTTTGGCCCAGAAACTTTTATATACTTATTTTTAAGTTTCTAATTGATTCTTTCTGAAAATAAAATGCAGTTATATTTCACCTAACACCCAATACAAATTGTTCCAAGCTCCTATATACATATAATTATATTCATACCTTGGGAGCATGGAACCTTAGTTGATGACGTAGAAACGAGGCACACAAACCGGCATTTTGATGAAGCTTTAAATTCTTTGCCGCTACGTCTTCAACATATACGTCATAGGCTTGAGAATATTACAATAAATACTATCCTATGAATAAATGTTTTTGTCTGGAATTGAGCCAAAACTATATATGGACTCAATTGGAAATTTGTGTCCTTACAAGTTAGCTGATCGAACAGTGAAAGTGCCTCATGGGGTTGTAAAGGATGTGATAGTTCAAGTGGACACGTTCTACTTCCCTGTTGATTTTGTCATTTGGGACACTGAGCCTGCTCCCCATGCGAGAAATCATGTTCCAGTAATATTAGGCCGTCCATTTTTAGCTACTGCTAATGCTTTGATCAATACACGAAATAGCCAAATGCAACTCACTTTTGGAAACATGACTCTCGAGACCAATATTTTCAATGTCGCTAACCAAATGGGTGATGAGGATGAAATTCTTGTGGTTGATCTTATTGAAGAAGTGGTGGATGAACACATCGAAAAAATCATAGGAGGAGATGCATTGGAAGTGTGTTTAGTGCACAGTGGTGAGAAAAAGAGTCGTTATACTGCATTTGAGCGTGAGGTGGAAGGGTTGGAAACTTGGTTACAAGAAGAGAGTTTTGAGAGTTTAAGAGATGTTCTAGGTTTGAAGAATTGCCTCCGAGGGAGACAACCATGATTCCCTCTGAAAATAGATTTCCTAGTCTTGAGTTAAAGAAACTACCCTCACATGTCAAATATGCTTTTCTGGGAGATAAGGATACATTTCCTGTTGTTGTTTCTTCCAGTTTAAAAAAAGAGCAAGAGGGTATGTTGTTGGATGTGTTACGGAAGCATAGAAATGCTTTTGGTTGGACTATAGCAGATTTGAAAGGTATGAGTTCATTGATTTGTACCCATAAAATCCATCTTGAGGAAGAGGTGAAGCCCTCGCGTGAGATGCAAAGGCAATTAAACCCAACCACGAAAGATGTTGTAAGAGCGAAAATCATCAAATTGCTAGATGCTGGGATTATCTATCCCATTTTTTATAGTAAATGGGTGAGCCCAATTCAGGTCGTTCCAAAAAAATCGGGTATGATCGTGGTTGAAACGCCAAGGGAGAATTAATACCTCAACGCACCACCACCGGATGGCGCACATGCATTGACTACCGAAAGCTCAATGCTGGAACCAGAAAAGACCATTTTCCCTTACCGTTCATCGATCAAGTGCTTGAACGAGTGGCGGGCCATCCTTACTACTATTTCCTAGATGGGTATTCTGGTTATAATCATATTGGAGTGGATGTACTTGATCAAGAAAAGACGACTTTTACATGTCCGTTTGGTACGTTTGCCTATAACCGTATGCCATTTGGGTTATGTAATGCGCCAGTAACTTTTCAAAGGTGCATGCTAAGTCTCTTTAGCGACATGATTGAAAAAGGTCTTGAGGTGTTCACGGACGATTTCAGGGTTTTCGGTCCATCTTTCGACCAATGTTTAGCTAATCTTGAAAGAGTTCTATTCTGGTGTGTTGAAAAAGACTTAGTCCTCAATTGGGAAAAATGCCATTTTATGGTGACCGAGGGCGTAGTTTTAGGCCACATAGTCTCATCTAGGGGGATTGAAGTTGATCGAGCAAAAATCGAAGTAATAGCTGAGTTACCCCCGCCGAAATCACTTAAAGATGTGAGGTCCTTTCTAGGCCATGCTGGATTTTATAGAAGATTTATCAAAGACTTTAGCGCCATCGCTAGACCTTTGAGTAATCTTCTCATGAAGGACACTCCATTTGAATGGAATAAAGCATGCCAAGAGGCTTTTGACAAACTTAAAAGCATGCTAATTTCCGCTCCTATCATGCAAGCTCCTGATTGGTCACTCTCATTTGAGCTTATGTGTGATGCAAGTGATTACGCAATTGGGGCCGTTCTTGGATAGAGAAAAGACAAGAAAGCTCATGTTATTTACTATGCTAGCAGAACATTATCTGGCCCTCATCTTAATTACTCTACTACAGAGAAAGAGTTACTAGCAATCGTTTTTGCTCTAGACAAATTCCGGTCTTACATTGTTGGGTCTCCCATCATTTGTTTCACTGATCATTCGGCTCTCAAATATCTCTTGAGTAAGAAAGATGCCAAACCCCGTCTAATCAGGTGGATCCTACTCTTACAAGAGTTTAATCTCTCGATTCAAGACAAGAAAGGCGTAGAAAATGTCGTTGCTGACAATTTATCATGACTCTCGTCCGACGTACCTATTGATCCCATTCCCATAGACAAGTATTTTCCAAATGAAAATCTATTTGCTACTTCTTTGGGACGATCATTTGGGACACTGAGCCTGCTCCCCATGCGAGAAATCATGTTCCAGTAATATTAGGCCGTCCATTTTTAGCTACTGCTAATGCTTTGATCAATACACGGAATGGCCAAATGCAACTCACTTTTGGAAACATGACTCTCGAGACCAATATTTTCAATGTCGCTAACCAAATGGGTGATGAGGATGAAATTCTTGAGGTTGATCTTATTGAAGAAGTGGTGGATGAACACATCGAAAAAATCATAGGAGGAGATGCATTGGAAGTGTGTTTAGTGAACAGTGGTGAGAAAAAGAGTCGTTATACTGCGTTTGAGCGTAAGGTGGAAGAGTTGGAAACTCGGTTACAAGAAGAAGAGAGTTTTGAGAGTTTAAGAGATGTTGACTGGATTTCTAGGTTTGAAGAATTTCCTCCGAGGGAGACAACCATGATTCCCTCCTAAAATAGATTACCTAGTCTTGAGTTGAAGAAACTACCCGCTGATGATACCATCCAGCACACCACGGGTGGAAGACGCTCCCAAACATCCTTAAGCCCATCGTCCCGCGGGCACGTATGTTCTTCAAAGAAATATCCAACTGGTAAAAGGAAAAATTTAGTCAAACGTCAAGAAAAAGGAAAAATCACCCAAAAGGAAAGGAATGCCAAAGGTCAGGTTACTTACATAACTGTCGGGAATCACTTTCGAAGAGCGATGACGCGACGGCTCCCGCAGCAAGGTCCGCTCATCCGCAACCGGCTCGAATGCATCAAAGGCATTCTCATTCCCCAAAGCAAGGGGAACCCTGTCCCTCCAATCCACATTCGCCCAGTCATCAATGGTCAACCACTCTCGGTGGACAGCGGTGCTCACAAAGGCGGGGATTTCTTAAAGATCGGAACGTTAGAACAATTCGCAGAGAGAAATCGCAGAAAGAGAGAAGGCAAGAAGATGTGAAAAATGAAGGGGATTCATCCCCTTTATATAGGAGGCACTGTCTCCTCACCTTCCCGAGGTATCCCAAAAGTCCGTGCCACTGTCGAATGGCACCCCTCAGTCTATGCCGGTCGGCACCCCCCTTAAAATTTCGTACAGAAATTCCCAAAAAATGCTAAAAAGCCTCAAAAAATCCCCGAAAAATTCCTAAAAATCCCAGGATGGATTTGAACATTTTCATCAAGAAAATTTTTGCATTTATTCAGGCGAAACATCTTTTTCCCTATCGGAACACTCAAAATCCAAGAAAATGACCTCTCGAGCGATGCGCCCGGACCCCCTAATCACCTCCTCAGCAGAGTTTACGACCTCAAATCGGTTATCTCCCCAACGATCAGCTCCTCCCATCAAATCAAAGGCAAAAGGCCTCCCCATCAATCGGCTACCTGATGCGAAACAATATCTCATGGTATTTTTCCCAGCAGAATTCAGAAGAATCACTCGCCCCAGGCGATCTCTCCCAAAGGACGATCCAAATCTTCCCCAGCTCATTCATCGTTCCCCAGCGGAACCTCAAATCCAATTCTTATTCCCCAGCGGAACCTCAAATCCAATTCTTATTCCCTAGCGAAACCTCAAATCCAATTCTTATTCCCCAACGAAACCTCAAATCCAATTCTTATTCCCCGGCGGAACCTCAAATCCAATTCTTATTCCCCGGCGGAACCTCAAATCCAATTCTTATCCCTAGTGGAACTATTTTCTTTTCCCAAGGAAATACAATCACTCTTGGGTCAGAATTGACTCCGGTCTTGGATCGTCACCTAAGTTAGGTCAGAATTGACCTCGGTCCTCGGTCGTCACCACTCTTGGGTCAGAATTGACCCCGATCTTGGATCGTCACCTGAGTTAGGTCAGAATTGCCCTCGATCCTTGGTCGTCACCACTCTTGGGTCAGAACTGACCCCGATCTTGGGTCGTCACCTGAGTTAGGTCAAAATTGACCTCGATCCTCAGTCGTCACCACTCTTGGGTCAGAATTGACCCCGATCTTGGATCGTCACCTAAGTTAGGTCAGAATTGACCTCGATCCTCAGTCGTCACCACTCTTGGGTCAGAATTGACCCCGGTCTTGGATTGTCACCTGAATTAGGTCAGAATTGACCTCGGTCCTCGATCGTCACCACTCTTGGGTCAGAATTGACCCTGGTCTTGGATCGTCACCTGAGTTAGGTCAGAATTGACCTCGGTCCTCGGTCTTCACCACTCTTGGGTCAAAATTGACCCCAGTCTTGGATCATCACCTGAGTTAGGTCAGAATTGGCCTCGGTCCTCGGTCGCCACCACTCTTGGGTCAGAATTGGCCCTAGTCTTAGATCGTCACCTGAGTTAGGTCAGAATTGACCTCGGTCCTCGATTGTCACCACTCTTAGGTCAAAATTGGCCCCGGTCTTGGATCGTCACCTGAGTTAGGTCAAAATTGACCTCGGTCCTCAGTCGTCACCACTCTTGGGTAAGAATTGCCCCCGGTCTTGGATCGTCACCTGAGTTAGGTCAGAATCGACCTCTGTCCTCGGTCGTCACCACTCTTGGGTCAGAATTGTCCCCGATCTTGGATCGTCACCTGAGTTAGGTCAGAATTGACCTCGGTCCTCGATCGTCACTACTCTTGGGTTAGAATTGGCCTCGGTCTTGGATCGTCACCTGAGTTAGGTCATAATTGACCTCGATCCTCGGTCGTCACCACTCTTGGGTCAGAATTGACCTCGGTCTTGGATCGTCACCTGAGTTAGGTCAGAATTGACCTTGGTCCTCGATCGTCACCACTTTTAGGTCCTCAGAATCAACCTCGACCCTCTGAATTGGTCATCCTCATTTCCTTAGGTCCTCAGAATCAACCTCGACCCTCTCAATTGGTTATCCTCGCTTCCTTAGGTCCTCAGAATCGACCTCGACCCTATGAATTGGTCATCCTCGCTTCCTTAGGTCCTCAGAATCGACCTCGACCCTATGAATTGGTCATCTTCACGTCCTTAGGTCCTTTGAATTGACCTCGATCCTCTGAATCAATAACACTCTCTCAAAAGCATCATGCGGTGTCTAATCGACGGCTATCATTTGTTCCAAATTCACACATCGAGGGGCTCTGTAGACACCTCATTTCGTTACCCCCCAACTCTCCTTAGGTCCCTAGTACCTCCACTCATCACTGTAAACCCTGGTCACGTCCCGATTACTGACCTAAAAGCCATCGGGCACTCCTCGGCTCAGTTTGACCCAAAAGTCAAACTCTTCATCTCGACCGAGACTCAATGAATCTTCAAAGGACACTGAATACCCTTTCTAGGTCCATCCCTTGTGCGATTCCGACTTACCATGAGGATGAATGATCCGTTTGCGTCCGAAACTCGACCTAGAGGCCACCGGGCGCTTCCAGGCTCTGTTTGACCTAAGTCAACTCTTCAGCTCGACCGAGGCTGAATGAATCTTTTAAGGGTACTGAATACCCTTTCCAACGGTCCATCCCGTGTGTGATTCTGACTTACCATGCGGACGAATGATTCGTTTGACTCTGAGAGGTCACCGAATGCTTCTCGAGCTCGGTTGACCAAAGTCAAGTCCCTAAAATGGGCCAAACTCTTTGTAATGTCAAAGTACACCTCCAAAACTTTCTAACAGTCCATCCCATGCGCAATTCGGACTTACCATGCGGACAAACGATCCCTTTGCGTCCGAACGATTCCCCGTACAATGGACTAATAAACACTTCCGAGCCACATTTGACCCAAAGTCAACTCCCGAACTCAGGAGCGATCCAAAGGACTTTCTAAGGTCTCTATAATACCTTTCCAATGGTATGCCCTGTGCATGATTCTGACCAACGGTTTTCCCTCGGCGGCTAATTTTTTTAAAAAGCCTGAAACACACTACCAAACGGCAGGTCATAGAACCTGCCTATCGGCACCTTCCTGCCGACAGGAAGGAAGGGCTCTAAGACGATCGGCAGTCCTCTGGGGCTATAAAAGGAGGCCTTGGCCTCATTTGAATGAGAGCTGAGATCAGAAGCAAATCACTCTCAACGAACCCCAGAAACCTCTCTCGAATGCAACGTGATTTCAACTTCCAAATCCCTTTTTCACTTCCACTTTTCATCATCCCTTTCATCAAACTTGATGAATTAACCATTCTCCATCATCATCCAATCACAAGGGCTGCTTCTCAACATTTAAGATCAAGCGCAAAGTCTCCAAGAAGGTCCATCTCTCTCACCTTTCTCTTCAAATCTTCTTAAATTTGCAATAACTTGTTTTATTACTTAAGAACTTTTATCATCTTAGTTCACATATCCTAACATAATTTTTATCTAGTAGTATTTCACATATCCTATTTTCATATAAATAAAAACCCCAAAAACAAGAAAAAAGAGGGTTTGCTCATAAATTCCAAGTAGGGATTCTCACACCTTTTCCACACTTTTCTCACAACTAAAACACTTTTTTCTACACACACACACACACACACACTTACAAATAAGAGATTTCTCCATTTGTATTTATGGGTTAAACCCCACCCCTCGTTTGTATACGAACTACGTGGACTTTGATGCCTTTATAGGCTACGTATGCGTCTCGGGGTAACCCCCGAAACTCGAGTCCTTTTCTCACTTTTTCTCTTATTTTCTATCTTCTCTTTATCTCATTTTCCATTATATTCTATATACTTGTTCTTAGTAACGTATTATTCCATATGCGTTATCGTTCCTTTATAACGGTCAACGTAGGGGTAATCACGTAAATCTTATTTTCCACACTAATCTCACATTCCTACGGATGACTCGCTTTGTCTTTTCCATGATACAAGTCGAGGATTCCTACCTCCATTCTATATATACACATGCACACGTATCACGGGGGGAAATATAAAGGAAAATAGCAAATATATCCATGAGAAACCGAAAGGGAGGAATGGGTGCCTAACACCTTCCCATTTCGTAACTAAGCCTTCGAACCCTTCTCGAATCATTTGGTTTCGCACGCACCAGTATGTCTTTGGATGCCATCCTTCGGGGTAGCTCCCCCTTTTCTTTTGTCTGTTTTGAGTAAAATAGACTGGCGACTCTAAATCTCTCTATATTTTCACACCTCACAAAATCGACGCCGGTCGAAGCGCTCTCCGGAGAGGGGACGCGCGAGACCCGAAGGATCCCTTCCTCCCTCTGCGACGGGGATCGGGGATGGCCACAGTTTCAAGAAAACAAAATTAAAGAACCATGTTCGTAAAGCTTCAGTAGTTCAGGTACTCCCATCATCAAATGCATATATATTAAAATTCACATTCATGTATTTAAAGAACGGATCTTGACATTTTTCCCGAAAAAAGAACTTACTTACAAATCATAAATATAATATTCAATTGCTGGGCATTTAAATCACCAATACAAATCACAACATTTAAGGGGTAAAATCACACAAACAAGTAAACGTACTAAATAACAAAATTCAAAATATAGTCTAAACACACTCTGTAGAAATAATAGAGTGTGAACCAAAAAGAGGGAGAGATGGATATCCTAAAAACGTGCAGTGTGCATGTGAGTTTTTAAATGAGTTAGTTATAAGGTTGTATGTGGTGACATGTGCCACACACGTCTGTTTTTAAAGTTAAAAAATCAAAATAATAAGAAAATTACGCTAAGAGATTGCAGGCTTTTAAGGCTTAACGATATAAAATATTTGAAAAACAGAAGAGAAACATGAAATACATGTGTGGTAGATTCAATACCTTATTTTGAAATATCAAGGTACGTAAGGTGAAGCTCCTCTAGTAATGGTATTTTGTAATAGCTTCGATCAAATTTTCATACAATGAAACATAACAAAACATGTTTGCAAGAATGTGGAAAATGGGCAAAGCTTCCTCATAAAGTACCTTGAAGCGAAGCAAAATCAACCCAACGTCAATATAACAAAACAAAAAATAATGCATTATTTTCAAATGAATGACTACCATTGTTCTCACATATGTGCAATATTTTCTATGAAAATAAATGTGTTGGAGGGTGTCAAGTATCTGCACGATAATTGGGTTCTTCATCGAGATTTGAAAACGTCAAATTTGTTTTTAAATAATCGTGATGAGTTAAAGATCTGTGACTTTGGGATGGATCATCAATATGGGATCCCATTGAAACCATATACTCATCTGGTAGTCACTTTGTGGTACAGGGCACCCCAACTTTTATTGGGAGCAAAACTATATTCAACGGCAATTGACATGTGTCCATTGGGCTGTATTATGATTGAACTGTTAACGAAGCAACCCCGTCGAGATCCATTAAAAAAGCATCCGGAAGGAGTTGTAGCAAGGAGATTGAACTATATAAAGATTGATGGGGTGAGGTCAACATAAAAATTTTAGGCCACACAGGGAATGCTGTCAGACCTGGTAATACTTAGACAACTCATGATTCTAGCCTAGTAAGGAATTGCGCCTTCTCTTTAAGCAGCAGTGATAGTCATGTTTGGCTCCTCATTTGTCTTCTCTTCATGCGACGATGGTGTGTTTGACTCCTCATTTATCATCCCTGTATGATCACTTTATTTTATTCAATAAATCTACAGTGTGAAAAAAAGAATAGAAGTTAGGATCAGAGGAGTTTCCCACCAGTTGTTAACACTATCATCTGCTATTTGTCACACCAAAAGCTGATTTAGTTGCAGATATGTAATGCCTATAAAGCAGAATTATAGGGAAAAAAAATTTAGACAGAGTAATTTACAGGACCCTGCAGTTGCAAAAAAAATATGAAACACGCATATACCAGTTGAATATTAAAAATCCATGGCTTATGAAATATGAGTAAGTTGTAGTTAATACAAAATCAGTAAGCATGCATCAGTTACAAATATTATATAGTGGACAAAATGTCCTTTAATAGGAAATTTACCGGAGTGAAAAATAATGGTATTCCAATTACCTTAACTACGTCAACAGGTCAAATTATTATACTACATCCTCATCCTGGTTAATCTGGAGTATAGTCCTACAACGAAAAGATTTGAGAGTTGGGCATTTTGTCAACCCTCGGGACTATATTTTGAACTAACTATTTTCTTTAGAGCTAACTATTTTCATGATATGCATATTTAAGGGATCATTGCAAATCTCATTATCAAAAACTACTTTCAAGTTATATCAACTAAATATCATTAATTTACCTTTCAAATGTCAAAATTTGTTCATTTGCGCATAATTATATGCAGCCCTACAAAAATACAATATACCAAGGTTTCTCTATAACCAAAAAACTATACGAATGGATGAACTGAATAAGAATATCAATAACAATAATCAAACATTATTCCTACGAAGGTTTGTATATAAACAAAGAATATCAAGAATTAACGTGTAGATATTAGTGAAGTTAGTAGGCAATCTATAGTGGGGAAATTGAAAGGCCATAAACTTTGGGTGGGGGATAAAAAATAATCTCAAATCGATATAGTATTCATGGCTTATTTTATACACACAAATAAGTGTTAGTTCGTAAATTAGTCCAATATAGGATAGCTTGTGGTTATTAGCTCGTTCTCGCTATTGTCCCTTGATCGTGCATTTAGTGCCCTATTCTTACTAACATCTCGCTCTAAAAAAATGAAATTGCTGGACGATGAAGGGACAACAGAATTGAATTACTGAATTAATAAAATAAAATGAATTTAATTGCTAATATATATGTTTTTAAATAACTGTAAGATTGCATATGCACCCTAAGCAGTAATAAACATAAATGACTGATAACTTAACAATCTTTAGAACATTATATTTCTCAATCTAACATCACAAACTATGAGCAGATCATTTCTCAAAGAAGACAATTTTTCCACCTCACTATAGCCAAAACAGGATCCATCTAGCCTTTTCAAGTTGAACGAAACTATAGGAAAAAGTCCATTATCGGACACCATAGTGTGTACTACATAAATTGTGCAGACTTTGTTGTTGTATGAAGGGATATAACAAACATGGTTAAAGTATTCAGTACATTAAACCTATATTTAATGGATGTTATGCTCAAGAATGATATGGTACCATCCTCAAAAAGATAGATCGTTAATATTTGAATCACTTAAAAGACGGATTGTTTAAACCTGACAAAAGTGGAAGGGATTAGGCTCCCGGGTAGAAAAAACATGAATATAAAAAATCCAATTCAGAAAGAGATTGTGGATAAAAAGAATTAGAAAAAAAAATAAAGAACCCCGTATGAATTGTATAAAATAGGTACCAATAAAGATCTGAACACATACCAATAAAGATCCTCTATTAATCTGAACAGTTTCCATTTTTATAGTGGGAGAATCATAGGAATGGAATAAAACAGATCCTCTACGAACTAATATTGAATTGTTACCAATAAACATTCGAGCCTACTTTGTGTATGAGTCTATAAAGATCCAAACTATAGGAAATATATAGTTGGGACCCAAAATCACTCCAATTTCATAAGCATTTCTCCAATTTTAAATCAACTAATATAACCAACATATAGAAAATGAAAGGTTACCTCATTGACTACGTCCCTGATATCGCCTGCTTGCCTTGTCAGAAGAAGTAGTGTCATAATCTTCTTCGAATATATAAAGGAAACAATCAATCACTGCTCGTTCGATCATACCCTCGTCGTTTACTCCCTTCAATTGATCTGGATTAAGACTTCCTATGGGTTCGATTTAAAAAGGAGTTGCTTGCCATCCAAATGAGTGCTTGAAATGAGATAAGATGATCAATCATTTGATTGAAATGAAATGAGATGAGCAATAGAAATGTAAACTTAATTTGAGATTAACTGAAATGAAAATAGAGTATATGGTTAAAAAATGATAATAAATCAAAACCTCTTTGTTCTCCTATAGGATGCTAGAAGAACATCGTTTCTCAACAACACAATTTAGAAAATGGTTGTTACCGATTGACCTACCGTGTGAGTTCACCATTCTGTGTCAGACCGATCCCAAATCCCGTACCGATAGAAGCACCAAGGATTACTCTAGGTAAAACATTATTGAGAAGGGATCCGATATCTTAAGGAATGTTGTTAGCTACTATGATCTATGACTGAAGTCTTTTTGATGAAAAGTGCAAAACAACCGCCCTAAAACAAACATAAATTTTGTTAAAAAATAATATACGAAGGCTAATTGTTATCAAACCAACCAATAATTTGAAGACACTAGTAACCCTTATTGTCAAAGAGAAATAACTTAGGAACACAAAACAATATAAGGCATGAAAATAAATAATGAAGCAACTTGGTTTTTTTAAGATGATCCACATTTTCTGCTTAAGATCAGACTAAGAAAATAAGCCACATTTTCCAAAACATCAACACCATTTAATCCAAATGCATCTGCTAGCAAAATATGATTCTCAATATACAAATGTGATGATTTCAAATTACTAAATTAATTGTAGTGCCGACATATCAAATTATCAACATTTCTTAATATCTCTAATTAATGCAAACACGTTTTATAGGATATTTGGCTCCGACACCCATATGGCTGACATCTCCATCGTAGCTGCCGTCACAACCCTAGGACTCCATCACATTATTGAATCAAATACTGTGATATCGTACCATGATTTGCAACACTCATCTACTTTCTGACACCACCTCTCGATATCGTAACATGATTTGCAAACTAAAGATATTGAGTGTCGCTCTGTCGGAAGTTACAAAAGAAAAAATTGAATCAAATAAATGAAATTGAATTTTGGTTACCTCATAACTTCATACGATCTTCAACTTGAACCCCAATAATCTTCATCTACCTAGTAAAAACTTAAAAATATATTAAGGAATAAACCGTGCATTACTCTATTTTTATAGTAAACTGAGAATACATACCCATTTTGTAACTCT
The DNA here is from genome assembly GCA_949130495.1 of Sambucus nigra. Taxonomy (NCBI): domain Eukaryota; kingdom Viridiplantae; phylum Streptophyta; class Magnoliopsida; order Dipsacales; family Adoxaceae; genus Sambucus; species Sambucus nigra. The sequence goes on along the minus strand of OX422207.1, from coordinate 306,226,228 downwards.
GACACTTGTTTTATTGGCATGGGGTGCTTTATTGTCAGAGTTACAAAATGTGATACCCATCTTGAAACCATTTACATTTTATATTTCATTTACAAAATGTAAATCGATATGCTCACAGATCTTGAACCCATTTATGGATACACACTTCTTTACATCCTGAACTGAACCCATTTATGGATTAAGTATAGGATCTGTGAACCCTTTTAAATGGTATCTGTGAACCCTTTTAAATGGTATCTGTGAGACAACCAAACTTGAACCCATTTATGGATTAAGTAATAAACCGTGCAATACTTCAACTGAATCAAAATCAACAACACATGGAAAATAACTACTATTATAATCAAAACCAGTATACATAAAATAGTGGTATACATGAAAAAAATATGTTAAAACACTTCGGTGGTATACATGAAAAAATGCAATATTTGGGTGTATATGGATAAGGATTGAAATTCAAGAGTAAAGTAGTATCATCCATATGAATAAAAAATACCACATCCAACATTCAAAGCTTACCTCCAGCACCCCTCCACAAATGTGATGTTCAATCCCTAATATCTACAACCTCTCCACAAAATATACACATAATATTAACAAAAAAACAATACACACACAAAATGATACACATACCTGAATGTAACCTTTGTTAGTGATTAAACCTAAGTTGCCTTCAAATACCACACCCACATTTTGAATGAATCACAATGTAGAACCCAAATACGAAATAATCCCTAATATTCACAACAACACTATACAAATGCAAAAACGAAACACCCAGATTGAATCACATACCAGGAGCTGACGAAAATTATCAAATGGAAAGTTATCTAAAGCATCCAACCTGAGACCGAGAACCATCTCATACACAGATCGAAGATAAAAAAATAATTAACATCAAATTAAATACTCACCTTGAAATAGCACAACCCATAAAATTGCACAATCAGAAACTAAGGGAGATTGTGTGTTTGTGAGTTTAAAAGAGAGGGGGGTTACCTCAAGGGCGGTGGCAAGGGGGTTATCGTGACCTGGGAGAGAAAACAGGAGAATGAGAAGTTTGTGTGAGAAGATAGAGAGTGAAAAAATTGATGAAGTTATTTTAACCAAAGTAACCACAATTTTGAATTGAAGTGTAAATTTGGTAAGTAAAAAAAAGGGAGGAAATCAAAGATTTAAGGGGAAAAATAGGTAGTGCAGTAAAAACTCATATATATGACATCATCTATCAATCTTATGACATACATAAGTTTTATACTTTATTTTATATATATATATATATGATATAATTGCATGAACATACTACTCTAATGATATCATATGAGGTTGTGTAATGTGGGTGATCTTCCCTGATGAATATTATCAAGCTTAGCAGCGACCCCATGTCATAGTGCCATACATGTTCCCTTGCCAGGTTGAAGTTCAAAGTGAGGTGATTTTGGTATGTTTAAGACTCACTATAAAAGGACTATGATCGCCTCCAATACATGAACGATTTGTCCAGCTCGGTGTGAGATTTCGACTTGGTATCCCAGGATGATGTGTGTATGCCCTAGTGCATGATAGCATTTTGGAGACCCGCATCTAATGAGATATTACTCGAAGGTATGGCGGCTCTATGCGACATATGTGTGCTTTTTGCGTCATAGAAAATATGTGTATATATGTGTAGAAAACATATGGGTTTAAGTCAATTATTGTCAATTATTATATAATAAGTAGTGAAAGTTATTAGAAGAAAATTAATATATTATAATTATTAATTATATGTGAAAACTAATTTGATAAAATACACATGAACGGGGTTGTGTATGGACTTAGAGATATTGGAGAACTAATTTGGTAAGTAACATTATTAGGGGTCAAAATTTATACGTTAGGTGCGCACTATAGTTGAGGGGTGAGTATTATCTCATGTGAGTGCGACACCAATTTAAATATGGAATAATTTGTATTCATAATTATTATGCATTTTAATTACTTGCAAAATATTTTCAAAAAGTTTTGGGCTCTAGCCCCTATCAAAAAAGTGTTTTCAAAACTTTTAGGTGTCCATCCACAGGGATGCCAAACATGAGTCTCTTTTCCAGATTAGTGGAGCTACAACAGTTGTGGAGTGTTGAAGGGAGTTGATGTAGTCATTCTCCATTCTTATTATTCTAGAAAGGATTAGTCTCCTTACTATTAGGGCATGTGGCCCTTGTTAGATATTTTTATTTCATTTTATTTTACTTTAGCTATTGTGATTATTGTATGAATGTTATGCCGATGGTTTATTCGATTAATTTTGGTATGTAATAGATTTCAATGTTCAGAGTCGTTATGTGATTGTGAATTGATTTATTTATTAAATGAGTAATGGTTTTAGCTATATTGTGTTATGTCACTTGAATAAAGATAGAAAAATGGCACATTCTTAATTAAATAATATATGGTTAGTAATTAATTAAAGTTTCGACAGTGATGCTAAGAATGAGCCATACGAGATTTTTATTTTAATTTAATAAAGGGTTGGCCACCAGTTATTTTAATAAGTGAATTGTAACAAAACTAATGAGCACAAACCCTTGAGACGGTCTGAATCTCCCTGTAAAAAAGGGGAAGACAATAGAGAGCATGGGACGAAGATTACAATGATGATCCAGACCTCCCAAACAATCCTAGAGAGCCGGTTCATAACGTAAAGATGATCTCCTTTGGATGTCACTTTATTATAGGTGGAAACATTGGAGGAGAGGAAGAGTTGTATAAAGGAAAGCTTACTTGAATGAAGCCAAGGCTTGTTCCCATATCTGACAGTTGAATCCGATAGGAAACGTTGACACTTGGCCTCAAAGGTAAATAAAGATAGGCTTATTGTCGAATTCTCTAAGGATGACCTATCTAGAGTCTTGTAGCCTTGTAACGAATCACTAGTCGTTTCCATGATGGTCCACGAGAGCAGGGTTGCTCGAATTTTGGTAGATAATGGTAGTTCGGCGAACACTATGTTCTATAATTGTTTTGGAAGATTAAAGCTTCTAGATAACAAGCTGACACCATACCATAGGCCTTTGATCGGGTTCTCAGGAGAGAAGGTGTACCCCTTATGGACGGTGGAGTTAGAAGTTATTGTAGAGCTTGGCCCACATGCCAAACAGAGATGATCCGATTCTTTATCCTGGATCAAAATGTCCTTTCACCTTATAATGTTATATTCGGGAGAGTTGGTCTAAAGAAGTTTCAGGCCATTCCATACACAGTCCACCAATGCATGAAATTCCCAACCTATTATGGAGTGGGAGTTGTTAAAGGCAACCAGGTGGAAGCATGAGAGTATTATTACACGTCGATTGACCAGGAAGAATAGAAGAAATTGAACACCACTTACCAAATAGAGACCATTGACCCCTAGGATAAGGAAAAATTAGTTAAGGGATAGGCGATATGGGAGATCGAGATAGTCCCCCTCGTTGCCGAGCACCCCGAGAGAACCATACAAATTAGGTCGGATTTGGACCCTCGCTTAAAGGAAGATTTGTTACATTTCCTACGACAATGCAAACACGTATTCGCATGGAGCCACAACAACATGCCGAGAATCAACCCAAACTTTATATGCCATGAGTTGAGAATAACAAAGGGAGCTAAACCAATAAAGCTAAAATGGTGGGTTTTTTATGTGAAAAAGAACCAAGCAGTGCAAGAAGAGGTGTTGAAGTTATGAAAAGCCAACTTCATAAATGACATCTAGTATCCTGAATTACTTTTAAACATAGTCATGGTACGTAGGAAAAAGAATAAGTGGATAATGTGTGTAGATTTCACCAATCTGAATAAAGAGTGTCCCGAGGATCATTACCCTTTACCCAGAATTGACCAGTTAGTTGACGCCACCTCTGGCCACGAACTCCTTAGCTTAATGGACACATACTCCGGGTACAACCAGATTAGAATGAAGACTGGACAGGGAAAAAAATCCTTCATCACCAATAGGGGAACTTACTGCTACAACAACATGCCTTTTGGCCTCAAGAATGTATGGGCAACTTACTAAAGGCTAGTGAACAAAGTGTTCAAAGATCAAATTAGCAAGAACATGGAAGTCTATGAGGAAGACATGTTTTCCAAAAGAAATATTGCACCCAACCACATCAAGATCTTGGTTAGACATTCGACCAACTAGAGAAGTATCAAATAAAGCTAAACCCGACCAAATGCATATTTGGGGTAAAGGAACGAATGTTCCTACGATTCTTCATCAACTAATAGGGAATCAAAGCAAACCATGAGAAGATTCAAGATTTGATAAATATGCAATCCTCGATGACGAAGAAGGAGGTGCAATAACTAACAGGGTGCATCTCTACTCTTAACAACTTCATTTCCAGAACCACTGATACATGTCTGCCTTTCTTTAAAGTTTTGAGAAAATATTTTAAATAAAATGAGGAATGATAGATCGCATTTCTAGAATTAAAATGTTACCTTGGATCGTCTCCACTTTTATCAAGACCTATATTGGGAGAAAAACTTTACCTATACTTGGTCGTGTCTGAGTTCTCTATTAGTTCAACCTCTGTGAGACAAGGTGAATGCGTACAGAGGTCAATTTACTATACCAGCAATGCATACTAAGGAGCTGAAATTTGGTACCCAAGGATGGAGAAATTATCCACAGTACTGATAGAAGATTCAAGAAGAATTCATTCGTACTTCCAAGCACATACCATTATGGTTTATACAGATCTACCCTTACAGCAGGTCATACATAAACCAGAAAAGTCTGGTCGGTTAATGTCTTAGGTTGTAAAGTTGGGTGAATATAACATCCAATATAAACCAAGAACAACTATTAAAGGACAAGTTATAGAAGATTTTATTATCGAGTTCATATACAATGAGAAGTCATCCGACAAGACTCCTTCAAGAGGGAGCACCTTTAAGGCTAATCAGACTTCTTTGAAAGAGATCTCACTCACAAATGAAAAATGAACAAACTCCCACTACAGAGAGATCAGTAAATAAGGAAGATTTAGTCGAAGATAAAGAATCCCAAAATAAGATGTTCGGATTTGGGGAACTTGTGGAATCATAATTTCATCATAAATGTATCATTTGAAATATGTTGATGGAGCGCACCTCGCAGTAGAGCAAACATCATTATCACTACACCAGATGAGATAGACATGGAGTATGCATTTAGTTTTTAGTTCAAAGATTATAATAATTAGGTAGAGTACGAGGCCATGATATGAAGCTTCGATGTGGTGTTATCCCTTGGGGTCGAGCACATTTTGGCCCACAGTGACTCCCAACTGGTAGTCAATTAGTTACTCAAAATTGTTAAAGCAATGGAGGATTCTATGACAAAGTACCTAGCTAAGTTACGATGGTGTCTAGAGAAATTTATAGACGTCAAAATTCTGTGAGGACCCCGCTCAGAAAATACCAGAGTCGATGCCTTAACACAATTGGGGTCAGCCACACGAACTGAACTGAGAAGAATCATGGTGATTGATATATTTTCCCATTGCATCATGGACGAGGAGAGTCTATGCATCATGGAAGTAAGTCTAAGCCTATCTTGGATAGATCCCATACGAGAATATATTGAAACAGGAGAGCTCATCTCCTATCCGAAAGAAGCAAGAAAGATTCTTTATAAGGTCGCTCCTATACAAAACGGGTTACATCATTTCATTACTACGATGTGTTCTGTAACAACCCTCGTAATTTTGGGGGTATTTTCAAAAATAGAGGAAAAAAACTTTTTGATTTAATTATTTTTCTTGCTCAATTATGTTGAGAATTATTTTTAAAGGCGATAATTTCAAATGGTTTTGAAATCGGAGTTAAAATGGATTTTTAAATATTTTTGTCCCTTATAATTTTTAAGGGGAACTGTCAAGAAAACTGGGCGATCGATCGATCGACGCCAGGGATCGATCGATCGATCCCTTCAGTTTTTGTGCACAGGAGGTTTCTCAAAGAGTTTTAGTTTGTTTCCAACTCTTGTATTTTTACCTTATAAAAAGGGATCGTGGGCAATTATTTTGGAATAGTCTTGTGGAACAAAAATACCCAAAAATATATTTTCTTTTCCTTTATTTTATACACATATCCCCTTTGATTTATGCATTTAACCTTAGGTTTTTGGAGATGTTCTTGGGGTTGTTTTGAGGTTGATCTTGGATGAGTTTTTAGTGATCTTTGTGGAATGTTTTTGATGGCTTATTCTGACTTTTCTAGGCAGATTGATGTTGGTTTCCTTTTGGTGGTTTAAGGTATAGGGTTTTACACAATATGCTCCTTAATCTCGCGAGTGTTATTCCCGTTGTTTTCATGTGATTATTGACTCATATTTGAATTGTTAAATTCATTGGAATCTGGAAAATTATTGTTGGAATCTAATTTTGATTCATGTGGTATTATTATTGTGTTGAACATTTTATCATGAGATTTTAATATGGCGCGAGGTTGGGCACCCGCCAATATTCATTTTTCTGAATATGCATAAGAATGCATAGGCGCAGTATGGTGGTGAGGCTTGGTGACATAGTTAATGTGTTGTTGAGAAATTATATTGATAAAAATGCTTATGAGATTCGCATTTAGTATTTGTACTCGTATTGTTACACTTTATTCACCGCTAATATTTGTTGAGCATCTTTCCTGTCGTATTGTGTACTTCCCCATATTTTCTTTTAGTTGGCAAGTTAGCGTGGATTTAAGGGCTATGGACCAATTGGGATGTTTTTTGCGAGGATTATATTGGGAAGAATATTCGAGAATACAAGATGAGAAGATTTATATTTATTTTTGATGTATAGAGAATTGGTGATGTATTTATATCGAGATAGATAGTTGTATTATTTCAAGAGACTTTGTTGTATTTAATTTGAAGATTGAGATTAGTGGATTTTTTATATTGTGTACATTTAGATGCTCTATACCTGGTTATTTTTTAATTTAGTTAGTTTTATCGCAGTAGCGCTCCGGTCGCTCTCCCCGGGCGGGCGGGGTGTTACATGTTCAACCCGTAGAAGCCAACAATCTGATAAAGGAAGTGAACGAAGGGTGTTGTGGGTCACACTCTATTGGGAGGTCTCTAGTAAAATTCATAGCAACCTAGGGCTACAATTAGCCGCCCATGAAGGATGACTGCATTTACTATGCTAGGAAATGCAACAAATGTTAGAAGTATACCAAGATCAACCACATGCCTAGGGAAGCTTTGACACCGATCACTTCACCTTGGCTATTTACAATCTGGAGAATTGACCTGTTTGGCTCACTGCCCAAAACAAAAGGATGATTCAAATATCGGGTAGTGGTGGTGTATTATTTCACAAGTGGGTCGAGGTCGAGCCATTAGTATCGATGCCTTATGGGAGAGTCTTTCAATTCATCTGGAAGAACATAATATGCCGCTATGGCATGCCTTATGCCTTAATCACTAATCATGGAATGTAGTTTGATAATCCAGATTTTGAATATTATCTCACCCGATCAAAGATTAGAAGCTCCAATCTGCCCCCGAACATCCACAGTGCAATGGCTAAACTGAAGTTACTAACACAATGTTGCTAGACAGAATCAAGAAGAGATTAGGTGACACTGAAGGTAATTGGATTAATGAGCTACACAATGTATTTTTAAACTAGGGAAATGCCATACATGCTCGCCTTTGGTACAGAAGCAGTAGTGCCAACTGAGATAGGTCTCCCTAGCCACATAGTTCTTAACTTTGATTCCCCCAAAATTGATCTAATGAGAAGATTAGAATTGGACCTAGTTAAGGAAGCAAGGGAAAATGCAGCGCTACGAGTGGCTGTTTACTAGAAGAGAACCACCCATTTCTATAATCGTCGGGTAAGACCGAGTAGCTTGAAAATAGGCAATTATGCCCTAAAAAAGGTGATCTAGAAAGGCAATAAGCTCTAAAATAATTTGCACGGACCATATCGGGTGTCTAGTGCGCTAAGGTCGAGAACTTATCTCATAGATACCCTTTATGGAGAACAGTTCAATTATCTATGGAACTCTAAGCATTTAAGGAAGTATTATCAGTAATGTGTTGGGCAATCATCCACCATGTTTGTTTTGTACCTAAGATATTCCTATAAATAATAGTTCACTTTCCATAATTTTCACGGTATTGTTTCACTTTTTAATTTTTTTTTTGTTTTATTTTTTTAGGGCATAAGATATGTTCATACACATATCAAAACTCAGAATATGCGCTCCTGTAAAATCTAATTGCATGAAGTTGCGAACAAGACCTGATGAATAAACTTGTTGTATAACTTCATTAAAACAAGTCACTGACAACAAATACGAATGACTTCGTTGAACAAACAAGTCATGAATAAAAGATCTGTACAAATCTGTATGACTTTGTTGAACAAACAAGGCATGAACAAAAAATCTATACAACTTTGTATGACTTTGTTGAACAAATAAGTCATGAACAAAAAATCAGTACAGCTCTGTATGACCTTGATAAACCCAACAGATTAAAAATAGAGGTTAAATTCATGTAAGATTTTGTCTCAAGACAAATCGTAAACAAGAAGCATATGAACAAAAAACCTATATGACCTCAACAGGTCATGAACATAAATTGAATATTAAATGATAAGTCATGAATATGGAATACACTGATTGGAGTCAGGTAGCTTCCCGCGTTTATGGCCGTAGCACTATCACATGGTTATTTAAGGATGACCTCATTGAATTACTTACTACCATATAAGGAAGAAAAACAAGAACATGATGATAAATAACTCATCAATACAAACCTTAATGAAATATGCATTACTGTAAAAGGAACTAATACTTAAGTTATGTCGTTACATTCAAAAAGTAGGAAAAAGAAAAGGAACAAGAAAAAGATTCACAAACAATCAGGTAGTAGGGTTATCAACAGTAGTAGGCACGTTTGAAGATGGAAACAGATCAACATCATCACCTATGGACTCATCAAAGGCATTACCACCTTCTCCCGTAAAGGTAGTGGCATCATCATCATTATCTTCTTTCCACTTATTTACCACCTCAACAATATTTAGGTAATGTGTCATTACCCTCTTCTTAATCTCCTCATATCTATCCAAAAAGAATCCCATAAAATCTACGTTATAGTATGTCGATGACTTATACTTTATTAACCCGACTTTCTCAGTGGTAGCTAGGTCATCTTGGGCCTTCTTTAATTCAACGTCCATGGTGGTATTCTCTTGCTCGACTTTCTTTAAATCTTATTTTATCACAAATAAGGCTCCCTCGAGGCTTTTAATGGTTGTGGCATTATTGGCGTGGTGGAAGAAAGAGTCGGGGTCAGCTCGTAACTCCTCTAAAGAAATCCTGGATCAAGAATAACTTTGAACTCTTCAACTTCACCATATCTAGACATCGAATGTTGTTCCCTCACCACCTAGGAAAGGGTCTTGTCTCCTCTACTCTGTAAAATTTGTGGATTTTCTGACTAACTGGGGGATCTAAAGGTTTCTTTTCTCCTACACTAGGGTCTTTGGAGAACACGAGAGCTTTCTCCTTAAATTTAGCCACACTGGTGTCAGTTTCATCACTCTTCTTCTGAGAGGCTCGTGCGACCTTATCTTTTTCCTCCTCTCGGACCTCTTCTTCTTAACCTCTATATTGCTTATCCCAACTTTCATCTTCCTCTTACTAACCAACTCCATGGCTTTATGATCGATATGACGAGGAGTCATCCCATAAGTTTCTTCAAATGGGTGTTCTGCAGTAGCTAGGGGAATAGGAGCATGAAAATTAGATAGCCAAGTGAATGTTGACAATAAAATAGAAATTAAAGTCATTTTGATACTTGTCTCAACATTGTTCCCTCTATCGTCTGGTCGACCACATCTAAGTTGGTCTTATACAGTATGTATCCCTCTAAAGGAACCTCTACTTCCATTAGAGGAACACCACCTGAAGAGTGTGATAACCAATGTCAATGAACTTCTATACAACAAATAGCTCCTCAAACTTTGGAGGCTTCTTCTCACAATATGCCTCAATCAAATTCACCGATGAAGCAGGTAACTAGGGGGCTTTCTTCACTTAAAGATCAAATACAGGAAATTAATATGAGAGGATGAGTAAATCAAAATAAAAGAAAAACTAGTACCAATCTAGTTCGGACCATTCCATTCTCTAAGGATCCTACATGATCTATCTTGTTCATGGTACCTAAATTCCCACTCCCCCTTACAAACATATATTAGCATTTCCAACTATGGCTACTAGTCTGAACAATAGGTACCATCTTATACTAAGATTTTCGAGGAGAAAAATAGTAATAGCCAGGAGCTTTAGCACTATCCTTTAGCCCGTGGACATATCTAAAAATGTCCCCAATCAGATCAAAGCATGTTCTATATTTCCAAAACATCATGGATCCTAAGATGGTCCTATATGAATTGGGGGTATAGGTAAGATTAACCCCATAACCTATATTACCCCATATTTTTATTGATTTTATTTATTGGGATTAATTAAATGGGATAATTAGTTTAAATATTATGACGATTATGTTGATTAATACTTAGTGAATATGGTAATATATGATTATGGATTTATTAAGATTGTCGCGAGTTAAAAATACGACAACTTCGAAAATTAAGTTGGGATGCGCGTGTCAGTCGTGTCAGGACCCAATTTAATGGAATTGTGAGTAATTTATTTTTATATCATATGTATGGTCATTTTGAATGTGCCAATGTGTCCGAAAGGGTCGAGATAGTTAGAAAACACTAGTCGGGGTTTAGTTTTGGTCCTGGGGCATTTTAGGCCTAACCCGCAACCCGAGAGGGTATTTTTGTCATTTTGACTTTTTAAAGATTAGTAACCCATGAATTTTAGGTTGATTATATCAGCCAACACTTAAGGTCCTTAGGGTTTCACAACCAAATTTCACAAACGGCCATTAGAGAGGAAGAGGAGGAAGTTTTCAAAGAAGAACCACCACTTAGAGGCTTTTTGCACCACCGTCACCGACATCGGATAGATCAGGAAGAGAGGATTACTCCCATACCATCTGCTCCAAAGGATCAGAATCACTAATTCAAGGCAAGTGATTTATCTTGCAATGATTTAATGCATACATTTTACATGATAGTTAGAATTGTGGACAAAATATGTAAAATAGAAATATTGTGGAATTAGAGAATTTTTTATTGAATAAGGGCAGGTTTCATGTAGATTAGTTTCTGGAAATTATGGATTAACGAAATCATAATCTTAGAGTTGTAAATCATGAGAAATATCTGAGATTTAATATGCTTTTGAAGAAATATTGAATAGCTAGGGTTATAGAAATATTCATGACTTTTAATCCTAGAAATCAATACTAAGTAAGGATTTGATAATTATTTTACATTAAAAATTGTGTGTAACTATGTTGGTGTAATGATCTATATACTTGTTTGGGAGTTTGGGACGTTGTAATGGACAATTGGAAGTGTAAAAATAGGAAACCCGTAAGATTGATCGACTGTTCGATCGATCGACCCATTTCTTCGATCGATCGATCCCTCTGGAAAATGTTATTTTTTCCCCTTAAATAATTGATTAACTCCCAACCTTTTAAAACCCTTTAGTGATTATTGATTGAACATATGGGTACTTAGGGAAGTCCAGTAAGGTGTCCCCGTCAAAATACTAGGTTAGTTTGGAATTAAATGGTAAACTTACGGACATCCGATGAGTGAGATGCGATTGGAAGTTGTGATAACTTGATATTATGTTGCACAAACAATTACTTAAGGGTAGAGACTCAAAAAGGAAACTTTAATTACTGAAATAACCTTAGAGACTAGCGGGAGACCTAGTAACCTGTTGGGTTAGGGTTAAGTACTCAAACGATACAACGAGAGTTATTGTGCTAAACATATTACGTGGAATAATCGGGATGATACTATGATATATATGAGACTTATGGTATAGGGGTGAATTATACCTATATTAATATGATGATTACCTAAGTTGTGTGAATACTTAGTATATGGATGATTATGTGTATGACATACCTACCATACTTGCTATCATGGGAAGTTGATTTTTGGGAAAGGACTATCTTATCTGTGTGTGCCTTTGGGGGGTTTTATATTGGTACCTTAAGAACATAGGACTATGAAGACTTATCTGTGAGTTAATAATTTAGTTGACCAGGGGAGTGTAGGTATGTGCGTGACCCATGGGTATGTGAACTATGTTCGCCTCCAATATGTGTGATTTGTACTGATATTTCCTGAGCGATTCAAAACTCATGATCCTCACTTACATGATGTACCGAGATTCGATAGCAGAGTATGAGGGAATCATAGGTTCTATCCTTGTGGGGTGCCTGATTTGCATATAATATATTATTGTGGTCTCTCTCTCTCTCTCTCTCTCTCTCTCTATATATATATATATATATATATATATATATATATATATATATATATATATATATATATATATACATTTGTGATAGATCTGTTGTGTTGCTTAGTAGATAAGTTGGATTGAAATATCTAAATTAATTAAAGTATGTGAGAACCAAATCTGAGTATTAAGCTATATGAAATCAGTTAACAAACCACGGAGTAAGTTAGTGCATATTAAATGGGGTTATTCGAGCAAACACATAAGGTAGTCCGATTGGGTAAAGAATTGGCATATGCTGGTTAGGCAGGGTAGAGTAACTAGCATGGCAATTACATATGCTTTAGGTGTGCACAATTAGTTAAGAGGTGAGGGTCTCAAGAGAGGGTACGTAACTAAAATGTTTAATATATGTTTTGTTTAAATTGTAATTTAAACACTTGTTGTTTTAAAAATATTTTTACCTCGGGCTCTGACCCGTTTTCTTTCAAATCTATTTTTTTGTAAAAACCTTTTAGGTGCTCAGCCACAGGGATGCTAAGCATGGGAGTTCCATTTTGTTGACATGTTGTAGCTGCTATGGAAGTTACAGGATCTCGATTTAGACGCCTCCAAATTCCTTTGATTTCTTTTCAGAGATTTTCTGCATTTGTTAGGGCATGTCGCCCTTTTCAATCTAGAGACATTAGTTCAGTCATCCATTTTATTTCAGTTGTTAGACTTATTTATTTATTCACATGGTTATATTTGGGTTTATTTATCATTGCTGCTACTTTATTGGAGTGTTTACTCTAGACATCATTTATTCATTATGTGGATTACCATATGAGATTGTTCATGTGATTGTTGGTTGATGATTTAAAAAATTTTAGTTGATGGTTATTTTAATAAATAAAATTTGACACTTCACTATTTTAAATATTAGGTGACTAGTAATTAATTAAATGTTTTCGACACTTATGCTATGAACTGAACCAACTTGACATTTTGTATTAATTTAAATAAAGGATTAGCTACCCAGTATTTAATTAGTCGGGGTGTCACATAACCTCTCAATATAAAACATATCATAGGATGGAGAGGCAACTTAAGTCCTACCGGAAGAGCCCAAAGGGGTAAGAAAATCTCATCGGCATCAGTGACATTGTACACCCTCTCATTGGGTGATGGAATCCTCATTTGTTTAGATATGAGGAGACTATATCTCTCTCTAAAATTGTCAAGTTCATCATCAGCTATAGTACTGGGATACCATTGGGAGTTAGTTTGGGCGGGATCAGGAATCAGAAGATTCAAAAGAGCCTTGTTCCTCCTCTCCTACCATGTGAGGCAAAGACTCATCCACTGAGGAAGTAGATAGAAAGGGGCCCACACTCTCAAACCTGATATCCTCAGCCTTATATAAACCCACATCGTTAGAGGGGGACTCTAAATTGATGGCCGATATGGACTCTTTATTTTCCAACCTAATACCTTTCTTAGGTTATGAAGAACAACCTACCTCGAGTTCGTCTATATCAAAGGAAATAATAAAGGGTTCGTTTAGGAAAGGCATAAGGCAACTATTGGATGAGGATTAGGGTATATTTAGGATGCCCCAGTTCATCCTTGGGTCTAATTAGCTGCAAAGGATGAGGGGACCTTTTAGTAGTAATCCCCGAGAATTCGGATTCAAGCTCAAGAAAAAATTCATAGATATGCTAAACATAGGGTGATAAACTCATAAAGGTAGCAATATAACATTGAAAACACAACAATGGTACTAAAGGGATGGACAAAGGTTCACCACTATGGTATATCAACCTTGTAATTTTAAGTATTACTCTGACCCTAAACCAACTAACTCAATGGTTAGTTAAATACACAAACTCCCACCAAAAACTTCCACATAACCAATGTAACAACTAAAAAATTTTGATCAAAAAATATGAAGAATAGTGAAACATGATGGATGAAATGAAAGATTAAGGATTAAAAACAAGAATGGCACTAGAAAAATCTCAATACACAAGCAGAAGATTAGGCAACCCAGCTAATGCAAGCATATACCTCTTTGAATGGCAGAGGAATGCTTCTTTCTCTACAACTCAAATCGCACCAATTTTGAATTTGGTAGTTTGGGGCAAATACCATGATCTTTATTTATAGTCTCAAAGGGATGCTATATATCTCACATCATTGGAAGCTGCAAAGTAAGTATACCCAACTAGCTGTACAACAGACCTGTACATAGGCTTCTCAGTAATCATTACTAGATGAAGATTTGGTCTCAGTCATCATTATCAGATTATTATTCACATACCTTACACATGTCCTCAACACTTCAATAATACCCAAGTTAATCGCCTTGACCGAAGCCGACCAGAAAGCAAGCCAAATAATCATGAAAATCCACCGATGAACATAATTAAAAATCCATCCACTCCTTACGACATAGCAATCTCTCAAGAATCTCATCAATTCAAGACCAGTTGCAGTAAATCTAAGCTCGTACCTAAAGTCTTATGGGCTTTTTATTAAACCCTCGGTGAATCGAGCCACGTAGAGCCTGCGTTGCATTAGGGGGGACCCATATTAGAGCCTGTATCCATACTGTAAAATGGTTTTACCATATTATAATATTAATAAAAGAAGTTACCAAGTAACTAATATCTTATCTATTTCCCACATAAAATGCTAACTCGGTGATATGTTTTATTTTTGAAACATGCTCTGATACCAAATCGTCACACCTTACATTTTGGTATGAATAAACAAAAATTACACATAAAGCAATGAATTAAAACTAAGGAACATAACTTTTTATTCATTATTAATATGTTACATAGGGTTGAACCATTATAGGGGTGAGTTACACGTTTCTAGTGCACACGATAATATAAAAAATTAAAAAGCCTCACTCCTTGCTCCCATTAGGTTTAATCTCTACCCATACGGTCACAAACGCAAATAGGTGACCATTTTCTATCTCTAGTAGGGAAAAGATACTATCTTGTTTCTCTTAACGCAATTGGAGAATGAAGGAATAGGCACAAATATACTAAACAGGTTCTACCAGCTCTATAATAATGATATAGATATAAATGAGAGTTGGAGTGTGTATAGAAATAGTGTTTAAAATGTTGACAATAATAATTTGATAATTCCATATTTATCAGATTATAAAATATCAAAATGCTAGAATTTATAATTCCATAATGGTTAGCTCGTTTAAGAAATACGATTTATTACTAGTTTAGTTAGGATCATGTAAAGAAATTCAAAGAGTCAAAACTAATAATCCCATTATTAGTAGTTCACTAAAGGATATAGAGGTAAGTAAGCCATCGGTTAGCTTACAATAATCAGTCAAACATCCCAAAACTTTTGAGGAAAAGTAATATGCTATGCTCACAATTAAATTGGCACTCATACGTAAGTAGCAATAGTCATGGCTCTCAATCATCTGAGACCAGTAGGCCAAGTAGAAAGTTTTGTGGGATAACACATCAATATACTTCCTAGTTAATACCAATGCTTGTAGTAAAAATAGCACAAAGTGCTAGGGTGAACTAAATCAATAAGGTACATGAAATCAACTATTAGATGAAAAGGGTTGAAATTGATCCTTAAATTTAAATAGTGTTGATAATTCAAATACTGATGATGGTTAACAAAATATGTAGTGTGGTAGTATATTAACATGCACGTACTCAAAGTAAATGTGGCTATCATATAGTGATATTAATGGCAGTATTTCAAATGCGCAAAGTATAATACTGAAAAGGTAGGAAAAACCTACTTGCTTAGTCACTGGGATATTCAGAAGGATTGGAGATTAATTTTCTGTTATAAATTATGTGATATATGAGGACTAGGGTTTAATGAGTTAGTTTTGTATTTAAAACTGTCTTTGTTTAAAGTTTAGGGGGTTAACTTGTAATTATCTTGGAACTTTAAAATAGTGACCTTAACCTCATTTTTTAACTTTGGTGCAAGATAGTTTTTATCTTAAAATAGTTTGATGTATGTATGGGCAAAGTTTAGGAATCAAATTCACAAGTTAAAAAAGTTGATGGTGGTTGATTTGTAATTTTAAAGAAATTTCTTTAAGTAAAAACCTTGTTTTTACATAACTTGCGATAGGAATATTCAAACACGGTCTTATCTTATACACTTTCGATCAGAAAAAATTAATAAATATTTTGAAGAAAAAAATCAGAATTTCCTGATTGGCCACGTGCCCTCACACGCGTGGTTAATATTTCTGAATAAAGTCTTAATCTTCAACCTCTCGATTTTGACCTTTTAGGGTTTCGAATTTTGATTGGGGTTTTCTCCTTCGTTGTTATACCATTTGAAATGATTCCTTAACAAACCTAATTTTTCATGAGGAATCCAAATATATAAGTTTCATGGATTGACATTCATTATAACTCAAGTCCTAAAACTATGTTTATTTTAAAAAAAATTAACCTAACTTTCGTAGATTTCTAGAGTATCGCAAGGTATATTATGAATTGGGTTAGGGTTCTGTTATATGTGAGAGTAGTTTGGTTTTGGTTTCAAAGATTTTGATGGATTGTACATTAGAATTTTGAATTTGCAGGTTTTGAGTTTCAAAAAAACTTTTGATCGATTTGAGTTCCATATGAACATTCATGGCTTTTAACCATTACATTCGAGATCCTTAGGTTATAATGAAGTTATACATGGCTTCAAATCAAAGTTTAAAGTAATGTATCGAGTTTCATTATTAAAGCTCAATCTTTAATGGTGTTTATACTTATTTTTACTATTCTAAATCGTTCTACATGTAAAAGCTTGCATATTATGAGTATTCTAACTATATTAACTATGCAAAAAACTACTAGAATTGAAAATGAAGCATAAAATGATGAGTTACCTGAATTGAGGGAAATTTTGAGATTTGAAACTGAACTATGGGTGAGTTTTTACTGCTTGGGTCAAGGGGTATTTATACTATTTCAAGTGAGGATTTGATTGGAGCTAAAAGGAGGTGGATTATAACACTACAACAATTCTCACATTTAACTGCGAATTTTTTCGTAGCCAAAAGTTCATATTTCGTTGCTGATAGTTTTTGGTAATGAAAATTATTTCGTAACAAGTTCGTGGACAAAGGCCCATTGCTAAATGTATTTGGCCACGAAAAAAACTTTCGTTACCAATTGTTAAGGTCTTTTGCTACGAAATTATTTTCGTGGATAAATACCATATTTAGGCTACGATTTGTTTCGTAGCTAGTAGTCTCACATTTCGTTGCTAAATATCTTAATTTCGTTGCCAATTCTTTAGGTAAACTAGTGTTAGAAACTTTTAGCTACGAAATTTACAATTTGTTTTGTAACTAATTGTTCAACATCTCGTTGCTAATTGTCTACATTTTTTTGCCAATTTTATAAGTAAACTAATCATTAGAAGCTTTTAGCTACAAAAATTGTACCTTTCCTCAAAAGTTATTGGCTACGAAATTTAACTGTTGGAGAATGATTCTTAATCATTAATTTTTCAATAATAAACTATCAAATCTTAAGCCGCACTTTTACTTATCAATTGCATATTTAACTACTAAGACATTTATTTTGATAAGGGAATGTTTCCAAATATATATTTTTTTATTTTGAATTTGATAAATTAATGTATACCACGAAATTTAAACAAATAACTATCTAAAAAAACACATTCGTTAAAGTCCATAAAATAACTAAATTATCATAAACAAAATCCACATTAAGTCACATACAAACACATTGTCAAGTCAACTAAGCACTAGTTAAAGGACATACAAGTCCCACATTTAATCCCCTTACAAATGACAAATATCCATGGTGCAAAAAAATAACTTAAACTAGTTATAGGAATTAGAAGTCTCCAATTTCGTTTGCAAATGTCAAAAGTTTATGGCGCCCCAAAAATAGCTTCCTATCACATCAAATCTGTAATTAAGAGTATAAAATAACATTAGCTAAAATAAAATGGGATTTTAAAAGCATACGAGTAGAAAAACTAAAGCACGTCAAGATTACCATCGTTTGGAAGATGAGGCACGTGATGTGATCAACGACTGAATCAACTTATCGGACTCCGCTTGTCGAACTAGAATAGCATCTAGCATTGCACGTTGAGTCTCCATAGTGGCCTTTTGTGACACTGACTCTTCTCGTTGAATTGTTGCCTCTACCTCACGAGCTTGCAGAAATCCATCAAATCTTCTTGAAGTTTTATAGATTGCTTAAGTGCCTCCTCCAATTCGGCATTCCTCAATCGCATTATATTAATTCTAGAATCCTTTCTTTTGGGACCATACCCAAGACCGTTAATATATCCCGATCTTGTTCCAAGAAATTTATCTGCTATCTCGTCTGAACTCATCATGGTACCATCCTCAGATATTGATTCGGATTCCAGGCGTTTCATCTCATTCTGCAAAGAAAATAAAAGAAAACGGATTACATCTATAATTTTTAAGCCATTTAAATACAAGAATTTTAAAATAGTAAAGCATAATGCACTATGTGTAATTTTTATACCGAAGATAATAGTACTAAAGGAATTACAACCCAACAATGTTTGTTGGTTTGTAATTCCTCAACAGTAGGGTAAATTCAAAATAAAATTGATAAGACTTACATAGAGCGTTTCGGCTTCAGGAGATGTCCACTTTTCATCTTTCCAATGCGTTTCTTTATAAAACTTGATCCTATTCGGCTCTTGACTGTTCACCTCTTTAATCCGCTATTAAACAACAAATAATTAATAATTATACGTGTAAAATAAAATTCTCAATTGACACATCAAAACAAGTAGATATATTACCAGTTCATGATGAACCACCACAAATGCTTTTGACCCTTGATTATGCTTCACAATTTGTTTAGACTTGTTATTCTGATTTATAATACATTGTCTCTGCAATAATTTTTCAAACATCATAAGTACATATATTTTAATAAAAAAAATATTTACAAGTTACAAGATCAACAATAGTTCAAACCTGATATCTTGGATTTTCATAAAGATCGCATAAACTAAGCCAATTATCCTTGGTCACACCAGCAGGGACATTTTCTTGAGTTTCCTCTTCTGATCCATAATTTTTATACACTTCACGAACCTTGCTCCGTTGACTCCTACTTCTCCCTTTCATTAGCTCTTCCAAACACTCTTTTGCATGATCATCCAAATCAATGTTGAATCTCTCCTGAAATTTTATACTCAACAGTTGAAAATTTTTATACTCGACTTTTAACTTGAAGTAAGAAGGAAGAAACAACTTTATTAATCTTCAAGACTTAAAACTACACACCTCAAGAAATGAAATCAATGGTCATTCTCAATCTAGTCTCTTAAATCAAAGCGTACTGGGCTATATTAGTTACCACATTTAGTTATCATAAAGTTATCAGTTAGCATAAAGTTATCAGTAGCACCACAAAATTCATCACATTAACTAGCACATTGCATTGCAGCTCATGAAATTGTAATGATACATTCACTAGCACATTGTATAGCATCTCACTAACACATTATATAGCAGCACATTCAGCACATTCACTAGCATTATGCACCGCATTTCAGATATTCAGTAGCATAATTCAACACCATATTCAACACTAAATTTTAGTAGCACAAAATCAGTTATTTCAGTGTATTAGTAGCACCGGATCATACATTTTAGTATACATAAATTAGTGTATCAGTAGCACCAAGATCAGTGTATCAGTAGCACCAGCTCACTAACACAGTGTATCAGTAGCACCAGACCAGTGTATCAGTAGCATCACATTGTATAGCAGCTCATTGTTATTGAATATTCACTGCATTAGATTGAATTGTTTAATTTTTACTGAGATACTAAGTCTATGAAAAGATGCGTAATGAAGTATGCAGTTTTTTGTGATTCCATTTGTAATTTGTGGATATTAGCACTTAATGATGTTAATTTAGTGTAAAAAATAAACATTATATTCAACGTGTCCCAGTGTCCTAGATTTTTTAATATCATGTCTCATGTTCGTACTTATCAGGTATAGCATTACTTCAATTTACTAATGCACAATAATATCTTTTTGCATGTCAATGTGAACCTTATTGTGATTAGGTTTGCCCATTGGGCGCTGGGGAGGCATTCGCACCTTAGTGCGTCTTATACTTAAAATAAATATGGTGGTGATATTAGATTTCTGTTATAATCTAGTATCACAGGAATCGTGAACCTTTATCCTATTTGTAAGTTCATTGTGGTAAATCTCGTTCCGACCAATCTCTGAGTTGTAATGTTTTGTGTTATTAATTACAATTTAGAATGTTAATTGTACTACATAATAGAATTGAGGGTGGAATTGATTATTTGCCTTTATAAAGTTCCATCTCTGAATTTTTTGCAGTTCCTCCTGGACAAGCATAAGTCTACACCACTTCAATCCTATGATCTCTGATAATGACACTAAATCCACTCGGATAATGACACTAAATTGACTCCGATCGACCAACACATTAGAAGAGAAAAAAATTGGATCTTTCTAAATTAATTCCTATTAAATCTGATGAGTCCACACTTGGACTACCATATGACAATTTAACAAAATATGGTTGGAAGATTTAGCACTAGCTAGGCAAGCCATGCATCTAAAAGCAAGAGGAATACCTAAACTTTTAACAAAGAGGCAACTAGACTTGTATAGTAGCTCACCTTGTTTATCCCTTTAAACAAAGAGGAACCCAAATATTTAATGGGCAGGGGCTTAAATAATTCTAAATCCAAGCATACACCCTACATATTTTTTTTTACAAACACTCCTTTTGAAGTTACTATCTAAATCCAAGTATACTATCTTAATGGACCTGGAAGGAACCATCTCTTTGTTTCGGGGCCGGTCAACATCCTGGAGCAGGTCTTTTGAGCAATGAACAGAAACAATGAGGACTATCGCTCTCCTGCCATACCAGTAATGACCAAAATCCTCCTTGAGGATGTCAAGAAGATTTTCAAGACCACTACTAGAGTCCCATTTCTTATCCCAACCACAGGTACTCATTTTTTAAAATTCTTATACTGGAGT
Organism: Sambucus nigra; assembly: GCA_949130495.1. Classification (NCBI taxonomy): domain Eukaryota; kingdom Viridiplantae; phylum Streptophyta; class Magnoliopsida; order Dipsacales; family Adoxaceae; genus Sambucus; species Sambucus nigra. Next base: position 306,204,788 of record OX422207.1, on the reverse strand, counting down.
CCCATTTCTTATCCCAACCACAAGTGTAGCTTTTTGAGCAAATTTGGTTAAGGAGTTTGGTTTTTGAGCAAATTTGGTTTACAAGTGTAGCCCTTACAAACACGTTATCTCCAGGAGATAGAATTGTATCTTTCCTCATTGGACAATTCAGTTTGTTGTGGATTGATCAACAGCAACATCTGAACTTCAACGTTGATGTTGTTGAAAGTGAGTGGGGTAGATGTGCTGATCTCGATGTTTGGCATCCAAACTAGTAGTAGATGCTGCACACATACTATCAAGGCAATTTGTATTGTGCATAATGAGAAAGCAACTGGAGTTACCAACAACCTGGCTACCGTAAGAAAATTACTTGGTAAGAGCATCTTAACTCAACAACATTCACAATTAAGCAGGGATGATAGTGGATTATATCATCCATATTTGGGTAGGGGCTTAGCGAAAAGACCTGTATAGGAGATAATTCTATTTTTTAAACCAGCAGGGCTATTTGGGTTTATAGAAAAACCACTTTTATGAATGTTTATTTTTTGACCAGACATTCTTGAATAGATTTGAAGAAAGGACATCAAGTTTTTTAGGCTTTGTGCATTAATAAGGCCTGCTTAAATAGTGTAACAAGTTGAGATTTCGATTTCCTAAACAAACAAAGCTAATCAGTGTACTTTTCAATTTTTTGGCTTATTCTTATGGCTTTCATAACAATGATGATATTTCTACGAACTGAGATGCCCAAGAATACGATAACAGACGGTGGTTACCCACAAAATTTTGCCCTTGCCAATCTACTGTATTTTCCTAGGACTGTCACCTCAAAATAAAATAACTCCCTAAAATAATCCCCTTAAGCTTAAAATACATTCAACACTGATATTTACATGACAATACATTCAACACTAATATTTACACTGATATTTAAAATAACTCCCTAAGACAAACATACTTGTAATCAATCATGTCTATAAAAACCTCATCAAAACCAAAAGCTGATATTTACACGACAATACGCAAATTAGTGGAAATTACATGATAATACGCAAATTATGGTCATATAATATGATATTTAGGGACTGGTCCGGCAATGCCATTTTCAAATAAGAAATTACTTACATTGAGTCTGTTGAACGCCTTTGTCTTATCAACTTCAGTGAGATCTTTCCATTTGGTTGGGACTGGAATTAGGTTACGAATGATAATCCCGAGCTCATTTGATAATTTAGCGGGCTGCTCTTTGTCAAGTGGCCTATTTTTCTCCTTCAATATCTCAATATGCATCTTTTGCCCAGTAGCTTTGATCATCTTCTGAAGCCCCTTGCCACGTGTAGGTCCACGAACTTTTTTCGTTACGATAAAATCTGTATTCGAAGCTTTAAAAGAAAATAAACAATATTAGCAGCTAATGAACAATAGTAAGAAACATTTGAAAATTAGCTTTTGTACCTGCATAGCCCGTGGAGGTTCCGGGACTGGTGTGTTGTGTTGATGGCGAGATAGTTGCGGATTCTACATCCATGGGAGCCGTGGGTGCTGTGGGTACCATGGGAGCTACGGGAGCTATGAGAGAAATGGGTGCCGTGGCAGCTATGGGAGCAGGGGGTGACTGGGGAGCCGATGGTGCCGAGGGAGCCGAGGGTGCCTCCCTCATGCTATTTGACTGAAGACGTCTTCCTGGCGCCATACTGAAAAAGAACATCAAATCACACTGAAGAAAGTAATAAATGAAGAAAGTAATAATACTAAATTCCATTAGGGAATATAGTATATATTAAATGATATATATGATATATTGTGCATGAAATAAACAGAATTTGGCATAACAAAATTGAAGAAAGTAATAATACTAAATTCCGTTAACATATTCAAATGGTATACAATGCATGAAATAAAAATAATCCGGTACAATAAAAATGAAGACAGTAGTTTCCATTACCTCTAAATACTAAAGCAAAAAAAAGGATTACAATGCCAAAACAAAATATGAGACAAATAACAAAAAGAAAATAAACTACTAATATGACCAAAAAGACGATTATGCCCTTCGCTTCACATCAAATTCAATCTATATCACTATCATCATTCTCAACCACAACAAGATCTTCCGCACTTTCACAATATTCATCAAGTGTTTCGTCTTCATCATCGACGTCATCAAGGGAAACATTGTCTTCTTCTGATAGTACTCCTTTGCATATATCTACAATTCCAGCATCAATAGTTTCCGCCTCTACATCGTTTCTCTGCAACTGGCCAGCATCAACTTCTATAATCTCAAAAATATCTGATAAAGCATTTTCCAGGTACACAAAATCGTTCGTTTCTGATGCATTTGTGTCCATTTCTTCCACCCCAAGATCATAAAAGTGTCTATGTTGGAATTCCTGAACAACTTGCCAATTTTTTCCCAATTTGGTGTCGTTGAGATAAAACACTTGTTTTGCTTAAATGGCTAGCACATAAGGATCACTCTTGTACCACCTCCCATTAACGTTGATGCTTGTAAAGTGATCATCGATTTATATTCCTGATTTTTTCTTTTTATCAGCTTCAAACCAGGCACGCTAAAAAATGACTCGATTTTCCTTGATATACTCTAACTCAATAATATTGTTCAATACACCCTAAAAGTTAATCTCTTCGTCATTATGATCTCCTTTAACAACTAAACTGCTATTTTTATTTCTCCTGCGATTGTCACAGTCTTTAGTGTGAAATCTAACTCGATTTACTATGCAACTTTTATACCTATTTGCCCGTATGTCTGAACCACATGCTAATGCATATAGTTGCTCAGTACTTTAGCCATACAACTTCTTCATCTATTAAAGGAAAAATTTGAATGATATAAGTTAGAACAATTATATTACTTAAAAAATAATTAAATTTATACATCAATATTATGTTATGATAATTATGTTTTAACTTACCCGCTCTTCAAACCAACTAGGAAAATTATTTCGACTTCTCTTTTCTAAATTCAAAGGGCTTTCTTTCTTCAACTCCTCCATATGCTCACTAACAATTGTAATAATTAGAACAATAAGCTTCGTATTAGTTTCAAAATTAATCCTTACCAAGATTACTTCCCAGTTATTAACTTACTCTATATATGGAGCCACTTTCTCACAATTATTCAACGTATACAACCGCATCATTTCAATCTCAGCCGCTGTGAGAAAGTCATAAGTACATGCCCCAAAAGGGCGTACCTGTTGAGAGAATACATCCAATCCCTCCTCTTGATCCTCCCCGTCGTAATTTCTTTCCAGACGGTTGAGTTTAGTTTCAATCCCATCAAAGTACATTGAGCAAAATGTCAAACATTCATTAACGATGTAGGCTTCCGCTATAGAACCTTCCAGGCGAGCTTTATTACGCATGTAACCCTTTAATGTGCCCAAGTACCTATTAGCATTTAGAATGATAAAAATTATCTCATGTTAAATAAATAAACTATACGTAAAAAATAAGCATTTTGACTTAACCTCCTAAAAATGTGATAATGAGTATATTGACATACCTTTCAATGGGATACATCCACCTATATTGCACCGGTCCTCCAAGCATCACCTCTCGTGGCAAATGAATAGCTAAATGGACCATTATATCAAAAAAAAGCTGGTAGATAAATCATTTCGAGTTTGCATAAAATCAAGACAATGTCTTTCTCCAATCTCTTCAGTTCTTCTACATCCAGTGTTTAACAACACAAATCTTTGAAAAAATTCCCCAACTCAACTATTGCATTGTATACATCCTTGGGCAAATATCCACGAGTCCCAATGGGAAATAATCGTTGTAACAGAACATGGCAATCGTAGCTTTTCAACCCTGATACCTTACCATCACCAACGTTCACACACAGTGAGATAGTCGAAGCATATGCATCTGGAAACTTCACCAATTTCAAGAACTCACAAAAACTTTGTTTCTCTAACTTACTAAGGGTATAACAAGCAGGCGGCATTATATATGTATCCCCATTCCACTTCAAATGTAATTCCTTCCTTATCTTCATATACTCCAAATCTTGCCTCGCCTTATACGTGTCTTTTGTTTTCCCCTCGGTATTTAATAAAGTTCCCAACACACTCTCCCATATATTTTTTTCAATATGCATGACATCAAGGTTATTTCGAAGTTTTAATGTTTTCCAATATGGTAATTCAAAAAAAATGCTTTTTCTTGTCTAGTTTAGCTCTTCGGGTGTACGTTTCCTCTTTTTATTACCTGAATGCTTCCCCGGTATATAATCACTGACATGATTCAATTATCGCAACAAATCATCCCCATTTAAGTCCATGGGATTTGATCGGAGCTCTTACTTACCATCAAATATTCTACTCTTCCTCCATATATAGTTGGAATCTAAATATCGATGATGGTCCATATAACATATCTTACTTCTTATTCTTTTCGAAGAAATATCTTTGTTACATGTTGGACAAGCCATATAACCCTTAGTGCTCCAACCAGACAAATTACCATATGCCGAAAAGTCATTTATAGTCCACAAAACTGCCGCATGCATCTGAAAATTCATTTTGGTGGATGCATCATATGTTTCTACACCAACTTCCCATAACTCATTCCACTCATCAATTAATGGTCATAAATAAACATCCATATCCTTACTTGGTGCCAAAGGTCCTGGAATAAGTAACGCCATCATAAAAAATGACTCTTTCATACATAACCAAGACGGTAAGTTATATGGCATAAGTACAACTGGCCACATGCTATATGAGTTGTGCATGTTACCAAAAGGATTAAAACCATCACTTGCTAGGCCAAGACTTACATTACGAGGGTCTTGAGAAAACCACTCGTGTTCCGTATCAAAATCCTTCCATGCACTAGAATCTGCAGGATGTCTCAATACATTATCTTTGACACGTTTTTCTTTATGCCACCTCCTATCATCAGCCGTTTTTCTCGACATAAACAGTCTTTAAAGTATTGACTTTAGTGGAAAGTAATAAAGTATTTTGTGAGGAATACGTTTACCCTTGTCATCATTGACCTTCCATCTAGATTCCCCACATATTAGACATTCATGTTTATTTTCAAGCTCCTTCCAAAACAAACAACAATCATTTTTGCATGCATGAATCGACACGTAACCTAATCCCAAGCCACGCAACATGCTTCTTGCCTCATAATCTGACTTTGGAAGCGCATCACCTTCAAGGAAAGGTTCCTTCAATAGTTCAAGCAACATCTTAAGTGATTTATTACTCCAGTGATTGATGACTTTCAAGTGGATCAACCTCACAAGAAAAGACAGTGCAGAGAATTTTGTGCAACCTGGATATAATTCACGCTTTGCATCTGTCAATAATTTGTTAAAACCTATCTCATCCCCTATACTAACTTGTTTTGGAGTATTACCAGTTTCAAACGCTTCAGGTGGACCAGTATCAAAGAAAAACCCTGTCTGCATGTCTTCGAACACTTCTCGCATCTCGTCCCCTTCTTCATTTTCATTATCAATCCAACGATCGACATCATCATGATTTATATCATTAGAAGATTCCCCATGATATGTCCATTGCGTATAGGTGGTACAAAAGCCTTTTAAGAACAAATGATCTTCTACTTCATCAATATTTCTAATATCGATGTTAAAACAAGTGCAACATGGGCACCTAATGTAACTATAGGGTCCCATATGATCCTTCGCAAATCGAATGAATGATCTAACACCCAAGACATACTTTTCACAAAATCTATTCGTTTCCTACATCCAACTCTTATCCATCTAGTTCACATAAAAAATCAAACGACATGTTATAATTAACACGTTATAAATAAGTGTATTTTCCTAGTCAACATATAAGGCTATCGATTACAATATAGAGCCATAAGAAAAACAATGCGGCTTCAATTATGTTTAGACAAGATTAGTTTAAAAAATAGAGAAATAACATATTTAATCAAGATATACTTTGTTACTATATATGATACTAACACTACTATTTTCTCATCCTATTCATTTCCAACGGTTATTAAGAATTTTATAGGATATGTTTTACGTCGGAACAACTTTACACTCAATTTTCATTGTAAGATTTGTATGCTAATTAGAAAAGTAGATAATTATAAAATCAAATTTTTATATAAGTGATTACACGAATAAATTCATACACATTGCACATAGAGTTTCACACAGGTAATTTGATAAGACAAATATAATGCATAAATGAAAATTTTATTGATTGTTGGTGTATGAAAGCAAAGTGATGTTAGTGCACTTGGATGATCTTCTGAAAAATTATTTAGTGATGGAAACAATAGTTTGAAAGGAGTATATAGATGGAGATAAGATATACCTTGACTTCTGATCAGTCCGCCGATAAAACAATTATCGTGAACTCAGAGCCGACACCAACCACTACCTGCCATCAAACCATAAAACATTATTTTCACCACTGCTGGAATTTGACACTATAGATTAGGAAAAAGCATGAAAAAACATCAAATCAATCGACGATCATAAATTCAAACAAAACCACCACCTAAACAATCGACAATCATCAAATTAAGTCAGCAACCCACACCACTAAAATTTCAGTCTACTACATCTCATAATTTTTTGTTTAGTTGTCTACTAAAACAATTGGGTGTTGAGTTACTAAAAAACATCAATTTACTAAATATGAATGTAGGCCCCAACTCACAAGGGTTGGGGTATTTGTGTTACCCATATCTGATTCTTAGTAACATCAGCGTAACAAACATCAATGGATTATTCCTAAAAAATTTCCTATTTAATTCAAAAGACTTTTAACTGCTGATGTTGATGAATCTGAATCTGTTCCCAAATTAAACACCAATAGACTATGATATTCTTTATTAAACATCAATGGTTTAATAAGAAACCCAAATAATACAATCTAATACAAATAAAAACATCAATCTACTAAAACATCAGTCATATATGATTAAACCCTAAATAATTAGGGAGACAAACAAATCCTAGAAATTGGGGAAAAAACACATTTTTTTCACGAATTGGAAAATAGGTAAAAAAATGTTCTATCATTGTAGAAATCCTAAACATCAGTCTAAACATCTCGAATTGGAAAATAGGGAAAAAACCTAAACATCACGAATTTCCACAACGTTCATTTCATTGTGGAAAAAAAGTGGTCTATCTGACTTGGAAAAAAAAACGTTCTATATCCAAATCCTAAACAGCACGAAATGGAAAATAAGGAAAAAAAACATCTGATCAAAAATACAAATTGGAAAATAAGAAACGTTCATTTCGTTTATTTGGTCATCTCATAACAAATCAGTAACAAAGATACAAATTGCTTACCAAAAGTGAAAAATAGGGTTTGTACGTAGTTAGAGAGAAAGTGGCAATCGGATTTGAAGAGAAAAGAGGAAAATCATTGTATCACCCCGCATTTTCATGCATTAAATATTTAATTAATTCAGGAATTGAAAATTACTTGTGAGTCGTAATTTAATTGAATTAATTAGGAAAATTTTATTTAAATATTAATCGAGGAGTAAATGGTTAATACTTACGGAAAGTTATTTACTAAGTGAATAGTAATTATTTATTTAAGTCATTTCGAGTATTAATGACAGGGTATACACTTATCTCAACCGGGAGTTGGTATAGACTAAAGGGGTGAGGGGATAAATATTTTTATAAATTAATTCGGATGCCAATTCTGAGTGTACGGTTGAGTCCGGATGGGCCGAGATAGTCGGAAAAGTGTACCCGGGGTAGTAAACGGGTCACGGGGCGTTTTTAGACATAGCCGGGCCCAGACGGGGGCATTTGGGTCACTTGGGCTTGGCCCATTAGGCAAAAAATGGGATTAGGTAAATTAAGGAATTGGGAGGAATGATAAAACGGTTGATAGAGTTTTAGAAAAGGCTAAGTGTATTAAGAACCCTAATAGCAGTTAAAGGCAGCTTTGGGATCACTAGAGAGCCAACAAGGATCGTCTTCAACCTTGGAAATTCATCTCCTAATCAGACACTACGAAACCTAAGGCAAGTGGATAACTTGCAATAGTATTGAATCTGTTTTTGAAATTCATATTCATGTGATGTGTTTGATAAAAATTCGTTTTGGGTGTTCATGGCATAAACATGAGGTTTTGAAAAAAAAAATAATCTGATTTACGAATTTGAATGAGGATTCTTGTAGAAATCTGATATTATAAATTGATATATACCTAGTAGGATGATATCTGGATAATTAGAAATGAATTTGGTGAAGGGATTTGGGATGTAAATGTGTAAAGAATTAAAGATGGATATTTCCCCAAATTCAGAAGTTGTAGTTAATGGACGAATTAATGATGTTGGTGGATATTCTGGAGGTCCCTAATAAGATTTCTAACATGTATTAATGCTAAGAGGTCTTGAGGTTACTGGTAGAAGGAATTAGGGTTTGAGAATTTTCGTCCATGGCTGATTCTGTCTTCGCGAAGAAGACGAAGACCTGCTCGATCGATCGATCGAAGGTCTGGGGTCGATCGATCGAAGGTCGGCAGATTTTGGCAATTCTGCCCAGTTATTTATATAAAAGAAAATTTATATAATAAATCTTTATGTAATTAATTATGGGAAAATTAATACATGAGTTTAAACCTAATTAATCATGAGTAAAGTTAATTAGGATTTGAGGAATTTTTGGGTGTCACGTCATGATTAAAAATTCGGGAGTCGGGAATTTAGACTCGGGTGAGGTGATTTCGGACTACGAGAGTAAGTCCAATTTTATGGTGGGGGCGACACCAAAGGTGATTTAATTAATTAATGTGCGAATTAATTAATAATTAGGGTTGAACCATAACTCTAAATTTTAAATAGGCTTGTGTCACGGATTTAGTACATGGTGTAGCCGGGACATTTTATATATTTTTATACATACATACATATATATATATATATATATATATATACGGAGTGTGATAGTATATATATATATAGTGCGGGCATTAATATCAGTGAATGAATATTATTAGTGTAAACTCTAGTGCTATAGGGGGAGCTTGCGCGCAGTGGATGAATCCCCTAGCTTGAGGAGTAGGGCGAGTATAATCACAAGTCATAGCGTCCGTTGTATGGGTAAGGGGCATCTCACTTTCAGGGAAGGAATATGACCGCCTCCAATTCGTATGTTAAACTAAGTTAGTGAGCGAATCTAACTTGGATAACTAGGTTACGGGAATACACCTAGTGGGATAGCACTTGGGAAAATTTATATTTTGTGAGTATTCTCACTCGGTCGAAAGTTTGTATTAAATGTTATTTCAGTATGTTTGTGAATACTGTAATATGATTAAATATATAATTAGCTAAATAATTATATAGGGGATAATTAATACATAGTGAAAAATGTATTATGTGCATAACAGGTGTGAATGTTATATGAAGTTAAAAGGAGTAATGATTCAACTAAGTTGACGTTTATAATAACTTAAAAAACAGGAATTAAGGCATACTCGGTTAGAGTAGGTAAAATTCAAGGGTTAAAATAAGCATTGGGTCAGGAGCGTAGGACGTAGTAAATTAAATGGAAGCGTTAGTAGTGCACATTAGAGGAGGGGTGAGGAAGTCCTCAAGAGAGTTCGGCACTAACTAAAATATGAAGAGCATGCATATTTATTTATTACTGCAAGTTAATCATTTGTTAAATGTTTTTGGGTACTAACCCTTGCTATCAAATTCTTTTAAAAACCTTTTAGGTGTCCAACCACAAGGGCGCCAAGCTTGACTCTATTCCAGGTATCCTTGCTGCAGCACATGTGGATGTTGTGGAGTTTTGCTAGACGCCTCTTTCTTCCATTCTTGTAGAGACTATCTAGTAGTTATCTGAGCTTGTCCCTCATAGTTCATTTATCAGTAGTAGACTTGTTGAGATGTTTTCTGATATTTACTTGTATTGGATATTTGGACCGATGGTTTATTCGGTTAAGTGTTTTTAATTGTGGATGGTTATTTAATTAACTGTGATTGTGTATTATTGTATGTTCCGCACGAGTTTTATTTAATTAATTGGAAGATAAAAATTGGCATCAGTCTACTTTTCTCACTTAGGTGGTTAGTAATTAAAAAGACGACAGTGATGCTAAGAATGGACCGACTGAGAAACCTTTTCTAACTTGATTTAGGACTGATCACCCGGGATTAATTAGGCGGGGAGTCACAATCGTTTCGTGGTGTATTTGGGTTTCGGAGGGACGAACGGGTTTGGAGATTTTGAGATTTGGTGATAAGTAGAGTGGTCTTAATAATTAGAATATTTAACTACAAAATAGTTCATTGCCTAATATTTTAACACTTTACCCCACAAAAATTATTTCGTTGCAAAACATAAACGTATTTGCTATGAATAATTTCGTTGCCAATTGTTCATATTTCATTCCTAAACAATTTTCTTTTTCGTGGGAACATTGGAGCCAACATATTCACACATATTGTCAACGAAAATCTGAATTTCGTAGCTAAATGTAACATGTTTCTCCACGAAATTAATTTCGTGGCAAGTAATGAGTTTTTGCTACGAATTTTCCTTTGTGGCTAAGAAAATCGCAGCTAAATGTAAGAATTGTTGTAGTGGAACTAGTTTAGGGGAGCTTTCAGTTGTGGGTAAATCGGATATACATAGGTTCGTAGGGTTTTTCATGTGTTTGTAACCTCTTATGCTCATGTGTGGTAACATGTAAATAGGGTTTAAAACAAAATTTAAGAACGTTTTTGTCCTTCATTTATTATATAATTACATTTATAGTCCTAAAAGTAAACTTTTGGGAAAGTTTAGGAGTATTTTGGAAATTTCAAAAAGTTTTCAGGGTTAAAACAGTAATTATGTTAGTTGATATCTAAAGGTTTAATTTGATGTAAGGTTGGAGTTTAGGGGTTAAGTATATCTCAAGTTATCTTACTTTGAAAATTTATGGGTCTCTTTTGTAATTTACTGAAACTTCAAGAGGTCTAAGTTAATTAACAAAGTTATAGGGTTTTAAATATAGTTTCTTTCTTCTTTAGCAGACTTTTGATTTTACACAACTTATGAGGGTTTAAATCATGGTCGTAGGTAAATTAGGGTTTAAAGAAATTCCCGGTTCTTACAGTCTCCCTACCTAAGAAAAACAAATTCTATCGAATTTTACCTTAAAATAAGTTAGGGTATTGATTCTTCATCATTTGTTCTGGTTCCCATGTATCTTCTTGCTAATTCTGATGCTCCCAAAGTACTTTAACTGAGGGGATTTCCTTATTTCATAGATACTTCACTTGGCGATCAAGAATCTGAATAGGACGTACTTCAAATTCATGGTTGGGTTCAATTAAAACGCCTTGTCATGTGATGGTATGGGATGGATTGAATATATATTAGTGTAACTATGATACAAGAAAGACATTATGGATATTGGATAATTCCATAGGTAATTCTAATTGATAGGATACATAACCAATTATTTTAGAAACTGTGGAAGACCCAATATATATGGGGGCCTAATTTTCCTTTCTTCCTGAAATGTAAAATTCCTTTTTGAGGGGACATTTTCAGAAATACTTTCTCATTCTCTTGAAATTCTAATGGTTTTCGGCGAAGGTTTGCATAACTCTTTTGTCGATCTTGGGTTGTATTTAACTTCTCTCAAATTTGTTGTATTACCTCGGTCGTTTCTTGAATTAATTCTGGACCAAAGTGTTTACTATCTCCTGACTCTATCCAATATACAAGGGATCTACAAGGTCATCAATATAAATCTTCAAATAGGGAAGCTTTAATACTGGCTTGATAGATATTGTTATATGAAAATTCGATAAGGGAAGTGAAGTTTAGTACCCATTGCAGCTTATAATGCTTGCCAAAAAAATTTCGTGAAACTGGAATCTCTATCTGATACAATGGATAAAGGGATTCCATGTTATCGAATAAGTTCTTGAATATATAACTTATTAAGCTTCTAGAATGAATCGATGGTCTTTAACAGTAGAAAATGGGCAGAGTAAGTCGATCTGCTATTACCAAATTGAATATGTCCTTAGGACGTACGGGGTAGTTTACTGACAAAATCCATGGTAATATGATCCCATTTCCATTCGGGAATAGGTAAGGATTGAAGAAGTCCACCAGGGTGTTGGTGTTCAATCTTTACTTGTTGACAATTAAGATATCTCCTTACAGAATTCTTGATATCATTTCTCATGTTTGGCCACCAATATTGCTTCTTTAAAGCATGGTACATTCTTTGGCTTCCGGGGTGTATCATAAATTTTAAACCATGAGCTTCTTGCAATACTTCTTCTCGTAGAGATGCATCATCAGGTATATATAATCTATTTCTAAATTGGATTCATGTTTCTTTATCGTAGTAAAAATATGGATTTTTGCTCGAAAATTTTTGTACAAAAGAATCTTAAGTCTGCTAAATTAAGATTTTCATTCTTAATTCGGGATAAACGATAATGTTAAAAAATTTGGTACAGGGGGTAAGTAATCGTAAATCATATTGCTCTATGGTAGAGGCAATATCGTAGGAATTTAAAGTATGGATTATTCCTTTGGGATTTCGACTTAAAGCGTCGGCTACTACATTTCCTTTACCTAGATGATAATTAAGTCTAAATCGGTAATCTTTCAAAAATTCTATCCACCGTCATTGTCTTAAGTTCAAGTTCTTCTGGGTAGAGATATACTATAAACTCCTGTGATCTAAAAAGACTTGAAAACTTACACCATAAAGGTAACAACGCCAAAACTTTAATGCAAAAACTACAGTGGCTAGCTTTAGATCATGGACCGAATAATTACCCTCATGCATCTTAAGTTGTCATGACTCGTATTCTACCACTTTTTTATTTTGCATTAACATACATCCTAATCCTTGTAATGAATCATCGGTATACACTTTGTAACTTACATCACTAGAAGGAATAGTGAGGATAGGACCAGTAGTCAACTTATCCTTCAACACTTGGAATGATTGGTTACATTCTTCAGTCCATATAAATGGAAATTCCTTTTTAGTTATTTTTGAAAGGGGAAGATCAATGCATGAAAATCCTTCGATAAAATGACAATAGTATCTAGCTAATCCTAGAAAACTCTTTATTTCAATAATATTGGTAGGATTTTTCCATTCCAAAGTGGCTAAAACTTTGGCTGGATCAACTTAGATTCCATTCTCATAAATCAAATGTCCCAAAATTTGATTTCCTTCATTGCAAAACCACATTTGATTTTTTTGCGTATAACCGATGGTTTCTAGTACTTAATACTACTTTCAAATGTTAGGTATGTCCTATCAAGTTTTGAGATTATACTAAAATATCATCAAAGAAAACGATAATGTACTGATCAAGGAAAGGTCTAAAAATTATGTTCATCGGATCCATAAAACTTGATGGCGCATTGGTTAAACCAAATGACATTACATTGAATTCTAAATGTCCATAATGAGCTCGAAAAGCAGTTTTCAGATTATCTTCCTCTCTGACGCGTAACTAATGATAACCGAATCATAATTCTATTTTAGAAAAAACCTATGCTCCTCTAAGTTGATCAAATAGATTTCCTATTCAGGGTAAAGGATACTTATCATTAATAGTTACGAAATTCGGTTTACGATAATCTATGCACAGTCTAAAGCTTCCATCATGTTTCTTAACAAATAACACTAAAGCTCCCTAAGGTGATAAACTTAATCGAATGAAACCTTCCGCTAAAATATCATCTAATTAGGTACGAAGTTCTAACGGAGCCATTTAATATGGAGGCATCGAAATAGGAAGTGTATTAGTACAAATATTGATACTAAAATCAATTTCTTTAGGAAGGGTTAATCCTGGTAAATTTTCATGAAAAACGTCTTCAAATGATTCCAATAGATTTGGAATCATAGAAGAAATCTGAATTCGAAAATTTAAAAGTTTTGATGAACTTGATCCTTGAAACATAAAAGAATAATTATTTTCATCTCGAAAATGAATTTTCTTAGCTAGACAATTGATCTAACCGTGATGCTTGGATAATACATCCATTCCGATAATAATATCAAAATCGCAAATATCTAAAATTATTAAGTTAATAAAAAGAGTTCCTAGACCAAGCTAAATTTTACATTTTTTACAACCTTGCGTTGATGTATTGATTTCAGTTGTTGGCAATTCAATATCCAATTGGCTAGTTAAAAAGGTTGGATATAATTGTATTAATTTAGCTAGTCTAAGGCTAGTAAAGGAATGCGTATATCCTGTATCAAATAAAATATTTATAGGAACATACTAAAAGATAATCATATCTCTCATCTCATCATCTTCATTTCGCATAGGTCGTGTAGCAGAATTTCTCCCATGATTTGGAAATAACCTAACTCTCTAGGTTGGCTTGGAGTGATTTGAATATAATGGAATTTTAGATTTTGAGAGGGTTTATTTGGTTGGCAACAAATTGGAGCGAACTTTATCTTGGGATATCAGGGCCAAATATGTCCTACCTCATGACATTCGTGACAATGTATCTCGAAATGGGTTATGTTAGGATGGATCTGCGAATAAGCTTTTCCACTCGAGTTTGCATATGGATGGGGTCTAGAACGAGATGGAGTTCTGATAACATGGTTGTTTCTAATAGTTGGAGGTGAATATCGGATCAGGGTTAAAGAATTACATTGCACTATGGAAGAAAAATCAATTAACTGAGAGTACTCATGAATTTGTAACATAGCAATTGAATTCTTAATTCTCGGATGTAATTCTCTTTCAAACTGCGTACATCTCTTCTTCTCAGTATCCATATACTGTAGGTCATATGAGATAGTTCAATAAACTTAGCCTCGTATTGAGCTATTGAGAGGTTAGCTTGTTGCAATTTTAGGAAATCAACAGTTTTTTTGCCTCGCTCAGTCTCGGGAAAATACTTTTGAAAAAAAGTCTCATCAAATTGTTCCCAGGTAAAATTAGCAACATTCTGATTGCGCGATATTTATTTCCACTAGAATTCTACTTCACCTTCAAATATATACGCGGCTAACGTTATTCAGAGAATAGTAGCTATACTACTCCATTCAGAATTTTCACAATCTGGCGCATCCATTTCTCAGCTTCGTTAGCACCTGGCTTCCTAAGAAAAGATGGGGGTCGTTGTTTTAAAAATTGCTTCAGAGCATTCATTCTATGAATTTCTTCGAAAACATCCTCAATAGTAAAATGAATAGTCTATTGACGTCGAGTTGATGTACTAAGTTCTTAGACACACCGCATAATTCCTTTAGTCTAAGTATGTTCAGGTTGAGTTCCACAAGAGGGGGTTCGCGTACTTACCATCATAAAATAGAAAAGTTTAAATAATAAAAGTTATAAATAACAATGAAGAAACAATCCTACTATATTTTACATAAATTAACTTGTACAATACGATTATACATCATCTTTCATATTAGTGCAGCTAAAATTATATTCTACAAATTTTAATATTAGATTCTTTTTAAGTAGTAACAATTGTGTCATCACTAGATGTAGACTCTGGATTGACTAGATAATATCTTTAGTTTGCATCATTCGTTAAGTCACCTGTGGTCCTAGAATAATACCCTCCATGTATTTCACCATTAGATGTTTCTTTTGGGTACATTGGTGGAGCTAGATTTTTGTATCTGGTAGGGAAGAAATACTATCTTGTTTCTCCTGGCGCGCCTAGAGAATGAAGGAATTAGCACAAATATGCTAACAAGGTTCTACGAGTTCTATAACAATGATATAGATATAAATGAGAGTTGGAGTGTGCATAGAATCAGTGTTTAAAACATTGAGAATAATAAATTAGTAAATTCCATATTTATCAAATTATAAAACATCAAAATGTTGAAATTCATAATTCCATAATGATTATTTCATTTAAGAAATACGATTTTGAAAAGGATAGGGCCCCCAATTTTAAATTCTTTAGTATAAAAAGTAATTTTCCTTTAAAGATGTGAAAGCGGAGATGGTTCAATTAAACAATTACAAATTTAAATTTCTTTTCAAATTAAAATTAAACCAAATTTTAATTTATTTTAAAATTAAAATTAAACCAAGTGAAATTATATTAAACACACACTTATGTTAATTTCACTTAAACCAACTTAATTCAACCCAAGTCCTAGAAATTTGCCTAAGTCATATTTTCAATATTACCAAATTAGGCCGAACCACTTTTATCAAATCAAGTGATGACTTGAATTAAATTAACATACACATTACCCATATTAATTTAGCACCAATTTAATTAAGTAGTGATTGAAACCAAATTTTATCTTTTTACCTAAGCATGCGTTCTAGGTGAGTTTTGCAAAAGATAAAATAAACAATGAATTACTACGCCACGATGTATAAGGAAAAACCCACAACGGAAAAAAAACATCGGACGAACCAAGCCTCAAATCCACAAAGTACGATTTTATAAATACGACAGTAAGACTTACAATACTCGACTTGACTTCGTCCAAGCCCCGTCGCTTCTTCTTGTATCCACCTCTTCCTAACGAATAACCACGGAGCTCCACTGCAGTCTCGGAATCCACCGATCGGACTTTTTCGGTCACCGCCACCCAAACAAGGAGCCTTTCTCCAAGTGGGTATGTCACAGCAAACAAGCTTCTTCTTTTATGGGATGTAGAAGCAAAATCCAAACTCTATTTTATGGTACAGATGAATACAGTACTAAAAAAATTCTCCAAGAAAAATGTATATATATATAGAGAGAGAGAGAGAGAAACTTGGATTAAAACAATGTTTATTGGGTGTAAACTTGGTTTTGTTATTTGAATTTATCAATTTGGATAACAAACACCAAGGGAACTTTTTATGAAAGAATTAAGCTCTCAAACACTCTCTAGGAGATGGAAAAAGTTCTTCAAAAAAATTTGGTCTCGAAATAGATTTTAACTGTCAAAAGTTAGAGGGGACAAGTAGTGGGAAAATGACAAAACAACTGCCAAAAACTGTTCCCACTGAAATCTCATTCGAACGACATTTCGTTCGAACGAACTATCTAATGAAGTCCCAGTGGCAATGTCGTTGGCAAACCTCGTTCGAACAAAATTCTCGTTCGAACGACAATTTCGAATGAAAAAACAGAAAGCTTAAAAATTCCATTTTTAGCCCAGAAACTTTATGTTAAAGTTTTAAATAAACGTTATGAAAATAAACCTTAGTTTTAAAATAAAAGTACACCCAATATAAACTTATTCCAGGTCTCCCAATATAGATATAGAAATGCATTCATACCTTTGGAGACTATGGAATCTGATGTTGATGACGTAGAAACATAGCACTTGAAACTCGGTAATGATGAAGCTTTATAAGACTTGGTCATTACGTCTTCAACTCGTGCATGTCATAGGCTTGAAGGATGGTCAAGTATTCTATCCTATGACTCAAACATTTTTGTCCGGAATTAAGCCAAAACAACAAGGGACTCAATTGAAAATTTTTGTCCTTATAAATCTCCCCCTTTGGCTATTCCGGGACAAAAATTAACAAAAATCCTAAGGGGCCATCAAGATCTACTAAACTAAAAAATATCCCACCCAAAAATAAAATTATAATAGCTTGACTCAAAACAACCCAAGGATCAATATCTTTGCCGACGATGAAATTTGCCACTTAGAAGAATGTCTGGACACTTAAGAAAACTATCAAACGCATAGGGAATATCAAGAATATTAAATGCATAAAATAAATACTTCCCCCAAATTAATTCTCCCCTTTATCAAACAAATGATCTACTTAGAAAGATGCCTCCCCCAAGATAAATCTCCCCCAAACCAAGATATGATTATAATAGGAATAGATACCATTTCTCCTCCTATCATTCTATAGACAAAGGATAAAGAATCAAAATTAACTTATCTCCCCCAATTAAAGCATATACACCGCTTAAACGAAAACATGGCATAATAGAATGGGATAACAAGTGAAACATACAAATGTGCATTAAGTGATGAAAACATTAAAGCACGTGGTCAACTAAAATTCAACTAATCCACATAAAGATATGAATATCAACGTTGATGCGATAACCAAAGATTTCAATTGATTGTAGTAATCTAAACATGTGACATCGACACAAAATTTGCAACAAGATAGATATCAAAATGAATTAAAAGCATAGATGGACTATCTAAACATGGCAAAGACTTAAACAAAATATCATATATATATATATGTATACACAATAGATACAAGCTAAGCATAAGGACACACATATAGATATAAACACCAAAATGACACAAAACTAAATAACATAAGTTTTTCAACACTCTTATAACATAAATGTGTCATATGGAAACAAAAGTGTTGGGGTGTCAACTAGCAACAATTAAATTTAGCATATTCACGGAGTTCTCTGTTGATTGCAAACTTCATCACATTTGAATATAACCTCATGTGACAATATAGATTGAACTCAATGAATAAACATACACAATGCATACAAGCCTAGACTTTTGATGATTCTACAAACCAATAGAGTCATGACATTGAAAGTACAACTAGGATAAACGGACATTGTGCAAACTGTTGATATACCATCCAATCTCCCTCAATAAGCATATATATTTGAATGAATATATCAAACAAAAATAGGGCTTGGAAATTATTTTTCTTTTTAATGCCATAATTATATTAGGCCTTTGGACCACATATTTCTTTTAGGTCCTTACAAACGGTGGCTTACTATTCACAAATGATAATAATTCCTTTCGGAGCCCTTCCTTGTGCACATTTATATATATAATTTTTTTATATCTCACACAAATCTCACGTGCAACGGATTTTGACATGCACTAGTCCTCCTAGGTCACAAGTATATAGATGATAAGATTGGTAGGAGAACACCTCACAAAGCTCAAATATAACATGTGACGATTAAATTTCAATAGAGCTTGTGCATGTGTGAATAGGGGCATATAAAAATGGAATCCATTTAAGCAACACAAAATCCAACTACTCCATGTAAGCATGGTAAAGAACATAATAAGGATTGACAATCTAAACCAAAAGTTCTAGCCACATGGAAGCGAAAAAGATGGGATTCGAACACAAGTATATGCCACATAAAGTGTGTCAAACTAAAATACACAAAAAAAAACTTTTTGAGTTTTTGAAATTGTTAACCAAAAATAAAAATATATACTCAAAAGGCAAACAAAATCATTTGTATTTTTCATTAATTAAATTACTAAAAAAATAAAACATAAATGATAAACAAAAACCTTTTGTATTTTTCATTTAATGCAAACAAAAATGAAGGAAATATAGTATAAAAGATAAACAACAATCATTATTCCAGCATGTGATTAAGCATGGAGCATAGACTAGAAAATGATTAAACATGCATACACCTAGCAATGATATATAATATGAAGCACAAAAGGATAGAGTACGCAAACAAAACTAACACATTCAACCTTTAAATTTAGCAAGTGAGGTTTCATGTGAAAGCAAATGAGAATCAATAAATCTAATATCCAGCGCATCTAAAAATGATTTCCTAACCCATATAGATGTATATTTAAAATGATGGGATTTGGAAACTAATGAAATGCTAGACATAGACTTCCTAGGACTTCTTTTAAGATCAAAACAAAATGACCTAAGGTGACCTTTCCTACCACAATGCAAGCATGTGAAAACACAAGGAGTGATACCTAAGGTGTGACCTTTTCTAAAGTCCTTGGATAAAACTGATCCTCTAAAACAAACAATGGTTTTAGCTTTAGCAACGGAAGTTTTTGAACTAGATGGGCTAGAACCATTACAACTACTACTCGAGTCTTGTAAGTCATTTTTCATTTTTAAAATATTGGACTCAAGTAATAAATTTGACTCCTCAATTTTACGGAACTCCTTCTTTAAATTTTCTACAACTCCTAGAAGGTTATCACGCTCCCCCCTCAATGTGAGAAAACTTGTCCCTAAGAGTCTTTTCTCGACAATCACTATCTTTCTTGGACTTTTCTCAAAATATTAAAATTGTAATTTATGTCCATGAGCTTTTCACGAAAAATATCTTTTGAGATAGCGAGGTTTATAAAAATTCAACTTTAGCTTTAAAACAAGAATTTTCATTTTCAAGAAATTTAATTCTTTTTGTAAATCTCAAATTTAATTCTCTTAATTTTTCATTACACTTATTAAGCCCATTAAATTCCTCTCGAATAGCAAAAACTTCATTATCATTAGAAATGGACAAATTATCATTAAGACGTCCCATCGAGAGATACAAAACAAAAATGAGAGTGAGTAAAAAATGAACCACCAAAAATACAAGAAGCACAAAAATTATAAAAGTCGAAAAATGGATCTTTGACGCAATAAATTAGCGCTCCGGCTCTGTTACCAATTTGAAAAGGATAGGGCCCCCAATTTTAAATTCTTTACTATAAAAAGTAATTTCCCTTTAAAGATGCGGAAGCGGAGATGGTTCAATTAAACAATTACAAATTTAAATTTCTTTTCAAATTAAAATTAAACTAAATTATAATTTCTTTTAAAATTAAAATTAAACCAAGTGAAATTATATTAAACACACACTTATGTTGATTTCACTTAAACCAACTTAATTGAACCCAATTCCTAGAAATTTGCCTAAGTCATATTTTCAATATTACCAAATTAAGCCAAACCAATTTTATCAAATTAAGTGATGACCTGAATTAAATTAACATACACATTACCCAAATTAATTTAGCACCAATTTAATTAAGTAGTGATTTAAACCAATGTAATACCCCGTGACTTTGGGACTGAGAAATTAAATTTTTAGGAGAAATAAAATTTATTTAAATCGGAGAATTTTAAAATTTGGAAATAGAGGTTCAAAAATTGAGGACGTTATAAAGTATTCCGGATGATGATTTCGAGTGCGCCATTGATTCCGGATAGGTCGAGATAGTCGAAATGACTGTCCTTGGGTTTTATTTCGGTTCCAGAATATTTTTAAGTTAGTTCGACTCGAATTGGAGTAAACGGGTCATTTAAAGTGTGTATTACCATTTAAAACTGGGATTTATGTTTTAAAGGCTTAAGAGGCTTAAGGATTAGCCTATCTCATTTGTGAGAATAGAGAAAGAGAAAGAAAGAAAGAAAGAAAGAAAGAAAGAAAGAAAGAAAGAAAGAAAGAAGAAGACAGGAAGAGAGAGAGAGGAGAAAGCTTAGAGATTCCGGCCAATACGCGGTCCCGGGGATGATTCAACCTCTACAA
The DNA here is from genome assembly GCA_949130495.1 of Sambucus nigra. Classification (NCBI taxonomy): domain Eukaryota; kingdom Viridiplantae; phylum Streptophyta; class Magnoliopsida; order Dipsacales; family Adoxaceae; genus Sambucus; species Sambucus nigra. The sequence continues at coordinate 306,183,556 of OX422207.1, read as the reverse complement.
TTTCGAGGCAAGTGTTTAATCTTGCTAAATATTTCATTTATGTATGTTATTTCATAATTGGTGGACAAAAGAATTGGATTTTGGTTTATATGTCTAAAACCTAGATTTTATAGATTAAGTCTTGCAATCGATGTTTAAATGTGGGTTTGATGGTGTAGAGATGGTTGGGATCAGAGTTGAGTTGATTTATAGGCTTACAATCATGATTTGATGAAGGTTTAGGGGTTAGAAGTGATAATTTTAGGGTTTAAAATTTGTAGGTTTTGTGAAGAAGAAGAGACCTTCAAGGTTCTGCAGACCCGAATCGATTTGCCCCCTAAGCGAATCGATTCGGCTTAGGCAAAAGTGTCAGGTCTGCATGACCGAATCGATTCGGACCCAAGGCGAATCGATTCGGCTTGAGATAGACTCCTAGGTCATTTGGACCGAATCGATTCGCATATGGGGCGAATCGATTCGCCCTTAAGACCGAATCGGTTCGGGCCAGGCCGAATCGACGGAAACAGGGCTACTTTGTGGAGTTTTTCTAGAATGATTTCTACCCATTTTTGAATGGGTTTATCAATATGGGACCTTCCTATATGACGCAAGAGATATGTTTTGGAGACTTATAAGGGGTTTCTCATATGATATAATGGTGGGGACATATCGAATCACTTTGGGAACATACACACGTACGTATAGGAGTTTTAATCCATTTCGATTGGGTTTCTCGATTTAGAACTTATTCATATGATGCGAGAGTTATGTTTTGGAGTTTATTTGACGGTCTCTCACATGTTATGATCACGGGGACTTAGCGAAATAGTTTGGGAATATATGTATGCATTAGAGTTATGTATCGATGTAGTGGGAAGCCTCATTAGGGATGTAAGTTATATTTAGAGGTCATAAGTGAGCTTAGATATGACGTGAGGTTTAGGACTCTTTGAGTGATGAGCGAGGGTATGGTGTGAAATTGTAGGCTGAGATTTGTGTCGAATCCTTATAACAATAGGATTCTATTTAAGATAAGATCGGGGACCAACGAGAGAGAGTGGTCGCGTATCCTTAGTGATAATAAACTCAAGGAATAAATCGTAAGTGTGGTAAGGTTAAGGGTTCAGAGGAGCAAATGAACCGTAGGCGAAATTGTGAACGATTGGATCGTACTATCAACTAGAATAGGTTGTGTTGCAATTCTAGTCGGGATAGTTTCTATATATAATTGTGTGGGAGTAACAATGGGGATTCCAATATATGATGGGATCATAAAATGAATTTAAGATTAAGCTTGAGGCTTGTAGACTATTAGTCATGTGTATACCGATAGTCGGGATTATTATTGGATATATCGATGTGCATTCGGATATTGATGGGATGTGTAGTGATTATTACATACGTTAAAAAGGTGCGTTAGTAACATTAATGTTGGATATATTAGAAGACTATTCATATCATAGATAATGGATGAATATACTTCAAGTGAGGGATCGTATTTATATAACGAATTAAATTAAATACACTCGGGATGATGTCTAGTATAAAGAGGATTATATACACTTATAGTCCAGTTTATAAATTTCATGCATAAGGACACAAATTTCCAATTGAGTCCTTTGTAGTTTTGGCTCAATTCTAGACAAAAATGTTTGAGTCATAGGATAGAGTTATTGACCATCTTTCAAGCCTATGACACTCTAAAGTTGAAGACGTAGAGTCCAAGTTTAAAGCTTCATCAAAATGCCGAGATTAATGTGCCTCGTTTCTACATCATCAACATGGTTCCATTGCTCCTAAGGTATGAATGCATTTTTGCATTTTAATATATATATGAGCTTGGAACAATTTGTATTGGATGTACTTTGTTTAAATTGTTGTTTATTTTCAGAAATATTTTATTAAAACTTTAAAATAAAGTACATAAAGTTTATGGGCTAAAATCAAATTTTTATACTTTATGGAAGTTTGTTCAAAATTGTCGTTTGAACGAGTTTGTCGTTCGAACCATAATGTCGTTCGAACAAGTTTGCCAACGAGTTCCCACATTGGCCACTGGAATGTCTTTCGAACGAGAATGATGTTCGAATGAGATTTCTAATGAGTTCACACTGTAACTTCGTTAGAAGGATCATTCGAACGAAGTCTCGTTCGAACGAAAATGTCGTTAGAAACGAGTTTTGGCGGGAACAGTTTATTTGGCAGTTTTAGCAGTTTTTTCCCACTTTCCCACTTCTTTTCCCACTAACTTTTTGGGAAGACTTAATATGTGAGGGAACCAACTTTTTCTAATTAACTTTTTCACATCTTTCCATCTCCAATAGAGAGTTTGAGAGCAAAATTCAAAGTAGAAAAAGTTCATTGTTTAAAGTGTTAATTCTTTCAAGAAAATCCTTAAAACACTTTTGTTTACACCCAAAGTTTATTTATCCAAGTTCCTTTATATATATACATTGCTTGGAGTTTTGGCACCGGTTTTTCTCTACCACATTGAAGAGAAGTTTGGTCTTGCTTCTACATACCACAAAGAAGAAGTTTATTTTGTTGTGGCATTCTCACATGGTGAAAGGCACCATGTGTGGTTGACAGTGTACCTATTGTCTCATTGGTGGATTCCAAGATTTCGGTGGAGCTCCGGTGTTATCGACTAGGCTGATGTGTTTACAAGAAGACGCATCAAGCCTTCAAAGGGGTCAAGTCGAGGAAGTAAGTCATCTGTCTTGTAATTTTAAAACCATACTTAGTGGACTAGGGCCGTCTGAGATTTTTTCCCGTTGTGGGTTTTTCCTCGTACATCGCGGCGTAGTGATTCATTGTTTATTTTATCTTTCGCAAAACTCACCTAGAACGCATGCTTAGGTAAAAAGATAAAATTAGTTTAAAATAGCTACTTATTTAATTTGGTGCTAAATTAAATTTGGGTAATGTTTATGTTAATTTAATTCAAGTCATTTAATTTAATTTGATAAAATTTGGTTTGGCCTAATTTGGAAATATTGAAAATATGACTTAGGAAAATTTTTAGGACTTGGGTTGAATTAAGTTGGTTTAAGTGAAATTTAAATTGTGTGTGTGTTTAATTTAAGTTCACTTTGTTTAATTTTAATTTGAAAGGAAATTAAAATTTGTTGTTTAATTTGAACCATCAACGCTTTCGCATATCTATAAAAGGAAATTACTCTTTGTAGTAATAAAAGGTTTTCAAATTGGGGGGCTCTCCTTTTCAACAAGTGGTATCAGAGCCGGAGCGCTAATTTATTGCGTCAAAGATCCGTTCTTCGACTTCTATTTATTTTTGTGCTCCTTGTATTTTTAGGTGGTTCAATTTTTACTCACTCTCATTTTTTTGTATCTATCGATGGGATGCCTTAATGATAATTTGTCCATTTCTAATGATAATAAAGTTTTTGCTATTCGAGAGGAATTTAAAGAGCTTAATAAGTGTAATGAAAAATTAAGAAAATTAAATTTGAGATTTGCAAAAAGAATTAAATTTCTTGAAAATGAAAATTCTTGTTTTAAAACTAAAGTTGAGTTTTTGCAAATCTCCCTAACTCAAAAAGATATTTTTCTTGAAAAACTCATGGACATAAATTACAATTATAATATTTTAGAAATGTCCAAGAAAGAGAGTGATAGTCGAGAAAAGACTCTTAGGGACAAGTTTTCTCACATTGAGGGGGAGCGTGATAATCTTCTAGGAGTTATTGAAAATTTAAAGGAGTCCCGTAAAATTGAGGAGTCTAATTTATTACTTGAGTCCAAAATTTTAAATATGAAAAATGATTTACATGACTCGAGTAGCAGTTGTAATGGTTCTAGCACATCTTGTTCAAATGCTTTCGTTGCTAAAGCTAAAACCATTATTTATTTTAGAGGGTCAACTTTATCCAAGGACTTTAGAAAAGGTCACACCTTAGGTAACATTCCTCGTGTTTAGATATGTTTTCATTGTGGTAGGAAAGGTCACCTTAGGTCATATTGTTTTGATATTAAAAGAATCCCTAGGAAGTCTATGTCTAGCATTAAATTAGTTCCCAAATTCCATCACTTTAAATATACATCTATATGGGTTCGGAAATCATTCTTAGACGTGCTAGATATTAGATTTGTTGATTCTCATTTTCTTTCACATGAAACCTCCCTTGCAAAATCTAAAGGTTGAATGTGTTAGTTTTGTTTACATACACTAGTTTTTTGTGCTTCATATTATATATCATTGCTAGGTGTATGCATGTTTAGTCATTTTCTAGTCATTGCTTTATTTCATATCTAATGCTAGAAATCATGACTTGTTTATCTTTTGTATTATATTTCCTTCATTTTTGTTTGCATTTAATGAAAAATACAAAAAGATTTTTGTTTATCATCTGGGTTTTTATCTCTTGGTAATTTAAGCTTAATGAAAAATTCAAATGATTTTTGTGTGTCTTTTGAGTATATATTTTATTTTTGGTTAAAAAATTTCAAAAACTCAAAAAGATTTTTTTTGTGTGTATTTTAGTTTGACACACTTTATGTGGAATATACTTGTGTTTGAATCCCATCTTTTACGCTCCCATATTTTTAGAACTTTTGGTTTAGATTGTCAATCCTTATTATGTTCTTTACCATGCTTACATGGAGAAGTTTGATTTTGTGTTGATTAAATGGATTCTATTTTTATATGCCTCTATTCACACATGCACGAGCTCTTTTTGAAATTTAAACGTCACATGTTATATTTGAGCTTTGTGAGGTGTTCTCCTACCAATCTAGTCATCTACATATTTGTGACCTAGGAGGACTAGTGCATGTTAAAATCCGTTGCACGTGAGATTTGTGTGAGAAATAAAAAAATGGTAAATAAAAATGTGCACGGGGAAGGGCTCCGAAAGGATTTATTATCCTTTGTGAATAGTAAGCCACCGTTTGTTTGAACCTAAAAGAAATACGTCGTCCAAAGGCCTAAAAATAGAGTTATGGCAATAAAAAAAGAAAAATAATTTTAAGGCCAATTTTATTTTGATATATTCATTCAAATATATATGCTTATTGAGGGAGATTGGATGGTATATCAACGGTTTGCACAATGTCCGTTTATCCTAGTTGAGCTTTCATTATCATGACTTTATTGGTTTGTAGAATCATCAAAACTCAAGGCTTGTATGCTGATAGACAGGGTTTCGCCGCGACGTGAGAGTCACCTACACGTCAGTCGTTTTGAATTCGGTTCACCTGAACTATACAAAAACCTAAACTACGACTACACTCAACGGATGAGTATAGCGATAAATCGGGTATCGAAAATCCACAGAGATGAGTTGCTTGAATTTATAAGGTTTAATATTCCTAAATAAAAGTGTAAAAGATGATTATACACAAAAAGGAAAAAGATGCATAAAATGGAAATAGTAATCTAGGCGAGGAAAAATAAATCTAGATTAAGAAAGCGAGTAAAAACTATAGGATGCGTCGAATATCCCTCACCCGAGTTAATTAGTATAAAATAGTTACATGGGTCGACGAGTTATTAAGTTTGAGTCTCGTTTTGACAGTTAATTAAATCAAGAGTTATCACACCCTTAAATTCGCATAAAGTCTAATAAGATTTTGGCGTCAACAAATACCCCGGAAATTACGCACATAAGGTCGTAAGCACGGAGCATACATGATATGCCCCGTCAAATCTCCTAGGCGTAATGACTAGGACAACCCACTCGAAATAGACTCGTAAAACTCCATCACCAAAGAAAAGCAACCAAATCAACCCTAGGTGAGTTCAATCAAACACAACCTAGATTAAACTAGCCACTACACATATATAAAAGCATTAATTAAAACAACTAATTAATTAAAGCAAACAAGAATTAAATTAACTACAACAAATATCTAGGCTTGAAATAAATAACAAAGCATTAAAAGTAAAGGAAAACAAAGCTTAAGGAATAGTAAAGCTTACATTAATGGGTATTACCCAAAGAGAAATGGAGGAGAGGGGATCTCCCCAAATAAAATACCCAAAGTCTTTTAACCCTAATTAAAACGAAAATATATATCCAAAGAAAAGCTCCTAACACTCTATTTATACCCAAAAAAACCAACAAAACCAAGCCAAAAAACCCAAAATAAGTCAATTTTCGTCCATATCTGATGGGATCGGGCGACCTCATGTTTGGGACCGGTCGACCGCACTTTTGGAATTTGCCTTGGGCTGGAGACAGCCCCCTTTTCCACTTTGAACCAATTTTGACGCGTTGTACGAAAACGGCTATAACTCCCTCATACGGAATCGAAATGAGGCGTGGTCGGAACCGACGCGAAGCTAATTCAATTATATACATGATTCTGTTTTGAAACCGTCCAAATTATGCAGTATGAAATTACCAAAATGCCCTTGAAGTAGAAGAAAATACCAAAACCTTTCGGAAATGAGCATAACTTGCACATACGGAGTCAGAATGACGCAAGGTTAGTGGCCACGAAATGATAATTTGATGATCTACATGTTGGTAACTTCATTCCATAAAAAATAGTGAGTTTGAAAAGACCAAATTGCCCTTAAAGTAGCATTCGACGACGGAACTTCTTCGAAATGCAACCGAACCTCACTTTTAGCGTTCCAATACCTAAAAAAGCACAAATAACCCCCTGCAAAGCATGTATATATCCAAATCCAAGGTTGTATGGTTAATGATCATAATTATAGGCATTTAGGGACGTAAAAGTGCTAGAATGCATAAAGATAACAGGCATAAATATGCAATATTCGATACGAATCACACCCCCTAACTTAAACATTGCTAGTCCCTAGTGATGAAACTAACAAAACTAGTCCACACAAGGAAATACAAAATGCATATATGCATCGAAATATAATTGCCACTTTCGTAGGGAACACGATTGCATTTAGCATATGCAATAAGCCGTTAAACCCCTAGGTTACCCTAGTGGACGAGTGTCGTCTCATGTGGGTTTTTAGGGATGGTACCCACAAACATCACATGGTTTCCTCAAAATAAGCCCAAACCAACATATGACAAGCCCAACAAAAGAGAAAAAGATTTCATATGCATTATTAGAAAAGTGAATGAATTCACACAAAAGTCCAAATCATTAACATTATAGAATGCACCTCATAGAATTGAAACCTTAAAATGTGGGAGGGGAGCGAGCACGTGCAAAGTATAATTTGGCAAAAACTTAAATAAACCAGATAAACATTAAAGCAAGCATATATTCAATCCTCACGAGCATTACACTCATCAAGTGAATTCACTCGAAACAGGGAGCTAACACACGGGACATGCGGGCATAAGGAGTAAATGTAAATGAAAACTAGGCCGCACACATGTCACAGATGAAGAACGTTATATATAAAATGAAAAATGTAATCTCAATGAAAGGATACCTCACATTAAAGGGGCAAAATGTATTTTCACAAATTATCAAAACCATTTAAACCTTTGAATTACATCTACTTAAGATCACATAGGACTTTAATAGGGTTATAATGTAGGTATGGCTAGGGTATGAAATGAAAGGAATGTATGTACGGATTCAAAGTGTTCGGGATGAAAACTCGGGATAATGGAAAAATGCGAGCAATATCAAAATTGAAAAATGAGTTCCAAAATGGCATTAGATATATCATCGGGGGGAGTAATCAAAGCTTATTGAACTATTTACAACATTTTCAACTTTCTCTTTCTTTGTCTTTTCTTATTTTTCTCGTTTTTCTCTTTTCTTTTCTTTTGCTTTTTGCTTTCTCTTTTTCTTCACTTTTTTCACTACTTTCTTTTCTTTACTTATCAAACTCTCATATGCCTAAATTGCAACCGACATCATAACAACAACATTCAATCCCAAGTAACATTCCAAACAAAAGTATGGAAAGTGTATGTATGGCTTATAACTCCAATTTGGAGTTGGTTGTGGGATTTGGGTTATGAAAATAAGGCTATATTTAGGCTTAAAGGGGTTAACGAGGGTAAACATATAAGGGTCAGGTCAAGGCTAATATGGGTGATATAACAAAGAATGCCTATGATCATTTCACCAAAGTTTACGCAATTCAAGAGTCAAAACAATATATGAAAATCATGATCAAGTAACACAATTCAAGTATGAACTCAATTAATGAACGGTCAAATGAAAGAATAGTGAGATTACCGACGAATTCAACGTTTTCAATGAGAAAAGAATAGTGTATACACTCACAATTGACGAAAGGTACAAAGCTTACTCGGTGTAAGTATATACAATGCAACAAAAGATTATCGAGTTATAAAAATCTTAAACCAAATCAATGTAACAAGGAAAGTGCATGTGCTCATGGGATTAAAGTTTAATTCATGAAGTTATTCATAATATCAATAATTGAGACTAAAGTCTAATAACTTCTAAAATCGAGAGCATGCATCATTGGGTTGTCTATTGGATTGGTAATTATTGAAATTTATCATCGAAAACAAAGGCAAAATGCCCAAAAAAGGAGAAAAAAGAAAGAAAATATTTTTGAAATTTTTGAATTTTTTGAAGAACAGCATACTAAGTAACTAACATGTGAGTAAAACATAGACTAAATAATGAAATGGATAGAATATCCCGCACCACCTAACTTAAAACCTGATATTGTCCTCAATGTAAATTAAGAACCAAGTCAAAGAGAGGAAAAGAGCGATATTACCCAAAAGTGGAGCGATCCCCATAAGAACAAGTCCAAAGCATCTACAAAACAAGTTAGTACCGAGCATAGCAAAAACAAATAACAAAAAGTTAACTAATTACAAGAGACTAAATTAAAAAGAAAGAAAAAATAAAGAAAGAAATAATAAAAGGCTAACTATATACAACCTACTATTTAGACTTCACACTAACTATACGCTAGAAGTCTAAATAGGTGAGGGTCCACCATAAAAATGATTTGACTTTGGAGGATAACCGGTGTACCCTCACATACAAGCATGCTTTCCGAAAAATATGAATTCCGTTCGAAAAACGGAAGGCATGTGTAAGGCGGAAGAAATGAACCATCGTCAATTAAAAGTTTTGGAGGGACGATGGGGGGTTTGGATTGAACGGGTGACAAAAACATGTGGGGACCGAGAAAAGCCGAATATCCTCCCAATGATTTTGAAATTGGAATGGGAGGTGGCGCACATGAAGGCACGAATTCGATCGCGGAAGGCAACTCGAGCAAGTATTCCTCATCGGCGATAGGGTTTAAAACATTAAAGTTTGAAACCGAATCATCGGGTACTTGTTCCGGTGGGATAATAGAGAATGAAAATGGGGATGAATGAAATTCAAACTCATACGATGAATCATCATCGCATGAATTTTGAGTTTCGAAGGAAATAATATCATTTTCAATGAAATGTTCTTCTTTGGGGGCCAAAGAAGAAATCATTTCATTGCAAATAGATATTATGTCATTTTCATCCTCGCTTACAATATCTATTACGCGATGGGAAAAGTCTAGAATGGTTTGTTCCAAAGTAGGCACAAGTACCTCATTTGGTTCAAAACATTCCTCGACTTCGAAAGTCTCGGAAGCAAAATCGTCGTCGGGCTCAAATAATAAATCCAACTCATGTTCCCACGAACGATTTTGTTCCCGATAATGATTTTTAATTTTCTCATTTTCATACATACGCAAACCCTCACCGAACGTCATAGGTCGAGGTGAGGATCCATAAAAATGGGAACTTTGAAAATTACCATCGGACTTAAACGAAAACTCATTATTATAGGAATTTTGAAAACTATTCGAATTCGTTTTAAAATTCCTATTATAAGGAGGTAAAGGCCCAAAATCATTATCATCGTCATCAAAATTCCAATAACCCAAATTTTGACTTTCGTTATACTCGCCCAAAGTAATATTTGAATTTGTAAATTTTTGGGATTCTAAGTATTCACCGAAAGTCATAGGTTTACAAGAATTTTGAGAATTATAACAATGATTACCGAAAGAATTGGAATAAGGCATGCTTACCCCAAAAATGACTCGAAGTGGCGAATTCCACAAAGTAGGTGCGCACGGGAAATTCAAGCATTTCTAAGTGCTCAAATGTGGAAGTCTTACAAAAAGGTTAGAAAATAATACAAATAGAAATAAAATACAATGAAATACTAAATCAAATAAAGTCTAAAACAAACTCATCCCCGGCAACGACGCCATTTTGATTAAAGGGTGAAAAGTAGCGCATGTCAAACGCTGATCGTTGTTTTCTATTCACCGCCTTAATACAAAAACCTAGACTATTTGATAGACACGGTTTCGCCGCAACATGAGACTCACCTACACGTCGGTCGTTTTGAATTCGGCTCACCTGAACTAAACAAAAACCTAAACTACGACTACACTCAACGGGTGAGTGTAGCGGTAAGTCGGGTATCAAAAATCACAGAGACGAGTTGCTAGAATTTATAAGGTTTAATATTCCTAAATAAAAGTGTAAAAGATGGTTATACACAAAAAGGTAAAAGATGCATAAAATGAAAATAGTAATATAGGCGAGGAAAAATAAAGCTAGATTAAGAAAGCGAGTAAAAACTATAGGTTGCGTCGAATATCCCTCACCCGAGTTAATTAGTATAAAATGGTTGCATGGGTCGACGAGTTATTAAGATTGAGTCTCGTTTCGAGAGTTAATTAAATCAAGAGCTGTCACACCCCTAAATTCGTATAAAAGTCTAATAAGATTTTGGCGTCAATAAATACCTCAGAAATTACGCACATAAGGTCGTAAGCACGGAGCATACGTGATATGCCCTGTCAAATCTCCTAGGCATAATGACTAGGACAACCCACTCGAAAAAGACTCGTAAAACTCCATAACCAAAGCAAAGTAACCAAATCAACCCTAGGTGAGTTCAATCCAACACAACCTAGATTAAACTATCCACTACACATATACAAAAGCATTAATTAAAACAACTAATTAATTAAAGCAAACAAGAATTAAATTAACTACAACAAATATCTAGGCTTGAAATAAATAACAAAGCATGAAAAGTAAAGGAAAACAAAGCTTAAGGAAGAAGATGATGTGACACCCCGACTAATTAAATACCGGGTAGCTACTCCTTTATTAAATCAATACAAAATGCCAAGTTGGTTCAGTTAATAGCATCACTGTCGAAAACATTTTAATAATTACTAACCACCTAGTATTTAAAAAGTAAGTTGCCAAATTTTAAATTAAGTCTGATTAACATGCAATACAAGAATAATGGAAGAACAACATAATCCATTCACCATAACGAAGTAATGAAATAACCAACACATAGTAATAAGTTCGGAGGAAACTCCTCACAACAATCCCACGAATGAAATAATAACATAAGTCTGAATCCTGAATAAATTACATGCCCGAAGTCTAAATAACTGAAATAAATGGAATGCCTCTAAAAGAAATGGGCGACATGCCCAACAACTGATAAATGTTGAGTGTAGAGTCAAGATAGATGAAGCGTCTACAAGCAAAGTCCTGTAACTTCCACAAACAGCTACAGCTCGTCACCTGAATTAGGATCCTAAGCATGGTGTCCTTGTGGCTGGGCACCTAAAATGGTTTTTACAAAAATAGATTTGAAAGCAAATGGGTCAGAGCCCGAAAGTGGAAATCATTTTAAAAACATTAAGTGTTTTAATAACATAAAAACATTAAATGCAAAATACATGTTAGGACGTGCACTCACATGAAATTCTCACCTCTCGACTACATGCGCACTCCTAACGTACCGTACCCATCTAAATGACATACATATCTAACCAAACCGTAATAAGTTCTACCCCTTACTACTCGATTCCCATATTACATTCTAGCGTTATCAATTAAATAGAGGGCTTTACTTAAATTCAGATTCTCAATTAGTAGTACAATTCACTATCGGTTAACCCGTTATGCTTTCTCAAAACATTACCATAATTATATTCACAATAACCACATGAAAGTTCCCATAATTAAGTGTATATTATTCACGTCATAAATATACAATACAAGCACCCGAAACTAGCTGCGGTGCACACACACTCTTCTATCCATCCCGGTACATCACGTATATTAGGATCACGCATTCCGAATCTCTCAGGAATCGTTCTCAGATAACAACATCACAAATAATAGAGGCGAACACAGTCACATCACATGGGTCACGCACATACCTGCGCTCCCACGATCAGCAGACTTATTAATATCCCAATAAGTCCTTCTCTGACCTATGTTCATCGAGGTACCAGTCTAAATCCGGGCAACACAAGGATTAGAGGGCCCTAAGCAAACGTAAACCTCCCGTGATAGCAAGTATGGTAGGTATGTCATACACATAAAATCAATACATATACTAAGTATGCACACATCTTAGAAATCACCATAATATATTGGTGGTACACTTCTCAATCTCGTACCGACATATAATGTTACACAATTTATATGTTCCCGATTAATATAGTAATTTAGGCCGTCAATAGTTCTCACATCGTAATAGACACTCACGTCCTACTTCATAATTTACCTTAGGTTCAACTACACTTCTAGGTTTTGCTCCTCATTATATCTCAAATGTCCCTACTATATCAATTTATCATCAAGGGAAGGTTATCTCTACCATTAAATAAGGTTACGGGACATGCGAAATCAAAACAGGCTAAAATGCCTAAACTGTCAACTCGTTAGAAGTCTCGTTCGAACGAGGCTGTTCGAACGAGAGTTCGTTCGAACGAAATGGGCCTTCTAACGAGATCTCGTTCGAACGAAAGTCATCGAATGAACATCCCTCTCGTTAGAAGTCAAACTGTCAACTCGTTAGAAGCTCGTTCGAACGAGCTCGTTCGAACAACCTGGGCAGGTCTTCTAACGAGTGGCCAGATACGAGCCCAGATTTTCCTTAACTCATTTTTCCAACTTCTCTTCACCTCTAATCTCACCTAAATGTCATTCCAACAATGTTTCAACGTATCTAATCCTTCCTAAACATGTTTCAACCGTATTACAACATTTATATGGGTTCAAATCACCCTAAACTACATCAAATTATCAAATCTCCAACATTTATTTTTCAAATCTCAAGAACATGAACCCTAGAAAAATCAAGTCATTCATAGACATAACGAAATCCGTTTTTATGATGTAAAAGTTGTATTTTCATCTGACTAATCATCCTATCAACGTTCTACATGCAATTTCCTCAATAGATTCTTAAATCTCTACATCCAATTAAATGGGTTTTCATCATACTCCAAGAACAATACAATTTATTTGAATTTCCTACGCATGGAAGAAGCATTCTCTGTAAAATAATGAAATTAAACCACTTGCCTTATGTGTATCTCTGAATTTGATGACGAATTGATGAGTTTCTCTCTCTCTCTCTCTGCAGAATTCTCCTCTCTTCTCTCTCCCTCTACAAGCTCTTCTCTAATGGTGGCAATGGAGGCTAAGGTTTGTCTTAGGAACTTTTGGGGCTAATTCTAATAACCCCCGTAGCCCTCTAATCAGTTAATGGCTGGTAATGGGTTAGTGGGTCTTTTAATTTTCCATTTAAAATTCCTAAAATTCGTTAATCAAAAATCCCAAAATTCTAAAATTACCAAACTACCCTTATACGTCGCCGGTATGGCCTAAAAATGCCCCGGGACCCAAACTAAACCCCCGGCTAGTGTTTTCTGACTATTTCGACCCTTCCGGACGCGTTGGCGCACTCAAAATGACCATACGGTTTATAGAAATAAAATTCACTTTTTAATTATCATAATTATATTCCATGACGCGACTGTCACACGCGTCTCAACAAGATTTCCAAATTGCCGTATTTCTATCTCACGACAAATCAATAATTACATATTCATATATAGCCATATATACTCATTAATATCAAATACTAACTCGCATCTCGCTAGTATTTTTATCCAGATTAATTTCCAATCGATACGCATTTAATTCAATTAATCCCATAAATAAATATCACAAAAAAATACGGGGTATTACATACTCCCCCCCTAATAACTGAATTTCGTCCAGAAATTCGGAACTAGAAAGTACCTGGTAAGAACAACTCTGGATAACGTTCTTGCATCTCATCCTCACGCTCCCATGTGGACTCCTCGACATTGTGATGTCGCCACTGAACACGCACTAACGGAACTATCTTTTACCGCAGTTTCCACTCACTTTGGTCCAAAATAGCAATCGGCCCCTCCTCGTAGAAGCTATCAGACTGGAGATCGATGTCCTCCAAAGCAATGTGAGAATGAGCCAAATCGTCTCTAAGATATTTCCTTAGCGAGGAAATATGAAACACATCGTGAATCCGATGCAAATGCTCCGGTAATCCAAGCCTATAAGCAACCGGTCCAATCCGCTCAATAATAGGAAATGGTCCCACATATCTCGGTGCCAACTTCCCTTTCTTCCCAAAGTGCATAATCCCCTTCATAGGAGATACTCCGAGCAAAACCTGGTCCCCCACTTGGAACTCCCTGAAGAATCTCTTCGCATCAGCATAGCTCTTCTGCCGATCCTGAGCTACCCGAATGCGACTTCGAATCAATTATATCCTTGCCGAAGTATCCTGAATCACTTTCGGCCCAAGTAGTTTGTTGTCCCCCACCTCCAACCAACATTCTGAGGAACGACAAGGTCTACCGTACAACGCCTCAAATGGAGCCATGCCAATGGTGAACTGGTAGGAGTTGTTGTAAGCAAACTCTACCAGTGGAAGATACTGCTCCCATCCACCCCCAAAATCAATGATGTACATATATAGCATGTCCTCCAACATCTGGTTTGTATGCTCGGTCTGCCCATCGGTCTGCGGGTGATACGCCGTACTCAATCGTAATTCCGTGCCCATGGCCTCCTGAAAACTCTCCCAAAACCGTGAAACAAATATCTTGTCTCGGTCAGACACGATATTTAAGGGCACACCGTGAAGTCTCACAATCTCTGAAATAAAGAGCTGGGCATACTGTCCTGTAGTGTAGTCTGTCCTTACGGGTAGGAAATGAGCAACTTTGGTCAACCTGTCCACAATTACCCAAATGGAGTCGTGACCTCTCTGTGACGTAGGCAACCCCGTGATAATGTCCATGGATATGCTCTACCACATCCACATCGGGACCTCCAATGGATGTAAAAGTCCTGCCGGTCTCTGATGATCCACTTTTACCAGCTGACAAGTGGCGCATTTAGAAACAAACACGGTAATATCTTTCTTCATCCCGCTCCACCAATACTGACGTCTCATGTCTTGGTACATTTTGTCCCCACCGGGATGTACCACGAATCGTGAGCCGTGCGACTCTGCCATTACCTCGTGCCACAATTCCTCCCCTTCCGGAACTACCAATCTCCCATTGAAGCGTAATCCCCCATCTGAGCTAACGGTATAGGATTCAGCTCCCTTTGCTAGTAATCGAACTATCATCTCCTGACAGAACGAGTCATCTGCTTGTGCCTTTACCACTCTCGTGACAATCTGCAGTGTAACAGTCATTACTGACATGAATGATCGGGCCACTGCATCCTGGTGTCCCAATTCTTTCCACTTTGCCTTCCACACCCCTGCCACCTCATCAACAGGTCTGCGGCTCAACGCATCTGCTACCACGTTAGCTTTCCCCGGGTGGTATTGGATATCAAACTGATAATCCTTCACGAACTCAAGCCACCTCCGTTGCCGCATATTCAACTCCTTATGCGTTAATAGGTACTGTAGGGACTTGTGGTCCGTGAACAATCGAAACTTCTCCCCCAAAAGGTAATGTCTCCAAATACGAAGGGCAAATACAACTGCCGCCAACTCCAAGTCATGAGTGGGCTAATTCTTCTCGTGAGGCTTTAGCTTACGGGATGCATAAGCAATGGCCTGACTCTCCTGCTGTAATACACATCCAAGTCCTTGCAAGGACGCATCGGTGTAGACTAGATACTCAACTCCCGGTCTCGGCAATGCTAACACAGGTGCTGAGGTCAACTTATCCTTCAATTCATCGAATGACAACTGACAGGCATCACTCCAGATGAATGGCACACCCTTACGAGTCAGATGTGTCAAAGGACCTGCTATCTTCGAAAATCCCCGAATGAACCTCCTGTAGTATCCTGCTAATCCCAAAAAACTACAGATCTCCCTTGGTGTCGTGGGTTATCCCCACTCCCTCACCGCGGATACTTTCCCCGAATCAACAGATATCCCCTGGTCGGAAATAATATGTCCCAAAAACTGGACCTCCTTCAGCCAAAACTCGCACTTCTCATATTTTGCATACAGCTCGTTCTGACGTAGAAAACTTGCTTCAAATGCTCGGCGTGCTCCTCCTCTGTCTGGGAGTAATCCAGAATATCATCGATGAAGACAATGACAAACTGATCTAGGAAATCCCTTAACACCCTATTCATCAGGTCCATAAACACGGCTGGAGCATTGGTCAAACCAAAAGGCATAACCCGAAACTCGTAAGAACCATATCTCGTTAAGAACGCAGTCTTCGAGACATCCTCCTCCCTGATACGCAACTGATGGTACCCCGATCCCAAATCAATCTTCGAGAAGAAAGAATCTCCTCTCAACTGGTCGAATAAGTCATCGATTCGAGGCAACGGATACTTATTCCGTGTCGTGACCTTATTCAACTCTCGGTAGTCCACACACAGTCTCAGTGAACCATCTCTCTTCTTCATGAACAACACATGGGGCACCCCACAGCGAAGTACTCCTCCGTATAAACCCCTGACCCAACAACTGCTCAATATGATCTCGTAGCTCTCGCATCTCTGCCGGAGTCATACGGTACGGTGCGCGTGCTATAGGTCTCGTATCTGTCAATAAGTCTATGAAAAAGTCTATCTCTCGACTGGGGGGTAGGCCTGGTATCTCCTGAAACACATCGAAATACTACCTGACAACTGGGATCGAATCTAAAGGAATCACAACCTCCTTAGAGGTATCCTCCTCTATGTAGTACAAATGAGCGGTCGAGCCTCCCTCTGGGCGAGGCATCGCCACAACAAACAACTCTTGCCCCGGAATGGCAAAAATAATGCTCCCACCGAAGCAATCAATCATGGCTCTATAATCCGCGAGCCAATCCATACCGATAATCACATCGTGCACATGCATATCTAATACTAACACGTCTGCAGGTAATACCAAACTACCAATCTCTACCCCCACTCCCCGGCATATAAAGAATACAAGTGACCCACTCCCCAATGGTGAGTCTACACACGTTATTGTGCTCTCCGCTGTGGATAACAACCCTAAGGCTATCGCAAAATGTATAGCTATAAAACAATGCGTTGCCCCCGTATCAAACAAAACCCGACCCATAGTACCATGGATAGGAAACATACCCTCAATCGCGGGTGGTGCCTGTGGAGCTGCTGCCTGGTGGACGTTATAGACACGTCCATACTGTAACTGCCCCTGCTGCACAGGAACTGCAGGAATGGCTGGTACTGCTGGCACCTGGGCTGGAGCTGGGAGAGTAGGTGGAAAAAGTGGCCTCTGTGGCTCATGTCGAGCACCCTGCTGCTGCTGCGGGGTCTTGCCCCTATCAGGACAATCCTGACGTTTGTGGCCAATCTTACCACAAATGAAACACTTCCCTCGAAACTGCTTCACTTCATTTCGGTGTTGACTAGTCTCGCTTTTTCCCTGGTCTTGCTGGCCTTGGGGAGAGATTTGCGGAAAAACTATGTTAGGGCGAGGACAATCCATCCACTTGTGACCCGATTGTACACATTTATAGCAGAGTTTCAAAATTCTTCGCTGGTCAGATCGTAGTTTATCCCCAGTCTGATTCGGACAAGATTTACGTTTGTGATTGTCCATTCCACAACCGAAACACCTCTTAGTGATTTCATTCGGAACCCGACTTCGTTGGCCCTGACACTTTTGCCCCTGCACACGAATCTCGTTACTTCTGGAACTCCCTCGATCTTGATTGTTTTGTTGTCATAGATTCGGCGCCTTCGCACGATTTTCAACGTTAGTCACATGCATTTGGGTAACTTCTCTAGGTCTTTTGCCTCTTTTAAGTTGTATGTTGCATTCTTGGTATTGTAGAATTGCAGTGGTAACTGCTTGTGCCACGATACCTGCTAACTCGGCGGTTGATATTCTCTCTGGGGATACCTGAGGTGTGAGTCGATCTTGCTCGTTGACTCTCCTAACCGTTTTAGCTAGTTCTTCTTGACGATTCATCTGAAATTTAAGTAAATTTGGATGAGTTCGTCATTCAAATAAATAAATCGCAGAAGTACGAATTTCCAGAGTATAAAGATAAACACAACATTCCTAGAATTAGGGCTCTATATCAAAGAAAGCTCAGCAGAAAACATAATAAGCCGTACAGATCCTAAAGGACACTAGAACCTGATGCTCTGATACCACCTGTGACACCCCGACTAATTAAATACCGGGTAGCTACTCCTTTATTAAATAAATACAAAATGCCAAGTTGGTTCAGTTAATAGCATCACTGTCGAAAACATTTTAATAATTACTAACCACCTAGTATTTAAAAAGTAAGTTGCCAAATTTTAAATTAAGTCTGATTAACATGCAATACAAGAATAATGGAAAAACAACATAATCCATTCACCATAACGAAGTAATGAAATAACCAACACATAGTAATAAGTCTGGGGGAAACTCCTCACAACAATCCCACGAATGAAATAATAACATAAGTCTGAATCCTGAATAAATTACATCCCCGAAGTTTGAATAACTGAAATAAATGGAATGCATCTAAAAGAAATGGGCGACATGCCCAACAACTGATAAATGCTGAGTGTAGAGTCAAGATAGATGAAGCGTCTACAAGCAAAGTCCTGTAACTTCCACAAACAGCTACAGCTCGTCACCTTATTGAGGATCCTAAGCATGGTGTCCTTGTGGCTGGGCACCTAAAATGGTTTTTACAAAAATAGATTTGAAAGCAAATGGGTTAGAGCCCGAAAGTGGAAATCATTTTAAAAACAGCAAGTGTTTTAATAACATAAAAACATTAAATGCAAAATACATGTTAGGACGTGCACTCACATGAAATTCTCACCTCTCGACTACATGCGCACTCCTAACGTACCGTACCCATCTAAATGACATACATATCTAACCAAATCGTAATAAGTTCTACCCCTTACTACTCGATTCCCATATTACATTCTAGCGTTATCAATTAAATAGAGGGCTTTACTTAAATTCAGATTCTCAATTAGTAGTACAATTCACTATCGGTTAACCCGTTATGTTTTCTCAAAACATTACCATAATTATATTCACAATAACCACATGAAAGTTCCCATAATTAAGTGTATATTATTCACGTCATAAATATACAATACAAGCACCAGAGACTAGCTACGGTGCACACATACTCTGCTATCCATCCCAGTACATCACGTACATAAGGATCACGCATTCCGAATCTCTCAGGAATCGTTCTCAGATAACAACATCACAAATAATGGAGGCGAACACAGTCACATCACATGGGTCACGCACATACTTGCTCTCCCACGATCAGCAAACTTATTAATATCCCAATAAGTCCTTCTCTGACCTATGTTCATCGAGGTACCAGTCTAAATCCGGGCAACACAAGGATTAGAGTTCCCTAAGCGAACGTAAACCTCCCGTGATAGCAAGTATGGTAGGTATGTCATACACATAAAATCAATACATATACTAAGTAAGCACACATCTTAGAAATCACCATAATATATTGGTGGTACACTTCTCAATCTCGTACCGACATCTAATGTTACACAATTTATATGTTCCCGATTAATATAGTAATTTAGGTCGTCAATAGTTCTCGCATCATAATAGACACTCACGTCCTACTTCATAATTTCCCTTAGGTTCAACTACACTTCTAGATTTTGCTCCTCATTATATCTCAAATGTCCCTACTATATCAATTTATCATCAAGGGAAGGTTATCTCTACCATTAAATAAGGTTACGAGACATGAGAAATCAAAACAGGCTAAAAAGCCTAAACTGTCAACTCGTTAGAAGTCTCGTTCGAACGAGGCTGTTCGAACGAGAGTTCGTTCGAACAACATGGGCCTTCTAACGAGACCTCGTTCGAACAAAAGTCATCGAACGAACATCCCTCTCGTTAGAAGTCAAACTGTCAACTCGTTAGAAGCTCGTTCGAACGAGCTCGTTCGAATGACCTGGGCAGGTCTTCTAACGAGTGGCCAGATGCGAGCCCAGATTTTCCTTAACTCCTTTTTTCAACTTCTCTTCACCTCTAATCTCACCTAAATGTCATTCCAACAATGTTTCAACGTATCTAATCCTTCCTAAATATGTTTCAACCGTATTACAACATTTATATGGGTTCAAATCACCCTAAACTACATCAAATTATCAAATCTCCAACATTTATTTTTCAAATCTCAAGAACATGAACCCTAGAAAAACCAAGTCATTCATAGACATAACTAAATCCGTTTTTATGATGTAAAAGATGTATTTTCATCTGACTAATCATCCTATCAACATTCTACATGCAATTTCCTCAATAGATTCTTAAATCTCTACATCCAATTATATGGGTTTTCATCATACTCCAAGAACAATACAATTTATTTGAATTTCCTACGCATGGAAGAAGCATTCTCTGCAAAATAATGAAATTAAACCACTTGCCTTATGTGTATCTCTGAATTTGATGATGAATTGATGAGTTTCTCTCTCTCTCTCTGCAGAATTCTCCTCTCTTCTCTCTCCCTCTACAAGCTCTTCTCTAATGGTGGCAATGGAGGCTAGGGTTTGTTTTAGGAACTTTTGGGGCTAATTCTAATAACCCCCGTAGCCCTCTAATCAGTTAATGGCTGGTAATGGGTTAGTGGGTCTTTTAATTTTCCATTTAAAATTCCTAAAATTCGTTAATCAAAAATCCCAAAATTCTAAAATTACCAAACTACCCTTATACGTCGCCGGTATGGCCTAAAAATGCCCCGGGACCCAAACTAAACCCCCGGCTAGTGTTTTCTAACTATTTCAACCCTTCCGGACGCGTTGGCGCACTCAAAATGATCATACAGTTTATAGAAATAAAATTCACTTTTTAATTATCATAATTATATTCCATGACGCGACTGTCACACGCGTCTCAACAAGATTTCCAAATTGCCGTATTTCTATCTCACGACAAATCAATAATTCCATATTCATATATATCCATATATGCTCATTAATATCAAATACTAACTCACATCTCGCTAGTATTTTTATCCGGATTAATTTCCAATTAGTACGCATTTAATTCAATTAATCCCATAAATAAATATCACAAAAAAATACGGGGTATTACAGATGAATAGTAAAGATTACATTAATGGGTATTACCCAAAGAGAAATGGAGGAGAGGGGATCTCCACAAATAAAATCCCCAAAGTCTTTTAACCCTAATTAAAATGAAAATATATATCCAAAGAAAATCTCCTAACACTCTATTTATACCCCAAAAAAAACCCCATCAAAACCAAGCCAAAAAACCCAAAATAAGTCAATTTTCATCCATATCTGATGGTACCGGTCGACCTCATGTTTTGGACCGGTCGACCGCACTTTTGGAATTTACCTTGGGCTAGAGACAGCCCCCTTTTCCACTTTGAACCAATTTTGACGCGTTGTACGGAAACGGCTATAACTCCCTCATACGGAATCGAAATGAGGCATGGTCGAAACCGACGTGAAGCTAATTCACTTATATACATGATTATGTTTTGAAACACTCCAAATTATTCAGTATGAAATTACCAAAATTCCCTTGAAGTAGAAGAAAATATCGAAACCTTTTGGAAATGAGCATAACTTGCACATACGGAGTTAGAATGACGCACGGTTAGTGTCCACGAAATGATAATTTGATGATATACATGTTGGTAACTTAATTCCATAAAAAATAGTGAGTTTGAAAAGACCAAATTTCCCTTAAAGTAGCATTCGACGACGAAACTTCTCCGAAATACAACTGAACCTCACTTTTAGCGTTCTAATACCTTAAAAAGCACAAAGAACCCCTGCAAAGCATGTATATATCCAAATCCAAGGTTGTATGGTTAATGAGCATAATTATAGGCATTTAGGGCCGTAAAAGTGGTAGAATGCATAAAGATAACAGGCGAAAATATGCAATATTCGATACGAATCATATGCATTGTGTATGTTTGTTCATTGAGTTCAATTTCTATTGTCAAATGAGGTTATATTCAAATGTGATGAATTTTTCAATCAATTGAGAACTACGTGAACATGTTTTAACTGATTGGGCCTAAATTTAATTGTTACTAGTTCACACCCCAACACTACCATTTCCATATGACACATTTTTTCCATACGACTTTGAAAATCTTATCTTATTTTGTGTCATTTTTGTGTTTATATCTATATATGTGTACTCCTATCTATTTGTTATATATTATGTATACATATATTTGATATTATTTTATAAGTCGTTGCCATGTTTTGCTAGTTCATCAATGCTTTTAATTCTTTTTTTTTGGTATCTATCTTATTACGAATTTTGTTTCAATGTCACATGCTTAGATTACTACAATCAATTGATATCCGTGTTCTCGCATCATAGTTGATATTCGTATCTTTATGTGGGTTAGTTGAATTTGAGTTGTCCATGTTCTTTAATGTTCTCATCACTTTACGCACTCTTGCATGTTTAGCTTGTTATACCATTCTATTTATCCCTTGTTTAGTTTAGAGGGTGTGTATGCTTTAACTGGGGGAGATAAGTTAATTTTTTATTCTTTAGCCTTTGTCTATTCCTGAACAAAAAGGGGGAAAATGATAGTGGGAGAAATAGTATCTAATCCTATTGTAATAGTATCTTAGTTTGGGGGAGATTTAACTTAAGGGAGTCGCTATCTTCTTAGGTTGATCATAGTTGCTAAAGGGGAGAATTAATTTAGGGGGAGTATTTATTTTATGCATTTAATATTCTTGATATTCCCTATGCGTTTGATAGTTTGCTTAAGTGTGCAAGAATTTTTCTAAATGGCAACTTTCATCATCGGGCAAAGATTTTGATCCTTGGATTGTTTGAGTCAAGCATTGTAATTTTATTTTGGGTGGGACATTTTTGTCAGTCTAGTAGATCTTGACGGCCCTTTAGGATTTTTGTTGTTTTTTTCCCGGAATAGCCAAAGGGGGAGATTTGTAAGGACACAAATTTCCAATTGAGTCCTTTGTAGTTTTGGCTCAATTCTGGACAAAAATGTTTAAGTCATAGGATAGAGTTATTGACCATCTTTCAAGCCTATGACACTCTATAGTTAAAGACGTAGTGGCTAAGTATAAAGCTTCATCAAAATACCGAGTTTAATGTGCCTTGTTTCTACATCATCAACATGGTTCCATTACTCCTAAGGTATGAATGCATTTTAATATATATAGGAGCTTGGAACAATTTGTATTGGGTGTACTTTGTTTAAACCGTTGTTTATTTTCAAAAAGATTTTATTAAAACTTTAAAATAAAGTATATAAAGTTTCTGGGCTAAAATCAAATTTTTATACTTTTTGGAAGTTCGTTCGAAATTATCGTTCGAACGAGTTTGTCGTTCAAACAATAATGTCGTTCGAACGAGTTTGCCAACGAGTTCCCACATTGGCCACTGGAATGTCGTTCGAAGTGTCGTTCGACTGAGAATGATGTTCAAACGCAATTTCCAATGATATTTCTAATGAGTCCACACTGTAACTTCCTTAGAAGGCTTGTTCGAACCAGACTTCGTTCTAACGAAAATGTTGTTCGAACGAGTTTTGGCGGGAACAGTTTATTTGGCAGTTTTAGCAGTTTTTTCCCACTTTTCCACTTCTTTTCCCACTAACTTTTTGGGAAGACTTAATATGTGCGGGAACCAACTTTTTCTAATTAACTTTTTCACATCTTTCCATCTCCAAGAGAGAGTTTGAGAGCAAAATTCAAAGTAGAAAAATTCACTGTTTAAAGTGTTAATTCTTTCAAGAAAATCCTTAAAACACTTTTGTTTACACCCAAAGCTTGTTTATCCAAGTTCCCTTATATATATACATTTCTTGGAGTTTTGGTACCGATTTTTCTCTACCACGTTGAAGAGAAGTTGGGGTTTGCTTCTACACCCCACAAAGAAGAAGTTTGTTTTGTTGTGGCATTCTCACATGGTGAAAGGCACCATGTGTGGTTGATGGTGTACCTATTGTCTCATTGGTGGATTCCAAGATTTCGGTGGAGCTCCGGGGTTGTCGACTAGGCGAAGGTGTTTACAAGAAGACGCATCAAGGCTTGAAAGGGGTCGAGTCGAGAAAGTAAGTCATCTATCTTGTAATTGTAAAACCATACTTAGTGGACTTAAGGCTAAGGTCGTTCTAGGTTTTTTCCCATTGTGGGGTTTTCCTCGTACATTGCAGTGTAGTGATTCATTCTTTATTTTATCTTTCACAAAACTCACCTAGAATGCATGCTTAGGTAAAAAGATAAAATTGGTTTAAAATCACTACTTGTTTAATTTGGTGCTAAATTAAATTTGGGTAATGTTTATGTTAATTTAATTCAAGTCATTTAATTTAATTTGATAAAATTTGGTTTGGCCTAATTTGGAAATATTGAAAATATGACTTAGGCAAATTTCTAGGACTTGGGTTGAATTAAGTTGGTTTGAGTGAAATTTAAATTGTGTGTGTGTTTAATTTAATTTCACTTTGTTTAATTTTAATTTGAAAAGAAATTAAAATTTGTTGTTTAATTTGAACCATCAACACTTCCGCAAAACTATAAAAGGAAATTACTCTTTATAGTAATAAAAGGGTTTCAAATTGGGGAGCTCTCCTTTTGAACAGAAGAGAGATAGTATGTATAGATATAAATATATTAATACGTGGATATTTCTATATGTGTGTATATATGGCGTGAATATATACAGTGTATGTGAAGGTTTGGCTTTATGATGTGATCATTTGGATGTATATATACATAGTGTGAATGATATCGATACTTATGGTGTGAAGCATACCTAGCACATGCTATCATGGAAAGTTGAACGATAAGGGTGAGCCCCTGGCTTAAGGATCAGGGTGTGGATATTCCCCAGGTCATAGTCGTCCATTATTATTTGTGTGATTTTATTTTTGGGGGTGAGAAGTCTTGGGTATGAGTCGTTCTCACTTACCGGTTACGAACTATGACCACTTCCTATACGTTATGATTGATTTTGTCGCAATGGCGGTGTGATAATAGTCTGATAGGTGGTGACCCCGGGAGAAAGTGAGTAATTCCTGGAAGATGATAGCATGGTGCAGTATTTTGGTATCCTATAACCGTTTATGTTATGTGTAATGCAAAGTGTACATTATGTGTGTTATGTATACGTGGTTATAGGAATGAATGAATGATTGATTGATTATATATATTTAGAGTATATATATATATATATATATATATATATATCCTATATGTGAAGAGGATATGGAGTTTCTATGATGTACATCTTGGGTGATTTGGTGTACTAGTTTAATTGGGTCGAAAGATCATACTTAGAGACAATTGCTGTTATACTGACCTCACGGAGTTAGATAGAGATTTTATTTATGTTCTTTAATGAAATACTCATTATTTAAGTAGTTACAGTAGTATGATATATGTAGATGACATGATGGATCCCTATGATTGACATTGTCAAGAAGTAGTGTATCGGGGGGGTTCCTTGTTTGGATTTCGCTTTGCGAGATGCCCCAGGCACGAAACGTAGTGCAATGTTAAGAGTAGAGAGAAGTTTTGTCTTAGTACTTGTATGTATGTTGTTTAGAGAATACACTTTTGTATTGAAGCTTAATGTTAATGTGTGACGTATTAAGACTATAACTGGTTTAATTTAATAAATGGAATCACGAGAGCCTAGTAAGGAATATATGTTAAAATATATTTAAGTGTGATTGGAATGGAAAGGATTCGAGGGTTATGTTAGAATGGCAGGTCATGTGGGTATAGGCCCTGCGTATGGTAAGATAAGTTATCCTTAAGTGAGTGGGGTAACTTAATTAAGGTTCCAGGACACGATTAGGTGCGTGCTGTAGTTGAGAGGTGAGTTGGGGGTTTCACGAGAGTACGACTCCACTCTAATTATGAAATAGTACATTTATATTTATTATGCACGGTTAACACACTTGATAAACATTTTTACACCTCGAGCTCTAACACGTTTATATTTCTTTTTGCTATATATATATATATACTGTTACTACAGGTGTCCAACCGCATGGATACCGGATGTTTTTCTATCCAAAGTCTTGGGAGCCGTAGCAGTTGCGGACTGTGGCGGGATTTAGTTTGAATTCGCTTTCTATCCCTTTGAAAATCTAGTTAGGATTCTTGTTGTATATTGGGTTTACACCCAAGAGTTATATGTAGCTGTGTATATTTCTTCTTTATGGTTATTGTATTGTCAGTGACTCGGCAGCTTATTCGGGTATATATTTGTATGTATTTATGATGTATTGAGAGTATGTTCTTTCTTCCTGTTGAGTATGTATATTCTTAATTCATGTTAATAGTCATTCTCATTGTTGGTTTGCATTCCATTGTATGTTTTATTTAATTTTTGGCATCCGCTTTTATAGTTTTGGGTAGTTAGCCCTATCTATTTTAATATAGTTTGTTGATGCTGAGAATGAGCCATATGAGATTCCTAATTTAATGTAGTATAGGGATGGCCACCCATTAACATTTTAAGTGGGGTGTCACAACCAAATTTTATCTTTTTACCTAAGCATGCGTTCTGGGTGAGTTTTGCAAAAGATAAAATAAACAACGAATCTCTACGCCGCGATGTACGAGGAAAAACCCACAACAAGAAAAAACCTCGAACGACCCTAGCCTCAAATCCACTAAGTAAGGTTTTACAAATACAAGACAGTAAGACTTACAACACTCGACTTGACTTCGTCCAAGCCCCGAATCTTCTTCCTATATCCACCTCTCCCTAGCGAATAACCACGCAGCTCCACCGTAGTCTCGAAATCTACCGATCGGACTTTTTCGATCAGCGCTACCTGAACAAGGAGCCTTTCTCCAAGTGGGTATATCACAGCAA
Organism: Sambucus nigra; assembly: GCA_949130495.1. Classification (NCBI taxonomy): domain Eukaryota; kingdom Viridiplantae; phylum Streptophyta; class Magnoliopsida; order Dipsacales; family Adoxaceae; genus Sambucus; species Sambucus nigra. Next base: position 306,156,481 of record OX422207.1, on the reverse strand, counting down.
ACAAGCTTCTTCTTTTATGGGATGTATAAGCAAAACCCAAACTCTCTTTTACGGTAGAGACGAATCCGGTGCTAAACAAATTCTCCAAGCAAAATGTATATATATATATATATATATATATATATATATATATAGAAACTTGGATTAAAACAATGTTTATTGGGTGTAAACTTGGTTTTGTTCTTTGAATATATCAATTTGGATAACAAACACCAAGGGAACTTTTTATGAAAGAATTAAGCTCTCAAACACTCTCTAGGAGATGGAAAAATTTCTTCAAAAAAATCTGGTCCCGAAATAGATTTAAACTGTTAAAAGTTAGTGGGGACAAGTAGTGGGAAAACGCCAAAAAAACTACCAAAAACTGTTCCCGCTGAAATCTCGTTCGAACGAACTATCTAACGAAGTTCCAGTGGAAATGTCGTTGGCAAACCTCGTTCGAACGAAAAACAATTTCGAACAAAAAAACAAAAAGATTAAAAATTCCATTTTTAACTCAGAAACTTTATTTTAAAGTTTTAAATAAACCTTCTGAAAATAAACCTTAGTTTTAAAATAAAAGTACACCCAATATAAACTTATTCCATGTCTCCCTATATAGATATAGAAATACATTCATACCTTTGGAGACTATGGAATCTGATATTGATGACGTAGAAACATAGTACTTGAAACTAGGCAATGATGAAGCTTTATAAGACTTGGTCGCTACGTCTTCAACTCTTGCATGTCATAGGCTTGAAGGATGGTCAAGTATTCTATCCAATGACTCAAACGTTTTTGTTCGGAATTGAGCCAAAATAACAAGGGACTCAATTGGAAATTTGTTTCCTTACAGGTTTACTACCAATTTACTTAGGATCATGTAAAGAAAGTCAAAGAGTTTGAACTAATAATCCCATTCTTACTAGTTCACTAAAGGGAATATAGGTAAGTAAGCCATCATTTAACTTATAATAATGAGTCAATCAACCCAAAACTTTTGGGGAAAATTAATCTTATATGCTCACAATTAAAGTGGCACTCCTATATATGTAGTAATAGTCACGGCTATCAATCATCTGAGATCAGTAGGCCAAGTACAAATTTAATACTATTGCAGTTTGTAAAAATAGCACAAAGTGCTAGGGTGAACTGAATCAATAAGGCATATGATATCAACTATTAGATGAGAAGGGTTAAAATTGATCCTTAAATTTAAAAACTGGTGATAATTCAAATATTGATGATGGTTGACAAAATAGGTAGTATGGAAGTATAATAACATGCGCATACTTAGAGTAAATGTGGTTATTATATAGTTATATCAATAGTAGTATTTCAAATATGCAAACTATAATACTGAAAATGTAGGAAAAACCTACTTGCTTGGTATTCGGTTGACTTGTTTTCACATTGGGATATTTGAAATAATTGGGGCTTGATTTTATGTTCTACAATATGTGGTATATGAGTAGTAGGGTTTAACCAGTTAGTTTTGTATTTAAGACTGTCATTGTTTAAAGTTTCGAGGGCTTATTTATAATTATCCCGGGAATTTAAAATAAAGACCTTATGCTCATTTTTTAACTTTGGTGAAAGAGAGTTTTTATCTTAAAATAGTTTGATATATGTATGGAAAAGTTTAGTTATCAAACTCATACGTTGGAAAAGTTGATAGGGATTGATTTGTAATTTTAAAGAAATTTCTTTAAGTAAAAACCTGTTTTTATATACCTTGGGATAGGAATATCCAACCATGATCTTATCTTATTCCATTTCTATCAGAAAAATTTAATAAAAATTTGGGGGAAAAAATCAGAATTTACTGATTGGCCAAATGCCCTCACGCGCGTGGCCAAGATTTCTGAATAAGCTCTTCATCTTCAACCTCTTGATTTTGACTTTTTGGGGTTTCAAATTTTGATCGAGGTTTTCCCCTTCATTGTTATACCATTTGAGATAATTCCTTAACAAACTTAACCTATTTTTTCATGAGGAATCCAAATATATAAGTTTCATGGATTGAGATTCATTATAACTCAATTCCTAGAACTGGGTATTTTCATGAAAATTTGACCTGATTTTCATAAATTCCTAAAGAATGGCAAGGTCTCTTATGAATTGGGTTCAGATTCTGCTATATGTTAGAGTACTTTGGTTTTGGTTTCAAAGATTTTGATGGATTTTACATTGAGAATTTTGAATTTGCAGGTTTCAAGTTTCAAAAACACTTTTGATCGGTTTTAGTTCTATATGAACATTCATGGCTTTTAACCATTACACTCGAGATCCTTAGGTTATAACGAAGTTATACATGGTTTCAAATCAAAGTTTAAAGTAATATAAAGAGTTTCACCATAAAAGCTCAAACTTTAATGGTGTTCCTACTGATTTTTACTATTTTAGGTCATTCTACACGTAAAAGCTTGCATATTATGAGTGTTCTAACTATATTAACTATGCATAAAACTACAAGAATTGAAAATGAAGCATAAAATGATGAGTTACCTGAATTGAGGGAAATTTTGAGATTTGCAACTGAGTTGTGGAGTGAGTTTTTACAGCTTGGGTCAATGGGTAATTATACTATTTCAGGTGAGGATTTGATTGTAGTTAAAAGGAGGTGAATGTGAACTAGTTTAGGGGAGGTTTTGATTGAGGGTAAATGGGATGCACATGGCTTCATAGGATTTTTCATGTGTTTTTAACCTCTTATGCTGATGTGGGGTAGATTGTATACATGATTTAAAACAAAATTTAATATTGTTTTGTTTATAGTCCTTCATTAATTGTATAATTGCATTTATAGTTCTAAAAGTACACTTTTTGTGAAGTTTAGGGTATTTTGATGATTTTAAAATTATATTTTTATGTTAGCCGAGGTCTAAAGGTTTAATTTATTGCAAGGTGGGGGTTTAGGGGTTAAGTATATCTCAAGTTATCTTACTTTGAAAGTTTTAGGGGATCTTTTGTAATTTATTAAAACTTCAAGGGGTCTAACTTAATTAACAAAGTTGTAGGTTTTTAGACATAGTTTCTTTCTTCTTTGAAGACTTTTTATTTTACATAACTTATGAGGGTTTAAATCATGGTCGTAGGTAAATTAAGGTTTAAAAAAATTCCCGATTCTTACACTCATATATTTCACCCGTGTCTGCTCATATACAAGAGGGAGTCCTAACAGTCATGTCAGGAATAATTGGAAATGTGGTTGCTGGCAACTTCCACCCACTATGCAAGGGTTGTAACTAACTCATTGTTATCTGTTATCATATATATAATGGTGTAAATGCCTGACCTATAAATTCACTCCATATGTCCCATAATATTCCTAACTAACCAGTTATAAATGGCACAGAAACCCACTTAGAAAGGAACGGCTAAATTATCACCCTCATAGCAAAAACCCTAATTATGTACATACATAGTTAGTCATTAAAAAATCACTGCACTCGTGGACGTAGGTACCATTTTCTAGGCCGAATCACGTAAATCGTGTCTCTTATCACTGTCTCTCATCCCTATTATCTTTTTCCTTTTATCAATTATATTTCATTATTTTTTATCATAAACCCCTGACTAAGACACGAAATTTCCTAAACTATTTTTTAATAATAACATGGAGGAAGAAGGTAACCCACAAGAAATACCAAACATAACAGACAAAAATAAGTCTCCAACAATTCATTAATAAAAGATATCCAACCACATAGAGAGACTCAAACACTATGATATAACTTATGAAAAAGCAATGATTATAGAAGTCGTAAGCTTATCTCCAATTGAAACAAATCTGCCAGAGTTCGAAGGCCATGAAAGTCATGACAAACTACCACCCTCAGATTCTAAACTAGGTGACAGAATCCAAGTGCCCATGCATGAGGAATTAGATATTTTTGCTTAGGCTATAGATGTGATGTTAAAGAAATATAGATCCACAAAATAAATGGTTATTTAGGATCAATCCAAGTGAAGAGGTGGTGCAAAGCAAGACTAAAGGAGGTTATCCGAAAAGCCTATTCTCAATAGTTTGATGGATAATTTTATAGTTTAAAATGATAGAGGGGTTGGTAATAATATCACTAGTAGAAGAATTAAGAAGTTTATAAAGATTCATAAAATCCTAGCTCTTGGAATTCTCAAGCCTAAGTTTAGTCAAAAGAAGATAAATTCATTCATGTTCAAATGGGTTTTTAAGGGTTATTATTTTAATTCCTCAAATAAGATTTTTTTTTAAATTTGGTATGCATTTTTCTCTTATGCATGATGATGAGAAAGTTATGTTCATGAAAGTATCTCACCAAATGCTGAAAGAATATATATTGTTCATTTTGGTGTATGATAAGTTCTTTAGAGATGATATGCTTAATCTTTAGGACGGTGTTGATATTAAATGTTCCAAGTATGATGGTTTTTACTCACATCATTATTGGGTGATTCAATGTAGTGTGTTATCTAGATATAGAAATGGGGGTAAATATGCGGATTTAAATGCAATCCAAGATTTCAATGATGTGGTCATTATAAGTGTATTAATTGATATTGGATACTCGGGTTCTAAATTCACATGGTGTAACAATAGAAAAGAAGAGTATCTCATTTTCTAGGCTAGACAGATGTTTAGTAAATGCAAAATGGATGATTTCCTATCTAAACTCTTTCAACAACTATTTGAACAGGTTGCTCAGATCATAGCCTTCTCCTTCTTTCTATCGAAACCATCTTAGACAACTATACATGTCTATTAAATTTTAGAAGATGTGGTGTAATCACAATAAGATCCGTAAGCATATTAAGTCTTATTGGGAGGTTTCCCCTATGAGAGGTTTCTTCATTAAGTTGAAAAGATTGAAAACAATGCTCAAAGATTGGAATAAAAGAACTTTCAAAGATGTTTTTCAAAAAATTAAAGACTTGGAGAATAAATAATTTGCCAAAGAGTTGTTATTTAAAGCCAGTAGAGATATAGTGATTAGGGAGGCTATGAAATCAAACTAAGTCCAAACTCAAGCTTTCTCTTAAAAATAAAGAAACATTCTGGAGGAAAAAATCCAACATTAATTGGTTGAAAGAGTGGGGATGCCAATTTGAAGTTCTTTCACTCAGTTATTAATGCTAAGAGGAGAAATCTTGCCATCAACATGATCAGAAACAAAGACCTCTAGTGGATTTAGAATCAGCATGATATAGAGGAGTCTATTGTGAACCACTTCCAGAATTACCTTGGTACTAATCATACTAGAACTCAAGATTACACATTAGATGTGATTCCAACTATAGTTTCTTCTGACCAATACTCATTATTGTGCAATTTTTCCTCTGGAACTAAAATTTTGAACGCTATAATGGAGTTAAATTATGACGATTTAGCTGGTCCAGATGGTTTTGGAAGGGTATTTTATCACAAGTTTTTGAGTATTATTAAAGGAGACTTAATCAAGTTTATTCATTCATTCTTGTCTGGGGCTTAAATATTTGTAAGTTGGGCTTCTTCCACTATAGTTCTCATTCTTAAGGTGGCCAATCCTCTTAATTGTGAAAAATATATCCCCATAAGCTTATGCAATTTCAACTTTAAGGTTTTTGTCTAAAATCTTAAACTATAGACTAGCCACTATTCTACTTAATATAATTTCTCCTTTTCAAAGTGCTTTTACTAAAGGTAAAATATTGTGGATAATATTCTCCTTGCCCATGAGACTACTAGTGATCTTAGAAAGAAGAGGCGTGGTTCTAATGTTATCTTTAAACTTGATATGGCAAAAACCTATGATAGAACATCTTATTTTTCTTAATTTCTATCTTAAGAAATTTTGGTTTCAATGAATTTTTCATTGATATTTTTTGGAGGTTTATTTCAAATAACTGGCCAACTATCCTAGTGAATAGGAAATTGGCAGGCTACTCTAAATCAGGTAGGGCGTTTAGATAAGGAGACCCCTTGTCTCCAAGTCTATTTATCATTATTGTTGAGGTTTTTAGAAGAGGTCTTCAAAAGCAAATAAAAAAACATGGTGATCAAACCTTTCTATCATCATCCAAACTGTCCTTTAATCTCACATTTGACTTTTATAGATGATGTCATTATCTTTACAAATGGAAATAAATGAATCTTGAATAAATTAATTGAATTCTTCTCTTCCCATGAATCTATGTCTAGTCAGCTTAACAATAGGAAAAAAAATTCTTCATAGTTGCTAACGAGATTTCAAAATATTGTAAATTATCTATTGTCTCGGTGGTGGATCTTAAAGAATATAAACTCCCGATTAAATACCTCTGATGCCCTATTTTTAAAGGTAGAGGAAATATATCATACTTTTCTGAATTATTGGGCAAAGTTAGAAATAAAATTCAAGTATGGAACTCTAATTTCTCTTCAAGGTGGAAGACTTGTTCATCATAAACATGTTCTCTCCTCCATTCCTTTCTACTTGTTGGCAGCTCTTAATCCTCCCAAAATTATCATAAGAGGATTTCAATAACTGTTTGTAAATTTCTTTTGGGGAAGTAGGAAATTAGAAGATAAAAAAATACCATTGGGTCAATTAGGAAAACATGTGTAGTCCATTTGAAGAATGAGGGTTGGGCTTGAGGAGTTTAGATGATATTATAGTAGCTGGTAGCATGAAGATATATTGGAAGGTGATTAATAAGTAAGGCTAGTGGGCTAAGTTCATGAATGAGAAATATAAGGGCGGAATTTTTAGTGGTAACAATGGCTCGTAAATTATTAAGAGAATTATAAGTGTGCATGACATTACCTCTTATCAAATCTATCAATAATCCATTGATATGGCATCCATTTATAGAAGGATATTCCACTTTTAAGTATGCAATTTAAGTTTGTAAAAATAAGAGAGTTGTGTCCCAATCATTTAAGTTCATTTAGAACAAGTTACGTTCAAAGAAAAAATCAATCCTAGTATGGAAGGTGTTACATGTAGTAGTGCCTCTTGACAAGGAGATTCAAAAAATTAGCATTAAACTTGCTTCTCATTGTATATGTTGTCCTAATTAAGAAGAGTCTTTAAACCAATGTTTCATTCTTAAATCGATAACTTCATCTATTTAGCAAGGGTTTAGAAGTAGTTTAGAGGTGAATATGAACAATAACTCTCCTAAAGTTATGTTAATTGCTTAGTGGATTAAAATATCAACAAAAGATTACCTCAAATTTCTTCTCAACATTATTCCTCTCATAATCGTTTAGTAGTTATGGAAAGCAATAAATGAAAACTTATTTCAAGGAGTGGTCATGTCAATTGAGGTTATTGTATCATAAGTGGCTCATACCACTCTGAATATATCTTCTATAATTTTCTTTAAGAACAAGGGTAGAAAGGAAGATGAAGTTGTCATGCAATGTTTGAACATCAAGGTGAAGAGTCAAAATCCAAAGCTGTTGATCACAAGCTGGCTTAGACCTTCCCCCACATAGTTTTAGACTCAATCTGGATGGAGCTTCTAGAGCGAATCCAGGGAACAATTGTTTATGAGGAGTTATCCGTGATGATAAAGGTAGGTTCATATGAGTTTTTTTAAATTTATTGGGACTAACTTAAATCTTTATGCAGAGATTGAAGATCTTCGAGAGGGATCCTATTATGTATTGAGATTGGGGTTGCTAACTGTGACAACCCGTTGTCCCGAAATAGGGGGTGGCCAGCCCGATACTCCAAAATAACGGAATCATGGATGGAATCATTCTCAGCATCACAACAAAATAAGAAGTATACGGGATAACCACTCCTATATCAGAAAAACAGGTTTCCAAAAATTTTGGTTTTAAAGTTAAAGAAAAGAATTTAAACAGCCCAACTAAAAAGAAAGTGGAAATCCAGATGAAATTATATTCCATACCCACAATTGTACAATAAGGGACCGAATATGCTGTCGGTCACAGACTCATACAATAATAATAAATAAGTTCATTAAATTAATTAGTGCATTACATTAATCAAGTACAAAATCTCGGGCCTCTCGCCCGAGTAAAAAGACTCGATCTTATCTAGAGTGCAAGGATGACGGAGTCTATTCAAAATGTCATGTAATACCCGTAAAGCATCACGGCTCACCAAAGACACCGGGATAGGAAGTTAGATCAGGCATCCTTGTGGTGGAGTACCTGAGCAGATATAAGATGCATACACAACAAGAAATATGAACGGGTCAGGGCCCGGTTCTATATGATTACCAGATGAATAAAAAGTATGACAGTTATGAATGATAAATCATGATGAAAAAGAAAAAAGAATCTACCTACACAATTTAAAACCTAGGCTAAGCAGGAAAATAAAATGAGCAACATTAATCTAAAACTTTCGTCATATTCACAAATTACCTCATATATCTTTTCCTTAACAGGAAATATATATATAATCACAATCTTATCCTCTTTATGGCATTTTTATCTCAATTTTAATTTTTGTAAAAATTCTATCCTTATCAGGAAAATACTCATTTTCAAATGCTCTTTGTGGCATTTATATGTTCTCTTTGTGGCACTTCACTATGCTCTTTATGGCATATATAATCCATCAAGTCCCACTTGATTATGAATAGTTATATTTATATACATATAACTATTCTAAGACCGCCCGTCCGGGTTTCCCCACTATGCGCGCCCCTAAATGACCATCATCTTCCAGGGCCTACCATTAAGACAACCTGGGCACCTATAACGCAAGACGTCGGGAAGCGGCCATGTGCCAGCGGGATAGTCAAGACCACACCCGGAATCTCCTACCCATCGCAGAAAAATATATAACAACAAACGCTCACATGGCCTAGGACTATATCCACCCTGCATTAATTAGTCAGGGTGCTTCACCTCACGCGCGAACTTCCCTTATGATGTCATTTAGAGAGGTGTGTTTAAACAATTTTCTTTATCATTTTCAAAAAACTCAAGTAAATTATCATTTACCATATTCATGATTAAGTAAATTATCATTTACCATCATCATTACCATTTCCATTTATACATGTAGGTTTCTTTTTATTTGAAACCATACTCATTCACATTATTGTAAATAATTCATCATATTATCCAGAGCCACACGATAAATTTTATCATTACTACAGCCTCAAAGGAGTAAATAAACTTTTAATTATCTCCAAACATTTTGGGGTATTACTTTAAAACCCCAATACAAGGAATGAATAAACTTTCAATTCATTATCCCAACACACTTTTATGGTGTTATAATAAACCATCAAGATTAATATAGCTCAATGGAACCTCTAAATTCTCCCGACATAACACTACGACTCCTAGTTTAATAATAATCAGTGAGAAGAAAAGAATGCCCTAACATCAATAGGCATAACCCTGGAAAAGTCCCCACATAACCCATTCCTAATGTAGGGAAAGTAACTAACTCAAATAAAACTCTAGGACATTTAGTTTACTTCATTAAAGAAGGTTCCTAGGCCCTAGACTTAAAGAAAATGAATTGGAACTAAACTACGAAAATCACTCAAAAGTGTAGGGTTTTCGAATCGATTCGGCTTGGCCGAATCAATTCGGTAAGAAAGAGAATCGATTCAGACCATCCGAATCGATTCGATCAGAAAATGTGACTTCTGTATAACTACCGAATCAATTCGGCCATGCTGAATCGATTCTGTCCACTCAAACCTGGACACTGCCCCTCTAGCGAATCGATTCGGCCAGGCCGAATCGATTCCTCCCTGCGAATTTTCCAAGTTTGGTTTTAAGGGTTATGAACCCTAATTTTCCCAACCCTCATATCTCTTACATTTTAAACAAAACCAACAACATTTATCTACCCAAGAATTATCCTACATGGTTTATAACCATTTAAAATCCACAATATCATCATCAAAACCAAAATCTAGGTTTAAATACCATAATTTCCATTTTTGATACCCAAATGCAAATACATAAATATCACACAATTTATTCATCTTAAATCATATATTAGAAAGTAGAAAACTTGCCTTGGAGTTGAAATCTCAGATTTCTTTGTGGTAGAAGCAACAATCCATCTTCAATCTTCCAATCTCTCTCTTTTCTCCATTTTTCTCTTCCTCTCTCTTTCTCTCCTTTTCTCTCTATGTTTTTAAGACATGAAATGAGAAATGAAAATAAGGGGCAAGACTTAAAATCGTGGCTTAAGTCTAAATACTCCAACTTAAGTGGTTACTACCACATTAAAATGACTCCCAAATACGCGTTTAAGTTAAAACCAGGTAAAAGTGTCCGGAACCCAAAAATAAAATATGACACTTATTTTGACTGTCTCGGACATTTCGGGACAAACTACACCCTCTAAACTGGCATCTAGCAATTTTATAAATTATTTCCAGTTCCAATTACATTTAAACCATAATGTCATTTTAAATACATGACCTTATAAACATGCAACCTGATGATATTTGCTTTCACATACAGTAAATATGCATCAATCTAGTAAATATTAACTTTCAATTCATTCAATTAATATTTAATCCAATCCCAACATTTTATATAATTACCTTATGCGGTAAAATTAATATAAAATTAGTCTCCTAAAAGTGAGGGTTGTTACATACTCCCCCCCTTATGAGGGAATTTTGCCCTCAAAATTTGGGCATACCCTATACGCATAAAGGGTACACTATCTTAAACTATCATTCTATCGCTTTCCACAACCCCTCAATATTGTGGTGTCCTAAATGGACTCCGACTAAGGTCATTACTATCGATCTCTGTCTACATTCTTTGTGCTCTGCCATAGCACAAAGCGTTCCTCACAAACTATCAACTCTAGCTTCCTACGGTGAAAGATGATAACCACACGACTCGGTGTAAATAATCTTACATTTTGAATCGCATTACATCACACCACAGGGGTACTCACACCAGCGCTAATTGGCCTAACCCCAAGACTACTCTGCTTCTCCCCGCATAGGCGTAGCCCTTCAAGCATAAGGGTCAAAAGCCCAGTTACTAAAGAAATGTTCCAGGACCGCTCCAAGTCCAAGGAACCAAGTGTTAGTTGGCCTTATCCAACGAGTATGCAAATTTCTCAACCTGCTACACAAGGCCACTCACAGCGCCATACCTTAGGAAATGATCCGTAAGACCATCAAAAAGCCCAATTATTGTACGGGAATTTCCATCCATACAGCTACTACACTGTCCCTTATGTATCCTGAGGTTCACATTCAAGATATGCCCTTCAGCATTAAGTCAACTTCCTCCATTCACAACGTTTAGTGATGACCATTTTAGGGTGGGGAGATATACGTCCGTTCCATACGGTTCCCATTCCTTCCTGGAACTTTACCAAACCTTGACATGAATTATCTAGTCTTGGTCCACTACCCTAACACTTAACACGGTTTTACCACCCTTCCATAAAAAGTGGGGCGTACTCTTCTTTATATCGTCCACACGCAATGCCTGGAAAAGCACAGCTTGGTTGAACGGTCCACAATCTTCTCAGATAGGATCATGACCAGGACGATGCCGGTAATTCAAAGGCAAACGTCTATGAATATACCCTTCTTCGTTCCACCCCTACTCTCTTCACACGAGTAGGTGAAATGTCCAATCATAGATCGGAATGTTCTTGCTACAAAGTCTTCCGAGTCATGCTCATTTCTACTTAGCTTCCTATGCCATCACAAATCTCTCTGGCGGCTTTCTTACTCGACGCATCTACTACCCCAATCTCATTTCCTTAGCGAATTAGAATGTCCAATTGATAGTTCAAACACCAACTCTATTCCTCCCACAACATACTGCAACAACTTGTTGCACGCGAGAAAGACTAAATTTCCTGCCCAGGAAGTAGTGCCTCCATTTCTTTAAGGCGATTTCCACCGCAACAAATTCTAATTCAAGTGTGGGATAATACTTCCCACAAGTTTAAGCTTGTGAGATGCATTGACAATGGGTCCATGTTCCAGTATTATTACTCCCCACTCCTGGTAGAGACTGTTCATTAAATCCACCCAAGAACTTAAGAAAATGGCTCAGGAATGAAAATCAACTCACCCTTCTAACTCCCCGGTAGTTAAGTTACCAATATAAAACTTTAACTAAGAGAGGCCTCATCTCTTTAAGCCTAACTTTTGAAATCTCTCGAGATTCCACACTTCTCGTTCCCAGGGATCTAATCCCCCTAAGGGTTTACCCACAACATATTTGTGGTCAACTCCCTATAGCCTTCTTAAATCAACATCACATGCCCTAATGGCCTTACATCCTAATAAATCTAAGGTCAATCTATATATATCATATCTAAGTTGTATACATATAATATTAAGTATATCCCTAGTGTCCAAGACCAATCTCAACTTCCGACATTCGCTCGGTTTCGTGCGTGGGACGTCTTGCCGAAGCGAAATCCAAATAAGGAACCCTCCCATTACACTACCACCTCTCATCGCCGGTCATCAATATGTGACGGTCTTAAACACATGATCGGGATCGATAAATTTTAACTTGCAATTCTACTAACAAAATTTTACTTCTACGTCTTACCATTGCATCATTAAAGATTTCAATTAATCAGACATTCACTTTCTGTGAATTCTTACAAATTTCATCCCATAACGTATATACATCTTTCAAATAGCCTTCTTATCAAGGCATAACCCGAAGTCTCAATTCGACTTCGTATCTCAGTCTCCCTCACATCGATTAGAGGAGAGAACTATATACAGTGCTTCTATCTCGCACTTTAATAGACCTTAATCACTCTTCTACGTGATTCTCGGCTAAACCTTTTAACCCATCTTTTAACCAATAAAATAAAATGAAATGAAATGGAATGAACTAAATGAATAAAGAACAACATCTCTCCACTTCCAACGTCGTTGAGGTTCACGCGTAGAGCGTCCCGCAAAAGCGGAATCCAAACAAGGAACCCCTCATATGCATTACTACTCAACTTGTCGGTCGTGGAGATAAGTCATACCAATCACATACAATGCAATCAATCAATCAACCAAACACACATGCAATATAACACAACAAGTAATAAAAACCTCCTACTTACCTCAACCACCCACATAAAGTCTCAACCTGTATCCAGGAGAGACATTATAGAACATCTAGTTCCATCCTGAAACTAGAAATAGGATAGCCTCGCAATTTAATTGCTTGCTATCACCCCAAATAAACCAATATATCTTTACTTATATAGTACACATCATACACGTAGTACATTACACACATAGTACTTAAAAGAAAATATATTATCACTCACTTTACAATGAGTGAAGGAAAATATAAAACTTCCCTACCACGGAAGTCATATATTTAATCTATTTATAGTAGCGTCAAAACTACCACAAACTCAATATACACACCCGAATTTATAGTAGATACAATACTACTAAATCATATCCTAAGGAAAACACCACCCACATAATAAGGTGGAATTCCCGCCAACATTTTAAGCCAATCACTCAGGTCAATACCAATGGTTCTCAGACTCCATATTCGAGCCCTACACGAACCAACATTATTTCCATCAACTCCCCAACTAGGTCCTTTATTCTTTCCCTTGTTCTCCAAATCAATAATAATGAAGATGCGTGGTTCTTCCACGTCTTAACCATTGTTATGCCCCTAACTGTGAAACAATTATCCACACGGTCCCTCTTACTTTCTCAGTAAAGGATAACACGCTCTCGGCCTCCTCTTCCTTAATTCAATGAAACCTTCCCAGGCGGATGTCCACTAATGGGGTTTCATGATCTCTGCTCCATCAGAAGGGTTAACGACACTTATTCTGGAGCCTATCATTCCTCTGAAGGGCTCTCCCTTATACTTACCTTTCTTTAGTGTAGAATCTCCATAATCGCACAACTCTTTGTTCACATGTCGGCCTCTGACCGAGCCTCGCGTGAACATTTGAGATTTCATCTTCTCCTCATTCCAGTTACCCCAGATAAACTTACAATAGGAATTATCTATCGGGTTTCTCCATGGGCAAAACTTTATGCGCCCACAATTAAGGTGACTACGCTCCCACCATTTCAACACTACTCCTACGGTGAAGGATTTTCCTCCATCATTTTTATTTGGGCACTTCTCCACTTCAATTTAACATTTCTTGAAATCTTAAGCTTAGTACCACCCTCTACTTATAGCGGTACTTGGAAAACTGTATCCACTGTAATTAGTAGTCTCAGTAGCAAAATAAGAAATGCCACAAAAGGAGCGACTTCCAAATTGGTCCGCATCCCCGACCACAACTTACAGTTCTTACAAATCCTTCTCATAACGCCTTTCTTCAATCGACCTACTATTCTCACACGATTGCGCAAAAGATTCTATAGGTTCTACCTCATGGCAGAAGAACGAAATCTCACTAAAGAAATCAACGATCTTTATCCTAAGGCTCTATGTCAAATCAAAAGCAATGCCGAAAGTGCAAAGAGTTCACACAGATTCCTAAGGACTCTAGAACCTGATGCTCTGATACCATCTATAACAACCCACTATCCCGAAATAGGGGGTGGCCAGCCTGATACTCCAAAATAACGGAATCATGGATGGAATCATTCTCAGCATCACAACAAAATAAAAAGTATACGGGATAACCACTCCTTATATCAGAAAAACGGGTTGCCAAAAATTTTGGTTATAAAGTTAAAGAAAAAAATTTAAACAACCCAACTAAAAAGAAAGTGAAAATCCAGATGAAATTATATTCCATACCCACAATTGTACAATAAGGGACCGAATATGCTGTCGGTCACAAACTCATACAATAATAATAAACAAGTTCATTAAATTAATTAGTACATTACATTAATCAAGTACAAAAGCTCGGGCCTCTCGCCCGAGTAAAATGACCCGATCTTATCTAGAGTGCAAGGATGACGGAGTCTATTTCAAAATGTCTCGTAATACCCGTAAAGCATCACGGCTCGCCAAAGACACCGGGATAGGGAGTCAGATCAGGCATCCTTGCGGCGGAGTACCTGAGCGGATACAAGATGCATACACAATAAGAAATATGAACGGGTCAGGGCCCGGTTCTATATGATTACCAGATGAATAAAGAGTATGACAGTTATGAATGATAAATCATGATGAAAAAGAAATAAGAATCTACCTACACAATTTAAAACCTATGCTAAGAAGGAAAATAAAATGAGCAACATTAATCTAAAACTTTTGTCATATTCACAAAATACCTCATATATCTTTTCCTTAATAGGAAATATATATATAATCACAATCTTATGCTCTTTATGGCATTTTTATCTCAATTTTACTTTTTGTAAAAATCCTTTCCTTATCAGGAAAATAGTCATTTTCACATGCTCTTTGTGGCATTTATATGTGCTCTTTGTGGCACTTCACTATGCTCTTTATGGCATATATAATCCCTCAAGTCCCACTTGATTATGAATAGTTATATTTATATACATATAACGATTCTAAGACCGTCCGTCCGGGTTTCCCCACTATGCGCGCCCCTAAATGACCATCATCTTCCAGGGCCTACCATTAAGAAAACCTGGGCACCTATAACGCAAGACGTCGGGAAGCGGCTATGTGCCTGCGAGATAGTGAAGACCACACCCGAAATCTCCTACCCATCGCAGAAAAATATATAACAATAAACGCTCATATGGCCTAGGACTATATCCACCCTGAATTCATTAGTCAGGGGGCTTCACCTCACGCGCGAACTTCCCTTATGACGTCATTTAGAGAGGTGTGTTTAAACCATTTTCTTCATCATTTTCAAAAAAATCAAGTAAATTATCATTTACCATATTCATGATTAAGTAAATTATCATTTACCATCGTCATTACCATTTCCATTTATACATGTAGGTTTCGTTTTATTTGAAACCATACTCATTCACATTATTGTAAATAATTCATCTTATTATCCGGAGCCACACGATAAATTTTATCATTACTACAGCCTCAAAGGAGTAAATAAACTCTTAATTATCTCCAAACATTTTGGGGTATTACTTTAAAACCCCAATACTATCATACCTCAAAGGAATGAATAAACTTTCAATTCATTCTCCCAACACACTTTTATGGTGTTATAATAAACCATCAAGATTAATATAGCTCAATGGAACCTCTAAATTCTCCCGACATAACACTACGACTCCTAGTTTAATAATAATCAACGAGAATAAAAGAATGCCCTAACATCAATAGGCATAACCCCGGAAAAGTCCCCACATAACCCATTCCTAATGTAGGGAAAGTAACTAACTCAATTAAAACTCTAGGACACTTAGTTTACTTCATTAAAGAAGGTTCCTAGGCCCTAGACTTAAAGAAAATGAATTGGAACTAAACTAAGAACATCACTCAAAAGTGCAGGGTTTCCGAATCGATTCGGTCAGGAAAACCTGACTTCTGGATAACTGCCGAATCGATTCAGTCCACTCAGACCTGGACACTACCCCTCTAGCGAATCGATTCGGCCAGGCAGAATCGATTCGCCCCTGAGAATTTTCCAAGTTCGGTTTGACGGGGTTATGAACCCTAATTTTCCCAACCCTCAAATATCTTCCATTTTAAACACAACCAACAACATTTATCTACCCAAGAATTATCCTACATGGTTTATAACCATTTAAAATCCACAATATCATCATCAAAACCAAAATCTAGGTTTAAATACCATAATTTCCATTTTTGATACCCAAATGCAAATACATAATTATCACACAATTTATTCATCTTAAATCATATATTAGCAAGTAGAAAACTTGCCTTAGAGTTGAAATCTCAGATTTCTTTGTGGTAGAAGCAACAATCCATCTTCAATCTTCCAATCTCTCTCTTTTATCCATTTTTCTCTTCCTCTCTCTTTCTCTCTTTCTCTCCTTTTCTCTCTATGTTTTTAAGACATGAAATGAGAAATGAAAATAAGGGGCAAGACTTAAAATCGTGGCTTAAGTCTAAAGTCTTCAACTTAAGTGGTTAATACCACATTAAAATGACTCCCAAATACGCGTTTAAGTTAAAACCAGGTAAAAGTGTCCGAAATCCAAAATTACAATATGGCACTTATTTTGACGGTCTCGGACATTCCGGGACTAACTACACCCTCTAAACTAGCATCCTACAATTTTATAAATTATTTCCAATTCCAATTTCTTTTAAACCATAATGTCATTTTAAATACATGGCATTATAAACATGCAACCTGGTGATATTTACTTTCACATACAGTAAATATGCATCAATCTAGTAAATATTAACTTTCAATTCATTCGATTAATATTTACTCCAATCCCAACATTTTATATAATTACCTTATGCGGTAAAATTAATATAAAATTAGTCTCCTAAAAACGAGGGTTGTTACACTAACGTGGACATTGAGTCAGACTATAAAGCTTTCGATCAATATACAATTGATCTTTAGAATTCACCTTAGACAGTGAAAGGGTAAATAAAAAAAATTGGATACCCCATTAATCATATTTTGAGGAAGTCAAGCACGGTGGCTGACAGTCTTGCAAATCGTGTTATTTCCACTAGCTCCTCTAATACTTGATGATATTTTCTTTGTCTTCCTTATCTTGTTAAAGTTTTTTTTTAACTTAGACTGGGTTAGTTTTGCTAATGTTAGAGTTTTAAATAATTTGTGCGATGGGGTTATTTATAAAATCTCGATTTCATGATTTCCTTGTAATCGATCTATTGGGCTCGACGATCGATTATTATTTTTATTTTTTCTCGAGCTTATTTATGCCACATAGGAGAGGCTATTTATCCTAATTTATTTTAATAATATGCGTGGGGCTTACGTCCCTCTTCCTTCAAAAAATAACAACTTTAATTACCATATCTTATGAAACTTAAGCTTTAAATCCAAATACCTATTTACACCTATTATTGTGCTTTTCACTATTTTCACACACTTGTAAACTTGTATTTTATTTACTTTTCGAAAAATGCTTCTTTTCACCTTTTATTTAAAAAATATGAGTTTTCACCACATAGATACAAATAGTTTAACTAGAATCCTTTAGTTTGAAAAGTATACTCATAAGTTAAACTATTTCATAATATAACACTTTTACACTAAAACATCACTTTTGTCATTTCAAGACTTATATTTCCAATTATTGACTTTGCACCTTTAATATTACTTATTTTATGTAGTCATAATAATTAATTTAATAATTACTTTTCAAAATAATACTCATGTTTGCAAAGATTTCTACTAAATCCACACTTCACATAAAATGACACCTTTGTACTAAAAACTGTACTTTTGACATTTCAAGACTTATTCTTACACATTGATAACTTCTCATTTTAGACTTTTAATCATTGTCATTTTATGTGAAAATATTAATATATTTCGTGTTTTTACCTTAAAACTTTACTAATTTCACTCTTTGTCCCTTAGTTTTTGAACTTCTTGAACTTACCACATAAGGTAATATCATTTTATGTCACTACAAGAAAACTAATTTTTTTCGGCACTTTTTTCTCGGTATTATTTAAAAATGCTGAGAATTTTTTTTTACCAACATTTATTTATAAGTATTGAAAATTTACAGCATTTATATTGATGTGCCGCATAAATACAGTATTTCTAATTAATGCTTAAATAAATGTGATATTTTTTAGGCATTTCATAACTAATGCCACTAAAAGTGGAAAAAAAACGCCAATTCCTTAGTTTTTAGCATGTGTTTTTTTTCTCTTAAAAAAAATATACCCACGTTTCTTTTGTATGAGCTGCAACTTACTCTCTCCCATCACGCGTCTTCCTCCGGAAGAATCCCCACCATCCCAATCCTTCCAAAACCTCTCTCCCCTCAATTAATTTGACCTAATAATCCTCAATTCTCTTGGTTGGGACTACACTTGTGATTTTTTTCTTTGAAGATGGCGTCACTTTCTTGGTTGGGTCACGTTTTACTTTTTAAAGACGGTTTGGACCTGTTCGTCCTAGGTAAGAAGTTGCGTATTTTTTATTTTTTATTTCGGTATAGCTTTCTTAGATTATTGCTATATTTTTTTAATCATTATTGGATCATTGTTGTTCGTCCTAGGTAAGAGTGTCTTGGATATTTTTCTTGTATCATTGCTGTTTTTTTAATTTATTTTGGTGTATTTCGATATTTTTCTTTGGAGAATGTCTTGGACCTGTTCGTACTAGGTAAGACTGCATCACTTTCTTGGACCATTGATGTTTTTTTAGTTATTTCGATCAATATGATGGGTTTTGATTGCTTCTCCCCGTCTCTCTCTATATATATATCATGAATCAATAATATTTTGACATTTTTTTATTCTGTTATTGTTTATTATTTAAAAATTAAACTGTGTTGATGCCATATATATGTATCATGAATCCAAAATACAAATTAATTGATATGTGTGTGAGCGAGAGATTTTTTTGTTTAGTTTTAAAAGAATTGCATTTGGGTAGTTTCAAATCAATCTATATATCTTATATGCTTGGATATAATCTCCTGATAAATAATTGCTATTATTTGAGTGTATTTGTGTTTGAACCTTTGGCACAGCACTGGCAATAGGGTGGGTTGGGCTAAATTTGGGCGGGTCGAATGTGGGATGGGTCAGTCTTGGTCGGGTCAAATATGAGTTGAGGTAACAGACGGGTCGGGTTTGGATCGGACTAACCCGTTTTCAAGTATTTAATGTTTCTTTAACAGTTAGGTTAAGTTAAGATATAAATGGGTGGCCCACATTCAACCCGCTATTTTTCTATGTGGGACTATATTCAGCCCGAGTTTCAAAATATGGGCCTCATGACTTTAACATGTGGGTTGTTTTGGGTGGACTCACCTTAAATGGGAGAGGTTTGCTAGTTCTACTTTGGCGGCTTATTTTAGATTTATTTTTTGGTAAATGGCTTGAATATCATTCAACGCTTTTTTTTTCCTTTTTTTGGTTATCAATCAAAATCAGTCAATTCACTATTGTTTTGGTTTAAGTTGGTGAAATTATACTCAATCTTAATGACCACTTTTATGGAGTTTTTGTAGTTTTTATAAAATATCTAAACTTGTTGCTTTGAATCTTGAGAATGTCAAAGTACAAATTTCTAGGAAAATTGAATTCATTGTTATATTAATATTATTGTTTACGTTGGTCTTGTTTCTTGATTGTCGCTGTTTTTTTGCTTCCATTTATATAATTAGATGAAGTATAGATAAGATGAGATTTATCCATGACCTAGCATATTTAGTTGGATCTTCTCATCTATTTTGGTAACTACCAATTTTTTTTCACTCTTTCATTTATTCCAATTGATTAAAAAAGTCCAGTTCAACGTAGTTACACGTAAACTTAAATCACTCCCGATGATATCATCTTTGTGTAACTCCTATACCCTTGTTTTAATTGATTAGTATTATTTGAATCATCAAAATCAATGTGTTTCTTTACAATAGGGGTTATATATATATTCCCATGTTTATGTATGTGTGCATTCATGTGAGGGTATGTATGTGTCCCATTAGCCTTTTAGTTTGATATATACATATTATTTCTAATGTATAGGTATGTGTGCAAGTATATATGTATCACATTAGCCTTTTAGTTTGATATTACAAAACTTACCAACTCTAAATCAAAATTAGATGTGTCTACATGTCTTTATTTATCTTGACTTAATCTATTTTATAATTACTAGTTTATCTTACTTTTATATGATAATGTCCAGGTTGCAAGTTAAAGCTAATCGTCAGAGTTCGACAAGATACTTGTTGTCCCAAATAGATGTAAGATTTTTTTACAATGTTTTCAGTCACTCAACTTAGTTTGTATATTTTATGTTTTGTAATTAATGTTGTGATGGTATCTTTACAAAATTAGTGCTTTACATTGATGTTGAATTTAGTAAGCCCCTTTATTCATTCAGTATGTGCTGAATTTTAAGATAACAAACAAGTTTTAATATTACTTTCTAATTTGGACAATTTGATTTAGTAGCGTTTCCATCTAGATTCTATTATTTAATTATGCTATCTCATTATTGACAAGGAGATTTTTTTTTTGTAATGATTATTTTTTACTAAAGTTGTTTTTTAAGCGAGGGCCTTATGCATTATTTTGTAGCGAGGGCCTTATACAACATCCAATAACTGGATGGCACTCTAATCAACCATGATGGGGATATTACATGGGTTAGGGCTGGTGTGGAGGGAATTACTGTTGTTCTTCATCGGATGTTTTCGAATCAGATTCAGTTCAACCAAATTGCCATCTATACTTTTGAAGTTGGTACTACTTTAAATAGTCTAACTGATATAAATTTCTTCATCTCTTTTGATGATCCATACCAATTACACAAATGCAAAAATGATCGAAATATTATTAATACAAACTTACTATTATTACAAGTGGAGAGAAATTTACAAGAGAGAGAGAAGAAGGATTAAGAAGATTGAGGAAGATAATTCGAACTGAAGGAGATGATCTCCTTATATAATCCTAAAAAATAATCTTATCTTTATCTAATTGAATAAACAAAGAAAGGAAAAGAAAAACGTGGGCTGTCGGTTACAAAAATTCAAAAGGTGCACAATAGGTGCACAGTAAAAAGCACACAGTAATTTCCAATAATTAAAAAAGCAAATAGTAACTGATTTGGATGTTTTTGTTTTAATTGTCCAAATCGTCATTGCATGCGTCAGCTTGTTATGGTCCGTTTATGAGCTCCACTTCGTGTGCTGGATGATTTGCAGTCATCCATGTGGGTTAATTATCCTCGTCCAATTGTCAAGCATCAAATGCATTGGCAATATTAGCCTCAACGACAGAGTCAAAGGACTGTGACAACCCGCCTACTAAAATAATAGGTGGCCAGCCCAATACTCTAATAATCACAGGAATCATAGATGGTCCATTCTCAGCATCACTGTCGATTAAAATAGTAGTACGAGATAACCACCAATCATTTTAGAAAACAGACTGTCAATAAAGGAAAATTTTGTAAATAAATGAAAACACTTAGACAATCCCATTTGCGAAAACGGTGGATATCAAAAATTGATAAATGAAGAATGACAATATCATAAATAATCATCGAATAAGTTGTCAGTGCACAGACTAATACAAATATTTACACTGAGTATTACATTTCAATATTTACAATATAGTAAATGAGTGTAACACTTGGGCACACACACCCGAATAAATAGCTGAACATAACTAGAGTACAATAGAGAGAAACGTCTAAACAAGTAACCTACAACATCCGCAATATGCCGTAGCTCCATGACAACCGGAATGGAAATGTAACTACGGGTGTCCATGCGGTAGAGCACCTGTGATGGCAAAGAGTATATGCAGAAACAAATAAATATAGATACGGGTCAGGGCCCGATTTGATATGATTCCCATGTGAATAAAATGCATGACAGTTAAGTGCGTAATTCTCTCGCAGTTAAAAATAACATTTATCACCTCTCAATCTAAAAGAAACCTAGTGCAATAACAATGATGATACTATAGTTAAACAAGGAACAGAAGGCTAACTTCTCTCCAGTCTCAACACTATGCCCTTATTCGTGCGTGGGGTGTCTCGCAAAGCGAAATCCAAACAAGGAACCCCCCCCCCCCCGATACACTACTACTAAGCAAGGTTGATCATCGAGATACATTAGACTCTGTCTTAATTAATCCAAGTACTAAAGGCTAACTTCTCCCCAGTCACAACACTATGACCTTATTCGTGAGTGGGGTGTCTCGCAAAGCGAAATCCAAACAAGGAACCCCCCCCCCCTCCCGATACACTACTACTAAGCAAGGCTGATCGTCGAGATACATTAGACCCTTAGCACAATATTATATGTATTTGTATATATAAATGACAGGTCTCATCTACTGCTACCCAAGGATACATAATTATATCCATTCACCATCAAAACATAATTCCCATTTCTTCCTTAGGAATATATAAATGGTACAACATTTTATCAAATGTTTACCAATCAATTTCATCGTATACTAATTCATTTCATAATTCCATTCCTTATTAGGAAATATAATCATAGTTATATGCTCTTTGTGGCATTTCATCTCAATTATACACTTTATAAAAATATCTTCCTTATCAGGAATATAATCATCATCATATGCTCTTTGTGGCATTTTCATCGTGCTCTTTATGGCACTTCCTCATGCTCTTTATGGCATTTCATTGTGCTCTTTATGGCACCCATCATACATCAAGTCCAACTTGATTTAGAATAGTTATAATCATATATATATATATATATATAACGATTCTAAGACCGCCCATCCGGGTTTCCCCACTGTGCGCGCCCCTAAATGGCTATCATCTTCTAGGGCCTATCATTTAGACAACCTGGGATCCTACCGAAATGTCAGGAAGCGGCCATGTGCCTGCGGGATAGTCAAGACCACACCCGGAATCTCCTACCCATCGTAGAAAAATATACAATCACAAACGTTCACATGGCCTAGGGACTATATCCACCATGCATTCATTAGTCAGGGGGCTTCACCACAAAGCGCGAACTTCCCTTAAGATAGCGATTTAGAGAGGTGTGTATCCATCCATTAACATATATGAAAACCATTACTTTTTCCTTTGAAAACATCCAATTTTACATTCTCAAAATCATTTATACTTATTTATTAGTACCACATTTCATTTTTTGTATTCTTATTTTTAACATCATATTTTATTAATGACTTAACACCCGAAGTGCCATCAACCTCAACTAGTCCCCAAGACTTCAGTGCAATATCATAGACCATTAAAATGGATCTCCATCAAGGAGTGTCTCCAAAATACCTCAACATTAATATTTTATCTTCAATTTATCTTTCGGTTAATCTTCCTATTTCATTCGGACATCAACCTATACACTTTAGCACTCGGGGTAAGCCCAATCAACCCATAAATCTTAGGACATTAGTCTACCCAAAAACCACCCTCTTGGACTCCCCATACTTCCCAAAGGAAGGCCCCTAAACCTTGTACCTAAAAGAAAAAGGGCTAAAAATCAAACTAAGAAAATCTCACAAAAACAGGGGAACCGAATCGATTCGCTAAATAGCCGAATCGATTCGGTGAGTAAAACTGACTTTTTGCAATTGTTCAAATCGATTCGGTCTTAACCCGAATCGATTCGATCTGCCAGACCTGTAGCCTACCCCTTATCCGAATCGATTCGGTCCTGCAGATTTCCTAAGTATGGGTTTCGGGTTGTATGAACCCTAAAATTTCAAAACCCCAAATATTGGATTTCTCCCAATCATCAACAACAACAATTTACACCAAATCATTTCTACACAACTAGCAACTAATATATAAACCTCAAGTCAATTTAAAACTAAGATTAAAGGCTTTAATCACCAAAATCAACAAATACCCATTTAGGGTTTAAATTTACAAAAACCTAAAGATACTTGCAATTTATCACATTAAATCACATCTAGCAAGTAAGAAACTTGCCTCGAGGTTTGTAGTCTCTGATCCACTTCCGGTAGCAACGGAAATCCAGCCCAAATCTCCATTTCTCTCTCTTTCTCTCCATTTCTCCCAAGCTCTCTCTTCTCTCTCTCTCTCTCTCTCTCTCTCTCTCTCTCTCCTTTGGCTTCTAACACAAATGAAGAAATAAAAGGGGTGGGGGAACTTAAACGGGTCTTAAAACATAAATGCCCTCTTTTAATTGCTAATACCCCATTAAATTGGCTCGTATCCACATAATTGAGTCATAACACCTCAAAAGTGCCCGAAACTCCAAAATACAACATGACAATTATTTCGACTATCTCGACTATTCTAAAAACAACCGAACCCCCTATTTTGGCATTCGGGAAAGTGTGAACAAATTTTATGTTTCAAATTTTATTTTATTTCATTAATTATACCTCAATTTAAATATAAGTCATAACCGTCGCTTTACATATAACGACGCAATATATCACAATATAATGCCATTTACCTTCTCATACGGTAAATCGACAAAACATAGTAAATATTTTCCCTTAATATCACGGGAAACAATATTTACTCCGACATCCCCTATTTTATAATATTTTCCCATCAGGCAAAATAATATAAAATAGTCGCCCAAAAACCTGGGTTGTTATAAGGACATACTATCGTTAGGGCTGTG
Source organism: Sambucus nigra (assembly GCA_949130495.1). Lineage (NCBI taxonomy): Eukaryota > Viridiplantae > Streptophyta > Magnoliopsida > Dipsacales > Adoxaceae > Sambucus > Sambucus nigra. The sequence goes on along the minus strand of OX422207.1, from coordinate 306,131,398 downwards.
ATTTGGAGGACCATGTTGTTGTGCTTGTTCATATTCCACCGCTTGGCTTAATTATTCATAGGGAACATCTAAATTATTTTTGTTTTTCAAATTATTTAGAAACTCCCTAACAGTCGCTCGTTGTTCAAGCGAGGTAGTATAGTTTATCAGCAAATCGGTAACAAATAGTCTCCGGCCATCAGTTACCATGAATTTTAAGGTTGTTTTTCGATAATAATAATCTACGTAATTTGAAATATTGATCAGGTTTTGTGACCAATATCTCGTTGTATCCAACTGGTCCAATAGTACAGTAAGTGCAATCTCCCAACTCTGTTCAATTTCGTCCCATTCATAATCCTCAGTGGCTCTGAGGTACCAGATTTGGTAGGGTTGATAGAAAATTTCTCGAGACTGCCAACCAATTGTGCTAGTAATATGGAATGACAAATAGCGAGTATATTTGTACTTAATTTTTGTCAAAACATGATAGATCATGGTTTTGATAATCATGGGTAAAAATTCAAAGTGATTGAAACAAGCTACACTTGAGAAGATTAGTTCGTTTACTAACCCCCATTCAATTGTTTCAATATCCCAAGGTGGATATCCTTCTTCAGTAAACAAATGCAATTTTGGCATGTCATCACTATAATTTAAACTTTGATCAAAATGGAGTAAAAGACTTTTTATCTTTTGCTCATGGTCCTCGATTTTTGGTAAAATTTCTATTTGAAATAGAGGACGTGGGAAAAGTACCTTTGCCTTTTCAAATAGGCAAATTCTCCTGATAGTGTTGAAGATTTTGTCTGAAAAATCATTTTCCAGTAATTCAGAAAATTCCAGAAAAGTATCAATTTTTTCTAGAGAAAAATCTTCATTTTCATAATTTAAGCCTTTCAAAATTTTGAGGCTCAGACTTTTAAATTTATCCAAAGTTGCTGTTTGTTCAGCAATTTTGTCTGCAAGGATACTCATGTTTTTTCTAAAATCTTTTCTTCTGTCTCGAAGATGAGATTACCATGCTTCATTTAAGGGTGTATACAATTCACAAGGGATTTCTGGATTGTGAAAATCATAGGTTTCAGTATCAAGTAGGGTTTCCTTGGTCTGAAGTTTGGAGTACTGGTAAATCATATTAGGAGGTCCTAATTGTTTCATCCAATTTTCCCATGCAGTTATGGCTTCTGGCATAGTATTAAATTTTTGGTGGCATGCACCAGGAAATTTGTTTACTTGCATAAAACCTTGGTTCCAATTATCATAGAAGCCTGGGTTTCTTCCACTGAACACAACATAAACAGGGTTCGGTTTAGCTGTGTAGATGATGATGCTTGGGTTTTTGCCTTTTTAGCAATAGTTACCCAATCTCCTTTTGTTTCACCTGGATGCTTATCTCCCATCCTTGAAATAGAAAAAAGCCACTTGTTTAGTGGTTTTGATAAAATATATTTCAAAATATTCCACTTGTTTAGTGGGTGTTATTTTAAAATATTTGACATTTTCCACTTGTTTAGTGGGTTTCTAAAAACTCTACTTGGTTAGTAGGTTTTTCATCATAGTTCCTGCTAAGATAATCTGCAAGAAAATTGTTAGTACCCTTTAAATGCTCAACTTCAAAAGTATACATGGAAATTTGGTTGAACCATTTAAGTCTTCTTCCTTCTAAAATATTTCTTTTATTTATTAGGAAGTCTTTGACAGCTTTATTATCTGTTCTGACAATAAAGACTTCGGGTGCTAAGAAAATATGGAATTTTTTAATAGCAAGTTTTATTGCTAATAATTCCTTTTCAAAAATAATATAATTCAGTTCATTTGGTTTAAATTTTCCTGAATTATATCCACATATCAATTAATTTTTTTGAATTGATTTTGGAATAGTGGTTTTTTTCCACGAATACCAAAATTATTGGAAGGATTGCTTTCATTCCAATATTCTGCAGGAATTGCTTTGAGAACACATCCCCAGCAATTATCTGAAGCATCAGTTTCCAATATTAATTTATCTCTGTTTTAGGAAAATAAACTTTTGAACAATTATTTATTATTTCTTATTTAATTATTTTAACAACAAGAGTATCATTAGCACTCCATGTAAAAGCTTCGTTCTTTTTAAGCTTTTTAAGAAGTGGTAATTCCTTTTGAGATAATCCTTTTATGAAATTTCTTCCATAATTAAGGATTCCTAGGAAACTTTGTAATTGTTTTTTATCCAAAATTTCCTCATTAAAATCTCTTATTTTATAGATGATATGATCTTGTAATTGTAGTCCATCCTGGTTTAGGATTATGATAAGAAAATTAATCTCTGTTTTTTCAATATCAATTTTCTTTGGTGATAAAATGATTCCATGTTTTTGGATTTTTTCACAAATTATTTAGAAATTGGTATAAGAGCTTGTTATCAAAGGTTAATATTCTAATTATGTATGTTTAAATATGAATGTTAAGATAGAAACCGTTATATTACATCATCGTACTTTTGTTCTGGAGAAAATTTTAGAGTAAAATATAAAGTTATTGGAACTAAGTGTCGTAATAATTGTTGTATGAAATATCGTCTATACTTAATTTTATACAAATAAGTTGTGTCTTTCTGTTTTGTAATTAAGGTGAATTAAACTTAGCAATAATATTACAATATTCAGAAAATATTTAAAAGTTTTTATAAAACCCATATACCTATTTTGTTTCAAAGCCCATATTTTCGTTTGCCAAAAAGCTACTGTAGATAGCAATTGGCGTTAGGAAAATTGGTTTTAGGCACTTGAAACAACATATAATAGGAGGTCTTAGGTACCAATGGAACCTGATAAGCATGATCTAAATAATAATAATATTAATCTACAATGTTTAGCACCATGGTTACAAAAAGATGAGTCTATGTATCATTATAATTTGCATATTGATAAAAATTCCGAAAATGATATTAGTAAAATTAGTACTACTTTAAATAGTCTAACTGATATAGTCTTTAGTTGGGTAAAACGAACTGAAAGACGTCAGATAATAAACCAAAACTATGTAGAGAAAAAACTAGATAGTATTGATTTCAACTTAAACAAAGTTGATCAAAAAATTAGTCAACTCGAAACCATTTCAAATCTAGATTTAAAAGAGGAGACTAAACAAAAAATCGAGAATATATTAAACAAAATAGATAATCAAAACCCAGAACAAACTGGCATGAATAACCTAGGGGATAACAAAATTCCTAGGTTATATTATGGTTCGGAAGAAATTAAAGCTCTTCAAACAGAAGAACTTAATTACACCGAATATATAAACGTTCGTGAAATATTAGATTATTGGAGACATCTATACAAAGATCCAATATTAACTGTCTTAGAACGTAATAAACTCATTGAACAAATGCAAACCACATATTTGGAAAATGAAAAACTATTTAAACATTACCAGTATGAATTAAACCAATATTCATCTGATGAAGAAGATCTTCCACCACGGGTAGTAAATACAATTGATGGAAAATGGAAGGCTGAAGAACCACTTCAGGCATTCCAAAATTGGGAAGCTTTTGAAGATTATATGCAAACCCCTGCATATAAAAATGAAAAAGAATATTTTGTTAAAATAGGCAATACTTCTACAGCTTCTACAAGTAATACTAAGAATGAGGATGAACCACATCCTTTTTTCTTAAGAAGAGATAATTTGAACAAACAAAATATATCTCAACATGGTATTTATCTTGATTTAAGGCATGTACCTTTTAACGATCAAGAAAAAACTATTAATGAATGGGCACAATCCATGTTTATACTCATTACTAATTATAAGATATTATGGTCTAAAAAAAAATTTAAACTACCTTGCTGCAACACTCCAAGGAGATGTTTTACAATGGTTGCAACAATGGAAAAACTCAAAAAAAGGAACTCAGCAAAAATCTAAGCTCCTAAAAAACTTCAAATCTTTTGATGAAGTACTAAAAGGATTTGTTGATATAATTAAAGAAAATATGATGGGATATACTGGAGAACCCAGACTCCAAGAAGATACGTGTTACATATTATCTAAATTAGAATTGTGTAACATTTGTCAATTTGAAGAATTTGTTGAAATATATAAAAAAAAATATTATTTCAAACTAAAGCATCCAGAAAATATTCATTAGCTGGATCAATCCTTCCACAAACTCCCAAACCCATGGGATGAAATGTCTTTAAAATCTTATCCTGCTTGGTTAAAAACTATCGAGAAGGAAGACAATCTTGGTTTTCGTATTAATTGGGTATTAAGAGAAATATCCGAGAAATGTATTGAAATAAAAGCAAAAAACCAAGTTAAAAATCAAATAACAAAATCTAAAGCTGGTTATAAATTTTGTGATAAGATTTTAAAAGAAAATTGGAAGATAGGATGTAATTCACCTCCTAGAACTTTCAAACATTCTCGAAAGAGAAAATTTAAATGGAAACCTTGAAAAAAGAAATCATCTTTTTGAAAAAATAAAAAGTATATTAGGAAAAGGAAACCTTCTAAAAAACCACCTCTAAAAAAGAACTGCCATTGCTATATCTGTAACGAAGAAGGCCACTATGCTCCTGACTGTCCCAAAAAAGGGAAAAGTGCAAACAAAATGATAAAATTTCTTGAAGAACAAGAATTAGAAATATTTTATGGAGAAGATTTATTTCATTCTGATATTTCTAATAACTCTAATGAAATTTTATATGAGCTTGAATCTGATTCCGAAACATCCGATGAAGAACTCATATTTATGTATAATACTGCAGAAGTACGAGGAAGTAGCGAAGACGAACTACAAACAATAGCCCTTCGTGAAATAGTTGGAGAAGAAATCACTTTTTCCAATGAACAGTTACAAGAAATTGATAATCAAAGACAACTTATAAAAAAGGAAGATGTCTATAAATTATCAAAATTTAAATTATTCTGAACAAGAATATTTGAACAATTTAATGGTAATACTACTGTTGGCTCAACAGATGATGAAACAGCAGATATAAAAGTCTTTGATTTAAAAAATATCAAAAGACGGAAGCAAAAACACCCAAATATAAAATATATTTATATCGGGTTTATTCAAATATGTATTACTGCCATGTTTAGACAAGGTATGGATACACCAGTAGCTATACTGGTCTTAGACAAAAGATTCAGTAATCCTATGAATGTCATAATTGGAGGAATCCAATCCAATTTGGTAAATGGAGTTATTTGGTTTAACATAAAACCAAATTTCTTCATCTCTATTGATGATCCAAATATTGAGGAATCTGTCATTATAAAAATCCAAACAAAAGGGTTAGGAATGAAATATACCTCTAGAAATATGTCAATACATTGGAAAACAATCCATGAATTGACAACTCTACCACATACTAATACACAGAATGTGGGTAAAAATATTATAAAAATATTTGAACCTCGATCATTTGATTCGGCAATACAACCCAGATTAATCAACTGGAGAGATTTGGAAGTACCAAAACAATGGATACTACCCCAAATAACAGAACCACCTCCTGAAAAACAACGAAACAGCGTTTCATTACAGGTCTCTGGTAATAATGTTTATTTTAAAAATAAACAATCAGAAAATTGGCAAAAGAATTTTCCTGACAATGATTGGGAAAAATTAAAAGAAAAAAACTTTTAAAAGGCGAGAGTAGTAGTAGTAATAGTAAACCTCCTATTGCTATGAAAAATGTTTACCAACATTACCTGGAACAAATTATCTAAAAGAAGATAATATAAAATCCAGTCAGATTTATCATTTCCAACTAGGAAAAGAAGAAATAATCTTCTCACCAATCCATGGAAAGAGAAGATATACTTACGTATTAGGTTACTTCAATTTTGCAGGCTATAAACCATATAGTCTTTGCATATTAATTGATACAGGAGCAACAATATGTTCTTGTAGACCTAATGCTTTACCTCCTGAAAAATGGATAAAAATGAAAAATCCTATTGTCGTAACAAGCATCAATGGGACACAAAATTTCATTTATTTAAAAGTCACAAAAGTGGATATATGGTTTAATGAAAAGAAATTCATTATTCCAAAAATCTTATGCTTTCGAGAATTTCATGGAGATTTTATATTAGGCAACAATTTTATCTCAGAATATTTGCCTATAAGTATTGATGAGGGAACAATAAATTTAACCCTCAATAAAGATGTAGTAAAAATCCCATTACTAAAGACATTTTTGCCCTACTAAGAAAGGGGATATAACTCCTTTTATTAAAGCCCTTGAAGAAACTCATTGGCTTTATACTATATTAAATGATAATTTTAGTGAAAACCCATTAAAATTATGGGACAAAAGTCCAAGATATTGTAATCTCAAACTAAGAAATCTCAATGTCATTATAAGAGTAAAACCAATGATCTATACGAGGAATGATATAGATGAATTTGATAAACAAATCAAAGAATTATTGAAAATAAATCTTATTGAATAAACAATAAGCCCACACTCTAGCCCCGCCTTTATGGTGAGAAAACGCAATGAAGTCACAAGAGGAAAAGCAAGAATGGTTATAAATTATAAAAGATTAAATGAACAATTAGAATTTGATGGTTATTTTATGCCAAGAAAGGATGTATTAATTAACCAAACTAAAGGGAAAAATTCTTTAGCAAATTCGATTGTAAATCTGGATTTTGGCAGTTAAAACTAACTGAAGAATCCAAGCCATTGACAGCCTTTAGTACCCCTAAAGGACACTATCAATGGAATGTTATGCCTTTTGGACTAAATACAGCTCCTCAGGTATATCAAAGATGGATGGACAAAATTTTTAAAGACCTTAAAGATTTTTGTGTTGTCTATATAGATGACATCCTTTTTTTTCAAAAACCATAGAAGAACATAGATATCATCTCAAAATTATTTGTGACAACTTCCAAAAACATCGAATCATTTTATCACCAAAGAAAATTGATGTTGAAAAAACAGAGATTAATTTTCTTGACATAATCCTAAACCAGGATCGCCTACAATTACAAGATCATATCATCTCTAAAATAAGAGATTTTAATGAGGAAATTTTGGATAAAAAACAATTACAAAGTTTCTTAGGAATCCATAATTATGGAAGAAATTTCATAAAAGGATTATCTCAAAAGGAATTACCACTTCTTGAAAAGCTTAAAAAGAATAAAGATTTTACATGGAGTGCTAATGATACTCTTGTTGTTAAAACAATTAAACAAGAAATAATAAATAATTGTTCAAAACTTTATTTTCCTAAAACATGAGATAAATTAATATTGGAAACTGATGCTTCAGATAATTGCTGGGGATGTGTTCTCAAAGCAATTCCTGCAGAATATTGGAATGAAAGCAATCCTTCCAATAATTTTGGTCTTCGTGGAAAAAAACCACTATTCCAAAATCAATTCAAAAACATGAATTGATATGTGGATATAATTCAGGAAAATTTAAACCAAATGAACTGAATTATATTATTTTTTAAAATTAATTATTAGCAATAAAACTTGATATTAAAAAATTCCATATTTTCTTAGCACCCGAAGACTTTATTGTCAGAACAGATAATAAAGCTGTAAAAGTCTTCCTAATAAATAAAAGAAATATTTTAGAAGGAAGAAGACTTAAATGGTTCAACCAAATTTCCATCTATACTTTTGAAGTTGAGCATTTAAAGGGTACTAACAATTTTCTTGCAGATTATTTTAGCAAGAACTATGATGAAAAACCTACTAACTAAGTAGATTTTTTAGAAACCCACTAAACAAGTGGAAAATGTTAAATATTTTAAAATAACACCCACTAAACAAGTGGAATATTTTGAAATATATTTTATCAAAACCACTAAACAAGTGGCTTTTTTCTATTTTCATGATGGGAGATAAGCATCCAGGTGAAACAAAAAGAGATAGTGTAACTATTGTTAAAAAGGCAAAAATCCAAGCATCATCATCTACACAGCCTAAACCAAACCCTGTTTATGTTATGTTCAGTGGAAGAAACTTAGGCTTCTATGATAATTGGAACTAATATTTTATGCAAGTAAACAAATTTCCTGGTGCATGCCACCAAAAATTTAATACTATGCCAGAAGCCATAACTGCATGGAAAAATTGGATGAAACAATTAGGACCTCCTAATATGATTTACCAGTTCTCCAAACTTCAGACCAAGGAAACCCTTCTTGATACTGAAACCTATGATTTTCACAATCCAGGAATCCCTTGTGAATTGTATACACCCTTAAATGAAGCATGGAAATCTCATCTTCGAGACAGAAGAAAAGATTTTAGAAAAAACATGAGTATCCTTGCAGAAAAAATTGTTGAACAAACAGCAACTTTGGATAAATTTAAAAGTCTGAGCCTCAAAATTTTGAAAGGCTTAAACTATGAAAATGAAGATTTTTCTCTAGAAAAAATTGATACTTTTCTAGAATTTTCTGAATTACTGGAAAATGATTTTTCAGACAAAATCTTCAACACTATCAGGAGAATTTGCCTATTTGAAAAAGAAAAGGTACTTCTCCCACGTCCTCTATTTTAAATAAAAAGTTTACCAAAAATCGAGGACCACGAGCAAAAGATAAAAATTCTTTTACTCCATTTTGATCAAAGTTTAAATTACAGTGATGACATGCCAAAATTTCATTTCGTTACTGAAGAATTATATCCACCTTGGGATATTGAAACAATTGAATGGGGGTTAGTAAACAAACTAATCTTCTCAAGTGTAGCTTGTTTTAATCACTTTGAATTTTTACCCATGATGATCAAAACCATGATCTATCATGTTTTGACAAAAAGCAAGTACAAATATACTCGTTATTTGTCATTCCATATTACTAGCACAATTGGTTGGCGGTCTCGAGAAATTTTCTATCAACCCTACCAAATCTGGTACCTCAGAGCCACTGAGGATTATGAATGGGACAAAATTGAACAGAATTGGGAGATTGCACTTACTATACCGTTGGACCAGTTGAATACAACGAGATATTGGTCACAAAACCTGATCAATATTTCAAATTACGCAGATTATTATTATCGAGAAACAACCTTAAAATTCATGGTAACTGATGGCCGGAGACTATTTATTACCGATTTTCCGATAAACTATACTACCTCGCTTGAACAACCAGCGGCTGTTAGGGAGTTTCTAAATAATTTGAAAAACAAATATAATTTAGATGTTCCCTATGAAAAATTAAGCCATGCGGAGGAATATGGACAAGAACAACAACATGGTCCTCCAAATCACAACCCTAACGATAGTACGTTCTTTAACTCTGTCGTTGACGCCAATATTGCCAATGTATTTGATGCTTGACAATTGGATGAGGATAGTTAACCCACATGGATGACTGCAAATCATCCAGGACACGACGTGGAGACCGCAAGCGGACAGTAACAAGATGGCGCATGCAATGATGATTTGGACATTTAAAACAAAAACATCCAAATTAGCTACTATTTGCTTTTTTAATTATTGGAAATTATTGTGTGCTTTTTACTGTGCACCTTTTGAATTTTCGTAACCGGCATCTCCTTATATAATTCTAAAAAGTAACCTTATCTTTATCTAATTGAATAAACAAAGAAAGGAAAAGAAAAACGTGGTTTGTCGATTACAAAAATTCAGTAGGTGCACAGTAAAAAGCACACAGTAATTTCCAATAATTAAAAAAGCAAATAGTAACTGATTTCCATCAATTGTATTTACTACATGTGGAGGAAAATCTTCTTCATCAGATCAATATTGGTTTAATTCATACTGGTAATGTTGTAATAGTTTTTCATTTTCCAAAGATGGAGGTGATGATATCCATGTTGGTATTGATGCGGATTGTAGTGATGAGGATGTTTCCGAGACGTATGAAGATGATTCAGATGCGGACGCGAAAGCTAATGAGAGTGATATAGATGAAAGTGATGAAAATGAGGAGACCAGTGATGATTATGGTATTGAAAGTGATGATTGTGATGATGACATGGATAAAGATGACAATTGACATGAATTTTCCAGTTATTAATGGTTTCATTTTTTAAGGATGCTTAGATGTTCACGAAAGTTACATTCTTTTCTTAGTTTAATATTTTTAAAATGAGTAATGACCGAATGCATTTTATTTGTTTCACATCATATGTATGAATGGATAAATAATGATGGAGAGTAAAGTTCTTTTCGTTTTTATTTTAATTTATGTATTTATTGATGATTAACGAATGGTTGCATTTAATATTTCTTGCCTTTCATTGACGATTACATCTACTACTGTATAGGTGTTAGTCAATGTGTGATTTTATGGTATAAAATAAGGATTTTCACTCACATATTCAATGGATGTTGCTCAAATTGCAGTTAGAAAGTTCCTTCTAAACTTAAAATTTTATCTCTTGTTGGCGCAATAAGGCATTTGACAGCTTTGGCATTAGTAGTTATCAATTTATCAAGGTATTTTTTGTTTAACAACAAAATAAGTTATTATGTTTGTAACAACCCTAGCTTTTGAGAACCTATTCTATATTAATTTACTGTATGAAGTAATTATATAACATGTTGGAAAATGGAGTAAATATTAATTAAATAAGTTAAAAGTTAATATTTACTAAATTGTTGCATATTTACTATATGTGTAAGTAAATATCATCATGTTGCGTTTTATAGTGTCATATGATTTAAAATGACATTTATGGTTTAAATGAAATCGGAACTTGAAATAAGTTATAAAATTTCCAAATGATAATTTGGAGGGCGTAGTTAGTCCCGAAATGTGCGAGATAGTCGAAATAAGTGTCATATTGTATTTTTATGTTTTGGGAACTTTTGACTAGTTTTGTTATAAATGCGTAGTTGTGAGTCATTTTAATGTGGTATTAACCATTTAAGTTGGGAACTTAGACTAAAGGCACGAATTATGTCTTGCCTTTCATTTATTTCTCTTAAGTGCATTTATTAAACCTAGAGAGATAGAGAGAAGAAGAGAATTGGTGGAGAAGAAAAGAGAGGGATTGGAGATTGAAGATTTGGAGTTTGATCTTGCTTCCATCTTCTTAGAATCTGAATTTGCAAGCTTCAGGCAAGTTTTCTACTTGCTAATATGTGATTTAAGATGAATAATTTGTGTGATAGTTGTGTATTAGCATTTATGGATCAAAATGGAATTTAGGGTATTTGAACCTTGATTATGGTTTATGTTGATGAATTTGTCGATAATAGTAGTTGATAATCATGTAGGATTATTTGGGGTAGACTAATGTTGTTGGTTGTGTGTAAAAATAGAGGAGATTTGAGTTTTGGGGAAAGCTAGGGTTCATAACCTGTAGCCCCATCCTTGGCCAATTCGCAGGGGTGAATCGATTCAGCCTTAGGGTGAATCAATTCGCTTAGGAGTCAAGTTACAGGTCCCCAGGACCGAATCGATTCGGGTTAAGGCCGAATCGATTCGGGTTAAGGCCGAATCGATTCGGCCAAGGCAGAAACTAGAATTTTTCCACTGAATCGATTCGCATTTGGGCGAATCGATTCGCTTCTTAGGGTGCATCGATTCGGCATCGATTCGGCCCTAGGGCAAATCGATTCTGAAACCTTGCTGTTTTGAGTTGTTTTTCCAACTCAATTTTGATCCTTTTCCTCTAGGTTTAGGAATTACGAACCTTCTTGTATGAAGTAAACTAAGTGTCCTAGAGTCTTAGAATGATATAGTCACAACCCTTGACTAGAAATTTATTGAATTGGGCCTTATTCCGGGGGTGTACAAATTGAGGTTAGGGCATTTTTTTTCTTTAGTTTATTATTGGGAGTCTAGGAGTTGTAAGCCCATACTTGGAGATTTTAGGGGCTCAATTGAGGTATATAAAACCTTATGATTTGTATAAATATTATGGTCTCTTGGAGAATAATTCGGGACTTAGTATACGATAAATACTAATGAGAATATTCAATGATTATAGTTTCGGATAAAATGAAACATACACATGAAAAATGGAAATGAAAATGAGATTAAAATGGTAAATGCTAATTTATTTAAACACACCTCTCTAAATGCCATCATAAGGGAAGTTGCGCACGGGAGGTGAAGCCCCCTGGATAATGAATGCAGGGTGGATATAGTCCTAGGCCATATAGGCGTTGTTATATATTTTTCTATGAAGGAGAAGTAATTCCGGGTGTGGTTATGACTCTCTCGCAGGCATATGGCCACTTCTCGACGTCTTACGTTAGGTGCCCAGGTTGTCTTGGTATATAGGCCCTGGAAGATGATGGTTATTTAGGGGCGCGCACAGTGGGGAAACCCGGACGGGTGGTCTTAGAATCGTTATATGTATATGAATATAAATATTCTTAATCAAGTGGGACTTGATGTATAATAAAATGCCATAAAAAGCATACACAGTGATTATATTCCTGATAAGGAATGGAATGCCACAAAGAGCATATGACAGTAATTATATTCCTGATAAGGAATGGAAAGATGAAATGAAATATTGAAAAATGATGGAGGCTTTTAATTAATGATGCTCATTTAAATTCTCTTGCATAATTAAATGAAATTTATAATCATTCAAATTGTATTAGTTTATGCTTTGAGATTATGCTGATAGATTCTCATATTTATCATTCATGCTTAACTATTCATAACTGTCAGACTTTTTATTCATTTGGTGATCATATAAAAATCGGGCCCTGACCCGTTCATATTTCTTGTTGTGCATGTATTTTGTATCCGCTCAGGTGCTCCGTCACAAGGATGCCCGTTTTGACTTTCCTACTCCGGTGCTTTTGGGGGTCCGTAATACTTTGCGGATATTACGGGATATGTTGTTAGACGCCTTTATTTTTGTACTCTAGCTACGATCGGGTCATTTACTCGGGTGTGTGGCCCAAACTTTGTAACTGTCTAATGGATGTATTATGTAACTTAAATTAAACTTGTTGAATACGTTGTATGTACTTGATGACGGATAGAATATTCGGTCCCCATATTGTATTCTTGTTGTGGATGTAATACAGGTTTTCTTGGGTTTCCACTTTCTTTTCAAATTGGGTTGTTTAAATTATTTCCTTAACTTATTCTAAAACAAAAATTTTGGCAACCCATCTTCTGAAATATTGGGTGGTTATCCCGTATACATAGCATATTGTTGTAATGCTGAGAATGATTCCATCCATGATTCCTGTTATATTGAAGTATCGGGCTAACCACCCCTTATTTTGGTGAGCGGGTTATTACAGATGGTATCAGAGCATCAGGTTCTAGAGTCTTAGGATCTATGTGGACTTGTCACGTTCTACCGTAGCGTTCTTTGATATAGAGCTTAATGATAGGACTGTTTTGTTGCCTATGTATGCGATCTTCTGCAAAATTAGATTGTTTTAAATAGTATTCTAATTCTATTGTTTCCTTATCTCAGATGCCTCCTAAGAGAGGTCACCCAGCGAGACCCAATAGAGTTGTAGAGGAGGAGGTTGGTCCTCCACCACCACCGCAGCAGGGAACTGTAAATGCTGCTGATGTAGCAAATATCGTGGCCCAAGCGGTTAATGCTTCTATGACCGCCATAGTTCAACAATTACCACAAGCTCAACAACAACGGGATCAAGATGCACTAGCTCCTACGGGACCTTCTCCGTGGGAGAGAGTTAGAGAGTCCTTTTTAAAGGGCCATCCCTGGAATTTGATGGAGGCTCTGATGTTATTAGAGCTAATCAGTGGAAGAAGGATATGCAACGCCATCTGAATATGGTGGAATGTAGTGAGGAAAAAAATAAGTCCTTGCTACTTTCAAGATAATCGGATCTACGTTACATTGGTGGGAGTCGATGAATACACCAGAACAGAGAGATATCATGACTATCAGTGATTTCTGGGTTTTATTTGATCGGAAGTACTTCCCTCCCGGGGTTCAAAGGGATATGAGAAGGAAGCTTCAGGATGTGGAACAAGGTGAGAGATCTGTGGTGGAATATGAAGATGAGTTCACCCGGTTAGCAAGTTTTGTACCGGATGAGGTAACTTCGGAAGAGAGGAAGGTTTTGAAGTTCATGGGAGGTTTGAATTGGAGGATCCGACAACATTTGTTGGGTAATCCGGCTTTGCAGACTTTTCGAGATGTGATGAATGCGGCGTTGCTTCATTGCCAAGAACATCAGTTGTATGTCCAGAGTAGTAAGAAGGCTACAGTAATGGGCAAGCGGGAAAACCTGGAGGCAACGGGACTGAAGGAGGAGCATTTCCTTTATCCCAATCTTTGGAAAATAAGCAATGAGAAAGGGATCCCCAATAAGGGGACTTGTTAAAGAGGTAACATTTTGGTGGGTTTATTGCGGGTGGGAATAACAATAGTCAAGGTCAAGGAGGACCGCAACAAGCAGGTAGAGGTGGAAATGGAGGTAGGGGCCATCTGGGCCAAGGCTTCGGCCAGTTTAGAAATAATCGGGGCCGAAACTAGGAGAATCTGTTGAATCGATGCTTTCAATGCGGAGAGTCGGGACATTACAAGAGGACGTGTCCTCAGTTGGTTGGGGGTCAGCTTCCTAGGGTTCCTCAGCATCCACAGGTTTAGCTACCACCGCGGGTACCTAATCTAGTTGCCCCTCCACAGGAGGGTCAACTACAGTATGGGAATGTTTATCATATTCAGGATGCTATGCTTCCTCCGGCTCCGCCCGTACCGCCAACTATTGAGGGTAAGTTTCTTATTCAGGGGCACATAGGTCGTGTGTTATTTGATACGGGTGCAACACACTCATTCATTTCTAGAAGTTTTGCTCAGACTACAGACTTAAAAAATCTGCAGAGAGTACCTTCACTAGTGTTGAGTCTTCTATGGGTGACGGTTCGCTCATTTTCTTTGTTTGTAAACAGATAGGAATAACTCTTGGTAATTTGTGCTTTGAGTCCGATTTCCTCATCCTAGACATGGTCGGGTATGATGTGATTTTGGGTATGGATTGACTAGTGAAGTATCATGCGATAGTTAATTGTTATGGGAAGAGTATAGTTTTTGCCATTCCGGGTAAGAAATGTTTTTGGTGGCTATGCCTCACTTAGAAGGAGGTACTAGCACTTACTTATATTATATCGCAGAGGAGACTTCTCGAGATGTAGTTGTTTCCTTAGATTCTATTCCGGTTGTTAGAGACTTTGAAGATGTTTTTCGGGAAATACCGGGGTTACCTCCTAGTAGGGAGATTGAATTTGTAATTGACTTAGCGCCCGGAACTCGACCGATTGCAAGAGCTCCGTATCGTATGGATCCTGTTTAAATGAGGGAGTTAAGAGATCAAATTCAATACTTGCTAGACCAAGGGTTTATTAGGCGAAGTACGTCATCGTGGGGTGCTCCGATGTTGTTTGTGAAGAAAAGGGACGATTCTCTCCGGTTATGTGTTGACTACAGAGAGTTGAATAAAGTCACCATCCAGAACAAATACTCATTACCTCGGATTGATGATTTGTTTGATCAACTTAGGGGAGCGTCATACTTCTCTAAGATAGATTTGAGGACAGGGTATCACCAGTTGCGAATACGGGAACAAGATGTGTCCAAGATCGCTTTCCTAACGAGATATGGGTCCTACGAATTTTTGGTTATGCCCTTTGGACTAACCAATGCCCTCACCGTGTTTATGGACCTTATGAATAGGGTATTTTGGGACATCCTAGACCAGTTTGTCATCATGTTCATTGATGATATTCTAGTGTATTCTCAGACAGAATCTGACTATGCTACACATTTGAGGTTGGTCCTACAGAGATTGAGGGATCACCAATTGTATGCTAAGTTCGAGAAGTGTGGTTTTTAGTTGCAGGAGTTACAATTTTTGGGTCATATTGTGACAGCCCAGGGTATTTCGGTAGACCCAAGTAAAGTGGTTGCGGTGAAGAAGTGGGGTCAGCCCACGACACCTACCGAGATTCGTAGTTTTCTGGGTTTGGCAGGTTATTATCGCCGGTTTATTAAGGGTTTCTCTAAAATAGCTAGCCCTATGATAAATTTAACCCAGAAATGGGTGAGGTTTGTATGGGATGATTCATGTCAGTCTGCTTTTGACGAGCTCAAGGATAGGTTGACTTTTGATCCAGCCCTTGCATTACCAAGGCCAGGATTGGAATATTTAGTCTTTACCGACGCATGTTTACAAGGATTGGGAGGTGTACTTCAACAAGAGCGACGGGATATTGCTTATGCTTCTCGCAAGTTACAGCCCCATGAAAGGAATTATCCGGTGCATGACTTGGAACTTACCACAGTAGTCTTTGCCTTGAAGATTTGGAGGCATTATCTCCTAAGGGAGAAATTTAGTCTTTTCACGGACCATAAATCGCTGCAATATTTATTTTCACAGAAAGATTTAAATATGCGACAACATCGATGACTAGAGTTTGTGAAAGACTATCAATTTGACATCCACTATCACCCGGGCAAGGCTAATGTGGTGGCGGATGCTTTAAGTATAACGCCCGAGGGAGAGTTAGCGGAAGTATGGAAAGCCAAATGGAAGGAACTAAGTCAAGAGGACGCGGTTGTTAGGGCGTTTATGTCGGTGATGACAATCGCGCCTACTATTGTGGCAAGGGTGGTTGAAGCCCAAAGGAGGGACAAAGGCTGCCAGGACCATATACACAAGTTGTTAACCGAGGGAGAAGAATCCTACTCTATAGGCTCTAAGGGTGGGGTACGTTTACAAGGGTGACTCATTGTCCCAGACGAAGGGGACTTGAGACGAGCCGTAATGGCGAAATCTCACGATTTCAAGTTTGCATTGCATCTGGGTAACGATAAGATGTACCAAGACATGCGCCGTCAATATTGGTGGGAGGGCATGAAAAGGGATATTTCTGAGTTCGTGTCCCAATGCACCACTTGTCAATTGGTCAAGATAAACCATCAGTGACCGATGGATTTGTTGCAACCGTTGGAAATTTCGGTGTGGAAGTGGGAGAGCATATCGATGGATTTTGTCACGGTCTTGCCAACGTCGCAAAATGGTCACGATTCTATTTGGTTCATCATCGATCATTTGACTAAATTGGCACACTTCCTATCGGTAAGCATCGATTATAATACCGCTCGTTATGCCCGTTGTTTATTGAGGAGGTTGTTAGACTTCATGGGGTGCCCTTAAATATAGTTTTTGATCGAGATAAGATTTTTGTTTCCCACTTTTGGCAAAGTTTCCAAGAGGCTATGGGAACCGAATTGAATTTAAGCACTTCTTATCACCCTCAGATAGATGGGA
Organism: Sambucus nigra; assembly: GCA_949130495.1. Classification (NCBI taxonomy): domain Eukaryota; kingdom Viridiplantae; phylum Streptophyta; class Magnoliopsida; order Dipsacales; family Adoxaceae; genus Sambucus; species Sambucus nigra. The sequence goes on along the minus strand of OX422207.1, from coordinate 306,114,179 downwards.
AGACAGAAACAGTCAACCAAATGTTGGAGGATATGCTTCGTATGTGTGTGCTTGATTTCAAAGGTAGTTGGGAGAAATATCTCCCTTTGGTCGAATTTACTTATAATAATTCGTACCAATTCACTATTGGGATGGCGCCCTATGAAGTTTTGTATGGTAGGCCTTGTAGATCACCCACTTGTTGGTTGGAGGTGGGGGATAATAAGTTCCTTGGACCTGAAATCATCCAGGATACTTCTTCTAAGATTGAACTCATCCAAAATCGCATTCGGATAGCTCAAGATCGACAAAAGAGCTATGCCGATGCGGGTAGAAGGCATGTTAAGATGGAGGTTGGGGATCAAGTGTTGGTGAGAGTATCGCCTATGAAAGGTATCAAGCGTTTTGGAAAGAAAGGAAAGCTTGCGTCGCGCTACGTTGGACCTTTTCCTATTATTGCGAGGTAGGTCCGGTGGCGTATCAACATGCCTTATCGGAACACTTACAACAAATCCATGATGTGTTCCATGTTTCTTCTTTGAAGAAGTATAAGAGGTGTGAAGGAGCCCTTTGGCATATTCCTTTGGAGGATATCGATTTGCAACCTGATATTTCATATGAAGAACAATCGATTGCTATCTTAGAGCACGGAGAGCGACGATAGAGATCTCGAGTGGTGCCCTTGGTTCGAGTTCAATGGGGTCACCACAACGCTGAGGAATCGACGTGGGAGCACGAGGATGACATGCGGGAAAAGTATATGCATCTCTTCTTGCAAGGTACGCTTGAATTTTGGGGGGAAAATTCCCTCATAAGGGGGGAGTATGTAACAACCCTCACTTTTGAGAACCGATTCCATATTAATTTATTGTATGAAGTAATTATATAAAATGTTGGAAAATGGAGTAAATATTAATTAAATAAGTTAAAAATTAATATTTACTAAATTGTTGCATATTTACTATATGTGTAAGTAAATATCATCATGTTGCGTTTTATAGTGTCATATGATTTAAAATGACATTTATGGTTTAAATGAAACCGTAACTTGAAATAAGTTATAAAATTTCCAAATGATAATTTGGAGGGCGTAGTTAGTCCCGAAATGTGCGAGATAGTCGAAATAAGTGTCATATTGTATTTTTATGTTTGGGACACTTTTGACTGGTTTTGTTATAAATGCGTAGTTGTGAGTCATTTTAATGTGGTATTAACCATTTAAGTTGGGAATTTAGACTAAAGGCACGAATTATGTCTTGCCTTTCATTTATTTCTCTTAAGTGCATTTATTAAACCTAGAGAGATAGAGAGAAGAAGAGAATTGGTGCAGAAGAAAAGAGAGGGATTGGAGATTGAAGATTTGGAGTTTGATCTGGCTTCCATCTTCTTAGAATCTGAATTTGCAAGCTTAAGGCAAGTTTTCTACTTGCTAATATGTGATTTAAGATGAATAATTTGTGTGATAGTTGTGTATTAGCATTTATGGATCAAAATGGAATTTAGGGTATTTGAACCTTGATTATGGTTTATGTTAATGAATTTGTGGATAATAGTAGTTGATAATCATGTAGGATGATTTGGGGTAGACTAATGTTGTTGGTTGCGTGTAAAAATGGAGGATATTTGAGTTTTGGGGAAAGGTAGGGTTCATAATCAGTATCCCCATCCTTGGCCAATTCGCAGGGTCGAATCGATTCGGCCCTAGGGCGAATCGATTCGCTTAGGGGTCAAGTTAGAGGTCTGGAAGACCAAATTGATTCGGGTTAAGGCTGAATCGATTCGACCAAGGCAAAAACTAGAATTTTTCCTCCGAATCGATTCGCATTTGGGCGAATCGATTCGCTGCTTGGGGCGAATCGATTCGGCCCTAGGGCGAATCGATTCGGAAACCTTGTTGTTTTTCCAACTCAATTTTAATCCTTTTTTTCTAGGTTTAGGAATTAGGAAACTTCTTGTATGAAGTAAACTTAGTGTCCTAGAGTCTTAGAATGATATAGTCACAACCCTTGACTAGAAATTTATTGAATTGGGCCTTATTCCGGGGGTGTACAAATTGAGGTTAGGGCATTTTTTTTCTTTAGTTTATTATTGGGAGTCTAGGAGTTGTAAGCCCATACTTGGAGATTTTAGGGGCTCAATTGAGGTATATAAAACCTTATGATTTGTATAAATATTATGGTCTCTTGGAGAATAATTCGGGACTTAGTATACGATGAATACTAATGAGAATATTCAATGATTATAGTTTCGGATAAAATGAAACATACGCGTGAAAAATGGAAATGAAAATGAGATTAAAATGGTAAATGCTAATTTATTTAAACACACCTCTCTAAATGCCATCATAAGTGAAGTTGCGCTCGTGAGGTGAATCCCCTCTGTCTAACGAATACAGGGTGGATATAGTCATAGGCCATATGAGCGTTGTTATATATTTTTCTGCGATGGATAAGTAATTTCGAGTGTGGTTATGACTCTCCCGCAGGCATATGGACGCTTCCCGACATCTTACGTTAGGTTCCCAGGTTGTCTTGGTATATAGTCCCTGGAAGATGATGGTTATTTAGGGGGGCGCACAGTGGGGAAACCCGGACGGGCGATCTTAGAATCGTTATATGTATATAAATATAACTATTCTTAATCAAGTGGGACTTGATGTATAATAAAATGCCATAAAGAGCATACACAGTGATTATATTCCTGATAAGGAATGGAATGCCACAAAGAGCATATGACAGTAATTATATTCCTTATAAGGAATGGAAAGATGAAATGAAATATTGAAAAATGATGGAGGCTTTTAATTAATGATGCTCATTTAAATTCTCTTGCATAATTAAATGAAATTTATATTTATTTAAATTGTCTTAGTTTATGCTTTGAGATTATGTTGATAGATTTTCATCTTTATCATTCATGCTTAACTGTTCATAACTGTCATACTTTTTATTCATCTGGGGGTCATATAAAAATTGGGCCCTGGCCCGTTCATATTTCTTGTTGTGCATGTATTTTGTATCTGCTCAGGTGCTCCGCCGCAAGGACGCTCATTTTGACTTTCCTACTCCGGTGCTTTTGGAGAGTCGTAATACTTTACAGATATTACGAGATATGTTGTTAGACGCCTTCATTTTTGTATTCTAGTTACGATCGGGTCATTTACTCGAGCGTGTGGCCCAAACTTAGTAACTGTCTAATGGATGTATTATGTAACTTAAATTAAACTTGTTGAATACGTTGTATGTACTTGATGACCGATAGCATATTTGGTCCCCATATTGTATTCTTGTTGTGGATGTAATATAGGTTTTCTTGGGTTTCGACTTTCTTTTCAAATTGGGCTATTTAAATTATTTCCTTAACTTATTCTAAAACAAAAATTTTGGCAACCCTTTTTCTGAAATATTGGATGGTTATCCCGTATACTTAGTATATTGTTGTGATGTTGAGAATGATTCCATCCATGATTCATGTTATATTGGAGTATCGGGCTGGCCACCCCTTATTTTGGTGAGCGGGTTGTCACAATGTTGTCATAAGTAATTATTAATAACTATTTCATAAGTAACTATTTGACGCGTTTTATTCATCTTTCACACTGTCATATCCCGGTGATTAATACTCCGCCCATTAGACAAATCTTGAATCTTCCATGGCTTTGAAACGTAACAGATAGTGTTAACATCTCTATTGATGAACCATTTCAATAGTATGGGTGCAACCGTGCCATTAGGCAAGACTGCGAATATTTCAATAGTAAGACTGCGAATATTAGATAACCTGATCCAATACTTCAATAATTCTTTATTATGTTTGTTTCAATAGTATAGAGTTTGGTTAAACACGACACTTTGAGATATGTATTTTTAAATACGATTATCGAGGGGACTCTTATCAAATTATATCGCATGTTATGATTTTAGTATATGTTTACTTTGTTATAATTTTGTATTTGAGTCTGTTACAATTTTTTTCTCGGTTGACTAATACAGGCTTCAACATATATTTGGTATGTTTGTTTATGTGTTGTGTTTATGTTAAAGGAACTTGAGATATGTATTTTTGAACACAATTATCGTGGGAACTTTTATCAAATTATCTCATATGTTATTATTTTAGTCAATCAGCCTAATTTTTAAGGCAAAATGTACATATATATGTTATGTTCCTCATATGTTACACAGAGACTGAAATAATGTGTTGTGTTCGAGATGGCATTGAGGTTGAGTGGTGGAGATGTGGGTAGGTTTAAGTTGCTATTTAGTTTGGGGGTGGGTCATATTTGGTTTTGTGTACTCGATTTTGCACATGAACTTTATTACACCCTTGGGTTTTGATTCCCCTTTGGATCAATTTTCAGAAGCTAGAGATGTGCCAAAGAACAAGTAGGAAATGGTCCAAAGCTATGGGGTATTTTGATGTCCTAGAAATATCGTGTTGTTGTGCTTAGAGGGAAACAAGCAGTTATGTGCTTCCCTACTGCGATGCTGTGATCAAGCAGTTATTTTATTTATATTATTGTTTGTGAGGGAGGGGGTCATTCATTCGTGCTTTTGATCTTTGGGGTGATTGGGGGTGGGAGAGAAGATAAACCCTTCGTAAAGTACAACAAGTTGGACATAAATTGTGTAAAATTGTAAAAGATTTGCATTGTATGAAAACACAAACAAGGATCATTTGTTTTTCGTTATGACCCCGCCGGAAATCCACAAGTTGCATGTGCACCATACACACAAAAATTGTTTATGTACATCTCTATTGTCATGAGATCAGAGGATTGGTTACAAAATCGAGTTACTCCATGTATTCACATGACAAATGCATATTAGTATCCTACTATATTATATTCCTAAGAGGATGTCCCTTTTCAACTAAATTTAATTGAATAAAAAAAAACAATGCAAAAAAATCATCTAGTTCCTAGCTCCAAATTCGCTTCCCAAACTAATATAAGTTTAAACCCACACAATCTGAAGAAAAGAATAAACAAAATCAAATCAAATCAAAATTTGGAGTTAACATCCATACCATAAACATGGCACTTATTGTAATCATATGCAGGTTAACCACCTCTTGATAATTGGTGCTTCTAATACCCCATGAATTGCTACGATATACTTTTGGCAAATAAGGCTCTATCCCTTTTACTTCAGCTTCAACAACACTTTGAAACTTCAATCGATCATTAGATAATTTTCAAGGCCATCTATGACATGTCCCTGAATAGTGTCACAATGACATGCCAAGATCCCTTGATGCGATTCCCTAATCTCCATGAGGAAGAAGCCTCTTAGTAAAAGGTTTATCATCTCAAAAACTTTCTCAATCCAATCATAAGGTAATGTGGCACAAAGAAAATATTAGGAATTCTTAGATGGCAAACAATGAATAGGCAAAGTGTAATAAAAAAGAAAACCCAAATAAATGGATGGCATGGCCAAATAGTAAAAGTCTTAAACTACTTCACATCACCAAAAGTATCTTGGGACTTCACAAGAAAGCCTTCTAGTTGAAGCAAATCCGTAAATTCTATCATCGCTTGTCTATTGCTAAGCTTAGTTTTATCTTGCCAAAAATATGCCTGGATAGCATCCACTGCCCTCTCAAACACCTTGGGTAAATGGTGTCCAGACACATTCACTGCTTTCTTATCCTCATGGTTCAACACATGCATTATACGTCAAAATATGTTCACGGATTGTTGCAATGGGATCAGTAAGCTTTTCCCAGGCCACAATGAGCAGGGCAGCAAGCTCCACTAGTTTACCATTCCTTGCATAATGAAAAATTTCCTCTTTAGTACCATTTGTTTTCCACGCAAGAAATTCAAATATCTTCATTACATTTTTCATTTTAGGTAGTCATAGTATACATAGCACTTGATAATTGATAGTTTGGGAGTCCCTTCTTTCAATTCATCCAAAAAACACAAGTTTTCAACTGCCACGAGGTGTGTGTGTGTAGAGATTGAAGATCCAAAACCACCTCTATCTCTCACTCGGTAACAAATACAATTTCTTACCTCATTAGGTTTTAGCTTCATATATTTATACAATAAACACACCCCTTTTCAATTATGTTCCTTAAAATCATTGGGTTTACCATATTTTTTTATGTGTAATGATTATTATGTTACAGCATTGTCCAATACCTTAATATTTGTTGGTGGGCATGTTTCAATCAGAGATAAATACTAGAATATTCTCTCTCTGCGTATGGTTAGTAGATTTTGCACAACAAATCATGTCACCCCAGCTGCACTTATATCCACTACCACTACAAAGCCTACAAATTTAGAGGAACCTGCCCTTATTAAGCTAAAATCTGAGAGAGTCCCAAAAAATCTCTTTCACTTATTTAGGGATAATGCCCATAATAGGCTTTTTATAGAAAACCATTTTGCGTTTAAGGACACGGTTTCTCGGTTAGCCGGGGCACTCCAATTCGATTACATAGAGCAGTTAATTGAGAATCAGAAGGCTTTGCCATAGGGTCGACGCGAAGGGTTTATTGTGAGGATTATAATGCTATATGGTAAGGCTGGAATGACTAAGCATGCTATTGATACTTTTTATGATATGCATTTATATGGATGTTGTAGGACAGTTAAGTCTTTCAATGTTGCACTCAAGGTTTTGACACAAGCTTGTGATTTGAACGCAATTGAGTCGTTTCTCAAGGAGGTTCCTTCAAAATTCAACATTTAATTAGATTTGTTTTCTGTTAATATTGTTATCAAGGTGTTCTGCGATAAAGGTATACCGAATAAATCTTGCTTGGTCATGGTAGAGATGGAAAAGGTGGGAATATTACCTGATGTGATTACATACACTACACTTATATCGGTGTTTTATAAAATTAATCGATGTGAGATTGGTAATGGGTTATGGAATTTTATGGTTCATAGAAAATGTTGGCCCAACCTCGCCATTTTTAATGTTAGGATTCAGTATTTGATGAACATGGGGTGGGCATGGCAAGGTAAAGGTTTGATAAAAGTGAAGCACCATAATAAAATAACTCCTAATGAGGTTACGTATAATTTGGTGATCAAAGGATTTTATCGGGCTGGTTATATTAAAATGGCAGAAAGGGTTTATTCTTCTTTGCACGATAAGGGTTACAAGCCCAATGTCAAAATTTATCAAACCATGCTTCAATCTTTGTAAAGGAGGTGAGTTTGATTTGGCGTATACAATTTGTAAAGTGTCATTTTACGTGTTCTAGCGTGTCGGCAGCGTGTCCCAGCGTGTCGACACCGTGTCCTAGCGTGTCGGCAGCGTGTCCCAGTGTGTCGACAACATGTCCAAACATGTCCCGACATGTCCAACCATGTCGGAAACATGTTGGAGCATGTCGCGTGTCAAACTCGTGTCAAAGCTGACTCTTGGCTTTCGGGAGAGTGTCGGTGATTCGTAAGGTAGCGGTGAAGCTAATTTTAGAAACGTTTAATTACTAATTCTATTGAATGGGGATGTGGTAATGGATGGCATTGTAGTGAATAACATTTTTCTCTCTTCAGAGGTGTGTTATGTTTGGCCCCAGTCTCAAACACCTTACTTCTAGTTGCTGGATTATGATCATTCTCAAAAATTTTCTTTTATGAGAAGGGAGTCTTCTAAATCTTTGATGTTTTGAAAGATGTTATTGAACTGGATTTTGTTCAACTCTTTTAGAGTTATCTTCAATCTTCTATGTTTTAGAGAAAATAAGGCCATGGGGGAAGCTATTTAAATAGGAGATCAATATTCTTAGACAGTGGACTTGATATTAGAATCAATGAACCGCGTTTTAAATAACTTGAAAGGCTTAGGACAATAATAGGTAACAATTTTAATTGAGAGAAGTAGTGGACTGTTATGGTCTTGGAAGTTTCTGTACAGATGATTAATATTGGAGTTAGAAAAACCATCAACCATTGATGATTAGCGAGACCCTTGTCCAGTCTAACGAAGATGGTACAAATAACCGTTTTTCAAAGTGATTCTAAATCTAGAGAATCTCAAGTCCACAAGAGAGAAAGTAGAAATTATCTCATTAAAATTCTGAATGGCATGGAATTCCAATTTATTTCCCCTTAATGCTTCTTCCTCACTTGTAACCACATTGAAATCCTCAATCACCATCAGAGAGTGAGGAGTGGTATAGAGGACTATCTCTTCAATGTTGTCCCAAATCAATCTCCTTTGAGCAGTAGAACACTTAGCATACAAAATCACAATATAAACTTTTTTATTCAGGGACTCTAAATCAAATAGTTGATCTTCACTCTTAATCACACTCATTTGGACTTCACTATTCCACATGAACTAAATTTTGTGAGAATTATTGGAGATACCACTATGGAAATTCCACTTATTCTAATACAAGTCTAATTTGTTGCCCAAGACTTTATGTTCCACAAGAGCTATAGTAGGTAAATTGTATGATCTGACTAATCTTTTGATTTTTCTGTTGGTGGATTTGTTAGCAACTCTTCTCACATTCCAATGTATAAAATTAGTCATTAAGATAAAGAAGGATAAGTTACTGAGTTTACCTCTAGTGATTCTTTTAAAAATGGGATCAAATGGAATAATCTTTGGCTGCTTGATTGGTTTGGGAGACTGGATTTGAATAATGTTGAATACTGCATTTGAGGAGTTTAATTGTCCCTTATATAGACAAACGTGGGGAGATGGTAAGAAGTGATGTATTGAGTGTAAGGAATGTATAGAGTGTAATATTAAAGTTAAAATATGCAATGTAGTATGCATATTACAGGGGTAATATGCATTATAGATTGTGATATACATGTTGTGCATATTACAGTTGAATATCAACTGTCAACTACATTGCCTAATTAATCGATTATCAGTTCTAAGTTCCTTTATAAATTAATCAACATGTGAAGCTCCAAAAACCCGAGTCCCCGTAGATTACCTGATCGAAATCTTTCCAATTTTAATTGAACTAAATACTCTCTTATTTCCAAGGTAACTTGAACGTGTATATCAACCATCCTTGTTTTTAGTCATCGGGTTGTATTAGTTTTGCTTTGTCAGATGAAATTTAAGCTTTGTGCATCATATTCTTGTCACTCACATTATTACTAATGTTTTATTTCTTCCTCATTTCTATTTGTGCTAAAGAATATATATCATATTTTACACTCATTCAACCAATTAAATATAATAACAAGATAAGGAAATCATATTTTTCTTCTCATTTAAAAAACTCACATTCTTCTTCTCTAAATTTGAAAATTTATTGTAAGATTTTACCCAAATCTCACTCATTTTTGTAGGACTGTAAATGCCAGTATGCCCATTTAAACATGTGAATTGCGCTTGCTCTGTTTGTGCAATAAACAACATGCCTGAACTTCCCATCCTTTTCAACCCATGCTTGCTTATAGTTTTAGAGTACCACAAGGATCCTAATTCTTGAGGGAGTATGCACACTTATTTGTTTCACAGTTTTTTTCCTTATTTCATTGAGTTAATTATGTGGAGTTTTGGCTCAAAAATACACCAGCCTTATTTTTCCCGTGCAAAGGCACGAGAAGGTAGCTCATCTTGTCACGACCAGCAAAAGGAGCTGAGTTTGCTAAATTAAAATACTTTTTATAAGGTCTGCCTATAAATAACAAGAGCAATACTTCCCTAAAATACAATACGTTTTATCCTGAATTGAAATTTAAATAATAATACAAAATCTAATCTAGTTCATGCATTTGGCATAAATTACATTTATCAACACTCAAACCAGGAGAATTGAAACTTGTGATTTCATCAAGTACAAACCTGATTTATTTTAAAGTGTGCGATGTGTGTATGCAGTGTGAAATTTCCAGCTCAATCAACTTTATCCGATGCTTTCCCCCCATCCCCACCCCATGGGCCTGATCCTCGTGGTACCGGATCCTTTACTACCCTTTAGACCACCTCTTCATTTTTCTTTTTAATAGTATAATGTCGTAATATAGTGCAAGTCCGGTCAAAATATGACTACGCCAGGCCATATGTCCAACCCTGTGAATGAATGATAAATAATGTCGATATTAAAATATCCTTCTCATGTTGTTAATAGTTTATCTTGCAATGGGTTTATATTGAGATAAATAATTTATCATGTAAAGCATAAACAGGTCCACTAATTTTTAGTTTGAGCACTGAATTTACCAATTGTTTTTATTGTTTACCCATGAAATTAGAAAAGGTCTTTGTACCTCACAATTTTAGAACATCTTGTCTTGGATACAGAGTAAAACCCTCTCACGAGCACATTCCCGTTCACAGTCTCTCTTTCACTCACAATCCAATCTCCAACCACCATTTCAGTCGCAATCTCATCCCAATTCTCATTCCCTTTCATATTCTAGCTCGACCGAACGATCAAACTCAACTAACAGTGAAAGCGATAGTAGCTCGACAAAGAGTGAGCCTTTACATAACCAAGACGCCCATTCACATGAAGAAGGTACTCAAAGTTATTTGATTTATGTGTGCTTAATTAACTATGTAGATTTAAGTCAACTTATTTTTTCAATTTTTACAATTCAGCTTCAGCACAATATGCCACTAAACGTAGAGGCATTGCGAAATTGGGTGAATTATGGGGTATGGGAAAACGCTTAGAGCTTCAGTTCAAAGATTTATATCAGCCAGTTGGAGATACCGCAGATAGACTATCTACCCATTTAGGCATTTTAGTTCGTGATGGGAACATGTAAGCTTTATTTTGTAAATTTTTGAGAAACATAACGCTTATTAGAATACTCTTTGCAATATTGTATGTTATCTCTTGATAATTTAAAGATGATTATTTAATCGATGTAAGAGGCTACTAATTTAATATTATATCGATGTTGAACAGGTTACCGTTGGCTTTCAAAGATTGGAGATGCAAGGACTTATACCCATACAAGGAACATGTTTGGCAAGAGGTGAAGGTAAAATCAAATGATACCATGATTTGTGGCAAATGAATAGAAAATTTGAATTCTTTACAAAGATAATTATGTAAACTAAAATCATATGTGTAGTAGATGACTTTTTTTCTATACATTGTAATTATATAGGAGAACACTGATGCCCCTGAAGAATTCAAAAAAAATGTGTATGAAGAAGGTTGGAAAGATATGGAGTAATTGGAAAGCAGAGGTGAAGAAACATTATTGTGCCTTTGATACCGATGAAGAGAGATTAAAATATTGTCCACCTAAAGTAATGCCAGAGCAGTGGTCACAACTTGTTAAGTATTTGGGAACTCGTGATGCAAGGGTATGAATGTATTACAAGCAGTAAAGTTTTATAAATTCAAGTTAAACATATATGTTAAATATATTTTTGTAACAGAGAACGAGTCGAAGAAATCGTCGAACTCGTAAGAAGCAAAGAACACCACATACTTCCGGAAGAAAGAGTCATGTGAATGTTGCTCATAAGGTGTTTTATAAAAGATTTTGATTGTCAATATTATTTTATGTTATCAAACTTATTTATGTAACGAATTACGAGTCATTGGATTTATGCAGATGGAGGCTGATTAAGGGAAAAAGGTTTCGTTGGTTAATGTTTACATCAAAACACACGAGAGGAGCGATAGCTCAGCCATTGATAAGGATTTCGCGAAAGCAATGGTACAAAAATATCATCCATGTTCCTTCCCTTCTTTCTAAATCTCAACGACATCATTTTACCTATTAATCAAAATTCTTATTATGTTTATCAACCATTATAGAAGGCAACCTGCAGGAGATTGTGTCATATCGTTAAAAGCATGATATATATCATACACGGATGAGGATTAAATTAACAATTAAATAAGTTTATTATTTATGAAAGTTAAAATTATGCATGAAATTATTATGTGAAACATTTAAAATTAGTGATGGGGAGATACTGGGATCTTTATTCTGTTTTGGTTTTGTGAATGAAGAGTTATAATTTTTGTTTTGTATAATAAGAATCGTTTCATTTCAATCAAAAATGAGGCAAAAAGTAGATCAACTTCTGTCAGATTGTAATGAATCCGTCAGTCATAAAGACGAGATAATTTATGAAATCCTGGGACCTGATAAACATGGTCATTGTCGAGCTTATGGTCATAGACCATCTCCAACTGATGTGCATGGAACTAAGTGGACGAAGGTTAATGAAAAAGGTTATGAGCAACTAAGATCTGAGATTCGATCTAAATTTAAGGATAAATTCTATCATTTAGAGGCTCAGTTTGAGTTGATATCCACACACATGAAGACTTGCCCTTCCGTTGTATCTAAATAGGTTAATAAGTACACATTTTTATCTTTTGTGCTTAATTATCATGTATATATAAATGTATGTTCTAATATTAAATTATGTTATTAATAAGTTCCTCAATCCTCCAACGAGCAATACATACCATCTTATAGGTCCGAGCAACAATTAGAAAAAACCAACCAATTTCAACCTGTAGTGGTACCACAATCAGATCACCATTTAGTTCCATCTCAACATGTAAGTAGATAACTACTTTTTAAAATCATAATTTAAGACTATATGTTTTCATGACTCAAATAATTCATTTTTTATAGATTGCAAATTCTCAACACTTGGCTGCCCCGAGACTGTTGCTCGTGTTAGTGAGCAAACGAATGCTACTTCAATTCAGGTATGTTACTAATTTAAAGGATTTTAAAGGGAACAATATATCTGCGCTTTTTTGGAGAGTTGATGTATACTTGACATTGGGTTGTATATAGTTTTAAAATTTTTGGGATGCCTTAAAAACAAATAAAACTCTGCCGATTTTTTCCATAAATACATCGTTGATGACATATTCATCTTGTTTGTAGAAAGAACCATCAAAGAAGAAGAAGAAGCACCATCAACCACGACAAAGGGTCTCAAATAATTCACTTCCTAAAATTGTAGACCTTATTACTTCCGGACTTCCAAAAGTGGTTGTGGCACGTGGATTCATTATGAGCAAGGGCCCTTCAATAAAAGTAGGGGGTACGCCACTGGGTGAAGACTTTTGGGGAGTATATATTGAGAAAATATTTGTAATAAATGAACCATTACCTAGACCTTATGGAAACAAATCCACAATTGGAGATGTACAATTGGATATGGCATATTGCTAATGTACTTATTTTTAATTTTAATTTTTTAATTTATATGCTATAGAATAAGTATCAATGACTAACGATTGACTTTTTTTTTGTAGGTCGAAGAGGATGTTTGACTTTGATGAAGATAGATCGTGCATTATATAAAATTTTGTTTCCCTTCATGTTTCTCCGGTTTTTCTTATTGGACAAATGATACATTTTATTTTGTGGATGAATAATTGTTCCAAGAACAATTATATTTATTTACGATGAATGTTATTGGTTTTAATTTAATGACGTTTTAATTTGATTACTGCCCCCTTAAGTTAATGTTGTGGTAATGTATTTGTACATAAATACAATACTTCTTATAATTGATTTTTTTAACACTTGTTCTCAGTCATATATATTACAAAATGATGTCAACATTTTGTTTGATGCCGCTATATTTATTCTCGGCATTTTTTAAGTGCCGCCAAAAGTGTGTTGAACATTTAATAGGTGTTGCAAAAGGTTATTATCAACATTTTTTAATTCCGTTAAAAGGTTATTACCAGCATTAATATAAATATTGCTAACTTTTTGCGGCATTTTTTAAAATGTCGTTGTTCTTTTACCACATTGGCTACCCCACTTGTGGAAATGCCGCCATAAGTGCCGTAAACTTTTTGCGGCATTTTTTAAAATGCCGTTGTTCTTTTACCACATTGGCTAACGCACTTGTGGAAATGCCGCCAAAAGTGCCACTAACTTTTCGCGGTATTTTTTAAAATGTCGTTGTTCTTTTACCACATTGGCTATTACCGCACTTGTGGAAATGCCGCAAAAAGTGTTATCGGCATTTTTAATGCTTTTACGGCATTTAATTTATGCTGGGAAAAATCAATATTCCTGAAGATTTTTCAACTTTATTACTTCATTTACAAAGTTTTATTCAAATGTATTTCCATCATAATAAACCCATTTACCATAACTGCATATTATTTTGTTTATTACTGAGTGACTTATATAAATAAATCCATATATGCATCCTAAAATTTCTTCTTGTTCACTTTAATATTTGACATGTAATAACTAGTTTAAACATCAATAACTTCTTTAAACCTTCTAAAATTTTAAATTAATTTCAACTTCATCCTTCAACTATTTTTATCACATATTTCTCATCATATACTCAGCTATAGTGATAATAAGCATAATTAGTCATGTAAATCATACATAGGTATATATATATAACTATCATACTTGATTTTAAACTTGAAAATAATGTAAAATCCCTACAAGTTAAATATAATAACTTTGATGAAGATGTTGAAGGAATACCAATAAGCTCCAAACTTTCTTAGTTTTAATTCTTCTATCAATCCTCTTTTACACTCAAAATAACACTCCCGTAACACTTGAAAACACTTGATTATGGTAGGATAATTGTTTCGTTAGTATTAGTGAACTATAGAGACAATAAGGAAGATCTTGTTGATTAAAATGGTGGAGAGAATGTGTATTTTCAGATTTTTACTAAATTCATATTTTCACCCATCATATAAGGGAGGAAATGGAGTAGGTACCCCCTCCCCCAGTAGTCATCTAACATGGCCCCTACTAATTAGGAGTTACTACCCTACTTCCTAAAGGGTCCAAAGGTAGCTAAAGAATGGTCAACACCAAAGGAGAGACGTCCAAAAATGCCCCAAAAAGTTTCACACTTAATAACTTATAAATAAACTAATTTGCTACTGACAGGTCGTTCAAATCGATCCAGAATCATTTCGAATCGACTCGAAATTCTAATTTTCTTTAAATGTTGGGTTATCACCAAGAATTATTTTTATAGTTTTAATCTTATCTTAACCCAATTTTCCAAATGTGAAAAGTTTTTGTAATGCATTTTTTTTTTTGAAATATTAACTATTTATTATTTAACAAAATCGGGTGTTTACATTCGACAACTTCATTATAGATGCATTTTCAACATCTATCAACTGGATCAGCCAGCAGCGCCTCAAGGGATTGAGGGTAAATTCTATGTCTATGGTAATTATGCACGAGTTATTTTTCACATGGGTATGTTACACTATTTTTCTATTTACACATTCGCTTCTACGTCGTGTTCTACGACCCATAGTGTTCATGGATTTGATGAATCAAGTTAATCATTACAAACCAAAACAAGACCAAAATACCAAAATTTTCAAGAACCAAATTCCTATAATTCTATATGTGTAAGGAATCTAAAGGACATCCTAAATTATCTCCATGCCCCTAAACCCAACCAAACAAATCTTCGGCCCATTCCTAGGCTAAACCCGGGGGGTCAATCGATCAACTATTAGGGGCTGATCGGTCGGCCTAACCTATATGTAGGCCCTTCTTCCCCTTACAAGATTTAATAACATAAACCATCATTAAAGACATTCCAAGATCCTAAATAAGATTGAAACCCCAAACTCTTTCTTATATAATTGTCCCAACATCAATCCAAACCAGTATCTAAAAATTATATAAAAATTTTGCATGGTTAAAGGGGTAAATTTCATATTCAAATTAAGAACCCTAATTTTGTGAAATTTTTTAATTAGATTAATATATACATGTAATAGTTCAATTATTATGGGATTTTAATGGATTAACAATATATAAGTCCTAACAATTTTATAATGATTCCAACTTGAAATCATGAAGAAATCAACCTTATTCAGATTATGTAATTGAAATGGTTTTAACATTATTAAGTAAACTACGAATTTAACTAATTAAATATCAAAATAAGATTATACTCAAGTTAATTTAGAATCCAATATATTACTGCGGATAAATTCTTAGACGATGCAAACTTGCCTTGTGGATTGATTGTGGAATCAAATCCTCAAAATCCCCTAATTCCACTTCTCCTCTTGGTGCCTCCTATTTACAACCTTTGGGTTACTCTCCAAAGTGTAAAGTGTGAATAATAAGAACCCTAATGACCTCTAAACCAGTAATCTCAAAATTAGGTTTAGGCCCATATGGACCTCAACCCAATGAGCCCAAATACACCTCTAAATGGTCCAAAACACTTCCTAAGCCATATAAAAACCCAATAGGCCTAAAACCCGCTATTTTAAGTTAAATGTGAATATCTTCGCGTCCCAAAACTCAATCCAACACTATACTTCAGGCAAATGGTCACGATTTTGTCCCATGACCAAGGCTTATGGATCACGATTTGGGATCATGACCATATTGAGGGTAATAAAATTATAGGTCAAGGTCCAGTGGGGGTAACGATCCAAGGGTAAAATCTTCTCATGGCAGTAATATTACATTTTCATACTTAGAGTTTCATCAATCAAGTATTCGGTATCAAAGGTATTACTCATGGAGTTATAGAACTAACTATACCTAACATAAACTTTCTCATATTTTAATTAAACTTTAACTATATCTCAATTACTCAATATATATTCCAATGATCATAAATTCGAGAACAAGTCTAAAATCTTAATAAGTCAATTCTACATCAAGGGTTTGATGTACCATTTTTAACAATAAATAAGTCCATATTTTAATATAGAACATGTGAGAATAATCAAACTCACACACACACATATATCTTTTTAAAAATTTTGTTATGTATATTGATAAGGATTTCTATAGTTGAAAAGTTGATGTTTAACCGTGTATATATAATATTTTTAACAAACTTGAGGGTTTTTTAAAAATTATTTTTCGTGCATTTTAATTCCGCCATTGTGTGTGTGTGTGTGTGTATTGAAACACACACGCACACATTGAAACACACACACACTGAAACACACGTGCATTGAAACACCCACAAAAACACACACACTGAAATGTATACAGAGAGAGATATGTACCCGGTGGAGAGAGAGGGCCTGGTGGGGAGAGAGAGAGCGGGGCGTGATTGAGAAAGGTGGCCAAAAATCATTTACAAAGCGAGATAAAGAGATAGATTTATGTGGGCAGTTAAAATGAATAAAGCCTTAACTTCTCAAATTTATAACCAAACATGGTCGCGGTTTTGAATAGTGACCCCTCATGTGACCAATCAATCACTTAACATTGGTCACAATTCTAGATCGTGACCACCATTGTGACCAATTAAAGATCGATAAATGGTCACTGATTGAGACTGTGACCAACTTAACGTAGCCATTTTGAACTATTTGGGGGGGGTCATGGTTCAGAATCGTGTCCATAATACAGTTGGTTAATCATCGTTCAAGATCGTAATCATCATGGTGATCATAATGGCGAGAACTTTGGTGCTTAAAGGGGTTATGGTTGGGCCACGTTTTCAGACCGTGACTATCTCCTAATTGTGGTCACCCTTTAACCTGCTCACATTATTGGTCATGGTATTTTAGTTGTGGGTCATAGTTTTGGACACGGCTCTGGACTGTAATGAGTTAACTGTGACAATCTGCCTGTTTTGGTTTAGTATAATATATGCCAAAACTAATTAATTAATTAACTAAATAACTTACTAACTTAGCCATTATGATTCCACATATCAATTAATCAAGTACATATTACTTTAGTATGACCCGACATTATAATGAACAACTTCACAATCATTGGAACCCGATGTCAAGGGGATAATCCAAACATTAGAATTTCGAAAGGCCATTGTTTTACGTCAGACGGGCAGCGCTTGGAAAGATTATAAATCAAAATTATCAACACAGATACGAGAAGAAGCTAAAGGACCAAATTTCGCTCGCCATCTTACATTACTCAAGCCCCCTGGAATGAAGTCAAATGAATGGGATGAATTTGTTAAATCTCGTTTGCCACCTGAATTTGATGCAATTATTTACTTTTTATTGTTATTAATAGACTAAAGTCCACTTTTAGTATTCTTGTATTTCTCACAATTATATATGATTTCTCTTATTTTAATAGGAAACAAGTGAAAACCATAAGGAGGCTAGAGCAAGGCAAATTCATCCACACACAACTAGTCGTAGAGGCTATGCAAGACTTAAGGAAAACATAGTATGTTTCCCCTTCAAAGTTGTATACTTCATAAATAGCTTATATTATTTCGTAATTCTATCTTTTAATTTTTTGTAGAAAGCTAAAGGCCCAAATAAAACTATACATCGATGTTTGGATAAAGGGACATAGGAGACAAAATGGAAATCCGGTTAATCAAGTTGTTGGTGAAGCGATAGTAACGACTTAAACACTTACACAACACTTTACAATTTTTTTAAAAGCTACAATGTGTTTTTTATATCTTTTTAATATGTTGAATTCCTGTATTTATTTTAGGAAAAGATGGAAAAAATTCCATCTCATAATCTAACATCGTTAAGAGATGATGCAGTAGTAAAGGTGCTTGGTCCTGAACGTCCGGGTCATGTCCGAGGTCTTGGATTTTGGGTGACGCCTACGAAGGTAGATGCGTCGTTACATAGTAATGCAAGGGTAGCGACTCTTGAAAATCAAATTCAACAACTTTTTGAATGGAAGAGGCACATGGAAAGTCGAATGACACAAGGAAATGAACGAAATGTGGTATTTTTTTAAAATTAAATATGATTCAATACATTTAGTTTTCCCCTTGTTTTGTTTTTATATACTTCACTTGCAATTTCTATTGGATCAACATGAGGGTGGTGGGGATGCCATGCATAATCAAGCACATACTTTACAGGTTATTGTTAATGAATTATCTAAATCTAAATTGTTTTACTAATTGGATTAATAATTATTTTTTGTTGTTTTCATTGTACTATTTATTAGTGTAATTGAGAGAGTTCATGCGCACAAAGTGCTCCATAAAGAAATTCTCCTTGCAAATTGTTACATTGATTGGGGACTGAAGAAGAAGCGACAAGCGCAGAACTTGATTCTACAAACCCGAAGTCACTAGTGCACCACCAAATCCTTGGGCCTGATTGCTATAAAGCACGGGTTGTTGAAATTTTAGTGCCCAAGGTGCCAGTTTTTCGATACTCGGATCCATTTTCCATACTTGATGATGCAAAAGGAAGTACCGTAGCATGGCCACATCGATACATTCGTTTTGACTAATAATATGAGTGGAATAGTTATAGTTCTTGGATTTTATTCTAAGAATTTTTCTTTGACATTCTCTCGTATCGATTTAAGAAAAACATAAGGAATCAAGTGGGTATGGTGTTTCTTCGTTGCTTTTTGGATTGAAGGTATACTTTGATTTTTTATTTTTTATTACAAGTGTGTCGTTAATTTACGAGAGTATTTACTAAAATTGTTTTCTGAACAGGTACCTAGGTTTGGGAGATGTTGAAGGCATTTTGGGAGGAGTGTTTTTGAAGAATGCTATTAGTTATTTTTTGAAGGAAGATTGCATTTTAACGTGTTAGGCTAATGCTCGTTTCATTCTAATCCCATGTTTTTATGTGGCTTGTAACACCCAAATATTTATTCATTCTACTGTTTTGGGCATGACTTTGATATTATGGTTCTGAGTACATATTATGAGTTTCCCTTAATTATATAAGTTTGGTTCAAATTTCAAGAATTGTGGAATTTCTAATTGTGATGCTATCATATATGTGGTGGATATGTTAATGTTAGTATAAGCAACATGCATTTGAGAAGCTGATTTTTATAAAAAAAAAATTATACACTTTTGACGACATATTTTATACATCGTAAAACGATAATAACAACGCTTATATTTAATCGTGTACAATATTAACGACACGTACGTTCAGTTGTAAAATAACATTCACGACACATAATAAGTAGTCGTGGAAGGTTTTTTTGGGAACTTGAGCTTTTGGTGAAGTGAAGATGGAATGGCACTCATATTGTGGAGCCAACATCTGCCTAAAATGGAATTGTAAAGTGACTCTGATTGAATCACATGAAATTCAATCTCACGGTTGACAGGGCTGGCCTTAACTGGAAATTTGATCCTCCCCTATAGGGTCTAAACATATTTGTTGAAACCGATCAAAGGACCCACTTTGGTGTCCAAATCATGCATATTATACCTGAGCATGAGCAGTAAGTTGACGTACATGATTTCTGAATAACTTCCTTGGTCGATCAAAATCCTCGGTACATCAAAATTCATCACCCAAAGAGTTAGGACCAAAGCATCTATATGGGGAATATTTACGCCAACCAAATCCTCGTCGATTAAAGTGATAACTCGATTAAGATCAATGTCCTTATGCTCGTGTTTAGTGAGTATGGGCTTTGTAAGAGCATAATTATACTCAAAAGCTCCATAGGATTAGATTGTATTATCTCGTTCCAAAAAATATTGAGTCGTAGTCCAAGTTGTCCCAAAAAACTTCAAGTTCAAGACTACAAGACCGGACTTTTTTGTCTTCATTCGAAAAGCTACCTGTTGCCATGACCAATGAGATTGTTGCTTTAGGCTAAAGGTAAAAGAGTTCAAATGACTTAGTTTTACCACCCTTGTTTTGACATAACTTAAATTAAATTTTCTTAAATTGAAAAATGTGTTTAAACTTGTTTGTGAGCTGGTTTGGACAATTGAAACAAATACACTATGCAATATAATATTCTTATAGAAAAATTATGTTCATAAAAAATATATTTTTATATGTGTATTTTAGGTATGAGTGTTCTTGGCCGAGAAAAAACATGCTTAGAGTGTTAGCCAAAATATTGTCAAAACTCTTGGTTGGTAAATACTTGTTCTAATTCTCTGAACAAAGTCACAACCTGCCTCGTCGAAGTGAAGATCTTCTTCGCTCCAGTGAATGTCCCTCGTAGGTACTTTGGTCCAAGTCCAAATTCTCTAGACATAACCGAAACCTTAGTTATCATAATAGGTTCGCCACATAGGGGAATTTCTAGCCAAGCTCCAGCGACAGCTCCAGATTTGGCGCAAAAGGCAATCTACCCAAAAGATTGCATTGTAAAACGTGAAGATTAACTTTTACAGACATATCTTTTGTTGTGTTCAAGAATCAATTTACTTTGTGTGGATGAGAATGACTTAAATGGTTTGAAAGCTTGTGTCCACAAGTTTGAAAACTCCTATTTAATTCATCTTCTTCTGCCTCACAAAATAAGGTTATGGTTTTTCAAGAAATATTTTTATTGTTTTATCAACCTAAAGATATCAGATTTTCTTAATAGCAAAAACCTTCTTTCTATTTTTTAGCTATCTATTATTATCAATCTAATTTAAAGTTATTTGATGTTTGATTACTTCTCTAAACACTTGAACAATATACTTTTGTAAAATTTCTTCTTGAGAAACTTTAAATATTTTTTATATCTCAAAAATACTTTGTTAGTTTATTTTAATTAGCCAAACATTTTTTTAAACTTCCCTCAACCTTTACAAATCTCACACCCTATGAAGTTAGATCTACGTAAGTGGTTTTTCACTTGTTCCTTTGGAACAAAAATAGTTTTCTTCAACTTTAAAGAAGATTTGAAGACTTGGTGCAAACACGACATTATCAACAAATGTTGACACTTACAACACGGAGAGCGATCTGTACTTGCTCTTTCAGCTAGAAGGTGGAAGAAATTTCTTCTAGAAGTTGTGCATTATTAAATCTAGGAAAGGTTCAAGTTTGTAAGTCATTTTTACCTTTTGTAAAACTTTACCTGTCAAAGTGGAAGGTGTCGGTTTGGCCCAAGATTTTTTTCGCGAGGGTTTTTCCCTCGTATAAATCATCATCTCAAGTGCATGATTTACGATTCCGCATTTTGAGTAATCTTATATGCTTCATAAAAATATATCGTTAAGTTAAATCAACTTGTAAATCACTATTTTAACACTTAGACTCTAGGATTAAATTTTGCCCGAATTTGTTTTAAAACAAACACTACCTTCACTTTGGTAATAATTTTTAATTTGGATAGTCCCTCTCTACATGCACATTCCTTCATGCTTTGAGACTTTCACTTAGAAAGATACTTGTATGCAGGTTATGATCTTCACTCTTTCCCTTAGCTTTTTTTTCGTTTATTGCGATAAAACTATCTAATCGTGCATGAATAAAATCATCCCAGGTGGTGGAAGGTCATCATCTTCGTCCTTCTTCTATAGAACGTTAACCCTTGTTGGGGATTTTGTCTTGATTGTGTCAATGCACTCCTTGAGATGACCATCCTATGCAAAATACTCTAGGTATCGCTTGAACATCTTGCAATTCTTTGTCATATGGCCATGGTCTTGGTGATAGGTGCACCTAATATTGGTGTCCCTATCATTAGGGTCATTAGCCATCTTTGATGGCTTGTTAAGGAATGGTTTTTCATTGATCTAAGGTAGCAACCTGTATATTGGTTCCTTGAAGAAAGTGTATATTGCTTAGTAGTCACTCTCATTACTATGTGCTTTGGATCACTTTTGGGATGTATCAGTTTTTTCCCCCTTCTTAGCAGAAGTCGGTTGGCTTCCTACCTTAGAGTATTCTTCGAATTATTCTTCTTAGACTACTTGGGAATATGCTCAACTGGAACATTGGCGTTGAGCATATCGTCTTCGAGTTTACCATATTTCTCCATATGGGCCATGAGATCGTCCATAAATGATGTTGTCTTCTTGGTGAGATATTGGTAAAGGTCATCCGACCTAGCAAGACCAAATTTGAATGATGATATATCCAAATTCTCATTACAATTGTCGATTTCATTGAAAATCTCCCAGTACCAATGAGTGTACTTCCTGAGGGTCACCCCCTTCTTTCGTTTAATGGCAGTTAAGGAATCAACTTCCTTTACCGCCTTATAATTGGTGATACATTAAGTCGTAATCTGCTCGTCCAATTCCTTAAAGGAAGATATTGACGTAGGGGCTAATTTATCAAACCACCTAAAGTCGATTTATCCCCGAGTTAAAGGAAATACGCAACACATGAGGGCATTATGATGGATCCACAAAGACATTGACTGCTAGTAGTGCCTGATATGATAAGATGGATCTACCTTCCCGTCGTAAGTGGTGATTATTTGGAACAAAAAACTTCTTTAAAGGCTTTGACGTCTCTATATCCACAATGAAAGAAAGGTCAACCCGTGACCCAATTCTCTTCTTACGAAATCATTTTGGCCACACGCTAAGTTTAGGTTTAGTCTCCCCTCCAAATTACTCTTGATGAATTCTCGAAGATCTTCGCTACTAACTTTCTTCGATGGAGGCCTAGTCTTGGCCGAACTGATGATATGACTGGATTCTACTGGTCAAACTGAAGTTGGCCCATGACTAGCGATGTTATGATCCGACATATGGTCCACATGCGGATGATTATATCGTGTATCGAGTGGACTCCTTAACCTAAAAGTCATGTCATAGCGGTTGGCCCTATAACACCTGGGGGATTAGTCCCTCTTCTCCTATGATGTTAGAGGTTGTAGGAGCTAGACCCACACTCCTTAAACTGCTCGGTTAGATGCCTCCTCATACGAGTTATTTCTTCATCCCTTTTGTCTAACTTGATTTTCATCAAAATTGACCAGTCGTGACATTAATTTCCTAACAAGGGGTTCTACAGTGGGAATGTAACATCATCAACTAGGTCCAACCCTTCGCGATTTACATCCCCTTAACATTATTTCACTGGGAGGTGGAGAAGACCTTGAAGGAGTTTGTTCCCTCCGTATAATTTATATCTCAGACTGGATACAACTCATGGCATGTGGTAAGACTGATGGGTGCTCATATTGTATAAGGGTCGGTATCTTTCACTGATGGGGATTCAAATCACTTTCTCATAGACGGTGCCAAATTGTTGGGGATATTAAACCTGCAATAATTGAAAAATTATAATTTGGCCCCAATAAATAAGTGCAATGTGAAAAAGACACAAGTTCACATGGTTCGAAAGATCAGCTTGCCTACATCCACGGGGAAGGGAGGGGGGGGTCTTAATTACTGGAGAAAAGAGAGGAAAAATTGTGTGCTAAGGTTTCTAGTTGAGAGTCCAAATCATGGTTACTAGAGTGTGGTTAATCGCACCCCAAATCATTAAGGTCGTTGCTTTTTATAAATACAAGTGTCTTGTAATTCTAGGTCCTCCTTACGGTGATTAGTTAGCATCTTTGATCTTATCTCTGAAGTAGTAGAATTATAATAGGCTTGCATTCGGATAAATCTGATCATCATCTCTTTTGTTTCTCCGATAGAAGGTCCGTAATCTTGAAACGACTACATCATCTTGATCTCTCAGTGCCACATGGCTTGTTCAGCTAAAATTCCCTCTGCTTTTCATGCACTGTATCTTTAAAAGATGAGGATACAAAATAAAAATAGTAATAGTCTAATGCTAACTCCAACTAACTAGGCAAAATTGGTTTTATTTTCACCCAACCAAAACCAATTCGGTGCCACAATAGGATTATGTAAAATCCACCTTATAACTCAAAAGTTAATCCAAAATTTTCATACTTTTGCCCAACAACGCATAGCTAAATGTGTTCATGGGGTAGGAAAACCTTATCCACCATAAAGTTGTTATCGACCGGTGTCTCATTCTCTTAGAAGTTGTTTTATAGTATTAACATGTTCAAAAATAGTGTAGAAAAATATGTAGGTAATAATATGGAAACCAAGGTTCCATATATTTCATTAAATGAAAAACTGAAAAGAGAATGCAAAAAAATCTATATAACTCATCGTGGAACTCGATTCTAATTTAAACAGATTTGCCTTTCCCTTATCGGCTTCCAAGTCTACCCACAACTCTGCAAATATTGTAGTCTATCCCTTTTCCCGGTATTCACATCACTGAGGCAGTAAGTAGCCAGTCGAACAAGTCCTTGTCAAAATAGGTTTGTTCTAATTGTTTCTTTTTAGTTTTCTCAATTTTAAATTTTCCTTTAGTACGTTTTAATTTGGAATCAACATTGCAATAGGTATGCTTCATTTCAACTTTCAAGTCGATGAGACATAAGATGGCATGCAAGACGTCATCGAACAAGGGGTCAAGGACTACTTTTCTTTTCTCCTTCGCAAGATTCTTTCATTTGGTTGGGGAGGCATAGGGTGGAACGAGCAAGGTCAACGACATCCCCCAAGTTCACATTAGACATTGGAACAAAGAGAATGTGCTTGAACGAAACATGGCTAATGGAGGTAGATCCGATCTTTGCTTTCTTCTGAGTTAGAAGGCCGCAACCCACTTGACAATGAATTTCAATATGATCCAACTCTCGTCAAACTTGAAATAATCCCCCTATCTAATAAAGTAAACATGTTTGGAAAACTTTACATCAACTCTGACATCCCAACAACTTTGTGGTGCTCTGATCATTCAATTATGGATGTCAGTGAATTTTTTGACGACCTTTTGTATAGTCATTTACCATCTCTAACTAAAGTGATAGATCAAGGAAATAACTCGAGAGTATTCTATGTATTTTAATTGATACATGTTGCATTGTTGATAGTACTTGTGTTGAGTTGTTGAGTGATGTAAATAGTCAAACGGATTCTCGAAAAACTCAAGGAAGACACAAAAAAATACATCAAATCGAGATGTTGAAGACATTTGAAGGAAGAATTGTAACGAGGTTGATGATGTTGATTTCTTAACTTTAAGATTAAATGCTTTGAGAGTTAAAAGTTCAATTTTAATGGGTTTCTTTGAAGTCTTAATCTATATTAGTTCAATATATCATGCACTGCATTTAATCAAAAAAGTATTGAGGATACATCTAATATAACCTATATTTTTGTGTGTAAAAAAATGCGGGGACACAGAGAGTTTAGTTTTTTTATGTCAAACAAACATAATGATTAATCCATTTGTAAAACCCATTAACTATGTTTGACGATAGAGTAGAAGCTTGGGTAACATAGGATTAAAAATTATTCACAAATTCATCCAATGAACTTTATCTGTCAAAAGGCCTCTTCCCAAGAGCCCAACAAACATATGAAGGAACTATAAACAGGCGTTTGCTGACCATTAGACGGTTGTTGAGGAAGTCAGCAAACATCTAGCAATCTTGATTATTACTATTGGGGAATCCAAAGGGAAAATTTGCAAATAGGCTACAAGTATATTTATTCTCTCTTCTGCAAAATATACCGAGCAACTATCCATCTCCAGAACACTGTAAATTCTCTCAATAGCATATGTGCATATATAGCAACAGCCTATACGCACTTCTGGTGCATACAGATTTGTTCCATAACCTAAATACAAGATACATTTTCTTTTTTCGGCTGAGAAGTAAATCAATTGTATCTGAATCCTAAATTTACAAAAGAGTGGCTCTCAGGGTCATACTAACAAGATCGTCATTGCATTAAGGTGTGGCTATAGAAATGAACTTTGATACACAAGGGTAATATGCACAAGCCTATAGGTAAACTACACACTAATCTCACCTAGAAATGACAGTTAATTAGTGCAACAAAAAACGAAAAGATGAAAAAGGTTAACCGAAAACCCATACTAACAATAGAAAAGAGGGGGGTATCAATCATCATGGTCTGACTCGGAATCTGAGGTAACTCTTGTCTGGCCTTCAATTGCATTTTGCCCCTGAGGCTGTGCCGGATTAGAGGTGCCCCTTGAGGTTTTGTCTAGCATTGCAGGAACAAGAGAACATAAAATACCATTTTGTCCGACATAGATTTGAGATATAAATGATAAGCAAACACTGCAAAAGGGGATTATACTTACCAGGTGCCATAATTCTCACCAGCATTGTTCTGGCATACTGTATTTCTGCTTGGTGTGCACTGATGAATTTAGCCTGATGATTTGTGGAAAAGACAACAGATCTTCAATTTGCATTTGATTTTGTACATCGCAATAAAAAAAAATGCACACCACATATATGAACTCATCACGCATGCTTACACACAATTTCTCATATCTGATCTTTAGGACCCGTATGTTTGGGGGTAGAATATTTTACTTGAGCTGCATTTGATTACCAAAATGGAAAAGATGGAAAATCAGTTTATTTTTAAGGACAGTTGAAGAGTGGAAAAAAGAGATGAGTGGTTTGGTAATATTCTCTCTTACTTTTCCAGTTTTGCATGGAACTCAATTCTTTGATGAAAAGGATTTTCACTTATTTGGAGTTAAATTGGGTTCAATATTTTGTTCAAAGTCACATTTTTATAGCATGTACAATTAATTCTAATTTTATAGAAACAAAATTTCAACTTCAAGTAGGTGAAAATACTTTTCACCTAATAAAAAAATGATTCATTCCGAACCAAACGGGACCTTAGAAGCTTGAATGCCATGAATAAAGAGGTCAAGAAGTAATCAGTTGACTTGATTAAATGTACTGCGTTTTGATTCATTTTCTTTCAACTGAACGGCTAACATACAGAAGGATCTCAAAGCCTTACAGAGAAGGAGACAATCGGAGGACATACCATCTCAACATATGCAAAGCCCATAACCTGATCCACTCTGGATTGATGCTTTAAAAGAAATGGTCGGATGTGGTTTGTATACAGTTGCCTAGCACCCTGCCAAATGTACAGATTAAAACTGCTGAAAGAAACACATAATAATTACAGAAAATATTCAGTTCTATAATGAGGTCCGATGGATGTCTGATGGGTGAGTTTACTCTCCCTCTTGTGATTACTCTGTGTGTGTGTGTGTGTGTGTGTGTGTGTGTGTGTGTGTGTGTGTGTGTGTGAGAGAGAGAGAGAGAGAGAGAGAGAGAGAGAGAGAGAGAGAGGTGGAGGTGGAGGTGGATGCTATCCCTTGAACCTATGAAATATTCACTATTATGCAAAAACAGAAAAAGAAAAGGAAGAAAAGAAGAAGAAAAAATAATTGACCCCCACCCCAACCAAAATGTTCTAATTATAATTATGTCTTGATTTGATTACTGAGAACAGATCATTCCATCCATTGAGAGGTTTCATGCAAATTACACAGTAAAATATCCTTTTTGTTGCCTCACTGATTTCTGGAAGAGTTTGAAACTCAGACGGGGTGATTTCAAATAAAACAATGCCAAATCATGATGTATAACGCGTGCAGGTGTCATTTGCTTGCGCTTAATCCACCAACTTCCACTTTCATCAAGTGGTAAGAGGCACCATTTGTTTGGGTTCTATTCTATCCACCAAGTTCCACTTCTCAACAACAAATTATTTGAAGTTTTGACTGAAACTAGGTATTTTATATTATTAGTAGAACTGAATCTTGCTTCCTGAAAAGCATGGATACTTCATTAGGGGTCACGTAGGGTATTAGATACATGGATACACGGATACTTGCCTTTACATATCCAAGACGTATCCAAAAAAATTATAGGATAGATAAGTATGTCTTCTGTACGTATCACATATCCTGTGATAATGTGAGCAAGCAACATTTGGACATTTCTAATGAATATTGAATTGCTGTTTTTAAGTTTGATACAACAGTTATTGACTAAAATATATTTTTTAGTCATGTAATCATAGAGTTATTAAATTAGTAAATTTGTATACATATAAAAGTAGATCATATTAATATTATGCATATCCCAATCCATGCTTCCTAGTATAGTATCTTCACTAAATAAGATGATACTGAAAAAAAAAAGGATTCATACTCCTTTTGTAAGGCTAAATGGAAAAGCATTATGTCTCTTCATGAAACAAACCATCATAGGATTTCTTTTCCCTTTTTTTTTTAAGTAGAAAACAATGGTTCTCAAATCTTCATATATGTATACTCTGCAAAACAGGACCATACTTTCCGAAATCCTGGATCCATCCAGGTCTACTCTTGATAATAACTCAAAGAAAGACAATTTTTGTTTTGAACTTACATCACCATTTGGGAGTTGAAGCCAGACAAGAAATGCAAACTTCAAGTAATAGTATGGTGGAAACCTGCACAAGGAAATAAAGATAATCAATTAAGTTCACACACATGAAATGCCTCACTGAAAATGATGGAAACGGAAAAAAAAATTATTTGTCATTTTTATTTTCTTTTGTATATTCTTTTATTTTTTATTGTATTTTTCTATCTTTTACTTTATTATTTAGAGGTAAGGAGTAGTAATGGAATTTTTGTAATTAGGGTCTTAGTTTAGAGCATAAGCTACTCATCCCCTTTAAATACCCCATGTAGGCCTCATTTGAGGTAGACTTGAATTTTGAAATAGAAAAGAGTATTTTTCTCTCTAAAAGTGTGTTTTATGTATTGTTAGGAGCCTTTTGACGTGTAGTTTACGTCAAATTGGTATCAGAGCGGGTATCGCTCCACATTGATGTTTGGTGCATCGGTGTATTTTTTATTAAATCATACACTACTCTTCAATGGGTCCAAGAAAATCAAAACAAGATGAAAAGATTAATTAAGAGTTGAGAGAGAGCATTCAAGAGTAGTGTATACCCTTTTCTGACCTACACCACCCCCTGCCCAACCCTCTCTTCTGCTGCAACAATCAGCTATACCCTCCCCTTACCCCACCCGGCTGCCCTAAACCCTCCCCACCCATCCCGCCCAGCCCCTCGAACCTCCTCAGTACCCTCATCTCCACCCACCAACCACCCCACTGGTCAAAAACCCACTGCCAACCCAAACCCTAGCTTAACCCACCCACCCCCCAAAAAAAACGAACCCAAACAGCCCCAAATCCGACCCCCCCCCAAGGCCGGAACCCTTCCCAGGTGCCCCCCCCACCCACGCACCCACCCAAAAAACCCACCCACCGCTGAACCCCAAAACGGCCCATAAAACCTAGAGTTTTGCCCTAGTTGTGCCAAAATTTGTTTGGGCTGACAAATCCAAATCCAAACCCAAACCCATTTTGGTACTCCAAAACCGTGATTTTTGACACGGGAGGAGGCTTCTAGGGTTGGTTTGAGAAAAGAAGAAGAAAATATGTGGGACGTGCACTCTTCAACTTACAGAAATTAATTTTTGGCCCCCACAATTTTTAAAATTTCCTCACGAGTCCCCAATTTTTTTGAACACTCAAGAACGAGCTTGATCTTAAGAGGAGGAGAGTGATGGAAATAAGCCCCTTTTTAGGAATTATTCGTAAATTTTTTTTTTTTGTATTTTCTTTTATTTTGTTATTGTATTTTTCTTTCTTTTGGTTTATTGTTTCGAGGTAAAGAGTAGTAATAGCATTTTTGTAATTAGAGACTTAGCTTAAAGCCTAAGCTACTCTTCCCCTTTAAATACCCCTATGTAAGCCTCATTTGAGGTAGACTTGAATTTTGAAATATGAAAGAGTAGTGTGTTAGGTATTTTTAGGAGCCTTTTGACGTGTAGTTTACGTCAAGAAATTATTACAATTGCATTTATTTTTACATCTAAATCTGAAGTTTGAATCGACTATTCAGAATTCAGATGCAACTTTACCTCTTAGTCATTCAGAGCCAAATATAGTCGTTAGTCTCTTAATCATTTAAAAAAAAAACAATATTTGATGGAAATGGCGTCAAATGGAAGTAAGAAGAAAATAACTCGCGTCTAAACTCTCTCAAATCAATATCTGAAAAATATATAATGCCCCAAATAAGGCTACAAATGAGTATTTAGAGGTGGGAAATAGCTTGGGCTCTAAACTATAGAACTAATTATAATTATGTCCCTAGATGCCACTTGTCCTTCCCACTTCTAAATACTAAGAAAAGAAATATACAAAAAATACAATGCAATACTAAAAAGAATAAAAAACCAAAAAAAATGACGAAAAGGCCCTTATTCACATCACTCTCCCCCTTGAAAGAGTTTATCCTCAAACTCAAAGGGGAAGGCCTTCAGTGTCACCATCCAGAATAGTAATGAGGGCATGCTGCGGTGGTGTCTCCGCCGTCTCCTCGAGATACTCGGGGTCACCAGAAGCCAGGAGAGCGCGACACCGGAGGAGGGAACAATCCGAAGCTCGATGACCAATCATTCCACAATGGTAACATTTGAATGTTATAGGGCGAGAGGGTGCTGAAGGTGGGGCAGTGAAGGTCGAGCAAGTAGGTGGGGGCACGGGAGCACTAGAGACCACAGGGGCTGGAAGAGCAACAGTGGAGCGGCCACAAGGTGTGGAGGGGCAATCTGATGGAAAGACTCTACTTTGGTGGTGTACTCAACCGCCTTCGCAAAGGAGGTGACGTCACGTAAAGCAAGATCTCGCTGAACATGACTCTGCAGTCCATGGATATATTGACTAATACGCTGCTCCTCACTCTCGCCTAGACGGGTACGAGTACAAAGAAGCTGGAAACGTTCCGTGTAGTCTAAAATTGAAGTGTTCTACCGGAAAGACTATATCCGAAGGAAGAGGTCGCGCTCGTAGGTAGAGGGAACAAAGGCAGCCATAAACTGTGCCTCGAGCACGGCCTAGGACTGGATAAGAGGTTAACCCTCAAGAACAAGGCGTTGCTCCAAATCATTCCACCATACACTGGCATAGCCCTGGAACTTGGTCGCTACTAGCAAAATACATCGGCAACCCTTCAGTCGCTTGTGCTCAAAAATTCGCTCCATCACGACGAGCCAATCAATAATGGCATCGGGCTGAAAGTGGCCATCGAACATCAAGACATCCACCCGAACATCGCCCTGCATACTCCTCGACAACAACTGGAAGGCTAAGTGTGTGATGGTATCGCCACCCTATAGGGTCAAATCCCCCTTATCTAACTCATCATCACCTGGTGAAGAGTCATCAATCAGGACTCCACATTGCGGTCTCCGAGCCGGTGGATGTCTAAGAGCTGGGACAGGTGAGGGTGCCTCTAGTGGTGGTGGTGGAGATGGTGGGACATAAGGTAGTATGGCTTCCAGAGAAGGAGGTGGTGGTGCTGCGGGAACTAGCAGCTAGCGATTGGGGCAATGGTCCATCTGGTGAGCCCTCTGGTAGCACAAAAATCAATGTCGCTCTATAATGGGAAAGTATGGAGTGGCCTTCGGACTCAATGAGTCGAAAGGCGACACATCAGTGCGTCAATCTGTCGGAAGTGGGGGCTCAATGTCTGGGAGAGACTGCGATCGGGGTGAGGGAGGTCCATCAGGTGGTGGAAGGCCAATCCACTCTTATACCCGCTCAAAAGAATCTATTGGGGAAGTATGGGCAAAGCGGGCATCCCAAATGGAATGCGGGCTAGGAACATGCCTCGAATGCCCCGAGGGTGGAAGAGTAGTGTGTAGTATGGGTGGGGGCGGAAGCGTGGGGAAGGAGATATGGGGATGATGATCCATAGTGGTGGGTGGAGCAGGGAGAATAGAAGGAAAATGGTGGGACAAGTGTGGCCCATAGTGTTTATGAAGGTGGTGGCAGGGACAAGTCAAAATATGGTGGAGGTGAGGATCATTATGAGAAGTGGGAGGGTGGAAGTCTGGGGTTTGTGTGGGTAAATTGGATGGTACGAGAATGCCAGGTGGTGGTTGATGGAGTGATGGGGAATAATGGTGGTGTAAATTTAGGTCGGGTGGTGGTGGGGATTCCTTGGGTGGTTCTTCGTAATTTTTTAGGGTGGTTGTATGTTGGCTTAGGTTTTAAATGTGGTAGAGTCAATCTAAACACGAGAGGGCATGTGGTAGAGTTAGGGTTTGTATTTATGGACTCTTGGTCACGATGTGGATGTAACCCTAGGATTTCTTTATCAAAGATGGTGTTGTCGGCCACAGCATGGGTAGTTCGATTATGAGAAGATGGGCGGGAACAATGCCCGAGATTATCCGGCGTCGGCATGACATCATTTGTGGCCGAAAAACTGCTGGAACCTCCTCAGATTGTTGGACGCCTGTTGCTGGCATCGACCAACGACTGTGGCAACGGATCGGGCAGATCGGCGGCCGGTGCGGTGGGTTGGCGTCGGCCGGTGTCTAGTGATGCGGATCGGGGTTGTTCTAGTGCCGAAGGTCACAAATGATCTGGGCGATCGTTGGGGAGTAGTTTCTGGCCCACGAGCGATCGTTGGGGAGTAGTTTCTGGCGGACATGAATGGGAATGAGCGATCGGCGCTGAGAGGGACTCGTCGGTGCAGATCCAGTTGCATGGGGCTTGGGTCGGAGCAGCTTAGCCACCCAGCCTTACTGGCAAGTGGTTGTCTGCTGCCTGAAGCGTTTTTTAGTGGCCAGCCGGATCTTGGATGCCTTTACCGCCAGTACCCGCCTCGGTTGGGTTGGTGTGAGGGCAAAGACTTATTGGATTTACTTTTTTATGGTAATGGTGTGGAATGGGTTGAAATTGAAGAATTAGGGTTAGGGTTTTGAGATGGTGTGGGGGCGGTGCAAGGGCGGTCATTGGTGGCAGGCAGGCATCAATAGCATCCATCCGAGCCACTAACCTGTTGAGAACCGCTTCAAAACGATTGGTACAAGTCTCCACGGGGGCGTACTTTCTTCTCGGTCCCATTTGGCGTTGTTTACGATTTTTGTCTACACAACAACGGGTAAACCAACGAGGCTCTGATACCAATTGACGTAAATGGCGTCAAACGGAAGCAAGAAGAAAATAACTCTCATCTAAACTCTCTCAAATCAATACCTCAAAGATGTAGAATGCCCCAAATGAGGCTATAAATAAGTATTTATAGGTGGAAAGTAGCTTCGGCTCTAAGCTATAGAACTAATTACAATTATTTCCCTAGATGCCACTTGTCCTTCCCACCTCTAAATACTAACAAAAAAAAAATACAAAAAACTACAATGCAATACTAGAAAGAATAAATGACAAAAAATGACGAAAAGGCTCTTATTCACTTCAATTTGTGTTCCCTCTTAAGTCTGAATGGTTTAGATTCAGACTTAAGAGGTAAAATCAAACACCACCTAAATATTCTGGAGAATGAACACTTGGAAAGATCATACATATATGATATTTTAATGGACGTGACACAAGAAAAAAATATAAATAAAAAATAATGGCCACTATTTAGATCTTTAGAAATATCGTAAGCTAATTTTCTCAGACAACCCTGTTTAATGAAGGGATGTTAGGGGTCTGTGATTCTACTATCCAATCCAGAAAATAAAACAGGAAACATAAGGTAGACCAGAAATTTAGGGTGAAGTGTTGAATTGACAACTTAATGGGAACGGACTAATTAGCACGAACTTTCTCTTAGGTTTGAATAATGTAAAGATTTACATATTTTTAAATGCAATATTGTTCAAAATTGACTGTGTGAAAAAAATTTATGATCATGGAAGTTGAAAGTTGCTTTGGCACACATACTGAAGAGATTGAGGTTGTGGAAAGATAAGAGAAATTGAACAGTGTAGGATGGTTCAATATTTTTTTTTTTTTTTGGTGATAATAAATTGATCTCCCATGCAAAATGGTTATTTAGTATTAAAATGCAAACTCAAGCCTCGAGCAAAGGTTAATGTTACCATAGTGAGTGGTGTAGGCAGAAATTTCAGTCAGTGGGGCGGGAGATACGACCAATGCCGAGGTTCAAGCCCCGATGCAAATTTTTTGAGGGGCATTTGATTTTTACCGATACTAAATCATTATAAACTAAACAGCTCCAAATATCAAATAAAATGTCCAAAATATTCTCTTCACTCAAAAGCCTCAAAATAAAGTCGGAATCAAATAAAGGCAACATACAAGCACCAATAATTCCCATAAAGTATGGCATGTTTTTGGGAACATGTTACATGGAGCATGTTTTAAAGAACATGTTTCGAGGAGCTTTAACAGTCCCCGCAAACTCGACTATCCTGGAGAGACGAGATTGGACCTTACTGAAACGATGCTTGTCGAGCCCTTTGATAAAAATATCCGCATGTTGATTCGGAGAGGGGATAAAGTGAACTCGATGAGAGCCCGCCATGAAACGTTCTTGAATGAAGTGATAGTTCAACTCAATTTGTTTGGTGTGGGCATGAAAAATAAGGTTGGAGGCCATGTAGGTTTTGATGAGATTATCACAGTAGAGGGTGATAGGGTTAAGGGAGGAAACTGCAAACTCGATGAGATGAAAAATTCAAGTCGTTTCAGCACAGATATGGGCTAGGGAGAGTTACTCAGCTTCGGCACTGGAGCGAGAAACGGTGAGTTGATTCTTGGCAGTCTAAGAGATAAGCTTGGAGCCAAGGAGACGCAGAAGCCAGTAGTGGAGCGTTGGGTATCAGAGCACCCAACCCACTCAGCATCGGAATAGGCAGTGATGATAAAAGAGTTAGAAGAAGGGCGGAAGAGGAGACCATGATCATGAGAGCCTTTGAAGTAGCGAAGAATTCTCTTGGCAACTATAAGATGAGGGTAACGGGATTGACTCATAAATTGAGCCACATGATGGACAAGTAGGCTATGTCGGCGTAGGTGAATGTGAGATATTAAAGGGAGTCGATTGACTGACGATACTCGGTGGAATTAAAAATGAGGTCATCGATATTGGCTGAGAGTTGTGTTTTGGCACAAACGGGTGTAGAGCAAGGCTTGCAGTCAGTCATGTTAACGTTGTGGAGAAGGTCGATAGTGTATTTGGTTTGGGAGAGGTGAAGGCAGCTATGAGGGTAGGTGACTTCAAGACCAAGGAAGTTAGAAAGGGGGCTGAGATCACTTAACTCAAATTTTTTGCCCAAGGTGGTAATGAAGGAAGTGAGGAGGTGTAGGGTGTTGTCAGTAAGAATGATATCATCCACGTACAGTAGAAGGTAGAGAACTGCATACTCAGACTTGTAGATGAATGGAGAGTGATTGGCACGACTATGAGTGAACCCATTTTAGAGAAGAAAACTACTGAGCCGCTAGAAACAGTCACATGGGGCTTGTTTGAGGTTGACTCATGTGGACAAAGATGATAAGGATGTGCAGAATCAGTGAAGCCAGGAGGTTGACTCATGTGGACAGTCTCGTCAAAGATCCCATGGAGAAAGGCATTTTTCACAAGAGACCGGTCCTGTGAGATAGCAAGGTTGAGAATTGTGCGAACTGTAGTGGGTTTGATGATCGGGTTAAATGTTTCCTTGAAATCAATACCGGCATGTTGATGTCCCACCCTAGTCCCATCGTTCCACGTGTCCTCATCCATATTCTAACACACATACCACAGTGCTTTTGACTATGATACTACTTCGATGTAACGTAGCTGAATACTCAAATAGGCTAAGGCCGCCCAAAGACTAAAAAATGGATGAAAATAACATAATAATTAGAACTATATATGGAAATAAGCAGAATAAAAGCACTAAATGATGCTCTTGCATCACAAACAGACAAAACTGGAAATATATTATTAATAGTATAGCCTCAACTTCTCTCCACGTTTTATGCATCAACTTGATTTGACAACACATTGAAAATATGAAGGATGGATTAATCAGAAAAGCAACAAATGTAGTACTACTCCGACATTCAATCAATGTAAACATTTCCACAAATGTCGAACACAATCAACAGGAGATAAGAAGGAATCAATCTCGAGAAAAATGCATGAAGGAGCAGGCTAAAGTGCTAAACGTGAAAAAATTGTGAAACTGGTACTAAATTATCAAACACAATTATCAATGTAATGGCATCAGATTCATACCAGGATAAAATTTTGTCTGAAAATACTTCCACGAGGCTGAAAGATCCATAAGCTGTAAATGTTGAAAAAGATCAATATAAGGGAAATACAAAAATATCCAGAGAACCTTATCAGTTGTGATGTAAAAAACTGGCTAATTTATACAGTTTTAATTAACAATTGACAGTAATGTCGTGCAAATTAAGAAGTAACCTCCACTTAACTTACTACCGAATAAGAATATTTGAAAAAACAAGAACTGTGATAAACTAATATCAAGCGCTTGCAATATATGAAAATCATTGTTGTTGCAAT
This sequence comes from Sambucus nigra, assembly GCA_949130495.1. Classification (NCBI taxonomy): domain Eukaryota; kingdom Viridiplantae; phylum Streptophyta; class Magnoliopsida; order Dipsacales; family Adoxaceae; genus Sambucus; species Sambucus nigra. The sequence goes on along the minus strand of OX422207.1, from coordinate 306,077,418 downwards.
AGTTATTTACCTAGAAAAAATCCCATCGTTATACGAAAAAGACCTGCCAGGGGGTCCTAGCACATTTCACAACCTATAAAAATCCTTAATGTGAAAATCCTTACATAATATATATTAGATAATAGAGTAAATTACACTAGTAGCACCTCAACTTTTTCCCCTCGTACCAATTTGGCCTCTAATTTACTTTTTGTAACAACTTAAACCTGTAAGTATATTTGATGTTTACGGGAGGCCGGGGGAATAATTGTATTTTTACTTGTTTTTTTCATGTCTCATTTAGTAATTTTCTCTCTTAGTTTAGTATAAGAGGTTGAGGGTATTATTGCCTTGGAATATTCTAGTATTCTCTCTTCAGTCATTTTTATCTTGGCAAGCAAGATAACTTATTCTAGAGAGAAGGTCATTGGCCTCCCATTATAATCACTACTATTACATTTGATATAAATGAGATTTAAAGAGAGAATTGGACAGTTTGTCTTTAATCAATGTTGAAGTTGTAGTAGTGGTCTAAATAAAATTGATTCTACTCCTAACTACACATCAAATTTCTCCCCTACTTGAAAAAGCTCGTCCCTAGCGTGAGAGATATGCGACAACTGAGCAAAACAACCACCGCCCAACTTAAAAAGGAAGCTCAGCTCGAAAGTGGCCAGAATATACGATAACAAAAGTTCGGGAACGGGTGATATGAAGTCCCAACCATGGCCGACATATATGAATTGGGCTCGGAGCTTGCCACAATAATAATCAACATGCCACCACTGCGGGGATGGAAAACGATGCCATATGTGGCCCGAGTCTTTTTGATGAGCGCCTTGGAGTCTTGACGCTTCAACTAGACCTTTAAACGTGCCGCAAGACCTCTTAAAATTGGTCCAGAGAAACATGGTCAATCAGGGCCACCCAAAGCAATATATTATCCTCGGGAGACCATACCCAACAACATCATCATTCCCAAAGGGTGGGAAGAAATCATCCATACCATATCTGGAGAAAATGCGTGAGAGTCACCCAACCATCCTCAATAAAAAAATATCAAAGAAACCTCTAACAAAGAACCCAAACATCTCCTTCCCCGAAAATGGAAAAGAAGTCCCTGATCTTGAAAACCTCCAAATCTCGGATCTTGATACGAATAATCTATCCATCCTCTTCAAAAATGGAAAAGAAATCCTAAGGATAGAAATTGAGACACATACCATTATCTGACGGTTCCTCGGCATTGTCGAAAAAAAAACCATGCGTGATAGGTTAGCAATCTTCATCATCGTACACAGAAACGACGTCAGTTAAAGGGGGTATCATGCTTGTAGTAAACAGTTGAAATATCGTTCAAACACGTTGCCCGCTAGTGCACCCAATGATCACAAGTCGTTTCCATCTCAAGGAACTCCGCGCGACACTATTTCAGAGGTGGTGGCGCTCCTCATACTCCCCAAATGAGATAGCTCCTGAAGATCCCTATATAGAGACTCGCGTGCAAGAGTCCAGCAATCGAGGTGAGCTTGGAGTTCATCGATGGCAACATGACTCACTCACTCAAATTTCTGGCAAGCCTCCATATCTTTCCAATACGCGGTGTCACAAACTCTGCGTTACAACGAATCGGAAGGGAAATTGGTGTCGGGAAATGAGATTGGGCTTGAATTGGGGGTTTGAGAAAATTTAGGGGCTTAATCAGAAATTTCAAAAAGTTCAAGGGTTAAGATATAGATTTTAGAAGTTGAGTAGGGCTCCAAATAATTTTCAAGGGTGGAATGGTGGTGTGGGTTGCATAATTTTTGTGAATGGTTGGGGAGGTGAGACTGCAATTTTTGTAAGGAGTTCGGTGTTCAAATTTGTAAGGATTGGTTTGAAATTTGTAAACACTGGTTGGAAATTTTGGAGGACAAAAGTATAATTATCAAAACGCAGGGAAAAGGGAGCAAAGTCTGGAGGGGTTTAGAGTGTGGGTTGGGCCCCAAGTTGGGTAAAGCCAACTAGATCAGGGGTATTATAGTGTGCTTTAGCCGCTTCTTTTGACAGGTCAAATCCAACAATTGATGGGCATAGCTGGGCAACCCATGGGCATGCACCGGAGCTCCCGTGGGTGCTGCCTGAAGTTCCCAAGCTCCGTCGGAGATCGTGGCTGGCGGATTGCGACTAGAGGTAGCCGAATCGAAGGGACCTTGCTCCAGATTTGGGGTTCCCGAAGATGGGTTGGGTTCCCAGTGTTCGGACCTGGAGTTACTAACGAGAAGTGACCTCTGTGGAGCCCTCCAGTCATCAGCGAGCAAATTCCGACGTTAGTAGAAGGTGTTGGTGGCCGGATCATGGAACGTACGTTCGAACGGTGCCGGTGTTCCAAATATATGGCTTATGAATCCCTACCGCCTCATGGGCCAAAATAACAGAGATGTGGCCCCCCGGGTGGTTCAATGGTGGTCACCTGCCACCAAAGATGAGCGTGGTTGGCCGGCAAAGGCAGATCAGTGGTGTAGTTAGCGTTTCTGGGGGCGTGGATTCCAGATCGGGTGGTAGAGGGTGTTTCGAGGGCGGGAATAGCGGTGTTGCGTTACCACCGAAAGTGGGGATGTAGTTTCGAGGAGTGGATAGTCAATTCCTCCGAGAACTACCCATGCTCCACATTAACTACGGTGACCACATCAGGAGGGAACGCCGCTTTAATACCAATTTGATATGTAATTGGGAGCGAAAGCGATTTAATCTACATTACACAACAACATTGATTAGAAGGCAAAGTGACTAATTCTCTCTTCAAATCTCATTCATCTCAAAAGTAGTAGTAGTGATTACAATGGGTGGCCAATAGCCTTATTTATAGGCTAAGTTATCTTGATAGCCAAGATAACCCTAAAAGGTAAAATGACTAAATAGGGCAAGAATATTTTAAACGAATATTACCCTCAACCTCTTATACTAACTACATAATGAAATAATTACACACTAGACATGAAAATAAAATGAGTAAAAATACAATTAATTCCTCAGGCCTCCCATATACATCAATGGTAGTGTAACCATATCACCCCTGCGTCACGATTTAATCAAGGCACCTAGTCATGTGCCTTGCACTTGAATACTACCCAAAGACACATAAGTCATTTTGACCTCAAAAATTAGAAATCATTTGGCTCAATGATGAGATAGAGTGAGATCACTATTGATTCTAGAACAATTTGACACCCCAAAATAAGACATTGTCTGGCTAATTGACATGGGCTAGAAGTCATGACTTGCACATGACTATTCCATCAGATTATCAGTAGATCCTAACAGAAGGGTGACATAATTACACTTGCAGTACTCACAGGGCTAATTATTATAACAAGATAGATCAAGGGACCAGATCGTTGCAAGGGGAAAAGTTTAAGGGCCACTGATTGGTGCAGCACTACATAACATTGCTAGCATATCACATTAAACACAAAAACGTCTTATGATGCCAATTGTCTCTGGGCACAGCTAAAATTAATATGCCACTTGTCTTTCAAGGCACATTTAAAAGTGATGAACAAAATGAAAGGAGCAAAGAGAACAGAAATAATCAAACTATAGAGGAAATTCTGCCAAGGGTTTCAAAGTCTGCTATATCATAGATTCCACGATCAACAATATAAACTACTATTGAAACACTTGAATAAATGAAGATGTAGATTTTATCAACTTATTGCTATTTTAATTGCAAAGTTTACAAGTAGAAAGTACGCAAAATGAATAAGATACTAGCCAAAGATCATTTTCTCAACTTGCCACTAACAAGGAGGGAAAGCAATATTTGAAATGTGGATTCAATTTGACAGAAATTTTCCACTTAGGAATAACTTTCGAGCAGTGCAGGTGAAAAGGGCAGACTATATACAGTGCAAGAGTTTCATTACTGTATCTCAAAGCATGGGCCTCCAAAGATTTATATCTTTCATATCATGGCCGACTTATTCTAACCCGTGATTAGTCTACCACTAATTGCTTTAAATCAACCCCAAACCCCCCTCCTCCTCTCCACTTCTGTTCCTTCTCTCAAAAAAAAAAGCCCCTTCATGATTGCTTTCCATAACCCTGTACGATAATCCCTACCCCCACCCCACACATGCACACCAGATGGCCACCCAGGTCAGGCATCCCACATATCCCTCTTACAACTTTCCATAATTATGTTCCACCGCAACAAACTTCCATGACCAGTTTCCAACAAAGGCCACGTCATAAACCCTCAACTTCTTGGAAACCCAACCCCTAATTTATATAGGATAATAAACCACGTGCCAATCAACCACATAGTATTTGAATTTCTCTACGAGACCACTTCACAGCAGATTATTATACTGTTTGCCAAGTATCATGGACATCAAAGCAATAAAGACAAACTCAGGCTAATAGGTAGGTAACACCGCAAAAGTTTTTGAAAAGGTAAGAACGCTAAAAGCTCTAATACCAGTTTGAGAATGCTATGGGTGATTCGAATAAACACAAGTTCAATATTTTTATATTTTTCCAATTTTAATAATTGAACTAAATTCACCCAATTAAACTTAGCACCGATTAAACCTTTTCTTATGAAAACTAATTTACTAATTTTTATCTTTTAACCTAAACATGAATCTAGGTGATAGCAGATAAATTAAATAAATCAAACCACAAGAACACGCCGATATACGAGGAAACCACAATGGGAAAAAACCTCGGACGGCCCAGCCAGACAATCACTATGATATAGTTTTACAAAGAATAGACAGTAGACTTACATAACAACTCGATCCCCCACAAGTCTTGACGCTCTTCTATCTTCAACCACTCCTCCACAGTGCAACGCAGGAATCCACCTACGCAAGCTCCACAACACACGAGTCCACGTATGTCTCGGTATCCACCGATACAGCTCAGCAACCGTCTATGATTCAGAACACGGTGTCCACCGCTTCTTTACCGCAATCAGCACGTACGGAGCCCACCGCACAAAAACAGATGCTCTCAAGATGATAAAAACAAACAAGGTGCCCAAACAAGATCTCAACATATATGATTTATGAATCTTGGATCTTGTAAATAAAAGGGTGTAACTTTTAGAGTTGGAACTTTTGAAACAGATCTGCTTTTCATTTTCATCAAAAATTCATCTCTCAAACAGAAAACTGAGTCTGAAAAAACATTTATAAAAGAGTTAAGGCAGCACGTCGTTAGAACGATTTACTGTTGTAGTTCGAACGAGATAATGATCTCGTTCTCGCTTCTAACGACCTCAGCAAAATCAAATCAATACGCTTCGTTTGAAGCTTGTTTGAAAGCAACGATCGAACGACCTAAGGATGTCGTTTGAACGACATGGACATGTCGTATGAACGATCTAAATGATTTTTAAAAGTCCACATATGGTAAACTCAGAAAACATATTTTTGAAAAAATTAAGTTCCAAACAGTTTTGAAAACAGAACACCCTTAATAAAAATTCCATGGACTCGTAAAACAATATACGTTCATACCTGCGAGATCCTCAGTATATGTGAAGACAAACGTGGCACGGTAAACACGACTTAGAATATGCACTCTTCGAAACTTTGCCGCTACGTCTTCATCAAACAACGTCATAGGCTCATGGGATCATCAACTCAAAATCTATCCTATGACTCAAACGTTTCGTCCAGAATTATACCAATTACAACAAATTAACTCGATTGAAAATTTGTCCGTACAGTTTTCTTAAATAGAGTTCACTTCTTCCTCACTTTCCATAGATATCGCCTCTTCTGAACATACCAACCTCCTAAATCTTTTAAAAACCGAATTCAATACCCCTTTGGCTGTGAATGATGAATTCAAAGGGAACCTAAATGAATTGTAGATAAGAAATCATCTTAAGAACATATTTTGTACCAAAACTGTCACATCTCCACCTTACTAATGGGTATAAGTTCACTCCTAATTCACCCTCAAATCTCACACTACCTCGAAACAAAGAAAACACAGAGAACCCAATTGCTCTTCCTCCACCACACAAAATTTAATTAAAACTAAGGCCTAGCTGCAGGCTTCTCTAATTTTTAACCAGAAGGATAAGATAGATGTGGAAGTTTATGATTATAAATAAGACAATATCACTTAAAGAAACAAAAGGAGAAGAGAAAATTGCCTACCTGCCCAATATAAAAGCCACTTTTGCTGGTCCTGTTCAGCTTTCCTCTCAATGGCCTTGAATGTATAGTAAACAGGTAAAACTATCCCAACAGAACAACTGTGAGGGAGTCAACACCACAAATATTAAATAGTTGATTAAGTGGGAAAAAATGTCATAAAACCAAATCAATATTTATTTACTGATTTATTTAAAGTACAAAACGGTCAAATCAAAAGCATTAACTTTAAATCCATGTCAACAATATCAAATTCCAAAGCAAATGCAGCACTCTTTAAAAAAACACATGAGCCAATAATGATGCTCACCATGCTGTTCGCATTACAATGTTGGAACTACATGGGGAAAGAATAAACCGCAACCCAACCTGCATCAGATGTAACAGATAATAGTGACGTGATTGGTATCGCACAAGCTGACATTCACACACATTCTTACTCGAAATCATAAAAACTTGCATTAAGGGTTCGTTTTATTCGCGTTGATTTCTTTTCCATGGAAAATAGTTGTTTTAATTTATTTTTTATTTTTATGGTTCTTTATTTCAAAGACATTCTACAACAACAATAGTTATAAATATGAAATATGTTCCATATATTATCATTTTCCATGCAAAACAATTCTTACCCACCCCCCAAAGAATTGATTGCTATAGAAAACTCCAAAGTAAGGCCAAAACACTTCCATCTCTTTCCACTACATTTCTAACTTGTCATGAAAATTGAACTATATCTCAATCATTTACCAACTTTGTATTCAAACACACCGTAAAATTGTTTTATTTTAGAGACATTGCACGTTAACTCCATCTGAGATCTCGATCACTGCCTAATTGGAACCAATACCATCTTGTTTAGACCTTCCTATCAGTTTTCTACATAAAGATCACAATAGTGCAATTCGGAAATTGAGTTAGCGAGAGTACCGAACTCTCAAAAAATAAGGCACATTGTCCATAAGAGTGCGTAAACTTAGCTCCATAATATCCCCATTCATCAAAGCTAACCGATGCTCATGTTAAAACATACTCACACATACTCAACTCAACAAAGCGTTTACCCAATTATTTGGGGCAGGTTAAATCAATAGATTATGTAATTTTAGGACTTCAAATAATATTGATTATGGATATAGGACAACAAACATTTCGTTTCTATTTTTAGTCCCTATTTTCAAACTAAAGGAACACGTGTCACGCTGTGATTAGTTGACGTTTTATGAATATGGGTCCGCGCCAGCGGCTTTATTCAAAAATAGGGACTAAAACAATAAATAAAATGTTTGTTGTCCTATTTTCAAAATACACATTACAATATGTCCTAAATTTACAAAGTCCCTTAAATCAATCATATTTTTCCATTTCGCTACGTTAAGGGCAATATCTTTAGTTAAACCACGTATGTCTTTTTTTTACAATATCCCACTAAGTCAATTTATGCCCATCTCTACCCCTTGCGTTACCATCAATATTAACTAATGCTACGTTTATTTTTTTCATCTGAATCTAAAATCTGAACTCTGAATCTGAAGTCTGGAATCTAATTCTGAAAAATATGTTTGTTTTTATATCCGACTGAATGAATGTATTTACACCGACTCAGACTTGAGTTCAAACTTCATAAATACATTTACCTCTTAATTATTCAAATACAAAAACAGTCGTAAGCCTCTTAATCATTTAAAAAAACAAACACTATTTGGTATCTCTTAAGTCTGAATGATTGAATTATTCAAGTTCAGACATAAGAGGCAAAAACAAATAACACCTAAATTACCCTTCCCTGTGGAGCATTCATTGGTCTACGCTTGGCATATCCAAACCATCTAAAAAAAAAAATCCAACCGAACTCAAGAGTGAGGTTAAAAATAATATTCATCAAAAAATTCAACCCACTCCATGATCAAAAGTTTGAAAGGTCGAACATGCAAATATGCAACTCAATTTCATTTCACCCACTTCGGGTTTGAAATTTTTTTATGATTTTTTTGTAAATGATCCTTTGGTTAAAAAAATCATTTTTAGTACTTTCATTAATATGGTTTGTTTAATGAAGTAAGATAGTCATCATTGTGCATAATTTGAATATTATAATACACAAAAATCTCCGGGTACACAAACATGAATGTACGTGTATAGGAAGATTAACACAAATCTGGTACTCCCAACTTCAAATTTAAAGCACAACGGGAGATTGTAAACACTAGATAATTATATTCGAATAAATCAAAGGAAAAAAAAAAGTAGCGTACCTCGCTCGCAACGCTGGATCCAAGAAAAGCCATTCGTATTGGTATACTATGTGAGACGCTTCGATGAATTGATATTGTTTTTACCTCTTCTTCTTACTTTTTTTGTTTGGGATTTTTAGACTTTTATTTATGTACCTATTGTGTAAAAGTTTCTTTATAACAAATTTCAAGTCAAAAAGGCTTAAACATGTCTGCCCTCAATCTAAAATGCTTCACAAATGAAGGTCATCATCATAGCAAGAGAATTTTACGTGGGAATTATTTTTAAGTAAAAAGACCAACTAATCCTTTTCACATGTATATTCATATATAGCGAATGTTAAATCTTCATTTCGAAAAATCCTAAAACTATGTTCTTTCTTCAAATTCAATATCTTATGGCAATGTTTTCAAATTTGAAATCTCTTTTTACTCATTTACAAACCCATTAGATATTTATTGATTTAAATATTAGCCAAAAATTTTATTTGAAAGTCAGAGCAACTTTCTACTAGTTGATATTTTTTCTTGGGTTTGTGTCATTATCTACCATTTGTGTCGTATCCACCATAGATGATACCATTGTTGGAAGACTAAAATATAAAGGTTCAATTTATGTTATTCCAATTAATCATAAGATATCATTTGTCAAGATATATGTTGAAAAGAATTTTATTGATATTTTTATCATTGAGAGCACAAAAACATTTCATGCCCCATAATTCCAAAGTGATGATGTGTTTCGTGAGTTCGTTAATGTAGACGAGAATGGAAATTTTGCGAAAAGTAGATGCTCGTGGAGGAATCAATTACTATAAGAAGATTGGAGGTCATATATAAGTCATGTGGGTCAAAGATTTGATGGGGGTGCTAAGGATTTCGAGAAATGTTGGTCAAATGTTCTATAAAATTGGGGTTCAAGTTTGTTTATTTAAAGAATGAGAAATCAAGGGTGACTGCGAAGTGTATAAAAAAGACAAGCGAAGGATGAAAATTGCGTGTCCATGCATTGATGTCATTGTGTAATGGATTCTTTTATATACGGACACTGCATAATGTTCACACTTGTAGTGGGTTAATTCGCACTTGTAAGAGTTCGATGATGAGTTCAAAGGTTGTGTCAACCGTTTTGGTTAATCGTATTAGCGATAACCCATTCATGAAACCAATTGAGGTAGTAAAGGACTTTAAAATAGAGTTTCGGGTTCAATATTCCTGTGAGTATAAGAAATATCATAATAGATATTCACGAAAACAATCACAGAAACATAATATAAAAATACACACAACAACGATATACGTGGCTCGACAACTTGCATAGGTCCACGGAGAGGTTACTGTTTTATTATAGTGTTTGTCAATGCTCGAGATTATATCCCTTTGCCCTGAGTTGGGGTTTACAATTTATAGATGCATAAAAGTAAGAGATTAAGTTGTACAAGGAACTCATTTAACACGTGGATAATTCGTGGTGTCCCTGAATATCTCCTCTGATATTGTTGTAACCAATTTGAATATATCCGCAGGTGTTTTAGTGTGTACCAAATACACATGTGTTAATTAAATATCTGATTTGGGTCGGGAAGCTCTTTCAGACAGTTTGGATTGGTCGGCTACCCTTATGGACCATAATAAATGGGTCCCCACAATTGCCCTTAAAAAAATTGGGCTTGTGAATCTGGGTCAAGAATTTTTAATTGAACTAAAGGCCTATAACTTGAAATTTCCATTCTTGCAACTGGAGTGGCTTTTCATAGATCTAATGAACTTGTGGGGGTACGCTCGTCTTGAGCCAAACACCATGGCATATTTATAACTTCCCTAAATAAGTGAGGGTGCCATCGTCCGAGCAACTAAATGAAGCGCCAAAAATCATCATGGGATCTCGTGTTCATCATTTGCATTGGATTTTAAACCGAAGATACATCTCATCTGTCAGCTCAGTTCTTACTTCTTTCTTCATCACTAAGCTTTCCAGAGTTCTTCTTCTTTAGCATTCTCTTTCTCTTCAAAGCTTCATTAATTCTTGTAAGTCTAGCTCATCTTTTCTTAGTTTTCCTCTTCTTCGAATTGTTCTGCAATTATAGTTAAGTTTTTTCTTCTGTAGGAGTATCCACGGTGACGTTAGATAATAAATCAGTAGCTGAATTTAGGAAAACTTATAACACTCCAAACTGGGTAGAAATCGACTGTGACCCTCTCCCTAGAGATGTTCGTGACATCAAAGGATGGCATTGGATTCACACCCTTTTGATAACACAGGGGGTGACATTTCCCCTAAACCCTCTTTTCCTTAGATTATTCAAATACTTTGATATTGTTCCTGCCTAATGTGCCTCCCGATGTTTTAAAAATTATTAATGGGGTGCATAGGATAAATACACTATATGGGATAAAATTGGGTCTTGCTGCCGCGAATCAATGATGGTATTATGTACTTGAAGACCACAAAAGCTGATAGGGTCCTAGTGGTAAACCTCCCAGATTCCCACAAAGATTACTGGGTCCATGGGTTTGTTGTAAAAAATTGACAACATCCTCCTCTTCGTGAGGGCGAGAGACATCGGGGCCCTTTGATTTCAAATTTTAGGGAGGATCACATAGGTCGCTTACTCTTTTCTTCATTTACTTGTTGTTTATTTCTAATTCTTGTCCTCTGATTAATGAGTTTTTCCCTCCGTTTTGTAGTTCGTGACAAAACTCAAGATCCTGATATAAGCGAGATTAATGTTCCCGAACTTATGAAGGCATGGAATATTAAGGAGAGGCTTTATGACGATGAGCATCCAAGGTTGGCAGCCTAATTGCTTGAGTATAAAAATATGACAAACAGCTTCATCTCTCGTTCGATCGATAAAGTCCCCAACTTAAAAGTTATTAAAGTTGGTCCCTCTGATCTAATTGTGCTAGAAGAAGAAGAAGAATAAGAAGAAGATAGTATGGCTCCCCCGATTAAGAGAAGGATTTTACAGCTTAATGAGGAGGAGGATCAGGTAATTTTGTCAGATCGAATCAAGTCGTTAAAGAAGTCAAATATGGATTCCCCTAGGGCCAATGGTTCTATCCCGGGATCTAAGGGGAAAGAGAAGGAGAAAGAAAAGAAGAGATGAGAGAAGAGAGAGAGAGAGAGAGAGAGAGAGAGAGAGAGAGAGAGAGAGAGAAGGGGAGGAAGAGAAGAATAAATAAGAAGAAAGGAAAAGGGAGGAGACTAAGAGAAAATTGGTCTTGAAGGCCTTTGCAGTCCCCTGTCTTGTTGTTGAAACTGAGGGGGCTAGTGTGGGCAATACCCCTTCCTTTACCCCCGATCTGCTAAAGGGGGTTGTGTTCGTCGCTGACCGCGAGTGTTCTCTAAAGTTGGGGTCATCCGAGGTCGCCCTCAAATCTTCTGAAGGGATTGCCCTGGTAACTTTCTTCATCATTTTCTTGAATTATTTCTCTTTTGTATTTTTCTTTCTTTGTATTAACTTATTATTCTTTCTTCTGTGTAATTTTTATCTAACTTCACAACCCTGCTGGATGACCATACCGATCAGTCCAAAGGCAAACAAGAGTTGAAAGATTCTCTGGAAAGATCTGAGAAGGCTTTTATTGATGCTCGCCTGGCGTGGGATCAAGAGAGTGAGAGGTCGATTAAGGCTTATGCTGACCTTGAGGCATCCCAGAAGGTAATGGTCGGCGAGAAGGAAGAGATGGCCAAGGAGATCTAGAGTCTATCTAGTAAAGTCCTGAAGATGGAGGAGTAGCTCCCTTGTGAGAAGGATAACAACTTCCTTGAGGGCTAAAATAAAGCATATGATGATATCGGACTCCAGATTGCTTATTGAAAGAAGGTGGCCAGCCTTTAAGAAAGGCTGGGACCAAACTTTGGGAGCTACAGGAGCTCCTGCTGACTCTGAACTCTTTGGACTTCATTATCATGTGCCTAACCCCTTTGTAGAGGAAGAGCATAACATTAGTCATCCTGTCGGTCAGGCTGAAGATGTGCTTGCTAAGATCGGAGTGGATGCTGGCCAGGAGTAGAGGGTTTCTGACAAGGGAAAAATAATAGTTGAAGTTGAGCAGGTGAAAGAATAGGGCTTTTATATTAGGAGTTTCCTTTTTGTATAACTTTTTGAAGACTTGTAATTTTTCTTCGTTGTTTTGATTGTACTGGCCTTTGGCCCCTTTTATGAATGAATGCAAAAGAAATTTCTTTGTTTATGTCAATTTTTGCTCTCTCCATGTATACTGATATATGTTTGTGGTTTTACTTATAGTGTCACTTGTAGTCTGGTGAGGATTACATTCCCCCCAATTCACGGCTGGGGATGATCTTTGGGCCCAATATCAGTGTGAAAGCTCACAAGGCATTTGTGGAAATTTGTAAGTCTCTGAGGGCGAGGAGAGCGCAATATGAGGATCAGTCCGAACTGGTCGCCAAACTAAAGGACTATCTTCAAGATATGGAGGAGATCGGTGCTTCAGTCCAGGATGAAATAAATGCTCTGAGGGACAAACTCATAGAGACCAATGAGGTGGGTCAAGTAAGCAAAGTCCTCAAAGACAAAAATAACATTTTGAGGAAGGAGGTCGCTGAGCTAAAAGTTGATGTTCGAAGAGCATATGTGATTGTTGCTGGACTCCACGTCACGAGGCTGAGGCACTTATTCTAAATGGGACCTCGAGAGGCCTGTGCAGATAGCTACAACCAAGGATGGATTGATGCCCCAACAAGGTTGAAAGAGGCAAAAGATCTTGCTTTTGATTGGGGATGGCTCAGTGCCATTAAGGAGGTTAAGAAACCTGCGGAATCTAGCATATGGAATAAGTACCAGGTCGAGTGTCCAGCCTACCGACATAACCTTTTTTCTCAAAGAACGACAAGTGGTTCCTAATTGATGTTATCCCAGTCCAACTCTTTAAGCATTACTTCGAAGGTATTTACTCCTAACCCAAATGACAGCTGAAGAGCACGCGTCACAGATTATCTTGCTCGTCGTCCTGGGCCATCTTAGGTATTTGTGTATTTTGGTCTTGAAGTAATTGTAATTCCCAATTTTTGTTATTACAAAGCTTAACTTATTGATTTTTTTCCATATTTTAATCATGCACTGACTAAATATGAGTTAATAATTGTCGCTTATATTTGAACTGGAAAGAGGTGTTGCTCGTTAATTACTTAAAATCTTTGTTGACCAAGCAATACTGTTTGACCATCTTAGGGGTAATGCCCCGACCCGGATTTATGGGTTACCCATAATCAAATCGGTCCGATCCGAGCGTTAGGTGTGAAGTGCAATGAAATAATCTACATAATATTGCTAGTCGAGTTTTATTTTAATTAATATTTCACTTATTTAGCATGCAATTCCAGTTTCAAAATAAACTACGTGAGGGACCCATGGGGAGCACCCCGAAGTCCAAGCATAGAGAGCTACTAACGTAAAATAATAAAGTACTTACCTGTATAACGCTCTTAAAATACGAAATGCCTGTCGTAACAAAGCTTGGGTGTGAGCCGATGCTCAGTGGAAAATATACAAATGCAGTATATAATCAAATGGCAGAAATGAGACTTAACACGTTATGCCTACGTGCACATGCAACTACATTGTATACATACATACATATATATATATATATATATATATATATATATATATATATACACATACACCCATACTTAATGCATGAAATAGTTTTACTTTAGAAAATCTTATTTATCCAGATTAATTTACATTAATCTTATAAAAGACTTCTTTTTTACTCACTTTATCATTTCACTTTATTCAACACACCCGGCTCCACACTAGAAACCACTACGTTTGATTTAACCGAAACCATTACTTTATCGAAATCACCCTTTTATTTTAGAAAACAACCTTTAGTATTTTCGTTGAAACTCCCTTTTTAAACACACACAAACACCGTGTTAGAAAATACTTATCTAATATTTGAGAACCTTTTACAACACATTCTCATGTTAATTATGGATTTAACCGTTTAGGTTGCCTAATCACCCATTTACCCACTTACTTTACCATTTTTCCTTACTTTATGGACGTTAATCAATTTGACATTTACTTGTCCATTTTAACCTTTATCGGATCAATTATTAATTCATTCAAGTTAGGTTATATTAACACATTTTACTACACAACTCATTTCTTGATACGTTCCTTATTCCTTTATTTTTTCTCATAATCTTTTAAGACCTCATACTTTACTGGGCTCCACACCACCGGCTATGCGCACCATATGCTCTAACCAATGGTTTTGGATTTTTCACCCTAGGGCTCCGGGCCCTTCTTGCTTATCTCGGTGTCATCAGAGTTCCTTTTTATGTGTTTTAAATATTCACATTACTCCACTTTTTCTTTTTATCAGGTCAAAGCCAAAATCCGGGGTTACACCCCGACTTGTGTTACACTTGAAATTATAATATTTCATGTCCTTTCACTTTAACCTTGATTTTATTTTAAAAATCATATTCATTTAGGACCACTTTGTGTAACACCCTTTTTAACATTTTTATTTCATAAAAATGTTCCATTTTATGTAAAATTATCATTTTACCCATTTGTTTCCAAAATCACCCTTTACTCCATTTTCACAAGTGTTAATTTCTTACAAAACACTATTAAGTTACCCATCCTAACTTCTTAAGTGTCTTAACACCTTAAAATCCTTTTAAACCTTGGAGTAATATTCTTCTTAATTGAAAACACCTTTACCTCATTAATTTCCTTTCAATTTCATAAGTGTTAACCTTTTACAACATTACTAAGTTATACACTCTAACTTTTCATGTTCACCCATTAACACTTATTCAATAATTTTTTTAATAATTTCCCAAACTACACGTGGCCGAAAATGCAGCCACCCGTACTCAAAACTTTATGCAATATCAAGAATACCTCAGATGGGCGCACCCAGTTACCAAGATGTATTGACCAAACCATGTCCATCGCGCTCTCTTAAGCCCAACCGCATCGTACCATGAAATGGCACCAATCTGAGTCACCTCATAGGTGAGAAAACTGATTCCCGATTACCGATACTGAAAGGAACGTACTAGATTAAGAAGGAAAAAGTAACTGTCCAGAGAAATTTCACACATAGACATTCGATTATGATTTACGGAAGTGAACCTATGTTGTATACTTGAAGTCATGCCACTCATTCCTAGGGTTATCACCGAGCACGAATCCTAGTCACATACCCCAGCTTGGGTCACTAGCAATGGCGAATCGAATCACAACCATTCATTCTCACAACATGAAGGCAATTTATGGATCGATAGTTCTTTAATAAATCAACGCCAACTTCCCTCATTGGGATCAAGGCCCTACCTTTCACAACCTTGGCATACATGAACCATCCCGATTGGCGAATACCTCACGCTCTAATCTACATTGACCTTGTCTCATCGCTAGTGATGACATCACCAACCTACTACACCTATGTTATTATTTGCCTCATCGTATTGTGATCGAATCCCAAACTTCCATAATCATTACTTAGTTCAAGAGAGACACTCGCCTTGTCGTGCCTTTTGACCACACGAGATTTCTACCCAAACTTACCTTCAATTTTTACTCACACGAAATTTTCGTGATGACCACACCCATCGCCATTGGCATTCTAAGCGTAGTAAATACCACACCGGACTATATTTTCAGTCCCATACCAGCTTGTCAAGACATGCCAAGAATTAATCATTACATTTCTAAGGCAACCCCCAGCACATACTGTCGACACGTCGACATAATCATGTTTCGATGTTACCCCACCTCGGTTGCCATTTTCAAGTCTCCACATGGTCTCATCATTATAAGTCTCGAATACATTTTCTAGTACATCCTGAAGCCGAGTATCACCACACCCATCCTAGTCATTCCATAACATACGAGTATCACTCCTATAACGACCCAACCATCACCCCACCATAGGGATCATACCACCCATATGTGCCGATTTGGGATGCTACACCCGGTATGTACACTATACGACCAACAATATGGGGTCATCACCTGACACTCAACACAATCATCACTAGAATGCTACTGCCTCTTTTTACCGGACTTAATTGGTCTCCTAAGAACACTAAACACATCTCATGTGAAAGTCCCAAAATCAGACGAGATTTCATCATCTATACCTCTATCATTGTAGGTGCGCTCTAAAAACCTTTAAATACCCACATTATGAGTTACCCGGTGCTCGTAAAGACACTAGTCTTTGAGCTTCTACCTATGGTGCACCTCAACTATCAAACACCTCAAGGCGCCACAATATTCGATCTTTATCCTCAATGATGCCACACACAATTTGTCTTATGGGCACCTCAAATGCCTATGAACTACTCTCACACTGGGATTGCCTCGCACCTAGCCACTACCTCGGCAGATAAAACGAGTCTCAACACTTAGATACTAATGTTATCTTTCTCCCAAACAGCTGTGACCAGAGGCCACGTATAAACCACAAGTAATGCTATTAAGGGTTTTGGAAAGATACAGAACTTACAACCTATAAACCTCAAGGCCTGCCTCACCTAACCCTCAATGAATGTTGAACTATGTTAACTAAATTGCCTCACTAAGCAACATCACACCATGTGTTAACTTATAAGTTAACATAACTATACAGATCTCGGTAGGATATGGGATGTCGGGTATTGCCTATAAATACCAAGTCCATACCGCAGATACTACGAGGGATCATATTCCTCAATACCACCTTATAATCAAGGTACACCCAATTTAAGTCCTCAACCAAGGGAACTAATACGTTCTCACCACATAATCAATACTTATGAATATTACTCAGTCATCTAACCTCCATACATGAAACACACACCCTTTACGACTAGGTCGTAACGAACACTACCCACTATTGCCACTACCAAGGCTACTCTCATCATCAAAGTTATCACGTGATACCTCTCACACAAAAGATCGTGGCGTTGCCGCTATTGGCCTACACAACTCTATGTGTTCCCTGAACTACCATCAATTGCGATATCACCCCAAGGATCAAATTTGCCTAATTACATCATCAGCGTTAATTACCCATAAGCACCATACCTAAGGTTTATATATCCTTTAATCACCAATCATTATTCCCTAGTCATGGCACCCTAACCATCAACCTCTATCGTTGGCTATATGTAACTCTTGCCACTTCCCTGATGGGTGCCATCTCACTCTATAGACACCTCAAATGATTATATGCCATTATGAATTTAACACAAGCATCTCACACTCATAACTACAGGATCACCACTATTGGTTTGCACAAACACTTGTAAATTACTAGAAATTCTAATCAGAAGTGTGGAAGCGATTAAAAACTATCAACTTGATCGTGTGCCACTTGGCACTAACTCACTAGTCATGCCAACCTCTTTGACCTTACTATCGAGGACACGAACTAAATCGTCATAAAACTAACAAGGCTAGACCAAACCACACCGACATCGAAAGATCCAATACTGACCTCACTATGTCACTCTCGAAAGGAACCTTGAACCTAGAGCTCTGATACCAATTGTAACACCCCGACTTGTAGTCAACCTGGTTTGACCTGAGAACTAGGTATGAAGTGCAATGAAACAACCTACATAATGTTGCTAGTCCAATTTTATTTTAATTAACATTTCACTTATTTACCATGCGATCCAGTTTTAAAATAAACTACGTGAGGGACCCATGGGGAGCACCCCGAAGTCCAAGCATACAGAGTTACTAATGTAAAATAAAGAAAGTACTTACCTATATAACGCACTCAAAATATGAAATCACTCCCAACCTATCGTAACAAAGCGAGGGTGTGAGCCGATGCTTAGTGAAAATATACAAAGGCTGTATAGAAATGAATGGCAGAAAGGAGACTCAACAAGTTATGACTACGTGCACATGCAACTACATTGTATACATATATATACATACATATACCCATACTTAATGCATGAAACGGTTTTACTTCCGAAAACCTTATTTATTCAGATTAATTTACCTTAATATTATAAAAGACTTCCTTTTTACTCACTTTAGAATTTCACTTTATTCAACACACCCCTCTCCACACTTGAAACCATTACGTTTTATTTAACCGAAACTATTCCTTTACCAAAATCAACCTTTTATTTTATAAAACACCCTTTAGTATTTCGTTAAAACTCACCCTTTCAACACACGCAAACACCGTGTTAGAATAATTATATAATCTTTGACAACCTTTTACAACACATTCACGTATTAAATATGGGTTTAACCGTTTAGGTTGATTAATCACCCATCTACCCACTTACTTAACCATTTTCCCTTACTTTATGGATATTAATCAATTTCACATTTACTTGTCAATTTTAACCTTTATCGGAACAATTATTAATTCATTCAAGTTAGTTTGTATTAACACATTTTACTACACAACCCATTTCATGACATGCCCCTTATTCCTTTATGTTTTCTTGAAATCTTCCAATACCGCATACTTTAACGGGTTCCACACGACCGACTATGTGCACCATATGGTCTGACCAGTGGTTTTGAGCTTTTCACCCTAGGTAATAGATCGGGTTTTGCCCCGACGCGAGAGTCATCTACGCGCCGATCGTTTTATATTCGGGTCACCAATTCTACACAAAAATCTAAGTTATGACTACCCTTGCGATATAAGTATAGAGGTAAGTCGGGTATCGAATCCACATGGAGTGTTAGTATATCTCGTAATCGGATTATTAATTCAAGAATAAAATTGTAAAAGGGTGATGTATGCTAGTAAATAAAAGAAAATAGAGAAGTTAAATCTAAATAAAGGTAAAGCGAGGATCGGGAGAGCATCCAACCATACGGATCGAAAAAACTACTAATCAGAATTTCGGCTCGAGAGCAATTTAATCGAGCATTATCAATTAATCATAAACTTCACACAATAAGGAATTTAAGCCAAAGTTGCGAGAATAAACATTTAACTGAAAATTGGTCGCACGCGGATTAGATTCGGATTATTGCTATAAACACTGGCGTTGCATGACAGAGAAAGTTAAACGGGTAACAATCCGACTTTAATTCGCACGAGTTCAATTAAACGCAATTTTGCACAAAATCTAATTTTCGGAGCTCGGGGCCCGAAAATGGCGGAACGAAATCCCGACCCTATTTATCTAAGGGCAATATATGAATTAAACTAAATGACAACTAATTAAACTAGGAAAGCAAGAAATAAAGCAATTAAACTAATTAACAAAGCATGAAACTAATTTACAAAGCAAGGAAAATAAAGAACAAAACTATGTTAAAGGAGATGATAATGAATAGTTCAATCTTAGAAAACCAAATGGATGTCACCCCAAGATGAAAAGAAGATGAGCTCTCAAAACCAAACCCTAACCTAAAATGTCTTCTAAAACTAAGTATATTTGATATTACAATAAAATTGGGTTATATAGTAAGTTGGGAGAAAAGAAAAGAAGAAAGAAAAGAAAAGAAAAATATCTCAAAAAAACAGGGGATCGATCGATCGACCCATTTGGTCGATCGATCGATGGCAAAAAACCAATCCCACTGTCTCCCCACGAATTGTAAAAATTGAAGGATCGATCGATCGATCCCTTTGATCGATCGATCGATCAAGAAGGTGTGAGCCTACTGCATTCCTTTTCCTTCTCTTCTCCCCTCTTTTGGTTTCATTATTTTTCTCTTTCGCCAAAAGTGTCGTATCTTCTTCGTTAGGGATCCGAATCGCGCAGTGTTCACGGCCACGCGAAGCTTGCGAGGAGGGATACAACTTTCGTGAAGATGATGGGCCAAGTGTCCAAACTGTGAATTGATCGAATTGCCCTTGAACATGCGATTGCATACGAAACTTGAGCGGAATGCGTCTGAACTCCATTCTTAGTACCTAAATACCTACAAAAGCCCAATTATACCTCATATAGCATGTTAACAATATAAGCTAAGGTTGTCTAGTTAACGGGCTTAAATATAGAGATTAAGGCACTCGAGGGGGCTAAAATGCGTAGGCTCGAGAGATGAAATAGGCAATATTTGTGTATTATCACACCCCCTAACTTACACACTGCTAGTCCCTAGTAATGAAATAGGATGCAACGAGAACTATAAGCAAACCAAAAGTAGGATAAGTACAAAAATATGGTATAAAAGCATAAGGACACTTTCGATGGGCGATTCGATTGCATTTAGCGTATGCAATAAGCCGTTAAACCCCTAGGTTACCCTAGTGGACGAGTGTCTTCTTGTGAGTGTTTTCAGGGATAAACCCATAAACATCATAAATTTTCCTTAAAATATGCCCAATCACATGTGACAAACTCAACAATACGAACAAGATTTCAACATGTTATTAGCATAGCAAACGAATTCACGTGAAAAGTCCGTAGTTATTAACATTATCGAATGCACCTCAATGAATTGAAACCTTAAAATGTGGGAGGGGAGTGAGCACACGCAAAATATGATTTGGCAAAAACTTAAATAAATCGGATAGTAAATATCAAAGCATGCATAAAAGTCAATCCTCACGGGCATTACACTCATCAAGTGAATTCACTCGAAACAGGGAGGTAACACACGAAACATGCGGGCATAAAGAGTAAATGTAAATGTAAACTAGGCCGCACACATGTCACAAATGACGAACGCTATATATAAACTGAAAAATTATAATCTCAATGAAAGGATATCGCTTATTAAAGGAGGCGAAATGCATTTTCACAGATTATCAAACCTATTTAAACCATTGAATTACATCAACTTAAGATCACATAGGACTTGAATAGGGTTGTAATGTAGGCTAGGATAGGGTACGAAACGAAAGAGATGTATATACGGATTCAAAGGTGTTTGGGGATGAAACTCGGGATAATGGAAAAATGCGAGCAATAACAAAATTGGACAATTGATTTCCAAACGAGCATTAGATATAACAATCGAGAGAGTAACAAGGATTATTGAATCACTATAAACAATATATACAAATTTCTCTTTCTTTTTCTTTTCTTCTTTTTCTCACTTTTTCTTTTGTTTTCTTTTATTTTCAACTTTCTCTTTTTCTTCTCTTTTCCACTACACTTTCTTCTTTTCTCACTCTTTTCATGCTCAAAATGCAACCACAAAACAACATTGTCATTCAATCCTAAGTAACAATCCAAACAAGGGTATGTAAGGTAATATGTATGGCATAAAACTCCCATTTGGAGTTGGTTAGGGGATTTTGGGTAATGAAACGAAAGGCTAATATTTAGGCTCAAAGGGGTTGACTAGGGAACATATAAAAGGTGAGGTCAAGGTCATATGGGTGATATACAAAGATGGCCTATGATCATTTCCAAAAGTTTACGCAATTCTCGAATCAAAACAATATATGAAAATCATGATCAAGTAACACATTTCTAGTATGAACTCAATTAATGAACGGTCATTGAAAGAATAGTAAGATTACAAACGAATTCAACGATTTCAATGAGAAAATATACACTCACAAACGACGAAAGGTACAAATCTTACTCGGTGTAAGTATATACAATGCAATAAAAGATTACCGAGTTATAAAAATCTTAAACCAAATCAATGAAACGATAAAAGTGCATGTGCTCATGGGATTAAATTTTAATTCATGAAGTTATTCATAATATCAATAAGTGAGACTAAAGTCTAATAACTTCTAAAATCGAGAACATGCATCGTTGAGTTGTCAATTGGATTGGGCAATTATTGAAATTTATCATCGGAAACAAAGGCAAAATGCCCAATAAAGGAGAAAAAAGAAATAAAATCTTTTTGAAAATTTTCAATTTTTCTAAGAAAATCATACTAAGTAACTAACATGTGAGCAAAAACATGGACTAAATAAAGAAATGGGTAGAATACCCCACACCCCCTAACTTAAAACTTGACATTGTCCTCAATGTAAATTAAAAACTAAGTTAAAGAGAGGAAAAGAGCGATATTACCCAAAAGTGGAGCGATCCCCATAAGAACAAGTACCAAGAATCTACAAAACAAGTTAGTACCGAGCATAGCAAAAAGAAATAACAAAATGTTAACTAATTACACTAAACTAAAATAAAAAGAAAGAAAGAATAAAAATCTAACTATATACAACCTATTATTTAGGCTTCTAACTAACTATACACTATAAGTCTAAATTTTTGAGGGTCCACCCAAAATACAATTTGACTTTGGAGGATCAATGGTGGACCCTCCCTTTCATGCATGCCTCCCAAAAAATAGGAATTTCGTTCAAACGACGGAAGTCATGTGGGTGGTGGAAAAGGTGAACCATCCCCAATTAAAAATTTGGGAGGGAGGATGGGGGATTTGGATAGGACGGGTGACAAATACACAAGGGGACAAAAAAAAATTGAATTTCCTCCCAAAGATTTTGCAAGCGGAATGGGAGGTGGCGCACATGAGGGAAAATATGCCTTCATGAAAAGAAACTCGAGCAAGTACTCCTCGTCGGTGAAAGGGTTGAACGTTTTAAAGTTAGGTACCGATTCATCGAGTACTTGAGATGGTATGATAACGGAGAATGAAAATGGGGAGGAAAGAAATTCAAACTCAAGAGATGAGTTATCATCACTCAAAGTTGGAATTTCAAAGGAGATAGGATCATTTTCAATGAAACTTTCTTCTTTGGGATCCAAAGAAGAAATCATCTCATTGCAGATAGATACTACATACATTTCATCCTCGCTTTCATTCTCAATTACAAGATGGGCCAAGTGACGAATGGCTTGTTCCAAAGTAGGCATAAAGTCCTCAATTGGTTCAAAACATTCCTCGACTTCAAAAGTCTCTGAAGAGAAATCATCGTCGGATTCGAATAATAAATCCAAGTCTTTCTTCCAACAACGATGTTCTTCCCGATAACGTTCTTCATACCTCTCATTCTCAAGCATAAGCAAACCCTCACCGAAATTCATAGGCCGAGGTGCGAATGCTTGAAAATGAGGAGTTTGAAAATCATTATCGGCACAAAAGTTAAACTCATTATTATAGGAGTTTTGAAATCTATTGCAATTCGTTTCAAAATTCCTATAATAAGGAGGTAAAGGCCCAAAATCATTATCATCATCCTCAAAATATACGCACTCCAAAACTTGACTTTTGTAATACTCGCCCAAAGTCATTTTTGAATTTGCAATTTTTTGGGACTCTAATTATTGACTAAAAGTCATAAGAGTACGGGGATTTTGAGAATTATCATAATGATTACCAAAAGGATTGGAATAAGACATGCTTACCCCAACAAAGGCTCGAGACGGGAAATTTCATAAAGCAATGTGCGACGAGAAAATTCAAGTGTTTCTAGGTGCTCAAGTGTAGAAGTCCTGTAAAAAAAGGTTAAAAGAAAGAATACAAATACAAAAGAAAGAATACTACGAAATAATAAGACAATTACAATCTATAACAAAACATTCCCCGACAACGGCGCCATTTTGATAGACCGAGTTTTGTCACGATGCGAGAGTCACCTACGCGCTGGTCGTTTTATATTCGGCTCACCAATTATACACAAAAACCTAAGTTACGACTACACTTGCGATACAAGTATAGCGATAATTCGGGTATCGAATCCACAGGAAGTGTTAGTATATCTCGTAATCGGATTATTAATTCAGGAGTAAAATTGTAAAAGGGTGATGTATGCTAGTAAATAAAAGAAAAGAGAGAAGTTAAATCTAAAGAAAGATAAAGCAAGGATCGAGATATCATCCAACCATACGGATCTAAACAACTACAAATCAGAATTCCGGCTCGAGAGCAATTTAATCGAGTATTATCAATTAATCATAAACTTCACACAATAAGGAATTTAAGCCAAAGTTACGAGAATAAACATTTAACTGAAAATTGGTCGCACAGATTATCACTATAAACACTAACATTGCATGACATAGAAAGTTAAACGCATAATAATCCGACTTTAATTCATGCGGGTTCAATTAAATGCAATTTTGCACAAAACCTAATTTTTGGAGCTCGGGGCCCGAAAATGGAGAAACGAAATCCCAACCCTATTTATCTAAGTGCAATACATGAATTAAACTAAATTAGAACTAATTAAATTAGGAAAGCAAGAAATAAAGA
The DNA here is from genome assembly GCA_949130495.1 of Sambucus nigra. Taxonomy (NCBI): domain Eukaryota; kingdom Viridiplantae; phylum Streptophyta; class Magnoliopsida; order Dipsacales; family Adoxaceae; genus Sambucus; species Sambucus nigra. The sequence goes on along the minus strand of OX422207.1, from coordinate 306,052,953 downwards.
AATTAAACTAATTAACAAAACATGAAACTAATTTACAAAGCAAGGAAAATAAAGAACGAAACTATATTAAAGGAGATGATAATGAATAGTTTAATCTTACAAAACCAAATGGATGTCACCCCAAGAAGAAAAGAAGATGAGCTATCAAAACCAAACCCTAACCTAAAATGTCTTCGAAAAATAAGTATATCCGATATTACAACAAAATTGGGTTATATAGTAAGTTGGGAGAAAAGAAAAGAATAAAGAATAGAAAAGCAAAATATCTCAAAAAAACAGGGGATCGATCGATGGAAAAAACCATGCCCACTGTCTCCCCACGAATTGTAAAAATTGAAGGATCGATCGATCGATCCCTTTGATTGATCGATCGATCAAGAAGGTGTGAGCCTACTGCATTCCTTTTCCTTTTGTTCTCCCCTCTTTTGGTTTCATTATTTTTCTCTTCCGCCAAAAGTGCCGTAACTTCTTCGTTAGGGATCCGAATCAATCACCGTTCACGGTCATACGAAGCTTGCGAGGAGGTCTACAACTTCTGTGAAGATGATGATCCAGGTGCCCAAACTGTGAATTGACTGAATTGCCCTTGAACGTGCGATTACGTATAGAACTTGAGCGGAATGCGTCCGAACTCCATTCTTAGTACCTAAATACCTACAAAAGCCCAATTATACCTCATATAGCATGTTGACAATATAAACCGAGGTTGTCTCATTAACGGGCTTAAATATAGAGATTAAGGCACCCGATGGGGCTAAAATGCGTAGGTTCGAGAGATGAAATACGCAATATTTGGGTATTATCACTAGGTCTCTAGGCCGTTTTTCTTATTTTGGTGTCATCCGAGTTCCTTTTAATGTGTTTTCACATTTTACAAATGTCCACATTACTTCACTTTTCCTTTTTACCCCACCGAAGCCAAAACTCGGGGTTACACCCTAACATGTATTACACTTGAAATGATACCATTTCATGTCCTTTCACTTCAACCTTAATTTTATTCCAAAAATCATATTCATTTAGGACCACTTTGTGTAAGACCTTTTCCAATATTTTTATTTCATAAAAATGTTTCACTTTAAGTAAAATTACCACTTTACCCATTTGTTTTCAAAATCACCCTTTACTCCATTTTCACATGTATTAATTTCTTATAAAATACTATTAAGTTACCTATCTAACTTCTTAAGTGTATTAACACCTTAACACCCTTTTAAACCTTGGAGTAATATTCTTCTTAACTGGAAACACCTTTACCTCATTAATTCCCTTTCGAATTTCATAAGTGTTAACCTTTTACAATATTACTAAGTTATCCACATTCCATGTTCACCCATTAACACTTATTCAATACCTTTATTAAAAATTTCCCAAATCACACGTTTCTTTACTTTCAAGAAATCCATTTACACTTAAGACTACTTTTATAAGAAAATACAATTTCCTTTATTTTACATGTAGTCTTAATAATTTATGCCTATCACATTTTTAACCCTTGTTTCACACACCTGAAAACTTTTCACTTTTTATCATTTCATGTTTAAACCCAACTAATTCTTCTTTAAACTTGTTTATTCACTTAGTGCCAAATTACTATAAGTTTATATGCATGAGAAGGTAGATTTTAAACCTTAAAATCCTACTAAATGGTTTAAACACATTTTTCATTCTAAATATCCATCATGCTTGCAAAAATACATTTTTAATGCACAAAAGACATTTAATTTATTTTATCTCACAAAATGTTCATTTTTCATAAAATCTTCATTTTTGCAAGAAACTTTAAAACATTATTTCGCCAATATTTAACAAGGCAAATCATCATTTTCACATATTTTATTTCATAAAATGTTTAACACCAGTCTTTTTAGAAAATACACCATTTCCATAAAATATCAACTTTTAATATTTCAAAACTTTGAAATATTTATTCATTCTTTATTTTGAACAAAATAACATTTTACCAATATTTATATTTCATAAAAATATTTATTATTTTCTACACATCAATTACCTCATTTAATCAAATGCACCCTGCTCATACAATCTGACTACAAGACTATAAATATTCAAAATAGAGTCGTTTTTCCATCTTTAATAGCTCTAATGGAGGTAGAAATTTTAGTGTAGGAGGAGAAACCCCCACCTCCAAAGGTGGCCTCAAGGGGTTACCAAATACATCCTCCAAAAATGCTCCAAAATGTGCTCCATCCAAGCTTCCAAGCAAGACTCACTTCAAACTCCATGGAAACCCTCATCATCTTCTAAAAAAATTCACTAATACTTCTAAAAAATTCGTAGTTTTTCATCAACAATGGTGGAAATGGGTATTGTAGGCTTGAACATGGTGGAATACTATATAAAATGGTGATGGAATGGAGGTTTGTGGTGGGATGAGGTGGAAGACCATCCACCCATCTCTCTTTCTTTCTTATTCCATTTTCCCCACAAATAACTCCAAACACACCCTTATAAAACCCACGTCTCTGATAGCTCTTCCGAAACGCTCGTGAGTAGACTTATGAATATCAAGATACATGTCGTCCCAGATATTCATGACTGCAAAATAATAAAATAAGAATATAAGAATCTATTAAAAATAAAAATGTTGAATGAAGGTGGAAATGAAGATTTCCCTCATTGTCCCGCATAGGCGTATAACCTAGTTAAAGCTCTGATACCATGCTTTCGCATCCTTGAACATGGATGGGTATAGTGAATATTATTACTACAAGCTAAAATTATAATTAATACAATGGAAATAAAAATAAAAGGCTTATATTTAAGAGATGACTAGCATCTTATTACATATTAGAGTCTGCAGAAAAAAATATACATTTTATATATCTGTCGTACATCAATATAAAACATTGAGGAACACTGGTAATTTATAGGAGAGCCGATAGGTTGCAGTATATATATTCCAATGAGGCTTGTCATCTTTGTCTGTTACTGCCCACACGTATGTAATTGTGAATATTGACGGAGGTAAAAGTGGAAAGATGTTCAAAGGGGCGGGTGGTAATTGTTCGTCTTCAGGCTCGTTGTCCATCTGGAAGGAAAACAATTAAGAAAACACGCTAAGTAGATAATTTTTATTTCTATACAAGATGGTAATGATAATAAGATTATGAAGGGTTAGTAATATTTTAGTCTTCTACCTACTGAAACAAGATGAAATATCATAAGGCATTCTGGGGTACACTGACGCTTTTGATATGTAAATAAACAATGTGGTGAGGATAAAATATCAGGTTAAGATAACTTGGTTCAATAATAACTCGACAAGTCATAAATTATCGGTTATTAGGTTTCAATAGCGCAGACATACCATGGTAATATCGTTCAAGACATAAAATTTTCTTGAATAGGTAAATCCAATTAATTGGAAAATAACCAAATAAATCGACACACTTAGATAGAGCGACACTCATATGTAGAGTAAATGTAATAACAAGGCACTAAACTTCTGAGTCCTTCAGGCCAATTAGATTTATCGGGGATTCACTAGGTCTGATCCCTGGATTACATGGTATGCTACTAAAGATTTCATTTGTAAGAAAACTTAATTACAGGGTTTAATGCAATTAATAACATCTTGTTAGGTGGTTTAGGGTTCAGGGCTTAGTAATAATCGAACTGGTAGATATCGAAAGAATCAATAATAGGGGGAAAGTTTGAACTACTCGGAAGAGTTCAAAATAAAATTTAGAGTTAAAGAATATTATAAGGTGATATAATAATCAGTATTTGAAAGACAAAAGTTCAAATGATTAATATTAAAATATAAATCACCTACTTTGGGTATTTTGATTTCCGATTGAAGTCCGACTATTTTGCTTGAAGACTAGATAGTCTGAAATCATAACAAATGTAAGTATGTGATATAAGTCTTAAAATAAAATGAATGAAAATGTACTTAAAGATAATTAAAATAACCATTTCAGTGCATGATCTTTTAAAAAGGTTTAAAGTATAATTTTCAAAACTTTTATAAAAAATTATTTAAATTTTATTTATTGAGAATTAGGTGTGGTGATAAGAGAAAATTTAGGTCTAATTATACTTAGGTACCCGTGGAAAAAGTTTGGGTTTGATTTGAAATATTTGCAAAATTAGCGAGGGTTTAAGTGTAATTTAAGAAACTTGAATTTAAACCTTTAAAATTGATTTTCGTGGAAAATGCTTTCCTTTAATCCAAACAGGGTGTATTTATATATCAATTTATTCAAAATAAAAATATTGGAAAAAAAATCAGAAAATTCTTATTGGGGACGCGCTAGGTCAAAGTCTGGTCGCGCCTGGTTTGATCACCACTCTCGCGCATGAGCTGCACTCGCCTTCAACCTTCGAGATTTGACTTTAGGGTTTGTAAATATTTAACCTTGATTTCCAAACGTTTTAGGATTCATCTTATCATGGTTTCTAAATGAAAGTTGTTCAGGATTCAAATACGAATCCAACCATACCAATTTCAAGGATTATGGTGGTGTAAATCAAGCTATTGGGTTTTTTGGAAAATCATAAAAGTTTGTCCTTTTGAATCTGTTTAAAATTTACGATTAACGTGGTTTGAAGAATTTTGGTGGAGTGAATATTGAGAATTTCTTCTCTGAATTTTTCTGGGCCGAAAACTTCATAGTTGAATTTGGTGTATTAAACGTGGTGCATTTTCCAATTAAATATATATACAACATCCTAAGAACTTAAGCTTCACTTTCCCCACTTTGAAACTGGTTCAAAGTCAGGGAATGGAAATTCACCATGGGAGCTTCGAGCACCAATGGAGTTTTCTGAATTTAAGCTCTTGTACAGTATATACACGTTAGATATCTCATGTAAACACATTTATACTGTATAAGAACATGCATAAACATAACCACAATGGAAAATTAAGCAATCACACATAAAATCATAGAAATGCCAAAAACTCTCAAACTTTACATTGGGATTTCTCTCAACTGGTGTGTGTTCGACTAAAGGGGGGAGAGGGATTTATAAGGTTTGCCCAGGGGAGTGAATTGGTTGAATTTAAGGTCAAGTTTGTGGTGAAGTTACACAAGTTACAAGTTTAATTTCTTGGAGGCTTAAAGGGGTATCACTTGTAAAACACATGGTACAAGCCATGTTATTCAACCAGCAGGTGTCATGTCACTGGGGTAAAAAGTGTAAATGAGTTCTAGTTTTAGGTTAGGTCTTTGAAGAATTTTCGTGTATAGTTTAAGGACTAAAAGGTATGTAATTAAAGTTTAGGGGCTTCATGTAATTATTGAAACTTAAGAAGTTAATTTGGGTAATTTCTGAAGAGTATAGATCCTTAGGAAGAGTGGATAGTTAACATGTAATAGGCATAGGAATAAGTCAAATAAGATGATTTTAAGTATAAAGTTATTTTGGTAATTTAAGAAAATATAGGGTTATATTTTGGAATTTATTGAAATATCTAGGGCTATTGAGTAATTAAGAGTAGTTTGTTACATTCTTCCTACCAAAAGAAAATTTTGTCCTCAAAATTACCTGTAAATAGTGCAGGGTAATGGTGTCTCATTGTAGTTTCTGGTTCCCAGGTTGCTTCTTCAGCTCCATGTTGTTGCCAAAGAACTTTGAGTAAGGGTATGGTTTTATGTCAGAGAACTCTCTCTTGTCGATCCAAAATTTGAATAGGAACTTCTTCAATCTAATGGTTAGGTTTAACGTTGATATGTTTCCACGTAATGATATGTTTGGCGTCGGGAATGTATTTTCGTAGTTGTGATACGTGAAACACATCGTGAAGATGAGAGAGCTTTGAAGGTAAGTCCAGGCGATAAGCTACTGAACCAATACATTCTAAATTTTTTAAGGGGTCGATATAGCGAGGTGACGATTTACCTTTTATTCCAAAGTGTGTTATTCCTTTACGCGGAGATACTCGTAAGAATACTTGGTCGTTAGTTTGGAATTACAAGGGTGTTCATTAGATGTCAGCGTAACTCTTCTATCGGCTTTGGGCTGCGTGTAATCTTTCTCGAATAAGGTGTATCTTTTATGTGGTTTCAGTGATAATTTTGGGTCCAAGAAGATAATTTTCACCAGATTTGTTCCAGCATAGTGGTGAACGATAAGGGTGACCATATAACTCTTCATAAGGTGTAGTTTGAATGCTGGTTTGATAACTATTATTATAGGATAATTTGATTAAGGCAAGATGTTGGTTCCATGATCCTGAAAAATCTAATGTACATGCTCGTAGCATATCCTCTAGAGTTTGAATTACCCTCTCTGATTGACCATCGGTTTACGGGTGAAAAGATGTACTTAAGTAAAGCTTGGTGCCTAAAGCTATTTGTAATGCTTGCTAGAATTTTCCTATGAATTTAGGGTCTCGATCGAATACAATAGAAATAAGTACACCATGTAATCGTATGATTTCTTTGATGTAGAGTTTACTCAACTGTTGAAAGGAGTCTGTGGACTTGACTGGTAGAAAATGAGCAGATTTATAAGACGGTTAACGATAACCCATATTGAATTAAAACCTTGAATTATCCAGGGTAATCCACTGTCAAAATCCTTAGTGATATGGTCCCACTTCCATTCGAGAATAGGGAGTGGTTGGAGTAAACCTCTGCGATGTTTGTGTTCAATTTTCACTTGTTGGTAGGTTAAACACTTGGCTACGAAGTTTACAATATCTTTTTTCATTCCAGGCCACTAATACTATTGCTTAAGATTTTGGTACATTTTTATGATACCGGGGTGAATCATAAACTTGGAATGATGAGCTTCATGTAAAATCTCTTCTCGAAGTGCTGGGATAAAAGGAACACATACCCGATTTTTAAACTTTATTCCACGTGCTGGATCTAGGGTCCAATCTCTCTTATAGACGTTGTCTTGAAGTTTTTTTCTCTGAGAAAGTAAGAACTCATCTTAATTTTGAAGATCTTTGATTTTCTGGTGAAGAAAGGGGCAAACAATGATATTATGTAATGAGATTTGGGTGTTTGAAGTATTTCTTTGCAAATTAAAGTCTCTAATCGTTTTCAAAAATATAAACATACTGTGAAGACTTCCTTGGTTTTTATGGCTTAAAGCATGAGCAAATACATTACCTTTACCTGAATGGTAGAGTAAATTAAATTTATAATATTATAATAATTTTATCCATCGTTGTTGGCGAAGATTAAGATCCTTCTGGGTGAATATATACTTAAGGCTTTTATGATCAGAGAAAGATTGCAATTCTTCTCCGTATAGGTAGCATATTCAAATTTTTAAGGAAAAGATAACGGCTTCCAATTCCAAGTCGTGTACTGGGTAGTTATGTTCACGAGTCTTTAATTGTCGAGACCCGTATTCTATTTCTTTCCCTTGTTGCATTAGGACACAACCGAGTCCTTGTAGAGAGACATCAATGTAAACATCGTAATTGATATAACTTGAAGGAATGGTTAGGACAGGGGCAGTGGTTAATTTCTTTTTCAAAATGTGGAAAGCTTGTTCATAATCTGGATTCCATGTGAAATGAATATGCTTTCTAGTTAATTTGAGTAAAGGTAAGGATATTCAAGAAAATCCTTCGACAAAACATCGATAATATTCGGGAAGTCCTAAAAAACTTCGTAGTTCAGTAATGGTGGTAGGTGTAACACCCCGCCCGCCAGGGGAGACCGAACAGAGCGCTAATGCGATAAAATAAATCCAAATCCACAAGTGACAAGGTATAGAGCATCTAAATAAACCCACAATAATATAAATCCACTAATCTCAATCTCTTCAATTACAACAAGTCTCTCGAATTAAAATTACAACTATCTAACTCGAATAAAAATGCTCTATACATCAATGAAATAATTAATACAAATCTTCCAAATTGTATTAAAAATTCTTCCCAAATAATCCTAGCTAAAATAATCCCAATTGGTCCATAGCGCTCAAATCCAGGCTAACCTGCCACTAAAAGAAAATATGGGGAAGTACACAATACGACAGGAAAGATGCTCAACAAATAAATGTTAGCGATGAATAAAATGTAACAACACGAGTACGAATATTCAAATCAAAATGCAAATCTCAAAGCATTTATCAATATAATTTCTCAACAACACATCAATGGGTAACCAGGCCTCACCCCATTCGCATATGCTTTATCAAGCCATAGCCCGGGAATAGGTATTTTGGCGGGTTCACAACATCCGTGCCATATTAAAATCTCATGACAACGTGCTCAATACAATATAATGATACCACATGAATCAAAATAATTTCAATAATTATTTTCCAGATTTCAATGAATTTATTAGTTCAAATATGAGTTCAATTAAACAAGAATTCAAAGAGAATGACACTCCTGAGATTTAAGGAGCATGTTGTGTAAAACTCCATACCTCAAACCATGATGAGAAACCAACGATCACATCCTCAAGATCAACACAAAAGATCTACAGAAGCTCCTCCAAGAACCTTCAACAAAAATAGCCCCAAGAACACTTCTAATCTAATGTTGGAACTCACAAATCTCAAGGGCCAAAATATAAATAAAAAGAAGAGGAATATAAAATATATTTGCTGCCAAAAAAGTTGTGCCAAAAGTATGTTAAAAGGTTTGCCCACGACTTCCTTTTATAATGCAAATAAATGAAGAGTTGGAATCCAAAAGACTCCTTTAAATAAGGCAAATAAATGAAGAGTTGGAAGTCAAAACAACTCCAAGAGTTAAAAATATTTTAAAATCATTTTAAAATCCGTTTTAACTCCATTTTCGAAACCGTTTGAAATTCTCGCCTTTAAAAATAATAACCAACATATTTGAGCAATACAAATAATTTTATCAAAAAACTTTATTTTCCTCCATTTTCCAGAAATTAATTAAAATAGCTCAAAATTACGCGGGTTGTTACAGTAGGTTGAGGGCATTCACTTACTGCGGTGGTTTTTGTCGGATCTACTTATATTCCTGTTGCTGTAACTACGTGTCCTAAAAAATTCACTTCTTTCATGATGAAATCGCACTTGTTGTGCTTTGCGTAGAGTTAATGTTTCGAAGTGTCTCAAGTATAATACCCATATGATTCTCATGCTCGACTTGGGTTTTAGAATAAATTAAAATGTCATCGATAAATATGATTACAAACTAATCTAGGAAGGGTCAAAATATTATGTGCATAAGGTCCATGAAAGCAGCGGGGCATTGTTTAAACCAAAAGACGTAACTAGAAATTCGAAATGACCATAACGGGTTCGAAAATCTGTTTTCAGTATATCCTCCTCCGTCACATGTAACTGGTGATATCCCGATCGTAAATAAATTTTGGAAAATATTTTCACTCGTCTGTAATACCCCGTATTTTTGGCGATATTTATTCTTGGGATTAATTAATTAAATGAGAATTAATTAGGAATTAATCCGGATAAAATACTAGCGAGATGTGAGTTGGTATTTGACTATATTGAGTATATATGATGATATATGAATATTGAATTATGAAATTATCGTGCGATTGATATACGGCAATTTGGACATTTTATTGGGACGCGTGAGACAGTCGCGTCAGGATATAATTATTTTGATTATAAAAGTAAATTTAAATTCTATTAACCGTATGGTCGTTTTGAGTGCACCAACGCGTCCGGAAGGGTCGAGATAGTCAGAAAACACTAGCCGGGGGTTTAGTTTGGGTCCCGGGGTATTTTTAGGCCATACCGGCAACATAAAGGGTAGTTTGGTAATTTTGTATTTTTGGGAATTAAAAGTGACGAAAATTAAGAGTTTTTATCTGATTGGGAATTGACCCACTAAACCCACTAACCAACCCTTAATAACCCAATAATCTACGGGGGTTATTAGATTAGGTTTCCAAAACTTTCCCAAAAGAAAACCCTAGCCACCATAGCCATTGGAGAAGAAAGCTTGGAGAGAGAGAGATAGAAGAGAATTCTACAGAAAGAGAGAGAGAACTTATTCAATCGTCATCAAAATCAGATATTGAATTAAGGCAAGTGGTTTAATTTACGTTTTTATGCAGTAAATGCTTCTTCCATGCTTAGACTATTCAATAATCATAATTAATTGGGAGATAATTGAAAACCCATGAAACTGGAGTTGTTAATAAATTTTGGAGATAGGTTTGCATGTAGAAATGTTATTGGAAGATTGAATTAAGAGAATGATAAGTTCATGTGTTATAAAAACGGATTTATTTCTGGAAATTGATGATTTATAATCTTAGGGTTTATGTTCTTGAAGATTGGGGAAAAGTGTAGAGATTTGATGAATTGATGATGATTAGGATGAATTGATTCCTTAAAATACGTTAGTATATAACCTTAATATGTTTAGGGATGATGAGAGACCTTAAAACATTGTTGGGACGAATTTTGATTGAGATTTGAGGTGTAGAAATTGGTGAAAAACGAATAAGGAATTCTGGGCTTGAAACTGGCCACTCGTTAGAAGACCTGCCCAGGTCGTTCGAACGAGCTCGTTCGAACGAGCTTCTAACGAGTTGACCATTGACTTCTAAAGAGGGTGAAGTTCGTTCGATGAAATCGTTCGAACGAGATCTCGTTAGAAAGCCCACTTCGTTCGAACGAGATCTCGTTAGAAGACTCAGTTCGTTCGAACGAAGTCTCGTTCGAACGAGACTTCGAACGAGTTGACAATTTAGGCTTTTTAGCCTGTTTTGATCCCGAGTGCCCCGTAACCTTGTGTATAGGTAGAGATAGCCTTTCCTTGATGAGTAATTGATATACTTGGGACATTTGAGATATAATGAGGAGTAAATTATATAATTGTGGAACGAATCAAATAGACATTATGAGCTGAGACGTGAGTGCCTACTACGACGTGAGAATAAATTATGGCGCGTATAAATATGGACCGAGATTATATAAGTTGTATATATATTAAGTTGGTACGAGAATGCGATAAGTACTACAATTAAACTACGGTGATTACTAAGATGCGTGTTTACTTAGTATTGATATATGATTTGTGTGTATGACATACCTACCATACTTGCTATCACGGGAGGTTTGCGTTCCCTTAGGGCCCTCTAATCCTTGTGTTGCCCGAGTTTAGACTGGTTACCTCGATGAACATAGGTCAGAGAAGGACTTATTGGGATGTTAATAAGTCTGCTGATCGTGGGAGCGCAGGTATGTACGTGACCCATGTGATGTGACTGTGTTCGCCTCCATTATTTGTGATGTTGTTATCTGTGAACTATTCCTGAGAGATTCGGAATATGTGATCCTTATGTACGTGATGTACCGGGATGGATAGCAGAGTATGTGTGCACCACAGCTTAGTCTCGGGGTGCTTATATTGTATATTTATGTTGTGGAAAATATACACTTGGTAAAATGAGAACTTTCATATGGTATTGTGTGCATAACTATGGAATAACATAAAAGGGATAATCTATAACGAGTAGTATTACTTTTATATGAGAACCTGAATTCACGTTAAGCCCCTATTTAATTGAGATCGTTATAATGATAATGGGAACCGAGTAATAAGAGTAGAACCTATGACGGTCTATCTAGATATAATGTCACTTAGCTAGTGGGTTGTGTCATTTTATATGGGTACTTACGTTACGAGTGCACAGTTAGACGAGAGGTGAGAATTTCATGTGAGTGCACGTCCTAACATGTATTTTGCATTTAATGTTTTAAAAGTTTTTAAAGCACTTGCAGGTTTTTAAAATATCTCCACATTCGGGCTCTGACCCGTTTGCTTTCAAATCTATTTTCTTGTAAAACCATTTTAGGTGCCCAGCCACAAGGACACCACGCATAGGATTCTCATTCCGATGACGAGCTGTAGCTGTTTGTGGAAGTTACAGGGATTTGCTTTTAGACGCTTCTATCATTTGGATTCCGTGTTCAGTATTCCTCAGTTGTAGGGCATGTTGCCCAAATTCTATTAGAGACATTTCCATTTCAGTTTTTCAGACTTTGTCATGTATTAATTCAGTATTCAGTATTTCGTTACTTATTTCAGTTGTGGGATTTGTTGTGAGGAGTTTTCCTCCGGATTCATTTATATCATGTGATGGTTATTCTACTATTTCGTTATGGTGAATGGTGATATTATTCTTGCTTTCAATCTCTTACTGCATGTTAATCAGACTTTAATTAAAATTTGGCAACTTACTTTTTAAATACTAGGTGGTTAGTAATAATAAAATGTTTTCGACAGTGATGCTATTAACTGAGCCAACTTGGCATTTTGATTTAATTTAATAAAGGAGTAGCTACCCGGTATTTAATTAGTCGGGGTGTCACAGGTGGTATCAGAGCATCAGGTTCTAGTGTCCTTTAGGATCTGTACGGCTATTATGTTTCCGCTAAGTTTTCTTTGATATAGAGCCCTATATTTTAGGACTGTTGTACTCTTTTTGTGTATGCTTCGTTCTTCAGCTATTTTAAGTTTATAAACAGCGAACTTATAAACTTTATTCTTATTTCAGATGCCTCCACGACGTGCACGACAAGTTCCCAGGGATGCAACGCCCGAACCCCAGCCCGTTCCAGTTCAGGGCATGATGAACGCCGCTGAGGTTGCAGCCATTGTAGCCCAAGCGGTAAATGCCGTAATTGCCGTAGTTCAGCAGGCACCACCTCAGGCGCCGGTTGCCGCGCCAGTACAGGCAAATGCATTCCCGTCTACTTGGGAACGTGTACGTGACGCTTTTCAGAAAGCGCATCCGCCAGAGTTTGCAGGTAGCTCAGATGTGGTAGTCTCGAGCTAGTGGAGGAAGGATATACAGAGGCACTTGAGGATGTATGAGTGCACGGACGTTCAGAAGCAGGTGCTAGCTACTTTCAAGCTAGTTGGATCTGCACTATAGTGGTGGGAGTCTATTACCACCGTGGAGGAGAGGGATACTCTCACTATTCAGGACTTTTGGGTGCGGTTCGACCGCAAGTACTTTCCGTCAGCTGTTCACACGGAAATGAGGAGGAAATTGATGAGTCTGAAGCAGGAGGGTAAGACCGTGGCCGAGTATGAGGCCGAGTTCACAAATCTGTTGAATATCGTTCCGGATGAGATACCGACAGAAAAGAAGAAGATTGAGAAATTCACCGACGGGTTGACATGGAGGATCCGTCAGCATCTGTTAGGGAACCTTTCGTTGGCCACTTATTCTGATGTGGTTAACGCTGCTTTGTTACACTGCCAGGATCACCGCTTTCATGTGGCTGAGGGCAAGAGATCAGGAGAGTCTAGCCATCAGGGCAGGACTGGAGGACACGGTGCTAGTGGGGCACAATCTGTTCAGGGGCAGAGACAGGGTGAGCAGGGTTCCCAGCAGGGGGATCAGAAGAGGTTCAGATTAGGGAATTATAGGCACGGACAGGGAGGTTTCCGTCAGGGCCATCAAGGTCCAAACGGCCATCAGGGCCAACAGGGGCAAAATGGTCAGCATCAGTTTCAGCAGGGCCAGTGGAGGAATGGTAACGGCCACCAGGGCCGGGGGCAGCAGGGACCGAGAGGGGGGAACTTTCTGGGGAAGTGTTTTGTTTGTGGCAAGATTGGCCATAAATGCCAGGATTGTCCTGATAGGGCAGGGCCCCACAGCAGCAGCAGCAGGGTGCTCGCCAGGAGCCGCAGAGGCCTATGTTTCCCGCCGCTCTCCCCGCACCGCCATAGATGGCAGCATTGCCACCCATTCCAGCAGTCCCAGCTCAGCAGGGGCAGCTACAGTATGGACGTGTCTATAACGTCCACCAGGCAGCAGTTCCACAGGCACCGCTTGCGATTGAGGGTACGTTTCCTATCCATGGCACTATGGGTCGGGTATTGTTTGATACGGGGGCTACACATTGTTTTATAGCTACACATTTCGCGAAGGCTTGAGGGTTGTTAGCCACAGCGGAGAACACAGTGACGTGTGTCGACTCACCATTGGGGAATGGGTCACTTATATTCTTTATATGTCGGGGAGTGGGGGTAAAGATTGGTGGTTTGGTATTACCTGCAGACATGTTGGTATTAGATATGCATGTGCACGATGTGATTATCGGTATGGATTGGCTCGTAACTTATAGGGCCATGATTGATGCTTCAGCGGGAGCATTGTTTTTGCCATTCCGGGGCAAGAGATGTTTGTAGTGGCGAAGCCTCGCCCAGAGGGAGGTTCGACCGCTCATCTGTATTACATAGAGGAGGATACCTCTAAGGAGGTTGTGATTCCTTTAGATTCGATCCCAGTTGTCAGGGAGTATTCGGATGTGTTTCAGGAGATACCAGGCCTACCCCCCAGTCGAGAGATAGACTTTGTTATAGACCTATTGCCAGATACGAGACCTATAGCACGCGCACCGTATCGTATGGCTCCGGCAGAGATGCGAGAGCTACGAGATCAGATAGAGGAGCTGTTAGGTCAGGGCTTTATTCGCAGGAGTACCTCACCTTGGGGCGCTCCAGTTTTTTTTGTGAAGAAGAGGGACGGTTCACTGAGATTGTGTGTGGACTACCGGGAGTTGAACAAGGTCACGATACGGAATAAGTATTCGTTGCCTCGAATCGATGACCTATTTGACCAGTTGAGAGGAGCTTCTTTCTTCTCGAAGATTGATTTGAGATCGGGATACCATCAGTTGCGTATCAGGGAGGAGGATGTCTCGAAGACCGCGTTCTTATCGAGATATGGTTCTTACGAGTTTCGGGTTATGCCTTGTGGTTTGATCAACGCTCTAGCAGTGTTTATGGACTTGATGAACAGAGTGTTCAGGGATTTCCTAGATCAGTTTGTCATTGTCTTCATCGATGATATTCTGGTTTACTCCCAGACAGAGGAGGAGCACGCCGAACATTTGAGGCAAGTTTTGCAGACACTTCGTCAGAACGAGTTGTATGCAAAATATGAGAAGTGCGGGTTTTGGTTGAAGGAGGTCCAGTTTTTGGGACATATTATTTCTGATCGGGGGATATCTGTTGATCCGGGGAAAGTATCTGCGGTGAGAGAGTGGGGACAGCCCACGACACCGACTGAGATTCGTAGTTTCTTGGGCCTAGCAGGATACTACAGGAGGTTCATTCGGGGATTTTCGAAGATAGCGAGTCCTTTGACACATCTGACTCGTAAAGGTATGCCATTCATCTGGGGTGATGCCTGTCAGTTGGCATTTGATGAGTTAAAGGACAAATTGACCTCAGCACCTGTGTTAGCATTGCCGAGACCGGGAGTTGAGTATTTGGTTTACACCGATGCGTCTTTGCAAGGACTTGGAGGTGTATTGCAGCAGAAGAGACAGGCCATAGCTTATGCTTCCCGTAAGCTTAAGCCTCATGAGAAGAATTACCCCACGCATGATTTGGAGTTGGCGGCAGTGGTATTTGCCCTACGGATTTGGAGGCAGTATCTTTTGGGGGAGAAGTTCCAATTGTTCACAGACCACAAGTCCCTACAGTAGCTGTTCATGCAGAAGGAGTTGAACATGCGGCAAAGGAGGTGGCTTGAGTTTGTGAAGGACTACCAGTTCGATATCCAGTATCACCCGGGTAAGGCCAACGTGGTAGCAGACGCGTTGAGCCGTAGGCCAGCAGATGAGGTGGCAGGGGTGTGGAAGGCAAAGTGGAAGGAGTTGGGACACCAGGATGCAGTGGCCCGATCTTTCATGTCTGTGATGACCATTACACTGCAGATTGTCACGAAGGTAGTACGGACACAGGCTAATGACTCGTTCTGTCAGGAGCAGATAGTTCGATTACTAACAGAGGGAGCCGAGTCCTATACCGTTAGCTCAGACGGGGGATTACGCTTCAATGGGAGATTGGTGGTTCCGGAAGGGGAGGAATTGCGATACGAGGTGATGGCAGAGTCGCACGGTTCACGGTTCACGGTACATCCCGGAGGGGACAAAATGTACCAAGACATGAGACGCCAGTATTGGTGGAGCGGTATGAAGAGGGATATCGCTGTGTTTGTTTCGAAATGCGCCACTTGTCAGCTAGTAAAAGTGGATCATCAAAGACCGACAGGACTTCTACAGCCGTTGGAGGTTCCGAGGTGGATGTGGGAGAGCATATCCATGGACTTTATCACGAGGTTGCCTACGTCGCAGAGGGGTCACAACTCCGTTTGGGTAATTGTGGACAGATTGTCCAAAGTCGCTCACTTTTTACCCGTAAGGACTGACTACACTACGGGACAGTATGCCCAGCTCTTTATTTCAGAGATTGTGAGACTTCACGGTGTACCCCTAAATATCGTGTCTGACAGAGACAAGATATTTGTTTCGCGGTTTTGGGAGAGTTTCCAGGAGGCCATGGGCACGGAATTACGGTTGAGTACGGCTTATCATCCGCAGACCGATGGGCAGGCCGAGCGCACAAATCAGATGTTAGAGGACTTGCTACGCATGTGCATTATTGACTTTGGAGGTGGATGGGAGCAATACCTTCCACTGGTAGAGTTTGCTTATAATAACTCCTATCAATTCACTATTGGCATGGATCCGTTTGAGGCATTGTACGGTAGGCCTTGTCGTTCCCCAGCATGTTGGTTGGAGGTGGGGGACAACAAACTACTTGGGCCGGAAGTGATTCAGGATACTTCGGTAAGGATTGAGTTGATTCGGAGTCGCATTCGGGTAGCTCAAGACCGACAGAAGAGTTATGCTGATGCGAAGAGATCTTTCAAGGAGTTCCAAGTGGGGGACCAGGTTTTTCTCAGAGTATCTCCTATGAAGGGGATTATGCATTTTTGGAAAAAGGGGAAGTTGGCACCGAGGTATGTGGGGCCGTTTCCTATTATTGAGCGGATTGGACCAGTTGCGTATAGACTCGGGTTACCGGAGCATTTACACCGAATTCAAGATGTGTTTCATATTTCCTCGCTATGGAAATATCTCAGAGACGATTTGGCTCATTCTCACATCGCTTTGGAGGAGATTGATCTACATCCTGATAGCTCCTACGAGGAGGGGCCGATTGCTATTTTGGACCGAAGTGAGAGGAAGCTGCGGTCAAAGATAGTTCCGTTAGTGCGTGTTCAGTGGCGACATCACAATGTCGAGGAGTCCACATGGGAACGCAAGGATGAGATGCGCGAACGTTATCCAGAGTTGTTTTTATCAGGTATTTTTTAGTTCCGAATTTCGGGACGAAATTCTGTTATTAGGGGGGAAGTATGTAATTCCCCGTATTTTTGGCGATATTTATTCTTGGGATTAATTAATTAAATGAGAATTAATTGGGAATTAATCCGGATAAAATACTAGCGAGATGTGAGTTGGTATTTGACTATATTGAGTATATATGATGATATATGAATATTGAATTATGAAATTGTCGTGAGATTGATATACGGTAATTTGGACATTTTATTGGGACGCGTGAGACAGTCGCGTCAGGATATAATTATTTTAAATATAAAAGTAAATTTAAATTCTATTAACCGTATGATCATTTTGAGTGTGCCAACGCATCCGGAAGGGTCGAGATAGTCAGAAAACACTAGTCGGGGGTTTAGTTTGGGTCCCGGGGTATTTTTAGGCCATACCGGCAACATAAAGGGTAGTTTGGTAATTTTGTATTTTTGGGAATTAAAAGTGACGAAAACTAAGAATTTTTATCTGATTGGGAATTGACCCACTAAACCCACTAACCAACCCTTAATGACCCAATAAGCTACGGGGGTTATTATATTAGGTTTCCAAAACTTTTCCAAAAGAAAACCCTAGCTACCATAGCCATTGGAGAAGAAAGTTTGGAGAGAGAGAGAGATAGAAGGGAATTCTACAGAAAGAGAGAGAGAACTTCTTCAATCGTCATCAAAATCAGAGATTGAATCAAGGCAAGTGGTTTAATTTACGTTTTTATGCAGTACATGCTTCTTCCATGCTTAGACTATTCAATAATCATAATTAATTGGGCGATAATTGAAAACCCATGAAACTGGAGTTGTTAATAAATTTTGGAGATAGGTTTGCATGTAGAAATGTTATTGTAAGATTGAATTAAGAGAATGATAAGTTCATGTGTTATAAAAACGGATTTATTTCTGGAAATTGATGATTTATAATCTTAGGGTTTATGTTCTTGAAGATTGGGGAAAAATGTAGAGATTTGATGAATTGATGATGATTATGATGAATTGATTCCTTAAAATACGTTAGTATATAACCTTAATAGGCTTAGGGATGATGAGAGACCTTAAAACATTGTTGGGACGAATTTTGATTGAGATTTGAGGTGTAGAAATTGGTGAAAAACGAATAAGGAATTCTGGGCTTGAAACTGGCCACTCGTTAGAAGACCTGCCCAGGTCGTTCGAACGAGCTCGTTCGAACGAGCTTCTAACGAGTTGACCATTGACTTCTAACGAGGGTGAAGTTCGTTCGATGAAATCGTTCGAACGAGATCTCGTTAGAAAGCCCACTTCGTTCGAACGAGATCTCGTTAGAAGACTCAGTTCGTTCGAACGAGACTTCGAACGAGTTGACAGTTTAGGCTTTTTAGCCTGTTTTGATCCCGAGTGCCCCATAACCTTGTGTATAAGTAGAGATAGCCTTTACTTGATGAGTAATTGATATACTTGGGACATTTGAGATATAATGAGGAGTAAATTATATAATTGTGGAACGAATCAAATAGACATTATGAGCTGAGACGTGAGTGCCTACTACGACGTGAGAATAAATTATGGCGCGTATAAATATGGACCGAGATTATATAAGTTGTATATATATTAAGTTGGTACGAGAATGCGATAAGTACTACAATTAAACTACGGTGATTACTAAGATGCGTGTTTACTTAGTATTGATATATGGTTTGTGTGTATGACATACCTACCATACTTGCTATCACGGGAGGTTTGCGTTCGCTTAGGGCCCTCTAATCCTTGTGTTGCCCGAATTTAGACTGGTTACCTCGATGAACATAGGTCAGAGAAGGACTTATTGGGATGTTAATAAGTCTGCTGATCGTGGGAGCGCAGGTATGTGCGTGACCCATGTGATGTCACTGTGTTCGCCTCCATTATTTGTGATGTTGTTATCTGTGAACTATTCCTGAGAGATTCGGAATATGTGATCCTTATGTACGTGATGTACCGGGATGGATAGCAGAGTATGTGTGCACCACAGCTTAGTCTCGGGGTGCTTATATTGTATATTTATGTTGTGGAAAATATACACTTGGTAAAATGAGAACTTTCATATGGTATTGTGTGCATAACTATGGAATAACATAAAAGGGATAATCTATAACGAGTAGTATTACTTTTATATGAGAACCTGAATTCACGTTAAGCCCCTATTTAATTGAGATCGTTATAATGATAATGGGAACCGAGTAATAAGGTTAGAACCTATGACGGTCTATCTAGATATAATGTCACTTAGCTAGTGGGTTGTGTCATTTTATATGGGTACTTACGTTACGAGTGCACAGTTAGACGAGAGGTGAGAATTTCATGTGAGTGCACGTCCTAACATGTATTTTGCATTTAATGTTTTAAAAGTTTTTAAAGCACTTGCAGGCTTTTAAAATATCTCCACATTCGGGCTCTGACCCGTTTGCTTTCAAATCTATTTTCTTGTAAAACCATTTTAGGTGCCCAGCCACAAGGACACCACGCATAGGATTCTCATTCCGATGACGAGCTGTAGCTGTTTGTGGAAGTTACAGGGATTTGCTTTTAGACGCTTCTATCATTTGGATTCCATGTTCAGTATTCCTCAGTTGTAGGGCATGTTGCCCAAATTCTATTAGAGACATTTCCATTTCAGTTTTTCAGACTTTGTCATGTATTAATTCAGTATTCAGTATTTCGTTACTTATTTCAGTTGTGGGATTTGTTGTGAGGAGTTTTCCTCCGGATTCATTTATATCATGTGATGGTTATTCTACTATTTCGTTATGGTGAATGGTGATATTATTCTTGCTTTCAATCTCTTACTGCATGTTAATCAGACTTTAATTAAAATTTGGCAACTTACTTTTTAAATACTAGGTGGTTAGTAATAATAAAATGTTTTCGACAGTGATGCTATTAACTGAGCCAACTTGGCATTTTGATTTAATTTAATAAAGGAGTAGCTACCCGGTATTTAATTAGTCGGGGTGTCACATTCTCTTAGTTGATCAAATAAATCACCTATTCATGGCAAGGGGTATTTATTCTTTATAGTCATCTGATTTAATTTTTGGTAGTAGATGCACTATCGAAATGATCAGTCTTTCTTTTGCACAAGTAACATCGGGGCTCCCCAAGGAGATGTACTGGGTCTTATAAATCCTTTACTAAGTAATTCATCCAATTGCATTCGAAGTTCCTATAATTCTAGATGGGCCATACGATAAGGAGGTATTGAGATAGGGGAAGTGTTTGGTAATAAATTGATAAAAAAACTCAATTTCTCGGGGTAGAGGTAGTCCAGGTAAATCTTCAGGAAACACGTCTTGATATTGATTCAAAATATGAGAGAGAGAAGAATTAGGTTTGTCATTTATTTAAAAAAATAGAGATTGGAGAGGGCTTCTTCCTTGAAAACAAAATGGGGTTTGGTGAGGAGGATGGAAGGTTACTGTTTTTGTGTGGCAGTCGATATGGGCATGATTTTAGGATAAGACATCCATTCCTGTAATTATGTCAAATTCGGTTAGGTCAAGGAGAACTAAATCCAAAATTAATATCCTGGGTCCAAAATGTAAAACATGTGATGTACATCTTTTATTTGTAGTAGCTATCTTTATTGTTGGCATACTAATAGTAAAAGGGTGTCTTAATATTTTATAGGACAATTGTAATCTAGTTAGGCATTTTTAACTAATGAAGGAGTGCATGGATCCAGAGTCAAACAATACATGAATTGAAATATTAGAATACAAAATATTACCTTCAATAACGTTGTGAGAATTTGGCTTTTTCGCTGGGAGATATGGAAAGTTCGGATTGGGATTCTTAATAGCGGATTCCTGCTTGACATGCTGGAAGTTGAATTATGGCGGACGGGGAAAAGTATTGGTAGGACATTTGAAATGAGGTTTCATGAATCTAGGGGAAGTAGATGGAGGAGACACTCGAAGTTTTGGACATTGGGATCTTATGTGTCCCACTTGATTACATTCATGACAACACATAAGAGGTTTACTGGTGTTATGTTGAATTTGACTAAGGTTTTGCCATCTGGATGCCCATTATATGGGTGCGTCCTTTGACTCGGTGGGCTTCTTATTACATAAGGACTGCGGGGAGGGTTAGGAATACAGACTGGAGTATTAATTGTGGGATTTTTCTTTATGAGTGAGGATGTCTCGACCATACGGTTGAATTCTCGAATCTGCATAGGGGTAATAAAGGATTTCGTGGTTTGGCGAAGACCTCGTTCGAAATGCTTGCATTTTTTTTACTTCAGTGTCCACATATTCTTGAGCATAGCGAGATAGTTTGGTATACTTGGCTTCATATTGGGCCACAGTCATTTGTTGTTATTGTAGACTCAGAAAATCTACGGCTATCTGATCTCTTATTGTTTCTGAAAAATACTTATTATAGAAGATTTCTTCAATTTGTGCTCATGTTAGTTCAGTTACATTTCTGGATCGTGAAATGGATTGCCACTAAAAGTCAGCTTCTCCTTCAAAAAGATAAAAGAATAATTTAACCCTTAGTTCGGGAATAATTTTGACTCCGTTCAGTACTTTGAGGGTTTGGCAAATCCATCTTTCAGCTTCCACTGTGCCAGGATTTCTAAAAAATGCGGGGGGCTTTTGTCGTAAAAATTCTTTGAGAGCATTCATTCTTCGAGTTTCATCCGAGGTAGGAGGTAAAGGTATGGGATGTTATTGTTGAGTTAAGGCAATCATTTCTTGAAGGCAACATAATATTTCTTCCGAAGTGATTGGAGTTGACATTTGAGGGATAAACTGTTCTTCTTGGGTTCCACTAGTAGTTGCACGAGTAGTAACCATCCTATATCAATAATAATGCAATAAATGAGTCATACATAAGGATGTAAAAAAATCACCATACATTAATACATTCAAGTTCTTTGTTACATAGTGAAAAAGAAAAAAAAAACAGTAGCAAATATACATAGGGGTTAGTCCTATTTTACACATACAAAACATAGGTCGTTCAGTGATGGTGGGATTCTTAACGTGCACACATAATTTTATTTATATACATCATTCCTTGGTGATTAACTTAAGCCATCTAGGGAACTACCAGCTCATAATTGGGGTCATCGTCTTCAGAGGGATCGGAGTCATCGGATGAGTAGGGAGATGTGGTGTTGTTAGTAGGGGTGAACATTGTGGTAACAAGGGAGAGTGATTCATAATCGATGGGGGAATTAGGAGGAGTTATAGTGACTTCATTAAGTGGCACCATGTCCTATGCGAGATGCATTGCTTGCTGAAGTACTTCTGGGTCTTCTGAGAATATTTTGGCCCATTGAGATGCTTGTGCTTCTCCCATCAAGCAACCGATAAGTAGTCTATGTTTAATCTCTGGGGTTGCAATTGCCCAATCTCTATCAATACTTCTGATATGTTGGCATAATTTTGCATAGCCCACGTCTCTGATAGCTCTTTCGAAATGCTCGTGAGTAGACTCACGAATATCAAGATATATGTCGTCCTAGATATTCATGACTTTAAAATAGTATAATAATAAAATAAGAATATATTAAAAATACAAATGTTGAGTGAAGGTGGAGACGAAGATTTCTCTCGTTGTCCTGCATAGGCGTATAACCTGATTAAAGCTCTGATACCATTATGTCGCATCCTTGAACGTGGATGGGTATAGTGAATAATATTAATACAAGCTAAGATTATAATTAATACAATGGAAATAGAAACAAAAGGCTTTTATTTAAGAGATGACTGACATCTCATTACATATTAGAGTCTGGCGAAAAAATATACATTTTATATATTTGGCGTATATAATATAAAACATTGAGGAACGCTTGTAATTAATAAGAGCCGATAGGTTATGGTATCGATATTCTAATGAGGCTTGCCATCTTTGTCTATTACTGCCCACAAGTATGTAACCGCGAATATTGACAGAGGTAAAAGTGAATAGAAGTTCAAAGGGGCGGGCGGTAATTGATCGTCTTCAAGCCCGTTTTCCATCTGGAAGGAAAACAATTAAGCAAACACGCCAAGTAGATAATTTTTAATTCTATAGAAGATGGTAATGATAATAAGATTATGAAGGGTTAGTAATATTTTTATTTTACCTACTGAAACAAGATGAGATATTATAAGGCATTTAAGGGCATACTGACGCTTTTGATATGTAAATAAACAATATAGTGAAGATAAAATATCAGGTTAAGATATATTGGTTCAACAATAACTCGATAACCCATAAATTATCGTCTATTAGGTTTCAATAGCGCAGACATACCATGATAATATCGTACAAGACATAAAATTTTCTTGAACAGGTAAATCCAATTAACTGGGAAATAACCAGGTAACTCAGCACGCTTAGCTAGAGCGACACTCATACGTAGAGTAAATGTAATAACAAGGCACTCAACATCTAAGTCTTTCAGGCCAATTAGATTTACCGGGGGTTCACCGAGTCTAATCCCTGGATTATATGGTATGCTACTGAAGATTTCATTTGTAAGAAAAGAGAATTGCAGGGTTCAATGCAATTAATAACATCTTGTCTGGTGGTTTAGGGTTCAGGGCTTAGTAATAATCGAACCGATAGATATCGAAAGAATTAATAATATGAGAAAAGTTTGAACTACTCGAAAGAGTTCAGTATAAAATTTAGAGTTCAAGAATATCACAAGGTGATATAATAATCAGTACTTTGAAAGACAAAAGTTCAAATGATTAATATTAAAATATAAATCACCTACTTTGGGTATTTTGATTTTCGGTTGAAGTCCCGCTATTTCGCGGGTAGACTGGGTAGCCTGAAAGCATAACAAATGTATGTATGTGATATAGGTCTAAAATAAAATGAATGAAAATGTACTAAAAGATAAATGAAGTAACCATTTCAGTGCATGATCTTTTAAAAAGGTTTAAAGTATAATTTTCAAAACTTTAATAAAAAATTATTTAAATTTTATTTATTGAGAACTAGGTGTGGTGATAAGAGACAATTTAGGTGTAATTATACTTAGGTACCTATGGAAAAAGTTTGGGTTTGATTTGAATTACTTGCAAAATTAGCTGGGTTTAAGTGTAATTTAAGAAACTTAAATTTAAACCTTTAAAACTGATTTTTTGTGGAAAATGCTTTCCTGTAATCCAAACAGGGTGGTATTATATATCAATTTATTTAGAATAAAAAAAATAAAAAATATTGGAAAAAAATCAGAATTTTTTTTTTGGGACGCGCTCTCACGCGCAAGTTCAAAGTCTGGACGCGCCTAGTTTGATCACCACTCTCGCGCGTGAGCTGCACTCGCCTTCAACCTTCGAGATTTGACTTTGGGGTTTGTATATATTTGAACTTGATTTACAAACATTTTAGGATTCATCTTATCATGGTTTATAAATGAAAGTTGTTTAGGATTCAAATATAAATCCAACCATACCAATTTCGAGGATTGTGGTTGTTGATACCAAATTTAATCTGCTGACGTGGACCAATCATATGAAGACACGTGGCTATCTACATGGCAACTACAAACACTTTCGAGGAACCCACGCGCTCCGAGGAACAAGACTACAGCGAGGAAGACTAGTTCCCCGAGGAACACTGCTTACCCGAGGAACTCACATGCTCCGAGGAACAATGCCTCTCCGAAGAACTCGTGAGTACCGAGAAGCTTAGGCGGTCCGAGCTACTTAGGCGGTCCGAGCTGCACCTCGAACAAATCATTAATAGCTGGATAACTAACAGTTCAACTGATTGATTAAATGCTTATCATTTGGACGCGCACGCAAAGAGGGCATTAAATGTATTACCCTTTTTATATGCATATCATTTAATGTATTACCCTCTCACATTACAGCCTCAGGACTATAAATACATTTTACAATCCTCATTGTAAGGGGACCTCAGACCGGAATTTCTTGAGATAACTTGTAATCGAGAATTCCCATACAAACAGCAATACCAAAACAATGGACGTAGGCCATTCTTATAAGGCTGAACCACTTTAAAATTCTTCATCTCATTTATTTATCTATGATTGAATTATTAGAGTGATCTAATTTTTTACATCAACAGATTGGCGCCATCTGTGGGAATCGACTGGTAAAATTATTTTCTCATAAAAAATAATCCATTACCAATGGCTGATATTCCTGAATCCAGCAATCGAAACGCTGGAACCCCTCCAAATCCATCTGCTCCACCAATTGTTCCAGATTTGACTAGAATAATGGCAAATCTGGCTCAGGGCCAGACCGTCATGCAAGAAACAATGCGACAACTTATCCAAACCCTCCATGGCGGTGCATCAGCCCATTCCGGACCACGAAGCATTCAAAGAAATACCCGTGCGCCTTCTTCGCGTACTAGGCGTACTGATTCGTATCGCAATGATGAATCTGAAGATTTTTCTTATCAACCTAGACGAACTTCATCAGTACGAGCCACAGATACTGAACAACATGTCACCCTCTCCCCAGAAAGGACCAGCGCATTGGAAAGGTTAAGTATGGCTTCTCCTTTCGACCGTTTAGGCCCTAGGAGGAACAAAAGTCCTCTTAATGCAGCATCGAGGAGCTTTCGACGACCATCAGATTTAAGGGAAGGATCTGCCCAGTCGCGACCAGCTGCTCATCAAGATAGATCTTATGATCGACCAGCTGCTCTTCGAGATAAATCCCAGGAAGCCACTTCAACATGATCAGTTGCTCGAACCAATAGGCCCGAGGAAGGAAATGATGCATGGAAAGGATCTATTCAGAGGCTGGAGGATAGATTAGGGGAAATAGCTAAGGCCAAGAACCCTTTACAACGAACCTTTGTTCGAGGAACACCTTTTATCCAGGACATTGTTGATTTTCCTACACCATTAAAGTTCAAAGCACCTGTTGTGACTTCCAAGTATGATGGGAAGACTGACCCCGTCCTTCATATAGAATAATATCAAGCTGCTGCTGACATCTATGCTGTCCCAGGCGAGATGAGATGCAGGGCATTCTCGGGAACTCTTACCGGATCTGCTCAGATATGGTATAATAATCTTCCTCGGGGTAAGATTTTAACTTTTCTTCAACTGGCCGAGTTATTCATTGGGAATTTCTGCTTTGGAGCAAAGCTAGTTAAGCGAGTAGCACATTTGTTAAGTGTTAGACAAAAAGCTGGGGAGAGTATCAGAGATTATATAACTCATTTTAATAACGAGAAACTTGAAGTCATTAATTATGAGGAGAAGACAACGATTACCGCTTTGATGAGTGGACTGCTGCCAAACAAGTTGTACTATACTTTGGCCAAAGATCCACCTCGAACCATGTCGGACCTGATGGGAAAAGCGTCCAAGATTATGAATGCCGAGGAGGCTATGTCTGCAAAGAAGAATATGGACGCCAAAGAAACCAAGGTGGAAGGTGATAAATCTAAGAGGAAAGAACATAAGAACAATGGTGGTGACAAACAATCCAAAAATAGGTCGTCATGGGAGGTCTTGAGGAAATTTGATAATTACACACCTTTGAAGGTAAATATCAACCACGTCCTGGAAGAAATTAAGAACACCGAAGAGTTAAACTGGACAAAGAAAATGAAGGCAGACCCTGACATGAGGAATAGGGAAAAATATTGCGAGTTCCACAAGGATCATGGCCATATGACTAAAAATTGCATAGCTCTTCAGAATGAGATTGAAACACTCATCCGACGAGGAAAGCTAGCGAAGTATGTTGATCGGGGAGGCGAAAGAAGAAACAACAGCCGAACTAGAGAGAGATCTGGATCTCCTCGTCGAGCAGAGGAGAAAAAGAAGAGAAACCATGAAGTTGATCCAGAGGGTAACCCCGATCTTCCCAAGAAACTAAGGCAGCCAGAATGAGAGGTATTTTTGATACGCTTTGGGTCATTTGATTGTAATGTTATTACATGGGGAGATGCAGGAGGAGGAGACCTTACTGCAGAAAGAAAAGCTTACCTCGGTGAGGCTCAAGCTTTCTCGTACATTCAGCGAATAAATTTAGCTGAGGAAGATCGCCCGAGAAAGGTGAACAAGGAGAAGTTGGTCATTGGGTTCTCAAAGAACGACCTTGCAGGTGTTCTATATCCTCATGATGACCCGCTGGTGATCAAAATGAGGATGAAGGAGGTTATGATTTCAAGAGTGCTGGTCGACAATGGTAGCTCGGCAGACATCATGTTCTACTCGTGTTTTGATAGTTTAAATCTATAGCTATCTCAACTAGAGCCTTACCACAGACCCCTCATCGGTTTTGCTGGAGAGAAAGTATATCCACTTGGGACGATAAAGTTGGATATATTCATTGGTACGTGACCTTCTTGTCGAACAGAAAGAATACGTTTCTTTGTGATGGATAAGAATGTCCAATCATCGTACAATATCATCATGGGAAGAGTAGGATTGAAGAAGTTCGAGGCTGTACCGTCTATAGTTCATCAATGCCTAAAATTTCCTATAAACTTTGGAGTAGGAGTTATGAAAGGTGATCAGAAAGTATATCGGGAATGCTATTATTCATCCGCCAAGCAAGAAGAACTGGAAGAATCAAAGAAAAAGACCACTACCTATCAAGTGGATGAAGGTGCAGAAATTGAAACATTGGATCCTCGAGATGAGTCACAACTCGTGAAGGGCCAAGTGGTGGAAGCTACTGAAAACATCATTCTGGACGACGAGCACCCTGAGCGAACTACTCAAATAGGTTCATCGTTGGAAGCCTCATTAAAACAAGAATTAATAACTTTCCTTGGAAGCAGAAGACAAACTTTTGCGTGGAGTCATGAAGATATGCCCGGGATAGACCCAACCTTCTTATGTCACGAGCTCAATGTGAATAAGGAGATCAAGCCTGTGAAGCAGAGAAGAAGAGTATTCAGTCCCGAGAAGAATCAAGCTATACAGGAGGAAGTCGAGAAGCTCCAGAAAGCTTATTTCATTGAAGACGTTAAATATCCAGATTGGTTAGCCAATGTGGTGATGGTAAAGAGGAAAAACAACAAGTGGAGGATGTGTGTGGACTTCACCGACCTCAACAAAGCATGCCCAAAGGATCATTTTCCATTGCCCCGAATTGATCAACTAGTGGATGCTACCTCGGGACACGAGTTGCTGAGCTTCATGGATGCTTACTCTGGTTACAATCAGATTGAAATGAAACCTGAAGACAGGGAAAGTGAAAGAGTTGGCGCTTGCGTTCAAATAAGGAAACAATATAATAAATGCCTTTTAACCCAAATTAACCCTAAGCATGCAACTAGGTGTGATTGAAACAATATGAAATCATGCAAGAATTATTCAACACACAAAGTTTCAGGAAAAATCCCCCACAGGGGCAAAACCATTTGTATATCACTATAATTTGTAAAATACGGTTTACAATCGGATTACAATGAAATACAGGTTGACTAAGAATTACCCTCGGGTATCGGATTCTGTAGTCGCGGCTGGAAGAAAAATCCCTTTCCAGAAGGGCTTGCGGCTGGAACTATCCCTGTCCAGTAGGGCTGCAATGAAGAGGAAGAAACGGTCCACTTCACAAAGGGTTGAACAACATCAATGGTGTTCTTTGGGTTACCGAATTTGATTCACAAAGATGCGGAAGATGTGTGAATTTAAAAACCTAGAATCATAGGACTCAATAGGTGAAGACTTTAGGGTTGATATGCTCTGAAAATCGTGTATAAGTCTTAAGAAAACCAACTGCTGATCGTGGTTTAAATAAGGGATAGAAACCCTTCAAAATCGGCTGCACGATCTGGCAGTGATTATCCTCGCCGGATCGGTCCGGTCGATTAGGCGGATCGGTCCGGGTAAGTCGGATCGGTTCTTTTTCTGAAACCGGATCGGTCTGGTTGGCATCGGATCGGTCCGGAACTTTTGTCTTCATCGGTTCGCTATGGATCCGGGGTGTACTGGACTTAGCTTCAGCAATCGGATCGGTCCGGTCCCTTTATCCGGATCGGTCCGGTGAACCGGATCGGTTCTTTTATCTGGTCCGGATCGGTCCGGTCCTCAGGAACCAGATTCCTTCAAGGAAATCTCTCCATCTTCAAAGGGCCATATCTTCTTCACCGTAGCTCGGAATGAGATGCCGTTTCTTCCAGTATCTTTTTTGCGGCAAGCTCTTCAACTTTCCAGTTGACCTATCCTCCGGATGGTGGATGTACAATTACCGAATTGCCCTTGAACTTTCATATCGAGCCTTTTTCACTGTTTTGACTTCTCTTGCGTACCACTAGGCATATAGTCCCTAAAAGCATGGAACGTGAAGTCATTGAGGCTGATGAAAAACACATGATGGAGATGCAGGATGCTTGATTCCTAGAATTCGTATTGAGGCCGTCATATGTGATCATGTAGAAACGTGCCAAATGTAACGGCGTACGACATACAAAACTGTAAGATAACGGACATGACAAAAATGTCCTTACAAATCTCCCCCTATGTCTATGCCGGTACATACATAAAAAATCCGAATTATCAATTCACAACTGCCTATACAAATCTACCCTTCCATGAACCCCAAACTGGAAAGATACATATGAATAAGACTACATCGTTTGTTCTTCAAATCTTCAGGAATCTCAAAGCTTTTCTCATCAGGGTGTGCAATTCAGAGATCATCAAGATAGTGCCTACACACATGAGATAAAGCAAAATACCAAGTGACGTATCGAGTTTTGAAATGAGATAAACATAAGCATATATATCAATGTAAGATGATATTCTCAGAATTTCAAAAACTCCCCCATAATCAGATAATTCATTCTCCCCCTTTTTATGATGTCCCCAAATAGACAAATGAGAGAAATAAATCAAGCAATCAAGTACCGGGATGTCACAAGGCATAAAATCACACCATGAATGAACATAAAACAACCAAGTCGGTGATAGCGTAAAAGAATGGGTGTGATCAAAATTCAATAGGAAAATCAAAGCATACAAACATGACATGTGTGCACGATGAATATTGGATATTCCTAACGAATGAACTCAAATGCTTCCTTTGGTGTAAAAGATTGGAAATATATGACATTGACTATCAAATCTACAAATCAAAGCTCAAAGTGATTTCTACACCAATAACGTCCAAAATGATTTTCATGCGTTTTCAGGACTTTCAAGGAAGTGCAAACCCGTTTTTCAATCTCCAAACTCCCTCAGATTTATATTTTGAATAGAGGTATACTAAATTCTCAAACTTTGGAGAATTGATGGTGAAATCTAAATGGCCCATATTTGGCATGTATTGCTTTTTATTGCCTTTCAATTTTTTCGGGCTCTTTTAACCTCTTAGGACCTCGGATATTACAATTCCTCCATTTTTTAGGTCCTTTTTAACGGTGGCTTTTGCGCAAAGGATAAGAATCAACTTTCGCAGCCCCTCCCCGTTATGAAAATATGCGCACAGTCTCACCAAACGGTTTTTACATGCAATCCAATCTTGTCAAGTTTTATCGCATTTTATACATTGTATAGACAGGATTGAGATGGAAACACTCAAGCCAACATGAGATTGACAAGTGCAACAATCAAATATAGCCGTGCATGTGTGCAGAAAAAAGGATATAGGAGTCAAGCATGTAGGAAATATCACTAATTACATCTCAAGGACTCCAATCAATGTTAAGCACATGGATGAAATGATGTAGCCTCTCAAATCTCTATCAAACAGTCACATGGATATATGGAAGGAAGTTGTGACTTGGCTATCTTAAATGCTCATCCATAAAAGGCAAATCTCTTTTTGAATTTTTCAAAAAATTTTATCAAAATAAAATCTTTTTGTGCTTTTCTCAAAATTTTTCAAAAAAAATCTTTTTGTATTTTTCAAAAATAAGAATATATACAAAAATGATACATACTAGCAATAGGCAACCAATGTCATCATGAAAAACACCCTATGCTAGTAAACAAGACTAGATCTCAACCGGGAGTAACGGTGGAGTTTTCCAAAGATGGTGACATCTTTTGAACCAACTCCACTAGATCATGTGTAGTCTTGATCAAAAACTTCACTTGCTCGCGAATATGCGCAAACTCTCTATCAAAATGAGCAGGCAAAGAATCATGAGTGGGTGCATGTGCATGAATGTGAGAAGTGGCATGATGTGGCACAAAACCCAACTTAGAACAGAACTCCCTAAGATGCCCGCGTTTCTTGCAGTGGGTGCAAACATAAACCGGTCTAGGAAGTAATTTATCAACAATTTTGGGGTGAATATTCCTAGACGGACACCCATGGGCCTCACTCACAACGGTGGATATAGGCTCGGGAGCATTCTTTAATGTGACTTGGACCTCTTGTGCTTGATTGAGGTCATCCTCGAGATGGGATACACGTGTCATCAGACTAGACACCGTGTTGGACAAGTCACCTTTTTCTCTTTTTAGCTCATCACTTTCTGCCTTTAATTCACGAATAAGAAGACCTAGGATCCTATTTGACCTTTTTGTTTCCATGGTCTCGATAAACAACTTTCTGAAGGCATTTTGGATCAACCTATCATCACCATTATCACCCTCACTATCACTTAGAGAAGTGGGCATAGCAGCTTTCTTGCCCTCTCTCTTAGGTCTAGTGGGACACTCAAATTTCTTGTGCCCTATCCCATCGCACTCAAAGCATCTTATCTTCTCAAGATCTTTCTTTCTTTCTTTTCCACTCTCATCACAACTCTCTCTTTCTCCAAACAATCTTAAATCTCTCTCTAAGGCGGTGATCCTAAGAGCTAAAGCATTATTACGCTTCTTGGTTTCAAATGACTCAGAATACAACTCAGCGTAGACGTGTTGAAGATCACACTCGCTCTTACTTTCCTCATCATCCTCCCCCTCACACTCTTCGCTCTCACTGTCGAGGTGTCCCTGTGAGTCAGCATCCTCGTCGTCGTGAGGTGCACTAGAAGAACTCACATGACTAGCCATGAACGCGGTGAAGCTACGCTCATGCGGTGACTCATCTCCCAAGTCCACCGACTCGACATCACTGTCGTCACTAAGGGTAGCATTCAGGACAGCTTTCCCTTTCTCTCTATTCAGACGATTGGCACACTCAAACGCTCTATGACCCCTACCATCGCATTCAAAACATCTCTCACTGTCTTTCTTAGGAGGGTCTTTGGAATCTTTCTCATTTTCCTTTTCAGAAGTATTTTTCTCAATATTCTTTTTATCATTGAAATTTCCACTTTTCTTGAATTTGAGAATTCTTTTGAAATTTTTTGCAAACAGGGCCAAGTCATCTAAGTCAAAATCACATTCAGACTTGGACTCAAAAACTTTTTCTTTCTTTTTCTGAAAATGAGTCTTTAAAGCAATCCCATTATCCTTAGCCTTAATGGTTTTGGGAAACATGTCAATCTCATAGGTTTGAAGATCTCCTACAAGTTCTTCCAACTTAAGTGATTTCAAATTTCCCAACGAGTTCAAAACAGTGACTTTCGGAATAAAGCGTTTTGGGAGAGATCTCAGAATCTTTTTAACGACACGCGTGTTATCAATTACCTCACCCAAATTAAAACTAGAGTTAACAATGTCTGACAAGCGTGCAAAAAACTCATCAAAGCATTCGGACTCAGACATGGTGATAGTCTCGAATTGGGTGGCCAAATTTTGTAATTTAGACTCTTTAACAGCGTTCGTACCCTCATGGGTAAGTTGCAAAACATCCCATGCTTCTTTTGACGTGGTGCACGTCATTATGCGTTTGAACTCATCAGGAGTGACAGACCCAGAAATAGCACTTAGACCTTTAGAGTTAAAAGACGACCATTTAAATTCATCATCAGTCCAAGTGATGTCAGGTTTCAAGTTGGTCACATTATCAACAGTCACGGTTGGAGGAGTCCATCCTCGTTCAACCAAAATCCAGACACGTTCATCAATGGCTTTTAAAGCCGACCTCATACGGGCTTTCCAATAGGCATAATTCGACCCGTCAAAAATAGGCATTTTATAATATGACTTCTCCATTTGAACACGCTCTTTTCAAAAATCAATTTATTTCAAAAATTGATATCTTTAGAAAAATTTTGCGGAAAAAGGAATACGCGATAGATTAGCGTAACCTGCTCTGATACCAATTTGAAAGAGTTGGCGCTTGCGTTCAAATAAGGAAACAATATAATAAATGCCTTTTAACCCAAATTAACCCTAAGCATGCAACTAGGTGTGATTGAAACAATATGAAATCATGCAAGAATTATTCAACACACAAAGTTTCAGGAAAAATCCCCCACAGGGGCAAAACCATTTGTATATCACTATAATTTGTAAAATACGGTTTACAATCGGATTACAATGAAATACAGGTTGACTAAGAATTACCCTCGGGTATCGGATTCTGTAGTCGCGGCTGGAAGAAAAATCCCTTTCCAGAAGGGCTTGCGGCTGGAACTATCCCTGTCCAGTAGGGCTGCAATGAAGAGGAAGAAACGGTCCACTTCACAAAGGGTTGAACAACATCAATGGTGTTCTTTGGGTTACCGAATTTGATTCACAAAGATGCGGAAGATGTGTGAATCTAAAAACCTAGAATCATAGGACTCAATAGGTGAAGACTTTAGGGTTGATATGCTCTGAAAATCGTGTATAAGTCTTAAGAAAACCAACTGCTGATCGTGGTTTAAATAAGGGATAGAAACCCTTCAAAATCGGCTGCACGATCTGGCAGTGATTATCCTCGCCGGATCGGTCCGATCGATTAGGCGGATCGGTCCGGGTAAGTCGGATCGGTTCTTTTTCTGAAACCGGATCGGTCTGGTTGGCATCGGATCGGTCCGGAACTTTTGTCTTCATCGGTTCGCTATGGATCCGGGGTGTACTGGACTTAGCTTCAGCAATCGGATCGGTCCGGTCCCTTTATCCGGATCGGTCCGGTGAACCGGATCGGTTCTTTTATCTGGTCCGGATCGGTCCGGTCCTCAGGAACCAGATTCCTTCAAGGAAATCTCTCCATCTTCAAAGGGCCATATCTTCTTCACCGTAGCTCGGAATGAGATGCCGTTTCTTCCAGTATCTTTGTTGCGGCAAGCTCTTCAACTTTCCAGTTGACCTATCCTCCGGATGGTGGATGTACAATTACCGAATTGCCCTTGAACTTTCATATCGAGCCTTTTTCACTGTTTTGACTTCTCTTGCGTACCACTAGGCATATAGTCCCTAAAAGCATGGAACGTGAAGTCATTGAGGCTGATGAAAAACACATGATGGAGATGCAGGATGCTTGATTCCTAGAATTCGGATTGAGGCCGTCATATGTGATCATGTAGAAACGTGCCAAATGTAACGGCGTACGACATACAAAACTGTAAGATAACGGACATGACAAAAATGTCCTTACAAATCTCCCCCTATGTCTATGCCGGTACATACATAAAAAATCCGAATTATCAATTCACAACTGCCTATACAAATCTACCCTTCCATGAACCCCAAACTGGAAAGATACATATGAATAAGACTACATCGTTTGTTCTTCAAATCTTCAGGAATCTCAAAGCTTTTCTCATCAGGGTGTGCAATTCAGAGATCATCAAGATAGTGCCTACACACATGAGATAAAGCAAAATACCAAGTGACGTATCGAGTTTTGAAATGAGATAAACATAAGCATATATATCAATGTAAGATGATATTCTCAGAATTTCAAAAACTCCCCCATAATCAGATAATTCATTCTCCCCCTTTTTATGATGTCCCCAAATAGACAAATGAGAGAAATAAATCAAGCAATCAAGTACCGGGATGTCACAAGGCATAAAATCACACCATGAATGAACATAAAACAACCAAGTCGGTGATAGCGTAAAAGAATGGGTGTGATCAAAATTCAATAGGAAAATCAAAGCATACAAACATGACATGTGTGCACGATGAATATTGGATATTCCTAACGAATGAACTCAAATGCTTCCTTTGGTGTAAAAGATTGGAAATATATGACATTGACTATCAAATCTACAAATCAAAGCTCAAAGTGATTTCTACACCAATAACGTCCAAAATGATTTTCATGCGTTTTCAGGACTTTCAAGGAAGTGCAAACCCGTTTTTCAATCTCCAAACTCCCTCAGATTTATATTTTGAATAGAGGTATACTAAATTCTCAAACTTTGGAGAATTGATGGTGAAATCTAAATGGCCCATATTTGGCATGTATTGCTTTTTATTGCCTTTCAATTTTTTCGGGCTCTTTTAACCTCTTAGGACCTCGGATATTACAATTCCTCCATTTTTTAGGTCCTTTTTAACGGTGGCTTTTGCGCAAAGGATAAGAATCAACTTTCGCAGCCCCTCCCCGTTATGAAAATATGCGCACAGTCTCACCAAACGGTTTTTACATGCAATCCAATCTTGTCAAGTTTTATCGCATTTTATACATTGTATAGACAGGATTGAGATGGAAACACTCAAGCCAACATGAGATTGACAAGTGCAACAATCAAATATAGCCGTGCATGTGTGCAGAAAAAAGGATATAGGAGTCAAGCATGTAGGAAATATCACTAATTACATCTCAAGGACTCCAATCAATGTTAAGCACATGGATGAAATGATGTAGCCTCTCAAATCTCTATCAAACAGTCACATGGATATATGGAAGGAAGTTGTGACTTGGCTATCTTAAATGCTCATCCATAAAAGGCAAATCTCTTTTTGAATTTTTCAAAAAATTTTATCAAAATAAAATCTTTTTGTGCTTTTCTCAAAATTTTTCAAAAAAAATCTTTTTGTATTTTTCAAAAATAAGAATATATACAAAAATGATACATACTAGCAATAGGCAACCAATGTCATCATGAAAAACACCCTATGCTAGTAAACAAGACTAGATCTCAACCGGGAGTAACGGTGGAGTTTTCCAAAGATGGTGACATCTTTTGAACCAACTCCACTAGATCATGTGTAGTCTTGATCAAAAACTTCACTTGCTCGCGAATATGCGCAAACTCTCTATCAAAATGAGCAGGCAAAGAATCATGAGTGGGTGCATGTGCATGAATGTGAGAAGTGGCATGATGTGGCACAAAACCCAACTTAGAACAGAACTCCCTAAGATGCCCGCGTTTCTTGCAGTGGGTGCAAACATAAACCGGTCTAGGAAGTAATTTATCAACAATTTTGGGGTGAATATTCCTAGACGGACACCCATGGGCCTCACTCACAACGGTGGATATAGGCTCGGGAGCATTCTTTAATGTGACTTGGACCTCTTGTGCTTGATTGAGGTCATCCTCGAGATGGGATACACGTGTCATCAGACTAGACACCGTGTTGGACAAGTCACCTTTTTCTCTTTTTAGCTCATCACTTTCTGCCTTTAATTCACGAATAAGAAGACCTAGGATCCTATTTGACCTTTTTGTTTCCATGGTCTCGATAAACAACTTTCTGAAGGCATTTTGGATCAACCTATCATCACCATTATCACCCTCACTATCACTTAGAGAAGTGGGCATAGCAGCTTTCTTGCCCTCTCTCTTAGGTCTAGTGGGACACTCAAATTTCTTGTGCCCTATCCCATCGCACTCAAAGCATCTTATCTTCTCAAGATCTTTCTTTCTTTCTTTTCCACTCTCATCACAACTCTCTCTTTCTCCAAACAATCTTAAATCTCTCTCTAAGGCGGTGATCCTAAGAGCTAAAGCATTATTACGCTTCTTGGTTTCAAATGACTCAGAATACAACTCAGCGTAGACGTGTTGAAGATCACACTCGCTCTTACTTTCCTCATCATCCTCCCCCTCACACTCTTCGCTCTCACTGTCGAGGTGTCCCTGTGAGTCAGCATCCTCGTCGTCGTGAGGTGCACTAGAAGAACTCACATGACTAGCCATGAACGCGGTGAAGCTACGCTCATGCGGTGACTCATCTCCCAAGTCCACCGACTCGACATCACTGTCGT
Source organism: Sambucus nigra (assembly GCA_949130495.1). Classification (NCBI taxonomy): domain Eukaryota; kingdom Viridiplantae; phylum Streptophyta; class Magnoliopsida; order Dipsacales; family Adoxaceae; genus Sambucus; species Sambucus nigra. The sequence goes on along the minus strand of OX422207.1, from coordinate 306,015,953 downwards.
CACTAAGGGTAGCATTCAGGACAGCTTTCCCTTTCTCTCTATTCAGACGATTGGCACACTCAAACGCTCTATGACCCCTACCATCGCATTCAAAACATCTCTCACTGTCTTTCTTAGGAGGGTCTTTGGAATCTTTCTCATTTTCCTTTTCAGAAGTATTTTTCTCAATATTCTTTTTATCATTGAAATTTCCACTTTTCTTGAATTTGAGAATTCTTTTGAAATTTTTTGCAAACAGGGCCAAGTCATCTAAGTCAAAATCACATTCAGACTTGGACTCAAAAACCTTTTCTTTCTTTTTCTGAAAATGAGTCTTTAAAGCAATCCCATTATCCTTAGCCTTAATGGTTTTGGGAAACATGTCAATCTCATAGGTTTGAAGATCTCCTACAAGTTCTTCCAACTTAAGTGATTTCAAATTTCCCAACGAGTTCAAAACAGTGACTTTCGGAATAAAGCGTTTTGGGAGAGATCTCAGAATCTTTTTAACGACACGCGTGTTATCAATTACCTCACCCAAATTAAAACTAGAGTTAACAATGTCTGACAAGCGTGCAAAAAACTCATCAAAGCATTCGGACTCAGACATGGTGATAGTCTCGAATTGGGTGGCCAAATTTTGTAATTTAGACTCTTTAACAGCGTTCGTACCCTCATGGGTAAGTTGCAAAACATCCCATGCTTCTTTTGACGTGGTGCACGTCATTATGCGTTTGAACTCATCAGGAGTGACAGACCCAGAAATAGCACTTAGACCTTTAGAGTTAAAAGACGACCATTTAAATTCATCATCAGTCCAAGTGATGTCAGGTTTCAAGTTGGTCACATTATCAACAGTCACGGTTGGAGGAGTCCATCCTCGTTCAACCAAAATCCAGACACGTTCATCAATGGCTTTTAAAGCCGACCTCATACGGGCTTTCCAATAGGCATAATTCGACCCGTCAAAAATAGGCATTTTATAATATGACTTCTCCATTTGAACACGCTCTTTTCAAAAATCAATTTATTTCAAAAATTGATATCTTTAGAAAAATTTTGCGGAAAAAGGAATACGCGATAGATTAGCGTAACCTGCTCTGATACCAATTTGAAAGAGTTGGCGCTTGCGTTCAAATAAGGAAACAATATAATAAATGCCTTTTAACCCAAATTAACCCTAAGCATGCAACTAGGTGTGATTGAAACAATATGAAATCATGCAAGAATTATTCAACACACAAAGTTTCAGGAAAAATCCCCCACAGGGGCAAAACCATTTGTATATCACTATAATTTGTAAAATACGGTTTACAATCGGATTACAATGAAATACAGGTTGACTAAGAATTACCCTCGGGTATCGGATTCTGTAGTCGCGGCTGGAAGAAAAATCCCTTTCCAGAAGGGCTTGCGGCTGGAACTATCCCTGTCCAGTAGGGCTGCAATGAAGAGGAAGAAACGGTCCACTTCACAAAGGGTTGAACAACATCAATGGTGTTCTTTGGGTTACCGAATTTGATTCACAAAGATGCGGAAGATGTGTGAATCTAAAAACCTAGAATCATAGGACTCAATAGGTGAAGACTTTAGGGTTGATATGCTCTGAAAATCGTGTATAAGTCTTAAGAAAACCAACTGCTGATCGTGGTTTAAATAAGGGATAGAAACCCTTCAAAATCGGCTGCACGATCTGGCAGTGATTATCCTCGCCGGATCGGTCCGATCGATTAGGCGGATCGGTCCGGGTAAGTCGGATCGGTTCTTTTTCTGAAACCGGATCGGTCTGGTTGGCATCGGATCGGTCCGGAACTTTTGTCTTCATCGGTTCGCTATGGATCCGGGGTGTACTGGACTTAGCTTCAGCAATCGGATCGGTCCGGTCCCTTTATCCGGATCGGTCCGGTGAACCGGATCGGTTCTTTTATCTGGTCCGGATCGGTCCGGTCCTCAGGAACCAGATTCCTTCAAGGAAATCTCTCCATCTTCAAAGGGCCATATCTTCTTCACCGTAGCTCGGAATGAGATGCCGTTTCTTCCAGTATCTTTGTTGCGGCAAGCTCTTCAACTTTCCAGTTGACCTATCCTCCGGATGGTGGATGTATAATTACCGAATTGCCCTTGAACTTTCATATCGAGCCTTTTTCACTGTTTTGACTTCTCTTGCGTACCACTAGGCATATAGTCCCTAAAAGCATGGAACGTGAAGTCATTGAGGCTGATGAAAAACACATGATGGAGATGCAGGATGCTTGATTCCTAGAATTCGTATTGAGGCCGTCATATGTGATCATGTAGAAACGTGCCAAATGTAACGGCGTACGACATACAAAACTGTAAGATAACGGACATGACAAAAATGTCCTTACAAATCTCCCCCTATGTCTATGCCGGTACATACATAAAAAATCCGAATTATCAATTCACAACTGCCTATACAAATCTACCCTTCCATGAACCCCAAACTGGAAAGATACATATGAATAAGACTACATCGTTTGTTCTTCAAATCTTCAGGAATCTCAAAGCTTTTCTCATCAGGGTGTGCAATTCAGAGATCATCAAGATAGTGCCTACACACATGAGATAAAGCAAAATACCAAGTGACGTATCGAGTTTTGAAATGAGATAAACATAAGCATATATATCAATGTAAGATGATATTCTCAGAATTTCAAAAACTCCCCCATAATCAGATAATTCATTCTCCCCCTTTTTATGATGTCCCCAAATAGACAAATGAGAGAAATAAATCAAGCAATCAAGTACCGGGATGTCACAAGGCATAAAATCACACCATGAATGAACATAAAACAACCAAGTCGGTGATAGCGTAAAAGAATGGATGTGATCAAAATTCAATAGGAAAATCAAAGCATACAAACATGACATGTGTGCACGATGAATATTGGATATTCCTAACGAATGAACTCAAATGCTTCCTTTGGTGTAAAAGATTGGAAATATATGACATTGACTATCAAATCTACAAATCAAAGCTCAAAGTGATTTCTACACCAATAACGTCCAAAATGATTTTCATGCGTTTTCAGGACTTTCAAGGAAGTGCAAATCCGTTTTTCAATCTCCAAACTCCCTCAGATTTATATTTTGAATAGAGGTATACTAAATTCTCAAACTTTGGAGAATTGATGGTGAAATCTAAATGGCCCATATTTGGCATGTATTGCTTTTTATTGCCTTTCAATTTTTTCGGGCTCTTTTAACCTCTTAGGACCTCGGATATTACAATTCCTCCATTTTTTAGGTCCTTTTTAACGGTGGCTTTTGCGCAAAGGATAAGAATCAACTTTCGCAGCCCCTCCCCGTTATGAAAATATGCGCACAGTCTCACCAAACGGTTTTTACATGCAATCCAATCTTGTCAAGTTTTATCGCATTTTATACATTGTATAGACAGGATTGAGATGGAAACACTCAAGCCAACATGAGATTGACAAGTGCAACAATCAAATATAGCCGTGCATGTGTGCAGAAAAAAGGATATAGGAGTCAAGCATGTAGGAAATATCACTAATTACATCTCAAGGACTCCAATCAATGTTAAGCACATGGATGAAATGATGTAGCCTCTCAAATCTCTATCAAACAGTCACATGGATATATGGAAGGAAGTTGTGACTTGGCTATCTTAAATGCTCATCCATAAAAGGCAAATCTCTTTTTGAATTTTTCAAAAAATTTTATCAAAATAAAATCTTTTTGTGCTTTTCTCAAAATTTTTCAAAAAAAATCTTTTTGTATTTTTCAAAAACAAGAATATATACAAAAATGATACATACTAGCAATAGGCAACCAATGTCATCATGAAAAACACCCTATGCTAGTAAACAAGACTAGATCTCAACCGGGAGTAACGGTGGAGTTTTCCAAAGATGGTGACATCTTTTGAACCAACTCCACTAGATCATGTGTAGTCTTGATCAAAAACTTCACTTGCTCGCGAATATGCGCAAACTCTCTATCAAAATGAGCAGGCAAAGAATCATGAGTGGGTGCATGTGCATGAATGTGAGAAGTGGCATGATGTGGCACAAAACCCAACTTAGAACAGAACTCCCTAAGATGCCCGCGTTTCTTGCAGTGGGTGCAAACATAAACCGGTCTAGGAAGTAATTTATCAACAATTTTGGGGTGAATATTCCTAGACGGACACCCATGGGCCTCACTCACAACGGTGGATATAGGCTCGGGAGCATTCTTTAATGTGACTTGGACCTCTTGTGCTTGATTGAGGTCATCCTCGAGATGGGATACACGTGTCATCAGACTAGACACCGTGTTGGACAAGTCACCTTTTTCTCTTTTTAGCTCATCACTTTCTGCCTTTAATTCACGAATAAGAAGACCTAGGATCCTATTTGACCTTTTTGTTTCCATGGTCTCGATAAACAACTTTCTGAAGGCATTTTGGATCAACCTATCATCACCATTATCACCCTCACTATCACTTAGAGAAGTGGGCATAGCAGCTTTCTTGCCCTCTCTCTTAGGTCTAGTGGGACACTCAAATTTCTTGTGCCCTATCCCATCGCACTCAAAGCATCTTATCTTCTCAAGATCTTTCTTTCTTTCTTTTCCACTCTCATCACAACTCTCTCTTTCTCCAAACAATCTTAAATCTCTCTCTAAGGCGGTGATCCTAAGAGCTAAAGCATTATTACGCTTCTTGGTTTCAAATGACTCAGAATACAACTCAGCGTAGACGTGTTGAAGATCACACTCGCTCTTACTTTCCTCATCATCCTCCCCCTCACACTCTTCGCTCTCACTGTCGAGGTGTCCCTGTGAGTCAGCATCCTCGTCGTCGTGAGGTGCACTAGAAGAACTCACATGACTAGCCATGAACGCGGTGAAGCTACGCTCATGCGGTGACTCATCTCCCAAGTCCACCGACTCGACATCACTGTCGTCACTAAGGGTAGCATTCAGGACAGCTTTCCCTTTCTCTCTATTCAGACGATTGGCACACTCAAACGCTCTATGACCCCTACCATCGCATTCAAAACATCTCTCACTGTCTTTCTTAGGAGGGTCTTTGGAATCTTTCTCATTTTCCTTTTCAGAAGTATTTTTCTCAATATTCTTTTTATCATTGAAATTTCCACTTTTCTTGAATTTGAGAATTCTTTTGAAATTTTTTGCAAACAGGGCCAAGTCATCTAAGTCAAAATCACATTCAGACTTGGACTCAAAAACTTTTTCTTTCTTTTTCTGAAAATGAGTCTTTAAAGTAATCCCATTATCCTTAGCCTTAATGGTTTTGGGAAACATGTCAATCTCATAGGTTTGAAGATCTCCTACAAGTTCTTCCAACTTAAGTGATTTCAAATTTCCCAACGAGTTCAAAACAGTGACTTTCGGAATAAAGCGTTTTGGGAGAGATCTCAGAATCTTTTTAACGACACGCGTGTTATCAATTACCTCACCCAAATTAAAACTAGAGTTAACAATGTCTGACAAGCGTGCAAAAAACTCATCAAAGCATTCGGACTCAGACATGGTGATAGTCTCGAATTGGGTGGCCAAATTTTGTAATTTAGACTCTTTAACAGCGTTCGTACCCTCATGGGTAAGTTGCAAAACATCCCATGCTTCTTTTGACGTGGTGCACGTCATTATGCGTTTGAACTCATCAGGAGTGACAGACCCAGAAATAGCACTTAGACCTTTAGAGTTAAAAGACGACCATTTAAATTCATCATCAGTCCAAGTGATGTCAGGTTTCAAGTTGGTCACATTATCAACAGTCACGGTTGGAGGAGTCCATCCTCGTTCAACCAAAATCCAGACACGTTCATCAATGGCTTTTAAAGCCGACCTCATACGGGCTTTCCAATAGGCATAATTCGACCCGTCAAAAATAGGCATTTTATAATATGACTTCTCCATTTGAACACGCTCTTTTCAAAAATCAATTTATTTCAAAAATTGATATCTTTAGAAAAATTTTGCGGAAAAAGGAATACGCGATAGATTAGCGTAACCTGCTCTGATACCAATTTGAAAGAGTTGGCGCTTGCGTTCAAATAAGGAAACAATATAATAAATGCCTTTTAACCCAAATTAACCCTAAGCATGCAACTAGGTGTGATTGAAACAATATGAAATCATGCAAGAATTATTCAACACACAAAGTTTCAGGAAAAATCCCCCACAGGGGCAAAACCATTTGTATATCACTATAATTTGTAAAATACGGTTTACAATCGGATTACAATGAAATACAGGTTGACTAAGAATTACCCTCGGGTATCGGATTCTGTAGTCGCGGCTGGAAGAAAAATCCCTTTCCAGAAGGGCTTGCGGCTGGAACTATCCCTGTCCAGTAGGGCTGCAATGAAGAGGAAGAAATGGTCCACTTCACAAAGGGTTGAACAACATCAATGGTGTTCTTTGGGTTACCGAATTTGATTCACAAAGATGCGGAAGATGTGTGAATCTAAAAACCTAGAATCATAGGACTCAATAGGTGAAGACTTTAGGGTTGATATGCTCTGAAAATCGTGTATAAGTCTTAAGAAAACCAACTGCTGATCGTGGTTTAAATAAGGGATAGAAACCCTTCAAAATCGGCTGCACGATCTGGCAGTGATTATCCTCGCCGGATCGGTCCGGTCGATTAGGCGGATCGGTCCGGGTAAGTCGGATCGGTTCTTTTTCTGAAACCGGATCGGTCTGGTTGGCATCGGATCGGTCCGGAACTTTTGTCTTCATCGGTTCGCTATGGATCCGGGGTGTACTGGACTTAGCTTCAGCAATCGGATCGGTCCGGTCCCTTTATCCGAATCGGTCCGGTGAACCGGATCGGTTCTTTTATCTGGTCCGGATCGGTCCGGTCCTCAGGAACCAGATTCCTTCAAGGAAATCTCTCCATCTTCAAAGGGCCATATCTTCTTCACCGTAGCTCGGAATGAGATGCCGTTTCTTCCAGTATCTTTGTTACGGCAAGCTCTTCAACTTTCCAGTTGACCTATCCTCCGGATGGTGGATGTACAATTACCGAATTGCCCTTGAACTTTCATATCGAGCCTTTTTCACTGTTTTGACTTCTCTTGCGTACCACTAGGCATATAGTCCCTAAAAGCATGGAACGTGAAGTCATTGAGGCTGATGAAAAACACATGATGGAGATGCAGGATGCTTGATTCCTAGAATTCGGATTGAGGCCGTCATATGTGATCATGTAGAAACGTGCCAAATGTAACGGCGTACGACATACAAAACTGTAAGATAACGGACATGACAAAAATGTCCTTACAGAAAGTACTTCTTTCATTACCCCTAGGGTAACTTATTATCATAATGTTGTGCCTTTTGGTTAGAAAAATGCAGGTGCGGCATATCAGAGGCTGATGAACAAGGTCTTTGCTGAACAAATCAGTGATAATATGGAAGTCTATGTTGACGACATGCTGACAAAAAGCAAGAAAGCTGCCGATCATCTAGTTGACTTAAGCCAGACTTTTGATCAACTAGATAAATATCAAATGAAGCTGAACCCGACGAAGTGCATCTTTGGAGTACGAGAAGGCATGTTTCTCAGGTACATTGTCAATCAACGAGGCATTGAAGCAAATCCTGAAAAGATCAAAGCTCTATTAGGGTTGCGATCTCCAACGACGAAGAAGGAAGTACAGAGTCTCACAGGACGAGTAGCAGCACTCAACAGATTTGTGTCGCGAGCAACTGATAGATATCTCCCATTTTTCAAGACACTCAGAAAGACTTTTGAGTGGAATGATGAATGTGAGAAGGCTTTTCAAGACTTGAAGAAATACTTGGGAGCACCTCCACTGTTGTCCAGGCCAGTGATGGGAGAAAAATTGTATTTGTACCTTGCAGTGTCCGAGAATGCAGTTAGCTCGGCGTTTATCAGAGTGGAGAATGGAGTGCAAAAACCAATTTACTACACAAGTAAGGCCTTCCGAGGAGCAGAGATCAGATATCCAAGCCTGGAGAAATTGGCACTGACACTGATTAAAGCGAGTAGGAGAATGAGTCCATACTTACAGGCTCATACTATAGTAGTATATACTGATGTGCCATTGCGACAAGCCCTTCATAAGCCAGAAAAATCAGGAAGATTGATGTACTGGGCAATAGAACTCGGTGAATACGATATAATTTATGAACCCAAATCATCACTAAAAGGGCAGGCTGTAGCAGATTTCATAGCGGAGTTCACCTATCCTGATACCCCCGAGGAGCAAAAATTGCTCGCTGATCAACCTGTGGATCTTACAGGGTCAACAAACACAAGCTCAGACCAATTCCGATTGGTAAAAGGGCGTGTGGATGTTACAGGATGTGATGCAGAGATAGTTGTGAGAACTCCAGATGAGGAACAAGAGTTCCTCGCTGATCAACCTGTGGATGTTACAGGATCAACAAACACTAGCTCAGACCAACTTCGGTTGGTAAAAGGGCTAGTGGATGTTACAAGATCATTGACTTCGGGCTCAGACCAACTCCGGTTGGTAAAAGGGCAAGAAAAAATGAGACGAGGAGCGAGAAAAATCCGGGGAGGATGAAAAGAAGCTGCAAATATTTCATCGAGGAACTCTGACTGATTTGAAATTTGAGGACGAGTTACCTATATGGAGGCTATATGTAGATGGCTCATCTTGCAATGCAGGATGTGGCGCGGGGATAGTTTTGAGCACTCTGGATGAGGTCGACATGGAATACGCCTTACGTTTCCAATTCAAAGCTTCCAACAATGAGGCTGAATATGAGGCCATGATTGCAGGGCTTAATTTGGCAAAAGTTATGGAGGCGCAGCAAGTTATGATCTTCAGTGACTCTCAACTGATTGTAAACCAAATGATGGGAGTATATGCAGTTAGAGGAGAATTAATGATCAGATATCATGCAAAGGCAAAGGAGCTGGTGTCAAAATTTGCCGCTATTCAGCTGGTCAGAATACCAAGAATGGAGAATGCGAGAGCAGACGCCCTAGCTCGACTAACATCAACAACTCGCACCGAGCTACGACGAACAATCCCAATTGAAGTGTTAGCTGGTCGGAGTATAGATGAAGATCTGACGATGAACTTTATCACCCTTGATTTAGGTCCATCTTGGATGGATCCCATCAGGGCGTATATCGAGGAGGGAGAATTTCCAATTGACAAGCTCGCAGCCAAGAAATTGAAATTTAAAGCTGCTCGGTATGTATTAACTAATGGTGTTTTATATAAACGAGGAATTATGGAAGGTTTGCAGAGATGCGTACATCCCTCCGAGGTAAAAGAATTAATTGAAGAAATCCATGAAGGGTCTTGTGGAGCACATGTAGCAGGTCAGACGCTTTTACAAAAGATGATGACGCAGGGATACTACTGGCCGACGATGAGGGCTGATTGTATTGCCTATGCCAAGAAGTGTGACAAATGCCAACGCTTTTCCTCCATTCGAAGAACTCCACAAGCATTATTGACACCTATAACTTCCCCTTGGCCATTTGCCATGTGGGGAATTGATTTGGTTGGACCACTGCCAACGACCCGAGGAAGGTTCAAATACCTCGTCGTCGTAGTGGATTATTTTACTAAGTGGGTAGAAGCTGAGCCACTCATTGATATGACGTACGAGAAGGTGTACCAATTTATTTGGAAGAACATCATTTGCCAATATGGTCTCCCTCATGCCTTCATCACAGATCATGGGACACAATTTGATAACGAGGAGTTTACCGCCTATTACCATCAATCAAATATTTTGAAGGTTCATTCAGCACCAGGACATCCTCAAAGCAATGGACAAACGGAAGTGAAACGAAAGTGACAAACAGAACGCTGCTAAACGGTTTGAAGAAACGATTGGACAATGCAAAAGAAAACTGGATCAACGAGTTACAATCAGTACTCTGGGCTTATCGAACTACTCCCCGAGTAGCAACTGGAGAATCACCATACATGCTGGCGTTTGGAAGTGAAGCTGTCATACCTGCCGAGTTGGGCCTCCCAACCCACAGGATACTGAACTTCAATTCCCTTGTCAGCGACTTAATGGGAAGACTGGATTTAGACATGCTCGAGGAGGTCAGAGAAGAAGCAGCCATTAGAAATGCTGCTTACCAGCAGCGAACATCTTTGTTCTACAACAAGAGGGTGAAGAAGTGCGACCTGAAAGAAGGAGACTATGTGCTGAAGAAAGTAATTCAAAAGCATAACAAGCTGGAGGCAAACTGACGTGGACCATACCGAGTTACAGAAGTTGTTCGACTAGGAACTTATCGAATAGCCACTTTAGAAGGCGAGGAGTTTAAGAATGCATGGAACGCAGAGCATCTGCGCAAGTATTATCAGTGATGTATATGTAACACAGTTCCATCAGTATGAATAAAATGAAGATATTCTGCCAAAGTCTCTCCTTTTATTGAAAATTTTTCGGGGAATACTAGGGCTATGCACTACTCGGCAAAGCTCGGCAGAGGATAAAAACCCACTAACTGTAGTTGGTCGACGAGGAGAAATATTCCTAAAAATGCCAACCTGTTTGGCTAGGAAACGAAATATTCCAAACTGTACCAAGTATGGTTGGTCGGGGATAAAAACCCACTAACTGTAGTTGGTCGACAAGGAGAAATTATCGACCTTGGTTGGTCGGACACATTTTATGAAAAAGACAAAAATTTACCAAGTATGGTTAGTCGGGGATAAACTCTCACTAACCGTAGTTGGTCAACAAGCATAATTTAACAACCTTGATTGGTTGATACTCGTGAATTTATTATTAAGTGATCGAGCAATATTATTGAAACTTGGAATTTTTTAATTATTACTGAATTGGTCGACGAACATCACAATATTGTTATTTTTGACAGATATGCATAAATGTAAAGTGTTGATATTTACAAGACAATAGCAATTAAGATTTGCAAACAGAAATGAAAGTTTTTCATTAAATTCGAAATAAATTACATTGATGATAAAATGAAAGTTACATTGATATGTATGCTAACTATTACATCAAAAATTTCTATTCTACTAGTCTTTTCCCCTCAGCTTTTGATGCAGGTTCCTCACCAGCAGGCGGATCATTTAAAGACTGAGGAGAATTGATGAAGTTCAAATCCTTCAGCATCCGGACGTTCATCACAGAAGGTCGATCTAAAAGATGCTCGGTACGAGATACCTCAATTTGAGAATGTAAATTGTAGTCACCGAGGTATTTTGAAATTAAGCTCCGAGGAATGGCACGAGCTGGGATCCATTCCATGTCCAAATTGTACGGTGGCACAGGCAAGTCGAGCAACCCGGGATCATGGTAGTCCCACAGATAGTGTCCTTATTCGAGCTTCAGCACACCTAAGGCATTCAGCCAGCCTTGTTTGTAGCCATCATTATTGGCATTCTGGATACGATCGTCCAGGTGGAATAGTGCTTCGTTATATCCAGACATCCAGAACTCTTTGGGCTATTTGTGGAATTGATATGTTAGCTTCTCTAGCTGCTCGTGGAGACTCTTGATGAAAATCTCCTTATTCTCCAAGACGGACTTCTGCGCAGAGAGATGTTTTTCCAAGTCCCTAATCTTCTTTGACATGTCAGACAAAGCTTGGTTCTTCGCCATTAGTGGGAAGGCCTGGTTCTCTAAGGCAGATGCTATCCTCTGTTCCTCGACAAGAACCCGAGCTACTCTTGCTCGTCCCCGAGGAGCTCTTCCTCGTCCCCGAGGAGACGTGGAAGGGCCCGACCTCCTCAAGGTATCCAATTCTTCCCTCAACTTGGCATTTTCCACTTCTAGGAATGAAAATCCCTCGTCAGTAACTGGGATTAGGGCTATTGAAGAAGAGGCTGCGGACTTCAACTGTGATAGCTCTTTCTGTAAGTTGTTGTTTTCCTTTTCCAGCAGCTCGGAAATCTGTTTGCATTCCTCGACCTCGCCCCTCAGGGTTCTCTCCCTTACATCATAACCAGCAAAAAGCTTCTCTTAGCCCTTGTCAGCAACGATCAACTTATACTTCTTCTCGTAAATCTCATGCAACAAGGCAGTTGATTCCTTGTATTGATTCTGAAGGTATTCGAGAGTGCACTGGAGATCCTCGATCATTTCATAGTAAGCCATATTATTGGCTACCGCTCGATCAAGCAGACACTTCAGGTACTGATATGCTTCCACTGCCTGTTCTGAAGCATCCTGGCTAAGGATGTCGGCAACTTGTGCAACACTCAAGTCTGTGTGACCAGCCTTAAAGTACTCATTGCACTGTTGCAGCAACTTTGTATCATGGGCATATAGCAGATCCATCCTGGCCAGAAACTAGCAGAGAAAGAAAAGCTATCATCAATAAGAAGAATAAGCAGAGTATGAATGAAAGATGAACAACATTATGCAAGAAAATTCAAGTTTTATTAGATCATAAAATTCAGAATTACAAGTGATGGATTACATTTGACAAAGAAAGAAAAATATAAAAGTAAGCCCGAATAACACTACACCTTTTCCTTATCTTCCAAAACCTTCTCGGGAGGTTGGGAAGAGGAGGCAGGTTGCTCGGAGGGAACTGTGGGCTGTTCGGAGAGCACCAGCTGTTGCTCGGAAGAAGAAACGACTTGCTCGGCAGCAGACTGGATGGCTGGGGGGTGATCTCCCATCACCATTAAAGACTCCTCAGAGGTAGCTTCGTCCTCTTCTAATTCTTCTGGAGTAGGAGGGGGACCAGGGATGTGTCTCTGGAAGAGCTCGAATGACTCGTCGACCTTTATTTCCTGAAGGGTAGCAACCCATCCATCCCTAAAATACTTTAGACTGCCATAGTCCACTTGAGATACCATGGCAACACACCCCTTGTTCCACCCCTTGTCCCAGCCAGAGCTGAAGGACTTCTTCACAGCAGCTTTCCTCTTGATCTTCTCCAAGGCAAGCTTCTCGGACAGCAGGTTCTCAGCATCCTTCAATTTATTTTCTGCCTCTTCCTTCTGCCGACCTACTTCCTGAAGCTGGCCCAACCTCTCCTCAGCAGCCTTGAGTTTATTTTCCAGCTCTCCAGCAGCTTTGAGCTTCTCTTCGAGCTCTTTATTTGCCTTCTCCAAGGCATTATTTTTCTTCTCCAACTCTTTGGAGGCAACGACTCGAGCTTTATCCTGCTCGGTGGAGGCAAGCTTCTTCTCCCAGACAGCCTTATCTGTGGCATATGTCTAGCGAGAATCTGCCAGAGATTTTTTAGCTTCCACCAAAGCTCCCTCCACGCTGGACGAGGAGCATGAAGCTTTAATTGCCTCATCCTTCTTCAGGATTATGTTGAAGCAGCTCGTCAACTGTGAACAGAAAAAGAAAGCAAGTTAAAAATTGAAGCAACAAAGGAAATATGAAAAGATTAAAGTAAAAAGACTTACTGAAGCAAGGTGACGAGCAGCTAAAGAAGTAACCATGTCCCGAGTAAGGTTATCTTCAGTACCTTGGACCTCGGGAATGGTCAATGACTTTACCGAGCTCATGGCAGAGCTCGGGGGAACAAAAATGGGAACTCTAGTCCCAGCAGCTGGGGGCTGAGTAATGGTGTCAGCCAAATGTACCGAGGAGCTTTTCTTCAGCCTCCTCGGGGGAAAATTTACAGATTCAACCAGGGATGAATCCTTAGTCGATGATATCACGATCACCTCTCCAGGAGCAGTAGAGCTGCTCGGAGCCACTGCGGGCTTCTCGGCATCTTTAGCAGGAGCAGCTGGAGGAACTGCATCAGTCTTCTTTGTCCCCTCCTTTGGGACATCAATCCTAATCATTTCTACCTCCCCATAATCGGAGGCAGTTTTCTCAAACAGAGCAGGAGTTCTTCTCTTCTTCATCCTTTCGCTCAAAGGAATATGAGATTCAGGCGAAGAACTTACAGAGGCTGGTACTGGCTTTGCTTCACTGATCACTGGACGAGCAGTGAAGGAAGTTGTGTAACTCTTGTACTGGAGCAGATACGAAGCCGACCTGATGTTCTCGTCGGCAACCCTTTGATGCAGACCCCGGATAAGTCCCAAATGCCTTATATTGACATCTGTTTCTTTTGGGCACCTTCTCTTGCTATCAACTGCAAATAAACAAACATTGTTATCAGTGACACATTTTATCAAACACAAAAACAAACATGATTTCAAAATAAATAAAATAAAATAAAAATAACCTATCCCATTGCCATAAGGAGGGCATCTGGGACCCTGGTCAACCTCATCTCTAGCTAATGGAGGGTGTTGCCAATTTTTTATGACAACCCCGTGTTCGAAATAATCCCTATTGGCATCAGGGAGATTGACTACTAAGGCTCTATTTATAAACCTAGTTTTTAAATAATAAATATTATCATTAACGGCCCATCTATAGCAGTACATGATTTCTGGAATTCCTATACGAGTTCCATGCACTTGATTTAATCTATGCTACCCATTAACTATTATCCATGTGTTGGGGGCTATTCGTGCAGGAACAACATCAAAGTACTGACAGAATTCCATACACAAAGGATTTGGTGGAAAAGAAAATCCACATTCAGTAAAAAAGAGACTGGGGAACTAATGTCCCTCAGCCAAATTGAAATAATTAGAAGGCTCAGAAAGCTCTTCCAAGACGACCCAATAGGGAATGGAAAAATCAGAACGAAATTTCTCAAGAGACTCAACAGGATAAACCATGGTGAATAAAGAAACAAAGATGAAGGAAGAAGATCTTACAGGGAAAGAACGGATCTGCTGACAACGAACGACGGAAAAGATGAACGCACAAGAGAGTAGGAAGAGACGATGAAAAACTCGAAGATGAAAATTTGAAAAGGTAGAAGACGATGGGAGTGTCTGTGAAGTTTAAATATCTTGCCTTGGGAAATGGTGAAGTAATGATTACAAAAAAGGATGATTACGTTACCGACGGCTAAAAGGGCATTAAATATTGGCACGAGAATCAAAGCGAACAACAGCGGCTAAAAAGACGAAAAGCGATGCGGGAATCGACGCATCCAGAAAAGTCCAAAAAAGCATGATTCTACGAATTGGGAAGGAGAAATAAATACAAGGGAAATGCTCCTAAAAATCAGGAAGACTATTTAAAACTACCATATTCCGAGAAAGAATGTTCCATACTCCTCAAATTTCGAACTGTGAAACATTGGGGGCTTCTGTTGATACCAAATTTAATCTGCTGATGTGGATCAATCATATGAAGACACGTGGCTATCTACATGGCAACTACAAACACTTCCGAGGAACCCACGCGCTCCGAGGAACAAGACTACAGTGAGGAAGACTAGTTCCCCGAGGAACACTGCTTACCCGAGGAACTCACATGCTCTGAGGAACAATGCCTCTCCGAAGAAGCTTACCGAGAAGCTTCTTAGGCGGTCCGAGCTACTCAGGTGGTCCGAGCTGCACCTCGAACAAATCATTAATAGCTGGATAACCAACAGTTCAACTGATTGATTAAATGCTTATCATTTGGACGCGCATGCAAAGAGGGGCATTAAATGTATTACCCTTTTTATATGCATATAATTTAATGTATTACCCTTTCACATTACAGCCTCATGGCTATAAATACATTGTACAATCCTCATTGTAAGGGGACCTCAGACCGGAATTTCTTGAGATAACTTGTAATCGAGAATTCCCATACAAACAGCAATACCAAAACAGTGGACGTAGGCCATTCTTATAAGGCTGAACCACTTTAAAATTCTTTGTCTCATTTATTTATCTGTGATTGAATTATTAGAGTGATCTAATTTTTTACATCAACAGTGGTGTTGTAAATCAAGCTACTAGTTTTTTTGAAAAATCGTAAAAGTTTAACCTTTTGAATATGTTTAAAATTTATAATTTTGGTTCCGGCATGATAATGGTGTTGTTTTTCATTGAAAATAAAATATTAACTTGGTTTGAAGAATTTTGGTGGAGTGAATACTGAAAATTTCTTCTTTGAATTTTTCTGGGCCGAAAACTTCATAGTTTAATTTAATGTATTAAATGTGGTTCATTTTCCAATTAAACATATCTACGAGATCCTAAGAACTGAATCTTCATTTTACCCGCTTTGAAACTGGTTCAAAGTCAGGGAATGGAAATTTACCATGGGAGCTTCGAGCACCAATGGAGTTTTCTGAATTTAAGCTCTTATACAGTATATACACGTTAGATATCTCATGTAAACACGTTTATACTCTCTCAACTGGTGTGTGTTCGACTAAAGGGGGGAGATGGATTTATAAGGTTGGCCCAGGGGAGTGGATTGGTGGAATTTAAGGTGAAGTTTGTGCTGAAGTTACACAAGTTACAAGTTTAAAATGTTGGAGGCTTAAATGGGTATCACTTGTAAAGCACATGGTACAAACCATGTTGTTCAGCCAACAGGTGCCATGTCACTGGGGTAAAAAGTGTAAACAAGTTCTTATTTTATTTTACGTCCTTGAGGAGTTTTCATGGATAGTTTAAGGACTAGAAGGTATTTAATTAAAGTTTAGGGGCTTTATGTAATTATTCAAACTTAAGAAGTCAAATTAGGTTAAAATGTAATATGAATAGGTCAAATAAGATGATCTTAAGTATACGGATATTTTGGTAATTTAAGAAAATATAGGGTTATATTTTGGAATTTATTGAAATATCTAGGGCTATTGAGTAATTAAGAGTAGTTTATTACAGCCAATATATAGTATCATAGTGCGAGGGCCAACTGGCCTTTAGTCATTGAATAATAACTTGCAAGCGACGTGAGTTTGGAATGAAATTTGCATAAACTAGATGTGCTAACAAAAGATAAAGAAGACTAAAAGTAGAACTTATTAATATTGGTTGCGTTCCATGCTCTTAGTATCTCCATACCCCCTAGCGTTTCCAAGTGACACGCTACTTAAAGGTCATCCCTTATCACCCTAAAAGGTCCTTCCCAGTTTGTTCTCAGCTTGCCATCTGATGGTTTTACGACACCGTCGAGGACTTTCCTTAGGACATAGTCCCCTATCAGAAACTTCCTCGGATTGACTTTTTATTGTACTAGTTGGCCAGTTACTGATGATAGGAAGCTAACTTGTTCATGGCCAATTCTTTTCGCTCGTCTGCTAAGTGAAGTTCAGTGTGTAGTGCATCATCATTAAGTCCTTGATCGACTAAGGTGGTTATCATATTAGGGAGACCTGCTTCCACCAGAATGATAACTTCCATTCCATAAGAGATCACAAAGGGTGTTTCTCCGGTTGGTCTTCTAGGGGTGGTATAGTAAGTTTTTAGAACATGAGAGATCTCGTCCACCCAGGAACCCTTGGCTCTTTCCAACCTCTTTTTTATTCCATCAAGCATGGTCTTATTGGAAGCTTTTGCCTAACCATGACTTTGGGGATATGCAACAAAGCTAGAGTGGTGCTTGATTCCATGCTCATCACAGAAACCTTGAAAGAATATGCTTTCAAATTGGGGTTCCGTGTAACATCTTGTATTTCTGAGTATTTATTATTTAATTAATTTAGGTATTTTTAATTTACAAGTGTGCCGTAATTTAATTAAATTAATTATTATGTGTGAATTAAAAATATTAATCGAGAGAGATAATGTTTATTATTTGTGGGATAAGATTACTAAGTGAATATTAAATAATAATTTTACGTCCAAGCGAGCGATAGTGACGTAACAACATTATATCCCAACTGAGAGTCATGTGTAGACTAATTGGGGTCGGGATAGGACTTTATTGTAGAGTGACCCTAATGGATATTTTGATGTCATGATTAATTCCGAATGGGCTGAGATAGTCGAAATAGTGTACTCGGTGGCAGTAATTGGGTTTCGGGGCCTCTTTAGTCAGAACCGAGCCCACACGGGAGTGTTCGGGTCACTTGGGCTTGACCCCTTAGCCTAATTTCGGGAATTGGGATTTAAAACCTACAGTTAGTTAGTTTGGGAAACAACATACCATATCTCAAATCCTAAGAATCAAAGGAGAAGAGAGCGGAGGCCATTAGAGAGGAAGAAAAGAGAGTTCTTGGAGGTGCGATATTTTTTCTTTAAAGTTGTTGCCGGAATCGTGATTGGAAGCAAGGGAGGAACACTTTCATCACTTACAAAAATGAAATCAGTTTTTCTAATTAAGGCAAGTGTTTATCTTGAAATTTTATGAGTTATAATACCCATGTAGTGTAGAGTTATTGATTTAATGTATATTGATAATGTTCTTAGGAGATTAATGAATAAAATCCATAATTCTAAGTAGGGTTGCATGTAGAATGAATCCCTATGTGTAGACAAATCGGAATCAGAAATTATGGGATAAAAAAATGACAGATTCTTGATTTTGATGAACTTATATGAAGAACACCATAACTAGGGTTTTGTGAAGGAAACCTTGATGAAATCTTGAGATTTATGAATTTAATGATGTTTTAACGTTAGAGAATTGTCAGAACTGATATATATATATATATATATATATATATATATATATATATATATATATATATATATATATATATATATATATATGTTCTTGTATGATGTTGGGATAAATTATATTGGAGTTTGGGTGTGTTGCATGAAGAAATTGTGGGTTAAAATGGTGGGAAAATGTAACAGTTAAACGAATAAGACGAACAGTGGCATTTCAAATCGATTCAGCTCATGGAGCGAATCGATTCGGTTACCTAGATTTGCCTAGTTTCTTTTATTTATGCCCCGAATTTATTAATAAGTAATCTTGAGGCTCTTAGGTTATTCTTAAACCATAGTGATCGACATGCCGAACCAATAGTCATTGACTTGGTACCAGAGGTACATGTACTTGATAACAGAGTATGCCAGCATCACGAGGGGCCATTCCGGGGATGCTATAGTTGTATATATTATATGTGTGTTAAATATATACAAGTGCGATATATGTATTTATGGTTTGGTACATGGACTTGAATGGTTTGGTTAATTTATTCCACACGTGGTTAATTTGTTGAAAGATTAAATTTGGCATCGTCTTAATTTAATATAGGTGGTTAGTAATTACAATATTTTTCGAAAGTGATGCTAAGAATATTCCTGGTTATTTTGATAAAAGGATTAATCACCCATGATTAAAATAGGAGGTTGTCACAGATGGTATCAAAGCATCAGGTTATAGTGTCCATAGGATCAGTACGGCTTACTACTATTTCAGCATCGCGTTATTTAACATAAAGCCCTATTTTTAGGACTATTGAATTCATAATTACGCATTTGAGATTACGTTCTTATGCTGTTATATTTGTATTGACTGTGAACTCATAAAATTTGGTCTGTTTTCTGATGCCACCCAAGAGAGGACGAGCGACGAGAGCAGCGGCTAGACCAAATGTGAGGGAGTCTCGGAATGAGCCACCTGCACTTCAACCACAACCACCACAAGGGTCGGTGTCAGCAGTAGAGGTGACAATAACTGTGGCATAGGCAGTTAATACAGTGATGATTATCACAACTCTTTATTTTTCTCAGGCCCAGCAGCCACCGCAATCAGTGGCACCGATTGTACAGGACCACTCGGGGCTGTTAGATTGGCAGAGAGTTAGAGAGTCTTTTCAGAAGGGCCACCCACCTGAGTTCCAGGGTAGCTGAGACATGATTGCAGCATGCGAATGGAAGAAATATTTTTAGTTCCACCTGCGCATGGTAGAGATTAGTGATGTGCGGAAGCAGATGTTAGCCACTTTTAGGCTGGTTGGAGCAACATTACAATGGTGGGAGTCGATTATCATCGTTAATGAGAGGGACACGATGTCTATTGCAGAGTTCTGGGTGTGGTTGGACTGCAAATGTTTTCAGTCAGCCGTTGAGATAGAGATGCAAAAGAGGTTGAGTCAGGCGACTCAGGGTGACCGATCAGTAGCCGAGTACGAGGAGGAGTTCAATCGTTTGTCTAATTTTGTACCAGACGAGGTGAATAGTGGGGAAAGGAAAAAGGTAAAGTTTATGGATGGGCTATCCTAGAGGATCAGGCATCAGTTGATTAACAACCCCACATTGGTGACTTATACATATGTCTTCAATGCCTCACTTTTACACTACCAGGACCATGGCTTCCATGTGAAGGGAAGTAAGAGAGGAGATGAGCTTAGCTAACCGGGCAAGAAAGGGGGAAACGGTGTTAGTGGAGCATCACAATAGCAGCAACAGTCAGACAGACACCAGGGGCAGGATTCTCGGTAGGGGGATCAGGCTAAAAGGTTTAGATCTGGGGGCTATCGACCCGATGAAGGTTACAGACAAGGCCAACAGGGTCCTCAGGGTCGCTAGGGCTAAGGGAATAATGGGGGAGTCCAATAGGGTTGAGGCCATCAGGGTCAGCACCGTCAGGGCCATCAGGGCTAGAGGTAGAGGGAGTTCTTAGGCAGTGATTTATTTATGGATAGATGAGCCATAAGAGGAGATATTACCCACATGAGAATAGGGTACCGCTGCAGCAGGGTGCCCCGTAAGAGCCGTAGGCACAGAGGCCACCTGCAGCACTAGCCCCCTCCCAGCGTAGCAGGAACCGTTGCAACACAGACGTGTTTATGACGTTCGAAATGCCATTATACTACAAGCCCCACAGGCACCACCGACAGTAGAGGGTACGTGTTCCTATTCATAGGCTTGAGGGTAGGATTATTTTTTATACGGTGGCATCACATTCTTTTATAATGACCATATTTGCATGAGCTGTCAGTCTATTAGATTCGGCTGGTAGTCTCCATATATTTATAGAGTAACTGTTGGGTAGTGGGTTGCTTATACACTCGATCTACAGGGGTGTGGATATCGATGTGGGTAGATTATGTTTAGCCGCCTACGTTCTTGTGTTAGATACGGAGGGGTATGGCATTGTTTTGGGTATGGATTGGTTAACTGGATACCGGGCGATAATGGATTGCTTTGGGAGGATTATTGTGTTCTCAATTCCAGGGTAGGAGATGATTTTAGTAGCGATGCCTCTCCCTGAGGGAGGGTCGATAACCAATTTATATTACATTAAGGAGGAGACCTCACAAGAGGTGGTTGTTTTGTTAGACTCGATTCCAGTGGTGAGGGAGTTTGAGGATATATTCCAGGAAATACCCGAGCTACCCCCTAGCTGGGAAATTGAGTTTGTTATCGACCTAGCGCCAGGTATAAGGCCTATATCCCGAGCGCCTTATCGCATGGCCCCATCCGAGATGAGTGAGTTGAGGGAGAAGATTTAGCAACTCCTGGGGTAGGGTTTCATCAGACGGAGTAAATCACCAGGGTGTGTGCCGGTGTTATTCGTCAAGAAGAGAGATAGATCTCTTTGGTTGTGTATCGATTACAGGGAGTTCAATAAGGTCACGATCTGGAATAAGTATCCACTACCTCAAATTGATGATCTATTCAACCAGCTGAGGGGATCTGCTTACTTCTCCAAGATAAATCTGAGGTCCGATTATCATCAGTTGCGCGTCAGAGAGGAGTACGTTCCTAAGACTATTTTTCTGACACGATATGGGTTGTACGAGTTTATGGTAATGCCATTTGGGGTCACCAATGCGCCAATAGTATTTATGGATTTGATGAATTGGGTTTTTAGGGAGTTCCTTGACCAGTTTGTTACCGTGTTCATCGATTATATTTTGGTTTACTCTCGCTCTGAGGATGAGCATGTCGAGAATTTGCGATTGATTTTATAGACATTACGGGAGCACTATTTGTATGCCAAATTTGAGAAGTGTGGGCTTTGGCTTCGGAAGGTGCGGTGTCTGGGCCATATTGTGTCTGACAGGGGTATAGCAGTTGATCTGAGTGAGGTATCAGTGGTGAGGTAGTAGGAACATCCCATGATACCGACCAAGGTTCATAGTTTTCTGGGATTAGTCGGGTACTATAGATGATTCATTCGAGATTTCTTGAAGATTGCGGATCCACTGACAAATATGACTCACAAGGGGGTGTCGTTTGTTTGTGATGACCATTATCAATTAGCTTTCGATGAGCTAAAGTTTAAATTAACTTCAATACCTGTACTCACACGGCCTAGGGGAGGAGTGGAGTATCGTGTCTACATTGTGAATCCTTGTAGGGATTTGGGGGTGAATTACATTAGAAGGAGAGGGTTATAGCTTACCCCATGCATAACTTGGAATTAGCAGCGGTTGTATTTGCCTTGAGGATTTGGAGGCACTACCTATTGGGAGAGCAATTTACTTTATTCATGGACCATAAATCTCTTCAGTATCTTTTCACACAGAAAGATCAGAACATAAGGCAGAGGAGGTGGTTGGAGTTCATGAAGGATTACCAATTTGATATTCAGTATCATCTCGGGAAGGCTAATATGGTGGCGAACGCATTGAGCCGATGACCTATAGGGGAGATATCAGAGGTTTGGAAGGCGAAGTGGAGAAAGATTTGACATGATGATGAGGTTTCCAGAGCTTACATATCCGCATTAAATGTCATGCTTAGGATTGTTATGAGGGTGGTGAAAGCATAGGTAGGGGATCCGTATTGCCAGGTCAAAGATCGCCAATTATTAACTAATGGGGTAGAATCGTATTCAATCAGTTCAGAGGGTGGTTTGCATTTTAATGGGAAACTCGTGGTTTCAGAGGATGAGGATTTGAGATATGCAGTGACATCAGAGTCTCACGAGTCCAGATTTGCGATACACCCCATAGGGATAAGATATACTGGGTTATGCACAGGCAGTATTAGTGGTTAGGGATGAATCAGGATATAGCGGAGTTTGTCTCAAAGTGTGCTACCTACCAACTAGTGAAGGTAGACCACCAGAGACCGATAGGGATGTTATAACCACTCGATATTCCCATATGGAAGTGGGAGAGTATCTTCATGTATTTCATTACCGGGCTACCAACATCGCAGTGTGGTCACGATTCCATATGGGTGATACTGGATCGATTGACGAAGGTGGACCATTTTCCTATGGTTCGTATGGATTTTGAAATGAGGCAGTATGCATAGTTATTCATTGCTGAGATAGTACGATTACACGGGGTTTCTATTAATATTGTGTTCGATCGGGACAAGATCTTTATATCCCATTTCTGGCAGAGCTGTAAGGAGGCGATGGGCACAAATTTAAGGTTGAGTACATCGTATCACCCACAGATATATGGACAAATAGATAGAGTAAATCAAATGCTATAGGATATGTTGTGGGTGTGCATACTTGACTTCAGGGGAGGATGGGAGCAGTATCTTCCTTTGGTGGAGTTAGCGTGTAACAACTCCTACCAGTTCACCATCGACATGGCACCATTTGAGGCACTGTACAATCGACCATATCATTCGCCCTCTTGATGGTTAGAGGTGGGGGACAACAAGCTAATGAGGCCAGAGATGATTCAGGACACCACTGACAAGGAGCTGACTCGAGGGCGCATCCGTATAGCTCAAGACATGTAGAAGAGTTACACCGATGCAGACATGAGGCACATAAAGCTTGAGGTTAGTGACCAGGTGTCGGTGCGGGTGTTTCCTATGAAAGGGGTCATGAGGTTCGGTAATAAGGGGAAGCTAGCATCGAGATGTGTGGGACCGTTCTGATTATTGAGAGGGTGGGACCAGTGTCATTAAGACTAGGACTACCGGAGAACTTTTAGCGGATTCACGATATGTTCCACGTGTCATCGCTGAAGAGGTATCGGAGGAGAGAGAGAGATTTTTGGAACGTTCCATTAAAGGAGATCAACTTGCAACCAGATATCTCGTACGAGGAGATACCGATGGAGAGACTTGATCATAGTAAGCGTAAGCTGCGGTCTAAGGTAGTACCCTTGGTTAGAGTTTAGTGGAGGTACCACAATGTTGATGAGTCGACGTGGGAGTAAGAGGATGACATGCGTGAGTAGTATCCAAACTTATTCACCATCGGTATATCCTAATTTCGAGGGCAAAATTCCTTTGCAATGGGGGGAAATGTGTAACAACTCGTATTTCTGAGCATTTATTATTTAATTAATTCGGGTATTTTTTAATTACACGTGTACCGTAATTTAATTGAATTAATTATTATGTGTGGATTAAAAATATTAATTGAGAGAGATAAGGGTTAATATTTATGGGATAATATTACTATATGAATAGTAAATAATTATTTTACGTCCTAACGAGAGCGATAGTGACGTGGCAACATTGTATCCCAATCGAGAGTTATGTGTAGACTAATTACAGTTGGGATATGACTTTTATTGTAGAGTGACTCGGATGGCTATTTTGAGCTCATGGTTGATTCCGAATGGGTTGTGATAGTTGAAATAGTGTATCCGAGGGTTTTAATTGGGTTACAGGGACTTTTTAGTCATAACCGAGCCCACACGAGAGTATTTTGGTCACTTTAACTGGTCAGTTAGCCTAATTTTGGGACTTGGTATTTAAAACCTAAGGTTTGTCAGTTGGGGAAGCAACATAACATATGTCAAACCCTAAGAATCAAAGGAGAAGAGAGGAGAGGTCATTAGAGAGGAAGAAAAGAGAGTTCTTGGAGGTGCAACATATTTTTCTCAAAGTTGTTGCCGAAATTGTGATAAAAAGCGAAGGAGAAACACTTTTATCACTTATAAAAATGAAATCAGATCAGCTAATTAAGGCAAGTGTTTATCTTGCATAATTTTATGAATTATAATACCCATGTAGTGTAGGGTTCTTGATTTAATATAAATTGATAATGTTCTCTGGAGATTAATGAATAAAATCAATAATTATGGGTAGGATTGCATGTAGAATGAATCCCTTTATATAGACAAAATAGAATCAGAAATTATGCGGTAAAGAACATGAAAGAAATTCGGCTCTTGATGAACTTATATGAAGAACACCATAGCTATGGTTTTGTGTAGGAAACCTTGATGAAATCTTGATATGTATGAATTTAATGATTTTTTAACGTTTAAGAATTGTTAGAACTGATATATATGCTCTTGTATGATGTTGGAATAAATTATATTGGAGTTTGGGTGTGTTGCATGAAGAACTTGTGGGCTAAAATAGTGGATAAATGTAATAGTTAAACGAAGAAGACGAACAGTGGCATTTCGAATCGATTCGACTTAAGGAGCGAATCGATTGGGTTACCCAGATTTGCCTAGTTTCTTTTATTTATGCCATGAATTTATGAATAATTAATCTAGAGGCTCTTAGGTTATGCTTAAACCATAGTGATGGGCATAATTAAATTCACTAGGCCTATGATATAACTTAGGCTTAGCCAAAATGGGAGAATTAAGGCTAGAACCTATCGGGAATAATATTAAAGTTAATCAAATTTGCGAGAATAAAACGAATCACAGAGGGATAAGTGAGCCTATGCTTTTGACCAGTAGGGTGTCAAGGGACTAACTACTAATATTTAAAAAAGGGGTAATTATTAGGCATAAATTCTTCATATTTATCCCCGTAATTTAGAGTCTTTTGACACTCCGTGCGGTATAATTCGAGTTGATTTATCTCTTATCATTGCTACTGACATTTTCTAACTATTATGCTGAGTTTTTTGTATTTTTCATCTATTTTGCAGATATTTAGTGCACGCAAGGAAATCAAGAAACCAGAAGAAAGAAAGAAGAGAAAAGAAAAAAAGTCAAAGGGTAAAATAGTAATTTTACATCTATAATTTGGATGAGAAGCCTAAAGGAAAGTTGAAGACCTCAAGTCTACAAGAACATAGGAATAAACAACATTCAAATCCGAATCCCAAATCAAAAATTATGAAGTGTCAAAGTTGAGAGAAAATCACACGAAGAAAAATGTTCTGAATAAACCAAACCGAAGCGATGGAGAGAAAAAAAACCCGATCCGATGCTCGTAAATCTTCTGTATAAGCAGATCCGAACCGATGAGGAGGAAAAATGAACCGGTCTGGTGCTGTTAAAACTTTTTATAAAGCGAACCGAACCGATACCCCTGCACCGGATCGGTTCGGCTGATGAATTTTTGAATTATCTTTTCTTAATAGGAGTTATGCGTGGACCAAACTCTTGTAAAAAAGTAGTGTTTTTATTCCAAATTGTTACCAGACATTAATGAGTTCCTTTTTGCATAGTTTTAGAGGGAGAAGAAGGACAAGAACCATAGGAACTCAAGTTTATAATTTTATGGTTTGCAATTCAAGATTTCTGCAATAGAGTTTGTTTATTTTCCTCTGCTATTTAAAGTTTATAATTTATGCATTACTTGTTTATTTCCATAAGTTCTTCAATTCTTTTTCTTATCTAAGTATAGTTTTATAATGGTTTTGAATATATGCACAGTAGAAAACATAGCTTTACTTAATTGCACTATGCTAGGCTAGACTTCTAAAGGTTGGGATGCATGAACCCGACCCGATGTGGTTTGCATGACTATAAAATTAGTTCTCTGAATTAAATAAATGATTGAATCGTATTGTGTAGTAATCACAACCGTCGTAGGGATTTTAACCTCGTTTGCCTTAGATAATCGGGGTGTTTAAGTATGCGACGCGCGTGTTAGCTATTTAGACACTGCTTTATTCTTACTATTGATTATATATGATGTGGTATAGTACCCTCATATATATAACGCTTGAGATTAATGAAGACTGTGTTTAATCAATTATCTGATTCAGGACCAGTTTTATATCCAGTAAATTACTAGGGTTTGGGGATTGTATTCCAACTTATTTTTCTGATTCATATTTAGTAAATCATAGTTAGTTCACTTCTTCTTAAGTAGTATAATTAATAGTTTACTTTAAATTGAACTTAGTTACTAGATCAAGCTCAAATCCCATTATCTTTTCGTTTCTTTTCAGAGTCATCTTACGATTAGTCATCTTACCCATCGTCGTAACAAGAGATCGTCCTGTTTCCTTGAGGATTCGACCTCGTCTTACCGGGTTTATTACGTACGTGACCTGTTTGCACTTGAACCGATATTAGCACGCACTAGAGACACATTTTCAGCCGTGTCAGGTAACTAGGGACCTTCGGGTAGTGAGTGATACTTGAGAATATACAATTAGAGGTTATAATTGTTATTGTTTGTACATTAAGTATGCGATAAATATATACGACATACGAACTTATATGATGGGTTATGTGTATACCTCCTAAATAATATGCATATAGAGGTTGTGTGAATACCTATGGCTGTGATTTGATTATGTGTGTGAACATACCTACGCTGGCTACTTACTGGATGTGTCCGCGCAGAGGGTGATCCCACCTTGATGATTCCAGTGAGGTCTGGATGTATGCCCCAGAACATGGAACTTTGGGTGGCTCACTGTGTGTTATGTATTAGTGGGACCGACGTGTCGTTTGGGTGCGTTAGGTATGTGTGTATCCTAAAGGTTTAGAACCTTGTCCTCCTACAGTGTGTGCTGATTTATTTTAGGTTCGATGAAATATGCCTAACCAATAGTCCTTGACTTGGTACTAGAGGTACATGGACTTGATAGCAAAGTATGCCAACATCACGAAGGGCCATTCCGAGGATGCTATAGCTGTATATATTATATGCGTGTTAAATATATACAAGTATGATATATCTACTTATGTCTGATAGTAAAACTGATAGATTTTGAATATTTAAAAGTAAAATAAGTGAAGAAACTTAAATAAATGACTCAATAATAATATGCGGGTAATATATTATTGGGATTGTGGTAGCATATCATATGAGTAATACAAGAGATCTAGATCTATTGAGGTTATTTAGATACGTTATCTAGTTAGGATGAGTAGCATATCTAGATAGGGTACGTTAGGTGTGCACATTAGTAGGTATGGATCTCAAGAGAGTGTACAAGGAACTAACATGTGTATCTAATAACTGATTTAATTTGTGATTTAAACACTTACAAAATATTTTTAAACTGTTTTTTTGGGCTTTGACCCGTGTCAAAATATTTTTAAAAACCTTTTAGGTGTCCAACCATAAGGACGCCAAGCTTGATGATTCTATCCAGGGATGCGCAGCTGCAACACTTGTGGAGGCTTGCAAGTGTTGCTTTAGACGCTTCAATTTATTCACTTCTATATAGGAGATTCTTTAGTATTTCATTTGGGCGTGTTTCCCCTTCCTATTATTTATTTCTTCTGTTTACTTATCAGACCATATTCAGATTCAGTTTTATTATTTCAGACTTGTATTTGGATTTATTTTGGGAACTGATGGTTTATTCGATCTTATTCATTTATATATCTGTTGTGCGATTGTTCAGACTACTATTGTATGAATGTCTTGGTTAATTTATTCAACACATGGTTAATTTATTGAAAGATAAAATTTGGCACCGACTTAATTTAACATAGGCGGTTAGTAATTAAAAAGTTTTTCGACACTGATGCTAAGAATGAACCATATGAGATTCTTGGTTATTTTGATAAAGGACTAATCTCCCATGATTAAAATAGGTGGGGTGTCACATGCCGTTGTTGGTGATAACAGTCCTTGATATCCCAAAGTGTGTTATAATGCCTTTTCAGATGAACCTGGTTATATCAGCTTTGCGAATGTTTGTCACTAGTTTTGCCTATACCCATTTGGTGAAGTAATCTATGCCGACTAGCCAATACTAGCGATTTCCAGATGCGGTAGGTAGTGATCCCACGATATCTAGTTCCCATTGCATGATTGGCCATGGACTCGTCAAAGATTTCTAGTCGTTAGCTGGTTTATGGACCATAAGAGAGTGATTCTGGAATTTTTCACATATGCAAACATAAGTGCCCGCGTCCTTTTTCATATGAGGACACCAGTAACCTTCTTTAATTTCTTGAAGGTCCAATGACCTCCCTCCTACGTGACTCCCACAAATACCATCGTGAAATTCGCTAAGCACCTGCTCGGTGTTATATGGGTGAACGCACTGAACATAAGGGCCCGTGAATGATTTCTTGTAGAGCGTTCCTCCCAGGGAGAGGAGAAAAAGGGAAACTTTCACCTATGCTTGATGATCCAATATCTTATCATCATGCAGTATATCGCTCCGTAGATAGGCGATGATGGTATCCATCCAACTGGGTACCTTATCTATGAAGAGGACTTGCTCGACTACGACTATCTGTTCAATGCTTGGCTGGGCGAGGAACTCTATATGGATGATTCTTCTTAGATCAGAGTCCACTACTGGGCAGATCAGAGTCCATTTCTAAGCTCAGGGCCGCTAAGGCATCTACGTGGTTGGTTTGCACCGGGGGAACTGTTAAATGACAACTTTCTCAAATCATACCATAAGTCTTCTTACCATATCGATATAGGCATCAATTCTGTCATCCTTTGCATTAAAATATTCACTCACTTTCTTGGAGTCTAGTTTGGAATCTCCGAACACATGGAAGTGATTTATCCCTAGCAGTTAGGCCTTACGTAAACCAACAGTCAATGCTTCATATCCAGCTTCATTGTTGAAGGCCTCAAATCCCAATATGATTCCCCATTCGATGACATCGTCTTTTGGTATGATGAGGACGATTCCTACTCCCGCCCCTTGGAATTTGAGGCTTCATCAATATGTAGGGTCTAGTCCTTCGACTGTGCTTCCTAATATGTTGACTGCTCTGCTCCTTATTAGTTGATTGGCTGGTCCCCTGTAAATTCAGTGATAAAGTCTGCTAGGAATTGTTCCTTAATTGCTGTTATTAGTTGAATGTGGATATCTAATCCGTCGAGCTCCACCGACCACTTTGAGAGTCGTCCATAGAGATCGGCGTTTCGAAGAAAATTTTTGAAGGATAGTAAGTGATCATCGTTATTGAGTGAGCTTAGAAGTAATGTTTTAGATTTCTTTAGGCAACCACCAGTGCATAGGCAAGCTTTTCTAGGGGCAAGTAATGTTGTTCTGCGTCCAGAAGTGTCTTGCTAACATAATAAATAAAATATTATCCTCCCTCTTTCTCACACACTTGAGCCGAGCTTCCAACGTGGTCTAATACTGCGAGGTAGAAATACAATGGGTCTCCTTCTCCTGGAATCTTCAGCAGAGGCAATTTGCTAAGGTAGGATTTGATTTCATCCAAATATCTTGAGCAACCGTCATTCCATATGAGGCATTTGTCCTTTTTCAGGAGCTAGAAGAATGGTCGACAGTGTTTTGAAAACTTGGGGATGAAGAGATTGGGCACTGCGAGCATACCAGCGAACTTTTGAACATCTCAAAATGTCTTTAAATGACCTAACGGTTACTAGAAAGGACCAAAGGGTACTTACTAATGCGTATTAGATTATTTAAAAACTCTTTTAGACTCTTTGATATAAAATCTATTATAAGTTATAAGTTAGAAAACACTCATGCACACTAGTAAGCAAAAGTGGTGATGCTAGATATAAAAATAATTCTCTTTAAGAATGAGATGAGGAAAAGTGGAAGGTGACACAAAATTTGTTCTCAAAGAACCCACTGTGGCGGTAAACCCCGTGTCCCTAGTCCCAGGACAACTCACACACCCAAGTCCACTACTACCAATTAGAAGTTACAGATTATGGTCCCCAAGTTCACAATGAATTAAACTAAGTAAATACACACGCGTACAACCAACGTAGTCTAAACAACCCAACTTGACTGAAAATCAGTCAACCCAATAAATCCAGGTAATAGTGACTATCACTCACTCACTACACACGCAGCACCAATACCAATTTTTAAATAAAGGATTCAGCAATACCAGTGTAAATGAAACAGTTTGACCAATACAAAACTAGTACACCCAGGCACAAACTAAACAACCCCACAATACAGAATCTTACTAAACAACCAACATAGTGCAAGCGTGAGACACACACATAACTACACACTCAAACCCGAGACCCCGTGTATATGTGCACACCACAAATAACTAATAATAAGATGAGATTGAATTAATCGGTACTAAAATAGTGATTAAATATTAAGTCCCAAGATTAAATTAATCTTCCTTAATAATTA
Organism: Sambucus nigra; assembly: GCA_949130495.1. Lineage (NCBI taxonomy): Eukaryota > Viridiplantae > Streptophyta > Magnoliopsida > Dipsacales > Adoxaceae > Sambucus > Sambucus nigra. The sequence goes on along the minus strand of OX422207.1, from coordinate 305,985,119 downwards.
ATACTCAAGTAAAGATTAATCCTAAAAACAATTTAGTTAGTGCAAATGACCACAAATAAAATAGGAAATAAAATTCCAACAAATTTTTCGTACAACTAAAATAAAAGTTAACTTAACACCAAATATAATACGAATCAATTTCAAGAGTTTTTATGTTAAAATATTAAGCCCAAGTAAAACGAGAAAAAGATAAATATGTATAGCACTTAGCTCATACAAACTAGGCCTTAATTTAAAGTTGCCAAAATAGTTACTAAATAATTTAAGTCCAAAAATAAAATTTAGTAACACAAAAATTAATCACAAAGATTAAATTCCAATTTTAGTTTAAGCCAATACTATAACTTCGTTTGGATAAAAAACTCATACACACACAAAAACACCACCTAAGTATAAAAGAATACAACAAAAAGTATTCAACTTAGATAATAAAAAGTGTATAAGTCAATTGATTCAATCCAAGTCAAATGAGTCCGAGATAAAGAGTGTAGCACTCGACTCAATAAAATAGGATAGGTTTAACTAAAATAAAATTTAAATAAATAAAGATGAGATTTAAAGTCCACACACTAATTGCACCAAATGTAAGGACATATTTTTATAAGAATGTTATCAATTAATTATGTTATATACCGTTATACCGTCGAAGAGCATTCAAGAGCATCTACATCAAGACGGATCCGAATTAATCAAGTTCTTCATAAAAAAGACTCCGCGAAGTTTACTTTGGTAAGGTTTTGTTTTAAATACCTTAACTTTACACTTGGAGCTTTTGGGATATTTTTGTAAAATATTTTATAAGTGTTGGAGAGGACTTTTTCGTCAAAATTTGAGAATGATCATTTTTCCTAAGTATTGGAGCGGACATTAAAATAATATTTTTTTGCCGCAACAGTCGTTCAAACGACATAGCACTGTCGTTTGAACGAGATAAGGATGTCGCGCGATCTCGTTCGAGCGACACATGTCCTTCGTTCGAGCGACATGTTTATCTTGTTCAAACGAGCTCTAATACCGAGGCGGCGCATTTTTGTATAAATACTCATTAAATGGTTTCATTTTTATTAAGAAGTCCCAGCGTTTTGAAAGACAGAAAACTGTGGAATCGCAGAATCCTTTTTGACTTCTTCTTTTAGGGTTTAATCCCTTTTTGTATACAATTCATAAAAAATCCCATATGATTTGGTGAATTATTTTGGTGTTGAAGAACACACTTTTGCTGTTGTTTACCTTTGTGGGGAGAACTCTATAACCAGAGAGTTACGTGCTATTGTGGAGGGAGTCCTTATAAAGTTCAAACTTGTGGAGAAGCCGTTTTCTTCTTCATTGCTGACCATCTGGAGTTCTTGCGGGAGATTCCAACCGACGACATTTCTGGCCGTTGCTTTGAAGGTTTGACGAGGACACCGTGCGTTACACTTGTGGGAGATTATCAGGTTGTATGTAAGTCAATAGTCTTGTTAATTCTTCAAAGTTTTAGAAATAAAAGGTTTTGTCCTTCGTGGATTTTTCCTAATATTTGTGTCGCATGCTTTATTTATTTATGGGTTGACACACGCACACACGTAGTTGCATGTTTAGGGGTTGAATTGATTTGGTTTAAAAATAGACTCTAATTAAATAAGTGTGCCAAAGTAGAAATTTGCGAATTAATTCAAATCGATATCACACACCGCATTCATACGGTTTTACAAATTGGTATCAGAGTTTATTTAAGCGATCACCACTTTTCAAATTGGTATCAGAGCAGGTTGCGCTAATTTATCGCGTATTCCTATTTTCCGCAAAATTTGTCTGATATTGATTTTTTTTTATAATCAGTTTTGTGAAAAATCGCAATTTTTTTGATGGAGCACTTATGTAATCAGATGCCCCCCTTTGATGACACGAGTCAGAGTTTTAATGATATAAATCATTTGAATTTGACGTTTGCTAAAAGAATTAATTTTTTGGAAAAAGAAAATTCTCGTTTTAAATCCACGATGGATCATTTGCAAACGGTTCAAAATCAAAGAGATTTTTATCGTGAGAAACTTGTTTCCTTGGACCATGACTTTGTTTCTTTAAAATTTCCCAAGAAGGAGAGTGATGATAGGATCCTATTTTTAGAAAAGGAATTGGAGGAACTTAAAAATTCGATGGTTTGTGTTTGTTCCAAAGAGGATAAAAATATTTTAGTCAATGAGTTTGTGGCACGTGAAGAGACACTTTGGAAAAAGTTTGCTTTAATTGAGGGGGAGGGAGATGACCTTCTAGGTTTGATTGATAATTTGAAGAAGGAGTCCCTTAAATTGAAAGAGTCTAAATCTTTGCTTGAGTAAAAAATTTTGAAGTTAAAAAAATGATTTGACAGACTCAAGTAGGTTTGATAGTGATGGTAATGGCTCATCTTGTTCTCATGCTTCTAGTGCTAAAGCCAAAACCATTATTTGTTTTAGAGGGTCAACCAATTTCAAGGATATTAGAAAAGGTCAACCCATAGGTGTCTTTCCACTCGTTTACACATGTTCATATTGTGGTAGGAAAGGTCACCTTAGGCATTTTTGTTTTGATCTTGGAAAAAGTCCTAGGAAGTTTATGTCTAGTGCTCCCTTGGTTCCTAAAACCCACACACTATGTTTCACATCTATTTGGGTTAGGAAATCATTTTTTGAGGCACTAGATTTTAGACAAGTTGATTCCCGTTTGCTTGCACATTATTCTTCTCTTGCCATATCATATAGATGATTGTGTTCACATGTTTGTCATACGCTAGTTTTTTATTTCATGATATTTATGTTTGCTAGCGTCGTGACATGTAGTTTTTGTATAAATTTTTGCTTTTGAAATTTTTTTGAAAAATACAAAAAGATTTTATTTTGATAAATTTTTTGAAAAATCCAAAAAGAGTTTTGTATTTTGTTTGCACCTTTTATGGATGAACACTTAGGATGACCGAGTCACAACATCATTCCATTTTTCATGTGACTATTTGATAGTGTTTTGAGATAATATATCATGTCATCTTTGTGCTTTATAATGTTTGGAGTCATTAAGATGTAATTAAGTGTTACTTCCTACATGTTTGACTCATGATTTCCTTTATTGCACATATGCATGGATTTGTTTGATTATTGTGATTGTCTCATCACATGTTGGTTGGGTGTTTTCACTTCAATCATGTCTTTAAAACGAACCAAGCGCGATAAAACTTGATAAGAAAGGTGTGCTGAAAGAGTGCGCGTATGATCAAATAAAGAAATTATTTAATTAAACTCAGTTTTTATCAGTTAAGTCCTAAACATGCATCTAGGTGTGATTGAAGATCATAAACTCAAGCAAGAACATTCAAACACACACACACATGTGAGGAAAAATTCCCCAAAGGGGCAAAACCTTTTATTTTCACTATAATATTGTAAGGTACGATTACACGGATTACAATGAAAATAAGTGTGACACAGAAATACCCGCATGCGTCGGTTCTGATGTCGTCGGCTGGAATCATTTTCCAAAATAGAACGCACATCATCGCAAAGTGTGACCATTTCCTTCACAAGACCATAATCGATATTCTTTTTGCTTTGGGTGGAAAGAAAATCCAGTACTCTTTTGGTTAGAAAAAGCGTGTTTTCTTCCAAAGTAGGATCCCTTGGCTCTAGAACCTCGGATTCCTCATTTGGTTGAAAACCTTCTGTAGTTTCACAAATATCGGAAGAAAAATCTTCATTGGATTCCCCAAAATGATTTTTTTTTCGATATTCGTTTTCAAGCTTTTCATACGCAAGATTTAGAAAGGCCTCACCCATGGTAATAGGTCGAGGCACAGATTCTTGAGAATATTTAATATAAATTTCTCTCCGATATTCATTTTCAAGCCTTTCATACTCCAGAGTTAGAATGGCCTCACGAATGGTAATAGGTCGAGCCGCGGACTCTTGAGAATAAAAAGTTTGAAAAGGATTACCATATGAACCATTATAATTACCGAACTCACCATGAAATGACATGATTACCGAATAGTATGTAAATGGAAATTCGAGTACAAAGGTGTGCGGTTGAGGATTCAACGTTTCTTGGCGCTCAATTGTGCAAGGCTACAAATAAGGTTAAAACAAAAAAAAAAATCCAAAGAAAAAAAATCTTTCGAAATAGTAAATCAATTATAATCTATAACAAAACGTTCCCCGACAACGACGCCATTTTTATCGAGGGGAAAAACCGAGCGTCCGTGTAATACGCTAGTCGTTGTTATCGGTTTCCAACCTCAATACAAAAAAACCTAAACTTGTAACTACACTTCTTAAGGAGTATAGTGGAGAGTCTGGGTATCGAATCCACAGGGAATTAAGATGTGTGAACGTGACGACAAAGGTAAGGTAGTTTAATCCCAAAGTTGATGTTAAAAGAAAAGAAAAGAAAAAGATGATTGAAAAAAAATAAACTACGTGCACAAAAACGCTAAGTATTATAAGAAACCAAATATGAATATGAGAGAAAATAGGGTGGAGTACAATCCTTCATTCCTTAGTAAATTATCGTATAGAATACTAGCATTGTAAATTGAAATTCTTGACTAAATCCAGTCTTTATAGATCCTAAGTATTACATATATGAGGGAATTAGCCCGCATCATATGAAATCAAAGGCAAATACAAAGCGGAGAATAGACAATTATACTTGCATAGTCTTATTAAACATCCCAAGTACCTAGGGCAATAGAGATTAAAAGATCGGCTATGTTCGTATAATTTCCATACACGATTTGGTCAATATTTAATTTACCCTCTATTTTCTACATGGATAATTTACCTCGGAATGAGTTCATGTACCCCAACCCTTGAAACTTTAGCTAGACATGATTTTATGGGAAAACAATTTCATAACAATGCATATAATTGTGGATCTAAGAAACATGGTAAAAACAAAAATTACAAAACAAGAAAAGATGATTAAATTGAAAATAAAAATTGAGATTAACTAAGAGAATGGAATTTGATACTTGAAATCTGCACTAGGGAAGAGAGATAATTGAATCCAGAAATAATTCTTGTTCTTAAAAACTAGGGCTTTTCTAAGAATATGAAATTTATTTACTAAAAACTCTCTATCTCTCTCTAAAATGCCATTCTACTCTCTAGAATTCGACTCCCCTGGAAGGATGTAGGGCTTGGCCTTTTATACACCTAAAAATGACTCTTCCCATGCCTCTTCGCATTTTTCCCTTTTAATATACCTAAATGAGACTCTTCCCGTGCCTCTCCACGTTTTACAACTAATAAAAACGAATTAAACAAGAAATTTCAAGAGTTGTCTCTTCAGCTTCCAGAATTAATTTCAACTTTTGACTTTCTGTCTCCAACTTTAAATGGGCATAACTTCTTCACCGTAGCTCGGATTGGGGTGCCGTTTTTCCAATATTCTTGTAATTTAGAGCTTTTCAACTTTCCAATTGGACCCACCTCTGGACTAAGGCTGAAAAATTACGAAAATACCCTTGAACTCCCCATTTTTTAGTTTCTTTCACTGTTTTGCATTCTCTTTCTCACCAATTTGCATGAAATACCTGTAAAACACATGAGAAATACACAAAACACGAAATACTTGCCAAAAGAGGTTAGTAGCATAAATACGAGATAAATACAAGCTATTTACACTGCACAGGATCATAAAAATACCGAAATTAAGGGGATAAATGTGAAGAATATGTGCCTAATCAGTGATTATGTGAATAAAAAGGCTTAAGGAAACCTTAAAAGGTGAAGTCTGATTCTGGGCTATTTCGTAGAATTCGTGTTTACAGAAGACTTCAAAAAATGTGTAGAAGGAATACTGATATTTATACGAAAATCGAGGTGGCGGTGTCGCTCGAACGAGATAGGCATCTCGCTTGAAAGAAGGACTCGTGTCGCTCGAACGAATTCACGCGAGATGCTGATCTCGCTCGAACGATAGTGCAGTCTCGTTTGAACGAGCTCTTCGACCGAGGCACTCCGCTTCTACAGTTAGAAAAATTTCTGCTTTTTTAAAAAATAAATCAGACTTTAAAAAAACATTTTCTGAAAAATTTCCCATATATTTATGCAAATATAAATAACTCTAATAAAACCATTTTACCAATATTGCATAGTAGAGTAGTGGGAATGAGCTGAGCAGCATGTCGCATGTCGCATGATGCACGTGAAGATCATGGATGCATTGGATTCGGATAAAGGCCGTCGTGGACGATCATGATGACGTGCCGAATGTAGAGGTATCAGACATACAAACTGTGATCTAGGGAAAACAGAAAATTCCTAGATTCTATCCCAGACATTTATGAAATTATGTCTTTACAAATCTCCCCCTATATGTATGCCGGTACATACATAAAAAATCAAAATTATGCAATCTCCCTAAAACAAATGACATACAATATAATATCCCCATTAAACCCTCAAACTGAGAATACTACTTGACATTTCTTCAGTCAAACTTCAACATCTTCAATTCTTCAGCTCTTCAGAAACTCCCCAAGCTTTTCTCATCAGGGTGTGCAATCCAATAAATCACTTTGTACCTACACACATGAGATAAAGTAGAACCCTTGACAAGCAACAATTTAAAATATAATGATATGCTAAAATCAAAGATCAATTAAGCTTAAGCAAATCGTTGATAAGACAACCAAATAAATCTCCCTCATAATTCATTCTCCACCTTTTTATGTTGTCCCCAAATAGACAGATATGAGAAGCATAAATACGGAAAATGTCACATGGTAAGAAAAAAAAATCTATTTTAAAAAATATATATTTTTCTCACAAAATATACAACAAATAATCACACCATGAAAGAACACAAAAACAACCAAGTCGATGAGAGCGTAAATGTAGGGGTGTGATAAAATTCGATAGGAAAATCAATGCATACAAACATGACATATGTTCACGATGAATATCGGATACTCCAAATGAATAAACTCAACATCTTACTTAGGTGTAAAAAGATGGAAATAAGAGACATTGACTCAATCAAATCAACAAATCAAAGCTCAAAATGATTTCCACACCAATGACGTCCAAAACGATTTAATGCTTTTTCAGGACTTTCAAGGAAGAGCAAACCCGTTTAAATTCTCCAACCAAACTCCCTCAGATTTATATATTGAATAGAGGTGATATAAATTCTCAAACTTTGGAGAATTGATGGTGAAACCTAATGGCCCATAATGTATTGCTTTTTATTGCCTTTAAATTTTTTTCGGGCTCTTTTAACCTCTTTGGACTCCGGATAATAAAATTCCTCAAATTTTTAGGTTCATTTAAATGGTGGCTTAATCGCAAAGGATATATAAGTACCTTTCGTAGCCCTTCACCATTTAAAAAAAGCACAGTCTCACCAAAAGGTATTTTACATGCATTCCAATCTTGTCAAGTTTTATCGCATATGGTTCGTTGTGTAGACTTAATTGAGATGGAAATACTCAAGCCAATATGTGATAGACGAGTACAATAATCAAATAAAACCATGCATGTGTGCAATAAGGAGATAAAGAGCCAAACATGTAGAAGGATATCACCAATCACATCTCCAAGACTCTAAACGATGTAAAGCACATGGATGCAATGATGTAGCGTCTCAAATCACTATCAAATAGTCACGTGGATAAATGGAATGAAATTTGTGACTCGGCTATCTTAAATGCTCATCCATAAAAGGTGCAAATAAAATTCAAAAATCTTTTTGTGCTTTTTCAAAATTTTTATATAAAAAGAAAATCTTTTTCAAGTTTTAAAAAAATAGAAAAAAAATAATACAAAAGATACAACCAAGGAATAAGAATCATATGATATAAACATGGTAATGCATCCTATCCTAGACATGAACCAACCCCTTAACCAACTGTGTAAATTCCTAAAGACTTCCTAAGACTCTCAAATCTAAGGGCATCTAAAGGCTTCGTGAATATATCGACTAACTGAAGGTTGGTGGGTTCGAAACTCAGGGATATGCTGTATCCTGATGTGCTTTGTGTGCGAATGCTGTACTGGATTGCGGGATATGTGTATCGTGCTCGTGTTATCACAGGAAATAGTCACGGTATCCTGTGAAATTCCATAATCTTCCAACATTTGCTTCCTCCACAAGAGCTGCGTGCAACAACTCCTGGCGGCGATGTATTCAGCATCCACAGTGGACAAAGAGATAGAGTTTTACTTCTTGCTCAGCCAAGAGACAAGGGTAAAACCAAAATAAAAACACCCACTAAAACTGGTCCTACAACCATCTACATCCCCAACCCAATCGACATCCGAATAGGCGGACAAACGGTCATCCGTATCAAAGGAATACCAAATACCATATGTGAGAGTCCCACTCACGTATTTGATAATATGTTTTAGAGCGAGTAAGTGTGACTCTTTTGAGGACGCCTGGTATCGTGCACAAACTCCAACACTAAAGGCTATATCGGGGCGACTGGCAGTCATGTAGAGAAGACTACCTATCGTACTCCGATACAAGGTTTGCTCTATGTCCTTGCCTGAAGTGTCCTTACTAAGCTTGATAGAAGTACTCATAGGTGTACATATATGCTTAGCGGAGTCTAAACCAAATTTTTTCACTAGGTCTATAGCATACTTGGATTGGGAGATGAATATCCCATCCTCTAGCTGACGAACCTGGAGACCAAGGAAGAAAGTAAGCTCACCTACCATGCTCATCTCAAACTCACATTTCATCTCCTTTTCAAAGTGGTGAGCATGCTGGGAGCACGTGGATCCAAAGACTACGTCGTCCACATAGACTTGGGCAACCAAAATAGCACCGTCATCTCTTTTGACGAACGACGTCATATCAACTCCTCCTCTATTGAAATCATGGGCTAAGAGATATGAAGTAAGCCTCTCGTACCAAGCACGGGGTGCTTGCTTCAAACCATACAAGGCTTTCCTCAGATAGTAGACGTGCTCTGGGTACTTAGGGTCTTCAAACCCTTTTGGTTGTTCCACGTAAACCTCCTCCTTAAGAATGCCATTTAGAAAGGCACTCTTGACATCCATCTGAAATAACTTAAAGCGCAGATGACATGCGATGGTGAGTAGTAAGCGGATGGACTCAAGCCTCGCAACACGAGCAAATGTCTCCCCAAAGTCTACACCCTCTATCTGTGTGTAGCCTTGAGCGATCAACCTAGCCTTATTTCGGATTATGGTACCATTTTCATCCATTTTATTCTAAAAAATCCACCTGGTACCTATCACAATAGTCTCACTAGGTCGGGTGACAAGTTCCCAAACATTATTCTTTTTAAACTGAAGCAACTCTTCCTGCATAGCAGATATCCAGTGTTCATCCTTGAGTGCTTCTTTATGATTCTTGGGCTCGACGTTGGACGTGTAGCAAAAGTGGCTAACGACATTCTCTAGCTGAGCACGAGTCTTGACCCCTAAAGTGGGATCGCCAATAATAACAGAGGGATCATGACTCTTGCGAACCCAAGCATGTGTGTCCCCTAACACAGGAGTTGGGTCCACAGGGTGTGGGTGAGGGACAAGTAAATCGCTGCCCGAAAAGTCCTCATCCTTACACTAAAGGCTAGAATCAATAAACGTCAAAGGGTCATCATCTTGCACGATAACTTTTATTGACTCCATAACCTTAGAGCTCTTCAGGTTAAAAACCCAGTACGCTCTACTAGTTTATGAATATCCTAGAAATATTCCCTCGTCGCTCCGGGAGTCAAACTTTCCTAATTGCTCTCTATCCCGTAGGATGTAGCATTTACTCCCAAAGACACTGAAATATGTAAGGTTAGGTTTCTTTCCAGTCCATAATTCATAAGGCGTCTTGAGTGTGTGTGGACGCAAGTAAATCCTATTCACCGTGTGATATGCAGTAGACACTGCCTCTACCCAAAATCTCCTGGAAACCTTACGACCTAGAATCATAAATCTAGCCATTTCCTGCATCGTCCTATTTTTTCTCTCAATAATCCCATTTTGCTGAGGAGTCATCACAGCAGAAAACTCATGTTTGATCCCAAGGCTATCACAGTAAAGATCTACCTTTGCTTCCTTAAATTATGTGCCATTGTCACTACGTATCCTATTAATAGCGACTCCGTGTTGATTTTGCAAGACACGACACTTGGTCGTTAAAAACTCTACAACATCGGATTTCTCTCTCAGAAAACCTATAATCGAATATCTGGAGAAATCATCCACCATCACGAGGATATACCTCTTACCACCCAGACTCTTAGTACGAGTAGGACCCATATGATCCATGTGAATCAACTCAAATACACGGGAGGTGGTAATGGAATGCAACTTCCTATGGGGGCTATGGATTTACTTTCCCAACTGACAAGGTCCATAAACCATGGAAGTCGGCTTTCCAAGTGATGGTAAGCCACGTACTAGGTTCTTTTTAGCTAAGCGAGTCAAATCTCTAACATTCACATGACCTAGATGTTGGTGCCACAAATCCATAGGAGTGATCATGGCGCTATTTCATACAAGTGAGGATGTGGGCACGGTCCCATAGCAATTATCCTCCGTCCTCACCCCTCGCACTAAAAGTTTACTGGCTTGATTGAAGACATTACATGTGTCCCGGTCACACTTTACTGCGAAGTCAGTGTCGTACAACTGGCTAATGCTTAAAAGGTTTGCTTTTAAACATTTGACGTACAGAACATTCTCTAGCTTAGGAAATCCTGGTAACTCTACTGTACCTTTTCCTACAATACTAGACTTGCTCCCATATCCAAAGGTGACTCTACCTTCCTTATAATCCTCAAGGTAGGTAAAAAATGAGACATCACATGTCATATGTATCGAGCACCCACTATCAAAATACCACTGTGGGGTATTATGTGCTTTGAGAGCGACCTGAACAACAAGAGCCTTTTTATCTTTCTTAGGCACCTAAGATGTGGTAACCTTTTGTTTACCCTTATTGTTATTGGTTTTAGCTGGGATGCGATAAGTATTCACATATGGCAAAGACATCCGTCCGAATTCCTCCATCAAACTATGTGATATGGCGGCTAAAAACTCAACACGCTCTCTTAGACTGGAAAAATCATCAGTATGATGTGGTGGATCAATAGTACGTCATGTTCAACCCAAACTATAGAAAAACTCCCTGAGGTGGCCTTTTATTTTGCAATACGTACAGAAGAAAGAAGTCTTAGGGGGACCTGGGTTTGCTTTTCTTGGTCGAACTCTCCTTCGTGGATTTTGACGATGGCCATATGGAGTCGTAGTAAACTCAGGAACTGGTCCAGGTGAAATTTGGGATGTGGAGTCACCATCATAACCAATTCCCTGCCTATCACCCAAACCTAAAGTGGGGCCAAGGAGCACCTTTCCCATCTTTCCTGATCTGTCCTCGTTTTGAACCTTGACTTCTCATGCTCGCTCAAGATCATGAGTATGCTTGGCAACAAGGGCTTCAAGTTTCTTTCGAGTCTCCAGGGAGGAATGAAGCTCACTCGTAAGACTAGACACTTGTTTATTCAAATCCCCTTTCTATTTCTCAAAACCACTCTCTCTCTCTCCAAACAGTCTCTCTCTCTCTAAACAAACTTTCTTTTTCAACACAGGCAGACTCTCTCTCTCTCAAGGTAGTGCAGGTGGAGTACTCTCTCTCCCGCTTCTTTTAAATCTTCCTCTAATGCGGTGATTCTAAGAACTAATGCTTTGTTACGCTTTTTGGTTTTAAATGACTTATTATATAACTCAGCGTAGGCCCGTTGAAGATTACTCTTGCTCTCACTTGCATCATCCTACCCCTCACTTACATCGGTCTTACTGTCGAGGTTTCCCTGTGAAGCAGCGTCCTCATCATCGTGAGGAGCACTAGATGTACTCACATGACTAGCCATGAATGCGGTGAAGTTACACTCATGCGGTGACTCGTCTCCAGAGTCCACCGTCTCGACCTCACTGTCGTCACTAAGGGTAGCATTAAGGATAACTTTTTCCTTTTCTCTGTTCAGCCCAGTAACACACTCAAAAGCTCTATAACCCCTCCTGTCGCACTCATAGCATCTCTCACTCTCTTTCTTAGGAGGGTCTTTAGAATATTTTTTATTTTTCTTTTCAAACTTATTTTTCTCAAACTTCTTTTTATCTTTGAAATTACCATTTTTCTTGAATTTGATAATTTTCTTGAAATTTTTAGCAAACAGGGTCAAATCATCTAAATCAAAGTCACACTCAGAATCTGACATTTCTATCTCTCTTTTTCTAGATAACTCTACCCTCTTTCTTGCTGACCCCCCACTCTTTATCTCCTGGAGATTAAGTGCAATTCCCTTATCTTTAGGGTTGACAAATTTAGGAAACATATCAATTTCATATGTTTGCAAGTCTTCTACAAGTTCCTCTAATTTAAGCGTATTTAAATTACCCAGAGAATTTTACACAGTGACTTTAGGGATAAAACGCTTAGGCAGTGATCTAAGAATCTTTTTAACAACTCTAACATTAGGAATGTGTTCACCAAGATTAAAGCAAGTGTTAACAATATCAGACAGTCTAGCATAAAATTCATCAAAACATCCAAACTCAAGCATGGTGATTGTTTCAAATTGAGTTGTTAAATTTTGCAGTTTAGACTATTTCATAACATTAGTTCCTTCATAGGTAAGTTTCAAAACATCCCATGCCTCTTTTGATGTGGTGCACATCATTATCCGTTTGAACTCATCAGGTGTGACGGATCCAGAAATAGCACTTAACCCCTTAGAATTAAAAGATGACCCTTTAAATTCTTCTTCAGTCCATGTAGTGTCAGGTTTTAAACTAGTCACGTTCTCAACAGTGACGGAGGGAGGTGTGCACCCTTTTTCAACCAAAATCCAGACACGTTCATCATTGGCTTTTAAAGCAAATTTCATGCGGGCTTTCTAGTATGCATAGTTTGTCCCGTAAAAAACTGGCATTTTATTATATAACTTCTCCATTAGAATACACTCTTTTTCAAAAATTAATTTTTCAGAAAATTGATATCTTAGAAAAAATTTGCGGAAAATTACACGGTATAACCGTGTAACTGGCTCTGATACCAATTTTAATGAGTGCGGGTATGTTCAAATAAAGAAATTATTTAATTAAGCTTAGTTTTTATCAATTAAGTCCTAAACCTGCATCTAGGTGTGACTGGAGATGATAAACTCAAGCAAGAACATTCAAACACACACATGTGAGGAAAAATCCCCCAAAGGGGCAAAACCTTTTATTTTCACTATAATATTATAAGGTACGATTACACGGATTACAATGAAAATAAGTGTGACACAGAAATACTCGCAGGCGTTGATTCTGATGTCGTCGGCTGGAATCTCCCACATGAACTCCTGATGGGCAGCAATAGAGAAGAAGACTACTCCTCCACAAAGTACTCCAGAAGAGTAAATGATCCTCTTGAAGGTTTAACAATTCACATATATAAATGGGAGTGATTATGTGAATAAAAAGGCTTAAGAAAACCTTAAAAGGTGAAGTCTGATTCTGGGCTATTTTCGCAGAATTTGTGTTTATAGAAAGATTTCGAAAAACGTGTAGAAGGAACACTGATATTTAAACAAAAATTGAGGTGGCGACATCGCTCGAACGAGATAGGCATATCGCTCGAACGAAGGACACGTATCGATAGAACGACGTTGCGTGAGATGCTGATATCGTTTGAACGAGCACTTCGACCGAGGCACTCCGCTTCTACACTTAGAGAAAATTTCGCTTTTCATAAAAATAAATCAGACTCGGAAAAAACATCTTCTGAAAAATTCCCCATATATTTATGCAAATATAAACAACTCCAATAAAACCACTTTACCAATATTGCATAGTGGAGTAGTGGGAATGAGCTGATCATCACGTCGCATGTAGCATGATGCATGAGAAGATGATGGATGCATTGGATTCGGATAAAGTCCGTCGTGGACGATCGTGATGATGTGCCGAACGTAGCGGTATCAGACATACAAACTGTGATATGGGGAAAATAGAAAATTCCTAGATACTACCCCGAACATTTATAAAATTATGTCCCTACATGTGCATGTAAAAGCCGTTTGTGAGTTTTTGTGCTTTGTTTGAAAACGGTGAAGGGCTACGAAAGATTACCATTTATCCTTTACAATTAAGCCGTCGTTTATATTGGACCTAAAAAATTGAGGAATTTTATTATTCGGGGTCCAAAGAGGTTTAAAAGAGCTCGAAAAAATTTAAAGGCAATTAAAAAAAATTCATGCCAATTATGGGACAATTAGTTTTTTGCACCAATTCTCCCAAGTTTGAGAATTTATTTTATACACCTCTAAAAGAAAATATATATGAGGTAGTTTGAATGGAGAATTAAACGGGCTTGCACGTCCTAGAAAGTCTTGAAAAAGAGCTACATAGTTTTGGACGTTATTGGTGTGGAAATCACTTTGACTTTAATTTGTTGATTTGCATAAGCTAATGTCATCTAAATTCAACAATTTTTACACCTAAGGATATTTTTGATGTTCATTCGTTAGGGGTATACGTATTCATCGTGCACATATAATTGCTTGAGTTGATTTACTTATCGAATGTGTTCACACCCATACATTCCATTTCCATGACTTGGTTGCTTTAGTTTAAATCCATGGTGTGATTTTTGTTATCTTATTTTTGTATGAAAAATTTGAAAAATCAAAAATAGTTTGTGAAAGTTTTTGGGACATTCATTTGCATGCGCGTAGTTTGATCCATGTTTGCTATGCATTTTATCGTGAGACTCCATGTTTTGATTTTTTCTTCTTATCTGTCTATTTGGGGACATCATAAAAAGGGGGAGAAATAATTATCATGTTATGGGGGAGATTTGATTTATTAATGATTTATTGTTATATCATTTCAAACTTGATGCGTCACAAAGGTATTTGCTTTATCTCATGTGTGTAGGTACGAAGATTGATGATTATTGGATTGCACACCCTGATGAGAAAATATTTGGGATTTGATGAAGACTTTTTGAAGAACAGTTTGAGATCTAGCAAATTTATTCAATGGGAGGGTATATTTTTATAGGCATTTAGGTTTTTGATAATTCAGATGTTTTCATGTATGTATCGGCATAGAAATAGGGGGAGGTTTGTCAGGACATATTTTTATAAGTCCGTTATCAATTAATTATGTCATATACCGCAACACCGCCGAAGAACATTCAAGAGTCATCTACATCAAGACGGATCTGAATTAATCAAGTTCTTCATCAAAAAGACTCCGCGAAGTTTACTTTGGTAAGGTTTTGTTTTGAATACCTTAACTTTACACTTAGAGCTTTTGGGATATTTTTATAAAATATTTTCTAAGTGTTGGAGCGAACTTTTTCGTCAAAAATTAAGAATGAGTATTTTTCCTAAGTATTGGAGCGGACATTAAAATAATATTTTTTTGCCGCAACAGTCGTTCAAACGACATAGCACTGTCATTCGAACGAGATAAGGATGTCGCGCGATCTCGTTCGAGCGACACATGTCCTTCGTTCGAGCGACATGTTTATCTTGTTCAAACGAGCTCTAATACCGAGGCGGCGTATTTTTGTATAAATACTCATTAAATGGTTTCATTTTTATTAAGAAGTCCCAGCGTTTTGAAAGACAGAAAACTGTGAAATCGCAGAATCCTTTTTGACTTCTTCTTTTAGGGTTTAATCCCTTTTTGTTTACAATTCACAAAAATCCCATATGATTTGGTGAATTGTTTTGGTGTTGAAGAACACACTTTTGCTGTTGTTTACCTTTGTGGGGAGAACTCTATAACCGGAGAGTTACGTGCTATTGTGGAGGGAGTCCTTATAAAGTTCACACTTGTGGAGAAGCGGTTTTCTTCTTCATTGCTGACCATCTGGAGTTCTTGCGGGAGATTCCAACCGACGACATTTCTGGCCATTGCTTTGAAGGTTTGACGAGGACACTGTGCGTTACACTTGTGGGAGATTATCAGGTTGTATGTAAGTCAATAGTCTTGTTAATTCTTCAAAGTTTTCGAAATAAAAGGTTTTGTCCTTCATGGATTTTTCCTGATATTTGTGTCGTATGCTTTATTTATTCATGGGTTGACACACGCACACACGTAGTTGCATGTTTAGGGACTGAATTGATTTGGTTTAAAAATAGACTCTAATTAAATAAGTGTACCAAAGTTAAAATTTACGAATTAAGTCAAATTGATTTCACACACCGCATTCATAAGGTTTTGCAAATTGGTATCAGAGCTTATTTAAGCGATCACCACTTTTACACCAAACTAAATAAAGTGAACACACAAAAATTCAACTTAGAGGGTATAATTAGTTAGAGTTAAAAAACAGATTATCTTTAATCTCAAATAACTTAAATATAAATCAGATTTTAATAAAAAAAATATGTGGCACAAAAATAAGTCAAAATAAGCAAGTGCACACACACACACACACACACACACACTGAGTTGGGTGTAAAACAAAGCCTAAAAAACAAACAACCAAACAAAAAGATCCGAGATCTAAAAGGCCTACTAATTTTCAGTCCAAACAAATTTTAGTCCAAATATTAAATCCAATATTTAAGTCGTAATATTAAGTCTAAATAAAGTTTTAGTCCAAAGTTTAAGTTCATGAAACCTTTTAGGCCAAAATTAAGTATCTCAACACAAATACCCAAACAGGACTAAAAGTCCAAAGCCAAAACAAATATGCAATATCTTGGTTTAAACAAAACAACCCTAAACCAATATTGAGCAAATTTTGTTTCTAAACAAATAACAGCAGCAACAAGCATAGGTGAGTATAAGTATATATAGCAGTGTATATGTATGTATATATATATATATATATATATATGTATGTATATATATATGTATGTATGTATATGTATATATATATGTATGTATGTATATGTATATGTATATGTATATATATAACAAATTTATATATATGTATATATATAAATACGTATATATGTATATATAGAAAAAACTTACCCAGAAAATGAGTCCATAGGAAAAATGATCGCCGGTCAGAAAAGTCACCGAAAAAGCGACACGCCGGACCAAGCAAAAAAAAAAAAAAGAAGATTCAAGACAAAAAAAAACACAACTCTTCAAGGCCCCAAATCGTCAACAAAAATTCGAACCCACAAATGTTTAACCAAATCATTTTAAGCCAAAAACTCAAACCAAAATGGATCTTTAACCCAGAAATCGATCTCCACCAAGAACCCCAAATCGTGAGTAACAAACCTTTAACAAAAAATAATTACCACGATCATAGGTGTATAAAGGGTGTAGAGGAGATAAACTCTCATGAAATTGTAGAGAGAGAAAAGAAAATGTTGGTAGCTTTCAAAGTTGGATATAGAGGGAAAATAAAATGGGAAAACCATAATCTTACATCATCCATAAACGAAAGTATATACCCCAAACAAAACAAAGGAAGCCCTTTAGAAAAGACGAAAATTCCTACAGTAAAATGGGTCAAACTCGTCAAATCTTAGGGAACACAACGGACAACAAGCCTAACACCAACATACCTCTAGAAGGCCAATTTCTGGAAAGCCACAAGTGGTTTTGAATCAAAATCAACGACACCAAAAAAATAAAAAAATAATGGGCTGCCAATTTTATTTAGGGTTTCTTTAAACAATTTAATTAAGCATATACTTAAGTTTAATTAATGAACCCATAAAAAATCAATTTCGAAAAAAATGATACTACAAAGTTTATGTAACAAAAAATACATTTCGCAATATTTAAAGAAAATTTATCCAACAAGTCAAAATAGGATATAAAAAATATAGATACAAAAAAAAAATAAACTCAAAATAAGAGAGAATAAAAAATACTCTTACCATAAAAAATACACATGAAATTGTATTTTGACCAAAACAAATTGTACACTTCACAAAAATTATTTTTATAAAAAAATAAATTTATATATTAAATCAATTAAGAAAAATATGATTTAAGGTATAAAAAATAGATTTTAATAAAAAATAAATGCAGGAGAATAAAAAATATTTGTCTCAAAATTGAGCCAACACGAAGACATGAGATTTTCATGTCTGTGGAGGATGGACCCTGGTGATCGCATCGATCTAATATGGATTGGCCTCAATTCCTCTTTTACTGACCAAATTGCCCCAAAACTTTTCTGACTAGACACTGAATAGACACTTACTTGCATTAAGTTTCATCTGGTATTTACTGAGGATCTCAAAGGCTCTGGATAAGTCCGTGAGGTGGTCGCCTTTGTTCTTGCTCTTGACTAACATATCGTCTATATAGACCTCCATTATGTCTCCCATCTGTTTCTTGAACATCTTGGGGACTAACCTCTGATAAGTTGCCCCTGAATTCTTTAGGCCAAACGACATGACCCTGTAACAGTATAACTCAATGGGGTTATGAAGGACGTTTTTTCTTGGTCGGGGCCAAACAACAGAATTTAATGGTACCCTGAATAGGCATTCAGAAAACTCATAATTTCATGTGTTGCAGTAGCATTAACCATCTGATCGATTTTAGGCAGTGGGAAGCCATCTTTGTGAAATGCTCCGTCAAGATCTATAAAATCAATACAGACCCTCCAACTGCCATTGCTCTTTCGTACTATTATTAGGTTGGATAACCATTTGGGGAGCTGAACTTCCCTGATGGATCCTGCATTTAAAAGATTTCCCACTTCGTTCTCTATCGCTTTAACCTTCTCGGGGGCTGTTCGGTGAGATTTTTGAGTGATCAGCTTGAAGGTTGGATCAACATGCAAATGATGGCAGGCTATGTTGGGATCAATACCAGGTAAATCATATGGTTCCCAAGTGAAACCATCTAAATTTCTTCCCAAGAAGGCAATAAATTCTGTCTTTTCGTGATCGTCAAGTGTGGTTTTGATCATAAACTTTCTCTCTAGCAAGTTGTTATTAGATCCAACTTCTTGCAGAATTTTAATGACCCTATCAGTGGATTGTACCCTAGTTTCCTCCACCCTTGGTTGTCCATACTGTAATTACTATTTGGAGGGTGTAGCTCTCTCATGGGATTCCTCTTAAGCATACTTTGGTTCCTTTTTATTCTCTTTCCTGGGGTAAATTGCTACAATGAAACACTTTCTGGTATTATCATGTTAGCCATGAATTTTGACCACTCCCCGGTCGGTGATATAATTCACCTTTTAGCGGTAGGTTGATGGTACGACCCTTATGGCATGAAGCCAGTCTCTACCCAAAATGGCATGACATGGGGACTCTATGTCCATCACTAAGAACTCAATCAACTTTGAGATGTTACCTGCTCTGACTGGCAGGACTATCTTTCTTAGCAATATTGTGATTTTCCCTGCGAAGCCGACAAACGAAACTGTGGCCTCCTTGAGGTCGTCTAGGTTGAGCTTTAGATTGTGGAATAATTTTAGGTACATCACCTTTGACGAGCTTCCCTGGTCCACGAGAAACTTATCGACGTCCCAATTTATAATTTTGAGGTTTATTACCAGTGCGTCGTGATATGGGGTCCTCATTCCGACTAAATCTTCTCCAGTAAAGACGACGTGCTTAGTTTAGTCGACGTTCTTTGGTCTCTAGTGCTTGCCAGCTTGGATTTTAGTAGGGTTAATCTGGAATGCTTCTATGATAGTGACGACCTTCTTTAACTCCGTTCGAACAACATTCCCTTAGATCTGTTTTAGGTTTAATGCCCCATGGTCACCACGAACTCCTATCTCATGTCATCATCAAGGACGTTGTCTGGATTATGGTCATCATTAACTGCAACCTTATCTGTTTTCTTCTTTATGTACTCATTGAGATTCCTATCTTGGGCCAACTCTTCCACGTGTGACTTCAGAGCCTTGTAATTTTTAGTATTGTGGTCACCTTACTTATGGAATACACATCTCAGTGCATTATTACTTTTCGCTGGGTCACCACCCACCTTCTTAAGCCACGTGATGAACGGATGGTCTTTGATCTTACTCAAGATCTTATTAATAGGTTCTTTGAAGACTTTGTTAACAGTTTGGAATGCCTTTGAAAGATTAACCTTGTTCTTATTCTTAGAGTCGTTCTTGCCCCTGTTTTTGTTCCCTTTTTTAGAGTATCCCTCTTTCCTCATCCCTTAGTTAACTTCGTTCGACCGTTGTCTCTTGCGTTAGAGTGAACCACATATTTCACTTTTGTGTATTTCTCAATACGAGCGATAAGATCATCAATAATGCTGGCTTCTTTCTTAGTTAGGGGCTGGTGCAACAAAGATGTGGTCGGATGACCAATCTTAAAGGATGCAATGCAACTTGATCCGAGAAAAACTCTACTTTATTAAAGACTTCCCAATACCTCTTGGCATAATCATGAAGGCTCTCTTGTGACTTTTCCTCCATCGTGAGCAGCGTATCCATCCGCTTGGGATGGGAGCTGTTGGTTATGAAGTGAATAGTAAAAGCCTTTAATAGGGCCTTAAAGTTCCTGATCGACATGTAAGGAAGCTTCTTAAACTAATTCTGTGCTACGTTTTGTAGGCTAGAAGGGAAAATTAAACACATCAATGCATCATTGTGTTTCCATAAGGTCCCGAATGTGGTATATGGAATTTGTCTTTCTGTCGAAAATTTTGAACCTGGGAATGATTAACTTTTTTAAGGGTTCCTCTTCTTTGATAGCCCTTGAAAAAGGGGATTTCATCTGGGTATTGATATCTCTCCTAGCTAGCTCCATAGTATACATAGCTTCTCGATGGGCTGGATATTGGTCTATCTCTCTACGAACCAAAATCTTGATATCCTCATTTTGACGATCATTGCTCATATGACGTGTTTTTAATTGGCCACGCTCTTATCGACCATACTTTAATTTGCCATATTTAGTTCTATCCTGGTCATGCCTCGAGCTCCTCCATCGGCTGCGAGTATTACTTGCCGGAGGACTAGGAGTTCTATCTCGACATTTCCTTATATCTCTATGGAGATCTCTCTCCATCCTTTTAAGTCGCCTTTGAAAGCGAGCATTCTCTTCCACTTGGAGGCATGTAACCTCCTTTTATTTTTAAAGTCTAGTTTTGTAAACGTCGACCAACCTAGGGATATAGGTAGAACTATGTGGTCCCTGGATTTCTTTAAAAGGCTTCATTTCTTGGCGAAACCTAGTATTTATATGTTGGTTAATTTCTGACCTGACCCTAGGTAGGACTGGGTCTTCTTGTATATCGACAACTTAAGGAATGTTGCTGTTGTGGTGAGAGATTAAGAGCTTTCTATTGATGGATTTTTTGCAGGAATAGAAATCGCTTCCCATAGACGGCACCAATTATGAGCACAAAAAATATAACAATAAAGATTCACGAAAATAATTACAAAAACAGAATGTAAAATCACACACAACAATGATATACATGGTTCGATAACTTGACTACTTCAACAGAGAGGTTACTGTTTTATTATAGTGTCTCTCAATGCTCTAGATTACGCCCCTTTACCCAGGTCAGGGTTTATAATTTATAGATGCATAAAAGTAAGAGATTGAGTTGTACAAGGAACTCAATTAACATGTGGATAATTCGTGGTGTCCCTGAATATCTCCTCTGAGATTATTGGTAACCAATTTGAATATATATGTAAGTGTTTTAGTGTGTATCAAATAAAAATGTGTTGGTTAAATATCTGATTTGGGCCGGGTAACTCTTTCAGGCAGTTTGGGCTGGTCGGCTATTCTCATGGGCCATAATAAATGGGTCCCCACAATTTTGTATCATCGAGATTAATATGAGAAAAAATGGCAGCAAAGGCTGCGTTTAATGGTGGCGAGGAAAATTCAAAACAAATTATTGGGTATTTATAAGGATCTTTTATTGCAATCGAATCGGGCATATTATTTTGTCATTGAGTGTGATGAGGTTGCATTTGTCGCATGCATTTTTGGGTTTTCATATTATTAACCAATGTTGTGTATTAAAGGTACATTTTTAAGAATAATTCCAAAGGTCATATTTTAGGAGCGGGTGCCACAACTTTTGTTTTCCAATATCTATTTTTCCGTTTTTATGGCAATAACTTCATCTATAAGTAGTAGTGTAATCTACTGTTGTTTATCCAAATATTATTTATTATCCTCCACCTATTCCCCAACTTTCTTTAAGTACTCATTAACTTTTTTCTTCTCATCATTTCTTGTTTCTAGTTGAATTCTTAAGTCCTCAACCTCCTCTTCTAGTTTATCATTATTTGTTCGATTGATATCCAACTCTTCTTGCGTGTCAAAAAAATCAAGACCCTTGTCAATATTAACTTATTCTTTCATATAACTTTCTTCTGATGACGTATTGTCATTTTCCTCAATGTGAAGAACATCTTTAATATATGCATTATTAACATTGTTCCTTGACTTCCTTTGTATTGAGTCATCCAGTATCTCGTATTCAATTCTTTTCTGATACGGTGTACTAATATTTGATATACCGAATGTAAATGTTAGGATATCATCATATGAATTATTAATCAACATTGGAAGACAATTATATTTGTTAAATACTTATCAATATGTTTTTACCTATACTAGTAACATCTATAAATCACAATCAAAAACCAATAATGTACCTTCATAGCTAACACTTTAATATTATCCATCACATAATATAGTTCTTGAAAGTTCCACCGAATGAATCGAGGTTACCCATCACTTAATCTAGGTATGGGGTTAATTAAGTTTAATACTTCACATAGCCAAAACTTCACCAAAAATATAGAAAATTTGAGATTAGCCTTTGGTAATAGTTTTAAATGCACAAAACCCACATTATCGGTATCTTATAATGTGTCCCTCAATGGCGTGGTTAAAATAAATCCACAAAAAGAAAAGGAATAAGTTGCTTCTAAGTTATAATGATGATAGAATATTTTCTATTGTGATTTCAGTTAGCAAGTCAACACCATTAGAATACATCTACTTCATCCTTAAACAGTGGAAAAAAGAAAGGAAAGAATGTATGGAGTTTAGATATTCATATAGTCTTTTAATTAAGATACCCATTACCTAAGTCAGATTTAGCTACAAACTAAGTACATATTTATGTAAAATTAAATAAAAACTGAGTCATTCGAGTATGTTTAAGGACAGATACTCATGGCATCTAAAAACTGTTCTATAATGGGACATTTTAATATAGTTATTACTCATTTAGGTAAAGGATACAACTTGAATTACCAGCAACAAAAGTTGGCATCCTGAGACTGTGCTTGGGGTTTCAGTTGAACTTCTAATTGGCTTGAATAAACGATCATGTACTGAAGAGTGTGCGTGCGTTCAAATAAGGAAATTATTTAATTAAATATGAGTTTTTCAATTAAACCCTAAAACATGCATATAGGTGTGATTGAAATCAATGTGATCATGCAAGAATAATTAATCACACACAAAACACACAAATGAGGAAAAATCCCCCAAAGGGGAAAAACCTTTTTATTTTCACTATAATTTGTAAAAACGGTTACACGGATTACAATGAAAATAATAGCGACATACGAAATACCCTCAGGCGTCGGTTTTGAAGTCTCGACTGGAATCTCCCGTAAGAACTCTAGGTGGGCAGCAGTAGAGAAGAAGAAGACTCCTCCACAAATTACTCCAGATGTGTAAAAATGATCCTCGTGAAGGTTTAACAATTCACATACATAGATGGGAGTGTTTATGTGAATAAATAAGGTGTAAAACCTTAAAAAGTGAAGTATATTTCTGGGCAGTTTTTCGCAGAAATCGTGTTGTGAAAAGACTTGGGAAAACATGTAGAAGGTACACTGGTATTTATATGAAAATCGAGGCGGCGGTGTCGCCCGAATGAGATAGGCATCTCGCTTGAACGAAGGACACGTGTCATTCGAATGACTTTGCTCGAGATGATAATCTAACTCGAACGACAGTGCTATCTCGTTTGAATGAACTCGCCGACCGAGGCACTCCTCTTCTACACTTAGAAAAATTATGCTTTTGATAAGAATAAATCAGACTTTGAAAAAACATTTTCTGAAAAATTTCCCATATATTTATGCAAATATAAACAACTCCATTAAATCATTTTACCAATAATGCATCGAGGAGTAGTGGGAAATAGTTGAGCAACACGTCGCATGTAGCATGATGCACGTGTGAAGATGATGGATGCATGGATTCTGATAGAGGCCGTCGTGGATGATCGTGATGACGTGCCGAATGTAGCGGTATCAGACATACAAACTGTGATCTAGGGAAAATAGAAAATTCCTAGATTCTACCGCTGACATTTAGAAAATTATGTCCTTACAAATCTCCCCCTATGTCTAAGCCGGTACATACATAAAAAATCCGAATTATGCAATCTCCCTAAAACAAATGACATATAATATAATATCCCCATTAAACCCTCGAACTGAGAATACTAAATTACATGTCTTCAATCAAACTTCAGCATCTTCAAATCTTCATCTCTTCAGAAACTCCCAAAGCTTTTCTCATCAGGGTGTGCAATCAATATCACTTTTGTACCTACACACATGAGAAAAAGTAAATACCCGTGACAAGCAACAGTTTGAAATATAATGATATGCTAAAATCAAAGATCAATTAAGCTTAAGCAAATCATTGATAGATCAAGAAAAATATTCTCCCCCATAATTCATTCTCCCCCTTTTTTATGATGTCCCCAATTAGACAGATATGAGAAGCATAAATATGGAAAATGTCACAAGGTAATAAACTTCCTATTTTTGAATTTTTCAAAATTTTTCACACATAATATACAACAAAGAATCACACCATGTAAGAACACAAAAACAACCAAGTTGATGATAGCGTAAATGTAGGGGTGTGATCAAATTCGATAGGAAAATCAATGCATACAAACATGACATATGTGCACGATGAATATCGGATACTCCTAACGAATGAAATCAACATCTTCCTTAGGTGTAAAAAGATGGAAATATGAAACATTAACTCAATCTAATCAGGAAATCAAAGCTCAAAATGATTTCCACACCAATAACGTCCAAAATGATTTAATACTTTTTCAGGACTTTCAAGGAAGTGCAAACCCATTTAAATTCTCCAACCAAACTCCCTCAGATTTATATTTTGAATAGAGGTGATCTAAATTCTCAAACTTTGGAGTATTGATGGTGAAACCTAATGGCCCATATTTGGCATGTATTGCTTTTTATTGCTTTTAAATTTTTTTGGGGCTCTTTTAACCTCTTTGGACTCCGGATAATAAAATTCTTCAAATTTTTAGGTCCGTTTAAACGGTGGCTTAATCGCAAAGGATAGATAAGTACCTTTTGTAGCGCTTCTCCGTTTTAAAAAAACACAATCTCACTAAACGGTATTTTACATGCATTCCAATCTTGTCAAGTTTTATCGCATATGGTTCGTTGTATAGACAGAATTGAGATGGAAACATGCAAGCCAATATGTGATAGACAAGTACAATAATCAAATAAACCCGTGCATGTGTGCAATAAAGGAGATAAGGATCCAAACATGTAAAAATATATCACTAATCACATCTCAAAGACTCCAAATAATGTAAGCACATGGATGCAATGATGTAGCGTCTCAAATCACTATCAAACAGTCACATGGATAAATGGAATGAAATTTGTGACTCAGTTATCTTAAATGCTCATCCATAAAAGGTGCAAATAAAATACAAAAATCTTTTTGTTCTTTTCTAAAATTTTTATAAGCGAAAATCTTTTTCAATTTTTCAAAAAAATATAAAAAAGCAAAAAAAGAATAATACAAATGATGCAAACTAGCAATAGGAATCAAATGATATGAATATGACAATGCATCATATCCTAAACATGAACCAACCCCCCAGTCAACTGTGCAAATCCCCAAAGACTTCCTAAGACTCTCAAATCTAAGGGAATCTAAAGGCTTCGTGAAAATATCGGCCAACTGACGGTCGGTGGGTACGAAACTCAGGGATACGACTTTCTCCTCAACTAACTGTTGTATAAAGTTCTCGCGTATCCTGATGTACTTTGTGCGCGAATGCGGGACTGGATTGGAGGATATGTGTATTGCGCTTGTGTTATCACAGGAAATAGTCATGGTGTCCTGTGAAATCCCATAATCCTCCAGCATCTGCTTCATCCACAAGAGTTAGGTGCAACAACTCCCGATGGCGATGTACTCAGCCTCCGTAGTGGACAAAGACATGGAGTTTTTCTTCTTTCTCATCCAGGAGACAAGAGCAGAACCAAAATAGAAACACCCACCAAAAGTTCTCCTACAACCATCTACATCCCCGGCCCAATCGGCATTCGAATAGGCAGACAAACGATCATCGGTATCAAAGGAGTACCAAATACCATGTGAGAGAGTCCCACTCACGTATTTGATAATACATTTTAGGGCGAGTAAGTGTGACTCTTTCGGGGATGCCTGATATCGCGCACAGACTCCAACACTAAAGGCTATGTCGAGACGACTGATAGTCAAGTAGAGAAGACTACCTGTAGACACCCCATTCTGTTACCCCTTAACTATCCTTAGGTCCCTAGTACCTCCCTTTATCACTATAAACCCAGGTCACGTCCCGAGTACTGACCTGGAAGCCATCAGGCACCCCCCGGCTCAGTTTGACCCAAAAGTCAAACTCCTTGTCTCGATCGAGACTCAATGAATCTTCGAAGGTCATTGAATACCCTTTCCAACGGTCTGCCCCATGCGCGATTCCGACATACCATGCGGACGAACGCGCCATTTGCGTCCGAAACCTGACCTAGAGACCACCGGGAGCTCTCAGGCTCTATTTGACCTATGTCAACTCTTCAGCTCGACTGAGGTTGAATGAATCTTCGAAGAGCACTGAATACCCTTTCCAACGGTCCATCCCGTGCGCAATTCTGACTTTCCATACGGACAAACGATCCGTTTGACTTCGGGAAGCCACCGAGCGCTTCCCGGGATCGGTTGACCAAAGTCAACTCTCCAAACTGGGTCAAACTCTTTGGAATGTAAAAATACATCTCCTAACCTTTCCAACGGTATGCCCCGTGCACAATTCGGACTTACCATGCGGACGAACGCGCCGTTTGCGTCCGCGCGATTCCCCTTCCAATGGATCGATAAACGCTTCCAAGCCACATTTGACCCAAAGTCAACTCCCGAAATCGGGAGAGGTCCAAAGGACTTTCGAAGGTCTCTAAAATACCTTTCCAACGGTATGCCCCGTGCGCGATTCTGACCAACGGTTTTTCCTCGGTGGCTAATTTTCCGAAAAAGCCTGAGGCGCACTGCCAAATGGCAGGTCCCAGATCCTGCCTATCGGCAGTCCCCTGGGGTTATAAAAGGAGGCCTTGGCCTCATTTGTAGGAGGAGCCCAGATCTGATAGAAATCTCTCTAAACGAATCCCAGAAACCTCTCTCGAAGGCAGCGTTATTTCAACTTCCAAATCCCTCTTTTACCTTTATTTTTCATCATCCTTTTCATCAAACTTGGTGAATTAACCACTCTCCATCATCATCCAAGCTCAAGGTATGCTCTCCAACATTCAAGATCAAGCTCAAGATCTTCAAGAAGGTCCAACTTTCTCAAACTCTCTCTCTTAAATTCTCTTGAATTCCCAATAACTTGTTTTCTTACTTAGCACTTTTATAATCTCATCTCACACATCCTAATATACTTTTTATTTAGTATTATTGCACATCTCTTATTTTCATATAAATAAAAACCCCAAAACAAGAAAAAGAGGGTTTGCTCATAAATTCCAAGTAGGGATTCTCACACTTTTTCCACATTTTTCTCACAACTAAAACAACTTTTCTACACACACACACACTTTTACAAATAAGAGATCCCACATTTGGATTTATGGGATAAACCCCACCCCTTTGCTTTGTATGCGAACTACGTGGACTTTGATGCCTTTATAGGCTACGTAGGCGTCTCGGGGTAAAACCCGAGACTTGAGTCCTTTCTCTCACTTTTTCTCTCATTTCATATTTTCTCTAAATCCATTTTTCTTATTTTATATATATCCTTAGTCTTAGTGACACATTACTCCATGTGCGTTATCGTTCCTTTATAGCGATCAACGTAGGGGTAACCGCGTAAATCTTATTTTTCTAATATTACTTTTATAATCTTCCTATGGATGACTCGCTTTATCTTTTCCATGATACAAGCCGAGGATTCCTACCTCCATTCTATATATATACACATGCACACATCTCACGGGGGGAAACATAAAGGAAAATAGAAAATATCCATGAGAGACTGGAAGGGCGGAATGGGTGCCTAACACCTTCCCATTTCGTAACTAAGCCTCCGAATCCTTTTCGAATCATTTTGGTTTCGCATGCACCAGTATGTATTTGGATGCCATCCTTCGGGGTGGCTTCCTCTTCTTTTTTTGTCTGTTTTGAGTAAAATAGACTGGAAACTCTGAATCTCTCTACATTTTTCACACCTCACAAAATCGACGTTGGCCGAAGCGCTCTCCCGAGAGGGGACGCGCGGGACCCGAAGGATTCCTCCTCCCTCCGCGGCGGGGATCGGTGGGGATGGACACACTACCTATCATACTCCGATACAAGGTTTTCTCTATGGCCACACTACCTATCATACTCCGATACTAAGCTTGATAGAAGTAATCATAAGTGCACGTGCATGCTTAGCGGAGTCTAATCCAAATTTCTTCACTAGGTCTCTTTCTTAATTGGATTGGGAGATGAACATTCCATCTTCTAGCTGATGAACCTAGAGTCTAAGGAAGAAAGTAAGCTCACCTACCATACTCATCTCAAACTCACTTTTCATCTCCTCCTCAAAGTGGTGAGCATGCTGGGAGCACGTGGATCCAAAGACTACGTCGTTCGCATAGACCTAGGCAACCAAAATAGCACCGTCATATCTCCTGACGAACAACGTCATATCAACTCCCCCTCTTTTGAAGCCACAATCTAAGAGATAGGAAGTAAGCCTCTGGTACCAATCACGGAGTGCTTGCTTCAAACCATACAAAGCTTTCCTCAGATAGTAGACGTGCTTCAGGTGCTTAGGGTCTTCAAACCCTTTTGGTTGTTCCACATAAACTTCCTCTTATAGAATGCCATTTAGAAAGGCACTATTGACATCCATTTGGTATAACTTGAAGCGCAGATGACATGTGGTGGCGAGTAGTAAGCGGACGGACTCAAGCCTCACAACAGGTGAAAATGTCTCCCCAAAGTTTACATCCTCTATGTGTGTGTAGCCTTAAGCGACCAACCTAGACTTATTTCTGATTATGGTGCCATTTTCATCCATTTTATTCTTGAAAATCCACCTGGTACCTATCACATTAGTCTCACTAGGTCCAGGGAAAAGTTCACATATTTTTAAACTGAAGCAACTCATTCTGCATGGCAGATATCTAGTGTTCATCCTTGAGTGCTTCTTTATGATTCTTGGGCTCGATTGTGGACGTGTAATAAAAATGACTAACAACGTTCTCTAATTGAGCACGATTCTTGACTCCTAAAGTGGGATCACCAATAATGCCAGAGGGATCATGACTCTTACGAACCTAAGCAGGTGTGTCCCTTAACACATGAGTAAGGTCCACAGGGTGTGGGTGAGGGACAAGTAAATCGTTGCCAGAAAAATCCTCATCCTCACACTTAAGGTTAGGATTAATAAACGTCGAGGGTTCTTCATCTTGCACTGTGACATTTATTGACTCCATAACCTTAGAGCTCTTCAGGTTAAAAACCCGGTACGCTCTACTATTTGATGAATATCCTAGTAATATTCCCTCGTCGCTTTGGGAGTCAAACTTTCCTAATTTCTCTCTATCCCGTAGGATGTAGTATTTACTCCCAAAGACACGAAAATATGCAATGTTGGGTTTCTTGCCAGTCCACAATTCATAAGGCATCTTAAGTGTGTGTGGACGCAGGTAAACCCTATTCACCGTGTAGCATGCAGTAGACACTGCCTCTGCCCAAAATCTCCTAGCAACCTTACGACCTAGAAGCATAGATCTAGCCATTTCTTGAATCGTCCTATTCTTTCTCTCAACAATCTCATTTTACTGAGGAGTCTTCATAGCAGAAAACTCATGTTTGATTCCAAGGCTGTCACAGTAAAGATCTACCTTTGTTTCCTTAAATTTTATGCCGTTGTCACTACATATCCTATTAATAGTGACTTCGTGTTGATTTTGTAGGACACGGAAGTTGGTCGTTAAAAACTCTAAAACTTCGGATTTCTCTCTCAGAAAACCTACAATCGAATATCTGGAGAAATAGTCTACCATCACGAGGATATACCTCTTACCACCCAAACTCTCAGTACGGGTAGGACCCATAAGATCCATATGAATCAAATCAAGCACACGTGAGGTGGTAATGGAATACAACTTCCTATGGGGGCTACGGATTTGTTTTCCCAACTGATAGGGTCCACAAATCGTGGAAGGTTGATTTACAAGAGATGGTAAGCCATGTACTATGTCCTTTGTAGCTAAACGTGTCAAATCTCTAATGTTCACGTGACCTAGATGTTGGTGCCACAGATCCATAGGAGTGATCGTGGCACTGCTACAGATAAGTGAGAATGTGGGTACAGTCCCATAACAATTATCTTCTGTCCTCACCCCTTGCACTAAAAGTTTACCGACTTGATTATAGACATCACGCGTCCCGATCAAACTTCACGGCAAAGTCAGTGTCACACAATTGGCTAATACTGAGAAGGTTTTCTTTCAAACCTTTGACATATAAAATATTCTCTAGATTAGGAAATCTTGGTAACTCTACTGTACCTCTTCCTATGATGCTAGACTTGCTCTCGTCTCCAAAGGTGACTCTACCTTCCTTATACTCCTTTAGGTAGGTAAAAAATGAGACATCACCTATCATATGTCTGGAGTACCCACTATAAAAATACCACCGTGAGGTATTATGTGCTTTGAGAGAGACATGAACAATAAGGGCCTTTTCTTTTTTCTTAGGTACCGAAGAAGTGGTTACCTTTTATTTGCCCTTGTTATTGTTGGTTTAAGCCGGGACACGGGAAGCATTCACTGACGGCGACGACATTCGTTGGAATTTCTCCATCAAACTCTGTGATATGGTAGCTAAAAACTCAACACGATCTCTTAGACTGGCAAAATCATCAGTACGATGTGGTGGAGCAGTAGTACGTCGTGTCCGAACCAAAATATAGAAAAACTCCCTGAGGTGGCCTTTTCTTTTGCAGTATGTATAAAAGAACACAGTCTTAGGCGGACCTGGGTTTGCTTTTCTTGGTCAAACTCTTCTTCGTGGATTTTGACGATGGCCATATGGAGTCGTAGTAAACTCAGGAACTGGTCCAAGTGCAATTTGGGATGTGGAGGCACCATCATAACCTATTCTCTGCCTATCACCAAAACCTAAAGCGGGGCCGAGGAGCCTTTTTCCCATCTTTCCAGATCTGTCTCTCTCAAGATCATGAGTAAGCTGGGCAACAAGGGCTTCAAGTTTCTTCCGAGTCTCCAGGGAGGAATGGAGCTCACTCGTAAGACTAGCAACTTGTTTAGTCAAGTCCCATTTCTCTTTCTCAAAAACCATTCTCTCTCTCTCTCTCTCTCTCTAAACAATCTCTTTCTCTCTAAACAAACTTTCTTTCTCAACACAGGCAAACTCTCTCTCTCTCTCAAGGTAGTGTAGGTGGAGGACTCTCTCTCTCTCTCTCTCTCTCTCTCTCTTCTTCTAAATCTTCCTCTAATGCGGTGATCCTAAGAACTAATGCTTTGTGTGGCCATCCTCGATCCTTGCGGCAGGCGGGTAGAGTCAGGATCCTAGGTCCCGCGCGTCCCTCTCGGGAGCGCTTTGATGGGCGTCGTTGATGAGGTGAAAAATGTAGAGAGATGGAGTTGCCAGTCTATTTTACTCAAAACAGACAAAAGAAAGGGAGCCATCCTGAAGGAAAACATCCAAAGACATACTGATACATATGAGACTAAAATGATTCGAAAAGGGTCCGGAGGATAAGTTACGAAATGGGAAGGTGTTAGGCACCCATTCTGCCCTTACGGTCTCTCATGGTTTTTTTCTATTTTCCTTTATTTTCCTCGTGATAAGTCTGCATGTGTATATATATAGTGGAGATAGGAATCCTCGACTTGTATCATGGAAGAGATAAAATGAGTCATCCGTAGGAAGGTTCATAAAAATAATATTAGAACATAGGATTTACGAGATTATCCTTGCGTTGATCGTTATAATGGAACGATAACGTGTGTGGAATAATACGCCACTAAGAACAAATATATGCGTATATAAATATATGTAATCTAAGAGAGTTGAGTTTAGAGAAAATAGAAAATGAGAGAAAAAGTGAGAATAGGACTTGAGTCTCGGGTTTTACCCCGAGACGCCTACGTAGCCTATAGAGGCATCAAAGTCCACATAGTTCGCATGCAAATGAGGGGGTGGGGTTTATCCCATAAATACAACTGGGGACTTATCTTATTTGTGTGTGTGTGTGTAAAAAAGTGTTTTGGTTGTGAGAAAAGTGTAAGAAAGTGTGAGAATTCCCATTTGGAATTTATGAGCAAACCTTATTTTTCTTATTTTTTGGGTTTTTTATGAAAATAAGAGATGTGCGATAATACTAAATAAAAAGTATATTAGGATATGTGAGATGAGATAATAAAAGTGCTAAGTAATAAAACAAGTTAATGCGAATTTATGAGAGTTTAAGGAGAGAATTGAGAAAATTGGACCTTCTTGAAGATCTTGAGCTTGATCCTGAATGTTGGAGAGCATACCTTTCACTTGGATGATGATGGAGGGTAGTGAATTCACCAAGTTTGATGAAAAGCATGATGAAAAGTGAAGGTTGGAAAGGGATTTGGATGTGGAAATCATGTTGACTTCGAGAGAGGTTTTCTGGATTTGCTGAGAGTGATGTCTATCAGATCTGGGATCCCTTTGAAATGAGGCCATGCCCTCCTTTTTATATTCCTAGGGCTTTGCCAATCGGCATAGCCCTGGTCCTGCCTATCGACAGGTGTGTTTAGGCACTGGCGTTTGGCAATGTCTTTCAGGCCTTTTCAAAAAATCGGCACCAGAGTGCAAACCGTTGATCAAAATCGTGCACGGGGCAAATCATTGGAAAGGTAATTCAGAGAACTTTGAAAGTCCTTGGGACTGATCCCGGGTTTGGGAGTTGACTTTGGGTCAAATGTGACTCGAAAGCGCTCATTAGTTCTTTGGACGGGAAAACTTCGGACGCAAATGGATCGTTCGTCCGCATGGTAAGTCAGAATCGCGCACGAGGCGGACCGTTGGAAAGGTTAGGAGATGTACTTAGACATTCCAAAGAGTTTGACCCAGTTTGGGGAGTGGACTTTGGTCAATCGGGGCTTGGAAGCATTCGATGACCTCTCAGAGTAAAACGGATCGTTCGTCCGTACCATAAGTCAGAATCGAGCACGGGATGGACCGTTAGAAAGGAGTTTTAGTGCCCTTTGAATATTATTCAGCCTTGTTCGAGCTAAAGGTTTGAATTTGGTCAAATGGTGCCCGAGAACGCCCGGTGGCCTCCTGATTGAGTTTCAAGGAAAATGGGTCGTTCGTTCGCATGGTAAGTCAGAATCGCGCACGGGATGGACCGTTGGAAAGGGGATTCAGTGCCCTTTGAAGATTCATTCAGTCTTGTCGACCTGAAGAGTTTGTAGTTTTGGTCAAATGGAGCCTGGGAGCACCCGGTGGCCTCTAGGTCGGTACTCAGGTTATGACCTAGGTTTATGGTGTTGAAGGGATGTCCTTGGAACCTAAGGAGAGTTTAGGGGGTAACAGAATGGGGTGTCTACAAAGCCCCTCGACGGGTGAGTTTGGAACAAACGATAGCCGTCGAATAGACAACACATGATGCCTTTGGAATAGGATGACCAATTCATAGGGTCGAGATTGGTTATGAGGATTTAAGGAAACAAGGATGACCAATTCTGTGGATCAAATCCAATTCTGTGGGCTTGGGGGCGTGCTGGGGATGGTCTTAAAGGAAGTTATGACCAAAGCAATGATGGTGGTGACCAATTCTATGGGTCAAAGCCAATTCTGAGGGCTTAGGTTGTAGGGACCGATTCTACGGGTTGAAGCCAATTCGACGGGCTTGGGATGAGATGACCAATTCTGTGGGTCAAAACCAATTCTGCGGGTCGAAGCTAATTTTACGGGCTTAAAGTTGAGGTGACCAATTTTGCGGGTCGAAGCCAATTCTGCGGGCTTAAGGAAATAAGGATGACCAATTTTGCAGGTCAAAGCCAATTCTGCGAGCTTAAGGTGATATGACTAATTCTGTGGGTCAAAGTCAATTCTACGAGCTTAAGGTGATGATCCAAGACCGATGTCAATTCTGACCTAAACGAGGTGACGACTGAGGATCGAGGTCAATTATGACCTAACTAAGGTGATGATCCAGGACCGAGGTCAATTCTGACCTAAAGAGAGGTAACGACCGAGGATCGAGGTCAATTCAGATCTAACTAAGGTGACGATCCAAGACCAAGGTCAATTATGAATTAAAGAGAGGTGACGACAGAAGATCGAGGTCAATTCTGACCTAACTAAGGTTACGATCCAAGACCGAGGTCAATTATGATCGAAGAGAGGTGACGATCGAGGATCGAGGTCAATTCTGACCTAACTAAGGTGACGATCTAAGACCAAGGTCAATTATGACCTAACTAAGGTGACGATCCAAGATCGAGGTCAATTCTGACCTAAGAGAGGTTTACATTTCCTTCGAGAAAATCAGGGATTTTACTAGGGATAAAGATTGTATTTTGGGTTCTGTTGGGGAATAGTGAATGAGCTGGGGAAATTACCCCGTGATCTTGATTTGAGCTGGGAGCCAACGGTTGGAGGAATCCTTTTAATTTTTGAGATCTTATAGAGGAAAGGAAAATTTGATGCCATAAACTCTTCTGGGGAAGTGATTAGGTGGTCCAGGTATTGGACATATTGCTCGGGGATGTTTGAAACCTTCGGGGCATAGGAGGTGATCCTTAGAGATCCTCTAAGGATATTGCCGGGAGGAGTATTATTTTATTTTTTGAGAGTTTCGCTGGGGAGATAGGGGTTCCGCTTGAGGGAGTGTGAAAATGTTCTAAATATTAGGAATTTTATGAGGATTTTTTAGGGCTTTCTGGTATTTTTTGGAACCTTTTTGTACGAAATTTTAAGGGGGGTGCCGGTCAGCATGGTGCAGAGGGTGCCATTCGGCAGTGGCACAGACTTTTGGACTACCTCGGGAAGGTAAATAGGCAGTGCCGATCAACATGACCCTTGGCATACTATATAAAGGGGGCGAATTCCCTTCATTTTTCATAGTTTCTTTCTTTCTCTCTTTCTACGATTTGCTTCTGTAAAGCGTTCTAGCATTCCGATCTAAAAAATTGCCGCTTTTGTGAGCACTGCAGCACGTAGGGAATGGTTATCTGTTGATGACTGGGCGAACATGGAATGGAGGGCCAGGGCACCTCTTGCTTTGGAGAATGAGAATTTTTTTGACGCATTTGAGTCGGTTGCAAAATAGCGAACCTTGCTTCGCGTCATCGCTCTTTGAGGGTGGCGAACCCTGGCGGTTATGTGCGTAAAGTGACTTTTGGCATTCTTCTCTTTTTGGTGATTTTTCCTTTAGGATTTTGGCAAGTTTTTTTTTCTTTTTGACAGTCTGATGTCTCTCTGTCGAATATGCGTGCCAGCGGGACACCGAGGCTTAAGGATGTTTGGGAGCATCTTCCACCTGTGGTGCATTGGGTTGTATCATCAACGTGTTTTGGGAGGCTGGAATCTGTGCTAGATTAGACGCCTCCTTAGATAGCGGTCTTGTGCGCTCTGGGGGAGAGATGGTGGGATACTACCCACAACTTCCATTTCGGCTTTGGGGAGATGAGCGTGAGTCCCATTGATGTGCAGCAACTACTAGGGCTGGATTGTGATGGGGAGCAGATAGAGGTGGATCGTTCTTTGCGAGTGAGGCCGGAGGCGATACGGGCGGCACTCGGTTATGTAGGGAGGAAAGTGTCTGGGGATTCCATCCGGCTATCCTTGCTTAAGGATGTTTTGCTAAGCAGGGTGATTGATGTGGAGGATGGGTTGCAGGTGAGGTAGATGGCCCGATTGTTTATCTTGCTAGTGCTGGGGGGTTTCATGGTGGCGTCGAGTGGTGACATCGTCCATTTGTGGTTCTTTCCGTACTTGAGGATGGTTTGGAACATTCCCTTCTATGATTGGGGAGCCTGAATTTGGCGACCCTCTATTTTTCTTTGGATGCATTTAGCTTTTGCTGTCCGTAGACTTTTACTGGAGCCATGTATCTCCTTTAGGTATTCTTTAATTTGCGTATTTTCCTTTAATGCATTCTCACCTTCCTTATGCGTCTCATTTTTTTATTACAAGTTTTTTTTCCTTGCAGACATGGTGCTATGAGGTGATTGGGTGCAATACCCAGATGATCACTTTGAAGGACGATACCGTTGGGGACTTCTGCCGATTGTATCGATGGCGCAAGGCTAATTGACAGTCGAAAAGATCTCTCTCTCTAGAGGCGGTGCATCAGGTCTTGAATGGCCTGACCAGTGATAGGATAAAACTCTTTCCTTTTTGGTCTTTGTCTTTATATGCTCTGATTCCGTATTGACTTATACCTATTGAGGATTTTCAGGTGACCTTTTACCCTTGGGGGATGTATATACAGGACACGGGGTTGACTGGGGTGAATGCACAGCTGTGGCGCTTACTGGCGCATGAGTTTGGCCACTCAGGGAGAGGGTGGTTCGACAAATCACTGAGGAGGAGGTGGTAGTGCCACCTGCGAGACCTCCCATGTCTATAAGACGGGAGCGACTGCTGCTGGAGGATGAGAGGATCGCGATGATGATTGGCGAGTCCTACCTCTTGTACACCGATACGACTGCACTGTATGATTACATGGACTTTGTGACGAGATGGATAATGGCGCCCAACATATATGATGCCATGCCTTTCCCTCTTGCGGGTTCGAGTTGGGCGATGGTGTCCTCCCATAGCGGCGGCGGTCCATCGATGTCTGCGGCTGCAACTACTTCGGAGGTTCCTTTTTGTGTGGTTGCATGCCCTTTCGTACATCATTCGGCAGGCTGATGGAGGGATGATGAAGCACCTTATACCTTTGACTTGCTTAAGTCTATACTGTATAAGTGTTCATCTAGTTTGGAAATAGTGACAAAATTGGTTGTCCATCCTAGAATCCAAAAAGCCTCAGAACCTATCTCTCTAATTCTCTTCAATGATCCATGAAGGTATAAAATGAATCACACTACACACAATTAGAAGTGCATACATGTGTTCATATTGCTTAAAATTGAGTGTGTGTTTAATTCCCCTTGAATTGGAGCTTTAATTATTTTTTTGGGAATTTTTAAATAATTTTTAAACCTTTTAAAACTTTTTTAAACATTTTTTAATAAATGTTTTTATTAATAAAATGGGATTATATAATTTGTGGGGTTAATATCTTATTTTTTAAACTTCAGTTTTCACTCGAATAGTTTGGTTGGGTAGGATCTCAAAGCGCTAGAGACTTCAGGGTGATGTTTTGTAATTATTTTGATGCGCGTGTGAGAGCCACTCACAGGCCAACACTTGTCATCCTCCGGGTGAATGTATTTGTGTTTGTTATGTGAGAGGGCTGGATGGATGTTTGATGATAGTTGGATCATGCCTAATCAAGGGTCTGCATGTGTTCTTGGTTAATCCCGGTGCTATCTATATGAACCAATCACAATCGTTCTTAGCCACCGCTGTTTTATAACCCTTGGATCAAGTCAAACTCTGCAAGACTTGATCTCAGCCTTTGATTTGCCTCTAACGTCTAGAACCTTCCCTCAGCCCTATATATACCCTTCACTTCTCAGCCTTACAAGACTTTTGGGCATTCGTCTTTCTGAGAGAAAAAAAAAAGAAAAAAAAAAGAGAGAGAGAAAGGGAAACAATTAGCCCCAAACCAAACCCTAACCCTAAACACTTCAACTCAGAAACAAACCTTCGTATACATTCAACCCCAAACACAACCTGAGTGTTTGAGAGAGAGAGTGGTTTGTTCATATCGTTGCTGTAACCTCTTGATCCTTTGATCTTGCTCACAACTTAAACTTTAGAGTGAAGATCTTGTTTCTTTTTCCATAGAAATGTTAGATCTATACTCTGCATGTTACATTTTCACTAGATCTGCATATTTTCTACTTGGTTTAAGAAAATCATTTCTGATTTGGTTTTAAAATGTTTTATAGTTTCTGTTTTTACAAAACTTAACCTGACCTAGTTGGATTCACACTTGGAGATTTTCAATCTCACAAATGTTTTCAAAAAGAGATTGATTAAGGTCTTGTCCGATTTTAAAAGCAAGATTTCCGTGGAATCTGGGTTGTATTTAAAGGTCAAAAGGTTTTTAGTTTTGTAAGAAAGAAAAATAACAAAATCACTACATATAGACTTTATATGTAAATTTTATAAGACTGTCTGTAAATCTAAGTGTGTGTGAGTTCATGCATGTGAATAGGAATCACTACACAAACACTTAACACACTACTACACTGGAAGTGTTGTGTTTAAGATCTGAGATCATTGAGTCGACGTAAAGAAGCTAAAGCAAAGGAAGTTAGCAAACCGGAGAACAGCATCAACAAATCAGATCTATGAGAAGTTAGAAGGAACCAAGTGGGGTATATTCCTAAACTTAGAATAGGTTGATTTGTGTGCTTGCATGTTGTATTGTTTGTAACCGATTTTTGTTATTAGTGGATTTTTGGTTTTGTGACTTAGAAGTCACCGTGGATGTTTCCTCTGTTGGGAGAGGTTTTACCACGTTAAAAACTGTGTGTTGATTATCTTCATCTACTCATCTCATTCTCTAAGTGTGCTGAATTTTTGAAACTGCCTTAGTTTTAAAAACTGATTACACAATCTTAATTACTCTCGTACATAAGTTTCTTTGTAAACACATCTTGTTTATAATTTTTATTTTCAAAAGAAAAGGGTTTCTCCAACAAACATTCGGAGTTGCTTATACAGTTTAACCTCGTGTTAAACGGCATTAGCGACATTTTTCAATTGGTGCCTATGTTGCACCATCCTCATGCGATGGATCCGGAGGAGCTGGGTTTGACAGAAGAGGTCCTTTATCTTGCGGTATACATTTTCCTATTCCTCTCTTTCTTTCTTTTTTATTTCTCTTCTGTTTTAATACTGATTCTGCCCTTTACTTGCAGCAAGTCCGGCTGTCGACCACTTGGCTGAGGGACATCAAAGACTGGATATCTTTGGCAACTGCCCATATTTGAGATGCGGTCCCGGTTCCTTCTTATTTGGTGCCGTCTACCTCGTCCGGGGAGGAGTCTGGTTCAGGTAGCGGTGGTGCGTCATCTCGTCGCAGGGGCAAGAGAGCGCGTCGCAGGGGTGAAGTTTAGGTTAGAGGGAGAGGGAAAGAGAGAACGTGGGTTCTGGCTGTGTCCCGTTGCCTTTCTTTATTTCCTAAAAAATTTGATGTTACACAGAAAAACATATATATGCAATGCAACGGTTTTTTTTATTATCTTTTGTTAATGATGAATGAATGCATGCGCATGTGCTTTGAGATATTTTTGGGATTTTGAAGGAAAGTTTTAAAAATGAAAGATTATACAAGGGTGGAAGGGGATTTTTTGAAATATCAAAGTATTTTTTATTAAGTTTATGATTTTGACAAAAGAGGAAAATGGAAAATTTCTAAAAATAAGGGGTTGCCGATCGGTAAGACTCTTGTCCTGCTTATCGGCAGGTCAGTCCAGTCCCATCAATTCAAAGTTTTGATTTGGTACCCTCTTTAGCCTTTTGTACTTTGTGGGGTAGGATTCCCTCCGATTTTTTCAAGTATAAAAAAGGGGTAAGGGTGGAGTGTTTTTATCACACCTTCGCGTTCTTGCTTACTTACTTACTATTTTTTTAGTCTTGCAAGATGGATCTCCCTGGTAGCATTGAGTTTGCTAACTACCTCGAAGCGCTGAAAGCAATGTGATCTTATAATATCGACTACGATGTTTTCAACACGCGTCAAGTATCTTTGTGGCACAATCATCCCATAGAATGGAACATGCTGATGGCGGCGGTACAATTT
Source organism: Sambucus nigra (assembly GCA_949130495.1). Classification (NCBI taxonomy): domain Eukaryota; kingdom Viridiplantae; phylum Streptophyta; class Magnoliopsida; order Dipsacales; family Adoxaceae; genus Sambucus; species Sambucus nigra. The sequence goes on along the minus strand of OX422207.1, from coordinate 305,944,995 downwards.
TGGTGCTGATGGCGGCGGTACAATTTTGGTACCCTGAAGACCATGTATTCTGCTTTGGCTGGGAGGAAGTCTGTCATACCTATGAGGAATTTTCTGCCATATTGGGGATAAATCCCAATGTTGCTGTAACTCTTACTGAACTTTCCCGTTCTCCGGGGGAATTATTGGCCAGGCTTCTTCATATTTCACCTTCGGCGGCTAGACCACTGGTTGCTGGAGGAATGATTTCTCTTTCGACGGTGTTACAATCCGTGCATTTGCAGGAAGTTGGCGATGCTGGATACGTCGAAGCCATTATTCTGGGCTTGGTTTCAAAATTGCTGCTCGTGACTAGGAAATTATTTATTGGATGTCATACCTTTGCAATCCTGTGGCAGTGATATTGGCGGAGACTTAAAATAGCCTGGATGCTTGGAGAGAAGGTCGTTTTGACTTCCTGTAGGGTATCCCCATGATGTTGTTCATGTGGTTGTCTGAAAGACTCCGCCTGGTGACTCCTCCAGATTACCCTTCGTCGGTTGTACCTAATTTCTTTTCGCACCATTTTGTCAGCGTCGGCTTGGATATTGAGAGCTGGGAGAACTGGTTCGTAGAGCATGGGGCTCTAAATCTATGCCGGTCAGTGCCTTAGTGGGGACATTTGTTGCCTATTCTGGAGCTGGGAGAATATTCATACGTTCGGCTGGTTGGTCTCAGATAGACCTCTTTCTATTTACCTTGGCGGCTTCTGCGCCATTTGGCTGGGAGCAGATCATGCCACCTCTAACATTAGAGTTCTTTCTGGTAAAAGATTTGACAAAGCATCTGCGCATGCGGCTTGGCTCTTTTTAGGAGATTCGGCATCCGTCGGCCTGTCCCTCTCAGTCTGTTAGGAGAGTTTGGCATATCCCTGGGGATTATATAAAGTGGTTATGAAGGAGAGTAGTCAGCAAGGTATTGGCAGTGGAGACTGGACAAAGGTGGCTTATTGTATTTAATACCATGAAAGGAGGCGTTGTGTTTTTTCCAAAGATAGTTCTAGCTTATCGGTCCATGGAGCGTCTGCGGCACTCTATTCAGGAAGGGGAAGCTTGGGGATCCCAGGATGCAGATGATGATGACGGAGCGGGCCCTTCTGGTAGCTGTGGATAGGACTCCTGGAGAGTTTATTTTGAAGAACAAGTTTGGGAATTTATTTGGCTTTTTAGGAAAGTAGGGGGAGCGAGTTATCCGTTCCTTTTCTTATGTAATTGTACCATTATTTCTTATTAGTAAAATAAACAAGTTTTTGATCATCCAGCTGTGGCTTTTTTATGAGTTTTGTATTTTTTGAATTATCTATACCGATCGCTAAGGCATACATAATCCTTTTGTTCAAGTATATGTTAGAATTAACTATCGCTCTCGGAGAAAAGAAAAGAATTGTTTTTTGTGAAAAAGAAAGGGCCGTGCTCATGTAAGATGTATGAGATACCTACGTACCTCTGGGGTTTTGAATTTTTTTAATTTGTTTGAAAAATGGTTTTTGCAGAGGATCAGGCCCACGTAGTTCTGGGTAGAGGGAAATGAAGTTTTTTTTAGAATAGAAGGGAGATGAGAAGAGTCATAGTGCGCCGAGATTTCGTACTAGGAGTAAAATCTCTTGAGACGGTCCAAGTTAACTGGACAAGCCATCTCCTCTCTATCTAAGTCAGTGAGCATGGCGGTACCACCAGATAAGATTTTCTTTACAATGTAGGGGCCGTTCCAATTGGACTTGAATTTCCCTCTAGGGTCCCAAATGGGTTCTATTATCTCTTTGAGGGATAAATCCCCTTCCCGGACACCGCGTTCCTTGACTCTCTTGTTGAATGAACGCGCTATTAGGCGATGGTACCCTTGTATGTGGTATAGAGTTTTCAATCTCTTTTCATCTTGGAGGGGAAGTTTGTCATGAAGGCCTTGGCACCAGTCTTCTTCGTTGATTTTTCTTTCAAGCATGACGCGCAACGGTGGTATTTCCAGCTCCACGGGTAGGACTGCTTCCATACCGTAGACTAGAGAGTAAGGGGTAGCCCCAATAGAGGTTTGAGGTTCTTATTGGCGGCTTCGATTGTACCGTTAGTCTGAGGTCGATAGGGAGAATATTTGTGTCTCTGAATTCCATATTCATTGACCACTTCTGTAACTTCTGCCTCGAAATGCAACCCATTATCTAATACTAACAAGTGAGGGACCCCATATCGGTAGATGATGTTTTTCTTTATTAATTTGGCCACTTTCTTGGCATTCAGCACTGCGTATGAATCAACTTCGACCCATTTGGTGAAGTAATCAATGGAGACTAGGATGAACTCATGCCCGTTGGAAGCCTTCGGTGTAACCTTCCCTATGATGTCAATACCCCAGGTGGAGAATGGCCAGGGAGAAGCCATATTGTATAATTCTTATGGAGCAAGGTGCTGAAGATTGGAGAATTGTTAGCATTTGAGGCATCTCCGGACATAGGCAGTGCAATCCTGGGTCATGGTGGTCCAATAGTAGCCTTATCGGATGATCTTTTTGGCAAGCATGTGACCATTCATATGGGGTCCACATTCCCCTCTGTGGATTTTCTGCATTATCTTTTCAATGTCAGCCCCTGCGATACAGTGCAGATGAGTTCCATCGAAGTTCCTTTTGAGCTGTGATTTGTGATAGATGATGTACTAGGCGACCAGTCTTTGGAGGGTTGCTCGGTCTTTCTTATTGGAACCATCGGGATACCTACCATGCTTGAGGAGGTGCCAGATATCATAGTACCAGCAATTGTCTAGTTCGGGATCTTCTGTGGTGATGAGCTCAATATGGTAACAATGGGTTAGTTTGTCTTGTTTTTAAATCTGAAAGGGGGTCATTGTTATTACTTGGGGCATGTCGACCATGGAGGACAAGGTAGTAAGGGCATCGGCTAGGTTATTCTTTGCTCGAGGTAGGTAATGGAAGGTGATATCTTAGAATTGGGAGACTAGTTCTTCTAAGTGGGCATGGAAGGGTTGGAGTTTCTCGTCCTTGACTCTCCACTTTCTGAACACTTGACCGATGATGAGGGCAAAATCCCCGTAGACATCCAGACATTGAATGCCTTTCTTGGGAGCAACCTTGAGGCCTACCATGCATGCCTCATATTTAGTCATGTTATTGGTGCAAGGGAAATCCAATTTGATGGTGATGGGAGTGTGGGAGTCATCTAGGGCAATTAGAAGTATCCCAATGCCATATCCTTTTTTGTTGGCAGCACCGTTAAAGAACATTTGCCATTGAGGGTCGTCTTGACCAGCGTAAAGGATGTTTTCATCTGGGAATTCGGAGACCCAGACATCAGCTTCATCTATAGGGTAGTCAGCGAGGTAATCCGAGATGGATCTTCCTCTCATAGCTTTCTGTGTGATGTACACGATATCAAACTCGGCTAAGAGCATCAGCCATCGAGCCATTCGGCTGGATAAGGCAGGTTTCTTAAGCAGGTACTTGATGGGGTCCATTCGAGATACATTTTTGATGGGGAAGGCAAGCATATAATGTCGTAACTTTTGGGTGACCCAGACAAGCGCGACACATGCCTTTCCCAAAGCAGTGTAGTTGACCTCGTACCTGACCAATTTGATATTGGCATAATATATGGCTCTTTCTTCGCAGGAATCTCAAGGTATTGGGCTAGCAAAGCCCTAACTACACTGTCGATTATGGTTAGGTATATGAGCAAAGGGAGACCAGGCTGTGGTGGCATGAGTATCGGGGGTTGGATAAGATATTTCTTGATTCAATTAAAATCTTCTTGGCATGTCTTATTTCAAACCTTGGTTGAATCCTTTCAAAAGAGTTTGAAGATAGGTTCACAGATGGAGTTAGCTGGCTGATGAACCGGCTGATGTATTGCAATTTCCCATGGAAACCTTAGACTTCTTTCTCTATTCAAAAATGTGGCATCTCAAGTATAGCTTTCTTCTTGGTAGGATCTGCTTCTATCCCTTGTCACTGACCATAAATCCCAAGAGTTTTCCCTTTGTAATGCAGAAGAAGCTTTTCTGCGGATTGAGTCTCATCTGATACTGTCGCAGTCGTTCGAAGAAATTTCGGAGAGTGGGAATATGACCTTCTCTAGGTTTGGATTTGATAATCATATCATCCACATAGACCTTAACTTCTTTGTGAATCAGATCGTGCAGGATGGTCGTGGCAGCCCTTTGGTAGGTAGCCCCAACGTTCTTGAGACCAAATGGCATGACAGTGTAGCAAAAGGTTCCTTATGGGGTGATGATTTCCTATTTTTTCTTGGTGATCTGGGTATTTTGATTTGGTTATATCCGGTAAAACCCGTCGACGAATGACTTAAGAGCATGACTGGCTGTGTTGTCCACGATCATGTCGATATTGGGTAGCGGATAATCGTCCTTTGGAGAGGCTTTGTTCAAGTCCTAGTAGTCTACACACATCCGAACCTTCCCTCCTAATTTTAGGACATGCACTATGTTGGCTAGCCATGTGGGATATTCGATCACACGAATGAAGCCTACATTCAGCTATTTGACCACTTCTTCGACTTTGAGCGACCATTCGGTGCGGATATTTCTCAACCTTTATTTAATCGACTTGTGATATGGAAGAGTGAGGATCTCATGCTGAGCAATTTCGGGATCAATGCCGGGCATATCGTCATAGGACCATGCGAAGACATCCAAAAATTCCTTTAGCAATTCTTCGAGTTATGCACGCTCATGCTCGTCAAGGGTATCCCCTATCCTAATCTCACGCAGTTGGCTAATAGAACCAAGTTTAACAACAACAGTCTCTTCTTTATTAACTTGAACGCGATTATGTTGTTTATTATTAACCTCATTTAGATCAGTTAAGAATTATTCATTTGCAAAATCATCAACATCAAAAGTTTGATTAGAATCTAAACAGTTAATGTAAGTGATTAGGCATAAATTCTTCATATTTATCCCCTTAATTTCGGTATTTTTATGATCCCGTGCGGTGTAAATAGCTTGGATTTATCTCATATCTATGCTACTAACCCTTTTTGGTAAGTATTTCGTATTTTGTGTATCTCCTATGTGTTTTACAGATATTTCATGCAAGTTAGTGCCAAAGAGAACTCAAAATAGTGAAAGAAAAGCTAAGAAGGCAAGTTAAAGGGCATTTTCGTAATTTTTCAGCCATAGTCTGGAGGTGGGGACAACTGGAAAGTTGAAGAGCTTTCAATTACAAGAACACTGGAAAAAACGGCACCTCAATCCGAGCTACGATGAAGAAGTTATGCCCATTTGAAGTTGAGAAGAAATCCAAGAAAAAAGCTGTCAGACCCAAACCGAACCGAAGCTGGGAAAAAAAAAGAACCAGTCTGCCCATTTGTCACGCTCCAGATCCGTTACTAAATCAGTCTCCGTTACTAAATTAGTCACGCTCCAGATCCGTTACTAAATTAGTCACGCTTTCTAAGTGTGACAAATTGGCAGATACGGGATTTTTATTTTGTGCTTATCTTTTAGCCAAAAGAGTTTTATGTTTTGGGGACTCTTCTAAACGACCCTTAGCCTATATATTTAGTCATTAGGACTCTTTTTATTAAGATTTCATTGATGTAAAAGCTCCATAACATCTAGGAACATCAAGGGATTATATTGCTTCAAGATTTCATTGTTTCGGGTTTGTTTTTCACGTTTTAATTCAAGATTCTTGTTATTGTTCTTGCATGCGTATTTTCCGTAGTTGATTCAATTCATTGCTGCGTTCATAATATATATTTACATGTTTAAATCTAGTTTCATCATGAATTCATACACATGCAACGTTATTATTTCATGCATTAGTCCATTTAACATGTCCGTCTAGGTTTTAAAGGTTGGGATGCATGAACCCAACCTGATGTGTTAGTGCATGTGTTTAACGTCAATCCGATGAATTTAATGATTAATTTTGATCGTATCGCGTAATTTCATAATAATTGTGGATCTTTATATCTCGTTTGCCCCGGGGTACTCGTGATGATTTAGAGTACAATTTGAGTGTAATTACCGCGATACCGATTTACTCATCCTCCGATTAGGTATGACGCGGGCTTGAACCTCGTATACATAATGCTTGGGAGTACTAAATTCCGGGTTTGAATTAATCGGATAAATTTATGATTGACGTTGTCACTACACTACACTAGGGTTGGGGGATTATATTCCCATCCTGTTTTCTCATCATTTAGGTCCAAAAAAAAAAATTTTGATTCAAATCTTCATTCCTCATTTAGATAATTTAGTAGTTGCATATTTCATCATAGTTTCATAATTGCATTTAGTTTAATCAATCCCAAAAACCCAAAATCAATTTTTTTCTTTTCTTCTTAGAGTCAACGTTAGGATTCCTCTTTCTTATCCCGTCGTCACAACTCCGTTGTCCTTTTTCCCTGAGGATCGATACCCGACTTGTCGGATTATTACTTGAACGACAGGCTTGCACTTGAGCCTAGAGAGTACACACCTTAGAGACACATTCTGAGTCGTGTCAGTAAGGCACAATAAGATACTCAAAATCTTCGTTTATTTCATTGATAGGAAAAACATTATTGAGAACTTCATCAAATGAGGACTCAATTAAATTTGAGAAATGATAGACAACAGAAGAAGAAATAGGGTAAACACTAGGATTAGGGGGAATTTCAACAGGTAGAACTGGCGCAGCATGCCAGTTGAGGAGAGGTGTATCAGCAACTTTAATCAGGTGGGATGGATCCAGTGATGTAATGCTTGAGTGAACCATGCAGAGTGTCAGCCTCAGTGTCTGTAAATTGAATGACTCCTCGGAGTCACTTTCCTTAGTCTCTTCGGTATCTTTGATGAACGGTTGTACATGATGTTAGGAACTTTCAGCCTATGGGTAGCTATCTTGAAAAAAGATCTCCATTCCAGGCTTCATCTTCTTGTCTGTATGGTCATAACATGGTTCTGAAAAGCCGCAAAAGGGGAAGTTTTCACCCTCTTTGATGAATCTTCCATTCAAGGAGTCACCTGGGATAGTCTGGATGCAGTCTAGTCTCCTCTTTAGTCGAGACTGGTAGATCATTCTGAGCTCTTGTTCTAATGGTTGATACCCCAAACCGTAAGGAGGGAAAGCTTTCTTCAGTTCAATGGGCTCAAGTATCCCTTGTTGTCTTTGTCCTAACCCTAGTTCGGGCCTGAAGTGCATGTTTCTGAACATCTGAATTACATTGACGTTGCCATGAGGGTCGTATTCTGGACAAACCCTTTCTTTGAAATCGTCCCCTGTTGGGAGTGGGAGTGGCTCAACTCGAAAACCTTATAGGAGCATATCATTTAACCCATGATGTATCTTAAGGATTGGATTGGTGGTACTTACACCCTCGGTATTATTGTCATCGCCCAAAATGGTAATGACTCATCCATCGGCGAAGAACTTCAATTTCCGATGGAGTGAGGAAGACATACCCTTGATACTGTGGAGCTAAGGCCGTCCTAGCAACAGGTTGAAACAAGATAGGATGTCAATAACTTGGAATTCAACGATAGGGTTTATAGGACCAACACCTATTACAAGCTTTATGGATCCTCTCACTTCCCTACGGGTATTATCGTAGGCCCGTACAGTAGCGGAGGTTGGAGCGAGATCACTTTCTTTCAGGCCTAAACATTTGAAGGTTCTTAGTGGGCAAACATTCAAGGCGGATCCATTATCGATAAGAGAGAGTGGTACAATTTTATTCATAACTTCGACGGAGATATTGAATGCGTGGTTGTGGTTTGGTCCAATTCTGGGGATTTCTTCTTCGGAAAAGGATATCATTCAGGTAGAGGTCAAGGATCTGACCAAATTTATCGCTTCTTCTGGTGTAGTAGAGGGAGGAACTATGGGTCTAGTGAGCAACTTGATCATAGCGTTTCTATATAGTTGGGAAGACATGAAAAGCCCCCATAGAGTGATTCTAGCATGACTTTTCTTTTGTTGATCGAGGATCTTGCTCTCCTTGAGGGTCATTTCTGGCATAGGAAGGTTTTCAACGCCCTTCCCTTTGTCATTGGCTGGTAGTGAGCTTGGGATCTGGTAATTCCTCCCTGACCTAGTCATGTGATTTACTGAAGAAGGGAAGAACATGAATCCCGTTTCCTCATCAATCTCGGATTGTTCTGCCACCCGATTTATTTTTCTGAGGAGTTCTTCAAATGATATCATCCCACACATGTCGGCTACCAGACCAGTTTTCTCTAGAGCTTGCTCTTCATTCCAATCTCCGAATTCTTCCCCCCATCCGGTGGAAACAATTATGTCTTTCCATGTAAAGTTGATACATTCCACAACTTCAATAACTTCTTTATACAGGTCTTCCCATTCTGTGGGGATATGTGAGGGTGAAGGTACCAGGTGCGTTTGTAGCTTCAGAGTATCAAGTATCTTGTTCATACTGCAAATATCATTGGTTTGACTGAATAATTCTGCCATGATCTGGACGACATCATCCAAGCTGACTTCATCGGTCGGTAACACCCAACTGTCTGACTCTCGAGCCCATTTCCATGCTTCCAAGAATAGCGTACTGAACCTTTGGCAATCAATGATCATCTGTGAGGGAAATTTCAGCCCGAACTCTAGGAGTTGGTTTAAGACTTCTGATAATTCCATGCTTCCATTTTCAGAACAGGTATGGACAATGATGCATGCTCTGGTAAGGAGTGACAATGCCTGATTAGTGAGGCTAGTAGGGTGTAGGAGGAAATATAGGCAGGTTTGGAGAGGTTTAGGAGAGTATATGAGTGTGATTTGGGTTGAGGGATCAAATTATGGGTTTTCTTCTAAGAAGATGGCATTGGCATGATTTGGGAGTGGGTTGTGACTAGTATTTAGCTTCGGATTAGCTGGTGGGGCAGTGGTACCCCGGTCAATTAGACCTTGGATCATGTTTCGAAGGTGAAAGCATTGGTTGATGGTATGGCCAGCAGTTTGGTGAAAGGCGCAATGGGAATCTGCCTTGAAGTTTCTTGGGAGCGGATTTGGCAAAGGACGGGGATCCAAGGGTTTGATAAGGTTTCGTCTTAAAAAGTCTTGATAATCTTTGGGGGGAGAATGGAGCTCTGTGTATTCTTTTCGAACTGGGACATGGCGGATTTCTGGTGCCCATGATATGGTTGGTTGAGAGATGTTGTTGATGGTTGAGACTGTAGCACTGGTAGGCTTATAATATTTTCTCGGGGTGAACTGTCCGGACACCTTCTTTGGTTCAACATCTGTTTTAGCCATACTCTCCTCGATTTCTACTCCCGATTCTATGCGAGCTCGGAAGTGAGGATAGTATTATCCTCCTATGGTTGCTCGGACATGGGGTAAGAAATTCTTCTTTACTATACTGACTTGTTCTTCCTCGGAAGGCTGATTGGTCATAGTAACTGCTTTTTCCCTCCATCGGGCTATGAAGTTACTGACTGATTCCCCAAAGTTCTATTTGAGCATCTCTAAATCACGATGGGTGACCTCAAGCTCTTCGTTGTATTTGTACCATGATATGAATTCTCGAGCCACATCTTCCCAGCTATGGATTCTAGACTCTTCGAGAGATAAAAACCATCAGAGGGCGCTATCCTTCAAAGTATGGCGAAACAATTGGGCCATTACTTCTTAAAAAGCCACTAGTAAAGTTATGGAACGGTGATAACTGTGAAGATGAACAATCAGGGGTCCACTTCCTTCGAATTTCTCGATATTCGGCATCTTGAACTTCTCGGGTAACCTCGCTTTAGGATAAGGAGACATGCGGGTTTAGTCCATGTAATTTCTAGAGATTCTGACTTGGTCAAACTTATTAGAGAGCATCTTGAGGTCTTCTTTGACTTTGTTCAACTTTTCCTCTTTCGGATTAATGATCATAGGCAAGTTAGCCCCAAGCTGGGCAAGGTTTGGCATAGGAAGTTGGGCAGGCGGTGGCCCATTAGCAGGAGGGGCACGTGGAGCGTGCTGATATTCTTCGGGAACCCAAATAGGCTCGAGTGGACCCATAGCACAAGGAACAGGGCCTCAATCTCTCGAGGAACGAGAACCTGGTTTTGTTGCATCTCCTGGACCTCAGTCTGAAGTTTGTCAATCTTGGACACAAGCTCAGCTAAAACTGCCGTTAGATCTGGCTGAACAACTGGTACTTGGTCTGTGTTCTCCATGGAAAGTGGATGGATACCGGACTCGGAAGAAGTAACAGGGTAACGGATAAACTCCGGGGTGATTTGACTGAAGATCGAAGCCAATAAGGAGCCAGGCCAAGGGCGTGCGATCGACCTAAGAAGGCGTAAAATGGGATTTATTTTGAGAAAAAAGGGATGAAAATATTTTTGACATTTTTTTCTTTTGAGATTGGAAGACAAAATATTTTTGGATTTTTGATAAAGAAAAGAGAAATATTTTTGGATTTTTGATAAAGAAGGGAGAAGTATTTTTGGATTTTTTTTTTAAAGAAAGGAGAAATGTTTTTGGATTTTTGACAAAGGAAGGAGAAATATTTTGGCAGACGGGTCTCAGCATGATTATTATTATTATTATTATTATTATTATTATTATTATTATTATTATTATTATTATTATTATTATTATTATTATTATTATTATTATAATTATTATTATTATGTTCTCACTTGTATTAAATTCTTCTAAATGCAAAATGAAATGCCAGACGGGACCCGAGCCTGGAAAAGTTAGGTTTGCAACATATGCAAAGCTATGGCTGGACTTGTAACCAGGCTCACGGGTAGGGTCCCATTTAAAAATGCGCAGGCCGACCCCAAATTTTGGCAGAGTTTTGGGTTAAAACTGGAAATCTAATATGTGTGTCCTAGTCTTGACACCTATATGCGGGTATGCAGTTGGTTAGGTGAACCATAAAGGGTTCCCCCATTTGGCGTGACTTCCACGATATACGTCTTGCTCTTGCGGGAAATTGGTACGTGTGGACAGGCCATTTGATATACCTGAGTGTATCTAAATTGCCTCACCATATACCTCGTGGGAATGGTACGCGTGAGAGAGAATTCGATATACTCGGCGTACATGAACGAGTTCCCTACAATATACCTCCCGTCATGACTTCGGTCAAGCGGTACGATGCGGGGGAACCGTTCGATATACATTTAAGGTACTTAGCCAATGGAAGGTGAGAGTCATATCGCTTAGGCTAACTGTGCCCTGCCGGACCAGCGCCCATCACGAAGTTACCCTCCAGTTACTAGAGAAAATTTGATCAATAACAATGCTCTTTGGTGATGTCGTGTGAATCATGCATGATTCTCTTACTAGTATCTTATGATGAGAGTATCTTTCTTGATCATGCCAAACAGGGAGAAAAGCACAAGTACCAATGGTACACCAAGTATGGATGGGTGATGCGTACAACATGTGGATATATGTGATCCTAAGTGCACGTGGTGTGAAGTGTACATGGAGAATTTTCTACAAGTGTGTGAATAAAAACATAAGTATGGGGGACACATGGAAAGGGGGAACATGCGAAAATGGGGAAAATATAAGCAATCATAACAACCATGAAAATAGAGTCTAGACCTCAAAATAATATCCCCAGTGGAGTCTCCACTGCGGCCATCCCCGATCCTCGCGGTGGGTGGGTAGAGTGAGGATCCTAGGTCCCGCGCGTCCCTCTCGGGAGCGCTTCGACGGGCGTCGTTGATGAGGTGAAAAATGTAGAGAGATGGAGTCGCCAGTCTATTTTACTCAAAACAGACAAAAGAAAGGGAGCCATACCGAAGGACAGCATCCAAAGACATACTGATACTTACGAAACCAAAATGATTTGAAAAGGGTCCGGAGGCTAAGTTACGAATGGGAAGGTGTTAGGCACCCATTCCGCCCTTACGGTCTCTCATGGGTTTTTGCTATTTTCCTTTATTTTCCCCGTGATATATGTGCATGTGTATATATATAGTGGAGATAGGAATCCTCGACTTGTATCATGGAAGAGATAAAGCGAGTCATCCGTAGGAAGGTTCATAAAAATAATATTAGAACATAGGATTTACGCGATTATCCTTGCGTTGATCGTTATAATGGAACGATAACATGTGTGGAATAATATTCCACTAAGAACAAATATATGCGTATATAGATATATGTAATCTAAGAGAGTTGAGTTTAGAGAAAATAGAAAGCGATAGAAAAAGTGAGAATAGGACTCGAGTCTCGGTTTTTACCCCGAGATGCCTACGTAGCCTATAGAGGCATCAAAGTCCACGTAGTTCACATGCAAATGAGGGGGTGGGGTTTATCCCATAAATCCAACCGGGGACTTCTCTTATTTGTGTGTGTGTGTGTAAAGAAGTGTTTTGGTTGTGAGAAAAGTGTCAGAAAAGTGTGAGAATTCCCGTTTGGAATTTATGAGCAAACCCTCTTTTTCTTATTTTTTGTTTTTTATGAAAATAAGAGATGTGCAATAATACTAAATAAAAAGTATATTAGGATATGTGAGATGAGAGAATAAAGGTGCTAAGTAATAAAACAAGTTAATGCAAATTTATGAGAGTTTAAGGAGAGAATTGAGAAAATTGGACCTTCTTGAAGATCTTTAGCTTGATCTTGAATCTTGGAGAGCATCCCTTGCACTTGGATGAAGATGGAGGGTAGTGAATTCACCAAGTTTGATGAAAAATATGATGAAAAGTGAAGGTTGGAAAGGGGTTTGGATGTGGAAATCACGCTGACTTCGAGAGAGGTTTTCTGGATTTGCTGAGCGTGATGTCCATCAGATCTGGGCACAATTTGCAATGAGGCCATGCCCTCCTTTTTATTGGCCCAGGTCATTGCCGATCGGCATAGCCTTGGTCCTTCCTATTGGTAGGTGTGTTTAGGCACACTGTCGATAGGCAGAGTCTGGGATCTGCCGTTTGGCAGTGTCTTTCAGGCCTTTTTGGAAAATCGACCGTAGAATGAAAACCGTTGATCATAATCGTACACGCGACAAACCATTGTAAAGGTAATTCATAGAACTTCAAAATTCATTTGGAGTGATCCCGGGTTTGGGAGTTGTCTTTGGGTCAAATGTGACTCGAAAGCGCTCATCAGTCCTTTGGACGGGAAAACTTTGGACGCAAACGGATCGTTCATCCGCATGGTAAGTTAGAATCGCACACGGGGTGGACCGTTAGAAAGTTTAGGATATGTACTTAGACATTACAGAGAGTTTGATCCGGTTTGGGGAGTGGACTTTAGTCAATCGGGGCCTGTAAGCATTCGGTGACCTCTTGGAGTAAAACGGATCGTTCGTCCGTACCGTAAGTCAGAATCGTGCACGGGACGGACCGTTGTAAAGGGGTTTCAGTTCCCTTTGAATATTCATTCAGACTCGATCGATATGAAGGGTTGACTTTGGTCAAATGGAGCCCGGGAGAGCCCGGTGGCCTCCTGATCAAGTTTTGGAGAAAATGGGTCGTTCGTCCGCATGGTAAGTCGGAATCGTGAACGGGATGGATCGTTGGAAAGGGGATTCAGTTACCTTCGAAGATTCATTTAGTATCAGTCGAGATGAAGAGTTTGTCTTTTTGGTCAAACGGAGCCTAAGAGCGCCCGGTGGCCTCTAGGTCGGTACTCAGGGTATGACGTAGGTTTATGGTGTTGAAGGGAGGTGCATGGGACCTGAGGAGAGTTTAGGGGGTAATAGAATGGGTTGTCTACACTTTGTTATGCTTTTTGGATTTAAATGACTCATTATATAACTCAGCGTAGGGGCGTTGAAGATTACTCTCGCTATCACTTGCATCATCCTCCCCCTCACTCACATCGCTCTCACTATCGAGGTGTCCCTGTGAAGCAGCATCCTCATCGTCGTGAGAAGCAATAGAAGTACTCACATGAGTAGCTATGAATGCGATGAAGTTACACTCATGCGGTGACTCGTCTCCAGAGTCTACCGACTCGACCTCACTGTCGTCACTAAGGGTAGCATTAAGGAGAGATTTGCCCTTTTCTTTGGCAAGTTTGTTCAGCCTAGTAGCACACTCAATAGGTACACTGGTATTTATACAAAAATCGAGGCGATGGTGTCGCTCGAACGAGATAGGCATATCGCTCGAACGAAGAACATGTGTCATTCGAACAACTTTGCGCGAGATGCTGATCTCGTTCGAACGACAATGCTAGCTTGTTTGAATGAGCTCGTCGACCGAGTCACTCCGCTTTTACACTTAGAAATTTTTTTGCTGTTGATAAAAATAAATCAAACTTCGAAAAAACATTTTCTGAAAAATTTCCCATATATTTATGCAAATATAAACAACTCCATTAAATTATTTTACCAATAATGCGTCGAGGAGTAGTGGCAAACAGTTGAGCAGCACGTCGCATGTAGCATGATGCACGTGTGAAGTTGATGCATGGATTCAGATAGAGGCCGTTATGGATGATCGTGATGACATGCCGAATGTAGCGGTATCAGACATACAAACTGTGATCTAGGGAAAACAGAAAGTTCCTAGATTCTACCCTGAACATTTATAAAATTATGTCTTTACATGTACAATTATAGCCCAATAAAATTTCACTCTTTCCTTGATGTCCTCAATATAATTATTGTAAAACCAAGCGGTGGATGGTCTTGTACTCGGAAACAAAACACATATGCAAAAATTAAGGATAATTAAACGTATAATATTCGATATATCTTCATTAGTTACATAAAATATCGATTTCTTCAACCCCTTCTCCACTACTGTCTTCGTTATCTTTTTCGCATTCTTGAAATAGCTTTAACCAAACAGATTTGGTGTATTTTTCTCCTTCCGGACTAATATTGGTTCACCAAGTTCAGGGATGGCAAATATATTTGACACATCCATTGGGGTCAACTCAATTAAAGTGTCCCAAAAAAAAAATTCTGTATGTTTTTGTTATAACATTAGATAATGGTAATAATCTTTAAGTCACACTTCTTCACAAAAATATCCGTGATCATTCCATTGTAGAAAGCATTGAACGTGGACTAAAAAGGTGTTATTCTTAACAATTTTATATGTTCTTCTTTGAATTGGGATTTGTAATCACACATAAAAGTATTGAAGGCAACCAAACTACATCTAAATTTAACTTGTTCGCCTATTTTTACTAGTTCGTAATCATCAATACCCTCGCCCATGATCAACCAACAACAATTTAATATATCAAGATCAATCGAGTAAAAACCTCACATAGATTTCAGATATCAAATTGCATTAAAAAATATGTATAGGTAGTTATTTTACAGAGCAAAGTTTTTCATATCCGAACAAACTAACTTCAGAAAAGAACAATGACAAAACATACCTAAATACACATATTATTATTTAAGCAATTAAAAATATATCAAAATTAATATATACCTATTGTCCTTGCCTAAAACTCAAGCAAACTATATATTTCACAAAAACTGAATATATGTTGATTTAACATATGTGTTGTATTATAAATATCACCAAAGGTATAAAAATGTAAGATCATTTTATTTAACCACACGTAATTATTTTGAATGTTCAACCAGATGTAGATGATGGCCCGAAAAGGGGAGTTTGTTTGAACAACTGAGAATGTGAAATTATCCAATGGCATTAACTTATTAAATTCAAATGACAACCCATACTAATTTTAATTCTAATAGCCCTAGAACATGAAACTATGTGATTTAAAACGTAAATCAAGAAAACATGCAATCAAAACAAAGTTTCAAGAAAAATCCCCTCAGGACAAAACCTTTTATTCACTTTATAAAATTTACAAATCACAACTTAAAACTTTATAAATGAATCTACTATGATCCTCTCAAGAATCATAAAGCCGCATCCTTCCTTCAGCAATAATCCTCGCAAGAATCACAAGAATCGTAGTCCTCCGTCTTCAGCAGTGAACCCATCGGGTTTCATAAGTCAACTATGAAGGTGCCTTATGAAGAAGGGTGTTTCAATCTTGACCATTATATTTTGGGGTGAGGGTCCCTCAAATACCCCCTCCTTAGTCTACAGAAAATATGAGGTTGAGGAACCCCCAGGTGTAATACCTCGTATTTTTAATGATTTTTAAAATGGGATTAATTAGAATTAGTTATGATATAATTGGAAATTAATCTGGATTTAGATATTACTCGAGAATAAAGTAATATGTGATTTATGTATAATATTGTTTAGTTATTAAAGTAATATATATGATTATGACTTTACAATTGATTATGACTTTATATATTGTCACGAATTATGTGTATGACAATTTCGATAATTAAGTTGGGACGCGTGAGTATGTCATGTCGGGACTAGATTTAAATGAAATAAAAGTGAAATATTATTATGTCATCTGAATGGTCGTTTTGACTGTTCCAAAGTGTCCAGAAGGGTTTAAATAGTAAAAAAGTCTACTCGGATGTTTGTATAGGGTCTCGGGACACTTTAGAACCGAAAAGACACCCTGGAGAGGTATTTCGATCATTTTACAAGGGAGGTGAATAGTATGCACGAATTTGGGAGATTATTTATAAGTCTAAAGGGTTTAGATTATTGATTCATTCTACAAACTTAGAGAAAAAGAAATTGAGAGAGAGTGAAGAGTTTCTCCGGGAAAAGGAAGAGTCATTGTGGGAGAATAAGAGACTTCTCTAGGAAACCAAAGGACAACCACCAGGCACCACCAAGAACTACCACCACCACTGTCGAAGGTTGGCCGAAAATAGAGAGAACCACCAGTAGAATATCATCCCCAACGGATCAGACCTACGAATTAGAGGCAAGTGATTAATTATTGCCAATTTAGCGTGTATATTGTCCATATTAGGTTGTTTAGAAAATTCTGAAAAAATGCGTAATACAAGATGAATTATGGTGCTGTTAATTGAATATTTGAAAGGAGAATGATGTAGGATTGATTTCCTTTTGAGTATAGAATTTAACCCATGAAATTTGGGAATTATTGGTGAAGAAAATCTTAGTTTATATGATGTTCTTGCAGAAATAATAAAATATGATCTTCTGGAAATTATGAGAAATTTCATGTTTTGGAGATAAACTAGTTAGATGTTAATTCATTTCTGGAAAATAGAAATATGTAGGATTAATTTCATGTTTTTGGTAGATATTAATCCACGAAATAAACATATCATGTTGGAGAATTTTTGAGAATTATTGGAGTGTTCTTGAAATATCATATGTTTAGTTTTCTGGAAAAATATGAGATAGATATATGGTTTTAATCCAAACTCTTAATGATTCTAGGTTATTTAGATCAGTAGGAATCATTTATATATGTTGCTATATCATGTGGTATGGATTATAAGAGATTTGGGACATTAAAATAGAGGTTTTATTGGTTAAAAGATGTGAAACCCGTAGGATAAAAGTTGCAAAAAATGGGCTGATATATGGGCAATCGATCGATCGACTGATCGATTGATCAACTCCTGACCACCGATCGACCGGCGTTCCCAAAATTGATGAACTTGTCCCTTTTTAATTCTTGATTTAATCCCAAAACTTTTAGAAATCTTTAGTGATTATTATTTGAATATAATGGGACTTAGTGAAGGACAGTAGAATATACCTAAGACCCGAAAAATATTATTTTGGGATAGTGAATTAGGGGAAATGAATGAGTGTTTAATTAAATGAGTTATTTTGGAGAATTATATTACTTGGGGTTTAAATCAAATACACGATAATTTAAGGTTAGGACCAGTAGTAATAAAGTCATGAATTACCGGTATAACCTTAGGTATAATTGGGATTAACCTTAAGAGAAGGAATAAAGGGGTTAAGAGTGAATTAGGGATTATCGGTAAATAAACCTAATTAAAGTAAATTTAATTCGTAGAAATTCGGGAGTCGTGATGACATGAACTTGTAAGACGTGATGTCTACTTACTGAATTTATTTGAGGATTAAATGATCACCATCGTGCGGGTAGAAAACACTACGAATTATGCTCGTTAGAAAACACTACGAATGACCCTTCTAACGAAAACTCATTCTCGTTTAAACGATATTCCCATCTCGTTTGAATGAGGTCAAAAAAATATTCTTCTTTTTAAAATTAAAAAGCCGTGTTCGTTTTTGATAAAAATATACATCCCCAAAATAAAGTCTGTGAATTAATTCAAATTCAAAATTGCTTTATACCTTTATGGGATGTCGAAAAGTCTTCAAACTTAAAGATGCTCGAGTTCGGTTCGTCGTGAAGATGCGTGATGATTTGCAACGGAATGAGCTATATTAGCCTAAGATATAAAAGGCCTATACTATGAACACTATTAGAAAAAAATATTCTTACAAATTTACTCCTTTGGATATTCCGGTACAAAACAAAAAACATAAATGAACACTAAATTGAAATAAATAATTTCCTATGATAAAACTCCTATTATCCTTCCAAAACCCTAGAAATGGAACGACATAAGACATTATTTTCAAATATCCACTTCTTCTTTACTTTTGCAAACTTTGTCTTCATCCGGTGTGTCTTGATTTCCGCTTTAAGTATATACACACATGAGATAAATAAATATACCCCGTGACGCATCGAGTTCGAAATAAGATAAAAACTTTAATTAAATTCTCCCTCATAAATCAAACTCATCAAATATCATTTTTTTAATTTTCTCTTCCCCTTTGTTTTATCCAAAATAGATAAAGAAGTAGAAACATAGGCATGAAATACAAAGCATTACATCGAAGATGAGATATCATCACAAAAGATATAAATCAAGCATGTGTAATGATATTCTCAAAGGCAAACAGAACCAACTATTTCTGAAATTTTTTATTTTTCAAAAAAAATAAATTTCACAAATACAACATACAATATATAATATATGGAAAAATATGTCAACAAAAATCCAGCACACGTATATAGGTATAAACGACCGCACAACATGACACAAAACACATAAGCTTTACATATTAGAATAGTATCGATGTGTCTAAACATGTGGGATGGAATGAATGGGGGTGAACTAGATACAAATGAATTATGACCCAAACACTCAAATATGTTCAAAAAGTTCTACTTATACATAAAACTTTATCAAACTATGCTTTAGATTCAAATGACAAATAAAGTTGAACTTAATGAACAAAACAAGCACAATGCACACAAGCCTAGAATATTGATGATTATACAAATCAATAGAGTCATGACAAAATAAGCATATTAGGATTCATTGTGTAAACCCATTGATCTTCAACTAAACTCCCTCAAAATATAAACATATCCCATATTTTCTATTCTTTTCTTAATTCTTTTGATGTTATCTCTTTTTGAATGATCAATCAAACTAAACTATGTTGGCCTATTTTGGAAAATTTTCTATTTTTATTGTCTTTATTTTCTCTTGGGCTCTTTTTAACGGTGGCTTTCAGGCAAAGTCAACCTGTCTTTTGCAGCTCTTTCCCGTGTACACTCGTATATTATTTTAAATACTAAATAAAAAATCTCATGGGAACGGTTCTTACATACACAAATCCCCCATAGTCACATAAATATGTAGATGATAAAATTGATGGCAGAACATCTCACTAAGCTCAAATATACATTGTGAAGTTAAAATCCAACAAGCTCGTGCATGTGTGTGCTAAGGCATATACAAAGTCGAATCCGTAAAGCAAATCAAGTTCGTAACAACTCTATAAACATGGTTAAGATTAATCTAAGTATCTAAAGTCATAACCAAATGTCCTAACCACATGTAAATTACAGAGTGGATTGGATTCAAACACACCTATATGCCATACCAAATGTGTAAAACTAAAATATTCAAAAACCAAAAATCTTTTTGTATTTTTAAAAAAAGTTATGAAAATAAAATATTTTTATATTTTTCAAATATGACTTAATGAAAGAAAAATATAATGCAAAAGACACAAATGTCATAACACTGGCAAACATATATCATGAGGCACAACTAGAGTATGACAAACAGAATCTTGCAAGCAATCATTTATAAAATATAGCAAGAAAAGAATCATGTACAAGCATGTGGGAATCAACTAGTCTAACATCTAGTGGCTCTAAAAGAGATTTTCTAACCCAAATATGTGTATACTTAATGCATTGGGTTTCGGGAACCAAATAGACACTAGACTTAAACTTTTTAGGACCTCTTCCAAGATCATAATAGAAACGCCTAATGTGACCTTTCCTACCACAACGTGTGGACGTGTAAACGCAAGGAATGTTACCTAAATTTTGACCTTTTCTAACATCCTTGAATTTTGTTGACCCTCTAAAACACACAATAGTCTTGGCTTTGACACTAGAAGCATTAGTAACATGTAAGCCAGTACCATCACTACTCGAGTCTTTTAAATCATCTTTTAACTTCAAAATTTGTGACTCAAGCAAATAATTCGGCTCTTCCAATTTTAGGGGCTCCTTCTTTAAATATTCAATCATTCCTAGAAGGTTATCTCGCTCCCCCTCAATGTGAACAAACTTATCCCTAAGAGTCTTTTCTCATGCCTTAAAATTATTAATCAAAGCACTATCCTCAACGACACAAATATTAACCCTTAATTTTTTCAAAATTTCTAATTTTTTTTCTAAAAACTAAACTCTATCATCACTCTCTTTCTTAGACAATTCTAAATTTTTAAATTCTGAGTCCATGACCAAAAGCTTCTCGTGAAAGAAATCCCTTTGAGTTTGAATCGTTTGCAAAAGATCCATAGCAGATTTAAAACACGAATTTTCTTTTTCAAGAATTTGAATTCTTTTAGAAAACTTCAAATTCAAATGATTTAAGTCGTTAAAACAACTGGAATCCATCAAGAGAAAAACAAAATCAAGAGAGATGAAGAAACAATAACCTTAAAATAACACTAAACAAGAATTCAAGATGAAAACTTAGTGCAACTCGTTCTGATACCAATTTAAAAGAGATAGTACCAACAAGAAAATTTATTTGAAAAATAAGGATCACACGATAACTTGATGCAACCGGCTCTGATACCAATTTAAGCGTGCGCAATTATATAATGGCGTTAACTGATTAAATTAAAATGACAACCCACACCAATTTTAATTCTTATAGCCATAGAATATGCAACTATGTGATTTAAAACGCAAATCAAGAAAGCATGCAATCAAAATAAAGTTTCAGGAAAAATTCCCTCCCTCAGGGCAAAACCTTTTATTCACTTTATAAAATTTACAAATTGTAATTAACAAATTTTATAAATGAATTTTCTAGGATCCTCTTAAGAATCACAAAGCCCCAACCTTCCTTTAACAATGATCCTCACAACAATCACAAGAACCTCAGTCCTTCGTCTTCAGTAGTGAACCCCTCGAGTTTCACAAGTCAATCATAGAGATGCCTTCTCCATAAAGGTGTATGTAAATACTAAAACTTTCTAGGGTTTAAAGGAATTCACAAGAATGATTTTAAGGATGTATTTTGTGAATTAAAAAGTGTTTTAGAACACTAAACAATGAAGAACTTTTGTAAAAGATATGCAAAAACGAATCTGACAAAAATCCTAAAAAATGAACACGAAACAGGTATTTATAGGACGTTCATAATTTTTGAGGCAGACACTCGTTTGAACGAATTTCAAGGCTCGTTTGAACGAAGAAAATAACTCATTTGAATGAAATAAAGTCTCGTTAGAATGAAGAAGTCATCTCGTTTGGACAGGCTTCAAACGACCTTCTGACGAGTCAAAATAGTACTCCCTCAATTGATAATTGTTAGAAAACACTACAAATGACCCTTGTAATGAAAACTCGCTCTCGTTTGAACAAGATTCCCATCTTGTTTGAATGAGGTTAACAAAATATTTTCTTTTTAAAATTGAAAAGACATGTTCATTTTTTATAAAAATAAACATCCTAAAATAAAGTTTGTGTATTAATTTAAACTATAAATTGCTTTATACCTTTATGGGATGTCGGGAAGTCTTCAAACTTAAAGATGCTCCAGTTCGGTTTATCGTGACAGTGCGTGATGATTTATAATGGGATACGCCAAGCTAGCCTAAAATATAAAAAGGCTTATACAATAAACATTAATAGAAAAATTATTCTCACAACAAGAGTTGTGTTCTCGTTCGAATGACTTTAGGATCTTATTTGAACGAGGATATCAAGCGATATTTATTCTTAAATATTAATTCTTAATTAAAAGAGGTTAATTAAGGTGTTAAAGATGAAATTAAGACCAATAACCCTTAATTGTGTAAGATTACTTATTTTATGTATTATGTACAACGTATCAGGCATGGGTACATTGGGATATATATTTGAGAGGATATCCTTATGGGGAACGATCGACGGAGGCCAGTACCCTAATACAATGATGATGGGTTTGCGTTGGTTATTATTTATCTTGGTCACTACATCATTAAATTTTTGTTGTATCTGTGTAAGGTTCATAGGCTGAACTTTTCATTGGGTATATGACTATATGACTAGTGTGAAGGCATAATGATTATCCCCAATAGATGCATGAGTGGTTATAGGTATGGCAAAACCTTTGACTATGCCTAGTGTGCATAAGCGATCTTTGAAGGTTGTAGGATAGGACTTCATTATATGTAGGCTTATGATGGGGCCCTTTTATGAGATACATGTATGGGACCGTACCTGTAAAGGTAGAGTGACGCGACTAAGAATGTATCTCAGAAGTGCGTACTCTCTAGGCTCAAGCTCAAGCCTGTTGCGTTAGTAATAAACCCGGTAAGTAGGGATCGTATCCACAAGGAAATAGGACAACATAATTGTAACGACATTGGATAGATAAGGAAATCCTAACTCCGACTTTAAAGGAAAAAGAAAAAATGATTTGATTTGTGGAACAACTACACTAGATGCAATTATAAAATTATGAAAAAATGCAACTATTCTAAATTACCTAAAATACTGATGAAGGATGATTTAAAACTTTAAACTATAGGATGAAGAAAAATAGGACGGGAATACAATCCCCCAACCCTAGTGTATTGCAGATATAAAACCAATCGTAAGTTTAAATGATTAATTAGACCCAGAATTTAGTACTCCCAAGCATTACGTATATGAGGTTCAAGCCCACATCATACTTAATCAGAGGACGAGTAAATCGGTATTATAATAGTTACACTCGAATTGCATTCTAAAGCATCCTGGTTACCCGGAAGCAAACGAGATCTAAAGATCTACAATTGTCGTGTTTCTATGCAATACGGTCGTAATCAAACCATTAAATTTAAAGGATTAATTTTTTGTACATACAACTACCACATCAGGTTGGGTTCATGCATCCCGACCTTTAAAAGTCTAGCCTACTATGATGAAAGTAATGAAACTATTTTGGAATTACAGGAAATCATGATTAAACTAAGGAAAATTTGTAGAATGATGTAAACGGGAAATTAAAGAGAGGAAATTACTCACTAATCTTACCAAAGCACACAAGGCATTAACTATAATTACTGGTAATCACTAAAATCTGAACAATCTTCAATCTTGGAATTATTAAAATACTAAGCTATCTCTAAACTAGAGTTTTTCTGAAAAGAATGGAAAATTAGCTAAATTTTCCGTCCTAAGAATGATCATAAAACGGGTTTAAATACCCTACAAAACTCCAAGAGTTTTAGCTGCACTAGGACTCTCCATTAGAGGAAGTTTAGAAAATTAAAACTCGACAGTCGGACCGGTCCAGTCCTCCCGCGATTCGGTCTGCCTGGAATACGAATCGGTTCTTTTAATTCTTGGGGGGATCGAACCGGCGCTGATCGGTTCTTTTATTTTCTTTCAGCTTCGGTTCATCTTCGGTCCGGGGGTCTCTGGAAATTGGCAATGCGGACCGGTCCGTGCTTTCTTTGACTTTTTTTCTTCAGAATTTGACTGCTCATAACTTTCACACCCAGACTCCGATTGAGGTGCCGTTTCTTCCTATGTGCTCATGAACTTGATATCTTCAACTTCTCTTTAGATGCCTCATCCGAATTTCGGGTAGAAATTACAATTTTTCCCTTTTGACTTTCCTTATTTTCTTTCTCGATTCTTCCGGTTTCTTTCTTTCTTTAATTGACATCAAATACCTGTAAAATCAATACGAAATACAAGAAACTCGGTGTACTCGTTAGGATAAGTCAGTAGCAAGATTATGAGATAAAGTCAAATCGATTACATTATTCGACGTGCTAAAAGTAACTAAATTAAAGGGATAAATTAGGAAGAATTTATGCCTAATCATAGAGACTACTTTCCCCTGTAACATCGTACAATTGTGGCATATTGTAACACCCCGTATTTTTGTACATTTAATATTTAATTAATTCGGGAATTTTAAATTACTTGTGTGTTGTAATTTTAATTGAATTAATTATGGCCATATATATATTTAAATATTAATCGGAGAGTGAATGGTTAATGTTTAGGGAAATTTATTTACTAAGTGAATAGTAATAATTTAATTACGTCATTTCGAGTATTAATGACGAGGTATACACTTATCCCAGCCGGGAGTCGGTATAGACTAAATTGGGTGTGAGATAAGGATTTTTATAAATTAATTCGGATGCCAATTCTGGGTGCGCGGTTGAGTCCGAATGGGTCGAGATAGTCAGAAAAGAGTACCCGGGGGTAGTAATTGGGTCTCGGGGTATTTTCGGGCATAGCCGGCCCCACACGGGGTGAGTTGGGCCACTTTAATTAATCCCATTAGGTGAAAAACGGGATTAAGGGTTTTTAACCTAGTTGGGAGATTAAGAAATGGCAGCCAACATAACTCTAAACCTAGGGTTTGAGAGGGGATTTGGGGGAAAGCAAATCAAGAGCAAATTGGAGGTTATTGGAGCCAAATTAAGGGACATCAACAACGGATCAGACATTACGAACAATCCAGGCAAGTGGTTAACTGTTGTGATTTCTAAATTATGATAATTAATTCATATCATAGTGATGTGTATATGAAAATTTCGTTTTGGGTGTGTGACCAAAAATTCAAATTGAGTTTTTTGGAAATTAATATATTAATGGAATTAAGGGTGAGATTTATTGTGTTTATGATTCTAGGATGTAGAGGAATGAATCGTGTGTTAAAATCAGTGAGAACAAATGGTTAATTGCTGATAAGATGAATGAAATTCGTATTGGGGAATTTGAAACCCGGATAATACCCAAATCGGAAAAACGTTGGAATAAATGGTTATTCGCAATGAATTAAGGTCTGTGGGATGTTTAGACCCTTTTCTTATTCGGAGGATATGTTGATCGTATTTGGGTAAGAGCTTTGATGGAGAATCAAAGCTTAAATTTTCGTCCATGGCTGACAGCGGCGGGAGAGAACGAATACTGGAACGATCGATCGATCGAAGGTACAGAAATCTGGGCAGTTTGCCCAGTTTATTATATAAAGGGAAATCTATTAAAAAGGGGGTTTCATACATTAATAAGTGATAAATAATTATGAAACAAATATTCCTAGCAATTATGGGAGAAAGTAATTGGGACTAGGATGAATTTATGTGGGACATTTAATGGATGAATTTGAGAGACTTCATTCCAAAATAGTGAGGTACGGATCAAGTGAGCGAATCCGGGTATATTGGTCAAGCGACCCCAAGGTAGTGAATTAAGTTTGAAGATAAACCAAATAATTTTGAGTCGGGATATAGACTTGGGTGAATATTCAATTATGGACCAAGTGGGCGAGTCCGGGTATGTTGGTAATTATAGGTAAATATAATTGGGAAATTATGGAAATAAATGTGTGACACATTGTGGGCGAAAAATGTGGAAAAGAAATTATGAGATGTAAAAATGGACCAAGTGAGTGAGTTCGGGTATGTTGGTTATGTGACACCAAAGTATCAAATTTATTTTGAGAGAGAGTAATTAATTTGGAGTCGGAACATAGACTTGGGAAATATTAAGATACGGGCCAAGTAAGTGAGTCCGGGAAAAATGGTTGGGTGACACCAAGTTATTAAATTAATAAATGCGTTAATTAATTTAGTTAGAGTTGGATTGTAGACTCGGGTAATATTAAATTAATAAGAGTGATAATTAATTTAATAAGAGTTGAATTGTAGACTTGGGTCGTATTAAATTAATTAGTGTATTAATTAATTTAATTAGAGTCGGTTTGTAGACTCGGGTAGGATTAAATTAATAAGGGTGTTAATTAATTTAATTAAAGTCGGTTTGTAGACTCGAGTATGATTAAATTAATGGGTGGGATAATTAGTTTAATCAGAATCGGATTGTAGACTCGTGAAGGGTACTTATTAATTAATGTGATAATTAATTATATTAGAGTCGGACCACAAACTCGGAATTTGGGTTGATTAATTAATTTGTAAATTAATTGTATTAGAGTCGAACCACAGACTCGGATTGGTATTAAATTAATATGTGTGTTAATTAATTTAATTAGAGTCGGGCGATAGACTCGGGGAGGTATTAAATTGAAATGTGTGTAATTAATTTAAGGAGAGTCGGACCATAGACTCGGGGAAAGTATTATATTGATTAAGGTGTGAATTAATTATATTAGAGTCGGACCGTAGACTCGGGAAGAGGATAAGTTATTAAGTGAGAAAATTAATTACATTGAGTCGGGCCACAGACTCAGGAAATTTCAGGCAGTGTATGGGATGTTGAGTTCATGGTAAATCCGGGGTTATTAATATATATATATGGTGTAGTGATAGTATATATATATACGTGTATGTATTGTGTGTGACATTAAATTACAGGCAGTGTACAGGAATTACAGGTAGTGTACTGGATTTTGAGTACACGGTAAAACCGGGGTTCATAATATATATATACGGGTAGTGATAGTATATATATATGTGTATATATTGTGTGTGATAGTAAATATCAGTGACTAGATATTTATTCAATTTAAATACTCTAATGCTATCAAGGGAGGTTGCGCGATGTGGGTGAATCCCCTAGCTTGAGGAGTAGGGCGAGTATATCCCCAGGTCATAGCGTCCGATATATATGGGTGAGAGATTTATCTCACTTTCAGGGAAGGAATATGACCGCCTCCACTTCGTTTATATTTTGGTCCAAGTTGGTGAGCGATTCTAACTTGGGGAAACTAGGTTTTGTGAGCACACCTAGTGAGATAACATTCTAGAGGGAATCATCCGGTGAGGGTAAACTCGGAAGGATGGATACACGTATGATATATGTGTGGATGTTAGTAAAGGTACGTATAATATGGTAGTAAATATTATATGTAGGTGATGATACAGTGTGTGATGTATTTACTTTATATAACAAGGGTTACAGTTATATGCAGTTAATTAATGAGAAATTAATTAAGTTAATCATTTGTGGGAATAATACAGTGTGTGATGTATGTACTTTATATAACTTGTGACACGGTTATATGCTGCTATTTAAGAGGAATTAATTAAGTTAATTGTGAAATAACTTATAATTCAAGAATCATTATACTCGGGTTAGAGTAGTACAGCAAGGGAAGGTTATACCAGGACTAGTTGGACGGGGTAGTACAACTAGGTGGGGTTAAGGTAACCGGTAGGTGTGCACACTAGTGGAGGGGTGAGAATGTCCTCAAGGGAGTGCGACACTAACTTAAATATGAAGCGCATTCATGCATTTTAAATTACTGCAGTTAATTCACTTGCTAAATATTTTCAAAATGTTTTGGGTTCTAACCCTTGCTATAAAATTATTTTCAAAACCTTTTAGGTGTCCAGCCACAGGGACGACAGGATTGATATTCTATTCCAGGGACACGGAGCTGCAGCATATGTGGATTCTAGCAGGAGTTGGATTAGACGCATCATTCATTCATTCATTCATTCATTCCTAGAGTAGGAATCTTGTATTAGCCTCAGTTTTATTTAGGGCTTGTCGCCCAGACTTCTCGGTACAGTTTTCAGGTGTAATTCATTCAGGTGTTGAATAATTGTATTGGATTATTTATTTGGTGGCCGGTGATTTATTCGGCAAGTTGTGTAATTATTATTCTATTTACTTTCATTCAGTTGTGTGAATGGTTTATATTTCTATTCCGCTTGTATTGTTTTGTTTAATTAAAAAGTTAAAATTGGCACCAATTTTTGGAATACTAGGTGGTTAGTAAGTTTTAAAAAGTTTTCGACAGTGATGCTAAGGATGATCCAACTGGAATTCCTGTTTTAATTTGGTATAGGACTGATCACCCGATATTTTATTAGGCGGGGTGTCACACATATAAATAAATGAAAATGGAATTGGTGCATAAAAGTCTTTAGCGATGATTAAGACTTAATCATGGGGAATTTATGGGCTTAGGAGTAGAGGCATGTGATATTTAGGGTTGTTTTGGGTTGGGTTAACTTAAAAGAAATTAAAAGATTGAAAGGAGGTGTGTAGTTATGTTGTAACTCAAAATTAAATCTACTGTTATACTACTTAAACTTGCTGTTAATATCTCATATTAACATCTTTAAGAACATAGGTCACCAATGCATCCTCACCCTTGATCTAGTCTTGATCTCCTCTCTATTGCTGATCCGATTTATATTAGAGGTTACTCTTTATTCAGTATTGGGATGCATTATGACAGTGATTGTATGCAAGAGTTCTATTACTTTATGATAGATTTGGTATCAGAGTATTGTGGCTATTGTGGTTCACTCATTTATGTTCAACTATTTACATTATACTTTTAGTTTTATTTCTAGTCATGCTTAGAATGATACCCAAATGTTTAGACTCCTATGTTATTTATTTTAGACATGATCAATCTAAATTAGATTTTATGAGGTTTCACATTTAACCCCTCACCAAAACTCAGTTCCAATTATAAATCTAAACCTTAGTTTATTATTTCCACTTTTCAAATCAAGACTTAAAGAGGGTTTTAAGAATTTCAAGGGATTAAAGAATTTTTTAGGGGTTTTCTTATCCCTTGAGTAATTCAAATTTGAATCATATTTTGAGGCAAGTTGTTTTCTACTCTTCTCCTTTTATATATACTTATGATGAGTTTCACATAAGCTGAATGTGTATGATTAAAATGAATTAGAAATCCATAGGATTTCTAGGGTTCCTAGTTTATGATATTCATTAGGTGAAGTTGATTAATCTCACACGTGATATGTTTAATTTAAGCCCAATTCATTATTAAAAATTTCATATGCAACCCATGTTGATAAAATTTACATTTTAGGTTTTTGAACTTTTTTTGAGTTTATAACAATTAGAGTGTACATTGTAAAATTGGAATATGATTAGAGATTAATTAAGAATTAAAAACGCAAGCTAGGTATAGTGGTACCTTTAACTCCATGGGTAGTGCCCTTGGTATCCCAAGTCCCTTTTGTTTCCTTAAAGGAATTAGTTCTAATAGATAATATAGAAGGAGTACCGGATAAATTTGTGTTGGATTGTTTGGGTGGATGGTTGTTGTGGCTAGCGTTGGCTATATGATGATTGGTTATGGAAGTTGTATATTGAAATTCTTACTCCCTTAATTTACTTCTTCATAAGAATTTTTTAATTAATTAACTATCTTAATGAATACCCTAACTAACTAGAAGTGTATCAGGGGGTTACTTCTTTGGATTTCATTTTGATGAGACGTCTCTTGGATGGAGTTTAGAGATGAGTAGAAGTAAGGACATATGAATTTTAATAAAATCAATACACCTTTACTGTAATGATTTCATTTACGAGTAGTTACATATTACACTTTTATCCTTTTTGTTCCTAGTGTAATGTCATAACACTTGTATAAATTCTTTATTGAGATTGACCTTAGGGATGGGGTAATGGAGTAGTAATGATATGACGAGAATTAAATAAACACAATCGAAATTGATAATGTCATTGATAAATGAATATATTGAACGTGGATTATTGTGTGAGTGCTGAGAAGGAACACAATTATGTTGATATAATTGGTGAGTACAATATGATATAAACTCTTATTGCTTCAAACGTTGATGTGGAGTTTTGATGCTACATAACAGGGTGGCTGCGGGTTTTCGGTCACTAAAAGTAGGCTCTATAGGTTTTTCGACACTATGAAGTAGACGACCATGGGATGTATGACCATTTTATATGGCATAACACATATTATATATATGCTTGGGGTAAAGGGGCGCATATTGGTTACATGTTAGTCAATAAAGAGAATAATTAATTGATTGAAAATTAAGTTAATTCAAATACATTATGAGGTTGCATGATATACGTTGGGATATTCTTATTGATTATAAAATGTGAGTTTACCATTTGTATATATAACTGATTTGAGTTGCGTAGCTTAGCAACTTACTGGGGTTTTGAACCATCTTTGTTTGTGGTGACTCTTAGTTGCTAGAGTTGGACCTCCCACTTAGAGCTCCTCCCTCCAGCTAACACATATGATCATTTTCAGCTCCATTCATCTTCCTTTAAGGTTTGATGTAGGTTCATTCCCTATTTAGACTTCTAGTTACTTTTCAGTTGGGATATGTATATTTTATTAGGCTTTCAGTTAGCATGTATTGTGGTATAGTGGTATTGGCATGTATCATTTTGAGATTTAGTTTAGGACTTGTATTTGAGGGTTGATGTTTAGATACTATTTCTCTCTCTATTATGGTTATGGAAACTTTATTATGAGTTTAATATTAGAGGAATTTCATATTGAAGCACCCTATATTTGTGACTCATTTGAGTCTATATTATATAGGTGCTCATCTAGTTTGGAAATAGTGATAAAATTGAGTCATACCCTTTTCAAACCAATAAGCATTTAGACTCTTCATTTTTAACTTCCTCTAATAGTCCAAAGGTATAAACACCAACACCACACCTAGGGTCATTCATGTGTTGCATATGATATTGAATTCTTCATAATATGAGGGTATGTGAGTTAAATCCCTTTAAAATAATTTTTCCATGATTTTTGGGATATTTTAAATAATTTCTAAGATTTTTTAAATAATTTTTAGAAATTAAAATTGGCTTTTACAAAGTTGATGGGATGATTTGTAAATCTGTAAGTTGTTAAAAACTTGCTTGGGTAGAAACCAAATGCACTTGATAATTGTGTGGGTACAATTTGTATTTCTAAAAGTTCAAAAACATGCATTTTATGTGTCATCACAGCCTTACACGTGTTAATCTTACAGCGGTTGGATTTGTGTTTTCTTGCCCTCTCATTCATGTGTTTGATTGTGAACCATTGAATTATTTTAATCTATGGCCTGCATGCGTTTTTTCCTGATCCTTGTGTTTACATTTAAACCAATCAGAGGCCTTATAATTGCGGTGCATTGTTAGCCATCAGATTTACCTTGATCAGTTGTGACTTAATCGTGACCATTCATTTGTTTCGATGTTCCAGAGGCTTCCATGGATTAGCATATATACATGCCTTATGTGTTGCGATTACAATCTTTGGCCTGCCTCATTTTTGAGAGAAAATAAAGAGAGAAGAGAGAGAAGACAGAGAGAGAGAAACAGAAAACCCTAAACTAAGCTCCGGCCAAATCTCACCAGAAAAATATTTCTAAGAGTGTGTTAGATCGAGTTGTGAAGATCATTCGTCTTTTGTCCTTTATCTCTTTTCTAACTTAATCATAATATTCTGATCTCATTTTCTCTCATAGGAAACTGAGATTGACGTTCTGTGATACATTCCAAGTTTATCTCTCTTTGTTTCGATTTCTTATTTCGAGAAATTATAGTTTTATTGGCTATTTTGAACTGTTATGTTTTCAAACCCTAAAACTAACAAAACACTTTTTGATTTCAATTTCTTTGAACATTCAGACTTAAATCTAGTTTAAGATCTTGATTGGGGATTTACACTTTTACATATTTCACATTTTGTGAAATAGTTTGTACATTTTCAAAATAAGAAAGTGCTTAGGATCTTGGCTCGTGTTTATAGCAAGATTCCCTCTTGATATGTGGATATATTGAAAGATACAAAGTCTAATAGTTTCAATTAAAATGATTTTGGAAATATTTACATAGTTATGATCTGTTTGTAATTTGTTTAGCATCCGATCTGTAATTAAGTGTGTGTGAGTTGCATGCATGTGATTTAGAGAACATCACCACTTACACCTTCACACTACTACACTGAAAAGTGTTGGTATTGAGATCTTGGACTTTTGAGTCGACGTAAAGCCAAAAAGGAGTAGAGTTACAAAGATGAGAGAACATCAACAACATCATAGCCTTAGGAGAAGTCAGAAAATCTAGAGTAGTTGGTACATTTCTGAACTTAGAATTAGGTCTGATTATGTGTATTGATTATTATATAGTTTGTAAACTGTTACTCTATTTTAGTGAATTTTTTACTTTTGAGGTGTAGAGACCTTCGTGGATGTTTCCCCAATTGGGTGGTGTTTTACCACGTTAAAATTTTACTTGCATACTTCCTCTTCCTCTCATCCCTTTCTTGAGGCTGTATTGATTTAAATTCTTTATAAGTTTTGGTTTTCAAAACTTGTAAACCTATACCTTAAATAACTCATTCATACTATTTTACACATCTTATGTCTAAAATTTACTTTAAGAAAAAAGTTTCTTCAACAAACTGTTCGAAGCCATTTAGATAGTTTAATCTTGAATTAAACGACTTAAATGGTACTTTTTTTGATTGATATGAGAGCTTTGGTTTTTCAAAATTCTTTAGATCTTGAGTGTCTGAAATTATTTTCTCAAAACAAATTATGGACGAGAAATTTGAGAGACTAGGTAACCTGTCCAGGATCCCTCTCTTTGATGGAACCAACTTTCCTTACTGGAAGGTAAGGATGGTTGCCTTCATCCAAGGGACACTGGGTGATGATGTCTGGTAAGTTATTGAAAATGGTTACACTTTTCCTACTAAACCAGATGCTGAAGGAAGTACCATTCATGTTCATAAAGTTACTAAGTGAATTCACTAAAGAAAAGAAACATACTTCCCTTAAAACAACAGAGGCAAAAATGCCATTTTCATGTCTATTAATGAACATGAATTTAAGAGGATATCATTTTGAGATTTAGTTTTTGACTTGTATTTGAGGGTTGGTGTTTGGATATTGTTTCTCTCTCTATTATGGTTATGGAAACTTTATTATGAGTTTAATATTAGAGGACTTTCATATTGAAGCACCCTGTATCTGTGACAAGTCTATATTATATAGGTGCTCATCTAGTTTGGAAAAAGTGAAAAAATTGAGTCATACCCCTTTCAAACCAATGAGCCTTCAGACTCTTCATTTTCAATTTCCTCTACTAGTCCAAAGGTATAAACACCAACATCACACCTAGGATCATTTATGTGTTGCATATAAGATTGCATTCTTCATAATATGAGGGTGTGTGAGTTAAATCCCTTTAAAATAATTTTTCCATAATTTTTTGGATTTTAAATAATATCTAAGATTTTTTAAGTAATTTTTAGTTATTAAAAGTGGCTTTTACAAAGTTTATGGGCTGATTTGTAAATTTTGTAAGTTGTTAAAAACTTGCTTGGGTAGAAATCAAATGCACTTGATAATTGTGTGGGTATAATTTGTATTTCTAACAGTTCAAAAACACGCATTTAATTGTCATCACAGCCTTACATGTGCCAATCTTACAACGGTTGGATTTGTGTTTTCTTTCCCTCTCATTCCTGTGTTTGTGTGACACCCCGCCTAATTAAATACCGGGCGATCACTCATTTATTAAATTAAAATCAAGGTGAACAGTTGGTTCATTCTTAGCATCACTGTCGTAAAAATAACTTTTCCAAATTTAACACCCTATTTAATTTAGCTAAGTGTCAAAACCATTTTTTAAACATTACTTTCCAATTTTATTTATTTATTTTATTAAACAATCAATCCAATAATTTAACATTTAACAACCCAATTCCAGCATTTAAAACTTAAAGTAAAACATACATGCTGAATAAATCCCAAAGTAACAGTACTAGAAATAACTGAAATACAAATGTCCCAATAAAACAGATAAATAGTGGAAAGGGCGACACATTCCCAATAAGGAGAATGATAGAAGTGGAATCAAGTAAATGAAATCGTCTAAGCAAGTGGCATGCAACTCCCACCTAAGCTGCAGCACGTTCCTTCCAAGGGATCCTAAACAAGACGCCCCTGTGGCTGGGCACCTGTAATATGTACATATATATACAAGAGAGAAAGAGGAATAGAAACGGGTCAGAGCCCGATAGTGTATATCATTTAAAAATTTGTTTAGCAAGTATTTAAATTGATACAGGCCAATGTAACAACATATTAGTGCGACACTCTCTTGAAAAATTCTCGCCTCTCTTCTAATGTGCACTCCTATCGCACTAACCTTACCAATGGTTTATCTCATC
Source organism: Sambucus nigra (assembly GCA_949130495.1). Taxonomy (NCBI): domain Eukaryota; kingdom Viridiplantae; phylum Streptophyta; class Magnoliopsida; order Dipsacales; family Adoxaceae; genus Sambucus; species Sambucus nigra. The sequence continues at coordinate 305,910,728 of OX422207.1, read as the reverse complement.
ATATATCACACTATCCTTCCCCAAAGATTTAACTTATCTTAGGTGATGTGACACCCCGCCTAATTAATCCCGGGTGATCAGTCCTAAATCATGTTAGAACAGGTTTCTCATTTGGTCCATTCTTAGCATCACTGTCGTCTTATTTAATTACTAACCACCTAAGTGAGAAAAATAGACTGGTGCCAATTTTTATCTTTCATTATTTAAACAAACACCCATGCGGAATATAAAACTATATAACAATCACAGATAACTGAATTAATCATCCACAAGTAAAAACAATTGACCGAATAAACCAACGGTCCAAATAATAAATCCCGTAAAGACAAGAATAAACTCCCAACAAGTCTAATACAAATAAATGGAAAGTGAGAAACATGCTCGAATACTAATCATGAACTTCTACATTTAAGAATGAAGAATGAGGCGTATATCAAAACCCCGCAACATCCACATATGCTGCAACAACGGATCCCTGGAATATAGTCAAGGCTGGAGTCCCTGTGGTTGGACACCTAAAAGGTTTTTAAAAGTTTTTATAGCAAGGGTTAGTACCCAAAACATTTGAAAAACATTTAACAAATGAGTAACTTGCAGTAATAAATAAATATGCATGCTCTTCATATTTTTAGTTAATAACGCACTCTCTTGAGGACTTCCTTACCCTCCCTCTATTATACCCTACGAATGCTTTAATTAAATTACCTAGTTACTCATCTCATGGCTAGATAATTAACAAGGTTCCTTTATACCCACCCTACTCTAACTGAGTATGTAGTGATTTTGATATATAAGTTATCGGTAACATCAACTTAACTAAATCACTTCCCTTTTTATATTCATATAACTTCTACACTTGTTATACATGTGAACTAACTCACTTTTCATTAATATTCCGTATATAATTAATTATAAAATTATATACTTAAAATCATATTCCAGCATTCATAATCATACTGTAATATATATAATAACTTGCAACCTCCCGAGTAAAATACTCCCGGAATGTAAATTCTATAAAGTGTTATCCCACTAAGTACAATCACATAGCCTAGTTATCTCAAGTCAGAATTTTCACACCAACTTGATAAAAATAAAATAATTGGAGGCGGTCATATTCCTTCCCTGAAAGTGAGTTGTCCCTCACCCATATAACGGACGCTATGACCTCGGGAATATACTCACCCTACTCCTCAATCTAGGGGATTCATCCACTACGCGCAACCTCCCCCTATAGCACTATAGTAACAAATATCTAATCACTGATATTAATTGAGCACACCATATATATATATACTAACGCCTCCGTATATATAAATATAAAAGTCCCGGCTATACCGTTCACTAAAACCCGTAACATAAGCCTATTAAAATTATTAAGAGTTTATGGTCCAACTCTAAGTATTAATTAAATTGCACTTTAATTAATTTAGTTATTGTTGGTGTCGCCCCCACCATAAATTTGGACTTACTCCCGTAGCCCAAAATAAATTTACCCGAGTCACAATTCCCGACTCTAATTTATTAGCCTCAAACCCTAATTAATTTATCTACAATTAATTAGATTTAAACCCATGTATTTAATTTCTCAATAATTAGTTACATAAGATTTATATATAAATTTTCCCTCTTATATACCCAACTGGCGAAACTGCCAGATTTTGGCGACCGTCGATCGATCGACCCAGACCGTCGATCGATCGATCGAACAGGTCTTCGTCTTCTTCGCGAAGACAGGGCAGCCATGGACGGATTTTCATAAACCCTAATCTCTTCTAACATGAGTTTTAAGCCATCTTATCACCAGAGCATACTAGAAACCTTATTAGGATTACCCAGAAAGCTTACAACATTCATCAATTCGTCCATAAACTACTGATTATAAATTTTGGGGAAAACCTATCTTTTTCCTTAAACCCATTTTTACTCCAAATTTCTTCATTAAATTCGTTTTAAATTTCTGAATATCATCCTAACAGATACACATCAATATTCCAATATCAGATTTTACATAACTCCTCATAATTTCGGGCCAATCAGATTCATGTTTTCTTTTGAATTATCAAAACCCCATGTTTATACCATGAACACCAAAACGAATTTTTTATTCATAACAGCACACAAATATGAATTTGAAAGACAGATTTTATGCTATTGCAAGTTATTCACTTGCCTTAGGTTTCGTAGTGTCTGAATCTTCAATGGATTCCAAGGTTGAAGATGACCTAGTTGGTTCTTTGAGATCCCCAAATTGGCTTTGGCTGCTGCTAGGGTTTCCTAACCCTTTAATTTCTTTCTCTGCTTAAGCTTAGCCAGCCCTTATTTCTTTTTATTAAGTTAATTAATCCATTCCCGTTTTTTGACTAATGGGCCAAGCCCAAGTGACCAAAATGCCCCCGAGTGGGCCCGACTATGTCTAAAAACGTCCCATGACCCGTTTACTACCCTTGGGTACACTTTTCCGACTATCTCGTCCCATCCGGACTCAACTGTACACTCAGAATTTGCATCCGAATTAATTTATAAAAATACTTATCCCCCACCCAATATAGTCTATACCGACTTCCGGATGTGATAAGTACATATCTCGTCATTAATACTCGAAACGACGAAATTACATTATTACTATACACTCAGTAAAAAATTTTCCCTAAATATTAACCATTCAATCCCAGATTAATATTTATATATTATTTTATCATAATTAATTCATTAAATTACAACACACTAGTAATTTAGAATTTCCGAATTAATTAAATTTTTTAAATGTACCAAAAATACGGGGTGTTACAGGTGACTCTCAAAATTTAAGATTTAACAACATCATGGTTTAAAAAGGATAATTTCATTTAGTACAAAACGCTCATTTGAACTTTATTGATTCATAAAGTTTTTCAATATCATATTATACTTTTCAAAACAAGTATTTCCAATTTGAGTCATTATACATGTCTTACTTACTATAACACAGTAGGCAGTTTCCCATATTTCAGAAGTTCATATATATATTAAATACTCGTATAATATATATATTCTAACAGCACCCCACATAAAATTTTATGGTGCGGGCATACTCTGCTATCCAATCCCCGTATCAATCGTACTAAAGGGAATACAAGTTCGGAATCACTCTCGAACTGTATAAATACATGCACAAATAATATTGAGGCGAAGCATAGTTTCCAAGTCCAAGAGGTCAGTACATACCCTCACGTCTCTTAGGACCATGACTACCGATTCGATAGCCTGTACCTAGGATTTCTATCTTCTAGGGTACGAGTCAATATCCCCCATAAGGCACAGGAGATAAGATCGTCCCAGCGCGGAAACCTCAGGGATAGCAAGTAGCGCGGGCATGATTTTCATAAGTATATAATATATGCATACACAATCATATAAATATACCACTTTTATTATATCAATTTATGTTTATCCAATAACGCACATTCACAACATTTATCCTTATTTTCCCATTATTATTTATCAAGTATAATGGTTCGTTTCTAACTTTAATTCGAAGGGTTTTTCCAACTTACTACGTAACGCTCATGGACTCTATTCGTCCAAATGTATAATTCAGTAGATATCCATTTATGTTCCAACGTAACTCTCTCTTACGTGTCTCTCCCCTTTAATATATACTTACATTATCCCTTATGTAAAATATCCCAAAAATATATATTTCGCCTTACATTAAAGGATTTTGAATTTTATTTTCAAAGATGAGAATTTCAAACGGTTTAGAAATCGGAATTAAAATGGAGTTTTAATTGAATTTTTATTATCTCTAAGAGTCCTCAAAACATAAAACTGTCTAGCAAAAAAAAAATATTAAAAAATATTGAACGGTCTGATCGAGCTGAATTTTTTTTGTAGCTTCCTCTCGTCTTCAGTTAATTCTCTGTAAAATTTCATCCAATTCCAACGATCCGATCGTCCGGAATAATTTTTTTTTAGTGTTTGTATCTGACTCTTTTCTTAATTAAACTATTAATCCTTTACATGACAAAGGGTTTCCAGAATATCATATAAATCATCACTTCATGAAAATTTCCTATCTCAAATTGGGTTTTTCTTCCATAAATCTCATCCTAATAACTCCTAAACTAATATGGATGATGCATCAACGAAATAACCAAGATAAAAACTTGCCTGGTATTTTCAAAAATCTGGTTTGGTGTTGAATTTGGTGTGGTTGCGTTCCCGTCTCGCGATCTACGCGTTGGCGGTGGCGGCGGTGCAAACGGGTGAGTTTTGAGCCTTGGAATGCCTTGAGAGCTCTCTCCTCTCCTCTCCAATGGCCGTTCTAGTGTTTTGAGTTATTTAACCCTAGGAGATAACCTAAACATCTGATATAACCCCTTTAATTTTGTTGGTTTTAATTACCCAACAATACAAAATGACTAAAATGCCCTCCCGGGGTACTAATTAGGCCTAAAAACGCCCCGAGACCCAAATCAAACTCCCGTGTATACTTTTCTGACTATCTCGACCCTTCCGGACGCGTTGACACACTCAAAACGACCATACGAACAACTTATAAAATATTTACTTTTATTTATCAATATTTAGTCTCGACGCGACACGGGAGCGTCCCGACTCAAATTTCTAAAATTGTCATTTTATTCACTCGTGACATTTAATATGGCCACTATTATATATTACTTTTCTCATTAGTAATATTCAACAAATTTTCCCATAATTACTAACTCTCATCACGTTAATAATTATAACATAATTAATTTCCGGATTTTTATTAAATAATTAATTCACATTAAATTTAATAAATCCCCAAATTAATATAGCATAAAAATACGGGGTATTACATACTTCCCCCCTAATAACGGAATTTTGTCCCGAAATTCGGAAAATAAGGCATACCTGGTACGAACAAATCTGGATATCTCTCGCGCATATCGACCTCGCGCTCCCAAGTGGATTCCTCCACGTTATGATGCTCCCACTGGACCCGTACAAGTGGAACTATCTTCGACCTCAATCTCCTCTCACTATAGTCTAGGATAGCCACCGGTCTCTCCTCGTAATAGTTGTCAGGCTGCAAGTCTATCTCATCTATCGCGATGTGAGTATGGGCCATATCATCCCGAAGATACCATCTCAACGACGAGATGTGGAATACATCATGAATGCGATGTAAATGCTCTGATAGTCCCAATCTGTATGCTACCGGCCCAATCCTCTCGATAATGGGAAATGGTCCTACGTACCTCGGGGCCAATTTCCCTTTCTTCCCGAACCTCATCACTCCTTTCATAGGCGATACACGCAGTAACACTTGGTTCCCCACATTAAACTCCCGGAAGAACTGTTTCGCATCGGCGTAGCTCTTCTGCTTGTCCTGGGCTACTCAAATGCGACTCCTGATCATCTCAATCCTCACGGAGGTTTCCTGAATCACCTCTGGTCCTAGAAACTTGTTATCCCCCATCTCGAGCCAACAAGTTGGAGAACGACAAGGCCAGCCATACAAAGCCTCAAATGGAGCCATACCAATCATAAACTGATAAGAGTTATTATAAGCAAACTCTACCAGTGGAATATGTGGCTCCCAACCTCCTCTAAAATCAAGAACACACATGCGTAGCATATCCTCTAACATCTGATTAGTTCGCTCTGTCTGTCCATCTGTCTGTGGGTGATAAGATGAACTCAACCTCAACTCAGTACCCATAGCCTCCTGAAAGCTTTCCCAAAAATGTGATACGAAAATCTTATCTCTATCTGACACAATATTCAGGGGCACCTCATGTAATCTGAAAATCTCAGCAATGAACAACTGAGCATACCGACCTGTGGTATAATCTGTCGGCACCGGCAGAAAATGAGCCACCTTGGTCAAACGGTCTACAATCACCCAGATAGAGTCGTGTCCCCGCTGTGATGTAGGAAACCCTGTAATAAAATCCATGGAAATACTCTCCCACTTCCACGCGGGTACTTCTAATGGCTGAAGCAATCCTGACGGTTTCTGATGGTCCACCTTCACCAGTTGGCAGGTAGAACACTTGGACACGAACTCAGCAATGTCATTCTTCATCCCACTCCACCAGTATTGCCTCCTCATATCCTGGTACATCTTATCTCCTTCAGGATGTACCGCAAATCGGGACTCGTGAGATTGGGTCATCACTACATGACGCAATTCTGCCCCTTCTGGAACCACTAACCTCCCATTAAACCTCAAACCCCCATTAGAACTAACAGAATATGACTCATCACCCTCGGCTAAAATTCATACAATCTGCTCCTGGCAAAACGGGTCTATGGTTTGGGCCTGTATTACCCTCGTAACAATCTCGGGTATGACTGTCATAACAGATATGAAGGAATGAGCTACTGCATCCTGGTGACCCAACTCCTTCCACTTCGCTTTCCAGACGTTCGCTACCTCATTTATCGGTCTTCATCTCAATGCATCAACAACTACGTTGGCTTTCCCCGAATGATACTGTATGTCGAACTGATAGTCCTTCACAAACTCTAACCATCTGCGCTGACGCATATTCAGCTCTCGCTGAGTGAACAGGTACTGCAGTGATTTGTGATTTGTGAACAAACGGAACTTCTCCCCCAATAAATAGTGTCTCCATATCCGCAGTGCAAAAACGACCGCTGCTAACTCCAGGTCGTGGGTGGGGTAATTCTTCTCATGCGGCTTAAGCTTACGGGAGGCAAAAGCTATAGCCTTCTCTTCCTGCTGAAGTACTCCCCCAAGTCCCCGTAAAGAGGAATCGGTGTAAACCAGGTACTCCATACCCGGCTTCGGTAAAGCAAGGACTGGTGCTGAAGTAAGTTTGTCTTTCAGCTCGTCGAAAGCCAATTGATAAGCATCATCCCAAACATATGGTGCCCCTTTGCGAGTCAGGTTCGTCAATGGACCCGCTATTTTGGAGAATCCCCGAATGAATCACCTGTAGTATCCGGATAACCCCAAGAAACTACGCACTTCCGTCGGTGTCGTGGGCTGTCCCCACTCCCTCACCGCTGACACTTTACTCGGGTCAACTGCTATCCCCTGTTCAGAAATAACATGCCCCAAGAACTGTACCTCTCGCAACCAGAATCCACACTTCTCGTACTTAGCATACAACTAATGCTCTCGTAAAGTCTGAAGAACCTGCCTCAAGTGCTCGGCATGCTCCTCCTCGGAGTGTGAATATATTAAAATGTCATCTATGAAGACGATGACAAAATGATCCAAGAACTCTCTGAATACTCGATTTATTAAATCCATGAACACGGCTGGAGCATTTGTTATACCAAATGTCATCACTCTGAACTCGTAAGACCCATATCTCGTCAAGAAGGCAGTCTTTGAAACGTCCTTCTCTCTAATACGTAGCTGATGGTACCCCGACCTCAGATCTATCTTCGAAAAGAAAGTTGCTCCCCTCAGCTGGTCGAACAGATCATTGATTCGAGGCAACGGATACTTATTCCGTATCGTGACCATGTTCAACTCTCGGTAGTCCACACATAACCTCAGTGAACCATCTCTCTTCTTCACAAACAAGACTGGAGCGCCCCAAGGTGACGTACTCCTACGAATGAAGCCCTGACCTAACATCTGCTCTATCTGATCTCGTAACTCTCGCATCTCCGCCGGAGCCATACGGTATGGATCGCGTGCTATAGGTCTCGTATCTGGCAATAAATCTATGACAAAGTCTATCTCTCGACTGGGGGGTAGGCCTGGTATCTCCTGGAATACATCGGAATACTCACGAACGACTGTGATCGAGTCTAAAGGAATCACAACCTCCTTAGAGGTATCCTCCTCTATATAATACAAATGAGCGGTCGAACCTCCCTCTGGGCGAGGCATCGCCACTACAAACATCTCTTGCCCCAGAATGGCAAAAACAATGCTCCCACCGAAGCAATCAATCATGGCTCTATAAGCTGCGAGCAAATCCATACCGATAATAACATCATGCTCATGCATATCTAAGACTAACATGTCTGCAGGTAATACCAAACTACCAATCTCTACCCCCACTCCTCGGCATATAAAGAAGATAAGCGACCCACTCCCCAATGGTGAGTCTACACACGTCACTGTGCTCTCTGCTATGGCTAACAACCCTAAGGACTTTGCAAAATGCGTAGCTATAAAATAATGCGTCGCCCCAGTATCAAACAAAACCCGACCCATAGTACCATGGATAGGAAACATACCCTCAATCGCGGGTGGTGCCTGTGGAGCTGCTGCCTGGTGGACGTTATAGACACATCCGTACTGTAACTGCCCCTACTACACTGGAGCTGCTGGAATGGCTGGTAGGGCTGGCACCTGGGCTGGAGCTGGGAGGGCAGCTGGAAAAAGTGGTCTCTGTGGCTCATTACGGGCACCCTGCTGCTGTGGGGCCCTATTACCCTCTGGGCAATCCTGACGCTTATGACCATTCTTGCCGCATACAAAACACCGGCCTCTGAAGTTACCTCCCCTCTGACCCTGCTGACCACGGCCCTGCAGGCCGTTACCTCCCTACCACTGGCCCTGATTAGCACGCTATTGGCCCTGTTGTCCCTATTGATTAGGCTAGCCCTGCTGTCCCTGCCTATAACCCCCAAATCCCTGCCTAGAATCACCTGAACGGAATCGCTTAGCAGGGTCCCCCTGATGGGAACTCTGCTCGTGTTGACGAGTCTGTCCATGAGATGGTGCCCCACTAGCACTACTACCCCCGGTCCTGCCCTGCTGGCTGGACTCTTCTGCTCTCCTACTTCCCTGCAGATAGAAGCGGTGATCCTGGCAATGTAGTAACGCAGCATTGAGTACATCAGTGAAAGTACTCAGAGATAGATTCCCTATAAGATGCTGACGGATCCTCCAATCTAACCCGTCCTCAAACAACATTATCTTCTTACTATCAGTAGGTGTCTCATCTGGCACTATGGTGAGAAGTCTCGTGAACTCCTCCTCATACTCAGCAACGGTAGAGTTCTCCTGTTTCAAATTCAGTAATTTTCGCCTCATCTTAGTCTGTACGGCGGGTGGAAAGTACTTACGGTCAAACCGCTCCTAGAACGACTGAATAGGGATCGTGTCCCTCTCCTCCAAGGTGGTAGTGAACTCCCACCACTGCAAAGCGGCCCCCACCAGTTTAAAGGAAGCCAATAACTGCCTTTGCACGTTGGTGCACTCATACATACGAAGATGCCGCTGGATGTCTTTCTTCCATTGGCTGACAGTGACGATATCTGAGCTACCAGAGAACTCAGGGGGATGCGCCTTCTGAAAAGCCTCCCTAACCCTCTCCCATGCAGATGGAAGCTGTGCTGGTACTGGCACCACTGCCTGAATCTGGGGTGGAGCCTGCTGAACCACCGCTAGCGCGACATTCACCGCTTGAGCAACAATGGCGGCTACTTCATTAGCATTCATAGTGCCTTGTGCCAGAGCTGCTGGCTGCTTGGCCTGGGCACGCCTATCCTTCGGTGCACGTCTCGAAGGCATCTTAAACGTGAAGAAGTTTATTAGTCTCCAGTCATTATCAAATCCCAAATGGCTGGAGATGTAAACGTAAAAGCAGGAATACAACAATCCTAAAAATAGGGCTCTATAGAAAAAACATTAAGCTGAAAGCGAAAATAAGCTGTACAGATCCTATGGACACTAGAACCTGATGCTCTGATACCACCTGTGACACCCCGCCTAATTAAATACTGGGCGATCACTCCTTTATTAAATTGAAATCAAGGTGAACAGTTGGTTCATTCTTAGCATCACTGTTGTAAAAATAACTTTTCCAAATTTAACACCCTATTTAATTTAGCTAAGTGTAAAAACCATTTTTTTAAACATTACTTTCCAATTTTATTTATTTATTTTATTAAACAATCAATCCAATAATTTAACATTTAACAACCGAATCCCAACATTTAAAACTTAAAGTAAAACATACATGCTGAATAAATCCCAAAGTAACATTACTAGAAATAACTGAAATACAAATGTCCCAATAAAATAGATAAATAGTGGAAAGGGTGACACATGCCAAATAAGGAGAATGATAGAAGTGGAATCAAGTAAATGAAATCGTCTAAGCAAGTGGCATGCAACTCCCACCTAAGATGCAGCACTTTCCTTCCAAGGGATCCTAAACAAGACGCCCCTGTGGCTGGACACCTGTAATATATACATATATATACAAGAGAGAAAGAGGAATAGAAATGGGTCAGAGCCCGATAGTGTATATGATTTAAAAATTCGTTTAGCAAGTATTTAAATTGATACAGGCCAATGCAACAACATATTAGTGCGACACTCTCTTGAGAAATTCTCGCCTCTCTTCTAATGTGCACTCCTATCGCACTCCTTCCCAATGGTTTATCTCATCATATATCACACTATCCTTCCCCAAGGATTTAACTTATCTTAGGTGACTCTCAAAATTTAAGATTTAACAACATCATGGTTTAAAAAGGATAATTTCATTTAGTACAAAATGCTCATTTGAACTTTATTGATTCATAAAGTTTTTCAATATCATATTATACTTTTCAAAACAAGTATTTCCAATTTGAGTCATTATACATGTCTTACTTACCATAACACAGTAGGCAGTTTCCCATATTTCAGAAGTTCATATATATATTAAATACTCGTATAATATATATATTCTAACAGCACCCCACATAAAATTTTATGGTGCGGGCATACTCTGCTATCCAATCCCCGTATCAATCGTACTAAAGGGAATACAAGTTCGGAATCACTCTCGAACTGTATAAATACATGCACAAATAATATTGAGGCGAAGCATAGTTTCCAAGTCCAAGAGGTCAGTACATACCCTCACGTCTCTTAGGACCGTGGCTACCGATTCGATACCCTGTACCTAGGATTTCTATCTTCTAGGGTACGAGTCAATATCCCCCATAAGGCACAGGAGATAAGATCGTCCCAGCGCGAAAACCTCAGGGATAGCAAGTAGCGCGGGCATGATTTTCATAAGTATATAATATATGCATACACAATCATATAAATATACCACTTTTATTATATCAATTTAGGTTTATCCAATAACGCACATTCACAACATTTATCCTTATTTTCCCATTATTATTTATCAAGCATAATGGTTCGTTTCTAACTTTAATTCGAAGGGTTTTTCCAACTTACTACGTAACCCTCATGGACTCTATTCGTCCAAATGTATAATTCAGTAGATATCCATTTATGTTCCAACGTAACTCTCTCTTACGTGTCTCTCCCCTTTAATATATACTTACATTATCCCTTATGCAAAATATCCCAAAAATATATATTTCGCCTTACATTAAAGGATTTTGAATTTTATTTTCAAAGATGAGAATTTCAAACGGTTTCGAAATCGGAATTAAAATGGAGTTTTAATTGAATTTTTATTATCTCTAAGAGTCCTCAAAACATAAAACTGTCTAGCAAAAAAAAATATTAAAAAATATTGAACGGTCCGATCGAGCTGAATTTTTTTTGTAGCTTCCTCTCGTCTTCAGCTAATTCTCTGTAAAATTTCATCTAATTCCAACGATCCGATCGTCCGGAATAAATTTTTTTTTAGTGTTTGTATCTGACTCTTTTCTTATTCAAACTCTTAATCCTTTACATGACAAAGGGTTTCCAGAATATTATATAAATCATCACTACATGAAAATTTTCTATCTCAAATTGGGTTTTTCTTCCATAAATCTCATCCTAATAACTCCTAAACTAATATGGATGATGAATCAACAAAATATGCAAGATAAACACTTGCCTAGGATTTTCAGAAATCTGGTTTGGTGTTGAATATGGTGTGGTTGCGTTCCCCGTCTCGCGATCTACGCGTTGGCAGTGGCGGCGGTGCAAACGGGTGAGTTTTGAGCCTTGGAATGCCTTGAGAGCTCTCTCCTCTCCTCTCCAATGGCCGTTCTTGTGTTTTGAGTTATCTAACCCTAGGAGATAACCTAAACATCTGATATAACCCCTTTAATTTTCGTGGGTTTAATTACCCAAAAATACAAAATGACTAAAATGCCCTCCCGGGGTACTAATTAGGCCTAAAAACGTCCCGAGACCCAAATCAAACTCCCGGGTAAACTTTTCTAACTATCTCGACCCTTCTGGACGCGTTGGCGTACTCAAAACGACCATACGAACAACTTATAAAATATTTACTTTTATTTATCAATATTTAGTCCCGACGCGACACGGGAGCGTCCCGACTCAAATTTCTAAAATTGTCATTTTATTCACTCGTGACATTTAATATGGCCACTATTATATATTACTTTGCTCATTAGTAATATTCAACAAATTTTCTCATAATTACTAACTCTCATCACGTTACTAATTATAACATAATTAATTTCCGGATTTTTATTAAATAATTAATTCACATTAAATTTAATAAATCCCCAAATTAATATAGCATAAAAATACGGGGTATTACAGTTTGATTATGAACCGTTGGATTGTTTTAAACTATGGCCTGCATGCATTCTTACCTGATCCTTGTGTTTACATTTAAACTAATCAGAGGCCTTATAATTGCGGTGCATTGTTAGCCATCAGATTACCTTGATCAGTTGTGACTTAATCGTGGCCATTCATTCGCTTCGATGTTCCAGAGGCTTCCATGGCTTAGTATATATACATGCCTTATGTTTTGCGATTTCAATATTTGGCCTTCCTCACTTTTGAGAGAAAATAAATATATAAATGATAATAGAGAGAGAGAGAGAGAAGAAGAAGAAGAAGAAGAAGAAGAAGAAGAAGAGAGAAATAGAAAACCCTAACTAATCTCTGGCCAAATCTCACCAAAAAATATTTCTGAGAGTGTGTTAGATCGAGAGTTGTGAAGATCATTCCTCTTCTATCCTTTATCTCTTTTCCAACTTAATCACAACATTCTGATCTCATTTTCTCTAATAGAAAACTGAGATTGACGTTCTGTGATACATTCCACGTTTATTTTTTTTTATTTCTTATTTTGAGAAATCATAGTTTTCTTGGATGTTTTCAACTGTTATGTTTTCAAACCCTAAAACTAACAAAACTGTTTCTAATTTCAGTTTCTTTGAACATTCAGACTTTGATCTAGTTTATGATCTTGATTCGGGATTTAAACTTTCACATATTTCTCATTTTGTGAAATAGTTTGTACATTTCAAAATAAGAAAGTGTTTAGGACCTTGGCTCGTGTTTATATCAAGATTCCCTCTTGATCTGTGGATATATTGAAAGATACAAAGTCTGATAGTTTCGATTAAACTGATTTTGGAAATATTTACATAGTTCTGATCTTTTTGTAATTTGTTTAGCATCCAATCTATAATTAAGTGTGTGTGAGTTGCATGCATATGCTTTAGAGAACATCACCACTTACACCTTCACACTACTACACTGAAAAGTTTTGGTATTGAGATCTTGGACTTTTGAGGCGAAGTAAAGCTAAAAAGGAGTAGAGTTACAAAGCTGAGAGAACATCAACAACATGAGAGCCTTGGGAGAAGTAAAAAAAATCTAGAGGAGTTGGTACATTTCTGAACTTAGAATTAGGTCTGATTGTGTGTCTTGATTGTTATATAGTTTGTAAACTATTACACTATTTTAGTGGATTTTTACTTTTGAGGTGTAGAGGCCTCCGTGGATGTTTTCCCAATTAGGTGGGGTTTTACCACGTTAAAATTGTACTTGTATACTTCCTCTTCCTCTCATCCCTTTCTTGAGGCTGTGTTGATTTAAATTCTTTATAATTTTTGGTTTTTAAAACTAGTAAACCTATACCTTAAATTACTCGTTCATACTGTGTTACACATCTTGTATTTAAAATTTGTTTTAAGAAAAGAGTTTCTTCAATAAACTGTTCGGAGCCATTTAGATAGTTTAATCTTGAATTAAACGACTTAAGTGGTACTTTTTTCACATCTCACATTTTCATATTTGTCTTATGTCTCGTTTGCTTCTTTCATGCTAAGAATTATATTATATTGTTTAATAACTTGTATAATTTAATGATTAGACTTGATCAACCCGAGATTTAAAATATATGGGGTATCACAATAATATAACTTATTCCTCTTCCCTAGACCCATATATATATATATAATTGATCTTGGCTTAGGTAAGTAGGGTTTTAAAAAAGTTTGCATTGTACAAGGATTTTATATCTACGACTACAAATTCAATCAAATTTGATATGCTTCTAGTTTGCTCTTAAAGCACAATCTTTTTCATGGGCATTGTCATTTTTTTGCAAATCTGATAAAAGGGATGGTCGCCTCTATTAGGTCTTCCATTCATAAGTTAAGATGTTTAAAGAACTTAAGGTACATGACCTTCGAGAAACTCCCCTTGTCCACTAGTAGCTTTTCCATATCTGAGTTAGAATTTATGAGTGTGATTACTAGTGTATCCTATCCTCTTCATGAAAACGTTGTGCTTGGCATAGTCTGTTTCCTATAGTTGATCATGTTAGATAATAGTGGGCTTCTTCAGATCGATCTAGAAAGGCTTCACTACCACAGTGATATTTTTTTTATCTCCATTATCACCTCATTCCCTTTGATATGGTTAGGAGTTGAGGCTCTGCGTATCAATCTAGTGACCTAATTTTTTACCTTTCAGGACATTATATAGATTTTAATCACGTTCTACCTGACTTTTTTCATTTTTATTCTTGAAGAAATCATCCAGGGGGACTGCCTGAGTCAACTCCTCCAGGTGTGATTTTAATGTCTTGCAATTATTTGTCATTTGCTCGTGTTCCTTATGGTGGAAATATCTCAAGATGGTGTTTCTCTTAGAGGGGTCACCCGCCATCTTTCTCCGCCACTTGAAATATTACTGGCCCTTTATCTTGGTCAATATATTCTATATTGGTTTTCTAAAGACATTTTTTATGGCTCAATGAGCTTTGCTATGATCTAAATTCTCGCCCCCTTAGGTCGTTGTTCTGCTTCTTTCCCGCTTTTTAGATGCGAAATTCTTGCCTTCGTTCTTTTTTTCCTTTTTTTGACCGTTGTCCTAGTTTGTGCCTATGGCCACATCTTCGACACTAGCATATTTTTAAATTGTGGACATTATATCACCAATAGGGGTCACTTCCTTCTTGGTAAGGGAGTGGTACAACATGGAATTATTTGGGAGGTCAATATTAAATAAGGCCATTGCGACTTGTTTGGTGCAATCTTACACCTCATTGTAGACCTCCCAATATCGTTTGTCCCTTATGAGCATTCCCCATGACATCAGTGATTGGAGGAACCTGAGTAGCAGGTGTAATAGTAGCATGCTCTTCTTTATGTTGAACATTATCAATTTCAAGGGTGCGATTCTCTAAGAGAATACCTCCCCAACGAAGTCGTCAAATGTAAAAGTGTACTTATCTTTAGATTTTGAGAGCAGATAGTAGTTTCTCTTGTTACCTTGGTGTGTATGGTGAAACTGAGGTGTAAATTGTATTAATGATGCTGATATATATGGATAATGAGCTCAAAGAAGGAAAATAACTGGAAAAACACAACAATCAACAACGTTCACATAACGTGGTTCACGTAACAACAACAACACCTACTACTATGCCAATCGTAACTCCTCACATGTTCCACTTGCGGATGCCGATATTGATGATGAGGACAACAAGATTGATGATTCTAAGTTTGATGATGATGATATATTAGATGATGACAAGGGATTTTCTTTCTATCTCTTATCATTTTATACTCTTTTATTAGTACTAGCTATGGTACTTTAATTTTCTTGGCCTGTATTGGTGATTTACCCTATATTTGTTAGTACTTTGGTATTTTAGATACTTTTTGTGAGTTGTATGGATATTTTATTGGTTTTATGGATGATATTTCTTTATCTATATTCTTATGTGAAGGTACCTATATAGAGCACACATAGGGTTTTCTTTTCGTTCCATAGCTATATAGACCTTCATCTAGTTTGACTCGAATTTTGACAAAATATTTTTGTAATTAGGATTGTGTCCCGCCTATCGACGCCAAGCTCTCCTTGTCCGTCTACATCAAATGATCTCTCGATTCAGTCCCTCCTTTCATAAAAAAGGTAATTTTCATATCTTATGGCTCATTCAATATATTTTGTCACGTAGGACACGACATAGTTTTATAAAACTGATGTCACGTTTTGTTTTTAATAGCCTTAGAGTGTTTATTAGTCTATTACACACGTGTCAATTTTTTAATGCACTCATCTGTGTGTGACACCCCGCCTAATTAAATACCGGGCGATCACTCCTTTATTAAATTAATTCAAGGTGAACAGTTGGTTCATTCTCAGCATCACTGTCGAAAAATAAAACATTTCCAATTTAAACACCCTAATTAATTAAGCTAAGTGTCAAAACCATTTAAACCTTTATTCAAATTTTATTAAATCCGGTTATAAAATCTTAAACCATTAACGTCTAAAGAGTCACACAATAAGTAGAAGAATAAAATGAACATTCAAGAGTGTACCCAACAATAACAAATCCCAATATTAAAATACTAAGGAAAACATCCTGACATTAACGATCCCGAAATAAAGATACTGAAATTAAAAGAATTACAATCTCTGACAATACCAACTAATTAATAGAAAGAGGGCGACACATGCCCCTGCTGGATAAAACTGAACTAGGAGTAGAATCAAATGGATGAAGTCGTCTAAACAACATGCCTGCAACTCCCACCTAAGCTGCAGCTCGTTCCTGCCAAAGGACCCTATGCAAGACGCCCCTATGGCTGGGCACCTGTAATATATACATATATATATATACAAGAGAGAAACAGAAAAGGAAACGGGTCAGAACCCGATAGTGTATATGATTTAAAAATTCGTTTAGCAAGTATTTAAATTGATTACAGGCCAATGCAACAACATATTAGTGCGACACTCTCTTGAGAAATTCTCACCTCTCTTCTAATGTGCACACCTTTCGTACTAACCTTCCCAATGGTCTATCTCATCATATACCACATTATCTTTCCCCAATGATTTAACTTATCTCAGGTTATTCGCAGGATTTACAACTGAACAACACAAGTATTTAAAACGTAAGATTTCAATTTGTAACCAAAGTTCTCCTTTTAACTTTATTAATCAATAAAGTTTTCCAGTGTCATATTATACTTTCTCAAAACAAGTATTTATAATTTGAGTCATCAACCATGTCCTACATATCAAATTACAGTAGGCAGTTCCAGATTTCAGAACTTCATATATATATTAATTACTCGTATAATATATATATTCTAACAGCACCCCACATAAAAATTATGGTGCGAGCATACTCTGCTATCCAATCCCCGTATCAATCGCACTAAAGGGAAGACAAGTTCAGAATCACTCTCGAGCTGTATAAATACATACACAAACTATATTGAGGCGAAGCTAGATTCCAAGTCCAAGAGGTCAGTACATACCCTCACGTCTCTTAGGACCGTCCGACTATCGATCCCATAGCCCGTACCTAGGATTTCTATCTTCTAGGGTACGAGTCAATATCCCCCATAAGGCAACACAGGATAAGATCGTCCCAGCGCGGTAACCTCAGGGATAACAAGTAGCGCGGGCATGTTTTTCATACATAGATAGCATATGCATACACAATCATATAACTATACTAATATTACCATATCAATATTGGGTATATTCTCAAATCCCATACTTACGACATTATTTCTCATATCTCATTATTTGTTATCACATGTAACAGTTCATTTCTAACCTTGATTCGGTTTTATTCCAACTTACCACATAACTCTCATGGTTATATCCTCCCACCTATAAAAATTCAGTAGGTATTCATCTATTCTCTTTCGTAACTATTTTACGTAATCTTCTCACTTTAAATATGTAGTTTTATCGTTTCTTATATATGAAATCTCCCAAGGATACAACTCTCGTCTAACCTTAAAGGTCCCAAAACTTATTCATATACCCTACTGGTCCTCTTTATCTCTCAAAACATATTTATAAGGGTGTCCATGAATTATTCCTCATTAAAGTGAATTTCAACTAATTAAGAAGGGAAAACATGAGTCTGCCAGGAGGGGTCGATCGATCAAGGTCTGGGGCTCGATCGATCGAACCTTCGATCGATCGAAGCTCAAGGCTCGATCGATCGATCAAGCAGGTATGCGAAATCTGCAGTTTTGCAGTTATGGGTTTCATCCTCTAACCTCAACCAATTTCATATTTTTCATTCCTAATCGTCCCAGATTTTATACTACTAACATTATATCATCATATTATGTATTTTCTACGTAAAGCATGTAAGTTTTCGTCACTAAACATGGATTAACAACCCAAAATTCATGTAAATATCAAGAACCCTAGAAATCTCTTAAACACGGTTCTAACACATCTTATCCAGAATTTCCTTCTTATAAAACAACATAAATTCGTGGTTTAATCCTCTACATGGAAAAAGGATTTCCAGAATATCATTTAAATCATCCCTACATGCAATTTCCTATCTCAAATGGGGTTTTTCTTCCATATAACTCATCCTAATCATTCCTACACTAATATGAGTGATGCACCAACGAAAATAATCAAGATAAACACTTGCTTGGGATTTTCGACGTTCTATTTTTGTGCCGAATTTGTTGTGGTTGCCTTCCCCGTCTCGCGATCCACGCGTTGGTGGTGGCGGCGGTGCAAACGGATGGGTTTTGAGCCTTGGATTTCCTTGAGAGCTCTCTCCTCTCTTCTCCAATGGCCGTTCTAGAGTTTTGAGTTTTATAACCCTATATGGTAACCCAGATATCTTATATAACCCCTTTAATTTTCGTTGGTTTAATTACCCAAAAATACAAAATGACTAAAATGCCCTCCCGGGGTACTAATTTGGCCTAAAAACGGCTCGAGACCCAAACTAAACCCCCGGGTACACTTTTCTGACTATCTCGACCCTTCCGAACGCGTTGGCGCACTCAAAATGACCATACAAACAACTTATGAAATGTTCACTTTTATAAATCAACATTTAGTCCCGACACGACACAGGCGCGTCCCGACTTAAATTTCCATAATTGTCATTTTATTCACACGTGACAATATTATAAAAATAAATATCATATTTTTCTATACTCATCCAGTAACATTCAACAAATAACAAATTTTCAATAATTACTAACTCTCGTCACGCTAGTAAATATTTAAAACAACATTCCGGATTAAAATTAAATTAATTTATCTCAATTAAATTTAATAAATCCCATAATTTAAAAGCTATAAAAATACGGGGTATTACATACTTCCCCCCTAATAACGGAATTTCATCCCGAAATTCAGAAAATAAGGCCTATCAGGTAGCACAAATTCTGGATATCCTTTTCCGTACACAAACTAACTACACATTACGACGCTCAATCACTATAGCCCTTTCTTCACAGCAACATTGTTTTACATTCTCATTGGAGACACTTCACATTGTGCTCCCAACCGATAACATTCGCATAGGTCACGCCTATACGTTATAAATTTCATTATCTCACTATCATTAGGAGGCCGCACCTCACTACATGACAAATACTCGGATTTATTCATATACAAAACTCCCATTCTAAGAAAATATTACGAACATTTGATCACTCTTGCTCGCCTAAAACAGTCGTGGAATTCTACCACAGTTATCAGATGTTCTCTCGACCGATCCAAAAACTCTGATTATCTACTCACCTCTAAACATACGGAAGGAGAATAGTCGAGGTTCTTCCATAACAAAACCTTAAAAGCACCTTGTACACGACAAATGGGTACGAGTGCTTCTACCGAGCATTCCTGAAATCATCGTACCAATATTCCAAAATCTCCTTCACGTGGCTCCACAAATCTTTAATCACCGTGCGCCCATTCCCTGGCTAAGGGTGATACATCCTACTCGAAACAAAACCTTATCTTTGTTGGTTCCTGAAATTCCATATCAAAGGTGGGATTCACCAATCTCATCCTGATTTAGAAATTTATACTGCGCCGGACCATGCACTGGCGCGACCTTCCTTTCAAAGGAAGTCTGGGTCATACTAGTTAATATTGTAAACCAGCCCAAAGGAATATCAATCACTTCCTTCTCGACGGCTTAATTCATATGTTCGGGATGAACCCTTGATCTTGTTTTGAGGATGGCAACCCATCCAAGAACTGTACCGACTTTACCTACCTCTTCTAAATTCAGGAATTGTAGCTAAACACAAAATTCTTTGGTTGATTCTCCTCTTTCAACCCAACCTTACCCATGGGCGGTGCATGTAGAGACTATCACTACGTCCCGCTAAACATCGATTCTTCCTTGAAATGTCTCACATTAAGTGACACGTAATACTCCCCTTCCTTCCTTGTAGTATGCCTAAAGTTCCACCCGTGCTCTTCTCTCCACGAAGCGCACTTTTGGATCTCTTATACCAGACCAACATCATCACCCTTTGTATGTGCAATTCGCTCTCATACTTGCCTACTAACAACTCCGCTCCGAGTGTTCTTCATAATCATTTAATTCTGCTCCATTCAAGGAATACTCTTCTTAAATGACTTCCCACAGTCTTCCAATTCAAATATGGGTGTGCTATTCTAATTACACACCTATGTATGGATTATCGCCCCTCATGTGACGTTTAATCCACTCTATCATTTCCACTTCGTTTAATTAGTCCCACAACATATTTTCCACACGTCCATTGCTACGCCCCTTCATCTCGGACGAGTTTTAACATCCGTTAACCAGGATGTCTACACACCCTATAAGCCGGGCATACTAGCGTAAGCATCACATACGCTCCATACTAATAAACAAATTCTTTGATTTCCCTGGTGCTTGAAGCGTGATTACAACACTTTAATCACCCTAAAAATCAAAATTTTAAATCTTCCTTATTATCATTTCGCCCCCTTAACTCGTGGTGACAAAGCAAAACTTTCAATGCTTTCTTACCACACCACCGACTCCAATGGATTTAAATCAAAATTCAACTTCCAACTTACATACATAATTACTTGATCCCATTTCGACCAGGGTACCGAACTCATGGAATAGTGACCAAACGTCTCCCTATTTCCAACCTTACGCTAAGTTTCATACGTGGGATGTCTCGCAAAGCGAAATCCAAATAAGGAACCCCCCTGATACACTACTACCATTATCGGTTATCGAAATCCGTTAGGTCCTCCGTCCATAGTATATACCCTTTTATTCCGTCCCTTGACAGAAAAGTTAAAATTTCTCCCGTAATTATGCTTAACAAAGAACGTTTCACTAATTGCACTATTGTTCAGTATAGGTTGGTGGTAATAGCATTCCATAAACTTCGAATACATACAATCGGAATTCTCGAAATTCCTTTCCCTAATAATAGGGGTATAAATATTAACTCCCACATCTCTAAAGGATAAATATAACAATGCACTTTTCCTATCACTAAGTCCGGAGTGCTAAACATAATACTGAGTCAAATCTTTTCGCTCAAAGGTAAATCCCGATACATACAGAGTTATACTAACAAAGTCTATACATACTTTGGCATCGAATATCTCGAGCCCACTATCCCCTCCGAAGTCTCTAGGATAGATACTATAAGTGCGAGTCCAACCTTCTTACAGGTAAAGCCTCGCCAAAACAAACATAAAACATGCCGCGCTAATGCAACCACTCTGATAGCCTTGCAATAAATGCCCACTATCGTACTAACCATTTCTATAATGTTTTAACAAAGATAATATCATACTCGTATATCGCATCACTACAACGAGTAGCCTCAATAAAGTACAAAACACTGTTAATATACTCATTCATCCTCCGTGGATAGCACTAAAGAAAAATCCCGCTACACCAGGGAAAAATATTCACATTTTAATAACGTTTATAATGATATGCATTAAGCTCGTTTCACATGCTAATCTAGCAATGAACAAAATATGGTGACTCGCTCGTATCACATAAACACGCCGCATCCTCTGAGGATACAACTTACACTTCTACCTTGTCAATCTTCTTGACTGCGCAAATGGTTTTCGGACGTAACACGTCTACTCAAACCAAACAAAAATTTCTTTAATCGTTGCCTCTTACTAGGCACCGTATTCTTGTCCTTTTTCTCACTTTGGAACATATTATCGTGAGCGATCTCACTCCGCACAAAATACCTCAACATATAATCCACTTACCACCTGTCCTACTAACCAGGTTAGGATTGTCCTTCTCTCGGACTTTAGTAAACTCGATTACTGTTAACCATCCCGGTTGTTCCCTTAGCTTTCTTGGCCATAAAGATCCTGTTACTATCTATAATAGTACTTACTGAATTTACCATCACTTGGTAAGAATTTAATTATCCGAATCATTTAAATGGTTCCCCTGATGTGTATCCAAATCCCTTTGTGGTGCTATACCACCACCGTTGAATTCAGTCTTATTCTCGACTAAATTCTTCGATTCCTTTAACTTCCCCCACAAAGAAGCGTTATCATCTATTTTGACAAAATATGACAATGTCAACCTCTGATTCGGTCGTCCATCAGAATTTCCTCCTCGAGTATTATCAACTATTATTACGAGTTGGTTTCCCACTTGGAGTCGTTTCCTCCACTAGTATCTACCTCTTTCGATACAAAATTTGCTAACGATTAGGATTCATATCCACAATTGGATTTCTGTCATGCCCTCCTGCGATGAGTTCAGAACCACGTTTGCTTCTCATCCTGAACAGTTGAGGAAGGAACATACGGTCAACACTGTACCTAAGGTTCTCCTATAGGCATAGCATTCTACTTCTAAAATGGGTGGTTGACTCCAACCATTATAATTTCGTCCGGAAAGACAAGAGATTTTCCTCTAAATTTTCACTTTCAGTTTACCACACTCCGTCCTAGATCTAAGCCTTTGGATACTTTACCTCCTTTGGTAAAGACACATAATTTCCGCATTTCTAGAATTTCCCACTGACAGTCTCTACACGTTTTTTTGTAATACGTTGGGTAAGTTTACCCTCGCACCTCATTTGACTATAACAGCATTTGGAAATCACTGCTGCGCCTTAGTCGCCTTTCTAGTCTTGGCTTCTCGTGCCATAATGGAGGTGACCTCGACTACGGTCATCATCCTAGGATATATTTTATAATCTCAACTGAGCCCTGCCTCTTGATGTACGCTTAATGGTCCTCTTCTGACATCCGTCATCGCTCGGCACACGCACATATCCGAACGAAATTAGAATTCACTAATGTATACACATTATAGCAGGAAAACGAAATCTCGTCAAAGGAATCGACAATCCTAAACATAGGGCTCTATAACAAATAAAGTAACGCTGAAAGCATAATAAGTCGTACAGATCCTAAGGACACTAGAACCTGATGCTCTGATACCACCTGTGACACCCCGCCTAATTAAATACCGGGCGATCACTCCTTTATTAAATTAATTCAAGGTGAACAGTTGGTTCATTCTCAGCATCACTGTCGAAAAATAAAACTTTTCCAATTTAAACACCCTAATTAATTAAGCTAAGTGTCAAAACCATTTAAACCTTTATTCCAATTTTATTAAATCCGGTTATAAAACCTTAAACCATTAACGTCTAAAGAGTCACACAATAAGTAGAAGAATAAAATGAACATTCAAGAGTGTACCCAACAATAATAAATCCCAACATTAAAATACGAAGGAAAACATCCGGACATTAACGATCCCGAAATAAAGATACTGAAATTAAAAGAATTACAATCTCTGACAATACCAAATAATTAATAGAAAGAGGGCGACACATGCCCCTGCTGGATAAAACTGAACTAGGAGTAGAATCAAATGGATGAAGTCGTCTAAACAACATGCCTGCAACTCCCACCTAAGCTGCAGCTCGTTCCTGCCAAAGGACCCTATGCAAGACGCCCCTGTGGCTGGGCACCTGTAATATATACATATATATATATACAAGAGAGAAAGAGAAAAGGAAACGGGTCAGAGCCCGATAGTGTATATGATTTAAAAATTCTTTTAGCAAGTATTTAAATTGATTACAGGCCAATGCAACAACATATTAGTGCGACACTCTCTTGAGAAATTCTCACCTCTCTTATAATGTGCACACCTATCGCACTAACCTTCCCAATGGTCTATCTCGTCATATACCACACTATCTTTCCCCAATGATTTAACTTATCTTAGGTTATTCGCAGGATTTACAACTGAACAACACAAGTATTTAAAACGTAAGATTTCAATTTGTAACCAAAGTTCTCCTTTTAACTTTATTAATCAATAAAGTTTTCCAGTGTCATATTATACTTTCTCAAAGCAAGTATTTATAATTTGAGTCATCAACCATGTCCTACATATCAAATTACAGTAGGCAATTCCAGATTTCAGAACTTCATATATATATTAATTACTCGTATAATATATATATTCTAACAGCACCCCACTTAAAAATTATGGTGCGGGCATACTCTGCTATCCAATCCCCGTATCAATCGCACTAAAGGGAATACAAGTTCGGAATCACTCTCGAACTGTATAAATACATACACAAACAATATTGAGGCGAAGCTAGATTCCAAGTCCAAGAGGTCAGTACATACCCTCACGTCTCTTAGGACCGTCCGACTATCGATCCCATAGCCCGTACCTAGGATTTCTATCTTCTAGGGTACGAGTCAATATCCCCCATAAGGTAACACAAGATAAGATCGTCCCAGCGCGATAACCTCAGGGATAGCAAGTAGCGCGGGCATGTTTTTCATACATAGATAGCATATGCATACACAATCATAACACTATACTAATATTACCATATCAATATTGGGTATATTCTCAAATCCCATACTTACGACATTATTTCTCATATCTCATTATTTGTTATCACATGTAACAGTTCATATCTAACCTTGATTCGGTTTTATTCCAACTTACCACGTAACTCTCATGGTTATATCCTCCCACCTATAAAAATTCATTAGGTATTCATCTATTCTCTTTTGTAACTATTTTACGTAATCTTCTCACTTTAAATACGTAGTTTTATCATTTCTTATATATGAAATCTCCCAAGGATACAACTCTCGTCTAACCTTAAAGGTCCCAAAACTTATTCATATACCCTACTGGTCCTCTTTATCTCTCAAAACATATTTATAAGGGTGTCCATGAATTATTCCTCATTAAAGTGAATTTCAACTAATTAAGAAGGGAAAACATGAGTCTGCCAGGAGGGGTCGATAGATCGAGGTCTGGGGCTCGATCGATCGAACCTTCGATCGATCGATCAAGCAGGTATGCGAAATCTGCAGTTTTGCAGTTACGGGTTTCATCCTCTAACCTCAACCAATTTCATATTTTTCATTCCTAATCGTCCCAGAGTTTATACTACTAACATTATATCATCATATTATGTATGTTCTACGTAAAGCCTGTAAGTTTCCGTCACTAAACATGGATTAACAACCCAAAATTCATGTAAATATCAAGAACCCTAGAAATCTCTTAAACATGGTTCTAACACATCTTATCCAGAATTTCCTTCTTATAAAACATCCTAAATTCGTGGTTTAATCCTCTACATGGAAAAAGGGTTTCCAAAATATCATTTAAATCATCCCTACATGCAATTTCCTATCTCAAATGGGGTTTTTCTTCCATACAACTCATCCTAATCATTCCTACACTAATATGAGTGATGCACCAATGAAAATAAGCAAGATAAACACTTGCCTGGGATTTTCAATGTTCTGGTTTGGTGCCGAATTTGGTGTGGTTGCGTTCCCCGTCTCGCGATCTACGCGTTGGTGGTGGCAGCGGTGCAAACGGATGGGTTTTGAGCCTTGGATTTCCTTGAGAGCTCTCTCCTCTCTTCTCCAATGGACGTTCTAGAGTTTTGAGTTTTCTAATCCTAGATGGTAACCCAGATATCTTATATAACCCCTTTAATTTTCGTTGGTTTAATTACCCAAAAATACAAAATGACTAAAATGCCCTCCCGGGGTACTAATTTGGCCTAAAAACGCCCCGAGACTCAAACTAAACCCCCGGGTACACTTTTCTGACTATCTCGACCCTTCCGAACGCGTTGGCACACTCAAAACGACCATACGAACAACTTATGAAATATTCACTTTTATAAATCAACATTTAGTCCTGATACGATACAGGCGCGTCCCGACTTAAATTTCCATAATTGTCATTTTATTCACACGTGACAATATTATAAAAATAAATCTCATATATTTCTATACTCATCCAGTAACATTCAACAAATAACAAATTTTCAATAATTACTAACTCTCGTCACGCTAGTAAATATTTAAAACAACATTCCGGATTAAAATTAAATTAATTTATCTCAATTAAATTTAATAAATCCCATAATTTAAAAGCTATAAAAATACAGGGTATCACACAATGTTTCTTTTATAGCCCTTAGATCAGATATTAATCAGTGGTTGTGTGTGTAATCGTTGGTAATCCTTGTGACTCTTTGTTACACCAATCAACACACACTTGAGCACTATATAAATAGCACCATTTGGGTCTCATTTTTAAAAGTTCGAGAAATTTATTTTTGTGGCCAAACTCTGTCAAAATATCTCGAGAGAGAGAGAGAATAAACCAGATTATATTTTTGTCATCTTCAAGGGTTGATTTCTCTTCAAAACCAAAATGAAGATTGGACATCTCTCATTCTAAATCTGCACTTACGATTTTTCAAGAGTATATAATTTTTGTAAGTGATTTCTCTCATCTTTGTGTATTTTATTTAGATCAGTGTTTAGATCTATTTTTTGTACACAACACACACTTAATTCCTGAAATTAATTTTTGTGTGTGAATATTCTGTTTGTATCTTGTTTGTAAGATCTTGAATGTTTTTAAACATTTTGTTTTAAAATATTTTTTTCAGAAAAATAATTTGGTAATATTTAGATTTATATTATTTTTCGTTTAGGAAGTTAAACCTAAGATTTTTGAGAACTAATTTGAGAAGATTTAAAATCTGGACTAAATATTTTTTTGTTGAGTGTTTAAGACTGTTCTGGATTAATCTGAAATATTTGTAAAAATAGTCTTGATAAGTTTTTAGATTAAAACCTGATTTAATCTAATATTTGTTTTCTGAAAAATAAGATTGTGAATATTTGACTTTGTGAGTTTATTGAATATATTTGAAGTCATATTATTCTGTGAATATGATTGCTTAGTCTTTGAAGTGATTTCAGGATTATTTATGTGCATATCACTTAGAAATCACTCACTACACAACACTTATTCACGTAGACACTTTTTGATGTGTATATATTAGATCAACTCTGATTGTTCTATTTTTGAGAAAAGAGAAAAGTAAAGTTTGAGAACATTGTGTTAAATTAAGAAAGTTGATTTAAATAAAGAGAACAAAACATAAGAGTTGTAACTGATATCTAGGAGAAATATATATTATTGCATTGCATTCGGTGTGTACCATTTAAGTGTGGGTGTGTCATCTAGGATAGAACACCGCACATAAATACTTTACTAAGAACTAGGACAATAGGCACTGAGCCAACCTGCGCTAAAGAAGCTAGAGGGGAGGTGAAGAAGTGAAGAAAGCAAAGTGAACAAGAGCTGCATTGTGAGGATAATTGCGAAAAGACAATCAGAGTGGAGATAAGCTTGGACGAGACATGTAATAGCTTGTTCTGATTTATCTTGCTTTGAGTCTTGGTGCATGTTTGTATAATCATTCCTATTTCGTTTGGTTTTAGTGGAAGTAGACTAGGTTGACCGTAGAGGGTCCGTCATTTTTCTTGGGTCTGCGATGTTAAATAAATATCGCGTGCTTTACAATTTTTGTATATCACCTCACACGAAAAAGTAGCTATAAAGAAATAGAAACTCGCCTAAAAACTGAATAGGTTATTATTTTGTAAATCACCTAGATTTAACAAAGATAATAATTTGGACTTTTAATTGACTTTGGAAATTAAATACATTTTCATAAAGTTAATGATTCAAGAAAAGTTTGAATTGGTCCCTCCTAGATAACCGGTAAAACTCGTAGGTAATTTGTGTTTAATCGACAATATTTTACCTCCGCCTATAGTCTTTTGCGCATCGTGGGTGCTTACACTATGTTCATATTGTTATACCCTTGATTGATATATGATCTCATGTTGCTATTTAGATTGTTTCTAAATCACATATCCTACTTTTGTGCCTACTGATTGATATCATTCATATTCTATTTCTTGCTTGTGAGATTCGTATGATGACACATGACGAGCAATAAAAAATGTGTGCTAAGTGTGTACCTACGGCTCAATTGCAAGCCGATCGCTCAAGTAATAATCCGGTAAGACGGGGTCGAATCCTCGGGGAATAGGTCGTTAAAAGATGACGATAGGTTTAGCTTCTTAGATTTAAGTTTCCACTCAGGAAAGAAAGAAAAAGGTGATGATTTTATATTTTGATAAATTTCTAATTATCTATGCAAATTTAGCTACATAAGTGAAAATTAAACTACTAAAATCAAATACCTGAAACTTTTGTTTTTTGACACTTTTGGGAAAATGGGGTTGAGATCCAATCCCCCAAAATGTAGAGTATTTATGATAAATGTACAGTTTTATGAAATTATTTAATTAATTGTAAGACAAGCACAAACTAATTCAAAGCACCAAATATGTTTGGGAATTAACCCGCGTGATACTTGGTTAGTAAATTAATTAGCTTCATGCCAATGAGAGATTTTTGAAAAATAGCAAAACTTCAATAAATTTGATGCATAAAGATCAGTACTTTGTTCTCCAATGATTTTTGGTTCATTAATTGAATTACAAAGTTTAAAGTCTTAATTATTGGACTATTAAATGTCTTAAACAAGTGCCAAAAAATGCCCAAAGATTTAAACATTGACCCTAACTACTCAAGCTACAATTTCGGAAATGATAAAAAATCCCGCTTGAAACCGAACCCTCAGAATCAGCCCGAACCCTCAAGATCGAACCCTTAAGGGTAAGTAAACCGGTTCATTCCATGGGCCGAACCGGTTCGGTCACTGGGTTTGGAAATTCCTCTTTTCTTTTCTTCTTTTCCTTATTTATAGTTTTACCCCTAGAACTTCTCTTCAACTTCAAATGGCTAAAACTTCTTTACCGTAACTTGGATTAAGGCGTCGTTTCTTCCCATGTTCTTATGAGATCGAGAATCTTCAACTTTTGTGTTGACTCCTTCTCTGGGTTCTGGCTAGAAATTTATCATTTTTCCCTTGACTTCCCTTTCTTGTAAAGTTTTCATTATTTTCTCTTTTCTCTTCTGTCCAATTGCATGATATACCTGTAAAACACATGAGAAATGCACAAAATACCAAATACTTGCCAAAAAGGTTAGTTTCAATAAATATAAGATAAATATTTAATAAATATGATGTTCGGTATCGTAAAAATACCAAAATTAGAAGGATAAATATGAAATATTCGTGCCGAATCAATACACATATATATGCTTTGGTCATTTCCCCTCCCATTTGGCAACTTTGGTCATTTACCCTCCCATTTGACAACATTTGAAAACCTAACAATTGAAAAACTTCTCTAAGTTTATTTTAGAGGTTGAGTGACATCCTTGCTTCTATTTTCCCCAAAATTTACTTGTTCCCTTAAAATTATTAAAACATAGATCTATGCCTTGATCTATTATTTTGTGAGAAAAATTAAGAGGACTTTTTGTTCAGATCAACATTAGCCTATACAACTCAATCAAATACTTTTAAATTGTTTGATATATTACCCCAAGATCTAAAATTTAAGGTGCTTTGATTCATTGGAGGAATTAGAGGATGGCGTGATTCCAAGGAGAAGGTTAGAGTTTCTCATTCTCTTCGTGTAGCTCGGAGTGAATTTTTATTCATTTATGGGGGAAATTTCAAAGTACATAGGTAACTACTCATGAGGGTATGAGTGATAGTTACCTTCTAACTTTGTGTAATAATTCTTTTCAATTAAAAATAGAAATTAGAGTGCGTCGAGTTTTTTTACACCTTGGTGGTTTTTTTTCCTCATAAATATGTCTTGTTGAATGTTTGTGATTGTTATCCATTAAATTGCACACTTTGATCACACACTAAATGTAGATCACATCTATATCTAATTTAATGCTAAAATTGGAATACAATTACGAATTCTAGTTATTCTCTTTAGATCTACCAAATTAATCTTGTTACGTGGTTAATTCAAGATATACATAACATCACCTAGCTAATCCATGTCCTAGGATAATTGAATTTTCACGAAAACTTGTTTAAAATAAAAAAGTTTACATGTTATGCAATCAAATGTATTCACCCCCTCTAAGTTTGTTTTAGATTAAACACTTGAAATATAGACACCCATATGTGACACCCCTCCTATTTTAATCACGAGTGATCAGTACTTTATCAAAATAACCAGGAATATCATTTGGTTTATTCTTAGAATCACTATCGAAAACTTTTTAATTACTAACCACCTATGTCAAATTAAGCCAGTGCCAAAATTTTATCTTTCAATTATGCGAAAATTAAAATAAAGAAACCAAACCATCCACACAATAATAGTCTAAACAATCACACGATAAATATATAAAAAAATGAGACCGAATAAACCATCGGTTCCTAAAATGAATTCAAATACAAGTCTAAAATAATAAAACTGAATCTGAATAAAGTCTAATAAATAAACTGAATAACTAAATTGTCTGAAGGGGAAACAAACCCAACTGAAATACTGAAGGATCTCTTATCTAGAAATGAATAAACGAAAAGCGTCTAAAGCAACTCTTGCAAGCCTCTACAAGTGCTGTAGCTACACATCCCAAGATATAATCATGAAGCTTAGCGTCCCTGTGGCTAGACACCTAAAAGGTTTTGAAAATATTTTGACACGGGTCAGAGTCCAAGAAAACAGTTTGAAAATATTTTGCAAGTGTTTAAATCACAGTTAAATCAGTATTAGATATACATGTTAGTTCCATGTACACTCTCTTGAGATCCTCACCTCTCAACTAATGTGCACGCCTAATATACCCTATCTAGCTATGATACCCATCCCAACTAGATAACGTATCTAAGTAACCTCAATAAGTGTAGCTCACTCATATTACCTATATGACACGCTACCACTGTCTCAATAATCAATTTTTACCCACGTATTATTATTGAGTCGATTGATTAAGTTTCTACACTTTAATACTTTTAGATATACAAAATCTATCGGTTCTACTATCATAGAAAGTAGATATACAACACTTGTATATATTTAACACACATATAATATATACAACTATCCAAAATAGCCCTTGCTGATGCTGGCATACTCTGCTATCAGGTCCATGTACCTCTCGTACTAAATCAAGGACTATTGGTTCGGCATGTCTTCTTGAACCCAAAAATCAATCAACACACACTAGAGGCGAATATGTTTCTAAGCCTTTGGGATATGCACATACCTAACGTACTCAAATGACATGTCGGTCCCACTAATACATGACACATAGTGAGCCACCCTAAGTTCCATGTTCTGGGGCATAAATCCAAACCTCACTGGAATCATCACGATTGGATTTCCCTTTGCGTGAAAACCTCCTGATAGTAGACAATGTGTGTATGTTCACACACATAATCAAATCACAACCATAGGTATTCACACAACCTATATATGCATATTATTCAGTAGGTATACACATAACCCATTATAATAATCCAAAAGTAGTATATAACTCTCAAATACTCAACATATTAATTATAACCTCTTTTCATATAATTTCGAGTATCACTCGCTACTCGAAGGGTCCTAGTTACCCCTTAACTAATATCAGTATTTAGTACATCTTTATCCTATCGGCATTTATCTTAGATTACCGTTTACTCTTCTCGTAACCCGGTTTATACGTTCTCAATATATGACACAGTATGTGGGCTCTCGTCGGTCTAAATCTCAAACCTTACGCTCATTAAGACTAAGCCAACCTCAACTAAATATTTACTGACCTCCCTCAAGTCCTTATATAGTTGAAACACCATTACTAATACTTTACGTAAATAGAGGTAAAGAAAACCTCACAATTAAAATAAGTCCCTAAGTTTAGCATCCATCGATCGATCGAAGGATCTGGTCGATCGATCGATCCATCAATCGATCGATATTCATGGGTTGATCGATCAAAACTGGGTTGATAGAGTTGCATTTTTCTCACTGTTTAACACCTCAAATCCTCATGGATTTTCCCAAACTCCCAACTAACATAACTAAACATCATATATATGTGGGGGGATGATTTCTAATGTAAATCATTTACCAATCCATACTAATTTCATTCAAGATCAGATTAAAACTCCATATTCACAAAAAACCTAGTTTTAGTGTTTCTTATGAATAATCATTCATTTACCTAGATTTCTCCCATTTTAATTATCATAAATAATCTTATTTTGTGTCCTTTACATATGTGGATTCATTCTACATGCAATCCTACCCAGAATTATAATATTTAATCATCAATCTCCCAAGAACATTATCAATTTTCACTAAATCAAGAACCCTACACTACATGGGTATTATAACTCATAAAATCATGAAAGATAAACACTTGACTTATCAAGTAGGTTTGATTTCATTTTGTGTTGTGTGATAAAGGTTCCTTCCTTGCTTTCGATCAGGATTTCAGTAACAATTGTGGATGAATTAAGATGTTTCATCACCAACTCTCTTTAATTATCCTCTAATGGCCTCTCCTATCTTCTCCTTTGATTTTTAGGGTTAGAGATATGTTATGATGCTTCCCTAGATGACTAACCTTAGGTTTTAAACCCTAATTCCAAAAATTAGGCTATCGGGCCAAGCCCAAATGACCAAAACACTCTCGTGCGGGCTCGATTATGACTAAAAAGGCCACGAAACCCAATTACAACCTCCGGGTACACTATTATGACCATCTCGACCCATTCGGAATCAACCATGATCACCATTCGAGTCACTCTACAATAAAGTCCTATCCTGATCTCGATTAGTCTACCCACAACTTTCGATTGGGATATAATGCTGTCACGTCACTATCACTCGCTTGGATGTAAAAATAATTATTTACTAATCACTTAGTAATCTTATTCCACAAATATTAATCATTCTCTCTCTTAGGATTATTATTTTAAATCAACACATAATATTTAATTCTATTAAATTACGGCACACATGTAATTTAAAAATATCCGAATTAATTAAATGATAAATACTCAGAAATACGGGGCGTTACAATATCTTCATCCTTAACGAAGCGGTAATTGCGTAAAAGCCTAAGGTATTGAAATGCCTAGACTTTCTGTAATAATGGCACTACTGGCCACGAAGATAAAGTGAAGTTCACCGTAAGTAACAATAACAATATTTTAACCAAAATGTAAAATAAAATTTCTTTTAAAAAATAATGATGTAATGGGTTTACTTTCTCTTTCTACAATTGTAAACAAACAAGTTATCACAAGTCTATTGCTCAAGTGGGTATTGGGTTGATTCTTTAACTCATAAGAGTATTGCGTTTATATCTTCGGCTAAAGAGGGATTTGGGATTAATCTTGAATCTCAAAGGTCTTTTGGGTGGAGCTTGACTTTAATGGAGTTTTGGATATGAAACTCTTGAACGTAAATGGGTTTAGGATTTGGTTTCTCTGTCTAGAAACTCAAGGATATTGACCCAAACATAATAAAGGGAATTTGATAAATGATATTATTATTGTAAACTTTTGTTTGATGAAAGAACTTAAGGTCTCCTTTAATATTCTTATTTTGAAAGAATAGCCATTGGATTGTAGTATGGTAAATACTGGAACATCTGAAATTGAAATTTAAAAACTAGCCATCATGGAATTTCAAATTTTTAAATAGTTGTCGTCGACTATACCATAGTGTTAGTCAGCTATAACTTATAGAAATTGAATTTTTAGATTTTTGAAGACATGTCCATTTGGCCTAAGTTTGTCGACTCACACTCATGTAATAGTTGACTATAACTCAAGTGTTAGTCGAATATCACTAATTTTAACCGACTATAAGCTTGTTGTTTGGATCACTACGATCATCTGTCTTGGTTCGAGTTTTTTGAAAGATTTATATAGGGTTTAGGTAGATTTAGGAATGTTGTATTGAGCATATACATGATCAAAAGAGTTTACTTATATTTTTACAAATATTCCTAAAGATCTTCAAGATTGTGAAAAGGTCTTCTCGAGTTTAATCATTCCTCTGGATTGCATGGAACATGTGATGTTTCTTATGTGAGATGATCAGGAGCTTTTCTTATATCATTAGTTATGATGGTCTTCTCTTGATATATGTATGATGAACTTGATTGATCTCATTTAGATGAATCAATAGATAGGTGACGACGCTTCGACTTCCACTCCTAGGAATGGTGCATTATGAGATTACATTGTGGATAACGCTTAAAGTGATATTGAGATCATTGAGGTGAAGATTATATTCACTAGAGAACACGAATTATTTTTTGGCAAGAAAGTTCTCTAACTCTAAGGGATGGAAATTCGGATAATTCGTCCATTAGTGAGAAATGTAGTTGTCAAGTCTTGTCTCGAGGATTTCAAGTTCTTTTTAATATCCTTATATGTGTATTTTAATTGGGTTATGAGGACATAGGAATAAAGTGCATCATTCCTCCTATTGAGGTTAGTGAAGAAATACGTAAAAAGGCAGGGTAGGAAGTTTTGGATATTTCAAGAAACTTAATCCAACCTTGAGTTTAGAATACGTTATATATATCTGATATCTCGATTTCGAGGAAATTTTTAGCACAACTCTCTCGAGTTTGACAATTTTACTAAAGAAGTTTTTAATGAAGGTGACATTCTATTTGGGTTGTTTGAAAAAATGTAGATCAAGGTCGGGGAAACTATCTTTTGGGGTTTTATTTTCTTAGTGGAATCTCTATATAAAGCTCCCATGGGAGTTTAAGGAAAAGTTTTGAGATTTGTCCTATTGGTTCTTTTAAAGATAAACGTGGTAAACATATTTGGGATATACCATGGCTTTATAAAGAGTCTTGTAAAGGTTATGTAACTCAGGTCAAAGTATAGGAAACATGCAATACAAACACATAAAAAGTTCGGGAGGTCTTTGAGAATGTTTTACTAAAATACACCGAGGATGTTTTACGAAGAACACACCCGAATCGAGTTGATTGAATGCACTGAATTAGGTGACTGGTATAGTCGACAATAACTGTTAAATTTTTTTAATTCTTTTGATTGCTGCGTAGATTTTGGGGTTTAGTAATGATAGTTTCCAACTTTAACTTTTCTTAGGTAAGAGTGAGGTACATAGTAAATATGAGTTTTTATAACAATGTGTAAGATGTAAGAGAATAAGAAAGTAAGATAAAAAAACTTGATACGACAGCACACGAAAATTCTTTATTTAAGTGAGAAGATGATAAGATAGCATTATTATTTACATTTTGAGAGTTTTTAATATCTCACACACATCCATCACATTTCTTTTAATTCATATTTCTCTTTCTTTATTTTTGAAATTTATCTCAATAGTGTCATCCTTTTTATATTGTGAGATTGATATGGAGGACGATACATTGTCATCTTTGTAGGAGTCTTTGGGGATTTTGTATGGCCATTCAGGTGTAGTATTAGGAGTATGTGTAACACCCCGTATTTTGGAGTATTTATTATTTAATCAATTGAGATAATTTTAAATTACAAATGTGTCATAATTTAATTGAATTAATTTTATGTGTTGATTAAAATATTAATCGGGAGAGTTAATGGTTAATATTTATGGAAAATAATTACTAAGTGAATAATAAGTTATTAACTTTACGTCGTAGCGAGTGATAGTGACGTGGTAGTATTTTATCTCAACTGGGTGTTGGTAGAGACTATATTGGGGTCGAGATGGAGACTTTTAGTAAAGTGACTCAGATGACAATTTTGAGTGCACGGTTGACTCCAGAGGGGTCGATATAGTCAAAAAAGAGTATCCGGGGGCCGTAATTGGGTTTCGGGACATTTTTAGGCATAACCAAACCCATATGGGGGTGCTCGGGTCATCTGGGCTTGTCCATAAGCTTAATTTCAAGATTTACAGTATTTAACCTAACTCTAAGAGGGTTGGGCAACAACTAATATCATTCTAAACCCTAAGAAACAAAGAAGAGACAAAGAAAGAAAGTGGAGAGCTTTCAGAAGACAAATCAAAGGGGATTCGGGTGTGTTCTTCGTCAATTCGCCTCCTACAACGAAATCAGGGTCTACAAACCTAATTAGGCAAATAGTTAGCTTGCTTTCAATCTAAATTGCACTATTTCAATTTATATCATAGTGGGTGTGATCAAAATCCGTTTTGGAGTGGTTGTCACATTAAATGGGTTTTGGATAATTGGAGTATTGTGTGTAGAATTAATACTCAATTAGTGATGGAATTATATCAATCTTTGTTGTAATCATGTCATATTCGAAATACAGATGCTAGGTTCAATTAATTGATGATTATGAGATCAAATCTAGGTTGAAAATTGGATGAACCGTAATAAACCCAAATCAAGAAATTTTGGAGAAAGTTAGAATTTGATGATGTTTAGAGATCATGATAACGATCAAAACATGTTTATGGAGGAAATAAATATGGGAGATTATTTAGTCGAGGTTTGGATCAAAGTTAGAAAGCTCGGGGCTGAAAAAAACAGTTTAACGTAGTCAATCTCCAAATCCGTGACAAAAACTAGTCACACTCCAGATCCGTGACAAAATTAGTCATGCTTTAGAAGCATGATAAATTACAAGAAGTGGGATTTTTATTTTGGCCCTATTTATAACGTAGAGAGTTTTGCATTTTGAGGACTCTTCTAAATGACTTATAACCTATATATTTAATCATTGCGGGGGTTCATTCTATGCTCATTTATTTAGTGAAAAATGAATTTGGGACCTATCTTCTAGTGATTATAGATGAATATCATTGGGACTAGGAAGTGAGAAAAAGGTGTGACACATGTTTAATGAATTAAGTGAAATAAGTTCATAAAAGTTTAATTGCGGGCCGATTAGGTGAGTCCGGGTATATTAGCGAGTGAAGTTACACTAAATTATTTAATTAGTGTGAAATAAAATAAAATAAGAGCCGGATAGAGACTCAGGTATTTTGGGCTAGTGCTATGGATGTTAAGCACGGGTTAGCTAGACTTTAATTATATATACGGTTAGTGTGATAGTATATATATATTTGTATGATTTATAAATATTTGTGTGATTGATATTTATAGGAATACATACCCCTTTAGTGCTATCATCGGAGGTTGCGCTATGTGGGTGAATCCCATGGCTAGTGAATGCAAGGAGAGTATAGTCCCAAGGTCATATCGTCCAATATTTTCTTGAGGGATTTATTTTTAGAGGTGAGAATTTTTGGGTATAATTCGGTCTCTCCCTCGGGAAAATATGACCGCCTCCACTACGTTTGCAATATTTTTACCAAAGTTGGGCATGAGCTAGTCCGACTTATGGTAACTGGGTAAGATTAAGCATACCTGGGATATGATAGCATTTTAGAGAAAGCA
Source organism: Sambucus nigra (assembly GCA_949130495.1). Classification (NCBI taxonomy): domain Eukaryota; kingdom Viridiplantae; phylum Streptophyta; class Magnoliopsida; order Dipsacales; family Adoxaceae; genus Sambucus; species Sambucus nigra. The sequence continues at coordinate 305,873,145 of OX422207.1, read as the reverse complement.
TCTGGTGAGTTATTACTTGGTAATGGATGGTTATTATACGCGCCATTTGTATGAATGTTGTAGTATACTAGTACATATATAATATGAGTAGATAATTATATACGAGATTTATACATAAGCATGAATGTATTTCTTATATAACTGTTGTGAAAGTTATATGATTTAAAAAGGGGATTCCTACATAACTAGTGTGAACATTATATGACTAAAAAGGTGTTTCCTGTATAACTAGAGTGAAAGTTGTATAATTTAATATAGTTGAACTGATTAAATAAGTTAATGAGTATATAACTTAATAATCAAGGAAGCAATACTCGGGTTAGAGTACTGGGATAGAAAGAGGTTTGATACAACTAGTTAGGTGGGGTAGCTTAACTAGGAAGGTTAGCAGGCAAGAGTTAGGTGTGGATATTAGATGAAGGGTGATTTATATACCTCAAGTGAGTGCGACACTAGCTTAAATATGAATAATGTGCATGTATATTTGATAATTTCACTTTAACTGCTTGTTAAATATTTTCAAAATGTTTTTCTTGGGCTCTAACTCGTGTCAAAATCTTTTCCAAAAGTTTTAGGTGTCCATCCACAACGATGCCCAGCTTGAGGATTCTATCAAGGGATGTGTAGCTGTAGCATGTGGAAGTTGCAAGACTTTTCTATATACGCTTCGTTCGTTCATTCCTAGTGTGGGGACTTTATTTCAGTACTCATTTGGTCATGTCGCCCTCAGATTTAGTATCTAGTCATTTATTTGACCTTTGTATCCAGGTTATTATTTCAGTTCACTGTTGTATTTTATTGTTGATTCAGTCCTCTTTATTCATATTATTCACCTGTATTGGATTCAATTACCAGTTTGTGTGGATGGTTTAATTACTATTTATTTCCGCATGTAGTTAATTAATGAAAGATAAAATTTGGCACCAGTCTATTTAAATTACTAGGTGGTTAGTAACTTTCAAAAGGTTTTCGATAGTGATGCTAAGAATGAGCCATATGAGACCCACATTTTTATTTTGATCATGGGCTTGTCACCCTGTATTTTAGTAGGCGAGGTGTCATAGATGGTATCAGAGCCAAGTTCTAGTGTCCTTAGGATCTGTGGGGATTATTCTATTTCAGCGTAGTATTCTTTGATTTAGAGCCTTATTATAGTATTATTGTATTCATCTACGTATGCGACTAAACCTATCAAAAAACACGATAACCCGTGAACATGACACGACCTGACACGAAATTATAAGTTAACGGGTTATTGGGTTTGTGTCATTAACAGGTTAACATGGTAGACCTAGGTTTGGAAATTTACTTGTACCTGTTTTAATCCGTTTTTACCTGTTAACACTAATGGGTACTATAGGGTCCCCCAACTCGAACCTGATATGAATATCCATTAAAACCCATTATTTCTAAATCCTTTACGATTAACGGGAACTATAGGGTCACCCAACTTATACCCAATGAGAATTATAATTAAAACCCATTATTTTTAAACTATTAAAGACTAACGGGTACTATAGGGTCACCCAACCCGTTGCCCATTTAGACCCAAATTGATTCGTTAATATTAGCGGTTGGTAAAGGTTTGGGTCATGTACCCGTTACTATTAACGATTCGTGTTTGGGTATTATCATTAAACCCTTTAGACTTAATGGGTCGTGTATGGGTTAGGGGTGTTTTGACCCGTAACTCATAATCCGTAACCCGTACATTACCCAAACCGACCCGTTGAGAGGTCTAATGCGACTTATGTTCTCCTGATATTAAGTATAATTGATGCAATTCATATATGAGTTTAGTTGGGCTTTGTACACCGAACAAATTTGGGCAACCAGCGTGGGTCGTTTGAAGGACAGTAGGGGGAGAGGCTCAGCAGAAGCGATGGAATATTCCAAAAATAGTGACCATGATAGAAGTCACCATGATTATTATTCAGGCTAAATGGAGTTGGGATAATCACTAGGGCACAGTAGTTTCCCTAAGCACTGTCGTAGAGGGCGGTGGTGCAAATTCAGATTCATCCAGCATACTTGGTAAAGGAGGGGGGAGTCGGAGGAACTCTTCTGAAGATACATCCGTAAGGATTCAGAGAAGAGAGGGAGTGTGATGGGTCAAAGTAAGGAGTTAATCTAAAGGAAATTATATAGGGTGGAGTGTAATGACACCCATGATTAAATTTTGGGTGAAATTTGGCCTCATTGGAGAGGTGTTGTAGTGATAAGAGTTAATCATAACAACCATGGAGAGAAACCATGAATAACGAAGAAGATGGGGTGCAGTTTGATCGTAAATCCTCTCACGAGCTGTTTAAATAGAGAGGAAAAGGAGATTCAAGACTTGTTTTAAAAGGGCTGTATGGTGGTCGTCCATGAAGGAAATTTGAAGTGTTTAGAGAACTTTGTACCCAACGAGGTGGATAAAATGAATAAAAAAAGGTCCATAAGTTAATAATGTACTCATAAGTAGAGTATAGAAGTATGGATGGGTAAATTTGTCTAGAACGACTTGTACCATTATTATTAATATCGTGAAAAGGGAGCTAAGAGAGTTAGAGAACCTAACTGGAGAGCAAGACTGGATTTAACAGTGCCAGTGAGGCACCATAGGAGGGGATACGCGGTAGAGGACCCATTTTAATAATTGAGAGCAATATGATTTTTACTAGGTGACGGTGGATTCAGTCAGGGCCATCAAGTCTTGTAATGAGTCCCATAGGGCCACTGGAGCCAAATGGACAATGGGAGTAGCAATCAGCGTTAAGTCTACTAGGTGCGCGAGAAAAATAACCCCGATATGGCGAGTGGGGCCAGAAAAAGGGGAATGACATATAGAGGTGTTTGATGTGTAAAGAGTAGGAACACATGTGTGGATATTGTCCCCAGTAAATTAGGGGCCAAGAACGAGATGCCCAGTTGATGAAACAATTATAAGAAGTTTTTAGTTAGGTTTGGACAAGGGTGTTATGTTCAGGAACCATTTGAACTATGAGTTGTATTGGTAATTGAAAGTATGAGATTTATCTCGCGGTGATTGGGGTCTGTTTTGTGTGACACAAGCGAGTCACAATAGTTTGTTAGTGCTAGATTCGCATGTAAAACGGGTTTAGTAGAGGTATCATTAATACCACTATAATGTGCGTATATTCACCATTGAGTTAGTGAGGCTCTCTTCCGTTACATCTGAAGGGGAGAAGATGTGGGAACTGAGAGGATATATAGTTTATGAGGTTAGCTCATTCTGATAAGGGATATGTGATGTACGATTTTATCCTAGGTACGACGCTGTTGGGCAGTTAAAAAAAGATTATCGTGTTCTTTGTTTTGGGGAAGGATATATATTTATTGGGATGTATAACTTGAAAGAGGGTCGAGCTCGCGATAATATTTTTATGAAGTATACTTAAAAGATTACAATTGTTTAGTTATATTGAATCCAAGTGTGGAGGGACTTTTACTGACATGATTCAGAGTATGTCGGGTCTAATGTGGAGCGAAAAGATTTAGCTCATTATTAACTTAGTATTATAGACTCCTTTCGATGATTAGACCTAGGAGTATAGGGAAAGGGTTTTAGGTGTCCCGTTATGTGCTTTGCAACGAAAATTGATAATCGATAATGCTATGGGATAATGCATTGGGGGAAAACTCTTTGATCTTTGTTGTGGGATGTTACACGCATAAACCTTAATAAACGTCGGGAGTGGAGAGACTTTATTAGATGATAGGGCATTGGTTTGTAGATTTTAATGATTGACTTGTGGAGAAAAAACTTTGAGCTGAGAGCTATTATGATATAAGGCCAGTGGAGCCGGGTAGTGCTGCGAAGGAAGCATTGAGAAAACTTTTGCACCACAAGTTGATGGTTGGGGAAATATCGATAAGAATTAAATTACGATTTATGGGGTAATCGAGAATGCCCGTACGATATAGCCACGTCGAGAGTGCGGGGTTGAGCTTAAGATAAGTATGTTACGTACGAGACGTTAGTGATAATTATGCAGGGATGCATGGGCTATATGGTGTATGGGCACGCTGGTGAGTTTGATTTTAGAATCGTCCAGGATGAAGGAATGGGGAAATAAACGTGTTAATGTATGCCTATGGGGTAATTAGAAACATAAGTGGAGGGTTATGATGGACTGATGTTCATTTGAGAAAGGAGACAGTCCGACTATATGTATATCAAGGAGAACTATCACAACTATGGGGAGTTGAAAAATGGGGGAGGCATATGTGAAAAGATATCCGTGGACAAGGGAGGACCCTATAATTTTAGGAAAGTGGATAAGAGTCTCACTTAGTCAAAGGCCTAGAGTGGGTTACACACAAATAAGATGTTGAGTACAATCAAACGAAAAAGTTCCCAAGGAATAAAGTTTTGGAGAATACGAAAAGGCAATTATTTTTGGTATATCCCGAGAAAAAAAGGGAGTGAGATATTCCGGATGATGTGAAGTGTTGAGCATGGGGATTGGTGTTGAATGAGACATAGTGAAGTTGTATCCAGACTATACCATTTAGGGATGGAAAAAGGTTTGTTAGAGGTTATCAACCAGAATTTTTGTAATTTTGATGGTCCCAGTGACGGGATTGATGCGCATGATTGGTGAAATTCATATTTGGGATATCAAAAATCGTGGAGAGGTCAAGGTTTCCTTCGAGATTATGGAATGAACTGACCAAAATGGAATAGTTTTTATTTTAGGGTAGGTTATACTATCGAGCATTATGTCCAACATTTCATTTGAAAGAAGAAGTGAGCCAGAACAAGGTGCTGTCTAACATTATTATGAAATAGGACGAGACCTTTTAGTCCCACCTCTGATAGGGAGTGTCAGGAGGCGATGGGGATAAAGTTACATCTTATGTTAGAAGTGTCACCCATAAGTCGATGGGTAGACATGAAGTGACTAGGTTGTAGGAGAAATCGAGAGATACATATTCTGGATTCGAGGATAATTGGGAGTATTAATTACCGCTGATAAAGCTACGCATGATAACTTGTACCAGTTTATTATCTTCACAACACCTTCTGAGGTATCATACGAAAATTTTATTGACCAAGTTTTGTTTGGTTAAGAGTGGGAAATAATAAGCTTCTCGTACTTGAGATGATTTATGGTCTGTTGACAAGGATTTAGTTCACCTACATCAGTATCGTGTAGTTCAGGTACGTAGAGAGAGTTACGTCGTCGTGAATCGAAGTTTTGAAGGCGGATATGAGTGGTCAGAAATTATTGTGAGTATCTACCTTTAAAAAGGGGAGGTCATAAGGTTCAATAAGAAAGTAAAGCTATCACCGAGATATCCCTTTTTGATCACTGAGAGGGTGGAACTAGCTGTGTATAGGCTGGGCCTACACGAACATTTGCAACAAATTCACGATGTGTTCCATGTGTCATTGTTGAAGAAGTAAAAGAGGAGCGAGAAGGCCTTTTTGTCACGTTCCGTTAGAAGAGATCGACTTACATCCTGGTATCTCTTATGAGGAGAGACCTGTGATGATACTTAATTGTAGTGCGCATAAGCTGTGGTCTAATGTGGTACCTTTGGTTCGAGTCCATCGGGGGCACCACAATATGGACGAGTAAAAGTGGGAGCGCGAGGAGGATGTGCGAGAGAAATATCTAGAGTTACTCATCGCAAGTATATCCTAATTTCGGGGACGAAATTCCTTGTAAGGGGGACGTATGTAACACCACGTATTTTGAGTATTTATTATTTAATTAATTGGGATAATTTTAAATTAGAAGTGTATAATAATTTATTTGAATTAATTTTTATATGTTGATTAAAATATTAATTGGGAGAGTTAATGGTTAATATTTATGAAAAATAATTACTAAGTGAATAAAAAGTTATTAATTTTACGTGGTAGCGAGTGATAGTGATGTGGTGGTATTTTATCTCAATCGGATGTCAGTAGAGATTATATTGGGATCACTACACCAAAATGAGAGATTTGTGAGTGCTGCCAGCAGTCACAAATGACCTTTATAACTGCTATTTACCGTCATAATTTAGGGGGTGACAAAAGAAAAATTGTAACTCCTAACAGCAGTCACAAATTTTTATAACCCTTATGGGGTTATGACTGGTGACCCCAATTTTTAACTGCTATTTGTAACTGCTGACAGCAGTTACGAATCTTATATTCGTGACTGTTGTTAGCAGTTACAAAATTAATATGAATTACAAATTTGTGACTGCTATTAGCAGTTACAAAATTGAATTTGTTAAATGTGATAAGAACTATTACAAATATCTTTATATTTTTGCAAAATGATGAAATAATGAAACTAAAATAAACATAATGATAATAAGTCTAAAAAATTCAACAACATTTCATTTATATTTTCGAGATTCCAAATATTCGGTACACATAAAACTTGTTTAAACTTAATTTAACATCAAACAAACCCTTCTTGGGCGCCAAGTACAAAATGAACATAGAATAAAAAATAAACTAAAAAAAATAACGACACAACACTTCGATGATATGAAATGTCATGATCATGTAACATCGGTTTACTTCACTCAAACTAAATTCACATCTCCGAGTTCTCCAAAACTTCTCTCAAATGCAGCCACTCCTCATGTAGCATAGCTCTTTTCTCGTTCAGATCAGGAGCATTTGTTATGAAGTAGTTAATTGCACTATAAAAAATCCTTCCGGAACACTCAAGGAATTGCAGCTTCTGTTCACGAAGAGATTCTTCTTTCATATAAGATGCTTCAAACTTTACATAACTAATCGACACCTTCAAGTTCTCTGGTTCTTTCTTAATCTCCCTCTAATATCTCGAAGTCAATGTGCCTTCCCCAACAAAGGGGAGGTTCAAGTACATGAAATCAGAAAATAAAAGAGTTATGGTTAAATTAAACTATGAGTAATTTACATTCAAAAAATTATGTTGACGTCAATAACTAATAGACAAATATAGGGGAACACAGGAAAAAAATTGGATAGAGTACTATGTAATACCCCGTACTTTTGGCTATATTTATTTTTGGGATTAATTAATTAAATGCGTATTAATTGGAAATTAATACGGGTTTTAAATACTAACGAGATATGAGTTGGTATTTAATTATGTGCATATATGAGTATATATGAATTTGGAATTATGAAAGTTGTCGTGAGATTGATATACGGCAATTTGGGAATTTTGTTGAGACGCGTGAGACCGCCGTGTCATGATATAATATTTTGATAATAAAAGTAAATTTAAAATCTATAAACCGTATGGTCGTTTTGAGTGCGCCAACGCGTCTGAAAGGGTCGAGATAGTCAGAAAACACTAGCCGGGGGTGTAGTTTGGATTCCGGGGTATTTTTAGGCCATACCGGCATCATAAAGGGTATTTTGGTAATTTCGTATTTTTAGGAATTAAAAATGACGAAAATTAGAGATGTAAATCTGATGTGGATTAAACCCACTAAACCCACTAACCTACCCATATTAACCTAGAAGGCTACGTAGGTTATTAGAAGAGTTTTCTAAGTTCCCCAAATCAAACCCAAGCCACCTTAAGCCACCATTGGAGAAGAAGCTTGGAGAGAAGAAATTCTGCAGAAAAGCTCTATCATACCATCATCCAAACTCAGAGACAATCAAGGCAAGTGACTTTATTTCATTTAATTTCAGAGAATGTCTTTTCCATGTTAGAAATTGGAGAATTTTAATTGTTCTTGAAAGTTGAATGAAAACCCATGTTAATTGGATTTAGAACTTAAATATTGAGGACAAATCGCATGTAGAATTACATAGAGATGATTATTCTGGTATTTATGTATGTTGGTAGTAACAAAAACGGATTTAATTCTGGGATTTGATGATGATAAAGATCTAGGGTTCATGTTCTTATAAAATTGGGAAAAAATATAGAACCTTGTGATTTAATGATGTATAGGGTGAAATAAAGCCTTAAAAGATGTTAGTTTATGACCTTAGCAGGTTTTAGGATGATTAGAGAACTTAAAACATTGTTGGGACAAACTTTGGAGAAGATTTGAGGAGTAAAAATGGTGAAAAACGAAACTTAGAGAAATCTGGGACGAATCTGGTAGGTCGTTAGAAGCCCCTGCCCAGGTCGTTCGAACGAACTCGTTTGAACGAGCTTCTAACGAATGGACTGTAACAACCCGTCCTTTTTGGAGACCATTAAATTCCCTAATTAAATATAAATTGGCAATTTGGAGAATTTCTCGAAATAGTGATTTTTGGGATTTTCGAGGATTTAATAATTTTCGAAGGATGTTATAAATTATTTTGGGGACTATATAGGTCGAAGTAATTTAATTATATGTCGTCGTGGAGTATAGCGACACGAGGTAAGATTTTTAATGGGAAAACCCGCATTTATTTATTTTGGGTTGGAATAGTGATTTGCGGTCAAGTACCTCGGATGGGAATTTCGACTGCGCCATAATTCTCAGAATGTCCGAGATAGTCGGAAAAGAGTGTCCGATGGACAAAAATGAGTTTCGGGTAATTTTAGAGGTAAAAGTAACTCGTAATTGGGTAAACGAGTCGTTTTTGGGTTTTAAGGATTTAAAACCCTTTTCTCTTATAAAAAGCGGGAGAGAGGGAAAGAGAAGAAAAAGAAAGAAAGGAAAGAGAGGGAAGAGAGAGAGGAAGGAGAAAAGAGGGGAGAAAAGGGAGATTTGGGCCAAACTCCGCCGGATTCGACTCGAGGTCGTCGGATTTTATCCACGAGGCAAGTGTTTACTTGCTTTATTTACTTTTGTGCATTAATCTCATATCATAGTTGGTAAAAACATGATTTTAGGGTTATAACCCTTAAAATAAAATTGGGAAAACTTAGATATGAGTTTACATATTGATGTAATGTAAACTCTTAATGATTTCTAGTGTTAAATCCATATAAATGGAGTGAAGAATTGGATTGAAATGGGTTAAAATCATAAGTTGGGGTTTTTATGATTTTAGGGTTTAAAACTAAGAGAAATGATTTAATACCCCAAAAATTGATGTGTTAGTTGTAAAACATAGATTAGATGTTAATTGAGTTGTTGGGTGAGGTTAGAACTAACAAAAATGGACAAAAATGGAGTTTGGGATTTTGGGAGAGATAATGAATAGTAACCCGCAGCCTTTGGGGTCATTTTCGGCCAAGAAGATAAATGATTTAGCTTTCGGCCAAAACACGAAAGTTGTAGATCTTTTCGATACGGTCGCGTGGGCACCGACCGCGTATTTTTCTGATTTTTCCTTGATTTGATATGATTTTTACAAGATGACAGCTCCCGGTTGAAAGTACCAACTGGGAAATCAAATCGGAAATTGGAAAAATAAAGGCTAGAAATTATTGTGTAGATGTTTGGGATGATTTTTGGTGTAGAGTAGAAACCATAAAAATGAATTTGGATTGGTTTTTGGGTATTTTGGAGTTTGAGAAATCGCCCAAACTGTGACCCTCGAACAGGCCGAATCGATTCGGGTACAGGCCGAATCGATTCGCCTAGGGGGAATTGAGTTTCTGCAATGGGCCGAATCGATTCGGGTACAGACCGAATCGATTCGCCATTTACAGACCTGTTTGCAAAATACTTTCCGAATCGATTCGGATTGGGAACCGAATCGATTCGCCCACCCGAATCGATTCGCTAAAGGGGCGAATCGATTCGCTTAGGCCAGAATTTATAGTTTTCTCCCTTTAAGAGTATGGGGAGTTGAATTACCATTTAGGATTTTTATGGGGAATCCTAAATAAGGGTTTTGAGGATAAATGAACCTTTAAGAGATGATTGAGGTAATTAGTATTGAACAAAGTAAGAAATACTTTGGATTTAGAATCATGCAACCATGAAAGCGTGATTACGATTCCTGGAGGGAATCTTTGGGATATTTAGTTATCGCTAGATGCTATAGGCCACTAAGGCCGGTTATATATATTCTAGGAAGAAAATATAGGATATGTATATACTGTGTGTTTTAGGTATATATATGATGATGGGAATGATTTTGAAAATATATAAATGAATATTTTCAAAATGGAAAAATAAATGTTTTTCATAATTAATAAAATATGGATTACACACCTCTCTAAATCGCTATCATAAGGGAAGTTGCGTTCGTATGGTGAAGCCCCCTGGCTAATGATGCAGGGTGGATATAGTCCTAGGCCATGGGAGCGCTTATGGTTGTATATTTTCTGCGGGGGTAGGGAGATTCCGGGTGTGGTCTTGGCTACCACGCAGGCTCATGGTCGCTTCCCGACGTGTTTCGATATAGGATCCCAGGTTGTCTTGGAGGCCCTGGAAGATGATAGCCATTTAGGGGCGCGCACAGTGGAGAAATCCGGACGTGCGGTCTTAGAACGCGTTTATTAAAGCAGTTCATAATAATGGATTTGCTTTAATTACATTTCCTGGATATAGGAAGGGAAATGGGTTATATATAAAGTGGCTTCGGTAACACTTCCCGGATGGAAGAAGGGATGTGGAAGCATATGTTTTGATCAAAGCATTTTTATGATAATGAAAATGTCTTTGAATACATTTCCTGAGTATAAAAAGGGAAATGGGATAATTGATAAAGGAAAAGCTTTTTATGTTAATAAAATTGGCTTTCAAAAAGTATATGGTTTGTTAAAGAAATTCATGATAATGAATTGGCTTTTATAAATACATTTCCTGGATATGAGAAGGGAAATGGAAGTTTTTGAAATGAAAAGGATAAGTATTTATTAATACTTTATATATCAAGTAATCCTCAGTCCGGGAGATATTTATATTATCCGGAAGTATATTGTAGATGTATGTATATGTATAAAATGGGTGCCGAGGGTCTAATGAATCCCGACGATCGATCGTGCCGCATAGTAGTGTATCGGGGGGGTTCCTTGTTTGGATTTCGCTTTGCGAGACACCCCACGCACGAATATGGTACTGTGTTGAGACTGGGGAGAAGTTTAATCCTTAGTGCTCTTATATTATTATATGTTATGATATATATATTATATATCTTTCTGTACTGAGGGACTGACGGATCTCAAAGATCGACCTTGCTGCATAGTAGTGTATCGGGGGGGTTCCTTGTTTGGATTTCGCTTCGCGAGACACCCCACGCACGAACATGGCATAGCGTCGAGATTAAAGTGAAGTTAGCCTTTAGTACATCTGTTTGACTATCTAGGATAGATAGTGGTTGGGTATTAGATTAGTTTAGCAAGGTAGCTTGACTAGGAGGTTTAAGGGATGCGCTAGGAGTGCACTGTTAGAGGAGAGGTGAGGGGTATCTCACGAGAGTGCGATACCAATTTAAATATGAGATAAAACTATTTTTCTAAAAATAAAGCATTTATGCACTTGCAAAATATTTTCTAAACATTCGGGCTCTGACCCGTTTGTCTACTCTCCTTTCTTTCTCTATATTGTATATATATAGGTGTCCAGACACAGGGACGCCTGGATGGAAACTCTTTCGAGTCAGACGTCTGCTGCAGCAGCTGTGGATGCTTGCAGGTTATCGGTAGACGTTTCTTTCCTTGTACTCTAGATAGGAGATATTGTATAAACACTCGAGCCAAAGGCTCAATTGCATTTATTTATTCTTTCAGTACAGCATTCGATATGGTTGTATTATTTGGACCGAGTGTTCGGTTATTTTAGTTCCTTTCTTTTCCATTTCAGTTCATTACGCATTTAATTGTGAATGTTTTAATTTGTGCGCTAAAAAGAGTAGTTAGATAAAAGTTTTTAACGGCCACCTAATAGGATATTAGTAATTAATTGGATTTTCGACAGTGATGCTAAGAATGATCCATATTAAACTCCTGTTTTAATTTAATATTGGAGTGATCGCCCGGTATCTTATTAGGCGGGTTGTTACAGATGGTATCAGAGCATCAGGTTCTAGTGTCCTTAGGAATCTGTGCGGACATACTACGCTTTCAGCGTTGCTCTCATTTGTTATAGAGCCTCAGGACTAGGATTGTTGATTTCTATTGCGAGATTTCGTTCTCCTGCCATATTATGAGATTATAGAAATCTTTTACGCGCTCGTTTGAGAATCGTGTGCGGAGCTTGGATGGCAGCAGGAGGTGAGGCTTAGCTGGTGCAGCTGGTAGAAGGTTGGGATGAGTACCTTAGTAGAGGTCACTCTCTCTATGGTAATTGTTAAGAATTATCTCAATGACTACTAAAGCATAGTAGTTCGAGTACCATAGTGCAGCCGTAGTAGGGTGTGGTACTAAAGTTGGATTTCCCCGTGGAGATAAGGATTCAAAAGGGATCTTACGGATAGTTCTAACCGTGAGTCCCCATGAATCAGCAGGATGAGAAGAATGCAGCTTTGGGAATTATTCGCCTAAGGTTCAACTGAGGTATATGGTGTGAGTATTTGGCGTGACTAGATATAGTCGCGGTATTAGTTAGCCCTAGACTCGTGTGTGTATTTTGAGTTGTGGCGGTCTCGATAACATTTTAATGTATGACTATGTGTTTTTCGCAATAGCGGAATTTTATTTCTCTTCATTCGCCATAGAGGCGGGTGATTATATTTTGTATATATACGTATACGGTATATGGTGTAACGGAGCGATAGAAGGCTAACAATGGCAAGTCTATCGTGTCCGCAGTTCTTGGAGGGAACAAGTTGTTATTCTGGTGTCTCACCTTGATACAGGTTGAGTACACCTTTGCTATTATGGATTTATGGAACCTTGATGAGCAGAGGCTTCCTTATTTTGGGTGGTATATGTGGCAACCTTATAGATATAATTTGAGGCCCACAGAATCGTTGTTGAGCGATAAGATTTAGCTCAGTATTAGTTTGCGCAAGGACTTAGGAGCGAGTGCGAGCGCAGGGTGGTATAACTCTTAGTTAGAGATAGGAGTTCAGATCACCTTTTGTTGGATTAGGGGATAGGGTTATCCCGATTGCATGTTGAAATGACTGAACTCCACAACCAACAAAGTCAAGGGTTAATGTGTGGAGGGGTTCCTTGTTTGGATTTCTCTTTGCGAGACACTCCACACATGACTCTTAACGGCGTCGGGAGTGGGGAGCTGTTATGGGATGCAAGGACGTTGATCTTGTGGAAAGGTCTTATAGTGTGGATGAACCACTATAGGCTATGAGCCACATAATGTTAATATGCTTATGGAAGTATTGTGCTATGGAAAAGCACTAAAGTGGTCCCTTCGCCACAAATGGGTGGGTGAGGTTGGACTTAGAGAAATTTATTTGAGGACAATAGTCAGGCCTTAATGAAAAGGCAAGTTTTGAGGAGCTACATTTTGGGTGAAATGTTCGTGACACTTTCTACAGAAAGTGGGCACTTGATTAGTTAGGTTTCCTTCTGTATGGGCGGAAGGATAAGATAGTAGGAATGCGGTCATAGGCTAGCCTAGTAGGATTTAGGACGTCCCGCTTCTGTGCCTTGGGTCGTTATATCTCGATGACCGACTACGCGAGGGAGTAGTGTAACGGGAGGGTTCCTTGTTTGGATTTCGCCTTGGCGAGACGTCCCACGCATGAAACCAAGCACTTGTCGGGAGTTGAGAGAGGCCTTGGGCACTAGGGACATACTTAGGATTATATTAGTTCGTGTAGGTAGAGTAACGCTTAGATCGTAGCATTTCTAGGATATAGGTTCGCTAGTATTAGCAGCGCCGAGGTTAGGAGTATTGAATTGCGCGGGTTCGGAGGACCCATAGATGAGTATTACACCGAGGAAAGGAGATACTTATTGGGAGAGAGTGTTACATGTTAGACGTTCACTACGGATGTGCAGATGTGCACAAGTTAGAAAAGTGTATGGGAACCTTGGTAAGTTGGTTTATATACCGCCTGAAATAGAATGGGAGTAGTATATAAGGTTGAAATTCATGCCGATAGGCATTATAGATAATGGGTATTATGTGACGTATAAGAGTCACTTTGCGATCGTGGTAGTCGTGTAGCATTTGGTTGGGAACCGTGGGGTTAGTATCGTTTCCCTTGAGGTATTAGGATTTGGAGTGATCCTAAGATTGGTGGTGTAGGTCGGATCTGAATTTCGAGGACGAAATTCCGTTATAAGGGGGGGAGTGTAACAACCCGTCCTTTTTGGAGACCATTAAATTCCCTAATTAAATATAAATTGGCAATTTGGAGAATTTCTCGAAATAGTGATTTTTGGGATTTTTGAGGATTTAATAATTTTCGAAGGATGTTATAAATTATTTTGGGGACTATATAGGTCGAAGTAATTTAATTATATGTCGCCGTGGAGTATAGCGACACGAGGTAAGATTTTTAATGGGAAAACCCGCATTTATTTATTTTGGGTTGGAATAGTGATTTGCGGTCAAGTACCTCGGATGGGAATTTCGACTGCGCCATAATTCTCAGAATGTCCGAGATAGTCGGAAAAGAGTGTCCGATGGACAAAAATGAGTTTCGGGTAATTTTAGAGGTAAAAGTAACTCGTAATTGGCTAAACGAGTCGTTTTTGGGTTTTAAGGATTTAAAACCCTTTTCTCTTATAAAAAGAGGGAGAGAGGGAAAGAGAAGAAAAAGAAAGAAAGGAAAGAGAGGGAAGAGAGAGAGGAAGGAGAAAAGAGGGGAGAAAAGGGAGATTTGGGCCAAACTCCGCCGGATTCGACTCGAGGTCGTCGGATTTTATCCACGAGGCAAGTGTTTACTTGCTTTATTTACTTTTGTGCATTAATCTCATATCATAGTTGGTAAAAACATGATTTTAGGGTTATAACCCTTAAAATAAAATTGGGAAAACTTAGATATGAGTTTACATATTGATGTAATGTAAACTCTTAATGATTTCTAGTGTTAAATCCATATAAATGGAGTGAAGAATTGGATTGAAATGGGTTAAAATCATAAGTTGGGGTTTTTATGATTTTAGGGTTTAAAACTAAGAGAAATGATTTAATACCCCAAAATAATTGATGTGTTAGTTGTAAAACATAGATTAGATGTTAATTGAGTTGTTGGGTGAGGTTAGAACTAACAAAAATGGACAAAAATGGAGTTTGGGATTTTGGGAGAGATAATGAATAGTAACCCGCAGCCTTTGGGGTCATTTTCGGCCAAGAAGATAAATGATTTAGCTTTCGGCCAAAACACGAAAGTTGTAGATCTTTTCGATACGGTCGCGTGGGCACCGACCGCGTATTTTTCTGATTTTTCCTTGATTTGATATGATTTTTACAAGATGACAGCTCCCGGTTGAAAGTACCAACTGGGAAATCAAATCGGAAATTGGAAAAATAAAGGCTAGAAATTATTGTGTAGATGTTTGGGATGATTTTTGGTGTAGAGTAGAAACCATAAAAATGAATTTGGATTGGTTTTTGGGTATTTTGGAGTTTGAGAAATCGCCCAAACTGTGACCCTCGAACAGGCCGAATCGATTCGGGTACAGGCCGAATCGATTCGCCTAGGGGGAATTGAGTTTCTGTAATGGGCCGAATCGATTCGGGTACAGACCGAATCGATTCGACATTTACAAACCTGTTTGCAAAATACTTTCCGAATCGATTCGGATTGGGAACCGAATCGATTCGCCCACCCGAATCGATTCGCTAAAGGGGCGAATCGATTCGCTTAGGCCAGAATTTATAGTTTTCTCCCTTTAAGAGTATGGGGAGTTGAATTACCATTTAGGATTTTTATGGGGAATCCTAAATAAGGGTTTTGAGGATAAATGAACCTTTAAGAGATGATTGAGGTAATTAGTATTGAACAAAGTAAGAAATACTTTGGATTTAGAATCATGCAACCATGAAAGCGTGATTACGATTCCTGGAGGGAATCTTTGGGATATTTAGTTATCGCTAGATGCTATAGGCCACTAAGGCCGGTTATATATATTCTAGGAAGAAAATATAGGATATGTATATACTGTGTGTTTTAGGTATATATATGATGATGGGAATGATTTTGAAAATATATAAATGAATATTTTCAAAATGGAAAAATAAATGTTTTTCATAATTAATAAAATATGGATTACACACCTCTCTAAATCGCTATCATAAGGGAAGTTGCGTTCGTATGGTGAAGCCCCCTGGCTAATGATGCAGGGTGGATATAGTCCTAGGCCATGGGAGCGCTTATGGTTGTATATTTTCTGCGGGGGTAGGGAGATTCCGGGTGTGGTCTTGGCTACCACGCAGGCTCATGGTCGCTTCCCGACGTGTTTCGATATAGGATCCCAGGTTGTCTTGGAGGCCCTGGAAGATGATAGCCATTTAGGGGCGCGCACAGTGGAGAAATCCGGACGTGCGGTCTTAGAACGCGTTTATTAAAGCAGTTCATAATAATGGATTTGCTTTAATTACATTTCCTGGATATAGGAAGGGAAATGGGTTATATATAAAGTGGCTTCGGTAACACTTCCCGGATGGAAGAAGGGATGTGGAAGCATATGTTTTGATCAAAGCATTTTTATGATAATGAAAATGTCTTTGAATACATTTCCTGAGTATAAAAAGGGAAATGGGATAATTGATAAAGGAACAGCTTTTTATGTTAATAAAATTGGCTTTCAAAAAGTATATGGTTTGTTAAAGAAATTCATGATAATGAATTGGCTTTTATAAATACATTTCCTGGATATGAGAAGGGAAATGGAAGTTTTTGAAATGAAAAGGATAAGTATTTATTAATACTTTATATATCAAGTAATCCTCAGTCCGGGAGATATTTATATTATCCGGAAGTATATTGTAGATGTATGTATATGTATAAAATGGGTGCCGAGGGTCTAATGAATCCCGACGATCGATCGTGCCGCATAGTAGTGTATCGGGGGGGTTCCTTGTTTGGATTTCGCTTTGCGAGACACCCCACGCACGAATATGGTACTGTGTTGAGACTGGGGAGAAGTTTAATCCTTAGTGCTCTTATATTATTATATGTTATGATATATATATTATATATCTTTCTGTACTGAGGGACTGGCGGATCTCAAAGATCGACCTTGCTGCATAGTAGTGTATCGGGGGGGTTCCTTGTTTGGATTTCGCTTCGCGAGACACCCCACGCACGAACATGGCATAGCGTCGAGATTAAAGTGAAGTTAGCCTTTAGTACATCTGTTTGACTATCTAGGATAGATAGTGGTTGGGTATTAGATTAGTTTAGCAAGGTAGCTTGACTAGGAGGTTTAAGGGATGCGCTAGGAGTGCACTGTTAGAGGAGAGGTGAGGGGTATCCCACGAGAGTGCGATACCAATTTAAATATGAGATAAAACTATTTTTCTAAAAATAAAGCATTTATGCACTTGCAAAATATTTTCTAAACATTCGGGCTCTGACCCGTTTGTCTACTCTCCTTTCTTTCTCTATATTGTATATATATAGGTGTCCAGACACAGGGACGCCTGGATGGAAACTCTTTCGAGTCAGACGTCTGCTGCAGCAGCTGTGGATGCTTGCAGGTTATCGGTAGACGTTTCTTTCCTTGTACTCTAGATAGGAGATATTGTATAAACACTCGAGCCAAAGGCTCAATTGCATTTATTTATTCTTTCAGTACAGCATTCGATATGGTTGTATTATTTGGACCGAGTGTTCGGTTATTTTAGTTCCTTTCTTTTCCATTTCAGTTCATTACGCATTTAATTGTGAATGTTTTAATTTGTGCGCTAAAAAGAGTAGTTAGATAAAAGTTTTTAACGGCCACCTAATAGGATATTAGTAATTAATTGGATTTTCGACAGTGATGCTAAGAATGATCCATATGAAACTCCTGTTTTAATTTAATATTGGAGTGATCTTAGGCGGGTTGTTACATGGACCAGTCGTTCTAACGAAAGGGAGTCTCGTTCGATAACTTCGTTCGAACGAGATCTCGTTAGAAGGTACAGTTCGTTCGAACGAACTGGAATCTCGTTCGAACAGCCTCGTTCGAACGAGACTTCTAACGAGTTGACAGAGGAATCTCGTTCGAACAGTCTCGTTCGAACGAGACTTCTAACGAGTTGACAGTTTGGTCCTTTTTTGACTGTTTTGATTTTTGGAGTCCCGTAAACCTGTTCGAGGATATAGATAACATTCCGATGATGATGTAATGATAGAATTGGGACTTTTGGGTATTTATGAGAAGGAATTTATATACGAGAGTTAAATTAGATGGACGGTTTGGGTTGAGACGTGAGTGTCTACTACGACGTGAGAATGAATTATGGCGCGTATGATTACAAACCAGAATAATATAAGTTATAGATATTATAAGTTAGTACGAGAATGCGATATGTACTACGATTAAACTACGGGATTACTAAGACGTGTGTTTACTTAGTATTGGTGTATGAATTGTGTGTAAGACATACCTACCATTCTTGCTATCACGGGAGGTTTGCGTTCGCTTAGGGCCCTCTAATCCTTGTGTTGCCCGGATTTAGACTGGTTACCTTGATGAACATAGGTCAAAGAAAGACTTATTGGGATATTAATAAGTCCGCCGATCGTGGGAGCGTAGGTATGTGCGTGACCCATGTGATGTGACTGTGTTCGCCTCCACTATTTGTGATTTGTGTTATCTGAACTATTCCTGAGAGATTCGGAATATGTGATCCTTATGTACGTGATGTACCGGGATGGATAGCAGAGTATGTGTGCACCGCAGCTTAGTTCTCGGGGTGCTTGTATTGTATATTTATGATGTGAATAATATACGCTTAATTAATGAGAACCTTCATGTTATTGTTGCGAATATAATTACAATATTGTTTCGAGAAACATAACGAGTTAGCTGATAGTAAAATATTGCATATTGAGCATTTGAGTTTGCGTTAAACCCCTACTTAATTACGAGCGTTATAATGTTAATAGAGCCGAGTAATAAGGGTAGGACCTATGATAGTCTAGCTAGATATGTTGTCACTTAGCTAGTAGTTTGTATCACTCTAGATGGGTACTTACGTTAGGAGTGCACAGTTAGACGAGAGGTGAGAATATCATGTGAGTGCACGTCCTAACATGTACTTTGCATTTAATGTTTTAAATGTTTTTAAAGCACTTGCAGGTTTTAAAATATAACTCCACATTCGGGCTCTGACCCGTTTGCTTTTCAAATCTATTTTTTCTTTGTAAAACCATTTTAGGTGCCCAGCCACAAGGACACCAAGCATAGGATACTCATTCAGGTGACGAGCTGTAGCTGTTTGTGGAAGCTACAGGGATTTTCTTGTAGACGCCTCTATTCACTTGGATTCCAGCTTCATTATCTATCAGTTGTAGGGCATGTTGCCCATTTCTTTTAGAGTTACATTTACATTACAGTTTTCAGACTTTGGCATGTACTGTTTTAGTTTTCGGTTTACTTATCAGTTGTGGGATTTGTAGTGAGGAGTTTTTCCTCCAGACTTCATTTACTTTATGTGATGGTTATTCTATTTACTTCAGTATGGTGAATGGTGTTATTATTCTTTATTACACTTGTTGCATGTTAATCAGACTTTAATTAAAATTTGGCACTTACTTTTTAAATACTAGGTGGTTAGTAATCATAAAAATGTTTTCGACAGTGATGCCATTAACTGGACCAACTGGGCATTTTGAATTAATTTAATAAAGGAGTAGCTACCCGGTATTTAATTAGTCGGGGTGTCACATACTAACCATACCTATTAACAGAATTTTGGCGCATACTTCTTAACCATACTTGTTAAAAATTTAAAAACCTAAGCAACAACTCTCAACTCAGATCATAAAAAACAGTATAAAATAGAGTATAGCCGAGTACTAAAGTAGAATAACTCTTAACCATACCTGTTAAAAAGTTTCAGTTATTTGTACTAAAGTCCAACTTGACATCCTCTAAAACAGAGACAACAGCAATATCGCCACCAACGATTTCATTAACTGGTGCAACTGTATCTGTTTGTTTTTCTTCAATATCAGCACTAGTTTTTTCACCGAGTCCCTGATATGGTTTATAAAAGTACCTAGAATGCTTAACCCTTATTGGTAAGAACATATAAGTTTCATAACAACATTCTAAAAAGGATCAACTTCAATGACTTAAATCAGCCCCTTCAACCCATACTAATAAAAACATTAGTCATACCACATGCACCCCGTAACGTGAATACAACTTATTAATACATGAATCATAATAAATTAAACATGTAATTAACTTCTAAATTAAACATGTAATTCAAACTAAAATAAAACTCTCCAATATTAAAAATAAAGAGACAACGTAAATCTAAAAAAGAGGTAGATACCTTACGGTCTAAATGTATCAACAGTAGCTCTAATATGCACCCTGGAAGGGGCTGAGGCAAGTGGGGCATGGAAGTGAGCACTGAACTGTTGTTATGGATCGACACATTCATTTACGTCTATAATACACACCTGTGTGATATCAACAGTCAGTTGCAATTCTCATTTTGAATAAACAAAGCTCAACTTTTAGTGGCGAGCATACACCACAGGAAGACCTGATGAGATGTCCTCCAAAACCATGAGGCCGAGTGTCTCTAATTCTAAAGGCATTATAAAAACATATCCACTTACGTACGCCCTTGAGAGATCATCGCCTATTAATGTCCCCGTGAATACTGCAAGCATGCCCGTAAATAATTTTTCTAGATCCTCCCCATTAGAAAGGAACCATATGGATTGAGTATATATGTAGATGATTCTTAATAAGGAAAAATAAATTCATATTCATGCCTCTCGATAATTATTTAGCATTTTATGGTGTGTGTAAATATGTGTGTGTGCATAAGCTGTTTTGGGCCCCCAGTTGGGAAATAAAACTTACATGTGATTTAAAGATTGGGAATCAAGACAAAGTAGAGAAGACCACAAATTCAGGGTCAGAGATGAGATAAAAGTGATGAGTAGTTGATCTTGAGCAAGAGAAATAAAGTTACCTTTGATTCAAATGTCCAAACCTATGGGCATGTTCCAGTGGATGAAAGTATTGATTCATTACTGAAAAATAACAAAGTCAGTGAGAAAGAAAAAAAAAGAATATCATAAATCAAATCAATCTAATTATTATGGTGATTCAATCACCTCAAGTGTTGGTTCTTACCCTCCTAATCATACGTACCAAAACTGCAAAGATAGTGACAGTCAAGTTTAAGAATCAGAGAACGAGGACAGTGGTTTGGATGAAAAAGATGATGATTATGGACAACGTGAGCAGCAGATGTCCCGATGTTGATCGGAGCAGTATGTTTTGGAGCGCGGAATGGAATGTTAACTCTGTTTTGGGCCATCCCTAAGAAACATCAAAATTGATAAGTTATTCAACTCTGTTTTGTGAATCAAATGAATCAATAAATCAAGATTGAATCAAGTGAATCAATTAAATCAATAAATCAGTTATACAACTCTCATATCTGAATACAAGTGAATCAATAAACAAGTGAATCATAAGTTAATTGTTCAACTAAATACAACATCTTTGAATATAATATTGATATGACACAATCAAGTGAATTATTTAAGTGAATTGATATGACACATCTATGAATCAATATTATATTCAACATCTATGAATACAACAATCAGTTATCAAATACAATCAGTTGTCAATCAGTTATCTGATAATGTCTAAAATTGATATCTGATACAAAGACAATCTGTGAATTCATATGTGAATCAAATTGTTAACTGGGATACAAATACAATTTACTTGTAAATCAGTTATCAAGCAGTTATCAGTTACCAATCAATCAGTTTTCTAGCATGTGAAGCATGCGATATAAATACAAATACAATCAGTTATCAGTTAGCAATCAGTTATCAAGCATGTGAAGCAATCTGATACTGTCCAACATCTTCCAATTAAATACAAGATATCTGATACTGTCCAACATCTGTGAAGCATGTAAATCAATATAATAACTGATACTGATATTGTCTAAAATTTGAATTATTTCCATGAGAATTATCATATTAGTTATCCAAGTATGTGAATCAATGAATCAATTATCAAATCTGTGAATTAATGAATCAAGTATGTGAATCGATTATCATATCTGATACTGTCTAGTTAACATATCACTTATCCAAGTATGTGAATCAATGAATCCAAGCATAACATGGAAATTGAAGTCCGTGAATCAAGTCTTTGAAGTTATACAACATCTGTAAAGCATACATCAGTGAAGCATACCATAAAACATATGTGAAGCATACCATACCATATCAAGCATATCATATCAGTTATATAACATTTGTGAAGTCTGTGAATCAAGTCTGTGAATCAAAGTCTGGGAATTGGTGTCAAGTTGTGAAGTCTGCAACATGGTGTGAAGTCTGCAACATGACATAAATGAATAATGCGTGGAATAAGAAGACATGCCCATTATGATCTCCCTTGTAACGGAATCGAATGCGGTGCTCCTAGAGAAGGGGTAAGCAAGGAAGGGAATAAGATATAATAGGCATACATATCCGTGTTTGAAGTTGGGTTCAAGACTTAGGATATGGATGTTAGTTGATCGGGAAGAATGCATCGATCAATGAAAGAGTAAAATAAGATAACTGTAAATCACAATGAAAAGAGACTACGTGCCTTTCTATACAAAAAGAGCATGTATACACTTTAAACGCCCAATAAAAAAGATGTTTATCCATGCAAACGATTAGTAAACGATCATAACCCTATTTTTCAGAAATTAAACTATCCTCTTCTATGTAGATGTTAAACTATCCTCATCCTCAATGAAGTTAAAATATCCTCGTTCGTAATGACACAAAACTAACCCACTTCTGCAATGATGCTAAATTGACCCACGTTCGATATGACGTTAAACTATTCCCATTCATCACGACTTTAATTTGAGATACTTCTTGAAGTCTCCTAGAGCTACGCATTTTTATACAAACATTTGCCCCATTTTCATTCCAAAACCAGCGAGCTAAATGTTTTAGCTAAAATATCCTAACCTCAATAATTTTCAAAACAAGCATCACTCAAATGCTAAAAAACTATGATTTATGTTCATCGATGGGCAACTGATATACATGTCCCTCTTCTCAACTCAAATTTATGCTTATTCTCAGTTCTTGTTTATATTATTATTCTAAAAAGAATAACCATATTTTTAGTTCTTCTAAACTACCCCAGAGGTATACGTACAATCAAGTTGTCCCTAACATAATACATAGACCATGGTCTGTGCATTACTTCTATAACCTTTAAAATGAAATAACTTTTCTATACACAAAATACCCTGAGTATCACACCCTTGTTCCATAAACACTCCATCATAGAGTTAAAAATCAATATGTGTAGTGTCTTTCCTGGGATAAGAATGATAATTTCCTCAGCTAGTACCCTGCCACCACCAAGAACTACATGGGCTTTGACCTCATGAACTGTTGACTATGTAGCCATGAATGAGTTCCCTACTCGGGAGATCAATCCAACCATAAGGACTTCCTGATCCATCCTGGTACATCAGGGAGATCAAGCCAACCATAAGTGATTTGAGAAGATTTAGATCTATGGAGAAACAAATCCACCAACAAAAGTGAGAGTGATACAAAAAAAAAAATACGAAAGGGTAAAGACTTAAATGGAGGTGTTACAAAGAGGGAGGTGAAATTTTTATCTAGAGTTCTCATATATATGATTAATGAAATTAGATGAGGGGCACCCAATGTGTCATCTAAATGGAGGAGTCCCAAAAAAGAGACAGTCAATTTAATCAAAATATTATAGGAAAGGTATGCACTCGCTGTCGGGAATTAACTGAAGATGACAAAACCAAGGAGAGTGTGGGCACAATATATTCTCATACATGATTGCAAATGAGAGGGCCAATGATTCTTCTAGACTGGTGCATTCGATGACGTGGCGAGCACGTGAAATTTACACTGTAAGGCAACTCTATTTTAATATGGTGGCAACACTTTAAGGCAAAGTATAAAGGATATATCACTTTGAAAAATTCCATAAAGGATATACAAAAAGTATAAAAACGTACCCATGTTAGCAATGGTTCAAGACGTTTGAATCCAAACGTACCACCTGTTAGCAACACAGCCAAATAGACAACAACGTATAAGAAATAATTAGGGATTTTTTCGTTTAACAACATATAAGAAATAATTAGGGCTTTTTTTATTTAACAGCGTATACAAAAAGTATAAAATTTTCGTTTAACAAATAATTAGGTCATGTACCTAAGGATAAATTTACCTAAGAAACCAAGAAATCCAAACGTACCACGGCTTATAGGTTTTATAGCTTATATAAAACCCATTACCTAAGAAATCAAGAATCAATAGAACAACTTATATATATTTATAACTTATATATATATATATATATAACCGTGATTTTCCTATAAGCATTTACCTAAGAAATCAAGAATTAATAGAACCTATAAGCTGTTTACCAAAGAAATCAACAACGTATACTATAAATTAATCAACCCTCCAAAAGGAAAAAATATACCATTAACAACGTATACTACAAAGATAAAAAAGGAAGTATACTAAATTAATCAACCCTCGAAAAGGAAGTATACAACAAATTAACATTGTGTCTCTAATTTGAGAGAGAGATTAACATCGAAGTATACTACAAATTAACAGCGAAGTATACTACAAATTAGCAAATCTCTAAGAACGTACCTTAGAAACACAACAAAGAGAGAGATTAACATCAAAGCCGAGGAGAGAGAGGGGGGAGGGCGGGAGATTGATTAGAGAGTGAGGGGCGGGAGCTTCTAGAGGAGAGAGGAGAGAGAAGAGGGAAATTAAACATAGCCCAAAATAAGTTTGGGCAAAATTTATGACTGCTACGAGCAGTTACGAATTTGTGAACCCTCTTAGCATTTAAAAATTAAGTCTTAGTTTAAAATTTGTGACTTCTATGTGCGGTTACAAATTTGTGACTGCTAATAGGAGTCACAAATTATGTTTTAGATCAAAATTTGTGACTGCTAGTAGCAGTCATAAATTTGTAACTACTGATAGCAGTCACAAATTAAGTCTTATGCCAAAATTTATAACCGTTCATATCAGTTATAATTTTGTGACTTCTCCTACTGATAAATTTGTGAGTGCTTCTGACAGCTATAAATTTATGACTTCTTATAGGAGTCACAAATTAATTATATAGCAACATTTGTGACTCTCATTAACAGTTACGAACCAATTGACTCAATTCTTTCATTACCCACTGATTTTATTACTCCTAATGGTAGTTACAAATAATTTTGTGAGTGCTTTCGGGAGTGATAAGTTTGTCACCCCCATTAGCAGTCACAAAAAGGCAGTCACAAAATTAGTGTTTTGGTGTAGTGGGTTAAGATGGAGACATTTAGTAAAGTAACTCGAATGACGATTTTGAGTGCACGGTTGACTCCATAGGGGTTGAAATAGTCATAAAAGAGTATCCGGGGGTTGTAATTGGGTCTTGGAACATTTTTAGGCATAACCGAGCCCACACGGGAGTGTTCGGGTCATTTGGACTTGGCCATAAGATTAGTTTCGGGATTTTCAGTATTTTAACTAAGTCTAAGAGGGTTAGGAAACAACTAATATCATTCTAAACCCTAAGAAACAAAGTGGAGACAAAGGAAGAAAGTGGAGAGCTTTTGGAAGCCAAATCAAAGGGGATTCGGGTGTGCTCGTTGTCAATTTGCCTCCTACAATGAAATCAAGGTCTACAAACCTAATTAGGCAAGTAGTTAGCTTTCTTTAAATCTAAGTTGCAGTATTTCAATTCATATCATAATGGGTGTGATCAAAATCCATTTTGGGAAGGGTTGTCACATAAAATGGGTTTTGGTTAATTGGAGTATTATGTGTAGGATTAATACTCAATTAGTGATGAAATTATATAAATCTTTATTGGAATCATGTTGTATTTGAAATCCAGATTCTAGGTTCAATTAATTGATGATTATGAGATCGAATCTAGGTTGAGAATTGGATGAAAAGTAATAAACCCAAATCGGGAAATTTTAGTGAAAGTTAGAATTTGCTGATGTTTAGAGATCATGATAATGATTAAAGCATGTGTATGGAGGAAATAAATATGGGAGATTATTTAATCAAGGTTTGGATTGAAGTTGGAAAGATTTCAGGTAAAAAAAAAAAAAAAAAACGGTTCGACGTAGTCACGCTCCAAATCCGTGACAAAAACTAGTCACTTTCCATATCCGTGACAAAAACCTGTCACACTCCAGATTTTGTGACAAAATTTTCACGCTTTAGAAGCGTGACAAATTGGAAGAAGCGAGATTTTTATTTTGTCCCCCTTTATAACGTAGAGAGTTTTGCGTTTTGAGGACTCTTCTAAACGACTTCTAACCTGTATACTTAATCATTGTGGGGGTTTATTCTAAGTTTATTTGTTTAGTGAAAAATGAATATGGGACCTATCTCCTTGTGATTATAGATAAATATCATTAGGACTAGGAAGTGAGAATAAGTTGTGACACATGTTTAATTAATTAAGCGAAATAAGTTCATAAAGGTTTAATTACAGGCTAATTTGTTGAGTCTGGGTATATTAGTGAGTCAAGTTACGCTAAATTGTTTAATGAGTGTGAAATTAAATTAAACAAGAGCCGGAAAGAGACTTAGGTATTTTGGGCTAGTGCTATGGGTGGTGGGCATGGGTTAGCCGGACTTTAATTGTATATATATATCTATGTATGTATGATTTATAAATATTTGTGTGATAGATATTTACAGGAATACATACCCCTTTAGTGCTATCATCGGAGGTTGCGCATGTGGGTGAATCCCATGACTAGTGAATGTAGGAAGATCATATTCCCCAGATCATATCATCCAATATTTTATTGAGTGATTTATTTTTCGAGGTGAGACGTTTTGGATATGATTCGATCTATCTCTCTGGAAAATATGACCGCCTCCACTACGTTTGCGATATTTTTACCAAAGTTTACTGGGTTAGAGTGAGCATACCTGGGATATGATAGAATTTTAGAGAAAGCATATGGTGAGTTATTACTTGGTAATGGATGGTTATTATACGCGCCATGTGTATTTATGTTGTAGTATACTAGTATGTATATAATATGAGTAGATAATTATATACGAGATTATACATAAGCGTGAATGTATTTCTTATATAACTATTGTGAAAGTTATATGATTTAAAAAGGGGTTTACTACATAACTAGTGTGAACATTATATGACTAAAAAGGGGTTTCCCGAATAACTATAGTGAAAGTTGTATAATTTAATATAGTTGAACCGATTAAATAAGTTAATGAGTAGATAACACTATAATGAGGGTGATAATACTCGGGATGGAGTAGTGGGACAAAAAAAGGTTTGATACGGCTAGTTAGGTGGGGTAGATTAACACGAAAGGTTAGCAGGCAAGCGTTTGGTGTGCACATTAGATGAGGGGGATTTATATACCTCAAGTGAGTGCGACACTAGCTTAAATATGAATAATGTGCATGGATATTTAATTATTGCAATTTAACTGCTTGTTAAATATTATTAAAATGTTTTACTTGGGTTCTGACCCGTGTTAAAATCTTTTCCCAAACCTTTTAGGTGTCCAATTACATGGATGCCCAACTTGAGGATTCTATCTAGGGATGCATAGCTTCAACATGTGGAAGTTGCAGTCCTTTGCCATAGACGATTCGTTCATTCATTTCTAGTATAAAGACTTTATTTCAATACTCATTTGGGCCCGTCGCCATCAGATTTAGTATCTAGTCATTTATTCAATTTTGTGTCCAGGTTATTATTTCAGTTCACTGTTGAATTTTACTATTGAACTGATTTCTGATTCAGTCCTCTTTATTCATATTATTTATTTGTATTAGATTCAATTACCATCTTGTGTGGATGGTTTAATTATTATTTATTTCCGCGTATTGTTAATTAATGAAAGATAAAATTTGGCACCAGCATATTTAAATTACTAGGTGGTTAGTAACTTGAATTTTTTTTTCCGATAGTGATGCTAAGAATGAGAGATATGAAACCCATGTTTTTATTTTGATCACGGGCTGGCCACCCGATATTTTAGTAGGCGGGGTGTCACAGTATGGGAAGCAAGAGTTTCAATGGCTAGTAACACTACTTAACTGGAGGTACAATTCTTGTGAACAACTCGACGTAAGTTTTTTTATTTTATTTTCCATGAATCCATACAACATAAAAGCAATTATTTTTCATAGTGTTTTTTGCGTAGGCGGGGATAATGAATGTTCCAATAAATAGTGTTTGAAGGAAACATGGATAGTAGTTCATGTGAATAAATAATGATATCACGTGATAAATGCGACAAAAATATTTGAATGCTTTGGACTTAAATTCTAAAGATTCCAGAGGTTTGATGACAAAGAGATGATGCTCTGTATCTTATTAGATCATTATACTTTCAGTCTTTTTCAATTTATTTTGTCCACTTGTTTCTTAGATGATTAGATGTATATAAGTTGTTTTAGTTCGTCATGTATCAATTTCATTCGTGTTGGATAGTTATATTTATCAGTTATTCTATGATGATGCATAATTTTAAGTTTGCACGAGTTAGTGGTATATTTAGTTACTCTATAGTGTGTGTAATAATTAGAGGGATATCTCGATTTGTAGTTGACATAAGTATGATTACTTTATTTGTAGTGATATAAAAATCGACCTTTTTCCTAATTTAATTTTTTATGCTTTGAATGTGTAATCTTTATTTTTGCAAAACGTGCATCTCATACAATGACTGTTTTTATTTGATTCTTTCTTTCCTTTGAGTTTTTTGATTTTGATTCTAGGACTACTTTCTTTTTACGCATTTATCTTAATTGGACTCTTTATAATTTACGTTTCCCAAAAATAAAATTCACGGAGGTTGATTTAATTTTCCAAAAGAGATTTTGAGTAAA
Organism: Sambucus nigra; assembly: GCA_949130495.1. NCBI lineage: Eukaryota > Viridiplantae > Streptophyta > Magnoliopsida > Dipsacales > Adoxaceae > Sambucus > Sambucus nigra. The sequence continues at coordinate 305,844,308 of OX422207.1, read as the reverse complement.
TCAACTTCCTTTCATAATTAATTATCTTCGATTTGTAGGCATGAAATGTATTTAGTTTTTCCCATGGTCAGAGAATCGAGTTGTTTTTTATGTTAATAATTTTCAATTTTACGTTATTGTTTTCTTTTCTAGTGTTTTCTTGTTTTATGTAAAGTTCTTTGTAAGGACAAAATTTTCAATTGAGTCCATTGTAGTATTTGACTTATTCTCGGAACAAAACATGTTTTTGAGTCATAGATAGATTTTTATTATCACGATCCCACACAACCTATGACATAGAGTTTATTTAAGACGTTGCGACCAAGATTCAAAGATAAATCATGCTGAGATTATTTTGGTGCACGTTTCACGTCTTCATAGCATTTCGAGATCGCTCAGGTATGACTGCGTATTGTTTATGGGACTCAAAAAAATGTTTTAGGATGTTATTTTTATGAAAAAGTGTTTTAAATATTTAAACTTCGTTTATTCTTGGATAAAGATAGTTTAAAGTTGTGTAAATCACAAACTCTTATTTTCAGTGGTTCAAACGACTTTGAATGTTGTTCAAGTGAGATCAGCATATCGTTTGAGCGACATGCAGTTTTCATTCGAACGATGTACCGACTTAAATTTATTATTTAAAGCATGTTTCTCTCAGAATTTTGTAAGTGTGTAGGTTAGAAAATCAGTTTACATAACTAAATTTTTTTCACAAGTTTTTTAAGGTTTTCAAACACTAAAACCATCCTTAGAGTTTTAAAGATCCGAGTTTTCATTCACATATGCAAAAGTGATCTTTGTTTGTACCATTTAGAGTTGCTTTAAACTTAGAACATCGTTAGGTTTTGCGGAGAAGAAGCGAAGGAGTTTATGTTCGGAATTCGTAAACGTTTCCAAGATACATCAGTGGACACCGAGGTATTCGTAGATGCGTGTGATGTGGATAGGTATCGTGGAAGGATGTTCTCATGAGCACTGTGGAGGAGTGATTGAAGATCAGCGAAGCTTCAAGACTTGTAAGGGATCGAGTCATTGAGTAAGTCTGTTTGTAATACCACATCATAGTGATTATCTGGCTTGGGCCGTCCGAGATTTTTTCCTTTAGTGGTTTTCCCGTACATCCTTTGTTGACTTTTGTGAAATTACTTTATTTTACTTGCCTTTAATCACTAGATCAATGTTTAGGATTAATCAAGATAAAATGGGGCTAAGTTAAAATTGGTTCACATACTTGGTGCGGTTTAAAATTTGGAGTTTTTTTTTTAAAAAAGGTTGTTTTTGTTATCCTTAAAACACATTCGAAAGAAAAAAGGGCCTACAAATTGGTATCAGAGCTAGAAACATATTTTTGTAATAACCCAAACTTTTCAGAACTTATTTGGTGAAATTTATAAATCATAAAAAAATATGACTATTTTATTTTTGTAATAATAATAATAATTGTCTTTCTATGATAATTTGTGTGTCGAGTGTTAATGTCAAGATACTAGTATCAACTAGTATGCTACAAGAAAACGGATTTTTTCCGGCACTTTTTTCTCGGTATTTTTTATAAATGCTGAGAATTTTTTTTCCAGCATTTATTTATAAGTATTGAAAATTCGCAGCATTTATGTTGACTTGCCGCATAAATAGAGTATTTTTTAATTAGGGGCTTTGTAAATTTAAGATCTATTGTAATTTGTATTCTGGAAATAGGCAACAAAAATTTTATTTATAATTTTAGTCCCTATTTTTTAATAAAGCCGCTAACACGGACCCATATCCATAAAATGTCAACTAATCACAGCATGACACATCAATCGATAATTTGAAAATAAAGACTAAAAATGAAAACGAAATTTTTGTTGTACTATATTCATAATCAATATTATTTTAAGTCTTAAAAGTGCATAATCTATTTTAATTAATGTCGAAATAAATGTTGTATTTTTAAGGCATTTCATAACTAATACCATTAAATTAAGGGGGAAAAGGGGGTACCCTCTTTATTTTTGGCGAAAGTTCTTTAAAAAAAAATTTGGCGGGTCTTCATTTTTGGCAACACGTTTCCTTATCTCAAGCTACCTCTCCTCTATCATCTCCTCAATCCCTTCTCTCCCAAGAATGTTATACACGTTTCTTTTTATCACCCTAAATATAAGAATGTAACCCCCTCCTCACTCCCCAAATTTACACGTTTTTGACCTAACCCCATCATCCCCAGTTGGCATACTCGGACTGTGTTGATTCTAGGTAATTTATTGTTGTCTAATTTTTTTTTTGTTATAATGTGTATTTTTGTGAGATAAGGATCGCTTTTTCATTCTTTACTTGATATGTACCATTCTTTTTCTTTTTCTTGTTGTTGTTGTTGTTGTTGTTGCTATTGTTAAGTAAGAGTTTCTAAAAATGTAGTTTTAGATATTTGACCTATATCATGTTTATCAGTGTGTTTTTGTTTCACTTGTTCATTGTTGATTTAAATTTGATAAAAAGATATGTACCATTGTTTAATTGATATGTGTGTGAGCGAGAGATTTTTTTGTGATTTTTCAGTTGAATTTTTTTGTTTGATTTCTAAAGAATTGTAATTAGGTAGTTTCAAATCAATCTATATATCTCATATCCTTGGATATAATCTCCCGATAAATAATTGTTATTTATTGAGTGTTTATTTGTGTTTGAACCCTTTGTTTCATTTGTAGATATATTTTTCACTATTAAATCGACCTATGGGCATGATAAATAGGTTTTCCAGTGTTCTCACATAATTTCGGAGTGTTCTCACTTCCCAAAAAACTAACAATCTTACTCAAAGTGTGTATAGTTTACTAATTCATGGGTGTTAGTTTAATGGTATCGTTTTTTAGTGACATAGATAAAGATGACAATTGACACAAATTTTCCAGTTATGAATGGATCTATTTTTAAGGATGCTTAAATGTTCACGAAATTTGACATTATTTTCTTAGTTTAATATTTTAAAAAATGACTAATGACTGAATGCATTTTATTTATTTCATATCATTTGTATGAATGGATAAATAATGATGGAGATTCAAGTTCTTTTTGTTTTCAGTTGTATTTATGTATTTATTGATGATTAATGAATGACCACATTTTATATTTCTCGCCTTTCATTGATGATTACATTTACTACTGTATAAATGTTAGTCAATGTGTGATGGTATGGTATAAAATAGGATTTTCACTCATATATTCGATGGATGTTGATCAAATTACAGTTAGAGAGTTCCTTTTAGTCCCAAAATTTTAGCTCTTGGTGGTGCAATAGGGCATTTGACAACTTTGGCCTTAGTGGTTGTCAATTTATCAAGGTATTTTTTCTTCTTGTTCTTATTGATTGTGTATTTCTTTCTATAGAGAGTTTGGTTTTTTCAATTGTTTTGTATGTCTCATTATTCTCCACATTTTTTTATTGATTTAATATATTGAACTCACACTTCCTTTTAAATGCTATGCCAACGTTTCCATTGTGCTATGATGGCATTGGTCTTGCATTAAACATTCTTTCACTTGTATTTATGTACAATAAACATATAAATATATTAAAAACGTGTTTTCAAGAGGATGTTTCGTACTCGAAGTCACAATAATCTAGGAGTAGAAGCATCACCCTCCAAACTTTCAATGAATAGTGGCACTATCATGTCTACCACCTCAGTTTTATTAAGAGAAACATTCAGATCATCTAACAACTGAATAACATTAAGTTGTACAATAGGAACTGCATGCTTCTCTTTCCTATCCTGAAATTGAAAGTTCATATAAGAATACATAAAAGAAAATTAATATGGAATATGGATCGATTATTAAACAAAAGAAGACAAACAAGCATTTTAAAGTTCAACGGTTTTTTTGAAAAGACAACACTTCAGTTAGGGGTAGACTTATTTCGTGGTGATCTTCTCCTAATTCTTCGATTGTGGGAAAGTGTCTGATTTATTCCTACTTATATATACTTGTTAATTTGGAATCATAGAAAAGAATGTTGATTTAAGGGAATAAAATTTCATTGTTCTGTGATTGTATGTGATATCTATAATATGATCAAGATTTACTATAGTAATCATTATCAATTTCCCTAAAACTTTGACATTCGCCCAATTGATTTTGAGCGTAGAGATGGGGTCAAGTCACATTTTTTTGTGAAGATTATTAAATGGAAGGCTCCTTCTGGTATAGGGCTTAAGTTAAATCTTTATGGTTGTTTTCTAAAGGTAATACAGTTCGAGTGGACGGGCTGGCATCTTGAGGGATACTAAGGGGGGAGTTTTGAGAGGTTTTGCTACTAATTTTGACAGGGTACCAACATTGAGGCAAAAACAAAGGTTATTCTTATGGGTATAGAAGTATGTGAAAAATTGATGGACTATAGTTTTACGATTGAGTTTGATTCTCAAGTCATGACACAAGTTCTTAAGAGAATGATCAAATGCTCTTGGAGAGTCAGAATTGTGGTGGAGAAGATCAATACCAAAATAAGTGAAAAAGTTGTTTCATTTACTCATATCTTAAGAGAATGTAACAAGTGTGCAAATTTCCTTGCTACTTTTGGGTGCTATACCAATAGCTTTGCTGCCTCAGATACTATTGATTTCCCCTAAAGAGCTTAAAGGTTTGGTTAGGGTGGATTCATTGGGATTTTCAAATTTTAGACATAGTTAAGTATTTTTTTTCTTTGTTTATTTGTTTAAGTGGTTTGATTGTTCTTAGATGGTTACTCAAAAAACAAAACAAAAAAAGAAGATTAATCACCAACTGCCTTTCAATCACCTTGTGAGATAAAAGCTTCAACATTATTAACACCCACAACCAATGTTTTAAAAGGCAAAATGTGGGCCACAATTGACTTAATAAAAGTATCCATTGTCGCAACAACCTTAACAATCCCCTAACCAATATAATATTCATAAAAAATTAGAATCTCACGAATATCCTTCTCACCCACATCACTCCACACCAAAACCTACAAGATCGAAAGTGTCATCATAACAAGGTTCACACATTAAATGAACCATATACAATTTAATATTTCCCAAAAAGTTACAAAAATTGAGCCTATGAGCATTCTCTTATGCTACACACAATTCACATTATATCCATGGTACCTGAGTATCAATGAGGGGGATTTCAGTAGGATCTAACTACTGTTTATCACGTCAAAGCAATGCCCTATTATGACGTGCCCTGTTTATCGCGTCAAAGCAAAGCAATGCCCTGTTATGACGTGCCCTGTTTCTATGAAATTTGCCACCAACGCATAAGCTACTTTTAGCTAAATTAATAGACTGACCATCAACTTCTGTAGATAACATATAAATGGCCATCAAAACCATCAACGTGTGTTGAACTGTCTGAATTTAAACCTCTAATAGGTTTATAAACTTCATCAGTTTTAAGAATCTCATTAACTTCTCTATTCACATCCTTAGAAACCTGCTTAGGAATATATCTTAGCAAATGACTAAATGAAAAGGCAAAGTTGGTCAGAAACCAAATCAAATTAAGTATACAGTAAAAAAGTAACACCCTTGATACATCCTATCATGCAAAATCATATATCATGATTTGTGTATTAATCTAAAATGAGAACCAGTATAGCTACTCAAATTCATTAAACAACGAATCAAGTAACATATTAGCAAGTACTAGATAAGAAGTGGATCAATCATCTTTCATTCAGTCGATCACTCAAATATTTGACTTTTGATTATCAATTAGTGATTAAAGTAAGTCAATTAGTCTAATAAGAGTACATGCTAAAGTGTAGCTAGGCTTGACATCTTTGATTAGTTTTCATAAGAAAATTACTGACTTAACCACCTATAAAGTTTTAGACTCGTTTTCTTTATTTTCAGATCCTTCCTTTATTAACTTAGAATTTTCATTTTCTACTTACGAAAAGCTCATGAACATGAACTCAGGTCACCATACCGATTAGTCTCGTGATATAATTTGTTCTTTTTTTAGAACATCCACTTATGGGGTGGGGGCATGGACATTGTGCATATGATGGGGCTACCTTTTATTTTGATAGGTTAATTTTGGATTCCAACAAGATTGTTTTTAAGATTTGAACAGAGTCTCCTTCTTTTCTCCAATCACTGCTTTCAAAAATGTTATTGCTAATCATTGCTTTCCAAAATGTTACAAATTTGGTTCTTGGGAGGTCCTTGGTCAAGTCTTGTTACCTCCATACCTTATATGTATGTTCATACTTTTGTCTGTTATTCACGTGGTCATACATGAGGGAAGTGCGAGCTTAACATGGTATCAAATAAAGCTACCTCATGTCATGAATGCCCAAGTACTTAAGAGTTATGATGAATCCTATCCTTACAAGAATTAAAGTTATCAAACATTGAAAGATAGGATTCTTAAGAGGGGGCTCAAAGATCTTCATTGAAGGTTGTCTAACAGATAGGTAACTAAAAGTTCTTTAGCTGTTTTTAAATGATGGACTGTTTATTCATATTATTTTACTTTAAGAGGTTGCCAAGACAGTTTCCTGTAAAGTATGTCTTTAGCTGCCAAGATATACTAACATCAAATTAGTGGTATGTGCTTATGGCATAACATCAATGATTTCCTTTTGAAGATTTTAATTCTAATGGATTTTTTCTTTAGCTGATAATCATTGAAGCTAAATATTTTTTATATGTCCATCAAATTTTGGAGGGTCAAAGTTTCAGCTATTTTAACAATTCGAAAGCTTAGAATGATTGGACATCCTATCAAGTGGTGGAGGATAACTAGTAATAACATTTTCGAAAGCAATGATTGGAGAAAAGAATCGAGAACAGTCAGGTTGGTTTTAGAAACAAATCATGAATCAATCAATTACTGAAAAATTGGGAAAGCACAACTCGCTTGCATTATTTGCGCCATTGCTGGAAACAGTGATGGGAAAGAAATGTTACTTTATTCGCTGGAAATCAATTACTTCCGTCATCAGCACCTTCTGCAACCTACAAAAAAAAAGGGTAAACTGTAGACTAAATTCGGATTAATTGATGAAATCGAAAAGTAAAACAAAACAATCAAGAAACCACCACAAAAATATTAGATAGTATAAGAGACGATCGATAAATTCACCTCTTATGGAGTTGGTGGTATCAATCAAATTTGGATATTCCCTGAACTGAACTGATCTGATGGAGTAGGCGATAATTATTGCTACTCGTTTCGCATCTCCATGGATGATCTTTTATTTTTTACTCAAGATTCGATATGTTTCTGTAAACTTAAAACATAAACTGGATGGTATAGTTAGGACTAATCAGAGAAGATGAAGAAGAGGTTATGAGGAGGGAAATGCGGAGGGAAGCTGAAAATTCATTTTCAAGAGAGAGACACGATACATATTCAGGGTGTGGAATAGTTAGGGCACAGGAAGAAGGATCGGGTATGGAAGATGTAGAGTTAATTTCTGATAGAGGGAAAAGAGATACAAAGACGATATATGTACTCAATGCTATCAAACAAGAGCTACTCTTAGACACAAATATCGAGTCATGTGGCGTTATACGTACTGAAACTTCTATTTTTATATTATAGTATATGATATCGACAGGTTAATTGATGAAACTACCATTATTTTTTCGTAACGCTGCGAAAGAAGACCAACTTCTTTTTTTCCTGATCCAAAAAATTATTATTCACAATATTCATTGGTGGACTCTTTCTAGATCTTTTTGCAGGTGAGATCTACTACTCTGGACACATGGCTTCCTGAGCAGGTTGCATTTATTCAGGGTTAGATTTTCTTTCCCACCTTTTTCTTTAAATTATATATACGGTTATTATTTATTTAAGATCATAGAAAAGATATCTGAAAGCTTAAATTCACGATTTGATTTTACATTACTTACAGCAATGGGAAATGAGAACTCAAATAGTTACTGGGAAGCAGAACTACCACTGAATTATGATAGAGTTGGGATTGAGAATTTCATCCGTGCAAAGTATGTACCTTTTTACCCGTTCTCCTTGATAGGATACAGTATAACATTGCTATTGGATTCATTATTTGACTGTTTGCTTATAATCTTAAAAGAATCTTGTCTATGCTACGTAAGGTATGAAGAAAAGATATGGGTACCTAAGGACGGAAAGCCTAGGTCACCTTCTAGATGGCGAGAAGAAAAAGCCTCTGCGCAATGGCAGAGACATGGTGATAGAAGTGGAAATGGAGTCCCCAGTAATTCTGAAAATTTTTCTGATGAAAGGAAGAACTCTCACACACCTAATACTAAGGACGACACTTGTGCTGCAAGAATTAGTATTCCTGTGCCTCCAAAAGGACCTGACCTGTAAGTTAGGCTATCTTTAGACTCTTCCCAAATTTCTGGCCTCCTTTTTTCTTTTTCCTTTTCTTCTTATTTTTGAAGGTGTATAATGGATGGAATATATCAACAAGCAATAGGCATGTCAATTGAATGCAGAAGATTGGATAAGCTTGAGGAAGGAATTATAAAGAATGACAATGTTCATGCAACTCTATCATACTGCATCAATGTCTCTCATTCCTATGTTAATCGTAGAGAATATCAATGTGAGGTAAAAAATATGTCATTCTCATTTAGTGTAGAATTTTTATCTCCTTATCCTAGCTACTACCATGGTTTTATTTTATATAGTTGTAGTACATCTTTTGTCTAATATCACTGTATTATGAATTTTCTTGCTACTTTTTGGGCACTTTTGTTGTCCCGCTATTCATTTTGCTAGTCTAGTGAAGTTTCATGCAAATGCCAACACAGAACTAATAAATAACATTTTTGTAATTGCAGTTTCCTCATTCAAGTGTCTTGTGCGTGCATTATCAATATTGATAAAAAGTGTCCCGTCTATGTTTTTTTCCAAAAATAAGGCATATGAAATTGAAATCAAAGAAAAGAGAACATAAAAATGGTGGCAAAATGTAGAAAATAAAACTAATTCTTCCTTTGGCTGGCTGATTACTTCCTACTTGTTCTTTAAAAGTAAATTGGGGTCTCTGATTTTGGTACCTAACTTTTGGAGACTTCTACTGCCTATTTATGACTTCATATGAGGGTAAATTACATAAACTCCCTTGTGGTATTTCGGGTTTGTGGGTCGCTCCCCTTGCTTGATCCAACATAACCCTCTGTATTAGTTTTCCATCCAAAATTTAACAGAAACTGGCCATGTAACTTTGTACATGCCATATGAATCTTTCTAAATAATTTATAATTTATTGGAGATGGTGAGGCATGGCCATAATAAGTTACTTGTGGAGATATATAGATATGGCGATGTTTCTGCTTATTTGCATTGGGAGAATTTTTGAAGATCATAGCTGGGAGAAAGAATAGGAAGAAAAAAGAGGTTTGGGATAGTTTGAAATTTATGTCCACCTAGTGGGCCATTGATCCAATGCATTTGTAAATTTTCTGTTTTCTATGTTGATGTTGAGTTGGGCCAATGGCCTTTTACAATTTGAGATCTCTATTCAGTTGACGTAAACGTTAGTCCATGGTCCAAAAAATGCATTGGGAAAGTACAACTCGCTTGCATTGTTTGCGCCATTGCTGGAAATAGTGATGGGAAAGAAATGTTACTTTATTCGCTGGGAAATCAATTACTTCCGTCATCAGCACCTTCTGCAACCTATAAAAAAATGGGTAAACTGTAGACCAAATTCAGATTAATTGATGAAATCGAAAAGTAAAACAAAACAATCAAGAAACCAACACAAAAATATTAGATAGTATAAGAGACGATCGAGAAATTCACCTCTTTTGGAGTTAGTATCAATCAAATTTGGATATTCCCTGAACTGAACTGAACTGATCTGATGGAGTAGGCTATAATTATTGCTGCTCGTTTTGCATCTCCATGGAAGATCGTTTATTTTTTACTCAAGCTTCGATATGTTTCTGTCAACATAAAACATAAACTGGATGGTATAGTTAGGACTAATCAGGGAAGATGAAAAAGAGGTTATGAGGAGGGAAATGCGGAGGGAAGCTGAAAATTCATTTTCAAGAGAGAGATACGATACATATTCAGGGTGTGGAATAGTTGGGGCACAAGAAGAAGGACCGGGTATGGAAGATGTAGAGTTAATTTCTGATAGAGGGAAAAGAGATATAAAGACGATATATGTACTCAATGCTATCAAACAAGAGCTACTCTTAGACATAAATATCGAGCCATGTGGCGTCATACGTATTGAAACTTTTGTTTTTATATTATAGTATATGATATCGACATATTGATTGATGAAATTACCATTATTTTTTTGTAACGCTGCGAAAGAAGACCAACTTCTTTTTTTCCTGATCCAAAAAATTATTATTCACAATATTCATTGGTGGACTCTTTCTGGATCTTTCTGCAGGTGAGATCTTCTACTCTGGACACATGGATTCCTGAGCAGGTTGTCTTTATTCAGTGTAAGATTTTATTTCCCACCTTTTCTTTAAATTATATATACGGTTATTATTGATTTAAGATCATAGAAAAAATATCTGAAAGCTTAAATTCACGATTTGATTTTACATTACTTACAGCAATGGGAAATGAGAACTCAAATAGTTACTAGGAAGCAGAACTACCGCCGAATTATGATAGAGTTGGGATTGAGAATTTCATCCGTGCAAAGTATGTACTTTTTTTACCGTTCTCCTTGATAGGATACAGTACAACATTGCTATTGGATTCATTATTTGACTGTTTGCTTATAATCTTAAAAGAATATTGTCTATGCTACTTAAGGTATGAAGGAAAGAGATGGGTCCCTAAGGAAGGAAATCCTAGGTCACCTTCTAGATGGAGAGAAGAAAAAGCCTCTGCACAATGGCAGAGACATGGTGATAGAAGTGGAAATGGAGTCCCCAGTAAATTTGAAAATTTTTCTGATGAAAGGAAGAACTCTCACACACCTAATACTAAGGACGACATTTGTGCTGCAAGAATTAGTATTCCTGTGCCTCCAAAAGGACTTGACCTGTAAGTTAGGCTATCTTTAGACTCTTCCTAAATTTCTGGCCTCCTTTTTTCTTTTTCCTTTTCTTCTTATTTTTGAAGGTGTATCATGGATGGAAGATATCAACAAGCAATAAGCATGTCAATTGAATGCAGAAGATTGGATAAGCTTGAGGAAGGAATTATAAAGAATGACAATGTTCATGCAACTCTATCATACTGCATCAATGTCTCTCATTCCTATGTTAATCGTAGAGAATATCAACGTGAGGTAAAAAATATGTCACTCTCATTTAGTGTAGAATTTTTATCTCCTTATCCTAGCTACTACCATGGTTTTATTTTATATAGTTGTAGTACATCTTTTGTCTAATATCACTGTATTATGAATTTTCTTGCTACTTTTTGGGCACTTTTGTTGTCCCGCTATTCATTTTGCTAGTCTAGTGAAGTTTCATGCAAATGCCAACACAGAACTAATAAATAACATTTTTGTAATTGCAGTTTCCTCATTCAAGTGTCTTGTGTGTGCATTATCAATATTGATAAAAAGTGTCCCGTCTATGTTTTTTTCCAAAAAGAAGGCATATGAAATTGAAATCAAAGAAAAGAGAACATAAAAATGGTGGCAAAATGTAGAAAATAAAACTAATTCTTCCTTTGGCTGGCTGATTACTTCCTACTTGTTCTTTAAAAGTAAATTGGGGTCTCTGATTTTGGTACCTAACTTTTGGAGACTTCTACTGCCTATTTATGACTTCATATGAGGGTAAATTACATAAACTCCCTTGTGGTATTTCGGGTTTGTGGGTCGCTCCCCTTGCTTGATCCAACATAACCCTCTGTATTAGTTTTCCATCCAAAATTTAATAGAAACTGGCCATGTAACTTTGTACATGCCATATGAATCTTTCTAAATAATTTATAATTTATTGGAGATGGTGAGGCATGGCCATAATAAGTTACTTGTGGAGATATATAGATATGGCGATGTTTCTGCTTATTTGCATTGGGAGAATTTTTGAAGATCATAGCTGGGAGAAAGAATAGGAAGAAAAAAGAGGTTTGGGATAGTTTGAAATTTATGTCCACCTAGTGGGCCATTGATCCAATGCATTTGTAAATTTTCTGTTTTCAATGTTGATGTTGAGTTGGGCCAATGGCTTTTTACAATTTGAGATCTCTATTCAGTTGACGTAAACGTTAATCCATGGTCCAAAAAATGCATTGGGAAAGTACAACTCGCTTACATTGTTTGCGCCTAGCTACTACCATTGTTTTATTTTATATAGTTGTAGTACATCTTTTGTCTAATATCACTATATTACGAATTTTCTTGCTACTTTTTGGGCACTTATGTTGTCCCGCTATTCATTTTGCTAGTCTAGTGAAGTTTCATGCAAATGCCAACACAGAACTAATAAATAGCATTTTCGTAATTGTAGTTTCCTCATTCAAGTGTCTTGTGCGCGTATTATCAATATTGATAAAAAGTGTCCCGTCTATGTTTTTTCCAAAAATAAGTCATATGAAATTGAAATCAAAGAAAAGAGAACATAAAAGTGGTGGAAAAGCATAGAAAATTAAACTAATTCTTCCTTTGACTGGCTGATTACTTCCTGCTTGTTCTTTAAAAGTAAATTGGGTTCTTTGATTTTGGTACCTAACTTTTGGAGACTTCTACTGCCTATTTATGACTTCATATGAGGGTAAATTACATAAACTTCCTTGTGGTATTTAGGGTTTGTGGGTCTCTCCCATGTGCTTGATCCAACATAACGCCCCTATAGTTTTGACCCATTTTACATATCCCTCTGTATTAGTTTTCCGTCCAAAATTTAATAGAAACTGGACATGTAGCTTTGTACACGCCATATGAATCTTTCTAAATAATTTATAATTTATTGGAGATGGTGAGGCATGGTCATAATAAGTTTCTTGTGGAGATATATAGATATGGCAATGTTTTTGCTTATTTGCATTGGGAGAATTTTTGAAGATCATAGCTGGGAGAAAGAATAGGAAGAAAAAAGCGGTTTGGGATTGTTTGAAATTTATGTCCACCTCATGGGCCATTGATCCAATGCATTTGTAAATTTTATGTTTTCTATGTTGATGTTGAGTTGGGCCGATGGCCTTTTACAAGTTGAGATCTTTGTATAGTTGACGTAAACGTTAGTCCATGGACCAAAAAAACATTCTTAAACAATAAAATTCTATAAAATTTGTTCCTTTCCTTAATGAGGTTGCATTATTAGGGGAAAGAGAAGAGGAAGTTTCTAGAGCTAGATAGCCTTGTCATATTAGGAATATTTAGTGGATGAAACTAAGGTAGGGATTATAATACTAGATTGGAAATGTGGAGAGAAACTCTAGAAACAAGAGGGTTTAAAATAAGTAAAATTAAAAATGAATATGTGGAGTGCAATTTTAGTAATAATTGGAGAAGTGATGGATCAATCATCGATAAGGATTCCGCTAAAGCAATGGTAAAAAAATATCATCCATGTTCCTTCTCTTCTTAGAAAATCTCAACGACATCATTTTACCAATTAATCAAAATTCTTATTCTGTTTATCAACCATTATAAAAGCAACATGTGGGATATTGTGTCATATCGTTAAAAGCATAATATATATCATACACGGATGAGGATTAAATTAACAATTAAATAAGTTTATTCTTTATGAAAGTTAAAATTATGCATGAAGTTATTATGTGAAGCATTTAAAATTAGTGGTGGGGAGATACTGGGATCTTTATTCTGTTTTAGTTTTGTGAATGAAATGATTATAATTTTTGTTTTATATAATAAGAATCATTTCATTTCAGTCAAAAATGAGGCAAAAGTATATCAACTTCCATCAGATTGTAATGAATTCGTCAATCGTAAAGACAGAGATATTTTATGAAGTCCTGGGACCTGATAAACACGGTCATTGTCAAGCTTATGGGCATGGACCATCTGCAATTGATTTGCATGGAACTAAGTGGCCGAAGGTTAATGAAAAAGAGTATGAGCGACCACGATTTGAGATTCGATCTGAATTTCAGTATAAATTTGATCATTTAGAGGCTCAATTTGAGTTGATACGCACACACATGATGACTTGCCCTTCCGTTGTATCCAAACAGTTTAATAAGTACACACATTCATCTTTTGTTCTTAATTATCGTGTATGTATATATATATATATATATATATATATATATATATATATATATATATATATATATATATATATATATATATAATGTATGTTCTAATATTAAATTATGCTATTAACAGGTTCCTTAATCCTCCAACGAGCAGAACATACCATCATATAGGTCTATTTTGCAACCCGAGCAACAATTAGAAGAAATCAACCAATTTCAACCTGTTGTGGTACCACAATCAAATCACCATTTATCTCCATCTCAACAGGTAAGTAGATAACTACTTTTTAAAATCATAATCTAAGACTTTACATTTTCATGACTGAAATAATTCATTTTTTGTAGATTACAAATTATCAACACTTGGCTTCCCCCGAGATTGCTGCTCGTGTTAGTGAACAAACAAATTTTACTTTAATTCAGGTATGTTACTAATTTAAAGGTCACAATATATCTGCGCTTCTTGGGGAGTTTATGTATACTTGACATTGGGTTGTTGGTTTATTTGGTTGTATATAGTCTTAAAATTTTTGGGATGTCTTAAAAACAAATAAAACTCTACTTATTTTTTTCCAGAAATATATGGTTGATGACATATTCATCTTGTTTGTAGAAAGAACCATCAAAGAAGAAGAAAAATCACCATCAACCACGACAAAGGGCCTCAAATAATGCACTTCCTCAAATTGTAGACCTTATTACTTGCGGACTTCCAAAAGTGGTTTTGGCATGTGGATTCATTGTGAGCAAGGACCCTTCAACAAAAGTAGGGGCTATGCCACTGGGTGAAGAATTTTGGGAAGTATATATTGAGAAAATATTTGTAACAAATGAATCATTGCCTAGACCTTTTGGAAACAAGACATAATTGGAGATGCATATCATTCAACTGTAGCATGGCATATTGTTAATGTGCTAATTTTAATTTTAATTTCAATTTTTTAATTAAAATACTAAAGAATAAGTATCAATGACTAACGATTGACTTTTTTATTTGTAGGTCGAAGAGGATGTTTGACTTTGATAAAGAAGGATCGTACATTATATAAAATTTAGTTTCGCTTCATGTTTCCCCGCTTTTTCTTATTGGACATGTGATACATTTTATTTAGTGGATGGATAATTGTTCCAAGCACAATTATGTTTATTTACGATGAATGCTAATGGTTTAATTTTAATGACGTTTTATTTTAATTATTGCCTTCTTAATTTAATGTTATGGTAATGTATTTGCACATAAATATAGTACTTCTTATACATGATTTTTTTAACACTTGTTCGCCCGTCATATATTGAAAAATAATATCAATATTTTGTTTAATGTCGCTATTATCATTCTCGGCATTTTTTTAGTGCCGCCAAAAGTGTGTTGAATATTTAATAAGTGTTGCAAAAGATTATTATCAAAATTTTTAAATGCCGCTAAAAGGTTATTATCAGCATTAATATATATGCTTAAAAATGCCGCTAATTTTTTGCGGTATTTTTTAAAATGTTGTTGTTCTTTTTACCACATTGGCTACCGCACTTGTGAAAATGTTGCTAAAAGTGCCGCTAACTTTTCGTGGTATTTTTTAAAATGCCGTTGTTCTTTTACCACATTGACTACCGCACTTGTGAAAATGCCACTAAAAGTGCCGCTAGCTTTTCGCGGCATTTTTTAAAATGCCGTTGTTCGTTTACCACATTGGCTATTACTGCACTTGTGGAAATGCCACCAAAAGTGCCGCAAAAAGTGTTACCGGCATTTTTAGTGCTTTTCTCGGCATTTAATTTATGCCGAGAAAAATCTATATTCCTCCCGTACATCCTTTGTTGGCTTTTGTGAAATTACTTTATTTTACTTGCCTTTAATCACTAGATCAATGTTTAGGATTAATCAAGATAAAATGGGGCTAAGTTAAAATTGGTTCACATACTTGGTGCGGTTTAAAATTTGGGGTTTTTTTTTAAAAAAATGTTGTTTTTGTTATCCTTAAAACACATTCGAAAGAAAAAAGGGCCTACAAATTGGTATCAGAGCTAGAAACATATTTTTGTAATAACCCAAACTTTTCAGAACTTATTTGGTGAAATTTATAAATCATAAAAAAATATGACTATTTTATTTTTTGTAATAATAATAATAATTGTCTTTCTATGATAATTTGTGTGTCGAGTGTTAATGTCAAGATACTAGTATCAACTAGTATGCTAATATGTTATATTAATTATGGGATTTGATGTTCTCTTTTCTTATGTGTAGTCACATGGGGAATAATCATTGTAGAGATCTATTCATATGTATTAGATTTAAGAACCAGTTCCTAGTGATTATCCATCTCTAGTAACGAAAAGCTCATATGAGATGATAACCTTATATGTATAAAGGAATATGCAGAGTAATTGGCCAATCCGTGGAAATAATGGGATATGCTTAGCATAGATAAGAATAAAAACTAGTGGCTATTGTAAGTCAGTTACGTGGATACGTGGGAAAAGTAGTTACTGTTTATTAACACTAGAGTTCGTAGAATTATTTACATGTCATATCCAATTATATATAAAGAAGAGTATTAGCCGTTTGAGTTAAATAATAAAATTGGGATTGAAAAGTTTGAGAGAACCATGCAGTGGGTTGATAAAATGATTAAATGATTTTCTAGATTCACTTGATTCAATATACGAATAATGTTATGGAGATGATTAGTGAATTTTGGCATAAGAATTTATTATGAGTCTATCATTATTTATGTTTCATGATTTGAGGTACATGATTTACACAATATGCTCCTTTAAATCTCTCGAGAGTATTTCTTTTGCTCCTCATTTATTTGCACTCATTTTGAATATGTTGTGATATTTATTGAAATACCATGTGTTATTCGGTTGAATATTGTATTTCTTTATTTGGGCAAGTGCCATGAAATTTATGTATAACATTGAGAATGGGCACCCGCCAAAAGTCTAATATCTGAATAAGGCTTTAAGATGCCTAGGTTAGGTGAGGTGATGCATGGTGACTCATTGATATGTTATTGAGAAATAAATTGGTACAAGCTTGAATATTGCATTGGACTCGTATACTATTTTCATATTACTTCATATTTGTTTACTGTTGTCGTATTGAGCATCATATTCTTGTCATATTGTGTACTTCTCGTTTTTTTATTTTAGTGGCAGCTAATAATGGATTTAGGGCAATATCGATGATGAAGATATTTGGGTGACACGTGAGATACAAATTATTATTGGAAAAATAAAAGTTTATTTTTTGGAGCTTTTTATTATTTTTAGTATAGCAAAAATTGTGTAATTATTTGTGGATGAACAATAGTTAAATTTTGTATTATTGAGAGACACTAGAGTTTGTGTAATAAATTTATTTGCGTTTATTTGGGTGAATCACTTTAGTTCATTGGTGCAATTTAGATGCCCTACTTACTTTATTGAGGATTTAGGTTAATTTTAGGAAAAGTAGCGACTTGAATTTTTCGGGTTGTTACAATTTTTTATTGCTTGTGTTCTTAAGGATGAATTTGGGAAATTTATAAAGTTTTAGAGGTCCTATTTTTTATGGCACTATGGTTATTGGAAAATGATAATGAGAAGTGCTTTGAAATCAATTGATGAGTGAGTGTTTAGCGATAAAAAAGGGTTGGACTCCACCGGTTACAAGAGAGGGTGAGGCTACTACTTAAGAACCCGTTGAGTTAAGGACCGAAGCGGACATAGAATTGCACTTTACAACTCTAAAGGTATTAATGTTATTTCCTCACATGTCACACCAGAAGACTATAATAGAATCATGACTTGTGAAACTTTGAAAGAAGCTTGGGATATACTTGCACTTACTCACAAGGGCACTAGCATGGTTAGGGCGTCTAAACTTCAAAATCTCACTACACAGTCTGAGACGATTAAGATGCTAGCGAGTGAGTCGTTTGATTAGTTTTATGTCAAGTTATTTAATATTATCAACTCGTCGTTTAACTTAGAAGAGAAAATACCCGACAACCAATCCATAAAAAAATCCTAAGATTATTGCCGAGTAGGTTTGGTGCAAAAGTGACCATTTTGATCTCTTGGGGTATGCTTGATTCGACGAATCTTGAAGATATTGTAGCTGACTTACAAACCTATGAACTTGATATGTTTACCTCCAAGCAAGTTCCAAAGAAAGAAAAGGGCATTGATTTGAAATCACGGAAAGAGGAAACTAAAGTTTCAGATGATGATTTTGATTCTAATTTGGAGGATGTAGCCTTGTTGGCAAAGAAGTTTAAAAAATTTATTAAGTTTGAAAAGCAGATGAAAGATGCCATAATATTAGAGAAATTCAAGAACAACAAGGTAGATTCCACCCCTAAGGATAAGAGTGAGAATGTCAAGAGGGTCGAATAGGTTATTTGGGTGTGAGGGGTATGGTCACAAGGTTGTCGAGTGTCCCACTAGACTTAAGAAGGAGGGAAAGAAATTGATAGCATATAATTCCACCTGACGTGATAGTGAAGCAGAAGAGGAAGAAAGTTCCCCCAATGAGTGTAACTTTATTGCGTTCATGTCATGTCATGTGAGCCATGAAGATAAATATTCCCATGAAGATTCTCATGTGCATGACACTTCTAAGTCCAATGAGTGTAAATCCCAAGTGAGTGAGGGTGAAGCTAGTGAGGATGAGGAGATCGATGCAGGAGAGTTTCAAGTTGCCTTTAGTGAGTTGAATAATATGCGAAAATGGTAAAAGTGAAAAAGTCTAACTCGAAATTGCAAGATAAGTTGAATGAACATGCCTTAGAAAATAATGATGCTTTGATTGAGAATCTTAGGGAACATGAGAAGACTCTTAGGGAGAAGCTAGAATATGTGGAGAAAGAGAGAGATAGTCTTCGTGGTTTGATAGAGGCTCTAAAAAAAGATATTCTAGAGTTTGAGGAGTCGAGGCGTTTGCTTGAGTCTAGGATTAAAGAGTTAGATGAGAGATTGAAAGACTTGACTAAAGTTAAGTTTGATTTGGAATATAGGTCGGAGAAGTTGGATAGAATGTTAGGCACTGTCCAAATCAAGGGATATAGGTTTGGTATAAGCTACATTGATAGAGTTGTTCCCATTCCCAATGAAAATACTAATTGTGCGAGAGAGCCGACTAGGAACGTGAGGAGAGGTCGATATTTTGGTAATCATTCCCGTCGTGTTTTCACTTGCACTCATTGAGGTAGGAAAGGTCACCTTAGACATTTTTGCTATGACCTTAGGAATTCTCCTAGGAAGTTAAGGAATAAAGTCATTTTGATTCCCAAAACCCCCATGCGTAATTTCACACATACTTGGTTAGGAAATCAGACTTTGAGGCTTTAGGAATTAAACTTCATAGTTCTTGTTTGGTTGCACTTAATTCTTCCCACGCTAAATCTAAAGGATGATTGTGTTGCCTTGTTTGTCATACGCTAGTCTTTGCATTATGATTTATATCTTGCTAGTGTTATGACATGCTTATCTTTTGTATTATTTTTTCATTTATTTGAGTCTTATTTGAAAAATACAAAAAGATTTTTGGTTTTAAATTTTTTCAAAAAATATAAAAATATTTTCGATTTTTTTTGTCCCGTGAGTGATTAATGTTTTGATATGTCATATTAGTGTGCTTGGACCCCCATCATTTCATTATCCACGTGGCTAGGACATTTGGTAATAATTATTGACGCGCTTGAATGATCTTAACCATTTTTTATATGGGGTTGTTTCGAAGTTGATATGGATTTGAATTTGACTTTGTACATATGTCATCTTTGCACTCATGCACGAGTTTATATGAATGTTTGACATCTCATGCATATTTGAGTTTGGTGACGTTCTTGTCTCAATTTTTTCATCTATGTGTAAGTAAACTTAGGAGGAGGTGTGCATGTAACAACCGTTTATCATGAGGATTTATAATTCTTAAATTTAAAAATATTGAGTGTTCATGGGAAAGTGTTGCGAATGAATAATAATCACGTCGTGAAAGACACAATAAAGGCAATGAAAAGAATTATATACCAAAAATAGGACCAATAAGAATGCTTTAAGTTGAGAAAAATAGAAACCTCAAAAATAGCTTGAAAGATATATATATATATATATATATATATATATATATATATATATATATATATATATATATATATATGTTTGAGGGAGTTTGGATGGAAATATTTAAATGGGTTTGCACCACGAATCCTAGTGTTGAATTATTGCATCATGACGCTATTGTTTGCAGAATCGCTAAAATTCTGGATTTGTGTGTATGATTAATTGTTTAGTTCATTTAGCTCAATATATTAATTGTCACATATGGTTAACACTAAGTTGATGACATCTTGCTATCAATTTGAGCTTCTTGAACGTTTCAATCTGTTGGTGTTATGATTCACTTGTTGTTGTTCACAACCATTTACTCCATATCCATGTTTGAGCACATTGATTCTATGTTGGCATGATACTCACATTATATGTCTAGTTTTATTTTTTTTCTGTTTTGAGTCTATTGGGCTACTGTTTGCTCTTTCTAGTTAATTGTTTCAGGAAATTTTTTTGCTCGGTGAAATTTCACTTTTTTTAATACTGGAATTGAGAAAATTTCATGTCGTTCAAATGACGTAGAGGCCTCATTCAAGTGACAACCTAATGTCGCGTGATGCACTGTTCACACGAGGTTCAAGCGACACATTTTTTGAGGCGTCAATTTTGTCAGGTATGGGCGCGATAAGGTTTTCACGAGATGAGTTGATTCGAGCAAGATGCTACTGGTATACGTTTTATTATCTCACTTGATGTCCTCATTTGAGCGACAGGCCTATGTCGTTCAAACGACAAGGCGCTGTCATTTGAGCGACTTGGAGGATTTTTTTTGGGTTCCTTCGGATTTCATTACTGATTTGTCTTACAGATCATATCATTCTGATTGGGTACTTCTGGACATATATTTTTATATAGTATAGGATATTCATGCTTATTTGCTGATACTAGATTATTAATTTAGTCACATCTTTGCTGATTTTGATGGTCCATCTTTTGTGATTACTGTTTGCTAGCTACGAATTTAGTATCTCTTGATCATTTTTAGCTGGTTTTTCATGTTTATCTAGATATACTTCATTGATTATTATTGTTCTAGATCTATTGATAAATTATTTATCTTTTTCACTAATTATCTATTCAAGACAAAAAAGGGGAGATATGTATGTGATGTAGGGGAGAGTTTGTTTGTTGAGCATATATGTTTGTTGCATTACACATTGATATAATTCTTGTGATCATATGCTTTTAATGATTAGTTTACACAAATTGATATCATGTTGCTCACATGTTTAACAAATGATTTGATTTTATTTTTACATATTGATATTAATATTTCACATTGATATCATAATGCTTTATATCATTTGTACCTCCATACTTCACTGGGTATTTGGTTGTTTTATGTGTGTAGGTACGCTTTAGAGATTCGAGATTTCAAGTCTACATCACATTTAGACAACTTATGCTTGCCGAACCATCATTTATAGACTTATCCTGTAATTTTTGATTTTGGGTTTTATGGGATGGAATTTAGGCATCACACGGCTTGATAGCTCGACTTAGGCATTTCACTAATTCAGTTTTTTCCTGGAAGAGCCAAAGGGGGAGATTTGTAAGGACAAAATTTCCAATTGATTCCACTGTAGTATTCGACTTATTCCAGAAACAAAACATATTTTTGAGTCATAGATAGATTTTTATTGTCACGATCCCACACAATCTACGACATAGAGTTTATTAAAAACGTTGTGACCAAGATTCAAAGATAAATCATGCCAAGATTATTTTGGTGTACATTTCACGTCTTCATTGCATTCCGAGATCACTCAGGTATGAATGCGTAATGTTTATGGGACTCGGAATAATGTTTTAGGACGTTATTTATATTAAAAAGTGTTTTAAAATATTTAAACTTCGTTTATTCTGAGATAAAGATGGTTTAGAGTTGTGTAAATCTCAAAATATTGTTTTCACTGGTTCAAACGACTTTGAATGTCGTTCAAGAGAGATCAGCATATCGTTCAAGTGACACGTGCATCTCGTTCGAGTGACATGTAGTTTTCATTTGAACGATGTGCCGACTTAAATTTATTGTTTAAGGCATGTTTCTCTCAGAATTTCGTAAGTGTACAGTTCAGAAAATCAGTTTACATATAGTACATTTTCTGCAAAATTTTTCTAAGGTTTTTAAAGACTGAAAACATCCTTAGAGTTTAAAAGATTCGAGCTTTCTTTCACATATGCAAAAGTGATATTTATTTGCATCATTTGGAGTTGTTCTACACTTTGAACATCGTTGGGTTTTGCAGAGAAGAAACAAAGGAGTTTGTGTTCGAAATTCGTAGATGTCTCCAAGCTACATCAGTGGACACTGAGGCATTCATGGACGCATGTGCTGTGGAGAAGTATCATGTAAGGATATTCGCGTGGTCACTATGGAGGAGTGGTTGAAGATCATAGAAGCTTCAAGACTTGTGGGGGATCAAATCATTGAGTAAGTCTATCTTTGTACTTTATAATACCACATCATAGTGATTGTATGGCTTGGGCCGTTCGAGATTTTTTCCCTTAGTGGTTTCCTCGTACATCCGGTGTCGATTTTTTTGAACTGACTTTATTTTAGTTGCTTTAATCACTAGATGCATGTTTAGGATCAATCAAGATAAAAATGTGCTAAGTTAAAATGGCGCGGTTTAAAATTTGGAATTTTTTTTTAAAAAAAGGTTGTTTTTGTTATCCTTAAAACACATTCGAAATAAAAAGGGGCCTACACTCTTTATTTTCATTTTATACAGCTACGCGAGTTTTAATGAGTTTTTTGCAACTCATAACCAATGTATCATCAAATTGATCTAATTGATCATATGCAGTTATCATATATTCTTTTGAAATCAAGTTTATATAAAAAAATTAAATTTACCTCATCGTTTATTGGTTCTTCTTATATACATGAGTGACATTCTAATTTCTTGTTAGATGATGAACTTGTGCAATCTTCCTTCAAAACTTCGTCTTTTGAATTTGGGATTGTGCAAAGGACTTCTTTTTCTTGGCTTTCTGAATAAGATTTCTGTGATGGTTGGATGACTGAAAATAGGAGTGTTTCTCCTACATTCTTTTCTTTTAATTTTAAAGGATCCTTTTCTTTTACAGATTCCTTTACAAGGAATTCACATAATTCTTTTTCTTCAATGAAATGAGACACCTTTGCTCAAATATCATAATTTAGAAAACAGCATAAAATTTTAAGACTTCATAATTTATTTCATTATTCTTTTCAATACTTAATCTAGACAAAATGAATGATTTTTTTATCACTATAACTTTCCATAAGTAGTAATCAAAGAATTGAATAATAAGAGATATTCTAGTTTTCCATAGCTTGTAAAATTCTTCTGAAAAGATGGTAAGGTCATATCTTTGTAACCAAATACTTTCCATTATTTTCAAAAATTAGACTCAAAATATACTTTTTGAAATAAATATCTATTATCTAGGCTTTAATACCAATTATTAGCCCAAACATATACCTAAGAGGGGGGAGGGGTGAATCGGGTATATGAATTTTAATGGAAATTATAACTTCTTTTATAAGTTAATTGCAATACGATTAATCAGTTCAAGTATGGACAACTAATCATTAATAAGCATAAGTAGTTAAGTAATAGAGTTTAGATAAACTTTACAAACTGAGATTTTAAGGTGTTTCAACCCCTGCCGACGTCCACGCTCAAGACGGTACTCGAAAATTTACAGTCTCACCGTTTCACTTAAGGTGAAACCAAAATCCTCAGAAGGAATTACAACACCTTGCAAACCACAACCAATAAGATGCTAACTCGTCCTTTCCCAAGCAATACTCACTCAAAAGCCCAAGGTATTAAAACTCCTTGAATCCCCGTAACAATGGGACTACCAGCTGAGAAGATACAATGAAGTTCACCATAAATAATAATAACAAGATTTTTAACCAAAACATAAAGCAAAGTTGCCTCATAAAAATAATAGTGAAATGGGATTACTTTCTTTCTTTAGGAATGTAAGCAAACAAGTGATCACAAGTATATTGCTCAAGTGGGTATTGGATTAATTATTTAACTCACAATAGTATTATATTTATATCCTTGGCTAAAGAGGGATTGATGATGAAGCTTGAATCTCAAAGGTATTTTGGGCGAAGGTTGGCTTTAATGGAGTTTTGGGTTTGAAAATCTTGCTTGGAAACGAGTTTAGGACTTGGTTTATCTCTTTATAAAACTCAAGGATATTGACATAAACATGAGAATGAGTCTTTAATTAATGAGATTCCTATAAGAAGTTTTTGTGTTTGATGAAGAAACCCAAGTGTAATACTCCGTACTTTTATAGATATCTAAATTGCATAAGTGGGTATAATTTGGAAATTTGAGGAATTACTGTGAATAATAAATTTTGAAGTTTATGAGTTTTAAATGTTTACCGATGTGTATTACATTTACTTTTGGGACTAAGTATATGAGTTGGATTATTTTAATCACATGTCGCAATTAGGTAAAGCGACAAAGGATAATATTTTAATTGGAAAACCCATATTGAGATGTGTTACGTTTAATTAGTGAATTTTAGTTAAGTGACTCAGATGGAGATTTCGAGTGCACGATTGGTTTCGGAATGGCCAAAATAGACAGAATAGAGTATTCGGAGATTTTTGGACTAGTAGGGACTCGCAATTGAGTAAACGAGTCATTTTTGGGTTTATAAGGGATAACCCTTATTTCTTTTTTATAAAGGCACGAAAGAGAGAGAGAGAGACAAAGAGGAAGAGAGAAAAGATATAAAGGAAGAAAGAAGGGAAAAGAGGAAGAAGAAAGGGGATTTCGACCCAAACTCCACGGGATTCGACTCGAGGTCGTCGGATTTTATCCATAAGGCAAGTATTTACTTGCTTTATTCATTTGAGTGTGTATCTCATATTATAGTTGGTAAACTAGATAAATTTGGGTTAGAACCCTTGAAATAAATTTGGGAAAATTGGATTTTGAAATCACAAATAGGTGTGTTGTTATCTCTTATGATTTATAGTATTAAATCCATGTTAATGGTGTGTATATGTGGATTGAAATGTGAAGAAATGATATAATTAGAGTTTTAATGATTTAGGGTTCACATATAAGAAAACTTGTTTAAATCCCCAAAAAAATTGATGTGTTAGTTATAAATCAGTGTTCAGATGATTGTAGTGTTATTGGTTAAGATTAAAAACCATAAAAATAGAGGTTGGCTTGATATATTGGGTATTTGGAGATTTAGGTTTCATCCAAAATGAACAATGGCCGTAATATCTGGTATGACCGGTCAACCGTGGCCAGGAAGCCGGTCAACCGGGAAAAAGGGGAAAAGGCCACAGGTTGGTTCGTAAGGCATAATCCCAACTCGCGGTCGACCGGTACTCTGTTTTTTGCCCAAGATAAGGATTTTTTCCATTCCTTTTTCTTTTTGGGTTTAAAGCTTAGGGACCTCCTTAACTAGTGTATTATAGATGGTTATGACCTAAAGGACTTGAGGAATCACATATTAACCTTGAGTTAGTTAAGGGTAGAATCCGGGGTATGGACCTAATAAATGTTTAGGACGAAAGCCATTCGAGATAATTATTCGGCAAGTGTATGTAGATATATTTATGCATAGAAAATAAATATGGGACGATTGAAATTGAGTAAATCCTTAGGATAGGGGCTAAAGAGAATTGAGCGGTTATCCTATACATCTATTGACGACTATTAGTATAGGTGACACAATACCTATGGAATTAAGATAAGTAGTTAGTATTTATTCAATTATTACGAATTAGTATATTCGGGTTTATGTAAAATACTTAAAAGTGATTAAGGTGTGAGTTATATTTGAAGTAATATAATGCTTATGGGTTTAGTATCTTAAGTGTATGAATACTTATATATTATTACGAATGGGAACATCCGGGGTATTGCCTATCGCTAAAAGAGTTCGACAATTATAGCCAGAGCATATTGAGGAATGCTATATTATATACGTGTCTTGTTACTATATATATATTCGACTTGTTTATCAATATATTGTTATGTAAACGATATATTTATGTACGCTCATATCTCTAGTGCTATCCAGGGAGGTTGCACGATGTGGGTGAATACCCTGGCTTACGGAGCAGGGAGAGTATATCCCCAGGTCATATCGCCCCGTATATGGGTGCGATATTTTTATTCCACTTTCAGGAGGGAATATGACCGTCTCCACCGTTCTGTATTTCTACCATGTTCATGAAAGAGTCTGACTTGGTATCGGGGTTAATTTGAGCAAACCCGGATGTGGATGGGCACTTTGAGACTGCATCCTCGAGTTATAAAGTGGTGGGATGGTTATTATACTTATGATATTATTATTATTATTATAGGTATAATTATACTTGTTGCGAATGGCATATGGTTTGTATATGATTATGAGATACCATATAAAGTAGACTTGTGTAAAATGTAAAATGAATAAGATGTTATTCTTCGTCCTGTAGTTTTATATCCGGAGTAAAACAAAGGTAAATTGTAGGTTCAAGTGAGAACTATTTATATAAGGTTTATTATATGTTGAAGTGAAAATGGTATTTAAAACCAGTGAAAGTTATGCTATCTGAGAATGATTATCAAACGGTCCTAAGAGACGTGAGGGATATGTGCTGACCTCTTAGTGACTTGGAACTATGCTTCGCCTCCATTTGTATGTGTATTGTGTTAATACAGTTCGAGAGTGATTCCGAACTAGTATTTCCCTTAGTGAGTGATACGGGGACTTGATAGCAGAGTATGCCAGCACTATAGATTTATGTGGGGTGCTTATAGTATATATATATATATATATATATATGGAAACTTTATACTGTATGTATAAGTAGTTAAGTAATGAATAAATGCTTCAGCTTTATAACAAGTGTTCATGAATTTTGTAACAATAATGAGTGGTTCTAAGTAATGTATGAAAATGGAAGATAATGATTTTCTAAAGCTAAATATTATGGCCTTAGTATCTCTCGGGATAAAACTTTATAGAAAATAAGTTAGATAGAATTATTAGATCAGTAGAACGGTAGGGGTGCACACTACATGAAAGGTAAAGATTCTGAAGAGAGTGTCGCATACTAACATGGTTGTGATATTAGCCGATAAGCATTTTAAATACTTGCTAAATTATTTTTAAAACTGTTTTACACTCGGGTTCTGACCCGTTTTCTGTCATTTCTTTCTCTCTTGTATATATATGTATGTATTATAGGTGCCAGCCACAGGGGCGTCATGCGTAGGTTCTTTGGATTGGACGTGCTGCAGCTTATGTGGGAGTTGCAGGCCCTTGCTTTAGACGACTTCATCATTAAATCAGTTCCTACTTTAGATCTTCATAGTTAGGGCATGTGTCACCCAATTTCCTATTACTGTTGGATTTGTCAGAGATTTAGGATATTTCCAGCATTCGATACTCCTCGGGAGTTGACTCTTGTCAGGATGATTTCATTTATGATTCTTAAACTTGGTTTGGATTATATAGATGGTTTAATTCTTGTGTGTTAATTGCCATCCTTAGTATTTTTGTTATTCTTAACTGTTGGGTATTAAAAAGGTTTTTATTGGTATTTAATAAAGGAAAAATGAGGTTTTAAATGGTTTTGACACTTAGATTAATTATTTAGGGTGTTCAAATAGGAAATATTATTTTGTGATAGTGATGCTGAGAATGAACCAACCTTTCACCTGATTTTAATTTAATAAAGGACTCATCACCCGGTATTTAATTAGGCAGGGTGTTACATATTATTTTATTTCATCTAAGTTGTCGTAAATAAACTGTTGTGATGTTTTCCTTATGTTGGTTTAGTTAAATAAAATTTGACGCCAGTCTAATAAGTTATTAGTAATTAAATTGGTTTTCGACAGTGATGATAAGAATGAACAATATGAGATTCTTGTTTTAATCTGGTATAAGATTGATCACCCGATATTTTATTAGGCGGGGTGTCACACCAAGATCTCCTTTTATAGGCTTATTTTGAAAAGCAAGCTTTTGGATGGTAGTATAGTAAATTCTGGAACATTTGAAATTCAAATTTGAAAATGGGCATTACGGAATTTTGAATTTGCAAATAGTTATAGTGGATTATACCATAGTGTTAGTCGATTATAACTCCCTTCTAGAAAATGAGTTTTTGGATTTGTGAAGACAGATCCATTTAGTCTAAGTTAGTCGATTAACACCCAAGTGATAATTGACTATAACTCAAGTGTTAGTCGACTATAAGCTTGTTGTTTGGGTCACTAAGATTTTTTGGTTCGGTTTCAAATTTTTTTAAGGTTTAGGAATGTTAGATTGATTATATACATGATCAAACAAGTTCACTTACATTTGTACAAATATTCGTAAAGATCTCTAAGGTTTTGAGAAGGTCTTTTTGAGTTTGATCATTCCTCTGGATTGCATGGAACATGTGATGTTTCTTATGTGCAATGATCTGGAGCTTTTCTTGTACTAGTAGTTATGATGGTATTCTCTTGATATATATATGATGAACTTGGTTGATCTTTATGATTAACTCCATAAAATACCCTTATCCATTGTATTTCATTGAGATCTCTGATTCATTGATAGATTTTGGCAAGCATTGCAAAAATTTATGGGAACCAAGATTTATCTAATCAGTGCCTTCCATACCTAAATCGATAGTCAGTATGAAAGAGTAATGCAAACACTGGAGGATATGTTAAGAAGTTGCGCTTTGGACTTTTTGATACATGGAATGATCATCTCGCCTTACTATAAGTCTCTTATAATAATAGCTATCAACCAACATTTAAGCAATTCCTTTTGAAGCTTTATACGGTAGGCCCTGTCGTTCACCTTTATAGTGGAATGAATATGGAGAGAACCATATCTTTGGACCCAAAATTATAGCTAAACCACCGAAAAGATAAGAAAAATTTGAGAAAGATTACAGTCGGCTCAAAGTCGACGAAAGAGTTGTATGGATAACATAAGGAAACCTTTGGAATCTCGAATAGACAATTAGGTATTCTAGAAACTATCCCCACGAAAAGGTATTATTCGGTTTGAAAAAAAGGGAAGTTATCACATCATTATATTGGACCTTTTAAAATTATCGAGTGTATAGGACCAGTAGCAAATCATTTAGAACTACCTCTAGACTTATCCAATACACATGATGTTTTCCATGTTTCACAACTATGGAAATACATACCCGATCCCAATCACACTATTACCTGGGAAGGTATATCAATAAAATCTAATCATGAATTTGAAGAAAACCTTATCAAAATTCTTGATTGGAAAAATAAGGTTCTTCAACAAGAAACCATTCCGCTAGTAAAGGTCCTTTGGCAACACCATGGTACGGAAGAAGCAACATAGGAAGCTGAAGAATCTATGAGAATACGCAATCCCGCACTTTTTGAAGGTAATTTTGAGGAAGAATTTTTCTTAGGAAGCTAAAATGTAACAAAACTACCAATATTTGGTAATCACCCAAAGGATAAGGTAATTACCTTAGTAACCTTCAAAGATTTAAAATTACCAAAATACCCCTAGAAACTTTAAAACTTATTATTTAAACCATACCCTATCCTTATAACCCAAACATAAACACAAAACATAGTCAAAGTATTTGTATTTTATATCAATTACACAACTCAACCGAACAAGTTAAAAAATTACACATTTACCCACTAAACTTTCAAAAAAGCATAATTGCCCCTAAATTCATCTTATATATTACCCAAGGACCCAAATCAAAACCAAAACTCATTTCACTTCACCCCTTGTACATTTTTGCCACCTAGATGCTATGGGAGCAGTTGTGCCACATGGGATACACATGGTAGCCATGGCCTCCCACATGTTACCTTGGTGAAACTTAACCAAACCATGGTAAATTTCCACCCCCTTTCCACCAATCCCTTCCCCTTGACCAACATTATAAAACCCCCTCTTCACCACTGTAAAAACATAAACTACCACAGTGAAAAAAAAATCAAAATTCTAGCATTTTGGTATTTTAATGAATTTATGCAACATTTCTATTTTTTTTAGTTGTTTAAGTTTCTAGGCATTCATAGGTTATAAATATGAGTTTACATGTAAGTTTTAACATAGGAAAGACACTAAAAAGGCTTGATTATCAAGAACCTCTACTAAAGCTTGAGCTCTAATGGTGAAACCTGTACTCTTAACTTTGAACCCATTTCAATGTTGAAGAACTCATGCCTTGGGCCTAAGGAACGTTGGCTCAAAGTCTAATATAATCGAAAATGATTTTTGATAACCCAAATCAAAGTTTGAAAATTATGAACCTAAAAATTTCAGAAATAAAATTCAGGAGCTATGGTAAACCAAAATCTTTGAAAATGAGCCAGTTCGGCTACATTTTGATCCTAGATTATGAATATCACCATGTCGTAGCTCGAATCATAGCCTAAAACAAAGAATCTTAAAGTCAAACTTGCGCTATTTTTACATAAAATCAATAGCTCAAACCATTTAACCTTAATGCTTGAAACCAATATGGTTGGATTCCTTTAAAAAATTAGACAATTTTCATTATGGTATCAACCTAAATGATATTCTAGAATTTTTCAAGTATAAGATCAAAGTTTTTAAACCCTAAAGTCAACAATTAGAAGGTAGGAAATAAGGTGTAATACACACTCGAGAGTGAAGTCAAATCTAGGCCCGTTTGGACTTTAACCCAGAGCATGAGGGTGCGTCTCCATTCAGGATATATGAGATTTTTCATTTTTTTTATTTTTTCGATCAAATTGGTATGTTACATCACTCTGTTTGGTTTTCCAGAAAATAGTTTCTCGAGAAAACAGTTTTAAGAGTTTCAAAACTCAACTTATAATTTTCATCTTAACCCTGAAATTTTCAGCTATTTTAAAATAACCCCAAACTTTAAATATAAGTACCTTTTTCTAAATATAATTTTTTTTCTCTTGTCACCAATTCCAAAAATGAATGGAAATAAGGAAATTAATAAAAAAAAAACTAAACTTTTCATAATTAGATATTTAACCCCAACATTAAATTTTACACTCTAAAAAAATTATTTTTCGCCCAAACTTTCACTTAAAATTTCCTTTCTCTTTTGACACTCTTAACATTTATATTAACTATGATTTCAGAATACCAGGTTTACTCTCGAGAAAGAGAAGATCAATTACAAATGATCCAAAATTTAAAAAGTAGTCAATCCTATTTCAATGTTACTTTCGAGCTTACACATTTAAATTATTGTATTTGTTTATATCACTATGTGATAGCCCCTGAACTTTTGTTCTCATTTTTGAAATATTTTGTCTTGTTCACAATTACCGTGAATGTTGATTCAAACCTATTCCGATTAAGACATAACCAAACAATTTCATGCAACCTATGATTTAATTTAAACCCAATAGCATACCTTATAATTCAGGGAATAGACTTTCAGTATACCCACGGAAGTGCTATTTGGCCTGACTCAGATGCTTAAGTGCCTAGTTTTATTGCTACATTACTATGAGTGCCACTATAGTTAGTGTGCCTAGATGGTTACTTCCCCAAAGGTTTTGGATTGATTTTATCCAAAGGTTTTGGATGTTATCATAAGAGTATCGCTAAGCAGTTGAAACCTCTATAATCAATAATTATGGGTTATCCTGTTATAGTCTAAACCTTATCCTTATGACTCGATAAAACACTTATCCAATTATAATGACCATATTATTCTTACTGTTATCAACAAAAGTCCATATACCATGTTTTATTAATATTTGTTATCTCACTTTGTTCCCCTTTATTATAACGGTGATGATGCGACTCAGAAAGTGTCTCTAATGTGCGTTCTCTCTAGGCTCAAGTGCAAGCCTGTCACGTTAGTAATAAACCCAGTAAGTCGGGATCGTATCCACAGGGAAATAGGACAATGAAATTGTGACGACGTTGGATAGATGAAGAAATCCTAACTCTGACTCTAAAGAAAAAGTAAAATTGATTTGGTTTGTGGAATGACTACACTAGATGCAATTATGAAATTATGAAAAGATGCAATTATTCAAAATTACCTAAAATACTGATGAAGAAAGGTTTAAAATTTTAAACTATATGATAAGGAAAATAGGACGGGAATACAATCCCCCAACCCTAGTGTATTGCAGGTATAATACTAATCGTAAATTTAACTGATTAATTAAACCCAAAATTTAGTACTCCCAAGCATTAAGTATATGAGGTTCAAGCCCGCACCATACTTAATCAAAGGACGAGTAAATCGATATCGCGATATTTACACTCGAATTGCATTCTAAAGCATCCCGGTTATCCGGAAGCAAATGAGATCCAAAGATCTACAATTATCGTGTTCCTATGCAATATGATCGTAATAAATCACTAAATTTAGAGGATTAATGTTATACACATGCAACTATCATATCAGGCGGGGTTCATGTATCCCGACCTTAGAAAATCTATCCTAACATACTGAAACTAATGAAAATAATTTTTGAATTGCAGAAAACCATGAATAACTAAGGGAAATTTATGGAATGATGTAGAAAGGAATTGTCCTGAAGAAAAGTAACTCCTAATCTTACCAAAGCAGTAAAAGCAGCAATTAAGAACACTTGTAATCACACAATTCTGAATAATGTTCACTCTTGAAATTAGAAGAATCAACTATCTCTAAACTAGGGTTTTCTGAAAAGAATGGAAAATTATACTAATTCCCCGTGTACTAAAAACGATAATAACTTGGGTTTATATACCCTACAAAACTTCAGGAGTTTTAGTTGCACTAGGATTCTCCGTTAGAGAAGGATAACAAAATTAAAACTCGACATCCAGACCGGTCCGGGACTCCTACGGATCGATCTGCCTGGAATGCAGATCGGTTCTTTTTTTTCTGGGGCGGATCGGTCCGGGGAGGATCGATTCTTTTATTTTTCTTCCACCTTCGGTTTTCCTTCGGTCCGGGGTTCTCTGGAATGTGGCACTGCGGACCGATCCGGTCTTCCTACGGATCGGTCTGCCTTTGACTTTCTTTTCTCCAATTTTGACTGTTCATATCTTTCTCATCGAGACTCCGATTGAGGTCTCATTTCTTCCTATGTGTTCATGAACTAGATATATTCAACTTCTCTTAGGGGCCTCATCCGAATTCCGGGTAGAAATTAGACTTTTTCCTTTTTGACTTTCCTTCTTTTCTTTCTGATTCTTTCGGTTTCTTTCTTCCTTTAGTTGACATCAAATACTTGTAAAGTCGATACAAAATACCAGAAACTCGGTGTACTCGTTAGGATAAGTCAGTAGGAATATTATGAGATAAAGTCAAATCAATCACGTTATTCGAGGTGTTAAAAGTAACTAAATTAAGTGATAAATTAGGAAGAATTTATGCCTAATCAAACCCCCCTAACTTAGAAATTTGAGCGTACCGAGTAATGTAAAAGAATCCTAGCACGACTCAACTCTTGAAAAATATTTTATTGGGATAAAATACCTTTTTCGCTGGCAAGAGATTGCATTTAGCGTATGCAACAAGCCTTTAAACCTCTAGGTTACCCTAGTAGGATTAGTAGTTTCTCGTGAGGGTTTGCAGAGAATATACCCACAAAATTCGACTCAAAGAAACTTCAAAATACGCAAACATTATATAATTCAAACTTTCCTAGAAAATAATCATCATCAAGTCATGCTCAAGGGTGCGAAGCCGAAAATTTAACCGCGGATTTCCATCGATTGACCATTACGTTACTTATTCGAAAATTCATTTTGATTTCAAATTCCCACAGAATGCTCTCTCAAACTAATCACTTGGAATATTCTCTTGGTATGCGTGATATAAAGAGTAAATATAGTGGACGCAAAGTCACGCATACAAGTAGAAAGACGAAAATTTTATAGTGATAGGATCTCATCAACGGATTACGGTTTTGAAAACGAGAACATTGCCTCTTTTTCGCACATTCAATCTCTTTTATTATCTTTTGGTATATTATCTCTCCACGCGGTAATCAATTTTCACAATTTAGACTCGATTAGGACTTTTTCGGGTTTTAAGGTATATAAGGTAAAATGAAAATGGTAGGGAAGGTTGGAATTGGAAAAGTCATTTATTATGTCCATTTGTGCTTTTTCCAGGCTATTGCCCATATTTTTCTTCTTTTTCTCTATTTTTTTTTTTCTGTTTTTCACTTATTTTCTTTTCTTGCTATTTTTGTTGAGCATATCTATTTTTTTCTTGCCCCTTTATATGCACTTTTCGGACTTAAATTATGAATTTTTCTATTTTTCGCAATTTCGGGCTATTTGAATTTTTTGGGTTGTCAAACAAAAGGGAAAATCTATTTGGCTCAATTTGGGTTACAAAAGGGGTGATTTTTCACATCTTTTTATGGCCAATATTTTTGGGTGACAAACGAGGGCCTACTTCATTGCCCAAAATACCAATTGTGTTACCATATGCGTTTTAAGATGAATTTAAGTTTAGAGATCAATTTTGGCACATTTTTCAAAGCAATATCACACACGTTTTTCATAACCGATCAAAATAAAAGGATTGAGATCCTCGATGACTTTTTAGGCGCTGAAAAGAACTTTGAGTTAACAATTAACTCAGATTAATTTAAAAATCTCAAAAAGTTAGGCTCGAATCTCACCGAGTTTGTTAATCTCCACACTTATTTGTTAAGTCGTCAATTTTCGCACAATTTCCATCTTTGGTCAATTTCGGCTTTGTGTCTTTGAATTTTACAACTTGAAACTTTGCACCGACTTTTAATGATATTTTTGAAAAATTTGAATTCCAATTTTTATTTATTTTGAACAAAAATATTTTTAGGTTTTTCAAAATTTTATGATTTTTTTGGAAATTTCTGGGCATTTTTGAAAATTTGTGGAGTTTTAGAAATACGCACTTGTGACCCCCCCCCCCCCCCCCCCCAAACTTAGACTTTTGCATTGTCCTCAAACAAAATGGACTAAAAGCTAAACAAGGCAAAATAATAAGTGCGATAAATAAAATAAACCAATGGAGAAAATGCAGATATTTATAAAACAGGACTGTGGTACAATTACGGGGAAAAACATATGACCATGTGAAACATGGAAAACAAATAAAAACTTCCATAACCACATAAAGCTTCACTGGGGCGAGGGTTGGGAAGAATGGGGCGCGTCGAGGCCATAGGGATCATAGAAGTAGGATGGCAATGATTCGTTGGGATCCCCTTGGTGTCGGTACAAGTCCGCTTAGAAACGGAACATCATGCTCGTATCGCGATGATAGTCGGTCAAAAAGTTGCCGAACCTCGTCTCAAGGGACGACATACGGTTTATTAGGTCGCTACCCGCCAATTTAAAATCAGGGTCGTCTTCTTCGTCCGCCGACTCTTCATCCGCACCTACGTCACCCATCTCCATATCCGCACCGACTGCTTCTCCTTCCTCTTCTTCACTCTCACTCGAGGTAGCCTCATCCTCGATATCACTGCCCCGCCTCGCCCGAAGGACGGCTAGCTGTTTGGCGTTCTTAATGCTGTTTCCCTGTCCAAAAGGATCGGGAAGGCGAGTACGATCGAGCGGCACCGCAATGCCAGAATCCTTAAGGATGGAGGTTATCAATCGTGCATATGGAAGTGGGGCTGCACCTTTTTCATCTAGGGCTGCGACCATGATGTCGGTGTATAGGGTGCGGGCCAAGTTGATGGAAGTGTGTGGATAAAATAGGTGGTAGGTCAATGTGGCCTGACGGGGCCGCATCGCGGAATCGTTGGACGTTTGCAAGATGTTTGCACACACTATTTGGAAGGTGAGTCGTGCTTTCTGATTGAGGCAGCCCACGGTGACAGTTTACCCCGTCCATGCAACATCCAGGGAAATGCGATCCATGATCATTTCTTTGGCAATCGGGGCGACGTTCCTTGAATAGGTGGATTATTGAACATCGGGAACGTCGTATTTGACCAATTTATCCATGAGAAGGGCCAACGAAAAGGGGATAATGGTACCATCCATGTATGCTTGCGCCTCGAATTGGCCCGTCCAAACAAGGGTACCATAAAAGGAGCGAACCTCGGCTGCCCAAACTGCTTTGTACGGTTCATTAAGGAATCGTCACCAATCTCGAGCCATGAAGAGGGCGGTACCGAAGTTGGGCAAACCTGTCCATTGGACAGCGCGCTCCACGTGGAGTTTACGATCTGGACCGAAGAACCGATTGCACCATCGCTCCTCTTTGCGGGAACGAAATTCACCATGGTCGGAGGGGAGGATGTCGGTGGAGTCATATTTGGTGAGGGCAAGTCGTTGGGCCATGATAACAAGGAGAGGTTTTGCTGGAAAATTAGGGAGAGAGAAGAGAAGGGTGATGTGGTTGAAGGTGTGGAGAGAAAGGGAGGTGATGGGTGGTTATTTATAGGTGAAAGGTGTGGGTAGGGTTTGGAATTGGAGGAAAAAGGTTTGGAGGGAAAAGGGGGTGTATTTGGGATGGAAATTGAAGGGTTGGGTGTGTGTGTGGGGGGGGGGGGGGACAAATTGGGAGGGAATGAAGGGGATTGGGGAGAAGGGGGGTGTACCTTGGGAAAGGGGAAAAAATTTCTACAGAGGGCGGACCGGTCTACCTGGGAATCGGACCGGTTCGGTCCTTTAATATTCAAACTCTTCAGTAGCTGAATCGATCCGGCCCTAAAATAAAGGAACCGGTCCGGGGTGGACTGGTCCGACCTAAAAATAAAGGAACCGGTCCGGTTCTTGTTTGTGAGATGGATTTCCCCCTAACTTAATTTCGATCGCTCTTCTCCGAAAATTTTCACTTTCACAACATACTCCCTATCAATTTTGGACTAAAAACCTCTCGATACCAATGGTCAACGTGATTTGACTCAATTTCCCAAAAATGTGAATGCTTTGACCCGAATGTACCCTAATCCCATGAACTCTCACTACACACGCGACTCTCATCTACTATACATAAGAATTCACTCCATATGCATTGGGGGTGTGACAACCTCACTGTAGCAGCTCACTCTACCCCATAAACGTGGTTCGACAACCAAACGATGTCGAATTCTTCCACACACGCCTCTAGATATGGCTTTAGGTGTTGTCCGTTTACTTTGAATGTATTTCCCCCTTTGAAATCGTCTAATTCAATAGCTTCATGAGGGAAAACATTCTTCACAACAAACGGGCCAGACCATCATGACCGCAACTTGCCTGGAAAGAGATGAAGCCGAGAGTTATAAAGAAGCACTTTTTTCCAGGGAAGAAACTCTTTGCGACGAATGATGTTATCGTGAGCGAGTTTCATCCTTTCTTTTGAAATTTTAGCATTCTCATACGCATCATTGCGTAGTTCTTCTAACTCATTTAATTGAAGATTGCAAGCTTCACCGGCCTTATCCATGGCATAGTTCAACTACTTAATCGCCCAATACGCCTTGTGTTCTAAGTCCACGGGAAGATGGCAAGGTTTGCCATACACAAAGTGAAAAGGGGACATGCCGAGTGGATTTTTATATGCGGTGCGATAGGCCCATAGCGAATCGTTCAATCTAAGTGACCAGTCTTTTCGGGTAGGATTGACGGTCTTTTCTAGAATGTTCTTGATTTCCCGATTTGCTAGTTCTTCCTGCCCATTCGTTTGCGGGTGATAAGTCATTCCAACCTTGTGAACGATGCCATACTTTATCATTAGCTTCTCGAATGGCCTATTGTAAAAGTGCGTGCCATTATCGCTGATTATCTCTTTCGAAGCATCAAAGCGAGAAAGTATGTGTTCTTGAAGGAACTTAATCTCCACTTTGTTGTCATTTGTCTTGGTAGCTATAGCTTCCACCCATTTAGATAGGTAGTCTACCGTAACAAGGATGTATAGGAAACCAAAGGATGGGGGAAAAGTCCCCATGAAGTCAATACCCCAACAGTCAAAGATCTCAATAATGAGTATGGGAGTAAGAGGCATCATGTCTCATCGGGAAATGGCTCCCATCCGTTGGCACCTATTGCAAGATTTACAAGCAGCGTTCACATCCCGAAATATTGTGGACCAATAGAGTCCGCATTGCAAAATTTTAGCGGCCGTCTTTTTCGTCAAAAAGTGGCCTCCACAAGCTTTCGAATATCAAAACTGGATGACTTTCGGGATCTCGTCATTCGGTACACATCGTCGGATGATTTGGTTAGTGGAATATTTAAAAAGGAAAGGATCGTCATAGAAGTACATGCGTGACCAAGTAATAAACCTCTTCTTATCTTGCGGTGTCCAATCGGGAGGGATGGCTCCCATGACAAGGTAGTTCACTATATCCGTAAACCAGGGCAACGAAGAGGTAGCAAAGAGTTGCTCATCCAGAAAGTATTCATCTATGGGTATGGGATCACTAGGTACATTGGACGAAAGCCATGATAAGTGGTCGGCAATGATGTTTTATACCCCTTTCTTATCTTTAATGGAAATATTTAACTCTTGTAGGAGTAGGATCCACCTTATGAGGCGCGGCTTGGCATCTTTCTTTTGCAAGTAGGTATTTCAATGCCGCGTGGTCGGTGAAGCAAGTAATGGGAGAATCGATAAGGTATGATCAAAATTCATCACGGGCAAAGACTACCGCTAGCAACTCCTTTTCCGTGGTAGAGTAGTTGAATTGTGGTCCGGTAAGAGTCCGGCTAGCGTAGTAGATGACGTGAGCCTGCTTATCTTTTCTTTGGCCCAAAACAACCCCTATCGTATAATCGCTAGCATCACACATAAGTTCGAATAATAAAGACCAATCCCAAAATTGCATGATGAGAGCGGACATAAGCACGATTTTTAGTTTTTCAAAAGACCTTTGACATGCTTCCGTCCACTTGAATGGGGTGTCATTCATGAGTAGGTTGCGTAAGGGTCTAGCGATGGCGCTAAAATCCTTAATGAACCTTCGATAAAACCTCGCATGGCCCAAGAAAGAGTGCACGTCTTTGAGCGATTTTAGTGGGGGAAGATCAGCTATGACATCTATTTTTTCCCTATCAACTTCTATCCCCATGAATGATACTATGTGGCCAAGAACTATTCCCTCAGTGACCATGAAATGGCATTTCTCCCAATTCAGCACTAAGTTCTTTTCCACACACCGGGCAAGTACTTGTTTCAGTTTTTCTAGAGAAAGGTTGAAAGAGGTTCCAAAAATGCTGAAATCATCCATGAACACTTCGAGTCCTCTCTCGACCATGTCTCTAAATAGACTTAACATGCACCTTTGAAAGGTCGCTGGTGCATTACACAAGCTGAATGGCATACATTTGTAGGCAAACGTACCTAAAGGGCAAGTGAAAGTCGTTTTCTCTTGGTCAAGTACATCTACCTCAATTTGGTTATATCCGGAATAACCATCAAGGAAGCAATAGTAAGGGTGGCCCGCTACTCTCTCAAGCATTTGATTAATAAATGGAAAGGGGAAATAGTCTTTCCTAGTTCCCGCATTGAGTTTCCGATAATCAATTCAAATGAACCACCCGGTGGTGGTACGTTGGGGAACTAACTCTCCCTTAGCATTCTCAATCACTGTCATTCTCGACTTCTTCGAGACGACTTGAATAGGGCTCACCCACTTACTATCCGAGATTGGGTAGATAATCCCGACATCCAATAACTTGATAATTTCGGTTCTCACCACTTCTTTCATATTGGGATTTAGCCTTCTTTGTATTTCTCTTGAGGGCTTGACATCCTCTTCGAGATGGATCTTGTGAGTGAAAATCAAAGGACTTTTCCCCTTCAAATCAGTAATGCACCAACCAAAAGCACTTTGGTTCTTTCTCAGAATTTTTAACAGTTTACCCTCCTGCTCTTCGTTTAGGCTAGAGGAGACAACAATAGGAAATGTCTCATCCTCTCCTAGGTATGCATATTTAATATGGGAGGGGAGTTTCTTCAACTCAAGGGTTGGAAATTTGTCGCTCGAGGGAACCATGAGTGTATCCCTAGGAGGTAACTCCTCGAATCTAGAAACCCAATTTACATCTCTCGCGTCCTCGTCCGATGCTCTCTCATCAAGTAATTCTCTCAACTCCCCAACCTCCCTCTCGAATTCGGTGTACATCCCCTCACTCTCATGTCTCTACACTAAACAGGACCTTAAGGAGTCTCCACAATAGTTCTCCTCAAAGTAATCCTCTACTATCTCATCTATGAAGCTTACCGCGTGGACATCATCTTCTTCCCCCGTATGTTGGGCTATAGGGAAGATGTTGGTCTCTAAAGTCATGTTCCCAAAAGTGAGTTGCATCTGCCCATTCCTAGTGATGATAATATCATTAGCCGTAGCTAAAAATGGGTGCCCGAGAATGATGGAAACATGATTGCTTGAGGCGAAGGAAGGATCCGTATCCCAAATGATAAAATCTACCGGGAAGTAGAAAGTGTCAACTTGGACGATCACGTCCTCAACTACACCTCCTAGGGATACACTCATGGATCTTCACAGTTCGATCCGCTAATTAGAGAGTGATCCTTGTGGGTTTGAGATCTCCCAAATCAAGTTGCCTATAAATGGAATAAGGGAGGATATTGACACTTGCCCCCAAATCAAGTAAAGCTTTTTCGATTTTATTTTCTCCAATGATGCAGGAAATGGTGGGTGCACCGGGATCTTTGAATTTAGGCGGGAGATCGTTATGTAGAATGAAGATCACGTTCTGTGCAAGAAAGAAATTTTTCTTTACCTTCATCTTTCTCTTTACCATTAACAAGTCTTTCATGACTTTTGCATAAGCTGTAATTTTCTCAATGGCATCGAGGAAAGGTAAGTTGAGCTTTACTTGCTTTAGCACGTCCTCACGTGGGTTTCCTATATGGGAAGGAATTAACCTTTGAGGAAACGGTGTTGCGGTGGTTGGTTTCACTACTACCTCGGGCTCACTAGTGTCTTCTTTGTCACTCTCATTCAAGGGGACATCTTCGGCCTCTTTCGTGCCAGGCGAAATCTCCTTGTCTTTTGTTACGTCGTGTGGGGGAGGTGATAAATCAACGACTCTCCCAATATGAAGAGTGGTCACATCTTGACATTTCTCCTGATGTTCAGTGGAGGTAGAGATAACACTAGTTTGACCTTGGGGAGGTGTGGCCATCCCCGATCCCGATCCTCGCGGGCGGGCGCGTGGAGGAAAGGATCCTTCGAGTCCCGAGCGTCCCTCTCGGGAGCGCTTCGGCCGGCGTCGTTTCTGGTGTGAAAAATGTAGAGAGATTCAGAGTCGCTAGTCTATTTTACTCAAAACAGACAAAAGAAAAAGGGGAAGCCACCCCTAAGAGTGGCATCCAAAGACATACTGGTGCATACGAAACCAAGATGATTCGAGAAGGGTTCGAAGGTTTAGTTACGAAATGGGAAGGTGTTAGGCACCCATTCTGCCCTTTCGGTCTCTCATGGATATTTTCTATTTTCCTTTATGTTTCCCCCCGTGATATGTGTGTATGTGTATATATATAGAATGGAGGTAGGAATCCTCGACTTGTATCATGGAAAAGATAAAGCAAGTCGTCCGTAGGAAGATATAAGAGTAATATTAGAAAAAATGAGATTTACGCGATTACCCCTACGTTGATCGTTATAAGGGAACGATAACGCATATGGGGTAACGCGTCACTAAGAACAAGTATATGTATAATATAAGAAAAATGGATTTAGAGAAGATAGAAAATGAAAGAAAAAGTGAGAAAGAGGACTCGAGTCTCGGGTTTTACCCCGAGACGCCTACGTAGCCTATAAA
Source organism: Sambucus nigra (assembly GCA_949130495.1). NCBI lineage: Eukaryota > Viridiplantae > Streptophyta > Magnoliopsida > Dipsacales > Adoxaceae > Sambucus > Sambucus nigra. The sequence goes on along the minus strand of OX422207.1, from coordinate 305,802,374 downwards.
GGCATCAAAGTCCACATAGTTCGCATGTAAAACGAGGGGTGGGGTTTATCCCATAAATCCAAAATGGGGAATCTCTTACTTGTGAGTGTGTGTGTGTGTGTGTGTAGAAAAAAGTGTTTTAGTTGTGAGAAAAGTGTGAGGAAAATATGAGAATCCCTTATTTGAATTTATGAGCAAAACCCTCTTTTTCTTGTTTTTTGGGTTTTATGAAAATAAAAGATGTGCAATAATACTAAGTAAAAAGCATATAAGGATGTGTGAAATGGGATAATAAAAGTGCTAAGTAAGAAAACACGTTATTGAGAATTCAAGAGAATTTAAAAAGAGAGTTTGAGAAAGTTGGACCATTTTGAAGATCTTAAGCTTGATCTTGAAGTTGGGGAGAAGCCCTTGAACTTTGGATGATGATGGAGAGTGTATAATTCACCAAGTTTGATAAAAGGGATGATAAAAAATGGAAGTAAAAAGGGTATTTGGAAGTTGAAATCACGCTGCCTTCGAGAGAGGTTTCTGGGATTCGTTCAGAGAGATTTTTATCAGATCTGGGCTCCCCTTGAAAATGAGGTGAAGGCCTCCTTTTATAGTCCCATGTGAGTGCTGATTGACTTAGATCCCTTCCTGCCTATCGACAGGCAGGTGCCGATAGGCAGGTTCTGGAACCTGCCATTTGGCAGTGTGTTTCAGGCTTTTTCGAAAAATCGACTGCTGAGGGCAAACCGTTGGTCAGAATCGCGCACAGGGCATACCGTTGGAAAGGTAATTAAGAGAACTTCAAAATTCCATTCGATTTCTCCCGGGTTTGGGAGTTGAATTTGGGTCAAATATGGCTCGGAAGCGTTTGTCGGTCCATTGGACGGGAAATCATTCGGACGCAAACGGATCGTTCGTCCGCATGGTAAATCCGAATCACGCACGGGGCATACCATTGGAAATGTTAGGAGATGTACTTCGACATTCCAAAGAGTTTGACCCGGTTTGGAGAGTTGACTTTGGTCAATTGGGCTCGGGAAGCGCTCGGTGGCCTCCCGGAGTCAAATGGATCGTTCGTCCGTATTGAAAGTCGGAATCGTGCATGGGGCGGACTGTTGGAAAGGGTATTCAGGGCCCTTTAAAGATTCATTCAACCTCGATTGATCTGAAGAGTTGACTTAGGCCAAACAGAGTCCGGGAGCGCCCGATGGCCTCTGAGTCAGGTTTCAAACGCAAACGGACCGTTCGTCAGCTTGGTAAGTCGGAATCATGCACGGGGCAGATGATTGGAAAGGGTATTCATTGCCCTTCGAAGATTCATTCAGCCTCGGTCAAGATGAAGAGTTTGACTTTTGGGTCAAACTGAGCCGGGGAGTGGCCAATGGCTTTCAGGTCAGTGCTCGGGACATGACCTGGGTTTGCAGTGATGAGTGGAGGTACTAGGGACCTGAGGTGAGTTAGGGGTAATAGAATGGGGTGTCTACAGGAGGTATTTATCCCTGGACAGGAAACTTTCCCTTCTCTTGGACACTCTATGAGGATTGTATCTTTGACAAATTTGCATTTATGTCACTGATCAGGCGATCATATCTCGCATTGGTTGCAGTCTGTCTATTGATAAACTGATTCATAGTATCCTCGAGAGTTCTCCACGGTGGAGGGATATATGCTCCTTGAGGTGGTGGTGCTTGCACATGTCCTTGCATGTGTGGAGCTTGTTGAAAGTGTTGTGGTGGAGGAGGGGCAACATGTGAAGTAGGGTTCATTGCAGCATGTTGTTGCTCATAGCTAAAACCAGGATTTTATTTCCATGAAGGGTTATAAGAATTCCCATGCGGTGCACCGAAATTGCTCTTAAATCCTCCTATACCACCGACTTCCTCTTGAAGCATCACTTTATAGGCGGGTATAGTCGGGCATTCCCCAGTTGAATGACCCTCCTCACAAATCGCACACACCTTCTCGATGGGGTTTGTTATGGATCCAGTTGGTCCTCTTCCATATACCTCACATAGGTCTCAAAATTCTTTCTCAAGTGTATCCAATCGACTGTCCGTCATAGAATTCTTATCTACGTGAAATAGACCAGACGCCGCTGGAGTGGTGGTCACTTGACGATTTCGATTTTGAGCATTAAGATCAGATGTATCCCAGGATTGGGTAGTGTCGGCGACATACCTCAGGTGAAGCTCAGCATCGTGGGCGTCTAGTTCGACAAAAGGACCACTACCCATGGTTTTAACGAGTTGTTTGGAATTAAGGTTCTGCCCATTATAGAGAAAAGAAATGATTTGCGCTGTATCAAATCCATGATGGGGGCACGATGTAACTAACTGATTAAAACGCTCGTAACATCGATGAAATGGCTCATTTTCTGATTGTCTGAACGCTTGAATTTGAGCCTTTATGGAGATTATTCGATATGGTGGGAAGAATTTCTTGAGAAATCTAGATTGCAACTCATTCCAAGATGGAATCGAGCTTAGAGGTAAAGACCATAGCCAGGTCTTAGTTTTATCTTTTAGCGAGAAGGGGAAGAGTTTGAGGCGGATCACCTATTATGTGCAAGTTTGATCATTGAGAGTATCACACACATCCTTAAATTCCCTAACGTGGAGATATGGCTTTTCAGAATCCATACCATGGTAATGGGGTAACATCTGGATCATCCCGTTTTTAAAATGAAATTGTCCGGTATTATACTGGAGTATAATGCATCCCGAAGTGACAGTGCGCTCAGGATATAAGATTTCTCTCAGCGGGCGGTATAGGGCCTCTTCCTCACCGGCGACTTCACTACCGTGTTGCGACATTTCTCTCTCTCTTAAAGACTCGGTGTCCTCACTTGGTTTGCTCAAAGTGTGCTCAGAGGTGTGTCCTAAGAAGGAAAACGGAGTGTTATTTGAGATTGAGTGTGACGGTTAGGGAGGTGGAATCCAGAACTATGGGGCGTTAGGAGTGTGGGGGCTATCGTGTTCATACTCAACTATTCGATTTTCATGAATGCTGGTTGGAGTATTATAGGGTGTGGGAGTAAGTTCAAAATTTTGCATTAACAGCTTGTGAGAGATGATGATGAATCTTTTTGTGCTTTTTGAAATTTTTATATGTTTTGGGATTTTTGGAAATTTTTGATCAAAGTTTTAGATTGACTCGATCTAATCCTAAGTCTACCTAAATCCCCGACAACGGTGCCAAAAACTTGATGCGACTCAGAAAGTGCCTCGAAGGTGCGTTCTCTCCAGGCTCAAGTGCAAGCCTGTCGCGTTAGTAATAAACCCAGTAAGTCGGGATCGTATCCATAAGGAAATAGGACAATAGAATTGTGGCGACGTTGGATAGATGAAGAAATCCTAACTCTGACTCTAAAGTAAAAGGAAAATTGATTTGGTTTGTGGAATGACTACACTAGATGCAATTATGAAATTATGAAAAGATGCAATTATTCGAAATTACTTAAAATACTGATGAAGAAAGGTTTAAAATTTTAAACTATATGATAAGAAAAACAGGACAGGAATACAATCCCCCAACCCTAGTGCATTGCAGGTATAATACTAATCGTAATTTTAACTGATTAATTAAACCCAAAATTTAGTACTTCCAAGCATTACATATATGAGGTTCAAGCCCGCACCATACTTAATCATAGGACGAGTAAATCGGTATCGCGATAGTTACACTCGAATTGCATTCTAAAGCATCTCGGTTACCCGGAAGCAAACAAGATCCAAAGATCTACAATTATCGTGTTCCTACGCAATACGGTCATAATAAATCACTAAATTCAGAGGATTAATGTTATACACATGCAACTATCACATCAGGCTGGGTTCATGTATCCCGACCTTAAAAAAATCTAGCCTAACATACTGAAACTAATGAAAACAATTTTTGAATTGCAAAAAACCATGAATAACTAAGGGAAATTTGTGGAATGATGTAGAAAGGAATTGGCCTGAAGAGAAGTAACTCCTAATCTTACCAAAGCAGTAAAATCTGTAATTAAGAACACTTGTAATCACACAATTCTGAATAATCTTCACTCTTGAAATTAAAAGAATCAACTATCTCTAAACTAGGGTTTTCTGAAAAGAATGGAAAATTACTGATTCCCCGTGTACTAAAAACGATAATAACTTGGGTTTATATACCCTACAAAACTTCAAGATTTTTAGTTGCACTAGGACTCTCCATTAAAGAAGGATAAGAAAATTAAAACTCGACATCTGGACCGGTCCGGGACTCCTGTTGATCGGTCTTCCTGGAATGCGGACCGATTCTTTTATTTCTGGGGCGAATAGGTTCAAGGCGGATCGAAGCTTTTTAGGAGATCTCGCGGGGGGGGGGGGGGGGGGGGGGACAACCTATTTTGGGTGCTGTAAGAGAAATCTGCTGGGGAAGTGATCAGGTGATCCTTAGGGATTTTTTGGAGCTTTGCCGGGTGGAGTTTTCCCTTAGATTTTGCGGATTACGCTGGGGAAGAGGGGTTCCGCTGGGGATAAGAATTAGATTTGAGGTTTCGCTGGGGAAGAGGGGTTCCGCTGGGGATAAGAATTGGATTTGAGGTTCCGCCTGAAGGAGTGCGAAATTTTCTTGATGGAAACGTTATAAATCCTTCTGAGGATTTTCAGGGTTTTTTGGCATTTCCCAGCAATCTTTGTACGAAATTTTAAGGGGGGTGCCGGTCGGCATAGACTGAGGGGTGCCATTCGGCAGTGGCATAGACTTTGGACTACCTCGGGAAGGCAAGGGGTCAGTGCCAATCGGTATGGAAGGGGGAGTTGTCGATCGGCATGGCGCTTTACATCCTATATAAAGGGGGTGAATCCCCTTCATTTTTCACAGCTTCTTGCCTTCTCTCTTTCTGCGATTTCTCTCTGCGAATTGTTTTAACGTTTCGATCTTCAAGAAATGGCCACCTTTGTGAGCATCGCAGTCCACTGGGAGTGGTTGGCCGTTGATGACTGGACGAATGTGGATTGGAAGGACATGGTGCCCCTTGCTTTGGGGAACGAGAATGTTTTCGATGCCTTTAAGCCGGTTGAGGACGAGAGAACCTTGCTGCGGGAGCCATCGCGCCATCTCTCTTCGAGAGTGATTCCCGGCGGTTATGTAAGTAACCTGACCTTTGGCATACCTTTCTTTTTGGGTGATTTTCCTTTCTTTCTTGACTTTTGATGAGATTTTTCCTTTTTCCAGTCTGTTATTTCCTTGAGGAACATGCGTGCCCGTGGGACGATGGGGCTTAAGGATGTTTGGGAGCATCTTCCACCTGTGGTGTGCTGGATGGTATCATCAGCGGGTTTTGGGAGGTTAGCGTCTGCGCTGGATGAGACGCCTCGTTCGACAGCGATCTTGTGTGCTTTGGGGGAAAGGTGGTGGGACACTACCCACACCTTTCATTTTGGATTCGAGGAGATGACGGTGACTCCCATTAATGTGCAGCAACTGCTGGGGCTGGATTATGAGGGGGAGAAGATAGAGGTGGATCACTCCTTACGGGTGAGACCAGAGGTAGTGCGTGCGGCATTTGGTGATGTGGGGAGGATAGTCTCCGGGGATTCTATCCGGCTGCCCTTGCTGAAGGAGGTTCTGTTGAGCAGGGAGATTGATGTGGAAGACGGGCTGAAAGTGAGGTAGATGGCCCGGTTGTTCATCTTGTTGGTGCTGGGAGGTTTCATGGTCGCGTCGAGCGGCGACGTCGTCCATTTGTGGTTTCTGCCGTACTTGAGGATGTTTTCGAACATCCCTTTCTATGATTGGGAAATTATGACCTTAGCGACCCTTTACTCTTCTTTGGATGCATTCAGCCGGTGCTGCTGGCAGACTTTTACTGGAGCCATGTATCTCCTTGAGGTATTCTTTACTTTGCGCATTTTCATCTCATGCATTCGCATGTTCCTTTCATGCATTCACATTTTCCTTATGCGTCTCTTTTTGCTTGTGAATTCAGACGTGGTTCTATGAGGTGATTGGGTGCAATACCCCGCTGATTACTTTGAAGGAAGACACTGTTGGGGACTTCTGTCGGCGTAAGGCTAACCGCTAGTCGAAGGGATCTCTCTCCCTGGAGGCAGTGCGTCAGGTCTTGAATGACCTGACCAGTGGTCGGGTAAGGTCTTTTCCTTTTCAATCTTGGTTTTTGCACCTTCTGATCTTGTATTGACTCATGCCTGCTTGGGGATTTTTAGGTGACCTTTCATCCTTGGGGGACAACCATTCAGGATACTGGGATGACTGGGGTGAACGCGCAGATGAGGCGTTTGTTGGCGCATGAGTTCGGCCATTCCTAATATCTCGGGGAGAGGGTAGTTCGCCAGATTACCGAGGGGGAGGTGGTGGTGCCACCCGCGCAACCTCCTACATCTATGAGGCGGGAGCGATAGCTGCTAGAGGATGAGAGGATCGCGGTGATGATCGGCGAGTCCTACTCATTGTACATTGATACGGCTGCGCCGTATGACTATATGGACTTTGTGACGAGCTGGTTGATGGCGCCCAGCATACATGATGCCTTGCCTTTCCCTCCCGCGGGTTTGAGTCAACCAGTGGGGTCCTCTCATAGCGGCGGAAGTCCGTCAACATCTGCGGTGGTGACTTCAGAAGTTCCTTTCGTGCGGTTGCACACTCCTTCATACAACATCCGGCGGGCTGATGGAGGGATAGTGCCGATGCTGCATCGTCCTCTTATGATGGATTCGGAGGAGCTGGGTTTAACAGAGGAGGTCCTTCATCCTGCGGTAAACTTTTCAGTCCTTTTCCTTTTTTTGATTTCTTTTGCTTGATACTGATTCTACCTTTTCCTTGCAGCATGTCCGGGTGTCGACCACTTGGCTGAGAGACATCAGAGACTGTATTTCATCAGCGACTGCCCACATTCGAGATGCTGTCCCTGTTTCTTCTTTCTTGGTGCCGTCAGCCTCATCCGGGAAAGACTATGGCTCGGGTAGTGGAGGTGCTTCGTCTCGTCGTAGAAAAAAGATAGCGCATCGAGGGGGCGGAAGCTCTTGAGAGAGAGAGAGGGAATGAAATGTGGGTTCGGGCTGAGTCCCATTGGTTTTTGGCTTTTATTTCCTTGTTTCCTGCAAAACTGATGTAACACAGAACACAAATATATGCAATGCAATGGGAGTTTTTTTTATTATTATCTTTTATTAATGATGAATGAATGCATGCACATGCACTTTTTACTTTGCTACTGAGACCGTAAAAACGGATTTTTTTTTTGAATTTTCGAAGGAAAGATTTCATTTAAAAGGGGAATCCTATAAGGAGAAAACATGATTCTTTTGATAATATCAATTTATTTTTATTGAGTTTTCTGATTTGTCAAAAGAGGAAAGGAGGAAATTTCCAAAAAAGGGGGGTTGCCGATCGACAAGCACCCTGACCTTCCTATCGGCAGTTCAGTCCAGTCCAGTCCCATCAATTTTAAAGCTTTTAATGGTACCTTCTTCAGTCTTTGGTACCTTGTGGGGTAGGATTCCCTCCAATTTCTGTAGGGATTATGTCTTTTGTGAGAGTTCTCAAGTATAAAAAAGGGGGTAAGGGTGGAGTGTTCTCATCAAACCTTCGCATCCTCATCTGCCTACCCATTATCTTTTAGTCTTGCAAGATGGCTCTCCCTGGTAGCATTGAGTTTGTCAATTACCTTGAAGCATTGGAAGCTATGTGCTCTTATAATGTCGACTATGATGCTTTCAACATGCGTCGAGTCTCCTTGTGGCGCAATCGGCCTTTTGAGTGGAATATGCTGATAGCGGCGGTACAATTCTGGTACCCTGAAGACCATGTATTCCACTTTGGTTATAAGAAGTTTATCCTACTTACGAGGAATTTTCTACCATACTAGGTGTGAATCCCAGTGTTGCTGTAGCTTTTCCTGAATTTTCCCGTTCTCCCAGGGATTTTGTTGGCCGGGCTTCTTCATATCTCGCCTTCGACGTCCAAGTCATTGGTTGCTAGAGGAATGATCTCCCTCCCAACGGTGCTGCAGTCCGTGCATTTACGAGAAGTAGGTGATGCAGGCTATGCTGTAGCCGTGGTTCTGGGCCTGGTTTCGAAATTATTGTTGGTGACTGGGGAGGTGCAAGTGGACCCATAACTTGCAGCCATTACTTCATGGATGTCATACCATCGCAATCCTGCGGTGGTGATATTGGCGAAGACTCTGAATGGCTTGGATGCCTAGAGAGAAGGTCGTTCTGACTTTTTAAGGGGTAGCCCTGTGATGCTGTTCATGTGGTTGTCTGAAAGATTCCACTTGTCGACTCCTCCCGAATATCCTTTGTCGGCCGTGCCTAACTTCTTTTTGCGCTACTTCATCCGCGTTGGCCTGTATGTTGAGAACTGGTAGAATTGGTTTGTGGAGCACGGGGCTCGTGGGCTGTATTGGTTCGTGCCTTGGTGGGGACAGTTACAGCCTGTTCTGGAGCTAGGAGAGTATTCATATGTGTGGTTGGTTGGTCTCAGACAGACCTCTTTTTATTTCCCTTGGTGGCTTCTGCGCCAATTTGGCTGGGCACAGGTTGTGCCCCCTCGGACCTCAAATTTCTTTCCAGTAGAAGATTTGACTGAGCGCCTGCATTTTTTGCCTGGGTCTCTGTGGGAAAATCGGCGTCCGACGACCCGTCCGTCTCAGTCTGTTGGGAAGGTTTGCCATGTCCCCAAATATTATATGAGGTGGTTGTAGAGGAAAGTAGTCAGCAAGATGTTGGCAGTAGAGACTGGTCAAAGATGGTTTGTTTAATCTGACTCCATGGAAGGGGGTGTTATGGTCTTTTCGAAGATAGTTAAGGGTCATCTATCCATGGAATGTTTGCAGCACTCTATTCAGGCAGGGGAAACTTGGAGTCCTCAGGATGTAGATGATGAGGGTGAAGAATCTTTGGGTAGATGTAATTAGGACTCCTGGGGAGTTTATTTATGAAATAGGGAATGTATGTGGGGATTTTATTTGACTTTTTATGGTAGCGGGGAAGGGAGTTATCTGTTCCTTTTTCTTATGTAATCCGTAATGTAATTTCTTATTAATAAAATAAACAAGTTTTTGATCATCCAGCTGTGCCTTTCGATGAGTTTTGTATTTTGAATTACCTATACCGATCGCTAAGGCATATCTAATCATTTTATTCAAATAATTTTAGAATGAACCTCCGTTCTTGGAGGTAAGAAAAGAATAGTAATTTGTGAAGAAGAAAGGGCCGCACTCATGTAAGATGTATGAGCTGCCTACGTACCTCTGGGGTTTTTTGAAAAGTTTTAAAATAGTTTTTGAAGAGGATCAGTCCCACGTAGTTCTGGGTAAAGGGAGATGAAGAGTTTTTTTTTAGAATATAAGGGGGATGAGAAGAGTCGTAGCGCGCCGAGATTTCGGACTAGGGGTAGAATTTCTTGAGATGGTCCATATTGACTGGACGAGCCGTCTCTTCCCCATCTAGGTCAGTGAGCACGGCGGCACCGCCATACAAGATTTTCTTCACAATGTAAGGGTCGCTCCAATTGGGCTTGAATTTTCCTCTAGGGTCCCAGATGGGTTCTATTATCTTCTTGAGGGCTAAATCCCCCTCTCGGACACCACGGTACTTGTATCTTTTGTTGAATGATGGCGATATTCGGCGATGGTACCCCTGTATGTGATAAAGAGCTTTTAATCTTCTTTCATCTAGGAGGGCCAGCTCATCAAGACGGCTTTGGCACCAGTCTTCTTCACTAACCCTGCTTTCAAGCATGACGCATAGAGAGGGTATTTACAGCTCCACAGGGAGGACAACTTCCATGCCGTAGACCAGGGAGTAAGGGGTAGCCCCAGTAGAGGTTTAGATTGAGGTTCAATAGCCCCAGAGGGCGTATGGGATCCGGTCGGCCCAATCCCTACAGCTTTCGATCATCTTGCTGGTGATGGCTTTGAGGTTCTTGTTGGCGGCTTCAACTGCACCATTGGTCTGAGGTCGGTAGGGAGAAGATTTGTGTCTCTGAATCCCGTACTCGTTGACAACTTCTGTGACTTCTGCTTCTAAGTGTAACCTGTTATCTAACACCAGCTCGTGCGGGACCCCATATCGGCAAATGATATTTTTCTTGAGGAATTTGGCCACTTTCTTGGCATTTAATACCGTCTATGACTCAGTCTCGACCCATTTGGTGAAGTAATCGATGGCAACTAGGATAAACTCATGTCCGTTTGAACCCTTTGGAGTAACCTTCCCTATGATGTTGATACCCCAGGCGGAGAACGGCCAGGGAGAGGTCATGTTGCATAATTCTCGTGAAGGCAAGTGTTAGATATTGGAGAACTGTTGGCATTTAGGGCATCTCCGAACATAGGCGGTGCAATCATGGGTCATGGTGGTCCAGTAGTAGCCCTGTTGGATGATCTTCTTGGCGAGCATGTGACCATTCATGTGGGGTCCGCACTCCCCGCTGTGGATTTTCTGCATTGTTTTCTCAATCTCAGCCCCTGCGATGCAGTGTAGATGAGTTCCCTCGAAATTCCTCTTGAGTAGAGCTTTATGACAGATGATGTAATGGGTGACCAGTCTTTGGAGGGTTGTTCGGTCCTTCTTGTTGGAACCCTCGGATACCTACCATGTTTGAGGAGGCACCAGATATCATAGTACCAACAATCGGCTGGTTCGGGATCTTCGGTGGAGATAAGCTCCACATGGCAGCAATGGGTCGGTTTGTCTTGCTTTTGAACTAGGAAGGGGGTCATTGTTATTCCCTCGAGCATGTCGACCATGGAGGCTAAAGTGGCGAGAGCATCGGCTAGGTTATTCTTTGCTCAGGGTAGGTAATGGAAGGTGATATCTCAGAATTGATAGGCTAACTCTTCTAAGTGTGTATGGAAGGGTTGGAGCTTTTCGTCCTTGACTTTCCACTTTCTGAGCACTTTACTGATGATGAGGGCAGAATCCCCGTAGACATTAAGGTAATGAATACCCTTTTCGAGAGCAACTTTGAGGCCCACTGTGCATGTCTCGTATTCCATCATGTTGTTGGTGCAAGGGAAATCCAATTTCATGGTGATGGGAGTGTGGGAGTCATCTGGGGCGACCAGAAGTATCCCAATGCCATATCCCTTTTTGTTGGCAGCGCCATCAAAGAACATTTTCCATCGAAGGCGGTCTTGAGTGGTGTAGAGGATATTTTCATCTGGGAATTCGAAGATCCAGACATCTGCTTCTTCTACAGGGTAGTCAGCGAGGTAGTCAGAGATGGCTCTTCCCTTAACATCTTTCTGTGTGACGTACACGATATCGAACTCGGTTAGGATCATCAACCATCGGGCCATTCGGTTGAATAAGGCGGGTTTCTCAAGTAGGTATTTGATGGGATCCATTCGGGATACAAGTTTGATGGGGAAGGCGAGCATGTGGTGTTGTAACTTTTGGGTGACCCAGACAAGTGCGACACATGCCTTTTCTAAAGCAGTGTAGTTGACCTCGTACCCAGCCAATTTCCGACTGGCATAATAGATGGCTCTTTCTTTACGAGAGTCTTTAAGGTATTGGGCTAGCAAAGCCCCGACTGCAATGTCGGTTATGGTTAGGTATAGGAGCAAAGGGAGACCAGACTGTGGTGGCATGAGTACTGGAGGTTGGGTCAGGTATTGTTTGATATGATCAAAAGTTTCTTGGTAGGCCTCGTTCCAAACCTTGGTTGAATCCTTTCGGAGGATCTTGAAGATTGGTTCACAGATGGAGGTTAGCTGGCTGATGAACTGGCTGATGTATTGCTATTTCCTAAGAAAACCTCAGACTTATTTCTCTGTTAGGGGTGGTGGCATCTCAAGTATGGCCTTCAGCTTTGTAGGATCTGCTTCTATCCCCTTTTCACTGACCATGAATCCCAAGAGTTTTCCCTTTGTAACGCCGAAGACACACTTCTGTGGATTAAGTCGCATCTGATACTGTCGCAGTCGTTCGAAGAACTTTCGGAGAGCGGGAACATGACCTTCTTTAGTTTTGGACTTGATAATCATATCATCCACGTAAACCTCGACCTCTTTATGAATCAGATCGTGCAGGATGGCTGTGGCAACCCTTTGGTAGGTAGCCCCAGCATTCTTGAGATCGAATGGCATAACGGTGTAGCAAAAGGTTCCCTATGGGGTGATGAATGCGGTTTTTTCTTGGTGGTCTGGGTGCATCTTGATTTGGTTGTATCCGGCAAACCCATTGACGAATGACTTGAGAGCATGACTGGCTGTGTTGTCCACGATCATGTCGATGTTAGGTAGCGAATAATAATCCTTCGGAGAAGCTTTGTCACACACATTCGAACCTTTCCTCCTGATTTCGGTACATGTACAATGTTGGCTAGCCATGTGGGATATTCGATCACTCGAATGAAACCCATGTTTAACTGTTTGACCATCTCTTCTTTGACCTTGAGCGACCATTCGGTGCGGAGTTTTCTCAGTTTTTGTTTAACTGGATTGTAATCTGGGAGAGTGGGGATCTCGTGCTGTGCTATTTCAGGATCGATGCCGGGCATATTATCATAGGACCATGCTAAAACATCTACGAACTCCTTCAGCAATTTTTTGAGTTGTGCGTGCTCATGCTCGTCAAGGGTGGCCCCTATCCTAATCTCGTGCAGTTGGCCACTAGAATCGAGATTAATAACAACAGTCTCTTCTTCATTAACTTGAACGCGGTTATGTTATTTATTATTAACTTATTTAGATCAGTTAAGAATTGTTCATTTGCAAAATCATCATCATCAAGAGTTTGATTAGAATCTAAACAATTAATGTAAGGCACCACAAGATACTCAAAATCTTCGTTTATTTCATTGATAGGAAAAATAGCATTGAGAACCTCATCAAAAGAGGTCTCGATTACATTTGAGAAAGGATAGACAACAAAGAAGAAACAGGGTAAACATTGGGGTTAGGGGAGATTTCAAGAGGTAGAACTGGCTCAGCATGATCAACAGCTTTAATCAGACGGGATGGGTTCGTTGATGTAGTGCCTGAATGAACCGTGCAGAGTGCCAGCCCCAGCGTATGTAAGTTAAAGAAATCTTCAAAATTTCTTTCCTCAGCCTCTTCGGCATCTTTTATGAGCGGTTGTACTTGGTGTGGGAAACTTTCGGCCCATGGGTAGCTGTCTTGGAAAAAGATCTCCATTCCAGTCTTCATCTTCTTATCTACGTGGTCGTACCATGGTTCTGGAAAATCGCAAAAGGGGAAATCCTCACCTTCTTTGATGAATCATCCATTTAAGGAGTCTCCTAAGATAGTTCGGATACAGTTTAATCCTCTATTTGGTCGAGACTGGTGGATCATTCTGAGCTCTTGTTCTGATGGTTGATACCCCAAGCCGCAAGGAGGGAAAGCTTTCTTCAGTTCGATGGGCTCAAGTATCCCTTGCTGCCTTTTCCCTAGTCCCAGTCCGGGCATGAAGTGCATGTTTCTGAACATCTGAATCACATTGACATTTCCATGAGGGTCATATTCTGGACAAACCCTTTCTTTGAAACCGTCCCCTGCCGGGAGTAGGAATGGCTCGACTCGAAATCCTGATAGGAGCATATCATTTGACCTGTGCTGTATCTCGAGAATTGGACTGCTGGTGCTTGCACCCCCTACATTTTCGTCGTTGCCCAAAATGGTGATGACTCGCCCGTCGGCGAAGAACTTCAATTTCTGTTGGAGTGAGGAAGACACACCCTTGATCTTATGGAGCCAGGGGTGTCCGAATAATAGGTTGAGACAAGCTGGGATGTCTATGACTTGGAATTCAACGTCAGGGTTTATAGGGCCAACCCCTATTGTAAGTTTTATGGATCCCATCACCTCACGACTGGTATTATCGTAGGCATGCATAGCGGCGGAGGTTGGAGCGAGGTCACTTTCTTTCAGGCCTAAACACTTGAAGGTTCTCAATGGGCAAACATTCAAGGCGGATCCGTTATTAACAAGAGAGAGAGGCACAACCTTCCCCATAACTTCGACGGAGATATTGAGTGCATGATTGTGATTCGACCCAATTTTGGGGATTTCTTCTTCAGAAAATGATAGCACTGGGGTAGAGGTCAGGGATCCGACCAGATTTACCGCCTCCTCTGGTGTGGTAGAGGGAGGAACTATAGGTCCAGTGAGTAATTTGATTAAAGCATTTCTGTGTAGCTTGGAAGACATGAAAAGCCCCCATAGAGTGATGTTAGCTTGATTTTTCTTTAGTTGATCAAGGATCTTGCTCTCCTTAATGGTCATCTCTGGCATATGAAGGTTTTCAACGCCCTTCCCCTTGTCATTTGCTGGTAGTGAGCTTGGAACTTGGTAATGTCTCCCTGATCTGGTCATGTGATTTACTGAAGAAGGAAAAAACATTAGTCCCGTTTCCTCGTCAATCTCAGGTTGCTCTGCCATCCTGTCTATTTCTCCGAGGAGTTCTTCAAATGAGATCATCCCACATATGTCGACTAATGGGCCAGCTCTTCCTGAAGCTTGTTCTTCGCTCGAATCTTCGAATCCCTCCCCCCATCCGGTGGCAACAATTTTGTCTTTCCCTGTAAAGTCGATGCGTTCCACAACTTCAACAGCTTCTCCATACAAGTTCTCCCATTCTGTGGGGATATGTGTGACTGAAGGGACCAAGCGCCCTTGTAGCTTCAAAGTGTCAAGTAACCCGGTGATACTGTAAATGCTATTGGTTTGCCTGAATAATTCTGCCATAGTCTGGATAACATCATCTAAGCTGACTTCGTCGGTTGGTACCACCCATCTGTCTGAATCTCGAGCCCATTTCCGTGCTTCCAAAAATAGTGTACTGAATCTCTGGCAATCGATGACCATCTGTGAGGGTAATTTCAGCCCGAATTCCAGGAGTTGGTTTAAGACCTCTGACAATTCCATACCTCTATTTTCAGAACGGGTACGGACAGTGATGCATGCTCTGGTAAAGAGTGACAATGCCTGATTAGCGGGGATAGTAGGGTGTAGGAGGAAATATGGGCAAATTTGAAGAGGTTTAGGAGGGTATAGGGGTGTGATTTGGGTTAATGGATCGAAATTCAGGTTTTCTTCCAAGAAGATGGCATTGGTGTGATTTGGGAGTGGGTTGTGAGTAGTGTTTGTCTTAGGATTGGCTAGTGGGGCGATGGTACCCCGGTCAATGAGATCTTCGATTACGTTTCGAAGGTGAAAGTACTGGTCAGTGGTATGGCCAGCAGTTTGGTGGAAGGCGCAATGAGCGTCGGTCTTGAAGTTTCTTGGGAGTGGATTTGGCAATGGACGTGGATCCAAGGTTTTGATGAGGTTTCGGCTTAACAGGGCTTGGTAAACTTTGGAGAGGGGAGCATGAAGCTCAGTGTATTCCCTTCGGACGGGAGCAGGGCGGATTTCTGGTGCCCATGATGTGGTTGGTTGAGAGATGTTGTTGATGGTTGAGACTGTAGCATTGGCAGGCTTGTCATACTTTCTAGGGGTGAACTGTCCGGACACCTTCTTTGGTTCAATTTCCGCTTTAATGAGGCTTTCCTCGATTTCCACTCCAGCCTCTCTAAGAGCTCTGAAGTGGGGATAATATTATCCTCCCATCGTCGCTCGAACATGGGGCAAGAAGTTCTTCTTGACTATATTCACCTGTTCTTCCTCGGATGGCCGATTAGTCATGGCAGCTGCTTGCTCCCTCCATCGAGTTATGAAGTTACTTACTGATTCCCCAGGATTCTGTTTGAGCAACTCTAAATCACGACGGGTGACCTCAAGCTCTTTGTTGTATTTGTATTGTGACATGAATTCTTGGTCTACATCTTCCCAACTACGGATTCTGGATTCCTCAAGGTATAAAAACCATCGGAGGGCATTATCCTTCAAAGTTTGCTGAAACAATTGGGCCATCACCTCTTCAGAAGCCCCTAGTAGAGTCATGGAATGATGATAACTGCGAAGATGAACAATTGGGGGACCACTCCCCCCAACTTCTCGATATTTGGCATCTTGAACTTCTCGGGTAACCTCGCTTTAGGATAAGGAGACATGTGGGTGTAGTCCATGTAATTACCAGAGATCCTGACTTGGTCAAACTTTTTGGTGAGCATTTTGAGATCCTCTTTGACTTTATTCAACTCCTCCTCTTTTGGATCAGCGACCACATGCAGGTTAGCCATAGGCTGGGCAATGTTTGACATTAGAAGCTGGGCAGGCGATGACCCATTGGCAGGAGGGGCACGTGGAGCGTGCTGATATTCTTTCGGGACCCAGATAGGCTCGGGTGGACCCATAGCATGAGGGAATAGGGCCTCGGGCTCTTGAGGAATAGGAACTTGGTTTCGTTGCATTTCTCGGACCTCAGCTTGGAGGTTGTCAATCTTGGCCATGAGCTGATCTAGGACTGTTGGCAGATCTGGTTGTATGACTGGTGCTTGATCTGCATTCTCCATGGAAGATGGATGGATTCCGAACTCGAAAGAAGTAGTAGAGGATCAGATGAAACTCTGGGGTGATTTGACTGAGGACCGAAGCTAATAGGGAGCCAGGCCAAGGGATTGCAATCGACCTGAGAAGGCGTAGGATAAGATTTGTTTTTGAGAAAAAAGGAAGAAACTATTTTTGGATTTTTGATAAATAAGGGAGAAATGTTTTTGGATTTTTGATAAAGAAGGGAGAAATGTTTTTGGATTTTTGATAAATAAGGGAGAAATGTTTTTGGAGACGGAACTCAGCATGATTATTATGTTCTCACTTGCATTTAATTCTCCTAAATGCAATGCCGGACGGGACTCGAGCCTGGAAAAGTGGGGTTTTAATATATACAAAGCTACGGTTTGGACTTGTAACTAGGCTCGCGGATAGGGTCCCATTTTAAAAAATGCGCAAAAATTGGGCGACAGGCCTACCCGGAATTTCGGAAGAGTTTCGGGTTGAAACCGGCAATCTAAAGTGCATGTCCTAAGTCTGACACCTATATGCGGGTATGCAGTTGGTTGGGTGAATCGGCATGGGTTCCCCCCTTTGGCATGACTTCCACGATATACGTCTTGCTCTTACGGGCAATCGGTACTTGTGGACAAGCCATTTGATATACCTGAGTGTACGTGAATTGCCTAACCATATACCTCGTGGGGACGGTACGTGTGAGAGCGAATTCGATATACTCGGCGTACATGAACGAATTCCCTACGATATACCTCCCGTCATGAATTTGTTCAAGCGGTACGATGCGGGGGAACCGTTCGATATACGTCGAAGGTACTTGGATAATGGAAAGTGAGATTCATATCGCTTAGGCTAACTGCGACCTGTCGGACCAGCGCCCATCACGAAGTGACCCTCCAGTTACTGGATAAAATTTGGTCAATAGCAATTCTCTTTGGTGATATCGTGTGAATCATGCATGATTCTCTTATTAGTATCTTATGATGAGAATGCCTTTCTTGATTATGCCAAACAGGGAACAAAGTACAAGTACCCCGAAAGGTACACCAAGTACGGATGGATGATGCGTGCAACATGAGGATATACATGTGATCCTAGGTGCACGTGGTGCGAAGTGTACATGGATAATTTTCTACAAGTGTGTGAACATAAGTGTAAGCATGGGATACATGTGAGAAAGGGGAATAGGCAGATATGGGGGGAAACATAAACGACTATACTATCCATGTAAATAGAGTCAAGCTCACAAGCAAAAACACATATCCCCAGCAGAGTCGCCACTGTGGCCATCCCCGATCCCGATCCTCGTGGGCGGCGCGTGGAGGAAAGGATCCTTCGAGTCCCGAGCGTCCCTCTCGGGAGCGCTTCAGTCGGTGTCGTTTGTGGTGTGAAAAATGTAGAGAGATTCAGAGTCGCCAGTCTATTTTACTCAAAACAGACAAAAGAAAAAGGGGAAGCCACCCCAAAGAGTGGCATCCAAAGACATACTGGTGCATACGAAACCAAGATGATTCGAGAAGGGTTCAGAGGTTTAGTTACGAAATGGGAAGGTGTTAGGCACCCATTCCGCCCTTTCGGTCTCTCATGGATATTTGCTATTTTCCTTTATGTTTCCCCCCGTGATATGTGTGTATGTGTATATATATAGAATGGAGGTAGGAATCCTCGACTTGTATCATGGAAAAGATAAAGCGAGTCGTCCATAGGAAGATATAAGAGTAATATTAGAAAAAATGAGATTGACGCGATTACCACTACGTTGATCCTTATAAGGGAACGATAACGCATATGGGGTAATGCATCACTAAGAACAAGTATATGTATAATATCAGAAAAATGGATTTAGAGAAGATAGAAAATGAAAGAAAAAGTGAGAAAGAGGACTCGAGTCTCGGGTTTTACCCCGAGACGCCTACATAGCCTACAAAGGCATCAAAGTCCACGTAGTTTGCATGTAAAATGAGGGGTGGGGTTTATCCCATAAATCCAAAATGGGGAATCTCTTACTTATGAGTGTGTGTGTGTGTGTAGAAAAAAGTGTTTTAATTGTGAGAAAAGTGTGAGGAAAATATGAGAATCCCTTATTTGAATTTATGAGCAAAACCCTCTTTTTCTTATTTTTTGGGTTTTATGAAAATAAAAGATGTGCAATAATACTAAGTAAAAAGTATATTAGGATGTGTGAAATGGGATAATAAAAGTGCTAAGTAAGAAAACAAGTTATTGAGAATTCAAGGGAATTTAAAGAGAGAGTTTGAGAAAGTTGGACCTTTTTGAAGATCTTGAGCTTGATCTTGAATGTTGGGGAGCAGCCCTTGCACTTTGGATGATGATGGAGAGTGTCTAATTCACCAAGTTTGATAAAAGGGATGATAAAAAATGGAAGTAAAAAGGGGATTTGGAAGTTGAAATCAGGCTGCCTTCGAGAGAGGTTTCTGGGATTCGTTCAGAGAGATTTTTATCAGATCTGGGCTCCCCTTGAAAATGAGGTGAAGGCCTCCTTTTATAGTCCCAGGTGAGTGCAGATCAACTTAGATCCCTTCCTGCCTATCGGCAGACAGGTGCCGATAGGCAGGTTCTGGAACCTACCGTTTGGCAGTGTGTTTCAGGCTTTTTCGGAAAATCGCCCGCCGAGGGCAAACCGTTGGTCAGAATCGCGCACGGGGCATACCGTTGGAAAGGTAATTGAGAGACCTTCGAAAGTACATTGGATTGATCCCGGGTTCCGGAGTTGAATTTGGGTCAAATATGGCTCGGAAGCGTTTGTCGGTCCATTGGACGAGAAATCATTCGGACGCAAACGGATCGTTCGTCCGCATGGTAAATCCGAATCGCGCACGGGGCATACCGTTGGAAAGGTTAGGAGATGTACTTCGACATTCCAAAGAGTTTGACCCATTTTGGAGAGTTGACTTTGGTTAATTGGGCCCAAGAAGTGCTCAATGGCCTCCCGGAGTCAAATGGATCGTTTGTCCGTATGGAAAGTCGGAATCGCGCACGGGGCGGACCGTTGGAAAGGGTATTCAGGGACCTTTGAATATTAATTCAGATTTGGTTGATTTAAAGAGTTGACTTAGGCCAAATAGAGTCCGGGAGCACCCAATGTCCTCTGAGTCAGGTTTCAAACGCAAACGGACCGTTCGTCCGCATGGTAAGTCGGAATCGCACACGGGGTGGACGATTGGAAAGGGTATTCAGTGCCCTTCGAAGATTCATTCAGCCTCGGTCGTGATGAAGAGTTTGACTTTTAGGTCAAACTGAGCAGGGGAGTGGCTAATGGCTTTCAGGTCAGCGCTCGGGACATGACTTGGGTTTGCGGTGATGAGTGGAGGTACTAGGGACCTAAGGTGAGTTAGGGGGCAATAGAATGGGGTGTCTATAGGAGGTATTTGGCCCTGGGCAGGAAACTTGCCCTTCTCTTGGATACTCTATGAGGATTGTATCTTTGATAAATTTGCATTTATGTCACTGATCAGGCGATCATATCTCGCATTAGTTGCAGTCTGTCTATTGATAAATTGATTCATAGTATCCTCGAGAGTTCTCCGCAGTGGAGGGATATATGCTCCTTGAGGTGGTGCTTGCACATGTCCTTGCATGTGTGGAGCTTGTTGAAAGTGTTGTGGTGGAGGAGGGGCAACATGTGAAGTAGGGTTCATCGCAGCATGTTGTTGCTCATAGATAAAACCAGGATGGTTTTTCCATGAAGGGTTGTAAGAATTCCCATGCGGTGCACCGAAATTACCCTTAAATCCTCCTATACCACTGACTTCCTCTTGAAGCATCACTTTATAGGTGGGTATAGTCGGGCATTCCCCAGTTGAATAACCCGCCTCATAAATTGCACACACCTTCTCGACGGGGTTTGGTATGGATCCAGTTGGTCCTCTTCCATATACCTCACATAGGTCTAGAAATTCTTTCTCAAGTGTATCCAATCAACTGTCCGTCATAGAATGCTTATCTACGTGAAATAGACCAAACGCCGCTGGAGTGGTGGTTACTTGAGGATTTCGATTTTGAGCATTAAGATTAGATATATCCCATGATTGGGTAGTGTCGGCGACATACCTCAGGTGAAGCTCAGCATCGTGGGCGTCTAGTTCGACAAAAGGACCACTACCCATGGTTTTAACGAGTTGTTTGGAATTAAGATTCTGCCCATTATAGAGAAAAGAAATGATTTGCGCTGTATCAAATCCATGATGGGGGAACGATGTAACTAACTCATTAAAATGCTCGTAACATCGACGAAATGGCTCATTTTCTGATTGTCTGAACGCTTGAATTTGAGCCTTTATGGAGATTGTTCGATATGGTGGGAAGAATTTCTTGAGAAATCTAGATTGCAACTCATTCCAAGATGGAATCGAGCTTAGAGGTAAAGACCATATCCAGGTCTTAGCTTTATCTTTTAGCGAGAAGGGGAAGAGTTTGAAGCGGATCACCTCTTATGTGCAAGTTTGATCATTGAGAGTATCACACACATCCTCAAATTCCCTAACGTGGAGATATGGATTTTCAGAATCCATACCATGGTAATGGGGTAACATATGGATCATCCTGTTTTTAAAATGAAATTGTCCAGTATTATACGGGAGTATAATGCATCCCGGAGTGACAGTGCGCCCAGGATATAAGATTTCTCTCAGCGGGCGGTATGGGGCCTCTTCCTCACCGGCGACTTCAATACCGTGTTGTGACATTTCTCTCTCTCTTAAAGACTCAGTGTCCTCACTTGGTTTGCTCAAAGTGTGCTCGGAGGTGTGTCCTAAGAAGGAAAACGGAGTGTTATTTGAGATTGAGTGTGACGGTTAGGGAGGTGGAATCCAGAACTGTGGGGCGTTAGGAGTGTGGGGGCTATCGTGGTCGTACTCAACTATTGGATTTTCATGAATACTGGTTGGAGTATTATAGGGTGTGGGAGTAAGTTTAAAATTTTGCATTAACAGCTTGTGAGAGATGATGATGAATCTTTTTGTGCTTTTTCAAATTTTTATATGTTTTGGGATTTTTGGAAATTTTTGATCAAAGTTTTAGATTGACTCGATCTAATCCTAAGTCTACCTAAATCCCCGACAATAGTGCCAAAAACTTGATGCGACTCAGAAAGTGTCTCGAAGGTGCTATCTCTCTAGCCTCAAGTGCAAGCCTGTCGTGTTAGTAATAAACCCAGTAAGTCGGGATCGTATCCACAGGGAAATAGGACAATGGAATTGTGACGACGTTGGATAGATGAAGAAATCCTAACTCTGACTCTAAAGAAAAAGGAAAATTGATTTGGTTTGTGGAATGACTACACTAGATGCAATTATTCGAAATTACTTAAAATACTGATGAAGAAAGGTTTAAAATTTTAAACTATATGATAAGAAAAACAGGATGGGAATACAATCCCCCAACCCTAGTGCATTGCAGGTATAATACTAATGATAAATTTAAATGATTAATTAAAGCTAAAATTCAGTACTCCCAAGCATTACGTATATGAGGTTCAAGCCCGCACCATACTTAATCAGAGGACAAGTAAATCGGTATCGCGATAGTTACACTCGAATTCCATTCTAAAGCATCCCGATTACCCGGAAGCAAACAAGATCCAAAGATCTACAATTATCGTGTTCCAATGCAATACAGTCATAATAAATCACTAAATTCAGAGGATTAATGTTATACACATGCAACTATCACATCAGGCTGGGCTCATGTATCCCGACCTTAAAAAATCTAGCCTAACATACTGAAACTAAGGAAAACAATTTTTGAATTGCAGAAAACCATGAATAACTAAGTGAAATTTGTGGAATGATGTAGAAAGGAATTAGCCTTAAGAGCAGTAACTCCTAATCTTACCAAAGCAGTAAAATCAGTAATTAAGAACACTTGTAATCACACAATTCTGAATAATCTTCACTCTTGAAATTAAAAGAATCAACTATCTCTAAACTAGGGTTTTCTGAAAAGAATGGAAAATTACTAATTCCCCGTGTAGTAAAAACGATAATAACTTGGGTTTATATACCCTACAAAACTTCAAGAGTTTTAGTTGCACTAGGACTCTCCATTAGAGAAGGATAACAAAATTAAAACTCGACATCCGGACCGGTCCGGGACTCCTGCGGATCGGTCTGCCGGGAATGCGAACCGATTCTTTTATTTCTGGGGCGGATAGGTTCAAGGCGGATCGATTCTTTTATTTTCTTCCACCTTCGATTTGCCTTCGGTCTGGGGTTCTCTGGAATGTGGCACTGCGGACCGGTCCGGTCTTCCTGCGGATCGGTCTGCCTTTGACTTTCTTTTCTCCAACTTTGACTGTTCATATCTTTCTCACCGGGACTCCGATTGAGGTGCCGTTTCTTCCTATGTGTTCATGAACTTGATATCTTCAACTTCTCTTAGGTGCCTCATCCGAATTCCGAGTAGAAATACACTTTTTCCCTTTTGACTTTCCTTATTTTCTTTCTGATTCTTTCGGCTTCTTTCTTCCTTTAGTTGACATCAAATACCTGTAAAATCGATACGAAATACCAGAAACTTAGTGTACTCGTTAGGATAAGTCAGTAGCAAGATTATGAGATAAATTCAAATCAATTACGTTGTTCGAGGTGCTAAAAGTAACTAAATTAAGGGATAAATTGGGAAGAATTTATGCCTAATCAGGTGACATAATTTCGGTACTTCATTTACTATATAACAGACTCACATATGTACACTTCTTATGGAAATAAAATTGTCTACTGGCAAAAGTTTTGCTTTTTTGTTTCCTTCTAGATGGAAAATGAACTCTAAGAAGGAGAAATACCCCCCGCCCCACTGGATTTTTATTCAATTTTATCAAGGAAAATATTTTTGGTTACCTACATGTGGGCGGTAACGAGCAAATATGATATTACCCATTGGAACACTTTCACCACAACTTACCACCTTATGTGACCTTTTAGTTCCCCTTTTGTTTTCATGTTATGATGACTTCGAGATACTCCTTTATTTATATTTTATGAAGACCACAAGCTATGTAATAAGATGCTAAGCATCCACATATAAAGTTATATTTTCCTTCCGCTTAAATTATTATTTTACTTAAGCATTACAAGATACATAACATAGGGTGTGACATTTTTTGAGTTGATCAGTCTTAAAAAGTTCAAGTTTTATACTCCTAAGTATTATTACCCTTAGTCAATTATGGTTCTGAGGTCTTATGACCCATAATGGAACGTCAGTTCTTAGCTCCAAAGGTTTCCATACTTGTTAGATCACGTTGCAAAGGTCTATGGACCCTTAGGTGAACTTAAAAAAAGACAAGGTTAAAAAAAATGCGGGGCGTGACCGAGGCGTGAAGGCCAAGCCTTAAGCCTTAGAAGCCTAGGCGGGCCTTAGGCGTAAAAAGGCATTTAGGCCTTTTTAAATATATTTTAATATTTTTTTACTATGACAAGGCAATTAAAAATACTATAATGGTACATACCTTAAAAATATGTCCAAATATTTGTAAATTAAAATAATATTTTTTTAAAATACAAAAAAAATTGCTTTTTTCACGCCTTACTTCTAAAAAACTCGCATTTTTCACGCCTTGCCCCCAAAAATGTTGACTATCTTTGATCACGCCTTGATCCACGCCTAGGGACAAAACTTGGCGTATCTAAAAAGCCTCACGCCTAGTCTCGTTTTTTAGAACACTGAAAAAATCTTATGATTATTTTTCTTTGCTTTACCAAGTAAGCTTGGGGGGGGGGGGGGGGGGCTAAGGGGGATACTACCTAGTCAAGCACAAGCAAAAGAAAATATTTATTGACAAACAAAAGTTGAAGAAATAATGATGAAAAATATGTCAAAAATTCCAAAACAGATCCATTATCATTAAAGATAATAGAATTGGGGAGTTTACATCAAGTGGAACATGGAAAAGAATAACATAATATTTCAAAAGACATTTGAAATCATGAGTTCCACTTCAGTTTTCTTGACGGGGGATTCGTAGTCTTTCACATAGGGGTTTGTCATAGTTGGAGGAGTAGGGGATTCACTCTTAGCATCTTATTCATTGGTTTCTAGAGCGAAGGTCTCAATAACTTCACATTCACTCTTGCATTTATTATCATAGATATCTTCTGTAGTGTGATGGTCCTCGAGGAAGAGACCAGAGATGTCGACCCCATCAAAAATTAACTAAACCTTGGCTTTACAAGCTTTAAAGCCAGAAGAATACTTCTGAAAGAGAAACATTTGATAGGCTTTAGAGTTTAGATAAGTGTCCAATTAAATCTTCATCACTGATTTAATTCTCCCTTGAAGCTCAACATATTTTACTTGAAGTTCAGAAAGATCGTCCTACACGTTTTGTCCCTCAGATACCAAAAGGTCCCTCCCAGCACTAAGGTCCATGGCCTACTACTTTAAGGCATCAATATTCTCAGTGTAATAAATTAAGCAGTATCTTATATGGTCTTATCATTAGAAAGTTGAGTCCTCTTCATAGAATTAACCCGAGACCTAAGATTTTCCTGCTCATCCTCCGAAGAAGTCATATCCAACTACTGGTTGTAGACCACCCGACAAAGCTCCATTTTTTCTACTATATCCCATTAATTGACCATGGATAGAGATTAATTCCATGTATTCTTACCCTCAATATCATCATCCATGAAGGCCTCAGTTAAGTGTTGGTCTTGTAAACATAAGGAAGAGTGTGAGAAGAAGATATATGAAAATAAAAAATAGTTACTGAAAAAAGTAAACAGTATCTTGCTAAGAATATGATCTAAATCCTCTAAATTGGCTGAGGTCTCCCCTGCCCCTCAACATAGACACAATCTCAAAATTATTTGTTATGATCATTTGTGTTAAGGCATCCACAATCTTCCTTGTTCACCTTTAGTTGGACCATTGGTTGGCCAGAGACCTTAAGAGCACCAATTTTCCACCCTTATTTTAAAGGGGAAACCAATACTTCTTTCCCCTTTGATGTGGAATCACTAGACTCTTTCATAAAAACTTTTGAAACCATAGGAGAATAAAAGGTGCACTCTGGATTGCCCTAGATGCCTCGCCTCCGTGAAGATGCTTGCAACAAAGGTAGGACTTTCATAACTATCTCGAGAAAGTCACTCTCACATGGCGCAGACCTCAGATCAACCTAATTCATTAGCTTCACATAGGGTAATGGAATGTCCATAACTATGTTGAACTTGATGCTCTTTATGGCCTTATATCTCTTACCCGTGTTCACATAGGGTGGAGCATAGGTCTACTTAGAATGAAGCCAGGCCATCCTTGATTGTTCATATTCATCCACTGAACCAATAAGAGTTCAAAATTAATAACTGAGGTCTAAATAGAGAAGAAAATATGGAATCATAAAAGAGTTCATGGAACTTACTTGGAGATTAATCAGAGTCTAAGACAACCACTCCCTTTGTAGTGGGCAAAACCTCCTAAATACTATGGCAAAGCATAGCTCCCCTTTTAACCTTGTCACCTTCACCCTAAAAAGACTCTAGTGCCTTAGATACCTCAGTAACAATAGCCTTTCGCTTCCTACGGACCAAGACAAAGGGATTATCCCCCACCGTCTCCTCAACCACTATCTTTCGGGCCTCAGGTGCCCCTCCAGGTACTATAGATTTTGGCTTAGGCCCAAGGCCATTTCTAAATAGACAGTTAAGGTGACCAAGAACTTTAAGGGAAGGGAGGCTAGCTTAAATGCCTCCATCAGCCTGTCAGTTTCCTCCTTATTAGGGTTAGCATATGATGTAAAAGAAGAGATATTAACAATATTCCTACAGAAGTTAAATGAAGAATTAAAGCTAAAAGAAGCCTTACCCACTACCGAAGAAAAACACCAAAATGTAGGGCATCCAATCTTCTCATCTGTGTCTAGAGTGCCCCAGGCTCCTCTAAGAAATAAGAATATCTACTCCCAATGCTTATGATCATTATGATTGTCCTTGGAAAATACAATCGAAGCCCTAAGCATGAAGTACTTTAACCCCCTGTCCTTAGGCATACTCTTTTCTTAGACTGTACATAATTTTAATAATTAAGAAAGATTGACATTATTTTACCCTTTGCTGCTCTCTCTAAAATCCAAGAGTGTGTCCATGAAGGTTGTCCAAGCATTAGCCACTAACTGAGAAGGGTCTAACCCTATGAGTTTCATAATTTATACCACAGGCAGATGTAGTGGAAACCTAAATCCATAAAGCAAAAAACATTCATTAAAGTAGACTAACTTCAAAACCAAAGAGAAATCCCTCTCTTTAGGCTTCACAACCCTCAAGATCACGATGTCAAGAATTTGATACTTCTCATGAATATCCACTAAGTATTTCTCAGTGATCTGTGAAGCCATTTGGGATTCATAAGAAAAATTAGGCTCATTTAACCCTAAGTAGTTAATTACTTGAGTACCGGGGGGACAAACCACTTCGGGGGTTGGGATGAAGTTTTATCCCCTTAGTTGACTGAAGAAGACAAAGAACATGAGGTCTCGCTATTGATATAGGAGTGGGTTTAAGAATTTTGGAGGGAGAAATGTTATCGGTAGACATTTTTACAAATATAGAGAAAGGGTGAAAAACAGTTTACTAAGATAAAGCTCGAGAAAGAATGAAGTAATTTTTGGAGGAAGCAATAGAGATTTCAAATCATCCTAAAGTCTGACGCACCACTCTCAGCCACCTGAAACACTCAATGTGAGATCCTTCCCAATGCAATATCATAATGACAAGAATATCGATAGTTGTTTACTTTGTTACCCTTGCTCATTTAAATGACTAAGTGTCGCCCCTTGCAATTATTGCAATGAGAAATATGGGGTAGTGACGATACCATAATTAATTATTAGAATTCAAAAAATTTAAAACCCTTTTTTTTCATATGTGCAAATAAGGAGGTCTTAAGGTCTAATAGAGACCTTTGTTAGACTAAATCTAAGCCCTAAGGAATATGGCTATCATGAAGAAGGGCCCTAGTGAAATCATAGAACTTAGAAGCCTTACTACTGTCCAAAAATACTTAGTCGTTCCATCACATCTCAGGAATCCATCTCCGAGACCCCAGAATCAGTAGTTCTTAGCCTTAGACCTATACAACGGACCTTATCATGCCAAGAAATGGCCTTCAGAGGTCTAATGACCCTTTTTCCTTGGCATATTGACCATGGAACATCACAGAATCATAATTCGAGCCTCTGTCCTTCCTAAACTCCTCACACGTAACTCCTGTAACTTCTCTTACGGATAGGTAAAAAGTATAATCAATGTTCTATCTACTGCCACCACTCACTCCCACTAGCATTGAAGAATCCCATTCACATTAATTGATCCTATCAACTATTTTACACCACTTGTAATCCTTTCTTATATACTCCACCATGTTATTGTAGCCGTCAGACCCCGGAGAGGCCCCGACCATGTTGATACAACCCACTCATTCTCTTTCTGAGAGAATGCATATATATATGGAAGGCTTGTGAACGGTTCAAAGGAATCAAATATAAGCTGAACAAGAGGCAAATAGGCAAAACAAGTGTTTACTTATCATAATATGCTCTATCAAAGCACTATTGGTAGTTAATAGTTGGAGTTCAGATCATTTCCAATTTCTCATACATTATATATTCTATTGAGTCCTAAACTAGGATAGGGAACCCTTAGAGGAGTCCACAAGTTACTTCTTAATGGAATTTTGATTAGTGACTAAGATCGAAGATACCCCAGAATCTCTTTTCCAAATCCCAAGAGGTATGTGGATTGTAAAACTCTTATTTATAATCTAACTGTTGATACCAAATTTAGTGAGCTGACATGGACCAATCATATGAAGACACGTGTCAACATACATAACAAATACAAATACTTTCAACGAACATACTGTCACCGAGCTACTCAGGCGCTCCGAGCTACTTAAACATACCGAGAAACTTAAGCGGTCCGAGCTACTTGGCATGCAGAGCATCCAAATCAAGAAAACCAAAAGGCAACTACGCATTAAATGCACATTATTATTATATAGATGTATATGTCTACTAGATAACAACGCATTACCTTTTCATATGTACAGCCTCAATTCTATAAATACATTGTAACCTCCTCATAAGAAGAGGACTTGGGATCTCTTGGAAAATCGGTCATCGAGATCAAAGGCAAATAGTTAGCAATACAAAACAGTGGACGTAGGCCATTTTCATAAGGCTGAACCACTTTAAAAATCCATTGTCTTATTTATTTATTCATTCTTTATTTGTGATTAATTAATTAGATTGCATCTAGTTTTTTACATCAACAGATTGGCGCCGTCTGTAAGAAACGACTGTACTTAGCATTTTTCACCAAACAACTCATCATCTATGGATGAGATTCCAGAATCCAGTGATCGAAACACTGGGCTCCTTCCAAATCCCTCTACTCCACCAAATATTCAAGATCTGGCTAGCATAATGGCTAATTTAGCCCAAGGGCAAACGACAATGCAAGCAACCATGCGTCAACTTATACAAACTGTTCGAGATGGAGTGCCGACTCAATCAGGACAACGAAATGCTCAGAGAAATACCCATCTTCCATCTTTAAGAACTAAAAGAATGCTATTCCCGGAGGTCTCTCAATCTAGACGTACTAACTCATATCGTACAGAGAGATCTAATGATCCTTTGTATCAACCTGGTCGGACCTCATCAGTACGAGCTATAGATTCTCAACGAAACATCACTCTAACTCCAAAAAGGACTAGTGCTCTAGAACGGTTGAGTAGAGTCTCCCTTTTGATCGATTGGGCCCTAGAAGGAATATAAGTCCTCCTAGGATCGTGTCGAAGAACTCTCAACGACCATCCGACCTAAGGAAAGGATCTGCCCAATCACGCCCAACAACCCGTAATAATAGGTCTCAAGAGGAAAACTCAACGCGACCAGTCGCTCAAACAAATAGGCTTGAGGTGGGAAATGATGCATGGAAAGGCTCTAATTAAAGGTTAGAAGACATGTTAGGGGAAGTGGCTAAGGCCAAGAATCCTCTACAAAGAAATTTTATACAAGGGATACCATTCGTGCAGGCAATTGTGGATTTTCCCACACCATCAAAATTCAAAGCTCCTATGGTGACACCTAAATATGATGGAAAAATTGATCCTGTCCTCCATATAGAGCAATACCAAGCTGCAACCGATATATATGCAGTTACCGACGAGATGAGATATAGGGTATTTTTAGGAACTCTCACGGGGTCAGCTCAGATATGGTACAACAACCTTCCTTGGGGGAAGATTGCAACTTTTCTTTAACTGACAGAGATTTTCATAGGGAATTTCTATTTTAGAGAGAAACCAGTTAAAAGAGTAACACACTTACGGAGCGTTAGACAGAAGAAAGTATCAGGGACTATATTACTCGTTTCAATAACGAGAAACTTGAGGTAATTGATTACGAGGAGAAAATAACAATTACTACTCTGATGAGTGGACTGTTACCAGACAAGTTGTACTATACTTTAGCCAAAAATCCACCCAGGACCATGGAAGAACTAATGGAAAAGGCAACCAAGATCATGAATGCTGAGGAAGCCATGGTTGCGAAGAAAAATACAGACACTAAAGAGACCAAGGTTGAGGCTGGTAAAACCGAGAAGAAGGATCAGAAGAACAATGGTGGAAACAAGCAGTCGAAAGGTAAGAAAGCGCTGAAGCAAATGAGGAAATATGGAAATTATACTCCATTGAAGGTAGATATAAATTACATTCTGAAAGAGATCAAGAACAACGAGGAGCTAACCTAGACAGAGAAAATGAAGGTAGATCCTGATAAGAGGGACAAGTCTAAATACTGCAAATTCCACAAAGATCATGGCCACACGACTAAACGTTGCATAGCTCTTCAGAATGAAATTGAAGCACTCATCAGGCGAGGAAAACTAACTAAGTACGTTGATCGCCAAATTGGTGGAAAAATCAGCAACAGAGGAATGCAAAGATCTAAGTCTCCTCATCGAGCAAAAGAATATAGGAAGAGAGATCACGAAGATGATCCAGAAGACGACCCTGACCAAGACAGCCAGAGCGCGAGGTATTTTCAATACATTTTGGGTCATTTGAATGTAATGTCATTACAGGTGGAGATGTAGGAGGTGGAGATCTGATTGCGGAGAGAAAAGCTTACCTCAATGAGGCCCAAGCTTGCTCTTACATACATCGCATAAACTTGGCTGAATATGATCACCCAAGGAAGGTGAATAGGGATAAATTGGTCATCGATTTTTATAAGAACTACCTGGCAGGTGTATTATATCCTCATGATGACCCATTGGTGATCAAGATGAGAATGAAGAAAGTGGTGATTTCACACGTACTGGTGGATAATGGTAGCTCTGCAGACATTATGTTCTACCCATGCTTTGATAGTTTGAATTTGAAGTTAGCTCAGTTGGAGCCATCTCATAGGTCCCTCCTCGGTTTTACTGGCGAAAAGGTTTTTCCACTTGCGATGATCAAGTTGGATATGCTTATTGGTACATGGCCTGCTTGTCGAACATAAAGAGTATGTTTTTTTGTAATGGATAAAAACATCCAATCAACCTACAACATCATCATGGGACGGGTAGGTCTAAAGAAGTTCGAGGCAGTACCATCTACTGTACATCAATGTTTAAAATTCCCAACTAATTTCGGAGTAGGAGTTATGAAAGGTGACCAAAAAGTAGCTCAGGAATGCTACTATTCATCTTTCGAACAGGAAGAACGAGAAGAATCCAAGAATAAGACTACTACCTATTAAGTGGATAAAACAGAAGATGCAGAGATTGAAACATTAGACCCTAGAGACGAGTCTCACCTCATGAAGGGACAGGTCATGCAATCTATCGAAAATATCATTCTGGACGATGAACACCCAGAACGAACAACCCAGATTGGCGCGTCATTGGATGTATCATAAAAAACAGGAATTAATAGCATTTTTAAGGCGCAGGAAATAGACTTTTGAATGGAGTTATGAAGACATGCCAGGGATAGACCCGAGTTTCCTGTGCCATGAGCTCAACGTTAACAAGGAAGTCAAGCCAGTGAAGCAGCGAAGAAGGGTGTTCAACCCTAAAAAGAACCAAGCTATACAAGAAGAAGTAGAGAAACTACAAAAAGCCTTTTTTTATTGAGGACGTCAACTATCCTGATTGGCTAGCAAATGTGGTGATGGTAAAGAAGAAAAATAATACGTGGAGGATGTGTGTGGACTTCACTGATCTTAATAAAGCCTGCCCAAAGGATCATTTTCCTTTGCCCCGAATCGATCAGCTGGTGGATGCTACCTCGGGGCATGAATTGTTGAGTTTCATGGATGCTTACTCTGGTTACAACCAGATTAAAATGAAACCTGAGGATAGGGAAAGTACCTCTTTTATCACCCCAAGGGGGACCTATTGCTATAATGTTATGCCTTTTGGACTAAAAAATGCAGGTGCAACATATCAGCGGCTGATAAATAAGGTGTTTGCAGAGAAAATCAGTCATAACATGGAGGTTTATATCGACGATATGCTGATGAAAAGCAAGAAAGCTGCTGATCATTTACTTGACCTAGGTCAGACTTTTGATCAACTAGAGAAATATCAAATGAAGTTGAATCCCACCAAATGCATATTTGGAGTAGGAGAAGGTATGTTTCTCAGATATATTATTAACCAATGAGGTATATAGGCGAACCCTAAAAAGATCGAGGCCCTATTAGAACTACGATCTCCAGTTATGAAAAAGGAGGTGCAAAGTCTCACAGGGCGAGTTGCAGCACTTAACAGATTTATATCACGAGCAACAGACAGATGCCTCCCATTCTTCAAAACACTTTGAAAAACTTTTGAGTGGAATGGTGAATGCGAGGAGGCCTTTCAAGAGTTGAAGAAATATTTGGGGACACCTCCATTGTTATCAAGACCAGTGATGGGATAAAGACTATACTTATATCTGGCAGTTTCAGAGAATGCAGTTAGCTTGGCGTTGATAAGAGTGGAGGATGGAGTGCAGAAACTAGTCTATTACACCAGGATGGCCTTATGAGGAACAAGATCAGATATCCAAGACTGGAGAAGTTAGCACCAACACTAATCAAAGCGAGCAGAAGGATGAGGCCATACTTCCAAGCCCATACTATAGTAGTGTATACTGATATGCCATTAAGACAAGATTTGCATAAATAAGAGAAATCGAGAAGATTGATGTACTGGGCAGTAGAACTCGGCGAATGTGACATAGTTTATGAGCCTATATCGTCACTTAAAGGGCATGCAGTAGCGAATTTTATAGCAGAGTTTACTCACTCTGATACCTCCGAAGAGCAGCAGTTTAATATAGACCAACTAGTGGATGTTACTAGATCATTGAATTTAACACCAGACCAACTTCCATCCGTGGATAAGCAAGAGAAGATAATCAACGAGCAGTGAGAAGTGTCAGGGGAAGACAAAAGGAACTATCAAATATTCCATCAAGGAACTCTGTCTAACCAAGAGTTTGATAATGAAGTACCCATATGGAATCTATATGAGGATGGCTCTTCGTGCGCCACGGGCAGTGGAGCAGGAATAGTTTTAAACAGTCTTGATGGAATTGATATGGAGTATGCTCTACGTTTCCAATTTAAGGCTTTTAATAATGAAGCTGAATATGAAGCTATGATCGTGGGTCTAAGTCTAGCCAAAACCATGAAGGCAGATCAAGTTGTTGTATTTAGTGACTCATAATTAATCGTAAATCAAATTCTCAAATTGTTTGTAGCGAAGGGAGAACTAATGGTCAAATATCATGTAAAAGCTATGGAGGTTGTCTCGACTTTTACCACAGTTCAATTGATCAGAATACCAAGAATGGAGAATGCAAGAGTCGAAGCCCTAGCTCGGTTGGCATCAACAACACGCACCGAGCTACGAAGAATAATCCCAATAGAATTCTTGGTGGATCGGAGTGTAGATGAAAACTTTATGATGAACTTTATTACCTTCGACTTAGGACCATCCTGGATGGATCCCATCAGGACCTATATCGAAGAAAGGACTGTGCCACCTGATAAACTCGCAGCCAAGAAACTGAAGTTTAAAGCTGCTCGTTACATATTGACCAGTGGAATATTGTATAAAAGAAGAGTTATAACAGGATTACAAAGATGTGTCCATCCCTCTAAAGTTAAAGATTTGATTGAAGAGGTTCACGAAGGGTCCTGCAGAGCCCATGTAGCAGGTCGGACGCTTTTGTAGAGGATAACAACATAGGGGTATTACTGGCCAATGATGAGAGCTGATTGCGCAACTTATGCTAAGAAATGTGATAAATGCCAACGTTTCTCTTCCATACGAAGAACTACCCAAGCATTGTTAACGCCCATTATGTCCCCTTGTCCATTCGCCATGTGCGGGATAGACTTGGTCAGGCCACTTCCAACAACCAAAGGGAGATTCAAATACCTCGTAGTTACTGTGGATTATTTTACCAAATGGGTGGAAGCTGAACCACTCATTGATATGACATATGACAAAGTCTATCAGTTTATTTGGAAGAGTATTATTTGCAGATATGGTCTCCCATACGCATTCATTACTGACCATGGAACCTAATTTGACAACGAGGAATTCTCTGCATATTGTCATCAATACAATGTACAGAAGATCCACTCTGCGCCAGGCCATCCCCAGAGCAACGGGCAAACTGAAGTGATGAACAGAACCCTATTGAATGGCTTGTAAAAATGACTGGATAATGCAAAGGGAAGCTGGATTAACGAGCTACACTCTATGTTTTGGGCTTATCGCATTGCGAACAGCAACTAGGGAGTCTCCGTACATGTTGACATTTGGAAGTGAGGCTATCATACCTGCGGAATTGGGTCTACCCACACATAGGGTGATTAATTTCAATTCTCTTGTAAGTGACTTGATGAGACAATTAGACCTGGATATGCTCGAAGAAGTTAGGGAAGAAGCAACAATCAGGAATACTGCATAGCAACAACGAACAACCTTGTTCTATAACAAAAGGGTGAAGAAGTGTGATTTGAAAGAAGGGGATTATGTGCTAAAGAAAGTGATCCAAAATCATAAAAAACTGGAGGCCAACTGGCATGAACCTTACAGAGTAACTGAAGTTGTTCGTCCTGGGACATACAGAATTAAAACTTTGGAAGGAGAAGAATTCAAGAACCCATGGAATGCAGAGCATCTTCGTAAGTACTATCAGTAATTAAAATCCATATGTAACACATTTCTTTCAATATGAATAAAGTGATGTTTCACCCATATTTCCTCCTTTGTTGAATTTTTTTCGGAATATTAGTGCTACACACTACACAACACAAAAATTCAGAGCAGCAACCACCAACTCCAGTTGGTCGGCAATTCAGCAACCATGAACTCCGGTTGGTTAGCAATTCATTAACCACCAACTCCGATTGGTTATCAATTTAACACCCACCAACTCCGGTTGGTCGGCAATTTAATAACCACCAACTCCGATTGGTGGGCAATTCAGTAACGACCAACTCCGGTTGGTCGACAATTCAATAACCACTAACTCCGGTTGGTTGGTACCAAACTAGGCAAGAAGATGGATGACCTCTCGAGGCATCCACTGTCTAGTCAATAAGGTAATCTTGATGAGATTACTACAACTAAGTAGGAACATGGGATGAAAATCATTCTATTGCTTAGGCCCAAAGAGTGACAAGTCACTATAATCAGATAACAAATGGGACAAGTTCCATTGTCTAAAAATGAAATAGGACATTATATATATATATATATATTTATATATATTCACTAGTGAATAACAAAGATATTCTACAAAATATTTCCAAGGAAATGAAATTGTAAAAGAAACTAAACATTTCTTTATTAAAACCAAGCAGATTACATACGATATGAAATTTGATTCATTACAAATGTATTATTCCATGGGTTTCTTTCCCTCTGCTTTTGAAACAGGTTCCACCCCAGCTGGAGGATCATCTAATGCATAAGGAGAATTTATAAAGTTCATATCTCGCAGCATTCTGACATTAATTATGGATGGTTGATCAAACAAGTGCTCTGGACGAGATATCTCAAAGTTTGAATGAAGACTATAATCATCGAGATACTTGGAGATCAAAATCCGAGGAATGGCACGGGCTGGAATCCAACTAAGGTCAAGTTTGAAGGGAGGCACAGGTAAATCAAGAACTCCAAGTTCATAATAATCCCATAAGAAATGACCTTGCTCCAGTTTCAGAACACATAAGGCATTCAACCATCCCTGCTTATATCCTTTGTTGTTCAACTGTTGCAAACGAGCATCAAGATGATATAGAGCTTCATTATACCCAGCCATCCAAAATTCCCTGGGCTGCTTGTGGAATTGATAAGTCAATCTATCAAGTTGCTCGTGGAGCTTTTTCACCAGAATTTCATTACTTTCTAGTGCAGAACTCTGATTGGATAGTTGGTGGTGAAACTCTGAATTTTTTTAGACATTTCCGCAAAAACGCCTGATTCTTCGCCGTTAATTTAACGACTTGATTTTTTTAAGGCCAATTGAGTTCTTATCTCATCAATAGTAACCCAACCAGACCTTGATCATCCACGAGAAGAAGATTTTTCTCTGCTATGAGCAGTTGTGGAAGGTTCGGTTCATTTTAAAGTCTCTAACTCATCCCGTAAGTTAGCATTTTCTATTTCCAAAAAGGAAAAACCATCATCATTAATTGGGACCAAGGCTCCCAAAGAAGAGGAGGCAACAGATTTGAGCTATTTTATTTCCTCTTGCAATGCGATATTCTCTTGCTCCTGCAGCCTGGAAATATGTCTATCCTGTTCAATCTCAAGCATTAACACACTTTCCTTTTTCTCATGGGCTGAAATGTACTTGTCATATCCCTTGTCAGCACTCAATTATTGGTACTTTTTCTCATAATCTTAATGCAAAAGTGTAGTGGATTCTCTGTATTACCGTTGAAGTTCCTTGAAGATCTTTAATCATTTCGTAATAAGCCATATTGTTGGCTATAGCACGATCAAGTAGGCACTTCAAGTACTGGTAAGCATCAATTGCTCGTTCAGAGGCACCTGATCGGAGGATGTCAATTATTTAGGCCTCAGTAAAGTCTGCATGACCAGCATCGAAATAGTCATTGCACTTCTTCATCAACTCTGTATCATTAGCTGATAAGAGTTCCATCCTAGACACAAACTAGCAAAGAGAAAATGAAAAAACAAAATCAACAATGATGCGAACAAAGCAAGTAAGAGAGAAATTCCAGACGAACAACAAAAGTTCATTTTTCATTCATCACGACAAAGGAAAACACAGTTTAGGGTTACATCCAAGAAAAAATGCAATAAAAGACTCGAATAACTTTACACCTTGTCCTTATTTCCTACGATTTCTTCGGACGGTTTGGATGAAGGGATTGGTTGCTCGGAGAGCAATGGAAATTGCTCAGTAGATATGCTTGTTTATTGGACTTGCTCAGAGGGTTGAACAACAGGAACCCGCTCTCCTATCATCATAGAAGACTCATCTAATGCAGCTTCATCTTCTTCTTCTTCCCCAGGAGAGGGAGGAGGGCCATGAGTATGCTCCTGGAACAACTCAGAATATTCAGCAACTTTCAATTTCTTCAAAGCTGCTATCCATCCATCCCTAAAATACTTAACACTGTCATACTCTATCTGAGAAGACATAACAGCCAGGCCCTTATTCCAACCCTTATCCCAACCAGCACTAAAAGATTTTTTAACAGCAACTTTCCTTTTTTCTTTCTTCGAGGAAGTCTTCTCCCCAAGGAGCTCTTCGGTAGATTTCAATTTTTCTTCTACCTCTGTCTTACGTCTTTCAGCATCTTGAAGCTTGGCGACATTTTCCTCGACAAATTTATGCTTGAATTCAAGATCCTTTTCACGTTGTTCAGTGTCCTTTAATTTCTTCACCAACTCTTTGGAGGCAGCTACAGCTTGCTCTCGATTTATTTCAACAGACTGGAATTGTTTCTCCCATGCATTCTTGTCTTCCTCGTACTTCTGACGAGATTCCATCAAAGATTTAGTTAATCCAGTAAAATCTTCTTCTATTCCCCCCGAGGAAGTGGAGGCCCTGATGGCTTCATCTTTCTTTAAAATACTATTAAAACACATCACGAGCTGGAAAAGGAAAGAAGTTTAATTCAATATATGAATATAATACTAGAAGATAAAGGACTCAGGCTAACGATACTTACTGACGTAATGTGTTGAGCAGCGAAAGTAGTAATTCTCTCACGAGAATAGGTGTCTTCAATACCTTAAAATTCTGGGACAGTCCAAGATCTAATCAAGCCCATAGCAGAGCTCGAAGGAATAAGAGCTGGAACATTACCCTCAGCATTTGAAGGTTGAGAAACAGAGTCAATAGGTCTCTCAGTAGGATATCTTTTTAATCTCCTCAGAGGGTCACTTTCAATTAAAGAGGCTGTCTCTCCTTGAGAGATGACAACAGTTTCAATCGAAGGTGCTGCCTCTTTCGGAGGCACAGGTGGCTTCTTGCCAGTTTCTTTAGCAGCAGTAGATTGGGGTACATCTATATTCTTTGTCCCCTCATCTGGGGCATCCTGCTTATTCTTCTTTTCCCCTTCAGCGATAAGGCCAGACTTGTCAAAAAAAGCAGGAGCTTTCCTCTTCTTCATCAGATCAGTAATAGGAGTACTTAAATCAGAAGAATATCCTTCCACACTGGTTTCAGAAGTTGGTTTCAGATCAAGATCAACCACCACAGGACGAGCAATGAAAGATGAAGTGGAGCTTCTGTATCTCTACAAATATGAGGCGGACCTCACGTGCTCTCCATTAATCGACTGATGCAAGCTCCAGATAAGTTTTAAATTTTTTATGTTAACATCAATCTCTTTTGGGGGCTTCCTTTTACTGTCAACTGTAACAAACAAAAATAATGTCAGTGATGCTTTTCATCGAACATAAAGAAAATAAGATCAAAAAATAAAAACAACCTATCCCATTGCCATATAGCGGACATCTGGGACCTTGGTACACATCATTTCCATTTAATGAGGGGTGTCGCCAAATTTTCATCACAACTCCATGATCAAAGTATGCCCTATTGGCGCTGGTAAGATTGACAGCTAAAGATCTATTCAAAAACCTAGTTTTTAAATGGAAAGTAGTGTCACTGGTAACCCATCTATAACAATACATAATTTTTGGAATTCCAAAATGAGTTCCATAAAGTTGATTCAACCTATATACGCCATTAACTACCCTCCATGTATTTGGAGCTACTCTTGTAGGTACAATATCGAAATATTGGCAAAACTCCAAACACGGGGGATTTGGTGGGAAATAAAAGCCACATTCAGCTACAAAAAGAGTTGGGAACCAGTGTCCCTCCTCCAAAGAAAATAAATCAGAAGGATAAGAAAGTTCTTCCAAAATAACCCACGAAGGGATTGAAAAATTAGACCGAAATTTATCCAACGATTCAACAAGATAAACCATGGTGAATAAAGTAAATAAAGAAGAAGGAAGAAAATCTTACAGAAGAAAGAGAGATCGGTTGACAATGAATGATGGAAAGAACGAAGGCACAAGATAAAGAAAAAATGAAGAGTTTAGAAATATAAATTTGAAAAGTAGAAGACGACAGGATTCCCGCAGCGTTTAAATACTTTACCTCGGGAATAGAGAAAAGTAATGATTACAAGGAAAGACGTTTGCATTTTTGGCGGCTAAGAAAGGGAAAAGTGCACGAATATCGAAGTGATCATGAAAATTCAAAATATTTATGAAGCTTGATATTATGCGCTCATAAAGGAATTATATACAATGAAAATCTTCCTAAATTGCTGAAGACCAGTTATCCGAGCAACTTTCAAGCAAAATATTCCACATTCTTCTTCAACATCAACTGTGAAACATTGGGGGCTTCTATTGATACCAAATTTAGTCAGCTGACGTGGACCAATCATATGAAGACACGTGTCAACATACATAACAAATATAAATAATTTCAATGAACAACATACTGTCACCGAGCTACTCAGGCGCTCTGAGCTACTTAAACATACCGAGCAATTTAAGCGGTCCGAGCTACTTGGCTTGCAGATCATCCAAATTAAGAAAACCAAAAGGCAACTACGCATTAAATGCGCATTATTATTGTACTGATGTATATGTCTACTAGATAACATCGCATTATCTTTTCATATGTACAACCTCAAGGCTATAAATACATTATAACCTCCTTATAAGAAGAGGACTTGGGATCTCTTGGTAAATCGGTCATCGAGATCAAAGGCAAACAGTCAGCAATACAAAACAGTGGACATAGGCCATTTTCATAAGGCTGAACCACTTTAAAAACCCATTGTCTCATTTATTTATTCATTCTTTATCTGTGATTAATTAATTAGATTGCATCTAGTTTTTTACATCAACACTAACAGACAGAGAAACGCCTTTCACAGTGGACGTAGGATCCTTAGTTGAGGTCCAAACAACTTTACATCCTTGTCCACTTCTTTGAGACATCTCCCTACTAACGTGTTCGAGATCCAATGGGGGGAACCTATTGGTTTTGAGGTCCAAAACAATTTCAATACCCACCAATTGACATGCATTTAGGTGGAGATCTAATAGATAGAATAAAATTCGGATTAAATCAAAGTTTATTATGTGAATTAACTATATGCAAACCCTAGGCCAATTTAGCAATGGATAATTTTGGATCCAAACTTAAATCTAAGTGTGTGTGTGTGAAATAAAATGTGTATACAAGCAATACTAAATGACATAATAAGGCGCGGAGCAAGATCTACGAGGAAACCCCCTCCTCAAGGTAAATAACCTATGTGCATCCTAATCTCTCACTAGATTTGAAAATAAATTTTACATAATAAAGAAGGTACCTCTTTAATGTTTCATAGAAAAAGTTTACCCATCAACGTCGAAACTCACCCTCATCCCAATGAGTAATCAGTTCAAGGATCCATTAATTGTAATGGAATTTGCATTCTCCATTCTCGGATCTCACCATTATTGACCTTTTCAATAGAACAAACACCTCCTTTTAGATCTTAGAGTCTAGATATTCAAATTCAGATGTTGAATAGGTATTGAGTCTTGGATAAGTGGTATTCAATTTCAAATCACTCTCAAATATCACAAATCATGAATCTAAGGTTGATTCAAGTTTTCTCTCAACTTTGTGAAGATAACAACTGAAGTGTTTAAATTTGATCACGTGCCTCAGAAATACCCTCTCTATGTGTGAGAAGTACTAAAAAAAGGATCTTAAAAGGGGGGATATCCTATTTATAGTGGTTTTTGAAAAATTGGACAATGTTATGCGCACAGATACAATTAGGCCCCATGTGCATGGTTTTGGGCTAAAAGTAGTCACGAGGAAAATGTGATAGTCGTAATCATAGTACGAAATTGACCTCGTGCGCATGCTATTAGGCAGATAATTTTTCGAACCCAAAACGTGTTGGTCGTGCACACAATGGTGATTTGTACCTATGCACATGGATATAAGCATAATATTTTCTAACCTATTCCATTCAGTCGTGCGCATGGGTACAAAACCCAATCATGGGCATGCTTGTAGGTAGAATCTGGGATTCACCTAAAAATGCTTTCCATGCAATGATTTAAAAAAAAAATCACTTGATCAACACTAAAATGATTTTTCATAAAAAATCATATAAATATGTAAATGTGTGTCAGACTTGGACGATTTAGTCAAAACTACCTCTAAAGGGTATGATCTTGAAATCTCCTAAAATTAACTTATGAAAGCTATGATCTTCAATTTCAGTGTCCATTGATTCTAATGAACATAACTCTTTCTAGCTACTGTCTAACTACGAACAAGATTTTCAGCTCGATTTTGTTCATGACTCAAATGATTTGACACATAATTAAGAAAACCAAACTATGTCTACAGATGTTAACATTTTCAGTCTCCCTCTATGGCTATTCCATGGCAAAATCCAATAAACCAAAAAATTTGTATTACAACTACCAAGCTCCCCCACATTATCCATATACTTAGAGTAGTATGTCGTAATTCACATGAAATCCAGAATACATTCAACAAATCAAAATTCGAGTTTGAAACATAGTATTAAGATCACCATCATAACATTAGATGAAATATATGAATCATAATCAAATGATCATGCAGTTCTGGTATACACAATGAGAAAATCCCCTTGGTTTGGTATTCCCCTAATAAGAAATCAATATGAATAATGAAGATGAGAGTAATCATAAAATCATATGCAATACAAAAATTGATCTAAATCATATCAATATCAACCAAATATTTTCCCCCTTTATCAAACATCTCTCCCCAAATGATGGTTCTCGCAATATAACCCCCAAAATAACGTGTCTCCCTCAATAAAGGATTCAAAGGGATATCTCCTCCTCACTACACCAAAATGGGGAAATTGCAAGTGTTTTAAACACCTCTACATGGCATTTGCAACGGTTCAAAACCATTGCAAATTGGTGCGTTGCAAAATTTTTTAAGTGTTCAAAATCGTTACAGAATGATATTTATAACGGTTTATTGTGAACTAATGTCAGTTTTGGATAACCGTTACAAAAAAATTGCAATGGTTTTGAACACTTGCAAATGAAAATTTTGCAAGTGCTTAAAGCACTTGCAAAATTTTCCTTTGCAAGTGTTAAAAAACGTTGCAAAATTCAATAATCATTTTTGTTTCGCAACGATTATAAACAAATGAAAAATATATGTATTCTTTTGTAACAGTTCAAAACACATACAAATAGATATATGTAAGGATAAAAATGTTCCTTTTATAAGTATTATGAACTATTACATAAATTAAAATATAAAAAAGTTATCTACACAAACTACACCATCCTCATATATCTAAAACTACCACAATAAAAAATATTCTTAACAAAATAGCAAAGAGAGCCACATTAAGATGTACTAAACAAATTTCTATGGAAATAATCATTTGATCTCACACTTATTTATTGGGGTTGTGCAAAATTTCAAGTGGTCAAAATTCATATAATGTATAGCATGTGGCATCGGGATACAATAAATCAATAGAAACTACACATTAAAGTCACGTCCATGTCATCCACAAAGATTACATGTGATATTTTACGTCAATAATACCACTTGGGC
Organism: Sambucus nigra; assembly: GCA_949130495.1. Classification (NCBI taxonomy): domain Eukaryota; kingdom Viridiplantae; phylum Streptophyta; class Magnoliopsida; order Dipsacales; family Adoxaceae; genus Sambucus; species Sambucus nigra. The sequence goes on along the minus strand of OX422207.1, from coordinate 305,759,842 downwards.
TTAGAGAAATTCGTGTGCCTGCGTTACCTTCTTCGGATCCATGCTCTCCCAAAAATCTGCATTTCCATGGATAAGTTTAGTAAACAACAAATTAAATTTTAATAAAGATTCAGTTTTCAATATCATTAAGTATGTGGTGCCACTAAATTTATTTACAGTAAGTATAATAATGCAAATTTCACCAAGTTATAATGGTCACATAATAAAATAACAATTGTTTATGAAAAGTTCTATTGATCAAACAAAAACGTTATGAAACACATTGAGTAAGACTAAAAATCATGAATAAATTATTCGAGGTTATATCATATGGATGATGCAATCATCTCAGATCAAGTAATATAAGTACAAAGTCAAGTTAGGAAAAATACAGTAAATATACCTCCAGTTTAGGAATTGGAGTAGATATCTTAAACGACTTGATATGCTAAAGTGTAGTGTCTACAACTTTACTCCCACCAATGAAATTCATGAGCGAAGTGTTTATGTAATCCACCTTTGAGACATAAATACATGATTTCGAATTAAGTCAGAATTGTGGGAGCATCAATACATATGATTAGACAAGAGAATGAAGAATAATGTATAAGACACAATCAAGAATATGAAGAAAAAGTTAATCTTGCATAATATATAAAAAATATCAAGAAGCACTAGTAAAACTGAACTATATGCACAAGATCTATGTGCATAGCATAGCATTCGGGAAGGCCCCTTAAGGCGTCAAGTCATTCGGTAAACCCATAGGTGTATGTACAAGATGTTTTGGCACAAATAACATAACATTTTATGACGTTGGCCTTGAAGACAACCCGCCTAATTGTTTCTACGAACCTAGTCCCTGGTCTTATTCAAAATAGTAGATGGTTACACCATTGAATTTTATGGCAAGGGACTCGAACAGTTGATGGTTACACCACTGAATTTTGGCTGATAAAAAATAAAAAAAATAAATTTGTAAGGAATTTTTTTTGTCATTGTTCGCTAAAATCTAGGACTTGTCTTTAGCATTCTAGATTACATAATATATGGCGTATCCTATTACATTGGCAAGTCTACATGATCATCCATGACGTCCACAATCCGAATCGTTTGCAACGTGCTTCATCATCATGCACCGCACATTTTCAACGTGCATCACGTTCAACTTAAATTGTTCTCAACTACTCCACATCTCTTTGGTATATTCATTATCTGGAGTTCTTAGTTTTTCGTAAATATTTCTGGGAGAATTTTATTTGATTTTACTTGGTTTCATTTTAACAAAAACGAGGTTGGATTTTAAATAAAAATAATGTTCTTCTTCAGTCATTAAAACCACATGGCTTTGTCGTTCATATGTCGTTTGAAGCATCATTTGATGGCCTACATCGATTATGGTTCAAACGAAGGCGTACTGTTTTAGTTTTTAGAAGTTGTTTGTTGGGTCGTTAGATGGTCGCATCTAGCGATATTAACATCTCATTCTAATGGCCTCTTTATCTCGTTCTATTGACTTGACGCCTCCTCGATTTTTGTATTTGCCTATAAAAACCTACTTCCTATAGGTATTTCGTAAGACTTTTAAAAACCTAACTTTTTACAGAGTTAATGGATAAAAAGTCTTCTTTTAGAAGGCTAAAAATCTCTTTTGATTCACACAACCTCCCAATCAATATTTTATGAATCACATTGAAACCCTCGTAAACACATATTCCATTCTTAGAGTTGCTCTTATGGAGAAGGTGACTCCACTGATGAACTTGTAGTTCTTGTGGGAATGACTTCTGAGGAAGATGAAGCGACGCCTTTGGGATTTTCGTCTTAAACTCTATCTTTATTTCTCTATGTACATGTAAGTTTTAATTTTCATATAATAGTGAAATTAGAAAAGATTTTGCCATGTGGGGATTTTTCGTGAAATTCATCTTCTTAATTGTTTGGTTGCATGCTTGTATGATTTACTTCTTTCAATCACATAGTTACATGAACTAGGGTTTAAAACTAGTTAAAGTTGACATTTAATTAAATAAGTTTGTACTATTGAACCATATCCCACTCTCAATATAGAATTTAGGTACCTCAGCATAGTAATCTTTCCAAACTCTTTTTGCAATCTGATGGCCTCCCAAATCAAAAGTCTTGAACTTGATTTTCCAATACTGAGCTTCTCAGACGGTGGATATTGATTTGCCTAATGTCGAACCAATCTCTGCATTATTCCATCAAAGATTAGATTTACTATTTACTATTGACATAACAAAAGGCTCCCTTCACTCAACGAATCATAGATTCATAATTTAACATTTTATCTAGAGAACACATGTCTATATTCATCTCTCTTTTGCTGGAAAACAATTACATATGAGGAAAGGTGGTTTTGTCATATGGGTGTCTATAGATATTATACTAAATAAAGTCATCCCAAGGGTAAATCATTGCACTGTTAACCAATCTTGCCTAACCATAGATCATTGCACTACTACCTAATCTTATAACAACATATATCCTTATGATAGAGGCCAGGTGCCATTTGAAATGTAATCTATACCTTAAAATGTCAGTACACAATATGTGCAATGTCTTTTGATGTATATAACAACTCTATCCCAACCATGATCAATTTTAAAAGGGAAAAATGAGTATTTATTATATTTCCATAAAAAACAATACGAGAGTTATTAATTTTGCTACCCCTAGCAATCTAACCTTTCCCATTTACTTTGAATTGAACACGAATGAGTTGGAACATATACTGCTCTTCAATTCCCCAATTTCAACAGTTTTAGCCCCCAAATTTCCAGGCTAACCTGTAAGTATAATACACATTTACAAACATATGACATGTACCTTGATGTTTCATCATCTCCCATTATGGGACCATGCTCTTCCAAGATAAGATATCCACTTTTCATTCAGGAATTTCAACTCTATAAAATAAATAAAGTAAATTACATCTTTAAAATTCAATATCTTTAAAATATAAGTTTGTTTTGCTTGAAATTAGTATATGGAGAAAGATCTCACTTAGATATATCAAACGAGATCAATGGTTGATACACAACTTTGTAAAAAATGGTTGATATGTGAACCAATAGATTCCTAATTAAGAAATTTCAATTTCCAATAATTTGTTTTCCCATTTTATTTTGATATTATCTGCAGTACATTATAAAAGGTTTCAATCTTTAATTGGAGTGTAAATTTATATCTAAAAACTCTTTTTATGTAGAGTTTACAAGATTTTGTTTGAAAGGGCAGGAGGGCACTTTTACAAATACTGGTAGCACAATAGGGAGGGATCCAGATAAGGAGACATAACCCGCTCGATGGTACGCGCAGTAAAAATTACATAGATCCCACGAGAGTATTATTTGTAAGGGTGAGATGGTACACTTGAATCAAGATAGAAAGAAATAGACAAATTAACAACATTAATGCGGTTATAAGAGCACCGATTGATCATAAAGAGAATACACAATTATAGATGGATATGATTAAAGAAGACTATAATGTTTGTCTGAGAATGTTCCTTAGATATTTTGCATGTTCTTAATGATAGTGCATATGCATAAGAAGGCTAGTGATTGTGTAATAAATGAATGTGGTTATATTGATAGGAGGATGTAAGAAGGGGGTCTTTCGAGAGCATCAAATGTGGAGGTGATGGGATTACATAAGAAGGGAATGCTCCTTTTAGAGAACCATAGGTAGGTTAGTTAAGTGGACATTTGTTACAAAAAAGTACTCTCTGACTATCCTCCCAGTTGCAACCTATAATAAATAATCATGAATAGAACAGAGCTTGGCAATATGGAACTAAAGGATGCAAAATTGTGGAAATAGGAATTTACATTTAAAAATTATTTACAATTGGGGTAAATTGTTTAGTAAGAGATTAAGTTTGGAATAGTCAAGATATTTACAATAGGTTTGTGATTGATCCAAATATACCTTCTTGAAATTGTAGATCCCAACAAAATAAATATAAAAAGGTTTCGATTTTATTATGATATAAACAAATCATGAATTCCTTAGAGATTAAGAAGCCTAAAAAAGAATTGTGAAAAAGAAAAATTACAAATTATAGGTTGATAAGATTAAATGATTATTAGATAAGGATTGAAATACGTGCCTAATGAACTTTGATAAATGAAATGTCAAGCAAGTATATGAATGATCCATTTTAAAATGTGCAATAAGAATTATCCTTTTACCAAATACAACTTTAGCCATAGAGAAACTGAGATTGAGAGACTTGTTCTATGAAAAGTAACAACATTTTCAAAAGTATTTCAAAATTTAAAACTCTAATCACAAACAAAATTGTATAATGCGTTAACCTTTTACTTGAAGAATGAGAATATATTCAGGAGATTAGACATATCTTAGTAAACAAAACAATGGAATTATTAAGGAGAATAGAATTACTCTAGCCTTATAAAAAGGGGCAATAATAAGCCTTAGCTAAAAACTAATAATATGACTCATATTTGGTAAATGATCTATAATTGTATTCCTTTACTCTATATTTAAATCATAGAAGATTCACTCAAAGTGTCATCTACACTTTACAAATCGGTGATGAAATTAAAGACTTAAACTTATTAACGAAACACAATCTGTAATCAAGATAGAAACTTAGGCCTTCCATACTTCCAACTTAGCTTATAATATCAATGAATATTATGTGTCCTTAGGCATAACTGAATGAAGAGCTTCCATAAAATGCACCAAAAAAAATAGTAAAATGATTTCTTTACCCAATCAATTCATATTCAACATGAGTCCTTTAAATAAGTTAGTCTCAACGTCATCACCAGAATAAAGTATATAGTACTAAACATGTGTATCACGTTCAAACTAAAGTACCAAATTCAAATTAAAGTAGAAACTGGTGTATTTTCATATCCATGTACACACAAACAGTCAACATATATAATGTAAATACATTAAATAAACCCATATGAAGTCATATAAAAAACATAGACATGAAACCATAGCCATAAAAAACATATCCATGTCAACATATAAACCAATACAGTAAATAAACCCATATAAAGTCAATACATATAATGTAAATACAACCATGTACACCCAAAAACCATTTTTGTGACAATCCTAATAAAACCAACAATACCCATGCCAATAATATGGCACTTTCGTATAATTTTCTTTATGCGTAACAACTATACTATTGAAACTTGAATCCTCATGTTAGAATGCTATCTCGCACATTTTCTGCAATGCTAAGGAAAATAAATCTAATGAAAATGGGGTTCATATATACGTGTAGAGATATGTGACTTGTGACACCCCGCCTAATTAAATACCGGGTGATCACTCCTTTATTAAATTAAATCAAGGTGAACAGTTGGTTCATTCTTAGCATCACTGTCGAAAAAACAACTTTTCCAATTTAAACACCCTAATTAATTAAGCTAAGTGTCAAAACCATTTTTAGACATTACTTTCCAAATTTTATTTTATAAACCAAGATTTAAATGTTTACAACAATACAATATTAAAGAATCACAACACAATTATCCTGGAACATATAATCCAAATAATTTAAACATTCAACAACTAAATCCCAACATTTAAAACTTAAAGTAAAACATGCAGACAGTAATAAATCCCAAAGTGACAATACTAGAAATAAATGAATCACAATGTCCAATAAAACAACTAGATAATGGAAACGGGCGACACATGCCCAACTGAATAAATAAGCTAGGAGTGGAATCAAATAAACGAAGTCGTCTAAGCAAGGGGCCTGCAACTCCCACCTAAGCTGCAACGCGTTCCTTCCAACGGATCCTACGCAAGACGCCCCTGTGGATGGGCACCTGTAATATATACATATACATACAAGAGAGGAAGATAAATAGAAACGGGTCAGAGCCCGGTATTGTAAATGATTTAAAATTTGTTTAGCAAGTATTTAAAATGTTTACAGGCCAATGTAACAACATATTAGTGCGACACTCTCTTGAGAAATTCTCACCTCTCTTCTAATGTGCACACCTATCGCACTAATCTTCCCAATGGCTTAACTTATCTTAGGTTACTCGTAAGATTTAAAACTGAACAATATAATTGTTTAAGAGGAAAATTTCATTTGGTCACAAAGTTCTCATTTAAACCTTATTTGATAATAAAGTTTCCCAGTATCCCATTATACGTTTCAAAACAAGTATTTCCAAATTGAAGCCAAGATTCATTTCTTACTTACCATAACACAGTAGGCAGTTCCAAATTTCAGCATTTCATATATATATTAAATACTCGTATAATATATATATATTCTAACAGCACCCCACATAAAAATTATGGTGCGGGCATACTCTGCTATCCAATCCCCGTATCTCTCGTACTAAGGGAAATACAAGTTCAGAATCACTCTCGAACTGTATTAACACATACACAAACAATATTGAGGCGAAGCATAGATTCCAAGTCTCTAAGAGGTCAGCACATACCCTCACGTCTCTTAGGACCGTCTGACTATCGATCAGATAGCCTGTACCAAGGATATCTATCTTCTACGGTACGAGTCAATATCCCCCATAAAGGTCCCATTGAGATAAGACTGTCCCAGCGCGGTAACCTCAGGGATAGAAAGTAGCGCGGACATGATTTTTACATGTATATATTATATGCATACACAGTCATATAAATATACTACTTTTATCATATCAATTTAGGTTCATCCCATAACCCATAATCACGACATTTATCCTTATTTTCCCATTATTTGTTATCACGTATAATTGTTTGTCTCTAACTTTAATTCGAGGGGTCATTCCAACTTACTACGTAACACTCATGGACTCTATCCTCCCAAGTGTAAAATTCAGTAGGTATTCATCTATTTTCCATCGTAACCATTTTTACGTATCTCTCCCTTTAATACAAAATTCCATCGTCACTTATATATAAACACCCCAAAAATATAAATTTCGCCTTACATTAAAGGTCTCTTAATCATTTATAAATCCTACTGGTCATCTTTATCTCCCAAAATATTTTAATAAGGGTGTCTAAGGAGTATTCTTCATTTAGAATCAATTCAACAATTTTAAAAAGGGGAATTTAAGTCTACCAGGAGGGCTCGATCGAGGGCAGGGGCTCGATCGATCGAACCTTCGATCGATTGAAGCTCTTGGCTCGATTGATCGATCAAACAGGTATGGCTAATTTTGCAGTTAACCAGTTACGGGTTCTAACACATAAACTCACCCAAATCCAGATTTTTCACACCCAAACTTCCTAAAATTTGTATTATAATCAGTATACACCCATATTATTCATCTTCTACGTAAAGCATGAAATTTTGCATCAATAACCATGGATTTATAGGCAAAAACTTCATAAAAATCTCAAGAACCCTAAAATTTCTTTAACATGGTTCTAATCAATCTTTTCCAGAATTTTCTTCTTCTAGAACATCATAAATTCGCGGTTTAATCCTCTACATGTGAAGGGGTGTCCAGATTATCATTCAAATCATAACTACATGCGATTTCCTATCTCCAACTTGAGTTTTCTTCCATGAAACTCATCCTAATCATCCATAGACTAACATGAGTGATGCATTAATGAAAATAAGAAAGATAGACACTTTCTTGGGATTTTTAGAGTTCTGGTTTGATGACAAATTTGGTGTGGTTGCGTTTCCCATCGCGCGATCTACGCGTTGGTGGTGGTGGCGGTGCAAACGAATGGATTTTGGGCTTTGGATTGCTTTGAAAGCTCTCTCCTTCCCTCTCCTATGGCCGTCACTTGTCTTTGGTTGTTTTAACCCTAGAAGGAAACCTTAGCCATCTGATATAACCCTTGAAATTTCGTGGGTTTAATTACCCAAAAATGTAAAATGTCCAAAATGCCCTCCCGGGGTGCTAAATAAGCCTAAAAATACCCCAAGACCCAAACTAAACCCCCGGGTATACTTTTCTGACTATCTTGACCCTTTCGGACACTTTGGCGCACTCAAAACGACCATATGAGCAACTTATAATATATTCACTTTTATTAATCAATATTTAGCCCTGACGCGACACGGGCGCGTCCCGACTTAAATTTCCAAAATTGTCATTTTATTCACTCGTGACATTTAATATAACCAATATTATATATTACTTTGCTCATTAGTAATATTCAACAAATTTCCCATAATTACTAACTCTCATCACATTAATAATTATAACATAATTAATTTCCAGAATTATATTAAATAATTAATTCACATTAAATTTAATAAATCCCCAAATTAATATAGCATAAAAATACGGGGTATTACATGACTATGATCATGAAGTGTCAAATTGTGATAGCAGGCAGTTAAATCACCGACTTAAGAAACTGATATAAACATATGGTAACAATTTTATTTACCAAATATGTACAAAGAGAAACAAAGTACAAAGGACACTTCATATTTCTATAGAATACAACCATTATTATTGTATATGTTAGTTATTATTGTACAAAGTACCATTCTAATTTCTAATGCCATTTACCCTGACAGAGCAACCAAAGATCCACACGAATTAGCAACATAGATTAAATTCACATGCAGTGATAACCCTTTGTGACACTCCGCTTACTAAAATAAGAGGTGGCCAGCCCAATACTCCAATAAATAAAGGAATCTTAAATGGTCCATTCTCAGCATCACTATCGCATAATAAATATACAAGACAACCACAAAATATTTTGAAAACGGATGTCATATATAATTTTGCAAATAGTATTAAAAGAAAGTTCCATCATCCCGTTTATAAAAACACGTTGATGTGTATAAATATATATCAGTTTATCAACAATACTAGAAGGGATAACCGAACAAGCTGTCAGTTTATAGACTACATATAATAGAATACATCAAGTATGACAGTATGTACGAATACTAAACTTGGGCAACTCGCCCGAATATACAGACAGATCATAGCTAGAGTATCAAAAATAAATGATGCGTCTACTATAAAAAATCCAACAACATTCGCAAAATGCCGTAGCTCCTTAACACTGGAAGGAAAGTAAAAGAGGGCGTCCATGTGGTGGAGCACCTGAACATATATAATAACCACACAAGAAGAAGAAATATAAAAGGGTTAGGGCCCGATTTTATATAATATACATGTGAATACAATGCATGAAAGTTATGAATGCTACTTTCATAAAAAACACAATTCGCTCTTCATTCAAGGAATCACCCTCACCTTTCTTCTAAGTGCACATCCTAATGTGTAAAATTCATTTGAAGTTACACTACCCATCTACTTAATAGCAGTAACCTAACCATATTCTACATGCCAAGTTTATCAATTGAAGATATATTTACAAGTCAATAATCATTAGGGGCAAAGTTGGTTCACCGTTTTCTTAAATCAATTAATCATTCGGGTGAAATACCATTTCAATGAGAACATTTACAATCATAATAATAACGGTTCTAAGACCATCCTTCAGGGAATAACCCCATTGGATGCGACCCTAAATACTATCATCTTCCAGGGCCTATAGCCAAGACCACCTGGGCATCCTACATCACAGCGCGTGGGAAGCGGCCATACACCTTCGATAATGAGTCATAACCATACCCATAATGACCTCACTACGAATAATACAATCATAAAACGTAACAATCGGTATCATGGCCTGAGGACTATACTGTCACTACATCATTAGCCAGGGGATTCATCTCTAATGCGTACTTCCCTTATGATAGAATTTAGAGAGGTATGTGTAAATGTGCCATAGTTACAAACTATATTAAGTTAAACATACGATCTTTATGTTTCGAAACCATATGTGCATGAAATTTGGCTACAAGAGATATCTATTATCACACAAGCCCCCGAAGGTCCAACACACCCTACCCAACTCTACACTTGTCCTGCTCTCATTTACTAGACAAAATGAGACATTATACCCTTATGATTAGTCCTCGAAATAAGCCCAGACACTCCCCTACTAACCTAGAGTACCACTCTCCTTATTAGGTCATATTATTTCTTAATACATCCTAAGAGAAGGTTCCTACGACTTAAACCTGAAAGAAAAGGAGTAGAAAGGAAATCCAATTCTTGGGCTGGAAACAGAGTACCGGATAGATCCGTTTCTCATTTCACCCGAATCGGTCCGCTAAATATGCCTTATGTAGAAAACTTTGGGGGCCGGATCGATCCTTTTTTTTGGAGGACCGAATCGGTTCGGTACCTGGTAAGTCGGCCATCCCCCATTTTTCTTACAAAACCTAAATCTTCCAATTCTTCTTCTTCTTCCCTCTTCACCAACTATCATCAACAAATCATTTCTATATGATAACCTAACAATATACAACCTCAAATCATATCTAACTTATATAGGTGAAGGTTTGAACAACAAACTCAATTAAAACCCTAAATGGGTTAAATCCTAAGAACAACAACTAATCACATAGTTTATTTAACATAATCATAAGGTATTGCAAGTATAATAACTTGCCTTGGGATTATAGTCTCTGATTCTTCTTCACTAAAACGATTCCGGGCTTGAAATGGAAAATCTCTTCTTTCTGTCAAGCTCTCACTTCTCTCTAACTCTCTGGGTCTAAAATACACAAATGAGCTATTAATGCTCTTGCAAGACTTAAATACGCAAATGACTTAAGTCTAACATTAAATGCTACTACACACTTAAAATGACTCATAACATCATATTTAAGTCATAACTAGATAAAAGTACCCCGGAACCCAAAAATAACCCTGGCACTAATTTTGACTATCTCAACCACTCCCGGACTAACTGCGCCCTCCAAACTGACATTCGGGATTTCGTTCATTATTTTATATTTCAACGTCATATTAACATTCTAATAATAATCCAATTGGAATATAAATCATAACTGTCGTTTTAAATCCCAACGACTTGTCATAACATAATATTACACTATTTACATTCGCATAAAGGTACATATGCATTACTCATAAATATTAACTCTTAAATTGATAAAATTAATATTTACTTCAATTTCCTTTATTTTATATAACTAACCCACATGGAAATTTAATATAAAAATAATTACTCAAAAGTAAGGGGTATTACATACTCCCCCCATACAAGGGAATGTTTCCCTCAAAATTTAGCTGTACCTGGTAAAAAGAGGTGTGGGTACTTTTCTCGGATATCCTCCTCTCGTTCCCAAGTTGATTCATCGACATTGTGGTGACCCCACTGCACTCAAAACAAGGGCACCACTTTCGATCTTAGTCTACACTCCCCGTGGTCTAAAATGGCAATCGATTGTTCCTTGTACGAAACATTGGGTTGCAACTCAATATCGTCTAATGGTACATGCCAATGGGCTCCCTCACATATTTTATACTTCTTTAAAGACAAGACATGGAATACATCATGAATTTGTTGTAAGTGTTTCGACAACGCAAGTTGATAGGAGACGATGCCTACCTTTGCAATATAGCGAGGCACAAGTTTTCCCTTATTCCCGAATCGCATCTCACCTTTCATCCGGGACACCCTCACTAAAACTTGATCCCCCACTTCTAATTCCACGTGCCTCCGATTTGCATCACCATAGATCTTCTGGCGATCTTGCGCAATTCGTATGCGATTACGAATGAGCTCAATCTTTGAAGAGGTGTCTTGGATCATTTCAAGTCCAAGGAGCTTACTGTCTCCTACTTCCAACCAACAAGCTGGTGATCGACACGATCGTCCATACAATGCCTCATACGGTGCCATACCTATCTTAAATTAGTACGAATTGTTATTTACAAATTCGAACAACGGAAGGTATTGCTCCCATCCTCTTTTAAAGTCAAGTATGCACAGGCGAAGCATATCCTCTAACATTTGGTTGACCCTCTATGTTTGCCCATCGATTTGCGGATGGTATGACATACTGAACCGCAATTCGACCCCCATTGCCTCTTGGAAACTTCGCCAAAAATGGGATACAAAAATTTTATCTCAATCTGAGACTATATTGATAGGTACCCCATGAAGTTTCACAATTTCTGCAATAAAGAGTTGGGCATAGTGCGTCGTGTTGTAATCCGTCCATACTAGTAGGAAGTGGGCCGATTTGGTCAAGCGATCGATAATTACCCAAATAAAATCACGACCACTTTGCGATGTCGGTAATCCCGTGATAAAATCCATCGAGATACTCTCCCATTTCCACACTGGTATTTCCAACCGTTGCAATAATCCAGTTGTTCGCTGGTGGTTCACCTTTACCAATTGACAAGTGGCACATTGGGAGACAAATTTAGAAATGCCCCTTTTCATCCCTGCTCACCAATATTGATGACGCATGTCTTGATACATTTTGTCCTCGCCTGGATGTACTAAAAATCTTGAACCATGGGATTTCATCATGGCAGCACGTCTCAAGTCTCCCTCATCCGGGACTATAAGTCTCCCGTGGAAACGTAATCCACCCTCAGAACTAATAGAGTAGGACTCCGCTCCCTCGGTCAATAGTTTTTGTACCCGATCTTAACAGTCTTTATCCCCTCCTTGTGCTTTTATGACTCGCATCACGATAGCAGGCGTAACGATCAAAACCGACATGCATGCTTTAGATACAACATCATCCTGGCTAAGCTCTTTCCACTTAGCCTTCCACACTTCCTCTAGTTGTCCCACGGGTCTTCGACTCAACGCATCAGCTACCACATTTTCTTTACCTGGGTGATAGTGAATATCGAATTGATAGTCCTTTACGAACACCAACCACCGCCGTTGCTTCATATTTAGATCTTTTTGCGAGAACACATATTGTAACGACTTGTGGTCTTTGAAAAGACTAAATTTCTCACCTAAGAGGTAATTCCTCCATATCTTCAAGGCAAACACCACTGCGACAAGCTCTAAACCATGCATGGGATAGTTCTTTTCATGGGGCTTAAGCTTTAGATACGGGTACGTAATGGCTCTATGCTCCTATTGTAGCATACCTCCCATTCCTTGTAGAGAAGCGTCTGTGAAGACCAAATAGTCTACCCTTGATTTTGGTAATGCGAGTACAGAAACAGAGGTCAACTTGTCCTTCAACTCTTCAAAAGCTAGCTGATAGGAGTCATCCCAAACAAATCGTACTCCCTTCCGGGTCAAGTTCGTTAAAGGGCCCGTAATTTTAAAGAAACCTTAATGAAATGGCGATAGTATCTCGTGAATCCCAGAAATCTACGGATCTCCATTGGTGTCGTGGGTTGACCCCATTCCCTAACCTCTGTAACCTTGCTTGGGTCTACGAAAATACCCTCAATCGTCACGATATGCCCCCAAAATTGCACTTTCTTCAACTAAAATCCATATTTCTCAAACTTTACATAAAACTAATGATCCCGTAGAGTCTGTAGGACCAATCACAAATGTTCGGTGTGATCAACTTCAGTCCGAGAATAGACTAGAATGTCATCGATAAACATGATCAGAAACTGGTCTAGGAAGCCCCGAAATACTCGATTCATAAGGTCCATAAATACCACAGGAGCATTAGTCAGATCGAGGGCATAACCAAAAACTCATAGGACCCACACCTTATCAAGAATGTAGTTTTCGACACATCTTGCTCTCAAATTCGTAACTGGTGGTATCCTATCCTCAAATCTATCTTAGAGAAGTACGATGCTCCTCTTAATTGATCGAACAAATCATCGATTCGAGATAACGGGTATTTATTCTTAATGGTTACCTTATTCAATTCACGGTAGTCGATGCATAACGGTTGGTAACCATATCTCTTTCTCACGAATAATACAGGGGCACCCAATGGCGACGTACTATACCGAATAAACCCCTGCCCCAACAGTTGCTGAATTTGCTCTCTCAACTCCCTTATTTCTAAAGGAGTCATACGGTATGGAATTCGCACAATCATCCTGGTTCCCGATGCTAGGTCAATTATGAACTCAATCTCACGACTTGGAGGTAAGCCAGGGATTTCCTGAAAAACATCTTCAAATTCCCTGACAACTGGAATCAAGTCTAAGGAAATCATGATTTCTTGTAAGGTCTCCTCCTTCATATAGTACAAGTGGGTTCTTGAACCTCCCTCCGAAGGATGCATAACCACCAAAAACATTTCTTGCCATGGAATGGCAAAAACTATACTCCTCACATAACGATTTACCATGGCCCGGTACTTCACTACCCAATCCATTCCCAAAATAACATCATACCCAACCATATCCAGGACGAGCAAATCGGCCTCAAAACGCAATTTACCAAGGTCTATTCCTACCCCTTTATAAATAAAAAGTATAAGTGAACCATCCCCCATAGAAGACTCAACGCTAGTGAAAGTACTTTCAGCAGACTTAAACAAACCCATTGAAAGAGTAAATTACCTCGCAACAAATGAGTGTGTGGCGCCAGTGTCAAATCACACCCGACCCATAAACCCCTGGATGGGAAACTTACCCTTAATAGCTAGTGGTGCTGGAGGAAACAAAGCGTCTTGGATGTTGTACATACGTCCAAACTGGAGTTGTCCCTATTGAAATGGGACGACTGGAATAGATGTGGAAGGGTGTTGCTGTGCCTGCGGATTCTAAGGGCCTCCTGGAAACTTCCCCCTGTTCAACTGTGGACAAGCTCACTTCATGTGTCCCGTCTCACCACCCTGAACATAATGGCTCGTGAAACCCTCCAAGTGTCAACCTCGGTTGTTATTTTGAAATTGCCCCGTGCCTTGGCCCTGTTGGCCTCGACCCTCATTATTACCTCTTCCCGCTTGGACCAATTGGCCCAACTACTGCTGTTGTTGAGCACCCAGACCGTGCCTAAAATTGCCTCCGCTAAAGTTAAAACCCCCAAAGCGTTGCTTCTTAGCCAAGCCTCCTAGTTATAGGTCCCTCTCTTTCTGTTTAGTCCCAGACTACAATGGTGGTGGTAGTGCTCCATCGGCACCATTCCTTCCCTGCTTACTTGAATGACCAGAATCTCCTATCTTCTTACTCACCTTCAAATGAAGGCGGTGATCGTGGCAATGGAGTAAAGCGGCATCATCACATCGCCAAAAGTTTGCAAAGACGAGTTCCCTAACAGGTGTTTTCTTATCCTCCAACTCAAACCCCTAACAAATTTTGAAATCCTCATTTCTTTAGGATTTACCTCATCCGGCACAAAGTTTTCCAAACGGGTAAATTCTTCTTCATATTCTGCCACTATTCGCTCACCCTGAATTACATCTTGAAGCTTCCTCCTCATCTCCTTCTGGATTGCTGAAGGAAAGTACTTTCGGTCAAACAAGGCCCAAAATTCCGATATCGTCATCATATCCCTTTGTTTTAGAGTGGTCAACGATTCCCACTTTTGTAGATCTGCTCCCACGACTTTAAAAGTGGCGAGAATGTATTTTCACTCTTCGCTGCATTCCACCATTCGAAAATGGCATTGAACATCCTTCATCCACTGATTTGCAACAATCACATCAGTGCCACCCTGAAATTCTGGAGGGTGACCTTTCAGGAAGGATTCTCTAACTTTTTCATATGGGGAAGACCACCTATGGTCTTGAGCCATGGGTGCTACCGATTGTCGAGCTTGGGGAAATTGTTACGCCATAGCGGTCATTATAGCATATACCACCTGGGCCATAATATTAGCCACCTTCATCGCATTTTATAGTGCCTTGCGGTGGTGGAGGCTCTACATCATCTTCTACTCAATTTACCCTTACTGGGAGACCTCGTCTAGGAGACATCTGAGATAAAAAGAAACTAAATCAATATACAGTCAAAATAATTTATCCTTATGGGAAAATCATAAACGCAAATAAGAAAAATAATCCTAATAATAGGGCTCTATATCAAAGATCACTATGGTAGAACGTGATAAGTCCGCATAGATCCTAAGGACTCTAGAACCTGATGCTCTGATACCATTTGTCCCACTTAGTAAAATAAAAGGTGGCCATCCCAATACTCCAATAAAAGTAGGAATCTTAAATGGTAAATTCTCAGCATCACTGTTGCATAATAAATATACGAGACAACCACCAAATATTTTGAAAAAGAATGTCATATATAATTTTGCAAATAGGATTAAAAGCAAGTTTCATTATCCAGTTTATAACAAAAGGTTGATGTGTATAAATATATATCAGTTTATCAACAATACTAGAAGGCATAACCGAATAAGCTGTCGGTTAACAGACTACATAAAACAGAATACATCAAGTATGACAGTATGTACGAATACTAAACTTGGGCAACACATCCGAATATACAGACGGATCATAGCTAGAGTATAAAAAAGAAATGCTGCATCTACTACAAAAAATCCTACAACATCCATAAAATGCCGTAGCTCCTTAACATTGGAAGGAAAGTCAAAGAGGGCGCCCATGCGGCGGAGCACCTGAACATATATAAGAACCACACAAGAAGAAGAAATATAAATGGACCAGGGACCGATTTGGTATAATATACATATGAATAAAATGCATGACACTTATGAATGCTACTTTCATAAACAACACAATTCGCTCTTCATTCAAGGAATCATCCTCACCTCTCTTCTTAGTGCACATCCTAACACGTACAATTCATTTGAAGTTACACTACCCATCTACTTAATAGGAGCAACCTAACCATATTCTACATGCCAAGTTTATTAATTGAAGATATATTTACAATTCAATAATAATTAGAGGCCATAGGCAATTAAAGATGGTTCACCGTTTTCTTAAATCAATTAATCATTCGGGTGAAATACCATTTCAATGAGAATAGTTCCAATCATAATAATAACGGTTATAAGACCATCATTTCGAGAGTCAGCCCATTGGACGCGCCTCTACATACTATCATCTTCCAGGGCCTATAACCAAGACCACCTGGGCATCCTAAATCACAGCGCGTGGGAAGCGGCCATATACCTTCAATAGTGAGTCATAACAATACCCAAAATTACCTCACTACGAACAGTAAAATCAATGAACGTAACAACCGGTATCATGGCCTGAGGACTATACTCTCCCTGAATCATTAGCTAGGGGATTCACCTCTAACGCGTACTTCCCTTATGATAGCATTTAGAGAGGTATGTGTAAATGTGCCGTAGTTACAAACTATATTAAGTTAAACATACGATCTTTACGTTTTGAAACCATATGTGCATGCAATTTGGCTACTAGAGATATCTATTATCACACCATCCCCTAAAGGTCCAACACACCCTACCCGACTCTATACTTGTCCTACTCTCGTTTACTAGACAAAATGAGACATTATAACCTTATGTTTAGTCCTCAAAATAAGCTGAGACACTCCCACACTAACCTAGAGTACCATTCTCCTTATGAGGTCATATTACTTATCAATACATCCTAAGAGAAGGTTCCTAAGACTTAAACCCGAAAGAAAAGGAGGAGAAAGGAAATCCAATTCTTGGGCTGGAAATAAAGTACCAGATCGATCCGTTTCACTTGGATCGGTCTGCTAAATATGCCTTAAGCAGAAAACTTTGGGGGCCAGATCGATCGTTTTTTGGGGGGTACATAATCGATCCAGTACCTGGTAAGTCGTCTATCCCCCATTTTTCTTACAAAACCTAAATCTTCCAATTCTTATTCTTCCCTCTACACCAACTATTATCATCAATTCATTTCTATATGATCACCTAACAATATACAACCTTAAATCATATCTAACTTATATAGGTGAAGGTTTGATCAAAAAACTCAATCAAAACCATAAATGGGTTAAATCCTAAGAACAACAACTAATCACACAGTTTATTTAACATAATCATAAGGTATTGCAAGTACAATAACTTGCCTTGGGATTATAGTTTGGAATTCTTGTTCTTTGAAACAATTCCGGGCTTGAAATGGCAAAATCTCTTCTTTCTCTCAATCTCTCACTTCTCTCTATCTCTCTAGGTCTAAAATATACAAATGAGCTATTAACGCTCTTGCAAGACTTAAATACCCAAATGACTTAAGTCTAACATTAAATTCTACTACACACTTAAAATAACTCATAACATCATATTTAAGTCATAACTAGATAAAAGTACCCCGGAACCCAAAAATAACCCTGACACTTATTTTGACTATCTCAACCACTCCCGGACTAACCGCGCCCTCCAAACTGACATCCTGGATTTCGTTTATTATTTTATATTCCAACGTCATATTAACATTCTAATAATAGTCCAATTGGAATATAAATCATAACCGTCGTTTTAAAGCCCAACTACTTGTCATAACATAATATTACACTATTTACATTCGCGTAAAGGTAAATATCCAGTACTCATAAATATTAACTCTTAAATTGCTGAAATTAATATTTACTTCAATTTACTTTATTTTATATAACTAACCCACATGGAAATTTAATATAAAAATAATTACTCAAAAGTAAGGGGTATTACACCCTTTCCACCCATAAAACTTGTCAAATTTGATAAATAAAAAACATGATTTATAAGTTGTTCAGTTCACACACTTCACCCAAACTCTGTGAAGGATAGTTCCAAATGTGGCCCAAAACCACAACAATTGCCCTTATATTAGCAAAACCAATTCAATTACTTATAGTGGGTTCAAAGTCTAACTAAAGTAAGGCTCAAATACTGATAACTATAAAAAACATGATTAATACATTCCTCAGTTCACAAACTTCAACAAAAATATATGAAGAATGGTTCCAAATGGGGCTTGAAACCACAAAAAGTTGCTCCCACGTTAGAAAAATAACTCAAATACTAATAATTGGTTCAAAATCTAACTAAAGTAAGGCTTAAAGAATGATAACCATGAAGCACCTAGAATTAACACAAATAAATAAATAATAATAATAATATTAATAATAATAATAATAATAATAATAATAATAATATAATAATAATAATAATAATAATAATAATAATAATAATAATAATAATAATAATAATAATAATAATAATAATAAAGTGAGTAGATGCTTCAAGTATGTATCTAAATCCTCAGTGTAGAATTTTTAGTCCCTCAAATAAAGCTGAGAGAGTACAATCCAATAAAATAATTGTAAAAAGGCACAATACAAATTTGGGAAAGAAAATATTAACAATACAAATTTTGATGTGTCTTAAGTTTATTGAGAAAATGGAACATTGAAGGTATTATGTATAAGTGTGAGCCATCAACTGAAAGTTGAATGTTACAACCAAACCATTAAACCAAATAACTTACCTCTGTTACTATATTGAAGTCAACCCAATAAAACATATTATGAAAACCAAACAATCCACCAAAAGAACTCATACCTCTTAGGGATTTTATTTATTTATGAAATTAGGGTGTGAAAATCTGTAAATTATAAGAACAATATTGGATCTATAATACATCATATCCTTTATAAATCTACAGAGCCATATTAGGTTTTAGGGTTTGAATATCTAAAATAATAGGGAGTTCTATGTTTGAAATAAAAAACTCATATTTGAAAGCCCATATTTTATCACAATGGAGTACTTCGATTGAATCATAATGAAGCCCTATAAAACCATAAAATTGCGATTCATGAAATCCCAATATTGCAAAACAAAAGGAAATAGCAAACCAAAATCCAAAAATAGTGATTCACTAACCTTATAAAACCACAAAATCATTATACAACCATAAAATTACAATTCACAAACCGATTGTACCTTCATAATGAAATTTGAGATCTTAGTTGTTTTTGTGAGGTTTACACTTATTTTTTGACTTTAACACTTCTAACTTCGGGTAGTAATAAAACCACAAATTTAACAATGGTTTTAAGCACTTATAACTATTGTAAGTGTCCAAAATCGTTGTAAATTTTTAGCTATTATAAACACTCACGAACTAAATATTCTATTAGTTGGAAAATAGCCATTGTGGTATAGTACCTATCTTAGACGTTTATCCCTCATTTTGATATAGAAAGGTCAAAGAGAAGTAAAAATGATATAGATAAACGGTATATCATAGTATATAAACAAAATCATTATGTAGAAGAACTAGGAAATCAAAAGCTAGATAAACATGTGATATAACTGATGCCAATATGAAGGTAGTCCATGGAAATCATCATGGATATGAGCAAATGTCATGAAAAAAATCTATAACATCAACTAAGCATGCGAATATAATAGCATGTGATGTATAACAAGTGAATAACAAAATAAAACTAATGGATATGATATATATCTAATCATGCATCAATGTGAAACCAGATAATATCCTCAAATCTGACTATAATAAATAAAGAAAAGTAGAGTAATAAGATATAACAATAAAGCTCTAAGATAAAAACATCAATGGATAACGAGTAATCCAAACATCCAATAGATTTATTAAGCACCCACCAAAAGAAAGTACTCCAAAACATAATAGGAGTAATACATGAAAAGTACATAGATATACAAATGCACTAACTAAAAAATAGTACATAATATCCATCAATAAAAAATAGAGATTAAGAGAAATATCTAGTCCTCATTAGAAAATTCATCCATTATCTCATCATCATCGTCGTCATCATCATCATCATCATCATCATCATCATCATCATCATCATCATATTTGGCATCCTCCTCCTCCTCCTCCTCCTCCTCCTCCTCCTCCTCAATAGGGATAGGGATGGAATTCATACTGAATCTAGATGAGAATGACAAAGCCATGAGTTTCATTAAGATGGGTGAAGTCGTAGTCAAAATGCTTGGTCATAAAAGTGATCTACATGTCAAAATAATGGAAGGCATATCTCATGTAAGAAAACTTATTATTGAGGTACTCTCTAGTAGGTTGATAAGCTTGCGGAGCATGAATAGTTACAGCTGTAGGTCCTCATCCTCATGCTATATCCTCAACCTCTAGATTTATAGAGGGATCAGGAATCTATCTAAAATTTTAACTAATAGAGCGAGCAGTGCGAACACTCATGATAGGTCCGAAAAGGGTATCAGATTGGTCTAGATAATGGTGAAGTACACCTAGAGAGTAAAGTTAACCCATGACCCTATGTTCATAGGGAGATGCATTCTGAGACAAACTATATAATCCACATCGCATGATTACTAAAATGAGTAATGAAAATTCTATGGATTGTCCTAGAGTAAGTGCATGAATGAGGCGACCTATAGAATATTGGAAATACTGCGAATGTTTTTGAGGCATGTGGTTATAAAAAACCTTAAAACAAAGAACAATATTTTTGGCTCAACAAAACCTATAAAAAGATATTTCCAACCCATTCTATCTTTCTCTCAGCCAGAAATATCACTAACTCATGATGAGTAAATTTACTCTTGGTGTATGGTGTGTAATCGGGATGATCATCTCATGGAAAGCTCAGGTGGGAAGATAAAACATACCAAGTTAGGATAATTTCAACACCATGTACAAATGGCATCAATATCAATGGAACCTCATGGGACACCATCATGTTCTCATAGAACTCACAAACAAGAGTTTTGTTTGGTAATGAATAAAGACTAAAAATAAAAGATGAAGAAATATGTTGAATCCGTGTGTCACAAAATAAACCATCCTATGTCTTAGTAAGATGCGTCAGATCCACATCTCTCTCGGATCTCATAGCTCGGGCCTCAAAACCTCTCCGTAAGGATGAACCATCCCTAGTAAACCTAATGGAAGAAGAGTTAGATGTCACATCCAAAATTAAAATAGAGGCTCTCAAGTCCTAAGTGCATAAAGGCGAAGTGCTTGGTGCACTCAAAAGTGATAAAGGATTCCTTCTTAAATGTGATGTCTCACTAGGGCACTTGCGGGTCATGAGATAACTCTCACGTGCTAATGTATTTTCATGTCCCATAGTAATGGATAAGGGAAAAAAGTGCACAAACCAAGAAATGGATATAAATCCAAAGAGAGGAAATGGTGATATGAGGAAATTGACCAATTAAACTCAAATCAACCTCAAAATAATGAATCAACACCTAGTGATAAAGGCTTATCCTAGAACAACTCTAAAAATATTCAAATTAAGTGCAAGATCTGAAATAGGAAAAGTTGCCTGACTTAGATCTAATAAAAACCAACAACGTATAAAAGTTAGGGTTGTCACTCCCAACCCAAGCTAAAAAGTCCCAAAATGAACAAAAATCTCACAAGTAATGGAAAGATCCTCCATTTCTCACAAAATCCCTAGGTTTTGCTCTAAATATGAAAATATTTAAAATATACATTAAATAATCCATGAATCCCATAAAAACTAATTTTTGAACATTCTGCGAAGTCCGTGCGCATGGTGAAAAACTCTTCCATATGAATGCCTACCATGCCAACGGGTCCAATATGGAACCCTGCATATGGTTTTTTTGGAAGATAAAGTTGAGGAATCATCAAGAAAACACTTAGCATACAAAACCCAAAATCCCAAAGACCTAACAATATGGTATGAATATATGCAAATGCATGATAAAAGATTCATTTTAACATTTAAAGGCACGATTTTGAGATAAATGTACAAATCAAATAACTCACACTCACATATATAATAATGGAAATCAACTATTCATGCTGTGAACAATATTTGTCCATATATAATAAACAAGATTTTATGTATAAATTTCCTTTGAATTTTGATTACTGGCATAGTTTGAGAACTCATTCAAGAAAAACATTAATCACTCAATAATATAACATAATTCAAATCGAATAAAACCAAGAAGTTTGAGTATCTTAATTGCTTGATCGTGAATACATATGAGCCACGAAATCAAAATAAAGCACATAATCACGATAATGCACATAATTAAGTTACACGAATTAAAGGTTATCATTAAGTTCATCATTATATTAATATCATTTCGAGATCTTTTAAATGGTAGCATATAACCATATATCTTCCTCATATGATATTTAGTCCTAAAGTAGAAACACTGTAAGATGTGGGTTATTGGAATACGATTAATATCAAGCAAGGTGTAACCCCTTATCAAGACCGTGATTAATGCTAAAGGTTAATATGAAAATAAAATAAAAGAGAGTGAAAGGGGAAACAATATGTAATACCCAAAGTTGTATTAAATGGGACCTTTTATACCATAAATTCATCGAGAATGCAATAAATGAGTGAAACTAGTAGGCTACCTGGTCGGAAGGAGAAAGATCAAGCACTCTTGTCACAATAAAGGCAAGGAAGGAACCTAAGGAAAAGTAAATGCTCAATGATAATGGTATCAATGGAAGCAAAAGGAATATTCAAGCAATAAATGTTCTCATCGTTAACGCTCTTGTATGAGGGAACACTAATAGCGATTCTAGGTTCAAATTGTCGTCATCGTAAACTATGTTTTTATTGTATTTATATGAGGGAAAGCTCACTTGGGTGACCTTGGTGGCATTAGATGCGTTTTACTGGCATTAAATTCTAGGATACTATGACATTAATGCCAAAGATATTGCATTAAATGAATGAGATATGGAATTTTAGTGGGAAAATGCCTCACCAATCAGAATTGTGGTGGCATTAAATAGGATGTAATGTGACGTCCCAAAGGTTTATCTTAAATCAACTAAAAGATATGAATTCATTAAATAATCCTACCATCCTAAAGATAAACCCACTTGAGTGCTATTACTTAAAGTTCCTAAATGTCAGATGCCATGGCATCATAAAGTTGGTGAATAGGGACCTACACAGGATGTGTTGTCACATCAATCAAAGAGGTAGTTCATCAAATCGAGATTGCTCAACTGGAAGTTTCTTGAGCATCTCATGGACTATTTGGTTGATTATAGATTATTTCTAGATGATCATCTAGGAATAAGGTTCCTCGAGGAGGTTCCCCAAGACCTGGTAACTCGAGCAACTGTATTTGCTAAACAAGGTTTTGCCTAAGTATGCTAAGAGGGCTAGTTATTAATTTCACAACGTTGCTTTTCTCTCAATCCTTTAAACCAAATCCCTACGAGGTTACCAAGAGAAGGTGGTTTGATAGAGCATGTAAGATCTCCCATGCCCTGCCAGGCATGGTCCCTCGAGGGTACCGAACGTCCTCGCATATATTACAAAACGTACTTTTTACATGTAAGCATAAATATAAGACAAGGTACATCATATTTCTTGTTACAAATATAATCATTCAAATGGGCTTGATCTCTATAGGAGGTCTTTCGAGCAGCCTCTATCTTCACCTTTTCATTAGCGTTTCACTAAGTATAAAGTCATCTCAGCTAATCAATCTTGAGTGTGGCCTCCCCCTACATATACTTTATGAAAATTTAAAATACCTATCTTGTTTTTCATTCCTTGAATTATCAAGCACTTGGATTTGGATCTTCTCATCGTAATTTCTTTTTCTATAGTGGCTTTCACATACACTTTCACAGACATCTATTGATGATACTTATATTCTTGTAAAAGTTATCTCACTAATTGTAGTATTTTCCATTTAAAGAATGTCCCATCAACTGATTCCATCAAGTAAACTATATTTTTCACACATAACTCTTAAATGGTCCATTTGAGTGTTTCAAATCACCAATATTAGATCTCGATATTTAATCATGATTCAGAATTAAAAACTAAATGCAAAACACATATATGACTCAAGTGAAATGCAAGTGTATGTGTAAAGTGAAATCACTACCAATGATTTAAAAAAAATTGACTATCATTATTTACAATGTGAATTCTAACATATCATTGAGATAATCAACATTTTCATAAAATACTTAACAATTCATGTTTTAATCATCATTCAAGTTAATTTGACACATCAAATCAATGTAATCATGGAACTTAATCATATATCACAAAATAATAACATTAAATTATTTTTAGCATTTTAAAATATGAATGATGCAATATATAAAAGCATACTATGCAAGGAATAACACATATAAGATAACGCATAAAGATGCATGAATGCATGGAAATTCCTCATAAAAAGTATGAAAACAATCCAAATATGATAATTGAATCACTTGCCAATTTTTTTTATCCCAAGCTAATCAAGGATTACCTAGGAAGGGGACTTACAACACAAAGACCCTATATATCCTAAGAAAACTAGCATCCAGGTAGCAAGGGGTGATGCCTCTCTCGGATCCTTAAAAGTCACAAATACCACTTCGGTTTTGGATTTTTTTTTGAGTTTTATCAACCTCAATCTTCTTTCTATGAGTGTTCCTTGTCAGACCTCTTACATGTTTAAGTCTCCAACCCTCATTTCTTAGATAATTCATAAACCTATTCCTAGGAAATTAAGTAAATGTTCTAGGTCGAGGAAACTGTAATACCTCGTATTTTCTGAACATTATTTAATTAGGGAAATTATTTATGTGTGCTTGCTATGACATGTGATGTCACTATTTATATTTATGTGTTATAGCATTCATATTTGAAGTCAGACTCAATATACAATAATTCATTAATTTAATAATTAATATTTGGACTCATACCGATTAAATATTATTTTGTATTGTATCGCATTTTGGTTTGGATTTGGGACAGTTAAAATGTCTATTTTTAACTTAAAATGGTGGATTTTAAGTCTATTGGGTTAGTACATGGATTAGGTAGAGTTCTAGGCTATATGGAGGCATACTTGAGCTCATTGGGTTAAGGCCTATATGGGGACTAGGGTTAATTTCGTGGCACGATAAGTTAAGTGATCATTATATATAAAGTAAACACTTTTTAGGCAATTGGATAAACCCTAGAGAAATTGATGGAAGAGACTCCATGGGCTGGAAGAAGAATTAGGATGTTTTGGGGATTAATTCCTCAATCAATCTGTAGGCAAGTTTGCATCATTTGAGAAATTCAATTGGGATTGTGTTATAGTAGTAGTAATCCATTGGATTCTAATATATATATTTAGAAATATGATTTTAATCATCTTTAATTCAATTTTTGAAATTTGGTTAATGGTGAAATTAGATCTTAATCCTTTGTTAATGAATTAAGATAAGTTATTGAGAAAACTTAAAGTTTTGTCTTATAATATGATATATATTGATTTCAATTGAATCATGTTATTTAATGATATAATGGTCCCTTGAAACTGAATCGAATATGAATTATTGTGGGTAGAATATGAACATAGGGTTCTAAGTTCTATAAATATAAAATTGACCCTTAGATTTGGTTTGATTCACCTAAAGTTGGTTGATTTAGAATACCCTACTCAATGGGTCATAAATGTATTGGGGGTTAGTTATTTAGATTTGTCTTACGATATGTCCCACACATGGAATCTAGGGTTGGTCGGGAGATTTTATAATCATTTATTACCATTCGTTAATTAAAATGTTTATTACCCATTGAGTAGGGTGGTGATATTATTAAGTTAATTTTTATATATGGTCAGGTGTGAGATGATACCTTGATTTGGATAACCTTAGAATATTGGGACAATATTATATGATCGATTATAGTTAACATGCGTATTAACTAATTATAATAGAGAATTTATGTGTAGGCTTATTTATATTTATTTAAACCTTGCCATGAAGGGCTATGATTATTTGGGTGTTTTATGTGTTAAAAACTATGTGTGAGTGCTCGTGGGATACGTACTAGAGTGTATATCCTTTATGGGGCATGTGCGATGTCAATCACACTGGCACCCCAATGATAGGGATGGGTTCTACCTTGGTCATCTTTCCCCTGATATTATGTGCTGAAAGTATCCATTATATCCCTAGGGGATTAACATGGTTATTCTTTCATATAACTTGGGGTATGGGGCCACATGATTGGTGTGAAGGCATATTGATTATCCTTCATTGATGAATTGAGGCTATAAGTGTGGGATAGCCTATGCTAATGCCTAGTAGGCACGAATAATCCCCAAAGGTGATTGGGATAGGCCTTTATGATGTGCGAACTCAAGTGTAGACCATATGTTATGTATGTGGTTGTGATCGTACTTATGTTAAAGTAAGATGTAGAGATTATATTTCCCCATATTTATGTGCTTTAATGTTGTGGCACTTGATTTAGTCATACTGGACTATATATTGCACTAGAGATGTATATGACTTATATCAGAGATGTCTAATTATAAACTTATAACTCAAAATTTATGTAACACACACACTAGAGATGTATATATACTACATTAGTGGCATGAGATCACGTAGGACTTATAGATACACGTGTTTGATATCGTACTTAGAGACTGTAAGAAATACATTAGTTGTTTAGCAAGATGTGTTTAAGGTTGGAGAATACCTTAAAATGAATGATTCATAATTTAAGAGGTTAAATTAATAATGAGAATGTAAAGAATAATGGACTAAGAAATAAACTCTATTCACATGGATCATATATGGGTTTGGGAGTAGACCCATATATTTATTTTAGGTTATTTGGGTGGGGTAACTTAAGTTATGTAAAATCCAGTTAAAATGGAATGAAGGTGTGTTATTATTATTATGGTCCAACTTTAGTTCAATTCTCATTATTTATAAACTTATTATTTACGTTGTTGTTGAATCTATTTTTACAAGTATTAGGCTGTTGTTGTTGTAAAATTTGGTTGATTCATTGGACGAGCATCTCTAGCGGCGTTCTATTCATCATTCCTAGGATGTAGATGTTGGGCAGTGTAGCTCATCTACTTATTATTTTATTTATGATTCAGTTGATCAATATATTTATTTAGTTTATTTTGAGTTAGAGGTTGTACTCATAGTACTTATTTTTAGTTGGGTATTATATTTGATAATCATTTTATATCCCAAAGTTGGTTATCTTCTATCAGTACTTGGATGGTATCAGAGATAGTTTTATCTTATTCAGTATTTATTTATATCTTGGTATTATATTTGTCTAGTTCTCTTTATTTTGTTATAGTGAGAACGTTACAAATGTTTTTCATTCCTGTGATTTATTATTAGACGTGATCAATTTATTTATAGAATTTTGTAGGGTATCACAATTTGTATCCGAGTATTCAAGTTTCTAGTATCCTAAGGTCTTGAGGGCGTTTGTCATTTTTCCATGTCGCGATCTTTGATGACTTTAGAGCCATTTCGTTTAATAATTGTACTCTGTATAATGATGAATGCTGAAGGGGTTTTGCACCACTGTCCCAGACGAACGATTCGAATAAGACCAAAGTGTATCAGGAGGGGTTATTTGAATTTCCTATGTGAGAAGTTTCACGTATGAGGTCAACTTCGGTCTAGAGTTAGGGACTTTTGGGCGTGAGACCTTTATTAAACATTTAGCGTGTGGTTTGATGGGAAATACTTCCATTTACCACCATAACGACATTAGAAGTAAGTTTTTAAAGATCTCGTTTAGGTGATTACATGGTAACCAGTATTATAATGAGTTAAACTATCTTTCTCTTAATGCATGGAGAGAGAATGATACATAAACACAAAATATTTTTACATTATCTACAACTAGTTGTGAAGACATATTGTGCTAGAAAATTTACGTATGTATAAGGTTTGAGTTGGTATTATTGGATAACCTTCCTTCACTTCACTACGAATGTGCAAATAGTGGAAGTTATCCCTCTATATCTCCTGAATCATTACAATTATCTGAAGGATAAGGTTCCTATGATTGAGAAGATTGGGTGCAGATTAGGGATAAAAGACTAAAGATGGTGCAATATTATCCTGAGTTCGGGAGGACCTCACCTATAGAAGGAACCAGACTAAGGGAGTAGACCCTAATAGATTCTAGGAGCATACAAGTAGGAGTACCTTAACCATTAGAGCCATTATGGCCAGTGGAGCCACGACCAATGAAAATAGGGTCAACGGGGCTAGTTTTAGTAGAATTGACTGTGGAAATAGGGGTAGAGGGGCTTTTAGTAGAACGTCTATTTTGACGTTTCCTTTGGAGGGGAAGTGTTATACTTATGGTGAGTGAGGCCAATTGCCTTTCAGATTCTAAATGGGAAACTCATTTATAGAAGTAGCATCGGGGGATTGTTAATGTGACAACCCGCAATCCGAAGTAAGGGGTGGCCAGCCCGATACTCCAACATAACGAAATTATGGATGGAAATCATTCTCAGCATCAACATCAAAATATGGAGTATACTGGAAAACCACCCAATAATTCAGAAAGCAGGTTGCCAAAATTTAAAATTTAGTTTAGTTGCAAGTAAAAGAAAACAATTTAAGCAACCCAACTCTGAAGAGAAAGTGGAATTCCAAAAGAGTTGATATATATACATCCGTAACAGCGATACAATATAGGACCGAATATTCTGTCGGTCAACAGTTACATACAACGTATCACAACAGTTTAATAGTTACATAATACATCCATTAAACAATTACATAAGTTGGGCCACACGCCCGAGTGAAAGACCCGATCATATCTAGAATACAAAAATGAAGGTGTCTAACAAAACATCCTGTAATATCCGCAAAATCTTACAGCTCCTTGAAAGCATAAGAGTAGGAATATCAACACGGACGTCCTTGCAAAGGAGCACCTGAACGGATACAATAATATACACAACATTGAGAAATGAACGGGTCAGTGACCGATTTCTATATGATTCCCAGATGAATAAGAAGCATGATAAATATGATAAGTTAATCATGAATGATGAAGATGAGAATCTAACCACCTAATCGCAAAGCATAATAAAGCAGTTTAAATGATATGCCTTTTATTAAATTATGCAAGAGAATATAATTAGACATCATAAATTTAAAAGCCTCCATCATTATTTACCACTTTATTCCAATTTCCATTCCTTAACAAGAATATAATACCATCATTTATTCTTATGGCATTAACATAACTCAAGTCCCACTTGATTTAGAAAGGTCATATTCTTATACATATAATGATTCGAAGATCGCCCCTCCGAGTTTCCCAACTGGGCGCACCATTAAATGACTATCATCTTCCAGGGGCCTATCAAACAAGGCAGCCTGGGCACCTACCGCATGTAGGGAAGTGGCCATATGCCTGCGAGTGAGTCATAACCACACCCGGAATTACCTCACTAGCGCAGAATAAAATACATAACAAACCCGCATATGGCCAAGGACTATAGTCTCCCTGCATTCACTAGCTAGGGGACATCACCTCATGCGCAAACTTCCCTTATGATAGAATTTAGACAGGTGTGTTTAAGTAAATTGACATTTACCAATTTAATAACATTTTCATTTCCATTAATCATATGTGTGTTTCATTACATCTGAAACCATAATCACTTAATATTTTCATTAATATTCATCATAATATAAGTCCCGAATTAATCTTCAAGTGATCACAATAATTCCCAAGTCTCAAGGTCTTGTATACCTCAAAAGAGCCCCAAAAGTCTCCAAGCATGGGCCTACAACCCCTATCCTCCTATTAAGTTGTAAAAAGAAAAGTAATGCCTGAACATCACTTTAAGTCCCCCCCCCCCCCCCCCCCGAAATAATCCCCAGTTGAACCAATTCTAATCTAGGGTGGCGACCAAACTCAACTAAGACTCTAGGACTCTAAGTTTAATTCATTAAAGAAGGTTCATAAGTCCTAAGCCTAGAGAAAAAGAATAAAAATTGAGTAAAAAAAAATAACACAAAACTTCATGAACCGAATTGATTCGCCCTAGGGCCGAATCGATTCGTCCAGCGAATCGATTCACCCAGAAAGCGAATCGATTCGGGTAACAAAACCCAACTTTATGTAAATGCCGAATCGATTTGACCTTAACCCGAATCGATTCGGTTACCCAGACCTGGAAATTGGTTCTAAGCGAATCGATTCGCCCAGGGTCCGAATCGATTCGCCCCTGCGATTTTACCAAGTTTGGCTATGGAGTCTTAGACTCCAAAAATTACCCCAAACTCAAATCCATCCAAACCAAAATCATTTATGGCTACCAACTGATTATAAATGCTTCCAACAACATTAATCTACACTAATAAATACCCAAATCTCTTTCAAAGATTCCAAAACCCGTAAATCCATGAAAAGCCGTAACTTTGTTAAACCATAATTAACCCACAACTATCAATGCTAATTATCCAACTTAAATCACATAATAGCAAGTAGAAAACTTGCCTTGGTGTAGAAATCTCAGATTTTTCCTTGCTAGAAACAATCTCCAAGCTTGAATCTTCAATCTCTCTCTTTCTCCCAAAGTTCTCTTCCTCTCTCTAACTCTCTAGGTTAAAAATGCTCTTAAGGGAAATAAAATACCTAGCATGACTAAATCGGGGCATTAGTCTAAAGTTTCCAAATTTAAGTGGTTAATACGACATTAAAAAGATTCCCCGTACGCAATATACTAAAACCAGTCAAAAGTGCCCAAAACATCAAAATACAACATGGCACACATTTTGACTATCTCTCACCTCCCGGAACTAACTACACCCTCCAAATTATCATTTGGAAATTTTATAACTCATTTTAAGTTCCAGTTACATTTTTAAACCATAATGTCATTTTAATTCTCATGACAAAATCAAACACAACATGGCGGTATTTACCTACACATATGGTAAATATGCAACATTTTAGTAAATATTAACTTATCTCATTAAATTAATACTTACTCCACATTCCAATATTTTATATATAATTACTTCACATAGTAAATAAATATAAAATAGGCTCTTAAAAGTGAGGGTTGTTACAGTTAACATTGTGCTTATGGCTCACGCGCGTAATTCTGACTTTGACACTGGGGAGTTATTTTCCTTCATTAGTAGCTTGTTTACTACGATTACTAGATATATAGATTTTATCACCAAGCTCTATTTATATGTGGATCCATCGTGATTGTGGAGACATGATAATATGTTAGATCGACTTGGTGTTTGGCCGCTTCATTGATTTAGACATGTGGTCTTATGACTTTATTATTTAGCTTTGATTAGTAGCTATATGTATTGTGGTTATATCGACTAATGGGTTTAGGCTTTTATGTTATCATTTTCGAGCAAGGGATGTTTCTTATAGTTATGCTTAGTATCTAGAGATGGTCTATCACACACTTGTCTATGTATAGATGCGTGAACATTAGAGGGGTTATAATTTCTTAGAGATTATATCGATAATTGGAAGTTTTTAGTTATAGTTGTGTGGTACCGAGTTACCACCGATAATAGAGATTAGTGTTTGGCCTTAGTATTGGCATTAGTATTTTGTTCGTTAAGCAAACATTTTAGTTAGTTTGACTCTATTGTTAAGGATGGAGTGACATGGGAGAAGACAACTCCATTTGGAGCCAATTAAGTTATATTGAGTAATATTCTATTTTGGAGGAACTCAAGTGCTCTCCATTAAAAGATGAACGATTCACTTTATTGAGTGGATCACCAGGAGTTGATAAGGTCAGGATGTGGAATAAGTGTTTACTTCCGCATATAATGACCTGTTGGGAAATTTTGAGAGAGTGTCCTTTGTATGATGAGTTCGTGGTTACATTTAACGATGTAATCTCATTTAAGTAGAAGAATTTGTAGCAGTGGTGGCCTTTGTACCTAATGTTTTGCCAAGGGTAGTTCAGGACAAAGTGTTTATTTTTTTAACTAAGAGAAGGTATGCAAGTTGTAATTAGGAAGGGTCTCCTTGTACGTTGACAGAGGTAAAAGAACATTTTAAAGGAAAATCACTTGTGCCGGAGGGTCTCACACTACAAGAAGTAGTTTTGACCAAGTCACGTAATTCGTAGTACGTTGTATACTTCAAGGGCTACTGTATGTATCATGAATTGAGGAGTCAGTATCAGTGGTCAAAGTGGGGTGTCTAGTAGAATAGTTTGTGTCTAGGGATATCCTACTAGTAGTGAAGGTAGAGTACTAGAAATGTTTAAAGAGTCATAATTATTAGTGATTCCAGTGTAAAGGTAGGATAATAAATTTCTTTTGAATTCTTATAGGGTACATAGATAAAAGAAGGAATGTGGGAGCCATCTGGGTCATTTGAGTTAGGTTGAACAAGTTGAGTAAGAGATAAGAGTTAAAAATTATTATATAGTAATGTGTTCGGAACACTTCGGAGGAGGTGGTGTTCATAATAGAGTGTATAAGGACTATCAGAGGAGAAAAAAGAGACTTTCGAGTCAAGAAGAAGTGTGGTTTTGTCTCTCAGGAGGTAGGTCAAGTTCTTTTTAAAATCTCATTGAGTATGAGAATTGTGAAGCTTAGATTCTAAGGGGAAGTTGGCATTCCGATGCATGGGTCCTTTTGACACTCGTGGATAGGGCGATGCCAATATCATTTGACATCTTATCATCGTTAGTGCGTACACAATGTTTCTATGAGTATATGACGAAGGGAGTTCCTGCGGGACAAGTTCATGTTTCAAAGGTTGGAATAGTTTGGTTGAGTGTTAGCTGAATGCAATTTACCATAAGAGACCGTAGTGTCCATTAGGGCATAGGACGACTAGATTTTGTATAGAATGTAAGGGCTCCACAAATGAGATATTCCTAGACTTTTGAGTAGAAGAATTCAAATTTTGAGGACAAAATTCCTTGTTTAATGGGGAAGAATATAAGACCCCGTATTTTCTGAATAATATTTAATTATAGAAATTAATTATGTGTGCGTGCTGTGACATGTGATGTCCATATTTATATTTATGTGTTATATTGTTCATATTTGAACTCAGACTCAATATATAATAATTCATTAATTTAAAAATTGATATTTAGACTCATAATAGTAATTTGTACAATATCATATTTTGGGTTGGCTTAGAATGCCCGTTTTTAACTTAAAATAGTGTGCTTTAAGTCTATTGTATTAGTTCATGGCTTGGGTAGTGTTTTAGGCCATTTATAGGTGTATTTGGGCTCATTGGGATGTGGTCCATATGGATCCTAGGGTTAATTTCATCGGAAGTTAAGTTTAGTAGTAATTAGGCATAAATTAAACACTTATTAGTCAAGTGGAGAAACCCTAGAGAGCTTGAGGGGAAGCGGCACTAAGGGTTGGAAGAAGAATTAAGAGGTTTTAGAGATTGGTTCCTCAATCAATCCATAGGCAAGTTTTCATTCTTTAAGAATTTCGATTGAGATTGTGTTATAGTGTAGTAATCCATTGGATTCTAATTTATATGTTTATAAATCTGATTTTAATAATATTTTATCCAATTTGTAAAATTTGGTTAATGTTGAAATTATACCTTAATCCTTTATTGATGAATTAAGATAAATTATTGAGAAAATCTGTGATTTGAGATTATAATCCGATTTGTATTGATTTCAATTGAATCATGTTAATGAATATTTTAGTATTCCATTAAATCTGAATTGAATTTGAGTTGTTTTGGGTGGAACATGTCCAGTTATATAAATATGATATTGACTCTTAATTGTGGTTTGATTCACCTTGAGTTGATTGATTTAGATTATTATTATTGTTATACACCTTAGACTTAAAGGAGGATATTATTTAGTCTCTTTATGTGATTTAAAATTAGGTTCTGGGTTGTTAATGGCTATTTTTGACACTTGGAGAAGATGAACTTTGCGTCGAACTCATTCAAATGAGATTGGTAATCTCATTCGAACGAGATTGGTAATCTTGTTAGAACTAATCATATTGTCTTTCAACGATATCCCACCCATGGAATTATAGATAATTGAATTACGAATGCGTGGGTGCTGGTTTCGTATTTTTTGCATTTTTTTTATGAATTTCTTATGAATATTTTACCAACAGTGCCCAAGGATAAAATTTTGCATTTGTGATTTGGGGTTTGGGCTTCATGTTGGGTTCGTTTTGTTAGGATTTTATCAAGGAGTTATTTTTGGGTTATAGTATGAGATATTATGGTAATAATTTGAGAATATATTGGATTTCAATAAGACTTATTGAAGGCTTAGAATACCCAGATAAATGGTTAGAATGATTATATAGAGTTTTGTCAACCGTTCGACCTAGACAACTGTTATTCGGGCGGGGGGGGGGGGGGGGGGTGAGGATTTCCTTGATTGGATTTCACTTACAAGATATCCCATGCATGGAGTCTAGGGTAAGTCAGGAGATTTTAGTATTAATATATTGTGAATCATTAATTATAATTCATTTACGACCCATTGAGTATGGAAATGATATTATTAAGTTAATTTTGGTATATGATTAGGTGTGATATGATACCTAGATTTGGAGAACCTTGGAAGACCAGGCTTGAAAGAGTGTGCGCGTGCATTCAAATTAAGAAATTATATAATTAAACACAGTTTAACCCAAATAAAACCTAAACATGCAACTAGGTGTGATTGAACAAGATGTAAATCATGCAAGAGAATTCAAACACATACATGTGAGGAAAAATCCCCCAAAGGGGCAAAACCATTTATTTTCATTATAATATTATAACATACAATTTCGGATTACAATGAAAAATACAGTGACACAGAATTACCCACAGGTGTCGGATCTATAGTCGGCGGCTGGAAGTTTCCCTTTCCAGGAGGGCAGCAATAAAGAAGAAGAACGGTCTTCTCCACAAGGGTATGAACAAAACAGTGTTTGTGTTCTAGGGTTTCAAAACGATTCACAAATGATTTGGAAATTTGTGTGAATAAAAAAATGAGTTTTCGTAACTCACAAAGGTGAAGAGTTTGGGTTTTTGAGCTCTGAAAATCGTGTATAGAAGTCTTGCTAAACAAATCCCCGAAGTGGGTTTAAATAGGAATCTTTCAGCCTAAAAAATCTGAACACGATCTGATTGAAGGTATCCCAGGCGGATCGGTCCGAGGGGGGAGGATTGGTTCTTTTTAATTTTGGATTTATCGATTCGCTACCGGTCTGGGGTCTACTGGATCTTCAGCAAGCGGATCGGTCCGGTTGAGGGGCGGACCGGTCCTGCGTCGGATCGATTCTTTTAATCTGGGTGGACCAATCCGTCTGAGCAGGAAAAAAAATACTTTCTTCTTTTGAAATTCGGATCCGTTGATGATGATACGATCTTGATGTTGTTCAACGATGTAACGGCTTTTGGCATACAAATATGTCGGTACATACATAAAAACAAACATCCGAAATATCAAATAACAAAAATGCCTATACAAATCTACCCTTCCATGAACCCAAAACTGGAAAGATACATATGAACACGACTTCATCGTTTGGTCTTCAACTCTAAACGCTTTTCTCATTAGGGTGTACAATCCAATGATAATCCATGTAGTACCTACACACATGAGACAAAGCAAATACCACGTGACATATCGAGTTTGAAATGAGATAAACATATATAGCAATTTTATGGGAAAACTCAAAATTTTAAAACACTCCCATAGTAAGATAATTCTTTCTCCCTCTTTTTATGATGTCCCCCAATAGACAAAATCACACCATGAATGAACATAAAACAACCAAGTCCATGATAGTGTAAATGAATGGGTGTGATCAAATTCGATAGGAAAATCAATGCATACAATCATGACAAATGTGCACGATGAATATCGGATACTCCTAACGAATGAACTCAAATGATTCCTTTTGGTGTAAGAAAAAAACTGGAACAAGACATTGACTTAATAAAATCAATAAATCAAAGCTCAAAGTGATTTTCACACCAATAACGTCCAAAACGATTTCATGCTTTTTCAGAACTTTCATGGAAGTGCAAACCCGTTTAAACATTCTCCAACCAAACTCCCTCAGATTTATATTTTTAATAGAGGCTTTCTAAATTATCAAACTTTGGAGAATTGATGGTGAAACCTAATGGCCCATAATTGGCATGAATTGCTTTTTATTGCCTTTACAATTTTTTCTGGGCTCTTTTTACCTATTTGGACCTCGGATAATAAAATTCCTCCATTTTTTAGGTCCTTTTGAACGATGGCTTTTGCGCAAAGAATAGATAATTACCTTTCGCAGCCCCTCCCCATTCTTAAAGAAACACGCAGTCTCACAAAAATGGTTTTTACATGCAGTCCAATCTTATCAAGTTTTATCACATATTGAACGTTGTATAGACAGAATTGAGATGGAAACACTCAAGCCAATATGAGATAGACAAGTACAATAATCAATTAAAGGTGTGCATGTGTGCAATAAAGGATATAGGAGTCAAACATGTAGGAAAATATCACTAATTACATCTCAAAGACTTCAAACAATGTAAAACACATGGATGAAATGATGTAGCGTCTCAAATCTCTATCGAATAGTCACATGGATATGTGAAGTGAAGTTGTGACTAGGCTATCTTAAATGCTCATCCGTAAAAGGTGCAAAACAGAGATATTTTTGGATTTTTCAAAAATTTTATCAAAATAAAATCTTTTTGTGCTTTTCTCAAAAAATTTCTAAAAGAATTTTTTTTGTATTTTTTAAAAAGAAATATAAAAAGTAAAAAGAATAAATACACTAGTGATACAATCTAGCAATAGGAATCAAAGGATATGATAATGACAATGCATCCTATGCTAGACACGGACTAACCCTTCAGTCGACTGTGCAAATCCCCAAAGACTTCCTAAGACTCTCAAATCGAAGGGCATCTAAAGGTTTCGTGAAAATATCGACTAACTGACGGTCGGTAGGAACGAAACTCAGGGATACGACCTTCTCCTCAACTAACTGACGTAGGAAGTGCTCGCGTAACCTTATGTGCTTTGTGCACGAATGTTGGACGAGATTGAGGGATATGTGAATCGCGCTTGTGTTATCACAGGAAATGATCATGGTGTCCTGTGAAATCCCATAATCCTCCAACATTTGCTTCATCCACAAGAGTTGCGTGCAACAACTCCCGGCGACGATGTACTCAGCCTCCATAGTGGACAAAGAGATGGAGTTTTGCTCCTTGCTCAACCAAGAGACAAGAGCAGAACCAAAATAGAAACACCCACCAGAAGTGCTCCTACATCCATCTGCATCCCCGGCCCAATCGGCATCTGAATAGGCGGACAATTGATCATCGGTATCAATGGAATACCAAATACCGTATGAGAGAGTTCCACTCACGTATTTGATAATACGTTTTAGAGTGAGTAAGTGTGACTCTTTCGGAGATGCCTGATATCTTACACAGACTCCAATACTAAAGGCTATGCGGGATGACTGTCAGTCAAGTAGAGAAGACTACTTATCATACTCCGATACAAGGTTTGCTCTACGTCCTTGCCTGAAGTGTCCTTACTAAGCTTGATAGAAGTACTCATAGGTGTACGTGCATGCTTAGCAGAGTCTAAACCAAATTTCTTCACTAGGTCTCTAGCATACTTGGATTGGGACATGAACATACCATCCTCTAGCTGACGAACCTGGAGACCGAGGAAGAAAGTTAGCTCACCTACCATGCTCATCTCAAACTCACTTTTCATCTCTTGCTCAAAGTGGTGAGCATGCTGGGAGCATGTGGATCCAAAGACTATGTCGTCCACACAGACCTGGGAAGCCAAAATAACACCGTCATCTCTCCTGACGAACAACGTCATATCAACTCCTCCTCTCTTGAAGACATGGGCTAAGAGATAGGAAGTAAACATCTCATACCAAGCACGGGGTGCTTGCTTCAAACCATACAAGGCTTTTCTCAGATAATAGACGTGCTCAGGGTGCTTAGGGTCTTCAAACCCTTTTGGTTGTTTCACATAAACCTCCTCCTATAGAATGCCATTCAGGAAGGCACTCTTGACATCCATCTGATATAACTTAAAGCGCAGATGACATTCGATGGCGAGTACTAAGCGGACAGAATCAAGCCTCGCAACAGGAGAAAATGTCTCTCCAAAGTCTACACCCTCTATCTGTGTGTAGCCTTGGGCGACTAACCTATCCTTGTTTCTGATTATGGTACCATTTTCATCCATTTTATTCTTAAAAATCCACAGGGTACCGATCACATTAGTATCACTAGGTCAGGCGATAAGTTCCCAAACATTGTTCTTTTTAAACTAAAGAAACTCATCCTGCATGGTAGATATCCAGTGTTCATCCTTGAGTGCTTCTTTGTGATTCTTGGGCTCGACTTTGGACGTGTAGCAAAGATGGCTAACAACGTTCTCTAGTTAAGCACGAGTCTTGACCCCTAGAGTGGGATCGCCAATAATGGCAGAAGGGTCATGAATCTTGCGAACCCAAGAAGGTGTGTCCCCTAACACAGGAGTGGGGTCCACAGAGTGTGAGTGAGGGACAAGAAGGTCACTCCCAGAAAAGTCCTCATCCTCACACTGAAGGTTAGAATCAATAGTCGTCGGAGGTTCGTCATCTTGGACAGTGACGTTTATTGATTCCATAACCTTAGATCTCTTCAGGTTAAAAACCCGGTACGCTCTACTATTCGATGAATATCCTAGAAATATTCCCCCGTTTCTTCGGGAGTCAAACTTTCCTAATTTCTCTCTATCTCGTAGGATGTAGCATTTACTCCCCAAAACACGAAAATATGCCAGGTTGGGTTTCTTACCAGTCCACAATTCATAAGGCATCTTAAGTGTGTGTGGACGTAAGTAAACCCTATTCACCGTGTGTCATGCAGTAGGAACTGCCTCTGCCCAAAATCTCCTAGAAACTTTGCGACCTAGAAGCATATATCTAGCCATCTCTTGGATCGTTCTATTCTTTCTCTCAACAATCCCATTTTGCTGAGGAGTCTTTACAGCAGAAAACTCATGTTTGATCCCAAGGCTATCACAATAAAAATCTACCTTTGCTTCCTTAAATTCAGTGCCGTTGTCACTATGTATCCTGTTAATAGTGACTCCGTGTTAATTTTACAGGACACAGCACTTGGTTATTAAAAACTCAACAACATCGGATTTCTCTCTCAGAAAACCTATAATGGAGTATCTGGAGAAATCGTCTACCATCATGAGGATATACCTCTTACCACCCAAACTCTCAGTATGAGTAGGACCCATAAGATCCATGTGAATCAGCTCAATGAATCGGGAGGTGGTAATGGAATGCAACTTCCTATGAGGGCTCCGAATTTGTTTTCCCAACTGACAGGGTCCACAAATAGTGGAAGTTGACTTTCTAAGAGATGGTAAGCCACGTAATAGGTCCTTTTTGACTAAACGAGTCAAATCTCTAACGCTCACGTGACCTAGATGTTGGTGCCACAAATCCATAGGTGTGATCATGGCGCTTTTGCAGACAAGTGAGGATGTGGGCTCAGTCCCATAGCAATTATCCTTTATCCTCACCCCTTGCACTAAAAGTTTATCGGCTTGATTATAGACCTTACAAGCATCCCAATCACACTTTACGGCAAAGTCAGCGTCGCACAGCTGGCTAATGCTGAGAAGGTTTGCTTTCAAACCTTTGAAGTACAAAACATTTTCTAGCTTAGGAAATCTAGGTAACTCAAAAGTACCACATCCTATAATGCTAGACTTGCTCCCATCTCCAAAGGTGACTCTGCCATCCTGATAATCCTCAAGAGATGTAAAAAATGAGGCATCACCTGTCATATGTCTGGAGCACCCACTGTCAAAATACCAATGTGAGGTATTATGTTCTTTGAGAGAGACATGAACAACAAAGACCTTTTTATCTTTATTAGGTACCCAGGAAGTGGTGACCTTTTGTTTGCCTTTGTTGTTGTTGGTTTTAGCTGGAATGTGAGAAGAATTCACTGATGGCAAAGACATCCGTCAGAATTCCTTCATCAAACACTGAGACGTGGTAGCTAAAAACTCAACACGCTCTCTCAGACTGGCAAAATCATCAGAATGATGTGGTGGAGCAGTAGTATGTCGAGTCCGACACAAACTATAGCAAAAGTTCCAGAGGTGGCCTTTTCTTTTGCAATAAGTACAAAAGAACACAGTCAAAGGCGGACCTTGGTTTGCTTTTCTTGATCGAACTCTCCTTCGAGGTTTTTGAAGATGACCATAAGAAGTCGTAGTAAACTCAGGAACTGGTCCAGGTGAAATTTGGGACGTGGAGGCACCATCATAACCTATTCCCTGCCGATCACCAAAACCTAAAGTGGGGCCGAGGATCATCTTTCGCATTTTCCCAGATTTATCCTCGATTTGTACCTTGACTTCCTGTGCTCTCTCAAGGTCATGAGTAAGCTGGGCAACAAGGGCTTCAAGTTTCTTTCGAGTCTCCAGGGAGGTATGGAGCTCACTCGTAAGACCAACTACTTGTTTAGTCAAGTCCCCTTTCTCTTTCTCAAAATAACTCTCTCTCTCTCTATAAACAAACTTTCTCTCTCAAAACATATAGACTCTCTCTCTCTCTCATGGCGGTGCAGGTGGATGACTCTCTCTCTCTATCGTTTCTTCTAACTCTTCTTCTAATGCGGTGATTCTTAGAACTAACACTTTATTACGTTTTTTAGTTTTAAATGACTCATTATATAACTCGGCGTAGGCGCGTTGAAGATTACTTTCGCTCTCACTTGCATCATACTCCCCCTCACTCGCATCGCTCTTACTGTCGAGGTGTCCCTATGAAGTAGCATCCTCATCGTCGTGGGGTGATCTAGGAGTACTCACATGACTAGCCATGAATGCGGTGAAGTTACACTCATGCGGTGACTCATCTCCCGAGTCCACCGACTCTACCTCACTATCGTCACTAAGGGTAGCATTAAGGACAGCTTTTCCCTTTTCTCTATTCAGACGTGTAGCACACTCAAAATCTCTATGTCCCCTACCGTCGCACTCATAGCATCTATCACTGTCTTTCTTAGGAGGGTTTTTAACATCTTTTTCATTTTTCTTTTCAAACTTATTTTTCTCAAATTTCTTTTTATCTTTAAAATTGCCATTTTTCTTAAATTTGAGAATTTTTTAAAAGTTTTTAGCAAATAGAGCCAGATCATCTAAGTCAAAATCACATTCAGAATCAGAAGTTTCACTATCTTTCTTTCTAGACGACTCTACTCTCTTTCTTATCGTCCCCTCACTTTTTCTCTCTTGGGCATTAAGTGCAATTCCCTTATCTTTAGGCTTCACAGAATTAGGAAACATGTCTATTTCATATGTTTGCAAGTCTCCTACAAGTTCTTCCAATTTTAGCGTATTTAAATTACCCATAGAATTTAGCACAGTGACTTTAGGGATAAAACGCTTAGGCAAAGATCGAAGAATCTTTTTCACAACTCTTGCATTAGGAATATGTTCACCAAGATTAAAGCTAGTATTAACAATATTAGATAGCCTAGCATAAA
Source organism: Sambucus nigra (assembly GCA_949130495.1). Classification (NCBI taxonomy): domain Eukaryota; kingdom Viridiplantae; phylum Streptophyta; class Magnoliopsida; order Dipsacales; family Adoxaceae; genus Sambucus; species Sambucus nigra. The sequence goes on along the minus strand of OX422207.1, from coordinate 305,717,831 downwards.
AATCATCAAAACATTCAGTTTCAAGCATGGTGATGGTCTCAAATTAAGTTGTTAAATTTTGCAATTTAGATTCTTTCACAGTATTCGTTCCTTCATGGGTAAGTTGCAAAACATCCCATGCCTCTTTTGACGTGGTGCACGTCATGATACGTCGAAACTCATCAGGAGTGATGGATCTGGAAATAGCACTCAAACCCTTAGAATTAAAAGAAGACCATTTAAATTCATCTTCATTCCAAGAACTAACAGGTTTTAAACTGGTCACATTTTCAACGGTGACAGAGGGAGGTGTCCACCCTCTTTCAACAAGAATCCAAACACGTTCATCTATGGCCTTTAAAGCAGACCTCATGCGGGCTTTCCAATATGCATTGTTAGTTCCGTAAAAAAATGACATTTTATTATATGATTTCTCCATTGAACACGCTCTTTTTCAAAAATCAATTTTTCAGAAAATTGATATCTAAGAAAATTTTTACGGAAACTAGGAATACGCGATAGATTATCATAACCAGCTCTGATACCAATTTGAAAGAGTGTGCGCGTGCATTCAAATTAAGAAATTATATAATTAAACACAGTTTAACCCAAATAAACCCTAAACATGCAACTAGGTGTGATTGAACAAGATGTAAATCATGCAAGAGAATTCAAACACACACATGTGAGGAAAAATCCCCCAAAGGGGCAAAACCATTTATTTTCATTATAATATTATAACATACAATTTCGGATTACAATGAAAAATACAGTGACACAGAATTACCCGCAGGTGTCGGATATGTAGTCGGCGGCTAGAAGTTTCCCTTTCTAGGAGGGTAGCAATGAAGAAGAAGAACGGTCTTCTCCACAAGGGTATGAACAAAACAGTGTTTGTGTTCTAGGGTTTCAAAACAATTCACAAATGATTTGGAGATTTGTGTGAATCAAAACATGAGTTTTGGTAACTCACAAAGGTGAAGAATTTGGGTTTTTGAGCTCTGAAAATCGTGTATAGAAGTCTTGCTAAACAAATCCCCGAAGTGGGTTTAAATAGAAATCTTTCAGCCTAAAAAATCTGAACACGATCTGATTGAAGTTATCCCAGGTGGACCGGTCCGGGTCTGAGGTGGATCGATCCGAGGAGGCGGATCGGTTCTTTTTAATTTTGGCTTTATCGGTTCGCTACCGGTCCGGGGACTACTGGATCTTCAGAAAGCGGATTGGTCCGGTTGAGGGGCGGACCGGTCCGGGATCGGATCGGTTCTTTTAATCTGGGCGGACCGGTCCAGCTGAGCAGGAAAAAAATCCTTTCTTCTTTTGAAATTCGGATCCGTTGATGACGATACGATCTTGATGTTCTTCAAGGATGTAACGACTTTTGACATACAAATTGATAATGGACAAAAATGTCCTTACATGGCTAATATTATATGATCAATTACAGTTAACATGCGCATCAACTAATTATAATAGAGACTTTATGTGGAAACCATTTATATAGGTTGTTCATATTTATTTAAGCTATGTTACGAACATTGCTAGACCACTTAATTCTACTATGAACTTGACCCCATGCGCACGCTTTTAGGAAGATAATTTTCTAAATCCAAAATGTGTTGGTTGTGCTCACAATGGTGATTTGCATTAGTTATCACAAATATAGGCATAACATATTATAAGTCTATTCCGTGAAGTCTTGTGAATGGTTACGAAACCCATCTATACGCATGGTTGTAGATGAAATCGAAGTTTCACCTAAAATTTTTTGCAAGGCAATGATTTTAAAAACAATTTGGGTTGATCAACATAAAAATTATTTTTCATAAAAGATATGAACATGTAAATATGTATTATCCTTGGAGGATTCAATAAAAACATGTTATCCTTGGAGGATTCAATAAAAACTACCTCAAAAGGATATGGTCTCGAAACCATAAAAAAATAGGGTGCAAAAGCTTTGATGTAGAGAGGCCGTATGATCTTAAGTTATAATGTCCATAGATTCTAACGAAGAAGACTCTCTCTAACTATCGTCTCAATATGAATCGAGATTTTTGCCTCAACTTCGTGCAATACTCAAATTCTTTGACAAAAAATTAATCCAAACATAATGTGTATACAAATGTTTACCTTTTCAAGTTATTCCTACATATGATAATTAGTTGTATAACTTATAAATACAATTGGCGCTAGAAAAGTGGATCTTGTTCCTTTTTTGTAGCGACAAATATGTATGAATTTATATATATTTTAATTTAAAAAAATATTTTTAGACCATCTGTAGAGAAATGATTGAAGTTGTAAGTAAAGAAGTATGTACGTCAGTGATCTATCGAAATGAATTAATTAACACATCCAGTTAAGAAAACTCTTTATGAATTGAACCAACTTTTAATTTTAGCAAATAAAATCAGTTAGATTAATTTTCATGGGGGTGACCTAAAAATAAATCCAAAATCCGTAAAAATAGTCACAAACAATGCATAAGGATTTAAGAGTGGAAACCTTATAGGAAAAACCACTATCACCCCATCCCAACAAATCCACTATACTATGAATTTTAGGTCTTACAATGAATAGAAATTACTTACATATTAAGACAATGATTACCGCCATGAGGTTCCTCGATAATAGGGGAAAACGTGTCACAAGTGTATAAATATATACGTCGGTCATTATGCTAGGCTACCACCGCTATGAAAAAACCTAGACTATTGACTACACTCTTTTAAAGGATTATAGCGGCCAGTCCGAGTATCAAAATCCACAGAGACTAGTTGTTAGAATTATATTAATTTAATACTTCAGGAATAAAAGTGTAAAAGAGAATTGTTAACAAAAGAAAAGATAACTAGGCATGCAAAATAAACTAAGATTACAAAAAGGCACAAAAACTATAGATTGAGACTAATATCCCTCACCTTAGATTAATTAGTACAAATGGTTACATGGAAAGATGAGTTTAACAAAATTGAATCTCATTTTAACAATTTATTAAATTTAGAGTTGTCACCCCCTAAATCGTCATAAAAGCCAACTATGATTTTGGAGTCAACAAATACCACAAAAATAACAAATGCAAGGTTGTAAATATGAAGCATACATGATATATCCCGTTAAATCTACTAGATGTAAAATCAAGAACAACCCAATCGAATTAAACAAGCCAACTCCATAACCAAAGCAAAGTAACCCATTAACCCAAGGTGACTTAAGTCAATCTCAACCTAAACTAAGCTAGCTACAAGGCATCATAAATTACATTAATTTAAATGTAAGAAAGTAAGGAAAGGAAGTAAATGGAAGCAATAAAATTTACACTACAAAGCAAGAAATCAACAAAAGGAAACTATATTAATGGTAGGGATGACAAATAGTGCACTTGCAACACCCCAAGAGATATGGAAGAGAAGACCTTAACACCTAAACCCTAACTTAAAATATCTAAAATGATATATATCTAAAACAAACCAAAATTTTGTTTATATATTAAGTTACAAATAAAATAAAAGAAAAAGAAATTAAAAGGAACAAAGTTCCAAATACCTGCTACGATCAATCGACCGCATGCAAGGGGTAGATTGGTCAGGATCTTGATTCGACTTTCCCTTATTTCACTTCGAAGGAAATAGCTGAATCACCGGTCGATCGAGGGCTCAGAACCGATTGATCGATCCCTTGTTTCTAGTGTCCTTTGGTCCATCCTGAGGAGAAAAGGAGATTTATGAAATCGGTCTTAACTTCTTCGTCCGAACTCAAAATGACATACCGTTTATGGCCACACGACGATAAAGTATGAAATGTATAAAATACCCTTAAATTTACGTCCGACGAAAAAAGTTCTTCGATAGAAAGGAAAATAGCAATATTACCCAAAATGGAGCGATCTCATGAAAGTACAAGTCCAATGATTATGCAAAACATGTTAGCACCAAGAATAACAAAAAACAAATAAAAATTAACTAATTATGCTAGATAATAAGTAAGAATAAATAAAAATATGGAAAGTAAAAAAACTAGATATTTACAACGTATAATTTGAACTTCTAATTAACTATACACTAGAAGTTGAAATCTTTGAGGGTACACCCAAAAAAAGATTTAAATTTAAGGGAAAATCAGTGTACCCTCATTTTCATGCATACCTTTCGAAAAATAAGGATTCCGTTCAAACAACGGAAGGTATGTGTAAGGAAAAAGAAATGAACCATCATCAATTAAAAGTTTTAGGGGTGGGGATGATGGGGGGTTTGGATTGAATGGGTAACAAATACACATGGGATCATAAATAAAACAAAATTTTCTCCTAAGGTTTTTACAATTGGAATGGGAAGTGGCACACATGGAGGCAAAATTGCCTTCATGGAAAGCAACTCGATCAATATTCCTCATCGGTGAAATGGTCAAACGTTTGCCGATTCATCGGACACTTGTATCGGTTCGATTATATAGAATAATGATGGGGAAGAAATAAATTCAACCTCAAGAGATGAATCATCATCGCTTAAATATTGAGTTTTGAAGGAAATAAGATCCTTTTTAATGAAATATTCTTCTTTAGGTACCAAAGAAGAAATCATTTCATTGCAAATGGATACTACGTCCATTTATTACTCATTTTCATTCTCTATTATACCATGGGCCAAGTCAAGAATGATTTGTTCCAAAGTAGGCACAAAATTCTCATTTGGTTCAAAACATTCCTTGACTTCAAAAGTCTCAGAAGATAAATCGTCGTTGGATTTGAATAATGCATCCAAAACTTGCTCCCAATAATGAGTTTCTTCTCGATAACGATTTTCACGCTTCCCATTTTCAAGAATGCGCAAACCCTCATGCAAAGTCATAGGTGGAGGCACGGATTCTTGATAATGAGAAGTTTGAAAACAATCCTTGGAACTACAATCAAAATCATAATCATAAGAATTTTGAAAGCCATTACAAATCGTTTCAACATTCTTATTATAAGTATTGTGAGGCCCAATATCGGAATAATCATTTTCAAATTTCCCGTAATCCATAACTTGACTTTGGTAATACTCACCCAATGACATTTTAGATGTTTCACATTTTTTTCCTTTGCGAGTATTCCCTAAAAGTCATAGGTTTAGGGGGATTTTGACAATTATTACTATGATTACCACACAAATTAGAATAAGACATGCCTACCCCCAAAATACCTAAAGGTGGAAAATTCCACAAAGTGATGTGCATCCAAAAAATTCAAGCGTTTCTTGGCGCTCAAATATAGAAGTCTTAATAAAAATAGTTAACAAAGAATACAAATATAAAGAAAAATACTACGAAATACTAAATCAATTAAATTCTAAAATAAAAAAGTCCCCGACAACAGCGCCATTTTGATTACAGGTTAAAATCACGCTGCAGGTGTATAAATATTTACGCCGAACGTTATGCTCAGCTCCTACCGCTATGCAAAAACTTAGACTATTGACTACACTCTTTTAAGGAAGTATAGCGGCCCGCTCGGGTATCGAAATCCACAGAGACTAGTTATTAGATTTATATTGATTTAATACTTCAGGAATAAAAAATGTAAAAGATAATTGTTAAAAAAGAAAAGATAACTAAGCATGGAAATTAAACTAAGATTATAAAAAGATGTAAAAACTATAGATTGAGACTAATATCCCTCATTTAGGATTAATTAGTATAAATGGATACATGGGAAGATGAGTTTAACAAGATTGAATCTCATTTCAACAATTAATTAAATCTAATGTTGTCACCCCCCAAATCGTCATAAAAGCCTACTATGATTTTGGCGTTAATAAATACCCCAAAAATTACACATGCAAGCTCGTAAATACCGAGCATACATGATATATGCTGTTAAATATCCTAGGAGTAAAATCAAGAATAGCCCAATCTAATTAAACAAGTCAACTCCATCACCAAAGCAAAGCAACCCATTAACCCAAGGTGAGTTCAATCAATCTCAACCTAAACTAAGCTAGCTACAAAGAATTATAAATGACATTAATTTAAATGCTAGAAAGTAAGGAAAGAAAGTAAATAAAAGCAATAAAATCTACACTACAAAGCAAGAAATCAATGAAAAGGAAGCTATTTTAATGGTAGGATGATGAATAGTGCACTTACAACACCCAAATGGGCAATACCCAAAGAGAGATGGAAGAGAAACTCTCAACACCTAAACCCAAACCCTAACTATATAATATATATATATATATATATAAAACAATCCAAAACTTTATTTATATATTAAGTTACAAATAAAATAGAAGAAAAAGAAATTAAAATGAATGAAGTGCCAAATATCTGCTACGACCGGTCGACCGCGTGACGGGGGCCGATCGATCGGGCTCTTGATATGAGTTCCACCTATTTCACTTCAAAGGAAAAGGCTGAATCACTGGTCGAATGGGGGCTCAGGACCGGTCAGTCGGTCCCTTATTTTCTGGTGTCCTTTGTTCCATCCTGAGGAGAAAAGGAGCTTTACGAAAGTGACCATAACTTCTTCGTTCAAACTTGAAATGGCGTGTCGTTTACGAACATGCGAATATGACTCAACGAACCACGCTTTCGTGGAATTCCACTGAGCTAAAAATAAAGTATGAAATGTCTAAAATTCCCTTGAAGTTGAGTCCTCACTTTAAGCATTCCAATACCTACAAAAGATTAATTTGCAAAGCATATATTCATTCATAGTAAAGGTTGTCTGGTTAATGAACATAAATATAGGCATAAAGATCACATAAAGTGGCAAAATGAGTAAATATAATGGGCATGAGTGTGCAATATTCGTGATGTATCATCCCTCCCTTCTGTTATGATCTTATGGCTATGTTCACTAGCAATCGGCTTCTCCATGCCTAGACTCAGGTTGCATAGTCCTCGTACCTTTGTACCCACTGATCTTGGTTATCAATGATTAACCCACATGTATGCTACGTGTTAGTGATCCATAAGATTGCTCGTGCTAATATCGTTTGGTGGTGTAGAAGACTAGAGGAGATTGTAAACACAAAGTTTACGTTGCAAATGTGAAATTTGACATGATCTCACTCTCACCAGAAAAATCTGTCAATTTTTTTCAAAGATTTATTGAAATTAGGTTGCCTATCTTGAAATACACATCTTTGTTGTTATTTATACGTTGCAGGATAATATATCAACTCAAATACAATTTCCAATAAATCTAATCCTCGTTCCGAACAAGGTGACCTAGTTTGAATAAGGTCTCTTTGCATGAAGGGATCTCGTGCGACATCTCTATCGTATGAGAAGTTTTTCTTACAAAGCTGGGTTCTCGTGTGAATCCCCTTTATCACGAAGGGGTCTCTCATTTACACGAGAGGAGAAGATTTTACCCTTTTGCAAATTGTAAAACAATATTTGAAATACTTTTCCACACATTTAAAAATCTTTTTCTCTATCAGTTTTCTACTTAAAAATTAAACTTGACCAGAAACCTCAAATACTTACCAAATCTTCGATAATCTGAATGTTTAAATATGTCTGGCTCGGTAGATCTTGGTCGTAATGCTTTGTCTTTGTCTTAAATGATACATCATTTATAAATTAAAAGACACTAAACAACACACATAGACATTTGTTCCGAAATAAATCCAAGGCAAAAAAAGGAGTGGAAACCCATGTCCTTTAAGTAAGTCTGTTTATAAGAAAAGTGAATACAAAATTCATCAAAATACATATGTTTTTTTTTTTTGCTAAGCACACATAAGAAAATGTTAATAATTACAAGCAAAAAAATTATTTCGAGTATTTTTTTTCTGTAAAATAGGATTATTTATATTGACTTTGAATGCTAAGGGACCTTAGTGTATATTTTTCAAAATTATAAATTTAAGTGTAGAAGAATTGACTAAAGGATCAAACATTAAAAATTCCAATAATTAAAGGGGATTATACTCTCTTATCCCTCGACGTAAGATTCTGGAAGCATATCTTCACAACTATTAAAATGAATGCTTAGGTCCCTCTAATGTAAAAATGTATTCCTACCCTAATTTTTTGAATCGAAACCCCTTCTTAATCATTTTTCTTCTTTGTCCTTGATCTCCTTTATAATCAGTTAAAAAATAATCAAAAATCCTAGGCTCTATCTCTATCCAAAATATAGGATATGTTACTATAATTTCCAATACTATTACTCATTACTAAAAAAGCAAAACCATGAACAAATTAAATTTTCCACATATTTCATTTATAAATGATCGAATTCAATCGTCAATTAGTTCAAATTAATATATATTCGACTTGAAACACAAATTACCAAATTTGAACTTAACATGAAAACAATTATTGGTATAAATACAGAATAAGCATCCACTGATGTTTAAGAACCATTATCTGATACATATAGCCTTTTCACTTATTAGTACTCTAGTAATTATTTTGTCTATATAATTTAATTTATTGCATGGTTCAGTGAATTAGTATACATATTCATATTAAAGTTTTACAAGTAGTTATGCCCATAGATACAAATTACATCCATATATAATCAAAATTTGGCATGCACTTAGTAAAGTGCATGCAAAAAATGTGCGTATTTTCATCAAACTACACCAAATTCTTTATGTCTACATTGTATATGACACATAAAAATTGTGTGTAATTTAAAAAAATACATATAAAACTATGTGTACTTTCATAATTCTCTATTGAAGTATCATACAAGTTCTCTAACCATCGACAAACAACTAGGATTGCATCGCAACCATTCCTATAAGATTTTTATTTCCTATTTAGGTTTTGAACTTTTCCATAGTGCTAGAATTGAAATTTCAATCTCCTTGTGATCAACCCAAAGACGACTCACTCACTACTAATCTCTATTAACTAACATTTGTATATGAAACAATATATATAAACAAACATAAAGCATTCTCACAAAACTTGATACTCATTTCAAAATGAATAAAACAATCAATTATTAATCAATAATAAAATGTTTTAAACATGGTTTTATGAATAAACCCCAATAATCTTTCAATTAAAAATTTTCAAATATTTTTCGATCATCTTCTAGTATTATCATATAACACATCCTTCTTGTAATGGCCAAAACTTCCTCAAATCTCTATGCATAATCACTAAAGTCTCAACCTATACATAGTATATCACAAAACCCATAAGAAACTGTATGTCTTCTTCTCAAATCCAAATAACCCCATGTCACTTAAAATCCAACCCATATTACATCTCTTTTAGCATCGACTTGGAATACCGTTATCTTCCATTACTAATATATGTCACAATTGTGTAACTCCTTAACTACCGAATACACTTTAATCTCTAATGATAAAATCATAGATCCAACTTATCTACCCAAAGAATATTCTTTAATCCTATGAAGGCTTTAACTTCTGAGACACCATAAATTATCCTTTCCTAGGATTCCCGTATGATAGTGAAAAACCTACAAGACTGCAAATCTGACGTATCAATGACCCACATGAAAAAACTAGATGATCATATAACCCTCAAGAGCTAGGATCATGCTCCAGTACCATATGTAATACCCCAAATAATATTCATTAAGGTGGCCATGCTTAATTAATAAATACTCAAAAGTGAAACAAATTAAAATATCATTCTCAACATGTGACAGAAAATTGAGACAATAAAAAACTTTTCTTAACAAGAATAATGGATGATAAAAAACTATAAATAACCATTACTACATTTCCCTTTATTGAAATACTCTGAATACAATCAATTAACTACAAGGCAACTAAATCATAAACCTATGTCCCATATACAATGGCTGGAATGAAAACTAAAGAATACAAAGAAATATTTTCCAAATATCCCAAGTGTACCAACACTCTTAGATAATTATCGTACATATCAAATCCATCATTGATCCATAGCTTCAATCCAACTCTAACTCAAAATCTAAATTGTTAGTCAAAGAAGAGTGGGTTAAAACCCCACAAATATTCTAGCTACGTGATCCCAATTAGGGTACACACAAATACTCATAACTACTAGATCCACTAGATACAATAATAGAGTCTTTTAACTTGACAAAACTGTATAACTTCAAGAAAAAAGTATTTCTACGAGTAAGAGACAACCAATAATAAATGAGTCATCATAGTCCATTTCTATAATAAAAAGAACCAATAATCTATATAAATAATGAGTCCACAATTGACCCAACAATGCGCATAAAGAATCTACATTCATTAGTTTAACTATTATACCCCACCTTTACCAGTGTTATTTCAATTAGAAGATATTTTTCAATGAACTTATATAATAACAAACTAGTTCCCATTAATGAAGAGGTAACTAGTATATGCAATGATAATAATATTATAATCGAGGTTTACCCAAATAATTATATAACATAATCATAACGATACGTAAACTCATGACTAGTCCCCATTTATTACGAGGTCACATACATATAAGTCTTTCGTGTAAGCTGACACGAAAAAATAAATCGATACACCCTTATGCCCTCACTCCATAATCAACACACCCTTATGCATGCCTCCATAAAATAATCAATAACTTTGAATCCTAATTATAAGAGAAAGTTTTATGATTTCTCAACATTTTATTTATTTTGGCGTATCCCCTTACAAACCGAATCATCATGTACTTCCCAAGAACTTCAACATGAAGACCAATTAGTGATTGAGAACCAAATCGAAGATTAAATGAGTTGAAATCATCGCTACATTAATCGAGGAGGTATATGGTATATGATTTTATTTTATACTTTAACACTTTATTCAGGGATGTTTTTAAAATTTATTGGAGGCAAATTTTTAAAACGATTTTCTAAATAAAAATATTTTTTTATTTTTGGGTCGTTCGAACGAGTTGCTGTATTCGTTGGAACGAGAATATGAGTTCATGAAAGGAGTGCGCGTGCATTCAAATAGAGAGATTATTTAATTAAACTCGGTTTTTATCAATTAAGTCCTAAACGTGCATCTAGGTGTGATTGAAGATGATAAAATCAAGCAAGAACATTCAAACACACACATGTGAGGAAAAATCCCCCAAAGGGGTAGAACCATTTATTTTCACTATAATTTTGTAAGATACGATTACACGGATTACAGTAAAAATACAGTGTGACACAAAAATACCGGCAGGCATCGGTTCTGTAGTCGGCGTATGGAACTTTCCCTTTCCAGGAGGGCGACAATGAAGAAGAAGGCGGTCTTCTCCACAAGGGTTGAACAAACACAAGGTTATGTTCTTGGGTTGCAAACAGATTCACAAAGGTTTAGCAAAGATGTGTGAATCAAAACATGAGTCTTGGAACTCAAAAATATTAAGACTAGATGTATTTAGACTCTCAAATTCATCTCTCCAAGTCTTGTGAAATAACTCCATCGAAGTTGGCTTTTATAAGGAAACCAAAAAGAGTTTTAAACATATGGAAGTCTATCCAGCGTCAGGCACCTCGAAACGGTTCGAGTGTACCGTGAATCAGTTCGGCCCTGAACCGGTTTCGCTTTCGTTTCGCAGAAAATCGCTAGAACACGGGGCTTAAACACTTAGCATTTTTCTAAGGGATTTTCTTAGAATTTTCTCCATTTTCAAAGGGCCATAACTTCTTCATCGTAGCTTGAATTGAGGTGCCATTTCTTCTAGTATCTTCGTTGAGGAAACCTCTTAAACTATCCAGTTGGTCGGACCTCTAGACACTGGCTGTAAAATTACCAAAATGCCCTTGAACTTCCATATCTTACCTTTTTTTATTGTTTTAACTTCTCTTGCGTACCACTTGCATTAAGTACCTAAAATTGTGGAACGTGAAGTCATTGAGGCAGATGTGGGACACATGATGGAGATGTTGAATGCTTGATTCCTGGAATTTAGTTTGAGGCCGTCGTGTGAGATCGTGTAGAGACGTGCCAAATGTAGCGGCGTACGACATACACAAATCTAAGATAACGGACATGACAAAAATGTCCTTAAAAATATCCTCCTATGTCTATGACGGTACATACATAAAAGTCCGAATTATCAAATAACAAATTGCCTATACAAATCTACCCTTCCATGATCCCAAACCTGGAAAGATACAAATGAATAAGTCTTCATCGTTTGATCTTCAAATCTTCAAAACTTTTCTCATCAGGGTGTGTAATTAAGAGATCATCAATGTAGTACCTACACACATGAGATAAAGCAAATACCAAGTGTCATATCGAGTTTAAAATAAGATAAACATATATACCAATTTATGATGAAAGCATGAAAAGTGTGACGGTGTGATATCGATTTAAAAGAATTTGCAAGATTCCAATAAACCCTTATTTAATTAGAGTCTATATAAACCAAAGTAAATCATCCTCTAAACATTCATCTATGTGTGTGCGCGCATGTCAAACCATAAATAGATGAAGCATGTGACACAAAGTTAAGGAAAAAACCGCTTTCGGGTAAAACCTTTTATTTCTAGAACTTTATAGAATTTATAAGACCATTGACTTACATACAACCTGATAATTGCCCATAAGTGTAATGCACGGTGTCTTCGTCAAACCTACAAAGCAACGGCTAGAAATCCAGTGTGACACAGAAATACCAGCAGGTGTCATTTCCTATGTTGTCGGCTGGAACTTTCCCTTTCTAGGAGGGCAGCATTGAAGAAGAGAACGAATTCTCCACAAGGGTTGAGCAAACTCAAAGTTGTGTTCTTGGGTTACAAAAGAATTCACAAATGTTTGGCAAGGATGTGTGAATAAATACATGAGTCCGGGGACTAAAAAATATGAAGACTTTAGGTGATAGAACTCTCTAAAACGTCGAAGTTGGATTTTATAAGGAAACCAATAAAGAGTTTCATACTTTTAAAACTCTGCCAGCGTACAGGTACCCTGAACCGGTTCGGATGTATCATGAACCGGTTCGCCCCCCGAACCGGTTTGGCTTCGGTTCACAGAAATTCGTTGGAATGGGGCTTAAAAATCACAGCATTCTTATAAGTGTTTTTCTTGGATTTTTCTCCATTTTCAAAGAGCCATAGGTTCTTCACCGTAGCTCGAATTGAGGTGCCGTTTCTTCCTGTATCTTCTTTGTGGAGATATATTCAACTTTCTAGTTGACCGTTCTTTTGGACGGTGGCTATAAAATTATCAAAATTCCCTTAAACTTTCATATCTTGCCTTCTTTCACTATTTTGACTTCTCTTGCGTACCACTTGGATTAAGTCCCTAAAATTGTGGAACATGAAGTCATTGAGGCGGATGTGGAACACAGGATGGAAATGTTGAATGCTTGATTCCCGAAATTCAGATTGAAGTCATCATATGATATCGTGAAGTGACATGGCAAATGTAGCGTCATACGACATACAAAAATGTAACATGTTGCACATGAGAAAAATGTCCTTACAAATATCCCCCTATGTCTATGCCGGTACATACATAAAAAATCTGAATTATCAAATACAAAATTGCCTATACAAATCTACCCTTCCATGAACCCAAAACTAGAAAGATACAAATGAATAAGTCTTCATCGTTTGTTCTTCAATTCTTCAGGGATCTCAAATCTTTTCTCATCAGGGTGTGTAACGTATGATCATCAATATAGTACCTACACACATGAGAAAGAGAAAATACCAAGTGACATATCGAGTTTGAAATGAGATAAATATAGATACCAATTCAAGATGAAAGCATACATTAAATCTCAAAAACTCCCCCAAAATTCAAACTCTTCCATAATATGATAATTCTTTCTCCCCCTTTTTATTATGTACCCAAATAGACAAATGAGAAGAATAAATCAAACAAGCAAAGTCGGGGTGTCACAGTATTAAAAATAGGCATCAATCAAATGGGAAACGTGCTCTTGCAAAACGATTCTCAAAAAAATTCACAAACTATTTTTGAATTTTTGTAAAATTTTTATACAAAAAAAATCACACCATGGATTTAAACTAAAACAACCAAGTCATGGAAATTGAATGTATGGGTGTGAACACATTCGATAGGTAAATCAACTCAATCAAGCATATGTGCACGATGCATACGTGTACCCCTAACGAATGAAGCATATGTACATCAAAATTATCCTTAGGTGTAAAAATTGTTGAATTTAGATGACATTGTCTTATGCAAATCAACAAATAAAAGTCTAAATGATTTCCACACCAATAACGTCCAAAACTATTTAGCGCTTTTTCAAGATTTTCAAGGACATGCAAACCCGTTATAAAATATTTAACCAAACTCCCTCATATATATTTTCTTTTAGAGGTAATCTAAATTCTCAAACATTGGAGAATTGGTGCAAAAACCTAATTGGCCCATAATTGGCATGAATTTATTTTTATTGCCTTAAAATTTTTCGGACTCTTTTAAACCTCTTTGGACCCTGGATAATAAAATTCCTTAATTTTTAGGTCCAATTTAAACGGCGGCTTAATCGCAAAGAATAAAAAATAATCTTTTGTAGCCCTTCACCGTTTTTAAATAAAGTACACAAACTCACAAAACGGTTATTATAAGCACAATTTCCTTATTAAAATTTATCCTGCTTGGTTCATTTTAAGGACAGGATTGAAGTGAAAACACCCAACCAACATGTGATAAGACAAACACAATAATAAAACAAATCCGTGCATGTGTGCAATAAAGGAAATATGAGTCAAACATGTAGGAAGTAACACTTAATTACATCTTAATGACTCCAAACATTATAAAGCACAAAGATGACATGATATATTATCTCAAAACACTATCAAATAGTCACATGAAAAAATGGAATGATGTTGTGACTCGGTCATCCTAAGTGTCTATCCATAAAAGATGCAAACAAAACACAAAAATCTTTTTAAATTTTCTCAAAGTTTTATCAAAATAAGATATTTTTGTATTTTTCAAAATTTTTCAAAAAAAAGAAAAGGAAAACATACAAAAATGATACATACTAGCAATAGGCAAATTATGTCATCATGAAAAACATCTTATGCTAGTAAACAAGTCAAACCTCAATCATTAGGTGCAGAGGGGTTTTCCAAAGGTGGTGACAACTTATGAAAAACCTTCATCGATTCTTGTGAAGTTCTGACCAAAAACTTAACTTGCTCACCTAAATGTGCAAACTCTCTCATATAGTCTTCGGGATCATGTAAAGTATCATGTGTGGGTGCATGTGTGCCAGAAACATGTGTAGAAGAAAAATGTGACACATAACCCAACTTAAAAAAAAATTCCCTAAGGTGCCCTCTCCTCTTGCAATGTGAGCAAACATAAATAGTCTTAGGAACACCTCTCTCAAAAACTCTAGGACGCGCTCTACTAATAGGAATGGGATGCCTAGGTGGGTTAGGATGAGACTCACGTGAATCAAACACTAAAAAGGGAACTGGCTCGGGTTCTAATTGGAAAGTAGAAGCACCGTCATGACTTATTCCTAACTTCTCACCTTTACCCTTAAGAACCACCTTTTCAACCTTCTTAGGTGCGTTCTCAAAATTGACTTTGACCTTCCTAGCACATTCGAGATCACTCTCGAGTTGGGATACACGTGTCGTCAGACTAGACAAAAAGTTGGTCAATTCACACTTCTCATTTCTCAAAACCTCCTTCTCTCTCTCCAAATCTAAAACCCGACGACCTAAATCTCGATTATACTTCTTTGTTTTCAAGGTCTCGGTGTACAAATCGCTAAAAGCTTTTTGGAGATCACTTTCTTCTCCACTCTCCTCCTCTCTTTCTCCCTCACTCGAAGAACACAAATCACTATCATCACTAGCGTGAGACAAAATGGGTGTGCTCACACGACTAGAAAAATCGACAACCATCCCATGTGCTCAACCTTTGTCGGACTCATCTCCCTCATCACCCTCGTCACCCTCACTATCACTAAGAGTGGCAGGCATATCAGTCTCTTTGCCCTTTCTCCTTATCCTAGTAGGACACTCTTTAACTATGTGCCCTTTGCCCTCACACTCAATGCACCTGATCTCATCCTCCTTGTCACTATCTTTGGCCTCCACTTTCTTTTTATTTGACTTAAAAGATCTCTTTTTATTGGAAGAATTTTTTTTATTCATTTTGAGAAACTTTTTAAATTTTTTCGCAAATAAGGCCATATCTTTAAAATCAAAATCTTCCTCAGAATCGGACTCACAAACTTTTTCTTTCTTTTTCTTAAAATGAGTCTTTAAAGCAATGTCATTATCCTTAGCCTTAATGCTTTTCGAAAACATGTCAATCTCATAGGTTTGAAGATCTCCTACAAGTTCTTCCAACTTAAGTGATTTCAAATTTCCCAAAGAGTTCAAAACAGTGACTTTAGAAACAAAGCGTTTTGGAAGAGATCTGAAAATATTTTTAACGACACGCGTGTTATCAATCACCTCACCCAAATTAAAACATGTGTTAATAATGTCCGATAAACGTGCATAAAAATCATCAAAGCATTCAGACTCAGACATGGTAATAGTCTCAAATTGTGTAGACCGATTTTGTAATTTTGAGTCTTTGACTGCGTTCGTACCCTCATGTGTCAATTTCAAAACATCCCAGACCACTTTAGACGTGGTACACGTCATAATTCGATGAAACTCGTCAAGAGTGACAACTCCAGAAATAGCACTTAGACCATGAGAATTAAAATTAGACATTTTATAATCGTCTTCGGTCTAGGCTGACATGGGTTTTAAAGAAGTGATATTATCAACGATGACAGTGGGAGGATTCCAACCATTTCGCAAAGCAACCAAACACGCGTGTTAATAGATTTTAAAATAGATTTCATACAAGCTTTCCAGTAGGCATAATTAGACCCATCAAAAATAGGCATCTGATTATATAAGTGCTCCATAAGAAAAATTGAAAATTTTCACAAACTTGATTTAAAAAAAATCAACAGCGCACAAATTTTTGCGGAAAACAAAGATCACGCGATAAATTAGCGTAACCGGCTCTAATACCAATTTGAAAAGTGCGACGGTGTGATTTCGATTTAAAATAATTCGCAAGATTACAATAAACCCTTATTTAATTAGAGTCTATATAAACCAAAGTAAATCAATCCCTAAACATGCATCTATGTGTGTGCGCGCGTGTCAAACCATAAATAGATGAAGCATGTGACACAAAGTTAAAGAAAAAACCCCTTTCGGGTAAAACCTTTTATTTCTAGAAATTTAAAGAATTTACAAGACTATTGACTTACATACAACTTGATAATCACCCATAAGTGTAATGCACGGTGTCTTCGTCAAACCTCCAAAGCAACGACTAGAAATACAGTGTGACACATAAATACCCGCAGGTGTCGGTTCCTATGTCATCGACTGGAACTTTCCCTTTACAGGAGGGCAACAATGAAGAAGAGAACGGCTTCTCCACAAGGGTTGAACAAACTCAAAGTTGTGTTCTTGGGTTACAAAAGAATTCACAAATATTTGGCAAGGATGTGTGAATCAAAACAGGAGTCTTAGGACTCAAAAATATGAAGACTTGAGGTGATAGAACTCTAAAAAACGTCTTTGAAAGTCTTGCAAAATAATTCCCCCGAAGTTGGCTTTTATAGGGAAACCAATAAAGAGTTTCATACTTTTAAAACTCTGCGAGCGTATACGTACCTCGAGCCGATTCAGGTGTACCGAGAACCGATTCGCACCTCGAACCGATTTGGCTTCGGTTTGCCGAAATTTGCTGGAATGGGGCTTAAAAATCACAACATTCTTCTAAGTGTTTTTCTTCGATTTTTCTCCATTTTCAAAGAGCCATAAGTTCTTCATCCTATCTCGGATTGAGGTACTGTTTCTTCCTGTATCTTCGTTACAGCGAGATATTCAACTTTCTAGTTGACCGATCTTCTGGATGGTGGCTGTAAAATTATCAAAATACCCTTGAACTTCCATATCTTGCGTTCTTTCGCTATTTTGACTTCTCTTGCGTACCACTTGCATTAAGTCCCTAAAATTGTGGAATGTGAAGTCATTGAGGCAGATGTGGAACATATGATGGGGACGTTGAATGCTTGATTCTCGAAATTCAGATTGAAGCCATCATGTGATATCGTGAAGTGACATGGAAAATGTAGCGGCGTACGACATACAAAAATGTAACATGTTGGACATGAGAAAAAATGTCCTTACAAAGTATACATCAAATCTTAAAACTCAAAAAATCCCCCATCATATGATAATTCTTTCTCCCCCTTTTTATAATGTCCCTAAATAGACAGATATGAGAAGCAAAAATAAATGCAATTAGAGTGTGTCACAAGGTAAAAAACTTATATTTTTGAATGTTTCAAAAATTTTCACACAAAATATATAAACAAAGAATCACACCATGAACGGACACAAAAAAACCAAGTCGATGATAGCGTAAGGGTATGTGTGTGATCAAATTCGATAGGAAAATCAATGCATACAAACATGACATATGTGCAAGATGAATATCGGATACTCCTAATGAATGAACTCAAAATCTTCCTTTGGCGTAAAAAAAATTGAAATATGAGACATTGACTCAATCAAACTAACAAATCAAAGCTCAAAGTGATTTCCACACTAATAACGTCCAAAACTATTTCATGCTTTTTCAGGACTTTCAAGGAAGTGCAAACCCATTTAAATTCTCAAACCAAAATCCCTCAGATTTATATTTTGAATAGAGGTAATATAAATTCTCAAACTTTGGAGAATTGATGGTGAAACCTAATGTCCCATATTTGGCATATATTTCTTTTTACACTGTTCTAAAAAACCCGCCTAGGCTCCGCCTAGGCACGCCTAGGCTTAAGGCTTGGGAGAAACGCCTCGCCTTACACTTTTCACGCCTTATTCTTGGTAAAACCCTTAAGGCACACTTTTTTTCTAAAAACAACAATAATTTAGTGAAACGATGCCGCCTTTTAAAGAATTTGTTTACAAATCGGACCATTATCTCATCCAAAATAATCAAATAGTATTTTAATTTGCATATATTCAGACATATTTTTATGATATGAGCAATTTTTGTATTTTAATAGCCTTGTTATGGTTAAAAAATATTAAAATATATTAAGAAGCCCTAAACGCCTTTTCACGCCTTTTTACGCCTAGGCCCGCCTAGGCTTCTAAGGCTTAAGGCTTGGCCTCCACGCCTCAATCACGCCCCGCATTTTTTAGAACCTTGCTTTTTATTGCCTTTAAATTTTTTTAGGGCTCTTTTAACCTCTTTGAACCCCTAATATTAAAATTCCTCCATTTTTTTGGTACTTTTTAATGGTGGCTTAGTATTCACAAAGGCTAAATGAACCTTTCGCAGCCCTTCCCCGTTTTCAAATAAACACACAGTCTCACCAAACGGTTTTTACATGCATTCCAATCTTGTCAAGTTTTATCGCATATTGTACGTTGTATAGACAGAATTGAGATGGAAAAACTCAAGCCAATATGTGATAGACAAGTACTATAATTAAATATAGCCGTGCATGTGTGCAATAAAGGATATAGGAGTCAAACATATAGAAAGATATCACTAATCACATCTCAAAGACTCCAACAAATGTAAAACACATGGATGAAATGATGTAGCGTCTCAAATCACTATCAAACAGTCACATGGATAAATGGAATGAAATTTGTGACTCGGTTATATTAAATGCTCATCCATAAAAGGTGCAAAAAAAATACAAAAATCTTTTTGTGCTTTTTCAAAATTTTTATAAAAGAGAAAATCTTTTTGGATTTTTTAAAAAAATTTTAAAAAAAAAGCAAAAGTAATAATACACATGATACAAACTAGCAATAGGAAGCATATGATATGAAAATGAAAAGGCATCCTATCCTAGACACAGACCAACCTCACAGTTAATTGTGCAAATTCCCAAAGACTTCCTAAGACTCTCAAATCTAAGGGCATCTAAAGGTTTCGTGAAAATATCAGCTAACTGACGGTCGGTGGGAACAAAACTCAGGGATACGACTTTCTTTTCAACTAACTAACGTATAAAGTGGTCACGTATCCTGATGTGCTTTGTGCGCGAATGTTGGAGTGGATTGCAGGATATGTGTATCGCTCTCATGTTATCACAGGAGATGGTCATGGTGTCGTGTGATATCCCATAATCCTCCTGTATTTGCGTGTAATAACTCCCGACGGAGATGTACTCAGCCTCCGCAATAAAAAAAGAGATGGATTTTTGCTTCTTGCTCAACCAGGAGACAAGAGTAGAACCAAAATAAAAACACCCACCAGAAGTGCTCCTACAACCATCTACATCCCCAGCCCAATCGACATCCGAATAGGCGGACAAACGGTCATTGGTATCAAAGGAATACCAAATACCATATGAAAGAGTCCCACTCACGTATTTGATAATTGATTTTATAGTGAGTAAGTGTGACTCTTTAGGGGCCGCCTGATATCGCTCACAGACTCCAACACTAAAGGCTATGTCAGAACGACTGGCAGTCAAGTAGAGAAGACTACCTATCATACTCCAATACAAGGTTTGCTCTACGTCTTTGCCTAAAGTGTCCCTACTAAGCTTGATAGAATTACTCATAGGTGTACGTGCATGCTTAGCGGAGTCTAAACCAAATTTCTTCACTAGGTCTCTAGCATACTTGGATTGGGAGATGAACATCCCATCCTCTAGCTGACGAACCTGGAGACCAAGGAAGAACGTAAGCTCACCTACCATGCTCATCTCAAATTCACTTTTCATCTCATTCTCAAAGTGGTGAGCATGCTAGGAGCACGTGGATCTAATGACTATGTCGTCCACATAGACCTCGGTAACCAAAATAGCATCGTCATCTCTCCTGACGAACAATGTCATATCAACTCCCCATCTCTTGAAGCCACGGGCTAAGAGATAGGAAGTAAGCCTCTTGCATACAGGGATTTCCTCAGATAGAAGACGTGCTCCGATTGCTTAGGCTCTTCAAACCCTTTTGGTTGTTCAACGTAAACCTCCTTCTGAAGAATTCCATTTAGAAAGGCACTCTTGACATCCATTTGATATAACTTAAAGCGCAGATGACATGCGATGGCGAGTAGTAAGCGGACGGACTCAAGCCTCGTAACAAGAGAAAATGTCTCTCCAAAGTCTACACCCTCTATCTGTGTGTAGCCTTGAGCAACCAACCTAGCCTTATTTCTGATTATGGTACCATTTTCATCCATTTTATTCTTGAAAATCCACCTGGTACCTATCATATTAGTCCCACTAGGTCGGGGGACTAGTTCCCAAACATTATTCTTTTTAAACTGAAGCAACTCATCCTGCATGGCAGATATCCAGTGTTCATCCTTGAGTGCTTCTTTGTGATTCTTGGGCTCGGCATTGGACGTGTAGCAAAAATGGCTAACAACGTTCTCTAGCTGAGCACGAGTCTTGACCCTTAAAGTGGGATCGCCAACAATGACAGATGGATCATGACTCTTATGAACCCAAGAAGGTGTGTCCTCTAACACATGAGTAGGTTCCACAGAGTGTGGGTGAGGGACAAGTAAATCACTGCCAGAAAAATCCTCATCCTCACACTGAAGGTCAGGATCAATAACCGTCGAAGGTTCGTCATCTTTCACAGTGACGTTTATTGACTCCATAACCTTAGAGCTCTTCAGTTTAAAGACCAGGTATGCTCTACTATTCGATGAATATCCTAGAAATATTCCCTCGTTGCCCTGGGAGTAAAACTTTCCTAATTTCTCTCTATCCCGTAGGATGTAGCATTTACTCCAAAAAATACGAAATATGCAAGGTTGGGTTTTTTGCCAGTCCACAATTCATAAGGCGTTTTAAGAGTGTGTGGATGCAGGTAAACCCTATTCATCGTGTGTCATGTAGTAGACATTTCCTCTGCCCAAAATCTCCTAGCAACTCTACGACCTAGAAGCATAGATCAAGCCATTTCCTAGATCGTCCTATTCTTTCTCTCAACAATCCCATTTTGCTAAGGAGTCTTCACATAAAAAAACTCATGTTTGATCCCAAGGCTATCACAGTAAAGATATACCTTTGCTTCCTTAAATTATGTGCCGTTGTCACTACGTATCCTGTTAATAGTGACTCCGTATTGGTTTTGCAAGACACAACACTTGGTCGTTAAAAACTCTACATCATCGGATTTCTCTCTTAGAAAACCTACAATCGAATATCTGGAGCAATCATCCACCATCACAAGGATATACCTTTTACCACCCAGAGTCTCAGTACGAGTAGGACCCATAAGATCCATGTGAATCAACTCAAGTAAACGGGAGGTGGTAATGGAATGCAACTTCCTATGGGGGGCTACAAATTTTCTTTCCCAATTGGCAGGGTCCATAAACCGTGGAAGTTAGCTTTCTAAGTGATGGTAAGCCACGTACTAGGTCCTTTTTAGCTAAGCGAGTCAAATATCGAGTCAAATCTCTAATGTTCACGTGACCTAGATGTTGGTGCCACACATCCATAGGAGTGATCGTGGCGCTGTGGCAGACAAGTGAGGATGTGGGCTCAGTCCCATAGAAATTATCCTTTGTCCTCAGCCCTCGCACTAAAAGTTTACTGGATTGATTAGAGACATTACATTCGTCCCGATAAAACTTTACGGTAAAGTCAGCGTCGTACAGTTGGCTAATGCTGAGAAGGTTTGCTTTCAAACCTTTGACGTACAAAACATTCTCTAGCTTAGGAAATCCTAGTAACTCTACTATACCTCATCATACAATGCTAGACTTGCTCCCATCTCCAAAGGTGACTCTACCATCCTTATAATCCTCAAGATGGGTAAAAAATGAGGCATCACTTGTCATATGTCTGGGGCACCCACTATCAAAATACCACTGTGACGTATTATGTGATTTGAGAGCGACATGAACAATAAAGGATTTATTTTCTTTCCTAGCTACCCAAAAGTGGAAACCTTTTGTTTACCCTTGTTCTTGTTCGTTTTAGCCGGGAAGTGAGAAGTATTCATGGACGGCAAAGACATCCGTCTGAATTCCTCCATCAAACTCTGTGATGTGGCAGTTAAAAATTTAACACGCTCTCTCGGACTGTCAAAATCATCAGTATGATTAGTGGAGCAGTATTACATCGTGTCTAACCCAAAATATAGCAAAAATCCCTAAGATGGCCTTTTGTTTTACAGTACGTACAGAAGAACGCAGTCTTAGGCGGACCTGGGTTTGTTTTTCTTGGTCGACCTCTCCTTCGTGATTTTTGATGATGGCCATATGGAGTCGTAGTAAACTCAGTAACTGGTCCAGGTGCAATTTGGGACGTGGAGGCACCATCATAACCTATTCCCTTCCTATCACCAAAACCTAAAGCAGGGCCGAGGAGCATCTTTCCCATCTTCCCAAATTTGTCCTCGATTTGAACCTTGACTTCTCGTGCTCTCTCAAGATCATGAGGAAGATGGGCAACAAGGGCTTCAAGTTTCTTCCAAGTCTCCATATAGGAATGGAGCTCACTCGTAAGACTAGCCACTTGTTTAGTTAAGTCCTCTTTCTCTTTCTCAAAACAACTCTCTCTCTCCAAATAATCTCTCTCTCTCTCTCTCTCTCTCTCTCTCTCTCTCTCTCTCTCTAAATAAACTCTCTTTCTCAACACAGTTAGACTCTCTCTCTCTCTCAAGGTGGTGTAGGTGGAGGACACTCTCTCTCTCTCAATTTTTCTAAATCTTCCTCTAGAGCGGTGATCCTAAGAACTAACACTTTGTTACGCTTTTTAGTTTTAAATGACTCATTATATAACTCGACGTAGGCGCGATGAAGGTCACTCTTGCTCTCACTTGCATCATCCTCCCCCTCACTCACATCGCTCTCACTATTGAGGTGTCCATGTGAAGTAGAGTCCTCATCGTCATGAGGAGTGATAGAAGTGATCACATGACTAGCCATGAATGCGGTGAAGTTACACCCATGCGGTGACTCGTCTCCAGAGTTCACCGACTCGACCTCATTGTCGTCACTAAGGGTAGCATTAAGGACAACTTTGCCCTTTTCTCTATTCAGCCTAGTAGCACACTCAAAAGCTCTATGACCCCTACCGTTGCACTCAAAGCATCTCTCAATCTCTTTCTTAGGAGGATCTTTAAAATCTTTTTTATTTTTCTTTTCAAACTTATTTTTCTCAAACTTCTTTTTGTCTTTGAAATTTCCATTTTTCTTAAATTTGAGAATTTTCTTGAAATTTTTAGAAAATAAGGCCAAATCATCTAAATCATAGTCACACTCAGAATCTGACGTATCTATCTCTCTTTTTCTAGATGACTCCCTCTTTCTTGTCGACCCCTCACTTTTTCTCTATTGGGTATTAAGTGCAATTCCCTTACCTTTAGGCTTGACAGATTTAGGAAACATATCAATTTCATAAGTTTGCAAGTCTCCTACAAGTTCCTCCAATTTAAGCGTATTTAAATTAACCATAGAATTTAGCACAGTGACTTTAGGGATAAAACGCTTAGGCATAGATCTAAGAAACTTTTTAACAACTCTAGCATTTGGAATGTGTTCACCAAGATTAAAGCTAGTGTTAACAATATCAGACAGTCTAGCATAAAATTCATTAAAACATTCAGATTCAAGGGTGGTGATTGTTTCAAATTGAGTAGTTAAATTTTGCAGTTTAGAGTCTTTCACATCATTAGTTCCTTCATGGGTAAGTTGCAAAACATCCCATGCCTCTTTTGATGTGGTTCACATCATTATGCGTTTGAACTCATCAGGTGTGACAGATCTAGAAATAGCACTTAAACCCTTAGAATTAAAACATGACCATTTAAATTCTTCTTCAGTCCAAGTAGTGTCAGGTTTTAAACTAGTCACATTATTAACAGTGACAGAGGGAGGAGTCCACCCTCTTTCAACTAAAATTCAGACATGTTCATTAATGTCTTTTAATGCAGATCTCATGCGGGCTTTACAGTATGCATAGTTTACCCGTCAAAAACTGGCATTTTATTATATAATTTCTCCATTATGAACACACTCATTTTCAAAAATCAATTTTTCAGAAAATTGATAGCTTAGAAAAAATTTGCGGAAAATTACATGGTAAAGTTGTGTAATTGTCTCTGATACCAATTTGAAAGGAGTGCGCGTGCATTCAAATAGAGACATTATTTAATTAAACTCAGTTTTGATCAATTAAGTCCTAAATATACATCTAGGCGTGATTGAAGATGTTAAAATCAAGCAAGAACATTCAAACACACACTTGTGAGGAAAAATCCCCCAACGGGGCAACACTATTTATTTTCACTATAATTTTATAAGATACGATTACACAGATTACAGTAAAAATACAGTGTGACACAGAAATACCCGCAGACGTCGGTTCTGTCGTCAACAGATGGAACTTTCCCTTTCCAGGAGGGCAGCAATGAAGAAGAAGGACGGTCTTCTCCACAGGGGTTGAACAAACACAAGGTTGTGTTCTTGGGTTGCAAGAAGATTCAAAAAAGTTTGGCAAAGATGTGTGAATCAAAACATGAGTCTTGGGACTCAAAAATATGAAGAGTAGATGTATTTGGACTCTCAAATTAGTCTCTCCAAGTCTTGTGAAATAACTCCCTCGAAGTTGGCTTTTATAAGGAAACCAAAAAGAGTTTTAAAAATCTGGAACTCTATCCAGCTTCAGGTACCTCCAACCAGTTCGCCCCCCCCCCCCCCCGAACCTGTTTGGGTTTTGGTTCGCAGAAAATCGCTAGAACATGGGGCTTAAACACTTAGCATTTTTTCAAGGTATTTTCTCAAAATTTTCTCCATTTTCAAAGGGCCATAACTTCTTCACTGTAGCTTAGATTGAGGTGTCATTTCTTCCAATATCTTCATTACGGTGAGCTCTTAAACTTTCCAGTTGACCAGACCTCCGGATAGTGGATATAAAATTACCAAAATACCCTTGAACTTCCATATCTTGCCTTTTTTTTTATTATTTTGACTTCTCTTGCGTAGCACTTGCATTAAGTCCCTAAAATTGTCGAACGTGAAGTCGTTGAGGCAGATGTTGGACACATGATGGAGATGTTGAATTCTTGATTCTCGAAATTCAGATTGAGGCCATCGTATGAGATCGTGTAGAGACGTGCCAAATGTAGCGGCGTACGACATACACAAATGTAAGATGACGGACATGACAAAAATGTCATTACAGTTCACTCAAACGAACTTCAAAAAACATCCAATGGGGTTTCTCTGCCTAGAAGAGGTCTAGCCATTAGAAGCCCATTTGAAAGAGATCTCTAGTTCGTTTGAACAAGACAATAATTCATTTGAACGAAACTGGCTTTTTCGTTCAAACGAACCCTTGTTTTCTTTCGAATGTGTTCGTCAGCTCTAAATTTGGGTTTTCTATAAATAGGGTTATTGTGGATTGTTTTACTTAGAACTTGTGGCAAAAAAAGATTTTGTATACTTGTCCCAAAAGTCTCATAACCCTTGTTTGTGAAACACATTTTTTTATTTTCCAAATCAATCCCATT
Source organism: Sambucus nigra (assembly GCA_949130495.1). Classification (NCBI taxonomy): domain Eukaryota; kingdom Viridiplantae; phylum Streptophyta; class Magnoliopsida; order Dipsacales; family Adoxaceae; genus Sambucus; species Sambucus nigra. The sequence goes on along the minus strand of OX422207.1, from coordinate 305,691,421 downwards.
GAATGTTTTGTTAAGTTTACTTTAGAACCTAGATACATCCTGTATATTCAAACCCTTGTAGAGTGCTCTCTATAGTTGACTTTGTGGATATTTATATCTACTGCTGAAGAAGAAAGAAACTCCGATTCCTAAGGCTGATAAAAGAATACCGAGGCAAGAGCCATTCATTGTATTCAATGCTGTATTGCATCATTCTCTGTGAAAACTCAAAGACACTACTACATTAAACTTAGTGGAGATCTAAGTTGTATATAAGTTGGTATGTCTTGTCTAAACAGCGGCGAAATATGGTTTTTCCCAAAAGGGATTTTTCCTCAATCTTCTTCCTGTTTTGGTTTGAATATGTGGTTGTGATTTTTAGCTTTGAAATTATCTTGCGTGTTCACCTAAACTTAATCAAGAAAAAAATTGGGTAAAAATGTAATTTTATGGGTGTGTGACATAATATATGAACTATCCATATAACTCACATTTTTAAATTAGTATCAGAGCTTATTTTTACAAGTTGTGTAGATGAATACTGGTAGTTATATGGATTACTCGTACAATAGGGAACCTATATTTGATGGGACCAATTATGCATATTGGAAAGCTTGAATGAGGTCGGTACTGAAATCGAATGATAAGCGAGTCTGGATTGTTTGTGAAAGAGGGTGGACACCACTCACTATGTCTAATGACGATGTCACAAGTATTAAAATTGTCACTGCTTGAATAAAAAATGATTTTAAATGGAACAATTATAACTCCCGAGGCTTAAGTGCCTTTTTTAGTGTATTCACAGCAGACGATTTCGGTTGTATTATGACATGTATGACGTCTAAGGAAGCATGTGATATCCTTTAACTCACTCACGAGGGTACTAATGTTGTGAAAGCTTCTTAGCTTCAAAATCTCACCACACAGTTTGAAACTATTAGCATGTTAGATACTGAAACATTTGATGAATTCTATGCACGATTATCTAATATAATTAACTCTAGTTTTAATTTGGATGAGAGAATTCCTGAGATGAGGGCAGTTAAATAGATTTTGAGATCTCTTCCGTCCCATTTTAATGCAAAAGTCACGATCCTTAACTCATTAGGAATTTTAAATACTCTTCGGTTATAAGAACTCATAGGAGACTTTCAAACTTACGAAATTGATATGTTCCCCAAAATTTATATGAAAAAAAGGAACTGCTTTGAAAGCCCAGTCTAAGAAAAAAGAGGAGCTTTTCGAATTGAATTTGATTATAATTTCGATGATCTACCTCTATTTGTGAAAAAATTCAAAAATTTTATCAAACTAAGAAATTAAATGTTTCCAAAGAAAATAAAAGTTTTAAGAAAGATAAATTTTTTAATTCGGGCAATAATGTTTTTGAGAAAGCGACAGGAGAGTACCCTAAGAAAGATGACACGGGTAGATGATACAAGTGTGAAGGTAAGGGTGATAAATCCCACGAATGTCCTATGAGGCTTAAGAGGCAGAGAAAAGGCAAATCTTCCTATAATGCCACTTTAAGCTAAAGTGATGTCGAGTTGGTGGATTATGAGGATGAATTACTACATGGACATAACTGCATCGCGTTCATGGCTAGTCATGTTAAAACTTCAAATCCATCGCACACCGATGAGGATGTTTTTGAACATGATAGTATTAATAGTGATTGAACCAATCTAGAAAGAGTGAAGGAAATGATGTTTTGAGTGAGGGAGAATGTGGCCTCCAACACGCCTACGCTGAGATTTATACCGAGTCTTTTAAAACTAAGAAGAAAAATAAGAATTTTGATCTTAGAGTGTTATAGTTTAAGAAGGCGTTGAAGGCGTCGAGAGAGAGTGAGACCTTGGTGAGGATTTCTTTGAGTGAGAAGGTAGTTTTGGTGGAGAGGGAAAATAGTGACTTGATCAATAAAGTGTCTGTTCTTATGAGAGATATTCAAGCTTCATTAGAGACTCATGAGAAACCTGAAGTCCTTATTTCCTAACTTCAAAAATATCTTGAACGTGTCATAGAGGTCAAGGTTACTATAGAGGAAACATATAAGAAGGTTGGAAAGATGTTCCTAGTTCCCATGTTAGGTTTTAATGAGAGGCAAGGGATATATTATGATAGTGCAACCACTTCCCATAATGCACTCAAATCGGTTCCTTTGTGACATATATGGCCCTAGACCTAACCTACCAAGTAGAACTCATCCTAAATGTGTTGACCAAGTTATACCCAAATAAGTCAATTTTTATACCCATTTCATACGAAGAGGCCACTTTCAGGAATTTTGCTATAAGTTAAGAAGAGCTCCTCGTGAAAATACTCCCGCCCACCACTGTAGCGACATTTATAATCGTAGGGAGAAAGTTGAGTTCCTAGTCGCCACTTATAAAAGCATAATGGAAGAATTTTAAAGTATGTCTATGCCTTTTAAGAATGCTTCCAATGCTACGACTAGAGACAACAGTGATAAGGGCAAATAAAAGGTTACATCCGTTTGTTTACCTAAGAATGATGACAAAGTCCTTACTGTTCATGTTTCTCTCAAGGTTCAAGATAATTCTTAATTATATTTTTATAATGGATTCTATAGGCACATGAACAATGGAAAGTCGTATTTTACCAACCTAATGGATAACAAGGAAGGCAAAGCCACCTTTAGAGATGGGAGTAAGTCTGGCATCTTAGGATGTGGTGGCATTAAGATAACTGAATTTCCTGAGCTAGACAATGTGTCATACGTTAAAGAGTTAAAAGCGAACTTAATTAGAATAAGCTAACTTTGCGATGCTAATTCTACGGTAAGGTTTGATCGGTTAGAGTGTAACGTTTATGATCAATTCGGTGAACTTTTACTACAAGGTGTGAGGATCGATGATAATTTCTTTAAGGTCATTCCCAAGCCCTCTTTAGTATGAAATAATGCTAAGATCTCCTCTATGGAACTTTGGCATTAACGATTAGATCATGCCAATTTTAGAGATCCTGAGAGATTAGTAAAGAAATACCTAGTTCATGGCTTACCATCGCTTGGGAAACTAATTTCCTAGATTTATGGTCCTTGTCAACAAGAAAAATAGAGTCCCCATCAAAAGTTGAATACCATTACCACCTATCATGTGTTGGAGTTGATACACATGGATCTTCTGGGTATAAAGAGTATTGGTGGTAAGAAGTATATCCCAGTGATAGTTGATGACTTTTTAATATATTCCATTATTGGATTTCTTAGAGAAAAGTCTGATACGGTTGAGTTATTAACAACTAAGCGTCGTGTTTTACAAAAATAATAAGGTATCACCATTAATCAGGTGGATAGTGATAATGACACCGAATTCAAAAAAGCCGAAGTGGATATACGTTTTGATGAACTCGACATTATATATAAGTATTCGATCGTTCATACTGCTCAATAAAATGGGACTGTCAATAGGAAGGACTAAACAATTCAAAAGATGGCTAGATTCATGCTTCTTAGGAGAAACATTCCTAGATGTTTTTGGGTATAGGAAGTTAATACCGCATGCCACACGGTGAATAGGGTATATCTTCATCCACACATGCTACACACTCCATATGAGTTATGGATAGGGAAGAAACCCAACCTATCGTATTTATGGGTTTTCGGAGTCCTTGCTACATCCTTAGAGATAGAGAGCACTTAGAAAAGTTTGACTCCAAGAGTAATACGAAAATATTCTTAAGGTATTTATTGTCTAGTAGAACCTGTAGGGTGTTTAACCTTGAAATCTCTAAGGTTATGGAATGAATAAACGTCAAGATTAGAGATAATGAGGCGACTACATTTATTGATCCTAACTCTAAGTGTGAGAATAATTGACCCTCGGTGATGATCTTATTATTCCTCGCACTACCTTGATGGACCTCACTCTTAATTTAAAGGATCCACATTATTGGGTTCAAAAGAGTCATGACCCCTTTCGATATACGTGGTGATCCAACACTAGGTGTAAATACTCGTGCTCAACTCAAGAATGTGGTTAGATACTTTTCCTACACCTCTAAAATAGAGCCCAAGAATGTGAAATAAGCCTTTAAGGACGAACATTAGATATGTGCTATGTAAGATGAGTTGCGTTAGTTTCAGAAAAATAATGCCTAGGAGTTATTCCTCCGACCTAACGAGACTAATGTGATTGGTAACAAGTGGGTGTACGAAATTAAGATGGATGATAATTGTACCATAGTTCTCAAAAAGGCTAGGTTGGTCGCTCAAGTCTACACAGAGATTGAGGTTGTAGACTTTGACGAGACATTCGATCATATTTCTAGGCTTGAGTCCTTTTGCTTACTACTCGCCATAACATGTCATCTACGATTCAAATTATACCGAATGGATTTCAAGAGTTCCTTCCTTAATGACATTCTTTAGGAGGAATTTTACGTTGAACAACCAATGAGGTTTGAATAACCAAAGCACCTGGTATATGTATTTTATCTTAAAAAGGCCTTGTATGTTTGAAACAAGCACCCCATGCTTGGTACGAAAGTCTCACTTCTTATCTCTTAGCTCTTGGCTTCAAGAAAGGGGGAGGGGATAAGATGTTATTTATGAGGATAGTGAGTGGTGCTATCTTGGTTAACAAAGTTTATGTGGACGACATAGTATTTTGATTCACGTGTTCCCAACATGTTCACACGTTGGAGGATATAAAAAGTGAGTTTGAGATGATCATAGTTGATAAACTCACATCCTTCTTAGGTTTCCAAGTGCATTAACTTGAGGATTGGATATTTATATCTCAATCTAAATATACTTGAGACCTAGTGAAGAAGTTTGGTTTAGACTCTGATAAGCACTCTATCACACCCATGAGTTCCTAGAGTAAGCTTAAAAAAGACACTTTAGATAAGGACGTAAAGAAAACCCTTCATAGGATTATGGTAGATAGTCTCATCTAATTAATCGCTAGTCTTACCGATATTGCCTTTAACATTGGAGTTTGTGCGCATTACCAAGCATTCTTGAAAGAGTCTCACTTGCTTACTCTTAGACGTATCATAAAATATGTGATTGGCACTCTTTCTTACGGTATTTGGTATTCCTTTAATACTGATGATTGTCTATCGATTTCTTCAGATGTCGATTGGGATGGGAATATTGATGGCTGTAGAAGCAACTTAGGTGGATGGTTTTACTTTGGACTGCTCTTTTCTCTTGGTTGAGAAAGAAGCAAAACTCTATTCCTTTTCCACGATGGAGGTCGAGTACATTGCTGCCAAGAGTTATTTCATGAAACTCTTATGGATGAAGATAATGTTGGAAGATTATGGGATTACTCAAGGCACAATGACTAATTCTTGTGATAATACTAGTGCAATTCATATTTTTTGTAATCTAGTCAAACATTCCCGTATGAAGCACAATAGGATTCGTTAGCACTTCATTCGTGATCTTATTAAGGAGAAAATCATTTTCCTGAGGTTCGTGGGCACCAAACTTCAATTAGCCAATATTTTCACAAAACCTTTAGATGCACTTAGATTTGAGGATCTTAAGAAGTCTTTGGGTATTTATTCTGTTGATTGAGTTTGGGCATTTTATTTAGTATAGGAAGATTATCATCTCGTTATCTTTTGTCCCTATTGCTAGATTGTATTCCTATGTTTATATTTTTTGAAAAATTTAAAAAGATTTTCTATTCTTTTAGAAAAGGTTTGAAAATTTTCAAAAAGATTTTATTTTTGATAAAAAATTTGGAAAATTCAAAACGATTTTTTTTTTGTTTTTCACCATATATGGATCTACATTTAAGATTTTCAAATCACGTCTACATTTCATCCATGCATGTGACTTTTTCATAATATTTTGATACATGGCTTCATTTATTTAGTGTACTTAATAATGCGTGGATAGCATTTTGTTATTCATTGATGATTACCTTTTTCATGATTGACTTTTTATCTCCTTTATTGCACACATACATGGACTTTTTGAACATTGTGCTTCATGTCATATGTCGAATACGGTGTTCTCATCTCAATAGTGTTTAATAATGAACCAAATATACTAGAAATAAATTGTGCTTATAAGAACCATTGCATGAATTTCTTATCCCGAAAATTTTATTTTATCTTAAGCACTAGAAAGAGGCTACGAACGAGGAAATCCTCTTTGCGTTAAATGCCACCATTGGCAAGAGCTTGAAAGAATATCTTGGCACATAAAAGCAAAATTTACAAGGCTAATTTTTAATTTCATTGATGCTTCACCTTCATGAGAATTATGATTCTTTCAAAAATTTGAGAGTGTATGATTAAAAATGTGAGATTTTAAGGGTGTTTTAAGTAGAAGATCCATGGGTTTGCACAATGGATTTTCTTGAAAAACATTAAATAGTTTAGCGTTATTGATTTGAGAAGCATTAAAATTCATGGGATTTTTCATATGTCGAATCAATTTCACTTTGTTCAACATTCTTAAACCTAAGGTTGAAATTGAGTTCTATTTTTAAAAGTATCTCTTTGACTTCATGCGCCTTTGTCTCGTATGCCTATGTTGATTTCCCATGGTCTAAGTTCACACAATTTCATTCCATTTCCATGATCCAGATATTTTCGTGCTATTCCCTAGTGTGATTGTTCGTATCTCTAATTATATGTATTTTTTATACACATGTACTTGCTATAAATTTGTATATTTATATACTCAAAAATTGATTTTTTTTTTCAAAAATAGTTGGTTGCTTCTTTGGCATTTCATCACATATGCTTAATTGTTTATCTTTGTGATGATATTTCTTTTATATTCGGGTGATGTTAACTTTTAATATTAGTTTCTAACCCTTTGTCTATTGCGGACAAAAAAGGAGAGAACATATTGAGGGGGAGTTTTTATATTTTCTTTAAACTCTCATATATGTCTCGGTACATTTTTCATGTGTGTAGGTCGTTCCTCCTTAATGATCTCAAGGACTACATGATGAAGACTTTCATTTAAAGATGTCTTTCCTTTTTCGGGTTTATGAGGGCGTCGAACTTGTCTTGGGGGTTTTATTTTCGATTTCTATTTTGTACTAAAATAGACAAAGGGGAGGATTTATAAGAGAAATTTTATGATTGCTCAACATTTTTTTAGTTTTGACGTATCCCATTACAAACCGAATCATCACACATCTTTCCTATGCCGTTGCTGGTTCAACTCAGCCAGACATCTATCTCGATTCCTCTGTTTTACCATTCCCATATTGCTTTTGAGACCGATCACTAGACCTCTCAAGCATTGCAGTTGCATCACATACCCAAGAACTTTAACATGAAGAAAAATTAGTGATCGAGGAACAAATCGAGGATCAAATGCATTGAAATCGTTGCTACATTAATCGAGGAGGCATATGGTATAAGGTCTTGATTTATACTTTTACATTTTACTATGTGATGTTTTTAAAATTTATTTGAGTAAAATTATTAAAATTATTTTCAAAATAAAAATATAATTTATTTTTGGATCGTTCGAACGAGTTACTATATTCTTTGGAATGAAAATGCGAGTTTGTTAGAACTAACTTCAAACAAACATCCAATGGGGTTTTCTGCTTGGTAGAGTTCTATCCGTTAGAAGATCGTTTCAATGAGATCTTTGGTTCGTTCAAAAGAGACTATAATTTGTTTGAATGTAACTGGCTCTTCGTTTGAACGAACCCTTATTTTCATTCGAATGAGTTCCTCCACCTCAAAATTCATGTTTTATACAAATAGGGTTCTTGCAGACTATTTCACTTAGAACTTTTGGCTAAAAACGATTTTGCATACCTATCCTAAAAGTCTCACAACCCTTATTTGTGAGAAACACTTTTTATTTTCCAAATCAATCCCACTGAGTGATTTGTTGAGTTTATTTCAAACCCTAGATACATCATCCATATTCAAAACCTTGTTGAGTGTTGTTATACAACTAACTTTTTGGATATTTATCTCTACTGCTGAAGAAGAAATGAACTCCGATTGTTAAGGATGATCAGTGGATACCGAGGCAAGAGTTGCTTACTATGGACGATGCTAGACCGCATCATTTTCTGAGGAATACTCATAGACAGTACAACATTAAACTTAGTGGATCTCTAAGTTGTCTGTAAGTCTGTATTGGTCTGTCATGTCTAAAACAGTGATGAAATATAGGTTTTGTTTGAAAGGGATTTTTTCTCAATCTTCTTCCTGTTTTGGTTTGAATTTTTGGTTGTGGATTTTAGCTTTGAAATTATCTTGCATGTTCATCTAAACTTAATCAAGATAAAATTTGGCTAAATAGGGAATCTTTTGGGTGTGTGACCTAATTTAAGGACTATCCATATAACTTGCATTTTCACTAATGGAGATGTGCAACATAACAAAATAATTAATCATGTTTCGTTAATGCATAGATGAACAAAATATTCCTTCTCATCACACAAATGTGTATTAATATATTATTACTTATTTTTACCCATTACCAATTCATTTTATCGTATTAGCTTAAGATAACTTTAAACCGAAAATGTATCCTAAACTCTTAACTCCCGATCTTCCCTACACTCCATGCATGGGATGACTCAAAAATAAAATCCAAATAAGTAACTCCCCGATACAATTCTGTTTAGTTTCGATGCTCGTCAAGACTCTATAATAATCATGTATTAACTACTTACAACTTAAAACCATCATTTAATCATATATATATATATATATATATATATATATGTGTGTGTGTGTGTGTGTGTGTGTGTGTGTGTGTGTATAACTTAACCAATTTGTCATATTCCCAAGAATTCTAATTTAACCTTGAAAATCTCTTTTACTACAAGCCCATATTCTCGTTAAAGTAGCACGATCATTCTAGATAGTATACGACTTTAAAATCTCAAGTCAATTCCTTATGTTAATACAACTGTCCTTATTACAACTTTTATTTCAACTTTACATGTACATATCCTTAATACTATAACTCCAAATGTACCAATAAATAATCCCAAATACTATAACTCCTAAGGATAAATACTGTAAGCTAATATCATTCATTTACTCACTTTCAAAACTTTTAATCAGTAATATAAACTTTACCTACATACATCATTATCTACTGGATAAATTACCACCATCAACATCATATATATCTTCAGAATACCCTTTTATCTAACACCTAAAGTCTTATTTTAAACACTGCCATTCAAATTAAATCCCAAAATTAGTTACCATCGAGAAAAAATCTATATATCTTATATGTTACCATTTACCCAATCATAAATTTCACATATAAAGTATCTTATATTCACCAAACACTTCAATGATGCCAAACGTCCAATAATTGTAATTTTGTAAGATAATTACCATAATGTACTACGCAATATTTCCAAATAAATTAATGTACGATTTCTAACTCCAAAAATATAGGTTTAGAATTATAATTACCAATACAATTATGTCAATACACCAACTATTTAACATATAACTTTCAATTTTTACAACAAATGTGTAGAACTAACAACTTCCATATAATAATTTTTATTCTCCAAGAATGTTTCCTTTCATTAATCATATTAATTATTCCTAATTATATGCATACTAACCAAATTTCCAATGCTGTAAATAAAGTTCCATAATACTTTTTTCTTCCCGTATTTAAATAGGGTTCGCGTGATTTCTCAACAACTAAAGTGTGTCAATAGAAACTCAACAATTCGTAACAATAAGCCATTTTAATAATACACAAATGTGTACAACTATCTACCCATTATTTCTTTATATTTGACCTATTGTATCTATTTGTTTATAATGAGTATTTTCATTTAAACATTTGAGTAATACTAGGTTCATAACTCCAATAATACCACCTTTCCACCTTCTTAGAAAAAATTCATAACTCCAAACTTGTTTTCTATTTATCATAATATGAATTTCTTTAGTTTAATATAATCAATTATGTTCGACAATAATGTTAAACTACAATTATATAGTAATCAATGGAGTCCTTAATTCATTCGCATATAAATTTCGTGTTCAAGAATATTCACTAAAATCTAAACACCATCCTCATGATTCCAATTCCCAATATAAATTTAAAATTTATCAATTTAATTATGATTCCAAATTAGAAATTATAATTCCCAATCAAAATTTCAACTTCATCTATTTCATTTAATAATATGAATACACATAATTAGATTCTTCTTCACCTAATTAGTTTTTTAATCCCTTTTAATATCAATTCATATAGAATTTAGGAAATAATTAACACATGTAATAATTAAGGGAAAGAGTAGAAGTATACTTACCTTAAAGTGTAGGAATGATGATGATGATATCCTTCTTGAAACTATGTTGAACATCTCATATATCGGTTTTAAAGACCAGAGTTATCAACCTCAACCATCTCTCTGAAAGATAAATTTTACCTTATTCCTCCGAATGGAATATGAATATCACCACTATATGTAGAAAGGTTCCAGGTTTGAAGCCACTGGTATATTTATATATCTGTATATATAGATAGATGTATGATTCATAATGTCCATTTGTGAATTTTAAAAAAAAAATCCATTATCCTTCGACTCAATTTGTTCTTCCATTCTTTCATCTTCTTCTTCTCAAGACCATGAATTCATGAAAATCTCCTTCTCATTACGTTTTCTTGTGTTTCATATTACTTTTTAATATCATATATTCCCCTCCTCCTTTACTTTATAAATTTCTCAAGTTATTATAATTTTTTAACATCTTCTCTATTATTTTCTCTCGCAATTCTCTAGAATTTTCTCACTAAAAGGTACATAAAGGCCTCAAACATGAACAAATAAGTATACATGTTTACAAAAATTATTGAAAATATATTATTTCTTGTCCTTTACTCTTTTTGCCTTCATTTTCACATTTAACCCTACATTTTCCCTCATAAATGCCCCATTCATTGTATAATTCTCTCCTTAAAGGGTGCCTAAGAGCCAAAAACCCTGAGAATATTTTATATATATCAGTAGATAGGTTTAAAATAACCTTAAAATAATTATAAACACATTGAGAAATAGCTCTAACACTTCCTCACATCATTTTACCATTTAACCCTTCAAATTCCCTCACAAATGCTCTATTAAATGACCCTTACTCCCATATTGATTATCTAACAACTAATATTTTTCATAACTAGCATACAACCCGTGCGATGCACGAGCGATGTATAATAAGCAAATATAAAGATAATTAAAAAAATAATATATATCATAAATTCAATATCTTATCATAAAGTCATTATATTGATACTCCATTTTTTTTCAATCAATTGCATGTTTAAAATAAACTAAAAAATGTCATATTTTCAGCAACTTTACATGCAACTAAAATACTATGATACAAACTTTGTTCAATATTTTACAGTTAAGTAATCAAACATTATTGTACCAAATATAGAAAACTTATTTCAAATAGAATATCTTCTGTAAAGGAATAACACTCAAAGATGAAGCTATAAAAATAACAAATATCTCGAAACAAAATTGTTTTAAATTGTTAACGAAGCATATACTTTAATGTTTTACTCAAAAAATATATACTTTAATATTTTCCTATAAAAAAAAAATATACTTTAATATATATGTAAAAATTTATCTTACGGTGGATCTAGTTTTGAAATATTTCTACTTTCAACTAAAAAATAGGAAAAAAAACTATATGTAAAAAATATATTTATACTTTTAGAGAAATATTTGATATGTAAAAATTTATCCTACAGTTTTTCTTTATAAATTTTATGCCCACCCAAGAAATATATTAGTTTGTCTTTGTAAATGATCCATTTTTATACTATTTGTAAATTTAACACCCACCCAATTTTATATTAATTGAAAGTTCTCATTTGAGATTCAACTATAGGGGTATATCTTGGAATATTATTGTGGGTACCCGAAATAAAGAACTATGGGCCTGGACGAGTAGCCCAGTCCTGGTGGCCAAAAGTCCAGGCCCCTCATCCTTTATAATTGATCTAGTCTCCCCCCACGATCCCATGAAGGGAAGTTATGGGGGAAATGGAAAACGTGGAGGAACCCATCACCCCCACTCATCTACATGCACATGTATATATTAAACCCTAGGTCCGGGGCAAAATGACAAGTTGTATTCTCTGTAATCACTCTCCGGCGTAGATGGGTCCCCTGATGGGTCTCCGTCCAGACCTCCTGTGATAAGTTTAGAGTTACATTCTCATCTTGTTCTGAACAAAAGATGAAGGAACTTGTTGTATAACTGTACCTAAGATCTTTCCATTGACACAAGATCTAACTTTCAAAATGTGGTGGTTAACTCCCACCATTATATCTTTACTCTTACAAGCCAAGAAAATTTACCCCAATTTTCACTTTCGGGTATACCACACTCCGCCATATGCCAAAGCCCTTGGATAACTAACTTCAATTGGCTAACACGCAAAATCTTCGCATTCACAAACATTACAATGGACGTTCCTCTTCAAAGACCCCTCTGACTCTTTCCCATCTTAACCACACTGAGTGAAAAAAATTCGGAACCACTCTCTGCTATAGCAGTACTTGAAAATATATACTGCATCTTAGAAGTCCCTACATCCCCAACTTCTCGAGCCATAATAGGGGTGAACTCAACAACGGTCAACGTCCCCAAAATATTCTCCAACTGAGCCCCGCCTCCTGTTGCCTCCCCACGGCCTTCGCCGATCATCTATTCATTGTTCGACACACGAACACATCCGAGAACATATAAGATTCACTATAATAATACTATAACAGGAGAACACAATCTCACCATAGAAATCAACAATCCTAAACATAGGGCTCTAAATCAAATCGAAGGCAACACTGAAAGAGTAGTACGTCCGCACAGATTCCTAAGGACACTAGAACCTGATGCTCTAATACCACCTGTGACACCCCGTCTAATAAAATACCGGGTGATCAGTTCATATGAACTTAAATAGGAATATCAAATGGTTTCATTCTCAACATCATTATCAAAAACCAATTAATTACTAATAACCTATTAGGCCTGGCGTCAAATTTTAAACTTTCTAATGTTTTTAACTTAAAGAATAATTAAAAACCATTCAAATAGTAATATAAACATCATCTGAATTGAATAAATCAATAATCGATAACTCTCAGTAAACATTTATTACAACCAAATCGAATAGGCGTAAAATGAAATCGCTGTAAATAAAATATATGATATCAGTTGGGAAACCTGACTGATTGTCAATTTCAATACCTCCTATCTAGATCTCAAAGAAGGGAGCGTCTAAAACAATCCCTGCCAACATCCATAGCTACGATAGCTACGTATGAATCGAAATAATAGTCATCCAGGCGTCTCTGTATCTGGACACCTAAAAAATATAACAAAAGAGAAGAAAAAGAAAAGATAGATACAGGTTTGAGCCCAGGTTTTGAAGCAAGTGCTTAATTTACTTTAATATTTAAAATATGATACTCTCCATATTTAAACTGATGTCACACTCACATGAGACACCCCTCACCTCTCATCTAATAGTGCACACCTAACGCATGTATTTTTAACCATCCTAGTTACACCACCCAGCCTAACTAGCATCTTGCCAAAATTCTAACCACCATATGCTATCTCAACAACCCGTGTACGTGATATTCTATGGTTTCACCCAAACTTATCCAATTATAATCTTTCGCTTCTCATATAACCATTCATTTTAATTAACCTTCACTAGTTATTACCCCATTCTCATTTTAGGGTTATTATTTCATATATAATATTCTCATCTTTATATACTTTTTACATATTTTTATTCTGGCTTTTATACTCCCAGATACACCAGAAATTAACTCACATTTCTTTCCTTGTTTTAGTCCCCATATATATATATATATATATATATATATATATTTATATATATATATCACACACTATATAAGTATAACAACCATCCCTCATAGCTATAACTCAATGGATGCAATCTCTCGAATGCTATCATCATCCAGGGAATTTCTCTCACATTCTCCCGGGCATCTAGGTCGGAATCTCACACTGAACCCTAAATCAAACACAAACATAGGGGAAGCGATCATAGTTCCTCACCTGAAAGTGAGAATGAATCATACCCAAGACATCTCACCCAGAATTAAATCACAATGTATAATAACCGGATGACTATGACCTGGGGCGATACTCACCCTACTCCTCAAGCCAGGGGATTCACCCACATCGTGAAACTTTCCATGATAGCATTATAGGGGTATGCTTCACATAAATATATCAATCACACACAAATATACTTGTAATCATATCATATATATACTGTCTCTATACCCGTATATATATATATATATATATATATATATATATATATATATCAAATCAAGCTATTTATGACTATATCTTGTGGCATTAGCATGTAATCCCGAATACACCAATATATATTAATCAATAAGTATACACACAACGTATTTGAATCCCATAAGTATTCACTCACTTATGATACAATTCTCACATTTATTATTTACAAATAGTAGCGTATCACGTCTAAATAGTATTCTTATATCATCCTATTCGCACCTGAGGATAATACTCATACATATTCAATATATATATATATATATATATATATATATATATATATATATATCCCATTTACTCTTTTAAAGGTCCTTGCACTCTATTTAGGATCCCCTAATATCTATCTCTAAAAGAACTTCTCCAATCCTTTTTAGTCCAAGAAAAACTTTTCAGATTTTCTGACCAAACTCGACTGATCCGGTGGCCAAGAAAAACGAACCGGTTTGGTGATAAACGAACAAATCCGGTAACCCCCCAAAACGAATCGGTCCAGTCCCTATAGTTTTCATTTCTTACGAGATTTGCCCAAAATCTCTAGACCCTTCATTTTTTAATCCCAGCATCATCAACCATCAACATATATACCTACACACTATGATTTACCCAACACACCAATTAATTTATGGGATTCCTCAATTTATTCAAGAATTAAAACCCTAATTCTTATTTATACCACACTTGTCATTTCTTCCAATTTCTCACCATAATTTATACCACTAACATGAATTTTTAACTTAGATTTCATATGGGATTATTATTACATCAAAATCAAGTGAAATCATCTCCCCAAAACCCATTTTTGTGCAAGAATTCCAAACCCAAAATCTTATAGTCTTTCATCACCAACTCTAATATTAAAACTGAACACACTTAAATCATTAAAGCAAGTTAAACACTTGCCTGGTTGGATAAATTCAACGATCTCGTGTTGAAATTCGCCAGATCTTGGAAAAAAATCTCCTATTTTTCTTCCATATTTCTTTTCTTTCTTCTATCTTTCCTCTTTCTCTCTTTATCTCGTGCCCTTATAAGAGAAAATAAGGATTATTTCCTTACTACACCAAAAATTGACTCGTATATACAAATGCGAGCCCCTACTGATCCAAAAAGTCATCGGAACCCAAACAGTACCCCCGGGTACTCTATTCTGACTACCTCGGCTCTTTCGAGACCAACCGTGCACTCGAAATTTTTGTTTGAGTCACTTATAAAAAATTCATGTCTTAAACCCAACACATCTCCACATGTATTTTTCGCATAAAATAACATCACCCGTCGCTTTTATTCACCTGAGACATGAAATATGATTAGTCCATCTTATTTACTTTTAATTCTCAAGTTATTTAATTACACCCACTTATGTAATTTAAATATCCGTAAAATTACGAGGTATTACACTCACTCTTCGAGAGCTAAGAGTTGGTGATCTTCTCAAGGCTTGGAAGTTTAGAGATAGATTGCCTAACGACGAGAACCCTCGTGTCGTAGCTTACTCACTGGAATACACGAAGACTACTTCCAGCTTTATTTTTCGGTTGGTCGATAAAATCCCTGACTTAGAGTTTCCAGAAGAGGAGTCCTCTGGTGCATTTGGGCCAATTAAGATAGAAAAAAAGTAAGGAGAAGAAGAAGAAGAAGAAGAAGAAGAAGAAGAAGAAGAAGAAGAAGAAGAAGAAGAAGAAGAAGAAGAAGAAGAAGAAGAAGAAGAAGAAGAAGAAGAAGAAGAAGAAGAAGAAGAAGAATATGACGAGGAGGAGGAGTATGAAAAAGAAATGGTCCCCTTGAAGAAGAGAGTGTTCACCACGGATGATGAGGATCAGATATCTGATAGGATAAAACTGTTGAATAAGGTTGAGGGGATCTCCCCTAGGGTTAGTGGTTCCATCTTGGGAACTAATGGGAAATAGAAGGAAATAGAGAAGAAGAATAAGGAGGAAGAGAAGAGAAGGAGAGATAAAGAAGGAGGATTAGATAAAGAGAGATGAGGAAAGAAATATGAAGTGGACCCTTAAGGCCCCCACTGAATCCTCCCTTTTTCTTTATGTTGTTGTTGAGGGGGAATGTGTG
Organism: Sambucus nigra; assembly: GCA_949130495.1. NCBI lineage: Eukaryota > Viridiplantae > Streptophyta > Magnoliopsida > Dipsacales > Adoxaceae > Sambucus > Sambucus nigra. The sequence continues at coordinate 305,675,050 of OX422207.1, read as the reverse complement.
GCAAAAACCTCATCCCTTACCCCTAGTTTGCTAAAGGGGGAATTACTTGCTGCCGATCACAAGCACTCATCACGATTAGGGTCACACCAGCTAGCCCTCAGGTCTTCACAGTCACTTACCTTAGTAAGTATCCTCCCTTATGTTTATCGTTTCTCTTTGTTCAGATTTTGTATAATCACTTTTCTTCCTTATGCCTTGTAATTTTTATCAGATTTACAACACTTTTTTATGGTCGCGCTGACTAGTCCAAGAAGAACCAGGAGCTGAGAAAAGCCCTGAAAAAGTACCCAAAGGACTTGGTTAATGCTAGGGTTGGCTTCGGGCAGGAGATAGAGAAGGTGGAGAAGGCATTGGCTGATCTAAAGGTAACCAAGAGGATGGTAGAGGAGAACCTGGATTTGGTCGAGAAGGTCCAGAATCTTAAGGGAGAGGTCCCAATCATAAAGGAGAACAAGTACACAAAGGGCTAGAATGCGACCTACAATGATATTGATCTTTAGATTTCCTATGCTAAGAAGTTATACTTTAAGAAAGGATGGGACCAAAACTTGAAAGTGGAAGGAGTCCCACCGGATTCTGGACTGTATAAGCTTTATTCTTTAGTGCCTTCTCCCATCTACTGAAGAGTTTCTTACTGGTCAGCCGATCGACCAAGTTGAAGGGGAGGAAAATGAGGTCGAGGCGGCTACCGACCAGGAAAGAAAAACTGCTGAGAAGGGGAAAGAGCCAGAGACCTTTGAGCAAGTGAGGGAATGAAGTCCTGTAGTCCTAGGACCTTTTCCTTTACTTGTTCTTGTATTATAATTTATTTTTCCTTTTCTCTGGTTGTAATGGCTATTGCTTATCTTTTGGATCATTAATGAAAAAGATTTTCCTTTTTACTGATATTCCTCTTTCTGTTATGATGATGTCCTTTGTACTTGTAATTTACTCTGATGTTTCTAGCTTATAATTATGGAAGATTATATATCTCCTTACTCAAATCTTGGGAAGGTTCTAGGCCTAAGTGTGAGTGGGCACACTCGTCGAGACTTTTTAAAGGACTTCAAATAACTGAAGGCAAGGAATCCAGTGTACAAAGACTAATCGTAGTTAGTGGCCAAGTTAAAGGATGACCTCCAAGTCATAGAGGAGATCGACTCTTTCGCGTAGGAGAAATTTAATGATCTAAGGGCCAAGCTTGTAGTAAGAAAGGATGTGGGCCAGGTGCAAAAGATGATTCAATCAGAGAAAGATGCCCTAATAAAAGAGTTTATCAATATAAAGGAGGATGTCTAGCAAGAAAACACTATTATAAATAGACTTCACGGAGATGTCAAAAGGCTGAGGCATCTCTTCAGGATGGGTCCTCGAGAAGCGTGGGCAACAGGCTATGATGACGGCTGGGCTGATGCGCCTATGAGGGTGAAGTAATACTAAGACATGGAATACAAACATCGGTATATGAATGTCCTTAAAGAGCTTAAGACCCCCAAGGATTCTGAGCTGTGATACAAGTACCAAGAAGACTACCCAACTTATCGTCAACCCCCATTTGGGAGGACAAGAATTGGATTCCCATTGATTCCATTCCCGCCCAGTTGATGAACCACTACCTTAAAGCCAACGAGGAGGTGTTTTCCCTAATCTAGTTGATGACCGGAGAGCATGCATAGTAGAATATCTAGCTCACCATCCGTAGATGTTCTAAGTCCTCATATAATTTTTGGAAAATTTTGTATCCTTGTACTCTTTAATCTTTTGCCGTACTGATTGAAGTTTGTTTATTAATTGTAGTTTATTTTGAGTAGTGCTAACTAAATATGTTTAATAATTACTTCTGCATTCTGGCATTTGCTGATCAAGAAGAGTTGGTACCTACCACTCATTTAGGACTTTCACTGTCTGAATAATACTATTGACCATTTTAGGCCTTTTTGCAGACTAAATGAGTTAGTAACAAATGTTAATCATTTTGGGCCTTTGATGATTAAATGAGTTAATAACTAATGTTAAGCATTCCTCTAGTCCAATATGTCTTAGCAATATCATTCTATCTGCCTTACCTTTAGGTTGTGTCATCACACTCTCCTAGGCCTGGGAGAAATGATGGCAAGAATGTCTCGGGTTCATGGGCCACCCACCCGATCAAGATTTTAACGTCTAACATTGTTAGCAACCAACATCAGTTGGCTTATTGCCTAATGATCACCTGTAGGGCTTTTATTATTGACGAGGCAACTCGTAAGGTCCTTTGTGTTTGGTGTTACAAAGACCTGAGGATTCTAGTAATTGAAATAAACTTAATAGATTATTGTAATTAGTATGAAGCTTGCTTAGCACGACGATATTCCTTAATTGAAATAAGTTAAGTAACCTATTATAATCTAAAGGACTTATGTTATGCACGATGAAGATTTTGGTTAAAGTATGATGAGCACCTTACTGTAACCAAGTGTGGTCCTGCTTAGCATCCAAAGAATGGAGCTGTCACTTGGAAATGGTGCATAATATCAAGATATATAATATGAAATTGATGCAACCAATATTTAAAAGCAAGATGTGAGAACCAACGTGCCTTTATTAATTAAGTAATAACTTTAAAAGCAAAATAAGTCTCAAATGAAAATTTGCATAAACTAGATGTGATGAAGAAGACTAAAAATAGAACTTCTTAATGCTCTTGATATCTCTCTACCCTCCACCGTTTCCAAGTGATAATCTCCTTGATGGTTATCCCTGATTACCTTGAAAGGTCCTTTCCAATTTGGTCCCAGTTTTCCATCTGATGGTCTAAATACACTGCTAAGGACTTTCCTTAGGATGTAATCTCCTACCTAGAATTTTCTTAGATTGACTCTCTTATTGTACCGCCTCTCCACTTGTCACTGATATGAATCCATCTTAATCAGGGCTCGCTCTCTTCATTCATTTGCAAATTCAAGTTCATTTCATAAGGCATCAATGTTTAGCCCTTGGTCTACCAAATTGGTTCTTATGGTCGGGAGACCCTCTTTAAGTGGGATGATGGATTCTATTCCATATGTGAATGCAAAGGAAGTTTTGCCAGTAGGTCTTCTAGGTGTGGTATGATAGGCCCAAAGGATGCGAGGGAGTTTTTTCACCCACGAACCGTTTGATGTTTCTATCCCATTCTTTAGAACGTCGAGCATCGCCTTATTAGAAGCTTCTACTGGATAGTTGCCCCGGGGGTACATCATCGAGCTGAAGTAATGGTTAATGACGTGCTCATCATAGAAGTTTTGGAAGAAGATACTTTCAAACCGTATGCCGTTATCGATGATGATAGCTCTTGGTACACCAAAGTGTGTTATGATGCTCTTTTAGATGAACCATATCACATCGACATCACGAATGTTTGCTAGTAGTTCTGCCTCTACCCACTTAGTGAAGTAATTTGCGATGACTAGCAGATACTTGAGGTTTCTAGGTGGGGTAGGTAGTGTTACCACAATATCTAATCCTAATTGTGTGAATGTCGAAGGACTGGTCAAGGATTTCAGGTCACTAGACGATTGATGAACCATAGAGGAGAATTTTTAGCATTTTTCACATCTCCAAACATAGATACTTGCATCTTTTTGCATGTGTGGAAACTGGTAGCCTTCTTTAATTACTCGAAATGCAAATGATCTTCCTCCTGTGTGACTCCAATAAATACCATTATGAAGCTCATTGAGAACCTACTCGGTGTTTGCGAGTGAACACAGTAGAGGTAAGGTCATGTAAAGGATCTTTTATAGAGATTCCCCTGGATTAAGGTAGAAATAGGCTACCTTTACCCTTATTTGGTGAGCCAAATTCTTATCATCAAGTAGGTAGTGATGGATTCCATCCAAGTAGGGGCTCTTTTTATGAGGAGGATCTTATCTCCAACCACTGTCTGGTCAATGCTGAGCTAGGCGAAAAACTCCACTTGGATAGCCCCTCTGATACCAGAGTCCACTACTGAGCTTAGGGCTGTTAAGGCATCAATATGACTAATTTTTCCCTTGAGGGAACTATTGAATGCATACTTCTTTAAATCCTTCCATAAGTTCTCGTACCACGGTAAGGTAGGCCGCTATACTATCATTTTTTACGTTGAAATCTTTGCTTACTTACCTAAAGACCAATTTGGAATCGTCGAATATATTGAGGTGATTTTCTCCTAATAGTTGGGTTTTTTATAGACAACCTATCAATGCTTCATATTCAAATTCATTGTTGGAGGCTTCAAATCCCAACCCGATTCCTTATTCGATGATAGCATCTTCTGGTGTGATGAGGCAATCCCTACTCCTACCCCCTTAGAATTTTAGGCTTTATCAAGGTATAGGGTCCAGTCCTTGGACTGTTCTTACTTATTTGTTGATTGCTCCATCACCTATTGGTGAGATGGATTATCCTCTATGGATTCGATGATGAAATAAGCCAGGGCTTGTTCCTTAATCGTTGTTCTTGGACAAAAATGAATATCAAACTTTCGAGCACAACCGACCACTTTGATAATAGTCTAAAGAGGTCTACTTTCTGAAGGACAACTTTGAGGGGAAATGAAGTTATCACCATTATTAAGTGGGCTTTGATGTAGTGTTTCATCTTCCTAGAGGAAACTATCAGTGCATAGGATCGTTTCTCTAAAGGTAAGTACCATTGCTCTGCATCCAGGATCATCTTGTTGGCGTAATAGACAGGGTAGTGTGTACCTTCCTTTTTATATACTAGAGTCAAGCTAAAAGCGTAGTTTAATACTTCGAGGTAGATGTACAGGGTATCTCTATCGTGGATCGCCATCAGGGGTGGTTTACTGAGGTAGGACTTGATCTCCTCCAAAGCTCTTGAGCATTCATCATTCCATGCGAGGCCCTTATCCTTCTTTACTAGCTGAAAGAATGGTCGATAGAATTCCGAGGACTTGAAGATGAAGAAGTCGAGTGCTTCAAGCATTCCAATAAGCTTTTGAATATCTTGCAATATCCTTGGGGGTTGTACCGTGTTATTCTACGATTTGGATCGGCCTTAGTCCTTCTCTTATTAACTAGTTAATTCAAAAAATTTCCTTACCGGACATCGAATGAGGACTTGCTCACGTTAAGTTTCATGCAGTACTTCCTGAGTATTTCGAAGGTCCTGTACAAGTCCTTGAGGTGGTCATCTTCATCATTTATTCTGACTAACATGTAATCAGTATAGACTTCCATGGAGTCTCCCACCTGCTGCTTCAACATCTTCATGACCAACCTTTGATAAGTTTCCCTTACATTCTTTAGGTCGAATGACATGATCTTGTAGCAATATAGACTTACTAGAGTTATAAAAGATGTTTTTTCCTCTTCGGGGCCGAACAATGGTATCTCATGGTACCCTAAATAGGCGTTTAAAAAACTCATTCTCTCGTTCATTATCGTGGCATCGACCAACTGATCAATCTTTGGAAGAAGGAAAATGTCTTTGGGGCAGGCTTTGTTGAGGTCTATGAAATCGATGCAAATTATCCATCTGCCATTGTTCTTTCGCACTACCATTTTGAAATCGATGCAAATCGTGAAATCGATGCAAATTCTATTGGAGCAATAGGCCCCCGATTTAAAAATTCTTTGTACTTCAAAAAGTAATAATTTCCTTTTATAGATGCAGAAGCGTAAGATGGTTCAATTAAACAACGAATTTTAATTTATTATCAAATTAAAATTAAATAGAGTGAAATAAGATTAAATCCAAACAAATTTAAATTTCACTTAAACCAATTATTTTAACCCAGGTCCTAGAAATTTGCCTAAGTCATATTTTCAATATTTCCAAATTAGGCCAACCCAAATTTTACCAAATTAAATTAAATGACTTGAATTAAATTAACATAAACATTACCCAATATTAGTTTAGCACCAAATTAAACATAAGTAGTGATTAAACCAAATTTTATCTTTGTACCTAAGCATGCGTTCTAGGTGATATATCAAGATAAAATTAAACAATGAATCACTACGCCGTGATGTACGAGGAAAAACCCACAACGGGAAAAAAACCTCGGACGGTCCTAGCCTCAAATCCACTAAGTATGGTTTTACAAATACAAGGCAGTAGACTTACAACACTCGACTCGATCCCTCTCAATCCCCGATGCTTCTTCTTGTATACACCTTCGCCTAGCGAATAACCACGAAGATCCATCGCGGTCTCGAAATCCACCAATCGAACTTTATATGGTCACCGTCACCCGAACAAGTAGCCTTTCTCCAGGTGGGTAAATCAATGCAAATATCTTCTTCTTTGTGGGATTTAGAAGCAAACCCAAAACAATCTCTTCTTCAATATGTAGAGATAAACCGGTGCCAAACTACAAGAAAAGTATATATATATATATATATATATATATATATATATATATATATATATATATATGGATGAACTTGGATAACCAAACTTTGGGTGTGAAACAAGTGTTTAAAATATTTTTCTTGGAAAAATATACACTTAAACAATGGACTTTTCTTTGGAAAGATGAACACTCAAAAACTCTCTCTAGGACTTGTAATAGTATGAAAAGTTAAGTTCAAAAACCTTGGTTTTCGCACTTAAGAAGTTCTGTCAAAAGATAGTGGAAAAAGAAGTGGGAAAGTGGAAAAAAACTGCTCAAAACTGCCAAATAACTGTTCCCTCCAAAACTCGTTCGAACGACATTTTTGTTCGAACGACATTTTTATTCGAACGACATTTTCATTCGAATGAAGTCTTATTCAAACGAGGCTTCTAACGAAGTTCCAGTGTGAACTCGTTATAAATCTCGTTGGAAATCTTGTTCTAATGTCAAGTTCATTCGAACGACACTTCGAATGACATTCCAGTGGCCTTTTGGGGAACTCGTTGGCAAACTCGTTCGAACGACATATTGTTCGAACGACAAACTCGTTCGAACGACATTTCGAAAGAACTTCCTGAAAGTCTAAAAAATTGAATTTTAGCCCAGAAACTTTATATACTTTATTTTAAAGTTTTAATAAAATCTTTTTAAAAATAAACAACAGTTTTAAAAAACAAAGTACACCCAATATAAATTGTTCCAAGCTCCTATATATATATATATATTAAAATGCATTCATACCTTAGGAGTAAACGGAACATTGTTGATGACGTAGAAACGAGGCACTACAAACATGGCATTTGATGAAGCTTTATGAACTTGGCCGCTACATCTTCAACTTTAGTATGTCATAGGCTTCAAGGATGATCAATAATTCTATCCTATGACTCAAATGTTTTTGTCCGGAATTGAGCCAAAACTACAAAGGACTCAATTGGAAATTTGTGCCCTTACAAATTCCCTAGTGGAGCTTGCATCTAAAAGCTTCCCAATTTCATTCTCCACCACTTTATCCTCTTCTAGGGCTGTTCTGATGCCTTATGAGCAATCACTTTAAAGGTTGGATTAATGTGAAGATGGTGGAAGGTTACATTGGTGTCAATCCCAAATAGATCGTACGACTCACAGGTAAAAGCATTAAAATTGCTTCTCAAGAACGCAATCAATTCCTTTTTTTTAATCGGTAAGAGCAAATCTGATCAAAAAATTTTGATCTGGCAAGTTGTCATTAGCACCGACTTTCTCCAGGCTTTCAACGACCCTATCAATGGGATGAATCCTGGTCTCTTTCGCCCCTGGTCGATCGTACCATAGTTTCCATTTGGAGGGCATAGCCCGATCCTGGGTTACCTTTGGAGTGTCATTTGGTTCCTTTTTCTTCTCCTTTTGGGGACAAGTGATGGTGATAAAGCATTTCCTTATAGTGTTTTGGGCACTACGAATCTTGACCACGCCTCGATCGGTAAAACACTTGAGCTTCTGGTGATATGTAGATGGTATGGTTTTTATGGTGTACAAATAGTCTCTTCCTAGAATGGCATGATATGGAGACTTTATGTCCATCACCAAGAATTCAATCAGCTTTGAAATATTACCTGTCCTACCAGAAAGACTATCTTTGTAATGGCATCGTGATTTTCCTCACTAAGACAACTAATGGAATTGTGTCCTCCTTGAGGTCGGCTAGGTTGAGATTCCACTTATGGAACATCTTTAGGTACATCACCTCTGATGAGCTTCCCTGGTCTACTAATAATTTTTTAACATCCCAATTCACGATTATGAGAGTAATAATGAGTGAATCATGGTAAGAAGTCCTGACTCTAACCAGATCTTACTCTATGAAGACGATATGTTTGGTGTAGTCGACATCTTCTGGTTTCCGACGCTTGCTAGCTTAGATTTTTATAGGGTCAATCTACAATGCCTCCATGAAAATGGTGACCTTTTTTATCTCCATTCGAGAAGTGTTCCCTTGGATCTGCTTTCGATTGGATTCTCCATGAATCACCGCGAACTCCTATCCTATGTCGTCATCAAGGACATTGTCCGATTTCTGGTCTCCATTTATTGCGACCTTGTCAGCTTTCCTTTTTATCTATTCATTCAAACGTCCAGCTTGTGCTAACCCTTCTAAATGCGACTTTAATGTTGTGAAATTCTTTGCCATGTGGTTGCCTTCCTTATGAAATGCGCATCTCAACGCATTATTACTCTTCGTTGGATCACCACCCATCTTCTTAGGGTACTTGACAAATATTTAATCCTTGATCTTGCTCAAGATCTTGTAGATTGGTTTTTTGAAGACTATGTTGATAACCTGGAACACCTTTGAAAGATCGACGCTGCTAACATTCTTAGAGCCATTATTGTGCCCATTCTTGTTCCCTTTCTTTGGAGTGTCTCTTTTTTGTCCTCCTTTAATTTCTTTTGATCGATCGTTGTCCCTTGGGTTAGAGTGAACCATGTCCTCAACCTTGGAATATTTTCGATACGTGCCATGAGGTCGTCGATGGTGCTCACCTTTTTCTTCATCAGGGACTGGTGCAACAGAGATGTTGTCTGTATACTAATCTTGAAATATTCTATAGTAATATGATTCAAGAATTCCTCCACTTCGTTAAAGAAGTCCCAATGCCTCTTGGAGTAGTCATGAAGGCTCTCTTGAAGATTTTCTTTCACCATGAGCAGTGAATCCATTCTTTTGGGGTGTGAACTGCTAGTTATGAAATGAGCAATAAAGGCCTCTGTTGGGGCCTTGAAGCTCTTGACTGGACTATAGGGTAGCTTCATGAACCACATCTAAGCTACGTCATGTAGGCTAGAAGGTAAGATTCGATACATTGAGGTGGCATTCTGGCTCCATAAGGTCATCGCCTGCTTGTACTCTCGAAAATGGTCTATGGGATCCGTTTTGCCATCACAGATTTTCAATCTAGGAACCACAAAATTCTTTGGGGGATACTCTTCTTCAATCGCCCTTGAATAAGAAAATTTCGTCTGAGTGTTAAGAGATCTTCTGGCTAAATCTCTGGTGCACCTAGCCCCTCATTATGATGGGTGCTGGTCCATTTCTCTATGGACTAGAATTCTTATGTTCTCATCCTGATGATTATTACTTCTGTGGTGCCTCTATGATCATTCATTCTCTAATTAATCACGCTTTGACCTGTCGTGCTCAGATTAAACTTGGCCACATCTGGAGCTCCTCCCTCGGCTATGAGTCTTGCTCGCCTGAGAACTATGAGACCTATTATAATGTATCCTGGTATCTCTATGGAGATCTCTCTCCATCGTTTCAAGTAACCTATGTAAGCGAGTATTCTCTTCCATATGGAGGCATATTTCCTCCTCCTTCTCTTGAAGCCTATCTTCATAAGCGTTAACCATCCTGGAGATATGACTAAAACCTAGGTCGTCCCTGACTTTCCTTAGAAGGTTTCCACTCCCGACGAATCCTAGGATTTGGTGGTTGGAGAATCTCTGACTTGACCCTAGGTAGGACTGGATCGTCCTTCACATCTTCAACTTAAGTAAAGTTGTTGTTGTGGTGAGACATCACGGGCTTTCTATCGATAAATACTTTCGTAGGAAAAAGAATCTATTCCCATAGACGGTGCCAATTATGAGTGCAAGAATTATCACAATAATAAATCTAAAAAGTAATATTGAGATAAAAATAAATGATCACACACACAACACCAAATATACGTGATTCAATTACTTGCATATGCCCACGTAGGTTACAGTTTTATATTAGTGTCTCTCAAATAATCGAAGTTACATCTCTTTGCCCTGGTTTAGGGTTTACCTTTTATATTTGTGGTAAAAAATGATTGAATTGTACAAGTAACTCAACCATCTTGTAGATAGCTCATAGGTGTCCTTGAATATCTTCCTGAGATTGTTGGTAATTGATTTGAGTATCTCCATGCATTTAAGCACATGTCAAACATACGAATCTAAAATAAACATTTTAATTGGGTCGGGCAATCCACTTTGCATGCTAGGCTGGTTGGCTACATTATTAGATTTGAATAAATAAGCTCCCCCATATATATATATATATATATATATATATATATATATATATAACTCGACATATTTATCCAACGTGGAATATAACTTAACCAATTTCTCACATTCCCACGCATTCTAATTTACTCTTAAAATTCTCATTTACTCAAACCCTTATACTCATTAAAGTAACTTGATCATTTGAGATAGTGAATACTATTTTAGAATATCAAGTCAATTCCTTATGTTAATAACATGTCCTTATTACAACATTTATTTCAACCTCACATGTACATATCCCTAATGTTACAAATCAAAATGTACCTATATATAATCCCAAATATCATAACTCCTAAGGATAAATATTGTAAACTAATATCATTCACTTACTCTCTTCCAAAATTTGTAATTAGACATATATTCATCATTATCTACTGACTAAATTATCACTATTAACATCATATATATCGTCATAACACTCTTTATCTAACATCTAAAGTGTTACTCACAACACTATCATTCAAATTAAATCCCATCACTAATAATTATCAAGGACAAACCCATATATTTTATATGTTACCACTTACCCAACCACAAATTACAAATATAGTGTGTCTCATATTCACTCAATAATTTAATCATGCCAAATGTCTAATAATTATAATTTTGTACGAGAATTACCCATATTGTACTACTCAACGTTCTCAAATAAATCAACGTACAATTTCTAACTCCAAAAACATAAACCTATAATTAGACTTATCAAAAGTTTTATCTCAATACACCACTTATTTAACATAATATCCAATTTTAACAACTTATGTTCAGAACTAACAAATTCAATGTAATAATTTGTAGTCTCTAAGAATGTATCATTTTATTCATCATATTAATGATTCCTAAGTATATGTGTATTAGCAAAATTTCCAAACTTTCAAGTAAAATTCCATAATATGTTATTGGACTCGTATTCAAATGGGGTTCGTATGAATTGCCCAACAGATAAAGTGTGCTAATAGAAACTCAATGATTATAAATAATAGCAAATTTCCATTACACGTAAAGGTGTACAACCTTTTACCCATTATTTCTTTATTTTCAGCCTATTGTATCGATTTATTTACTACGGGTCTTTTCATTTCCTCAGTTGAGTAATATTAGGTTCAAAACCCAAAAACACCACCTCTCCACCTCCTTAACAAAATTTCATAACTCCAAACTTATTTTTTATTTCTCATAAAATGACTACTTTAGTTTCATATTGTCGATTACGTTTAAAAACAACCTCAAATTATAATTATACCATAATTAAGGGAGTCCTCAATTTATTTGCATATAAATTTCATGTTCAAGAATATTCACTAAACCCTAATCACCATCCTCATGATTCCAGATTAGGAATTCCAATCCCCAATCTAAATTTCAACTTCATCCATTTCATTCAATAATAAATACTCATAATTAGGCTCTTATTTCCCTAATTAGGTTTCTAATTAGTTTTAATCTCAATTCATATAGAATTTAGGGAATACTCAACACCTTTAATTATTAAGGGGAAGAGCATAATTATACTTGCCTTAAAGTGTAGGGATGATGATGATGGTATCCTTCTTGAAACTATGTTCGATATCTCTGTTGTCGGTTCAATTATTCATCTACGTCGACCATTGAGATAGGGACACCTGTCCTCATATATATTCACCTTAGGGCTTCATAAACACTAAGTTGGCCTCAGAGATATTTGGTCAGCCAATTGGATGACCACATAAAGTTGAATCATCAAGAAGGGGAAAGGTCACTCATGCGGGGGCTATCAACAACCATTCCACACGTTCATTTGAAGATCAATAGTCTCATTTTTTGCATATAGGTGTAAATCGTTGAATATATAAAAGAATTCCATCCTTTGGTCTCCCAACTACAATAAATATACTATTTACCTTAGCTTAAGGGGTGAGTATGAACAAGCTGGTACGAAGATTCATGTAACTTCTTCCCAATCGCAATAACATAACTGTGCATATAGGCTTGTTCGTTAGCCCAACCACATTAAAAATTTTGTTATCCCATATGACTTTCTTACATATATATGTGATTATAAAATTGGAGGATTATATTTATACCAATTTTAGACATCAACAGATTGACACCATTTATGGGAATGACTATTTGACATCGTTCTTGATCAATTTTATTCCTAGAGTCTTTTGAAGGATGACAGATCTTCCAGAAAATAGCCTTGTGACCGGAGGTAATATTGCCACTCCATCTTCTCCACCTAGTGCAGTAGATCTCCAAGGAATTTTTATTAGCCTTGCCAAAGGGAGAGATGCAATGCTAGAGATGGTAAGATAATGAACCCAATCATTGCAGACCAAGTCTATCATCGCTCAATCCTTTAGAAGATAAATGTTGCCACCTCCTCCTAGAAGTGAAAGAGGTATCTATTCTCGATCTTTGAGTGATAGGTCTTATCGTCCATGAGCAACCTCTTTAATCAGATCCACTGATTACTATGATGGAGAGTCTTTCACTTACGAATGGATGAGCACCTTAAAAAGATTAAGTAAGGCCGCTGCCTTTGATTTCCTTATCCCCCGAGCAACATAAAGCTATTACAAAGACTCAGTAAGATCATATGAATATAGGGAAGGATTATTCAGGTTTAGAGCAAGCATTTGAGGATCCGCGCATATCGAGCATACTTCTCAGAAAGAGAGCTCAACACAAACATATGGTAGAGTTGCGAATATTGTATCCGCCAAATTTAAGCCGAAAGATCACTCTTGAAAGGGATAAATATAGAGATTAGAAGATTATCTGGGAGAGATGACTAAGACTAAGAATCCTTTGCAAAGAAGTTTTGTGAAGGGATCTTCCTTCATTCTCGCTATTACAGATTTCCCTACACCTTCCAAGTATGATGGTAAGACTGATCATGTCTTCCATGTTGAACAATACTAGGATATAACTGATATCTATTATGTTCTTGATGAGATATGATGCCGAACTTTCTTAAGTACCGTCACTAGGTCAGCTCAGATATGGTATAACAATTTACTCCGAGGTCAAATTTCTTATTTTCAGCTTCTCGTCAAACTTTTCATCACTAATTTCTATTTTGGGGAAAAGTTGATCAAGAGATTAGCCCATCTGTTGAATGTTCATCAACGACCAGGAGAAATTAATCGGGAGTATATTACTTGCTTCAATAATAAAAAGTTAGAGGTGGTAGATTATGAAGAGAAAATCTCCATCACTGCATTGATGAGTGGGATGCTCAATGCCAAGGAAGCTATGGCTGCTAAGCCAAATCCCGAAACTAAATTTTATAGCCAAAAGAGCTCGGATAAGAGGAAATAAAAGGAGAAGAAGGTTGAGAAGCCTAAGAAGTATACTCCACTTGCAATAGTGTACATCATATCTTGGAGGAGATTAGGGGTAATAAGGACTAGAAATGGCCTAAGAAATTGAAATCACCCCTAACTAGAGGGACAAATCTAAATACTATGATTTTCACAAAGATCATGGGCATGCCACTGACAACTGTATTTCCTTGATAAATGAAATTGAATTTCTTACAAGTTTGTTAATCGAATAAAAGGTTAGGATTCTAAAAGGAGGTCGAAATCCCCTTGAATAAATAGAGAGGACAAAAAAAGAGGTTATGACGATAAGTCTGAAAGTTATCTAGACCTGCCAAAGAAACTCCTAGATCCATAACTTGATATAAAGTTGATTTCCTTTGGTTATCGTTTTACTATAGGAAAAGATGCTGGAGGTAGAGATGAAGATGTCGAAAGGAAGGCCTACTTAAATGAGGCCAAAGCCTGCTACTATATTCGACGGATTAATTGGTTAGACGAAGAAGATGGTTGGCCCAAAAAGGTCAATAAGGATAAGATGGTCATCGACTTATCTAAAAATGACCTCTCAGTAGTACTTTACCCTCTTGATTATCCATTGGTTGTCACCTTCGGGATATATGAAGCAAGAATGGTAAGAATTCTAGTGGATAATGGAAGTTCGATCGGCGTCATATTCTATAGATTTTTTCTCAACCTGGGGTTATGGAAAGTTAACTAGAACTATATCATAGGCACTTAATTATTTTTTCTGGTGAAAAGGTTTATCTTTTAGGAACTATCAAGGTGGAGGTCTTAATCGACACCTAGTCGATGAGCATAATTGAGAAGATTCATTTCTTCATCCTAGATAAAATAATTCAATCAGCCTATAATATGATTCCTGGCATAGTCAGGTTCAAAAAGTTTGAAGCAATACCGTTCACTATTCATTAATGCCTTAAGTTCCCAACTCACTATGGGGTCGGCCTAGTAAAGGGCAGCTACGTAGAGGCCATAGAGTTCTACTACACTTCCATCGACCAAGACGAGTTAAATAAACACACCACTACCTACCAGATTGATACCTTAGATCAAAAAAGGAAGATGATTTGGTTAAAGGAAAAATGGTAGAAGCTATAGAGGCTATAATACTGGATGATGAAAATCCAAAAAGGACCACTCAGATCGGTGTGAATTTGAAACCATCCCTCAAATAGGAATTAATCACATTCCTTAAAGAGTGAAAATATGTGTTCACCTGGAGCCATGAAGACGTACCTGGTATTGACACTAACTTTCTATGCCATGAGGTTAATATCAACAAAGATTCCAAGATGATCAAGAAGAAGAGAAATGTGTTTAGTCCCGAGAAAAATATGGTCGTCCAAGAGGAGGTGGACAAACTGCAGAAGGCCAAGTTCATACAGGATGTTAAATACCTAAACTAGTTAGCTAATGTAGTGATGGTAAGAATAACGAATAACAAATTTCATATGTGTGTGTATTTCACCGACCTCAACAAAGCATGACCAAAATATCATTTTCCTTCGCCAAGTATTGTTCAATTGGTAGATGCAATGGCCTGTCATGAATTATTAAGCTTCATGGATCACTAATCTGGTTACAATCAGATCAAAATGAAGCCAGAGAATAAGGAAGTACATCCTTTATCACCAGCTGGGGTACTTACTGCTACAATGTTATGGCTTTTGGGCTTAAAAATGTTAGAAAGACATACCAAAGATTGGTGAACAATGTTTTTAAGTGACATATCAAAATGGAATTTTATGTAGGCGACATTCTCACTAAAAGCAAGAAAGCTGTTGATCACATCAAGGATTTAGGCCAGACATTTGATCAACTTGAAAAGCATTAAACGGAGCTTAACTCGACCAAATTCATATTTGACATACAACAAGGGATGTTTCTAGGTTTCATTATGAATCAAAGACGGATTGAATCCCATTAGAACAAAATTGAGGCGTCGATTGACATTCAATCTCCTACATGTAAGAAAGATGTACAAAAATTAACTGAAAGGGTGGCTTCTCTTAATCTATTCGTCTCCCGAGTTACAGATAAGTGCTTACCATTCTTCAAAGTACTCAGAAAAATGTTTGGGTGGAATGAAGAGTGTGAAAAAGATTTTTAAGTATTAAAAAAATACTTGGGGTCACCACTACTGATCTCTCGACTACTGATGGGAGATAAATTACACTTATATTTGGTTGTATCAGAGTCTACTCTCATTTCAACTCTCATTCAGATGGAAAATGGAGTTCAGAAATCATTATATTATACTAGCAAAGTTTTCAAGGGAACAGAAATCAGGTATCCACCATTGGAGAAATTATCCCATGCTCTTATGGAAGCTTCTAGGAGAATAAAGCCCTACTTCCAGGCACATACCGTAGTGGTGTATACGGATTTACCTATATGTCAAGTGCTTCATAAACCAGAGAAATCAGGAAGAAATATGTCATAGGCAGTAGAGATAGGAGAATATGAGATCCTTTATAAGCCTAAAACTGCGATGAAGGGGAAAACTGTAGCAAATTTCATCATCGAATTTATGAATCAAGAGGCAGTCAGTAACCCTAGTTTTCCAATCGAGCCTACTTTAAAGCAAGAAGAATCGACAGTCAACGAATTGAATACTTTAGTTGTGCATGAGATCGCCCAACGGCATAGGGAACATATAAATAATCTGTTCAAACAAGGAGTAATGGGAGAAGGGAACTTTGATGATAACATTTTTATTTGGAAACTATATGTAGATGGTTGCTCGTGCGCTACTGGTAGTGGAGCTGGGAACATAATCAATATCCTAGATAACATAAATGTGGAGTATAAACTTCGTTTCCAATTTTAGGCCTCCAATAATGAGGCAAAAGACGAAGCGTTAATCACAGGCTTCGAGTTAGCCTTATCTATAGGAGCCGAGCAGGTTATAGTGTATTGTTTTCCTAGTTAACCATCAACTTAATGCTTCAAATATATAGGGTCAAGGGAGATCTCATGGTCAGGAATTTTTCTAAAGCTATCGAAGACATCTCCAAATTAGTAGGAGTGAAAATGATTAGGATACCAAGGATAGATAATGCCCGAGCAGATGCACTTGTTCGGCTGGCCTTAGTAACCCATACAGAGCTCAAAAGAACCCTCTCGATAGAAATCCTTACAACTATATGTATTGATACGGAAGCTGTCAGTTTCATTTCGGTGGACTTAGGACCCTCATGGATGGATTCTATAAAAGCTACATTGACAAGGGTGTACTACCTCCTGACCCAAAAGAAGCCAAAAAGTTAAGATACAAGGCATCTAGTTATGTACTAGAGTGAGGAGTTTTGTACAAAAGGGGATACATTGTTTCACTACTTCAGTGTGCACACCCCACCGAAGTGTCAGATTTGATCAGGGAAGTGCATGAAGGTTACTGTGGAGCTCATTCAGTCGATCGATCATTGGTACAAATCATAGTTATGCAAGGGTATTACTATCCCACCATGAAATGTGACTGTATCACTTTTTCCAAAAGATGTGACAAATGTCAAAGGTTTGTCTCAATCCATAGAAGACGAGGGGACGCATTAGCACCAATCACTTCTCCTTTGCTATTTTCCATATAGGGAATTGACTTGGTCAGCCCACTATCGAAGACAAAAGGGAAATTTAAACACTTGGTGGTTACAGTAGACTACTTCTCGAAATGGGCAGGAGCTGAGCATTAGTTGAAATACCTTATGAAAGGGTCTTCTAATTCATTTGGAAACACATCATGTGCAAATATGGGATATCATGCATCTTCATCACTGATCATGGCATGAACTTTAATTATTAAGAGTTTGAGGAATATTGCAATTATTCCAAGATCTAAAGACTTCACTTTGCCCCAGGTCATCCCTACTTTAATGGCCAAACTGAGATAACCAATAAAATGTTATTGAACGGACTGAAAAAGATACTTGATGATGCCAAAGGTAACTAGATCAATGAGTTACACAATGTTCTTTACGCCTACATAACAACATCGAGAAAATCTACTAGAGAAACCCCTCATATGCTTGAATTTGGGACTGAAGTAATGGTGCTAGCCGAGGTAGTTCTGCCTACTAATGGAGTGTTAAACTTTGATTTCCCTAAAAGAGATCTCATGAGAAGATTGGATCTGGACCTGATTGAGGAAGTATGGGAGGCTATTATAATTAGATTGGCTACCTACCATTAGCGCACAACCTAATTATATAATAGAAAGGTGAATCCAACCAAATTAAAGAAAGGAGATTATGTTCGGAAGAAATTACTTCAGAAAGGGAATAATTTGGAAGCAAACTGGCATGGTCCTTATCGTATCTTGATAGTTGTTAGAGTAGGAACTTATTTCTTAGAGACACTTGAAGGGGAAGAATTTAAGAATCCATGGAATATCAATCATCTCTAAAAATATTATCAGTAGATCTATGGGAAATTTGATGTGCTCATTTAAAAAATTATGGTTTCTTATCAATTATGCTTCCTTTTTATCATTTTTTATCAGGGATACGAATGATGACAATATTGACAATTATATCATCAAAAACTTCAAAACTTCATGTATGTTTCGTCCTTGACAAGTCACAAACAAGAAGTTCCTAAAACTTCACGTATGGCTTAAAGTAAAAAATAAGGAGTTTTACCTGACCAAATTAAATTCAGGAAAATCCTACAGTATTCCTAAAACATTTGGTTTCCAATGGTAACTAATTCAAACATTTAACCTCATCAACTGTCCATTTTGATAATTATAGTTGCATTATTAGAACCTAAGGCCTAATAATTCATGTTCATACTTGATAACACAACAAAAAAAATCAAGGAGGTTAGTTGGGCACCTAGCCGACCAAATGATCAGAAAGCTTAAATGCTAAAGTTCGAATACATAAAAGAGACAAACATGTACGTACATAAATTCTTTTATTTAACTAAATTCTGCGATATCACTATCAAGGTTAAGATTACAAGGAAAAAGATTAAAAATAACTCCATCAAACGTTTTCCTTTAACCTTATTTATCCTAGCAGGAGGAACATCAAGAGCTGAGGGAAGAATGGTAGAAGTCAAGTCTATCAGCCTGTCTTGGCCACTTGAGCTGGGTTTGGTTAACAAGTGTTGGGGGAAAACATAAATATCCGTTTCTTGTAAGCTAAAATCACCTATTTACTTTCTAACCATACTCTGAGGAATGGCATCCGTAGGGATACAACTGACATCAATTTTAAAAGGAGGATTTGGGTAATCCAGCACACCCGGGTCATGCCAATACGATAGTTCGTTGGATTTGGGAATATTTATAACTGTCAAGACATTTAATCAACCCCACTTGTGAACCTCATTTTGGGCTTGATCTAATTCTTCTTCAAGGTGAGCTAGAGCCGCATCATAGCCGTTCATCTAAACTGACCTAAGCTTTTTGTTAAAATGAAAGGTCATTCGATCAAATTGAAAGCGCAAGTAATTTCCTTTTTATGTATAAAAACACATACGATGCGGAAGCATTGAAAGATGATGGTTCAACAATTAAACAAAACAAATTTTAGTTTAATAAAACAAAATTAAACCAATTCATTAATCCAATTCAAGTCCTAGAATTTGCCTAAGTCATGATTATTCATATTTCAACAAAGTTAGGCGAAACCAATTTTAGTACGTGACTTGAATTAAACAATTTTTACCCAATATTTAAATATAGTCCAATTTAAATTAGTGTGATAAATAAACCGAATTTTATCTTGAATTAATCATAATGCATGCGTTCTAAGTTTTAGTGCAAGATAAAATAAACAATGTCACACTACGCCGCGATGTACGAGGAAAAACCCAAGACGGGAAAAAACCTCGGACGGCCCTAGCCACAAGTCCACTAGATACGGAATTATAATTACAAGACAAGAGACTTACAACACTCGACTCGAACCCTCTCAAGCCCCGATGCTCCTCCTTGTAGAAACCTCTTCCTAGCGGACAACCACGGAACTCCACCGCGATCTCGGAATCCACCGATAGGACTTTGAATGGTCACCGTCACCCAAGCTTGGAGCCTTTCTCCAAGTGAGTAATACCGCAACAAACTTCTTCTTCTTTGTGATGGGATGTAGAAGGAAACCCGAAACGTCTCTTTTTCAAATCGGTAGAGAAAACCGGTGCCAAAACTCCAAGTAAAGATATGTATATAGAACTTGGATAAACAACTACTGGGTGTAAACACTAGAGTGTATAGGATTTTTCATTAAAGAATAACACTCAAAACATGATCTTTTTCTTTAAAAAATTTTTCTCTCAAAACACTCTCTAGGAGTTTGTATGGTATGAAAAAGATACACCTTCAAAAGTGATTCCCGTCCTTATTTAATCCTTAAAAAATCAGTTAAGAAACAAGTGGGATAATGGGGTGAAAACTGCCAAAAACTGCTCAAAATTGTTCCCGCCTGGCATCTCGTTCGAATGAACTTGATTCTCGTTCGAACGAGACTTCTAACGAGCGACCAGACTGGGCTCGTTAGAAACTCGTTAGATATCTCGTTAGAACGACCAAACTCGTTCGAACGACATATCGAACGACTGACCAGTTTAGGTTCGTTGGCAAACTCGTTCGAACGAAACCTGGTTCGAACGAAAAACTCGTTCGAACGAGACTTCGAACGACTTCCAGAAATTTTTGATAAATTCAATTTTTAGCCCAGAAACTTTATGTACTTTATTTTAAAGTTTCAATTAAAATATTCTGAAAGTAAAACATGGTTTTTATTAAACCTAACACCCAATAAATATTGTTCCAAGCTCCTATATAAATATAATTACATTCATACCTTGGGAGCATGGAACCTTAGATGATGACGTAGAAACGAGGCACGCAAACCGGCATTTTGATGAAGCTTTATATTCTTTGCCTCTACGTCTTCAACACACACTTCATAGGCTTGAGAGTATTACAATAAATCACTAACCTATGAATAAATGTTTTTGTCCGGAATTGAGCCAAAACTATATATGGACTCAATTGGAAATTTGTGTCCTTACAAATCTCCCCCTTTGGCTATTCCGGGACAAAAACCAAAACAAAAATCCTAAAGGGCCGTCAAGCTCACTAGACTCAAAACATAACCCGTCCAAACTTGACTCAACCCAAGGATTAAACTCTTTGCCTTTTAAAAATGCCTCTTTAGTAGAATGCCTGCACACTTAAGCAAACTCATCAAATGCATAGGGAATATCAAAATATTAAATGCAATTAAATAATTACTCCCCCTAAAATAATTCCCCCCTTTATCAAACAAATGACATTTACTTAGAAAGACGTCTCCCTCTAAGATAAATCTCCCCCAAACTAGGATACAATAATAATAGGTTTATATACCATTTCTCCCCCTATCATCATTCTCCCCCTTTTTGTTCAGGAATAGGCAAAGGATAAAGAACTAATAAACAGCTTAAAGTGATAAGACAGGAAAGCATATGGACAATAAAAGCAAGGCAAAGACAAACAAATATCATATATATATATATATATATATATATATATATATACTTTAAATATACCAATAAGTACTTGCATATATAGATAGATATAAACACACACATGACACAAAATACAATAAGTTTGCACACTCGTATGGCAAAAATGTGTCATATGGAAACGGAAGTGTAGGGGTGTGAACTAGCAACAATTAAATTTATACCCAAACACTTAAGAAACCTTCACGGAGTTCTCATTTGATTGCAAACTTCATCACAGTTAAATATAACCTCATGTGACAATATAAATATTGAACTCAATGAACAAACATACACAATGCATACAAGCCTAGCATGATGATGATTCTACAAACCAAATAAAGTCATGACATTAAAGACAACTAGGATAAACGGACATTGTGCAAACCGTTGATATACCATCCAATTCTCCCTCAATGAGCATATATATTCTTTTGTTTTTGAATGAATATAGCAAACAAACATAGGCCTTGGCAATTGCTTTCTGTTTAATGCCAAATATTCTGTTTTTAGGCCATTGGATCACGTATTTCTTTTAGATCCAATAAACGGTGGCTTACAATCGCAAAGGATTTAATTCATCCTTTCGGAGCCCTTCCCCGTGCACATTTTATTTATCATGTTTTCATTTTTCACACAAATCTCACATGCAACAGATTTTGACATGCACTTGTCCTCCTAGGTCATAGATATGTAGATGACTAGATTGGTAGGAGAACACCTCAAAAAGCTCAAATATAACATGTGACATTAAGATTTCAAAAGAGCTCGTGCATGTGTGAATAGAGGCATATAAAAATAGAATCCATTTAAACAACACAAAATCCAACTACTCCATATAAAGCATGGTAAAGAACATGTTAAGGATTGAAAATCTAAACCAAAAGTTCTAGCCACATGGGAGCGTTAACGGAGGGATTCAAACACAAGTATATGCCACATAAAGTGTGTCAAACTAAAATACACACAAAATAAAATCGTTTTGAGTTTTTAACATTTTTAATCAAAAATAAATATTTACTCAAAAGGATAAACAAAAAAATCATTTGTATTTTTATTAAGCTTAAGTTATCAAGAGGTAAAATTCAAATGATAAACAAAAATCTTTTTGTATTTTTTCATTTAATGCAAACAAAATGAAGGAAATATAATACAAAAGATAAACAAGTCATAATTTCTAGTAAATGATATGAGATAAGGCAATGACTAGAAAATGACTAAACAAGCATACATTTAGCATGTGAATATAGCATAACGTACAAACGCTAAAGTATGCAAACACTAACACATTCATCCTGTAGATTTAGCAAGGGAGGAAGCATGTGAAAGTAAATGAGAATCAAAATCCCTATTTTGTAAGGCAACCAAGTCAGATTTCCTAACCCAAATTAATGAAGCATGACTATCTTGTGGTGTAGAAACGTTAGCTATCGTGGTTACTTTACTATTGGATTTTCTAGGAATTCGTTTAAGATCAAAACAAAATTTCCTAAGATGACCTTTTCGACCACAATGTGAACAAGTGAAAACATGTCGAAAAGATTTACCTAAGGAGTGATCTTGAAATGCATTCCTAGTAGATTCTCCTAAAATGTTGGTTTTGACTTTAGGGTTAAATTCATTACAAGTATTGAAGCCTAAACTAAAAGTGTCATTTTTAACTTGGACCGTTCCTAACATTTTATCAAGTTTTTCCGAACGACATTCCAAATCAAATTTGACATTACTAGAATCTTTTAATTTATATTCCAATGATTTTAAGAAATTTGATACTTCTAAACATGATAAAAGCGAGAAGATTTCTAAAGCCGAGAAGATCCCTAAACCTAGCAATGACAATTTAGATAGGGACGAGTCTGATAAATGTTTTGGTTGTGAAGGTTATGGCCATAGGGCGTTTGAGTGTCCCACTAAACTAAGGAAAGAGGGTAAGCGACCCATTTCATACAATGCGACCCTTAGTGATAGTGATACGGAAGAGAAGCCCGATTCCCCCATTAAGAAAAATTTTGTGGCTTTTATGGCAAGTAATGTGAGTGATAATGAGAACTCATCGATTGATGACACGATAGCACATGCCACTTCCAAGGTCATTGTTCATGAATCCCTTATTTTTAACGATAGTGAGAGTGGAGAAGAAAGAGAGAGTGAAAATGAAGAAGAGGTTGATGAGAGTGAACTTCAAAATGCTTTTCATGAATTATATAAAGAATCTATTAAATTGAAAAGAGCTAATTTGAAGTTAGAAGCGAGTTTAAGAGAGAGTGTCAAGGTCATTGATGAAAGTGCCTTAATAGAAGACCTTAGGACACGTGAGAGGACTCTTCGAGAGAAGTTAGAATATGTAGAAGGCGAAAGAAATAGCCTTAGGAGTTTGTATGGTATGAAAAAGATACACCTTCAAAAGTGATTCTCGTCCTTATTTAAGCCTTAAAAAATCACTTAAGAAACAAGTGGGATAATGAGATGAAAACTGCCAAAAACTGCTCAAAACTGTTCCCGCCTGGCATCTCGTTTGTCAGTCAGTTTCTTAATGGTTGCATCTTTATCTTTAAGTAAGGCTGCTTTTTCGACTAAGGTCTTTTCAGTCCTCTCTTTATCAATCGTTGGCTGAGCCACTACCAATTGTTTAGAAGACTGGCCAAACTTAGTTTTCTTTAATTTCTCTAGTTTCTTCACCAACTTGGCATTCTCAATCTCTAACAAAGATTTTACCTCACTCGGGACAACTTCAGAAGTATTTTTAAAATTTTTTAGTTCATTTCACTTCCCGATCACTCTTCACCTCTCGGTTGAGCAGAATATCCTTCTTCCTGAAGGCACATGAAATATCTTAGAGCTTTTTGTCAAAACATTAACTTGCACTCAGTGCCTCATACTTAGCTTCATAATCAGAATGAAGCAAAGATAAGGAGAGGTTTTGATCATCTTACAACTGTTCAATCATTCCATAGAAGGCTTCATTATTAGCCACAACCTGATCAAAGAGGTCATGAAGAAAAATGTATGCTTCTTTAACTTGGTTAGATGCATCATCTTCGAGCAACCCTTCTATATGGGCCTCAGTTATGGTCGCATGACCAACACCAAAAAGTCTAAGGCTATGTTTCATCAAATCAATTTCAGCATATATTATTGCATTCTTCCAGGAATCAAACACAGAACAAGAGTATAAGAATAACAACCTAGAAAGAATGGTAAATAATTATAGTTACAAATAAAACTAACTAGCCAACCAAGTCATAAATTTCATTCATTGCAAAAGAAAGGTGTTACAATTGATTGTTTCCTTATAACAAAAACATAAAAGAAGAAAATCAAAGATTAGACAAAAGGAAATGCAGGAGTAAAAGGGCTATCCAACAAAGAGACTTACACCTTCTCTTTATCCTTTGCTAATGCTTCTTGAGGAATGTCCTCAACTTCAGTTATAAACAAGGAGGACTCACCTATCCCCTTCTTGTCAATAACCTCCTATTCCAAATTGGGAGGGGTACCAAGGTCATGGCTTAAACATAATTCTGAGTCGAGAATGGGGCCGACCTTCTTCAGAGCGTTAATCCAACCTTATTTAAAGGACACTTTCTTTATATATTTAATCTGCATAGCAATAGCTGTAAAGTACTTGTCCCATCCCCTATTTAAGGAATCCTCATTGTCCTTCTTCCTCTGAGTCTTTAGCTCCAAAAACTTCTTTTTCTCTGCAGCAGCTTCCATTACGAAGTTATCAACCATTTGCTCAGTTGTTTAGAGTTTTTGCCCGACTACCTTAACCTTCTCTTCGACCTAACTCATCTGATGCTTCCATCTTTTTTGTTACCTCTCCTGGGCCTCCTTAGTGGCATCAAAGGATTATTTTAAGCCTTTGAAGGCTTATTCCACATTAGCTGAGGATTACTCAGCATATCAGCCATTATCAATAATTGGTCATAGTCGATTAGGAAGTGAAAAATAGGGAAATAATAATGTAAGTTTCAACTAATCGTAACGAAAATGGAAATCACTGAAAGTAAGTGGTTAAGAAAGTTACCGGTGCCAAATTTTTATTAGTCGTCTCCAACAAACGGGATTTAGACAAAGGAGGCGGTGTCAGCCTGTCAGCAGGAAGAAATCCTGAGACGATCAATCCCCTGACCAGACCAGGGTTCACTACCATAGACAAAGAATTATAAGCATTTTGGTCAGTAGAGGTCTTTTTGTTTAATGCCTGTAGAGGGGAAGGACCTCTCTTCAATATCTTGAACTTAGGTTCTGTGGTCTTTGTTTCATCAACACTAATAACTATCGGCCTCTTGTCACCAGCTGCAGCCTTCTTGGATGGGGGAGAAGGCAAGCCAAAAATAAAATTGGGAATTCTCCTCTTTACCATGTCTTCAATAGGTGAAGTTTGGATGGTGGTAATGTCAAAGGATTCAAACGAAGAGGAAGTTCCTCCAAGATCTAACTCTCTCTCTATCGGGGGGGGGGGGGGGGGGTGGTCTGCAATCAAAGAGGTAGAAACTGGTTCTTCTTTTAAATTTATGGGAGCTTGGGGTATATCTTCTGTTGGTTGGGCAACGAAAGATGTTATTGAGTTTTATATTCCAACAGCACTGACGCCGACATGGGGTGTTGTTATCCAATTCTTTGATGTATTAACCAAAGAAATTTCAACTCATCAAAATTGACTTCTGAATCATGGAACACTCCTTTTTCCTTTCTGAAAGAAAAACCAAGTAAAAATTATTAGTCACCATATTATCAAACATCTATCAAGCATAAAAGAAAATTAGGTCAAAATGACGACTGACCCATGCCACACTCTATCTAGGGTCATTTGGAACTAGTATATTAAACCCCCTCAGGAAGGGGGGAATGCTGTCAATTCTTAACCACTACACCATGATCCCAATAGTCTTTATTAGAATCTGGCAGGTTGACTATTAAAACTCTATTAGCTTGTCTGGTCTTTAGGTAATATGTTGTATTGTCTACTGTGGTTCCCCAATTATAATAGTACATTAATTCATTGATCCTTACGTGGGTTTTATGTATTTTATTCAAATGGTTGATCATATTCACAACACACCATGTATTGGGGGCTACCCTAGTAGGGAATACATCAAGGTACTGACAGAACTTAAGAAATAATTGGTTTGGGTAGAAAGTTATTTCATACTCTGTTCTTAATAGGGTAGGAATCCAATGATTCTCATCTAAGGATAGGACATCTAATGATCCATCCACTATCTTTGAAGATACCCAACTGAGAATTTTCCTTTTATCTCTAAACTCTTCTAAAGGGCCTTTATCAATAATATACACCATTTTCAAAAGTATAACACAAAAGAATGGGATAAAGGAGAAGGAAGTCTTAGAGAATTATCTATAACGATAGAAGGATTTCAAGAACTGCAAAGGAAGTTTAAAGGAAGTAAGAACAAATTTGAGTTCTAAAGTTTGAAGCAAAGAGAAATGAGGGAAACTTAGTCCTTTCATAGATCCAATAATTCACATCGAAGCTTGGGAATGGAAAAGATTCACTGAACCAACGAATGAACTTTTGACGGCCGCATATCTCCTAAAAGGGTAGAAAGACCATCGTACCCTTTGGTGGTTCGACTATTTTTTGAGTTATTCAAGAAAATTCCATTGAACTGATACAATGATGAAAAAAATAATTAGTCCTGAAGGTTGGCCACCGATCTATTGTTTGGCTGCCGAGTAACAGTTTAAAGTAAATACTTCATCCTTTCACTAAATCATCAAGCATGAAGCACTGGGGGATTTTGTTGTGGGTTAAATTATTAATCCACACGGGCCATTGAGATAGGGAAACCTTTCCTTATACATATTGACGCGACTCAGAATGTCTCAGAAGTGGGTACTATCTAGGCTCAAGTGCAAGCTTGTCGCTCAAGTAATAATTCGATAAGTCGGGTATCGATCCTCAGGGAAATAGGATGACAGTGTCGTAACGACGTTGGATAGACGAAGAAATACTAACTTTGACTCTAAAGAAAAAAAGAAAAGATGATTTGATCTGGATATCGACTACAACTAAATGAAATTTTTGAAAATGGTTAATTAATGGACTAAAGTATGAATGGAATGAAACTATTCTAAATTACCTAAAATACTGATGATGAATGACTTAAAACTTTAACTATATGATGACAAAATAGGTCGGGGATACAATCCCTCAACCCTAGTGTATTACATGTATAAAAGTAATTATAAATTTAAGTGATTGATTAGACACAGACTTTAGTACTCCCAAGCATTACTTATATGAGGTTCAATCCCGCACCATACGAAATCAGAGGACGAGTAAAGCGATAACGCGCGATAGGGACACTCATATTGCATTCTAAGGCATCCCGATTACCCGGAAGCAAACGAGATCCAAATATCTACAATGGTTGTGTTGCTACGTAATACGGTCATCATAAACCATTAAATTTAGAGGATTAATTTTGTACACATGCAACTAACACATCAGTTTGAGTCCATGCATCCCAGCCCTTTTAAATCTAGACAAACTTGTTAAACTGAACGATGCATGAAATAATTACGTTGCATGTGAAAGAACTCATGATGAAACTATATTGAAACATGCAAATATGTGTTTTCAACCCTAAAATTATTTGAATCATGTGAGAAAAATAACCATGTAAGAAGAAGAAGAAGAAGAAGAAGAAGAAGAAGAAGAAGAAGAAGAAGAAGAAGAAGAAGAAGAAGAAGAAGAAGAAGAAGAAGAAGAAGAAGAAAGAAACTTGAATTAAAGCTTGAAAACAAACCCGGAGTGAATCAATCTTGAAGAAAATAATCTACCTTTCTCTTTACCAAAAACTGATGAAAACTTTGAAAAACTAACTTTCCTAAGTCATTACCTTCGTACCAATACGTTTTAGAACGAGTTGTAACCAAATGGAACTCTCTGGACCAATTAGAATAAAGGAGAAACTTCGCGCATCAGGACCCCCGAACCGGTTCGCATGTACCCCGAATCGGTTTGACTTGGGGTTCGGGAATTTTTGTTGATTTTGGGTGCCTTTTTCCTCTTTTCAACACTTCAAAATTTTCTCATATTTTCTTCTTTTCTTCTTGGATTTTTTCTCAACTTCAATTGATCATAACTCTTCAACCGTAACTCGAATTTGGATGTCGTTTCTTCCATGGTACTCGTTGTTTCGAGATTTTTAACTTTCCAATTGACTCCTCCTCTGGGATCTGGATGCAAAATTATCAAAATTCCCTTAAACTTGCCTTCCTAGCCTTCCTTTCAATGTTTCACTTTCTTTTTTGCACCGCTTACATAATTAACCTGTAAAACACATAGGAGAAACATAAAACACAAAATACTTGCCAACGAAGGTTAGTAGCATAAATTTGAGTTAAATCCACATCGATTTCATCACTCGGGGTCACAAATGTACAGAAGTTAGGGGAATAAATATACAATATTTATGCCCAATCAAACCTCCCTAACTTAGAACTGTGCGCGTCCCAAGCAATGCAAAAGAGAAATAATAAATTCACAACTCCTATAAACACATTATGGGGATAGAATGCCTTTTTTGCGGGCAAGCGATTGCATTTAGCGTATGCAACAAGCCTTTAAACCCCTAGGTTACCCTAGTAGGACGAGTTGCATCTCGTGAGGGTTTGCAGAGAATATACCCATAAAATTCGACTCAAAGAAAACCCAAAATACGCAAAAATTGTATAATTCAAACTTTTCCCTAAAATAGTCATCATCAAATCATGTTTAAGAGTCTCAAATCATAGTGCGTGTGTGCGAAGCCAAAAATTTAACCTAAAATTCCACCGATTGATCATTACATTACTTATCTGAAAATTCGTTTTGTTTTCAAATTCTCACGGGATGATCTCACAAATGAATCATTCAGAATGTGGCTATTCTCTCGGTGTGCGTGATTTATAAGAGTAAATGTATTGGAACCAAGTTCACGCACACGAATAGAAAGACGAAAATTTTATGGTGAAAAGATCCCATCATTGGAATACAATTATAATAAAACATGACCATTG
This sequence comes from Sambucus nigra, assembly GCA_949130495.1. Lineage (NCBI taxonomy): Eukaryota > Viridiplantae > Streptophyta > Magnoliopsida > Dipsacales > Adoxaceae > Sambucus > Sambucus nigra. The sequence goes on along the minus strand of OX422207.1, from coordinate 305,645,776 downwards.
CCTCTAATTCACGCTTTTTTCTCTTTTATTATCTTTTGGTGTTTTGGATCTCCACGCGGTAACCAATTTCACAATTTTGGACTCGGTTAGTACTTTTATGGGTTGAAGGTGTATTGGGTAAAATTGGAAAAGGTTAAGAATTTCGAAATTGGAAAATTTTGCTTATGATGTCCGTTGTGCTTTTTCGGGCTTTTGCTCATTTTATTCTTCTTTTTTTATTAATTTTATTTTCACGCTTTTCTTTTCTTGCTATTTTAGTTGAGCATAGTTATTCTTTTCCTGCCCCTTTTTCTTGCACTTCTTGAACTTAAATTCTGACTTTTTCCATTCTTCACAATTTCGGGCTTTTTGGGGCTTTCGGGTTGCCAAACGAAAGGAAAACTTTTATTTGGCTCAAAATGGGTTACAAAAGGGATAATTTTTCACAACTTTTTATTGCCAATATTTTTGGGTGACAAACGATGGCCTACTTCATTGTCCGAATTCCTTATTGCATTACCATATGCGTCTTGAGATGAATTTAATTTAGAGATATTTTAATGCATGTTTTTCAAGGCAATATCACACATTTCTCATACCCGATCAAGGTGAAAGACTTGAGATCCTCGACGATTTATTAGAACGCTAAAAAGAACTTGGAGTTAACAATTAACTCGAATTAATTTATAAATTTCACAAAAATGAAAGGCTCGAATCCCACCGGGGTTGTTAATCTCCACACTTATTCGTTAAGTCATCAAATTTTGCACAATTTCCATCTTTAGTCAATTTCGTCTTTATGTATTGTGTTTTTACAATTTGATACTTTAAACCAACTTTTAGTGATATTTTTGAAAATTTTGAATTCCAATTTTTATTTATTTTGAAGAAAAATATTTTTGGATTTTTCAAAATCTTATGATTTTTTTTAGATTTCTTTTTTTTTTGGGCATTTTTGAAAATTTATGAAGTTTTCGGAAAACGCACTTGTGACCCCCCCTAACTTATACTTTTGCATTGTCCTCAAGCAAAAAGGACTAAAATCTAACTCAAAGCGAATGAAAAGTTCGGTAAAATAAAACAACCAAATTAAAAGAGAAATGGAAAATTGTATTATAGCAACGAAGAAACAGGTGTTACAATAGAGAGGGTCGAGCAAGCAACTAAGCAACGTAAATAATCACCATTACAAACACACATCAAACACATAAAAAACAAACATGGGCTTCATTGGGGAGGCTGATTTGAGGGTCCGGGTGCGTTGGGATCATATGGATCATAGAAAAAAGGCGGAGGGGGTTCACCCAAATTGAGTTCGTAAAGATGGACTTGAAGCTGGTGCATCATACTTGTGTCCCTATGATAAGCTACTTGATCCCTTTGATAGGCGTCTTGATCTTGATTTTATTGGGTGATGAACCCATCGAGGCGGGATTCAACCACCGAAAGTCATCGATCAAAATTTTCCCCCGGGGACTCGAAATCCGAATCATCCTCTTCTTCCTCATACTACTCTTCTTCCTCCTCCACGTCCATCATGGGGTTATCATGTGCTTCCTACCCTGCATCCTCATCGATAATGGGAAGATCGGGGTGAGCCACTCACATTTTTCGTTCGCTCCGAGTGGTGGAGGTGCTTCCAATGGGGCGGGGGAGTCGAATTTGCTGCCTCGGGTCTTCCACCCCGGCATCTATCAAAAGTTACGTAATGACGCGAGCATAAGGGAGCGCGACTTTTCCCCACTCGTCGTAGGCAGAATTGATGATGTCTGTATAGATGAGTTGGGCTAGATTGATTGTGCTCTCGGGGTCGAGGAAGGGGTAAAGGAAGTTGGCATGACGTATCCAGACCACTGAGTCATTGGTGGTTTGGTGGATTGCTCCACAAGCAATTAGGTGCGTGAATCTCACCGTATCTGATAGACTTACTATGGGAAAATTATCCCGCACCCATTTCACTCTGGGTGACATTCGAGAAATGCATTCTTCTTTGGCGCGAAGAGCACCATTTGTGGGATATCGAAAAGGCACGGGGAGGACAACCCCTTTGGCACGCAATTTGCGCACGATGATGGAGGCCGAAATGGAATTTTGATACCGTCAAGGTAGGCCTCGTGAAGCGTGGAGGATTTTTGAATGAGTGTTGCATAAAATCGGTGGATATCGTCTTAAACACGTGATTGCTCATAGGAGCGATAAAATAACACCACCCTCGGCGGTTGAATAGGGCGGTGACGTTGCCGAAAAGTTGCTCCCAATTAAAAAACGCTCGATGTGGATATGTCATGTGGCCGAAAAGTATTGCTCAGCCAAATGGTGTTCTTGGACGTTTCGAAACACCCCCTTACCCTCGTCATCAAGGATCATGGTGTCATCATATTTCTTAGGGAGGAAATTGACTCGGCGAGGACGTGACATGGTGAAAGAGAAAGATAGGTAGAGAAGAAGGATATGGTATGGAGGAGAGGGAGAGTGAATTTTAGTGTGAGAAATGGATGAGGGGTGGGGGTGAATTTATAGGTGTTTGGGAAGAATTTTTGGTGGGAAATGGGAATGGGTTTGGAAGGAGAGGAATGAAGGAAGGAATTGGGATTGAAAGTGGAAGGGGGGAAGGTTTTGGAGGGGGGAAAATCGTAGGGAAATGAATGGAGGGAAAAGAGGAAGGAAGAGAATGAATTTGGAAAACAAGGGGGAATCTTCCAGGTACCCCGAACCGGTTCAAAGGTACCCCGAATAGGTTCGCACCCCGAACCAGTTCACCTTGGGGTTAGGGGGAGGGTGGTGGCCAGAAAGGTTGGGTTCTCTCTTATCTCAAAAACTAAGTGTTCTCTCTTATATCCTCTTGTGCGTATTGCCCCTAAAAATGTTCTAAACCCTCGAGTGCCCTAAAATTGCCTCGACCAAGCCCTCAAAATACGTGCAAACTCTCTCAAAAAGTATGTTAACTCAATCCCTCTCGTGAACTGTGCTCCGGAATAAAAAATACCTTAACTCACATATGACTACTATACACAAGAATTCACCCCATACGCGTCGGGGGTGCGACGACCTCTCATTTTAATCTCAATTGACCCCGTAAATGGGGTCCGACAACCAAATGGTGTCCACTTCTTCCACACACGCCTCAAGATATGGCTTTAGGTTTTGTCCATTTACCTTGAATGTATTTCCCCCTTTCAAATCGTCTAACTCCACTGCTCCATGAGGGAATACATTCTTCACAACGAATGGGCCAGACCATCGTGATCGAAACTTTGCCCGGGAATAGATGAAGACAAGAGTTATAGAGAAGCACCTTTTATCCAGGAAGAAACTCTTTGCGTCAAATAATGTTATCGTGAGCGAGTTTCATCCTTTATTAGGAAATTTTTGCATTCTCATACGCATCATTGCGTATCTCCTTTAACTCATTTAATTGAAGCTTGAGAGCTTCATCGGCTTTATCCATGTCATAATTCAACTTCTTAATCCACAATATGCCTTGTGATCTAATTCCATGGGAAGATGGTAAGGTTTTCCATACACAAAGTGGGATGGGGACATGCCAAGCGAATTTTTGTATGCAATACGATAGGCCCATAGTGAATCGTTTAATCGAAGTGACCAATCTTTTCGGGTGGGATTGATGATCTTCTTGAGAATGTTCTTGATCTACCGATTCGCTAGTTTGGCATGACCATTCATTTGTGGGTGATAGGTCATTCCAACCTTGTGAACGACGCCAAACTTTCTCATGAGCTTCGCGAATGGCCTGTGGCAAAAGTGTGTGCCATTATCATTAGCTATCGCTTTCGGAGCACCGAAGTAGGAAAGTATGTGTTCTTGTAAGAACCTAATCACCACTTTGCTATCATTGGTCTTAGTAGCTATGGCTTCCACCCATTTAGAAACGTAGTCTACCGCGATAAGGATGTATAAAAAACCAAAAGATGGGGGAGACGGGCCCATGAAGTCAATACCCCAGCAGTCGAAGATCTCAATAATTAGTATCGGGGTTAATGGCATCATGTCTCGTCGGGTAATCGCTCCCATCCTTTGACACCTAACGTAAGATTTGAAATAATTATTCACATCCCGGAATATTATGGGCCAATAGAGGCCGCATCAAAGAATCTTAGCGTCCGTCTTTTTCGTTGAAAAGTGACCTCCACAAGCTTTCGAATGACAGAATTAGATGACTTTGGGGATCTCGTCATCCGATACACAACGTCGGATGATTTGGTCAGTGCAATATTTAAACAGGAAAGGATCGTCCTAGAAAAACATGCGTGACCAAGTAATAAACCTCTTCTTATCTTGCGGTGTCCAATCCGGAGGGACGGCTCCCATGACAAGATAGTTCACTATATCCCCAAACTAGGGCAAAAAAGTGGTGGCAAAGAGTTTCTCATCTGAAAAGTATTCGTCCATGGGTATTGGATCACTAGGTACGTCGGATGAAAGCCGTGATAAGTGGTCGGCAATGACATGTTCTACTCCTTTCTTATCTTCAATGGAGAGATTGAACTCTTTTAGGAGTAGGATCCACCTTATAAAGCGCGGCTTTGCGTATTTCTTCACAAGTAGGTATTTCAATGTTGCGTGGTCGGTGAAGCAAGTGATTGGAGAACCTATAAGGTAGGACCGAAATTTATCAAGAGCAAAGACTATTGCTAGCAACTCCTTCTCTGTGGTGGAGTAATTGACTTGTAGTCCAGTAAGAGTCCGACTAGCGTAGTAGATGACATGAGCATGTTTGTCTTTTCTTTGGCCCAAAACAGCCCCTATCGCATAATTATTAGCATCACACATGAGTTCTAGTGGTAAGGACCAATCCGAAACTTGTATGATGAGAGAGGACACAAGTATAGTTTTTAGTTTTTCAAAAGAGGTATGGCATGCTTCTTTCCATTCAAATGGGATGTCCTTCATGAGTAGGTGGCTTAAAGGTCTAGTGATGGCGCTAAAGTCATTAATGAACTTTCGATAAAACCCTACATGGTCCAAGAAGGAGCGCATGTCTTTGAGTGATTTTGGTGGGGGTAGATCGGCTATGACACTTATCTTAGCTCTATCAACTTCTATCCCATTGGATGAAACTATGTGGCCAAGAACTATTCCCTCAGTGACCATAAAATGGCATTTCTCCCAATTTAGCACTAATTTCTTCTCCACACACTGGGCAAGTACTTTTTCCGGCTTTGCCAGACACAAATCGAAAGAGGTGCCAAAAATGCTAAAATCGTCCATGAACACTTTAAGTCCACTCTCAACCATGTCGCTAAATAGACTTAACATGCACCTTTGAAAGGTCGCGGGTGCATTACACAAGCCGAATGGCATACGTTTGTAGGCAAACGTACCAAAGGGGCAAGTGAACGTCGTTTTCTCCTGGTCAATTACATCTACCTCAATTTGGTTATATCCGGAATAACCATCAAGGAAGTAATAGTAAGGGTGGCTCGCTACTCTTTCAAGCATCTGATCAATAAATGGTAAGAGTAAAGGGTCTTTCCTAGTTCCAGCATTGAGTTTTCGGTAATCAATGCAAACACTCCACCTGGTGGTGGTACGTTGGGGAACTAGCTCTCCTTTAGCATTCTCAATCACTGTCATGCCCTACTTCTTCATGACAACTTGAATAGGGCTCACCCACTTACTATCCGAAATTGGGTAGATAATCCCGGCATCCAATAATTTTTTTTTTTGGTCCTCAGCACTTCTTTCATATTAGGATTTAGCCTTCTTTGCATTTCTCTCGAGGGTTGGACATCCTCCTTGAGGTGAATCTTATGGGTGAAAATCAAAGGACTTATCCCCTTCAAATCAGCAATACACCAATCGAAAGCACTTTGGTGCTTCCTTAGAATCTTTAACAGTTTACCCTCCTGCTCTTCGTCTAGGCTAGAGCAGACAACAACAGGAAATATTTCATCCTCTCCTAGGTATGCATATTTAATATGGGAGGGTAGTTTCTTCAATTCGAGAGTCAAAAATTTATCGCTGGAGGTAACCATGCGCGTCTCCCTCGGCGGTAACTCCTCGAATCGAGAAACCCAATTTATATCTCTCGCATCCTCGTCCGACGCTCTCTCATTAAGTAACTCTCTAAACTCCTCAATCTCCCTCTCAAATTCGGAGTACATTTCCTTACTCTCGTGGCTCGACACTAAACAGGACCCTAGGGCATCTCCACAATAATTTTTCTCAAAATATTCCTCTATGATCTCATCGATGAAGCTCACCACATGAAGATCATCATCTTCCCCTGTATATTGGGCTATATGGAAGATGTTAGTCTCTAAGGTCATGTTCCCAAAGGTGAGTTGCATTTTCCCATTTCGGTTATTGATAATTTTGTTAGCCGTAGCTAAGAATGGGCGCCCAAGAATGATGGGAACATAATTTCTCGAGGCGAAGGGGGTTCCTTATCCCAAATGACAAAATCTACCAGAATGTAGAAAGTGTAAACTTGAACGATCACGTCATCAACTATACCTCTTGGGATCTTCACGGTTCGATCTGCTAACTGGAGAGTGATCTTTATGGGTTTGAGGTCGCCTAGATCAAGTTGCCTATAGATGGCGTAAGGGAGGATATTAACACTTGCTCCCAAGTCAAGTAAGGCTTTTTAAATTTTATTTTCTCCAATGATGCACCGGGATCTTTGAATTTTGGAGGGAGATTATTAAGTAGGATGGATCTCACGTTCTATGCTATAAAGGCATTGTTCTTTACCTTCATCTTCCTCTTCACTGTTAACAAGCCCTTGATGACTTTCGCATAAGCTGGAAATTACTTAATGGGATCGAGGAAAGGTAAATTTAACTTTACTTGCTTAAGCACGTCTAGCACTTCATCACGGGGGTTTCCTTTAGGGGAAGGAACCAAACTTTGAGAAAATTGTGTCGCGGTGGGTGGTTTCACTACTACCTCGGTCTCACTAGTGTCTTCTTTATCACTCTCATTCAAGGGGACATCTTCGGCCTCTTTCGTGTGGGGCGAAATCTCCTTGTCTTTGGTTACGTCGTGTGGGGGAGGTGATAAATCAATGACTCTCCCACTACGAAGAGTGGTCACAGTTTAACATTACTCATGATGTTCTGTAGAAGTGGAGCTGACAGTAGTTTGACCTTAGGGAGGTCTTTGGCCTTGGGCAGGAAACTTTCCCTTCTCTTGGACACTCAACGATGATTGTATCTTTGAAATATTTGCATTTATATCACTGATCATGCGATCATACCTAGCATTAGTTGCATTCTGGGTATTGATAAAGTGGTTCATCGTATCCTCGAGATTTCTCCGTGGTGGAGTGATATATGCTCCTTGAGGCGATGGTGCTTTCACATGTCCTTGCATGTGTGGAGCTTGTTGAAAGTACGGTGGTGGAGGAGTGGAAACATGTGAATTAGGATTCATCACAGCATGTTGTTTCCCATAGCTAAAACCATGATGGTTTTTCCATGAAAGATTGTAATAATTCCCCTGCGGCGCACCGAAATTACCCTTGAGTCCTCCTATACCACTTACTTGTTCTTGAAGCATAATTTTGTAGGCGGGTATAGTCGGGCATTCCTTAGTTGAATGACCCGCCTCACAAATTGTACACACCTTCTCGACGGGGTTTGGGATGGATCCAGTTAGTCCTCTTCCACATACTTCAAGTAGGTCTCTCATTCCTTTCTCAAGTAAATTGAGTCGACAGTCCGTCATAGAATTTTTTTCTACGTGAAATAGGCCGAACGCCGATGGAGTGGTGGTCACTTGGCGATTTTGATTTTGAGCATTAGGGTCAGATGTATCCCATGATTGGGTAGTCTCGGCGACATACCTCAGGTGAAGCTCAGCATCATTGGCGTCTAATTCGAAAAATGGACCATCGCACATGATTTCAATGAATTGCTTGGAATTAATGTTCAGCCCATTATGGATGAAGGAAATGATTTGCAGTTTATCAAATCCATGATAGGGGCACAAAGTAATTAACTCAATGAAATGGTCATAGCATTAATCGAACGACTCATTTTCTAATTGTCGGAAAGTTTGAATTTGAGCCTTGATGGAGTTCGTTCGATGTGGAGGAACTAATTTCTTGATAAATTTAGGTTGTAACTCGTTCCATGATGAAATCGAATTTGGAGGTAAAGACCATAGCCAGGTATTAGCTTTATCCTTTAGCGAGAATGGGAAGAGTTTAAGGCGGAGCACATCTTTTGTGCAAGTTTGATCGCTGAGAGTCTCGCATGCCTCATAAAACTCCATGATGTGGGCATATGGCTTTTCTGAATCCATTACATCGTAAGTTGTAAGTATCTGGATCATCCCATTCCTAAAGATAAATTGCCAGGCATTATACGGGAGTAAAATGAATCTCGGAGTGACAGCGCGCTCGGGATATAATATTTCTCTCAAAGGGCGATACGGGGCCTCTTCCTCACTGGCGGCTGCACTACCGTGTTGTGACATATTTCTCTCACTCAAAGACTCTGTGTCCTCATTTGGTATACTCTGAGCGTGCTCTGATGTGTGTCCTAAGAGGGAAAATGGAGTGTTATTTATGATTGAGTGTGACGGTGTGGGAGGTGGAACCAAGAATTATGGAGCGTTAGGAATGTGAGGGATATCAGGGTCATACTCAACAATCGGGTTTTTATGAATGTGGGTTGGAGTATTATGGGGAGTTGGAGTGAGTTCAGAATTTTGCATTAACAGGCTTGTGAGAGATGATGAGGAATATTTTTGTGCTTTTAATTTTTTTTTTATGTTTTGGGATTTTTGGAATTTTTAGTCAAAGTTTTAGATTGGTTCGATCTAATCCTAAGTCTACCTAAATCCCCGAAAATTGCTCCAAAAACTTGATGCGACTCAGAATGGGTCTCAGAAGTGCGTAATATCTAGGCTCAAATGCAAGCCTGTCGCTTAAGTAATAATCTGATAAGTCGGTTATCGATCCTCAAGGAAATAGGACGACAGTGTCGTAACAACGTTGGACAGACGAAGAAATCCTAACTTTGACTCTAAAGAAAAAAAAAGAAAGGATGATTTGATTTGTAGATTGACTACAACTAAATGAAATTTTTGAAAATGGTTAATTAATGGACTAAAGTATGAATGGAATGCAACTATTCTAAATTACCTAAAATACTGATGATGAATGACTTAAAACTGTAACTATATGATGAGAAAATAGGTCGGGGATACAATCCCTCAACCCTAGTGTATTGCAGGTATAAATCTAATCGTAAATTTAAGTTATTGATTAGACCCAGACTTTAGTACTCCCAAGCATTACGTATATGAGGTTCAAGCCCGCACCATACGAAATCAGAGGATGAGTAAAGAGGTAACGCGAGATAGCAACACTCACATTGCATTCTAAAGCATCCCGATTACCCGGAAGCAAACGAGATCCAAAGATCTACAATGGTTGTTTTGCTACACAATACGGTCAGCATAAATCATTAAATTTGGAGGATTAATTTTATACACATGCAACTAACACATCAGGTTGAGTTCATGCATCCTGACGCCTTTAAATCTAGCCGAACATGTTAAACTGAACGATGCATGAAATAATTATGTTACGTGTGAAAGAACTCATGATGAAACTATATTAAAACATGCAAATATGTGTTTTGAACCCCAAAATTATTTGAATCATGTGAGAAAAATAACCGTGCAAGAATAATAATAATAAGAAGAAGAATAAAACTTGGATTAAAACTTGAAAATAAACCCGGAATGAATCAATCTTGAAGAAAATAATCCAACTATGTTCCTAGGTGATCTTCTACCTTTCTCTCTACCAAAACTGATGAAAAATATGAAAAACTAACTTTCCTAAGTCATTAGCTTCGTACAAATACGTTTTAGAATGAGTTGTAACCAAATGGAACTCTTTGGACCAATCGGAATAAAGGAGCCACATCGTGCATCAGGACCCCCGAACCGGTTTGCAGGTACTCCGAACCAGTTCGACCTAGGGTTTGGGAATTTTTGTTGGTTTTGGGTGCCTTTTTCCTCTTTTCAACACTAAGAATTTTTTGCATATTTTCTTCTTTTCTTCTTGGATTTTTCCTCAACTTCAATTCATCATAACTCTTCAACTGTAACTCGGATTTGGATACCGTTTCTTCCATGGTTCTCATTGTTCTGAGCTTTTCAACTTTCCAGTTGACTCCTCCTCCGGGATCTAACTACAGAATTACCAAAATGCCCTTGAACTTGCCTTTCTAGCCTTCCTTTCATTGTTTCGCTTTCTCCTTTGCACCGCTTGCATAATTAACCTGTAAAACACATAGGAGAAACACGAAACATGAAATACTTGCCAACAAAGGTTATTAGCATAAATGTGTGTTAAATCCATATCAATTGCATCAATCGGGTTCACAAATGTACCGAAGTTAGGGGAATAAATATACAATATTTATGCCCAATCACATATCCATATCATTGATTTATAAACACTTGGTTGGCCTCAGAGATACTTAGTTGGACAATCGACCGAACACAACCAGGAAGGTGAATCATCAATAAGGGGAAAGGTCACTCACGTGGGGGCTATCAACAACCATTCCACACGTGCATTGGGAGATCAATAGTTTCGTTTATTGTATATGTAACAACCCACTTCAAATTAACTTTTAGTCCTTTAATTTAACAAATTCCAAGCATAACCCTAAAATTCTCCTAAATTACCAAAGTGCGCTTATAGTTAGAATTAGGTTACTTTACACATTCCTATACCTATTTGACCCTAACTTTTAATCAAAGTTAAACCTAAGGACACATATTTTATAGGATTTTATAAACCAATCCCTTAAGTTCCATAATTACAAAAAGTCCCTAAACATTGATAAAATAAACTATAAACCTTGGAACCTACATGAAAACTATCCCACTACTCAAACTTACTTATTTAAACTTTAACCTCTAGTGACATGACACCAGCTAGATAACTAGCATAGGCAGTACCATGTGGGTTACATAAGGTACCCTTTTTACATCCAATAGCATCATGATAAAAACCTATGTAAACCAACCCAAACTTTACCTCCAATTCAACTAATAAACTCTCTTGGATGAACCTTATAAATACCCCTTATTACCTCAGTCGAAATCCATACCAGCTGAGTGCAATTTCAATGCAAAAGTTTTAAGAGTTTTTATATTTCTATGATTTTATGTATGAATGCTAGATTCTTGAATGTGTTTACGTTTTACATATCTTGAGAGTATAAATACAATTTTACATGTGTTAGTTGTCATGTATATGCACTGTATAAGCACAAAAACTAGAAAGCACAATTAAAGTTTGAGCTTCAATGGTGGATTCTGCTTCCCTGACTTTGAACCAATTTCAATGTGGGGTAAGTTAAGCGTAGGCTCTCAAGAACCTAGGTGTATATTTAATTGAACTAAGAATGACTCTTGATGCCTCAAATCAAAACTTGAAGTTTTTGGTCATGAAATTTTCAGAAATCAAATTATCACTTTCTACTCCACTAAAATCCTTCAAAACAAGTTTAATCTTCCCCATTTTCGATGTAGAATAACATCTTTATAATGACAGAATGAGAATCATAACTTTCAAACAGTTCCATTTAGTCAAAATTTCACCAATTTTCCAGAAAATCAATAGCTTGATTTATCCCATCAAAATTCTTAAAACTAATATGTTGGATTCGTCTTAAAAAATTAGACAACTTTCATTCAGAAATCAACTAGAAATGAATTCTATATTTTTTTTTAAATCAAGGTCAAAGTTTTAAAACCCTAAAGTCAACGTGTCGAGAGGTTGAAGATGATTAAACTTCATGTGCGTTAGTGTAAGTAAAACCAGGCGCATCCCAAATTTGACTAGGCACGTGAGTGCGTCTCTAGTTAAAGATTCTAATTTTTTTCCAATATTTTTATTTTTTAATTTTGAAAAAAATGGTATATTACATCACCCTGTTTGCATTCTAAGGTAGTGTTTTCTCGAGAAAGTCATCTTTAAGTTTAAATCTTAACTTTCATACTTACACTTATGCCCCTACCTACTTTTTCAAGAGTTTCAAAACTTTCCAAACTTTTTCCATAATTACTTGAGTATAGTTAGACTTACTTTGTCTCCTGTCACTAATTTTAAATCCAGATGTATAAGTAGAAAACATTTATTTAAAAAGGCTTTGAAATTTGTACTTAAAGCCTTATAATTAATTTTACACTGAAATCACTTTTTAATTTCCATCTTGCTACATTACATAAACTTTATTTTAGACCTATATAGACTACTTACTCTTGTTATGGTTTCAAACTACCTAATTTACTAGAAATTTAGCTGCACAATCATTTGGAATTCATAATACTCAAAGTAGGTGATTTAAATTTCAATAGTAAATAATTTTGAGATTACGTCTTTCAATTACTGATTGCTATATCACTTTGTGATAGTTTTGAACTCCAAATTTCATAATGAACTACTTTGAGTAGTTTAATCTTATTCCTTAATATTGATTTCCTCAATATTCTTGATTATTCTCGAACCCGATAAATTGTTATACCAAATCACTAAACCCCTTCACCATGGAAGAACTCTGCAATCTATTGTTAATTCCATATAACCCTGTAATTTATTATCCTTATCAGTACAAACCTCTAGTATCATACCTTGCAATTCAGGGATTAGACCCTGGTATACCCATAGTAAATGTAAATGGCATGTAGGACTCAAATGTTGAGTGCCTAGTTGTGTAATACTACATACATGATAAGCAACTAAAAGTGTACATTTTATACCCCGAATAGACATATTTTAGTTGCTAATTCTCGACAATTTGGGTTCTATGCACGTAAATGTTATTTGCAGCTTGATTCGGGTGTCAAAAGTGTTATTTTGAGGCAATTTGCAGTCAAATGGAGCTAATTCCCCATTCCCGTAACCTTATCCGTGCTTAAATCGAGCCTAAACCTACCCCGAACCCCGTCTGTGTTTAGTTTGTACCCTTTTTATATTTTTTAGATTTGTAGCTAGAGTCGTTATATTTTAGATTTATTTAGAATTTCTAGGTTTTATTTTCTATTTTATTTTTATTAGTATAATTTTATTTTATAATAATTTTTTTTAGTTTTTAGTTTTATTTTATTAGGATTGATTTTTTTTTAGGATTTCATTTATTTTTAGATTTATTAGATTTTACATTTTTTAGGATTTTAATTTTTAGTTTAATAGATTTCTATTTATTTATTTTTATTTATTTTTAGTTTCATTTCTTTATGTGAGTCTTTATTTTATTTTTTGATTTGGAATTTAATTTTTAGATTTTTAGCTTTAATAGTTTTATTTTTATTAGTTAGTTTTATTTTATTAGGGCTCATAAGTTAAACACACATATAAACCCTCACACCACACACTCATAAACCAACTCACTCACACACACCTAATTACCCTACAACTTACCTCACACAATGATCCCCAACCCATCCTCTTCCCAACACCACATTCTATCTCCTCTTTCCACCATCAAAAAAACACCATAAGCAACTTCTCACTTTAACACCCACCCACCACCACCATTAACACATAACCCAATTGAACCCGGAACCCCTCTATCCACCATCACCAAACCATCTGACCCCTATAACCATCCCACGGCAAACCACCGGACCTCCCCCATTCTCAACCCCTTGAACCCGTGTCTAGGCACTTGTCCGCCCCCTCCGGCGTCACCTTCGGTGCGACCCTCCGGCCATACCCCGCCTTCGCCATGACCTCCCTACACTTGACCCAACTCGAACCTTACCTCCCCTGAAACCTCTCGGCAACATCATTCGGCGACCTACCTCCTCACTCCCTTTTTCGAATCCGATTCCAAGACCCCATCCAGCCCCAGCAGCAAACCCATCTCAAGCCCATTTCGGAGCCAACCCGAAATCGAGCCCACCTCCGGGCATCCTTACGAACCAAAACCGAACCCTCCAGCCATGTCCACTACCCGGATCCTCAATCCAATTTCAAACATCAAAGATCCATTTTCATCTTATGAGCCAAAATCTATTCTCCCACCTGTTAAAACCAAGATAATTCTAGAAAGAGTAGAGAGATAGGTTAGAGTAGAAAATAAATTAGGGAAATCTTTTGTAAATAGTTTTTATTTTTATTTTTAGAGATTTATGAGGATAAATTGTGAGTAATTCAATTGAGTATTATATTGAATTGATTATTATTGGATGCTCATATTTGATGGATGGTGCTTGATTTCAAGGAAATAAGAGTTCAATTTCACTTCAAGAGATTGGGTTTGATTGATCTCTTCTCTTCCATTTTATTTTATTAGCCTTTGATTATTTGATTATCATGTTTAATATCATGTTAGGCTAGATACCCTTTCAAGGGATGGGGTGAACCCTTATTTGATGTTATTTTAATTTAATTAGTTTGATTATTTGAAAATTCCCTTTGAATAATAATTTTGCTCCCTCACCCTTAAATTTACGCCTCGAGAGAGGGTAAATGATTTTTGAGAGAAAAACAGAATTCTAGTTATAATATCCATTTTAGATTTGAACTAGAGATATGGGTCTCTCAAGTGCGGTATTATGACTTAAATTTGAAATCTAATTTCATTTTCTATGATTTATATAGATTTTAATCGATCGATCCTAGTGGGTGATCTATTAAATGATGTTTAGATCTACTTTTCAAGAGTTGTAGGAGTGTTAAATTTAATTAACTAAAATGTTATTATTAAAATTACATTTGCAACGAAAGTTGATTTGTGATTTTGATACTAACTTGGGATAATTAATTTTAATGAACTAATTAATTTTGATTAACTAAAATATTTTGAGTCATCCTATCCCTTGATTGTTCTCACTTTTATTTTCTCACTAGTCTCATATTTTAGATTTTTTTATTTAGTTAGATTTACTTAGTTTCATTTTTATCTCCTTTTTTTAGTTAGTTGTTTTCATCTCTCATTTAGTTTAGTATAGTTTCATTCACCTTTGATAATTGTTTTAATATTTGAAAAACTAAAAAAAATTAGAAAAAGTAAAAATCCCAAAAAGAAAATAAAAATTGAATTACAATTTAGTTTGTCTCTAGCTTACCCCCTTGAACTGGATTGGCATCCTTACTTACCGCTCTACACTTGAGTTTGATATTATTTTGTAGGTACTTTGAGTGTTTTGACTAACTTGGCTTTCAACAATGACTACACACAAAACATTTAAGTTATCAATACATATGAGTGACACTCAAGATAAATGTGTCGAGCTATATTTTACTATTTCTCGATTATTAGGATTACATGTTCAAGTGCATCTTATGCCTTGAGCAATATTGTAACGGTATGTCTACACCATTTAATCCCTATAACCAATAATTTATGGGTTATCGTGTTATAACCTGAACCAATATCACATTAACTCGATACTCAGTTATCCAATTATCTTCGCCATATTTGTAACACCCCGTATTTTTGTATAGTTAATATTTAATTAATTCGGGATTTTTAAATTACTGGTGTGTTGTAATTTTAATTGAATTAATTATGGCAATATATATATTTAAATATTAATCGGGGAGTGAATGATTAATGTTTAGGGAAATTTATTTACTAAGTGAATAGTAATAATTTAATTACGTCATTTCAAGTATTAATGACGAGGTATACACTTATCCCAGCCGGGAGTCGGTATAGACTAAATTGGGTGTGAGATAAGGATTTTTACAAATTAATTCGGATGCCAATTCTGAGTGCGCGGCTGAGTCTGAATGGGTCGAGATAGTCAGAAAAGAGTACCCGGGGGTAGTAATTGGGTCTCGGGGTACTTTTGGGCATAGTCGGACCCACACGGGGTGAGTTGGGCCACTTTAATTAAGCCCATTAGGTGAAAAACGGGATTAAGGGTTTTTAACCTAATGGGGAGATTAAAGAATGGCAGCCAACATAACTCTAAACCTATGGTTTGAGAGGAGATTTGGGGGAAAGAAAATCAAGAACAAATTGGAGGTTATTGGATCCAAATTAAGGGACTACGCCAACGGATCAGACACTACGAACACTTACAGGCAAGTGGTTAACTGTTGTGATTTCTAAAAGTTTGATAATCAATTCATATCATAGTGATGTGTGTATGAAAATTCGTTTTGGGTGTGTCACCAAAATTTAAATTGGGTTTTTGTAAATTTATATACTTTAATGAGATTAAGGGGGAGATTGATCGTGTTTATGATTCTAGAATGTAGAGGACTGAATCAGATGTTAAAACCAGTAAGAGTAGATGGTTAATTGTTGTTTAAATAAATGAAATTCGGATTGGGGATTTGAAACCCGGATAATACCCAAATCGGGAAAAAAGTAAGAAATCGTGAGATTAAATTTCAGTTTGATGTTCTATAAGGTACTTTGATCCTATTCTTATGTAGAAATAGGGTTGATTGGGCTTGGGTTAGTCCAGGGGAAAGAATGAAAGTTTAAGGTTTTTGTTAATGGTGGGACTGCTTCTTGGAGAAGACGAAGTCAGGGACGATCGATCGATCGACCCAGGGGTTCGATCGATCGATGATTCAAAATTCTGGGCAGTTCGCCCAGTTTGTATATAAGGGGAAAATTAATTAGAAATTTAATTCCCAAACATTAATTAGTGATAAATAAATATGAAACAAATATTCCTAGAAATTATGGGAGAAAGTAATTGTGACTAGGATGAATTTATGTGGGGCATTTAATGGATGAATTTGAGAGATTTCATTCCAAAATAGTGAGGTAAGGATCAAGTGAGTGAATCCGAGTATATTGGTCATGCGACCCCAAGGCAGTGAATTAAGTTTGGAGATAAACTAATTAATTTTGAGTCGGGATATAGACTCGGGAGATACTTAATTGTGGACCAAGTGGGCGAGTCCGCGTATGTTGGTAATTATAGGTAAATATAATTGGGAAATTATGGAGATAAATGTGTGACACATTGTGGGCGAAAAATGTGGGAAAGAAATTATGAGATGTAAAAATGGACCGAGTGAGTGAGTCCGGGTATGTTGGTTATGTGACACCAAAGTATTAAATTTATTTTGAGAGAGAGTAATTAATTTGGAGTCGGAACATAGACTCGGGAAATATTAAGATACGGGCCAAGTAAGTGAGTCTGGGGATAATGGTTGGGTGACACCAAGTTATTAAATTAATAAATGCATTAATTAATTTAGTTAGAGTCGAATTGTAGACTTGGGTAATATTAAATTAATAAGAGTGATAATTAATTTAATAAGAGTCGGATTGTAGACTCGGGTAGTATTAAATTAATAAGTGTATTAATTAATTTAATTAGAGTCGGTTTGTAGACTCGGGTAGTATTAAATTAATAAGTGTATTAATTAATTTAATTAGAGTCGGTTTGTAGACTCGGGTAGGATTAAATTAATAAGGGTGTTAATTAATTTAATTAAAGTCGGTTTGTAGACTCGGGTATGATTAAATTAATGGGTGGGATAATTAGTTTAATCAGAATCGGATTGTAGACTCGTGAAGGGTACTTATTAATTAATGTGATAATTAATTATATTAGAGTCGGACCACAGACTCGGAATTTGGGTTAATCAATTAATGTGTAAATTAATTGTATTAGAGTCGAACCACAGACTCAGATTGGTATTAAATTAATATGTGTGTTAATTAATTTAATTAGAGTCGGGCGATAGACTCGGGGAGGTATTAAATTAAAATGTGTGTTAATTAATTTAAGGAGAGTCGTACCATAGACTCGGGGAAAGTATTATATTAATTGAGGTGTGAATTAATTATATTAGCGTCGGACCATAGACTCGGGAGAGAGGATAAGTTATTAAGTGAGAAAATTAATTACATTGAGTCGGGCCACAGACTCAGGAAATTACCAGTAGTGTATGGGATTTTGAGTACATGGTAAAGCCGGGGTTATTAATATATATATACGGTGTAGTGATAGTATATATATATATATATATATATACGTGTATGTATTGTGTGTGACATTAAATTACAGGCAGTGTACGGGATTTTGAGTACACGGTAAAATCGGGGTTCATAATATATATATACGGGTAGTGATAGTATATATATATATATGTTTATATATTGTGTGTGATAGTAAATATCAGGGACTAGATATTTATTCAATTTAAATACTCTAATGCTATCAAGGGAGGTTGCGCGATGTGGGTGAATCCCCTAGCTTGAGGAGTAGGGCGAGTATATCCCCAGGTCATAGCGTCCGGTATATATGGGTGAGGGATTTATCTCACTTTCAGGGAAGGAATATGACCGCCTCCACTTCGTTTATATTTTGGTCCAAGTTGGTGAGCGATTCTAACTTGGGGAAACTAGGTTTTGTGAGCACACCTAGTGAGATAGCATTCTAGAGGGAATAATCCGGTGAGGGTAAACTCGGAAGGATGGATACACGTATGATATATGTGTGGATGTTAGTAAAGGTACGTATAATATGGTAGTAAATATTATATGTAGGTGATAATACAGTGTGTGATGTATTTACTTTATATAACTCGGGTTACAGTTATATGCAGTTAATTAATGAGAAATTAATTAAGTTAATCATTTGTGGGAATAATACAGTGTGTGATGTATGTACTTTATATAACTTGTGACACGGTTATATGCTGCTATTTAAGAGGAATTAATTAAGTTAATTGTGAAATAACTTATAATTCAAGAATCATTATACTCGGGTTAGAGTAGTACAGCAAGGGAAGGTTATACCATGACTAGTTGGACGGGGTAGTACAACTAGGTGGGGTTAAGGTAATCGGTAGGTGTGCACAATAGTGGAGGGGTGAGAATGTCCTCAAGGGAGTGCGACACTTACTTAAATATGAAGCGCATTCATGCATTTTAAATTACTGCAGTTAATTCACTTGCTAAATATTTTCAAAATATTTTGGGTTCTAACCCTTGCTATAAAACTATTTTCAAAACCTTTTAGGTGTCTAGCCACAGGGACGCCAGGATTGATATTCTATTCCAGGGACACGGAGCTGCGGCATGGGTGGATGCTAGCAGGATTTTGGATTAGACGCATCAATCATTCATTCCTAGAGTAGGAATCTTGTATCAGTCTCAGCTTTATTTAGGGACTGTAGCCCAGACTTCTCGGTACAGTTTTCAGGTGTAATTCATTCAGGTGTTGAATATTTGTCTTGGATTATTTATTTGGTGGCCGGTGATTTATTCGGCAAGTTGTGTAATTATTATTCTATTTACTTTCATTCAGTTGTGTGAATGGTTTATATTTTAATTCCGAATGTATTGTTTTGTTTAATTAAAAAGTTAAAATTGGCACCAGTTTTTGGAATACTAGGTGGTTAGTAAGTTTTAAAAAGTTTTCGACAGTGATGCTAAGGATGATCCAACTGGGATTCCTGTTTTAATTTGGTATAGGACTGATCACCCGGTATTTTATTAGGCGGGGTGTCACAATATTATTCATTTACATATAAGTAAGCTTCAGTATGCCCGTGATAGTCATGATATTGCAGTTTGTTTCAATAGGTATAAATTCCAGAATATTCTTTTATTACTTTCTAACCCCTTATCATCTTCTATATCTTGTATAGAAATAAAAATTTTCTACTTGGCGCATTTGCTTAATTATTTTCATTCCTGATGGATGACAAGCCTGTAGAAGATCAGTTACCACCCACATTTTTTAACTTTTATTCGCCTCTACCTCCAAAAGTATTCACAGTTATGTGTGTGTGGGCAATGACAGACAAAGATGGTAGTTCACTCTGGAATATCTACACTGCAACCTATCATCTTTTATGAACTCCAAGTGTTTCTTCGATGTTTTAATTATGTACGTCTCGGATAATTTATATTGAACTTTATTTTATCGTCAAACTCTACTGTGCAATAAGATTCCAGGCATCTCCCTAATAAAAGTCTTTTTAATTTCGCTACATTAAAACTATGGTTGTATTCATTTTATTCTTGTTTATTACCAAAAGCATAAATATTCGCGGATGCGACATCATGGTATCAAAGCATAATCGGGATTATGCCTATAGGGGACAACTACGAGAATCTTCGTCTACGTCTTAAAAAGATTATTATTTTCAAATATTTTCCTTATTATATTTTATTATTCATACTGTTTGTGCAGCAATGAACATTTGGGATGATATTTATCTCGACATTCGTGATTCAACGCGTGCACGCTTTGAAAGAGCCATCAAAGAGGTGGGATATGCCAAATTATGCCAACACATCCCAAGCACCAATTGGGATTGCACGATTTCCACCCTAGAGATTAAACATAGTTTACTCCTTGGTCACTTAATGGTAGAAGCTCAGGCCACTCGGCAAGGAAAAAGGTTTTTTGAAAATCCAGAATTTCTACAATAAGTAATCCATCTCGCGTGGGACGTGGTGCCGCCCAATGAAGTTTTTGTGACTCCTCCTAATTCCCCCATTGATTATGGACCACTTTCTCTAGTTACTATAATATTTACCCCTACCAATACCACCACATCACCAGACTCCTTCGATGATGACTCTAATCCTTCAGAAGATGATGATGATTTTGCATATGAACAAGTAGTTTCTCGAATGTCTTAAGATGATCGCTAGAGTGTGAATGTAGTTGAATAAAAGTTCAAGTTTGCAAGTAGATGATATTTACTACCATAGCATAAAATAGTAGTTCTTTTATTATTTTTTGTGTGTTGTAAAATATAATCGACGACTATGTACTTTTCCCTTTCATTTATTTTTTTACGTTAACTATGCACTGAAAAGTATAATATGACATATAATGACAAGTTATTGCTATATCGTTACTTATAATTTATCTATTACAATATTGTTTGTATATGAAGGTCATTACTTGAGAAACTACCAGTGGAACGCAAGAATAACAATTTATTCCCCAAATGTCAAATCCAACTAGCACAAATGAAGGAATCTTACGTTGTCTTCAAAAGTTAATTACCCTAACTCAGAGATAACAAACTATACCTCCACCTCTTATGAATAATGAAATTCCTAATGAAATTCGATGGATGAATTCTCTTACAAATTTCTAAGATAGAAACCCCCAACATTTCTTGGAAAGCCCGACATGGAGGAAGTCGAGATATGGATTCGCCAAACACTTAAGGTACTTGACACAGTTGGAATTATCCCTGAACTTAGGGTAAAGTTTGCATTGTACCTCTTTGAGGTAGAAGCATATTTTTGGTGGAAATATATTACACGTTCTCATAATGTGAATGAACTAACCTAGGAACAATTTTAAGAAATCTTCTATAATAAGTACTTTTCAGAGACCATAAGAGAATAGATGACCATGGATTTTTTAAACCTACAATCGGAGCAAATGATCGTGGCCCAATATGAAGTTATGTTTTCCAAACTATCTCGATATGCCTAAGAATACATTGGTACTGAGCTCGAAAAGTCCAAAAATTTTAAAAGAGGTTTACGCCAAACCATAAAATATTTTTTTTATCCCTTTGCAGATCCGAGAGTTTAATAGCATTGTTGAAATATGCTCTCTTATAGAGAAAAATCCTGCGGTCACTAACCCAACATGTATTCCTAATCCTTCCCGAAATCCTTATGTTATTAAAAATCAAACAAGTCAACGAGATCACCCTTACAATAAACCCAAGGATGGAAGAAACTTAAGCTAAATTCAACACAATACTAGCAAACCTTTCATACGTTGCCACGAATGCAACCAATTAGGACACTTGAGAGCCCAATTCCCGAACCTACAAATGCCTCCTCCATCTACCTCTCCTAACTTTGTTAAACTTCCTTTCAAAAATCCCACCAATAACTTTAATTGTTTGTTGTAATCAAATGCTCATGAAAGAAAGAAGGACCTAGTTACTAAGAATCAAAGTCAAAATTCCTCCCTTCTCCCAGCAAAAAATCCAAATGACTATAGTGTGGTCGAAGGAAATCTTCCTTTTTATAATATTTTAGCACATGTATTGTTTGATTCAAGATCCATACATTCTTTCATAATTTTATCATGCCTAACTAGATTATAATTATATTATTATCCATTAGTATATCTTTTCATTATAAGAATGCTAACAGGAAAAATGGCCATTACCAATAGAATCTATAAACATCATACCTTAGGTTTTAAAGCCAATACACTATCCCTAGACTTAATCGTTCTTGATTTAACAAAATTCGACTTAATCATAGGAATGGACGTTTTATCTCCAAATTTCTTCAACATTAACTGTCATACGAAGACAGTAATGTTCAAACCACCTCACCAAATTTCACTTTTTTTCGAGGAAGAAACCACCATCAACTCTTACTTTTTCAGATAAGTGACAAAGGGATCTCTTCCCTTTCCAATATTTTTAACCAATATAAAGATGTGTTTCCTGAAGACTTACCTGGATTACCTCATCCTTGAGATATTAAGTTTTTCATCAGCCTATTACCAAATACTTCCCCTACAGTTGGATAACCTACTCAGTAAAGGATTTATACGCCCCAGTACAACCCCTTGGGGAGCCCCAATATTATTTGTGCAAAAGAAAGATGGATTTTTTCGATTATGCATTGATTACCAAAAATTTAACCAAGTTACCATAAGAAATAAATACCCATTGCCTAGGATAGGTGATTTGTTTGATCAACTCCGAGGAGAAAGAATATTTTCCAAAATTGATTTATGATTTGGTTATCACCAGTTACATGTAAAGGAAGAAGATATATCCAAAGTTTCTTTTTGAACCTGCTATGATGATTTTGAGTTTTTAGTCATGTCCTTTGGTTTAACCTATACCCCTGCTGCCTTCATGGATCTGATGCATAGAATTTTTAACCTTTTCTGGATGAGTTTGTGATTGTCTTCATCGTTGACATTTTAATTTATTCTACAACCCTGGAAGAACATGAAGGACATTTCTACATAGTACTGGAAACTCTTTGCAAGCATCAGTTGTATGAAAAGTAAAGCAAATGTGATTTTTTAATACAAGAAGTGAAATTTCTTGGACATACAGTTATAAATTCTGGAATACAAGTTGATCCACCCAAAACCACTCCAGTATTTGAATGGCCTCAACCAAAACCCTAAGAAGAAATCTTACATGAAGCTCACCATTCTAAATTCATGGTTCACCCCGGCAGCACCAAAATGTATCAGAATCTGAAGCAACATTACTAGTGGCCTGACATAAAGAAAGGTATTGTACACTTCGTATCCAAGTGTCTAAACTTTCGGCAACTAAAAATTGAGCACCAACATCCAAACAGTCTACTCTAACCACTTCCTATCCCAGAATGGAAATGGGAACATATAATTATGGATTTTGTTAATAGATTACCCCCGAACGACTCAAGGTTTTAATACAATATGGGTTATCGTTGATTGTCTTAAAAATCTGCCCATTTTTTACCAGGCAAATCCACTGATTCGTTTCAACGATTAAGTGAACTTTACATTAAGGAAATTGTGAGATTACACAGTGTACCTATTTTTACCATATCCGATCGAGACCCGAGATTTATATGAAATTTTTGGCAAGATTTACAGACAACCTTATGAGCCAAACTTTATCTAAGCATAGCCTTTCGTCCCCAAATTGATGGTCAATGTGGACGAGTAATTCAAACCTTAGAATATATGTTACAAGCTTGTACCTTAGATTTTTCAGGTTCACGGAACAATCATCTTGCCTGAATCGAATTCTCCAACAATAATAGTTATCAAAACAACATTTAAACCACCCCGTACGAAACACTGTATGGACGACCCTACTGCCCACGCTTATGCTGGAATAAATATGGTGAGAATCATTCGCTTGGACTCAAAATGATCACTAAAACCATGGAGAAGATACGCCTCATTCAAGAAATATTACATTTTGCCTATACTCAACAAAAGAGTTACGCCGACACTCAACAAAAGCCCTTTGAATTTTAAATCAATGATCAAGTGTTTTTACAAGTATCTCCATGAAAGAATAATACAGTTTGTAAAGAAAGGAAAGTTATCACCCTTTATATTAGTCGTTTTAAAATTACTGAATCTATTGGACCAGTTGCATGTAGTCTAGAATTACCTCTCGAATTATCCAATATTCATAACGTATTTCACGTCTCGCAATTGAGAAAATACATCCCGAATGCCAATCATTCCATTAGTTGGAAAGATATCGTTGAACCCAACCACGAATTTGAAGAAGTTCCTATCCAAATTTTGGACCGATAAGAAAAAGTTCTCTGATGAAAAACCATACCACTAGTCAAGGTTCTTTGGCAACATCACAGAACTGAAGAAGCTACATGGGAAACAAAAGACATGATGAGACAATAATACCCCACGCTTTTCCTAGGTAATTTCGAGGACGAGTTTTTTTTTGGTTGGAAGAATGTAACTACCCACTTCATATTACCTTTAGTCCTTTAATTTAACAAAATTCCAAGCATAACTCTAAAATTCTCCTAAATTACCAAAGTGACCCTATAATTAGAATTAAGATATTTACACATTCTTATACATATTTTACCCTAACTTTCAATCAAAGTTTAACCTAAGGATATATACTTGATAAGATTTTCATAAACCAGTCCCTTTAGTTTTCATAATTACATAAAACCCCCAAAACTTTGATAAAATTAACTATAAACCTTCAAACTTACAAGAAAACTACCGAAGGACTCAAACTTAAATCTAAACTTGTTTAGACTTTAACCCCTAGTGACATGGCACCAGCTAGATAGCTAACATAGGTTGTACCATGTGGGTTACATAAGGTACCATTTTTACATCCAATAGTACCATGCTAGAAATAAGTGTAAACCAGCCCAAACTTCACCTCCAATTCAACTAATGAACTCCCTTGGATGAACCCTATAAATACCCCTTATTACCTCAGTTGAAATCCATACCCTCTGAGTGAAATTTAAAAGTAAAATTTTGAGAGCTTTACATTTATGCGATTTTATGTACGAATGCTTGATTCTTGAATGTTTTTAGGTTTCTGCATATCTTTATAGTAGAAATATGCTTTTACATGTGTTATTTAATGTGTATATGCACTGTATAAGTTCAAAAACCAGAAAACACCATTAAAGCTTGAGCTTCAATGGTGGGTTGTGTTCCTGATTTAAACCAGTTTCAAAGTGGGGTAAATTTATCTTAGATTCTCAAGAACCTAAGTGTATGTTTAATTGAACTAAGAATGACTCTTGATACCTTAAATTAGAATTCGAAGTTTTTGGCCTTGAAATTTTCAGAAATCAAATTCTTAGTTTCTACTCCACCTAAATCCTTCAATCCAAGTTTAATCTTCCCTATTTTTGATGTAGAATAACACATTTATAATAATGGAATGAGAATCATAACTGTCAAATAGTTCCATTTGGTTAAAAATTCATCATTTTTCTAGAAAACCAATAGCTCGATTTAGCCCACCAAAATTCTTAAAACCAATATGGCCGGATTCGTCTTCAAAAATTAGAAAACTTTCATTAAAAAATCAACTTGAAAGGAATTATAAAACGTTTCAAAATCAAGGTTAAAGTTTTAAAACCGTAAAGTAAAATGTCGAGAGGTTGAAGATGATTAAACTTCACACGTGTGAGTGTAAGACAAACTAGTTGTGTCCCAAATTTGACTAGGCGCGTGAGGGCGCTTCTCCAGTTCAAACTTTTTGATATTTTTCCCAAATTTTTATTTTTTAATTCTGAACAAATTTTTATATTACATCACCCTATTTGGATCCCAGGAAAGTATTTTCTCGATAAAGTTAGTTTTAAGCTTAAGTTATAACTTTTATATTTACACTTAACCCCTGCCAACCTTTTCAAGTATTTCATACTTTTCCAAACTTTTTCTATAATTACTTGAGTATAATCGGACTTACTTTGTCCCTTGGAACTAATTTTAAATCCTAACGTATAAGCATAAAGCATTTATTTAAAAAGTTTTGAAATTAATACTTTAAACCCTTTTAATTATTTTTACACTGAAATTCCTTTTTTAATTTCCATCCTGCTACATTACATAAACTTGGTTTTAGACTTATATAGACTACTTACACTTATCAAGGTTTTAAACTACCTAGTCTACCAGCAATTTAGCCGCACAACCAACTGGAATTCATAATACTCAAAGTAGGTGATTTAAATTTCAATATTATACAATTTTGAGCTTATGTCTTTCAATTACTGATTTCTATATCACTCCAAGACAGTTTTGGACTCCAAATTTAATAATAAACTCCTTTGAGTAGTTCAAATGTATACCATAATATTGATTCCCTCTATATTCTTGATTATTCCCAAACCCAATAAACTGTTATACCGAACCGCTAAACCCCTTCACCATGGTAGAAGTCTACAATCTATTGTTAATTTCATATAACGCTGCCATTTATTATCCTTACTCGCACAAACGCCTAGTAGCATACCTTTTGATTTAGGGATTAGACCCCAGTATACCCACGGGGAATTTAATTGGCCTATAGGACTCAAATGTTGAGTGCCTAATTATGTACTGCTACATACGTATAAGTGCCACTTTTTGCTAAGTGTGTTGACCTATATTTTACTATTTTCTAATTATTAGGATAGCCTATTCAAGTGTCACTATAGCAAAACTGCCAACTTGTAACAGTAAAAAACCATTACAAGTAAAACTTGTCATGGTCTTTGATCCTGAAGAGTTTTTGGGTGATAAATACACTTGTCACGGTCAAAAATCCTGACAAGTTTGTTAGATTTATTACGGACTTTGACCGTAACAAGTCCGTGATAAATAAAAATTATCTTGAACATTGACCGTGACAAGTCTATGACAATTTTCCTTTGTCACTGACTTGTCATGGTCAAAGTCCGTGACAAATCTGGGCAAATTTTAAAGAAAATTGTTGGGTAGTATGGACACTTCCACTTCCCAACAGTATATTTGTACCCGTTGTGGCAAATTTTAACATGTCCAAACAACATATATATCAAGCAACATTCAATATTCAATAACCAATACAAATAAATATAAATATCCAAAACCAAAACCAAACCAACATGTAAATATCCATAACCAAATAAAAAATATATAAATAATATCCAATATCCAAATATAATAAATACAAATAATGTCATAGAGTAGGGTCTACAGTAGATCGGAGGAGGAAGGAAGGCCACACAACATATGAATTGAGACACCCATCAATTCGTCGAACGCCGCATTATTCTTTCAACAACAATGGTTTATTCTCCTTTTCGGTCAAAATATGTGTGACGAGAACCTTTGCCTCAAAGTCTTACATGGCACGTCCAAGAACCAACATACCCGAGATGGTGTTCAAATCCCTTAACCCCCTCACTATCGGCGTGCCACCAAATACATCAATTAAAAACACGATTGGCCAACCAATTGTTGACATAGGCCGTTCGATAGGGGTCAAGATGGGAAATGAATCATATAAGGGCGATGAGTCTATGCGTATCGACGAGTCCATTCATATCGGCGATGGAGGAGTGGCACCTCATGTACTTCCTTCCCCTTCCCCTTGACCTTACCCTTGCCCTTATCGGAGCTGACCCCCCATTGACGCTTCATGAAGGCATACATATTTAGGAACGTCGACTCCAATCTTTCTATCTTATCGTCATGGGTGATCACCTTATGAGATAACCCAATGTTATTTGTCTCTATCTCGATTATCTTTGACTTCCCTATCCGAGAGCTCACCCCCTAGTCCTCCCCTTGTGATCCACCTCAAGCACTTGGCTGAGTGCGTTCGTAGCCAAAGATGCTTTATCGACATCAGACTGCTTTTAATTCACTTCCTTAAGCTTTGCCTGAAATGATAATAGGTAGACGATTAGTTAGTTAAGTTAATAAAAAAAATTATAACGTAATTAAAAAAATTAAACAATTATAACTTACAATCATGGCTTCTATGCTCGGGGACACCTCCTTATCCTTTCCCTTCTTCGTTCGGATTACCACATAGGCATCGATTCTATGTGGCCTACACCCAGGGCCACTCCCCATCTCCTGAAATAAAATAATACATAATAAGTAACGCAAAGTAATGCTAAATTATAACAACATAAAACTAAAATTGAAGAAAAATAAAAACTTACCATCCCGTGCTCCACCTCAGCATAAGACATCCACTCGGAGTAGTACACATTCACTTTTTTTGTCCGATTTCCCTCCCCGATAGACAAGATGCCAATTATCGTTGCCTCGATCTCATTGTCATAAAATTGTTGTCATTGTGCCAATAAGATAGGCTCCTTCGACGGGATGGTGTCGTGCACTCTTATAATGGACTTTTGGCTTTGCCCAAAGTACCATGCCCTCATGTTTTTCTTCCACGTCTTATACTGATCTCTCAATTGTTCCAACGTAGAGTCGTAGACATGTAAGGGCAGGTCGAATTGATCCTGTCAAATAAATACAAATCAAATAGAAAGTAAGTGTTAGTTGTATTTTAATTATAAAATATAAATATACTTCATTCCCAAATCTTTCAAACTATTCTTCATAGTAGGATAATTATTTGGAAGCATATTCTGCTTGGGTTGCAACCCCTTCACCCAATTCAAATTCCTGTCACGCTATTGACAAAAAAAACATATATGGTCTTCAAACTAAGCAAACCAACCATGGCATGTAAATTTGTTTGATATTTCTCATAGCTATAGTACAACGGCTGGGTCACCATAAATTTTAAACTTTGATCTTTCACATTTCACAAATTCATTAGCACCTCCGTGAAACACATCCCCTAATCTATTTGTTTCACTCGTCCACTCTTTGTATTTAGGATATCCCATCACATCTACTATAAACAATCACTTATTATGGGTAAGAAGTGTATATTCATGGATTAGTATAAACAAAAGTTTGAACATTTAGTTCCCATTAAATAATTTACTACAAGATTGACATTTCATCTTTCAGTGTTATATTATAAAAATAATATAATTCCTATTTCCTCCATCTGCTCTAAATGGTGAGTGGTCCTGTTCCATTCAAGACCGCATATTTCTGTAATATACTTAACAACTCATGCACATTGTTCCAATCTGACAAAAATTTGGCAGCATATCCCTATAGTTCTCCAAGGACATGACATAGATTTGCAAGTGTAAGTGTTATTTCAATTTATCAATTGAAATAACACTTCTAATATGTACCTAGAGAACATTAAGATATGGTGAAAAAACTTCCCCCAAAAGTAACAAGTTTAATCCACTAAGAATATTATTACATGGAAACTATGCAGTCGCAAACTATCCTAACGGGACAATTCGAGAGATCTCATTATAGGGGTAATGATTCTCGAATGGGTTTAAGGGTTATTGAATACGTACGCATAATATCTAGAAGGCAAGTATCTATGCTCACTATATGTAATTTAAAGTAGCTATAAATGTTACAGAAACCATTATGTCATGCATTCACATGAGAATACATGCATGCATGCAACCCCCAAAAGCAAGTGTTATATACCAAGTTGACTTAATGAAAATTTACACATGCATGCCTAGATTATAGTAATGAGAACCGCAATAGATAGCCAATGGCTATATTTTGTGGTTCCTGTTATTACCTTTTACCCTTGTTACTCATTATATAACACTTGCTTTGCGAGTTACATGTATGCATGTATTCTCATGTGAATGCATGATTACTTATTTATATTCGGTTTAATCACAACCTTAAATGTTATAAATGCCTAGGGCCAACCAACTTAATGGTCATCTAAGTGTTTAAATCCACCAGTCAATAACAATTCAATAATCCCAAACAACAATGCAAATAATAATGACATATATTATAAATTCCTAGGGCCAACCAACTCAATGGCCATCTAAATGTTCAAATTCATCAATCAACAATTCAAGAATCCCAAATAATTCAACAATATCTATGTGTGTGTATATATATATATAGGTATAGAGAGATAAATATATATAAAGAGATAGAGATAGAGATGTACCGAAATATGTGGAGAGAAAGAGAGAGAGAGAGAGATGGCCGCCGCTGTTGCAATTAGAGAGAGAAACAAAATTTCAATTACATTAGTGATCCAAAAACACACACACAATTTCAATTTTATAAAAAAATTCAATATCCCCCCACCCCACACACACAGTGGTCCCAAAATGGACACACAATTACATTACCAATTTCAATTTTATAAAAAAAAATCAATACCATACACACACAGTGACCCCAACACACACACAATTACATTACCAGTTTCAATTTTATATAAAACAAAATCAATACCCCTCCCCCCACACAAACACACACACACACACACAGTGACCCACATACACACACATAAACACCCCAACCTCAAATCTTCATACATACACTGACGCACACATAAAAACTCTTTGTCACACACACACAAAGACAAAGGGGGAGAGAGAGAGAGAGAGAGAGTTGCAGGTCTTAGGATATTTGCAGGTCTTAGAGCGAGAGATAAATAAACGAGGTAAACAAAAGAGTGAAAGAAAAACAGAAGAGGCTAGGATTAATGTTTTTAATATTGTCACGGATGTGTCACGATAATTGACCGTGGAAACTTTACGAGGTTATCACGGTCTTTGACCATGAAAAATAAATTATCACGATCTTTAAACGTGACAAAAAATGCGTGTTTTTTTATCATGGTCTTTGATCGTGATAAGGGTATCCAGGTAAAGGGTGTCAATTTAGCCTTTTTTGTGTAGTGTGTATTTTATGCTTTGAGCGATATTGTAACGGTATGTCTGCACTATTAAAGCCCTATAATAGATAATTTATGGGTTATTTTGTTATAATTTGAACCAATATCAATGTAACTCGATACTCAGTTATCCAGTTATCTTCACCATATTATTCATTTACATATCAGTAAACTTTAGTTTACCCCTGATAGTCTTATGATATTTCAATTTGTTTCAACAGGTATAAATTCAAGAATATTCTTCTATTACTTTCTAACCACTTGTCATCTTCAATATCTTGTATAGAAATAAAAATTATCTACATGGCATATTTGCTTAATTGTCTTCATTCCCGATGGACGACAAGCCTGAAGAAGATCAGTTATCGCCCGCATCTTTGAACTTTTATTTGCTTCTACCTACGAAAATATTGGCAATTACATGTGTGTGGACAATGCTAGACAAAGATGGTAGTCCCCGTTGGAATATCTACACTACATCCTATCATCTTTTATGAACTCATGTTTCTTCGATGTTTTAAATTATGTATGACATGGATAATTAATATCATATTTTCTTTTATCATCAGACTCTAATATGTAATAAGATGCCAAGCATCTCCCTAATAAAAGTCTTTTCAATTCTGTTGCATTAAAATTATGGTTGAATTTCATTTTATTCTTATCTATCACCGAAAGCATAAATGTGCTCAGATGCAACAATATATGGGTGTAAGTGCTTGAATATATAAAAGCATTTCATCTTTTGGTCTCCCAACCACTAAAAATATATTATTTCTCTTAGCTTAAGGGGTGAGTACGAACAAGTTGGTACTAAGTTTCATGTAAATACTTCCCAATTGCAATAACATAAGCTTGGATGTAGGCTTATTCCTTAGCCGAACCACGTTAAAACATTTTGTTGTCCTGTTTGACTTTCTTAATTACACATACTATTTTTTTTATTAAAAATATCTAAAAATAGTATTGAAAACAACTACAAAAATACAGTTAAGAACGCTAAAAATAACATTATTAAAAACTATTTTTATTTATTAATATTAACACTAATGTGCGCGCGCGCGCGCGTGTGTGTGTGTGTATATATTTATCTATGATTATAAAATTGGAAGATTATCTCTATAACAATTTTAAACATCAGCAATCTCATTTCTTCTTCTTCCTTCTTGTTCATTTCTTTAATTTTCTTCTTCTCAATCGTATGAACTCATGAAAATTTCCTTCTCATTACATTTACTTATGTTTCATCTTATTGTTTAATATCATCTAACCTCCTTCTTTTGTTGCATTATAAAGTTCTCAAGTTAGAATAATTTTGTAACATTTTCTCTCTTCAGTCTCTAGAATTTCTCACTAAAAGGTACCTGAAGGCCTCAAACCTTAACACACTTTTATGTATCAGTAGATAGGTTTATAATAACCCTAAAAAATTAAAAAATACATTGTTCATTTGCCTATACTCTTTCTTCTTTGGTTTTCTTATTTAACCATTCGTTTCCCTTCATAAATGCCCCATTAATTGTATAATTATCTCCCTAAATGTTTCTTAAAAACCACAAACCCTAAGAATACTAGTTGTAACCCCACGCGATGTGTAGTGGGTTTTAAAAATATTATAACAAGGAAGGTGATCATATGCAACATCTGTAAAAATTCCTAAAAATTTTGAAAAAAATAGTAGAAAATGATTTTAAGCCAATGTGAACACATACACACACACACACACACACACACACACACACACCTCATACACACCAAATGTTAAATAAATGCAGTCCTAGGTGTTATGAGTTGTGTTGGTTACTACCTTTTTAGTCCATGAAAATTGTTGATGTGGATCATGAAGAGGCATGAGGCTTAGGGTTATAGAAAAGAATAACACAATTTTGTCTCTATTTCAAAACTAGATAAGCTCCTATATTTTAGACTCAAATGAGCGATATATATATAGTGTGCTTCATAGCCAATACAAGTTGAATCAAAAGAAAGAGTACAACTTCCATGAGAAATACGCTCGAAATACAACTAAGAGATTATCCCTATTTTGAAGTGAATGAGACAAGCTTCTAGTGGAAGTCCTGCAGCACCCACATGTACCACAACTACGTACCCTGAAAAAGGAATCAAGCCTAGAGCCCCTATGGTAGGACACCTAAAAGGTTTTGAAAACATTTTAAAGCAAGGGTTAGAACCCAAAACATTTGAAAATATTTAGCAAGTGAATTAAGTTACAGTAAATTAAAATGCATAAATGCTCTTCATATTTAAGTTAATGTCACACTCTCTTGAGGACCGACTCACCCCTAATCTAATGTGCACACCTAATGTCTTTCTATATAACCCCTCTAGCTATCTACCCCATAACTAGTTTTTTTATATAGTTCCTACCTCTCACACTACTCTAACCCGAGTAAGTTAATATATATGATCTATAAGTTATTATTCGCATCAACTTATTTCAATTGGGCCATATAACATTCTCACAATTTATATATAATCAATACAATTCATCACTTGTATGTGTGTATATATATATATATATATATATTTATATTTACCCATACATATTTATTTGCACTATATATACGTATCAACGATCTACAACATTCACACATATGCAGTAAATATATATAAATAACCATCCTCCTGAGTAGGCACTCACCGTATGTTCTCTAAAATACTATCAGTCTAAGTATACTCATCTACCCAGACGCCCTGATCCGGTTAGCACCCCGAATCAGTGAAATCAAATAAATGCAGCGAATGCGGTCATAGTTCCCACCGAAAATAAGACAGAATCATATCCAAGACGTACCACCCCTCGTCGTGGATGCTATGACCTGGGGACATACTCACCCTCCCCTCAAGCCAGAGGATTCACCCACATAAAGAAACCTCCTATGATAGCACTCGAGGGGTATGATTTTATCAAATATCTAATCACCGATATTTAGGAACACACACACAATATATATATATATATATATATATATATATATATACTATCACAGTACCGTATATATATACCTTAAATTTAATTCCAGCTATACCGTGCACAAAACCCGAAGCACTAGTCCAAAATCATACCCGAGTCTATATTCCAACCCAAATTCAATTAATCACACATTAATTAATTTATTACCTTGGTGTCACTCAACCAATATACCCGGACTTGCTCACTTAGCCCAAAAATAAAATGTCCCGAATTTATTATTCACAATTCCTTTTAACAAGTCTTGCACACATATAAATCTTAAGTTTCTTAAATCCCTTTGTTTAAACCTAATTCTCCTTTGGAACTATATCTCTAATTGTACCATTTAATTTTTACATACAACCTAAATCCATAATTGTATCCATTTTCGTATCCCAAAGAGTACAGCGCTCCCAAACAAAGGAAAATAGGATGCAGGGATGAAAACAGGGGAAAGGGAAGGTGGATGGATTTGACTCGTCGTTCGAACGATGCCATATGTCATTCAAACGACAATGGTTCTCGCTCGATTATCCACCCATGTCGTTCAAACGACCTCTGGGTATTCCATTCCCTTCCACTCTAATCAGACAGCACACCATTAATAATTTCTTTAAACCCCGGAACTCATTTGTTTCAGTCGCAAATAGATATATAAACCACGACTTTAAATCCTCCAACCGTAATCATAAACCCCATAGATTTAAGACTTAATAATTCCAATTCCTCTATTCCTTTACAGATTGAAACATCTAATTATATTTACCCCAAATTAGATATTAAACTAACCCAAGAACATAGCATATATCTAATACCCATTAAGATATAAATAGGAAATCTTCATTTAATTTAAAAGAAAGTTTAACCACTTGCCTTCTAGGGTTTGTAGGTTCTGAATCTCTTGTTGAAGATGATGGGTTTGATGAAGAACGTCCACACTCGATCTTGATTTAGGCTCCCAAGATTTCTCTAATTGCTCCCTCTTTTGTCTCTACTTGATTAGGTTTTTTAAAATGAGTTATGACTCTCACACCCTCTCACTTTTAAGGTTTATTAAGTCAATCCCATTTTTAGGCTTTATTAAAAGGGACCAAAGACTCTTATGTGGGCTCAAATGTGTCTAAAAATGTCCCGAAACCCATTTATTACCCATTGACACTCTTTTCTGACTATTTCGACCCATCCGGACTCAACCGCACACTCAGAATTTCCATCCAAATTATTATTTCTTAAAGTTAATATTCACCAATTAACTCAGTTTATTATTACTTAGTCACTTAGTAAATCTAAATTCCATAAATATTAATCGCCTACTCACCGGATTAATATTTAAATAATATTAATAATAATTAATTCAATTAAATTACGATCCACGAGTAATTTAAAATTCACCAAATTAATTAATTAGTAAAAGCCCCAAAATACGAGGTGTTATATACTCCCCCTTACAAGGGAATTTCGTCCCTAAAATTAGATTGTTCCTACGGTGAATAACTCTAGATAGTACTCTTGCACGTCATCCTCCCTCTCCCAAGTAGATTCGTCGACACTGTGATATTCCCACTGAAATTGAACTTGTAGTACAAACTTAGAACATAACTAGCGCTCACTAGGATCTAGGATAGATATTGGTCTCTCCTTATATGAAATATCGGTCTACAAGTCAATCTTCTCAAGTGGGTCATGCCACAAGGCCCTCGGACTCCTTCGATATTTCTCCAATGATGCCACATGAAATCGTGTATCCACTAAAAGTGGTCCGGCAAACCCAATCGATAAGCTACCGGCCTTACTTTCTCAATGATAGGGAAGGGGCCCACGTACCTTGGCACTACTTTCCCTTTCTTGTCGAA
This sequence comes from Sambucus nigra, assembly GCA_949130495.1. Taxonomy (NCBI): domain Eukaryota; kingdom Viridiplantae; phylum Streptophyta; class Magnoliopsida; order Dipsacales; family Adoxaceae; genus Sambucus; species Sambucus nigra. The sequence goes on along the minus strand of OX422207.1, from coordinate 305,610,270 downwards.
CCTCATCATCCCTTTCATGGGGGACACCTGCACCAATACCTGATCTCCGACCTGTAACTCTAAATGCCTCATATTCACATTAACATAGCTCTTTTGCCTATCCTGGGCTATACGAATATGTCCCCGAATCAACTCAATCTTGGTGGACACGTCCTAAATCATCTCCGGCCCTAATAACTTGTTATCCCCCACCTCTAACTAATAAGCGGGTGAACGGCAAGGTCTCCCATAAAGTGCCTCAAATGGGGCCATGGCAATATTGTATTAGTACGAGTTGTTATATGCAAACTCTACCAATGGAAAATATTGCTCCCAACCTTACCCAAAGTCTATAATACACATCCTCAGCATATCCTTGAGGATCTAATTTACCCCCTCTATCTTCCCGTCCATCTGAGAGTAATAGGCGGTGCTCAACCTCAACTCCGTGTCCATAGCCTCTTGAAAACTCTACCAGAAGTGAGATTCAAATATCTTGTCTCTATCAGACACTATGTTGATCGACACCCCATGAAACTTGACTATCTTCGCTATGAATATCCTCACATATTGCATCGTCTCAAAATCTATATGGATCGGTAAGAAATGGGCTACTTTGGTCAACCAATCCACTATCGCCCATATGGAATCGTGATCCCTCTGTGATGCTGGAAACCTTGTAATAAAATCCATAGACATTCCATATCAAAATCTCTAGCGGCTACAACATGCTTGAAGGCCTCTGGTGGTCCACCTCCATAAGATGACAAATGGCACACTTTGAGACAAACTCTGCGATGTCTCGCTTCATCCTCGTCCACCAGTATTGCCTCCTCATATATTGGTACATCCTCGTCCATGAACCTATAGACATGGGACTCAGTCAGAGTGACATGTCTCAAATCCTCATTCTCGGGCATGACCAACCTCCCATTAAAGTGTATCCCTCCCTCTGAGCTGACGGAGTAGGAATTTATAGCCTCTACTAGTAACTGCCTCACCCTATCTTGGCAAAATAGATCCTCTGCCTAATCTCTCACCACCCGCATGACAATCTTGGACGTGATCGCTAGAATTGTCATACATGCCCTAGCAACCTCATCATCGTGCCGAAGTTCACTCCACTTCGCTTTTCTAACCTCTGCCAAGTTCTACATGGGTTATCATTTAACAAGTCTGCCACCACATTAGCCTTACCAGGATGATACTAAATATCAAACTTTTAGTCCTTCATGAATTCTAGCCACTGCCTATGCATCGTGTTCAGATCCTTCTGTGCGAAGAGATAGTGAAGTGACTTGTGATTCGTGAATAATGTGAACCTCTCTCCCAGAAGGTAGTGCCTATATATCCTCAAAGCAAAAACGACCGCTGCCAACCCAAGGTCATGGGTGTGGTAATTACTCTCGTGGGGCTTAAGCTTTCAAGATGCAAAAGCTATAGCCCTATCCTCCTGCTGCAGTACACCCTTAATTCCCTACAAGGATGCATCTGTATAAACCCGGTACTCCGATCCTTCCCTAGGCAGAGTAAGTACTGGTGTTGATGTTAACTTGTCCTTTAGCCTATCAAAAGCTAACTGAGTCCACACAAATGGCACCCCTTTACGAGTCAAATTCGTCAACAGTCTCGCAATATTGGAAAACCCCTTAATGAAGCGGTGGTAATATCCGACCAACCCTAAAAACCTATGAATCTAGTTCGGTGTCGTGGGATGTCCCCACTCCCTCACCGTCGATACCTTTCTCGGATCCACGGCAATACCCCGATCTAAAATAATATGGCCAAGGAACTGCACCTCTCATAGCTAAAACCCACACTTCTCAAACTTGGCATATAACTGGTGATCTCGTAATGTCTGGAGAACCATTTACAGATGCTCTACATGCTCCTCTTTCGTGTGCGAGTAGACCAAATGTCATCTATGAACACGATGACGAACTGGTCGATAAACTCTCTGAAAACCTGTTCAAGAGGTCCATGAGTACTGTTGGCACATTAGTGAGCCCGAATGGAGTCACCCGGAACTTATAGGATTCATACCGTGGTAAAAAAGTATTTTTAAGGACATCCTCCTCTCGAATTCACAACTGATGATACCGGGATCTCAAATCAATTTTGGAGAAGTATGCCGCCCCTTTTAACTGGTAAAATAAGTCATCGATCCTAGGCAACAGATACTTATTTTGTATCATGACCTTATCTAGCTCCCTATAGTGGACACACAAGCAGAGCGATCCATCCCTCTTCTTCACAAACATCACAGGAGCATCCTATGGTGATGTGCTTCGTCAAATGAAACCCTAGACCAAAATGTGGTGAATCTTCTCTCTTAACTCACATATCTCTGAAGGGGACATGCGATAAGGTTCTTGGGCAATCGGTCTAATACCTAGTGCTAGATCAATGATGAACTCAACATCCCAACTCGGTGGTAACCCCAGTATGTCCTAGAATACATCCTCAAATTCCCTCATGACTTGAATCAAGTCTATCATAATTACCACCTCTTATGAGGTCTCCTCCTCACTATAGTATAAATGAGTGAGCAATCCTCCCTCAAAAAGATTCATCGCCACTAAAAACATCTCCTGCCCTGGAATGGAGAACACTATGGTCCTTTCAAAATAATACACCATCGCCATGTACCCTGCTAACCGGTCTATGCCTAGGATAACGTTTTAGACCTCTATATCTAACACTAAGAGGTCCACTATTAGACTTAGTCTCCCAATCACAATATCTACTCCTCTACAGGTCAAGTGTATAAGTGATCCACCCCCCATCAGTGACTCTACACAAATAAGGAGACTATCGGCTGAATCTAATATGCCAACAACTCTAGAAAATTGGGTCCCAATAAAAGAATGTGACAAAACCATGAATAGAAAAAGTACCCTAAAATGCTGGCGACGCCTATGGTGCTGGTGTAATCGGGACATCTCGGACGTTATACGCATGCCCGTAGTGAAACTGCCCCTGCTACTGTGGGGCATGTGGAGCTGGTGCCGCTGGAGGCCTTTATACCTATTGTCTCTTCGGGGTACCCTGTTGCTGGCCCCTACCTCTATGTGGACAATCCCTCTTTAGATGTACTGGCTGGTCACAACCGTAGTAGCGCCTCGGAAGATCACCCTAATATGGGCCCTACTGTCCCTAACGATGTTAGACCTCGTCTTGGCCCTACTGGTCTCCCCCATTATTACCTTGGCCCTGGAGGCCCTGAGGAGCCTACTTCTAATTTGGTCCCTACTAGTCCTACTTGAACCCATGTCCTCCATGTCAAAATCTCTTAGCAAGGTTCCCCTGACAGGTATCCTTCCCCTGGTTACTATCGAGAAGCTGTGCTCCACTAGTCGCTCCCCCAACTGCCTTGCCTGGTTGGCTCGGCTCACCACTCCTCTTGCTTCCCTTGAGATGGAAGCAATGATCCTGACAATATAGCAAAACAACATTGACCACATCCATATAGGCCACTAAAACAGGGTTCCCAATCAAGTGTTGCCTGATCCTCCAGACCAACCCATCCACGAAATTGACTTTCTTATTCTCCTCGTTACTCACCCCGTATGGCACCAAGTTAGCCAAACGGGTGAACTCCTCCTCGTATTTCGCCACATAACGGTCACCCTATATAGCCTCCTGAAATCTTCTCCTCATCACGGTCTCAACTGCTGGAGGAAAGTACTTACGATCGAACCACATCAAGAACTCGATAATAGTCATCGAATCTCTCTCTCCAATATAGTGGTCATTGACTCCCACCACTGCAAGGTTTCCCCAATCATTCTGAATATTGTTAGCATCTCCCTCTGAACCTCATTGCAACTAACCATGCGTAAGTGTCGCTGCATATCCCTCCTCCACTGGTAGGCTAGTATCACATATGCACCTCCGTGAAACTTCGGGGGATGTCCCTTCTAAAAGACCTCCCTAAAATGCTGCCACTCAGATGGCCCCGGGTGGTCCTGTACTACTAGAGCCACGGGCTACTGTGGCTGAGGCCGTAGGAAATGGATTTCCATGGCTTTTATGGCAGCATTGACCGTGTGGGCCACAATGTTCGCTACCTACTCTATGGACACAAACCCCTATGGGGCCTGGGGCTGTGAAATATCGGGCTCCTAACGAGCCTCTCCCTCTCCGCCCCTGGCAGCTACCCTCATAGGTCTACCTCTCCCTCTCCTGGGTGGCATCTAAAATTTAGAACAAGTTTTATTAGTTCACGATTAATACAAATCTAAAATAGCATAAGTGTGATATCTAATAAACATAAAGACGAGTCAACATGCCTAATAATATTGCTCTATATCAAAGAACGCAACACTAAAAGTGAGCAAGCCGTACAGATCCTAGGGACAACGAGAACCTGGCGCTATGATACCATCTGTGACACCCCGCTTAATTAAATTTTGGTTGATCAGGCCTTTATCAAATTAAAGCAGGATTTCCATATGGTTCATTCTTAGCATCACTATCAAAAATATTATTAATTACTAACCACCTAATCTTTAATTAATTCGATGCTAAAGTTTATCTTATGAATACATCCAAACCAACAAGTATAACAAGAATCCAAATATAGCCAATGCAATATAATCAAGTCCAACATATTACAAATGTCTAAAACAAGTGTTAGCCGAATAAACATCGATATTGAACAAATAAACCAACATAAATCCAACACATGAAAGGTATAGCCTAAAAATCCCTTACTAAGTCGTTTAACTAAAAAGTTAAAACAGTTAAGAAGGTTCCAAATTGTTTTCTTGAGGAAACTGTTTTAATATAACCAATAAACCACAAGATGCATAAGAAAATGTTTTTGAACAAGAAATTTCAGTTACTTGGAATCTTAAAGGTTTAAGAGAAGTTTAAACACTTATGGGAGTGATAGCAAGAGTAAAACAAGAATAAAAAACATTCACACAAGATAAAGATTTTAATGTGGTAAAACCCCTATCTAACAGAGGAAACATCCATGACTCCTTCTACGGAGTAAAATAAAAAATCAACTAGAATGAGTTTTAGAGTACAAGCAGCAATATATTATCCACACAAATAAGACCTAAAACTAAGTCAATAAATTATACCAGCACTCCTAGTTTTTCTCTGACTATTCTGGTTCTAACAGTTGTCTTTAATATCCACCAAGTTTTACTCCTTTGTTCATTCTTTACGTCGATTCCGATGGTAAAAATATCTTTACCAACATAAATTTAGTGATATTGTGTGAAAGTGTAGTGAAGTGATGTGCCTAACACATGCATGAAACTCTCACACACTTATACAGGAAAATTAAAATTGATCTAAAATGACATGCAAGAGTTTAGAATCATTTTTTCTTGAAAAAAAGACTTCTTTTCAGGTCAAAAAACAATCTTGCTATTAAAAAGCGCCAAGATCCTATATGTCTCATCTTATTTATTTACAAAATTTATTTCACAAAATGTGAAATATGAACTGGGAGACATAAAGGTCTTTAGATCCACAAAAACTTAAAGTCTGTTTTTCAAAAAATCTTGAAAACAGAAAAGGAGATTCGTTGGGGATAAATTTGATAAAAACATTTGAGAACAAAAAACTCAACAGGGAGATGATTTCTAATGAAGAAATCAGTCATAATCAACTAAACGTGACTCTATCACTTTATTGAAACCTACAAATCTCAACTGAAGTGAGACGAGATCAGACTTAGTGAAGATGTTGGACAAGAGATGTAAACTAGAGAGGATTTTATCACGAACAAGTAAAAACTCCCAAACACTCAAGGAAATTTTTGGAAAAATTTGGTCAGAGTTTGGTTTAGATTTTTCTTTCTCTCTCTTATTTTTCTCTATTTTATTTCTCCCAACTCTCAGACTCTCCAAAAGTTAGAAACGATTGACCCTAAGTACCTATTTATAATGGGAGATGGAAGGATCTAGAATAGGGCTTGAAATCAAGGGCCAGGACTGCTTCGACCAAACGGTTGTAAATCTTATGGTTGACAATGCACCACTTCTAAATGCCTTCTGATATGCTCAAATGAGTTAGACAAGGATTTACAAGGACAACATGCAGGCCATTGATTAAATCAAACCAACCTTCCAGATTAACTCTCAGGTATTTGAGTGGGAAGAAACACAATCTAGACAGTCCTGTGTGCACCACGTGTATGGTGAAGATCAAGTTAAAAATGCATGTTTTTGAGTTTTATAAAATCTCATTTTCCACCCCAAATATTTTTGCCGCTTTTGGATTCTGCCCAAGGAAAAAATTCAGGAACTTTAGGATATTATAAAAAGGCCCAAACAATTTCAAAACCTAATTTTAAATGTTTAAAAAATTCCTAATTTTTTTTAAAAAATAGAAGAAAATGATTTTAAGCCAATGTGAACACCCCCCCCCCCCCCCCTCATACACACCAAATGTTAAATAAATGCAGTCCTCGGTGTTGTGAGTTGTGTTGGTTACTACCTTTTCCAGTCCTTGAAAATTGTTGATGTAGATCATTAGAAGCATGAGGCTTAGGGTTCTAGAAAAGAATGACACAATTTTGTCTCTATTTCCAAACTAGACAAGCTACTATATTTTAGACTCAAGTGAGTCATATATATATATGTTTACTTTATAGTCAATATAAGTTGAATCAAAATAAAGAGTACAACTTCCACGAGCAACATCCTCGAAATACAACTAAGAGACTATCCCTATCTAGAAGTGAATGAGACAAGCGTCTAGAGGAAGTACTGCAGTACCCACATGTACTACCATGAAAATCAAACCTAGAGCCCCTGTGGTAGGACACCTAAAAGGTTTTGGAAATATTTGATAACAAGGGTTAGAACCCAAAATATTTGAAAATATTTAGTAAGTGAATTAAATTACAGTAAATTAAAATGCATGAATGCTCTTTATATTTAAGTTAGTGTCGCACTCTCTTGAGGACCAACTCAGCCCTCAACTAATGTTACTACACCAAATATCGAAAATGGTTACGTAGAACGGGTCACAAACTAAAACCGTGACCGCAGTCAAAATGGGCATGCCTAAATCCATGACTCTATGTGGTCATGGGTTATCTTGTGTGTGGTCATGGCTCTAGACCCTCACTCCATTGGGTCACGAATTTATACCCTGACCCATCCGTGACCATTATGGTGCCAAGTTTCCCTCCAATTTGGCCAGGGAAGGAGTCACGGCCATTATCCATGACCATAAATCTCATTACACAGGGATATGGTCACGGCTTAAGTCCATAACCATATGGGTTTTGTGGTCATGGCTTTGGGCCATGACTGTCTCCTTATTTCCACGCCAAAAAAATAAAGGGATCATGTCATATGGTCATGACCCTAAGCCGTGACCATGGTCTTTATACTTAAAATCAATAATGGGAACACTTGTTATAGTTGTAAAAAGATAGGGATTCACTCGTGGGAGACTGCGTGGCTTCGCTGGTCCAAAGACTGGTTATAATGGAGCCACCTAGTCTCCCATGAGTGAATCCCTAGCTTTTTAAAACTATAGGAAGTGTTCCCATTATTGATTTTAGATGGTGGAGTTCGATTTATTCGAGTAGAATGAGCGGTAATGTTTATAAGGGATTAATTTCAAGGTGTAGGGAACTCAACATTATAAGGTGGCCTCACGGGAAGATTAACAGCTTGACAACCCTCAATGAGGGTTGTCAAGCTCTTAATCTTTCTTTGTGGCCATCTTTTTTTTTCATAACAGTGGTTCCGGGCTACTACTACAAGTTGTTCAAAATATTGGGGCTATTATCGAGCCATCTCAGCAAAAACTGCTTCCCCGTCCTTCGTCTCTTGAGCATAAGCTGAGTTCCCTGTGATGCCACCTTTAAGTTCCTTGGATTGTCCTATATTAGTAGTTCTTGATGAAGGTCACACTCCCCATAATGAGAGGAGTCGTATTTGGAATAATCTATCAAAATCCAAACAGGAAAACAAAATTACATTATTTAGGACTCCTTTCCAGAACAATTTCAATGAGCTCTACAATACGCTGCATTTGGCAAGGCCAGAAAAGGAAGATTTTCATGCCAAATATGCCTTTTATGGGAGAAAACCAAAAACACCTCCCAAATGTCCCCGTGACAGGTGCAAACACCTCACACGAGATCAATGCAACTCACAGAAACCGATCGCATGGTCACGGGACCCCTGGTTTGAGAAAATGATGATAATTTGAGAAAATTCACACTTAGGCGTGAAAACATGACGTTAGAGGGTGAAACCCCTTAGTGCTCCCCAAGTGGCCCCTTAAGGGGAGAGATCATCGCATGCGGGACTAATGTAACTCACAGGAACCGATTGCATGGTTACGAGACCCCCGATTTGAGAATACGACAATAATTTGAGAAAATCGACACTAAGGCTTAAAAATGTGTCGTTAGAGGGGAAACCCCTTAGCGCCCCCCAAATGGCCCTATTAAGGGATCAATCATGGCGCACATGTCCAATGTAGCTGCTAAAAACCGACCGTGTGGTCATTGAACCCTCGGTTTGAGATCACGATCCAAAATAGAGAATATCCACACTTAGGCTTGAAAACGTACAGGGGGAACCCCGCAATGCCCCCCAAATTGCCCCGTGGAAGGTGCCAACACCTCGCACGGGTTCAACATAACTCGCACGAAATGATCGCCTGGTAACGAGACCCCCAGTTTGAGAGCACAACCCCAAAACATAGAATATCCACACTTAGGATTAAAAACAAACCCCGCAATGCCCCCCAAATGGCCTCGTGGGTGGGTCCACCACCTTGGTCAGGACCAATGTAACTCGTAGGAACCGACCGCGTGGTCACGGGACCCTCGGTTTGAGAGCAAGGCTCAAAATAAAGAATATCCACACTTAGGCTTAAAAACATGTCGTCGGGGGGAGAAACTCCTTAGATCCCCCAAACGTCCCCTTGAGCGGTGCCAAAACCTTGCACGGGACCAATGTAACTCGTAAGAACCGACCGCGTGGTCACGGGACCCCCGGTTTGAGAGCACGCCCCAAAATAGAGAATATCTACACTTAGACTTGAAAACGTGCCATTGGGGTGAGAAACCCCTTAGCCCCCCTCTCCCCAAGCCCCGTGAATGGTGCCAACACCTCGCACGAGTCCAACGTAGCCTGCACGAACTAACCGCGTGGTCACAGGACCCCCGATTTGAGAGAACGACCCAAAATAGATAATATCCACACTTAGTCTTGCAAACGTGCCGTTAGGGGGCGAAACCCCACAATGGCCCCCAAACGGCCTCATGGGTGGCGCCATCACCTTGGACGAGACCAATGTAACTCGTAAGAGTCGACCGCGTGGTCACATGACTCTCGATTTGAGAGCATGATCCAAAGTAGAAAATATCTACACTTAGGCTTGAAAACGTTCCGTTGGGTGCGAAATCCCTTAGCACACCCCACCCTCCCACCCCCCACACTACCCCGTGAGTGGTACCAACACCTTTCACGGGTCTAATGTAGCCCACACGAACCTAACGCATGGTCACGGGACCCTCGGTTTGAGAGCATGGCCCAAAACAGAGAATATCCACTCTTAGGCTAGAAAACGTGTCGTCGACAGGCAAAACCCCGCAATGTCCCCCAAATGGCCCCTTGGGTGGCGTCAACACCTCACTAGGGACCAACGTAGACCGCACGAACCGATCGCATGGTGACGGGGGGACCCCCCGATTTGAGAGCACGACTCAGATTTCAGAATGCCTACACGGGTCTCGTGACCGTATGGTCACGAGACCCCCAATTTGAGAGCACGAGATCCCTGTGACGTCAGCCAAGGAGCATTTGCAGCAACTGATCGATTAGCCTCCCGATTCGAGGTTTTTTTTAAATTATTATTATTATTATTATTATTATTATTATTATTATTATTATTATTATTATTATTATTATTATTATTATTATTATTATTATTATTATTATTACAGCTCGTCACGGCCCAAAACCGTGACTAGGTACATATCACAAGAGAAAGTAACCAAAATAGCAAAGACCATAGCAACGTTAAAAGACCTTTGGTTCGGATCCGATAGGTGTATCAGACCGAGGCAAAACCTCCAAGTGGGGGTCCGTCTTGGAGGATGGGAATGTTGTTGACCAATTTACAATCCCAATACAATCAACTAAACTACACATAAATATTTTTATAATATATCTCTAACTAAAGCCAGATTTCTACTATAGTCCTAATCTCGTTTTTAGTTGTTCCACTTTAAAAAAGGTGAACCAAAAGCCTTTGTACACATCAAATATCAAACCCACGCATAACAAACAATGGATTCTTAGCTGGAACTTGAGCATTTTTGTGTGTTTTAGGATCTACATCAATTAAACAAAAATCACTTCAGAATTCATTATTATTTTAAAATTTTTAATTTTAATTAAAGAAGGCATAGACATGCTACCTAATCCAATTGCCTCTGAGCTTTTCATCACCCATAATCGCTTACAAGATTCAACAAACATTCTGAAACACAAAGAGAAAATTAAAAAATTAAAATCCTAAAAGGTTGATTTGTTTAATAAAAAAAATGATAAACTTACTTCCATGGAAAATCTCCAAGTAACACTGAGTCCCTATCTTTATCCTCATAGGTTGGTACATATTCAATTCCATTTAAAGGGTCCATTTTCTCATCCATAACATCACCTATACAAAATAAAACCCTTCATTTACCCCCTTCAAAAATTGTAAAATATACATAACTACATTAAACTACATAAAATAGATGTAACATATACTTACAGATGGTGAAACAAAAGAACATATCGTCTAGCGCGGTTAATAATTGATGATCCGACGGTCGTATCGAACCGGGGCAAACCCATTCTAGGAGCGGAGCCCTAATATTTGTTCTCAATTAGTATTTTAGGTGTTTAAAAAGGAATTAAAAATTTGAAGGGAAGAATATAAAAGAGGGGAATGGATGAGATTAGTGTCGATTGACATTTGAGATGAGAGAAAGGGCCACCTGGGGATCAGAATAAGAGAGATATTGCATTTGTCTATGTTTTCTAGTACGGAAAGGGATGAGGGAGAGTCATAAAAGGAGGAAGGATGAATGTCCACGTGGACACTTTAATTGTAAAGGATAATTAAAGTTTGTTAAGAATTTTAGAAAAGTATATAGATTTTGTTGAACAATATTTGACCTTAACTCACCAGGTGATCGAACTAAATTTTCAATCACTAGATTGTGACTCCTCCTGCCACCACAAGGCTTCTGATAACCATTGCGTTAGTCTACGACAACAAATATAAATTTGCAAAAACGTAAAGTAAACATGAAATCAACTAATTGTTTTGTTTCCTAATCCAATAGAATTTATTTCACCCTTTGGAGTTATAATTTGCTGTCCCAAATTGACAGGCGTGTAAATAAAAAAAATCAAAATTGCAATTTCTCACTACAAAGTGAGTTTTTCACTTTTTACTTCGCACTTTTACACTTCAAACATTCTCCAAATATAAATATTATTTCAAGAAAACAATACTATTACAAAGTTATAACTCAAATAATAATTAACTATCACACCCCGCCTAATTCTGGCGTCGGCCACCACCAAAACTAAGCCAGGCGTGAACTAAATAAATACCATTCTTAGCATGAGACAGATATGAGACATAAATAAATCAGTCCATAAGATAAATAATTGGTCAATATCAAATGATCACAAATAACTAAGCGATAAAAGATCCATCACATGCTAACTCCAAAAAATCCAATCTCTAATAATGATTAAATAAAATCTGAAATAATCCCAAAAAAAATCCTCTAAACAACTTTGGAACCGAATGGCCCAATAAAACTCAAATGAAGTCTCATAATACGACTGGAAAAGAAAGTCTAACTAGACTATGCCATAAAGTAAATAACTCCAGCTGCACCTCCAATGATAACTCCGATAAACTTATACAGCTTCTCCAAATTCTAATCCTGAAAAAGATTAGTCAATGCATGGGTCAGAGCCAAAGCCCCGAGCAAGAATACACACTACTCCCCTCAAATAGGATCCTTGAATCCAGACAGTAGCATTATACGCAATAAATATCACAATAGAATATTTTAAATTAAACGGGATAATTAAACGCGATAGATATAAATCACTAACTACCCGCATAAATCCCCATTTATAAAGGCACACCAATATGATTTTAATTTCCCAAGTCCCACGATGTTAATTTCATTAAATTAACCAGCTTTTATTATATCCTCATTTTATTATGGCGGTCCTCCCGCCTCGGGTGATTTCTCCACCAAAAATACACATCCCCTCGTCAAAACGCCGGCTGGCCCGTTTAAACTGTCGTCCCTCGCTGATTGACGAGGTTTCACACATGACACGACATAAAACGCCGGCTGGCCCGTTTAAACTGTCGGCTCTCGCTGATTATGTCGCCAATATATTTTAATACCCGTCTTATTATCTTAGGTATTAGTTCTCAATTTCTCAATTCACAATTTATAATTTACCCCGCCCTTTTATCGATGTGAGATCCTCAAAATACCCATTTGTCCCATACCTAAGGGTTCCCAAGTCATCAATACGTCCTAACTTATGTATAGGAGGATTTTCTAACATAAATTCTAACCTAGTCTCATACTTAGACAAGTGTAACGACGATAAAGTAATAAAAATCAGCCCACTCTCAAGGTGATAAAAACGCAATAATCTTCCCTCACTAGTCCCATTCCTAGAAGGCATTCTAAAATATAGGGGGAGCAAAAAAATACCCAACAACCCATCGTCACAAGGAAATATAATAATACCAAAAAGTCACGCAACCACGCATGATTAATCAACGTATAAAACTACGCATGATTGTCCAATTCAATTAAATCGTTAATTTAATTATCACAACGTCAACAATACCCAAATAATCTCATTTAATTATTTTAAATTAAATATACCAATTTTTTTCATCATATATTCATCAAAAATCAAATTTCATTATCTCTACATATATTACATGAGTTATACGCACCCAAAAATTATTTATTTTAAAACTAGGGTTTTTCTACATGCAACCTACACCAATAAAACCCAAAATCACTCATCAATCCTACGTACCCAAAGAGTTATGAATATTATTCAGATTAAAAGATTTTATAAAAACAACCCCATAATTAGTATTCACTTTTTCTAATTAAGTTACTAATTATTTTTAAGAAAACATGTAATTAAGTGTTTAAGCGACACTTAAAACGCATAATACTAAAGGAAAAGAATAGAGTATTCATGCCTGAATAAAAGTTGGTTTAGAAATCTGATCTTGAATGTGTATTCCTCTCAAAAATTTGACAAAGATTCGTTCTTGACGCGTCTTGAGAAAATCCGGTTAATCTTGACAAAACTTGAGTTGAAAGTTATGTAGAATGGGGCTAGGGTTTTGAGGTTGAAGACGATGAAGAAGATGAGAGGATTTTGATTTTTGAGAAGGCTAAAGTGTATTTTAAAAGATCTAAACTCGTCACTTTATGTTTATATACCAAAAAGAATTAGAGTCATAATCAAATACAAATACTTGAAAAAATCATTACGGACGATCGGACCATTAGAATTGCTTAAAATTTTAGTATGTTGTAGCGAATGGCGAGACAGGACTGCTGACAAAAATTCAGCTTGATCGGACGGTCTGATTTCTAAAAAATATTATTTTTACTAGAAAGTTTTATATTTTGAGGACTCTTAGAGAGTTTTATATTTTGGGACTCTTCTAAATAATAAAAATTCAATTAAAACTCCATTTTAATTCCGATTCCAATTCCGTTTGAAAAATTATTTTTCAAATATAAAAATCAACACTTTAAATTATAAAATTTATAAAATCCAAAATTTCATTTTTCTCCGATTTCCAAAAATTAATTTCAAAATTCCCATTTAAAAAATTCGGGTTGTTACATACTTCCCCACTAGCAAAGAATTTCGTCCTCGAAATTATACGAAGCATACACATAAACACTTAAATCTCGCAAAAAAGAAAATAAGGCTCACATATGCCTACCCGTAGAATGCCATAATTGGGCGCCCATACACCCAATTCTATGCGCACCTACCCTACGAGCAATAAAATAATATATATTACCTATATACATACATATAACTGAAAATAATGGCGTACCACATGCTCTCAAAATCCCTCACTCGATCCTATATCCGAAAGTCATTAAAATTATAACTTCCTCAAATTAAATCTCAACATCAAAAATCGATACATACGGTACCTAACATCTGTACTAAAATCTCCAAAATAATTATCGTCTCCAAAATCCATTTTAAGGATCCCCACATCAAGCTTACTAATTCTAAACTCCATGTCTACAACGTCCTTAACTCAAAACTTCACATCTCCAAGAAACACATATAACATGTATGCTAGATCCTCTACCTTAAGAAGTACGAATCATAAAAGGGAATCAAAGATAAGCAGCGCGGAAGCTAAAACGGACTCATAACCTACGAGACCTAAGACCATGCTCTGATACCATCTGTCACACCCCGCCTAATTCTGGCGTCGGCCGCCACCAAAACTAAGCCGAGCGTGAACTAAATAAATACCATTCTTAGCATGAGACAGATATGAGACATAAATAAATCAGTCCATAAGATAAATAATTGGTCAATATCAAATGATCACAAATAACTAAGCGATAAAAGATCCATCACATGCTAACTCCAAAAAATCCAATCTCCAATAATGATTAAATAAAATCTGAAATAATCCCCAAAAAAATCCTCTAAACAACTTTGGAACCGAATGGCCCAATAAAACTCAAATGAAGTCTCATAATACGACTGGAAAAGAAAGTCTAACTAGACTATGCCATAAAGTAAATAACTCCAGCTGCACCTCCAATGATAACTCCGATAAACTTATACAGCTTCTCCAAATTCTAATCCTGAAAAAGATTAGTCAACGCATGGGTCAGAGCCAAAGCCCCGAGCAAGAATACACACTACTCCCCTCAAATAGGATCCTTGAATCCAGACAGTAGCATTATACGCAATAAATATCACAATAGAATATTTTAAATTAAACGGGATAATTAAACGCGATAGATATAAATCACTAACTACCCGCATAAATCCCCATTTATAAAGGCATACCAATATGATTTTAATTTCCCAAGTCCCACGATGTTAATTTCATTAAATTAACCAGCTTTTATTATATCCTCATTTTATTATGGCGGTCCTCCCGCCTCGGGTGATTTATCCACCAAAAATACACATCCCCTCATCAAAACGCCGGCTGGCCCGTTTAAACTGTCGTCCCTCGCTGATTGACGAGGTTCCACACATGACACGACATAAAACGCCGGCTGGCCCGTTTAAACTGTCGTCCCTCGCTGATTGACGAGGTTTCACACATGACACGACATAAAACGCCGGCTGGCCCGTTTAAACTGTCGGCTCTCGCTGATTATGTCGCCAATATATTTTAATACCCGTCTTATTATCTTAGGTATTAGTTCTCAATTTCTCAATTCACAATTTATAATTTACCCCGCCCTTTTATCGATGTGAGATCCTCAAAATACCCATTTGTCCCATACCTAAGGGTTCCCAAGTCATCAATACGTCCTAACTTATGTATAGGAGGATTTTCTAACATAAATTCTAACCTAGTCTCATACTTAGACAAGTGTAACGACGATAAAGTAATAAAAATCAGCCCACTCTCAAGGTGATAAAAACGCAATAATCTTCCCTCACTAGTCCCATTCCTAGAAGGCATTCTAAAATATAGGGGGAGCAAAAAAATACCCAACAACCCATCGTCACAAGGAAATATAATAATACCAAAAAGTCACGCAACCACGCATGATTAATCAACGTATAAAACTACGCATGATTGTCCAATTCAATTAAATCTTTAATTTAATTATCACAACGTCAACAATACCCAAATAATCTCATTTAATTATTTTAAATTAAATATACCAATTTTTTTCATCATATATTCATCAAAAATCAAATTTCATTATCTCTACATGTATTACATGAGTTATACGCACCCAAAAATTATTTATTTTAAAACTAGGGTTTTTCTACATGCAACCTACACCAATAAAACCCAAAATCACTCATCAATCCTACGTACCCAAAGAGTTATGAATATTATTCAGATTAAAAGATTTTATAAAAACAATCCCATAATTAGCATTCACTTTTTCTAATTAAGTTACTAATTATTTTTAAGAAAACATGTAATTAAGTGTTTAAGCGACACTTAAAACGCGTAATACTAAAGGAAAAGAATAGAGTATTCATGCCTGAATAAAAGTTGGTTTAGAAATCTGATCTTGAATGTGTATTCCTCTCAAAAATTTGACAAAGATTCGTTCTTGACGCGTCTTGAGAAAATCCGGTTAATCTTGACAAAACTTGAGTTGAAAGTTATGTAGAATGGGGCTAGGGTTTTGAGGTTGAAGACGATGAAGAAGATGAGAGGATTCTGATTTTTGAGAAGGCTAAAGTGTGTTTTAAAAGATCTAAACTCGTCACTTTATGTTTATATACCAAAAAAAATTAGAGTCCTAATCAAATACAAATACTTGAAAAAATCATTACGGACGATCGAACCGTTAGAATCGGTTGAAATTTTAGTATGTTGTAGCGAACGGCGAGACAGGACTGCTGACAAAAATTCAGCTTGATCGGACGGTCTGATTTCTAAAAAATATTATTTTTACTAGAAAGTTTTATATTTTGAGGACTCTTAGAGAGTTTTATATTTTGGACTCTTCTAAATAATAAAAATTCAATTAAAACTCCATTTTAATTCCGATTCCAATTCCGTTTGAAAAATTATTTTTCAAATATAAAAATCAACACTTTAAATTATAAAATTTATAAAATCCAAAATTTCATTTTTCTCCGATTTCCAAAAATTAATTTCAAAATTCCCATTTAAAAAATCCGGGTTGTTACATTAACCAAGATCTATGTCATAAAAGATATCTAAGAGATTAGTGATTTTTTGGATTTCACATCCAATATGATACATTTGAATTTCACATGCGGGTTATTTATTAACAATTAGTTGGTGCATGCATGCATTGCATATGTGACCATTATCTAATTTCATGTGTCTCAATTGTGTTAACGAAGTTGAGAAATTAGTAATTTTGTGAATGTACTTTTAAAAAGGATATAAACGATAAAAAATATATATCTATATATTTTATTACAAGAGTTGATTTAAATTATCAATTGAGTGAATGCTAAAATTAAGTGAATACATTTGAAACATTCTTGTGTTGAACAAGTATATGCCATAAGAAGAAAAGTCCAAACTACCTACTCACCTATAAGTTTGAGGTTCGGAAAACAAACATATATGGAGAATAAACAACAACCGTTTACCATAGGTACAAATTATTTAAATATAAAATCCTAAAAGTTCGACTATAAAGCCAACACAATTTAAAATTTAGCGAGGAAGTGGAAAATATACTTAGCTAATGCACTTCAATCCATGTAGTCAATTAAATTCAATCATTTATATATATATATATATATATATATATATATATATATATATATATAATGCAAAACCAATTGGATAATAACATTTTAGAAAGAAAGAACATAATTCAATCTTATGTGTAACCTGTAAAAAATCTAATTTAGATACAATATGTCACCATTATAAATTTAAATAATTCCAATGAGAAATGATACGTGTCCCAAAATATCTTCAAAATGCATTGAGCACTTGTACCTTATGTGGGTTGCATCCCAATTTACAAATGTTTAATGCACTTTTGAGGATGTTTGGGGGGATATCTTTGGGGTACATATGATTTTTCAATCCCAATACGTTTAAAGTTATTATAATACTTTTCCTGAAAATTTTAGGTTACTCATGATATTGACATACTTAATTCAAATATTCATTGAGATTGGAACCATATATATTTTGTAATGTATGTAATAAAGACATCAAACATATGACATTAGAAAATAATGAGAGTTAACAACAAAACTTAATAATGCATATACATCATCACATTAGATTGCCAATGGCCGTTTAAATTTTTTTATGCAAAACTATATAAAAAAAAGCATTAAAATTTAGCGCCACACCTCAAAAAATATTTTCACATAATCGAAGTTACACAAAATATGCATCGTTGTTATAACATTATCATCCATATCTACTATAATTTTTTTCATACAGTTGATTATCCTTACTCAAGTTATTTCTTATTCTTATATTTTGATTGGTGAATTAACCTAAAATTGACTTAAAGGAAAATTGAAGCAGATACAAGAATTGGTCTCAAAGCATAAAACCGATAAGCATGTCAATTATTCAAGTTTTTCCTTATAATATTACAATTATACATTTTTAAAGGGAAAATATCTCTCATTCTTTTTCAGTTAAGAAAACACTTTAACAAATAGTTGTATATCAAATTGCAAGAAATATTCAAAAACTTTATTTTCTTTGACTTGGCTTTTATGGCAATAAAAAAGTATTAATAAATGACCTAGACAAAATAATAAAAACTTAAAGTAAACAAAATGAAATACAAAAAGGAACTTATGTTTTGCCACTAATAATTTTATCTCAGGAAATTTATGTGGAAATTAATAGGACATCAGTAAAAAATAAACAAATCAAATTAAAAGAGGAGCGTACAAGCGTGTATTTTGTGTAATTAACAATTGCATTTCTAGAATCTTTATCTTGAAGTTCAAAGCAATTTATATACCTATACATAAACATGTACATATACAAAACAGAAAGAAAAATAGGGTTATCTTAGAGCATTCGTAGTGGTGTGCTCTTAGGGTTGCGAAATATAGAGAACCAAAAGTCGGTTTACTTTTCTTCCAACAGTACCGTACACAATGGGGGAAGTAGGAGAAATGGTAAAATTAGTTCCTACGAACTTATATTATTCGTTGGAATTGTAAAAGCTTTTCTTACGTACGAACAAATGTTGTTCGTAGGAACCTAAGTATATAATAAAAATGAATATTTATATTTGTTACTAACTTTTAAAGTTCGTAGGAATTCTTAGGAACAAAAAAAATTCGTAGGAACTATTTACAAATTCAGCAGTCGTTCTCTAAAACTAGCAACTCACTACCATTTCCTCTACAAATTTCATTAGCTTTCACCCACCACTGTAAGATATTGAATTTGCAACTTTAACATTTTAGTTGTCCCTTTTATCCACCATTGTGGATGCTCTTAGGCAAAAAGTCTAATTCAAGTGTAAGAAACCTAGAATTATATATATGAGTTTAAAGACGGGACTGGGTCGTTATTAAATGTATATAGGATTTTCAGGTATTTGGTTGGGATGGGAAGATTTAAATGGATGGGAGAATTTAAACGGATGAGATGTGGAGAGGCGAGAGTATCATGTCGTTGAGATATTTGGCTGGAGAAATATTTGTAGGATTGAAGGGGTGTTAGTAATAAATGGTAAAAAGGTCATTAATTTGAAAAGTATAGGTGGAAATGTCATTTAAAGGCCCCTAAATATTTTCACTCTTTTTATGTAGCAGAGATATTGATGGAAATAACATAGCCCCATTGCAGAGGGATGCTTGTAATGTCAATCAAGTAGGGTGTGGGAATTAACAAAGCAACTGGATGTAACCTTCTACCAAGCATGAAATACAAATCAGAGGGTTGGTGCAGCTAAGTAAAGCCTTATTTGTGATTTTTCTAACCCCAAGGGACTTTACTCGATCCGTGCCTCAATCGTCAACACTGCTCAAGTAAGTTGCAAATCCATATGAGGACTTCTTTCCTTCTGCCCACTCTCCTTTCGCACTATTTTCAAATAGGACGCAATTACTTATCCTCCCTCTTAGGTGCTTGATTCTTCTTTTCCCCTGTCCCTTAAAAACTCTTATATAGATAGATTGGGCACTAGCTAGTGCTTGACTATTGTCTACAACAATCGTATATTGTGTATCCTATATCAAATGCTTAGATACATGCAAAAAAATATTATGTTTCGTATTTATTTTTCACACATAATTGAAATTTCACTTTAGCGCCGATACGAATGGAGAGAAATGGTGTTGGGCAGGGAGGGCCATGCTCGAGATCGATAGTAATTTCTCGAAACGTGTGTGTGTGTGTGTGTGTGTGAGAGAGAGAGAGAGAGAGAGAGAGAGAGAGAGAGAGTAGGTTTTCAATGATGTTGTGATTTTTGAGAGGATGACGTATATGAGGAGAAGAAAGTGACTTATAACTAATGGTATTTTGGGCAATGAAATATTGTAAGGGTATGTTTATTAAGAAAAGAAATGTTTGGTGTGTGTTAGAGATCCTTTCTCCTTAAAATCTGAATTTATTTTTAAAGTTTAAGAAACACATACTATATACGAAAATTGACCTTAGAGTTTAAACACGGTGTTATTTGGGATTTGGCCCCATTAACTCTTTCTAATCGAGTTTAACCCCCATAATTTTAATTTCTTTAGATGTGATTGCCAAAATGACTTTTAGCGATGTGAAATTTGTCACAGAAAGTTGTTTTTGTTTTACCAAGTATCTTTTGTAACACTTTTTTCGTTGTTCTAAGTCATTTTGAGTGTTAAACCCAAAAAATGTAAATGTTGAAAGTCAAAATTAATATCAAATAATTAATGGGGATCTAACTTCGAATAACCCTTAACATAAGTATAAGTATGATTACGATTTTAAACATCCAAAAACAGTTCCTCTCGAAGTGTTGAGTAAAATTCTAAAAAGTAAACTACAAAAATATGAGACCACAGGCTGGAGTACATAACTGATTATCATATAACATTATGCTATAACCCCCCAATACAAATGTATACCCTTTCTCCGAGACACAATTCATATACATAATAAGTTAGCATATGAAGTGGCTAGCACCTCCAAACTGACGTAGTTACTAGGGCCCTCTCATGCCAACAAAGCACCATCTCTCCCTGCCGCTTTGCCACCTGAAAACCTCTCACCTGCACCCTCCTCAGCAAACACTCGGCTTGAAAATCCGCAAACTGACTCAACCCGACCGCCCTCATCCCCACCGCTGCAAATGCCTCCCTCCATGACGTTGTTTCCCTCCCGGCAGCCTCAACCGCCGCAAACATCTTAGGAAGCAACACAAACATCTCAATTTTCCCAATCCAATCCCCACCAACATTCGCAGCGTCTAACGATTCCATAACCGTCGAGTAAAATTCAAGCCCATCGATGACAGTTTGGCGAAAAGGTGAACCACCGGCGCCAATCAGCCCTTCATTGTCCACGTGAACCACCACATGTGGTGAAACTCTGCGGAGATCACTAACAAAACCTGTCCCTATACGGTGAAATATCGTTGGGGATAAAATAACCGCTGTTTTTTCTCCCTCGACGAATTTAACCGCTTTGAAATACAAAAACTGGAAGGTACGGATAGATACAAAATCAATATCGAACCCGATTTCAACCTCACGAGCAAACTGATACAAGTTCTCTCTTATCAGCCTTGACTCAATAGCGTAACCTTCAGGAACAACAGCTGTGATTCTAAGAACAGGTGGGTTCGTTTTATCGGCTATCTCTCTCATGAACGAAGCCCAGTGGCCACCCAGACCAATATCGAAATCAACCACATGAACAAACATAGAGCCGTCCGTAGCCTCAAGAATGGCTTGGTTTGCGGTAAAATTGGCGAACATGGGGATGGGTGAGATATTTGAGAAAGTTTTGTAGGCTTTAATGGATTGAACCACTTCTGACGAATTAGCCGGACGCGTCAACCGAGTTGACCCGGTGAGTAGAGCCTGTAAGGCTTCTTTGAAGTAAAAAGCCGCTCTTTGTAACGGTTTCCCGGTTGGAGATTTTAATCGTTGATTGAGCCGTGCCAGCATCACCTGGGCGAGTTGGACAGAGTTTGTTTCGAAACACTCGGCAAATTTGATTAACTCGTCTATAAACTCAAACCCTGTGTTCCAGTTCACAACACGAGGATCATGAGTGGATGAGAACTCGAGGGGAAGTGGGAACTGAGTCTCGGGAATAGATTTTGAGGCAGGGGCAAAATCGTCATGCAACCCCAATTCTCTCATCAAAGAATCCCAGTCCTCAAAGTGGTCGTCCAGCTGAATAGGCTCTTCGTTAACTAGTTTTGGGTTGATAGAGAAGTGGTTTTGTGGTGAGGTAAAGGGTACTTTCATGGCCAAATTCAATAAAAGAAAAAGAATAGACAGAGCAACGGTCACTCTTTCGCAAGTGTGTTTTGTGAGATGGAAGTTAAAATGGGAAGGGGGGCTTTTCGTTGTCATCATTGCTGGCTTTTTATAACTTTGAGAGCCTGCATGAGGCCATGAATAATATGTATGTATGTATGGGTGATGATGGGTATAGTTATGAAGTCGCCCGCATGACAGACAATGTATGGCCAATGCCTCTTTGGACACCTAGTCATAAAAGATTGGTGTATCACATGGAAGCTTCTCGATGAAGGCTTAATAATCCATGCGTAACGCGTCACTATCAATATTTACTTTATAAAATTTCTATTAAATTTGATGTGAATTTTATTTATTTTTATACTCACTTAATAAATATTATCTTATGGTATGGAATTCCGTCAAAGTATAAATAGAACTGTTTTTTATAAAAAATTTATGTAATTACTTTGTACCTAGAACACTACTCTTCTAATAAACATACAATAACGATCCATACAAGTCTAAGTGCATGTATAATAATTTACTATAATAAATAGACATCGCATAAAAAATTCTCTCTTTTTTTTTCAACGTTGCTGATAATTCTTATGTTTTTGTTTATATTTTATTATTTAATTTTATAACATTTTAGTAGGTATTGGACATATTTTTGTGAATTAATTCGGGAATTGGATACGAATTTGTGATACAAGCTAAATGTTGATTCACAGACATTTAAATTAGAATTTATACTTCTGTGTATCTTTCCAACATTGTGAATAGTCACATGATCGTCTTTAATAGCAATTCCAGCAATCCATATGATGAATTTAAAATAAATTATGCTATACGTCAGTTTTGGTTTAAGCCAATATGTCAAATTTAATTTTGCGGGGAAATAACTCTCTTGTTTACTAGTATATAATCCGCGCAATGCACGAACGACGAATAATAAACAAATATAATATAAATTCAATATTTTATCTTAAAGCAATTAGAAAAAGGTTAATTTTGTCATAAATAAAAATTTTCTATTATTTTTATTATATAAAAAAATATTTTTTATAAATAAAAATTTCAAAAAAATTGTACGTATTATATATAAAAACAATTATATATAATAAAACATTTTTACTTTTTTCGTTTAAAATAGTGTATGTCATTTATATATACAAAACTTAAAGTTTATTCTATAAATAAAACGTTAAAAATGTTTTTATAACCAATTTGTTTTTTATATTAAAAGCAATTTTGAAATTTTGAAAATATTTTTTAACTTAGAAACTATTTTTTATAAATAAAAACTTCAAAAAAAACTTTACGTATTTTATATAAAAAATTATATATATATTTATTTATTTTTAGTTTAAAAAACTTTATGCCATTTGTAAATAAAGACTTAAATTTTTTTCTACAAATACAACGTTAAATTTTTTTTATAACCAAACACTTTTTTTTTTATATCAAAACAATTTTGAAAATTTGATAAATTTTTCACTTTTTTTTTTCTAGAAATAAAAAAGTTATATAGATGTAGTAATATTTCAGACTCACATTTGTTAATTTTCATACAAAAAAAAAAACACAAACTTAAAATTGTTGTCACCTTAAAACAAATTGTGACCCTGATTTTGATTTGGACGTTATAATTCTTGAATGACAACTTATTTTAATGCTCGACTCAATTATTATTATTTTTTTATCACCATTAGTGACAATTGCACGACATCATGGTGCATTCCAAAGTTTTGATGTTAGCTTAATAGTTCCTGAAAACTTATAATAGAAAACTGTATTTCACCAAAAAGTGCAAGGAAAACCGGATATCCCAATTTGAAGCAAAGAAAATAAGATCTTAAAGTTCATATCATATCATAGACATTAAATAAAAAATTAGGAATAATTATATAAATATACATAAGACCAAAAGTGAGAATAGTTTAAAATCCATATGACAGATAATACATAATACAATTAAAAATTTAAAGTAAAAATAAAGAGTTTAAATAAAATGATTTCAATCGGATAATGTAGCGGAACATTAACATGACATACACATATAAAAAAATAATCAAAATTAAAGCCACATATTTATTAGTTATGAATCTAAGATCCACTGATATCATACAGTTAATGTTCTCGTTCTCCTCTAATCTAACAAAGGTAATTAACAAAAAAAAAACTTGTTAATGGAAACTAATGAGATCAACTACATATATAACAAAAGTTAATGTTTTTGATATGTAAGCTTCACCAATCTGTGACACCTCGCCTAATAAAATACCGGGTGATCAATCCTATACCAAATTAAAACCGAAGTCTCATATGGTTCATTCTCAGCATCACTGTACTTATATATTTATATGAGATGTGAAATATATACATACAGACAAAATAAAGAATGAAATATGAGTTAAATTCTAAATCTTTTGGGAGAATCAAATCCGGAATAAAATAGGAATATACGTATATAAAGATGAGAATATTATATACGAGGTTCATAACACTACAACGTGCATAGTGTAAATAACTAGTGAAAGTTATTCATGATATAAGGATGAATCATAAGTGAAAGATTATAATGTATAAGCTCAGGCGATAGCTTAGAATATTTTATAAAGAATGAAAAAAGTGATATTCTCCTTCCGGTAGATTTATATCCGGATTTATATGAGTATGAATCATAGGTTCTATATATACCTACGGGATTTTATAATATGTGTATGTACTAAGGGCCTAATAGATCTCGACGATCAGCATTGTCATGTAGTAGTGTATCAGGGGGATTCCTTGTTTGGATTTCGCTTTGCGAGACACCCCACGCACGAATGTAGCACAATGTTGGGAATGGAGAGAAGTTTAGTCCTTAGTACTTGGGTTTATGAGGACTTTTAGAAGATGGGTGAAATGAATTAGTTACGCAGAGTAACATAACTAGGTTATTTAAAAGGTATGCGATAGTTGTGCACTATTAGAATAGGGGTGAGGGGTATCTCATGAGAGTGCGATGTCAATTTAAATATGATAGATATCATATTTTAAAATTTGAATTTTAAGCACTTGCTAAAATATTTTCAAAACTCGGGCTCTGACCCGTTTTTCTATTTTCCTCTCTTGCTATATATGTATATATATTAGGTGTCCAGACACAGGGATGCCTGGATGATGATTCCTTCGAGTCAGATGTTTACTGCAGCAACCGTGGATGCAAGCAGGTTTATTGTAGATGCTTTTATCATTGAGATCTAGATAGGAGGTATTGTAGAAACATTTGGGTTGATGGCCCAATTGTACTCAATTATTCTTTGTAACACCCCGTAATTTTGAGGATTAAATATTTAATTATTTTGGGAGTTATAAAAATATTTAAATTGGAGAAACTTAAATTCATGAGTTGGAGAGTTTATTCGAGTGAGCCGAATTATTTATAATTAGCGACTTTTAAGTTTAATTGTTCAAAATATCGTGTGCCGCATTTTGAGGTCAAAATTGGACAATGTCAAAAAAAAAATATTTCGGATGGAAATTCTGAGGGCGCGGTTGAGTCCGGATGGGTCGAGATAGTCAGAAAAGAGTACCCAAGGGTAGTAATTGAGTCTCGGGGTACTTTTGGGCATAGCCGGGTCCACACATGGTGATTTTGGCTATTCTAATAAGCCCGTTAGGCTAAAAACGGGATTAGTGTTTTAAGACCTAAATCTAAGAAAGGAAAACGGTAGAAAACACAAGGGAGAATTTAGGGTTTGAGAGGGATTTGGGGGAAAGCAAATCAAGAGCCAATTTGGGGATTTTGGAACCAAATTAAGGGGCTAATTTGGGGTGTTCTTCATCAACCATTCTCTACACCAACGGAATCAGACCCTACGAACGATTTCAGACAAGTGGTTAACTGTTGTGATTTCTAAATTGATGATAATCAATTCATATCATAGTGATGTGTAAATCAAAATTCGTTTTGGGGATAAATGGGTACAAAAATGGGGTTTTTGTTCATGGAACTATTGAATGAGATTCAAAGTAAGAATTAGTTGTGTTGTATATCTCTGAGTATAGATATATGATTTGAATGGGAAACCAGAATATAAAATGGTGGATTTTGAATCTGGAATTTGGAATTTTAGAACAAAGTTAATGGAAATTTATGGAAAAACCCATTTCGAAAATTGTGTGATAAGTTGAGAAATTCATATACTAGAAAGTGTATATGATGTATAATATCAAAGTCCAATATGTTTATGTGGTGGGATGACTCGATTAGAGGTTGAATTTAAGGTTTACAAACCTTGAATTTTCGTTAATGGTGGAATTCAGGGGGGTAGGAGAACTGCCACGAAAGGATCGATCGATCGATCGGGGGGCCATCGATCGATCGACGATGGGAAAACCTTAGCAGGTCGGGCAGTTTGATGCTTTGCCTTGGTTTATTTTTATTTTGGGTATGTTGATAATTATACGTAAATATAATTGGTAAATTTGATGGAGATAAATGTGTGACACATTGTGGGCGAATAATGTGGGAATGAAATTCTGAGATGTAATAATGGACCAAGTGAGAAAGTCCGGGTATGTTGGTTAAGTGACACCAAATTATTAGATTAATTATTGAGAGAGTATATTAATTTGGAGTCAGAACATAGACTCGGAAAATATTAAGTTACGGGCCAAGTGAGCGAGTTCGGGGATAATGGTTGGGTGACATCAAGTTATTAAATTAATGGATGTGTTAATTAATGAAAGTATAGTCGGAAGGTAGACTCGAAAAAGTATTAAATTAGTTGATGTTGTAATTAATTAATTTAGAGTCGAATTGTAGACTCGGGAAGGGTATTTATTAATTAATGTGTAAATTAATTAAATGAGAGTCGTACCACAGACTTGAATCGGTATTAAATTAATAGGTGTGTTAATTAATTTAATTAGAGTTGAGCGATAAACTCGGGGAGGTATTAAATTAATAACTGTATTAATTAATTTAATTAGAGTCGGACGATAGACTCAGGGAGGTATTAAATTAATAGGTGTGTTAATTAATTTAATTAGAGTCGGACGATATACTCGGGGAGGTATTAAATTAATGGGTGTGTTAATTAATTTAATTAGAGTCGGATTGTAGACTCGGGGAAAGTATTATATTAACTGAAGTGTGAATTAAATATATTACAGTCGGACCATAGACTCGAGAAGATGATAAATTATAAAGTGAAAAAAGTAATTAAGTTGAGTCGGGCCATAGACTCAGGAAATTACAGGCTAGTGTACGAGATTTGAGTACACGGTAAAGTCGGGATTTATATTATATATATACGGTGTAGGGATAGTATATATATATATATAAATTGTGTATGATATTAAATATCAGTGACTAGATATTTATTTAATTTATATACTCTAGTACTATCAAGGGAGGTTGCGCGATGTGGGTGAATCCCCTAGCTTGAGGAGTAGGGCGAGTATATCCCCAGGTCATAGTGTCTGGTATATGGGTGAGGGGATTGTCTCACTTTCAGGGAAGGAATATGACCGCCTCCACTTCGTTTATATTTTGGGCCAGGTTGGTGAACGATTCCAACTTGGGTAACAAGGTTATGTGAGCACACCTAATGAGATAGCACTTTAGAGGGAATCATCGACGAGGGTATACTCGGAGGGATGGATATACGTATGTTATATGTGTGGATGTTTTAGTAAAGGTACGTATATAATGGTATTCAATATTATATGTGGGTAATAATACAGTGTGTGATGTAATTACTTTATATAACTTGTGACACGGTTATATGCTACTATTTAAGAAGGAATTAATTAAGTTAATTATGAGATAACTTATAATTCAAGAATCATTATACTCGAGTTAGAGTAGTATGGAAAGGGGATGGTTATACTAAGACTAGTTGGACGGGGTAGTACAACTCGGTGGGGGTCAAGATAACCGATAGATGTGCACAATAGTGGAGGGGTGAGAATGTCCACAAGGGAGTGCGACGCTAACTTAAATATGAAGCGCATTCATGCATTTTAAATTACTGTAGTTAATTCACTTGCTAAATATTTTCAAAATGTTTTGGGTTCTAATCCTTGCTATAAAACGATTTTCAAAACCTTTTAGGTGTCCAGCCACATGGACGCCAGGATTGATATTCTATTCCAGGGACACGGAGCTGTGACATATGTGGATGCTAGCAGGAGTTTGGATTAGACGCATCGTTCATTCATTCCTAGAGTAGGAATCATTTATCAGTTCCAGTTTATTTAGGTCTTGTCGCTCATACTTCTCAGTACAGTTTTTAGATGTACTTATTCAGGTGTTGGATGTTTGTATTAGATGTCATTTTGGTGGCCGATGGTTTATTTGGCAAATTATTTATTAATTAATTATTCAGTTGAGTTTTATTCAGTTGTGTGAATGGTTTATATTTAATTCTGCATGTACTGTTTTGTTATTGATGATAATCAATTCATATCATAGTGATGTGTAAATCAAAATTCATTTTGGGGATAAATGCGTAAAAAAATGGGGTTTTTGTTCGTGGAACTATTGAATGAGATTCAAAGTAAGAATTAGTTGTGTTGTATATCTCTGAGTACAGATATCTGAATTGAATGAGAAATCGAAATATAAAATGGTGTATTTTGAATATGAAATTTGGAATTTTAGAACAAAGTTAATGGAAATTTATGGAAAACCCCATTTAGAAAATTGTGTGATAAGTTGAGAAATTCATATACTAGAAAGTGTATATGATGTATAAGATCAAAGTCCAATATGTTTATGTGGTGGGATGACTCGATTAGAGGTTAAATTTAAGGTTTACAAACCTCGAATTTTCGTTAATGGTGGAATTCAGGGGGGGTAGGAGAACTGCCACGAAAGGATCGATCGATCAATCGAGGGGCCATCGATCGATCGACGATGGGAAAACCTTAGCAGGTCGGGCAGTTTGATGCTTTGCCTTGGTTTCTTTTTATTTTGGGTATGTTGATAATTATACGTAAATATAATTGGTAAATTTGATGGAGATAAATGTGTGACACATTGTGGGCGAATAATGTGGGAATGAAATTCTGAGATGTAATAATGGACCAAGTGAGCAAGTCCGGGTATGTTGGTTAAGTGACACCAAATTATTAAATTAATTATTGAGAGAGTAAATTAATTTGGAGTCAGAACATAGACTCGGGAAATATTAAGTTACGGGCCAAGTGAGCGAGTCCGGAGATAATGGTTGGGTGACATCAAGTTATTAAATTAATGGATGTGTTAATTAATAAAAGTAGAGTCGGAAGGTAGACTCGGAAAAGTATTAAATTAATTGATGTTGTAATTAATAAATTTAGAGTCGAATTGTAGACTCGGGAAGGGTATTTATTAATTAATGTGTAAATTAATTAAATGAGAGTCGTACCACAGACTCAGATCGGTATTAAATTGATAGATATGTTAATTAATTTAATTAGAGTCCGACGATAGACTCGGGGAGGTATTAAATTAATAAGTGTGTTAATTAATTTAATTAGAGTCGTACGATAGACTCGGGGAGGTATTAAATTAACAGGCGTGTTAATTAATTTAATTAGTGTCGGACGATATACTCGGGGAGGCATTAAATTAATGGGTGTATTAATTAATTTAATTAGAGTCGGATTGTAGACTCTGAGAAAGTATTATATTAATTGAAGTTTGAATTAAATATATTAGAGTCGGACCATAGACTCGGGAAGATGATAAACTATAAAGTGAGAAAAGAAATTAAGTTGAGTCGGACCACAAACTCAGGAAATTACAGGCTAGTTTACGGGATTTTGAGTACATGGTAAAATCGGGGTTTATACTATATTATATATTATATATATGGGATATGACTACGGGTTCGAATTTATATTACGGGTTACGACAAGCATAGTCGGGTAACTTTCGTGCGGTAAAGCGCGGGGATAGGGTGTATGGGCACCCGGGTTAATTAAGGCAAATTTCGTGCGGTTAAGCACGGGTATAGGGCGTATGGGTGCCCTGGTTAATTTAAATGCATACTTGTGTAACTTATGCTTAGAAGCGGATGGGATAGATATAGCGGGCTTAGAGGCACATGACTAGAGAGTGATATGCGAAGCTTGGAACATTACGCTCATCTTAATTTCGAGGACGAAATCCTTTGTAGGGGGGAGTATGTAACACCCCGTAATTTTGAGGATTTAATATTTAATTATTTTTGGAAGTTATAAAAATATTTAAATTGGAGAAACTTAAATTCATGAGTTGAAGAATTTATTTGAGTGAGCCGAATTATTTATAATTGGCGACTTTAAGTTTAATTGTCCGAATTAATGTGTGTCGCATTTTGAGGTCGAATTTGGAAATATCAAAAATTATTTTGGATGGCAATTCCGAGTGCGCGGTTGCATTCAGATGGGTCGAGATAGTCAGAAAAGAGTACCCGGGGGTGGTAATTGGGTCTCGGGGTATTTTTGTGCATAGTAGGGCCCACACGGGGTGAGTTGGGCCATTTTAATTAGGCCCAGATGGTCAAAAATGGGATTAAGGGTTTTTAACCTAAATGGATAAGTGTTAAACGACAGTAAACACAAATTCTAAGCCTAGGGATTGAGAGGAAAATTGGGGAAAAGCAAATCAAGAGCCAATTGGGGATTATTGGAGCCGAATTAAGGGACTACACCAACGGATCAGACCCTACGAACAATTCTAGGCAAGTGGTTAACTTGCTGTAATGTGTAAATGGTGATATCCAATTCATATTTTAGTGATGTGTAAACTAAAATTCGTTTTGGGGATAAATGGGTACAAAACGGGGTTTTGTTAATAGAATACTTGGCTGAGATTCAAAGTAAGAAATAGGTGTATTATATATCCCTAAGTAAAGATAAAATGAAATTTGAATATATTTGATGATTAACATGGAATCTTTATGAGTTCTTGGATGAAGAACATGAATCTTGAATGACTTAGGGTTTATTTGATGAACACAAGAGGTCAATCTGCCAAAATTTTTGACACAACTTTAAACGTATGTCATTTGATTTGTACTTCGAATTAGAGTGTGAACCATACATTTATAGAAAGGTATTTATCTTAGCTATCCAATGAACTTGGAATCAGGTCAATCGGAGTTCTGTAGAGGGAGTAATTGACATTTTACTACAGGGTGTTTGATCTGTCAACATAGTAATCTGCCAGAATTTTGACGTGAGTTTAAACGTGTGCGATTTGAATTTTACTTCGAATTAGAGTGTGAACCATACATTAATGAAAATATATTTCTCTTAGCTATCCAATGAACTTGGAATCAGGTCAATCGGAGGTCTGTAGAGGGAGAAATCGAAATTTTACTAGAGGGTGTTTAATCTGCCAGAAAATTTGAGATTTTTCTTTTTAAGCTTCAAATGTCTAAAATTTTATCGGGGAAGTGTTTGGGACCTTGATGAAATATATTGATGGAATACTGATATGGCAGTAGGTCTATTATTGAGTGTTGGACTTTAATTTTGTGAGAGAGTTAAAGTGGAGATTCATAGGCTTGATTGTGACGCTCTCTAATTCGAGATGATAAGAATATAATTATGGAAAAGCATGAGCGAGCTTAAATTCGTTAGGTCAGTGGGTTAACAAGGGTAACTGCTGAATTGATATAACAAGGGGTAACTAGGACCCTTAGAGTTGTGTGAATACTTGAATTAATACTAAAGTGAAATAAATTCGTAAAGCAAACAAGTATGGTGAATATTAAAGAGAAATATATTACGTAGAGGTATGAATAATTGGGTTGTGTAAATACCTGCTGTTTTATAGGATTACTTGGGTTGTGAATGCCTATTATGTGTTTCCTTGTGATAGGAACATGGACTCGGAAATTATTAAGTTATGGGCCAAGTGAGCGAGTCCGGGGATAATGGTTGAGTGACACCAAGTTATTAAATTAATGGATGTGTTAATTAATGAAGGTAGAGTCGGAAGGTAGACTCGAAAAAGTGTTAAATTAATTGATGTTGTGATTAATTAATTTAGAGTCAGATTGTAGACTCGGGAAGCTTATTAATTAATTAATTAATGTGTAAATTAATTAAATGAGAGTCGTATTACAGACTCGGATCGGTATTAAATTAATAGGCGTGTTAATTAATTTAATTAGAGTCGGGTGATAGACTCGGGAAGGTATTAAATTAATATGTGTGTTAATTAATTTAATTAGAGTCGGACCATAGACTTGGAAAAAATAGTATATTAATTGTGGTGTGAATTAATTATATTAGAGTCGGACCACAGACTCAGATTTGTGTTAATTAATTAATGTGTAAATTAATTAAATGAGGGTCGGACTACAGACTCGGATATGTGTTAATTAATTAATGTGTAAATTAATTAAATGAGGGTCGGACCACAGACTCAGAGTTATGTTAATTAATTAATGTGTAAATTAATTAAATAAGAGTCGAATCATAAACTCGGGTAAATTTCATATAAATTATTGTGTAGAGTATTATTATTTAGAGTCGGACCACAGACTCGGGAAGGTGATAAATTATTAAGTGAGAAAATTAATTAAGAGAGTCGGGACATAGACTCAGAAAATTTCAGGCTAGTGTTAGGGATCTTTGAGTACACGGTAAAGTCGTGGTTTATATTATATATATACGGTGTAGTGATAGTATATATATACGTGTATAAATTGTGTGCGATATTAAATATCAGTGACTAGATATTTATTTAATTTATATGCTCTAGTGCTATCAAGGGAGGTTGCACGATGTGGGTGAATCCCCTAGCTTGAGGAGTAGGGCGAGTATATCCCTAGGTCATAGCGTCCGGTATATGGGTGAGGGTATTGTCTCGCTTTCAGGGAAGGAATATGACCGCATCCACTTCGTTTATATTTTGGGCCAGGTTGGTGAACGATTCCAACTTGGGTAACTAGGTTATGTGAGCACACCTAGAGAGATAGCACTTTAGAGGGAATCATCCGGCGAGGGTATACTCGGAGGGATGAATATACGTATGTTATATGTGTGGATGTTTTAGTAAAGGTACGTATATAATGGTATTCAATAATATATGCGGGTAATAATATAGTGCGTGATGTAATTACTTTATATAAATTGAGCCACGGTTATATGCTACTATTTAAGAAGGAATTAATTAAGTTAATTGTGAGATAACTTATAATTCAAGAATCATTATACTCGGGTTAGAGTAGTATGGCAAGGGGAAGGTTATATCAGGACTAGTTGGACGGGGTAGTACAACTCGGTAGGGGTCAAGGTAACCGATAGGTGTGCACAATAGTGGAGGGGTGAGAATGTCCACAAGGGAGTGCGACACTAACTTAAATATGAAGCGCATTCATGCATTTTAAATTACTGCAGTTAATTCACTTGATAAATATTTTCAAAATGTTTTGGGTTCTAACCCTTGCTATAAAACTATTTTCAAAACCTTTTAGGTGTCCAGCTACAGGGACGCCACGATTGATATTCTATTCCAGGAACACGGAGTTGTGGCATATGTGGATGCTAGCAGGAGTTTGGATTAGACGCATCGTTTATTTATTCCTAGAGTAGGAATCATTTATCAGTTGCAGTTTTAATTAGGGCTTGTCGCCCATACTTCTCAGTACACTTTTTAGATGTACTTATTCAGGTGTTGGATGTTTGTATTGAATTTCATTTTGGTGGCTGATGGTTTATTCGGCAAATTATTTATTTAATTTATTATTCAGTTGATTTTATTCAGTTGTGTGAATGGTTTATTTTATTTTCGCATGTAATGTTTTATTAATTAAAAAGTTAAAATTGGCACCAGCTTTTGGAATACTAGGTGGTTAGTAAGTTTTAAAAAACGTTTTAGACAGTGATGCTAAGGATGATCCAACTGGGATTCCTGTTTTAATTTGGTATAGGACTGATCACCCGGTATTTTATTAGGCGGGGTGTCTTTACCGTCTTTTAGTGCGACATTCGATTTGGTTGTATTATATTGTACCGAGTGTTCGATTATTTTATTTCATTTCAGTTGTTGCATATAAACTGTTGGGATTGATTTATTTGAATGGTTTGGTTAAAAAGATTAGTTCATTAAAATTTTAACGTCAGCCTAATAGGTTATTAGTAATTAAATTAGTTTTCGACAGTGATGCTGAGAATGAACCATATGAGACTCCTGTTTTAATTTGGTATAGGATTGATCACCCGGTATTTTATTAGGCGGGGTGTCACACAATCTTAAAGAAAAAAATAATCTTCACCAACCTTTAAGAAAATCCAAAATTATTGTGCATGGTGAAAATGTTGACAACAGTGATGAAGTTATCTTAAAATAACCTAATAAAGTGTGGCTCAAAATCTTATTCGGGGTGTAACTCGTGTAATTTGGAAAAATAGAGGTAATTCATGAGTGACAACCAAAAGAGACTTAAAAATTCAAATTAACCTTAAATATTAACTAAGTATCACCTTGTCATTAACACCCTCTCCAATGTTTGAAGATCTAGTTATTTCTTCTTTCACCAAAATCCCCAAATTTCCACCCATACATTCTATCAAGCTTCCAAAGAAAACTTCATCACGTAAATTAAGCAAACAATTTGCAAGCACCGTAAAATAGTTATTTGGATTGGAATCATCATTATGACATGCAATTATGAATCTTCTCCTCTATAACATCCTTCCTGCATCATCGGTTGAAGCAATAGAAAATGCTTAAATAAATGAAAAATTTAGCATTGGAGGATGTTAATAGAGAAGAAGAAACTTACACTAGGGAGGTTTTAGTGTTAGATCCCAACTACGCGTTCTTGTTTTGTTTCATGTGTTAAGCAAAGGATGGGTATTAATGTAGTTAGTATAACTGAGTGTATTGAGAAAGCTACATTTTTTGCAGCCACAGGTATCATCTGCAATTAAAACAATGAGGGAAAAAAGGGTCAAAACAATAATAAAAAAATGGTGTCATCCCTCTATTTACAATTCAAGAACTGATATAAAAAAATCCAATTTTAAAGGGCTAATGTGTTAATATTATATTCGTTGTCTAGAAACAGTGAATACAGTTTCTTTTATCCAACTTACGAGGGATTTGTCCTGTAAGTCAACCCAAAAACACCATAATTTTTAAGAGACTGATAACTCTAGGGTATAAAAAATGATGATAAAATGGAAGAACCTTTTTTTTTAATATTGTTAAAAGAAGCTAACTGTGAAGAGATGACCCATTCGCTCACATCTCATCTCCTAGACATAGCACCAATCAGATCCCCATACGTTTCGGATAACAAAAGCAACACCACATTAGAAACTAAAAAATCCATAACGCAGGTGCACAATCACCTCTAAAAAAATTATGAGTCTTCAGTCAAACACCATTATTATAACGAATCAATGCATTTTTATAACACCTCTATTGGATTCCCATTCTTTATACAACACCATTGTTTTCAACTTACACGACTAAAATAAAAATTAGTTTGCAAAAAATTATGGAAATGGAAAACAACCCTTGTTGCCAACTTTCACACAATCGTCGTCATCTGGAAATGGAGCTTTCGCTGGATGCTATTAGATATATGAAATGACTCTGCTTTCTGAATGACATTCTTATATGAAAATTAAGCAGACACTACTAATATGAAAGTCCTCTCTTCTTGAATATCTGAGGATCTTTAAATAGGTTCATAAGTTTAGATTGTTGATGGAATGTTATGAATATGTACCTTTGAATATGTGGACATATCTTGAACTTAAGGGCATATTACAACTTTAAACGAAATCTTTTTATAACTTTATGTGAAGACTTTGAACAATTAGAATACTAGGAAGATACATGTAATAAGATCACATACAAATGGTCAAATGCCTTCAAAGGATATGTATACCTACCAGGTGAGAGGAATATCCAGTTAAAAAAATCCAAAACAAAGAGACGATAGTTGTATGGTCAGTTATCAAGGAGGTAGAGAAAGAGTATGGGTTAATGAATAGATAAAAAAAAATATGAAAGGCCACAGAGTGTGAAAGGATGGGTGGGCTGGAGAAATTGCCTCTTGTCATCTTCAAATTACAATTTTTTCCATTCGATAGTATCTAAATAGATAATTATGCTTAGTTTAAAAGTGAAGGGTAAACTGCATTAAATACTATTAATACCTCTAATACTATTATTTTAAAGGTATAATACGGATAATATCTCTCTCCTAATTAATGATGCAAATATAATATTGCTCTTACCACTTTTCAAGATAAAGAAGAAGTAAATCTACTATTTTTGGTATAAAGAATGATAGCTCAATTGATCCTGATGGTTTCAATGGTTATTTATTCCACAAATATTAGGATATCATTTAAGAAGATATTGTAATAAGCTTTTTTTTTACTAGGAGACAGTTACCAATGGCTTGCACTAGCACTTTTATAGTTTTGATACCAAAGGCTGGAGTGGCAAGATGCTAACTAGGAGGCGGGGGGGAACTGATACCTATTAAGTCATGCTCCAAAGCATGCCTATCTACCCTTTCTCTATGTTGGACCCTCCTAAACAAGTCATTGTTGAAATTGAAAGGTTTCTAGCTAATTTTTTCTGGAGAGATTCTGTGACTGGCCTTAAGTTTCATTGGAGAATGTGGAATGCTCTATATAAGTCATCTAAAGAATGAGGGTATGACAATAGATCCATGGATGATATAACCAAAACTCCCATCTTCAAACTATGGTGGAAACTCAGAACTAGGAAATCTCTATAGCAGTCTTTCATAAATGCTAAGTATTACAAACATAATCATCCACCTGAAGCTAAATGCAATGGATATGCTTCTAGCACATGGAGAAGAATGTCATATATCGAAGAAGATAGTGAAACTCACTTAAAATGCATTATTGGAAATGGAAACATGAAATTTTGGAGAGGTCAATCACTTTTTCTTGGTGTTTATCAGAGGTGGTGGAACCTCGGGAAAATTGGCCTCAATTAGTGCATTCCTTTTGCTTCATTGGATAATTAATTATTGATCTTCTTGAATCCTTCCTTCCCACTAATATTATTACTGAAATTACTGAGATATATATTCGTAGCACTAAGCAGTTCACTAACATAGGTACTCATATTTTCTCATACTCTTATGTGTGGCACAAAATGCTTCCTATCAAAATATAGATCTTTATGTGGAGATTACCGTAGAGAATCATTCCAGTGGATGATTAAGTTATTAACCATGGGGTCAAATTATGCTCTAAATGTAAATGGTGTCGCCTTGATAATTCTTTAGAAACTGTTCAACATATTTTCTCAACTAGTCCCTTTGTAGACTCTATCTGGTCTCACTTCAGCTCTGAATTAGGTATTCCTATTAACTCCTCTTTGATCCATTTGCAATTGAATAAGTGATGGCTATATGATAAAGTTCAAACTGCCAAAGGTCTAGTCATTTAGATTCTCCCTTCTATCATTTCCTTGGAACTATGAAAGACTAAAAATTATAAGCGCAAAATTTTTAGCTTAGGCTTTTTATTTGAATTTATTTTCACATTGGCATATTTGGCGAATCCCATTACAAATCTTCACGCACCAACACGTCAAACCGAACTTCAACATCTCCAAGTTCAAGACTCCTCTACATTTCATGAAGGTAAAAACTTTTAAGAGTTCTTAATTTTTCATATTTATATTGGGGATTTATTTTTTAGAAAAACCCGAGGCTGTATTTTTAAGATTTAAAAATAATTTTTTTAGCCTCCTTCAAATGAGTTTTATGCTCGTCGAACAAAATAGCCATTTCGTTAAAAAGTTGTTAGATATTTCTCGTTCGAATGAACTCGCTTTCTCGTTCTAACAACCCTTATTTTTGTTCAAACGAGCCATCGCCTCGAATATTGTGTCAGGTCCATAAATACCTATTTTAACCCTTTTGTCATGGGACTTTGGAAAAAACATGAACAGGATATCGAAATCAAAATTTTTCATATTTTGTGTTTACAAAACACTTTTGATTCACAACTTTACATCCCCAAATATTTTGTGAATCCTTTTAAAACCCTAGAAAGTTTCTTTATCTTTCATACACCTTGTAGAGAGGATTCTCTATGGCTAAACTTATGACTCGAGGGATCACGACGGAAGAAAAGAAGGAAAGAGGTTGATCGGTGGATACCGATGGTAGACCGCTACCTGTGGACAACACTAGACTGAGCCATTTTCTATAGAAGGTTTTGAAGACTCTACGCGTTATACTTAGTCAGTTTAAGTAGTCTGTAAGTCGATCGTCTTGTAAAACATTCAAAAGTACTGATTAAAGTTTTTGCCCTGTAAAGGGATTTTTCTTTACCTCAGTGTGTTTGCATGCTTGGTTCGGTATTTGCAATTATATAATTAGAACACATATTTGCATGCATACCTAATTTTAGAGGGTTTCCAAAGCTAAGACCATTATTTGTTTTAGAGGTTCAATAGCATCCAAAGACGTTAAAAAAAGTCAAATCATATGTAACATTCCTTGAGTTTACACATATTCGCATTACGATAGGAAAGGTCACCTTAGGGCATTTTTTTATGATCTTGGAAGAGGCCCTAGGAAGTTGAAGTATAATGTCCCCTTAGTTCTCCAAACCCATCGCATTAAGTATACTTCTATTTTGGTTAGGAAATATATTTTAGAGGCATTAAATGTTCGACTGCTCAATTCTCGCATGCTTGCTCATGACTCTTCACATGCTATATCTTATGGGTGATTGCTTGTATGTTTTTTTTATCATACTCTAGTTGTGCTTTATGATATATGTTTGCTACTATTATGATATGTGTATCTTTTGTATTATTTTTTTTTCTTTTATTGAGTCATATTGAAAATATACAAAAAGATTTCGTTTGTCTTTTGAGTTACAGTTCGTTTTCAAAAATTAAAAAATTGGTATTTTTCTTTTGAAAAATTTAGAAAAACTCAACAAGATTTTTGGTTTTTGTATATTTTAGTTTTACATATTTGGTATGGCATATTGGTGCGTTTAAATTCAATTCACTTCGTACTTTTTATGTGTCTAGGACATTTGTTTATAATTGTGGATACTTAGATTGTTCTTAACCATGTTATTATGGAGTTGTTTCAAACTTAATTTGCTTTATGGATTCGACTTTGTATATGCCTCCACACACACATACACGAGCTTTTTGAATTTTAACTCCGTATGTATATTTGAGCTTTGTGAGATGTTCTCCCATTAATTTTGTCATCTACATTTTTTATGACTATGGGGGATTTGTGCATGTAAGAACCGTTGCCCATGAGCTTTATTTAATTAGATTAAAAATATACGAGGGTGCACGGGAAAAGGCTACCAAAGGATCAAATTTCCTTTACGGGAAAGTCGTCGTTGGAAAGAGCCTAATGAAAAGATTAAAGGCAATAAAAATAGAAAAATTGCCAATAGGCCAACATTGTTTAGTGTGTTTGGTCTTTCAAAAGAAATTCCTTCAACATAATTGAGAAAAGAAAAAAATATGATGTATGTTTATTTTTTGAGGGTGCTTAGTTGAATATCAAAGAGTTTATACAATGAATCCTAGTTATGCTTATTTTGTCATGATGTTGTTGATTTGTAGCATCATCAATAATCTAGGCTTGTATGCATTGTGCTTGTTTGTTAATTAAGTTCACTTTATCTTATCACTTTAGTCTAAATCTTAGTTTGATAAAGTTTTGCGATCAATTAAAACTTCTTGAACATATTTAAGTGTTTCGATCATAAATCATTTGTATCTTGTTCACGCCCATTCATTCCACCTCACATGTTTAGACACATCGATACTATGCTAGTATGTAAAGCTTACGTATTTTGTATCAAGTTTTGTGGTTGTTTATACCTATATATGTGTGCTAGATTTTCTTTGGTCT
The DNA here is from genome assembly GCA_949130495.1 of Sambucus nigra. Taxonomy (NCBI): domain Eukaryota; kingdom Viridiplantae; phylum Streptophyta; class Magnoliopsida; order Dipsacales; family Adoxaceae; genus Sambucus; species Sambucus nigra. The sequence goes on along the minus strand of OX422207.1, from coordinate 305,570,228 downwards.
ATTTTGCATATAGTATATATGGTATCATGTTTTGAGTCTTTACCATTTATATTTAGTCCATATTTTCCATGTGTTTGATCATTTGGATTATTTTTTCCTGAATTGCCATGTGGTGTGTTGTATTTATAAAATTTATACTTGAAATTTTTTAAAAATAGTTGGTGAAGCCTTTGAGATTATCATTACATGTGCGTTATTTCTATATCTTTGTGATGATATCTTACTTCTTATATGTGATGCTTTATACTTCATGCTTAGATTCTACTCCTTTGTTTATTTAGAATAAAAAGGGATAGAACAAGTTAAGGGAAAAATAGATTTGATGATAAGTTCGATTTGTGGGGAAGAACGCATTATGAGTTTTGTTTTTATTTTCTATTTCAAACTCTACGCATCACGGGTATTTTCTTTGCTTCATGTATGTAGGTATCTAAGAGGAAGAACATATTACACTGGATGAAGACAAAGTTTTCCAAGGAAAGAACAAGATGATAATGAAGACAAAGTTTCACTATGCCGTTCCATTTCTAGGGTTTGGGAGGATGTTAGGATTTTTTTTTATCATAGAGGGGTAATTATTGTAATTTAAGTTTCGATTAGTTTTGTACCGGAATAGCCAAGGGGGAGATTTGTAAGGGAAAATATGTTAGCATAAGCTTTTTATTTGTATTTATTTTCACTTTGGCATATTTGGCGTATCCCGTTATAAATCGTCACGCACCGACATGCCAAACCGAATTCCAATATCTCCAAGTTTAAGACTCGTTTACATCTCAAGAAGTTATAAAACTTTTAGGTGTTCTTAAGTTTTCATATTTATATTGGGGAAGTGTTTTTTAGAAAAATTCGAGGCTAGATTTTTAAGATTTAAAAATATTTTTTTTGGCCTCGTTCAAATAACTTTTAAGCTCGTTCGAACGAAATAGCTATTTCATTAGAAGGTCGTTAGATATTTTCTTCGATCGAACATCTAAGAGGTTGCACTGATTTACATGGACTTCTCATTAGAAGTTCGTTAGATGTAGCAATCGAACATACTTCCTTTATCGTTTGAATGAACTTCTATTCTCGCTCGAACGAGCTAGCTTTCTTGTTCGAATGAGTCATCACCTCGAATTTTGTGTCAGGTGTATAAATACTTATTTTGAACCCTTTTTTCATGGGACTTTGGAAAAAATGTGAATAGAATGTTAGAATAATTTTTTTTCATATTTTGTGTTTACAAAACACTTTTGATTCACAACTTTACATCCCCAAATATTTTTTAAATCCTTTTAAAACCCTAGAAAGTTTCTGTATCTTACATAAACTTTGTGGAGAGGATTCTCTACGGATGAAATTGTACCCAAGGGATCGCGATTGAAAAAAGAAGAAAGAAGTCTGATTGGTGGATACCGAGGGTATACTGCTACCTATGGACGACTCTGGGTTGAGCCGTTTTTTTTAGAAGCTTTTGAAGACTCTATGCGTTATACTTAGTCAGTTTAAGTAGTCTGTAAGTCAATTGTCTTGTAAAACATTCTACAGTGATGATTAAAGGTTTTGACCTATAAAGGGATTTTTCCTCATCTAGGTGTGTTTTCATGTTTGGTTTGATATTTGTAATTATATATTTAGAACACATATTTGCATGCACACTTAATTTAATCAAAGATTAATATTTGGTAAAAATTGAATTGTGTGTTTGGGAAATTTAATTGAATAAATTGATCCATTAGTTCGTGCACACTTTCAAATTGGTATCCGACCAGGTAACCCTAAAATATCGTGTGATCCTGATTTTCAAAGAATTTTTTTGCTGATACCAATTCTTTCAAATTAGTATAAGAGCGGGTTGCATTAATTTATCATGTAGATCATTGTTTAGTGTTGTTTAGGGTGTTTGTTTATGCTTCTCTCATGAGTTTTTTTTTTCTCTAGATAGATTATAGTGATAAGTTGTATGATGAGTTTAATAATGACGAGGTTGATATTCGAGAGGAGTTTAATGAACTTCATAACCGTGATGAAAATTAAATCATTTGAATTTGAAGTTTTCTAAAAGAATCAAAATTCTTGAAAAAGAAAATTTTCATTTTAAAGATGCTATGGAACTTTTTCAAACTGTTCAAACTCAAAGAGATTTCTTTCATGAGAAGCTTTTGAACATAGTGCGTGATTTTAAAAATTTAGAATTGTCCAAGAAAGAGAGTAATGATAGAGTCCGATTTTTAGAGAAATAATTATGTAAGGATAATTTTTCTAGTATTGTTCATAGCATAGTTTTAGACTAGTTTTGCGTATCCCATTACAAATTGTCACGCACGATCAAGACCAACCGAACTCAACCATCTCTAAGTTTGTAGACTTACCGACATTCCAAAAGGTATAAAAAATTTTAGAGTTTGAATTAATTCATGAAATGATGTTTGGGATATTTATTTTTTATCAAAAGATGAACAAGACTGTTTTGGTTTTGAAAATATGTTTTCTAAGATACTTGTAAACGGAGTTTTTTAAAAGGGAAAAGTTTCATTTTTGTCATTTTGACGACGTCCAATGTCGCTTCTAACGACATCAATGTCACTTCTAACGACATTTAATGTCGCTTCTAATGACATGCGCCTATCATTCAAACAACATCAAGAAGTTGTTCGAAGGACCCGCCGACTTAAGATTTTTATAAATACTTGTTTCGTGATAAGATTATTTCAGAATTTTTCCAACACATTTCTGCATATCAGGAGTAAAATTTCTTCATGATTTGTGTTCCCAAAATACTATTTTAATTCACAAAAATCATCCTTGAATATTTTTCACGTGAATTAGTTTAGAACCCTAGAAACTTTTATATCTCTTGTATACACCTTGGTGGAGAGGCACTCCATTACTGACTTTTGATTCCTGCGGGGATTCACTACTGAATATAAATCATAAAGCTGATTCGGAGGACTACGGTCATGTTATTCTTGCGAGGATCATAGTTTTTTTCCTTAGAAAGTTTCGAAGAATAGCGCGCTATACTTGTTGGGGGCATTAGGTAGTCTGTAAGTCGACTCTCTTGTAAATATCTACGTGAATAAAGGTTTTTCCCTTTGGGTTTTTTTCCCCTAAAACTTGACCTTTTCATATTTACGTGGTTTGATTTATCTGCTTTATCACCATAGATGCATGCGTAGGATAAAAATAAAAATAAAATCGATTTGAAATTCGCTTCCGCATTTAAAATTAGTATTGCAATTTTTGTTGGAAACCACTCTTGTGATTATTTTGCATTCTCAAATTAGAAGACTCTAAAATTTTTAGGGTGTGTTTACATTCCAATGAGGATAGTGATAAATTGATTTTAGATTTGAGGGCACGTGAGAAGACTCTTAGGGATAAGTTCGCTAGCATTGTGGGGGAGCGAGATAACCTTCTTCTAGGAATGATTAAAAATCTAAAACAGGAGTTCCTAAAACTTGAAGAGTCTAATTCTTTGCTTGAGTCTAAAATTTTGAAGTTGAAAGATAATCTAAGAGACTCGAGTAGTGTTTGTAGTGATGGTACCATCTTCCATGATTCTAATACTTTTGTTACCAAAGCTAAGACCATTCTTAGTTTTAGAGGGTCAACTGCATCCAAGGAAGTTAGAAAAGGTCAACCCATAGGTAACATTCCTCGAGTTTACACAGGTTCGCATTGTGGTAGGAAAAGCCACCTTAGGGAATTTTGTTATGATCTTGGAAGAGGCCCTAGGAAGTTGAAGTCTAGTATCACCTTAGTTCCCGAAATCCTACGCATTAAGTATATATCTATTTGGATTAGGAAATCTATTTTAGAGGCATTAAATGTTCGACTGCTTGATTCTCGTATGCCTGCTCATGAATCTTCACATGCTATATCTTATGGGTGATTGCTTGCATGTTTTTGTTTGGCATACTCTAGTTGTGCTCCATGATATATATTTTCTAGTTTTATGATATGTGTATCTTTTGTATTATAATTTTTCTTTTACTGAGTCATACTGAAAAATATATATAAATATTTTGTTTGTCTTTTGAGTTAGAGTTTGTTTCCAAAAATTAAAAAATAGATATTTTTCTTCTGAAAATTTTAGAAAACTCAAAAAGATTTTTGGGTTTTGTGTATTTTAGTTTACACATTCGGTATGGAATATTGGTGTGTTTGAATCCAATTCACTTCGTATTTTCCATATGACTAGGAAATTTGGTTATGATTGTAAATACTTAGATTGTTCTTAATTATGCTATCTTGGAGTTGTTTCGAACTTGATTTGATTTATGGTTTCCAATTTATATCTGCCTCCGCACACACATGCATGAGCTTTTTAGATTTTAACTTCACATGTATATTTGGGTTTGTGAGATGTTCTCCCATTAATTTTTTTCAGCTACATGTTTTGTGACTATGGGGGATTTGTGCATATAAGAACCGTTGCTCGTGGGCTTTATTTGATTAGATTAAAAATATATGAGGGTGAACGAGAAAGGGCTACGAAGGGAGAAAATCTCCTTTGCGGGAAACAACCGATGGCAAGAGCCTAATGAAACAATTAAAGGAAATAAGAATAGAAAATTTATAATAGACCAACATAGTTTACTGCGTTTGATTTTTCAAAAGAATTTTCTTCAAAAGAATTGAGAAAAGAAAAGAAAAAAAATGATATATGTTTATCTTTTGACGGTGTTTAGTTTAAGATTAACGGGATTGCACAATGAATCCTAGTTATTCTTATTTTGTCATGACGCTATTGATTTGTAGAATCATCAATAATCTGGACTTGTGTGCATTGTGCTTGTTTGTTTATTGAGTTCACTTTATCTTGTCAATTGAGTCTATATCTTCATTTGATAAACTTTTGCGATTAAATAAAATTTCTTGAATATATTTGAGTGTTTGGATCATAATTCATTTGTATCTAGTTCACGACCGTTCATTCCATCCCACATGTTTACACGCATCGATACTATTCTAGTATGTAAACTTTATGTATTTTGTGTGAAGTTTTGTGGTCGTTTATACATATATATGTGTGTCGGATTTTCTTTGGTCTATTTTGCGTATAGTATATATGGTATCGTATTTGAGTCTTTGCATTTTACATTTAGTCCATATTTGCCATGGGTTTGATCATTTGGATTATTTGTGCCTGAGTTGCCATGTGGTGTGTTGTATTTGTAAAATTTATACTTGAAAATTTTGAAAAATTTGAAAAATAGTTGGTGAAACCTTTAAGATTATCATTACATGTGCATGAATTTTATATCCTTGTGATGATGTCTTACTTCTTATATGTGATGCTTTATACTTCATGTTTATATTCTACTTAGGGGTGGAAAATTGTGTTATTGGCTCGGGTTTAGGACCAACCCGACACGACACGAAATGTTTTTTAGCGAAACGAACACGCCACGATGTCATGTTATTGTTTTTATAACCCGAACACGACCCGCTTCTAACACGACACAACACGAAACGATTGACACGATTTAAAATTTTGATCTGATTAAAACCCATTAACATGATACGATTGACAAAACACGTTTGGCATGACATGACACGACACGATTGAAACGATACAATCTGTAGCATATTTTTCAATTAATGCTTTATTGTATTAGAGATTAAATCAACAATTTGCAAAAATTCCATAATATATAAAATTTATATAGTAAGCATGCACAAGTACGAATTACATCATAATAAGCAAGCACAACAAAGACTTATATAATCTCAACCACCAAAATTTCTAAAAAATTTCAAACATACTTAAAGTTGTTAATGAGATTACAATTCACAGATACTGGTTTTTAGCTAAGATGACAACTAATAAAGTCTTCAAAAGATCACTACTCTCCTCAGTGCTTGCATCATTCTTTCTTCCATCATCGTGCACAATATCATTCCAATGAAAAAAAATATAAGCATTATTAGAATAAAACAAGTTAGTAATACGAGTTAAACTAATAAAATATTAAAAATTGCATGTATTAACCTTGATAATATCCAATGAATTTCTTTCCTTCTTATCCAATTCTATGATATCTTTAGTGAGCTGAAGAAAATTAAGCTCCAAATCACCTTATTAGTACAAAAATCCAAAATGATTAAGAAGTGAAAATCATTTATTTAAAAAAATCGAATTGTAAAGAAATATAAATTTACCTTTAATGCCAAAAAGCCAATCTCTAGTACAAATCAGCGCCTCCACAGTTTTAAGCTTAAGTGAGCTCCGATATTGATCAAACACACGACCACCGCTACTAAACGCTGATTCCGATGCAACCGTGGATGCCGGGACACTTAAGACATTACAAGCCATACACGCTAAATTAGGGTATCGGTATTGATGAGCTCTCCCAAAACTTAAAACATCCAATTGTTTTGCTAAGTGTGACACGCCGCCTAATAAAATACTAGGTGATCACTCCTATATCAAATTAAAATAGGAATCCCAAATGGTTCATTCTTAGCATCACTATCGAAAAACCTTTTAAAACTTACTAATCACCTAGTATTCCAAAAAGCCGGTGTCAAATTTTATCTTTTTATTTAAACAAAAAGAATAACATGAGGAAATAAATCATTAACAATCACAAGCTAACTGAATCCAACCATCACATATAAATAAGAAACTGGCCGAATAAACAATCGACTAAAATCAAACACAAATGTAAAGACAGATAATAATAGATCTCAATTATCTGAAATACATACTAAATAAAACCGTGAGCAACATGCTCGAATATCGGATAGAAAATCCCTATACTAGGAATATAAGGAATAGAGGCACCTATCCAAATCCCGCAACATCTACATATGCTACAGCAGCGAATCCCTGGAATGAATCAAGCCTGGCGTCCCTGTGGTTGGACACCTAAAAGGTTTTGAAAATAGTTTTATAGCAACGGTTAGAAACGAAAACATTTTGAAAATATTTAGCAAATAATTAACTTGCAGTAATATAAAATGCATGAATGCGCTTTATATTTAAGTTAGTGTCGCACTCCCTTGAGGACAAACTTACCTCTCAACTAATGTGCACACCTGACGCTTTCTTTATATACCACCTAGTCCTCTGCCCCGAAACTAGATACTTGATATAACTCTTGTCAACCGACCTACTCAATCCCGAGTATTTTCAATGCATGATTTATAAGTTATTTTGCCACCTTAACTTAGTTAACCATCTTTACCTGAAAACCATATAACATTCTCTAGTTATATAAATAATACAATTTTCTCCACGTATTTGAATTACCCGTATATAATTATTCACCTCATCATATACGTAAAGTTATCTTACAACAATAACACATAGGTTGAATATGAATATAACCCATATATAATTATTACAATTCACTTCCTGTATTTACTTACTCGTATATAACTATTTATCCCATTATATACGTAGAACCATATTACAACATTCACACATATGCTGAATATAATTATAACCCATCCTCCCGAGTATTAACTCACCAGATGTATTCTCTAAAGTGCTATTCCACTAGATGTACTCGCATAACCTAGTTACCCCAAGTTAGAATTGCTCACTAACTTGGCCAAAATATAAACATAATGGAGGCGGTCATATTCCTTCCCTGAAAGTGAGATAAGCCCCTCATCCATATAACGGACGCTATGATCTGGGGATATACTCACCCTACTCCTCAAGCTAGGGGATTCACCCACTTCATGCAACCTCTTTTGATAGCACTAGAGCATATAAATTAAATAAATATCTAGTCACTGATATTTAATAACACACACAATATATATATACTATCACCACATGTATATATATAATAATTAGTTCCCGACATTACCGTGCACAAAATTCGCAGCACTAGCCTATAATTTTCCCCGAGTCTATGGTCCGACTCTAATTTAATTAATTTACACATTAATTAATTCATTACTTTTTCGAGTCTATGGCCCGACTCTAAATTAATTGATTTATCCCTTAATTAATTTATTACCTTGGTGTCACTCAACCAATATAACCGGACTCGCTCACGTGGCCCGAAATTAAATATCACCCGAGTCTAATTCCCAACTCCAAATTAATTAGTTTTTCTCTATAATTAATTTAAATGAGTAGTGTTGCCCTACTACCATACCCTAACTTATTCTCCCAATCCGTCATTTTATTTTTCAGAATTTATTTCCCAAAATTCATTCGTAACGTGTCGCACTTAATTTCCCCACAACTCCCAATTATATTCCCTTATAGTTGTTAAGAATTAACTCCCATAATTAACTTTTCTCTTTTAATTATACAAGGTGGGAATTGCGACTAAGAATTTTTCCCATACAATTTCCAAGGCCAAACTACCGAAAATCCTGAAGGGCCGATCGATCGACCCCAAGCGTCGATCGATCGATTGAACATGTGGTTGTCTTCTCCGCCTTGCTGTTTCCTCCATTAACAAAATTTTCCAATTCCTAACCTCTCCATTGGTCTAACCCAAGCACAATCAACATCGTAACTATATAAGAACATGATCAGGGCCTCTCATAGAACCTCAAACATAAATTTAATTTCACAAATTTCTACCTTTCTGATTTGGGAAAAAATCCTGGGTTTTTACTCGTTAGGTTCCAATTTAATCTACTTACCCCAAATTCGTCCATGATTGCTACTGGATTTTTCACATGTAAATCAAATATCCTCACAGAACCATGTCACACCATTAATTCCCACATTAAATCTCATTTAAGTGTTCCTTTCATAAAAACCCCGTTTTGTACTCAATTGCACCCAAAATGAATTTTTGATTTCACATCTATAAAATATGAATTGATTAACGTCAATTAATATCACAACAAGTTAGCCACTTGCCTTTTGGATTCGTAGAGTCTGATCCGTTGGTGTAGAGGCAAGCTTGATGATGAACTCCCAGATTTGTTCCTTGCCTTGTCTCCAAAAGGTCCCCAATTTGCACTGTAACTACTCCCTATAGTTTTCTCTCAATACCCTAGGTTTTAACTTTTTGTTTCTTCCGTTTACCTTCTCTCAGAATTAGGTATTAAACATAAATCCCGTTTTTAGCCTAGTGAGCCAAGCCCGAGTGGCCAAAATACCCCCGTGTGGGCCCGACTATGCCTAAAAACGCCTCGAGACCCATTTACTACCTGACACGACTCAGAATGTGTATCTAAAGTGTGTGCTCTCTAGGCTCAAGTGCAAGCCTATCGTTCAAGTAATAATCCGACAAGTCGGGTATCGATCCTCAGGGAAAAAGGACAACGGAGTTGTGACGACGGGATAAGATTGAGGAATCCTAACAATGACTCTAAAAGAAAAGAAAAAGATTGATTTGGCTTTTTGAGATGGATTAAACTAAATGAAATTATGAAAGTATAATGAAAAATGCAACTAACTAAATTATCTAAATGAGGAATGAAGAATTGAATTGAACTTTTTAACTAAATGATGAGAAGACAGGATGGGAATACAATCCCCCAACCCTAGTGTAATGCAGTGATAACGTTGATCATAAATTTATCCGATTAATTCAAACCCGGAATTTAGTACTCCCAAGCATTATGTATACGAGGTTCAAGCCCGCGTCATACCTAATCTGAGGATGAGTAAATCGGTATCGCGGTAATTACACTCAAATTGTACTCTAAATCATCACGAGTACCCATAGGCAAACGAGATATAAAGATCTACAATTCTTAAGAAATTACGCGATACGATTTAAATTAATCATTAAATTCAGCGGATCAACGTTATACACATGCACTAACACATCAGGTTGGGTTCATGCATCCCAACCTTGAAAAACCTAGCCGGACATGTTAAATTGCCTAATGCATGAAAGAATGATGTTGCATGTGTATGAATTCATGATAAAACTAAATCTAAACATGTAAATACGTATTATGAATGCGAAAACAAGTTGAATCTAATGGGAAAATAAAGCATGCAAGAGCAATAATAAGAAACAAGAATCTTGAATTAAAACTAGAAAAGCAAACCCGAAACAATGAATTCTTGAAGTAATTTTAGCCCTTGATGTTCCTAGATGTTCCTCCCCTTTTTCTCTATCAAAAACTCTCTAAAAATGGCCCTAAAAGCTGCTCTTAGGTTAATCCTTCGTTCCCCACAAGTTTGGAGTGTTTTAAACCTATTAGGAGACTTGGAGACCAATCCAAATGAAAGACAAAATTCGCGTGTCAGGTACAGCGAACCGGTTCGCAGGTACAGCGAACCGGTTCGCATGTACCTGCCTGGTCTTGCTCTCAGCACTTAGATTTTTTTCTGGTTTTTCTCTTCTTTTCTTGGATTTTTCTTCAACTTCAACTGAGCATAACTTTTCAACCGTAGCTCGGATTTGGGTGTCGTTTCTTCCAGTGTTCTCGTTGTTCCGAGATCTTCAACTTCCCAGAAGGCATCACCTCCAGAATCGGGCTGTAAAATTACGAAAATGCCCTTGAACTTGCCTTCCTAGCCTTTCTTCTATGATTTTTCCGCAACTTCAAGGGGTCATAACTCTTTCATCGTAGCTCGGATTGAGGTGCCGTTTTTTATGGTGTTCTTGTAATTGAAAGATCTTAAACTTTCTAGTTGGACCCACTTCCGGACTAAGGCTGAAAAATTACAAAAATGCCCTTGAACTTGCCTTCCTAGCTTTTCTTGCACTGTCTTGCTTCCTCCTTTGCACTGCTTGCATAATTAACCTGTAAAACCAATAGGAGAAGTACAAAACACGCAATACTCGCCAAGAAGGTTAGAAGCATAAAATTGAATCAAATCCATATATGTTACATCATTCGGGTTCACAAAAGTACTGAAATTAGGGGGATAAATATACAATATTTATGCCCAATCAAACCCCCCTAACTTAGAACTTTGCGCGTCCCGAGCAATGTAAAAGAATGAAAGTAAGAGTTAAGGACACTTCAAGGACTTTATTGGGATAGAATGCCACTTTCGCGGGCAAGCGATTGCATTTAGCATATGCAACAAGCCTTTAAACCTCTAGGTTACCCTACTAGGACGAGTTGTGTCTCGTGAGGGTTTGCAGTGAATATACCCACAAAATTCGACTCAAAGAAAATTCAAAATACGCAAAAATTGTACAATTCAAACTTTTCCATAAAATAGTCATCATCAAGTCATATTTACAAGTCTCAAATCGTAGTGTGTGTGTGCGAAGCCGGAAATATAACCGCCAATTTTCATCGATTGATCATTACGTTACTTATCCGAAAATTCGTTTTGATTTCAATTTCTCACGGAATGCACTCACAAACGAATCTCTCGGATTATGGCTATTCTCTCGGCATGCGTGATATAAGGAGTAAATGTAGTGGAAGCAAATACACGCATGCAATTAGAAAGACGGAAATTTTATGGTGAAAGGATCTCTTCAACGGATTACGGTTTTAAAAACGGGAACATCGCCTCTATTTCGCGCATTTAACCTCTTATATTATCTTTTGGTGTATTAACTCTCCACGCGGTACTCAATTTACGCAATTTGGACTCGGTTAGGACTTTTTCGGGTTAAAAGTTGCATTGGGTAAAATAAAGGAGGTATGGAGGGTTGGAATTGGAAAAGTCATTCGTGATGTCCGTTTGTGCATTTTCCGGGCTATTGCTCATTTTTTTCTTCTTTTTCTATTTTTTTTTTCTTTTTTTTTTTTCTTTGTTGCTATTTTTGTTGAGCATTCTTCTATTTTTTTTTTCTTGCCCCCTTTTTGTTGCACTTTTCGGACTTAAATTCTGATTTTTTGTTTTTTCATTTTTCGCAATTCCGGGCTATTTTGGGTTTTTCGGGTTGTCAAACGAAAGGGAAAATTATTTGGCTCAATTTGGGTTACAAAAGGGATAATTTTTCGCTACTTTTTCTGGCCAATATTTTTGGGTGACAAACGAGGGCCTACTTCATTGTCCAAAATACCAATTGCGTTACCATATGCGTTTCGAGGTGAATTTAAGTTTAGAGACTAATTTGGCACGATTTTCAAGGCAATATTGCACACATTTTTCAAAACCGATCAAATGAAAAAAATTTGAGATCCTTGACAACTTATTAAGCGCTAAAAAGAACTTTGAGTTAACAATTAACTCGGATTGATTTAAAATCTCGCAAAACGTGATAGGCTCGAATCTCACCGGGTTTTGTTAATCTCCACATTTATTCGTTAAGTCGTCAATTTTCGCTCAATTTCCATCTTTAGTCAATTTCGGCTCGTGTATGTTGGAAGTTTACAATTTGAGACTCCAATTCGACTTTTAATGATATTTTTGAAAAAATTTGAATTCCAATTTTTATTTATTTTGAAGAAAAATATTTTTGGATTTTTCAAATTTTTATGATTTTTTTGGAAATTTTGGGCATTTTTGAAAATTTGTGAAGTTTTAGAAATACGCACTTGTGACCCCCCCTAACTTAGACTTTTGCATTGTCCTCAAGCAAAAAGGACGAAAATCTAACTCAAGGCGAATAATAAGTGCGGAAAAATAAAACAAACAAATGTGAAAAATGCAACAAGACACTATATGACACTCATGCATGACTCAAAAATACGACAACAATCACCCCATACGCGTCGGGGGTGCGACGACCTCTCATCTCTCCATAAACTCACCCGACCCCTTGCACGGGGAATGATGCTCTCCTTATCACCCCCGTCTTCCTATCATATACTAACAACCGGAATAAGTTGGGACCTCGCCCATAGATAAAGGATAGATCGGGAGACTCATCGTGACTAATTGGAAAGGGATCCTCATGATCCTGACTCAAAGCGTGGTCTGCGTGCGCTGACTCGGAGGGAACACCTAAGTTTCTTTCAATTTTTAAGACACATGGGTCGGGCTCTAAGTTGTATGGACCACAACTTTTCTCCTCATTTGCCTTCGGGACCTCTAGTGGTATGGGTGGATGGTCACAAAGAAGGAATTTATCAATTTTAGCTTCCCATTCGCTTTCTTCTAGGTGATGAAATGAATCCAATAGAGCTTGGACTTCGTCGTTAAGGCTCTCATCCAGGCTCTCATCCACCGGACCGAATTCTTTTTCAAAGTCTTCAAGACTTATATCTCCTAATTCTCTCTCTCGAGTGTGTTTTGAACAATTTCGTTCACTCTCTTCTGAAGACTTCTGTGATGTGGATGGTTGGTCATTACGAAGAAATTCATCTATTGTATCTTGCCATTCGCTCTCATCCAGCATCTCCCTCGTAATACTCATCAAATATTTTTTTATTTTTTATTTTTTATTTTTGGTCAAAGTTTTAGATTAACTCAATCTATACCTAAGTCTACCTAATTCCCCGGCAACGGCGCCAAAAACTTGACACGACTCAGAATGTGTATCTAAAGTGTGTGCTCTCTAGGCTCAAGTGCAAGCCTATCGTTCAAGTAATAATCCGACAAGTCGGGTATCGATCCTCAGGGAAAAAGGACAACGGAGTTGTGACGACGGGATAAGATTGAGGAATCCTAACAATGACTCTAAAAGAAAAGAAAAAGATTGATTTGGCTTTTTGAGATGGATTAAACTAAATGAAATTATGAAAGTATAATGAAAAATGCAACTAACTAAATTATCTAAATGAGGAATGAAGAATTGAATTGAACTTTTTAACTAAATGATGAGAAGACAGGATGGGAATACAATCCCCCAACCCTAGTGTAATGCAGTGATAACGTTGATCATAAATTTATCCGATTAATTCAAACCCGGAATTTAGTACTCCCAAGCATTATGTATACGAGGTTCAAGCCCGCGTCATACCTAATCTGAGGATGAGTAAATCGGTATCGCGGTAATTACACTCAAATTGTACTCTAAATCATCACGAGTACCCATAGGCAAACGAGATATAAAGATCTACAATTCTTAAGAAATTACGCGATACGATTTAAATTAATCATTAAATTCAGCGGATCAACGTTATACACATGCACTAACACATCAGGTTGGGTTCATGCATCCCAACCTTGAAAAACCTAGCCGGACATGTTAAATTGCCTAATGCATGAAAGAATGATGTTGCATGTGTATGAATTCATGATAAAACTAAATCTAAACATGTAAATACGTATTATGAATGCGAAAACAAGTTGAATCTAATGGGAAAACAAAGCATGCAAGAGCAATAATAAGAAACAAGAATCTTGAATTAAAACTAGAAAAGCAAACCCGAAACAATGAATTCTTGAAGTAATTTTAGCCCTTGATGTTCCTAGATGTTCCTCCCCTTTTTCTCTATCAAAAACTCTCTAAAAATGGCCCTAAAAGCTGCTCTTAGGTTAATCCTTCGTTCCCCACAAGTTTGGAGTGTTTTAAACCTATTAGGAGACTTGGAGACCAATCCAAATGAAAGACAAAATTCGCGTGTCAGGTACAGCGAACCGGTTCGCAGGTACAGCGAACCGGTTCGCATGTACCTGCCTGGTCTTGCTCTCAGCACTTAGATTTTTTTCTGGTTTTTCTCTTCTTTTCTTGGATTTTTCTTCAACTTCAACTGAGCATAACTTTTCAACCGTAGCTCGGATTTGGGTGTCGTTTCTTCCAGTATTCTCGTTGTTCCGAGATCTTCAACTTCCCAGAAGGCATCACCTCCAGAATCGGGCTGTAAAATTACGAAAATGCCCTTGAACTTGCCTTCCTAGCCTTTCTTCTATGATTTTTCCGCAACTTCAAGGGGTCATAACTCTTTCATCGTAGCTCGGATTGAGGTGCCGTTTTTTATGGTGTTCTTGTAATTGAAAGATCTTAAACTTTCTAGTTGGACCCACTTCCGGACTAAGGCTGAAAAATTACAAAAATGCCCTTGAACTTGCCTTCCTAGCTTTTCTTGCACTGTCTTGCTTCCTCCTTTGCACTGCTTGCATAATTAACCTGTAAAACCAATAGGAGAAGTACAAAACACGCAATACTCGCCAAGAAGGTTAGAAGCATAAAAGTGAATCAAATCCATATATGTTACATCATTCGGGTTCACAAAAGTACTGAAATTAGGGGGATAAATATACAATATTTATGCCCAATCACTACCTCCGGGGTACTCTTTTTCGACTATCTCGGCCCATCCGAACTCAACCGTGCACTCAGAATTTGCATTTGAATTAATTTATAAAATCCTTATCTCACACCCAAATTAGTCTATAGTGACTCCCGGCTGAGATAAATAGATGCCACGTCACTAATACATGTTATGACGTAATTAAATTATTACTATTCACTTAGTAATTAAATTTACTTAAATATTAACCATTCACTCTCCGATTAATATTTAAATAAATATTACTATAATTAATTCAATTAAATTACGACACACAAGTAATTTGAAATATTTCGAATTAATTAAATATTAAATACACAAAAATACGGGGTGTTACATACTCCTCCCCTTACAAAGGAATTTCATCCTCGAAATTTGGTCATAACTGCGGTGAATAACTCTGGATCTCGCTCTCACATATCCTCCTCCCGCTCCTACATAGACTCGTCAATACTGTTGCCTGAAACGATGAGCCTATACTCGACCGGCTCTGCTATCTTTATGTTAAGAAATTCCCCCTATGTATGGGTGTCAATTTCCTTATTGCCAAACGCGTGACTATCTTTCGGGTAATCACCTGCATCATCCCTGACTAAAGCATGTCAGACTGGAACCTTCAACTCATGGTGATGTACCCCTCCTTACGTCCCTGAACTATACGAAAAGATATAACTTACTTGATTCCCGCTGATGGATCGTAACCGATTTTGGTCCTAACAGCTTGTTATTTCCCCACCTCTTATCTACCAAAGGTGGATAATGAAAATTTTCACATGAGGTCTCCCAAGGTGTTATGCAGACTAAGCCGTTATGAGGCATCACACGTAACTCTACCTGAATTACTCAAAAATATAGAATGCACAATCCTCACTTTCTGTCTACCCCTTGACTTAAGGGCGACACGTTTAACCCAATATGTAACTTTGTCCCTATCACATCCTGACACTTTTTAGCAGAGGTGGGACTGAAAGGTCTCACATAAATTCCCAACAATATTGGACGACACCTTGTTGTGTTTCACTCCTGCCCAATAATAGTAAAGTTTGGGTATACTACTCGATAGTATAGCCCATTTCGAGATAACAATTTGCATTCAGGTCAATCCATTCATCAAACCTGATGAAAATCTTGACCAGTCCACGATTTTTACCAACCTGAGCTTTAATTCCGTCACTGGAACCATAAAATTTCAAAAATTTCCTGGTTGATACCATCAAATCAACCCTTTTCCATCCTTAAATGGTCTACCCAGAGATAAATTCACCATGTCTTATTCAACACCAATTTTCATGCTCAAGAACTCCATTCCTTGTGCAGTTTTTGTTAGGTAGGCATCTACACCTTGTCTATGCATCAAACTACTCTAGGCATATAATTAAGTGATAATCTTTTATATTTTCCCCAAAATGTGAGTTTCTCCCTTGCCTAGGGATATCTTATTTCATAGGTCTCCCCCGCCTTTTCACTCCCTATGGTGGAGGTAGTTCTCCAGTTCACTACACTTTTCCATTTATTTTCTGACTGACCCATAGGCATATAGTCACACGCTTATTTACACATTTCTTTATTTAAGACGATTCTGAAATCAAACTAACTAGGGCGCCCATACACCCTAAATCTCGTGCATATTTGCACAACATCACAGGTGTCACACACGTAATATTTTTCTTTCATGGTTATCTCACAGATCACACTATATCATATGATTACATTCGATATTTACCCAAATCAAAATTTAATCTTCTCAATGTTTCCCGCCCATTAACTTGCGGTGCAAAAAATTTCTCAGTGCTTCTTTCACAGCACTACCCGGCTATACTGTCCTTATAGAGTAATAACTCTCAATTCAATGAGTTTTCTCCACATATTCAATACTCGCCATTTAAACTGGTGCCCTAGCATCAATTAAATCCTTTCTACTATAAACGTTTATAAGGCTTGTGCGCATAACATTTTACAACAGAGTCCAAAAGAACTTTCCCCAATGCATTAAACACTAACATTTTCGTTTATTGATTTTTGTAGACACGAGCATATAATCGGGACACCCAAAACTCTATCCCTGTACTCACATGTCTAATTTTTGACTCCCGAGTATCTAAAGGAGTTATATAATGCCACGCTCGCACTATCACTATGTCTTTAGCGCTAAGTCACTAACAAGCTAAATCTCTCTGCCCTATGGTTAATCCGCCATGCCCTGAATTACATCAGTAAACGACTCTACGCACCGGGATCCAATAGAACTAGATGGATGTACCCCCTGAAGTCTACTTCATACCAACATTTTCCCAAGACCGGCCCTCTTTCAGGTAGAATAAAGCTAAAATAAAATATACATCCTTCTCTGGAATAGCGAATACGATAGTCTTGCTGTAACCGCCCACCATCACTTACCCATCGCTAACTAGTCCATACCCAGAAAAATCATGCTCGTA
This sequence comes from Sambucus nigra, assembly GCA_949130495.1. Lineage (NCBI taxonomy): Eukaryota > Viridiplantae > Streptophyta > Magnoliopsida > Dipsacales > Adoxaceae > Sambucus > Sambucus nigra. Next base: position 305,552,775 of record OX422207.1, on the reverse strand, counting down.
TGGCACTCTCAAAATGAGATAATCTCGTACCGTATATATCCTCTCAGTGTTCACACCTTCTCCCCTGCAGATAAAATAGAAGAAAGTCCCATTATCCCATGGTAAATATGTACTTAGTAGTAATACTGCAATACACCCACTAAACTCGTCTCCCGCGTGAATATAGTGTTAACAAGAATACTGTGACCACTCGTGTCACAAAACTCACCCCATCTATCTGAGGATAAAACTCATACTTCCACTCGCCTATACACCGACGACCCAAATAGTTACTGGACATAATATTTTCATCCAACCGAACCAAAACTTCATAATTGTTATCCCTACTGGGCATCCCACTCCTATCCCCTGACTCACTGTGGACATAATCAATTGTTGTGGTCCCACTTTCCACACAAAAGAAACCTCTCTGTGTCAATCCCCTGCCTCAGGCCCCAATGGCCATGTTGGGGTTGTCCTCGCGTACTTGGTAATCTTGACCCAAATTATTACCCTCGTTGTCCCTTTGGCTTCACTGGCCCTTATGGGACTCGTTGTTGGCCTTAATGACATTGGCTAAATCCAACATCACTTGGTAGAAATTCTATTGACCTTAATCATTAAAATGGATCCTTTACTGGGTATCTCCTTGTGGTGCCTCACTAGCACTGCTAAATACGATCTTGCCTTTTAGTCAGATACTCCACCTCCCTTGGATTACTTCTCACACAAGTATTGATGTCAAATCGAAAACATACTACCTTGATAACTATAACACCAGTCATCCTAACCGGAGTTTTCCACCCACGCTTGTGTATTACCCACGAGTCCATTATTAACCCATGGACGCATTCTTGACCTCTGCATCCACCTCATTGGGTACGAAGTTTGCTACATAATTCAACTTTCCCTTATGTTTGGCCACTGTTCGGACCTTCTGAAGTAAGTACTGAAATCTCCTTTGCCTGGTGTAAATGGATGATGTGAAGATTTACGGTCAGATCGCACCCTGAATTCCTTATTATTCATGGTATTTCTCCATAGATGTGGTGACTGACTCCTACCACTACAACATCGCCCCACTGGGCTAAAATTTTATTCAAAATTTTGTCATAGGTGCCGCCGCACACCACCCTACACAATTATCTTTGGGTTATCTCTACCATTGACGTATCACACTACTCTGCTACTCGAATCCTTATAGATATCCCTTCCAAAAGGGTCCTTCCACACTTTCCCCACCCCTTGCTGACTACGCTGGGTGAGGCTGAAATTGTACCACAGTTATCTACAATAGTTCTTTGGGAGACGATCTCTCCCAGGTCATTATTCTATCACCACCTGCCTGAATAACAATAAAGGTGATTCCAATCATAATCACCATTTCTAGAATACCCCATGTCTTCTGTTGAGCCTCTCCTCCTGCAATCTTCCTCTAGCCCTCGTTGGTCGTCCTAAGGAATGTTCGGTGTACAAAGCCCAACCAAACTCGTGTATGAATCACATCACTATACTTGATAGATGGAGACTGTAAGTCTCATACATAGAGGAATACAATAATTCTATCATAAGGCTCTATATTGAAGAACGCTAAGCAAAAACATGAAAAGCCGCACAGATCCTAAGGACACTAGAACCTGATGCTCTGATACCATATGTGACACCCCGCCTAATAACGGGTGATCAATCCTATATCAAATTAAAACACGAATCCCAGTTGGTTCATTCTTAGCATCACTGTCGAAAAACCTTTTAAAACATACTAATCACCTAGTATTCCAAAAAGCCGGTGTCAAATTTTATCTTTTTATTTAAACAAAAATAATAACATGCGCAAATAAATCATTAACAATCACAAGCTAACTAAATCCTACCATCACATATAAATAAGAAACTGGCCGAATAAACAATCGACTAAAATCCAACACAAATGTAAAGACAGATAATAATAGATCTTAAGTATCTGAAATAAAAACTAAATAAAGTCGTGAGCAACATGCTCGAATATCGGATAAAAAATCCCTATACTAGGAATAGAAGGAATAAAGGCGCCTATCAAAATCCTGCAATATCCATATATGCTGCAGCAGCGAATCCCTGGAATGAATCAAGCCTTGCGTCCTTATGGCTGGACACCTAAAAGTTTTTAAAAATAGTTTTATAGCAAGGGTTAAAACCAAAAATATTTTGAAAATATTTAGCAAATGATTAACTTGCAGTAATATAAAATGCATGAATGCGCTTCATATTTAAGTTATTGTCGCACTCCCTTGAGGACGAAATCACCTCTCAACTAATGTGCACACCTAACACTTTCTTTATATCCCACCTAGTCCTCTACCCCGAAACTAGATACTTGATATAACTCTTGTCAATCGACCTACTCAATCCCGAGTATTTTCAATGCATGATTCTTAAGTTATTTACCACCTTAACTTAGTTAACCATCTTTCGCTGAAAGCCATATAACATTCGCTAGTTATATAAATAATACAATTTTCTCCCCGTATTTGAATTACCCGTATATAATTATTCACATTATCATATACATAAAGTTATCTTTCAATAATCACACATATGTTGAATATGAATATAACCCATATATAATTAATACAATTCACTTCCTGTATTTACTTACTCGTATATAACTATTTATCCCATTATATACGTAGAACCATATTAAAACATTCACACATATGTTGAATATAATTATAACCCATCCTTCCGAGTAATAACTCACCAGATGTATTCTCTAAAGTGTTATTCGACTAGATGTACTCGCATAAGCTAGTTACCCCAAGTTAGAATCGCTCACTAACTTAGCCAAAATATAAACATAATGGAGGCAGTCATATTCCTTCCATAAAAGTGAGATAAGCCCCTCACCCATATAACGGACGATAAGGCCTGGGGATATACTCGCCCTACTCCTTAAGCTAGGGGATTCACCCACTTCGCGCAACCTCCATGGATAGCACTAAAGCATAAAATTAAATAAATATCTAGTCACTGATATTTAATAACACACAATATATATATATATATATATATATATATATAATAAAGTTGAAAACTTATATATGTCACAAGTTGATAAGATGATGTCATGGATATAAATTTTTCCTGCACTACCTAATTTACCCTTCTATCATTTTAGTTTCCCCTTTTTTCCTACACTTAATTTTATTTCCTGCTCTTCCCCAAAATTCAAAAATAGGGTAAAAGGATAATTGACCTTATTCTCTCACAAACCCTCATTACACAAACCTACCCGACATTCTCTCACTTACCCCTCATTATCCAACAATATCAACAATGGGAGAGAGAGAAACCTCTTCAGCCTCCATCAACAACGAACAATAAAAGAACATGAAAATCGAGTTTTTCTTGCATCAGATCTGATTTTTCGACTTCGTGATGTCGTGATTTGGGAAAATCGAGTTTTTCTTGCATCAGATCTGATTTTCTGACTTCGTGATTTGGGAAAATTGAGTTTTTCGACATCAGATTTGCTCAGACATAAAATCGCACATACATTTGTGCATCTCATTCCCTTTGTGAGGTCTTTGTACATTAGATCGACATCAGGTAGATTCGTATTTCCCTATTCTCAAGGTCTTTGTGTATCTCATGGTCAACCACGCTATATCTTTTTCAACTTTCAATTTTATTTGGGTTTTGAGATTGGTGTTTTTAATGTTATTGGGTTTTATATTGCTATTCTTAACCATGGTTTATATTGCTGTGAAATAGTGAGGGTTTTGCTTCTCATGACAAAAAAAAGAGGGATTCTTTTTTCTTGAAGGTTTTTTACTGATTAGTGTTTTGGTTTTGGTTTTGGTTTGGCCATGTGAGATTTGATAGTTCAGTATATGAACAGTTGTCTTCTTGGTTGACCATTTTCCTCTTGGTATTAACTTCGATATTCAGGAACTTTATGCTGTTTATTTTGATATTCAAGAACTAGCAACTTTATGCAGTATTATGATCCAATATGAAAAGAAAAATTGACTGTTCATGAATCAGTTGGCTTCTATATATTCATTTGGGTACATATATATATATATATATATGTTTTGTCCATACGTAAAAACTATGTACGTGCTTATTCTTTGATTATTTGTGAATAAAAAATATGTTTCAATTTGAATAAGGTTTAATCATCTCCTTTATAGAATCCAACTGTGAACCAATTCACATTTGAAGCACAACGACTAAATAATCTAAATCAAACGCCATTTTTTTTCTTTATTGGAATCTTCTCTCAATTTTTGAAGCACAATTCGGTCAGAACGACTGCATTAATCAGTCAGAACAGTTTCGATCCAATGCAATGACTACATTAATGACTATAGGAAAGGTATGTACGGATAATTTCCCATATTCTTCTATGTGTACATCGTTGATGCCATTTCAATCAATTTTAATTAGAAAATAACAAATGTGTATGGTAGTTAATTAGTCCATCAGTCACAATTTTATCTTTGTGACATCGTTCTTGGAAAGCATTCTAATTTCGTCTTTGTGAAACGACTTTCTTTCAATTGAAATATTCATTGTGAAATTTATAAAATGACTTTCTTTCATTTATTGAACGAATTTCTTAATTCCTTTAAGAGACTAATTTAATTAATTGGTTTTTTTTTCTTGAAGGTTCGTGGCCCGGAGTGTGATCATTAGAAACACTGATAGGTAATTTCTTAACTTTTCGTAGTATTTATGTTCATGTTTTCCATTGTTCAATTACACTTGGCCCGAAATAAGCAGACTTGGTTTAGGGACCAACTTGGTTTTGTAATATCGCATGTGTAAGATCAGTTTTGTATAACTTCCATGATTTTTAGTGTGTGTATAATGTAAATTTAGGGACCGTCTTGGTTTCCTTATTATTATTTTTCCTATGTTTTTGGTTTTCTATTATAGGTCACCAATGAATGGGATGAAGCACGTAAAAGATACTGCAAAGAGGAGATCCATGGCCCAATTACACGGCATATGGCCCAAGCCCAAATTCGAGAAGAAGAAGCACATAATCAGTAAGAGGATCAGGCTCACCAATGCTCATTTTCCTGAGCTGTTCCAGAAACATAATTTCCCCTGTACTTATGCAAATGCAGTACTTATGCAGTACTTTTCCATATGCAGTACTCAAGGTGCAAATGCAGTACTTATGCAGTACCATAGATGTAAGGCGCTACGCGCACTAAGGTGCAACTCGGGTGCCTGGAATGGTGGTAGGCGAGGCGTGTTTGATGAGGCGCATGCCTGTGGCCCTTAGGCGCGAGGCGCAGTCAGTCGAAGGGCGCTAGCCTAGGCGCGCTTCAGCCAATTTTTAGTTATATGTCTTTTTTTACATAAAAAATAAACCGGGCCATTTTTTACATAGAAAACAAATCGTATCCTTTATTTTACAAAACCCAAAAAGATAAAAGTATCTCAAAAAACACAAAACCTTTTCTACACACAAAAAAAAGCCCCGGCTCTTTCTTTATCCACTCTGGTGGTTCTCTCCATTCCGGCTCTACTTCTCTCTTCTCTCCAAACTTCGGAGGCTCAGGTATTTATCTTTTTCTGTTTTTTTATTTCTCACCCCGACTTATATTTTCTTTCTTTTTTTTTCTGTCCAAACGTATTTTTCTGCCTTTTTCCTTTCTTTGTTCCCTGTTATACCTGTTGGAGTATAACAAGTATCTGTTATACCTTTCTTCCATATTATATACCTATAAAACATAAAAAATATCATTGATGTCATTAAGTTATCAATGATTTATTTGTTGTTTCCTGTAAAAAGAAACACAAATTTTAGTTCAAAAAATATCAGTTGAATTGAAATTAATTCTTTACTTTTTTGGAGAAAATATCAGTTGAGTTGAATTAAAAAAATGTCAGTTGAAAAATGTCATTTTCTGACTTTTTTTTATTGTTTTCTGTAAAAAAAAAATATATATCAGTTGAAATTAAATCATTATTGTTTTTTGTATAAAGAAAGAAACAGTAAGAGTTGAAATAAATTTAATGGCGGCATTGGTTATGTAATGAACACCTGGTGCAACAGATTCTATTCTAAAGTTTTATACGATGCTGAAAGGTATTCATGTTGTTGGTTCATCATCCGAGTTTGTTTCCAATCGTTTAATATATTTCTTGGTGTGATCTTCTTTAAGATGGCGCGATCTTCATTTTTTGTCATGAATTTTTGGCGTGTAAGCAGAAGTAGCAGAGGCAATTGTTGCCCGAATAGCTCTGCTGTTTAATGTCACTGATGGTTGATATGTATGTTAACGGTATTATTTTTAATAGGCAATGGAAATATCTTCCAAATTCATCTCGGATTTCCATGATGGGAAGGAGTTTTCCCAGAATTCTTGAGAACCTCCATTCGACAATATGTACTCCATTATTCTATTACTGAATTCATTTTCTTTTGGTTTAAAAATTTTTTTGCGACCAAGAGAACTGTACATGTGTAACTTCCGATCACAATTAACACAGAAAACTTAGCTTTTTTAACAAATAAAATATCCTACTCATTTCGGAATTTTGATTGTGACACTAAAGCATGATCTGGTGGTTTGAAGGCATTCTCTCTAAGAGGGCCTTTTCCCACCGTTCCTATTCTTTTTATTCTTGGATGCAGCTGAACCACCAAATTTTTTAGCAGATGCCTTATATTGTTAGCTACAGATGCCTCATGCTATTTCGATTAATGTTCATATGCCTCATGCTATTCTGATTAATATTCAGATGCCTCACGGGTAGAGGCATGTGTTGACCCTCAAATACAAAAAACTCCTTACTTCCTATAACTATACGAGGCAAGCATATTTATACAAATATAAATATAAAAGCATACACATTATAGAACATAAATGTAAATTTCAATTGATGCTTTCTTAACCATGTTTTTATTATCTCAACAATGATTTAGGGGGTTGTCCGTGGTTATTGGTAGAGAGGATCTCAATCCCATCCATGGTATCTCTCTTCTAACACTATTCAAGGTTTTTCTGATGCCAAATCTATGTCCTTCGTATTATCTTCCTTTTCAACTTTAAGTTCAGATGATTAGTAAAAGTTGGTAATCTTATGGCTTTGTATAAATGTTGAGATTTACTATTATTTCTTATTTGTGTGATAATTTGAGCTACCAGTGTTAAATCAGTCCAGTGTTAAATCAGTCCCGTGTTAAATTTATGCTACCAGTGTTATTATAATTCGATCTATCAATGATGTTAGTTCCTATTTAACTTAAATATTGTGTAGTTTTGAAAGAGAAATGCTCCATACTATTTGAGGTATAACTGCGTGTTTTGGAGCTCAGCTACTTTGGAGGTTTAGTGAAAGTAATTTATTAAACTCAGAGAGTGAGTCTACATTGAAATATCGTGTGAGAGGTTTAGAAAAATTGTCTATTTCATTAATTTGTACTAAAGTCATGGGTTGTTTCTTTGTTGTTTGCTATTTGCGCTATAGGTGGAGAGACCTTCAACTTACTGAAACCTTCAAGTTATTGTTGTTTTATACTTTTTTTATTTTCCATGAATCTTTAAGATGGTGTGATCTTCTTTATGTAGTCTACTAATGATGCTCAAGTCACGGAGGTGAGAAGTAATACTATTTCACTTTAATTCTCTAGCTATATTTCATTATTTGATTGTTAATTTAGAAACATTAGTATTTATTATCAATAATATGTATTCAATAAATAATGTTTTATAGCGTTTCATATTTTTTTTGTTTAAATTTTGATAGTTAAAACAAGATTCCAATGTTGACCTGAATTATAGAAGCTCCAAGGCAAAGAAGCTCCAGAAATAGTACAGTTCTCTAATATTTATGTTTGTATTTGAGAAAGATGAAAAACATTCATTCTCCATCTTAGTATTGTTGTATGTGTATTTCTACTTTGATATTCAGAACAAAATGAATTTATGGCCTCAAACATTTCGCTCATATTCTCAACATTGAAACTGTTGCGAATGTTTTCAAATTATAGCTTAATGATTTTAATCGTATGTTCAAAAAATCGTATAGATTAAAGGAATTCCATGTTTTGCAGATAATAGTGTTTGTGTCACGAGTAGGTAAGTGGAGCATTGATCTGGACGGTGCCGAAGAGTGAAATATGCGAAAGGTATGTACGGGGGTTGAACCTCACATGCCCACACATGCATGTGAGGCAGCCTCGGGAAAAGTTGCGGGGATAGTGATTTCAACTCAATTTTAGGATTGGTGTTTTTTTTTGTTAAGCCCATGTCGAATCTTCAACGAGTGCTATTGCGTTTGGTTTGCTTTTTATTGTGTAGTTGTGTTATGTTCCTCAATAACTTTATATTTGTTCAATGGTTTATTATTGAAACTATTGTTTGTATATTTGATATTTTCCATAGTTTCTTCCAGTTCGTTTTGCAGAAAAAAGTTTCATGGCCCAGGGGAAAACATGTGAGTGGACAAACATGATTACACATATGATGGATGTACGGGGCAAGCATGATTACACATAATTATTGTTTTAGAGGGAGTTACATATGCCAGGACAATAGGATTACACATAATAATTATTGTAATAGTTCCAGAAAAAGACCAAAGTGGACAAACGATGTATCCAAAGTTTATATTCTGATGTTATGAATGTTTTTGTAAGTGCGACACAATGTACCAAACTCACGAGTACAAATGTAAAACTGTGCTAACTCCACAAGTCATAAATGGTTTGCAATTTATGTTTGTTTTGTTTCCTTACCTCCCAAACCCGTTTGTTAAAATATCAAGGATGATTTAATGATTTATTTAGTTTTTCCATCCCAAACACTCAATCCAGTTGCGAGTTGATATAAATATCAACTTATCCATATCAATGGAACTTTAATATTGTCACTATTTTGAATACATTCTACTCTAAGCAGTAGTTTTACCTAAGAGGATGATTGACATTCAATATAATTTAGCTTATTGTGTTTCCACACTGTTGAAATTCAATATAGTTTATCTTACTTATTTGAGTCCAAGCCCGATCAAGTGAAGTTATGTAGTTTTCAAAATTTTCAGTTCAGTGGCTATCTTCAAGTGATCATTGTATACCTATATATATATAAAACCTTGACTGCGTACCTCAGACTTGGAATTTATCTCTCTGTTTTGTACATGTTTTTATTGTCCTTTCTTAAATTTTTACCCCCTCTTATATTAACAAATTATATTCATGTTAAAAAGTTCATGTGGCATAACATATGCGAGTAAATTATTGTGGTTGAAGGGGTTGAATTTTGTTATTGACCCGGATCTAGCATTAATAAATGGGTGGTGATATTTTCACCCCAAAAAGTTCTCCAAAACACCATAAAACATTCACTTTTATCTCCTTAACACCACAGACCAAGAAAATGATTACTACGGTCAAGGTTGGTCGTGAAAATGAGTATTACGTTTAAGGTTGGCTGTGAAAATGAGTATTATGGCCAAGGTTAGCCATGAAAATGATACCACGGTCAGGGTTAGCCGTGAAAATGAGTACTACGGCCAAGGTTGTCCATGAAAATGGATACCACAGTTAAGGTTAGCCGTGAGATTTTGTTGGGTTGAATAGTAAAAAAAATGACTTTTTTTCTTTTTGGTGTTAAGAAAATCTTTTTGGGCTGCGAATATCAGCACCCTTAATAAAAGTATAACCTCAAAATTTCTCATAAACAAAGAAAATTTTTCCATTTCGCAATTATCAGCGTGCCTTCAGGCACGGGCATACCATAGTATATATATATATATATAATAAAGTTGAAAACTTATATATGTCACAAGTTGATAAGATGATGTCATCGATATAAATTTTTCCTGCACTACCTAATTTACCCTTTTATCATTTTAGTTCCCCCTTTTTTCTTACACTAAATTTTATTTCCTGCTCTTCCCCAAAATTCAAAAATAGGGTAAAAGGATAATTGACCTTATTCTCTCACAAACCCTCATTACACAAACCTACCCGACATTCTCTCACTTACCCCTCATTATCCAACAATATCAACAATGGGAGAGAGAGAAACCTCTTCAGCCTCCATCAACAACGAACAGTAAAAGAACATGAAAATCGAGTTTTTCTTGCATCAGATCTGATTTTCCGACTTCGTGATGTCGTGATTAGGGAAAATCGAGTTTTTCTTACATCAGATCTGATTTTCTGACTTCGTGATTTGGGAAAATCGAGTTTTTCGACATCAGATTTGCTCAGACATAAAATCGCACATACATTTGTGCATCTCATTCCATTTGTGAGGTCTTTGTGCATTAGATCGATATCAGGTAGATTCGTATTTCCCTATTCTCAAGGTCTTTGTGTATCTCATGGTCAACCAAGCTATATCTTTTTCAACTTTTAATTTTATTTGGGTTTTGAGATTGGTGTTTTTAATGTTACTGCGTTTTATATTGCTATTCTTAACCATGGTATATATTGCTGTGAAATAGTGAGGGTTTTGCTTCTCATGACAAAAAAAAGAGGGCTTCTTTTTTCTTGAAGGTTTTTTTACTGATTAGTGTTTTGGTTTTGGTTTTGGTTTGGCTATGTGAGATTTGATAGTTAAGTATATCAACAGTTGTCTTCTTGGTTGACCATTTTCCTCTTGGTATTAACTTGGATATCCAGGAACTTTATGCTGTTTATTTTGATATTCAAGAACTAGCAACTTTATGCAGTATTATGATCTAATAAGAAAAGAAAAATTGACTATTCATGAATCAGTTGGTTTCTATATATTCATTTGGGTATATATATATATATATATATATATATATATATATATATATATATATATATATATATATATATATATATATATGTTTTGTCCATACGTAATAAGTATGTACGTGTTTATTCTTTGATTGTTTGTGAATAAAAAATATGTGTCAATTTGAATAAGGTTTAGTCATCTCCTTTATAGAATCCAACTGTGAACCAATTCACATTTGAAGCACAACGACTAAATAATCTAAATCAAACGCCATTTTTTTTCTTTATTGGAATCTTCTCTCAATTTTTGAAGCACAATTCGGTCAGAACGACGGCATTAATCAGTCAGAACAGTTTCGATCCTATGCAATGACTACATTAATGACTGTAGGAAAGGTATGTACGGATAATTTCCCATATTCTTCTATGTGTACATCATTGATGCCATTTCAATCAGTTTTAATTAGAAAATAACAAATGTGTATGGTAGTTAATTAGTCCATCAGTCACAATTTTATCTTTGTGACATCGTTCTTGGAATGCATTCTAATTTCATCTTTGTGAAACGACTTTCTTTCAAATGAAATATTCATTGTGAAATTTATAAAATGACTTTCTTTCATTTATTGAACGAATTTCTTAATTCCTTTACGAGACCAGTTTAATTAATTGGTTTTTCTTTTTTCTTGAAGGTTCGTGGCCCGAAGTGTGAACATTAGAAACACTGATAGGTAATTTCTTAACTTTTCGTAGTATTTATGTTCATGTTTTCCATTGTTTAATTACACTTGGCCCGAAATAAGAAAACTTGGTTTAGGGACCAACTTGGTTTTGTAAGATCGCATGTGTAAGATCAGTTTTGTATAACTTCCATGATTTTTAGTGTGTGTATAATGTAAATTTAGGGACCGACTTGGTTTGCTTATTATTATTTTTCCTATGTTTTTGGTTTTCTATTATAGGTCACCAATGAATGGGATGAAGCACGCAACAGATATTGCAAAGAGGAGATCCATGGCCCAGTTACACGGCATATGACCCAAGCCCAAATTCGAGAAGAATAAGCACATAATCAGCAAGAGGATCAGGCTCACCAATGCTCATTTTCCTGAGCTGTTCTAGAAACATAATTTTCTCTGTACTTATGCAAATGCAGTACTTATGCAGTACTTTTCCATATGCAGTACTCAAGGTGCAAATGCAGTACTTATGCAGTACCATAGATGTAAGGCGCTACGCGCACTAAGGTGCAACTCGGGTGCCTGGAATGGTGGTAGGCGAGGCGTGTTTGATGAGGCGCGTGCCTGTGGCCCTTAGGCGCTAGGCGCAGTCAGTCGAAGGGCGCTAGCCTAGGCGCGCTTCAACCAATTTTTAGTTATATGTCTTTTTTTACATAAAAAATAAACCGGGCCATTTTTTACATAGAAAACAAACCGTATCCTTTATTTTACAAAACCCAAAAAGATAAAATTATCTCAAAAAACACAACCTTTTCTACAAAAAAAAAAGCCCCGGCTCTTTCTTTATCCACTCTGGTGGTTCTCTCCATTCCGGCTCTACTTATCTCTTCTCTCCAAACTTCGGAGGCTCAGGTATTTATCTTTTTCTATTTTTTTTATTTCTCACCCCGACTTATATTTTCTTTCTTTTTTTTCTGTCCAAACGTATTTTTCTGCCTTTTTCCTTTCTTTGTTCCCTGTTATACCTGTTGGAGTATAACAAGTATCTGTTATACCTTTCTTCCATATTATATACCTATAAAACATAAAAAATATCATTGATGTCATTAAGTTATCATTGATTTCTTTGTTGTTTCCTGTAAAAAGAAACACAAATTTTAGTTCAAAAAATATCAGTTGAATTGAAATTAATTCTTTACTTTTTTGGAGAAAATATCAGTTGAGTTGAATTAAAAAAAATGTCAGTTGAAAAATGTCATTTTCTGACTTTTTTTTTATTGTTTTCAGAAAAAAAATATATATATCAGTTGAAATTAAATCATTATTGTTTTTTGTATAAAGAAAGAAACAGTAACAGTTGAAATAAACTTAATGGCGGCAATGGTTGTATAATGAACACCTGGTGCAACAAATTATATCCTAAAGTTTTATACGATGCTGAAAGGTATTCATGTTGTTGGTTCATCATCCGGGTTTGTTTCCAATCATTTAATATATTTCTTGGTGTGATCTTCTTTAAGATGGCCCGATCTTCATTTTTTTGTCATGAATTTTTGGCGTGTAAGCGGAAGTGGCAGAGGCAATTGTTGCCCGAATAGCTCTGCTGTTTAATGTCACTGATGGTTGATATGTATGTTAACGGTATTGTTTTTAATAGGCAATGGAAATATCTTCCAAATTCATCTCGGATTTCCATGATGGGAAGGATTTTTCCCAGAACTCTTGAGAACCTCCATTCGACAATATGTACTCCATTATTCTATTACTGAATTCATTTTCTTTTGGTTTAAAAAATTTTTTGCGACCAAGAGAACTGTACATGTGTAACTTCCGATCACAATTAACACAAAAAACTTAGTTTTTTTAACAAATAAAATATCCTACTCATTTGGGAATTTTGATTGTGTCACTAAAGCATGATCTGGTGGTTTGAAGGCATTCTCTCCAAGAGGGCCTTTTCCCACCGTTCCTATTCTTTTTATTTTGGGATGCAGCTGAACCTCCAACTTTTTTAGCAGATGCCTTATATTGTTAGCTACAGATGCCTCATGCTATTCTGATTAATATTTAGATGCCTCACGAGTAGAGACATGTGTTGACCCTCAAATACAAAAAACTCCTTACTTCCTATAACTATACGAGGCAAGCATATTTATACTAATATAAATATAAAAGCATAGACATTATAGAACATAAATGTAAATTTCAATTGATGCTTTCTTAACCATGTTTTTATTATCTCAACAATGATTTAGGGGGTTGTCCGTGGTTATTGGTAGAGAGGATCTCAATCCCATCCATGGTATCTCTCTTCTAACACTATTCAAGGTTTTTCTGATGCCAAATCTATGTCCTTCGTATTATCTTCCTTTTCAACTTTAAGTTGCGATGAATAGTGAAAGTTGGTAATCTTATGGCTTTGTATAAATGTTGAGATTTACTATTATTTCTTATTTGTGTGATAATTTGAGCTACCAGTGTTAAATTAGTCCAGTGTTAAATCAGTCCCGTGTTAAATTTATGCTACCAGTGTTATTATAATTCGATCTATCAATGATGTTAGTTCCTATTTAACTTAAATATTGTGTAGTTTTGAAAGAGAAATGCTCCATACTGTTTGAGGCATAACTTCGTGTTTAGGAGCTCAGCTACTTTGGAGGTTTAGTGAAAGTAATTTATTAAACTCAGAGAGTGAGTCAACATTGAAATATCGTGTGAGAGGTTTAGAAAAATTGTCTATTTCATTAATTTGTACTAAAGTCATGGGTTGTTTCTTTGTTGTTTGCTATTTGCGCTATAGGTGGAGAGACCTTCAACTTACTGAAACCTTCAAGTTATTGTTGTTTTATACTTTTTTTTATTTTCCATGAATCTTTAAGATGGTGTGATCTTCTTTATGTAGTCTACTAATGATGCTCAAGTCACGGAGGTGAGAAGTAATACTATTTCACTTTAATTCTCTAGCTATATTTCATTATTTGATTGTTAATTTAGAAACATTAGTATTTATTATCAATAATATGTATTCAATAAATAATGTTTTATAGCGTTTCATATTTTTTTGGTTTAAATTTTGATAGTTAAAACAAGATTCGAATGTTGACCTGAATTATAGAAGCTCCAAGGCAAAGAAGCTCCAGAAATAGTATAGTTCTCTAATATTTATGTTTGTATTTGAGAAAGATGAAAAGCATTCATTCTCTATCTTAGTATTGTTATATGTGTATTTCTACTTTGATATTCATAACAAAACGAATTTATGGCCTCAAACATTTCGCTCATATTCTCAACATTGAAACTGTTGCAAATGTTTTCAAATTATAGCTTATTGATTTTAATCGTATGTTCAAAAAATCGTATAGATTAAAGGAATTCCATGTTTTGCAGATAACACTGTTTGTATCACGAGTAGGTTAGTGGAGCATTGATCTGGACGGTGCCGAAGAGTGAAATCTGTGAAAGGTATGTACGGGGGTTGAACCTCACATGCCCACACATGCATGTGAGGCAGCCTCGGGAAAAGTTGCAGGGATAATGCTTTCAACTCAATTTTAAGATTGGTGTTTTTTTTTGTTAAGCCCATGTCGAATCTTCAACGAGTGCTATTGCGTTTGGTTTTCTTTTTATTGTGTAGTTGTGTTATGTTCCTCAATAACTTTATATTTGTTCAATGGTTTATTATTGAAACTATTGTTTGTATATTTGATATTTTCCATAGTTTCTTCCATTTCGTTTTGCAGAAAAAAGTTTCATGGCCCAGGGGAAAACATGTGAGTGGACAAACATGATTACACATATGATGGATGTACGGGGCAAGCATGATTACACATAATTATTGTTTTAGAGGGAGTAACATATGCCAGGACAATAGGATTACGCACAATAATTATTGTAATAGTTCCAGAAAAAGACCAAAGTGGACAAACGATGTATCCAAAGTTTATATTCTGATGTTATGAATGTTTTTGTAAGTGCGACACAATGTACCAAACTCACGAGTAGAAATGTAAAACTGTGCTAACTCCACAAGTCATAAATGGTTTGCAATTTATGTTTGTTTTGTTTCCTTACCTCCAAAACCCGTTTGTTAAAATATCATGGATGATTTAATGATTTATTTAGTTTTTCCATCCCAAACACTCAATCCAGTTGCGAGTTGATATAAATATCAACTTATCCATATCAATGGAACTTTAATATTGTCACTATTTTGAATACATTCTACTCTAAGCAGTAATTTTACCTAAGAGGAACATTGACATTCAATATAATTTAGCTTATTGTGTTTCCACACTGTTGAAATTCAATATAGTTTATCTTACTTATATGAGTCCAAGTCTGATCAAGTGAAGTTATGTAGTTTTCAAAATTTTCAGTTCAGTGGCTATCTTCAAGTGATCATTGTATACCTATATATATATATATATATAAAACCTAGACTGCGTACCTCAGACTTGGAATTTATCTCTCTGTTTTGTACATGTTTTTATTGTCCTTTCTTAAAATTTTACCCCCTCTTATATTAACAAATTATATTCATGTTAAAAAGTTCATGTGGCATAACATATGCGAGTAAATTATTGTGGTTGAAGGGGTTGAATTTTGTTATTGACCCGGATCTAGCATTAATAAAAGGGTGGTGATATTTTCACCCCAAAAAGTTCTCCAAAACACCATAAAACATTCACTTTTATCTCCTTAACACCACAGACCAAGAAAATGATTACTACGGTCAAGGTTGGTCGTGAAAATGAGTATTACGTTTAAGGTTGGCTGTGAAAATGAGTATTACGGCCAAGGTTAGCCATGAAAATAATACCACGGTCAGGGTTAGCCGTGAAAATGAGTACTACGGCCAAGGTTGGCCATGAAAATGGATACTACAGTTAAGGTTAGCCGTGAGATTTTGTTGGGTTGAATTGTAAAAAAAATGACTTTTTTTCTTTTTGGTGTTAAGAAAATCTTTTTGGGGTGCGAATATCAGCACCCTTAATAAAAGTATAACCTCAAAATTTCTCATAAACAAAGAAAATTTTTCCATTTTGCAATTATCAGCGTGCCTTCAGGCACGGGCATACCCTAGTATATATATATATATATATATATATATAATAAAGTAGAAAACTTATATATGTCACAAGTTGATAAGATGATGTCATCGATATAAATTTTTCCTGCACTACCTAATTTACCCTTCTATCATTTTAGTTCCCCCTTTTTTCTTACACTTAATTTTATTTCCTGCTCTTCCCCAAAATTCAAAAAAAGGGTAAAAGGATAATTGACCTTATTCTCTCACAAACCCTCATTACACAAACCTACCCGACATTCTCTCACTTACCCCTCATTATCCAACAATATCAACAATGGGAGAGAGAGAAACCTCTTCAGCCTCCATCACAACGAACAATAAAAGAACATGGAAATCGAGTTTTTCTTGCATCAGATCTGATTTTCCGACTTCGTGATGTCGTGATTTGGGAAAATCGAGTTTTTCTTGCATCAGAACTGATTTTCTGACTTCGTGATTTGGGAAAATCGAGTTTTTCGACATCAGATTTGCTCAGACATAAAATCACACATACATTTGTGCATCTCATTCCATTTGTGAGGTCTTTGTGCATTAGATCGATATCAGGTAGATTCGTATTTCCCTATTCTCAAGGTCTTTGTGTATCTCATGGTCAACCACACTATATCTTTTTCAACTTTCAATTTTATTTGGATTTTGAGATTGGTGTTTTTAATGTTACTGGGTTTTATAATGCTATGCTTAACCATGGTTTATATTGCTGTGAAATAGTGAGGGTTTTGCTTCTTATGACAAAAAAAAGAGGGATTCTTTTTTCTTGAAAGTTTTTTTACTGATTAGTGTTTTGGTTTTGGTTTTGGTTTGGCTATGTGAGATTTGATAGTTAAGTATATGAACAGTTGTCTTCTTGGTTGACCATTTTCCTCTTGGTATTAACTTGGATATCCAGGAACTTTATGCTGTTTATTTTGATATTCAAGAACTAGCAACTTTATGCAGTATTATGATCCAATAGGAAAAGAAAAATTGACTGTTCAAGAATTAGTTGGCTTCTATATATTCATTTGGGTATATATATATATATATATGTTTTGTCCATACGTAAAAAGTATGTACGTTCTTATTCTTTTATTGTTTGTGAATAAAAAATATGTTTCAATTTGAATAAGGTTTAGTCATATCCTTTATAGAATCCAACTGTGAACCAATTCACATTTGAAGCACAACGACTAAATAATCTAAATCCAACGCCATTTTTTTTTCTTTATTGGAATCTTCTCTCAATTTTTGAAGCACAATTCGGTCAGAACGACTGCATTAATCAGTCAGAACAGTTTCGATCCTATGGAATGACTACATTAATGACTGTAGGAAAGGTATGTACGGATAATTTCCCATATTCTTCTATGTGTACATCGTTGATGCCATTTCAATCCGTTTTAATTAGAAAATAACAAATGAGTATGGTAGTTAATTAGTCCATCAGTCACAATTTTATCTTTGTGACATCGTTCTTGGAAAGCATTCTAATTTCGTCTTTGTGAAACGACTTTCTTTCAATTGAAATATTCATTGTGAAATTTATAAAATGACTTTCTTTCATTTATTGAACGAATTTCTTAATTCCTTTACGAGACAAGTTTAATTAATTGGTTTTTCTTTTTTCTTGAAGGTTCGTGGCCCGAAGTGTGAACATTAGAAACACTGATACGTAATTTCTTAACTTTTCGTAGTATTTATATTCATGTTTTCCATTGTTTAATTACACTTGGCCCGAAATAAGCAGACTTGGTTTAGGGACCAACTTGGTTTTGTAAGATCGCATGTGTAAGATCAGTTTTGTATAACTTCCATGATTTTTAGTGTGTGTATAATGTACATTTAGGGACCGGCTTGGTTTGCTTATTATTATTTTTCCTATGTTTTTGGTTTTCTATTATAGGTCACCAATGAATGGGATGAAGCACGCAACAGATACTGCAAAGAGGAGATCCATGGCCCAGTTACACGGCATATGGCCCAAGCCCAAATTCGAGAAGAAGAAGCACATAATCAGCAAGACGATCAGGCTCACCAATGCTTATTTTCCTGAGCTGTTCCAGAAACATAATTTTCCTTGTACTTATGCAAATGCAGTACTTATGCAGTACTTTTCCATATGCAGTACTCAAGGTGCAAATGCAATACTTATGCAGTACCATAGATGTAAGGCGCTACGCGCACTAAGGTGCAACTCGGGTGCCTAGAATGGTGGTAGGCGAGGCGTGTTTGATGACGCACGTGCCTGTGGCCCTTAGGCTCTAGGCGCAGTCAGTCGAAGGGCGCTAGCCTAGGCGCGCTTCAGCCAATTTTTAGTTATATGTCTTTTTTTACATAAAAAATAAACCGGGCCATTTTTTACATAGAAAACAAACCGTGTCCTTTATTTTACAAAACCCAAAAAGATAAAAGTATCTCAAAAAACACAAAACCTTTTCTACACACAAAAAAAAGCCCCGGCTCTTTCTTTATCCACTCTGGTGGTTCTCTCCATTCCGGCTATACTTCTCTCTTCTCTCCAAACTTCGGAGGCTCAGGTATTTATCTTTTTCTGTTTTTTTTATTTCTCACTCCGACTTATATTTTTTTTTCTGTCCAAACGTATTTTTCTGCCTTTTTCTTTTCTTTGTTCCCTCTTATACCTGTTGGAGTATAACATGTATCTGTTATACCTTTCTTCCATATTATATACCTATAAAACATAAAAAATATTATTGATTTCATTAAGTTATCATTGATTTCTTTGTTGTTTCCCGTAAAAAGAAACACAAATTTTAGTTCAAAACATATGAGTTGAATTGAAATTAATTCTATACTTTTTTGGAGAAAATATCAGTTGAGTTGAATTAAAAAAATGTCAGTTGAAAAATGTCATTTTCTGACTTTTTTTTATTGTTTTCTGTAAAAAAATATATATATATATCAGTTGAAATTAAATCATTATTGTTTTTTGTATAAAGAACGAAACAGTAACAGTTGAAATAAACTTAATGGCGGCAATGGTTGTGTAATGAACACCTGGTGCAACAGATTCTATCCTAAAGTTTTATACGATGCTGAAAGGTATTCATGTTGTTGGTTCATCATCCGGGTTTGTTTCCAATCGTTTAATATATTTCTTGGCGCGATCTTCTTTAAGATGGCGCGATCTTCATTTTTTTGTCATGAATTTTTGGCGTGTAAGCGGAAGTGGAAGAGGCAATTGTTGCCCGAATAGCTCTGCTGTTTAATGTCACTGATATTTGATATGTATATTAACGGTATTGTTTTTAATAGGCAATGGAAATATCTTCCAAATTCATCTCGGATTGCCATGATGGGAAGGAGTTTTCCCAGAATTCTTGAGAACCTCCATTCGACAATATGTACTCCATTATTCTCTTACTGAATTCATTTTCTTTTGGTTTAAAATTTCTTTTGCGACCAAGAGAACTGTACATGTGTAACTTCCGATCACAATTAACACATAAAACTTCATTTTTTTAACAAATAAAATATCCTACTCATTTGGGAATTTTGATTGTGACACTAAAGCATGATCTGGTGGTTTGAAGGCATTCTCTCCAAGAGGGCCTTTTCCCACCATTCCTATTCTTTTTATTCTGGGATGCAGCTGAACCACCAACTTTTTTAGCAGATGCCTTATATTATTAGCTACAAATGCCTCATGCTATTTCGATTAATGTTCATATGCCTCATGCTATTCTGATTAATATTCAGATGCCTCACGAGTAGAGACATGTGTTGACCCTCAAATACAAAAAACTCCTTACTTCCTATAACTATACGAGGCAAGCATATTTATACTAATATAAATATAAAAGCATACACATTATAGAACATAAATGTAAATTTCAATTGATGCTTTCTTAACCATGTTTTTATTATCTCAACAATGTTTTAGGGGGTTGTCCGTGGTTATTGGTAGAGAGGATCTCAATCCCATCCATGGTATCTCTCTTCTAACACTATTCAAGGTTTTTCTGATGCCAAATCTATGTCCTTCGTATTATCTTCCTTTTCAACTTTAAGTTGCGATGATTAGTAAAAGTTGGTAATCTTATGGCTTTGTATAAATGTTGAGATTTACTATTATTTCTTATTTGTGTGATAATTTGAGCTACCAGTGTTAAATCAGTCCAGTGTTAAATCAGTCCCGTATTAAATTTATGCTACCAGTGTTATTATAATTCGATCTATCAATGATGTTAGTTCCCATTTAACTTAAATATTGTGTAGTTTTGAAAGAGAAATGCTCCATACTATTTGAGGCATAACTTCGTGTTTTGGAGCTCAGCTACTTTGGAGGTTTAGTGAAAGTAATTTATTAAACTCAGAGAGTGAGTCTACATTGAAATATCGTGTGAGAGGTTTAGAAAAATTGTCTATTTCATTAATTTGTACTAAAGTCATGGGTTGTTTCTTTGTTGTTTGCTATTTGCGCTATAGGTGGAGAGACCTTCAACTTACTGAAACCTTCAAGTTATTGTTGTTTTATACTTTTTTTTTTATTTTCCATGAATCTTTAAGATGGTGTGATCTTCTTTATGTAGTCTACTAATGATGCTCAAGTCACGGAGGTGAGAAGTAATACTATTTCACTTTAATTCTCTAGCTATATTTCATTATTTGATTGTTAATTTAGAAACATTAGTATTTATTATCAATAATATGTATTCAATAAATAATGTTTTATTGCGTTTCATATTTTTTTGGTTTAAATTTTGATAGTTAAAACAAGATTCCAATGTTGACCTGAATTATAGAAGCTCCAAGGCAAAGAAGCTCCAGAAATAGTACAGTTCTCTAATATTTATGTTTGTATTTGAGAAAGATGAAAAACATTCATTCTCCATCTTAGTATTGTTGTATGTGTATTTCTACTTTGATATTCAGAACAAAACGAATTTATGGCCTCAAACATTTCGCTCATATTCTCAACATTGAAACTGTTGCGAATGTTTTCAAATTATAGCTTATTGATTTTAATCGTATGTTCAAAAAATCGTATAGATTAAAGGAATTCCATGTTTTACAGATAACAGTGTTTGTGTCACGAGTAGGTAAGTGGAGCATTGATCTGGACGGTGCCGAAGAGTGAAATCTGTGAAAGGTGTGTACGGGGGTTGAACCTCACATGCCCACACATGCCCACACATGCATGTGAGGCAGCTTCGGGAAAAGTTGCGGGGACAGTGCTTTCAACTCAATTTTAGTATTGGTGTTTTTTTTTTGTTAAGCCCATGTCGAATCTTCAACGAGTGCTATTGCGTTTGGTTTGCTTTTTATTGTGTAGTTGTGTTATGTTCCTCAATAACTTTATATTTGTTCAATGGTTTATTATTGAAACTAT
The DNA here is from genome assembly GCA_949130495.1 of Sambucus nigra. NCBI lineage: Eukaryota > Viridiplantae > Streptophyta > Magnoliopsida > Dipsacales > Adoxaceae > Sambucus > Sambucus nigra. Next base: position 305,530,972 of record OX422207.1, on the reverse strand, counting down.
TGTTTGTATATTTGATATTTTCCATAGTTTCTTCCAGTTCGTTTTGTAGAAAAAAGTTTCATGATCCAGGGGAAAACAGGTGAGTGGACAAACATGATTACACATATGATGGATGTACGGGGCAAGCATGATTACACATAATTATTGTTTTAGAGGGAGTTACATATGCCAGGGTAATAGGATTACGCATAATAATTATTGTAATAGTTCCAGAAAAAGACCAAAGTGGACAAACGATGTATCCAAAGTTTATATTCTGATGTTATGAATGTTTTTGTAAGTGCGACACAATGTACCAAACTCACGAGTACAAATGGAAAACTGTGCTAACTCCACAAGTCATAAATGGTTTGCAATTTATGTTTGTTTTGTTTCCTTACCTCCCAAATCCGTTTGTTAAAATATCATGGATGATTTAATGATTTATTTAGTTTTTCCATCCCAAACACTCAATCCAGTTGCGAGTTGATATAAATATCAACTTATCCATATCAATGGAACTTTAATATTGTCACTATTTTGAATACATTCTACTCTAAGCAGTAGTTTTACCTTAGAGGAACATTGACATTCAATATAATTTAGGTTATTGTGTTTCCACACTGTTGAAATTCAATATAGTTTATCTTACTTATATGAGTCCAAGCCCGATCAAGTGAAGTTATGTAGTTTTCAAAATTTTCAGTTCAGTGGCTATCTTCAAGTGATCATTGTGTACCTATATAAAACCTAGACTGCGTACCTCAGACTTGGAATTTATCTCTCTGTTTTGTACATGTTTTTTTATTGTCCTTTCTTAAATTTTTACCCCCTCTTATATTGGGACCAAGTAGCCACAAATTATATTCATGTTAAAAAGTTCATGTGGCATAACATATGCGAGTAAATTATTGTGGTTGAAGGGGTTGAATTTTGTTATTGACCCGGATCTAGCATTAATAAAAGGGTGGTGATATTTTCACCCCAAAAAGTTCTCCAAAACACCATAAAACATTCACTTTTATCTCCTTAACACCACAGACTAAGAAAATGATTACTACGGTCAAGGTTGGCCGTGAAAATGAGTATTACGTTTAAGGTTGGCTGTGAAAATGAGTATTACGGCCAAGGTTAGCCATGAAAATGATACAATGGTCAGGGTTAGCCGTGAAAATGAGTACTACGGCCAAGGTTGGCCATGAAAATGGATACCACAGTTAAGGTTAGCCGTGAGATTTTGTTGGGTTAAATAGTAAAAAAAATGACTTTTTTTCTTTTTGGTGTTAAGAAAATCTTTTTTGGGTGAGAATATCAGCACCCTTAATAAAAGTATAACCTGAAAATTTCTCATAAACAAAGAAATTTTTTCCATTTTGCAATTATCAGCATGCCTTCAGGCACGGGCATACCCTAGTATATATATATATATATATATACTATCACCACACCGTATATATATAATAATTAGTTCCCGGCATTACCGTGCATAAAATTCGTAGCACTAGCCTATAATTTTCCCAGAGTCTATAGTCCGACTCTAATTTAATTAATTTACACATTAATTAATTCAGGGGTGAACCCGGGCGCAACGATAAGGTTGCCCCCACTGTGACTTGAGGTCACGGGTTCGATTCACGGAAATAGCCTCTATGCGAAAGCAGGGGTAAGGCTGCGTACATCTAGTCTTCCCAGTACCCCTTAGTGGCGGGAGCCTCGTGCACTGGGTTTGACTTTTACACATTAATTAATTCATTACTTTCTCGAGTCTATGGTTCGACTCTAAATTAAAATATTTATCCCTTAATTAATTTATTACATTGGTGTCACTCAACCAATATAACCCCACTCCCTCACGTGCCCGAAATTAAATATCACCCGAGTCTAATCCCCGAATCCAAATTAATTAGTTTTCCTCTATAATTAATTTAAATGAGTAGTGTTGCCCTACTACTATACCCGAACTTATTCACCCAGTCCATCATTTTATTTTTCAGAATTTATTTCCTAAAATTCATTCGTAATGTGTCGCACTTAATTTCCCCACCACTCCCAATTATATTCCCTTATGATTGTTAAGAATTAACTCCCATAATTAACTTTTCTCTTTTAATTATACAAGGTGGGAATTGCGACTAAGAATTTTTCCCATATAATTTCCAAGCCCAAACTACCGAAAATCCTGAAGGGTCGATCGATCGACCCCAAGCGTCGATCGATCGATCGAACATGTGGTCGTTTTCTCCGCCTTGATGTTTCCTCCATTAACGAAATTTTCCAATTCCTAACCTCTCCCTTGGTATAACCCAAGCACAATCAACATCGTAACTATATAAGAACATGATTAGGGCCTCTTATTGAACCTCAAACATAAATTTAATTTCATAAATTTCTACCTTTCTGATTTTGGGAAAAATCCCGGGTTTTTACTCGTTAGGTTCCAATTTCATCTACTTACCCCAAATTCGTCCATGATTGCTACTGGGTTTTTCACATGTAAATCAAATATCCTCACAGAACCATGTCACACCATCAATTCTCACATTAAATCTCATTTAAGTGTTCCTTTCATAAAAATCCCATTTTGTACCTAATTGTACACAAAATGAATTTCTGATTTCGCATCTGAAAAATATGAATTGATTAACATCAATTAATATCACAACAAGTTAACCACTTGCCTTTTGGATTCGTGGAGTCTAATCCGTTGGTGTAGAGGTAAGCTTGATGATGAACTCCCAAATTTGTTCCTTGCCTTTTCTCCAAAAGGTCCCCAATTTGCACTGTAACTACTCCCTATAGTTTTCTCTCAATACCCTAGGTTTTCACTTTGTGTTTATGTCGTTTCCCTTCTCTCAAAATTAGGTGTTAAACTAAATCCCGTTTTTAGCCTAGTGGGCCAAGCCCGAGTGGCCCAAATACCCCCGTGTGGGCCTAACTATGCCTAAAAGTGTCCCGAGACCCATTTACTACCTCGGGTACTTTTTTCCGACTATCTCGGCCCATTAGAACTCAACCGTGCCCTCAGAATTTACATCCGAATTAATTTATAAAATCCTTATGTCACACCCAAATTAGTCTATACCGACTCCCGGCTGAGATAAATAAATACCACATCACTAATACACGTTATGACGTAATTAAATTATTACTATTCACTTAGTAGTTAAATTTTCTTAAATATTAACCATTCACTCTCCGATTAATATTTAAATAAATATTACTATAATTAATTCAATTAAATTACGACGCACAATTAATTTAAAATTCTTCGAATTAATTGAATATTAAATGCACAGAAATACGGGGTGTTACACTAAGTCACTCTTTGGTTCATCTAAATATATCTCAAGTTGTGTCTTTTGCATGGAAGAAACTGCTCGACTCTCATAAGAATAGGACTCCTAAAAACAACCAAAAAATATCAATGTTTTTTCATAAAAATAACAACAATGTTTTTGCATTTACTGAAAAAAATAACAACTTTTGTAATAAGAAAACAACATGTTTTTTCATAAATAAACAACATGTTTTAACAACAATGTTTTTTCTAAAAAAACAGTAATGTTTTGCATTTACTAAAAAAAATAGCAACTTTTGTAATAAGAAAAACATGTTTTTTCATAAAAAAAACCAGCAACTTTATAATAAAAAATACCTGTTTTTTCATAAAAAAAATATTGCATTTACTCAAAAAAATAGCAACTTTTGAAATAAGAAAACAAAATGTTTTTTCAGCAAAAAAACAACAACTTTTGTAATAAAAAAATAGCAATCTATATGTACCTTGAACATGTTTTTGGTGGTTCGACTTAGTATGGTAGAATTTGTCTCCTCATCATCAACTTTCTTACATCCATATACCATTGTAATAGAGGTGTTCTCGTCCATAGTAGAGTTTCTCATGTATTCACCAAAAAGATCAAACAATTTTCCAAAACATGAGCACAACATCGAATATGAAAATAATCACCCTTACTTAAAAGTGAGCCTTCATTATTTAATTGACTTTTTAGCAATTCAACAGATGTATCATTGTTGATGCATTGTCCAACGTGATAGTGAACAAAATTTTCTCAATGCCCCACTCAGACAACAAATTGGATATTTTTTCTGTTAAGCAAATACCATTATGTGGAAGTGGCATCACTTGAAAATTGAGAATCCTTTTTTGCAATTTCCAATCTTCATCAATAAAATGTGAAGTGACACAAACAAATCCATCCGTGTTAATTGTAGACCATGAATCGGATGTCAAAGAAACCCTACCGGGAGCTAACTCAAGCATTTTCTTAAAATTTTTCTTCTCCCTTTTATGCATTTTTAAGACATCGTCCTGTACGACATTTCTTGAGATAGTTTTCACATACTCATATAAGTAATGAAAGATAGCCCTAATATCCTTATACTCTACAAACTGAAATGGTAAATCATGCATTACAATGGCCTCAGTAATTAACTCCTGAAATCTTTCAGGCGACTTAAATTTGGAAGAGCGCATTGACATATACCCATGAGATTGATTCATTAACATTTGGGATACGTCATTTTTATCCTTCCTTGGACACTTTTTCATATGTTTTCTCAAGTTACCCGTCCCATTCTTAGAAGAACACATGTAAATTTTGGAACATTTTTTACATTTGGCTCTTTCTTTTCCATCATCACCAATGGAAAGAAGGTCAAAAAAATTTCATGCCTCGGAGCGACGTTCCCTACATTGCTTGACTAAATTCCCTTTTGATTTCGTCTCTAATTTCACATTAACTTCAACAACGTCATCACCATCATCTTCGCAAGAACTATCATCTCCGGTGTCAACCTAAAAAAATCATAACACCATATATAAGACAAACTACAAACAAAAATAAATTCAAAATAAATCTAACAAAATAGAATATATAATTACCCCATTTTCATTTAAATTATTCTTAAGAGGTTATGAAAATTTCACGCTTTTCTTCTCCCCAACTTCAAATGATTTTGACCTTTTCTTCTAATTAACATTAAACAAGGTTAATTTTGAGATCTGCCAAATGAAAAAAATACAAATGTTAGTCAGTTGAAAAAAAAATACAAATGTTAATGAGAAATGAGTTGAAATACTTATTAACATGTAAAAAATAAAATAATAAAAGAAAACGAAGTGATTAAAAACAAATTGATGAAAAAACATATTGCTGGACTATTAACGAACTAAAACGAGATCAGAAAACGAAAAAACAAATTGATGAAAAATCAAACGAGAAAGGAAATGAAACGAGATCAAAAAACAAACTGATGAAAAAACAAAAAAATGAGTAAAGGAAAGAACAAGAAAAGAGTAAAGGAAATAATAAAAAAAGGAGATCAGAAAATGAATACATACTTCCGAAAATATAGGGCATATCAACAACAAGGAATGGATTCAATGGAGGAAAGAACTGATGAAAAAAATAAACGAGATCAGAAAACATACCTACGGACAGTATCGTCGGAAATGGAGGACAAAACCGCCGAAAATTTTTATGGTGAAGAAACAGAACAACAGAGGGTTTTTTTGTGGATAAATGTTTTGGGGTAGATAGGGTTTTATTTTGTGGTAATGGAGGGAGCTGAAATGTTTTATAGGTTGGTCTTTTTAATAAAAGCCTTTTTATTATTATTAGATTTGTATTGGGTCTTAATGGGGTTAATAATGGATCCATAATGGGTTTTTAATCGGGTCCATAATGGGTTTTAATAAGGTCACTACCGGGTCTTTAACGGGTCTAATTCAGGTCAATTTCGTGGCCAAAATTTAACACGAACATGACACGACACGACAACAAATCCAACAACCTAGACTCGAACATGACCCAAACATAATTAGCCGTGTCAATTTCGTGTCAATTTCGTTTCGTGTCATTTCTTGTTCTTGTGTCATTTCTGAAATTACCACCCCTAATTCTACTCCCTTTTCTATTTCGGACAAAAAAGGAGAGATCAAATTTAGGGGGAGATAGATTTGATGATGATTTTGATTTATGGGGAAGAACAGATTATGAGTTTTATTTTATTTGATACTTCAAACTCTATGCATCACGGGTATTTTCTTTGCTTCATGTATGTAGGCATCTAAGAGGAAGAACATATCACACCGGATAAAGACAAAGTTTCCTAAGGGAAGAACAAGATGAGATTGAAGGCAAAGTTTCATTGTGTCATCTAATTTATATAGTTTGGGAGGGCGTTAGGATTTTTTGTCATAGAAGGGTGATTATTATAATTTGGGTTTCAGTTAGTATTGTACCGAAATAAACAAAGGGGGAGATTTGTAAGTAAAATTATTTTAGCTTAGGCTTTTCATTTGCATTTATTTTCCCTTTGGCATATTTGGCGCATCCTATTATAAATTGTCGTGCATCGATATGTCAAACCGAACTCCAACATCTCCAAGTTCAATACTCCTCTACATCTCATGAAGGTATAAAACTTTTAAGAGTTCTTAGTTTTTCATATTTATAACGGGGATGTGTTGTTTAGAAAAAACCAGGCTGAATTTTTAAGATTTAATTTTTTTGGCCTCGTTCAAACAAGTTTTTAGCTCATTCAGATGAAATAGCCATTTCGTAGATGGTTGTTAGATATTTTCTTCGAACAAACATCTAACGTGGTTGCATTTCTTTACAGGGAGTTCTCGTTAGAAGCTCGTTAGGTGTAGTTATCGAATAAACTTCCTTTGTCATTTGAACGAACTTCTATTCTTGTTCGAATGAAATTTCTTTCTCGTTCAAACAACCCTTATTTTCATTTGAATGAGCCGTCACCTCCAATTTTGTGTCAGTCTATAAATACCTATTTTGAACCATTTTTATGGGACTTTGGAAAAAACGTAAACAAAATATCAGAAACAAAGTTTTTCATATTTTGCGTTTACAAATCACTTTTGATTCACAACTTTACATCCCCAAATATTTTCTGAATCCTTTTGAAACCCTAGCAAGTTTCTGTATCTTGAATACACCTTGTGGAAAGGATTCTCTACAGCTGAACTTGTGACACGATGGATCACCATTGAAGAAAAGAAGGAAGAAGGTTGATCAATGGATACCAAGGATAGATCGCTACCAGTGAACGACTCTGGACTGAGCCATTTTCTTTAGAAGGTTTTGAAGACTCTGCGAGTTATACTTAGTCGATCTAAGTAGTGTGTAAGTCGATTGTCTTGTAAAATATTCAAAAGTACTGATTAAAGGTTTTTCCCTATAAAGGTTTTTTTTTCTTATCTATGTTTGTTTGCATGTTTGGTTTGATATTTGCAAATATATTTAGAACATATATTTTCATGCGCACCTAATTTAATCAAAGATTAAAATTTGGTAAAAGTTGAATTGTGTGTTTTGAACATTTAATTGAATAAATTGATCCATTAGTCCGTGTGCACTCTCAAAAGGATCTACATTTGATGATAACTCTCCACATAAACACGGTGCGAGTAAGAATATTATTTATTTTATGGATAACATTATTAAATGCTATAATATTGACAAACCTTCCCCATATAGTGACTCGTTATTTAAAACCAATTATCCAACAAATCCAAAAAGAACATTATTTCCAGGGGGCTTCCTCATAATCATATGTGGTTCAAATTAAAATGTGATGGGAGGTCTAAAGAAAATCCACATCATGCTGGTGTCGGAGCTATTAGAGACCATACGGGGGAGATTTAAGGGATTTATCTCACTATTATGGTCACCACTCCAATACTATGGCTGACTTTATATCTCTCTTAGATGGTTTGAGGATGGTCTCTGACTTTGGGATAAATAATGTTGAAATTTTCTTGGACTCTGATTTGATTGTAAAGATTGTTTATGGTTTAGGCTCCATGGATGGGAAATATTTATATATTTCTACATTAATTCTTAGTTTAAGGACATAATCAGAATTATACAATGCTCTATTTCCCATTACTATAAAGAAGCTAATAAAGTAGATGATGATTTAGCTAACCTTGATACTGAAAACCTTTATTATTTAGATTATCTAAATTCCAATAATCTCCTCCTCTTCTCTAAAGGGCATGTTGGAGTGGACAAGTTGGGCTTTCCTTTAATTAGACCCAATTAATATGTTTTTCCTATCCTTTTTGGGTTAGTGTCTTTATGGGTTTCTTTAGATTTGTATTTCATTTGTATGGATAAGTATCTTATAAATCCATATATATCTCTTTTTGTCCTTTTAAGTCGTCTTATTGTAAGCTTCTGAGGAGTGAATTTTCCCTAAAAACTTGGGAGTACCATCCCCTAAAAAAAACTTGGGAGTACCATCCCCTAAAAAACTTGGGAGTACCATCCCCTAAAAAAAAAATCTCAACTCCCTATGCCTTATGTGGTTTGTTTGGCTTATACATTCTCTAAAGTATTTACCCAATCTTTAAAGTAAAATCATCAAAGCTCCTCATTTTTTATTTCATTGTACACTTCTACAATTTTAAAAGCATCACATTATCTAAAATTTTCATTCAGCACAAAAAGACTTATTCTCCCACTCACTCACTCTCACATCATACTCATTTTTTCACTGACAAAAAACGATCTCCCATTTTCACCTCTCTATTGGATGCTAGGGTTCCAAAACCTTTCATTACATCTTCCAACACAACTCATTGATATAAACTCTCTATTTGGGTTTCACATTAGGTTGTTTAAAGCAAGTATGAGTTGATTAGTTATATATATATATATATATATATATATATATATATATATATACATACATAAAATATCTTGTAAGGACTCCTTATGGTGCAGACCCAGTACATATTATTTTTTTAATAATAAAAAAATGAACTTTTTGATGAAACTTCATGGATATGATCTCTATGGTGAGAAGATTATCTCCATTTTATTCATCAAAAGATTCAACTAAAAAACCGTTGAGATGAGGTGATTTGTCAAAAAATTGTATAAATATGCATTTTCAGCCGTAGAAATTTCGGGTATCCACCAGCCACTTGATTGATTGAATTTTTTGATGAAAATTCATGGATATGATATTCTCACTGTCGAGATTATATCTATAAAGTTTCATAAAAAAATTCAATGAATAAGTGGGTGAGGTGACCATTAATACATAAAAAAGTATACATAAAAAAGGAAAGAAAAACAATTTAAAGTGTAGTAGAAATTTGAGCAGCACACCCGATCACAATCCATCGCATAGAATGAAATGTGCATGTCTAATGGGGCCACTGAAAATATAATAAAGAGAAAATGCTACTCTATATGCAGTACACTGAATCACAATCCCCCACGAGGAAGTGGATATGCGTGTCTGATGGGATTGCGAAAATGAAAGAGAATAAAAAAATAAAAATATAATATAATGTGAGCAATACACTGGATCATGATTCACTATGAAGAAGTGAATATGCATGTCTGACGGGATTTCTAAGAACATATAAATTAATGTATAAATGATACTAATAAAGGTAATAACGAATAAAATGAAAAATCAAGAAAAGAGTACTTGAATCCCAAGGAAAACTCGGGATGCTTACATAGCCAAAATGGAATCAAAGTCCACGTAGTTCCAAAACATATAAGGGTGGGATTTAACTCATAAATCCAAAACTAGAATTTCCTTATTTTGGTTTGTTAAAAGACACACACAAGTGAAGAAAGTGTAGTAAAAATGGAAAGAAAGTTCTAATTTGGAGTTTGAAGATCAAATCCTGTTTTTTTGTTTTTTTGTTTTTTTAAGTTAATGAAAATAAATTTGGTGAATATATAAATAGTAAAAAGATGATTCAGGCTAGGAAATGACAACTAAATGTGAACAATATACTAGTAAGGAAAAAAATGAGTAATAACACTAAAGGCACAAGTTTGAATGAATAAAAATTGGACCTTCTATGAAGCTTGAATTTTGACCTTAATGGTGATGTAAGCTGATTTTGGTGGTGGTGTAATGGTGGTAAAGTGGGTAAGAAAGGTGAGGTATGTGGATGATGTAATGGAATGTAGGAGGAAAGTTTTGAAAGGGATATGTATAAGGCTGATTTTGAGGAAAGGAGGTCTTCGGATTTGAAAAAGAAGGTCCTTTCAAATGAGGTCATGGCTTCCTTAAATTGAAAATTTTTAGGGTTGGGGGGAGGTTTCTGATCGACATAGACCTAGAAATTCCTATAGGCATACCTACTAACTTGCAGGCCAAGTAAAGTAACCCAATGTCGACAGGCAGATGCCTAAAGGTAGTTCGAAATGGACTTTTTTTTATAAAATAGGCATAAAATGAAAATTGTAAGTCTGATTTGCACATGGACAGGACAGTCGGAAAGGGTATTTAAATCCCTATATGTGTGCATTGAGACACTCTCGATTACGAGATTTAATGGTAGTTAAATGGAGTTCAGAAGTGTCTGATGGCCTCTAGTTTAAGGTTTCAGAGTAAATAGACAAATAAATGCGAGCTGTAAGGTTGATTAGCACATGGTATGGACCGTTGGATAGGGTATTTAGAGCCCTATGAAATATCATTAATCTACACTTGATTACAAGAGTTAACCAAAGTCAAATGGAGCCCAGAAGCATCTGATGAACTCTAGTTTAGGATTTCAGAGTAAAAAGACAAGTAAATGCAAACCATAAGGTCAATTCATGCACGATATCAACTGCTAAATGGAGTATTCAGAGCCCTATGAAAATGCATTGATATACTCTTAATTTTGAGAGTTGATCAAAGTCAAATAAATAATAAAAGTATTCGGTGGCCTCTAGATTAGGGTTTGAAGGGAAAGACTAGGGTTCGAGGGTTAAAGGAATTATATTTAGGACCTATGAAGATACATGAGGGGTACTAGAATTGGGCGTTTACAGATCCATTCGATAAGCGATCTTAGAATCAACGAATGGTCATCGAAAGATTTAAACCTCTTAAAAAGGCGATTAATGGGGGTAAATGTCTGATTCTAAGGACATAGGGATGGTAAACGACCAGATTTAGAGGGCTGACATGAATTATGAGGGCCTAAGGAGTGGAAGTGACTTGATTCAGAGCGTCGAGGCCAATTCTACGAGCCTAGGGAGTGTAAGCAACCCGATTAAGAGGGTTGAGGCTAATTCTATGGGCTTAAGGAGTGGAAGTGGCCTGATTTATAGGGTAGATGCCATTTTTATGGGCCTAGGTCAATTATGAGGACCTAAAGAATGAAAGAGTCCTAATTTATAGGGTCGAAGCCAATTTTGTGGGCCTAGGTTAATTTTTCATACATAAAGAGTGAAAGGGACTTGATTCAAAGGGCCGAGGTTAATTTTGCGGGCCTACCAAGTGAAAATGACACAATTTAGAGGGTCACGGCCAATTATACTAGCCTAGGTCAATTCTGTATACCTAAAGCGTGAAATCGATTTGATTTAGAGGGTCGAGGCCAATTCTACGGACCTAAAGGAGAAAAGTTTTAGGATTTCGATGAATTTTTAATGCACTCTGTATTTTTAAAAATAGACGATCTTATGAAAAATTGTGTTTTTTATGGATTTTGAGGTGTTTGACTTTTTGGAGATTTTTAGAGTTTTTTTCTAATATTTGTGGCAATTTTTAATTTTTTTTGGAACTTTTATAACAAAGTTTTTTTTTGGGGGGGCGGGGGGGGGGGGGGGGGGTGACGATAGGTAGGGGTGTTCCTGTTGTCAGTGGCATGAGATTCTGAGAGTTTTTTTAGCATACTAAGGGTCTTTGTCGATGGTCATAGTCAGGGGAATGATGATCGGTATACCCTTTGGTTCCTTATATATAAAGGGGGAGGGCTCTCTCTCTCTCTCTCTCTCTATATATATATATATATATATATATATATATATATATATATATATATGTGTGTGTGTGTGTGTGTGTGTGTGTGTGTGTGTGTGTGTGTGTGTGTGTGTGTGTGTGTGCGTGTGTGTATGTACTAGTTTTAGGTCCCTTTCTCCTAAAAGATTCATGGAAGACGTGGCAAACAACCCCTTTGTGAACACCGACGATTGGGTTGTCATTGAGTGGCGCCGTGTGGGTGTGTTAACGAGTGACAATGAGAACACGTACCGTGATATTTAAGATGTGTATGATGAAATGATTTTTTTGAGAGAGCCTAGGAATCACCGCTTTACGAGGGTGAATAACCCAAGTGGCTGTGTGAGTGTTCATTTATTTTTTATATATATTTTTATATATTTTTCTTTTTGATTTATTTTCTGATGGGGATTAATGATTATTTCTCTGATGCATGTGGATATTTCCCTTTCGAGCATACACTCTCGGGGATCGATGATAATTAAGAAGGTATGGGAGAAGCCCCCAAGGGAAGTGATGTTGATGGTAGAGGTTACGAGGTTTGGTTCTCTTGCAGGGGTTTTGGATGACACTCCAAGATCGTCGGCGGTTCTGGTGGTTTAGGAGAGAAATGGTTGGATCATACCTACAAATTTCACTAGGCATGGGTGATATTATGGTCACCCCAATAGATGCGCACCAACTGACATGGATGGAGTGTTTGGGTTGGCAGATTGTGGTGGATCAGAATCTGTGAATATCTGAGGCTATGATTTAGGATGCCCTGGGGGACTTTGGGCAGATTGTTTTGGGGGGAATATGTGAGGATATTAGTGTGTAAGAATACCTTAATGACATGTCAGATAGACTTCACATATGGATGACATGTGTGGCAGGCAGCACACATATTCATTTTACTTCTGATGGGAGGTTTCATGGTTGCTCCGAGTGGTGATGTTGTTTACCTCTGATTCTTGCCCTTCCTTCGAGTCATCTCTGAGACTCACAAGTATGACTGGGGGACCTTCACATTGTTATCTCTTCGTGCTTCTTTGTTTGCTTTCAACCAGTGTCACCGGTAGATTTTTTGGGGCCCACGTACCTTTTGGAGGTATATTTTATTTTTTTTGCATTTTCTTCTTAAATTTTTGTTCTTTGAGATTTTCATTGAGAGAGTTGTGTTGTCTTTTCCAGACGTGGTTTTACGTGGTGATTGGCCACAACAAAGCAAGTGAAGCTAGGAAGTTCCAGAGGATGCATCGATGGAGAAATCGAACAGGGTATCGAAGGAGTTTTTCGACTTGAAGGATGTGAGGAAGGTGTTGAATGGCCTTAGTAGTGATCATATTAGATTTTATTTCTTTCCTTTTTTGGATTTTTTGTATATTCTTTATGTTTTTATGGATTTTTCTAATGATTCATTTTTATTTGGGCCAAGTTCCTTGGCATCTAATCTCGAGGGTAGCGAGGGCTATAGGCATTCATGACCAAATATGGAGGTTATTATTTCACGAGTTTGGGTATGTCTGGTACCTTGGAGAGAGGGTGACGATTATGGTTATGTGGGGTGAGCTGGAGGTCCCACCATAGGCACATCCTACTTTTATAAGGAAAATTGGGGATTTATCGGATGAGGAGAACGCATCTATGATGGAGGGATAGCCCTATAAGTTTTATACTAAGACGACAACAAGTTACGACTACCTAGACTTTGAGACCAGTTGGTTAATTCCACCATCCATATATGACATGGAAGGTGGTTTTCACCTTCAGTGGGAACTAGGGGTAGTAGCAGTACGCTAGGTCCTCCGGCATAGGCATCAGGGTGCGGCGCAGTGACAACGAAGGTAGTTCCCATCCAGGACTTCTATATTCCTTCTTATCACATCTAGCTGGGTGGAGGAACTATTGTGTTAGTGCCTCATCATCCTCAGGCGATGATAGATGGTTTCCCTTTATTGTCCGAGGAGGTTCTTTATAGGGAGGTATGACCTTAGCTTTTGATTTTTGCACCTGGATTTTGATCTTTTCCTCTGCTATTGACTTGCTGATTTTTTTATTCGTCTTTTATAGACTATGCGTGTGTCTTTTTCTTGGTTTCATGACGTCAGAGATTGGATGACTTTTGTGGATATTCATGTGAGGAAGATAGCTCGATCTTACGCTACACCCCTGAAAACTTCTAATGATAATGGGGGAAATTCAAGTTCTCAAAGTGAAATATATATATATATATATATATATATATTGATGAATTTTTCATTTTTAGTTCATTTTGAATTAATAACCTAATCTACATGCACTTTTAATTTTCCATTGGGCTTTATTTAGTGATGAAATGTAAGAAAAAAAGTTTAAAAATTAAAAAATGTATATTTGAAAGTTTTCTAAAAAGAAATGCTCGGGAAATCCTTATTGTAAGATGTTAATTTATAGACGGGATTATATGAAAATGAAGAAGGTTAACAACGAAAAGGGAATCTTCCCAAAATGGGCATACCCTTACAGTGATAGTTGTTTTTCATCCATAATTGTCCTTATTTTGCACTTCTTGGTACTTAGGAACTGTTGTTGCAGTATGCAATTAATTAATTCTTCTTTTATGGACAATTTCAAGTATAAAAGTATCCCTTTGGGTGGAGTTTCCAACCACACTTCAACTTCTTTGTTTCACCATGATTTCTTGCTCTCTGAAATGGCCATTATGATGAGCGAAGCTTTTGATGCTTACCTTGAGGGGTTGGAGGCCATGTTCCTATAAAATGTTAATTACGAGCCACTCAACTTATGCAAGACTACTTTGTGGTATAACCATCCAGTTTATCGAATCATTTGGAGGCATCCTGATGTTTCTGCAACTATGACTGACTTGTCAAATTCTCCTCGGGTTTCATTGGCTGAATCGCTACATATCTCTTCTTCTATCACCCGATCGTTGGTGCATGTGGGAAGTATTAACCTTTTGAGAGTGACGAATTCTCTTCATTAGAGAGATTATGGTGATAATGGCTATTCTGGTGCTGTAGCTCTAGGATTGACAGCTAGGATGCTTTTGATGGTATGTGATATGATTGCTGATACCCAAGTTTCCATAATTATGCTGTGGATATCTTATTACCGTAACCCAATTACTAACATGCTGGCAGAGATACTGAATGGTCTTGATGACTGGAAGGAAGGTTAGGATATCTCTCTGTGTAGAAATCTTGTGATGCTATTCATGTTATTATCAAAGAGATTGTTCATGGAAGGTCCTCCAGAATATTCTTTGATCAGTGTCCCAAATTTCTTTGCATGGAGTTTCCATAGTTTCGATTCTTCTGTGGATAACTGGGTTGACTGGCTTATAGAGGATTAGGTTAGACACCTTCGTTGGTCTATACCATGGTGGGGTGAGTTGTAGCATGTCTTACAATTATATAACTATGAGTGCGATTGGTTGGTATTTTATCTCTACTTCCCTTGGAGACTTTTACGTCAATGGGCTGGGTGAATATTATCCCTTCACTCATAGCCAACTTCTTTTACGTAGGGATTTGACTGAATCATTGATGATGACATTGGGGCCTTTGTGGTAGCATTATCGACCATCTACCCATCCATTTCAATCTATAAGGGAGCCTGGGGTAATATTTAGGTATTATCTGAGGTGGTTATCAGGGAATTTGGTTACAAAGGTTTTTTCGCGGAAGATTGGGCAGAGGTGAGTCACGATGTTTGAAAACAGGGAAGATGGTGTTGTGATTTCGTCCAAGTTAATAAAGGCATATCATCACATGGAGCGCATAAGGAAGTGCTGTCAAGATTGGGATTCTTAGGGTCCTTTGGGGAGTGGCGATGATGATGATGGTGATGATGAGGCAGGGCCTTCTGGTAGTTAAGTATAGTTTGTGAGGCTTCGTTGGCATAGGGTATGTTTGGTATTAAGTGTTTATGTTTAGGTATGGATTTAACAGGCTTATATTGTCATGCTAAATGGGCTATTTACTTTTCTTGTCACTGATACTTCGTGTAATTGCCATTTTTAAAATAAAATAAATAAATTATGATTAAATTCTTATATCTTGTTGTGCCTTTGGAATAATTCCTTATTATTTGAACTATCTATACCGACCGCTAAGGCATACATAATCATTTTGTTAATTTAAAATGATGAGTGAGAATAGTGTCCCTTTGTGGAAGAAATGAATAACAGTTTGTAAAAAAGAAAGGATCGTGCCCAAAATGACCATGGGCTACCTACGTACCTCTACAAGGATAGGAAAAATTATTTTGTAAGATTTAAAAAGGTGATTCTTAAAGGATCATTTCTCACATAGTTGTAGCAGAGGGAGAAAATAAGATTTTTTAAGAATTGAACGGAGATGAGAAGAGTCATAGAATGATGAAAATCGAATTTGAGGGTAATTTTTTTGATACGGTCCAAGTTGACTTGATGTATCATTTATTCTCCACCAAGGTCTATGATAATAACAGCGCCACTTATTAGGTTCTTCTTTAAAAGGTATGTCCCACTCCAATTGGGTTTGAATTTTCTTTTTGGGTCCTAGATGGACGCTACTATTTCTTTGAGAGCGAGTTCACATTCTCGCACATTGCGATCTTTCACCTTCCCATTGAACGATCACCCACTTTCACAGTGGTACCCTTGTATGTGGTATAAATCCTTAAATCTCTTTTCATCGAAGAGTGTGAGCTCATCGTAACGTCTTTGTTGCCAATCAACTTCTTCAATTTGACCTTCGAGCATGACTCCCAGAGAGGGTCTCTCAAGTTCAATAGGTAGGACTTCTTCCATCTTGTACATCAACGAGTAGGGCGTAACCCTAGTGGGAATCCTAATAGACGCACGGTAGACCCAAAGGGCATAAGGGATGCGATTGGCCCAGTCTTTGCAACTATCAATCGTCTTACTGATTATGGATTCTAAGCTTTTGTTAACAGCTTCGACGTCTCCATTGGTTTTCAATTGGTAGGGATAAGATGTGACACCCTGCCTAATTAAATACTGGGTGATCAATCATTTATTAAATTAAAGCAAAGTATCCGGTTGATTCATTCTTAGCATCACTGTCGAAAAATAATTTCTTTATTTATCACTGAATAAATAATTATGCTAAGTGCCAAAATATTTAATTTTATTAATTAATTTCCAACGATGATACTAGATAAAACATTCACCATTCTAAAGAACGCAATAGTGATAGGTACTAACCATCCAGCTGAATTAAAATAAACTGGAGTAAACGTTGCAGTAAAATTATCTCAAACTAAGAATAAATAATAATCACAAACCCAATTCCAACTAAATGCTGAAACCAAAAGAGTAAAATATCTCTCTGAACAAAATAAAAGATGGAAATGGGCGACACGTGCCCTATATGAAGTGACTGAGAATGAAATTGAGATGATCAAGATGAAGAGTTCAAATGCGAGGACCTACAACTCCCACACTAGCTGCAACACGTCAATCAGTCCAATGATCTAAGACTGGCGTCCCTGTGGCTGGGCACCTGATATAATATATATATTCAAGAAGGAGAGAAGAGATGACAATAAACTGGTCAGAGCCCGATAGTTATAATTTTAAAAGCAGTTTAGCAAGTATTTAAATGCTTACTAGCAGATACTCCATACATGTTGGTTGCGTTAGCCTCACTTGGGAATTCTCACCTCTTAACTAGTGTGCACTCCAAACGCACTACTAACTATTCTAGTTAACGCTAACCCAGTTAACTATTCTACACCCAGTCTCCTCTCATCAACCCTTATTCATGTTTTCACATAATTATAATTTATACATGATCAAATTTCTGAATTTAACAAGTCAAGTATATATATATATATATATATATATATATATATATATATATATATATATATATATATATATAGCCTTAAGTTCTCAAACACTTAATTCATTAAATATCATTATTCAATTTCTTTTTTCTTACAAACACAGTAGATGAATCCCAGGTATATATATTTATCACTAAGGATATATATAAGGCACCCCAAACTAAACTATGGTGCAGGCATACTCTGCTATCAAGTCCCTATACCTCTCGTACAAATAAAGGAAATACTAGTTCGGATCCACTCTTGAACTGTACTAACACAAAATACACATATTGGAGGCGAAGTATAGTTCCAAGTCACTAAGAGGTCAGCACATACCCTCACGTCTCTTAGGATCATCTGTACTATCATTCTTAGATAGCCTATACCAAGGATTCTATGTTCTAGGGTACAAGTCAATATTCCCCCAATGGGCACACAGAGTAAGACTGTCCTGGGGCGGAAACCTTTGTGATAGCAAGTAGCGCGGGTATGATTCAACACATATATTCATATAATAAATATACATGCACTCATATATATATATATATATATATATATATATATTTACATTATTCAGATAGGTACACCCATGACCCATAACATATTATAATCATACATGGCACGTAACACCTGAATCCTACATATAATTAGTTCATCCTTTTTCTCATTTACCGCAAGTTTCCAAGTACTTCTCGACCCTCGAAGTGCATCATTTTGATATGTATAGATGTACTCTCTATATCCCACTATCCTAAGTCATCATTAATTTGCACAATGCCCAATTTATCACACATACACGCTCATAACCCATTTTATACCCTTGTGACCCTACTGTTAATTCTCACATAAAGTCTCACTAACCGTACCCTAATCACAACCCTACTGGTCTTTCTCAAGTCCCATTATGGTAAATAAATTATGTATAAGCATTCCCTCAAAGCGGAGTTGGGTTAATCATTAAAAAGGGAACAAGTTTTAAATTTCAGGAAGGGTCGATCGATCGAAGGGAAGGTCTGTCGATCGACTTAGTTGATCGATCATATATTGCCCAGATTCTACAGATTTAAGCCTACGGGTTTTAACCAAATTTATCCATAAAACCTTTATTAATTCAACCCAATCTCCCAACCAAACATCACAAACATTATAGTAATAGGCATGAAGTATTTCTAACGTAAAACTATAATAAATCCTTAAGGAATCAGTATTCAATGGGGCAATTCAAGATTTTTAACTCAAACCCTAATTCTGCATGATTTTTCCAAGAACTTCAATATTTTTTCAAATTTCTTCCTCTAATATCATTAAAAATCCATGGTTTATACTCTACACCTGACGAGGAATTCAGCCTACATAGATTCCCCTTAAACATGTGAATTTATTCTTCCAAAACATAAAGATCTTCATGAAAACATGCGATTGTTCTTCCTACTCTAACATAGATGTATTATCAACTCAATAATAGTAATATATATACTTGCCTTAAAGTTATAAGTCTAATTCGATGAATTTAAGTGGTATGGCAACGATCCTCTTCTTCCAATCTATGGTTTGGTGGTGGTGGAGGTGCAAAATGGGCGGTTTTTGGCCTTGAACACCTTGGAAAACTCTTTCCTTCTTCTTCCTATAACCTCCCTCACTTTTTGATTCTGATAACCCTAATTCCCTCGACAAACCATCTAATATAGCCGTAATAATTTCGTAATTAATTAAGACCCTAAAATAGAAATTACTAAAATGCCCTCCCGGGATGCCGGTTAGGCCTAAAATAGTTCTGAGACCTAAACTAAACCCCCGGGTACACTTTTCTGACTATATCGACCCTTCCGAACACATTGGAGCGCTCGAAGTGACCATACGAGTGACATAGAATTAATTTACTTTTTATTCCATTAAATTAATCCCGACACGACTGGCATGTACGTCCCGACTTAATTTCCATAAATGGTCGTATTCATCACTCGCGATAATTTTATAAAATCATAAGCATATGTGAAGTCATAATCACATATATTACTTTTAATCACCAAGTAATATTCAACATAAATCACATATTACTTTACTCACGAGTAATATCTAAATCCGGATTAATTTTCAATTATCTTATAATTAATTCTAACTAATCCCATTTTAAAAGTCATTAAAAATACGAGGTGTTACATAAGATTTATGCCTTTAAATCCCATACTCGTCGACTAGTATGGAGAATATTCACTACACCAAATCCTGCGAATGGTCACGCCCAGTGGGTCACGGCCCAGGTCCCCGACCAGCTGGTCGCGGACTTGGACTGTGACCCACTCAATATTTGGCGTGACCATATTTATTATCACACTAAATTATTGATGCTTTAGAAGTGGTCACGGACCAAGTCGTGACCACAGTGGTTGAGGACTTGGGCCGTGACCAGGTCGTGACCATCTTAGTGCCAAACTCGCACCAAAATTCCCTCCAAGCTTGGTCGCGGAGGGTTCACGGCCCAAGTCTGTGACCCATGGCATGACGAAGAAGATAGTACACACATTGGAGGTCACGGCTTAGGGCCGTGACCATTTCTGGGCGTGGGTCACGGCTATGGGCCGTGACCATACCTCATTCAAGCATTATAAGGTAGATGAGAAGGGTCGCGCATCACAGATCGAGGGTCACGGCTTGAGGCCGTGACCATGTCTTGGTATGGGTTACGACTATGAGCCGTGACCATACCTCATTTGATAGCTGTTGTTGTTCGCGCAAGGGGGTCACGGCTGTAGGCCGTGACCATTCTTCGTCAATCAGGCCGTGACCATTATTCGTCAATCATGGATGAGGGCCGTGACCCGTCACGGTATGGGTCACGGCCCAAGTCCACGACCATCTGCCGTGACCCCTCTCGGCCGTGACCATTTTTCGGTTACGGACTTGGGCCGCGACGCACGAAAATGGTCACGTCCGAAATGGTCACGACCCAAGTCCGCGACCCACAGTTTTGGTCAGGGATTTTGGCCATGACTAATCGCCAGTTTTGGTGTAGTGATTTAAAATTCCTCATTGTCAAACTGGGTCCTACATATCATAATTTTCCATATAAAATGGAAGACCTTTGCATAGGTCATTTATATTGAGAATGCAAGTGATTCAATGAATTGATTTGTATAATAAATTGCCACACACAACCCCAATTTTTTTAATAAATTTTATCTTCGATTAAATTAGTTGTGCATATGAGATGTAGTCTAATTTTCAATTATTAGCCAAGCATGAAAACAATTACACAGATGAGGAAAAATCCCTAAAGGGAAAAACCATTTATTCAACACTATTGAATGATTTAACATACAATCGACTTACAAAACTTAGACAATCAAAGTGAGACACGCAGCTTATTCAAAACCTTTCATAGAACATGACTCGGCCCATAGCCGTCCGCAGGTAGGGGTCTACTCTTGGTATCCATTGATTAACATTTCCTTCTTTAGCAGTGAAACCACGGTTCCACAAATCAGTAGTAGAAATTTCTCTCCACAAAGGTTTTTGTGCTAGAAGCATTCTTCTTGATTTGGTAAAGCAATGTTCATAATTCCAAGGGGTTTGGAATGATTATAGAATTATTTGATCACAAAGAGAACTCAAAATGTGTTTAAAGAAAGTAAAAGGAGTTCTTCAAAAATCTAATCCCGTGCATCCTATTTATAAGAAGTTTTTTTATAAAAGGATAAGCATGAAAGATTTGGATTATAACTAATTAAAACACAAATTCTGTCCCGATAATTTGAACAAAATAAGACCTCGTTCGAACTACATGTTCGTTCTCGTTTGAACAAGTATCGAACGAGATTCTAGTGGACATACATAATTTCTTCGTTCGAAGGAAATCGAATCTCATTCAAAAGATCATGCCAATCACGTTCGAACGAGATGGTCAACTCATTCTAACGAGGCGACATTTAAAAAAAAATATTTAAAGAATTTAAAACCTTTTTAGAAAAAATAAACTCTTTGAAAATTCTAAAACACCTGAAATAATAAAGTCAACATTTTACCAATAAAACCCATAACTTCTTCGTAGGTGTTGAGAAGTACGAGTCTTCAATATTCCAAATATCTTCAACTCTGCCTTCGACTCCCTAGAAGTCATGAAGGTGAAGTGTTTGTGTAATGGGATATGCCAAAATAAAAAATAAAACATGAGAAATTATAAAAATTGTTCTTAAAAACCTCTCCCTTTGTCTATTCTGGTACAAAACACAAACCGAAGCCATATTGCATCCTAAAGACCAAAATAATAACTACCTTCCCAAATTAAGAAATGGAAAGTAATTTTCGTGAAAGTTTTCAAATGCCATGGATCTTCCCTTTGGCTAGCTTTATCTTCATCTTGTTTGGGTCCAAGAGATCATCATCTAGGTGGAACATCCTACACACACGAGATAAATAATATATCGTCACGCATACGAGTTCTAAATAGAAAATAAAACTCCCCTTTAATTTGTTCTCCCCCTTTTGTCCGTAATAGACAAAGGAGTCTAAACTAGACATGAAATATAAGCATAACATGAAGACGCAATATATCATCACAAGAATAATAGAAAAAATGCATAAGTACTGATAATCTCAAAAGGAAACTTTTTCATCAAGTGTTTTTAAAAAATTTCAATTTTTTACAACACACCATGGAATAACACTAAAATATCCGAATCATGAATGTGGAATGAAATTGTGTGAGCATATTCTATAGGTAAATCAACATAAATATTCATAACTAATGTGCACAAAGTCATGAGACAATCCTAATGAAATAACTCAAAGTCTAACTTAGGTGTAAAGATTGTGAACTCATATGAAATTGATTCAACTTAATGAACATGTCATGAACTTAAATGATTCGCACACCAATAACGCCAAACTATTTAATGTTTTTCAAGAAAGTCCTTTGTGCAAACCCAATGATCTTCGACTTTAACTCCCTTAAAATCTCTCATATATAAGAATTCACTATGAATTATTTTGAAGAAATCATAATGCCCATATGTAGTGAAGCATCAACGAGTCTAAATAAAATTATCCTAGCACTTCTATTTTATTTGCCTCTATTCTTTTAGGCTTTTTTTTACACAAATGTCGACTTTTAACGTAAAGAACATTTTGATCTTTCGTAGCCCCTTTCCATTGCTTAGCATATAACAATATTTTTTGAAAAAATAAATGAAATCCAGGTAATTATATTAGATGCACAACTTATCTCTTTTTACATTTGGTTCATTATTAAGCATAATTGAGATGAGAATATTGTACTCGAAAAATGACAAAGTAAGGACAATGTTCAGAAACCTCGTACACGTGTGCATTAAAGGAGACAAGGAGTCCAACATGTAGATAGTATTCATCAAAGATCAACAAAATGATATACACACATTATTAAGTACACTTTTGAACAAAGTGGTGTCTCAAAACACTACGAAAAAGTCACGTGTATGGATGGAATGAAGGGGTTAAATTTTCAACCAACGGTGAGAAAGGAAAATACACAACTATTTTTGTCTTTTTCAAAAATTTTATCAAAAAATAAAATCTTTTTCACTTCTTCATCATTTTCTTTAAAAAAACGAAAATATTTTTGTATTTTCCAACTTTTTCAAGAAAGACAAAACTCTTTTTGGATTTTTCTAAAAAATATATCAGAAATAAAATATATAAATATACAATGATAATAAAATCTAGCAATTAGAATAGAAGATATAAACATGATAAACATCCTATACTAGATAAAGCACCCGAACTCAATCAACAGTGAAAATACTGAAAGATTTCCTAAGATCCCAAAATCGAAGTGCATCTAAAGGTTTCGCGAAAATATTGGCCAATTGACATTCGATGCTCACAAAGATCAAGGACACAACCTTCTCCTTAAGTAGGTCACGTCTAAAATGCTCACGTATCCTAATGTGCTTTGTGCACAAAAGTTGGATCGGATTACGAGATATATGGATCACATTAGTATTATCACAAGAAATCACTACACCAAAGAGGCTTAAATGCCACTCTTG
The DNA here is from genome assembly GCA_949130495.1 of Sambucus nigra. NCBI lineage: Eukaryota > Viridiplantae > Streptophyta > Magnoliopsida > Dipsacales > Adoxaceae > Sambucus > Sambucus nigra. The sequence goes on along the minus strand of OX422207.1, from coordinate 305,507,351 downwards.
GTCCGGCCACCCTCGTCATAGTCTTTGACTGTGACAAAAAAATACGTATTTTTTTATCACGGTCATTGACTGTGATAAGTTCGTGACAAGGGATTGTCACGGACTTGTCACGATTAATAATCATGACAAGTACATTTGTCCCAAACTTGTCACGGTTCTTGATCGTGACAACTTTATAAATTTTTCATGGTCAAAGACCTTGACACGCCCGTGATAAGTCTTTTAAGTAAAAATCCCAGGTTTGCCAACATTTCATTTTCCTCTTTTTTCTCTGTCTCTCAGCGTTTGTTCTCTCTCTCTCTCTCTCTCTCTCTCTCTCTCTCTCTCTCTCTCTCTCTCTATTACTTTGTGTTTGTGTTTGTGTTTGTGTTTGTATATATATATGTGTGTGTGTATGTGTGTATATATGCATGTGTGTGTGTTAGATTAATTGTGTGTGTGGTTTTTCTGTATATATGTGTGTGCGCGTTAGATTAATTATGTGTTTTTTTCTGTATATATATATATATATATATATATATATATATATATATATATATATATATATATATATATATATATATATATATATATATATATGTGTGTGTGTGTGTGTGTGTGTGTGTGATCAATTTGATGTTTATAAAAATTGGGCACAAATCTAAAATTGGATTCCCTTTGTTGTGTAAATATGAAATTGAAATTGGGTATAAATTTGAAATTGGGTATAATATTGTGTAGTTTTTGTACATTTGTTTTTTTATTTATACGCAATTGGTTATATTGAAATCTAAAACCACATATATATATATATATATATATATATATATATATATATATATATATATATATACACACACACACACACACACATACTATGTAAAAATCGAATATAAAATAAGACACAATTAAATGAAACATACTATAGCCTTACATATAGTGTGCATAGATACTAGCCTTCTAGTTATTATGCGTACGCATTCAATAGCCCTTAGACCTATTCGAGAGTCATTACACCTATAATGAGATCTCTCAAATTGTCCTATTTGGATAGTTTGAGACTACATAATTTTTGTATAATAATATTCTTAGTGCCTTAAACTTGTTACTTTTAGGGAAAGTTCTGCTGTCGTATCTTAATGTTCGCTCGATACATACTAGATGATGCGATGTTAAGTGTTATTTAAATTGATAAATTGAAATAGCACTTACACTTGCAAATCTATGTCATATACTTGGAGAACTATGAGGATATGCTGCCGAATATTCCTCAAATTGGAACAACGTGCATGAGCTATTAAGTATATTACAAAAATATGCGGTCTTGAATGGGATAGGACCACTTACCCTTTAGAGGAGATGGAGGAAATAAAAATTATATTGTTTTTATAATATCACACCGAAATATGAAATGTCAATCTTGCAGTAAATTATTTAATGGGAACAAAATGTTCACGCTTTTGTTTATACTAATCCACGAATATACGCTTCTTACCCATAATAGGTTATTGGTTGTGGTAGCTGTGATGGGATATCCTAAATACAAAGAGTGGATGGGTGAGACAAATAGATTAGGGGATGTGTTTCACAGAGGTGCTAATGAATTTGTTGTAGAAAGTCGGTGTGTGATAATTGATTAAATTCGCAAAGTTCCAATTTAACCTTATTTAATTAGAGTCTATTTTAAACAAAATTTAATCATCTCCCAAACATGAAACTACGTGTCAATACAAATAAGATATAGCATGCAACACAATAATTCAAGAAAAATCCCCAAAGGGAAAAACTTTTTTATTTCTAGAACTTTGACAAGTTTACAAGACCATTGACTTACATACAATCTTGATATCGTCCACAAGAGTAACGCATCGTGTTTTTGTCAAACCTTTAAAGCATCAGCTAAAAATTTGCAGTGGTTGACGCGCAGCTATACCACAAGGACCGCAGCCCAGAAACTCTATAGAGACTCCCTCCACAATAGCACGCAGCTCTCGGTTGTAGAGATCTCACCACAAAGGATGAACAAAAGCAAAGTTGTTCTAGGGTGGTTCCAAAAGATTCACAAAAGTAATTGGGATTTTTGGTGTGAATCCAACTTGAGTTTTTGGACTAAACAATATGAAGACTTGATGTATTTTATCTCTCAAAAACGTCTCTCAAAGTCTTGTGAAAATACACCACCTAAATACCCCTTTTATAGGAAAATAAAATATTTGAGGCGGCAAACAAAATTTGTGAAGGGGATTGGTCCGGAGGGGATCGACCCGGTTTATTTTTTAAAAGGATTGGTCCGGTTAAGAAATTTTGGCTGAAAGATTTGCGAAGGGGATTGGTCCGGAGGGTATAGATCCGTTTTTTTTAAAAGGATTGGTCCGGTTAAGAAATTTTGGCAGAAATATTTGCGAAGGGGACCAATCCGGTTTCTTTTTTAATAAGATTGGTCCGGTTCTGGAAAAATATTCTTTTATAAAAATGCCTCGATTTATTAAAAACTTTTTAGAAAATTTTCCCAACACTAAAATGAAACTTTTAAGGAATTTAAAACTCAACTTTTACCAAATTAAATCTCGTCGAGGCTTTATTGAAGATCCTTGATTATTTGAATCCGTCTTGACGTGAATGTGAGCTTGAACTTCAATAACGGTGTAGCGGTATATGACATACTAAATGGTAATGGAAAAAATGTCCTTACAAACCTCCCCCTATGTCTATGCCGGTACGAAATAAAAATCTTCGAATTATTAATTCAAATATGACCTATACAAATCTACCCTCCCATGAAATCATACGAGAAAAGGTAAAATGTGCAAGTCTTCAAACTTTTCTTGAAAATCTTCAACATCAAATCTCAAAGCTTTTCTCCTCAGGGTGTGCTAAATGATCCTCAACTTTGTACCTACACACATGAGATAAAGAAAAATACCTTCATGAGGCATCAAGTTTGAAATGAGATATAAGTATAGATCAATCAATACAAAACTCAAATCTCCCCCATAATGCAAAAACTTCCCCATAAAATCATAATTCATTCTCCCCCTTTTTATTATGTCCCCAAATAGACAGATAATAAGAAACAAACTAAACATGGAGTGTCACGACAAAGCATAGAAAATATGGATCAAACTACGCATGCAAAGGACTAACTGAAGGTCTTCCAAATCATCCACAAACTATTTTTGATTTTTCAATTTTTCATACAAAAAGATGTTACAAAAAAATCACACCTTGAATTTTTTACTAGGACGACCAAATCGTGAATATGGAATGAATGGGTGTGATTAAATTCGATAGGTAAATCAACTCAATCAAGCATATTTCACGATGAATACGTGTACCCCTAACAAAATAACACTCGTCCTTAGGTGTGAAAAAAGTTGAATTTAGGTGACATCGTCTTAAATCAAAATCAACAAATCAAAGTCTACATGATTTTCGCACCAATAACATCTAAAAACCTTTTCATGCTTTTTCAAGACTTTTTAAGGATGTGAAAAGCCATTTTAATTATCCAACCACACTCCCTCATATATATCTTCGTTTTTAAGTGATCTAAATTCTCAAACATTGGAGAATTGGAGAAAAGCCTAAATGGCCCATTTTTGGCATAATATTTCTTTTTTTATTACCTTTAAAAAAAACATTTCGGGCTCTTTGAACCTCTTTGGACCCCGGATAATAAAATACCTCAATTTTTTAGGTCCAATTAAACGGTGAGTTAATCACAAAGGTGACAAATGCTACTAAATCCGTTTATTAAAAATAAACTATTTAAGTAACTCCGATCTGTTTTTTTAAGAAACTCTTTTCGTAAAAACCAAACTATTTGAACACAAGATGTGTTTAACAAATCAGTATGTACGAGATCTATTCAAGAATTGAATAACATGTTTATAAAGTAGTTTAAAAAAAACTTAAACTCAGCATAACCAAGAGTGAGATGAGGAGATGTAGAAAGATTATGTTCATGATGTTTTTTACGTGGTAAAACCTCACCAATTGAGGAAACATCCACGACTCCCTCTACGGAGTAAAATGAAAAATCCACTAAAACAAATATATGAGTTACAAACTATATAACTAACATGCAAACAACTCAGACCTATATACGTTTAGGAATGTACCCTCTGGTGTCCTTAAAACTTCTCTGCAGTTCTGGTTGTAGATGTAGTTCTCCCAGTTTGTTAACTTCTGATTTGTTCCAGCACTTTACGTCGACTATTTGTTCACAAGATCTTATTACCAACACTTTTCGTGTTGTAGGGTGAAAGTGTTTGTGAAGGTGCTCTCTAACACATGCATGCACACACACAGACTTATTAAGTACAAACAGTCCTAACAAATTACAGTAACACTATATGCTGTGATCTTTTCTTTTTCTTTCTTCTTACAAAACTTTGCACCTTATTTGACCTTTAAATCATTCCCAGAATCTACGGATACCTTGCTAGGAAGACAGACAAGGTCTTAATCAATCTCAGAATATAGAATAGCTTTTCGAGATTGAAAACCTCCAAGTGAGATTCCAAACTAGGCCAAAGGTTTAGTTTTACAAGAACTAGAAACAGAAAGCATTTATTGTTGATTTCAAAGTAAGCAAACGTTTTATAGAAAATAATCAACAATATATTTCTCAAGATGAGAAATAAAGAATGAAACTAAGTGTAATGTAACATGAATAACTCAGATCTGAAATTTCTATGAAATCAGAAAGTAGATCTAAGTAAACGTTTAAGTTGAAAACTAGATCTAATGAACAAGAGGTTACAGCAGCAATAAAAAACTCAACTCAAACTCTCAATCACTCAAGAACACTCAGAGTTGTGTTTTGGATATGGAGTTTTGAAGAAATGTTTGAGTTTGGATGGAAGAGGCTTTGACGAAGCAGGTTAGGGTTTCTAACTCTCTCTCTTCTCTCTGTTTTCTCTCTTCTCTCTCTTCTCTCTCTACTCTCTCAATTTCTCAGAGGAAATGAAAATGGCAAAAGTCTTCGAAGTCTGAGAGTAGGGTCCCTTTTATAGGGTGAGTAGAAGGTTCGAGAGGCTGGCTTAAAACCAAGGGCCAGGATTAAGTCAAGTCAAATTGACTTTGATCGAAGGGTTCTAATAAGGCGGTGATTAAACGATTTCTGATTGGTTTAAAACGTTGTACTGGGATTCACCAAGACAACATGCTGATCGTCGATAGCTAAAGATCCAAGGGCTAAAAACATACGCGATTTTAACTCAGTAAAGAAACACAGTTCCAGCCAATCAGATGAAGACAGGTGTTGGGCAATAACAGGATCTGAAACGCGCGTCTAAAACTAATTAAAACCACACCCTCAAGTTTACTCCGCTTTCGAATTCTACCCTAGGTAACATTAGGTCAAAATACCCAACAAATAATATTTACAAATTGACCACAAAACTTTTAAATCAAGTTTTAATTTATAAAACCTTACTTAAAAAATGTTTAAAAAATCCCAAAAAATTATTAAAATTCCAACTTAAGGATTTAAACACACTCAACATATGTTCACACATTATTATGCAGTATGATATGCAAGAAATAAATTCTACTGTGTGTGAGTGTTGGCAATTTGATCTTGATCAAAGCAAGATAGAGAGATGAAGTAGCAAACCAACTTCTGAGGTTCTTTGGATTCTAGGGAGGACACAATTTTGTCACAATTTCCAAACTAGATGAGCACTTATACAATATAGACTCAATTGAGTCAAGAGTATAAGGGCTTCAAAAGGATAAATGTGTACCTTTCGTAGCCCTTCACCGTTTTTTAAAAATTCACACAAACTCACGGCAAACAGTTATAACATGCACACCTTTTATTATCTTGATTTAACGCATTTGGTTTGTTTTAATAGAAAAAATTGAGATGAAAACACGCAAGCAACATGTGATTTGACAAGAACAATAATCAAATAGATTCTTGCTCGTGTGCATCAAAGGACAAGGTGAGTAAATCATGTAGGTAATAACACTTAATTACATCTCAATGACTCCAAACAATATAAAGCACATGGATGACATGATATATTGTCTCAAAACACTATCAAAAAGTCACATGGAAATGGAATGATGTTGTGACATGGTCATCCTAAGTGTTTATCCATAAAAGGTGCAAACAAAATACAAAACTTTGTTTGGATTTTTTAAAATTTTATCAAAACAAAATCTTTTTGGCTTTTTCAAAAATTTTCAAAAATATAGTAACTGTACAATAAGAACCTGCAATGAATCACTAAGATCAAGCTGTTTAGCATATGAAAGAATTGAATAGACTCAAATTTCTCCCCCATTTTGTCTCAAATGGACAAAGGGAAAAACTTGGATAAACAACAAAATGATTAGTCAGCATAAACCATACCAATAGATTTTCGTAATGAAATGAATCTATTATAATCTAGAGGTTTGGTAAACATATCTACGAGTTGTAGATCAGTAGGAAGATAATTGATTTCTAATTCCTTAGATTCAACCAATTCGCGTATAAAATGATGTATTATTTTAACATGCTTTGTTCGCGAGTGTTGAACAGGATTTTTAGAAATATTAATCGTACTTTGATTATCACAATAGATATGCAATTGGTTTTCTTGAATACCATAATCACTTAGCATTTGTTTAAGCCACATTAATTGAGCACAACAGCTACAAGCGGCTATGTATTCAGATTCAGCTGTTGAGAGTGATGTGCAGTTTTGTTTTTTACTACTCCATCCTACCAAGTTATTACCTATATAATAACATGCTCCCGATGTGCTTTTACTATCATCAGTACACCCAGCCCAGTCAGCATTAGTGTACCCAATTATAGTGCTTGTTGTGTCATTAGTGTACCAAAGTCCTAGATTTAGAGTGCCTTTTAAATATTTAATGATACGTTTAACAGCATTCAAGTGGCTCTCTTTAGGGTTACTTTGATATCGAGCACATACACACACAGCATACATAATATCAGGACGCGAGGCAGTAATATATAGTAAGGTGCCTATCATACTACGATACTGAGTAGGATCTACAGATTTTCCATTTTCATCTTTGAAAAGTTTTAGCGTAGTACTCATGGGCGTTTTAGCATCTTTAGCACTCTCGAGGCCAAATTTCTTTCCTATCTCTAAAGCATACTTGGATTGCGATACAAATAATCCTTCTGAATTTTGTTTGACTTGAAGGCCTAAGAAGAATTGTAGCTCCCCCATAAGGGACATTTTAAATTCCTTATGCATAGTTTCAGAGAAGGATTTGACTTTTGAGGGAGAAGTTGATCCAAATATAATATCGTCAACATAAACTTGAGCAATAGTGATGTGTTTGTCAAAATGTTTGACAAAAAGCGTTTGGTCATTTCCACCTCTTTTGAAACCTTTATCCAAAATAAAACTGGAAAGACGCTCATACCAAGCTCTAGGAGCTTGTTTAAGACCATACAAATCCTTTTTCAGACGAAATACATGATTTGGATGTTTAGGGTCAATGAACCCTTTAGGTTGTTCTACATAGGTTTCTTCAGCTAGTATACCATTAAGGAACGTAGATTTGACATCCATTTGGTAGAGTGTAAAGTGCATGTGGCAAGCTATAGCAAAAAGCAGACGAACAGATTCTAAACGAGTAACAGGAGCAAAAGTCTCGTTAAAATCTATTCCTTCTATTTGAGAGTATCCTTAAGCAACTAATCTATCTTTATTTCTAATTATTATCCCATTTTCATCAGTTTTATTTTTGAAAATCCAACGTGTGCCAACAACCTTTTTGTGATCAGGACGTGGAACAAGATACCAAACATCACGAATGACAAATTGTAAAAGTTCTTCCTGCATAGCAGAAATCCAGTGAGAGTCATTCAATGCCTCATTTACATTCTTTGGTTCCACAAGGGAAACAAAACATGCATAATGTACATAGTTTCTGAGTTGGGATCTTGTACGCACTAGCTCACTAGGGTTACCAACTACGTTATTTATGGGATGATCTTTAGAAACCCAGTTAGGTACTTCAGGTGTCTCAATAGGTAATGAATTATCCATTGCAGAGGAGTCATTTTCTAAAATATTTGTAGATTCTTCCTCAATAGTATATTTACCGGTCTTGCTTTCTACAGTAGTGTCACTAACAATTACATTTATGGATTCCATCAAAGTTTTAGTTCGAAGATTATACACTCGATAAGCTCTACTGTTAGGCAAATATCCTAGAAATATGGCTTTATCTTCCCATCTCTCAAATTTGGATAAGTGTTCCCTATCTTTGCATACATAACAAGTACTGCCAAAGGTTCTAAGGTATTTGAGATTAGGCTTTTTATTGTACCAAAGTTCGTAAGATGTTTGTTTGGAATTCTTTCTAAGATAGACGCTATTTATAATGTGACAAGCAGTTCGAATAGACTCTACCCAAAAATATTTAGGTAAATTCTTGGCATGTAACATAACACGTGCCATCTCCTGAAGGGTACGATTCTTTCTCTCCGCAATACCATTCTGTTGAGGGGTCTTAGGAGCACTGAACTCGTGTTTATAACCATTATAGTCACAGTATTCTATAATACTAGTGTCTTTGAATTCACCACCTCTATCACTACGAATTCTATTCACTTGAGTATCCTTCTCATTTTCAATCCTAAGAAGAATTTTTAGGAAGGTTTGGAATGTTTCAGACTTTTGTTTTAAGAAGGCTACCCAGGTAAATCTAGTGAAGTCATCAACCATAACTAGGATGTACCTGTGTCCATAGAGACTAACAGTTTGGGAGGGACCCATTAGATCCATATGAATGAGTTCTAAGGGATTAGAGGTAAGAATGTCTTTAACTTTCTTATGAGGTGCCTTAACAATTTTACCTTCTTGACAGGAACCACAAATAAGATTGGGTATAAGTTTGATTTTAGGAACTCCTCTAACTATTTCCTGAGAGGTTAGTCTACTAAGGTTATCGTAATTTATATGACCCATTATGTTATGCCATATCTCATTGTCATCCATTCTGGCAACATTACAGATTTCAGAATTGTTCATGACAGTGTAGCAATTGTCAGGAGTTCTGAATCCAGTAATCATGCATTCACCTTTTTCATTTAAAATTTTGCAATTGTTCTTTGAAAAGGTAACAGTATGATCGGAGTCACAAAATTGCGATATGCTAAGTAGATTTGCCTTAAGACCTTTGAATAGAAGAACATCTTGTAGAATAGGAAGCCCATCTTCTTGGAGAGTTCCTTTGCCTATGATTTGAGATGAAACTCCATCACTAAAAATGACTTTACCACCAGCAAAGCTAGTTTTGTTTAAAAGTTTAGTTTCATCACCAGTCATATGCTTAGAACATCCAGAGTCTAAATACCAACCAGATGATGTGTGTTAATCTTTTAAAGCGGTAACAACAACATTACACTTCATCTGAGGTAATAGATCATCTTTTCTAACCCAAATTGCCTTAGTTTTCATCTTGCGCTTATTAACTCTTAATTGATAAAATTTGTGAGCTTTGGATTTTTGCTGAAAAACATTTTGTGCATGATTTTGAATTTTGTGAAAGACTTGAGCATTTGGTTTAGGAAAGTTCTTAGGATTCCTTCTAGTAAATGTTCTTTTAGGTTTGGTCTTTCTCTTTCTATAATTAGAGTTTCTATCTGGCTGTCTAGGAAGTATATAATTGTTGCGGCTCCTCCTAGAATAGTTAAAGTTCTGATAGATATAAGGATTATAGGTAGATTTAACGAGTCTCCTAGCATAACAATCATCAAAAGAGTGACCATATATGTCACAGTAGGAGCAGTAAAGATTGCTCAGAATAGGGGTCTCCTTAGGAAAGTCTCTAAACAAAGGTTTTGAAGAGTTTTGAGGCCTAGGTGTGACAGTCTTGAATGCAGACTCACTCTTCCTAATAGAAGGGCAGACGTATTTAGCCTTAGGTGAACTTTCATGTTTAGAGCAACTTGATTCCCCAATGTTAAAATTTTGTTTTTTGAATCAAACTCAGTTTTTAGAGAATGAAAGTCTGGGCATGTTTCAATAGGTCTTTTTCCTCCTGACACAAACTTGATAGTTTCAAAAGATTTTGTTTGTGTTTTCAAATTGGGGCAAAACCCTATTCCAGTTCGATCATCAGAATTGGTTTTTGATTCAGCAACAAATTCATCAAAACATTTTGAATTATTTTTAAATTTTATAAATTTTTTTAAAACAGTTGTTGTCTTTTCTTTAGTTTGCTCCAATTCTAACAATGTCCCTTTGTATTTTTTCTCCAGAGTTTCATTTGTTTCTTTTAAATCTCTGAGTTTTTCATCAAACATTTTGATTTTGCTTTTATGAGTCAAACATTAGGTAGTATACTCTTCAGCATTTAGTTTAACCATTAGGCTTAGATCTTCTAACTTCTTAGTGAGATCTTTCACAATATTTTCTAGTCTAGTGCTTTTCTTGAGAGTTTTAGCATAAAGTGTGTGAATGTCAGGGAGGTCTTCATTGTCTGAGTCACTAAGTGTGGTGTGTGGAGTGACCCCTAAAGATTCATTTGTTAAACTCACACACCCATTGACATCGTCATTATCGCTATCCCTTTGACTCGCACACCCCGAGGTAGAACATGCAACATTCTCAGTAATCAAAGCATCTAAACCAGTATAAACATGATTCTCAATAGCAGGAGTAGAGTTACTAGAAGCATTCTCATTCATAGGCATAAGCACATCATCATTATATATGATCTTGGCAAAGAAGGACATGCAAGGATCAAAAACATCAGATGACTCAGGTTCCTCCTTTTCAGAATCACTTGAATCATCCCATGTTTTGCAAATGTTAGCTCTAGTGTGTTTATTTTGAGTGTTCAAGTTAACTCTACAGTCTTGTGCAATGTGCCCCAGTTTACCACATCTATAGCATTCAGTCTTCTTAAGGTCTCTATTAGGTATAATGTGAGAGTCCTTGTGATTTTTGTCAGGGTTTTTCTCATGAGGCCTGTGATTAGAGGAAGTTGGATAATTTGAATTGCCTTGTTTATTTGCCACTTTGTTTCTAAACTTAATAATTTTCTTAAACTGTTTAGTAATTAAGGCAATTTGATTGTCCAAACTCTCTATATTGCATTCCTCATCAGAAGCATAAGTGGGGAATATAAGTTCAGGCTTAGTTAACTTAGAAGAGAAGCTAAGATTGGAACTAGTCTGTTTCCTATGGGTTTGTGTCAATTGTTTCTTAAATTCTATTTCCATTTCCATAGTTCTTAGTTTACTACTGAGTAATTCAGGAGTGAGATTTTGATCACACATTTCCTCAATAGCATATCTTTTGTTATCAAATTTCTGTGGTAATGATGTTAGAATTTTAGATACAATTTCATGTCTATCATAAGTCACCCCATTAGCATGCAGTTTGGTTAGAATATCTGTCAGGTTCATATAGAAGTCATCAAATGACTCAGTCTCAGACATAATTAAGGAGTTATACTGCTGAATAAGAATTTGGGTTTTAGCAGCCTTAACTCTAGTGTCTCCTTCATAAGCAGTGACCAAGGTGTCCCAAGCTTCCTTAGAAGTGGTACAGGATGAGATTCTTTTGAACTCATGTTCATTTATAGACATAAATATGGCATTCTTTCCTTTATTATTATTTCGAGAAACTTGTTTCTCTTCTTGAGTGAACTCACTTAGAGCTTTCTTAACCCTCTCATTATTTCCTTCGTTGGCTGGTTTAGTAGGAAAAGTGTAACCATTTTCAACTATGTCCCAGACATCATCTCCCAGAGTTCCTTGAATGAAGGCAATCATCCTTACTTTCCAGTAAGCAAAATTGGTTCCATCAAAGATTGGAGGTCTGGTCAAGTTACCAAATCTTTAATTTTTCTCGTCCACATTTGATTTTCAGAAAACAATTTCAGAAACACATGATCTCTTTTGAAAGAAGTTTACAAATCTCTGATACCAATTGAAAAATGTTACTAAAGACGTTTATTAAAAATAAACTATTTAAGTAACTCCGATCTGTTTTTTTAAGAAACTCTTTTCGTAAAAACCAAACTATTTGAACACAAGATGTGTTTAACAAATCAGTATGTACGAGATCTATTCAAGAATTGAATAACATGTTTATAAAGTAGTTTAAAAAAAACTTAAACTCAGCACAACCAAGAGTGAGATGAGGAGATGTAGAAATATTATGTTCATGATGTTTTTTACGTGGTAAAACCTCACCAATTGAGGAAACATCCACGACTCCCTCTACGGAGTAAAATGAAAAATCCACTAAAACAAATATATGAGTTACAAACTATATAACTAACATGCAAAAAACTCAGACCTATATACGTTTAGGAATGTAACCTATGGTGTCCTTAAAACTTCTCTGCAGTTCTGGTTGTAGATGTAGTTCTCCCAGTTTGTTAACTTCTGATTTGTTCCAGCACTTTACGTCGACTATTTGTTCACAAGATCTTATTACCAACACTTTTCGTGTTGTAGGGTGAAAGTGTTTGTGAAGGTGCTCTCTAACACATGCATGCACACACACAGACTTATTAAGTACAAACAGTCCTAACAAATTACAGTAACACTATATGCTGTGATCTTTTCTTTTTCTTTCTTCTTACAAAACTTTGCACCTTATTTGACCTTTAAATCATTCCCAGAATCCACGGATACCTTGCTAGGAAGACAGACAAGGTCTTAATCAATCTCAGAATATAGAAAAGCTTTTCGAGATTGAAAACCTCCAAGTGAGATTCCAAACTAGGCCAAAGGTTTAGTTTTACAAGAACTAGAAACAGAAAGCATTTATTGTTGATTTCAAAGTAAGCAAACGTTTTATAGAAAATAATCAACAATATATTTCTCAAGATGAGAAATAAAGAATGAAACTAAGTGTAATGTAACATGAATAACTCAGATCTGAAATTTCTATGAAATCAGAAAGTAGATCTAAGTAAACGTTTAAGTTGAAAACAAGATCTAACGAACAAGAGGTTACAGCAGCAATAAAAAACTCAACTCAAACTCTCAATCACTCAAGAACACTCAGAGTTGTGTTTTGGATATGGAGTTTTGAAGAAATGTTTGAGTTTGGATGGAAGAGGCTTTGACGAAGCAGGTTAGGGTTTCTAACTCTCTCTCTTCTCTCTGTTTTCTCTCTTCTCTCTCTTCTCTCTCTACTCTCTCAATTTCTCAGAGGAAATGAAAATGGAAAAAGTCTTCGAAGTCTGAGAGTAGGGTCCCTTTTATAGGGTGAGTAGAAGGTTCGAGAGGCTGGCTTAAAACCAAGGGCTAGGATTAAGTCAAGTCAAATTGACTTTGATCGAACGGTTCTAATAAGGCGATGATTAAACAATTTCTGATTGGTTTAAAACGTTGTACTGGGATTCACAAAGACAACATGCATATCGCTGATAGCTAAAGATCCAAGGGCTAAAAACATACGTGTTTTTAACTCAGTAAAGAAACATAGTTCCAGCCAATCAGATGAAGACAGGTGTTGGGCAATAACAGGATCTGAAACGCGCGTCTAAAACTAATTAAAACCACACCCTCAAGTTTACTCCGCTTTCGGATTCTACCCAAGGTAACATTAGGTCAAAATACCCAACAAATAATATTTACAAATTGACCACAAAACTTTTAAATCAAGTTTTAATTTATAAAATCTTATTTAAAAAATGTTTAAAAAATCCCAAAAAATTATTAAAATTCCAACTTAGGGATTTAAACACACTCAACATATGTTCACACATTATTATGCAGTATGATATGCAAGAAATAAATTCTACTGTGTGTGAGTGTTGGCAATTTGATCTTGATCAAAACAAGATAGAGAGATGAAGTACCAAACCAACTTCTAAGGTTCTTTGGATTCTAGGGAGGACACAATTTTGTCACAATTTCCAAACTAGATGAGCACTTATACAATATAGACTCAATTGAGTCAAGAGTATAAGGGCTTCAAAAGGATAAATGTGTACCTTTCGTAGCCCTTCACCATTTTTTAAAAATTCACACAAACTCACGGCAAACAGTTATAACATGCACACCTTTTATTATCATGATTTAACGCATTTGGTTTGTTTTAATAGAAAAAATTGAGATGAAAACACGCAAGCAACATGTGATTTGACAAGAACAATAATCAAATAGATTCTTGCTCGTGTTGCATCAAAGGACAAAGTGAGTCAATCATGTAGGTAATAACACTTAATTACATCTCAATGACTCCAAACAATATAAAGCACATGGATGACATGATATATTGTCTCAAAACACTATCAAAAAGTCACATGGAAATGGAATGATGTTGTGACATGGTCATCCTAAGTATTTATCCATAAAAGCTGTAAACAAAATACAAAACTTTGTTTGGATTTTTTAAAATTTTATCAAAACAAAATCTTTTTGGCTTTTTCAAAATTTTCAAAAATATAGAAAATCTTTTTGTATTTTTCAAAATTTTTCAAAAAAATTGGAAAACATACAAACATGATACATACTGGCAATAGGTATATAATATCATCATGTAAAACATCCTATGATAGCAAACAAGTCAAACCTCAATCGTTAGGTGCAGGGTTTCCAAAGGTGGTGGCAACTTATGAAAAACCTCCATCAAGACATGTGAAGTTTTGACTAAAAACTTAACTTGCTCACTAAGATGTGAAAACTCTCTCATGTAGTCTCCAGGAACATGTAAAATATGACGTGTTGGTGCTTGTGTGGTAGAAACATGTGTAGTTGCAAAACGTGACACATTACCCAACTTAAAGCAAAATTCCCTAAGGTGTCCTCTCCTCTTGCATTGGGAATAAACATAAATAAACTAGGAACCCTTCTCTAAAAAATTCTATAACGTGCTCTCCTAACGGGAAATGGATGCCTAGGTGGGGTGGGGTGAGACTCATGTGAATCTAACACTAAAGTGGAAATCATCCCGGGTGCTACTTGGGATGTTGACGCACCGTCATGACTTATTCCTAAACTCTCACCACTACCTAAAATGGGATTGAGAACCATCTTTTCAGCCTTCTTAGATGCGTTCTCTAAAGGGAATTTAACCTTCCTGGAACGTTCGAGATCACTCTCGAGTTGGGATACACGTGTCGTCAGACTAGACACCGTGTCGGTTAAATCACATTTTTCCTTTCTTAAAACCTCATTCTCTCTCTCCAAATCTAACACTCGACGACCTAAATCCCTATTATACTTCTTTGTTTTTAAGGTCTCGTTATACAAATCTCTAAAGTCTTTTTGGAGCTCACTTTAATCTCCACTTTCACACTCGCTTTCTCCCTCACTTGAAGCACTCAAATCATCACCGTCGCATTCGTGTGCACTATTGTGGGACAAAGTGGGTGTGCTCACATGACTTGATAAAAATGCAACAAACTTCTCACCACTAGTCACATCACCCTCACCTTCATTACTATCACTAAGTGTGGCGGGCATGGATACTTTCTTCCCTTTCTGTCTAAGCCACGTAGGACACTCAAATGACTTATGCCCCTTACCCCCACATTCAAAACAAGTCACGTCCTCAAAATCCTTCTCACACTCCTCATCTGAGTCATTGTTTTATTCCTTCTTACCGCTTTCTTTGGCCTTTCCTTTCTTTTATTTTTCTCAAAAAATCTACTTTTATTGGAATAATTTTCTTTAGAAATTTTGAGAAACTTTTTAAAAAATTTCGCAAATATGGCCATGTCGCCAAAATTAAAATCACCCTCAGAGTCGGACTCATAAACACGCTCTTTCTTTTTCTTCTCACTCGTGTAACCTTGCCTAGCATGGGTTCTAAGTGCAATCCCTTTATCCTTAGGCTTGGCAGATTTAGGAAACATATCAATTTCATATGTTTGTAAGTCTCCTACTAATTCTTCTAATTTAAGGGTGCTCAAATTTCCCATTGAATTTAAAACAGTGACTTTAGGAATAACTCTTTTCGGGAGTGATCTTAAAATATTTTTCGACATGCGTGTTATCAATTGCATCACCCAAATTAAAACTAGTGTTGACAATGTCCGAAAGACGTGCGTAAAATTCATCAAAAGTTTCGGACTCTAACATAGTAATGGTCTCAAATTCGGTGGCAAGATTTTGCAATTTTGATTCTTATCATCATTCGTACCATCATGTGTCAATTGGAGTACATCCCATGCCTCTTTAGTCGCAGTGCACATCATAATTCTGCAGAACTCGTCGGGAGTGACAACTCCAGAAATAGCACTCAAACCACGTGAATTAAAATTAGACATTTTAAAATCATCTTTAGTCCAAACCGACACGGGTTTTAAAGAGGTGATATTTTCAACGGTGACAGTGGGCGGAATCCACCCTCTTTCACACAACAACCAACCATGTTCATCAATAGCCTTTAATTGTGATTTCATACGATCTTTACAATAGGCATAATTCGACCCGTCAAAAATAGGCATCCTATTATATGAGTGCTCCATTGGAAACATTGCGATTTTTCACAAAACTGGTTTTTCAAAAAAAATCAATATCACACAATTTTGTGGAAAATAGGAATACACGATAAATTAGCATAACCATCTTTGATACCAATTTGTAGAAAGTCGGTGTGTGATAATTGATTAAATTCGCAAATTTTCAATTTAACCTTATTTAATTAGAGTATATTTTAAACCAAATTAAATCAGCCCTTAAATATGCAACTACGTTTCAATACAAATAAGATATATCATGCGACAAAATAATTCAGGAAAAATCCCCGAAGGGAAAACCTTTTTATTTCTAGAACTTTGTCAAGTTTACAAGACCATTGACTTACATAAAATCTTGATATCACCCATAAGAGTAATGCATGGTGTCTTCTTCAAACCTTCAAAGGATCGGCTAGAAATATGCAGTGGTTCACACGCAGCTATACCACAAGGACCGCAGCCCAGAAGCTCCATAGAGACTCCCTCCACAATAGCACGCAACTCTTGATTGAAGAGATCTCCCCACAAAGGATGAACAAAAGCAAAGTTGTTCTAGGGGTTCCAAAAGATTCATAAGAGTAATTGGGATTTTTGGTGTGAATCAAACATGAGTTCTTGGACTAAAAAAATATGAAGACTTGATGTATTTTATCTCTAAAAAACGTCTCTCAAAGTCTTGTGAAAATACACCACCGAAATACCCCTTTTATAGGAAAATAAAAGATTTGAGGCAGTGGATAAAATCTGTGAAGGGGATTGGTCCGATTAAGAAATTTTGGCAGAAATATTTGCGAAGGGGATTGGTCCGGAGGGGATCGATTCAGTTTCTTTTTTAAAGGATTGGTCCGGTTAAGAAATTTTGGCAGAAAGATTTGCGAAGGGGACCAATCTGGTTTCTTTTTTAATAGGATTGGTCCAGTTTTGGAAAAAAAATTCCTTTATAAAAATGCCTCGGTTTATTAAAAACTTTTTAGAAAAATTTCCCAACACTAAAATGAAACTTTTAAGGAATTTAAAACTCAACTTTTACCAAAATAAATCTCATCCAAGCTTTATTGAAGATCCTTGTTTACTCGAATCCATCTTGATGTGAATGTGAGCTTGAACTTCAATGACGGTGTAACGGTATATGACATACTAAATGGTAATGGACAAAAATGTCCTTACGCTTGTGAAATACGCAAAGAGATGTCATAATGATGAAAAGTTATCGTGTCCGTGTGCTTGTAATAATGGTAAGGTGTTTGAGTAAAAAATAATTGAGCTATATTTGTTAAGATTGAGTATGAAATATAGTTATCGATTTTAGAATTTTCATGGGGAATTGAAAGTTACTTTTGTCCCTCGAGCAACCTTCATAGCAACCTTTAACAAGTAGGATAGATAAACAAGGGGATGCCGATGTAGATCATAATATGCTAGAGGATTTAGTTGATGACGCGTATGGAGTTCATGAAGTGTAAGAAAATGAGGTCACGAATGATGTACAAGGTTCAGGTGCTCATGAAAATATCGGGATAAACCTTGACGATGACTACCAAAGTTTAAAAATTGAAGGTGCCTAACCATTGTATTCTGGTTGTGAGAAAGATCAAATAACTTTACATGCCATGGTTGGTTTGCATAGTTTGAAGACCTAATATAGTTTGTGTGGAAATAGAGTGATAGTAACTTTGAATTGGCTAAAGGTCTTTCTACCTGTTATGACAATTGAGTTCAACACAAAATAACAAGAAAAGGCAATCACCAGAACAAATAAAGAACGTAAGGAATGACAATCACACAACAAAAAATTTATGTGGTTCAGCAAGAATGCCTACGTTCACAGTGGTTCTCTCAATATTATTTCTCTTTACTCCGAGGAGTGTTTTAGAGGAATAATAATGCATGCCCTTTGTCCCGGGCGGAGGGTTTGTTACATACATGTTATTTCAGAGAATAAATGAGTGTAACTCCCCCACATTAGCCCACAATCCCTAGGATATCTCTGAAGAGAGATTTTAGGAACTGACTGGGTCAAAACTAATTTAGTTGAGGCGCGAGGCCTTTGGACTCTGGGCCTCATTTGATTGGGCTTCTCATTTGGGCCCAAGTGAAAAATTGAGGTACACACAATTGCCCCTAAAATTTTTGGGTTACAATTTGGGCTCAATTATTTTAAATGATTAGTCTTAATGGAAGTTAAGTGATTCGTGCCATACTTTTGAACTGAAGCACCCTTCTCGAACTGACTTAGGCGGTAGATTGCCTCGTTTCTAGTGCATCATGATTAAAAAGGTTTGTATCCTTTTAGAGAGGTCATTTCTCGAATCGTCAATTTTATATCTCTTCGCATTCTCTCAATCTCTTGAAGCGTTCACTGTAGCTCTTTTTATTCTCAGGTCTCACCTTCCATTTATAAGTTTTTCATCGTCCCTGCTTGTGGCTTTGCCTCATCTCAAGTTGACTTTTACATCGTAACTTCTTCTTGCTTCTTCTTTTTCTATTTTCTGTTGGAATTTCTTCATATCTGTTGCTAGGGTTTTTCTTTTCCAATGGCTAGAGTAGGTAATAGGTCGATAGCCGAATTTAGGAAATACTATAATATTCCAAACTGGGTGGACATTGAGTGTGCCCCTATCCCTCATAATGTGAGAGAAGTTGAGGATGGTCACTGGATCCATGTTCTCTTGTTGTCCTAAGGGGGTCTTACTTTCCCTCAAATAATTTGTTTTTACACTTTTTGGTTACTTCATTATAGTTCCTACATAGTGATCGCCTAGTGTCTGGAAAATCTTCAATGGTGTGCATAGAATAAATCAGCTTTATGGAACCAACTTAGGGCTTGCTGAAATCTTCTTCTCCTATTCTTTTTCGCGAACAAGCTCTGGTCTTCTGTACCTCAAGGCCAAGAGTCCTGATAGGGTATTGGTAGTAAATCTACCTGATTCCCACAAGGACTACTGGAATGAGGGTTTTATTGCTAGAAATTGGCAGTTCCCTCTCCATAGTGAAGGGTCGAGATCTGGGAGATTTATGATTCCCTTTTATGGTGAGGAGAACATATGTGGGCTTAGTCCTTTTCTGCTCGTTGATCCTCTGTTTTGTGTGCTTTTTCTTATATTTTCCTCTCTTTGTTTTCAGTGAGGACAAATAACTCGAAGCCTGCGCTCAGGGAGATCCGAGCTGCTGAGTTGGTCAAAGCCTAGAAAATTAGGCAGCTCTTTGCAGACGGTGAACACCCTCGATCAATGGTGTTCTTTATGGAATACAAGAACGTTGGGTCTATTTTTATTGCGCGACCCGTGGATAGCGTTCCTAAGCTAGACATCACCAAAGAGGTTGCCGTTGATCCCATCTAATTGGACGAGGAAGAAAGTAGCTCTGGTGAGGAGAGCGAGGGTGCTAATAGGGGCTGTTCTGAAGGTAATTCTAGTGAGGAGAGATCTAGTGGTGAAGAATCTTCCAGCTCGAAAGAGGTTTCAAATGTTCAAGAGTCTTCGAGTGAATTAAGTAGTTCTAACGAGGAAGACATGGCTCCTCACAGGAAGAATCTGATCCGAGATGATAATGTGATTCTGTCTCACCAATCGAAGAAGCAGAAGTCTGGCAGTGAGGATGCTGCCATTGGTTCTCAGTCTATTGCTCATGAGAAGGAGAAGAAGAAGAGAAAGGAGGTTCTGCTGAAAGAGAGAGAGAGAAAGAAGTATGAGGAGAAGAAGAAGGTGGATGAGAGAAAGAGATCTGAGAAGGAGAGGAAAGAGAGGGAAGAGGAGAAGAGGAGAGAGTAGGTAAGGACAAAGGCGGGGTAAAATATTATGCTCATATCTGCTTTTCCCGAGGAGGATTCTATTTCCCTGTCTCCTCAGCTGGCCCCTGCGCTACTCGAAAGAGAAATTTTGTCGACTGGTCATCAGAAGGCGATGGGGACTGACCAGTTAGCTCTGAAGGCGAGTCAGAGGATAGCCTTGGTAAGTTTGATTTTTTTTCCCTTCTTTCATAATACTCTGTTCGATACTTGTCTTACTAACGTTTCTCTTCTCTACAGTTTGTGACCGATTTCACCATCCTATACCGCAGAGGTTATGAGCTGGCGAGGAAGAATTCCGAGTTAGAGGCCAACTTGAAGACTACTGATGCTACCCAAAAGTCTTCTGATCTTACCCTTATTGAGGCCAATCGAGCAAAGAAGGCGGCGACCAAGGATCTCGAGGAGTTAAAGCAGTCCTATGACTTGGTCTGCTTGAGCAAGCTGGCCGTGGTGGAGGAGAACAGGGTGCTCATGGAAAAGGTGAAGAAGGTGGAATCCGAGGCTGCCACCCTTAAGGAAAGCTTGTACAATGCCGGATGGACCGATGCGTATGAGGATGCTGATGTTCAGATTGGCTATATTAGGCATCTGAACTTCAATAAGGGTTGGAACAAGGCTCTCCTAGCTGTCGGGGTGGATATTGACTCCCCACTTTTTAATGAGCACGATCCTGGCCCTAAGCCTGTTATGGATGAGGAACCTACTCCTTCTGTCGGTGTAGGTGTTCTTGTTGCCCAGACTATCCCTACCAAAGTGGCCCTCAACCAGGGAATGACAACTTCTCCGTCTGAGGGAGGTGTGCCTAGGACTGCTGCAGACAAGGGGAAGCAACCAGCGACCTCAGAGCAGACTGAGGTTACTAGCTAGCTTTTCTTAGGGAACTTATTATATTATTTACTTATATTGTTCTTTACTTTCTTTCACTGATGTACTCGGAACCTTTTCTTTAATGAAATTAAATATTTTTCCTTTTGGCATATGGATTTCTTTGCTCTTTAATGCTTGTATGGCTTATAGCTGATTGATGTTGATGAATATATACCTGCTACTTCTCAACTGGGAAAGATTCTTGGTCTTGATGCAAACAATCAAGTTCATAGGGCTTTTATAAAGATTTGTAAATACCTTCGGTTAAGGAATAAGGATTATAAGGACCAGTTAGAGCTCGTTGCCAAACTGAAAGACAGCCTCCAAGAGATGGAGGAAATAGGTGCTTCTTTACAAGAAGAGGTGGATGCTCTGAAGGCAAGGATCCTAGATGCCTCGGAGGTTAATTAAGTTAGAGAGCTGCTTCAGCAAGAGAACAAAACTCTTAGGCGAGAAGTCTCGTGACTCCGGGAGAATGAGCCTAGCATTGCTCCACAGGTTCTAAGTGGTTCCTCTTCATCGACTGGATGGCGAGCTAGTAAAAATGTCTATGGTTAAACTGGGGAGATTGACGAGCTTCGAGGAGATGTTCGCCGAGCATATGTGATAGCTGTTGCTCTCCAAAGAGATGTTACATTGCTGAGGCATCTATTCAAGAAAGGTCCTCGGTGGGCATGGGCTGATGGTTATGATCAGGGTTGGACAGATGCTCCGACGAGGTTGGCTGAGGTTGAAAAGCTATCCTTTATTAGGGTATGGTTGAATGCTCTCAGGGAGTTGAAGGTCCCCAGGAACTCAGTAATCTGGTATAGTCATGAGATCTCCCCTTTAACTGTGATGCCTAACCCTTTCAGGAGGGACGACCTTTGGGTCCCTATAGATGCTATCCCCAGGTGGCTACTGGAACCAGATGCAAATGAATTTGAGGAAGAATTAGCTCCTCACCCGGACGACGGCCGAAGTGCGCAAGTAGCTGATTATCTTGCTTAGAGGCCTAATCCTCATTAGGATTTTAATGTAACTCTTTGTAAATGTAATGAAGTAATAAAATATTTATGTTTTGGGCAATTCGCTGACTAAACATGTGTATTATGTTTTCTACTTCATTGATTTTTTAACTATCTTGGGCTTTTCTTAGCCGACTAGAGTTGTTTTATCGAGTGAATGTCCTCCCAGTCCAATATGCTTATAAGATATCATTCTGCCCCACTTTACCTTTTAGGTTGTGTCGTCACACCCCCTTAGGCCTAAGTGTGGCAATGACAAGGACACACCTGGCTCTAGATGTTCTATCCGAGCAGGTTTTTGAGCCAAACCTTGTTTGGCGATGAACCTGAGTTGGTCGAGCTGCTTAAGGGTCCCCTGTAGGGCTTCATGTATTTCCAGGGGCAATACTGGGAGGTTGTTCGTGTTTCATAATGAAAACCTGAGGAGGGTAACACCCTGCTTTTATATGTTGAGTAGGATGCCTGTCGTTTGGAAAGGATGTGCACGTTATAAATTTCATCATAAAAAAAGAACACTTCATAGAATGCCACTGCCAAATAATCTTTTATTAACAAAACAATAATGAAAAATGAATTGCCAATTTCAACAATGTAATAAAAGAACAATATAGAAAACTAGAAGTAGAATTTCTCTAGGTTGGTTGCATTCCAAGCTCGGGGTATCTCCCTTCCTTCCAGCGTTTCTAAGTGATAGGCTCCTTGCAGGTTGTCTTTTGTCACCTTGAATGGTCCCTCCCAGTTTGGACCTAGCTTTCCATCTGATGGTTTTACTGCGCTGCCAAGAACTTTCCTTAGGACATAGTCCATAACCTGGAATGTTCTTGGATTGATTTTTTTTGTTATAGTGCTTTGATAGCTGTTGCTGATAGCCCGCTAGTTTCACTAGAGCTAGTTCTCTTCGTTCTTCAGCCATGTCAAGTTCAGTGAGTAATGTTACATCGTTCTGGCCTTGGTCGACCAGGGTGGACCTGATGGTGGGGAGGCCAGCTTCTAAGGGAATGATTGCCTATATACCATACGTTAGTGCGAATGGTGTTTCCCAGTTGCTCATCGTGGGGTAGTGCGGTAAGCCCATAGAATATGTGGCAGCTCGCTCACTTATGCCCCTTTGGCTCGCTTTAATCTCTTCTTCAGTCCATCAATCACTATTTTGTTGGAAGCTTCATCTTGTCCGTTGCTCTGAGGGTATGCTACCAAGCTGAAATGGTGCCTGATCCCATGGTCGCTGCAGAAACTCTGGAAAAGTCCACTCTCGAACTGCATTCCATTATCAGTGATGATGATCCTGGGAGCCCAAAGCGAGTAATTATGTTCTTCCATATGAATCTCATCATATCTGTGTCTCCGATGTTTGCCAGTGGCTCCGCCTCAATTCATTTGGTGAAGTAGTCTGTCGCGACCAACAGATACTTGCGAAGACTGGTAGCGGTAGTAAGAGGGACCACGATGGCCATTCCTCACTGGACGAAAGGCCAGAAGCTAGTAAGTGATTTTAGATCACTGGCAGGTTAGTGAACCATAGGAGCGTGTAGTTGATATTTCTCGCACCTGTGAGCATATACCCCAGAATCTTTCTGCATATATGGCCACCAGTAGCCTTCCTTCATTGCTCAGAAATCTAGCGATCTGCCCCCAATGTGGCTCCCACAAATTCCTTCATGAAGCTCATGTAGAACTTGTTCGACGTCCTTCAGGTGAACACATTGGAGGTAAGGGCCCATGAAAGATATTTTATACAGCTTGCCCTCAGGAGATAAGTGAAAGCGGGAAACTTTGACTCTTATCTGATGATAGGCCTTCTTATCGTCTGGTAGGGAACCATCTTTCAAATAGTCCCTTAGGGGGTCCATCTAACTGAGTGATGGTTTAATTTGGAGAACACGGCCCATGTCTGGCAGCTCGTCACTCTGGTTGATGCTCGGTTGGGCGAGGAAGTTGATAAGAATTGTTCTCTTTAAGTCAGAGTTGATTGTTGAGCTCAAGGTCGCTAGGGCGTCAGCATGACTATTTTGTCCTCTGGGAAACTGCTGGACACTGACTTGATCGAAGTTAGACATTAATTTCTTTATTAAGCCGAGGTAGGCTGCTATTCTCTCATCCCTCACGTTGAAGTCTTTTTTTATATGATTGAAGACCATTTGTGAGTCACCGAACACCTGGAGTTGCTTTGCCCCCAATGTCGGTGCCTTCTGCAGGCCTGTTATTAATGCTTCATATTTTGCTTAATTATTGGAGGCTTCAAATCCAAGCCTGATTCCTTGCTCAAGGATTATATATTCTGGGGTAACGAGCACAATGCCTACTCCTGCCCCATTGGAGTTGGAGGCTCCATGAACAAACAGTCGTCAAACACCTTATGCCGAGTGATCTTCCCTTTGACCCACGGATTGAAGTTGATCGCAAGGATGATCTCCTGTAAATTTTGTGATGAAGTCGGCGAGGACCTTCCCCTTGATTGCATTCCTTGGTTAAAACTGGATGTCAAATCGCCCAAGCTCGACCGACCACATTGATAGTCTGTCGGATAGATCCGCTTTTCCTAGGACTACTTTAAGGAGGTGTGATGTAAGGACGATGATAGAGTGAGCTTCTAAGTAGTGCTTCAATTTCCTCGAGGCTACCACTAGTGCAAAGGTTAGCTTTTTTAGTGGTAGGTATCTCTACTCGGCGTCGAAGAGGGTTTTACTCGCATAGTAGACTAGGTGCTGGATTCCCGTTCTTTTACATACTAGTGCAGAGCTGACAACGTGGCTGAAAATTGCAAGGTATAGGTACAAGGAGTCGTTATCTTGAGGTATTATGAGCAAGGGTGATTTGCTGAGATAAGCTTTGAGCTCCTCTAATGCTTTCGAGCAATCTTGGTTCCACTTCATTATTTTACTTTTCTTCAATAGTTGGAAGAACGACTGGAAGTTTTTGGATGACTTCGAGATGAACCAATTTAAGGCGGCGAGCATGCCCATGAGCTTCTGTACGTCTCTTATCGTGCGGGGAGGCTGCACCTTATTAATTGCATCAACCTGGTTCGGGTTGGCTTCAATGCCTCTATCGCTAACCAAGTACCCGAGAAATTTTCCTGACTGGACACCGAAGGAACACTTTCTCATGTTGAGCTTCATTCGGTATTTCCTTAGGATTTAGAAGGTCCTTGATAGGTCCAAGAGGTGGTATTCTTTTTACCTGCTCTTGACGAGCATATCGTTAATTTATACTTCCATGGTATCTCCCATTTGGTCTTTAAATATCTTGGTGACCAGCCGTTGACAGGTTGCTCCTACATTTTTTAGACCAAAGGGCATAACTTTGTAATAATATAATCCGACAGTGGTGATGAACGTTGTCTTGTCTTGGTCTGGTACGTACATAGGAATCTAGTGGTACCCTGAGTATGCGTCCAGGAAACTCATTCTTTCATGAGCTTCTGTGGCGTCCACTAACTGGTCGATCTTTGGGAGAGAGAAATTGTCCTTAGGGCATGCCCTATTAAGGTTAGTGATGTCAAATAAACTCTCCATTTATCATTGCTCTTTGGAACGACTATTGGGTTGGACAACCATTTAGGGAATTAAACTTCCCGTATTTATCCTGCATCCAGCAGCTTCTCCATTTCTTTCTCTACAACTTTATCCTTCTCGAGTGCAGCTCTTCTTGCCTTCTGCGTGATAGGCCTGAAAGTTAGGTTGATGTGCAACCGATGAAAAACCACACTGGGGTCAATTCCAGGCAGCTCGTATGGTTCCCACACAAAAACATCGAGATTGTTCCTCAAGAGTACCGTTAATTCCTTATTCTCTCGATCTATGAGAGAGGATCCAATCAAGAACATCCTGTATTCTTCGCTGACATCGACTGTGACCTCTTCTAGGTTTTCAATGACCCGCTCAGAGGGGAGGATCCGGGTCTCCTCCACTCCGGGTCTTCCATACTTTAGCTGCTATTTTAAAGGTATCAAACCTTCTTATTCCTCAACCTTCTCTTTGGCCTTCTCGACCTTCTTCTTTAGTTTTGGGCAGATGGCTACTATGAAGCACCTTCTTGCCATCGCTTGATCTCTGTGGATCTCCATTACTCCTCACTTAGTCACGTAGTTGAGTTTTTTATGGTAGGTCGAGGGAACGGACTTCATCGCATGTCGCCACCCTCTACCAAGGATAGCCTGCTAGGGCGAGTTAATGTCGATGACTAAAAACTTGATCATCTTGGAGACACTTCCTTCCCTCACTACCAGTACGATCTTTCCCTAAGGGATAGTCACTTTTTCAGTGAAGCCAACTATAGGGACAGTGGCTTCCTTCAAGTCGACGATGTTTAACTTCAATTTCCTGAACAAGTCAAGATACATTACTTCGAATGAGCTTCCCTGGACGATGAGAAACTTGTCAACATCATAGTTTGTTATCCCGAGTGTAATGATCAAGGCGTCATGATGTGGGGTTCTCACTCCCACTAAGTCTTCATTCGTGAACACGATGTGTTTGTTGTAGTCGATGTCATCTTCTCGCTGACGCTTTCCTGCCTGTGTTTTTGTTGGATCGATTTGAAAAGCTTGCATTACTGCCGTAAGCTTTTTCACTTCCAACCAGGCTAAATTTCCTTGAATCTTCTTCAGATCCGATGCCCCATAAATGACTGTGAACTCATGGCCAACATCCTCATCGAGCACGTTGTCGGGCCTTGTGTCTCCGTTGGCAGGAACCTTTTCTTCCTTCTTCTCCATAAAATCGTTCAGGTGCCCAGTCTGGGCCAACTCTTCAAGGTGAGACTTAAGATCTTTACAGTGCTCAGTTTTGTTCCCTCCTTCCTTGTGAAAATCTCACCTCAGCGCATTATTTCTCTTTGAGGGATCTCCTCCCATCTTTCTGGGCCATTTGACGAATGGTTCGTCCTTGACTTTTGGTAGGATCTTGTAGATTAGTTCTTTAAAGATAGTGTTCACTACCTGAAATGCTTTCGAGGCATCTCTTTTATTCTCGTTCTTGGAAGCACCTTTGCCCCCGTTCTTACTTCCTTTCTTCTGGTTCTCAGCTTTATCACCACTCTTGCTGGTGAACTTGGCACGACTATTTTCCCCTACACTAAGGTGGGTCACATCCTCGAATTTGGCATACTTTTCGATATGAGCCATTAGGTCTTAAATGGTTTTGGCCTCCTTCTTAGTAAGGGATTGGTACAAGAGGCAGGAGATGGGTAGGCCAATTTTAAAGGATGCCACGGTGACCTGCTCCGAGCAGTCCTCGACCTCATTGAACAGTTCCTAATATCCTTTTGCATAGTCCCTGAGGCTTTCTTGAGCCATTTTCTTCATTGTCAATAAGGCATCCATCCTTTTTGGATGGGAGATGCTGGTGATGAAGCGAGCTATGAAGAGCTCTTCCAGGGACTCGAAGCTCCTGATGGAACTGTGAGGGAGTCTCTCGAACCACTTCTGGGCCACATCGTGAAAGCTTGAAGGAAAGATCTGGCACATTAGTGCGTCCCTGTGGTTTCAGAGAGTCATGGCCTGCCTGTACTGCCTAACATGATCCATAGGGTCAGTTTTTCCGTTGTAGATCTTGAATCTAGGAATTACAAACTTCTTGGGGGATTCTTCTTCCTCTATCTTCCTTGAGAAAGGGGATTTCATCTGTGTTTTGAGAGCTCGCCTGGCTAGCTCTCTGGTCGATCTGTCACCCCGATGTGCTAGGTGCTGGTCCATTTCCGTCCGAACCAGATTTCGTATATCATCGTTTTCTCGAGCTGGACTCCTGTAATGGCAAGAAAGATGATGTTGTTCGAGTAAGTCATCATCTGACCTATGTTCCTTGAATCTTTAAGATCCGCACCTAGGGCTCCTTCCTCGGCTACGAGAGTTGCTCCCCTAAGGGCTAGGAGTGCGATATTGACGTTGCCTAGTGCTACGAATGAGTTCTTTCTCCATCCTTTCCAATCTCCTTTTGAGGTGAGCATTCTCAGCTTCTTGCTTGCGAGAGGCCTTCCCTTGATCTTGGAGCCTGGCCTCATAGGCATCGATCAAACTAGAGATCTGCGTGGACTTGGCCATTCCTTGACTTTATTCTGAGGCTTGTCGTTCTGGGCAAGCCCTATGATCTGAACGTTGAACTTCAGATCTGATCCTGCGAGGGGCAGGCTGCTCTTGGATATGCCCAGCTTGAGGGGCATTGCTACTGTGACCCGACATTCCAAATTCTTTATTGGTGAGGGCTTTATTAAAGGAAGACAAACATTTCCCACAGACGGCGCCAATTGTGGTGACAATTAAGTTCAGCACAAAATAATAAGAAAAGGCAATCACCAGAACAAATATAGAACGTAAGGAATGACAATCACACAACACAAAATTTATGTGGTTCAGTAAGAATGCCTATGTCCATGGTGGTGCTCTCAATATTATTTCTCTTTACTCCGGGGAGTGTTTTACAGGAATAATAGTGCATGCCCTTTGCCTCGGGCGGACGGTTTGTTATATACATGTTATTTCGGAGAGTGGAGAAGTGAAACTCCTCCACGTTAGCCCACAATCCCTAGGATATCTCTGAAGAGAGATTTTAAGAACTAACTGGGTCAAAACTAATTTGGTCAAGGCACGGGACCTTTGGACTCTGGGCTGCGTTTGATTGGTCTTCTCATCTAAGCCCAAGTGACAAATCAAGGTACCCACACTACCCAAGCAATGTACGCTTCCAAATAGCTATCCTACTATGAAGAACAGTTTGAAAGGTTTAGGAATAAAGTATAAATTAATTCATGCTTGTGTGTATGACTGTATACTATACCGAAAGGAGTATGGAAATCTCGATTCGTGTACGGTATGCGATGAACCTAGATATGTCCAATCTACTGGAAATGAAGGCACAAGTTCAAAAGTTCCTCAAAAAGTGTTGAAATATTTTCTAGTTGGGACTAAATTAAAGCGGTTTTTCATAGTACCATGGATTATGGAGGAAATGAATTGGCATGCTAGGGTAGAAGTAGGGGACAATCTCATGGGTCATCGTATTGATTCTATAGCTTGAAAGAGTATGAGTTATGAGTATCCCTATTTTTATCGAGAAAATCATAACATTCGTTTCGCAATATAAACAGATGGTTTCAATCCATTATAAAATCTAAGAGCCAATCAGAGTGTAGGGACAGTGATCCTAGCCCCACTCATCATCCCTCCTTCGCGGTTTATGAGACTGTGACACCTTGCCTAATTAAATACCGGGTGATCAGTCTTTCGTCCAATTAAAATAGGAATCTCATCTGGTTCATTCTTAGCATCATTGTCGAAAACATTTTTAAAATTTAACTAACCACCTAGTATTCAAAAAGTTGGTGCCAAATTTTATCTTTTTATAAAAAAAACACCAACAACAAGTGAAATAATCACAATAACAAAACCATCCATGCAGTAAAATACTCTTCACTAAACACTAGATAAATAACTCAAATAAAATGGTACCGAATAAACTATCGGTTATCAATACAAAAATCCAACTAAACATCTAATGAAATCAAAATGAGTCCACAAATACAAAGTTTGATAAACTGAATAAAATAACTAGCTAGAGGGGCGACACGCCCAAATGAAATAACTTAACTGCATCCCACTCTAGGAATAAAGTAACCGAAGTGACTAAGTCCAAATCCTACAAGCATCCATAAGTGTTGTAGCTACACATCCTTGGAACAAATCGTCAAGCTTTGCATCCCTGTGGCTGGACACCTAAAAGGTTTTGAAAACATTTTTCAAGTACGGGTCAGAGCCCAACTAAAACCATTTGAAAATATTTAGCAAGAATTTAAATTTCATTTTAAATCAACATTTATTAGATACACATGTTAGGCTGCGTACACTCTCTTGAGTTCCTCACCTCTCATCTATAGTGCGCACCTAACATCCTCAACTAAGCCCACCTAGTCAAACTACCCAAACTAACTAGGTCTTAAGCATCTAAATAAGATTAAACCAATTTAGTTCTCTCGGACTGCCTATACAGTACGCTACGGTATACCGTTAATTATCATTAAGCCTTTAGTTCGGTTTCTCCTTAACTTACCCCATACCGCCCATACAGTTGTTACCGAACAACTAATAATTAACATACCTCTTACGTTATTATTATGATCCTCATGTTAAGTTCTCACACTTACTTTGCTTTAGATTTTCACTATCTATCTATTATACTATTTACACTTAAGTAGATTTTGCATTGTTTTAGATATACACTATCTAGTTTCGCTACTTTCGCACATAAGTAGATTAAACATTATTTAGTTATACACTATCTAGTATCCTTAGTATCACACATAAGTAAGATTAAATATATAGATATACACTATCTAGTCTCCTTACTATCACACATAAGTAAGATTAAACATCTATGAGTATATATATATATAGAATACCGCATCTTCAGACTGGTCATAACGATGCGCACTCGCGTACTCTGCTATCAGTCTAAGTACCTCCTGTACCTAATTATGGAATATCACACATATTGTGGGCGAACATAACACTAAGTCTTTGGGTCTGCGCACATACCTAATGTACCCAAATGACTTGCCAGAATCACTATTTCTCTCACATAGTTATCCACTATCAGTACTATGCCCCGGGGCACAAATCCAGACCTCACTGGAATCGTTAAGGTAGGATCGCTCACTGCGCGGGACCTCTGTGATAGCAAGTAGCGTAGGTATGTTAACGTACACAAAAGCACATACTAGGAATACACACAAACTACCATATGTATATTCAGTATAGGCACACACACGACCTATAATAAATTCATATAGGTATACATTCAACCAATTATAACCCATATAGGTATACTTTCACCTATAATAATCACCTGTACGTAGTATTTATCTCTCGAATACTCACCATACAATTTATTCACATTTATAATTCTCGATCATATTTATCTGAGCATTATTCTCTACCTGAAGGGCCCATAGTTACCTCTTAAGTTAATTCAATAGTTATTATACTCATACCCTACTGGTTATAGCCTTAGGTCATGGTCTACTCTTCTCGAAAAAAAATTCTAAATTCTCGATTAATAACTCACTCCATTTATTATCGTTGGTTTAAAGTTCCAATCTTACTCACATTTAGATTTAATTAAGTTCTTAAACATATATCAACTGACTTCCTCTAAGTCTTTAATAAATTCGATGATTAACCCCCAAATTCCTCATAGTTAATCCCAAGAGGAAATAACATCAAAAAGGCAAACTTGCCAATTCTGGGCAGCCGAATTGATTCTCCCAGGAGGCTGAATCGATTTGCCTCTAGGCCGAATCTATTCAAAATGTAGCAGGTCTCTTCTTCTACGTTTTTGCGATTTTCTCCATTTTTACTCCCATAAACCTCCATGCAAATCTTACAAATCTAAACCAAACTTAGCCAAACTTCATATAGGATCATTCTAACAGTTCCTAACGAATTATATCATTACATCCTTCACAAAAACGGATCATACAAGATTTAATCTTCAAAAATCATAAAAACCTTAGTTTCTCATGTTCTTCACATCTTTTAATCAAGTACCCAAATTTCTTTATTATAAATCATCCCAAACCCTCTGATTTTGTGTGACCAACATAAAGAAATATAACTACATGCAATCCTACTTCAATTCATAGATTATACCCACCCAAATTCGTATTAAATCTTCCAAAAACATGTAAATCAAACCCTATTCTACATAGCTATTATAGCATGCTTAATATAAACGTAAGATAAACACTTGCCTTTGGTTCGACAAATCTAATTTTGTGATTTT
This sequence comes from Sambucus nigra, assembly GCA_949130495.1. Classification (NCBI taxonomy): domain Eukaryota; kingdom Viridiplantae; phylum Streptophyta; class Magnoliopsida; order Dipsacales; family Adoxaceae; genus Sambucus; species Sambucus nigra. The sequence continues at coordinate 305,475,516 of OX422207.1, read as the reverse complement.
ATGATGAGTTGGTTTGTCTTCCCTTTCAATCCACTCTCCAATGGTGTTTGTGGTGCAAGAATCACTTGAATCTCTCAAGAACACTTCCTTAAACTTCAAGAATTACTGCTCCTTCACCCCTAATGTACTCTCTTGATTTTATAATCTCTAAGACCTAGCCTCTCCCATCTATATTCTGATAAAGATGTTGGAAATTCGTAGGTCTCTTTACCCTATATTACCAAATGACTAAAATGTCCTCATGCGGTGCCGGTTTGGTTTAAAATCACCTTGTGACCCAAACTACACACCTTGGTATACTATTTCGACTATTTCGACCCTTTTGAAATCAACCATGACCTCTAAATCATCATCCAAGTCACTTTATATGATCATATTATTTCCACCTCAAAATACAACGCGCGTGAAATTATAATAGATTGAATTAATTTAAACTCTAAATCACAAAATTAAATAATTCCTCCGAATTAAATAAATTCAAAATCACCGATTTAAATAAATGTTAAATCACTAATTTAATTAAATCCTACATGATAAAAAATATGCGGTATTATAGACACCTAAATTTTCGATGCTATCTTTGTTGATACCTGAGCCAAAGACACCAAGTGAGGACATCGATGTCTACCTGGCTCCTTTGGTTAAAGAATTAAATGAGTTATGGGAAGAGGGCGTGAAAGCATTTGACTCTTTTAAAAAAGAAGAGTTTATGCTGAAAGCTATATTGATGTGGGTAATTCATGATTTTCCATCTTATGGGACATTATCCAGTTGTGTAGTACATGGTTATTTGGGGTGTCCTATTTGTGGAGAGGAGACTGAATCTATTCGTCTCCCCACTAGCTCAATGAATGTATACCATTTCCATAGGAGGTTTTTCCCCCCGTTCATAGTTTTAGATTTGATAAAGGTTCTAATTTTTAACTGGGCAGGGTTGAACATAGGCTACCTCCGAGAAAAAATCCAGGTTCAGAAATTGAAAGTAAATCTTCTGATCATGACCTTAATATGACATGTAAGAATCCTAAATTTAAGAATGTCAAGCATAAGAAGACCCCAACTGGAAATGAAACTAAGATAAGAAAGGCATCGTCTATGAGGTCAATTTTATTTGACTTGCTTTATTAGAATAATAACCCGGTGCACTATGTATTGGATTTTATGCACGGAGAGAAGAACATCGTTGAAAACATTGTGGGCACATGTCTTGGGGTGAGTCATTCAAAAGATGGAGAAAATTCACTAAAAGACCTTAAATTGTTGAAACTTAAGACACAACTATGGTTGAAAGAACATAGTAGGGGGAGGACAATAATTCCCCCTGGTGTATTTACTTTGACGAGTGAGGAAATGAAGGTTCTTTTAGACACAATATATAATTTGAAGGTTCCATCTAATTTTTTGTCTAACTTGCAAAAGATTATGAATTATGCTACCCATGATTTACATAAGTGTAAGTCCCACGATTGGCATGTGATCATACAATTGATTCCTCTATTGTTTAAGAATTATTTCTCCAAGCACAAGGATTTACGGAGGGCTATTATGCAAACTAGTATCTGCATCTCACTTTTATGTGAGAAGGTAGTCAATCGAGACCACATAGTGGCCGAAAAATTGGCGGTGACTGAAGCGATTTGTGTGTTGGAGAAGTACTTTCCCCCATCATTCTTTGACATAAGTTCTCACTTGTTAGTACACCGATGCGACGAGATACTTTTTTACGGCCTAGTTAGATATTGGTGGATGTATCCGTTTGAAAGATTGATGAAAGTTTTCAAAGATTACGTTAAGAAGACACGATACAGTGAATGATCAATTGTAATACATCACCGTGGAGTCATCAATTTGCACTCAAGAATATATGCTTAACCCGAACAACGTGGATGACTGCGATGAGTTCGTCGATGAGGGTGATAATGTGATAGGCAAACGAGTGAAATTAACGAGTTTACAACATGAACAAGTAACTCGCTATCTATTTAACACACATGAAGATGTTGAAGAATGAAAACAAGAAGTTAAATTATTTTAATTTCTATACATGATCAATTTTGTAATACGTTCATCACGTTCTACGCAGAAAATATGAAGCATGTGAGAATAATAAAAGACGAAAAATAATGGCACAATCAGACAATAAATTTAGGTTGTGGTTGTCACACTAGGTAATTATAATAAAAATGTCTGTTATTAAATGTCACATTACAAGAAAGCTTTACAACTAACCTAATTAATTTATCTATATTTTTAGCTCTTAAAGACGGGTGATACGACATCAAGGCTTGCTCGTCTAGCCACTGGACCCTTATTCATGGCATAAGAGTTCAAAAAGTATCGATTGAATGGTTACGTATTCGGTGTAAGGGTGTACAGAGGAAATACAAATGTATAGAACTCAAGCATTTCATGATGATACGAGAAATCAGACACACATCGTTCTCATACCAACAAATCAAGTGTAAAATAGGTATGAAGCAAATAAAAAGAGACAAAACACAAGATATAGAGTGGTTCGGCTATGGAAATGAGCCTACATCCACTTTGTTGCCCCACTCTCATTATATACATGTCGTAATACAAATTGGCATACCCTTGATAGGCGTACAATAGAGTTAATAAAGGAGAATACATGATTGTAGCGGTTCCAGGCAGACCAAGAAGAGGTCTACAGGGTAGGTGAATAGCCTCTAAGTTGTATTGGGGTTGTGTAGAGCGTTTGGCAGGGCTTCGCCAAGGGTGATTGTCTCGAATCTTGATTCCCCTTCTTGAGGTGAAGACCTCTATTTATAGTAGGTACGTAATATGTGTCATGTGCCCTGATCATGTGACATGTGAATGAGTCTGAAGAGTAATCCCTTTATTGGGGCGGCAGTTCCATGAGTAAGGGCTGCGACCTATTTGGAACCAGGCAACAGCAGGTCTGAAGGTGATGTGGCCTAAGAGGCAGGATAATATGTACGTGCCGCAACCTGTCCGAGACAAGGCAGCGACCAGTGGCTGAAGTAGGTGCATTCAGAGGGTTATGAGTCCACAACCTCTCTATTCAAAGGAAGGGACCCAGTGTCTATACATTTCGCGACATGGGGGGCCATTTTAGTCATATCCATAATCCCCCAAGCCATAGTGCAAAGGGGTGGTGATTTGGTGCTGTGGCATAATTTTCATTACTGCAGCGGTATGTTGTATGTTCTGCAGTCACTTGTAAAGTGACATTTCATCCTCCTGTCTTCTTATATTAATGGATCTGGCCGTGGCCTTCATTACGTTTTCCAAACTTTTGAGAAAAAATTGAGAGCCAACTTCTGTCACTTCATCCTTTGAGTTTTTCGACGAGCGTTTAGTGGTGGTTTGAGGCTAAGCAACCACTATTTCTTCACATTTCTTCGATTCCCAAGTAACCTTTCAATTAATTTCACTATTTTCTATAATATTTCTGTAATTTGTTTCCTCTAACCCAGGCTTATAAACCCGATTTCATATTTTGAATCGCAAACCCAACTGATTTTGAATTGCATATCTTGAACTATTGTGAATATAATTCCACCACTTCTTAGCCCGGGTTAGAAACTGGGGTTTGAATCCTAAACATGTGCAGAGATAGGTTTAAACAAATTTGTTTGGCTGAATTGTTATAATTCATCTGATATAAAATCCCAATCAACATGTAATGCTGCTACCATTTGTTGAGTTAGCGTCAATTTAGATTTTTAGGTTTTTGGGTTTTTATTTGGGCTAGAAACTTGGTTTTCTTAGGTTTAATCTATACCATTTATTGGCCTTGTTATTGGTGTTCTTGGCTAAAACCCTAGAATCCTAGGTTTCAATCTTTGGGGAATCCATAATTAAATACGAACCTGTTTTTGCCTTTGGCCACGACAAGTAGCAAGAATTGCGTTGTTTTTCTGCGGCTATGTTAACACTTAGTTCCCCTGGTTGAAGTCTTTGGTTCTGAACTTATCTACTGTATCCCTTAATCTTTGTTGTGGGTCTTACCTTGGACTAGACCGTTTAACTCCCGTTTGTACAATCTATAGCGTTAGAAAATTCTTTGGTAGTAATAATTCCCCTCGCTGTATTTTTTAGGCTTATAGTTAGAATAATTTATCGCAGCCTTTGAGAGTCATGGATGTTGAACTTAAAAATTTCTATACTTGAACATACATATATCGTACAGTCGTGGCCTTTATTTGAGGCTTTTCTAACCAAGTGGCTGTGACACACTAACAACGGAGACTTCCTGTGTTGTAGGTCCTACTACAGCCCTATGAGTTGGGACCCCCAAGAGTTTCTAGCAGACTTCTGGAAAACTCACTTCATCACTCTTCCCCTAATATCCCTTCTGTAAATCCTTTGAAAGTTATTGGACCCTGTCTACTTAAAAATTGTCCTAACCGTGTCATTCTTGATTCTGATTCCTCGGACTCCACATGTAAGAATACTACTGAGGCCGCAGCTATAGAGGAAGATACACACTTCAGCAACCATCAACCTATTAAAGCGAAGGTTGTAGCAGTTGGGCCTTCTGAGGCCAGAGATGAACCAGCTGGCCCATCTGACAGAATTCGAAGAACTCCTGGAGCGTTAAACGTTCGTTGTATAGTGACCGAAGAGTGGGTCAACCAAGTGGCCGCAGCATTTGAATTCCCAAGTGGAGTTATTTGTTTATCCCCTTTCGCAGAACAAAAACCATGTTCTGCAGTCCCCAACGATGGGATCTGCTTCCCTCTTCATGCCTTCGTCTATGGTCTGTGGCTATATGTGCTAGTCCCTATTAGAAGAATGTTTAGAGCCATGAACTTGGCCCCAGCCCAATTGGACTCAAATTGTTGGAGAGCTATTCTTACCTTGCTAATACTTTGGAAGGATAAGTTCAGCAGATATATTACTCCCACGGAGTTCTTCCACTTCTACCGGCCAAAGGAGAACTTCGTCAAATTTTTATGGTATTATTATTTTGCCCTTCAAAACAATGATTAGGTTTTGTATACTGGGAGACCTTCCAGTGTAAAGAATTGGAAAGGAAAATATTTCTACATTTTTGGAGAGGGATGGGAAATCCATCCAGAAGAATCAGAGAGAAAAAAAACACATAAGATGTCGTGGCAGTGCGGTCAACCATCCATGTTAGGTGAGTATATGATGTAACCTCTACATCTTGTTGTACCTTATTCTATAGTTCTTACATTTTCAAAGTTTTTATACTATTTTCTATGGTAGGTACTAATGTTAACTTTTGTGCAGCCCTTGACAATATACCCCTTAATAGCAGGGAATAAAGAAGAGTTGTGAGGGCTGCATCCATTAGAGGTAAGGAGAATAATTTAGCACATTGGTGACTTCTACATTCATCTTTGAACAGGGATACTTCACTAACAAAGACATTCCAAAGAGAATGGATGTGAAAGGTAATGTTCTATACACCTGAAAACCTATATTTTTTGCGATTGTTACCTGGTACTTGAATTTATATTTTTTATTTCTCAAGAAAGGAGATAGACTGGGAGATATTAGCTTCCCAAATTACTGAGATGGATAAGGATGCCACTATCTTCAATAATGCCTCCGAGATGGGAAATAAAAGAAAGAGGTACCAGAAAGGGAAAGAGGTTGTAGCAGGAAAAGGGGTTGCACCTAGTGATACTATTGCTGGATCTGGGGCGGCTGCTTAGACAAATACCGTAGCTGGGGGAAATGTGCCCCTTACATGCGATCCAACACATACTGATGATGCCGCGACCAATGAAAGAGAGGGCCAATTTGATGATGACATTAGTGATCAGTTGGTTGCGAAAGGTTTGATACCAACCGGGGTGGAAAACTAATGTGGTTGCAACCCCCTCATGTTACTCTTACTCCATCTCCTCCTCTACAGAGGGTAATGGCTGTTAATCCCAACCTTCCCCTTTCTCAAAGTTGTCAAAGCGTGGGACCTGACGGTCATTCGCGATCTCAATTAAGAATGCCAAATCCCTAATCTTCTAGAGACATAATAACTAGGGCGGTCCACAAGGTGAGGAAGGTAGCAGATAACATTGACTTGTATCACCTTGTGGATGAAGACCATGGACATTTATAGGAGAATGATCTCCACAACCTAGTGAGGGTAAGAAGAATTTAACTGTATTTACTTCTTCATACTAACCATATCTAAATAAGTTCAGGTTATGAACGTCATTATATCTCAAATGGCCAAATATGAAGGCCTGTATAAACTGCATCAGGCTGCGACGTCAGTTCATAAGACTAATTTAGAAAATGTCAGGGCCTCTTCCTTCGAGGCAGGTAAAAAATCATTTATTACGACCCTTGGATTGGCAAAGATGGACTTGGAAATTGCTATTAAAGCAAAGGATAATGACGAACAGAACTTTATCATGTATACAACATCCCTTCAAGCTTTTAAAGCCAAAGTTGTGGAGGCTGCCTGGCAGGCCACCAACTTTGAGAGTGCCCTTAACCAGCTTCAGGAAAAATATGACCAATTGGACCATCATAGCACATCCTTACTCCAACAAAAAGATAATGATCATGCCGTAGCCTTGAAATAGATAGAGGAGTCCCATGATGCAGCCTTGACTCAGGCTGCGTATGATGCTGTAGTAGCGTACAAAAAATCCAAGGATTTCTTTATAACAAATAACAAAGCCTATCTCCACGGCTTCTAAGAGATCAGGCATAGGGTTGTGAAGAATTTCCCTGAATCCAAGGATAAAATCCTTACTTGGCTTACCTGGAAGCTTAGTGATGCTGAGCATGATGAATGTGTGGAAGAGATTGGGGTCGCAACAGAGGCAAAGGCCAAGAAATAGATGGAAGAGGCCATGGCAGATGGCGAAGAAACTGAGACTGTCGCTGATGTTGATGCTCAAAGTGATGAAAAAGATGATGCACCCTCATAGGCTTATAATTTTTATAATTTTATAATTTCTTATATGCTGATGTATATAGGGCTGCGACCATTTATAACTTTGAATTTGAATTCTCAAATAGGGTTGTGCCCTTTTTTACAAGTTTTAGCCATAATTAATATATTTAACTTTTGTCTACCTGCTTCTTTTGCCTTTGCATCTTAAATGCTTGAATGAATGCTTTACTTTGCTTCATGTTTATATGTATTGACTGCTTGAATGCACTTGATTATATTCCCTCACTAAATGAATATATGGAATATGGGGTCGCGACGAGTTCTCCTAAAACCTGAATTCTTGAACAGGGATGCGACCATTTTCATGTCTGCACCTTACCTTCTGCGCTGTTGAATATTTTTGAAATCTTCAATGCTTGTCCACGTTTGATAGAAAGATGTGGCCATAAGACTTTCTGCTGCAGAATAGTTGGATTCATCGCGGAAGGTTAAGTCCTTTGTATAGTAATGTAGAAACTTATGAGTCACTTTCATTGCCACGCTTCTTTTTATTGCTCTAACTGAGTTCATGAAGTCACTGCCGTAGTTCCTTAGTTGCTTTAACTTTCGTGAAGCCACTTTCGTAACTTCTCTTAGTCGCTTTAATTGGGTTATTGTCAGGACTCCCATGCTAGGCATTATGAAGCTTTCCCAAGATATATTTTGGATATCTATCAAGCCATCCTTAGATAATTGGATAATTTCGAAAGCGAATAATGGGCATTATAAGCCCTCATGGCTAATAAGAGCATCCGAAAGAAAGTAACGGGCATTAGTAGGCCTCGCAGCTTGTAAGAGCACCCGGAAACAAGTAACGGGCATTAGTACCCCACGTGGATAATAAGAGATTTCGGAAGAAAATAATGGGCATTAGTAGCCCACGTGGCCAGTTGAATCATCCCAAGAGCTTCCTTTACAATTTTAAATATCATGTGCTTCCATATACTTAGGCGTCCTGAGGGGCATTGTGAGCTAATTAAGATAGTTATCCTCGAGATAACATATTTTCATTTGAAATCTATTTAAGACAAACGCCTTTTATGAGATGATAGACAATGAAAACAAGAGAAATAAGATATGGAAAAATAATCCCAATTCAAATATTTATGTATTCAATGTCATTTTAAGTAAACCTTTTCAAAGATAAAAATAGAAACATGAAGACGAAACTAAGGTAGATACGAGGTATACGGCCTTTCAGTCAATTAGCCACAGAGGCTCTGAGAATTGATGCATCTCTCATGCTACCTTCAAGAATTATTGCAGCATCCCCTACCTCACAAGACTTTCAATTTTGTCTTTCAACGTGAAGCATTTTTCAGTGATATGGCCATGGTCTCAGTGAAAGTCACACCATTGGGTCCGGTTCCTTTTGTGGGAAGGAGCCCTCATCTTCTCCAGCCATTTGAGCAATTTATCCTCTTTGACTAGATGCATAATGTCTTCTAGGAGATAACTTAATGGGGTTTAGTCCTCATAGCCTTTTTCTAGATTCTGTTTCTTCATCTACCTCTTTTGGTTCTTGTCTGCGACCTATAAGATAACTGTTTCTAATGCCAATACTACAAGGGTTGCAACCTTTGGTGCTGCAGCTTCCAACATAAGAACCCTTTGAGTCAGAAAGTGAACCTGAGTCTAAAGTGAGGCATGATTATCGTACAGATAGTTGAGGTGCTTGTATAACTGAACAATCTCTTCATTCTGTTCTGAATTCTCTCCAGAGATTCCCTCTATTTCTTCTTTGTTAGTATTTTAAATATATATTTTTTGAGACAAAACTAAACATAGGTGATTAGTGGAAGAATATAGAGGATGAACCAAGTATAGAAACTAGGATGCAACATTCGACAATCTGAAAGGCTATACTGCTGCGGCCGCGGATAACAAGGCACATGTATGTTCGGCCATGGCCATTGGAGGAATTTAACCAAGGTTGAGCCTAAGGACACAACCATAATTCCTTTTCCCCGATGATAAGAAGTTGTACACTAGCTGCACTAGGAGGGCTGCTGCCCACGGGTAGTATAACTGCTAGGTCACATTCTGAGGTAGAGTATGGTACAATCCCAAGAATTGACCTAGGAACTGAGTTCTTAGTGTGTAAAGAGTACAAATTATGCCTACTAAGAGTCTTCCAAGGGCAAAATAGTCTTTTAAGTGGAAATTATAGCATAAGCTTCGAAATAGACCCTGGATTATGGGCTTAAAATATCATAATCAGGTAAACAAGACTCATCCCTAATTACCCAATTTTAGAAGGCTATAGCCTTTTTACGTTTTTCAGCACTTTCTAGGTAAGGTAGCATCATCGAGGTAAAAAAATAGATCTTGGGTTATGAAGAAGTGGACAAATAATAGATATGAAAATAAGCAATACCCAACAAAGGGTGCATGTGCAAAATAGGAGCTCAATAACCAAACCTCATTTGTGGGATGATGATCCCCCCCCCCCCCCCCCCCCCCCCATGAATGAGATAAGGTGATAAGACCTCGAAATGCAAAGAAATAAGATAGTATTACCTGTTTCCCATAGATGGTGCCAGATTGATGATACGAGAAATCAGACACACATCATTCTCATACCAACAAGTCAAGTGTAAAATATGTATAAAGCAAATAAAGAGAGACAAAACACAAGATATAGAGTGGTTCGGCTATTTAAATGAGCCTACGTTCACTTTGTTTCCCCACTCTCATTATATACATGTCATAATACAAATTGACATTGCCTTGATAGGCATACAATATATTTAAAAGAGGACAATACATGATTGTAGCGGTTCCGGGAAGGTCAGGAAGAGGACTATAAGGTAGGTAAATAGCCCCAAGCTGTATTGGGGTTATGTAGAGAGTTTGGCAGGGCTTTGTCAAGGGTGATTGTCTTGGATCTGGATCCCCCTTCTTAAGGTGAAGATCTCTATTTATAGGAGGTATGTAAGCCATGTCACGTGCCCTGAGAATATGACATGTGAATACGTCTGAAGAGTAATCCTTTTGTTACCTAAGAAGCAGGCTAATATGCACGTGCCACGGCCTATATGGGACAAAGCAGCGGTCGATGGTTGAAGTAGGTGCAGTCAAAGAGTTATGAAGCCGCGACCTCTCTGTTCAAAGGAAGCTACCCATTTTCTATACATTCCACGGTATAGGGGACCATTCTAGTCATATCATTTCATATAAGGCTCTTACTTATTTTTGAGCGAAGGCAAAAGATAAAAACCTCGTTGAAGCTGAAATGACTTACTATGGTGTAATTTGAAATATATTTGAATTGGACTATGTAAGCTTCAAAGAGGTTGTGTTTTATTGTGATTGGGTAAGAGTTGAGGATAAAAATGCTTGTAAAGTTAATCTTGGCACCAATTTGATTATGGTTGACTTGTCTAAGTTCAAGAGCAACGAACACGTGAGATATGAGCCGTTTGTGCTTTTCAAAAGGTCAAGAAAGTATTTTACTCAGAGTATATCAACAACGAGCCGTGTTCAATCGTCCTACATGCGCCAAAGCATCTAAACAATAGTGTGGATGATTTTCCTTCTCCTACCGAATATCAATCCATTTTTTATGATAACCTAAATTTGAAACAATTTTTAGACTTGTAATAAGTATTCCAATTATCTGTAATGACCGGTGGGTGTATTATTCTAGTGCTTTATTATTATCGAACGACAATTTAATGCTTTTAATTCATTTGTACTTGATCAGTTTAATTCTTGTAAACCAGTGGTGTTTTCTTCTAGTGCTTTGTTATTATCATATTTGAATCAAAATTGGTTTTATGGTTAGTGAATATGTTAATTAGGATTTTAATCAATTTAAGCATTAATTCAAAGTCCATGACATGACCCGATATTGAAACAATATTTAGATTTATAAAGTCGTTAACTTGAATTCTTCTAGTGCTTTGTTATTATCGGGTTTGAATCAAAATTGGTTTTATGGTTAGTGAATATGTTAATTAGGATTTTAATCAATTTAAGCATTAATTCAAAGTCCATGACATGACCCGATATTGAAACAATATTTAGATTTATAATTTCGTTAACTTGTGTTCTTATAGTGCTTTGTTATTATCGGATTTGAGCATTAATTTAAAGTCCACATACATGTTTGTACTAACAATAACAACTTTTGCAGAAAATGTCTTCATCCCAATGCGGTAGCAGAGGCGACGATGGATCCTCGGCCACTAGGCCCCCAAAATGGGGAAAATTGGGGTCCATCGTCGAGAATAAGACCGCATTATTGGCTAGGTCCCTGGAGTTACTGAAGGCGATCGTCGGCCCGGGGTACACTTATTGGAGGGCCATGCCAAATGAGCTCAAGATGGCATCCGGGGGTTCACTACACGTAGTGTATTTATATTTATATTTATATTTATAAGCAACTAACACTTACTTTTTTTTTGTTTATATTTTTTGACAGGATCAATTCGGACTGCCCCCACCTGTCCGCGACTCCAAGTTGGAACTGGTGAGGGATCAATATAAGATGTGGAAGATAAACATGCGGGCACGGTACTTTGGGAAGACCCGGGAGTCCATTCTGAGAGTGTGACACTGTCCCCTCAAAAGAGACGATCTCATTGGCCCAGTGGCAACAGTTTATTGACTATGAGATCGATGAGTGGAAATTGGCATCTCGTCAATCGAAAAAGGAAAACTGGGCAAAAAAGGTGGATGGGCACTACTCCGGGAGGACCTCTTATACCGAAATGGAGCACAGGATGGTAAGTTTTTATCTTTCTTTAATTTTAGTTTTATGTTATTCTAATTTAGCATTACTTTGCGTTACTTACTAATTCTGCATGATTTTATTTCACGAGATAGGGAGTGGCCCGGGAGGTAGGCCACATAGGCTCGATGCCTTTGTGGCAATTCGGACGAAGAAGGGCAAGGATAAGGCGATGTCCCCAAGCGTTGCAACCACGATTGTAAGTTATAATTGTTTATTTTTTTTAATTAAGTTATAATTTTTTATTAACTTAATTAACTAATCTTGTACTTTTTATCATTTTAGGCAAAGCTTAAGGAAGTGCATGAGTCGCAGTCTGGTGCCGAAAAAGCATCTTTGCCTACGGACGCACTCAGCTAAGTGCTCGGGGAGGATCACGAAGGGAGGACTAGGGGTGATCTCTCGGGTGGGGAAGTCTAGGATCATCCAAATGGAGACAAGAAATATTGGGTTGGCTCATAAGATGGACACCCATGATGATAAGCTATCAAGGCCGGAAGCGATGGTCCTAGATATGTACGCCAACATGAAGCATCAATGGGGGTCCACCTCCTATGAGGACAAGGGCAAGGGGAAGGGGAAGGGGAAGGAGAAGGAGGTAGATGAGGACGTCACTTCTTTATCTCCGATACTCACAGACTCGCTGCCCTTATTTGATCCATTTACCATCCCTATCGAACGACCTATGTCAACAATCGGTTGGGAGAGCGTGTTTTTAATCAACATATTTGGTGGGGATCCGATAGCGAGGAGGTTTAGGGACCCGGGCACCCACCTGGGTATGGTGGTTCATAGACGTTCCATGCAAGACATTAAGGCAAAGGTGCTCATTACGCATGTTTTGTCTCGAAAGGAGAACTCACCTTTGTGGTTGCACAAATAATGCAGCATTTAGCGAATTGATGGGTGTGTCAATGCATATGTCGTGTGGCCTTCCTTACTCCTTCGACCTGTTCTAGACCCTAGTCCATGAAATTATTTGTATTTATTTTATTCGAATATTGGATTATATTTGTATTTTTTTGATTTGGTACATGTTGGTTTGGATATGGATATTTGAATTTGGTTATTTACATTTACATGTTGGTTATGGATATTTTTATTTTGGTTTAGTTACTTGATATATATGCTATTTTGATGGGTTAAATTTTGCTATAATAGGTACAAATATACTTATGGGCAGTGGCAGTGGTAGTGGCCATACTACCCAACAGTTTTTTAAAACAACCCAGATTTGTCACGGACTTTGACCGTGATAAGTCTGTGACAAACAAACTTATCACAGACTTGTCATGGTCAAAGTCCGTGACTATTTTTTATTTGTCATGATCTTTGACTGTGACAAATTTGTCAAGGTCAAAAATCGTGATAAGTTCTTGACAACTCTAATGAACTTGTCATGGTCTTTGACCGTGACAAATTCTTTTATCACCCCCAAACTTGTCAAGGTTTTTTACAATTACAAGTTGGCAGTTTTGGTGTAGTGAATAGTCATCATGCCTCATGAAATTCCATAATCTTCTAATATTTGATTCATCCATAAGAGTTGCGTGCAATAACTCTCAGCGGCAATATACTCAGCCTTCGTCGTGGACAAAGATATAGAGTTTTGCTTCTTGCTCAACCAAGAGACAAAAGCACTCCCAAAGTTAAAACACCCACTTGAGGTGCTCCTATAACCATCCCCATAGACATTCAAATAGGAGGCCAAGTAGTCATTGGTATCAAAGGAATACCAAATATTTTAGGAAAGAGTGCCACTTACACATTTGATGATATGTTTAAGTGCGAGGAAATGAGACTCTTTTGGGGACGCTTAGTATCACGCACAGACTCCAACACCAAAGGAAATATTGAGATAACTGGTGGTCAAGTTGAGGATACTACCTATCATTCTCCGATAAAGGGTTTTCTATACGTCCTTACCTAAAGTGTCTTTGCTATGTTTTGTCTATGTACTTATAGAGGTGCGTGAGTGCTTAATAGAGTCTATACCAAACTTCATCACTAGGTCTCTTACATATTTGGATTGAGATATTAATGTCCCATCCTCAAGATGACAAACCTGAAGACCTAGGAAGAACATAATATCACCAACAATGCTCATCTCAAACTTGATCTTCATCTCCTAGTCAAAAGTGTGAGCATGGCGAGAGCACCTAGATCCAAATACTATTTTGTCCACATAGACTTGGGAAACTAAAACAGCACCACTTTATCTCCTTACAAACACTTCTTATCCACTCTCCCTCTCTTGAATCCACGAGTTAAGATATAGGAAGTGAGCCTCTCGTACTAAGCACAGGGTGCTTACTTCAAACCATACAAGGCCTTCTTGAGATAATAGATGTGCCTCGAGTGCTCAGTTTATTCAAACCCTTTTGGTTGTTCTAGATAAACCTCCTCCTGTAGAATTTCATTCAGAAAGTCACTCTTGACATCCATCTAATATAACTTGAAGAGAAAATGACATGCTATGGTAAGTAGTAAGTGGACGAACTCAAGCATAGAAAAAGGAGAGAATATCTTGTCAAAGTATACACCCTCGATCTATGTGTATCCTTGAGCGACCAACCTAGCCTTATTATGAACTATGGTACCATTATCATCCATCTTGTTCTTGTAAATCCACTTGGTACCTATCACATTACTCTCTCTAGGTTAGGGAACCAACTCCTAAACATCATTCTTGCAAAGCTGAAGCAACTCATCCTACATAGCGAATATCTTGTGCTCGTCCTTGAGTGCTTTTTTCGCATTCTTGGGCTCAACTAAGGAGGTGTATCATAGATAGCTAACCACATTTTCAAGTTGAGCACGAGTCTTAACACCTAGTATGGGATCACCATTTATAACAGAAGGGTCATGACTGTTTTGAACCCAAACATGTGGATCGTTTAAATTAGGAGTGAGGTCCATCTTGGTAGTATAATAAAGGATAGGACCATCACCATGGGGTGCATCATACTCACACAGTGCGATAGAAGCAATAAATGGTGGTGGCTCATCATCTCTAATCATGACGTTTATTGTTTCCATAACCTTAGAGCTTGCAAGTTTAAAAACCCTATATGCCTTACTAGTGATGAATAACCTAAAAATATCCTCTCTTCGAGAGTGAAACTTTCCTTATTGCTCTCTATCTCTCAAGATGTAGTAAGTACTCCAAAAGACACAAAAATAAAATAGGTTGGGCTTCTTCCCTATCCATAACTCATAAGGTGTGTGTAGAGTGTGCGGATGAAGATATACCATATTCATTGTATGGCATGCGGTCCTCAACGTCTCTGCCAAAAAAATATCTAGGCACATTTATCCCTAGAAGAATAGATCTATCCATCTCTTATATCATTCGATTCTTCCTCTCAATAATCCTATTTTATTGTGGAGTACGAATGACATAATACTCATATTTGATTCCTACTCCATCACAATATCATCCACTTTAACTTCTTTGAATTCAGTGATGTTGTCACTACGCATTCGATTAATAGTGACATTGTGTTGGTTCTGTAAGACACGATACTTGGTTGTAAGAAACTCAACCGCATTGGACTTTTCTCTAAAAAATCCTACGATAGAGTATCAAGAAAATTCATCGACCATCACGAGAATCTATCTCTTACCACTTAATCTCTCCAAGCGAGTAAGACCTATAATATCTATGTGAATCAACTCCAAAACACTAGAGGTGGTAATGGTATTCAACTTTTGATGGGGACTTTGAATTTGTTTTCCTTATTAGCAAGGTCCACAAATAGAGGAAGTTGGTTTCCCAAGTGAAGGTAAGCTAGGAACTATGTCCTTTTTCTTACTAATCTCTTAAGGTCTCTAAAATTCATATGACCTAGTGGTTGATGCCAAAGGTCCATAAGGGAGACCGTAGCACTGTTACACATAAAGGATGACTTGGGAACAATCCCATAGCGATTATCTTTAGTCCTCACACCTTG
Source organism: Sambucus nigra (assembly GCA_949130495.1). Lineage (NCBI taxonomy): Eukaryota > Viridiplantae > Streptophyta > Magnoliopsida > Dipsacales > Adoxaceae > Sambucus > Sambucus nigra. The sequence continues at coordinate 305,459,921 of OX422207.1, read as the reverse complement.
TAATAAAATTTTATCGAATTGATCATACACGTTACATTCAAACCGATCAAACGATACTGCAAAGTTTGCGTCGCGCAGTTGGATTATGCTAATTAAGTTCACTTTCAACCCTTTTATGTACAACACATTGTCTAGTTTAGGGAAAATGGGTATTTCAACACATCCACACCCAAAAATACTAGACCTACTCCTATCTCCAAAAGTGACTTTACCTTCCTTCTGATCCTCAAGGTGGGTAAAAAATGATATGTCACCATTCATGTGCCTAGAGCAACTACTATAAAAATACCATTGAGAAGTATTTTGAATCTTGATAGAAACATGCATAACGAGGGCTTTGGTCTCTTGATTAGGTACCCAAGTGGAGGTAACCTTTTGCTTGCCCTAGTAAATATTAGTTCTAGTCGGAGCATTAGAAGCTTTGTCAAACAACATAGACATTCGTTGAAATTCTTCCATTAAGATTTGTGAAGCCACAATTAGGAACTCAACTTGCTCTCTAAAACTAGAAAAGTCATTTGAGCGGTGCATGAAAGTATGTGCACACCTAGTTCTACCTAACTTGTAGCAAAACCCTCTAAGGTGACCTCCCTTTTTGCAAGAAATTCAAACAGTGATTTGTTTGGGTCTACCTTGGTTCCCTTTCTTAGGTTAAACTCTCTTTTGTGGTTTAGGTTGACTCCCATAAGGATTAACCAAAATTTTAGGAATCGTTTCCAGTGTGGTATGGGAAGTGGATGCACCATCATAACCTATTCCTCGCCTCTCACCGAAACCAAAAGCGTAGCCGAGGAACATCTTTTCTACCTTCTTCATTGTATCCTCTATAATAACCTTGACCTCCCGTACATGTTCGAGATCTTTCTCGAGTTTGGATATAACGACTTCAAGTTTCTCACGAGTCTCCACAGATGCTTGAAGATATCTTGTAAGACTATCCATCTTGTTGGCCAAGTCACCATTTTCCCACTCAATTAAAATGATCCTCTCTCCCCAAAGATTCTTTTACTGAGGACTCGATCTCTCTCACCTATCTTAACTCCTTATTTAAGGCTAAAACTCTAATCGCTAAACCTTTTTTTTGTTTCTTCATTTTAAAGGACTTAATGTAAATATTGGTGTAGGCGCGTTGAAGGTTATTCTCTCTTTCACTTAAAACATCCTTTCCTTTACTCTCTCTGGAATGACTAGACTCGCTGTCGAGGTTTTCATGTTTAGTTGCTTCCTCATCGGCATGAGGTGTACTCAATGTACTAACATGACTAGCCACGAACGCGTTAAAGTTACGCCCATGTAGTGATTTGTCCCCAGAATCCATCGATTCGACATCGTTATCGCTAAGCATGCCATTTAAGGAATATTTGTTCTTTCCATGTCTCTTTAACCTCTTCGGACACTCATGAGATTTGCAACCCTTACCCTCACACTCATAGCTTCTATTTTCATCTTTCTTTTTTTTTTCAAATTTTTTCTTGCCTGATATATATTTTTTATCTTTTTCAAAACTTCTCTTTTCTTTGGAAGTATTTTATTTTTTAAGTTTGAGAAACTTTTTGAATTTTTTTGCAAAAAAGGGATAAATCATCCAAGTCAAAATTGTACTCAGATCTAGACGACACTTCGTCTTTCTTTCTAGTTTGAACTTTTATTTCAATTCCCCATTCCTTAGATTTAACAGTTTTGGAAGACATATCTATCTCATACGTTTTAAGGTCTCCTATGAGTTCTTCTAACCTAAGAGTATCTAGTATCCCTAACGATTTTAGCATGGTTACCTTAGGACAAAAGTGAGACGAAAGAGATATCATAAATCTCTTAACTACATGCGTATCAGGGATTTTCTTACCTAAATTGAAACTTAATCAAACAAACGTGTGTAAAACTCATCAAAAGATTCAGACTCAAGCATAGTGACAGTTTCAAATCCTGTTGTGAGTTTAGCTTAGAAGCTTTAACAATATTAGTTCCCTCATGAGTGATATGGAGGGTATCCTAATCTTCTTTAGATGTGGTGCACATCATTATACGGTGAAACTTGTTTGGGGTTACGACTCTAGAGATGGCACTCAGACTGCACGAGTTAAAATTACTCCATTTAAAATCACCCTATGTCCAACAGAGACAAGTTTTAGACTTTTGACATTGTCATTAGTCATTATGGGTGGTGTCCATCCTCTTTCATAAACTTGTCAGAAACGTTCATTAATAGATTTTTAAAGTGAACCTCATTCTAGATTTCTAGCAGACATAATATGTCCCATCAAATATAGGTATCGTATTATACAAATTATCTATTAAATCCAAACTTTAAAGGATCAGAAATTTAAAAAAATTGATATAATTTTTTTTTGTTAAAAAGGATCACACAGTAATTTAGTGCAACCAGTTCTGATACTAATTTGATAATGTTAATGATTCAATGGATTGATTTGTATAATAAATTTCAACACACAACCCACTTTTTTACCATATTTTATATTCGATTAAATTAGGTGTGCATATGAGATGTATTCTAATTTTCAGTTATCAACCAAGCATGCAAACAATTACACAAATATGAGAATAAATCCCTAAAAAGGGCAAAACCATATATTCATCACTATCGAAAGATTTGATAGACAATCAACTTACAAAACTTAGACAATCTAAGTGAAGTGCTCAGAGTCCACAAAGCCTTAAATAGAATATGACTCGATCTAGAGACATCCATAAGTAGTGATCTATCCTCGGTATCCATCGATTAGCCTTTCCTTCTTCAGGAGTGAAACCACAGTTCCACAAATCAGCAGTAAATTTTTTTTCTCCACAAAGTGTTTTGTGCTAGAAGGCTTCTTCTTGATTTGGTAAAGTAATCTTTATGATTCCAAGGGGTTTGGAATGATTGTAGAAGTAATTGATCATAAAGAGAACTCAAAAAGGTGTTTAAATATAGTAAAAGGAGTTGTTCAGAAGTCTAATCTCGTGCATCCTATTTATAAGAAGGTTTGTTATAAAAGGAAAAGCATGTTTGGATTAAAACTAATTAAAAAATAAATTCTTGCCCAGTCGTTCGAACGAAATGGGACCTTATTCGAATGATGTGCCTGTTCTCGTTTGAACAAGTATCGATTGGGTCTTCGAATGAGATTCCACTGGACATTAAAAATTTCTTCATTAGAAGAAAACTAAAACTCGTTCGAATGATCCTACCAATATCGTTCGAACCAGATGGTCAGCTCGTTCGAACGAGGCGACGTTTTTAAAAAAAATCAATAAAAAATTTAAAACCTCTTTAAAAATTCTAAAAGCCCTGAAATGATAAAGTAAAAATTATACCAATAAAAACCATAGCTTCTTCTTAGGTTTGAGATGTACGATTATTCAATCTTCCAAATGTCTTCAACTTTGTCTTCGAGTTCCGAGAAGTCATCAAGGTGCAGTGTTTATGTAACAGGATATGCAAAATAAAAAATAAACATGAGAAATTATAAAACTTGCTCTTACATATATGAGTGGTTTGTTCTCCACCCATTGCAGACACTACATTCTAGCCCCCCCCCCCCCCCCCCCCAAGTCTTTCCTTTAGTCCCTAGCACCTCCCCACTCACTAAAAATCTAGGTCATACTCTTAGTACCGATTTAGAGGCCATCGGGAGCTCCCGGGCCCTATTTGATACCGGTCAACTTCATCATGAGAGAGAAAGCTTAATGAATCTTCGAAGGGATCTGAATCCCCTTTCCAATGGTTCACCTTGTGCATGAATCGACAAATGGTTCAAACAAACGGACCATTTTACAATAAAAATTGATCTGGAGGCTACCGAGTTCCCCCGTGCCCAGATTTGACCCTAATCTACTTCACTTTCATAGAGAAAGCTCATGAATATTCGAAAATCACTGAAAACCCTTTCCAACTATCCACCCCGTGTGCGAAATGGTATAGCCATTCGGACGAATGATCTGTTTTCCCACGAAAAATGATCCTAAGCCATCGTGCGCTCTTGGGATCCGTTTGCCCTAATTCAAATCTTTAACTCAAATGAGGCTGAATAAAGCTTTGAAGGTCACTGATTACCCTTTCTAGTGGTCCACCCCATGCGTGAATCATCCTTACGGTACGGATAAATAATTCATTTTACTTCGAAAGGTCACTGGACAATTTTGGGGCCTATTTGACTAAAGTTAGCTCTCTGAACCGAGTGAAGATTTTTGGAACATCTAAGAACCTCACACAAACTTTCAAATGTTCCACCCACTGCATGATTCGGACTTACGGTTTGGATGAACTATCCATCGTCGTTTGATGATCTTCCGTCCAAAGGATCGACAGATGCTTTTGAGGCCCATTTGACCCAAAGTCAACTCCCAAACCCAGGAAGGCCTAAGGATTATTAAAGGTATCTGAATTACCTTTTTAAAAGTATGACCCGTGCATGATTTGGACTTACGAATTGTATTTTATGACCGTTTTCCAGAAAATCTACACGAGACTACCAATTGACTAGTCCATTTTCCCGCCTATCGATAGTGTGTCTAAGATTACCTGTAGATAGGCAGGACAAAGGAAATGTTGATCAGTAGTCCCCCTACCCTATTTAAGGAGAGAATTAGTTCACTTCAAGAGGGACCCCAAATCCATGAATATTAGTGATCTCAGCAACATTCTTCTGCAATTAGCGAAGTTTCCTTGTGTGAAACTCTTCTTCACGTTTCATTCCCATTACTTTTGTACTAAATTTAGCAAAAATATCATTCTCTCTCATCCTACATTCATCCCAACTTGCAAGTAATGTCATCAAGGATCAAGGTCAAGCTTCAAGTCTCCAAAGAAGGTCCAAACATCCTTCTCTCTTTATATTTCTTTATTTTTTCATTAATTATAAAAATTCTTAATTTATCTTTTACTTTAGATCATACACAATAAGACCTTATCCTTAATTAGTTCTATTGCACATAATTAATTTTCTATGAAAAAACCTAAAATAAAAAAAGGGGGTTACACATATAAATTTCGACGGGATTCTTCATCACAGATTCTCAAAACTAAAAATATCTTTTCTACACACACACACATATAATAAACTCCCATTTGAATCTATAGGATAAACCACACCCTTGATCTTCATGCAAACTACGTGGACTTTGATGTCTTTATAAGCTACGTAGGCGTCTCGGGTTAAAACCCGAGACTCGAGTCCTATTTTCCTATTTTTCTATTTTCATCTTTATCCTATTTCATCCATATATATATATATATATATATATATATATATATATATATATATATATATATATATATATATATATATCATAATTGTGATTCATACTTGCACCTTATTCGACACATATTATCGTTACATCATAACGATAAATATCTTGATAAGTGCACACATCATATTTTTTATTTATTATTTTAAGAACATTCCTATGGATGACCTCACTCCATCTTTTCCATGATGCGAGTCGAGAGATTTCGATCTCCACTTATATATACATTTACACACACTTCATTGAGAAATTAAGGAAAATAGTAACATAATCCCATGAGAGACCGAAAGGGATGGATGGGTACCTAATACCTTACCATTCCATAACTTATCCATCGAACCTCTGAACTATTGGTTTCGCAAGCATCAGTTTGTCTTTCATGCCTCTCTCTCAAGACGACAACATGTTCTTTTGCCTGTTTTGTGAAAAATAGGTTGGTAACTCTATCTCCTTACATTACCCCAAAATCAACAACGATCGAAGCACCCCTCAATGTAACGAGGGGTGCGAGACCTTTATGTTCCCTCTTTATTCCCTAAAAGTTCCCCGGGAGGGGGAAGATATCTGGATGGCCACACCCATTTTGTAGAATAATCTACCGCTGCCACTAGATAACTGAATCCTCCTTTTGTCATCGATAGTGGGGCAACTAGATCCATATGCCAGATGGCAAAATGATAAAGTGTTATGACCAACACTATCTCGGCTCTTGATATATTTTGCACCATTCAGAATCTATGACACTTGTCACATTTCTGCGTATATTCTTCACAGTATTTATTCATTGTGGGCTAGTAATATCGTTGGATTGCTATTCTTTTTACCAAGTTGTGACGTGCTGAGTGGGCACAACACGATCCTTCGTGTATCTCTTTAACCAGGTTTGGTAGCTCCATGGGGTGAATAGATCTCATCATTAAGATAATAAAACCACTTTTGTATAGAACTTAATTTCCATAACTAATTTAACCGCCTTATAATGAAGTTTTCTTGCTTCTTTCTGATCGGCTGGAAGAATGCCTTCCTTCAAGCATCTTCTAATTAGATCCATCCATGACGGGCCCATGGTTAGATCTAGAAAATTTTCTTCCTTTACGTCAATGCTCCTCTACAACAGTATCTCTATAAGCACAATTCTGCTCAGATCATCCCTGGTGGCCGATGTAAGATGAGATAATGCATCCACTCTGTAATTTTAATTCTGGGGATTCTGATCATTTGAAGCGCTTTTAGCTTTGGCAGCAGGAATTTCACCCTTGTCTGGTATTTTAACATGTTCTCCTCTCTTACCTCATATTCTCCTAGAACCTAATTCACCATTAACTTTGAATTAATGTCGTCCATAATCTATTCAGATCCAAATGATACATCTAACTCTAATACAACAATCAAAGCCTCATATTCTATTTCATTATTAGATGCTTCAAATTTGAATCAGAGAGCATATTTTGTATCAGCTCCTTCTGGTGTGTTAACTATCAGTCCAACTCCACTACCATTTGAACACGATAATCCATCCATAAATATCTTCCATATATACAACTATTTTCCAAAGCATTCTTGTACTGGGAATCGTATTTAAAAAGTTTTGTTAAAAATTTAACCTTCCATTCTGTCTTGTTTTTCTTGGGTAAGGACTCTGCTGGTCTTTAGGCAAGGTCTGTTGGAACTATAAAAACTTGCTCGACTGGTTCTTTCTCCTTATTGGTTAATTCTATAAAAAAATCTTCTACATATTAGCCCTTGATTGCAGTCCTTAGCTCATATATGATATCATATTTACCTAGATTTGTCACCCATGCTATTAGCCTGCCTGACTTCTCAGGTTTGTGGATGGTTTGTCGAGGTGCGAAAAGAGTGTAAACAATTATAAAGTGGTCTTGAAAACATTGGTTTATTTTTTTGGATGCCACTATCAAATCTAGAGATAATTCTCCATTATGGAGTATCTTATTTTCTGCATCGGTAAAATATTTTATTGTGTTGTACAATGGATTTTGCACTGCTCCATTAATTTTGACCAAAGTCGAGCTACCTGCTGACTTTGACTCAACCAAGTACAAGTATAATTTTTCCCATTGGATTTGTCTTGACATCAATGGGGAAAATCCTAGGTTCTAGGAAGGAAGGTTGGCATTCCTCAGTCGATTCAAAAGTGTTTTTAATCACCTTGAAGAAAGGGAGGCACTTATCGGTTGCTCTGGATACGAATCTATTTGAGGGCACCACTCAACCTCTTAAACATTGAGTTTATTTCTTGCTCTTGGGAGGCTAGATATTGATCAACGCCCAAATCTTATCAAGGTTGGCCCCTACGCCCCTTTGAGTAATAATTAAACCCAAAGAACTTCCCGCCTTTTCTCCGAATACACACCTGGATGGATTTAACTTCATCTGATATTTTTGCTTCTCGTCGAAGGTTTGATGAGGTCTTAGATATGTTCATCCCCCTTCACTCTATTTTTTAGCATGTCATCTACATAAACTTCCATATTTTTCCTTATATTCTTCTTAAACACCTTGTTCAACAACCTTTGATATGCGGCCCCTGCATTTTTAAGCTCGAAGGACATAACATTTTAACAAAAGGTACCTTAGATGGTGATGAACGAGGTCTTCTCTCTATCCTCAGGATTCATTTTGATCTAGTTATAACCAGAATAAGCATCCATGAACCTCAATAGTTCGTGCCCAGCCATTGCGTCCATAAGTTGATGAGTTTGAGGCAGAGGATAAAAAATCTTGGGACATGCCTTATTTAAGTCTGTGAAGTCCATACAAATTCACCACTTTTCGTTCTTCTTTGGCACTATCACCGCATTTGCTAACCAATCGGGATAATTCACATATTTAATAAAATAGTACTTGTTCATCTTGGCTACTTCTTATTAAATTGCCATATTTTTTTCCTCTATGAATACTCGTCGTTTTTTCTTTACTCGCTTTGCTTCCTTTGATATATTGATCTCGTGTCTAAAAATAGATGGATCAATTCCAGGCATACTTTTGTAGATATAGGCAAAAAAAAATTAGATCGCAGGAAGTCAATGAATTTCTTATTAAGGATGGGATCCAGGGACGAGCTAATATGGGACATCCTTTAAAGATGCTCATTGCCCATAATTATTGGATATATTTTATCAATGATGATAAGCACCCAAAAGTGTCTATTTTATACCCCGAATAGATACATTTTTAGTCGCTCGTTTTAATTAAAATTGGCCTTATGTTCGTATTTTATCATTTTTCAGGTCAATACGCAGTTGCGGTACAAATAATGCTAAATCAGTACAATTGCGACTCAATAGCGGTCAAAAGCTTGCATCGAAGAAATCAAAGAGATCGCGAAGTCAGAGTCCTCATTGAGCTTGCCCGGAAGAGATTCGATGCCCCGAAGCAGTCCCGTGACCTAAACCCGAGCCTACACCGAGCCTAGACCATTCCCCGAGCCCGGTGTGTGTTGAGTTTGTACCTTTATTATTTTTCTAGATTTTTGTTTTGAGTCGTTTTATTTTTAGGAATTATTTTAGATCTAGTTAGAATTTTTTTAGGATTTATTTTCTATTTTTCTATTTTTAATTTTGATTTTTATTAGTTTTTAATTTTTAATGTTTATTTTATTTTATTATGATCAACTTTTTAGGAATTTATTTTTATTAGATTCTATTATATATATATTTTTATTTATTTATTTATTTTAGTTTTAATTTATTAGGATTATATTTTTCTAGGTTTAATAAAGTTTTATTTTATTTTAGTTTGAAGTGTTAGTTTTTTTTTTAGTTTTATTAGATTTTAATTTTTTTATTTAGTTTTCTTTTATTTTTTTTAGTAGGTGTCATTTTTTAGGGGTACGAATTAAACACACACACATAACACTCCTAAACCAACCTACACCCAAACACACCCCTAAACCAACCAATACCCAAACAAGCCCCTACACTATTCATCTTCTTCCCACCATCTCTCACTCTCTCTCATAACCCCATAACCGAACAAACCCAAAAAAAAAAAAAAAAACACCACCAATCCAAAACCCGATTCCCCTGAATCCTAAACTAGCCTAACCCGCAAACAGGCCGGACCTGCTCACCTCACGCCGGTGATGATCGCGACCCCCTCACCCCCTCCGGACCTGCCTCGCCGCCGTTCTCCCCCGGAGTCACCTCCTCCAGCCAAGATCCAACCCCACTTCGTCCAACCTTTAAACCGAGACCCACAACCCGGAGCCCATTGCAAACCCGAACCCGGGAACAGCCGGATCCGCACCAGTCCAAACCCATTTCCAATCACAATCCGCCCTGCAAAATCCCATCTCGAATCCCAGAAAATTCGGGAAACCAAATACCCATTTGACTTACCCTTTCCAATCCTAAGGCGATCCCACAAAATCCTCTTCTAGAAAACAGCTTCGTGGGTTCTTCAAATGAGGAGAGCTTCTTAATAAAAGGGGACTCTTAACAGATAAAAAAAGGAGTTACGTTGAGAGAGAAAAATAGACTATATATTATGTACAGCTTAGGGTCTTAAAAAAATTCCAAAAAAATTAGTTTAGTGTTAGAATAATTTTTAGGTTTGTTTTTTTTATTGTTTTTGGTGTAATCAAGTGCTGGATTAGTGAGAAGATTGAGACGCATTTTATGAACGCGATTCGACAAGGAGACTTGCGTATTGTATTCTATTTCTCTATTCATTTATGTCATCTTTTGATATGATATTGAATGTTGTTTATGCACACATGAGAATGTTTGGCTAAACACCCCGTTCAAGGGGTGGGATGCACTGCGTATGATGTTACTCTAATTAATTGGTTTCATTAATTTCATATTTCTAGGTAAATTAATTTTAAATGTCGCCAATTAATTTATGTAACGAGAGTTAGTAAATTAATTGAATGAATTGATGTTTGAATTTAGGAATCGAACTAGAGATAGGTTTTTCCGATATTTGAATATTAATTCAGTGTTGAAATTTGAGGATTAAAATTATTTTCGTTAAATTGATCCTAGCGGGTAATTTTCTGAAAATAGTATAGTCCTAATTTTTCATTCGTGTGATATTTTTAAATTAATTTTCTGAAAAAGATTTTATTAAATTTATAATTTTAACAGGAGTTAGATTATCGATTTAATATTATCTCGGAATATTTCAAATTAATAAATTGAAAAATTAAAATAATTGAAAATGCAGTGTAATCCCATCTCTTGACCTTCTCATATATTTCACACTCGGTTGCACATTTTTTCATTATTTAGTCATTCTATAATTTTTAGCATTTGTTAGTTAATTTTTCCCTTGAAATTATTTTTTTAAAAATATAAAAAAAAAAATATTTTAATAAATAAAAGTTGGAATTGCACGTTTTCACATTAATTGTTTCACCTTGAAAGTAGGATTGATACCCGTACTTACCACAATACGAGTTATTTTTAGACAAGTTTTGTAGGTACTCAAGGGAAATTTGAGAGTAGCTTTTGCACGACAACGATATATACATACGCAAAGAGCTATTTATCAAATGGCGCCGTTGCCGCTTTCTTGACGTGGAGACATGATTGAAGACTTGTAATTTTTTTTTTATTTTTTTTTCTAAGTGTAGTTCTTCCTCCTCCTTCCTCCTTAGACTGGTTGTATAGGATTTTTAAAGCTTGGTATTTATTTTGGTGCATTTTGACACCATTTTTGTTTGTAATAATTATTCATATAAAAAAAGAGAAAAGGGAAACCGGACAAGGTAGAGAGAGAGCGTCCAAGATGAGGATTTTTGAAGCCTCTCTACTTTGGGTCGGTAGGACTCTCGGGGACGACTGAGATAGGAGAAATCTCCCCCCGGTCGACTCAACTCGATCTTCACCCCACGTGTGTAAAAACCGTGGGAGGTACATTTCTTTATCCCTCGCGACTCTCCTGCCAGCGAGTTCATTTTTTGTGTGTTTAATTGCTCCTATGTGCTTTTAATTTCCGCCTCGCACTTAAATTGAATGGTTTGATGAATTAATTTACCTAAGACCTGGACCCGGTCATTGAAACGAGAAGGGATTTCATCACCCAACTCACTCGCTTATCCATTGTGTGCTACCCTAGCTATCATTAAATTTAAAATCAATCAACTAGCTAGCCCCGTAGGAACACATTTTTGCAACAGGTGATCACAAAGATAAATTCCGTGCATTTTGTCGCCCGCGGACTTAATTATAATTTGACTACCCCTTTCACTAATTTTGAAGATAATAATTGACTACGTGCTCGTTAGGATTTTTCTTGACTCGTGTGTATCCAATTCAATTCTTTCGGTAGTCGGTTTTAGTTAGTTCGCTCATATCAAGAGTCCATTTTCTCCCTTTTTCGAAAATAATCCCCACAATATTTTCCTTTCTTTTTAAAAATATTTTCAAAAATCCCAAAAAGATTTTTTTTTTCTTTCTTATTTAAAATACCAAAAAGATTTTCCTTTTCTTATTTTCAAAAATCACAAAAATATTTTCTTTTCTTTTGAAAAATATTTAAAAACAAAAAAATATTCCTCTTGTCATGGCTGAAGAACGTCCTTTACGGGAATACTTTGGCCATTTCCCATTCTCTCGAAGTTTGTTTGATGATAAGCCCGAATCGAACCTTCATTCATTAATTGATGGCTTTCACTCTCAAACGCCCACTATTGATACTCGTGTGTCGTCCACGCCCACATCTCCTATTCCACCGCCTTCGGTGCCGAGTGTCAACCCATCCCATGCTTCACCTTGCACATACTGCTTTCTTAGCGATCACTTGTCCCATGAGTGTCCATTTATATTCTCTCCATCTGAATCCACCTTGGAACATGTGCGCCCCTATGACACTGTTTTGGAGCCACCTTCGCCGTATTGTCATGACATATCTAATGTCGAGGGATATGAGTACCCAAGCTATTCATGGAGGCCTGATCATCCTTCCATGCAATATGAATCCCAACACCATGTTGTGGATCCATATGGTTTCCAACAGTCGTCATCGCCACCTCGTGCACCTCTTATCTATCAGTCCACTTACTATGCTCCTCATGTTGATCACACTTTTGTCCCTCACGGAGATGCTTCTCCCGTGAATGCTACACTTGACCTTGGTCCACACACTTCATATGAGTATTCTCCACATCTTAGTGTTTCTAGGGAGTTATGTCCACCTCACCCACCACTGCCACCCGCCACCACTTCAACACCACCTTGCACATTCGCTCTCGAGAGCCTCTTACACAAGTTTGCGCACACTTTTCAATCTCAAACTGAATCACTTCAAAGGCTTAAACAACGATTATATGATTTTGCGTGTGCGAACGAGGCGGATTCCACCCTAAGTCAACCCTTTATTCCACCTACGTGGGATGAGGATGTGTCGTCTTGTGCCACGGATTTTGAGTGTGACCAACCCTATCTTCCAGAGAATCTCGACATTAAGACCACCCAGTGGTCCAAGCCCCAAGTTGACAATTGTGTTGACATATCCACTGTTTGTGAGACTGACCCCACACCACCTTATCCTTTCCCACCCACTATTGAGTTTCACCTTTCCCCTTCCATCGAATTCTTATTTATGCCTGAGCCTACACCCATTGAGCCCACTGCGTGTGTTCCCGAGGAACCACTTCATCCTAGGTTAGCTCCGGCTGCGAGTGCTACCCACTGTCTTGAGATTGCATCCGAGATAGTTTCTACCTCTTTGGATATGGATCCTGTCCCACCATGTTTGGCTCCCATTGAGTCATATATTCATGTTGATTCTTATGTCTCGGCTTTGGATAACTCGCTTGATTTTTCCACCACCACTAATGGTGACACATTGGTGGATAAGTTGATCACTCCATCATTCACTTTCACACATCCTCCTTCGTGTACCCTTGAGGATCACTCAGTGCCTCATGAGGAGTGTGTGTCTCCTACTCGTGAGTTAGATCATCTTCCCCCACCCTCTGTCCCACCCCTTCCACCCACTGTCCCTTCCACCCCACCACTTGATTGGGACCTTGTTATTGCACCTCACCTATTCCCATCTAAGCATTTAGATCCTCACCTCTACCCACCCTCCACCCTAGTGCTACACGATCCCATTTGTCCACTTTTCATCGACCCCACCATCCATGTGAGCATTCTTGATACTCTTCACTTTCGTGACACCGAGCTTGTTATTCTATGCACACCACTTCCTTATGGTGTTGATTTTTTCCATCTACCGCTCCCTGGTGTGTCACGGCACGACCATTATCACTGTCCATTTATAGAAAGGTCGTGCACTTTCTCTGAGGCCCGCCCCATCACTATTGCCAAACCATTTTGCCTCCCCCACCAACTTGAGCACCATTCCTATAGGGCCCTTGTTGCCCTCACCTTTCGGCTCAATAAGGCCCGAGATCGGCGCCTCTTCCCCCTCTCCCTTACCCTTCACCTTACCCTCCTACCCACCCACCCATGGTCCACCGATGCTTTGCATCGAGTGATGCACTTTTCTATACAAGTGCATTGACCTATTTTCTCCCATATCTAACAAGACTGACGCTTCAGTCTTGTTTGGGGGTGATTCTCATCACCCAATTTTTCTGCCGCCCCGCACTTTCACAGTTTCTATCCTTAGGGTGAGATTGGTTCGGTCTGGCTGAAGACGTTAAACTTAGCGCTACCGGGAGGCAGCCCGTCGTTCATTGTTTCTGAGTATGAGTCTTACCCTGTTTGGGGGTGGTGTTTCACACCACCCAATGATTTTCACATGCTTTATAGACTTGTACGTATTTTTGTATCACATCTGTTCTTCAGGTTTCATCTATGTCCCAGAATGCGGTACATTTCATTAGTGGTTCATTATGGTACTATCTTTCCTCCCTTGTTCTTTTCATTTTTATATATGGTTTTAAACATCGAGGACGATGTTCTCTTTTGTTTGGGGGTGGGAAATTTATCAAAATCGTACCTCTTTTGAAAATTTTCAGAAACAAGTGATTTTAAACTTTTTGTGCAGTTAAAAATAAATTTTTATGATATGATTTGTCTATCATCCCTCTTTTAGAAATCTCGGAATATCTGTGTTTGACCCAAAAATTGCGTTTTTTACAATAAATTAATTAATACCTCTTAAAAGCGTACTTGCACCATGAATTTCTAAACTCGGCAATTTTACACTATCACGTTTACAATCAAAAGTTGAAGAGTAAATATATTCTCAAGAGAGCCTTAAAAGATCACTAGTGGCGACTTAAACCCCTGAGATTTGAGCTTTTCACCTTTTTGAGGGTTTTTACGTATCTCAGAGTCACAAGTTGACTCAAGTTTCTTTGGGTACCACATTTAGTCGTTGCATGATCTCATTATTTTTTTCAATTTTGGTTTAATCACTGAGAATGACATTACTTTCGAGTTGTAAGAAACATGTGTCTTGTAGTTTGTCCCGAGCACTAAACCAATTTTTTCATACACTTACCATTTTTCCTATCACATCATCATTCACCCATTATCATTTTCCATATTAACCTTATCCATATGTCATTTCCCATCACTACCATAATTTTTGAGAAAAGAGTGTTTGAAATTTTTCATGTAAATTGTCTTCATTTGTGCTATGAAAAGAAAAAACGCATCGCAAAAAAAAAAGAAAAAAAGAAAAGAAAAGAAAAAAAGCGAAAAAAGCGAAGAAAGAAAAAAAATAAAAAAGAGGAAAAAGGAAGATGCGATCATAAGTTCAAATGATGTAGACAATAGTCAATCAAAGTGTGTCACACTCTTCTCAAAACACCCCATCATTCATCTTCTTCATTTCATTATCCCCTCATACCATTCATAAACCACATTTTCACCTTTGGTAATGTGTTCGGGCAAACGAGAAGATTATATGGTGAATAATTCGACATTCTCGACATAGTGGTTAGCATTCCTTCCTGAGATCAGATTTTTTTCATGTATCCGCCCTTTCTTATAAAGTGTGTGAGACGTTTGAACTTGTTTACATTTACTCACATCCTCACACACTAGAGAGATACACTTACCCAATTCTCAGAGAGTTCGATTCAGAGAGATATATCCAGTGAGAATTGAAGTCAAAACGTCGATTCTATAAAGGCAATCTAGGAATTACCCTAATGATACTTAAGATTGTTTCACACTACACACGTTGAGTTTTAGGAAGGATTACGCTTTTGGCATTAAGTAATTTCATATCTTATTTTGATAGTTGAATACGGTGTTCCTTGATGTTCTTTTAAAGTTGGGTTGTATAGCGTTTCATCATCTACTAAGAAACTGCATTTAAATAAGTTTTCGAATTTTGTGGGTATATTCACTGCAAACCCTCATGAGACACCACTCGTCCTGTAGGGCAACCTATAGGTTTAACGACTTGTTGCACATGTTAAGTGCAATCGCCAGTGTCTGCGAAAGTGGCACACTTTTGGTTACTTATCTCTGTTTTCTCTCTAATTTTTGCTCGATGACTAGCAATGTTCTGTTTGGGGGTGGTGTGATAAGCACCCAAAAGTGTCTATTTTATACCCCGAATAGATACATTTTTAGTCGCTCGTTTTAATTAAAATTGGCCTTATGTTCGTATTTTATCATTTTTCAGGTCAATACGCAGTTGCGGTACAAATAATGCTAAATCAGTACAATTGCGACTCAATAGCGGTCAAAAGCTTGCATCGAAGAAATCAAAGAGATCGCGAAGTCAGAGTCCTCATTGAGCTTTCCCGGAAGAGATTCGATGCCCCGAAGCAGTCCCGTGACCTAAACCCGAGCCTACACCGAGCCTAGACCATTCCCCCAGCCCGGTGTGTGTTGAGTTTGTACCTTTATTATTTTTCTAGATTTTTGTTTTGAGTCGTTTTATTTTTAGGAATTATTTTCTATTTTTCTATTTTTAATTTTGATTTTTATTAGTTTTTAATTTTTAATGTTTATTTTATTTTATTATGATCAACTTTTTAGGAATTTATTTTTATTAGATTCTATTATATATATATTTTTATTTATTTATTTATTTTAGTTTTAATTTATTAGGATTATATTTTTCTAGGTTTAATAAAGTTTTATTTTATTTTAGTTTGAAGTGTTAGTTTTTTTTTTTAGTTTTATTAGATTTTAATTTTTTTATTTAGTTTTCTTTTATTTTTTTTTAGTAGGTGTCATTTTTTAGGGGTACGAATTAAACACACACACATAACACTCCTAAACCAACCTACACCCAAACACACCCCTAAACCAACCAATACCCAAACAAGCCCCTACACTATTCATCTTCTTCCCACCATCTCTCACTCTCTCTCATAACCCCATAACCAAACAAACCCAAAAAAAAAAAAAAAACCACCACCAATCCAAAACCCGATTCCCCTGAATCCTAAACCAGCCTAACCCGCAAACAAGCCGGACCTGCTCACCTCACGCCGGTGATGATCGCGACCCCCTCACCCCCTCTGGACCTGCCTCGCCGCCGTTCTCCCCCGGAGTCACCTCCTCCAGCCAAGATCCAACCCCACTTCGTCCAACCTTTAAACCGAGACCCACAACCCGGAGCCCATTGCAAACCCGAACCCGGGAACAGCCGGATCCGCACCAGTCCAAACCCATTTCCAATCACAATCCGCCCTGCAAAATCCCATCTCGAATCCCAGAAAAATCGGGAAACCAAATACCCATTTGACTTACCCTTTCCAATCCTAAGGAGATCCCACAAAATCCTCTTCTAGAAAACAGCTTCGTGGGTTCTTCAAATGAGGAGAGCTTCTCAATAAAAGGGGACTCTTAACAGATAAAAAAAGGAGTTACGTTGAGAGAGAAAAATAGACTGTATATTATGTACAGCTTAGGGTCTTAAAAAAATTCCAAAAAATACCAAAAAAATTAGTTTATTGTTAGAATAATTTTTAGGTTTGTTTTTTTTATTGTTTTTGGTGTAATCAAGTGCTGGATTAGTGAGAAGATTGAGACGCATTTTATGAACGCGATTCGACAAGGAGACTTGCGTATTGTATTCTATTTCTCTATTCATTTATGTCATCTTTTGATATGATATTGAATGTTGTTTACATATTGTGTAAAACCCCATACCTCAAACCATGATGAGAAACCATAGATCACATCCTCAAGATCAACTCAAAAGATCTAAAAAATCTCCTCCAAGAACCTCAAATAAAATAACCCCAAGAACACCTCTAATCTAAGGTTGGAACTCACAAATCTCAAGGGTCAATGTGTATATAAAAAGAAGAGGAATATAAAATATATTTGCTGCCAAAATTTGTGCCAAAAGTATGTTAAAAGGGTTTCCCACGACTTCCTTTTATAATGCAAAGAAATGAAGAGTTGGAATCCAAAAGAATCCTTTAAATAAGACAAATAAATGAAGAGTTGGAAGTCAAAACAACTCTTGAAAATTACTTAATGTTCGCCGACTTAGAATTCCAAGAGTTAAAAACACATGAGAATGTTTGGCTAAACACCCCGTTCAAGGGGTGGGATGCACTGCGTATGATGTTACTCTAATTAATTGGTTTCATTAATTTCATATTTCTAGGTAAATTAATTTTAAATGTCGCCAATTAATTTATGTAACGAGAGTTAGTAAATTAATTGAATGAATTGATGTTTGAATTTAGGAATCGAACTAGAGATAGGTTTTTCCGATATTTGAATATTAATTCAGTGTTGAAATTTGAGGATTAAAATTATTTTCGTTAAATTGATCCTAGCGGGTAATTTTCTGAAAATAGTATAGTCCTAATTTTTCATTCGTGTGATATTTTTAAATTAATTTTCTGAAAAAGATTTTATTAAATTTATAATTTTAACGAGAGTTAGATTATCGATTTAATATTATCTCGGAATATTTCAAATTAATAAATTGAAAAATTAAAATAATTGAAAATGCAGTGTAATCCCATCTCTTGACCTTCTCATATATTTTACACTCGGTTGCACATTTTTTCATTATTTAGTCATTTTATAATTTTTAGCATTTGTTAGTTAATTTTTCCTTTGAAATTATTTTTTAAAAAATAAAAAAAAAATTATTTTAATAAATAAAATTTGGAATTGCACGTTTTCACATTAATTGTTTCACCTTGAAAGTAGGATTGATACCCGTACTTACCACAATACGAGTTATTTTTAGACAAGTTTTGTAGGTACTCAAGGGAATTTTGAGAGTAGCTTTTGCACGACAACGATATATACATACGCAAAGAGCTATTTATCAAATGACTTCCCATGTTACCAACTTATCTTCATCCCGAGGCATGGTGATATTTAAAAAGTGTGAGAATGTGGCATGGCATAGACCATATACAAGTCTTAACAAGTATGTACAAGTGACATGACGCATATACCATATACAAGGCATGGTGATATCTAAAAGGTTCGAGACGTGAATATACAAAAGTGAGAGAGAGATATGTGCAAAGTGAGAGTGGCAAGGGAACATGTGAGAGTAACAATAAAGTATCATGAAAGTGTGTGCAAACGAGAGTAATGTGAAAGTGTATGCAAGTGAGAATAATGTGGATATATACACAAGTGGGATGTGAAACATGTGAGTAAATATGTGAATATATACAAGTGGTAACAAGCATAGATATCTACAAGTGACATGGAGCATGTGAAAATGTGAATAAGTGAAGTGTAACATGATAAGTATATACAAGTGAGAGTGAAATGTGTGAATAGAGCATGCGAATAAAAAAGTGAATAAGACATAAATCATGTCATAGAAAAAGTTGTATATACACATGATGAGAACAATGAACATGATGGAGAGAATAATATACATGGATAGGATGATATGAGCAAGGCATATATACAACATGTGAGAATGAGAGTAAGAAAAATATACAAGTTGAGATATATATTAACGTGTAGAGAAATAGAGAAAGGGAGAAAAACAAAAATAAAGCCCATGTAAAATAGAGTTTAGTCCTCTAAAAGTAATAGTCCCTAGAAAAGTGACCACTATGGCCATCCGGGATTGACAAGTTTGCCCCGAAAAAATATGGCGTGCGAGGATCAAGGAAGAAAATCCTCTTTTTGCCACTCGCGCGATATTTGCAAACTTCCACAAACATAAATTCGTCGTCATCAAGGGGTGTAAAAATATAAAAAATGGAGTCTCCAACCTATTTTTATCAAAATAGGAAAATGATATAACTGTCCCTGGAGAAACAACATCAAAGACAAACTAATATATACGAAACTAGATAGATCACGGATTCGATGACTACGTTACGTAATAGAAAGGTGTTAGGCACTCATTCCTACCTTGTGGTCACTCATGGGCTAATGTTATGTTTTTTCCTCAAAAATGCAATTTGTGTGTACCATGTGTGTGGAGTGAAATAGGTGAGAAAATAAATCTTCATACCCACATCATTGAGAAGATGAGGACGAGTCATTCTACGGAGTATAAATACAAAATAAAATAAAAATAATCTAAAAAGTAGCCGAAATGTGAGCAGCACACCAGATCACAATCCATTGCAAAGAATGGAATATGCATGTCAGGAGGGTCTGTTAAAAATATAATAAAGAGAAAAATCTATGCTATATGTAATACAACAGATCATAATCCCTAACGAGGAAATGGATATGCATGTTTGACGAGATTGTAAAAACGAAAGAGAATAAAAAATATAAAAATGTGATATAATGTGAGCAACACACCGAATCACGATTCACTGTGAGAAAATTAATATGCATGTTTGACGGGGTTGCTAAGAACATTTAAACCAGTATATATATATATATATATATATATATATATATGATGCTAATAAAAGTAAGAACGAATAAAATGAACCCAAAACTAGAATTTTCTTATTTTGGTTAATTCGGGACGCCAACATAATCAAAATGGTATCAAAGTCCATGTAATTCGAAAACATTTAGGGTGGGATTTGACCCATGAATCCAACACTACAATTTCCTTTTTTTTTTGTTTGTTAAAAAACATGCACAAGTGAAGAAAGTGTAGTAAAAATGAAAGGAAAGTTTTAATTTGGGATTTAAGTATCAAATCCTCTTTTTCGAGTTCATGAAAATAGATTTAATGAATATATAAATAGTAAAAAGGTAATTAAGGTGATAAAATGATAAATAAATGTGAAAAATATTCTAGGAATAAAAAAAGATAATAACTCTAATGTAGCAAGTTTGAATTAATAGGATTGGGACATTCTATGAAGATTGAATTCTTACTTTGATGGTGATGTAGGATGGTTTTGGTGGAAGTTTAAAGTGAGGTGGGTGGATAACGTAATGGAATGTACGAGGAATGTTTTAAAAGGGATGTGTAAAAGTCTATGCACTAATTTTGAGGAAATGAGGTCTTGGTATTTGGAATAGAAGGTCCTTTCAAATGAGGTTATGACCTCCTTAAATAGGAAATTTTTGGGGCTGGGGGGTATGTCAATCAGGATAGGCCTAGGCCTACCTATTGTCATATCCACTGACTTGCAATCCAGGTAACGTAACCCTATGCCAAAAGGTAGAGGGTCAAGGGTGCCTATAGGTAGTCTGAAACGGACATTTTTAGGAAAACGAGTATAAAATGCGAACCGTAAGGCCAATTCGTGCATGGTATAGACCGTTGGAAATATTATTCAGAGACCTATGAAAATGTATTGGGTTACTCTCGATTATGACTATTGACCAACGTCAAACTAAGCCTGGAGGCATCCAGTGGCCTCAATATTAGGGTTTGAAGGGAAATACTGGGGTCCTAGGGTTGAATGAATTGTGTTTGCGACTTATGAAGGTTTACTAGGTGTACCAGAATCGGAGTACTATAATTGAGTGTATGCATTTCATTTTAGCAAAATAGAAGGATTACATGATGATTTTATGTGTGGTTAATTCCCATGAAAAAGTGGAATTATGTTTCTCTTCGATTCGAGCAAGTGTGATTTATATGGTTAAACTAGTATGTGAATACGAGTGATAAAAGTATCAGAACTTTAGACCTAAAACTAAGGCCACTGTGTGTTTACTGAGTATGAGATGGATCTAACTAGAAATAATTTGGTTGTACATCTAAGTAGGTGGAAGGTGAAAATGAGAAGATTAATGTTTATGTTGATTGTGTTGAGACGGCCCAATAAAATGTTACTAGAAGGATGGGTTTTACCTATGTATTGTGAACATACATTTTGAATGAATTAGTTATGCAAAACGTTAAGGAATGAGTAAGCCTTAGAGGGCTCTAGGGAAGAGAATGTTTCGATTAAGAATCGTAATGATGAGTTTCACACCAAAATTACACTACACAAAAATTATCAGATTGTCGCGGTCATTGACCGTGACAAGTATGGAGGTGACAATTTTTTTTGTCATGGACTCATCACGGTCATTGACCGTGACAAGTTCATTAGACTTGTCACGATCTTTGATCGTGACCAGAATTATCACGTTCAATGACAGTGACAAGACCGTGACAAGTCTAAAAAGATTGTCACGGTCATTGACCGTGACAAGTTCGTGACAACTTTGTTTGTCACGGACGTGTCATAGCTAATGACCGTGATAATTCTGGACAGAATTTAAAAAAAATCTGTTGGGCAGTATGGCCATTGCCACTACCTAGTAGTATATTTGTACCTATTATAACAAAATTCTACATGTTCAAATAACATATATCCAAATAAAATATAAAGAATACTCCAAATCATTGCATATATAATTCCATATCCAAATAAAATAGAAATTAAATCCATATCCAAACCAAAATGTAACAAATCAAAACAATACAATTATAATCCAAGCATCCAAATAAAATAGATACAAATAATGTCAATGCATAGAGTCATCAGTAGGTCGGAGGAGGAAAGAAGGCGAAATGATATAAGCATTGAGACACTCCACAATATGCGTCACGCCACATTGTTCGTGCAACCACAATGCGGAGTTCTCCGTTTTGGGCATCGCATGCATAACGAGCAACTTGGTCTCAATGTCTTGAAAGAAGCGTCCATGAACCGGCGTACCCGGGAGGGTATTTAGGTCCCTTAACCCCCTCGCTATCCATTGTCATCATATATGTCGAGTCAAACCACGCTCGTCCAACTGATTATTGACATACGCCTCTTGACATGAGTCAAGATGGGAACTGGATCATATAGCGGCGAGTCCGTGCATATCGGCGATGAAGTAGGGATGTCCACATCCTCGTCATCATCCACATCCATCGTCGTGTCCTTATCCTTACCCTTGTCCAACTTACGCTTCATGAAGGCATACATATCTAGGAAATTTGCCTCCAACCTTGATAGCTTCTCGTCATGCGTGTCCATCTGACGAGCTAACTAGATGTTGCTCATCTCCATTCAATGATCCTAGACTTCCCAGCCCGCGAGCTCACCCCCTAGTCCTCCCCTTTCCATCAGCGCCGAGCACTTGGATGAGTATGTCCGTAGCCAAAGATGACTTATCGTCATCAGACTCCGACTCATGCACGTCCTTAAGCTCTGCCTAAAATGACAAAAAGTACACAATTAGTTAATTAAGTAAATAAAAAAATTATAACGTAATTAACAAAAATTAAAAATTTATAACTTTCAATCGTGGTTGCAATGCTCGGGGACACCTCCTTACCCTTTCCCTTCTTCGTCCGGATTGCCACATAGGCATCGAGCCTATGTGGCCTACCCCTAGGGCCACTCCCCGTCTCTTAAAATAAAATAATGCAAAATTAGTAAGTAACGCAAAATAAAAAAATGCAGAATAACATAAAACTATAATTATAGAAAAGTAAAAACTTACCATCCTGTGCTCCACCTCAGCATAAGATGTCCGCACGAAATAGTGCACATCCGACTTTTTCACCCGATTTTCCCTCCCTGATTGGTGAGATGCCAATTGTCGTTCCTCAATCTCATTGTCAATAAACTTGTCACTGTACCAATGCAATCGTCTTCTTCGTCGGGACGGTATCACGCAGTCTGGAAATGGAGTCGTGGGTCTTTTAAAAGTACTGGTCTCGTAAATTCTTCTTTCACGTCTTGTGTTATTCCCTCAATTGCTTCAACATAGAATCATGGAGGTATGGGGGCAGGCTGAATTGTTCCTGTAAAACAAATACAAAACAAAAAGAAAGTAAATGTTAGTTGCTAATAAATATAAATATAAATTGAAAGTGAAATTTAAATTTAAATTGAAATATAAATATAAATACATTACCTGTAGTGCTGCCCAAATAGCCAACTTGAGCTCATTTGGCACCTCCCTTCAACTAGTGTACCCTAGGCCAATAATCTCTTTCACCAACTCGAGGGATCTAGCCAATAATCCCTTCTTGTTATCAACGGCCGATCCCAATTTTCCCCATTTTATGAGCCTAGGGGCCGAGGAGCCCTCATTGCCTCCGTAGTGCCGTCCAAATAGCCAACTTGAGATCATTTGGCACCTCCCTTCAAATAGTGTACCCTAGGCCGATAATCTCCTTCACCAACTCGAGGGATCTAGCCAATAATCCCTTCTTATTCTCAACGGCCGATCCCAATTTGCCCTATTTTGGGAGCCTAGGGGCCGAGGAGCCCTCGTCACCTCCGCTGTCACTAATCTCTGAAGAAGACATTTTCTGTAAAAATTATTGTTATTAGTACAAATCCAAATGAATTAGAAGAATATAAAGCACTAACCATATTACAACAAAACACTGGCAACTTTGAATTAATGCAATAAACTGATCTAGTACAAATGAATTTAAAGCATTAAACTGATGTTCGATAATAATAAAATCTAAATATTACATAGACTTTGAATTAATGCTCAAGAATTAAATCTAAATATTACATGAAGTAAACTAATCAAGTACAAATGAATTAAAAGCATTAAACTGATGTCCGAGAATTGGAATTCTTATTAAAAATCTAAAAATGGTTTCAAATTCGAGTTATCATAAAAAATGGATTGATATTCAGTAGGAGCAGCCAAGTCATTCACACTACTGTTTAGACGCTTTGGTGCATGTAGGATGATTACCATGCTCGTTGTTGATATACTCCGAGTAAAACAATTGCTTGACCTTTTTAAAAGCACAAACAAACGACTCATCGCTCACGTGTTCGTTGCTCTTCAACTTGGACAAGTCAACCATGATCAAATTGGTGCTAGGATCAAATTAGTACAGAAACTATGCAGTTCCAAATTGTCCCAAACGATCAAATTGGTAACAAGTTTAGGCCACTAAGAATATTATTATACAGAAACTATACAGTCCCAAACTTTCCAAACGGGACGATTCGAGAGATCTCATTATAGGGGTAATGACTCTCGAACGGGTTTAAGGGCTATTGAATGCGTACACATAAGAACTAGAAGACTAGTATCTATGCGCACTATATGTAATTTCAAGTATGTTTCATTTAATTATCATAAGTCTGTGGTCGTGCCACTCTTGAACGATTCGTGACATAAAATAATTTTAGAAAAAAGTTGAAAACTCCCCCTGCCCCTATTTGGACAATAATCCAGTGGTCGTTCCACTTCCAAAATTAACCAACCCAACAAATTTAGACAATATAATTATTTAAGGATTTATTAGTGTGAATTAAATTAAGGACTTTAAAAAAAATAAACAACCAACTTCCATATCCAACCACATCCGTCAAATACAATCCAACGACAAAAACAAATCAACAAATGTGTATCCCGTACTCCTTCTAATTCATCTACTCAATTAATTCATTTCCAACAACATAAGAAATTAAATACATATGAATAATTAGCTTAAATCCCTAAATAATAACACCAAATCAACATTAACAATTTCTAACCAATTTCAAACCTAAATAAGAATACATAAACAATATTTATAATGTCAAATTAATTTTATTCTCTAAACAGTAAGATTCAAATCAATACCTATTAGGATGATATATTTTTCTATAATTTATGTCAATAATTTAATAAATTTGTAATATAACACACACACACACACATACCATTGCCCCTTACACCTATACACACACCCTACCCCCACCACTGACCCCTTGCCACCCTACCCCTATGCCTCCCCCACCCCTACCCCTTACCCCCCACCCCCACCTTCACACACACACACACACACACACCTACACACACATACACACGCACACACCTGCACACAAACACACATATATACATATACACACACATACACATAGGAGAGAGATAGGGGAAAAAATGGACCTGAAAGGAGAGAGAGAGAGAGAGAGAGAGAGAGAGAGAGAGAGAGAGAGAGAGAGAGAGAGAGAGAGAGAGAGAGAACGACTCACTGCTTCGAGAGAGAGAGAGTTTTGGGGGAACAAATTGGTGGGAAAAAAGAGGCGGAAGTTTTTTTTACTGGGAAAATTATCACGAACATGTCACGGTCTTTGACCGTGATAACTTTCTAATGTTGTCACGAGAAAAGACCGTGACAAGACGTTGACACATACTTGTCACGATCATTGACCGTGATAAAAAAATGCGTATTTTTTTTATCACAGTCAATGATCGTGACAAGGTTGGCCAGCTGAAATGTGAAAATTTGGCCTTTTTGGTTTAGTGTTACCCCTATTAGAGAAAATGGGTGGAAACGAAATATGATATTATAAGATAAGGAGATGAGTTCGATGAGTAGGGTAATAGGATCCTACCACTTCAGGTGATATATTTGAAATTAAAGTTTCTGGGACCATAAAATGTTATGTTATCCCTATCAGTACCACACGGGTTGAGAAGATAATAACTACCACGTTAAAAGGTCTTTTAGCATGCTACCTTATGAGAATCGGTTCCTTATCGAAGGAAATTATATTTGTCCTTATGATTTTATTGTATGTATGAGCATTTTGTTTTTTTCCCTTATCAGTGTGTATATGTGAATGTTATGAAGATACACTATACACAATAGGTGTAACTACTAGGATGTAGGACATGTGTATATGTGGAAACATCGATTATTTACATGCTATGGCATACTGTTTAGCATTCCACAATGCGAGTGAGCTGGTGGGTTGGATAGTAAGGTTTGGCATGCCACAACGTGAGTAAGCTGTTGGGGAAAGGGCATGGTTTATTTTTCGTAGTGCGAGTGAGCTGTTGATTGATATTGGTATGTTGGGATTGCCACAACATGCTAGTCTACCATAACTTAAGTGAGCTGTTAGGATGGATGGTGCGGTTTGGCCTATCGCAGTGCGAGTGAGTTGTTAAATAGAAGGGCATGATTGATTTTTCGCAACTTGAGTGAGATGTTAATTAGTGTTGGTATGTTGGGATTTCCACGGTATAGAGGAGTTCTGATAATATTAGCCTTGGTTTAGACGTTTTTGTTTGGGGGATTCCGTAGGCTATTGGGTCCATCGCTCAAAGGTAGGTTACGAGTATGTACGGGGGTTTTATTGTTTCGATTATTCATCCAATGTATGTGTTTATACCCAGTATTGATATCTCTCTCCAATAGCTTATCGTTTCCCTATCCTTATATATGTTATGTTCATGTGGAATTAGGCTTATAGTTAGTCATGCCATACTATGGTAAGCTTATGTGAGCTTTATTTCTTTATCGTTTGATAATAAATGAAGACATAAAGTGTATATGAGCCTATGGTATTTTTGTGATTTATATTATAACCTTATGTTTTGATGAATTCCAACGACGAAATTCCATTAATAGGGGGAATAATGTATTACCTCGTATTTTAGGAATTAATTAAATAATTATTGATTAATATTTACTCGGGGGAATTAATGGGAAATTTATTGGGTTTATCGGTTAAGACTATTAATCGGAGTTTAAATGAGAATTTTTAAATAAATTGTGGGAGACTCGCCAATTAAATTAACTCGTTCGCAATTAATTTGATATTTTCGATTGGTATGTTATATGGGACTCTAAGGATATACCGAGTCGTGGAATGGTTTTTGTAATGTTTCAAATTGGATCTTGGGGGTAGGTATAACTTTGGGCTAAATTTTAAGAGATTCCAATTAGTATTTTGTGCTTATTTGGGGGTCTAAATATGGGCTCATTGATAACTTGACTTTTTGCGTGTATCGTTGTTGATGAAAATCAAGTTAGTCAAAATCCTTATGTACCTACAAATATAATAAACTCAAGTGTAGAGGTAAGTAAGGGTATCAATCCACTTTCTAGGGAGTAAAGCAAACGGAACAAATTCAATTGTAATTCACTTTTTATTTTTTTTTTGTGCTTTTCCACTTTTCTAATTTTTGTTTAGCTTTTTCTAATATTAAAACAATAGGGTGAGGTGAGGTTTTAAACTAAACTAAATTAAAGTGTGAGATGAAAATAACTAACTAGAAATTTACTAAAATGAAAATTAAAGTCCAACACTAAAATAAAAGATAAAGTGAGGTAAATAATTGTGAGAACAATCAAGGAATGAGATTACACCACAAATTTTAGCTATTATAATTAATTAATTTAATTATTTGAATTCTCCCAAATTAATATCAAAACTATAAATCAACTCTCGTTGCAAGTGTAATTTTAATAGTACTCTTTTAGAAAGTAAATTTTAACACCCCACAACTCTAGAAAAATAGATCCACACTCCTTTTAATTAATCACCCGCTAGGATCGATCAATTAGAATTTATTTCAATCTTATAAAATAAATTTGGAGTTGAAATTTAAGTGATAATACCCCACTTAAGAAACCCCTATCTCTAGTTCGAATCTAAAATGGGTATTATCACTAGAATTTCGATTTTCTGTCGAAAATCATTTACCCTCTCTCGAGGGGTAAATCTAAGGGTGAGGGATCAAAATTAACATTCAAAGGGATTTTTCAATTAATTAAACTAATTAAAATAAAATAACATCAAATAAGGGTTTTACCCCACCCCTTGAAAGGGGATTTAGCCTAACATGGTATCAAACATAATAAACAAATATTCAATACACATAATTTCTTGAAGTGAAATTGAACTTCTATTCCTTGAGTTGAAATTCACATCCTTTAATTTGAATGATTCAAACACAATTACATCAAGAATCTCACTCAATTTAATCCTCACAACAATTTATTTTCTCCTCACTATCTGAAAATAATAAAATTAAAATTCTAATCTAAAACTACACTAAAATGGTATTTTCTCTCTCTACAAATTCCTATCTCCAAGATCTTTTTCTTTTTGATATGGGGTCTTCATCTTCAATATATAGTATATGCATGGAGCATAAGGGGTGTGCACATGGAGGTAAATTGGGTAATGAAAGTGCACATGTGGATATGGTGTGAGGATCATGTGGGTTGAGAGGTGTGAGGTCACAAAAATTTGATTTGGGTGAGGGTAATTTTGAGATTTGGTTTTGGGTGGTTAGTTGTGGTATAATGGGAAAAAGGGTTTAAGAGGGGTTTTATGGCATGTGGGGAATTGGGTTTATTTTTTTTTGGCTTTTATCTTGCTCAGAAGAAATCGTGTAAGACTTTGGAAGTGAAATGGGTTTGGGTTAAAAAGTGGGTCTTTGGCTTTAAAAATGGGTTTTAATATGGCATGTGGGTTTTTATTTGGTTTATCTTTGTTTTGGCAGGTGACCATTTTTTACTTTGGAGAAATGGGTTTGAAAGGCTTTGGTTTGGTTTTGGCTTAAGGCAGGAGATAAATTCGTGGCTTAATGGGTTGAAATTGATTTTGGAAGGGGAAATGAGTTTAAAGTTCTAGCAGGTGGGGAGACTGAATCGGGCTCCGGGTTCAAGAGATTGGGAGGTCGTTCGGGTTTCCGGTTATAGATCCGGCAGCAGGTGGGTGGATGGCCGAAGGTAAGGAAAGCCGGAGGGGGGGTGTAGCGCCGGTAGGAGGTCGGAAGTGGGTACCGGCGGTGGTCTGGAGGTTAGTGCCGGCGAGGGATAGAGGTCGGGACGAAGTGAGGAGGGTGCTGGACGGAGCGCCGGCTGCTGGAGGGGCTATGTCTGGCGAGGTAATCGTCGGTGGCGGTGGGAGTCAGGGCAGCCATGGGGTGAATTTGTGGTTATGGAGATATGGTTATGAGGGATGATAAGAATGGGAAATGGGTATTGAGGTGGGTTGTTTTGTGTTTGTTGGTGCGTTGGTTTGATGATGGAGGTATGTGAGGAGAGAGAAAGAATGTTGGGGAAGAAGATGAAGTGTGGAGGGTTAGTGTGTGTGTGAGGTGTAGGGTGTATGGTGGGGATAAGGGTAGGTAGTATGTGGTGTATGGATAAGTTTGTGGGTATAGGGTGTGTGTGTTTAATTTGAATCCCTAAAAAAATCTAAGGGCCTGTTTGATAGGCTCTTTTTGCTATGGAAAATCACTTTTTCTCACAATTTTGCCTACTTTTGTAGTGTTTGATAGGAGTATTTACCCATGCCAAAATTTTCTCACAATTGGTCACATGACCTCTTTTTGCTCAAAATTGTGGGCAAAGTTTTCTTTGGTCTGAGGGTGGGAAAAATTTGTGTTACCCTTATTTTGTTGTTTCAACATGGTTCATTTGAGTTATCTAGGGTTGGTATTTTTGCTAGGTTTACTTTCTAGGGTTCTTTTCTTCTAGTATTAATATCTGGGATTGTTTTCAATATATTTTTTATATGGTTGAAATATGGGGTTTCATATAAATAAGGTATAATGCATTTGTAAATGTTGAATTAAATTTACATGAGACTTAATAAATGATAAGTTAGTAAATTATGTTGTATTCGTAAATCATAACCGATTTTTTTTGTTCATTCTTTTGTGTAACACGCTTTTTGTGTCTATTTTACAGGAACTGTGTTCTCCTAATTATTCGTTCGAATCAGTTTGTTCCGGTTAGTTTTAATTTTTTTTATTTATTAATTGCTTATTTGATAATGATTATGATCATATCCATGTTTGGCTATTTTATACAATATATATGATATAATGAACTTATGAATTAAATATTTGTAGGCGAAAATGTCGAAATATAATTCTAAGTTACAATGTAAAGGAATTGGTGTCGTTTGGTCGATCGTGATACGGGCAATAGTAATTTATCAACATATAAGGTCTTTAACGGACATTCCTAAGGCACTTCATTATAATTGGGATGAGCATCGTAAGCAATCCTTGTTCCGAATGTACGGGATGAGCAATCGGTTATGCCACGACTCATTACGAATGAACATTGGTTCATTTAATAGGTTATGTGACCGTCTCAGTGCGTTTGGACTAACCGACAGCCGTTCAGTTGATGTTGCGGAACAAGTTGTAATTTTCTTGAATATTGTTGGCCATGATGAGCGTTGTCGCTCCGAGAGTAACATTTGTTGTAGGTCAAGTCAAACCATTTGTATCTACTTTCATAAAGTGCTTGGGACTTGCCTAATGTTGTATAAGAAAATTATCACAAATGCAACCACTGATAACTCTCCGGTTGATAGTCCTGGCAACAGAAGTTGGTATCATTATTTTTCGGTAAGAAAATTCATTCTTAATAGAGTAAATACTTAAAACAATTTAAATGGATTTAATGAAATAACAAATATAGTATCTCAACAGGATGTCGTAGGAGCGATAGACGGTACACACATACATGCGAATGTCCCCCTTGTTGATCAAGCTAAGTATTGTAATCGAAAACAGGTCATCTCTCAGAATGTTCTAGTTGCATGCACATTCGATATGAAATTTACATATGTATTGTCCGGATGGGAGGGGTCCGCCCATGATGGACATTTACTTAGGGCGACTATACAACATGCAGGCCAAAAGTTGACCATTCCAGTTGGTATGTCGGTCCATTTTGTGTACTTAACTTGAATAACCCTTGTATAAACCATATACAATCGACATATTTTTGATAAAAAAAACACTATATTTATTGTTTTTAGGAAAATATTATCTTGCAGACGCCGGATTCCCCCTAGTTCCTGGATTTTTATCACCGTATCGCAACACACGTTACCATCGTAGAGACGTGGAGGGGCAACGTCCCGAAACTAGTAAAGCATTATTCAATTTTCGCCATTCATCTCTGCGCAAGTCCCAAGCACTTTATGAAAGTGCACTTTCAATAGCCTGCGTGTCAATGTCATGAAAGTGCTCTATCGGATTATTGACATTGACCATTTTTCAATAACATTTTTTGTAGGTCAAGTCAAACCATTTATGCTTGGATTCATTGATTCACACACTTGGATAACTGATATGATAACTAGCTATCAAATATTGTATGACTGATAACTTGATTTACTGATTCACAAACTTGGATTCATTAATTTACAGTCAAATTAACTGATTACTTAATTTACTGATATGAAATTATCTTGATTCACATATGTGTTCAGATTGAATGATTTACTGATAACTTGATTCACAGACTTCAATTTTTAGATTATGCTTGGATTCATTGATTCACACACTTGGATAACTGATATGATAACTAGCTATCAAATATTGTATGACTGATAACTTGATTTACTGATTCACGGACTTTCCTTCATTGATTCACAGTCAAATTAACTGATTACTTGATTTACTGATATGAAATTATCTTGATTCACATATGTATTCAGATTGAATGATTTATTGATAACTTGATTCTAACTTGATTTACTGATATGATTTACTGATAACTGATATGATAACTTGATTCACAGACTTGATAACTGATAAGATTTACTGATAACTGATATGATTCACAGACTTGATAACTTGATTCACAGACTTGATAACTGATATGATTCACAAACTTGATAACTGATATGGTTCACATTTCATTTAACTTGATTCACAGACTTGATATGATTCACAGACTTGATAACTGATATGATATGATTTACTGATATGATTCACATACTTGATATGATAACTAGCTATCATGTTATGCTTGTGTTCACTGATAACTTGTATTCATATAACTTGATTTAGTTGGACAGTAGAAGACATCAACCAATTTAGTTGTATTCAGATATCTTGTATTCACTGATAACTTGATTCATAGACACTGTATTTAGTTGTATTCACAGATGTTGAACCATATTGCGTTATATCAGTTTAGTTGTATTCAGATATCAGAGTTGTATAACTGATCAATTACGATTCACTTGATTCACTTGATTAATTGATTCACATAACAGAGTTGTATTACTGATTTATTCATTCACTTGATTTAATCTTGATTCATTGATTCACTTGATTCACTTGATTCAATTTTGATTCACTTGATTCAATCTTGATTCATTGATTCACTTGATTCACAAAATAAAGTTGTATAACTGATCAATTTTGATGTTTCTTAGAGATGGCCCAAAACAGAGTTAAAATTCCATTCCGTGCTCCAAAAAATACTTCTCCGATCAACATCAGGACACATGTTGCTCAGGTTGAAGCACCAGTCAAGAAGACCCAAGTTCGTTGGACATAGGCTATGAATGGATGCTTGATTTCTGCTTTGATTAATGAGGTTCTTGCTAGCACCAAAAGGGCGGATAATGGATTCACATCCACCCATATGAAAACTGTGATTGATGCTGTTAGAAATGGTTGTCATGTTACCGTGGGTATTGCACATGTCCGCTCACGTATGAAGACGCTCAAGAAAGAGTACACGGATATCCATGAGCTACTTTAAGTTAGCGGATTTGGGTTCGACCATAACACGTCCTCCGTAACAGCAGAGCCAAGCATATGGGCCGAGTATGTAAAGGTACAGATTTCTTAGAATTTGCATTGCATACCATCTAATATATTGGCTAATGTGTAAAATCTGTGCATGATAAGCCGGATGTTGCCAAGTTAAAGGGAAAAAGTTGCCTTTATTATGAAGAGCTAGCCACTATTTATGGGAATGACACCGCAAATGGATCCAACTCGCAGTCTAGTGGTGATTACTTCCCATCAATGGAAGGTAAATATTATATTGTTTGTAATTGCCAAAAATACACAAACCAGGCAAATTGCTAAACAAATATATATGCTCTTTTCAGGACTAGTTGACATAGATATGGAGGAAAACTTTGTTGACTTAAACGATAATGACTCTCCTGAAAGTGAATCGCTTAACACGTCACCTCAATTGGGGAAACGTAAAGCTAGTGGACGATTACCAAGACCCACAGTAGAGCTGAAGCCAAGACATAAGCGAGGTAATGTCTTAGAGGAGAGTTCATGGGCACTGGCCTCAATTGCCGAATCTTCTCGAGTGATAGTAGCCTCTATGGCTTCTGATGCCAACTTAAACGTCCTAGAGCATGTGAAGTGGCAAGAGATTCTTGATCATTTGAAGTCAATGGAGTTGAACGAAACTGATAGGCTACGACTATTTTCGATGTTTGAGGCCGATCATGGACTAGCACATATCTTCATGGGGATTACGGAGGATGCGTTTGCAAAGGCATGGGCTTACAACAAGCTCTATGCGAACTAGGCTACCGTTATATATGCTCTTTTTGAAACAATGATGATGAAATTTTTATCGCATTTGATAATGAAACTTTTGTAATATTTTATTACGTTACGGTTCTATATTATATTCAATCATATTATACTTTTGGAATTTATGTCCTAATTCATAGTATACTGCAAAAATAGCAATATGTAATCTGCCTTTAACTTTAGTGGGAACAACTTTAACATAGACATAGACTTAATAGTTACACGTATACATAGACTTAACAGTTACACATAAACATAGACTTATTTATTATATATAAAGTTACACATAGACTTATAAGTTACA
Source organism: Sambucus nigra (assembly GCA_949130495.1). Lineage (NCBI taxonomy): Eukaryota > Viridiplantae > Streptophyta > Magnoliopsida > Dipsacales > Adoxaceae > Sambucus > Sambucus nigra. The sequence continues at coordinate 305,426,021 of OX422207.1, read as the reverse complement.
CATAAAGTAACACATGAACAGATTTTAACAGATATAGACTTAAACATACCCATAAACTTATGCACACTCAACTTCCTAATGCAAGAGTTGCACACAAACCAGAAAACATAAACTTAGTGGGAACATCTTCCTATACTCATATTAGCATCATCTTCATCGAAGCATAGAGGTTCCAGATCATCTCTGTAGACACTGTTTCGGCAAAGATCAAAGAGATAGTACTCCTCATCCCTGATGGTTCGGCCGCGGGGATGTTTCGTACAAAAGCACTCCCATTTATCTTCGTCATCAATAATCAGTTTGTAATTTTCACTGTCTCACCCAAAGCCGTAAGTTTTTGTAGCTTTTTAGTATAAATCAAACTTCATTTTTAAGGTATACCACCTTACACGACACTCGTTCGAAGTACGTCTCTTTAGTGAATATGGGGAAATACCCCAATGGTGTGATACTAGATCGAAAGTAGAATTTTGAACCCTTAAACGTGGATTGTAGTTCACTCCTGGGATGAAATAATTACCAGTGACTCTGTTAATTAGTTGGACGTCTTCATTAATGATCCACTCTCTTGACGCCATTCAGTTTATTGATGACAATAAATATTTTGTGTTTTCCATTCAAGTTGTTTCTCTCTTACGATACTAGTATTTATAGGATGGAGTGCAACTACTTCCAACCATTCAGTATATCGATGACAGTTTAAGGCTTGCATGTGACTGAACAGTGCCCATGTGCTTTCCAGGTTAAACTTTCAAAGTCTAGTGCATAATATCAAAACCCATGTGCTTGGAAAGATAAAGGCAACGAATAATGCAGTCCAACATTGGGAATCATCATAAAGCAAATGCAGTCCAACATTGGGAATCGTCATATATGATTTGACCACACACTGCCTTTGTAATTATTACTTTACAGCTAGCTGATATTTGGGTATTTCTCCATATTTTTCCATATAAATATATGGTCGACAATAAATATTATGTGTTTTCCATATAAGTTATTTCTCTCTTACGATACTAGTATTTATAGGATGGAGTGCAACTACTTCCAACCATTTAGTTTATCGATGACAGTTTAAGGCTTGCCTGTGACTGAACAGTGCCCATGTGCTTGCCAGGTTAAAATTTCAAAGTCCAGTGCATAATAACAAAACCACCCCCTTGCTTGGAAAGATAAAGGCATCGAATACTGCTGTCCAACATTGGGAATCATCATAATGCAAATGCAGTCCAACATTAGGAATCGTCATATCTGATTTGACCACACACTGACTTTGTAATTATTACTTTACATGCTAACTGGTATTTGGGTATTTCTCCATATTTTTCCATATAAATATATGGTCTAACTTAGGTATTCCTCCACAACACCGGGTATACTTCCTTATATCATAGACTTCATAATGCATAACCAATCCAACATGCCTGATGAAGATTCACCATTCTTAACACATGTTCCTAGGAAAACTTTATTCGGGGAAAAACTTTCATATTATAACTGGTCACCGCCTAAAAGAGTAGTGCAATGTGATTACTTCTTAGCTGGGGGGGGGGGGGGGGGAAGAAGGATGCAACAGGTCACGAAGACAAAGGGTAAGTCTAAAGCATCAACTTCATTTGGTGTTAAACATGGTGAGGCAACAACTACAAATATTGAATGAGTGTTGACTAACCCAGGGATCTACCAAGATCCTCATAGAGGTAGTTGGTTTGGCGAGAAAAGATTTTTTGAAAACATCCCTATTTGCACACTACATTCTTTAGGTGACGTTAATCATGTGATGAAATGGTTAACACTGACAAAAGGAGATATTCCATGGGATGATCATTTGAAATGCCCTAGGTTATTTGATAGCCGTTGCGATTTGGAGTGCTACTGTCATTGGCACTGTATACCCGTCCCACAAGCAAAATCGGCACGATATTGCAAAGATTGAAACAACGATAATGAAAAATGTATACATTTATTGCAACGCGAAATTGCACAGATGGAGAAAAGGCTAGAGCGGTGGCATGCTAAATATTTGATAAATACTGAACCTGACGATCCAATGTATGCATCGGATTCGGAACTTTCGGATTACAAAGGGGTCGAGTCGGACATGGATTTCGTACATCATCTACCAACCCTGTTGATGGGGGATGGGCATGCCTTATGTTGTGTTCCGTGGTTGCCTAGGAAATAATTTAATTAACTAGACATTAAAATGTAACTTTTGTTTCTATGGGTCGTTTTAAAATAATTCCACAACATTATCAATGGGTCTTTTTATAATAATTTTGTCAATGATCGATTATCAACAAGTCATTTTAATTTCAATACATTTTGTCCAAATAAATGTGCTCTCATCCAAAACAAATTTTGTCTAAATTAATGCTATTTTATGAAGTTTAAAATAAATACAAGTATACATGACAGTAACTATGCCCAACTAAATTTTTTTTGGGTTCATCCATATTCAAAGGAGTCATCCGACTTCACTCGCCGCCGAAATTACATTATCAATCCTAAAAATAAAAATAAAAACGTAAGTAAGCTGAATTGGTTATAACACAAATGTGAATCATGAATTTGCCAATATTATGTTGGCAAAGTTTGTATTTTCCAGTATTAATTTGGACTATCAAACACCATGAGTAGACAAATAAGTGTCTTTCATCGTGCAAATAAAGCCTATCAAACACAAAAAGTTGGAAATACAATTTTTGCCAGCATGCAAATAAAGTCTATCAAACAGCACAAAATCATCTTTGCCACAATAAATTTTGCCCAGACAAACCATGCCAACACTTTTACCCAATGTGTATCAAACGAACCCTAACTAATAAAAAAAATAAAATTAATAAAATAAAATAAAAATCTAAAAAAATAAAATCCTATTTAAAATAAAACAAAGACTCAATTAAAAATGAAACTAGAAAGAAATAAAAAAATAAAAATAAAAATAAAATCTAATGAAACTTAAAATTAAAATCTTAAAAAGAAAATGTAAAAACTAATAAATAAATTAAAATCCTAATAAAATAAAATAAAACTAAAACTAAAAACTAATAGAATAAAAATCAAAATAAAATTATACTAAATAAAATAGAAAATAGAAAAATAGAAAATGAAACCTATAAAATACTAAATAAATCTAAAATAAATCCTAAAAATAGAAATGACTCAAACTAAAAATCTAAAAAATAATAAAATGACACAAATAAAACACACACAGGCTTGGGGTAAATTTGGGCTAGGTTTAGGCTCGGGTTAGGGTACGGGAGAGGAAATTAGCTCCATTCATGCGCAATTACTTTGATTTAAACACTTGAACTCTGCAATGCTCAATTAAGCCTGCATAATTAACATTTAAGCACATAAGACCCATATTGTCGTGAATTAGCAACTAAAATACATCTATTTGGGGTGTAAATTGTACAGTTTTTGGTGCTTATCACTCAAAGCAGAATTGTGAGATTAGGGTCTTAAATAGATTTATAACCCTCCTTAAACATCATAATACATCATAATTAAAACCCTAGTTTCAAGAGAAAATCTTTGGGAGAAGAGGAAAAACATTCAGCAAAACTAATCAAGAATCAAGATTCAAGAAAGAACATTAAATATGAACTAATCAAGATTCATGCAAGAACATTCAATAGAAACTAATAAAGAATCAAGATTCAAGATTCAGGTTTCTTTAAGGCAAGAAATACTATCATGCTTACCATGTTAATATGTAACCAATTTATAACTTTCATAGTTGTGTATGAACTAATGAAGTACACGCATGTGGTTAGGGTACAAAATTCAATTTTGATTCTAAAATTTACAACAGATTAGTTATGGCCTAGGAGTGTGATAGATTTTTTCATGGCCTAGGAGTGTGATAGATTTTGTTATGGCATAGGAGTGATACATATTTAGTCATGTCCTGGGTGTGAGATAGATTTAGTAACGTCTTGGAGCCACTACAAATTTAGCCACAACCTGTAGCCATTATTAATCTAGAAACCAAATTTTGCCACCCTTGATTTGGTCACGACTTAAGAGCATGGTTAAATGTAAAATTCGGTATAGTGTTATAACATATTATTTTATATTTGAATTGATTAATGGATTAATTGATTAAACTCACTTTTAATATAGAACAAATATTTAACTTAGAATCGTATGATTTTTTTAGTGAGAATACCATTGATTTATACATTGTGAACCATTATGGCTTATAATTCGATTTGTGTCGTAGTTTAAACAATTGATTTATGTGTAATCTCATGTTTAAAGAAAGAACTAATTATAATCGCATGTCAATTGGACTGAATTGCATGGGGAAGATGAACATAATTCATGTATGTTAAGATATTGGCATTAAACTGAGTATATAAAACCAATTATTATCAATATATCTGGTTTGGGGATTTGGACGACCCTCGAGTATGTTAGCATAAAGTATATCCTATGTGAATTATGTTATGTACATGTATGTATTATACATGTTAGGGTTTCAACACTGGGAGGGGCTACACGATTGTGGTGGGGATAGTTCGAGTGCGATTAGTTTCTTTAGGGCATTGTACCTTATGCTTCAGTTGGTGTATATATATATATATATATATATATATATATATATATATATATATATATATATATATATATATATATATATATATATATATATATATATATATATATATGTATATATATATATATGTGTGTGTGTGTGTGTGTGTGTGTGTGTGTGTGTGTGTGTGTGTGTGTGTACGTGGGTATACATACATGTAGTTGGATTTTTATTAGAATATGGGAATTAGGCTTGGTTATGCATATATGAACATGTATACTTATGTGGATATTTTGTGCGATAATATAAGGACAAAGTGGGAATGTTAAATACCTATGCGTCGGGATTGTGGTTAGTTTAATAGATTTTGGATATTTTGTATCTCGATGGTTATGGTTATTTGGTATATTTATTGTATACGTATATTGGTATACTTGGGATTCAACTAATGCCAAGAATATAATTGGAAATACATTGGTAACTGTAAATGTAATTGACAAAGGTATAACTAACTAGTGAAAAAGGTTAAAATTATACCGGGGTGGGTTAATCATAATGTGTCTATAGTGATTGACAATACATGAATTAGTATATCCTTTATGATTGGATTTATTTATAGTAATGACACTATTTATATGGTTGTATATGTGGGGCCTGAATTGGATTGTCATTTTATCATTGGATGATTGCATTTTGGATCAATCTGTTGGAGTGCTAGATGGTACGAGCTAGTGAATACTCATTGCAATTATCTATTGGTTTCATGATAGACATTGTGAGTTGAGTTAATACTCTTTAGTGTGGGTTGGTCCAAGATGGTTTATTTCTCTAGGCCGACCTAGTGTATGTGTAGTAGATTGTATATACATATTGGTTTTGTCTATTTACTTATGGAGTCTCGTACCAATGTCTCGAACGAACAGTCCGACAAGACATACATGTATCAAGGGGATTCTTATTTGGATTTCTCTTATGAGATGTACCACTCGTGGAGTCTAGTTCGATCAGGATTTAGGAGATATTGTGTGTGAGGTCCTACAACTTACTTATTATAAATGACTGACTTTATGGAAAGTGTTTGTGAGTCTTAGGCTAACAAATCTTAACGTCCATTAAAGCTAAGAAGGAGTGTATCGGAAGGGTTCCTTTTTTGGATTTCGCTTGCGAGACGTCTCACATGGAGTTTAGTGAGGTTGGGAGTTGGGAGACAGTGAGGCACTAAACTGTTAATATTTTTTGTTCTATTTGTGATGATTATAATAGCCATAGTGTTATGGGATTGGAGTTGTACTGGGTACGATTTGTTAGAACTGTCTCATGTAAGATGGGATTTGAGGTATATTTTGCATAAATATTAGTGGGTGACGTCATGAGGACGTAAATTGGTCCCATTTTAATATTGTTAAGAAACACTATATTTCTTGAAACTTTAGGGATCTAACCAAAATCTACAAATCTTTACCCCCATGTGTTTTTATTATTATACAAGAGGAGCATGACTAAGAAGTTAGAGTTGGACTGAGTAATAAGAGTTGTAGATTATCATAGATCCAATTCATCATCCTTAATGTAGGATTTCATTTTTGCTTAGTTGTTATTACACTAGTATTTATATTTAGGAGACCTTTGTTTTTTGAAAAATCATATTAGTGGATTCAATTTTATTGGAGATTCATTTTATTCATCTCAGTTCAGTCATTCTATTGTTCATTATTATCTTGTGTTGTGGATAGTTTTTACTTACTACAATTTTTATTTAGTTCATTTTGCTGAGAATGTTACTAAATGATTTTGGTTCTAGTGATTTTTGTATTGAACCTGATCAATCTAAATATGGATTTTACAGGGTGTCAAAATTGGTATCATAGAATCCCATTTCTATTGTCTTTAGGATATGTGTTGCATTCGTTTCATTTTTCACTTAGCATTCTTTGATGCATTTAGAGCCTATTATCGGATTTTGTACTACGGTGTTACGATAACGCGTGTGTGGGCATCGTTCATTGTCGTCTGAGTGTAGTGAAACTCAGGGATTATTCGAGCATAGAGGAATATGAAAAGGAAAATCACTGCGAGTTAGTGGTCAAAGATAAAATGAGTAGTCAGATAAAGGCATTCATCACCATTGTAAGGATGATTTTGAGGAGTTATCATGATTGGGTAAGATTTGAAACTTAGAGATTTTTACAGACATAAGTATTAAATATGTTTCTCTTGAGTTCCTTTTGGACATAGTAAAGAATTTGAGTTTTGAGGAGCCTATTAGAGATTTGGATTTTACATATTATGATGATGATTGTGATGAAAATTGAGGCTAGTGGAATCCTTTTATGAGATTTTGTGCACCTATGAGAGGGGGAAATGGATTGTTGCGTTTTACAAAAAATAAGAGGCCTGTGATGATGAGTTTATGTGTGGTTAATTTCCATGATAAAGTGGAATTGTGTTTCACTCAGATTCGAGCAAGGATGATTTATATGGTTAAACCTGTATGTAAATAAGGGTGATAAAAATGTGAGAACTTTTGTCCTAAAAGTAAGGTCATCGCATGGTTGTGGAATATGAGCTTATAAAAAATCGGGGTCATTATTGATTTGGTAGCTAGAGAGTTACATCCCACATCGCCTGAGTGAGGGAAATTAATGGTTCATATATGTAGATTTTCACTCTTCTAATACCGAGTACTTTTATTTCCACGGGTAAGGCATGTGATTGATGATGCACATCTCAGGGATTCAAACTCTATCGGCACCAATTTGTGAATATGAGATGGAATTAAATTCCATACCACTGTGAGTGGCGGTTAAATTGGGAGTAATATCGATGGTGGTAGAGTGGGGTATTATAGAATGGTATCAGAGCCAGTACCCAGTCAAAATAAGTGTGTTAACGTGTTAGGTGATGGTTGATTTCATCCGAATGAGGACATTGGGCTCCCTAAAGGGGTGGATTGTAATAGACTGAGGCCATGGTTGATTTGATAGACAAAGAGTTATATCCCACATCATTTGGGTGAGGGAAATTAATTTTTTATAAATGTTGATTTTTACTCTTCTAACATCATGGCCTTTTAGCCCCACTGGTAAAGCATGCGATTGATGATGCATATGTCAGCGGTTTGAATCCCGCTGGCACTAGTTTGCAGATATCAGTTTAAATAAACCCCTATACCACTGTGAATGATGGATAAATTGGGGACCATATTGATGGTGGTAGAATGGGGTATTAATGATCTGAAGCTAGCTAAAAATAATTTGTTAGTACACCTGGGTAGGTGGGAACTGTAAATGAGAGGATTAATGTTTCTATTGATGGGGTTGATTTGAGCCAATAAGAGGCTACCACGAGGATGTGTTTTTCCTATGTGTTGTGAGCATACATTGTGGATGCTTTAGTTATGCAGAAGGTTAAGGAACAAGTAAGTCCTAGAGGGACCGAGGTAAGATCATGTTTTGATTAAGGATTATAATGATGATTTTAAGACAGAAAATACCCCTATTAGAGATAGTAGGGGTGAAGTAGAAGATGATGTTATAAGATAACAAGATGATTTCGATGAGTAGGGTAATAAAATCCTACCGCTTTAGGTGATATATTCGACATTATAGTTTCCAACATCAGACAATGTTCTACTAGCTCAACCGAAACCACAAGGGCTAGGGAGATAAAAACTACCGCCTTAATTATAAGGTATTTTAACATCGTATCTATGAGAATGGGTTCTTTATTAGAGGGACTAGTGTATGTTGTTATGATTTGGATGTAAGTATGAGAATTTTCCTTTTTTTCCCTTTTATGTGTGTATAAGGGAATATTATGTAGATAAACTAGACATGATATGTATGACATGTGTGATGTGTCGAAGCATGGTTTATTTAATGTTTTTCGAATACTAGGTCGCTCCTCCTCCATTAATACTCCTCCTAAACCCTTAAGTGATGCATCCGTATAAACCATGTACTCCACTTTGCCCCATGGTAAAGCAAGTACGGGTGAGGTAGTAAGCCTCTCATTTATCTCCTCGAATTCTATATGACAATTGATGCTCTAAGCAAATGGTACCCTTTTTGGTTGAGGCGAGGCAATGGACCGATAATCTTCGAGAACCTCTGAATAAACCTCATGTAATACCCAACTAAGCCAATGAAACTCCTAACCTTAGTAGGCATCGTAGTTGTGCCTAATCAATAATCACTGATACTTTGCCAGGATCCATTGAAATCCTATCCCCAGATATAATGTGGCCTAAGAACATCACCTTTTAAAGACAAAATCCACACTTAGAGAACTTAGAATACAAATTGGGTTTCCATAGTGTCTGCAAGACCAACATCAAGTATTGCACGTGTTCCTCCTCTAATCGAGAATACACCAAAATGTCTTTAGTAAACATTATAACGAACTAATCTAAGACTGGGAGAGACATCCTATTCATCAAGTCCAAAAACACCATTGGCACGTTGTCAAACCCAACAGTTTGACCTGTAATATATATGATCCGTAACACGTCAGAAAAGCTATATCTGTAATGTACTCATGAATTCTCAATTGATGATACCCTGAGCACAATTCAATCTTGGAAAAGAATGATGTGCCCTCAACTGATTGAACAAATCATCGATATGTGGAAACAAATACATAATTTTTATCATGACCTTGTTCAGCTCCCGATAATCCGTGCACAATTGGAGTGAACCATCTTTCTTCTTTACAAATAATACTGGATCTCCCCACGGAGATGTACTCCTCCGTATGAACCCCTGAATCAATAACTGTTGAATCTACTCTCATAACTCCCGCATATCTAATAGATCCGTCTGTTACGGTTCCCTCTCAATGGGCCTGGTGCCCGCTGACAAATCAATAACAACGTTAAACACATCCATAAACTCTTGGACAATCGATATTGAATCTCATGACACGATAAGCTCCTCAGATGAAGTCGCATCTATATAATATAAATGCATGTTAGACCCTCCCTCGATATTAGACATAACTATAAGAAACATATCCTTCTCGAGAATGGAAAATATTACCGCCTTCCAGTTGCAATCGATATGAGCGTTGTACTGTGCTAACCAATCCATACCTAGAATATCATCATAAGTCTACATGTACAAAAGCAATAAATCAACAAAAAAACACGAATGACTGATCTTAATTGTCGTATCCCTACTAACCTAATGTAAGGTAGCACCCCTACCCATTGGGGTTACCACATACATGGATACATTGGTAGCGATCTCTAATAAACCCGATGTATAAGAAAAATCATAACTAGAAAATAAGTGTGACACATCCATGTAAAAAAACAACATGCATAACCACCATAAATATAAAATTTACCCTCAATAAACTGAGGTGGGGAAGGATGATATGGATAATAGACTCGGAACACACGTCCATAATGAAACTACGGGAAGCACAATGATTGGTCTCTTGATGGGGGAAACTCGGGTAATGCGGAAGTGGCAGTAATGCCTGATACTGCGGTGGGGTTGGCCTAAACTGTAGTTACCCCCGAAGCTGTCCATATTAGAATTGACCCACTCTATTTTGGAGGACCTTATATCACCTCCTAAAAGAGTTTCCCTACTCACCAAAAGCATAATATATGCCTTAGAATGGGTGTCCATGTTGACCCTGAACCTGGGGCCAGTCTTTCCTTATCTAGTTGTGGCCCTGCCCTCTATGGCCCTATTATTTCTCGCTTGGGTGGCCCTATCCCTGACCTTACTATTGACATTAATCATATTCTTTAGATCTCTTACAGGGTTGATCCCTATATAGCTGACCCCTCTAGTGTTGCTACAAACTTCCCTGCCCCTGGGATATCTCACCACCCTCAATTGTCTTTGGCCCTTAGCTGACTCACACCTTCTCTTTCTTTGTATACCTTTCTCTTTACAAGTCTCGATGATACTCATAGTAAAGTAATGCCTCATCCACTACCTGTATGATCCTCCATGTCAATCCTCTGACAAACCTATCCATCTTCTTTTCCTAAAAATTGACAATATTTGGGGAAAAGTGTGCAAGGTGGGAAACTCCCACTTACACTCAACCTCTGTATGATCCTTTGAATTCATCCTATCAAACTGCGCTCTCAGATATGACTCCTGTGATGGAGGGAAATACTTTTCATCAAACTTCACCCAAAATGTTATAATGTTAAAAGTCACATGTCCTACTCCGCGGTAACAGACTCCCACCACTATAATGTATCCTCTAAGGAGCCTAAAGCTCACTAGCATTTGCCTCTGAACGTTTGTGCACTATACTAGATGTAGGTGTCTCTTTGGATATCACCTCTAATATAGCACTATAATTGGGTCCATAGATCTTGTAAACTCCAGTGGGTTACATGTCCTGAAGGATAACTTGATCCCAAGTAGATGTAGTGTGAAGGTCGGGCATAAGTGTGGCCATGGGTAGTGGGGGTGACTTTTTATGGTGCATGGAAACCATAGTAAAGGATACCATCTATGCTATAATGGACTTCAAGGAAGTCAAAGCTAATGCAGGCACCTATCCTTATTGGGGGTACTACTACTGCTCCTCGGACTCAGCACTCATGGACGGTCTCGGTCATGTTGCCCTCCTGCTAGTGTTCACTATTTGAAAGAGAGTAAACAAAAGCATATAAGTACACGTATAAAAATAAGAGTACAATAATTAAATAACAAAGATTTAAAGTATCAAAGAATTATGCACGAAAAAATGATGGACGCACCCAAGACTATAGGATGCTAGAACTTGGAATGCTTTAATTCTAACTGTGGCACTCCGTAAAATCTATAGCTAGATGACCAGGTCCAAAAATAAATGATACATGCGTCTAAACAATTTAGTACCATTGTAAGAATAACTGAAATAAACTAAACTACGTAATAATAAAGAACTAATACATATCAATAAGAATAAACCACATAATCTCCAATACCATAACCCAACAATAAATAGAATCCATCATGGGACAATACAAACTGTCTCAATCATAAACCAACTCCAATAAAAAATAATAACTACTACAGTAATTGGAACCAACTAGAAATATAAGTAGAAATAAAGGGAATGATGACTCAATACCTACATCCTATAAAAGATCCATTAAAAGGAAAGAAAGAGATAATATGGGTTGTGGCGACAACAACAACCTAGGACCAGAAAATAAAATTCAACAACAACGTTGACAACACTATATAAAGAGTAATAATTTAACAAAATTTGGGATAAAATAATAAATATTCATGTTCCTCTCATATTGTAGATTCTTTTAAGTTAGCCAAACCCAGATAACTGTAAATATAGCACATGTTCTAATCCTAAGCCCAAGTTAACCCAATAATTAATTATGATTCTTCTTAATAGAATATAATTAAATGGTTGCATAATAAATGTCACATTATACATATATAGTATAATCTTAATACAACGAAAGACAATCTCAAGGTCTAATATCCATATAAATTTGGTCCCCGACAGATACAAGTAAATAAGTTATACACGAGCCCGTATATAAGTACTAAGGCCTATTTATATTGCCTTAAGGGACCACTCGTGCATATTAGGTATATTTATAGGTCATCCCATGCCTATAACGTCAAAGCATCAGCAAAGAGATATGTCACTATGACTTCCCATCATTTGTATAGACCTCCATACCCAAGACTATATAAATACCACACCCTATTTATCCCACCTCAGGATATGAGTACACCAACAATAGGACCTGGGGAAAAATGACCAATGTAAGCCCATCTCCATCATCGGGGTACCAGCGCAGTTGATGTTGGATGCACCCCATAAAGAAATACCTCCTAATACATTCCCACGATTACTCACACATGGTATGTTTACACTCCAATTAAATCAATCAGAAATAAACCCCACTCTAGGGATTCATTAACAAACCTCTTTCTCGATTAGTTTAAAGTCCAACCAAAGATAATTTCCATAATTTTCCCCCTAAGATCTTTAGGTTACTTATTAACGATATACATCATCTACCCTAGTGATTACTAAGGTATTTTAGCTATTCCATTAATCCTCTAAGTGAAATAATTAAAATAGGTCCATTGCACATCCCTTAAGAACCCCCAAAATAAATTCTTCCAGACCCAAATCGATTCTCCCTAGAGTCAAATCGATTCTCCCTAGTGCTAAATCAATTCTACCTAGAGCCGAATCGATTTTCCTGAACCAATCAATTCTCGCTTGGTGCAAATTAATTCACCCCTGTGCGAGTGAAGATTTCTAACATCATAGCCATGACAGCTAAAACCCATTTCAAAACAATCCTAACAACCTCTAAAATCATCAACAACCCATCTCTCTCTCTCTCTCTCTCTCTCTCTCTCTATATATATATATATATATATATATATAGATAGATAGAGAGAGAGAGAGAGAGGCTCACCTACATCCTACACTATACATCACACCGAACATCACACCTAAATCTAGGCCCTAGAAAAATCTTTTTTCAAATTTTATATTTTTTTTCCTTGAAATTAGCCTTCCAATCAACCCATATGCAAAAAATTAGGTCAAAATACATTTTGTAGCTATGTTTTAAAAATCCACAAAAAACTGCTACCGCAGACCGTTATAAATAAGGTATTTTTAGTAGTTTTGTGGATTTTTTAAAAATAGCTACAAAATGTATTTTGATCTAATTTTTTGCATATGGGTTGATTGGAAGGTTAATTTCAAGGGAAAATATAAAATTTGGGAAAAAAAGTTTTTTAGGGCCTAGAATTAGGTGTGATGCACGGGTGACGTATAGAGCATGATGTACTATAGACTCTCTCTCTCTCTCTCTCTCTCTCTCTCTCTCTCTCTGTATATATATATATATGCTTTAAACATTTATCACATGGATTAAGGATATATTTCGGGTAGTTTCATAACATTACAAATTAATCTCAGATTATCACCAATTCTCGAATTAAATAAGGGGTTTCACTTGATTCATTATAATGAATTTTTTCCTAACAATTATAATCAAATTCCATGTCATATTTATGAGATTTATCAATAAAATCAACTTATATCATCAACATGAAGTTTAACATTAATTTAACTAATAAATTAATTAGGAGATTAGAAATTTCAATATAAAGAAGATTAACATATTGATTATTTCAAACTCAAATGTATAGTCATTATTCTAACACAAAACAATCAAATTCCTCCACTATGTAAACTTGCTGTAGACAATTAGGGTGAAATCCAAGCTTTCAGTCTTCTAATTTCCCTAATTCTTTTTGCCTCTTCTTCTCCTTAGCTTACTTAGCCTTTAGGGGTTTCTCAATAATCTCTAATGTGATTTAGGTTTGTTATAACGACCTATCAGTTTAGCTTCCCATAAAATTAACCTCAGACCATATATGGGCCTCAACCCAATGAGGCCCAGAAAACACTCTAAATGGACTCAAACTCTATCCAAGACATAAACTAACCATATAGACTAAAAACACACTATGTTAAGTGAAATATAAACATTCTAAATGTCTTAAACACCAATCAAAAATATGACTTATGCCAATAAATTATTTATCTCAATAAAATAATATTATCTGGTACGAGCCAATAAGTCAATTATTTAATCATTAGTTACTCATATACGACATGTCATTATAAGAAACTACTTCGTGATCGGTGGGATCCAATACCGAGGGGATAATCCAAATTAGAAAATCCTCGACACCTAGTCCCTGACCATTCCATTGTCGCCCATAATTCACAGTCACTTTCAAATATTTCATTGATGCATTATTGTGTATTAAGTCCAATTTAACATATGAGTTATATCAAACATATAAAATGTAATTAGTAACATCAAATGTCACAATAGGAAAATATAATAAATTTCATAATTATTTAATGCACAATAAATACGGGTTAGTTGTTAATAGTATTCTTGAATGAGTGAATGATGTGATGAAAATGGAATTTTAATAGTAGATTTGGGTTATGTACCTAATAGGCGAAAGAGAATTTAGGGTTTTCTCAAAATAAAGGATATAAATGCATCCATATAGAGACATCCCAAAAGCGAAAGGACATTTTTGCTTTAAAAATCATTAAAGGAGCGAAAAAATAAAAAATGTCCCTAGGGGGTATACCGATTGACTTATGTACCATCTCGATTGGTAGGGGATGATTGACATCAATAAGGGGTCTAAATATTCATGCATACGTAATCAATATTGTGTCGTTCAGTAAGCCCCCAAGGGTAGAGACTGGCATTGCGTCTGACACATATTCAAGTAATTTTTGTTTTTTGAGTGTTGTAAAACACAGGTCTTCCTATGGATTGATAAACCAAATTAATTATTTCCAAATTTTATTCCCGAAATAATTGATCTTAAGTCAATTTATTAGTTCAAACTCGAATTAATTTAAATAAAATAATTATGGTGCAAATTAAATTGAACGATTTAATTTGATCCCAATAAAATTAGTTAAGAAAATTTTACAATTTATCAATTAATTAGTTAAGTTCTAAATTCATATGAGGTGATAGAAATTAACTATGGAGGAAAATAAAAGCAATCACACACATAAAGCACACAACCATTTAACATGAAAATCTTTCGATAAAGACCGCACCCACCCACCCCAAACACGAGTTCACTAGTTCAAAAAAACTTTTAGGGATTACAAAAGAGACAGACACGACTTATGACCCGAATTTGACTGTAAAAACACAATTCTTTCATTCAAAAACTTTAACCTCTGCAGTACTAGCTATCTAAATTTCTACCCCAACTTTGACATGACAACCACAACCCTTGGGCCTCGGTATCCATCAATCTTTGAAATGGATGCGTCTTCTCGCATCTCCACTACATCTTCGACTCTCGGCTCACTAGATATGCAACGTGTCTTGGACTGAAATTCTTGACAATTATCTCATCGATCTCCGAAAATTTTCTCAAGACTTGATCGCAACCAAAGTTAAACCTCCACATATTTTTATATCACGTGTGGGAAATTTTATTTCAGAATACACCATTAAAAAATATTATTTTAAGTCCAAATGGATTTTTATAAAACATTTAAAAAGAACCAAATACCAAGCTGTGTGTTCGGGAGTTTTTAGGGTTAAAAACTCACCAAAGTTCTCTACACAGAGAAAAAGTGGAGCACTAAAACTAATTACGATATTTTCCTTAAATAAAAATTTAAGTTAAGTATAAAATAGTCAATTCATATTAAAACACTAAATAAACAACTAAAAAAGGTTTTAAAAAATAACTTGTTGACCACGAAACTGACTAAACAACCCCGCCAACCGCCGTTATAGTGCCCTCCTCAATCCTCTATAGCGATGGGAAAAGCCTCTATAACGACCAACACTAGCCACGGTCGCCGACTTTTTCAAGCATGAATGTCTTGCTGTTTCCTCGTGGATAACTCTTTTTTTTTTTTTTTCATGTTACCAGGTTAGAAACTTATAGGGACATTTCCAACTATCACTAAAAATTCATCGTTAAAATACTAGACACTACATACTCAGAAAATTCATTTTAAAGATTTTTTAATAATTCACCAAAGTAAAATTGATTTTATCTTTTAAAAAATCATATTGTCCACGAATACTACCGATTTATGTGGCTTGCACTCTTGTGTGATGGATATTGATGTTGGTTTTGATGTCGTTGGACTAGAATCCGATTGTGTAAATGATCTTTTAATCAAAATGAGATAAACCTAAACCACATTTTCTCAATCCAGAATTTAGACAATGAGAGAACAATATTCTTACAAGTGCAATTTTCCAAACAAGTGTCAGATATATGCACAACTTACGTCATTGGAAAGATAATTTAGAGACATATAAATTTTTATGCAGTGAGCTTCTAAACTTGAACATCTTTATGTGTAAAAATGGTTCAAAAATTGGGTAAAAAATTTGGGATGTAGGTTTTTGAAAAGGATATCAGATTTCTCGATTGAGCAAAGAGTTGGGGCTCTCCAGAGGGACCTATGGGGCGAAGAAGAAGGTGCGAATTTGGATGTGTATAATACTTTTATCCTTTAAACATGGATATTCCACTATTAGAAAAAAAAGCAAAATAAACTCCATACTTATATAGTCTATCTATTATTAAGAGGCTAATATGAGTTTCAACCAATCCATTTCTCATCACATGCATTAAATCTCACATTTAGAGAAGTATGGTCTATAAAGAGTTATTAAGATACTCTATTATTATCCTATATATAAGGTCTTATCTTATATCTAGACATACCTCTTACTTGGATTTTGGGTGCTAAAGACATAAATGTCTCATATTGTGTTGTATCTAAACTATAAGGTGAATCACACTTGTAAGTGGGTCAATTGGAGCCCAATGACATATCTATAAGATGTGTACACAATAATAATAATCTCCATATACTATAAAATGCAAAACAAGGCATTTATGAGCATTTAAGACCCCTCCTAATTGAGAATGTCCACGTGGCACTCTATATTTTAAGACTATTTAATTTTTCCTCTTTCATTTCATTTCTCTTCTCTCCATCGAATTTTCTTTTCCCTATACAAAGTTAATCTAAACCCTTTTATCTTCCCCACACAACCCTTTAAACTTCTCATCCACGGATTGCTATACAGGATTTAATTCTCCTATTTTCTTACTCTATCCACGTGGCAATTCAAATCGAATCATTTTATCTGTTTTTGGTTTTCCACATCTTTGGCCTTTCATTTTCTTAGTAATACTATTCATTTCCTCACTGTCATTTTCTTCATTCTCTCTCATCTTAAAGGCCCACGCCAAATTCCAACTTATATCTCTCACTTAATCAATTCCCTTCGCATTCCCAACCAAAACGTCCTTTTATAAAGATCTGTAGAGAGAGACTCTAGAAATTCTCTCAAAATCCAATAGAAGGATTCTTGATACAAACACTAGCAGAGCATTTCGTGAGGAGAGAATATGAAGATATTAGGTGTTTTTTAACAACTCTGGGTTGACACATATTTCACAAATGTGTGAAAGCATAGAACAAAAATAGAGAGTTTTTGTATTTATTTTTACAATCAAACTCTCAAGCAGAAGTCTTAATGTATAAGAAGGAAAAGCCATTTGAAATCATGGGAAGTGTTTAAGTGTTCTCTGCAACTGCACAAAGGTATTATCTATTACATTTTCAATTCATTTTACATTTTCCAACTGCTTTTAACAGAACATAAGAGTAACAATACGAAGATATCATCTTTAAAGTTAAGGTGAAAGTTTAATATCCATAACGCTTCAAAGTTACCAAGCATTTTTACTCAAATATCTTTTATTGTTGACATAAAATATTAAGAATAATCCTCCGGTGACACTATTTTTTTACACAATGATGAGCATCAACAGTCACTCATATTTTATTACTTTTCAAGACTAACAACGACGATTAAGCCATGACTGTTGTGTAACATTTAATGTGGCTTCCTTTGTCAGGACGTGGGTTTGATAGAGGGAATGGCGGTGGCATTTTCTCCAGGTGGTCGTAGCTTTTAATACATATTATGACTATTGTACTGACGGTAAAATATGTCATTGAAGCTTTTTTATGGCAGTTTGTTTACTACCTTCAATAGTGTTTTTCTACAATTGTTTTTCATTGATGGTGAAAAAACATCGCTGAAGCTTTTCTAACAATTTAATTAGTAGTTTCAATGAGTTTCTTTTAATTTTTTGACCGAATTTTTAGGACTGCTTTGTAATTTTTATTGTTTTGATTAGTGCCAATAGCATTTTTAAATTTTATATCCATGAGGAATAATATTATAAAAACTGAGTTGCTCTTTTGAATACTTGTATTCTAACAACGGTTTTGACCCGCTTGATTCACGTATGAAACTAAGACAAAGACCATTGTTACATTAGAAGTGTAGAAAGAAACTCAGGATAAGGATAAAGAGAGTGTAGAAAAGTGAAGCTAGAACTAAGGACATAATATGACAACCATTAAACAAGTCATGCTTTAAAGATCAAATGTTGGGCACCTAGAGAAACAACTCATTTTAAACTTGTCCATGCTAAAGGCACCCTCATTTTTTTTGGCACTACACAACAACTTTTATAAACACAAAAAGCATGTTGGTGTGACGGAGAGGAAAAAATAAAGGTGCATTTAGTGTAAAACACACATTTACACTAGGGTAATCAGATTGTGGGTGAATAAAAAAATTTCACCCTAGGGGAAACCCAGAGTAAAAAATATCATATTTTTTATGACGACTAATAAATTTTATTCATACACTAGGGGAAATGCATAATAAAAAATATCATATTTTTTAGGTAACCTATCCACCCAATCATTTCACTTCTTTTGGGGATTTTTCCAGCCTTTGAAGAAAAAAATCGACGGCCATTGTTGTTGATTGTGGGTGAAAACTTCGGACAACAAAGTGTTATTTTTAATTTTTGTTGTCGGTTTGGGATTTCTCAAGTATGTTATTCTACTTAATAGAAATTAATTTTTTTTATCATGATGTTGAAAAATTATTAGTAACTTTTACTTCTCAGAATAGAGATTGTGGTTATTTGAGCCAAGGTTCAAGGGAAAAAATGTCTTTTTCATGGCTTTCAAATTGTCACTTATTTTTGTCACCTGTGTTGGTAATCTAAAAATGGACCCTATGACATTTTCAATGGCAAAACAATTTATGTTGGCATAGTTGGAGATGAATAAAACTTAAATTATTGTTTATATTTTGTTATTAGTAATGAAATATGAACATCTTTGAATTGGAAAAAAAATCGAAAAAAGTTCGTAAATTACAAAACTTTTTTTAAAGTTAGTTCCAGTAATTATTTTAAATTATTTTATTTTATGGTAGTAAAATAATTTGGTTGCTAATAAACTATCTGTAAATTTTTTTAATACCAAAAACATCCATTCGGCACCAATCAGAATAAAAAATTATAAGTATTGGATTCTTCTTTATGTTGTTAAATTCTCCGTTCTAAGTAATCCTCCAATAAATCTTGTACATTTGAATTGCTCCAATGCGTCTTTCATATTGAAATAAATTTCATAAGACAATTAAATAAACGAAAACGTTCAGCTTGCGTATATTGTTGTCATGGTTTTTCAATTTGGCATTTTTTTTGGTAATTACAATATTTTTGAACGTTACTATTTCTTATTATTTATTACTACAAATACAAGAATATCAACGAAAAAAAACTAGACACTTCAGGTGCGAATAGACTATCACAATACCGTAATCCGAGCATCGCACGGGTTTGCACCTAGTAATAATAATAATAATAATAATAATAATAATAATAATAATAATAATAATAATAATAATAATAATAATAATAATAATAATAAATCCAAAATAATTATAAGGAATTTATATTAATATGACCTATAAAATCCAGTACTCCTTGTATGAGAAATGGTCTTGGTTAATGGATCAAACATCCTACTATCAGTGGAGATATGTATCAAGACCACTTCCATATGAACAACCATATTTCAAATGTAATGATAATGAATGCTTATGCTTTTGTACTCTACATGATAGTTACGATCTTTTAATTATCCTAGAGTTGAAGTTCTATCACAATAAACAATCACAATTTCCTCTCTATCTGTTGAAAAATCGAGTCGTCCTAAGAATCTCCTTAACCCATGGATAGATTCCCTAAAAGACATATATTCTAACTCCATCATGCACGATGTGATATATATATATAACTCCTCATTCAAGTATAAGCGTGTAACCAAAATTGGAATTTCGTCCATCTCTATCAATATCCCAATATGTATCGCTCTATCCTTTTAGTCTCAAGTCTCCATTGTGATAACATTATTTAAGATCAATAGTTACACATTGGTATAGGAGAATCCTCTTCATTTCACTTCAATGTGTGTGTCCAGAGTTGCCCTGATAATAAATAACTACACCAACATCGTAATATATATTTGGACGCATGCACAACATATTGTAAATCAGATTCCTACTGCATTTGCACATGGAACTTTGGACATGCGATTGTTTTGTTTTCTCAATTTTAGGATATTGTTGAAAACGATTTGTGATACGATGGTCTAAGTTCGGTTACTTAATTAATTAAAAAAATTAATTTTGTCCTCAAAACAACTCATAATTGAAATGTGTTAGAATATTTGTTTGATATGACACGAGACAATTCAATTGAAATCAAATTTTAGTTCTACATGGAAAAGTTATTTTGGTAACATTTTACACAAAAAATAAAATTGCATGTTCGTTAAATCCAATTAACCTAATTATGGCCAATTTTCTTCTTTATCCAATTAATTCATTATACCCAATTATGATATGTGGTGATTAAAAATTAAATGATGGTCGAGCTATTAAAAGCAAGCACACACAATAAGCACAAGTATCTAAAGGGGAAACCCTCGTGGAAAAACTAATATCGTGCCCCAGCCCAATCAAGTCCATTAGGAAACACCCAAACTAGTTGACTCATAGGGTTTGCTTAAGTTTACCCTAGTTTAGGTAATTCAACATTTGCATATTTGTTTCAAACCCTTACTAATTTTGAGAGTTGAACTCCAGTCGAAAGTAAAATGAAATTAAAGACAATGCTGCAGGTAGATGTAACAACCCTCACAGTTGAGATACTTATTTTATATTAATTTACCATGTGAAGTAATTATATAAAATATGGAAGATGGAGTAAATATGAACTAAGTGAGTTTATTAAGCATATTTACTAGACTCTTTTATATTTACGGTTATATGTATGTAAATATCATCATGTTATGTTTTACAGTGTCGTAGGTTTTAAACGGCATTTATGGTATAAATGAAGTCTGAACTTGAAATGATTTATTAAATTGTCGAATGCTAATTTAGAGGGCGTAGTTAGTTTCGAAATGTGCGAGATAGTCAAAATAAGTGCCATATTGTGTTTTTCAGTTCCGGGCACTTTTGACTGGTTTTGACATATATGTGTAGTTGCGAATCATTTTAATGTGGTATTAATGAATTAAGTTGGGAAACTAGACTAAAGTCACGATTTAGTCTTGCTAAGCCTTTCATTTCTTAAGTGTGTAATTACTAACCTAGAGAGAAAGAGATAAGAAGAGAAATTATGGAGAAAAGAGAGATATTGAAGATTGAAGATTTGGGATTGTTGCTACCACAAAGAAATCTGAGATTTCAACCCCAAGGCAAGTTCTCTTACTTGATAATATATGGTTTAGGATGAATAATTGGTATTGATTGTTGTGGATTGGTTATGGTTTAACAATTTTAGGGTTTTAATGGAATTATAGGTTTTGAACCCTTGGAAGTTGATTTAGATATTTATTCGTGTAAACTATAGTTGCTAGATGAATTTATGATTAGTTGGTTGCAATAAATGATCTTAGTTTGGGTAGAAATGAGTTGGGGATAATTTGGAGTCTAAGACTCCATAATCGAATTGGGCAATTCTGGGCTGGGCGAATCGATTCGCTACGGGGGCAGCTTACAGGTCTGAGTGGACCGAATCGATTCGGCCTATTCGAATCAATTCGGCAATTATGAAGAAATTCAGGTCCTCCTATCCGAATCGATTCGCTTTCAGACCGAATCAATTCGGCCAGGCCGAATCGATTCGGAAATCCTGCTGTTTTGAGTTATTTTTCTAACTCGGTTCCAACCCCCCTTTATTTAGACTTAGGAACCTTATTGTATGAAGAAACATAGAGTCCTAGAGTTTTAGATGAGTTAGAGAGCTGTCCTAGATTAGAAATGGATTAGATGGGGTTATTCTGGGGGTTTGTAAATAGATGATAAAGGGTTATTTTCCTTAGTAAGTTAGTTCGAGATTAGGGGTAGTAAAGCTTTATATTGGGAGACCTTAGATGCTCAATTGAGGTCTATTATACCTTGTGACTTGGAGAAATGTTATATTCCCTTGGAGAATAATGAAAAAAAAAGATGATGTCAAATGATTATTGTTTCGGATAAAATGAAATATACATGTGTTAAAATGGAAATGAAAAATGGGAAATGATAATTTACTTAAACACACCTCTCTAAATACCTATTATAAGGGAAGCTCGAGCATGAGGTGATGTCCCCTGGCTAGTGAATGCAGGGAGACTATAGTCCTCGGCCATAGGACCGGGTATTATGTATGACGTATTTATTTTGCTAAGTGAGGTAATTCCGGGTGTGGTTATGACTGTCGCAGGTATATGGACACTTCCCGATGCTACGTTAGGATTCCTAGGCTGTCTTGTTTGATAGGCCCTGGAAGATGATGGCTATTTAGGGGCGCGCACAGTGGGGAAACCCGGACGGACGGTCTTAGAATCTTTATATATAGATGAATATAACTATTCTTATTCAAGTGGGACTTGATTTATGATAATTGCCATAAAGAGCAAATAACTGTGATTATGTTTCCTAATGAGAAATGGAACGATGAAATGAAATCGTGTAAAGGATGGAGATTTTAATTAATGAGGTAATCATATCATCATGCATAAATAAATTAAACTTACAATCATTTCATTGCCATATTTCATGCTTTGAGATTTAGTAGGTAGATTCTTATCATTATCATTCATGATGAATTGTTCATAACTGTCATACTTTTTATTCATCTGGTGATCATATAAAACCGGTCCCTGACCCGTTCATATTTCCTGTTTTGCATGAATTTTCATTCGCTCAGGTGCTTCGCCGTAAGGGTGCCCGTTCTGACTTTCCTATTCCTGTGTCTTGGAGCTGCAACACTTTGCGAATGTTGCAGGATATTTTGTTATATACGCCCCCATTGTTTTGTAATCTAGTTATGATCAAGTCTTTTATTCGGGCGTGTGGACCAAAGTTTTTATAACTGTCTAATGGAATGTACTATGTACCTAATGAGTTTGTTATATCTGGTTTGTGCAAACTGTTGACCGATAGCATATTCGGTCCCTTTATTGTATACTTGATGCGAATGAAATATAATTCTTTTTGGATATCCACCTCCTTGTAAATTATTTAATTCAAATATTTTCTTTTAATCAAAAATAACATTTTGACAATCCGTTTTCTAAAAATTAAGGGTGGTTATCCCGTATACTTACTATATTGTTGTGATGCTGAGAATGATCCATCTATGATTCCTGTTTTTATTTGAGTATCGGGCTGGCCACCCCTTAATTTGATAAGCGGATTGTTACAAATGGTATCAGAGCATCAGGTTCTAGAGTCTTTAGGATCTATGCGGACTTGTAACGTTCTACCGTAGCGTTCTTTGATATAGAGCTTAATGATAGGACTATTTTGTTGCCTATATATGTGATCTTCTGCAAAATGAATTGTTCTAAATAGTATTCTAACCCTATTGTTTCTTTATCTCAGATGCCGCCTAAGAGAGGTCTCCCCGCTAGAAGAAATAGAGTTATAGACGAGGATGTTGGCCCTCCACCACCGCCATAACAGGGGACTATAAATGATGCTGATGTAGTAAATATTGTGGCCCAAGCAATCAACGCTGCAATGATCGCCGTGGTTCAGTAACTACCATAATCTCAATAACCAAGGGCTCAAAATGTACAAGCTCCTACGGGACCTTCTCCGTGGGAGAGAGTTAGAGAGTCCTTTTTAAAGGGCCATCCCCCGGAGTTTGAAGGAGGTTCTGATGTCATAAGAGCAAATCAGTGGAAAAAGGATATACAAAGCCATCTGCGTATGGTGGATTGTAGTGAGGAGAGGAAACCAATCCTTGCTACTTTTAAACTCGTGGGGTCTGCACTACATTGGTGGGAGTCGATGACTACGCTGGAACAGAGAGATACTATGACCATCAACGATTTTTGGATTTTGTTTGATCAGAAGTATTTCCCTCTCGCAGTTCAGGTGGAGATGAGAAGAAAACTTCAAGATGTGATGCAAGAGGAGAGGTCAGTTGCAGAATATGAAGAGGAGTTCACCCGGTTGGAAAGTTTTGTACTGGACGAGGTGACTCCGGAAGAGAGGAAAATATCAAAGTTCATGGGAGGTTTGCACTAGAGGATACGACAACATTTATTGGGTAATCCAGCTTTACAGACTTTTGGGGATGTGATGAATACAACGTTACTTCATTTCCAAGAACATCGGTTGTATGTCCAGAGTAGTAAGAAGGCTACAGTGGTGGGACAAGGAGGAAAACCTGGAGGCAATGGGATCGGAGGAGGAGCGTTTCCTTAGTCCCAGTCTTCGGGAAATAAGCAAAAAGAAAGGGATCCCCAACAAGGGGATTTGTCAAGAATGCAATGCTTTGGGGGGTTTAATGTTGGTGGCAATAACAATAGGTATGGTCAAGGTGGACCACAACTGCAATAAGCAGGTAGAGGTGGAAATGGAGTTAGAGGCCATCCGGGCTAAGGTTTTGGGCAATTCAGAAATAATCGGGGCCGCAATCAAGAAGATATGGCGGGTCGATGCTTTCAATGTGGAGAGTCGGGTCATTATAAACGGGTATGCCCTCGGTTGATCGGGGGACAACTTCCTAGGGTTCCACATCACCCACAAGCCCAGCTGCCTCCACAAGTACCTAACCCGGCTGTTCCTCCAAAACAGGGACATCTACAGTATGGGCCTGTCTATCACATTCAGTATGATATGCTTCCACCAGGTCTGCCAGTACCGCCAGCTATTGAGGGTAAGTTTCTCATTCAGGGGCACATGGGTCGTGTATTGTTTGAAACGGGTGCGACACACTCATTCATTTCTAGAAGCTTTGCTCAGTCTACAGAGTTAATTAAATCTGCGAAGAGTACTTTCACGAGTGTTGAATCTTCTATGGGTGACGGTTCACTCATTTTCTTTGTTTGTAAATAAGAAGGAAAAACTCTTGGTAACATATATTTTGAGGCCAATTTTCTCGTACTTGATATAGGCGGGTATGATGTAATTTTGGGTATGGATTGGCTAGTGAAGTATCGTGCGATAGTTAATTGTTATGGGAAGAGTATAGTTTTTGCCATTCCGGGGCAAGAAATGTTTTTAGTTATTATGCCTCGTTCAGAAGGAGGTACTAGCACTTATTTGTACTGTATCGTGGAGGAGACTTCTCAGGATGTAGTCGTTTCCTTAGACTCAATTCCAGTTGTAAGGGAATTTGAAGATGTTTTCTGGGAAATATCGGGTTTACCTCCAAGTAGGGAGATTGAGTTCGTAATTCATTTAGCACCGGGAACGCGGCCGATTGCGAGGGCTCCATATCGTATGGCTCCTGTTGAGATGAGGGAGTTAAGAGACCAGATTCAGTAGTTGTTGGAACAAGGGTTCATTAGGAGTAGTACGTCGCCGTGGGGTGCTCCGGTGTTATTTGTGAAGAAAAGAGACGGTTCTCTCCGATTGTGTGTTGACTATAGAGAGTTGAATAAAGTCACCACCCGGAACAAATACCCATTACCTCAGATTGATGATTTGTTTGATCAACTTAGGGGAGCGTCGTACTTCTCTAAGATAGATTTGAGGACGGGGTATCACCAGTTGCGGATACGAGAGCAAGATGTATCCAAAACCACTTTTCTAACTAGATATGGGTCCTACGAATTTCTAGTTATGCCTTTCGGACTAACCAATGCCCCCGCCGTGTTTATGGACCTCATGAATTGGGTGTTTCTGGATTTCCTGGACCAGTTTGTTATCATGTTTATTAATGACATCCTGGTGTATTCTCAAACAGAATCTGATCATGCTTCTCATTTGCGGTTAGTCCTGCAGACGTTGAGGGATCACCAATTGTATGCCAAGTTTGAGAAATGAGGTTTTTAGTTATAGGAAGTACAGTTTCTGGGTCACATTATGACATCCCAGGGTATTTCGGTAGACCCAAGTAAAGTGGTTGCAGTGAGGGAATGGGGTCAGCCCACGACACCTACACGAGATCCACAGTTTTCTGGGGTTAGCAGGCTATTACCGTTGGTTTATCAAGGGTTTTTCCAAAATTGCTAGCCCTTTGATAAATTTAACCTGGAAAGGGGTGAGGTTGGTTTGGGATGATTCCTGTCAGTTAGCTTTTGACGAGCTCAAGGAGAAGTTGACCTCTGCTCTAGTGCTTGCGTTACCAAGGCCAAGATTGGAATATTTAGTCTTTACCGATGCATCTCTGCAAGGGTTGGGAGGTGTGCTTCAACAAGAGCAACGGGCTATTTCTTATGCTTCCCGCAAGCTAAAGATCCATGAGAGGAATTATCTGGTGCATGACTTGGAACTTATCTGGTGCATGACTTGAAGATTTGGATACATTATCTCCCGGGGGAGAAGTTTAGCCTCTTCAAGGACCATAAATCGTTGCAATATTTATTTTCACAGAAGGATTTGAATATGCGATAGCGTCGATGGTTGGAGTTCGTGAAGGACTACCAATTTGACATACACTATCACCCAGGCAAGGTGAATGTGGTGGCAGATGTGTTGAGTAGGAGACCCGAAGGGGAGTTAGCCTTGGTATGGAAGGCTAAATGGAAGGAGCTTAGCCAGGAAGACGAGGTTGTTAGGGCGTTTATGTCAGTGTTGACCGTTACGCCTACTATTATGGCAAGGGTGGTGGAAGCTCAAGGGAAGGATATAAGCTGTCAGGACTGTATACGCCAATTATTGACCGAGGGAGCGAAATCCTACTCTATAAGCTCAGCGGGTGGGTTACGTTTCCATGGGAGACTTGTGGTTCCGGACGAAGGGGACTTAAGGCAGGACGTAATGACGAAATCTCACGATTCTAAATTTTCCGTGCATCCTGGTAACGACAAAATGTACCAAGACATGCACCGCTAGTATTGGTGGGCGGGCATGAAGCGGGATATTTCTGAGTTTGTATCCTAATGTGATACTTGTCAATTGGTTAAGATAGACCATCAGCGACCGACCGGATTATTGTAACCCTTGAAAGTTTCGGTATGGAAGTGGGAAAGCATATCGATGGATTTCATCACGGGTTTGCCAACGTCACAAAATGGTCATGATTCCATTTGGGTTATTGTTGATCATTTGACTAAGTCAACACATTTCTTACCGGTGCGTACCGACTACAATACCGCTCTTTATGCCCGATTATTTATTGTGGAGGTTTTTAGACTCCATGGGGTGCCGATTAACATAGTCTCCGATAGAGACAAGATTTTTGTTTCCCATTTTTGGCAAAGTTTCCAAGAGGCTATGGGAACCGAACTGAAATTGAGTACTTCTTATCACCCTCAAACAGATGGGTAGACAGAAAGAGTCAACCAGATGTTGGAGGATATGCTCCGAATGTGTGTGCTTGATTTCAAGGGTAGTTGGGAACAATATCTCCCTTTGGTCGAGTTTTCTTAAAATAGTTCATACCAATTCACCATGGGGATGACACCTTATGAAGCCTTGTATGGTCGACCTTGTAGATCACCCACTTGTTGGTTGGAGGTGGGGGATAATAAGTTTCTTGGACCTGAAATGATCCAAGATACTTCTTCCAAGATTGACCTCATTCGAAATCGCGTCCGGATAGCTCAAGACCGTCAAAGGAGTTATGCCGATGCAAATAGAAGGCATGTGGAGCTAGAGGTTGGAGATCAAGTTTTAGTAAGAGTATCGGCAATGAAAGGTATTATGCGATTTGGGAAGAAAGGGAAGCTGGCACCGCGCTACGTTGGACCTTTACCCATTACTGCCAAGGTAGGCCCAGTGGCGTATCAACTTGCTTTTCCCGAACCCTTACAACGAATTCATGATGTATTCCATGTTTCATCCTTGAAGAAGTATAAGA
Organism: Sambucus nigra; assembly: GCA_949130495.1. NCBI lineage: Eukaryota > Viridiplantae > Streptophyta > Magnoliopsida > Dipsacales > Adoxaceae > Sambucus > Sambucus nigra. Next base: position 305,397,737 of record OX422207.1, on the reverse strand, counting down.
GGTGTGAAGGAGCTCATTGGCATATTCCATTGGATGACATCGAATTACAACCCGATATATCATATGAGGAACAACCTAGAGCAATCTTAGGGCACGGGGAGCGATAACTAAGATCTCGAGTGGTGCCCTTAGTTCAAGTTCAATGAGGTCATCACAACGCCGAGGAATCGACGTGGGAGCGTGAGGACGCTATGCGGGAAAAGTATCCGCATCTCTTCCTGCAAGGTATGCCTGAATTTGAGGGCAAAATTCCCTCATAAGGGGGGGAGTATGTAACAACCCTCGCTTTTAAGATACTTATTTTATATTATTTTACCGTGTGAAGTAATTATATAAAATATAGAAGATGGAGTAAATATGAACTAAGTTAGTTTATTAAGCATATTTACTAGACTGTTGTATATTTACGGTTATGTGTATGTAAATATCATCATGTTATGTTTTATAGTGTCGTAGGTTTTAAATGGCATTTATGGTATAAATGAAGTCTGAACTTTAAATGATTTATTAAATTGTCGAATGCTAATTTAGAGGGCGTAGTTAGTTCTGAAATGTGCGAGATAGTCAAAATAAGTGCCATATTGTGTTTTTCAGTTCCGAGCACTTTTGACTGGTTTTGACTTATATGTGTAGTTGCGAATCATTATAATGTGGTATTTATGAATTAAGTTGGGAAATTAGACTAAAGTCACGATTTAGTCTTGCTAAGCCTTTTATTTCTTAAGTGTGTAATTACTAACCTAGAGAGAAAGAGAGAAGAAGAGAAATTGTGGAGAAAAGAGAGAGATTGAAGATTGAAGATTTGGGATTGTTGCTACCACAAAGAAATCTGAGATTTCAACCCCAAGGCAAGTTCTCTTACTTTCTAATATATGTTTTAGGATGAATAATTAGTATTGATTGTTGTGGATTGGTTATGGTTTAACAATTTTAGGGTTTTAATGGAATTATAGGTTTTGAACCCTTGGAAGTTGATTTAGATGCTTATTGGTGTAAATTATAGTTGCTAGATGCATTTATGATTAGTTGGTTGCAATAAATGATCTTAGTTTGGGTAGAAATGAGTTGGGGAGAATTTGGAGTCTAAGACTCCATAATCGAATTGGGCAATTCTGGGCTGGGCGAATCGATTCGCTACAGGGGAAGCTTACAGGTCTGAGTGGATCGAATCGATTCGACCTATCCGAATCGATTCGGCTAGTTCGAATCGATTCACTTTCAGACCGAACCGATTCAGCCAGGCTGAATCGATTCGAAAATCCTGCTGTTTTGAGTTATTTTTCAAACTCAGTTCCAACCCCCCTTTCTTTAGACTTAGGACTTAGGAACCTTCTTGTATGAAGTAAACATAGATTCCTAGAGTTTTAGATGAGTTAGAGAGCTGCTCTAGATTAGAAATGGATTAGATGGGGTTATTCCGCGGGTTTGTAAATAGATGATAAAGGGTAATTTTCCTTCGTATGTTAGTTCGAGATTAGGGGTGGTAAATATTTATATTGGGAGACCTTAGAGGCTCAATTGAGGACTATTATACCTTGTGACTTGGCGAAATGTTATATTCTCTTGGAGACTAAATTCGGGATCATAATGAATAATGAAAAAAAAAAGATGATGTCAAATGATTATTGTTTCGGATAAAATGAAATATATATGTGTTAAAATGGAAATGAAAAATGGGAAATGATAATTTACTTAAACACACCTCTCTAAATACCTATCATAAGGGAAGTTCGCACATGAGGTGATGTCCCCTGGCTAGTGAATGCAAGGAGACTATAGTCCTCGGCCATAGGACCGGGTATTATGTATGATGTATTTCTTTTGCGAAGTGAGGTAATTCCGGGTGTGGTTATGACTCACTGTCGCAGGTATATGGACACTTCCTGACGCTACGTTAGGATGCCCAGGTTGTCTTGTTTGATAGGCCCTGGAAGATGATAGCTATTGAGGGGCGCGTACAGTGGGGAAACCCAGACGGGCGGTCTTAAAATCATTATATATAGATGAATATAACTATTCTTATTCAAGTGGGACTTGATTTATGATAATTGCCATAAAGAGCAAATAATTATGATTATGTTTCCTAATGAGAAATGGAACGATGAAATGAAACCGTGTAAATGATGGAGATTTTAATTAATGAGGTATGCATATCATCAAGCATAACTAAATTAAACATACAATCATTTCATTGCCATATTTCATGCTTTGAGATTTAGTAGGTAGATTCTTATCATTATCATTCATGATGAATTGTTCATAATTGTCATACTTTTTATTCATCTGGTGATCATATAAAACCGGGCCCTGACCCGTTCATATTTCCTGTTTTGCATGAATTTTCATTCGCTCAGGTGCTCCGCCGCAAGGGCGCCCGTTCTGACTTTCCTATTCCTGTGTCTTGGAGCTGTAACACTTTGCAGATATTGCAGGATATTTTGTTATAGACGCCCCCGTTGTTTTGTAATCTAGTTATGATCAAGTCTTTTATTCGGGCGTGTGGCCCAAAGTTTTTGTAACTGTCTAATGGAATGCACTATGTACTTAATGAGTTTGTTATATCTGGTTTGTGCAAACTGTTGACCGACAACATATTTGGCCCCTTTATTGTATACTTGATGCGAATGCAATATAATTCTTTTTGGATATCCACCTCCTTGTAAATTATTTAATTCAAATATTTTCTTTTAATCACAAATAACATTTTGATAATCCGTTTTCCAAAAATTAAGGGTGGTTATCCCGTATACTTACTATATTGTTGTGATGCTGAGAATGATCCATCTATGATTCCTGTTTTTATTTGAGTATCGGGATGGCCACCCCTTATTTTGATAAGTGGATTATTACAGTAGACTGAGCTAGTGGATTGAAATCACACACATTATTATGTTTTTCACCTTTTTTAGGTCATGATGATTAGGCACAACTAGGATTTAATTATCCATGCTATAATAAGCTAAAAATTGGCTAAAAATCAAATTTAGTGTAAATTAGGCTAAAATAAATTCTCACATATTTTTTCGAGTTTTCCTAATTTTTAGAATTTTATTTTGAATTTGAAAGTGATAAAAAAAGTCTAATTAATAAAATTCAATTTTAATCAAACAAAAACACGTGTGTTTTCGATATATAAAAAAATTGGAAATCAATCCGCAACCATTGATAATCTATTTTATCCAATGATTGAGATGTTAATCTGAGTTAATTAGAAGTGATCCAACTAGATAAGGATTACCGGCTAAACCAATAACTATCAGTCCACTTATTTTATAAGCTTTAGCCTCACCCATTAGTTTAAGATGCCTTAATCCCGATCGTTTATTTTTAACACCTATCACCTACTTTCATAACCTTCCTCTAGCCTATATAAATAACAACCATCTCTCATCATCTATGATTTTTAGCCAATCTGTGAGAAGAGAAATAATAGATAGGAGAAAAATAGTGAAAACCTAATAGAAAATTAGTGAGAAAATAAACTGTGTGGAAGAGGAAAGATTAAGAGATGGGATAAACAATGGGGTTTTTGAGAGAGTTCATCCAACTGTGTTCACTTCCCTTCAGGAAAAAACATAAATTGTTGTTTGTTTTTACTCTTTAGTTAGATAAAAAAAACTACAGTTGTGCATTCTCAAGTTTTTGTTTATAAAACTTTTAGAAATCACAAAATCCATACATTTCTCACATCTCACTATCTAACATAGATTAAGTTTTCGATTTTAACGTTTTTATCTTATACATTTGTTGCAAAAGGTTTTAAACTCTGCATGTATAAGATAAATGTGTTAAAACCATTTGATTTAAGTTTTTTTTACATAATATCTTAGTAAATCATGTCTCTTTAATTCTTATTTAAAATAAAACTTACATTATTTTGTAAGATAAACATCTAGAAATGAATTGTTGATGAATAAATATTTTAAATATTTCAAAATATTGTATATCTAAAGGTTTTTGTATGGATTTACATATTTTAGACTATAAATGTGTAAGTACATTCTATATCTAAAAAGGTTTGCCATATTAAAAATAAACATCTTTTTATCTAAGCATTTAGACTTAGCCAACAGTTTATGATTGTATAATTTTTCAATATCCATTCTCTTGTCATGATTCATCATTTAAACCCTTAGTAAGTAATCCATAGGAATGGTTGTAATTAAGTGTGTGTTAAGTTACGAGATTTGCATGTAACATTTTTATCGCCTTGTACTCACAATTTAACCACTTTACAACACACCACTTGCACCTCACAAATCCACTGGTTGATGTGTTTGGAGAGTAAAATACTTGACTCGACAAAATTTTGAGTAGTTAGAAAGCATCCAGAACAAGGAATTGATAAGAAACAGGTGAATATATTATGACTCTCGATTTGGGTAACCTTCTTTTCCCAGAATTTCATTTTCATTTTGTTGTACTTATAACTTATATTCAGTTTTAAATGGATTTATTTTTTATGGTCCCGTCCATCGATATTTACCTAGGATTGTAGGTTTTGAGCATGTAAAATCTATGGGTTTTGGTTTGTTTCTATTTAGGAATTTTTATACTGCATGAGTTAGGTAAATGACTAATAATTTATTATGTTTTGAACTAAAAACGTAAATCAATATTTTCAAGTTAAAATATGACTTAGGTTATTAGATATATGTCTAACACATCTTGACTAATATTTATTTTCATTTAAAGTTATTATCAAAATAGATTACACAAAAGGGAAATTTCAGATTAAACTTTGACAACATAACTTGACTTAGACACTTTGTTAAGAAGTCAGGACTACCTTAGTTATTTTTACCCTATTATTAATATTTTTTAGAGGTTTTATAGAGTATATACATGACTTCCATAAAAGATAATAAATGTCACAAAGTCTCTCCCATGCGTTCTAGTATGATGTCTTTGCCCGTACTAGTAATTAGTTGCTCCTAACTAACATAGCTTGGATAACCCGTGTGTCTTGATATCCACTACTCTCGACAAGGAACATAACCTGGACTAACATGTTATGTCATAAACATACCATGGACTGACCTAAATTATTGGTTTTGCAAGTGCAAAGACGTTTCCTGTTGATGTTTAGCCTACCACAAAATGTCTAGTCCATTGCAAGTTCAACCACATGTAATGAAATTCAAATGCTATGTAAGGTTAGACCTGATTTCAATTTAATGTTACCTTGGAGTTAAATCCACATTTTTTCTTCATAAAAGAAAATGTTTAACAGGACTTAAATATGATATGGAAAATAAAAATCTGAAATTCATATCATAAACACGTTAACAAAAGTCATCAGAGGCAAACCATTGTTCATTTAGTTATTTTTCACTTCACATTTACTCCAATATTCCAAATTTATCACTCACATCGAACACACTGACCATATAATGGTGGTTAGTCTATGTACTTTGTCTTGTTGGAATGTTTGATCTCTCTCCACCCGAATCACCTATTTTTGAAATCGTTTTGGTCTTATCATTTCTATATTTTTAATTGATGTCATTATATTACTGAGGATACAACAAAGTTGTAATCGATCTTATATTAAAGCTAAAGAGAAAATGAACTTGTAGTGGAGTGGTTTAGTAAACTCTTAGAAGAAAAATCATTAGAGGTACATTACCTCAAGTGTTGTTAAATGTTATGTTGGTACCTGAAACCAATAAGAAATGGAGGATGTATGCTGATTTCACCGAACTCAACATAGCTTGCCCCAAGGATAGTTATCATTTCCTAAGGTTATACATTCTGCTTGATTCTACATCTGGTCATGAACTTTATTCCTTTATATATCCTTAATCTAATGTTAAACTCTAATGTTAAATATATTATAAGAAAAAACATGATTAGCTAATATAAAAGATCCTTTAATGATATCTTGTGCTCTAAAGCTTAAAAACTTAAAACTAAATTGAGAAAATGGAACAAAAAAAATTAAAAATACTTTCCAAGCTGTTAAAGATCTGGAAGATCTAGTTCTTATTAAAGAAAACACTTTTGAACAAACTCCTAATGTCAACTCCCGAAAAAACATGTTTTAAACTAGAGCCAAACTAAATATTGCCTATGAGGGAGAGCAAAGTTACTGGCATCAAAAGAGCCATTCAAAATGGCTCAAATTGGGAGACATCGACACAAATAATTTCATGCCTCAATAAAAGCTATACAAAGAAGGCTAGCTATTACAGAAATAAAAATAACCTAGACCAATGGGAAGAAGACACTGAAGAGATTGAGAAAAAAATTATAAATCACTTTCAAAATTTATGGAAAGAAGAATACATAACTATAAATAAAGACTTCTTGGAAGTAATTGAAATAGTTTTTTTAGAAGAAATAAACCAAAAGATGTTTGCATTTCCTACCGAAGAAGAAATCTTCTCAGCCATCAAAAACCTTGATTCATCTAGTTCCCCTAGTCCTAATGGATTTAGGGGCTACTTCTATGTTCAATTTTGGGATATAATCAAGTTAGACCCATTTAAAGCAATTCGTCCTTTTTTTGGTGGAGATGATATCCCTAGAATATGGACCTTAACTTCAATTTCTCTAATTCCTAAGGTTAATAATCCTACCTCTTGTTTCCAATTTATACCAATAAGCTTATGTAATTTTTTTAACAAAATAATTTCAAATTTTTTAAGTGATAGAATCTCAAACATTCTTTATCTTATAATATCTTAAAATCAAAGTGGTTTTGTAAAGGGTAGAAGCATACAAGATAATATTCTTTTAGCCCAAGAATTGGTTCAATCGATTGGTAAAAAAACTCATGGAACTAATGTCATCATCAAATTAAATATGGAAAAAGTATATGGAAATGTCTAATAGCCTTTCTTATGTGAAGTTCTTAGGAAATTTAGGTTCAATGAACATCTAATTGACATGGTTTGGAGACTAATATCCAAAAACAATTACTCCTTGTCAATAAATGGTCAAAGTAAAGGATTATTTAATTCCTCTAAAGGTTTGAGACAAGTAGATCCACTATCTCCAAGTCTATTCATCATAGCAGCAGAAACATAAAGTAGAAATACTGACAAATTATTCTTCATGAAAAAGGCTATTCCCTTTTCTCATCCACATCTAGGATTTGCTAACTGAATTAGTCATCTTCACTAATGGAGGCACTCATAGTCTTAAAGCAATGATCAACATTGTAAAAACATATGAGCAAACTTCAGGTCAAAAAGTAAATTACTCAAAGAGTTCATTCTATGTGGATAATAAAATTAGCCCCTTTAGGAAGAAAGCTATAGCTCATAACACATGTATGTATTATAAGAAACTTCCTATGAAATACTTGGGTTGCTTTCTTCATAAATATAGATACAAATTAAACCAATTCTTAGAGTATATTTCCAAAACTAGGGACAAACTTAACACATAGTCGTCCAATCTAATATCTCATGTGGGTAGAGCTACCCTTATAAGACATATTCTTCAGTCTATGCTAATATACACTTTATCAGTAATGAATCCTCCTAAAATGATAATAAAAAGATTAAACTCTATATTCAGTAAGCTCTACTAGGGAGGTTGTCAAGAGGAGAACCTATATCAATTGTCCAAATATAATGATGCTTGTTTTCCATTTGAAGAAGGGGGGTCTTAATATTATAAATTTAGAAGATATAGTTAAAGAATCTAGTATTAAAATCTACTGGAAATATAAGTTTGACGTAGTTCTCCGGGCATCCTTCATAAGAAACAAACACTTTAAAGGTTTGTCCTCTACAAAAGGCTCTAAAGTTGTTAAAAGGATGGCTTGTATTCAAGACTAGATACATGACTTCATAATTGAAGAAAAACAAATCTGGAAACCTTCCTCAATGGGGGAGTTTTCATTTAAATCAACTTATACAGTCTGTAGACAGTCTAGATGATTCTCTTTAAGTTGGAAAATTAATTAGATTTCAGATTGCCCTATAAAAATTTCAAACTTCACTTGGAAAGTTTTATACAACTCACTCCCATTTGAAAAGAATTTCAAGAGAGCAGGTATAAGGCTGGCCTCTATTTGTTGATGTTGCTACACAAATGAGGATTATAGCCAACATGTGTTGATAGATTGCTACATTACTAGAGGGGTTTGGAAATTTTTCTCTAATCTTATTGAATTAATAATCCATCTAATCTCTTGCAGCTCTCCATTACTTTCTTGGGGGATTCGAAATCCCAAAAGAGACTATATTAAATTATTATTCTACATTCTTCCTAAAATTGTCTTCTGGGAACTCTGGAAAGACAAAAAAAAAAAAAATTTGAAAATTCTACCTCATCTGCTCTTCTCATTATTCAGAATATTATTGATCTAGTTTCTAACATTCTATAGAATTATAAGTTTTATGATAATAGCAACCCTGAAGATCTTCATGTCATCAATACATTCAATATCAAAACTCATCAAAAGAAAATTCAGATATTCAAATGCGCATGGAATAAGCCTCATCCAGGTCTATTCAAACTGAATATAAATGGTGCATATAAGGGAAATCCATGTCCAAGTGGAATTGGAGGAGTCATAAGAGATTCAGAAGGTCATTTCATTGTAGGATTTAAAAAGTCTATTGGCCATAAAAACTCGTTTAATGCCGAAGCTTTAGAAATGGAAGATGGCCTAAATCTTCTAGCCCATCTCCACATTGACAATGTGATCATTGAATTAGACTTTAGAGAACTTGTTGATATAGTTCTAAAGTAATCAAAGCCAACTTGGTCTTCTATTGATATTATAAATAAGTTCAAATTTACAAAACAATATATAATCCATCATATTTATAGGGAAAAGAACAAAGTGGAAGACTTCTTTGCATCAAATGCAACAACTTGCTCAATAGACTCATTTTACTGGACATTCAACTCTCTTCCAACTCTAGTAAAAGTCCACCTCAATATGGACAGGTATAACTCATCCCAAATTAGATTAAAAATAAAAAATTGTAATGGGGATATTATAAATCCCCAAATTTCTAGTTTTAAGTTTATTACTATGATGTGATGGGGATATAATAAATCCCCATATTTAAGTTTCTCATTATAGTGTATTGGTCCCAAGCACTAGAACTAGGCAAGTTAAGGCTTGTTTGCCACTGGAAAGTCTTTTTCTCCATTTTTTCAAAACTAATAAAACTTGTGGGGGTACTATTCCTCTATGATAAAAAAAGTTATAATTAAATAAATATGGTACCCATGATGAGGAAAAAACTTATTTTATCACTAACAAAGATACCTATTATATTTTTATATCACGTAATAAAAATATTTTGTTTTATGTTGATGATATGCATGTGAAATGCCTGGATGATCCAAAATATGTTCAATAACTCCGAGAGACCTTCATTATCCTTAGGGAATACAAAATGAGATACAATCCAAAAAATGTTCTTTAGGGGTTGTAGTAGGGAAGTTCCCAGGGTTTATGGTCACTAGATGTGTCTTTAGATCCAACCTAAAAAAGTACATGATCTTTAATACATAAAGTTACCATGATAGTAAATAGGTGCAACCCTGAACCAATTTGTGTTGAAGGCAACAAATAAGAGTCTTCATTTATTTAATGAAAAATCCATTCCAGTTGACTCTAGAGGCTGAGGAAGCCTTTCATAACCTTTATAATTACAATATATCTCCTCTTTTGTTGTTTGGAACCTTATATTGAGATGACTTTTTCATATGCTTGGTTGATTTATTAACAACAATGAACGTTTCCCTACCTAAAGTAGATTTTGTAGTACACCACCTACTATACTATGTTTACATATTCCTCTAAGCTTGAATAAGTATGTATTACAATCTTGAGAAGTTGGAGGTGCCTTTAATCACCTCGGGTAGACGCCTAAGCCCTTAAGTCTGGGCCAAATTCAACATAGTCACGAGAAATGAAAATTTGAGACAATATTTTCACAAGCCTACTAAATCATGAAGGTTGGTATGATGCCCTTAAAAATTGGGGAATTTTTATAAAGTACCATCATAGGGCTAGCATCTAAGGGAACCTTAGCTGACTTCATTGCCGAGTTCAACAACCTCGGTGATAAAGTGGACAAACCAGAGATCATTATTTCACCCTCATAGGATATTTCCAAAATAGACCAATATCAATATCTACCAAAATGATTATCCTGGAATCACAAAATTCTCAATGTGTATGGTTAATCCAACAACTTCGGAAGAAAAACAAGGTTATATTTGGAAATTTCTAAAGGAGGTACGATATCACTTTCACTTCAAAATGAGTAATGAGTCATAATACGAAGCTATAGTGGTAAGTTATAACACTTCCATACATTTGAAATCAGAGTATTTGGTTACCATAATTAACTCCTAGTTAGCGGTTAATCAAATCTCTAAACTCTATTATGAAAAAAGAACTAAAACACTGACTAGCTTTAGTTAGTTAAAGCCCCCATCCAACTCATCCCCAAGTTCACCATTAAATGAGTCCATAGATAAAAGTGTTAAAGGAAGACCACCTAGTAAGAATGTCATCCTCATAAGAAGTTGGCCCCAAAGCCCTAATAGAGACATTGGATAAGCCAAATATTAAAGAACTCAAACACAACACAATAATTACCGAACATGCTCCAATTGAACCACTCCCACCATAAGATACCTAAGAAATAATGGCTATTAAATAAAGTTTAAGAGTAGGAACATATGTTTTCATTAAGATATCAAGACCCAGATAATACTTGATGGGGAATGTAATTGTCCTACCAAACTAAGAAGGTACACGTGGCACATATTGCTAAAATGCCTCTGAGCCGAATCGCTCACCGACTCAATGGGATGACTTGAAATGGATTACCTCAAATACAAACAATTCAACAGGATAATAACATATACCTAATCCAACAACACTGTCGTGCACAAAATTGATTACAACAATAAATATAAACTTTAAGAGAGACCGACCATGAAGGTCTTGTATTTCTTTAAAAGTAATATACAATTAGGCCTTTGTATATGTATAAATAATACCCCCATCACGAGGAAGGAATATATTGACAATATTTAGAACTTCACAACCTTGCAGGATCAACTTGGCCTCTCAGCTAGAAATCTCATCACTCCAGTCTCATTATGTCATTGTGAATAATTCACCCCCTTTTTTTCCTCCATGGACATAGGGAAGGAGGACTTGTTGAACCACTGAAAATTTGTATTCTATAGACCATTTGGACCTCCAAGTAATGAGGTTATGGAACATTTATGCGTGAATATTATAACACCCTGACCCGGGTTTGGTCACCGTTGGGTCAACCTGCACTGAGTTAAGGAGTTAAAGGGGTAGAGGGAAAGTCCTTTCTTACTATTTGAGAAAAACCCTTTTATTAGAACCATTTAAAAATATTAAATTACCTATTTTAATTTGAGAAATAACCGACTACTTTAATTAATTAGGTTAATTAACAAGGCTTATTTATGAAAATTCATTTAATTCCACAATGCTAAACAAGTAAGGAATAAATCATAGTTGTACTTGTATTATTACATCACTTGGCCAAATACCCAAATAAAATGATTTAAAATATTCTAACCAAATATTTCATAAAATAAGTTAAAGTATAACGGTAGAGCTTCTAACGACAGTTATTACCCTCAGGGCCCTTATCGGCATCCTTGCCAATGTCCCTAATCGATGTACCTGGGGTGGAGTGGTGTTTTAACATAAAATATAGGGGTGGGCGAATGCTTAGCATGGTGGATAATACTAAGCTACACATTTTCTACAAAAATACTATACATATAATCATGTATTTTAAACCATTCAAAAAGCGTTTAACAACTTAGCTAATATTGATTCAACTACCATGCCATGCACTCGAGTGATGTGCTCATACTCACACTTAACCAATTCATACAACCCTTTACCGAGTCTAGAGACTATTTGATCATATTTTATTCCTTAGTCTCCTATTTATCCATTTCATTAGGTTGTGGTATTTACATTCATTAAGTACAACCTTATTCATTTTTATTTCTATTGTCTTTTCTCGGAATCCTCCAAACATCGGCATACTTTAACCAACTCCACATTGCCGGCTATTCTACCATATGCTTAGTCCAATGATTCTTTCATCAAAGGGCTCTGTACACTTCTTAATTATTTCTCCGTCTCATATGAGTCCATATCAATGTGTTTGAACATTTTTATCAATGTCCGTATTATTCCTTTACTTTCACCATTCTCATGCCATTATGTTCATTTACCCGCTTTTTCTAAAAAATCGATCGACGAGGTCAAATGAGGAAGTCAATCCATTAGGATCATCTAATTATGTCAAAATTACCTTTCTACCCTTCATTTACCAAAGCCTTGTGAAAAGCATATTTCTTTCATCATGGCATCACAAATCGTCGTTTTATGTTTCAAAACCACTTTTTATCTCTTTATTCCCAAAAATCATACATTTTCCTTTTTCTCTAAGAAACTCCCATTTCTCAATGTTTCTTTTCAAGAATCATATTTAATGTCTTGAAGACCATATTACAAAATGCCTATTTTACCCTTATATCCAAATGTTGCATTAAATATAATATCTTCTTCATTTACAACGTTTTAAGGCTAATATTTTCAACTTTCTTATTTCACTAAGAAGCCCATTTTTCATTCCACATATCATATCATAAATTCCTCCTTACCATACTACAATATTTTATGCATTTTTTAGGGGGTTAATATACAACTAAACACGATATTAGCATGGACACTATATCTTCTTGCTTATTTCCTCATTTTTTCAAGAGTAAAACATTATTTATTCATCAAAAGCCATTTTAAACTAAGTTTTCATCAAAAATCCCTTTTTGTAAGAAAACTTTCAAATAATGATTCTAGAAAATATTTTGGCAAAACAAACTATTCTAGCATGCATCCTTTTATCTTTTAAATCTTGAAAACACGCGGAGGAGAATTCTAGTTTAGATTTGAAGAGGAAATATGTAGAGGCATGACTTGAAATATCCTAGAAACTCCTATGCTCCAAGAAAGCTCCAACTTCTTCAAGAGATCCACTAATGGATTCCTCGGCCCAACTTCTTCCTTAAATAGGCTTGAAATGAGAGTTTTAGCCTTGGAATAGCTTGGAAATGCTTGGGATGGTAGGGAAAACCTTTGGGGAAATGGTTAGGCAATGGAATAGTGGGGTGTATAGAGAGACAAAGCTCTAAAAATCTGACGAGAAATGCCTTTCACTCCCCTCTTACCTCTATTTAAATATAAAAATCTTTGGCCTTTAACTAATGGTTAAACTCATATCTTGATTTGAGCCATTGGGAGCTCGATAACTCAGCAAATCCGAGGATCCACATTGCAATAACATATTAAAATGTGCATATTTTCAAATTTTTGATCTGCTCATTCGAACAACTTCTTGAACCTCGTTCGAATGAGATCCCCTCTCATTGAAATGAGAGTTCTAACGAGGTACTAATGAGGATAAATAATAGGGTTCGAGGGACAAGAGATCCATGTCGTTCGAATGGAAAACTAACACTTGTTCGAACAACGATGCACTTCATTCGAATGCGAGCTTTTCAACAAAATTCCAGAGAGCGAGGGAAATCGAGCATTTCACAGTCGTTATTTCAAACGGCAACCCTTATCTCATTCGAACGACAATGATCTTCGTCCGAACGATGACAAAAAATTCCCGTATTAACTTTAAGCCATAAAAATTCAAATTAAGTTTCACAAAAGCCACAAGGATAGCTTAAACTTAAAATCTATTCATAATATACAATTCATGACCCGAGGGCATACAAATTACAGGGTCCAAAGTACAAATCTCGGGCATGGGTGTTACACGTATGCACTTATAAAGATTATGTTACGAGCTTTTCTTTTTTAATAGCATGGACTACATAAACCATAATTGCACAGAAATTGTCTGTCGAATAGAGGACATGGATGATATAAATGCGATACTTATATATACATATATATATATATATATATATATATATATATATATATATATATATATATATATATATATAACACTTACTGCTTCATGAGTTTCGTTTTCTACAAGATACGAGGATAGAGAGGCATACCAATTCAAAGTTTTTGATTAATCAATCTCCTTTTCTATTATAACAATGGAACATAAAAAATGAAATATTTGAAAGGGCTATAAGAAATGAGACTTATATTTTTTATACATACCAGAGTGAGCAGTGGATGAAAGAATGCATTCTACGGTTGTAATCCCTTTGGTTTTAAGAGTTACTCCGATTTTTGTTAACATCCATATTTTCTTAGCTAATTAACTCAAGTAATTTAATTATTTTGGGTACTTAATTACAAAACCACGTGCTTCCATGCTTTATTGCATCTTCTGTAATTCTGGCACATCAAGAACAAAGCATGGAAATATTGTCTATCCAATAATGAATAAGTAGTATTACCTTGCTAAATCAATGATAAGCTATTTAGTTTCATTGAAGATTGACATGCTCCTTGTTTGAAGTAAATCTCATGTCTATTAACATTTTGCATATAAATCCTATGAAAATTGATATATAAAATTAACATAGATTTGATTTAAATAAAGGAATTAAAATTATTTAATAATGATAAATAGAAAAAACACGCACAGATATGAATGCAAATAAATAAAGTTCACCATAATATACGTGGTTGACAAAGAAAAAACCGCTCTGCCGAACCACATATGTTCTGGTGTCCCTATATTTATTTGCATTCACATTTGTGGATGTTTTATGTAACTCCTTGACCTCGGTTTTGTTCATCATTAGGTCAACCCACACCAAATCAAGGATTTAAAGGGGGGAGGGAAAAAGCCCCGTTTATTATTTAAGTTTAATTGCACCATTTATTGAGGACTAAAATTACCAATTTTAAGTTGGGAAAACAGTGACCACTTTAAGTAATTAAGTTAATTTTCAAGGTTTATTTATGAAAGTTTGATTTAATTCCCAATACTAATCAACTAAGAAATAAATCATAGTCATCCCTGTATTATTACATCATACGACCAATGGCCCGAATAAAATGTTTAATATTCCAAATCACCAATGTTTCAAAAGATGATTTAAATAAAATTACAGAGCCATTAACGATGTTGACTAGCCTCTGGGGCCTTACCCGCGTCCTTACCAATATCCCTACTCGATGTACCTGGGGTGGGGTTTTTAACATAAAAAGTAAGGGAGAGCGAACGCTCAGCAGGGTGGCTAATACTAAGCTGTACATTTTCTACAAAAATACTATACATATAACATGTACTTTAATAACTCCAAAAACATTTAACAATTTAACGAGTATTAATTCAACTACCATGCAATGCACCCGAACGATGAGCTCATGCTCACACTTAACCATTTCATACCACCATTTATTGGGTCTAGAGACTATTAATCATATTTTATTCATTAGTCTCCTTTTTATCACATTTCATTGGGTTGTCTTACTTACATATTTCCGAGCACAATCAAAACCATTTCCTTCTTCCATTATATTTTCTCGAAATCTTTCAATATCTGCATACTTTAACGGGCTCCACACCGCCGGTTATGCTATCGTATGCTCTGGCCAGTGATTTTGGGCCTTTTACCCCAGGGCTCCAGGCCATTCTTAATTATTTTTGGTGTCATCCGAGTCCATATTAATGTGTCTTAATACTATTGCTAATATCCACATTATTATGTCATTTTACTATTTTTATCATTTGTACGATTTATATCATCCTTTCACCTTGTCAACATGCTACTTTGTCTACCTTATCTATTTCTCACAAAAACAGATCGATAAGGTCTAACAAGGAAGTCCGACCATTAGGACTCTTAATTTTTAGTAAACTTATGATTTTACCCCTTCTTCATCATAACTTTGTGCAAAACATATTTAAGGCATTATAGCATAAAAAATCAACATTTCCTTTCAAAACCATCCCTATATGATTTTATGCCCAAAAATCATGCTTTATTGTTTTAAGTTTCACTACATAATATACATTTAAACATTTAAAGATCATCTCAACAAATGCCTTCTACTTTGCCCTATTATCACATGTAACATCAAATATTAGATGTCTTAATTCCTAATAATATTTATAACACAGTTTTAGGGTTATTTTCCTACAATTCATAATTATGTCATGAAACCCATTTCAACATCATTTATCAAGTCTAAAATGTCTTCTACTAGCATATTACATGTTTCTAGACATGTTAAAGAGGGTTTCAAGCCTAAAAATCCTTAAAAATGCAACTAAAGAAGATGTAAATCATGTGTTTATAATTTTCATGATTTATCTCTACATTTCAAGGTTAAAATATCATTTATTCAATAAAAATCCATTTAGACTTTGTCTTCTTTAAAAATTCACTTTCGCAAGTCTTGAACATATTAGAAAATATCATCAATTTTCACGATAAATCACCTCTAGCATGCATCCTACATTTTTTCCATCGCTTAAACCTTGAAATATTAGAGAGAGAAAAACTCCACCTTAAGGTTTGAAGAGGAGAACAAAGAAGATGATGATGATGATGGAAGCTCCGAACCCAAATACTCCAAAAACCTCTTCAAAACCCTCCAGAACTACTTTGGATTCTCCTACTTACTTGACTTAACCCACTTTTACCCTTGATAAAGATTGTAAAGGGCGAATAAGGCTTGGAAATGGGGTGAAAATGATGTATTATGGTTGTGATAAGGTGTAACAATGGTGGGAATGAGTTGGGGAAAATGGAACACTCTTGAAACTAGAGAGAGATATGGGTAATGTCTAATAATAAAAATAGATGAGAGAACCCAACCTCATATCTCTCTTAAATAACCCAGAAATCTTAAAATATGCCTTTATCCAAAGGTCTCAGCATGAAAATCATGTTTAATTTTATATGGAGCCCCAGATGTCGACACCTCATAGATCCAATGGCTAAAGTGTTGACAACACTTAAAAAATATGAAGAATTTTTTGAGTTCAGCTA
Source organism: Sambucus nigra (assembly GCA_949130495.1). Classification (NCBI taxonomy): domain Eukaryota; kingdom Viridiplantae; phylum Streptophyta; class Magnoliopsida; order Dipsacales; family Adoxaceae; genus Sambucus; species Sambucus nigra. The sequence continues at coordinate 305,380,766 of OX422207.1, read as the reverse complement.
CGGTCATTCAAACAAAGTATTTGAACAAGATCCCTATTCATTTGAATGGTAGATAACGAGGTACTAATGAGTTTAAAATCTAGGTTTAAATGGGATTTGAGAAATACCTCGTTCGAACAGAAACCCTCTTTCGTTTGAACGAAAAGGGACTTCGTTCAAACGTAAGCTTCCAACAAGATTCCAGAGAACGATGGAAATTAACCATTATTTATGTCGTTAGAAGTTTGTCCAATCTTCATTCGAATGACTCGTTTTAATGACATGCTCCTCGTTCGAACAACATCAGACCTCCACTATGTAAACTTTAAGCCATAAAAATTTCAAATCGATAAGCACGAAGGCCACGGTGATGGTTAAATTTCAATATTCATTCATAAATACAGATTTATATAGAAAGAGATAAAATCTAGGGCACGAGTATTACATTCTCCCCTTCTTAGGAGATTTTGTCTTCAAAATTGGAACAACCAACCAGGGAAAGAGTTCCAGGTGCTATTCTCGTATCTCCGACTCGTATTCCCAAGTTGCACCTTCGACACCTTGAAAATCCCAAAGAACCTTCACTAAAATAATGATCTTGTTGCCTAGGACTCTGTCCCCACGTTAAAAGATCGATATAGGACGTGTTGGAAATGTAACATCTTCCTCTAACCCAATGAAGTTTCAATCAATGACATGTCAGAGGTTGTGAAGATACTTCTTCAACATAGAGACGTGGAACACATTAAGAACTTGATACAACTATGGAGGTAGATCCAAGCAGTATGATACATCCCCAATCCATTCCAGGATCTAGAAAGGACTAATATACTATGCGGCCAACTTCCCCTTCAGCTCGAATCGTTAACTGTCGATTCTCGCTCTAACTTTTAACATAACATCGTCTCCTACTCAAAACTCTAGGGGCGTCTGACGAGTATTGACATAATTATTTTGTGATCTCTGTGCCGTCATGATATTCTATCGAATTACCCAAATCTTATCAGTTATTTCTCTGATTAAATTCAAGTTTGCGAGGTGCTTCTTACCCACCTCTGTGGAATAAATAAGAGAGCGACATGGCCTCCAATAAAGGGACATATAGGGAGCCATTTTGATGCTTGCCGAATATATGTTGTAGGGAAGCTCTGCTAGATGCAGATTCTTCGCCTAACTACCCTAAAAAGTGAGTGCACAAGCGCTCAACATGTCTCTAAATTCTAGATGGTTCGTTTTGACTACCCATCGGTCTTAGGGTGATACGCCTCACCCATATTTAACTCGGTACCCAACTCTCGCTGAAACTTCTTCCAGAATCGAGATACAAATCAGGGATCCCTATATAGGACAATCGAGAGAGGAACACTATGAAGTCATACTATCTCCCAGACATACATCCTCGCCAGCTTAGCCACACTGTCCGTAACCTTAATTAATAGAAAGTGTGCGGACTTCATGAGTAAGTCCACCATAACCCACATTGCATCATGACCACACTTAGACCATGGTAAGAATGTGGCGAAATCCATCGTGATATGCACCCACTTTTATTTTATCATGAGTAGTGGTTGCAGTAGCCCTACTGGCTCTTTATGCTCGACCTTCACATGCTAACAAGTGTAGTACTTGGACACATATTTTTTCACATCCCTCTTTATACCGTACCACCAGAAATATCTACACGGGTCCTTATACATCTTAGTGGCACTGGGGTATATGCTGAAGCGTGAGTGATGGGCCTCCACGATCACCTCTTTGTGAAACTCAGTAATTAACGAAATAATTAATCGACCCTTGTATCGCACCCCGTCATCCTTGTCTATAGTAAGAGTGTTGAACAATTCACCATTCTGAATACGGTAATGGTATTGCGCAAACTCAGGATCACGTAACATGGCGTTAAGAACATTTTGTTGAATAAGTGGCTTAGCCACCACATACCAACGGTATGCCATGTCGTAACTCCGTTGGACACGCAGATCATACTTCTGCAACTCATCGAACATACTTACCCAATTGCACTTCATTACTTCTAGGGTGAGGCTAGTCATTTTGCTAATAGCATCGATGAACACAATGGCCTTGCTGGGGTGATACTCTAATAAGAAGTCATAGTCCTTTATCAATTCCATCCATCGCATCTGATGGAGGTGAAGATCACATTGCGTTAAGATGTACTAGAGGCTATTATAATTCGAAAACATCTCAAACCATTCCTCTAGCTCTTAAGTGCAAATACCATAGCGACTAGATCCAAATCATGGGTGGGGTAGTTACTCTAATGAACGTTCAGTCAATGGGATGCATAAGCGACTAGCTACCCATTCTACATCAATATTGTGCCAATCCCTGGCCCCAAAGAATCACAATACATGGTGTAACCCATTCTATGCTCTAGGAGGATACGAATGGCTTCATAAGTCAACCTAACCTTCCGCTCTTGAAAGGACGACTCACAATCCCCGAAACACTCAAAGTGCACATCCTTCCGAGTCAATATGGTGAGGGACAATGCAACCCTCAAGAACTATTACACAAATCCATGATAGTAATCAGCCAAACGCAAGAAATTATGCACTTCCGTGACTATCCTTGGCCTGTCCCATCCCAAAATGGGGTCCACCTTGGAAGGGTTGACGAAATTCCCTCTCCAGAAGCCACGTGGACAAGGAACTTGATCTCCTCCATTCAAAATTCGCACTTACTAAATTTGGCGTATAGCTGGTTCTCCCTGAGCACTTACAACGTTATGCGAAAGTGCTCCTCGTGGTCTACATGCAATGTCAAATAGACCAATATGTCATCCCTAAAAACCACAACAAACCCGTCTAAGTGTGGACGATAAATGCGGTTCATCAAGTCCATGAATGCCTTTAGGAAATAATCAAATCAAAGGAAATTACTAAAAACCCATAGTGCCCATATCGGATCTAGAGAACCATCTTAGGAATATCCTCCTCCTTGACGCACAACTGATAGTATTCGGATTGAAGGTTAATCTTTTTAAACCTGATCACCCTACGTAATTGGTTGAACAAATCATCGATACGGGGCATAGGGTATTTATTCTTTATTGTCACCCTATTCAACTACCTGTAATTGATGCAGAGCTGTAGGGTGGTATTATATTTCTTCGCAAAGAGGACTGGGTCTCCCCAAGGGGACACACTAGTTTGAATGAACCCCTTGCTATTCAACTCCTCTAACTGAAGCTTTAGTTTCCATAATTTCACTGGAGCTATCGTGTGACGTGGCATAGAGATAGGAGAGATGCCTTGATGCACCTCTATGGAAAAATTCACCTCCTGGTGTGGAGGTAACCCAAGAAAACCATTTGGGAACACATCAGGAAACTCCCGCACCACTTGATAGTATAGAAACATACTGTTCGGCTCATCCCAAGCCACTATACTGCTAAACCAGTAAAAGTACAAGTTTTATTCATGCACAACATAGAACTTTCAAGAATGATCAACGTCCTTATCACTACGAAAATGATGACGAGACTCATCTAGAAGGGATACTAGGACATTATGTTGATGGCACTCGATGATAGCGTTGAAACAAAACATGTAATACATACTAAGGTCACCTCAACCCTATCCATGTCCATAAGAATCAAGTCGTACTCTAGAACGTAGTCTCCATCCATAATGACATAACTACGACATACCTTATCAAGAACTATACCACCGCTGATCGGATGTCTTATGAAGATCAAAGAGTAAAACTGATCTACCTCAAGTCCCAAAATAAATGCTAGCGAGCTTGAATAAAACGAATGCGATGAACCTGAATCAAATAGTGCTTTACGTCATATGTTGAACAAAAGAATCATACCATCCATTACGGATGGATCACTGGATGGTGTAGTAAACTGCAATATGGTATAGGCTCGTCTAGGGTTAAACCTGTTGTTTTAGCCACCGAGCACCTGACCTGGCCCCCGATAAATCTTCACCTAACTCTAACGTGATTTGTCTACGCTATGCCTTGCAGGCTGATGATAGCCCGAGGGGAACCGCTGATGTTGCTATTGGGTGGGACCCCTATAATTAAAAATTCATCCCAGCATATACTTGAAAGTATGTTGACTGTTTTATTTACTACCTGAAGCTCACTATGGATAATATCTTTTTAAATAACTGGGTGACCCATAAGAAAAACATGTCCTCTCAGTGGGGTCTATAGGACCCTTATCATTGGTACACTAGGCAGATGAAGAACCAACTCATATAGCGGCCTTTAGGTTTGTAAAGAAACCCCGAGCCCCAGCCTTGGACTTCGTATGACCGTTGCCCTGGGACCCACTAGGCTCTCTCTTCTTTTCCCTAATGGCCTCTCCATCCTAAGAATCTAACTCAAACCTGATAGCCTTGTTCACTGATGACTGAAGTTTGGCAGATCCATACCTGCCAAAATTCGTCGAATACCCATATTAAGGCCCTTGATGAACAACCTCGTCTTCTCGGCCTCATATATTTGCACAACATCAACACACTTACACAAGCTTTCAAACTTGATTAGATACTTATTCATGCAAGTCTTCCTTGTATCATATGAAGGAACTCATCCTTCTTAACATCCTTAAATTCTCGGGAAAAGTACCTTTCGAGGAAGGCAACTCTAAAGCTACGCCAGTCTGTGGTCTATGTAATATTGTCACAATAGGCGCTCCACCAGTGTTGTGATTTCTCCTTGAGTTAAATCGTAGCTATCTTGAACTTACACCCAGCTAGCATGTAAGGAATCTCCATGACTTGAATGACTTCATCAAGCCATGCCTCTGCCGCATCAAGGATAACTACCCCGTTAAATGTGGATGTGTGTAACCTCCTGAACTCCTTTAGGATGGAGGCGGAGGTAGTACTCTCAACCATCCTACTACGGTTAGACCTCTATTTTTACGAGAGGGAGACAGTAAGCTAGCGCACGACTTGTTCCATACGTTTAAACTCGCTATTACCTGACCCACTAGTTACATCATAACGTGGAGGAATGTACACAAGAAAGGAGAGTTCAATACAAAATTATACGAATTGAAGGATATAGTATAAGCGATTTACTTAAACAATAACTATACGAAAACATATAAGAAAAAGCGTACTAAGGAAGCGTAAACACTCTATCACACCTAAGGATCTTATTGCTCTGATAACATATATAGAGCCCTGACCCTAATTTGGGTCACTGTTAGGTCGACCTTCACCGAATCAAGGAGTTAAAGGGGGAGGGAGAAATTCCCATTTATTATTTAAGAAAAACCCTTTAATAACACCATTTATTAAGGACTAAAATTATCGGTTTTAAGTTGGGAAAAGAAGTGACCACTTTAAGTAATTAAGTCAATTTGCAAGGTTTATTTATGAAATTCTAATTTAATTTTCAATAATAATTAAATAAGAAATAAATCATAGACATCCCTGTATTATTGCATCAAATGGACAAATGCTTGAATAAAATGTTTAATTTTCCAAATTACCAATGTTTCAAAAGATAATTTAAATAAAATTACAGAGCCACTAACATTGTTGACTGCCAATGGGCCTTACATGCGTCCTTCCTAACATCCCTACTCGATGTACCTGGGTGGGGGTGGATGTTTTAACATAAAAAGCATGGGTGAGAGAACGGTCGGCAGGGTGGGTAATACTAAGTTATATGTTTTATATAAAAGTACAATACATATAACGTGTATTTTAATAATTCGATAAATATTTAATAATTTCGCTAGTATTAATTCAACTACCATGCAATGCACCCGAGCGATGAGCTCATACTCACACTCAATCATTTCATGCCACCCTTTACCGGGTCTAGAGACTATTAATCGTATTTTATTCATTAGCCTATTTTTTATCACATTTCATTAGGTTGTCTTACTTACACATTTTAAAGCACAACTAATATCATTTCCTTCTTCCATTACCTTTTCTCAAAATCTTCCAATATTCGCATACTTTAATGGGCTCCACACCATCGGCTATGCTACCATATGCACTGGCTAGTAATTTTGGGTCTTTCACCTCGGGCTCCGGGCCCTTCTTAATTAATCCTGGTGTCATCCGAGTCCATATTAATGTGTTTTAACATTTTTGTTAATGTCTACATTATTTTGTTTTTATCACGTGTACAGTTTATAGTATCCTTTCATCTTTTCAACATGCCATTTGTCTACTTTATCCGTTTTTGACAAAAAAACGACCGATAAGGTCTAATGAGGAAGTCTGACTATCAGGACCCTGTAAAATTATGATTTTACCCCTTCTTCGTCAACTTTGTGCAAAACATATTAGGGCATTATAGCACAAAAAATTAACATTTCCTTTTAAAGCCACCCCTTTATGATTTTATGTTAAAAAACCATGCTTTATTATTTTATATTTCACTACATAAAATGCATTTAATCATTTAAAGATCATTTTAACAAATGCCTTCTACTTTGCTCTATTATTACATGTAACATCAAATTTTATTTTTCTTCATTGCTAATAATACTTATAACACAATCTTAGGGTTGTTTGCTAACAATTAATATATATCTAATAAAACCCATTTCAACGTCATTTATTAAGTCTAAAATGTCTTCTACTAGCATATTACATGTTTCTGCACATGTTAAGGAGGATTTCAGCCTAGAATTCCTCAAATATGCAACTAGACAAGATGTAAATCACGAGTTTATATTTTTCATTCTTTCTCTCTACATTTCAACGTTAAAAGATTATTTATTCATAAAAAATCCATTGGGACTTTGTCTTCTTTAAAACTTCACTTTTGGCAAGTCTTGAACATACTGGAAAAAATCATCATTTTTAATAATAAATCACCTCTAGCATGCATCCTACATTTTTTCCATAGCTTAAACCTTGAAAACTTAGAGAGAGAAAAACCCTACCTTAAGGTTTGAAGAGAAGAAGAAGAAGAAGAAGAAGAAGAAGAAGAAGAAGAAGATGATGATGATGATGATGATGATGATGATGATGATGGAAGCTTCTAACCCAAATACTCTAAAAACTCTTCAAAAACACTCCAAAGCTACCTTGGATTCTCCAACTTTATTGACTAAACCAACTTCTACCCTTAATAAAGCTTGTAACGGAAGAATAAGGCTTGAAAATAGGGTGGAAATGGTTTAGGGTGGTGGTATGGTGTAACAATGGTGGGAATGAGTTGGGGAAGATGGAACACTCTTGAAACTAGTGAGATGGGTAATAGATGATAACAAAAATGGGTGAAAGAACCCACCCCCATCTCTTCCTTAAATTACCCACAAACCCTAAAAGAATCCTTTACCCAAAGATCTCCCCATGAAAATCACGTTTTATTTGATCTGGAGCACCAGAGGTTGACACCTCATAGATCTAATGGCTCAAGTGTTGACATCACATAAGAAATATGCGTAATATTTTGAGTTTAACTTCAGTCATTCAAAAGACTCGTTCAAACGAGATTCCTATTCGTTCGAATGGAATCCAATGAGGTACTAATGAGGCCAAAATTCTAGGTTTAAATGGGACGTGAGAAGCACATTGTTCAAACGAAAAGCCTCTTTTGTTTAAATTCCAAGGGACCTCATTCGAATGTAAGCTTCAAATGAGATTCCAAAAGGAGAGTTAAATCGATCATTATCTCAATCGTCGGAAGTTCATTTAATATTCATTCGAACGACATGTTGCTCATTCGAACGGTTTCAGAATTCCACTATACAAACTTTAAGCTACAAAAATTTCAATTTGATAAGTACGAAAGCCACGATGATGGTTAAATCTCAATATTCATTCATAAATACAGATTCACGTAGAAAGAGATAAAATATAGGACACATGTATTACTTTTTAGGCATTTATAATTATTATGATTAGATTCCCCTATAATTTATTAATACTATTACCTCAAATACAAAGAGGGATAAGAACTTCATCGTACTTAGAATCTAGAAAATGTGTAAAACACTATTAATGATGTATTCAAGTAAATCAAACAAAGTGCCTTCGTTTTTGCTTCTATAAAGGAATTATCCTTTGTTTCCTAAGGTCTCAAAATCCCTTAACCTTAGAATAAATAATGGAAATACAAAAATCGTAAAGACACTAAGGTTTAAATAACCCTTATCCAAATGTTGATACGAAATTTCTAGGATTTGAGACTTGGTTCATAGGGTCTTGGAGTCTAAGGACCCTCAACATAATAAAAAAATTGGAATTGAAAGGATTTCATCCTTGGTTCGTTCTGACATCTAAGGACCATATACTTAAAGAACTATGTGGAATTATAAGTATATAGTATTTTATTCCTAAGGTTATGAGGTCAAAAGACCTTAAACTTTAAGTTTTCTTTATGGATTTATAAGGCTTTAACATTTATTTCTAAATGTAATAAAAACTACGGATTTAATTTTTTAGGGGTTGTAAGGCAATAGTCCTTAGGTATTGATATATTGAAGTACGATCAACCCTAAATCATATTTCTTATGTGTGAATCCAGAAGATGATAACATAAATATTGATTTGATGATAACAATTCAATTAATGGCATATCCTTTACTAACTGTGTATGAGATTTTTGGAATCCACACAAAGTTCAAGAGAATTTCAATAAATAAAATCAAGGAAATGAATCTAGATAAATATCTCTCAAAGATCCCCAATCATCTCAATAAGTCCAAAACGTTCATGGAGATTAATTTACAAAAACGTGGGGTTTGAGAGATTTTGGATTTAATGTAGGGTGTAAAATATCCTAATTGATGTGAATTGGATCCAAAAATAACTCACAGATAAAAATAACCTTCGGGACTTTTTAGAAAATTTTAAAACAACTAAAATGCCCAAAAATCCTAATCTACTCAACTAATTATGTTTATAGTCGATCATTTTAGTTATTCTCAGGATAACTCAAGTTAGGAACAAAATTACGGGACTTATAGTTGATTAAGTTCATAATTAGTGGACTACATCTAATATAAATGACTAATTATCAATATAGTAGTATGATATAGGCCTTTCTCTGCATGTGAAGGCCACTAACGACTAGTTTTTGAATATACCTTATGTAGCTTTATCAGAATACCCCCAAATGACTAGTTATCTGATAGACTTTATATAAATCTCCTAGCTTCAAAGTAAATTAACTTTTATGAATTAAACACACAACACCTCAACTCATATTTCATTAGCCAAAGAGCAAAATCAAACGAAGAGTGAAATGCCAAATAAAATAGAGACAAAACATTTATTCCTCCAAATGAAGAATTAGGTTCCTCACATCATCTTTATGTTATTCAATAACAAACAAGACTATTGAAAAGAGGTGACTAAGGATCAACTATAGATAATTTCATTATCAACAACATCATTAAAGCTTAATCATAATCAAGAATGTTATTTAACAACAAATTTTCGAGATAGAAACGAAAAAAGAGGAAAAAAATGAATTTGAAAAGTCCCATTCAATATTGTTGTTGTATTTAAGCTTAGTAACATGTCTATCCTACAACAACCCATTCATACAATAACAAAATAAGTAAAGTGATCAAGATCTTCATTGCCACATCTACACATCAAAGAGGATTTATAGAGAATAAGTGTAAATATATACTCATGAAGGATAAACTCATTATAAAAAATTTCAAACTATAAGAACACTCTACTCATTTATCATAGTTGGTTTATGGTGATAAGAAAACATGAGTCAATGGTGAGACCACATAAGCCATTGTATATGATAACACAAAAGACCATGCAGTTCATTCTATTTTCTATGATAGTAATGAAGTGGCCATGAAGATTCACGGAAGGAGGTGGTGCCCTTGAGCTTTCTCGTGTGTGATTTTACAATGATTTAGGTAGTTCCTTTGTAAGGTATTGGTTTATCCCTTTGAACTACATGATAGTTGGGATTTCCTAACTACCCCCTTGAGTGTGGGTGCGGGCCAGTCCAAATTACATAATATACTCCTTGGCCCATTTACATTTCATTACTCTCTTTGCAATCACATCATACATATATGTGTGTGATGGTTTAATTATGTTAATTTGTATGGGATGCTAGACAATAAAGAGTAACTCATTTTAGCAACGAATAAAGAAAATATTATGACTATACTAAAAAAGTTTGTAAATATAGCAAAATGATTGGTGAAAAAAAAACAAATAGTTTGAATTTCTAAAAAATTAAATAAAATATAAAATATTTATTCGCTCCCCCCTCTTAGGATATTTTTTGGGACAATAGATAGTATGAGATCCTAACTCATTAGTACTTGATTTTGGAAATTTATATTTTTAATTTAAAGATCAAATTTTAAAGAGGGATTTTTTTACTGTTAAGTGAAAAATAGATTTTTGAAAAAAAGGAGAAGGTTGTTAAAAAGACAAAAATATGGCTGGGAAGGAGGGCCAGACAAAACCCACGCGCAACCAAAGGCAAAATAATGTGTTGGACAAGGAAAATGACGATGATTTTGATGTGATCCATAGGGCTCCAAATCCAAATCAGATCAAGGGTAACACCATCAAAATGGAGGTGAAGAAACTCACGGCAGTATTAAAGGAATTCCAGATTGACCCGGTCAAGCCCATTGCTAGCAAGCATCGTGACCAGAGGAGATTGGACTATAAACACATAGTATTTACCGATAAAGATTTAGTCAAAGTGAGGAATTATCATCATGATGCCCTAATAATCAACCTTAAGACAACTAGCTAGGATGTGGGAAAGATATTAGTGGATCATGATGATTAGGGCATCATGATGATTAGGGGAGATCCTTAGAGGTTATGTACCTCAAGATGTTTAACAAACTCAATTTGCAAGTAGAATATCTACATAAAGTGACTTTTCCTTTGGTCGTCATTTCGAAAAATTTGACCATTCCCCTTGGGAAAGTCGTCCCTATACGAGTTAGGGGAATCGAAAAACTCACTGAGTTCCTAATGGTGGATATAGATTCCCCTTATAACTCCATAATTGGGAGAGTATGGTCGCATTCCATGAGAGCCGTGCCTTCCACCTACCATAAGAAGATGAAGTGCATCACTGAAAATGAATAATGGAGATTAGGGGGAATTAGGCTTTAGCTTAGTAGTGCTTCATAATTTCCATATGACCAAAGCATGAAAATAAGAAGGAAAAAGTGTGTGGAACCCGTGGAGGGATCTATGCCCTCCTAGTAGTTGTTAAAGTATGTGCGCACTGGTCTTGAGGAAACCATGGTTTCCCCACTGATCAGGTTATGGATCCACTTCAAGTGGTGGCCTTTGGCAGCGATCATCCTAAGAAGAAGTTTATTACCGGTAGCACTCATATTAGAGAGGAAAAGGAAGAAATGGTTGCTTTCCTTAAAAGAAACTAGGATGTGTGTTGCTTGAAACCCTATAATATTCCAAGAATTCACCTAAAGTTATGTGTCATAAGTTTCACGTGGATCTTTCACATCCAATTGTGACCCAAAAGGTATAAAGAATGGCCCCCGAGAAGGAAAAATCAATAAAAGGATCATATGGGGGAACTTGTGGAGGCGCGGTCCATCAAGGAAGTTTAATTACCCAAGTGGCTAAAAAATCTTATGGTTGTTAAAAAAAGCAAAGAAAAGTGTAGAGTCTATATAGAATTCACCGACTTATATAAGGATTGTCCTATGAATAGTTTTCATTTACCCAATAAGGACCAACTGTTCGATACAACTACAAACCACCAGCATATGAGATTCGTCGATGCCTACTCAAGGTACCATCAGATCTCATTGCTCGACCCCAACCAACAAAATATCTATTTCCTCACCATGTTGGGGTTGTACTACTATAGGGTTATGACATTTGGACTGAAGAAGAGTCGAGAAACTTATTAGAGTCTTATTATAAATATATTTAAATGATTGGTAGACACGATGGAGATGTACATAGATGACATGCTCATGAAGAGAAGAAAGAAAATGAATCACTTCACTGATCTAGCCAGGACCTTTGAAGTCCTTCGTTATTATAGAATAAGGTTAAATGAGAATAAATTGCTTTTAGAGTGCAGTCTGGAAAGTTTCCATATATACTTGGTCATCCAAATGGGGATTGAGGCAAACTCTGACTATATTAAAGCGATAAGGAGTCTGCATCCTCCAGGCACTATGCGTGAGGTTCAAAAACTGACTGTCATGCTACCTGTCTCAACATGTTCATATCAAGATATTCGTAAAGGTATCAACCTTTATTTTAGATATTAAGGAAGGAAAGGAAAGATATATGTAATGGCCTATGCAACCAATAACTAGAGGAAGTAAAAAATTATGTGAGCTAACCACCACTATTAATAATAATAGATTAAGAAGGACCATTACACTTATTCTTGGCAGTATCCAATTATGTAATGAACTCGGAATTAATATGCGAGAGGAGGGGGAGTCAAGATCCAATGAGTTATGCGAATAATACTTTTTGCGATGCTGAGAAACGATATCTCCCCTTATAGAAACTTGCATATGCACTAATAATAGATTCTTGTAAGTTGTAACATTACTTTGGGGCACACACAATCATTGTCATAACCTTCTTACCATTGAAGGAGGTTCTTCAAAAAGTGGACCTATTAGGATGAATTTCTAAATGATCGGTGTAATTAGGAAGTTTTGATATCAATTATCAACATAGGACAACGGCCAAGGGGAGGGTTCTAGGTGACTTTATCGTTGATTTATTAGATGACCAGACAACAAGAATTAAGAACTATAAATGAAAGAAACTTTCAAAAATAGGTTAAAGAAAGGGTAAGATGGACCCTTTATGTGGATAGAGCCTCCAAGCCTAAGTGAGAACGAGTAGGAATATTGTTAGTTTTCCTATAGAGTACTATCCTTGAGTAGGTAGTACATTTAGGATTTAAAGCCTCTAACAACGAGGCAGAGTATGAAGAACTGATCGACGATTTGAAGAAGTCACTCTCCTTGGGCGTGCATCACCTTGGCATCATTTTTAACTCAAAGTTAGTTTCAAATAAGATATCATGAGACTAACAACTCTAATCACCAATGCTTTTTCGCATTCCTTAAAGAGGCACAATACTTGGTAACTTAGTTACAATAAGTACAGGTGCAACAGTTCCAAGAGGGAATGATAGTCATAATGATGCCTTAGACACACTTACTTTATCTGTGAAGGGAGACCTCAAGTGAAAATTTTAATTAGAGTACCTTAATCAACCAGGCATCAACAAAGGGAAGCAGGCCGAGCAGGTTATGGTCATCAACAGGGTCCCAAGTTGGATGGATCTAACCTTGCGTTATCTAAAAGAGGATATTTTGCCTGACGATAAAAAGGAAACACATAAGATTAAGGTAAAGTATACTCTCTTCCATCTGTCGGCAGATGAAAGATTTAGCGGAGCTCCTCTTCAGGACCGCATCAGCAGTGTGTTCACCCAAATGATGTTAACCAAACCCTCTACGATTTATATCAGGATATATAAGGAAGCTATGTAGAGAACAAATCACTAAAATTCAAAGATATGAAAGAAGGATATTGGTGTCCATAAACGCAATAAGATATGGTCATATGTACGTCAAGAAGTGAATAAACTTCCAACTCTTCTCATATTTAATACATCAACCCTTAAGTGAACTCATGTCCCTCATAGTTCAATGGTCTTTTGCCTAGTGGGGACTGGACATTGTTGGTCCACTACCCTTACATTTGGTGGAAGTTCCTTTTAATTGATATATATTACTTTTCTAAATAGATTGAAAGTTAACTACGAGATAACATCCTAGATGTTGACCATGAAGTAATCCCGTATCAACAAAGGTCTTAACAGTGAAGCGATTATAGTTGAACTTGACCAAGAAGATGAAATGAGACAATTCTCCCTTACAGGCATGTCAATGGGTCGAAGTCGGGTCGAGTTTAGGGAGATTGAGATCCGTGTAATCAGGTCTTCATCGGGTTCGAGTACGGATCCGGGTCTTCACCGGGTCTACAATATTGGATCCAGACCCGAATCCGTTCGGGTCCGGGTCTGGCCAAATATATACATTTATTTTATATTATCCCCCTTCTTTATTTTTTATTCTTAAATTAAAATATTTTGTAATGTATTATAGAATATTATTAGTATAAATAAAACATATATTATTTATATTTATTATATACATAATATATATTTATATATATATTACTTACATGTTATATTGATAAGATATATTTATAAATATATATAAATTTATAGTATATGTATATATATTTAAAAAATAATAATGTATAATCCACGTCGGGTCTTCGGGTCCGGGTCTTGTATAAGATGCAGACCCTACCCGTTTAATAAATGGGTCTTCGAGTAATCGAGTCTTCGGGTCTCGGGTTCAAAAAAATATGCTCAGATCCTATTATACAGATCGGTTCCAGGTCGGGTTCGGGTCCAGACCTGACCCATTGACAGGTCTACTCCCTTATAAAGCTTGACTCCTATCAGTAATAGTTAGACAAGAAGTACAATAGAGGAGTCAAGGTGAGTAACTTCAAGGCTGGGGACTACATCCCAAGGAAGATTTTGGGCAGTTTAAAGAAGCCCACGGACGGAAATATGAGGTTTAATTGGGAATGTCCATACAAGTTTGTTAGAGAAGACCTATAGGGAGCCAACCACTTAGAAACAATGGAAGGAAAGGAATATCCTCGAGCATGAAACCTAACCAACCGCACGAAATTTTACTTTTATTTTGAATTTATCTCAATTTTGAATTGCTTTTAATACATTCTTTTAGATTTCTTTAAAAAAAATTCAATATTTAATTAAGAATTTTGTTTCAGAGTGATAGGAAATGAGTATTTAATAAAGAACATTGTTAGTCAAATGGATTGTGCTTGGTATATTATCTGCTAACCAAATATTTATCTTCTTTAAATTTATTATTTAAGACTTATTCGTTAGCCTACTAAGGATGACCATCTAGTCGCCAATTAATAACTCTTCTTCAAACGTATTATTTAAGACTAATTGGATGGTCGACCAAGGACTACCATTTGGTCTCCAATAAGGAACTCATAAATGTTTTATTTTTTACACAAAAACATATAATATTTCTCATAGCAAAGAAATGCCTAAGGGGAATCCCTAGGCACCTAGTATTGACCAGGTCAGAAAAATTCTAAGTGGTAAATGATCCCACAAATAGGTGCATTCTTCATTTTTTGGATCTAAACCTAAGGCTTGATATGACATCAACTAAAAGGTAAGAGCAGGGACCACACAACATAAGGGAAATAAAATATTAAAATTTTCATTAATACTCAATGCTATTACAAGGAAATTGTAACTGTGAATGATTTACGACAAAAAGTAATTACAAGCGTGTCACTTGTGTGACTTGGGTGACCTAGCCTTGGAAGATTCAACTTCATTGGTCGGACCATCCCACCCAAGGAGATTTATGGTACCAACCAAGTCTCTAAGTATTGAAGGTCCTTCTAGAGTCACCATGTTGATTAAGTATGGAAGTTAATGGAGCTCACCATCCCCATAAAGAACATGGTCGCACAAATATTTCCTTATGAAATTGATCTTAATTATATCTGCTGGGATCCATGAAGCATCATGTGACACCCCGCTCAATTAAATACCGGGTGATCGGTTCTTTATTAAATCAAAACAGAATATCCAGTTGGTTCATTCTTAGCATCATCGTCAAAAACATTTATTTATTAATCACCCAATAGTTAATTAAGCTAGCGTCAAAAACTTTTAATCCTTTAATTAGTATTCAATAATATAAACCATTTCATAATCACCATTCTCATAAATGAAAATAATAATAAATGAGAAACCATCTGACTGAATTAAATAAGACTGGAATAAACGTCCCAGTTTAAAGTCTCAAATACAAATAACCCATAATAAAAGTGGATCCAACCAAAATTAACTAAATGAGTACAATAACTATGAGATGAGGAATATCTAAAAATAGGCAACATGCCTTGACTGAAAAATATCTGCATCAGAATTAAAATAGATAAAAGTGGAGGCGTCTAAAAACGAGGACCTGCAACTTCCACAATAGTTGCAGCACGTCAAATCATCCAATAGCCTACGCCTGGCATCCCTGTGGCTGGACACCTAAAATAGATTGTACAAGAGAAAATAGATTAATAAGAAATGGGTCAGAGCCCGAGTAAAACAGTTTAAAATATTTTAGCAAGTATTTAAAATGCATAAATACTAGATGTTATGTAAATGTTAGTCCACATGCTCTCACTTGAGTATCCTCACCTCTCAACTAATATGCACGCCTAGCGTATATTTCTAACATATCCTTACGTACAGAGGTTATTTTAAACATCACCGTATCTCCTTCAACTAAGCACACACAGTAGAATAAGTTATCATTATATATATTTTCATCACTATATATATATATATATATATATATATATATAACAATACTGCGCCCTTAGGCTAAGACCTCCTGGTGCATGCATACTCTGCTATCGAGTCCCAGTATATCACACACTACTCGAAGGACTATAGGTTCAGAATCTCCCACGAACCATATCAAAATAAATCATACATATTGGAGGCGAGCATAGTTTCTAGCCTATAGGATACGCACATACCTACGTACCCATATGACCGTTAACACTATCATTCTCTCAAATAGCCCCTACCAAGGTTCTATGTTCTGAGGTACAAGTCAATATCCCCCCAATGGGCTCATCAGAATAAAAATGTCGCGACATGAAAACCTACAGTGATATCAAGCAGCGTAGGTATGTCCATTACACATAATAATTCATACATTAGGTATTCATACAACCTATGTAAATATATATTTGGTATAAGTAGGCACATAACCTATAACTCGTTCCATGCGTAGTTCATATCTCTCTCGTATTTCTTATGTATTATTAATTTATTGTAATACTTCTCACTATATAGATTCGGGTATTTCCTTTATTCCTAAGGTTACCCAATGTCCCTTAAGTTAGATTAGTAGTTATCTTTCTCACATTCTACTGATTTACATCCCCGTTTCTCCAGTTTCTCGAGACACTATAAAATTATCCGAATTAGGTGTTTATGTCACAATTATACCTAATTAATCTTAGACCGTACTACCCCCTAATATGTCTGAGTCTTTTACCCAACATTGACCTACTGATATTTTAAATAAACTATCTTTATATTTAAAATTTAATTCACAAGTTAATTCGATCATCTCCCACGAATTCTAGACATAACGGGAATAATTTTTTGAATTTTGGGGAGCCGAATTGATTTACCTGAGGGCGAATCGATTGGCCCCTAATCCATTTGGTCTTGGCCGAATCCATTTAAAATGGTTCAGCGGTCTTCTTCTCCAACATGCAAATTCGTTTTCCATCTTTTCCTCAATCAAACTTTTATATTTCTTTTCCAAATTCATATCTAAGTTTCCCAATCATTATATGTACACACATATGGACGATTTCTAACGTAATATCATCATAAAATTTACTCAATAATTGTTTTTCTCATAATTTTTCAAAAAACCCTTGGTTTGTTTTCTTCCATGTTCATACACCAAAAATCTCAGATTAAATCCATTTTTCCATTTCTTTATGATTCGAACTTGTTTTTAAACATGTTATAATCCAGTCTACATGCAAGAACCTACGCATATTATATCTTTCATTCTCCAAAACAAATCAAATCATGGAATAATCATATGAGATTTATCCTACACTAACATGGATATCACATCCTAAATAGATTTAGCAAGGTAGATACTTGACTTAATTGTCAAGTCTGATTTCTACAAAATTGGTGGTGGGATTTGTGTTCTTCTTCCTCCGATTTATGCTCCAGTTGTGTTGGTGGTGCAAAAGGTGTAGCAATTTCGTAATTCTAGCCTTTGGAACCTCCTCTCTTCTCCCTCATATGGCCTCTCTACGACTATCAATTCTAACCCTCGAAGACTCCTATTACCAGATCATATAACCCTCTAATTTTCGTAGGTCTTATTTCCCCAAAAATACAAATGACTAAAATACCCCTTCAGGGTGCCGGTTTGGCCTAAAAGTGCCCCGAGATCCAAACTAAACCCCCGAGTAGACTTTTCTGACTATCTCGACCCTTCAGAAAACTTTGGTGCACTCGAAATTACCATTTGGATTACTTAAAAATTAATTACTTTTTATCTCGTTAAATTGAGTCCCGACACGACTGACGCGCGCACCCCGACTTAATTATTGTAAATGTCATATTTTTCACTCGCGACAACTTTAATAACTTCATAATCACATATTAGTTTAGTCACTAAGTAATATTTAATATAATTTAAATCAATAAATACTAACACTTATCTCGCTAGTTAATATTTATTTTAATCAGGACTAATTATCAATTAATTTCTCACATTTAAATTTAATTAATCCCACATTTAAAAATCATTAAAATTCGGAAAATAAAAGTACACTTGGTAAAAATAGCTCTAGATATTTTTCGCGCATTTCATCCTCGCGCTCCCACGTAGACTCCTCGACATTATGATGTTCCCACTAAACAGATACAAGTGGAACTACCTTTGACCTCAATATCCTCTCGCTATGGTCTAAGATACCCACTGATCTCTCCTCATACGAATTATCAGGTTGTATGTAAATCTCCTCCAGCACAAAGTAAGTGTGAGCCAACTCGACCCGGACATACCATATCAACGAAGAAATATGAAACACATC
The DNA here is from genome assembly GCA_949130495.1 of Sambucus nigra. Classification (NCBI taxonomy): domain Eukaryota; kingdom Viridiplantae; phylum Streptophyta; class Magnoliopsida; order Dipsacales; family Adoxaceae; genus Sambucus; species Sambucus nigra. Next base: position 305,362,089 of record OX422207.1, on the reverse strand, counting down.
ATGAATACGATGCAAGTGCTCCGACAAACCAAGTCTATGCTCTATCGGTCCAATTCTCTTGATGATAGGAAATGGCCCCACGTACCTCAGTGCCAATTTTCCATTTTTCCCAAATCTCATAATCCCCTTCATGGGAGAAACTCGTAGTAACACTCGATCCCCCATATCAAACTCTCGAAAGAACCACTTAACATCGGCATAGCTATCCTGTCTGTCCTGGGCTACCTGTATACGACCACAAATCATCTCAATCCTGGATGTAGTGTCCTGAATCAACTCTGGCCCGAGTAGCTTGTTGTCCCCCACATCTAGCTAACAAGCAGGAGAACGACAAGGCCTATAGTATAACGTTTCAAATGGAGCCACACCAATAGTAAACTAATAGTAGTTACTATACACAAATTCCACCAATGGAAGGTACTTCTCTCAACCTTCACCAAAATTAAGGACAAGCACACACCTAACATACGATTCGTCCTCTCGATCTGCCTATTAGTCTGCGGGTGATAGGCCATACGTAATCGTAACTCCGTACCCATGATCTCCTGGGAACTCTATCAAAAGTGAGACACGAAGATTTCATCCCTGTCGGACATAACATCAGGTGACACCCCATGTAATCTTGCTACCTCGGCGATGTTGTTCTGCTATTTCCACTATATCTCTACCAACAACATCCTTCGATCCAATGGTCCTTCTTTACCATTCCATCTAGTGACTAATTCGCTTTAGTCATCACATTATAAAATGTTTCATCATTTAATCTATTAAATCACCTTGGTGCCTTCCCAAAACTTTGCTATTTCTTTCCCTTTTTGTCACTATTATGAGCCTCTCTACTCATGGCTAACGTATTACCTCTACTAGTGAAAACCTTAACACTCCCGTGTATCAACTCCCTTATTCATTTGTTATTATTACACATAAATTTCCACACCTTTTTAAAGTTTGAAACATTACGTTGTACCCAGTACCTTTTCACGAATGGTACTTTTTAGTACAACTGTCTATACTCCACCATTAAAACTAGTGATCATTCTATTCCTGGAAGATATTTTCAATCATATCGAACTATTCACGTTAAACCTTTACGTCTTTAGTTGTTTCAGACGTAACTCCCATCATATTACTCTTGTGTACATAATAGCTCTTGATTTTCCTGAACATCTAAAATGTACATTCTGTGTACTTTTCAACACTATAGTCTCCCCGTTTTTTATTCATCCTTAGGTTTCTAGTGACCCGACTCTCTCTCAATGCCACTACCATCTCTTTCTCCCATTTGGTTTTAGTTTTTACTTTCTCATACGACAACATTTATTTGAAAACTTTCCACGTTTACTCCTCGTGAGTGATACTCTAAATCTCAACTACTTAGGGCGCCCATACACCTATGTCCCGTGCATTTTTGTAAAATTCTGCTTAACATGATAAACTTGTTTTAAATTAAATTCATGTACTTAGAATGACCAAACAGTAAGGTTATGCTTTCTTACCTTACTAATCGCAGCTTAATTATTCTCTAGGTTGCCTCACCGATATACTCGTGGTGTAAACCTTCCACACTGGTTTTCACACCTGCATTATTCGGCTCTACCGGCCTTAAATGGTAATATAACTATCATCTCCTAGTTATAATCCCATATACATAAAATAACTAGGGTACTAAACTCATATCCTAAACACCAAACTTCCCTTAACTCCCAGCATTCACTAGTTTCATGCGTGGGATGTCTCGTAAAGAGAAATCTAAACAAGGAACCCCCCGATACACTACTCTCTAACATTGTTAATCCTCGAGATTCGTTAAGCCCTCAATCCATAGCACGTACCCTCAAATACTTGACTCTTGACATAATAGTAAACTCGTCCACTTTTATGTTACAAAAGGGCACATACATCACGGCGCTCTTACTATCATTAGTTTCTTAGTGCAAATAAATCACGATCTATATATCTCCGCTCGATAGAAGCCAATATACCATGAATCATATCAGTAACATCCCTACTCACCAGGAATAAATATAACTAGACAATGTACACACAAAAGTATACTACACACTATTTATAACATATATACACATATATAGGTTAAACCCTCGTTTAGGCGATACCTCGTAAAAATAATATAATTTTCCCCGAAATAACGATTTTGATAGTCTTATCACATAATTTACTACCATTCAAACCCTCGGTATCCAGTCAATACATGACATAATAAAAATATGTTCTCCTATCGTAACACTCAAAGGAGAGAAAATCGTTACCTAATATAAATATGTCTCTTAGTGTTCACACCTGCTCCTCCCCGCAGGTGATACAAAAAAAAAATCCGCTACCCAACGATAATTATATACACAATAAGGCTCATACCGCCAGTGCACCCACTAAACCCGACTAACACTCGAGTTTTAGTGTTAAAAATCATATAGTGGGATGCACCCATGTCACCCCATCCTAATCCCATTCTCATAGGGATAAAACAAAGATTTTATCTCCATTTGTAATCTACCTTGCCTGGTCAATGGGTACCTAATCATCACTCTCGTACCGAAAATAACCATTAACTTATTATAATGGTTGTATATTCAGGATCTCATCCTGTAGTTTGACCTCTGCCTCACTTCGGGCAATCCTTCTTAATGTAGCCCCCTTTTCATGACTGTAATAACTACTAGAGAGACTCTCCTACCTCTGGCTCTGGCCTTGTCCTTGCTGGCCTCCCCCATTATTTCCTTATTTTAAATGACCCTGAGGAATAGAATGCCACTGTTGCTGAGGACTCCGCTGGTCCTAACTAAATCATTATTCTCGAGGTGGTAACTATAGGTCTATATCTCTTAGCCCGATTCTCCTACCGAAAATCTCGCTCCTCCTGCTAGTGTGCACCACTGGCATTATTTTCATCCATTTTTCTAGTCTGACCGGTCTCACTTTCTCAATGTGGACACATTTCGTATAGGTGACCCTATTCTCCATAAATAGGACACTTTTATGTTCCCTTCCCTTATTCCCGGCTCTACTGGCCATGTCTGGGGTATTCTTCCCTCGGACCGAGTAGTTTTAGCCTCGATTATTACCCCCGTTGTTCCTTGAGGCCCACTGACCGTACATAACTCAGTGTTGGTCTTGACGCCCTGACTAAATCCACCATCATTTGGTAGGAGTTCGATTGATCCAAATCATTTACATGGGTTCCCTACTGGGTACACCCTCACGTGGTGCTTCACTATCACCATCAAATCCAATCTTGCACTTCAACTAGATTCTTTAATCCTCTTGGCTCCCTTATCATGGAAGTGTTGATATAAACTTATAAACGTATGACCCTGATGACATCGACACTAGTCATCCTAATTAGATTTCTCATCTACGCTTGTAAAATCTCATCACGGGTCCATTATCAACTTACGGGCCCTTTAATATTTTATGTACCCCTTCGTCGGGTACTAAGTTTTCTAAACAGGGTAACTCCCTCAAGATTGGCATCTATCTTACCCACTTATGAATAGTTTCAAAACTCCATTTGCATCTCTATCCGAACATCAGATGGAAGGTCTTACGATCAAATCGCACTCAAATTTCTCGTTATTAATTTATCTATCCATGGTTCTGATAGCTGACTCCAATCATTACTATGCTTCTCCTTTGAGCACAAATAATTTTGCTTGAAATTTAATCATGGACATCGCTACACTCCACCCTATACAATTGCCTTTGGATTATCCTTCCATTGTCCCATCACACTTCCTCTTTTCCCTAAATTCTTACATGTTATTTTTGAAAGAGTCCCTCTGCATTTCCCCCCTACCTACTACACAGGGTGAGTCTGAGTTTATACCATGGTTATCTTATAACCATGTTTGGGAAATCTACTTCCCCCGAGTGATTATCCCATTGTCATTTTGCGGAACAATAATTATGGTGACTTCCATCTCGATCACCATTCCTATAATGTTTCATGGCTTCTGCTGAGCCTTTCCTCCTGCAGTCCTACTAACATCCCTTGTTGGTCGTTCTATATTGTTCGGTGTACGAAGCCCAACCGAACTCGTATAAGAATCATATGACGACCGAATTAACTTGTGAATTAAATTTTAAATAAAAAAGAGCTTATTTAAAATATTAGTAGGAAAATGTTGGTAAAAAGACTCAGACACATTAGGGGGTAGTGCGGTCTAAGATTAATTAGGTATAATTATGACATAAACACCTAATACGGAGAATTTTATACTGTCTTGAGAAATCGATGAAACGGGGATGTAAACCAGTAGAATGTGAGAAAGATAACTACTGATCTAACTTAAGGGACATTGGGTAACCTTAGGAATAAAGGGAAATAGTTGATTCTATACGGTGAGAAGTATTACAATAAATTAATAATACGTAAGAAATACGAGAGATATATGAACTACGTATGGAACGAGTTATAGGTTATGTGTCTACCTATACCGAATATATATTTACACAGGTTGTGTGAATACCTAATGAATGAAATATATGTGTAATGGACATACCTACGCTGCTTGCTATCACCGGAGGTTTTCATGTCGCGGCAGTCTTATTCTTATGAGACCAATGGGGGGATATTGACTTGTACCTCAGAACATAGAACTTTGGTACGGGCTATTTGAGAGAATGATAGTGTTGACGGTCATATGGGTACATAGGTATGTCCGTATCCCATATGCTTGGAACTATGCTCACCTCCATTATGTATTATTTATTTTGATATGATTCGTGAGAGATTCTGAACCTATAGCCCTTCGAGTAGTGTGTGAGATACTGGGACTTAATACTAGAGTATGCATGCACTAGGAGGTCTCAGCCTAAGGGTGCAGTATTGTTATATATATATATATATATATATATATATATATAGAGAGAGAGAGAGAGAGTGATGTAAATATATATACTGATAACTTATTCTACTATGTGTGCTTAGTAAAAGGAAAGATGGTGATGTTTAAAATAACCTCTATACTTAAGGACTTAATTGTAAATCGAGAAATTTATAATCGGTTATTTGATATAAAGAATTCCATAAATTATTATATGGGCGATACGAGTGACACAACGAATCAATTCATATAGAACTATACTTGATTAGAACTAGTTAAGAGGGGTGGCATAACTAGGACGGGTTAGAAATAGACGTTAGGCGTGCACATTAGTTGAGAGGTGATGACAATCAAGTGAGAGCACGTGGATTAACATGTACATAACATCCGGTATTTATGCATTTTAAATACTTGCTAAAATGTTTTAAACTGTTTTAGTCGGGCTCTGACCCATTTCTTGTAAATCTATTTTCTTTTGTGCAATCTATTTTAGGTGTCCAGCCACAGGGACGTCAGACGTACGATATTGGATGATTTGACTTACTGTAGCTATTGTGGAAGTTGTAAGTCCTCGTTTTTAGACGCCTCCACTTTTATCTATTCCAATTCTGATGAAGATATTTTTCACTCACATCATGTCTCCCATTTATAGTCATTCCTTACCTCAACGACATTGTACTCATTTATTTAATTTTGGTTGGATCCACTTTGATTATGGGTTATTTGTATTTGAGACTTTAAACTGGGAAGTTTATAGTCTTATTTAATTCAGTCAGATGGTTTCTCATTTATTATTATTTTCATTTATGAGAATGGTGAATGTGGTTAATGGTTTATTATGTTGAATATTAATTAAAGTATTAAATTTTTTTGTCACCTACTTAATTAACTATTAGGTGATTAATAAATAAATGTTTTCGATAGTGATGCTAAGAATGAACCAACTAGATATTCTATTTTAATTTAATAAATGACTGATCACCTGGTATTTAATTGAGCGGGGTGTCACACATCAATTTTGTAAAGGGCAAGTGGTAAGAGGGGCAACCTGGGTCATACCATTACCACATCTCGAAATCCTTTGGCACTTTTAAAATAATTAAATGATTAAGTTATCCATTTTTATATGAGATATTTCGATCGAAGTTTAAGGAAAAATCATAGTTGATAAAATACTCATCATAGGAAGCATAAAAGTTGGAAAGGTTCCCTATGGAATTGAAATCTAAGATGATCAAGTCTCTCAAATAGTCCTCTATTAATCGCTTCTTTTTTGTATAGATACTTCTTTTTTAGTTGATTGTTCTCCTTATCAAAAAAGTGAGAAACCCCATAGTTTCCATGTTTGGTAAATACTTTTCAGTTCTCTCAAGATCGGCACTCAAGTCATTATTTTTTTCTTAAGGAGAGCAGTAACATCCTTCACTCTAAAGAGGGAATTTCGTAGAATATAAGTCTTTTGGCATACATGGACTCTGCATTGTCCAACTTCTGATTAAACCCTCCAAATTAAGCCAACTCGAAAACCTCTTTGTCAAATTAAACCTTCTATATTGGCTAACCTATTTCAATGACTATCCTGGTTTACATGAATCGTGTCATGATAAACAACATTGGCCACAAAAAGCGTGATGGAAAAGTTGACACAGATCTAAGTAAGCCTCTTTTTCCTACGAAGATGCATCAGAATCTCATATCTGGTCAAGGTCTCTACCTTCAACGATATTATCACAACTGACAGGGAGGGATCTTCCATTCCTTTCCTCAAAGTTATAATGTGCAGAGACAAGTATTGCAAGTCCCGTTTCAAACTAAAATGTTCAAGTACAAGTGGTGAATCATTCATCTTACCAAAGGAATAATTGAACATTGCGATACAAATGAATATTGAAGTTGATTAAAACTCTGCATTTCATTGACACAAATTAATGGGGAAAACTTCTACACTACACACTTAAGGAAAGTAAAAATAGATATAATATCTCCTAAACGGATCTAAGTGGATCTCGTAGAAGGTTTCTCTCCCATATTTTTCTTCTCAGTAGCTTGAGCAATGTGGGGACCCATTTAACATGGCCCATGAGAGTAGATGACCAGAGGAGATTGATGAAAGTATTGTCCAACCCAAATCATGATCTAATTCACACCCAAGTATTTTAAATACACTAGAACACTTACGGATATAGTCAAATTAGTTACCAATAATCTTGAGAGAGATATTCAGGAAATCCTTGATATATTCACGTGTTATTTAAGTTTCTTGTACAACTTAATCTCTATTTTGATTGATCTATAAATTATACATCCTGATCTGGAGAAAAGGTATGTAATCTGAAATATTATAAGACACTATAATAAGACAGTAAGACCTATGTGGACGTAGGCAAGTTGTCGAACTATATATATCATTGTTGTGTGTGATCCTTACTTTCTGTTCTTTGTGATTGATTTCATGGATCTCTTTATTATGATTTATCTTATGCTCACAATTGGCCCCATCTGTGGGAAGCGAATTATATTCCTGCGAAAAACTTAACAAACAGAAAGCCAGTGATGTCTCACCATAGTAGCAACATTCCTCAAGTTGGCGATGTGTACGAAAACCCATCTCCTCCTAGGGTCGAAGATTCGTCGACATAAAAATCCCAAGTTTCACTAGGACAGGCAACCTTTCGAAGAAAGCCATGGACCATCCAGATCTACACATATCTTTAGTTTGGTCGATGCTTATAAAGCTAGGCTTCACGAACAAGAGGAGGCTACATGCCTCCAGGTTGAAGAGAATGGTCACCTCTAAAGGTGACTTAAAATAATGGAGAGAGATCTTCAAAGGGTCACCCCAAAATTTCAGGATATGATTTCTAGTCCTCAGGTGAGTAATACTCGCAGCCGGGGGAGGATCTCCAGGTGTGACCAAGAAGGAACTGAACATGTAAGATTAGAGCATGGCCAATCAAAGCTTGGGCATCTAGAGAGAAGCCACAGGAGCAACAATCGACAGAACGAAGACATTAGGATTCTGGTCCATAGAGAGATGGACTAACATCTATCCCATCGTGGAGCTAGATCCACCAGAGAGCTAGCCAGAAGGGAACTCAATACTCAAATAAAATCCCCTTTTTAAAGGGAGATTGAAGAGGAGGATCACCCAAAGAAGTTTGTTGTTCCTTGGTTCAAGATTTATGACAAAAAGACAGACCCCATTGACCACATTCGACAATACAGACAAGCAATGACCTTATGGAGCCATAGTGATGCACTAATATGTCGAATTTTCCCTTCTATTCTACATGGTGTAGCACAAAAGTGGTTTAAGAATCTGCCTCATAGGTTGATCAGAAACTTTAAGGCTCTAGTAGAGGCCTTCACTGCTAGCCTCATAACCAGAACATCCCACACTAAGCGGATGGATGCAGTGCTTTCGATGAAGAAAAAGCCACAAGAGAGTCTTAGGGATTATGCCCAAAGTTATTGGAAAGTCTTCAACGAAGTCGAGGACTATTCACAGCGTCCTTCGAAATTGGTCTGCCGACCACCTCTTTCTTGCACCAGTCTCTAACTAAGAAAGAAGCCAACACCGTTGATGACCTCATGGCTCACATTAAGAAATATGCCAAGGTGGAAGATGTGGTTAACTCTAATGCAGGGGACAACGATCGATAAAAGGAAAACAAGGGAACAGAGAAGAACAATACTACAAAGAAGGGAAATAAGAACAGGGGCAAGAATGACTCCAAGAATAGGAACAAGGCTAACCCCTCCAAGGCGTTTCAGGTTGTTAACACGGTATTCAAGGAACCCATTTACAAGATCCTGAGCAAGATCAAAGATGAACCATTCATCAAGTGGCCTAAAAAAATGGGTTGCGACCCAACAAAAAGGAATAATGCGATGAGATGCGCATTCCACAAGGAGGGAAACCACGTGCCTGAAAATTGCAAATCTTTGAAGTCATATTTGGAGGAGCTGGACTAAGTGGGGCACCTCAATGAGTACCTTCCAAAGAAAGTAGATAAGGTCACATCCAATGACGACCAAAAGCCGGACAATGTCCTTAATGATGATACAGGACATAAGTTCACGGTAATCCATGGGACATAAAATCTTAAGCAAATATAAGTAAATGTCGTTCAGATGGAGCTAAAGAAGGTTACCGCCATCATGGAGGCTTTTCAGATCGACCCCACAAAAACCTAGGCTGGTAAACATTGGTGACCAGAGGATATCGACTACACCAAGCATATTATTTTCACCGAGTAAGATTTGGTTACAGTGAGAACCCCACATCACGATGCACTGGTGATTACACTCAGAATAGACAATTGGGATGTTGACAAGCTACTCGTGAACCAGGGGAGTTCATCAGAAGTGATGTACTTAGAGTTATTCTACAAGATGAAGCTGAACATCGTCAAACTCAAAGATGCCACAGTTTGTTGATCGGATTTACAGGAAGGATCACGATGCTGCTAAGAAACATAGTCCTGCCCATTAGGGAAGGCAACATCTAAAAGCTAATCAAGTTGTTAGTGGTGAAAATTGAGTCCCCATATCATGCCATCTAAGGCAGAGGTTGGCTGCACGCCATGAAGGTCATACCATCCACTTACCATAAAAAGTTGAAGTGCATTACCGACTGGGGCGTGGTCAAAATACGTGGCGATCAGGCCACAGCCAGGAAGTGCTTTATCGCAGCTTTTTGACCTAAGTAGTAAATGAAGAAGCAGGTAAAAAATTCACAGGAGGAAGCCCAGGAAGGGGCTATACCCTCTAAATAAAAACTACGGTATGGATGACCTGGGGTAAAGGAGACCAGGGTCCATCCCACCGACAAGTTCGTTGAAAACCTAAAAGAAATTAGGGCCGAGGATAACTTTCCAAAGAGGAATTTTTTATCGTAGCCACACTCTTCGTTCAAGAAAAGAAAAAGTTAATTTCCTTTCTCAAAAGAAACCTGGATGTTTTTGCCTGGGAACCATATGACTTTCCGGAGATTAATCCCAATGTATCTTGCCATCGCCATCACATCAATTTGACCTTCAAACCGATCACTCAAAAGGCTCATTAAATAGCCCCCGAGAAGGATAAAGTGGTGGAAAGCGAAGTGGGTAAGCTACTGGATGTAGGATCCATTAAGGAAGTTTAGTTCCCTAAATGGTTGTCCAACCTAATGGTGGAGTGCAAGAGCAACGACAGCTGGAGGGTCTGTATTGATTTTATAGATCTCGATAGGGCATGTCCCAAAGATAACTCCCCACTTCCCCGAATATATCAATTGATCGACGCTACAACGACGCACAAAAAGATGAGTTTCCTGGATGCCTACTCTGGCAACCATCATATTCCTTTATTCGAACCTGATCAGGACAAAAATTCTTTTGTAACCACCCATTACTTTGTATTGATACAAGGTTATGCCATTCGGCTTAAAGAACACAGGGGAAACTTATCAGAGACTAGTCACCGAGATGTTCAAGAGACATATGGGAGACACGATGGAGGTCCATATCAACGATATGCTAGTCAAAAGTAAGAATAAGGGCGACCACCACACGGACTTATCCAGAACCTTTGAGATCCTTAGAAAGTATCAGATAAAGCTTAATGCAAGTAAGTGTTCATTCAATGTCCAGTCAGGAAAGTTGTTAGGTTACCTAGTCAATAAAAGAGTAATTGAGGACAATCCAGATCAGATCGATGCTATCACTAGAGTCCATCCTCCTTAGGCGTTGCGAGATGTTCAAACGCTCACGGGTATGCTTGCGACACTTAATCACTTTATCTCTAAGTCTTCGGAACACTGCCGACCGTTCTTCCATCTCCTAAAGAAGGATAAAGGCCTCATGTGGAATGATGACTGCTCAAGAGCTTTGGAAGAGTTCAAATCCAACCTTAGCAAGCCACCCCTGCTGGTGATTCCAAATGATGGAGATCCACTGTACCTTTACCTTACGGTATCAGACCACATTGTAAACTCTACCCTGGTATATGAAAAGGAAGGAGGTCAACACTCAGTTTATTATGCCAACAACAAACTTTTGGATATAGAGCAGTGGGACCTGCCTCTGGATAAACTCTCATGTGCGATGGCGGTCATTTCAAGGAAGCTGAAGCATTACTGTGAGGCCCATTTAATAACCCTAATCACTTTCCTACCCCCTCAAAGCTATTCTATAGAAAGGTGACCTCTTCGAGCAACTTTTTAAGTGGTCAGTCGATCTTGGGAGATTCGATATCCACTTCCAATCGAGAAGGACGATTAAGGGAAAAGTCTTAACAGACTTTATAGAAGAGCATCCAATTTACCAACTGGAAGTGGAGCAGTCAACAAATAAGGAAGCATAGTCTAAGGACTGGACCCTATACGTTGATGAAGCCTCTAATTCCAAGGTGGCGGGAGTAGGGATCGTCTTCATCACTCCAGAAGATGTTGTGATCGAGCAAGGAATCAGATTGGGATTTAAAGCCTCCAAAAATGAAGCTGAGTACAAGCACTGATCGCTGGCATGCGCAAGGCACAACTACTAAGGGCGGAGTGACTTCACGTATTTGACGACTCCAAACTAGTCTCCAAGAAAGTGAGCATGAACTTCAATGACAAAGATGATAGAATAGCGGGCTACCTCTATGTAGTAGGAAGACTTATGATAGGATTTGAGAAAGTAAACATTCAACAGTTCTCTCGGGGATAAAACAGTCATACCAACACCTTAGCGGCCCTGAGTTTTTCAATTGACTGAGACCTAAGGATAACTATTCAAATAGAGTTCCTCACGCGACTAAGTATTGACCAAACAGTCGTAGACGAATAAGTCCTCACAAAAATGGCCCCCAATTAGATGGATCTCATCATCAATTATCTATGGAGCAACATATTACCCGAAGATAAGAGGTCAGCTCACTAGGTAAGGGTCAAGGTTGCCCACTTTTACCTCTCCCCAGAAGGGAAGCTTTACTAGAAGTCATTCATAGGTCCTTATCTCCAGTGCGTCCACCCACAAGACACTGAGCAAGTACTTAGCGAACTTCATAAGGGCATTTATGGGAGTCACGTGGGAGGGAGATCTCTAGCCTTTAGAGAAATTAAGGAGGGTTACTGGTGGCCTCATATGAAAAAGGACACAGTCACCTACGTTCGTAAGTGTGAAAATGTCAGAAGCACTCTCCTATGATCCACTAGCCCGCCAGCAACCTAAAATCACAAACAAGCCCATGTCATTTGCGTAATAGGGACTAGGAATTGTGGGACCACTACCTATCGCATCTGGGAATCGCAGGTATCTGTTAGTTGGTAAAAATTACTTCACCAAATGGGTAAAGGTAGAACCACTGGAAAACATTCATGACACAGATATGACCAGGTTCATTTGGAGAAACATCATAACACGCTTTGGGGTGCCAAGGGATATCATCACTAACAACGGTATGCAATTTGAAAGTAGTTTCTTTCAATGTTTTTTGTGATGAGCATCGAATCAGGAACTACTTCAGTTCTGTGGATATCCCAAAGTAACGGATAGGCAGAGGCTTCCAATAAAACCATGCTCGATAGACTAAAAAAGTTATTGGAAAGATTTAAGGGTACCCGGGTGGACGATCTCCCTCATGTTCTGTGGGATTATCGTACCACCCCGAGGAGACCAACTTGGGAAACACCATTATCGCTCGCGTACGGGATGGAAATTATCATCCAACTAGAGGTAGGTCCCCCCACTATGAGAACCACCTTGGTCGACCAAGGCCTTAATAATGATGCCTTACGCACTGAGCTTGCCTTGGAAGATTAGCGGAGAGAGTTGGCCATGATCAAGTTGGCTTCCTACCAAAAGAAATTGGTGAGGCAGTGCAATAAAAAAGTCAACCCGATGAAGTTTTTAGTAGGTGATTATGTCCTCAGTAAAGTCCTCGACAGTGCCATAAGACAATCAGATGGAAAACTGGGACAAAACTGGGAAGGACCCTTCAGAGTAATCAGGGACAACCTTCAATGAGCATATCATTTGGAAACTTTGGAGGGCAGGGAGATACTAAGAGCCTAGAACACAACCAATCTTAAGAATTTTTACTTTTAATCTTCTTTATCTCTTGTTATCACATTTAGTTTAAACAAATTTTCATTTTCAAACTTATGTTGCTCGTCAGAAAGTATTTAATAAATAAAGGCCCTAATTAATACACACCTTTTTCAAATGATATCTCCTTCGTGCATGGATGAACTCCTGGGATTATAGCAAGTTGTTTGACTTGTTTTCAATCAAGGAACCTCACGTGTCGAGCAGGGTTTGCAGTAGTTATAACAATTCAATAAAAGTCTTTCAATTACAACAACCCTTAGGTTCTTGTTACAAACACAAGAGACCTTATGAGTTTCCCTAGCAACAATAAAATCCCTACAGGGGATCCTTAGGTAATAAAGTTAACTCGGGTTGTTCACCAACTATGTTGGTCACAAAAAGCTTATTCAGACAGAAGGGCCATCTACCAGGTACATTCGTGCCATCATCTTACCTGGGCCTAGGGGAGTGCGACGATATGACCTAAAAGGTAAAGTGGATGGAGTGATAATGCTAAGGCATATTGGACTCGGAGGATGTTCAAACACATAATAACGTATGTCTAACGCTAGTTCTTAATTCCAGTTAGTTAGCTATAAAACTCAAAGTGATAAAACCTAAGTACTAGTCCACTTGAACAACAAAGGGCCCGGGTTGGTCAATCAATATTATTTGGTCAAAGTGTATGTTGATTAGCAAAAAAGCAACATCCCTTTCCAGTTCAAGCACCAAATTAATAATATGTGTTTAGTCAACATGGGCTCAAAACATAAAATTTTAGTAAATAACACTTTTTCATTAACTGGAATGAGAAGTTACATTTACATCAAAAACAAAGTATACAAAAAACTCGCGGTGCCTCAGAATGGAGAGCAAGATAGTCTGCAACACGTGCTCTTCGATCATCGTATGGGTGTGGGACAAACTCCTCTTCAGCATCTTTTAAGTAATACTCCAAAGGATGGACAGGGATAACATCTATTGGGATCCACCTGTCGTCTCTCTAAAAGAAATTGTGACGATAGGCTGGACAGTCGATCTGGTACTTATACCGTAGGTTAGATTCCTTGGTATTTTCACCTCCCTAAGGATTCTAAGCCATCTCCGAGAAAAAGAAAGGTCCTCTGCTTCTTTCAATCTTTCCGGGGCATCGATCCAACCTTGGTCATAACGATCTTCCCAAGCCTGTCGAGGTCCCATTCGGAATAAGTGTCTCAGACTTGGCACATCTTTTTGAAGTTCGACAACGATCATGTAAGCTCGTTGGACATATCTCTTTAGCTCAACAACCTCTCTCTGTCGAGCTTGGTTTTTAGCTCGATCTATCCCAGTAAATGATGAAGAAGATCCTCGTAGCACTAAAGAGGACATTGATGGAATGTTATCCTTTAGTCAAGCAACATCCTTCTTCAGTTTATCATTTTCTCTCTAGATTAGCTTCCCCACTTAATTGACTTCAGTGGCATCCAGGAGCTTGGCCTTCAAAGCATCCACTTCACCTAAACTGAAGATCCAATATCCTCAATTTCTCCAATCCTATATTTTAATTTGGCGACCATCTCAGCCTGATCCTTATATTACTGGGTTCTTGTCTTCAAAGATTTGTAGATATTCACAAAAGCTCTACGAGCCTGGACACTGATGTTCAATCCTAGGATCAGCCTTAATTAGGAATCAGGAGGAATATATTTATCTAGATTAATGGGCTACAATCAACAAGATAAGTAATGGATTTGGCAAACATCAGTAATAGAGATCACCAGATAAAAGACAACACATGCAAGAAGCGAAAACCTTCTTTTCCATTAAATATAATTCGGCTATATGTTGGTTCTAGTCTGGGGAACTTACAATACAACGCCAACCAAAAAAAAAGAGAAAAAACATAATTCTTACAAACTCTAAGATCTACACCTTCTCGGAAGATGCTGGCTCTTTTCCTTTTTCAGCATCCCTGGAAGCCTGGTCGCCAATAACCACGATTGCGCTAAGATCCCCTGTAGCTTGATCAACATGGAAATCCTTTGCAGCTGGATTAACGGGATCCATCTTGACTCAAGAAACAGGTTGTCCGACTAGAGGCGCCTCAACATCCATGGGATTAGGGCATGGCATGTGTTAGGTGAATAGGTAAGAATTTGCAGGAACTCTTGTAGCAATTAAGGCTTGGTCCCAGCCTTTCTTAAAACCCACTTGTGGGACATAGTTTATCTAGTGCTCAACATCATCGTATGATGCCTCCCAGCCCACCATAATTGTACCCATTATCTTTAATAGTCACATCTTCCCCCTCTATCTTCTCTACTTTGGTCACCAACTCCTTATTCTCTTCATCAACCTTCAACTTGTCAGCGACCACTAGACTATAAGAAACCTAAAGGTCAGCTAACTCTTTTACTGACTTCTCCTTCAGGGCTGACAAGGACTTATCCTTATCCTGCCCAAAAGCGACCTTATAATCGGCTAGGGCCCTGTTGGAGTTCTTCAGAGCCGTTTCTAACTCAGCATTCATCCTCGACTGATCGACTCGACCACGCAATAGTGTGGTAAAATCAGAAATAAACTATAAAAGGAAAGAGAAACGTAGATTAGTTTACAAAAATTGGAAAAAGGATTCAGAGAAAAATAGAGAGAGAATAGGGGATGTACCAAAGCAATCCCTTGATCGAACTTGAGTGCCAACTGGTCGAACCCCATACTCACCGATCTCTCACGATCGGCAGTGAGTACAACCCTCTCTAATAACGGAGGGGAAAGCAGGATAGTATCAGCTACACTTGATCCCACGATAACCTGGGGGAGAGAAGGCATATGAGAGGCCTTTAAGTCTTGTGGCCTCTTCCTCTCCTCTTCTCTTTTTCCCTCCTCCTCATTCTTTCTCCCTTTTTTTCTCCTCATTTTCCTTTTTCTTTCTCTCCACCTCGTTCTCTTTCCCCTTGGTCCCTAGTTTGGAACCACCGCCCATAAGGAAGTCTCCTTCCGTCCTCTTCAAGTAATTGACTCAATCAGTCATCATCATTATTATCTTGAATGATCAGACACCTTATCTTGTGTGGGGCCATCTCTTCTTCTTCCTCACTGGTTTACACTTCACTTCCTTATTTTCTATCCTCCTCGGGTCCCTCCTCTTCACATTCTTCTTCTTCCTCTCTTTCCTCTTCCTCGCTTTATTTCCTCCCCTTCTTCTTCTAGTTGGATAGGTATAAATGAACAACCAAACTTCTCCTATGGAATATATATATATTAGGTATTCTATCCACTAGCCGAGAAATAAAGCAGGTAGTGGTCTTCTTGTATTCCAACAAATATTCCACTGTGCGAGGATGCTCATCGTTAGAGAGCCTATCCCTAACTTTCCAAGACTTCAATAGGTTAGGAACCCTTAGCTCATGAGGAGCAGGTTCTCAGTTCTTATCCTTATCTACAAAACAAGAAGAAAAAATGAAATCAGTAAAAGCAAACAAGAGGAACGAGCAAGAGAAGAGCTAAGAAAGAGATAGTGTCATCAACCTATGTACTCCTCCCCACAGGTAGGGATTCGAGGTTCCCTATACCTTATGGCCTTAAGTTGGGGAGGATATTGACAATCCTTAACAACGAAGCCTTGGTTCTAGTAATACTTCTGGGAACCAGGCAAGTTCACCACCAAGAGTCTGTCAGCACTCCTCGCTTTCAAGTATAAAATTCCCTCACTTGTGCACGAAAAGACATAACAATAG
This sequence comes from Sambucus nigra, assembly GCA_949130495.1. Taxonomy (NCBI): domain Eukaryota; kingdom Viridiplantae; phylum Streptophyta; class Magnoliopsida; order Dipsacales; family Adoxaceae; genus Sambucus; species Sambucus nigra. The sequence goes on along the minus strand of OX422207.1, from coordinate 305,345,475 downwards.
CAAATTTCAACAAGCCCTAAGTCGGTTTCGTATAATTCATTTATTCTGTGTACCCCATTTATAATTTTCCAAACATTTGGTGTACACTGAGAAGGAACAATGCCAAAATATTTGAAGAATCTTAGAAACAGAGGATTGGGGGGAAAACGTCAAACCCCCTGTAAAATTAGAAGATTATGAATCCAGTGACCATCATCTAGGGTACGAACATTTTGAGGAATTGGGGAACACTCAATATTTACCTAGTCAGGGATATTATAGAATTTTCTAAACTCAAAATCTGACTTGTTATCAAGTATCACCATTAGTATAACAGAAGAAGGAAAACTCTAGCTACAATTATAAACTAATTTGAAGAAGAAGAAGAAGAAGAAGAAGAAGAAGAAGAAGAAGAAGAAGAAGAAGAAGAAGAACTGAGAGAGTGAAAACTAGAACTTACAAGTACTGGAGAAGCTTTGAGAGAGCACAGAAGAAGAAAAACTTTGTATTTTAAGCAGAGAATAAGAGGGGAAGCTTAGAGGCAAAATGTACACAAGAACGACTAGAATCAGCGAATTAACGGTTACGTTACACACGAGCAAGTTTCAAATATCTCAAATGATGAGTCACCCAGGAAGATCTCAATGCTTCATTTTCTTCTACGGACAAACGTACCCCCATCAATCCTCATAAATTACAAACGTGCCATGCTAATTTTTACATTGTTCCATGCCTCGGGCATTGGACTCATTTAAAATCTGTTGGCCCAACCCATCAGGCTAAAATTTTTAAGGGCAATTGTGGGAACCCATTTAACATGGTCCATGTGAGTAGCCGACTAACCCAGATTGATCAAAGTATTATTCGGCCCAAATCATGATTTAATTGGTAATCGAATATTTCAAATATACTAGAACAATTACAGATATAGTCAAATCGTTTACCAATAATCTAGGGAGAGATATTCAAGAACTCCTTGATATATCTATGTATTATTTGAGTTCCTTGCATAACTCAATCTCTATTTTGATTCATCTATAAATTGTACACCCAGACTTGGGTCAAAGGGATATAACTTAGACTATTGAGAGACATTATAATAAAATAGTAACCCCTTCGTGAACATAGGCAAAATGTCAAACCACGTATATCATTGTTGTGTGTGATCTTTACTTTCAGTTCTTTGTAATTGATTTCGTTGATCTCTTTATTGTGATATTTCTTGTACTCACAAGAAACAATAATATATTCCAGTTGTTCATCCCCATTCTTTGCCTTCTCAACATCTTGAGAGGCACCAATTTATTTCAAGACGTTGATAGCGTTAGAGCTATCATTCAACTTGTCGGCATTTTGATAAGCACCAACGTTATTTTGCTGGTTAGACGAATGATAACATCAACGTTAGACACCTCAACACCAGCAGGTTGGTCAGAAAATAATTCCTCCGCATCGTCATTATCGATTGGAGGAGAGGATACTACATCATACTCTTCAAACAACTCAGAGTACTCTGAGATGCCAACTTTGATAAGAGATTCGTTCCATCCATTCTTAAAGAATACCTTCTTTATGTATTTGATCTACTTTTAGGATATGACTAGGGCCTGGTCCCAACCACGATTATATACGGTAGATGTTTTCTACACAACTTTGTACTTGGCCTCTTCGTTTTTGGCCTTAGCATCCTCGGCCTCATCCTTGGTCATTTTAGTAATGGCCTTGGCCTTCTCGATAACAGTATATAGGTCGAAGGACTCCTTGATCTTTTGATTGAGGTCAACATAAATAGTCTTCAATATTAGAACCTTATATCTTCAAGCTTCTTTACCTTGGTAACCTTAGTGTCATCAGGTTGCTGGCCAAAGTCAAACCCTTAGTCACCTCGTCCAGAGCTACCCCCATGTCATAGGACGATTTACCCATAGCAATATCTCTATTCAACACGAGTGAAGAAAAGTCCACAACTCATCATGGAAAGATAATGTGAAGATAAATACATATGCAAAAAATAAAATTACAAGATGCAGAGAGTTTGGGTGGCATATTCCACCAATTGATCATGAGTCGGATTGGAAACCATTGTCATATCAGCAGGAAGGCAAGGCAACATAATCAAACTGTGACCCAAATCTAGGCTCTCGATAATAGAGTTGAGAACGACGTTGCCTTTATCCTCCATATAATCCTTCACAGCAATACGACGGGGAGGAGAAGTCTTGTCCTTCTTTCTTTTCTTAGAGGGGGATCCACTGACTTAATTGGGGAATCCCCTATCGCTAAGGGTTATTAGGTCCCATAGCCTCATCTTTTCTATAGGAAGACTGAGAAGGTTCTTCTTTCTTCCTTATTTGGCGAGAAGTAAGATATTTGGGGCCCAGGTTACCAAAAATAAGATCCATCATCTTCCTCATGAGGTCCATTTCACTTGGAGAAAGGTTGACGGTATAAATGGATGAGAAATCTAATGACCTGAATGAGGAGGTTGTTGTCTCCTCATTTGATTTGCTGGAGATAGAGGCCTTTAGATCATTCAAATCAATCGGTAGAGCTAGATATTGATCAATTTTCTTTGCAATAAAGGAAATTATTAAACTCATGTAGATGAGGAGAAATGAAGTCGACCTTAGTTGATAACTTTCTCCAAGCCTTTGCTTCACCGACCAGAACTTTTGGAGATCGATGAAGTTGACGCCTTTCTCGTGAGGGAGTTTTTTCTGTTATTTGGTTATCAGGAAGAAAAGAGAAAACAATTACAATAAGGCAGGGGAAAGGAAAAATACAAAGTAAAATTGCAAGAGACGGTTTAGCCTATTCTTCTCCCACCCTTAGGGCAACTTGCCACTTTATATCTTGTGCCCTTAGGTATAGGGGCATATTTTCAATTCTTCATAATCATGTAGTGATATTAATACCATTTATTGGAATCAAGGAAGTTTATTACTAGGTCTTGATTAACCGCCCTTGTTTTCAGGTAGTAAATATTTTCATGAGTCATTACCCATTTGGTAATAGTACATGACCTCAATAATGCCAAGGTTGGTCATATATAATTCATTAATGTGGTGAACCCTATTAATAATACTCCAAGTATTTAGAGTGAACTTGTATGAGACCACATCAAAGTATTGGCACAATTCTAGGAATAGTTTCTTTGGGGGAAAAGTCACCCCACATTTAACAATGAAGACTGGGGGCAACTAGTGGCCCTCATTAAGCTTTCAAAGGTCACAAGGACCATTAATTAATTCTACAATAACCCAACTGGGGATATACCTAATCTTGAACCTTTTTATGGTGTTTTCATCAATTGCATACACCATTGCTAAAAGGATTAGGACGCTACAAATAAAGAATTAATCAAGGAAAATCATAAATACAATAGCAAAAAAAAAAGATAAAAATAGAGTGCTTAAAAAGAAATAGTGGGAGTGAGAGTGCTTCTTAAAGTTCCACCGTTTGAAATGAGGAGGATAGAGAGGTAATGGTCTTTTATGGTGAGAAAAGGCTAGCGGTTCCTCAAAATGATCATTGCGTGCACGGTAATTGAAATAAATGTTACGACTATCGGAGCAACGACTAAGTCCCCCTAAGGCTTAGTAACGATGACAGATTACGAGCATACCTTTGGGGCACTCAATGGGCTAAAAATTTTTAGTTTCTAGGTCATTTAAAATATTTCCCTTTGATTAATGTATAGAATGTTAAGTAGTCGTGGACCTCTGACCAAGAGAGGAAATTTTCATATCTGATGAGCAAGAGGACTTACCCAAAATTACAACCGACCATAAAACAAATCTCAACGACCTCAATGAGCCTTTGTACTTTGGGGTTGTGGGGTCAACCATTTTACTAACACGTGCTCGACCATATAGGCCCAAAACTACTGAAATCATCTGGTAAAGATAAGAAGAACCATTAAAATCAACTACACATAACCGTTGGCTACAATTAAGGGATATGATCTAACTCTCAAGGATAGTAATTAGTGGGTCTTAGGATTCCCCTAAGCTTCCTTATAAATGTAAAATCACCTCATATGGATGGAGCATGTAAGACTGAGCGTACTAAAACTCTGTCGAACTAAATTCTCAACTAATAAGGACGTACACAAGTTACCGAACAAAGTACATCTTGTATTGTATGTGTATGATATAATTCTCTTTTATAATCATTATTGTTCTTGGACTTATGTGAATTGAATCTAACAACCTAAGGAATTTACCATCTAAAAAATAGCAGGGTAAATTATATTAAATCCCCTGAACTATTTTGGGTTATCAGTTCACTACAATGAACTATTTTACCCAATAACTCGTTGCCTTTGTAATAGCCCGTATTTTTATGCTATATTAATTTGGGGATTTATTAAATTTAATGTGAGTGAATTATTTAATAAAAATCCAGAAATTAATTATGTTGTAATTATTAACGTGACGAGAGTTAGTAATTATGGGAAATTTGTTGAATATTACTAATGAGAAAAGTAATATATGATATTGATTATATTGAATGTCACGAGTGAATAAAATGACAATTTTGGAAATTTGAATCGGGACGCGCCCGTGTCGCGTCGGGACTAAATTTTGTTAAAAAAAATGAATATTTTATAAGTTGTTCGTATGGTCGTTTTGAGTGCGCCAACGCGTCCGGAAGGGTCGAGATAGTCAGAAAAGTGTACCCGGGGGAGTAGTTTGGGTCTCGGGGCATTTTTAGGCCTAATTAGTACCCCGGGAGGGCACTTTGGTCATTTTACATAATTGGGTAATTAAACCCACGAAATTCAGCAACCTATATCAGCCTTTTAGGTTAGTCATTTAGGGTTAGAATATTCAGAACCCTAGAACGGCCATTGGAGAAGAGAGGAGAGAGCTCTCAAGGCAATTCAAGGTCAAAAAGTCACCGGTTTGCACCGCCGCCACCACCAACGCGTAGATCGCGAGAAGGGGAACGCAACCACACCAAAATCAGTCGCAATCCAGACTTCTAAAATCCCAGGCAAGTGTTTAACTTGCTATTTTCGTTGGTGCAATCTACATTTTAGTTTAAGAATGATTAGGGATGAATTATGTGAAAGAAAACTCAATTTGTGGTAGGGAAATCCATGTAGTATTGGCTATTATGATGAATTCTGGAAACCCTTGCCATGTAGAGGAAATTAACCAAGAAATTTTTATGATTATAAGAAAGAAATTCTGGAGAAATATTTGTTAGAAAACTGTTTAAGAAAATTCTAGGGTTCTTGACAATTAGATGAAATTTTGGGTGAAAATTCCATGTTTAAATGATGAATATGTACATGCCTTACGTTAGAAACATCTGGTATAGTGTTATAATGTTAGTAGTAGAATTCTTGGACGTTTGGGGTTTGAAAACATGGTTTTGGATGAAGAAAATTGGTAGAACCAATAACTGCAATTCTGCAGAAAATCGAAATACCTTCTTGATCGATCGATCGAGCATAGAGCTTCGATCGATCGAAGGTTCGATCGATCGAGTCCCAGACCTCAATCGATCGACCCCTCCTAGCAGACTCCTATTTCCCTTGTTTAATTAGTTAAACTAAATTTATCGTGAAATAATTATTGGGTATTCTTTATAAATGTTTTGGGAGATAGGAAAAACCAGTAGGACATATGAATAAGTGTTGGGAACTTTATACTAAGACGAGAAGTTTACTTTTGGGGTAATTCTATAATGAACGATGAAACTACGTATTTCAAGTGAGAGATTACGGCGAATATCTATGATAGTGAATAGAGTTATACCTACTGAATTTTCTACTTGGAAGGATAGAGTCCACGAGTGTCACGTAATAAGTGAGAAAACCCTTCGAGTTAAGGTTAGAGATGAAACCTTATACGTAATACTAATAATGTGAAATTGAGGATAAATGTTGTAATTATGGGTGACGTGAGGAACCTATATTAATATGATAAAAGTGGTATATTTATATGATTGTGTGTGCATATATTATATACATGTGAAAAATATACCGCGCTACTTGCTATCCTTGGGGTTACCGCGCTGGGACAGTCTTATCTCGATGGGACCTTTATGGGGGATATTGACTTGTACCCTAGAAGATAGATATCCTTGGTACAGGCTATCGAATTGATAGTTCAGACGGTCCTAAGAGACGCGAGTATGTGCCATCCTCTTAGAGACTTGGAATCTATGCTTCGCCTCGATATTGTTTGTGTATGTGATTAATACAATTCGAGAGTGATTCCGAATTTGTATTCCCCTTGATATGAGTGGTATTGGGTTTGGATAGTAGAAGTATGCATGCACCATAGTTTTATTTGGGGTGCTGTTATTATAAATATATTATACGGGTAGTTAATATATATATGAGATTCGGGAATTTGAAACTGCCTACTGTGATTTGATAAGTAGGACATGATTGATGACTCAAATTTAAATACTTGTTTTGAGAAAGTATAATATGTCACTGGAAAACTTTATTGATTTTATAAAGTTAAAATGGAGAGCTTTGGTTACTAATTGAAACATTCTTTTCAAAATGGAATCGTTGAATTTTAAATCTTACGATTAATCTATGATAAGTTAAATTCTTGGGAAGGTTAGTATGATAAAATGATAAGATAAACCGTTGGGAAGGTTAGTGCGATAGGTGTGCACATTAGAAGAGAGGTGAGAATTTCTCAAGAGAGTGTCGCACTAATATGTTGTTGCATTGGCCTGTATCAATTTAAATACTTGCTAAACGTATTTTAAATCAAACACACTTTCGGGCTCTGACCCGTTTCTTTTTCTCTCTCTCTCTTGTATATATATGTATATATTTCAGGTGCCCAGCCATAGGGGCGTCTTGCTTAGAATCCCTTGAAAGGAACGAGCTGCAGCTTAGGTGGGAGTTGCAGGTCACTCGCGTAGACGACTTCCTTTATTGACTTCACTTCTAGCATTCTCATTTATTGGGAATGTGTCGCCCTTTCCATTATTTCATTGTTATTGGGACATTTGTATTTCAGTTATTTCCAGTACTGTTACTATGGGATTTATTCAGTAGTTGTGTTACTTTATATTTCGCATGTTGACATTCGATTGACGAATGTTTTAAATTGATTGGATTATGTTCCAGGTTATTGTGGTGTGATTATTATTTATTTATGTTGTTAATAAAATATATGTTTTTCTTTAAATAAAATTTGGAAAGTATGTATAAAAATGGTTTTGACACTTAGCTTAATTATTTAGGGTGTTAAATTGGAAAATTTATTTTTATCGACAATGATGCTGAGAATGAACCAACTGTTTACCTTGATTTAATTTAATAAAGGAGTGATCGCCCGGTATTTAATTAGGCGGGGTGTCACAGGTGGTATCAGAGCATCAGGTTCTAGTGTCCATAGGATCTGTACGGCTTATTTCGCTTTCAGCATAACGTTATTGCTATAGAGCCCTATTTTTAGGATTGTTGTATTCTTGCTTTTACGTTTAAGTCTTCAGCTATTTGAGATTTGATAATAACTGTAGACTAATAAACTTGTTCACGTTTCAGATGCCTCCGAGACGTGCTCCGAAAGATAGGCGTGCGCAGGCCGAGCAGCCAGCAGCTCCGGCACCAGGCACAATGAATGCAAATGAAGTAGCCGCCATTGTTGCTCAGGCGGTGAATGCCACGATAGCGGTGATTCAGCAGGCTCCACCCCAGGTTCAGGAAGTGGCGCCAATACCAGTACAGCTTCCATCTGCATGGGAGAGGGTTCGGGATGCTTTTCAGAAAGCGTATCCCCCTGAGTTCTCTGGTAGCTCCGATATTGTCACAGTTAGCCAATGGAAGAAACACATCCAGCGGCACCTCCGTATGTATGAGTGCACTGATGTGAAAAAGCAGTTATTGGCTTCTTTTAAGCTAGTGGGAGACGCATTATAGTGGTGGGAATCCACTACCACTCTGGAGGAGTGGGGCATGATCATTATTCAGTTGTTCTAGGAGAGGTTTGACCGCAAGTATTTTCCACTCGCAGTGCAGACTGAGATGAGACGGAGATTACTGAATCTGAAGCAGGAGAGTCTTACCATAGCAGAGTATGAGGAGGAGTTCACGAGACTTCTCACCATTATGCCAGATGAGGCACCTACTGAGAGCAAGAAGATTTTGCTATTTGTCGACGGATTAGCTTGGATGATCCGTCAGCACCTTATTGGGAATTTATCCCTGAGTACTTTCACTGATGTACTCAATGTCACATTGCTACATTGCCAGGATCACCGCTTCCATCTGCAGGGAAGCAAGAGAGCAGGAGAGTACAGCCAGCAGGGCAGGACCGAGGGTAATAGTGCCAGTGGGGCACCATCTCATGGACAGACTCGTCAGCACGAGCAGAGTTCCCATCAGGGGGACCCTGCTAAGCGATTTCGTTCAGGTGATTCTAAGCAGGGATTCGGGGGTTTTAGGCAGGGCCATCAGGGCTAGCCTAATCAGCATGGCCAGCAGGGCCAACACCGACAGCAGGGCCAGCAGCGTGCTAATCAGGCCCAACAGGGCCAGTGGCGGGGAGGCAACGACCATCAGGGCCGTGGTCAGCAAGGACAGAGGGGAGGAAACTTCAAGGGCCGATGTTTTGGGTTTGGTAAACAAGGCCATAGGCGCCAGGATTGTCCAGAGGGAGATAGGGCCCCACAGCAGCAGGGTGCCCGTAATGAGCCACAGAGGCCACTATTTCCACCTGCCCTCCCAGCTCCAGCCCAGGTGCCAGCCCTACCAGCCATTCCAGCAGCTCCAATGCAGCAGGGGAAATTACAGTATGGACGTGTCTATAACGTCCACCAGGAAGCAACTCCACAGGCACCACCCGCGATTGAGGGTATGTTTCCTATCCATGGTACTATGGGTCGAGTTTTGTTTGATACGGGGGCAACGCATTGTTTTATAGCTACGCATTTTGTGAAGGCCTTAGGGTTGTTAGTCACAGCAGAGAGCACAGTGACGTGTATAGACTCACCACTGGGGAGTGGGTCCCTTATTTTCTTTATATGCCGGGGAGTGGGGGTAGAGATTGGTATCTTGGTATTACCTACAGACATGTTAGTCTTAGACATGCACAAGCATGATGTGATTATTGGTATGGATTGGCTCGCAGCTTATAGAGCCATGATTGATTGCTTCGGTGGGAGCATTATTTTTGCCATTCCGGGGCAAGAGATGTTTGTAGTGGCGATGCCTCGCCCAGAGGGAGGCTCGATCGCTCATTTGTATTACATAGAGGAGGATACCTTTAAGGAGGTCGTGATTCCCTTAGATTCGATCCCAGTTGTCAGGGAGTATTCTGATGTGTTTCAGGAGATACCAGGCCTACCTCCCAGTCGAGAGATAGACTTTGTTATAGATTTATTGCCAGATACGAGACCTATAGCACGCGCACCGTACTGTATGGCTCCGGCAGAGATGCGAGAGCTACGAGATCAGATAGAGCAGCTGTTAGGTGAGGCCTTAATTCATAGGAGTACCTCACCTTGGGGTGCTCTAGTCTTGTTTGTGAAGAAGAGAGATGGTTCACTGAGATTGTGTGTCGACTATCGGGCTCTGAACAAGGTAACTATACGGAATAAGTATCCGTTGCCTCAAATCGATGATCTGTTCGACCATTTGAGGGGAGCAACTTTCTTTTCGAACATAGATCTGAGGTCGGGGTACCATCAGTTACGTATTAGAGAGCAGGATGTTTCAAAGACTTCCTTCTTGTCGAGATATGGGTCCTATGAGTTCAGGGTGATGCCGTTCGGACTCACAAATGCCCCAGTCGTTTTCATGGACTTGATGAACCGAGTATTCAGAGAGTTCTTGGATCAGTTTGTCATCGTCTTCATAGATGACATCTTGATATATTCACACTTCGAGGAGGAGCATACCGAGCACTTGAGGCAGGTTCTTCAGACTCTACGAGAGCATCAGTTGTATGCTAAGTACGAGAAGTGTGGATTCTGGTTGAGAGAGGTACAGTTCTTAGGACATGTTGTTTCTGAGCAGGGGATAGCAGTTGACCCGAGTAAAGTATCAGCGGTGAGGGAGTGGCGACAGCCCACGACACCGACGGAAGTGCGTAGTTTCTTGGGGTTAGCTGGTTACTACAGGAGATTCATTCGGGGATTCTCCAAAATAGCGGGTCCATTGACCAATCTGACTCGCAAGGGGGTACCATATGTTTGGGATGACGCTTGTCAGTTGGCTTTCGACGAGCTGAAAGACAAGCTTACTTCAGCGCCAGTCCTTGCGTTACCGAAGCCGGGTGTGGAGTAACTGGTTTAGACCGATGCCTCTTTACGGGGACTTGGGGGAGTACTTCAGCAGGAGGAGAAGGCTATAGCTTTTGCCTCCCGCAAGCTTAAGCCGCATGAGAAGAATTACCCCACCCACGACCTGGAGTTAGCAGCGATCGTCTTTGCATTGAGGATATGGAGGCACTATTTGTTGGGAGAGAAGTTCCGTTTGTTCACAGACCATAAGTCACTGCAGTACCTGTTCACTCAGCGAGAGCTGAATATGCGTCAGCGCAGGTGGTTAGAGTTTGTGAAAGACTATTAGTTCGAAATACAGTATCATCCGGGGAAGGCCAACGTAGTTGCTGATGCGTTGAGCCGTAGATCGGTAGACGATGTAGCGGACGTCTGGAAAGCAAAGTGGAAGGAGTTGGGACACCAGGACGCAGTAGCACGTTCTTTCATATCCGTGATCTCAGTCACACCCGAGATTTTTACGAGGGTGATACAAGCACAAACCACAGACCCGTTTTGCCAAGAGCAGATTGTGCGACTTTTAGCCGAGGGCGTTGATTCCTATTCTGTTAGTTCCGATGGAGGTTTGCGATTTGATGGGAGATTGGTGGTTCCATTAGGAGCAGAATTACGTCATCCAGTGATGACTCATTCTCATGGGTCCCGATTTGCAGTTCATCCGGGAGGCGATAATATGTACCAGGATATGAGGCGACAATACTGGTGGAGTGGGATGAAGAAGGACATCGTCGAGTTCGTGTCCAAGTGTTCTACCTACCAACTGGTAAAGGTGGACCACCAGAAACCGTCAGGATTGCTTCAGCCATTGGAAGTACCCGCGTGGAAGTGGGAGAGTATTTCCATGGACTTTATTACAGGGTTGCCTACATCACAGCGGGGCCACGATTTTATCTGGGTGATTGTAGACCGTTTGACCAAGGTGGCTCATTTTCTGCCAGTGCGGACAGATTATACCACAGGTCGGTATGCTCAGTTGTTCATTTCTGAGATTGTCAGATTACATGGGGTTCCCCTGAATATTATGTCAGATAGAGACAAGATCTTCGTGTCACGTTTCTGGGAAAGCTTTCAGGAGGCTATGGGTACTGAGTTGAGGTTGAGTTCAGCTTATCACCCCCAGACAGACGGACAGAGACAGAGCGTACTAATCAGATGTTAGAGAATATGCTACGCATGTGTGTCCTTGATTTTGGAGGAGGTTGGGAGCCACACCTTCCACTGGTAGAGCTCGCTTATAATAACTCGTATCAGTTTACGATTGGTATGGATCCATTTGCGGCTTTGTATAGTAGCCTTGTCGTTCTCCCACTTGTTGGCTCGAAGTGGGGGACAACAAGTTACTAGGACCGGAGGTGATTCAGGAGACCTCCGTGAGGATTGAGATGATAGGAGTCGCATTCGGGTAGCCCAGGACAGGCAGAAGAGCTACGCCGATACAAAACGGTTCTTCCAAGAGTTTAATGTGGGGAACCAAGTGTTATTGCGTGTATCTCCTATGAAGGGAGTGATGAGGTTCGGGAAGAAGGGGAAGTTGGATCCGAGGTACGTGGGACCATTTCCCTTCATCGAGAGAATTGGGCCGGTTGCATACAGGTTGGGACTGCCAGAGTATTTACATCGCATTCACGATGTATTCCACATCTCGTTGTTGAGACGGTATCTTCGGGATGATATGGCCCATACTCACATCGCGATAGATGAGATAGACTTACAGCCTGACAGCTCTTACGAGGAGAGACCGGTGGTTATCCTAGACTATAGTGAGAGGAGATTGAGGTCGAAGATAGTTCCACTTGTGCGGGTCCAGTGGAAGCATCATAATGTGGAGGAATCCACTTGGGAGCGTGAGGCAAATATACGCGAGAGATATCCCTTATTTTTCGAATTTTGGGACAAAATTCCGTTATTACGGGAGAAGTATGTAATACCCCGTATTTTTATGCTATATTAATTTGGGGATTTATTAAATTTAATGTGAGTGAATTATTTAATAAAAATCCTGAAATTAATTATGTTATAATTATTAACGTGACGAGAGTTAGTAATTATGGGAAATTTGTTGAATATTACTAATGAGAAAAGTAATATATGATATTGATTATATTGAATGTCACGAGTGAATAAAATGACAATTTTGGAAATTTGAATCGGGACGCGCCCGTGTCGCGTCGGGACTAAATTTTGTTAAATAAAAAGTGAATATTTTATAAGTTGTTCGTATGGTCATTTTGACTGCGCCAGCGCGTCCGGAAGGGTCGAGATAGTCAGAAAAGTGTACCCGGGGGTGTAGTTTGGGTCTCGGGGCATTTTTAGGCCTAATTAGTACCCCGGGAGGGCATTTTGGTCATTTTACATAATTGGGTAATTAAACCCACGAAATTCAGCAACCTATATCAGCCTTTTAGGTTAGTCATTTAGGGTTAGAATATTCAGAACCCTAGAACGGCCATTGGAGAAGAGAGGAGAGAGCTCTCAAGGCAATTCAATGCCAAAAAGTCACCGGTTTGCACCGCCGCCACCACCAACGCGTAGATCGCGAGAAGGGGAACGCAACCACACCAAAATCAGCCACAATCCAGACTTCTGAAAATCCCAGGAAAGTGTTTAACTTGCTATTTTCGTTGGTGCAATCTCCATATTAGTTTAGGAATGATTAGGGATGAATTATGTGAAAGAAAACTCAATTTGTGGTAGGGAAATCCATGTAGTATTGGCTATTATGATGAATTCTGGAAACCCTTGCCATGTAGAGGAAATTAACCACGAAATTTTGATGATTATAAGAAAGAAATTCTGGAGAAAGATTTGTTAGCAAACTGTTTAAGAAAATTCTAGGGTTCTTGATAATTAGATGAAATTTTGGGTGGAAATTCCATGTTTAAATGATAAATATGTACATGCCTTATGCTAGAAACATCTGGTATAGTGTTATAATGTTAGTAGTAGAATTCTTGGACGTTTGGGGTTGGAAAACATGGTTTTGGATGAAGAGAATTGGTAGAACCCGTAACTGCAATTCTGCAGAAAATCGAAATACCTTCTTGATCGATCGATCGAGCATAGAGCTTCGATCGATCGAAGGTTCGATCGATCGAGTCCCAGACCTTGATCGATCGACCCCTCCTGGCAGACTCCTATTTCCCTTGTTTAATTAGTTAAACTAAATTTATCGTGAAATAATTATTGGGTATTCTTTATAAATGTTTTGGGAGATAGGAAAGACCAGTAGGACATATGAATAAGTGTTGGGAACTTTATATTAAGACGAGAAGTTTAATTTTGGGGTAATTGTATATTGAACGGTGAAACTACGTATTTCAAGTGAGAGATTACGGCGAATAGCTACGATAGTGAATAGCGTTATACCTATTGAATTTTCTACTTGGAAGGATAGAGTCCACGAGTGTCACGTAATAAGTGAGAAAACCCTTCGAGTTAAGGTTAAAGATGAATCCTTATACGTAATACTAATAATGTGAAATTAAGGATAAATGTTATAATTATGGGTGACGTGAGTAACCTATATTAATATGATAAAAGTGGTATATTTATATGATTGTGTGTGCATATATTATATACATGTGAAAAACATACCGCGCTACTTGCTATCCTTGAGGTTACCGCGCTGGGACAGCCTTATCTCGATGGGACCTTTATGGGGGATATTGACTTGTACCCTAGAAGATAGATATCCTTGGTACAGGCTATCGAATTGATAGTTCAGACGGTCCTAAGAGACGCGAGTATGTGCGATCCTCTTAGAGACTTGGAATCTATGCTTCGCCTCGATATTGTTTGTGTATGTGATTAATACAATTCGAGAGTGATTCCGAATTTGTATTCCCCTTGATATGAGTGGTATGGGGTTTGGATAGTAGAAGTATGCACGCACCATAGTTTTATTTGGGGTGTTGTTATTATAAATATATTATACGAGTAGTTAATATATATATGAGATTCGGGAATTTGAAACTGCCTACTGTGATTTGATAAGTAGGACATGATTGATGACTCAAATTTAAATACTTGTTTTGAGAAAGTATAATATGTCACTGGAAAAATTTATTGATTTTATAAAGTTAAAATGGAAAACTTTGGTTACTAATTGAAACATTCTTTTCAAAATGGAATCGTTGAATTTTAAATCTTACGAGTAATCTAAGATAAGTTAAATTCTTGGGAAGGTTAGTATGATAAAATGATAAGATAAACCGTTGGGAAGGTTAGTGCGATAGGTGTGCACATTAGAAGAGAGGTGATAATTTTTCAAGAGAGTGTCGCACTAATATGTTGTTGCATTGGCCTGTATCAATTTAAATACTTGCTAAACGTATTTTAAATCAAACACACTTTCGGGCTCTGACCCGTTTCTTTTTCTCTCTCTCTCTCTCTTGTATATATATGTATATATTTCAGGTGCCCATCCACAGGGGCGTCTTTCTTAGAATCCCTTGAAAGGAACGAGCTGCGGCTTAGGTGGGAGTTGCAGGTCACTCGCGTAGACGACTTCCTTTATTGACTTCACTTCTAGCATTCTCATTTATTGGGCATGTGTCGCCCTTTCCATTATTTCATTGTTAGTGGGACATTTGTATTTCAGTTATTTCCCGTACTGTTACTATGGGATTTATTCAGTAGTTGTGTTACTTTATATTTCGCATGTTGACATTCGATTGACGAATATTTTAAATTGATTGGATTATGTTCCAGGTTATTGTGGTGTGATTCTTATTTATTGATGTTGTTAATAAAATATATGTTTTTCTTTAAATAAAATTTGGAAAGTATGTATAAAAATGGTTTTGACACTTAGCTTAATTATTTAGGGTGTTAAATTGGAAAATTTATTTTTATCGACAGTGATGCTGAGAATGAACCAACTATTTACCTTGATTTAATTTAATAAAGGAGTGATCGCCCGGTATTTAATTAGGCGGGGTGTCACAGCCTTGTACTTTTGACCAATTTATTCTTCCCCAAAAATATGTTACGTGTCCAAATTAATAGATAAAAGTCATGTGAATAACATGTGTTTGTCTATTTTTTTGAAAATTACTGAATCACCATTTTACTTAATTAACTCAATTTAAAAATTTACATCAATTGGTTTTGATAATTTGACATCGGATTATTTAAATATCCCATATTATATATAGCATATCATCGCTATGTCCCAACACCATTGTCGCCTCCTAAAATCAACACCACCACCCACTACCACGCCCATAAAATGTCCAAATCCAAAATGATCACCATTACACACCAACGAAAAACTACAACCATTGATTCGAAAATGACATAATCGCGATCTACACTCACTGTAATAAAATCGAGTAAAAGTTCACAAGGAAATCGATTCAAACCTACAGTGAATTGATTCAAGTCACATAAATCAAATAATGAACCCCAAATTGTTTTTTAAAATCTACTTATATTTTCAAAATCGATCACATCTAAAAGATTGAAAACTTAATTGCTTCAAATCGATCTTCAAAAAATCGAAAACAAAAATATGTTAGAAAATCGAACTTAAATTTGTTTAAAAACTACAATCAATATAAAACATCAAAAAATGATATAAAAGAAACAATTAACATGAGATAGACTAGATGAAGAGATATAGGAAGGTTAGTGGTACCAACAAAAGTGGCGAGAAGAGGGGAGAAATGTTTAGATTGTGAGAGAGGGTAATATATATATATATATATATATATATATATATATATATATATATATATATATATATATATATATATATATATATATATATATATAAAATAAGGAGTAGGATGTTTTTACTATTCAATAAGTTGACAACTTAATTAGAGGCTAGGATTGAATGGGGCAAAATTGAATCCAATGGCTCACATTTTTTTGGAGGTAAGATGATGAGGTTTAACAATTTAACCTTTAATTTGTTCCAAATTGATGGGTAATTTTGTAAACAAACATACTTTCCCCTCAATCACCTCACGATGGAAGTCTGCATAGTACACTCAATCTCATACCACCATACCTACCCAACCTCTACACTCAACCTCTCACTATATCTACCTGCTCCATGACTGAAGCCATTCAGCGATCCCTCTCTCGATTTCTTCTCTGGCTCTGTCAACATTGGGATTTTAGTTCGTTCAGTAACAGGTAAATACCATTCGTCCATTAAGTTTTTTTTCGGCTCGTTTGGGGTTTTTTGGTTCGTTAGGTAACAGGTAAATCCCATTCCTCTCTACCTCTTACCATTAAGTTTTTTTTTTGGTTCATTTGGGATTTTTGTGGTCGTTTTTGTGTGTGGCCTAAAGACCTAAACCCCATTCGTAAATCCAGTAAATCCCATTCGCCCCATTTTTGTTCATCTCTTTGCACTAACATTTGTGTGTGGCCTCCTGTGTGTTTGTCTAAATGCTCCAATGACAAATTTTTTGTTGCTATTGGTATCACTCTTTAATAGGATATGCCAGATATTTTTTTTTCTTCTTTACTTGAGCGGGTATATTTTGGAACCTTTTACATCATGATGAAATAAATTTTAGTTTATACCTGTTATTATGTCATTGGTTGATAAAACTTCCAATTAGTGCCAAGTTTCATGTTTTTTAGTTTTTGTTTGAAATACATCGTTTTTTAGTTTTTAGTTTACAGTAGCTTAATTTCATGATTTTTGCGGCAATTCAAGAACATCATCAGGCCCTTTGATAGCAGAAAATATAAATAAACTTGGGATCATTTTGGCCTAGGTCTATGTATAGTATTCTTAGAAGTTTGATGTGTTTCTAATTTCATGTATTGTTTTTTAGTTTTATGTTCAGTAATGCCAAGTTTCATGTTTTTTAGTTTTTGTTTGAAATACATCGTTTTTTAGTTTTTAGTTTACAGTAGCTTAATTTCATGATTTTTGCTGCAATTCAAGAACATCATCAGGCCCTTTGATAGCAGGAAATATAAATAAACTTGGGATCATTTTGGCCTAGGTCTATGTATAGTATTCTTAGAAGTTTGATGTGTTTCTAATTTCATGTATTGTTTTTTAGTTTTATGTTCAGTAATGCCAAGTTTCATGTTTTTTAGTTTTTGTTTGAAATACTCTGTTTTTTAGTTTTTAGTTTATAGTAGCTTAATTTCAAGTTTTTTTGTTGCAGTTCAAGAACATCATCAGGCGAAATATAAATAAACTTGGGATCATTTTGGTTTAGGTTTATGTATAGTATTCTTAGAAGTTTGATGTGTTGCTAATTTCATGTATTATTTTTTAGTTTTATGTTCAGTAGTGCCAAGTTTCATGCAAATCTGTTTTAACTGTTCAATGACTATTTCAATCGTAGTTGATAGTTGACTTATCCATCTTTTCATTTTGTAGTTGATAATTGACTTCTTTTTCCACATGGAGGACATTACTGTATTCGGCATAGTACGTTACTTATAGTTCTTTACTTTTTTTTCAACCTACTAACTCCATTCTTTACTTTTTTTCAACCTACTAATTCTATTCTTTACTTTTTTTTTCCTTCAAGGTTGATGAAGACGCACAAAATGTTGTAACAACTACCCCCTCTCTTCTATTCATCTGTTTCGCAACTATATGTTTTGCTTTTAACTTTAAATGTTGCCTTTGCACTTAGATTCAAAGGCTCCGCATAAATAATATTGGTGTTGTTATCCATAATGAATCCCGCCTCAATGCTATTCGTTCCGTGGTAACATAATGCAACTATTTAGTGCCTTCGTACTTATTAACAATTTCCTTCATTGTTAATTTATTTTCCCTTTTTCCTTTTTTCCTTTTTCCCTAATTCCAGGGGATTGGAAAAGAAAACGTGGCACCAAATGTGGATAAAGGGAAAGGAAAGGAGAAGGAATCTTTACAAGTGGTATATTTAACATTTCAATGGTTATGACCCTATTTGTTCTCATTATTTTTTTTATCACGTTCTTCATTTTTTCTTAATCTATTCTCTTTAATATATCCTCTTTCTTTTAATTCTGACTATCAACTTTGCCTTCGTATTATATAGATTCAAAGGCCGCACAAAAATACCGGCGGTATTGTTATACATGATGATGTTCAACTCAAAGCTATTTGTGTTGCGGTAACTAGTTGTCTATATATGTTTTTTCCCTTTCAAAATTCTTATAATCAAGTTCTTATTCACATTTCATTAATGACGTCGATGTTATTTCATTTACATAGCCGCATACTCAGCATAACAATGGAAATGACAAAGGCAAGGGAAAAGAGAAAGCAAATGTGGCGCCTATTAGGGTAAATATTTCTCAACAACTTTCCACAGTTTTCTTTTTTCAAGTTAAAAAAAATCGCACCTTATAATCCTTTCATCTCTTTTTATATGTTTTAATTGTTTCTATAGGCATCTTGGGTGGGTAAGAGGAATGTCTCTTCTGGAGCGGTATGTTTCCAACATTACCGTATTTGTTTTTATAATGCTCCCTCTACTATATGGTCACATTTTGCATTTACCATGTAAGATGAATATAAATGTTAAGTACACCATTCTGAATAATTTACATCTGTAATTTACCATCTTGCTATACATCGTACGATTTAAAATATTTACCTCATTTTAAATACCAAACTATTACCACTTTCTATTACTAATGTTACTATATAAGACCATTATTCAAAACCCCTTCATTATTGTCACGTTGTGTTGATAATCTTATTTCTTCTTTAGGCACCCTATGTTACCTTAATCTCAAAAAGTGCCCTGGCACAACGAATGCGACGGGAATGAGAACGGGAATCATTTATTCCTTTGCCAACTAGAAATGAAATCTGATTGCCATCCCAATATCTCCCGTCTACTGAACATTTAAAACCATCTGATAACTTAATCTCAAGTCGTGTTCTGGCTCAACGACAACGCCAAGAACATGAAAGACTTTCTCGCTTTCAATCTTCGTGTGATGTTATGCCTCCAGAACCTACATTTGTCAATCCCCATCACTCTGCACCACAATCCACCACAAATGTTGAATATATGGCACCATGTAATAGCTTAAACTCAAAACGTGCGCTTGGCCAACGACAACGACGTGATCGAGAAAGAGCACTTCAGTTACAAAAAACACTAGACAATCAATCATCTACTCAGACTCCTAATGTTCACAAGTCAATAACACCACCTGCCCTTGCTAGCACAGAACGTTTTCCTAAGCGAGCAATGGTTTCACAATCGTCCTCTATTGATGCAAGGGTTAAACCCCCTTCAACAATAATCGAGAATTTTATGCAACTGAGAACCCCTGATCAATTGGACTTTCCTCTACAAAGACTTATCCCTTTGACTGATAGTTTATCAATTCCAGTTGATCAAATTTATATGCCCCCAATAGCTTTGCCTCGCAACCTCTGTCAAGATTTTAACCAAATTGAACTCGACACATTTGTTAATCATGGCGTCCCCTGTGAACCATCCGAAACTGTTCAAAATCCACCTACCACTCATACAAATAGTATTAAACGTCTCCCCCAAACTGAAGATAACCACCCTAGGTAAATCTTTTATGTATATTTCATTATTTGGAAATTTATCTAATGACATACTTTATATTCCTTAACACATTCTTTTCATTTTATACTTAGATCCACTCTACCAGGTGTCAGCAATGTAGCAAGTACGAGTACAAATCGAGCATCATATGTTGACTTTAGTAGACATTTTCTTGGCCCCATGACTGTTCCGTGCCCTTATTGTCACGCTTTACATTGGATGGATGAAAGGTTATCCGACACATCGAAAGTGCATCCCCTATTTGGAAAGTGTTGCAAACAGGGACAAGTTCGTTTGTCAAATCTTATTGAACCCCCACTGGAAATTAAACATCTATTCGATGGCAATGATGTTCAATGCAAGTATTTTCAGAATCATATT
Source organism: Sambucus nigra (assembly GCA_949130495.1). Classification (NCBI taxonomy): domain Eukaryota; kingdom Viridiplantae; phylum Streptophyta; class Magnoliopsida; order Dipsacales; family Adoxaceae; genus Sambucus; species Sambucus nigra. Next base: position 305,325,340 of record OX422207.1, on the reverse strand, counting down.
AGGGAATATAATGTTGCTAATGCATTTACGAGTCTAGGTGTCCAGATGGATGATAGAGTCCTCACAGGTAGGGGTCCCACATCTTTCACCATTCATGGTGAGCTACGTCATCGTATTGGGGCCTTATTACCAGAACCGGGGCTCGAAGAGGAAGCTGCATATGCACAATTATACATATACGATCCGGATGTGGCATTGCAAATTAGGGAACGTAGAAATCCGCGTTTACGCACTGATGTATTTCGAATAATTCAAGGTTCCATGGAGGCGAATAATCCGTTTATATACAAATATCGTCAGGCATTTTCAATATTAGAAGAATCCTCTCGAGCGGGCCAAAACTTGTCATCATACCTTCATTACAATACTGCAGCAGATCGTAGAAGGTATAATTTGCAGTCGGCCGATGAGATTATTGTTATTTTTCCTGGCGATGGCCACAATTCCTTTGCTATTAGAGATATTGTTGTTCGCTTACATGGGGGAAATCAATTGATGCAAATTAGTGAATGCCACCCGGCATACATTCCTTTGCATTATGTACTTCTATACCCTTATGGTCAGCTTGGATGGGAGCCTGAAATGATGCTATGGGATGTAGTAAATAATGTTGGCAAGATAATCAACTTACTCAGTTGTATTATTATGGATATCGTTTGTTTCAACACGGTACTGAATACTCTACAATTTTGAGAGGAGGTAAACTTTTTTAGGAGTTCATTGTGGATGTCTGGTCTTCTACAGAACAAAACCGCCTAACTTATTTCAGGCTTAATCAGAACACCCTTCGTGCCAAATTATACAAAGATCTTGCGGATTGTATATCTGAGGGTGTTGAACCATTGCAAATTGGTAAACGAATGATTTTGCCCTCTTCCTTCACTGGTAGTGCATGAAATATGTTTGAGATCTACCAAGATTCGATGGCCATAACACGATTCCATCAACACCCAGATATTTTTCTCACAATGACTGCCAATCCTAAATGGCCTGAAATCACTAAGAAACTATTATCGGGTCAGAATGCGGTTGATTGTCCCGACTTGGTCTCACGTGTATTTGAATTAAAGAGAAAAGCATTAATGAAGGAGATCAAGGATAAAAATGTTTTTGGTAAGAAAGTTGCCCACGTTTTTACAATCGAATTCCAAAAATGGGGTTTACCCCACATGCACGCTATTCTTTTCCTTGACAGCCAAAGCAAGATTAAAACATGTGCCCGGGTAGATGATGTTGTTTGTGCAGAGTTTCCAGACCCCATCGACGATCCAATGCTTTTCCAAACCATTCTTGGTTGTATGGTTCATGGTCCCTGCAGATTCTTGAATCCTAATTCTCCTTGCATGGAAAATGGTAGATGCACGAAGAAATATCCACGAGAATTTGCAGATGCCACTTCAATGGACAGTAACGGATATCCAATATATCGTCGTCGTGACGATGATAGGGAATATACTACTTCCAGTGGGAAAAAGGTACGAAATAGCGATGTTGTGCCTTATAATCCATATTTGTCTCGGCTATTCAATTGTCACATCAATGTTGAGGTTTGTGCCGGTTTAAGATGTGTTAAATATATTAACAAGTACATTTATAAAGGCCATGATTTCACGACTATGGTCTTGGGAGCTGTTGATGAAATCCAACAATATTTAGATGCAAGGTACATCGGTCCCCCAGAAGCAGCCTGGCGAATTTATAGTAATCACATGCATCAGGAAAAACCACTTGTTACGCGATTAGATTTACATTTACCTGGGATGCATCATGTTGTGTTCAATCCCGCAGAATCTCCAAGTATGATTGCTGATAGGGCTAGGGTTCAAATGAGTTCGTTAACTGGATTTTTTGCTTTCTGCGCATCGAATGTTTCTGTACGAGCTTACACTTACCAAGAGTTTCCGCAACATTATGTTTGGAGTAATACAATAAAACTCTGGACTCCGAGGAAAACACGCGAGTTTGTTATTGGTAGATTGTACTTTGCTAGCCCTAATTCAGGTGAAAGATTTTATTTGCGATTGCTTCTGACCTTTGTCAAAGGACATACATCCTTTAAGTGCTTACGCACGGTCAACAATGTCGTGCACGATACTTTTAAGTCTGCGTGTGTAGCGAGGGGATTGCTTGAAGATGATAATGAATGGGTTAAATGTTTACAAGAGGCATTAATCATTCGAACTAGATATCAACTTAGGCGTCTTTTTGGTGTTATACTTACACAATGTTTCCCTTTGCATCCTAATTTATTATGGAATCAATTTTCCATTCACATATGTGACGATCTAATCCATAAGTTGCGTACACTCTTTGCTATTCCAAACCCAACGGACATTCAAGTTCAAGATTATGGTTTGTTTCTTCTAAATGAGGTGCTTCAAGAGTCTGGTAAGACTTTATCTGACTTTCCTCCTATGCCTCTACCAACTTCAAATTGGAGTACTATGGGTGGGAATAGGTTAATGTGGGAACATCAACAATTACAATCATTAGCAGAGCAAGGTGACGCACAACTTGATGTTACTTGCCTTAACGAGGGGCAACGTTTGTCTTACATGGCAATAACTTCATCCGTTTTTGAAAATAAAGGAACTACTTTTTTCTTGAATGGGGGTGCTGGCACTGGCAAAACATTTTTTTATACAATTGGAACTTTTTGTCGTAGTTTGGGTCATACAGTTATTAGTGTCGCATAATCAGGGATTGCTTCTTTATTGTTAGTTGGTGGTCGAACTGCGCATTCAACCTTCTGCATTCCATTAGATATTCTTGAAAACTCCAATTGTGGATTTACAAAGTAGTCAATCCATGCCGAGCTATTTAAATCGGCCAAACTTATCATATGGGATGAAGTCCCAATACAACATAGGCATTGTGTTAAGGCTGTTGATCGGACTCTTCAAGATATCTGTAATGTTAAACAGCCTTTCGGGGGAATAACTATTGTTTTAGGTGGCGATTTCAGATAGATCTTACCTGTTATCCCAAGAGGAGTTCGTGAGGAAATTGTAACTGCGTCACTGAGGCGGTCAGCGCTTTGGAAACACATCCATGTTTTGACCTTAAATCTAAACATGCGACTCAATCATTTGGAGCCTGAAACTATGCAGTTTTCAACTTTCTTGAATCATGTATCACCATTTATTTTATAATATGTTCAATATTCTTCACTATTCCTACCATGTTAGTTTAACTTTTCCCCCATTTCATTAGATTGGGTCCAACCCACTTGAAAATGTAACGTTGCCTTCGACCATACAAAAGTGTAATGATGTTGAAGATTTAATTGCCAAAGTGTATCCATTGTTGAATGTGGATGGTACAGTTACTCCAAGCTTCCTCACTGAACGGACAATTCTTTCTGCGCGGAATGATGATGTGAGTGCTATAAATAATTTAGCCTTAAATATTTTCCCAGGTGATACAAAAACGTATTTCAGTGCCGATAAATTATGCGATGATGAATCGGGTTCAGACGTACATAATCAATACCTGAACGAGTTTTTGAACTCTCTTAATCCTTCTGGTTTACCCTTATTTAAGTTGGACCTGAAAGTAGGGTGTCCAATTATGTTGATGAGAAATATTGCGCCGAAAGATGGTCTTTGCAACGACACATGTTTGGTCATTACGAAGCTTGGAGAACATGTCATTGAGGCACAAATTCTAACTGGGGATAAGTGTGGCAATTTAGTCTTAATTCCAAGAGTATCTTTAACTCCTTCGTCTGCGAAAATGCCTATCAAAATGACAAGACGTCAATTTCCAATTCGACTCGCATATGCCATGAAAATTAACAAATCACAAGGTCAATCTGTAATGTTTGTGGGAATTGACTTGCGCACACCGGTTTTAAGTCATGGGTAGTTATATGTAGCGTTATCTTGAAGCACAAGTGCTAATCGAATCAACATCCTCCTTCCCGATGATGGTTTGCTTTTCACGACAAATATTGTTTACTCGGAAGTACTCTTATAAACGCCAATGAGATGTATGTCGTTAATTTTTTATGCACAATATCTTTATATACATGTTACGATTCTATATCAACTTCTAACCATTTCATAACCTTTATTAGGATTGGGAGCCGATGGCCAGGCATCAAAAGTGGATAAGTTCCCGTAGATTATTTAAATGGGGTTCCCACAACAAGGTACACCGTCTATATGTCGTCTATATATCGCTTCTTCGTTTCATCTGTTTTCTTTAATCAATACTAACTATTAATGTTTCTTCTAGATTGTCGTGCACAACCCTAATCTTCATTGTAAATACGTCGAGCTCGATACAAGGACATTTCATAGAGTGATTCAGAGAATGTATCCCAGGAATGCAATGTGATTGCCTTTCAATAGGATATTCGTTTTTTGATGCCTAGCTATACTAATTTTGTAAACTTTTTGCTCCCACTTTTGTATAGTTTTCTAGGACTTTCTTTTACCTTTCTTTTACCTTGCATAATCTGTATGTATTTTTGTAAGTGCGAATTGGCAAAAGTTAGTTTGTGACTTTCGGTTTAATGCATTATAAAGAACGATGGCATAATTCTAAAATGGCTCAATCATGTCTTTTATCTCACAAGTGTTTCAACTTCTTCATTTTTATTATTGTTTTGGGTGATGCTTCAGAATTTTAGTTATCGTATTTCCAAGTATGCTAACTCATTCGTATCCCTTTGTGTTAATATTTGAATGACACTTCGCGCATGATGTTTCTTAAGCATACAAATGTCTTTAAGACATACGAATTATGTTATCAATTCTTTGATTGTTTGTTTTTGTGCAGTGTCGCAGCCGTGGTAGGATTTATGCAGTGTCGCATCAGACCTCATTTGCTTCTTCTCTACCTCAGCAGTGCTAAGAGGTATGCATAACTATATACTTAGAATGCACATATATACTTGGAATTGATTTTTTTTTATATCGAGAAAAACTTAGGCTCAATGTATGTACAACGACCGGTTTCCTTTTCTACTCCAAACACACGAACAAAGAGAGTCTCAAATCTTAAGGCAATATTTATATCTATATATATAATAGGCTGGTCATGCACCCGTGTGTCTCATAACAGCAGAACCGAATGAATGTTTATGTCGTAACATGAATGTAATAGGAACAGATTGAATATAATAGGAACAAATTTTATAATAGGAACTGATTGAATATAATAGGAACTGATTGAATATAGGAACTGATTTCATACTCAATGGTATGAATATAGATTGAATATAGGAACTTATTACCGAAACCCCTGCCAATCAGCAGTTGCAATATCAAGCTGATTGAATATAGTTTATCAATATCAGTTACTTGCATACAACCAAAATTAACATTAGTTACTTGAATTTTTACGGTATCAACAAAAATTACTTGCATTTTTCCAATATTAACATCCAGTATCAACATCAATCACTTGCATTTTTCAAAAACTAAGAAATCATCCTATTGTAGTCTTGATGATTAACGATAATGCATAGGGGATCTGAGGTAAGTAATTAGAGTGACATTATGAGGACAACCAATAAAACCTGATATGATTTCATGTATTTTTCTAGATGTATTCTTGATGCTAAAAAGGTCAGAGGATTCAGCTCCGCCTCCCCCTACAACTTTCCATATGAATGCAACGTAGTTAGTGATAAGATTTCATTAGAGAATAAGATTTCGAACTCTAGATATGATTACATTTTGGGTTCTTTGATTTGATTCTAATGCAATTATATTCATTTTAGTCAAAATTATCCGAGTTTTGTTTGAATACTAAGAATGAGATAAGACAATCTTTGAAATAATCAACTCTAGATAAGGAATTTTGTACCCTTATCCTATGTCCCTCTCTATTGTAATATTTGTTTCCATCTTTCACCTCCCACTTCTTATTTAGTAGTTCCATGTTGTTTTTGTTATTAAAATGTGTAACTGGTCATTTCCATGAGATTGAATTACTTGGTTTTTGGTATTTCTACTTTACCAATGGTTGAAGTAGTCCATTTCATTGTTACATAAGTAAGGATTTGGATGATGAAATTGAAGGTCGTATAAATTTAGAGATTCATACATAAGTAAGAATACTTAATTATACCTAAAAATGATTTCTTACTGTTTGTTAGGTAAAGAGGCGTGTTCCTTATTATAATGTTACAAAATTTGAGATAAAATGTCTTTGCATATATTTCAGATTACTTAAGATCATTTATTTTGGGTTGCTTTTTGTGGAGCATATGGAATTTGGTGAGAAATAAGTAAGACACTTACTATTTTCGTTATTGATTATTTGTGTACTACTTTTGTCACAATAGTCTTTCTTGGAGTATGGTTATACATAGTATCAGTTGTTTTAATGCGAACTTAAACTCCCAATGTTTGTGTCTTTTTTTTAAAGACTTTTTAAAAAAAAATAATTTGTTATCCCATGTTACTTCACGTAACAAAAGTCCACCTCTTGGTTAAATGTTGGACATATATAACACAACATTCGAATCAGATAAATTTATAATACTTATTTTTATGATTTACATTAGTTATTTAATGTATATCACTTTGGAAGGATTGGGTTACGGCAAATATGTTTGATGTGATCAATTGAATCAGTTGAACTTTTAAAGTACAAAAACTTGGTAGCCTCAGTTGAACATTCCAGCATGATGTCACATCAAGAGCACATGAGGCCTGGGGGGGTGATTTAGGCTGAGGCTAGGATTTTAGGATCGCATTGGCACATGCGCAGCATGACGCAAAGCAGAGGAAGGGTCTGCTACTGTAAAAATCTTGAGGCCACCTGAATGGTTTTCTCTCCTTCTATATAAATATAATTGTTTTAATCTCCTGAGATTGGCTAACATGTGCAGGTTGATGTGTGTACGTCTTTCTTCTGATAATGTTGCCTCTCAATCCAGTAGCTTCTCTCTTGAGGTGAAGTTTCAACATTTCACTGTTGATTTTTAACATTTCACTGTTGATTTTTCTTTGCTTAACCAAAGGACCATAGACTTCATTAGTGATGTGAATCTTGGTCTATATTCATTTTTATTGTGTATTTGTGTTTATGGTCTTTAATAAAGTTACATTTTTTATGGATTTTTACTAAAAATGTTGTTTGCATATTTGATATTTTCCATTGTTTCTTCCATTTTGTTTTGCAGAAAATCTTTCACGACCCAGTGGACCCATTCTGTTTTGAAGTTACATACCTATTTATTCATGAAATATGTTTTTTTTTTCATATTTTCATAAAATGACAACCTCTTGAGTCCACTGTTATGTTTACATGGTATAAAATGTTTGTATTTGAATTCTTTTACTTAATTTGACACATGATATCAGTTTCTATCAATTTCAGTTTCATCATTAATACGATCTTCCCCATTTATTATTTTCAATGTTGGCATTGTGAATACTTTTTTATTTCATATTCTATTGTAGATGTCTCTTAATATTTTCTCACTTATTATATAGATGTACTAATTGTGATTCATGTGTTTTAAGAACAACGGAATAAGAAGAGGAGAAAGAATAGTGAGAGTGATGGTCTTAAGGGTTTCACCGTACGCCTTGCCCTTGCCCAAACAGTCGCTGGAACGCTTCAATGAATCCAGTCAGAACACCGGGGCTGCAATATCTGCAAACAACAGCTGATGTAGGTTAAAAAACTATGATTTTTTGTCTTGATAACAGTCTCTAATTTTTGTGCCCTCAAATGAAATTGATATTGACTATTACTTATCTGGTATTTCAATATATGTTGGATCAATAACAGTCTCTAATTTTTGTGTCCTCAAATCATGGGGAGGGTATTTCAATATATGCTAGATCATCAAATTCAAGAAAATTGCATCCGTGGGATGGTGCTTTCCTTTTCGTAGGCTGTCAAGAGAATAATGAAGCAGTGGAAGGGAAAAGGCCTTCTAGAGGTATGATACTTTTCATTTATACTCCACTTTAGCTCACGATTTTGTTTATGATGTAGTTTCGTATTCTTGGTGTGAAAAGTAGAATGGTAGAAATAATTTAATAATTATGACTCATTAAATGTTCAATACCCCCTGAACTATGCTTTTTCCACATTTGTTCATACACTTGATTTATATAACTGTACTTAGTTGGTCACTACTTTTACACTGCTCTTCATACATGGGGACTATCTAGGATACATAATTCAATGTGTTTGTAGTAGTTTGTTTAATGTAATTTTTTTTCTTGCCCGCCTTGCTCAATATGGAAATTTGAATCAAGTCCTCGAATAAATAGAGTAGAACTCATTATTGGAAATTTTATTGAATCATAGGGTTTTCATTTGTAGGGATTTGGTAGGTGAAAAGTTATCAAATATTTTCCTACAATCCTACCGCATGATATGAAGCAGAACACGGCCTATTATATTGTCCAAATATTATCCAAAAATGGCCCCAGGTTTGATCCTTGCCTTGGTAATGATATTTTAGACAATATTAACTTCATTAAAGGATACTAAATTAAAATCTTAGATATGAAGATTGTGTAAAAAGTCCATGAAAATGTCCTATCTTATACATAACTCCATCCAGGTTCCTTCTTAACCACAGTTCCTTTCATCTCATTTCTAATCTTTAGGACTTCCTCCTACTGGCCGACATCAGCCTAAATGTTTGATAGTGAGACATAAACTCTAGCCTCACATTGCTGCAAGCCAATAACTTTTTCGGCTGCTAGCTTTCCAAGATGAACGTCACCATGTACTTTGCAAGAAGCGAGCAGTGTCTCCCATACCAAAGCATCAGGCCGAATAGGCATGCTATTAATAAACCTCTTAGCCTCTTCCAATCTTCCTGATCGTCGACCAAGAAGATCTACCATGCCTGCATAATGTCTGTAACCAGGCTCAATCCCGTAATCTTTGAGCATTCAATTTAGATGAAAATATCCTTCTTCAACTAAACGATTATGGCTACAAGAAGATAAAGCATCAGTCACTGAATCTGGCTTTATTCCTGATTTCGTCATCAGCTCATAAATTTTTAAAGCCTCTGTACGTTTACCATGTTGAGCATAGCCCGCAATCATGGTCGTCCAACTGACCAGGTCAGGCTTCCCAATCTCTGGGAATTCTTTGTAACACTCATCAATGCTTCCACATTTTGAATACATCATGACAAGCGAACTACCCACATAAACTTCTGATTCTAAGCCCATTTTTATGATAAGGGATTGAATTTCGATACCAATGCCTAATCTATTTACCTGTGCAACATCCCTAAGAACAGAGGATATGGTGAAGGAGTCAATCCTTATATTATTGACCATCATTTCATCGAATAAGTGAAGTGCCTCTTCAATGTCGGCACTTTGGGCATACCCTGAAAACAAAAAAGAGAATGATACCTGATCTTTTACAGGCATCATGCCAAAAACCTTCCTCGCCATTGATAGGGTACGACTTTTAGAGTACATAATCAATTTTACATCCGTTCTAAATAATGTTAGTATTGACTTTTAAAAAGGTTTAATACTTTTTGGAAATTTTATATTTCGAATTTTGGTGGTGAGTACTATGCAATATGTCTTGGATGTCAACGATCCCGCTCTTAATTGTCTTTATTGGAAGTCCTGTCAGTTAACCAGTTCAGCAGTTTTGTAGTTAACAAGTAATGATAATTGTAATTCCATCTTATTAGTAATCGATTAATACACGGTCGTGCATCTTTGTCTCAAGTGATGTTGTTTATGACTTTTCTCCTGATTGGGTGAAAAATGATTCGATGAATGGTACTTTATATCCTTTTTATAATTAATTTTATTGTCCATAGTCCTTAAATATTGAATAATGATTTTTTGGAAAAGTGTACCTCGAAATATGTTCATTTGTAGATGTACATTTTAACTTCTAACTTGCAAGATCCTACCAAGTTTTCTTGAAGGTAAACAATAAAGTTGTTTTTTTTGGTGGACTTGCTGAAGTAACTAAAAAAGATCATTTGTTCCTACATTTGTATGTCTATAAAACATGGTATCAATTTTTTGTAGAAATATTGTTAAGGTATTACATGTTAAATATCCAATTTTCATTTCTTTTTTTTTATATTCTACTAGGGTTATCAACACCCCCCTTTCTAGAGTTGGATTGAAATAAATACTACGTGAACAACTATTTTCCTTGCTACCTTTTTTAACTATATTACAGTTTTGTAGCACTAAATTCTTCGTGGTGAGGATTTATACTCTTCGTGGCAAGACCGATTTTAGTACATATGCAGGGCTACCCCAATGAGTATTTAGGCAAGGCTTCCCCAATTTAAAGTCAATTTGAATTGGTTTATGGGGTTTTTAGATGATGTTTATTATTGAAATAAATGAGTTTTCTTATTTTTGCTGACTCATTACTTATTTCAAGTGACTAACTATATTTTTTGTTTTGTGTCAGGTCGCATTCTGAAAACTACGGACAATCATCATAGTGCAACATATTGGACGAATTCAAATGTTATATATGTGATTTTTTTAGGAAGTTTGTTTTGTAAAAAATATTTTTATATGAATTTCGTCTCTTTGAATTTTTTTGGATTGGTTGTTATCCCTTAAGAAGGGTGGATAGTCCAATAAACAAAGGAGACTATGTCCATTTTTTTAAATTGACACTTTGTTTCTTTGAGGCACAATGTGAATTCAGTTGTTGAATATTATATATTTCATGTTATATGTGAATTTGTTTGACTAATTTAGACTATTTGAATGTTGTTGGATAATTAGTTATTTGTAGAGTAGGGTGGATATTCCTTTAAACAAAGGACAGTATAACGATTTGTTTAAATTACACTGTTTTGTTGGGGAATGAAATTTTTACCGCTTTTGCAATTATGTATTTTGGAAATTTTTGCCGTTTTACAATTACGTACTTTGAAAATTTTCCCCGTGCCTTCAGGCACGGGCATTCCGCTAGTATATATATATATAAATGAGGAGAGGGTTTTTCCACATTATAAGTTAAGACTGACACATCATATAAACAAACTTATGACATAGAAAACTACATGTGATAGTCCACAACAATTCTACCAAATTGTACCAGCTTAGATTCTAATAAAATAAAATGCACCTCGAGACTCTCACCACCGTCGAATCCCTCACCCACTCCCTCTTACACACCACTACCTTCTTCTCTCTTAAGTTAGAGTTTTGCATACTCTCGAGAGGTTTGTATCTAATGGTTTGGGGGTTTCTATTTGATGATCTAAATTTTGACACGTGGATGAGAGTTGAAGATATGCATTAAGTTTCTCGAGAAGTTCAAATCTGACACACGTTATGTATGGGTGGCTACCTGCCACTACTCCCTTTCTCTCCGAACTTCAAGAATCCAAGCCTCTACTGAACCTTTCATTTCTCTCTGACTACGTCCATATCATCTCCTCCCATCTCACTTCACCAACTCTACACCCCCACCCTCTCCCAAAACACCCATCACACTTTCATCCTCTCATCTCACTTCTTACACCAGCGTCACCTTCTGCTTACTGTCGGAGCTAAGATCCTGTGAGAATACACCTTTCCTCTTTTTTCTCTCTCTACCATCATTGTTTTTTTTCTATGTCTTTCAGATATGCTAACAGATCTAACAGACTGGTAACATCACATGGTTCGTCCTACTTCAACAATACGTGGGTTGTAGCAGGTAGGAGATGGGTATTGGCTTAGTTTCGGGTTATGGGTGGTGGTAAGTTAGTTCAGTGGGTTTGGGTTTGGAACCGGGTAGGGGCTGGTTCGGATTGGTATAATGTGGGAGGTGGGTATGGTAGCTGGGTCTCAATATTTCAGTTTCATACTCTCCATATTTCTCTCTAAAATCCACTTTCATTGAATGGGGTGGTTTGTTTGTTGATGTAACTTTTTTTTATCTAACCATCAACGGAACCCAGTTCTTCCTATTTGTTGATCTAACTTTTATTTTTGTTGTGACCTTGATATTCTCACCTAAAATTATCTGTTGGTATTTAAGGGTTCAAAATTCATTTTGTGATTCAAAATTATTTTTGGATTTTCTATCTGTAGCAAATTAACTATGAGAGTTCTATAACTTCTATAAAAGTGACAAAACAACTAATTGTTCAAGAGGATTTAACCTTTCGGGGAAGAAGAGAAATGTATGGAAAGAGGTGGAGCGTGAGAAAAGAAGAAACACATTTTCGGGATTTGACTTTGTTTATTTTATTTAATGGTGGGTTCCTTCTTTTCTTCTTCAATCTCAGTGTATTTACAACTTTGTTTTCTTATGGTATCCTCATGTGATGATGAAATCATGAAAAATATTATATGTTAGCCAATTTGTTTTCTTAAGATTAAATTTTAATATTTAAGGAAGAGATTTGTTTTTTCTCTTTATCTCATATTTAGTTTGAAGAATTTAGGGTTTCTATCTCTTTTTTTGTACGTTTACTTTATGTTCTTTATAATAATTTTGAGTAATAGATGTAATAAATGATTTCTTTTAATTATTTCAACAAAAAAAATATATTTTGAGTAAATATGGAGATAACTTATGTCTTTAAAACAATACTTTTTTAATTACTTTCCATTTGGTGATGGTATTATAACTGCATTGACTATTAAAGGTTTGAAACTACCTCGAGCCATTAGAATATGTTAATTTTTAAAAATTCTTGCACCGATAATCTGTAGGGATAGTTATTAGACTGAAATAATATATATAAATCTACATGCCATAAAAAGTGTTAAGCCAACATTATCACCAGGATCGTGGTGTTGAATTGAGGAGGTGGACACTTGCAATTCAATGTGGGTCCAAACTATTAACTATGTTTATGTTGGTAATATGCCTTCTTTATAATACCAACTATGACGTAGCTCGAGGTATTAAGACTGTCTATAGACTGACAGTGCGAGGCCCAAGGACTTGGATCCAACATCCGTTTCAAGGCTTAAAAAGGTTGAGATATTACACGAAGTAATAAGTGAGAGCAGGCAACTTCCCAAGTACCAGATAAAGGGAAAAATAAGTTGGTAACGGCTTGCCCAAATTAATTGCATGTATATCAAATAATTAATCGCATTTTTTAATCCACTTTCAGGTTATTTTTTCTTTTTTATTGTAATGTTTTGTACTTACAATTTTCTTTTGACATGGTAAAATAATATTCTTTTTTATTGCTATGTTTTTTACAATCTTTAATTTTGATGGGAAATGAAGATGTTTATTTTATGAGATAATGGACATTTTATTAAATTTGATTCCTCTATTTTTGGATGATTTTGTTATTTTTCACCAAAAAAAAATGAATATAAGGTGTGCTTATAAATGGAGATGGGGTAGTAAAATATAATGTAACACCCCGCCTAATTAAATACCGGGTGGCCAGTCCCATACCAAATTAAAACAGAATATACAGTTGGCTCATTCTTAGCATCACTGTCGAAAACATTTACAACTCACCCAATACTCAATTAAGCTGGTGTTAAAAACTTTTCAAATTTTAATTTAACAAAATCCATTTCCAGTTTAAGAATAGCACAACATATTTTATTCTACAACACTGATAACCAATTAGATAACACCAAATAATTTGAATGCAGTTGGAATAAACATTCCCAAATAGTATTAATCCATTACAGTAATCCCATCAATAACAACTGTATTAAAAAGACACGAATACAATAGTATTTGACTCCGATAGAAAAGAGATAACTGAATCCTTTGGGCGACATGCCCTAACTAAGAATACTGTGAATCAAATGAAGATAAGCGTCTAAGCAATACTCCATAAATCCATAGCCTGTCATAATCCGCTAAGGTTGGCGTCCCTGTTGCTGGACACCTGTTATAGAAGATACAATAGAAAAGAAAATATGCAAGGAAACGGGCCAGAGCCCGATTGTGTAAATGATTTTTAAAACAGCAAGTATTTAACAAGTGCAATAAATCTTTTATTATGTACATGTTAGATCCAACTCTCACTTGCTATTCTCACCTCTCAACTAGAGTGCACACTTAACGTTTCCTATTAACCTCCTAGTTAATGGTTCCTCTTTTCTAGTCTCCATATTATAATTCCATTCCCATATCATAATCCCCGTATGTCCCATACCATACGTCACATTATTATTCATTTACATTTCTCATTTATATGATTAGTTTCTCATTAACATGAATCATTTCTCATTAATATAAGTTAAGCTTTTCAATTCTTTAAGAATAAACATTCATTAACTTAATTCCATTATCTTTCTCTATTCACCGTTATCTACAATTATCACACAGTAGATGATTTAACCACAATAAATCCAATCATTCATTTAATCCATTATATATATATATATATATATATATATATATATATATATATATATATATATATATATATATATATATATATATATATTCATATATAACACGGCACCCCGAGTCACAGCTGCGGTGCAATGCATTACTCTGCTATCATGTCCCATCATCGTTGGTCGCCGAATAGTGGACAAAAGGTTCGGTAAGGATTCCTTGAACCATAAACAACAACACAAACATTGGAGGCTAACATAGTTCTCGTATCCATGGGTCACGCACATACCTACGTACCCACAGTCAGCGGACTTATCAACTCCCCGATAAGTCTTTCATAGACCTATGTTCTCGAGCGACAAATCAAAGATCACATGGATTCATCAGGATATGACTGCCCTCACGCGCAAACCTCCCACCGATAGCAAGTAAGCTAGGTATGTCATACACATAAATCATCAATCAATCAAATAGGCATTATCATACCTATAATATAATATCAATAAGGTAATATCACTACCCTAAGATAATTCCCATACGTGGCATTATATCTCTTTTAAATTCCACGTATTAAAATATCATATCTTTACTTCATAATTTAATTATCCTCGCATCCTATAACATCTCTCCACTCCCGACGTCGTTAAGGTTCATGCGCGGAGCGTCTCGCAAAGCGAAATCCAAACAAGGAACCCCTCCAATACACTACTATTTAACTTTGTCGAACGTGGAGGTCCGTCAACTTCAAATACGCAATCGGGATAACCTCATACCCTCTTTCAACCAAATGTGTTCTAAACTGCCATCTCTATCCATGAGCCATACCACTACGCTCTTGTACTACACTCAGTCCTTGCGAAATCAATAATGAGCTTAAACTCAGTCCTTGGTATTCAAATTGTAATCCTAAGGCTACCCAGGTGTTACATTCAATCACCACTACTGTACCTATCCTTAATCCTCAAGCAAACCAATTATAATCCAACAAATGAATCTAGCAACCGAAATTTCTTTAATTTAATTATCAGCATTCTAATCAATTTAAATCCCAATCAAATTAATTCAAATCTTATCAAGGGTCTACTGATATTTTCTAAGTCCCATAATATCCAATTAATAATCACCAAATATCCAAAAAAGTTTTGGTATAAGAACTAACATTAAAAAGAAACAACATCATGAATTCTCATATTTTAAATACTCAGAAAAATCAGATCCAAAAATTATTCAAATCATCAATCCGACTTCAGATTTGGATTCTACACGAAAAATTGAGTCAGGTATGTGTTTTGAGTTTTTCTTAAATCTCATCCAAATGCACTCAAAAAGAAGATCTAAACATTCCAAATTGGCTCTTCTCATTCCACTCGTTTTTGCCTCTTTTTCCAGAAAATTATCAACATATTATCTTCAAGAACACAAAATGATTTTCAGAATTTCTTCCACAGATTGATGAATATTTCTTGGATTACTAACTACCTACAACATGAGTTTAATTCCTATATATTTCATACTTCCAGAAATCCATTACTACTCCATTTTTATCTTCCAAACATGAAAAATCATCTCTTTTCATAATTATTCTAACATGGACAATATACGAACTTAAGTTGAAAATATCAAACACTTGCCTTTAATGAAGATCTGATCCTTTGGAGTTGAATAACACTACACCAAAATGGGCAAATTGTCACCTTTCAGCCGGCCAGCCTTGTCAAGGTCATTGACCGTGACAAAAAAAACACGCATTTTATGTCACGGTCATTGACCTTGACACGACCGTGACAACGAATTGTCACGGTCATTGATCGTGACAATTCGTGTCACGGTCAATGACCTTGACACGACCGTGACAACTTTTCCAGCAAAAACACTTTCCCCCTTCTTTTTTCCCTCCCACCGTTCCCTCCCTCTCTCTCTCTCTCTCTCGACTCGACGCTGCTCTCTCTCTCTCTCTCTCAGGTCCAATTTCTCTCTCTCTCTCTCTCTTCCATTTATATATATATTTGTTTGTATATTTATGTGTGTATGTGTATATATGTGTGTGTGTATGTGTGTGCGTGTGTGGGGGGTGGGGGGTGGGGGGTGGGGCGGGATGGGGCAGGGTGGGGAGGGGGTGGTGGAGGGGGGCAGGGGGTGGGGCGGGGTGGGGCAGGGTGGGGGAAGGGGCGGTGGAGGGGGCAGGGGGTGGGGTGGGGTGGGGTGCGGTGTGTGTGTGTGTGTGTGGTGGTGTGTTTTGGGGGAGGGGGTGGTGGAGGGGGGCAGGGGGTGGGGTAGAGTGGTGTGTGTGTGTGTGTGTGGTGGTGTGTGGTGGGGGAGGGGGTAGTGGAGGGGGGCAGGGGGAGGGGGTGGGTGGGTGTGTGTGTGTGGTGGTGTGTGTGGTGGTGTGTGGTGGGGGTGGGGCGGGATGGGGCAGGGTGGGGGAGGGGGTAGTGGAGGGGGGGAGGGGGTGGGGTGGGGTGGGCACACCTACGCACACACGCACACCTACGCCACACACACACGCACACCTACGCACCTACGGACACACACACACCCCACCCCACCCCACCCCCTGCCCCCCTCCACCACCCCCTCCCCCATCATTGTGTGAATAGGTATGAGATCATAATTTGGAGGAATTCACGTCCAAGAAATAATTTGGATTCCCTTTAGGGTCTTATGTCTTGAATTAATCTGAGGGGGTGGGGGTGGGGGCGGGGGTGGGTGGGGTTTTGAATATTATTTACATTCAAAATAAATAATTGATAATAGTTGGATAATAATTGGATAATAATTGTTTTTATACCTATAGAACAGCTTAGATAGTGTGTGTGTGTGTGTGTGTGTATGTGGTCAATACATGAATTTATTTTTGTATTTGAATTATCCCATGAATTTATTTTTGTATTTGAATTATCCCATGAATTTATTTGTGTATTTGAATTAACCCATTATATGAAACATACTTGAAATTAAATATAGTGCGCATAGATACTAGCATTCTAGTTCTTATGCGTACGCATTCAATAACCCTTAGACTCGTTCGAGAGTCATTACCCCTGTAATGAGATCTCTCGAATTGTCCCGTTTGGACAGTTTGAGACTGTATAATTTTTGTATAATATTCTTATTGGCTTAAAGTTGTTACTTTTGGAGGAAGTTCTGCAGTCGTATCTTAATGTTCTCTGGGTACATACTAGATTGACAAGTGTGACTGTTATTTTAATTGACCAATTGAAATAACACTCACACCTGCCAATCTACGTCGTGTACTTGGAGAACTAAGGGGATATGCTGTCGAATTTTTTTCAAATCGTAACAATGTGCATGAGCTGTTAAGTATATTACAGAAAAATGCATTCTTGAATGGGATAGGACCACATACCCTTTAATAGGATAATTAAATGATGGGATAATTAAAAAAAATATACTATAAATCTAAGTTTTGTTTACCTTTAATAGGTGTTTAGTTGTGGTAGCTGTGATGGGATATCCGAAATACAAAGAGTGGATGGGTGAGACTAATAGAATGTGGGATGTGTTTCGCAGAGGTGCTAACGAATTTGTGAAATATGCAAAGAGATGTCGTAATGATGAAGAGTTTCCGTGTCCGTGTGCTAGGTGTAAGAATGGTAAGGTGTTTGAGTGGAAAACAGTTGAACTACATTTGTTAAGATCGGGTATGCAAGATAGTTATCGATTTTGGAGTTTTCACGATGAATTGAAAGTTCCTTTTGTCCCTGACCAACCTTCACAACATCCTTCAACAAGTAGAATAGATGAAGAAGGGGACGACGTAGATCATAATATGTTAGAGGATTTAGTTGATGATGCGTACGGAGTTTATGAAAATTCAAGTGCTCGTGAAGATAACACGATAAAACTTGACGATGACTACCAAAGTTTAAAATTTAAGGCGACCCAACCGTTATACTCTGGCTGTGAGAAAGATCAAACAACTTTACATGCCATGGTTGGTTTGCACAGTTTGAAGACGCAGTACGGTTTGTCTGGCAATAGCGTGACGGGAATTCTGAAATGGGTGAAGGGCTTATTACCCAAGGTGAATACACTTCCAAATAGCTATCCTGTTATGAAGAACAGTTTGAAAGGTTTGGGAATGAAGTATAAATCGATTCATGCTTGTGTGTATGACTGCATACTATACCGAAAGGAGTATGAAAATCTCGATCGTTGTCCGGTTGCGATGAACCTAGATATGTCCAATCTACTAGTAAGGAAGGCACAAGTTCAAAAGTGCCTCAAAAAGTATTGAAATATTTTCCCGTTGGGCCTAGATTAAAGCGATTTTTCATAGTACCATGGATTGCAGAGGCAATGACTTGGCATGCTAGGGCAGAAGTAGGGGGTAATATCATGCGTCATCCTATTGATTCTACTGCCTGGCGGAGGATGAATTATGAGTATCCCGATTTTGCTCGAGAACAACGCAACATTCGTTTGGCTATATCAACAGATGGTTTCAATCCATTTGGAAATCTAAGCACCAATCAGAGTGTATGGCCAGTGATCCTAGCCCCACTCAACCTCCCTCCTTCACAGTGTATGAGACCTGAATTTTCGATGATGGCTTTATTGATACCTGGGCCAAAGGCACCAAGTGAAGACATTGATATCTACCTGGATCCTTTGGTAGAAGAATTAAATGAGTTATGGGAAGATGGTGTGCAATCATTTGACTCTTTTAGAAAAGAAGAGTTTACGCTGAAAGCTATGTTGATGTGGGCAATTCATGATTTTCCAGCTTATGGGACATTATCCGGATGTGTAGTACATGGTTATTTGGGGTGTCCTATTTGTGGAGAGGAGACTGAATCTCTTCGTCTATCCTCCAGCTTAAAAAATGTATACCATTGCCACAGGAGGTTTTTACCCCCAGCTCATAGTTTCAGATTTGAGAAAGCTTCCAATTTTTTATTGGGCGGAGTTGAACATAGGCTACCTCCGAGACAACTTTCGGGTTCAGAAATTGAAAGTAAATCTTCTAAATGTGGCCCAAATATGCCAGGTAAGAATCCCAAATTTAAGAATGTCAAGCATAAGAAGACCCCAACTGGGAATGAAACTGAGATAAGAAAGGCATGGTCTCGGAGGTCAATTTTATCTGACTTGCCTTATTGGAAGAAAAACCCGGTGCGCCATGTATTGGATGTGATGCATGCAGAGAATAACTTCGCTAAACATATTGTGGGTACTTGCCTTGGGGGGAGTCATTCGAAGGATGGAGAAAATGCACGAAAAGACCTTAAAACGTTAAAACTTAAACCACAACTATGGTTGAAAGAAGATAGTAGGGGAAGGACAATAATTCCCCCTGGTGCGTTTACTTTGACGAGTGAGGAAAGGAAGGTGCTTCTAGACACAATATATAATTTGAAGGGCCCATCTACTTTTTCGTCCAACTTGCAAAGGATTGTGAATTATGTTACTCATGATTTACATAAGTGTAAGTCCCACGATTGGCATGTGATCATGCAATTGGTTCCTCTATTGTTTAAGCACTATTTCTCCAAGCACAAGGATTTGCGTAGGGCTATTGTGCAAATTAGTATTACCTTCTCCCTCTTGTGTGAGAAGGTAGTGAATCGAGAACACATAGTGGCCGCAAAATTGGCTGTGAACGAAGCGATTTGTGTATTGGAGAAGTACTTTCCCCCACCATTCTTTGACATAAGTGTTCACTTGTTGGTACACCTATGCGACGAGGCACTTCTTTGTGGTCCAGTTAGATATCGGTGGATGTATCCGTTTGAAAGATTGATGAAAGTTTTTAAAGATTACGTCAAGAATACGCGATATATTGCAGGATCAATTGCAGAGGAATACATCACCGTGGAGTCATCAATATATACTCGGGAATATATGACTGACTCTACCAGCGTTGATGACACTGATGAATTCCTCGATGATGGTGGTAATGTGATGGGAAAACGAGTGAAATTAACGAGTTTGCAACATGAACAAGTAGCTCGTTATCTATTTGACACACATGAAGATGTCGAAGAATGGAAAAAGTAAGTTTCGAATATTATAATGTTTAACATTATTTTAGATTATTTTATACATGATTAATTTTGTAATATGCAGTAAATATGAAGCCTGTGAGAACAATAAAAGACGAAAAACAGTGGTACAATCAGACAGCGAATTTAGGCTATGGTTGACACAAGAGGTAATTACAATGAAAACAGTCGTTATATAACGTTACATTACACTCATATTTTACCACTAATATAATTAATTTATCTATATTCTCAGCTCCTAAAGATGGGTGATGCGACATCAAGGCTTGCTCGTCTAGCCACTGGACCCTTGTTCGTGGCACAAGAGTACAAAAAATATCGATTGAACGGTTACATTTTCGGCGCTAAAGTGTACGAGGAAAATACAAATGTACAGAACTCGGGTATTTCATACAAGGCTCTTACTTTCTTTCGAGCAAGCGCAAAAGATAAAAACCTCGTTGAAGCTGAAATGACTTACTATGGTGTAATCCAAAATATATTTGAATTGGATTATATAAGCTTCAAAGAGGTTGTATTTTACTGTGAATGGGTAAGAGTTGAGGATAAAAATGCTTCTAAAGTTGATCCTGTCACCAATTTGATCATGGTTGACTTGTCCAAGTTGAAGAGCAACGACCACGTGAGCGATGAACCGTTTGTTTGTGCATTTCAAAAGGTTAAGCAAGTGTTTTACTCGGAGTATATCAACAACGAGCCGTGGTCAATTGTCCAACACGCGCCAAGGCGTCTAAATAGTAGTGTGGATGACTTGGCTGCTCCTACCGAATATCAATCCATTTTTGATGATAACCCGAATTTGAAACAATTTTTCAATTTGTAATAATTATTTCAATTTGTACCGAAACATCTATTTTTAATGCTTTTACTTGATCTGCACTTTATCATTTTCACTCTTGTGTAGTGTGCGTGTGTGGAGAGGAGATTAATACATAAATATTCCAACTACATCTAAGTTTTGTTTATACTAATCCATGAATATACGCTTCTTACCTTTAATAGGTGATTAGTACATAGTTATTTGGGGTGTCCTATTTGTGGAGAGGAGACTGAATCTCTTCGTCTATCCGAACACTAAGAAATGACATAATCCTATGGAGCGATACTCTGCAAATTCCTCCCAACCATTATGTAGCCAAACATCACCGGTTGAAGTTGTCAATTCCACTTTCCATACCCCACCACTTTCCATACCCCATTCAAAGGTGGAGTTGACAACTTCAACTGCTGATTTTTGGCTACACAACGGTTGGAAGGAATTTGCAACGCATACCTCCATAGGATTATGTTATTTCTTAGTGTTTAGATATGAAGAGAATTATAATTGACACGATTGCCCGGGGTACATTAATAGGAAGGAGGTGCTATATGAGCTCAAGTTAGCTGTTTGAGTGACACTACAGGTAATGTATTTATATTTATATGTCAATTTCGATTTCGATTTCAATTACAATTTATATTTATCTATATTTGAGGGGCGGATACTAATTTTGCTTTATTTCAATTCAGGGGACAGGGAGTGGCCCTAAGGGTATGCCACATATGCTCTATACTTATGTCGCTATTCGGACGAGAAGGGAAGGATAAGGAGGTGTTCCCGAGCGTCGCGGTACAAAATCTCTTTTCCATGCAAATAGTTTGTAGATTTGAGATAAAATGATGGTGATGTTGTTTCTTTTTAAATAGTTTCTTATTTGAATATATATTTGCATTAATTTTTGTTCGGATATATGATGTGTGGAACAGGTACAACGTTGCTATAACAGATACAAATATACTGCTGGGCAGTGGCAGTGGCCATACTGCCCAGCAGTTTTTTTTTAATTCTGCCCAGAATTGTCACGGTCATTGACCGTGACAATTTTTTTACTAAGGGTCACGGCTTTGTCACGGTCATTGACCGTGACAAACGTGTCACGGTCATTGACCTTGACACGACCGTGACACAAAACGCGAGTTTTGTGTCAAGGTCAATGACCGTGACACGACCGTGACAAAAAAAGTTGTCTCGCCTCGAAATGTCACGGTCATTGACCTTGACAAGGTGAATTTGTCAAGGTCAATGACCTTGACAAATGGGCAGATTTGGTGTAGTGTAACATAGGTGGTTCTCCCTTTTTCCGGCCACTTTCGATGGTGGTTGGTGGTGGTGACCTTTGATCTTTAGTTCTCCTCCTTTCCAAGCAAGCTTTTCTCTTCCCAAGCAACCTTTCACTCTCTCTAGGAAGATGACTTCTCTATTTTGTGTAGAAGGGATGAAATGAACCTACATACACTAACCTCCAAATACTTATAATAAGACAAAACCCGAAATCACTATTCATCCCCCTTGTAAAAATAACCAAAATGCCCTTTTGGGTTGTCTTTTCATTTCCAAATTACCCGAGACCCAATATCAACATCCAAATAGACTTTTCTGACTATCTCAACCCTTCCGGACGCAATGACGCAGTCGAAATGACTATAAGGATGATATAAAAATAAGTTCCCTTTTTAATTTAACAAATTAGTCGCGACACGTCCCATACCGCATCTGACTAAAAATCTAATTTACCGAGAAATTATATCATATCATCATATCAATGACATCACATTCATATATTACCTAAATATCTTTAAGTAATATTCAGAATCATCCATTTTAATATCCACAATTCGGATAAAACCCAAACGAATTAATTTACAATAAAATTCAATTAATCCATTAATTTAAAATATAACCCATTTTAAAAGTCATTAAAATCACGGGGTATTACATATAAGTCTTACAATAATCATCTCATTTTTTATTCACTATATGAACTTCATTCTCCATTTTTTCAATTTAGTGTTTATTCTATTTTTTTTGTGTTTCGTGTTTACATAATTTTTTATTGTAATTAAGGTTCCTAGATAAATAATCCAATTGTGTAAAAGTGGCGTTATTAACATGTATACTCATTGTACTTTACCAAACATGTCTATATTTGACTTATCGTGTTTTTATCGATTTTTATAACATATCATGTTGTGTTAATCATATATATTTAACGTTTTAATATTCTTGAAAAATCATATTTAAATTCGAGCCATTAATGTGTCATGTTGTGTTCATCCATTATCTATCACGTTGAATCGTATATAAGTTGATACATTAGGAAAATTCTTTATGATTAAATTAACATTAATCTACAAAAAACTGTCGAGCCCCAACATTTTTTCTTATTTACCAAACTTGATGGATCTTAATGGTAATTAACGACTGAAGCGGGTCAACACAAATCCTAAGGTCCACATATTAACTTATGACGACGTGTCAATTCGTGTTATGTTATCGTGTGTATCTTATTTTGCGAGACCTAATCACTAATACAAAATATTTTGAACATTTTTATAATCGTGTCATCGGCACGGGTACACCCTATAGCAGTCAATGTGATTATTCATATTTCCATAGCTGTTACGAGGCTCGAGAAATGGTTGCACGCCTATGTTATCAGGGTACAAGGAAAACTCACAATGTTAGTAAAATTTATAAATTTTGGTTAAGTAATGTTTGAAATGTTATAATAAAAAAATGTGAATTGCAAATTTAAACTAGATTTTGCTAAGACACAAATGTATCGTATTAAAATCGTAACCATGCCACAAGTATACTATGTGATGACCAACAGTATTTATATTTGCATTATTGACGACACGAGATCAAATTTATCACGGGAACATATATATTATCGTGTCATCGGCACGGGTACACCCTTGTGTTTATATATATATATAAGTGTGTGTGTGTGTGCGTGCGTGCGTGGAGAGAGAGAGAGAGAGAGAGAGAGAGAGAGAGAGAGAAAATGGTTGGTAGTGGTACGGGATACGGAAATGTGAGAGCATGTAAGTTTTATATTTTCTTTTTCTTTTTCTTTTTCTTTTTTATGCATTTTGTTGGAATTATTTTGTTTGGACACAAGATCGGATTTTTACACATCTTGGATATGTTATACACACTAAAATTAGGTTTATTTTCAAAGGGTATTTTGTTCATTTCACTGCCCCTATTAGTTTGTCCACGCATTTGGGCTAAAATGACGCAGGTCAAAAGTAAGAGGGGCCGAATTTTCGGTTAAATTAGTTTAGGGTAGTGGGTTGATAACTTGAAATAGTTCAACGGGTTTGTTGTAAATTACCGTGAAAAGTAGAAGCAAAATGAGTTGTTCACACTCTGTCGTTAAATAGAGAGGCACCACATTTTGAATGGGCTGAGTGTGTAAAGCTTCTTGAACTTCATCACAAAGAAAAGGATTTTCAACGCAAAATGACAAACAAGTCAAAATAATGACTATAAAGCTCCATTTTACTGGGATTTTGGACCCAACTGAAGTCCAAATACAATCACCACCGCTCAACTTTCACTTTTTGAAGATGATAAATTATCCTTAGAGATTGAAAACATGTTTAATAAATTCTCTGTAAATGCTTGTGTGATCTTTTAGATTGATTTTCATATTGATACGAGAACAAGAATTCAGATTTTTTTTAAGAAATAGAAAACAACGAAATTCAAAGATCACGCTTTGTTCTCTAATATTACATCCCACTTAGCTCCCACAATTAATATGTTATCCTATACAAACCAAATAATTGAAACTTCAAGATTCGAGATGTCAATTATACATATCCTCTGATGATCCTTAACATATACATACTCTATCAAACCCTAAGAAGTTTTGAAAAGTTATAAAAAGTAAAAGAAAAAAAATAAGCAAAATTTATGAGTTCCTAATATATATATTGGTCCTACAAATTGACATGTAATAGAAGAGAAAGCCATACCTGACCCGCCATTCGACCCTCATGGTGGCTTTTTGTCTGCAATGCATGGGATGCATATATATACACACACATATATATAAGCGCGTAGAAATCACGGCCACGATGGGAAGGAAATGACATCGGAGGCAAAGAATATGTTCCTTTTGATGAATGATAGTGCATTATTAGTCGGGCCATCCATCCCTCCATTTTGATTTTGATTTAAGAACATAAAGCTAACAATATCTCTATTTAAACCTTTTTATTTCTGTTACGGGCTTTTATATGGGAAAGTTTGCACCTTCTAAAAGATGTTTTTGGTCTTTTCCACTACAACATGTACGTGCAAAACGTTGCATATGTAACGCTTAATAAAAATTGTCATGACGTCACATGTCTTAATTTTATCACTGTTGATCGTGGGCAATAATTGTCAAAAAGTTTATTATTTAATTCATTAGTTTCAAGTCCAAACTCGAATCGAGCCGGTCGGACAAAGCGCCCGCGTGTGGGCTTTTGATCCAACACAACATATGGATAGCGTAGGTCATCTCTCCTTCAAATAGTTAGAATGCCCCAAAACATCCAAGCGTTAGTCCATCATTTGAGTTTTATTAACTAATCATTTTTTCACTACTCTTTTAACGTGAGACAAGAGTTAAAACATATTTCATTCATTAACTTTCATTGTTTTATGAGTCACTTTGAGAACATATTTATCATTCATAACTTAATGGAATTGGACATGTGAATATACTACGTTAATCTCCTTACGAAGGAGAACGTGTTCTTATATGATCCCATAATTATTGTGGTGTGGGTGCTACCTAAATTTGAGCTCAAAGTTGCTCAAAATTCTATCCAGAAAATCTCTGGACAACTTTATGTCCAATTTTTTTCCAACACACTTGTATAGGAGCCCATGCAATTACATTTGGAAACCACTTTTCTAAAGACAAATCTTCTATTTAAACCCCATTTTTCTTTCCATAAACCCATTTCCATTAAACTTAAAAAGCTCATTTTTCTTCCCGTAACTCCATTTCCATTAAACTTAAATAGCTTTGTAGGGGTGTGTAGAATGAACAGTTGAGCATAAATAATAAACCATCTCTAAATTATCGTACTTAACTTTTGATTTAACTTTTCTCTAACTCCATGAAAAATTTATTAAAGTTGAAGACCGAAGTTGCAGAAATGATTAGTTAAAAGAACAATATCAAAACTATAAATTTGACTCCTAACACAGTATCATAACTTTATTTTCGACTCAGTATACAATATTAGTATTATACATTTGAGATGATATAATATGGGCAACATATAACTTCTGGAACAAAGTGTGGTTTACGTAAATTATATTGGGTAAAAGCCCTTCACTAAAAAATCAAGGAATTTAACAAAAAGACAACAACGATGTTAAAAAACAAGATGTTGAACAATGTGTGTATAAGGGCAAATTTCCGATAGAGTTAATTTGTATGTATTTTGGCTTATTTTGTATTTAGACAAAGCCTTTGAGTCATAGGTTAGGACTTGAGTATATTTACCTTTCAAGCTCGTGACATCTTTGATTAAAGACGTAGCGGCCAAGATATTATGTCATCATGTCGAGTTTCATGTCTTGGTTTTGTCTTCATGTTTCAAGGATCTCTTAGGTATGAATGTATATATATTTTCATCCTTGGATTTTTCATTAGGTGTTGTTTTTATAAAACTTTATTTAAGGGTTATTTTCAAAAGAATTTTAAATGAAAAAAAAATTATGTTTCAGTCGTTCAAATGACTTTATGTAGTTCGTCCGAACGAAATGGTCATGCCATTGAAATGACGTTAAAACGAATTTTCTTTGTTCCCGAATTAAAGTTCGTTTGAAGCTCGTTCAAAGTTGGTTCCAATGAGATTAGTTATTCGTTTAAACGAGTTTAGTTTTAGAAGAAATAGAAAATTCTGGCATTCCTTTTAATTGAGCAGTTTTCGTTTCGAATGAGATATAATATTTTCGTTCGAACGAGCTTCTGTTTTCGTTCGAGCGAGACCTTGAAATTTGTGTCGCTTCAAAAAACATGTTTTTTTTTTATATAAAAGGGATCATGGCATCAATTTTTGAGAGAACTTTTGGCGAAAATCATTTTCCTATAAAATTCTAAAAGGCTTCCAAACCCTAGTTTCACCCATCTTATCATCTTGTTTCAGATTCCAGTTTCAATACATATATGCTTTGAGATATTTGTTTGGACACCAAGGTTTAATACTCTTCACATTTGAGTATTTGTTTAGTATGGTAGAATCAGTACTTGTTACTGTTTACACACGGTGTACTCCATGTTGTGGTGATGTGGTGAAGAAGTGGTGGACTTCTTATTGAAAATCCATACACGGTTGTTGTCTCTTATTGATTAATACCAAGGTGTGTGTGGACTCATACATTGTGGCAGTTGTGTGGATGGACTCCTATGTGTCAATGGACAAAGGTTGAAGAACGAAGAGCGTCAAGGTTTGCAAGGACATCGGGTCTGTATTGTAAGTCTATTGTAATTCCATACATAGTGAATTTCGAGACTGGGTCATTCGAGGTTTTTTCCGTTATGGGTTTTCCTCGTATAACAGCGTGTTGTGTGATTGATCTTTTTTCATCTACTATCACCTAAATGCATTATTAAGTATAAAAATAAAATTAGTTAATTTGTTTTAGCATAACAATTGTTTATTCGACACTGGATTTGATTTGTGTAATTTATTTAATTGAACTGAAAATTGAGAAAATTTTAAAAATAGTGGTTTGTTGGTATTTGTACCCTTTTTGCCATATATTATAACCCTATAGATTTGGACTTTCAAGTGGTATCAGAGCATGAACACCAAGTTATTGTGTTACATCCGTGTTTAGGCATGAATCCTAATTTTTTATATGGATGGTCAATCATTTTCAAGACCACCTTTGTTTGGTGGGTCTAACAATGCGTACTGAAAAGCGTGTATGAAATCAGCACTTAAGTCGATAGATAAAACGGTTATAGAAATTAGTTATTAAGGTATGGACCCCACTCACGTTCATAGTAGGTGATTATAGAATTCCCAAACTCGTTGAAACCTGGAGTGAGGATGAGCATAAATCGTCCAACTATAATTCACATGGCCTGAATGATTTATTTTGTGTAGTCACACCGGAGGAGTTCCACTGAATTAAAACATGTGAGGCGTCTAAAGAGGCTTGGTGTGACACCCCGACTAATTAAATACCGGGTAGCTACTCCTTTATTAAATTAATACAAAATGCCAAGTTGGTCCAGTTAATAGCATCACTGTCGAAAACATTTTTAATGATTACTAGCCACCTAGTATTTAAAAAGTGAGTTGCCAAATTTTAAGTTAACTCTGATTAACATGCAATAAGAGGATAATGATAGAATAACAACATTTGCCATAACGAAACAATAGAATAACCAACCACATAATAATAAGTTCGGAGGAAAAAATCCTCACAATAATCCCATAACTGAACTAAATAAAATAATGTATCCTGAATTAATTACATGCCAAAAGTCTGAAAATCTGAAATAGGAAATGTTTCTAATAGAAACGGGCGACATGCCCTACAACTGATAAAATCTGAATATAGAGTCAAGGTAGATGAAGCGTTTACTAGAAAAGTCCTGTAACTTCCACAAACAGCTACGGCTCGTCACCTGAATGAAAATCCTATGCATGGTGTCCTTGTGGCTGGGCACCTAAAATGGGTTTTACAAAAATAGATTTGAAAGCAAACGGGTCAGAGCCCGAAAGTGGAGAGTATTTTAGAAATAGCAAGTGCTTTAATGACATTAAAACAATGAATGCAAAATACATGTTAGGACGTGCACTCGCATGCAATACTCACCTCTCAACTAATTGTGCACTCCTAACGAATAGCACCCATCTAAGTTATATCTTCCTCTAACTAAACTGACATGAGTTTTATCCTTTCTACTCGGTTCTCATTATACATTCTAACGTTATCAATTACATAGAGGCTTTACTTAACTCAGGTTCTCAATTATTAGTAATACAATTCATTTCAGGTTATCCCTTTATATTTTCTCAAAGCGTTTCCATATTTATACACACAATACCACATGAAAGTTCTCATTAATTAAGTGTATATTATTCACGTCATAAATATACAATACAAGCACCCGAGACTAAGCTGCGGTGCACACACATACTCTGCTATCCATCCCGGTACATCACGTACATAAGGATCACGCATTCCGAATCTCTCAGGAATCGTTCTCAGATAATAGCAAATTACAAACAATGGAGGCGAACACAGTCACATCACATGGGTCACGCACATACCTACGCTCCCACGATCAGCAGACTTATTAACATCCCAATAAGTCCGTCTCTGACCTATGTTCTCGAGGTACCAATCTAAATCCGAGCAACACAAGGATTAGAGGGCCCTAAGCGAACGTAAACCTCCCGTGATAGCAAGTATGGTAGGTATGTCATACATATAAAATCATATACATATACTAAGTATACATATATCTTAGTAATCACCATAATTTAGTTGTGGTACACTTCTCATTCTCGTACCGACTTATAATGTTATACAATTCGCATGTTCCCGATTAATTCAATTATTTAGGCCGTCAATAATTCTCGCATCGTAATAGTCACTCACGTCCTATTCCAAAATTTCCATTAAATTCGAATCGCACTTCTATGTTTTACTCCTCAATATCCCAAATATTCCAACTATATCAATTTATCATCAAGGGAAATGTTATTTCTACAATTAAACAAGGTTACGGGACATGCGAAATCAAAACAGGCCAAAAAGCCTAAACTGTCAGCTCGTTAGAAGTCTCATTCGAACGAGGCTGTTTGAACGAGAGTTCGTTCGAACGAACTAGGCATCTAACGAGATCTTAATCGAACGAAAGGCATCGAATGAACATCCCTCTCGTTAGAAGGCAAACTGTCAATTCATTAGAAGCTCGTTCGAACGAGCTTGTTCGAATGACCTGGGCAGGTCTTCTAACGAGAGGCCAGTTTCGAGCCCAGATTTTCCTATTCTCGTTTTTCCATCTTTTCTTCACCTCTAATCTCATCTAAACATCAATGCAACAATTGTTCAAGGTTTCTAATCATTCCTAAACGCACTTAGGTCATATACTAACGTGTTTTGTGGGATTAATTCATCCTAAACATCATCCAACTATCAAAACTCTACATTTTTCCCCAATCTCAAGTACATGAACCCTAGAAATTTTAGATCACCAATGAGCCTAATAAAATCCGTTTTTGTAACACAAAAAGTAGTAATTATTTTAGTTCAATCATCCAATAACATTTCTACATGAAAACCTATATCCAAAATTAAATTTATAACTCTAATTTTATGGGTTTTCATCAATCTCCCAAACAAATGTAATTTTAGAATTGTCTAAGCATGGAAGAAACATTCACTGCAAAATAATGTAAATTAAACCACTTGCCTTATGTATTTCTCTGATTTTGATGGAGAATTAATGAATTTCTTTCTCTCTCTCTGCAGAATTCTCCTCTCTCTCTCTCTCTACAAGTCTTTTTCTCCAAGGTGACAATGGAGGCTAGGGTTTGCCTTAGGAGACTCTTGGAACTAATTCCAATAACTCCCGTAGCCCATTTAGTCATTAAGTGTTGTTAATGGGTTTAGTGGGTAAAGTCCAAATCAGATATTAATTCCTAATTTTCGTGGGTTTTAATTCCCAAAAATCCAAAATTACCAAACTACCCTCATACGTTGCCGGCATGACCTAAAAATGCCCCGGGACCCAAACTAAACCCCCGGCTAGTGTTTTCTGACTATTTCAACCCTTCCGGACGCGTTGGCGCGCTCAAAATGACCCTACGGTTAATAGAATTAAAATTCACTTTTTTTTTAATTAAAATAATTATATTCCTGACGCGACTGTCACACGCGTCCCAACAAAATTCCAAATTGCCGTATTTCAAACTCAAGACAAATTTCATAGTTCAATATTCATATATATAGCCATATATACTCATTAAAATCAAATACCAACTCGCATCTCGCAAGTACTTTATCCGGATTAATTTCCAATTAATACACATTTAATTCAATTAATCCCAAAAATAAATATTACGATAATACGGGGTATTACACTTGGGACATACTACAACTCACTCATGAGGTTACTAGTGTTGTTAAGGCTTCCTAACTCCCAAAACTCACCACTCAGTTTGAAACCATTAGGACAAGGAGAGTGAAACCTTTGATTTTATACTAAACTTTCAAATATTGTGAACTCGTATCTTAACTTGGGAGAGAGAATACCCAAAATGTACAGTCAAGAAAATCTTAAGATCCTTAACTGAATGATTTAATTCAAAAGTGATTTTTTTGAATTCCTTGGGTACTTTGGACTCTACGAAACTCAAAGAGCTTATAGATGATCTTAAAACTTATGAGCTCAATATTTTATTTACAAAGAAGAAGAAGATAAGGGCATTTCTTTGAAAGCTCGGAAGGATGAAACCAGCTTTTTGGATGATGAGACTGACATTGATTTATGATGATAAGGAAATATTTGCAAATAAAATTTAAAAAATTATCAAGTTTAAAAAATAATTGAAAGATGAAAAATAGTTTAAAAAAGTAGGAATAACAAGGTTATAAAATGTCCTAAAAATCGTAATGATAATTTTTAGGGGGATGAATCGGATAGATATTTTAGGTGTTAGGGTTCTGGGCATAAGGAATCTGAGTGTCCCACTAAGCTAAGAAAGGAGGGCAAGAAATCGATTGCATACAATTCCAACCTTAGTGACAGTGAACTGAAAGAGTAACCCGATTCACCCATTTAGCACAACTACACCGCATTGATGGCTAATCATGTGAGCCTTGATAAAAAAAATATTTCGATGAAGATATTTATTAGCATGATAATTCTGATTCCATTGTTTTTTATTTCCATATAAGTGATGGTGGAGAGAGTGGAGAACAAGAAGGTGATGATGAACATGAGTAGGAGGAGGGTGAACTTCAAGTTACCTTTCATTAGTTGTATGTGGAAAAGATGAAATTGAAAAAATCTAAGTTGAAGTTGGAACCTAGGTACAAATAATGTGTTTTAGGTAATTATGAAAGTATTTTAATTTAGGATCTTAGGGTGAGTGAGAAGACTATAAAGTAAAAGCTTGTGTTTATTGAGGAGGAGAGAGATAACCTTCGGGGATTAATGGAGGTTTTGAAGAAGGATTCCCTAATTTTTTATGATTCTCATCATTTTCTTGAGTATAGGATTATGGAGTTAGAAGAGATATTCAATGACTTGAGTAATATCAAATTTAATTTGGAGTCTAGGTTGAGAAACTTGGATATAATTTTGAGGCACAATATTGTCAATGGGTTTGCACAGTGAGTTCTAGTTAATTCATGTTTGACTCCATTGATTTGAGAATCATCAATATTTTCTAGGCTAGTGTGTATTGTGCTTGTTTGTGCTTTTAAAAGTTCACTTTATCTATCATTATGAGGTTAAATCTTTGTTTGATAAAGTTAATGCGGTCAAATAAGACTCGTTGGACATTTTTTAGTGATTGGGTCATAATTCTTGTATTTTTAATTCACACCCCTTCACTCCATTTACCACATGTTTATATGCATCGATACAATGCTAGTGTGAAAAAATATTATGTTTAGTGTCTTTTGTGATATTTATACTTATATAAATGTGTCTGTGTGTCAGTGGTATTTTTTTGCATGTTTATATATATGGTATTGTGTGTTTTGAGTCTCTGTGTTTGCACTTAATACATGTATGGCATGTTCATCTTAGTTTCAAGTGATTTTAATTGGTATGGTATATGATCTCCTTAATATCTTTTGTTACATTTTTTATATTAGAATCCTACGCCTTCATGTGTATTCAAGTTGGCATCAACTTTGCATCAAAATGGGTATTATTTATTATTGTTTGGAGTATTTGTGCTTATGTTGCCAAATTTTTTGTCGTTTCTCATTTCACTTTACATGATTGCATGATATACTTATTTTTACTATATATTTAACTTGTTTTCATTTTGGAGGAGATTTGATTATATTTGGAAAAATGGTTTTATTATGCACCTGTATTATTTTTCTATTCCGAAACAAAAAAAGGGGGAGAAATGGTATATCAATCTTTATAGTCCGGGGGATCTTTTTGCCTTACGAGGAGACGTCCTAACTTAGGTAGCAATTGTTAGAGAAAAGGGAAAGATTTTTTCCTATGATGTTTATATTGTTAAATATTATTTGTGCTTTTGAAGGTATGTTTAAGTGTACATGTTTGCAACGATTATACGAAGTTACATAAAAGAAAAGCAGCTTAGTTTATGTATCAGTCATGTTGTACTTTTTTGTTTTGTGGTTGGGTACTAAGTATTTTATATGAGCTTGACGACCTATAGTTTTTTGTTTTTTGTTTTTGTCCTGGACTAGACAAAGGGAGAGATTTGTAATAAAAAATTTCTGATAGAGTCAATTTGTATGTATTTTGGCTTATTCCGTGTTTGGATAGAACATTTGAGTTATACGTTAGGACTTGAGTGTGTTTACATTCAAGCTTGTGATATGTTTGATTGAAGACGTAGCGAAAAAGATTTCATGTCCACATCATCGTGTCGAGTTTCATGCCTTGTTTTCCTATTCATATTCCGAGGATCTCTCAGGTAAGAATCTATATTTATTTTGATCCTTGGATTTTTCATTGGGTGTTGTTTTTATAAAAGTTTGTTTGATGGATGTTTTTAAAATATTTTTTTTCTTTCAGACGTTCGAACGAATTTATGTTATTCGTTCAGAATGAAATGGCCATGTCGTTGGAATGACATTCAAACGAATATCAAATGATATTTCTCTGTTCCAGATTAAAGTTCATTTGAAACTCGTTCAAGTCTATGTGAACGAGATTGACTGTTCGCTTGAACGAGTTTAATTTTGGTTCGAATGATATATAGTGTTTTGTTCGAACAAACTCCTATTTTTGTTCGAACAAACTCCTATTTTTGTTCGAACGAGTCCTCAAAATTTGTAGCGCTTCAAAAAATGTTCTTTATAATATATAAAGGGATCGTGGCATCAATGTTTGTGAGGACGTTTGCCAAAAATCAATTTCATATATATATATATATATATATATATATATAGGGTTAATGGCATCAGTTTTGTGAGGGCTTTTGGCAAAAATCGACTTCCTATAAAATTACAAAAGCATCCCACCTTGTTTAAGATCCAAGTTTCAATATATATATTCTTTAATATCTTTGTTTTGGCACAAAGGTTTAATATTCTTCACATTTGAGTATTCGCTTCATGTGGTGGAATTTGTACTTGTTGTTTACACACGTTGGAGTCCGTGTTGTGGTGTTGTGGTGAAGAAGCAGTGGACTCCATGTTTAAGATCCATAGATGGTTATTGATCCTTATTAGTGCATAAATAGGCGTGTATAGACTCACACGTTGTGGAATCTATATGGGTGGAGTCCTACATGTTATTGTGCAGAGGTTGAGGAATGAACAATGCCAAAGCTTGCGATGGCGTCGAGTTTCTGTTGTAAGTCTATTGTGGTGTCCTTTGTAATTCCTTACATAGTGAATTTGTAGAGTTGGGTCGTGTAATACCCTGTATTTTTGTGGCTTTAATTATGAGATTAATTAAATAAAATTTCTTTTAATTATGGGATTAATTAAATTAATTTGAGATAATTAATTAGAAATTAATCCGGATCTAAATACTAGCGAGACGAGAGATGGTATTTGATTATGATAATAATGTTGAATATTAATTAGTGAATATGGTAATATATGATTATTGAATTTATTAATATTGTCGCGAGTTATAGATACGACAATTCGGAAATTAATTTGGGATGCGCGTGTTAGTCGTGTCAGGAATCAATTTGAATGAATTTAAAAGTAAATTATATTTGTATCATCCAAATGGTCATTTTGAGTGCGCTAACTTGTCCTAAAGGGTCAAAATAGTCATAAAACACTAGTCGGGGATTTAGTTTGGGTCCCGGGATATTTTTCGGCCTAACCGACAACCCGAGAGGGAATTTCAGTCATTTTAAATTTTAATGAATAGTGACCTACGAAAATTAGGCTTTGTTTATCAGCCAACCTTAGGGACATTATTTTTCAAAACCAAATAATGGGCAACGTGAGAACAGAGGAGAAGTTCCAAGGGTTTCTAAGGCCATAACCACCACACACCTCCACTATCGCCAGAATTGTGATTGGAAAAAGAAAGAGAACCAACCTTTATCGTCTTCAAAGGATCAGAATCTTCATTCCCAGGCAAGTGATTTAACTTGTTATAATTCAGCAAATATATATTATCCATGTAGTTAGAATTGGAGACTAGACTTGGAAAATTGAGAATTTTATAAATTGGGAGAATTAAACATTGAATATGGGTAGATTTTGCATGTAGATGAACTTCTGGTATGTAGAGACAATGAAATCATAATCCATGTGTACAAATTCACGAATTAATGTTGAGAAATTTGATGTTCTTGGAGAAATTTTGAAGAACTAGGTTTAGGGGAATAATTATGACTTTTGATCCAAGAAACTCTTAATTCATGGTGGTTTAATGATTCTAAAACGTTAGGGATTATGGAAACATGTTGGTGTAATGAGTAGTATACTTAGTTGGGAGTTTGGGACGTTGTAATGGAAGATTTGGGGTGTAAATTTAGAGAACCCATAACTGTTTAAATAATTTCTGGGCAAATACCTGCTTGATCGATCGATCGAATCAAGAATATTGATCGATCGACTGTTTTGATCGATTGACCCTTTGCCTTCGATCGATTGACCCATCCTGATTTTGGATAGTTTTCCCCTTTAAATTTTAATATAAATCCCAAACCTAGAATGATTATTAGGGTGATTAATATAGTATTGTGGGACTTAGTTAAGGTCAGTAGGGTCTTAGTTGATGCTCGAAAAAATAGTTTACCTTATGGAATTGAATGTTATTACTTACGAGGGTCTACCGAGTGAGGTACGATTAGAAATTGTTCGAATTGAAACTATAATGGGAATAAATGATGATGTAAGGATAAGAATAGTAATGGAGGGACTTCAAGTTACTGAGATAACATTAAAAACTAATAGGAGACCTAGTGACCTTTTGGGATAAGTTTAGGTACTCAAATTGATACGATGAGAGAGTTATCAAGCTAAATATATATTACGTAGAATATTCGGGATAAACGTACTACGTATGAGACTTATAAGATGAAATGTGTGAATACCAATATTTATATATGATTACTTAGGTTGTGTGAATGCTTAGTGTATTGATTTATTATGTGTATGATATACCTACCATACTTTCTATCACGGGAGGTTAGCTTTCAAAAAAGGACCATCTGATCATTGCGTGCCTACAGGGGGATTTAGATTGGTACCTTAAGGACATAGGACCGTGAATGACTTATTTGTGAGTTCATAAGTAAGCTAACCATGGGAGCGTAAGTATGTGCATGACCCACGTGTATGTGAACTATGTTTGCCTCCAATATGTGTGATTTTTATTTAGACGATTCCTGAGCGATTCGAAATGCATGATCCTTACGTACGTGACGTACATGGATTTGATAGCAGAGTATGCCTGCACCGCAGCTTAGCGTAGGGGTTTCATATATGTATATATGTATTGAGAGTGATTTATTTATATACTTATGACTGGTTCACTGTTTCTTAGTAGATATGAATAACTAAGATATTTGAATGGGCTACGAATATGAGAATTTATATAACAGTTGTGATAAGTAATTAAATGAATATGAATGTGAGATATAAATATAACTTGTTTGGGTAATACGATTAGACACCTCATATTTGAATGTGAAAGAAGGGGTTAGTAAGGACTAGTTAGATAGTGGCATAACTAGGATGGGTTAAGGGTATTTATACATTAAGCGTGCACATTAGTTGAGAGGTGAGAAACTCCTGTGAGAGTACGCAACTAATATGTATATAATATTTATTGTTTAATTCAATTAAACACTTGCTATACTTTTAAACTGTTTTCACCTCGGGCTCTGACCTGTTTGCTTCCAAATCTATTTTTGTAAAAACCTTTTAGGTGCCCAGCCACATGGATGACAATCATAGGAGTTCCATTGCATTGGCTTCTTTCATGTACTTCGTTAGATTCAAGCAGAGAAGAAAATGATGAAAGATGATCAAAGTTGATATACATGTATATCAATTTCGGTAGATTGATCCAGTTTGAGGTTTTCTACACAATTTTCAATATCCGTGTATACATTTTTCAATTTCTGATATACATTTTTCAATTTCAGTTTGTGGTCTTACTTTTAGGTCTGATATACTTCTAGGTATTATATTCTTCAACTTGAGGTTTCACTTTCAGTATATGACATTTCTGTACAGATTTCATATACAATATGTATATGAAATCTATGTAGTTGTAAATGTCCTGTACAGATTTCAGTAGTTGTAAATGTCCTGTATAGATTTTGTAGTTGTAAATGTCCTGTACAGATTTCAGTATATGACATTTCTGTACAGATTTCATATACAATATGTATATGAAATTTCTGTACATATTGAACTTTTAGGTATGCTTATGTGAATGTCCTAATTATGTGAGCATATGTTAGCTTATGTGAAAAACTATAGAAACTCAAAATATGAATATATGTGCTGCTTATGTGAAACCTCTTACAGTTGGGCTTCAGTTTAACGTTGGGGTTTCTTTACTAATTTTATGTTTTTCTTATCCCAGGTATCATTGCAGATTTTTTTAATCTCAGGTACCGTTTGAGCTATGGCATCAATATAAAGTTTAGTATTGATAGGTTTACATCTTTCCGTTTGATGACTAAAACTGTTGTTTATTTTTCTTATTACATGGTTGAAATTATCTATATTTTTTCTTAAAGAACTTTGTGATATTTTACTCATACGGTGGCTTTTTCACGAAACATTTTATTGTTTTTGCATCTGTAATGTTTTGGTTTGTAATAATTTGATCATGGAATATTCTGATTTCACTTATTGATCTCAATGCTTCAGGTTTGTGCTACATTGACCATGTGTACGGACAAATCTTGGAGGTAAATGAATACATTGTTTTACCATGTGTGCGGACAAATATTTGATGAATTTTAATTTTTATGCTCTGTTTGATTTTATGGCTCTTATATTTTCACATTGGGTCGCTGCCTTGCAGCAGTTTGTTGAAGAATCATGCTGAGCGAAGATTTATTCTAAACCGGAGGTGCTCGGGTATGACGAGGGAAGACTCCCTCTCTTGGCATTTCCTCTTGCATTGGCAGGCGATTCTCTGTCAGTGTTGACGATTACACTGCCCCGAGTCTCTATTTGTGTTATACCGATTTGGGACCACAAAAGGAGGTAGATTCATAACATTTATTCATGTAAGTAATAATGATTCATTTGACATTATTGCTAGCTAATTAGTAATATGCTATGAAGAATTGTTATAAATTTTAAATTGGGCTGAATAATTTTTTCAGAATATGTTATATTTGACTCAATTTAGTGATTTTTGGTAAGTTACCTTTGACACGCTGTCGGTGTTTTTTGTGTTGGAATTTAGAAAATAGTTTACTCCGCATAGTTTGTTCCAACATTTTAGAAAATAGATTCAATGATACTAATGTAGTCCATTACAAATGTTGAAACAAGTAGGACATTACAAATGTTGAAACAGTTCCAGTTGAATTCAGTTAAAAAATAGGTAGTCCATTCCATTCAGCTAGAAAACAATTCCATTCATAGATAAATGTTGAAACAATTCCATTACATTCAGTTAGAAGAAAGTTTCGTTCAAAAAGATGGTCTAGGAAGCATAGAAGTACATGTCCGAGGATAAGGAACAAGTTTGAAGACTAGATAAAGGAGTTGATAGTCAATGTAGATAGTCAAGGTTTACACAACATGAAATCATCAAGGTTTTTACCTAATCTGAGCACGATTCATATTAAACCCAAAATGATCATGACATCAGACATGTAATCGTGTTTTTTACCCGATACTAGCACGATGTGAGACACGCCATACCAAAGCAGGTCACGCCACAACACGATCACTGAATAAGAAATTAGGGAAATGTTTTCATATTGGTTTAATTTGAGACTCTCTGTTTTCATTTGGTGTTAAGTGTATCATGCTCTGGGAACTGGTAAATGGCATTATACTTCTTTTGGGTCTCCATTTTGAGAGGTTTTATGTTCCAAAAAATGGGATTCGACTCTGTCTTGAGGTTAAAAATCATGGTTTTTAAAAGTCATTATATATAGGGCCTGATTTTTATGGTGTGATTTTTTTATTTATTGGTTTCATTTTATGTCTTTTTATTTGATTTTGGAAAGAAAGTTTCCATTGTTAGGGTTTCTTTTTTGGTTTTCTGAATGTTTTTTGTTTTTACTTTTGGTTTAGGTTCATTAGTGTTTTATAATGTCTTATTTAGTTAGTTTATTTTATCTATTTTAAAAGTCTGCTTCGTAGAGAATGGATAGGAAATTTGCATCTAAAGCAGAAAAGTGTGGGAAGGTCATATTTTGTTCCTTTTGTCTCATTTTCAAATGATACTATGCTTTCTTTTCGTCTAAAAGGAAGGCTAATGTAGTGTTTGATAAATAAAACTTATGTATGAATAAATCCATATTCAGATGAAATATCTAATTGTTGTTAGTAAGTCCAATATAAATCTGAGTTTATTTACCACTTAGACACCATATTCAAATGAGATCTCACTAAAATCTACACATTAGAAATGGAAAATAAGTAGCACGGAGGGAGAATAAGAGATGTTGAATAACAAATACACACTACTATGATCAGATCTTAGTATACAGGGATTTGATTTGTTCAATAGTTGTAGAGCTGCTTAGCAATCTCGACAGCTAGGGAAGGGAAAGTCTTTGAGAAGTTAAAAAAACTCAATTTATTATAAGAATCCGCATTAACATGTTCAGTGAGTTAAAAAAAAGTCCTTGGAAAGCCATCTCAATTTATTACAATTCAAACTACCAATTTAAGTTATCCCCCTCCCTTTTTTCTTTTGTATTTCTGTATTTAAAAATAGTTTCAAGTTTTGTAGAGCCTTCCAGGTAAAGATTAGAATGTATTATATTGACCTCTTTTATTCTACTCAATATATGATGTATGTATGTAACACTTTATTCATTAAATTTTTTGGTTGTTTGTTATACTAATGTTTCACTTTACTTATGTTAAGCTTGCTTTAGTGATGGATTGCTGAATAGACATTACTTACCAATGTTTATGTATAATGATTTAAAGTTTTATTTTAGATTTTTGAAATTTTAGGAGTTTTGGTTTAGATTTTAACATCAGTTTTGGTTCAGTTTTGATTTGGCAGCGATGTTTCAAATATTTGACAGTGATGTATCTCTCTAGCCATGGGTCTCTTCGGTCTGGGAAGGGGGCACAGCTTAGAAAGAAAATTGATGATACTTTAGGTAGCGGGAACTTGAGACAAGACGTAAGACTTCCTCCTGGGGAGGATATAAATGAATGGCTTTCTGTCAACACTATAGATTTCTTCAACCAGGTGAATCCATTTTTGGCACCCAAACTGAGTTCTGCATGGCGAAGAATTGTCCCAACTACGGCGGATAAAAAATAGATGGAGAATTGAATGTTGAATATTCTGGTGTCTAAGATGAGGATACTGAAAAGGGAATGTTTTGCGACTTCCTAGACTTTTATTTCTTCTTACTTAAGCATAATCCATACATCTAAACATGTCTTTTGAAAATAGGCACCTGACTCAAAGATTGCAACTTTTACATGAACATTTGTAGAACTTTTTATTGGAACATTTATATAACCTACAAGTCATGCTGGATTTTTGAACTTTTATTAGTGCAGACTAAGTGTTTATTAAAATGTCTGATAGGATAAAACTTTTTAGTATTCATATTTGAACTTGACTCCATGAATATTTTGTTGATTCTACTTTTATTAAAGTGATGGTTTTCATTTGATTTGCTAGCAATATATATTCAACTTGACTCCATGGAAACTCTTCTCTTTATTACTCTTTATACTTATTAAAGAAGCCTCCAGTTGAAAACTCACCAAAGGAAACTTTTTACTTTAGTGTTAAATGTTTTTAAGTTATCGAAATTCATGTCCATCAGTTATTTCTCATTAAATTTACTGTATTTTTTCAAGGTCGAGGAGCATTACAACGAAGCCTAAAGTGAGTTATCTTGGAACTTAAGTTCTTATTAGCACTTATAAATTTATTTTAGGGCCATTACAAAATAGTTTAGAGTAAGGTAAATTTGAATTTCTGAATATTTAAGTGGATTGTCTGAATATCATTTCTCATTTCAGAATTATTGTGTTGTAATTGTGAGAGGGTAGTTGGAATCAAATCACCAACATTACTTATGATGTTGATGGAGGCATCATAGTTCGTCGAATGAGAATAA
Source organism: Sambucus nigra (assembly GCA_949130495.1). Taxonomy (NCBI): domain Eukaryota; kingdom Viridiplantae; phylum Streptophyta; class Magnoliopsida; order Dipsacales; family Adoxaceae; genus Sambucus; species Sambucus nigra. The sequence goes on along the minus strand of OX422207.1, from coordinate 305,283,761 downwards.
ATTTAAGTATTTTTACGAAGAATGTGTACTGAGATCAATCGCATATTCCTTCCCACTGACAAACTATGTGGCGCTCTTATTTTTTGTTTTTTCAAGTAACTACATATGTGTTTCTTTTGGTTTTTCAGGTACTAACTTTGTGGCGTCTTATCTTTTGTGGGCATCGGATTTGTGGTGTTCAACACGTCTCAGGTATAAATATATCTCTATAGATAAGACATCCTTTTACATTGTATTTCTATAGATAAGACATCCTTTTTCTTCATGCCTGCTCTTATCAAGTTATCGGAATCTCTCTTATTGGGGTGCGATGCAAGTTATTATAATTTATACACGATAAAAGGAAAGTTCTTTAATCTCTATTGCCTTAGGTGCTGTTATAATTGTTCTTATAGTTATCAAATTTTGAATATATATAGGTTACAGTGAGTTGGGGGCAGACACAGATGGAAGTTTCTACAGAGTTCATCTGCTTAAGTTGCCTTCTGATGGATCATGGGTATAAGGTTTAAAGATGACTTCTTATAGATCTTGCTCCTTCATTTCATTCAATAACGTCCAATTAAAACAACATAAGAGATTAATGAGAACGAGCTCCACCATAAGTGCTCCCATATATATCGTTGGACACCCTCTTCGACCTGCCCAAAAGGTAAAAGCTCAAAATGTTTTCCTTTTAGATCAATAGATCTATCAATAAGCCTCTCCAGGAAGAGCTATTATGCATCTTTACAAACATTAGGGTCCCTACCAGTTCCCCAACAATTCACGTGCATTCGTGTCTTGGGCTCAAGCTTACATCAGTTGTTGGGAAGGTCCAATCCTTCTTTGCTGCCTTAAAGGTATTATCACGAAAGGAAGTGCATTATGGGTCCCATGCAACACCTGAACGGGTAAATATTTTCATTCTGAGACTGCCTCTTATTCTTTGTTTGCACCCTTACTTTGGTTAATGTTTTCATAGGGTTCTTTTATTCTTATAACAATTATTTTTTTGGAAAAAGCAATTCGAAACACTATTGCATCATTTCCAATCATGTATTCTGTAACCCCTGTTCCGAGAAGAAAAAGAAAACCCTTGTTTCCAATCATGTATTTTGGAATCCCAAGTCTTGAACTTTATACTATTTCACTCTCTCTCTATGTCAATTGAAATTAAACATTGAGGGGGACTAAATGAGTTTTATTGTCCTTTCTTATAGGAGGAACCGGTGCACTTCAATATCAATTGGTGTAAAAATTGAGGGTATGTGTTACTCCACACTTTTATGTATTATATTCACTTTGTAGTATTAATACATATCTAAGATATTTTCTTCTAGGTCTTTTTGTTGCTGAATATTACTCTTGCATTCGCAGGCTCACTCGATGTCTTAGTAGAAAAAAAGATAAAGGAAGATAAGTTCTACATTAAATTCAGTGTTAGATTTTTTTTTCAAAATAATACCTAAGTTGTCACTAGCTGTTATTATAGAATTATTTTCCAAAAAAAAAAACGACTCTAAACGATTTTTTAAAACGATCCACGATTACTATTAGCCCATATTATTATCATATATACATCTTCACAGATCTTATTGTTTTTTTCCCAGATAAATGATGACTTTGTAGATGAAAGGGACCATGCAAATTATGATGATGCAGTTTATAATTTACCGAGTGAAGATGAATAACACATGTGAAATTGGACTTGAACATGGCAATTTAAACAAGAACCTTCAATGGATTGATATAAATGGATTTACAGGAGAGGGTACAACTGTAGGCTTTATAAAATTTGTGCTTGCTGAAATCCAACGGTTAAGGACCATAACCATAATTCCAGTTAAGGAAATGGAAAAAAATCGACTGTTAGGATTTATTAATCTTTTCAAGCGATTTTAGAAAGCATGTAGAGATACCCAAGTTGTTGTGACACTGGAAAACTGAGATACCGCAGGTTCAAGTAATATTCATCTCGACGAAAAAACTATGACCAAAACTTAAAACTTCTTTCATTTCGGAGATAAAAACGCTCCATCTAACTATATTTTATTGTTTTGTTTTTGTTAAAATGAAATAAGTGTTTCAAAACCATAATTTTGTACTTATACTGGATTATTTTTTAGACCGTACTCTTAGATTCACGACACCGGGTCATATATATATATATTTTTTTACTTTTTGTCTAATCCTCTGCATTTCTATTTGGATTTTGTATGCGAATATTAATGCATAATTGGTTCACAACTCCATCATTGAAATTCAGAGTCCATATTCATACTAAACCCTCATGGTTAAGGGGCTTTTTTTTTGCATTTTATGGAGTTCAGGCTAGGCCCTACTCTTCTCCTATTTTCAGCATTTTACCGAGGTGCGTTCTTCCTCTTCTCCTACTTTCTTTTTTGATTTGTTAGGTTAGTTGGTTAACTCAGTTGTTATTCATGGTGTTTATGTTTGGTTAGAGTAAATTTACTCATGAGATTAAATGTAAGGGTGTTGTATCTAACGGTGTAAAAGGATGCCACATGGAAACCACTCTTCAATTAAATTGCAGTCTAGAAGGCAGCTGGTCTGGGCTATTGTACTCTACAGCAGGTACTCTACAGAAGGTAATGAATTTTACTGAATTGGCGTACAGTGTACCCCATAGGATTTTAATGAATTTTAATGTATGGGCGCACAATTTCATAAACCTACTCTACTCTAGAGCAGGCCAGTTTTTGAAATTTCAATTATCCTCCCAATAATGTATTTGATTTTTTACCTTTCTCCATAAAACGCTTCTCACGGTTTGAATAATCTCAAACCCATCCCCATCTCTCTCTCATGCCAAGACAAAGGTAAGTTTGAGATTTTGAGTATTTGGTGTACATTGTTGGTAAAAAAATCTTCGACATTGTGTTATGGTGTTAATCTACAGCATTATGCCATTTGTTGGTTATATTTCTTCACTGTCATATCATTAATCTTTTCTTATTCGGTATCTAGTGGGTAAAGATTTTTTGTTAAATTGTAGGTACTAGCGCGGGGAGTTTGTTGGGTAGTGAGTATCATGAGACATTGCAACATAATATAAAGGATTCGAATTTTAGGGGAAGTTGTCTTTGGGTGGTGTTGGGGCATAGAAGACTGCGAAGGATATTACTACGGCTTTGAATAATATGGATGTGATTATAGAGTATGCATTGAAGCTGCGGCATGAAATTGAAGATCAATGTGCTGAGGTGAGTGACTTTTTAATTATGTTATAGTTTTGTGGATAATTTTGACTGAATCTGTTGATTGATTGTGTTTTCATATAATACTGTTTATTTTTTAGCATCTCTAATAGGCCATGCAATCTATATATATGTGATTTCACATAATATTGGGTCTTTTGAGTTCCTTTACGTTCTCTTTCTGAAAATTTGTGTCTTAATCTGAGCGTGTGAATTGTATTAAACATATATTTAATGCAGAACACAAAAGACAATGGAGGAGATTAGGTCATGTAGTCTGTAGTTTGTGTTTCGTATCGTAGTGTGTATTTTGAGGCATTTTACATAGTCCTCAAAATAGGCGTTTTAAAATGCTTGCCTTTAATTTATTCTTTTTCTTTGAGGATTTGAAATGTCTATTGCTTCTAAAATATGTGGCATTTTGTATTTTCTTTATGCAGTCGGCGAATCCTACTCAACGAATCCCACTACTAACATCGGAGCTAACATGATAGCTCGATTGCATGGAAAAATTACAAGTACACTAAGATTAAATGTTTTCAGGGCTTCAATTAACCTATCTCTGCTCACGAGCATCGTTCTTCAGCAACAACATCACAGCCGTGATTAGAACATCGAGATTAAATTGATATATGTATGTGATTTTTTAAAGAAGTTTATTTTGTTAAATAATTTATTCGATGAACTTGAGCTTTTTTAATATTGTTGGATTGGTTGTTACCCCTTAAGCAGGGAGGATAGTCCGATAAACAAATGAGATTATCTCCATTTTTTTAGAATTGACACTTTCTTTATTTGAGGCACAATGTGAATTCGGTTAATGAATATTGTATTTTCATGTTATATATGAATTTATTTGATGAATTTAGACTATTTGAATGTGTTTGAACTATTTATTATTTGTTAACCAGGGCGGATAGTCTTATAAATAAAGGATATTATGGGGAGTTGTTTTCTAAATTACACTTTGTTTTGTTGGGTAATGAAATTTTTGCCGTTTTGCGATTACGTATTTTGGAAATTTTGGCCGTGCCTTCAGGCACGGGCATTCCGCTAGTGTATATATATATATATATATATATATATATATATATATATATATATATATATATATGAACTTGGAATCTAAACAAACATGGGTGTGTAATTTGTGTTTGGGAAGGATTTAAATCATAGACATCAAACACACAAAAGGGACTTTTCATAAGAATGTTTTTCTCTCTCAAGTGCTCTAAAAATGGATTGAAAAGTCTATCAAAAACTGTTGTACCGAATTGGTTAAAAACTGTCAAAAAGTAGTGGGGCAAGAAGTGGGAAAAATTGGAGGGAAAAACAAAAACTGACGCAATCTCATTCGAACGACATCGTTCGAACTACTTCTAACGAAAATTCAGAGTTTAAGGACAAATGTCATTTGATATCTCGTTCTAATGGGATCGTTTGAACGAATTCGTTCGAACCAAAGCTTATAACGAGAAAATAAAGAATTGGGAAACAAATCTCGTTAGACTGTCGTTGAAAAGACCTGGGAATCTCGTTCGAACGAGATCCCAGTTTCATTTTCACGAGATTTTAGAAAATCCATCTTTTAAAATTTAATCCCAAAACATTTATAAAACATGTCTAAAATGATTTTCTGAAAAAATTAAAAGTCGTTAAGACAAAACTTTATAAAATTTACACCCATAAAATATTTTCCAAGTTCCGACATATATAATAGTGAATTGATACCTTTGGAGACTTCGAATCCAATTGTTGTTGATGTAAAAACATGGAACAAAACTCGACAAAGATGAAACTTTAAAATTGGGCCGCTATGTCTTCATCTTCTTCAAACTTCATAGGCTTGAAAGGAGCAAACTTCTATCCTATGACTCAAATGGTTTTATCCGGAATTAAGCCAAAACTACATATGGACTCAATTGGAAATTTGTGTCCTTACAAATCTCCCTCTTTGGCTATTCCGGGACAAAACCCTACCAAAAATCCTAAAGGGCCGTCAATCTCGTCTAGACACAACATCCCACCCAAAATAAAATAAAATACAGGCGTTATGACTCGACCTAAGGATAAACCGCTTTGCCGTTTTAAAGATGCCGCTAAAAAGAATTTCCTGCACACTTAAGCACACCATCAATCGCATAGGGAATATAACAATATTAAATGCAATGTAAATAAATACTCCACTATAAATAATTCTCCCCCTTTATCTAATAATGATGTACCTAGAAAGAACGCGACTCTCCCTAAGATAAATCTCCCAAACTACAGGTTTAGAGATAACATTTCTCCCCCTTTTTGTTATGCATTAGACAAAGGATAAAGAATTAAAATTAACTTATTTCTCCTTCAATTAAAGCAAACACCATTTATCCCCTTAAAGTCTAAGCAAGGGATATGAATAAGGAAAAAAATTATACAATTAATGGTGATTAAGGTGATATAACAATTAAGCATATGGGCAACAATGAAGTACAATTAATGGATAAAAATATTAATGGATACCTAGTATGATGCAATAACAAAAAGACACCACTTAAAATGAATTGCGCTAAGCATGGCATATCAACCAAAATTCGCAACAATATCGATACAAATTTTGACATCAAATCATATATGGACTAGCAAGCAAGACAAAGACTCAAAAACAACAATACCATATAGATATACGCATAATGAATATCACTAACGCGCACACACATATACATAGGTATAAACACCACATACGACACAAAATACATTAAGCTTTTCACACTTGTATGGAAAAAATGTGTCCAAATACATGTGATAAATGGAAGTGTAGGTGTGTGAACTAGTAACAATTAAATTATTACCCAATCACTTAAAACATGTCCACGAAGTTCTCATTTGATTGCAAAACTTTATCACATTTAGTATAGCCTCATGTGACAATATAAATTGAATTCAATGAACAAACATACACAACGCACACAAGCCTAGAATTTTGATGATTCTAAAAACCAATAGAGTCATGACAATAAAAGCATAACTAGGATACAAAGTCATTGTGAAAACCCGTTGATACATCCAATAAAACTCCTCATAATTTTCTTTTTCTTTTTCTTTTGAACATATCAACTAAACTAAACTGGCCTTGACTAATTTTTCTTTTATAATGCCATATTTTTAAGGCCAGAATATTCAATGGTGGATTTTCACGCAAAGTAATTTTGTCTTTCGCAGCCCGATTCCATTGATAAACAACTACACCGGATACAAATATTTTTCTAATTTTTAAATCCGAAAAACAGTTATTACATGCACAAATCCTCCATAGTCATAGAAAACTGTAGATGACTAAATTCATAGGATAACATCTCACTTAGCTCAAATATTCATGTGAAGTTTAAATTTCAAATGAGCTCGTGCATATGTGAATCGAGGCATATAAAAATGGAATCCATTAAGCAACACAAAATCCAACTACTCCATGCAAGCAGGACAAAGAACATTTTAAGGATTGAAAATCTTAACCAAAAGTTCTAGCCACATGGAAGTGAAAAGGGAAAGGATTAAAACACATGTATACGCCACATAAAGTGTGTCAACCTAAAATACACATAAAACAAAAAAAATATTGAGTTTTTTTAAAAAAAATCACCAAACAAAAAAATCAACTCAAAAGAAAAACAAAGAAAATCTTTTTATAGTTTTCTCAATAAGATACCACTTGTTAAGACATAAACAAATAAAAATAAATACAAAATATATACACAAATAATAATTCTATCATGTGATTAATCATGGAGCATAGACTATAAAATGACAAATATACATACAACTAGCATAAATATATCATGAAGCACAAAAACGGTAGAGTATGTAATTAAAACTAACACATTTAACCTTTCGATTTTACATGGGAGGTTTTACGTGATAGCAAATGAGAATCATAAACCCGTAAAGTTACCAAGTCGGATCTCCTAACCCAAATAAGTGAATAGTGCCAATCTCAGTATTGGGTGACCTTAGCTACCTTGGTGACCTTACTCTTGGATTTCCTAGGAGCCTTTTTGAGATCAAAACAAAATTTCCTAAGATGATCTTTTCGATCACAATGTGAACAAGTAAAGACCCGGCGAAAATTAGTACCTAAGGATTGACCTTTGGAAATGTTCCTAGGTGATTCTCTCAAAATGGTGGTTTTGGCTTTATTAGCGGAAGCATTATAAGAATCGAAGCCTAAACCGCAATTGTCATTTTTGACTTGGACGGTGCCTAAGATTTTTATCTAGTTTTTCAAGCCTACACTTCAAATCAAATTTGACTCGACTTGAATCTCTTAACTTTTCTTCCAACTCTAAAATGTGTGACTCAAGCAAACACCCACTCTTTTCAAACATGAGAAGCTCTTTCTTCATAGCCTCCATTAAACATCTAAGGATATCTCTCTCACCTTCTACACACTCTATCTTCTCATGTGTCCTAAGGTTTCAACAAATGCACTCTCATTATTGACCTGGGCACGTTCCCTCAAACTAGCTTCTAACTTCAAATTAGACCTTTTTAATTTCATCGACTCTTTTATATGACTCTCTAAAGGCAATTTGAAGTTCACTCTCATCAACCTCTTCTTCACTTTCACTCTCTCTCTCTCTCTCTCTCTCTCTTCTCCATTCTCTAAATCATAAAAAACATGGGATTCACAAACTTTTTTCTCGAAAGTTTCATGTATTATAATGTCATCATTGGACGAGTTCTCACTATCACTTACATGACTTGCCATGAACGCAGTAAAGTTGCGCTCAATGGGGGATTCAGGTCCATACTCCTTATCATTAAAGGTAGCATTGTATGAAATTGGTTGCTTGCCCTCTCTCCTTAGTTTATAGGGACATTCAAAATCCCTACGGCCATACCCTTCACAACCAAAACAACGATTTGACTCATCCCTATTAAGATCTTCATTATGATTTTTAGGGATCTTATCGGGCTTGTTATACTTGGATTTATCAAATTTCTTATATTCATTTTTTAGACTCTCTTTATTCGTCTTAAGAAATTTTCTAAATTTACTAGCAAACATTTCCATATCTTTCGAGTCAAAATCACTCTCATCATTCGAAACTTAATTTTCCTCTTTTCAGGCTTTCAAAGCAATACCCTTATCTTTCTTCTTTTCGGTCTTAGAGGAAAACATGTCAAGTTCATAGGTTTGTAAATCACCTTCGAGATCTTCTAGTTTCATAGAGGCTAAAGTCCGTAAAGAATTCAACACGATCACTTTAGGAATAAACCTATTGGTAAGGGACCTTAAAATCTTCTTTACTACTCGATTGTCGGGTATGTTTTCTCCCAAATCAAAAGTTGAATTTACAATATCGGAAAGTCTAGCATAAAATTCATCAAAAGTTTCATTTTCAAGCATTTTAATGGTCTCGAATTGAATGGTGAGGTTTTGGAGTTTCAAAGATTTTACGACACTAGTTCCCTCGTGGGTGAGTTGTAAAATATCCAAAGCTTCTATAGCGGTTTCACACATTTTGATATGTCAGAATTCATCCGGTGTGACTGCAATAAATAAAGCACTCAAGCCTCGGGAATTAAAATTTACTTATTTCAGTTCATTCTCAGTCCATCTCTCTACGTGTTTGGGGACACTTTCATTTTCTACTGAACATGTAGGTGAGGACCACTCGGTAATGACAGACATCCAAAACCTCTCATATATGGACTTTAGTGTCGATTTCATATGCGTTTTCCAATACGCGTAATTAGAACCATCAAAACTTAAAATTTAGAAAATGGGGAAATTCTATTTCTAAGCTAAACACAAAAGGACCTAAATGCAATAACTTAGCGCTTCTAGCTCTGATACCACTTCTTGGCACACTAGGCCCCAAATTTTAAAATTCTTTTAAATTAATATGATGGTTCAATTAAATTCCCAACTAAAATTTTAATTCAAATTTAAAACATAAACAAACTTCAAATTTTAATTTCTTCCAAATTAAAATTAAACTAAACTAGAGGTGAAATAAAAACTACTCAAGCATTAATTTTCACTTAAATCCAATTAATTCAACCCAAGTCCTAAAATTTTCCTAACAATAATTAATTCATTTTTCAATATAGGCTAAACTCAATTTTAACAAATTAAATAAGATGACATTAATTAAATTAAATTAAATTAACACAGCCCAAACAATTTATCAGCACCAAATTAAGTAAAATTGCAAATTAAACCAAATTTTATCTTTTTAACCTAAGCATGCGTTCTAGGTGAGTTAAACAAGATAAAAGAAAGAATCTCACTACACGAAGATGTACGAGGATAATACAAAATGAGAAAGCCCCTGGACGACCCTAGCCTAAGAAATCCATTAGGTACGATTTTACAATTACAAGATAAAAAGACTTACAACACTCAACTTGACTCCCTTCAAGCAACAACGCTTCTTCTTGCAAATACCTCCGTCTAGTTGATAACCACGACGTCCATCGCAGTCTTGGAGTCTACCAATGGAGGCACAACCCACTGTTAACCACACATGGTGCCTTTCACCATGTGAGAAAGTAGCAGCACAAACTATTCTCCTTTATAGGTAGAGAAAGAACCTAAACTTCACTTCTTGTTGGTATAGAGAAAGCCCAATGCCAAAACTCTCCAAGTTCATATATATATATATATATATATATATATATAAGAACTTGGAATCTAAACATACATGGGTGTGTAATTTGTGTTTTGGAAGGATTTAAATCATAGACATCTACACACACAAAATGGAATTTTTTTAAGAATGTTTTTCTCTCTCAAGTGCTCTTAAAAATGGTTTGAAAAGTCTATCAAAAATTATTGTCCCGAATTGGTTAAAAACTGTCAAAAAGTAGCGGGACAAGAAGTGGGAAATATTGGAGGGAAAAACTAAAACTGCCAAAAATTGACGCAATCTCATTCGAATAACCTTTCTCGTTCGAACCAATTCTAACAAAAAATAAGAGTTTAAGGAAAAATATCGTTTGATATCTCGTTCGAACGAAATCGTTTAAATGACTTCGTTCGAACCAAAGCTTCTAACGAGAAAATAGAGAATTGGAAAACAAATCTCATTGGACTGTCGTTCGAACGACCTGGGAATCTCATTCGAATGAGATCCCAGTTTCATTTCAGTGAGATTTCAAAAAATCCGTCTTTTAAATTTTAAGCCCAAAACATTTATAAAACAAGTCTAAAATGTCTAAAATGATTTTTTGAAAAAATTAAAAGTCGTTAAGACAAAACTTTATAAAATTTACACCCATAAAATATTTTCCAAGTTCCTACATATATAATAGTGCATTCATACCTTTAGAGACTTGGAATCCAATTGTTGTTGACGTAGAAACATGTCAAAAAACTCAGCAAGGATGACACTTTAAAATTGGACCGCTACGTCTTCAACTTCTTCTAACATAATAGGCTTGAAAGGAGAAAACTTCTATCCTATGACTCAAATAGTTTCGTCCGAAATTAATCCAAAACTACATATGGACTCAATTGAAAATTTGCGTCCTTACATTGACAAACAAGTCTAACTCCAAAGAGAGAAAGCTTGGTACATGTGAAGTATTGCGTGCTTAACACTAAACTCTAGAAAATCTTGTATCCATTTTCTCATTTTCTTTGTGATTTCAGTCATCCTCATTCTTAAAAAATTCTTTGGCATAAATTTCTTAAGAGATAAAATCATTTTTCCACTAGACTTATTTTTATGCTAAGATGAAATTCCATGAGTCCAATGTCTATCATCTCAAAGTAGCTTTTCTTTGCCTCCTTAAATTCTTCAATCATATCATGTAAATATTGATTCATCTGCATACAAGAAAATGAGTAAAACGTTTTTATTTTTATTTAACTTTATGTAAAGTTAAATATTCTTGAAGGTATTTTTTTAGATCTGCATTTTTTTGAGTTGATCAATAATAATATTCCATGACATTGGTTCTTTATTTAAGACTTATCTTCTTTGTGATTCACCACATATCCAATATGCTGCTCACCATATACTTCTTATTGAAAATGGTCATTCAAAAAAGAAAACTTAACATCCATTGGATGAAATTTCCATTATTTTGTGACAGTAAAAATAATTAACATTTAGTATCTCAAGGCAAGAAATGGGAGAAAACACCTCTTCATAGGCAGTGTTATACCATTGATTGTAAACTTAGAAGACTAGTATTGCTTTATACCTCTCCATTTCTGCTTTTGTATTATCAATTATGATGTACACACATTTTACTCAAAATTATTTTTATCCTTTAAAAGACTCTAACACCAACATGTTATTTTTCTTAATGTGTTATATCTTCATACATGGCATCTCTTTATATACAAGAAGATCTGAGACTTTAGTGGATTCTAAAAAGGTTTGTGGAGACCTTGGGAGGATACCAAGATCATCATCTTCATCATATAATTCTCCTTATTCAGATCACGTACAAGATCTTCTAAGGTATCGTAATTCGTAATCTTATGTTTATGCACTAAACTTAGGGTTTTGTTTTTACTTTCTAATGCATTATCAATTGAATTTTGGGGAATGAATTTTTTTATGCGTATCCCCAACTACTAGTATCAGAGGCCTGGTTATAGATTGATCATGTTTTAGAATGGTCCATGTTGTCCACAATGAAATCCTAGTTTTGCATGTTGTTTAAATATATACATTTGTATATTGCATCGTACTCTCATAGTTTTTTAGGGTTATCATGTTCATATACCTTTCATGATTATCATTTTATTTTATGTTAATACTTCCTAGAGTGGTTTATCCATCGTTATTTTTTCATAGATTCGATTTGCTTGTAATAATATATTATTTTTAATTATTTCTTTAATTGATGTATCTAGAGGAGATTGTGAGGGAATGCAATAGTTTTACTAGTTAAAATATGGTATTTACATAGGTTTTGGTCTTAGGTAAATTTTCATGGAGTTTGGTGATGTTTTGAAAAAATTAGGATGTTTTGCATGCAAATTGTGAACCCGAGATGAAGACACTTATCGGATCGATTTGATGTGGACTTGAATTAATTCAGTCCCTATGCAATAATGAAGTTCGTTCCTTTATTGTTGTTTTCCATCGGTTATGCAATGGATATTCGTCTTGATCTTTCTCGAATTAGAATGCAATATTTCTCAAGGCAAACACATCATGAGATCTAGTGTATATAAAAGTCAACTTCAAATATGACTCTTGATTGAAAGGAAGTATACTTTAAATCGTATTCTTGATCTTGAAGAGTTCTACTTCAAGAGAAAATCTAGGCCATTATGGAAAGGAAAATTTGTTTCTAATTTCAATTATAATTGCATATTATTCCATTTTATTATGATTCCACCGTCATTCTCATATTGATAATTATCGTGTTATATTAGTTAATTAATTAGGATCCCTCGTTATTATGGACAACATGGATTATTATTGTAACCAACCAAGATCACATTTATTTTTTAAAAATCCAATTTTATTTACTATTTTCTATTGAATTTAAAAGGGTAATTAATTTAAGGGTATAAATTATATTTTTATTTTCTAGTTTTATTTTAATTTAAAAATGATCTTATTTTTGAAAAACAAAAAGATTGTGACCGGGTAATTTATTTTGTACAAGTAAATTGGGAATTACCAAGGATTTAGTTAGTGCATTTAGAATTGAATAAATATTTTTTCCTAGATGCCCTCAAGTTTAAAATATTAAGTGGGAGAAATAAACTTCACGGTTTCCATCGCTATTTTAAAAATATGATGTGATTAATTCTTGGTGTTAGGATTTGGCTTTCCTCCCCATCAGATGGAGTTAATCATGGCATCAAAGTATTTTTAAAAAATTTAAGTGTTAGTTCCTTGGAATAAAATGTGAGTGAGTTTGGTCCCCCCAACGGGAAAGTTCTACTTGAGAAGATTTAATTTTAACAAATCATTTAATGGTATACACTTAAACACAACAAATGATATATTCCCAATCGGCGTCACTATCACTAAATGCGGGATACAAAGACGTCAACTATTCAATTATGTATGATGGAAATTTCCTGTATTGATCGGAGTACATAATTGAAAGGTGAAAAAATTTTCCGGTTCAAGATGATGTGATTTGCGCTCACATCGACAAAACTCACTTCATAAAGGAATGGGGATGCTCGACGGGATTAGTTCTAATTCGCTGCGGAGGGAAGGCAAATTAAAATTTAATCAAAGATGATTCTCGAATTTAATTTGAAATTAATTTTTTCAATAATGATTCTAAGATTTCAAAAATGGATTGAACTTTCACTCACTGGTTTTAGTCTTAATAGTAAATAATTTTACTTAGAATAAATTTCAAGGACTGGAAATGTAATTGCACATTGTTCTAGCTAAAGATAATAACAAACTTTTGTAACCCAAGATTTCCATATACATTTTACAATTGCTTTGTGATTGATTTCTCATGTTAGTATTTTTCTTTCCTCCCAATTGGAGAAAATTAATCAGAGTATCGTGGTATTTTAAAATTTATGATAATTCTTTTAAATTAAGGGTAAATATTTTAGATTCCGCCATCGAAAAAGTTAAATATGAACATTTTAATTTTGAAGAATTAATCAATGGGAAATTGTAAACATCGATGCTGGTTAATGACACTTACGTGACAATAGTGTTCTTAAATGATTTTTATTATATATGACGTGGAAACCCAGATCCATTTCTTAATCCAATGGTGAGAATCAACGGAAGCCAATGCATAGAGTTATTTATCGAGAATAAATTCACTTCTTTAATGAAAGTGAGGCAGATGTAATACCCCGTATTTTTATGGCTTTTAAATTGGAGATTTATTAAATGCAATTGAAATAAATGAATTTAATATTAATCCGAAAATTTATTTTAAATATTTACTAGCGTGACGAGATTTAGTAATTACTGGAAATTTGTTGAATATTACTTAATGAGTAAAATTGTCACTAGTGAATAATATGACAATTATGGAAATTAAGTCGGACGCGCCTATGTCGTATCGGGACTATATTATTATTATTATTATTATTATTATTATTATTATTATTATTATTATTATTATTATTATTATTATTATAAAAGTGAATAAATTATAAGCCACCAGTATGGTCATTTTGAGTGCGCCAACGTGTTTGAAAGGGTCAAGATAGTCCGAAAAGTGTACTCGGGGTTTAGTTTGGGTCTCGGGGCGTTTTTAGGCTTAACCGACAACCTGGAAGGGCGATTTGGTCATTTTCAAATTAGACCTTACTTAAATTACGAAAATTGGGAATTAATATCAGATATTAGGAGAGTCTTCTAGGGTTAACATTCTCAAAAATATAGAACGGTAGTGAGAGGAAGAAAAGAGAAAAGTCTTCCAAGAATCCAAGGCCAAGAACCAACTCAATTGCACCACCACCACCACCACCAAAACGTAGATCGGAGCGAGGGGATCAAGCCTATACCTATCAAACTCGTGGAATCAGACCTACTATCTAAAGTCAAGTATCTATCTTCCTATTTTTTTAGTTAATATTTCACCCATGTTAGAATATCATTGATAAATATATGTTTTATTGAAGAATTTCATGAATTAGGAGATTTGAATCACATGTTATAGGAGTAATACATGTAATCTGGAAGCCTTGTCATATGTATAGGATTACCCACAAAATTACAATGGTTTAGAAGAAAGAAATTGGGAAAAAGAGTTAGAATGTTGGAAATTATGATGAAATTAGGGTTCTTGACAAACATGGTGAATTGGCTCTTTGATCGTATGTCTTTAATGAAATTTGTACATAATTTATGTAGAAAATCATGTAGATGGGTATATATAATCATTAGTTTAATTGGTTAGGAGTTTGGGACTCATTTATGGAGTTTTGGTTGAGGTTTTAATAAGGAAACCCGTAGTTAACAATGGCAGAATCTGGATTATACCTGATCAATCGATAGAACGACTTAAGAATATCGATCGATCGAACGACCTAGGAATGTCGATTGATCGACCCCTTTCATCGATCAATCGACCCCTTCTAGAAACTGCATGTTTTTCCTTTTTTTGTTTAATTCAGATAAAATATGTAGGAACCCTTGAATATCATTTAAAGAATATAATGGGTCATGAAGAGGACCAGTATGGTCTAAGTAGATTCCGTTGAATGAAATCTTATATGGGGTATAATCGTGGGTTAACACAGATTGGAAATCGTGCGTATGTTAACTACGAAATTGAGAGATTCGTGAATGACTTAGACCAGTATGTTAGAAAGGGTGTACCAACTGATTTGACCTTTAGGAAGAGAGAATACTTTGAGGGATGAGAAGTAATTACGAAATGATTATAATTGAAAATAAAATGAGATGAGTTCTTACGCATAAAGAGTGAATAAAATTGTATTATGTACGGTTAAAATATTATTATGGGTGGTGGGCAAACCTAATTGAAAAACGAGAATGGGCATGTGTATGTACCTATATTATATTTGTGTATAATCATACCCACGCTAATTTCTATCACGGAGGTTTCCGCGTCGGGACAGTCTTATCTCGATGGGACCTTTATGGGGGATATTGACATGTACCCTAGAACATAGGATTCCTTTGTACGGGCTATCTAAGAATGATAGACAGACGGCCCTAAGAGACGTGAGGGGTATGTGCTGACCTCTTAGTGACTTGGAACTATGCTTCGCCTCCATTTTGTGTGTATTGTATTAATACAGTTCGAGAGTGATTTCTAACTATTATTTCCTTAGTACGAGAGATACGGGGACTTGATAGTAGAGTATGCCAGCATGATAGATTTTATGCGGGGTGAAGATAGTATATATATTATATTAGTGATTAATATATATACGTATATATGGAATTCTTGTACTGTGCGTATAAGTAGATAAATGATGTATAAATGCTCCATAATTATATAAAGTGTTCAGGAACGTTACAACAGTATTGAGAAATACATTATAGACATAAGTAATCGTTAAGAGAATAATCTCTAAACTAAAATCATATTCTTATGGCTCCTCGAAATAAAATTTATGGGAGATGAATTGGATAGACATATGAGGCATTCTAGTAGTACGGTAGGCGTGCACACTAGATGAGAGGTGAGAATTATCAAGAGAGTGTTGTGTACTAACATGGTTCTTATATAAACCAGTGAGCATTTTAAATAATTGTTAAACTATTGTTAAAACTATTTTACACTCGGGCTCTGACCCGTTTCCTGTCATTTATCTCTCTCTCTTTTATATATATATGTATGTATTACAGGTGCCCAGCCATAGGGGCGTCATGCATAGGTTCTTTGGATTGGACGTGTCTGTGACACCCCGACTAATTAAATACCGGGTAGCTACTCCTTTATTAAATTAATTCAAAATGCCAAGTTGGTCCAGTTAATAGCATCACTGTCGAAAACATTTTTACGATTACTAACCACCTAGTATTTAAAAAGTAAGTGCCAAATTTTAAATTAAGTCTGATTAACATGCAACAAGTGTAATAAAGAATAATAACACCATTCACCATAATGAAGTAAATAGAATAACCATCACGCAAAGTAAATAAAGTCTGGAGGAAAACTCCTCACTACAATCCCGCAACTGAAATAAGTAAACTGAATACTAAATCAATACATGCCAAAGTCTGAAAACTGTAATGGAAATGTAACTCTAATAGAAATGGGCAACATGCCCTACAACTGATAGATAATGAATCTAGAATCCAAGTGATAGAGGCGTCTACAAGCAAATCCCTGTAGCTTCCACAAATAGCTACAGCTCGTCACCAGAGTGAGTATCCTATGCATGGTGTCCTTGTGGATGGGCACCTAAAATGGTTTTACAAGAAAAGTAGATTTGAAAGCAAACGGGTCAGAGCCCGAATGTGGAGTTATATTTTAATAACCTGTAAGTGCTTTAAAAACATTTAAAACATTAAATGCAAAGTACATGTTAGGACGTTCACTCACATGACATTCTCACCTCTCGTCTAACTGTGCACTCCTAACGTAAGTACCCATCTACAACGACACAAACCACTAGCTAAGTGACATTATATCTAGATAGACTATCATAGGTCCTACCCATATTACTCGGTTCTATAAACATTATAACGCTCGTATTTAAGTAGGGGTCTAACGTAAACTCAGATGCTCAATATGCAATATATTTCACTATATGTTTCTCGAAACAATACCGTAATTATATTCACAACATTAACATGAAGGTTCCCATTAATATTAAGTGTATATTATTCACATCATAAATATACAATACGAGCACCTCGAGAACTAAGCTGTGGTGCACACATACTCTGCTATCCATCCCGGTACATCACGTACATAAGGATTACATATTCCGAATCTCTCAGGAATAGTTCACAAAATCAACATCACAAATAATGGAGGCGAACACAGTCACATCACATGGGTCACGCACATACCTACGCTCCCACGATCAGCGGACTTATTAATATCCCAATAAGTCTTTCTATGACCTATGTTCATCAAGGTAACCAGTCTAAATCCGGGTAACACAAGGATTAGAGGGCCCTAAGTGAACGCAAACCTCTCGTGATAGCAAGTATGGTAGGTATGTCATACACACAATTCATATACCAATACTAAGTAAACACACGTCTTAGTAATCCCGTAGTTTAATCGTAGTACTATTCTTATTCTAGTACCAATATGTAATTTACACACTTTATACGATTCCGGTTTATAATCATACGCGCCCTAAATTTATTCTCACGTCGTAGTAGACACTCACGTCTCAACCCAAACGGTTCATTGATTTAAATCACTCGTATATAATTTACTCCTCATAATAACCCAAAAGTCCCAAATCTAGCCATATATCATCAAAGGAATGCTAACTCTACCCTCGAACAAGTTTACGGGACTCCCAAAATCAAAACAGGCCAAAAAGGCCCAAACTGCCAGCTCGTTAGAAGTCTCGTTCGAACGAGGCTGTTCGAACGAGACCAAACTGCCAGCTCGTTAGAAGTCTCGTTCGAACGAGGCTGTTCGAACGAGATCAATCTGTCAGCTCGTTAAAAGTCTCGTTCGAACGAGGCTGTTCGAACGAGATCCAGTTCGTTCGAATGAACTGTACCTTCTAACGAGATCTCGTTCGAACGAAGTTATCGAACGAAGTTCCCTTTCGTTAGAAGCGACTGGTCAATTCGTTAGAAGCTCGTTCGAACGACCTGGGGAGGGGCTTCTAACGACCTACCAGTTTCGTCCCAGATTTGTCTAAATCTCGTTTTTCACCATTTTTACTCCTCAAATCTCCTCCAAAATTCGTCCAATCAAGGTTTTAAGGTCTCCAATCATCCTAAAACATACTAAGATCATATACTAACACCTTTTAAGGAATTAATACATCCTAAACATCATTAGATCACAAGATTCTACACTTTTCCCCAATTCTTTTCAAGAACACAAACCCTAACATTTTAAATCATGAAATAACCCAATATAAATCCGTTTTAATTTCTTCCAATCACAAATATCATGAGAATAATCATCTACCTATCATTCTACATGCAATTCTCCTCAAGATTTTCAACTTCTAAGTTCCAAACTACATGGGTTTTCATATTTCACCAAGAACAAACATAAACTTTGAATTATCTAACATGGAAAGAACATTCTCTGAAATTAAATGGAATTAAGTCACTTGCCTCGAGTTTATCTCTGATTTAGATGTTGGTTTGATGAAGATTTCTGCAGAATTCCTTCTCTTTCTCTCCCTCTCCAAGCTTTCTTCTCCAAAAGGCTATGGTGGCTAGGGTTTGATTTGGGGAAATTTAGGAAACCTAATCTAACAACCCCCGTAGCTTGTTGGGTTAATATGGGTTGGTTAGTGGCTTAGTGGGTCAATCCCCAATCAGATTAAAACTCCTAATTTTCGTCACTTTTAATTTCCCAAAATACGAAATTACCAAAATACCCTTTTTATTGCCGGTATGGCCTAAAAATACCCCGGGACCCAAACTACACCCCCGACTAGTGTTTTCTGACTATCTCGACCCTTCCGGACGCGTTGGCGCACTCAAAACGACCATACGATTTATAGAATTTAAATTCACTTTTATAATTAAAATAATACACCATGACGCGGCGGTCACACGCGTCTCAACAAAATTTCCAAAATGCCGTATATTAATTTCACGACAAATTTTTCATAATTCAATATTCATATAAAAACATGTACCTACATAATCAAATACCAACTCGCATCTCGTTAGTATTTTTAACCCGGATTAATTTCCAATTAATACGCATTTAATTAATTAATCCCAAAAAAAAATATAGCCAAAAGTACGGGGTATTACATAGTCCCCCCCTAATAACTGAATTTCGTCCCGAAATTCGAAACTAGAAAGTACCTGCTAAAAACAACTCTGGATAATATTCGCGCATCTCATCCTCGCGCTCCCATGTGGACTCCTCGACATTGTGATGTCGCCACTGAACCCGCACTAACGGGACTGTCTTTGACCGCAGTTTCCTTTCGCTTCGGTCCCAAATAGCAATCGTCCCCTCCTCGTAGGAGCTATCCGGCTGGAGATCGATGTCCTCCACAGCAATGTGAGAATGAGCCAAATTATCTCTGAGGTATTTCCTTAGCGAGGAAATATGAAACACATCGTGAATCCGATGTAAATGTTCCAGTAACCCAAGTCTATACGCAACCGGTCCGATCCGCTCAATAATAGGAAACGGCCCCACATACCTTGGTGCCAACTTCCCCTTCTTCCCGAAACGCATAATCCCCTTCATAGGAGATACCCTGAGAAAAACCTGGTCCCCCACTTGGAACTCTCTGAAAAACCTCTTCGCATCAGCATAACTCTTATGCCTGTCTTGAGCTACCCGAATGCGACTCCGAATCAACTCAATCCTTGCCGAAGTATCCTGAATCACTTCCGGCCCAAGAAGTTTGTTGTCCCCCACCTCTAACCAACATGCTGGGGAACGACAAGGCCTACCGTACAATGCCTCAAACGGATCCATGCCAATAGTGAACTGATAGGAGTTGTTGTAAGCAAACTCCACCAGTGGAAGATACTTCTCCCATCCACCCCCGAAGTCAATAATGCACATGCGTAGCATGTCCTCCAACATCTGATTTGTGCGCTCGGTCTGCCCATCAGTCTGCGGATGATAAGCCGTATTCAACCGCAATTCCGTGCCCATGGCCTCCTGGAAACTCTCCCAAAACCTCTAAACAAATATCTTATCTCTGTCAGACACGATATTTAGGGGCACACCGTGAAGTCTCACAATCTCTGAAATGAAGAGCTGGGCATACTGTCCCATAGTGTAGTCAATCCTTACGGGTAAAAAGTGAGCGACCTTGGAAAACCTGTCCACAATTACCCAAACGGAGTCGTGACCCCTCTGCGACGTAGGCAACCCCGTGATAAAGTCCATTGATATGCTCTCCCACATCCACACCGGGACCTCCAACGGCTGTAGCAATCATGCTGGTCTCTGATGATCCACTTTTACAAGCTGACAAGTGGCGCATTTCGAAACAAACTCAGCGATATCTCTCTTCATACTGCTCCACCAATACTGGCGTCTCATGTCTTGGTACATTTTGTCCCCTCCGGGATGTATCGCGAACCGTGAGCCGTGCGACTCTGCCATCACCTCGTGTCGTAATTTCTCCCCTTCCGGAACCTCCAATCTCCCATTGAAGCGTAATCCCCCGTCTGAGCTAACGGTATAGGACTCGGCTCCCTCTGCTAGTAATCGAACTATCTGCTCCTAACAGAACGAGTCATTAGCCTGTGCCCGTACTACCTTCGTGATAATCTGCGGTGTAACGGTCATCACAGACATGAAAGATCGGGCCACTGCATACTGGTGTCCCAACTCCTTCCACTTTGCCTTCCACACCTCTGCCACCTCATCTACTGGCCTACGGCTCAACGCGTCTGCTACCACGTTAGCCTTACCCGGGTGATACTGGATATCGAACTGATAGTCCTTCACAAACTCAAGCCACCTACGCTGTCGCATATTCAACTCCTTCTGCGTGAACAGGTACTGTAGGGACTTGTGATCCGTGAACAGTTGGAACTTCTCCCCCAAAAGATAGTGCCTCCAAATCCGTAGGGAAAATACCACTGCCGCCAACTCCAGATCATGTGTGGGGTAATTCTTCTCATGAGGCTTAAGCTTACGGGAAGCATAAGCTATGGCTTGTCTCTCCTGCTGTAATACACCTCCAAGCCCTTGCAAAGACGCATCGGTGTAAACCAAATACTCAACTCCCGGTCTCGATAATGCTAACACAGGTGCTGAGGTCAATTTGTCCTTCAATTCATCGAATGCCAACTGACAGGCATCACTCCAGATGTATGGCACACCCTTACGAGTCAAATGTGTCAAAGGACCTGCTATCTCCGAGAAACCCCGAATAAACCTCCTGTAGTATCCTGCTAGACCCAAGAAACTATAAATTTCAGTCGGTGTCGTGGGCTGTCCCCACTCCCTCACCGCGGATACCTTCCCCGGATCAACAGATATTCCCTGGTCGGAAATAATGTGTCCCAAAAACTAGACCTCCTTCAGCCAAAACCCGCATTTCTCATATTTTTCATACAATTCGTTCTGACGAAGTGTCTGCAAAACCTGCCTCAAATGCTCGGCGTGCTCCTCCTCTGTCTGGGAGTAAACCAAAATATCATCAATGAAGACAATGACAAACTGGTCTAGGAACTACCTGAACACTCTGTTCATCAAGTCCATAAACACTACTGGAGCATTGGTCAAACCGAAAGGCATAACCCGAAACTCGTAAGAACCATATCTCGACAAGAATGCGGTCTTTGAGACATCCTCCTCCCTGATACGCAACTGATGGTATCCCGATCTCAAATCAATCTTCGAGAAGAAAGAAGCTCCTCTCAACTGGTCGAATAAGTCATCGATTCGAGGTAACGGATACTTATTCCGTATCGTGACCTTATTCAATTCTCGGTAGTCCACACATAATCTCAGTGAACCGTCCCTCTTCTTCACAAACAAAACTGGAGTGCCCCAAGGTGAGGTACTCCTGCGAATAAAGCCCTGACCTAACAGCTGCTCTATCTGATCCCGTAACTCCCTCATCTCAGCTAGAGCCATACGGTACGGTGCGCGTGCTATAGGTCTCGTACCCGGTAGCAAATCTATAACAAAGTCTATCTCTCGACTGGGGGGTAAGCCTGGTATCTCCTGAAACACATCCGAATACTCCCTGACTACTGGGATAGAATCTAAAGGAATCACTACCTCCTTAGAGGTATCCTCCTCAATGTAATACAGATGAGCGGTCGATCCTCCCTCTGGGCGAGGCATCGCCACTACAAACATCTCTTGCCCCGGAATGGCAAAGACAATGCTCCCGCTGAAGCAATCAATCATGGCCCTATAAGCTACGAGCCAATCCATACCGATAATCACATCGTGAACATGCATATCTAATACCAACATGTCTGCAGGTAATACCAAACCACCAATCTCTACCCCCACTCCCCTGCATATAAAGAAAATAAGTGACCCACTCCCCAATGGTGAGTTGACACACGTCACTGTGCTCTCTTCCGTAGCTAACAATCCTAAAGTTTTCGCGAAGTGTGTAGCTATAAAATAATGTGTAGCCCCCGTATCAAACAATACCCAACCCATAGTGCCATGGATAGGAAACATACCCTCAATCGCGGGCGGTGCCTATGGAACTGCATCCTGGTGGACGTTATAGACACGTCCATACTGTAGCTGCCCCTGCTGAAATGGGACTGCTGGAATGGGTGGCAATGCTGCCATCTGTGGCGGTGCGGGGAGAGCGGCGGGAAACATAGGCCTCTGTGGCTCCTGACGAGCACCCTGCTGCTGCTGCTGTGGGGTCCTGCCCCTATCAGGACAATCCTGTCGCTTATGGTCAGTCTTGCCACAAACAAAGCACTTCCCAGGGAATTTCCCTCCTCTCTGCCCCTGCTATCCTCGGCCCTGGTGGCCGTTACCGTTACTCCCTTGGCCCTGCTGGCCCTGGTGAAACTGCTGCCCATTCTGCCCCTGTTGGCCCTGATGGCCGTTTGGACCCTGATGGCCCTGACGGAAACCTCCCTCTCCCTCTCCCTGTCTGTAGTTCCCTGATTGGAACCTCTTCTGATCCCCCTGCTGCGAACCCTGCTCACCCTGTCTCTGCCCCTAGACAGATTGTGCCCCACCGGCACCATGTCCTCCTGTCCTGCCCTGATGGCTAGACTCTCCTGACCTCTTGCCCTCGGCCATATTGAAGCGGTGGTCCTGGCAGTGTAACAAAGAAGCGTTAACCACATCAGAATACGTGGCCAATGAAAGGTTCCCCAACAGATGCTGACGGATCCTCCATGTCAACCCGTCTGTGAACTTCTCAATCTTCTTCTTCTCTGTTGATATCTCGTCTGGAACGATATTCAATAGATTCGTGAACTCGGCCTCATACTCGGCCACGGTCTTACCCTCTTGCCTCAGACTCATCAGTTTCCTCCTCATTTCCATGTGAACAGCCGACGGAAAGTACTTGCGGTCAAACCGCACCCAGAAGTCCTGAATAGTGAGAGTATCCCTCTCCTTATAGTGGTAATAGACTCCCACCACTGCAGTGCAGATCCAACTAGCTTGAAAGTAGCTAGCACCTGCTTCTGGACGTCCGTGCACTCATACATCCTTAAGTGCCTCTGCATATCCTTCCTCCACTGGCTCGAGACTACCACATCTGAGCTACCTGCAAACTCTGGCGGATGCGCTTTCTGAAAAGTGTCACGTACACGTTCCCAAGCAGACGGGAATGCATTTTCCTGCACTGGCACGGCAACCAGCGCCTGAGGTGGTGCCTGCTGAACAACGGCAATTGCGGCATTTACCGCTTGGGCTACTATAACTGCAACCTCAGCGGCGTTCATCATGCCCTGAACTGGAGCGGGCTGGGGTTCGGGCGTTGCATCCCTGGGAACTCGTCGTACACGTCGTGGAGGCATCTGAAATAAGAATGAAGTTTATAAGTTAGCAGTTATAAACTTAATATAACTGAAGAACGAAGCATACACAAAAAGAGTACAACAGTCCTAAAATATAGGGCTCTATATCAAGGAAACTTAGCGGAAACATAATAAGCCGTCAGATCCTAAAGGACACTAGAACCTGATACCCTGATACCACCTGTGACACCCCGACTAATTAAATATCGGGTAGCTACTCCTTTATTAAATTAATTCAAAATGCCAAGTTGGTCCAGTTAATAACATCACTGTCGAAAACATTTTTATGATTACTAACCAGATAGTATTTAAAAAGTAAGTGCCAAATTTTAAATTAAGTTTGATTAACATGCAACAAGTGTAATAAAGAATGATAACACCATTCACCATAATGAAGTAAATAGAATAACCATCACGCAAAGTAAATAAAGTCTGGAGGAAAACTCCTCACTACAATCCCACAACTGAAATAAGTAAACTGAATACTAAATCAATACATGCCAAAGTCTGAAAACTGTAATGGAAATGTAACTCTAATAAAAATTGGCAACATGCCCTACAACTGATAGATAATGAATCTGGAATCCAAGTGATAGAGGCGTCTACAAGCAAATCCCTGTAGCTTCCACAAACAGCTACAGCTCGTCACCAGAATGAGTATCCTATGCATGGTGTCCTTGTGGCTGGGCACCTAAAATGGTTTTACAAGAAAAGTAGATTTGAAAGCAAACGGGTCAGAGCCCGAATGTGGAGTTATATTTTAAAAACCTGCAAGTGCTTTAAAAACATTTAAAACATTAAATGCAAAGTACATGTTAGGACGTGCACTCACATGATATTCTCACCTCTCGTCTAACTGTGCACTCCTAACGTAAGTACCCATCTACAACGACACAAACCACTAGCTAAGTGACATTACATCTAGCTAGACTATCATAGGTCCTACCCATATTACTCGGTTCTATAAACATTATAACGCTCGTATTTAAGTAGGGGTCTAACGTAAACTCAGATGCTCAATATGCAATATATTTCACTATCAGCTA
Organism: Sambucus nigra; assembly: GCA_949130495.1. Taxonomy (NCBI): domain Eukaryota; kingdom Viridiplantae; phylum Streptophyta; class Magnoliopsida; order Dipsacales; family Adoxaceae; genus Sambucus; species Sambucus nigra. Next base: position 305,258,489 of record OX422207.1, on the reverse strand, counting down.
ACCCGTTATGTTTCTCGAAACAATACCGTAATTATATTCACAACATTAACATAAAGGTTCCCATTAATATTAAGTGTATATTATTCACATCATAAATATACAATACGAGCACCCCGAGAACTAAGCTGTGGTGCACACATACTCTGTTATCCATCCCGGTACATCACGTACATAAGGATTACATATTCCGAATCTCTCAGGAATAGTTCAAAAAATCAACATCACAAATAATAGAGGAAAACACAGTCACATCACATGGGTCACGCACATACCTATGCTCCCACGATCAGCGGACTTATTAATATCCCAATAAGTCTTTCTATGACCTATGTTCATCAAGGTAACCAGTCTAAATCCGGGCAACACAAGGATTAGAGGGCCCTAAGCGAACGCAAACCTCCCGTGATAGCAAGTATGGTAGGTATGTCATACACACAATTCATATACCAATACTAAGTAAACACACGTCTTAGTAATCCCGTAGTTTAATCGTAGTACTATTCTCATTCTAGTACCAATATATAATTTACAAACTTTATACGATTCCGGTTTATAATCATACGCGCACGAAATTTATTCTCACGTCGTAGTAGACACTCACGTCTCAACCCAAACGGTTCATTGATTTAAATCACTTGTATATAATTTACTCCTCATAATAACCCAAAAGTCCCAAATCTAACCATATATCATCAAAGGAATGCTAACTCTACCCTCGAACAAGTTTACGGGACTCCCAAAATCAAAACAGGCTAAAAAGGCCCAAACTGCCAGCTCGTTAGAAGTCTCGTTCGAACGAGGCTGTTCGAACGAGACCAAACTGCCAGCTCGTTAGAAGTCTCATTCGAACGAGATCAAACTGTCAGCTCGTTAGAAGTCTCGTTCGAACAGCCTCATTCGAACGAGATCTAGTTCGTTCGAACGAACTGTACCTTCTAACGAGATCTCGTTCGAACGAAGTTATCGAACGAAGTTCCCTTTCGTTAGAAGCGACTGGTCAATTCGTTAGAAGCTCGTTTGAACGACCTGGGGAGGGGCTTCTAACGACCTACCAGTTTCGTCCCAGATTTGTCTAAATCTCGTTTTTCACCATTTTTACTCCTCAAATCTCCTCCAAAATTCGTCCAATCAAGGTTTTAAGGTCTCCAATCATCCTAAAACATACTAAGGTCATATACTAACACCTTTTAAGGAATTAATACATCCTAAACATCATTAGATCACAAGATTCTACACTTTTCCCCAATTCTTTTCAAGAACACAAACCCTAACATTTTAAGTCATGAAATAACCCAATATAAATTCGTTTTAATTTCTTCCAATCACAAATATCATGAGAATAATCATCTACCTATCATTCTACATGCAATTCTCCTCAAGATTTTCAAGTTCTAAGTTCCAAACTACATGGGTTTTCATATTTCACCAAGAACAAACATAAACTTTGAATTATCTAACATGGAAAGAACATTCTCTGAAATTAAATGGAATTAAGTCACTTGCCTCGAGTTTATCTCTGATTTAGATGTTGGTTTGATGAAGATTTCTGCAGAATTCCTTCTCTTTCTCTCCCTCTCCAAGCTTTCTTCTCCAAAAGGCTATGGTGGCTAGGGTTTGATTTGGGGAAATTTAGGAAACCTAATCTAACAACCCCCTGTAGCTTGTTGGGTTAATATGGGTTGGTTAGTGGCTTAGTGGGTCAATCCCCAATCAGATTAAAACTCCTAATTTTCGTCACTTTTAATTTTCCAAAATACGAAATTACCAAAATACCCTTTTTTATTGCCGGTATGGCCTAAAAATACCCCGGGACCCAAACTACACCCCCGGCTAGTGTTTTCTGACTATCTCAACCCTTACGGATGCGTTGGCGCACTCAAAATGACCATACGGTTTATAGAATTTAAATTCACTTTTATAATTAAAATAATACACCATGACGCGGCGGTCACACGCGTCTCAACAAAATTTCCAAAATGTCGTAATTAATTTCACGACAAATTTTTCATAATTCAATATTCATATAAAAACATGTACGTACATAATCAAATACCAACTCGCATCTCGTTAGTATTTTTAACCCGGATTAATTTCCAATTAATACGCATTTAATTAATTAATCCCAAAAATAAATATAGCCAAAAGTACGGGGTATTACAGTGTTGCAGCTTATGTGGGAGTAGCAAGCCTTGATCTAGACGACCTCTTCCTTGATTCAGCTCTTGATTTAGCACTTCATAGCTAGATCATGTGTCGCCTGATTTCCAATTTCAGTTTAGTCTTAGTAGAGATTTTGTATTTATTTCTGTTTTCAGTATTCAGTACTCTTTGGGAGCTATTTCTTGTCATGATGATTTCACTTATGGTTATTGACTTGGTTTGGTTAATCTAGTTTGTTTATCTCTTTTGGTTTATTGTTATCCTTAGCATTTATGTTATTCTTAAACTAATTTATATTTTAAAATTGTTTTTCACGTTGGGATTTAATAAATGGAATAATACTTTAAATTGATTTGACACTTAGCTTAATTAATTAGGGTGATTAAAAAGGAAAATTGTTTTCGACAGTGATGCTAAGAATGAACCACACCGTTCACCTTGATTTTTAATTTAATAAAGTACTGATCACCCGGTATTTAATTACGCGGGGTGTTGCAGGTGGTATCAGAGCCAGGTTCTAGTGTCCTTTAGGATCTATATGGCTTATTTCACTTTCAGCTTAGCATCTTTAATATAGAGCCCTATTTTTGGAACTGTTGTATTCTTGTGTTTACGCTTGCGTCTTCAACTATTTGGGATTTAATAATAATTATAGAATAATAAACTTCCTTTTTATTTCAGATACCTACGATACGTGCACCCTGAGACAGGAATGCCCAGCCCGAGCAGCTAGCAGCTCCGGCTCAGGGAAGGATGAATGCAACTGAAGTAGCCTCCATTGTTGCTCAGGTGGTGAATACCGCATTAGCGATGGTGAAATAGGCTCCACCCCAGGATCAGGCAGTAGCGCCAGTACCAGCACAACTTCCTACTACATGGTCGAGTCAAGGATGCCTTTTAGAAGGCGCATCCCCCAGAGTGCTCAGGTAGTTCGAACATCGTGATCTAAATCCAAGGGAAGAAGGATATCTAGAGGCATCTGCACATGTATGAATGCACTGACATGCAGAGATAGTTACTGGCTTCCTTCAAGCTAGTGGGGGCCGCTTTGCAGTGGTGGGAGTCCACCACCACTTTGGAGGAGAGGGACAACATATCGATTTGGTCATCAGTCATTTTGGGTGCGGTTTAGCCGCAAATATTTCCCATCCATCGTGAAGACTGAGATGAGGCGGAGGTTACTGAATCTTAAGCAGGAGAGTATGACCGTTGCTGAGTATGAGGAGGAGTTCACAAGACTTATCATTATAGTACCGGATGAGGCACCCACTGAGTAGAAAAAGATACTATTATTTTTAGATGGATTGTCTTGGAGGATTCTTCAGCACCTCATGGGTAATCTATCGTTGGGTACTTACACTGACGTACTCAACGCCCCTCTGTTGCACTTTCAGGATCACCGCTTCCATCAATAGGGAAGCAAACGAGCAGGGGATTCCAACCAGTAGTGTCGGACAGGGGGCAGTAGTACTGGTGGGGCGCCAGCAGCCCCAGGGCAGACCGATCATAGTGAGAAGAGTTCCCATCAAGGGGACCCTACCAAGCGATTTTGATCTGATGATTCCAGACAGGTATTTGGGGGATTTAGATAGGGCCAGTCCAGCCAGCATGGCCAACGCCATCAGCAGCAGGGCCAACAACATTTTCAGCAGGGCTAGTGGCGGGTTAGTAACGACCAACAGGGTCGTGGTTAATAGGGGCAGAGGGGAGGAAACTTTAGGGGAAGGTGTTTTGGATGTGGGGATAATGGACATTGGCGTTAGGATTGACCATAGGGGGATAGGGCCCTACAGCAGCATGGTGACCGTAATGAGCTATAGAGGCCACTCTTTCCAGTCGCCCTCCCAGCGCCAGCTCGAATGCCATCCCTACCCGCCATTCCAGCAGCCCTAGTTCAGCAGGGGTAATTGGATTATGAACGTGTCTATAATTTCCATCAAGTCGTAGCACCTCAGGCGCCACCCGCGATTGAGGGTACGTTTCCTATCCATGGAACTATGGGTCGAGTCTTATTTGATACTGGGGTGTGGCACTGTTTTATAGCTACTCACTTTGCACGGGCCTTAGGGTTATTAGACACGGCAGAGAGTACCGTGACATGTGTAAACTCACCATGGGGTAATGGGTCTTTAATTTTCTTTATATGCCGGGGGTATAGGAATAGAGATTGGTAGCTTGATTCTACCTGCGGACATGCTAGTTTTAGATATGCATGACCATGACGCCATCATTGGCATGGATTGGATCGCTGCGTATAGATCCATGATAAATTGTTTCGATAGGAGTATTATCTTTGTCATTTCAGGTCAGGAGATGTTTTTGGTGGTGATGCCTCGCCCAGAGGGATGATCTTCCACCCATTTGTATTACATAGAGGAGGATACCTCTAAGGAGATTGTGATTCCCTTGGATTCGATTTCAGTTGTTCTTGAGTTTTTGGATGTATTCTAGAAGATATCGGGCCTACCTCCCAGTCGAGAGATAGACTTTGTCATAGACTTTATTCCGAGCACTCAGCCAATTTCACGTGCTCCGTACCGTATGGCTTCAGCAAAAATAAGAGAGTTACGGGATCAGATAGAGCAATTATTGGCCAGGGCTTCACTCGTAGGATCATCTCGCATTGGGGGACTTCGGTGTTGTTTGTGAAGAAGAGAGATGGTTCACGGAGGTTGTGCATGGACTATAGATAGTTGAACATGATCACTATACGAAATAAGTATATGTTTCCTCAAATCGATGACATGTTTGACCAGTTGAGAGGTGCAACCTTCTTTTTGAAGATAGATTTGAGATCTAGATACCATCAGCTATGGATTAGGGAGCAAGATGTGTCGAAGACTGCTTTCTTGACTAGATATGGGTCCTATGAGTTCAGAGTCATGCCGTTTGGTCTGAAAAATTCTCCCGCCGTATTCATGGACTTGATGAACCGAGTGTTCAGAGAGTTCTTGGATCAGTTTGTCATCGTCTTCATAGATGACATCTTGATTTATTCACAGGCTGAGGAGGAGCATCTCGAGAACTTGAGACAGGTTTTTTAGACTCTACGAGAGAATCAACTATATGCTAAGTATGAGAAGTACGGGTTCTGGTTACGAGAGGTACAATGTTTGGGGCATGTTGTGTTGAAATTTGGAATATCGGTTAACCCGGGCAAAGTATCTGCAGTGTAGGAGTAGAGACAGCACACGACACCGACAGAGGTGCATAGTTTCTTGGGGTTAGTCGGGTACTACAGGCGGTTCATTCGAGGCATTTTAAAGATAGCGGGTCCATTGAGGAATCTGACTTGCAAGGGAGTACGTATGTATGGGATGATTCTTATCAATTGGCTTTTGACGAGCTGAAAGATAAGCTGACTTTGATGCTAGTTCATTCTTTGCCAAGGTTTGGAGTGGATTCCATGGTGTATACTGACACCTCTTTATAGGGACTCGAGGGAGTACTTCAGTAGGAGGGGCAGGCTATAGCTTTTGCCTCCCGCAAGCTTAAGCCTCACGAAAGGAATTACCCCACCCACGACCTGGAGCTAGCAGCGGTCGTGTTTGCATTACAAATTTGGTAACATTACTTGTTGGGGGAGAAGTTTATCTTGTTCACAGACTACAAGTTACTGCAATACTTGTTCACTCAGCGAGAGTTGAACTTGCGTCAGCGCAGGTGGATGGAGTTTGTGATGCGCAGGTGGCTGGATTTTGTGAAAGACTACCAGTTCGAGATATAGTACCTTCTGGGGAAGGCTAGTATGGTGGCTGATGCATTAAGTCGTAGATCGGTAGGTCATGCAGCGAAAGTATGGAGAACAGAGTGGAAAGAGTTAGGACACCAGGACGCAGTAGCCCGTTCCTTTATATATATTATGTTAGTCACACCCGAGATTGTTACGAGGGTGATGCAGGCACAAGCAGTGGATAATTTTTATCAGGATCAGATTGTATGACTTTTAGCTGAGGGCGTTGAATCCTATTCAGTGAGTTCGTATGGGTGTTTGAGGTTTAATGGGAGATTGGTGGTCCTGGAGAGAGATGATTTACATCATGCGGTGATGACACAGTCACACGGGTCTAGATTTGCGGTACATCCTAAAGGGGATAAGATGTACCAGGATATAAGGGGACAGTACTGGTGGAGTGGGATGAAAAAGGACATTGTGGAGTTCGTGTCCAAGTGTGTCACCTATCAAATGGTAAATATGGACCACGAGAGATCGCCAGGGTTACTTCATCCATTGGAGATACCCAAGTAGAAATGGGAAAGTATTTCCATGGATTTCATTACCAGGCTGCCTACATCATATTAGGGTCATGATTACATATGGTTTATATTGGATCGGTTGATCAAGGTAGTTCATTTTCTGTCGGTACGAACAGACTACACCACGGACCAGTATGTACAGTTATTTATTGCCGAGATAGTTAGGCTACATGGGGTGCCCCTGATTATTGTGTATGATAGAGATAAGATTTTTGTATCGCGCTTCTAGGAGAGCTTTCAGGAGGCCATGGGTACAGAGTTAAGATTGAGTTCAGCCTATCACCCACAGACGGATGGACAGACAGAGCGTACCAATAAGATGCTGGAGGATATGCTATGCATATGTGTCCTTGATTTTAGAGGGGGTTAGGAGTCGTATCTTCCATTGGTGGAGTTCGCTTATAATAACTCCTATCAGTTCACAATCGGCATGGCCCCATTTGAGGCATTGTATGGAAGGCCTTATTGTTCTCCCTCTTATTGGCTAGAGGTGGGGGATAACAAGTTTGTCGGACCATAGGTAATTCAGGAGACATCATCTAGGATTGAGATAATCAGAAGCCGCATTCGGGTAGCCCAGGACCGTTAGAAAAGCTACGCCAATACAAAGCACTCCTTCCAAGAGTTTAGCATGGGGGACCAAGTATTACTACGTGTGTCTTCGATGAAAGGAGTAAGGAGATTCGAGAAGGAGGGGAAGTTGGGTCCAAGGTATGTAGGACCATTTTCCATTATCGAGAGGATTGGGCCGGTGGCATACAGATTGGGGTTGCCATAACACTTACACTGCATCCACAATGTATTCTACATCTCGTCGTTGAGACGATATCTCCGGGATGATATGGCCCACACTCACATCGCTATAGAGGAGATTGACTTACATCTCGATAGTTATTATGAGGAGAGACCAGTGGCTACCCTAGACTATAGTGAGAGAAGATTGAGATCAACGGTAGTTCCACTTGTACGGGTCCAGTGGAAGCATCATAATGTGGAAGAGTCCACTTGGGAGTGCGAGGTAGATATGCACGAAAAATATCCGGATCTATTTTTACTAGGTATGCCTTATTTTTTAAATTTCGAGACGAAATTCCGTTATTAGGGGGGAAGTATGTAATACCCCGTATTTTTATGACTTTTAAATTGGGGATTTATTAAATGTAATTGAGATAAATTAATTTAATATTAATCCAAAAAATTATTTTAAATATTTACTAGCGTGACAAGAGTTAGTAATTATTGGGAATTTGTTGAATATTACTTAATGAGTAAAGTAATATGTAGAATTGAATTTATTAAAATTTTCACGAGTGAATAATATGACAATTATGGAAATTAAGTCGGGACGCGCCTATGTCGTGTCGGGACTATATTATTATTATAAAAAGTGAATAAATTATAAGTGTCCCATATCGTCATTTCGAGTGCGCCAACGTGTCTGGAAAGGTTGAGATAGTCAGAAAAGTGTACTCGGGGTTTAGTTTGGGTCTCGGGGCATTTTTAGGCCTAACTGGCACCCCGGCACCTCGGAAGGGCGATTTAGTCATTTCCAAATTAGGTCTTAGTTAAATGATGAAAATTGAGAATTAATATAAGATATTAGGAGAGTCTTCTAGGATTAACATTCTCAAAAGTCTAGAATGGCAGTGAGAGGAAGAAAGGAGAAAAGTCTTCCAAGAATCCAAAGCCAACAACCAACCCAATTGCACCACCACCACCACCAAAACATAAATCGTAGTGAGGGGATCAAGCCTATACCTATCAAACTCGTAGAATCGGACCTAATATATTAAGGCAAGTATCTATATTGCTATTTTTCTAGTTAATATTTCACCCATGTTAGAATAGGATTGATAAATATAATTTTTATTGAAGAATTTCCCGAATTAGGAGATTTGAATCACATGTTTTAGGAGTAATACATGTAATCTGGAAGACTTGGCATATGTATAGGATTACCCATGAAATTACAATGGTTTAGAAGAAAGAAATAGAGAAAAAGAGTTAGAATGTTGGAAATTATGATGAAACTAGGGTTCTTGACAAACATGGTGAAGTGGCCCTTTAATCCTATGTCTTTGATGAAATTCATACATGGTTTACACAGAAAATCATATAGAAAGGTATATATAATCATTAGTTTAATTGGTTGGGAGTTTGGGACTCGTTTATGGAGTTTTGGTTGAGTTTTGATAAGGAAACCCGTAGTTAACAATGGAAGAATCTGGTATATACCTGATCGATCGATCGACCCAAGAATGTCGATCGATCGACTGACCCCTTTCATCGATCGATCGACGCCTTCTGGAAACTACATGTTTTTCCTCTTTTTGTTTAATTCGGATAAAATATGTAGGAACCCTTGAATATCATTTAAAGATTACAATGGGTCATAAAGAGGACCATTAGGGTCTAAGTAGATTCCATTAAATGAAATCTTATATGGGGTATAACCGTGGGTTAATGGGGGTTTTACACATATTGGAAATCCTGCGTACGTTAACTACGAAATTGAGAGATTCGTGAATGACTTAGACCAATATGTTAGAGAGGGTGTACCTACTGATTTGACCTTTAGGAAGAGAGAATACTTCGAGGGACGAAAAGTAATTACGAAATGATTATAATTGAGAATAAAATTAGATGAGTTCTTACCCGTAAAGATTGGGTAAAATTGTATTATGTACGGTTAAAATATTATTATGGGTCGTGGGCAAACCTAATTGGAAAATGAGAATATTTATAAATATGACCGAGTGCATGTGTATATACTTATATTATATTTGTGTATAATCATACTCGCGCTACTTATTATCACGGAGGTTGTCGCATTGAGACAGTCTTACCTCGATGGGACCTTTATGGGGGATATTAACTTGTACCCTAGAATATAGGATTCCTTGGTACGGGCTATCTGAGAATGATAGTCATATGGTCCTAAGAGACGTGAGGGGTATATGCTGACCTCTTAGTGACTTGGAACTATGCTTTGCCTCCATTTTGTGTATATTGTGTTAATACAGTTCGAGAGTGATTCAGAACTAGTATTTTCTTAGTACGGGAGATACAGGGACTTGATAGTAGAGTTTTCTAGCACCATAGATTTTATGTGGGGTGCCGATAGTATATATATTATATGAGCGACTTATATATATATATTTATCCTAGATAAATACTTCATCTCTGTAAATTGGTTGAACTAGTTATTTATGTGGGAAAATATGTACTTATTTAGTATTGTCACTTTATCTAACAACCATTAATCAATCCAGAGTCATAATGACCATTATATCTTATTCACAAATGTTCTCTTCCAGATAAACACCTAACTCATTAGTTGTTTTATCTCATTTATCTCAAAAGCATACATAAGGTAAGGGATTTTAGAAATCGGCTTCATTGTAGTTGCTAGACTAATCATAATATTATTCCCTTGACAAGGAAAATACCTCTGAACCTCCTCAAACACATCTAAAAATTGTCGTAAAATTGGGATGGAGTCTAGTGGAACTATATCTCCTCATTTGTACCCTCATCAGTAAAATATAGGTGTGTAGTGGATCCCTAGTTTGACCAAGGTATCGTTACGACATAAATTTCCTCCCCCAATATAAAGAAAAACACAGCCTTTCAAAAATAGTCCACTCGGTCCCTATGTGTCACTAGCTGGTCCACACCTAGAATCACATTGTGCACATGCATGTCCATTATAAATAAGTGTGCAACAAACCATAATTTCCCTATGTTTATACAAATCTGCTAAAACATCTTTGATATATTATATTATTACTCACTAGGGAATATAGTGATAAATCTTTGGCATATACATTCGATATCATCCCAGATAAAGTCATAAATCTAGGTACTGTGTATTAGTGATTGGCACATGTGTCAAAGATTACTATAATGAGTCTACTATTAATGAGAAACGTATTGCCTACAACCTGAATTGCTCACTGGACTTCTTATGACATCATCTGGTAAATGCACCCATACTACAACTGAGGTTGTGCTACGAGTGTGTCTACAGGAGATATCGATGCCTAGAATCGAGGCATTAGCGATGAGAGTAATGGATTCTACTACTATTGGGGTATATATCCCTAATATCCTAATTTATTCTTAGAGAATTTTCGATCCCCCATATATGACCTACCCATAATTAAAACAATCACATATAAATGGATTTAGGGGGAACCCAACTTGTTAGTCCTTTTTGTTGTCTCCATTTTTTTTTCCCATTGCCATGATCCTACCATAGTCTAAACCTCTTCAACGATAATTGGACCTATTTTCCACCTATTCCCCCGATAACCATTTAATATAATACCATTTGTTTTAGTATTTCTTTAATGAATAGACATATATAGCTTCCTTATATGACCCTTCTTATCATGTAGTGTACTAATGCACCATTCACCACTTGGGCATAGGTCGTATACATTGAACCCTTCAGATTGGACAATTGAGTGCTCATATAAAGTAGTATTTCTTCTTAGTTGTTAAGTTCACTTCCTCTTATATAAATATGGATGGGTTGGTAAGCTCCTTATCTCACTCAGTAATACTGGACATCCCCTATTCTAATATTAAGAACTCCCACTTTTTAGTGTTCTGAATACATGATGGAAGTACTTCAGGTGGATACTCTCCTTGAACTATTTATAATTCTCTATCTCTTTATGAGGTATAGTGGTCACACTCTCATAGCACTTAAATGGATCCCCCATTAAAAGTACGGTCAACAACATATTCTTCTTTACCTTAATACAATCCAAAGTCCTAAAATGCCTCTCGATCGATCTCTTGCACTAGTGATCTACCTTAGGATCAGTATACCATAAAAACTTTGATGGTTACCCTCTCTAAAATCACACCGCACCTTCTGCAAGGTTAATACTAGAGTTACCTTATACTATTGCAGTATTGGAGCTACCGTTGATGGTATGTCCTAAAGTAATGCTTCCATGCTTGTTTTTATTGCCGTCATAATAATAAAATTCATATAAGCGGTCCTTACTAAATCACATCCTGGACTTTCTTATCCTAAAATGGTATTAGCATTATCTTTTTTGTATTTGGAAGCACTCATTGTCATTAAGTCCATGTGATCTGGAATTGCATAAACCAAACACATAACAATAACCTATTTTATAAGAGTACAAATGTAAAGAATATCAAATAATACTACATGTAAAATGATACGAACCTAAGGATCCTCAATTTCTAGGATCATGATCTGATACCAATTGTGATGACTTGTATTTTCAATATTTAAGGTGGACAATACTAAATATAAGAAACTTGCTTGTCAAAAAAATTAAATATCATTATAAGCTTGTAAGTAAAGGAAACAAATAAATATAGACAAAAATATATAAATATAAATAAATCATAATCTGTCATCAATATAATAACAAAAGTGAAACCTCCTCTACAACTCCGAAATCTCCAATGTATCGTGATTCATACTCCAAAAGTGTATAAATACTCATAAACATAACTAGAAAAATAAAATAATAATGAAAAATTACATCTCTATAACTGATATGAATCTACAATCTCTCTTAAGTTAGAGGTTCACTAAGAAGACTTGAAATGATAGTCACAAAATATGGGTCAGGCCCACAACAATACATATCAGTATGCAATAAAAAAAATAGTGCAACTAGAATTAAATATGAGAATTTATTATCTTTATGATTTATATCGCAAAATCCACGTATCGTACTATACGTCATAAAATATCATACTAGTATATACTATACCAACACATCACATACTAATATTTATCATCGCCATAACCAAACTATGACTAAGGTTAACACCCTAGTGTACTTCATATGTGAACGCGACATACAAACATATACCGTCACCACAACCTCCCATAAGTCAGAATTAACACCCTCACTATGTCACATATGCAATTGTGATTCGATATAAATAATCACTGTAGCCTAACCATGCTAGCAAGCTATGGGCTCTCAACGAACTAAATACAAAAATATTATTTTTATATAAAGTCTGAACATGGTACTCTACTCTCATGTACCAATTCTATCCAAGTGAAGTACATTAATTTACTTATCCAAGTATTTCAAATATTGCATTATAATTATCGAACATGACTTCTTTCGAAGGATATGAGTTCATTAATTCCATTATGTTCATACATTGATTCTTAGGTTAATCTATTTGTATAAACAACTTATTATGATAAAACCCCCTTGTATAAAATTTTCAATAACCATAGGTGACAATATAATTATATTTATATTAATAACATTGCCCAAATTTTATTTTAGACAAATATTTATATAGCATTATCTAGAAAAATTTTATCAATTGAAATATAATAACCCCATAACACTAAGTAGGTACTAAAGTACCACTAATAATAACAAAGTCAAGTGTTCAATCATATCAAGGGAAGTCAAATGCATACAAGTGATCAATTCATATTCAATTATTTAATTCTAACATAACGTGTCCTTTGATAAAATATTTAAATTACATTACCATAACTAAATTTTAATGCTTGTTTGTGAAATTTTCACCTATTATTATTATTTCTAAATCAAATGAAGTTTATCATTTCTACAGCAAAGTGTCATTCTCTATAACATTTCCCCAACAAATTTAAGAATAGAATTTTCATTAATTTATATTCATTGGGAATTGTCATAAAATCATATTACACGTGATCTCATGTTAAATCATATAAGTAAAACCTACTTAAAATTTAAATAAATACACCAATTACACTAAAATTATTATGTCTTAGACTAATTTAGATCATGGAATTAGAAATAATTCTTTAACCAATTTATCTTTCGTGAATTTTTAATAAAAGTTGATTATTATTTAGATTAAGTTTTAATACTACCTACACTGTAGAGGAAGAGTAGAATATGACTTTTTTTAACTAAGAAATACTTAAATTATAATATTTATGTAATACCCCTTATTTATGAGTAATTATTTTTATATTAATTTACCATGCGGGTTAATTATATAAAATAAAGAAAGTTGAAATAAATATTATTTTAAGTGATTTGAGAGATAATATTTAACGAGTTTTGCATATTTACTGTTAAGTGAATGTAAATAGTATAACATCATGTGTTGTTGCGTCATTGTGCTTTAAGCAACGGTTACGACTTATATTCCAATCGGATTATTATTAATGAGTTAATATGATGTTGGAACATGAATTAATGAAAGTTATCCCCGATGCTAGTTTAGAGGGCACGATTAGTTCGAAATTGGTTGAGATAATCAAAATAAGTACCAATTGTGCTTTCGGGCTCCGGGGGTACTTTTGACTAGTTATAACTTAATTATGATGTTACGAGTCATTTTAATTGTGTAGTAGCATTTAAATGTTAGACTTAATGTATTTGGGTATTTAGTCTTGGAAGATCATTTATTTCTCATTTAATTTTCTAAACCTAAAGAGAGTTAGAGAAAAGAGAGAGCTTGGGAGAAAGAGAGGAGAAAGAGAGAGAATTGGTGATTTGAGCTTAAAATCGTTGCTACGAGAAGAGAATCCGAGGCTGCATTCTTGAGGCAAGTTTCTAACTTGCATATGTATGAATGAGTGTGAATAATTTGTAATTATAGTTGTGTTCTTGAGTTTGAATCATTTATGAATTTTGATGATTTTGGTGTTCAAACCCTTAAATATTGATTTAGATATGATTTGAGTTGGATATATTAGATAGTTTTGTGTAGGAATGATTTGGTGAAATCATCAATGGATTATGTTGGGATTTGAAGGACGGAAATAGGTTTTGGTTATTTAGGGTTCATCTAACCCCTAGCCCCAACTGGGCAAATCAACCAGGGTGAATCGATTCTCCTTCCCTAGCAAATCGATTTGCTAAAATGGAGGCTACATGTATGGGAAACTGAATCAATTTGGGTAAAGGCCGAATCGAATATGGGCTGAGACGAAAGGTTAGTTTTCTCAGCCGAATCAATTCTCTTTTGAGCGAATCGATTCGCTATCAGGGGCGAATCGATTCGAAAATACTGTTGTTTTATAAGATTTTTCCAATTTAGTTTTTAGCCTTTTTCTTTTAGGTTCGAGGCTTAGGAACCTTCTTTTATGAAGTAATAAAGAGTATTAGAGTCTTATATTAGGAGGATTAATATCCTATATTATTAAGGGGGTAATTGGGCTTATTTCGGTGGTTATTCGGTAGAAGTTATTGTCTTTTTCATCTAGGAAGCTAGCCTGGGACTAAAGGAAAGTTGGATGGTATTATTTAGGACTTTTAGAGACTAGTATGAGGAAAATTTCATTTGGTAGCCTATAGTGTTGTTGTGAACTCTCGGAGGCTATTATGGGGACAATTAAACTTTATAGCTTATGTCGTTAGGCACATATGGTTCCGGATATAATAAACATGCATTTTAAATTGGCATATCTTATGATTTGTGGCATGCATATACATACCTCTCTAAATGCTATCATAAGGGAAGTTACGCGTATGAGGTAAATCCCCTAGCTAGTGAATGCAGGGAGAATATAATCCTCGGCTATAGGACCGGTGGTTACATTATGTTGTTGTTTTATTCGAAGTGAGGTAATTCCGGGTATGGTTATGACTCACTGTCAAAGGTATATGGCCACTTACCATGCGACGCGATTTAGGATGCCTAGATGGTCTTGGTAATAGGCCCTGGAAGATGATAGCATTTATGGGCGCATCCAGTGGGGTGACTCCCGGAAAGATGGTCTTTGAATCGTTATATTTTGATTGTAAGTATTCTCACGAATGTGGCCTTTCATAAATGAGTAATGCATTTATAAATCAGCTGTATGGCATAAGTTTCCTGATGATAAATGGACTTATGAAGTTATATTTTATGAATTTAAAATTTTAGTATGTTAAATGGAATTAAGTTATTTCTCTTAATTAGACAAGCAGTTTAATTTATAATGATCTAGTATGATGCTAGGATGTGCATTTAGATAAGAGGTGAGGATGATTTTTATATTGAAGGGCGAACTTAAGCTGTTTATCATATTTCGCATTCATAACTGTTATGCATTTTATTCACACGTATATCATATCAAACCGGACCCTGACCCGTTTATATTTTTCTTTCTTGTGTGGTTCTTATTTATGCTCAGGTGCTCCACCACAAGGATGCCCGTGTTAGTATTTCTTTCTCTGTGTGAAGGAGCTACAACATTTTTTACGGATGTTGTAGGATTTTTTTATATTAGACGCATCCATCTTTTATAAAATCTAGTTATGATCCATATGTATATTCGGGAGTGTTTCCCAAGTTATGTAATTCTATATTCTATCATACTTGATGTAATAGGTTATGTGACCTCTTGTATTAGTCTGTTAACCGACAACTTATTCAGTTATGTTATGGTGAATGGTTATTAAACTGTTGCATGTCTTTATTTCTATCCACCTTAATTTATAAATTGGATTGTCGAAATTGTTTTATCAAACTTGAAAAATTATTTGAAATCCGTCTTCACAAAATATTTGGTGGTTATCTCGTATTAGTATTTTCACAAAAGTGTGCTAAAAATGGATCATTCACGACTCTTGTTATTATTGGAGTATCGGGCTCGCCACGTCTTATTTTAATAAGCGGGGTGTCACGGATGGTATTAGAGCATCAGGTTCTAGAGTTCTTAGGATCTATGCGGACTTATCACGTTCTACCGTAGCGTTCTTTGATATAGATCCCTATTGTTAGGACTGTTTTGTTTGTGCATGCTTGCAATCTTCTCCAGGGATAAGTAGTTTTAATTATGTTCTGATTCAGTTTCTTTTCATTTCAGATGCCGCCTAGACGAGGTCTCCTGTGTAGACACCCCATTCTGTTACCCCCCAACTCTCCTTAGGTCCCTAGTAGCTCCCCTCATCACTACAAATCTAGGTCATGTCCCGAGTACTGACCAGTAAGCCATCAGGCACTCCTCGGCTCAGTTTGACCCAAAAGTCAAACTCTTCATCTCGACCAAGACTCAATGAATCTTCGAAGGGAACTAAATCCACTTTCCAACGATCCGCCCCGTGCGCAATTCCGACTTACCATTCGGATGAACGATCCATTTGCATCTGAAACCTGACCTAGAGGCCACTGGGCACTCTCGGGCTCTATTTGACCTAAGTCAACTCTTCAGCTCGATCGAGTCTGAATGAATCTTTGAATGGCACTGAATCCCCTTTCCAATGGTCCATCCCGTGCGCAATTTCGATTTTCCATGCGGACGAACGATCCATTTGACTTCGAGAGGTCACCGAATACTTTTCGGGCCGGGTTGACCAAAGTCAACTATCCAAATCGAGTCAAACTCTTTGGAATGTCAAAAATACATCTCCTAACCTTTCCAATGGTCCACCCCATGCGTGATTCAGACTTATCATGCAGACGAACGATCCATTTGCGTCCGAACGATTCCCCGTCCGATGGACCGACAAACGCTTTCGAGCCATATTTGACCCAAATTTAACTCCCGAACCCGGGAGCGGTCCAAATGAATTTCGAAGGTCTCTAAATTAATTTTCCAACGATATTCCCCGTGCACGATTCTGACCAACGGTTTGCCTTTGGCGGTCGATTTTCCAAAAAAGCGTGAAGCGCACTGCCAATTGGCAGGTTCTAGACCCTGCCTATCGGCAGGAAGGTGCGAATAGGCAGGAAGGGGTATGTGCCGATCGGCACTGACCTGAGCCTATAAAAGGAGGCCTTCACCTCATTTACAGGAGGAGCCCAGATCTAATAAAAATCTCTCTCAGCGAATCCCAAAAACCTCTCCCGAAGGCAGCGTGGTTTCAACTTTCAAATCCCATTTTTACTTCCACTTTTCACCATCCTTTTCATAAAACTTGGTGAATTAACCACTCTTCATCATCATCCAAGTGAAATGTCTACTCTACAACATTCAAGATCAAGCACAAGATCTTCAAGAAGGTCCAACTTTCTCAAACTCTCTCTTAAATTCTCTTAAATTCCCAATAACTTGTTTTCTTACTTAACACTTTTATTATCTCATCTCACACATCCTAATATACTTTTTTATTTAGTATTACTGCACATCTCATATTTTCATATAAATAAAAACCCAAAAAAATAAGAAAAAGAGGGTTTTCTCATAAATTCCAAGTAGGTATTCTCACACTTTTCCACACTTTTCTCACAACTAAAACACTTTTTCTACACACACACACATTCATAAATAAGAGATCCCCCATTTGTATTTATGGGATAAACCCCACCCCTCGTTTTGTATGCGAACTATGTGGACTTTAATGCCTTTATAGGCTACGTATGCGTCTCGGGGTAAAACCCGAGACTCGAGTCCTTTTTCTCACTTTTTATCTTATTTTATATCTTCCCTAAATCCATTTTCCTTATATTATATATACTTGCTCTTAGTGACGCCTTACCCCATATGCGTTATCGTTCCATTATAACGTTCAACGTAGGGGTAATCGCGTAAATCTTATTTTGTAATATTATTCTTATATCTTCCTACGGATGAATCGCTTTATCTCTTACATGATGCAAGTCGAGGATTCCAACCTCCATTCTATATATACACATGCACACATATCACGGGGGGAAATATAAAGGAAAATAGTAAATATCCATGAGAGACCGAAAGGGCGAAATGCGTGCCTAACACCTTCCCATTTCGTAACTAAGCCTCCAAACCCTTCTCGAATCATTTGGTTTCGCACGCACCAGTATGTCTTTGGATGCCATCCTTCGGGGTGGCTTCCCCTTTTTCTTTTGTCTGTTTTGAGTAAAATAAACTGGAGACTCTGAATCTCTTTACATTTTTTACACCACATCTCAAACGACGCCGGCCAAAGCACTCTCCCGAGAGGGACGCGCGGGACCCGAAGGATCCTTTCCCTCCGCGACGAGGATCGGGGATGGCCACAGTGGCGACTCTGCTGGGTATTTGTGTCTGTTTTGAGGGCTTGACTCTATTTACATGGATGCTATATTTGTTTATGCTCCCCTCCCCCCTCATATCCGCTTGTTCCCATTTTCCATGTGTATCCCATGGTTATGCTTATGTTCACACACTTGTAAAAAATTCTCCATGTACACTTCACGCCACGTGCACCTAGGATCACATATATCCCCATGTTGCATGCATCATCTATACATACTTGGTGTACCTTTTGGGGTACTTGTACTTTGCTCCCAGTTTGGCATAATCAAGAAAGGTATTCTCATCATAAGATACTAATAAGGGAATCATGCATCATTCACACAACATCACCAAAGAGCATTGCTTTTGACCGAATTTTACCCAATAACTGGAGGGTCACTGCGTGATGGGCACTGGTCTGGCAGGTTGCAGTTAGCCTAAGCGATATAACTCTCACCTTCCATTAGCCAAGTACCTTCGACGTATATCGAACGGTTCCCCCGCATCGTACCGCTTGACTAAAGTCATGGCGAGAGGTATATCGCAGGGAATTCGTTCACGTACGCCGAGTTTATCGAATTTGCTCTCACACGTACCATCCCCACGAGGTATATGGTGAGGCAATTCATGTACACTCAGGTATATCAAATGTTTTGTCCACACGTACCTATTGCCCGCAATAGCAAGATGTATATCGTGGAAGCCACGCCAAAGGGGGGAACCCATGCCGATTCACCCAACAAACTGCATACCCGCATATAGGTGTCAAACATAGGACATGCACTTTAGATTACCGGTTTCAACTCGAAACTCTGTTGATCTGCCGCCCAATTTTCGCGTATTTTTAAAATGGGACCCTATCCGTGAGCCTGGTTACAAGTCCAGCCATAGCTTTGCATATATTAAAAACCCCACTTTTCCAGGCCCGGGTCCCGTCTGGCATTGCATTCAGGAGAATAAAATACAAGTGAGAACATAATAACCATAATAATCATGTTGAGTCCCGTATCCAAAAACATTTCTCCCTTCTTTATCAAAAATCCAAAAACATTTCTACCTTTTTTTTTATCAAAAATTCAAAAACATTTCTCCCTTCTTTATCAAAAATCCAAAAATAGTTCTTCCTTTTTTCTCAAAAATAAATCTCATCCTACACCTTCTCAGTTCGATCACAAGCCCTTGGCCTGGCTCCCTACTGGCTTCGGTCTTCAGTCAAAACACCCCAGAGTTTCATCCATTCCTCTACTACTTCTTTCGAGTTCGGAATCCATCCACTTTCCATGGAGAATACATATCAAGTACTAGTCATGCATCCGAATCTGATGACAGTCCTATCTCGGCTCGTGTCCAAGATTGACAACCTCCAAACTGAGGTTCGAGAAATGCAACAAAACTAGGTCCTAATTCCTTAAGAGCCCGAGGCCCTATTCCCTCGTGCTATGGGTCCACCCAAGCCTATCTGGGTTCCCAAAGAATATTAGCACACTCCTCGTGCCCCTCCTGCCTATGGTCCGCCGCCTACCCTGCTTCCAATGCCAAACATTGCCCAGCCTATGGCTAACCTTCCTGTGGTCGCAGATCCAAAGGAGGAGGAGTTGAATAAAGTCAAAGAGGATCTCAAGATGATCACCAAGAAGTTTGACCAAGTTAGGATCTCTGGGAACTACATGGACTACACCCACATGTCTCCTTATCCTAAAGCGAGATTACTCGAGAAGTTCAAGATGTCGAATATCGAGAAGTTAGGAGGGAGTGGACCCCTAATTGTTCATCTTCGCAGTTATCATCGTTCTATGGCTCTACTAGGGGCTTCTGAGGAGGTGATGGCCCAATTATTTCAGCAAACTTTGAAGGATGGTGCCCTCCGATGGTTTTTATCTCTTGAGGAATCTAGAATCCGTAGCAGGGAGGATGTAGCCCGAGAATTCATGTCGCAGTACAAATACAACAAAGAGCTTGAGGTCACCCATCGTGATTTAGAGTTGCTAAAACAGAATCCTGGAGAATCAGTCGGTAACTTCATAACCCGGTGGAGGGAGTAAGCAGCTACCATGAACAATCGGCCGTCTGAGGAAAAGAAGGTCAACATAGTGAAGAAGAATTTCTTTCCCCATGTCCGAGCAACGATGGGAGGACAATTCTATCCCCACTTTCGAGCTCTCAGAGAAGCTGGAGTAGAAATTGATGAAAGTCTCGTTAAAACAGAGGTTAAACTGAAGAAGGTGTCTGGACAGTTCACCCCTATAAAGTATGACAAGCCTGCCAGTGATATAGTCTCAACCATCAATAACATCTCTCAACCAGCCACATCATGGGCACCAGAAAGTCGCCCTGCCCCCATCCGAAGGGAATACACTGAGCTCCATGCTCCCCTCTCTAAAGTTTACCAAACCCTGTTAAGCCAAAACCTTATCAAACCCTTGGATCCATGTCCATTGCCAAATCCACTCCCAAGAAATTTCAGGACTGATGCTCATTGTGCCTTTCACCAAAATGCTGGACATACCACCGACCAATGTTTTCACCTTCGGAACATAATCCAAGATCTCAATGACCGGGGTACCATCACCCCACCAGCCAATCCTAAGCCAAACACTACTCACAATCCACTCCCAAATCACACCAATGCCATCTTCTTGGAAGAAAACCCATATTTCGATCCCTCAACTCAAATCACACCCATATACTCTCCCAAACCTCTTCAAATTTTCCCATATTTCCTCCTACACCCTACTACCTCACTAATCAGGCACTGTCACTCCTTACTAGAGCATACATCGCTGTCCGTACCCGTTCTGAAAATGGAAGTATGGAATTTTCATAGGTGTTAAACCAACTCCAAGAGTTCGAGCTGAAATTTCCCTCACAGATGGTCATCGATTACCAGAGATTCAGTACACTGTTCTTGGAAGCACGAAAGTGGGCCCGAGATTCAGACAAATGGGTGGTACTAACCGACGAAGTCAACGTAGATGATGTTGTCCAGACTATGGTAGGATTATTCGGGCAAACCAATAGCATTTGTAGTATCACCGTGTTACTTAACACTCTGAAGATACAAGGGCACTTGGTCCCTTCAATCACACATATCCCCACAGAATGGGAGAACTTGTATGACGAAGCCATTGAAGTTGTGGAATGCGTCAACTTTACAGGGAAAGACAGAATTATTACCACCTAATGGGGGGAAGAATTCAATGATTCGAGTGAAGAACAAGCTTTAGGAGGAGCTGGCCTAGTAGCCGACATATGTGGGATGATAACATTTAAAGAACTCCTCAGAGAAATAAATAGGGTGGCGGAACAACCTGAGATTCACGAGGAAATGGGGTTCATGTTCTTTCGTTCTTCAGTAAATCACATAACCAGATCAGGGAGACATTACCAGGTTCCAAGCTCACTACCGACAAATGACAGAGGGAAGGGTATTGAAAACCTTCCTATGCCAGAGATGGCCATCGAGGAAAGCAAGATCATCGATCAACTGAAGAAAACTCAAGCTAACATCACTCTATGGGGGCTTTTAATGTCTTCTTAGCTGCATAGAAATGCTTTAATCAAGTTACTCACTGGACCCATAGTTCCTCCATCTACCACACCAGAAGAAGCGGTAAATCTGGTCAGATCCTTGACCTCAACCCGAATGCTATCATTTTCTGAAAAAAAAATCCCAAGAATTGGGTCGAACCACAATCATGCACTGAACATCTCCGTCGAAGTATGGCAAAGGCCGTGCCACTCTCCCTTATCGATAACGGATCCGCCATGAACATTTTCCCTCTAAGAACCTTTAAGTGTTTAAGCCTAAAAGAAAGCGACCTCGGTCCAACCTCCGCCGCTGTTTGTGCCTATGATAATATCCGCCGAGAGGTGATGGGATCCATAAAACTTGTAATATGGGTTGGCCCTATAAACCCTGTTGTTGAATTCCAAGTCATAGACATCCCAACTTGTTTTAACCTATTTCTCGGACGAACCTGGCTCCACAATATCAAGGGTGTCTTTTCCTCACTCTATCAGAATTTGAAGTTCTTTGCCGACGGGTGAGTCATCACCATTTTGGGCGACGACGAAAATATCGAAGGTTCAAGCACCAGCAGTCCAATTCTTTAGATACCGCATGGGTCAAATAGTATACTCCTATCAGGATTCCGAGTTGAGCCACTCATACTCCCGGCAGGGGATGGTTTCAAAGAAAGGGTTTATCCAGAATATGACCCTCATGGCAATGTCAGTGTGATTCAGATGTTCATAAATATGCACTTCATTCCCGGACTGGGGCTGGGCAAAGGTAGCAAGGGATACTTGAGCCCATGGAACTGAAGAAAGCTTTCCCTCCTTGCGACTTAGGGTATCAACCATCAGAATAAGAGCTCAGAATGATCCACCAGTCTCGACTAAAGAGAAGATTAGACTACATCTGAACTATCTCAGGAGAGTCCTTAAATGGACGACTCATCAAAGAAGGCGAGGACTTACCCTTTTTCGATTTTCCCGAACCATGGTATGACCACACAGACAAGAAGATGAGGCCTGGAATGGAGATCTTTTTCCAAGATAGCTACCCATAGGCCAAAATTTTCCCACACCGCGTGAAACCGCTCATCAAAGATACCGAAGAGACTGAGGAAAATGATTTCGAAGATTCCTTCAACTTGCAGATATTGTGGCTGACACTCTGCATGGTTCGTTCAGGCACTACATTAATGGATCCATCCCATCTAATTAAAGCCGCTGATACACCTCTCCTCAACTGGCATCCTATGCTAGTTCTACCTCTTGAAATCTCCCCTAACCCCAATGTTTACCCTATTTCTTCTTATGTTGTCTATCCTTGCTCAAATGTAATCGAGACCTCTTTTGATGAGGTTCTCAATGCTGTTTTTTATATCAATGAAATAAATGAAGATTTTGAGTATCTTGTTGTGCCTTACATTAACTGCTTGAATTCTAATCAAACTTTTGATGATGATGATTTTGCAAATGAACAATTCTTAATTGATCTAAATAAGGTTAATAATAAACAACATAACCGCATTCAAGTTAATAAAGAAGAGACTGTTGTTATTAATATCGGTTCTAGTAGCCAATTGCGCGAGATTAGGATAGGGGCCGCCCTTGACGAGCATGAGCGCGCACAACTCGAAGAATTGTTGAAGGAGTTTGTGGACGTCTTTGCATGGTCCTATAATGATATGCCCGGCATTGATCCTGAAATACCTCAGTACAAGATCCCCACGCTCTCAGATTACAAGCTGATTAAACAAAAATTGAGAAAGCTCCGCACCGAATGGTCGCTCAAGGCCAAAGAAGAGGTGGTCAAACAGTTTAACATGGGTTTCATTCGGGTGATCGAATATCCCATATGACTAGCCAACATTGTACCTGTGCTGAAATCAGGAGGGAAGGTTTGAATGTGTGTAGACTACCGAGATTTAAACAAAGATTCTCCAAATGATGATTATCCACTACCCAATATCGACATGATCATGGACAACATAGCCAGTCATGCTCTCAAGTCATTCGTCGATGGGTTTGCCGGATACAACCAGATCAAGATGCACCCCGACCACCAAGAAAAAGCCGCATTCATCACCCCATGGAGAACCTTTTGCTACACCGTTATGCCATTCAGTCTCAAGAATGCTGGGGCTACCTACCAAAGGGCTGCCACAACCATCCTGCACAATCTGATTCATAAAGAGGTCAAGGTTTATGCGGATGATATGATTATCAAGTCCAAAACTAGAGAAGGTCATGTTGCCGCTCTCCCAAAGTTCTTCGAATGACTGTGACGGTATCAGACACGACTTAATCCACTGAAGTGTCTTTGGCGTTATAAAGGGAAAACTCTTAGGATTCATGGTCAGTGAAAAGGGGATAGAAGCAGATCCTGCAAAGCTGAAGGCCATACTTGAGATGCCACGGCCCCGTACAGAGAAAGAAGTCCGAGGTTTTCTTGGGAAATTACAATATATCAGCCGGTTCATCAGCCAACTAACCTCCATCTGTGAACCAATCTTCAAGCTCCTTCAAAAGGATTCAACCAAGGTTTGGAATGAGGCCTGACAAGAAGCTTTTGACCGAATCAAACAATACCTGACTCAACCTTCAGTGCTCATGCCACCACAGTCTGGTCTCCCTTTGCTCCTATACCTAACCATAACCGACACTGCAGTTGGGGCTTTGCAAGCCCAATATCTTGAAGACTCCCGCAAAGAAAGATCCATCTATTATGCCAGTCGCAAATTGGACGGGTACGAGGTCAACTACACTGCTTTAGAAAAGGCGTGTGTCGAACTTAGCTGGGTCACCTAAAAGTTATGACACTACATGCTCTCCTTCTCTATCAAACTTGTATCCTTAATGGATCCCAATAAATACCTGCTTGAGAAACCCACCTTATCCAGTCTAATGGCCCGATGGTTGATGCTCCCAACCGAGTTCGATATCGTGTACGTCACATAAAAAGCTGTTAAAGGAAGAGCCATCTCTGACTACCTCGCCGATTACCCTGTAGAAGAAGCGGAGGTTCGGATCTCCGAATTCCCAGATGAAAATATCCTCTGCACCACTCAAAAACTCCTTCGATGGAAAATATTCTTTGATGGTGCTTCCAACAAAAAGGGATATGGCATTGGTATACTTCTGATCGCCCTAGATGACTCCCACACTCCCATCTCCATTAAATTGGATTTCCTTTGCACCAACAACATGACGGAATACGAGGCATGCACAATGGGCCTCAAAGTTGCTTTCAAGAAAGGTATTTAGTACCTTGATGTCTACGGGGGTTCTTCCCTCATCATCGGTCAAGTGCTCAGAAAGTGGAAAGTCAAGGACGAATATCTCCAACCCTTTCATGCCCAATTAGAAGAGTTAGCCTCCCCGTTCCGAGATATCACCTTCCATTACCTACCTCGAGCAAAGAATAACCTAGCCGATGCTCTCACTACTTTGGCCTCCATGGTCGACATGCCCGAGGGAATAACAATGACTCCCTTCCCAGTTTAAAAGCAAGACAAACCGACCCATTGCTACCATATTGAGCTCGTCTCTACCAAAGATCTCGAACTAGCCGATTGATGGTACTATGATATCTGGTGCCTCCTCAAACATGGTAGGTATCCCGAGGGTTCCAACAAGAAAGATCGAATGACCCTCCGAAGAGTGGCCGCCTAATACATCATCTGTCACAAAGCCTTACTCAGAAGGAACTTCGATGGAACTCATCTACACTGTATTACTGGGGCTGAGATTGAGAAAATAATGAAGAAGATCCAAAGCGAGGAATGCGGACCCCACATGAATGGTCACATGCTCACCAAGAAGATCATCCGTTAGGGCTACTACTGGACCACCATGACCCATGATTGCACCGCCTATGTCCGGAGGTGCCTCAAATGCCAACAATTCTCTAATCTTCAACACTTGCCTCCGCGAGAGTTATATAACATGACCTCTCCCTGGCCTTTCTCCACTTGGGGTATCGACATCATAGGGAAGGTTACACCAAAGGCTTCAAACGAACATGAGTTCATCCTGGTCGCCATCGATTAATTCACCAAATGGGTTAAAGAGGAGTCATACGCAGTATCGAACGCCAAGAAAGTGGCCAAATTCCTTAAGAAAAATATCATCTGTCGATATAGGGCCCCACACGAGCTGATATCAGATAACGGGTTGCATTTCGAAGCAGAAGTCACAGAAGTAGTCAACGAGTATAGGATTTAGAGACACAAATCTTCTCCCTACCAACCTCAGACCAATGGTACAGTTGAAGCCGCCAACAAGAACCTCAAAGCTATCATTAGTAAGATGATCAAAAGTTGTAGGGATTGGGCCGACCGGATCCCGTACACCCTCTGGGGCTATCAAACCTCAATCTGAGCCTCTATTGGGGCTACCACTTACTCCCTAGTCTACGGTATGGAAGCAGTCCTACCTGTGGAACTGGAAATACCCTCGTTACACGTCATGCTCAAAATCAAGGTTAGTGAAGAAGATTGGTTCCAGAGCCATGTTCATTATCTAGCCCTCCAAGATGAAAGAAGATTAAAAGCTCTTTACCACATACAGGGATACCATCACCGAATAACGCGATCATTCAACATGAGAGTCAAGGACCACGGTGTCTAGGAGGGGGATTTAGCCCTCAAAGAGATAATAGAACCCATCTGGGACCCAGAGGGAAATTCAAGCCCAATTGGAGTGCCCCCTACATTGTGAAGAAAATCTTATCTGGCGGTGCCACCATGCTCACTGACCTAGATGGTGAAGAAATGGCTCGTCCGGTCAACCTGCACCGACTCAAGAAATTCTACCCCTATGTTCGAAATCTCGGCGCGCTACGACTCTTCTCATCCCCCTTCTATTCTATTATAAAAAACAAAGAAAAAACTCTTCATTTATATCTATCCAAAACTACGTGGGCCTGATCCTCTACAAAAACTATTTTGAAAATATTTTCAAAAAAAAAAAACCAGAGGTACGTTGGCATCTCATGAACCTCACATGAGTGCGGCCCTTTCTTTTTCACAAAATACTATTCTTTTCTTACCTCCGAGAATGGCGGTTCATTCTAAAAATACTTGAACAAAAGGATTATGTATGCCTTAGTGGTCAGTATAGATAATTCAAAATACAAAATTCATCGAGAGGCACAGCTGGATGATCAGAAACTTGTTTATTTCATTAATAAGAAAATTCAGCACGGATTACATAAGAAAAAGGAATGGATAACTCTCTTCCTATTACCATAAAAGCCAAATAAAATCCCCACATTTGTTACAAAAATAAACTCTCCAAGATTCCTACCCACACCCACCAGAGGAGCCTTCACCCTCATCATCTACATTCGGAGGTCCCCAAGTTTCTCCTGCCTGAATAGAGTGTCGTAAACACTCCATGGATCGATGAGCCTTAACCATATTTGAAAAGACCACAACATCCCCTTCCATGGTGTTAGATAAAATAAACCATCTTTGTCTAGTCTCTACTGCCAACATCTTGCTGACTACTTTCATCCACAACCACTTCATATAATCTTTGGGGACATGCCAAATCTCCCCGACAGACTGAGAGGGACGGGTCAACGGACGCCGACTTTCCCACAGAGATCCAAGCAACAGATGCAAGCGCTTAGTCAAATCTTCTACCGAAAAGAAATTTGAGGTTCGAGGGGGCACGACCTGCGCCCAGCCAAATTGTCATAAAAGTCGCTAAGGGAAATAAAAAGAGGTCTATCTGAGACCAACCAACCGCACATATGAATACTCTCCTAGCTCTAGAACTGGATGCAAATGTCCCCACCAAGGCACTGACCAATATAGGCCACGAACCCCATACTCCACAAGCCAATTCTCCCTGTTCTCAACATACAGGCCAACACTGATGGAGTAGCATGAAAAGAAGTTGGGTACGGTCGACAAGGGATACTCTGGAGGATTCGCCAAGCCGAATCTTTCAGACAACCACATAAACAGCATTATAGGGCTACCCCTTAAAAAGATAGAACGACCTTCTCTCCAGGCATCTAAGCCATTAAGGGTCTCCGCCAGTATCACCATCGCAGGATTGCGACGGTATGACATCTATGAAGTAATGGCTGTAAGTTGCGGATCCACCAGCAGTTCCCCTGTCACCAACAAAATTTTTGAAACCAAGCCCAGAACAACGGCTACAGCATAGCCAGCATCACCTACTTTCCGCAAATGCACGGACTACAGCGCCGCCGGGAGAAAGATCATTCCTCCAGCAACTAATGATCTAGCCGCCGAAGGAAAAATATGAAGAAGCCCGGCCAATAAGTCCCTGGGAGAACGAGAAAATTCGGGCAAAGTCGCTGCAACCCTGGGATTTACACCCAGCATAGCAGAAAATTCCTCATAGGTAGGACAAACTTCCTCCAACCCAAAGAGGAATACATGGTCTTCGGGGTACCAGAATTGTAACGTCGCCCTCATCACGTTCCACTCAAGAGGCCGATTGCGCCACAAGGAGACTTGACGCATGTTGAAAACATCATAGTCGACATTATAAGAGTACATTGAATCCAAGGCTTAGAGGTAGTTGGCAAACTCGGTGCTACCAAGGAGAGCCATCTTGCAAGGCTAAAAGATAATGGGCAAGTGGGTAAGAATGCAAAGGTGTGATGAAAACACTCCACCCTTCTCCCTTTTTATACTTGAAAACCCTCATAAGGGACATAATCCCTGCAGAAATCGGAGGGAATCCTACCCCATAGGGTACCAAAGGTTGAAGAGGGTACCAATCAAAGATTTCAATTGATGGGACTGGACTGAACTGCCGATAGGCATGTCAAGGTGCTTGCCGATCGGCAACCCCCTATTTTTGGAAATTTCCCTCTTTTCCTCTTTTGTCAAATTAGAAAATTCAATAAAAATAAATTGATATTCTCAACAGAATTTCAAGAATCCCCTTTTCTCCTTATATTTTCTCCTTTTAATTAAAAAACCTTACTTCAAAAAATTTCAAAAAATATTCCTTTTTACGGTCTCAGCAGCAAAGTAAAAAGTGCATGTGCATTCATTCATTATAAATAAAAGATAATAAAAGACTCCATTGCATTTCATATATTTGTGTTTTGTGTCACATCAATTTTGCGGGAAATAAAAAGAAAAAGCAAAAAATAACGGGACTCAGCCTGAACCCACATCCTCTCTCTCTCTCTAAGAGCTTCCACCCCTGTGACGTGCTCTCTTCCCCCCTACGGCGAGATGACGAACCACCACTACCCAAGCTAGAGTCCTCTCCAGACGAGGCAAACGGCACCAAGTAAGAAGGAATAGGAATAACGTCCCGAATATGGGCAGTCATCGAAGATATCCAGTTTCTGATGTCCCTGAGCCAAGTAGTCGACACCCAGACTTGCTACAAGAAAAGGCAAAATCAGTATCAAAGAAAGGATGACCAAATCAGAAAAGAAAGAGATAAAGGAACAGAAAGGTATACCGCAGGTCGAAGGACCTCCTCTGTCAAACCCAACTCCTTTAAATCCATCGCATGAGGACGGTGCAACATAGGCACCATTCCTCCATCAGCTCGTCGGATGTTGTACGAAGGGGTATGCAACTGCATAAAAGGGACCTCCGAGGTCACCGCCGCCGCAGATGCTTATGGACCACCGTCGCTATGCGAAGATCCAATTGCCCAACTCAAACTCAAAGGAAAGAAGGGAAACGCATCATATATGCTGGGCGCCATCAACCAGCTCATCACGAAGTCCATATAGTCATACTGCGCGGCCGTATTGGTGTATAGTAGGTAGGACTCGCCAATCATTGCCGCAATCCTCTCATCCTCTGGCAGTTATCGCTCCAGACTCATAGATGTAGGAGGTTGTGCGGGTGGCACCACCACCTCCTCCTCAGTTATCTGACAAATCACCCTCTCCCCGAGGTACCAAGAATAGCCAAACTCGTGCGCTAGCAAGCGCCTCATCCGCGCATTCACCCCGGTCACCCCCGCATCCTGAATGGTTGTTCCCCAGGGATAAAAGGCCACCTAAAAATATCCAAGAGAGCGTAAATCAATACAAGATCAAAAGGTGCAAAAACTAAGACTGAAATGGAAAGAGTCTTACCCTACCACTGGTCAGGTCATTCAAGACCTGACGCACCGCCTCCAGGGAGAGAGATCCCTTTGACTGCCGATTGGCCTTATGCCATCGATACAATCGGTAAAAGTTCCCAACAGTGTCATCCTTCAGAGCGATCAGCTGGGTATTGAACCCAATCACCTAATAGAACCACATCTGAAACACGTAAGGAAAATGAGAATGCATGAAAGAAAAATGCGAATGCATGAAAAGAAATGCACAAACTGAAGAATACCTCAAGCAGGTACGTGGCCCCAGAAAAGGTTTGCCGGCATCACCGGCTGAATGCATCCAAAGAATAGTAAAAGGTCTCCAAGGTCAGACTCCCCCAATCATAGAAAGGGATGTTCGAAAATATCCTCAAGTACGACAGAAACAACAAATGGACGACATTGCCGCTTGACGTCACCATAAAACCTCCCAACACCAGGAGAATAAATAATCGGGCCATCTGTCTCACTTGCAGCCCATCCTTCACATCAATCACCCTGCTCAGCAGAACGTCCTTCAATAGGGACAGCCGAATAGAATCTCCAGAAATAATCCTCCTCACATCACCAAGTGCCGCATGCACTTCCTCCAGAAGTCCACCATAATCGTCCCCTCAATAGTGAGTAGGACCTCCTCAATCCTAGGAGGAAGCTCAACACTTCCCATAGATTTATCCTCCTTACCTTTAGAGGACTCAAGGTGTCATAGGTGACAGTAGAAGCATCCTTCGACTTCCTGAGAAATAAGGAAAAGGGACCAGCCTTTAGAGACTCACTAACCACTGTTTTAGGAGCCTGAGGCCCCCTCTTGGCACCACAACATTTAGTTTATGACCAACGACATTCTTAAAAAGAAGATTGAGGGTGATAAAATACTTAAATGGAAGGGGAAACAACATGAAGCCCTTGGTCATCTAGTATTCTTCTTCTTTGTTGAACTCAATAGATAATGTAAAAGAAAATATATTGGTAAAGATCCAATCAAAGATCAATAAATTAGTTCAAACACGTGTTCAAAGGTAAATTTTAACTTAAACATGATCGAGGGGATACACCAAATGGTAAGAGAAGCAATTTTCTCCATAGTATTAGGGGTGGAACTTGCTCCCCAAACAAAGAAGAACTTCTCATTCCACATCTTAGGTTCTTTTTGCTTGTCTTTAACAAAGACTATATGATCCTTAGGAGGAAAATACGCCTGATCTCTATCATTGGGTTTACTTTTCTCTTGAACCCAATAGAGCTTGAGGAACTGGTCCCGAGCAATGTCAAGATTTCCTTCACTACACTCCCAGAAGGCCAATACTATGTGCATAAGAGACTTTTAAGTGTTATCCACCAATCGAGAAGGGTCTATTCCTATTGCATTCAGAATTCACACCACCAGTAGAGGTAGTGCAAACATGGATCCATAAAAAAATACTAATTAAAAAGGACATGTTAGAGACTAAAGGGCATGTTCTATTCTCAAGTTTTAGATCCTTGAAAGTGACAGAGTAAAGGATTTGATATTTTTCTCGGGTGTCCATTAAATCTTCCTCAGTAATCCGTGAATCCACCTGGCCTCCTCTGGTGAAGTTGGGGTCATTGGGACCCTAGTAGTTGATTAACAAATTGAAGAAAAAAAGAATAGTCTATATGGGAAGTTAGGCAGAGGCCCCAACCTCTTGGTCCATGTTTGGAGGAAGTGAAACATGAGATCCCACAATAGAGGGGGTATGGGATTCGAGAACTTAAATGGGGAAATGTTTTGGAAGATATTTCTCGTTAAAGATAATTAGATAGAATAGTTATTTTCTCAGAAATCTTGAATGAAAAACATAATTTATGGAGAGAAGTGTGAGGACTTCAAACTAGCCTAATGGGTTACTTTATAACCCCAAAACATGTCGCATTATACTATCAGCCACTTGAACACTCAATGTGAGTTTTTTACCAAAGAAATCTCATTAATGAGAATTTATATGGTTATTTATGCTCCCACCCCCAACTTTATAAGTGTCACCCCTTGAAATTCTTGTAAAGATAAATAAGGGGCTACTGATGATACCTTATTTAACAGTTGGTATTTTGAGACTCCTCAAACCCTTCAACTTCACTTGCGCAAGAGCATAGTTCCTAAGGTCAAAATTTTACATGTGTCTGATCATGACTTAGATCTCAAGACCATAACTATCATTAGTAAAGGACTACAGTAAAGTCATAGGCCTCATCCACCTCCTCTCTATCCTAAATTACTCAGTCATTCCAATACACCTATGTAACCACGCTCAGAGATCTCAGTACCATCATCCCACCATCTCCGACGTGTACGATGGACTGTAGTCTCAATAAAAATATCCTCCATAGGTCACATAACCCTTATCCCATAAAGGTATTATTGCAACTTACATCAAGACCACTTAATGATGAACTAGCCACCATTTTAGACCTCCCGAGCATCTGGTTAAACTCTTGCAGTTTTTCGAACGGGCAAATGAAAAGGACGACACTAATCCTCCTACTTCCACTACTCATATCTACTTGCATTAATGATTCTCATTCATAATGAACCCATCAACTAGATTACACCATTTTCAAGACTTTCTCCCACACTTCACCTTGCTAGTGTAGTTGTTAGACCTCAGAGGTAACCCCGACCATACTATTGTAGTCCATTCATTCTCTCTCTAAGAGAATGTATACACACACACACACACACACACACACACACACATATATATATATATATGGGAGTCTTGTGAACAGTTAAATCCATGTGAATTAATCGAATACATGTACAATTCACCATACACAATCAAAATAAGTATTTACCCAGTGTTATATATGCTCTTAACCCACCGTTCTGAGCACTTAGCCATTTCTTGGATCATTTCCATCTATTTTATTTATTATACAACCTGTTGAATCCTAGAGTAAGACTTGGGAGTCCTTAAACAAGCCTACTAGTTACTTCTTAAGGTCATTAGTATTAGTAACAAAGACAGCAGGAACCTCAGACCTTCTTGATTAAAGATCAAGAGTCCTCTTAGGTTGTAATAACTATTTTATAATCCAATAAATAGTGAAACACCCTTTGAAAGTGGATGTACGATACTCAGCTAAGGTCTGAACCTACTTTTCAATCACTTTGCGATAACTCCCTATCTAAGGTCATGTGTGGAGAACTTATTGGTTCTGAGGTCTCATACAATTTCAACATCCACCAATCCTAATTAGAGAGGTTATATATACTGGTTAATTAATAGTTTCTCTCTCCCTTCGAATAATTTATTTTATTCTTCCCAACAGTTAATACATGTGTTTTATGATCTTTTAACATAGTCTGTAGAAGATGAAAGAGACCCTTGATTTTTTGGTATCTCAATATGATCTTTTGCATTAACTTCCAAAGTGACAATGTTGCCCCAAATAAAATAGTTATCCATATTTCTCATGTTCACTCCATTTTTTTAATCTTGGGGAAAGGAATTTAATCTTATGGACTTTTTGTATTGTGTAAATGCGAGTTTTCGTTACTTGATTCAATCTTGAACCTTGTCTCAAAACACAAGATCATCTCTAATTGAGTGATACCATAAAGTGTGTCATTTATAATAAACGCGTCCTTTTAAATCGTTTAGATTTGACTGTTTCCCTTATTAAGGCAAGCTAATTAAGTTCTCTTATAACAAATGGTCAAAATAATATATGCCTTTTGTATATAAAATGAATATCTTTGTAAATATCCTTTAGACTTTCTATATACAAAATGTAGATATTTCTTTCCTTGATAAAAATTAAGAGGTAAAGGGTTCGTTGGAAGTAATTTCGACAACATTTATCTCATGGTTAAGAATTCTATATAACGTCTTTAAAGTTAATAAATATGTTTCTTGATATTTTCTCCAAGAGATACTTATATATAGACACCATGTAAGTTATATCCACTAAGTCTCCAAAATTAGTAGCATCGAATTTCTGTCAAATCATAAACTATATACCTTTTATCACAATTTAACAAATTTATACTCTATAAACATAATAAAAAATTTAGTTTTATCCAATTTGAATCTATTTATGAATTGAGTGGGTTTTTAATATCTTTTTTATTTACATTACACCATATGTTGGAGATGGTCATGGACCTCGACAATGGTCACGAACCTCATTCGTGACCCTAATTGGGGTTGCGGTCTCTCATATGACATAATATTAGCTCCATATACAGGGACTTAATCCCTGATCCCATAGGTACGACCCAAATCCGTGACCATTGTGGGATAATATTGGCTCCATGGCTATAACCCAGATCTATGACCATCTAAGGACAATATTCAAATTTGGTCACGACCCTAAT
This sequence comes from Sambucus nigra, assembly GCA_949130495.1. Taxonomy (NCBI): domain Eukaryota; kingdom Viridiplantae; phylum Streptophyta; class Magnoliopsida; order Dipsacales; family Adoxaceae; genus Sambucus; species Sambucus nigra. Next base: position 305,224,197 of record OX422207.1, on the reverse strand, counting down.
CCGTAACACCCAATTTTTTTAAAAAATAAATAAATAATTGACCACGGTCTTAGATACTCTATATGTCGCCTATACTTGCAAATATGAGTACCTTTTATATGGCGCACACTAATAAAATATGTATAAGTGAGGTCTAATTTCAACCTCTCATGCTCTTGTTGCCAATCATTATCACCGTTCCTCAGTTTTCTTAAGAAAAATATATGAGGGTGTGAATATGAGTCCTATAAATAATGACTCTAATTAATCATTAAATAGTTATTATTTTCAACTCATCCAGTTTCATTTTATAATATTTTATTTAATACTAACATTGTTATGCATCCTTTCGCCTATTAACATTCACCATACCAATATCAACAAGTCCAAATTAAGTTTATTTTCTTTAAACTGGTCCTAAAATTATTATATCTCCACAAATTAAGTTTACTAATAAATACTTGTCTGTATGTGTAAAACCTTTGAGTCTTGGATAAATAAGGTACATGCCTTGGTTTCATATTATTTTTAGTGTTTTGTCCTTAGATCTTTAGGGTGTGCATTTCATCTCTTCAATGGTTACATCAGATTCAACATTTCCATTCATCCACTAAAATTATATGGTATAATGAGATTATTTTTCCTGATTATGATAACTTTTTGACCCCCAGGCAACTCACATCAAACACATTTTCAAACTGGATTATGATAATTATCGTAGCATGTGAGTTTCTTTTTAAAATAGTTAGATACTTTGTACATGATGGACCAATTGGGTGAATCGCAACAAGCATGTGAATTCCAAGTTTTAGCCACTGTGGAAATAATTTGTATAGTTTTCCTTCTTATGAAACAAGGCTTGTTCTTGTCTCATAAGATCTAGATCGTGCACATGGGTTTATTTTTCTAGCATGCACACTATCCTATTTCTCTAATCTACTTGTTCAAACAATTTTTCCTTGAATTTTTGAAGAGTGACTCATAATTTCTAAAGATCATAATGTATTTTGAGATAATTCTCATTTCTTCTCTATAATTTTCTTCCCTTCCACTTTATTACCAAACCTTAGTGGGTTTATCTTCCATCTAGAGGAATTTAAAGTGAGATCTTAAGATAACAATTTATAAATCACAACACATTCTATGAAATTCAGATGAAAAACATGTTTGAACAATCTCAAAGTGAAGGAGATTGTATTCATAATTAGATTCTTCATTAGAGGAGGGATTCAATTGACGTGGTTACTTGAAAGATAGAATTATTATCAATTGTCATGGAGCTTCATGATTCATTATCATTTCATGGGTCTTCATATAGATATCTAAGACAATACATTGTAAAGGATCCCATGTATAAGGTTGTTCAATTACACCTTGTAAAATCATATTCAAGTTTAATGAGATGAAGCATGGATACTGATTAGGCACATATTCTTCATATTTATCCCCTTAATTTCGATATTTTTATGATCCCGTGCAGAGTAAATAACTTGGATTTGTCTCGTATTTATGCTACTAACCTCTTTTGGCAAGTATTCTGTGTTTTGTGTATTTCTCATGTACTTTATAGGTATTTCATGAAAGTTAGTGCGAATGAGAACTCAAAACAGTGAAAGAAAGCAAGAAATGTGAAGTTCAAGGTCATTTTTGTAATTTTTCAGCCTTAGTCCGTAGGTGGGTCCAATTGGAAAGTTGAAGATATTCCAATTACAAGAACACTGGAAAAAACGGTACCTCAATCCGATCTACGGTGAAGAAGTTACAAGGTTTTGAAGTTGCGAGATAATGAAGAGTCATTTTCAGAAATGAAGAGTCATTTTCAGAACTGAAGAGTCAAAACTCTTGAAATTTCTTCTTTAATTTATTTTTATTAGTTGTAAAACGTGGGGAGGCAAGGGAAGAGTCAAATTTAGGTATTATAAAAGGGCAAACCCTATTAGGAAGTGTGAAGAGTTGTTTTTATCAAGTTGTAGGAGGCTAGTAGTTAATTTTTAGAGGATTCTTGTAACCAAGAACCCTAGTTTTGAAGTTTGGCTACTATTCAAGATTCAAAGATATATTCAAGATTCATCATTCATCCATTGCAAGTAATTTTAATTTATTGTCTTTACTGCTTTCATAGTTAGTTTAATTAATTGTTGCTTTCTAGTTTTTCAATCCTAATTCAAGTCATGTTCTCAATTTTCTAGATTTAGTTATGAATTCTTGCACTTTCACTTTTAAGTTTTCTTTTATTTTAATCATGTTAAGCTAAGTTTTTAAGGGTTGGGATGCATGAACCCAACCCGATGTGGTATGCATAGATATAAAATTTGTCCTCAAAATTAAATAAGTGATTAGATCGTGTTGTATTGTTTCACAACCGTTGTAGAACTTTTGACCTCGTTTGCCCTAGGTAACCGGGGTGCTTAAGGATGCAACGTGCGTGAACTATTGCAACACCGATTTACTCATTCTTTAATTATGTATGATGCGGGCTTGAACCTCATATATGTAATGCTTTGGAGTACTGAAGACTGGGTCTGATCAATTATCTAATTTATGACTAATTTTGTACTGGCATACACACTAGGGTTTGGGGGAGTATATTCTTAACTCATTTCTTCATTCATATAAATTCCTTCTTAGTTAGTTAATTTTTCATGCGTAGGTTAATTTAATTGAATTTAGTTAATTCATAGATAAAATCCAAAAATCAATCATCTTTTTCTTTTCTTTTCTTTTAACATCAACTTTAGGATTAAACAACCTTACCTTTGTCGTCACGTTCGCACGTCCTAACTCCATGTGGATTCGATACCCAAACTCACCACTATACTCCGTAAGAGTGTAGTTACAAGTTTAGGTGTTTTGTATTGAGGTTGGAAGCCGATAACGACTAGCGTATTACACGGACACTCGGTTTACACCTCGATCAGATACAAAGGTTTTTTCCCTAAGTGGAGTTTTTCATCATAGATTTTTGCATTGTGGATAATTTTGCGGTTTCAATCATCATTTAATATAATAACACAAGATTTAGTTTACAATCATCATTTATTAGGATCATTTGACCAAAAATGGCCTTAACCCATTTTAACTGACCGAAAGTGAAGATAGTTTCAAATATGGTGTGATTTGTATAATTGGACTTCCCCAATTTGATATCTACATATAATAATGCTTACTTAATAAATAGATTTTTAATTTTATCCTCAAAATCCATCTCCTAGAGGTTTCATCTGGTGTAGTCATGTTTTCATACAGTATCATGGGTTTTCACGCAAGTTATATTCACCCCCTCCGAGGCATTACTTCACACACTAAACCCCACACTCTCACATGCATCTTATATGTATTATTTGTTTTACTTTAAATATTTTCCAACCCAACAAGTTAGGTTGAAACGATGGGATAATGACAACTCTAGTAGTTGGGACATGTGTTCCCATAACAACCTTATAGTCATGATCTTAAATATATTTAATAAGGACCCGTTACCAATAAATCCTCATAGGAATTTTTTCCCATACAATTTTTTATAGAGGATTTATGGTGGTGTATCCATAATATGGTCTTTAAACTCTTTATTAATACCCATGATGTCCTTCAAATGAGTTTGTTTGTGCACTATAGCATACAATTTTTTGTTTTCATAGAAATATTATCGGTACAATTTTGAGGTGGGTTTGGTTAAGGACACCCATTAAGGTTATTATTACTTGGGGAGGTGTTCCCATTTAAGTGTGAGTCAACATTTCTCTTTACCTTAATAATAGTTGTGATCAAATTGTTAATGTGTTGTATTATATCACCCAAATGATCAAAAACTAAGGGTGATGATCTTCAAAATAGAATTTATCTCTAATAAATTTCATAAATAAATAAAAAAATCATGATTTAATTACACATGACCCCCTGAACTTTACCCCTCTGTTCACTTCACTACCTGAACTTTTATTTTTTATACTTAACTCCCTCAACTTTCAAAATGACTTCACGTAACTCCCTAACACTAATACCATTAATTTTTTGTAGGGAAAAGCGATCACTGTTGAAGGTATTTTGGTCAAATAAAATTAAAAAGATAAAAGGATAAAAAACAACTTTATATCCCCACTATTTCTCTCTTTATCTTCTCTCACTCTCTCTTCCTCAAGTAACCATGGAAAAACCATATTCCATCGCTATTTCTCTCTATCTCTCTTAAGCGCATACTCACCTATACGAAATCCCTCTCCCTCTCAATCAACATCAATGGTCAAACAAGATCACATAACCCACGAATACGCACACCAGGAACACACGCACACGAGACACACACACATAAATACATCACGAATGCATCTTGGGAGGTTGGAGGTTTAAAAGGATTGGAAAATTTTAAATTAGAGAGTTAGAGTTTAATATTTTCAAATTTGGGGGTTTGGGGTTGGAAATGGTTTGATGGGATGTGGTTGTTACTAGAGGTTTTTTTTGCTATTGAATTTTTTTTTCTTTCTACTGCTGCTGGAGTTTTTTTTTTCTTCTTATTACTGTCGGAGGTTTTACCGGTGGATGTTTTCATTTTTTACAAAGATTTCGATTTGGGTAGCAAATTTTGGCCTGGTTTTTTTGTCAAATTTTTTTGTTAACTATTTTTTTTTAAAAAAATCCAATTTTATAGAAAAATTTTCTCTCAAATATTTTTTATTTTAACTTTATTTGTCATTTTCAGTATGTTTAAATATATTTTGTCAAATCTTTTTGTTTTATTTCTTTCTTTTATAGATATTTTCTTCATATTTCCTTGTTTTTTAGAAAAAAAATAGTATATTTTAATTATTTGTCAAATGTTTTTAATTTTTTTGTCAACATATTTAAAAAAAATTGTATTTCAAATTTTTCCTGCATTTTCAGTATTTTGAAATATATTTGTTTGTCAATTTTTTTTATTTTTTTTTTATCTTTTCCAAATTTTTTTCTTCACTTTTTCCTCTGTAGAAGGTAAAAACGTGAGCTAAAAGCTTTGATACCAATTTGTGAATGCTATGAGTGGTTCAAATAAACACAAGTTCAATTTATTATGACTTTTTAATTTTAATGATTGAACTAGATTTACCTAATTAAACTTAGCACCGATTAAACCTTTCTTTTGAAAACTGATTTACCAAATTTTATCTTTTAAACCTAAACATGCATCTAGGTGATAGCAGATAAACAAAATATATCAAACACATAAGAACACACCGATGTACGAGGAAGCCACAAAGGGAAAAAACCTCGGACGGCCCAGCTAGACAATCACTATGATATGATTTAACAAATATTAGACAGTAGAATGACACAATGACTCGATCCCCATAAGTCTTGATTCTCTTCTATCTTCAACCACTCCTCCACAGTGAAATGTAGGAGTCCACCTATGCCAGGTCAACAACACACGAGTTCACGTGTGCCTCAATATCCATCGATGCAGCTCGGCAACCATCTATGATTCAAAACATGAAGTCCGACGCTTCTTTACTGCAAATCAGGACGTACGGAGTCCACCGCGTGAAAACAAGTTCTTCTTATGATGGAAGAAACAAACAAGGTCACCAAATAAGATCTCAAAGTATATGAGTTATGAATCTTGGATCTTGTAAAAAAAGGGTGAAACTTTTGGAGTTACAACTTTTGAAATAGGTATGCTTTTGTTTTCATCACAAGTTCGTCTCTCTCAAAATAAAAAGCAGAGTCTAAAAATCCTTTTATACAAAAACTAAAGTGGCACGTCATTCGAACGATTTTGAGGTGCCGTTCGAATGAGATAAGGATATCATTTGAACGAGATTCGATCTCTCTTCTAATGACCTCATCAAAATCAAAACAGCGAGATTCATTTCAAGCTCGTTTGAAACCAGGGATCGAACGACCTCAAGATGTTGTTCGAACGACATAGACATGACGTTTAAACGTTTGAAATGAAAAATTAAAGATTTAAAAACTACGCCTAGAGTAAACTCAAAAAACATGTTTTCCAAAAAATTAAGTTCCAAACAGTTTTAAAAACGGAACACCCTTATAAAAAATTTTAAGGACTCATAAAAAATATACATTCACACTTGTAACATCCTCTCCATAGTGAAGACAAATGTGACACGGTAAACGCAACTTAAATTATGCCCTCTTCGAATCTATGTCACTACGTCTTCATCAAACAATGTCATAGGAGCGTGAGATCACAAACTAAAAGTTTATCCCACATCTCAGACGTTTTGTTCGGAATTATGCCAATTACAAACACATTGACTCGATTGAAAATTTATCCTTACGAATCTACCCATTTGGCTATTCCGAGACTAAACCAAAACAAAAATATTATGGGTCCTCAAGCTCTTTAAAAATACTGATTCCCCAAACCCAAAAAGAAAAAGTAAAGACGCTGAACGGACACATAAGCATGAGTAGCTTTGCCTTGCTTGAAAAGCTTTTCTGCTTTGATGTAAACTTCTAATCATGCGAACTTAAACACACATTCAAATGCAAAGAGAATATAACAATTATAAATTTACAAATGAATAAACATTTAACAATGTCTAAATAATATCAACCTAGGTAAGACGTCTCCCTCTAAGATAAAGATATCTTAATCTTTCAAATGAAAGAAACCATTTCTCCCCCTTTTTGTTCAGGAGTATACAAAGCAAGATTGCATAGATAAATACTCCCCAAAATCGAATCTCCTCCTAAATGTATGATCATGCAACAGTGTGAAGTGTAGCAAGCACGCAATATGGAAAATCAAGCATAAATAATCAGAAAAAATCAAGTAAGTGATGGTTCGGGACTAAACGTAAACTGCAAAGACTCAAAACACAACACCGCATATAGTATATGCAAAATATATCAATTAAAATCTGACACACGTATATAGGTATAAACGATCACAAAACATAAAACAAAATACTCTAGCTTTACACACTAGCATGGTATTGATGTATCCAAACATGTGGGATGGAATGAATGGGAGTGAACTAGTACCAAAAGAATTATAACCCAAACACTCAAATATGTTCAAGAAGTTCTAATTGACCACAAAACTTTATCAAACTAAGACTTAAACTCAATTGAATAATAAAATTAAACTTAATGAACAAAACAAACACAATGTACACAAGCTTAGAATATTGATGATTCTACAAATCATCAATAGCGTCATGACAAAATAAGAATAACTAGGTATCACTATGAAAACCCATTTATCTTCAACTAAACTCCCTCAAAAGATAAATGTGATCATATATTTTATTCTTTTCTTTTCTTTTGAAGTGATTTCCTTTAAATGATCAATCAAACTAAACTATTTTGGCCCCTTTTTGGCATATCATTATTTTTACTCTCTCAATTTTTTCTTGGGCTCTTTTCAAATGGTGGCTTTCACAATGAGTTCACTTATCTCTCGCAGACCTTTCCCGTGTACACTCATCATTTTTTCAATTATAAACAAACTCTCACGCGCAGCAGTTCTTACATGAACAAATCCTCCATTGTCAAATAAATATGTAAATGATAAAATTGATAGGAGAACATCTCACCAAGATCAAATCTACATCATGAAGTCAAAATTGAATAAGCTCGTGAGGTATATACAAAGTTGAATCCATAAAGCAAGTCAAGTTCGAAACAACTCCATAAAAATGCTTAAGATCAATCTAAGCATTTAAAGTTATAACCAAATGTCCTAGCCACATGGGAATTACGGAATGAATTGGATTCAAATACACCAATATGCCATACTAAATGTGTGAAACTAAAATACACAAGAATCGAAAATCTTTTTGAATTTTTCAAAAAAACAAAATCTTTTTATATTTTCAAAAATATATAAAATCAAAAATCTTTTTATATTTTTCCAATATGACTCAATAAAAGAAAAATATAATATAAAAGTACACATGTCATAACACTAGCGCAAATATATCATGAAGCGCGACTAGAGCATGATAAACAAAATCATGCAAGCAATCATCCATAAAAAATAACATGTAAACCATCATGTGAAAGCATGTGAGAATCAACCAATCTAACATTTATCATTTCCAAAACAGATTTCCTAACCCACACAGGTGTATACCTAACTCGGGGGGTTATGGAAATCGATGGGACACAACACTTAAACTTCCTATGACCTCTTTTAATATCATAAATGCCTAAGGTGACATTTCCTACCACAATGTGAACATCTGTAATTAGGAGGAATGCTACCTATAGGTTGACATTTTCTAACATCATTGGTTTTGGTTGACCATCTAAAACAATCTATGGTTTTGGCTTTAACACTAGAAACATGAGAACAAGACGAGCCATTAACATTACTATCAACACTACTAGAGACTTTTAAATCATCTTTTAACTTCAAAATTTTAGACTCAAGCAAAGAATTAGAATCTTAAAATTTTAGGGACTCCTTCTTCATATTTTCAATAATTCCTTGAAGGTTATCTCTCTCCCCCTCAATCACAACAAACTTATACCTAAGTGTCTTTTCACATGCTTTAAAATCATTAATAAAATAATTTTTATCCTCATTGGCACAAACACAAATCTTAGAATTTTTCAAGTCCTCTAACTCTTTCTCCAAAACAAGGACTCTATTCTCACTCTCTTTCTTGGAAAATTTTAAAGATTTAAAATAATCATACAAATCACGAAAATTCTCATGAATGATATCTCTTTGAGTTTGAAACGTTTCCAAATATTCAATCATATTTTTAAAATAAGAATCTTCTTCTTTAAGAATTTCAATTCTTTATGCATACTTCAAATTCAAAAGATTTTATTCGTCAAAGCTAGGAGAATCTAACGAGAGAAAAAACACAATAAGCCAAGAGAGAGAAAAACAAAACCACCACCTAAAAAAAAGGATCTACATTACAATTAAGTGCAACCCGTTCAGATACCAATTTGTAGAAGGTAAAAATGCGAGCTAAAATCTCTGATACCAATTTGTGAATGTTAAGAGTGGTTCAAATAAACGAAAGTTCATTTTTTTATGATTTTTTGATTTAATGATTGAACAAGATTTACCCAATTAAACTTAGCACCGATTACACCTTTCTTATGAAAATCGATTTTCCAAATTTTATCTTTTAACTCTAAACATGCATCTAGGTGATAGAAGATAAATTAAATAAATCATACACATAATAACACATTGATGTACAGGGAAACCACGAAGGGAAAAACCTCGGACGGTGCAGCCAGACCATCACTATGATATAGTTTTACAAAGAATAGATAGTATACTTACACAATGCCTTGATCCCCATAAGTCTTGATGTTCTTTTATATTCAACTACTCCTCCACAGTGCAATGCAGTAGTCCACATATGCCAGGTTCACAACACACGAGTCCATGTGTGCCTTGATATCCACTAATGCAGCTCGAAAACTGTACACGATTCAAAACACAGAGTCCACCGCTTTTTCACCATAAATCAGGACGTACGGACTCCACCGCACGAAAATAGGTTCTTTTGTGATGGAAGAAGTAAACAAGGTGCCAAAAAAGATCTCAAAGTATATGAGTTATCAATCTTGGATCTTGTAAAATAAAGGGTGAAACTTTTGGAGTTGGAACTTTTGAAACAGCTCCGCTTTTTCCTTTAGTAAAAAAATCGTCTCTCTCAAAATAACAAAACCGAGTCTGGAAATACATTAATAGAAAAACTAAGGCAGTGCATCATTCAAACAATTTTTAGGTGTCATTCGAATGAGATAGGGATCTCATTTGAAAGAGATTCAATCTCACTCCTGACGACCTCATTAAAATCAAAATAGTAAGCTTCGTTTGAAGCTTGTTTAAAATCAAGAATCGAACGACCTAAAGTTGTCATTTGAATGTCATGGATATGTCATTTGAACAACTGAAACAAAAAATAATGTTTTAAAAACATTTCCTATAGTAAACTCAGAAAATATGTTTTCAAAAGAATTAAGTTTCAAATAGTTTTAAAAACAGAATACTCTTATAAAAAATTCGAAGGACTCATAAAAAAATTACGTTCATACTTACGAAATCCTCAACATATGTGATGACAAATGTAGCACGATAAACAAGTTTTAAATCATGAACTCTTCAAATCTTTTACAATGAGTCTTCATCAAACAACGTCATAGGCTCATGGGATTGCAAACTCAAAGTCTATCCTATGACTCAAACGTTTTGTTCGGAATTATGTCAATTACAAACAAATTGACTCGATTGGAAATTTATCCTTACATCCTCTTTTTTAGAAATGTTCGAGTATTTTTCAATTTTCTTGCATTTACACTATTTTTAAATATATTTTTTGTCAAGTGTTTTTAAATTATTTTGTAATTTCCAAATTTTAAAAAAAAAATCAACTTTTCCCAGTTTTACTTAATATTTTTTTTAACATTTTAGATGGCTTTTGGTATTTTCTTAGAATTTTAAAATAAATTTCTCGTAATGTCCAATGTTTTTTTTGTAATTTTCTAATTTTTAGAAGAAACAAACCCTGTGTATTTAGATTTAAAAAATAGTATTTTTTTTTTGTGATTTTGATGATCTTTAAAAATATTTCTATTGGGACACATGCCCTACTAAAAATTCATGCGCTATGCGCATGCCCTCTTCCCGTCCAAAAAGTTAACGTTGTTAACATTAAGGTGTTATTTGACGTTGTTTTGAAAGTTCGGGGGGTTAAGTCCACAAATTGAAAGTTTGGGGGTTGAAGTGAACAAGGGGGTAATGTTTTGGGGGCCCAAATGTAATTTACCGAAAAATCATGTACTTGACCAAAATACCAATTCTATAAATTCCTTAAGGATTGATGTTTTTTTTAGAAATTTCCTAAATACACACAATTTACATAAACGCGCTCACACAAATAATATATATACTAGTGTGGGGACTTATTTAATTAAACACAATTCTTCATTCATATTCCAAGTATGCATAATGGACTGCCCGTCCTAATTAAAGATAGTTATTTCATACCTGTGTATTTGACATGTTCTTAAATGCATGGATATGGACTCAAATCAGTTACTAACAATCTCGAAGGAGATATTCAGGGACACCTATGAGTTATACAAGTTGGACGAGTTACTTATACAATTCAATCACTTATTTCTACAACTATAAAATGTAGACCCTGACTCGGGGAAAGAGGATGTAACTTCAATTATTTGAGAGTCACTAATAAGATTATAGTAACCTCTCATGGACGTAGGTCAGTTGCCGAATCATGTATCTCATATGTTGTGTGTGTGATCATTTATTCTTTTATCTCGATATTGCTTTCTAGATATCTTATTGTGACAATAATTGCACTCACGATTGGCTCCATCTGTGGGAATCAATTTTTTTCCTACAAAATCAGTTATCAAAAGAAATCCCGTGATGTCTCACCACAGTATTAATCCTCCTCAAATTGGCGACGTGCAAGAAGACTCAGTCCCACCTAGGGTCAGGACAGAGATTCGCCAACCACCAAATCCCAGGTTTCACCAAGAAAGTCAACCTTATGAAGAAAGCCAGGAACCACCTAGGTCTACTCAGATCTCTAGGTTGGTCGACACCTATGAAACTAGACTTTAAGAATAATAAAAAGCAACACGCTTCCAGATGGAATAAAATGCTCGCTTTCAAAGGCGACTTGAAACAATGGAGAGAGATATTCATAGAGATACTAGGAAACGTCGTGATAGGTCTCCTAGTCCTCAAGCAAGCAAAACTATTAGCCGAGGGAGGAGATTTAGGGTGACCAAAATAGATCTGAATGATGCAGGTCATAGCGTGATCGATCAGAGTGTGACTGATCAGAGAGGTTCCATAAAAGTAATAATCATCAGAATAAAGACATCAAAATTTTGGTCCGTAAAAACATGGACCAGTATCCATCCCATTGAGGAGCCAGGTCTACCAAGGATCTATCCAGAAGAGCTCTCAACACCAGATGAAATTAACTTTCTCAACTTAGGTTAGTCGCCAACTACATTTGTCACAAAAATCTTAATCGGGAAGATTGCCCATTGACCAGGTGCATTCTTACCATCATCTCTCTTTAGCCTAAGGGAGTGTGATGACACAACCTAAAGGGTAAGGCATATGGAATGATATTGCTAAGGCATATTGGATTTGAATAATGTTTAGCATAGATTATTAGTTCATTTAACTCGCAAAGTCCCAAATGATCAATACTTATTACTAACTCATTTAATCGGAAGAAGCCTAAAATGATTAACAGTATTTTTTGGTCAACTAAAGTACTAAATGATTGTAGGCACAAGCTCTTCATGGTCGGAAAATAAAATGCAGAAGTAATTATTAACTATATTTAGTCGGCACATGCCCAAAATATTTTACAAGTTAATAAAAAGACGTCAATCATTTTAACTAGAGACTTAAGACTACAAATTTATAAGATATTCCAAAAATCATACAAGGACTTAACCTAGTTAAGGATGGCAAGCTAGATATTCAGCTATGCATTTTCTCCGATCATCACTATTGGAGGAAAACACCTACTCATCGTTTTCAAGGTAGTTCTTCACAGCTGGGCAGGAATGGAATCAATGGTAATCCATTTATCGTCCTTAGAAAAAAGGGGTTGGTGGTAAGCTGGGAACTATAAATAGTACTTATACTACAACTCTGAATCCTTGGGCGTCTGTAGCTCTCAAAGGGCGTTCAGCCACCCATGTTTGTACGCCAAGTCTTCGTACTCTTTTAATCTTTCACGTGCATAGCTCCAGCCCTCATCATAGCCTGCTACCCACGCTTACTAAGGACCCGTACTGAAGAGATGCCTCAACCTCTTAACATCCTTTTGAAGATCGGCTATGATGGTATACTTTTGTTGAACATCCTCCTACAGCTCAACAACCTCCTGCTTCAGGGTATCATTTTTAGCTTAAATTATCTCTCCTACCTAGTTTACATCCTTGTTTGTTGCAAGTTGGTTCCTCGGGTTGTTTATTTCCTCCTGCAAAGAGTATTTGATCTCCTCCACGACTTGGAGTGTATACCCCATATTTTGATGGCTTTTAATTTGGGGATTTATTAAATTAAATTGAGATAAATTAATTTAATATTAATCTAGATTTTATAATAAATAATTTCTAGCGTGATGAGAGTTAGTAATTATATGTTAAATATTACTAGATGAGTAAAGTAATATATGAGATTGAATTTATTAATATTGTCACGAGTGAATAACACGACAATTATAGAATTTAAGTCGGGACGCACTTGTGTTGTGTCGTGGCTAAATTAATGGAATATAAAGTAATTAAATTATAAGTCGCCCTTATGGTCATTTTGAGTGCGCCAACGTGTCCGTGAGGGTCAAGATAGTCAGAAAAATGTACTCGGGGGTTTAGCTGGGGTCTCGGGACGTTTTTAGGCCTAACCGGTAACCCGGGAGGGAATTTTAATAATTTTCCTTTTTAAGGCTTAATTATGGACGAAAATTAAAGGGGTATATCTTATGGGAGTTAGATCCTTCAAGGATTAGAATTAGTAGAGTTGCAGAGAGGCTAAGGAAGGGAGAAGAGAGAACCACCCTACCTACATCACCTTTGCCATCTTTCACCACCAACGCGTAGATCGAGAAACGAGGGACGTAACCATACCCGTCAACACTTGAGAATCAGACTTTCATATCTGAGGCAAGTATTTATCTTGCTGTAATATTGGTTAATATTACACTCATGCTAGTGTAGGAGGACAATATTTATGTTTCAATAAAAGATAATTGATGTTTGGGACAAATTGTGAAAATTGCAGCATATTAACCATGTCAGGATGATTCCCTGTTGAATTTAGATTGGTGAAAATAAAATTGATATCCAGTAGAGATAGGAATCTTTTATTCAATGAATTTATTGAGAAATTAAAAAAACTAGGGTTAAAGATATATTTTGAATTTAATTCAGTTGATGATGATTATTGATGATTTAAGAAGAAATTTACGTTAGAAATCATCTATTATTGTTATATAATGTTCCTTATGGTTGGTTGGGAGTTTGGGACTCACTGATGGCGATTTGGTGAAGTTTTATGGAGGAAACCCGTAGGTTGGAATAGCAGAATCTCAGCAAGAACTGCTCGATCGATCGATCGATCGATTCAAGAATGTCGATCGATCGACCCCTTTCCATCGATTGATCGACCCCTCCTGAAAATTGAATATTTTTCCCCTTTTGATTAATTCGATTAAAATATGTAGGGACCCTAGGGAATAATTTAAATATCATGATGGGTCATGGGAAGGACCACTAAGGTCTAAGTAGGGTCAAGGAAATATAATTTAATACGAGATGTAACCGTGGGTTAACGGGGGCATTAAATTTATTACGTTAAGTGAGGTATTGGGAGACTCAAGAAAGACTTAGACCATTATGTTAGTGAGGGTACACCTACTTAAATTACATCTAGTAAAATAAAATACTTTGAGGAACGATAAGTACTCATGAAATGGCGACAATTGAGAATAAAGAGAAATGGGTAATTATACGTAGGACTTGGGTAGTTGTACCACGTATGGTTAAAATATTATTATTGGGTCGTGGGTGAACCTAATTGAGATATGTGAAACTATACCGAGTGCTTATGTATTATGTGTATATCTTGGTATAATCATACCCTCTCTACTTGCTATCACAGAGGTTTCGACAGTCTTATCTCGATGGGACCTTTATGGGGGGATATTGACTCGCACCCTAGAACCTAGGATTCCTTGGTACAGGCTATCTGAGAACTACAGTCGTACAATCCTAAGAGACGTGAGGATATGTGCTGACCTATTAGTGACTTGAAACTATGCTTCGCCTCCATTATGTGTGTATTGTGTTAATAATACTGTTCGAGAATGATTTCGAACTAGTATTTCCCTTCTGTACGAGAGATACAGGGACTTGATAGCAGAGTATGCCAGCACCATAGATTTTATGTGAGGTGCCTATTAGTATATATATTGTATGAGTAATTTATATATATACTTATACCTAGAATTCTTCTACTATGCGCATAAGTAGATAAATATTGAAAAATGCTTTTCATTATAGTAAGTGCTTGACACTTTCCAAAAGTATTGAGAAATACATAATTGCCTTAAATGATCATTAAGAAGATGGTATCTTAAATAAATTATAGACGTACGATCTCACGAACTAGAATTTATGGGAAGAGAATTGGGTTGGACTTATGAGTCATTTTAGTAGTACGAGAGGCGTGCACTCTAGATGAGAGGTGAGAATTCTCAAGAGAGTGTCACATACTAATATGTGTGTCATATCAGGTAGTAAGCATTTTAAATACTTGCTAAACCATTTTTTAAAGTTGTTTTTACACTCGGGCTCTGACTCGTTTCCTCTTATATATATATATATAATATATATATATATATATATATATATATATTACAGGTGCCCAGACACTGGGGCGTCGGCTTAGACCTTTGGACCATCGACGTGTTGCAGCTACTGTGGAAGTTGTTGGTCCTTGCTATACACGACTCCATTCTTGATTTTCTAGTCTTTTACTCAGTTATTATCAAACATGGCATATGTCGCCCGTTTCCATATTTCATTTTTAGTACAGAGATAGATTTGTAGTCTTCATCATTTCGGGATTTAGCTATTATTGGGGATTGCTTTATTTATTTCGTTGTCCTGCGATTGGGATTTATTTATTTGAACGTTTAATCTATCTTGGATATTTCATTTGAATGGTTTGGTTTAGTATTATTAATTGTGTTCATGAAAATGGTTTCATTTTAAATCATAACCATAGATCTTAAATTATAAATCAAATGTTTTGACACTTAGCTTAATTATTTATTAGGTGGTTAATAATGAAAATTATTTTACACTAGTGATGCTAAGAATGAACCAATCGGGCACTTTGAATTAATTTAATAAGGGATTGATCATCCGATATTTAATTAGGCGGGTGTCGCATGGAGGTCATCCTTCAGTTTTTCACCAGCTCTGACTAGTCCTTACTGTTCTAAAAAACTCGCCTAGGCTTGAGGCTTGGGAGAAACGCCCGGCCTTAATCTTTTTATGCCTTATTCTTGGTAAAACCCTTAAGGTGCATTTTTTTTCTAAAAATAACAATGCTTTAGTGAAATGATATCGCCTTTTAAAGAATGTTTTTACAAATCGGACCATTATCTCATCTAAAATAATCAAATAGTATTTTAATTTGCATATATTCAGACATATATTTATGATATGTACAATTTTAGTATTTTAATAGATTTGTTTTATGGTTAAAAAAATATTAAAATATATTAAGAAGGCATAAATGTCTTTTTACGCCTAAGGCCTGCCTAGGCTTCTAAGGCTTAAGGCTTGGCCTCCACGCCTCGATCACGCCCCGCATTTTTTAGCGAATCAGTCAACTCAATCCTGGTCCTAAGACTT
Source organism: Sambucus nigra (assembly GCA_949130495.1). Classification (NCBI taxonomy): domain Eukaryota; kingdom Viridiplantae; phylum Streptophyta; class Magnoliopsida; order Dipsacales; family Adoxaceae; genus Sambucus; species Sambucus nigra. The sequence goes on along the minus strand of OX422207.1, from coordinate 305,207,817 downwards.
TCCCAAGGTTTGAGTAAAGAGAGATGAAGTCTTACAAAATCATAAGCTACAAACAGTAGAACAAGTTACAAGTGCAAAGGATATCAGCACAATGGAAACAGGAGTATTTTAGCAAAAAAAATAAAGCCTTTTTCATTAATAATTCGGGGGGATAGCCATTACAACCAGAGGAGAGAGAAAATGTATAACAATACTAGAACAGGCAAAAGAAAAAGTCCTATAACTACGTTACTTCATTCTTTCACCTGCTCAGAGGCTTAAGGTTCCTTCACCTACTTAGAGGTTTAAAGTTCCTTCACCTTCATAGTAGCTTCTTGGTTTGGTCAGCATCTATCCCAACCTCACATGTCTCCTCTTCATCTTGGTCGACAAGCTGACTAGAAGGAATCTCTTCAGTAGCAAAGGGGGAAGGTCTTTATGGGTGAAGCTAGTACATGACAGACTCTAGAGGGACCCTTGCTGTCCCCAGGGCTTGGTCCCATCCCTTATTGGTGTAGGAAATTGGTAGCTCCACGTCATCATAGGTTGCATTCCATCCATTTGAGTAATTTCTCTCCTTCATGCCTTGGATCTCTCCATTCAGCTTCTAGACCTTCCCGACCAAATCCAGGTTCTCTGCAGCCAGCCTCTTCGTCTCAGTGATAACCAAGCCATTGGCCACCTTTAGCTCGACTAAGGACTTCTTCTCCTTCTCATTCTCTCTCTCAAAACTAGCTCGAGCATTAATAAATTCTTTTTAGGACTTATTTAGGGCTTTGCTCAGCTCTTGGTTATTTTTGGATTGGTTGGCGTGATCATCCATAAGTGTGATAAAATTAGATAAAAACTTCAAAATAAAAAGAAGAAAATTTAAATATATTAAAATCAAACTAAAAGGAGCAATAAAAGAGGTTAAATACTAGGGCAAGTGCCTGTATGGATTTAAGGGACAACTAGTCTGCCCCAGTTGTGATTAGTGCTCACAGTTGGTTGCGAGCACTGCTCCTTTAGAAAATTAGGGGCGAGGGATGGGGTGTTAGACACACTCACTACACCCAAAATCGAAAATGGTCACGAAAATGGGGTCACAGACAATAGCCTTCACCATATGGTCACGACCCAAAGTCGTGACTACATACAAAATGAGCGTGACCAATTCCAAGACCCAGTGTGGTCATGGATCGCCTCATAGGTGGTCACCGTCTAGAACCGTGACTTGCATGGGTCATGGCTGACAATCATAACTTTTTCGTGACCATTATGGCTCCATGTTTCTCGCCAAGTGTGGTCATGGATGGGGTCATTAGCCGTGACTAGGTTCCCAAATACACACCACTATAGTCACGGCTTAGGGTCGTGACCATTGTGAGGATAGAGTTATGACTTTTGACCGTGACCATGGTCTTGTTTCCACGTTGACATGATAAAAATAAAGGGGTCACGTCATGGGTTCACGGACCTAAGTCGTGACTATGGTCTTTATACTTAAAAAACCCAGAATAGGTTTTCATTTCCCTTGAAAACTTCTAAACACTTTTCCCTCCCTCTCTCCGGTGATTTCATTTCCCTCATTCTCTCAATATTAAAGGTAATCCAAACCCTTGTTATTTCATTGTTATTTATTTCATTGTATTTGTGTATTTCTGTGTGTGTATTTCTATATGTGTGTGTATATGTGTGTGTGTGTATACGTGTGTGTATTTCTTTATGTATACGTGTGTGTATTTACGTGTGTATGTGTATACGTGTGTATTTAATCTAGGGCAAATTTGTATACATGTGTGTGTATACGTGTGTATGTGTGTGTGTATACGTGTGTGTGTGTGTGTGTGTGTGTAATATTTGTTTAATTTTCAAACCTGGGCAAATTTTAATTTATCAATATTTTTTGTTTAAGTTTGTGACTGAAATATAAAAAAATACCTCTCTATCAAAAAAATACCGGTCCATTAAAAAAATACCAAACATAAGGGATAATTTAGGGATTGTTGGGTTAAATGAAAAAAGTAGGTATTCAAAACATAATAAATTAACGGTTGATGATTCACTAGAGCCATTATTTATAGGAATCATATCCACTCCCTTGTACACAATAAGTACTTAATGATTTATTAGAGCCATTATTTATAAGAATCATATTCACGCCCTCATTCAGTATTCTCAGGAAAAATTAGTTACGGTGATAATCGATGGGGACAAGAGTATGAAAGGTTGCAATTGGTCCACACTCGTACCTCTTTCATTAATGATCCTCATAAAGTGGGTACTCTAGTTTATTGGTATGGGAATAGGAAAATCGGACAATTTAATTACCTTATAAACCGTGGAGTTCATTTCCAGCAAGAGTATTTATTTAATCTTATTCTATTTTCCCTGCCACAATGTTGGGATGAAGTTGTACAGTATATATATCGCGTACATGATCCCAATAGAGCACTGACCTTGCTAACGCTGTTAGAGAAGGCCGAAAAAAAAACACCCATTATGGTTAGAATTGTCTACAAGGAGCATTGACGAAGACTGTGATGTCTCACAACATATGCACGTCAAACTCTATCTTGCCAATAGGTTGAAGAGGATGAAATTTCGAGTTCATGTCACCGACATCTATGAATCCATTATAGATACACTTCCTCGTAATTGGCCACAAGAAAAAATTCGTAGGTTTTTAAACGCAAATCCAGAATGGATGGAGATCAGACATGTTGACCTTTTGTTAAAGTCTTACCATGAACAGGTAGATTATTATATATGGTCACAAAAACAAAAATGTTATTTATATTTTCATATTGAACTTTGAAATTATGCATCTATTATTATAGACACACATTTAACTTTTATTATTTTTGTAGATAATGTCGGGTGGTAATGGAACCAATGCTCCAATCAACAACCACAAGGGAAATTCTCATCACCAATTGGTGAGAAATACTCAACTCCACCAACTGTTCACGGTACCCCTTATCCACAAACTGTTCACTCCCCTACTCTGAGTTGTAGTAGGCAAGGTACTCCTCCCACTAATCCAACAGACACGCCCAACGTTCCTAAAACTGCTAGGTTAGTTGAGAAGAAGCCCTTAGGTTCTCTCTTTTGGGAAATAACCCCACGGGGGATAAGAATCACATTTAACATTTTAAAGCCCAGTGTTTGTCCTTAGCAAAAATGAATGTGGGAGTGGGAGGAAATGACAATTGGAACCTCATAGATAAAGCTATTAAAGATGACATCTACGAGCAACTCAGCAAATGATTTTCATTTTCCTCTAACTAAAAAATAAGGTGCTTTCTCGGGTTGCTGAACAACTCTGAACATATTGGAGAAACCTTAAGCAGAAGAATTTCCCTAAGAAATCATCAAGATTCAACATTTTGGTGCTGAAAGACAGAGTCCCTTCGACCGTTAAGATTCCACTCTCTCAATGGAATGATTTTCTGGAGAATGAGACAAAGGACTCCAAAATGATGCATATGGAGAAAAATAAGCAAAATAGGGCCAAAAAAACTGATGTCCATCGTCTTGGCTTGAAATCTTATGATGATTTGAAGAACGAGCAGATGACCGTTACGAAAGGTAGCCCGAATGAAGGAAAGAAATCGAATAGGGAAAACTTTTACGTGCATGCTAGACAGGACAAAGATAATAAATTCCCTCCTCACTTAGCTAAGACTCTAGAATCAATAGAGTCTATCAGTAGTCAGTCAGATTGAAGCCCGATCGAGGATATTGACAATAATGCCATCGTAAAAACCTTTGGGAAGAACCACAGAGGGAGGACGAGATATTTGGGGTCGCATATGTCAAAAATAAGATTCAAACACACCGCACCTCTCATGGATGAGCTTTCTTCTGTTAATAAGCATTTTGCGTACAACAATGATCGTCAATCTAGGACTGAAGGGGATATAGTGGGCCTTCAAAATGAATTGGGAGGTGTGAATGATAAACTTGCACATATTGTGTCCCGTTTAACCGTTCGTATGCCTCTGCAGCCCACAATGCATCCAGGTTTCCCTCCACAGATGCCAGGGATTCCTCAAAATTTTCCTCGTTCTCCATTGCCCCCACAAATTTTGGTTCCTCCTTCAACATTCCTTTTCTCAGCACCTCATCATGGCACAAGTATTGGATCATCGTCAACAACCCACGATGACTATGGCGATAAATACTATATACAGGACCTGAGCGGTAAATTTGTCGTTGGGATTTACACGCTCATGTCCACTATCGTAGGAACTTTAGTACATAATCGACCTTTGTATGAGGGTGAGTGTTAGATCGTGGTTGATACAATATATGAGGGTTGTGAAACTGTTCCAGCGCACGTCAACAGTGGAGAAGGGAATTTTTTAAAAAATTATGTAGACTCTGTAACCACTTGGCTAGTTTATCTCTTGATGAAGATGTAGTAACATTTTTCTTATGTTATAATAATATCAGTAGACAAATTTATTTAATTTGAGTTTAAGTGGTTTTGTAGTATCGTTGATTGTCATGTTCTTGTATTTAAGTTATTGCATAGTTCGATGGATTGGTGCATTGTTGACTATATTAGTGCTTTGCTTTGATACTATATTAGTGATTTACTATGCAACATGATATTTATAACTAAACCAAAAATAGCAATTTGGCACACCCTGATATTAAAAATCTGTCACATTTTTTAAACTTTACCAAATTCTGGCACAGTTTAATGACAATCTGGCACACTTTAAAACGGTGCCAAAATTTGCCACTATTTTTAACTGTGCCAAAATTGAGTACAGTTGACTAAAATATAAAATACCCTAAAAAAATTACACTTGTTCACTTTTGACTTTGCCACTCACTCATCCCTCTCATTTTCTAAACTTCCCATTCGGCTCTTTCTCTCTCACGTTTTGTTCATATCTGCTCTGCCGTTCATCTCTCATTCTCTGGTCGTCTCTGCTTCTCCACTACCAAGAACGTGTACTGCTCTGCCGCTCGTCTCTTTCTCTCTCTCTCTCTCTCTATGTATTTGTCTATATAAACTATTTGGAATTAAATATAGAGAAATCAATATTCGTGGTACTAACTTATTGGGTGAGAATATATTGTGATAACCAATTATTTAGGTTTTTCCATCATTCAAGAGGAAGACGATTAATGATGACGTTTTTCTATGGAAACTCTAGGTTTTGAAGATTATCTTTATCCAGTCAAGGTGTACTTGGTTGGATACGGAGAGGTAATTTTTTTCAATATTTTGGTCCATTTAATTTGTTATTATTGTTTAGGATTACTTGTAAAAAAGTAGATTATTGGTTAAATAATCTAAGATGGGTAATGGCACAAGTTTTAATTGATTTTTTTTTGTTTTTGTTATGTACTCAACTGAATGGGTTATGGCCGATGGAGGTAACTGAATACTACTCTGTAGATAGTCTAATTGTTAAATGTTGCGATGTTATTATCGTAAAATTTTAATACTATAACTAATGCACCTAACATTTCGACATGGTGACACGAAGGGAACATGAAAGAGAGGAGAAGGTGGTGATAAAAAGGATGGACTACAACCTAATTCACAGGTGAAATTTTACATTTTTTTCCTCCATGTGTTGCCTCTTTTAATCATTGAAACTTAATATCTACATTATGTTGTTTCTTTTGAATGAATTTCACATGCCACAATCTTTTATAGCTTGCTCCTAAGGTTCTCATTTACAAGGTCGGAATTATGGGAGCTCTCAGGTAATATTTACGGTTTTGTGTGTCCCAGAGTTATATTATGTACTCATGCTTGCTAATAATGCTATTGATGAAATCTATTATTCTTTTCTATCAATAGGCTGGTTTGTAGTAAACCTTTACCCCAAGAACAAAGCCACACTATCAATTATATAATAACTTTGCAATTCGGTTTTCTTTAATTTTTGTGTGGAATTTTAGAAGATTAACTTTCGGTTGTTAGAAGAGGATCATAACACTTTATATTCACATTATTTTTATCGGGGCCTCACAAAAAATCAACACTGGAGAAATATTTTATTGTTGGATGGTCGATGTGGACTAGTAGAGCGAGTAAATTGGGGCACAATTTGGCTTCAGTTTTATTGAGGTACTTACGTACTTGATTTGTTGCAATGATTTATGAGTTATGCCTCCATGAAGTGTAAGAAAATATTTAAGTCTATACTGAAGTTTAAAGATGATTATTGAGCATGGTCCTCTGTTAGGGTTTAACATTCTCATCAATTTGTGCCCGCCCAATTAAATATCGGGTGATTAGTCCTTTATAAAATTTAAAACAGAATGTTCGGTTGGTTCATTCTTAGCATCACCGTCGAAAACATAATATCCTTATTAACCACCTAATAATTAAATAAGTTAGTGTCAAAATATTTTCCTTTTTAAATAAAATCATTTAGTTATTAATCCAGGAATTTAAATATAATCCATCCACGCATAACTAATTAACATAAATACTGAATCAGAATCACATGCTGAAATAACTGAGACTGGATAAAACATTCCAACTTAAAACTTTAAACTAAGAACCATAGTAACAATAAATCCAAATGAAAATGAACGAAAAGTAACTGAACATAATATCAGGAAAAATGTCTAAGGAATGGGAGACACATGCCCTGAACAGAAAGTCTATATAGAATAGAAATGAAATGATGGAGGCCTCTAATGTAAAGACATATAGCTTCCACAACAGCTGCAGCACGCCAAGCGATCAAAATCTCTAAGACTAGTGTCCCTGTGGCGGAGCACCTGATATAATACATATATATAACAAGAGAGAGAAGAGATGCAAGAAATGGGTCAGAGCTCGATGTGTAAAATATTTGTTGTTGCAAGTATTTAAAATTAGCAATGAAGCAAGTATCAAGTGCATGTTAGTTTGAACTCTCACCTGAGATTCTCACCTCTCGTCTATTGTGCACGCCTAACGTACATCTATTCTCACCTAGCCATTCGTAACCCCTCAAACTAGATAAAGACTTACTTCTAGTTATACCTCGTGATAGCAACCCGTGATTCCGAGTTTTCCACATTATTAATATCATCATTTATTAACTCGGTTAAGTGTTATCACACTAAGTTTAAGTATTCACAACTTATGTCACTTAAGATTGTACTATCCCAATAACCAACAATTATCTCACAGTATTAATAACACAAGTATACATATACATTTTCATCATTATAATATATATATACTAATACAGCACCCCAAGGCTAAGCCTGTAGTGCATTGCATACTCTGCTATCATGTCCCGGTACATCTAGTACTTAAATAAGGAAATTTGGCTTGGAAATCTCCCACGAACCATATATACAAAACACACATAGTTGAGGGGAACATAGTTCACATATTTATGGGTCACACACATACCTAAGCTCCCATAGTCAGCTGACTTATCAACTCACCAATAAGTCTTCACAGTCCTATTTTCTGAGATACAAGTCAGTAATCCCCCCGATAGTCACCCAGGACAAGACTGTCTCTACACCACCTCCTGTGATAGAAAGAAGCTAGGTATGTCATACACATAATATTAAGCATGTAATAGGTATCCACAAATCTTATTAATATTTAAAGGTATACCCAACCAAATCATTTATATATATCCCATACGTATCATTCTCTCATTTTTTTACGTATTATATACATTAATTCGATTACTAACTCTTACGTAGTCTCCAAGGTCAACCTTTCGTTCCAACCATTTAAAGTATAATTTCCCACCGTCTTCCTAAAAATTATGCACTAGGCTAAGTTCCTCAATTAGCAGTTTTCTTACTTAAATTAATTTTGCAACTTAATTTGGGGTAAGAATGGAAATTTGCAGAATTTGGACCTGTCGCTCGAACCAGAAAGCCAAGTCGTTTGAACGACTTTCACATGTCGCTCTAACCAGTCTTCGTGCGACTTCATGTGACATCCCTATATCGCTTGAACAACTTCTCGCGAGATACCAATCTCGTTTGAACGACCTACTTCACGCGACATCGCGCGAGATGGTGCTGTTTCATCTTCAACCTTTGACAGCTTCATTTTTCATCATTTTCCAACCCTAAAACCTCTAAATTATTATCCCAAACTCCAATCAATCAGTCCCGAATCAAATCCTAATAATTATACATGGATTCCAACATCCTAGAATCATTAAATCATTACAAATCATCAAAGAAGTATGAAATACCCAATATAATTACTAAACCCCTAGTTCTTCAAATTCTTAATCAAGAACTCGTGATTTCTAGATTCATTCTTCACATAAATTCATCAAAATGAAATTTGTATTCTACATACATGGAGGGCTCAATCTAATTAATCTCAGATTCAAATCATACATCCTAAATCTCCAATTTTCTTCACTTTTATGAACAAAACATGTTTATATCATCCCTATACTAACATGAATATGATTAATGCTAAAGAAAAGCAAGTAATAAACACTTGCCTCGAACTAGTCGTCTGATTTCTTGACGTTGTTGGTATGGGTGTGTTCCTCTTATTCCGATCTATACGATGGTGGTGATGGTTGTTCAAGGTGGTGTTAAATTGGGCCTTCCCTCTTGGAATTTGTTTTCCCTCACACCCTCTATAGCCGTTCTTTACTTTTTGTATCCTTTTACCCTAATGGACTACTCTTGGATGATAATATAACTCGTAATTTTTGTCCATTAAATAAACCAAAAAAAATTATTTACCATAATGCCCATTAGGGGCACCGGTCAGACCTAAAATTGCCCCGGGACCCAAACTAAACACCCGAGTATACTATTCTGACTATTTCGACCCTTTCAGACTCAACGGCGCACTTGAAATGACCATACAATTTACTAAAATAATTTATATTTTTATTCCATTAAATTAGTCCCGACACAACTCACACGTGCGTCCGACTTAATTTACTAAACTGTCGTATTTCTTATTCTTGACAATTTACCGAAGTGTATAGTTCCATATTACATATGTCACAATAATATTCAATCAATAAGTATTAACCCTTGGCCCGTTAGTTAATATATTTTTTTAAATACAGATTAATTAACAATTAAATTCTCACATTTTAATTCAATTAATTCCACATAATAATTAATCCCATAATTATTTAAATCATTAAAAGTATGGGGTATTACATACTTCCCCCTAATAAAGGAATTTCATCCCGAAATTCAGAAAATAAGGCATACCTGGTACGAATAAATCTGAATATTTCTCATGCATATCCACCTCACGCTCCCAAGTAGACTCCTCCACATTGTGATGCTTCCACTGCACCCGAATAAGTGGAACTACCTTTGACCTCAGCCTCCTCTCACTATGATCTTGGATATCCATCGGTCTCTCCTCATGTGAACTGTCTGACTGTAACTCAATTTCCTCAATCGCGATGTGAGTGTGTGTCAACTCATCTCGAAGGTATCTCCCCAGTGACGAAATGTCGAACACAACATGGATACGATGCGAGTGCTCTGGTAACCCAAGCCTGTAAGTTACTGGCCCGGCCCTCTCTATAATAGGGAAAGGTCCTACGTAACTCGGAGCCAATTTCCCTTTCTTTCCAAATCTCATTACTCTCTTCATCAGAGATACTCTTAACAAACCCGATCCCCCACTACGAATTCTCGAAAGAACCTCTTAGCATCAGCATAGCTTTTCTGCCTGTCCTGGGCTACTCGAATGCGATCTCGAATGCGATCTCGAATCATCTCGATTCTGGTCGACGTATCCTGAATTATCTCAGTCCCGAGTAGCTTATTATCTCCCACCTCTAACCAAAAAGCTATAGAACGACAAGGTCTACGATACAATGCCTCGAACGGGGCCATACCAATCGTAAACTGATAGGAGTTGTTATAAGCAAACTCTATCAGTGGAAGATACTTCTCCCAACCTCCCCCAAAGTTAAGGATAAATATGGGTAACATGTCCTCGAGCATATGATTAGTGCGCTCAATTTGCCCATCGGTCTGTGGGTGGTACGTTGTACTCAACCACAACTAGGTACCCATAGCCTCCTCGAAACTCTCCCAAAAATGAGACACAAATGTCTTGTCTCTATCCGACACGATATTAAGAGGCACACCTTGCAGTCTCACTATTTCTGCAATAAATAGATGAGCATACTGTCCCGCTGTATAATCTATCCAGCATGGCAAAAAATGGGCTACTTTCATCAACCGATTCACAATACCCATATAGAATCGTGTCCTCTCTACGAAGTAGGCAACCCGATAATGAAGCCCATGGAAATGCCTTCTCATTTACCCGTAGGAATCTCTAATGGTTGAAGTAAACTTGGTGGTCTCTGGTGGTCTCTGGTGGTCCACTTTCACTAGCTGATAAGTGGTGCACTTAGAGATACAACTCCGAGATAACTCTCTTCATTCCTCTCCACCAGTAATGCCGCCTCATATTCTGGTACATTTTATCCCCACCGGGATGTACTAAAAATCAGGACCCATGCGACTCCATCATCACTCCATGTCGAAGGTCCTTCCCCTTTAGAACAACGAGTCTCCCATTGAAGCGCAAATCGCCCTCGGAGCTCACTGAATAAGACTCGGCTACACCGGCTAAAAGTTTCCTAATCCGATCCTGACAGAATGAATTCGGTACCTGGGCCTGTACTACTCTTGTAACAATCTAAGGCATAACTGTCATTGTAGACATAAATGATTGGGCCACGACATCCTCGTGTCCCAATTCCTTCCATTTTTCTTTCCATACCTCGGCCCTTTTATCCACTGGCCTACGGATCAATGCATCTACTACCACATTAGCCTTTCCCTGGTGGTATTGGATATTGTACTAATAATCCCTTACGAATTTGAGCCATCGACGTTGAAGCATATCCATCTCTTTCTGCATGAAGAGGTACTGTAGTGAAGTGTGATCCGTGAATAAGCAAAATTCCTCCCCCAAGAGATAGTGCCTCCATATCCGAAGTGCAAACACGACTGCTGCTAACTCCAAGTCATGGGTGGGGTCGTTCCTCACATGAGTCTTAAGCTTACGGGAAGCATAAGCTATAGCCTATCCTCCTGTTGAAGCACACCCCCAAGTCCCAGTAAGGACGCATCTGTGTAGACTAGATACTCCACTCCTGGCCTGGGTAGTGCTAACACCGGTGCTAAAGTCAACTTGTCTTTCAGCTCATCGAAAGCCAACTGATATGCATTGTCCCAGATAAATGGAACTCCTTTGTGAGTCAAATGAGTTAATGGACCCTCTATCTTAGAGAATCCCCGAATGAATCTCCTATAGCAACCTTCTAGGCCCAAGAAACTACGTATCTCTGTCGGAGTCGTGGGCTGTCCCCACTCCCTAATAGCTGACACCTTCCCTCGGGTCTACGGATATCCTTCTATCCGAAAATAATGTGCCCTAAAAATTGAAGCCAAAATCCACATTTCTCATATTTTACATACTACTCATGCTGGCGCATTGTCTGTAAAACCTGTCTCAAATGTTCAGCATGATCCTCGTCAGTCTGGAAATAAATCAGGCTGCCATCTATGAATACAATGACAAAATGATCCAGGAACTCTCTGAAAACCCTGTTCATCAAGTCCATAAACACAGCTGGGACATTGGTTAGACCAAAAGGCATAACCCTAAACTCATAGGAACCATATCTCGATAAGAAAGAAGTCTTTGACACATCCTGCTCCATGACATTTAACTAATGGTAACACGACCTCAAGTCAATCTTTGAGAAGAAGGCTGCTCCTCTCAACTAGTCGAATAGGTCATCGAATCGGGGTAATGGATACTTATTCTGCGTCGTTACCTTGTTCAACTCTCGGTAATCAATACACATGTAACGATCCATCTCTCTTCTTAACGAACAGCACAGAGGCACCCCAAGGTGAAGTACTCCTATGAATAAACCCCTGGCTCAACAGCTTCTCTACCTGATCTTATTACTTCAAAGTTCCAATAGGGTTAGGTTCAATCAGTTTAATAATTATAGCCATATTTTCCCTCTTATCGCTCCGATTTTATTTACGAGGTAAGACTTTTGACAACGCTTAAGTTATCATTCCCTTTACGGATGATAATTAGGGTACTAATCCGTATTTAAAGGACAAATACTCCTAGCTCCCGACGTTCGTTAGATTTCATGCATGGGATGTCTCGCAAAGCGAAATCCAAATAAGGAACCCCCTTGATACACTACTATCTAACATTATCGGTCAAGGAGATTTTGGGGCCATCGGTATCTGACTTGTACCCCGTATACTTACTTTTTGCTAAGAAATTAACTTACCTATTCTCAAGATACATGAGGCTACACTCAACACATTCCTATTACTAACTTGGCATTAGACTCTAGTATACACTATGGATAACGCTCAGAAACATTTCATCACATCTTGAATTTCTTTAATAGACATCCCTACCCACCGGGATTAAATATAACTAGATGAAGTACCTTACGAAGTCTTTATACATTACCCTATAAAAATATATGTATAGCCCTGCCTCTTCTCAAGTAACACTTAGTGCAATTTCTAACGAACACAAAAAATACTACTGTAATGGTCTGTTATCACTCAAACCGTCGTTAGCTAATTCAAAAATCAGGATAATACTACATTTTATGCTAACATTTCTTAGAGTATTAGTACTAAACTGTAACACATCTAAGTTATTTAAGATTTCCCTTTTATCTTAAAAGACACTATAATTAATGAAGTATCGTACCTCTAAACGCAGGTGATAGTTACGGTATCAATGACATAACCGCATATCGGGCATTATAGATACATCCATATTGTACTCCTTGATGTTGTTGTGGTGCCTGTGATGTTGGGGGTAACTATCCAGGCTTCCTCATGTTGGGCATCCTGTCCTATTACTTTATCTTGTTATGGGAAGCCCCTCCACCGGTGACCCTGCTTTCCGCACTTATGACACTTACCCTGAAACCCTTTCCTTCTTATGCCTTATTATCCTTGCCGATTGGCACGAGGTTCCTCACCAGCCAAATATTGGCAGTCCCAAAGGGTATGGCCAATTTTCCCACATTTAAAACACCTCTTGGTGTTAGCCCTCTACTCCTGGCTTTGTTGGCTCTGGCAGGTTTGCCTCTTCCCAACATTTTTATTATCGTCATGTCCTTAACGACTCTGAGGTACTTTTTGTTGCTGCTGCGATATTTTCCCTTTGTTACTAACTTTAGCAATGTCATACTAATCAACTTCTCTCATTCTTTTGCCCCCTACAAGCTGCACACTGCTATTTTGGTAGTGCAATATTATTGTAGTCACTACTTGTGCCACAATATTCTCTATCCCAGCGATTTTCGCTCTTTCTTGGTGTACCTGGGGTACTTGTTGGTCTTATCCCGCATTTTCTCCTTCAGCAGTGTTAGTTTATATCTTCCTCATGAGTGATATTTGAAATTCAGATGAATTATATAAGTCCATAGACCATTACACATCATTGTAGGAGAAGAACATAGTCTACAAAACGTAATCAAGGAGTGCAACAGTCCTAATCATAAGGCTCTATATCAAAGAATGCTAAGCTAAAAGCACAATAAGTCGTACAGATCCCAAAGGAGTCTAGAACCTGATTCTTTGATACCACCTGTGACACCCCACCTAATTAAATATCGAGTGATCAGTCCTTTATAAAATTTAAAATAGAATGTTCGGTTGGTTCATTCTTAGCACCACTGTCGAAAACATAATATCCTTATTAACCACCTAATAACTAATTAAGCTAGTGTCAAAATATTTTTCTTTTTAAATAAAATCATTCAGTTATTAATCCAAGAATTTAAATATAATCCATCCACACATAACTAATTAATATAAATACTGAATCAGAATAACATGCTGAAATAACTAAGACTGGATAAAACATTCCAAATCAAAACTCTAAACTAAGAACCATAGTAACAATAAATCCAAAATGAAAATGAACGAAAAGTAACTGAATATAATCTCAGGAAAAATGTCTAAGGAATGGGGGACACATGCCCTAAATAGAAAGTCTATATAGAATAGAAATGAAATGATGGAGGCGTCTAATGCGAAGACCTACACCTTCCACAACAGCTGCAGCACGCCAAGCAATCAAATCTCTAAGGCTGGTGTCCTTGTGGTTGAGAACCATGTAACAACCCGTCCTTTTGGAGACAATTAAATTCCATCCTTGTATATCAATTGGCAATTTAGAGACTTTCTCAAAATAGTAATTTTTGGGATTTTCGAGAATTTAATGATTTTTTATCGGTGTTGTAATTTCTTTTGGGATTAAATAGGTCAAAGTATTTTAATTATCTGTCATCGTGGAGTAAAGCGACAAAAAAAGAGCAAAGATTTTAATTAGAAAACCCGCATTAAGTTATATTTGGGTTAGAACAGTGATTTGCGATCAAGTACCTCGGATGGGAATATCAATTGCGCCGTGAGTCTCGAAATGTCCGAGATAGTCAAAAAAGAGTGTCCGATTATCGAAATTGAGTTTCAAGGAATTTTAGAGTTAAAAGGGCTCGTGATTGAGTAAACGAATCATTTTTGGGTTTTAAGGGATTAAACCCTTTTTCTTTCTTTATAAAGAGGGGGAGAGGGAGAAAAGAGAAAGAGAAGAAAGAAAAGAGAGAGAAGAGAGAGAGGAGGAGAGAAAAGAGGAGAAAATGGGAGGTTCCGGCCAAACTCCGCGGGATTTGGCTCGTGGTCGTCGGATTATATCCACGAGGCAAGTGTTTACTTGATTTATTTGCTTTTGAGCATAAATCTCATAGCGTAGTTTGGTATAAACAAACCCTAAAGATTTTGGGTTGGGTTTTCGTGAATAAAATGGCTTTTCAGGAGTTAAAACAATTAAACCCTAATAATGTTTCAATTTGAGGAACTTAGGTTTTAACCTAAATTAATTGGTGATTTCGGGTTCTAAGATGTTTAGAACCCTTATTATAAGTGTATTTGTTGTTGGTTGGAGTTGTAGGCCGTTGGGTGAGGAGATGGAAGCTTGGGGGAAGCTTCCATGGCTGAAACAACTTCTCGGAGAAGAAGATGCCCGCCATGATCGATCGATCTATCATGGGGGTTTGATCGATCGATAGCCATGGGTCGATCGACGACCCCTGCTGACAGATTGGCAATTTTTCTAGGGTGAATTAGATGGGATAGATTCCAATTCATATTGATTCTAGGTCATTTGTGTGATAATATAAGGAATCTTTTTGGAGTATATGGTCCTCTAATTAAGGGAATTTAGGAGACTTAAGTGAGGGTTTTAAATGTAGAACCCTTAAACTATATTTTTGAGGAAAATAGAATAATTGTAGGATTTGATGGTTTAGGGTTCCTAAATTATGGTGGGGACCTTTAAGTGATAATATGGACAAGATGTAGTCCTTGGGTTTATGGAAATGAAATCCATAACCCACTATACTTAAGGTTATTTGGGAAAAGATAAATCTTTAAGTTATTTTTGTGGGATTTTAGGCCTAAATGATCTATGCGTATAGGAAAGTATAATTATATTGATTATGGTTGGGTGAATCCTTTGAGTGGATTAGAATAAATTTGGGGAGTATAGTTATATATTCGCTAAATGAGAAATGGTATAATTGGCGATATCCAATAAATCCTTAGATGGGATTTAGGTATGTATTGATTATCAAAGTAAGGAAATACTTTGGGTTTAATATCATGCGAATATGAATGCATGATTATGATTATTTGAGAGAATCTTTGGGATTATTAGTCATCGTTAGATGATTTGGCAAATATGGCCATTTATATGTATTCGAGGAGGAATATATGGTATATATATATATATATATATATATATATATTTACTATGTGATTAAAGTATATATGATATGATGTAAATGATTTTGAAAATAAAATATGAATGTTTTCAAAATGGAAAAGAAATGATTTTCATAATTAATAATTTATGGTTACAAGCCCTCTCTAAATGCCATCATAAGGTAAGTTCGTGCGTGAGGTGAAGCCCCCTGGATAGTGAATGCAGGGTGGATATAGTCCTAAGCCAAATGGGCGTTTATTGTATGTTTCTGCACAGGTTAGGTAATTCCGGGTGTGGTTATGACTATCCCGCAGGCATATGGCCACTTCCCTACGTCTTGCATTGTAGGTGCCCAGGTGTCGTAATTGATAGGCCCTGGAAGATGATGGTCATTTAGGGGCGCGTCCAGTGGGGAAACTTGGAGGGACGGTTTTAGATATCTTAAAGTAATTCATGATAATGAATTGGCTTTAAATACATTTCCTGGATGGAAGAAGGGAAATGGGGTAAACGATTTGGCTGCAGATACATTTCCCGGATGGAAGAAGGGAAATGGAAGCATGTGGTATGAAAAGCTTTTATCATAATAAAAATGGCTTTGAAATACATTTCCTGGATATAAGAAGGGAAATGGGATGTTATGAAATGAAAAAGCATTTTTATGATAATAAAACTGACTTTTAAAAAGGTTATATATTATGTTGAAGCAATTCATGATAATGAATTGGCTTTTATATACATTTCCTGGATGGAAGAAGGGAAATGGAAAGTTTTGAGATAAAAATGAAAATGAATTATCATTTCGGGAGATAGATCCGGATGTATATTATAATATGAATATATATGGATAAATCGAGTACCGAGGGTCTAATGGATCCCGACGATCGACCTTGTCGCGTAGTAGTGTATCGGGGGATTCCTTGTTTGGATTTCACTTTGTGAGACGCCCCACGCACGAACTTGGCATAGCGTTGAGACTGGGGAGAAGTTTAATCCTTAGTGCTCTAATATTAGTATTTCTTATATGGTATATATATATATATATATATATATATATATATATATATCTTTCGTTACTGGGGGTCTAACGGATCTCGACGATCAACCTTGCCGCATAGTAGTGTATCGGGGGGTTCCTTGTTTGGATTTCGTTTTGTGAGACACCCCACGCATGAACATGGCTTAGTGTTGAGACTGGGGAGAAGTGTATCCCTTAGTACATTACTTGGACTATCGAGGTTTGATATTAGTTGGGTAATAGAAAAGTTTAGCAGGGTAGCTTGACTAGGATGTTTATAGGGATGCGCTAGGAGTGCACTGTTAGAAGAGAGGTGAGGGGTATCTCATGGGAGTGCGATACCAAATTTAAATATAAGATAAAACCTTTTTCTAAAAATAAGGCATTTATGCACTTGCTAAATATTTTCAAAACTCAGGATCTGGCCCGTTTATCTACTTTTCCCTTTCTTGCCATATATATATATATATATATATATATATATATATATATATATATATATATATATGGGTGTCCAGACACAGGGACGCCTGGATGACACATCTTTCGAGTCAGATGTCGGCTGCAGCAGTTGTGGATACACGCAGGTTTTCGATAGACGCTTCTATCCTTGAAATCTAGATAGGAGGTACTGTATAAGTATTCGGGACAATGGTCCAATTGCATTTATTTATTCTTTTTGCACAGCATTCGATATGGTTATATATTTTGACCGAGAGTTCGGTTATTTTATTTCATTTTAGTTTCATTTACGCATACTGTGTGGATGTTTTAATTTAGTAGTTGTTTAAAAAGAGTAGTTAAGTAAAAATTTTGACACCGGCCTAATAGGTTATTAGAAATTAAATGGATTTTCGACACTGATGCTAAGAATTATTCATATGAGACTCCTGTTTTAATTTGATATAGGAGTGATCGCCCAATATTTTATTAGGCGGGGTGTCACACACCTGATATAATACATATATATAGCAAGAGAGAGAAGAGATGCAAGAAATGGGTCAGAGCCCGATGTGTAAAATATTTGTTTTAGCAAGTATTTAAAATTTACAATGAAGCAAGTACCAAGTGCATGTTAGTTCAAACTCTCACCTGAGATTCTTACCTCTCGTCTATTGTGCACGCCTAACATACATCTATTCTCACCTACGCCTCCGTAACCCTTCTAACTAGATAAAGACTTACTTCTAGTTATACCTCGTAATAGCAACCTGTGATTCCCTGTTTTCCACATTATTAATATCATCATTTATCAACTCGGTTAAGTGTTATCACACTTAGTTAAGTATTCACAGCTTACGTCACTTAAGATTGTACTATCCCAATAACATACAATTATCTCACAGTAAGAATAACACAAGTATACATATAAATTTTCCTCACTATAATTTACATATACTAATACAGCACCCCAAGGCTAAGCCTGTAGTGCATTGCATACTTTGCTATCATTTCCCGGTACATCTCGTACTCCAATAAGGACTATCGGCTCAGAAATCTCCCACGAACCATATATAAAAAACACACATAGTGGAGTGGAACATAGTTCACATATCTATGGGTCATGCACATACCTACGCTCCCATAGTCACCTAACTTATCAACTCACCAATAAGTCTTCACACTCCTATGTTCTGAGATACATGTCAATAATCACGCCTAAGGTCACCCAGGATAAGAATGTCTCTACACCACTCCCCGTGATAGCAAGAAGCTAGGTATGTCATACACATACTATTAAGCATGTAATAGGTATCCACACATCCTATTAATATTTGCAGGTATACCCACCCAAATCATATATATATATTTATATATATATATATATATATATCCCATACGTATCATTCTCTCATTTTTTTTACGTATTATATATATTAATTCGATTACTAACTTTTACATAGTCTCCAAGGTCAACCGTTCATTCCAACCATTTAAAGTAGAATTTCCCACCTTCTTCCTAAAAATTCTGCACTAGGCTAAGTTCCTCAATTAGCAGTTTTCTTACTTAAATTAGCAGTTTTCAAACAAGAAAGCCAAGTCGTTTGAACGACTTACACATGTCGCTCGAACCAGTCTTCGCATGACTTCGTGCGACATCCCTATATCGCTCGAACTACTTCTTGTGATATACCAATCTTGTTTGAATGACCAACTTCGCGCGACATCGCGCGAGATGACGTTGTTTCGTCTTCAACCTTTAACAGCTTCATTTTTTACCATTTTTTAACCCTAAAACCTCTAAATTATTATCCCAAACTCCAATCAATCATTCCCGAACCGAATCCTAATAACTATACATGGACTCTAACATCCTACAATCATTAAATCATTACAAATCATCAAAGAAGTATGAAATCCCCAATTTAATTACTAAAACCCTAGTTCTTCAAATTCTTAATCAAGAACTCATGATTTCCAGATTCGTTCTTCACATAAATTCATTAAAATGAAATTGCTATTCTACATACATGGAGGGTTCAATATAATTAATCTTAAATTCAAATCATACATCCTAAATCTCCAATTTTCATCACTTTTATGAACAAAACATGTTTATATCATCGCTATACTAACATGAGTATGATTAATGCTAAAGAAAAGTAAGTAATAAACACTTACCTTGAATTAGTCATCTGATTTCTTGACGTTATTGGTATGGGCATGTTCCTCTTGTTCCGATCTACACGATGGTGGTGATGGTGGTGCAAGGTGGTGCTAAATTAGGCCTTCCCTCTTGGAATCTGTTTTCCCTCACACCCTCTATGGTCGTTCTTTTCTTTCTATATCCTTTTACCCTAATGGACTTCTCTTGGATGATAATATAACTCCTCATTTTCGTCCATTAATTAAACCCAAAATACAATTTACCATACTGACCTCTTAGGGCGCCGATTAGGCCTAAAATTACCCCGAGACCCAAACAAAACACCCGGGTATACTATTCTGACTATTTTGACCCTTCCGGACTCAAAGACGCACTCGAAATGACCATATGAGTTACTAAAAATAATTTATCTTTTTATTCTATTAAATTAGCCCCGACACGACTCACACGTGCGTCCGACTTAATTTACTAAACTATCGTATTTCTTATTCTTGACAATTTACCGAAGTGTATAGTTCCATATTACATATCTCACAGTAATATTCAATCAATACGTATTAACCCATGGCACGTTAGTTAATATATTTTTTAAATTCGGATTAATTAACAATTAAATTCTGACATTTTAATTCAATTAATCCCACATAATAATTAATCCCATAATTATTTAAATCATTAAAAGTATGGGGTATTACACAACTGCCCAAGTTGAAGAACCCTTTGTCCATAATTAGAATGTAATTGTATCCTATTTAAGGGATTACGATGACAATGCCTTTGCATCATTTAATATTCTTTTCAATCACCGCATCTTTTTACATGCTTTATAGGTATCACTTACATTATGCAGTCAACGATCAGGTTATGAACAATGTGGTACTACTTTTTCTATTGAGAATATATTGTGATAAACAATTATTGAGGTTTTCCCATCGTTCAATGATTAAATGTCAAATAGGGTTTTACCTCTATTTTTTTGCTTTAAAGACATAGAAAACTTAATAACTTACTATTTGTTTGTGCATGTATGATATCAACTAACAA
Organism: Sambucus nigra; assembly: GCA_949130495.1. Taxonomy (NCBI): domain Eukaryota; kingdom Viridiplantae; phylum Streptophyta; class Magnoliopsida; order Dipsacales; family Adoxaceae; genus Sambucus; species Sambucus nigra. The sequence goes on along the minus strand of OX422207.1, from coordinate 305,187,405 downwards.
GCCAAGTTAAACTTATTGGAAGCTTAAGAGTTTTGCATCAGTTATGATAGTTGGGGATATTATATACACATTGGTCACTAATTTCAAACTATGAGATTGAAATTGCAGCAATTTGGTAGACTGTGCTAAGGCATTTTCAATTAAGGGAAGATATATAATTGTTTGTGTGTCTGTATATATGCTTAATTACTTACATTCTGCTAATTGAACTGGAACTAAGAGAGAAACTATCTGTGGTAGGCTGAGCCGTGTTGTATCCTATTATCTTTACATTTTTTATGGCAACGTGTCCGTGTCGTGTGTTGTATCAAACACATCCGTGTCCGTGCTTCTTAGGTATGTATCAGTGAGAAATCTTTAGGTCTCTTTAATCTCTTGATTATTAGTTAACTTCACATATAATATTATGTGTTAAGAACCTTTTATTTCAGCCATGATTAAAATGAATATCTCTTGGACTGTCTGGTTCTACAATGAGAGGAATGCATTAGAGAAAAATATAAAATATTATGTTGAATGTCATGTTCATACCACTATTATTTTTTATTAGTGCTTTGGATTTTCTTTATTCATTGGAGGATCAAGTCATTGTTACTTATTTTTTCAGGCTTTGCATTGTACCGTTGATCCCCATTGTTCAAGAGTATACTAGTTCTTGCAGTGACGCCCACCCCTTAAGATGTCATACCAATCTTCACCTCACTTCTTGAATATTTTTCATCCACTAAGAACTTGAGAAAACTGAAAGAAATACATGTGTGTATTATAACAGTCAGAATTCCACACCACGACTTCATACGAGCCAATCTCGTCTCATCCTATTGTTCATATGCCCAATTGTTTCAAGCCTCCTTCATTTTCTCTCTCACCAACCTCTAATCCACTTGCCTCTCTAAATCTCTCATAAGAGGCTTCACTTCCCTAAATATATTCTCGAAAGATCTCACCATTTTCCACAAAATGTTCATCGCCTGTAAACCTTTGATGCTGGCACCTTGTCACTTGTCCTCGAGTCTTGTGTCGAGTTATCATCCATTTGACTTGGCAAACAAGTTCATGTGGCCATTTTAAAAAACGAGTTTTGTTCGTATGTAGAAAATTCAAATGATCTCATAATAATGTACTCAAAATGTGGAGCATTGGTTAGTGCGAGAAGGGTGTTTAAAGAAACGTCAGAGAGAAATTATATCACTTGGTCGGCGATGATGGTGGGGTACGAGATAAATGGGAATTCTGGAGAGGTGTTTGGGTTATTTCAAAGCATGCTAAATAGCGGGGTGTTCCCTGATTGAGTACTTTTATTGCAGCTTTGACTGCATGTAGTCATGGTGGGTTGACCGATAAGGCGATGGATTATTTTGAGATGATGCAAAGGAGGTTTCAATTGAAACCGAAACTTGAACATTACACTTGTATGGTGGATATGTTATGGAGAGCGGTAAGGGTAGAGGAAGTAGAGATATTGATTGAGGGGATGGAGATGGATCCCGATGAGACTTTGTGGGTTACATTATTGGGGATGTGTAAGATTCATGGGAAGGTGGAATTAGCTGAGAGAGTGGCTGAGAAGATATATGGCAGAAGGTTGACTGCAGCTAATAGTTGATTTAAAAATTCATCTTTGTATCCAATAGCTACCTTGGTGGAAGATTATCAAATAGGGTCTTTTAATCGAGGACATTATATTAAACAAAACAGAATGAAAATAGGATTTATGTAAGTGATTTATTAAGTTGAGTTGAATATCTTTGTAAGGACCACACTAATATATAAACATCTATAACTCTTAGAAAATCCTAAAATTTCAAAATTTTTTGGAGGACCATGACCAATATTTGGATCAACCGGATGGTGAGTTTAGATTACTGGAGGGTTAATAGGGATTCGTACCTTATTTGAGTTAGCTTGAACATGAAGTGATGTCAATTTTTTGTGATAATGTAACTTGTTGCTTGAGGAATACAAGCTTGAGGGAATAAACTTGTTAGTTGGTAAAGACTGAATTTTAGGGGCTATATGTGTCAGTATAGCTAGTCTCACTATCCATTTACAGCTAAATATTATTTGTCCAATGATTTTAGAGGCCTTATTTGTGCTCTTAAAGTCTATGTAATTATGAAATGGACAATCTAATTCAAACGAAAGAGATTCACAATACACCACTTGTAGTGATCACTGTTTAACTATCTCTGCCAAGGAAAAGTTTGCTACATATTTCTCAGATTGTACAATAAGCTTGTCTATGCGATATAATGTTGTATCCCTCGCCATACAATTTCCATTGTTTGTATAGGTTTCATTAAATAATTTCTTGTTTATTGAGTTTGTTACCCTAAGAATATATGATTTTATTGTTTATGGATTTCAGATCAAAGATTTTACCTAAATATTCGAGATTTAAAGTTCATTAACTTATAAGATAAAATCAAATTCCAGGCATACCTTTAGACATCTTTATCTGAGGAGTTCAAGGATTTTGGAGTTTCTTTTCTTCTTCTTTTTCACAATTGGTAAGGAGCCATAATGTAACTTTTCTTTTTGGGTGGAAGGCATTCCTCTCTTGCTCTTTTTTAATTTATTGTGTTGGTTTATAACATGTCGTGGATGGAAGGGGATAAGGGGATTATATATCTTATCTTTGTGCAGCTTAGTTTAAAGTGGCAGCAGTCTTGTAATATTTATGTGGGAGCCCATGTTTATATTGTTTCTTGTTTTTTTATTCGAGTTCTTTTATTTTTATTTAAAAATAAATTTTCTATTTTTTTATCTAAAAGAACAGAGAAATTTCGATGAGAAGATGGAAGAAAATGAGTGATGCTAAACACGTAAGGAAGACAATTAGACCTCACATGGAATTTGAATTTACTTTATCTATTATAATGTGGAATCGAATTTTGTGTATGATTGTTGTTAATAAGGTAAGTGTTATTTTACATATTTTCTTCCGTAGTGCTTACTTTATCTACATGCGACTACCCAACTTTGCTTCTGCGGGCATTGGGATCCTCAATGATACTGGAATTCAGTTTGTACGTCTACACCATATCTTTTTATCCAATATGAGTTCGAGACCCAGATTTAAACATTAGCCATCTCTAACAGTTCAGGTTTATGGTTATTATCATATCCCAATTTTAATCTTTTAGTTTTATTTTGTTTATTATTGTTCAGGCTGAATATTATCAGAATCAACAAACAATTGGAATACTTCGAACAGTACCAGCAGTTGGTGAGTGGACTAATTGGAGCTGACCAAACTCAGCGATTGGTTAACAAAGCCATTTTCTTAATCACCCTTGGTGGCAATGATTTTGTAAACAACTATTATTTGGTGCCATTCTCCGCAATATCTCATCAATTTTCTCTCCCGAACTATGTTCGATATCTGATTATTGAGTACAAAAAAGTTCTATTGGTAACAATTCATATCACAATTGCGTATTAAAATTTCATACAAATTGGTCTTGAAATAAATTCCTTTTGACATATTATGATTGTTGATTCAATTACACAACCATTTGTATAAAACATAACAATATTAAAGATAATTTGTAATCTACCACCTGGTCTGCTTGGCCTATCTTTAGCTATAAATATATATTGTGTGTTTTAGGTGAGAAAATTAGCCAAGTGTTGTAGACAATAATGTCATATCTATTATACTTGAATTTGTTGTTATATATATGAAACACTATAGCTGTTGTAAAATAGCATAGATGTTATAACATGTTGTTTGTACACTGCTTTTGCCGTTAGAGTTTCAAAAATATTTCTACGTCGTCGTTTTCTCTTACAACATGTTGTTTGTACACTATGCGTTTGAAGTAGATAAAAAATAGTTTTTTTTCTTTGATATTTCAATTTTATCTTTGTTTTCTCTAGTTGTATCATTTTGTCCCTAGAGGTTTTCAAATTAAGAGCCTTTAAAATGTTATAATTCTAGTTTTCAGCATATGTATTTTTGCGTAGGTGATATTTAAGTTGTCTACAAATGCTATTTTTTAACGATTGAGCAATATCCTATACTCCTGCTATGGTTATTGACACCAATATAGCAAGTTTGTGGTTATTGACACCAAAATACCAAAATAGTTGTATGTTTATTTATGTATACATTTCAGTTTGAGGCCTTAACACCTGTGGATGGTCGTGATGGTGGAGTTCTGGTCGTAGGCCTTAATACCAAAAGGAGAATTTCATGCCACAAAGAGATAATGTGTGAAATAAAGAACTGTTAGCGTATAGTTTTGACATTTTAAACTGTAAACATAGAACTGTTGACGCATTATTTGTAGTATGACATCATTTAAGGATGTTGGTGATGATATGGATTTTATTACAAAGACGTTGGTGATTAAGGATGTTGGGTGTGATAATATTGCAGGTGGTGGTGAACTAGAGATGGAACTTTCGAGGCAGCTAATGAGAATGCATCCAAGCTAATCGTTCTCTCCTACTCTCTTACACATACATGCACACACTCACACATGCACATACCTCCCTCCATCGCCTGCCTCATCTTCTCCCTCTCACTGTCACGCACACATGCCAAAAAAACCATAGATCTGAAGACTTTTGGAGATTTTTCAAATTTCGATTCATTTTTTAGTTATAAACATAGTCGATTTATTTTTTAGTTATAAACATACTTGGCTGATTAAAATGGCAATATTCTTATCCGGCAGGAATAATGATAGTTATTATCATCTTTAATATGTCCTATAAGGGAGCAAATTTTGTCGAACATCGCATTGTCCAATTTACATCAACTTTTTCAGCCTGACAATATTGTCTCTTGGTTAGTTTTAAGTACGAGAAATAAAATTTGTGATAGGTAACATTGAAGTGCAACACCTTTTCAATGGCATATTTTCAAACATTATTGGGATGTGGCAGGTAACGATGGTTTTAGTGACATATTTTTCCAATTGGTTTTCTTTCCAATATGATAGAGCGGGTGATGAACTAATTGTTAGAAAGAACTTTTGCGTGTATATTTTTCTTTCATCGTTGCTTGAAAAGCTCCTCTAATCAAAATCCTCAAATACCTACAAATATATAACAAACTCAAGTGTAGAGGTAAGTAAGGGTATCAATCCACATCTAGGGGTAAGATAGAGACAAACTCAATTATAATTCAATTTTATTTTCTTTTTGGGCTTTTGCTTCCTCTATTTTTTTAGCTTTTCAAATATTAAAATAATTTTTGGGTGAGAAGAAGTGAAATAACAGTAAACTAAAATGAAAGATCAAATTACAAACTAAAAGAGGACTAAAATGGAAAATAAAGTCTAACACTAAAATATGAGATAAATGAGGTAAGTAAATGTGAGAACAATCAAAGAGTGGGATTACACCACAAATTTTAGCTATTCTAATTAATTAATTTAATTAATTAAATTCTCCCAAATTAATATCAAACTTACAAATCAACTCTCATTGCAAATGTAATTTTAATAGTAACATTTTAGAACATTAAGTTTAACCCACCACAACTCTAGAAAATAGACCTACACTCATTTTAATTAATTACCCGCTAGGATTGATCGATTAAAATTTATGTAAATCTTAGAAAATAAAAATATAATTGAAATTCAAGTAATAATAACCCACTTAAGAAACCCCTATATCTAGTTCGAATCTAAAATGTGTATTATAACTAGAATTTTAATTTTCTCTCGAAAATCATTTACCCTCTCTAGAGGCGTAAATTTAAGGGTGAGGGATCAAAATTAATATTCAAGGGGAATTTTCAAGTAATCAAACTAATTAAATTAGAATAACATGAAATAAGGGTTCACCCCCACCCCTTGAAAGGGGATTTAGCCTAACATGGTATGAAATTTGACAAATTAATAATCAAAGCCATAAAATAAATGTGAAGAGAAGAGAATAATCAAACCTAATTTCTTGATGCTTAATTGAACTTCAAATTAACATCCCTTAATTTGAATGATCCAACCAAAATTACATCAAAAACTTTACTAAAATTAATCCTCACAAAAATTTATTTTTCCCTCACTATCTAAAAAAAGTAAAATAAAATAAATTCTAACCTAAAAAAAACTAAACTAAAATGGTGTTTCTCTCTCTAAAATATTCTCTACTAATTGCCTCCTCTTCAAATGGGGTCTTCCATCCTTAAATAGTAGGTATGGAGCATGGGTGTAATTTGGGTAGGTTTAATATGTAAGAGATGAGTAACATGTTGAGGTGAGAGTATTATGGAATTATGCACACATGTGTATGGGTAAGAGGTGATGCCATGTGGGAAGTGGGGTGGTGAGGATAAAATAAGATTTGGTTAAAATATGTAGATGGGGGTATTTTTGGAATTGGGGTTAAAAGAGGTTTAAATGGGTTTAAAATACATGTGGAAAAGGCATGTGGGTATTTATTTGGTTTTGACATGGGTTTTGTTTGGCAGCTAGAATCGTGGCTTAAAAAAAAAGAAATGGGTTTTGGGTTTGCAAGAAAGGTGATGGATTGGATGGTTTTGAACATGGGTTTGGAGGTAGGAGGGTTCGGGTTCTAGAATCGGGTTTGGTGTGTCGGAGCTTGGGAGGTCACCGGATCTATTTGGTCACCGTCGGGGCAGGCGGGTTGAGGAGTTGAGTCAGGGAAGGTTTCGGAGTAGTGGTTCCGATCGGGTATGGAGGTGCTACAGTCGACGGCAACGGGTTGTTGTTAGGTCAGTGGGGGGTTATTGTCGGGTTAGATAAGGTGAGACAGTGGGTGATAGGTGTGTTTGGTAATGGAGGTTTGTGGTGAGGAGAGAGGAGAGAGAGGGTGAGGGTAGATGATGATGAACAATAGAAGGAGGTGAGGGGTTTAGGTGTTTGAAGGTGTAGGGTGGTAGTACGAGGGTGAGGGTTTGAGTGTGTGTATTAGGATAGATGAGTGTGAGGGGTTGTGTGTGTTTAACTTATGACCCCTAAAAAAAACTAAGACTCAAAATAAAATGAAACAAAAATTAACCTAATAAAATGAAAACGAATAAAATAAAAAATAACAACTAACTAAACTAAAAAAAAATATGCGACACACTACACAAACTCTAAAAAAAACTAAACACGACTAAAATAAAAACTATAATAAAATAAAAATAAAAATAGAAAATGAAATAATAATAGACTAACTAAAAAAGAAAAGAAAAGAAAAATATAAAAACTAATACACGACGCGCTAAAAATATAAAAAAAATCTTAAAAATATATATGTGACTCAAAAAAAAATAAACCCTAAAAATAAAATGACACAAATAAAATAAAATGGGGCACACTAAACACACACGGTTCGGGACAGGTTTAGGCTAGGGTAGGTTAGGCTAGGGTTACTCGATTTGTTTTAGCTCCACAATCTACACAATTGCCTTGAAATATGCGTTTGAACATCGCAACGTGCATTCAACCTACAAAATAGGCAATGAAGCGCATAAGACCCAAATTGCTGAGAATTAGCAACTAAAATACGTCTATTCGGGGTATAAAATGTACACTTTTGGATGCTTATCACACCACCCCCAAACAGAGCGTTGCTAGTCCTCGAGCAATAAGATAGAGAGAAAGAGAAAGATAGGAAATCAAAAGTGTGCCACTTTCGCGGGCACTTGCGATTGCACTTAGCATGTGTAACAAGCTTTAAACCTATAGGTTGCCCTACAGGACGAGTTGTGTCTCGTGAGGGTTTTCAGGGAATATACCCACAAAAATTCTTATTTGCAACGGCAGTTGAAATAACGTTGCCAAAGCCGTTTATGAAAATAAACTATTTAAGCAACTCCGAAAGTTTGTTGAAGAAACTCTTTACTAAAATCAAACTGACTTTGAACACAAGATGTGTTAACAAAATTATGTACGAGATATGGACAAGATTTGATAACAAATTTTAGTAAAAGTTTAAAATGTTTTAAACTCAGCACACTATTAGAAAGGGATGAGAAGATGTAGAAACATTGATACTCAGGATTTTTAACGTGGTAAAACCTCAACCTTGAGGAAACATCCACGACTCCCTCTACGGAGTAAAACAAAAACAATCACTAAAACAAATATGTAAGTTACAACCTATTTAACTAACATGCACACAAAACAAATCTATACAAGTTCAGGATTATACCCTCTGGCGTCCTTAACTTTTCTGCAGATCTTGTTTGTTGATGTAGTTGTCTCATATTGTCAACTCTTCCTTTGTTTCAGCACTTTACGTCGACTTATGTTCACCAAATCTTATAGCCAACACTTTCAGTGTTTGTAGTGTGAAGATGTTTGTGAATCGTGTTCTAAAACACATGCATGCACTCACACACACTTATTAGTTACAGACAATCCTAACAAATCACATATAAAGTCTATATGCAGTGATATTGTTAATTTTCTTTCTTATAAAACCAAGAACCTATTTGACCTTTCAGAATAACCCAGATTCCACGGAGATCTTGCTTAAGAAGTCGGTCAAGACCTTTCTCAATCAGTTTTGAAAATATTATGGAGATTGAGAACCCTCCAAGTGCGAATCTAACTAGGTCAGGTTAGGTTTTGTAAAAACAGAAATAGAAAAACATCTATTGTTGATTTTGAAGAAGAAAATGTTTTAACAGAAAACAATCAACAACGAAATTCTCAAGATGAGAAATAAATGTGACTATGTGTGTTGTGACATGCAAAACTACAGATCTATGATTTCTATTGAGTCAGAAACAAGATCTGAGTCTATGTCTAAGTTGGAAATAAGATTTAAGAACACAAGGATTTCAGCAACCCAAGAACTCTCAACTCGAACTCTCATAAACTCAAGAAAACACTAAGGATGGTGTTTTTCTGGTTATGGTGTTTTTCTGGAGAGGTAAGTGGTTTGGGCTTTTAAAATATTTGGACGAAGTTAGGGTTTCTAACTAGGGTTTGATTTCTCTCTCTAACTTCTCTCTTCTCTCTTCTCTCTCTCTCTCTTCTCTCTCTATTCTCTGAGACTTTGCAAAATGGCAAAAGCTTTCGAAGGCTGAGATGAGAGGCCTTTAAATAGGAAGAGGAGAAGATTCCAGAGCCTCGTTCAAAAACAACGGCTGTGATTAAGTCAAGCTCTTTTGACTGCAATCCAAGGGGTCACAACAGGCGGTGGATTAAAAAGGCTGTGATTGGCTAAGGGGTTTACACAGGGATTCACTCAGGCGACATGCAGGCCATCGATAAGGGTTGATCCAAGGGCTGTAAACACGCGAAGGTTTGTCTCTGTAAAGAAACACAGTTTGGGCCAATCAGAAGACAGCAGGTGTTGGCCTGTGGACGAAGATAAACGCGGGTCCCAAAATAATTACAAAGCCAACCCTAGAGTCTCTAGCGCTTTCGGTTTCTACCCAGAGTAACTTTAGGCCAATAAACACAACAATCCATATTTATATATTGACCCCAAGACTTTTTAAATCAAGTTTTAATTAAATAAAACATTGTTTAAAATAGGTTTAAAATTCCCAAAAAATTATTAAAAATCAAATTGAGGGATTTAAACACACTCACAACATTAATACACATAGAGGTGCAATATGAAATGCAAGAATCAAATTCTGAGTGTGTGAGTGATGGCTATAGTCTTAGGATCATTACAAGATAGATAGAAGAAGAAGCAACCCAATCTCTGAAGCTCTTTGGTTTCTAGGATGGATACTATTTTGTCACAATTTCCAAACTAGATGAGCTCTTATACAGTCTAGACCCAAATGAGTCAAAAGTATAAGGGCTTCAATCTCCCCCTTTGGAAATATGAGACAAAATCTGCTTTGAGTCATCTAAACTCGTAGGGTGACAACAAATAAGAAAATCCTATTCCTATAAAAGATCTATCTACCCAAATCCTAGAAATCAAAAATTACATAACTCAACTATATACAGTTCAACATCCTATTATAACAAACGAGAATGACTGTACAAGGAGAATACCTGCAAAGAATTACTAAGATCAAGAATTTTAGTATATGCAGAAATAGACTCAAATTTCTCCCCCATTTTGTCTCAAATGGACAAAGGGAAGAAACTTGGAAAATAACAGCAGATATTTATTCAACACAAACCATACCAATTGATTTACGTAAAGAGATGAATCTATTAAAATCAAGAGGTTTAGTAAACAAATCTGCAAGTTGTAGATCAGTTGGAAGATAGTTAATTTCTAATTCCTTGGTTTCAACTAGTTCCCGAATAAAGTGATGTCTTATCTTAATGTGCTTAGTTCGCGAGTGTTGAACCGGGTTCTTAGAAATATTGATCGCGCTTTGGTTATCACAATAGAGATGAAGTGTGGGTTCTAGAATACCATAATCACTTAGCATTTGTTTAAGCCATAACAATTGGGCACAACAGCTACCGGCGGCTATGTATTCAGATTCAGCAGTCGAGAGAGATGTGCAGTTCTGTTTTTTACTACTCCATCCTACCAAGTTATTACCAATATAACAACATGCGCCTGAAGTGCTTTTACTATCATCAGTACACCCAGCCCAATCAGCATCAGTGTACCCAATAATAGTGCTAGGTGTGTCATTCGTGTACCAAATTCCTAAATTTAGAGTGCCTTTAACATATTTAATTATGCGTTTAACAGCGTTTAAATGGCTCTCCTTGGGGTTGTTTTGATAACGTGCACAAACACAAACGGCATACATGATATCAGGACGCGACGCAGTCAGATAGAGTAATGTGCCAATCATACTACGATATAAGGTAGAGTCTACAGATTTTCCATTTTCATCTTTAGATAATTTCTCTGTAGTACTCATAGGCGTTTTAGCACTTTTAGCACTCTCGAGACCAAATTTTTTAACTATCTCTAATGCGTACTTAGTCTGCGAAAGAAACAAGCCATCTAGTTGTTGTTTGACTTGGAGACCTAGAAAGAACTGTAACTCCCCCATAAGGGACATCTGAAATTCCTTGCTCATGATTTCAGCAAAAGATTTTACTTCTGAGGTAGAAGTAGATCCAAATATGATATCGTCAACATAGATTTGAGCGATAGTAATGTGTTTGTCAAAATGTTTGACAAATAAGGTTTGGTCATTTCCACCTCTTTGGAAACCATTATCCAGCAAAAAACTGGACAGGCGCTCATACCAAGCCCTAGGAGCTTGCTTAAGACCATATAAAGCCTTTTTCAACCGAAATACATGATTAGGATAAATAGGGTCAATGAACCCTTTAGGTTGTTCTACATAGGTTTCCTCGGCAAGTATTCCATTAAGGAATGCAGATTTAACATCCATTTGATATAATGTAAAATGCATGTGACAAGCTATAGCAAGAAGCAGATGAACTGATTCTAAACGAGTGACAGGAGCAAAGGTCTCGTTAAAATCAATTCCTTCTATTTGGGAATAACCTTGAGCAACTAGTCTAGCTTTATTTCTAATTACTATCCCATTTTCATCAGTTTTATTTTTGAAAATCCAGCGAGTGCCAATAACCTTTTTGTGATCAGGACGTGGAACAAGATACCAAACATCATGAATGACAAATTGTAAAAGTTCATCCTGCATAGCAGAAATCCAGTGAGTGTCATTCAATGCCTCATTTACATTCTTTGGTTCCAAGAGAGAAACAAAGCATGCATAGAGTGCATAATTTCTAAGTTGGGATCTTGTACGTACTGGCTCACTAGGGTTACCAACTACATTGTTAATGGGATGGTCTTTAGAAACCCAGTTAGGTACTTCAGGTGACTCAATAGGTAATGAATTATCTATTTCAGAAGAGTCATTTTCTAAAATATTTGACGATTCTTCTTCTATAGTTAATTCCCTAGTCTTGCTTTCTATAGTAGTGTCACTCACAATTACATTTATGGATTCCATTAAGGTTTTAGTGCGAAGATTAAATACCCGATAAGCTCTACTGTTAGGTGAATAACCTAAGAATATGGCTTTATCTCCCCTACTCTCAAATTTAGATAAGTGTTCCCTATCTTTGCAAACATAGCAGGTACTACCAAAGGTCCTAAGGTACTTAAGATTAGGCTTTTTATTGTACCAAAGTTCATAAGGAGTTTGTTTGGAATTCTTTCTAAGATAGACCCTATTGATAATATGGCATGCTGTACGAATAGATTCAACCCAAAAATACTTAGGTAGGTTCTTAGCATGGAGCATGACACGTGCCATCTCTTGAAGGGTTCGATTCTTTCTCTCAACTATACCATTTTGTTGAGGGGTTTTAGGGGCACTGAACTCATGTTTGTAACCATTATAGTCACAGTATTCTATAACACCAGTATCTTTGAATTCACCACCTCTATCACTTCGAATTCTATTCACTTGGGCGTCTTTCTCATTTTTAATCCGTAAAAGAATCTTTAAAAAGGTTTGGAAAGTGTCAGATTTCTGTTTTAAGAAAGCTACCCAGGTGAACCTAGTGAAGTCATCAACAATAACTAGAATATAACTGTGTCCACAAAGACTAACAGTTTGAGAAGGACCCATTAGGTCCATATGGATGAGTTCTAAGGGATTAGAGGTAAGGATATCTTTAACTCTTTTATGGGGTGCTTTAACAATCTTTCCTTCTTGACAGGGACCACAGACAATGTTATGAATAGGTTTAATTTTTGGTATTCCTCTAACTATCTGTTGAGAAGACAATTTACTCAAATTTTCATAATTAATGTGACCCATTCTGTTATGCCATATTTCGTTGTCATCCATTCTGGCAACATTACAGATTTCAGAACTACTCATGACAGTGTAACAATTGTCAGGAGTCCTGATTCCTGTAATTATGCATTCTCCCTTTTCATTTAAAATCTTGCAATTGTTCTTTGAAAAGGTAACAGTATGGTTTAAGTCACAAAATTGTGAAATGCTGACAAGTTAGCCTTAAGACCTTTAACTAAGAGAACATTTTTAAGAATAGGAAGTCCTTTTTCTTTAAGAGTTCCTTTGCCTATGATCTGGGATGATACTCCATCACCAAAAACAACTTTTCCACCATCAAAATGGGTTTTATTTAAAAGTTTTGTATCATCACCTGTCATATGCTTGGAACATCCAAAATCCAAGTACCAACCAGAAGATGTAAGTTCAGCTTTTAATGCATAAACAACAACATTACACTTCATCTGGGGTACTAGATCATCTTTTCTAACCCAAATTGCTCTGGTTTTCTGTTTGCGCTTGTTTGCTCTCATTTGATAAAATTTGCGAGCAGCAGATTTTTGTTGAAAAATATTTTGCGCATGATTTTGAGTAAATTTACACACCTGAGCATTTGATTTAGAAAAGTTTCTGGGAATCCTTCTAGTAAATGTCCTTTTAGGTTTAGTCTTTCTATTCCTATAGTTAGAGTTTTTGTCTGGTGGCCTGGGAAGAACATAATTGTTACGACTCCTCCTAGAATAGTTAAAGTTATGGTACATAGGAGTGTTGTAGATAGGCTTAATCAGTCTCCTAGCATAGCAATTATCGAAAGAGTGACCATATATATCACAATAGGAGCAATAAAGATTGCTCAGAATGGGGTTTTCCTTAGGAAAGTCTCTAAACAAAGGTTTTGAGAAATTTTGAGGCTGAATTTTATTCCTAGGTAGCACAGGTTTGAAAGCATGTTCACTTTTCCTAATAGGGGGGCAGACATATTTTCCCTTTGGTAAATTTTCATGCTTAGAGCAACTTGCATCTCCAGTGTTAGTGTTTTGATGATCAAACTTAGTTTTTAAAGAGTGAAAGTCTGGACACGTTTCAATAGGTCTTTTGCCTCCTAACACAAACTTGATAGGTTCAACATGTTTAGTTTGTGTCTTCAAATTGGGGCAAAACCCTATTCCAGTTCTATCATCAGAATTGGTTTTAGATTCAGCAACAAATCCATCAAAACAGTTTGAATTATTTTCAAATTTGGTAAATTTTTTGAAAACAGTTGCTGTCTTTTCTTTTGTCTGTTCCAATTCTAATAATGTCCCTTTGTATTTTTTCTCCAGAATTTCATTAGCTTCAGTCAAAGATTTCAGTTTTTCATCAAACACTTTGATATCACTTTCATGAGACATACATTGAGTAGTATACTCTTCAGCATTCACTTTTACCATTAGGCTTAGATCCTCTAGCTTTTTGGTAAGATCTTTCACAATCTTTTCTAGTCTAGTGCTTTTCTTAAGAGTTTTAGTATATAGAGTGTGGATGTCTGGGAGATCATCATTGTCTGAGTCACTAAGTGAAGTGTGTGAAGTGACCCCTAAGGTTTCATTTCTTAAACTCACGCACCCATGGACATCAGTAGTATCGATTTCCCTTTGACTCACACACCCCGAGGAAGAAGTATTAGTGTTCTCAGTAAGTAAAGCATCTAAACCAGTTAAAGTATGATTCACAGCAACAGAACTAGAATTACTAGATTCATCCTCACTATCAAGCATAGGCATATTATCATTATATATGATTTTCGCAAAGAAGGATAAACAGGGATCAAAATCATCAGATGCCTCAGGTTCCTCATTTTCAGAGTCACTTGAGTCATCCCATGTTTTGCAGAGGTTGGCTCTAGAGTGTTTGTTTGGGGTATTTAAATTAACTCTACAGTCTTGAGCAATATGTCCCAGTTTACCACATCTATAGCATTCAATTTTCTTGAGGTCTCCGTGAGGTCTTGTGTTGTCCTTGTTCTGTTTGTCATGAGGTTTCTCATGGGGCTTGTGATTTGAAGGAGTAGAATAATTAGACTTGCCCTGTTTATTTGCAATACTGTTTCTAAATTTAACAATTTTCTTAAATTGTTTCGTCATTAGGGCAATCTGATTATCTAGACTTTCTAAGTCACAGTCCTCATCAGAATCATTACTAGAGGTGTTTAACTCAGGCTTAGTCATCTTAGAGGAAAAGCTAAGGGTGGAATTGGTATTTTTCTTGTGAGTGTGGGTCAATTGTTTCTTAAACTCTAATTCCATTTCCACAGTTCTTAATTTGCTACTGAGTAATTCAGGAGTGAGATTAATATCACACATCTCCTCAATAGCATATCTTTTATTGTCAAATTTCTGTGGTAATGATCTCAGAATTTTAGAGACAATTTCTTGTCTATCATAAGTTATACCATTGGCATGGAGTTTAGTGACAATATCAGTAAGGTTCATATAAAAATCATCGAAAGACTCAGATTCAGACATGATTAAGGTATTATACTGTTGAATTAACATCTGAGTCTTAGCAGCTTTTACCCTAGAGTCTCCTTCATGTGCAGTAATCAGTGTATCCCATGCTTCCTTGGAAGTGGTACAAGATGAGATTCTCTTGAACTCATGTTCGTTAATAGACATAAATATAGCGTTCTTGCCTTTGTTATTATTTCGAGAAACCTGTTTCTCTTCTTGAGTAAACTCACTCAATATTTTCTTAATCCTTTCATTGCTTCCATCAGTGGCTGGTTTAGTTGGATAAGAGTATCCATTTTCAATAATATCCCAGACATCATCTCCCAGGGTTCCTTGAATGAAAGCAATCATTCTTACTTTCCAGTAAGAGAAATTGGTTCCATCAAAGACTGGGGGTCTGGTCAGGTTACCATATCTTTCGTTTTTCTCGTCCATAATGATTTTGAGAAAACAGTTTCAGAAACTCAGGATCTTTTTGAAAAAGTTCACCAAATGCTCTGATACCAATTGAAATAACGTTGCCAAAGCCGTTTATGAAAATAAACTATTTAAGCAACTCCGAAAGTTTGTTGAAGAAACTCTTTACTAAAATCAAACTGACTTTGAACACAAGATGTGTTAACAAAATTATGTACGAGATATGGACAAGATTTGATAACAAGTTTTAGTAAAAGTTTAAAATGTTTTAAACTCAGCACACTATTAGAAAGGGATGAGAAGATGTAGAAACATTGATACTCAGGATTTTTAACGTGGTAAAACCTCAACCTTGAGGAAACATCCACGACTCCCTCTACGGAGTAAAACAAAAACAATCACTAAAACAAATATGTAAGTTACAACCTATTTAACTAACATGCACACAAAACAAATCTATACAAGTTCAGGATTATACCCTCTGGCGTCCTTAACTTTTCTGCAGATCTTGTTTGTTGATGTAGTTGTCTCAGATTGTCAACTCTTCCTTTGTTTCAGCACTTTACGTCGACTTATGTTCACCAAATCTTATAGCCAACACTTTCAGTGTTTGTAGTGTGAAGATGTTTGTGAATCGTGTTCTAAAACACATGCATGCACTCACACACACTTATTAGTTACAGACAATCCTAACAAATCACATATAAAGTCTATATGCAGTGATATTGTTAATTTTCTTTCTTACAAAACCAAGAACCTATTTGACCTTTCAGAATAACCCAGATTCCACGGAGATCTTGCTTAAGAAGTCGGTCAAGACCTTTCTCAATCAGTTTTGAAAATATTATGGAGATTGAGAACCCTCCAAGTGCGAATCTAACTAGGTCAGGTTAGGTTTTGTAAAAACCGAAATAGAAAAACATCTATTGTTGATTTTGAAGAAGAAAATGTTTTAACAGAAAACAATCAACAACGAAATTCTCAAGATGAGAAATAAATGTGACTATGTGTGTTGTGACATGCAAAACTACAGATCTATGATTTCTATTGAGTCAGAAACAAGATCTGAGTCTATGTCTAAGTTGGAAATAAGATTTAAGAACACAAGGATTTCAGCAACCCAAGAACTCTCAACTCGAACTCTCATAAACTCAAGAAAACACTAAGGATGGTGTTTTTCTGGTTATGGTGTTTTTCTGGAGAGGTAAGTGGTTTGGGCTTTTAAAATATTTGGACGAAGTTAGGGTTTCTAACTAGGGTTTGATTTCTCTCTCTAACTTCTCTCTTCTCTCTTCTCTCTCTCTCTCTTCTCTCTCTATTCTCTGAGACTTTGCAAAATGGCAAAAGCTTTCGAAGGCTGAGATGAGAGGCCTTTAAATAGGAAGAGGAGAAGATTCCAGAGCCTCGTTCAAAAACAACGGCTGTGATTAAGTCAAGCTCTTTTAACTGCAATCCAAGGGGTCACAACAGGCGGTGGATTAAAAAGGCTGTGATTGGCTAAGGGGTTTACACAGGGATTCACTCAGGCGACATGCAGGCCATCGATAAGGGTTGATCCAAGGGCTGTAAACACGCGAAGGTTTGTCTCTGTAAAGAAACAAAGTTTGGGCCAATCAGAAGACAGCAGGTGTTGGCCTGTGGACGAAGATAAACGCGCGTCCCAAAATAATTACAAAGCCAACCCTAGAGTCTCTAGCGCTTTCGGTTTCTACCCAGAGTAACTTTAGGCCAATAAACACAACAATCCATATTTATATATTGACCCCAAGACTTTTTAAATCAAGTTTTAATTAAATAAAACATTGTTTAAAATAGGTTTAAAATTCCCAAAAAATTATTAAAAATCAAATTGAGGGAGTTAAACACACTCACAACATTAATACACATAGAGGTGCAATATGAAATGCAAGAATCAAATTCTGAGTGTGTGAGTGATGGCTATAGTCTTAGGATCATTACAAGATAGATAGAAGAAGAAGCAACCCAATCTCTGAAGCTCTTTGGTTTCTAGGATGGATACTATTTTGTCACAATTTCCAAACTAGATGAGCTCTTATACAGTCTAGACTCAAATGAGTCAAAAGTATAAGGGCTTCAGCAGTAAATCTCTTATTAGACGTAGAATAATCGCCCAATCCATCACATGAGAAATATTTTGGGAAATACAAACTAGAATGTGTCAAAAGTTTAGCTAAGTAAATACTCAAGGCACATCCTTCCTAGAACTCAACATGTGTAGTGTGAATCCGTCAAAACGGATCGAGTATCACAAGAGTAATTCTTAGATTGCCTTATCGGAATCAACGCTTCAACTTCAAAATCTCACGAATATATCTCTCTCAAACGAACTCTCGAGATATGGGTTACTGTATCGATCTTGTGTGTGAGGAGGTGAGTAAATGTAAGCAAGTTCAAATGTCTCAAACACACATAAGAAATAATGAAAAATTAGAAAGAAAAATGATCTCATGAAAAAAAATGCTAATCACTACAGTGAGGACGTCGAGTTATTCACCACATTGACTTTCATTTGACCGAACACCTAGGGGAATATGGATGATAATAGGTGAGGGGAAATGATGATGTAGGTAGGATGGGATGGATGTGTGAAATGATGGATGTAAAATGCGATGGGAAATGGGTTGATATGCGATGTGAGAGTGTATAGAACTTTAGGCACAAATTTCTTTATTTCAAAACTAACTACTAACTACAAACTCTTTTTCTTTTCTTTTTTTTCTTTTCTTTCTTTTTCCTATTTTTTTTCTATTTTTTTCTTGTTTTTCTCTCTCTTTTCAAACCAACACTGAAGACATTTAACATTTGTAACAAACACTCTTTTTCTCAAAAATGATGATATATGATATATGAATGGAGTGGAGAATGTGTATGGATGATGAGGGGAATAAATGGAAATATGGGTGAAGTGAATTTTAAATGGTAGGTGTATGGATGAAAATTTGGTAATCGGGACAAATTTCAAGACACGCGTTTCTTACAACTCGAAAGTGATCAAGCCAAAATTTTAATGAAAAATAATGAGATCATATAATAATTAAAGTAAAGACCCAAAATAAGTTGAATCAACTTGTGACTCAGAGATTGCGTAAAACACTCTATAAGGGTGAAAGGCACGAATCTCACAAGCTAAAGTCTCTACTACTGATCCTTAAGGTTTTCTTGAGAATTATAGTACTCTTCAACTCTAAATCGTAGTGACTTGATAAGTGCGCAAATTTTGTTGAGTCTAGAAATTCATGGTGCAGCATGACTTAATACGTATTACATAAGTTATTTAGAAAAAATATTCTCTAGCTTGATTCCTAGACTTTTGAAATTTGGATGATAGAAAATTCACATCAATGAGTGAGATGACAGAAACTGCACGAAATTTTAAAAATTAGGTTTAAAAATCAAATTTTTTTCAAAAGAGGTACGATTTTGATAAAATTACCCACCCCAAACAAAAAGGAACATCGTTCTCGATGTTAGGTAAAATGATTTTTAAAATTGAGAGCATAAGATAGGAAAGAGTTTACCAGAATAAACCGCTAATGATGTGGACAGATAAATGCAAGAATAAACCTGAATAAGAAATTAGAGAGAAAAAATGTGTACAAGTCTATAATATGGTAAAGCATTGGGTGATGTGGAACACCACCTCCAAAAAGGATGAGACTAGTACAAGAAACGCGGGTTGCCTCTCGGTAGCGTTATGTTTAATGTCTTCAGCCAGACCGAAGGGATCTCACCCTAAAGATAGGAACGAGGAAAGTTCATGGTGGCAGAAAAATTGGGGGATGAGAATCACCCCCAAAAAAGACTGATCCATCAGCCTTGTTTGATCAGGGCTAAGAATGGTCAATGTACTTGTATGGAAAAGTGCATCACACGATGTAAAGCATAGGTGGCCCATGGGCGGGTGGGTATTAGGGTAAGGGTGAGGAAGGCATGGGTGATTAAGCATCGATCACGGGCCTTATTGAGCCAGAAGGTGAGGGAAACTAGGGCTCCATACGCATGGTGCTCTAATTGGTGAGGGAGGAAATATGGTTTGTAAAGAGTGATGGGTTGGTCATCAAAGAACTGACACGACCATTCTATGAATGGGTGATGATAATGGCCGCGCTGTGACACACCAGGGAGCTATCGAGAAGAAAAATCAACACCACAAGAGAGTGGTTTGCATGGGGTAACAAGCTCGATGTCACGAAAGTGGAGAGTAGCACCACATATACTCTCATGGGTGGTTTTCATTTTTTTTCTCGACAGTTGTGCATGGGGTAACAAGCTCGATGTCACGGAAGTGGAGAGTAGCACCCCATATACTCTCATGGTTGGTGGATGGTTTCAGGTTAGGATCTAAATATATGGTTGAAAACTTGAAATGTGCAAAATCAAGATCCAAACCAGGTGGTGGGGTGGAAGGGACGATGGGTGGGTTGGGTGGGACAAATGGTGGATCGGGTGGGATAAATGGTGGAGGAAGATGATCTATCTCTAGAGTAGGGAACACACACTCATTTGGAGGGACATAATGATCCGCAATATTCTCCTGAAGAGGGAGTGTCGTATCAAGTGATTTCGGGATCAACTTATCCACTAATGTATCACCATCCGATGTGGTGAAAGGGTCTAACGAGGAACCAAGACCAGAGATAGAGGAATCACTAGAAATATCTGGCTCAAAGGGAGCCATGCATGGAGGAATAGGATCCATACCCGGATAGTTAGGAATTATCACGGATTCTATCTCAAGAAAATGGTGATCACTCATAGCCAGAGCTAACCTAGGATATTTTTGTTCCTCGGGAACACAAGGGTGAAGCTCGATAGGTGCAGACTCGGGCATATTTTTGGATATCACGGGAGTGGGAATGGGAAGATGAACTGAAATGATGGGTGCATGTGGATATGGTGGGATTGGATCACTCTCACTATCGAAATGTAAGTCAACACAATTGTCGACTTGGTGCCCGGACCATGGGATGGTCTCAACTTTGAGATTCTCTAGGTGGTAGGATTGGTCACACTCAAAATCAATGGCACAAGACGACTCATCATCGTCACACTCGGGTGTAACAATGGGTGGATCCATGGGAATGTCCGACTCTCTCTCACGCTCAAATTCATTAAAGCATTGTTCAATCCTTTGGAAAGATTGAGTTTGAATTTGAGTGGCTTTCTCTTGGTCGATGATAAATTGTTGCAAGAGTGCCTCGAGAGCGGAGGTGGATGATGGTGGGTGAGTGATGGGTGGTGGCGGTGGGTGAGGTAGACACAAGTCGCTATGATCATGACTCTATGGAGAATACTCAAATGAAGTGGGTGGAGTGGAGCCAAGTTCATCATACACGAAAGGATCGCTTTCGTGATGGACAAATGGTTGATATTCAATGGGTGCATAGTGAGGGAACTGATCGTGAACGGGTGCACAAGGTTTCCATGACGACTGTTGGAACGTGTGATGATGGTTGGGATTTGTATTGCATGAAAGGTTTATCAGGCCTCCACGAATAACTAGGGTACTCACATCACTCGGGATTGGGTATATCGGGATAGTAGGCTGAGGTGGGTTCCGAAACAGTGTCATATGGATACACATGTTCCGTGGTGGGTTCAGATGGATATGAAAAATATGGGCACTCATGGGACAAGTGATCGACATAAGAACAATGTATCCACGACAAGGTACGCGACACGTCGACACTTGACACCGAAGGTGATGGAAAATGAGGTGCGTGCATGGATAGGTCAAGAGTATCTACAGTACTCGTGAGAGATGTGAAACCACTGAGAATATCATAAAGAGATGGTTCGAGATCACTCTCACACGTGTCGCGTGTCAATGAAAAAATGACCAAAGTAGTCACGTAAAGGACGTTCTTCGGCCAAATGGAGAGAAATATTTTTTTTTTTTAGTTTTTTAAATTTTTTCAAAAGGAAAGAAAATATTTTTGGTTTTTCTAAAAATAATGGAAGAAAATACTTTTGGATTTTTCTAAAATGAAAGAAAGGAAATATTTTTGGATTTTTTTTTTATAAAAATGAAAGAAAATAGTTTTGAATTTTTGGGAAGAAAAGGTGGGGAAAAATATGGACTCAGAAATTTGGGACGAACTAACTAAAACCAACTATCGAAAAATGAAATTGGACACACACACGTCAAGAGGAATTCCTAACTAGCACATAGCCAATTTTTATCTTTAAATTTAGTGAAAAGGGTAGTCAAATTTTAATGAAGTCCGCGGGCGATAAAAAATCACGAAAATATCTTTGTGATCGCCTTTGCAAAATTTTCTCCTATTGGGCTACCTAGTTGATTGATTTTAAATTTAGTGATGGATAGGGTAGCACACAATGGTAAGCGAGTGAGTCGGGTGATAAAATCCCTTCTCGTGAGTGACCGGGTGTAGGTCTTAGTTAATTAATTCATCACACCATTCGAAAATAAATGCGAGAATATAATCAAGTAAGAGCACACAAAGCACAAAAGAGAATTGACTCGCTAACAGGAGAGGCACGAGAGTTTAGAAATGTAACTCCCATGGTTTTGAGGCCATGGGGTGCTGAAAAATTTGAGCCGACCGGGGGGAGATCACACCTATCTGAGTCGGCCCCGGGAGTCCTACTGACCCAAAGTAAAGAGGCTTCTAAATTCTCGCCTTTGGATTCCCTCTCTCTACCTTGTCCGGTTTCCCTATCACGCTTTCTTTGATTATTACAATTTTTTAAATGAAAAATAAAATAAAGGTACCTTTATGAACCGTAATACAAGCCAAGAATAGAATATTCCTAAATATAAGTCTTCTAAAATAAAGAAAAAATGGTACTAAAAACAACAAAGTGTGAAAAATAAATGAACTATAATATGAAATCCGCTCCAAGTGATTCACGCTCCCAAGAATGGCAACGGCGCCATTTGATAGAGAGAACTTTTGCGTGTATATTTTCTTTCATTTTTGCTTGAAAATCACCTCTAATCAAAATCCTCAAATACATACAAATATATAACAAACTCAAGTGTAGAGGTAAGTAAGGGTATCAATCCACATCTAGGTGGTAAAGGTAGAGACAAACCCAATTGTAATTCAATTTTATTTTATTTTTGGGCTTTTTCTTTTTCTATTATTTTTAGATTTTCAAATATTAAAATAATTTTTGGGTGAGAAGAAGTGAAATAACACTAAACTGAAATGAAAGATCAAATTACAAACTAAAAGGTGACTAAAATGGAAAATAAAGTCTAACACTAAAATATGAGATAAATGAGGTAAATAAATGTGAGAACAATCAAGGAGTGGGATTACAGCACAAATTTTAGTTATTCTAATTAATTAATTGAATTAATTAAATTAATTGAATTCTCCCAAATTAATATCAAACTTACAAATCAACTCTCGTTGCAAATGTAATTTTAATAGCAACATTTTAGAACATTAAGTTTAACCCCCCACAACTCTAGAAAATAGACCTACACTCATTTAATTAATCACCCGCTAGGATCAATCGATTAAAATTTATGTAAATCTTAGAAAATAAAAATAGAGTTGAAATTCAAGTAATAATACCCCACTTAAGAAACCCCTATCTCTAGTTCGAATTTAAAATGGGTATTATAACTAGAATTTCGATTTTCTCTCGAAAATCATTTACCCTCTCTCGAGGCGTAAATTTAAGGGTGAGGGATCAAAATTAATATTCAAGGGGAATTTTCAAGTAATCAAACTAATTAAATTAAAATAACATGAAATAAGGATTCACCCCCACCCCTTGAAAGGGGATTTAGCCTAACATGGTATGAAATTTAACAAATTAAAAATCAAAGCCATAAAATAAATGAGAAGAGAAGAGAACAATCAAACCCAATTTCTTGATGCTTAATTGAACTTCAATCCATGAATTGAAATTAACATCCCTTAATTTGAATTATCCAACCAAAATTACATCAAAAAC
This sequence comes from Sambucus nigra, assembly GCA_949130495.1. NCBI lineage: Eukaryota > Viridiplantae > Streptophyta > Magnoliopsida > Dipsacales > Adoxaceae > Sambucus > Sambucus nigra. Next base: position 305,163,909 of record OX422207.1, on the reverse strand, counting down.
TTTACTCAAATTAATCCTCACAATAACTTATTTTTCCCTCACTATCTAAAAAAAGTAAAATAAAATTAATTCTAATCTAAAAAAACTAAACTAAAATGGTGTTTCTCTCTCTAAAATACTCTCTACCAATTGCCTCCTCTTCAAATGGGGTCTTCCAAGATTAAATAGTAGGTATGGATCATGGGTGTAATTTAGGTAAGTTTAATGTGTAAGAGGTGTGTAAGGTGTTGAGGTGAGAGTATTTACGGAATTATGCACACATGTGCATGGGAAAGAGGTGAGGTCACGTGGAAAGTGGGGAATTGGTGTTGAAAGATGTTTAAATGGGTTTAAAATACACGTGGAAAAGGCATGTGGGTATTTATTTGGTTTTGACTTGGGTTTTGTTTGGCAGTTAGAATCGTGGCTTAAAAAAAAGAAATTTGTTTTGGGTTTGCAAGAAAGGTGATGGTAGGAGGGTTTTTGGTAGGTAGGAGGGTTCGGGTTCTAGAATCGGGTTTGGTGTGTCGGAGCTTGGGAGGTCGCCGGATCTATTTGGTCACCGCCGGGGCAGGCAGGTTGAGGAGTTGAGTCAGGGACGGTTTTGGAGTAGTGGGTCCGATCGGGTATGGAGGTGCTACAGTCGGCAACAACGGGTTGTTGTTAGGTCAGTGGGGGGTTATTGTCGGGTTAGGTAAGGTGAGAGAGTGGGTGATAGGTGTGTTTGGTAATGGAGGTTTGCGGTGAGGAGAGAGGGTGAGTGTAGATGATGATGAACAGTAGAAGGAGGTGAGGGTTTTGGGTGTTTGAAGGTGTGGGGTGGCAGTACGAGGGTGATGGTTTTAGTGTGTGTATTAGGATAGATGGGTGTGAGGGGTTGTGTGTGTCTAACTTATGACCCCTAAAAAAACTAAGACTCAAAATAAAATAAAACAAAAATTAACTTAATAAAACGAAAACGAATAAAATAAAAAATAACAACTAACTAAACTAAAAATAAAAATATACGACACACTACACAAACTCTAAAAAAAACTAAACACAACTAAAATAAAAACTATAAAAATAAAAAACTAATAAAATAAAAAATAGAAATAGAAAATGAAATAATAATAATAAACTAACTAAAAATAATAAAAGAAAAGAAAATTATAAAAACTAATACACGACGCGCTAAAAATATCTACGTGACTCAATAAAAAATAATAAAATAATAAAACAGACGCTAAAAATAAAATGACACAAATAAAATAAAATGGGACATGCTAAACACACACGGTTCGGGACAGGTTTAGGCTAGGTTAGGGTAGGGTAGGGTTACGGGATTGGTTTTAGCTCCACAATGTGCAAAATTGCCTTGAAATACGCATTTGAACACCTCAACGTGCATTTGACCTACAAAATAGACAATAAAGCGCATAAGACCCAAATTGTCAAGAATTAACAACTGAAATACGTCTATTTGGGGTATAAAATGTACACTTTTGGGTGCTTATCACTAATGAGCACCTTTGAAATGATGGACGAGATCAATTTGAATGGAGCATCAAATGGTGGCAGTAGCAGTAGTGATGATGAGGTAGGGGTTGGAGAGGATGAGCAAGAGTGATGAAGAGGTGGTAGCAACAGTAGTGAAGATGGTTTATGGATGGTAAGCTCACTCCTCTATGTGCACGTTAGTATTATATATGTGGTGTCTTGTAACTAGTATTGACTTGGGGCCTATGAATGTTTAATGTACAATTTTTCATGTGACTGATATGGATGAGAAGAAATTAACAAACGAAGGCATCATTAAGCACATTAAACAAGATATTGTAGTTTATATCAGGGAAATGATGCTAGGGATACGAATTGAACAAGATGTTGTGGATGTAAGTTTTCAACTCTCTTAATTCATCAACATGTCTAATGATTACATATTGGTCGTGTATAACACCAAATCTCTTAGTGCGTCTAATTAAGTCAAATAAGTCAAAATCTATCTTTTTTTAAACTAGTTTAATGTCATTATTTTCACAATGTTTATGTTGTTGATGGGATTTTTGGAACAATAATTTGCTGAACTACGTATAAAAAAAATGGTAGAACTTGTATATTTTTTGTGCTTTCTAGTGTTAGTACTGCTTAGTTAAAGAACTTATACATTCAAATTTCAGGTTGTCCACTAAAATGGTAGCATGTATTGCCATTGAAGAAATATTTATATTAGAGAGAATACACTCAAAAGTGTTGGTGAAAGACTAATTGGACTCATCACTTATAGATTCTCTATTTTCACAAGATGGGTAGATCCAAAAATTATGACTTCTAAGTTAGAACATTCTGTGCTAAAAAATATGTATTGAGATGAACAATTGTTAGATTTCCCAAATTTATTCATGTATAGAGATGAACAATTCTTATATTTCTCAATTTGCCTCATGTATAAAGATGAACAATTCTTAGATTTCTCAATTTGCCTCATGTATTGAGATGAATTTTCTATTAATGGAAATTGAGCCCTAATTTTGTATTGGGATTATTGTCTTGATCTGTATTAGTGTTGTTATGAATTATTTATATTGTTGTTTTACTATTTTTGCCATGAGGGCTTTATAATATTAATGAATTTTTGTTATGGTAAAACATGTTTTAAATTAACAGGTTGATAAATGTACGGAAAATAGTTAAAATGTTGCCAATTTTTTAGGGTAATATTATTTATAATTATTTTTTTCTTTGATCCAAAAATTTGGCACAGTTCAAAAGCATGCCAAAAGCGTACTAAATTTTGGGACGGTTTTGATTGTGCCAAAATGTAAAACTGTGTCAAAAGTGTGCCAGAAATATCAAATTCTAGCGCAGTTTAAAAGTGTGCCAGAAATTTTCCTGTTTGGTCAAATCTTGCATACTTTTAAACCATGCCAGAAAAAAATGGTCATTTTGGAACACCTAATTCTGGCACAGTTCAAAACAGTGCCAGATTTGATCTGGCACAGTTTTAAACCGTGCCAAATTGTTATTTTTGGTTTAGTTTATGCAACATGATATTTATTTTATCATGTTAACACGGGACTGCAATTTGAAGATTATTAAATGGATTTTCCACAATACAAAGAGTGGATGGGGGACCGACCAAATAGTTAATAGTTATGTTAAAGGCGTTCAAGAATTTATTAGATACGCTTTTAAGAACCTTAAAAGTGAGAAGATTCCGTGTCCATTCACCCATTGTACAAACAAAAAATATAAATCTTTAGAAGATGTTGAGTTACATTTAATAATGTGGGGAATTTGTCAAGATTATAACAAGTGGTATGTACCTTATGTTCCCAAAGAATTACCAATAATCAACCACGTAATAGAACACCAACGAGTGGAAGGGGTAACTGATTTGCCAACACATCGTCCATTGACCGACTTAATTGACAAGGCTTACGGGGTCCACCACGACCTAAACCACCAACCTATGGAAACAGATAATGCGCACAATGAACAATTTGATATTAAACTATTAGGAGATCGAGAATATATACGGTTGAAAGCTTATGCGGCTAGACTGTTGTATAAAGATTGCGATGAAGATCATTCGATATTATATGCAATGATTGGTTTGCATAACTTGAAGAGTCAATTTGGCTTGTCTGGGACCAGCGTAATCGAAATTCTTAAGTGGGTTAAAGAAATTCTCCCAAAAGAGAACACGTTACCAGACAATTATCCTACCATGGAGAAGAGCTTAAAGGGTTTGGGATTGAAATACAAATATATTCATGCACATAAGTATGATTTCATATTGTATTGCAATGAACACGGAGAGAATGATGAATGTCTAGTGTGCGGTGATCCTAGATATGTCATTTTTTAGAAGGTAAATGACAAACCTGCAAAATATCAAAAGAGCTCGCAAGTTCCACAAAAGGTTTTGAAGTATTTTGCACTTGGGCCACGGTTAAAACGATTTTTTAGTCTTATGAAATAGTAAATCAATTATAATCTATAACAAAACACTCCCTGGCAACGGCGCCATTTTGATCGAGTTGGAAACCGAGCGTTCGTGTAAATACGCTAGTCGTTGTTATCAGCTTCTGACCATAATACAAAAAAAACTAAACTTTAACTACACTCTAGCGGAGTATAGTGGCGAGTCTGGGTATCGAATCCACGGGGAATGTTTGATAGATTTTAATTGATTTATTACTTCAAAAAAATAAAGTGTAAAAGATGATGATTGAGTGAGAAAGGAAAAAGGGAAAAATAAAGAAGTTAACTAAAACTAATTGGAAAATTAAGGTAAAGACACAATCCCCCAACCCTAGAGTCTTGATAGTATAAAACTAATCATGAATTTAAGTGATTAATTAGACCAAAAATTTAGTACTCCCAAGCATTACGTATATGAGGTTCAAGTCCGCACCATACTTAATCAGAGGACGAGTAAATCGGTATTGCGATAGTTACAATCGAATTGCATTTTGAAGTATCTGGGTTACCCAGAAGTAAACGAGATCCAAAGATCTACAATTTTTGCGTTTCTACGCAATACGATCGCAATAAATCATTAAATTTAGAGGAGTAATTTTATACACATGCAACTACCACATCAGGTTGGGTTCATGCATCCCAACCTTTAAAACCCTAGCCTAACATGGTGAAATTAATGAAAACTATATTATATACGTTGCATGAACTCATAATTGCTTGGAAAGAGAGATGAAATATGAGAAATAATAATAAAAGTGCTGGAAATAAAATTTACCAAGATTGAAGAACAAGAACATGCAAGAAGAAATCAAAGGTTAAAGAAAAACTTGAAAAGCTCTTGAATTAATGGTGCAAAATATGTAAATTCTTCTCTTAGATGTTCCTACTTGTTATCGAGATTTTACATAAATGAAATCTGAATAAAAAGAGTACAAATGACTAAATATATAGGCTAGAGGTCATTTAGAAGAGCCCCCAAAACATAAAACTCTTTTGGCTAAACGATAAGCACAAAATAAAAATCCCGTATCTACCAATTTGCCACACTTAGAAAGCATGACTCATTTTGTAACGGATCTGGAGCATGACTAATTTCATAACGGATCTAGTTTGTGACAAATGGATGAATCGGTTCGGGTTCTGGGTGTACCGGTTCGGGTGAATTCGCTGGTATTGGGCCATTTACAACACTTACAATATTTTCCAACTTTCTTCTTTTCTTCCTTGGATTTTTTCTCAACTTCAAATGATCATAACTCCTTCACCGTAGCTCAAATTTGGGTACCATTTTTTCTAGTATTCTTGTAATTTAAAGATATTCAACTTTCCAGTTGGCACCACCACTAGACTAAGGCTGAAAAATTACGAAAATGCCCTTCAACTCCGCGATTCCTGGTTTCTTTCACTATTTTGAGTTCTCTTTTCCATATTTCTTGCATGAAACACCTGTAAAACACATAAGAGATACACAAAATACGAAATAATTGCCGAAAATGGTTAGTAGCATAGATATGAGACAAATCCAAGCTATTTACACCGTACGAGATCATAAAAATACCGAAATTAAAGGAATAAATGTGAAGAATTTATGTCTAATCAAACCCCCTAACTTAGCACTTTGTGCGTCCCGAGCAATGTAAAAGAACGAGAGCATGATTTAAGGACCCTTAAAAAAATTATTGGGATAGAATACCTTTTTCGCGGGTAAGCGATTGCATTTAGCGTATGCAACAAGCCTTTAAACCCCTAGTAGGAGAAGTGGTGTCTCATGAGGGTTTGCAGTGAATATACCCACAAAATTCATTATTGAATCAAAGAAATATCAAAATACTTAAAAATTATAAAATTTAAACTCCCCAAAAATAGTCACGTTAAAGTCATATTTACAAGTCTCAAGTCATAGTGTGTGTGTGTGTGTGTGTGTGTGTGTGTGTGTGTGTGTGTGTGTGCAAAGTCAAAAATCGAACTGCTAACTTCCACCGGTTGATCATTACATTACTTTCCAAAAATTCGTTGTGATTCAAATGCTCACGGGATGCTCTCTCAAACGAATCTCTCGAAATGTGGCTATTCTCTCGGTGTGCGTGATATAAAGAGTAAATATAATGGACGCAAAGTCACGCACACAAATTGAAAGACGAAAATATATGGTGACTAGATCTCATCATTAGAATACGATCATTGGGAAATGGGAACATCGCCTCTTTTTCACACATTTAATCTCTTATATTATCTTTTGAGCCTTAGCTCTCCACGCGGTAACCAATTTCGCAATTTGAACTCGGTTAGGACTTTTTCGGGTTAAAGGTGTATTGTATAATATGGGAAAGGTTGGGAACTTCGAAATTGGAAAATTTTCTTATGATGTTCGTTAGTGCTTTTTCGGGCTATTGCTCATTTTCTCTTCTTTTTATATTTTTTTCACACTTTTCTTTTCTTTCTATTTTTTGTTGAGCATTCTTCTATTTTTTTTCTTTCCCCTTTTTATTGCACTTTTCAGACTTAAATTCTGACTTTTTCCATTTTTCACATTTCCGGGATATTTGAGTTTTTCGGGTTACCAAACGAAAAGGATAAATTATTCGGCTCAATTGGGTTACAAAATGGATGATTTTTCACAAATTTTTCTGGCCAATATTTTTAGGTAACAAACGATGGCCTACTTCATTGTCCTAATTACTTATTAATTTACCATATGCGTCTCGAGATTAATTTAATTTATAGATTTATAGCGCGCATTTCGAGACAACATTCCCTTTTCCATAACCGATGAAAACAATAAAATAGAGATCATCAATGACTTTTGTAAAACATTGAATTAGAACTATGAGTTAACCATTAACTCGGATTGATTTAAAAACTCAAAAAGATCGATAGGCTCGAAATCTCACCGGGTTTTGTTAATCTCCACACTTATTCGTTAAGTCGTCAATTTTCGCACAATTTTTATCTTTGGTCAATTTCGGCTTTGTGCATTTGATTTTTACAACTTGAGACAAAATATTTGCATTTTTTAAGCTTTTAAATTCCAATCTTTATTTATTTTGAAGAAAAATATTTTTGGCTTTTTTCAAAAATTTTCAATTTTTTTTCTTTTCTAAAAAAAACACTCTTGGAAAGAACATGTGATCGAAACAATGAATCTAAATAATAAATGGGAAGAATATCCCACACCCCCTAAGTTAAATGTTGCATTGTCTTCAATGCGAATCAAGAACACAACATAAAGAGAGGAAAAGAAAGATATTACCCAAAATGGAGCTGTCCCTGAAAAGTACGAGTCCATTGAATCTACAAAACATATTAGAACAAAGCATAGCAAAAAAAATAACAAAAAATCTAAACTAAAAAAAAAAATAAGCTAACTATTGTACAACCTACGATTTTCAAATTCTAATAAGTTATACACTAGAAGTCGAAAAATTTGAGGGTTCACCCAAAATACAATATGACTTTGAGGGATTAATGGTGTACCCTCACTAGGATGCATGCCTCCCTAAATATAAGGATTCCGTTTGAACAACATAAGGCATGTGTGAGATGGAAAAAATAAGCCATCACTAATTAAAAAATTTAACGGGATGATGGGTGGTTTGGATGCTAAGAGGGACAAGTACAATTGAGATCCAAGAAAAATATAATCACCTCCCAATTATTTTTGAAGTAGTATGGAGAGAAGGTCACACAAAAAGGAAGAGTCCATATTAGAAAACAATTCTAGCAAAGTGTCTTTGTCGGTAAAATGTGTAAACTTTTCAGAATTTTAAACAGACTCATAGGAATCTAGCGGTACTTCTAATGGTTCAATAACGGTGAACGGGAATGATGATGAGATAAACTCAATCTCAAGTGATTCATCATCACTTGGAGATTGAATTTCAAGGGGAAAAGACTCACTTTCAATGAGATGTTCTTCAAAAATTTGAGGTGACACACAAGTCTCAACCTCCTCCTTATTTTTCCAATCATAACGAATCTCATCGCAAAGTGCGAGAATTTCCTTAATAAAACCAATATCGATATTCATTGTGCTTTGGGTGGAAAGAAAATTCAGTATTTGTTTGATTAAAAAAAACATTCTTTCTTCCCGAGTAGGATTCCTTGGCTCTATAACCTCAGGTGAAAAGTCGTCATTGGATTCGAATAATGCATCCAAATCTTTCTCCCAAAAATGATTTTTTTCCAGATATTCGTTTTCAAGCCCTTCATACTCAATAGATAGACAGGCCTCACCAATGGTAATAGGTTGAGGCCGAGGTTTTTGAAAATAAAAAGCTCAAAAATAATTTTCTTCCCGATATATATTCTCAAGCCTTTCATTCTCAAGAATTCGAAGGCCCTCACCAATGGTAATAGCTCGAGGCAAGGATTCTCGAAAATAAAAAGTTTGAGAACTATTCCCATATAAACCATTATAATTATCGAACTCACTATGAAAAGAAATGATTATCAAATAGTTTGTAAACGGACAATCCACGAAGAGGTGTGCGGTTAAGGATTCAACGTTTCTTGGCGCTCAATTGTGCAACCCTGCAAAAAGGTTAAAACAAAAAAAGAAGAAAAATATCTTATGAAATAGTAAATCAATTATAATCTATAACAAAACACTCCCCGACAACGGAGCCATTTTGATCGAGTTGGAAACCGAGCGTTCGTGTAAATACGTTAGTCGTTGTTATCGGCTTCCGATCACAATACAAAAAAAAATAAACTTTAACTACACTCTTGCGGAGTATATTGGCGAGTCTGGGTATCGAATCCACAGGGAATGTTTGATATATTTTAATGGATTTGTTACTTCAAAAAAATAAAGTGTAAAAGATGACGATTGAGTGAGAAAGGAAAAAGGGAAAAACAAAGAAGTTAACTAAAACTAATTGAAAAATTAAGGTAGAGACACAATCCCCCAACCCTGGAGTATTGATAGTATAAAACTAATCATAAATTTAAGTGATTAATTAGACCCAAAATTTATTACTCCCACGCATTGTGTATATGAGGTTCAAACCCGCACCATACTTAATTAGAGGACGAGTAAATCAGTATTGCGATAGTTACAAGCTAATTGAATTCTGAAGCATCCCGGTTACCCTGAAGCAAACGAGACCCAAAGATCTACAATTGTCGCGTTTCTACGCAATACGGTCGTAATAAATCATTAAATTTAGAGGAGTAATTTTATACACATGCAACTATCACATCAGGTTGGGTTCATGCATCCCAACCTTTAAAAACCTAGCCTAACATGGTGAAATTAATGAAAATTATATTATCTACATTGCATGAACTCATAATTGCTTGGAAAGAGAGATGAAATATGAGAAATAATAATAAAAGTGCTAGAAATAAAAGTTACCAAGATTGAAGAACAAGAACATGCAAGAAGAAATCAAAGGTTGAAGAAAAACTCGAGAAGCTCTTGAATTAATGGCAAAAAGTACGTAAATTCTTCTCCTAGATGTTCCTACTTGTTATCGAGATTTTACATAAATGAAATCGGAATAAAAAGAGTCCAAATGACTAAATATATAGGCTAGAGGTCGTTCATAAGAGTCCCCAAAACATAAAACTCTTTTGGCTAAAAGATAAGCACAAAATAAAAATCCCGTATTTGTCAATTTGTCACACTTAGAAAGCGTGACTAATTTTTTAACGGATCTGGAGCGTGATATATGGGCGAAGCGGTTCGGGTTCTGGGTGTACCGGTTCGAGTGAATTCGCATTTTCCAACTTTCTTCTTTTCTTCCTTGGATTTTTTCTCAACTTCAAATGATCATAACTCCTTCACCGTAGCTCGGATTTGGGTGCCGTTTTTTCCAGTATTCTTGTAATTGAAAGATATTCAACTTTCTAATTGGCCCCACCTCCTGACTAAGGCTGAAAAATTACGAAAATGCCCTTGAACTCCCCGATTCTTGGTTTCTTTCACTATTTTGAGTTCTCTTTTCCATCTTTCTTGCATGAAATACCTGTAAAACACATAGGAGATACACAAAATATGAAATACTTGCCAAAAAGGGTTAGTATCATAGATATGAGACAAATCCAAGCTATTTACACCGCACGGGATCATAAAAATACCTAAATTAAAGGGATAAATGTGAAAAATTTATACCTAATCAACCGTGGATAGCGGAGGCCATGACATGGCACGCTTGATGCGAGGTGGGTGTGAATATGATGTTTCATTCAGTTTATTCACTCGTCTAAAAACTTTCAAATGCACGACACCATGAATTTGCAAAAGAACCATGCAACGTTCGTCTTGCAATCTCAACTGATGGGTTTAAACCTTTTGGTAATTTAAGTACTAGTCAAAGTTATTGTCCAGTTTTAATGGCGCCTTTAAGTCTCCCTCTGATACTGTGCATGAGAATGGAGTTCATATTATTATCTTTATTGATAGCGGGGTTGAAGGCTCTGGGTGATGATATTGATATATTCTTAGCCCCATTAATCGAAGAGCTTAAAGAGTTGTGGGATAAAGGTGTGACGATGTTAGACTCTCATAAGGGTGAAGAGTTCACACTTAAATCAATGGTGATGTGGGCGATCCACGACATTCCTGCTTATGGGACCTTGTCCGGTTGTAATGTTCATGGTTATTATGGATGTCCCATAGGTGGGGAGGAAACTGAAGCCATTTGGCTACAACATAGTAGTAAGATGAGTTACACGGGTCATCATAGATTTCTGTAGACCAGTCACCTTTTCAGGAATGACAAGTCTAACTTTTATCCTATGGGTCATGAGCTTCGAATGCAACCTGCTCAGCTTTCTGGTCAGCAGATCGAGGAGAAGGCAACGCTTGCGACTGCGGGGAATAGGTACATAGGCAAACACCCTAAGTTTGTAAACCTAAAGCGTAAAGCAAGGGGAGATCCTAACAACCCTACTAAAGCAAAACCATGGTCGAGGAGATCAATATTTTTTTATTTTCCGTATTGGAAAGATCATCGTGTAAGGCGTGTAAATTATGTGATGCACACAAAGAAGAATGTTGCAGAACATCTGATAGGAACATGTCTGGGTGGATCTCATTCCAAAGATGTAGAGCGGGTCCACTGAGATCTACCATATATGAAGCTAAAGAAGAAACTCTGGTTAAAAAATGATCCTACAACAGGAAGAATTTCCACCCCTCCAACTGCTTTCACTTTGACTACTAGTGAGAAAAAGATCCTCTTAGACACGTTGTTCAACTTGAATACTCCAACTGATTATTCTAGTAATTTACGTAGGGTCGTTAACTACCAAGAAAATGACTTAAAATAGTGCAAGTCTCATGACTGGGGTGAAATCATCTAATTAATCCCTCGGTTATTTCGGCATTGCTTCTTTGAACACAAAGATTTCCGTCGGGCAATTATGCAAATTAATTTATGTTTTACCCTAGTTTGTGCAAAAGTGGTAAACACAAGGCACATTAGAGCTGCAAACAGCTGAAAAGGTGTTGTCGGGGGGAAAAACCCCTTAACGCCCCCCAAATGGCCCCGTGAGTGGCGTTAACACCTCACACAGGACCAATATAGCCCGCACAAGCTGACCGCGTGGCCACGGGACCCCCTATTTAAGAGCACGGCCCATAGTAGAGAATATCCAAAATTAGGCTTGGAAAGGTGTCGTCAGGGGGAGAAACCCCTTAGCGCTCCCCAAACGTCCCCGTGAGTGGCGTCAACACCTTTCATGGACCAACGTAGCCCGCACGAGCCGATTGCATGGCCACGGGACCCTCCGTTTGAGAGAACGTCCCATAATAGAGAATATCCACACTTAGGCTTGAAAAGGTGCCATCGGGAGGAGAATCCCCTTATCACCTCCAAACGGCCCCATGAGAACCACTAACAACTCGCAAGGGACCAACGAAGTCCACACGAGCCGACCGTGTGGCCATGGGACCTCGAGTTTGAGAGCACGGACCATAGCAGAGAATATCCACACTTAGGCTTAAAAAGGTGTCGTCGGGGGGCAAAACCCCTTAGCGCTCCCCAAACGTCCACGTGAGCGGCACCAACACCTCGCAGGGGACCAACGTAGCCCGTATGAGCCGATCGCATGGCCATAGGACCCCCAGTTTGAAATCACGACCCATAACAGAGAATACCCACACTTATGCTTGAAAAAGTGCCGTTAGGGAGTGAAACCCCTTAGCGCCCCCCAAACGGCCCCGTGAGGGGCGCCAACACCTCGCATGGGACCAAATTAGCCCGTACGAGTCGACCGCGTGGCCACGGGACTCCAGGTTTGAGAGCACGGCCTATAACAGAAAATATCCACACTTAGGCTTCAAAAGGTGTCGTTGGGGGGAGAAACCTCTTAGCGCCCCCCCCCCCCCCCCCCCCCAAATGGCCCCGAGAGCAGCACCAACACCTCGCACGCACTACACCAAAATGGCCCAATTGTCACATTTCAGCAGGCCACCCTTGTCAAGGTCATTGACCGTGACAAAGAATTGTCATGGTCAAGGACCTTGACACGACCGTGATAAATTGCTCAGCAAAAAACCCTTTGTCCTTTTTTTCCCCCGTCATTTCCCTCATTTTCTCTCTCTCTCTCTCTCTACGCTGCTCTCTCTCTCTCTCTTCCATTTATATATATATGTTTATGTGTGTATATATATGTGTGTGTGTGTGTGTGTATATATGTGCATGTGTGTGTGTGTATGTGTGTGTGTGTGTGTGCATGTGTGGGGGTGGGGCAGGGGGGTTGTTGTGTGTGTGTATATGTGTGGTGGGTGGGGTGGGGAGGGGGTGGGGCAGGGTGGGGGTTGTTGTGTGTGTGTGTGTGGTGTGTGTGGTGGGTGAGGGGGGGAGGGGGTGGGGCAGGAGGGGCTGTTGTGTGTGCGTGTGTGGTGGGTGGGGAGGGGAGGGGAGGGGGGTGAGGCAAGGCCCCATTGTAATTCCCTTAATATCGTGTTTTGATGATTCTATGAGCTAATATATATTGTTTCAAGGTTAACTCATTGTAGATAAAAACATTCACATAGTAAGATTAAATTGAATCCATCCATAGATTCTATAATTACATCCACTAAAATATAATTAATAAATGAAACATACTTGATTTGCATAAATGAAATTAATGCTTTTAATTGATTTGCACTTCATCATTTTCACTATAATTTTAATTGTATAGTTTTAGATGAAAGTAAATTAATAATTACTGCCCATTTCATATGAAAGTAGGATTTCCCCTCATGTAAATTAGTAAATTAATAATTGTATACGTTAATTGTTAGTTTAATTGATGAAATGAATTAATTGAGTAGATGAATTAGAAGGAGTACGGGATACACATTTGTTATTGACATTGCTATTGGATTATTTTGTTTAGTAATTGTTTGGTTGGTTAGTTTTAAAAGTGGCACGACCACTAGATCATTGTCCATATGGGAGTGGGATTTTTCAACTTTTTTTGAAAATTACTTTGTATATCGAACAATATATATATAGTATGATAATTAAATGAAACATACATGAAATTAAATATAGTGCGCATAGATACTAGCCTTCTAGTTCTTATGCATACGCATTCAATAGACCTTAGACCCGTTCGAGAGTCATTACCCCTGTAATGAGATCTCCCGAATTGTCCCGTTTGGATAGTTTGAGACTGTATAATTTCTATATAATATTCTTAGTGGCTTAAAGTTGTTACTTTTGGAGGAAGTTCTGCAGTCGTATCTTAATGTTCTCTGGATACATACTAGATTGACAAGTGTGACTGTTATTTCAATTGATCAATTGAAATAACACTCAAACCTGCCAATCTACATCGTGTACTTGGAAAACTATGGGGATATGCTGTCGATTTTTTTCAAATCGTAACAATGTGCATGTGCTGTTAAGTATATTACAGAAAAATGCGGTCTTGAATGGGATAGGACCACTCACCCTTTAGAGGAGATGGAGGAAATATAAATTAAATGATGGGATAATTAAATGAAACAAACTATAAATCTAAGTTTTGTTTACCTTTAATAGGTGTTTAGTTGTGGTAGCTGTGATGGGATATCCGAAATATAAATAGTGGATGGGTGAGACAAATAGAATGGGGGATGTGTTTCGCAGATGTGCTAACGAATTTGTGAAATATGCAAAGAGATGTCATAATGATGAAGAGTTTCCGTGTCCGGGTGCTAGGTGTAAGAATGGTAAGGTGTTTGAGTGGAAAACGGTTGAACTACATTTGTTAAGATCGGGTTTGCAAGATAGTTATCGATTTTGGAGTTTTCACGGTGAATTGAAAGTTCCTTTTGTCACCGACCAACCTTCACAACAACCTTCAACAAGTAGAATAGATATAGAAGGGGACGACGTAGATCATAATAAGTTAGAGGATTTAGTTGATGATGCGTACGGAGTTTATGAAGCAGAGGGTAATGAGGTTACTGATGATGTAGAAGATTCAAGTGCTCGTGAAGATATCACGATAAAACTTGACGATGACTACCAAATTTAAAATTTAAGGCGACCCAACCGTTATACTCTGGATGTGAGAAAGATCAAACAACTTTACATGCCATGGTTGGTTTGCACAGTTTGAAGACGCAGTACGGTTTGTCTGGCAATAGCGTAATGGGAATTCTGAAATGGGTGAAGGGCTTATTACCCAAGGTGAATGCACTTCCAAATATCTATCATGTTATGAAGAACAGTTTGAAAGGTTTGGGAATGAAGTATAAATCGATTCATGCTTGTGTGTATGACTACATACTATACCGAAAGGAGTATGAAAATATCGATCATTGTCCGGTATGCAATGAACCTAGATATGTCCAATGTATTAGTAAGGAAGGCACAAGATCAAAAGTGCCTCAAAAAGTATTAAAGTAGTTTTCCATTGGGCCTAGATTAGAGCGGTTTTTCACAGTACTATGTATTGCAAAGGCAATGACTTGGCATGCTAGGGCAGAAGTAGGGGGTAATATCATGAGTCATCCTATTGATTCTACTGCCTGGAGGAGGATGAAATTTGAGTATCCCGATTTTTCTCGAGAACAACGCAACATTCGTTTGGCTATATCAACATATGGTTTCAATACATTTGCAAATCTAAGCACTAATAAAAGTGTATGGCCAGTGATCCTAGCCCCACTCAAACTCCCTCCTTCACAGTGTATGACACATGAATTTTCGATAATGGCTTTATTGATACCTGGGCCAAAGGCACCAAGTGATGACATTGACATCTACCTGGCTCCTTTGGTAGAAGAATTAAATGAGTTATGGGAAGAGGGTGTGCAATCATTTGACTCTTTTAGAAAAGAAAAGTTTACGCTGAAAGCTATGTTAATGTGGGAAATTCATGATTTTCCATCTTATGGGACATTATCCGGTTGTGTAGTACATGGTTATTTGGGGTGTCCTATTTGTGGAGAGGAGACTGAATCTCTTAATCTATCCTCTAGCTTAAAAAATGTATACCATCGCCACAGGAGGTTTTTACCCCCAGCTCATAGTTTCAGATCTGAGAAAGGTTCCAATTTTTTATTGGGCGGGGTTGAACATAGGCTACCGTCGAGACAACTTTTGGGTTCAGAAATTGAAAGTAAATATTCTGAATGTGGCCCTAATATTCCAGGTAAGAATCCCAAATTTAAGAACGTCACGCATAAGAAGACCCCAACTGGAAATGAAACTGAGACAAGAAAGGCATGGTCTCGGAGGTGAATTTTATTTGACTTGCCTTATTGGAAGAATAACCCGGTGTTCCATGTATTGGATGTGATGCATGCAGAGAAGAACTTCACTGAACATATTGTGGGTACTTGCCTTGGGGGGAGTCATTCGAAGGATGGAGAAAATGCACGAAAAGACCTTAAATCGTTAAAACTTAAGCCACAACTATGGTTTAAAGAAGATAGTAGGGGAAGGACAATAATTCCCCCTGGTGCGTTTACTTTGACGAGTGGAGAAAGGAAGGTGCTTCTAAACACAATATATAATTTGAAGGGCCCATCTACTTTTTCGTCCAACTTGTAAAGGATTGTGAATTATGCTACTCATGATTTACATAAGTGTAAGTCTTTCGATTGGCATGTGATCATGCAATTGGTTCCTCTATTGTTTAAGCACTGTTTCTCCAAGCACAAGGATTTTCGTAGGGCTATTATGCAAATTAGTATTACCTTCTCCCTCTTGTGTGAGAAGGTAGTCAATCGAGAACACATAGTGGCCGCAAAATTGGCGGTGATCGAAGTGATCTGTGTATTGGAGAAGTACTTTCCCCCAATATTCTTTGATATAAGTGTTCACTTGTTGGTACACCTATGTGACGAGGCACTTCTTTGTGGTCCAGTTAGATATCGGTGGATGTATCCTTTTGAAAGATTGATGAAATTTTTGAAGATTACGTCAAGAATACGCGATATATTGCAGGATCAATTGCAGAGGAATACATCACCGTGGAGTTATCAATATATAGTCGGTAATATATGCCTGACTCGACCAGCGTTGATGACACTGATGAGTTCGTCGATGATGGTGGTCATGTGATGGGAAAACGAGTGAAATTAACGAGTTTGCAACATGAACAAGCAGTTCGTTATCTATTTGACACACATGAAGATGTCGAAGAATAGAAAAAGTAAGTTTCGATTATTATAATATTTAACATTATTTTAGATTATTTTATACATGATTAATTTTGTAATATGCAGAAAATATGAAGCCTGTGAGAATAATAAAAGACGAAAAATAATGGTACAATCAGACAGCGAATTTAGGCTGTGGTTGACACAAGAGGTAATTATAACAAAAATAGTCGTTATATAATGTTACATTAAACTCAAATTTTACCACTAATATAATTAATTTATCTATATTCTCAGCTCCTAAAGACGGGTGATGCAACATCAAGGCTTGCTGGTCTAGCCACTGGACTCTTGTTCGTGGCACAAGAGTACAAAAAGTATCGATTGAACGGTTACATTTTCGGCGCTAAAGTGTACGAGGAAAGTACAAATGTACAGAACTCGGGAATTTCATACAAAGCTCTTACTTTCTTTCGAGCGAGCGCAAAAGATAAAAACCTCATTGAAGCTGAAATGGCTTACTATGGTGTAATCCAAAATATATTTGAATTGGATTATATAAGCTTCAAAGAGGTTGTATTTTACTGTGACTGGGTAAGAGTTGAGGATAAAAATACTTGTAAAGTTGATCCTGTCACCAATTTGATTATGGTTGACTTGTCCAAGTTGAAGAGCAACGACCACGTGAGCGATGAGTTGTTTGTTTGTGCATTTCAAAAGGTTAAGCAAGTGTTTTACTCGAAGTATATCAACAACGAGCCGTGGTCAATTGTCCAACACGCTCCAAGGCGTCTACATAGTAGTGTGGATGACTTGGCTGCTCCTATCGAATATCAATCCATTTTTTATGATAACCCGAATTTGAAACAATTTTTCAATTTGTAATAAATATTCCAATTTGTACCGAAACATCCATTTTTAATGCTTTTAATTGATTTGCACTTTATCATTTTCACTCTTGTGTAGTGTGCCTGTGTGGAGAGGAGATTAATACATAACTATTTCAACTATATCTAAGTTTTGTTTATACTAATCCATGAATATACGCTTCTTACCTTTAATAGGTGATTAGTACATAGTTATTTGGGGTGTCCTATTTGTGGAGAGGAGACTGAATCTTTTCGTCTATCCGAACACTAAGAAATGCCATAATCCTATGGAGTGATGTTCTGCAAATTCCTCCCAACCGTTGTATAGCCAAACATCACTAGTTGAAGTTGTCAATTTCACTTTCCATACCCCACCAGTTGGAACCTCTAGCAAAAACTAGGAGACCATTGGAAGGTGGAATTGACAACTTTAACTGGTGATTTTTGGCTACACAACGGTTGGAAGGAATTTGCAGAGCAAAACTCCATAGGATTATGGCATTTCTTTGTGTTCAGATATGAAGGGAATTATATTTGACAAGATTTCCCGGGGTACATTAGTTGGAAGGAGGTTCCATATGAGCTCAAATTAGCTATTTGGGTGGCACTACAGGTAATGTATTTATATTTATATTTATATTTACATGTCAATTTCAATTTCAATTTCGATTTCGATTTCGATTTCGATTTCGATTTCGATTTCGATTTCGATTTCGATTTCGATTTCGATTTCGATTTCGATTTCGATTTCGATTTATATTTATATTTATATTTATATTTATATTTATCTATATTTGCGGGGCGGATACTAATTTTACTTTATTTTATTTTAGGGGACAGGGAGTGGCCCTGGGGGGTAGGACACATAGGCCCGATACTTATGTGGATCTTCGGATGAGAAGGGAAGGATAAGGAAGTATTCCTGAGCGTCGCGGTACAAAATCTCTTTTCCAGCCAAATAGTTTGTAGATTTGAGATAAGGTGATGTTGTTTCTTCTTAAATAGTTTCTATTTTTGAATGTATATTTGCATTATCTCTAGTTTATTTGGATATATGATGTTTGAACAGGTACAACGTTGCTATAACAGGTACAAATATACTGCTGGGCATACTGCCCAGCGGATTTTTTTTAAATTCTGCCCAGAATTATCATGGTCAATGACTGCGATAATTTTTTTAAAAAGAGTCAAGGTTTTTCCATGATTAATAACCGTAACTAACTTGTCACGGTCAAGGCCCATGACACGATCGTGACAATTCTAACCAACTTATCACGGTCATTGACTGTGACACGTCCGTGACAAAAAAAGTTATCTCGCACCGAATCGTCACGATCATTGACCTTGAAAAGTTAAGCTTGTCAAGGTCAATGACCGTGACAATTTGGTAGATTTAGTGTAGTGACGGGACCAACGTAGCCTACACGAGCGTGGCCACGGGACCCTCGATTTGAGAGCACGACCCATAACATAGAATATCCACACTTAGGCTTAAAAAGGTGCGGTTAGGGGGGCGAAACCCCTTAGCACCCCCCAAACAGCACCGTGAGTGGCGCCAACACCTCGCAAAGGACCAACTTAGACCGTACGAGCCGATCGCGTGGCCACTAGACCCCCGGTTTGAGAGCACGGCCCATAACAGAGAATATCCACACTTAGGCTTGAAAATGTGTCATCAGGGGGAGGGGGGAACCCCTTAGTGCCTCCCAAACGGCCCCGTGAACGGTGTCAACACCTCGAACAGGACCAACATAGCCCGAACGTGCTGACCGTGTGGCCAAGGGACCCCCTATTTGAGAGCACAACCCAATAATAGAGAATATCCACACTTAGGCTTAAAAAGGTGCCGTCGGAGGGCAAAACCCCTTAGCGCCCCCCCAAACGGCCCCGTGAGTGGCGCCAATACCTCGCACGAGACCAACGTAGCTCTCACAAGCCGGCTGCACGGCCATAGGACCCTCGGTTTGAGGGCACAACCCATATTTTAGAATGCCTGCACGGGTCCCGTGATCGAGAGCAAGGGACCCCCGAATTGAGAGCACAGGACCTCCTCGAGGTCACCCAATGAGCACTTGCAGCAAGTGACCGATTAGCCTCCCAATTCGAGGGTTTTTTATTATTATTATTAAAACTGGTCACGGCCTAAATCCGTGACAATATTTTAAACACAGTAAGTATAGTCACAGCCCATAACTGTGATAATATTTTATGCACAGCAAGGATGGTCACAACCTTGAGCCGTGACAATAAATATTATATATACATTAAGGATGGTCACAGCCTTTAGCCCTGACAAATATGCATGGCACAGAGAACTGGTCATGGTCTTTAGTCGTGACAAATATGGATGGAAGAGATTAATGGTCATAGTGGAAGTTCGTGACCCGCTGGTCTTTATTCATGATGTGGTCACGAATTTGGGTCGTGACCACACATACCATTAGGGTCAGAGGTATGGCGTGATCACATCTGTGACTATGAGGGATCCGTGACCAAACTCTGGGTCAGGGATTTGGGTTGTGACCATCGAAATTGGTCATGCCATATCTGGTCACGGACGAAATCCGTGACCCACCCTTCCTGGTCAGGGATAAAGTCCGTGACCAATTGCCCAGTTTTGGTGTAGTTGCTGGCACCCTCAGCAACAACATCAACGGGAAAGGAAGATTCGATTGGGGCTTTTAGAGGAAGCTTCTTCTTCCTTCCTTCTCTCTCCTTTTCTCCTCTTATCCTCCTTCTTCTTCTTCATCTTTTATACTTCTTTCTCTTTCCCCTTGATTCTCGAACTGGCCCTAGGGGAGTCTCCCTTGGCCTTCTTCAGAAGCTTTACCCTGTCGGACAGTAGGGCCTGATCATCATCGTCATCAATAATTAGCAGTCTCCTCTTCAATGAGGCCATTTTTTCTTCTTCCTCCTCCTCTTCTACTTATCCTTTATCTCTTTTTTGTCCTTCCTCCTCCTCCTCCTCTTCTTCTATCTCAGATGGATTAGAGGACTCCTCTCCTGGAAGTTCTAATTTAGGGATTTTATTGACCGGTCGAGCAATGAAGATGAAAGTTGTGTTTTGTATTCCAACAAATAATTCGCTGCACGAGGGTACTCGCCGTCGGTAAACCTATCCCTAACGTTCCAAGCCTTGAGAAGGTCATTAACTCTTAGCTCGCGAAGAGTGGGCTCTTGGTTCTTATCACGAGCTGCAAAATAGAGGAAGAAACACAGATCAAAAGACAAGAAAAAGGAAATAGTAAATGAAGAGTTCGGTAATAAAAAATAAAAATAAAAATAGCGACCTATATGATCCTCCCCCTAGTCAGGGCACCATGAATCTCGGTAACTCACGCCCTCCAGCAAGGAAGGACGTTGTCAATTTCTGGCAATAAAACCCTACTCCTAGTACCCCTTGTAGGAGTCAGGCAGGTTCACAACCAAAACCCTTTCGGCCTTCCTGGCCTTCAGGTACAAAACACCATCATTGGTGCGCAACAAGGCATGATAGCAAAAAATTTTAGAGAGTCCCAAGTTAGTCCCGTATAATTTATTAATTCTATGTATCCCGTTCTCTATCTTCCAAGTGTTTGGGGAACATTGAGCAGGGGCAACCTCAAAATAGCTAAAAAAATAAAAATAAAAATAGACGGTTTGGGGGGAAGGCTAAACCCACCACGATCACGAGCAGGGTGTGGATTCAGTGACCATCCTCTACATGCCAGACATCTCTGTATATAGGGGCACAAACGATCTCCACCCACTCAGTAATATTATGAGATTTCCTAAACTCCTGAACCGTTTTTCCATTAAGGAGAGACATGAAAAAAGAAACTTCAACCAGCAAAAAAGGTTAACTGAAATGGTGAACTAAAGAAGCAGTTCAAAGGACTTACAAGCATAATGATCGAAGAAAGCTATGGATATATGAAGGGCTGGAGAGAGGAAACACGGTGAGTTTATGAAGAATGAACGTTTGAAATGACGGTTGCTGAACTTCGTTTGAACCTTGTGAAAAAATGATGAGGAAGGGTTTTTCAAAAGGATTTTGGCACTTCAAATCTCTGGACGGACGAGAGTGCCCCTGCCGTTTCAGGGTTATGACAAGTTTTCCATCCACGTCACTTCTAACTCTACCCGGACAAGCGTACCCTTGACAACTCTCGAATATTACAAAGAGTTCCACGTCGGTTTTAAATCAGTTCCAGACCTTGGGCCTTTAACTCACTTAAAATATGTTGGCCCAACATCTTAGGCCAAAGATTTTAGGGGTAATTATGGACTGCCCAACCCAACTGAAGATAGTTATTTCATACCGGTGTATTTAACACATACTTAAATGCATGGAGATAGACTCAAATCGATTACCAACAATCTCGGAGGAGATATTCAGGGACACTTACGGTTATCTACAAGCTGATTGAGTTATTTGTACAATTCAATCACTTATTTCCACAACTATAAAATGTAAACCCTGACCCAGAAAAAGGAGATGTAACTTGGATTATTTGAGACACTAATAAGAAATAGTAATATCTTCATGGACATAAGCAAGTTGTCGATCCACGTATCTCTGGTGTTGTGTGTAATCATTTATTTTTTTCATCTCGATATTGCTTTCTATATTTCTTATTGTGATAATAATTGCAACCACAACTTGATGCGTCGTAAATTAAGAATACATTTCCCTTTTTATTATATCTCATGTTGAGAGTCATATATGAAAAACTAATATACATGCTTTTCTTATCATTTATTAAGTGATTATATTAATCGTTATTTATATTAAAAACAATATTTTCTCAACTAACCTGAATTTTAATCAGCAAAGAAAAGATTGACTTGTATTAGAAAGGGGCCAATTCTCCCCCTTTTGCTTTTGATTTTTTTAAACAATTGTGTGAAATCTTAAAGCCTTTTTACAGAAAAGTGGGATCAAATTTTTAAAAATGTGGAGAGAGATTATGAATTTCGAATTAGAACTTGGCAACTGTAACTATCCACTTCGGATATCCGTGTAAAATATCTGGAAAAAAATATTTGGAGAAAGTAGGAACTATCAGTATTCAGGCGATGATTACAAATTTTGTCCGTACATTTACTTTGTTAACAGTGTGAGAGATTTTCTTTTTTAATAAAATTCGCCGCTTCGACCAGTTTTACTCAAATTTTCAAGTTTAATAAGAGCAATAGGACGTTTTATTCCGGTTGTATTTAGGCATCTTAGTCTACCGTTTGGAATATTGCCAAAAATAAAAAATCTTTTAAAATATGAATATGACATCATGTCAGCACCTAAAATATTCGCCTAAATAACTCTTCATTAAAAAGAAATGGTTAAATATGTGACTGAGAAACAAAGAAGCCAATCTTTTTCACAACCTGGATTCGTTTTTCAAGAGCAGATAAGCGTTTATAAAATTCTTCTATTAATATATTACTACATGGAATTTAGCACCCTAAGTACAAGTATTCTGTGAGAATATAATTAGGTCAAGTACTTGGGAGTTAAGGATCTATGGTAATCTCTCTCTCTCTCTCTCTCTCTCTCCAAAGGTCTTTCGATTATAAGCGTTAACGCTATTGTACATAGATATATTTCAAGAAAGAGTATCTCTAAATATATTCTTCTTTATCGGTTGTGACATTTTCTTTTCAATAATAGATGATGAGAATACCTCAGGTTGCTACTGACAAAGATTGAGTGGCTCCAATTTGTTACCCTCATCTCATTTTTACGCTGTCTATGAGAAAACCAACGTTTGTATTTATCAAATTTTGTTCATCATCCTTGTAGATTTTCTAATATAAATATAATCACCCCTGAGAGAGTAAATCCAACAATACAGGCACCCAACAATATAGGCACAATGCGTTGCATGCATACTTTACGTGATCTTTTGAGAAAATAGCTTGCTTGTGATTATTCTCTAAAACAGTCGTCATATTTGTAAAATGCAATCTTTGCTGATCCATTTTGTATTTTTGACTCTCAAGAGTCATCCACATATTTACGGAAGTTCTTCGGATTTGCAAAATGCAATCAATTTTATTAATCCAAATGTGACAAAACTAAGCTCCCACGGCATTTCACTTGCAAACTGCATTTCATTTGTCGTGCGAGCCTTTTTTTTGTCTTTTATCATTTTTCTAAATTTTTTCTAAATTTTTTTAAAAGTTTTATTCCACCCTTCCCGCGACTCTTCACTTGGTGAAAGAGAGCTATTTTGCTTATTGTCTTGAAGCATATCAATTTTTTTGTGGGAGCAAAAATGCATTTGAGCATATTGAATGCTTTGGAGATGGTCTGATCACATGAAAGAACTTATTACACATTTTTATGCAGAAAACTATGAATTTCGGTTAGGCTTTTGAATTCCGGAACAAAAACAAGTGCAGGCAAAGTTCAACCACCCTACAAGCAAATGTAACTAGTACAAGTAACTAGGGAATTTCCAATTTAATCTCCGGCAATATTGCTCTAGTCCACAAAATCACATTACCGTCTTTGCCTTATATACTAGTTATAAACAAACTTAACAATTATACACAGGGCGGATCTAGGACATTTATGTAAGGTGGGCAAATAATAATACAAACATTTAATCAATACATTTTAATTTTATCTATACATGACTAATATTTATGTATATATTATAAAAGAAAAATTCTATATAATTCAAAATTTTGAATACATATTACAAATTTTTATTCATATAATACGAAATTCCACTTATACATTACTAAAAAATCATATATACACTTAACACACGAGGAAAACCAGAGTAAAAGGTGCTGGGTTTTTCTAGAGGCTAATTTATAAATCTTATCGTATCCAAAACCCATAAAGACTCACCTAGGAGTAAAGCCTTTATATCATTATTCTAAAACACAATTTAATTGTATATATGCTGATGACGAGATTGATTAGGTCAAATTCATGAGCTTGTAGCATACAAAAGAGGGGATGGTTGAGATTCTGATTGATATCACTCAGAGAAAAGATTTGTGACACAGGCGGTGAGAGACAACTCTAAAGAAGAAAGGCAAAGGGGTGGGAACTGTGGAGATGATTTGGCCATGACATTAGGGTATCTTTATATTTCCTATTGGTACAAGCAACCATGCATGCATTTGTGGTCCTTCTCCTTCTGCCAGGTGATCCTCAGGATATGTTTATATTGCTTTCAATATAACCCCCCTTGGATTCAATTGCTTTTCTTTATCCCCACGGTCATTTCTCATTTTATATGATTCTCTCCCAATTTGGTATGTGCTGTTTTTTGACGTCATGATATTCCTTCAAATCACTCATTAAAGTCATGTTTTATAAGATGAGATATTGGATAATTAGAAAATAAAATATTAGAGCATCCACAATGGTGGAGGGTTTGGACAAAAAAAATGGTAAAATTACAAATTTGTAGACGTACAGTGGGGATAGGCACTTGACAATACTGGAGAGAGGAATGGTAAGGGATTTGTAAAGTTACCGGTTGTTTACTGATTCAGTAAAAACTTCTTACGAACTTCTGATGTTCGTAGGAACTTCCTACGAACTTCAAAAGCTCGTAAGAACTCCTACGAAGAAAAGAAGTTTGCAGGAAATCTTTTTTACTCACAGTAAAATCTAACACCGTTTGAGAGAATTCTTTATAAATAGGGGCCAAGTTTCTCCCAATTTCTTATTATCCCCCTTTATAAATTTTTAGAGTCTTCTGTTCCATTTTCTTATTTTCATTCTAAGTATATTTTATTTCTATAAAAAAATATGTCTTCTTCTCAACCAATTATTTTCGGTACATCTCGACAACCTAATATGACTCTTTTTGAGGATGAAGTATTATGTACCATTTATGCAAAATATACAGCTCGAAGTATTGAAGGAAACTCAATATCATCGGGCACATTTTGGGACACTGTGAAAGATGAGTATAACGTCACGCATGGAATTACAATTACTCGTACGAGATCCATGCTATCAACACGTTATAATCATATATCGCATCAAATAATGCTACATATTGCAAAGCTTTCTCACCAAATGAAGAATATGGGAAGCGGGACGAACGAATTTCAAGCGGTTACTAATGCACGCGACGCGTACCGCGCCGAAACCAACAAACATTTTACGTTCGATAACTGCTATCAAATTTTAAAAGATTTACCAAAAATTTGACTTGGAAAATACAGCGGGGAACGACGACAGCCCTAGACCTGTACGCGAAGATGATACTCCGGGGGTACGAGACGTACCGGATAGACCCCCAGGCAGGAAGGGTGAGAAACAACGTGCACGTCAACGAGCGCATTCTGACAGCTTGGATTGTAACACGGCAGTACTCAAACATTACGAAGACTTCAATGCAATGTTTAAAAGCAAGCAAGAGTGGAAGAATAATTGTGCCCTTAAATTTGACTCTCAAATGGATGCGTTCATTCAGATGAAGCGAGCTGATCAACTCACCAAAAAGCAGGATCAGCTCGTGCGCCTAGGACGAGAGAAATCGTACATCATGGAGCTGGATATGACCCATATGAATGAAATACAAAAGCAGTTTCATTTTAAAAGGTTCAATGACTTAACAATGATGGTTGTTGCGACCGAAGCTGCGATATCTGAGTTGCAATCGAACTTTGCTGGGTCGTCTGGTCTAAGCGGTTCAATTAATGATTAGTAGTGTTTTTAAATGATGTATTGGACCCTCATAATTGTATTTTTTTTCGGTATATGGAGAGTGATTCACTATCCATCTTAATAAATGAAATGCCACCCTTAAATAGATGAAATGTGAGTATTGTTGAATAATTTTCCGCTTATATAATATTGTCGGTTAAACCATTATTTTATATAGAATAACAGGTATATGATCACTACGACAATCCTACAAATACAAATTGAAAATAGAACAAACATAACATTTAACCACGGTTAAAATAAAAAATATAATAAATTCATCAACCGACCATTTCATCACCGTGAGTGTTCCAAATGTGCTCTACCAAATCATTCCGTAACTGTTGATGTTTAGTTACGTCTCTTATCTTAGCATCCCGTATGAGGTAGTCGTAGAAATTAGTTTGGCCCCTCATAATTACAGGTGTTTCATCATTTTGTTCGTACTCATTTTTTCATGGACAATCTCTACGTTCATCGTCAATAATCATATTATGCATTATAATGCACGATTTCATAATGGTTGATAGTGACGCCCTATTCCATAATTTACAAGGTTCCCGAACAAAAGCGAATCGAGCTTGTAATACACCAAACGCACGTTCAACATCTTTTTTGCACGCTCCTTGGTACTTGCAAAATAATTTCTATTTTTGTGCAATACCATTTTGGTTCCTAAATGTTTTTACTATTGAAACGTACGGAGGGTAAATGCCATCTCGAAGGTAGTAGCCCATGTCGTAAGAATTTCCGTTAACATTGTAATTAACGGGAGTTGCCGTCCCATTGCGCAATTCTTGAAAGACATTAGATCGGTGCAAGACATTCAAATCAATGCAAGAACCAGGCACCCCAAAGAATGATTTCCAAATCCAAAGATCGTAGGAGGCAACCGCTTCAAGGATTATAGTTGGTGACTCTTTACGACCACTATATTGAGCGTGCCATGCTGTTGGACAATTTTTCCAACGCCAATGCATGCAATCTATGCTCCCTAGCATTCCTGGGAAACCTCTATTTGCATTTTGTTCGAGTAACCTTGTAACGTCGCCTTGTGTCGGATTTCTGCCGTACTGGGGATCAAAAATTCGTACAGTTGCCTCTGTAAATCTAATAACAGTTTCTAATAGAGTGGTTTCACTCATAGCGTACTGCTTAGACCACACGTCATGGGGACCCCCATTAGCTAATAGTCGAATTGCCCCCAACACTTTCTGATGCGAGCTTAAACCTTGACGATCGCAAGCATCATTCTTCTGAACAAAGTAGTTATCATAAGGGCAAACAGATTCAAGGATGCGATTGAAAACACTATACCGCGTCCTGAATCTCCTTCGGAAAAAATACTCATTGTATACCTTATCTTCCCCAAAGTAATCTTCCCATAGTGTTGCATGTCCCCTTTCTCTCCTATGATTCACTCGACGTCTCATTTCGAGTTCTTTCCCATCGCGAATTATATTTTTTTCAGCACACCACCGGGTAATCTCCATCATAATAATCATTTCCTCGTCTGAATCATCGGATGATCCACCTTCATTAAATTGTGCATATTGGAGCAAAATATTCCGTCCCTCATCGCTAGAACTAGAGGAGTCCATGATATAATATGGTTACAAACTAATTTAGATGTAGATGAAAAATTATACTCTACCTGTATAGTTTTACGATACACAAGTATTTATAATTTTAGGTAAAATCTTATATAGGTAAGTGTGCTACATGTAACTGTGCTACAGATAAGTGTGCTACAGATAATATAGGTAAAATGTAAATTTATGTGTCCTATTGGTAAGTGTGCAATAAAAATTTATCTAGATCAGTGCACTCGTTCAGCGTCAATAATATCTGTGTCCTTCCGTATGTAAATATACTGTATGATATTGGTAAGTGTGCTACTGATATTATCAGTGCTATTGGTAAGTGTGATTCATTTGGGGTTCAGGTTTTTCAGGTAATCAATATGTTGTATAGTTAATTTAGAAAGTTACTATGTGGTAACTTCAATCGCCTGCATGTTATTATTGTGCCTTTATATGTGCCTTTTTATAATTTATAAAACTATAAAATTACTACGTGATAATTTTTCAGCATTATGTGTGCCTTGGTATGTGTGCCTTTTCTATAATTTATCTTTTCCATTGGTATGTGTGCCTTTGTATTATTATAAATATTTTTTATCATTGTAAAATAAAAATATATCTTCGAAGGTTTAAAATTACCTATAAATAAATTAATTTTGATGTAGATAAAATATTATACTCTACCTGTATAGTTTTACGGTACACAGGTATTTATAATTATAGGTAAAATCTTATATAGGTAAGTGTGCTACATGTAACTGTGCTACAGATAAGTGTGCTACAGATAATATAGGTAAAATGTTAATTTATGTGTCATATTGGTAATTATGCAATACAAATTTATCTAGATTAGTGCGCTCGTTCAGCGTCAATAATATATGTGTCCTTCCGTATGTAAATATATTGTATGATATTGGTAAGTGTGCTACTGATATTATCAGTGCTATTGGTAAGTGTGCTTCATTTTGGGTTCAGGTTCTTCAGGCAATCAATATGTTATATAGTTAATTTAGAAAGTTACTATGTGGTAACTTCAATCGTCTGCATGTTATTATTGTGCCTTTATATGTGCCTTTTTATAATTTATAATTTTATAAAATTACTACGTGATAATTTGATAGCTTTATGTGTCCCTTGGTATGTGTGCCTTTATATAGTTTTACTTTTACATTGATATGTGTGCCTTTATATCATTGTAAATTAAAATTATATCTTCGAATGATTAAAATTACCTATAAATAAATTAGAAGGATTGCAACAATTTTTTATCTACCATTGTCTTATATTTCAAAAATGGCTTCATCTCCCTACTATTCATCCATTTACAATGGCTCTTACACAGATATTGTTGGTAACGATTGGTATGGAAAAAAAAATTCCAAACATATCCAATTGATACTTCTCGACGTTTTCTCAATGACTTTGGTCATATATTCATAATCTCTCCCAATTCGGAACCTGAAGACGGAGTTGTGTATCCTTGGGAACACCTCACATGGCCAGATAAATATGATGAAAGGTGTGACCTGGAGGTGCTTTGCCATTACCATCACATATCCTTGCCAAAAAATCGGGCTGCCGCACTTTGGCCAATATCGTATCCCGAAGAAGCGGATATGTTTTTTCTTTGATTTATTGGAGGAAGAGATATGGCAGATGGAGAGGCGCCTACAACGTTATCACAAAGCACAACGCGCGATGCTATCAGGTCGTCACATTCAAGAACAATTAATTAACATATATAACAACTCTATGTTGGCATCAAATAACGATATTTCAGACTACACCAATTCCGGTTATGATTACTTTTCAGAATGCATATATGAAAATGATGGGGAAGAGTACGAACCAAATATATCAAACTACAACGAACAATATGTTGATTCAGATACGCAACGATCTTACTTACCTAAATGTTTAGTGCGCAATGGGAAACCATATTGTTGTACTTCTACTAGGTTCGACCTAAGCGTTTGAACACATACTCCTAATAATCATTTTGATTATGTATTATTGTTTTTACTACTTAAGTCAATAATAAAAAATGATATCAGAGCAATCGCAATAATTGTTTGTCATTATATCATATCAGAGCAATCGCAATAATTGTTTGTCATCATATCATAACATTTTTCAGAGCAATCGTAATAATTCTATGTGTAATAAATGAAAATAAATATGAGACATTATATCATAACATTTTTCATAAATATGAGTTATTGTACATCATAACATTTATCATCACAATTACATTGAGACAACAATAAGAAAATTTATTCTTAACATTTTTCAATTGTACATTATACATCACTGGCGCCCTGGGCCGAACTCAAAATCAGCACCTAAATCTGCATGTGAACCCGTGTAAGGGTCAGACCCAAATAAATTACCCCAACCTTGTTGGGCCTCATATGTCGGGACCGGGTCAGAGGGTGGGTCTAGGTGTGGTCTGTAAACGCTCGGACGACTAGAACTAGTACCACCCTCCTCAAACCCTCGACTAGGCATAGTAAAACGTGCTAGTCTACGCTCCAACTCATCAATGCGATCATCACATGCTTTGAGTTGATCCTCTCGATGACGTGTCTCGTGTAATATTAAATGACGTAGACCTCGAATGTTATCTGCTGTCTCGACGTAGGACTGACGCCATTCTAACTGCGTCAAAGATTAAGATGGAGGTGCGTTGGTTGAAAACTCAGGTCTCGGCATATCTATAGTATATGAAGCCCCCTCCGGTAGGCCTACGTCAATCGTTCAATTCTGCCTCGGTGGTTGGATGTGCGTAGAACCACCCACAGAGAACTGTGTCTTATACACATGAGGATCATTTGTCGGTGCTGGTGCTTGCGGAATACGCAACGTCGAAGGTTCCACTGAACCAACTCCAATCAAATCTACATTAACATATCTGGCAATCGGCGGAAGTATTGTCCCGAGTGCTACTGCCTTCCAATATGCATTATACTCTTCTTGTGACACATCTCTTATGTATTGATTTGCGATAGACCAATTTTATCCTGCAACTACTTGGAAATCATGTTCTGAGGCACAACACAAACTTGATGGTGGGTTGTCTGCGATACATATCCTCCCAGTCAATTATCGGATGGCCCGATCACCCAAGTACCAAAAACCCTTAAATAGGGGATCCCAAAAAATCATCCGTAACCCCGATGTCTCTCGAGCATATAAGATGACATCAGAGTCACGGTAGGCAGAAGTCTCGTATGGCTGCCATATAATGGACTCGGGTGACCGCATCTCAAGCTGATGTTGACTGCTTGAGATGTTAAACCGCTGTGCTCCCTTTACTTTCTTTCTGTTCCCCCTCGAGCAACGAAATATGCAGGGCCACGCATCGATAGACGGATCGACGAGAATAGGACATGTCGTGGCCATGTACTCGTAATGTAAATACTGCAAAAATTTTCAATAAATTTAATTCATTAGAATAAGTTGACGTATATTGTAATGAAACATAAATTTTAATAAATAAGATGAAACGATAATATACCTCGAGTATTTGCCAGATGCATTCAACGCTAGTCAACGATCGTCGACTGACTTTGTCCAAAGATCATAAAATACGGGCATAAATAGCCGAACCCCAGTCGTATGTGCCGATGGCAGGAATATCCATAAGATAATGTAAATAACCGAGGTCGACAGTGGAGTGACCATTTGGAAAAAATGCACTCCCCAATACATAAAACCAAAATGCCCGAGCTATGATTGGGGACATATAATCTGGTAACGGTTCAACCTTGACAAAATTTTCTATGTATTTTTTTAGGTCAGAAACAGGAATTCCCGCACCAGTAAATCTCTGTATATGAATTTCTGGGAAAAATTCATTTATGGTATTAACAAAATTTGTATATTGTTCAATTCGTAGATTTTCAATCGGTCGTCCTTGTCCAATTGGAATGCCTGCATGAAGGTTAAAATTTTGTCATATATTTAAATAACTATGAATATGAAAACCATAATATATATTTCAAACAATCATTTATAAATTTAAGTACAACTATTTATTTTCACATATTGAAACATTAAGTGAATATAAATAATTATTTTCATATATTGACACAATCGGAATGCGGGTACATTTTCATAATTTTTTTGTCGTATATTGAAATAATTATGAATATAATTACCTAAAAATATATTTCAAACATTTAATTATGAATTTAAGTACAACATATTATTTTCACATTTTGAAACGATTATGATGCCGGTACATATATTTAAAATTTTGTCATATATTTAAATAACTATGAATATGAAAACCATAATATATATTTCAAACAATCATTTATGAATTTAAGTACAACTATTTATTTTCACATATTGAAACATTAAGTGAATATAAATAATTATTTTCATATATTGACACAATCGGAATGCGGGTACATTTTCATAATTTTTTTGTCGTATATTGAAATAATTATGAATATAATTACCTAAAAATATATTTCAAACATTTAATTATGAATTTAAGTACAACATATTATTTTCACATTTTGAAACGATTATGATGCCGGTACATATATTTAAATTTTGTCATATATTTAAATAACTATGAATATGAAAACCATAATATATATTTCAAACAATCATTTATGAATTTAAGTACAACTATTTATTTTCACATATTGAAACATTAAGTGAATATAAATAATTATTTTCATATATTGACACAATCGGAATGCGGGTACATTTTCATAATTTTTTTGTCGTATATTGAAATAATTATGAATATAATTACCTAAAAATATATTTCAAACATTTAATTATGAATTTAAGTACAACATATTATTTTCACATTTTGAAACGATTATGATGCCGGTACATATATTTAAAATTTTGTCATATATTTAAATAACTATGAATATGAAAATCGTAATATATATTTCAAACAATCAATTATGAATTCAAGTACAACTATTTATTTTCACATATTGAAACATTAAGTGAATATAAATAATTATTTTCATATATTGACACAATCGGAATGCGGGTACATTTTTCAATTTGTTTGTCGTATATTGAAATAATTATGAATATAATTACCTAAAAATATATTTCAAACATTTAATTATGAATTTAAGTACAACATATTATTTTCACATTTTGAAACGATTATGATGCCGGTACATATATTTAAAATTTTGTCATATATTTAAATAACTATGAATATGAAAATCATAATATATATTTCAAACAATCAATTATGAATTTAAGTACAACTATTTATTTTCACATATTGAAACATTAAGTGAATATAAATAATTATTTTCATATATTGACACAATCGGAATGCGGGTACATTTTTCAATTTTTTTGTCATATATTGAAATAATTATGAATATAATTACCTAAAAATATATTTCAAACATTTATTTATGAATTTAAGTACAACATATTATTTTCACATTTTGAAACGATTATGATGCCGGTACATATATTTAAAATTTTGTCATATATTTACATAACTATGAATATGAAAATCATAATATATATTTCAAACAATCAATTATGAATTTAAGTACAACTATTTATTTTCACATATTGAAACATTAAGTGAATATAAATAATTATTTTCGTATATTGACACAATCGGAATGCGGGTACATTTTTCAATTTTTTTGTCGTATATTGAAATAATTATGAATATAATTACCTAAAACATTTAATTATGAATTTAAGTACAACATATTATTTTCACATTTTGAAACAATTATGAATATAAGTAGAACGAAATAAGCCATAAACTATTACTGGAAAGCATTGTGAAGTCCAGCGGAGTGAACGCAAGCTCGACATATGGTAGTTGGAAGGTATGCGTCGTGTCCCACCAACGTTCGATCATCGCCGTCACAATACATTGATCGGAATTGGGCATCACCATAGAAAAGAAATTCGACATAAAACCGACACTGTCGATAATTGTTTTGATATCGGGCTTTCTCTCTTGAATCAATTTGTACAATTTCATTGCCCCCCCCCCCCCCCCCCCCATTCCCCCGAAATTCGAATTTGTTTCCGTTTATTATCGGAGTTTCGCCGTCCGACGCGTGTGATACTCCATCGTAAATACGGGTATAGTTGTCAATTGCGGAATTCGACGATTGAATCGGCGCGGAAGAATCGGGAATTGTCGTTGAAGTCGACCCGTGTTTTTTCGATTTCTCGATATTAATATATTTCTTCCATTTTCTACCTAATTCCATCGTGTTGACAAGATCTGATTTGGAGGATTTTCTATATCTAGATTGGGACTGATTTGAAATTATATTTGGGAATAAATGGAATGATTTTTGAAAGTATATGAATAAATTTAAGAAAAATATATAAAATATTTGGACTGAATTATATGAGACTGGTACATACAAATATTGAGTAAATAAGAAAAGAAAATGCAGGAAGAAGATTATCGATGAAAATGGAGAAGATGAAAGATGAAGAAGATAAATGAAGAAGAAAGAAGAGGAAGTGAATAAATATAAACGGATTGGGAAGAATGAAGAAGAAGGAAGAACTTTCCTGAATATATAAACGGAGGAATGTTACCGTTTGAATGTGACCGTTAAGTTCTTACGAACTTCTATAGTTCGTAAGAACTTCCTACGGACTTCATTTGTTGGTAAGAAGTTCTTACGAACTATAGAAGTTCGTAAGAACTCCACCACTCCTCGCTGCCCATTTGGGCGATAGGTAAAACACACACACGCGCCTCACACGCTGTTAAACTTATCTTTCACCGATATACACCACTACGGATGCTCTTAGAAGCTTGACAAATAAGTTTTATTTCATAAGACACTTCTTAATTAGTCCTATCAAAATATTTTTTTTCTAGACAGATCTTATTTAGACATGTAATGAATATTCACTATATGTTTACAAATAAAATATTTTGAAACAATAATATTTTTTCATGGAACCTATTGGAGTAAAAAAAATATATCGTAGGACCTAATTGACTACATACTTAATAATCGGAACTTATTGGTAAAAACTCCTAAAAAAATTCTGAAGGATAAAAATTAACAACGGTTAAGTACATATTTTCACCTGAACTTTACCTCCATTTTCACTTCACCACGTGTATTTTCATTTTCTGAGCTCAACCCCCTAAACTTTCACAACTTCTTCTAGTAAACACAAAATGTTGATTTCATTAAATATTTGGACGAAAAATTGGTCATGTGTCATCTAGATGAGGGCATTTTGTCCAATCCAAAATAAAATATTTAAGAAAATTTAAAAATTTTAAAAATATGGAAGTTACAGAAGAAAAAAAATATTCTGAAATAACTAAATAATAAAAAATGGGAAATTACAAAAAAAAATGAAAAATATTTTAAAATATGGAAATTACTAAAACCCAATATGGAAATTAAACAAAAAAAATTAAAAATTAAAAATTACTAATAAAACTATTAAAATCTGGAAACATACTAAAAGAAGATATGCAAATATGGGAATGACAAAAATATTTTTTTAAATTTTGAAAACGAGTTTTGTTTATAATTTTGGAAAATTGTAATAAAAACATATGGAAATCTAGAAAAATATTAAAAAGAAATCAGTAAAATGTTTCTATTAAAAATTAGGAAATGGCAAAAAAAATCTTCAAAACATTTTAAAATTGCAATTTTTTTAAAATTCTAAAAATGACTACTATTTTAAAAATCAGTAGAATGTTGAAAAACTTTAAAAAAAGATTAGAAATGATAAAAAAAATATTTAAAACTTTTGAAAATTAGGTGTCCTTCCAACCTCGACCAACACTAGTCTTGTCTTTCCAACTTTAACCGTAACCAAAAAATTGGTGTCCTTCCAACCTTAACGTTAACCCGAAACCATAAAAAATAAAGAGAGAGAGAGAGAGAGAGAGAGAGAAGAATGATGGAGGGACTAGTATATATAGAACCTTAACCACGGTCCAGACCCCTAACCACATGCCTTTTTTACAACCTTAGCCTTAACCAATATAATT
This sequence comes from Sambucus nigra, assembly GCA_949130495.1. Classification (NCBI taxonomy): domain Eukaryota; kingdom Viridiplantae; phylum Streptophyta; class Magnoliopsida; order Dipsacales; family Adoxaceae; genus Sambucus; species Sambucus nigra. The sequence continues at coordinate 305,128,307 of OX422207.1, read as the reverse complement.
GTGTCTAGTTTAATAATTACATTATTTTGATCCAACTCACAGACTTATACATATGTGAAGTCGAAGGTCTTCTGGTGGATTTATTAATTGACTTCATATGTGAGAAAAGAAAATATTTCTATATCTTATTTTCATTATAACTATGACCAATTTACTTTTCTCAAAGGGATAATTACACTTAAGCACCCCGAACTTTGACTCCCCCAACACTTCACCACCTCAACTATCAATTTTTGCAATTTACCCCCCCAGACTTCCACTTCCTGTGCAAGTTACCCAAAAACATCAACGCCGTGATTTTTTGGCAGGAAAAGGCTCACATGTGTTCCACGTGAGATTTAAGTGAGGGAAAACTTGTCTTTCAAGGGAACTTGGATCGTTTGGTATCTAAACAACATTTGGGGAAAAAACCTAACTCTGTTTTAACAAATCAAACCTACTACTTATCGAAACCAAATACATTTCTTTCTTGTGTAATCGTGTTAGATATTATAGTCCAATGGTGTGGGAATTAAGAAAAGGGTCATTTAATATTGAAGAAGGGATGGAAGCTCCACTCTATCGTAAGTTTCTTACATTTTTTTTGTGTTCTATGTATTGTTAAATGTTATGCATGTTGGAATTTGTGTTGCATGTAATTTTAAATCACATATTTGTTGCAAATAACTTCAAAACTGAATTTTTGTTTTTGTTATGAAGGAAGGGAGAGGGGGTTAAGATAAGTACAATGACAAGGGACGGATCTTCTGAAACTATCTCCTCTGTTATAGCCCCAACAATGCGAGAGGGGTCTGGAAGAAAAAAGACCATGAGTGAGCATATGACTCCTCATTATAAGGCCTGGGAATGAATGAGCAGTACCGATCGATGATAGAGAGGAAGTCCTTTTTTCTTTGTTTTTTTATTCCAATGAAGCAAACGATGGGGCTTGAAGTCATTGATGGGTAGAGGAACCTCGACAGGGACAATGTCTGGGAACCTTGTTCAAAGGAAACTAATCAATGAAAGAGTATTGGCAAAGTTGGCAACATTATACCTACCTAATGAATGCCCCATGTCTAGGTTTGTCCTCTAAAGCTAAGTATAAAGAGAAATTAAGGCTAGAGCAGCAACAGGAAGCTTGACTTCCTGATATACCCATATATGCACACGGTCAGGACGAGGACACCCTGTACCTGGATGGGGTCAGGGTGACCTCATCATCAGGCTCCAGATGACCCTTCAATGGGCCGACCCTTCATCAGGATCCAGACGACCCTTCAAGGGGCCTACCCTTCATCAGGCCCGGACGACCCTCCAAGGGGACGACCCTTCATCAGGCTCGGACGACCATTCAAGGGGTCGACCCTTCATCAAGATCCAGACGACCCTTCGAGGGGACGACCCTTCATCAGGCTCCAGAAGAACCTTCAAGGGGCCGAACCTTCATCAGGCCCGGACGACCCTCCAAGGGGCCGACCCTTCATCAGGCTCCAGACGACCCTTCGAGGGGCCGACCCTTCATCAGGCTCTAGATGACCCTTCAAGGAGCTGACCCTTCATCAGGCCTGGACGACCCTCCAAGGGGCCGACCCTTCATCAGGCTCCAGACGACCCTCAGAGGGGCCTACAGTACGAGGCCTAAATTGGGTCTGACTCACTATCAGAAGGAACTTTTCCCTCGGCCTCGTGTTACAGGCCGAGGGTGACGTCATCACAGCGCGTGGTTTAGGAGATGCGTGGAACAGTGCGCGTGAGGCTCACAGGACACGTGGAAGACCGTTACAACCGAATCACCCCCTCACGTGAGGGAATATTATGTCATCATTTGGCATCTACAGGTGTCAGCAGGAGATTGGCTAAATCATCATTCACATGCACCATGCATACTTGGGGGGTATACTACACCCCCCAAGACCTATATATACTTGTCACCTATAACCCTACAAGGGGATGGATAGATCGTAAATTGTAACCCTAGCTGAAAACTTTGCTTGTACACACAGTAGAGAGAGAAAGTGAGCCTATGTGCATTGTATCCAAGGCCATTAGTGCCCATACTTAGTGGATCACACACTCACAATGGATGTAGGCCTAATTGGCTAAACCACTATACATCACTGTCTTATTCCTCTTATACTCATCTCCTTCTATATACTTATACACTTACATCTCTATGGCTGTCATGGTTACTACTGTTTGAGCTCATCATCACTTATCTGGTGGTGCTAAATCCAAGCATCATCAGTTTGGCGCCGTTTGTGGGAACGAGAAGACATCTCTTCCTTGCATACAGCTTAACCTCACTGGGCACTCAGGTGGTGAGCGAGTTCTCCCCGTGTGGAGATATTTCACCATTGAAAGAGACCTATTAAGGTTCTCAAGCTTACAAACCTTCATCAGTTCAGCTCTTCATAGCTCAAACACATGGCACCGGAGATGCCACCACCACTTCCCTAATCGGATGATGGCGGAGGACCCAGTTATAGTCAGCCACCACCTCAGTCTGAGATGGCTGATGTGGCGGCAACCTTGAAGTCTGGCAGCGGGCCAGCGGATCATGCAGGAGAAGTTCACGGCTCTGAGCCAGAACATACTGAGACCACCAGGGGTCTCACCTGAGATGATTACTCCGGCAGCAGCTCCAGGACAGCATGAGGCCAGGGGACCACCCCAGGCACCACGCAAAGACCTTCCACCCCCTCAGCGACGTAGGGATGTTGCTGACCCCCGGCGTCTACGCCTGGGGAGGCAAGGAAACCCTTGCCCTGAAGACAGTTATGATGATCTGGAGGGGGAGGAAGCCCCCATAGAATGCTGAGAGCCATATGAGGTCTCCAATAATACCGTACGACCTCTCCAGGAGAGCAGACGAAAGTGTGGAATACAAAATCCTGACGATCGCCCGAGAGGCTCTTCTTTCGATCGCCTGAACAGGGGATCGGCCTTTGAGAGGCTGGGCCCAGTGAATGACCTGAGGGAAAAATTGTCTAGATCAAGGAGTGCTGCGAGGTCCAGAAGGGAGGCGGCTGATGGCCGACCCTATGGGGGCCAACCCTAAGGACGGGATGACGGTCAGGGGGAGGTAAACAGCCGACACAGGCCAGCCGCGGTAGAACCCTCAGTCCATCTCAAAGAAGCGGCAGGGGATAACATTTGCCAAGACGACCCTACGAGGCCTTGGAATGACTCGATCCAGCGACTGGAGGATAAGATCGGCGATATACTGAAAATCCGCGACCCTCTTCAGAGGGGATACACCATAGGCTCACCCTTTGTGGCGAAGATAGTCAACTTCCCTACGCCATCAAAGGTCAAGCCACCTATGGTCACCCCAAGATATGATGAGAGCACCAACCTTGTCCACCATGTTGAGATGTATCAATCAGCAGCAGACATATACTCTATCTCAGATGAGATGAGGTGTCGTGCCTTCTCTGGTACCCTGACTGGGGCTGCACATGTCTGGTACACGTCTCTTCTAAAAAATTCCATTGAAAACTTTAAGAAGTTGGCAAACCGGTTCATCCACAACTTTTGCTTTGGGATGAGGCCACAGAAGAAGACCACCCACCTTCTCTATGTTAAGAAGGGGAAGAATGAGAGTCTGAGGGACTACATAGCCAGATTCAATAAAGAGAAGCTGGAGGTGGAAGACTATGAGGAGAGCATAGCTATGATAGCCCTGATTGGAGGACTCCAAAAGGGGAAGCTGTTATGGAAGCTTGCTGAAGACCCCCTAGGACGATGGTTGAATTACTGTCAACAGCAGGAAAGGTGATGAACGCCGAAGAGGCGATGGCCGCAAAATACAAAGACGAAAAAGGAGGCGCTAGTGGGGGTAAATACCCTAAGAAGAACAAAGAGGGGAAGAAGAGGTCTACGGACGACAAGTTCGCTGGTTACACCCCACTAACGGTCAGCTGTGAACATATTCTCAATAAAATAAAGAGTGACTAATCCCTGAAGTGGCATGAGAAGTTGATGGCAGCCCCCAACAAGAGGAACAAGAACCTGTGGTGCAAATTTCACCAAGACTACGGCCACACAACAGACAAATGCTTTGCTCTGAAAGATGAGATTGAGAAGATGCTGAAAGAAGGGAAGCTTAAAAAGTACGTCGACAAAGGTGCCTTCAAGAGGGGCCGAGGGGACGACCCCAGGAAGAAGCGAGGCGATGCATGTAGAGAAGGTCCTCAAAAAAGAGGGGATGGCCCTTCTGATGATGAGGACGACCCTGACCTCCCGCTGAGAGACAACCAAGGCCCTGTCAAGAGGCTTAATATAATCTCGCTCGGAGTGGGAATGATCTTCGGGGGTCTAGCAGGAGAAGGGTCTGAGGTCGCTGACAGGAAGGCCTGTGTGGCTGAGGCCAAGGCAGTGACGAGGACGGTACACTCAACCTCTCTGGAGGTCAAGTCAGAAAAGAGGAAGAAGGTAGATACGGACACTCTGATAGTGGGGTTCTCGAGAATGTACTTTAAAGTCCTCCTAGCCCCACACGACGACCCACTCATCATCACAACTAGGGTGCATGGGTGTGAGGTGCCGAAAATATTGGTCGACGGGGGCCGTTCTGCAGATGTAATGTTTTAGCCATTCTTCAAAGCTTAGGTCTCAGCCGTGCTAGACTCATCCCATACCATCATCCATTGATTGGGTTCAGTGGGGAAAAGGTTTATCCCCTTGGAGTGTATGAGGCCGATGTCAGGATGGGGGATGAGTGGCCGAGATGGCTTACCAAGAAGGTCAGTTTCTTTGTGATGGGTGAACATGTGTTTTCGGCCTACAACATCATACTGGGGCGTGTGTCCCTCAAGGGGTTTGAAGCTGTTCCGTCTAAGGTCCATCAGATGATTAAATTTCCTACCCCTTACATGGTGGAGGAAGTTCAGGGAGACCAGACGACAGCGCAAGAATGTTACTACAATTCCGCTGAAGAAAGAGAGGCACACAAGAGGGCTACAACCACTTACAATATTGATACCCTAGACCACAGGGATGAGACGAAGCTAAAGAAAGGAGAGACCACGGAAGAGGTAGAATCCATCATCCTCGATGAGGATGACCCAAAAAAAACCGTCCAAGTCGGCAAGTCTCTGAAGCCCAATATCAAGGAAGACCTCATTAAACTGTTGAGGAGAAGATGAAGCGTCTTTGCGTGGAGCCATGTAGATATGACGGGGATCGACCCTGAAATTATGTGCCACAAGCTCAATGTGGTAGAGTGAGCAACGATAAAGCAGAAGAGGAGAATTTATTCTCGAGAAAAGTATGAGGTCATTAGGGATGAGGTCAAGCAGCTGGAAGGTGCTGAGTTTATCAGAGAGGTCATCTACCCTGAATGGCTGTCCAATGCAGTCATTGTCCCAAAGCCCAACGAGAAGTGGAGAATGCGTGTGGACTTCACCGACCTCAACAAGAACTGTCCCAGAGACAGCTTCCCTCTCCCCCGCATTGACCAGATGGTAGACGCTACCGCAGGCCATGAGCTCATGAGCTTTATGGATGCCTATTCAGGGTACAACCAGATCTTCATAAACCCTAAGGACTTGGAGAAGACAGCCTTCATTACTGACAAGGGGACATACGGTTATAGGGTCATGCCCTTTGGCCTAAAAAATCCGAGGGCAATGTACCAGCGCCTCGTAAATAAAATGTTCGAAGACCAAATTGGGAAGTCTATGGAGGTCTATGTAGATGACATGCTGACTAAGAGTTTGAAGGCAGAGGATCATGTGGCAGACCTAGAGAGGACCTTTAATACGATGGACAAATACCAGATGAAGCTCAACCCGGCCAAGTGTGTCTTCGGGGTCGGATCAGGGAAGTTCTTGGGGTTCATTGTCAACCAAAGAGGCATCGAGGCCAATCCTGAAAAGATAAAGGCCCTTGTTGAGATGAAGACCCCCAAGTCCATTAAAGACGTTCAGAGACTCACAGGGAGAGTTTCTTCCTTAAACAGGTTCGTGTCTAGGGCCACAGACAGGTGTCTACCATTCTTCAAAATTCTCCGAAAAGCCTTCGAATGGAGTGAAGAGTGTGATGAGGCTTTCAAGGAGTTAAAATCATTCCTAGGTTCTCCCTTGCTGTTTTCACGGCCCGTGCAGGGTGAGCAACTTTATGTGTACCTCGCCGTCTCAGAGTCAGCCATCAGTGCAGCCATTGTGAGAGACAAAGACGGGGTACAGAAGCCCGTGTATTTTAACAGCAAGGCACTCTAGGGGGCAGAGCAAAGATATCCAAGGATGGAGAAGTTAGCCTATGCCTTGATCCATGCATCGAGAAAAATGAAGCCATACTTCCAGTCCCATAAAATGGTCATCCTCACCGACTCTCCCCTTAGGCAGGTTTTGCACAAGCCTAAAAAATCAGGGAGGCTAATGGCCTGGGATATAGAGGTGGGGGAGTTTGACATAGTGTATCAGCCTAGGACGGCCATTAAGGGACAAGCATTGGCAGATTTTATGGCCGAGTTTACTTGGGAAGATGACGAAGCTGAGGGTGAGAGCCTCAGGAAGATAGATACTCGACGAGGTGAGCTCACCGACACACCTGCAGATAAGGCTGAGATAAGCACCGCTAGAAGGAAAGTGGATGAAAATGAAGAGTGAAGATATCTCATTAGACAGGGGTCACTCACTGAGGGAAATTTCTCGAAAGAACATGTCGTGTGGAGTCTCTTCGTTGAAGGGTCATCTTGCGAAAGCGGGAGTGGAGCTGGATTAATAGTATCAGCACCTGACGGCACAGACATTGAGTACGCCCTGAGGTTCAACTTTAAGGCATCCAACAACGAGTCCGAATATGAGGCCCTGATAGCAGGACTCTCCTTGGCCAAGTCCCTTAGTGTCGGCCAGATTTTGGTCCATTGTGATTCAAGGCTAGTAGTGAATCAGATACTAGGAGCCTACGAGGCTAAGGATGAGCGGATGGCCAAGTACCTTGAGAAGGCGAGATCATTACTGAAGAGCTTCAGAGAAGTGAAATTAAAGAGGATACCTAGGCTCGACAATGGCCGTGCTGATGCCCTTGCTAGGTTGTCCTCGGTGACTAGGACAGACATCAGGAGGACAGTCCCAGTGGAAATTTTGCTTCGACCAACTATTGAAGAGGCTGAGGGAACACTTGGCACTTGCCTGAATATTACTAAGGAAGCTTCGTGGATAGACCCTCTGATCAGATACATTAAAGAGGGGGAGATTCCAGAAGCAAGGCAAGAAAGGAAGAAGTTGAGATACAGAGCTGCAAAATTCACTATCATTGGGGACACCTTATACAAAAAGGGGTTTTTGCTCCCCTTACTTAGGTGTGTGCACCCATCTGAAGTCCCTTCCATTTTGCAAGACGTGCACGAAGGATCATGTTCAAGCCACATTGGGGGTAGATCCTTAGCGAAGAGGGTGATCACCCAAGGGTACTGGTGGCCGACCTTTGGGAAAGATATCGCGGCATATGTAAAAAAGTGTGACAAATGACAAAGATTTGCCACCATCCCTCACAAACCCCATCAACCTCTTACTTCCATTACATCCCCGTGGCCATTTGCAGTATGGGGGATTGACCTAATAAGACCCTTACCTAGGTCCATTAATAACTATTGGTTCCTCATCGTGGCCATTGACTATTTTTCAAAATGGGTGGAGGAGGAGCCGATGGTAACGATCACAGAGCGGAAGACCTTCCAGTTTATATAGAAAAACATTATATGCAGATATGGTCTCCCATACACCCTCATCTCAAATAACGGGACTCAATTCAAGAATACATCTCTACAGAAGTACTGTGAAAGGGTGAGTATTAAACAATTCTTCTCTACCCCAGGCCGACCTCAGGCTAATGGGCAAACGGAAGTCACAAACAGGACGATCCTAGACAGGATCAAGAAGAGACTTAAGGAGTCAAAAGGAAGATGGGCTGAAGAATTATATGTCGTGCTGTGGGCCTATAGGACGACAGTGAGGACCTCTACCGGAGAGACCCCGTTCATGCTAGCTTATGGCTCGGAAGCCGTCATCCCCACCGAGATTGGGTTTCCTACTCATAGGGTCCAAATGTATGACCCCCAGAGAAATACAGAAGAGAGGAGACTCGACTTAGAACTGATTGAGGAAAGGAGGGAAGATGCCGAGATAAGGCAGGTCGTCTACCAGCAGAGGACTGCAAGGTTCTACAACCAGAGGGTGAAATAGAAACCAATTGCAGTAGGGGATCTGGTCCTCAAAAAGACTTGGCAAAAGCCCAACAAGCTCCATCCAAATTGGCATGGCCCATACAGGGTCACTGATGAAGTCATTCCTGGGACCTATAGACTAGAAAACCTAGATGGCGTGCCCTTTTCCAACTCCTGGAATGCAGATCATTTGAAGAAATACTATCAGTAATTTTGTAAAGTCCTATCGAACGATAGTTGTAATAGGTGTTGCTCCGATAGAACACTTGGAAAATTAATGAGAAATATCAGTGTTCTCTCTCATCTTGTGTTTATCAGTTCTAGTACACATGGAAACATCTTCGGAGAACGACCCTCGGCTATAATGAGACTCAATGGAAGGGACGACCCCACCATTGTCCTCAACAAAGACGAGGGAAGACTGGTTAAAACCATTTAATTTGGTAATTACATCCCTCGGCTATAATGAGGGTCAATGGAGGGGACGACCCTACCATTGTCCTCAAGAAAGACGAGGGAAGACTTCAAACCCATTAAATTGGTAATTATAACCCTCGGCTATAATGAGGGTCAATGGAGGGGACGACCCCACCATTGTCCTCAAGAAAGACGAGGGAAGACTTTGTTTAAAACCATTAATTTGGTAATTACAACCCTCGGCCTATAATGAGGGTCAATGGTGGGGACGACCCCACCATTATCCTCAAGAAAGACGAGGGAAGACTTTGTTTAAAACCATTAAATTGGTAATTATAACCCTCGGCTATAATGAGGGTCAATGGAGGGGAAGACCCCACCATTGTCCTCAAGAAAGACGAGGGAAGACTTTAAAACCATTAAATTGGTAATTATAACCCTCGGCTAAAATGAGGGTCAATGGAGGGGACAACCCCACCATTGTCCTCAAGAAAGACGAGGGAAGACTTTAAAACCATTAAATTGGTAATTACAACCCTCGGCTATAATGAGGGTCAATGGAGGGGACGACCCCACCATTGTCCTCAAGAAAGACGAGGGAAGACTTTAAAACCATTAATTTGGTAATTACAACCCTCGGCTATAATGAGGGTCAATGGAGGGGACGACCCCACCATTGTCCTCAACAAAGACGAGGGAAGACTGGAGCATCAATTAAAATTGGTTAAAAACCCTAGGCTATAATGAAGGCCAACGTAGGGGACGACCCCTCGTTCACCCTCAAGAAAGACGAGGGAGGGGTTAGTGATATTAACATAAAGATTCACAACATAAATCACAGAAGAGACAAATATATAAGACGAAGAGAGGCATTATATTACATTACAAAATGAAAATGTTCATCTGATAAAAGAGTACAAAAATATTAATTACACGAAGAGGGTATGGGCTACAGACAGCCACCCTATTAATCAATGTTAGAGGGCAAGGCCTCAACATCTATTGGAGATTCTTCTATGACCATGACAGGCCGAGCCTCAGATGTGCCTGTGCCTTCTACATGCTGAGATTCCACTTGGGCTAGGGCTTCAGCAATAAGTGGATCGTCCAGTTGAACTACCTCAAGAGAGGGGCGGACGGACGATACTGCGTCAGCAAACTTAAGGACGACCCACCGATAGGCCGTCCTAATCCCCCTCTCTAAGTACACAAGACCGAAGCCTTGGAACTCGTCTGAGAGTTTGTAGGCTCCACAGCATCGTCCTCTGCCTTCTCCACTGCCTCAGATTGCTCAGTCTTGTGCTGAGCCCCCATGTTGGTCAAGGCCTGGTCCCTCTCCTTTATAAGCAAGTCCTTGGCCGCCATGTCTAAATCATGCTGCCTCGTCAGCTCGTCCAGAACCCTTGCATGTTCAATTATGGCACTCTCTAGCTCAGCCCCTGCAGTCTCCAGCTCCGTCTGCAAATCGGCCTCGTGCTGGATGGCTCTCTTTGCTTCATGGAATTTTTGTTGGTTTTCAGCCATCCACTTAGTGGCCGAGGTAAAGGCGCAAACAGACTGCACAGAAATAATAAAAAATTGTCAAGAGGCCGAGAAAATAGTTAGTGAAAGAATGCAACAAAGGGAATAAAAGGAGAACAAATACCTGAGCTAGGGCGTGCAGACCATAGTCATACACTTTTGCTGGAGGCATCTTTGACAGAAATTCATAATCAGCAGCCGAGGGGGAAGAAAACATGGACGCCTTGGCTGCCCTCAAGTTCGCGATAAGGGAAGATGGCTCGGCCTTCATAAGCGCCAAGTTCTGGGACCAGAAGGCCCCCAAGCTGGAAGAGGAGCCAGTCACCTCAGACGACTCTACCCTCGCCCTCGTCCTTGAATCCGGTCGAGGGTCAGCAGGAGCTTCAGGCTCTTTCCTTTTATGACTATCAGTAGTCGGCTCAACAAGCGTCGGCCCCACAGCCCTCATCTTCCTCGGAGCCTGCTGAGGCTCCTTGCCTTTTTTCTTGCCTAGACCTGATAGCAAACTGGGAGCAGTCATTTCCCAAAGTTGATCCGATACACCAGAGGGACGACCTGAACGGAGGATGACACGTCAGACAAATGCAGAGGCAAAGATGAAACACTTTAAAAAAGTAAAGAATGGAAAAAATAATATAACTCACATAGTTCTGTCAGGGGGCTGACCCTCAGACCAGCTTCCTTGAGGAACCGAGGGGTCATCAGATCTTCAAACTTTGGAAGTTCACTCCCTCTCCCTCGTCCTCTCAGATATTCAACTATGTCTTTCTCTTCCAGACTAAGTCTGGGGTCTGACCTGGGCTTCATTGAAGGGTTAGACCATCTTCTGGGGACCCTCGAACCATCGGCTACAGGTTGTGCCTCGACGGAGAATTCCCACTCTCTAGAGACAAAGAAGAATCTCTTCTTCCAATAGTGGTTGGAGGTTTGTGCCACGTGGAGAAGTTTTTTGTCAGACCTCCTCGCCCCCAGGTGATAGTACCCAGGTTGTTTGGACGAGGAGGTGATATTGTAACAGGCCAAAAATACGTCGGTCGAGGGCTCATCAGTGAAAGCATTCTTCCACAGGGAGATGTAGCCAAGGATCGTCCTCCAGAAGTTGGGAGGAAGCTAAGAGGGGGCAACGCCGAGGGCTCACAAAATATCTACGACAGCAGGATGCAGAGGGAATCTGACACCAACCTTAAACATTTGTTCGTAAACTGCAACCTCTCCCTCTTCACCCTTGAAGACCCTCTCATACTCAGAGGGAACCCTCATAGTTATATTGGAGGACACTCCATAGGCATGCCTCCACAGCAAGAGGTCACGATCCCTGATCGAGGAGATATAGGACGAGGCATGGGAGGTGTACTCTGGGTCAACATCTGAGTCCTCACCCTCGTCCTCAATCCCCTCTCCCTCGACCTCATCACCTATCAGAGACCCCTGGGGAAAAGCCATCTGAAAAGCGTGTGGTGATAGGGTTGTCACAGGGACAGCCTCGAAAGTAACCATACCCTCGACCTGTCGGCCTGGGCTTAGATCAGACGTCTCTACTCTCCCAGAAGTTCCAGCGCCTGTTGATGACGACGATCTCTCATCCATCTCTCCAGAATAACTCTCGGCTGGACAACAAGACGACCCACAAGACTCAGATGGCTCAAATGGCTTTATTGTGGCAAGAGGAATGGGAAAAATGGATCGTACCCAATTAGGGTCGGTCCCTCGTCTCCTCTCCTCCTCTTCCTCTACCCATCTGATCTCAACAAATAACTTCTCTCTCAGGGAAGGGAATTCCTCAGCTAAGCTGTAAAGCTTCCTAAGCAGTAAGGGGGAGACCCTACACTTGGAAGAATTTGGGTAACCTAACTACAAACAAATCTCACAATTGACCAGGGTGGACTTTTCGATCAAAACCAAGGAATTGAAGGGTTTTCTATCAAGAATAATTCAATAATAGCTTACTAGAGGTCACACTAGAAAAGATATGAAATAGCCTAAGAAAATCAAACCCTACGAACTTAAAACAGGAAAACAAACAGAAATGAAGATAAGTAGGCACTAGGGTCGAGGTGTTACCTGAGGAGAAATAGCGAAGCTGCCAAGCTTGAAGGTTCGAAACTGTAAAAATGGCAAGAAGGCTAGAAGCTAGAGAGAGAGAGAGTTCAGGCGTGAAGAAGAAGAAGAAGAAGAAGAAGAAGAAAGAGAAACTTTAAAAAATTCTTTAAGTACCTTGTCAATGAGTGGCCCCACTCACCAATGCAGAGCACAGCCCACGAGGAGGGCATTATTAGGGCACAAATCCCTAGGCAGTGTGCAGCCGCCATGCTTTGGAAACTGGAATGACAATGAGTACCTGCCTAGGTGTCATATCAGCTTAACAGGTGTCACTCACCTAACTGATTATACACTATCTTAATTACAACACTGTCCCTCAGTCATCTCAACAACATATATGGCTAAGGGCTTGGGGTGATTGATATACCCATATACACACGACCAGGACGAGGACACCCTGTACCTGGATGGGGTCAGGGTGACCTCATCATCAGGCTCCAGATGACCCTTCAAGGGGCCGACCCTTCATCAGGCCCGGACGACCCTCCAAGGGGTCGACCCTTCATCAGGCTCAGACGACCCTTCGAGGGGCCGACCCTTCATCAGGCCTGGATGAACCTTCAAGGGGCCGACCCTTCATCAGGCTCCAGATGACCCTTTAAGGGGTCGACCCTTCATCAGGATCCAGACAACCCTTCAAGGGGCCGACCCTTCATCAGGCCCGGACGACCCTCCAAGGGGCCGACCCTTCATCAGGCTCCAGACGACCCTTCAAGGGGCCGACCCTTCATCAGGCCCAAACGACCCTCCAAGGGGTCGACCCTTCATCAGGCTCCAGACGACCCTCCGAGGGGATGATAGTATGAGGCCTAAATTGGTCCTGACTCACTATCAGAAGGAACTTTTCCCTCGGCCTCGTGTTACAGGCCGAGGGTGACGTCATCACAGCGTGTGGTTTGGGAGACGCATGGAACAGTGGGCGTGAGGCTCACAGGACACGTGGAAGACTGTTACAACCGAATCACCCCCTCACGTGAAGGAATATTATGTCATCATTTGGCATCTACAGGTGTCAGCGGGAGATTGGCTAAATCATCATTCACATGCATCATGCATACTTGGAGGGTATATTACACCTCCCAAAACCTATATATACTTGTCACCTATAACCCTACAAGGGGATGGATAGATCACAAATTATAACCCTAGCTAAAAACTCTGCTTGTACACACAGTAGAGAGAGAAAGTGAGCTTATGTGCATTGTATCCAAGGCCATTAGTGCCCATACTTAGTGGATCACACACTGACAGTGGATGTAGGCCTAATTGGCTGAACCACTATACATCACTGTCTTATTCCTCTTATACTCATCTCCTTCTATATACTTATACACTTACATCTCTATGGCTGCCATGGTTACTACTGTTTGAGCTCATCATCACTTATCTGGTGGTGCTAAATCCAGGCATCATCACTTCCCAAGCAAGCCTGATAGAAATATTGATAAGGTATCTCCTTGGCTAGTCATTTGGTTTGCTAGGGAGGAGAAAACGTGAAAGGAAACATAAGATGTAGGCAGGCAATTCCAAACCATAAGTTACTTCGGCTTTAGAACCTTCTTCCAGAGTAAGTGTGTGGAAGAAATAGTTAATCAAGGGGTAAAGCTGGCCTTGTTCGAACCACCAACACAACTACAGCATATCTGGTCCAAGGAAGAATAGGCAGCAGCCTCCTCAAAATCTAGAGCTTCATCAGAATAAGTTGAAGCCCTAGTGGGATCAATCCCCAAAAACTCACAAGCATCCTCTAGAGTGACTGTAAACTCACCCCAAACAACGATGAAATTATGGGAAAATATGTTCCAATAAGAAACTAAAATTTGAAGTGCAACATTGTGCTTGGACAGAGTGGCATCTCCAGACCAGAATGCACAGTTAAGACCTGCCTTAGAAAGGGCTTTAGTGTAAGTAGATTGGATGTAATTGGACCAAGATGAGAAACGATCTGAGCGACCTTCGAAAAGGAAGTACCCACGATCCAGGCAGAAGTGTAAAGTCCCTTATGGGACCCAAAGCCCTAAGTATACTTATTTGTGGCCTCATTCGCCAAATTCATAGGATCCTACTTGTTAGTCAGTTGAGAAGAAAATACCTTACACTTAATGGGAAATTTATCACCCTTATCAAAGAGAGGAGAACGACGGTATGAATGGAGTTGTTCTTAGCATGACCACAATGGCAGGGGCATCTTGGACGGAAGCATGGCTGAAAACCTCTGGGGCATAGCTTGAAGAATCCATGTGAAATATTTTTGAGGTGTGGGAAGGAGGTTAAAGCAAGGGGAATGAGGAGAGAGGGCTGAAAGGGGTGGAGGATGGTGGGAAAAAAGAGGAGTTTATGGAGGCTGCAAATTTTTCTCTCTAGAAAGATTTTAGCTCTGGATAAAAATGGCAGAAACGGAAGAAGTGAAGAAGAAAATGAAAAATAAAATGTTTAAGTGTTAAAAGGGAACAATTCGTTAGAAAATTCAAGTTATAGTTTGTATCTCCCATACGTGGGAAGAGGCAAAGGCATGATGACATTTGGATTACCAGGGATGATAGTAATCCTTCTAATTTGAAACATGACACTTCGAGGGCGGGTGTGGAAGTTGATGGTATGCCAACTGATTCGACTAAAAAATGTGTATCGAATGCGTGTGATTACGGCTCAAGTGCAAGTCGGTCGCTCAAGTAATGATTCGATAAACCGGGTGTCGAACTCAGGGAATAGGACGAATGCTTGTGACAATGAATAAGAAGAACGATTAACCCTACCATTGACTCAGAGAAAGAAAGGAAAAGATGATGATTTTGTGACTTTCCTATAAACTAATGCAACTTAATTAAATTATTAACTAAACTATGTATGCAAGAAGAAATAAATGAGTTTGAAATAAATATAAGAAAATGGAGTTGGGGTACACTCCCCCGAACCGTCGGTGATTACGTAGAATATAAAAGTTTCAAAAATATAATTCTGAATTCAAATACATTTCAAATAGTTTTTTAGCATTCGACATAAGTGGATTTCACTCCTCACAATATCAAATCAAAAAGCATATTCGACGATCAAAACTCTAACTTCACCCTTAAACACTCCGGTTACCTAGGGCAAACGGAATTAAAAAACCTACAACTTTTATTTTGGTAAAGTTCAAACCTTTGAATTATTAATTATATTTTATCACTTTGAAATCATTTCGTAAATCCTAGGTTGGGTTCATATACCCTAACCCGCTAAAAACTTAGTTGGGCATATCTATGTGGGACACAAATAAAAATCTAACACTGCATGCTTTGGAAATCATAATTAAACTATTACTAAACATTCATGATAATTTTAGACTCCCAGAAAAATAAAGAAACATGCAAATACAAATAACATGCAAGAACAAGAAAGATAAGACAAACTTGTTTAAAAAAACTTGAGAATTCGGTCAATAATATAGAATCTTAATGCATGAATTGAAACTAGGGTTCTTGACTCCTTTTCCCTCTAATTATCAGGTAAAAAGTATCTTAAAAATACCTATCCTCCTAAAATAATAATAATACCACGTTTTTACAAGTGTTTGAAATATAACAAACTCTCCAAAATAAGTGGTAAGTTGAAAAATTCGCCAAACAGAAAATGAACCAGTTCCATTTTGTAATCGAATCGTTTTTTATTTCTTTAAAATCTCTGAAAAAGCGAACCAGTTCTACTTTGTAATCGAACCGGTTCTGATTTCCTTTTTATTCTTCTCATCTTCTAACTCCCATATCTTTTTAATCGTTGCTCAGATTGGGTTGTCGTTTCTTCCTATATTCTTGTGAGCTTGCAGTCTTCAATTTATCTTTAGATCCCACATTCCAATTCCAACTGTATAATTACGGATTTTCCCTTGAATTTTCTTTTTTTCTTTTCGATCTTCATTTTGGTTTCTCTCTTTTCTTTGTGTGGATGAATTACAAGAAAAATCTAAGAGAAAACACGAAACTCGGTGTACTTGTTAGAAGATGTCAACAATAATGATATGAGATAAATCCACTTCAATTGCACCGTGCGAGGTGATAAAAGCCTCTGAATTACTGGGAATAAATATGAAGAATTTATACCCAACCAAACCCCCCTAACTTAGAACTTTGATCGTCCTGAGCAATGTAAAAGAATTAAGCAATACCAAAACACTTGAAAAATATTTTATTGGGATAGAGTGTATTTTTTGCGAACGAGCGATTATATTTAGCGTATGCAACAAGTCGTTAAACCACTAGGTTACCCTAGTAGGACGAGTGGTGTCTCGCCAGGGTTTGTAGTGAATATACCCACAAAATTTGGTTTTCAAGTCAAATAAACAATCAAAATACTTAAAAATTGTACAATTTAAATTCCTCAAAACTATTCACCCTAAATTTATATTCAGCAGTCTCAATTCGTAGTGTGTGTGCGAATCCAAGAATTAAACCGCTAATTTCCACTGATTGATCATTACATTACTTTTCAAAAATTCGTTGCAATTTCTCACGGATTCTCTCACAAACGAATCACTCAGAATGTGGTTATTTATCTCGGTATGCGTGATATAAATAGTAAACGCATTGGAAAATGAATTCACGCATACAATTAGAAAGACAGATTTATATGGGTGCAAAGATCTCATCATTGGAATATGATTATTGGAAAATGGGAAACATCATCTTTTAGTCCGCACGATTTAATCTCTCTTATTATCTTTTCGTGTCTTAGCTCTCCACGCGGTAATTAATTTCATTATTCTGACTCGGTTAGGATTTTTTCAGGTTTAAGGTGTAATGGGTAATATGGGAATAAATGGAAAATTTCAGAGTTGGAAAATTTTGCTTACTATATCTTTTTTCTTTTTCGGGCTTTTACTCTTTTTCTTTTCTTTTTCTACTTTGTTTCTTATGTTTTTTTCACTTATTTTTTCTATTTTTGTTGAGCATTATTCTATTTTTCTTGTCCCTTTTTGCGCACTTTTCGGACATAATTGATGAATTTTCAAAGTTTCACAATTTCGGGCAATTGGTTTTTCGGGTTACAAACAAATTTGGTAAATTTATTTGGCTCAATTTGGTTTGCAAAAAGGGATAATTTTTCACAAATTTTTTTTATGGCTCATATTTTGGGGTTAAACAAGCGAGGGCCTAACTTCATTATCCGAACTACTCATCATTTTTCCATATACGTCTCGAGAATATATTTAGTTTAGAGATATTTTAGCGCATATGTAAGACAACATCTCACACGTTTCCCGTAACCGATCAAAACAAAGGTATAGATACAATCAACAACTTATTTAATCACTGAAATGAACGTTGAGTTAACCATTAACTCGGATTGATTTAAAAAACTCACAAGGATTGATAGGCTTGAAATCTAACCGAGTTAGTTAATCTCCACATTTATTCTTTAAGTCGTCAATTCTCGCTCCATTTTCATCTTTGGTCAATTTCGGCTTTGTGCATTTGATTTTAACAATTTGAGACTTTAAACAACATTTTGTACCATTTTTGTGAAATTTAAATTCCAATTTTTATTTATTTTGAAGAAAAATATTTTTGGCTTTTTCGAAATTTTTCTATTTTTTTGGAAATTTTTGAATTTTGTATATTTTTTGGGGGCATTTTGAAATTTGCGAAATTTTTAAAACGCACGTGTACCCTCCCCCAAGCTTAGACAATTGCAATGTCCTCATACAAAAAGGACTAAAATCTAAACAAAAGAAGAGTGCGTAAAGAAATAATGGCAAAATGCAAGGTTTTTATATTAATAACCAACTGCGTACAAGCAACTAGAAAGGATAGATCCTATATAGTTATTTTTAACAAAAATAGAAAACAATGACCAAAAAAGAATAACTACATAAATGGAGACCAAAACAACCATCAATCCTCAAAAGCGAGGCTACTGTGGGGGCAGATGAGAAGTGCCATGAGCTCTTGGGTCATAAGGGTCATAAAAATATATCAGGAGTGTGACATTGGACCCGACTTGCAACCTATTCATATTGGCTTGTAGGCGGACCATCATACTAGTGTCACGGCGATATGCTTTTTGGTCCGCCCGATATTCGTGTATAAACCCGTGAAGTTGAGCCTCTAGAGAGTCGATGCGGCTAGAAAGACCCTCCCCCTCCAACTCATAATCGGAGTCTGCATCCTCGTCATACTATTCCTCCTCTCCCTCACCCATCAAAATATCCTCCCCAACTTGAGTGGCTTGTGCTTGTTGATGTACAAACCTCATTTGGTGAGCGTTCCTAGTGAGGGAGGAGGCACCAATAGGCTTTGGGAAGGAGGGTTGCGCCGATGGTGTCTCGATGCCCGCATCCTTTAGGATGGAAGTGATGAAACGGCCATACGAGAGGGCAGATTTACTGGTATGATCATATACGGCGTTCACGATTTCCCCGTAGAAGGTGCGAGTGAGGTTGATATTGGTGCCCTCGTAAAGTAGGTGGAAAAGGAAATTGGCTTGGCAGACGCGGAGGGAGGAGTTGGCAATAGTTTGCAAAATGGAATCGCATATGATGATAAAGGCGAAGTGGAAGCTCTCGTCTAAGTTACCCACGGGGAATGAATCGCGTGTCTAATCATGGTTTGTTGCAATCCAAGCAATGCACTCAGCCCGACGCAAAGGGATGCCCATGGTGGGGTATGCATAGTCTGTCGGTCTTGGAACTCTCTTGACCCTTATTTTTCAAATGACCATCTCGACTGAGAAGGGGATGACGGTCTCATCCACATAAGCCTCGCCTTTTGTGTTGGACAATTTCACGAGGGTGTCGTAAAAGGTGCAGACCTCGTCGGGACAAAAATTAGTGTTGGGCTTCGCGAAGAAGGTACACCACCCCCGGTGGCGGAATAAGTGGGTGACCGCTTGGGGAAGCTCAGCCCAATTAATTTATCTCTAAATTTGTATGGTGCAACATGCAGAAAAGATGGCTTCGCACCAATTTTTCTCTTGGTTGGAGCGATACAGGGATCATGCCCTTCGATGACTCACGTGCAGTTGTATTTCTCGACGACATTTTCCTGGCCCATGGTAATGAAGGGATGAGGGAGTATGGAAGAGAAGAAATCTTTTAAAAGAATGGAGGTGGTGAATAGATGTGTGAGGGGGGATGGATGGGGTTATTTATAGGTGAGGATGGGAGGGGTTTTGGTGAGAAAAAGGGAATGATAATGGTGGCAAAAAGTGGAGGGAAAGTAAAAAGGGGGGGAAGAATGTATTAGGGGGAAATTTTCGAAGTGGGGAAAGGGATATGAATATGGTAAGGTGGGAAGGAGGGAAAAATAAACTCCCGAAAAAGCAAACTGGTTCGGGCCTGTATAAGAAACAAGGCGAACCGGCTTGGGTACCATAACAATCTTTGAAAAGACGAACCGATTCGGCACTGGTATAATGCCCAGAGTGAACCGGTTCGGATATCTGGCACTGCAAAAATATTCTCCATCATTTTTGAATTCATGCGTAAGCAACGATCCCGATTACCTTCTCGACATTTTTGCAACACTGCTACTTATGCTTTCACCTCGGAACCCTCAAAATCTCACCGTAATTGAACAAAACTCTCTAGCGTGTTGTGCAATGATGTGGCTAATCCTTTCAAAGTCGTGACTCATGACCCCATACTAACCTAAACTATGGGACTCCTTATGGTGCAACACTAATCACCCCATACGCGTTGGGGGTACGACGACCTCTCTTGTTAAGCTCACTCCACCCCGTAAATGGGATCCGAAACCAAATTGTGTCGGCTTCCTCAACATACGCCTCAAGATATGTCTTTAGGCATTGTCCATTCACCTTGAACATGTATCCCCCCTTAGGATCTTCTAATTCAACGGCTCCATGGGGAACACCTCACTCACTACAAACAGGCCAGTCCACCGCGAACGTAACTTTTCGAGAAACAAGTGTAAATGTGAGTTGTAAAGAAGCACTTTTTGACTCGAATGAAACTCCTGAAACTCCTTTCTATGGATAATTCATTCATGTGCGATTTCCATCCTTTCTTTGGATATTTTAGCGCTTTCATACATATCGCTACGTATTTCTTTTAACTCATTCAATTGAAGCTTGAGAGCTTCTCTGGCTTGATCCATGTTGTAAATCACCCTCTTGATTGCCCAATACACCTTATGTTCTAGCTCCACGGGTAGATGGCAAGGATTTTCATACACAAAGCTAGTGTCATATGGATCATTCTTAGCATCACTGTCTTGATCCATGTTGGTCTCATATGGATCATTCTTAGCATCACTGTCTAAAACTTTTTAAAGTTACTAAGTACCTAGTAATTTAATTAGACTGATGCCAAATTTTATCTTTCATTAATTAACAACAGGTAAAAAATAAATATTAATAAAACCATCAACACAACTAATAACTAAATCCTAAACAGATGAATAACATAAATCAAGATAACCGAATCAACTAACGATTCAATAGTAAAATACAACAGTAACTAAAATAATAACTTGTATACACAAATTCCGATAAGTAAACTAAATACAAAATTTGAGGGCGATATGCCCAAATGAGTACTAAAAAGTTCCTACATTAGGAATAAATGAGAAAAACGTCTATAGAAAAGTCCTGCAACTTCCACATGAGCTACTGTTATGCATTCCTGGATAGAATCCTCAAACTGAGCGTCCTTGTGGATGGACACCTAAAATGTTTTGAAAATATTTTGACACGGGTCAGAGCCCAAGTAAAACATTTTGAAAATATTTAGCAAGAAGTTAAATTGCAGTAATTAAATATGCATGCACACTTTTCATATTTAAGCTAGTGTCGCACTCTCTTGAGGCATAGCTCACCCCTCATCTAATGTGCACACTTAACGCTTGCCTTCTAATTTTCCTAGTTAAGCTACCCCACCTAACTAGCCATAACAAGTCTCCTTCTACCTATTAACTCATTGTACCCACCCGTATTACCCATACAAAATGTTACCAAATTTCCATGTCTTTTACCCCATTATAAATTTCTCAGTATATGTTTATTTCTCCCCATAATATAGTTATTTTTAATGTCACTATCTTTCTCTTCTACTAAACCCACACAGTAGAATAAATCACACGTACACATATATCACTTTGTTATATATATACTAACACTGCACCCCTAAGCTGAGTTGCGGTGCGAGTATACTATGCTATAATGTCCTGGTACATCATCTACCAAACACCCGTAGTAGAATAAATCACAAGTATATATATATTTATCACACTAATTATATATATATATATATATATATATATTCAATACAGCATCCCTAGGCTGGGACCTGCGGTGCATGCATTCTCTGCTATCAAGTCCCCATACATCACGCACTGTATAAAGAACTACATATTTCGAATCACTCTCGAACCGTATCAATACAAATCACACATATTGGAGGCGAACATAGTTCACATACTCATGGGTCACGCACATACCTATGCTCCCATAGTCAGCTGACTTATCAACTCACAAATAAGTCTTCACAATCATATGTTCTTCAGGTACCAAATCTAAATCCCCCCGAAGGGACAGAAGACAAGATTGTCCTCTTACTACAACCTCCCGTGATAGGAAGTATGGTAGGTATGTCATACACATAATAAATCATACAAATCAGTATAGGTATACACACAAACGATATCATATATTCCATACATAGCATATATATCTCCCAAATATCCTATGTTTTATTTAATTTCAATTGTACGTCTCATTGTATATTCCCGAGTATGGCAATTATCCTTTAAAATATTGTAGTTTTTAATTCACTAATATCCTACTGATCTAAATCATAGGTTCGCTCATCCCCCGAATTTGTTACATTTCAAATTATATCGATTAATCTAATCAATTTCACATTAATTAATTTATTATAGTAGTGTCACCCAACTACAATACTCCGACTTACTCATATGGTACATATCTTCACCCTTTAGAATTTGTTACACAAAAATTCACTATTAAGGTTAACACCGCTCGTTAAATTAGCTATTCGATAATTTATTATATATATCTATAATATATTAAACCGATTAATCTGTGCCTAACTCCCGTAGCACTATCCTGAGAAATATCAGAGTCAAAACCCCGACCCTCAATTTAATTACTATCACCTTAATTAATTTTATCCAAGTGGTGTCTCTCAACCAAAATTCCCGGACTCCCTTTATTGGTCCATATTTTTAACCTTTTAGAATTCAGTTCACCAAATTCGGTTAACAAGTTTAACACCCTTATTAGATTTAATAGTTCTTAATAATCATCCCATGAGACTCTAAGTATTAGGTTCCATTTAATTTCTATCAATTACATTTCACCCGTATGCTAAATTCATCCAGAATTCTCATTTGAATACGTTCGTATATTTTTGACATATTTTACCGAGCGTCGTTCATTATAAATACTCCTAAATCCATACCCCGGATTCATCCCTATCTAATCCAAGGATAAAATAATATTTCTTTATAATTTTTTAAAGTCCTTCACTCATCTAAGGACATATCCAATTAACCCAAATTTATTTCTTCCTAAAGATGTCGGTCTCTCGCACCCTATCGTAGAAAAAATCATATCAAATCCAAAAAAAATCAGAAAAATACAAGGTTGGTAATCAAGAGACCGTGACGAAAAGATCTACAATATCATGTTTTACAATAACTAAATGGGTCAATCGATCGATGAATTGGTTCGATCGATCGATCAACGAGATATCAGTCATCTTGCCTGAGTGCTTTTTCCATCATTTTTAAACTTTGAAGCTTTTCAACTTCAACCCAGACCTCGATTACTTATTCTCCCATATTTATTTCATCTATAAACATGTTCAAACACTAATATATGACATTAATCCTCAGTGATTTTCATTAAAATTCTAGGGTTCATAAATTGGGTTTTTCTCAATACCCCTTAAATAACAATTCTCAATTCGATTCAATAATCCGAATTGAATAATAATTTCTAGAGGTCTTCTTTTCTAAATCATATTCTAGACTCATACGATATTATTTTAACATCAATTAAACATCAATTTCACCATTAATGCTTAAATACCCAAAACCCAGATTTAACATGTGATACCCTCCAAAAATGAATTTTTCTATAATAACTCATCCCAAAATGAATATGGTTTACACCCACCATAATATGAATCGCAATACCGCAATTTAAATGAAAGCAAGTTTAGCTAATTTCTTGAAAATTTCGTAGAGTCTGATCCTTTGATGTAGATGGAGATTTTGACGAAGAACACATCAATCTCCTCTTTGCTTGACTCCCAAAAGCTCTCCAACTTGATCTCTCTTTTCTCCTCTGCAACTAGGGTTTTTCTAAAATGAATTATGGCTTCCATACCCTATCACATTTTGATTTTATTATTCCAATCCCGATTTTAGGTTTATGGGCTTTATTAAAATGGCCCAAACACTCCCGTGTGGTCCGATTATGCCTAAATTGCCCCGAGACCCAATTACTACCCCCGGGTACTCTATTTTGACTATTTTAACCCTTTCGGACTCAACCATACACTCAGAATCACCATCCAAGTTACTTAACTAAAATCTCAAATTTTAACCTCAAATTATGACACATGTATTCTTAAAAGAAATAACCCGAATTAATTTAAATCTCAATTCTCCAAATAAATTGAATCGTCCAATTTAAATAAATTCTCCAAATTAAATAGTTTCTCCAAATCTTCAATTTATTTTAAATTCTAATTATCCAAACTAGATAAATTATTTATCCTCAAAAATACGAGGTGTTACATACTTCCCCCCTTACAAAGGAATTTCGCCCTCGAAATTAAGATGAGTCTAGTACTCTAAGCCTTGAATTCTTCATTATCACATGTCTCTAATATCTATACGCATATTTCTACCCCTTTTAATTGCAAATTTTATTAAAATTACATTAATTGTCCAGGGCGCCCATACATCTTATACCTGTGCATAACTGCACAAAGGTTACCCGGCTCCACTAGTCTTAAATTGTAATACAACTTTCAACTTACAGTTATAACTCCCTGAATGCATACTAGCCAAGGTACCAAAACTATGTGCTAGTGACCAAACATCTCCCCACTTCCAATGTTGCGCTAAGTTTCATGCGTGGGATGTCTCGCAAAGCAAAATCCAAACGAGGAACCCCCGATACACTACTATCTAGCATTGTCGGTCGATGAGATCCATTTGGCCCTCAGTCCATAGCACGTACCCATAAATCTCGTCTCCTGACATAAAAGTATACCCGACCATTTTCATGTTACCAAAGACATCATACAATATAGCGCCCCTTACTATCACTAGTATCTTAGCGCGAGTCAATCACAAGCTATTTATCCTCACTCGATACTAAATATATCCACACTGAATCCCATCAGTAAACGCCCCTATTCCTCGGGATCAAATTTAATAATATAAACACTTCCTCATAAGTTTAATATGCAACACACGATAATATATATACACAAATATATAGGTTAGACCCTCTTTCAGATGATAACTAGCACATGTAAATCATATCTCAGAACAGGGAACATAAAGTCTCACCATACTATATACTATAGCCCAAACATTTCGATATAATTATCAGTAACGTCTCCTACGTAATACATTTATCTCATGCTCATCTCCCCACTCTCGGCGTGGCTATATCATACGGGTATTCTCAATTACCCCAATTTGCAAATTAAGTCCTTCTCGACCCTGCCCCAACCATTAACTTGTGGTGCAAAAAATTTCTCAGTGCATCCTTCGTAGCACTACCTGGCTCCACTAGCCATATATCGTATTAACTCTCAGCTTTAAGCATTTCCTCTACACGTTTAATAATTTAACATTTAAAACCAATGCACTAGCATCTAAGAATGTCTCGCTATTCCCAACGTTTATTACGGTTCATGTGTGTAACCCCCCGTAACGAAGTTCAAAAGAATTTTCCCCAATGCATTATCCCCTAGCATTGTCGGTCATCGAAATTCGTGCATTCCAAGCACATAACCAAGATATCACAAATTTCGTCTCCTAACACATAAATCAAATCATCTATGCCCATGTCTCTTAAGGCGTCACACGATACTATGCTCTCACTATCACTAAGGTCTCAGCACTTACACAACAATGAGTTAAATCTCTCCACTAAACGGTAAACTCGATATACCCGGAATCACATTAGTAAAAGTTCCTTTGCGCCGGGATCCAATATAACTAGACCTATGTACTCTCTGAAGTCTATTTCATAAAGCTCGACCCTCTTTTAAGTGAGACATCATAAAAATACGCATCCTACCCCGAAATAGTAAACATAATAGGCTTGTTGTAACCTCTCACCATCACTTAACAGTTTGTGCTTAGGATAGAACCATATCTCGAATATTACCTCTCAAAATGAGATAGCCTCATAGTATATATATATATATATATATATATATATATATATATATATATATATATATATCCTCTCAGTTTTCACACCCGCTCCCCTGCGAATGGATCTAAAGAGAGCCCTTCTACTCAACGGTGAATAACCACACACTATAATTGTATTTACGATACCTCTACTAAACCCGGTTCACATGCGAATCTTCAATAACATCCGTCGTTCTAGCCAAATTTTCCTAATCCTCACTTGTGTATTTGCACCACGAGTCCATTTTTAACTTACGGACCCTTTTTGTTTTTTTCGTATCCACCTCATTAGGTACGAAGTTTGCTAAACAAGTCAACTCTCCTTCATGTCCGAACACTGTCCGGCCCTTCTGAAGTAGGACTTCCTTTACCCCTCTATTTAAACAAGTGATGAGGGGATTTGCAGTTAAACCGCACCCCAATTTCATTATCCATGGTATCTCTACATGGTTGTGGTGATCGGCTCCCACTGCTACTATGCCGCTCCTATGAGCCAAGATTTTATCTGAAATTTAATTTTGGGTGTTACTGCACTCCACCCTACTCAATTTCCTATGGGTTATCCCTTTCCATTAACCCGTTACACTCCCCCTCTTTCTCGAATCTACACGGATGGCTCTTCAAAGGAGTTCCCCCGACTCATCCCCTTTATCGACTACACTGGGTGAGTCTGAATATGCACTACTGCTTTCTACGAAGGTGTTTAGGGAAACTAATGCACCCTGGTGTTTATCCTAATGCCGTCTATCGTAAACAATAATTATGGTGACTTCTATCGCGAGCACCGTTTCTAAAATATTCCATGCCTTCTGCTGAGTCTCCCCTCCTGTAGTCCTTCTAACGGCCCTCGCTGGTCATCCCAAATTTGTTCGGTGTACGAAGCCCAAACGAACTCGTATATGAATCGCATCCACTATTCTTAATATCAGGAGAACGTAAGTCGTATGCGTGAAGGAATAAAAAAATCCTATAATAAGGTTATATAGCAAAGAACGCTATGCTGAAACGTAATAAGCCGCACAAATCCTAAGGACTCTAGAACCTGATGCTCTGATACCATCTGTGACACCCTGCCTACTAAATTACCAGGTGGCCAGCACATGATCAAAATAAAATTTTGGTCTCATATTTCTCATTCTTAGCATCATTGTCGAAAACTTTTTAAAGTTACTAACCACCTAGTAATTTAATTAGACTGGTGCCAAATTTTATCTTTCATTAATTAACAAGTGGTGGAAAATAAATAATAATAATAATAAGACCATCAATACAACTAATAATTGAATCCCACACAGATGAATAACATAAATCAAGATAACTGAATCATCTAACGGTTCAACAGTAAAATACAACAGTAACTGAAACAATAACATGGATACACAAAGTCTGATAAGTAAACTAAATACAAAATCTGAGGGCGACATGCCCAAATGAGTACTGAAAAGTTCCTACATTAGGAAGAAATTAGCAAAACGTCTATAGCAAAGTTCTGTAACTTCCACATGAGCTGCAACTACGCATCCCTGGATAGAATCCTCAAATTGGGGGTCCTTGTGGCTGGACACCTAAAATGTTTTGGAAAATATTTTGACACGGGTCAGAGCCCAAGTAAAATATTTTGAAAATATTTATCAAGCAGTTAAATTGCAATAATTAAATATGCATGCACACTTTTCATATTTAAGCTAGTGTCGCACTCTCTTGAGGCATAGCTCACCCCTCATCTAATGTGCATACTTAACGCATGCCTTCTACCTTTCCTAGTTAAGCTACCCCACCTAACTGACCATAACAAGCCTCCTTCTTCATACTAACCCATTGTACCCACAGGTATTACCCATGCGAAATGTTACTGAATTTTCATGTCTTTTACCCCATTATAAATTTCTCAGTATATGTTTAATTCTCCCCATAATATAGTTATTTTTATGTCACTATCTTTCTCTTCTACTAAAACCACACAGTAGAATAAAATCACACGTACACATATTTTATGCAGTCCCGTGGCTATGCAGTCGATTCATGTGGGTTACATTGGTCCTGTGTGAGGTGTTCGTTCCTCTTACAGGGCCGTTTTGTGGCTGTTTTACATTTTCACCATTTGACAGCATGTTTTTAAGCCTAAGTTTAACAAAATGCAAATTTTGGTTGTGCCCTCAAACATGGGGTTCCGTGACTACGCGATCGGTTCCCACGAATTACATTGGTCCCATGCGAGGTGTCTGTGCCTCTTACGAGGCTATTTTGTGACTCTTTTATGTTTTCATCCTTTGACGGAATGTTTTTAAGACTAAGTCTAATAGTTTCCAAATTTTGGTCGTGCCCTCAAACCGAGGGTCCCTTGACAATGCAGTCAGTTACTGAGGGTTACATTGGTCCTGTGCGAGGTGTCCGTGCCTCTTACGGGGTTGTTTTGTGGTTGTTTTACATTTTTACCCTTTGACGGCATGTTTTTAAGCCTATGTCTAACAATTTGTAAATTTTGGTTGTGCCCTCAAACCGGGGCTCCCGTGCCTACACGATTAGTTCCTACGGGTTACATTGATCCCGTGAAAGGTGTTCGTGCCTCTTTACGGGGCCATTTTATGTTTTCACCTTTTTAAGGCATGTTTTTTTAGTCCTAAATTTAGATATTTTGTAAATTTTGCTCGGTCCCTCAAACTGGGGGGTCCCGTGACCAAGCGATCGGTTCCTGGGGGTTACATTAGTCTCATACGAGGTGTTAGTGCCTCTTATAGAGCCATTTTGTGGTTGTTTTATATTTTCACCCTTTGACGGCATATTTTTAAGCCTAAGTTGAACAAAATTTAAGTTTTGATCGTGCCCTCAAACCGAGGGTTCCATGACTACGCATTCGATTCTTGCACGTTACATTGGTCCCGTGGGAAGTGTTCGTGCCTCTTACGGAGCCATTTTATGGCTATTTTACATTTTCACTCTTTAACGGCATGTTATTAAGTCTAAGTCTAACAATTTGCAAATTTTCGTCATGCCCTTAAACCGGGGGTCCTGTGACTACGCGATCGGTTCCTACGAGTTACATTGGTCATGTGCGAGATTTTTGTGCCTCTTACTAGGTCATTTTGTGGTTGTTTTATGTTTTCACCCTTTGACGGCATGTTTTTAAGTCAGTCTAACAATTTTCAAATTTTGGTGGTGCCCTCAAACCAGAGATCTTATGACTACGCAGTCGGTTCCTGTGGGTTACATTGATCCCGTGCGAGGTGTTCGTTCCTCTTACGGGACCGTTTTATGGTTGTTTTATATTTTCACCCTTTAACGGCATGTTTTTAAGCCTAAGTTTATATATTTTGTATATTTTGATCGTGCCCTCAAATCGGGGGTCCCTTAATTATGCGGTCGGTTCTCACGAGTTACATTGGTCCCATGTGAGGTGTTCGTGCCTCTTACAGGGCTATTTTGTGGCTTCTTTGCATTTTCATCCTTTGGCGGCATGTTTTTAAGCCTAAGTCTAATAAGACAAAAATTTTGGTTGGGCCCTCAAATCGGGGGTCCCATAACTACGCGGTCAGTTCCTGCTGGTTACATTGGTCCCGTTCGAGTTGTCCGTACCTCTTACGGGATCATTTTGTGTTTTCATCATTTGACGGCATGTTTTTAAGCCTAAGTTTAACAGTTTGCAAATTTTGGTCGTGCCCTCAAATGGGGTCTCGTGACTACGCGATCAGTTCCTGCGGGTTACATTGGTCCCGTGCGAAGTGTTAGTGCCTCTTACGGGATCATTTTGTGTCTATTTTACGTTTTCACCCTTTAACAGTATATTTTTAAGCCTAGGTTTTGATATTTTGTTCGTGCACTCAAACCGGGGTCCCGTGACTACACGATCGGTTCGTGCGGGTGACATTGGTCCCGTGTGAAGTGTTTATGCCTCTTAGGGAGCCATTTTGTGGTGGTTTTATGTGTTCACACTTTGACGGAATGATTTTAAGCTAAAGTCTAACAAAATGCAAATTTTGGTCGTGCCCTCAAATCAGGGGTCCTGTGACTACACGATCAATTCCTGTGGGATACATTGGTCCCATGCAAGATTTTTGTGCCTCTTACGGGGTTGTATTGTTGTTGTTTTACGTTTTCACCCTTTGGCGACATGTTTTTAAACCTAAGTATTAAAAAATGCAAATTTTGGTTGTTCCCTCAAACTGGGGGTCCCGTGACTACGCGATCGGTTCTTGAGAGTTACATTGACCCCGTGTGAGGTGTTTGTGCCTCTTACGGGGCCGCTTTGTGGCTATTTTACACTTTCACCCTTTGACGGTATTTTGTAAGCCTAAGTCTAACCAAATGCAAATTTTGATTGTGCCCTCAAACCGGGGTCCCATGACTATACGGTCAATTCGTGCGGGTTACATTGGTCCCGTGTGAGGTGTTCGTCCCTCTCACGGGGTCGTTTTGTGGTTGTTTCACATTTTTACCCTTTTACGACATGTTTTTAAGTCTAAGTCTAACAGTTTGTAAATTTTGGTTGTACCCTCAAACCAGGGGCCCCGTGACTACGCGATCAGCTCCTACGGATTATATTGGTCCCGTGCGAGGTGTTTGTGCCTGTTACATGGTCGTTTTGTGGATGTGTTACGTTTCACACTTTAATGGCATGTTCTTAAGCCTAAGTCTAACAGTTTGCAAAAATTTGTCTTGCCCTCAAACCGGAAGTCCCATGACTACATTGTCGATTCATGGGTTACATTAATCCCTTACGAGGTGTTCGTGACTCTTATGGGATTGATTTGTGGCTATTTAACGTTTTCACCCTTTGTCGGCATGTTTCTAAGCTTAAGTTAAAGGTATTTTTCAAATTTTGGTCATGACCACAAATCGGGGGTCCCGTGACTATGCGATCGGTTCTTGCAGGTTACATTGGTTCCGTGGGAGGTGTTCATGCCTATTACGGGGTCGTTTTGTGGATGTTTTATATTTTTACCCTTTGACGGCATATTTTTAAGCCTAAGTATAACAAAATGCAAATTTTTGTCATGCCCTCAAACCGAGGGTCCCGTGACTATGCGATCCGTTCCTGCGGGTTACATTGGTCTTGTGCGAGTAGTATTGGTGTATAATCCTAGTAAAAAGGTATGATGAACAATTTTATAGAATAAAAAAGAGAAAAATATTAATTTTGTCAAATATTTATGAAATAAATATTTCTAAGTTGTTTTCAAAAATGGGATAATTATGAATTAATGTCATGTTCGAGTTTATGGAAATTAAGAATGTCTCACTCATTTGAAACCTTTGAATAACTCCCAGAATATTACATTAGCCGAACTTCCAATATCGACTAATATTCTAGAAACATCATACCCGTGTACTCTCATAGTGATCACTAAAGGATCGTCATGAGGGGCTAGGATCCCCTTGAAGTCTAACGTCGAAAAACCTATTACCAAAGTGTTCAAGGAGATTTCTTCCTTTTACCCCGATTTTAATCAACAGCAGCCGAGTTTACCACCTCATTCTTCGCGAGAGCCTTGGCCGCTGCTACATGGGCCTTCCAGTCAAATATTTATTTTCCACCGCCTGCTATATCGCCACATATCATTGTTACCCCCAGAGAGATCGTATGCAGCCGGCCTTTGGGATCAAGTATCTTTTGCGGGAGATCTGGGTCGGTCACATCAACATCGGAGGCATCATCATCTCTGTTTATCTGGGAATATTGTTTACATTTGTCGTCTCTTATCTTTTGAGTGTTGTCTCATCCACCTCCTGCACCGCTCTCATCCCATACTACATGAGTTTCCCTTGCTTCATCATCTTGTCTATCTCATCTTTGAGTGCAATTGTAATACCCCGCCCTAAATACTTTAGTTAATTCCAGTATGAAGTTGCGATTAAACGAATTTGGAGGTTTTAGATGATTATTGAAAGTATGGGGTTTGAAATGAAATAAAGAGAAATTATATAACAAGGAATAAAGTGTGGTTATAAACGATTTAAGGGAAACAAATCGAACAGTATAAAAAGTACTTTGGGATTTTACATTCACAAAAGGATTATATTTAAATTATTGGTTATGTGGATATTCTGTTACATATACATTCTTGAGTAGAAATAGTGGGGGGAAATAGGCAGAAATTAGAAAGATCGGATATTAAGGAGTTAAGTCCCTACTCCCCTCACTTATATTAAATGTCGTCCAAATATAGCCATAAAAGTTAATTAGGCAAGGTACGCAAATTTCTGAGGCTCTGAACTGTTGGGAAAGAAGATAAAAAAAAGGAAAAATCTCATAACCAAGTGGGCCACATGCAAACAAAACTGAGAAAATGGGAGTCATCGTCCCAAGTAGTGAGGTCACTTAAACGGGGACCAACGTCACTGAAAAGAAAATCAAAACTGATCAAGCGACGGTGAAAGGCACATGTCTCTCTCTCCTCGCCATCAAGCCTCCGATGGCAATTTAGTCAATTTGGTTGCCTATTCCGTCCCTCTGATTGCAAAAATTCATCCCATGGGAGCCTGCCTTCTCAAAGACGGTACCAAACTCGTGAAATACAGTGTAATTAAAGTGACGGGTTGCAAATTAAAAAGAAATAAGAATGTAAGAGACAACTGGCTTGAATGCGTGGGTTCCTATTTATGTCCTCTCTACAGACCTGCCATGTCGTTCATATTCCCAGCCGTCTGCTACATCTTGGGTCATCTTAATTGTACAAAGATATATATATATATATGTAGAACTGGGTCATGGGCAAAATTGTTTTGTACGAGAAGGAAAGATAGAGAACCAGTGGTACTGCGTATGCACGAGGAGAGAGAGAGAGAGGCTTGGGACGCTGAAAGTGACAAACTCTCTTTCCTCTCTATTGAAGAAATAGACTCACCATCCCCAAAATCTCCCCAACTCAAGGGCCTGGCACTTCAAATTAAGGAAGTGAAATATATCAGGTGACTTAATCTTGGGATAAAAGAAGGAGACACATGGTTGTAACCTATGAAAATTAGCCCTATCTCATTGCCGTCAACTCATGGCCTGACTTCTGATGAAGGAAATTGAAAACAGTGATGGGTTCCTTTATTTTGTGGACAAAGATGAAGGCAAGCAGGTCTGGGGTTTCGAGTAAATAGAGACAGGTACATATTGCCTTTTTTCCTTGGGTGTTGTCGTGTATTAGGTGGGTTTAACATGAGAGAGGTATACCCCCAGGGGCGTAGCGGGATGGTAAGAGACCGAACCTCAGTGGTCTCAACAACCCAACTGGCGTGGGTGAGTCTATCCGCCTACCGCGAGTCCCTGTCAAATTGTGGGCATCATTGGGGGTGTGCTCTGCCCACCGTGAGTTTGGAACCGGCCAGTGTTCTCAAAGAGGCACCGGGTCGAGGTGTTCTCACAATAATAAAAAAAATAAATAAATAAATAAATAAATAAAACATGAGAGAGGTATACATGGTCTTTTATTTTGGAAGAAACCTAGGATGAGCTCCCACAAATTGTGTAACCCTCCATACCGTCGATCAAGAACATGTGTCAGCCCACGGAGCCACTTTCGGATGGGACAAATGAGTTATTTTATATGGATGGTGGGTCTCTTTTGGTTGGGTGTATTTAAGAAACGTGAGTAGGGGAGACCCACTTCATTTTATTAACTATGCTCACACAAAATGAATAGCTATCTTCCCCACTGATAAAAATATAATTATGAAAATATAAGACGCTATTGTTAGGAGTATTAATGGGTATTTGAGAAGGTGGGTATTCTGGAATGAAGATGTATATATTATGGAGGTCTTGGAGAAGGTTTTAATGGAGCTTTTCTTGGAACCTCTGGAATTTGTATGGTGAAGCATTTGTGACTCCCTTTAGGCCCACCTTTGAAGATGGGGGAGTCACCCATCTTCTTCAAAACCACCAGTATTTTCAGAGTGTTTGAGGTGGGATAATATACACTTTTATTTTAGACTTTATTGGTATATATTGTAGTCTTACTACGGCTGAGTATTAAGGGTAGGTTTCGTATGAACAAAATGATAAGTTTATAGTAAAATCAGAAGTGTACATTTTTATGGTAGACAAAAATGTAGGAAGTTATTATTTGTGTAGTTTTCCCTAATAATTTGGAAATATGTATTGTATGGGAGAGAAAAATGTAGAAAATAATATCCGGGTGTAATTTCTTGTAAAAAGAAATAAAGGACATTTTTATGGAATAAAAATGCAAGAAACGTATTATTTGTGCAAATTTCTAGTAAAAAGAAATATTGGCATTTTTATAGAATAAAAATGTTTGAAAGTAGTATAGGTGTCTAATCCTACTAAAAAGGTATTATGAACATTTTTATAGTATAAAAACGTGGAAAATATTAATGTTATCAAATATTTATGAAATAAATATTTCTAATTATTTTCAAAATGGGATAATTATGAATAAATGTCATGTTCGAGTTTATGCAAGTTAAAAAAGTCTCACTCATTTGAAAAATATTTTCGTTGTGAAAAATATAAAATTCTAGAAAGAAATACGTGATTAATCCATTGATAGGATCTTAGCATTTATAGTGCATCATCTATACATATAAACTTGTAGTATTTTATGAATAAATATGTGAGCAAGTTTAGTAAAGGTCTTATTGGATTTAAACATAAAGTAAGACAAAGATGGTATTTCATGTAATGAAGTTGTTCACTTGACATGTATAAAAGTGTGGAAAAATTTTGATGTCAAACAAGTGTTAAAACAGCTGAAGCGTTAAAATGTTAAGTTGGAAATTTAATGATTATTTTTTAGAAATGGCACTTGTTAAATGACTGACTTGCCAGTTTCTACAAATAAAGGACTTACCTAAAGTTGAACATTTTTATAGGATAAAAATGTTAATCAACGTTATTATACTAGTATGGGTGAAAGTGAATTAAGTCCAAAAATGTGAATGATTTTTTGTATAAATGAACATGTATGTAAATTAAGGGATTAAGGAGAAAGTAATAGTATTCCAAGTATAATGGAAAAATGGACGGTTAAGTCCAAGGCTTTGGCTTCGGCCCAAAAATGCAAATTAAAGTAAACATTATGGAAATGTTGAATACACTGGTAAGATAATGATAATGGATGATGTTGGGTTGAATAATTAAACAGGGCTCTGATGTCCCTAGTGGTGAAAGACCCCAAACCGACTGCAGTTCACTTGGCGCTCGGTGCCGGATGGTGAAATTACATGAAACCGTGGGTGTGTGTGTGTTGTGGTGAGTGTGTGTTGGAGGAATCCCTAAAGATAATTCTAAGTAATGAATTAAATATTCATGAAAGGGGCATAAATGAATGGCATTAATTCATTGATTTACTAATGCAAGAATAACGCATTAAATATTTAATATTCATGTGGCAACATGGGATGGTTTAAAATATGATAAAATGATGTTTAAGATACCTAATGAGGTTTGAATCATAATAAACACAAGCGTGCATTGTATAAAGCTTTCAAACCAAGAATGAGTACTTTCTAAACACGGTGTGTGTGCATTGAAAACAAGTCTTAAGCAATGATTAATAACTCAGCATGAGTTAATGAATGTTGGGTAATAAACGTTTGAAAGTAAATGGAATATTTTTCCAGACAATTGTTAATTATCTAACTGGGTGAGTTAACGGGAAGAATAGGCTAGATCTTAGTTTTGAATACAAAATAATTCTTTTGTAAAGACGAGAATGATAAAAGGCGTCAAATAAAATTTTCGAAATAAAACAGTTTAGTATATTCGGACCTGTATTTTCCAATAGTATATATGTAGATATATACGTATTTTCACATGCATGTAGTGTAGTGTGTGAGTATACTTTATGACGTTCGTTTATGTACTACATTTGTATGTAATCCCACTGAGCATTCGCCTCACATCCCTCTTTTGTTACGACAGGTTGCATGATGTTCCTTACTTTGAGAGCGTTATGCAGGTAAGGAGTTACTTACTTTTACGATTAGTGGCTCTGTTTACTTGGCCTTGGGGGAACTTCCCTCGGGTCCTAACACGTAGTTGATGAAAATTGGAATCACATCCTAATAAGAGTAATATTAAATAATAATAATAATAATAATAATAATAATAATAATAATAATAATAATAATAATAATAATAATAATAATAATAATAATAATAATAAAACTCGACTAGAAATATTATCTAGGTTGTTTCACTACACTTCACAATTAACGTATGAACCGGATTGGGTTGATCCTTTATTAACCCTTAAATCTAGGTCGGGGCATTCAAACCTGGTATCAGATCTTTAGGTTCATGTTCCTTTCAGGGTTGACGTGGTGAGGTCGGTAGTGGATCTTTCAGCATCGAGCCGATCACACTTTCCTGGTGACGGTTTCTATTTGTACCTTGATGGTATAGTCGAGATCTTAAGCATGTCGTGTTATTCTCTTTGAGTTGATGGTCGGCTAAGTTAGTAACCATTCTTATTCCGCTGCATTTGTCTTGGTAGTGTTAACTAGCAAGTATCAGGTATTGGTGTAGACCGTTAGGTGGTAGCTCCTTAGACTTGTGAAATGTGTATCATTTGGAAGTTAGATGATTAGAAAGTCTTAATGATTTCAGTGCATATTAGCTTGTGTTCTTGTGGTTTCATCTACGAGATTAGGTGACTAAGTAGCGTGGCTGGAGAATAAATAATTCCATGGAAATTAGAATACCTATGTGACTTGATTATGAACTGGGCTTAGGTAACCATATTGATTCAGGGTAATTTAAGAACGAATCTATATAGTCCTTGGGACTCAGTGTTACAAATGGTGATATTGAATTATGGTTTTAGAAAAATGAAATGGTATTGCGGAATAGGATCTCTTATGGCGTCAAAAGTATTGACCTAAAAGTTTGTAGGTAGTACATGATGCCCCGTATCCTACCAAATGTTTAATAGTGGTAGTAACATATGATTTAGTAAACAAGTGTGATGGCTATGTAGTGAGACAATTTAGCTACCATAACGGAGTGTTCAAAAAGGGTTAAGTTATATGATGTGTTGAGTTTAATCTCAGGTTATAGTTATGGACAGGTATGTGAATTCGTATTAATAATGCCTAGGAGATATGTGCTAAGGATTATCTAATGAATTGTTAGTACTGTGTATTGTGATGACAATAATGTCTCCCCCTGAAATTTTTGGATTCCCTTATGATGTAAAATACATAGTCTTACAGTTGGTAAAACACGTAGTGACTAGGATTGATGCCTTGAGGATATGAGTTTGTAGTCACGTTCAATTGTCATGCATGATAAGATTTTGATGTGACGATTATTACACTAGGATGTGTATGACCATTTTGGGAAATGATTGAATTGTTGTCTCCTCCACGAAGTGTGAAAAGAAATAAAAAAATGTATCGAGGTTTGTGTGGTGATAAACATGTCGTAGTGGTGAATTCGAGGTTTTGTAACATAGGTCATGGTGCGACTTGTGATTTCTCGTGATAGATGTGTAGACTGTTTAGAGAGATGACTAAGTACGGTGTTATCACCATATTGAATTTGGGAATCATTATTGTATTGAAGCCTACATAGTAATGGTAAATCATTGATGATTGTTGTAAGTTTAGGTCATGTTGATTTATGGGGGTACTTGGAGTTAGTGCCATGGCTTTTTTTTATAAGTTGGTGTCGTTATATGGCCTTTATGGATAATGTCGAAAATAGGTTAATGAGTCCAAGATTATGCACTTAGGAGACTTAAGAAACGGAGATGTTCCTTATGGTTTTAGAGATAGCACTCGAAACGACGTCTTAAGATCTATTATAGATATTGCATATGCTAATTAAGTGATTTGGTGTGACATTAGTAAAAGAAATCATTAGGTCCTAGGCATGGATAATGTTTAAAATTTTGAGATGTCATAAAAATAGTTACTACCTGGGATCATGTAGGCCATTGCTAAGAGTCATAGAAGTGTTTTGTGAGTTGAATGACGGAAACTATGTGAGTGTTATGTTTCACTAGATAAGAAGGATCTCGAGGTTTGGAAAAAAAAATTGCAATCACATGTGGAGATTATGGAGACTTGAGTATGTAGGTCAGTGACTAATGTTAAGAAATGATAAATGTGACTCCGCTTTAATATGAAGGATAAAAAAATGTAACCTCAGTCTTAAGGAGGGAAGCCTAGTGTTTTAACTTCCAAAGTGAAGCGGTTCCCAAGTCATTATCTTTGAAAATGGGTAGTCGTGATTAGTGATTCAAGACAAGACACGTGTCTAGGAAAATATTTCAGCGTACATATAGGTCAGTGAAAATTTTAAACTTCAAGTGTACGTTATGGATCTTACTTTGCATGCCATGGTTCGTTGCCCGAATTCAATTATTTCATTCTGTTGTGGCAGTCGCCTGATCCATTACATCTTATTATGTCTTCTTGGATCCCAGTAATGGGAAGTTGTTATTCTAGTTATGGGTCTGCATTCAGGCATAGCGTCGCATAAGTAGTGATGCGAATAGGCCGGGTGAGGCTGATGTATCACGGCACGGGAGTACGCTCTTCTTTAAAATCACCCTTATCTTACACTAGATGGTGTATATGCATGGTCTCGCAGTTATGAAATTAGTTTATGTGTGTGCTTGATAGCTTTAAGTTAACACATTTGCAAGTTAATCGGTATAGCTGGTTACGATGTGTGTCCCGGATCTAAGGTCACGACTCTAAGATATGAATAAAAAAACTTGATGGAACATTAAATACTGATGTTGCACTCCGTATGGAATTTGCTGATTGAGAATGTTACATCTCATGCGTATTTGGGTTATCATACCTCGGATTACTCTAGCGTAACGCGTAGTATAGTAGGAGGTATCAGTCCGAATAATCATTGGGAATTAAAAAGGCTCTCTCAAAATCATTAACGTCGAGGATGTATCTTCCTAGCCTAGGCAAAGTCGAAATCGTTTGACGAAATGTAGACTTGTAAATTTCGATGTTCGGAGTAATTCATGATAATGAGTTCTTTGGGTGTTAGCATGATACTTGGTGATTTTCAATTATTTAAGGGATTGTTAAGATGGACATGACAGTCATGCTTGGGAGTTAGCAATAAGACCTCAAGGTCCACCATGGTCATATCAAATTAAAGGTACGAAACATTTGAGTTAGACTATATTGTTAAAGACACCTCAGATTGGAATTAGATTGTTGAATGGGTGTTTTGTCAGTTGGTGATTATAAATTTCCAGGACGAAATTTCCTAATGAGTTAAGAATGTAATACCCCGCCCTAAATACTTTGGTTAATTCCCGTATGAAGCTGCGATTAAACTAATTTGGCGATTTGAGATGATTATTGAAAGTGTGGGGTTTGAAATGAAATACAGAAAAATTAGATAATGAGGAATAAAGTGTGGCTATAAACGACTTAAGGGCAAAAAATCGAACCGTATAAAAAGTACTTTGGGATTTTACGTTCACAAAAGTATTATATTTAAATTATTGGTTATGTGGATATTCTGTTACATATGCATTCTTGAGTAGAAATAGTGGGGGGAAATTGGCAGAAATTAGAAAGATTGGATATTAAGGAGTTAAGTCCCTACTCCCCTCACTTATATTAACTGTCGTCCAAATATAGCCATAAAAGTTAATTAGGCAAGGTACGCAAATTTTTGAGGCTCTGAACTATTGGGAAAGAATATAAAGAAAATGAAAAATATCATAACCAAGTGGTCCACGTGCAAACAAAACTGAGAAAATGGGAGTCATCGTCCCAAGTAGTTAGGTCACTCAAATGAGGACCATCGTCGCTGAAAAGAAAATCACAACTGATCAAGCGACGGTTAAAGGAACATGTCTCTCTCTCCTCGCCATCAAGCCTCCGATGGCCATTTCGTTAATTCGATTGCTTATCTCGTCCCTTTCATTGCAAAAATTCATCCCATGGGAGCCTTCTCAAAGATGGTACCAAACTC
Organism: Sambucus nigra; assembly: GCA_949130495.1. Lineage (NCBI taxonomy): Eukaryota > Viridiplantae > Streptophyta > Magnoliopsida > Dipsacales > Adoxaceae > Sambucus > Sambucus nigra. Next base: position 305,088,805 of record OX422207.1, on the reverse strand, counting down.
GGCAAATATAGTGAAATTAAAGTGACGGGTTGCAAATTAAGAAGAAATGAGAACGGAAGAGACCTGCCATGTTTATCATCTTACCAGTCGTCTGCTACATCTTGGGTCATCTTAATTATACAAAGATATATATATATATATATATATATATAACTGGGTCGTGGGCAAAAAGGTTTTGTACGAGAAGGAGAGAGAGAGAGAGAACTAGTGGTACTGCGTATGCACGAGGAGAGAGAGAGGCTTGGGACGCTGAAAGTGACAGACTCTCTCTCCTCGCTATTGAAGAAATAGACTCAACATCCCCAAAATCTCCCCAACTCATGAGCCTGGCACTTCAAATTAAGGAAGGGTAATATATCAGGTGACATTATCTTGGGATAAAAGAAGGAGACACGTGGTTGTAACCTATGAAAATGAGCCCTATCTCATTGCTGTCAAATTGATCAATGGATTTAATTTGCGGTCAAGTCATGGCCTGACTTCTGACGAAGGAAACTGAAAACAGTGATGGGTTCCTTTGTTTTGTGGACAAAGATGAAGGCAAGAAGGCCTAGGTTTTCAAGTAAATAGAGACATGTACATATTGCCTTTTTGCCTTAGGTGTTGTTGGGTATTAGGCAGGTTTAACACGAGAGAGGTATACATGGTCTTTTATTTTGGAAGAAACCTAGGATAACCTACCATAAATAGTGTAACCCTCCATACCGTCGATCAAGAACACGTGTCAGCCCATGGAGCCACTTTCGAATGGGACAAATGAGTTTTCTTATATGGTTGGTGGGTCTCTTTTGGTTGGGAGTATTTAAGAAACGTGAGTAGGGGAGACCCACTTCATTTTATTAACTATGCTCACACAAAATGAATTGTTATCTTCCCCATGGAAAAAAATATAATCACGAAAATATAAGATGTTATTATTGGGAGTATTAATGGGTATTTGAGAAGGTGGGTATTCTGGAAAGAAGATGTATATATTGTGGAGGTCTTGGAGAAGGTTTTAATAGTTCTTTTCTTGGAGCATCTGGAACTTGTATGGTGGATCATTTGTGACTCTCTTTAGGGCCACCTTTAGAGGTGGGGGAGTTACCCATATTCGTCAAAACCACCACTATTTTCAGAGTGTGTGAGGTGGGATAATCTATGCTTATATTTGAGACTTTATTAGTATATATTGTAATCTTACTACTGTTGAGTATTAAGGGTAGGTTTCCTATGAACAAAATGATAAGTTTGTAGTAAAATCAGAAGTGTAAATTTTTACGGTAGACAAAAATTTAGGAAGTTATTATTTGTGTAGTTTTCCCTAATAATCTGCAAATATGCAGTGTATAGGAGAGAGAAATGTAGAAAATAATATCCGGGTGTAATTTCTTGTAAAAAGAAATAAAGGACATTTTTATGGAATAAAAATGCAAGAAACGTATTATTTGTGTAAATTTCTAGTGAAAAGAAATATGGGCATTTTTATAGAATAAAAATGCTAGAAAGTAGTATTGGTGTATAATCCTAGTAAAAAGGTATGATGAATATTTTTTTAGAATAAAAACGTGGAAAATATTAATGTTGTCAAATATTTATGAAATAAATATTTCTAAGATGTTTTCAAAATGGGATAATTATGAATAAATGTCATGTTCGAGTTTATGGAAGTTAAGAATGTATCACTCATTTGAAAAATATTTTTGTTGTGAAAAGTATAAAATTCTAGAAAGAAATACGTGCTTAATCTATTGATGGTATGAACATAAAGTAAGACAAAGATGGTATTTCATGTAACGAAGTTGTTCACTTGACAAGTATGAAATTCTGGTAAAAGTGTGATGTCAAACAAGTGTTAAAACGGCTGAAGCGTTAAAATGTTAAGTTGAAAATTTAATGATTATTTTTTAGAAATGACACTAGTTAAATGACTGAATTGCTAGTTTCTACAAATAAAGGGTAAACTGGAACTTACCTAAAGTTGAACATTTTTATAGAGAAAAATGTTAATGAACATTATTATACTAGTATGGGTGAAAGTGAATTAAGTCCTAAAATGTGAATGATTTTTGGTATAAATCAACATGTGTGTAAATTAAGGGCTTAAAGAGAAAGTAATAATATTCCAAGTATAATAGCAAAATGGACGGTTAAGTCAAGGCTTTGGCTTCGGCTCGAAAATGCAAATTAAAGTAAACATTATGGAAATGTTGAATACATTGGCAAGATAATGATATTGGATGATGGTGGGTTGAATAATTAAGCAAGGCTATGCTGTCCCTAGTGGTGAAAGATCACAAATCAACTGCAGTTCACTTGGAGCTCGGTGACGGACGGTGAAATTCCATGAAACCGTGGGTGTGCGTGTGTTGTGATGAGTGTGTTTTGGCGGAATCCCTAAAGATAATTCTAAGTAATGAATTGAATATTCATGAAAGGGGCATAAATGAATGGCATTAATTCATTGATTTACTAATGCAAGAATAACGCATTAAATATTTAATATTCATGTGGCAACATGGGATGGTTTAAAAGGGTGATAAAATGATGTTTAAAATACCTAATGAGGTTTGACTCGTAATAAACGCAAGCGTGCATTGTATAAAGCTTTCAAAGGAAGAATGAGTATTTTCTAAACACGGTGTGTGTGCATTGAAAGCAAGTCTTAAGCAATGATTAATAACTCGACATGAGTTAATGAACGTTGAGTAATAAACGTTTGAAAGTAAATGGAATATTTTTCTCGACAATTGTTAATTGTTTAATTGGGTGGGTTAACGAGAAGAATAGGCTAGTTTTAAGTTTAAAATACAAAATAATTATTTTGTAAACATATATACGTATTTTCACATGCATGTAGTGTAGATATATACGTATTTTCACATGCATGTAGTGTAGCGTGTGATTATCCTTTCTGCCATTCCTTTCTATACTACATTTGTATATAATCCCACTGAGCATTCGGCTCACAGCCCTCTTTTATTATGGCAGGTTGCATGATGTTCCTTACTTTGAGAGCATTATACAGGAAAGTAGTTACTTGTTTTTATGATTAGTGGATATGTTTACTTGGCCTTGGGGGCACTTCCCTTGGGCCTAACACATAGTTGATGAAAATTGGAATCGCGTGATAATAGGAGTAATTTTAAATAATAATTATAAAACTGGACTAGAAATATTATCTAGGTTATTTCACAGCACTTCATAATTAACGTATGAACCGGATTGGGTTGATCCTTTATTAACCCTTAAATTCGGGCCGGGTCGTTACAGCAATGCACTTGTCAATCGTGTGGTCGTGATCATGATGGAAATCACACCGCTTGATTTTATCCCTCTTATGAGGAGGGGCTTTCATCTTAATTGGCCATCTCAAGGATCGATCAATTTTTATTTCATTTAGATTCATCTCCGAACTAACAGTCAACGGGTTATAGTCGACAAACTTGTCATTCGCCGACCTCTTCTTGTCTTATTTCCCTTTGAACTTTTGGTGTTTACTTCCACTTGCTCCTTTTTCATGTTCTCCTTTAGCCTCTATGGCCCCCTTCGAGTTCATAACTCTCCCAGTCGTAGACAGGAGTTCTGCCCTGGATTTTGGAGGATCTTCGGCCAGCTTCCATATGAGTTTTCCCTTCTGTAATCCTCCCATAAGGTTAGTCATCGCAATACTCTCATCATAGTCTTCCACCTCCATTTTTTTTCTTTATTAAAGCATGTTATGTAGTCCCTCAGGGACTTATTTTTTTCCTTACTTGACATACAGCAAGTGTGTGGTCTTCTTCCAGGGATTCACTCCAAAGTAAAAATTGTGAATGAAGGTTTTGGCCAATTTCTTAAAGTTTTCAATTGAGTTCCTGGGAAGAGAGGTGTACCACACATGCGCAGCACCTGTAAGGGTGCTGGAGAAGGCTCAACACCTCATCTCATTATAGACTAAATAAATATCTATAGTTTATTGGTACATTTCAACGTGGTGAACTGGGTTGGTGCTCTTATTATACTTTGGCGTCACCACCGGTGCCTTAAATTTAGTCGGGGTCGAATAGCTCACTATTCTGGTAACAAACGGTGACCCTTCCATGTAACCCCTCTGCAGGGGGTCTCAGCTCTTCAAAATGTCGTCAATATTATCCTCAAGCCTCTAAATATAACTGTTTCATGGCTTATCGGCTATTGCCAGTGCGGCATTACCTCCCTCGGCTATTAAATCATTATCACAGGTGCCTTCCCTATCGGCTTGACATTGCAGAGGTTCTCAGTCGGCGATCCTTTAAGTACTATTATCATTACGTTGTTCCTCATCTCGATCATGTGATGGCCATTATACAGCACACCCACTATTTCTCCTGGATGTCACCCTACTACGAGACCTAAAGAGTCAAGTCTCAGAGGTCACCTATTGGGCTGCGTCTATCAAAAGTAGGCCCTCTACTGAGTCTATTAAGCACTCAGGCTCGAGGTTGACCTTCTCAGCTCGGCCTTGCACTATTTTCCCTACTGACTTGAATAGGGCGAACAATATCTCCTGAGATCTCATAGAGTTCCCGATATTCTTCATCATCATCACATTGATCGTACTGAAACTCTTGGACTTGACTTCCCAGGCACAGATGCTTGGGGTCGATCACATCCCATTATCTTTGCTACTATTACGCTTATTTCTGCGAGGCCGAGTGTGGTCCCCCTGTTGCCTGATTTCCACACTCCCTGGCGGCCGGAGTTATCATTTCCACTATCGTGCCAGTGGGCCTAGTCAATATGTTCTGGCTGAAAGCAGCCAACTGCTCATGCATCTTCATTTGGATGGCCACCAGCGAGTATAGCGTTGCTTCGACCTCCGTTATCTCAGACTAGGGTGGCGCTTCGCTGGAACTGGGGCGCTTGTCTGCAACTGGGCCAGCGCCGTGTGGAGGATCTAGAGCCATGAATTTTGGCAGATGAACAGAACTGAAATGGGTCCATAAGGTTAGCTAAATACACTAGGGACGAGCTTGGTGTGACACCCTTCCTAATTAAATACCGGGTGATCAGTCCTTTATTAAATTAAATCGAAGTATCCGGTTGGTTCAGTCTTAGCATCACTGTCGAAAACAATTTATTTTATTATTTACCTAATAACTAATTAAACTAGTGTCAAAACATTATGTCCAATGATTAAAATCAATTAATTTAGCCATTCACACATTTACTTATTTTTATTAATGAACAATTTACTAATAAAACACCATCTAACTGAAAATGATAAAGTTGACATAATCAACCGAATTAATAAAATCCAACCACCAATCGTAATAATACCAAATCCAACTGAAACTGAAATACTGAAATGAAAAGAGTACAATGTCTCTCTAACAGAAATAAAATGAGAATGGGTGACACATGCCCTAACTGAGAAGCCTAAATTAAAGAACTGAAGTCATAGATGTGGAGGCGGCTAAATACAAGGACCTGAAACTCCCACAATAGCTACAGCACGCCGAAATATCCAACAGTCTAAGCCTGGCGTCCCTGTGGCTGGAACCCTAAAATAATTTCACAAGAAAGGAGATTTTTACAAGAGACGGGTCAGAGCCCGAGTGTAAAACATTTGAAAACAATTTAGCAAGTATTTAAAAGTTATAATAAAGCAAATATTATGTGCATGTTAGCTTTTCTAGCACTTGCCAGAGATTCTCACCTCTTAACTATTGTGCTCGCCTAACGTACCTCTAACCCGTCATAATTATTTTTATCACGCCTAACTAGGTCGTAGCCATAAATGTTCTAATACTCACTCATAGCAATAACTCGTATTCCTCACACACTATTATTATTAAATATTCCCACTTTTACTATCCTAAGTAAAATTCCACAATAAGGTTAAGAATACACATAATTGATTCAGTTCTATTAACATACTCATCTACATATTTACACAGTAGATGAAATCACAAGTATTTATTTTGCCAGCACGCTATTACAATTAAATACTAATACGGCACCACTAGACTCGACTACGGTGCGTGCATACTCTGTTATCAAGTCCCGGTACATCTCGTACTGAATAAGGATAATTAGTTGGGAATCACTCTCAAACCATATAAATACATGTCACACATATTGGAGGCGAACATTTTTCCAAGGCTATGCACATACCTACGCACCCATATGACCGTCAACACTATCATTCTCACAGATAGCCCGTACCTAGGTTATATGTTCTGAGGCACCAATCTAAATCCCCTGAAGGCTCCTCAAGATAAGAATGTCCTCTCTTTAAGACCTCCTGTGATAACAAGTATGGTAGGTATGTCATACACAGAAATAATAGTATTATAGGAATTCACACAAACCCGTCAAGCTCATTAGGTATACACACAACCCAAAAAATTTAGTTCATACGTAGCATTATTCTCATTACTACTTACCATATATTTATTTAATTACGAATACTCTCTCTCATAATTCTTAAGGATAACTCCTCTCTCCAAACACCTTAAAGTTTTATTCCCAAATAACTTTAATAATTCTTCCCTATACTGAAATTAATTCCACATTATTTAATCTCACTCGAATTAACAATGCTGGACAAATTGTAACCAAAATGAATTTTACAGAAATCCTGCCACGTCGTTCAAAAAAAATTGCAGCTCATTTGAACGAGATAGTAGGTCGTTTAAATGACATCTTCACGCGATAGGCTATCTCGTTCGAACGATATCCTATCTCGTTTGAATGAGATGACGCTTTATCATCCACAACCTGTAGTTGTAGAGTTTTTTTTCCACTATTAACACCCTAAAACCTCTATTGTTTACTACCAAACTCCCAGCAATCAATTCCAAACATAATTTCAACACATAGGGACGATTTCTAAAAACTTAAAGTCATTAAATCCTTGACAAACAACCCTAAAGTTCGGAATCCCCGAATTCATATAAATTGGAACCCTAGTTCAAAAATCTTTAATTCAAGCATTCTAATCCCAGATTTAATCATCAATGTTAATCATAAATCTTTAAACATTTCTGCATTACTATCCCATGTAAAATTTCACATTAAGATGATGTGTTTACAATAATAAATTCATTTCCAGTAATAATTTCATCTACACATTCACAAGACAGATTATATCACAAGTATTTATTTTTTCATAGACTCAGCTGCAGTGCGCCCATACTCTGCTATCAAGACTCGGTACATCTCGTACTGAATAAGGACAATGGGTTTGGAATCTCCCGGGAATCATAAATTAAAAATCACACATATTAGAGGCGAACATAGTTCCAAGCCTATGTGCTACGCACATAACTACGCACCCATATGACTGTCATCACTATCATTCTCATAGATAGCTCGTACCTAGGTTCCATGCTCTGAGGCACAAGTCAAATATCCCCCTGAAGGCTCCTCAAAATAGGATTCTCCACTTTTAAAAACCTCCCGTGATAGCAAATATGGTAGGTATGTCATACACATAATAAATATCACTATAAGCATTCACACAACCTATCAAGTTCATTATGTATACACACAACCCAAATATTTAATTTATACGTAGTATTACTCTCGTTACTACTTACGATATATTTATATAATTACAAATACTCTCTCTCGTAATTCTTGAGGATAATTCACCACTCCAACACCTTAAAGTTTTTATTCTCAAATCATTTGGATAATTCAGCTCTATACCGAAATAAATTCCACCTTATTGACATCTCACTCGAATTAACTTCGTTGGACAAATTGGGGCCAAAATGAATTTTCCAGAAATCTTGTCTTATCGCTCAAATGAAACTGCATCTCATTTGAGCGATACTGCAGGTCGTTTGAAAGACCTCTTCGCACGAGATGTTATCTCGTTAGAACAAGGTTCTAATCTCGTTCGAACGAGATGATACAGTTTCACCCCTACCTCAACTTGCTGCGTTTTTCCGCCATTAACACCCTAAAACCTCTACTATTTACTCCCTAACTCCTAACAATCAATTCCGAATGCAATTTCAACATATAGGGATGATTTCTAACAACCTATAATCATTACATTCTTGACAAACAACCCTAAAATTTGAATTCCCCAAATTTATAAACACTAGAACCCTAGTTCATCAAATTTTCAATTAAAGTATTCTAATCCCAGATTTAATCATCAATATTCATCATAAATTCGTGGTTATTCCTCTAACTACAAAAATGAATCAATTCCATATAAATTCAGTCTGATGTTAAGCATGAAGTTCTCAACTGTTCATCAATTTCACATATAAATCAAGGGTGTTTATTACCTACACTAACATGAACATGATTATTGCTAAAAGACGGTAAGAATTAAACACTTACCTCACAAAAGAAGTTATGGTTCATTGTTGTCATTGGTATGGGTGCGATCCTTGTTCTCCGATCTACGCGGTGGTGGTCTCAGTGGTGAGAAAGGTACACTGGTGGTGGTTCTGGTCCTAGAAACCTCTCATCCTCTTACCCCCTTTTGGACTTTCTGTGTCTAACACTGATAGCCCAATTCCAACCCACGTTCATGACCTTTTATTTCATAAATTTTCATCATTAATTATACTCCAAAAATATACACTACCAAAACGCTCTCTCGGGGTGCCGGTTTGGCCCAAAACTTTCTCGGGACTCAAACTAAACCCCCGAGTAGACTTTTCTGACTATTTTGACCCTTACGGACACATTGGTGCACTATAAATGACCATTTGAGTGGCTTATAAATAATTTACTTTTTACTCTATTAATTTAGTCCCGACACGACTGACACGCGCATCCCAACTTAATTACCTTAATTGTCGTATTTCTCACTCGTGACAATTCTCATAAATTTACAATTATATATTACTTTTTTTCACTCAGTAATATTCACTAATATTCTCATCAATAAATTCTAACCCTTATCTCGCTAGTTAATATTTATTTTAATCCGAATTAATTAATAATTAAATTTTCCATATTCAAATTTTAATTAATCCCTTGTTTTAAAAATCATTAAAATTACGGGGTTATACATTTGGATAGCTCAATCGGAGCTCTTTCAATGGTGATTCAAGTCCAAAAAATCATGGAGCTGGATCACTACCAGAGAATCCGATGAGGATCAAGCTGTAACTGACAGGAAGAAGGAGAATCTCTGCTTCCCACAGACGGTGCCAGAAATGATGATACCATTTATCGTATCACCAAGTAACCTAGTAAGAACTCAACCCAGAACAGCTTAGAAGGTGCAACAATGGTGTTTTAGAAGGTAAATAAATGAAGAAGGATGTGAGTCAATGAGGAGAGAGACTATAAAATAAGTAGTTCGACCATGTGGTCTACTCCAGTTGGCAATGGTGTGTGAACTTCCCTATGAAAATGGGTGATTGGGCATAAATATTGTATATTTATCCCCCTAATTTCAGTACTTTTGTGAACCCGAATGATGTAACATATATGGATTTGATTCACTTTTATGCTTCTAACCTTCTTGGCGAGTATTGCGTGTTTTGTGCTTCTCCTATTGGTTTTACAGGTTAATTATGCAAGCAGTGCAAAGGAGGAAGCAAGACAGTGCAAGAAAAGCTAGGAAGGCAAGTTCAAGGGCATTTTCGTAATTTTTCAGCCTTAGTCCGGAAGTGGGTCCAACTAGAAAGTTTAAGATCTTTCAATTACAAGAACACCATAAAAAACGGCACCTCAATCCGAGCTACGATGAAAGAGTTATGACCCCTTGAAGTTGCGGAAAAATCATAGAAGAAAGGCTAGGAAGGCAAGTTCAAGGGCATTTTCGTAATTTTACAGCCCGATTCTGGAGGTGGGGCCTTCTGGAAAGTTGAAGATCTCGGAACAACGAGCACATTGGAAGAAACGGTACCCAAATCCGAGCTACGGTTGAAAAGTTATGCTCAGTTGAAGTTGAAGAAAAATCCAAGAAAAGGAGAGAAAAAACCAGAAAAAAATCTAAGTGCTGAGAGCAAGATCAGGCTGGTACATGCGAACCGGTTCGCTGTACCCCCGAACCGGTTCGCTGTACCTGACACGCGAATTTTGTCTTTCATTTGGATTGGTCTCCAAGTCTCCTATTAGGTTTAAAAGACTAAAAACTTGTAAAAAACGTGGGCATTAACCTAGGAGCAGCTTTTAGGGTTATTTGGAGAGAGTTTTTGATAGAGAAAAAGGAGAGAAACATCTAGGAATATCAAAGGCACAATTTACTTCAAGAATTCATTGTTTCGGGTTTGTTTTTACCAATTTTAATTCAAGATTCTTGTTCCTCATTATTGTTCTTGCATGCTTAGTTTTCCTAATTGATTCAACTTGTTTTTGCATTTCCAATACGTAGTTACATGTTTATAGCTAGTTTCATCATGAATTCTTACTCATGCAACGTCAGTATTTCATGCGTTAGTCAAGTTAACATGTCCGGCTAGGTTTTTCAAGGTTGGGATGCATGAACCCAACCTGATGTGTTAGTGCGTGTGTATAACGTCGATCCGCTGAATTTAATGATTAATTTAAATCGTATCGCGTAATTTCTTAAGAATTGTAGATCTTTATATCTCGTTTGCCTCTGGGTACTCGTGATGATTTAGAGTACAATTTGAATGTAATTACCGCGATGCCGATTTACTCATCCTCAGATTAGGTATGACGCGGGCTTGAACCTCGTATACATAATGCTTGGGAGTACTAAATTCCGGGTTTGAATTAATCGGATAAATTTATGATCACAGTTGTCGCTGCATTACACTAGGGTTGGGGGATTGTATTCCCATCCTGTTTTCTCATCCTTTAGTTAAAAAGTTTCAAATCAAACCTTCATTCTTAATCTAGATAATTTAGTTAATTGCATTTTTCATTATAGTTTCACAATTGCATTTAGTTTAATCCATCTCAAAAAGCCAAATCAATCTTTTTCTTTTCTTCTTAGAGTCATTGCTAGGATTTCTCAATCTTATCCCGTCGTCACAACTCCGTTGTCCTTTTTCCCTGAGGATCGATACCCGACTTGTCGGATTATTACTTGAACGATAGGCTTGCACTTGAGCCTAGAGAGCACACACTTTAGAAACACATTCTGAGTCGTGTCAAGTTTTTGGCGCCGTTGCCGGGGAATTAGGTAGACTTAGGATTAGATCGAGTTAATCCAAAACTTTGACCAAAAATTCTAAAAAAAAAAAAAAATTTAAAAAATAAAATTCCAAAAAGATTCACAATCATCATCTCTCCTGAGCTTAATGCAAAATTCTGAAACCACTCCCACACCCCATAATACTCCAACCAGCATTCACGAAAATCCACTTGTTGAGTATAATCCTGACAGTCCCCACACTCCACAAGCCCCACACTTCTGGATCCCACCTCCCACACCGTCACACTCCATCTCTAGCAACACTCCTTTCTCCTTCGTAGGACACACTTCGTGCACACCCAGTGAGAACGCCGAATCGTCGAGTGAAAGAGAGATGTCGCAGCACAGTAATGCACCTACCGGTGAGGACGAGCCCCCGTACCGCCCGTTGAGAGAATTCTTATATCCCGAGCGCACTGTCACTCCGGGATGCATTATACTCCCGTATAATGCCGGGCAATTTCGTTTCAAAAATGGGATGATCCAGACACTACCACATTATCATGGTATGGATTCTGAAAAGCCATACCTCCACATAAGGGAATTTGAGGACGTGTGTGATACTCTCAACGATCAAACCTGCACACAAGAGGTAATCCGCCTCAAACTCTTCCCCTTCTCGCTTAAAGATAAAGCCAAAGCTTGGCTATGGTCTTTACCTCCAAGCTCGATTCCATCCTGGAATGAGCTACAGTCTAAATTTCTCAAGAAATTCTTCCCAACACATCGAACAATCTCTATAAAGGCTCAAATTCAAGCATTCAGGCAACAAGAAAATGAGCCTTTCCATCGATGTTATGAACGTTTCAACGAGTTAGTGGCTTCGTGCCCCCATCATGGATTTGACCCATCGCAAATCATCTCCTTTATCTATAATGGGTTAAATCTTAATTCTAAACAGCTTGTTGAAACCATGGGAAGTGGTCCATTTGTCGATCTAGATGCCCATGATGCTGATCTTCACATGAGGTATGTCGCCGAGACTACCCAATCTTGGGATACCTCTGACCCGAGCGCTCAAAATCAAAATCGACAACCCACCACTGCTCCATCGGCGTCCGGCCTATTCCACGTAGATAAGCATTCTATGACGGACAGTCGATTGGACACCCTTGAGAAAGGATTTCGAGATTTATGTGAGGTAGTTGGATCTATCAAAAATCCCGTCGAGAAAGTGTGTGCAATTTGTGAGGCGGGACATTCAACTGAGGAATGCCCGACGATACCCGCCTACAAAGGAATGCTTCAAGAGCAAGTTAGTAGTATAGGAGGTTTCAAGGGTAATTTCGCTGCCCCGCATGGGAATTCATACAACCCTTCGTGGAAAAGCCATCCCGGTTTTAGCTACGGGCAACAACACGCCGCAATGAACCCTCCTTCGCATGTTGCCCCTCCTCCTCCGCACCAATTCCAACAAGCTCCACATATGCAAGGACATGTGCAAGCACCACCACCTCACGGAAATTATATCCCGCCACAGCGGAGAACTCTCGAGGATACTGTGAATCAATTCATCGCAAGCCAGGCCGCAACCAATGCCAAGTATGATCGTCTCATTGGCGACCTAAATGCAAATCTGTCTAAGATACAATCCTCGTTGAGTGTTCAGGAGAAGGGAAAGTTTCCTGCCCAGGGCCAAAGACCTCTCCAAGGTCAAACTAGTGTTAGCTCAACACCCCACGACCATCTTGAGCAATGTAGCGTAATCACCACTCTACGTAGTGGGAGGGTAGTTGACTTCTCACCTCCCCCACGAGACGTACTTAAAGACAAGGAGATTTCACCCGGCACGAAAGAGGCCGAAGATGTCCCCTTGAATGAAGGTGATAAAGATGACACTAGTGAGGCCGAGGTAGTAGTGAAACCACCCACCGCGGCACCATTTCCTCAAAGGTTGATTCCTTCACAGAAAGGATGCCCACGTGATGAAGTGCTAGAAGTACTTAAGCAAGTGAAGCTAAACTTGCCCTTCCTTGATGCCATCAAGCAAATTCCAGCCTACGGCAAAGTTATCAAAGATTTGTTGACGGTAAAAAGGAAGATGAAGGTTAAAAAGAATGTCTTTCTAGCTCAGAACGTGAGTTCCATTCTACTAAATGATCTCCCGCCTAAATTCAAAGATCCCGGTGCACCCACCATATCATGCATCATTGGAGATAATAAAATTGAGAAAGCCTTACTTGACTTGGGAGCAAGTGTAAACATACTTCCTTACTCCATTTATAGGCAACTTGACTTGGGCGATCTCAAGCCCACAAAGGTCACTCTCCAACTAGCGGATCGAACCGTGAAGATTCCACGAGGCATAATTGAGGACGTGATCGTTCAAGTTGACACCTTCTACTTTCCGGTAGATTTTGTCATTTGGGACACGGAGCCCTCCTTCACCTCAAGCAACCATGTTCCTATCATCCTTGGGCGCCCGTTCTTAGCTACGGCTAACGCAATCATCAACACTAGGAATGGGCGAATGCAACTCACTTTTGGGAACATGACTTTAGAGACCAACATCTTCCATGTCGCCCAACATACGGGAGAAGAAGATGACCTTCACGCAGTGAGCTTCATAGAGGAGATCGTAGAGGAATACAACGAGGAGAATTATTGTGGAGATGCTTCGGGGTCCTGCTTAGTGTCGAGCCATGAGAATGAGAGGTCCCACAAGAGAGAGCCATTGGGGGTGTGCCCTATTTCATCAGGGAATAGTGGTAGTTGTGACGCGGAGAGAATAGTGGAAGAGAGGTGTGTAGTGACCGCAATAGAGCGAGAGAGAGAGGGGTTAGAAGAGAGAAAAATGGTGGAGTTAGAAAGAGAGCAAGTTAGAGCGGACGTTGGCACCGCGAGAGAGAGAGATCTAGGGGACATGAGCATGGAAGAATTTGAAAAAGAATTCGGTCCGGTGGATGAGAGCCTAGATGAGAGCCTTAACGACCAAGTCCAAACTCTAATGGATTCATTTAGACACCTAGAAGAAAGTGAATGGGAAGATAAAATCAATGAATTTCTTCTTTGTGACCATCCACCCATACCACTAGAGGTCCCGAAGGCGAGTGAGGAGAAAAGTTGTGGTTCATCCGACTTAGAGCCCGACCCATGCATCTTAAAAATTGAAAGAAACCTAGGTGTCCCCTCCGAGTCAGTGCACGTAGACCACGCTTTGAGTCAGCATCACGAGGATCCCTTTCCAATTAGTCACGACGAATCTCCCGGTCTATCCTTTATCTATGGGCGAGGTCCCAACTTGTTTCGATTATTGGAATATGATCCTAGGACGGGAGTGACAAGGAGAGCATCAACCCCCATAAGTGGGGTCGGGTGAGTTTATGGAGAGATGAGAGGTCGTCGCACCCCCGACGCGTATGGGGTGATTTTTGTTGTATTTTTGAGTCATGCATGAGGGTCATATAGTGTCTTGTTGCATTTTTCACATTTGTTTGTTTTATTTTTCCGCACTTTTCATTCGCCTTGAATTAGATTTTAGTCCTTTTTGCTTGAGGACAATGCAAAAGTCTACGTTAGGGGGGGTCACAAGTGCGTATTTCTAAAACTCCACAAATTTTCAAAAATGCCCAAAATTTCCAAAAAAATCAAAAATTTTGAAAAATCCAAAAATATTTTTGTTCAAAATAAATAAAAATTGAATTCAAATTTTTTCAAAAATATCATTAAAAGTCGAATTGGAGTCTCAAATTGTAAACATCCAACATACACGAGCCGAAATTGACTAAAGATGGAAATTGAGCGAAAATTGACGACTTAACGAATAAATGTGGAGATTAACAAAACCCGGTGAGATTCGAGCCTATCACGTTTTGCGAGATTTTAAATCAATCCGAGTTAATTGTTAACTCAAAGTTCTTTTTAGCGCTTAATAAGTTGTCAAGGATCTCAAATTTTTTTCATTTGATCGGTTTTGAAAAATGTGTGCAATATTGCCTTGAAAATCGTGCCAAATTAGTCTCTAAACTTAAATTCATCTCGAAATGCATATGGTAACGCAATTGGTATTTTGGACAATGAAGTAGGCCCTCGTTTGTCACCCAAAAATATTGGCCAGAAAAAGTAGCGAAAAATTATCCCTTTTGTAACCCAAATTGAGCCAAATAATTTTCCCTTTCGTTTGACAACCCGAAAAACCCAAAATAGCCCGGAATTGCGAAAAATAAAAAAACAAAAAAAATCAGAATTTAAGTCCGAAAAGTGCAACAAAAAGGGGGCAAGAAAAAAAAATAGAAGAATGCTCAACAAAAATAGCAACAACAAAAAAAAAAAAAAAAAAAAAAAAAAAAAAAAAAAATAGAAAAAGAAGAAAAAAATGAGCAATAGCCCGGAAAATGCACAAACGGACATCACGAATGACTTTTCCAATTCCAACCCTCCATACCTCCTTTATTTTACCCAATGCAACCTTCAACCCGAAAAAGTCCTAACCGAGTCCAAATTGCGTAAATTGAGTACCGCGTGGAGAGTTAATACACCAAAAGATAATATAAGAGGTTAAATGCGCGAAATAGAGGCGATGTTCCCGTTTTTAAAACCGTAATCCGTTGAAGAGATCCTTTCACCATAAAATTTCCGTCTTTCTAATTGCATGCGTGTATTTGCTTCCACTACTTTTACTCCTTATATCACGCATGCCGAGAGAATAGCCATAATCCGAGAGATTCGTTTGTGAGTGCATTCCGTGAGAAATTGAAATCAAAACGAATTTTCGGATAAGTAACGTAATAATCAATCGATGGAAATTAGCGGTTATATTTCTGGCTACGCACACACACACTACGATTTGAGACTTGTAAATATGACTTGATGATGACTATTTTATGGAAAAGTTTGAATTGTACAATTTTTGCGTATTTTGAATTTTCTTTGAGTCGAATTTTGTGGGTATATTCACTGCAAACCCTCACGAGACACAACTCGTCCTACTAGGGTAACCTAGAGGTTTAAAGGCTTGTTGCATATGCTAAATGCAATCGCTTGCCCGCGAAAGTGGCATTCTATCCCAATAAAGTCCTTGAAGTGTCCTTAACTCTTACTTTCATTCTTTTACATTGCTCGGGACGCGCAAAGTTCTAAGTTAGGGGGGTTTGATTGGGCATAAATATTGTATATTTATCCCCCTAATTTCAGTACTTTTGTGAACCCGAATGATGTAACATATATGGATTTGATTCACTTTTATGCTTCTAACCTTCTTGGCGAGTATTGCGTGTTTTGTGCTTCTCCTATTGGTTTTACAGGTTAATTATGCAAGCAGTGCAAAGGAGGAAGCAAGACAGTGCAAGAAAAGCTAGGAAGGCAAGTTCAAGGGCATTTTCGTAATTTTTCAGCCTTAGTCCGGAAGTGGGTCCAACTAGAAAGTTTAAGATCTTTCAATTACAAGAACACCATAAAAAACGGCACCTCAATCCGAGCTACGATGAAAGAGTTATGACCCCTTGAAGTTGCGGAAAAATCATAGAAGAAAGGCTAGGAAGGCAAGTTCAAGGGCATTTTCGTAATTTTACAGCCCGATTCTGGAGGTGGGGCCTTCTGGAAAGTTGAAGATCTCGGAACAACGAGCACATTGGAAGAAACGGTACCCAAATCCGAGCTACGGTTGAAAAGTTATGCTCAGTTGAAGTTGAAGAAAAATCCAAGAAAAGGAGAGAAAAAACCAGAAAAAAATCTAAGTGCTGAGAGCAAGATCAGGCTGGTACATGCGAACCGGTTCGCTGTACCCCCGAACCGGTTCGCTGTACCTGACACGCGAATTTTGTCTTTCATTTGGATTGGTCTCCAAGTCTCCTATTAGGTTTAAAAGACTAAAAACTTGTAAAAAACGTGGGCATTAACCTAGGAGCAGCTTTTAGGGTTATTTGGAGAGAGTTTTTGATAGAGAAAAAGGAGAGAAACATCTAGGAATATCAAAGGCACAATTTACTTCAAGAATTCATTGTTTCGGGTTTGTTTTTACCAATTTTAATTCAAGATTCTTGTTCCTCATTATTGTTCTTTCATGCTTAGTTTTCCTAATTGATTCAACTTGTTTTTGCATTTCCAATACGTAGTTACATGTTTATAGCTAGTTTCATCATGAATTCTTACTCATGCAACGTCAGTATTTCATGCGTTAGTCAAGTTAACATGTCCGGCTAGGTTTTTCAAGGTTGGGATGCATGAACCCAACCTGATGTGTTAGTGCGTGTGTATAACGTCGATCCGCTGAATTTAATGATTAATTTAAATCGTATCGCGTAATTTCTTAAGAATTGTAGATCTTTATATCTCGTTTGCCTCTGGGTACTCGTGATGATTTAGAGTACAATTTGAATGTAATTACCGCGATGCCGATTTACTCATCCTCAGATTAGGTATGACGCGGGCTTGAACCTCGTATACATAATGCTTGGGAGTACTAAATTCCGGGTTTGAATTAATCGGATAAATTTATGATCACAGTTGTCGCTGCATTACACTAGGGTTGGGGGATTGTATTCCCATCCTGTTTTCTCATCCTTTAGTTAAAAAGTTTCAAATCAAACCTTCATTCTTAATCTAGATAATTTAGTTAATTGCATTTTTCATTATAGTTTCACAATTGCATTTAGTTTAATCCATCTCAAAAAGCCAAATCAATCTTTTTCTTTTCTTCTTAGAGTCATTGCTAGGATTTCTCAATCTTATCCCGTCGTCACAACTCCGTTGTCCTTTTTCCCTGAGGATCGATACCCGACTTGTCGGATTATTACTTGAACGATAGGCTTGCACTTGAGCCTAGAGAGCACACACTTTAGAAACACATTCTGAGTCGTGTCAATGGGCTTAAATGGCCTTAGCGTTACAGTTCACACAACTTTCTCTCTCTACAGTGATAGCAACAGATTTTTGGAAGGGTTTTCAATATTCATTCCTTTACATTGTTAAAGAAGACAAGTTTATATACCTCTTGGGTGGTGTAGTGTACCCCCCAGGCATGTAATAAGCGTGTGTAGAATGTATCAGCCAATAATAAGCAACCACCTGTCACTGTCACATGTAGATCATGATTATGAAATATTCCCTCATGTGTGGGGGAGATCTGGTTATAACGATTTTGTACACGTGGGATCTGCAACCCACGTGCACCCTTCCACGCGTTCCCCAATCCATGCGATATGCCAGATGTCAACTATCGTCCGTCTGGGTTAGGTCGAGGCCGATTTATCAAGTCTGATGCTCCGATGGAACGGCAATTGCCATGCTAAGTTATTTTCATTCGGCCCTCAGCCACCAAGTGATGGACAAGGCCAAGGGGACTTGATTCATAAGGGAATTGATTCTAATATTATTGACTATGTTCCGAGATGAGTACGAGACCTCTTGTAACGTGTCTACGTCCGAGGATGAGGCCCTTCGTGCTAGCTTCACCACCGAGCCATAACTTTCCCAAACTTGTGGTCTAGCACTGGTTGGCCTTAGTCAAGGGGTCAAGTCTAAAGACGAGGCTATACTTGGTATATCATTTATAAAAATGCTGAATCCTAGAAATTTGATGTCAAACATTTTATAAAATAAATTGTTTGAAAAATAATGTTGATCTTGCTAAAAATGTTTAGTGAAAATATTTTCTAAAAATGAATATTTTATGAAAGTTGAACATTTTTTTAGTTTGAAGAAATAAAAATGTTTGTCTGTTAGGAAAGTGTATTTTTTTGCAAGTAATGATTTTCTAGAATGAAACATATGTTTAAACTATTTAATAGGATATGAGGATTTAGAATCCATCTTCTCAAGCATATACACTTGTAGTATTTTGATAATGGATATATAAACAAGTTTAAAGAAGGTTTTTCTGGATTTAAACCTAAAATAAGAAAAAATAAAAATTCTAGTCTTCAAAGTGTGTGAAAAGGGGTTAGGTGTGATAAGTATAAAATTGTAAGACTAAAAATGGTATTTTCGTGTAAAAGTAGTGTTTAAGTGTAATTGGATTCTTCGATAAAGAAATGTCTAATTTGGAAAACTGATTAATAAAAGTGTTGAATAAGTTTTAATGGTTCGAACATTGGGAAGATGGTGTGTATGTTTTGAGAGATTAACACTTTTGAAATTGGAAAAGAAAAATAGAATAAAGATGTTTCCAACTTGAAAGAATATTACTTCAAATGTTAAGAATGTGTTTACGTATTAAAAATACTTAAGAATTTAGTGTGGATAACTTAATGGTATTTCGGAAAATAACACTTGCGAAAATGGAGGAAAGGACAGGTTTGGAAACAAAAAGGGTAAAATGATAATTTTACATAAATTGGAACATTTTTATGAAATAAAAAGATTCGAAAAGGTGTTACATAAATGCTCCTAAATGAATATGATTTTGGAATAAAATCAAAATTAAAGTCTAAAGGACATGAAATGATGATTTTCAAAGTATAACACATGTTGGGGTGAAACCCCGGGTTTGGGATTCGGTCAAGTAAAAGGGAAAGTGAAGTAATGTGGACATTTGTAAAATATTAATATACATTAAAAGGAACTCGTATGATACCGGGATAATTAAGGAGGGCCCGAAATCCCAGGGTGAAAGACCCAAAATCACTGGCCAGAGCATATGGTGGCATCATCAGTGGTGTGGAGCCCATTAAAGTATGTGATTTATTAAAAGATTCCGAGAAAAGATAAAGAAATTAGGAACGTGTCAAGAAATGGGTTGTGTGGTGAAAAAGTATTAAAATAACCTAACTTGAATGAATTAATAAATGTTCCTGTAAAGGTTAAAGTGGACAAGAAACGTGTAAATTGATTAGTGTTCACAAAGTAAAGGAAAGGTAAAGTATAATGGTTAAACGGGTTACTTAAGCAACCTAAGAAGGCTTAATCATAATTAACACAAGGGTGTGTTGTGACTGATTTTCAAAATCTAAATAAGTATTTGCTAACAAGGTGTTCGCGTGTGTTGAAGGGGTGATTTTCAATGAAAATACTAATGTGAATTGGTTTAAATGAAAAGGGTGATTTTGTAAAAAAATGGTTTTCGATTAAATAAAGTGTAGTTGTCCAAGTATTTAACCGCGTTTGTTAAGTAAAAGAGATAAATTGCAAGTTGAGAGAAGGGAAGATCTTTGTAAGATTAAGGTAATTAATCGAAATAAATCACATTTTTTAAAATAAAAACGGTTTCATGCATTAAGTGTGTGTGTGTGTGTGTGTGTGTGTGTGTGTGTGTGTGTGTGTGTGTGCGCGCGCGCGCGCGTGTGTGTGTGTGTGAGTAAGGTAGTTGCATGTTTACGTCGGTATAACGTGTTAGAGTCTTCTTTCTGCCATTTGATTTTATATTGTATTTGTTACACATGATAGTCCTAATAAAAATGATATTTGGAATTAAATCAAAGATAAAGTGTAAAGGACATGAAAGGATGATTTTCAAAGTCTAACACAAGCTAGGGTGAAATCCCTAGTTTTGGCTTCGACGGGGTAAAAGTAAAAGTGGAATAATGTGGACATTTATAAAATGTTATAACACATTAAAAAGGAACTCGGATGACACCAAAAAAAAATTGAGGAGGGCACAGATTCCTGGGGTGAAAGACCTAAAACACTGGCAGATCATATAATGGAATCACAGGCGGTGTGGAGCCCGTTAAAGTACGTGGTTATTGGAAGATTCTATGAAAAAGATAAAGGAATAAGGAACATATCAAGAAATGAGTTGTGTGGTGAGAATGTATTAAGAAAACCTAACTTGATTGAATTAATAAATGTTCTGGTAAAGGATAAAATGGGCAAGTAAATGTATAATTGACTAATGTCCATAAGGTAAAGAATAGGTAAAGTAAGTGGGTAAATGGGTGGTTAAGCAACCTAAGAGGTTTAACCCATAATTAACCCCAAGGTGTGTTGTGAAAGGTTTTCAAAGGCTAAATAAGTATTTTCTAACACGGCGTTCACGTGTGTTGAAAGGGTATTCTCAATGAAAATACTAATGTTAATTGGCTAAAATGGAAAGGGTAATTTCGGTAAAGAAACAGATTTCGTTCAAACCAAGTGGCGTTATTTCAATTATTTAACCGTGTGTGTTAAATAAATGGATAAACTTCAAAATGAGAAAAATAAAGTCTTTTATAAGATTAAGATGAATTAATCGGGATAAATAAAATTTTAGAAAGTAAAATAGTTTTATGCATTAAGTAAATGTATATGTATTTGTATATATATAAGGTAGTTGCATGTGCACGTAGGTATAACGTGTTAGAGTCTTCTTTCTGTCGTTCAATTTTATATTACATTTGTATCTTTCCACTGAGCATTCGGCTCAATCCCTCGTTTTGTTATGACAGGTTGGGTGTGGTTTTGTATTTGAGAGCATTATGCAGGTAAGTACTCTCTTTGATTTTATGTTAGTAGCTCTGTATGCTCAGACTTGGGAGTGCTCCCCATGGGTCCTCACATAGTTTGATTTGAAATTGGAATCGTATGCTAAACAAGTGAAACACTAATTAAAATAAAACTGGATTAGCAACATTATATAGGTTATTTCAATTCACTTCATACCTAACGTGATGGTTGGACCAAGTTGACTACAGGTAACCCATAAATTCGGGTCGGGCATTGTAAATGGTATTAGAACTCTAGGTTCAAAGTTCCTTTTGGGAATGACGTGGTGAGGTTAGTATTAGATCTTTTGACATCGGTGTTGGTTTGGGTCCATCGCGGTAGTTTTGGTGATGATTTAATTTGTGTCCTCAACGGTGAATTCAAAGAGGTTAGCACGACAGGTGAATTATTTGCCAAGTGGCAGACGACCAACTTCGTTGTTGTTAATCGCTTCCGTGCTTTTGATTTAGATATGCCAGTAAGTTGCGAGTGTCCGTGCAAGCCAATAGTGGCGACAGCGCAAGTTTTTAGTATGAGGTGCTCGTGTGTCAATCCATAGTGATATGAGAAACCAATTGAGATGAAGAGAATGATGAACGACGTCTATTGAATTAGAAACATAACTCATGTAAGGACAACTGTGGAGATTACGTGTCTAGTGCGTCATACCTAAACAGTGTTGATTGGTGACAAAAATGCATCAAGTTCCTTGATGAGGTACTTTTAGGTAGTTAGTACCGATGAGGTGATTATGTGGATTCGATCCTCGGGACAGTATCATGTCGTGAGGAAATTGATGATTTAGTGGGCACGATGAACCGTGTTGGTCAACACTTGGGATGTGTACTCGTTCTAAGTCGATAAGATAGTGTCGTTACAAGTAAGTGTCTTAGTGATTCTAAATTGAAGGTTTACCACGTAGGGTATGATGAGAGTTTCAGGGAAATTACAGTAAGTATATTACGTAAGCAACAATAATTGTTGAGGAGAATTAGGAGTGAACTCTAAGTAGTCTTCTATGTCGGAGTTTTAGAAAATATGATGTGATTTCAAGGAATAGGATCTTTAGTGATGTCGATGATGCAGACCTAGAGGTTTATAGGTGGTAGGCGACGTCATGTATCCTTCCAGAACCCTTAGTACTTTTAGTTGTGATTTAGTAAGTGGCTTATGGTCATGGCCATTTAGAAAAAAGATACGATTGTTATCTAAGTGTCAAGGCTCGTTTTAGCTATTGAGTTAATGGATAGATGAGAGGTAGTCCTAGTGTGCGTGTGGTTTAAGGGAATCTTGGAGTGCCCATAGGATAAATTTTGTGTGGCATCATTGGCGGTAGAAATCAATTTATTGTGAAGTCTTAAGGTATTAAATGGTTAAGGTGATCCATATGTAGAAGCTCATAGACTATTGTCTTTATGAGAACCTAGTAATCACGACATGGGTATTGAAAGGCTTGTAGGGCTCACATAAAATGATAAAGGTATGCATGATGAAATCTTATCGGGTCTTAGGGACTTTTACAGGGAATGTGTTTGATGTCCTTAGGAGACTAGTTGATTACGATATGAAGAGGTATTAGTATCCTAGTAATTATTGTATTGAGGGTCGGGTGATGATATCGGGTTGTTGATCAAGGTTTAGAGAATCGAATAGTGTATGTGTTGGGCACAGTTTTTCAAATAGACACGGATAGGTAGTATATCCTCCAATGTGGGATTAGAGGCTTGTGTCGTTTATGGGGAGTAATGCCCGACTGTCATGGAATGACTAGTAATGGCATTGCGACATTCGATTTTGAGGAATATTAGGAAAATATATGAGACTTAGGTGGATGAAGCCATGTGGATGTTTGAAAATGGAAACCAAAGTGGGGTGATATCAAAGCATGATTAGAACATTGGCATGTGTTGATGGCCTATGATAGGATAGCCTTATCAAGGTAAGTACTAGTTCTTGGCATGCCCTGCCAAGTTGGTATGGGTTAGAGGATGTATCCCTATATGATACTTACTACCCTTAGAATGCTAATGGAGACCGGTGTTCGTCACACGAGTTTAGTTTGGGTAGAACCTAGAAGTGAGATTAGTGACAATCTCGTATAGTCAAAGGATGCAATCAAGTGAATGTCTCTCTTGAACAAAATACTGCCAAAGGGGATTCAGGATTATTATCACGATATGATAAGGAAGACAGTAGCCTAGGTGTAGTAGGTTGGTGATGTTGTCACCGATAAATGGAGCCAAGGTGTAAGGGCGGCCTTACTCCCAATGAGGGAAGTCGGGCACTGACGTTCCAAAGAAAGATAGGTTCATACGTTGCTTTCGTCTTTAAGGATGAATAATTATTATTCGACTTGGTCCGATTGATTACCCAAGCCAGAGTATGTGGCTAGGTTAGTACCAATGAGAACGTCTAGGATGAGTGATAAGACTTTGAGCATATGGTGTAGGTTCAATTTCATAAATCATGGTCTGACGAGTACGGGTGGTATTTTCTCAAAATGATTGCATATTCCCTATGGCTCTTGGGTTTTCCCTTCAGTTTCGATAATCAGGGATCGGTATTCTCACGTATTTGGTGGCTTAGATTAGTGCCACATCATGATATGGCATGGTTGGGACCGATAGAGTGCGATGGGCCGGGTATGGTCAATGCAGCTCAATAACTGGGTGTGCCCTATCTGAGGTACTCTTGTTATTACACAAAGTTCACTGTACGGGTGAATAGGTTTTCAGCCACACGGTTTGCTCGTATTAATTATTTTTTAAAAGATTAGAGACCTTTCAACTAGTTAGCATGGCAGTCAGTGGCTCTGTTTAGAAAGAGAGGGATGATGACTTGAGCATATTGTATAGTGTAAAAATTGAGGAAATCTTAGCACGTAATGTTGCCTTGCAACGGTGAGTGGATTAGTGCGAGGATGAAATAAGTGCTCAATGCTGAAACACCTAGAGTAGTACTAGGATCATCAGAGTGACGCAGCGGAAAGTGTCAGCCGAATGCGGGTTGATGATTGGGTAGGTTTATTACTTCTTGAAGTGAGAAATTAGCAATGTATGGTTAGCATCAGTTCATGCAGAATCGTGTAGTCATGATAACCTAAAAATTTGTGGGGATGCAGGATATATAGTCCTAAGTCTAGAAATGGTTCATGATGAAGAATTTGATGATTGGTTATTTTATAGTTAACTCTTGGGTGAGTATCGATCACTATATAGGATTTCTTGTGAAGGCACCAATATGCTTTGGATATTAGAAAAGGTACTCCTAGGTCTTAATTGAGGATGATCTTTAAGTGAGCGAAGACTTGGAGTCAATTATGTGACGTTCATAGTTAGTGAAATGGTGAGCATTAGAGCATGTCGCATGTTGAGTCTTAGGAGACAAACATCGTATAAGGACGTGTGATGTGATCTTATCTATTGAGGACTTTGATGGTGTTATCTTAAGGGATTTCTATGTCATATAATGAGAATTGGTAAACCCCATGAATTTAAAAATTAACAGATCAAGAATTTTGGGGACGAAATTCCGCAAGGAGGGAAGTTTTCAATACCCTGCCCGAATATTTTTACTTATTTCCTATATGAGATGTAATAATACAAAGACACTGAGATTTGGATAATTATAACTGGGGTTATATTCTGATTTGACTATTTTTGGAGGCTCGGTGAAAATTATTGGAAGTTGTGGGCTGAATTTGGAGAAAATAAAGAAATTAGAAAAGGGTCGTTCGAATGAAGTGGAGGTCATTTGAACGAGAAACAACGCTCGTTCGAAGTGAGGATAAAATGATCTTCAAACGAGGGTTGTCTTCATAACATGTGTGGCTCGCGCGAAGGTCATTAGAAGTGAAGGATCGAACAAGTTTTGAATGAGATATCCTTATTGTTCGAATGAGGGACGAATCTCATTTGAACGAGGCCATTCAGATGTTCAAATCGGGTTGCCTTTGGTTGTTGTCTCGTTCTAGGTCATTAGATTGATGAGATGTCAATCTCTGGTGAACTCGAATTCGGTAAAAAAAAAACTGTATTTTAAGGATTTTAGGTGTTGTTATAAGAGGTTTTAGGCTTTCTTGGATCATTTTAGTTGAGATGAAGTTGGAAGGAGAGAGAGAGAGAGAGAGAGAGAGAGAGAGAGAGAGAGGAGGAGGGGAAGGTCTTTCTCCGCCATTTTAGACTTTTTTGCAGTCTCTCACCACCACAAACCACCTTAAAACCATCATTTCTCACCTTATACCTCCTTAGTTTACATGTATTCCTGAATCATATATATCCATTTCCACCATTGATGAGTGAAGCTATGAATTTGGAGATGTTTGTTAGGATTTTTGAAGAAGAAGAAGAAGAAGAAGAAGAAGGATCTTGAAAGGGTTTTTTATGGATCTTTCTTGAAAGCTAGCTTTGTGGAGCATGGTAATCTCTTTAAGGCTACCTTTGAAGGTGGGAGGTTGCCATTTTCCTCAATGATTTAAAGCTACATTTGAGGTGGGAAACTTTACTCTTAGTATTATGACTCTAACTGCATATTTTTAGTCTTGTTATTAGATTACATAAGTAGGTGCATTTAAATAAATGGTGAGATTCAGATATAGTGGTAATAAATATTTTTATGAAATAAAAATGTTGCAAAAATGTTATTTTGTTGGAAATAAATGAGGAGTAGATATTTCAAAGTTTCTTGAAATAAATATTGGGATTTTTATGAAAATGGTGCATTTTCTATAAATGTGATGTTAAACATTTTATGAAATCAAATGTTTGAAAATGATGTTGATTTTTAGTAAAATATTTGGTGTAATAATGTTCTAAAGTTTCTTGCAAAAATGAAGATTTTATGAAAAATGGGACATTAGTTTAAGTTCTTAAGAAATAAAATGTCATGTAATCTAGAAAATTATATTTTACAAGTATTATGAATTTCTAGAATGAAAAATTTGTTTAACCCATTTAATAGGATTTTAGTTTAAAATCCATCTTCTCATGCATATAAACATGTAGTATTATGATAATGGATATATAAATAAGTTTAAAGAGGGTTTTATTGGGTTCAAACATGAAATAATAAAAATAGAAATTCTAGTCTTCAAAGTATGTGCAAAAGGGGTTATAGGTGATAAGTGTATGGTTGTGAGACTATTATGTTAACATAAGAAAATGGTATTTTTCTTATAAAGTAGTCTTATATATTTAATGATTCTTTGTAAGTAAAGGTATTAAAATAAAGATATTTCCAATTGATAAGAATATTACTCCAAAAGTTTAAAAAGGTGTTAAGGTGTCAAAAACACTTAAAAAATTAGTGTGGGTAACTTAATGGTGTTTTAGAAAATTAACACTTGTGAAAATAGAGTAAAAAATGAGTTTGTAAATAAAAAGGCAAAATGGTAATTTTACGTAAAGTGAAATATTTTTATGAAATAAAAATGTTGGAAAGATTGTTAAACATGATGGTCCTAATGAACATGATTTTTGTAATGAAATCAAAGCAAAAGTGGAAAGGACATGAAAGGGTGATTTTCAAAGTATAACACAAGTTTGGGTGAAATCTCAGGTTTTGGCTTCGATTACGTAAAAGAAAAAGTGGATTGATGTGGACATTTGTAAAATGTTAAAACACGTTAAAAAGGAAACATCAAAAAAAATTAAGGAGGGTCTGGAGCCCAGGGATGAAAGACCCAAAACACTTGCCAGAGCATATGGTGGCATCGTCGGCGGTGTGGAGCCCGTTAAAGTACGCGATTATTGAAAGATTCGGAGAAAAAAATAAAGGAATAAAGAACATGTCAAGAAGTGGGTTGTGTGGTGAAAATGTGTTAAGAAATCCCAACTTAAATGAATTAATAAATGTTCCGGTAAATGATAAAATGGACAAGTAAATGCGTAATTGATTAACGGCCATTCGGTACAGAAATGGTAAAGTAAGTGGGTAAATGGGTAGTTAAGAAACCTAAGAGGTTTAACCCATAATTAACATAAAGGTGTGTTGTTAAAGTTTTGAAAGGCTAAATAAGTATTTTCTAACACAGCGTTCGTGTGTGTTGAAAGGGTGATTTCCAATGAAAATACTAATGTGAACTGGCTAAAATAGAAAGGGAAATTTTGTAAAAAGGGGGGGGGGATTTTCGTCAAACCAAGTGAAGTTGTTTCAAATATCTAACCATGTGTGTTAAATAAAAGGATAAACTTCAAAATGAGAAAAATTAAGTCTTTTAAGAGATTAAGGTGAATTAATCAGGATAAATAAAGTTTTCGGAAGTAAAATAGCTTCATGTGTTAAGTATGTGTATATGTATGTGTTTGTGTGTGTGTGTGTATAAGGTGGTGACATGCGCATATAGGTATAACGTGTTAGAGTATTCTTTCTTCCGTTCAATTCTATATTGCATTTGTCTATTCCCCACTAAGCATTCGTCTCACTTCCTCGTTTTGTTACGATAAGTTAGGTGCGGTTCCATATTTGAGAGCGTTATACTGGTAAGTACTCTCTTTCATTTTACGTTAGTAGATATTTATGCTTGGACTCAGGGGTGCTCCCCATGGGTCCATCACGTAGTTTGATTTGAAATTAGAATAACATTCTAAACAAGTGAAATGTTAATTACAATAAAACTGGATTAGCAACATTATATAGGTTGTTTCATTGCACTTCACACCTTACACTCGGGTCGGATCGGGTTGACTACGGTAAACCCGTAAATTCGGGTTGAGGTGTTACACAAGTGAAAAGTTAATTAAAATAAAACTGGATTAGCAACATTTTATAGGTTGTTTCTTTGCACTTCACACTTAACGCTCGTGTCGGACTGGGTTGACTATGGGTAATCCATAAATTCGGGATGGAGCGTTACACGATAAAAATTGTTTCTTTACACGAGTGTATTAATGGAATCATAATATAATTTAACGTATAATGAAAGAAAACAAATGTCTTCACCTTCTAGGTATAATTTTTTTAGCGTGAAATAATATGAAATTGGAACATCTCATTATTATAATATAATTTTATAATTTAAACGTGATTGGAAGTGGCCAAAGTGACCCAACAAGAAAATAATTATAAACATCATATTATATAATGTACTTAATACAAATAATTTTGTATTAAGATAATGACATATTAATATGCATTTCTATTTTTTTTAATTATAGATAAATAATTAACCTAAAGGCATATTATTTAGAAATGTTTTAGAAATTATGTAAAGGGTTATTAAAATATACTTTTATTATGTGGAATTGGAAACCCAAATGTACCATACCTAAAGAATTAAATTTTCATGATTGCTTAACTCTATCACTAATAAAATATAAATTGAGTGAACTCTTTATATGTTATGATATAGTCCAAAGGAAAACTCCATAGTGATATTATTTTTTTCATAAATTATTATTTATACGTGTTCGTTTGCTAAATTCCTTGAAAAGCATGGCATATGTGCTCAATAAACGATGTTAGGTACACCATAACGAAATGATGTTGTTGAACGATGTAATCGTACATATACGGACATGGTTAGTAGTATGTTAAGTAACTCCTCATTACCCGAATCCTTGCGAAATGGAGACTTAAAAACCTTCGTGTATTTATTAAATCGAGTACCTGGTAAGGCAGTTCCAAAAACTCTTTTTGAGTTATGGACTGGAAGGAAACCTAGTTTAATACATCTTCATATTTGGGGATGTCCAACAGAGACTAGAATTTACAATCCACATTAAAAGAAATTGAATTTTACAACTATAGTGTTACTTTATTGGTTACCCATAAAAATCCAAAGGGTATATATTTTACTGTCCAAACTACAGTAGGAGAATCGTAGAAACTAGTAATGCTAGATTCATTGAGAATGGCGAGTGATGAACCACGTAAGGTGGATCATTAAGAAGTTAGGGTAAATATCCCTTTACCCCAATCTTTTAAATAGGTTGTTGTTCCCGTTATTATTAGCCAACGTAATAATGATGAACAAAAACATAATGAACAAACAATTCATAATGATATTATCTCCAATGAAAAAATTGTAGAGGAACCACAACAAGTACAATTAAGAAGATATATGAGGGAAAGAAGATATTCTATTCCAGATGATTATGAGGGTTATTTACAAGAATCTGATTTTGACATAAGGATGAATAAAGACCCATTTTCATTTTCACAAGCCATGGAAAGTGAAGACTCTACTAAGTGGTTTGGCACTGTGAAAGAAAAACTAAAATTAATGGACCAAAATGGATTATGGGATATCGTTGAATTGCCAAAAGGATATAAGAAACTTGGTTGCAAATGGGTCTATAAGACCAAACGTGATACCAAAGGCAATACTGAGCGATATAAAGCACGACTTTTGGCCAAAGGTTTTACTCGAAATGAAGGAATTGACTATACATAAATCTTCTCATATGTATTCAAGATGGACTTATTTAGGATTATCATGGCAGTTATAGATCATTATGATTTAGAGCTACACCAAATAGATGTAAAAATGGCTTTTCTAAATGGTAATTCAAAAGAAGAAGTTTATATGGATCAACCCGAATGCTTCTCCTTAAAACGAAAGGAACACATAGTTTGTAAGCTTAAGAAATCAATATATGGACTTAAACAAATTTCCCGTCAATGGTATATTAAGTTTAATGATGCCATCATCTCTTTTGGATTCAAAGAAATTACTGTATATCGGTGTATATATCTTAAGGTAAGTAGGAGAAAATTTATTTTTCTAATCCTATATGTTGATGATATTCTACTTGCTAGCAGTGATCTTAGTTTTCTGAATGAAACTAAGAAGTTTCTCTCTAATAACTTTGAAATGAAAGATAGGGGTGAGGTAGTTTATGTTAATGAAATCAAACTTTTTCGAGACCGGAAATGTGTATTGTTAGGCTTGTCTCAAAAAGAATATATTAAAAAAATTCTTTAGAGTTTTGGAATGAAAAATTGTTCATCCGGTGATGCCCATATTCAGAAAGGTGATAAGTTTAGTCTTACACAATGCCCTAAAAATTATTGTGAACGTAAGTAAATGGAAGGAATTCCATATGATCCGGCCGTGGGAATTCTTATGTATGCCCAGATTTGTACCAGAGCAGATATCAGCTTTGTAGTTGAAGTTTTGGGTAGATACAAAAGTAATATAGGAATCAAAGATTGGAAAGTTGTAAAGAAAGTTATGAGGTACTTACAAGGAACCAAGGATTATATGCCTACCTTTAAAAGGTCAAACCTCCTATAGGTGATTGGATATTCTGATTCATGTTTTTTTGTGTCATGATAGTAGGAAATTGAATTTTGGTTATGTTTTCTTACTAGGAGGAGGAGCTATCTCGTGGAAAAGTGCAAACCAATCAATTATTTCATCATTTACTATGGAGGCTAAATTTTTTGTATGCTTTGATACCTCCATTCAAGGATTATAGTTGTGAAATTTGATTTCAGGCCTTGGAGTTATCGACTCTATTGCTAAGACACTGAAAATTCATTGTGATAACGCTGCAATTGTTTTCTTTTCTAGAAACAACAAGCATTCTAATGGTGGTAAACATATGAAATTGAAATATCTTGTCGTTAAAGAAGAAGAACAAAAACAAAGAGTATCCATAGAATATATAAGCACATAAATGATGATTGTTGATCCATTAACTAAGGGAATGCTACCCAAGACATTTAAAGAGCATCTTGCAAATATGGGTTTTGAAATTATCCCATAATATTTGAATGTTTTTGGATATATGCACTTATAAATTATTCTATTAGACGACTTGAGATCTCTTAAATAGTTATTTTCGTTAAGTTTCTTGTTTTCCAATCTGTATATACATTATGTATGGATGAAGGATAATACGAATAGTCTTGACAAAAGACATTATTATTGGAACTTATATAGAATTACATTACTTTACAGATGCCTTGTTTCTTAATTATAGTAAATAGGTTATTAATGTCATGGTGCATGGAAGGAACTACGTCATTTTAGCGATATTGAACCGCCATGACTCACATTAGTAGGTTATTCAATATAATAAATGAAATACAACAAATTTAAGTTAAAATTGAACTAATAGTTCGTTTGCATATATTATTGTGATCACATTATGTATTGTATTCCACAATCTATTATTTAATCATATGGGACAAGTGGGAGAATGTTAGACGTATTTTTTTATTTTAGTTTTTTATCCCGAATGATTTAATGTGTGGAAACATTAAATGACATGTCTTTTTGGTTAAAGAGGTATAATAAAAGGGTGTGCATCTTTGATGGAGAAGAGACACAACTTTTAGATCGAAGGTTGGGTCATATCTCTACCTAAAAAAAGCACACACCATTCCCATCAAAGGTTCGTGGAAAATCATAATTTCTGTAAGAGAATATAGAACACAATAAAGTGTAAGGAAATTATCAAACGGGACAAGAGATGGAAATACCCATTCTTATGAGTAAAAACTAAAATGGATCAAGGTACACTTTTGCTTATTATATACAATGATTTTATGAGAGAAACACAATGATTGTGTATTGATTGTTTAGCATTTTACAAATCCATTAAAATTTGCAATGCACATAAGTCTCTTGGTCCAAATATTTTAAGTACCAAATCCCCTTCCCATAGCGTGACGTCGCTCATGCCAATTCCTAATACATATATGATTCTTCTTTAGTTGGTTGTTTCTCTTAAAAACTAAGAAAATGGTTGGTAATCTTCATCTCTTTTTGGATATCTATGGTATGATTCATCTCTGTCAAATATATATATTCATTAACAATGTACTAATACATTCTACCACCCAATTGTTATTTTTTGGAACTTGAAATTTTCAATGGCTATTTATATTTTGGGGCCGAAGTTTTCAAATAATCATTTTAAATTTGGCACCTGGAGTTTTCATATAATAATTTTAATTCAAGACAAGAATTTCCCAATCATTTGAAATTGGAACCTATAGTTCTGAATAATTTTTCAAATTTTTGGACATGACAATGAAATATGCCCTAAAATCAAACATTAATTTTTTATTATTTCAATGATAGGGCAAGGAATACTAAAAGTCTCATAAAAATTATTTATTATTTGGACTCGAAGCTCTAATAATTTTGTAATCAGCCTTGAAATTTTGATTATTTTTATAATAGGAGTAAGGATATTTAATGTTCCATAATTATTATTTATAGTTTAAACTTGAAGTTCCAAAATTTTTTACCCCTTATCAAACATGAAGTTAGGATATAATTGGGCAAGACGTTTAAAGTCCTTAAATATTTAATGTTGTGATAAGAAGTTGTCCTTATTATATACGTTTGGGACCTGAAGTTTCTTAATAATTATATAAATAAAAAAAATGAAAATTCTACGTTTAAATTTTGAGACGTGGAGTATGTAAATTATTTGGGCCTAAAGTGTCAAAAAATATATCATAATCAAGCCTGTAGTTTTGATTATCAAATTGAAGGGGTATAGACCGAGTGTTCCCAATTTATCATTAATTTGTGATATAAATATACATATTTATTATTATAACCAGAAGTTCGCAAAATATTATTTGGGCCTCAAGTTATTTCGAATATTTGTATCTGAAGCTCCAACAAAATGTACCATAAATAAAAAACTTAAAGTTTTGATTATTCATAGGGTATGGATTTTGAAAGTTCTCAAATAATTATTTAGAATTTAGAATTGAAGCTCCAAATATATCATTGTTTTTTAATTAATTTCAAAATAAATTGGATATTTCAACATATCTTTTCAACTTTTTATCTTTCTATTTTCTTTATTAAATTAAATATCTCTTTAGATACTTTATTAATTAGGAAAGGTTTCTTTTTTATTATCCTATTAATGATTTCACCATTAAAATTTTGTCTCATGAGCATTTTCTTCTTTTGAATATTAAATTATCCTTTTAATGGTATTTAGTTTTATCTCATTTCTACATTCTAATCATTTACTATACATTGAAGTCTTAAGAATATGTATAGAATGTGAAAAATATCCCCCCTCGTATTTTTAATAAAGAGTTTGGATTATTATATTTGGCACTTGTTTGGATTCTCTAATATTTTTACCCCTAATCAAATATGAAGTTTTCATATAAAAGAGTAGAGAATTTAATGATATTAATAATATTGAACCTAATGTTCAACCATATTAGGACAATTATGAAGTTTTGACAGAATCTAAAGTTTTTTCATAGTTATATATTAGAAACCTAAGTTTCTTATTTTCGAGCCTGAAGTCTCTAACATATGATAAGAATATAAAATCTTGATTTATCAGTTATCAACTCAAAGTTTTAAACTTTAAATGACCATTTTTTCCCTTTAAATATAGGTCCTAATTTGATATCTTTATAGTTAGAGTTTTTTTCGTTAAGGCATAATAATTAAATTATGATTTGTGATGATCCAAAGTCATCGAAAATCAATATTTTTAAACATATATTTCTTTGAAATTTTTTCCATAAACAAGCGATACCCACAAATACGAAATTGTTTTGAGATTTTTAAGTATTCAAAAATTCATTGTTATAAAACTTAAATTTTTTTTATCCATCCCATTCTTTGAATATTTAATAATTATTTGATACGATATTTCTTTCAAAATACTTTCATTTGTTTAAGTTTGATCACCAAACACTTGATAGTAACATAAATTATTGTATTGTTTTGCATTTATATGTTTGGAGTCGCACGCAATTCACAATCTAAATTTAATGTTGTAATTGATATTGTGAATTGTCATTATATATGGAATTTATCTAGAAAACAATTAACAATTCACACTATTTTGAAAACCATAAGTTTTTTCGGACTTAATAAGTAATATACTAAAGGTTTTGGTTGTAGTTCCAGAAGAGCCAATGTGATGTTTTTCTGTGGTACCGCCCATTCATGTCTGAAAAGTTATATGAAAGTAATTCCTAAAAAATTTCATTTAGTTTTATGGGCATAAGAATCATGGGTGCCATATTGAAAAAAAAAAGTAATGAAAAGTAATTTTGCATTACTTCTAGTCTTGGAAGCCAGAAGCTCATACTAGCAAATAACTATTTCATTATTCACAAGGTTATACTATACAACATTTATTATTGTAGAATTGCACTTTGTGATAAGCCTGAAGCTCCATAGATATTGAACCATTGACAAATGTAGTCTTTATTGTATATTTTATACAATTTATAATTGATGATACAACCTTATTGTCATTAGGGGGAGGATAGAACGTACCTGAAGTACAAATAGTTACTTAAGAACGATCCATTCTAGAAGAACAACAAGAATTATCATGGAATACAGTCATTTTGTCTCGTATAATCCCATGTATCGCTCAATGCGAAAATAAAGTGAGTAATGATATAGCAACATCAAATGTTTGATGTAGTCACATGGACTAACTGCAAATGTACTTTGCCAAAATCATTATCCTAGAAGGAAAAAATAAATTTGGCAGCAAAAAATTTATTGCAGACCAGAAGTGTGACAAACCTATAGTTCCCAAGTACTTGAATCCCTAGTAGTGGAGGATAAATAAAATCATGTCGAAATAACGCTCTAGAAGTGGTTGCACATAACCTTCCAGAAGAGGTCATGAAAAAAAGATCCATTTTCTCTAAAACCCCATAATAAGTTATTGTTTATGAAAAGACACAAGTCCCCAAAGTGACTATATAGCCCCTTTGACACAAGTCCCTAAAGTGACTATATAGCCTCTGAAGTTGGAAAACGTACCTAATATTAAATGAGATCCTTATGTTTTATACATATACATGAGAAAAGTGAGATCACCAAAAATGATAATTGGTGATATAATTATACATGTTGTAGCTACATAAATAAAAGGGCAATGATGATATAAATCCATGTGTTATAAATGAATGTCGAAAAAGAATATATTGACGAAAATGAGATAATGGCATAATTCGAGTCTCTTAATATATGTGATGTATTCAGACTTGGAATAGAACCCCAAAAGATATTAACCCTGAAGGTTACGAATAGGAGTTTATAATAATGTGAAGCATGAAAAATCATTAAAAGGTGCAGGATCTATGTCACAAAGTTTCCTAAAAAAACAAAATTGATTATATATGAACATAATATCCCGTTACGACAGTAAATACTTTCCAAATATCTCACTAAATTATTAGATTTTTAAAATATATTATATGGGACTCGTGAATTATTTAATTGTTTATATGTACATGACTTAGACAAAGAATACATATAAAAAATCCTACATAGTTTTTCTATGATAGAAGTAAATATACGGAGTATATACTCAAATGCACTAAGACGTTCACTGCACGGACAATCCAAACGGATATAAGTACAATAGTCTTAGTAAATATTTATTTAAGTAAGGGTATGAAAACAATGATATATGCAAATGTGTCGTTATAAAATATCCTTAAAATTATGTTCTCCTAAAGAGATTAATTGAAATAAAAAATTTCCATATAAGGAATTCAAAAATGAATGATGTTGGTATAAATGGTTATTGCCTCAACCTGTAGATCAAGACAATTTATGTTAAACTCATATCCATTAGTCAAATGGACTGAATAATCCTGCAATGCTTTAACATATATTAAGCACAAAATTTTAATATACACATCTTCTCCTGTATTTGGATATTAAATTATCCATATTATCCTAAAGATGATGAAACATATAAATATGGTCCCGAAGTATCATATGTGCATATTATTATAGTATTTGGTCCCAAATTCCCATACATGTACTTTATTGGTATATTTTTATACATGACCCGATGCAAAATCCTGAATATTTATCTTGGCAAAAAATGAACATCATTGACTTGCAAAGCATGGGACTAATATCAATATTATGTAATATATTTGTGTAGCTATTGGTGTAATACTTCTTAAATCTAACGATAAATGTGTAACTAACTATATAGATGCAGGTTATTTTTTAGATCCTCACACGGAACACTCAAAGCACTTATGACTTGCCTCAAACAACATATGTTCCTACTTTTACTGATGAAGGAAATGGTGCGTGTATAGACCAAACTCAAAGAGGATACATCGAGGGAGATATGATCAATAAATCTTAGTTCGTCTACATACATAAACTCAAGAAAAGTGTCTATTGGGATGTCCACTGGATATTAGGGCCCGTTTGGTTCGGGGTAAAATATGTTTCAACTCGATGAAAAGTAATATGGTGAAATACATTTTCACCTATTTAGAGTCAATTTTTTTTCTATTTTCTTTTTTAAAATTTTATAATTATAGGGTGTGCACTTATTCACAATGTTAACCCAACAAAAAATTGACTGTAAATAGGTAAAAATGTATTTCACCATCTTACTTTTCACCGCGTTAAAACATATTTTACCCCGAACCAAACGGATCCTTATAGTTTTCATAAAGTAATTTAGTGGATATCTATTGGTATTCCATAATTATTAAAGTTTCTATTGGGAAACCTTGTTTTGTACAATTAATAAGGGGTCATGCCCCTTGAGTATTCACATATGAATTAAATGAAGAAACTCTCTCCCTCTAAATTCTCTCTATGTCCCCTCTATGTTACAATATTTTATAAACTATCACGAAGACATCTCAACTCCAACAACAAGTAACACATCATTAATTCATGTCATTGTCACATTTTTTATAGTGTCACCCTCACACATATAACGTTAATTTTAGTCCCCTTCACATTAAAAAAAATAAGATCATTCCACTCTCACCCAACTATACTTTAATAGTGAAAAGGCATTTATTCCAACCAAAGGTGTGGAATTTATTGTAAAATGTGAAAATAACAAGTATAAAAAGATAGAACTTACTCATCATCAATGATTTAATGCCATCAAATATTTTATAAGAACAAGTATCATCAAGTCCTAAGTCCTTTATTCGTAAGGTTTTGGTATGCAAACCCGTGAATCTTCCACTACTTGTGGATCATAAATATAGATTTAAATTGATAATATTATGTTTATTGATTCGACATAATATTTCTTTTTTAAAATTATTGTTGAAAATACCATCAATGAAGCCCCAAACCCATTTAAAATTAGTTTTTTATATCCCTGATATTAATTCAAAATATAAAATTTTGTACCTCTTCTCATAAGGAGCTTGAACATAATTTTTTGTCGTATCTCATTGATCCTTCTGGCAGATATAGCAAACCCTAACTTGTAAAAGGGGTGATGAAAAAAAATTAGGAATGTCGACCCTTTATTTTGTTTCACTTATAATAATATAAAACTAAATATTTTTTCATATTATTATTATGTGTTTTAAAAGTTTTCAAATGTACATTATATTGTAGAAATTTTTGTAATTAATTAATTTTTCAAAATCATATTTGGTCAACTTTAGGTTCAATTTAGTATGGGACCCACGTGTCTTTTGTGACGGTGAAAAGTTGTAAAGCATTCTCCTCCATAAGGAGTGTTGATGTAAAAAATTAGATTATCTCTAATTATTCAATCACAGATAAAAATAAATAAGACAAAAGAATTTTAAAGTGGTTCAGCCTTGAAAGAATGGTCTACGTCCACTATTTTTTTATTGCTGACTGTTTGTTTGGAATTATCGATAATGGGTTTTACCAAGTGATACGACGTAAATATTGCGTATTTCACCCGTTAACCTACGCCTTATTAGCCCCCTTGGGTATCTTAATCCCTATACTTATGCTCGTTAACCAGACAACCTCGGAATTCTATGTTAACATGTTTTGCAGGGGTTAATTGAGCTTTTGTAGGTATTTGGATGCTTAGTATGAAGTTCGGACGCTTTCCGGAAATGTTTCGTCGACTTTTGCAGCTTCGGGGGCATTTTAGTAATTCCAGCATTCGGGTTTGAATCCCGAGCTCTTCACGGAAGTTGAATCCCTTTGATTTCTCTTCGCGTGGCCTCCGACGGTGCATGATTCCGAGTTGTATCGATGGAGTTATGGCATTTTTAGGATGGTTTTTACTGTAAAAGTACACTCAAGGTCACATTCAAGGGCATTTTAGTCATTTCATATTTTGGTTTTTTGGCCCAATGTCTTCTTATATGTTTTAGTCCTCTGATTATCTTCGCGTAGCCTCCGAACGTGTCTCATTCCGAGCTATAACGAAGAAATGGCGGCATTTTCCGTAAAACATGACAAAGCTGCAGAATTGCAGACCTGTAAGGGCGAATCGATTCGCCCCAAATCCGAATCGATTCGGAATTGCTGCAGAATTGCAGTTCGAACTTCCCCTGTTTCCGAATTGATTCGAACCATTTCCGAATCGATTCGGCCCTCAAGATTTTTGGTTTTCTTCCCTTTTATTACAAGTTTGCCATGGGATATTTTGTATAAAACCAATCCATCTCATTTTGAGATAGAAAAATCAGATTTTTAGGTTAGTTTAGCTTAGGGTTTGGTGGGTTTGGGGAGCTTTTCTTCTTCCTCATTTGGTGTGACAACTTTTGGGTGTTGTAAGTTGGATTTTCATTACCCCTACCATTAATATAGTTGATTTCTTGATTTATTTCCATTGATGTCATTTATATCTCTTGCCTAGATTAATTTATTTCTTGCTTAATTAGTTTATTTCTTTGTTAATTAGTTTAATTCATGTATTGCCCTTAGATAAATAGGGTCGGGATTTCGTTCCGCCATTTACGGGTTTAGACCTCGAAAGTTAGGTTTTGTGTAAAATTGCATTTAATTGAAACCACGTGTATTAAAGTTGGATTGTTATGCGTTTAACTTTATTTGTCACGCAACTTTAGTGTTTATAGCGATAATCCAAATTTAATCCGTGTGTGACCATTTTTGATTAAATGTTTAATCTCGCAACTTTGGCTTAAATTCCTTATTGCGTGATGTTTATGCTTAATTGAAAATGATCGATCAAATGTTTTCGAATCGAAATTCTAATTAGTAGTTGTTTATCCCGTGAATGTGTGTATGTGATCCTGATCCTCGCTTTACTTTTGCGTAGCGTAACTTATTCTTTTTCTTTTGTCACCATTCCCAACCATCACCTCTTCATTTATTTATTTTACACTTTTATTCTAGAAGTAATTAAACAATTAAAATCTAAAATTCAATCACTCCCTGTGGATTTCTTACGATACCCGACTTACCGTTGTGCTTGCTTGTCAAGTGTAGTAGTAGCTTAGGTTTTTTGTATCGCGGCGGCGAAACACACAACGATTGTGTCCTCACACGAACACACTTTTTCCGCCCGGTCACAAAATGGCGCCATTGCCGGGGAGTGTATTTTAGATAGTAATTGTTTTATTATTTCGTAGTATTTTTCCTTTTGTATTTGTACTCTTTGTCTTAACCTTTTTTGCAGGATAGCATATTTGAGCGCTAAGAAACTTTGATTCGCGGTTGCTCACTTTCTTGCTCGGATTCTCCATCTACAGTCAACGAGGTAATCATGTCCTACTATTATAGTTATTACGGTCATTCTAATGATTCTTACTTTGGGGATACTTTTCAAGTTTTCCATTTTGAAGAGTTTCTTGAGTTTGAAAGACTTGAAAACATTTATCGGAATGAAAATCGTTATTGGGAGCTTGAGTTGGATTCACTATTCGAATCCAATGACGATTCTTATTTCTTTACTTTCGAAGACGAGTTTCAACCAAATGAGGAGTCCGAGGCTCTTGAGCCGAGGAAACCTACTTTGAAAGAAACTTTGCTTCTTTACTCCCAAGGTTTGGAAAGCTTAAATGATGCTGGAATGAGACTTGGAGAACTTTGCGATGAGATGAATTCTTATGCACAAAACAACGAGGAGGTGGAAAATTGTGTTTCACCTCAATTTTTCAAAGAATTTCTCATCGAATGTGAATCTCTCTCCCCCGAAATTCAATCTCCTTCCGATGATAAGTTGATGGAGATTGAATTTATTTCATTACCATATCCGTTTTCCGCCATTGAACCATTAGAATTACCGGTTGATTCCTATGAGTCGGTAGAAACTTTTAAAATTTCTACAATTTTTGCCGATGAGGACTCTTTACCGAATTTATTTTCGATGGATGTTATCCCCACGTGTGCACCATCTCCCATTACATTTGAAAAATCTTTGGGAGATGAGTCGATTTTTCTTGGACCTCAAGTGTACCTTTCCCCCTTATTATCCAAATCCCCCATCGTCCGCCCAAAATTTCAAATTGGCGATGGTTCACTTTTTTCACCACCCACATGCCTTCCGTTGTTCAAACGGAATTCATATCTTTCGGGAGGCATGTTCACTTTGGAGGGTCCACCGTTGATCTTTCAAAGTCAAATCCCTTTTTGGGTGGACCCTCAACTATTTAGACTTCTAGTGTATAGTTAGTGTGAAGCCTAAATAGTAGGTTGTAAATAGTTAGCTTTTTAATTTTCTTTCTTTCCTTTTTTTCTTTCCTTTTTAATTTAGTCTAGTGTAATTAGTTAACTTTTTGTTATTTGTTTTTTCTATGCTCGGTACTAACTTCTTTTGTAGATTTCATTGGACTCGTTCTTACGGAGATCGCTCCAATTTGGGGTAATATCATTCTTTTCCTCTCTTTGTGTTGTGTTCTTAATGCGTATTGAGGACAATGCAACATTTAAGTTAGGGGGTGTAGGATATTTTATCCATTTCTTTGTTTTGTCCATAGATTTGCTTACTTGTTAGTTACTAAGTATGCCTTTTTGTGAAAAATTTGAAAAATTTCAAAAATATTTTCTTTCTTTTTTCTCCTTTGTTGGGCATTTTGCCTTGTTTCCGATGACAAATTTTAATAATTGCCCGATCCAATAGACAACTCAATGATGCATGTTCTCGATTTTAGAAGTTATTATACTTTAGTCCCCAAATCATTGATATTGTGAATAACTTCATGAATTAAACTTTATCCCATGAGCATATGCACTTTCCTTGTTATATTGATTTGGTTTAAGATTTTTATAACTCGGTAATCTTTTGTTGCATTG
The DNA here is from genome assembly GCA_949130495.1 of Sambucus nigra. NCBI lineage: Eukaryota > Viridiplantae > Streptophyta > Magnoliopsida > Dipsacales > Adoxaceae > Sambucus > Sambucus nigra. The sequence goes on along the minus strand of OX422207.1, from coordinate 305,047,442 downwards.
TATATACTTACACCGAGTAAGCTTTGTACCTTTCATCGTTTGTGAGTGTTATACACTATTCTTTCCTCTTTGAAAACGTTGAATTCGTTGGTAATCTCTCTAATCTTTCATTTGACCGTTCATTAATTGAGTTTATACTTGAAATGTGTTACTTGAGCATGATTTTCATATACTGTTTTGACTCGAGAATTGCGTAAACTTTATGAAATGATCATCGGCCATCTTTGTTATATCACCCATATTAGCCTTGACCTCACCCTTATATGCTTTCCCTAGTCAACCCCTTTGTGCCTAAATACTAGCCTTTCGTTTCATTACCCAAAATCCCATAACCAACTCCAAATTGGAGTTTTAAGCCATACATACACTTTACATACCTTTGTTTGGAATGTTACTTGGGATTGAATGTTGTTGTTGTATTGCGGTTGCAATTTTAGGCATATGAGAGTTTGATAAGAGTGATGAAAAGAAAAAAGATGTGAAAAAAGTGAAGAAAAAGAGAAAGCAAAAAGAAAAAGAAAACAAAAGAAAACATGAGAAAAAGAAGAAAAGAAAAGAAAGATAAAGTTGTATATGTTGTGTATAGTTCAATAAGCTTTGATTACTCTCCCCGATGATATATCTAATGCCTTTTTGGAACTTGTTTTTCCAATTTTTTTATTGCCCGCATTTTCCCATTATCCCGAGTTTTCATCCCGAACACTTTGAATCCGTACATACATTACTTTCATTTCATACCCTAGCCAAACCTACATTACAACCCTATAAAGTCCTGTGTGATCTTAGGTTGATGTAATTTAAAAGTCATAATAGTTTTGATAATCTGTGAAAATACATTTCGCCTCTTTTAGTGTGTGGTATCTTTCATTGAGATTGCAAGTTTTTCATTTCCTATATAGCGTTCCTCAATTGTGACATGTGCGCGGCCTAGTTTCCATTTACATTTACTCTTTATGCCCGCATGTCCCGTTTATTACCTCCCTTTTCATAGTGAATTCATTTGTTGAGCGTAATGCCCGTGAGGACTCAATGTATGCTTGCTTTGATTAGTATCCGGTTTATATAAGTTTTTCACCAAATCACACTATGCATGTGCTTTCCCCCTTCCCACTTTTAAAGTTTCAATTCTATGAGGTGCATTCAACTTGTTAATAACAACGGACTTTAGCTTGAATTCGTTCAATATGCTAATAACATGTTTGAAATCTTTTTCGTTGTTGTTGAGTTTGTCGCATGTTGGGTTGGGCATATTTTGAGGAAACCATGTGATGTTTGTGGGTATCATCCCTGAAAACCCTCACAAGACGACACTCGTCCACTAGGGTAACCTAGGGGTTTAACGGCTTATTGCATATGCTAAATGCAATCGTTCGCCCGCGAAAGTGGCCTTATCTTTTTATTTCTTTTTCATCCCATTTTGTACTTGTATCCTACTTTTGGTCTGCTTGTAGTTCTTGTAGTTTCTTATTTCTTTGCTAGGGACTAGTAATGTGTAAGTTAGGGAGTGTGATACGACGCAAATATTGCGTATTTCACCCGTTAACCTACGCCTTATTAGCCCCCTTGGGTATCTTAATCCCTATACTTATGCTCGTTAACCAGACAACCTCGGATTTCTATGTTAACATGCTTTGCAGGGGTTAATTGAGCTTTTGTAGGTATTTGGATGCTTAGTATGAAGTTCGGACGCTTTCCGAAAATGTTTCGTCGACTTTTGCAGCTTCGGGGGCATTTTAGTAATTCCAGCATTCAGGTTTGAATCCCGAGCTCTTCACGGAAGTTGAATCCCTTTGATTTCTCTTCGCGTGGCCACCGACGGTGCATGATTCCGAGTTGTATCGATAAAGTTATGGAATTTTTAGGATGGTTTTTACTGTAAAAGTACACTCAAGGTCACATTCAAGGGCATTTTAGTCATTTCATATTTTGTTTTTTTGGCCCAATGTCATCTTATATGTTTTAGTCCTCTGAGTTATCTTCGCGTAGCCTCCGACCGTGTCTCATTGCGAGCTATAATGAAGAAATGGCGGCATTTTCCGTAAAACATGACAAAGCTGTAGAATTGCAGACCTGTAAGGGCGAATCGATTCGCCCCAAATCCGAATCGATTCGGAATTGCTGCAGAATTGCAGTTCGAACTTCCCCTGTTTCCGAATTGATTCGGACCATTTCCGAATCGATTCGGCCCTCCAGATTTTTGGTTTTCTTCCCTTTTATTACAAGTTTGCCATGGGATATTTTGTATAAAACCAATCCATCTCATTTTGAGATAGAAAAATCAGATTTTTAGGTTAGTTTAGCTTAGGGTTTGGTGAGTTTTGGGAGCTCTTCTTCTTCCTCATTTGGTGTGACAACTTTTGGGTGTTATAAGTTGGATTTTCATTACCCCTACCATTAATATAGTTGATTTCTTGATTTATTTCCATTGATGTCATTTATATCTCTTGCCTAGATTAATTTATTTCTTGCTTAATTAGTTTATTTCTTTGTTAATTAGTTTAATTCATGTATTGCCCTTAGATAAATAGGGTCGGGATTTCGTTCCGCCATTTACGGGTTTAGACCTCGAAAGTTAGGTTTTGTGTAAAATTGCATTTAATTGAAACCGCGTGTATTAAAGTTGGATTGTTATGCGTTTAACTTTATTTGTCACGCAACTTTAGTGTTTATAGCGATAATCCGAATTTAATCCGCGTGTGACCATTTTTGATTAAATGTTTAATCTCGCAACTTTGGCTTAAATTCCTTATTGCGTGATGTTTATGCTTAATTGAAAATGATAGATTAAATGTTTTCGAATCGAAATTCTAATTAGTAGTTGTTTAGCCCGTGAATGTGTGTATGTGATCCCGATCCTCGCTTTACTTTTGCGTAGCGTAACTTATTCTTTTTCTTTTGTCACCATTCCCAACCATCACCTTTTCATTTATTTATTTTACACTTTTATTCCAGAAGTAATTAAACAATTAAAATCTAAAATTCAATCACTCCCTGTGGATTTCTTACGATGCCCGACTTACCGTTGTGCTTGCTTGTCAAGTGTAGTAGTAGCTTAGGTTTTTTGTATCGCGGCGGCGAAACACACAATGATTGTGTCCTCACACGAACACACTTTTTTCGCCCGGTCACCAAGAAATTCGGAGTCCCCTTACAATGAGGATGATATAATGTATTTATAGCCCTGAGGCTGTACATGCGAAAGAATAATACATAGTTGTGCAATAGGCGTGTACATTTGTCTGATAATAATGAGCATTTAATGATTAGTCACTCTCTTGATTATCCGGATATGAACGCTCTGTACGAGATGCGGCTCAGACCGCCTAAGCTGCTCGGACAACCTAAGTATCTCGGAATACATGAGTTGCTCGGTATAAAAAAGTTCCTCGGAGAACACTTGTTGCTCGGAACGCCTGAGTTGGTCGGGGAGGTTGAGCTCCTCGGAGTCAATGTGTTGTTGAAAAAGATATTCGCGGGTGCCATGTAGATTGACATGTGTATCCACCTAATTGATCCACGTCAGCAGACTAAATTTAGTATCAACAAAAGCCCCCAATGTTTCATAGTTTGATGTGGAAGAAAAGTATGGAACATTCTGCTGCCCAAACTTTATGGATTTTAGACAAACTTTTGTTGTTTATAACTCCTTTTTTGAGTGCATAGTATTAGGCTTTTAAAGTATTTTGAATTTCCATAACCGCTTCTTTTTTTGTGCCCTTTTCTTCTTTTTAGCCGTCGAATACGAAATCGTCCATCCTGGTAATCATTGTTTTTCTCTATTCCCGAGGTAAAGTATTTAAACGCTTCAGAAAATTCGATCGTCTTTTACTTTTTCAAATCTGCATCTTAGAACTTCTTCACTTCTTCTCTATCTTGTGCGTTCATTTCTTCCATTGTTCGTTGTCAACTGATCCACCCTTTTCCTGTAAGATCTTATTTCTTCTCTTTTATTTTCTTTGTTCATCATGGTTTACCTTGTTGAGTCGCTTGATAAATTTCGCTCTGATTTTTCTATTCCTTCATGGGTCATTTTGGAAGAACTTTCTGAACCTTCAGACTATTTTTCTTTGGCTGAGGGACATTGGTTCCCCAGTCTCTTTGTGGTGGAATGTGGCTTTTATTTTCCTCCAAATCCCCTGTGTTTGGAATTCTGTCAATATTTTGACGTTGTACCTGCAAAAATAGCTCCCAATACATGGAGAATAGTTAATGGAGTCCATAGGTTAAATCAGATTCATGGAACCCGTTTAGAAATTCCAGAAATTATGTTTTACTATAGATGGGCTGTCAGCGACAGTACTTTTTATTTGAAAACTAGGTTTTTAAATAGGGCTTTAGTTGTCAATCTCCCAGATGCCAACAGGGATTACTTCGAGCATGGAGTTGTTATGAAAAATTGGCAATATGCTCCATTATATGGAAATGATGTATATCAGGGTCCTAGATGACCTCCCTATGGCAATGGGATAGGTTGTTCTTATTTTATTTTATTTTTGAAATTAAGTTTTCTTTGTGTTCGATAAAATGCGTCATTGACATTTTAATTTTTGCAGTTGACAGCAAAAGAAAATCTCCAAAGGAGACAGAGGTTAATTTAAAGCATTTGAAACTTATCTGGAGTTTGCACCAAACCGTTGCTGACGAACATATTAGATCAGCCTCTTACTTGTTGCAGTACAAGAGTTACACTTCATCTTTTACTGCTCGTCCAGTGGTAGGTGACATCGACCCAGTACTAACTTCTAAAGGTTCCTCCCCTGAATCTCATATTCCCCTCAGTATCAGAATGAAGAGGCGAAAAGTTCCCTCCTTCTTTGACAAATCAGATTCTGCCCATGTGGAGGCAAAGAGAAGTAAGCAGGATATCCCAGAGGAAGGGACAAGAAAAATTGATGCACCCCCTCCAGTTGCTGTTAAAAAGGTTGCCGAGAAGCCCCCTCTGGCTCTGAGCAAGGTTGTAGATGTTTCTCCTCCCAGCGAGGTTATCGTTATATCACCAACCAAGACAACATCTTTGGTTACGAATGTTCCTGCTTCTACGTGGAGGTTAAAGAAAAGTTCTTTGGAGAGACCAGTAGAAGCAGTCTCTCAATCTTTAAATATTAAAGGTGGTATTCCCACCTTTGTTCCTCCGAGATCTGCTATGAGCTCGATGAAGTCTTGGATTATCCTCGAGATCCAAGGTGTTGAAGACAATCTATCTCAGGAGAGGGTTACCACCTTGGCAGCTCAACATATTGCCTTAGTAAGCATTAATAATCTAAACTCTCATTTTTCAATGTTAAGTCCTTGCACTGATTTACAATTATTTTCTTTTTCCAGTTGGTAACTTGTTTCAACACTATTCTGAAAAAGGATGAGGCTATTAAAGCTTCGAGCTCCTCGGGAGGTGTGGAGGAAGCTTTTATAGGTCTAACTCAGTCCTTAAAGGACTCTCTTCAGAAATATGAAGAAGATAAGGAGGCCTGGGAGACACGACTCAAGTCCATCGAGGAAGAAAAAGACCGAGCTATGGAGGCCTCCCAGGAGTTGGAGAGGAAGATGAAAGAGTTTGAGAAGAAAAACAATGAGCTTGAGGAAAAGCACAAGAACATTTAAGAGCTTGAGAACAAGCTTAAGAAATCTGAAGAGGAAGTTGTTAGACTTCGTGACGTTGATCGTCAGAAGCAGGAGATAGAAGGAAAAATGAAGGCTGCCGAGGAACATCTTACTGAAAGGATTTCCTCGGAGAAGGCAGAGAGAATACTTGCAGTTAAAAAGTCCTTTAGCACTGGCTGGGACAAGGGATGGAACAAAGGCCTAGCTGCTATGTCTTCTCAAATGGAATTTGCTAGCCTCAAATACTTCAGGGATGGATGGATTGCTGCTCTACAGGAGTTAAAGGTTTCTGAGAGTTCTGAACTTTTTTAGCGCCATGTTCATAGTCCTCCTCCCTCTCCTGGAGAAGAAGAAGAGGACGAAGCTGCCTATGAAGAGTCTTCAATGATAATTGGGGATCAGGTCCCTACTGTTGAACTTCGCTATGAGAAGCCCCAACCAACTATCACTCCTACCGAGCAGCTACTCATGTCCACCGAGCACCCAGCCTCTTCCTCGAAGTCTCCCGAGGAAGTTATAGGGAATAAATAGAAGGTGTAGATTAGTTTGGGTGTTTATTTTGTTACTTTATTGGATGTAGACTCAACTTTTGTATTTTTCTTTTATGAAGAAATAAAAATTCGATCTTTTGGTTGTTCACATTGACTTCTTCTTCTTCTTGCTCTGTCTGCATTCTTATTAATTCTTTCAATCTCTTTTCTTTAATAGTTTATGGCTAGAATGGAGCTCTTGTCAGCCCACGATACTGAACTGATGAAAAAATGCAATGACCACTTCAAAGCTGGCCATGCTGACCTGAATGAATCTCAAATCATCGATATTCCTGGTCCAGACGCTTCTGAACGAGCAGTCGAGGCCTACCAATATCTAAAGTGCTTGCTCGACCGTGCAGTGGCCAACAATGTGGCATACTATGAAATGATTGAAGATCTCCAGGCGACCATCGAGGAACTCCAACAACAATACGAGGAATCTTCTGCCCTTTTGCATCAGGGGTATGAGAAAAAATATCAGCAATTAAACGCCGACAAAAGGTATAATAAGTTCATCGTTGCTTACGAGAAGAAAGAGAAAATTCTGAGGGTTGAGGTCGAGGAGCATAAGCAAATCGCGAAGCTGTTGGAGCAGGAAAATAATAACTTGCGAGGAGAGATATCCCAACTGAAATCTGCAGCATCTTCCTCGAGAGCCATTGTCCCTGTCAATGACGAAGGTTTCTCTTTTTTGGAGGTGGAGAACGCCAACTTGAGAGATGAATAGGAAACCTTAAAGAGGACTGGACCCTCTACCTCTGCTCGCGGATGAACAAGAGCTTCTTGGGGATGAGCAAGAGCTGCTCGAATTTCAATTGAAGAGCAAAGAAGTCAACCAGCCTTGGAGAATCAGGCCTTTCGGTTGATGGCGAAAAATCAGGCTTTGTCAGAGATGTCTAAGAAAATTCTGAACCTCAATGAGCAGCTTTCCACACAAAATTCTACCTTGGAGAATAAATAACTTTTAAAGAAGAACCTCCACGAGCAACTGGAGAGGTTAACTTACCAGTTTCACAAACAGTCTAGAGAGTTTTGGATGACTGGTTACAATGAAGCCCTCTACCATCTCGATGATCGGATCCAGAATGCAAATAACGAGGGTTACAAGCAAGTATGGTTGAATACGTTGGGGGTGTTACAGTTGGAGAAGGGCCATTATCTCTGGGATTACTATGACCCTGGGTTGCTCGAGTTTCCAGTGCCACCTTTCAAACTTGATATGAGTTGGATTCCTGCTCGGGCAATTCCTCAGTGCTTAATCTCCAAGTATCTCGGTGACTATAGCCTTCATTATAATTTTGAGATATCTCGCCCAGAGCATTTACTTGATCGGCCATGAGTGATGAATATCAGGATGCTTAGAGATCTGAACTTCATAAATTCTCCTTACGCCTTAGATGATCCTCCTGCTGGAGTGGAACCTGTTTCAAAGGCAGAAGGGAAAAAGCCAATAGAGTAGAATTTTTTATGTAATGATTTCTTATGTAATGTGTATTTTATTCTCAATGTAATTCGTATTGACTTTAATGAAGAAACTTTTAGTTTTCTCTGCAATTTTGATTGTCATTGTCTTGGAAATATTTTATAAAACATTTTTATTCAATGATGAATGTGTATATACATCTGTAAAAAGATAAGAATGTCCTGTGTTATTATAAACTGCCGACCAACTGGAGTTGGTGAAAATTTATTATTGACCATCGTGATTTGGTGATAATAATTTGACGACCAACCGGAGTTGGTGATTTTTTGTTTCCCGACCAACTTAGAGTTGATGGTAATTTTAAATGCCACAAGTAAAGAAATTATGTTTTATTTTTTATTATAGTGACTTATCACTTTTTAATTCTAAACCATGAAACGACTTACATTCCATGGTATTGCTTAATTTAACCAAATGTTCCCGACCAACCGGAGTTGGTGGATTTTCATTCCCGACCAACCGTAGTTGGTGGATTTTTTTCCCGACCAATCGTAGTTGGTGGATTTCTATTCCCGACCAACCGTAGTTGGTGGATTTCTATTCCCGAACACCGTAGTTGGTGGATTTTTATTCCCGACCAACGGTAGTTGGTGGATTTCTATTCCCGACCAACTGTAGTTGGTGGATTTTTATTCCCGACCAACCGTAGTTGGTGGATTTTTATTCCCGACCAACCATAGTTGGTGGATTTTTATTCTGGGCTTGATGACTTGATGCGTAGTGTGTAGCACTAGTATTCCGAAAAAATTCGACAAAAGGAGAGAATTGGGTAAAACATCCAAAACTTTATTCACATTGAAGAAAACTGCATTACATAGGGATTGAACTACAGGTAATATTTGCGCAGATGCTCTGCATTCCATGCAATCTTAAGCTCTTCTCCTTTTAAGGTTTCAATCCTATATGTCCCTGGTCGAACAACCTCTGTTACTCTGTAGGGTCCATGCTAGTTAGCTTCCAGTTTGTTGTGCTTTTGAATTACTTTCTTTAGCACATAGTCTCCTTTCTTCAGATCGCACTTCTTTACTCTCTTATTGTAGAACAGAGTTGTTCGTTGTTGGTATGCAGCATTCCTGATTGTTGCTTCTTCTCTAACTTCCTCGAGCATATCCAAGTCTAATCTTCTCATCAAGTCACTGATAGGAGAATTGAAATTTAGCACTCTATGTGTGGGGAGGCCCAGCTCGACATGTATAATAGCTTCACTTCCAAATGCCAGCATGTATGGAGATTCTCCTGTTTCTGCTCGCGGTGTAGTACGATAAGCCCACAGCACAGAATATATCTCGTTGATCCAATTTGCCTTCGCATCATCCAGTCTTTTTTTTAAACCGTTCAGTAGAGTTTTGTTCGTCACCTCAGTTTGTCCATTGCTCTGGGGATGTCCTGGTTCAGAGTGGGTCTTCAATATGTTTGACTGATGACAATATGCAGCGAACTCCTCGTTGTCAAATTGGGTTCCATGATCAGTAATGAATGCATGGGGAAGACCATATCTACAAATTATATTCTTCCATATAAATTGATACACCTTGTCGTATGTCATATCAATGAGAGGCTCAGCTTCTACCCATATAGTAAAATAATCCACCGCGACCACGAGATATTTAAATCTTCCCCTGGTCGTTGGAAGTGGCCCGACCAAGTCTATTCCCCACATGGCAAATGGCCAAGGGGAAGTAATGGGTTCTAACAATTATTGAGGAGTTCTTCGAATAGAGGAGAAGCATTGACATTTGTCACATTTCTTGGCATAGGCTATGCAATCAGCCCTCATCGTTGGCCAATAACACCCTTGCATCATTATTCTTTGCAAAAGCGTCCGACCTGCTACATGAGCTCCACAGGACCCTTCATGGACCTCTTCAATCAAGTCTTTCACCTCGGAGGGATGCACACATCTTTGCAAACCTGCTATAATTCCTCGTCTATATAGAATACCACTAGTCAATACATAACGAGCAGCTTTAAACTTTAGCTTCTTGGCCGCGAGTTTATCAGCTGGTAATGTCCCTTCCTCAATATATGCCCTGATAGGATCCATCCAAGATGGTCCTAAATCAAGGGTAATGAAGCTTACCATCATATCTTTGCTAATACTCCTGCTAACCAAAATTTCTATCGAAATTGTTCTTCGTAGCTCGGTGCGTGTGGCTGAGGCTAACCGAGCTAAGGCATCTGCTCTGGCATTCTCCGATCTTGGTGTTCTAATTAACTGCACTGCGTTAAAGCTCGATACAATGTCCATTGCTTTCGTATAATACTTGATCATCAATTCTCCCTTAGTTGCGTACACTCCCAGCATTTGATTTACAATCAATTGTGAGTCACTGAATGCAACGACCTGCTCTGCCCCCATGGTTTTTGCTAAACTAATACCTGTGATCATAGCTTCATATTCAGCCTCATTATTTGAAGCCTTGAATTGAAAGCGCAGAGCATACTCCACATCGACAGCATCTGAGTTGTTTAAAACAATCCCTGCCCCACAGCCAGTACTACAAGATGAGCCATCCACATACAGATTCCATATGGGTACTTCATCCTCAAATTTTTGATCGGATAAAGTTCCTCGGTGAAATATTTATTGCTTCATTATATCCTCCCCTAGCACTTCTTACTGCTCGTCGACCGACTCAAGTTGGTCGGAGTTTAAATTTGATGATCCTGTAACATCCACAGGTTGGTCGGTATTCATCTTTTGCTCCTCGGAGGTGTCAGGATAAGTGAATTATGCGATAAAATCTGCTACTGCTTACCCTTTAAGTGATGATCTAGGCTCATAAATTATGTCATATTCACCGAGTTCTACTTCCCGGTACATCAATCTCCCTGATTTTTCTGGTTTATGAAGAGCTTGTCTCAACGGCATATCGATATACACAACTATGGTATGAGCATGGAAGTACGACCTCATTCTTCTACTCGCCTTGATCAACGCTAGTGCAACTTCTCCAGTCTTGGATATCTGATCTCTGCTCCTCGGAAGGCCTTGCTAGTATAATAAACTAGTTTTTTCACTCCATCCTCCATTCTTATCAATGCCGAGCTAACTGCATTCTTCGAAACTGCCAGATACAAGTACAATGTTTCTCCGATCACTGGCCTGGACAACAGTGGAGGTGATCCCAGGTATTTCTTCAGATCTTGAAAGGCCTTCTCGCATTCATCATTCCATTCGAACGTTTTTCGAAGTGTTTTGAAAAATGGGAGACATCTATCAGTTTCTCGTGATACAAATCTATTAAGTGCTGCAACTCGACATGTGACACTTTGCACTTCCTTCTTCGTCGTTGGATATCGTAGTCCCAATAGAGCCTTGATATTTTCAAGGTTTGCTTCAATACCTCGTTGGTTGACAATATACCCGAGGAACTTGCCTTCTCGTACTCCGAATATGCATTTGGTAGGGTTCAACTTCATCTGATATTTATCTAGTTGATCAAAGGTTTGGCCTAAGTCAATTAGATGATCAGCAACTTTCTTGCTCTTTGTCAGCATATCATCGACATAAACTTCCATATTGTAACTGATTTGCTCTGCAAACACCTTGTTCATCAGCCCCTGATATGTTGCACCTGCATTTTTCAATCCAAAAGGCATAACATTATAACAATAAGTTCCCCTATGAGTAATAAAAGAGGTACTCTCCCTGTCTTCAAGTTTCATTTTAATCTGGTTGTAACAAGAATAGGCATCCATGAAGCTCAACAGCTCGTGTCCCGAGGTAGCATCCACTAATTGATCAATTCGGGGTAAAGAAAAATTATCCTTTGGGCATGCCTTGTTGAGGTCGGTGAAGTCAACATACATCCTCCACTTGTTATTCTTCTTCTTCACCATCACTACATTATCTAACCAGTCTGGATATTTGACATCTTCAATAAAGCAATCTTTTTGGAGTTTCTCGACCTCCTCTTGTATAGCTTGGTTCTTTTCGGGGCTGAACACTCTTCTTCTCTGCTTCATTGGCTTGATTTCCTTATTCACATTGAGCTCGTGACATAAGAAATTTGGGTCTATCCCTGGCATGTCCTCGTGGCTCCATACAAAAGTTTTCTTTCTACTTTTTAGAAAGACTATCAATTCCTGTTTTAATGAGGCTTCCAACGATGAACCTATTTGAGTTGTTCGTTCCGGGTGCTCGTCGTCCAGAATAACATTTTCAGTAGCTTCCACCACCTGGCCTTTCACGGGCTGCGATTCGTCTCTAGGATCTAATGTTTTAATTTCTGCACCTTCATCCACTTGATAGGTAGTAGTCTTTTTCCTAGATTCCTCCAGTTCTTCCTGCTTGATAGATGAATAGTAGCATTCCCGAGCTACTTTTTGGTTACCCTTCACAATTTTTACTCCAAAATTAGTTGAAAATTTCAGGCATTGATGTACAGTAGATGGTACTGCTTCAAACTTCTTTAAACCTACTCTTCCCATGATGATATTGTAAGCTGATTGGACATTCTTATCCATCACAAAAAATCGCACTCTTTCTGTTCGACAAGTCGGCCATGTACCGATGAACATATCCAACTTGATCGTCCCAAGTGGAAAAACTTTCTCGCCAGCAAAACCGAGGAGGAGCCTGTGATAAGGCTCCAACTGAGACAACTTCAAATTTAAGTTATCAAAGAATGAGTAGAACATGATGTCCGCCGAGCTGCCATTATCTACCAGTACTCTTGAGATCATTACTTCCTACATCCTCATTTTGATCACCAATGGGTCATCATGAGGATATAGCACTCCTGCAAGGTCGTTCTTAGAGAAACTGATGACCAGTTTTTCTTTGTTTACCTTCCTCGGGCGATCATCCTCAGCTAGATTTATTCGTTGAATGTATGAACAATCTTGAGCCTCATTGAGGTAAGCTTTCCTTTCTGCAGTAAGGTCTTCACCTCCTGCATCTCCACCTGTAATAACATTACAATCAAATGATCCAAAACGAATGGAAAATACCTCACGTTTGGGTTGTCTTGGTCTTTTGGGGAGATCGGGGTCGTCTTCTGGATCATCTTCATGATATCTTTTCTTATCTTCTTTTTCTCATTGAGGAGATCTATACCTCTGTCTTCCTCGGTCGTTACTCTTTCCATCATTTCTGCGATCAACATACTTGGCCAGCTTACCCCGTCTGATGAGTGCTTCAATTTCATTTTGAAGAGCTATGTAATTTTTGGTCGTGTGACCATGGTCTTTATGGAACTCGCAATATTTGGTCTTATTCCTCTTGTCAGGATCTGTCTTTATTTTCTCTAGCCAGTTTAGCTCCTCGTTGTTCTTAATTTCTTCCAGAACGTGGTTTATGTCTACCTTCAAAGGAGTATAATTTCCAAATTTCTTCAACATTTCCCATGATGGCTTTGCTTTTGATTGCTTGTTACCACCATTGTTCTTCTGTTCCTTCTTCTCAACCTTCTCGGCCTCAACCTTGGTCTCCTTAGTGTCCATATTCTTCTTCGCAACCATAGCTTCCTCTGCATTCATAATTTTTGCTGCTTTTGCCATTAGTTCTGACATGGTCCTGGGCCGATCTTTGGCCAAAGTGTAGTACAATTTATTTGGCAACAGTCCACTCATCAGAGCAGTAATTGCTGTCTTATCCTCGTAATCAATAACTTCGAGCTTCTCGTTATTGAAACGAGTTATGTAATCCCTGGTGCTCTCACCTGCTCTTTATCTAACACTTAACAAGTGTGATACTCGTTTAAATAGTTTTGCTCCAAAATAGAAATTTCCAATAAAGAGCTCGGCCAGTTGAAAGAAAGTTGAAATCTTCCCCCGAGGAAGATTATTGTATCACATTTGAGCAGATCCGGTAAGAGTTCTTGAAAATGCCCTGTATCTCATCTCACTCGGCACGGCATAGATATCGGCAGCAGCTTGGTATTATTCTATATGAAGGACAGGGTCAGTTTTTCCATCATACTTAGGAGTCACGACAGGTGCTTTGAACTTTGATGGTGTGGGAAAATCCATAATTTCCTGGATAAAAGGTGTCCCTTGGACAAAAGTTCTTTGTAGAGGATTCTTGGCCTTAGCCATTTCCCCTAGTTTATCCTCCAGCCTTTGAATAGAGCCTTTCCATGCATTATTTCCCTCCTTGGGCCTGTTAGTTCGAGCAACTGATCGTGTTGAATTTGCTTCCTGGGATCTTTCATTACGAGCAGTTGGTCGTGATTGGGCAGAACCCTCTCTTAGATCGGATGGTCGTCGAAAGTTCATCGACATAGCCTTAGGAGAACTTCTATTCCTCCTAGGGCCCAAACGATCAAAAGGAGAGGCCCTGCTTAATCTCTCCAATGCACTAGTCCTTTCTGGAGAGAGAGTGATGTTTTGTTCAGTATCTGTAGCTCGTACTAATGAAGTTCGACCCGGTTGATAAGAAAAATCATCAGATCTCTCAGTGCGATATGAATCGGTATGCCTAGTATGCGAAGAAGGTAAACGGGTGTTTCTTTGGACGCTTCGTTGTCCTGAATGGGTAGATACTCCACCCTGGACAGTTTGTATAAGTTGTCGCATAGTCTCTTGCATAGCCGTCTGACCCTAAGCCAAATTAGCCATTATTCCATCCAGATCATGGATGTTTGGAGGAGTAGATGGATTTGGGGGGTTTCCAACATTTCGATTACAGGATTCAGGATTATCAGCCATTGGTGATGAATTGTTTTGGTGAAAAACAAAAATTATAGTCGTTTCCCACAGACGGCGCCAATCTGTTGATATAAAAAAATAGATTATCTCTAATTATTCAATCACAGATAAAAATAAATAAGACAAAAGAATTTTAAAGTGGTTCGGCCTTGAAAGAATGGCCTACGTCCACTATTTTGTTATTGCTGACTGTTTGTTTGGAATTCTCGATAATGGGTTTTACCAAGAAATTCTGAGTCCCCTTACAATGAGGATGATACAATGTATTTATAGCCCTGAGGCTGTACATGCGAAAGAATAATACATAGTTATCCAATAGGCGTGTACATCTGTGTGATAATAATGAGCATTTAATGCGCAGTCACTCTCTTGATTATCCGGATATTAATGCTCTGTACGAGATGCAACTTGGACCGCCTAAGCTGCTCGGAACGCCTAAGTATCTTGGTATACATGAGTTGCTCGGTATAATAAAGTTCCTCGGAGAACACTTGTTGCTCGGAACGCCTGAGTTGGTCGAGGAGGTTAAGCTCCTCGGAGTCAATGTGTTGTTCAAAAAAATGTTCGCGGGTGCCATGTAGATTGACACGTGTCTCCACCTAATTGATTCACGTTAGTAGACTAAATTTAGTATCAACAAGGAGTATAACGTTTATACTCGCATGTGTATAAGCTTAAATAAATAAATGAGAAATTGTAGTTCAAAGTACCCACTTGTAACATGGACTTTTGTGGAAGTGTTATGTTAAGCTCTTGTCCCACATAGGGAGAATGTGAAAAATGGGTGTAGTATACTATAACTCATTTTGGCTTTACGTCTTGGTGCCTTTGGAGTATCCCAACTCTTTCCAACAGGGAGTACCTACATCGGCTTGAATTTATTTCCAAAACCACCCTCTTGTGTTTTTGTCGCCCCTCAACATAGGCCATAGGTTGTGGCACAGGTTATGGGTTGTGGGTTGTGGGCTCTAGGCTTAAATTAACCTAATTACTAACTTTTTGGCTCAAATTCTATTGGGTCTTTTATTTCATTTATGAGTCCAATTTTTATTTTATGTGTATTTTTTTAGCCTAACAATTATGTTTGTTTGACAGTTTGTAATTGTCTTTAACCACCACTTATTTAGTATAAATAAGTGATTTGGACATTCTTTTTCATAATGGTTTAAGACATACTTTTTGTCCTAAGTTAGTCCCATTTTTAGTCCACACAAAAGAGATTTTTTCCGTATTGGTTCTCAAGTGACATGCAATTTGGGGTGCTACTGTTGCAAATGAGATTGTTGTATCCTGGGAGACGATTGTCGTTGAGTTCGTAGAGCACCAGTGCAGGAGAAATTTCCTCTTAAGAACAGAGTGTTCAACACCTGTCCCAATCAATAAATTCCACATTTATTGTCACTGTAAGTTCGAATATGTTAATTTCAGATTCTTGTGCATGTATTAATTAATGTTTATATATTACGTAAAATAGTCAAAAAAATCATTTTGGATAACAATCTTACGACGAGATTTTTAATTACTGTTATTTAATTCCATAATGATTTGGTGGGTTAATTAATTACAGAAACGTTTTATAGTAATCCATGTTATGAAATAATTTTCTATGTTCCAGAAAATTTCTATGCGTATTCAGAAAAGTTTTTTTATTATTCAGTGCAAGTTTTATGAAAGGAAAATAATTATGGATAATTAGATAACGTAATTTAATGGTTGTAATAATGTATATATTATTTTTTATATCTAGAAAACTAGTTTAATGTTATATCACATGAATTACAAAAAAAAATTATTTAATAAAATCTGTGTGATTATAAATATATAATTTATCTACTGACATATCATGTCATAAACACATATTTATTTCTATTTAAAAGATAAATGACATCTACTTCTGCCTTGGTCGTTGCGATTGTACCAACAAATGATAGACATGATTAAAAGTCTGAAAAGTTCAAAAGGATCGATTTTAAACGTTGGCAACATAAAATCTTATTTTATTTGAAAACGTTGAACTTAGAAAAATTCCTTAATGAAAGTGCACCAACTTTGAAAGAAGGTGAGGTTGGCACGCAAGTAATTTTTCATTGGATGCATGGAGACATTATGATTTTTAATGCAAAAATTATATCCTAAACAATCTGAAAAATATATTATATAATGTGTATAACCCTTTTCAAGTAGGTAAAGTGGTATAGGAGTCTTGGGAAAAAAAATAAAAAATGGAAGATGCCGAAATGAAAAAATTCGTTTTCAGCATGTTCTTGAATTTTTGAATGGTTGATTCAAAGATTGTCATGAACAAGTGCAAGAGATCCAATTGATTTCACTTGAATTTTTTTTTTTTAAATAGAATGAGTGAATCATTCCAAGTTGATTCAGTGATTGTAAAATTTTCACCATCTTAAAAAGAAATTAAAATTATGGGTCTTGAGGACTTGATTGTGAGATTATTGATTGAAGAGGATAATCGTTCTTTTGATAAGAAAACTAAATATCCTATAGAATCCAAAGCACGTGTTATGGAAGAAGGTAAAAGTAGCAAAAACAAAAAGAGAAAGCATATGAACCAAGGTGGTCATTTCAAAGGACCAAAAGGTGATAACTTTAACAAGTTCAATGGAAAATTCTTTATGTGTAACATGTCGATACATCATGCAAAAGATTGTTGTAACAGCAAAAATCAAGGGAATAAGAGACTTAATCGTGCACAAGCCAATGTCAATGAATTTGAGAACCTTTAAGACAGTATTACGGATCTGGGACTTTTGGGCATGATTTCTAAAGTCAACATGATAGGAAATACTTTCACTACACCAAAAATCAAAATGGTTCAAAGTTATTGGGTCACGATCACTGCTCCTAACCAGGGCGTCAGGGTTACCACCCGTGACCCCTACATATCTACCGTAATCAAATAAGTGACTATGGTTTAGGGTGACTTTGTTAAGGGTTTGGTCATGGTCTGAATCCGTGATCCATAAGGTCACGGTCACTAATCGTAATCCATCGTCACCCAGGATGGCACCAAATGTTCTGCAATTTTGGTCACACTAGTGGTCACGACCAATACACGTGACCCACCAATGACCACACAATTTAGCGACAACATTAACTCTAGTTTGGTCATGAATGTGGTCATGATCGGTAACCGTGATCCTTAACCTATTTTAAAAGGGTCACGGTACTGGTCACAGGCGTAAACTATGACCCATTTTACGGTAATAAATAATCAAGAACCCTCCATTTTGTTTCACTCGTGTCCTAAAAATCAAAAAATCATCCCTCTCCTAGCGAAACCCTCCTTATCTCTCTCTACACAAGGTATTTATTCCATTTTATTTATATGTGTGTATTCAGTGTGTGTATGTATTCTCACTGTGTGCGTGTGTGTGTATTCAGTGTGTGTGTAGTTTGTGTATGTATTCAGTGTGTGTGTGTGTGTGTGTGTGTGTGTGTGTGTGTGTGTTGATATTCAAATAATATAATGGTTATTTATTTTATTGTATTCAAAAATGATTTTTTTTATGAAATTGGTTGTTGTTCTTCATTTTATTTTACTAATTTTTCAGATAACGAATATTTTTCATACCTTGAATTTTTTAACATGATGAATATTTTTTAATTATATTTTTTCGTCCTTACAATGAACAACAACCAGTTTATATGTAAATCACACATTCTATATTGAAATATGACCCTATTTATTATTAAAAATTGTAAATGAAACCCTTGACGAAGAATTGTATAGGAAAACTCATGTTCTATAATTATGTTCTTGGAAATCAATCAAGTAGATCAGAAGGAGTATGGGATAATATTGTGTTGGATTGTTAGTTTGATAGGGATGATGGATACGTAAAATGATCACTCTATTAAGTCATTATAATAACTCATTAACTAATTATTTATCTTAACAATGACCATATCATAACAAGTAAAATGCTCGCTTTATTAATTCCTCACCCCTTTCTTAGGATTAAATTAAAATGAAGTTAAATTGGACTTCTGTTATCTGATGATCATAATTTATTTACAATTAATTAGATCCATAATTTATTGTGTCTTTTCCTTTAAGACTCATATTCACTCCCTTCTATATAAATTTTCTCAGGATTTTGCCAGTCTTTAACCACCAGCCTGGATATAATTGCATTTTTGGAGTTGATAATGAAGCTGGGAGCATTTATAAAGTTAGTATAACTTATATCACCCTCATCATCTCTCAAAACTTGCTCACAATATCTCTCTCTCTCTCTTTCCCCCTCCATCTCTCTCTTTCCTCAAAATGGATTACATCCAACGTAACCTTGTCAAACTCGGAAAAGTTGATAAGTTTGATTTAAAATAACAATTTCAAGTGTAATTCACATCGCCGTAATTGTATTTTTATGTATGACTTGTGCTAAAAACACCCACTATTAGCATGTACTATTGGATGTGTTTTAATATATTACACTGTTCTGTTAGTTATTCAACATACAATGCATTTAAAAAAAACATTTGGTATTAGATATGTATTCAATGTAGGTGCGTGCATATATAATCTTAATGTGTATATTATCTATATATAATCTTAGATCCATACACAACATTGATCAATAAATTCAATTATTATCTACCAACTGATGTCCTTGAGTTTAAAAATTTTCAATTTTCAGAGCAGAACAACCTCATCACCAACTTAGAGGATATCAGTAATTTTGAAATGGAAGAATCGCACATTTTTAGCAAAAGAGGAAATTTTTGTATTAGCAAACCTTTTCAGGCCACAAAGGTATATATATATGACACAAAAATCCCTTCCCAACACTTTCTTGGCGGTAAAATATTACAACTTTTACACAACACTTGATCTCATGGAGTGGCCCACGAGAGAGAAGAATGATGGTGTTTGGCCCTTAAGGAGGATTGATCACAAAATTATACACATATTGTTGATGAATATGTGTGTATACACATATTATTGATGAATATGTGCGTGTGTGTTGTGATCATTCATGCTTGAGGTCCGAATATTAGCATTCTTTTTTCTCATGAGTCGCTCCCAAAGATCAAAAGTAAAAGATGTAATAATTTATTGCTAAGAAAGTGTTGAGCAGGGATTTTTGTGTTATATATATACATTTGTGTCTTGAGAAACTTTGTTAATATGAAACTCCTATTTTGCTAAAAATGTGCAATTCTTCCATTTCAACATTACTAAAATCCTCTATGTTGGTGATGAGGTAGTTTTGTCCTGAAAATTAAAATTGTCCAAACTCAAGGACATCAGTTGGTAGACAATAATTAAAGTTAATGGTCAATGTTGTCTAGATCAAAGATTATATATAAACACACATATGATTAATACCTAGATAATACCAAATGTGTTTTAAATGCATTGTATGTTGAGTGACTAAAAAAATAGTTCAGTATATTAAACACATTCAGTAGTTCATGCTAAGAGTGGGTGTTTTTAACACAACGCATACATAAAACTACAACTACATCTCTGTGGATTACACTTGAAATTTTTATTTCAAATCAAACTTATTAACTGTTTCTAGTCTAACAAGCTTATGTTGGCTGTAATCCATTCTGAGTATCTTTGAGAGAGAGAGAGAGAGAGAGAGAGTTTTCAAGGATGAGGAAGGGAATATAGGGTATATAAATTACTGTTCATCATGTTCCATACTTTATCTTCCTCTAATAGAGGTATTTGTTGATTTTTATTTCATTTGTTTTGTTGAAAAACGTGATAAAAAATTGCAAATAACCAGACTTGGGCTTAAAACATATCGTTGAACGGTGAAAATGTAAAATAGCCACCATACGCCCCCGTGAGGGGATTAAACACCTATCACAGGACCAATGTAACACGTTAAAATGAATGCATAGCCACGGGATACCCGATTTGAGAACGTGATCAAAAATTACAAATAGCCATACTTGGGGTTGAAAACATGTCGTTGAATGGTAAAAACACAAAACATCCCCTAAACGCCCCTGCGAGGGGCATAAACACCTCCCATGGGACCAACTAAACATGTGGCAACTCACCGTGTATTCACGGGATGCCCGATTGGAGAACATGACAAAAATTGCAAATAACCAAACTTAGGATTGAAAACATGTCATTGAATCGTGAAAATGAAAAACAACCACCAAATCCCCTGCGAGGGGCACAGACACCTCCCACGGGACCAATGTAACATGTGGCAACTGATCGCATAGTCACGGGATGCCTAGTTTGAGAGCATGAACAAAAATTACAATTAGCCAGACTTAGGCTTAAAAATATGTTGTTGAATGACAAAAATGCAAAACAACCCCCAAACCCCAACAAGGGGCATAAACACCTCCTACATGACTGTGGGTACCCAAAATTAAGACCATGGGCCTGGACGAGTAGCCCAATTCTGGCGGCCCAAAGTCCAGGCCCCCCACCTCTTGTTTTGATTGAGATCCGATCTCTTCCCACGTTCCCATTAAGGGAGGTTATAGGGAGAGATGGAAGACGTGGGGGAATCCAACTCCCCCACTCACCTAAACGTACATGTATATATTGAACCCTAAGTCCGGGGCAAAAAACAAGTTGTATTCTCTGTAACCACTCTCCGGAGTATATAGAAATAATATCGACTGCACCACCGTGGACGTAGGCACATCTTTGATGAACCACGTACATCCTTTGTTGTGTGATTGTCAATTTACATTCCTTGTTCTTACTTGGTGATTGCTTTTTTTTCTTATCTATTTGTGTTGCATAATAATTGTCACCACAATTGGCTCCATCTGTGGGAAGCGTTCATCTTTCCCTGAGAAGATCCCACACCAAGAAAGGAGTTTAAAATATCTGGTCACAGCAGCAATGCCCCCCAGGCAGGGGATATTCAAGAACCACCTGCTCCTCGCAGGATTAGGTCTGAAGTTCGACGTTCAGATCAGAGGGATCGCTTGGAAAGGCCAGCCTCAGAAGAAAGCCAGGGACCAGCGAGGTCCACATAGATATCCAGATTGATTGATGCATACGAGGCAAGGCTCCACGAGCAGAGGGAGTCTTCTCACAGATACGAGGTTGAGAATTCTCGCTTGAAAAGAAGACTGACAAGACTAAAGAGGGAGCTTCACCCTGATAACTAGAGACGTCCATACCGCACTCCTAGCCCTCAGGCGAGCAAGTCTCGCAGCCGAGGAAGAAGCCCTAGGCGGATCTCAAAATGTTGAAGGAGGCGAATTAGACGACGACCTCCGCGAGCAGCTGCGAAGAGCTCGCCGTTATCAAAGCCTTGCTCGCAGCGACGAGAACATACGAAATCTGGTCCGCATGGAGATAGACCAACATCCTGCCCACCACGATACCAGATCGACCCGAGAACTCGCTAAGCGAACTCTCAAAACCCAGATGAAGTCACCTTTCATGAGGGAAATTGAGGAAGAAGAAGCCCCCAAGAAATTTTCCATTCCAAGGTTCAAGATTTATAACGGTAAGACTGATCCCATTGATCACGTCAGGCAGTACCGACAGGCCATGACCCTCTGGAACCACCGGGACGCGCTAATGTGCCAAATTTTTCCTTCGAGCTTGCATGATGTAGCGCAGAAGTGGTTCAAAAGTCTCCCCCACCAATTAATCAGGAGTTTCAAATCCTTGGCCGAAGTTTTTATGGCCCGATTCATTACCAGTAGCTCCCATCCCAAAAGGATGGATGCTTTACTGACAATGAACAAAACGCCTCAAGAGACCCTCCGAGACTACGCAAAGAGGTACTGGGAGTTATTCAATGAGATAGAGGATTGCGCAGAGGAAGTGGCAGTGGCCTCTTTCAAAATTGGGCTCCCTAGTTCTTCCCTTCTATACCAGTCCCTGACGAAGAAGGAGGCTATGATTATTGACGACCTGATGGCTCGCATCAAAAATGTATGCTAAGGTGGAAGATGTCACCCGCCTCAGTACAGGAGAAAACGGTAGAGTTAAACTCACTACCAAGGGAAATGACAAAGCTAAGAACCAGAAGAAAGGAGGAAAGAACGGTGGAAAAAATGGCTCCAAGAACGGAGGGAACCATGACGCATCGAAAGCATTCCAGGCGGTCAACACCGTCTTCAAAGAACCAATTTACAAAATTCTCGCGAAGATCAAAGATGAGCCATTCATCAAGTGGCCCAGGAAGATGGGAGGAGATCCCTCGAAGAGGAACAATGTGCTAAGATGCGCTTTTCACAAAGAGGGAGGACATAAGACTGAGCACTGCAAAGCTTTTAAGTCTCACTTCGAGGAGCTGGCCCAGTCTGGGCATTTGAACGAGTTTGTGGAGAAAAGGGCAGAGAAAGTGGCTGCCAATAGAGAGGTGAGACCTGACAACGTGCTAGAAGACGACGTTGGACATGAGTTTACGGTAATTCATGGGGCATCTGACGCCAAGCAGATACAAGGAAACTCAGCTCGAATGGAGATGAAAAAACTTATAGCGGTAATGCAGGCTTTTCAGATCGATCCAGCAAAGTCACAATCAGGAAAGCGTCGACGAGCAGATGACGTCAACTATAAAGAGCATATTTTCTTCACAGATGAAAATCTGGTGGGAGTGAGAACCCACATCATGATGCTTTGATCATTATACTCAGGATAGCCAACTTTGACGTCGATCAAGGAAGCTCGTCCGAAGTAATGTATCTCGACCTATTAAGAAAGTTAAATTTAAGCGTTACCGACCTAAAGGAAGCTACTGTCCCTTTGGTTGGCTTCGCTGGAAAAATAACTATGCCCCTGGGAAAGATTGTAGTACCGGTGCGCGCTGAAAACGTCTCCAAGATGATCAAGTTTTTGGTAGTCGACATCGACTCGCCATATCAGGCCATCCTCGGCAGGGGAGGGCTTCATGCGATGAAGTCACTTTCCTCGACCTACCATCAAAAACTCAAGTATGTAACCGAGCGAGGAGTAATGGATATCCACGGCGACCAAGCGATGGCAAGAAGGTTCTTTATAGCAGCCATCCGACCAAAGCTAGAGAAGAAGGCCGATCCGCCCTGCGAGAAAGTTAAAGATGGTCTGACACCTTCTAAATAGCAATTAAAGTACGGAAGACCTGGAGTAGAGGAGACCAGGCTCCTCCTCTCCGAGCGGGTCGTCGAGGACCTGGTAGAAGTTACGGCTGGAGATGGTGACAGTAATAGAGTCTTCTTGATTGGAGCATCACTCACCGACCAGGAACAGAAGGAATTGACAACCCTGCTGAGGCGCAACGTAGATGTTTTTGCGTGGGAACCATACGAGCTGCCCGAAATTGATCCTAGTATGGTCTGTCATCAGCTGCACGTCGATCCCACCTTCAAACCGATCACGCAGAAGGCACGGCAAACTGCACCCGAGAAGGTTAAAGCGGTTCGAAAAAGAAGTTGAAAAACTGTTGGATGCAGGATCCATACGGGAAGTACAATTCCCCAAGTGGTTATCCAACCCAGTAGTAGTTTCGAAGAGCAATGGGAAGTGGAAAGTTTGCATTGACTTCATTGACCTCAATAAAGCATGCCCTAAGGATAGTTTCCCCCTCCCAAAAATAGACCAACTAGTAGACGCCACTGCAGCTCACGAGCGAATGAGTTTCCTGGACGCGTACTCAGGGTATCACCAGATCCCCTTATATGCCCCAGACCAGGACAAAACGGCTTTCATCACGACAGTTGGGTTATACTACTACAAGGTCATGCCCTTTGGGCTCAAGAATGCAGGGGCAATATATCAGCGGCTGGTCACTAAGATGTTCAAGGACCAGATGGGAAACACCATGGAGGTCTACATCGATGACATGCTCGTTAAAAGTAAGAAAAAGGAAAATCACCTCTCAGACCTGTCAAACACCTTCGAAATTCTCAGGAAGTACCGAATGAAACTTAATGCAAGCAAGTGTTCTTTCGGTGTCCAGTCAGGAAAAATTCTTGGATACTTGGTCAGTAAGAGAGGTATAGAGGCTAACCCAGACCAGATCGATGCCATTAGCAGGGTGCAACCCCCTCGCACAATTCGAGACGTACAGAAGATCACTGGTATGCTCGTTCCCTTAAATCGTTTCATCTTTAAATCCTCCGATAAGTGCAAGCCCTTCTTCCAGCTTCTAAAGGGGAACAAGACGGTCGAGTGGAGCCCAGATTGCTCGCAAGCATTGGTCGAGCTCAAATCCTACTTAAGCTCTCCACCACTGCTCAAATCCTAATTAAATATGTTGATTTTTATATTCGGAAAGCTATCTTAAAAGACTCCTAATATGAGTATATACAAGTCTTTGATCGTTTAAAAGAGTCCTTAAAACATAAAACTCTTTAAGAGTCCTCAAAACATAAAACTGTTTAGAAAAAATATATAAAAAAAACATATTCGACCGTCCGATCGAGCTAAAAATTTTTGTACAGCTTCCTCTCGTCTTCAGATACCACGCTTCAAAATTTCAGCCAATTCCAATGGTTCGATCGTCCAAAATATTTTTTTAGTGTTTGTATCTCATTAGAGCTCTTTTCTTAATCAAACTCTTAATCATTTATATATCACAACAAATTCGTGGCTTAGCTTTTCAAATCACTTTTTCATCAACTTTTCAAGCAGAAGACGTCTCCAAAATTATTTCCTTTCATCTACAAACTTTACCCCCAAACTTAACCAAGTATTTGACTCAATTTGATTTTTGAAGGCTTATTTGGTGTTTTCTCGAGTTTGGGCTAGAACGAGTTTTGATTATTTTCGCGAGAGGAGCGTGATGGTGTGATCAGATTTTGAGGCTGAAATTTATGTGATGATTCATGTGATGATTTTGAGGTACGGGACTTACACAATATGCTCTTAAATTCTCTCAAGAGTATTCCGTTTGTTTTCTGTGTCAGTTGCACTCATATTAAATTGTGATATTCATTGGAATCCTGAAAATTTATTGGAATCTATTATTTGATTCATTGAGATATATTATATTGTTGATTTGCATATACTGTCGTGACATTTTAATATGGCACGGAGAATG
Organism: Sambucus nigra; assembly: GCA_949130495.1. NCBI lineage: Eukaryota > Viridiplantae > Streptophyta > Magnoliopsida > Dipsacales > Adoxaceae > Sambucus > Sambucus nigra. The sequence goes on along the minus strand of OX422207.1, from coordinate 305,022,180 downwards.
GGCACCCGCCAATAGTCCAAAAACTGGTATATGACTTTGAGATCCCTGGAAGAGGTGAGGTGAGGCCCGGTGACCCATTGATGTGTTGTTGAGATATTAATATTGATATAATGCTTGAGTTATTCATTTGATTTGTATATGCGATTCGTATTGTTGCGATTTATTCATTGTACTAATTATTTTTTAGTATCTACTCCTGTCATATTGTGTACTTCCCTGTATTTTCTTTTAGTGGCAGGTTAGCGTGGATTGGGACTCTATGGACTATTTTGGAGTATTATTTTATAGCATGGATTGAAAGATTTTTTTGTTGTATAACTTAGTGGTGTAATTTTAGTTGAAGAATTTTATATTTGAGAGAAACATGATTGTAATTATTGTGGAAATAAAAGAATTATGGATTTGTTATATTTAAATCGTAGAATTTAGACGCTCTATACTCATTTTGGATGGTTTTAGTTTAGTTTTTATCGTAGTAGCACGTCGTGTGTCTCTTTTCAGGCGCGCGGGGTGTTACAAATAGTGTCAGAGCTTAGGTATACGACAACCCTCGGGTCTTGATTTTTGGTTCTAGCATGCGCGTTAGACGAATTTTCTTTAGAAATAGAAAAGTTTTGAAGACGTGTTAGGTATCGTGGTGAGGATGTTTAGAATTGATTGGAGGACTTTAGTATTGTAATTTTTGGGAAATAGAATCGAATAGTATTTTTTTCGAGTGCTTGGTTTCGTCGAATTTCGAGGGAGAAATTTCTTGTTGGTGGGGCCAACCCGAATTTTTAAATGGGTATTTTTAAACTAATTTTGGAAAATTTGAGATAAATAAAATTTTGGATTTAATTATTTTTAATAATTAAATATGTTGATTTTTATATTCGGAAAGCTATCTTAAAAGACTCATAATATGAGTATATACAAGTCTTTGGTCATTTAAAAGAGTCCTTAAAACATAAAACTCTTTAAGAGTCCTCAAAACATAAAACTCTCTAGAAAAAAAAAATATATATATATATATAAACTTATTTGACAATCCGATCGAGCTGAAATTTTTTGTCCAGCTTCCTCTCGTCTTCAGATACCACGCTTCAAAATTTTAACCAATTCCAACTGTCCGATCGTCTGGAATGTTTTTTTTAGTGTTTGTATCTAATTAGAACTTTTTTCTTAATCAAACTCTTAATCCTTTATATATCACAACAAATTCGTGGCTTAGCTTTTCAAATCACTTTTTCATCAACTTTTCAACCCGAAGACCTTTCCAAAATTATTCCCTTTCATCTGCAAACTTTAGCCCCAAACTTAATCAAGTGTTTGACTCAATTTGATTTTTGAAGGCTTATTTGGTGTTTTCTCGAGTTTGGGTTAGAACAAGTTTTGATTATTTTGGCAAGAGGAACGTGATGGTGCAATCAGATTTTGACGCTGAAATTTATGTGACGATTCACGTGATGATTTTGAGTTACGGGACTTATACAATATGCTCTTAAATTCTCTCAAGAGTATTCCGTTTATTTTCTGTGTCAATTGCACTCATATTGAATTGTGATATTCATTGAAATCCTGAAAAATTGTTAGAATATATTATTTGATTCATTGAGATATATTATATTGTTGATTTACGTATAGTGTCATGAGATTTTAATATGGCATGGAGAATGGACACCCGCCAATAGTCCAAAAATCGGTATATGGCTTTGAGATCCCTGGAGGAGGTGAGGTGAGGCCTGGTGACCCATTGATGTGTTGATAAGAAATTAATATTGATATAATGCTTAAGTTATGCATTTAATTTGTATATGCGATTTATTCATCATGTTAATTATTTTTTAGCATCTATTCCTGTCATATTGTGTACTTTCCTATATTTTCTTTTAGTGGCGGGTTAGCGTGGATTGGGACGCTATGGGCTATTTTGGAGTATTATTTTAGAGTATGGATTGGAAGATTTATTTTGTTGTATAAATTAGTGGTGTAATTTTAATTGGAGAATTTTGTATTTGAGAGAAACATTATTGTCATCATTATTGTGGAAATTGAAGAATTGTGGATTTGTTATATTTAAATTGTGGAATTTAGATGTTTTATACTCATTTTGGATGGTTTTAGTTTAGTTTTTATCGTAGTAGCACGTCGCGTGTCTATTTTCTGGCGCGCAGGGTACTACAGCCCACATCGCGCAACCTCCTAAGATAGCATATATATCCGACATGTGCGGGAATGTTGTGATATGATACGTATATATAGTGCAGAATTATATACGGATATAGATATACATGGTGTAAATGTATAATTAATATAACTTGTGAAATGGTTATATAGTATTGGATGAGAATTGGTTCAAATAAGTTAATGTGCATAACAACTTATAATGTGTGTGCTAAACTCACTCGGGGTATAATAGTGGGACAATTAGTATAATATTTAGGACAAGGCTAGTTACGGGGAGAGTGGCTAGGTGTGTTATGTATAATTCGTTAGGAGTGCACATCAATTGAGGGGTGAGGTGTACTCAAGGAAGTGTACGGCACTAATTTAAATATGAAGAGCATTTGCTTTTTAATTTCTTGCATTTAAATACACTTGTTAAATATTTTCAAATGTTTGGGATTCTAACCCTTGCTATAAAACATTTTCAAAAACCTTTTAGGTGTCCTACCACATGGGCGCAAGTCTGATTCTTCCTGGAGGGTGCGTTGCTGCAGCATATGTGGATTGCTGCGGGATCTTTGTTTAGACGCTTATCTCATTCTATCTTTAGATAGGGAGTTTTTCAGTTGTACTATTGGGTTTGTACTTCTATATTTAGTCTTTGCATGTATCGGTATCCTTTTATACTTGCACTTTGTGGATTGCTTGTAGTCGATGTTGCTCGACAAATACTTTTATTTATTTTGTGGCATGTTTAGTTTCCTTCTTGTGATAGTTAGTTTGGTTTCCTAGTACGTTGGTTGAGTTTGATTTTATACATAAGATAAAATTTGACATCAGCTTAATCTAAGACTAGGTGATTAGTAATTAAAAAGTTTTTCGGCAGTGATGCTAAGAATGAACCAGATGAGATTCCTGTTTAATTTGGTATAGGACTGATCACCCGGTATTTTATTAAGCGGGGTTTCACATTACCCTCTATTTCCAACAATCCTCCTCTTGTTATAGGGGCATCTACTAGTATACACAACATGTGTCCATACCACCTAACTTTCTCTTAATTTATCGTTAATGGGAGCTACTCTTAATTCTTCTCACGTATTGATTTTTAATTTTATCCTTTCTAGTAATTCCTATCATCCACCGTAGAATCCTCATCTCATTAACATAGAGATTTTGTTCATGTTTCTCCTTTTTTTAATTGATAAAAATAGGGATAAAAATAGGGCAAAACAAGAAATTAGTTTTTTAAATTAAAAGTGGGACCAGAATAGAACAATAATTATTTCTGTAATAAAATCAACTGGGTCAAAAAAAAGAACAAGGTAACAATTATTTATTTATTTCAATAGATAAAAACTAAGACGAATAACGCAATTTTTTTAAAAAAAAAGAAAAATCGAGATGAAAAAGATGACAAAAAATAATTTTTTGTTTCTTTTTAGGGTCATTTACTGTTTGGGGTACATTTGTTTCCGTATTAGTTGGTTGGGTATTATTTAAACGATTTGGATAGCAGTTGTCTAAGAGTTATATCTTTTTCATCAAATATCCTAAAGGGTCAATTATTAAATAGTCCCTACTATAAATATATATTTTTTAAAAAGGACACATATTTTTAGTTTAACCCATTTAGTCCCTCAAGCACTCAATATCCTCTTATTTTTAGAGGTCCGCGTCAGCGGCACTCCCTCTCCAAAATATGTGGCAAAGGACTTTTTGAGGCAAAATAAAAAAGTTTGAACTAAATGGGTATTAAAAAATGTCCGAAGGACTATTTGATATATGTCTCTATCCTAAATGCCCTTATGTCTAAATACTCTTATACCCTTACCCTAAACCCTCATATCCTCTCTCTCATTCTCTCACACAAAAAAATCAAGTTCATCGAAACCTTAATACTTTTCAATGGCTTCTATTTGTTATCATTATAGTTGGGGTTTTATTTTGATAGTGGGTTGGGGTTGCAAGAGTAGTGATGTGTTTGGGACGTTTGCATATGAATACACCACAGGTACTCTGATCCGTTTTTGAAATCGTTTTTGCTCCATCCTTATTTCATTTATTTTTTTTTCCCCGAGTTTGGATATTGTGGTTGCCGGAGATTTGGTGGCCTGAGTTTGGATACTTTGGCCGGAGGCCTCAAATTATATATTTTATTGGCCGGAGCTTTTTTTTCCCGGATATTCTAAAAAAAATTCGTCAGAGCTTATTTTACTGGACGTTTTTGGAAATATATGTTTTGGCTCCAAATATTTTTTTGGGAACTATATTTATAAAACTTATTTTCTTTGTTGAAAACCATTTGGGGGGGGGGGGGGGGGGGGGGATGTATTTTTTGGGCTAAAATCAGTTTTATTTTTTACTTTTTATTTTTATTCTGGAATTTATTTATTTTGTTTATGGAAATTATTTTTATGCTGGAAAAATAAATTTTGTTTGCCGGAGAAATTATTTGTTGGCCTTAGAAACCAATATAAATTATTTTTTGTTTATGCTGGAAAAAAAAATTTGGAAATATATTTTTTTAGGAAATATATATTTTTTATACGAAAACAGTTTTATTTTTATCAAGTGAAAAACATTTTTTTTCTAAAAATAATTTTATCAAGTGAAAAACATCTTTTTATTAAGTGAAAATAACTTTATTAAGTGAAACATTTTATTAAGTGAAAATAATTTTATCAAGTGAAAAAAAAATTAACTTAAATAATTTTTTTAAATGCATTTTAAAAAGTTATTTTTTTAAACATTATTCAAAACATATTTTATAAATGAATATACTTTATAACATATGTTGTTGAAAATCATTTTATTTGGTTGAATAAACTTTTTAAAACATTATTATACAACATAATTTGTTTTTTTTTCGAAATATTTAAACCTTATATATATATATATATATATATATATATATAGATAGATAGATAGATAGATAGATAGATAGATAGATAGATAAAGGATCAAGTGAGTTTCCAGTTTGAGGATCCTGAATTAGGTCAATTTTTTTAAAATAGTAAAAAAGAATATTTTTTCCCTGATTTTTTTATATGATTTTTAAGCATTTCAGTAGGATCATAAAAAAATAATCAACTCAAATTGAATTTTTTTTTATTTTTAAAAAATTGGTCAAACTGTGAGTTTTTAAGTCGTTTTTAAGCTGTTAAAAACTGACAAAGTTTGACCGGTTTTTTTAAAATAGTAAAAAAATCATTTTGAGTTGATTATTTTTTTATACTGAAATGTTTAAAAATCATAAAAAAAAAAAATCAACTCCAAAATATTTATTTTACTATTTTAAAAAAATATACCTCATTCAGGATCCTCAAACTCAGAAACCTCTCTCTCTCTCTCTCTCTCTCTCTCTCTCTCTCTCTCTCTCTATATATATATATATATATATATATATATATATATATATAATTTTGGAAACAATATTTACTAAATAGTTTTAATATTAAACAATTTTAATTAAACAACTTTTATAAATATTAAACATTCTATGCTTTAATTTCAAGGGCAAAGATGTCATTTACCATGTGAGAGACAATTGTTAAAGATGTCAGCTAACGATCAAGTGAATCAACTAACGATTTTCGTTAGTTTTGGACCCAACGAACTAATACGAAAACAAACATATCCCAAAAACAAAATATTATAAACAAACGTACTCCAAATAGTAAATGATCCTTCTTTTTAACACGTAAAAATTGGGAAGGAAAAGGAAAACATTTTTTTAATGAATAAAAACTGACAAAAAATACAATTTTTCTTTTCTAAATAAATAAAATCGAGATGAAAGAGAAAATCATAAACAAATTCTAGATTCTTCTTAACAAATATAAAGTAGGACAAAAAAGAAAAAATATTTTTTGTTTTTCTTTTAGTAGATAAAAACTAGGACAACAAAAAGAATAGGAAAGAAAGAGGTATTTAGATATAGTTTGTTCTTTTTTAAATAAATAAAATTACGACAAAAAAGAAAAACAAAAAAAAAAGTTTCATATTTAAAACAAAAATTAAAAAACTGTTTTTTACTTGCCAATAATAAATAAATAAAATTTTATTATTTAAATAAAAACTGATTTTTATTTTTATTTCTATTTCAAATAATTTAATTAATATATTAAGTTAATAAAGTGTCTCTAAGTTCAAAAAAAGAAAAATAAGTGGATTGAACCTTTAATAATGTAGAAAATATCTAATTTAAACTTTCATAGAAAAAATAATAATTTGATCAGTCAACAAACTTTTTTTCATCGATTTTCCTGTGACAAAGTAAAAGAAAACAAAATAATGAGTAAAATCTAATTACCAAGCAAAGTGAATATACCCCTAAAATTTTATTGTAAACAACCATCTATACTTAATTGGGCACGGCCGTGATTATACAACATTGATGAGTTAGTAACCATTTCCGCCCCTTGGCGGCCTCGTTTATTAAATTATTCTAACTTGTGTCAGAGAAAAAAAAATGGACCACGTCTACAGTTTATAATGTCCTCAAGCATTCATCTTCGAAAGCCATCCATGGGTAGCGGATTAGGTCATAAGACCTTCCCTATGAATATCCAAAAAATCCCCAGCTTCAATGGTATGGACAATGCTACGGTTCCAAATTACATTCCTCAAAATCATTTCCCCAATTGATGTTGCATTGCTATACTAGTGTACAACATTGTATTTTCACAACGAAATACAACAGTTTATTGCAATGACACATCAGTTGGGGAATTAGTCAATTAACTCCAATTTTCTCAGGCTCGCACAAGATGTGTGCTTGCGCGCGAGTGTAACTATGAGATGAAACAAATTTTCACACAGGATACATCCTGCGTATACGGTAAATATGGAACTAAGTTGCCTCAAAACATCTCACCAAAAAAATATATAGGTATACGAACACAACAAAATGAGTTAAAACTTCGAAAAGTTCAGTTGCTGGTTGAGCTACTAATATATGAAACGACAACAGTGATGTCATCAAGTTTGCCACCATAGTAACGGAAGCCAGCCTCTTGAGCAGCAGTAGAAAATGGGGACTGGCGGTTCCTGTCAAGAGCTCTCTGGCGTGCCAAAGCCGCAATCTTCTGAGCTGTTGCCTCGGGGCTCAAGCCTGCCCTCACCCCATGAACAACAACAGCGGTTACCTCATTATTATACAAGTTGTCAAATAATCCATCCGTCCCCGCAACAATAACATCTCCTGGTGCTACAGGAATTGTGAAAACCTGGCCACAATTATCCCGAAAGTCAATCAAACTGTTGAAACCATATTTCGAACAAACTAAAATTAAAATTATTGTGTTTATTATTATTACAATCATCATTAATATTAATATTACTGTTACTCTACTTATTGCTATTATAGGGGTTTTAATTACATTCACCCATACCTTTTGTTCCGAGTTTAGTGTTCTCCCCCAACTTTTATGAAAAAATTTAGGTACACCCTCAAAAAAACAAAAGTGTCACTTTTTATAATCTTTTTGTGGGACACTGGGATTTAACGATGCTTTTGAGGGTGCATCTCTAGATTTCAAAAAAGTGGGAGAATGCAAAAGCCAGAAATAAAAGTTGGGGTGAAAGTCAAAATGTTCCTTGTTCTAATTATTATCTTGAACCATGTGGGAAGACAACTAAAAAGGTCGTACCTAGTCCACAAGGATCCCGCTTAACTGCAGGGCCTGGGAGAAGCAGATGTTGGCGGGCCTAGGGGTGGCAATTCGGGTCAACGGATCGTGTTTCGGGCCGACACGACACGACAAGATTTTTTCAAACACGAACACGAACACGACACGACACGAATTCGTATTTTTTTAGACAACATGAACACGACCCAAATAGAAAATAACACAGCATGACACGACACGAATACCAGAATTTCTTAAATTTTACACCTAAAAAACACGATAACACGACACGACTCATAATTACGACACAAAACGACTTCGTGTCAAAAAAACACGACACGAACACGACATATCGTGTCAATTTCGTTTCGTTCCGTGTCGTTTTTTCGTGTCGTTTCTAAAATTGTCACCCCTACCTTACCCCCATATATGTAGAGGCTGCTCTCATGTCTCAAACCCGACATGGAAGGAAAAAAAGAAAATTTGAGCCCCAAGTCTCACAACATATGCTGTTGGGATGCGTTCTCGATATATAAGCCTCATTTGCTTTGTGAATTATATATTGAACCTTGAAATTATTTTTATCAATGACTTTAAAACTCAATCTCTAACTGGTAATCTGGTAAACCTGACCTATTCCAAGCAGGGGAATAGAAAAATAAAATAGAATTGGTATTCACGCTCTTATCAGCCTTACATTCATTCTACTAATATTTTCAAACAATACTAGACATTAGTAACTTGATTATCAGTAGCGTCTGCTGTTTTACTACTGCACAAAATGATGCAAGTGATCCCCAAATTTCACCCAAGCCCGATGCAATTACTATCAATGTGTTAAATCTCATATTATGCCAAATTGGCACCAAGAAAATAATCCCAACTCAGAGATATACACTAGGTACATCATCTGTTTACAGAGGAAAGCATGGGTAAAAAAAAGGACTGACTGGATTAGGAAGTCTCATCATTATGCACATATATAAGTGGAAAAAACAAGACATCGTACCAAGCAATTGACACCGATGCTTCAACAGTACTTGGAAATCTAATCTAATCTTGTTCTTGTAATAGAATAGCTAGAATGTGCTCTACTCCATATGTTCCTAATTGCAAACAGATCAGTATCAATACAACCATAAATCAATCGAGTTATGGCTAAGTTAAGCCTCTGGTCATCATTTTGTACACTGAAGTGAGGTAAGAATCCAAATATTAGAAGCAACACCTTGGGTTAAGATGGATGACATGAAAAAGTGCAGACAAATATCTCCTTAGGCTAAAAAAAGTTCGTACCCAGTGCACAAGGCTCCCACTTAACTGCAAAGTCCGGGCGCGGATGTCGACTGGCCTTACTCCCATATATGGAGAGGCTCCTCCCATGTCTCGAACCCGAGACCAACCGTAGCTTGGACGAGGGCAATTGCCACTGCACCAAATATCTCCTTAGACTACGAGGTACAAAATTAATTAATTTTTTTAAATATGCAAAGCTTGCCTGCGTTAAACTACTAATAACACTATTTTGTTGTTACCTTCTGACCAACCAATCACCGAATTTCAATAAGAATGATTCAGCAACTGCAGCACTGCTGGAATGGCATCCCCAAACATTTCATCATTTCATTTTAATAAGGCCCTTAGATACATCTCAGTTTACTCTCAGAAAAAGAAAGATGCGTCCCAGTTTTTAAATAACAAATATGATGTTCAAGTTCACGAGGGAGAAAGAATATGAGTTGAGGTGGAAGTAGGTCTTTGACTGACCTGACCAGAACTTGGGAGGTCACCCCTTGTGCCACTTTCCAACTGATATGTAAAATTGAAACCATGCTGCTGCACAGGGGATTGGAAGACAGTGCAACCATCTCTGATTACAACAAAGCCACTATCTCCTAAATTAATGGCACGAATACCCTGCTGAAAAAAATTAAATAAAGAAATATATCAAATCAATGCATCTAATAACAACAAAATATTATTTTTTATCCGACCACCATTATGCTGCTATCTCCTAACGGCATGAATAACCTCAAGATTAATCCACTCAGTAATAAAAATGAACTTCTAAGACCTTGATGATACAAGAAAACAAACTTTTACTCTGAGCTTGAGAAAATAAAAGTGATTTTTTATGGTTCACATATATATACACATTTAAGAGTTTATCCATATATATCCAACGACTCTTCTTCGTCTTGGAGGACCTGCTTAAACCAAGGTAAATAGGAAGAAGTACTACTACAATAAAGGTAGGGATTGGTATCAATAAATCCTTATGGGAGGATAGCAGTTCTTATACCATCAAACGAAAGGAATGGGAACAAATCTAAGGAATACAGCAGATGCTATTGTTGCTACTATAATTTAAAATAGATTACTTCATTCGATGTCACTAACATACCAAGTTAAAAATCACAGACCGAGGAATCATAGAAATTTTCTGAAAAATAAACAAATGAGGGATCAATTAAATAAACATAAAATCATTATCTATTAATTATCAAGTTGTCTAATTTATCATAACAGCAACCGAGGAACTTATCTAATGCAATATACATAATAACCTTTTTTTCATAAAAGCAATTTTATCTAATAATTCAACAATAAGTAATTAACGCAATTCCATGAAACTAGCATGAAATCAAAGCTTCAACGGAAAGTTACAGGAGGAGAATCACTCATGGCTTTTGACAGTATATCTGATGCTACTGTTGCTTCTATTATTCTAATAACAACATTGTACTATGACAGTAACATGAGAAACTTAAAATACAAAGACCACAATAACTCAAAGCCTGATGACAAGAAAGATGATTTGATATGGTGAAATACCAATAACAAGACAAGATGGGTCTGTCCTCTGGTTGGTGGCATTTCGTTGGGAGAATTCAGGACTAGGAACTTATTTAGTACATCCTGTTTGGTGCAGGACTTGTGCTCTTGATGCAACCTTTTCTCCTTTTCTTTCTTTGATTTTAAATGTATATAATTTCTTATTAGTAGCTTTTGATGGACTCCTGATCCATCCTTATTTATTAATATTTTCCTATCAAAAAACATACGAATAACAAAATCATTATAACATGTTGACAAGATCACAACCCTTGCAGGCAGTAATTTATTGGCAAGAACAGTACGCCACTCTCAGTGTCATAAGGGTGGATCTTTTCTATACTGGAAGTTGTAGATTTCAGGAGCCTGTTCCAATAATAGTGCCTTCATATGCACACTCTTTAAGGGAAAAATATTCTGGGCATGCAAGAAAAGGAGAAAGACATGGAATGTCTGAAACGTAAATAATAATAGAAAATAGAAAAATAAAATACCTGGTCAGTAAGGGCTATGATGCATGCTGTTGAGGAACCCTCGGCTTTTGTTTTTGAATGAGCTCTGCCTAACACCCTAGCCGGGTCGATGCAACCCTTAGGCTCGTCTTGAATGGCATCCACTGAATAAGACATAAGTTCACGGGAATATAATCCAGCATTAACACCAACATCTGCCCAGCCACCAACACCATCCGCTACACCAATCACTTGCTCCTCCGCGCAAATAAAGTGAGCATCCTCTCCACCTGTTTTTTCCTTATCAGGATGCGGCAGGTAACATACTCCAGAAAATAGCTTCAGGGTTCTATCACCAACATTTTTTCTGTAGTCAAAGGTGCAACATTAGTTAGAAGAGAGTTGAGAAACTATTATACTATCCCAGAGAGTTGTTAACTGCTGATGAATCTCTTGTTCAGAACTCAGAATTTAGTTCCTAGTTTTTAGGTATTAGTTTCTGATTTTCTTGTGTAATTTTATTATTAAATGAAGACATAAGGATAGTTGTATCTGAAATCTTTCCTTTTAAATTCTGCCCGTGTATATCCCTTATTTTGAGGGATTAACTGTTACCAGAAATCTGGAGATTCAATGACTGAACTGTGGTCATGCTTCTCATATATATTCTAGCCTTTTTCTACCGTTTACGAAATAAAAGAAATAGAGTTTTCCTCTCTATAATTCCATATGGTATCAGAGCGAAATCTGTACCTATCACAATCCAAATGGTGAAATACAGAATGGCCATTCCGGACACAATTTCTACCTCGGACGTGACCTCCAGACAAGAAGTCACCTCTTCCATCAATGGCGGACCAGAATGTTTGGTTATGCCTATCACCGGGCATAAGTTGAGTGAAAATAATTACCTCCAATGGAGCCATTCAGTTATGCTCTTCATCTGCGAGGAAGGAAAAGACTACTTTCTCACTGGGGCAACCACCGCACCACCAACAGAGGATTCGAAATACAAGGCCTGGAAATCTGAAAACAGCATGGTGATGTCGTAGTTAATCAGTTCCATGACCAAGGAAATTGGAGACGACTTCATGTACTGCAAGACGGCCAAGGAAATTTGGGATCCTGCAAAGGAAACCTACTCACATAAAAAAAATACATCTAAATTTTTTGACGTAAAAGGTATCCCAGATGATCTCCATCAAGGAGAACTTACTGTCACTCAATATTCAATATATTGGCAGCAACTAGATCTCCTTGATGATGCTATACTTGGTGGTCCAGAATGTAGTCTCAAGTATAAAAAGATTGTTGAGAAAGAAAGAATCTTTAAATTCTTGTTTGGTCTTAACAAAAATCTGGATGAAGTAAGAGGAAGAATCCTCGGGATTAAGCCTCATCCTCCAATCAGAAGAGATTAGAAGAGAGGAAAGTAGGAAGAACATTATGATGGGAATCCAAGTCCCATCAACCCAGAATGGAGGTTCTGCCCTTGCAGCCCACAAAACTTATCTTCCTTTCGACAATAAGCGGCCATGGACGGGAGGAAGACCATGGTGTGACACTGCAGAAGACTTGGACACACCAAGGACACCTGCTGGAAGTTGCACGGCAAGCCAAATGACTGGAAACCAAGGGCTCCTGCTGAAAGCCGTGGCTTCATGTCCAGCGGAGAGGAGGAGCAAAATTGAGCTGCTTCAAAAATTGATTTGCAACAATCATCCTCCTCTCTACCCGTTTCCACAGGCACCGGATCAGTCGCTCAAACAGGTAATTTTTCAGTAGCTTTGAGCACTCAAATGGAGACTCCAGTGCATCTGCTCACATATAGCCCAAGTTCTGGGAATTCTATGGTTCGAAAAGCAGATGGATCCTTGTCTAAGGTGGCTGGAATAGGATTTGTAGCCTATTACAGATGACCTAATTTTTAATTTGTTCTCGTGGTTCCCAATTTGACTTGCAAAATGCTGTCCATTAGCAAACTTACCAAGGATTTGAATTGTGTCACTAATTTTTTCTCAAATCGTTGTGAATTTCAGGACTTGGAATCGGGGAGGATGATTGGCAATGCTAAGGGGTGTGCGGGCCTCTATATCCTTAAAAGTACTAATAATCCTAAAGAACAAGCTCAAGGTGCAAGTAGTTTGTCATTTCCTGTTTTTTAAAATTATCCAATAACAATAGTGCACTCACGTTGTGGCACTATAGATCAGGTCATCCCAATTTCCAGTATTTGAAGAAGTTGTTTCCCACATTATTCAATAATACCAACGTCGAGTTTTTTCCCAATGTGAAGTGTGTCAATTATCCAAACATGTGAGAAACAACTATCCAATCCAAGGGTAAAAAACACCTCACCCTTCTGCAAACATTCACAGTGATATATGGGGACCCACTAGAATAAAAAAATATCTTAGGAGCTCGGTGGTCGGATATACTTAATGAAAGAAAAACCAGAGGCTGGTACTATATTCAAAAAATTCAACATCATGATTCAAACACAATTTCAAACAAAGATAAAGGTGTTTAGATCCAATAATGCCAAAGATTATTTCAAATTCTATACTTGGTAAGTATCTAATGAGTCATGGAATATTGCATCAAAGCTCATGTGTTGACACACCTCAACAAACGAGGTGGCAGAAAGGAAAACAGACACCTTCTTGAAGTGGCCAGATCTATTACGGAGTGGGAGTGGGAGTGGGAGTGGGAGTGGGAGTGGGGGTGTGGTGGGAGGCTGTCGGGAATGGGGGTGGCTGGATGGGGTGGCTGATTTAGATTTTTTGAATTTTAAATTATTTTTACCTTTAATTGTATTTTTTTTCATTTTTTAGTTTTTAAAAAATTTGTGAAATTTTAAAAGAATTTTTTGAGTTTTGAATTATTTTTAACTAGTAATCCATTTCCTTTTTTAAACGTTTTTGGGGGATTTTGTATTATTTTAATTCAAAAATGCCACGTGGCAGTTATAGTTAACAGATTTTTTTACGGTTTTGGGTAAAGTTTAATTTTTAAACAAAATTGTATTCAAGTCAAAAATCGAAGATTAGTAATGTATTTAAGTCAAAAAACCTACATTTTATATGTATTTTTAGATTTGAAGTTCAAATACACGAGTTTTTCTTGCAAGACGCGACTTATGCAACTCGCCCCCGGACCTAAAACGTGAAACCATGCGCGACCGTGATTGAAAACACTAAACGATTATATGGGCATTCAGCTCACAAGCGGCTAGGGTTCTCTATAAGTTATTTTGGGAAGGTAATACCCGACGGGATTTAACGATTGAAGCTTCTATGATTTTCCATGCTTCCTCTTAGAAGAGAGACTCCTCGACTCCACAATCTAAATCCTCTACGAGTTTTCCTTCTATCGAAAAGTTTTCGGAACGCTTGAGCGTATATATGCCACTCATGGGGCCAATTCTTGTGTTTTAGTTAATCATTTAGTTTAGTCTTTCGGGTCCTTCTGCTTATAAAAGAATCCCTAACTGTTTAGTTTTTTATTATTATTTTATGATGATGTTTTAGAGAGAGAATTAATTGAGATTCACAAGTTCATTGTTTTATTCATGCGTGTGTGTGTATAATCAGTGTGTATCTTCCGCTGTTACTCTCACTGCCACCATATCACGGTGGCTGTTACTCGTCTCCCCGTTACCCTTCGTCGGTGTAACTATCCGATCCGAGTCCCAATCATCAACCACCGTGACTTTAAGATCACTCTGGCCCCTGGGTTCACGAGCAGTCAGTGGAGGAGGAGAAGAGCCCCCAGCTCCGCCCGGGGCCACGCCCAGCCACGACCGGCTGGCGATTGCCTTCACCCTCGCGGTGACCCAACCGCATGCCGTAACCCGCACCCCTAGTGCCCATATCACGACAGTTCCACCCCCGAAAACTTTGCAACCCACCCGACGCAATCCTAACCGAGATGGCCACAAAAGGCTTGTTCCTGCTCACAAGTCACTCTTTGGACCTCGAACCCATCAACCCAACAATATTCACTAGCACTCGCGTCTCCATTTATCGCAGGCACATAACCCATAGTCAAACCCAACTTTGTTTATTATACAAATAATTCTACACCCCATCCCAACCCCCGAAACTAATCCAATGGCCAGCGGCACCCAAGTTGCCCCAACCCAAGACCCTTACACCACGTACCCAACATCGTGCCTTCATCCTTCCCTTTGCCCTAATGTCCAACTCAGTCGTTACACCTACTAATCAGTGGTGGTGGCATTGTTTATTCAACACGTAGTGTGTTGCAAAGAGGCGATTGTGTAAGATCATAATTAACGGTGACTCTAGTGTCAATCTGGTCTCTCAGCAAATGGCGAACCGCCTGGGTCTCCGCGTAGAGCCCATCTAGAGTCCGTGCAAGATTGGATGGTTGGGATCCAAGGACAAAGTGAGTCCTACAGGGCAATACTTAGTACTTAGTACCATTTACTAAACGGACAAACCCAGTACACGAGGCTGCCGCCACTACGGGGTACTAGGAGGGTTGGGTTTTCAATGACTCGAACTTGTGACCTCCAGGTCACAATGGGACAACCTTATTGTTGCTCCAGGCTCACCCCTACTGAGTACCATTTACTATTGGTCATAACGTTGTGTGTACGGTCGTTGATATAGACGTCAATCACCTTCTGTTGGGACAACCATGGCAGTTTGATCATGTTAGTATCCACGACGGTCGTGCTAATACTCATTTATTTATGCATCACAGTGCATCAGGGACGTAAGGGAGTATTTGACCCCATGTCGCAGTCCAAACTCTCAGGCCCACTTATGTCCCTGACCTCGAAGCCTGTACTCCTTGTTGATGCCCTTGAGTAGGGATTGTATTATGCCTTAGGTGCCACGCCAATTAGTGTTCCAGAGGCCCTTTGGGACATCTTGGCTTCTCCCCAAGAAGATATGTGTACCAAGCTTTATTCCCTTTCGCCATTGAGGGACATACAGCATGCAATTGATTTTCTTCCGGGAGCACAATTGCCTAACCTACCCCATTACACGATGTCGTCTGCCGAGCACACTAAGTTACAGCGACAGGTGTCACAGTTATGCGATCGTGGCCTCATGAGAGAGAGCATGTCCCCTTGTATTGTGCCTGCTTTGTTAACGCCAAAGAATGATGGTAGCTGACGGATGTGTGTGGACAGTCGAGTTGAGAATAAAATCACAGTCAAGTACCGTTTGCCCATTCCGAGGTTAAAAGATATGATTGATCAGCTTCACGCGGCCACAGTGTTCTCCAAGCTGGACTTGAAGAGTGGGTACCATTAGATTTGCACGAGGCCTGGTGATGAATGGAAGACTGCCTTCAAAACGAAAGACGGATCGTACAAGTGGATAGTCATTCCCTTTGGCTTTGGGTTTTCCAATGCCCCGTCCACATTTATGTGTGTTTGTCACTTTTCAAAACCAAAACAATAAGAAACCGTAGTCCCATCAAAAACCCTCTGACCTTCAAATCCAAGTCGTCGGCTTGACTTCAAGATCGATGTCGAACCTTTCAGTGTGTTGTGTTTCACGCCCTCTTCTGATCGCTCTTTTGATCATGTTTTACCCAGCATCAAGGAAGATATCTCCTCTTTTTATTTTTTTCTATTTCTTTTTAGTTGGATTTATTTGTTAAGTGTAGCATTGCGATTACTTTGTTTCGTCCCCTACTTTTTAGTTGTTTTAAAACCCTTTGTTCTGCCCTCCCTCAAAACACAATGATATTACGCTGGATGAAGGAGATTAGTTTTGATTTCTCACTTGTTTGTCAATTTAATTTGAGATTTTGGGTTATATTTTGTGTAAAATTATTTACTTTATTTAGAACTATTTAGTACTTTATGAACCTATGACTTTCTTTTGAGTGTAGTATTTTATTTGGAATGATTGTTTGAAGTTATTTATTTATTTGCGTTTTATTTGTATTTTTAATTATAATAATCAAATGCAGGAATTGCTATGCGCAATGCAATTTACGATACGTGCACCCGATACCAAAATGCGACACCTTGCGCGATCACGATTTAAACTATTGATTGGAATGGAGCAATGTATCGTCTCCTCAATGAACTTCATCGCTTACATCCGATGCCAACTCCCCCGTCGAACACAATAGCACCGCAGCCAGTCACCTCCCCTCCAGCACCATCGTGGCTAGCCAACGGTCCGTTCAGCGAGCCCTGACCATCCCCTTGCCTCCGACAATAGTGGCGACCAACCCAACAGGGTCGTCCCTTTTCTGTCATGGCGTCCAGGAACATAAACCCCGGGGGTGTCGATAAAGACAAGTCCCCGGTGGAGGCTATTTTGGCAGCATAAGGCCTCAACGTCTCCAACAATAGCCGAACAATCAACCCTAAAGGAGTGCCACTTATTCACAACAGTTGCCGATTGAACGGCCACCACCATGCGCTTTGTACGCCCCCTTCCGCCACCATTCGAGTCGACATCCACCAACCACGAGTGCCGATCTGATTTTGCTCGAGGGTCAAACCCCAGTCAAGCTGCCCCAGGTCCCAATCGACTCAGTCTACATTTTCAGCCTTGGTCAAGCTGGGTAGGTAAGAATTGCCATGTATATGCATGTTAAACTATTTAAAATGTTATCTTCTCAATTTTCCACCATCAAAATTCAGGCTCCTCTCAAAGGAGATACAGCCTACTGTTAAAAAAACAATTTTTGCATAGTCATACTTCTGTGGAATACGAATGAGCAACATGGAAATTGAATGTTCTCTGTCTTATTAAGCATCGAGTGCACGATGGCAAAGTGAAATAAATAACTTCTTAATGACCTCCCGTCTAACCTCTTGTCCACACTCAGTGGTTCTAGTAACCTATGCAAAGTTACATATTTTAGCCCATGGGCAGAATAATCTTATTAGCATTAAAAGAGTGGGGAATGATTACACACCCCATGCAAAGTTACTTGTTTTAGCCCAGTGATAGAATCTTAAAGTTAAAAGTGGGAAATGATTACACAACCCATACAAAGTTACTTGTTTTAGCCCATCGTAAGAATCTTAGCAATAATGATGGAAATGGGCCCTATTATAGAGTTATTTTTGTCATTTTTATTTTCTTTTGTATTTCTTTATTTTTATTATTTGTATTTTCCTTTACTTGCTTTGTTATTTAGAGGTTAGGAGTAGTAATGGCATTTTTGTAATTAGTGCCTCAGCTTGAAGCCTAAGCTACTCCTCCCTTTAAATACCCATGTAGCCTTCATTTGAGGACACTTCTCCATTTTAAAATATTATAAATCATTTTAATTTCTCTCTAAAGTTAGGGTTTGTTTATTTTCTTGGCCATTAACGCGTAGTTTATGTCAAATTGGTATCAGAGCGAGGTGTCGCAACCCGATTGGTGTATTGGTGTGTAGTATCAAAATCGTACACTACATCAATGGCTCCAAGAGATCCAAACAACAACAAGATGAGAACTTCGAATTGAGACAAAAAATGGCGAGGTTGGAGCAACAAGTGGCTCAACTCCTTGCAGCCCAAACAACCCCCACCACTTCCCACCCAAGTGGCCTAAACCCTAGCTCCCATATTCCTGCTGCCCCAACCCCAAAACAGCCCCAAACCCTAGCCACCACCCTCCCAAGTCCTGTTGTTGCCCTAACAGCAACCCAACACTCGAACCCTAGCCCTACCGCCTTCGCCACCAGACCCTAGGCGCCGGCCGAGGCTGCCGACCCCCCTCCCCCGTAGTTCATCACCCCCGGGCCCCTAAAACTGCCCCAGGGCTGTCGGCCGAAGATTTAAACCCCCTGACCCAACCCGGGTCAGCCCCGACACCCCTTCACTGCCCCTCCGTACCCCTTCTGATCCCTCCCCTCCACCCACTTACCTCCAACTCTTTGCTCCACTCCCTAGGTGCTGAAACCCTAGTCCACCCCCAAGCTAGCCTTAAAAAATGGTCCCAACCCGATTTGAACCCCCAACTCGACCCCCGACATCTACCTTTAGACTCAGAAATTCAACCCCACTACACCGAACTCAACCCACCCCCGTTCTTGGGGTCGTCCACCTCATATCTTCCCCGCCCCACTCTCGATCCTATCCGATCTTTATTTTTACCCTACCCGCACCAAACCAACCAAAAATTTAGCCCCCTAACCCCTCGAGTCACGTGCCAACCCCATACCCCGACCCAACCAATTTTTTTATGCCCCCACCTTTGTGCCCGCTCCGACCCATCATATGCCTACCCATCCCACTCTCCCCGAATTTTCCACATATCCCGGAGCTACTACCCATCATATGGCGACCAACGACCTTCAACCCACCTCCAACCCGTTACTCCCACCCCAGTTTATGCACCCATGCCCACCTCCCCCACCATCACGCCATACCCCTTTCCACCATGACCTATTCATATCCACCACGACGTTCCCATGTTTTGATGGACGATTTTCCCCGGATGCTATAGTGGATTGGTTAGCGGCGATGGAGACAGTTTTTTTATCACAAGCGGGTTCAGAGTAGCTCATGTGTCCTTCTGGCAGCCACCAAATTTCAGGGATTCGCTCGGGTTTGGTGGAATGATCTGTGCTATCGCCGAGCAGCGGCGGAACTACCTCCCATTCAAACTTCGCCCGAAATGAAGACCGCCCTTCAGGTGACATTCATACCATCAACCTATGAGCGTGACCTTTTTGCCCACGTCCAGTCCCTCTGGCAGGGTTCATCTACTATAGCGGATTACACAGAGCAGTTCCAGCTCCTCTGCACCCAAGCTCGCCTCCTTGAGACTGAGGACCAGCATATCAGCCGCTATATACTAGACTGCAGCCCCACATCCAGCACAACCTCGGGTTGGGGGAGATACCGACCTTTTTGAAAGCGGTCGAGTACGCGACTAAAATTGAGGCCTACCACATGTCTTCAACGGTTCCTCCGGCATCTCGAGCCCCACTCACCCCGGTCTCCGCTCCTACTCCTCTAATATCGGCTTCAATCCCCACTACCACCACTGCGGCACCAACTCCACCAGGCACTCCTACATTCAAGTGCTACGACTGTATCACCGAGCTTCTGACTGCTCCCTTCCAAGACGTCGTGCCTTATTGGCAATGAAGCATCACCCGACTATTGGACGCATCCGAGGAGCTTTCCCAGCATGCTTTGATTACTGTTTTGGAGGGAGACTCCGTGGGTCTCCCACTATGAGCTCGCCTAGGCACCAACTTTTGGAATTTCCTCACAATTTTCGATTTTTAGCGCTCGAGGACGAGTTTGGTTTTAAGAGGGGGAGAGTGATGGAAATGGGCCATATTCTAGGGTTATTTTTGTCATTTTTATTTTCTTTTGTATTTCTTTATTTTTATTATTTGTATCTTCCTTTACTTGCTTTATTTAGAGGTTAGGAGTAGTAATGGCATTTTTGTAACTAGTGCCTTAGCTTGAAGCCTAAGCTACTCCTCCCTTTAAATACCCATGTAGTCTTCATTTGAGGACATTTCTCCATTTTGAAATATAAGAAATCATTTGATTTTCTCTCTAAAGTTAGGATTTGTTTATTTTCTTGGCCATTGATTCATAATTTACGTCAAATAAATATGGGGAATTGGGCTAGGACTAAGATCTTGATTCTTTTCATTGACTTATCAGGAAAAGAGTAGCAGAGAAAAAGGTTCAGAATTGAGCGTTATATTGGAACCAGTTGAATGTCATATATACAGAAGATACTCAACTCAACTCAACAAAGCCTTTTTTTCAATTATTTGGGGTTGGCTAAATGAATCCTATTTTTCCATAGTTGATCCTACATGAATATCATATATACAAATAATTATAAAAATTAAAAATTAGGGCAATTTACACTTAGATCCCTTGGTAACAATTTTTAAACATTTAAGAACAATTTACTACTAGGTCCACTTGTTATGCCACTAGCGTAAACTTTTACAAAAAGAGAATTAGTGGACCTAAGTGTTTAAAATTTGTCAAAATTCCTTTAGTGTTTAAAATTTATTTCTGAGGGACCTAAGAATACTTTCCCCTAAAAATTAATATATTACATAGTTGAGATATGTATATGTTTGTGTAATTTTGTATACGTATTATGGACAAACGGACCATAGTTAATCCAGATTGTTGTGGCAAAAGATTCAGAATGAACCAAAAGCTATGGATCATGTAGAGTGAAGTTTTAAACTAAACCACGAACAATTTGACAAATTATATAGGATTTTAAAGAAAGAAATAACACGTACTTGTCTGAAATTGAAGAACCTTCAAGCTGTTCATCAGAGGATAATCCATTCAATAACACATCCGGAGCAGTCCCATCGGAGTAACACGGTGAAGAGGAGGTATGACAGTTTTTCGACCTTAGCGCAACAAGTGGATTGGAGTTGCAAGACTTTTGAGCCATATCATATATAAAATACCCGTAAACCATATCACCGCGTGTCGGTTCCCTATTTCGCATACTCATGCTAGCTTTAGGGAAACTAGGCCGGCTTCTGTCCCCAAAATAAACACCAGACGGCTTTGCGAAATTTGAGACATTCCCACAACTTGAGGAGATTAAGTTATCCACAATAAGATCTCCTGAGGCAGATTTGGAACCAGAAGCAGCCATAGGCTTTCTGTTGCTTGGATATTCAAAAGCCTGAGTAGTTGATCCAGATAAAGCTCCAACAACAAAAGGGTCACTTCTACTATTACCAAAAGTGGGATTCCTACACAGCAATCTCCCTTGTTGCAGTCCTACAGCTCTCCGAAAACCAAAACCGAAAGCAGTGTTCAAATTAGGAAGAAAACCAGATGGCATTTTAGTCCCTTAAAAAACCCTCAAAATTGGTTATAAGACTAATTATCATCACTCATCCTTGTTTATCAACCAGTTCCAATATAGGCCTAGCAACTGGTACAGTTAGGCATAGGTAAATGAGTTAATGCAAGCAAAGGACATTTGAAACAATAGGAAATGTAAGATAAATCTTCAAATGGGGTGAGGGGGACAGCAAAGGCACCTGTTGTTGATAATTAGGGTTGCGTTTGGTCGAGCAGGAACCTTATCTACAACCATATGCATGTATGTATGTGCTGGGAAGAAAACAGAAAGAAATGGACCATGAACCGAGGGTTGAGCGATCAAGTGAAAACCCTAGAAAGTGAACTTTGTCTTAATAGTTACCCAATTCATTTTGTATACGTATTAAAAAAATTCATGTCCCAATTTTATTTAGCTATTTGAACAAAAAATATTTAATTATAAATTTACTAACTTTTTAAACAATTTTAATATTTTAAAAAATAATTTAAAAACTGTTTTAAATAATTAAAAAAACAGTTATGAATATTTAAAAACTATTTTGTAATGTTTTAAAAACTATTTTTAATATTATAAAAAACTGCTAAGACAATGTTTTACCAATTGTTGATGTAAAAAATTAGATTACTCTAATAATTCAATCACAGATAAATAAATTAGACAAAAGATTTTAAAGTGGTTCAGCCTTATAAGAATGGTCTACGTCCACTGTTGTTTTATTGCTTAGTGTTTGGGAATTCTCGATTACAAGAAATTTCGTTCTGGATCCGGGTTCCCTTACAATGAGGGTTGTACAATGTATTTATAGCCCTGAGGCTGTAATGTGAAAGGGTAATACATTAAATGATATACATATGAAAGGGTAATACATTTAATGCCCTCTTTGCGTGTGCATCTGAATGATAAGCATTTAATGAATCAGTTGAACTGTTGGTTATCCAGCAATCAATGCTTTGTTCGAGATGCAGTTCGGACCGACTGAGTTGCTCGGACCGCCTAAGCTTCTTGGTACTCAAGAGTTCCTCGGAGAGGCATTGTTCCTCGGAGCATGTGAGTTCCTCGAGGGACTAGTCTTCCTCGTTGTAGTCTTGTTCCTCGGAGCGTGTGGGTTCCTCGGAAGTGTTTGTGGTTGCCATGTAGATAGCCACGTGTCTTCATATGATTGGTCCACGTCAGCAGATTAAATTTGGTATCAACAGAAGCCCCCAATGTTTCATAGTTCGAAATTTGAGGAGTATGGAACATTATTTCTCGGAATGTGGTATCTTTAAATAGTCTTCCTGATTTTTAGGAGCATTTCCCTTGTATTTATTTCTCCTTCCCAATTCGTGGAATCATGCTTTTTTGGACTGTGCTTCGATTCCCGCGTCGCTTTTCGTCTTTTTAGCCACTATTGTTCGCTTTGATTCCCGCGCCAATATTTAATGCCCTTTTAGCCGTCGGTAACGTAATCATCCTTTTTGTAATCATTACTTCACCATTTCCCAAGGCAAGGTATTTAAATTTCACAGACACTCCCATCGTCTTCTACCTTTTCAAATTTTTATCTTCGAGTTTTTCATTGTCTTCTACTCTCTTGTGCGTTCATCTCTTCCGTCGTTCGTTGTCAACAGCTTCAGTCTTTTTTCTGTAAGATCTTCTTCCTTCTTCTTCATTTCTTTATTCACCATGGTTTACCTCGTTGAGTCTCTTGAGAAGTTTCGTTCTGATTTCTCCATCCCCTCTTGGGTTGTCTTGGAAAAAATTTCTGAGCCTTCTGATATTTCAATTTGGCTGAGGGACATTGGTTCCCCAGTCTCTTTTTTGCTGACTGTGGATTTTCTTTTCCACCAAATTCTTTGTGTCTGGAATTCTGTCAGTACTTTGACGTTGTTCCTGCACGAATAGCCCCCAACACATGGAGAATAGTTAATGGGGTGCATAGATTAAATCAAGTGCATGGAACTCGCATAGGAATCCCAGAAATCATGTTCTACTATAGATGGGCAGTCAATGAAAATATTTATTATTTAAAAACTAGATTTTTAAACAGGGCCTTAGTAGTCAATCTCCCTGATGCCAATAGGGATTATTTTGAGCATGGGGTTGTCATAAAAAATTGGCAACACCCTCCATTGACTGGAGATGAGGTCTACCAGGGTCCCAGATGCCCTCCTTATGGCAATGGGATAGGTTATTTTTATTTCATTTTATTTATTTTAAAATCATGTTTCTTTTGTGTTTGATAAAATGTGCCACTGATAACAAATGTTTATTTATTTGCAGTTGATAACAAGAGAAGGTGCCCAAAAGAAGCAGATGTCAAAATAAGGCATTTGAAACTTATCTGGGGTCTGCATCAAAGTGTTGCCGACGAGCACATTAGATCAGCTTCGTATCTGCTCCAGTACAAGAGCTACACCACTTCCTTCACTGCTCGTCCAGTGATAAGTGAATCAGAGCCAGTTCCAGCTTCCACAAGCTCATCGCCTGAATCCCATATTCCTTTAAGTGAAAGGATGAAGAAAAGAAGAACTCCTGCTCTGTTTGAGAAAACTGCCTCCGGTTCTGGGGAGGTAAAAAGGAGTAGGATTGATGTCCTAAGGGAGGGGACGAAGAAGACTGATGCAGCTCCTTCAGCTGTTCCTGTCAAGGTTGTCGAGAAGGTTGCTGAGAAGCCCGCAGTGGCTCCGAGCAGGTATGCTGCTCCTGGAGAGGTGATTGTGATATCACCGACCAAGGGTTCTTCCTTGGCTGTACCTGTTCCCCCGAGGAGGATGAAGAAGAGCTCCTCGGTCAATTTGGCTGACACCACTACTCAGCCCCCAACTGCTGGGACTGTAGTTCCCACTTTTGTTCCTCCGAGCTCTGCCATGAGCTCGGTGAAGTCCCAGACCATTCCCGAGGTCTAAGGTAATGAAGATAATCTTACTCGGGACATGGTTACTTCTTTGGCTGCTCGTCATCTTGCTTCAGTAAGTCTCTTTACTTTGAACTTTTCATATTTTCTTTGTCATTTCTTGTTTCTAACTTGCTTTCTTTTTCTGTTCACAGTTGACAAGCTGCTTTAATATAATCCTGAAGAAGGATGAAGCGATTAAGGTTTCTTGCTCCTCGTCCAGCGTGGAAGGAGCTTTGGAAGAAGCTACCAAGTCTCTGGCAGATTCTCGCCAGAAATATGCTGATGATAAAGTTGTCTGGGAGAAGAAACTTGCCTCCAACGAGCAGGAGAAAGCTCGAGTTGTTGATGCCTCCAAGGAGTTGGAGAAGAGAATAAATGCCTCGGAGAAGGTAAATAAGGAGCTTGAAGAGAAGATCAAAATCGCTGGAGAGTTGGAAAATAAACTCAAGGCTGCCGAGGAGGATTTGGCCAAACTTCAGGAAGTAGGTCGGCAGAAGGAGGAGGCAGAAAATAAATTGAAGGCTGCTGAGAACCTGATGTCCGAGAAGCTTGCCTTGGAGAAGGCCAAGAGGAAAGCTGCTGTGAAGAAGTCCTTCAGCTCTGGCTGGGACAAAGGGTGGGATAAGGGGTTGGCTGCCATGGTATCTCAAGTGGACTATGGCAGTCTAAAGTATTTTAGGGATGGATGGGTTGCTGCCCTTCAGGAAATGAAGGTCGACGAGTCATCCGAGCTCTTCCAGAGACATATCCCTGGTCCCCCTCCAACTCCAGAAAAATTAGAAGAGGACGAAGCTACCTCTGAAGAGTCTTCGATGGTGATGGGAGATCATGCCCTAACCATTCAGCCTGTTGCCGAGGAAAATCAGCACATTGTTTCTTCCTCCGAGCAACTGCCCACTATACCCGAGCAACTATCTCTTCCCTCCGATCAACCTACCTCTTCATCCCAGCCTCCCGAGAAGGTTTTGGGAGATAAGTAAAAGGTTTAGTGTTGTTCGGGTTTCTCTTTATTTTCTTTCTTTTTATCAAATGTAACCCAGAATATGTAACTCTGAAATATGATCTAATAAAACTTGAACTTTTTGCATATTGTTGTCTATCTTCTATTCATTACTCTGTTTATTCTTCTTATTGATGATTGCTCTTCTTTCTCTGCTAGTTTCTGGCCAGGATGGAACTGCTATCTGCCCATGATACAAAGCTGATGCAGCAATGTAATGAATACTATAAGGCTGGTCACACAGACTTGAGTGCTGCACAAGTTGCTGACATCCTTGGTCATGATGCTTCAGAACAGGCAGTTGAAGCGTATCAGTACCTGAAGTGTCTACTTGGCCGAGCAGTGGCCAATAATGTGGCTTACTATGAAATAATCGAGGATCTTCAAAGCACCCTCGAGGACCTTCAGCTTTAATATAAAGAATCCACTGCCTTGTTGCATAAGGGGTACGAGAAGAAGTACAAGTTGATCATGGCTGACAAGGGCTACGAGAAGCTTTTTGCTGGGTATGATCTGAGGGAGAGAACTTTGAAGGGTGAGGTCGAACAATGTAGACAGATTGCTGAGTTGTTGGAAAAGGAAAACAATAACCTGCAAAAGGAGCTGTCACAATTGAAATCTGCAGCCTCCACTTCCAGTGCCTTGATCCCAGTGACCGACGAGGGATTCTCGTTCTTAGAGGTTGAGAATGCCAAGTTGAGGGACGAGTTGGAGACTTTGAAGAGTTCAGGCACTTCTACATCTTCTCGTGGTCGAGCAAGAGCTCCTCGGGGACGAGCAAGAGCAGCTCGGGTTCTTATCGAGGAACAGAGGACTCAGTATGCCTTAGAGAACCAGGCCTTCCAACTAATGGCGAAGAACCAGGCGTTGTCTGATATGTCAAAGAAGATTAGAGACCTGGAAAAACAGCTCTCTGCGCAGAAGTCAGTCTTGGGGAATAAGGAGCTTTTCATCAAGAATCTCCATGAGCAGCTAGAAAAGCTAACATATCAATTCCACAAACAGCCCAGGGAGTTCTGGATGGCTGGATACAACGAAGCACTATTCCACTTGGATGATCGTATCCAGAATGCCAACAATAAGGGCTACAAGCAAGGCTGGCTGAATGCCTTAGGTATGTTAAAGCTCGAACGAGGTCATTATCTGTGGGACTACCATGATCCCGGGTTGCTCGACTTGCCTGTGCCACCATACAATTTGGAGATGGAATGGATCCCTGCTCGGGCTATTCCTCGGAGCTTAATTTCGAAGTATCTCGGTGACTACAATTTACATTCTCAAATTGAGGTATCTCGTCCCGAGCATCTTTTAGATCGACCATCCGTGATGAATGTCCGGATGTTGAAGGATCTCAACTTCATCAATTATCTTCTGTCTTTAGATGATCCGCCTGCTGGCGAGGAACCTGTGTCAAAAGCAGAGGGGAAGAGACCAGCAGAATAGGAATTTTTGATGAAATAGTTAGTATACATGTCAATGTAACTGTAATTTCATTATCAATGTAATTTATGAAAGATTTTCATTTTGTTTGCAAATCTTGATTGCTATTATCTTGTAGTTATCAAACACTTTATATTTGTGTATATCTGTTAAAAGATAACAATATTATGTTGTTTGTCGACCAACTCAGTAATAAAAAGTTTCAAGTATCAATGTTGTTGCTCGATCACTTAATAATAAAGTAATGAGTATAAAAATGTTTAAATTTTTTCCAACCAACCAAGGTCGTTAAATTATGCTTGTCGACCAACTACAGTTAGTGGGTTTTTATCCCCGACCAGCCATACTTGGTAGATTTTTCTTTTAAATGTTTCCGACCAACCAAGGTCGGTAAATTTTCTTTGTCGACTAACTATAGTGGGTGGGTTTTTATCCCCGTCCAGCCATAGTTAGCAACTTTTGCATCTTATGGAATAATCTTACCTCCCGACCAACATAAGTTGGCATTTGCGGGCATATTTTGTTTCCTAGCCAAACAGGTTGGCATTTTTAGGAATATTTCGTTTCCTAGCCAAACAGGTTGGCATTTTTAGGAATATATCGTTTCCTAGCCAAACAGGTTGGCATTTTTAGGAATATATCGTTTCCTAACCAACCGAAGTTGGCATTTTTAGGAATATTTTGTTTCCTAACTGATGATGCCGAAAATCAGCACCACCAGGTGAGGAGTTTTCAAGCTCTATACAGGTGTAACAATGGCAGCACAGTTGTATGAATAAGGCAAGAATGAGGTGAGGAGAAGAGGAATGAATACAGGAATATAAGTGGTTCAGTCAAACCGGCCTACGTCCACTGTGAGTGTGTGTGAATAATATCACTGAAAGAAGGCACTAATGGCCATGGATACAACCTCTCAAGCTCTTTCTCCCTCTACAGTGTAAACTTAGACAGAATTTCAGCTAGGGTTTCAATATCTGGATCCTTTTGCAAGGTAGGGGATGATCCCTTTATATAATGCCTAGGGGGTGTAATGTACCCCCTATGCATGTAATGTGCATGTGTGTAGTTTCCTCACCAATGAGGGTGTGCCAGCTGTCAGGTCCACATGTAAGTAATGATGATGAAATATTCCCCCCACATGTGGGGAATAATCTTGTTGTAACTGATCTTGGCCCAGGTGTCCTTATCCAAATGTTTACGGATACTTTGGCAGTCATGCTGGTGAATGGCCTCGGCCTAGGAGAGGTCGAGCTATAAGGGTAGGTCGTCCGATCAATTCGTGATGTGTCATGCACTGTCTCGGCTTTATGTCAGCCAAGGTATACACCTATGTCGGCCTGGGACGAGCCATTGGCGTGCTGATGATAAGCGGTCCCTGGTAACCTCGGCCTCCTACGAGGTAGGGTTCATGTTGAAGGTGTGTTGAGCTTCTTGTTATCTTGGCCTACTGTTGACCGGGGTTACTATTCCTTGGCACCTGGAGTTGATGTTATCTGTGATATGAGAAGTGTTCCGGGGGAAGTGCATGTTGTAGTGTCGGCCTGGGCCGAGGTAGCCTTGGCCGAGGGATGATATCGTGGGCCCCCCTGCACCGGTGGGTCGGCTAACGTCTCGGCTCTCATCTCGGCCGAGGTATGCTCCTCTAGGCCGAGGTCGTACTTGGGCATATCAATCACCCCCCAGCCCTTAGTCATTTGCGAGAGTGGTGGCTAAGGGGTTCTTGCCTCCGAGGTCTATTCACCCCAAAGTCAATACCCGCATGACACTTGTCCATTGCCAAGGCGTGCCCACTTGGTTGGCACATGCTGTCAATTGTCCCTTGGGCTTCCCAAGGCAATGATGAGCCTTGGGAATCGTGCCCAAGTATTTAAAGGCTAAAACCTTCCTTTTTCTTCTTCTTCCTCATTTCTCTCCTGTTCAAGCGATTGCTCCCCTGTTTTCTGCGAATTTTTCTCTCCGAAGCTAGCCTCTGCTCCAGCGATTGTTCCGCCGAGGGATACCTCATTTCCTGCGCGATACTCTCCACCTTATTCACCAATCTCACCTTCAGGTATCCTCCCTCTCCATCTCCTTCGTTTTTGATATTTTTAATTTTGAACTTTCCGGTTAGTTCTTGAGTTTCCCGGTGAGATCTTGGGTTTTCCGGTTAGATCTTGAGTTTTCCGGTGGGCCAGGCTTCCTGCATAGGTTCTTTAGTTTTATCTAAAATTCCCTTAACTTTTCAAGCCATCTTTGTTTGTAGTTTTTAGGATATTCCCAAGTTTAAGGTCTGCAAAATCCTTGGGTCGTCCCCAGATGCTCAGACCCTTGTACCAACTTCTTGAAGACTTTCCATCTCTAAAGGAGAAGACCTTGGATAAAATTAGACAAATAGAGAGAGCTCAGGAAGAAGCTCGTAGGTCGCAAGAGTCCCCCATCAGACCCCTCTTTCCTCCTCCTCTCAAGGTGGTGTACCCTCGTCCTCCTGAAAATTTTTACCAGACAGACGCCTCTGCCAATAATTTGCCGATGTCCGAGTCTGAGTCTTCTACCTCTGATCCAATGTCAGTGGACTCTTTCCAAGAGGCCATGGACTTCACTACTCAGGCTGACCAGAACCCTGACCATGCCGAGGTCTCTAGTCGTGCCTCGTCCCAGAATGGCACAAGCACCTCTAGTTCTTCTTCAGAGGTTGAACTTGTAGAGCCAAGTGTGGCCTTGCCTGGCATCCTAAATGCTATTCCTCTGTCGGCCGTAACCGAGGCCGAGTTTGCTCAGAGGTTCCCCGGTAACCCGTCTACGTCTGCTCCAGCCGACGTTGAGTCTGACGATGATGAGGATGCCGAAAGTGAAGTTGACACCTCTGAGGCAGACGAGTACGAGAGTACCATTACTGAGGTGGATTTACTGCACTTCAGGTACTTATATTCCATTAGCCCCTCTATCCACTTAAGGAGACCTCTGAGAGAAGAGAGGGCCTACCACTGCAGGGATGGGGAAATCTGCCTGTACGAGCAGATGTTCAAGTTAGGTTTTCGTCTTCCCATCCACCCCGTCATTAGGACCATTCTATCATTCACCAATTTGGCCCCCTCGCAGCTCTCTCCCAATGTCTGGAGGGTTATTATAGGGGCCATCATCTTGTGGAGGGCAGTTCACCACTCTGACCTCCCAGTGCAGGTCTTTGCTGGTTGTTACGTCCCTACCTCGGCCAAGAACCATCCGAGCTATTACCACTTTGTGGCTCGGAGGCCTGAGAAAAAGATGCTCCTGGTCACTCAGACCTCCAACCATAATTGGAAACCCAGGTACTTTTTTGTCTCAGGGCCTTGGGAATTTGGTTCTTCCATTCCCTCGTCCATCTTCGAGTCGAGAATACCCCAGAAATGGGGAAAAGTTACCATGGCTGCTAGGGCCGACCCTGGACTTAGTGTGCAACATGGCAAAAAGGTGAAGGCCCTGCAGGACCAAGGGTCCCATGGGATGTTTGTCAAATTTGAGCATCTGCTGACCCCCCAGTATCTCTCGGGGACGGGCCTTGGCGGAAGTCCCTTAGCTGACTTTGGTAAGGATTTTTATTTTAACCGTGTAGCCTCTTATCATACGTACTTTATTTCTGACTCGTATCTTTTTACTTTTGCAGAGAAACCACCAGACGTTTCGGACGAGTTGTGGGAGATGGCGGCTCCAAGCTTGTCCAGACTTGTCAAGAAGACTGGCATGAATGCTCCTCCACCTGCTCCCTCCACATCCAAGTCTAAGAAGAGGGCACCCGATGTCCATCCTCCTGAGGATCAGAGGCCGAGCTCCAGGACAAAGAGGGCCTCAGACACTGCTATCCCTGTCACGGCCGACACGTTATCTGGCCGTCTGGACCAGTTAAAACTCTCCGATAGCGTGGTCGGCCACAGCCGACAGGCCATGGACGCTCTGAACAACATGATGACCGATGCCGACAAGCGCTTCTTCAGGTCCATGGAGACCCCCATGATGGTTGAATTCGGCCTTCACCGAGTAGTCCAGATATAACTCATTTCTTTATCCGAAGTATAACGTCTGATGTTGTTCTCATCTAACTTCTTCATTTACTGTGCAGGGTGCGGCTGCCATGTACCAGCTATCCAACTGGGCTCTGAGGAAATTGCCTCTCATCCAGAAGGGGCAGGAGGCTGAAAAAGTTGAGGGCACCCTGAAGGCCGAGGTTGCTCGTCTGAGGACCGAGCTGCAGGAGGCTGAGACCAAGGCTCAGACCTCTGAGAATAAGGTCCAATCCCTAGAGAAGGACATCTCTGCACTTGTTCAGAGCCATACCAAGGCCCTAAAGGACAAGGACGATGCTTTGCAGAGTAAGGTTGATGCTGCGGTGAAGGCTTCTCTTGCAGACGCCTCGGAGACAATAATTGCTGACTATAAGGTCTCCGAGGAGTTTGTAGGTTTTGGCCTGGAGTACCTTGAAAGGGGTATCAAGGCTACCTCCAAATGGGCCGAGGTAAGGGAGGCCGAGGTTGGCATCATTAAGGCCTCAGATTTTGTGGGCCTCGGCCTTGCCGACGCCCAGTTTGCCCAGGCCTTGCAGGAGATAGAGGATGAAGCTGCTGCCCCTGGTCAAACGGTTACTCTGGAAGGGACTGACCTCGGAGATACTGACCCTGCAAACGAGGTAGCTCAAGTGACCAATACCGAGCAGGCCGACCCAGACGAGCCATCAAACATTCCTCCTTCAGATGTTTGACTTGTTTTTTTTTTACTTGTAATCTCGTATGTAATTTCTCAAACACGTAAATATTATGCAATTTCTTTCTTTTGTTGAATGCAAATGTCCATCTTTATTTGTGAATGTATATGAATGCTATGCGCTCTCTGAAGTCATTACTGAATGTGATGCCATAACCAACACTTAAGAGTCTGAGGTCCTCACTTAAGGGTCTGAGGTCCTCTAGCCGAGGTGTCCGAGCTCAGACCTCGTCACCACCAAGTGATGTTATAAGGGTCTGAGGTCATCACCTAGGCCGAGGTAACTCATAATGTCACCAAATTAATGATGTTTAAGGTCTGAGGTCCTCACCTAAGAGGTTATCCTCATAATAAATCACCAAATTTATGATGTTAAGGGTCTGAGGTCCTCTAGCCGAGGTGTCCGAGCTCAGACCTCGTCACCACCAAGTGATGTTATGAGGGTCTGAGGTCATCACCTAGGCCGAGGTAACTCATAATGTCACCAAATTAATGATGTTTAAGGTCTGAGGTCCTCACCTAAGAGGTTATCCTCATAATAAATCACCAAATGAATGATGTTAAAATAAAACAAGAATTTGCCATGGAAACTGATCTTTATTCATAACCTCTTCTCAACAAGATGGTACATTCTTAATTGACAAAATAAATGCAACGTTATACATAATATCTCTTTAGGTGGTCGGCATTCCACGGGTTGGTAAAGGGTTCTCCCTCTAGGTTCTCTAGCCTATACGTGCCCGGCACAACCTCTTCCGTTACTCTGTAGGGGCCATGCCAGTTCGGGTGCAGTTTGTTTGTTTTCTGTAGGGTTTTCTTAAGCACTAGGTCTCCTACCGTAATGGGTCTTGTCTTCACCCTTTTCTCGTATGATGGCCGCGCTAATGGCCGACTCAGAGACTGCTAGATATACAAACAACCTCTCCCGCAATGGGCCGGGACAGCAGCAGGGGAGACCCCAAGTAGGACTTGAGCTGATCAAAAGCTTTTTCACACTCTTCATCCCACTGGAAGGCCTTCCTTAGGACCTTGAAGAATGGAAGACACTTATCGGTTGCTCTGGAAACAAACCTGTTCAGGGCTGCCACTCTTCCCGTGAGTCTTTGGACATCCTTGATACTCCTAGGGGTCTTCATGTCGAGCAAGGACTTGATCTTCTCTGGATTTGCCTCAATCCCCCTTTGATTAACGATGAACCCCAGGAACTTCCCAGCTCCTACCCCGAAGACACATTTCGCCGGGTTGAGCTTCATTCTGTACGAGTCCATGACATCGAAGGTCTTCTCAAGGTCTGCCACGTGAGTACATGCCTTCAGGCTCTTCGTTAGCATATCGTCCACGTACACCTCCATGGTCTTACCTATCTGATCCTCAAACATCCTATTGACGAGACGCTGATATGTTGCCCCCGCATTTTTTAGACCAAAGGGCATTACCTTGTAACAGTATGTCCCCTTGTCAGTGATGAAGGCTGTCTTCTCAGAGTCTTCGGCGTCCATGAAGATTTGATTATAACCCGAATAAGCATCCATGAAGCTCATGAGCTCGTGCCCTGCTGTTGCGTCCACCATCTGGTCTATCCTAGGTAGGGGGTAGCTGTCCTTTGGGCAAGACCTATTCAGGTCTGTGAAATCTACACACATCCGCCACTTTCCATTGGCCTTAGGCACGATCACTGCATTTGAGAGCCACTCTGGGTAGGTGACCTCTCGTATGAACTCGGCCTCTTCCAACTTCTTCACCTCTTCCCGAATGACCTCATACTTCTCTCTGGAGTAAATTCTCCTCCTCTGCTTGATTGGTCTGGCATCCCTGTTCACGTTGAGTTTGTGGGTCATGACCTCGGGGTCTATACCAGGCATGTCGGTGTGGCTCCAGGCAAAGACACTCTGCCTCTTCCTGAGAAGGCTTACCAGCTCTTCCTTAATCTTTGTTTCTAGGGCCTTGCCGACCTGGATGGTTTTTTCCGGCTCATCCTCATTGAGGACGATGGATTCTACCTCTTCCGCAGCCTCGCCCTTCTTCAGCTTTGTTTCATCTCTCGGATCAAGAGTGTCTATGCTGTAGGTGGCGGTTGCTCTCTTATGGGCCTCCCTCTCTTCAGCTGAGTTAAAGTAACACTCCCGTGCCGTGGTCTGATCCCCCTACACTTCCCCTACCCCGTAAGGGGTCGGGAATTTTAGCATTTGATGGACCGTTGACGGCACGGCTTCAAACTCCTTGAGGGATACTCTTCCAATGATGAGGTTGTAGGCCGAGTAGACATTCTCATCCATCACAAAAAAGTTTATCTTCTTAGTCAGCCTCTTAGGCCACCTATCCCCCATACGCACATCCATCTCATACATGCCTAACGGGTGCACTTTCTCACCACTAAAGCCTATCAAGGGATGGTGGTATGGCACTAATCTTGATCTGCTAAGACCCAAGCTCTTGAAGCAAGGCCAGAACATTACATCTGCTGAGCTTCCCCCGTCTATGAGGATTCTCCCTACGTCGCACCCATGCACCCTTGTCGTTATGACCAAGGGGTCATCATGGGGGGCCAGGATGCCCTTGAAGTCGAGCCGGGAGAAACCCACCACCAGGGTGTCCATGTCCACCTTTGTTCTCTTCTGCACAGCGTCAGAAGACGTCAGGTTCACAACCTCTGGCTTAACCACCGATTTGGCCTCCGCTACATGAGCCTTTCTATCGGCTACTTCAGATCCACCCCCTGCGAATCCCCCACATATGGTGTTAATACCAAAGGAGACCATTCCTACCCTCTTCACCGGGGTGTTGTCATCCCTAGGTGGGAGATCCGGGTCATCTCCATCATCACCATCTGAATCGTCATGCCTTTCAGTCGGGACATCACCACGGCACTTGTCGTCTCTTCTCTTCCTAGGGTCTTCACTGCCGCCCTTTGGGGCCTTGCCATCCACATACTTTCTTAGCTTCTCGGATTTCAGCATCTTCTCAATCTCGTCCTTCAGGGCAAAGCATCTGTCTGTGACATGGCCGTGGTCCTGATGAAACTCACACCAGAGGTTTTTATTCCTCTTATGTGGCGGAGCCTTCAACTTCTCTGGCCATCTCAGAGCCCGGTCACTCTTGATCTCATTAAGAATTTGTTCACAGCTCACGGTCAGAGGAGTGTAACGGGTGAACTTGTCATCTGCTAACCGCTTCTTCCCTTCCTTCTTGCCCTGGGACCTCCCAACACTACCGCGGTTCTCCTCCTCGTATTTGGCGGCCATCGCCTCCTCCTCATTCATTACTTTCCCTGCAGTGGATAATAGCTCCGCCATAGACTTGGGGGGGTCCTCCGCCAGCTTCTATAGTAGCTTTCCCTTCTGGAGACCTCCTATAAGGGCGGTCATGGCTATGCTCTCTTCATAGTCCTCCACCTCTAACTTCTCCTTATTGAATCTTGCTATGTAGTCTCTCAGGCTTTCACCCTTAGCCTGTTTGACATATAGGAGGTGGGTAGTCTTCTTCTGAGGTCTTACCCCAAAGCAGAAGTTATGTATGAACTGCTCGGCCAATCCCTTAAAGTTTTCGATTGAATTCTTTGGAAGAGAGGTGAACCAGCTATGCGCGGCCCCCGTTAGGGTCCCTGAAAAGGCCCTGCACTTCATCTCATCAGATATCGAGTAAATATCCGCGGCTGACTGATACATCTCGATATGGTGCACTGGATTAGTGCTGCCATCATATTTAGGAGTCACCGTAGGAGGCTTGAACTTAGCGGGGGTTGGGAACCCCACTATCCTAGCCACGAATGGTGAGCCCTCCGTGTAGCCCCTCTGTAAGGGGACCCTGCTCTTTATGAGGTCCCCTATCTTCTCCTCGAGACGTTGGATCGAGTCATTCCATGGTCTTCTCTCGTCAACTTGGCCGAGGTTGTCCCCTGCCACCTCTCTGCGGTGGACAGAGGGTTCCCCAGCCACGACCCTCTGACTGTTGACCTCTTCCTGTTCCCTTGCTCTTCCCTTCATGGGTCGGCCTTGATCTGGCCGAGCCCCTCTTTGGGAGCCTGCTGCACTCCTTGACCTCGATAGCCTGTGTCTTAGGTCATTAACTGGTCCCAGCCTCTCGAAGGCCGAGCCTCTGCTCAACCTGTTGAAGGCCGACCCTCTCTGCTGGGCCTCATCTCTTCTTCGGCCGACACATCCTTGGCTTTGCCGAAGAGGTCGTACGGTATTATCGGACACCTCATATGGCTCCCAGCAGTCTTCTGGGGCCTCTTCTACTCCTATGTCATCGTACCTGTCCTCCGGGCAAGGGTTTCCTTGCCTCCCCAGGCGCAAACGCCTAGAGTCAGCAACGTCCCTTCTCCGCTGGGGTGCAGGTTGGTCCTTCATCGGTGCCTGGGGTGGTCCCCTGGCACCCGGTTGGGGTTGAACTGCCGCCGGGGTGATCATGTCCGGTGAGACTCCAGGTGGTCTCATCATCATGGTTTGGCTGAGCTGTGCAAATTGCTTCTTCATCGCTTGTTGTGTTGCAGCCAAAGATTTCAAGGCAGCTGCCACCTCCGCCATTTCGGACTGGGGGGGAGCCTGACTGGAGCTAGCTCCCCCACCTCCGGGCGGCGGAAGAGGTGGCGGCATGTCTGGTGCCATGTGTTAAACTGTATAGAGCCTTAGTTGCAGGTGAGCTTAATACCTGAAAGGATCTCTTTCAATGGTGAAACAGCTCCACACAAGGGGTGGACTCTGGTTCACCACCAGAGTCTCCGGTGAGGTAAAGCAGAAAAAGAGGATGAGATAGCCTCTAGATTCCCACATACGGCGCCAAAATGATGATGCCGAAAATCAGCACCACCAGGTGAGGAGTTTTCAAGCTCAATACAGGTGTAACAATGGCAGCACAGTTGTATGAATAAGGTAAGAATGAGGTGAGGAGAAGAGGAATGAATACAGGAATATAAGTGGTTCAGCCAAACCGGCCTACGTCCACTGTGAGTGTGTGTGAATAATATCACTGAAAGAAAGCACTAATGGCCATGGATACAACCTCTCAAGCTCTTTCTCCCTCTACAGTGTAAACTTAGACAGAATTTCAGCTAGGGTTTCAATATCTGGATCCTTTTGCAAGGTAGGGGATGATCCCTTTATATAATGCCTAGGGGGTGTAATGTACCCCCTATGCATGTAATGTGCATGTGTGTAGTTTCCTCACCAATGAGGGTGTGCCAGCTGTCAGGTCCACATGTAAGTAATGATGATGAAATATTCCCCCCACATGTGGGGAATAATCTTGTTGTAACTGATCTTGGCCCATGTGTCCTTATCCAAATGTTTACGGATACTTTGGCAGTCATGCTGGTGAATGGCCTCGGCCTAGGAGAGGCCGAGCTATAAGGGTAGGTCGTCCGATCAATTCGTGATGTGTCATGCGCTGTCTCGGCTTTATGTCAGCCGAGGTATACACCTATGTCGGCCTGGGACGAGCCATTGGCGTGCTGATGATAAGCGGTCCCTGGTAACCTCGGCCTCCTACGAGGTAGGGTTCATGTTGAAGGTGTGTTGAGCTTCTTGTTATCTTGGCCTACTGTTGACCGGGGTTACTATTCCTTGGCACCTGGAGTTGATGTTATCTGTGATATGAGAAGTGTTCCGAGGGAAGTGCATGTTGTAGTGTCGGCCTGGGCCGAGGTAGCCTTGGCCGAGGGATGATATCGTGGGCCCCCCTGCACCGGTGGGTCGGCTAACGTCTCGGCTCTCATCTCGGCCGAGGTATGCTCCTCTAGGCCGAGGTCGTACTTGGGCATATCACTAACCAACTGAAGTTGGCATTTTTAGGAATGTTTTGTTTCCTAACCAACTGAGGTTGGCCTTTTTAGGAATATCTTGTTTCCTAACCAACCGAGGTTGGCATTTTTAGGAATATCTTGTTTCCTAACCAATCGAAGTTGGCATTTTTAGGAATATTTTGCTGAGCAGTCCGAGCTTTGCCGAGTAGTGTGTAGCACTAGTATTCCCCGAAAAATTCTCAATAAAAAGGAGAGACTTTGGCAGAATATATTCGTTTTATTCATACTGATGGAACTGTGTTACATATACATCATTGATAATACTTACGCGGGTGCTCTGCGTTCCATGCATTCTTAAACTCCTCGCCTTCTAAAGTTTCTATTCGATAAGTTCCTGGTCGAACAACTTCTGTAACTCGGTATGGTCCATGCCAGTTTGCTTCCAGCTTATTGTGTTTTTGAATTACTTTCTTCAGCACATAGTCTCCTTCTTTCAGGTCGCACGTCTTCACCCTTTTGTTGTAGAACAAAGTTGTTCGCATCTGGTAAGCAACATTTCTAATGGCTGCTTCTTCTCTAACTTCCTCGAGCATGTTTAAATCCAGTCTTCTCATTAAGTCACTGACAGGGGAATTGAAATTCAGTACCTTGTGTGTTGGGAGGCCCAACTCGATAGGTATGACAGCTTCACTTCCAAACGCCAGCATGTATGGTGATTCTCCAGTTGCTACTCGGGGAGTAGTTCGGTAATCCCAAAGTACTGATTGTAGCTCGTTGATCCAGTTTGGTTTTGCATCATCCAAACGTTTCTTCAACCTGTTCAGCAGCGTTCTGTTTGTCACTTCAGTTTGTCCATTGCTTTGAGGATGGCTTGGTGCTGAATGAACCTTCAAAATATTTGACTGATGACAATAGGCGGCAAACTCCTCGTTATCAAATTGTGTCCCGTGGTCTGTGATGAAGGCATGAGGGAGACCATATCGGCAAATGATGTTCTTCCAAATAAATTGGTACACCTTCTCGTACGTCATATCAATGAGTGGCTCAGCTTCTACCCACTTCGTAAAATAATCCACTGCGACGACGAGGTACTTGAACCTTCCTCGGGTCGTTGGCAGTGGTCCAACCAAATCAATTCCCCACATGGCAAATGGCCAAGGGGAAGTTATAGGTGTCAACAATGCTTGTGGAGTTCTTCGGATTGAGGAAAAGCGCTGGCACTTGTCACATTTCTTGACATAAGCTATACAATCAGCCCTCATCGTCAGCCAGTAGTATCCCTGCGTCATCAGCCTTTGCAAAAGCGTCCGACCTGCTACATGTGCTCCACAAGACCCTTCATGGATTTCTTCAACCAATTCTTTCAACTCGGAGGGATGTACGCATCTCTGCAAACCTGCCATATGTAATACCCAGTACTTTTATGGATATTTATTTATGGAATTAATTAAATTAAATGTGAATTAATTGAGAATTAATCCGAATGAAATACTAACGAGATGTGAGTTGGTATTTGATTATAATGTGTATATATGGCAATATATGAATATTGAAAATATTGAAATTGTCGTGAGGCTGAAATACGGCAATTTGGAAAATTTTGTCGGGACGCGCGTGACAGTCGCGCCAGGAATGTAATTATTTGAATTAAAAAGTAAATTTTATTTTTATTAACCGTATGGTCATTGTTGATACCAAAATTAATATGCTGATGTGGACGAATAAGACGAAGACACGTGTCAATCTACGTGGCACAATAGCATCGAGGAAGATCATTTCCCGACCAACCATGCTTCTTTCCGAGCAACGAGAATACGCCGAGGAACTCTATCACACCGAGGAACTCTAATACACCGAGGAACTCTATAGCACCGAGGTACTCTAATGTTCCAAGGAACTCCTGATCAGCGAACAGCTATGGCGGTCCGAGCTGCATCTCGGTCGTATCATTAATTGCCAGATAATCAACAGTTCAGATATTCATTGAATGCTTATATTCTTGGCACGCATTCTGCATTAAATGTATTACCCTTTCATATGTATGTCATTTAATGTATCGAACCTTTCATGTACAGCCTCAAGGCTATAAATACCTTGTATCATCCTCATTCAAGGGGACCGGAATTTCTTGAGAGAACTTGTAATCAAGAATTCCACAAACACTCAGCAATAACATAACAGTGGACGTAGGCTTTATTCCTAGCCGAACCACTTTAAAAATCTTTGTCTTATTTATTTATCTGTGATTGAAAAATTAGAGCGATCTAGTTTTTTACATCAACAGATTGGCGCCGTCTGTGGGAAACGACTGTTATTATCGTTTTTCATAAAAATCATTTATCACCAATGGCAGATAATCCAGAATCCAGTAATCGAAATGTTAGAAATACTGGAAATCTTCCAAATCCATCTGCATCCCCAGATCTGGCTGGAATTATGACGAATCTGGCTCAAGGACAAACCGCCATGCAAGAATCTATGAGGCAACTCATTCAAACTCTTCAGGGCGGTGCACCTACCT
This sequence comes from Sambucus nigra, assembly GCA_949130495.1. Taxonomy (NCBI): domain Eukaryota; kingdom Viridiplantae; phylum Streptophyta; class Magnoliopsida; order Dipsacales; family Adoxaceae; genus Sambucus; species Sambucus nigra. The sequence goes on along the minus strand of OX422207.1, from coordinate 304,982,024 downwards.
ATTCAGGGCAAAGGAGTGATCATAGGCAATCGCAATCTAGACGTACCGGGTCATATCGCAATGAGGAGTCTAATGATTCTTCTTATCAACCTGGGCGAACTTCATCGATACGGGCTACGGATACAGATCAACGTATCACTCTTTCTCCGGAGAGAACTAGCGCTTTGGAAAGATTAAGCAGGGTGTCTCCTTTCAATCGATTAGGACCAAGGAGGAACATGAGTCCACCTAGGGCTCCATCAAGAAGTTTTCGACCACCACCAGGTTTGAGAGAAGGATCTGCACAATCGCGACCAACTACTCGTCGAGATAAATCTCAGGAAGCTACGTCAGAGCAGTCAGTTGCTCGGACTAAGCGGCCCGAGGAAGGGAATGAAGCATGGAAAGGTTCCATTCAACGGTTGGAAGATAGATTGGGAGAAATGGCTAAGGCAAGGAACCCCTTACAGAGAACTTTTGTTCAAGGAACACCTTTTGTGCAAGCCATTGTGGATTTCCCTACACCGTCAAAATTCAAAGCACCCGTAGTGACCCCCAAGTACGATGGAAAGACAGATCCCGTACTTCATATAGAACAATACCAAGCTGCTGCAGATATCTACGCTGTCCCTGACGAGATGAGGTGTAGAGCATTCTCAGGAACTCTTACCGGATCTGCACAGATATGGTACAATAGTCTTCCTCGGGGTAAGATTTCAACCTTTGTTCAGTTAGCCGAATTGTTTATTGGCAATTTTTGTTTTGGAGCAAAGCCGGTAAAGCGAGTAGCACACTTGCTAAGTGTTAGACAAAAATCAGGTGAAAGTACTAGAGATTACATAACTCGTTTCAATAACGAGAAGTTGGAAGTCATAGATTATGAAGAAAAGACAGCAATCACTGCTCTGATGAGTGGTTTGCTGCCTAACAAGCTGTACTACACTTTGGCCAAAGATCCACCTAAAAATATGTCGGAGTTGATGGCAAAGGCGGCCAAAATCATGAATGCCGAGGAGGCTATGGCTGCGAAGAAGAATATGGACAAAGAAGTTAAAGTGGAGGTCGACAACTCTAAGAAGAAAGATCAGAAAGGTAATGGTGGTGACAAACATTCCAGGAATAACAGGATGAAATTGGAAGTCCTAAAGAAGTATGATAATTATACTCCATTGAAAATGGGTATTAATCATGTTTTGGAAGAAATCAGGAATAACGAGGAAATCAAGTGGCCAGAGAAACTGAAGACAAATCCCGACCTGAGGAATAAAGACAAATATTGCGAGTTTCACAAAGATCATGGCCATATGACCAAAAATTGTATAGCCCTTCAGAACGAGATTGAAACACTCATCCGAAGAGGAAAATTATCAAAGTATGTAGATCGCAGAGGTGAAAGGAAGAATGATGATAGAACTAGAGAGAGATCTAGATCTCCTCGTCGTGCAGAGGATAAAAAGAAGAGGGACCATCAAGAGGATCCAGATGATGACCCCGATCTTCCCAAGAAACCAAGGAAACCTGAATGAGAGGTATTTTCCATACGTTTTGGATCACTTGATTGTAATGTTATTACAGGAGGAGATGCAGGAGGAGGAGACCTTACTGCAGAAAGAAAAGCTTACCTCGGAGAGGCTCAAGCTTGTTCATACATTCAGCGAATAAACCTAGCCGAGGATGATCGTCCGAGGAAGGTAAACAAAGAGAAGCTAGTGATTGGTTTTTCAAAAAACGACCTGGCAGGTGTTCTTTACCCTCATGATGATCCTTTGGTGATCAAAATGAGGATGAAGGATGTGATCATTTCAAGGGTGTTAGTAGACAATGGTAGTTCGGCAGACATCATGTACTATTCATGCTTTGATAGCTTGAATTTAAAATTATCTCAATTGGAACCTTATCACAGACCCCTTCTGGGTTTTGCTGGCGAGAAAGTTTTTCCACTTGGGACGATCAAGTTGGATATACTCATTGGAACTTGGCCTGCTTGTCGAACAGAAAGAATACGCTTCTTTGTGATGGATAAGAATGTGCAGTCCGCCTACAACATCATCATGGGAAGAGTTGGATTGAAGAAGTTCGAAGCAGTTCCATCTACAGTACATCAATGTTTGAAATTCCCAACGAATTTTGGAGTAGGAATTATGAAAGGTGATCAAAAAGTAGCTCGGGAATGCTATTATTCGTCTGCCGAGCAAGAAGAACTTGAAGAATCAAAGAAAAAGACTACTACTTATCAAGTGGAGGAGAGCACAGAAATTGAAACTCTTGACCCTAGGGATGAATCTCAACTCGTAAAAGGGCAGGTTGTGGAATCTACAGAAATTGTTATCATGGACGACGAGCATCCTGAACGAGTAACTCAGATAGGATCGTCGTTGGATGTTTCAATAAAACAAGATTTGATAACTTTCTTGAGAAATAGGAAGAATACTTTTGCTTGGAGTCATGAAGACATGCCAGGTATAGATCCAAACTTTTTATGTCATGAGCTCAACGTGAATAAGGAGATCAAGCCTGTGAAGCAAAGAAGAAGAGTGTTTAGTCCCGAGAAGAACCAGGCCATACAAGAGGAGGTCGAGAAACTCCAGAAAGCCCAATTCATTGAAGATGTGAAATATCCAGATTGGTTGGCAAATGTGGTGATGGTAAAGAAGAAGAACAACAAATGGAGAATGTGTGTTGATTTTACTGATCTCAACAGGGCATGTCCAAAAGATCATTTTCCATTGCCCAGAATTGATCAACCAGTGGATGCTACCTCGGGACACGAGCTACTCAGCTTCATGGATGCTTATTCTGGCTACAACCAGATCAAAATGAAACCTGAAGACAGGGAAAGTACTTCTTTTATTACCCCAAGGGGAACTTATTGTTATAATGTTATGCCTTTTGGTTTAAAAAATGCAGGTGCAACATATCAGCGGTTGATGAACAAGGTTTTTACCGAACAAATCAGCCGCAATATGGAGGTCTATGTCGACGACATGCTCACCAAAAGCAAGAGAGCTGCAGATCATTTGGTTGACTTGAGTCAAACTTTTGATCAACTGGATAAATACCAGATGAAGCTCAACCCGACGAAGTGTACCTTTGGAGTACGAGAAGGAATGTTCCTCGGATACATCGTCAACCAGCGAGGTATTGAGGCAAATCCAGAAAAGATCAAGGCTCTTTTAGGGCTGCGATCTCTGACGACGAAGAAAGAAGTGCAGAGTCTTACCGGACGGGTTGCAGCACTCAACAGATTTGTATCCCGAGCAACTGATAAATGCCTCCCATTCTTCAAAACACTGCGAAAAAGTTTTGAGTGGACTGATGAATGTGAGAAAGCCTTTCAAGATTTGAAGAAGTATTTGGGAGCCCCACCATTGTTGTCTAGGCCAAAAACTGGAGAGACGCTGTACTTGTATTTGGCAGTATCAGAAAATGCAGTTAGCTCGGCATTGATCAGATTGGAGAATGGAGTCCAGAAGCCAATTTATTACACAAGCAAGGCCTTCCGAGGTGCGGAAATCAAATACCCAAAGCTGGAAAAATTGGCACTGGCATTAATTGAAGCAAGTAGAAGAATGAGGCCATACTTCCAGGCCCATACCATCATTGTGTATACCGACATGCCGTTAAGACAAGCCCTTCACAAGCCAGAAAAATCAGGAAGATTGATGTACTGGGCAATAGAGCTCGGTGAATATGATATTGTGTATGAACCCAGATCATCATTGAAGGGGCAAGCCGTGGCAGATTTTATAGCAGAGTTCACATACCCTGATACCCCCGAGGAGCAAAAGGTGCTTGCTGACCTACCTGTGGACGATACAGGATCAACAGACACAGATCCAGACCAACCAAGGTTGGTAAAAGGACTTGTGGATGTAGAAAAATCATCATATTCAAACCCCGACCAACTCCGGTTGGATGAAGGGCGCGAACAAATGACCAACGAGGAACGAAGGATACCCGGGGATGATGAAAGAAAGCAGATGATATTTCACCGAGGAACTCTAACAGATAAGAAATTTGAAGACGAGTTACATACATGGAGATTATATGTAGATGGATCATCTTGCACGGCTGGTTGTGGAGCAGGGATTGTTTTAAACTCTCCAGACGATATTGACATGGAGTATGCCTTGAGATTCCAATTCAAAGCTTCCAATAATGAGGCTGAATATGAGGCTATGATAGCAGGTTTTCATTTGGCGAAAGTTATGGAGGCACGACAAGTAATTGTTTTCAGTGATTCTCAATTAATTGTGAACCAAATGATGGGAATATATGCAGTGAAGGGAGAGTTAATGGTGAAGTACCATGCAAAAGTGATGGAGTTATTAACAGAATTTGATGCTATTCAATTGGTAAGGATACCGAGAATGGAGAATGCTAGAGCAGACGCATTGGCCCGACTAGCGTCAGCTACGCGCACCGAGCTGCGAAGAACAATACCAATTGAAGTATTAGAAAGTCGGAGCATAGAAGAAGATCTGACGGTGAAGATTATTACCCTTGATTTAGGACCATCTTGGATGGATCCTATCAGAGCATACATTGAAGAAGGAGAATTGCCGGAGGACAAACTAGCTGCCAAGAAATTGAAATATAAAGTTGCTCGGTATGTGTTAACTAATGGTGTTTTGTACAGACGAGGAATTATGGCAGGTTTGCAGAGATGTGTGCATCCATCAGAAGTCAAAGAATTGATTGAAGAAATTCATGAAGGATCTTGTGGAGCTCATGTAGCAGGTCGGACACTTTTGCAAAGGGTAATGACACAGGGATACTATTGGCCGACGATGAGGGCTGATTGTATAGCCTATGCTAAGAAGTGTGACAAATGCCAACGTTTTTCCTCCATCCGAAGAACTCCACAGGCATTGTTGACACCCATAACATCACCTTGGCCATTTGCCATGTGGGGAATTGATCTGGTTGGACCACTGCCGACGACCCGAGGAAGGTTCAAGTATCTCGTCGTGGCAGTAGACTATTTTACTAAGTGGGTGGAAGCTGAACCACTAATTGATATGACGTACGAGAAGGTGTATCAGTTCATATGGAAGAATATCATTTGTCGATATGGTCTCCCCCATGCTTTCATCACAGACCATGGAACGCAATTTGATAATGAAGAATTTGCTGCCTATTGTCACCAGTCAAACGTCTTGAAGTTTCATTCAGCACCAGGCCATCCTCAAAGCAATGGACAGACTGAAGTGACGAACAGAACATTACTAAATGGATTGAAGAAGAGGTTAAGTGAGGCTAAAGCAAATTGGATTAATGAGCTACAGTCAGTTTTGTGGGCTTACCGAACAACTCCCCGAGCAGCAACAGGAGAATCACCATATATGCTAGCATTTGGAAGTGAGGCTGTGATACCTGCCGAGTTGGGCCTACCAACACACAGGGTGTTAAATTTCAATTCTCCGATCAGTGATTTGATGAGAAGGCTGGATTTGGATATGCTCGAGGAAGTCAGAGAAGAGGCAGCCATTAGGAATGCTGCTTATCAACAACGAACAGCTCTGTTTTACAACAAAAGGGTAAAGAAATGTGATCTAAAAGAGGGAGATTATGTGCTAAAGAAGGTCATTCAGAAGCAGAATAAACTGGAAGCAAACTGGCATGGACCTTACCGAGTTACAGAGGTTGTTCGACCAGGAACTTACAGAATAGCAACTCTAGAAGGAGAGGAATTTAAGAACGCATGGAATGCTGAACACCTGCGCAAGTATTATCAATGATGTCAAATGTAAAGCATTTCTTTCATTATGAATAAAACGAGGATGTTTCGCCATTTTCTTTCTGGTTGAAAATTTTTCGGGGAATACTAGTGTAATACACTACACAACAAAAGTGCTCTAAGGAGCCAACCTCCTTTGGTTAGGAGGACAGCTCTACGGAGCAAAAGTGCTATAAGTAGCCAACCACAGCTCTACGGAGCAAAAGTGCTATAAGTATCCAACCACAGCTCTACGGAGCAAAAGTGCTATAAGTAGCCAACCTCAGCTCTACGGAGCAAAAGTGCTATAAGTAGCCAACCTCCTTTGGTTAGGAGGACAGCTCTACGGAGCAAAAGTGCTATAAGTAGCCAACCTCCTTTGGTTAGGAGGACATGCTCTAAGGAGCCAAAAAATGCTCTAAGGAGCCAAAAGCTTTAAAGAGCCAGAAACTGTACACCAGCATGATCAACTACGGTTGGTAAGATAAAAATATACTCTCATATTACAACTTATGTTGGTCGGGAGGTAATATTATTACAATGAGTTCTTTGAAGAACAAAATGTTCAAAAAATACACCAAGTATAGTTGGTCGGGGATAAAAACCCAATAACTGTAGTTGGTCGGCGAGGACAAATTATTGATCTTAGTTGGTCGGACGCAATTTTATAATTAAACCAAGTATAGCTGGTCGGGGATAAAAAACCCATCAGCTGTAATTGGTCGACAAACATTATTCACCCACCTTGGTTGGTTGGAAACAATTTGAACATTTTTACTCATCACTTTATTATTAAGTGATCGAGAAACATTACTAATACTTGTAACTTTTTATTAAGTTGCTTATTGAACAATAATATTGTTATCTTTTTAACAAGATACATAGATACATATGTACAAATATAAAGGTGTTTGATAAAAAGACTAACAAAATTGGCAAACAGAAAATGAAAATCTTTTCATTAAATCTAGAATAAATTACAAGTTACAAGAATGTACTAAATTGTTACATGGATATTACTATTCTATTGGTTTTTTGCCCTGTGCTTTAGAAACAGGTTCCTCGCCGGCAGGAGGGTCTTCTAGGCAAAGGGGAGAATTGATGAAATTAACATCTCTGAGCATTCTGACGTTCATAACAGAAGGTGTATCCAAAAGATGCTCAGGACGAGATAATTCAACTTGGGAGTGAAGGCTATAATCACCAAGGTATTTTGAAATTAGACTGCGAGGAATGGAACGAGCTGGGATCCATGCCATATCCAATTTGAAAGGTGGTACAGGCAAGTCTAATAATGATGGAGCATGATAGTCCCATAAAAAATGCCCTTGCTCCAACTTTAACACACCCAATGCATTTAACCATCCTTGCTTGTAACCTTCATTGTTAGCATGTTCAATGCGAGCATCCAGATGAACGAGAGCTTCATTGTATCCTGCCATCCAGAATTCCCTTGGCTGTTTATGGAATTGGAAGGTTAATCTATCCAATTGTTCATGAAGGCTTTTGGCAAAGAGATCCTTGTTATGCAAGGCAGATTTCGTCGATGCCAGCTGATCTTCCAGAGACAGATTTTTATTGGACATTTCAATCAGAGCACGGTCTTTTACTTTCAACTGGAATGCTTGAGTTTCCAGAGTAGACTGAGTGCGAGCCTCTTCAACATTTTGGCTGAGGACTCTTCCTCGCCCCCGAGAACCTCTTCCTCGTCCCCGAGCAGTTCCAGAAATGGCAGATCTTCTTAAGTCCTCCAGCTCTTGCCTTAGTTTGGCATTTTCGACCTCTAAGAACGAGAAGCCTTCATCAGTAACTGGTATTAATGCAGTAGAAGATGAAGCAGCAGATTCATATTGAGCCAATTTTTTCTGCAAATTATTATTTTCTTGTTCCAGGATCTCGACAATTTGTCTGCAGGCTTCAACTTCACCTTTTAGGGTTCTTTCCCTAATATCATATGCAGCGATGATCTTCTTATGGCCTGTTTCAGAAGAAAGTTGTTGGTATCTATTTTCATAATCTTTGTGTAACAAAGCCATTGATTCATTGTGCTGACCTTGGAGATCCTCTAAGGAACAATGCAGTTCTTCAATCAGGTCATAATAAGCGACATTGTTGGCCACAGCTCGGTCGAGTAAATCTTTCAAGTACCGATAAGCCTCAATAGCCTGCTCTGAAGCATCATGACCAAGGATATCAGCAATTTCCGATGTACTAAGGTCTGTATGACCCGCCTTATAGTATTGACGACACTGCTGCATCAGCTCGGTATCATGTGAAGAGATCAATTCCATTATAGCAACAAACTAAGGACGAGAAAAAGATAACAATCAACAAAAACAAGTTATCAACAACAGAGATGAGCAAAGATATGTTTTATTAGATCATCAAAAAGTTACATTGTTCGATTACAAGGAAATACAAAAATGCTACCGAACAACTTCACACCTTTTCCTTGTCTCCCAAGACTTTCTCGGGAGGCGGGACGAGGAGCTCGGTTGCTCGGAGGTAACAACAGCTTGATCGGTAGGAATCTTCTCAGGAGGAGGAGGCATGGAAGAAACGTCCTCGGTGGCAGAGGGTTGAGAGGCAGAAACTTGATCGCCCATAGCCATAGAAGACTCATCTGAGGCAGGCTCATCTTCTTCTTCTTCCACAATTGGTGGAGGAGGACCAGGGAGATGCCGTTGGAATAGTTCAGAATCGTTTTGGACCTTTAGCTCTTGCAGAGCAGCCACCCAGCCATCATGGAAGTATTTCAACTCCCCATATTGGACTTGGGATGTCATTGCAGCTATCCCTCTCTCCCATCCTTTCTCCCAATCAACGCTGAAATGCTTCTTGATTGCAACTTTTCTCCTCGACTTCTCCGAGGAGAGCTTCACCTCCAATTCCTCTTTCTTAACCTTGATATCTCGCAGAGTAGATAATTCTTCTTCTGCCTTCTTCAACTTATCATCAGATTCCTGATGTTTAACCTCCAAACCCTTAATTTTCTCCTCCAAATTCTTGGAGGTCTCAGCCATCCTCATCTTATCAGCCTCAGCCATAGCCAACTTTTTCTCCCAAACAGTTTTCTCCTCGATGTACTGTTGGCGAGATTCCTTCACAGATTGGGCTAAACCCAATAAAGCATCGTCAACATCGGACGAGGAACTGGAAGCTTTAATAACTTGATGTTTCTTCACGATGGTATTGAAGCAGTTCACCAGCTGAAAGATAAGAAAAACAATAAAGTCAACACAAATACAAGAATTCAAGAAAAAGAAAGAAAGACCAAAGAAGTGAGAAATTTACTGAAGAAAGATGACGAGCAGCTAGGGATGTCAGTGTATCCCTAGGAATTTTTTCATCAACCCCGAGAACCTCGGGTATAACTGAGCTCTTGGAAGAACTCGGAAGAATGATGTTTGAAACACTACTACCACCAGCGGGTAGAGAAGATGCAGTTCCAGCAAGATTAACTGAGGATGATTTCCTCAATCTCTTCAAAGGACGGTCGGCAGCATCAACCAAAGAAGAAGTCTTGGTCGGAGAGATTGTAATTACATCGGCAGGAGCATTTTTCTTGCTCGGGGCCACTGGGGGCTTCTCGGCAGCTTTGGAGGACCCAGCATCTACTTTTTTAGTCCCTTCTGGGACATCAATTTTGCCTTTCTGGGCTCCAACAGCAGAAGAAATTTCACCAAATAGAGCAGGAGGAGCTCTTTTCTTGCCCATTCTCTGAGATAGGGGGATATGAGAATCTGAAGATGAACTTTCTGGTGTTGAAGCTGGTTCAACAGGGCGAGCAGTATAAGAGGTTGTGTAACTCTTATACTGTAGTAAATATGAAGCAGATCTAATATGCTCGTCAGCAATGGTCTTATGCAAATTCCAGATAAGTTTCAAATGCTTGATATTCACTTCTGACTCTTTTGGAGTTTTTCTTTTGCTATCAACTGCAAATAAATACATAATGGAATATCAGTCATACATTTTGTCAAACATGATGAAAGCATAATTTCATAAGTAAAATAAAATGAAAAATAAACCTATCCCATTGCCGTATGGGGGGCATCTCGGACCGTTGTATACTTCATTCCCAGATAAAGGCGCATGTTGCCAATTTTTTATGACCAACCCATGCTCAAAATAATCCCTATTTAAGTCAGGGAGATTAACTACAAGAGCCCTATTCAAATACCTAGTTTTTAAATAATAAATATTATCTAGAACAGCCCATTTATAACAAAACATAATTTCAGGAATCCCAATACGAGTCCCATGAGTTAGATTTAATTTGTGCACCCCGTTAATTATTCTCCATGAATTGGGAGCTATTTTTGCAGGAACAAGATCAAAATATTGACAAAACTCAAGACATAATGGGTTTGGTGGAAAGGAAAAACCGCATTCAGCAACAAAAAGACTGGGGAACCAATGTCCCTCAGCCAATCGAAAGTAATCTAAAGGCTCAGAAAGAACCTCTAGAGTTACCCACGAAGGAATGGAAAAATCAGAACGGAATTTCTCAATAGACTCAAAAATATAAACCATATTGAATAAAAGAGATACAGAAGAAAGAAAGAAGATCTTACAGAAAGAAAGGAGATGTGTTGACAACGAACGGAAACAAGGATGAACGCACAAGAGAAGAAGAGAATAGAAAGCTTGAATGCAGAGAATGAAAAATGTAGACGACGGTATGGTTACCAAAGAAGTTTAAATACTTTGCATTGGGAAGCGGCGAAAGAAATGATTACCAAAAAGAAACTACTAAACTTCCGGCGGCTAAGAGGAAAAAATTTGCACGAATATCAAAGCGCTTATAAAAAAGGCGGAAACTGCGAAATAAGAAGGAAATTTGAATACAATGTTCCTGAAACCCGGGAAGGACATTTAATATTGCCATATACCGAGAAAGAATGTTCCATACTCTTCAAAGTTCAAAATATGAAACATTGGGGGCTTCTGTTGATACCAAAATTAATATGCTGATGTGGACGAATAAGACGAAGACACGTGTCAATCTACGTGGCACAATAGCATCGAGGAAGATCATTTCCCGACCAACCATGCTTCTTTCCGAGCAACGAGAATACGCCGAGGAACTCTATCACACCGAGGAACTCTAATACACCGAGGAACTCTATAGCACCGAGGTACTCTAATGTTCCAAGGAACTCCTGATCAGCGAACAGCTATGGCGGTCCGAGCTGCATCTCGGTCGTATCATTAATTGCCAGATAATCAACAGTTCAGATATTCATTGAATGCTTATATTCTTGGCACGCATTCTGCATTAAATGTATTACCCTTTCATATGTATGTCATTTAATGTATCGAACCTTTCATGTACAGCCTCAAGGCTATAAATACCTTGTATCATCCTCATTCAAGGGGACCGGAATTTCTTGAGAGAACTTGTAATCAAGAATTCCACAAACACTCAGCAATAACATAACAGTGGACGTAGGCTTTATTCCTAGCCGAACCACTTTAAAAATCTTTGTCTTATTTATTTATTTATTTGTGATTGAAAAATTAGAGCGATCTAGTTTTTTACATCAACAGTCATTTTGAGTGCACCAACGTGTCCGGAAGGGTCTAAATAGTCAGAAAATACTAGCCGGGGGTTTAGTTTGGGTCCCGGGGCATTTTTAGGCCAAACCGGCAACCCAAAAGGGTAGTTTGGTAATTTCGGAAATTTGGAAATTAAAACCCACGAAAATCAGACCTTAATTACGACTTATCATTAAACCCACTAACCCATTTCCAACCCCAATCTAAGTAGTGGGCTACGGGAGAAGTTAAGAAACTATTTCTAACTTGCCAAAAACCAACCCCCACCTCCATTGTCATCTTGTGAGAAGAGCTTGTAGAGAGAGAGAGAGAGGAGAATTCTGCAGAGAGAGAGAGAGGAATTCAACCATCTTCAACCAACAACAAATCTGAAACATAAGGCAAGTGATTTAGTTACAATTAATTCCATGAATGTGCTCTTCCATGTTTAGGTAATTATTGAATTTTGTCTTGGAAGATTGATATAGACCCATGAATTTGAGGATTAAAACTATGAACTATGTTAGGAATTGCATGTAGACATATTCTGGACGAATTATGAATTCAAAATATAACCCTTGATGATCTAAAAATGACTTTAAGAAGAGATTTATTAATGTTCTTGAAAGAAATAGAAAACTAGGGTTCTTGATGAAGTTTTGATCCAAATAAAGCCCTTGGTTGATGAGTTATTGGTTTTAGAACGTTAACAATGTTGTAGGATGGTTGTATGATGATATTATAACGTTAGATTAGAGTTTCATGCATTATAATGGAGTTTTGGGACGTTTTGAGGACTGCAAAACGAAGCAGTCCGTAGCCTACCTGGTGCGATCGATCGATCGACATTCATCAGTCGATCGATCGACCACCATCGATCGATCGAGGTTCAAGGTCGATCGATCGACCTTCCCAGAATGAGTAAAATTTCCCCTAGTTAAATTTTAATGATGTTAACCCTTAGAAAATATTATTGGAGACTTTATGAATATCCTTAGACTTAAGGAAGACCAGTAGGTGTGGTTATAAAATTTGGACCTTAATTAGAATTCAATTTGAGGAATTATTCTAAAAGCTAATGAAACTCGATGAGTGAGATAATATTAGGGTTAAAAGAGTATATTTGAATAATTTGATGAAATGAGGTTTGGGGCAGAAGTAAGGACCTTAAGAATAATGATGTTATATGTGGGAATAATAGGAAACTTAATAATCCCTTTGAGATAAGTTTTAAGTACAAGAATCTATGACGTGAGATGTGTCGACAGTCTACATTATATATTATCGGAAGACTTAAAATGTATAAAATTGTAATAATGGTATAAGGATGTAGAAAATACCTTTATTAATATTGAGATATCTAAGATGTGTGCATGCTTAGTATATGTATATGATTTTTATGTGTATGACATACCTACCATACTTGCTATCACGGGAGGTTTACGTTCGCTTAGGGCCATCTAATCCTTGTGTGCCCGGATTTAGATTGGTGCCTAGAGGACATAGTTCAAGAGAATGACTTATTTGTGAGTTAATAAGTCAGCTGACTATGGAGCGTAAGTATGTACGTGACCATGGATATGTTGAATTATGTTCGCCTCCATTATCGTGTGTTGTGCTTATTCTAACAATTCCTGAGAGATTCGGAATTTGTAATCCTTATGTACGTGATGTACCGGGATGGATAGCAGAGTATGTGTGCACCACAGCTTAGCCTCGGGGTGCTTATATTGTATATTTATGATGTGAATAATATACGGTTAAATGAAAAGTAATTGTTATGTTTAATTATGAGAATAATTTATAGTAACTCCTTGAGAAGATAAATAAGGGGATAACCTCCAGTAAAAGGTAATGCTAATAATTGAGAATCCGAGTTTAAGTAAAGCTATCTATTTAAGTGATAACATTGGGGATTCATATTGTGAATCGAGTAGTTGGGTTAGAACTTATGACGGTTTAGTTAGATATATATAACACATGAATGGGTACATGAACGTTAGGAGTGCACAGTTAGACGAGAGGTGAGTATTTCATGTGAGAGCACGTCCTAACATGTATTTTGCATTCATTGTTTTAGATGTTATTAAAGCACTTGCTGTTTTTAAAAATACTCTCCACTTTCGGGCTCTGACCCGTTTGCTTTCAAATCTATCTTTTTGTAAAAAAAAACATTTTAGGTGCCCAGCCACAAGGACACCATGCATAGGAATTCTATTTAGGTGACGAGCTGTAGCTGTTGTGGAAGTTACAGGGCCTTGATAGTAGACGCCTCCTTTTCTTGTCTTGATTCCATATTCAGTTTCATCATTTGTAGGGCATGTCGCCCATTTCTTTTAGAGACGCTTTATATTTCAGTTATTCAGACTTTGGTTTGTATTTAATTCAGGATGCAGAGTTGTTTTATTTACTTCCATTTTGGGATTGTTGTGAGGAGTATTTCCTCCAGACTTATTATTATTTGTTGATTATTCTATTGCTTCTTTATGGTGAATGGTTATGTTATTCTTTCATAATTCTTTTATTGCATGTTAATCAGATTTAATTTAAAATTTGACAACTTACTTTTTAAATACTAGGTGGTTAGAAATCATTAAAATGTTTTCGACAGTGATGCTATTAACTGAACCAACTTGGCATTTTGTATTAATTTAATAAAGGTGTAGCTACCCGGTATTTAATTAGTCGGGGTGTCACAGGTGGTATCAGAGCATCAGGTTCTAGTGTCCTTTAGGATCTGTACGGCTTATTATGTTTCCACTGAGCTTTCTTTGATATAGAGCCCTATGTTTAGGATTGTTGATTCCTTTAGTAAAATTTCGTTCTCCTGCTATGATGTATATGATAGCGAATCGTATTGCGATCGGGTGTATTCGTGTGCCGAACAATGTAATACGTCAGGCGAAGACAGTTGGGTGGACAACAGGAGGCAAATATATATTGAGGTTAATTGATTTATTTAAAGAAGGATGACCGTAGTTAAAGTCACCGATATTATGGCACGGAAGTCCTGGATGATATAGAAGGCTAAGGCGCGACTTGAGACTTCCGGGTACAGCTATAGTAGGAATGAAGTCAAATTAGACACATCCAACAAGGTTGGAATGGGAGAGACAGAGTTAAGTGTAACATTAAAGATAACCAGCAGTAGCAATACTCGAAAGGCGAAGACGGCATGTGCTAGCCATACGAACGCAACGTATCCAAAGGCTTGTACATATGTCAGGATATGACCAATTGAGAGTGAAAATTGAGGAGAAATTTTTCCTTGACTCGTAAGAGCGGAGATTCAATGGTGAGACAAACAACCCACTTAAAAGTGGAATGTGATGTCGAGAGAATGTACACGTATGGTTTCACCATAAGTTCCTTCATCGGATGTTCAGGTTGAAAGGCGAATGTTATTCTAAACTCACATAAGAGGGCCAAACAGGGGTCAACTTGTGAGGAGAAATTTAATGTTGTAGCGAACCTTACACCGGGTGGAGAAGGTGTAATGGAGAAGAGGATGTTAAAGGGAGAATATACATACAAGAAAAATTATTAGCTCTTATGGGGAATTCTAGTTGGACGATAAATACAGATAGTAATTATATCGCGTGGTGTAAATTTGGAGGTAAATGTTCCCTTGGGTAGGGAGATACAAAAATCGAAGAATTTTTATAGAATAAGACTGGGAAAATGGTGTTGGAGAAACACCACAAGGAGGAAGACCCAATGGAGAAACCGTTAAAATAATTCGATAGCGGAATTACTACCGAGCGATGGTAATTTTAGTGAGAGATGTAAAAATTAGTAGCGTGTCCCTTAGGGCCGTCAAAACTAAGGGAACAACGGAGATAGTCGTCTGAGTCGAGACTACCAACGTCCGAGAGATGGACCACCTTAACATGATTTGTGAGACAAAAGATAAGTGGAGTATGTGTAGAGGTATTTCTGTGGGGAGTGAAACCCGTGCGTTATAAAAAAATTCCCGATACGAGAGTAGGGATCAAGGTATTGTGCGTGGCAAGGGCAACAGTTATTGAAATATCCGGTTTGGGACAGACATGTGTGGTAAGTCCAGGAACCATTTGAGCAGCCGGGAAGATTATTAGGATAAAAGTATGAGTTATATCCTCAGATGAGGATTCATGTTATTTATGGCATGAATGAGTTACTACATTTGTTACAATTGTATATTCACTTGAGAGTCGAATTTAGTGAGTATATCAGTAATTTTATTATATATAAGAACATTTTTCCCTGATAGTGTGGGGGTTACTTTTATTGTCATCCGCGGAGGATGAATGGGTATATTAATAGCGGTTTATGCTTTATCGAAATTACTCATTTTAGTGATGTGTTATACGAGTATGATATAATCTTAATTATTATTTTATATATATATGATTATACCGATAATGTGTTGGTATTGCAAGTTTATTGGGATTACTACATCGGGGTAGCATGTTATATATATATATATATATATATATGTTGTGATCTCAAAGTATAATGGTCTCGGATATTTAATCCCAGTATGCGTAGGAATTTCATTATTATGAGTCGTATGTAATTGATTTACTAGTCAACAAAGAGCTGGTTGGTTTTTATAATTAACGATAGAGAGGTCGTAACAAAAAGAGTGCATTGTTTTATCATCCGTTAGAGATTTGGAAGTTTATACGCATAGTTGTGTGTCTGGGGACGGGAATTTGAGGGTCTCAAATATCTCACATGTTGTATATGAAATGTGATTTCCATCACTGTAAAGAGAAAAGTGTCTTTCAGAAGGAGTCCTTTGTTTAGGTATAATTGCGAACTGAGATGAAACTTTGTTGTTAAAAGACAAGAGTGTAGGGGTACATATTATGGATAGGGCTTAACGGATTCCGATGACCAACAATGTTAGGTAGTAGTGTATCGGGGGGTTCCTTGTTTGGATTTCGCTTTGCGAGACACCCCACGCATGAAACTTAGCATAAGGTTGGTATTAAGGAAATGTGTGGCCCTTCGTTCATGATTTGGATACCTATATCGTTATGGGAATACGTAGTTATAACGGGAAGTTACAAGGCGTAAATTATGATGTGCGGCCATTAGAGCCAGTTGTTAGTAAATTACGATATAAGTACTAATAATGTTGGTTTCGTCACGGTGTGTTGAAGGACGCATTGAGGATAAGGAGGATTTAGGATTTCAAATTCAGAGGCGATTGAGAACGCCCAAGTGGGGTGTAGACATCTTGATTTGCTAAAGTGTAAATCAAAGGAAGAGGGAACATAGACGGGTGATATTATTACTTATGAGATTAAACGTCGTAAGAAGAGGTGTAAGTGAATATCATGTGTAGTCAGTAGCACGTTCAAATTTGGAGGAAAGGCAATAGAAAGCCATTTAATAAAAGGATATCTCTTGAGAAGGCGAATAAATTATTATGAGCAAATTGGAGTAGAGTTCCGATCAATCGAATGTTGAGGGTGACTCGAGAGTAAATAGAGTGAGAATGTTAATAAGGTATAAGGAGTCCGGATTTTCACAAAGAGGTGAGAAAGTGTAAGGGTCGAAACTTTGGCATACGCCAAGAGAAGCAGAGGATCGTTAAGTATCACTTAACGGGAAGAATTTTTACAAGATAGTCAGCATTTAAAGGGGTGTAGTAAGTAGTAGAACGGTTGGGTGTTAGATGATTAACCAATTAATTTTGTATCCAAACGATGATACCAGGGATGGAAGAGTCAAGTTAGTAAATTCCTTGAAGGGTAACAAATTCCTTCAAATACGTGAGTCATGTTGTTCAGAAGGAGACAAATTGTTATATACTTGAATGATTTACACAATTAGATAGTGAACACGCCGGTACGTAGTTAGACGTAGTATTATTTAGAACTGGGATGAAATCCCCGAAATCCACATTTAGGTGGGGTGACAATAAGTAGTGGGAAATAACGATTCAATCTGAGGGTTGTATCACCTATAACCCGAGGTGCAGGCGCAAGATGACTAACGACTGATGGATTGTATGAAAGAAATTTTGGATTCATTATGATATTTTTAATTCCAAATCGGGTATAACTAGTGAGGTATATTGAAGTCATGAGGAGGAGATATTACCTAATGGTAGAGTTGGGGGAAAAGCACCCGTATCTATTTATGGGGGACAAGGTGCTTACAAAGGCACGCGGGAGTTAGTAGTGAGGTGCCGACTCACAATACTAATAAAAATAATGCGGCTAATGATGTATAAACTATATTTATTTGAAGGTTGTTTAATAAGAGCACAACGTGAGGTGCATTTATCGAAGATTATTCTGATAAGGTATCAAGTATGTTACACAAGCTTATTGTGAAGCGAGGGTTTTAGTGATTTGGGCTTTTCTTTATAATTGTTTTGAATACTAGAGGATACCTAATTTTTCCACGTGTGCCTTACTTATCCGAATTTCGGGACGAAATTCTGTTATTAGGGGGGAAGTATGTAATACCCCGTATTTTTATGAATATTTATTTATGGAATTAATTAAATTAAATGTGAATTAATTGAGAATTAATCCGGATGAAATACTAACGAGATGTGAGTTGGTATTTGATTATAATGTGTATATATGGCAATATATGAATATTGAAAATATTGAAATTGTCGCGAGGCTGAAATACGGCAATTTGGAAAATTTTATCGGGACGCGCGTGACAGTCGCGTCAGGAATGTAATTATTTGAATTAAAAAGTGAATTTTATTTTTATTAACCGTATGGTCATTTTGAGTACGCCAACGTGTCCGGAAGGGTCGAAATAGTCAGAAAACACTTGCCGGGGGTTTAGTTTGGGTCCCGGGGCATTTTATAGGCCAAACCGGCAACCCAAAAGGGTAGTTTGGTAATTTCAGAAATTTAGAAATTAAAACCCACGAAAATCAGACCTTAATTACAACTTATCATTAAACCCACTAACCCATTTCCAACCCCAATCTAAGTAGTGGGCTACGGGAGAAGTTAAGAAACTATTTCTAACTTGCCAAAAACTAACCCCCACCTCCATTGTCATCTTGTGAGAAGAGCTTGTAGAGAGAGAGAGAGGAGAATTCTGCAGAGAGAGAGAGAGGAATTCAACCATCTTCAACCAACAACAAATCTGGAACATAAGGCAAGTGATTTAGTTACAATTAATTCCATGAATGTGCTCTTCCATGTTTAGGTAATTATCGAATTTTGTCTTGGAAGATTGATATAGACCCATGAATTTGAGGATTAAAACTATGAACTATGTTAGGAATTGCATGTAGACATATTCTGGACGAATTATGAATTCAAAATATAACCCTTGATGATCTAAAAACGGATTTAAGAAGAGATTTATTAATGTTCTTGAAAGAAATAGAAAACTAGGGTTCTTGATGATGTTTTGATCCAAAAAAGCCCTTGGTTGATGAATTATTGGTTTTAGAACGTTAACAATGTTGTAGGATGGTTGTATGATGATATTATAACGTTAGATTAGAGTTTCATGCATTATAATGGAGTTTTGGGACGTTTTGAGGACTGCAAAACGAAGCAGTCCGTAGCCTACCTGGTGCGATCGATCGATCGACATTCATCAGTCGATCGATCGACCACCATCGATCGATCGAGGTTCAAGGTCGATCGATCGACCTTCCCAGAATGAGTAAAATTTCTCCTAGTTAAATTTTAATGATGTTAACCCTTAGAAAATATTATTGGAGACTTTATGAATATCCGTAGACTTAAGGAAGACCAGTAGGTGTGGTTATAAAATTTGGACCTTAATTAGAATTCAATTTGAGGAATTATTCTAAAAGCTAATGAAACTCAATGAGTGAGATAATATTAGGGTTAAAAGAGTATATTTGAATAATTTGATGAAATGAGGTTTGGGGCAGAAGTAAGGACCTTAAGAATAATGATGTTATATGTGGGAATAATAGGAAACTTAATAATCCCTTTGAGATAAGTTTTAAGTACAAGAATCTATGACGTGAGATGTGTCGACAGTCTACATTATATATTATCGGAAGACTTAAAATGTATAAAATTGTAATAATGGTATAAGGATGTAGAAAATACCTTTATTAATATTGAGATATCTAAGATGTGTGCATGCTTAGTATATGTATATGATTTTTATGTGTATGACATACCTACCATACTTGCTATCACAGGAGGTTTACGTTCGCTTAGGGCCATCTAATCCTTGTGTGCCCAGATTT
Source organism: Sambucus nigra (assembly GCA_949130495.1). Taxonomy (NCBI): domain Eukaryota; kingdom Viridiplantae; phylum Streptophyta; class Magnoliopsida; order Dipsacales; family Adoxaceae; genus Sambucus; species Sambucus nigra. Next base: position 304,962,579 of record OX422207.1, on the reverse strand, counting down.
AGATTGGTGCCTAGAGGACATAGTTCAAGAGAATGACTTATTTGTGAGTTAATAAGTCAGCTGACTATGGAGCGTAGGTATGTACGTGACCATGGATATGTTGAATTATGTTCGCCTCCATTATCGTGTGTTGTGCTTATTCTAACAATTCCTGAGAGATTCGGAATTTGTAATCCTTATGTACGTGATGTACCGGGATGGATAGAAGAGTATGTGTGCACCACAGCTTAGCCTCGGGGTTCTTATATTGTATATTTATGATGTGAATAATATACGGTTAAATGAAAAGTAATTGTTATGTTTAATTATGAGAATAATATATAGTAACTCCTTGAGAAGATAAATAAGGGGATAACCTCCAGTAAACGGTAATGCTAATAATTGAGAATCCGAGTTTAAGTAAAGCTATCTATTTAAGTGATAACATTGGGGATTCATATTGTGAATCGAGTAGTTGGGTTAGAACTTATGACGGTTTAGTTAGATATATATAACACATGAATGGGTACAGGATTGTTAGGAGTGCACAGTTAGATGAGAGGTGAGTATTTCATGTGAGAGCACGTCCTAACATGTATTTTGCATTCATTATTTTAGATGTTATTAAAGCACTTGCTGTTTTTAAAAATACTCTCCACTTTCGGGCTCTAACCCGTTTGCTTTCAAATCTATCTTTTTGTAAAAAAAACCATTTTAGGTGTCCAGCCACAAGGACACCATGCATAGGAATTCTATTTAGGTGACGAGCTGTAGCTGTTGTGGAAGTTACAGGGCCTTGACAGTAGACGCCTCCTTTTCTTGTCTTGATTCCATATTCAGTTTCATCATTTGTAGGGCATGTCGCCCATTTCTTTTAGAGACACTTTATATTTCAGTTATTCAGACTTTGGTTTGTATTTAATTCAGGATGCAGAGTTGTTTTATTTACTTCCATTTTGGGATTGTTGTGAGGAGTATTTCCTCCAGACTTATTATTATTTGTTGGTTATTCTATTGCTTCTTTATGGTGAATGGTTATGTTATTCTTTCATAATTCTTTTATTGCATGTTAATCAGATTTAATTTAAAATTTGACAACTTACTTTTTAAATACTAGGTGGTTAGAAATCATTAAAATGTTTTCGACAGTGATGCTATTAACTGGACCAACTTGGCATTTTGTATTAATTTAATAAAGGAGTAGCTACCCGGTATTTAATTAGTCGGGGTGTCACACCATAATTCCTCATCTATATAAAACACCATTAGTTAATACATACCGAGCTGCTTTAAACTTCAATTTCTTGGCTGCGAGCTTTATAAGTTGGCAATTCTCCCTCCTCGACATACGCCCTGATGGGATCCATCCAAGATGGTCCTAAATCAAGGGTGATAAAGTTCATCGTCATATCTTCATCTATACTCCGACTAGCCAACACTTCAATTGGGATTGTTCGTCATAGCTCGGTGCGAGTAGCTGATGCTAGTCGGGCTAGTGCGTCTGCTCTCGCATTCTCCATTCTTGGTATTCTGACCAGCCGAATAGCGATAAATTCTGACACCAGCTCCTTCGCCTTTGCATGATATTTGATCATTAATTCTCCTCTAACTGCATATACTCCCATCATTTGGTTTACAATCAATTGAGAGTCACTGAAGATCACAACCTGCCGCGCCTCCATAATTTTTGCCAAATTAAGCCCTGCGATCATGGCCTCATATTCAGCCTCATTGTTGGAAGCTTTGAATTGGAAACGCAAAGCGTATTCCATGTCGACTTCGTCCGGAGTGCTCAAAACTATCCCCGCGCCACATCCTGCAGTGCAAGATGAGCCATCTACATATAGCCTCCATATAGGTAACTCGTGTTCAAATTTCGAATCAGTCAGAGTTCCTCGGTGAAATATTTGCTGCTTCCTTTCATCCTCCCCGAATTTTTCTATCTCCTCGTCGATCATCTTTTCTTGCCCTTTTACCAACCAGAGTTGGTCTGAGCTCGAATTTAATGATCCTGTAACATCCACTTGCCCTTTTACCAACCGGAGTTGGTCTGAGCTAGTGCTTGTCGATCCTGTAACATCCACAGGTTGATCAGTGAGCAACTCTTGTTCCTCGTCCGGAGTTCTCACAACTATCTCTGCATCACATCCTGTAACATCCACACGCCCTTTTACCAATCAGAATTGGTCTGAGCTTGTGTTTGTTGATCCTGTAACATCCACAGGTTGATCAGCGAGCAACTTTTGCTCCTCGGGGGTATCAGGATAGGTGAACTCCGCTATAAAGTCTGCTACAGCCTGCCCTTTTAGCGATGATCTGGGTTCATAAATTATATCATATTCACCGAGCTCTATTGCCCAGTACATCAATCTCCCTGATTTTTCTGTCTTATGAAGGGCTTGTCTCAATGGCACATCGATATATACTACTATAGTATGAGCCTGGAAGTATGGCCTCATTCTCCTACTCGCCTTAATCAGTGCCAATGCCAATTTCTCCAGCCTTGGATATCTGATCTCTGCTCCTCGGAAGGCCTTACTTGTGTAGTAAATTAGTTTTTGCACTCCATTCTCCACTCTGATCAACGCCGAGCTATCTGCATTCTCGGACACTGCAAGGTACAAATACAATTTTTCTCCCATCATCGGCTTGGACAACAGTGGAGGTGCTCCCAAGTATTTCTTCAAGTCTTGAAAAGCCTTCTCACATTCATCATTCCACTCAAAAGTTTTTCTGAGTGTCTTGAAGAATGGGAGACATCTATCAGTTGCTCGTGACACAAATCTGTTGAGTGCCGCTACTCGTCCTGTGAGACTCTGTACTTCCTTCTTCGTCGTTGGAGATCGCAGCCCTAATAGAGCTTTGATCTTTTCAGGATTTGCTTCAATGCCTCGTTGATTTACAATGTACCCGAGGAACATGCCTTCTCGTACTCCAAATATGCACTTCATCGGGTTCAGCTTCATTTGATATTTATCTAGTTGATCAAAAGTCTGACTTAAGTTAACTTGATGATCAACAGCTTTCTTGCTTTTCGTCAGCATATCGTCAACATAGACTTCCATATTGTCACTGATTTGTTCAGCAAAGACCTTGTTCATCAGCCTCTGATATGTCGCACCTGCATTTTTCAAACCAAAAGGCATAACATTATAACAATAAGTTCCCCTAGGGGTAATAAAAGAAGTACTCTCCCTGTCTTCAGGTTTCATTTTGATCTGATTGTAACCAGAATAAGCATCCATGAAGCTCAGCAACTCGTGTCCCGAGGTAGCATCCACCAGCTGATCAATTCGGGGCAATGGAAAGTGATCCTTTGGGCATGCTTTGTTGAGGTCGGTGAAGTCTACACACATCCTCCACTTGTTGTTCTTCTTCTTTACCAACACCACATTAGCTAACCAATCTGGATATTTAACATCTTTAATAAAATAAGCTTTCTGGAGCTTCTCGACTTCTTCCTGTATAGCTTGATTCTTCTCGGGAATGAATACTCTTCTTCTTTGCTTCACAGGCTTGATCTCCTTATTCACATTGAGTTCGTGACATAAGAAGTTTGGGTCTATCCCAGGCATATCTTCATGACTCCACGCAAAAGTTTATCTTCTGCTTCTAAGGAAAAATATCAATTATTGTTTTAATGAGGCTTCCAACGATGAACCTATTTGAGTAGTTCGCTCAGGGTGTTCGTCGTCCAGAATGATGTTTTCAGTAGCTTCCACCACTTGACCCTTAACGAGTTGCGACTCATCTCGAGGGTCCAATGTTTCAATTTCTGCACCTTCATCCACTTGATAGGTAGTAGTCTTTTTCTTTGATTCTTCCAGCTCTTCTTTCTCGGCGGATGAATAATAGCATTCCCGAGCTACTTTCTGATCACCTTTCATAACTCCTACTCCAAAGTTTGTTGGAAGTTTTAGGCATTGATGCACTGCGGATGGTACAGCCTCGAACTTCTTCAATCCTACTCTTCCCATGATGATATTGTACGATGATTGGACATTCTTATCCATCATGAAGAAACGTATTCTTTCTGTCCGACAAGCAGGCCACGTACCAATGAATATATCCAACTTGATCGTCCCAAGTGAAAATACTTTCTCGCCGGCAAAATTGATGAGGGGTCTGTGGTAAGGTTCCAGTTGAGATAGCTTTAGATTTAAACTATCGAAACACGAGTAGAACATAATGTCTGCCGAGCTACCATTGTCGACCAGCACTCTTGAAATCATTACCTCCTTCATTCTCATCTTGATCACCAGTGGATCATCGTGAGGATATAAAACACCTGCAAGGTCATTTTTTGAAAAATCGATGACCAATTTCTCCTTGTTCACCTTTCTCGGGCGATCTTCCTCAGCTAAATTTATTCGCTGAATGTACGAGCAAGCTTGAGCCTCACTGAGGTAAGCTTTTCTTTCTGCAGTAAGGTCTCCTCCTCCTGCATCTCTTCCTGTAATAATATAACAATCAAATGTCCCAAAGCGTATTGAAAATACCTCTCGTTCTGGCTGCCTTGGTTTCTTGGGAAGATCGGGGTCATCCTCTGGATCAACTTCATGGTTTCTCTTCTTGTTCTCCTCTGCTCGACGAGGAGATCTAGATCTCTCCCTAGTTCGGTCCTTGTTTCTTCTTTCACCTCCCCGATCAACATACTTTGCTAGATTTCCTCGTCGGATGAGTGTTTCAATCTCATTCTGAAGAGCTATTTAATTTTTAGTCATATGGCCATGATCCTTGTGGAACTCGCAATACTTTTCCCTATTCCTCGTGTCAGGTTCTGCCTTCATTTTCTTTGGCCAGTTTAACTCCTCGTTATTCTTAATTTCTTCCAGGACGTGGTTGATATTTGCCTTCAAAGGTGTGTAATTATCAAATTTCCTCAAGACCTCCCATGACGACCTATTTTTGGATTGTTTGTCACCATCATTGTTCTTATGTTCTTTCTTCTTAGCTTTGTCACCTTCCACCTTGGTTTCCTTGGTGTCCATATTCTTCTTCGCAGACATAGCCTCCTCGGCATTCATAATCTTGGACGCTTTTCCCATCAGGTCCGGCATGGTTCGAGGTGGATCTTTGGCCAAAGTGTAGTACAACTTGTTTGACAGCAGTCCACTCATCAAAGCGGTAATCGCTGTCTTCTCCTCGTAATCAATGACTTCGAGTTTCTCGTTATTAAAACGAGTTATATAATCTCTGATACTCTCACCAGCTTTTTGTCTAACACTTAACAAATGTGCTACTTGCTTAACTCACTTTGCTCCAAAGCAGAAATTCCCAATGAATAACTCGGCCAATTGAAGAAAAGTTGAAATCTTACCCCGAGGAAGATTATTATACCATATCTGAGCAGATCCGGTAAGAGTTCCCGAGAATGCCCTACATCTCATCTCGTCTGGGACAGCATAGATGTCGACAGCGGCTTGATATTGTTCTATATGAAGGACAGGGTCAGTCTTCCCATCATACTTGGGAGTCACAACGGGTGCTTTAAACTTTGATGGTGTTGGAAAATCAACAATGTCCTGGACAAAAGGTGTTCCTCGAACAAAGGTTCGTTGTAGAGGGTTCTTGGCCCTAGCCATTTCCCCTAGTCTATCCTCCAGCCTCTGAATAGATCCTTTCCATGCATCATTTCCTTCCTTGGGCCTATTGGTTCGAGCAACTGATCGCGTTGAAGTGGCTTCCTGGGATTTATCTCGACGAGCAGCTGGTCGGTCATAGGATCCATCTTGACGAGCAGCTGGTCGCGATTGGGCAGATCCTTCCCTTAAATCTGATGGTCGTCGAAAGCTCCTCGACGCTGCATTAAGAGGATTTTTGTTCCTCCTAGGGCCTAATCGGTCGAAAGGAGAAGACCTACTTAATCTTTCCAATGCGCTGGTCCTTTCTGGGGAGAGGGTGACACGTTGTTGAGTATCTGTGGCCCGTGCTGACGAAGTTCGTCCAGGTTGATAAGAAAAATCTTCAGATTCCTCATTGCGATATGAATTAGTACGCCTAGTACGGGAAGAAGGCGCACGGGTATTTCTTTGAATGCTTCGTGGTCCGGAATGGGCTGATGCACCGCCATGAAGGGTTTGGATGAGTTGTCGCATCGTTTCTTGCATGACAGTCTGGCCCTGAGCCAGATTTGCCATTATTCCAGTCAGATCTGGAACAATTGGTGGAGCAGACGGATTTGGAGGGGTTTCAGCATTTCGATTGCTGGATTTAGGAATATCCACCATTGGTAATGCATTGTATTTGATGAGAAAACGATATTACCAGTCGTTTCCCACAGACGGCGCCAATCTGTTGATGTAAAAAATTAGATTACTCTAATAATTCAATCACAGATAAATAAATGAGACAAAAGATTTTAAAGTGGTTCAGCCTTATAAGAATGACCTACGTCCACTGTTGTTTTATTGCTGAGTGTTTGGGAATTCTCGATTACAAGAAATTTCGTTCTGGATTCGGGTTCCCTTACAATGAGTGTTGTACAATGTATTTATATCCCCGAGGCTGTAATGTGAAAGGGTAATACATTAAATGATATACATATGAAAGAGTAATACATTTAATGCCCTCTTTGCGTGTGTGTCTGAATGATAAGCATTTAATGAATCAGTTGAACTGTTGGTTATCCAGCAATCAATGCTTTGTTCGAGATGCAGTTCGGACTTCCTGAGTTGCTCGGACCGCCTAAGCTTCTTGGTACTCAAGAGTTCCTCGGAGAGGCATTGTTCCTCGGAGCATGTGAGTTCCTCGGGGAACTAGTCTTCCTCGTTGTAGTCTTGTTCCTCGGAGCGTGTGGGTTCCTCGGAAGTGTTTGTAGTTGCCATATAGATAGCCACGTGTCTTCATATGATTGGTCCACGTCAGCAGATTAAATTTGGTATCAACACCAATCTTTTTAAAAACCATGATATAAAAAATATTGTAAAAATAATTTTTAACATTTTTAAAAATTGTTTTGAATCTAATATAAAAACAGTCTTAAAGTTTTAAAAAATAATTTTAAAAACTATTTTAAATAGTTAAAAAAACTATTATGAATATTTAAAAAATGTTTTGTAATATTTTAAAAACGGTTTTTAATATTATAAAAAAATGTTAAGAAAATATTTTACAATTTTTTTTAAAAACCGTAATATAAAAATATTGTAAAAACTGTTTTTAACATTTCTAAAAACTGTTTTGATTTAAAGTTTTAAAAAATGATTTTAAAAACTATTTTAAATAGTTAAAAAAATTGTTGTGAATATTTAAAAATTGTTTTGTAATTTTTTAAAAACTGGTTTTAATATTATAAAAAATTGTTAAGAAAATGTTTTACAAAATTTTTTAAAAACTGTGATATAAAAATATTGTAAAAATTATTTTCAACAGTTTTGAATATAATATAAATACTATTTTTAAATAAACTAATTTAATTTACTTTAATTTCACCTAATGGTTATTTGATAGCGTCATGTGAAAAAACTATGTAAAATTTGCCTGGGAAAAATTTGACAAATTTTGTCTATGCCCACTCTTTTGCCCATTGTCAACCAAACGGACCCTAATGCATTTCTCCACCCCCACCCAAAAAAAAATGAGTAATACTCATTTTTAATTCATTAAATAAGGGAGACACCTCATAAGTTTTTTTGTAGCCCCCAACAATTTCTTTTTTTTCGCACATTTGTTCCACGATATTTAGATGACGTGGGGTTAATAGTCATTTCTCAGCGATTATTTTTATCAATTTGTATAAGTACATTTTATATTTAACATTTTTTACTATCAATTTCATTATTAAATTCAAATTTTGTGTTTCTCAACTTTGCAAACACTTTTGTCTTTTCAAAACTTTCGATGGAAAATTTCTCTAAATACCAATGAGAGTCTAATAAATCCTCAAAAGCCAAATACAAAAGGGAGCCATGGGAAGAACAACTTTTCGAATAACGAAGACGCGTTAATCTGTATAGCATAGGGAGTACACCAGATTACTCAACTAATGGGGGAGAATAAAAAATATGGGAATGTGGAAAAAATTTGCCTACATATTCAACAAAGAGAATCAATTATGCGTATACCAAACCACGGGGTAACTTAGCATGCAGTTTGGCACTAATAGTCGGGCCATGAGCAAATTATGCGACAATGTGATCCCGGTTGAATTGAGGTTGAGCAATGGCTATAACAACCATAATGTGTTCCTGCTTTACCACCCATACATACAAGGTGGAGATTAAGGAATCTTTTAAGTTTGTGAACTGTTACCTTACTCTCAAGGACAATTCAAAATGATATTTCAAGTTCTAAACACAGTGCAAGATTCGAAACAAGGCTAGGATTACGTCGACAACGAGTAAAATAACATCCAACAGCTCCCAGCCCAACATATCATCTATGTCGGCCACGGAATATTATGAGCCTTCTATAAATGGAGTGTATATGGAGGACGCATCCTCTTAACATTCACTTAATCAAGAGTTGAGGGATCCATCGACAAAGACGCTCCGAAAAAGAAGAGGAAAGCTGAAAATAACTCATCCATCACCATTGTAACGCCCTGGCTCGAATTTATGTGTCACCCGTGGGTCAATCAGGTCCCGTCTGGATGCATTAAGTGTGAAGTGATGCCAAACAATCTAGATAATATTTCTAGTCCATTTTAATTAATTATATTTACCGAACAAGCATGCAATTCTATTTTTCAGGCATAAAAGCACAATGATAATAAGTGCGAAACCCATTTTATGCAAAATTCACTAAGTCTCAATGACTTTAATTTGAATCACATTACTTTAGGGTATTTATGCAAAAAGTATTATTTGTTATAGCATTTTTGTAAACTTTATGATTTTGAGGGAAAAAATGTAATTTCTACATTTTGAGGGATTATTTTGTGAATAAATAACCTTAGGATTTATTTTGTAATTATCCTAATATTACTCAATATTTTAAGCTTACCACCTTAAACTAACATGTTATGCACTTTTATACATCGTCATAATGTTTAAACTCACAATCGTTTACATGTATCATCATACTACACCAAAAAGGCTAAATTGTCATCTTTAAGCCGGTCAGCCTTGTCACGGTCATTGATCGTGACAAAAAAAACTGCATTTTTTGTCACGGTCATTGGCTGTGACAAGTTCATGATAAGAGTTTGTCATGGTCATTAATCGTGACAAGTATAGTTGTCACGGACTTGTCATGATCAATGATCGTGATAATTTTAAAGAGTTGTCACGGTCAAAGACCTTGACAGGTCCTTGACAAGTCTTATAATTAAAACCCTAGACGCCTCTTTTTTTCCAACCGTTTCCTTTCCTTCAATTTTCTCTCTCTAGCTCGAGCAACAGTTCTCTCTCTCTCTCTCTCTCGTGTATGTGTGTGTGTGTGTGTAAGACTGCATTTGTGTGTGTGTGTGTGTGTGTGTATGCGCGCACGTGTGGTAGTGGTGAGGTGGGGGAGGCAGGGAACTGGGGGGTTTGGCAGAGGTGGGGCAGGGGGTGGGGGTGGTGTTAGTTAGGTATTTTAGGACTTAAATTAATTGGACATTATAAATATTGATTGAGTATTTTAGTTTAGGGCTTGCAATTGATTGGTGTTATTATTTGTTAATGTTGATTGGGTGGTGTTAGTTGGGATTAAATTAATAGGTATTGTTAATATTTCGTGAATCTTATTGTTAGAGAATGAAATTAATTTGACATTATAAATATTGTTTGTGTATTGTTATTGAGGGTTGAAATTGGTTAAAAATTGTTAATGTTGATTGGGTGTTATTATTTAGGGCTTGAAGCTAATTAGGTTTGTATATATATCACGAGGGACTTTAGTGTTTAAACAATATTTAGGGGGAGCAGTGGGGGTAGAGGTGTGTGTGTGTGTATAGGTGTGTGGGGGTGGGGGAGGCAATGGTGGTGGTGGTGGTGTGTGTGTGTTTTGTGAGAGTAAAGTACGCACGCGCGCGCGCGTGTGTGTGTATATTTTTCAATTATATAAATCACAAATGTTTCTTGTTATTGAATTGCATTAATGGTATTGATATTTGTATATTGAATTGAATTGAGTTGAGTTGGATTAATTGCACACGTAGATATTTAAATTAAATTGTTTTAACAATTACCTTATCTAAACGAAAGGGTATAGCGCACACGGGGTGGGGGGGGGGGGGGGGGGTAGTCATTGTTTAGATTTCACTTCGGTTAGACATTTCACGCACGAAGTTTAGTGATGGGAAGGAGTGACAACTCAAATCTTTAATATAATTAACATGCTTTTAATGTAATATCGTATTTTACCAGAAGTCACATAGTGTTACCATCCCCGTAGCTCTTTATGAAATGGACTAAAACATTATATAGTTCTTATGTGTACTTTAAATTACATAATTGAATGAAATCTCTCGAATTGTGATAAGACATAATTAAATAAAAAATACTTTAAATTACTTATAGTGCTCATCAAGGCTTGCTCGTCTAGCCACTGGACCCTTGTTCATGGCACAAGAGTACAAAAAGTATCGATTGAACGGTTATGTATTCGGTGAAAGGGTGTACGAGGAAAATACAAATGTACAGAACTCGAGCATTTCGTACAAGGCTCTTACTTACTTTCGAGCGAGGGCGGAGGATAAAAACCTCGTTAAAGCTTAAATGACTTACTATGGTGTAATTCGAAATATATTTGAATTGGAATATGTAAACTTCAAAGAGGTTATATTTTTCTGTGATTGGGTAAGAGTTGAGGATAAAAATGATTGTAAAGTTGATCCTGGTACCAATTCGATCATGGTTGACTTGTCTAAGTTGAAGAGCAACGAACACGTGAGCGATGAGTCATTTGTTTGTGTTTTTCAAAAGGTCAAGAAAGTATTTTACTCAGAGTATATCAACAACGAGACGTAGCGGAGGCGACGAGGGCTCCTTGGCCAGTAGGCCCCAAAATGGGGCAAATTGGGGTCCGTCGTCGAGAATAAGATGGCATTATTGGCTAGAGAGCTAGAGTTGTTGAAGGAGTTCGTTGGCTCGGGTTACACTGATTGGAGAGCCGTGCCTATTAACCTCAAGATGAACATCTGGGGGGGCACTACAGGTAGTGTATTTATAGTTATAGTTATAGTTATAGTTATAGTTATAGTTATAGTTATAGTTATAGTTATAGTTATAGTTATAAGCAACTAACACTTACTTTCTTTTTTATTTGTATTTGTTTGACAGAAATAATTCGGCCTGCCCCCACAACTCGGTGACTCCACGTTGGAATAATTGAGGGATTAATATAAGATATGGAAGAAGAATTTGTGGGTTCGGTACTTTGAGAAAACCAGAGAGTCCATTATGAGACTACGTGAAACCGTCCCTCCGAATGAGCCAATGTCTTTGGCATAGTGGCAAAAGTTTATCGACAATGAGATCTCTGAGCGGCAATTGGCATCTCGCCAATTGGGGAGGGAAAATCGATCGAAAAAGTCGAGCGTGCACTACTCCAGGCGGACGTCTTACACTGAGGTGGAGCACGTGATGGTAAGTTTTTATTTTTCTTTAATTTTAGTTTTATGTTATTCTAATTTAACATTACTTTGCGTTACTTACTAATTCTATATTATTCTATTCAGGACACGGGGAATGCCCCTAGGGGTGGGCCACATAGGATTGAGTAAGGACATTGTCCGTCACAATTAATTATTTCATATACCGCTACAAGTCGTCGAAAAATTGGGAAACTAACATCTACAAACGACGGATCTGAATTTTAAGAAGACTTCAACATTCAAGCCCAACAATGAATTTGGTAAAATTATGTTTAAGTTCCATTTACATTTCACATTAAAAGTGTTGGGATATATTTGTGAAAGTTAAAATATTTTTCTATTTATGAAAAATGGTTTTTTGAAATTTTTATAAATGGCTTTTATTTTTCAAACATATTTTCTCATAAAAGTTTTGGATAAATGTTTCCTAATTCCGCGAACAGTTTTAAGTTTTGAGATTTCCAAGTTATTTAAAAGTCTACAGTTTTTTTCTGGGGATCAGTGACTGTCGTTCAAACGACAGCATTCTCGTTCAAACGAGATCTTGTCTCGCTCGAACGACGTCGTGTTTCGTTCGAACGACAGGATGTTTATGCTGACACGTCACCGCCTTAAATTATATTATATATAGGGTGTCAGACTATTGATTTTTGTGTGGAGAAACATTGGTTTTGAACATAATACGTTTTTGAGTGTTTGTTTTATTCTCTAACCATTTTAAAGGGTTCAAAGTTTTGTTTTACAATTCACAAATCCCAATTACTTTTGTGCGGGTTATTCATAGTTTGCTATTATTCATACTTTGTGGGGAGATCTCTACAACCGAGGGTTGCGTGCTATTGTGGAGTAAGTCTCTACGGAGTTTTAAGACTGTGTGTCCTTGTGGTATAGCTACGTGTGAACCACTGCTAATTTCTAGTCGTTGCTTTGAAGGTTTGACGAAGACACCGTGAGTTACACTTGTGGGCGATTATTAGGTTGTATGTAAGTCAATGGTCTTGTAAACTTGTCAAAGTTCTAGAAATAACAGGTTTTACCCGAAAAGGGTTTTTTCCCGAACTTTGTGTCGCATACTTTATTTATGATGGTTTGACACTTTCATGCACGTAGCTATTTGAGTTTAAGGGTTGAATTGATTTAATTCATAAATTGACTTTGATTGAATAAGTTTATGATTGGAATTTGCGCAACTATTGAAATCAATTTCGCATAAGGTTTTACAAATTGGTATCAGAGCGGGTTTCACTAATTTATTGTGAATTCCTATTTTTCGCAAAATTGTGTGATATTGATTTTTTTTAAATCATATTTTTGAATTTGTCGTAATGTTTCCAAGTGAAAACTTATATTATCGGTTCTCATTTTTTATGGGTCTAATTATGCTTACTGGAAATCCCGAATGAAATCCCATTTAAAAGAAATCGATGAAATAGTTTGGGTCATTTGTGAAAGAGGTTAGAATCCTCCCACTGTCACCGAAAATAATGTCACTAATTTAAAACCTGTGTCATACTGGACTGAGGATGAGTTTATGTGGAGCACTTATAATTCACGTGGGCTTAGTGAAATTTTTGGACACGTCACTCCTGACAAGTTTCGACGTATTATGACATGCACCACGTCTAAAGATGCATGGGATATTTTGGAACTCACCCACGAGGACATTAGCCCGGTCAAAGAGTTTAAAATTCAAAATTTGACCACTCAATTTGAGACAATGACTACGTTAGAAACTGAGTGTTTTGACGAGTTTTATGAATGTTTGTCTAATATTATCAACACTAGTTTTTACCTAGGCGAGCCTATACCTGATGCGCGAGTGGTTAAAAAGATTTTAAGATCGCTGCCTAAACGTTTTATCCTTAAAGTGACTGTTTTGAATACCTTGGGAAATTTGAATCGTCTGAAATTAGAAGAGTTGGTAGGAGACCTATAGACGTACGAAATTGACATGTTTTCCGACACTATCAAACCTAAGGATAGAGGGATAAGGATGAAAGCCCAATCTAAGAAAAAGAAAGTGAGTTTTTGTGAGTCCGAGTTTGAGGACGAGTCTGATTTTGACATAGCCTTGCTTGCAAAGAATTTTTAAAAAAATCTCCAATTTTTGAAACAAAATTCTTCCAATAAAAGACTTTCAAAGAAAAACGAAAAGAAAGACAAAGCCAAAGAAAGCGATGAAAAAGAGAAAGAGGGTGAAGAAAATTTAGAAAAGGTGAAATGTTTTTAGTGCGAGGGAAGAGGGCACAAGTTGTTTGAGTGTCCCACTAGGCTTAGGAGAGAGGGGAAGAAAGTTTCCATGCCAGCCACCCTTAGTGATAGTGAAGGAGAAGATGGAAATGAGGACGATGAGTCCGGTAAAGGTTTATGACATGGGATGTGTGTAGGTTTTTTGAGTCGTGTGATCACACCCACTTTGTCCCACGATGATAGTTTTCACGAGAGCGACGGTGATGACTCGAGTGTTTCTGGTGGAGATGAGAGCAAGTTTGAGAGTGGAGATGAAAGTGAGCTCCAAAAATATTTTAGGGATTTGTACGCCGAGACCTTAAAAATAAAGAAGTATAATCGAGATTTAGGTCCCCGAATTTTAGATTTGGAGAGAGAGAAAGAAGTTTTTAAGAGGAAAAAGTGTGACTTTACCGATATAGTGACTAGTCTGATGACACGTGTATCATGTCTCGAGAGTGATCTAGAACGTGCCCGGGAGGTCAAAGTCCCTTTAGAGAACGCATCTAAGAAAGTTGAAAAGATAGTTCTTCATCCAGTTTTGGGTGGTGGTGAGAGTTTAGGAAAATGTCATGACGATGTATCCTCTTCTACGGTTGCACCCGAGTCGGTTCTCACTTTAGTGACTCGACCCAACCTATGGCACCCTGCCCAATTAAATATCGGGTGACCAGTCCTTATAAAATTTAAAATAGAATGTTCGGTTGGTTCATTCTTAGCATCACTGTCGAAAACATAATAACCTTATTAACCACCTAATAATTAATTAAGATAGTGTCAAAATATTTTCCTTTTTTAATTTTCCAAAAAATCATTCATTTATGAAATCAAAGAATTGAAATATAATCCATCCAGCATATAAATAAATAATATAAATACTAAATCTGAATCACATACTGAAATAAATAAGACTGTATAAAACATTCCAGTTCAAAACTTTAAACCAAGGACAATAGTAATAATAAATCCAACTGAATTGAAAGGAAGATAAACTGAGTACAATCTCTGATAAAATGTTTAAGGAATGGGCAACACATTCCCTAAATGAAAAGTCTATATAGAACTGAGTGAAATGATAGAGGCGACTAATGCAAAGACCTATAGCTTCCACAACAGCTGCAACACGCCAAGCAATCCAAATCTCTAAGTCTGGTGTCCATGTGGCTGAGCAGCTGATATAACACATGTATATAGCCAAAGAGAAAAGAGATGCAAGAAACGGGTCAGAGCCCGAGGTGTAAAAATTATTTGTTTTAGCAAGTATTTAAAATTTGCAATAAAGCAAGTATTAAATGCATGTTAGTTCGAACTCTCACAGGAGATTCTCACCTCTCAGCTAATGTGAACGCCTAACGTACAACTAATCCACCCTATCCACCTGTAACACTTCTAACTAGGTAAAGACTTATGCTCCTCGTGGTAGTAACCCCTGATTCCCAACTTTCCACATTATTAATTTCATCAATTATTAATTCGGTTAAGTGTTATCGCACTAAGTTAAGTACTACCAGTTGGCGTGATTTAAGAATTTACTATCTTGATAACCTACGATTATATCGCAGTAGGAACAACACAAGTATACATATATATATTCATCACTATAATATACATATACCAATATATCACCCCAAGGCTAAACTTGCAGTGGATTGTATACTCTGCTATCATGTCCCGGTACATCTTGTACTCTAATAAGGACTATCAGCTCGAAAGTCTCCCACTAACCATATATACAAAACACACATAGTGGAGGCGAACATAGTTCACATACCTATGGGTCACGCACACACCTACGCTCCCATATAGTCAACTGACTTATCAACTCACAAATAAGTCTTCACAGTCCTATGTTCTGAGATACAAGTCAATAATCCCCCCGAAGGTCGCCCAGGATAAGACTGTCTCTACGCAACCTCCCGCGATAGCAAGCAGCTAGGTATGTCATACACATAATATTAAGCACGTAATAATTATCCACACATCCTATTAATATTCAATAGGTATACACCCAACCAAAATGTGTTTTTCCCACTTAATGACATCTCTCTTATTACCTTTTTTTAATATAAGTATTTCAAGTATTCTCTCTCTCGAAATCTCCACGATTTATTCACCTTCCTAATTGTTCAATTCACTACACTTAAATATTCCCAAAAATTCTACACTATTCTGGGATCATCGAACACTGCCTTTCCTCTCTCAATTTGGTATTTACTTAATTAGGGGTAAAATAGGAATTTACTAAAAATCAGAATGTCGCTCGAACCATAATAGATTCTCGCTCGAACGATTACACGTGTCGCTTGATCCTGCTTCGCGCGACATATCTTTCTCGCTGGAACGACTACGTGTGAGATGCAGGTCTCGCTCGAACGACTTCCTTCGCGTGACTTCGCGTGACCTGCGCTGTCTCATCTTCAACCTTTGACAACTCCGTTTTCATCATTTTTTAACCCTAAAACCTCTAAATTATTATCTCAAACTCCAATCAATCAGTCCCAAATTGAATCCTAACAATTACACATGGATTTTAACATCCTAGAATCATTAAATCATTACAAATCATCAAAGAAATGTGAAATTCCCAATTTAATTACTAAAACCCTAGTTCTTTGGATTCTAATTCAAGAACACATGATTTCCAGATTCGTTCTTCACATAAGTTCATCAAAATGTGATTTCTATTCTACATACATAAAGGGTTCAATCTAATTAATCTCAGATTCAAATCATATATCCTAAATCTCCACAGTTCATCACTTTTATGAACAATACATGTTTATATCATCCCTATAATAACATGAATATGGTTATTGCTAAAGAAAAGCAAGTAATAAACACTTGCTTGATTATTAAGGTTTAATTCGTCTTTTGAAACTGGTATAGGTGCGTTCTCCTCGTTCCGATCTACGCGTTGATGGTAATTTTGGTGAAGGATGACTGAGTTTGGCCTTAGAACTCCTAGAAACCTCTTATCCTTCTTCCTTTGGGGCTCTTTCTTTTCTTTCACAGATGAAACCCTAACTGTGAATACGTAAGGGGTAATAAGGCTTCCTAATTTTCGTCCATTAATTAACCCCAAAAATACAATTTACCAAAATGCCCTCTCGGGACGTCGGTTAGGCTTAAAATGGCCCCGGGACCCAAACTAAACACCCGAGTATAGTACTTTGACTATCTCGACCCTTCCGGACTCAACGAAGCACTCGAAATGACTATACGAGTTACTAAAAATAATATATCTTTTTATTCCATTAAATTAGTCTCGACACGACTCACACGTGCGTCTGACTTAATTTACTAAACTGTCGTATTTCTTATTCTTGACAATTTATCGAAGTGTATAGTTCCATATTACATATCACACAGTAATATTCAATCAATAAGTATTAACCCTTGGCACGTTAGTTAATATTTATTTAAATCCGGATTAATTAACAATTAAATTCTCACATTTTAATTCAATTAATGCCATAATTATTTAAATCATTAAAAATATGACGGAATTTCGTTTCGAAATTCGAAAAATAAGGCATACTTGGTACGAATAAATCTGGATATTTCTCACACATATCCGCTTCACGCTCCCAAGGAGACTCCTCCACATTTTGATGCTACCACTGCACCCGAACAAGTGGTACTACATTTGACCTCATCCTCTTCTCACTGTGATCTAGGATAGCCACCGGTCTCTCCTCCTATGAACTGTCTGGCTGTAACTCAATTTCCTCAATCGCGATGTGAGTGTGTGTTAACTCATCCCAAAGATACCGCCTCAGTGACGAAATGTGGAACACATAAAAAATATGATGCAAGTGCTCCGACAACCCAAGCCTGTAAGACAGTAGTCCGACCCTCTCTATAATAGGGAATGGTCCTATGTATCTCGGAGCCAATTTCCCTTTCTTCCCAAATCCCATTACTCCCTTCATCGGAGATACTCTTATCAAAACCTGGTCCCCCCACTGCGAATTCTCGGAAGGACCTCTTAGCATTGGCGTAGCTTTTCTGTCTGTCCTCGGCTACCCGTATGCGATCCCGAATCATCTCGATCATGCTCGACATATCCTGAATTACCTCTGGCCCAAGTAGCTTATTGTCTCCCGCCTCTAGCCAACAAGCTGGAGAACGATAAGGTCTACCATACAATTCCTCGAACGGGGCCATGCCAATCGTAAACTGATAGAAGTTGTTATAAGCAAACTCCACCAGTGGAAGATACTTCTCCCAACCTCCCCCAAAGTCAAGGATACACATGCGCAACATATCCTCGAGCATCTGATTAGTGCGCTCAGTCTGCCCATCGGTCTGTGGGTGGTACGCTGTACTCAATCGCAACTCGGTACCCATAGCATCCTGGAAACTCTCCCAAAAATGAGACACAAACGTCTTATCTCTATCGGACACGATATTAAGAGGCACACCATGCAGTCTCACTATCTCTGCAATAAATAGCTGAGCATATTGTCCCGCTGTATAGTTAGTCCTGACTGGCAGAAAATGGGCTACTTTCATCAATTGGTCCATAATAACCCATATAAAATTGTGTCCTCTCTACGAAGTAGGCAACCCGGTAATGAAGTCCATGGAAATGCCCTCTCATTTTCACGTAGGGATCACTAACGGCTGAAGTAAACCTGGTGGCCTCTGGTGGTCGACTTTCACTAACTGACAAGTGGTACACTTGGAGACGAACTCCGTGATGTCTCTCTTCATTCCGCTCCACCAGTACTGCTGCCTTATATCCTGGTACATTTTTTCCCCGTCGAGATGTATAGCAAATCGGGACCCATGCGACTCCATCATCACTGCATGTCGAAGGTTCTCCTCCTCTAGAACAACGAGTCTACCATTGAAGCGCAAACTGCCCTCGGAGATCACTGAATAAGACTCGGCTCCACCGGCTAAAAGCTGCCTAATCCGATCCTGACAGAACGAATCCGTTGCCTGGGCCTGTACTACTCTCGTAACAATCTGAGGCGTGACTATCATTGCAGACATAAATGATCGGGCCACGGCATCCTGGTGTCCCAATTCCTTCCATTTTGTTTTCCATACCTCATCCCTCTCATCCACTGGCCTACGGCTCAACGCGTCTGCTACCACGTTAGGCTTTCCTGGGTGCTATTGGATATCGAACTGATAATCCTTCACGAATTCTAGCCATCGACGTTGAGGCATATTCAGCTCTTTCTGCGTGAAGAGGTATTATAGGGACTTGCGATCCATGAATAAGTGAAATTTCTCCCCCAAGAGATAGTGCCTCCATATCCGAAGTGCAAGCACGACTGCCGCTAACTCCAAGTCGTGGGTGGGGTAGTTCTTCCCATGAGGCTTAAGCTTACGAGAATCATAAGCTATAGCCTGATCCTCTTGCTGAAGCACACCCTCAAGTCCTAGTAAGGACGTATCAGTGTAGACTAGATACTCCACTCCTGGCCTGGGCAGTGCTAACACTGGTGCTGAAGCCAACTTGTCTTTCAGCTCATCAAAAGCCGACTGGCAGGCATCGTACCAGATAAATGGCACCCTTTTACAAATCAAATGAGTCAATGGACCCGCTATCTTAGAAAATCCCCGAATGAACCTCCTGTAGTATCCTTCTAGTCCCAAGAAACTACGTATCTCTGTCGGCATCGTGGGATGTCCCCACTCCCTAACCGCTGACACCTTTCTCAGGTCTACGGATATCCCTCTATTCGAAATAATGTGCCCCAAAAATTGAACCTCTTTCAGCCAAAATCCACATTCTCATATTTTGCATACAACTCGTGCTAGCGCAGTGTCTGCAAAACCTGTCTCAAATGTTCGGCATGCTCCTCCTCAGTCTGGGAGTAAATCAGGATGTCATCTATGAAGACAATGACAAGCTGATCCATAAATTCTCTGAACACCCTATTCATCAAGTCTATAAACACAGCTGGGGCATTGGTTAGCCCAAAAGGCATAACCCTAAACTAATAGGAACCATATCTCGATAAGAAAGCAGTCTTCGACACATCCTGCTCCCTGATCCTTAACTAATGATATCCCGACCTCAAGTCAATCTTTGAAAAGAAGGCAGCTCCTCTAAGTTGGTTAAATAAGTCATCGATTCGGGGTAATGGACATTTATTCCCTATCGTGACCTTATTCAACTCTCGGTAGTCAATACATAACCATAATGATCTATCTCTCTTCTTAACGAACAACACAGGGGCACCCCAAGGTGAAGCATTCCTACGAATAAACCCATGGCCTAACAGCTGCTCTCCCTCATCTCCGCTGGGGCCATACGATATAGCGCGCGGGCTATTGTCCGAGTGCTCGGCGTCAAATCTATAACAAAGTCTATCTCCCTGCTAGGTGGCAATCTCAAAATATCCTGGAACACATCAGCGAATTCTCTCACCACGGGTATCGAATCGAGCAGTTTCACTACCTCCTTAGAGGTCTCCTCCTCTATATAATACAAATGAGTGGATGACCCTCCCTCAGGACGAGGCATCACCACCAGGAACATCTCCTGATCAGGTATGGCAAAAATAATAATCCTACTAAAACAATCGATAACTGCCCTATATACAACAAGCCAATCCATATCGATAATCGAATCATATTCGAACATATCTAATAAAAGCATGTCGGCAGGTAAAGTAAGTCTCCCAATCTCTATACCCACCCCTCGACATATAAAGAAAATCGGTGAACCACTACCCAAAGGCGAATCTACACAAGTAACAGTACTCTCTGTTGTAACTAATAACCCCATAGCACGTACAAATCTCGTGGAAATAAAATAATGTGTGGCCCCCGTATCAAATAAAATATGTCCCATAGTCCCCTGGATAGAAAACATATCCGCAATCGCGGGTGGAGCCTGTGGGGCTGCGGCTTGATGGAGGTTATAAATACGTCCATACTGAAGTTGCCCCCGCTGGACTGGGACTGTTGGAATGGCTGGCAGCACTGGCATCTGAGGCGGTGCTGGGAGGGCGAAGGGAAAAATCGATCTCTGGGGCTCCTATCGAGCACCCTGTTGCTGCTGCTGTGGGGCCTTGCCCCTCTCAAGATCACCATGACGCTTCTGGCCAGTCTTTCCGCATATAAAACACTTCCCACCAAAGTTTCCCCCTCGTTGCCCCTGCTGTCCTCGGCCCTGCTGGCCGTTTCCATCTCCCCCTTGGCCCTGCCGAGACTACTGCTAGCCCTCATGGCCCTGATGTCCCTGTTGGCCCTGATGGCCATGCTGACCCTGTTGGCTATGCCTAAAACCTCCCTGACCCTGATGGAAACCTCCTAACCTGAATCGTTTATAATCCCCCTGCTGGGAACTCAGATCAACCTGCCTCTGCTGAACCTGAGCTGGCTGTATCTCGTTGGCACCATTACCTCCTGTCATGCCCTGCTGGCTGGACTCCCTTGCTCGTTTGCTCCCAGTCATATGGAAGCGATGGTCCTGAAAATGCAGTAGTGCTGCATTAAGCACATCAATATAGGTCTATAATGAGAGGTTACCAGGAAGATGCTGTCTGATCCTCCAGGTGAGGCCATCCATGAACATTTGTATCTTCTTCTCCTTGGTAGGTACCTCTGTTGGAACCAGATTGACTAGCCTGGTAAACTCTTCTCCATAATCAGCCACGGTCTTCCCTTCCTGGGTGAGCTTTAGTAGCTTCCACCTCATTTCAGTCTGAAGAATCGAAGGAAAGTACTTGCGATCAAACCGCACCCAGAAATTTCCAATCGTCATCAGATCTCTCTCCTCTGTAGTAGTAGTAGTGGACTCCCACCACTGTAAGGCAGCCCCATTAGTTTAAAGGTAGCCAAAACTTGCCTCTGGACCTTAGTGCACTCATACATACGGAGGTGTCGTTGTATGTCCTTCTTCCACTGGCTAGCAATCACCAAATTAGAACTACCTGCGAACTCTGGAGGGTGCGCATATTGAAAGGCATCCCTAACTCTCTCCCATGTAGTAGGGAAGATGTGGGCAGGTGCTGGAGCCACTACTGGTGCCTGTTGTACCACTGCCAATGCTGCATTAACTGCCTGTGCAACGATAGCAGCAACTTCTGTCGTATTCATCATGCCCTGAGCTGGAACTGGCGGTGGCTCTGACTGGGCATTCCTGTCCTTAGGTGCACGTCGAGGAGGCATCTGAGACGAGAAAGAATTTTGTTAGTCCATATTTACCGTTAAATCTCAAATAGCTGAAGACGTAAACGTATAATCAAGAATACAACAATCCTAAAAATAAGTCTCTATATCAAATAACGCTAAGATGGAAGCATGATAAGCCGTACAGATCCTAAAGGACTTTAGAACCTGATGCTCTGATACCACCTGTGACACCCCGCCCAATTAAATATTGGGTGATCTGTCCTTTATAAAATTTAAAATAGAATGTTCGGTTGGTTCATTCTTAGCATCACTATCGAAAACATAATAACCTTATTAACCACTTAATAATTAATTAAGCTAGTGTCAAAATATTTTCCTCTTTCAATTTTCCAAAAAATCATTCATTTACGAAATCCAAGAATTAAAATATAATCCATCCACCACATAACTAAATAATATAAATACTAAATCTGAATCACATACTGAAATAAATAAGACTGGATAAAACATTCCAGTTCAGAACTTTAAACTAAGGACCATAGTAATAATAAATCCAACTGAATTGAAAGGAAAGTAAATTGAATACAATCTCTGATAAAATGTTTAAGGAATGGGCAACACATGTCCTAAATGAAAAGTCTATATAGAACTGAGTGAAATGATATAGGCGACTAATGCAAAGACCTACATCTTCCACAACAGTTGCAACACGCCAAGCAATCCAAATCTCTAAGTCTGGTGTCTGTGTGGCTAAGCACCTAATATAACACATGTATATAGCAAAAGAGAAAAGAGATGCAAGAAACGGGTCTGAGCCCGAGGTGTAAAAATTATTTGTTTTAGCAAGTATTTAAAATTTGCAATAAAACAAGTATCAAATGCATGTTAGTTCGAACTCTCACATGAGATTCTCACCTCTCAGCTAATGTGCATGCCTAACGTACAACTAATCCACCCTAGCCATCTGTAACACTTATAACTAGGTAAAGACTTATGCTCCTCGTGGTAGTAACCCGTGATTCCCAGCTTTCCACATTATTAATTTTATCAATTATTAATTCGATTAAGTGTTATCACACTAAGTTAAGTACTCCCAGTTGGCGTGATTTAAGAATTTACTATCTTGATAACCTACGATTATATCGCAGTAGGAACAATATATATATATATATATATTCATCACTATAATATACATATACTAATACAACACCCCAAGGCTAAACCTGTAGTGCATTGCATACTCTGCTATCATTTTTCGGTACATCTTGTACTCTAATAAGGACTATCTGCTCGGAAGTCTCCCATGAACCATATACACAAAACACACATAGTGGAGGCAAACATAGTTCACATACCTATGGGTCACGCACATACCTACGCTCCCATAGTCAGCTGACTTATCAACTCACAAATAAGTCTTCACAGTTCTATGTTCTGAGATACAAGTCAATAATCCCCCCGAAGGTCACCCATGATAAGACTGTCTCTATGCAACCTCCCGCGATAGCAAGCGGCTAGGTATGTCATACACATACTATTAAGCACGTAATAGGTATCCACATATCCTATTAATATTCATTAGTTATACACGCAACCCAAATGTATTTTTCCCACTTAATGACATCTCTCTCATTACCTTTTTTTAATATAAGTATTTCAAGTATTCTCTCTCTCAAAATATCCATGATTTATTCACCTTCCTAATTGTTCAATTCACTACACACAAACATTCCCAAAAATTCTGCAATATTCTGGGATCATCGAACATTGCCTTTCCTCACTCAATTTGGTATTTACTTAATTAGGGGTAAAATAAGAATTTTACTAAAAATCAGAATGTCACTCAAACCAGAATGGATTCTCGCTCGAACGATTACACGTGTCGCTTGATCTTGCTTTGCGCGACATAGCTTTCTCCCTCGAACAACTACGCGCGAGACATAGGCCTCGCTCGAAGGACTTCCTTTGCGCGACTTCGCGCTACAACGCGCGACCTGCGCTGTCTCATCTTCAACCTTTGACAGGTCCATTTTTCATCATTTTTTAACCCTAAAACCTCTAAATTATTGTCCCAAACTCCAATCAATCAGTCCCAAATCGAATCCTAATAATTACACATGGATTCTAACATCGTAGAATCATTAAATCATTACAAATCATCAAAGAAATCAGAAATCCCCAATTTAATTACTAAAACCCTAGTTCTTCGAATTCTAATTCAAGAACACATGATTTCCAGATTCGTTCTTCACATAAGTTAATTATAACGTGATTTTTATTCTACATACATGAAGGGTTCAATCTAATTAATCTCAGATTCAAATCATACATCCTAAATCTCCACTTTTCATCACTTTTATGAACAATACATGTTTATATCATCCCTATACTAACATGAATATGATTATTGCTAAAGAAAAGCAAGTAATAAACACTTGCTTGATTATGAAGGTTTGATTCGTCTTTTGAAACTGGTATAGGTGCGTTCTCCTCGTTATGATCTACGCGTTGATGGTGTTTTTGGTGAAGGATGACTGAGTTTGGCCTTAGAACTCCTAGAAACCTCTTATCCTTCTTCCTTTGGGGCTCTTTCTTTTCTTTCACAGATGAAACCCTAACTGTGAATACGTAAGGGGTAATAAGGCTTCCTAATTTTCGTCCATTAATTAACCCCAAAAATACAATTTACCAAAATGCCCTCTCGGGACGTCGGTTAGGCTTAAAATGGCCCCGGGACCCAAACTAAACACCCGAGTATAGTACTTTGACTATCTCGACCCTTCCGGACTCAACGAAGCACTCGAAATGACTATACGAGTTACTAAAAATAATATATCTTTTTATTCCATTAAATTAGTCTCGACACGACTCACACGTGCGTCTGACTTAATTTACTAAACTGTCGTATTTCTTATTCTTGACAATTTATCGAACTGTATAGTTCCATATTACATATCATACAGTAATATTCAATCAATAAGTATTAACCCTTGGCACGTTAGTTAATATTTATTTAAATTCGAATTAATTAACAATTAAATTCTCACATTTTAATTCAAAATAATCCCATAATAATAATTAGTCCCATAATTATTTAAATCATTAAAAATATGGGGTATTACACAACCCACCTAGGCGTCCCGTACCTCTAAGGAGAGCACGACCTAGAGTTTTTTAGAGAGGTGTACCTTGGCCGATTTATGTTTGCTCCCATTGCAAAAAGAGAGGACACCTTATGGAGTTTTGCTTTAAATTGGGTTATGTGTCACGCTTTGCTTCTTCACATGTTCGCACACATGCACCAACCCATGATACTTTGCTTGCACGTAATGATAGAGATTTTGCACATATTCAAGAGCAAGTAAAGTTTTTGGTTAAGACTTCACATGATTTGACGGAGTTTTTTCACAAGATGTCACCGTCTTTGGAAAACTCCACGGCACCTACTGGATCAAGGTCTAGACATGTTTGCTAGCACATGGTGATTTGCATGATGTAACTTTTACCTATTGTTAATAGGTACCATTTGTTTTATACTTTGTTAGCATTTTTGTTTGCTTTTCTTATTTTTGGTTCTATTTTAGCACTGTTTTGGATCTGTTTGCCCATTCCATAAATTGTTTTTACGAAATTTTCTCACTAGACAAAACTGCAGAACTCACCTTTGTGGTTGCTCGAACAATGCGGCGTTCAACATATTGAGGGGTGTCTCAATTCATATTTTGTGTTGCCTTCCTTCGTCCTGCTTCATGACATTATTTCTATCTTTTTATTTGGATATTGGATTGTATTTGTATTTTTTTTATTTTGGTATACGTTGGTTTGGATATGATGGATATTTGCATTTCTATTTTATTTGGAAATGGATTATATATGCCATAATTTGGTATATTATTTCTATTTTATTTGGATATATGTTATTTGGACAGGTATAATTTGCAATAACAAGTACAAATATATTGTTGGGTAGTGGCAGTGACCGTACAGACCATCAGTTTTTCTTAATTATGTTCAAAATTGTCACGGTCTTTGACCGTGACAATTTTTTTTTAGTTTTGTCATGGGCTTGTAAGGTCAAAGACCGTGACAACAGTTGTCAAGGTTAAAGACCGTGACAGGAATGAACTTGTCAGGGTCTTTGACCGTAACAAGTCCGTGACAAAAGAAGTTATCACCCCCAGACTTGTCATGGTCATTGACCTTGACAAGTTGGACTTATCATGGTCAAAGGCCGTGACAAGTCGATAGTTTTGGTATAGTGTCACATGTACACAAATATGTAAATTTGGGGTTTTAACATAAACTTTCTTTGAAAATATTTAGCAATATTATCATATAATCACACAATTAAAATGAATACTTTGCCCAAAATCATTTTAACCATTTAAATCAATTTCTCACACGAGACAACATATTTCCACATGAAATAATAGCATATTTACTCATTACTTTCACAAGAACATCATTTCTATTATTTTGAATTTTTTTAGAAAACTATTCAAATACTTTTCCATGTTTTCATTTATTCACATGAAAATATCAATATTAACACAGTAGTAACATGTTATGTAATCTTCCTATGTATATACTATCTTAAGATATATAAACATTCATATAAAATTTGCAACATAATAAACACATACAACTCTCACCTCACATGTGCCTAAATGGTGGGAAAAGAAGGCAACCCCCACCTCCAAAGGTCCCCTTAAAGGGGAAACTCCATAAAATACTCCCAACAATTACTCTAGAAAATTATCCATGACTGCTCCAAAAGTACCCCTAACAACACATCCAAAATAATATATACACATACTACAAAAATTACTCACTAAAACTATAGTGTTTAAGGCTAAGAAACTATCAAGAACTAGGCTCAAATGATGGTTTATGGATGAAATGGTGTGTTTTTCCATTTCTTTGACACAAAAATAAGGGGAACTCGCCCTTTAATGGGTTTGGTCGGCTACATGTGAGGGAGAGAGCAATAAATAATGTGGAAGTAATAGGTGAACCATTTGGATTTTGACAACACACAAGATGATTTTTAACTTGTATCTGACATTTTTAAGATAAGTTATCCAAATGTCTTTGTGTGGGGAACAAGGGTACAAAGATAAGGCTTTGGGACATAAAAGTGAAACGCTATAGTGCCCTAGGGTTTATATGAGGATTATCAAAAAACAAAAAATTTTAAATTTTTTCAAGTTCATCTCTGCACCAATTAAACTGCATTGTTATATAAAAATTTTACCTATTACATTCTTGGCCTAAGCATGCATCTTAGTGATATACTGAAGAATAAAATAGCAAACCACAATACGACGATGTACAATAAAAATTCACAACGAAAAAAAATCTCGAACGGCTCAACCACACAATTCCATTACTATATAGGTCTATATACATAGACAACTTAGACTTGCATAACGACTTGACGCCTCCAAGTCTTGACGTGCTTCCCACGTCTTAGTATCCCACCAATCTTACTCGTCTCATGCTCAGTCCAGTCATCGCACAATATAAACACAGTGTCCACTGCTGTGAACCACTCTCAATGTGAAGATCAAACAACCTTGGTGTAGCACACAAGAGATCTAAAAAAGACATATGTATGTGAAACTTGGATCTCAAAACCTTGGGTGTAAACTAGGGTTTCGAAGGCTTCATATTTGACTCTAAAATTCGTTTTCGCAAAAACCCTTTATGCAAATTAATGTTAGTCCTAAGTAAACACGAATTTTGAGGCAACGCATTTTTTAATAAATCTCGTTCAAATGAAAATATTGGGTCATTCAGATGAAGTCTACATTCTCGTTCGAACGAAATTGAATCTCATTCGAAAAAACCTCCATAACTCGTTTGAAAATCCTTCGAACGGTTTTAAACGAAATATTTCTCTAAATAAAAAAAAATTGTTTGAACTTCGTTACAACGAAAAACCATTTATCATTTGAACACTTGTTTGAACGACTTTTATAAACTCATTTGAAGAAACACGTACAACTCGTTCGACCGACTTTGAACGAAATATTTATGTATGTGAAACCTGGATTTCAAAACATTGGGTGTAAACTAGGGTTTGTGAGGCTTTAGATTTAACTCTAAGATTTGTTTATGCAAAAGCCCTTAATGAAAAATATTGTCAGCCCTAAGTATTTATAGAAAACATGAATTTCGAGGCAACACTTTTTTAAGAAATCTTATTCAAAGGAAATACATGGGGGCATTTAACTGAAGTCGGCATTCTCATTTGAAAAAAAATGAATCTCGTTCGAATGAACCCGCATAAATCATTTGAACGTCCTTCAAACGAACTTTGAATGTAATATTTATTTAAACATTAAATTTTCATTTGAACCTCGTTAGAAAGAAAAAAACATTTCTCGTTTGAACACTTATCCGAACGACTTTTATAAACTCATTCAACCGACCACGTACAACTCGTTCGCACAACTGAAAAAAAATCTTTTGAAAATTCTTTTTATGGAAATGCCTCAAAACATATTTTAAAAATAAAGAACACAAAACTCGAATCCAGGGATCAAACATAAATTTTCATTCATACCATAATGAGATCCTCGGATGTTGAAAACGAAACTCGATGTGTACTTAATGTCGCTTTAACTTGGTCGCTACGATTTTCAAACACATAACATAGGCTTGAAAGGTAAATAACTCAAATCTTAACCTATGACACAAACAAGTTTTCTCCAAGCAGAATTTAGTCAATATATATACAAATTGACTCGATTGGAAATTTGTCCTTACAAATATCCCCCTTTGGTTATTCCTGGACAAAACTCAAAAACAAAACCTACTGGCCCAACAAGCTCACTTAGACTCAATCACAACCCTAAAAGGAAAAATTTCACATACTCGACAGATATTTAAATTAATTCAAAATGTCAAGTTGGTTCAGTTGATAGCATCACTGTCGAAAATATTTAATTAATTACTAACCACCTAATATTTAAAATAGTGAAGTGTCAAATTTTAATATTTAAATTAACCATCAATTAAATAATTTAAATCATCATCAAATAATCACATGAACAATCTCATAAGATAATCAACGGAATGAAATAATTGATGTCTGGAGTAAACACTCCAATAAAGTAGCAGCAATGTAAATAAACCAAATACAATAGTCTAAATAAATAAACTCCCAAGACTGAAATAAAATGAGAGTCTAAAACTGTTGTATCTTAAAAAGAATTGGGCAACATGCCCTAACTAGAATAAATGACTCCAAAAGAATCAAGGATAGATGTGGAGGCGTCTAATAACGAGATCCTGTAACTTCCACAACAGCTACAATACGTCAATGGAATGAAACTCCTAAGCTTGGCGTCCCTGTGGCTGGGAACCTAAAAATATTTTTACAGAGAAATAGATTTGGAAGCAAACGGGTCAGCGCCCAAGGTGAAAATATTTAAAAACAACAAGTGCTTAAATTACAATAGTAAACAACACATCTATTAAACATGTTAGTCACGTGCCTCTCTTGAGATCCTCACCCCTCAACTATTGTGCATGCCTAACGCATCTTATAACTTCCATCTAGCTATTATACTGCCTGACTAGTCGCTTATGCTCTTATCAAGACGGTGTTATTTTAGATGCCACACGTATTATCCAATTAAATTATATTTATAACTCACACATTCATTAATCAACTTACTTAGCTCAAGTATTAGTTAAGTTCACATTATTCTTAACCCATTTGAATATCTTAGTTATTCGCATCTACCACGTAACAATGAATCAGTCACAAGTACATATATAAGTCGCTCTCATTACGTATATACATATATGGCACCCCTAGGCTAAGCTGCGGTGCACGCATACTCTGCTATCGAATCCCGGTACATCACGTACATAAGAATCACGCATTTCGAATCACTCGGGAACCGTTTCAATAAAATCACATATATTGGAGGCGAACATAGTTCACATACCCATGGGTCACGCACATACTTATGCTCCCATGGTCAACTGACTTATCAACTCACAAATAAGTCATTCACAGTCCTATGTCCTTAAGGTACCAATCTAAATCCCCCGGAAGGCACACAAAGATAAGATGGTCCTTTCCTGAAAATCAACCTCTCGTGATAGCAAGTATAGTAGGTATGTCATACACATAATCATCCATATACTAAGTATTCACACACACTTAGGTAATCATCATATTAATATAGGTATATTCCAGCACTATACCATAAGTCTCATCCATAACCTAGTATCATCCTGATTATTCCACATATGTTTAGCGCGATAACTCTGGTCGTATCATTCCGAGTGCTTAACCCTAACCCCACAGGTTACTAAGTCTCCCGCTAGTCTCTAAGGTTATCTCGGTAATTAAAGTTCTCCTTTTTCACTCTTTAACCTTAAGTTATTGTTGTTGCAAAATATATTCAGATTTTCCTAACTTCCAATCGTATCTCACTAGTTGGATATTCGTAAGTTTACCGCTTAACCTCAAATTTATTTAATATTTTTCGGGCTTCAAATACATCCCTACTGGTATTTCCTAAGTACCAATGTGTTCAATTAATCATCACTAAAGAGTTCTAAAGGTTGGAAGTTACTCAATTATTTAAAGGTAAATAATCACATTTTCCAGAGGGATCAATCGATCGAAGAAATGGGTAGATCGATTGACATTCTTGGGTCGATCAATCGATCAAGCAGTTATCTGTCCATAATTCCCTTAAAAGTTACAGGTTTTCTAATTTTACACCTCCATTTCTTCATTACGACATCCCAAACTCCCAAGTAAGTTTACTAATCATTAAACCAACATCTCTACACAAGTTTTAATGTTCAAGATTCATCAAACCATCACAGAATGTAGATTTCTTGGATCAAAAGTCATGAATATCACTACAACCCATATTCTTCAACATCTCTTCAAAAATCATCATAAATCTCATTTAAATTTTGTGATTTCCTAAATCTTCATATATAAATTCATTCATTTAATAATTCCAAAAGATCCACTACATGCAAACCTATCCAAGTTCAATAATTTAGTCTCCAGTTTCACATTATTACAAATTATTCATAATTTGTCTTCAAATCTAAACTATCATGTAAAATATATGCCTTAAATCATTTCAAGATAAATCACTTGCCTTGAATTAGAGATTATGATCCTTTGAAGCAGATGGTATGGGAGTGATCCTCCCTTTTCGATCTATCCTGTGGTGCAAAAGCCTCTAAGTGGTGGTTCTCCTTTGGGAACTTCCTTCTCTTCCTCTCTAATGGCCGTTTTTTATTTTTTTGTTGTGAAACCATAAGGTACTCAAGTGTTGGCTTATATAATCAATCTAAAATTCATGGGTTACTATTCTTTAAAAAGTCAAAATGACTAAAATACCCTACCGGGTTGCCGGTTAGTCCTAAAATGCCCCGGGACCCAAACTAACCCCCGACTAGTGTTTTCTGACTATCTCGACCCTTCCGAACACGTTGGAGCACTCAAAATGACCATATGAATGATATACAAATAATTTACTTTTAAATCCATTAAATTGATTTCTGACACGGCTGACACGCGCGTCCCAACTTTATTTTCGAAATTGCCGCATTTATAACTCGCGATAATATTAATAAATTCAATAATCATATATTACCATATTCACTCAGTAATATTCAACATTAATATCATAATCAAATACTAACTCTCGTCTCGCTAGTATTTAAATCCGGATTAATTTCCAATTAATTATCCCATTTGATTCAATTCATCCCCATAAATAAAATCCATAAAAATACGGGGTATTACACTTTGCTCTTATGAAAATTTTGTTGCACCATTGTTAAACCTGTACACTTAATACACTTTCCAAATAAAAATATAATATAACAATATATAAACTGCATATGAAAACCCTTCCCATTTGTATAGAAATCTCCATTTAAGGTAAGACATCTCCCCATAAGGTGAAACAATTGAAAACACTATAGTGCCCTAGGGTTTATTTAAGGATTATTCAACGAACACCAATTTTTTAGTTTTTTTTTCAAATTTATCTTAACACCAATTAAACCATAATGTTGTATAAACATTTTATCTATTTTAGTCTTTGATAATGCTGGAAACAACACCACCCTTCAAGATGTTTGTAAGCTCAATTTAATGTCAACAATGGGAGTATAAGGGTATTTAGTAGAAGGGGGTGAGGAGAAGAGGATTCACACCGGAATATAAGTGGTTCAGCCAATTAGGCCTACGTCCACTGTGCAAGTGTATGATATATATCACTGTATGTGGGCTCTAATGGCCATAGATACAATCTCTCAAGCTTTCTCTCTCTACTGTGTGTTTTTACAGAGTTTCAGCTAGGGTTGCTAATTTCGGGGATCCCTCTCCAAGAAGGAGAAGACCACTATATATAATACCTGGGGGTGTAATACGCCCCTCATGCATGCAATGAGCATGTGTGTCTGTCACTGTCACATGTAGAGAATGATGATGAAATATTCCCTCACGTGAGGGGAATGATTCGATTATAACTGATTGTGTACACGTGTTCCCAACCGAGCATATGTAGATAAGAACTCGGCCATCTATCAATGGTCCCAACCTCGGCCTGAGAGAGGATGAGGTGGTAACCTTGGCTCAGCGGGAGAGCCGAGGTAAGGCATGTTGAGCTATAACGTCGGCCTTGGCTGAGGTAGTGGTGGCAAAGCAGGAACGTCGGCCGATCCCTAGCCGAGATTGATGCTAATGATTGGATGGTAACCTCTTCATCTTCCGAATTGATGTTGCAATTCTTGGAAGACCAGTTGGATAACCGCCCCTAGATCATGGTGACCTCACTTGCCGAGGTAGTTAGCAACGTCGGCCGTGGCCGACCTTGCCTAGGACGAGACTGCTAGTGATGATTCCAAGGTCCCTCTAACATCGCCCATCTCCGTGGCCCAGGTCGATGTCTCTGATCCGAGGGGGCACATTCAGGGCATATCAATCACCCCTATCCCTTAGTTATGTGTGGGAGCAGGTGACTATGGGGTCTACAGCTCCGAGGTCCTTTTACTTTGTACTAATATTCCTTTTTTTAACACTTGTCAATTACTGAAGTGGCTTGCGTGGCTGACAAGGGTAATAATGTTGGTTGTCTCTTGGGCTCCCAAGGCAATGATGGGCCTTGGGAAGTGTGCACTCACACTTAAGGGTTTAAACCCTATTTTTCTTCTCTTTCTTCCTCATTTCTCTCCTTCTCCTGATTCGACTGTTTCTGTAACTCTCTCTTTCTAAAAGAGCTCTGGCTTGAAGTTGCATTGGGTGGTCATTCCTTTCAATCTCTTCCTTATTCCTTACCACTTTTCTTCAGGTATCTTCTACCATCCTTTCTTCTTCATTTTTCCCGCCTTCTTCTTATTTTTGCATTTTTCGGTGAGCTTCAAGAGGTTTTCGATGAGATTATTAGTTTTGCAGTGACACTGTTATTACTGTTCTTGGTAGTTGTTATTCAAAGTTTGGTAGTTTGATCTTTAATCCCACTTGCCAAACCTGTTTGTTATTTAGGAGAGTTACAAGTGCAGGGTCTGACTCATATGCTCAGACCTCTTTACCAACTCATAGAGGAATTCCCCTCTCTTAGAGAGAAGACCTTAGAGAAAATTAGGCAAATAGAAAGAGCACAAGAGGAAGCTCGTAAGGCAGAGGAATTACCCCTCAGACCTATCTTTCCACCACCTCTGAAGGTCATATACCCTGAACCAACCGAACCAGTTAACCAAGCAAAGTCCCAACTGAACCTTCCCCAATGTCGGAGTCCGAGTCATCCACCTCAGACCCTATATCTGTGGACTCCTTCCAAAAGTCTATGAATTTATCAAATCGGCAAGATTAGGTCCCTGATCAGGCAGAGGTTTCCAGTCGGGCCTCGTCTCACAAAAGTTTAAGCACATCAACCTCTTCCTCAGAGGTTGAAATTATTGGACCAAGTGTGGCTGTTCCTCCGATTCTTGAGGCCATTCCTCTATCGGTAGTCACAGGGGCTGAGTTCACTCAGAGGTTTCCAGGTGGTTCCCCATCGTCTACTCTGGCTGACGTTGAGCTAGATGATGATGATGGTGTTGAGAGTGATTTTGACACCTCTGAGGCGGTCGATATTGAGAGTACAGTTAGTGAGGTTGACCTTCTGTCCTTCAGACATCTATATTCCATAAGTCCCTCCATAAAACTCAGGAGTCCTCTGAGGGAAGAGAGGGCTTATGATGACCGAGATGGTGAGATCTGCCTATATGAGCAGATGTTCAAGTTGGGATTTCGTCTGCCCATCCATCCCATCATCAGGGCTATATTAGCCTACATCAACTTGACTCCTTCCTAGTTATCACCCAATGATTAGAGAGTGATAATTGGAGCCATTGTCCTATAGAGGGTTGTCCATCACTCAGACCTTCCTGTCCAAGTCTTTACAGGGTGCTATATCCCTTCATCTGCCAGAAACCATTCGAGCTATTATCACTTCTTAGCTCGAAAGTCAAATAAAAAGATGCTTCAGATTACTCAAACCTCAAACCATAACTGGAAGCTACGTTATTTCTTTGCATCAGGGCCATGGGAATTTGGTCCATGTGCTCCCTCTTCCTCATTAGAGCTGAGAATACCCCTGAGATGGGGAAAGGTTACAATGGCTGCCAGGGCCGACCCTGGGCTAAGCCAACACAATCTTCAGAAGGTCAAGGACCTTCAAGATCAGGGGGAGCATGGTCTGCTTGTCAAATTCGAGCACCTGATGACCCCCTACTATCTCTCTGAGATAGGGCTTGGGGGAAGTCCTTTAACAAAGCTTCGTAAGTCCTTTTTATTTCAACAAGTTTTACGTCTAAAATTTGTATATCTAATTTTCTAACTCAGTCTATATATTCTGCAGAGTGCCTAAAAGGAATATCTGACGAATTGTGGGAGATGGCTGCCCCAAGTCTAAAGAAGGTCGTTAAGAAAGCTAGTTTGAATGCTCCTCCTCCCCTCCTTCTACCTAGAGGGATGAGGCTACCAAGAAGAGGAAGGTTAACGACCCTGCCCCTGAGGATCAGAGGCAGAAGAAGAAAGGGGGGGATCGTGCCATCCCTATTTCTTCTAAGGATGCCTTAATTGCTCATCTTAAGCAATTAAAGATTGGTGATAGTGTCATTGGACAAAGTATGAAGGCCTTGGATGCTATCGACGGTGTCATGACCGAGTCTGACAAGCACTTTTGTCGGTCCCTGGATAAGCCCCTGCTGGTTGAATTCCCTCTTCACCGTACTATTCAGGTAAGACATTTAACTCTTACTTCTGAATTTATTCAAGTGTAACATCGACATCGAACCATATCAGATCTTAGACTGACATCTTTGCAAATGTTTTGCAGGGTCTCCTCACCATACATCACTATGCTAACTGGACCTTGGGGAAGCTTCCTCTGATTGAGAAGGGCTAAGAGGCCGAGAAGACTGAAGCCACCTTGAACGCCGAAGTGAAGCGTCTGAAGGCTGCTCTAAAGAAGGTCGAGAATAAGGTGAAGGTATTGCAAAATGATATGGACAAGCAGAGGGAAAATCATAGTACTTCCATGAAGACTCAGGCTGACTCTCTTCAGCATAAAGTTGATGTGGCTGTCAAGGCTGCCTTGGATGATGCCTCCGAGAAGATCTTGGAGGAGTACAAGGTCTTTGACGAGTTTGTCAGCTTCGGCTTTGAATATCTGGAGAGAGGGGTCAAGGCCACTGGTAAATGGACTGCCATGAAGGAAAAGGAGTAAAAAAGCCTTGCATTCACTGACTTCATCGGCCTGGGTTATGCCGACCCTAAGTTTGCTCAGGCCCTGCAGGAGGTTAAAGAGGAGGGAGGTGCTGCACCCACCGAGACTGCCCCTCAAGGAGACACCATGACTGAAGATATTGGTGCTCAAGACGATGGGGTGGAAGTAGAAACCCTCGGCCAAGGAAATGCAGACGTGATTACCAACCCTAAGGCTGCTAACCCTTAAATTTTTGTGAAGCTTTAAGCAATCTTTTGTAACTCTTTATTGTAACCTCTGATAATCACTGTTTCTTTATCTTTGCATTTTGTAACTTAATCTGTCAACCTCTAAGGGGGGCTTTTGTTTATTCTCTTGCTGAATTGTTTATTGCATGATTTTCTTTTCCTTGCAATGTATGTTTAGTTCTCAAGTCTCAATACAAATATCTTTGTTGAGACAAATGAATGGTTTTTAAGGTCTGAGGTCACCCAAGTATGATGTTTGACCTCAGACCTTGTCACCAAATCATGATGTTATAAGGTCTGAGGTCATCGCCTAAGATGTTATGCTCATAAATAATTTTCACCAAATAAATGATGTTAAGGGTCTGAGGTGATCCAAGTATGATGTCTGACCTCAGACCTTGTCACCAAATCATGATGTTATAAGGTCTGAGGTCATCACCTAAGATGTTATCCTCATAAATAATTTTCACCAAATAAATGATGTTAAGGGTCTGAGGTCATCCAAGTATGATGTCTGACCTCAAACCTTGTCACCAAATCATGATGTTATAAGGTCTGAGGTCATCACCTAAGATGTTATCCTCATAAATAATTTTCACCAAATAAATGATGTTAAGGGTCTGAGGTCATCCAAGTATGATGTCTGACCTCAGACCTTGTCACCCAATCATGATGTTATAAGTTCTGAGGTCATCACCTAAGATGTTATCCCCATAAAACTTTCACCAAATTAATGATGTTAAGGGTCTGAGGTCATCCAAGTATGGTGTCTGACCTCAGACCTTATCACCAAATCATGATGTTATAAGGTCTGAGGTCATCACCATTAGATCACAATGAACCAATAATTGACATGGAAACTGATCTTCTCATTAATAATCTCTTCCTAAGATGGTACGTTTACACACTCTCTTGCAACATCACATGTAATACTTCTTTAGATGATCAACATTCCAGGGATTGGAAAAAGGTTCCCCCTTGAGGTTTTTTAGCCTGTAGGTTTCGGGTACAACCTCCTCAATTACTCTGTAAGGACCATGCCAATTTGGGTGGAGCTTGTTCACCTTCTGTAACGTCTTCTTCAGTACCAGGTCCCCTACGGCTATGGGCCTTGATTTTACCCTTTGATTGTAGAACTTTGCTGTTCTGTGCTGGTAAGCTGCTTGCCTGACTTCTGTGTCTTCCCTTTTCTCTTTAATCAAGTCTAGGTCGAGTCTTCTTTCCTCTCCATTCTTCTCGGGGTCGTAGGTCTGAACCCTATGAGTAGGGAGTCCTACCTCTGTGGGTATAACGGCCTCTGAGCCATGTGATAACATAAATGGGGTCTCCCCCGTAGGTGTCCTAGCCGTCGTTCTATAGGCCAGCAAAATAGCATAAACCTCCTCAGTCCATCTTCCCTTAGCCTCTTCCAACCTATTCTTGATCCCGTCGAGGATTGTTATGTTGGTGACTTCGGTCTGGCCATTTGCCTGAGGTCGGCAAGGAGAAGAGAAAAATTACTTTATCCCAACTCTTTCGCAGTATTTTTCTAGGGAAGAATTCTTGAACTGGGTTCCATTGTCTGAAATGAGGGTATTCGGGAGGCCATGTCTGCATATGATGTTCTTCCAAATAAATTGGAAGGTCTTCTACTCTGTAACCATGATCATCGGCTCTGCCTCTACCCACTTGGAGAAGTAATCAATGGCAACTATAAAAAATAGGTAATTGTTTACAGCCCTTGGCAGGGGACCTACTAAGTCAATCCCCCATACTGCGAATGGACAAGGGGAACTGATAGACGTCATAGGTTGATGGGGGATTGTGGAGAATCTTTAACATTTGTTGTACCTCTTCACGTAAGCTGCAACATCTTTTTCCAAGGTCGGCCACCAATATCCTTGCGTGAGAATCCTCTTGACCAAAGGTCTCCCTCCTATGTGATTGGAGCAAGAACCCTTGTGTACCTCCTGTAGGACGTGGGGAACTTCGGTGGGATGAACACATCTGAGGAGAGGTAATAGAAATCCCTTCCTATACAGGATATCTCTTACTATTAAAAACTTTGCAGCTCTGTACCTCAATTTCCTCCTCTCTAACTTTGACTCCGGTAGCACCCCCTCTCTGATGTATCTGATAAGGGGATCCATCCATGAGTCCCCTAGGTTCAAATTTAGGCAAGGGTTACTGACCTCTTCTTCTTCAATGGTTGCTCTGGGTAAGATCTCAATAAGGACTGTCCTTCTGCTATCTATCCTCATTGCCGAAGCTAGCCTTGATAATGCGTCTACATGACTATTATTTTGCCGAGGTATTCTCTTCATCTTTACCTCTTAGAATCCTTGTATTATCATTCTCACCCTATTCAGGTATTTGGCCATCCTTTCGTTCTTGGCCTCATAAACTCCTAATACTTGATTAACAACCAACCTTGAGTCACTGTGAAGGAGGAGTCGTCTTGTACCAATGGTCCTTGCCAAGGAGAGGCCTGCTATCATGGATTCATATTCTGACTCATTATTTGATGCCTTGAAATTAAACCTTAGGGCATATTCGATGTTAGTACCATCCGGGGCTGAGAGTATCAACCCCGCACCGCTCCCACTTTCGCAAGAGGACCCATCAATAAATAGGTTCCAGATGTCTCTATCTGATGAGAAGCCACCTTCTAACATTATTCCTTATCTGAAGAGGTACCATCTTCCTCATTCTTAACCATTCTGTTCCTGGTCTCCCTGGAGACAAGCTCTTTCGTATCTCGAAAGACGTTCACGTTTGACCCTTCTGCAGTTTCTTGATTATTCTTAACTTTAACCTCTTCCCATGTGAATTCTGCGACGAAGTATGCAAGCGCATGCCCTTTGATGGCCGTCCTAGGCTGATAGGTAAGGTCATACTCCCCTAGTTCAATGGACCATGCCATCAATCTTCCTGACTTCTCAGGTTTATGGAGGACCTGTCTTAGTGGGGAGTCAGTGAGGATGACCATAAAATGGGCTTGAAAGTAGGGCTTCATCTTCCTAGAGGCATGTATCAAGGCGCAGGCTAACTTTTCCATGTGAGGGTAATTCTGTTTACATCCCTGAAGGGCCTTACTATTGAAGTATACGGGCCTTTGAACCCTAACGTCCTCTTGTACAATGGCCGCACTTATAGGCGATTCAGAGACCGTTAAGTAAACAAACAGCCTCTCTCCCGCTATTGGCCAAGATAGGAGCAAGGGAGACCCAAGGTATGACTTGAGTTGATCAAAAGCCTCATCACACTCTTTATCCCACTCGAAAGCCTTTTTAAGCACTTTGAAGAATGGAAGACACTTGTCGGTCGCCCTGGAAACAAATCTGTTGAGTGCATCCACTCTTCTAGTGAGCCTCTGAACGTCCTTGATACTCCTAGGTGTCTTCATGTTGAGCAAAGCCTTGATTTTCTTAGGGTTCGCCTCTATTCCTCTTTGATTGACGATGAATCCAAGAAACTTCCCAGCTCCTACCCTGAAGACACACTTTGCCGGGTTGAGTTTCATCCTGTACAGGTCTATGGTATTGAAGGTCTTTTCCAGGTCTGCCACATGA
The DNA here is from genome assembly GCA_949130495.1 of Sambucus nigra. Classification (NCBI taxonomy): domain Eukaryota; kingdom Viridiplantae; phylum Streptophyta; class Magnoliopsida; order Dipsacales; family Adoxaceae; genus Sambucus; species Sambucus nigra. Next base: position 304,923,200 of record OX422207.1, on the reverse strand, counting down.
GTGCAGGCCTTTAAGCTCTTCGTCAGCATATCGTCTATATACACCTCCATGGTCTTGCCTATTTGGTCTTTGAACATCTTATTCACCAGACATTGATATGTTGCCCCTGCATTTTTTAATTCGAAGGGCATCACCTTGTAGCAATATGTCCCTTTGTCAGTAATGAACGCTGTCTTTTCTGAGTTTTCAGCATCCATGAAGATCTGATTGTAGCCTGAATACACGCCTATGAAGCTCATATCCTGCAGTTGCATCTACCATCTGGTCGATACGGGGTAGGGGATAACTATCTTTTGGGCAAGATTTGTGCAGGTCAGTAAAATCTACGCACATTCTCCACTTTCCATTCGCCTTGGGCACAATGACCGCATTTGATAGCCACTCCGAATATATCACTTCCCTGTTGAATTCAGCCTCTTCCAACTTTCGAACCTCTTCCTGGATGACGTCATACTTCTCCTTAGAGTATACTCTTCGTCTCTGTTTGATTGACTTAACATCCTTAGTCACATTCAGCTTGTGGCACATAACTTCAAGGCTGATGCCTGGCATGTCCGCGTGACTCCATGCGAAGACACTCTGCCTCTTCCTCAGGAAGTCTACCAGTTTTTCCTGAATTTCTGCCTTTAAGGCTTTTTCGACCTGGATGGTTTTTTCCGGCTCGTCCTCATTGAGGACGATGGATTCTACCTCTTCCGTGGCCTCTCCTTTCTTCAATTTCGTTTCATCTCTAGGGTCGAGCGTATTGATGTTATAAGTGGTAGTTGCTCTCTTATGAGCCTCTTTCTCTTCAGCTGAGTTGAAGTAGCATTCTCGTGCTATGGTCTGGTCACCCTGCACTTCCCCTACCCCATAGGGGGTCAGTAATTTTAGCATCTGGTGGACCGTTGACGGCACGGCTTCAAACTCCTTAAGGGATACTCTTCCTATGATGAGGTTATAGGCCGAGAAGACATTTTCGTCCATAACGAAAAAATTGATCTTTCGAGTTAACCTCATAGGCCACTTATCGCCCATTCGTACGTCCATCTCATACATGCCCAGCGGATGGACCTTTTCACCGCTAAACCCCATTAACGGATGATGATAGGGTACCAACCTAGCTCTGCTCAGACCTAGGCTTTTGAAGCAAGGCCAAAACATCACATCTGCTGAACTTCCTCCGTTTACAAGAATTCTTTGCACCTCACATCCATGAACTCTTGTCGTGATCACCAAAGGGTCATTATGTGGAGATAGAATGCCTTTGAAGTCGAGTCGGGAGAACCCAACTACGAGAGTGTCCATGTCTACCTTCTTTCTCTTCTACGTAGTCTCGGAAGACGTCAGGTTTACCACTTCAAGTTTGGCCACTGATTTGGCCTCTGCCACATGAACTTTTCTGTTAGCAACCTCAGATCCACCCCCTCAAGTCCTCTGCATATGGTGCTAATGCCAAAGGAGATCATACAAACCCTCTTCACTGGGGTGTTATCGTCTTTCGGTGGCAGGTCTGGATCATCCTCATCATCGTCATCCGTGCCATTATCTCTTCTTGCTGTGGTGTCCTCACGACATTTGTCGTGTCTCTTCTTTTTGGGGTCTTCTCTTCCCCTTTTGGGAGCTTTACCATCAACATATTTCCTCAATTTTCCTGACTTCAAAATCTTCTCGATCTCATCCTTTAAGGAGAAGCACTTATCTGTTATATGGCCATGGTCTTGGTAGAATTCACACCATAAGTTCTGGTTCCTCTTATGTGGAGGAGCCTTTAACTTCTATGGCCATCTTAGGGATCGATCATTCTTGATCTCATTGAGAATGTGTTCGCAGCTAACCATAAGAGGGGTATAATGCCCAAACTTATCATCAGCTGACCTCTTCTTTCCATCTTTCTTTCTTTAGAACTTTTCGCTGCCACCGCCGTTCTCATCCTCATACTTGGCGGCCATGGCCTCTTCAGCGTTCATGACCTTCCCCGCAGTTTCCAATAGCTCCGCCTTGGACTTTGGAGGGTCTTTCGTAAGTTTTCACAACAACTTTCCCTTCTGAAGACCTCCTATGAGGGCGGCCATGGCAATATTCTCTTTGTAGTCTTCAACCTCAAGTTTTTCTTTGTTGAACCTGGCAATGTAGTCTCTTAGGCTCTCATGCTTGCCTTGTTTGACGTACAACAGATGGGTGGTCTTCTTTTGAGGTCTTACCCCAAAGAAGAAATTGTGAATGAACCGTTTAGCCAAGCCCTTAAAGTTCTCAATGGAATTCTTCGGAAGAGAAGTAAACCAGATGTGCGCTGCTCCTGTCAAAGTCCTGGAGAAGGCACGACACTTCATCTCATCTGGTATCGAATAGATGTCCGCTATCGACTGATATATCTCAATGTGATGTACAAGGTTGGTGCTACCGTCATACTTGGGAATTACTGTAGGTGGCTTGAACTTGGCTGGGGTAGGAAAGCTTACTATCTTAGCCACGAACGGGGAGACTTCTGAGAAAACTCTTTGCAGTGGATCTCGACTTTTGATGAGGTATTCTATCTTGTCCTCGAGATGTTGGATGGAGTCATTCCATGGTTTCGCAACGTCGGCCTGGCCGAGGTTATCCCCAGCCACCTCCAAGGGGTGAACTGAGGGTTCCCCAGCCACGGCACAACGTCTGCTGTTCACCTCTTCTTGGTATCTACCTCTTCCTGCATGGGGTCCACCTTGATGAGGCTGACATTGCCCTTCTTCCCTTTGTGAGCCTGCTGCACTTCTCGACCTTGACAATATTTGTCTTAGGTCGTTTACTGGGCCAGCCTTTCAAAGTCTGACCCTCTGCTCAGGCGATCAAAAGCTGATCCTCATTGTTGGGCTTCGTCACCCCTTCGACCTCCACAACCTTGGCACCGGTTGGCAGGATGAACTATGTTGTGCGAAACTTCATATGGCTCCCAACAGTCTTCTGGGACATCTTTCGTTTCTAGATCATCATACTTGTCCACTGGGCAAGTATTTCCTTGCCTCCCCAGGTGCAAGCGCCTAGGGTCAGCAACTTCCCTCCTCCTCTGGGGTGTAGGTTAATCTTTCCGCGGTTCCTGGGGTGGTCCCCTGGCATTAGGATGGGGCTAAGCAGCAGCTGGGGTGATCATCTCCGGTGAGACTCCAGGTGGCCTCATCATATTTTGGTTGAGCTGTGAAAATTTCTCCTACATTGCTTATTGCATTGCAGCCAAAGACCTCAAGGTTGCGGCCACCTTCGCCATTTCGGATTGGGGCAGTGCCTGGATGGAGTTGGGTCCTCCCGCACCAGGCGGCGAAAGAGGTGGTGGTAATTTCGGTGCTATGTGTTAACACAAAAGAGATGGTTTAGTAAATGAGCTTAATACCTTATAGGACCTCTTTCAATGGTGAAACAACTCCGCGCAAAAGGGGGAGGCCTGGTTCACCACCAGAGTCTCCGGTGAGGTTAAGCGAACAAAGAGGAAGATACAGCTTCTCGTTCCCACAGACGGCGCCAAAATGATGATGCTAGAGACAACACCACCCTTCAAGGTGTTTGTAAGCTCAATTTAATGTCAACAACGACAGTATAATGGTATTTAGTAGAAGGGGGTGAGGAGAAGAGGATTCACACCGGAATATAAGTGGTTCAGCCAATTAGGCCTACGTCCACTGTTCAAGTGTATGATATATATCACTGTATGTGGGCTCTAATGGCCATAGATACAATCTCTCAATCTTTCTCTCTCTACTGTGTGTTTTTGCAGAGTTTCAGCTAGGGTTGCTAATTTCGGGGATCCCTCTCCAAGAAGGAGAAGACCACTATATATAATACCTGGGGGGGGGGGGTGTAATACACCCCCCATGCATGTAATGAGCATGTGTGTGTTGATCTAGCCAATCGGATAAAGACATCTGTCACTGTCACATGTAGAGAATGATAATGAAATATTCCCTCATGTGAGGGGAATAATTCGGTTATAACTGATTGTGTACACGTGTTCCCAACCGAGAAAATGTGATAAGAACTCGGCCATCTATCAATGGTCCCAACCTCGGTCTGGGAGAGGATGAGGTGGTAACCTTGGCTCAGCGGGAGAGCTGAGGTAAGGCATGTTGAGCTATAACGTCGGCCTTGGCCGAGGTAGTGGTGGCAAAGTAGGAACGTCGGCCGATCTCTAGCCGATATTGATGCTAATGATTTGATGGTAACCTCTTCATCTTTCGAGTCGATGTTGCAATTCTTGGAAGACCAGGTGGATAACCGCCCCTGGATCATGGTGACCTCACTTGCCGAGGTAGTTAGCAATGTTTGATGTGGCTGAGCTTGCCTAGGACGAGACTGCTAGTGATGAATCCAAGGTCCCTCTAACATCGGCCATCTCCGTGGCCGAGGTTGATGTCTCTGAGCCGAGGGGGTACATTCAGGGCATATCAGTCTTAACCCAGGCAATCATGTAAGTTATATACTTTTAATACTAAAAATTATCGACCTAGATGGACCAATTAGTCTTCTTATATGACCGAGATACTAGTAAGCAGATTGTATCTCGGCGGGTATGCCGACCATTGTAAAGAATGCAGATCATCAATACTAAGGAAGCGTCATAATATCAAGGGTTTTTTCACACGTGGTTCACATAACCAACCATCACATTTATTATGTATGGGTGTAAATGCTTAAATGTGTAAAGGTATTCCATCCCTTAATATTTCAACCCTTGATATGCGGGTCACTATAAATACATTATATCCCTTTCATTAAAGGCAAGATAGAACAGATCGTAGAATATTTTTTACAAGAATACCTAGCTTTCTATAATCTCTTAAATCAATACCATAATACTGGACGTAGTCTTTCTTACATAGTCGAACCACTTTAAAACCTTATGTCATTCTTTTAATTATTTCATTGCGATTTTATATTTTATTTATGATTCTAAAATTGGACAAAGTCCATTTTTTACGTTAAAAAATTGGCGCCGTCTGTGGGAATATGTGTCTAATTGTCGTTCTCTATCTCAAACATCTTTATCCAAGAAATATGAATGATCCAAAGCCCAGTGCCAAAAATAAAGGCAATCCGCCTGTTCCACCTGCTCCGCCTACAATTGATGACCTAAATAGAATCCTTGCCAGTATGGCCAGGGGACAGGATGCCATGAAAGAGTCAATGAGATAATTGGCACAGTCGCTATAAGACAGATCTCCAGTCTTATTAAGACAATAGGCCGTTCTATCACTGAGGAGAGAAATGTCGCCTCCACCTCCTAGGCATAGCCGACCTAGCTATACCAGATCATCACATGATATGACTTATCACCCAGGAATCAGTTCCTCAATCAGAGCCTCAGAGACTTATGATGACCATTCTTTCTCTCCCAAAAAACCAAGCTTCCTGGAAATATTGAGCCAAGCTTCGCCTTTCGATCGATTGGGTCCATAAATAAATAAAAATCCTCCTAGGGCATTTATCCAGGATCATGCAACATTTAGCCGACCAGCGTGAAGCCTCAATCAGATCAAAATTAAGCATCTGATGATTTGTACGCACCGAGCAGACTTCTCAGGAAGAGAGTTCAACGTAAATACATGGTCGTAATGGCTAAGCCAATTCGTATAAATCTGATGCAGGTAATCCTTTATGGAAAGGATCAATCCAGCGGTTCGAAGATCGTCTAGGAGAGATGGCAAAAGTAAAATATCTTTTATAACGAAGTCTTGTTAAAGGATCCCCTTTTATTCAAGCAATTGTGGATTTTCCTACTCCATCTAAGTTTGAAGCTCCAGTGGTCACCCCCAAATATGATGGCAAAATTGATCCAGTTATATTTATTGAGCAATATCAAGCTATCGCTGACATTTATTCGGTCCTCGATGAGATGTGATGTAGAGCATTCTCAAGTACTATGACAAGTTCTACTTAAATATGGTACAATAATTTTCCCCGAGGACAAATTACCAACTCCAACCAGTTTGTTGATATATTTGTTAGCAATTTCTGTTTCGTGGCCAAGCCAATAAAAAGAGTAGCCCATCTCTTGAGTGTACGACAAAAGGTAGGGGAAATAACCAGGGAGTATATTATTCGTTTCAATAATGAAAAATTGGAAGTGGTAGATTACAAGGAAAAAACAACCATTACTTCTTTCATGAGTGGATTACTTCTCGAGAAACTATACTATACTCTGGCCAAAGATCCTCCTAAAACCATGACTGAGCTCATGGCTAGGGTAGGAAAAATAATAAATATCGAGGAAGCAATGGATGCGAAGCTGAATCCAACCACAAAGACTGAGAAGAAAGATTAGGAGCAGAAGCCAAAAAAGGAAAACAAGCTAAAAAATATATGGAACCTATACCCCGTTGAGTGTTAGCATTCACCATATCCCTGAGGAAATTAAACAAAATAAGGATTTGCGATGGCTGAAAAGGTTGAAGGCACCCCCTAACAAGAGGGATAGATATAAATATTATGAATTCCACAAGGATCATGGCCATACAACGGCTAACTTCATCGCTTTAAAAAATGAGGTAGAATATTTCATCCGCCGAGGAAAACTCAATAAATTTGTTGATCGACATGAAAGCAAAGAAGCTAGAGGACGATCAAATTCCCCATGCAATCCTAGAGATGACAGGAAGAGAAACTATGAAGATGGTTATGAAGATGATCCCGACCTGCCAAAGAAGCCCAAGAAGCTAGAACGTGAGGTAGCTATGATCAGTTTTGGTTAATATGATTGTCATGTAATTACAAGTGGTGATACATGAGGATGCGATTATACTGCTGAAAGAAAAGCTTACTTGAATGGGGCTCAAGCTTGTTCTTATATCCAGAGAATTAATCTAAACGAAGATAATCGACTGAGGAAGGTCAATAAAGATAAACTGGTGATCAGTTTTTCTAAGAATAACCTCTTTGGGGTAATTTATCCCAACGATGACCCATTGGTTGTTAGGTTCAAGATCCAGGATGCTATTATCACTAGGGTTTTAGTTGATAATGTAATCTCGACAGATATTATGTTTTATCCTTGATTTTTGAGTCTAGATTTGAAACTCAGCCAACTGGAACCTTACCACAGGCCACTAATAGGCTTTTTTGGTGAAAAAAGTTACCCTATTGGGACAATTAAGCTAGAAGTGTTGTTCGACACTTGGCCAGAAAGTCGTGCTAAGAAAATACGCTTCTTCGTGCTGGATAAAAATGTTCAATCTGCCTATAATATGATCCTCGACAGCGTAGGGTTGAAGAAGTCTGAAGTTGTACCATCCATAGTCCACTAATGTTTGAAGTTTCCAACTCATTTTGGGGTAGGTGTTGTGAAAGGCAACCAAAAGTTGGTCAGAGAGTGTTACTACTCCTCAGCCGAGCAAGAGGATTTAATTGAATTGAAGAAGAAGACTACCACCTATAAGGTGGATACCATAGATCCTAATAGTGAATCTGAAGTTGAAAATTTAGATCCACAAGATGAGACAAAATTATTCAAGGGATAGATTATGGAAGCTAATGAAAGTATTATCTTGGATGATGATAAACTAGAGAGAACTATGCATATCAACTCAACATTGGATCCAGTCCTTAAACAGGAATTGATTGTGTTCCTAAGGGAACGGAGAAATGTATTTTTTTGGAGCCATGAGGATATGACTGGGATTGATGCCAATTTCCTATGTCATGAGCTCAATATCAATAAGGATGCCAAGCTGATCAAACAGAGACAACGGATTTTTAGTCCCGAAAAGAATAAACTTATCCAAGAAGAAGTCAAGAAACTTCAAAAAGGCCAATTTATTGAAGATGTGAAATATCCAACCTAGTTGGCTAACTTTGTAATGGTCAAGAAGAAGAATGATAAATGGAGAATGTGCATGGATTTCAATGATTTAAATAAAGCCTGCCCAAAAGACCACTTTCCATTTCCTATAATTGATCAATTGGTGGATGCTATATCGGGACATGAGATTTTAAGCTTCATGGATGGCTATTCGGGGTACCACCAGATTAAGATGAAACAAAAATATAGGGAAATCACAACTTTTATCACCAATTGAGGAACCCATTGCTACAAGGTAATTCCCTTTGGGCTAAAAAATATCGGAGCGACCTATTAGAGGTTGGTAAACAAGGTATTTGAAGAGAAGATAGGAAAAAACATAGAGATGCTAACAAAAAGCAAGAAGGCTTCAGATCATATCAAGGACCTCAGTCAAACTTTTGATCAGTTGGAAATGCATCAGATGAAGCTACACCCGACCAAGTGTGTGTTCGGAGTACATGAGGGTATTGTCCTTGGCTTAATAGTTAATCAAAGGGAAATTTAAGCTAATCTATCAAAGATCAAAGCTTTGATCGAAATGCAATTTCCAGTGTGCAAGAAAGATGTACAAAGGCTCACTGGAAGATTGACAACTTTAAACAAATTTGTTTCTAGGGCAATACATAGGAGTTTGCCATTTTTTAAGGTGTTGAGAAAGACGTTCGAGTGGAATACAAAATGCGAATAAGCTTTTAATGAATTGAAGAAATACCTAGGATCGCCTCCTTTGCTATCCCAACTAGTTTGGGGAGAAAATTGTACTTATAGCTGGCTATTTCTGAATCTGCAGTCAGCTCGGCCTTGGTTATACTGGATAATGGGATCCAAAAACCAATATACTACACAAGTAAAGCGTTCAGGGGAGCCAAGATAAGGTATCCACACTTGGAAAAGTTGTCTTCATCAGCGTATAAAACCCTATTTCTAAGCACACACTATAAATGTGTATACTAATTTACCTCTTCGGCAAGCGCTCCACAAGCCTGAGAATTCAGGTAGATTGATGTAATGGGTGATAGAACTGGGAGAATATGATATCGTCTACGAAGCAAGGTCTTCATTGAAAGGCCAAGCTTTGGCGGATTTTATTATTGAGTTCACCTATCCATAGGTTCCCGACTAATAAAACTTACATGCCGAGAAGACTTCTAAAGAAGAGAGCTCAGCTCAAAAGTAAGATAAAATTACTGTCGATCAACCCGAATCATCCAGACTCAGGAAGTCACCCAGAAATATGCGTAGGAGAGTAAGAAAATATTCCATTATGGAGTTTTATCTGAGGAAAGCTTCACTAATGATATCACGTTATGGAATCTATACCCCGATGGTTCTTTATGTGCTACTGGGAGTGGAACAGGTATAATACTCAATACTCCTGATGATATTGATGTTGAATATGCACTTAGATTTAAATTCAAAGCATCAAACAATGAGGTAAAATACGAAGCTTTGATAGTTGGATTAGATTTGGACCATTCACTAGGCGCCAAGCAAGTAGTGGTGCACAGTGATTCATAGGTGGTGGTTAAACAAGTGCTTCAGTTATATAGAGTCAAGGGAGAGTTGATAACTAGATACCTTACCAAAACTATGGAAGCTATTTCCAAGTTTCCAGTGGTACAAATGAATAGGATCCATAGAATATCCAACGCCCGAGCAGATGCACTTGCTCGGCTAGCTTCAATAACCAGAATTGAACTTAGGCGCACTATCCTAATAGAGATCCTAGCTAATAGGAGCATTAACGAGGATTTAGTGGTTAATATCATTGCCGTAGATTTGGGACCTTCCCGGATGGACCCAATCAAAGCCTATATTGAAGATGGAATCCTACCACCTGATCCCAAAGAGGCCAAGAAGCTTCGATATAAAGCAGAAAGATATGCGTTAGACAAAGGAGTTTTATGCAGAAGGGGATTGATGATCTCCTTACTGCACTGTATTCATCCAATGGAGGTGGAAGATTTGATCAAAGAAGTGCACGAAGGTTATTGTGGATCTCATTCTGCTGGTCGACATTGCTCCAACGAATCAACACTCAGGGACTCTACTGGCCAACTATGAAGGCAGATTGTACAGCCTTTGTAAGAAAGCGTGACAAATTTTAAAAGTTCTTTGTAATTTGTAAAAAGCCTAATGCTTCTCTAGCATCCATAACTTCACTTTGTCCATTCACTATTTGGGGAATTGACCTAGCCAGCCCACTGTCGACATATTTAGTTATTTTTATTGATTACTTCACTAAATGGGTGGAGGCAGAACCATTGATAGAGATGCCTTATGAGAAGGTGTATCAGTTCATTTGGAAGAATATTATATGCAGATATGGCCTACCGTACGCCTTCATTATGAAAAAATGGAACTCAATTTGATAACGATGAGTTTGAAGCATATTGTGTCTAGTCTAAAATCAAAAAACTCCATTCGGCACCATCTATCCTCAAAGTAATGGTCAAACAGAAGTAACCAATCGAACTTTTCTCAATGGATTGAAGAAGAGGCTTGATGCTGCAAAGGGCAACTGGATTAATGAATTACATTATGTTCTTTGGGGATACAGAATAACGCTGAGAACATCAACTCGAGAGACACCTTACATGCTCGAATTTGGGATAGAAGCTATGGTTCCAACAGGGATAGGCTTACCAATCCACAAAGTGCCGAGTTTTGATTTTCTAACTAGTGACTTGATGCGGCGACTAGAGATAGATATATTGGAGAAAGTCTGAGAAGATAATGCTTTGAGAAACACTGCATACTAACACAGAACTGACCGATTCTATAATAAAAGGGTCAAGCCGACCAACCTCGAAGAAGGCGATTATATCCTTAAGAAAGTTATCCAAAAGAATTATAAGCTTGAAGCTAACTAGCATGGCCCATATCTCATTTCAGTTGCCATCTGACCAGGAACATATCGGATTGAAACATTAGAAGGAGAAGAATTAAAAAAAAACTGGAATGCCGAGCACCTATGAAAGTATTATCAATGATTCAAGGGATTATTCCTATTGTATTTCTTTTACTTTATGTTTTATAATAATTTAAGTTTCAATAAAATATTAATTTTGAGAACGCGTGTAATATCGATTTAAATTAAACTCGCAAGTTTCCAAGAACCCTTATTTAATTAGCGTCTACTTTTAAGCCAAATAAAATCAACCCTTAAACATGCATTTAAATCAACCCATCAAATATAAAGCATGCGACACAAAGTTAAGGAAAAATCCCCGAAGGGCAAAACCTTTTATTTCTAGAACTTTAAAGAATTTACAAGACCATTGACTTACATACAACCTGATAATCGCCCACAAGTGTAACGCACGGTGTCTTTGGTAAGCCTTCAAAGCAACGGATAGAAACAGTGTGACACAGAAATACCCGCAGGTGTCGGTTCCTATGTCGGCGGCTGGAAGTTTCCCTTTCCAGGAGGGTAGCAATGAAGAAGAGAACGGCTTCTCCACAAGGGTTGAACAAACCAAAGTTGTGTTCTTGGGTTACCAAAAAGATTCACAAAGGTTTGGCAATTGTGTGAATAAAAACATGAGTCTTGGGACTCAAAAAATATGAAGACTAGAGTAATTTGGACTCTCAAAAACGTCTTCTAAAGTCTTGCAAAACAACTCCCCCGAAGTTGGTATTTATAGGAAAAACCAATGAAGAGTTCCGCTTTTTTAAAACTCTAAAAATCTTATCAGCGTACAGGTACACCGAACCGGTTCGGGTACCCCTGCGAACCGGTTCGCCCCCCCGAACCGGTTTGGGTCTGGGTTCGGGAAAGTGTGCTGGAAAAAGGCTTTAAACACTTAGAAAAATTTCCGGACTTTTCAATGAACATATCTCCATTTTCAACGGGCCATAACTTGTTCACCGTAGCTCGGATTGAGGTGCCGTTTCTTCCAGTATCTTTGTTGCGGTAAGATCTTCAACTTTCCAGTTGACCGGTCCTCTGAAAGGTGGCTGTAAAATTACCAATCTGCCCTTGAACATCCCTATTATGCCTTATTTCACTGATTTGACTTCTCTTGCGTTCCACTTGCATTACGAGCCTACAATCAAGGAGCGTGAAGTCGTTGATGCAGATGATGGATACATTAGTGGATATAATGTATGCTTGATTCCCGGAATTCGGATAGAGGCCGTCGTGAGGGATCGTGTAGAGACGTGCCAGATGTAGCCGAATGTAGCGGCGTATGACATACAAAACTGTAAGATAACGGACATGAGAATTATGTCCTTACAAATCTCCCCCTATGTCTATGCCGGTACATACATAAAAAATCCGAATTATCAAAAATGAAATTGCCTATACAAATCTACCCTCCCATGAACCCAAAACTGGAAAAGGTACAAATGAATAGTCTTCATCGTTTGTTCTTCAAATCTTCAGGAATCTCAAATCTTTTCTCATCAGGGTGTGCAATTCAGAGATCATCAATGTAGTACCTACACACATGAGATAAAGAAAAAAAATACCAAGTGACGTATCGAGTTTGAAATGAGATAAACATAGATACCAATATATGATAAGCATAAGTCAAATCTCAAAAACTCCCCCAAAATTCAAACTCCCCCAGAAAAAGATAATTCTTTCTCCCCCTTTTTATGATGTCCCCAAATATACAAATAAGAAGAATGAATCAAACAAGAAAAATTGGGGTGTCACGGTATTCAAAACGTGCTCATGCAAGGATCAATCAAATGGAAAGCGTGCTCATGTAAGGAGATGCAAAAAAAATCTTCGCAAACTATTTTTGATTTTTCAAATTTTTCATACAAAACAAATAAATAGATACCATTTGAAAAAAATGCTACACAAATCACACCATGGATTTAGACTCAAACAACCAAGTCATGGAAATGGAATGAATGGGTGTGAACACATTCGATAGGTAAATCAACTCAATCAATCATATGTGCACGATGCATATGTGTACCCCTAACGAATGAGCATCAAAAGTATCCTTAGGTGTAAAAATTTGTTGAATTTAAATGACATCGACTTATGCAAATCAACAAATCAACGTCAAAGTGATTTCCACACCAATAACGTCCAAAACTATGTAGCGCATTTTCAAGCATTTCAAGGACGTGGAAACCCGTTTTAAATTCTCCAACCAAACTCCCTCATATATATATATTCTTTTAGAGGTAATCTAAATTCTCAAACTTTGGAGAATTGGTGCAAAAACCTAAATGTCCCATAATTTGGCATGAATTTCTTTTTATTGCCTTTCAATTTTTTCGGGCTCTTTTAAACCTCTTTGGACTTCGGATAATAAAATTCCTCAATTTTTTAGGTCCTTTTCAACGGTGGCTTTTGCGTAAAGGATAGATGATTACCTTTCGTAGCCCCTCCACATTATCAAACAAATCACACAAACTCACAAAACGGTTTTTATATGCACAATTTTCTTATAAAAATTTATCGCGCTTGGTTCGTTTTAAGGACAGGATTGAAGTGAAAACCCAACCAACATGTGATAAGACAAGCACAATAATCAAACAAATTCGTGCATGTGTGCAATAAAGGAAATATGAGTCAAACATGTAGGAAGTAACACTTAATTACATCTTAATGACTCCAAACATTATAAAGCACATGGATGAATTGACCTATTGTCTCAAAACAGTATCAAATAGTCACATGAAAAAATGGAATGATGTTGTGACTCGGTCATCCAAAGTGTTCAACCATAAACGGTGCAACCAAAAAAAATCTTTTTGTATTTTTCAAAATTTTCAAAAAAATATATACAAAAAGTACATGTCACAACGCTAGCAAAAATATATCAAAAAGCATAACTAGCGTATGACAAACATGCAAACACAATCATCTATATGATATGGCAAGAGAAGAATCATGTGCAAGCAAACGGGAATCAACTTGTCTAAAATCTAGTTCCTCCAAAAGTGATTTCCTAACCCAAATGGATGAAACACGTCAACAAGGGGTTTTGGGAACCAACAAAATACTAGACTTCGAATTCCTAGGACCTCTTCCAAGATCAAAACAAAATCGCCTAAGGTGACCATTCCTACCACAATATGAGCATGTGTAAACGGGTGGGATGACACCGAAAGTGTGATCTTTTCTAGCGTCCTTGGAATTAGTTGACCCTCTAAAACAAATAATGGTTTTGGCTTTAGCATTAGAAGCATGAGAACACGATGAGCCATTACCATCACTATAAAACCTACTTAAGTCTGTCAAATCATTTTTTAACTTCAAAATTTTTGACTCAAGCAAAGAATTAGACTCTTCTAAATTAAGGGACGCCTTCTTCAAATTATCAATTAAACTTAACAGTTTATCACGCTCCCCCTCAATTAATACAAACTTATTCCTAAGAGTCTTTTCGCGTGCCGTAAAATCATCGATTAATTTTTTACCCTCGACGGTACAAACGGGAACCCTAGAATTTTTTAAGTCCTCCAATTCCTTCTCTAAAACTAGGACTCTCTCATCACTCTTCTTTTTGGCAATTTTTAAAGAATCAAAATCAGTACACAAATTACCAAAGTGCTCACGACAAATATCACTTTGAGTTTGAAACTCTTGCAAATATTCAATCTTACTTTTAAAGAGAGAATTTTCTTTTTCCAAAACTTTAATTCTTTGGCAAAGTTTCAAATTCAAACTTTTTAATTTTTCAGTACGGTCGTGAAATTTTTCAAAAATAGGCTCCTCATTAAATGGGCGTTCCATTGAAAAATTGCGATTTTTCATAAAACTGATTTAAAAAAAAAATCAATATCACACAATTTTTGCGAAAAATAGGAATACGCGATAAATTTGCGCAACCTGCTCTGATACCAATTTGACGACGTGAGAAGTCAAATTGTATCAAAAAAATAAATCCTTGAAAAATCAAGATCACGCGATAAATTAGCGTAACCCGCTCTGATACCAATTTGACGACGTGAGAGGTCAAATTGTATCAAAAAAAATAAATCCTTGAAAAATCAGGATCACGCGATAAATTAGCGTAACTCGCTCTGATACCAATTTGAGAACGCGTGTAATATCGATTTAAATTAAATTCGCAAGTTTCCAAGAACCCTTATTTAATTAGCGTCTACTTTTAAGCCAAATAAAATCAACCCTTAAACATGCATTTAAATCAACCCATCAAATATAAAGCATGCGACACAAAGTTAAGGAAAAATCCCCGAAGGGCAAAACCTTTTATTTCTAGAACTTTAAAGAATTTACAAGACCATTGACTTACATACAACCTGATAATCGCCCACAAGTGTAACGCACGGTGTCTTTGGTAAACCTTCAAAGCAACGGCTAGAAACAGTGTGACACAGAAATACCCGCAGGTGCCGGTTCCTATGTCGGCGGCTGAAAGTTTCCCTTTCCAGGAGGGCAGCAATGAAGAAGAGAACGACTTCTCCACAAGGGTTGAACAAACCAAAGTTGTGTTCTTGGGTTACCAAAAAGATTCACAAAGGTTTGGCAATTGTGTGAATCAAAACATGAGTCTTGGGACTCAAAAAATATGAAGACTAGAGTAATTTGGACTCTCAAAAATGTCTTCTAAAGTCTTGCAAAACAACTCCCCCGAAGTTGGTATTTATAAGAAAAACAAATGAAGAGTTCCGCTTTTTTAAAACTCTAAAAATCTTATCAGCGTACAGGTACACCGAACCGGTTAGGGTACCCCTGCGAACCGGTTCGCCCCCCCGAACCGGTTTGGGTCTGGGTTCGGGAAAGTGCGCTGGAAAAAGGCTTTAAACACTTAGAAAAATTTCCAGACTTTTCAATGAACATATCTCCATTTTCAACGGGCCATAACTTGTTCACCGTAGCTCGGATTGAGGTGCCGTTTCTTCCAGTATCTTTGTTGCAGCAAGCTCTTCAACTTTATAGTTGACTGGTCCTCCGAAAGGTGGCTATAAAATTACCAATATGCCCTTGAACATCCCTATTATGCCTTATTTCACTGATTTGACTTCTCTTGCGTTCCACTTGCATTACGAGCCTACAATCAAGGAACGTGAAGTCGTTGATGCAGATGAGGGATACATTAGTGGATATAATGTATGCTTGATTCCCGAAATTCGGATAGAGGCCGTCGTGAGCGATCGTGTAGAGACGTGCCAGATGTAGCCGAATGTAGCGGCGTATGACATACAAAACTGTAAGATGACGGACATGAGAATTATGTCCTTACAAATTCCTATCCCTTCAGTTTTTTCTGAGTATGGCGATATACATATCCCTAAAACATAAAATAAGAATGTCTCTTGGTCTTCAGCTCTTGCTGATCAACAAAACATGCATACTTAATCAGGTCGAACTGATCTGCCGATTTGTCGATTCGTTTCCGATCCACAGAACATACTTAACCAGGTCAAACATATCTACTAATTTTTCAAATGGTTGTCGATTAGCAGAAAATACTTAATCATGTTGAATTTATCAAATTCCATATGCACCAATAGCTAGAGGCACAATTGTTTCTTGCTTAAATACAAACTTCCTGTATGACTTCGTACATATAAGTCACGAACAAGAAGTATTATCCAACTACGTTCAGTAACAATTTACTTCATATATGATTTCGTCATTGACAAGTCAAGAACAAGAAGGTTGTAAAACTTCGTATACAACTAAAAAAGTTACAAATAAGGACTAAGTTAAATGCGGGAAGACATGTAAACATTCCTAAATATTGGAATACAAACATATATTCCTTATACACTTGGTCATCACTGATAACTAATGCTAAATTTGGATTGATATATATAAGTGCAATAATAGAATCTATGGCATTACAATCACAAGTTGACTGATTGATTAAAATAATCACAGGTTAATAATACAAACATATAGATTTTCATTCATATAAACTATATTGCATTCGAATGAATAATAAAATACATAAGAATTATTCAACATGACGATATCCATGAGCTTTGGAGGTCGGCTGAGCTGGCTGCACTCTTTCCATTCTAGTAGGAGGATCATTTAAAGTATAGGGAGAATTAATAAAGTTAAAATCCTTTAACATTCTTCTCTTGCTGCTGCTCGGTACATTGATCATGTGAGGAGGGTGGAATATCTCCTGAACATCATGTAAACCATAGTCCCCTAAGTATTTAGTGATCAGGTATTGGGGAATAACATCAATAGGGATCCATGAAGTGTCCAACTTGAAAGGGGGGTTATCACAATCTAACAGACCAGGCTCGTTCCAATACCATAATTGGCTATTACGATCATGCTTCAATAAAGTTAAGTAATTAGTCCAACCCCATTTATAGCCTTTACGATGGGTCTGAGCAATGTGACCATCTATATGGCCTAAAGCTTCATTGTAGCCTTCCATCCACACCTATCTGGGTTGCTTGTTAAATTGAAAGGTTAACTTTTAACTTGCTGTTGAAGTTTCTTTAAAACATTATCCTTCACCTTCAACTGTACAGATTGGTCGGCAATGGCTTTGTCCTTAGCTTCCAACTTTGTAGACAGGTCGAAAATAGTTTAACTCTTTGCTTTCAATTGGGAAACCTAGTCAGCTAGGATTTTCTTGGTCCTAGTTTCTTCAATAGTTGGTCGGCTCGATCTTTTTTGTCTGGAAGATTGCATAGGTTTAGATTTTTTCAAAGTTTAAAGTTCCTCCATCAGTCTGGCATTCTCATTCTTAAAAAATGAGGCACCTTCATCGTCACCACTAACAGAATATTATTTTAAAGTCTCTAACTCATTCTGGAGTTTATTATTCTCTTCCTCCAAGAGCTTGGCGATCTCTCTGGATTCATCAACTTCACGATTCAGTAATAACTCTTTTTTCCTGTACGAAGAAGTATATTTTTCCAGTTTTTCCTCAAAAACCTAACCTTCACTCAATGTCCTGTACTTGGCATCATAGGCGGCATGCAGTAAAGCTTTGGTTTCATTATGGTTTGCCTGTAAGTCTTCAATCATCCCGTAATAAGCAACATTATTTGCCAAAGCCCTACGTAGAAAACCATAGACATGAATATATGCTTCCTTATCTTGCTCAGACACATCTGCAAGAAGCATGCTGAGCAAGTATTCTTCATATAAATCAATGTGGCCAGCTTCTAAAAGCTCTATATAGGTCGAATTCGGCATAAATTATATCTTGCTTCATAGCATTAAACTAAAAATTGCAAGTGTAAGTACGCAAGTATAATTAGTGAGCAGCTATAACATCAACATGGGAATTCATTCAACCAAGCAAGAAGAGCAAAAATATGAAGCCACACTCCGCAATAAAAAGAGAGGGAATCCAGTGAGCCTCAAGTAGTGAAAACACATCCACTGGTGGCAAAGGCATCTCTAAATCAACCCAATCAGGGATATTTCATTCCCCCTAAATTCTTCTAAGGAATCGCCAGGTACGATGTGAACCATGGTTATATTAAAGAAAGAAGGAAAGCGAAATAAAAAGAAGAAGAAAGCTTACAAAAAAATGAAGACTGAAGCGAAGGAAGGATGGAAAGAAAAGCTTAAAACACAGAGAACTTGGGGAAGAAGTAGACTTCGAAAGTTTGAAAGATTTTGGTAAAGAAAATTCGGCAAAATATCACTTTTTATAAATTACCTGGGATCTCGTGCAATAAATGATTACTCTATATCAACAATTGACATTCCAACGGCTTCGCAGTATAAAAAAATTAAAATACCCACTTACCCTTTGACGGTTCACTAATTTTCAAATTATTTACAAATATGCCATTACAAAATCAAAGTATGGAAAATTTGCATAAGTCCCACACGTCGGCAAATGCCGACCAACTCTGAAGAAAATATACTCCATCCTTTCAGCAAAACATCATTAATGAAGTATTGGGGGATTCTGTTGATACAAAAAATTATCCACCTACGTGGATCAATTAGAATTGAACATCTGTCTTCTTACATGACCGAGAGCCTAGTCAGCAGATAGTATCTCGATGGGTATGCCAACCAACATAAAGAATGCAAACCATCAATACCAATAAAGCGCCATAATACCATGGGTCTTGTCACACGTGGTTCACATAACCAACTTGAAGCACCTTATACCTTTGACTTACTTCAGTCTATATTGTATAAATTTTCAACTAATTTGGAAATAGTGACAAAATTGGTTGTCTAACCTAGAATCCAAAGATCCTCAGAATTATTCTCTCTAATCCTCTTCAATGATCCAAACAAGGTATAATTGAATCACACTACACACATTAGAAGTGCATACATGTGTATATATTGCTCATAATTGATTGTGTTTTAAATTCCCCTTAAAAAGTTGTTTTAATAAATTTTGGGAATTTTTAAACATTTTTAAAATAATGATTTCTTAAATAAAAAGTGTTTTTATAAACTTTGTGGGGTTAAAATCCAATTATGAAAAATATGTTTTTCATTAGAATGTTTGATTGGGTAGAATATCAAAGCGCTAGAGACTTCAGGGTGTTACCTGTAATTACTTTTGACGCGCGTTTTCCAGCCAATAGAATGCCAACACTTGTCACGTTCCTGATATCTCATTTTGTGTTTGTTTTGTGAGAGAACTGCCTGGTGTGTTGTGGATCGTTAGATCAAACCTTATCTATGGCCTGCATGCATTTTAAGCCTATCCTTGTGCTATCTCTTTGGACCAATCACATTCAGTTTAACCACCGCTATTTTACCACCCTTGGATCAAGTCAACATAAGGAAGAATGGATCTCAACCATTGATTTCGATCATCGATCCAGAACCTTCTTTGGACCCTATATAAACCCTCCTATTCTCAACCTTTGGGAACTTTTGGCAGTCGTCCAAATTGAGAGAAAAAAGAGAGAAGAGAGAAGTGAGAGAGAAGTGAGAGAGAAGAGAGAAAAGAAAAGAGAGAAGAGAGAGAAAGGGAAATGTGTTAGAGAAAACCTAACCCTAACCCTAAACAACTTCAAATCATCTTCAAACCTTCGTATATACAAAACCCCAAACACAACCTTGAGTGTTTGAGAGAGAGTGGTGTTACTGGTTTGTTCATTTGAAGCTGTAACCTCTTGATCTGTGATCTTATTACCAACTTAAACATTTTTGTAAAGATCTGTATTTCTTTATCATAGAAATCTTAGATCTACACTTTGCATTTTATATTTCACTAGATCTGCATATTTCTTTCTCGTTTTAAGAAAATCTTTACTGATTTAGATCTGTAAATATTTTATGGTTTCTGTTCTTATGAAACTAAACCTTGACCTAGTTGGATTCTCACTTGGAGATTTTCAATCTCAAAAATATTTTTAAAACTGAGATTGATTAAGATCTTGACTGATTTTGAATCAAGATATCCGTGGAATCTGGGATAAATTAAAGGTAAAAAAGGTTTCAAGTTCTGTAAGAAAGAAAGAAAAGAAAATCACAGCATATAGTCTTTATATGTAATTTTCTAGGACTGTCTGTAAAAACTAAGTGTGTGTGAGTTCATGCATGTGTTTAGAAATCACATCACAAACACTTAACACACTACCACACTGGAAGTGTTGTGAATAAGATCAAAGATTATTGAGTCGACGCAAGGAAAGCTAAAGCAAAGGAAGTTATCAAACTGGAAGAACATCATCAACAATCAGATCTAAGAGAAGTTAGAAGGACACCAAGTGGGGTATATTTCTAAACTTAGAATAGGCTGAGCTGTGTGCATGTATGTTGTATTATTTGTAACTGCTATTTATTTTTAGTGGATTTTTACTTTCGTGACTTAGAAGTCACCGTGGATGTTTCCTCTATTGGGAGAGGTTTTACCACGTTAAAAATTGTGTGTTCTGATTATCTTCATCTACTCATCTCATTCTATAGTGTGCTGAATTTTTGAAACTATCTTAGTTTTAAAACTGATTACAAAGTCTTGGTTATTCTCATACATAAGTTTTTGTAAACACATCTTGTTGTTTATCATTTTATTTTCAAAAGAAAAGGGTTTCTTCAACAAACATCTCGGAGTTGCTTATACAGTTTAGTCTTGTATTAAGCGGCATTATCAACGTTTTTCAATTGGTATCAGAGCCCTGTAAACTTTTATTTCAAAAAGATCTTGTGTTTGTGAAATCGTTTTCTGAAAAACCTAACTATGGACGAGAAGAATGAAAGGTTTGGTAATCTGTCCAGACCTCCACTCTTTGATGGAAACAACTTTGCTTACTGGAAAGTAAGAATGGTTGCCTTCATCCAAGGGACTTTAGGAGATGATGTCTGGGACATTATTGAAAACGGATATACTTATCCTACTAAACTAGCCACTGAAGGAAGTGATGAGAGGGTAAAGAAAATCTTAAGTGAGTTTACCCAAGAAGAGAAAACAATTTCTCGCAATAACAATAAAGGCAAGAATGCCATCTTTATGTCTATAAATGAGTATGAGTTCAAGAGAATCTCATCTTGTGCCACTTCTAAGGAAGCTTGGGACACATTAATCACTGCCCATGAAGGAGACTCCAGAGTTAAAGCTGCTAAAACTCAAATGCTTACCCAGCAGTACAACTCTTTAATTATGTCTGACTCTGAGTCTTTTGACGACTTTTACATGAACCTAACTGATATAGTTACTAAGTTGCATGCTAATGGTATTACATATGATAGGAATGAGATTATTTCTAAAATTCTAAGATCATTACCACAAAAGTTTGACAGCAAAAGGTATGCTATTGAGGAGATGAGTGATCAAAACCTCACCCCTGAGTTACTCAGTAGCTAACTTAGGACTGTGGAAATGGAATTAGACTTTAAGAAACAATTAAATCAGTCTCATAGAAAACAACCCAACTCTAACTTGAGTTTTTCCTCTAAGATATCTAAACATGAGACTAATCTGACCAACTGTGACTCTGATGAGGAGTGTGATATAGACAAACTAGATAATCAGATTGCCTTAATGTCTAAACAATTTAAGAAAATTATTAAATTTAGAAACAAACAGGCATCTAAACAAGGCAAGCCTAATTATCCAACTGTGTCTAATCCCAAACCTCATGAGAAAGGTCTTGACAAACATCCTAAGGACAACAACATCAGATCTAACAGAGATCTTAAAAAGATTGAATGTTTTAGATGTGGGAAACTAGGTCACATTGCTCACGATTGCAGAGTTAATCTGAATAAAACCAACACACACAATAGAGCCAATGTCTGTAAAACTTGGGATGATTCAAGTGACTCTGATGAAGAGGAACTTGAGTCATCAAATGTTCTTGAACCTTGCATGTCCTTTTTTGCTAAGATCATTTACAATGATGATATGCATGTATGTGATAATGATACTTCTACTTCTGCTTTTGTGAATACTGCTTTGACTGGCCTAGATGCCTTGTTATCTGAAAATGTTGCTAGCTCTAGTTCCGTGTGTGTGAGTCAAAGAGATCTCGATAACGACGGTGTAAATGGGTGCGTGAGTACTAAAACTGAATCGTTAGGGGTCACTACACACACTTCACTTAGCGACTTAGACACAGATGACCTCCCAGATATTCATACTTTGTATGCTAAAACTCTTAAAAAAGGCACTAGACTGGAGAAGACTGTTAGAGATCTGACTAAGAAATTAGATGATCTAAGTCTTATTGTGAAGCTGAATGCCGAAGAGTACACTAACCAGTGTCTGACACATCAATCTGAAATTGAAACTTTTGATCAAAAATTGAAAGAGTTGACTAAAACTAATGAAACCCTGGAAATGAAATACAAGGGAACATTATTAGAACTGGAGGAAGCAAAAACAAAGACAACAACTGTTTTCAAAAAAATTTCTAAGTTTGAAAACAATTCAAATTGTTTCACTGACATTGTTGTTGACTCCAAGACCAATTCTGATGATAGAACCGGTATTGGATTCTGCCCTAAGAATAAACCACAAACTACAAATCTTGAACCTATTAAGTTTGTGTCTGGGGGCAAAAGACCAATCGAAATATGTCCAGATTTTCATTTTATTAAAAAGGAATTTGATCAAAAGGAACAACAGAAAGACATTGGAGAGTCTAGTAATTCTAAGGCTGACAGTACACTTGAGACTAAATACATCTGTCCTTTGATCAGAATGGCTGAATCTACCTTTAAGACCATACCTCCTAGGAATAAGAATTCTGAACAGAATCCTGTTAAACCTATCTTTAGAAGTTTTCCTATGGAAGTACATCCCTCAAGCAATCAATATTGCTCCTACTGTGACGTTTATGGTCACTCTTTTGAAGGTTGTTATTCTAGGCGTCTAAACACCCCTGTGTACAACACTCCTGTTTACAAGAACTTTAACTATTCTAGGCAAAATCGTAACCATTATGTCCTTCCAAGACAACCTGACAAGAACTCTAACTACAGGAATAGAAAGACCAAAACTAAGAGTTCATTTAAGAGAAAGGCTCCCAGAAACTTTCCTAAACCAAAAGCTCAACCTTTCCACAAAAATCAGTTTGTTGCTCCAAATATTTTTCGACAAAAAGATGCTTCTCGAAAATTTTATCAAATGAGAGCAAACTTGCGCAAAATTAAAACTAGAGCTATTTGGGTTAGAAAAGATGATCTTGCACCCCAAATGAAGTGTAACATTGTTATCACTGCCTTAAAGGCTAAACACACTTCATCTAGTTGGTACTTAGATTCAGGATGCTCCAAACATATGACAGGAGATGAAACCAAACTCTTAAACAAAACCAGATTTGCTGGAGGTAAAGTAGTTTTTGGTGACGGAGTTTCATCCCAGATCATAGGTAAAGGAATCCTAAAAGAAGAGGGAATGCCTATTTTGGAAAATTTACTTTTAGTTAAAGGCCTTAAAGCCAACCTCCTAAGTATATCACAATTTTGTGACTCAGACCATACATTTACCTTTTTAAAGAACAATTGCAAAATTCTAAATGATAAAGGTGAATGCATCATTACCGGATTTAGAACACCTGACAATTGCTATACTGTCAAGACTAGTTCTGAAACCTGTAACATTGTCAGAATGGATGACAATGAAATCTGGCATAATCGTATGGGTCACCTAAGTTATGATATCCTTGGTAGATTGTCTAGTCAAGAGATTGTTAGAGGAATTCCTAAAATTAAACCTATTTCCAATGTTGTTTGTGGTCATTGCCAAGAAGGAAAAATAGTTAAGACTTCGCATAAAAAAGTTAAAGACATTCTCACCTCTAGACCTTTAGATCTCATCCATATAGACCTTATTGGTCCCTCTAGAACTGTTAGTCTTTGTGGACACAGTTATATCATTGTCATAGTTGATGATTTCACACCATTTACTTGGGTTGCCTTCTTGAAACATAAATCTGACACGTTTCAGAATTTTTTGAAATTTTTTCTAAGAATTGAAAATGAGAAGGACACACAAGTCAATCTCATTCGTAGCGATAGAGGGGGAGAGTTCATAGACACGGGAATAGTTGAATATTGTGACTACAACGGTTACAAACACGAATTTAGTGCCCCTAAGACACCTCAGCAGAACGGTATTGCCGAAAGGAAAAACTGAACTCTTCAAGAGATGGCACGTGTCATGCTGCATGCCAAATCTCTACCTAAGTACTTTTGGGTAGAATCTATTAGAACTGCATGTCATATCATTAATCGGGTTTACCTTAGGAAAAACACTAAACAAACCCCTTATGAGTTGTGGTATGGTAAGAAGCCTAATCTGAAATATTTAAGAACTTTCGAAAGTCAGTGTTATGTCTGTAAAGACAGAGAACATTTGTCTAAATTCGAGACGCGTGGTGATAAAGCCATCTTTTTAGGTTACTCACCAAACAGTCGTGCTTATCGTATATACAATCTGCATACTAAGAACCTTATGGAGTCGATAAATGTAATTGTAAGCGGCACTATTGTTGAAAATAAGATATCTGAATCACCTATTGTGGTTGAATCTGAAAATGATTTCAAAAATGATTCACCAGAAATAGATGACTCATTACCTATTGAGAGTCCAGAATTACCTGGCTGGGTCTCTAAAGATCATCCCATTGACAACGTGGTCGGTAATCCTAATGAGCCAGTCTGTACTAGATCCCAGTTAAGAAATTATTCTAATTATGCATGTTTCGTTTCCCTTGTGGAACCGAAAAATGTTAATGAAGCATTGAATGACACACACTGGATTTCTGCTATGCAGGAAGAACTTTTACAATTTGTCATTCACGATGTCTGGTATCTTGTACCGCGGCCTCAAAACAAAAATGTTATTGGCACACGTTGGATCTTTAAGAACAATTCTGACGAAAATGGGGTAATCCTTAGAAACAAAGCTAGACTAGTTGCTCAAGGTTACTCACAAATAGAAGGGATAGATTTTAGCGAGACATTTGCCCAGTCACTCGTCTTGAATCTGTTCGACTTCTTTTCGCCATAGCGTGTCACTTAAAATTTACATTTTATCAAATGGATGTCAAGTCTGCCTTCCTCAATGGAATTCTGTCCGAAGAAACGTATGTAGAACAACCCAAAGGGTTCATTGACCCAAAATATCCAGACCATGTCTTTCGTCTAAAAAAGGCTTTGTATGGCTTAAAACAATCTCCTAGAGCTTGGTATGAACGCCTTTCCAACTTTTTGTTGGATAAGGGTTTTAAGAGAGGAGGTAACGACCAGACCCTCTTTGTCAAACATTTTGACAAACACATTATTATAGCCCAAGTCTATGTAGACGACATCATCTTTGGGTTTACTTCAACATCTGAAGTTAAATCCTTTTCTGCTATTATGCATAAGGAGTTTCACATGTCCCTTATGGGGGAGCTACAACTTTTCTTAGGATTTCAAGTGAAACAGAATTCTGATGGATTATTTGTCTCTCAAACTAAGTATGCCTTAGATCTTGTTAAGAAATTTGGTTTAGATAAGGCTAAAGTTGCCAAAACGCCTATGAGTACTACTGTTAAATTATGTAAAGATGAAAATGGAAAGTCAGTTGATTCCACACTTTATCGTAGTATGATTGGTAGCCTACTCTATCTAACTGCCTCACGACCAGATATAATGTATGCTGTATGTCTGTGTGCTCGTTACCAGAATAACCCTAAAGAGAGCCATTTATATTGCATAAAACGTATTATAAAGTACATAAAAGGCACTCTTAATCTTGGACTTAGGTACAGTAATGATACCTGCAGCACCATCATAGGGTATATTGATGCTGATTGGGCCGGTTGTACTGATGATAGTAAAAGTACATCAGGTGCCTGTTATTATGTCGACAATAATTTAGTAGGTTGGAGTAGCAAAAAACAGAATTACACATCTTTATCTACGACTGAGTCGGAATATATAGCAGCAGGAAGTTGCCGTGCTCAATTGTTATGGATCAAACAAATGTTAAGCGACTATGGGATTAAAGAAGATCAGTTACAATTATATTGTGACAATCAAAGCGCTATTAACATCTCTAAAAACCCGGTTCAACACTCGCGAACTAAGCATATCAAAATCAGACATCACTTTATACGCGAACTTGTTGAGACTAAGGAGTTAGAAATTCATTACCTACCTACTGATTTGCAACTTGCAGACATGTTCACTAAACCTCTAGACTATAACAGATTTCTGTATTTGCGTAATTCTATAGGTATGGTATGTGCTGATTAAATCTCTTAAGACCTTAATTTTTTTCCCTTTGTCCATTTGAGACAAAATGGGGGAGAAATTTGAGTCTTACGGGTTCAATGTTTTGTTCACATTTCATCTAAACTACTTGATCTTAGTGTGCATATTTGCAGGAACCTCTTCTACTGATTTTCTACCTTTTCTAGTGTACAAATTTGTAAATAGTTGAGTTATGTAATTTTTGACTTTCTAGGAAATGGGTAGATAGTATCTTTTGTATAGGACTAGGTTTTATTTTTTTTGGTTCCCTAAGAGTTTCAGCTAACTCAAAGGAGATTTTGTCTCATATTTCAAAAAGGGGAGATTGAAGCACCTTATACCTTTGACTTACTTAAGTCTATATTGTATAAGTTTTCAACTAATTTGGAAATAGTGACAAAATTGGTTGTCTAACCTAGAATCCAAAGATCCTCAGAATTATTCTCTCTAATCCTCTTCAATGATCCAAACAAGGTATAATTGAATCACACTACACACATTAGAAGTGCATACATGTGTATATATTGCTCATAATTGATTGTGTGTTAAATTCCCCTTAAAAAGTTATTTTAATAAATTTTGGGAATTTTTAAACATTTTTAAAATAATGATTTCTTAAATAAAAAGTGTTTTTATAAAATTTGTGGGGCTAAAATCCTATTATGAAAAATATGTTTTTCATTAGAATGTTTGATTGGGTAGAATATCAAAGTGCTAGAGACTTCAGGGTGTTACCTGTAATTACTTTTGACGCGCGTTTGCCAGCCAATAGAATGCCAACACTTGTCACGTTCCTGATATCTCATTTTGTGTTTGTTTTGTGAGAGAACTGCCTGGTGTGTTGTGGATCGTTAGATCAAACCTTATCTATGGCCTGCATGCATTTTAAGCCTATCCTTGTGCTATCTCTTTGGACCAATCACATTCAGTTTAACCACCGCTATTTTACCACCCTTAGATTAAGTCAACATAAGGAAGACTGGATCTCAACCATTGATTTCGATCATCGATCCAGAACCTTCTTTGGCCCCTATATAAACCCTCCTATTCTCAACCTTTGGGAACTTTTGGCAGTCGTCCAAATTGAGAGAAAAAAGAGAGAAGAGAGAAGTGAGAAAGAAGTGAGAGAGAAGAGAGAAAAGAAAAGAGAGAAGAGAGAGAAAGGGAAATGTGTTAGAGAAAACCTAACCCTAACCCTAAACAACTTCAAATCATCTTCAAACCTTCGTATATACAAAACCCCAAACACAACCTTGAGTGTTTGAGAGAGAGTGGTGTTACTGGTTTGTTCATTTGAAGCTGTAACCTCTTGATCTGTGATCTTATTACCAACTTAAACATTTTTGTGAAGATCTGTATTTCTTTATCATAGAAATCTTAGATCTACACTTTGCATGTTATATTTCACTAGATCTGCATATTTCTTTCTCGTTTTAAGAAAATCTTTGCTGATTTAGATCTGTAAATATTTTATGGTTTCTGTTCTTATGAAACTAAACCTTGACCTGGTTGGATTCTCACTTGGAGATTTTCAATCTCAAAAATATTTTTAAAACTGAGATTGATTAAGATCTTGACTGATTTTGAAGCAAGATATCCGTGGAATCTGGGATAAATTAAAGGTAAAAAAGGTTTCAAGTTCTGTAAGAAAGAAAGAAAAGAAAATCACAGCATATAGTCTTTATATGTAATTTTCTAGGACTGTCTGTAAAAACTAAGTGTGTGTGAGTTCATGCATGTGTTTAGAAATCACATCACAAACACTTAACACACTACCACACTGGAAGTGTTGTGAATAAGATCAAAGATTATTGAGTCGACGCAAGGAAAGCTAAAGCAAAGGAAGTTATCAAACTGGAAGAACATCATCAACAATCAGATCTAAGAGAAGTTAGAAGGACACCAAGTGGGGTATATTTCTAAACTTAGAATAGGCTGAGCTGTGTGCATGTATGTTGTATTATTTGTAACTGCTATTTGTTTTTAGTGGATTTTTACTTTCGTGACTTAGAAGTCACCGTGGATGTTTCCTCTATTGGGAGAGGTTTTACCACGTTAAAAATTGTGTGTTCTGATTATCTTCATCTACTCATCTCATTCTATAGTGTGCTGAATTTTTGAAACTATCTTAGTTTTAAAACTGATTACAAAGTCTTGGTTATTCTCGTACATAAGTTTTTGTAAACACATCTTGTTGTTTATCATTTTTATTTTCAAAAGAAAAGGGTTTCTTCAACAAACATCTCAGAGTTGCTTATACAGTTTAATCTTGTATTAAACGGCATTAGCAACGTTTTTCACAACTACCACATTCATTATGTATGGGTGTAAATGCTTAAATGTATAAAGTCATTCCATCCCTTAACAATCCAACCCCTGATATCCCAGTCACTATCAATATGTTATTTGCCTTGCATCAAAGCCAAGATAGAACAAATCCTAGAATATTCTTATTTACAAGAGTACCTAGCTTTCTGTAATCTTTGAATTCAATACCATAACAGTGGACGTAGGCTTTTTTACATAGCTAAACCACTTTGAAATCTTGTGTCATTCTTTTAATTATTCCATTGCAATTCTATATTTTATCTGTGATTCTAAAATTGGACTAAGTCCATTTTTTGACATCAACATCAACGTAAGAATAAAATAAAAAACTATAACACGACTATGTATGAATAAATCTCACGAAGGGAAAAATCTTGAATGACCCAGCCACACAAGTTCACTACGATATAGGTCTATATACAAGGACAACTTAAACTTGTACAATGACTTGATGCCTCCAAGGCTTGATGCGCTTCCTCATACCTTGTTACCTTCTTCGTATCCATAATTGGATTCCTTCCAATAACCACATAACGCATGCCCTTCCCATGTCTTGAAATCCCACCGATCTTACCTGTCTTGTGACCAGTCTTATCGTCACACAACACAAACACGGTATACACCGCTTTGAAACACTCTTAATTTGAAGAACAAATAACCTTGGTTTAGCACACAAGATATCTCAAACATACATATGTATGTGAAACTTGGATCTCAAAACCTTGGGTGTAAACTAGGATTAGTGAGGCTTTATATTTGACTTGATAATTCATTTTTGCAAAAAGCCTTAATGAAAACTTATGCCAACCCTAAGTATTTATAGATAATACAATTTTTTATACAGTTTTTTTTTGAGAAATATTTTTCCAATGAAATACATAAGGTCATTCGAACGAAGTTTACATTCTCCTTGGAATGAAATTGAATCTTATTCAATGAACCTGCATAACTCGTTTGAACGTCCTTCGAACGAGCTTTGAACGAAATATTTTTGTAAACATAATTTTTTGGTTTGAACCTCGTTAGAATGAAAAACCATTTCTAGTTTGAACACTCGTTCAAATGACTTTTATAAACTCGTTTGAACGACCACACACAACTCGTTCGAACGACTGAAAAAAATTATTTTGGAAATTATTTTACGAAAATGCTTAAAAACATATTTTAAAAATACAATCCCCAAAACTCGAATCCAGGGATCAAACACAAATATGAATTATACCTTAATGAGATGACTTGGATGTTGAAGTTGAAACTCGACACGAAACTCCATGTGTAACTGATGTCGCTTTAACACTGCGGTCTTTAAACACATATCACAGGCTTGAAAGACAAACAACTCAAATCCTAACCTATGACATAAAAAAGTTTTTTCCAAACGAAATTAAGTGAATATACATACAAATTGACTTGAGGGGAAATTTTTTTCTCACTAATATCTCCCTTTGGATATTTTAGGATAAAACTCAAAAATAAAAACTTAATGGGTCGTCAAACTCACTAAGACTCAATACCCACCCCAAAAGAAAAAAGTACAGATGCTTGATAGATAAAACATTTGAGTAGCTTTGCTCTTGTGAAAATTTTATCTTATCATTGCTAAATCTAATATAACAAACCCTCCCCCTTTGTCTAGAAATCTCCACCTATGGTAATACGTCTCCCCTAAGGTAAAATTTTGAAAACACTACAGTGACCTAGTGTTTATATGAGGATTATCAAACGAACAACAATTTTTATTTTTTTAAAATTTATCTTTGCACTAATTAAACCATATTATTGTATAAACAACTTACCAATTTTAGTCTTGACTTGCGTGTGCATATAGGTGGAATACGCAAGTATAAAATAGCAAACCATAAGACGACGATGTATGAAAAAAATCAACAATGAAAAAAATCTCGGATGGTCTAGACACACAAGTCAACTATGATAGAGTTCCGTATACAAGGACAACCTAGACTTGCGTAACGACTTGATGCCTCCTAAGCTTGACACGTTTTCTTGCCCTTTGTTACCTTCTTCACATCTACTATTGTACGTCTTCTAATATCCGCACAACATAGGTACTTCCCACGCCTCGGTATCTCACCGATCTTAATTGTCTCATGACCAGTTCAGTCATCGCACAATACAAACACGATCTCCACCGCTTTGAAACACTCTTCATATGAAGAGAAAAATAACCTTAGTGAAACACACAAGAGATCTCAAACATATATATGTATGTGAAACTTGGATCTCAAAACCTTAGGTGTGAACTAGGGTCTGGGAGGCTTTAAATTTAACTCTAACATTATTTTCATAAAAAATTAATAAAAAATTATACTAGCCCTAACTATTTATAAAAAAATGCAAATTTTGAGGCGACACATTTTTTGAGAAATCTCGTTCAAACGAACTTGCAGAGCTCGTTTGAACGTCCTTCAAATTAGATTTGAACAAAATATTTTTGTAAACAAATTTTTTTTGTTAAAATCTCGTTAGAACAACAAACCATTTCTCGTTTGAACACTCGTTAGAACGACTTTTATCAACTCGTTTGAATGACCACATACAACTCATTTTAATGATTGGAAAAAAATCTTTTGAAAAATCTTTTTACGAAAATGACTTATAACATGTGTTAGAAATAAAACACCGTAAACCAGAAATCAAACATAAATATGCATTCATACCTCAATGAGATTCCTCAAATGTTGAATACAAAACTCGACACAAAACTCGATGTGTTCTTGATATCGCTTTAACTTAACCGCTATGGTCTTCCAACACTCATCATAGGCTTGAAAGACAGACAACCCAAATGTTAACCTATGACACAAACAAGTTTTTCCCAAACAGAATTAAAATAACATACATACAAATTGACTGGACTAAAATTTGTCCTTACTAATCTCAAAAACAAAAACCTATTAGGCCATCACACTCACTAAGACTCAATCGCAAAAAGGAAAAAGAACAGACACTTGACAAACTTAAAAATCGAGTATCTTTGTTCTTGTGAAGTTCTTATCGCATCGTTGCTAAACCTGCTCACTTAACACACCTTTCAAATACAAAGAGAATATAACAATGTATAAACTGAATATAACCCCCCTCTCTGTCTATCAATCTCCACCTAAGGCAAAACGTCTCCCCCTAAGGTAAAAATATGAAAACACTATAGTGACCTAGGGTTTATACGAGGATTGTCAAATGAACACCAATTTTTTTCTTTTCAAATTTATCTTTACACCAATTAAACCACATGGTTGTGTAAACAGTTTACCAATTTTAGTCTTGACCTAAGCATGCACCTAGATGATATACGCAAGAATAAAATAAAAAATACAACGCGACGATGTACGAGGGATATCCGCAATAGGAAAAATCTCGAACGTCCCTGCCACACAAGTTCACTACGATATATGTCTATATACAAGGAAAACTTAGACTTGCACAATGACTTGATGCCTCCAATCCTTAATGAGATTCCTCGTCCCTTGTTATCTTCTTGCATCCACTATTGGGAGCCTTTCAATAGCCACACAATGCAGGAGCTTCCCATATATCAGAATTCCATCGATATTACTTTGTTTTGTGAGCAGTCCAATCATCGCATAACACAAACACGGTCTCTCCACCACTTTAAAACACCCTTAAGATGAAAAGCATACAATATTAGTGGAACACCCACGAGATCTCAAATAGACATATGTGTGTGAAACTTGGATCTCAAAACCTTGAGTGTAAACTAGGGTTTGGGAGGTTTTAAATCTAACTCTAAAATTCATTTTCGTAAAAAATATTCATGAAAACTGATTTCAATCCTAAGTATTTATAAAAAACATGGATTATGAGGCGATACATTTTTTGAGAAATATTGTTCGAAGGAACCTGCAGAACTCATTTGAATGTCCTTTGAATGAAATTTTTTTGTAAGCAATTTTTTTTTGCTTGAATCTCGTTAGATCGAAAAACCACTTATCATTTGAACATGTGTTCGAACGTCTTTTATAAGCTCATTTGAAGGACCACGTACAACTCGTTCGAATGATTGAAACAAATAAAATATTTTTATTTTGAAAATTCTTTTTATGAAAATTCCTCAAAAGATATTTTAAAAACAAAAATCCAAAACTCGAATCTAGGGATTAAACATAAATATTCATTCATACTTCAATCAGATCCCTCGAATGTTAAAGTCTGGACTCGACACGAATTTTGATGTGTACTTAATGTCACTTTAACTTAGTCGCTACTGTCTTCAAACACACATCATAGGGTTGAAAGACTAACAACTCAAATCCTAACCTATGACACAAATAAATTTTGTCCAAACGAAATTAAGCCAATATACATCTAAGTTGACTCGAAGGGAAATTTATCGTGACATAAGGTTTTAAGAACACTCACTGCACTCGTGTCCAACTCATGGCTAAACCCCCACCTTCTCATTTGCATTATTCTTATCTTAAAAGAAAATGACATGTACATGAATTAGATGCCACATTTTTCCATCTCTATAAATCTAGGAATACTCGAATTTAGTTATTAAGGTTTCCCCTCACCCTGCTATAGCGGTGTGTACATCCAATATAACTGCTTGTACACCCGCTATAGCGGGTCCCATTTTTATATAGGCAAAACCCTTCTCATATAGTTCCTTACCATACTTCTTATTATCTAAATAGCTACCAGACGTTTTCTACAATGGTTAACTTTAATTCTAATAATTCAAGAAAATCCCCCCCCCCCCGATTTGTATTTAATTATGTATAAAAAACATAATCTATTAAAATAATATTTGAACCCTAACATAAAAAACTCTTTTCAAATATTACATTTTCACGATATACACATTTTATTTACCAAACTTTATGAAACACGTAGATTAATTAGCACAGACTAATAATAATATATCAAAATATTGCCCGGTGCAAAACTCACATAAAAAGATAATTGTACTTGGTATGCAAATCCATGAAAAAATATGTGACTGCCATGCAATGTCATGCCGGTCTATGAAGCACGCATTTAATGCTTGTAATATATATAAAAATGTATGCACGTATATATCTGGTAATATTTTACATTAAAATATCATGATATGCCGCGTAATAATATATTCACGAGTCGGGGTATTACATTGTTCCTCCTTAATAAATTTCATCCTAAAAAATCCTCTCTTAATCCATAACCATCTACCAACATGATCTCCACGTAAATACATTAAGTCTTAGCACTTTTTCATTTCTTGGGTATCACCCCCAAGAGTCATCACCCCTTGCATCGAGATATGAATGCCAACTAGTGTTCTCACTTGATTGATCGAAAACCGATGTACGAATCTTCTTAAATCTTCTGTATCTAGTGGAGATGAATTCAAATGAAAAATCTCAAGGACTATCATTAACCCTGGGCTTAAATCGTAATCTAACACATATACCTATACCTAGATGCTTCCCGTGGAGTCATCAATGTTGTGCATCAATATACGACTTACTTCTAACCACATATTTTGATCATATTTTTCGTTTGACAAAACCTTTCAAATTCTTATACATGGGGTAGCTACGCAATTTGATGTCACAGCTAACCCAAAAATCTTATAGGTTAATTCATTGGACATACATTGCCTCATCTTTACCCTTCCCAGTACCTTAGGATATTATATGAACTCCCAACTTCCATCTGTTATGTGGTTATGTATCCCATTTATAATTTTCATACACAACTAGTCTTGCTTTAGGCTTCACAATATATAAGTCATTCACTTTTTCACTGTGGCAACCCATGCAATGCACAGTTTCCATAATAATAACAAACACAACATTTTTTGGGATAGGCAATAAAATGAAGTCAAACCTATAATTCGATGACCCCGATTCCATTCCTAGGGTTAAAACCTTTTAATATCTATAAATCAACCTTTCAATTTTGAAATTATGTATCCACGAGCCTTACCGGGTCACACACAATGAGCCTAAACAAACAAACAAATATATGCAAATAATTTCAATTACACGTGAAATCATCCACACACACACACAAGGGTGGTCATGCAAACTTAAGAAAATTACCATACGGAACGTGCCCTTAGTAATCATGCACCAACACTCTGTCAAAACTGCATCGTACCTAGGTAGCCGTTGAGTAATAATATTTTAACCAATATAATTAAACGAAATGCCTTTGGAGTATGGCAGATCGTCCGCGTTCCTTCCCAAATTTTGAGAAATTTTAGTATGTAAACAGCCAACTCTCTCTTACTCATCGAGGACCCAAAATCATACGTGACTAGAGATACCGATGAGTTTGCTTGCTACTAATTTATGTAGTCCTTGTATGTCCACATACCATGACCTAAAATGTCACTCCACAATGAGGCCACATAAAGAGACCGCTAGACTTATGCAATGACCCTGAACGTATGATTATTAGGGAGACCACAACATAAGACTTCCCTCCTTAGAAATGATGCATACCCTTTTCCTCACCTTGATGAACACAAATTTTCCAGGGATAATCGTCGATACATCGACGACCTTTCTTCGAAGCCATATGAAAAATTCTTCCTTAACCACTAGAACCTCAATGATAAAACCCAAGTAAATGCATTTAAATCATCACTTGCTTTAAGACATGAGCGATCAGTGTACAAAAACGTTGTTGTCCATAAGCCTATCGAGTGGAATGCCCACCCCAGTACGAGTGTCTTTGCCATGATATCAACTATCATATACTTTGCCATATTTTGAGGCAATATTCCTTCACTTGAGTTGTATGTTAATTAGATAGAACAACACCGACACACTTAAAATAATCATGATGCTCAGATCATATTTATCCCTTTATTCCGTATTTCTTAATTGCTACTTCCTGCACGAGACACACGGAGGGCCAATTTATTCTTGTCACAGGAATTTGATAAACATGTGCTAACATACACACGATGCAATGCCACTTGTCATTTTTACTACCCATGATTGGATATGAGTCCTAAAGTGTAAAAGCAACGTTAACATCACCCTTATTTGCCAACTATCCAAGAAGCCCAAAATACTTGCCTACAACTTCCCTTTTGGCCAAATCACTTATGCTACCTAGAAATTTTATGCCTAATTTGATGTATAATGCCAAAGAAATTTTTGAGAGACTAAACTACCAAACATCGTTGCACCTGACGGTGCTGCAAAAATTACACAAAAATTACCTTTAGCATGCGTCATTGTCCACAAATCTCCAAAGATTGAAAAATCACAATTTCCTAGTCCTATAATGAGTTATGATCACTAGAATTGTTTAACCCAATGGTGTTGCTTGCAATACTCTTCCCTGGAATACCAATAAAATTAATATTTTTCATCGATGATGAGAACCTTTTCGTAAATACTATAACTCTTATTATATGATGCATCTCATTGCTTACCTGAGACTACACTTCTCCTTTCAATGATAATGCAGTCACTATAGATATTTTGAGCAAATAGAAAAGATGCTACTGAAGTTCCTCCTTATAGACCTCACCTCACCTCATGCAAATGTTGCGCGAGGTAAACCACTTGGGGCTTACCTCCCCTATGTCTCCTTGAACTTCAAACATTATATATAAAGTGTAACAACAGACAAAAGTCATTTTAACACTCACAGTGATGCAAAAGTCCACTATTACGATTCAACGCGTCCTTTGGGTAATGATCCTATTTCACACTACGTACCGAATCCATTTGGAACATTTATTCAACAATACTTGTAATCCACTAACATTAAACCATGATGCGTAGTTCTATGTTGCAATAAGAACTTATTCGTGTCCCGAGCCATGATGCGACGATGTATAGGATGAGATACAACGTTAGTGCCTGGACACTCTTGATTACTATCATTACCTTAATGCAAATAGTGGGTGCCAAACTAAGGCACCTAGTGATTCCTAGTAACGGGGTCGCCACATTTCCACTGAGCTACTCTGATAACTTAGTTCCACGAATAATCACAGTTCTTCTATGGGAGCCTTACTATAAAACACCATAAAATGTTGCTCAATCCTCAACAATGATTAAAACCCTTTTTTCTACAGGCAATGATATGTTACCCACTTTTTAAGAATGTTGATGTGATCACCCATTTTCGAGGTGAACACTCACCGAGCCACTTTTCACTATCCCCTATAATACCAAAGATCTAGTACGGTGATTAAAACTCATCCAATCATCATTAAACAAGATATTTTCAACGATATTGAAATCCTTAACTCTAAAGTCGCAGTCACATGCGCACCTAAACAAGA
The DNA here is from genome assembly GCA_949130495.1 of Sambucus nigra. NCBI lineage: Eukaryota > Viridiplantae > Streptophyta > Magnoliopsida > Dipsacales > Adoxaceae > Sambucus > Sambucus nigra. The sequence goes on along the minus strand of OX422207.1, from coordinate 304,886,225 downwards.
GTCCTCGCACTCATTACTAGGCTGAGTCTCAAACCGAACATTGAACATCTAAAGATCAAATCCTGACCTAACGACTACATGTCACTCTCATAAGAAATTCAAGCCTAAAGCTTTAATACAGAGTTGTAATGCCTCGATCCAAATTTATGGATCATCCACGGATCAACCCGATCCAGTCTGACTACGTTAAGTGTGAAGTAATTTGAAATAGCCTAGTAAATATTTTTAGTCCATTTTAATCAACTATATTTAGTGAATAAGCATGTAATTCCATTTTTCAGGCATAAAAGCATAATGGCACCAAGTGCGGAACCCATTAAGCAATGCCCAGGGTTCAAGAAACCAGAGCTACTGGCGTAAATAGTAAGAATCACTTACATGCAAAATGCTCTTGAAATACAAAACATCGTTTAACCTATCGTAACAAAGGGAGCAAGGTGAGATAATACCCATTAGGGTTCCAGACAAAATACAATATAAAAACGAACAATAGAAAGAACATATACTATATCATATAATAACTCGAATGTACATTCAATAACTAAACATTGTATGCATTTACCATATTTTATTCGATAACATTTTCTTTAATTTAGATTGAAAGCCATTAACCTTAGCATTATATGCTTTACCATTTTATTAAAAAAACATTCCATTAATCCACACTATTATTATGCGAGAAACACGCGTTTATTTTTCATTTACGTTAATCTCGTGTTTTTTTTCATTTATGTTAAGCCCGTATTTTTTTAAAATTTATCAATTTCGCATTTAAACTTCCATACCCATGGCCTTTTCTAAAATAATATTTTGACACACGCGCCTAGTGTAAAAAAAGACTTATTTAAACTTATATATATAAATACGGGGTTATAACCACTATTGGTTATTCAAATGTCTAATTACATTATTTGTTACTTCCTTTTCTTTAACCGTTTACCAACACATTATTGTGTTAACTCGTTATATTCTTTAACCCTTTATGCCATGGGTTTATCAGTTATCTCAATTTTATGATTCCCACAATTCCATTATATGCTAATTAAACCCATAATATCACATCCCTATGCTATTATTAAAAATGTATCCTTTTCGAGAATTTACCAATTATATATCTTTCCATTTAGTTCTTTCTACATCCTGGGGTCAACCTTATCCCATTTATGTTTATGAGAGTTCACTGTCTATCATAAATGCTGCAATCGTTGCTTTCCTAGCTAGTAGTTTTGGGTCTAAGACGAAGTGGCACCCTAGGTTTCGAGGCCCTCCTTAAGTTTTACCAGTATTTTGTTATGAAAGCTTTTTCACTTTACCTTAAATCCATTTACTTGCAGCCCAACCGTCATTTTTATCTAAAAAAATGACTTTTCACCGTCCTTTACTTGCATAAATGTACTTTTTAGTTCCTTAACGTTACTTTAAACATTTTACCTGGCTCGAAGGCCAAACCTTTTAAGGTATTTCTTACCTTAATTATCCATTATGTACCAATGTTATGCACTTTGTTTACCCATTAATAACTTTTAGGTCCCTACTTTCGAAGTCTAACTAACTTAATAACTTTTATTTTCGCTTTCAAGATTTTAAACTTATCATTTTATGAGAAATTCACTAAGTCTCAAGGGCCTTAATTTGAATCACATTACACTAGGGTATTTTATTCAAAAAGTGTGACTTGTGGTACCATATTTGTAAACTTTATGATTTCGATGGAAAAATGTAATTTCCACATTTTGGTGAATATTTTGCGAATAAATATCCTTAGGGTTTGCTTTGTAACTATCCCAACATTTACTTTACTTTTATATTTTAACACCTTAAACTAACTTTTTATGTACTTTTATATATATTCATGGTGTTTAAATCCACACCCATTTACATGTATCATATGTACACAGATATGTCATTTTGAGGTGTTGACATTAACTTTATTTGAAATTATTTAGCAATATTATCCATGAAATTGCACATTTAATTTCTTGAATATTCTGTCCCAAAATCATCTTAACTATTTATATCAATTTCTCACATGAGATAACATATTTTCACATGTAATAATAACATATTTACTCATTAGTTTCACGAGAACATAATTTCTAATATTCCGAATTTTTTGAGAAAACTATTCAAACCCTCTAGTTCCATATTTTCATTTATTCCCAGGAAAATAAAAATATTATCACAATAGTAGCATGCTATGTAATCTTCCTATGTAACTACTCCCATGATATATACTAACATTTATTCCCATGTTATGTAATATTTCTATGTAAATCCATCACGACTGCTAACCTGGAGATAAACTAAAAAAGAAGAGAACTAGATTCTTAGGGACCTTATACTTGTAAATAAGGATTATCCCATCCTATTTGGGGTTATTGATCTGTATCTTTCTCACGAAATTTGGACTCTCATATAGTAACACTAGAGCTACAGTCATTTTTTTATTCATCCTAATTAATAATTAACACTCCCTCTCTCTCCCGTGGATGTAGACAAGACGATCTACCGAACCATGTATATCTAGTGTCACTTACTTTATTGCACTTATATTATTAGGGTCGATTTATAATATTACACTTATTGTGGTTTCAATATACCCTATAATTTACCTTCGTATGTGGGAAAGTTTTGAATTCTAACCATCATGAAACCTTATCCAAACAGTAATATGAATGCTCACAAGTCTCATCGTTCGCATACGGAAAGTCATATCCAAAATGATATACTAATTGTCAGGAGGGAGTAGAATCCTTCAAACTCCCCTCCACCGCTTGGTCAGCCGAGGTCAAGGGGCTCTTGCCCAAAAGGTCTGGTCCTAGTCATCTATGTTATAATCCCTTCATAGAGCGACCTGTGGAGAGAGTAACATCGCGACTGGTTAGTCTTTATGAAGAGAGGTTAGACGATCGATGTAGAGATTGCCCGTCTAAGGAACGAGTTTACCAGGCAATCAGAAGAGTAGAATTATGATTTTAATAATCTTGAATGATGTAGAATATGATAATATGTTCCCCAAGACACAATAGGTCCAACAAAATCGACTGAGTTTTAAAATCAAGGAGCCCTCATGCCAGGCAATCAGAAGAGTAGAATTATAATTCTCATAATCTCGAATGATGCAGAATATGTTAACATGTTCCCCAAAATACAATAGGTCCAACATAATCGACAAAATTTTAAAATCAAGGATCCCTCTTGCGGTACAATCTAATTTGTAACATATCTATCATGCATCGGCTTGTCACTCTACTAGTCGTAACCATGTACCACTTCAGCTAGAAGAGTGTGCACATAACAGTAGGTCGGCCGATGTCGCCAAAAAGGTCAGAATTAATGAACTCAAAGACTTTGTCAAAAAAAGAATTGGAAGGGAGGATAAACCCCAATTTAGCATGAACTGCAAAGGATTTTGCTAGGAGAACATTGGGGCATGGATTGACCTGGATATTTGCTATGGAGATAAAAGCCTCAAAGCCAACAAAAATCACCATATATTGTGGAAAGATAGACCCCTCTCATCATATTATGCACTACCAATAAATAATGTCTTTTTGGAGTCCCCATGACGCCTTCATGTGTCAATTTTTTCCCTCTACTCTACGGGACGGTCTCAAGTGGTTTTAAAAATTTATCCCCTGGTCAATTTCCTCGTTCAAAGGTCTTGGCAAAAAAATTATGTCTCGCTTCGTCACTACCAGGAAGAAAGATAAATATGTCAATTCACTCATCGCCCTTGGAAGGAATAAATAAGAGTCCTTAAGTCAATGCGCTCACTATTATGACTTGTTCAACGAGATCGATAACTGCAGTGAGCAGCTAACCATCTCGTCCTTTAAGTTTAGACTTGCTAGATCAGATGATCTCTATCACTCCTTGACCAAAAATCCCGCATCCACTATGGACGATATCATGGAATGTATTTATAAATACACCAAGGTGGAAGACGAGATTGTTAGTATGGAAGCATAAATCGATCAAGTTTCTAAACAACCTAAGAAGAATGATTCGATGAAGTCGTCCAAAGGGGGAACTAGTTAACTCCAATGAAGAAGGAAACATGGAGTGACACTTAAAAATTACAAAATAACAAAAGTACCTATCAGGCAATATATTCATTTTTCAAGGAACCGATCTACAAGTTGATTCCTTAGATAAAGGACAAATCATTACTTAAGAGATTAACTGAGATGTCCAGGGATCCAAATGATAGGTACACATATCTCAGGTGTACCTACCATTAAGACTATGTTCATCTCATAGAAAACTATAAGATGTTAAAGCAAACTCTCAAAGATCTCGGTAAAATCAATCATCTTAAGGAATACATTGACATAACCAAAACCAAGTGCTCAACTCGAGTGAACTCAATGCAAAAAGTGGACGACGATGTCCCACCTTTGAGAATAGTTATAGACATACACGATTATATTGACCTCTCATAATGTAACAAGAAGAATCTAGGGGAAAGGGTGAAGATTGTAAAATTCATCCAAGAAGATTTTCAGGGGGAATTATTTAAGATCATATTGCCTAAGAGGGAACACAAGGATATGAATTTCGATTAGGGATGGAAACAGGGAAGATTTTGGTGGGTATCCGTCCCACCCCCGACCCTAATAGGGAATTTTTAGGGCAAATAAATAGGGTGGGTTCGGGTTCGGGTTCGAGTTCGGGTTAAAAATAGAAAAAACCCGTCGGGTCAGGTCGGGGCGAGTTGGTGTATAAAACCCCCGACTGGATTAAGTATATTATTACAAAATTACCCTTATATATTTATAGGTTTGGGGTTAGATTTATTTTCCTCTTCCATTTTGCATGTCTACTCATCTTCTCCCGCCCAATCCCTCATGCACAAACGTCACCTTATAGTCTTGACCCTCCTCTCACCGATGAATTGTCCCTCTTCTCACCGATGACTTGTCACTCTTCTCACTCGCATGGTAGCATCGTCTCCCACCTTTCTCATAGTATGCTGCATCTCTCTCTCTCTCTCTCTCTCTCTCTCTCTCTCTTATGTTAGGGCTAGCTGAAATCGATTTGTAAATCATTTTTGAAATGGTTTTATAATCAATATTTTGGTATTCATATATTAAAAAGAAATGAGTAGTGGTTAAACCTAATCTCTGTTATATGATTTGTAAATTGGTTTACAAATATGCAGAATCTTTACTCCATCTACAAAAGTTGTGATGGGTTTGTTATATATTTAAATAAGTATTTGATTCATGATAAATTTTATTTGTAGTGGTTTAAATGTAACGACAATGTTGTTTTTCCATTTGTGATAGTTATGAAATTCTATTTGTGAAATCAATACCTCGATTTTGAATTGAATTTTAATTTGTGATGATTTATAAACAATCATTAGTTGATAATGTATGATATTTCTTATATCCCTAAAGGAAGTGCTTTGATAATAGGTAATTGTGTTGAAATTGTCTTAAAATTTAACATTAGAGTAACTATTACAAACATAAAAATCTTTGGAGTTTTATGCGAGGGAGGACCAAGCAGGGACGGGCCCTCGTGTTTTTTTAAGAGGCAGGGTGGGGATGGGGGAGGACAAATGAAGGGCAGGGTGGGTCGGGGTGGGGTGGAGAGTTCGGTGTTAGGGAGGGTACCCCCAACCCCAAACTAGCCTCGTTGCCATCCCTAATTTTGATCGGATAACCTTAATAAAACCTGACATCAGCCCTAACTATTTATAGAAAATACGAATTTTGAGGTGGCATATCTTTTGAGAAATCTTATTCAAATGAACCTGCATAACTCGTTTGAGCGTCCTTCGAATGAGATTTGAACAAAATATTTCTATAGACATAAATTATATGTTTGAATCTTGTTATATCAAAAAACCACTTCTCGTTTGAACACTCGTTCGAATGACTTTTATCAACTCGTTTAAATGACCATGTACAACTTGTTTTAATGATTTGAAAAAAAATATTTTGAAAAATCTTTTTACGAAAATGACTTATAACATATTTTAGAAATAAAACACTATAAACCATAAATCAAATATAAATATGCATTCATACCTCAATGTGATCCCTCAGATGTTGAATACGAAACTCGACATAAAACTCGATGTGTACTTGATGTCACTTTAACTTAACCGCTATGGTATTTTGACACTCATCGTAGGCTTGAAAGATAGGCAATCCAAATCTTAACCTAAGACACAAGCAAGTTTTTTCCAAATGGAATTAAGATAACATACATATAATTTGAGTCGACTAGAAATTTTTCCTTACAAATCTCCCTCTTTTGCTATTCCGGGACAAAACTCAAAAACAAAAACCTATTAGGCCATCAAACTTACTTAAACTCAATCGCAACCCAAAAGAAAAAAGAACATACACTTGACAGACATAAACTTTAAGTATCTTTTCTCTTGTGAAGTTCTTATCACATCGTTGCTAAACCTGCACACTTAACACACCTTTCAAATGCAATGCGAATATAACAACGTATAAACCGAATATAAAAAAACCTCCCTATTTGTCTATCAATCTCCCCCTAAGGTAATATGTCTCCTCCTAAGGTAAAAATATGAAAACACAATGGTGACCTAGGGTTTACATGAGGATTATCAAATGAACACTGATTTTTTTTTTCAAATTTATCTTTACACCAATTAAACCACATTGTTGTATAAACAATTTACCAATTTTAGTCTTGACCTAAGAATACATTTGTGTGATATATGTGAGAATAAAATAACAAACCACAACACAACGATGTACGAGGGAAATCCGTAATGGGAAAAATCTCAAACGTCCCTGTTACAGAAGTTCACTACGATATAGGTCTATATACAAGGACAACTTAGACGTACACTATGACTTGATGCCTCCAATCCTTGACGCGCTTTCTCATCCCTTGTTACCTTCTTTGCATTCACTATTGGACGCCTTTCAATAGCCACACAATCCAGGTGCTTCCCATATATTGGAATGACATCAATATAACTTTGTTTTCTGACCAGTCCAATCATCTCATAGCACAAATATGATCTGCACCATTTAAAAACACTTTCAATATGAAGAGCAAACAATATTGGTGCAAGACACAAGAGATCTCAAGCAAACATATGTATGCGAATCTTGGATCTCAAAACCTTAGGTTTAAACTAGGGTTTGGGAGGTTTTAAATTTAATTCCAAAATTCATTTTCGTAAAATACCTTCTTGAAAACTTATTTCACTCCTCAGTATTTATAAAAAAATGGATGTTGAGGAGATGCATCTTTCGAGAAATCCCGTTCGAACGAACCTGCAAAACTCATTTGAATGTCCTTCGAATGAGTTTTAAATGAAATATTTTTGTAAACAATTTTTTTTTGTTTGAACCTCGTTAGGACGGAAAGCCGTTTATCATTTGAACACTAATTCGAATGAATTTTATAAGCTCGTTTGAAGGACCACGTACAACTCGTTCGAACGATTGAAATAAAATAATATTTTTCTTTTAAAAATTCTTTTTATGAAAATGCCTTAAAAAGTATTTTAAAAACAAAATACCCAAAATTCGAATCTAGGGATCAAACATAAATATTCATTCATACGTCAATTAGATCCCTTGAATGTTGTAGACGAAACTCGGCATGAAACTCGACGTGTACTTGATGTCGCTTTAACTTGGTCGCTACGGTCTTCAAATTTACATCATGGACTTGAAATACAAACAACTCAAATACAAACCTAGGATACAAATAAGTTTTGTCCGTAAAAAATTAAGCCAATATACGTATAAATTGACTCGGCGGTAAATTCATCTTAACACAAGGTTTTAACAACACACACTGCTCTTGTGACCAACTCATGGTTAAACCCCCACCTTCTCATTTTCATTATTTTTATTTTAAAAGAAAATGATATGTACACGGATTAGATGCCATGTCTCCCCATCTCGATAAATCTAGGAGCACTTGAATTTGGTTATTAAGGCTTCCCCTCACCCTGCTATAGATGTGTGTACAACCGATATAATCGCTTGTAAGCCCACTATAGCGGGTTCCCTCCCCGTAAATCCATTTTTAGATAGGCAAAACCCTTCTCATATAGTTCCTTACCATACTTCTTATTATCTAAATAGCTACAAAAGGTTTTCTACATCGATCAACTCTAATTCAAATAATTCACAAGAAGCCCCCCCCTATTTGTATTTAAGTATGTGTAAAACAACATAATCTATTAAAATTAGGTTTCCACCCTAACATAAAAATGACCCTTTTCAAATATTACCTTTTTCACGAAATGCTCATTTTATTAACAAAAGTTTATGAAACTTGTAGATTAATTAGTAAAGACTAATAATCACATATCAAAATATTGCCTGATGCAAAACTCACGTAAAAAGATCATTGTACTTCGCAGGGAAATCCATGATAAAGTGTGAAATAACCTAAACACCCTAACGTGTTTTAGTTAATAAATAAAACTCCAACTCTTTTAAATTTTATTTTAAAACATGATTGAAACCGTTGTACGCATTCACACAAATAAATACAAATTTATGCTGCTGCTGCTGAAATAAAGATAATCAGAATGGGATGAGGAAAGGTAGATAGTGACACAATATTTGTTCTCGAGGAAACCACTGTGGTGGAAAACTCCGTGTCCCTAGTCCTAGGACAACTCACACACCCAAGTCCACTATTATCAATTACAAGTTACAGATTACAGTCCCCAAGTTCACAATGAATTAAACTAAGCAAATACATACTTGTATAACTAGCCTAGTCTAAAACAACCCAACTTGACTGAAAATTAGTCAACACAATAAACCTAGGTAATAGTGACTATCACCCACTCACTACACATGCACAACAACACACCCAAACCCGAGACCCCCTAAAGTTGTGCAATGCATAAAAATAATTAGAGGTTTGTTTTTCTCAAAACATAAAATTTATTTTGTTTATAAAAGGAGACTAAACACACACCAGGTTAAGTCTACTTTTATTAAAAAAATACCAATCAGTGACTAAGTGAAAGGTAAGTACAAATTCAAAAACAAACTCTCAAAACTTTTTTTGCACAAGCCAAAGCACACACCCAAAACAATCTGATTTAAAAATGAAAAATATGTTTTAATCAGTTTAAATAAACTCCGGATACCCACATCTGATCACCACACACTGAGATATACAAACTAGTTATATTAAGCATGTGAGTCCAAAAGAGTTAAACAACTATGTTAAAACAATAAGATTAAGATGAGTTTAAACTGAGTTAAACACAAGTTATATACTGAGTTAAACTAGGTTAAAGTGGGGTTAAAGTTACGTCCAATACCAGTCCAAAAATTGTCGAAGTTTAGTCCGAGTTAACACCGAGTAGAGTCCTAGTTTAAAGCTGAGTTGAGTCCGAGTTTAAAAGTAAGCCTAAAATAGGCTTTTGCAGAACTATTCGAAGAGAAAAGTCAGCCCACACGAAAAGCCAAGACAAACGAAAGTCCAAACTATCAAACCTCCGTATGAGCAATGAACACCAAAGATCGGAGTTCCAAACGACAAGGCTTATATAGCTACCACAACTGCTCGTCTTTAAATCGAAAACCCCAAAACTGTTATCTCACTTAGTTTAAAAGAGACTTAGGTCAGTCAAGGTCATATGAGTGTGAGAGTGTAAACCAGAGTAAAGATCTAACACACTCAACAAGAATCATGTAAGGAAACAGCAGAGAGATAAAGAGAGAAGACAGAGGTAAAAAAAATATTGGCTGATATTCCTTTGATTTGAAACCCTAAAAAATAAAAAGTCCCCATCACATGCTTTAAATACCCCAACGAAAGTGGCGTGGTCCATAATATAATAAATAAACCACACAAGGGTACAATCGAATATTCCCATTGGCGGCTGGGGATAAAATTTCCAATCCAAGAACCAAGGACCCATGAGTCTTTAACCATGGAAAAAGGAGGGGGAAAAGGGTCAAACAAATGGAGACAACCAGCTGGCTAATACACGTTAAAACAGGTCTCGAGAAGACCAAAGGAAGTAATCCTCGAATGCCCAAAATGCCAACAATATCAAACGATCATCAAAACAAAAAACTCTGCCATTTTATATTTGTTTAAACGATTATAATAAACATAATAATCTTTGTTTATTATACAAAATGTTTAAACATAAACAAACAAACAGAATAAAAATGAAATCAAAATATTTTAAAATAAATAAATATTAAAAAATAGATAAAAGATTCCAAAGAAATAATTTTAAATAAATTTAAAAATTCAAATATAAGTATGAATAAAATTAATGAATTTATAGCACAAACCAAAAATGTTGTAAAAGAAATAAAGTCTCAAAAAATTGGGACAAACAAGAAAGACAATTTCAATCTCCCCCTTTGGCCAATTTTGAGACAAACAAAACTTTGAGACTGTACAAAACTCAACTAACAACATTTTGAGTCCTAAACAAATACATAACTCAACTAACAACATTTTGAGTTCTAAACAAATACATAAACAAGTACATAACTCAACTAACAAACAAGAGTCCTAAAAGACCATAAAAGACACAAAGGGTCTCAAATTCTCCCCCTATTGGTCTCAAAGGGACAAAGGACACCATTAGACATTCGTTGAGTTTCAAATATATGATTATCCTATGGTTTAGTAAATAAATCAGCAAGCTGGTCTTTACTGTTAAGATATTCAATACAAATTTCCTTTTTCTCAACAAGTTCCCAAATAAAGTGTTCACGCATTTTGATATACTTGGTACATGAGTGGAAAACGGGATTCTTTGTAATACTAATGGCACTTTGATTATCACATAAAATGAGAGCATTAGGTTCAATTATTCCATAGTCGTTTAACATTTGTTTGATCCACAAAAGCTGAGTACAACCGGTTTTGGCAAAGGAAAGGGACACACAATTCTGATTTTTATACGACTAAGAGATTAGGTTGTGTCCAAGTAAAAGCAGCCACCGAAAGTGCTTTTACTATCATCGACACACTCGACCCAATCGACATCCGTATACCCTATTATTTTGGAATTTGAGTCAAATATGTACATAATACCAAAATTTAAAGTGCCACAAACATATTTTAGTATGCGCTTAACTGCAAACATGTGAGATTCTTTGGGTTCACATTGATATTTAGTGCGCGCACACACACACACACACACACACAATGCATTATATTGGGTCTACTAGCCATTAAATAAATAAGGCTCCCAATCATACTTCAATAAAGTATGACTTCAACCTTTTTACCCGATAAATCTTTAGATAACTTAGTTGTGGAACTTATAGGGGTCCTAACAGTTTTTGCATCAGTTAGCCCATAACGTTTAGCCAATTCAGTGGCATATTTAGTTTGAGATATAAAAATGCAGTTCGGTTTTTGAGAAAGTTGTAAACCCAAAAAAAATTGCAACTCACCCATCATAGACATTTGAAATTCAGATTTAATGATGTTAGCAAAAATTTCAGCCTCTTGAGGAGATGTAGACCCAAAAACAATGTCATCAACATATTTCTGAGCAATAAGCAAACAAGTTAGATTTCTTTTAATAAAAATTGCTAGGTTTAATCCCCCTCGATTAAAGCCATGGGTTAAAAGAAAAGAAGTTAGCCGCTCCTACTAAGCACGAGGGGCTTGTTTGAGCCCATAAAGAGTTTTCTTCAATCTAAACACATGTTCGGGAAGAAAAGGATCAACAAAACCTTTAGGTTGTTCAACATACACTTCTTCATTTAAAAACCCATTTAGAAATGAAGATTTTATGCCCATTTGGTATAACTTAAATTTCAAATGACACGAAACGACAAGCAAAAGTCTAATAGACTCTATTCTAGCAACATGGGCAAATGTCTCATCGACATCAATCCCATCAATTTGGGAGTACCCTTGGGTTACTAATCTAGATTTAATACGCAAAATATTACCGATTTCATCACATTTATTTTTAAATATCCACTTAGTTCCAATGACATTAGTATGGGAAGGACGAGCTTAAATTGATCTAATTCCTCTTGCATGGCAAGGAGCCAAGATTCATCAACAAGGGCATCTTTTATATTTTTAGGTTCTTCTAGAGAAGAAAAAGAAGACATCAAGGCATTTAAAGTTTGAACTCTAGTTTTAATTGGTTCTTTAACATCACCCAAAATGTTATTTTTAGGATGATTTTCCCTAACCCAATTTGGAATATCATGGTCTTCCGGTGGAAGGGAGTCCAAGTCACTATCCGTTGATTGTTTTGATAAATCATTTGATGAAATGTTTTCAACGAGTAATGATTTCGGGCTGTCTTCTACCAAAGGGGCAACGCAATCATTTATCACAACATTAAAGGATTCCATAATATACTTAATTTTCAAATTATAAACTCTATAAGCCCTACTATTTTGGGAGTATCCTAAAAAAACAACATTGTCTCCTCTAGTATCAAATTTAGACAAGTGTTCACGATCCTTACACACATAGCATTCACTACCAAATACTCTAAAGTATTTCAGATTTGGTTGTCTACCATACCATAATTCATAGGGTGTTTGTTTAGTATTTTTCCTTAAATGAACCCTATTAATTATGTAACAAGCTGTTTGAGTAGCTTCAACCCAAAAATATTTTGGTAAATTCTTAACATGAATTAAAACACGAGCCATTTATTGAATGGTTCAATTTTTTCCTTCTACAATACCATTTTGTTGAGGTGTCTTAGGCGCACTAAATTCATTTTGATACCCATTCCTAAGGGTGCAACTGATATGGGTTTTTAACGTACTGTACCATTTTGGACCGAGGAAAAATGATTTTGGTTTCATATTATGAAATACGAAAAATCAATTTTATCGAAATCGAAAAGACCGTAAAAAATTTGGTTGTTTTTGGTTTTTAGATAAAAAAATGATTTACCGAATTTATCGTACCGACTAATCGTACCGAAATACCGTACCAAACTTACCGCATATTACCATATCAATTACCAAATAAAAATCATATTTAAAAAAATATATATACCCAATTATCAAGATCCTTCATTTTTTCAACTAATCTCATCCATTCAGTTTCCTTACTATAAATGCCACCAAACCCTAAACTTAAACACAAAATCATCTGCTTGTACACACAACAAACCAGAAATCTCTCTCTCTCCAAAGCACAAGGTAACTTCTTCTTTTTCCTAACCCAAAATCATTGCAAACTACGTTTATATCTCTTCTTTTCCTTATTCAGAGTTGTACTTGTTGCGTTTGTGTCCTGAATAATACCAGTTGGCCGAAATAATACTTGTTGAGTTTTTGTTCTTGTGTTGCATTTTTGGGCAGAATCATACCAGTTAGCCTTGGCCGGAATAATACATATTGCGTTTTTGTTCCTGTGTTGCATTTTTTAGTGCAATTTATATTATATTTTAGTTTCAAGTAAGGCATTTAACTAATTAAATGACTTTAAAATTTTACCAGAATCATACTATCAAAATATATACCAGATTTACCGAATGCATAAATCGATTTGAAATTCTGGTATTTACCGGGAAAGAACTGAATTGAAACCGAAATTACCGAAACCAAAAAAACTCGAAAATATTGAAAAAACCCAAAAAATCGGCCGATTTGGTTTTTGTTTTTGTTTTGATGTACCAACCGGTAAATTGGTACGGTACGGTTTTACCATTTAGATTTTGGTTTTGGTATTGGTAAGGGGTCATTACCGACCATACCGTACCGGTTGCACCTCTACCCATTCCCAATACAATAGTCAACAACACACATGTATTTGAATTCTTCACCCCTATCACCACGAATACGGATGACTTGAGTATCCTTCTCATTTTCGATTTTTAGCAAAATTTTCAAAAAATGATTGAAAGTGTCTGATTTTTCTTTCATAAAAGCATCCCAAGTAAATCTAGTGAAGTCATCAACAATAACAAGAATATAGGAACTACCACATAAACTACTTGTCCTAGAGGGACCCATTAAATCCATATGTAACAATTCCAAAGGGTGAGAAGTAAAAATATCAGTCATTTTCTTATGAGCAGCCTTATGAATTTTATCAATCTGACACGAACCACAAATAGAGTGTTTAACTTTAGTTATTTTCGGGGAACTACGAACAAAATTTTGACTAGTTAATTTTGACAAACTATCATAATTTAGATGTCCTAATATTTCATGCCATAAGTCTAAATCACTCATCCTAGAAGATAAATAATTTTCAGATTCATGTTCATGTTTAACCGCATAGCAATGGTCTAAAGTCCTACTACCACACAAAATAAGATTCCCATTTGGGTCTAAAATTTTACAATCAGATTTGGAGAAATTAACAGCATGATCGGTGTCACAAAATTGACTAATACTTAATAGATTTACTTGTAAACCATTAACAAGTAAGACTTCCTCTAAGTTAGGGAGCCTATCCGCCACAATCGACCCTTTGCTTATGATGTGGGATATCTTTCCATCACCAAAATTTACAACACCACCAACAAAATATTTTAAGGTGGTAAATTTGGATTTGTCCCCCATCATATGCCTAGAGCAACCATAATCTAAGTACCATTGAGAATTTTTATTACGAGCATTTAGTGCTGATAAAACTACATTGCACCTCAATGAGTCATTTGATTCAGATTTTTCAACCCAATCAGTCTTAATTTTCTCAAAAATAGTTTTTGTTTGATAAGGCTACTTGTTGGACAGATTAGGCTTCTTAACAAATTCAGTTTTACCGTAAAATCGAGCTGGCCTATTTTGAGTTTGCAATTTTTTATAGCAGAATTCAATCAAGTGACCATTTTTATGACAAAAATCACAACGAAAAAATTTCCTATAAACAGGTTTGGTCGGGACAAATTGTTTATGGGTTGGTCTTGATTTATCCATGTTTTCCTTTCTAAAACAAAACGGTTATAAATGACCCGATTTAGAGCATAATCCATATTGAAAAGTGGGCTTAGTAGTTTGAAATTTCTTACCATTTTCAGTTTGCCTAAATTTGGTCCATTCTGTCCTAATTTTTTAAAACATAATTTTTTCAAATGTCCAGTTTTGTGACAAAAATTGCATTTAAAGATAGTTTTAGAAGAGGTAGAACAAGCCTCATTTTTAACTTGTTTGTATGACAACCTAATTTCATTAGACTCGGGAAATTGTTCTTTTGAGTTAACAAAAAACTCTTTACCCTCAAATCCAAGCCCTTTTGTAGGAACAAAATCAGAATAAGAATTGGTTGGATCATAACAAATATTTTTCTTAATAGTTTTGACTACATTACTAACATTTCAAAAACTATTTAACTTTTTGGAGGTGATCCCTAGCTTCTTTTTACATTCATCATATTTATTCAAAACAACCTTAAGTTCAATTTGAGATTCATAATATTTAAACAAAATTTCCTTTTTTTTAGTCTCAATAGAGTGATTCAAATTAATTAGCATAGAAGTCCTCTTTTCAAGTAAAACAATATCTTTTTCCAATTATTCTATGTGAAAAGTAGATTCTTCAGACATAAGTCTGATTTGACTATTTAAAGTGTCAATTTTAGCTAATAGTCTAGAATTACCCTCATCTAAGTGTGTGATTTTATCAAGTGTGTCATTTTCAAAAATATCACACACACACACACACACACACACACACACGCACACACACACACACACACACACACACACTCTCTCTCTCTCTCTCTCTCTCTCTCTCTCTCTCTCATCAACAATTGCAGTAACCGCAGGCATATCAAATTCATCTAAATTAGCATAAATATTTCCAATGTAAAAAAGAGAAGCCGTGACAGTGGGGTGATTTTCAGCAAGAAAGATGTGAGATAAGTTTACAAAGAATAAATCACAATTATCATCACACAAATCAGAAATATCAAATAGACTAGACAAATTATCTAAGATGTCCTCCAATATGATAGTACATGCAAAAGTAAAATGCCATAAGATTATCAAAAGTTTCTTCATTATCACTATCGGAGCTATCATCCCATGTTTTGGACAAATGTGCTTTATTTGAAGGTTTCCATTTTGATTTAGAAAAGAACTTATCATCATAGTGACTATATTCATTGCACTTACGGCACTGAATATGGCTCAAATCCTTTTTAGATCCAGATTTTCCAAAGATTTTCTTCTCAAAATATTTTTCATGGGGTCTATCGGAATAACTAGGTTGGCCTTGTTTTGATGGAAATTTATTCCTAAACTTCACAAATTTGTTATAATGTTTAGTCAATAGAGCAATTTCACTATCCAAAGAATCTAAACAGATTTCAGATTCATTCACATTAGATAAAGAGGATACAAAATCCAAACTATTTTCACTTGTTCTAAAATTAAGCCCATTTTGAGTTTTGGTGTGTGCGGGTGCTTTGCCTCTTTGCTAATGTCTTAAAGTATTTTGATATTCATAAGTTTTAAGTTTGCTACACAAGATATGAGGTGTACAACTATCCAAATTATCAGCTATAGTGTGGGAAATTAGATCAAAACCCTTAGGAAAAGATCTAAGGATTTTATCACATATTTCAGAGTCGACATAAATGACACCATTAGCATGTGATTAATTCACAACATCTTGAAATTTTAAATAAAATTCATCAAATTTGTCACTATCTTTCATGTAAAGATAATCATAAAGTCTAACTAACATTTGGGACCTGACCCTTTTAACTCTAGAGTCTCCTTCATGGGTAGTCATTAAAATGCCCCAAGCCTCTTTAGATGTAGTGCATGCTGAAATTCTTTTATATTCAGTTGCACCCATCGCTTGGAAAATGGTTTTTTGCCTTTGTTATTAGACTGTGAGTATTGCTTTTCCTCTTTGGCCCATTCTGAAAGGGATTTTTGAACAAACATTTTAGCATCATTATCATTAGGTTTAGTAGGAGCAGAGAAACAAGTTTCAATCGTATCCCATACCTCATCTCCCAAGTATTGGAGGTGCGCAACCATTCTTAATTTCCAGTAAGCCAAGTTGTCACCATGAAACACGGGAGGACGCACGGAAGATCCACTATGGTCACCCATAATAAAAGGTTGTATATTTTAAAATAAAAGAGTTCAGGATCTTTGCGGAATAAAACTTTTAAAAAGTGAGTCCTGAAGCTCTGATACCACTTGAAATAACCTAAACACCCTAACGTGTTTTAGTTAATAAATAAAACTCTTAAAATTTAATTTTAAAACATGATTGAAACCATTGTACGCACTCACACAAATAAATACAAATTTATGATGATGCTGTTGAAATAAAGATAATCATAATGGGATGATGAAAGGTAGATAGTGACACAGTATTTGTTCTCGAGAAAACGACCGTGGTGAGAAACCCTGTGTCCCTAGTGTGGCACCCCGCCTAATTAAATACCGGGTGATCAGTCCTTTATTAAATTAAAAATCAAGGTGAACGGTTGGTTCATTCTTAGCATCACTGTCGTAAAATAAAATTTCCAATTTAAACACGCTAAATAATTAACATAAGTGTCAAAACAATTTAAACCTTATTTCTATTTTATTTAATTCCATTAAGAAAACCTTTTCAATGATTAATAGTTTAAGAATCGTATAAATGTTAAAGATGGCAATGAACACACAAGAATTTAACCATTCATATAAACCAATACCAAGTCTAAAAACTACAATTGAAATCATCCTGACACGAATTACATCCCAAAGAGTACCAAATACTGAAAAATAAATGAATAAAAATCTTTGACAAATCCAACTGAATAAGGAAACGGGCGACACATGCCCTAACTAATCAGGACTATACTAAGAGTAGAGTCAATCAACGAGGCCGTCTAAGCAATGGCCTGCAACTCCCACCTAAGCTGCAGTGTGTCCGTTCCAAGGAATCTAAGCATGACGCCCCTGTGGCTGGGTATATATATATATATATATATATATATATATATATATATATATATATATATATAAACAAGAGAAAAGAAATAACAGGAAATGGGTCAGAGCCCGAGTGTAAAACAGTTTAAAAATAGTTTAACAAGTATTTAAAATGCTTACCGGCTAATGAAACAACCATGTTAGTGTTCGACATTCTCTTGAGAAATTCTCACCTCTCATCTAGTGTGCACGCCCACCGTACTATTAATCTCAAAAGTTTATTTTAACTTAACTTTCCCATAAGGTTTCATTCCGATAAATACTATGGCTAAGATAATTAATTTCTGAAAATTAAGCTCTCTTATATATCTTATCATTTTTAAAATAACCCAGTGATTTCACAAAAATTCCCAAACACTTAGAATAAAGTTGAAGTATTTATTGATTACTTAACCACTTTTATGCATAGTAGAAAGTTCCCATACTTAAGTATATATATATATATATTAGTCACTCATATAATATATACACTATCGTCACCCCACATAAAATATATGGTGCTGTCATACTCTGCTATCAAGTCCCCGTATCACTCGTACTAAGGGAAATACTAGTTTGGAATCACTCTCGAACTGTATTAACATAAAACACATACAAAGGGAGGCGAAGCATAGTTCCAAGTCACTAAGAGATCAGTACATACCCTCACGTCTCTTAGGACCGTCTGACTATCAATCAGATAGCCTGTACCAAGGAATCCTATGATCTAGGGTACAAGTCAATATCCCCCATAAAGGCCCAATCGAGATAAGACTGTCCCGACGCGGAAACCCCCGTGATAACATGTAGCTCGAGTACGATTTTTACACAGATATATAATATATTCATAATCACACAATCATACATACATATATATATATATATATATATATATATATATATATATATATATATATATATATATATATATATATATATATATATATATATATATATATTCACATTTCTAAATTTGGCGCTCCCATGGCCTATAATTATAATTATCCGTTATTAGCACATTTTACTCAATTTTCTCGCATAACAGACCAGACACTTTTATTCTCATATATGAGTTACTCCATACTTACTTCTCATCTCTCGAAGTATTCTATCTCCCTAAGTATACTTTCAGTAGGCACTCTCACTTATCTTCTAGTCTAACTTACTCATGAGTCTCGATCTTTTATTAGACGTACGTATGATTTCGTATGTGTGAATAACTCCCCGTTAAGCCATAATTTCATCCTACCTTAAATTTCACTCAACGGGGTCTACCTAGACCCTATTGGTCCTCTCTATATCCCATTATGATCTAAATTTAATAATCAAGGGTTCCTACGCATTTTAACCGGATTAAACAAAAAGAAGGGAAATACGCAGTTTTCCAGGGGGGATCGATCGATCGAAGGAAGGGGGTCGATCGATCGATCAAGCAATTATGGTGAAACCTGCCATTATCCAGCTACAGGTTTACCTCTCCAACCTCAACCAAATCTCCATTAATGATTCCCAAACTCCCAAACAACAATTCTACAGGTACTATATACCTAACTACATGATTTTCTACGTAAAATATGTCCGAATTAATCAAGTATAACGATTTAATGGGGTAAAATTCACATAAACTTCAAGAATCCTAATTTTTCTTTAATTTCCATTCTTCTAATTCTTTTCCAGATTACTTGATTCTAAATCCATACAAATTCGTGGCTTATCCTCTACATGTGATTTAGATGACCAGAATATCTCTACTTCCTCTACAATATATGATTTTAAGTCTCAAAAGTATTGATTTCTTCCATGAAACATGTTTTAAACAACCCTAGACTAACATGATTGGAAAATTAACTAAAATAAATCAAGATAGATACTTTTCTGGAATTTGAGCTTCTGATTTGTGAATGGAGGAGGTATGGTTGCGTCCCTTGTCACGCGATCTACGCTTTGGTGGTGGTGGCGGTACAAACGGGTGAGTCTTTGGCCTTGAGTTGCTTGGAAAGCTCTCCAACATCTTCTCTAATGTCCGTTCTTTGATTTTGTGTTTGTTAACCCTAGAAGACAACTCCTAAAGGCTAATATATCCTTAGGAAATTCGTGGGTTTAATTACCCAAAAATACAAAGTGACTATAATACCCTCGCGGGATGCCAATTAGGCCTAAAAACGTCCCAAGACCCAAACTATACCCCCGGGTACACTTTTGTGACTATCTCGACCCTTACAGACATGTTGGTATACTCGAAATGACCATATGGGCGATTTATAATTTATTCACTTATAATAATAATAGTTTAGTTCCGACACGACACAGACGCGTCCTGACTTAATTTCCACAATTATCATATTATTTCCTCGTGATAATTTTAATAAATTCAATTCTACATATTACTCTACACAATAAGTAATATTTAACAAATCAATAATTTTTCCAATAATTACTAACTCTCGTCATGCTAGTAAATATTTAAAATAAATTTTCGAATTAATATTAAATTAATCCATCTTAATTAAATTTATTAAATCCCTAAATTTAAATGCCATAAAAATACGGGGTATTACACCTAGTCCCAGGATAACTCACACACCCAAGTCCACTATTACCAATTACAAGTTACAAATTACAGTCTCCAAGTCCACAATGAATTAAACTAAGCAAATACACACCCGTACAACCAGCTTAGTCTAAAATAACCCAACTTGACTGAAAATTAGTCAACCCAATAAACCCAAGTAATAGTGACTATCACTCGCTCACTAACCCCATGAAGTTGTGCAACGTAGAAAAACAATTAGAGGTTTGTTTTTCTCAAAACATAAAATTTATTTTGTTTATAAAAGGAGACTAAACACACACTAGGTTAAGTCTACTTTTATTAAAAAAATACCAATGAGTGACTAAGTGAAAGGTAAGTACAAATTCAAAAACATATTCTTAAAACTGGTTTTTGCACAAGCCAAAGCACACAACCAAAATAATCTGATTTCAAAATGAAAAATATATTTTAATCAGTTTAAACAAAATCAGGATACCCATACGTAATCAACACACACTGAGATACACAAACTAATTAAGTTAAACAGGTGAGTCCAAAAGAGTTAAACAACTATGTTTGTAAGGACACAAATTTCCAATTGAGTCTTAATGTAGTGTTCTCTCAAGTTCGAACAAAAACACTTGAGTCATAGGATAGAGTTATTATGCATCCTTCAAGCCTATGACCTGTTACAGTTGAAGACGTTGCGACCTACTTATCAAGAGAACATCATTGCCGAGTTTCAATGCCACGTTTCACGTCATCAACATCATATTTCAACTCTCCAAAGGTATGAATATTTTTATATATTTGTAGGAGACTTAGAATAATTTTATTGGGTGGAATGTTTATTTAAAATAAAGTTTTTGGGCTTAAAATCGAAAAATGTACATTCTGTCACTTCGTTCGAAATTGTCGTTCGAATGAATTTGTCGTTTGGACGAGAATTTCGTTCGAACGAGTTTGCCAATGACTTTTCCCATTTTGCCACTGGAACATCGTTAGATGGTCGTTCGAACTAGACTTTGTTCGAACGAAAATCTCGTTCGAACGAGATTTCCGACGGGAAAATCCTTTGGCAGTTTTTCTCCATGATCCCACTCTTTTGTTCCCACTAACTCTTCAAGATTTATTAAGTGTGGGAACCTCCTTTGAAAATTAAACTTTTGACATTTTCTAAACACCTTTTTGAGAGAACAATTTAAGAGAGAAAAAATTCTTAGTTCAAAAGTTAATTGTTTAGTGTTTTTGAGTTTCCATGAATTAATTTCTACAAAAACACTTACACCCATTAGTTTAAGTTTAATCCAAGTTCCTATTGTTATATACTTTCTTGGAGAGTGTTGTGCACCGGGTTTTACTCTACCGAATCGAAGAGTTCATTTGGGTTTACTTCTACAGACCATAAAGAAGAAGTTCATTATTTTGCTGCGGCGTACTCACACGGTGAAAGGCATTGTGCGAGGGTTGACGGTTGTCCAAAAGCATCATTAGTGGATTCCAAGGTTCCGGTGGATTATGGGATTGTCGACTAAGCAGAGGTTGGTATAAGAAGACGCGTCAGGGGTTTAAGGGAGTCGAGTCGAGTTGAGTAAGTCATTTGTCTTATACTTGTAAAATTCCATACTTAGTGGACTCAAGGCTAGGGACGTCCGAGGTTTTTTCCCGTTTTGGAGGTTTCCTCGTACATCGCGGCGTAGTGGTTGTGAATTTATTTTATCTTGCAAATCACCTAGAATGCATGCTTAGGATTAAAAGATAAAATATTGTTTAATTCACTTCTCTAGTTTAATTTGGTGCTAAAATAAGTTTGGGTGAAACTTAAGTTGATTTAATTCAAATCTGTAATTTATATTTGCTAAAATTTGGTTTGGCCTAATTTGGTAATATTTAAAATTTTGTGTAGGCTAATTTTAGGACTTGTGTTAAATTAATTATGGGCTAAAAGTAAATTTCTCATAGTTAACGTCATGTGTTAGTTTTGCTTGTGAGAAAATCCTAATACTGGTTGGTGTGAATTTTGTGTGTGTGTGTTCATCAGAATTCACTAATTTAGGTTTCATTTTAATTTTTTTTAGAAATTAAAATTTGTGTTTAAGTTAATTTTTCAACTTTTTAAGAAAAGAAAATCAAAGAAAATTTGAAAAAATAAATTGTTGTGTTGAACCATCTTTATTCCGCATTTAAAAGGAAATTGATTTTAAAAGAAGTTTAAAATTGGGGATCTACATTTTCAACAAGTGGTATCAGAGCGGAGCGCTAATTTATTGCGTTAAGGTCCTTTTAAATATTTTTGACTAAAAATGGAATTTTTCCCATTTTCAAAATTTCCTGTTTTCGATGGTTCCAATTATGCGTATTGGAATGGGCGTATGAAATCGGCACTTAGGTCTATCGATGAGAGAGTTTGGTTGTCAGTTGTTAACGGGTGGTCCCCACCGACACATTTAGTAGAAAATGAGCGTGTTAACAAACCCCCAGATAGATGGAGTGAGAATGAATTTAAACTTGCAAATTTTAATTCCCTAGGTTTAAATGCCTTGTTTAGCGCGGTCACACCGGGAGAATTCTGACGTATCATGACATGTGAAACCGCTAAGGAAGCTTGGGATATATTACAACTCACTCATGAGGGAACTAGTGTCGTTAGGGCTTCGAAACTCCAAAACCTCACCACTCAATTTGAAAACATCAAAATGAATGAAAAAGAAACATTCGATGAGTTTTATGCTAGACTCTTCGATATAGTAAATTCTTCATTTAATTTAGGAGAGAAAATACCCAACGACCGAGCTGTTAAGAAAATTTTAAGGTCCCTACCCTAGAGATTTATCCCTAAAGTGATCGTTTTAAATTCTTTACCCACATTAAACTCTACCAAACTTGAGGAACTAGTAGGTGATTTACAAACTTATGAATTAGATATGTTACCCTCCAAAAATGAAAAGGAAATTAAAGTGAAAGATATTAAAATTGGGGGTCACCGTTTCCAACAATGTTAAAACAACAAGATTAAGATGAGTTTAAACTGAGTTAAACACAAGTTATACACTGAGTTAATCTAGGTTAAAGTGGGGTTAAAGTTACGTCGAATACCATTCCAAAAATAGTCCAAGTGTAGTCAGAGTTAACACTGAGTTGAGTCCGAGTTAACTCTGAGTTGAGTTCGAGTTTAAAAGTAAGCCTAAAATAGGCTTTTGCAGAACTATTCAAAGAGAAAAGTCAGTCCACACGAAAATCCAAGACAAACGAAAGTCCAAACCAGCAAACCTCCGTATGAGCAATGAACACCAAAGATCGAAGTTCCGAATGGCAAGGCTTACACAACTACCCCTTTAAATCGAGAACCCCTAAACTTTTATCATAAACCAGAGTAAAGATCTAACACACTCAACAAGAATCGTGTATGGAAACAGTAGAGAGATAAAGAGAGAAGAAAGAGGTAAAAAAATGTTGGCTGATTTTCCTTTAATTTGAAACCCTAAAAAATGAAAATTCCCCATCGCATGCTTTAAATAACTCAACGAAAGTGGCATGGTCCATAATATAATAAATAAACCACACAAAGGTACAATCGACTATTCCCATAGGCAGTTGGGGATAAAATCGCCAACCCAAGAACCAAGGACCCATGAGTCTTTAACCATGGAAAAATGAGGGTTAAAAGGGTCAAACAAATGGAGACAACCAGCTGGCTAATACATGTCAAAATAGGTCTCGAGAAGACTAAAGGAAACAGTCCTCGAACAGCTAAAACGCCAACAATATCAAACGGTCATCAAAACAAAAAAACTCAGCCATTTTATTTTTGTTTAAACGATTATAATAAACACATTAATTTTTGTTTATTATACAAAATGTTTAAACATAAACAAACAAACAGAATAAAAATGAAATCAAAATATTTTAAAATAAATAAATATTAAAAAATAGATAAAAGATTCCAAAGAAATAATTTCAAATAAATTTAAAAATACAAATATAAGTATGAATAAAATTAATGAATTTATAGGGCAAATAAAAAATTTTGTAAAAGAAATAGAGTCTCAAAATTGAGACAAAAAAGAAAGACAATTTCAAAGTGTATGACTATCAAGAAACGTCATGCCTGTCTATGCAGCACGCATTTAATGATTGTAATACATATAAAAGCCTATGCGAGTATATATCTCATAAAATTCTACATTAAAATATCGTAATATGCCGCGTAATAATATATTCACGAGTCGAGGTATTACATTGTTCCTTCCTTAGTAAGTTTCATCCTCAAAATTTCTTCCTTCATCCATAACCATCTACCAACATGATCTCCACGTAAATACATCAAGTCTTAGCACTTTTCGTTTCTTGTATATCTCCCCCAAGAGTCATCACCCCCTTACACCGAGACATGAATGCCAACTAGTGATCTCACTTGATTGATTGAAGACCAATGTATGAATCTGCTTAAAGCTTTCGTACGTAGTGGAGATGAATTCAAATGTAAAATTTCAAGGACTATCATTAGACCTAAGCTTAAACCGTAATCTAGCACATAGACTGATACCTAGATTCTTCCCATGAAGTCACCTGTGTTATAAATCAATATACGACTTACTTCTAACCTCATATTTGTATAATATTTTTCATATGACAAAGCCTTTCAAATTCTTATACATAGGGTAGCTACGCAATTTGATGTCACGACTAACCCAAAAATCTTACAGGTTTATTCATTGGACATACATTGCCTCATCTTTACACTTCCCAATACCTCGGGACATTATATGAACTCCCAACTTCAATTCGTTATGTGGTTATTTATACCATATACAATTTCCATACACACCCAGTCTTACTTTAGGCTTCGTAATTTATAAATCACGCATTCGTGCACTATTACAACCCATGCAACACACGGTAGACACAATAATACCAAACATGACGTTCCCTTGGAATGGGTAACAAAATTAATTCTAACATCTATTCAATGACCCCGATTCCATACCCTAGGGTAAAAAACCTTTAGTATTTTAAATCAAACTTTTAATTTCAAAATTATGTACCCACGAGCTTTACCGAGTCACACAGAATGAGCCTAAACAAGAAAATAAATATATGCAAATAATTTTAATTACATGTGAAATCATGAACGCACACATTAATATGTTCATGCAGACTTAAACAAATAATCATATGGAATACTCCCTTAGTTACCGTGATTCATCAGCCTTGCCTGGCCTAACTCGCACCAACACTACGTCGTACCTAGGTATCCATTGAGTAACAATATTTTAACCATCATAATTAAACTAATTGCCTTCGAAATATGGCAGACCGTCCGACGTTCCTTCTTAAAATTTGAGAAATTTTAGTATCTAAACAGCGAACCCTATCTTAATCACATGGATCCTAAATCACACGTAATTAGAGATACCGATGAGTTTTCTTGTTATTAGTTAATGTAGTCCTTATTTGTCCACGTACCATGACCTAAAATGTCACCACACAAAGAGACTAAAGAATGAAATTGATAAACTTATGCAAAGATCATGAACGTATTATTATTAGGGAGACCACAACATCAAACTTCCCTCCTTAGAAATTACGTATACCTTTTTCATCACCCTCATGAACACAAATGTTCCACGGATGACCGTTGAAACATAGATGACCTTTCTTAGAAGCCATATGCAAAATTCTTCCTTAACCACTAAAGCCTCAATGATAAAACCCAACTAAAATCATTTAAATCATTATTTGCTTTAGGACACGAGCGATCGGTGTTCAAGAACATTGTTTTCCATAAGCCTATTACGCGAAATTCCCACCCTAGTACGAGTGTCTTTACTATGATGTCGACTATTGTATACTCTGCCATATTTTGAGGCAATATTCCTTCACTTGAGTTGTATGTTAATTATACATACCAACTCCAACACATTTAAAAAGATCGCAATGCTCAGATCGCAATTCTCAGATCGCATTTATCCCTTTATATTATATTTCTTAATTGCTACTTCTTACGCGAGACACGCGGAGGGCAAATTTATTCCTGTTGTAGGAATTTGATAAAATTGTGCTAATATACACACGATGCAATGCCACTTATCGTGTTTACTACCCATGCTTGGATACAAGTCTTGAAGCGCAAAGTCAATGTTACCACACCCTTATTTGCCAACATTCCAATAAGCCCAAAATGCTTGCCTACAACTTCCCCTTCGGCCAAATCACTTATGCTACCCTAAAATTTTATGTCTAATTAGATGTATAATTCCTAAGACATTTTCGAAATACTAAGCTACTGAACATCGCTGTACCTAAAGTTGCTGTAAAAATTATACAAAACTTGTCTTTAACATGCGTAATTAAAAATATGATGTAAATGTTTGTCTATTCATAAGTCGTTATGAAGGAACGATTGCATATATTGAGCAAGACATAAGCAGACAAGCATATAAAATGTATATATCATGAATGATGAGAATAAAGTAATAAGTATACGTGGGAGGACTCGAGTCGAGGGGTTTACCCAAAACACCTACGTAGCCCGGGAGCCATCAAATAACATATAGTTCTAAGGCCATATGAGGTGGGGTTTAACCCATAAATCTAATTGGGGACTTTATTGTACGTGTGTGCGTAAAAATGGGTGTTTTAGTGTGAGAAAATGTGATGAGAAATTCCTATCTGGAATTTACAAGTGAACCCTCTTTTTCTTATTTTTGGATTTTTCTATGAAAATAAAGTATGTGCGAATACTAATAATAAAAAGTTTGAAATTAATATGTGTGATGTAATGAAGTAAAGTACTAAAGAAAAAATAAAGAAACTAATGCAAAAATAAGGGAATTTAAAGACAAAAGGGGAGAATTAGACCTCCTTATGAAGACTTGAAGTACATATTGATTGTAGATGAGATGATATCAAGATGAGGTGATGGTGGTTTGAGGAGGTGGGTGGGAGTTTACTCAAAAAAATATGAAAATTATATAAGGAATTTAGGAAATGGGATTTTAAGGAAAGAACAACTCTGAATTCGAGGTAATTCTCTTTGAATTGATGAGAGGGATATTCATGGGTTCTTTTCAAAGTGAGGTCATGGCCTCTATTTATAGGGCCAAGGGGGTGTTGATTGGCATGGTCCTATCCTAATTATTGACAAAGAACCCTAGACACATTGTCGATAGGTAGGCTCCTGGGGTTATCAATTGGCAGTCTGAGGCAGGTTTTTTAGAAAAATGATGGTAAAACGAGAATCGTAACTCAGAATTACGCATGGGGTGGACTTTTGGAAAGGGTATTCAGAGACCTTTAAGAATACATTGAGTCACTCTTGGGTCCGGGAGTTCACCAAAGTCAAATAGGGCCTCGAAGCACCCATTGGTCCCTAAATATGAAATTCTCGGAGGAAAATGGATCGCTCATCCGAATCGTAAGGCCGATTTGTGCACTGGATGGAATGTTAGAAAGGGTATTAAATTCCCTTAGATATTTCATTTAACTTCATTCGGTTCAGAGAATTGACCTTGGTCAAATGGGGCAAAAAATTCTCGCTGACCATTTAGAGTAAAATGGGTCATTCGTCTGCATCGTAAGGCTGATTCACGCATGGGGTGGATCTTTGGAAGGAATATTTAGGGACCTTCGAAGATTCATTCATCTTCGTTCAAGACAAAGAGTTGACAGGAGTAAAATGGATCTCAGGAGTGTCCGATGGCCTCCACATCTATTTTTGAGGTGAAATGGACTATTAGTATGAACTGTAAGGCCAATTCGCATAGGGGGGATCATTGGAAAGGGGATTCAGAGCCATTAGAAGATTCATTGAGATTTTTCTCAGGTAATAAAGTTTATTGGTGTCAAAATGGGGCCTTGGAGCACCCGGTGGCCTTCAGATCAGTTTCAAAGTAAAACGAATCGTTCATCCGAACTGTAGGCCGATTTATGGACATATTTGGAAAGGGAATTCATATCCCTTAAAATATTCATTGAACTTTTTATCTGGAAAAAAAGGAGTCAAACGAGGCTCGAGAGAACCAAATGGATTCTAAATCGATACTCGAGGTCTGACCTAGGGTTTGCGATAAATGAGTGAATGTTAGGGATCTATGGAGGTGCTTAGGGGGATCATAGGATGGGGTGTCTACAGAGATCCCCTCAACGAGAGAGCTTGGAACAAGTGAAGTTCGTTGAATAATGGACACCACATTGATGTTGGGAAAGAGGTTTTGTAGGTCGATTTTAAGGACCTAGAGGATGAGGTTGATCTATTCAGCGAGTCGAAGTCAATTTTAAGGACCTATGGAAGTAAGGATGATCAATTTAGCAAGTCGAGGACAGTTCTAAAGTCCTAAAGAGATGAGGATCATCGATTGAACGACTCGAGGATGAACGATTTAATAGGTTGAGGTCAGTTCCGAGGACCTAAGGTGGCGAAGACCATTAATTCAGCGGGGCGAGGATAGTTCTAAGGACTTAAGGAGATGAGGATAACCGATTCAGTGGGTCGAGGATGTACGATTAAACAATTCGAGGTTAATTCTGAAGTTGTGGTGGGGATGACCAATTTAGCGGGTCGAGCCCAATTCTGAGGACCTTAAGTTGTGGCCATCGATTCTAATGTCCAAGGTTAATTCTGAGGACCTAAAGTTGTGACGACCAATTCTGAGGGCCGAGGTCAATTATGAGGACCTAAAATTATAGCGACCAATTCTTAGGGTCGAGGTCAATTCTAAGGACCTAAAGTTGCAGTGTTCGATTCTACGGGCAGAGGTCAATTCTGAGGACCTTAAGTAATGACGACCAATTCTGGGGGTTGAGATCACTTTTAAGGACCTAAAGTTATGGCGACCAATTCTGAGGGCAGAAGTCAGTTCTGAGGACCTTAAGTTGTGATGATCAATTCTGAGGGCTGAGGTCAATTCTGAGGACCGAAAGTTTGTGCGACCAATTTTGCGGGTCGAGGTCAATTCTGAGGACCTAAAGTTCTAGCAATCAATTCTGCGAGTCGAGGTCAATTCTGAAAACCTTAAGTTCTGACGACCAATTCTTAGGGACGAGGTCAATTATGAGAACCAAAAGTTATAGCGACTAATTTTGCAGGTCGATGTCAATTCTGAGGACCTTAAGTTGAG
This sequence comes from Sambucus nigra, assembly GCA_949130495.1. Taxonomy (NCBI): domain Eukaryota; kingdom Viridiplantae; phylum Streptophyta; class Magnoliopsida; order Dipsacales; family Adoxaceae; genus Sambucus; species Sambucus nigra. Next base: position 304,856,704 of record OX422207.1, on the reverse strand, counting down.
GATGACTAATTCTGAGGGTCGAGGTCAATTATGAGGACCTAAAATTCTAGCTACCAATTCTGCGGGCCGAGGTCAATTCTGAGAACCTTAAGTTGTGACGACCAATCATGAGAGCCGAGGTCGATTATAAGGACCTAAAGTTATAGCAACCGATTTTTAGGGCCGAGATTAATTTTGAGGACCTTGAGTTCTCCTGAGAAATTTTAAATTATCTTGGGAGTGTAGATGCATCTGTGGTTCCACTGGGGATTGTGTAGTTTCAAGACTCTACTGGGGAATGACTTATCCTTGATATATCCGACTAGGGATTATGTTATTTCTGTTGGGAGATGTTTAGGCTGGGGAATTATAGACTTAGATGTGGATTCATCATTGGTTTCGCTTGTGGAATATGTTGAGGATAAGTGTGTAAGATTAATCCCGTTGGGGTATCTAGGAGTGTATAAAGGTCTTAATTATCCAAAAAAATTATTTTCTTGAGGAAATTAAGGTTCCATATTTTTTTGGGATTTTTGGAAAAAATTTGGGAAGTTTTTGGATTTTTCTGGCATTTTATTGTACTAAATTTGGAAGGGGTGCTAATCGGAAAGGGCACAGACTCCTGGGCTTCCTTGGGAATAGGAAAAGGCGGCTTCCGATCGACATAGCCTTGAGCTTCAGATTTTGCTTCTGGGTGGATTGTTGAATCTTTATTGGGATTGCAGGTGACCTTCTACCCTTGCTTTTTTCCTTCAAGGGTCGCAGGTGCTACAGGAATGAAAATGTAGGTAGGGAGGTTGCTGGAGAATGAGGTGGCATCTGGATTAATGGGGATTACAGATGCAGAGTTATTGTTATGACTGGAGGAGTTTGGTGTTGCCCATGTTATATTCTTAATGTAATGACTTTATACCTGAAAAGAGAGGCTCGAGAAGGAAAAAATGTTACATCTTTTTTGTTCTATTATCTTGATTTATTGGCTTACTCTAGATTCACTTTAATTTGAGGTCGAGGTTTTATTTTGAGAAAAAGTTTTTTTTTTTAATTTTTGAGTAGAGTAAACCTTGGAGGCTAGGTTGTGAAAAGCTTCCTTTTGAAGGGACTTATTTTGAGAAAAATGTGTTTTTGGAAATTTTTGGATAGAGTAAGGGCTTGGAGGCTTGGTTAGTATATGGGTGAGGAGATAGAAATTTTGATGTAAAGTCGAGCTTGTCGCCTTTGGGTTGTGTTTATTCTGGTGTGTTGGAGAGACTGTACTGTGATGGGTTTGCTGGAGCTGTTGATTGAAATCTGCTATCAGTGGCGGTACAATTCTGGTACCCTGAGGATTATGTCTTCCGATTTTTCCTGGATGAGGCCTGTCTCATCTACGAGAAATTCTCAGCAATATTGGGGGTCAGCCCCTGTGTGGCAGCTGCTATGCCTAATTTTTTCTCGTTCTCCCTGGGTATTCCTGTGGGAGTCGCATCATATTTCTCTCTCATCGGCTAGACCGTTGGTTACAAAAGGGGCCATTTTTCTTCAGGCGGTTATATATTCAATATTCTTGAGGGTTTTTTAGGATTCCGACTTTACTGGGGCTATCTCCTTAGGCCTTATTGCAAGGATATTGTTGGTGACGGGGGACTTGACTGCGGATCCCCTAGTTACTACGATAGCGGCCTGGATGTCTTACCTAAATGCAGGCCTTACTACGATATCGCCTTAGGTTCTCACTTGTATTAGGTTTGTTTAAATGCAGTAAAAATGCCGAACAGGACTCGAGACTTGGAGAATAGGGTTTGAAAAATATGTAAGACATAATTGGACTTCTTACCTGGCTCACTGACGGGGTCCTATTTTGAAAAAAAGGTAAAAATGCGCAAAAATTCGGACAGTATGCCGACCTGGAATTTCGACAGAGTTTCTTATGGTAATTGATAAACTAAATATGAGTCTCTTAAGTTTGACACCTGTATGAGGTTTATGCAATTGTTGGGTTAGTGAAAGGGTTCCCCCCTTTGGCATGACTTCCACGATATACCTTTTACCTATAAGGGAAATCATTCATCGGTATGTCTGGACATGCCATTTGGTATACCTAAGTGCATGTGAATTGCCTCACTATATATCTCAGGAGGATAGTACATGTGAGAGGGAATTCGATATACTAGACGTACGTGAATGAGTTCCCTGATATGTCCCTCCCGTCATGAGTTCGGTCAAGCGGTACAATGCGGGGGGAACCGTTCGATATATGTCAAAGGTAAGAGGTCAATGGAAGGTGAGAGTAATATCACTTAGGCTAACTACAACCCACATGTCCAGCACCCATCACAAAGTGACCCCTAAGTACGAGACAAAATTTTGGTCAGTATAGCCATTCTCTTGGTGATGTAGTGTGCAAAAATTCACGAGTCTTAATTAACGTATTATGGAGAGAGAGTATTTTTTTTATATTTTTTATTTGCATGATGAGTAAAAGAAAAATTACACTAATGGGGAGCATATACAAGTAAATCTATCATGGAAACTATACTACGTATGGATACATGTGAGTGAGTAAGTGACATGGAATATATATAAGTGAGTGTGTGTGGTAGTGAACCTATACATGGATCAACTACAGGTGGGGTGTGACATGTGTAAGTGAGCATATATACAAGTGTAGAAAGTGTGGTTGTGTGATAGTGAAGCCTAAGCATGGATATTCTAAGTGGTGTGTGAAACATGTGAGTGTAAAGTGAAGCTAAGTGTAGTTGTGTGAAGTCTACATGGAGAGTATAAACAAGTGTGTGAAGTGTACATGTGAGTGGAAAATGATGTATACAGGAGAGAGATATATACAAAAAGGTAAATAGAGGAGAAAAGGGAACATATATGTAGGTGCATACACACACATGCAAAAAAGAATAATGCTCATGCAAAAATAAAGTCTAATTCTCTTATAATTATCCCCAACAGAGTCACCACTGTGGCCATTGATTTGGTGCAAATATTTCATATTTATCCCCGTATTTTAGGTCTTTTTAGTATCACGTGTTATGTAATTGAACTGGATTTATCTCATATTCATGCTAATGACCCTATTTGGAAAGCACATCTTGTTTTGTGTATTTCTCAGATCTTTTACAGGTAATTCATGCGAGTAAACACGAAAGAGAAACCGAAATTGCAAAAGAAATCCCAAGAAAATTGAAGTAAAGGGAAGTTTTTAATTTTCCACCCGAAACCCGGAGGTGGGGATAATTGCAAAGTTGAAGAGCTTGAAGTTAAATGACACCTTAATCCGAGCCCCGATGAAGAAGTTACATGCATTTGAAGAGAAGAATTCAAGAAAAATTATGCAATCAAGGTCACCCAAACTGAAGGCCAAACTGATTCGAAATACCTGACACTCGACTTTGTGATTTAAAGTTAATTTTTTTAGAGTTGGTTTGGGGGAGGACTCTTGTAAAAAAATTGAAGGAAATAAAATTTTAGACTAGGTTTTTATGAGTTTTTGATAGAGAACAAGAGGGAGAAGGACTAAAAAACCGTAGTTTTCAATTTCTTCATCAAAAGTATACTTTCATGAATTAATTCTCAAGGTTTTCATCAATAAAGTTTGTCTTTATCTACCTTGTTCTTAAAGTTAGTATTCATTGCATGTTTTTTATTTTTATTTTTTGGAATTCCAAGACCCTCATGCATGTTTAAATATAGTTTCATTATGGTTTTGATTACATACAACATATATATAAAGTTTTCTAGTAGTTACACCATGTCCGACTAGATTTAGAAAGGGTTGGGGTACATGAACCTTACCAAGGTAATGAGTTGGGTATAAAATTGAATAAAATTATTGAGATAATTTGAAGGTTTGATATTTTGTCGAAACACGTATTATAGATATCTTAACACCGTTTGGCCTAGGTAACCGAGGTATTTGAGAGTATAATATGCGTACCGGAAATCTAGTCATTCACGTTAGATTTATTATTGATTAATTATAGTGCGAAGTCAAATCCTCATATAGTTAATGCTTTGAGAAGATTTAATGTTTTCTTTCAATTATCGATATAATTTTTGAACCTTTTGTATCCTACGACTTTACCGACGGTGCGGGGAAGTGTACCCTAATCCCATTTTCTCATATAGTTTAAAACCACTTCATTCTTATTGCATGCGTAGTCAAGTCATTAGTTTAACTTACTTGTTTTAGCTAGTTAAGGGATCTCAAATCAATCATATTTTATTCTTTTCTAGATTTGACTGTGAGGTTAATCATCTTCCTTATTCATCGTCATGATTCTTCGTCTTAGTCCCTGTGTTCGATTCCCGTTTTTACAGGATTGTTACTTGAGCAATCGGTTTACACTTGGACCATATTTACATGCGTTAGAGACACATATTTAGTCGTCAAGTTCTTGGCGCCATTACCGGGGATTAGGTAGACTTTAGGTTAGGTAGATTTAATCCAAAATTTGACTCAAATAAAAAAATCAAAAAAATAAAGAGAAAAAATAAAGCAAAAAAATATAGCATCTCTCAAATCTTTACATGCAAAATCCTCAACACACTCCTCAATCCACTCCTACTCGCATTAACGAAAATTCTATAGTAGAGTACGACCCCAATAGTCCACACACTCCTAATGCTCCTCAGCTTTGGGTTCCACCTCCTACACCACGCAACCCCATCACGAGTCACACTTCTAGGGCGTCGAGTGAGGATATCGAGTCAATTGGTGAGAGAGCCATGTCGAATATCTCTAGTTTTGGTACGGGTGAGGGTGAGTTGTCATATCGTCCCATGAGAGGCCACTTATATCTCGAGCGAACTGTCACTTCGGGATGCATTTTACTTCCGTACAATACGCGTTGATTTCATTTTCAAAATGGGACGATCCAGATTCTTCCCACATTCCATGATATGGATTCAAAAAAACCATACCTCCACATTCATGAGTTCGAAGAGGCGTGTGAAACTTTTAGCGATCATATGTGCACTTAAGACGTCATTCGCTTCAAACTTTTTTCTTTTTCTCTGAAGGATAAAGCCAAGACCTGGCTATGGTCTTTATTACCAAACTCAATTGGATCGTGGAGGGATATGCAAGCCATTTTTTTTGAAATCTCAAATTCAAACGTTTAAACAACAAGAAAAGAAGCCATATTATCGATTTTGGGAGCGCTTCAACGAGTTAGTCAACACATGCCCCCGCCATGGTTTTGAGAAGTATCGTCTTATCTCTTTCTTCCACCACGGGCTAAGTATATCTTTAATACAACTCATTGAGACTATGTGTGATGGAGAATTTTTTGGGTTAGATGCTAATGATGCAGAGGCCCATCTAAAGTATGTCGTCGTAATTACTCAAGCATGGGACACATTCGATCCTAACACCCAAACCCGGGTTCGACAAACGTCCATAGCTCCTTCTGCGTCTGGTCACTATCAATTGGATAAGGAAGTCGAGTGGAAACTTTGAGTCAGCTAACTTGAGAAAAGATTGGAAGATGTAGTCGAATCACGGGCAAGAGAAACAACCGAATTTACCCGAGCAATGAAAGAGAATGGGTGTGCGATTTGTGAGGCGTACCATTCAATGAAGGAATGCCCGACGATACCCACCTACAAAGTCATGCTTCATGAGAAAGTGGAAGCGGTAGGAGGATTTAAGGGTAGTTTCAATGCCCCTCACGGGAATTCTTACAACCCTTCGTGGAAGAACCATCATGATTTTAGCTATGGGCAACAAAATGCTGTATTGAATCCTAATTCACACGTTGCCCCTCCTCCACCACCATCTCAGTATTTCTAATAAGCTCCACATATGCAAGCACCACCTCCTGCGCCATATATCACCCCACCGCAGAGAAATGTCAAGGATAGTTTGAATCAATTTATACAAGCTCAATCGATAATAAATGCTCAAAATGCCCAAATATTTGCCGAAATGAATGCGAACATTTCAAAATTGCAATCGTCCTTAAGTATCCATGAGAAAGGTAAGTTTCTGGCCTAAGGCCAAAGACCTCCCCAAGGTCAACCTAGTGTTATCTCTACATCTGACGATCATAAAGAGCAATGTCAAGCCGTTACCACTCTATGTAGTGGGAGAGTCGTTGATTTATCACCTCCCCCACACGACGAACCTAAAGATAAGGAGGTTTCACCCAGCACGAAAGAGGCCAAAGATGCCCCCTTGAATGAAAGTGACAACGAAGACACTACTGTGCCCGAAGTCATAATGAAACCACCCACTGCTGTGCCTTTCTCTCAACAGTTGGTTCCACCTCAAAAAGGGACCTCCCGTGACGATGTGCTAGATGTATTTAAGAAAGTAAAGCTGCATATAAGTTTCTCGATGCCATAAAGCAAATTCCTGCTTATGTTAAATTCCTCAAGGATTTATTGACGGTGAAACACAGACTAAAGGTGAAAAATAACGTTTTCCTAGCACAAAAATGTGATCTCCATTCTATTAAATGACCTCCCACCAAAGTTTAAAGATCCGGGTGCGAGTTTCTTGAAGTAGATCTTATCGAGGAGGTAGTAGATGAGCACATAAAGGTAAATTTAAGTGGGGATTCGCTAGGAGTGTGTCTTATTTTGAGTGGTGAGACGGGACATACACCGACTTCGAATGGGAGGTAGGGGAGTTGAGAGTGATATTAGACGAGAGAGCATCGAATGAGGAAGTGAGAGATGTGAATTGGGTTTCTAGATTCGAGGAACTACCACAGAGGGAGTCGCGCACAGTTCCCTTTGATGAAAATTTTCCAACCCTCGAATTAAAAAAACTAACCTCAATCATAAAATATGCTTATTTGGGAGAGTATGAGACATTTCCCGTTGTTGTCTCCTTGTGCCTAGATAAAGAGCAAGAGGATAAATTACTAGCGATTTTGAGAAAGCACTGTCGTGCTTTTGGTTGGAGCATTACGGATTTGAAAGGTATAAGTCCCCAGATTTGTACCCATAAAATCCACCTCGAGGAGGACATGAAGCCTTCGAGGGGGATGCAAAGGCGATTGAACCCCACTATGAAATATGTAGTGAGAGCGAAGATTATTAAGCTATTGGATGCAGGGATCATCTACCCTATTTAGAATAGTAAGTGGGTGAGTCCTATCTAAGTGAACCTGAAGAAGTTGGGAATGATTGTGGTCAATAATGCCAAAGGTGACCTAATTCCACAGCACACCACCACTGGGTGGCGCATTTACATTGACTACTGGAAGCTCAATGACGGCACTAGGAAAAATGATTTCCCCTTATAATTTATTGACCAAATGCTAGAGTGAGTAGCGGGGCACCCATTCTATTGCTATCTCGATGGTTATTACAGATATAACCAAATTGAGGTAGATGTGCTTGATCAAGAGAAGATGACTTTCACATGTACTTTTGGAATGTTTACCTACAAATATATGCCATTTAGATTATGCAATGAACCTGCGACTTTTCAAAGGTGCATGCTTAGTCTCTTTAACGATATGGTCGAAAGGGAACTTGAGATTTTTTTGGATGACTTTAGTGTCTTAGGCCCTTCTTTTGACCTTTGTATTGCTAATCTTAAAAAAGTGCTAGCCCATTGTGTGGAAAATAACTTGGTATTAAATTGGGAGAAGTGCCATTTCATGGTTACCGAAGGAATAGTTCTTGGCCACATAGTGTCGTCCAAAGGTATTGAGGTATATAGAATGAAAGTAGATGTCATAGCCGATCTTCCCCTCCCAAGTCACTAAAGGATGTTTATCTTTCTTGGGTCATGCGGGGTTCCATCGCAGGTTTATTAAGGACTTTAGTGCCATCGCTAGGCCCTTGAGTAACCTCCTTATGAAAGATGCCACCTTTGAGTGGAATGAAGCATGACAAAGTGCTTTTGAAAAATTTAAAAGCATGCTCGTGTTCGCTCCCATTATGCAAGATACGGATTAGACCCTTCCATTCGAGCTCATGCGTGATGCGAGTGATTATGCTATAGGGTTTATTTTGGGCTAAAGATAAGATAAAAAGGCTCACGTCATCTACTACGTTAATCGGACCACAACTCAATTACTCCACTATGGAGAAAGAATTTCTAGCCATAATTTTTGCCCTAGAAATTTTTTTCTCTTACCTCTTTGGTTCGTTGATTACACACTTTACCAACCATGTGGCACTTAAGTATCTCCTTTCCAAAAAGAATGTTAAGCCACACCTCATAAGGTGGATCCTACTCCAACAAGAGTTCAATCTCTCCATAAAAGACAAGAAAGGAGTAAAAAACGTCGTCACCGACCATTTGTCTCGGCTTTTGTCCGACTAACCTAGTGATCCTATACCCATAGACGAATATTTTACAGATGAATAATCATTTTCCACTTCTTCTCTCCCCTAGTTTGCGGATATAACAAATTACCATGTCACAGGGGCAGTCTCCTCCGATTGGACACCATAAAAGAAGAAGTTCCTTACTTGGCCATGCATGTTTTTCTATGCGATCCATTTTTATTCAAATATTGCACAGACCAAATCATCTGACGATGTTTACCGAATGATAAGAACCCTAGTATCATCCATTTTTGTCATACGAAAGCTTGTGGAGGTCATTTTTCGCCGAACAAGACAACTGCTAAGATCCTTCAAAGTGGTCTCTATTGGACCATAATTTTTTGGGATTTTAGTGCTTATTTCAGATCTTGAGATAGGTGTCAAAGTATGGGAGATATCACACGACATGACATGATGCAATTGACCCCTATGCTCTTTATTGAGATATTTGATTGTTGGGGCATTGACTTTATGGATCCTTTCCCCCTTCTTTGGTTTCTTATACATCCTCGTATCGATAGACTATGTGTTAAAATGGGTTGAATCCATAGCTACTCAGACCAATGACATCAAGATAGTTATTAAGTTCTTGTAAGAACACATACTCTCTCACTTCGGAGCTCCGAAGTCAATCATTAGTGATAACAACAAACACTTTTGCAATCGACTGTTTGAAAAGGTCATGAGAAAGAATGGGGTCGTCCACAAGGTTGAGATGACCTATCACCCCCAAACAAATGGGCAAGACGAGTTAGCCAATTGTGAAATCAAGCACATTCTTAAAAGATCGTCGATCTTAATAAAAAAGATTGGTTTATCGGATTGAACGATTCGCTATGGGCTTATAGAATCGCATATAAGAACCCCCTCGGGATGTCCTCTTTTCTCTTTGTGTATGGCAAGCCTTTCCATCTCCCCATGGAGATAGATCACAAGGATATTGGGTGATTAAGATGTTAAACTATAATAGGAACCAAGCTAGTGAAGCACACAAGCTTCAATTGAAAGGGTTGGAAGAAATGCGCAATAATGCGTGTCAAAATTGAAAGATATCCAAAAAAAGAATGAAACTCACAAATGGTATGATCATCCGACGAAAAGAGTTTCATTCGGGTAAAAAAAGTGCCTCTCTATAACTCACGTCTACACTTGTTTCCTGACAAGTTACATTCGCGGTGGACGGGCCCATTTGTTGTAAGAGAAGTGTTCCCCTACGGAGCTATTGAGTTAGAAGATCCATAGGGGGAACGACACCCCAATGCAGGATACGGGGAATGTTCTCGATGAGGAAGAGTATGATGAGGAAGAGGATAAGGGGAATGTTCCCTATGAGGAAGAGTACGATGAGGGGAGTGTTCCCGATGAGGAAGAGTACGACGAGGAGGAGGATTCTGATTATGAGCCGGAGAGGGACAGTCTTACTCACTGCATTAACACATTAGAGGTGAATTTCCAAGGGTTTAAAACTGAGTATCAGGCGTATCGTCAAGCATATCAACGAGACACTAGTATGATGGCACGCCTCCAAGCTGAGCTCTACCGATTGTAACTTGGGCTGAATGTCCCACTACCAACATACTTTTATGACCCTTATGATCCCAGTGCTCCAGGAACCTCCCACCCATCACCCGAGTAGCAAGCCTTGCGATTGACATGTTCGATGAACTTTCTTTTGTGTGGTATAATTTTTCCCGTACTCTACGTTTGAGGATGTGGGTGGGAATTTACTCAAAAGAATATGAAAAAGATGGAAGGAATGTGGGAAATGGGCTTTTAAGAAAAGAACAACTATGAATTCGAGGGAATTCTCTTTGAATTGATGAGAGGGATGTTCAGGGTGCTTTTCAAAGTGAGATCATGTCCTCTATTTATAGGTCTAAGGGGGTGCCGATCGGAATGGTCCTAACCTACCTCTCGGCATAGAATCCTAGACACACTACCGATAGGTAGGGTCCCGGGGTTTCCAATTGGTAGTATGAGGCACGTTGTTTTAAAAAATGACGATAAAATAAGAACCGTAAGTAAGAATCACGCATGGGGTGGACTATTGGAAAGGGTATTCAGAGCCCTTTAAGAATACATTTATCGACTCTCGGGTCCCATTTTTTACTGAAGTCAAATGAGCCCCGTAAGCGCCCGTTAGTAACTAGATAGGAAATTCTCGAAGGAAAATGGGCCGTTAGTTCAAATCGTAAGGCCGATTCTCCCATGGAATGGACTGTTGGAAAGGGTATTAAGTTACATTCGAGATTTCATTCAATTTTATTCAGTTCAAAGAGCCGACCTTGGTCAAATGGAGCCTAAAAGTGCCCGATGACCCATCAGAGTAAAATGGGTCGTTCGTCTGTACCTTAAGGTTGATTTGCACACGGGTCAGACCATTAAAAAGGGGATTCATGGAACTTATAAGATTAATTTAGCTTTGTTTGAGCTGAAGAGTTGACATGAGTTAAATGGATCCCGAGAGCGCCCTAGGACTGTTGGGGGTAAAATGGACGTTTGACCTAGGGTGAATTTTTGGCCATTCATGGTCAAAAATCGTCATTTAGCTTTTAATTCTGATTCACGCATGGTCAATTTTTGACACCAAACGGTCCATTTGTTCGAATTTTTGGCCATCCATGGTAAATTTTTGGGGTAAAATGGACCGTTTGTTCGAATTTTAATGCCGATTCATGCACATGATGGACTGTTGGAAAGGATATTGAGACACCTTTTAAGATTTATTATTCTTTCACTCAAGGGAGAAAGTTTATTGAGGTCAAAATGGTGCCCGAGAGCTCTCGGTGGCCTCCAGATCAGTTTTTAGAGTAAAACAAACCATTATTTCAAACCGTAAGGCCGATTCATGCACGGGGTGGACCGTTAGAAAGGGTATTTAGAGTCCTTCAAAGATTCATTGAGATTTCATTCAGATAGGAAAGTTGACTGAAATTAAACGGGGCCCGAGAGCGCATGATGGCCTCTAGATCGCTACTCGGGGTCTAACCTAGGGTTTGCGATAAATGATTGAGTTCTATGGATATAAGGAGGTGCTTAGAGGGGGGCGGGGGGGGGGGGGGGGTCCTAGGATGTGGTGTCTAAAGATAATCTTTCACACTAGGTACCGAACCCCTTTAAAGAAGTTTTTTAACAATAATTATAATCCACCAACATTAAACCATGATGCATACTTCTATGTTGCTATCGAAACTTATTCGTGTATGGAGCCATGATACGACGATGTTTATGATGAGATACAACCTTAGTTCCAAGAAACTATTGATTACTATCATTTCCTTTATGCAAGAATGGGTGCCAAACTAAGGCACCTAGTGATTCCTTACAGTGGGGTCACCACGTTTGTGCTGAGCTATTCTGATAACCTAGTTCCACTAATTATCACACTTCTTTTATGGGTGACTTCTATAGAACACCATAAAATTTTGCTCGATCCTCAGTAATGATTAAAGCCCCTTTTTTCTACACGCCATGAGAAGTCACTCGCATTCTAAAAATATCGATGTTATCACACATTTTCGAGGTGAACACTCACTGAGCCACTTGTCACTCTCCCCGAGGATGCCAAAGATCTAGTACGACGAATAAAACTTAGCTAATCATCATTAAAGAAGAGGCCTTCAACAATATTTAAATCCTTAACTCTAAATTCGCAGTCATATGCGCGTTTAAACCCGAATCCTCTCTCGCCTTACTAGGTTGAGTGTCAAGTCGAATTTTGAACATCGAAAGATCAAATCCCAACCTAACGACTAAGCGTCACTCCCATAAGAAATTCTAACCTAAAGCTCTAATACGAAGTTGTAATGACTCGAACCAAATTTGTGGATCACCCACATGTCAACCCGATCCAGTCTGGCTGCGTTAAGTGTGAAGTTATTTGAATAAAACTAGATAATATTTTTATTCCATTTTAATTAATTATATTTAGCGAATAAGCATGTAATTCCACTTTTTAGGCATAAAATCATAATGACACCAAGTGCATAACCCATTAAGAAATGCCCTAGGGTTCAAAAAATCAGAGCTACTGGCGTAAATAGTAAGAATCACTTACATGTAAAACGCTCTCAAAATACGAAATATCATATAACCTACCATAACAAAAGGGAGTGGGGTGAGATAATATCCAGTAGGGTTCCCCAAAAAACATAATATAAAAACGAACGACAGAAAGAACAAATACTATATCATATATTAACTCGAACGTACGTGTAATAACTACACAATGCATGCATTAACCATGTTTTATTCGAGAACGTTTTCTTTGACTTAGATTGAAAGCTATTAACCTTAACATTATATACTTTACCATTTTATTACAAAACATTCCTTTAATCCATTAATCCACACGATTAATATGTGAGAATCCACACTCCTTTATTTTTCATTTAGGTTAATCCTTTTATTTTTAAATTTATCTATTTCACATTTAAACCTCCATACCCATGGCCTTTTCTAAAATAACATTTAATGAGATATTAAATATCTGGAGTAAAGTTATATCTTAAATTGTGATAATTTAATGAGATATTGATGAAACAATTATAAAATATGATTCATGAACTAAAGTTAGATATTATACTAGGGCTGGGATGGTATAGTATTGATGTTAGTGGGAAGGCTTATTAGGTGGGGTTGCGTAACTAGGCGGGTTAAAATTCATGTGTTAGGTGCCCACTTTAGATGTGGAGTAAGTGGTGACTCAAGAGAGTGTGCTAACGGTGTATTAATATGAAAAGTGCTTAACATTTTCATTTATGAATCTTATACACTTGCAAAATATTTTCACAGGTTTTGGGCTCTTACCCGTGTCAAATTTATTTTCAAAACTTTTAAGAGTCCATTCACAGGGATGCCAAGGATGATTAATCTTTCCAGGAACACGTAACTGTAGCTGACGTGGAGGCTTGTAGGATTAAAAGTAGTCGCTTCATTTATTGCTATCTAGATTGGGTTCTCTATTTCAATTGTTAGTTGGGCATGTTGCCTGTTTTATTCAGACTTATGTATTTTCGATTCTTTTAGTCAGTTGGATTGGATGTATTGGATTTTTACCTGATGATTCATTCAGGGACTTTATTTATTTATCTCAGCTTCAGGATTTATATCATGATGTCATTCATATTGATAACCGTGTATGGAATTATTTGTATGTTAATGGAAGATAAAATTTGACACTGCTTGTTAAAGTAATTAGGTGGTTATTAATTACTCATGTTTTAACAGTGATGTTAAGAATGAGCCATATGAGACTGTCGTTTTATTTTGGTATAGGGTCGAGCACCCATTATTTTAATAGGAGGGGTGTCACAGATGGTGTCAAAGCATCAAGTTATAGAGTCTTCTAGGATATGTGCAGTTTACTACGATTTCAGCATAGCGTTATTTGATATAGAGTCCTATTTTAGGACTGTTGCATTCATACTTATGCATTTTTGTTTTTATGTTCTTCTGCTATTATTTTGTATTTGACTGTGAACTTATACATACTTCAATCTCGTTTCAGATGCCGCCCAAGAGAACCCATCAAATGAGGGTGAGTGTTGGGGAAGAAACCCCACTAGGGATGGTGACGACCGTAGAGGTGGCCACTATTGTTTCCCAGGCGGTTATGTCACCATGGCACATCATTTTCTGCAGACCTAGCCACAGTAGCTAGTGGCACCTGTCGTCCAGTTGATACGACGTATATATTGCATATTTCACCCGTTAACATATGCGTTATTAGCCCCCTCGGTTATCTTATTGCCTATATTTATTCTTGTTAACTAAACAACCTCAGATTTCTATGTTAACGTGATTTGCAGGGGTTAATTAAGCCTTTAGAGGTATTCAGATGCTTAGTATGAAGTGCAGACGCATTCCGGTGAAGTTCCTTACACGATCGCAAGCGCAAGGGCATTTCGGTCATTTCATAGTTTGGTCACCTGGACCAACATCTCACGAAAGTCGTATCCCTCCTCGCAAGCTTCACATGGCCGCGAACAATGCGCGATTCCGAGTCTGAATAAAGAAGTTACGGGATTTTTAGAGGGAGGGAATTATAAGGAAATTAAAACAGGGCAACTTGGATCAGACCTGCTTCATCGATCGATCAGTCAAAAGGGTCGATCGATCGACCCCTCCTTGTTTCTGAAATCGTGGGAGACAGTGGTCAGTTTTTGATCCATCAATCGATCGACCCCCTGTTTTTCTCAGATATTTTGCCTTGCTTTTTCTTTTTCTTTTTCTTTTCTATTTTAATTCCAACTTAGTATATAAGGGATATTTTGTTGTAATAAGCGATATAATTCGTTTTAGGAAGAATATCTTAGGGTTTGGGGGTGCTTGGGAAGCTTTTCTTCATTTCTCCATTGGTGTGGCCCATTTGGGTTTTGTAAGTTGACTATTCATCACCCCTACCATATATATAGTTGTCTTTCCTTCATTTCCATGCTTTCTAGTTAACTTAATTTAGTCATTAATTTCTTTAATTAGTTTAATTAGTTATAATTTTGTTTAATTTATGTTGTGCCCTTATATAAATAGGGTTGTGGTCGTGTTCCGCCATTAACGGACGTCGAGCTCCGAAAATTAGGTTTTATGTAAAATTGCGTTTAATTGAAACCGCGTGTATTAAAGTTAGATTGTTATTCGTTTAAATTTATTTGTCACGCAACTTTAGTGTTTATAGCGACAATCCGAATTTAATCCACGTGTGACCATTTTTTATTAAATGTTTATTCAAGCAACTTTGGGTAAAATTCCTTATTGCGTGAAGTTTATGCTTAATTGTAAATGTTCAATTAAATGTTTTCGAGCCAAAATTCTAATTAGTAGTTGTTTCGATCCATGTGGTGGAATGCGATCCCGACTCTCGCTCTACTTTTGCGTAGACTTAACTTTTCTTTTCTTTTACCACCGTAACCACCATATCATCTTTTACGCTTTTATTCCTGAAGTACTAAAACAATTACCAGTCTAAAATTCTATCACTCCCTGTGGATTTCTTACAATACCCGACTTACCGCTGTCCTTGCCTCACAAGTGTAGCAGTAGCTTTTGCATGTAGAGCGGGAGACGAAATCAATGACAGTGTCCCTACACGAACACTCAGTTTCCCTCACATCGAAACGACGCCATTGCCGGGGAGTGTGTTTTAGATAGTGATTGTTTTATTATTTCGTAGTATTTTTCCTTTCCTATTTGTATTCTTTGTTTTAACCTTTTTTGCAGGATAGCATACTTGAGCGCATAGAAACTTTGATTCGCGGTTGCTCACTTTCTTGCTTGGATTCTCCATCTATAAACAATGAGGTAATCATGTCCTATGATTATAGTTATTACGGGCATTATAATAATTCATACTTTGGGGATAGTTTTCAAGTTTTCCATTTTGAAGATTTTCTTGAGATTGAAAGACTCAAAACAATTATCGGAATGAAATTTTTTATTGGGAGCTTAAGTTGGATTCATTTTTCGAATCCAATGATGATTCTTATTCTGATGATTTTGAAGATGAGTTTCAACCAAATGAGGACTCCGAAGTTCATGAGCCGAGGAAGCCTACTTTGGAAGAAACCCTACTTCTTTTCCTCCAAAGGTCGGGTGACTATATGGGTAATGAATTGAGAATTGAAGCAGTTTGCAATGAAATCGACTCTTTAGCGCAAATCAATGAGGAGGTGGAAACTTGTGTTTCACCTCAACTTTTTAAAGAACATTTCATTGAAAATGAGTCTTTCCCCCCCGAAATTCAATCTCCTTCCGACGATGAGTTTATTGAAATTGGATTTATTTCATCACCATATTCGTTTGCCGTAATCGAACCATTATAATTGGTGGTTGATTACTATGAGTCGGTAGAAATTATTGAAACTTGTAAACCTTTTGCTGATGAGGAATCTTTATCGAACTTATTTTCGATGGACTTTCCCCCCTTGTGTGCACCATCTCCCCTTCCAATTGAAAACTTTTGGGGAGATGAATTCATTTTTCTTGGATCCCAAGTGTACCTTTCCCCCTTGTTATCCAAACCCCCCATCGTCCTTCCTAAATTTCAAATTGCGATGGTTCATTTTTTACGCCTTGCACATGCCTTCCGTTGTTCAAACGGAATTCTCATTTTTCAGGAGGCATGCATATTCAGGAGGGTCCATTGTTGATCCTTCAAATTCAAATTGTGTTTTGGATGAACCCTCAAATGTTTAGACCTGTAGTATATAGTTGATTACAAGTCCAAAATGTAGGTTGTACATAATTAATTTTTTTTCCTGCCTTTAAGTTTTTATTTCTTTTTAGTTTTATCTAGTATTATTAGATATGTTGGTGTTATTTCTTTTCGGTATGCTTGGTTCTAACATTTTTTTATGTTCAACGAACTTGAATTTGCATAGATTGTGCGTCCCGGACATGCGGTTGTAACAATAACTAAAAAATGAGTTTACTCACAAAAAGATTTTTCTTCATTTTGCATAGACTCATACTTATTTGCATTTGTTTTTTCTTTTTTCTTTTTATTATTATTTGTTAGTTTTCATTTTCATTTGTGTGCGTGTGTGTCGCTCATATATATTTTGTCCACGTTTTGTTTTGTCTATATATATATATATTTTTTTTCTTTTATTTTTATATTGTGTTTTTAGTTATTTTATTTTATTTTTATATTTATATATTCTCTCTCTCTCTCTCTATATATATATACTTATTTATATAAATAAGTATTTTCTCCTTTCTGCTTCTATTTCTCTCCTCTCCTCCTTCTCCCAAATTCGTGCCCTTGTTTTCCCACACCTAAAATTCATTCAAAACCAACCCTCTTTTCCTCATTAAAGGTAAATTTCTTCCTATTTAACTTGGATATTTGGTGTTTAGGGTTGATCTTTGTCATGTTTCTAAAGATTATGCATGTCTTGACTAGTTTTGATTGTATTGTTGGGTGTGTCCCATTTTGTGCTATTCCAACTTGATAATTGCTATACTTCAATTCATGAACACACATTTGTTGTTGAATTCTTGGTTTGTTCATGAATGGGGTTTGGTTGTTGGTTCCAACGACATTTTCACACCCTCATTCCACATTGTGCACACCAAGTGTTCGCTAAAACGCCTAAACAAAATTTGCAATCCATTTTTAGCGCACACTTGGGTGATTTTCACTCGTTGTCATACATCAACAGATTTTATCGCAATGTGAAATTTATTCGCCCGGTTTCGCGCACTTGCACCCACCATTTCAACTAGTTCACTAACTAACGTTTAATTGCGCATACAATTCTTTTTGTATTGCCTAATTATTGTTTTGTAGGTTGAAATGGTAGCGATAAAGAAATATGATTCTACCAGGTGTGTGCCCACCCGGGGCTTTGAGGGATTCCGATGCCAAAGGGAGCGGGATTGGTTTCAGGCCTACTTTCAGACTTCACAAAGACCATTGGCCTACCATTTAGCTTGGAACCTTGTGGACTTACTGGAGGAGGCGCATACTCTTTTGCGCAGGCAGGGATGGGATCCCTTTCTTTCCTCGAATGGGCGTATCAATGAGGAGCCTGTGAGGATTTTCTATATAGCATTCATGGAAGTCAAAGGGGTGGGGCCGACTACGTATGAGTCGATGGTCCGAGGGGTGAGGGTACATTTCAGCTGCTCTGATTTAGCGGGCTTTATGGGTGTTTCGGACCCCGAGGAGTCAATCAATTTTTCTGACGGGGATTTTTTTGGGCTTTCTACATTGACAGAGGCACTTGCGCCTGGGGAGGTATGGACTAATAAGAAAGCGTTCCGCTCGTCCGCAATGGATGATTTGCCGAGATTGATTCACTACCTCAACGTACACTCCTTCATGGTGATGAGCAACCAATATGAGGTGCATCACAAACACGCTGCATCTGTTTATTCACCGATGAACAATTTGGGTGATATTAGTTTGCCCAATATTTTTTGTACATGATGTACGTGACAGCTAAGGAGTGAGCCCAAAAATTTTCCCTTCCTTTTCCTGCCCTTATCACGAGAATCTTTTTATCACATGGTTGCACAGAGTATGACTCGGACCGCATGCGTGAGCCACTGGGGATTCTGACCAAAGATAACATCCAGAGGATGTTGACTCACCCTTAGGGGCAGCCTGGTGCCAAGAGACAAAGGGCAGAGGCGATTGATGAGGCTGAGGAGGAGGACGAGATCAAACAGATGGAGTAGGGGCAGAGTTATCAGGTGCCACATACAGTTTCAGACGCCAACTTTAAGGCATACCAGGAACTACAGGACCAGCAGTGGGAGGAGACCTAGGTTTGGCGGGCTTCTTTGGACTCTCAGCTAGAGCAGCAGAGGGTAGTGTACAGACAGGATAGAGCAGAGCGGCGACAGGAATTTCGCATGCTGTAGGGTATGATAAGAGACTTATATGTACAGCAGCATGGCCCGGATGCATCGCTCCCACCACATGTCCAGAGTACTTATGATCCTAGTGGTTTCATCCACTAGGTTGCTATTATGGGTTCAGTTTTGTATTTCTAGGATCGAATATTATTATATATATTCTTTTTTATTTGTATTTATTTCTTTTTATTAGTTGTTTTGTACCGAAGTTATGAAATGATAAATAATAATGTAGTTTGTGGTTGTGTATTGGATTTTAATGTGTGTGACTTTATATTTTTATAAAATCAAATGTTCACCTTCAGTTTATCTAGTATTTTCACTTCATCCACTCTATATTGTTGTGACTTACGACATAAATTCTTTTAACTTAATATATCGGTAAGTATTCTTGCTTTACTTTATACTAACTTGTTTTGTAGATTTGTTGGACTTGTACTTATGGAGATCACTCCAATTTTGAGTCATATCATTCTTTTCCTATCTTTGTGTTATGTTCTTTAATGGACGCATTGGGGACAATGCAACATTTAAGTTAGAGGGTGTAGGATATTTATCCATTTCATGTTTAGTCCTTAAATTTGTCCACAATTTAGTTACAAAACATGCTTTCTGTTAAAAATTAAAAATTTTCAAAAATATTTTCTTTCTTTTTTCTCCTTTATTGGGAATTTTGCCTTTGTTTCCGATGATAAATTTTAATAATTGCCCGATCCATTAGACAACTCAACGATGCATGTTCCCGATTTTAGAAGTTATTAGACTTTAGTCCTTAAATCATTGATATAATGAATAACTTCATGAATTAAACTTTAATCCCATTATCACATGCACTTTTCTTGTTATATTGATTTGGTCTAAGATTGTTATAACTCGGTAATATTTTGTTGCGTTGTATATACTTACACCGAGTGAGCTTTGGGCTTTTTCTTTGTTTGTGAGTGTTATACACTTTTCTTTCCTCTTTGAAAACGTTGATTTCATCGGTAATCTCTCTATTCTTTCATTGATCGTTCATTAATTGAGTTTAAATCTTGAAATGTGTTACTTGAGCACGATTTTCATAAAATAATTTTGACTCAAGAATTGCGTAAACTTTATGAAATGATCATAGACAGTCCATATTGACCTTGACCTCACCTTTTATATTTTCTCTAGTCAACCCCTTTGAGCCAAAATACTAGCCTTTCGTTTCAATACCAAAAATCCCATAACCAGCTCCACATTGGAGTTTTACACCATACATATTACGTTACATGCCATTGTTTGGAATGATACTTGGGATTGAATGATGTTATGTAGTGTGGTTGCAATTTGTGCACGAAAAGAGTGAGGAAAGAAGAAAGTGGAGTGAAAAAGCAAAGAAAAAGTGAAAAATAAAAGAAAACAAAAGAAAATATGAGAAAAGAAGAAAATAAAAAGAAAGAGAAAGAAAAAGTTTGTTTATATTGTTAATAGTGTTAAATAATTCTTTTTTCTCTCCATTTCATATCTAATGCCTGTTTTGGAAATCATTTTCCAATTTTGATATTGCCCACTATTTCCCATTATTCCAAGTTTTTCATTCCAGATACTATGAATCCGTATATACATCTCTTTCATTTCGTACCCTAGCCTAGTCTACATTACAACCTACAAGTCTTATGTGATCCTAGGGTGTATTAAATTTAAAAGTTAAAATAGTTTGATAATCTGTGAAAATGCATTTCGCCTCTTTTATTGAGCGATATCTTTCATTGAGATTACAGTTTTTAATTTCCTATATAGCGTTCTTCATTTGCGACATGTGTGCGGTGTAGTGTCCCTTTTCACTTACTTCGTATGCTCGCATGTCCCGTGTGTCACCTCCCTATTTCAAGTGAATTCATTTGATGAGTGTAATGCCTATGAGGATTGATATATGCTTGCTTTCATGTTAATTATCCGGTTTATTTAAGTTTTTGCCAAATCATATTTTGCATGTGCTCGCTACCCTCCCACTTTTAAGGTTTCGATTCTATGAAGTTCGTTCTATAATGTTAATAACAAGGACTTTCATTTGAATTCGTTCATTGTGCTAATAATTCGTATGAAATCTTGTTCGTATTGTTGAGTTTGTCGTATGCTTGATTGGACATATTTTGAGGAAATCGTATGATGTTTGTGGGTTTCATTCCTGAAAACCCTCACGAGACGACACTCGTTCACTAAGGTAACCTAGGGGTTTTACGACTTATTGCATATGCTAAATGCAATCGAATCACTCGGGAAAGTGGCCTTTATCTATTTTTCCCATTTTGTGCTATCTCTTGTTACTGGTTTACTTATAGTTCCTTTTGCATCTTATTTCATTTGTAGGGACTAGCAATGTGTAAGTTAGTGGGTGTGATACGACGCAAATATTACGTATTTCACCCGTTAACATATGCGTTATTAGCCCCCTCGGCTATCTTATTCACTATATTTATGCTCGTTAACCAGACAACCTCAGATTTCTATGTTAACATGCTTTTTAGGGGTTAATTGATCTTTTATAGGTATTCGAATGCTTAGTATGAAGTGCGAACCCATTCCGGTGAAGTTCCGTACATGATAACATGCGCAAGGGAATTTTGGTCATTTCGTAGTTTGGGAACCTGGCCCAACATCTACATGGAATTTTTATCCCTCCTCGAAAGCTTCACGTGGCTATGAACGGTGTGCGATTCCGAGTCCGAACGAAGAAGTTATGGGATTTTTAGCGGAAGGGAATTATAAGGAAATCAAAACAGGGTAACTTAGATCAGACTTGCTTCTTTGATCGATCGACCAAAAGGGTCGATCGATCAAACCCTCCTTGTTTCTAAAATTGTGGGAGACAGTGGCAAGTTTTTGATCCATCAATCGATCGAGCCCTTGGGTTCGATCGATCAACTCCCTGTTTTTCTCAGATATTTTGCCTTGCTTTTTCTTTTTCCTTTTCTTTTTCAATTTTAATTCCAACTTACTATATAAGAGATATTTTGTTGTAATAAGCGATATAATTGATTTTAGGAAGAATATCTTAGGGTTTGGGGTGTTTGGGAAGCTTTTCTTCATTTCTCCATTGGTGTGGCCCATTTGGGTTTTGTAAATTGACTATTCATCATCCCTACCATATATATATATTTGTCTTTCCTTCATTTCCATGCTTTCTAGTTAACTTAATTTAGTCATTAATTGCTTTAGTTAGTTTAATTAGTTGTCATTTAGTTTAATTTATGTTGTGCCCTTAAATAAATAGGGTCGTGGTTGTGTTCCGCCATTAACGGGCATCGAGCTTCGAAAATTAGGTTTTGTGTAAAATTGCGTTTAATTGAAACTGCATGTATTAAAGTTGGATTATTATTCATTTAACTTTATTTGTCACGTGACTTTAGTGTTTATAGCGACAATTTGAATTTAATCCGCGTGTGACCATTTTTTATTAATTTTTTATTCAAGCAACTTTGGGTTAAATTCCTTATTGTGTGAAGTTTGTGTTTATTTGAAAATGTTCAATTTGAAAAGCTGTTACTCAAGTCGTTTAATTCAGGATTAAACTGTCTAAGTAACTCCAAACTGTTTTTGGGATAAACTCTTTTGTTAAATCAAAACAGATTAATCACAAGATGTGTTTAATAAAGAATGTATGAGAGATGTTCAAGATTATGTAACAAGTTTTGAAAAACAAAACTAAAACAGTTAAATCAGCACACCAGAATAAGATGAGGAGATGTAGAAAGATTAAGTACAAGGAGTTTTTAACTTGGTAAAACCTCACCCAACTGAGGAAACATCCACGGTGACTTATAAATCACAAATAAAAAATCCACTAAAACAAAATATACAAATTACAATTTATTTAACACACATGCACACAAAACAGACCTATACAAGTTTAGAATATCTACCCACTGGTTTGATTCTAACTTTTCTGCAATTCTGATGTTGATGTGGCTTTCTCAGCTTGCTAACTTCTCCACACTTTGTTTTAGCTTTACATCTACTCTTGACGTTTCAAGATCTTACAACCAACACTTCTTGTGTTGTAGTGTGATAAGTGTTTGTGATAGTGTTCTAACACATGCATGCACACATGAACGCTTATTTATAGAAACAAGTCCTATCAAATTACAGAACAGATCTAAATGATAAGGTTTTCAATTTCTCTGTTCTTTAGAAACTTATAGAAACTAAATCTAAGGGCTGAGAATTCGTACAGGTTCTGAGTGTATAAACCGACACAAATTCGACCGATGTAACAATGACAGGTGTAAGGCTATGATGCACCCAAACGCGGGAGTTTTTAAAATAATTACACAGACACGCTGAAGTCTCAAGCACTTTCGGATTCTACCTAACCAATCTTTCAGGTATGAAATGATAAAACTAGTAATCACAGAATGACCCCAAAAGTTTTAAAACCTAAATTTTAATTTCTAAAAAATCATTTAAAAATTATTTAAAAAATCTCAAAAATTATTAAAAGCAAATTTGAAAGGGAATTAACACACAGAACTCACACACAAGCAAATAATGCAATATATAAAATGTATGCAATCCTAGTGTGTGTGTGATTGAGATTTTACCTTCAAATGAAACAAGTGAGGCATCATGAGAAGAATCTGAGGCTCTTTGGTATCTAGGGGATGGGACACAAATTTTGTCACAATTTCCAAACTAGATGAGCACTTATACAATGTAGACTTAAGTGAGTCAAGAGTATAAGGTGCTTCAAAATTAAATGTTTTCGAGCTGAAATTCTAATTAGTAGTTGTTTCGTTCCATGTGGTGGAATGCGATCTCGACTCTCACTCTACTTTTGCGTAGAGTTAACATTTCTTTTCTTTTGCCACCATAACCACCATATCACCTTTTACATTTTTATTCCTGAAGTACTAAAACAATTACTAGTAAAAAATTCTATCTCTCCCTGTGAATTTCTTACGATACCCTACTTACCGCTGTGCTTGCCTCGCAAGTGTAGTAGTAGCTTAGGTTTTTGCACTTAGAGCGGGAGCCGAAATTAATGATAGTGTCCCTATACGAACACTCGATTTACCTCGCATTACCAGTCCCACCCGGACCATTTTCTTGGGTGCGAGTGAGGGAGGCCTTTCAGAAAGGGCATCCACCAAAGTTTCGATCAGCTTGGATGTAATGGCAGCCACCCAGTAGAAGAAGGAAATTATACGCCATCTTCGTGTTATGGAGTGAGTGAGACCCAGTGACAGATACTGGTTACTTTTAAGCTAGTAGGTGAAACACTGGAGTGGCAGGAGTCGATTACCATAGAAGAGGAGAGACATGTTATGAATCTAATAGAGTTTTGAGTGCGGTTTGAACCCAAGTATTTTCTATCAGTAATCTAGACAAATGTGCAGCAAAAATTTTGGGATGTTACTTAGGGAGATTGGTCGGTGGATGAATACGAGGAAGAGTTTACCTGCCTGGCCAACTTTTTGCCCAACATGGTGAACATGGAGGAGAAAAAGATGCTAAAATTTATAGATGGACTCACTTGGAGGATCAGGCAGTAATTGCTTGGTAACCCGACATTGGCCACCTACTCTGAGGTCATCAATGTTGCATTACTTCATTGGCAAGACCATCGTTTCCATCTGAAGGGAAGAAATAGAGCAGAAGATACTAGCCACGCAGGTAGAGCAAATGGGAATGGTGCCAGTGGGGCACTACAACAGCTCTCGAGTAAACAATATGATCGAGATTCTTGACAGGGGGATCCGACTAAGATATCTCAATCGGGAGATTTTTGACCAGATAGTATTGGATTCAGGTAGGGTCAGCAGGGCCCTCCACATCAACATCGATAGCATCATGTTCTCTAGGGTTTCCAGTGCTAAGGGAATAATAAGGGTGGCTAGTAGGGCCGTGGCCATAGGGCTAAAGATCAGGACCTCCCCGACAAGGCCTTCCCTAGCCGTTAGTTCACTTGCGGAGAGTTAAGCCATCGAAGGATGGACTACTCGCATCCATGCCGCGAATCAAAGTAGGGTTCCCATCAAAGGTAGCAGTCACAGTTACCACCTGCATCACTAGCTCTACCAGCCCCATAGCTACCATCCCTATAGCTTTACCAGCCCCATACTAACCCCACAACCCCATAGCTCTACCATTCCCATAGCCCCATAGCTATAATACAAATGTGGCTACAACATCTGGGATACTGTTATACCACAGGCGCAACAGGCGCCGTCAATAATGAAGGGTATATTTTCCATTCATGGGCATATGGGTAGGGTGTTGTTTGATATGAGAGCTTCCCACTCTGTCATAGCTACCGGATTTGCATGCACGACTGGCCTACTAAAGACAATCGACAAACTATTATGTGTGTGGACTCACTATTAGGTAGTGGAGCCCTTATACACTTCATTTGTAGGGGAGTAGATATAAACATTGGGAGATTATGTTTAGCGGCTGATTTGCTTATTTTGGATATAGTGGGGTATGATGTCATTTTGGGTATGGATTGGTTGGCTGGGTACTAGGCAATGGTGGATTACATTGGTAGAACCATTGTGTTCTCTATCCCAGTACAAGAGATGTTTTTCAAGACGTTGCCTCCTTTCTAGGGAGGGTTGACCATGCATCTTCACTATATTTAGGAGAAGACCTCACACGAGGTGGTTATTTCCTTAGATTCAATTCAGGTAGTGAGGGAGTTCGCAGAGGTGTTCCAGGAGATACTTGGGTTGCCACTCAGTCGGGAGATAAAGTTTGTTATTCACTTAGCGCCTGGGACTAGGCCGATTGAACGAGCACCGTATTGCATGGTCCTATGAGAGATGTGGGAATTAAGGTATCAGATTCAGAAGCTCCTGGGACAGGGCTTTATCAAGTGGAGTACATCACCGTGGGGAGTGCCGATATTATTCGTGAAGAAGAGGGACGGGTACTTTATCTACGTGTGGACTATAGGTGTTAGAGGGTAGTGAGACTAGGGTCTATAAATATCTAGAACGGGTTAGGCGTGATCCACTCCAATGGACACTGCCCGCAAGGGTCTTCAAGGTCTTCTGGTGTAACTTCTTAACAAACCTTCTCTTTCTGGTAACAATGGAACTCAATCTTCAACTCACTCCCTACAAGAAGATGAACTTTCACAGTAAAAATAGTAATTTTTTCAAGGGAAACACCTGAGTTTCTGCAGGGACCCTTGCGGGGGCCCTCTCAACGTAGGCTTCTGCTGCCACCCTGGTGGGGTTCCTTCTCAATGACAGTTTCTACGGAGACCTTGGGGTAAGTCCCTATCAACAACGGTTCCTTATCAACTTGAGTTTCTGCAGGGAACCTTACGGTGGTCCCTCTCAACATAGGCTTCTGTCTCTACCTTATTGGGGTTCCTTCTCATCGTGAGTTTCTGCGGAGACCTTAGGGGAAGTCCCTCTGAACTGTGGTTCCTTCTCAACTTGAGTTTCTGCGGGGACCCTTGCGGTGGTCCCTCTCAACATTGGCTTCTACTGCCACCTTGGTGGGGTTCCTTCTCAATTTGAGTTTCTGCAGGGACCCTTGCGGTGGTCCCTCTCAACATAGGCTTCTGCTGCCACCTTGGTGGGGTTCCTTCTCAACTTGAGTTTCTGCAGGGACCTTGGAGGGGGTCCTTCTCAACACGGGCTTCTCCGTCAACTAGGTCAGGTTCCCTCTCAATACCTTTAAAAATTATTTTGGGGAAGACACCCTTCTACACTCGGGGTAAACCGGTTCGTGGTACACCCGAACCGGTTTGGGGTACCTGTACGCTGGCAGAGTTTTAAAATCATGAAACTCTTTATTGGTTTCCCTATAAAAGCCAACTTCGAGGGAGTTGTTTTACAAGACTTGGAGAGACATTTTTGAGAGTTCTATTAGCTCAAGTCTACACCTTTTTTGAGTTCCCAAACTCATGTTTTGATTCACACATCATTGCCAAACTTTTGTGAATCTTTTGAAACCCAAGAACACAACTTTGAGTTTGTTCAACCCTTGTGGAGAAGTCGTTTTCTTCTTCATTGCTGCACACCTGGAGTTCCTGAGGGAGATTCCAATCGATGACATCAGAACCGACACCTGCGGGTATTTCTGTGTCACACTGTATTTCTAGCCGTTGCTTTGAAGGTTTGACAAAGATACCGTGTATTACACTTGTGGGCGATTATCACATTGTATGTAAGTCAACGATCTTGTAAATTCTTTAAAGTTCTAGAAATAAAAGGTTTTAACCGAAGGGTTTTTTTTCCTTAACTTTGTGTCACATGCTTCATCTATTTATGGTTTGACATGTGCACACACATAAATGCATGTCTAGGGGTTGATTTACTTTGGTTTATATAGACTCTACCTAAATAAGGGTTTATTGGAATCTTGCGAATTTAATTTAATCAATTATCACACACCGAACCTATTAGGGTTTTTCAAGGAATAGGGAGCTGCTACGATTCGCAGGCTGACGGAAGGAGCATGCACCATGTTTCCATGCACTTGACAGGATTTGCACTTCTTCATATACCCAATGGAGTCGATTTCCATAGTCGGCCAATAGTACCCCAGCGTCATCACCTGGTCATACAGTTTGGCACCCCCCATGAGGGAGGTCTCATGAGCTTCTTTCAGCACCCTCTCCACATCCTCTTTGGCTATGCACCTCAGTGCCTTTTCATTATACCCCTTCTTGTATAACTCTCCTTCGACCAAGTAGAAATGGGCTATTCTTTTTCTAAGATAAATTTCATCCGCTCTCTCTGCGGGTAACTCCTCATCTTTCAGGTATGCTATATATGTCTGTCTCCAATCTTCAAAGGCTTCCACGAAGTTGGACTCCGCTGGCTGGTCAAAATTGGCTTGGCACTTTAAGCAGATTTGTTGCAAGAGGGCCGCTTCTATGCTCATGGCAGGCCAATAGTACCTACCTCGCTGCAGTCTTCTATAGATAGGAATGACAATATCTCCGTACTGATTTTGGTGCATTTCTATCAAATTTTCCTTGGTTTCTTATTCACCGACGCACCTTGTTAGAAACCCTTCGGGACTCTTGAAGTAGAGAGTTCCCTGCAGCACATGATAGTTGGTTAACTCTAACATCTTCAGCGTCCCTTCTCTAGTTTCAAGCTACTTCACCAATGGATGCCTCCAATCTTCCGGCTTGTTACTTGGGAATAAATATTTTACTCCAGTGGGTCCTGTTCTTCGCCGTACTGTAATAGTTGCTTCCGACTCCTCTATGTCTAGCTTTTGCACTATAGTGGCGATTGTGTCGGGGTGCCTATTCATCATTCGCTCTTTCCTCTCCATAGTTACTTCCAAGAATTGTCCCAGCAGCCTTTGGATCATGTGTCTGTAGGGTGCCAAATTGACATGCTTAAGGGTGAACTCCCCATTGACCTGCCTCACTACTAATTTGGAGTCCCCTCCTATACGTAACACCCTGAACCCTCTTTTGAGTGCTTCCAACATCCCTAGAATGAGGGCCTCGTACTCAGCTTCATTATTTGAGCATTTGAAATCCAACTTGAAGGAGATAGTGATCTTCTCTTTCCCATCTTATAGTATGATGCCGACCCTACCTGTTCCTTGAGCACTGGAACCATTGAACTCCATAGAATATTTCTTCACATCCTCCACCATGTATTCTTAAAAGCTCTCCCCGAGTAGCTCTTCACTAGGTGGTTCAAAAATTCCACTTGGTAAGTGAGCAAGCAGATCTGCCACTGCCTGGCTCTTATTAGCCTTAGGCACTATACATTTTAGATCATATTCTAATAAGATCAAAAACCACCTTGCTGCTCGTCCCACGAGTACAGTCCACGCTATGAGGTAGTTGATGGGGTCGCACTTAGTGACTATGTGAACTGTGAAGGCTAAAAGATAATGTCTCAGCTTCTGGGCTATAAAAACTAACGCCAAATAATGTCTCTCCACACTGCTGTACCTAGATTCTGTTCTAGAGATTACTCTTGATAGGTAGTAGACAGGATTTTTTACACTTTCTTTCTCTTATGCTAAGAGAGCCCCTATCGATCTGTCTGTTGAAGTGAGGTAGAGATGCAACGATGCTCCGGCCTCTGTGGGGATCATCGTGGACGAAGAAACTAGAATTTCTTTAATATTCTCAAACGCTTTCTTCTGTTCTTTTCCCCAAATCCACTTGGCCTTATCTTTCAACAGGGGCGCGAAATGATGAGTTACTTATGCTAGCGCGGGTATAAACCTTCGCAGGTAGGATACCTTTCCCAGTAAGCTCTTAAGATGACTTTGACTCTTGGGCGGTGGCATAATCACAATGCTTTCATGTTCTCTGCATCTACTTGCACCCCTTGTCTATTCACAACAACGCCTAAGAACTTCCCTATGGTAACCCTAAAGGCACACTTTGAGGGGTTCATCCTCATCTTATACCTGTGGTACCTCTCGAATAATTTCCTGAGATCCTTAATATGTTTGATTTCTTTCTTAGATTTCACCACTAGGTCATCCATATAGAATTATAGTATATCATGACATAGGTCATGAAAAATCTCCATCATGGTCCGCTAGTATGTGGCCTCAGCATTCTTCAGTCTGAAAGGCATGACTGTGTAGTGGAAGTTCCCTAATGGTGTGCGGAAGGCCATCTTCTCCATGTTGGTAGGATTCTTTTTAATCTGGTTGTAGCCAACGTATCCGTCCATGAAACTATAAATATCATGTCCCGTGGTGGAGTCAACTAAGCTATCTATGCTTGGTAGAGGAAATTCATCTTTAGGACATACCCTATTCAAGTCGCGAAAATCTATGTAGATTCTGATTTGGCTCTTGTCTTTTTTCTCCACTAGCACTATGCTGGAAAGCCATATGGGATGCTGGATAGGCTTAATTAAACCTCCTGCTAACAACTTCTCCACCTCAGCTTTTATCTTCAACTCAAGGTCTGCTTTGTATGTGCGCGTGGCTTGCTTTATCGGGAGGGCATTGGGAAGGATGTTTAATCTATGGGAACTTACTTCTGGATCTATCCCCGGCATCTCCGTGTACTTCCAGGCAAACATATCAGTGAACTCTCTAAGTATCCCAATGAGCTCTTCTTTCGGTTTTGGTTCCAGACCCTTGGAGATTAGCATGGGTCTGCTCTCACCCCCTTTTGGCCCCAAATTGATCTCCTCTAATTCTTGCAGCTGCTCTCTGGGCCCATCTTGCATGCATTCTAAAGCTTCTTCCGATTCCTCAATATGCTCAACGATATGGGATTCGTCAATAATAAAACACTCAGGCATCAGGTCGATGCTCTCATCCCAGAACACCGCCCGATCAAACCGTTATAAGCGGTAGATTACCTTTCCATCTGGAAATACCACCTTCTTACAGGTTTGAGGGGGCTTATCCACCTCCTATACTTTCCTATTTCCCTTTGCTATGTGGGGGATCACCCTCCCCTATAGACGATCATAAACAGGCTTCTTTTGAGGGATACTTCCTTCGACTACTTGCCTCTCTTCCAGCTTTCTTGCAGAGACCTTCCTTTCCTTATATAACTCAGTGTAGAATACAATATCTACTAAATGGGCCTCTTCGACGGTGAAGGGTCTTTGCGTGGCCTTGATCACTATCTATGTACCTCTAATGTTGGACCTTGCACACTGATGGTAGGTGGAGGGTACTATGCCGTGGGTGTGCATCCATACCCTCCCAATGAGTAGTTGGTAGCTAGTGTTAGCATTGATAATGTGGAACTTAATATAGGAGGTGAAATTTCCCAACTTGATTCCCACATTCACATATCCAATTGATTGCATTCCAACATTGTCAAATCCGAAAATTACTAGTGGTACCGACACCACCTTCCCTTGGTCAATTCCTGTTTCATACAATGTACTGATGGGTATGATGTTAATAGATGCTCCCCCATCCATTAATGCCCTAGGAAATGAGACTCCATTGACCATGGATGTAACATACAGTGGGCGGTCATGGAAGTAAGGCACTAGCGTATCTGCTTCTGAAAATACCACCTCAGAAGTATACTTCTTAATGAGTCTTCCAATTGGCCCCTGCCAATTTAGCGAAGGACCTCCATACTGCTGCACTGCCTCCAAGACTTTCCTCGTGATGGCTACCCTTATGTCATACTTCACCCCTATCTAGTCGAAAAATCACTTGAACTTGGGGCTGCTTATTATGGCCTCACATTTAGAATCTAGGTCTACCTCATACGTCTGGGCATTGCAAACATACTCTGACTCGGAGGTCCCTCCCTCATCTAGAGCGAGAATTACATCTACCTCACCTTCTGAGAGGGTCATTTCCTCAACTTCCC
Organism: Sambucus nigra; assembly: GCA_949130495.1. Classification (NCBI taxonomy): domain Eukaryota; kingdom Viridiplantae; phylum Streptophyta; class Magnoliopsida; order Dipsacales; family Adoxaceae; genus Sambucus; species Sambucus nigra. The sequence continues at coordinate 304,825,812 of OX422207.1, read as the reverse complement.
CATTTCCATCTTCTTATTCTGGAGTGAAGAACCACTCCTCTCGTTTACTTTCTAGCTCAAATTTTCTCAGTGATAGCTTTTCCAACTCCTCACATAACTGATCGCCGCTCTCCCACTCCATCAGATCTTTGGTAGCTTCTTCATCATAAGCAACTACCATATTGGCTGTACCGAAGTGATGTGCTGGAAGTGGGTTCTCATTAACATCCATTGGGGGGATATGCAAGGTACCATTGGCCACTTGCTCGCCAATGATCCTTCGCAAGTATTAACAATCTTTGGTAAAGTGCTGCACCCGTTGGTACAACTCACAGTACTTTGGATTGGCCTTGTCGGCTGTAGTTGGTGTTTCTCCTTTCAAGTGAGGAGGAACCGCCACCCCGTACTAAGGTACAGTAACAATCCATAGCCTCAGCTACACTGCAGGGTAGTGGAGATAGGGCATCTTCCCCAAACTTTATCTTGTTGTCGGGACTGCTATTCTTGGCCCCAGAGCCTCACTTATTTCCTTTAGGATTCCCTTCCACATAGTTGACCACTTATCGCCCCAAAATATAAAACCTCCCGAAAGTCAGGGAAACCTGTGTCGTCCAACCCGGGGCCCTTGATTTTATTATCATAGCTATGTTGCTAGCAGCCCTGGTGAACTCTCTAAAAGTTCCATCTTTAGTTTCATTGATAAAGTGCAACTTGTATTCCTTTAAGAGTCCTTCCACACATATCTGCAGTAACCTGGCCTCCGCCACATCCTCGTGGACATCTAAGGCTCTCTCGCGAAAGTGGACATCTAAGTGCTATTCCTGGGACAAGGCTTTATCAAGAGGAGTACATCACCGTGGGGTGTGCCGATATTGTTCGTGAAGAAGAGAGACGGGTCCTTTGTTTGTGTGTGGACTACTGGTGTAGGAGGGTAGTGAGACTGGGGTCTATGAATATCTAGAAAGGGTAAGGCGTGACCCACTCCAATGGACACTACCTGCAAGGTCTTCTGGTGCAACTTTTTAAGAAACCTTCTCTTCCTGGTAACAATGGAACTCAAGCTTCAACTCACTCCCTACAAGAAGATGAACTTTCACAACAAAAATAGTAATTTTTTTAAGGGAAACACGTGAGAATGATGGCTGTAAGTTGAGGAGTGAAAGAACAAGGAACTTAGCACTAAGAGAATGAGCAGGGAGAGAATACTAGGTAGGTTTGGTGTGATTTTGGCAGAGTAATAGTGAAATTTCAGTTATGTATCCCTTTGATCTTGCCTAGAGGTCTATTTATACTTGGGAATTAGGGATGAGTTGGTACTTTTGGGCACCAAAATTGAAAGGGTTGGTGGGAGACAGTGTTTGAAATGTACCATTTGTCCCTACCTGCAGGCAGCTCTGCCTGTCCCCTCTTGTAGGCGCCACCTGGCGCTAACCAAAGTCAAAAAGCAAATATGTCTCCTAATGAAGAAAAACTATCTGATTTGGTAAATATCCTTGTGCAATATTTGCAAATCTTGGGAGAGGAGGCCTTAAGGACCGCTCTCCTCTAAAATCATTATTCTTCTTGAGAAGGACCTCGAGGACCCCTGTTCTAAAAAAGTCATTTTTTGTAAAAAGTTTATTCCTTGTGAGCAACCAGCTCTTTGGCTACCCACTTCACTTGTGATCAAGCGTGCGGTGTGTGTAGTCTTGAGTGACTTATGGATCTTCCTACTAGTATTCTCTCAATCCTATAGTTCTAAGTGGTTGAGCGTGCTCAACATACCTTGTCCCTTAGCCGCCAAGCCAAAACTCATCCCAACTGGCCTACTTGAGCCCTGCTTGCCCAACCAGGCAACCTGTACAAGAAAATCAGTGTTAGCACTTTTGTTCTTTTTTCATGATGAGGGGTTGCTTATGGTAGGCACCCATCATCCTAACTTGGTTTTTTGGGACCTGAGGGGGAGGACCTTGTGGGTCCCTCCTCCCATGTAAGTTTCTGCTGTTAAGGAACCCTAGTGGGGGGGTCCCTCCTCAAACATCATTTTTGCTGTTGAGGAAGCCTTGAGAGGGGGGGGGGGGGGGGGGGAGAATTCTTCTAAACCTGGTCTTCTCCCGCCATCTAAGTGAAGTTACTTCTCAATGTGAGTTTCTTCGGAGACCTTGGGGGAAGTCCCTCTCAACAGAGGTTCCTTCTCAACTTGAGTTTCTGTACGGATCCTTGCAGCGGGCCCTCTCAACGTAGGCTTCTGCTGCCACCCTGGTGGGGTTCCTTCTCAACGACAATTTTTGCGGAGACCTTGGGGGAAGTCCCTCTCAATAGTGTTTCCTTCTCAACTTGAGTTTCTGTAGGGACCCTTGCGCTGGTCCCTCTCAACATAGGCTTCTGCTGCAACCTTGGTGGGGTTCCTTCTCATCGTGGGTTTCTACGGAGACCTTGGGGGAAGTCCCTCTGAACAACGGTTCCTTCTCAACTTGAGTATCTGCAGGGACCCTTGTGGTGGTCCCTCTCAATATAGGATTCTGCTGCCACCTTAGTGGGGTTCCTTCTCAACTTGAGTTTCTGCAGGGACCCTTGCGGTGGTCCCTTTCAACATAGGCTTCTGTTGCCACCTTGGTGGGGTTCCTTCTCAACTTGAGTTTTTGCAGGGAATTTGGAGGGAGTCCTTCTCAACATGGGCTTCTACCACCAACTAGGCGAGGTTACCTCTCAATACCTATAAAAATTATTTTGGGGAAGACACCCTTCTACAACAGGGAGCTGAACAAAGTGACGATTCAAAATAAGTATCTATTTCCTCAAATCGATGACTTGTTTGACCTGTTCAGAAGAGCAGCGTTGTTATTGAAGATAGATTTAAGATCGGGGTACAATAAGTTGCACATCCGGGAGGAGGACATTCTTAATACCACATTCCTGATGCGGTACAGATCATATGAGTTCACGGTGATGCCATTTGGAATGGCAAATGCACTAGCAGTGTTCATGGACCTTATAAAAAGGGTGTTCAGGGATTTCTGGACTAGTTTGTGATCGTATTCATAGATGATATACTAGTCTAGTCTCATACTAAGGGTGAGCACGCAACTTCATGCCAAGTTCAAGAAGTGCATATTCTGGATGAGGGAGGTATAATTTTTGGGCCATATTTTATCAAATAGAGGGATTTTTTTGGATCCGAGTAAGCTATCAATGGTGAGGGAGTGTGGAAAGCCCATGACACCGATGAAGGTTCAGAGCTTTTTGGGGTTGGGCGGGTATTATTGCCGCTTCATAAAGGGATTCTCGAAGATTACTGGTCCGTTGACTAATTTGACTCACAAGGGGGTACCGTTTGTTTGAGATGACTGTTGTTAGTTAGCTTTTGATGAGCTAAAGGATAAATTAACTTCAGTGCCCGTGCTTCCATTGCCTAGGGGAGTGGTGGAGTATAATGTTTTCACTGGTACGTCCTTATAAGGACTTGGGTGTGTATTGCAACATGAGGATAAGGCTATAGCTTATGCATCTTGAAAGCTTAAGCCCCATGAGAGGAATTACCCCACACACGACTTAGAGTTAGTAACAATTGTGTTTTCCTTGAGGATTTGGAGGCACTACCTTTTGGGTGAGCGGTTAAGATTATTCACGAACCATAAGTTGCTACAATATCAGTTCACACAGAAGGATCTTAATATGCGGTAGTGGAGATGGTTAGAGTTCGTGAAGGATTACCAGTTTGATATTCAATATCATCTTAGGAAGGCTAACGTTGTGGCACATGCGTTGAGATGATGACACATGGGAGAGATAGATAGGTCGGTTTAGAAGGCGAAGAGGGATGAGCTTTGTCATGATGACGAGGTCACAAGAGCATGTATGGTAGTGTTAGATGTCACTCTCGAGATCATTATGCGAGTAGTGAAAGCACAGGTTAGAGATAAGTTCTGTCAGGATAAGGTGCACCAATTATTGTCAGATGTGGGGGAGGGGGGGGTCTTACTCGATCAGTTCTGAGGGAGGATTACGCTTCAACAGGAGACTCGTTGTTCCGGAGTATGAGGATTTGAGACACGCACTAATTATCGAGTCTCACGGGTCAAGATTTGCAGTACATCTCGGTGGGGATAAGAAGTGGTGGCCAGGGATGAAACAAGACATAGCAAAGTTTGTATCAAAGTGCACTATCGATCTAGCGCGAACCGTGTGCTCGTGTAGAAGCACTGTCGTTGTTTTCATTTTTCCGCCTCAATGCAAAAACCTAAACTACAACTACACTTGCGAAACAAGTATAGCGGTAAGTCAGGTATCGTAAGAAATCCACAAGGAGTGTTGATAGATCGTAATCGATTTACTACTTCGAGAATAAAAATGCAAGAGGTGATAGGTTGTTATGGTGAAAAGGAAAAAAAACAAGAAGTTAAGTCTAAACTAAATTTAATAAAATGAGAGTCGGGATCACGTACCCGCCATAGGCTAAACAACTAATAATTAGAATTTTGGTTCGAAAATATTTAACCGAGCATTTTTAGTTAATCATAAATATCACGCAATAAGGGATTTAACTCAAAGTTACGAGATAAAATATTTAATTCAAAATGGTCACACGTGTCTTAACATTTGGTTATCGCTATAAACACTAACGTTGCGTGACAAAGAAAGTTAAACGCATAATAAACCAATTTTAATACGTGAGGTTTCAATTAAATGTGATTCTACACAAAACCTAATTTTCGGAGCTCGGCGCCCATCAATGGCGGACACACGACCCAAACCCTATAAACAACTCACTAGACATGGTTAAAGTAAATAAACAACTAATTAACCAAATAAGACAAGAAATATATTAGCTACAATAATTTAACTAAGTTTGAAAATAAATAATAAAGCAAGGAATAAAGGAACAAAGCATAAATAAGTAGGGAAGAAGATGAATAGAAGAAAAACCATACATTAAAGGTAGAAAAGCCTAAAGAGAGAGGAGAGGGAAGGTCCCCACAAAAATCCCCAAACTCTAACCTAAAAATGAATCTTTTTCATCTCAAAATGAGATGGATTGGTTTTATAGATGAGGCCTAATGGCAAACTTGCTATTAAAAGAAAATTGAATCTGTAGGATCGAATCAATTCGGTAGAAACCAAATTGATTTGAAAATAGGGGAAATAAAGCAGCAGGATTTGGTGCCAAATCGAATCGATTCGCACCCTACAGGTCTGGTTGCTGCAGCTTTGTCGAACTTTACGAAAAATACAATAACGTCTTCTTTATAACTCAGAATTAGGTATCGTCAGAGGCTATGCGAAGATAATTCAGATGGATACAACATCCAAGAAGACATTAGGCCAAAACAACAAATTATGAAATGACTAAAATGACCTTGAATGTGCCCTTGAGTGTCCTTTTGAAGTCAAAACCATCCTAAAAATGCCATAACTCCTTCATTATACATCATAATCATGCATCGTTGGCGGCCACGTGAAGAGAAATCAAAGGGATTCAAATTTCATGAAGAGTTCGGGATTAAAACCCAAATGCTAAAATTATTAAATGCCCCCGAAGCCGCAATCTTTAACGAAACGTTTCTGGAAAGCTACCGAACTTCACACTAAGCTTCGAAATACCTAAAAAAGCTCAATTATATCATATAGCATGTTAACATATAAAATAGAGGTTTTATGGTTAACGAGCATAAATATAGGATTAAGGTACCCATGGGGCCTAAAATGCACATGTATAAGGGGGTGAAAAATACAATATTCATGTCGAATCAGACCCCCTAACGTACACATTGCCAGTCCCTAGAAATGAAGTACAAAGTAAGAAGAACAACAAGTAAACCACAAAAAGGAGATATGTACAAAAGAGAGAAAAGCCACTTTCGCGGGCGAACGATTGCATTTAGCGTATGCAATAAGCCATTAAACCCCTAGGTTACCCTAGTGCACGAGTGTCGTCTCGTGAGGGTTTTCAGGAATGAAACTCACAAACATCATCAAACTCAACAATGTGAAAACTATTTAAAACATGTTATTAGCATATCGAATGAATTCAAGCTAAAATCCTTTATTATTAATAGGTTGAATGTACTTCATAGAATTGGAACCTTAAAAGTGGGAGGGGAGCGAGCACATGAACAATATGATTTAGCCAAAACCTAAATAAACCGGATAAACATAAAAGCATGCATATATCAATCCTCACCGGATATTACACTCAACAAATGAAATCACTATGAAAGGGGAGGTAATACACGGGACATGCGGGAATAAAGAGTAAATGTAAATGGAAACTAGGCCGTGCACATGTCACAAATGAAGAACACTATATAGGAAATAAAAGCTGTAATCTCAATGAAAGATACCGCTCATTAAAGGAGGCGAAATGTATTTTCACAAATTATCAAAACTAAATAAACTATTAAATTAAATTCACCCTAAGATCACATAGGTCTTTATAGGGTTGTAATGTAGGCTAGGCTCATGAAATGATGGAAATATGTATGGATTCAAAGTGTTCGGGGATGAAAAACTTGGGATAATGGAAACGTGGGGGCAATTTCAAAATTTCAAAATGATTTCCATAACACACATTAAATATGAAAATAAAAGAGTAATCAAAGCTTATTGAACACTATATACAACATATACAACCTTTCTCTTTCTTTTTCTAACATTTTCTTTTCTTTTATTTTGCATTTTTTTTCTTTTCTCACTCTTTTCATATGCTTAAATTGCAACCACACAACATGAACATCATTCAATCCCATGTAACATTCCAAACAAAGTTATGTAAAGTAATATATATGGTTTATAATTCCAATGTGGAGTTGGTTATGGGATTTTAGGTGATGAAACGAAAGGCTATATTTAGGCTCAAAGGGGTCGACTAGGGAAAGATATAAGGTAAGATCAAGGCTAATGTGGGTAATATAATAAAGATGTCCTATGATCATTTCCTAAAGTTTACGCAATTCTCGAGTCAAAACTATTTTGAAAATCATGCTTAAGTAACACATTTTATAAATGAACTCAAATAATGAATGATCAAATGAAAAAATAGTGAGATTACCGACGAATTCAACTTTTTCAAGGAAGAAAGAATAGTGTATACACTCACAAATGAAGGAAATCCCAAAGCTCACACGATGTAAGTATATACAATGCAACAAAAGATTACCGAGTTATAAAAATCTTAAACCAAATCAACAGAACAAGAAAAATGCATGTGCTCATGGAATTAAAGTTTAATTCATGAAGTTATTCATAATATCAATGATTTGAGGACTAAAGTCTAATAACTTCTAAATTGAGAACATGCATCATTGAATGTCTAATGGATCGATAAATTATTGAAATTTATCATCGAAAACAAAGGAAAAAAGCCCAGCAAAGGAGAAAAAAAAAGAAAATATTTTTGAAAATTTTCATTTTTGTAACAAAAAGGCATGTGTAGTAGCTAACATGTGATAAAATCCATGGACAAAACAAAGAAATGGATAAAATATCCCATATCCCCTAACTTAAATGTTGCATTGCCCTCAATGCACATTAAGAACACAACACAAAGATAGGAAAAGAATGATATTACCCAAAATTGGAGCGATCCCCGATAAGCACGAGTCTAAAGAATCTACAAAGAAAGTTAGGACCGAGCATAACGAAATACAATAACAAAAAGTTTAACTAATTACACTAGACTAAATTAAAACGAAAGAAAGACTAAAGGAAGAAAGAATAAAAAAAACTAAATATTTACAACTTACTATTTGGACTTCCCAATAACTATATAATAGAAGTCTAAATAATTGAGGATCCACCCAAATAATATTTTGACTTTGGAAGATCAACGGTGGACCTTCCATAGCATGCATGCCTCCCGAAAAATAGGAATTCCGTTAGAAAAACGGAAGGCATGTGTAAGGCGTAAGAAATGAACTATCATGAATTAAAAGTTTGATAAGGATGATGGGGGATTTGGATTTTAAGGGAGACAAGACTACATTAATTTAGGAAAAATTAAAATCACATTCCCAAGGTTCTTCAATTGGAAGGGGAGGTGGTGATAGTGCAAGTGAATAGCCCATGAGATGAACCATCTCAAAATAACATTCCCGTTCAAGAATCGGGTCAATGTCCTCAAGACTTTCAACCGGTTCTTATGATAAATTTAACGGTTCGAGAATAGTAGGGAATAAAAGAAGTGAAGGACAATCGACAGTGCTTGAATCACTCTCAATTATTGCTTCCTAAAAAAAGGGTGTAGGTGAAACGTAAGTTTCAAGCCCAACCGATCTTTTTGAAGAAGAAATGATCTCATTGAGTTGGACATTTTTCTTTATCCAAGCATCATAAATCGCAGCCTCATCGTTCAATTCCTTATTCCCACAACGCAAAGTTCCATCCCAAGACAATGAGGGATTACCTATAACATGTTGATTTTCACGTGCAAGACGCTCACACTCAAGAAATTGTAGGCATTCTCGCATTATTTTGGGAGTGTAACTTCGAGAACTATAAGCATAACAATTAAATTTATCTAAAGAGTTATGGTAAGACATTTCAAAATAAGCTAATTCAACGAAAGCAACAAGTGCCAAAATTTCAATTTCTCGAAATAATCTAGCACAAGTCCAAACGAAAGGATAAAATAAAGAATAAAAGAAATATTACGAAATAGTAAATCAACATCTAAAACACACTCCCCGGTAACGGTGCCATTTTTGATAAAGAGTGAAAAGTAACATCGCGTAGGAACGCTAATCGTTGTTTTTGTTTCACCTCCTCAATACAAAAAAACCTAAGCTACTACTACACTTGCGAGGCAAGTACAGAGGTAAGTCGGGTATCATAAGAAATCCACAGGGGGTGTTGATAGATCGTAATCGATTTACTACTTCGAGAATAAAAATGCAAAAGGTGATAGGTTGTTATGGTGAAAAGAAAAAAAAATAAGAAGTTAAGTCTAAACTAAATTTAATAAAACGAGAGTCAGGATCGCGTACCCACCATGGGCTAAACAACTAATAATTAGAATTTTGGTACGAAAACATTTAACCGAGCATTTTTAGTTAATCATAAATATCACGCAATAAGGGATTTAACTCAAAGTTACGAGATAAAATATTTAATTCAAAATGGTCACACGTGTCTTAACATTGGGTTATCGCTATAAACACTAAAGTTGCGTGACAAAGAAAGTTAAACGCATCATAAACTAATTTTAATACGTGAGGTTTCAATTAAATGTGATTTTACACAAAACCTAATTTTCAGAGCTCGACACCCATCAATGGAGGACACACGACCCAAACCCTATAAACTACTCACTAGACATGGTTAAAGTAAATAAACAACTAATTAACCAAATAAAACAAGAAATATATTAGCTATAATAATTTAACTAAGTTTGAAAATAAATAATAAAGCAAGGAATAAAGGAACAAAGCATAAATAAGTAGGGAAGAAGATGAATAGTAAAAAAACCATACATTAATGGTAGAAAAACCCAAAAAGATAGGAGAGGGAAGGTCCCCACAAAAATCCCCAAACTCTAACCTAAAAATGAATCTTTTTCATCTCAAAATGAGATGGATTTGTTTTATAGATGAACCCTAATGGCAAACTTGCTATTAAAAGAACATTGAACCTGAAGGACCGAATCGATTCGGTAGAAACCGAATCGATTCGAAAATAGGGGAAATAAAGCAGTAGGATCTGGTGCCAAATTGAATCGATTCGCACCCTACAGGTCTAGTTGCTGCAACTTTGTCCAACTTTACAAAAAATGTCGTAACTTCTTCGTTATAACTCAAAATTAGGCATGGTCGGAGGCTATGCGAAGATAACTCAGAGGGATGAAACATACAAGAAGACATTAGGCCAAAAAACCAAATTATGAAATTACTAAAATGCCCTTGAATGTGCCCTTGAGTGTGCTTTTGAAGTAAAAACCATCCTAAAAATGCCATAACTCCTTCATTATAATTCAGAATCATACACCGTCGACGTCCATGCGAAGAGAAATCAAAGGTCTTCAACTTTCGTGAATAGTTGAGGGTTAAAATCCGAATTCTAAAATTAATAAAATGCCCCCGAAGCAACAATCTTTAACAAAACTTTTCTGGAAAGCTACCGAACTTCACACTAAGCACTGAAATACCTACAAAAGCTCCATTATAGCTCATATAGCATGTTAACATATAAAACGGAGGTTGTCTGGTTAACGAGCATAAATATAGGAATTAAGGTACCCAAGGGGGCTAAAATGCATAACTATAAGGGATGAAAAATACATTGTTCGTGCCGAATCAACTACATGCCAGCTAATGAATATAGACCACCAGAGATCGATAAGGGTGTTATAGCCGTTAGAGATTCTAGCTAGAAATGGAAAAACATCCTTATGGATTTTATCACTGGGTTACCGACATCACATCGGGGTCATGATTCCATCTGGGTTATCGTGGATCGCCTGACCAAGGTGGCCCACTTCCTGCTAGTTCATACGAATTTTAAGGAAAAATAATAGGCCCAACTATTTATTGCCGAGATAGTGAGATTACATGAGGTAATATCGTGTTCGATAGTGATAAGATTTTTGTGTCCCACTTTTGGTAGAGCTTTTAGGAGGTAATGGGCACTGATTTACGATTGAGTACGGTGTATCATCCACAAACAAAATGGACAAATTGAGCGGGTTGGTCAGATGTTATAGGACAAGCTCATAATGTGTATACTTGATTTTAGGGGAGGTTGGGATCAGTAACTTCAACTTGTAGAGTTAACTTATAACAACTCCTACCAGTTTACCATCGGCGTGGCACCGTTTGTGGCACTAAACGGCCTTGTCATTCACCCACTTGTTGCTTAGAGGTGGGGGACAACAAGATGTTAGGACCCGTGATGATTCATGACACCACTACTAAGATTGAGATCATACGGGGACGTATACGAATAGCTTATGATAGGCAAAATAGTTACATTGATAACGACATGAGACATAAAGCTGGAGATTAGGGACCAAGTCTTGGTACGCATGTCTCCAATGAAAGGAGTCTAGAGGTTCGAGAAGAAAGGGAAGCTAACGCCGAGGTCTATAGAGCCATTGCTGATCATTGAGAGAGTAGGGTTAGTTGCTTATAGGATGGGATTGCCGAAGCATCTACAAAGGATTCACGATGTATTCCATGTGTCGTCACTGAAGATATATTAGAGGAGTGATATGGCCTTTTGGTACATCCCATTGGAGGAGATAGATTTGCATCCAGACATCTCATACGAGGAGAGACCGATTGTTATTCTTGATTATAGTGAGCGTAAGCTGCGGTTAAAGATGGTCCCCCTATCAGTGAGGACATCACAATGTAGACGAGTCGACTTGGGAGTGGAATGATGATATGTGAGAGTGGTATCTAGAGTTTTTCACTGCGGGCACATCCAAATTTTTGGGATGAAATTCTTTGCAACGGGAGAAGTATGTAACACCCCGTATTTTTGAATAATTAATTTTAGCATTTTAATTACATGTGTGCTCGTAATAATATTGCATTAAATATTAATTAGTGAGAATAAATTAATAATTATGTGAAAATAAAACTTTACTAAGTGTGATAAGTAAATTAATTTCGGTAAATTATTAGTACGTTGTTGTGGGTAATAACGATGGGACTGGCGGTATCTCAACCGGGACATACTGGAAGGCTAATTTTGGGATGGGATAGAATATTGATGTTTGGTGTCTCAGATGGTGATTTTGAGTGCACGGTTGGTCTGGAATGGGTCAAAATAGTAAAAATCAAGTACCCTGGGGGTAGAAATTGGTTACCAGGTGCTTTTTAGACTAGTAAGGACCCACCCGGGGGCATATGGGTCATTTTACATTGAGGGATTAACCTAATTTCGAGATTTAGAGGTTTAAATAAGAGATTAAGTTTAGGAGGCAACCATTTCACACATAAAAACCTACAGAGAAAGTTATTCGGAGAAAAGAAAGAGGCAAAACACTTGGGAGTTCCAAAGGGCTTGATTTGGAGAAGGAAATTAAGGAGGACTCTTTTCATCTTCAATGATATGCCCAAAGTGTACTTGCCAACTCGAAGGCACCAACCTCGGCCAGCATGACAGTCGAGATAACAAGGGCTCAAGCCAAACGATCAACAATCTCATCCTTCATAAGGTCGGCCATGGCCGATGTTACTAATGACTCCTCAATTAGGCAACAACCGAGGCCTGAATGTTTCGTTGGATATACTACTCATAATATCGGCCATGACTGACGTTGCAAGTGCCATGCAAGAATCAGCAAAGCCTGTTAGGCTCAATGAACAATCCTATCATCGAATTTAGCCGACGTTATAAGTTTCACCTAGAATCAGCAGCCTTGCAGGCTCAGCATTAAGTGTCAAGTCAACATCGGCCCTGGTTAATGTTCCACATATCTAACCTCGGTTGACATCCCAGCCAAGGTCATCATATAAGTCCCAGCCAAGGCAAGGGTCATACCTCACCAACCTCATATTCAGTCAGGCCGAGGGTAGTACCAAGAAAAGACAATCGAGCTTCTACGCCTACATGTATGGCTTGGAGCATGTGGGCAAATTTGTTACAACTGAATCATTCCATCCACGTGGGGGAATATTGAGGTCATCATTACTTAGTTGAGATCAACCAGGTGTCATCCTTACACTGGCTGAATCTCCATGCACATGCACATGTCATGCTTGGGAGGTACATTACACCCCCCAGGCACTATATATTGAGGTCTTCCTCAACATTGTAAAGCATCGAGAATTACAACCCTAGCTAAAACTCTGTCAATTTATACAAAAGAGAGAGAAAGCTTAAGAGATTGTATCCATGGACGTTAGTGCCTTATTTTAGTGACCTTACTCACTCACTTGCACAGTGGATGTAGGCCTAATTGACTGAACTACTTATATATTGGCATTCATCCTCGTCTCCTCATCTCAATCTCTTATATTTAGTATACACTTGTGCTGCCATTGTTATCAGTGGTTTGAGCTTACAAACACCTTGACCGATGGTGCTATTTCTAGCATCATCATTTTGGCACCGTCTGTGGCAAACAAAAGACATAACTCTTTATTTCCTAGCTTAACCTCACTAGAGACTCTGGTGGTAAGCCAGGCTTCACCCCTTACGTGGAGCTGTTTCACCATTGAAAGAGGTCCCTTAAGGTATTAAGCTCATCTTCTTTACCAACTCTTTAGTTTTAACATATGGCACCGGAGCTGCTGCCACCTTCTTCACCATCTGGTGTGGGAGAACCCATTTCTAGCCAGGCACCACCCCAGTCCGAAATGGCTGAGGTGGATGCAGCCTTGAAATCTTTGGCTCTAACACAACAAGAAATGAAGGAGAAATTTGGACAACTCAGTTAAAATATAATGAGGCCACGTGGGGTCTCACCGGAGATGGTTACTCCGGTAGTTGTTAAACCCCATCCTGAAGATTAGGGACCACCCCAGGCACCGCTAAAAGACCAACCTACCCCTCAGCGGAGGAGGGACGTTGCTGACCCTAGGTGTTTACGTCTGGGGAGGCAAGGAAGTCCTTGTCTTGAGGATAGGTATGAAGATATGGAGGCAGAGGATGCTCCGAAAGACTGTTGGGAGTCGTAAGAGGCTTCTAATAACACAGTACATCCTATCCAGTATAGCAGAGGTTGTGGGGGCAGAAGAGATGAGGGCGCCCAACAAAGAGGGTCAGCTTTTGATCGCTTAAGCGAAGGGGCAACCTTTCAAAGGCTCAGCCCAGTCAATTACCTAAGACAAAGGTTATCCAGGTCACGAAGCGCCGCTGGCTCTCAAAGGGGAGATGGGGAACATTGGCCTCATCATGGCTGACCCCATCAAGTTCGAGATAGGGATTAAGAGGAGGTCAACAGTCGACGTTGTGTAGCGGTTGGGGAACCCTCAGTCCACCCCTTAGAGGTGTCTGGGGATAACCTCGTCCAGGCCTACGTTGCAAAGCCATGGAATGATTCCATTAAATGTATTGAAGAGAAGATAGGGGACCTCATCAAAAGTTGAGACCCACTGTAAAGAGGTTTCTCAGAGGGTTCCCCATTCGTGGCAAAGATAGTGAACTTCCCAACCCTTGCCAAGTTCAAACCACCTATGGTGTCTCCCAAGTATGATGGTAGTACCAACCCTGTGCATCATATTGAGATGTACCAATCTGCAGTGGATATTTATTCAATCCTAGATGAGATGAAGTGCCAGGCCTTCTCTAGGACTTTGATGGGAGCTGCACACATCTGGTTTACTTCTCTTCTAAAGAACTCTATCGAGAACTTTAAGGGCTTGGCTGAACGATTCATTCACAATTTCTATTTTGGGGTAAGACCTAAAAAAAACCACTCATCTGTTATACATAAAATAAGGCAAGAACGAGAACCTAAGAGACTATATTGCTAGATTCAATAAAGAAAAATTAGAGGTTGAAGATTATGAAGAGAATATAACTATGACTGCCCTCATTAGAGGAATCCAGAAAAGGGAAGTTACTGTGGAAGCTTACAGAAGACCCTCCCAAGTCCACGGCAGAGCTATTGGAAACTGTAGGAAAGGTCATGAATGCGGAAGAGGCTATAGCCGCAAAGTATGAGGATGAGAACGAAAGTGGCAGCGGAAAGTTCCAAAGGATGAAAGATGGAAAAAAGAGGTCTGTAGACGACAATTTTGCCCACTATACTCCTCTGACTGTGAGCTGTGAACACATCCGCAACGAAATAAAAAATAACCACTCCCTGAGATGTCCGGATAAGCTGAAGGCTCCTCAGCATAAGAGAAACAAGAACCTATGGTGTGAATTCTACTAAGACCACGACCATGTGATAGATAAGTGCTTCTCCTTGAAGGATGAAATTGAGAAGATGTTGAAGTTTGAAAAGTGAGGAAGTATGTCGATGGTAAGGCTCCTAAGAGGGGGAAATATGACCCTAAAAAGAAGAGAAATGACAGGTGTCGAGAGGGTCCCCCAACGAGAAGAGACGATGACTCAGATGGTGATGATGAGGATAATCCAGACCTCCCATCAAAAGATGAAAATGCCCTTGTGAAGAAGGTTGGTATGATCTCCTTCGGTGTTAACACCATATATGGAGGACTAGCAGGGGGTGACTCCGAAGTAGCTGATCATAAAGCTCATGTGGCAGAGGCTAAGTCAGTGACCAAAGTAGAGGTTGTGAATTTGGCATCTTTAGAGGCCAAGCAAAAGAGAAAGAAGGTAGATATGGATAACCTTATAGTTGGATTCTCCCGACTCGACTTCAAAAGTATCTTAGCTCCGCATGATAACCCTTTGGTAATTACAACAAGAGTGCATGGATGTGAGGTATAGAGAATCCTCATAGATGGAGGAAGTTCAGCAGATGCGATGTTCTGGCCCTATTTTAAGAGCCTAGGCCTCAACAGAGTAAGGCTGGTACCCTATCATCATCCGTTGATGGGTTTCAGTGGTGAAAAGGACCATTCATTGGGCATGTATCCGATGGATGTACGAATGGGAGATGAGTGGCCTAAGAGGTTGACCCGAAAGATTAATTTTTTTTATTATGGACGAAAATGTCTTCTCGCCCTACAACCTCATCATAGGACGAGTAGCCCTTAAGGAATTTGAGGTCGTGCCATCGATGATTGATGATGCTAAGATTCAACATCACCAGATAAGTGATGATGAGAGCTCAAACAGTGATGACAATGGCATCCATAGAGATGTATATGTGTGTAAGTGTATAGAAGGGGATGAGTATAAGAGGAATAAAATAATGATGTATAGTGGTTTAGCCAATTAGGCCTACATCTACTGTGAGTGTGTGATCCACTAAATATGGGCACTAATGGCCTTGGATACAATGCACATGAGCTCACTCTCTCTTTACTGTGTGTACAAGCAGAGTTTTAGCTAGGGTTAAAATTCTCGATCCCTTTACAAGGTTGAAGGTAACAAGTATATATAGGGCTTGGGGGGTGTAGTGTACCCCCCAAGCATGCATGGTTCATGTGAATGATGATCTAGCCGATCCCCTGCTGACACCTGGATGTGCCACTTGCAATTAATGATGACATAATATTCCCTCACGTGAGGGGGTGATATTGTTATAATGGTCTTGTCCACATGCCATATGAGTCCCACGTGCACTGTTCCACGCATCTCCCAAATCATGAGCTGTGATGATGTCACCCTTGGCCTAAGATGCCAGTCGAGGCAAAAGTTGATGCTGGCATTGGGTCCGGCTGAATGTGGCCTCGTACTGTTTCCCCCTCATACTGTCATTCGGGAAATAACGAGGGTCGGCCCCTTGAAGGGTCGTCTGGGACATGATAAGGGGTCGTCCCCCTGAAGGATCATTTAGGCCATGATGGGGGTCGTCCCCTTGAAGGGTCGTCTGGGCCATGATGAGGGGCCGACCCTTTGAGGGGCCATCTGGGCCATGATGAGGGGTAGGCCCCTTGAAGGGTCATCCGGTCCATGATGGGGGTTTGCCCCTTGAAGGGTCATCTGGGCCATGATGAGTGGTCGGCCCCTTGAAGGATCAACTGGGCCATAATGTGGGGTTTGTAATACCCCATAATTTTATTGATCTTTATTTAAGGGATTAATTGAATTAAATAAGAATTAATTAGGAATTAATCCTGATATAAATACTAGCAAGATGTGCGTTGGTATTTGATTATGATGTTAAAAATTTAATATTTCTGAGTATATATGGAAATATATGAGTATTGAAAATATTAAAATTGTCGCGAGGCTTAAATACGACAATTTGAGAAATTTAGTTGGGACGCGCGTGTCAGTCGCGTCAGGAATGTAATTATTTAAATTAAAAAGTGAATTATATTTTTATCAATCGAATGGTCTTTTTGAGTGTGCCAACGTTTCCGGAAGGGTCGAAATAGTCAGAAAACACTAGCCGGGGGTTTAGTTTGGGTCCCGGGGCATTTTTAGGCCAAACCGGCAACCTAGAAGGGTATTTTAGTAATTTTAAAGATATGGGAATTAAAACCTACGAATTTTAGGGTTAAATAATATATTACTAATGAACCCACTAGGTCTATTATCAGCATTAGGTAAGTTAGTGGGCTACGGGAGTTAAAGGGAGAGTTTGAAGAGGTTCCAAAAGAAACCTCCAACCACCATCACCATCCTTGGGAGAATTCTGTAGAGAAAGGGGAGACATCAGCCCTCATTTACCAACAGCAATTCAGAAGAAACAAATCTAGGGCAAGTGTTTTAATGTCATTATTTGCAATGAATATTTCCTCCATGTGTAGTGTAGAAAACTGTTTATGTCTTGGAAATTTTGATGAAGAACACCCAATGAAATTATTGTGAAACTTGTGGTTTTGGGTAGGAATTTGCATGTAGAATGGTTATGGACGAATTCAATATACAAAAAATATCTTTTGATGATCTGAAAATGGATTAATAAGGAGTCTTTTTACGAAATTAAATCCTGGGTTCAAGTTCATAGGGTTTTGAAACAAGAATTGGGGATATATGATTTTGGCATGTTAATTTGTAAGATTTGACCCCAAAAGCATGTTAAGGAATGATCTAGGGTGACTAAAAATAGTTTACAAACATTAAAACGTATTTGGATAGTCTTAGGGTGGATTTAGAGAAGAGGTGAATGAAGAAAAACGAGTTTGGGATTTTCTGGGCGTATTCTACCATCTCGTTAGAAGACCTACCTAGGTCGTTCGAACAACCTCGTTCGAATGAGTTTCTAACGAGATGACAATATCCCTTCTAACGAGTTGGTAGTTCATTCGAAGCCATTCGTTCGAACGACACTCGTTCGAACGACACTTCTAACGAGTTGATAGAATGGCCTTTTAGGCCTGATTTTATTTCAAATGTTCCGTAGACTTATTTAATGGAGTAAGAACCTTCCCCTATTGACTAGTGAGTATAATTGTGAGATTGGAGCACGTTGAGGGGTAAAACTTAGAATCTTGTAGTAAACCGGATGACACTTGTGGATTAGGAAACGAGTACCTAATTACAACGTGAGAAGAGTTGACAACTTTGATGTATATAAATCGGGGACTTGTAAACGTATAACACTAAATGATGGTATAAGAACGAGAAGTATACCTCTATTAATATTTTGAGATATCTAAGATGTGCGAATGATTAGTATATGTAGTTATCTGTGTATAACATACCTACCGTACTTGCTATCATGGGAGGTCGGCGTTCGATCACGGCCATCTAATCTTTGTGTGCCTACGAGGGGATTTAGATTGGTACCTCGAGGACATAGGTCAGAGAAGGACTTATTGAGAAGTTAATAAGTCTGCTGATCATGGGAGCATGGGTATGTGCGTGACCCATGTGATGTGAACTATGTTCGCCTCCATTATGTGTGATTGTTGTTATTCGAGAACGATTCCTGAGAGATTCAGAATGCGTGGTCCTTATGTACGTGATGTACCAGGATTGGATAGCAGAGTATGTGTGCACCGCAGCTTAGCCTCGGGGTGCCAGTATTGTATATTGATGATGAGAATAATATACTGTAAATCGAAATGAACTGTCCTGTATAAATGTAAGTGTGAATAATAACGACATAGCGGTAGAAGCTAAAAATGTAAAAATCTCTAATGACTAATATTATTAATTTTGGGAACCAAGAAGAAAAGTAAAACTCTCTGTTTAAATTAAAATGTCGGGAATTAAATCGTGAATCGTGAATCGTGAATCGTATAGTAATGTGAGATTGTGTATTGGACTAGTTAGATATGTGAATAACTAGAACGGGTACGGGTATGATTGGAGTTCACAATTAGTTGAGAGGTGAGGACTCATGTGAGTGCACACTATCATGTACTTTATATTCACTGTTTAATGATATTAAACACTTGCTATATTTTAAACTTTTTTCACAATCGGGCTCTGACCCGTTTGCTTTCAAATCTATTTTCTTGTAAAAACCTTTTAGGTGCCCAGCCACAAGGACACCAAGCATAGGAGTTCCATTCCGGTGACGTGCTGTAGCTGCTGTGGGAGTTACAGGACCTTGTTAGTAGATGCCTCCACTTTCGATCTTGATTTTATTATCAGATTTTCTCATCTGTTGGGCATGTCGCCCCATTTCCTTTAGAGACATTTTATCTATTTAGTTTATTTCAGATTTTGGGTTGTAATTAATTAATGATTCAAACTTTGTATTTGTTTATTTCAGTATTCGGATTGTTGTGAGGTGTATTCCTCCAGATTCATTATTAATCCATGGTTATTCTATTGTGACTATGTTGTAGTGGTTATGTATCACTTCATAATCTATCTTATTGCATGTTAATTGGATTTAATTAAAATTAGACAACTCACTTTTTAAATATTAGGTGGCTAGTAATTGTTAAAAATGTTTTTCGATAGTGATGCTATGAACTGAACCAACTTGACATTTTGAATTAATTTGAATAAAGGAGTAGGTACCCGGTATTTTATTAGTCGGGGTGTCACAGGTGGTATCAGAGCATCAGGTTCTAGTGCCCTTTGGATCTGTAAGGCTTGTTATGTTTTCGCTGAGCTTTCTTTGATGTAGAGCCCTATATTTTAGGACTGTTGAATTCTTTTGTGTATGTTTCGCTCTTTAGCTATTTTGAGATAATAACTGCGAACTTATAAGACTTTACTCTCATTTCAGATGCCTCCATGACGTGCATAGTGAGTTCCCAGGGATGCTCAGCCCGAGCCACAGCCTGCACCAGTTCAGGGCTCCTTGAATGCCGTAGAGGTTGCAGCTATTGCAGCCCAAGCGGTAAATGCCGCCTTAGCAGTTGTGCAGCAGGCACCACCTCAGGCGCCGGTGGTAGCACCAGTTCAGTCTCATGCATTCCAGTCTGCTTGGGAACGAGTTCGTGATGCTTTTCAGAAAGCACACCCTCCAGAGTTTGCAGGTAGCTCCGACATTGTTGTGTCCAGTCACTAGAAGAAGTACATTCAAAGGCACTTAAGGATGTACGAGTGCATGGATGTTCAGAAGTAGATGCTGGCTACTTTCAATCTAGTAGGATCAGCGTTGCAGTGGTGGGATTCCATTACCACCACAGAGGAGAGAGACGCCCTTTCCATTCAGGAGTTTTGGGTACGGTTCGACCGTAAATATTTTTCGTCAGCCGTTCACACTGAAATGAGGAGGAAGTTAATGAACCTCAAGCAGGAGGGGAAGACCGTGGCCGAGTATGAGGTCGAATTCACTAATATCTTGAACATCGTTCCTGATGAGATTCCAACCGAGGAGAAGAAGATTCAGAAGTTCATGGATGGATTGACTTGGAGGATCCATCAGCAATTGTTGGGAAATCTCTCGTTGGCCACTTATTCTGATGTGGTTAACGCAGCACTGCTTCACTGCCAGGATCACGGGTTCCACATGTCTGAGAGTAAGAGATCAGGAGAGTCCAGCCATCAGGGCAGGATAGAGGGAAATGGTGCCAGTGGGGCACAATCTACTCAGGTTCAGCATAAGCAGGGAGATCAGGGTTCCCAGCAGGGGGATTTTAAGAGGTTCAGATCTGGGGTTTATAGAAATGGACAGGGAGGTTTTATCCATGGACATCAAAGTCAGCAGGGCCAGCAGCAGCAGTTTCAACAGGGCCAGCACGACCAGGGGAGGAATGGCAACGACCACCAGGGCCGTGGGCAGTAGGGTCCGAGAGGGGGAAACTTTCTGGGGAAATGTTTCATTTGTGGCAAGATTGGCCACAAGCGCCAGGAGTGTCCCGATAGGGGCAGTGCCCCACAGCAGCAACAACAGGGTGCTCGACATGAGCCCTAGAGACTGATGTTTCCCGCCGCCCTCCCAGCAGCACCACATATGCTAGCTTTGCCACCCATCCCAGCAGTCCCGGTCCAGCAGGGACAACTTCAGTACGAGAGAGTTTATCAACTCCAGCATGCCGCCGTCCCACAAGATCCTCCTGCTATTGAGGGTATGTTCTCTATTCAGGGGACTATGGGGCGTATTTTATTTGATACGGGGGTCACACACTGTTTTATTGCCACGAGATTTGCCCGCACTTTGGGGTTGTTAGACACTGCAGAGAGCACGATTACTTGTGTAGATTCACCGTTGAGTAGGGGTTCCGTGATTTCTCTTATTTGTAGAGGTGTGGGTATAGAGATCGGGAGATTTACCTTACCTGCTGATATGTTAGTGTTAGAGATGACTGAATACGATGCGATTATTGGTATGGATTGGCTAGTTACGTATCGAGCCATGATTGATTATTTTAGTAGGAGTATCATTTTTACCATTTCCGGGCAGGAGATGTTTTTAGTGGCGATGCCTCGCCTTGAGGGAGGATCGTCCACTCACTTGTACATTATAGAGGAGGAGACCTCTAAGGAAGTGGTGTTACCACATTATTCGATTCCAGTTGTTAGTGAGTTTGCTGATGTGTTTCAGGATACCTGGACTACCTCCGAGTAGAGAGATAGATTTTGTGATCGATTTGACGCCGGGAACTCGGCCAATAGCCCGCGCACCTTACCGTATGGCTCCAGCAGAGATGACAGAGCTAAGGGATCAGATAGAGCAGTTGTTGGGTCAAGGGTTTATCCGAAGGAGTACTTCGCCGTGGGGTGCCCCTGTGTTGTTCGTAAAGAAGAGGGATAGATCGTTGAGATTGTGTGTAGATTACCAGAAGTTGAATAAAGTCACGATAAGGAATAAGTATCCATTTCCCTGAATCGATGACTTATTTGACCAGCTGAGAGGAGCTTCCTTATTCTCAAATATTGATTTGTGATCGGGATATCATCAATTGCGTATCAGGGAACAGGACGTCTCGAAGACTACTTTCTTGACGAGATATGGTTCCTACGAGTTTCGAGTTATGCCTTTTGGCTTGACCAATGCTCCAGCCGTGTTTATGGACTTGATGAATAGGGTGTTCATAGAGTTCCTAGACCAGTTCATCATTGTCTTTATTGATGACATTCTGGTTTACTCCTAGACAGAAGAGGAGCACGCCGAGCATTTGAGGCAGGTTTTTCAGACGTTGCGTCAGAACGAGCTTTATGCAAAGTATGAGAAGTGTGGGTTTTGGCTGAAGGAGGTTCAATTTTTGGGGCATATCATTTTAGACTGGGGGATATCTGTTGATCCGGGGAAGGTATCCGCAGTGAGGGAGTGGGGATAACCCATGACACCGACTGAGATTCGTAGTTTCTTGGGCCTAACAGGATACTACAGGAGGTTTGTTTGGGGTTTCTCAAAGATAGCGGGTCCTTTGACACATCTGACTCGCAAAGGTGTTCCATTCATCTGGAGCGATGCCTGTCAGTTGGCATTTGATGAGTTGAAGGACAAGTTGACCTCAGCACCTATGTTAGCACTTCCCAGACCGGGAGTTGAGTATCTAGTCTACACTGATGCGTCCTTACAAGGACTTGGAGGTGTGCTGCAATAGGAGAGTCAGGCCATAGCTTATGCTTCTTGTAAGCTTAAGCCTCACGAGAAGAATTACCCCACCCACGACTTGGAGTTAGCGGCAGTCGTATTCGCTCTTCGGATTTGGAGACACTATCTCCTGGGGGAGAAATTTCGGTTGTTCACAGACCACAAGTCTCTATAATACCTCTTCATGCAAAAGGAACTGAATATGCATCAACGTAGGTGGCTTGAGTTTGAGAAGGATTATCAGTTTGATATCCAATATCACCCGAGGAAGGCTAATGTGGTAACAGCCGTGTTGAGCCGTAGGCCAGTAGATGAGGTAGCCGCGGTGTGGAAAGCTAAGTGGAAGGAGTTGGGACACCAGGATGCAGTGGCCCGATCATTTATGTCTGTGATGAATATTACATCGCAGATTATTTCGAGAGTGATAAAGGCCCAGGCAAATGACTCGTTCTGTCAGGAGAAGATAGTTCGATTGCTAGCAGAGGGAGCCGAGTCCTATACCGTTAGTTCAGACGGGGGATTACGCTTCAATGGGAGACTGGTCATTTTGGAAGGGGAAGACTTATGACATGAAGTAATGACATAGTCGCACGGCTCACGGTTCGCGGTACACCCTGGCGGGGATAAAATGTACTAAGACATGAGACGACAGTACTGGTGGAGCGGGATGAAGAGAGATATCGCCGTGTTCGTTTCTAAATGTGCCACTTGTCAACTAGTAAAGGTGGACCATCAGAAATCAGATGGACTTCTACAGTCGTTAGAGGTTCTGACGTGGATATGGGAGAGCATATCCATGGACTTTATCATGGGGTTACCTTCGTCACAGAGGGGTCACGACTCCATATGGGTAGTTGTGGATAGGTTGACCAAAGTTGCTCATTTTCTACCCGTGAGGACAGACTACACTATGAGACAGTATGCCCAGATTTTCATTGCGAAAATAGTGAGACTTCACGATGTGCCTCTAAATATCATGTCTGACCGAGATAAGATATTTGTTTCACAATTTTGGGAGAGTTTCCAGGAGGTCATGGGTACGGAGTTGCGACTGAGTAAGGCATATCACCCGCAGACTGATGGGCAAACAGAGAGGACAAATCAAATGTTGGAGGACATGTTGCGTATGTGCATCCTAGACTTTGGAGGTCGTTGGGAGCAGTACCTTCCACTGGTGGAGTTTGCTTATAATAACTCCTACCAGTTCACCATTGGCATGGATCCATTTGAGGCATTGTACGGTAGACATTGTCATTCCCCAACATGTTGGTTAGAGGTGGGGGATAACAAACTCCTTGGGCCGAAAGTGATTCAGGACACTTCGACAATAATAGAGATGATACGGAGCTGTATTCGGGTAGTTCAGGACCAGCAGAAGAGCTATGCTGATGCCAAGAGGTTCTTCAGAGAATTCAAGGTGGGGGACCAGGTGTTACTCAGAGTATCTCCTATGAAGGGGATTATGCATTTTGGGAAGAAGGGGAAACTGGCACCAAGATACTTGGGGCCATTCCCTATCATCGAGAGGATTGGGCCGGTCGCATACAGACTTGGGTTACCGGAGCACTTGCATAGGATTCATGATGTGTTCCATATTTCCTCGCTAAGAAAATATCTTAGGGACAATTTGGCCCATACTCACATTGCTTTAGAGGACATCGATCTTCAGCCTGATAGTTCCTACGAGGAGGGGCCGATTGCTATTTTGGACCGAAGCGAGTGGAAACTGAGGTTAAAGATAATACCATTAGTACGTGTTCAATGGCGGCATCATAATGCCGAGGAGTCCACATGGGAGCGCGAGGATGAAATGCGCGAACTTTATCTAGAGATATTTTTACCAGGTATTCATTAGTTTCGAAATTCGGGACGAAATTCTGTTATTTGGGGGGAAGTATGTAATACCCCGTAATTTTATTGATCTTTATTTAAGGGATTAATTGAATTAAATGAGAATTAATTGGGAATTAATCCTGATATAAATACTAGCAAGATGTGAGTTGGTATTTGATTACAATGTTAAAAATTGAATATTTCTGAGTATATATGGAAATATATGAGTATTGAAAATATTAAAATTATCGCGAGGCTGAAATACGACAATTTGGGAAATTTAGTTGGGACGCGCGTGTCAGTCGCGTCAAGAATGTAATTACTTAAATTAAAAAGTAAATTATATTTTTATCAACCGAATGGTCATTTTGAGTGCGCCAACGTGTCCGAAAGGGTCGAAATAGTTAGAAAACACTAGCCGGGGTTTAGTTTGGGTCTTGGGGCATTTTTAGGCCAAAGCGGCAACCTAAAAGGGTATTTTGGTAATTTTAAAGATATGGGAATTAAAACCCACGAATTTTAGGGTTAAATAATATATTACTAATGAACCGACTAGGTCTATTATCAGCATTAGGTAAGTTAGTGGGCTACGGGAGTTAAAGGGAGAGTTTGAAGAGGTTCCAAAAGAAACCTCCAACCACCATCACCATCCTTGGGAGAATTTTGTAGAGAAAGGGGAGAAATCAGCCTTCATTCACCAATATCAATTCAAAAGAAACAAATCTAAGGCAAGTGTTTTGATGTCGTTATTTGCAATGAATATTTCCTCCATGTGTAGTGTAGAAAATTGTTTATGTCTTGGAAATTTTTATGAAGAACACCCAATGAAATTATTGTGAAACTTGTGGTTTTGGGTAGGAATTTGCATGTAGAATGGTTATGGATGAATTCAATATACAAAAAATATCTTTTGATGATCTGAAAATGGATTAATAAGGAGTCTTTTTACGAAATTAAATCCTGGGTTCAAGTTCATAGGGTTTTGAAACAAGAATTGGGGATATATGATTTTGGCATGTTAAGGAATGATCTAGGGTGACTAAAAATAGTTTACAAACATTAAAACGTAGATAGTCTTACGGTGGATTTAGAGAAGAGGTGAATGAAGAAAAACGAGTTTGGGATTTTCTGGGCGTATTCTGCCATCTCGTTAGAAGACCTACCTAGGTCGTTCGAACAACCTCGTTTGAATGAGTTTCTAACAAGATGACAATATCCCTTCTAACGAGTTGGTAGTTCATTCGAAGCCATTCATTCGAACGACACTCGTTCGAACGACACTTCTAACGAGTTGATAGAATGGCCTTTTAGGCCTGATTTTATTTC
Source organism: Sambucus nigra (assembly GCA_949130495.1). Taxonomy (NCBI): domain Eukaryota; kingdom Viridiplantae; phylum Streptophyta; class Magnoliopsida; order Dipsacales; family Adoxaceae; genus Sambucus; species Sambucus nigra. Next base: position 304,800,278 of record OX422207.1, on the reverse strand, counting down.
AAATGTTCCGTAGACTTATTTAATGGAGTAAGAACCTTCCCCTATTGACTAGTGAGTATAATTGTGAGATTGGAGCACGTTGAGGGGTAAAACTTAGAATCTTGTAGTAAACCGGATGACACTTGTGGATTAGGAAACGAGTACCTAATTACAACGTGAGAAGAGTTGACAACTTTAATGTATATAAATCGGGGACTTGTAAACGTATAACACTAAATGATGGTATAAGAACGAGAAGTATACCTCTATTAGTATTTTGAGATATCTAAGATGTGCGAATGATTAGTATATGTAGTTATCTGTGTATAACATACCTACCGTACTTGCTATCATGGGAGGTCGGCGTTCGATCACGGCCATCTAATCTTTGTGTGCCTACGAGGGGATTTAGATTGGTACCTCGAGGACATAGGTCAGAGAAGGACTTATTGAGAAGTTAATAAGTCTGCTGATCATGGGAGCATGGGTATGTGCGTGACCCATGTGATGTGAACTATGTTCGCCTCCATTATGTGTGATTGTTGTTATTCGAGAACGATTCCTGAGAGATTCAGAATGCGTGGTCCTTATGTACGTGATGTACAAGGATTGGATAGAAGAGTATGTGCACCGCAGCTTAGCCTCGGGGTGCCAGTATTGTATATTGATGATGAGAATAATATACTGTAAATCGAAATGAACTGTCCTGTATAAATGTAAGTGTGAATAATAACAACATAGCGGTAGAAGCTAAAAATGTAAAAATCTCTAATGACTAATATTATTAATTTTGGGAACCAAGAAGAAAAGTAAAACTCTCTATTTAAATTAAAATGTCGGGAATTAAATCGTGAATCGTGAATCGTATAGTAATGTGAGATTGTGTATTGGACTAGTTAGATATGTGAATAACTAGAACGGGTACGGGTATGATTGGAGTGCACAATTAGTTGAGAGGTGAGGACTCATGTGAGTGCACACTATCATGTACTTTATATTCACTGTTTAATGATATTAAACACTTGCTATATTTTAAACTGTTTTCACAATCGGGCTCTGACCCGTTTGCTTTCAAATCTATTTTCTTGTAAAAACCTTTTAGGTGCCCAGCCACAAGGACACCAAGCATAGGAGTTCCATTCCGGTGACGTGCTGTAGCTGCTGTGGGAGTTACAGGACCTTGTTAGTAGATGCCTCCACTTTCGATCTTGATTTTATTATCAGATTTTCTCATCTGTTGGGCATGTCGCCCCATTTCCTTTAGAGACATTTTATCTATTTAGTTTATTTCAGATTTTGGGTTGTAATTAATTAATGATTCAAACTTTGTATTTGTTTATTTCAGTATTCGGATTGTTGTGAGGTGTATTCCTCTAGATTCATTATTAATCCATGGTTATTCTATTATGACTATGTTGTAGTGGTTATGTATCACTTCATAATCTATCTTATTGCATGTTAATTGGATTTAATTAAAATTAGACAACTCACTTTTTAAATATTAGGTGGCTAGTAATTGTTAAAAATGTTTTTCGATAGTGATGCTATGAACTGAACCAACTTGACATTTTGAATTAATTTGAATAAAGGAGTAGGTACCCGGTATTTTATTAGTCGGGGTGTCATAGGTGGTATCAGAGCATCAGGTTCTAGTGCCCTTTGGATCTGTCCTCACCATTTGCCCTCATCATAGCCGATGGTGGTTACCACCAAACATGATGTTTTAACTTTCCCCCTCGTCTTTCTTGAGGGTAAATGGGGGGTTGATTAGGCATAAATTCTTCACATTTATCCCCTTAATTTCGATATTTTTATAATTCCGTGCAGTGTAAATAGCTTGGATTTGTCTCATATCTATTCTACTAACCCTTTTTTGCAAGTATTTCGTATTTTGTGTATCTCTTATGTGTTTTACAGGTATTTCATGCAAGAAAGATGGAAAAGAGAACTCAAAATAGTGAAAGAAATCAAGAATCGGGGAGTTGAAGGGAGTTTTCATAATTTTACAGCCTTAGTCCGGAGGTGGGGCCAACTGGAAAGTTTAAGAGCTTTCAATTACAAGAACACTGGAAAAAACGACACCTCAATCCGAGCTACGGTGAAGAAGTTATGCCAATTTGAAGTTGAGAATAAATCCAAGAAAAAAGATGTCAGACCCAAACCGAACCGAAGTTGCGGAAAAAGAACCGGTCCGCCCATTTGTCACGCACCAGATCCGTTACAAAATTAGTCACGCTTTCTAAGTGTGACAAATTGGCAGATACGGGATTTTTATTTTGTGCTTATCTTTTAGCCAAAAGAGTTTTATATTTTGGGGACTCTTCTAAACGACCTCTAGCCTATATATTTAGTCATTAGGACTCTTTTTATTCAGATTTCATTTATGTAAAAGCTCCATAACAAGTAGGGACATATAGGAGAAGAATTTACATATTTTGCACCTTTAATTCAAGAGCTTTTCAAGTTTTTCTTCAACCTTTAATTTCTTCTTGCATGTTCTTGTTCTTCAATCTTGGTAACTTTTATTTCCAGCACTTTTATTATTTTTTCTCATGTTAGGCTAGGTTTTTAAAGGTCAGGATACATGAACCCAACCTGATGTGTTAATTGCATGTGTATAACATTAATCCTCTGAATTTAGTGATTGATTACGATCGTATTGCGTATGAACACAACAATTTTAGATCTTTATATCTCGTTTGCCTCTAGGTAACCGGGATGATTTAGAATGCAATTCGAGTGTCACTATCGCGATACCGATTTACTCGTCCTCTGATTAAGTATGACGCGGGCTTGAACCTCGTATACGTAATGCTTGGGAGTACTAAATTTTGGGTCAAGTTAATCAATTAAATTTACGATTAATATTATGACTGCAATACACTAGGGTTGGGGGATTGTGTCTCTACCTTAATTTTTCCAATTTGTTTTAGTTAACTTCTTTATTTTTCCCTTTTTCCTTTCTCACTCAATCATCATCTTTTACACTTTATTTTTTAAAGTAATAAATCAATTAAAATCTATCAAACATTCCCTGTGGATTCGATACCCAGACTCGCCACTATACTCCGCAAGAGTGTAGTTAAAGTTTAGTTTTTTTTTTGTATTGTGGTTGGAAGCCGATAACAACGACTAGCGTATTTACACGAACGCTCGGTTTTCCACTCGATCAAAATGGCGCTGTTGCTGGGGAACTAGGTAGACTTAGGTTTAGATTGAGTCAATCCAAAGCTTTGACCAAAAATCTCCAAAAATTCAAAAAACATATAAAAAAAATTTCAAAAACCACAAAAAGATTCACCACCATCTCTCACAAGTTTTTAATGCAAAATCCCACTCCCCATAATACTCCAACGAGAATTCATGAAAATCCAATAGTTGAGTATAACCCAGATAGTCCCCACACTCCAAACGCCCCACAGTTCTGGATCCCGCCTCCCACACCGTCACACTCAATTTCAAACAACACTCCGTTTTCCTTCTTAGGATACACTCCCGATTACACCTCGAGCACACCAAGTGAGAGAAATGAGTCCTTAAGAGGGAGGGAGATGTCGCAACACGGTAGTGTAGCTGCCGGTGAGGAAGAGCCCCCATACCGCCCGCTGAGAGAATTCCTATATCCCGAGCGTACTGTCACTCCGGGATGCATTATACTCCCGTATAATGCCGGGCAATTTCGTTTCAAAAATGGAATGATCCAGATGCTACCACATTACCACGGTATGGATTCTGAAAAGCCATACCACCATATTAGGGAATTTGAGGATGTGTGCGACATGCTCAATGATCAAACCTGCACCCAAGAGGTGATCCGCCTCAAACTCTTACCTTTTTCGCTCAAAGATAAAGCTAAGACTTGGCTATGGTCTTTACCTCCGAGCTCGATTCCATCTTGGAACGAGTTACAATCGAGATTTCTCAAGAAATTCTTCCCGCCACATCGAACAATTTCCATAAAGGCTCAAATTCAATCGTTCAGACAATCTGAAAATAAGCCATTTCATCGATGTCATGAGCGTTTCAATGAGTTAGTTACTTCATGCCCCCGTCACGGATTTGATGCAGCGCAAATCATCTCTTTTATCTATAATGGGCTGAATCTCAATTCCAAGCAACTTGTTGAAACCATGGGAAGTGGGCCCTTTGTCGACTTAGACGCCCAAGATGCGGAGCTTCATTTGAGGTATGTCACCGAGACTACCCAATCCTGGGATACCTCCGATCCTAATGCTCAAAATCGAAATCGTTAAGTGACCACCACTCCGTCAGCGTCCGACCTATATCATGTAGAAAAGAATTCTATAGCGGATAGTCGGATTGATATACTTGAGAAAGAGATGCGAGACCTACGAAGGATATGTGGGAGAGGACTAACTGGATCCATACCGAACCCCGTCGAGAAGGTGTGTGCTATTTGTGAGGCGGGCCATTCAACTGAGGAATGTCCGACGATACCCGCCTATAAAGTAATGCTTCAGGAGCAAGTTAGTGCTATAGGAGGATTTAAGGGTAATTTCGGTGCCCCGCATGGGAATTCCTACAACCCTTCATGGAAAAATCATCCCGGTTTTAGCTATGGGAAACAACATGCCGCAATGAACCCTCCTTCACATGTTGCCCCTCCTCCACCACAACATTTTCAACAAGCTCCACACATGCAAGGACATGTGCAAGCACCACCACCTCAAGGAAATTATATCCCGCCACAGCGGAGAACTCTCGAGGATACCATGAATCAATTCATCGCAAGCCAGACCGCAACCAGTGCCAAATATGATTGTCTGATTGGCGACATAAATGCGAATCTGTCAAAAATACAATCCTCATTGAGTGTTCAAGAGAAGGGCATGTTTCCTGCCCAAGGCCAAAGACCTCCCCAAGGTCAAAATAGTGTTAGCTCCACCTCCACTGAACATCAGGAGCAATGTCAAGATGTGACCACTCTTCGTAGTGGGAGAGTCGTTGATTTATCACCTCCCCCACACGACACAATGAAAGACAAGGAGATTTCGCCCGCCACAAAAGATGCCGAAGATGTCCCCTTGAATGAGAGTGACCAAGAAGATGCTAGTGCGCCAGAGGTAGTAGTGAAACCCCCCTCCGCGGCACCGTTTCCTCAAAGGTTGATTCCCTCCCATAGAGGAAACGCACGTGAAGACGTGCTAGAAGTGCTAAAGCAGGTCAAGCTGAATTTACCTTTTCTTGATGCCATTAAACAAATTCCAGCTTATGGCAAAGTCATCAAAGATTTGTTGACGGTAAAAAGGAAGATGAAGGTAAAGAAGAATGTCTTTCTAGCCCAGAACGTGAGCTCCATTCTACTAAATGATCTCCTGCCTAAATTCAAATATCCCGGTGCACCCACCATATCCTGCATCATTGGAGAGAATAAAATCGAAAAAGCCTTACTTGACTTGGGAGCAAGAGTTAATATCCTCCCTTACTCCATATATAGGCAACTAGACTTGGGCGACCTCAAGCCCACAAAGGTCACTCTCCAATTAGCGGATCGAACAATGAAGATCCCACGAGGCATTGTCGAGGACGTGATCGTCCAAATTGACACTTTCTACTTTTCGGTAGATTTTGTTATTTGGGACACGGAGCCCTCCTTCAACTCGAGCAATCATGTTCCCATCATCCTTGGGCGCCCTTTCTTAGCTATGGTTAACGCAATCATCAATACTAGGAATGGGCGAATGCAACTCACCTTTGGGAACATGACCTTGGAAACTAACATCTTCCACATCGCCCAAAATGCTGGGGAGGAAGATGATTTTCACGCGGTGAGCCTTATAGATGAGATAGTAGAAGAGTACTTTGAGGAGAATTACTGTGGTGACGTTTTAGAGTCCTGTTTAGCGGCGAGAAACGAGGGTGAGGGGACGTACACCGACTTTCGAGAGGGAGGTTGGGAAGTTGAGAGAGCTACTCGATGAGAGTGCATCGGACGAGGACGTGAGAGAGGTTAATTAGGTTTCTAGATTCGAGGGATTACCTCCGAGGGATACATACATGGTTCCCTCCAGTGAAAAATTTCCAACCCTCGAATTAAAGAAACTCCCCTCCCATATTAAATATGCCTACCTAGGAGAGGATGAGACATTTCCTGTTGTTATCTCCTCTAGCCTAGATGAAGGGCATGAGGGTAAATTATTAAAAATCCTGAGGAAGCACCAAAATGATTTTGGTTGATGCATTGCTGATTTGAAGGGGATAAGTCCTTTGATTTTCACTCATAAGATCCATCTCGAAGAGGATGTCAAACCCTCTAGAGAAATGCAAAGAAGACTGAATCCCAACAGGAAAGAAGTTGTGAGAACCAAAATTATCAAATTGTTGGATGTCGGGATCATCTACCCAATCTCGGATAGCAAGTGGGTAAGCCCTATTCAAGTCGTTCCGAAGAAGTCGGGTATGACTGTGATTGAGAATGCCAAGGGAGATCTAGTCCCCCAACGTACCACCACCGGGTGGCGCGTTTGCATTGATTACCGAAAACTTAATGCGGGAACTACGAATGACCATTTCCCCTTGCCATTTATTGATCAAATGCTTGAAAGAGTGGCGGGCCACCCTTACTATTTCTTCCTTGATGGTTATTACGGATATAACCAAATTGAGGTAGATGTACTTGACCAGGAGAAGACGAACTTCACTTTCCCTTTTGGTAGGTTTGCCTACAAACTTATGCCATTTGGCTTGTGTAATACACCCGCGACTTTTCAAAGGTGCATGTTGATCTTATTTAGCGACATGGTCGAGAGAGGAATCGAAGTGTTCATGGATGACTTCAGCGTTTTTGGCACCTCTTTCGATCATTGTTTAGAAAAGATGGAAAAAGTACTTACCCGATGTGTGGAAAAGAACTTAGTGATGAATTGGGAGAAGTGCCATTTCATGGTCATCGAGGGAATAATTCTTGGCCTCATAGTATCATCCAAAGGAATAGAGGTTGATAGGGCAAAGATAGATGTCATAGCTGATCTTCCCCCACCAAAATTGCTGAAGGATGTGCGCTCATTCTTGGGCCACGCGAGGTTTTATCGAAGGTTCATTAAGGACTTTAGCGCCATCGCTAGGCCCTTAAGCAACCTACTCATGAAGGACACCCCATTCTAGTGGACGGAAGCATGCCAAAGCTCTTCTGAAAAATTAAAAAACATGCTTGTGTCCGCTCCCATCATGCAAGTTCCGGATTGGTCCTTACCATTCGAACTTATGTGTGATGCAAGCGATTACGCGATCGGGGCTGTTTTGGGCCAACGAAAAGATAAGCAAGCTCATGTCAACTACTACGCTAGCCGGACCCTTATCGGAGCTCAACTCAACTACTCTACCACGGAGAAGGAGTTTCTAGCGGTAGTCTTTGCCCTTGATAAATTCCGGTCATATCTCATTGGTTCTCCTATTACTATCTTCACCGACCACGCGGCTTTGAAATACCTACTTGAAAAGAAAGATGCCAAGCCGCGCCTCATAAGGTGGATCCTACTCCTACAAGAGTTCAATCTCTCCATCAAAGATAAGAAAGGAGTAGAAAACGTCGTTGCCGACCATTTATCTCGGCTTTCGTCCGACGTACCTAGTGATCCCATACCCATAGACGAATACTTTCCGGATGAGCAACTTTTTGCTACCTCTTCGTACCCCTGGTTTGCGGATTTAGTGAACTATCTTATCACGGGAGCCGTCCCTCCTGACTGGACACCACAAGATAAGAACAGGTTTCTTACTTGGTCGCGCATGGTATTTTACGATGATCCATTCATTTTTAAATATTGCGCCGACCAAATCATCCGACGATGTGTACCGGATGATGAAATCCCGAAAGTCATCCAGTTTTGTCATTCGGAAGATTATGGAGGCCACTTTTCAACGAAAAAGACGGCCGCTAAAATTCTGCAATGCGGCCTCTATTGGCCCACAATCTTCCGGGATGTGAACGATGCTTGCAAATCGTGAAATAGGTGCTGACGAATGGGAGCCATTACTCGACGAGACATGATGCCTCTTACCCCCATACTCATCATTGAGATATTCGACTGTTGGGGTATTGACTTCATGGGACCCTTCCCCCCGTCCTTTGGTTTACTATACATCCTTGTCGCGGTAGACTACGTTTCTAAATGGGTGGAAGATATAGCTACCAAGACTAATGACAACAAAGTAGTGATAAAGTTCCTGCAGAAACACATACTTTCCTGCTTCGGTGCACCGAAAGCAATAATTAGCGATAATGGCACCCACTTTTGCAATAGGCCATTCGCGAAGCTCATGAGAAAGTATGGTGTAGTTCACAAGGTGGGAATAACTTATCACCCACAAACGAATGGGCAGGCCGAACTAGCGAATCGAAAAATCAAGAACATTCTCGAAAAGACCGTCAATCCTACCCGGAAAGATTGGTCACTTAGGTTGAACGATTCGCTATGGGCCTATCGTACCGCATTTAAGAATCAACTTGACATGTCCCCTTTCTGCTTTGTATATGGAAAACCTTTCCATCTTCCCATTGAGCTCTAACACAAAGCGTATTGGGAGATTAAGCAATTGAATTATGCCATGGACAAGGCCGATGAAGCTCACAAGCTTCAATTCAATGAGTTAGAAGAACTACGCAATGATGCGTATGAGAATGCCAAAATTTTGAAAGAGAGGATAAAACTCGCTAATGATAGAATCATTAGACGAAAAGAGTTTATCCCCGGGAAAAAAGTTCTCCTCTACAACTCTCGGCTTTACCTCTTTCCGGGCAAGTTTCGGTCACGATAGTCTGGCCCGTTCGTTGTGAAGAATGTTTTCCCCCATGGAGCTGTTGAACTGGACGATTTAAAAGGGGGAAATACATTCAAAGTGAATGGACAACGCCTAAAGCCATATATAGAGGCGTGTGCAAAAGAAGTCGACACCGTATGGTTGTCGGACCCCATTTACGGGGTAGATTGAGCTAAAATAAAGTGAGGTCGTCGCACCCCCGACGCGTATGGGGTGAGAGTCGTGTGTGTTTTGAGAGTCGTTAGGACTAGGTTTCGTTCGGGAAAAGCATTCGTGTGTTTCGGTAATTTTGAGTCAAAGGGTGTTGACCAGTGAAATCGAGAGGGTTTTTAGTCCAGTTGGATAGAGAGTATGTCGAGAAAGTGAAATTTTTTGAAGAAGAGAGCTTGAAATAAAGTTAGGAGAATTCCAGCCCAAAAGCCCTAGGGCGGACCAATTCCTTTTTAGAGGCGGACCGGTCCGACCCTGGACCGGTTCCTTTTATTTTTAAAAGAACCGGTTCGCCTGTCGAGGGTTTGAAAAGTCAATGGCCCGGATCGGTCCGCCCCTACCCCGGACCGGTCCGCCTTCTGTAGATATGTCTTCTCCCCTTCCCAAGATTCACCCCCCTTTCCCCCCAATCCCATTCATTCCCTCCAATCCATTTTCCCTCTTCCCAACTCCAACTTTCCCTCCCAAATCCATCCCCTTTTCCCTCCAAACCCCTTCCCTCCAAATCCAACCCCTCTCCTCACCCTTTCCACTATAAATACACACCCAAACCCTACACTTCTCCTCACACCTTCAAACCAAATACTCTCTTCTCCCTCTCTAGTGTTTCAAGCAGTAAATCCCTGCTGTTTCTATGGCTCCCCGCGTTGCCCCCCCCAAATATGACTTCACCGTGATCCAACCCTCCGGTCACGACGAATTCCGCTCCCGCTAAGAGGAGCGGTGGTGCACTCAATACTTCGGTTTGGGACGCAAACTCCATATGGAGCGTGCTGTTCAATGGGAAGCCCTGCCCAACTCCGTCACTGCCCTATTCATAGCTCGGGACTGGTGCCAATTCCTCAACCAACCTCACGAAGCGGTTTGGGCAAACGAAGTCCGCTCATTCTATGGTACCCTCGTCCGGACGGGCCAATTCGAGGCCGAAGATTTTGTGGATGGGACTCCCATTCTATTTTCCTTGGCCCGTCTCACGACCAAGTTGGCCGAGTTTGACGTCCCAGACGTCCAAGAATTTACATATCCCCAAAACGTCCCCCCGGTCGACAAGGACATTATCATGGCCCGAATTGCACCGAACGTGGCTTGGACGGGGCAAACTGTCGCCGTTGGACGCTTAAACGAGAAGGCGCGCCTCACATTTCAGATTGTGTACGCCAAATTATTGCAAAAGTCCAACGATTTAGCCATGCGGCCTCGGCAAGCTACTTTGACATATCATCTCTTCGACCCCCAAACTTCCATCCATTTGGGCCACACCTTATACGCAGACATCATTAACGCGTGCTTGGATGAGAAGGGCTTCGCCCCACTTCCTTATGCCCGATTGATCACTTCCATCCTTAAGGATGCTGGCATAGCGGCGTCGAGCGACCATACGCCCCTCCTCGGTCCTTTTAGATAAGGGACCAGCACCAAAAGCGCCAAACAGCTAGCTGTCCTTCGGGCTAGGCGGGGTGATGACGTTGAAGAAGAGGCTGCCTCGAACGAGAGCGAGGAAGAAGCAGGGCCAGCCGGTGAGGATATCGAGATGGGAGACCTCGGCATGGACGAGGAGGACAACCCATATTTCGAGTGGGAGGGAACCGACCTCGCAGCCCGCATGTCGGCGCTTGAGACCAACTTCAACACTTTTCAGACCAACAACGAGCACGACATGGGCGTAGTCCTCCGCTTCCAAGCGGATATCTATCGCCGCCTCGGGGATCCGAATGAGCCACTACCTTCCTACTACCATAACCCTTGTGACCCCACTGCTCTCGGTTCCTCCCACCCCCCACCCCGGTGAAGCTCTATATGGTGCTGACAGGTTTTTATTTTTCTTCCTGTTCACAGTTGTATGCTTTTTCCTGCACATGTAACACAGTCCGGATGTAATAAAAACTGCATTTTCTCTATTTGTTTGTTTTATTTATCGCACTTATTATTTTGCCATATTTAGATTTTAGTCCTTTGTGCTTGAGGACAATGCAAAAGTCTAAGTTGGGGGGGGGGGTCACAAGTGCGTATCTCTAAAACTTCACAAATTTTCAAAAATGCCCAGAAATTTCCAAAAAAATCATAAAATTTTGAAAAATCCAAAAATATTTTTGTTCAAAATAAATAAAAATTGGAATTCAAAATTTTCAAAAATATCATTAAAAGTCGGTTTAAAGTCTCAAGTTGTAAACATTCAACATACACAAAGCCGAAATTGACCAAAGATGGAAATTGAGCGAAAATTGACGACTTAACGAATAAGTGTGGAGGTTAACAAACCCGGTGAGATTCGAGCCTATCATTTGTTGTGAGTTTTTAAATCAATCCGAGTTAATTGTTAACTCAAAGTTCTTTTCAGCGCCTAAAAAGTTCTCAAGGATCTCAATCCTTTCATTTTGATCGGTTTTGAAAAACGTTTGTGTTATTGCTCGAAAAACGTGCCAAATTGATCTCTAAACTAAAATTCATCTCGAAACGCATATGGTAACGCAATTGGTATTTTAGACAATGAAGTAGGCCCTCGTTTGTCACTCAAAAATATTAGTCATAAAAAGATGTGAAAAATTATCCCTTTGATAACCCAATTGAGCCGAATAAAATTTATCCTTTTCGTTTGTAACTCGAAAAACCCAAATAGCCCGGAATTGTGAAAAATGAGAAAATTCAGAATTTAAGTCCAAAAAGTGCATATAAAGGGGCAAGAAAAAAATAGATATGCTCAACAAAAATAACAAGAAAAGAAGTGAAAAACAGAAAAAATAGAAAAAGAAGAAAAAATGAGCAATAGCCCGGAAAAAGCACAAATGGACATCATTAATGACTTTTCCAATTACAACCTTCCTTACCTCTTTCAATTTACCCAATATACCTTAAACAACGTGAAAAAGTCCTAACCGAGTCTAAATCGCGAAATTGGTTACCGCGTGGAGAGCTAATACACCAAAAGATAATAATGGAGATTAAGTGCGCGGAAAAAGAGGCAATGTTCCCATTTTTAAAACCGTAATCCGTTGATGAGATACTTTCACCATGAAATTTCCGTCTTTCTACTTGTATGCGTGATTTTGCTTCCATTACATTTACTCTTTATATCGCGCATACCGACAGAATAGCCACAATCCGAGAGATTCGTTTGTGAGAGCATTCCGTGAGAAATTGAAATCAAAACGAATTTTTGAATAAGTAATGTAATGATCAATCGATGGAAATTTGCGGTTAAATTTTTGGCTTCGCACACACGCACTATGATTTGAGACTGTTGAGCATGACTTGCTGATGACTATTTTCTGGAAAAGTTTGAATTGCACAATTTTGGCGTATTTTGAATTTTCTTTGAGTCGAATTTTGTGGGTATATTCTCTGCAAGCCCTCACGAGACACAACTCGTCCTACTAGGGTAACCTAAGGGTTTAAAGGCTTGTTGCATATGCTAAATGCAATCGCTTGCCCGCGAAAGAGGTATTCTATCCCAATAATTTTTTTTGAAGGGTCTTTAAATCATACTCTCATTCTTTTACATTGCTCGGGACGCACAAAGTTCTAAGTTAGGGGGGTTTGATTAGGCATAAATTCTTCACATTTATCCCCTTAATTTCAGTATTTTTATAATTCCGTGCGGTGTAAATAGCTTGGATTTGTCTCATATCTATGCTACTAACCCTTTTTTGCAAGTATTTCGTATTTTGTGTATCTCTTATGGGTTTTACAGGTATTTCATGCAAGAAAGATGGAAAAGAGAACTCAAAATAGTGAAAGAAATCAAGAATCGGGGAGTTGAAGGGAGTTTTCATAATTTTACAGCCTTAGTCCGGAGGTGGGGCCAACTGGAAAGTTTAAGATCTTTCAATTACAAGAACACTCGAAAAAACGACACCTCAATCCGAGCTACAGTGAAGAAGTTATGCCAATTTGAAGTTGAGAATAAATCCAAGAAAAAAGATGTCAGACCCAAACCGAACCGAAGTTTAGGAAAAAGAACCGGTCCGCCCATTTGTCACGCACCAGATCCGTTACAAAATTAGTCACGCTTTCTAAGTGTGACAAATTTGCAGATACGGGATTTTTATTTTGTGCTTATCTTTTAGCCAAAAGAGTTTTATGTTTTAGGGACTCTTCTAAACGACCTCTAGCCTATATATTTAGTCATTAGGACTCTTTTTATTCAGATTTCATTTATGTAAAAGTTCCATAACAAGTAGGGACATCTAGGAGAAGAATTTACATATTTTGCACCTTTAATTCAAGAGCTTTTCAAGTTTTTCTTCAACCTTTAATTTCTTCTTGCATGTTCTTGTTCTTCAATCTTGGTAACTTTTATTTTCAGCACTTTTATTATTATTTCTCATGTTAGGCTAGGTTTTTAAAGGTCAAGATACATGAACCCAACCTGATGTGTTAATTTCATGTGTATAACATTAATCCTCTGAATTTAGTTATTGATTACGATCGTATTGCGTAGGAACACAACAATTGTAGATCTTTATATCTCGTTTTCCTCTGGGTAACCGGGATGATTTAGAATGCAATTCGAGTGTCACTATCGCGATACCGATTTACTCGTCCTCAGATTAAGTATGACGCGGGCTTGAACCTCGTATACGTAATGCTTGGGAGTACTAAATTTTGGGTCAAATTAATCGATTAAATTTACGATCAATATTATAACTGCAATACACTAGGGTTGGGGGATTGTGTCTCTACCTTAATTTTTCCAATTAATTTTAGTTAACTTCTTTATTTTTCCCTTTTTCTTTTCTCACTCAATCATCATCTTTTACACTTTATTTTTTGAAGTAATAAATCAATTAAAATCTATCAAACATTCCCTGTGGATTCGATACCCAGACTCGCCACTATACTCCACAAGAGTGTAGTTAAAGTTTAGTTTTTTTTTTGTATTGTGGTTGGAAGCCGATAACAACGACTAGCGTATTTACACGAACACTCGGTTTTCCACTCTATCAGGGGTCGTCCCCACCATTTGCCCTCATCATAGCCGAGTGTGGTTACCACCAAGCAAATGATGTTTTAACTTTCAAGTCCCCCCTCATCTTTATTGAGGGTAAATGGGGGGTCGTCCCCACCATTTTCCCTCATCATAGCCGAGGGTGGTTACTACCAAACAAATGATGTTTTAAATTTCAAGTCCCCCCTCGTCTTTCTTGAGGGTAAATGGGGGGTCATCCCCACCATTTTCCCTCATCATAGCCGAGGGTGGTTACCACCAAGAAAATGATGTTTTAACTTTCAAGTCCCCCCTCTTCTTTCTTGAGGGTAAATGGGGGGTAGTCCCCACCATTTGCCCTCATCATAGCCGAGGGTGTTTACCGCCAAACAAATGATGTTTTAAATTTCAAGTCCCCTCTCGTCTTTCTTGAGGGTAAATGGGGGTCGTCCCCACCATTTTCCCTCTTCATAGTCGAGGGTGTTTACCACCAAACAAATGATGTTTTAAATTTCAAGTCCCCCTCGTATTTCTCGAGGGTAAATGGGGCGTCGTCCCCACCATTTTCCCTCATCATATCCGAGGGTGGTTACCACCAAACATGATGTTTTAACTTTCCCCCTCGTCTTTCTTGAGTGTAAATGGGGGGTCGTCCCCACCATTTTCCCTCATCATAGCTGAGGGTGGTTACCACCAAACAAATGATGTTTTAAATTTCAAGTCCCCCCTCGTCTTTCTTGAGGGTAAATGGGGGTCGTCCCCACCATTTGCCCTCATCATAGCCGAGGGTGGTTACCACCAAATAAATGATGTTTTAAATTTCAAGTCCCCCCTCGTCTTTCTTGAGGGTAAATGGGGGGTCGTCCCAACCATTTGCCCTCATCATAGCCGAGGGTGGTTACCACAAAACAAATGATGTTTTAACTTTCCCCCTCGTCTTTCTAGAGGTCAAATGGGGAGGGGGGGTGGTACCCACCATTTTCCCTCATCATAGCCGAGGGTGGCTTAACAGGGATAACCTTAATCATGCTATCATCAACAACCACAGGATGGAGAGCTAATATAATATTCTCATTGACATTCCAAGTGTTCTGTTAGAGCAACACATTCATTACAAATATGGTCCGATAGGATATTACATTATTGATAGTATTTATTCAAATGATTTACATTCTAGGGGTTCGAAAAGGGTTCCCCCTCAAGGTTCTCTTGTCTGTAGGTTCCAGGGACAACTTCATCAATGACCCTAAATGGGCCATAACAATTTGGGTTGATCTTGTTAGGATTTTTCCATGTCTTTTTGAGGACTAGGTCCCCCACAACGATTGACCTTTGCCTCACCCTCTGGTTGTAAAACCTGGCAGTCCTCTGTTGATAGGCTGCTTGCCTTATCTCAACGTCTTCTCTTCTCTCCTCTATCAAGTCTAGATCAAGTATCCTTTCTTCCATTTTCCTCTGGGGGTCATACATTTGGACTCTGTGAGTAGGAAACCCAATCTCGATGGGGATGACGGCTTCTGAGCCATATGCCAGCATGAACGGGGTTTTTCCGGTAGGAGTCTTTGCCGTCGTCCTATAGGCCCACAGTACATCATACAACTCCTGAACCCATCTTCCTTTTACCTCCTTGAGTTTTTTCTTGACCCCGTCTAGGATTGTTCTGTTTGTGACCTCGGTTTTCCCATTAGCCTGAGGTCTGCCTGGGGTCGAGAAAAATTATTTGATACCGACCCTTTCGCAGTATTTCTTCAGAGATGCATTATTGAATTGAGTCCTGTTATCTGAGATGAGGGTGTTAGGGGGACCATATCTGCATATAATGTTTTTCCAGATAAACTGGAAGGTCTTCTGCTCGGTGATCATTACCATCGGCTCCGCCTCCACCCATTTTGAGAAATAGTCAATTGCTATCAAGTATCGATAGTTATTGATGTCCCTAGGCAAGGGTCCTACTAGATCGATTCCCCATACTACGAATGGCCATGGGGATGTGATAGAGGTAAGAGGATGATGGGGTTGGTGGGGTATGGTGGCGAACCTTTAACACTTATCGCACTTTTTAATGTATGCCGTGGCATCTTTACCCAAGGTCGGCCACCAATATCCCTGGGTTACTATCCTCTTCCCTAACGATCTGCCCCCAATGTGGCTTAAACATGACCCCTCGTGCACGTCTTATAGAATGTGTGGGACCTCAGACGGGTGCACACATCTGAGCAAGGGGATCAAGAACCCCTCTTTGTACAAGGTGTATCCTATGACAGTGAATTTCGCAACTCTGTATCTCAAATTCTTCCTTTCTTATTTTGCCTCTGGCATCTCCCCCTCTTTGATGTACCTGACAAGGGGGTCAATCCATGAAGATTCCCTTTCAATATTTAAGCAAGAGCCAAGTGGCCCCTCATCTTCAATCGCTGGTCAAAGTAAAATTTCCACCGGGACTGTCCTCCTAATATCTGTCCTAGTTGCTGAGGCCAGCCTTGCAAGCCCATCGGCTTGGCCATTATCAAGCGTAGGTATCCTCTTCAATTTCACTTTTCTGAAGCTCTTTAATAGTGACTTCACTCTTTCAAGATATTTGTCCATTCTCTCATCCTTAGCCTCGTAGGCTCCTAGTATCTGATTCACTACTAGTCTTGAATCATTATGGGCCAAGATGTGGCCAACACTAAAAGACTTAGCCAAGGAGAGGCCTGCTACCAGGGCCTCATATTCAGACTCGTTGTTGGAGGATTTGAAGTTGAAACTCAGGGAGTACTCAATGTTTGTAACGTCTGGTGCTGATACTATTAATCCGACCCCACTTTTGCTCTCGCAAGAGGACCCGTCAATGAAGAGGTTCCACACAGCTCGTTTGTATGAGAATTTTCCCTCGGTGAGGGACCCCTGTCTAAAGAGATATCTTCCCTCTTCATTTTTTACAACTTTTTCTCTAGAGGTGATTGTCTCAGCCTTACCTGCAAATGGGTCAACAATTCTGCTTTTTCGGGTATCTGTCTTCTCGAGGCTTTCCTCTTCAGCCTCATCATCTTCCCAAGTAAATTCAGCCATGAAATATGCTAATGCCTTCTCTTAATGGCCACCCTAGGTTGATACACAATGTCAAACTCTCCCAGGTCTATGGCCTAGGAAATTAGACTCCCTGATTTTTCTGGCTTGTGTAAGACTTGCCTGAGAGGAGAGTGGGTGAGGATGACCATTGTATGGGACTGGAGGTATGGCTTCATCTTTCTTGATGCATGGATCAAAGCATAGGCTAACTTCTCCATCCTAGGGTAATTTTGATCTGCCCCCTGGAGTGCTTTACTGTTAAAATACATGGGCTTCTGTGCCCCATCCTCTTCTCTTATAATGGCTACGCTGATGGCTGATTGTGAGACGACTAGGTACACATGTAGTCGTTTTCCCTACACTGGCCGTGACAACAGCAAGGGAGACCCTAGGTATGACTTTAATTCTTTGAAAGCCTGTTCACACTCTTCGTTCCATTCAAAGGCCTTTATGAGGATTTTGAAGAACGTTAAACACTAGTCTGTGGCTCTGGATACGAACCCATTCAAAGAAGCCACTCGTCCTGTGAGCCTCTGAACGTCTTTAATGGTCTCGGGGGTCTTAATTTCTAACATGGCCTTTATCTTTTCAGAATTGGCCTCAATGCCTCTTTGATTGGTGATGAACCCCAAGAACTTCCCTGCCCCGACCTCGAAGACACATTTAGCTGGGTTAAGCT
Source organism: Sambucus nigra (assembly GCA_949130495.1). Taxonomy (NCBI): domain Eukaryota; kingdom Viridiplantae; phylum Streptophyta; class Magnoliopsida; order Dipsacales; family Adoxaceae; genus Sambucus; species Sambucus nigra. The sequence goes on along the minus strand of OX422207.1, from coordinate 304,782,654 downwards.
TCATCCTATACTTTTCCATTGTGTTGAAGGTCCTCTCGAGGTCAGCCACATGATCCCCGACCTTCAAACTCTTGGTCAACATGTCATCTACATAAACCTCCATAGACTTCCCGATTTGGTTTTTGAATATTTTATTCACAAGGTGCTAATACGTTGCCCCCATATTTTTTAAGCCAAGGGGCATGACCCTATAACAGTATGTCCCCTTGTCGGTGATGAAAGCCATTTTTTATGAGTCTTCAGGGCTCATGAAGATCTGATTGTAACCTGAATAGATATCTATGAAGCTCATGAGCTCATGGCCTTCGGTAGCGTCTACCATCTAGTCAATGCGGGGGAGAGGGAAACTGTCTTTGGGACAATGTTTATTGAGGTCGGTGAAGTCTACGCACATCCTCTATTTCCCATTGGCCTTGGGGACTATTAATGCATTAGATAGCTATTCAGGATAGATGACCTCCTTGATAAACTCTGCAACTTCTAGCTTCTTGACCTCATCCCTAATGAGCTCATACTTTTGTCGAGAATAAATCCTCCTCTTCTGCTTCACTGTCTTTGTGCCCTCTACCACGTTGAGCTTATGACTCATAATTTCAGGGTCGATCCCTGGCATATCTGCATGACTTCATGCGGAGACTTTCTGTCTTCTCCTTAACAACTTGATGAGGTCTTCTTTGATGTCTGCCTTTAGAGCTTCGCCTATTTGGATGGTTTTTTCTGGCTCATCCTCATTGAGTATGATGGATTTTACCTCTTCTGCGGCTTCTCCTTTCTTTAACTTTGTCTTGTACCTGGGGTGGAGGGTGTCAATATTGTAAGTGGTCGTTGCCTTCTTATGCACCTCCCTTTCTTCGGCGGAGTTGAATTAACATTCCCGTGCCGTCGTCTAGTCTCCCTGAACTTCCCCTACCCCATAAGGGGTCAGGAATTTTATCATCTGATGAACCGTGGATGGCACGACCTCGAATTCCTTAAGGGCCACTCGCCCCAGTATAATGTTGTAAGCTGAAAAGACGTGTTCATCCATCACAAAAAAGTTGACCTTCTTAGTAAGACATCTCGATCACTCGTCCCCCATCCTAACATAGGACTCATACACAGCTAAAGGATGAAATTTCTCCCCACTGAAACTAATCAATGGGTGATGGTATGGGACGAGCCTAGCATGACTGAGGCCTAAGGCTTTGAAGCACGACCAGAACATCACATATGCAGAACTACCCCCATCTACTAAGATCCTCAGCACCTCGTATCCGTGTACCCTGGTAGTGATGACGAGAGGGTCATCATATGGGTCCAAGAGGCCTTTAAAGTCCATTCTTGAGTATCCAACTATCAGAGTGTCCATGTCAACTTTCTTCCTCTTTTATGACTTTGCTTTCATAGAGGTTGAGTGTACAACTTTTGTCACTGCCTTGGACTCATCTACATGGCCCTTCCTGTCGGCGACCTCTGACCGTCCTCCTGCTAGACCCTCGGAGAACATCCCCACATTGAGTGAGATCATATTAAGTCTTTTTATAGGACCATGGTCGTCTCTCGACGGGAGGTCAGGGTCGTCCCTTCGGTTTGGAGGATCTTCTCTGTACGTATCGCCTCTCTTCTTTCTGTGGTCGTCCCCTCAGCCCCTTTTGAAGGCACTCTTGTCAACATATTTCCTTAACTTCTATTCTTTTAATATTTTTTCAATTTCCTCTTTCAGAGCAAAGCACTTGTCGATCACATGGCCATGGTCTTGGTGAAATTCACACCATAGGTTTTTGTTCCTCTTGTGAGGGGCTGCCCTAAACTTTTCGGGCCATTTCAAGGATCGATCACTCTTTATCTCATTCAGAATGTGCTCGCAACTGACCGTCAGAGGGGTGTAATCAACAAATTCGTCATCTACTAGCCTCTTCTTCCCTTTTTTATTATTTTTCTAGTACTTACCCCCACTAGTGCCTCCTTTTTCATCTTCGTATTTTACGTCCATCGCTTATTCGATGTTCATCACCTTTACTGCTATCGATAGCAATTCGGCCATCGTCTTCGGGGGGTCTTCAACAAGCTTCCATAAAAGCTTCCCCTTCTGGAGTCCTCCAATGAGGGCTGTCATGGCTATGCTTTCCTCATAGTCTTCAACCTCTAACCTTTCTTTATTAAATCTGGCTATGTAGTCTCTTAGGCTCTCATTTTTTCCCTGCTTAACATAAAGCAGGTGTGTGGTCTTCTTCTGTGGCCTCACTCCAAAGCAAAAGTTATGGATAAATTGGTCTGCTAATTGCTTAAAGCTTTCAATGAAGTTCTTTGGAAGATACATATACCAGAAATGTGCCGCCCCAGCCAGAGTGCCAGAGAAGGCACGACACCTCATCTCATCTAGGATAGAATATATGTTTGCCGTTGACTGGTACATCTTAATATGATGGATGGACTGGGTTGGTACTCCCGTCATACCTTGGCATGACCACAGGTGGCTTAAACTTGGATGGCGTTGGGAAGTTGACTATCTTTGCCACAAAGGGTGAGCCTATGGAGTATCCTCTCTGAAGAGGGTCCCGGCTCTTCAGGATGTCCCCAATTTTATCCTCCAAGCTTTGGATTGAGTCGTTCTAGGGCCTTGTAGGGTCGGCTTAGCCGATGTTATCTCCCGTCACCTCTTTGAGGTGGATGGAGGGTTCTGCTGCGGGCAGGCCTGTGTCTGCTGTTTATTTCTCCCTGACCGTCGTCCCGTCTGTGGGGTCATCCATCTGCTGCCTCTCTTCTGGACCTTGCAATACTTCTCGATCGGGACAATTTTTCCCACAAATCATTTATTGGGTCCAAACTCTCAAAGGTTGCCCCCTCTCAGGCGATCAAAAGCAGATTTCCTCGGGCGATCCTCAGGATTTTTCCTTCCACACTTCCTTCTGCTCTCCTGGATAGGTCACACAGTATTTTTGGAGACCTCATACGGCTCCCATCACTCTATGGGGGACTCTTCCACCTCCAGATCATCATATTTGTCTTTTGGGCAAGGGTTTCCTTGCCTCCCCAGGCGTAAAAGCCAGGGGTCAGCAACATCCCAACATCGTTGTGGAGGTGGCAGGTCTTTACGTGGTGCTTGGGGTGGCCCCCTAGCCTCATGTTTCCCTGGAGACACTGCCGGAGTGATCATCTCCGGTGAGACTCCTAGTGGTCTTAGTATGTTTTGGCTGAGAGCTATAAATTTCTCATGCATAATTCGCTGGCCTGCTATTAAAGACTTCAGGGTGGCTGCCACATCATACATCTCAGACTGAGGTAGTTCATGACTAGAGCTAGGTCCTACTCCACTATCAGGTGGAGGAGGTGGTGGTGGCATCTCTGGTGCCATGTGTTTAAGCTATGAAGAGATGAACTAAAGAAAATACTGGTGAGCTTGAGAACCTTAGTGGACCTATTTTAATGGTGAAATATCTCCACTCGAAGGGGGAGACCTGGTTCACCACCAGAGTCTCCGGTAAGGTCAAGTTGTATAAAGGAAGAGATATCTTCTCATTCCCACAAACGACGCCAAACTGATGATGCTAAGATTTAGTACCACCAGATAAGTGATGATGAGAGTTCAAACAGTGATGATAATGGCAGCCATAGAGATGTGTATGTGTGTAAGTCTATAGAAGGGGATGAGTATAAGAGGAATAAGATAATGATGTATAGCGGTTCAGCCAATTAGGCCTACATCCACTGTGAGTGTGTGATCCACTAAATATGGGCACTAATGGCCTTGGATACAATGCACATGAGCTCACTCTCCCTCTACTGTGTGTACAAGCAGAGTTTTAGCTAGGGTTACAATTCTCGATCCCTTTACAAGGTTGAAGCTAACAAGTATATATAGGGCTTGGGGGGGTGTAGTGTACCCCCCAAGCATACATGGTGCATATGAATAATGATCTAGACAATCCTCTGCTGACACCTGGATATGCCACTTGCAATTAATGATGACATAATATTCCCTCACATGAGGGGGTGATATTGTTATAACGGTCTTGTCCATGTGCCATATGAGTCCCACGCACACTATTCCATGCGTCTCCCAAATTATGCACTGTAATGATGTCACCCTCGGCCTAAGATGCCAGGCCGAGGCAAAATTTGATGCTGGCATCAGGTTCGGCTGAATGTGGCCTCGTACTGTCTCCCCTCATACTGTCTCCCGGGCCATAATGAGGGGTCGGCCCCTTGAAGGGTCGTCTGGGCCATGATGAGGGGTCGGCCCCCTGAAGGGTCATCTGGGCCATGATGGGGGTCGTCCCCCCTTGAAGGGTCGTCTGGGCCATGATGAGGGGTCAGCCCCTTGAAGGGTCATCTGGGCCATGATGAGGGGTCATCCCCTTGAAGGGTCATCCGATCTATGATGGGGGATCGGCCCCTTGAAGGGTCGTCTGGGCCATGATAAGGGGTCAGCCCCTTGAAGGGTCATCTGGGCCATGATGAGGGGTCATCCTGGCCGATCCTTTCTGTAATGGAGCCGTAGTCTTTAGGCTCGTCTTGGGCCTGAGCCCTCGTCTGGGTGGAGGACATCCTCGGCCTAGCCGAGGGTATATATGGGTATATCAATGGTCCACCAAATGCTAAAATTTTTGACCCCCTATGGGGTAGGGGAAGTGAAGGGTGATCAAACCTCGGCATGAGAATGCTACTTCAACTCGGTGGAAGAGAGAGAGGCCCATAAGAGGGAAACTACCACATATAACATTGACACACTTGATACTAGGGATGAAACAAAATTGAAGAAAGGAGAGGCCGCAAAAGAGGTAGAATCCATCGTCCTCAATGAGGACGAACTGAAAAAATCCGTCCAAACTGGTAAGGCTTTAAAACCTGAGATCAAGGAAGGGTTAATAAGATTTTAAAAGAAGAGGCAAAGTGTCTTCGCTTAGAGCTACACAGACATGAATGGCATTGACCCGGAGGTTATGTGACACAAACTCAATATGGCAGAAGATGCTAAGCTAATCAAATAAAGACGAAGAGTTTACTCCAGGGAAAAATATGATGTCATCAGGGAAGAGGTCAGAAAGTTGGAAGAGGCAGAATTCATCAGGGAGGTCATATACCCAGAGTGGTTATCTAATGACATCATTATGCCGAAAGCTAATAGAAAATAGAGGATGTGCATAGACTTCACTGACCTGAACAAGTCTTGCCCAAAAGACAGCTATCCCTTACCTCGAATTGATCAGATGGTAGATGCCACAGAAGGGCATGAACTTATGAGTTTCATGGATGCGTATTTAGGCTACAATCAGATCTTCATTGATGCCGATGACTCAGAGAAGAAAACATCCATCATAGGCAAAGGGACCTATTGCTATAAGGTCATGCCCTTCGGCTTGAAAAATGCAGGGGCCACATATCAACGTCTTGTAAATATAATGTTTGAAGATAAAATTGGCAAGAACATGGAGGTATATGTAGATGACATGTTGACGAAAAGTTTGAAGGTTTGCACTCACATAGCCAACCTAGAAATGACCTTTGACACCATAGACTTATACAGGATGAAGCTTAACCCTGCCAAGTGTGTCTTCAGAGTAGGAGCTGGAAAGTTTCTTAGATTTATCGTCAATTAGAGGAGTATAGAGGTCGACCCTGAGAAGTTCAAGGCTTTTCTTGACATGAAGACACCAAGAAGCATAAAAGACGTTCATAGGCTCATGGGAAGAGTTGCAGCACTCAACAGGCTTGTTTCTAGAGCCACAGACAAGTGTCTTCTATTTTTTAAGGTGCTTAGAAAGGTCTTTGAGTGGGACAAAGAATGTGACAAGGCCTTTCAGGAGCTCAAGTCCTATTTTGAATTCCGCCTCCTCTTATCCCGGCCTATTTTGGGGGAGAAGTTGTATGTTAATCTAGAAGTCTCAGAGTCAGTTATAAGTGCAACCATAGTACTGGAAGACGATGGGGTACAGAGATCTGTATACTTCAATAGTAAGGCCCTTCAAGGGTCTGAATAGAACTATCCTCAGATGGAGAAGCTGGCCTACGCATTGATACACGCTTCTAGGAAGATGAATCCTTATTTCCAAGCCCTCTCTATGGTCATCCTCACTGACTCCCCACTAAGACAAGTCCTCCACAAGCCCGAGAAATTAGGCAGATCGATGACTTGGGCCATTGAGTTGGGAGAGTATAATATTATTTATCAACCCAGGGTGTCCATCAAAGGGCAAGCACTCGCAGACTTTGTTCTTGAGTTTACATGAGAGGAGACTGAGATTGAGAATAGCCCAGACATTGTAGAGGGATCAAACAATAACGTCTTTCGAAACTCGGGAGAGGTTGTGTCCAGTAGATCCCTAAAAGGAATAGCTGAAAATGAGGAATACTGGTACCTCTTCAAGTAAGGGACCCTATCAGAAGGGAACTTCTCTTCAAATGAAGATGTTAGGAACCTCTTTGTTGATGGGTCTTCTTGCGAAAGTGGAAGCGGCGCAGGGATGATACTGTCATCTCCGGATGGTATCGACGTTGAATATGCGCTAAGGTTCAACTTCAAGGCTTCAAATAATGAGTCCGAGTATGAGGCTCCGATAGCGGGTCTCTCTTTGGCAAAAGCCCTTAGAGTTTACCGATTCCTACTACACAGTGACTCGAGGTTAGTTGTTAACCAAGTAATTGGAGTATATAAGGCCAATGATGAAAGGATGGCCAAATATCTGAAGAAGGTAAGAACGAAACTAGAAGGCTTCAAAGAGGTAAAGATGAAGAGGGTACCTCGACAAGACAAAAGTCGTGCATATGCACTAGCAAGGTTGGCCTCAGCAACAAGGACATGCATTAAAAGGACAGTACCAGTCGAGATCCTGCTAAAGCCGACCATTAAGGAAGAAGAGATTGTCAGCTCTTGCCTCAACATGAACCTAGGGGACTCATGGATGGACCCCCTTATCTGATATATCAGATAGGGAGATCTGCCATAAACGAAGTTATAATAGAGGAAATTGAGGTACAGAGCTGCCAAGTTCTCAATAATAGGAGATGCCATGTATAAAAAAGGCTTCCTACTACCTCTCCTCAGACGTGTCCATCCCACAGAGGTCCCCCACGTTCTGCAGGATATACATGAGGGTTCTTTCTCCAGTCACATAGGAGGAAGACCTTTATCCAAGAGGATAATTACGCAGGGATACTGGTGGACGACCTTGGCCAAATATGCTACTGCCTACGTGAAGAGGTGTGAGAAGCGCCAGAGATTCTCCACTATCCCTCATGAACTTCATCATCCTATGACGTTAATCAGTTCTCCCTGGACATTTGTAGTATGGGGGATTGACTTGGTGGGACCATTGCCAAGAGCTTCTAACAATTATCGATTTCCGATAATAGCAATTGATTACTTCTCCAAGTGGGTAGAGGCTGAGCCGATGATCACGATTACAGAACATAAGACCTTCCAATTCATCTGAAAGAGAATCATATGCAGACACGGTCTTCCAAACACCCTCATCTCAGACAATGAAACCCACTTCAAGAATTCTTACTTAGAAAAATATTATGAAAGAGTGGGGATTAAGAAGTTCTTCTCCTCTCCTGTCCGACCCCAGGCAAATGGGCAAACTGAAGTCATGAACCGAACAATCCTTGATGGGATTAAGAAGAGGTTGGAAGAAGCTAAGGGGAGATGGATAGAAGAGCTTTATGCAGTACTATGGGCCTACAGGACAACGACTAGGGCACCAACGGGGGAAACCCCATTTATGTTGGCCCATGGTTTAGAGGTAGTCATACCTACGGAAGTAGGACTCCCTACCCACAGAGTACAAAGCTATGATCCTCAAAGGAATGGGGAAGACAAAAGACCTGACTTGGATCTAATTGAGGAGAGAAGGGAAGATGCTGAGATCAGACATGAAGCCTACCAGCAGATAACATCAAAGTTCAACAATCAAATGGTGAAATAAAGACCTATAGCTGTAGGAGACCTAGTGCTGAAGAAGACGTTGGAGAAGATAAACAAGCTCCACCCCAACTGGCATGGTCCTTACAAAATAGTCGATGAGGTTGTACCCGTCACCTACCAGCTAGAAAATCTCGAAGGAGAACCCTTCTCCAATCCATAGAACGCTGATCACCTGAAGAAGTATTACATATGATGTTGCAGTTGTTTCTATGTAAATATATCATTTTATAAAGAGAATGTTAATGAGAAGAGAAGTTCCTGTGTTAATACTTTGTTTCGTCATGCTTTAGTGGTGAAATTTATGAGGGTAACATCTTAATATGATGACCTCAGACCTTAAACATCATAATTTGGTGACAGGGTCTGACGAGAAACATCATAATTTGATGACCTCAGACCTTAAACATCATTAATTTAGTGAAATTTATATGGGTAACATCTTAATATTATGACCTCAGACCTTAAACATCATAATTTGGTGACAAGGTATGAGGAGAAACAACATAATTTGATGACCTCAGACCTTAAAAATCATTAATTTGGTGAAATTTATGAGGGAAACATCATAATTTGATGACCTCAGACCTTAAAAATCATAATTTGGTGACAAGTTCTAAGGTGAAATATCATAGTTTGATGACCTCAGACCTTAAACATCATTAATTTGGTGAAATTTATGAGGGTAACATCTTAATATGATGATCTCAGACTTTATACATCATAATTTGGTGACAGGGTCTGAGGAGAAACATCATAATTTGATGACCTCAGACCTTAAACATCATAATTTGGTGATAGGGTCTGAGGTGAAACATCTTAGTATGATGACCTCAGACCTTAAACATCATTAATTTGGTGAAATTTATGAGGGTAACATCTTAATATGGTAACCTCAGACCTTAAACATCATAATTTGGTGACAGGGTTTGAGGAGAAACATCATAATTTGATGACCTCAGACCTTAAACATCATAATTTGGTGACAGGGTCTGAGGTGAAACATCATAGTGTGATGACCTCAGACCTTAAACATCATTAATTTGGTGAAATTTATAAGGGTAACATCATGATGACCTTAGACCTTAAACAACATTAATTTGGTGCAATTTATGAAGGTAACATCTTAATATGATGACCTCAAACCTTAAACATCATAATTTGGTGACAAGGTTTGAGGAGAAACATCATAATTTGATGACCTCAGACCTTAAACATCATTAATTTTATGAAATTTATGAGGGTAACATCTTAATATGATTACCTCATAACTTAAACATCAATAATTTGGTGAAATTTATGAGGGTAACATCTTAATATGATGACCTCAGACCTTAAACATCATAATTTGGTGACAGAGTCTGAGGAGAAACATCACAGTATGATGACCTCAGACCTTAAACATCATAATTTGGTGATAGGGTCTGAGGTGAAACATCATAGTATGATTACCTCAGGCCTTAAACATCATTAATTTGGTGAAATTTATGAGGGTAACATCTTAATATGATAACCTCAGACCTTAAACAACATTAATTTGGTGAAATTTATGGGGGAAACATCATAATTTGATGACATCAGACCTTAAACATCATTAATTTGGTGAAATTTATGAGGGAAACGTCATAATATGATGACCTCAGACCTTAAACATCATTAATTTGGTGAAATTTATGAGGAAAACATCGTAATTTGATGACCTCAGACCTTAAACATCATAATTTGGTGATAGGGTCTGAGGTGAAACATCATAAATATGATGAACTCAAACCTTAAACATCATTAATTTGATGAAATTTATGAGGGAAACATCATAATTTGATAACCTCAGACCTTAAACATCATAATTTGGTGATATTTATGAGGGAAACATCATAATTTGATGACTTCATACCTTAAACATCATAATTTGGTGACAGGGTCTGAGGTGAAACATCATAATTTGGTGACCTCAGACCTTAAACATCACTTAATGGGTAGTATGATTTGCAAGACAACATTCAAGAAAGCATTCATCGAAAGATGCAAAATCATCTGACGAAGATGGTATAACATGTAGTCAGAATTACAAGTCAGATATGCCTCAAAATATGTTATCAGAGTTTACAAAGCATTGAGATAAATGAAAAATTACAAGTTAAAAGCTTCACAAATCAAGGTTTAAGGGTCTGCAGCCACAATGGGGTCCTCTTGGCCGACGTTGGTAACCTCGGGTCCTTCATCTCAAGGGTTAACATCCCTAGTCTTTGTAGCTTATAATGGCACAGTCTCTGCAGGAGCAGCGCCTTCCTACTCAACCTCTTGTAAGGCCTGAACAAAGCGAGAATCGCCGAAGCCCAGACCAACAAAGTCCGAGGCAGTTAAGCTTCCTATCTCCTTTTCCTTGGAAGCTTCCCACTTCCCAGTTGCCTTAATACCTCTTTCGAGATATTCAAGACCGAAGCTTATAAACTGGTCAAAGACTTTGTAGTCGGCCAAGATCTTCTCAGAGGCATCCTCATGGGAAGCCTTTATTGCAGCATAAACCTTTGCCCGAAGGACGTCGTCTTTGGCCTGCAAAGCAGAGGTGTGGTCCTTCTTAAGGTTAAATATATCCCTATCCCTCTGCTTCACCTTATTCTCAGACTCATCCAAGGCTGTCTTCAAATTTTCAACCTCTCCATTTAAAGAGGCTTCCACCTTTTGGGCCTCTTTTCCCATCTCAATAAGGGGCAACTTCCTCAGGGTCCAGTCAACGAATTGATGCATAAAGAGAAGACGCTGCAAAGCAAAGTCAGATGTATGAATGCAAACCTTAATCCAATAAAAGTCGAGGTTAGACTTAGAAAGTAAAAGTTTTTACCTGGATAGACTTATGAAGATAAAACTCGGCCAACAGAGGGGTATCTATCGAGCATAAAAAGCTCTTGTCAGTATCGGTCATTACAGAGCCAATAGCATCCATTGCCTTCACATCATGACCTATCAGGCTGTCACTGATCTTTAGTTGCTCCAGATGAGCGGCCAATGCATCATCAGAGGAGATTGGGATGGCAAGATCTCCTTTTTGGTGCTTAATCAGCCTTTGATCCTCCGAGTTAGTGGGGGGTTTCATTTTTTAGTAGTGTCGGCTTTGGACGTGCCGATGTTCTTCTTGGGTGGAGGAGGGGCTACATTATGCCCTTCTTTCTTCATCAACTTAACAAGGCTTGGGGCTGACATCTCCCAGAGCTCATCAGAGATACCTTTTGGGCGTTCTGTAAAGAGAAACATCCGAGTTAATAAATTAGAGGTATGAAAACTCAGAGGTACAACTTGTAAAAATATAACACTTATAAAGCTAGGTCAGATGACTCCCTCCTAAGCCAGTCTCAAAGAGGTAATAGGGGGTCATCAGATGTTCGTACTTGACTAGCCAACCATGCTCCCCTAGATCTTGAAGATCTTTAACCTTCTGTAAGTTATCCTGGCTAAGCCCAGGGTCGGCCTTAGAAACAAGTGACACCATTCCCCACCTTAGGGATACCCTCGGCTCCATCGATGAAGAGGTGGCACAAAGTACAAATTCCCATGCCCCTGAGGCAAAGAAATATCATGGTTTTTAGTTATGATTGGAGGTCTGGGTAACCAGTAGCATCTTCTTATTCAACTTCCTAGCTAGGAAGTGAGAGTAGTTGGGGTGGTTTCTGGCAGAGGATGGGATATAACATCCGGTGAAGACCCTAACAGGAAGGTCTGAGTGGTGGACTTCCCTCCAAAGGACAATAACACCAATTATCACCCTCTAGGCGTTGGGTGATAATTGTGAAGGGGCAAGGTTGATATGTGAAAGTATGGATCTGATCGAAAGATGGATGGGAAAATGGAATCCCAGCTTAAACATCTGCTCGTACACATAGCTTTCTCCATCTCGGACAGCAAAGGCTTTCTCACCTCTCAAAGGTCTCCCAAGTGTAATGGAGGGACCTACGGAATAGAGATGCCTAAAGGTTAAGAGGTCGTACTCTGTAACAGTACTCTCTATCTCAGTAGCCTCCGAGGTATCAACATCACTCTCATAACCATCATCCTCATCCCTGGCAACATCGGCCTGGGCAGGTGTAGGAACACCCCCAGGGAACCTATGAGCGTACTCAACCCTTGTGGCGGCCGATAGGGGAATAACATTAATATGTGGTGGAATATCCACACTCGGTCCCATAGCACCGTTGTGGGACGAGGTGTGACTTTAGACCTCGGCCTGATCAGGGACCAGATCTTATATAATGGAGAAATCCATAGCCTCATGGAATGAGTCAACAGATATAGGTTCTGAGGTAGATGACTCAAACTCAGACATAGGAGAAGGTTTAGTTGGACCCCCTGCTGGCTCAACAGGCTCGGCTGGCTCAGGGTATATGACCTTCAGAGGTGGTGGAAATATAGGTCTGAGGGGGAAGGCCTCAGCCCTACGAGCTTCCTCTTGGGCTAGTTCTATCTACCTAATTTTTGTAAAGGTCTTCTCTCTAAGAGAGGGGAAATCTTCTATGATCTTATAAATGGGTCTGAGCATAAAGATAATGATCCTACACTTAAGATTCTAAACCACAAACAAACAGCTGGGCACAACTTAAGATAAGGATCAAACTTGTTTTTTGAAAAAATTCAAGCCAAGAACAATAAAGAACAAGTTCACCGAAAAACTCAAAGAGACACCGGAAAACTCAAAGTGTAATCGAAAAATTCAAACTATTGCCAAAAAATGCGAGAAATAGAAAAACAAAGATGAAAAATGGCAAAGGAAAGTTAAGAATGATACCTGAGGGAATGCGGATTGAAGAAGAAGGAATATTGAACGAAAAAAACCCACAAACTGCCTCGGATTAAGTACTTGATAAGAGAGGAAGAATGCAGAAGGTTCAGGAGGGAAAAATGAGAGAAGTGAAGAATAAAGAGAAGGAAATGGTTTTTAAACCCTCAAAACTGATTGCATGCTTCCCAAGGCCCATCATTGCCTTAGGAGCCCAAAAGGCAATCATCATTACTACACTGTCAAGAAGATATTAGCACATAAGGGAATCCAACCTCGGACATTTATATCCCTTAGTCACCTACTTACATAGGTAACTAAGGGATGGGGGTGATTGTTATGCCCAAAGTGTACCTCCCAACTCGGAGGCACTAACCTCGACCAGCATGACGACTGAGGTAATAAGGGCTCAATCCAAACGATCAGCAATCTCATCCTTCATAAGGTCGACCATGGCCAACGTTACTAATGAATCCTCAATTAGGTAATAGCTGAGGCCTGCATGTTTCGTTGGATCAACTACATATAAGATCTACCATGACCGACGTTGCAAGTGCCACACGAGAATCAACAAAGCCTCTTAGGCTCAATGAACAATCCCATCATCGGCTTTAGCCGATGTTACAAGTTTCACCTAGAATCAGCAGCCTTGCAGGCTCAGCATCAAGTGTCAAGTTAACATCGGCTCTGGCCGACCTTCCATATATCTAACCTCGGCTGACATCCCAGCCAAGGTCATCATATAACTCCCAGCCAAGGCAAGAGTCATACCTCACCAACCTCATACTCAGTCAGATCCAGGTTGGTACCAAGCAAAGACAACTGAGCTTCTACGCGTACATGTATGGCTTGGAGCACGTGGGCAAATCTGTTATAACTGAATCATTCGATCCACGTGGGGGAATATTGAGGTCATCATTACTTAGTTGAAATCAGCCTGGTGGCATCCTTACACTGGCCGAATCTCCATGCACATGCACATGGCATGCTTGGGGGGTACATTACACCCCCCCAAACACTATATATTGAGGTCTTCCTCAACATTATAAAGCATAGAGAATTACAACCCTAGCTAAGACTCTGTCAATTTATACAGAAGAGAGAGAAAGCTTGAGAGAGTGTATCCATGGCCATTAGTGCCTTATTTTAGTGACTTTACTCACTCACTTGCATAGTGGACGTAGGCCTAATGGACTGAACCACTTACATATTGGCGTTCATCCTCTTCTTCTCATCTCAATCTCTTATATTTAGTATACACTTGTGCTACCATTGTTATCATTGGTTTGATCTTACAAACACCTTGACCGGTGGTGCTATTTCCAACATCATCATTTAACTATACACAAAGGAATTCAGAATTCCATGGATTTAAGGCAAGTGTATATCTTTCTTTCTTTCTTTATGTGTAGTAATTCTTTCATATAAAAATTGGTAGTAATTAATTGAATTTTGGGTCAGGTGTACTTTGTCAAAAATGGGGTTTTGGAAGACAAACATACATGGATGATTGATGGAAGTAAATCAGAATTTATACTGGTTATAGGTTCTTTGATAATATGAATTTATGTATTGAAAATTTAGATGGGAATTGTTATAAGAATAATGATTAATCAAGGGAAGAAATCTGATTTATTTTTTACATTCATGATGATGGAAGAAATGAGTTTAGATTGAATTTTGATGTTGTTAATGAATCTAAGAGCGAAAAGATTGATTAGGTTCTTATAGAAAATTATTAAAAGACTTGGAAACTTATTTGGATCCTAATTAGGATTGAAGTGGGTGAGTGGAGATGATGAAACCCGTCACTTTCACACAAGATCTGGGATCTTACCCAGAATCGAATCGATTCGGCCTTCATATGCGAACCGATTCGGTGGGCGAATCGATTCGACTATGAACCCGAATCGATTTGGACCTGCTGTGAGGGATAAATTGGTCTTTTATTACGAATAAAGGGTACTTTGTAAATTGGCGAATTAGTTGAGGCCAAGGGAATAATTTCAATACTTTTGGAGATGTGATCAGTAAGGGTAATTCAGGTAGATGGGAATTAGCCCAATTTACATGTACGTAGGGTATTTAGGAGAGAAAATACTCATAACGTAGAATACATCATGTGATAGCGTGACCTTCGATTATAAATTGAGGACGGGTTGGGAATGTTCGGGAAACTCAGAGATGAGAAAATGTGTTAAATTGTTTAATCAAGAGAAGAATATAATTAAGGAAGAGTCGAAACTAAACTCAGGTTATTAGACTAGTTCTTTGAGGAATAGGCACGTATTATTCGCTTGATGTGTTTATTTATATATATATATATATATATATATATATATATATATATATATATATATATATATATATATATATATAGAGAGAGAGAGAGAGAGAGAGAGAGAGAGAGAGAGAGTCTCTTGTAAGGACTCCTTATGGTGTAAACCCCTGTACATACCATTTTTTTTAAAATAGTAAAAAAATGAATTTTTTGATGAAATTTCATGGATATGATCTCTACGGTGAGAAGATTATCTCTAATTTTTTTCATCAAAAAATTCAACAAAACCCCGTTGAGATGAGGTGATATGTTAAAAAATAATATAAATATGCATTTTTGATCGTTGAAAGTTTGGGTTGGCGTTAGCCACTTGATTGATTGATTTTTTTATGAAACTTTATGTATATGATCGTCTCACTGTCGAGATCCTATCTATGAAGTTTCATGAAAAAATCAATCAAAAAGTGGGTGAGATGATCGCCAAAA
This sequence comes from Sambucus nigra, assembly GCA_949130495.1. Taxonomy (NCBI): domain Eukaryota; kingdom Viridiplantae; phylum Streptophyta; class Magnoliopsida; order Dipsacales; family Adoxaceae; genus Sambucus; species Sambucus nigra. Next base: position 304,767,216 of record OX422207.1, on the reverse strand, counting down.
CTTCAATGGTCGAAAATGCATATTTTTACCCTTTTTTACATATCACCTCATCTCAACGGTTTTTTATTGAATTTTTTGATGATTTTTTTTGGAGATGATCTTATCACAATGGAGATCATATCCATGAAGTTTCATTAAAAAATTCATTTTTTTACTATTTAAAAAAAAATGGTATGTACCGGGGTCTGCACCATAAGGATTCCTTACAGGAGGGGGCCTCTCTCTCAATAGATATATATACGGGTATGGGCAGTATATATATATATATATATATATATATATATATATATATATATATATATATATATATATATATATATATATATATATATCTGTGTGTGTGTGTGTGTGTGTGTGTGTGTGTGTGTGTTATGATATATGTATGTATGATATTATGTGGAACATACCCCTCTAGTGCTATCAAGTGAGGTTGCGCTGTGTGGGTGATCTTCCCTGGAGAATCATAGCAGGCTAAGTATCGAACCCAGGTCATAACGCCATGTTTATGTTTGTGTGATTTATATTTGCAGTGAGGTAATTATGTGTATGGTTATTGTTGATACAAAAAATTATCCATCTAAGTGGACTCGCAAATAGTAGCTCGGCAGGCATGCCGACCAACATAAAGAATGCCGACCATCAAGACCCGTGAAGCATCACTATACCAAGAGTCTTACCACATGTGGTTCGCACAACCAATCATCACATTCATTGTGTACGGGTGTAAATGTTTAAATGTATAAAGGCATTCAATCTCTTGAAATTTCAACCCATGATATCCGGATCACTATAAATACACTGTATCCCTTTCATCAAGGGAAAGATAGAACAAATCTTAGAATATTCTTATTTACAATAATACCTAGTTTTCTGTAATCTGTGAAATCAATACCATAACAGTGGACGTAGGCTTTCTTACACAATCGAACCACTTTAAAATCTCGTTTCACTCTTTTAACTATTTCATTGAAATTCTATATTTTATTTGTGATTCTAAAATTGGATCAAGTCCATTTTTTGACATCAGCATTTATGACTCACTGTCGAAGGACTATGACCGCCTCTAATACGTTTTCAATTTTACTGAGTCGGTATGAGAGTCCGACCTCTGGTAACCAGGATGATGTGAGCATTCCCTAGAAAATTATATCATTGTAGAAATCGGCATCTAGTAAGTTATTACTCTGAGAGATGGCGGCCGCACGCGACATATGTGTGTTTGTTGTAGTATATTATTACCTATATTTATGTGTAGAAAAATATACGGGTTAATAGTAAAAAGTTACGATTTAAATAACTAGTGACAGTTATTGGAAATAAAGTAATAAATCATAAGTGTGATTGTGGAAATAAATAAATGGAGTAAAGTTGTATCTTAAATAGTGATAATTTAATGAGATATTGATGAAGCAATTGTGAAAGTAATTAATGAACTAAAGGTAAATATTATACTCAGGCAAGGATAGTATAGTATTGAATGATGTTAGTGGAAATACTAGTTACACGGGGTAGCATAACTACGCGGGTTAAAATTCACATGTTAGGTGCGCACTTTAGATGTGGGGTGAGTGGTGACTCAAGAGAGTGCACTAACGGTTTATTAATATGAAAAGTGATTAACATTTTTATGTACGAATCTTATACACTTGTAAAATATTTTCAAAGGTTTTAGACTCTTACCCGTGTCAAATCTATTTTCAAAACTTTTAAGTGTCCAGCCATAGGGACACCCATGATGATTACTCTTTCCAGGGACACATAGCTGAAGCTGATGTGGAGGCTTACATGATTTAGAGTAGTTTCTTCATTTATTGCTATCTAGATTAAGTTCTCTATTCCAGTTATTGGTTGGGCGTGTTGCTCAATTTATTCAGACTTATGTATTTATGATTCTTTTAGACAGTTGGATGGGATGTATTGGGTTTTTACCCGATGATTAATTCGGGGATTTCAATTATTTATCTGAGCTTCAGACTTTATATTGTGATTTTATTCATATTGATTACTGTGTATGGAATTACTGCGGGTTGGTTAAAATTTTTGTATGTTAATGGAAGATAAAATTTGATACTGCTTGTTAAAGTAATTAGGTAGTTAGTAATTAATCATGTTTCGACAGTAATGCTAAGACGGAGCCATATGAGACTACCATTTTATTTTGGCAGAGGGATGGCCACCCATTATTTTAATATGCGGGGTGTCACAGTTTGCATTAACCATGTTTTATTCGAAAACATTTTCTTTAACGTAGATTAAAAACCATTACCCTTAACATTATATGCTTCACTATTTTATTACAAAAACATTCCTTTAATCCATTAATCGACACGATTAATATGCGAGAAACCACACTCCTCCATTCTTCTTTTACGTTAATCCTGTGTTTTTTTGAAATTTATCATTTTCACATTTAAAGTGCTCTATCCATGGCCTTTTCTAAAATAGCATTTTGAAACACGCGTCTAGTGTATAAAAAGAATTATTTAAACTTATATATATATGGGCTTATAACCGTTATAGGTTATTTAAACACCTAATTACATTATTTCCTTTAACCTTTTACCAATAGATTATTATGTTAACTCGTTATATTCTTTAACCATTTATACCATGGGTTTATCAGTTATCTTGATTTCACGATTACCCACAACTCCATTATATGCTAATTAAATCCATAGTATCACATCCGTATGCTATTATTAAAAATTTATCCTTTTTGAGAATTTACCAATTATATATCTTTCCATTTAATTATTTTTACATCCTGGGGTCAACCGTATCCCATTTATGTTTACAAGATTTCACCGTCTGCTATAAATGCTACAGTCGTTGCTTCATTAGCCAATGATTTTGGGTCTAAGACGAAGTCGCATCATAGGTCTCCAGGCCCTCCTTAAGTTTTGCCGGTATTACTTTGTGAAATATCTTTCACTTTACTTTAAGTCCATTTACTTGCAGTCCAACCTTCATTTTTATAAAAAAAACTGGACTTATGACTGTCCTTTACTTGCATAAATGTACTTTTTAGTTCCGTAATGTTACTTTAAACATTTTACCCGGTCCAAAGGCCAAACCTTTTATGGTATTACTTACCTTAATTATCCATTATGTACCAAAGTTATGCACTTTGTTTACGCATTAATGAGCTTTAGGTCCCTACTTTTCAAGTCTAACTAACTTAATAACTTTTCTTTTCACTTTCAAGACTGTTGATGTCTAAAAATAGTTTGACTCCAAATTTATAATCACAGATAAAAATAAGATGAATAATTAAAACCATTCACACAAGAGACAAGATTTTCAGAGTGGTTCAGCTGTAAAATAGCCTATGTCCATTGTTGTTTTTATTCAGTAGGGTTTACAATACCTTAGTATGGTGTGATTTGAGTGATTCGAGTTGTCCTTTGAGATAAGGGAGTAGTTTGTAATTATAGTAGTCACAAACCCTATAGGTGGAGCGCCTTTATATTTCCAGACGTTTACATTTGTGTACAATGAAGGAAATTCTTAGAATTTTGTGCTGGTTGTTATCCCATCTGAGTAAACTATTAGTATTCCTATTGGTTGGCCATCTGGAGTTAGTCGGTATTCCAACCGATTAAATGTCTCTGAGGCTGATCAAATAGGCTGGTTGGCCACATTGGAGGATATATGTACATTTATCATTGGTCCACGTGGGAGTATAATTTTTTCATACAAAAAAAGCCTCCAATGCTCGATGATTGATGCTTGCGTGAAAGTATGGAGTATTTAGCCCAGGAAGTTGCTTAGTGTACTACTTGAGTGTTTGGTCAAAAATCGACCTCCCATACTTGTAAAAATTTCTACTGACACTGTTTGATGAAGGAATTTTTGTAAATAATTCGAAATTTTTTGAATCGCCAAAGGACATAGTCTTCTTTGGACACTTCAGAATGCGTGCAGTCGACGGTTGTGATATGACAAAAGTTCACCCTCTTACTCAGAGTAACTAATCTCGGCCAGTCTCATAGCTGAGGTGACATAAGCTTATGATAACCATCAACAAGGTCGTCTCACAGAAGGTCGGCACCTCATACATCAATCTCGGTTGGTCATCAGCCGAGGTCAGCAATGTCCCATGGGCTTAATCATCTGCCAACATCATCATCGGCCCCAACTGACATTGCAGTCATCAGCCGAAATCAATAATGTCTCGTGAGCTCAAATCATCTGCCAATATCATCACCGGAACTAGCCGACGTTACAACTACCTCATACCTAACCTCGGCCAGCCCTCCTGGCCGAGTTCATCATGGATATTTACGTCGGACAAAGCAACAGTCGTACTTCACCAGCTTCGTACTCGTCCAGGCCGAGGTTGCACCAATCAAAGACATAGGGCTGAGCATTTACAGGCACATGTATGGTTTGGAACACGTGGACAAATATGTTATAACCGAATCATTCCCTCTACATGAGGGAATATTGAGGTCATCATTATTTACATAAGATTAGCTAGGTGTCATTCTCATACTGGTTCGATCCCCATGCACATGCTCATTGCATGCTTGGGGGTACATTACACCCCCCAAGCACTATATATAGAGGTTATCCTCTACCTTGTAAAAGGATCCATAATTGCAACCCTAGCTAAAACTCTATTAGTTTACACAGTAGAGAGAGAAAGCTTGAAAGATTGTATCTATGGCCGTTAGTGCCTTCATCTAGTGATATTACACACACACACACACACATAGTAAACATAGGCCAGATTGGTTGAACCACTTACATACAAGTGTTCATCCTCTTCTCCTCACCTCCTTCTAGTATATATACACTCTTGTGTTGCCATTGTTATTGCTAGCTTGAGCTTGTCAACACCTCATCTGGTGGTGCTGTTTCCAGCATCATCATTTTGTCACCATCTGTGGGAACGAGAAGATTCATCTCTTCCTTTTTACAGCTTAACCTCACCGGAAACTCTAAGGGTGAACCAGGCCTCACCCCACGTGTGAAGCTATGTCAACATTGAAAGAGGTCCTTTAAGGTATCAAGATCTTTAATATTTTCATTTCAAGCTCTATAGTCTTATCATATGGCACCAGAGTTACCACCTCCTCCTCCACCATCTGGTGTTGGAGGACCCAGTTCCAGCCAGGCACCACCTCAGTCTGAGATGGCTGAGGTGGAAGCAACCTTGAAGTCCTTAGATGCAACCCAGCAAGTGATGCAAGAGCAATTTCCCCAGCTATGCCAAAATATAATGAGACCACCTGGGGTCTCACTGGAGATGATTACTCGGGAAGCTGTTCAACCTCATCCTGAAGCCAGGGGACCACCCCAAGCACCACAAAAGACCAACCTACTCCTCAACAGAGGAGCGATGTTACTGACCCTAGGATTTTATGTCTGGAGAGGTAAGGAAACCCTTTCCCTAAGGATATGTACGATGACATTGAGGTAGAGGATGCTCTAGTAGACTGGTGGGAGCCATATGAGGTTTCAAACAACACAATACGTCCTATACAGCAGAGCCACGGTTATGGAGCAAGACGAGCCGAGGTTGGTGATGCCCAGCAAAGAGGATTAACTTTTTATCATTTACGTAGAGGGTTGTCCTTTGAAAGACTCGACCCAGTTAATGATCTGAGGCAGAGGTTATACAGGTCAAGAAGTGCAGTTAGCTCATAAAGGGAATATAGTGAACATCGGCCTCATCATGGACGACCCCAATATGGTCGAGACTGTGGCCAGGAGGTCAACAGCCGATGTTGTATAGCAGCTGGGGAACCCTCAGTTCACCCCTTAGAGGTGGCTGGGGACAACCTCGGCCAGGCCGAAGTTGCTAAACCATGGAATGACTCCATTCAATAGCTGGAAGAGACGATAGGGAACCTTATAAAAAGCTAAGACCCACTACAAAGGGTATTCTCAGAGGGTTCCCCATTTGTGGCAAGGATTGTTAACTTTCCAACCCCTACCAAATTTAAACCACCGATGGTGTCTCCCAAGTACGATGGTAGTACCAACCCTGTGGATCACATTATGATGTATTAGTCTGGAGTTGACATTTATTTAATCCCTGATGAGATGAGGTGCTAAGCTCTCTAAAGAACTTTAACGGGAGCTGCACATATGTGGTTCACTTCTCTTCCTAAAAATTTCGTGGAGAACTTTAAGGGTTTGGCCGAGCAATTTATACACAACTTCTGTTTTGGGGTAAGACGTCAAAAGAAGACAACCCATCTGCTCTATGTACAACAAGGCAAGAATGAAAGACGCAGAGACTACATTGCAAGGTTCAATAAGGAAAAATTAGAGGTTGAAGATTACGAAGAGAACAGAGCCATGATAACCCTCATTAGAGGACCTCAGAAGGGAAAACTACTTTGGAAGCTTGCTGAAGACCCTCTTAAGTCTATGGACGAGCTGTTAATGATGGCTGGAAAGGGCATGAATGCAGAAGAAGCAGTGGATGCAAAGTATGAGGATGAGAATGGAAGTAGCAGTGGGAAATTTCAAAGGAAGATGGAAAGAAGAGGGCTGCAGACGATAAGTTTGCACACTATACTCCTCTAACAATGAGCTGCGAGCACATCCTGAATGAAATAAAGAATGATAGATCCCTAATATGTCTAGAGAAGCTGAAGGCTCCTCCACATAAGAGGATAAAAAATATATGGTGCGAATTCCACCAAGATCACGACCATCTGACCGACAAGTGTTTCGCCTTGAAGGATGAGATTGAGAATATGTTGAAGTCTGGAAAGCTTAAGAAGTATGTGGATGGTAGAGCTTATAATGGAGGAAGAGACGATACTAAAAAGAAAATAAATGAGGGATGTTGGGAAGATGACCCGACCAGAAGAGCTTAGGACTTAGATGATGATGATGACCCGGACCTCTCACCAAAAGACGACAATGCCCCAGTAAAGTGGGTCGGTATGAACACCATCTGTGGAGGACTGGCACGAGGAAGCTCAAAGGTAGCAAATCGTAAGGCTCATGTGGAAGAGGCTAAGGAAGTGACTAAATCCAAGGTTGTAAACTTGACATCTACGAAGGTTAAGCGCGAGAAGAGAAAGAAGGTAGATATGGACAACCTTATAGTTGGCTTCTCACGACTTAATTTCAAAGATACCGTAGCTCCTCATGATGACCCTCTGGTAATCACCACAAGGGTGCATGGGTGTGAAGTTTAGAGAATCCTCATTGATGGCGGTGTAACAACCCGCGTAATTTTGGGGTATTTTCAAAATAAAGAGGAAAAATAAATTTCGAGATAAAATTATTTTTATTGATCAAATATGTTGGATTTTATTAATAAAGATGAGAATTTCAAACGGAATTGGAATCGGAATTAAAATGGAGATTTAATTGAATTTTTATTATTTAGAAAGTCCACAAAATATAAAACTCTCTAAGAGTCCTCAAAACATAAAACTCTCTAGTAAAAATAATATTTTTAGAAATCCGACCGTTCGATCAAGCTGAATTTTTGTCAGCAGTCCTGTCTCTCCGTTCGCTACAACATACTAAAATTTCAAGTGATTCCAACAGTCTAATCGTCCGGGATAAAATTTTTAGTGTTTGTATCTGATTAGAATTCTTTTCTTGATCAAACTCTTAATCCTTTATATATCAACTAATTCATGGCTTGGCTTTTCAAATCATTTTTTCTCAAACTTTTCAACCAGAATACCTCTCCAAAATTACTCCCTTTCATCTACAAGCCATAGTCCCAAACTTATTCAAGATTTCAACCTTAGATTAGAAGGCTTATTTGGTGTTTTCTCGAGTTTGGGCTAGAACGAGATTTGATTTTTTTCGCAAGGAGAACGTGATGTTGTGAATAGATTTTGAGGCTAAAATTATGTGATGATTCATGTGGGTTCTTTTTGGTGGTTTAAGGTATGGGGTTTTACACAATATGCTCCTTAATCTCGCGAGTGTTATTCTCGTTGTTTTCTTGTGATTATTGACTCATATATGAATTGCTAAATTCATTTGGAAATCTGAAAATATTTATTGGAATCTAATTTCGATTCATGTGGTATTATATTTGGTGTTGAGCATGTTGTCATGAGATTTTAATATGGCACTGAGGTTGGGCACCCGCCAATATTCCTTTTTCCGGATATGCTAAAAAAAGCATAGGCGCGGTATGGTGGTGAGGCTTGGTGATCCGGTTAATGTGTTGTTGAGAAATTATATTGATATAATTGCTTATGAGATTCGCATTTGATTTGAATATTCGTACTCTTATTGTTACGTTTCATTCACCGCTAATATTTGTTGAGCATCTTTCCTGTCGTATTATGTACTTCCCCGTATTTTCTTTTAGTGGCAGGTCAGCGCGGATTTTGTGCGCCTTGGATTTGATTTGGAGATTGGATTTTAGCGTGGATTATTTTGGGAAGATTATTGGAGAATACAAGATGAGAAGATTTGTATTTATTTTTGTTGTATAGAGCATTTTATTTCGAGATAGATAGTTGTTTTATTTCGAGAGATTATTGGTTGTATTTAATTTGAAGAAATTGAGATTAGTGGTTTCTTTTGTTGTTGTGGGAATTAGATGCTCTATACCTTGTTATATTATGGATTAGTTTAGTTTCATCGCAGTGTCGCTCTGTTCGCTCTCCCCGGGCGGGCGGGGTGTTACAGGCGGTAGCTCTGCAGACGTTATGTTCTGGCCCTGCTTTAAGAGCTTAGGCCTTAGCAGAGCTAGGCTTGTCCCTTATCATCATCCCTTGATCGGCTTTAACGGTGAAAAGGTTCATCCATTGGGTATGTATGAGATGGATGTAAGAATGGGATATGAATGGAAACGTCTTATGATCTTACAACCTCATCATAGGACGAGTAACCCTCAAGGAATTTGAGGCCGTGCCTTCAATAGTCCACCAAATGCTAAAATTCCTGACTCCGTATGGGGTAGGGAAAGTGCATGGTGACCAAACATCAGCATGAGAATGCTAATTCAACTCTATGGAAGAGAGAGAGGCTCATAAGAGGGAAACAACCATGTACAACATTGATACACTTGATCCTAGAGATGAAATAAATCTCAAGAAGGGAGATGCTGCGAAAGAGGTAGAATCCATCATCCTCAATGAGGGCGAGCTGGAAAAAACCATCAAAGTGGGCATAGCCTTAAGACTTGAGATCAAGGAAGAGCTGGTGAAGATCTTATGGAAGAGACAAAGTGTTTTTGCCTGGATCTATGCAGATATGCCAGGTATTGACCCTGAGGTTATGTGCCACAAACTCAATATTACAGAAGAAGCTAAGCTCATCAAGCAAAGAAGAAGAGTATAGTCAAGAGAAAAGTATGATGTCATCAGAGAGGAGGTCAGAAAGCTTGAAGAGGCCAAGTTCATCAGAGAGGTTATATTCCCTGAGTGGTTATCTAATGCTGTCATTGTGCCAAAAGCAATTGGGAAATGGAGGATGTGTGTAGACTTCACTGATTTGAACAAGTCTTAACCAAAAGATAGTTTCCCTCTACCTTGTATTGATCAGATGGTGGATGCCACAATAGGACATGAGATCATGAGCTTCAAAGATGCATATTTTGGGTATAATCAGATCTTCATGAATGAGTAAGACTCAGAGAAGACATCATTCATCACAGACATATGGACCTATTGCTACAAGGTCATGCCCTTTGGGCTAAATAATGCAGGGGATACTTACCAACGCTTTGTAAATAAGATGTTTGAGGATCAGATAGGCAAGTCTATGGAAGTTTATGTGAATGACATGCTGATGAAGAGTCTAAAGGTTGACACTCATGTGGCCGACCTTAAAACAACTTTTAACACCGTGGACAAGTATAAAATGAAGCTTAACCCGACCAAATGTGTCTTTAAAGTAGGAGAAGGAAAGGTTTTAGGATTCATCATCAATAAGAGGGGAATAGAGGCTAACCCTAAGAAGATCAAGGCCTTGCTAGAAATCAAGACACCCAGAACTATCAAAGACATTCAGAGGCTAACTAGAAGAGTTACTGCACTTAACAGGCTCATCTCAAGAGCTACATATAAGTGTCTTACTTTTTTTAAAGTGCTAAGAAAGGCCTTCAAATGGGATGAGGAATGAGACAAAGCTTTTAAGGAGCTCAAGTCCTTCCTCGGATCCCCACTACTCCTATCTCAGCCCATTCTCGGGGAGAAGTTATATGTATATCTAGCTATCTCCGAGTCAGCTATTAGTTCTTTAATAGTAAGAGAAGATGATGGGGTGTAGAGGCCAGTATACTTCAATAGTAAAGATCTTCAAGGGTCTGAACAAAAGTACCCTAGGATGGAAAAATTAGTCGATGCTTTGATATATGCTTCTAGGAAAATGAAGCCATACTTCCAAACCCACTCTATGGTCATCCTGAATGATTCCCCACTCAAATAGGTCCTCTATAAGCCTGAGAAGTCAGGCATGCTGATGACCTGGGCCATCGAGTTAGCGGAGTATGACATTATTTATTAACCTAGGGTTGCCATCAAGGGTTAGAAACTCGCAGACTTTGTAGCAGAGTTTACCTGGGAAGAGGTTAAGATTGAAGATAGTCAAAAGGCTGCAAATGAACTAGACAAAAATGTCTTCCAAGATGCGGATGAGGTTGAGTCAAGCAAAGCTAGAAAAATAATGGTTGAGAATGAGGAAGACAGGTACCTCTTCAGGCAAGGGACCCTATCAGAGGGAAACTCCTCTTCAGATGAAGCTATTTGGAACCTCTTCATTGATGGGTCATCCTGTGAAAGTGAAAGTGGAGCGGGGATGATATTGTCAGCACCAGATGGTACTGATATTGAATATGCATTGAGGTTCAACTTCAAAGTTTCAAACAATGAGTTAGAGTATGAGGCATTAATATCATGTCTCTCCTTGGTGAAAGCCCTTAGTGTTGGCCAACTTATAGTCCATAATGACTCCAGGTTGGTTGTCAACCAAGTATCGGGAGTGTATGAGGCTAGAGATGAGAGGATGGCCAAATACCTGGAGAGGGTGAGAATTACGCTAGAAAGCTTCAAGGAAGTGAAGTTGGAGAGGATACCTCGACAAGATAATAGTCGAGACAATGCACTATCAAGGATGGCCTCAATAACTAGGATAAACATAAGAAGAATAGTACCGATTGAGATTATGCTCAAGCTGACCATAGAAGAAGAGGAGGTTGCCAGAACTTGCCTCAATTTGAATATGGGAGCCTTATGGATGGATCCTCTTATCATATACATTAGAGAGGGATACCTACTAGAGTTAAATTCATAAAGAAGAAAGCTGAGGTTTAGAGCTGCCAAATTCTCAATTGTGGAAGATGTCTTGTACAAGAAGGGGTTTGTACTTCCTCTCCTCAGAGGTTCCACACATCTTGTAAGATGTACATGAGGGATCTTTCTCCAGTCACATAAGAGGAAGACCTTTAGCTAAGAGGATAATCACTCAGGGGTACTAGTGGCCGACCTTAGCCAAAGATGCAACTGCATACGTGAAGAAGTATGATAAGTGCGTGAGGTTCTCCACCATCCCACATCAACCTCATCAACCTATGACGTCAATCATCTCACCTTGGCCATTTGCAATATGGGGCATTGATTTCGTAGGACCCTTGCCAAGAGCTGCAAACAACTATTGATTCTTAATAGTGACAATTGATTACTTCTCCAAATGGGTAGAGGCTGAGACAATGATCACAATTACTGAATAGAAGAACTTCCAGTTCATCTGGAAAAGCATCATATACAAGTACGGTCTTCCAAATACCCTCATCTCAGACAATGGAACCTAGTTCAAGAATGTTTCCTTAGAGAAATACTACAAAAGAGTAGGGATCAAGCAGTTCTTCTCTTCTCCTGGACGACCCCAGGCTAACGGTCAGAATGAGGTCACAAACCAAACAATCCTTGATGGGATAAAGCAGAGGTTGGAAGAGGCTAAAGGGATATGGACAGAGGAGGTATATGCTGTGTTATGGGCTTACAGGACGACAACAAGGACACCAACATGAGAGACTCCATTTATGTTTGCCCAAGGTTCAGAAGCTATCATCCCTACAGAGTTAGGACTTCCTACTCATAGAGTTAAGACATATGATCCTCAAAGGAATGGGGAAGAGAGAAGACTTGATCTTAATTTGATCGAGGAAAGAAGAGAGGATGCAGAGATAAGACAGGCAGCATACCAGCAGAGAACAATAAAATTCTACAAAGGGTGAAATTAAGGCCTATAGCTGTAGGAGACCTCGTCCTAAAGAAGATGTTGCAAAAAGTAAATAAGCTCCATCCAAACTGGCATGGTCCTTATAGAGTAGTTGATGAGGTTGTGCCTGGTACCTACTGGCTAGAAAATCTTGAAGGATAGCCTTTCTCCAACCCTTGGAATGCCGATTATTTGAAGAAATATTACATATGATGTTACAGTTATCTTTCTTTGTAATACATGTATCAATTTAGACAGAAGATGTTAATGAAAAGATAGCAATGTTGTGCTAGTACTCTTGTTATATGCTTTAAACATCATTAATTTGGTAAAAATATGAGGTAAAACATCATTATATGGTGACCTCAGACCTTGAACATCATTAGTTTGGTGGTAATTTATGAGGGAAAACATCATTATATGGTGACCTCAGACCTTGAACATCATTATTTTGGTGGTAATTTATGAGGGTAAACATCATTATATGGCGACCTCGGACCTTAAACATCATTAATTTGGTGAAAATATGAGGTGAAACATCATATTATGGCGACCTAAGACCTTGAACATCATTAGTTTGGTGGTAATTTATGAGGGTAAACATCATTATATGGTGACCTCAGACCTTGAACATCATTAGTTTGGTGGTAATTTATGAGGGTATTATATGGCGACCTCAGACCTTAAACATAATTAATTTGGTGAAAATATGAGGTGAAACATCATATTATGGCGACCTCAGACCTTGAACATCATTAGTTTGGTGGTAATTTATGAGGGTAAACATCATTATATGGTGACCTCGGACCTTAAACATCATTAATTTGGTAAAAATATGAGGTGAAACATCATACTATGGTGACCTCAGACCTTGAACATCATTAGTTTGGTGGTAATTTATGAGGACAAACATCATTATATGGTGACCTCAGACCTTAAATATCATTAATTTGGTAAAAATATAAGGTGAAACATCATACTATGGTGACCTTAGACCTTGAACATCATTAGTTTGGTGGTAATTTATGAGGGAAAAAATCATTATATGGTGACCTCAAACGTTAAACATCATTAATTTGGTAAAAATATAAGGTGAAACATCATACTATGGTGACCTCAGACCTTGAACATAATTAGTTTGGTGGTAATTTATGAGGCCAAACATCATTATATGGTGACCTCAAACCTTGAACATCATTAGTTTGGTGGTAATTTATGAGGGTAAACATCATTATATGGTGACCTCAGACCTTAAACATTATTAGTTTGGTGATAATTTGAGGTCAAACATCATAGTATGGTGACCTCGGACCGTAAGCAAACATTCAAGAGGTAATACATTCAAGCATAACATCATATGAAGCAACAGAAACTAAAAAAGACTGAACTATATCATGAAAAAGGTGAATTATAAGTCAGAGGCATCAAGAGGCCATCAGAAGTTCATAAAAATTTAAGAAGTTCAAATGAAAAGGAAATCAAAATTACAACTCTTAAAAGCTTCACAAGAAAAGGCCTAAGTCTTTGCAGCTGCAGTCATGTCGTCACGGTCGACGTTTGTCACCTCAGCCCCATCATCCCGAGGATTAGCATCTTCAGTCTCGGTGACCTCTAGGGGAGCAGTCTCGGTTGGAGCAGCATTAGCCTCTTTAACTTCTTACAAGGCCTGAGCAAACTAGGGGTCACCAAAGCCAAGACCCTCAAAAGTCTGAGGTAGACTTTCAAGGTTTTCAAAGTCAAAGTTGATAAATTCATCAGAGACCTTATAGTCTTCAATGGTATTCTCTGCAGCATCCTCTAAAGTAGCCTTGACTGCAGCATTCACCTTAGTCTGAAAGGCATCATCCTTAGCCTTCAGAGAAGCGTCATGGTCTTTTTTGAGCTTGGATATGTCGTTGTCTCTCTACTTGACAACTTCTTTTAGCTTTTCAACCTATGCATTCAAAGAGGCATAAACCTTATCAGCTTCTTTACCTTTCTCTATGAGGGGCATCTTCTTTAAGGTCCAATCAACAAGATGATGCAAGGACAAGACACCCTACAGTAGAAGGTCAGACGTATGAACATATGAGCTATAATTTCTAAAAGAGCCAAGGTTACACTTGAGGAGAGCAAATGAACAAAAACTAATACCTAAATTTTTTGTGGAGAGTAAACTCGACCAACAACGGGACGTACAAAGAGAGAAAGAAATGCTTATCCTCTTCAGTTATTATGGTGAAAATAGCATCGATAGCCTTCAAACTGTGGCCAATAAGGCTATCAGTGATTTTTAGCTGAGCAAGACGAGCCGCCAAGGCATCGTCTATAGAGATGGGAATGGCACGATCCCCTTTCTGTGTCTTGCTCGTCCTTAGATGATCTGGGTCAGTGGTGATTTTCCTCTTTTTGGTAACATCGGCCTGGGATGTGCTGACCTTCTTCTTGGTTGTAGGAGGGGGCACATTTTTTGCCACCCCTCTTTTGCATCATCTTCACCAGACCTGGAGCAGACATTTCCCAAAGATCATCTGATATGACTTTTGGTCTCTCTGCAAGAGACAAGTATCTGATTTAGTAAGTCAGAGATATAAAAAGTAAGAGGTATAACTTATGAAAAATTAAGACTTACGAATCTCTATCAAAGGACCAGCCCCTAAGCCTGTCTGAGAGAGGTAATATGGGGTCATCAGATGTTCATATTTTACAAGACGACCCTGCTTGCCTTGATTGCGAAGATCCTCAACCTTTTGGCAATTGTCCTAGCAAAGTCCAGGGTTGGCTTTAGTAGCAAAGGTGACCTTCCCCCATCTCAGAGGGGTCCTTGGAATTGATGTTCCAGAAGCCTCATTTGGACCAAATTCCCATGCCCCGAAAGCAAAGAAATACTAAGGTTTCCAGTTATGGTTTGAAGTTTGGGTAACCAACAACATTTTCTTCTCTGATTTCCTAGCTAATAAGTGGTAATAGCTAGGGTGGTTATTGGCAGAGGAGGTCAGTCACGTAACAACGAGTGAAAATTCTAATTAGAAGGTCTGAGTGGTGGACCGCCCTCCAAAGGATGATGGACCCAATCATAACCCTCCAAGCATTAGGTGATAGTTGGGAAGGGGCAAGATTTATATGGGAGAGTATAGCTCTGATAGAAGGGTGGATGGGAAGACGAAAGCCTAATTTAAACATCTGCTCATAAACGCAGATCTCTCCATATCGTCCATTAAAGGCCCTCTCATCCTTCAGAGGTTTCCTAAGAATGATAGAAGGGTTTATGGAATAGAGGTGCCTAAAAGTAAGAAGGTCGTACTCGCTGACGGAGCTCTCAATCTCGGTAGCCTCAGATGTATCTTTATCACTTTCCTCACCATCATGACCATCCCCAAAAATGTCAGCCTAGGCAGGTGCACGAACACTAGCAGGAAACCTCTGAGCAAATTCAGCCCCAGTGGCAGCCGACAAAGGAATGGCATCAATGGTGGGCGGAATGATGACACTTGGCCCTATTATTTCAACATCATAAGACCTATGTGAGTTGCTAGCACTTTGGTGAGACGAGGCACGGCTCAAAACCTCGGCTTCCTCAAGGACCTCACCCTACCTAGGAGAGTAACCCATTGCCTCTTGAAAAGAGTCTACAGACATGGGGTCTGAAGAGGATGACTCAGACTCAGACATTGATGTTGGGTCCACAGGAACCTCTACAGGCTCAGCAAGCTCAAGGTAGATAACCTTCATAGGTGGAGGAAAGATGGGTCTGAGAGGAAAGGCCTCATCCCTACGAGCTTCCTCTTGGGTTAGCTCTATTTGCCCAATTTTCTCAAAGGTTTTCTCACGAAGAGATGGGAACTCTTATATGAGTGTGTACAAGGGTATGAGCATAAGTGAGACGACACTACACTTGGACTCAAAACCACAAACAGGCAAACAACTTGTTCAATCTAAACTAAGGATAAAACTAGGAATTTGAAAGGTTTTCATCAAGAGCACTAAGAACACTCAAGAATTAGGTCACTAGAGAAGATGATCGGAAGGACACCGATAAACCTAAAAAGGGATATTTTTAGCTAAAGTAACCTCATAGCTACCTATAACTATCCCTAAATCACTCAACCACTATTATCCTAGCCTTACAACCACCAACACTGATGTAAACCCTTGTCGAAAAACACAAAAGCTCGTCGAAAAACTCAGAAATGATGATACAAAGCCCAGAAATAGAAAAGAGGTTAAAAATGGTACCTGATTAGTCGCTAGTGAGGGACGAGGATTATAGAAATCGAAGGAAACTTTAAAGAGCAGTCAATAATAGAGGTTTGAATCAATTTGCAGTTGCAGAGAAGGTTAAGGCGGTAAGAAATTTGGAAGAAGGAGAATGAGGAGAGAGAAGTGAGTTTTTAAACCCACCTAATGATGGGGCACGAGTCCCAATACCCCAGGAACCCAAAGGAAAAATCAAAATCGTCATGCCTTGATAAGCACGCTACTCACTTCAGTAAGTGACACGTGGCATGAAAAATATTAGTACCCAAAAAATCCAGCCTCAGCCTTAATTACATACCCCTAAGTCATTTCATTACATAGAAGACTAAGGGATAGGGGGTGATTGATATGACTAAAGTGAACCCTCTTACATAGAGTAACTATCCTCGGCCAGTCTCACAATCGAGGTGACAGAAGTTTATGACAACCATCAATAAGGTCATCTTATAGAAGGTCAACCCCTCGTACATCCACATCGATTGGTCATCATCCGAGGTCACCAAGGTTCCATGGGCTCAATCATATGCCAACATCATCATCATCCCCAACCAACATTGCAGTCATCAGTTGAAATCAGTAATGTCTCATGAGCTCAATCATCTGCCAATATCATCACCGACACTAGTCGACGTTATAACTACCTCATACCTAACCTCGGCCATCCCTCCTGGTCGAGGTCATCATGGATATTTACCTTGGACAAAGCAACAGTCAGACTTCACCAACCTCGTACTCATCCGGGCCGAGGTTGCACCAATCAAAGACACAGGGCCGAGCATTTACAAGCACATGTATGGTTTGGAACATGTGGACAAATCTGTTATAACTGAATCATTCCCTCCATGTGAGGGATTATTGTGGTCATCATTATTTACATAAGATCAGCCATGTATCATTCTCATACTGGTTCGATCCCCATGCACATGCTCATTGCATGCTTGGGGGTACATTATACCCCCAAGCACCATATATAGAGGTCATCCATTACCTTGTAAAAGGATCCATAATTGCAACCCTAGCTAAAACTCTGTTAGTTTACACAGTAGAGAGAAAAAGCTTGAGAGATTGTATCTATGGCCGTTAGTGCCTTCATCTAGTGATATTACACACACACACTCATAGTAGACGTAGGTTAGATTAGTTGAACCACTTACATACAAGTGTTTATCCTCTTCTCCTCACATTCTTCTACTATATATACACTCTTGTGTTGCCATTGTTATTTCTAGCTTGAGCTTGTCCAACACCTCATTTGGTGATGCTGTTTCCAACATCATCAGGTAACTATAAGGTTCATTCAGTTAATCATTTCATTACCATTTCTTAAGGCAACCTATAAATAGGTACGAAGTTCCCTCTTTTCTTTCTACCTCAAATCGTTTGAACTTTATTTCTCTATTTGCTTTTAAGTTTTTTCTGTGCGATCGTTTGGTACCATTTTCTTCTTCAATTTTTACCATCATCTCTGATTCCCTATAAGTCTTCTTTTCCTTTTTATAATCTTTTTCTCTTTTTTCATCATGGTTCACATCGTAGATGAGAACTTGTTATAAGAGCTTAGAGAAAAGAGGAAATTTCGAGTTTGGTTGATTTAGAGATACCCTTGGGTCCCATAGATATTTATTCCCTTTCTGAGGTCCCAAACTTATTTATAGCTGAATGTGGTATCACCTTTCCACCAGACCCCATTTTTTTTTTCTAATTTTTCCAATCCTTCAATGTAGTTCCTGATAGAGTAGCACCCAACACTTGGAGGGTTGTGAATGGAGTACATTGGATGAATGAACTTTATAGGACCCATATTGGGGTTTTGGAGTTGATGTTTTATTACAAGTGGGTTACTATTGGTAAGAGTACCTACTACTTGAAGACTAGGCAAGCCAATAGGGTTTTAGTAGTCAAACTACTAGACTCCAATAAGAATAATTGGGAGTATGGTGTTATTGTGAAGAACTGGCAATATGACCCTCTCCCTACTGGAGTGGCTTATACTCATCCCAGATGTCCCCAATCAGGACGTGGCATATGTTGTAACTCAATTAATTGTTTTCCCACTTTTGATTTTAGTTTTTAATATCTGCCGACTAACTTTGATGTTTCTTTTTAATTAGAGAAAAGTAAGAAAAGGTGCCCAAAGGAAGGGGAAATCAACCTCAATAATCTTAAGTTCCCGTGGGGCTTAAACGAGAAGATTGGAGAAGAACATCCTAGGACTGCATCATTGCTGCTAGAATATAAAAGTTCCATCACTTCCTTTATTGCCCGACCAACACTTGCGTTGCCCTCCATTACTGCCAATCTTGAGGAAGATCTTGTGCTAACTTCCTCAGCCACTGAATCTGCTGGAGATGAATTTATACCAAGAAGAACTTCTTCCTCGTTTGAGTCTTTGGGAGTTTATGAGATTCCTCTTTCTCGTTATGTAGATATGACTAAGAGGAAGATGCCCAACTTGATGGGTGGTCCCCTATCTCCTACCCCCAAGAAAGCTGCTCATACTAGTGATAAGCACCCAAAAGTGTATATTTTATACCCCAAATAGACAATGTTATTCCTAATTCTTAACAAAATTGGGTCTTATGTGCGTAATTGTCCATTGTGCAGGCTTGATTGCAGTTGCGATTCCAAAAGCTCTATTTCGAGGCAACTTGCAGTAAGAAAAGGCTAAATCACCTCTCCCGTAACCCTAACCTACCCCGTAACCTATCCTAAACCCACACCGAACCTTTTGTGTGTTGAGTTTGTACTTTAATTATTTTTTAGAATTTTTATTTGAGTTCGTTTTAATTTTTAAGATTTATTTAGAATTTTTAGGATTTATTTACTATTTTTATATTTCTTTTTATTTAGTATAGTTTTATTTTGATTTTAATCTTCTAGTTTTTAGTCTTTATTTTATTTTATTTTTATCAGGATAAATTTTCTCATAGGAATTTAATTTTAGTTTTGTTAGATTTTACATTTTTTAGAACTTTAGTTTTTAGTTTAATAGATTTTTACATTTTATTTCTTTTTATTTTGTTTTGAATCTTTTATTAATAGATTAGGAATTTAATTTTTACTTTTAATTAAATTTTATTTTTATGTCGAGTCTTAATTTATTGGTACAAATTAAACACCCCCTATACTCACCTTACCCACACCAATACCATACACCCACACACACCAAATCAATCCCAAACCCATCTTCCTCCCCAACACCTCACTCTCTCTCCTCACCCGTATTCATAACCCGTCCATAAATCCAAACCCGCCTAAACCCATACTCATATCAACACCAGCCAAACCCAACTGTCAAGCCCGATTCTAGTTCCTCACTACCTCCCGGGAGCTCCACCTCGTCGGTTCCCTACTCCGACCGGCCACATCCACCTTAACCAACCCGCCACCTGCTCCGACCGTGACTCGGTATCTCCCTTAACGCACCTGTCGAACCAATACGGAGTCAACCCAGTTTGAGACCATGCCAACTTACATCCCGACCCATTTTCATTTCCAGCTTCAAACCTCCATTTCAACCAAACCTATTTCAGCCAAGAAACCACCAACCCATTTCTCTTCTTTGGCCCACTTTACACCAAAAAAGAATTTTACCTGCTAAAACCAAAAGTCCCCAACAAAATCAAAAAGGACCAAAATCTAAGCCAAATAAACATAACTCCTACATCTTTAATATACCTCTTAACCTCATTTTTCCAAAAATACCCCCCACATGTTAAAAGCCATTATCCCCTCAATCTCTACCTCACAACTCATGCACACCCACACTTTAGCTCTTCCAAAAATTCCCCTAGTCTCATTTCACCTATAAATTGAATAACAAGACCCATAAAAAGAAAATATGGAGAAGAAGAGTTAGCCTAGAGAGAGAATTAGAGAGAGAAACACCACTTTTATTTTTTTGTTTAGTTTATCTTGTTATTTTTTTAGATTAGAAAAAAAAGGAAAAAAATAATAATTGAGTGTTTGTAATTAATTTGAGAGACTTGTTGAAGAATTGAAGATTTTTTGCAATTCATGTGGAATTTGGTTTGATTACTCTTCTCTAATTTTCATTCCACTTTGGTTTGATTACTCTTCTCTAATTTTCATTCTATGCTCTTAATTTATTATTATTTTTATTGGATGATGATTATGGATGGTTAATATCCCATTCAAGGGATGAATTGAATCCCTTATGAATCCAATTTTGATTTAATTTGTTAATTTTAAATTCGGTAGTTTTCTTTGATTAGTAAATTTAATTCCTACTTTATTCTCACATTGAGAAATGGAAAATCATCCTTGATAAAGGATTAAAAATTGTATTATCATTTGTTAATTTGATTCAAAATAGAGATAGGCTTATCACTTGATTAAAATGCTAGTATAATTTTCATTTACTCTTGTTTTTATTATTGTCTAATTAAAATTAGTTCGATAAATCAATCCTAGCGGGTGATTTGTTTGATTAATTTTAATTCAATTAAAGTAGTGTGTGTGGGAGTTAAACTCACTTTTCTAAAAGAATATTCAATTAATTTATTAGTGTAATGAGAATTAGCTTTTGAATTAAATAAATCTTTTGGAAATTGACCAAATTAAAATAGTGCAAGATACATTTTTGTGTGAATTGAGGGTAGATTTTCCATCCCCTGAACATTTTTCTCTCATTTAGTTACATCTCACTCATTGCCATCACTCACTACCTTATGTATTTCACACTTTCATTATAGTTCAGTTACTATTTCGTACTTAGTTCTTAGCTTAATTCACATTCAAATGAAAATTGTTTTAATATTAAAAAAAAGCTAAAAAAAATTAGAAAAAGGGAAAAATAGAAAAAGAAAATAATAAACAAATGAATTGCATGCCTCTCTTGTATGTTTCACCCTTATATTTGAATTTACACCCTTACTTACCTCTACACTTTAGATTATTATATTTTATAGGTATTTGAAGGTTTTGATTAACTTGACTTTCAACAACAACAACAACAACGAAACCACACACAAAATTCAAAGTTATCAAATGGCACCGTTTCCATTATTTGGAGCTCGGAGCACTTGAGAGGATCCATTTTTTCATTCATTTGTATTTTTCATTTTCGTACCATTTTTCATTTTTTAGAAGGCTTGTATTAGGATTTTATTCTTGGCTTGTATTGCGGTGCTTGGAGGCCCGTTTTATTTTTCATTTTAATTTGTAATAATTAATTGCGAAGAAAAGTGTGATAGGGAAACCGTACAAGGTAGAGAGAGGGCGTCCAAAGGCGAGGAAAATAATCCTCTCTACTTTGGGTCGGTAGGACTCCCAGGGCCGACTGAGATAGGCTAGATCTCCCCCCGGTCGACTCAAATTATTCATCACCCCATGGTTTAAAAATCGCGGGAGGTACATTTCTAAACCCTCGCGAATCTCCTATAAGCGAGTCATTTTTTTTTTGTGTGCCTACGTGCTCTTATTTGATTTTAATTCTCTCATTTTTATTTTTTAATGTGTGTGATGAATTAATCAATTAAGACCTACACCCGATCATTTATGAGAAGGGATTTCATCACCTGGCTCACTCTCTTACCATTTGTGTTCTACCCTAGCTATCATTAATTTTAAAATCAATCAACTAGCTAGCCCACCAGGAGAACATTTGTGTGAAGGCGATCACCAAGATAAATTTCGTAATTTTATCGCTCGCGAACTTAATTAAAAATTGACTACCCTTTCACTAATTTTCAAAGATAAAAAAGTTAGGATTTATCCTTGACTTGTGTGTGTCCAATTCCATCCTTAGGTAGTTGGGTTTTAGTGAGTTCGTCCTAATTCAAAGAGTCCAAATTTTTTTTCGCTTTCTTCCACAAAAAACCAAAAACAGTTTCTTCCTTTATTTTTAGAAAAATCCAAAAATATTTTCTTTCTTTCATTTTCAGAAAAATCCAAAAATATTTTCTTTTCTTTTGAAAAAACATTTAAAAAATCCAAAAAATATTTCTCTCACCATGGCCGAAGAACGCCCTTTACAGTATTACTTTGGCCATTTCCCATTTTCTCAAAGCTTGTTTGAAGTTGAGCCCGAGTCCAACCTCTACACTTAAGTTAGTGTCTTCAACTCTAGAACACACACCGTTGATAGTCATGCATCGCCCACACACGCATCTCACATTCCATCGCCTTCAATGACGAGTATCAATGCGTCACATGCTTAGCCGTGCACCTATTGCTTTCAAGTTGATCACTTTCCACATGAGTGTCCGTACCTTCCTTATCCATCTGATTCACCCATGGCCCAAGTGTCTCCATATGATGATTCCGGAACCCACGTCCGCATATTGTCATGATATATCTAATCCTGAGTGGTGTGAGTACCCAAGATATTTGTGGAATCCTGATCATCTTCCCATGCAATATGAATCACAACTCGATGTTATGGATCCTCACACATTCCAACAGTCGTTATGGCAATCAAGTGGACCCCATCCCGATCAGTTTCCTCACTATTTGCCCACCAATTATCATCTTTTTATCTCTCATGGAGATGCTTCTCCTGTGTATGACACACTTGACCCCTCTCTCCACACTTCATATGAGTATTCTCCGTTTTCATATGTCCATAGTGAGTTGTTTCCACCTACACCACCGCCGTCACCCATCACTCCAACACCATCATCCACCTCCGCTCTCGAAAGCCTCTTGAAAAAGTTAATCCTCGAGTAAGAGCAAGCCACTCAATATCAAAATGAATCTCTTTAATGGCTTGAAAAATGCCTTAATGAATATGAGTGTGCGAAGAGTCGGATTTCACCCTAAGCCAACCCTTTATTTCCCCCACGCGGAGTGATGATAAGTCCTTTTGTTCCAATGATTTTTAGTGTGACTAACCCTACCACCCCGAGAATCTCGAAGATTAAACCACCATGTGGTCCGGGACTCAAGTTGACAATTTTAATGACTTATCCAAAGATCGTGAGACTGATACAACCCCGCTTTATCCAAATGAACCTACCATTGAGGTTCACACTCCATTTCCCGACAAATCCAAAATAATGAACGAGTCTACACCTATCGATCCCACCATGTGTGTTCCCAAGGAACCACTTTATCATAGGTTAGATCCGGCTATGAGGGCTCACCATTTTCTCGAGATTGAATCCGAGATGGTTTCTACCACTCCGAATATGGATCCTGTTATACAATTCTTGGCTGATTTTGAGTCATATATTAATGTTGATTATTCTCTCTCTGATTTGGATGCCTCGTTTGATTTTTCCACCTCCATGAATGATGGCTTACGGGTGGATAAGTTGATCACTCAATCATTTACTTCCACACATCCTCCTGAGACTTCCCTTGAGGAACACTCTGGGACTCATGAGGAGTGTGTGTCTCCCACGCTTGAGTTGGATCATCTTCCACCACCCTTTATCCCACCCGATCCACCCTTTATCCCACCTGACCCACAAATTGTCCTATCCATCCCATCACCTGGTTTGGATCTTGATATTATACCTTGCATGTTCCCAACCATTTATTTGGATCCTAACCAGAAACCACCATCCACCATTCACGAGTGTATATGTACTGCCACTCTCCTCTTCCGAGACACAGTGCTTGTTACTCCATCACCACCACTCTCATGTGGTGTTGATCGTTCCCATTGTCAACTCATTGATGTGTCACGACTCATCACCCATTTATAGACCGATCGTGTGCTTTATATGATCCCCACCCCATTCCACTTTCCCAAACATATTGCCTTCCTCACCAACTAGTGCATCACGCTTATAGGCCCCTTGTTTCCCTCACCTTTCGGCTCAATAAGGCTCGTGATTGATGCTTATTCTCCTTTACCTTTCTCACCCTTACCCTAATACCCACCCGCCCATGGTCCACGCGAAGCCCCGCCTAATTAAATGCCGGGTGATCAGTCCTTTTTTTTAAAATCAAATCAAATTGTCCGGCTGGTTCATTCTTAGCATTACTATCGAAAAATAATTTTTCTTTATTAATCACCTAATAGATAATTAAGCTTAGTGTCAAAACGTTTAATTTAACAAATTAAGTCCGATTGTTATTATTAACTATGAAATCAGTTTCACGAATACAAATAATAGTATTTAAACCAAACCACTCAAATGAAAGAACATGCTAGATAAATCAATCCAATTAAAATATCCCAAATCATAGGACAATGTAATAAACTAAAACAATCCCAACTAAACTGAATACTGACATAAATAAAGAGTAAAAATATCTGGACTAGGTAAAAAGTGGAAATGGGCGACACATGCCCTATCTAATGAGAACTAAATGAAAGATTGAGAAGACAAGGATGAAGTCGTCTACTGCAAAGACCTGCAACTCCCACACTAGCTGCAGCACATCAACAATCCAAAGATCCAAGCCTGACGCCCCTGTGGCTGGGCACCCGTAACACACACACACACACACACACACACACACACACACACACACACACATATATATATATATATATATATATATATATATATATATATATATATATATATATATATATATATATATATATATATATACAAGAGAAGGAAAAGATGACATGAAACGGGTCAGAGACCAAGTGTAAAACAACTTTAAAATAGTTTAGCAAGTATTTAAAATGCTTACCAGTTGATATTACATACATGTTAGTACTCGACACTCTCTTGAGAATTTTCACCTCTCATCTAGTGTGCACGCCTATCGTACCACTAAAATGAATCATAAGTCTAACCCAATTCTCCTTCCATAGATTCTGATTTGCGAGACCGTATGTCTATGATTTATTAAAATAACATCTTATGATCCATGCCCCGGTGGTGTTATTCTTATAAAAGGTGTTACAAATTGTGATCTAGTCTTGAAAAGCTCTCTTCCTTTCTTCTCTAATGGACGTTCTATGTTTCTGTGATTGATAATACTAAAAGACAACCTCTAACACCTGATATACTTCTCTGATTTTCGTAGGTAATTAAATCCCAAAAATAGAAATTACCAAAATGCCCTCTCGGGATGCCGGTTAGGCCTAAAAATGCCCCATGAACCAAACTAAACCCATGGGTACACTTTTCTGACTATCTCGCCCCCACCAGACACATTAGCGCACTCGAAATGACCATATGGGTGACTTATAATTAAATTACTTTATATTCCATTAATTTAGTCCCGACACGACACATGCGCGTCCCGACTTAATTTCTATAACTCCCGTATTTTTCACTAGCGACAATTTTTAATAAATACAATCTCATATATTACTTTACTCATCTAGTAATATTCAACACAATTATTACCAATAATTACTAACTCTCGTCACGCTAGTAAATATTCGGTTTAAAATTTGGATTAAAAATTAAGTTAATTTATCCCAATTAAATTTAATAAATCCCATAATTAAAGGCCATAAAAATTCGGGGTATTACATACTTATAATACCTTGTGATTTTTGGACTTATAAATTAGTTATTTTTGGGAGAAATAAATATTATTTTAATTGGAGAATAATTAAATTGGCAATTGAGGTCAAAATTTGAGGATATTAGAAAGTATTTCGAATGGTGATTCTGAGTGTGCGGCTAATTCTGGAGGGGTCGAGATAGTCAAAATGAGTATACTTGGGTCTTATTTGGGTTCCGGACTATTTTTTTTAGTCTGTTTGATTCGAATTGGAGTAACCGAGTCATTTAAAGTGTGTATTTTCATTTAAAGTTGGGTATCTTTGATTTAAGGCTTAAAACCCTATGTGAGAAGTCATTCTCATTTGAGAGAAAGAGAAAAGACCTAGAGAGAGAGAGAATGAGAAGGAAGAAGTGCAAAGGAGAAAAGCTTGGAGATTCCGACCAATACACAATTTTGAGGAAGATTCAACCTCTACAACTTTGAGGCAAGTGATTAAACTTGCAAAATAATTATTGTAAATCTTTTATTTCATGATCTGCGGACAAAAAATGTGGATTTTGGGTTAAATTTGTAAAACCTAGATTTTGGGTAACTCTTGCATTTGAGGTGTGTATATGGATTTGAGGGTATATAATTAGTTGGGTTGGGTTATATAATGAGTTTTGATGTTGTATATATGTTTGGGTTGAAGAGAAATGGTTGGAAGATGATAAAAATGAATTTTGGAAATTTTTGGCTTTTGAGAAAAATTGCCATTTTCGTAGCTTCTAATTAGGCCGAATCGATTCGAACCCCATTCCGAATCGATTCAGAATGTTCCAGCTTTCCAGGTCTGTGCGAACAAATCGATTCGGACCCAATGACGAATCGATTTGGCCTAAGACAGATGCCTAGGTCTTTTGGACTGAATCGATTCTCATTGGAGGGCGAATCGATTCTCTGGGCCGAATCGATTCGGATTGGGCCCGAATCGATTCGAAAACAGGGCATTTTTGGGTGTGTATAGTCCCCAGGTCATAGTCGTCCATTATTTATTGTGTGATTTTATTTGGGGGTGAGAAGTCTTGGGTATGATTCGTTCACACTTTCTAGTTAGGAACTATGATCGCTTCCCATACGTTGCGATTTGTTTTATTACCATGGCGGTGTGATAATAGTCCGATATATGGTAACTCGGGATAAAGTGAACAATGCCTGGAAGATGATAGCATTGTGAAGTATTTTTATATCCATGTGTGATTGGATCTTGGATATTATATGTATGTTATGTGTGTTATGTGTACTTGACTGCTAGGGTTGCATGCTTATGCTTTATAACTTGATTGATGTTATAGACCCTAAAATGTTTCGGAGCATTATCTTAGTATGTGATTAGAGATTGTTTCTCCTAATATGTAATTGTAGTTATGTGTGGGGTACCGGGGGCGTAATAGATCTCAATGACCAATATTGTCAAGCAGTAGTGTATCGGGGGGGGGGGGGGGTTCCTTTTTTGGATTTCGCTTGCGAGACGTCCCATGCACGAAACGCAGTGCAATATTGGGAGTGGGGAGAAGTTTAGTCCTTAGTACTCAGATTTATAAGTTAGTGGATTATTAAGTTTTATGAGAATAAAATGGAGTAATATAGTAATTAAGTGGATGATGTTATATACATCATACACTGAGGGCCTAACGAATATCGACAATCGACAGTGTCAAGGAGTAGTGTATCGGGGGATTCCTTGTTTGGGTTTCGCCTGCGAGACGTCCTACCAAGAAACGTAGTGCACTGTTGAGAGTTGGGAATAGTTTAATTGTATATATTAAATAAGTAATTGGGGTTATATGCGTCGTGCATTGAGGTCATAATGAATCTCGATAATCAATACTATCAAGGAGTAGTGTATCGGGGGGGGGGGGGGGTTCTTTATTTGGATTTCGCTTGCGAGACGTCCCACGCACGAAATGCAGTGCGGTATTGAGAATTGGGAGAAGTTTAGTCCTTAGCATTTGGATGCTAATAACTTGTTTATGTCAATAACTAGAATCTGAGAAATTCTAGTAAGGGAATACGTGTATGTATAATTATATGTTAAGTAAGTGATGCACATTGGGTTTAAGGGAGAATCGTAAGTTAATGGTTATATTTTAGATGAAGATTTATGCAAGTGTGGTTTTGGCGTAAGTTAGATTAATTTCCCCTAGATAGTGTTAGGAATATATTTAAGGATCATGTTCATACGTTTAGGTGCACGCTTTAGTCGAGAGGTGAGTTGGATTTTTCTGGAGAGTGCGATTCCACTTTAATCATGTTATAATGCATTTATAATTATTATGCATTTTAATTCACTTGCTAAAACTATTTTCACACATCGGGTTCTGACCCGTTTATATTTTTCCTCTTGCTATATATATTGTATTATTTTAGGTGTTCCTCCGTAAGAACGCCATTGGTGTTTTCTATCCAGAGTATTTGTGGAGCTGTAGAAGATGAGGATTGTTGCGAGATTTTTGATATAGCCGTTTCCTATATTTTGTGTATCTAGATTAGGATTCAGTTTGTATATCGGGTTTACACTCAAGAGTTAGAGTAGTAGAATTTTTTTTATATTTCTCTTCAGCATTGTTGTATTGTTTGTGACCCGACAACATATTCGGGTATTTTATCTTGTGAACTTATGTTGTAATTAAGAATTACTTCTTGTTCATCATGAGCATATGATATCATGTTAAGTAGTTATTATGTTGTTGTTGGTAATTGATTTGTATGTTTTAAAATTTTTTGGCGCCCCCTTTTTGTAGTATTGGGTAGTTAGCCGTGTTTATTTTATTATCGTCAGTAGATGCTCAGAATGATCCACTTGAGATTCCTGATTAATTATAGTATAGGGCTGGCCACCCGTTATTATTTGGGGCGGGTGTCATAATACTTCCCCCTAATAACAGAACTTCGTCCCGAAATTTGGAAAATATGGCCTACTTGGTAAACCAATTCTGGATACTTGATCAGTAGGCAAAACTAACTTCAGAGTAAGGCGCTCAATTGCTATAGTCTCTGCCTCACAACAAGCTAGTTTAATACTCTAAACACTTTATCAGTTACATGGCCACACCTCAATAACGAGGCTTAACATTGTGCTTCTACCCGACGACATCCGAATGAGAATAGCCTATACATCATTGGCCCCATTGTCTCAATATTTTTGGTAGGCCACATCTCACCTTGTATCAACTCCCGCATTTATCTAAACTCAAAACTCCCGTCTTGGGAGAAACCATATGAACATCTGATTTCTCTTGTCAGTTCTTCAAATCTTAATTCCTGGCGATGTAACTCTTAAGGTAGTTAAAAGATTACCTAGGGCAGTATGTGGTTATTCCACTTTAGTCATCGGATTCTAACTATCGACCAATCAAAAATTCTGATTATCCGCCCACCTCTTAACATCCAGAGTGAGAAAAGTTAAGGTTTTTCCACACCAAAACCTCAATAAGCACCTTGTTCACAATAAATATGTATGAGTGCTTCCACGAAATCATACCATTAGGTAATATCCTTTCCCAATTACCATATTATACTTCACTTGCTTGCTATATCCGTTGTGGAAATTAAATGATCGCAATGAATCCAAAATTACTTTCACACGGCTCCACTAATCGTTAATCACCGTTCGCCTACTCCCCGAGCTATGGGTGATACAACCTGTTAAAAACAAAACATTATCCCCGCTGCTTCCTAAGTTTTCATATTTAAGGTGTGATTCAAAAATCTCATCCTAATTCAGAATAATACTGTGTAGGACCACGTACTGGCGCAATTCTTCTCTTCAAAGGAAGACTGGGGCACACTAGATAATATTGTAAATCATCCCAAAGGAATATCAATCACTTCCTTTTTGGGAAACTTGTTCCACACGTTCGAAGGATCCATTGATCTTACCTTGAGGTTGGCAACCTATCAAAGAAACTTTACCAACTTGACTGCCTTCTTCCACTATTAAAATTGTCGTCTTGATACAAAATTTTTTGGTTGATCATCATACTCCAACCGATTTCTACCTATGAGTGGTGAACATTATGACTACTCACTATGTACCGCTCAACACTGACTTCCACTTATAATTCCTCCCATTAAATGGTACTTAATAATCTTCTTCTTCCTTTGGCGTATACCAAAAGTTCTGACCCGTGCACTTTTTGCCACGATGTGCACTTCTGGTCTCCTTATACCGTGTTGACATCATCTTTCCATTTTTGAGCAAGTCACTCTCAACATTTGTGTGGGTAGAATTCCACTCCAAATTGTCCACAATAGTAAAATTTTAGTCTTCTTAAGGGACACCTCTTTTTACATGACTTCCCACAGACTTTCAACCGAGTTCGGGTGTACTGCTCTGATCGCACATGTATAAATGGATTATCGTCCCTCTCACACGATGGTTAATCCCCTCTACCACTTTGACTTTGTTATATTAGTCCCACAGACATATATTTTACACATATATCCCCACGTCCCTTCAATCCGAAAATTTTTGACATCCGTTAATCAAGGTGCCCACACATTCTATAAGCCGTTCATACTGGCGTAAGCATCACATAAGCTTCCCACATAACACCCAATTCTTTATTTCCCATGTATTCACAACATGGCTATAACACTTGGGTATTCTCAATCACCCCAGAATTCAAAACTTTTAAATCCTCCTAAACATCGCCCCACCCTTCAACTAGTGGTGATAAAATAAATTTTTTAATCCATCCTCACCCCACAACCGTCTCCACTGGCCTTATATCGAAATTTAACTTTTAACTTATAGTTATAACTACATACTTCTATGGAGATCGAGGTATCGGACTTATGGACGAATGGCCAAACATCTCCCTACTTCCAACCTTATGCTAAGTTTCATGCGTGGGATGTCTCGCAAGGCGAAATCCAAACAAGGAACCCCCCGATACACAACTACCTAGCATTGTCAGTCATCAAAATCCGTTAGGCCCTCAGTCCATAACATGTACCCCTATATTCCCGTCTATTGATATAAAATCTATATCCCCTTATGTAATTACATTTAAATGAGAAACTTTCCTTCCCAGAGACACTATCACTGAACATTGTTGGTAATCATATTCCATAAACCTCATACACGTACAATCGGGACTCTCAAAATCCTATCCCCGGACATATATATTTCAAGTCTTAACTCCCACGCCTCTAAAGGAGTGATATAACAATGCTCTCTCCTATTACAAAGTCCTGAGTGTTAAACATAATAACGAGCTAATTGTTTTTCTCAACAGTAAACCTAATAGACTTCGAATCATATCAATGAATTCCCTACACACACTGGGATCGAATATCTTGAGACCACTATACCCTCCAAAGTCTCTATAATATATAGTATAAGTACGAGCCCAACCCTCTCACATGTGAGGTCTCGCCCAAACAAAACATGTTGCACTCGGGCAACCACCCCGATAGCCTTGTAATAACTACCCACTATCGTTCTAACCATTAATATAAAGCCGTATCCAGGATAATATCATACTTGTATATCACATCACTAAAATGAGTAATCTCAATAAAGTATATACCACTAATAAGGCTCCCATTTATCCTCTATGGATAACACTAAAGATAACCCCGCTATAACAAGGAAAACATACTAAAAATAATAACGTTGTCGATATACGCCCTAAACTCGTCTCACATGCGAATCTCTCAATAATCAAAATTTAGTGACTCGCTCGTATCACATAAAATATGCCTCATCCCCTGAGGATAAAACTTATACTTCTACCTTGCCAATCACCCTGGCTGCTCAAATGGTTTCCCGAACATAACACGCCTGTCCGAACCAAATTGAAAACTACATTAACCATTGCCCTTGCAAGCACCACAACCTTGTCCCTTTACTCGCTTTCGGGTAAAAATTAATGCATGTGGTTTTACTCTCCACAAAATACCTCAACACATAATCCACTTATCTCCTGTTATACTAACCATGTTAGGGTTGTCCTTCTCTCGAACTTTGGTAGTCTCGATCCTGATGGCTACCCCCGTTGTTCCATTAGTTTTGTTGTCCCTAAGGAACATGCTACTTGATTTAATAGACCTCACTAAATTCACCATCGCTTGGTAAGAATTCATATATCCTAATCATTTAAATAGGTCCCCTGATGGGTCTCCCCCTTGCAGTGTTTTATTAACACCATTTTTGCCCAGTCTTATTCTCTGACTAAATTCTTCTATTCTTTTAGCTTCCCACACAAAGAAGCGTTAACATCTCCATTGACCAAATGCAACATTATTTCCATCTGGATCGACCACCCAACAGAATTCCCTTTTAGTGTTGTTAACTTTTCTTACGAGTCAATATCCAACTTGAAATCCTCTCCTCTATTTGTATCTACATCCTCCGATACAAGATCCGCTACCAGTTTAGATTCATATTCACAAATTGACCTCTGTTCGGCCCTCTTGTGATGAGTTCAGAACAACGTTCACATCTTATCTTGAACATCTCATGAAGGAACCTGCGGTCAAACTGTACCTAAGATCCTTCTACAGACATATCATTCCACTTTTAAAAGTGGTGGTTGACTCCCACCATTATAACTTCGTTCCGACGAGCCAAGAAAAATTTTACCCCAAATTTTCACTTTCAGTTAGCCACACACCGTCATATGCCCAAGCCTTTGGATATTTTACCTCCTTCAGCTAATACACACAATCCCCGCGTTTCTAGAATTTCCACCGACGGTTCTCCTAAATGCTTCGTCTGACTCTTTCCCAGTCTTACCATGTTGGGTGAGTCTACTTTTGCACCACTGTTGACTATAGCAGCGCTTGGAAATCATAGGCTACGCACTAGCTGTCTTTACAGTCCTGGCCTCTTGTGCCATAATAGGGGTGACCTCGACAATGGTTATCATCCTTGAATATACTCTACAAACTCAACACAACCCTGCCTCCTACTGTCCACCCAATGGCCCTTGCCTGCCATAATTAATTGTTCGAACATGCCCAAATGGAAATCAGATTCATTAATATACATATGCTATAGCAGGAGAACGAAATCTCACTATAAAAATCAATAATCCTAAACATAGGGATCTATAACAAACAAAGCAACGTTGGAAGCATAATAAGCCGCACAGATCCTAAAGGACACTAGAACCTGATGCTCTGATACCACCTGTGACACCCCACCTAATTAAATATCAGGTGATCAGTCCTTTATTAAATTAACTCAAAGTGTCCGGTTGGTTCATTCTTAGCATCACTGTCGAAAAATAATTTTTCTTTATTAATCACCTAATAGATAATTAAGCTAAGTGTCAAAACGTTTAATTTAACAAATTTAGTCCGATTGTTATTATTAACTATGGAACTAGTTTCATGAATACAAATCATAGTATTGAAACCAAACCATTCAAATGAAAGAACATGCTATATAAATCAATCCAATTAAAATATCCCAAATCATAGGACAATGTAATAAACTAAAATAATCCCAACTAAGCTGAATACTGACATACGTAAAGAGTACAAATATCTGGACTAGGTGAAAAGTGGAAATGGGCGACACATGCCCTATCTAATGAGAACTAAATGAAAGACTGAGAAGACAAGGATGAAGTCGTCTACTGCAAAGACCTGTAACTCCCACACTAGATGCAACACGTCAACAGTCCAAAGATCCAAGCCTGACGCCCTTGTGGTTGGGCACCTATAATACATACATACATACATATACATATATATATACATACATATATATATATATATATATACACACACACACACACACAATAAAGGGAAAAGATGACAGGAAACGGGTCAGAGCCCGAGTGTAAAACAACTTTAAAATAGTTTAGCAAGTATTTAAAATACTTACCATTTTATATTATATACATGTTAGTACTCGATGCTCTCTTGACAATTTTCACCTCCCATCTAGTGTGCACACCTATCGTACTACTAAAATGACCCATAAGTCTAACCCAATTCTCGTCCCATAGATTCTGATTCATGAGACTGTATGTCTATGATTTATTAAAATAACATCTTATTAAGGACCATTTAAGTCAATTATGTATATCTCAATACTGCTATGAAATCTCAAGCATTTACTATGATTAGGAATGTTTATTCAGTATTTATTTACCTACACACACAGTAGAAGATTTTCAGGTATATGTATATAAATTAATCATTCATACAATATATATACTAATCGGATCCTCACATAAAATCTATGGTGCTGGCATACTCTGCTATCAAGTCCCTGTACCTCTCGTACAAATGAGGGAAATACTAGTTCGGACTCACTCTCGAACTGTATTAACACAAAATACACATATTAGAGGCGAAGCATAGTTACAAGTCACTAAGAGGTCAGTACATACCCTCACATCTCTTATGACCGTCTGACTATCGTTCTCAGATAGCCTGTACTAAGGATCCTATGTCCTAGGATACAAGTCAATATCCCCCCATAAAGGTCACATCGAGATAAGACTACCCCGGCGCGGAAACCTCCGTGATAGAAAGTAGCGTGGGTATGATTAACTACACATAATAATATAATCATACATACACACAAATGTGTATTTCCATATTTCATATAAGTACCCTCACGACCCATAATATTTTTATACTAACCATACGTGGTACTCACTCTTAAAACCTACGTATTATTAGCTTACCCTTCTTCTCGTTTATCACACGTTCACAATTACTTCTCAACCCACGAAGTGTATCATTTTTGTCACCATAATGTCAGTAGGCTAAAACCCTCTATCCTACTGGCCTAAGTCATCAATCATGCTCACTCAACTTAACGTGTCGCACATAAAAACATATTTTATTATTCTATAGCCCTCGTGACACTACGGGTAAGTCTCGTATTAATCCATATTATCCGGATCTAAATCACAACCCTACTTGTCCCTAATAAGTCCTATTATAATAATGTCATCACATGCAAATTCCCCTCTAAGCGGTGTTACATCATTTCTATAACTTGCATGTGATCGACTCCTGCTGATTTTTGGATAAAAAATTCCCGACTTAATTTCTATAACTCCCGTATTTTTCACTAGCGACAATTTTTAATAAATACAATCTCATATATTACTTTACTCATCTAGTAATATTCAACACAATTATTACCAATAATTACTAACTCTCATCACGATAGTAAATATTCATTTTAAAATTTGGATGAAAAATCAAGTTAATTTATCCCAATTAAATTTAATAAATCCCATAATTAAAGGCCATAAAAATACGGGGTATTACAGTCCACCGATGCTTTACATCGTGTGATGAACTTTTCCATCCAAGTGCATTGACCCTTTTAGCTTTCATCCGATAAAGATGATGCTTCATTCTTGTTCGGGGGTCATTCTCATCACCCAATTTTTCTGCCAACTCGCGTTTTCATAAATCTTATATTTAGGGTGAGAATGGGTCGGTCTAGCTGAAGACATTAAACTTAGCGCTACCAGGAGGCAGCACGTAGTTTCCGAGTATGAGTCTTACCCTATTTGGGGATGGTGTTTCACATCACCTAATGCTTTACAACATTTATAGACTTGTATGCATTTTTATCTTATCATTTCTTCAGGTTTCTTCTTGGCTACATCTGTCCACTTCATTAGAGGTTGATTTTGGTAATATCTTTCATCCCTTCTGCTCTCAATTTGAAAAATCATTTTGTTTAACATCAAGAACGATGTTCCTTTTTTTTTTGGGGGGGGGGGGGGGGGGGGGATTATATCAAAATCATACCTTTTTTTTTTATTTTTAATTTTCAAAACCTGATTTTTAAAATTTTCGCACAGTTTCTTTCATCTCATTTATTGACATGAATTTTCTATCATCCATCTCTTAAGTCCAGTTATTAAACTAGATGATTTATTTTTTCTATAAGCTTATGTAATATGTATCAAGGCATGTTACACCATGAGTTTCTAGACTTAACAAAATTTGCGCATGTATCACATCAATACGCTTTAGAGTTGAAGAGTACTACAATTCTCAAGAGAACCTTAAGGATAACTAGTGAAGACTTTAGCTTGTGAGATTTTTGCCTTTCACCCTTTCAAAGTGTTTTACGCAATCTCCGAGTCACAAGTCGATTCAACTTCCTATGGGACCGCACTTAAATCGTTGTATGATGCCATTATTCTTCATTAAATTTTGGCTTAATCACTGAAAACGACATCACTTTCGAGTTGTAAGAAACATGTGTCTTGAAATTTGTCCCGATCACTAGATTTTCATCCATAAACCTACCAATTACCATTCACTTCACCCAATAACTTCCCATATTCTTTCATATTCCAACATATTTTCCACACCATCCATTCATCATCTTCATTATCATCCATCATTTTTGAGAAAAAGAGTGCTTTCCCAAATGTAAAATGTCTTCAATGATTGAGAGTATAAAAGAAAAAAGAAGAAAAAATAGAAAAATAGCAAAAGAAAAGAAATTCGAAAAAAGAGAAAAAGAAAAGGAAAAAAAGAGAGAAAAGAAAAGAAAAAGAGAGTTTGCTGTCAAGTCTTGTGAAATAAGGACATTTGTTCTTCAAGTGCTATACACTCTTTTCATACATCCATCACTCATCCATCATCCATCCATCCCATCCTAACTACCTCATCCCATCTTTCCCATT
Organism: Sambucus nigra; assembly: GCA_949130495.1. Classification (NCBI taxonomy): domain Eukaryota; kingdom Viridiplantae; phylum Streptophyta; class Magnoliopsida; order Dipsacales; family Adoxaceae; genus Sambucus; species Sambucus nigra. Next base: position 304,730,758 of record OX422207.1, on the reverse strand, counting down.
TCATTTCCCCTCACCCATAAACATCCATATTTTTCCTAGGTGTTCGGGCAAATGAAAGTCAACGTGGTGAATAACTCGACGTCCTCATTATAGTGATTAGCATTCTTTCATGAGATCATTTAATTTCAAAATGTTCATTCTTTCTTATATGCGTGTGAGACGTTTGACCTTTCTTTCATTTACTCACATCCTCACACACACGAGCGATACACTTACCCTAATCTTGAGAGTTCATTTGAGAAAGATATATCTAGTGAGATTTTGAAGTTGAAGCGTTGATTCCGAAATGGCAGTCCAGGAATTACTCTTATGATACTTGACCCGTTTTGATTGATTCACACTACACACGTTGAGTTCTAGGAAGGATGTGCCTTGAGTATTTACTTAGCTAAACTTTTTATGCACTTCTATCTTGAATTCCTCAAATATGTATCTTGTCATAGATTGTGTTATTATTCTATGTCTAATAAGAGATTGACTGCCTATTGCAAATAAAGAATTTTATGGGGATATTCCCTACAAACCCTCACGAGGACAAACTCATCATGTAGGGCAACCTATAAGTCTAAAGGCTTATTTCACATGCTAAGTACAATCGCAAGTGCCTGCGAAAGTGGTACACTTTTGGTTTCTTATTTTTCTTTCTCTCTATGTTTTGCTCGAGGACTTGCAATGTTCTGTTTGGGAGTGGTGTGATAAGCACCCCAAAATGTATATTTTATACCCCCAATAGACTTATTTTAATTGCTAATTCTTGACAAAATTGGGTCTTATGAGCGTAATTTTCTATTGTGCAGGCTTGATTGCAGTTGTGGTTCCAAAAGATCTATTTTGAGGAAATTTGCAGCAAGAAAGGGCTAAATCACCTCTCCCGTAACCCTAACCTACCCCATAACCTGGCCTAAACCCACACCGAACCCTGTGTGTGTTGAGTTTGTACTTTTATTATTTTTTAGAATTTTCATTTGAGTTCATTTTAATTTTTAGGATTTATTTGTTATTTTTATATTTCTTCTTATTTAGTGTAGTTTTATTTTGATTTTGATTTTCTAGTTTTTAGTCTTTATTTTATTTTATTTTTATTAGGATAAATTCTCTTATAGGAATTTAGTTTTTGTTTTATTAGATTTTACATTTTTTAGGACTTTAGTTTTTAGTTTAATAAAGTTTGCCACTGCTTGGCATTTTATTGCAAGTCTAGGTTCGTAAACAATTTCATACTCTCCCAATTCAACTTCCCAAGACATTAACCTTCCTGACTTTTATGGTTTGTGCAGTGCTTGTCGCATGGGCAAATTCGTATAGACAATAATGGTGTGGGCTTGGAAATATGGCCTCATTCTCCTAGAGGCTTAATAAGAGCTAAGGCTAACTTCTCTAAGCGTTGATACCTGACTTCTGCTCCTCGAAATGCCTTGTTAATATAATATACTGGCCTTTGAACTCCATCATCTAGTCAAATCAAAACTGAACTTACAGTTGATTCTGAAATAGACAAGCATAAATATAATTTTTCTCCTAGAACTGGTCGGGAAAGGAGTGGGGGAGAACCCAAGTACTTCTTCAGCTCGAGGAAGGCCTTCTCATATTCATCATTCCACTCAAATGTCATTCTAAGAACCTTGAATAATGGAAGACACTCATTAATTGCTTGGGAGACAAAGCATTTAAATGTAGCTACTCTTACTATCAGTTTTTTAACTTCTTTGTTATTAGTCAGGGACTACATTTCAAGCAAGGCTTTACTCTTGTCAGGATTTTCTTCCATTCTATTTGATTAACAATATACCCTGGTAACATCCCTTCCTGTACTCCAAAGATGTATTTGGTTGGGTTGAGCTTCATTTGGTTCTTTTACAATTGATCAAATGTTTGAGCTAAGTATGCAATGTGGTCGATAACATGTTTGCTTTTGGTCAGCATGTCATCTAAGTACACCTTTATATTTTTACCGATCTGATCTTCAAAAACCTTATTCACTAATCTCTGATAGGTAGCTCTAGCATTTTTTAACCCAAAAGGCATGATATTGTAATAGTAAGTTCCTTTGCTGGTGATGAAGAATGTGATTTCCTTATCTCTAGGCTTCATATTAATCTGGTTATAACCAGAATAAGCATCCATAAAATTAAGTAACTCATGGCCTGATATAGCATCGACCAATTGATAAATATTTAGTAAAGGAAAATTATCTTTAGGACATGCCTTAGTAAGATCAGTAAAATCTACACACATACGCCACTTGTCATTTTTCTTCTTGACCATCACCATATTAGCCAACTAACTAGGGTACATGACATCTTCAATGCACTGTACTCACTGTAATTTCTCCACTTCCTTCGGGATAGTTGTATTCTTCTCGGCACTAAAGACTATTCACCTTTTCTTGATCGATTTGGATCATAGATAACTATTAAGCTCATGGAACATGAAGTACGGCTCAATTTCTGACATATCTTTATGGCTCCAAGAGAAAACATTTTCTTCTTTCTCTAGGGAACATGATTAATTCCTATTTAAAAGAAAAAGATAACCTATAACTTATCTGGGTGGTCCTTTTTGGCTTTTCGTTGTCCAACACAATAACTTCCGTTTCTTCCATAACTTTCGCCTTTACTAGCGTTTCTTCTTCCGGGGGATCCATAGTGTCAATGTGGAAAGTGTTTGTGACCTTCATTTTTATTTCTTGCTGGCCGGCTGATGTATAATAACATTCCCTGGCATATTTCTAGCTGGCATTCACTATGATGACTCTATAGTTTATTGGAAACTTCATGCATTGGTGTACTGTAGATGGCATAACCTCTAACTTCTTGATTTCCACTCTTCCTAGGATGATATTACAAGTTGACGAGACATTTTTATCTAGCACAAAAAGTGAATTATTTCTCTCCTGCTCGTCGGCCAGGTTCTGACCTAGACTTTTAACTTAATAGTTCCTAATGGGTATACTTTCTCTCTTGTAAATCCAATAAGAGGTCTATGGTACAATTATGACTTGTTGATCTTCAGCACTAGGCTGTCGAAATAGTTGTAGAACATTACATCAGCTGAGCTCCTATTATCAACTAAGATCCTTGCAACTTTTCCATGATGAAATCTGCATGTAATTACTAACGGATCGTCATGAGGGTAAAGGAACCCACTCATACCATTCTTAGAAAATTCAATCACTAGCCCATCTCTATTAACTTTCCTCGGTCGACTATCACTAGATTCAGTTATATGAATTTATCTGACAGTTGGGCAGGATTTGACTTCATTTAGATAAGCTTTCCTTTCTGCTATAGCATCTCATCCTTCAGCGTCACCACCTGCACTGAAATGGAACCCAAGGGATATCATGTCAACCTCCACCTTCGGCTTATCAGGCTTATTTGGTAAGTCTAGACCTTCTTTAAAATCATCATTTCTTGCTCTTTTGTTGTCATCTTTTGCTTGGGCTGGGTATTTAAATCTCTTTCGATCATTTCTATTACCATTTCGATCAACAAACTTACTAAACTTTCCACATCAAATAATATTTCCAATCTCTTTCTTTAGCGCAATATAGCTGTTAGTGTTGTACCCATGACCCCTGTGGAAATCACAGTATTGGGACTTATCCCTCTTGTTGGGGTTGTCTTCAACTCTCCAGGCCAATTCAATTCCCTGTTTCCTTTGATCTCCTCCAGGATATGGTGAACACCCTTGTTGAGTGGGGTATATTCATCATATTTCTTGATCCAATCCAGTTTCTTGTCTTTTAGGTCCTTTTTGAAAGAATTGGAATTATTTTTTCGACCCTCACCTCTAGTCTCAGGAGTTTCCTTAGCTGCCATGGCTTCCTCGACATTCATAATTTTTCCATCTTTAGCCATTAGTTCTATCATGGTTTTGGGTGGATTTTTTGGCTAAAGCATAATAAATATCTTTAGCAAGCATCCCACTCATAAGTGCTGCAATGGATATTTTCTCCTCATAGTCCACCACCCTCTAATTTTTCATTGTTAAAGGGAGTACTATATTCTCTAGTGATTTCTCCTAGCTTTTGTCGTACGGTCAAGAGATGAGTGACACTCTTGATTGACTTAGCCCCAAAATAAAAGTTATAAATGATCAATTCAGCTAACTGATGAAAAGTAGAGATTATACCTCTTGGGAGATTGTTATACCAAATCTGGGCTGGACCTGTCATATAGAACTGGAGAAATCTCTACACCTCATCTCGTTAGGCACTGAGTAGATGTTGGCAGCAACTTGATATTGCTCTATATGCAAGACTAGATCAGTTTCCCCATCATACATGGGAGTAACCACTGGTGGCTTGAACTTGGAAGGTGTGGGATATTCCATAATTGCCTAGATGAAAGGTGATCCTTTAATGAAACTCCTTTGCAACAGATTCTTTACCTTGAGCTTTTCACCTAGCCGATCTTCCAACCTTTGCATGGATCCCTTCTAGTAATGTCCGTTTGGTTTAAACTTGGTCGAGGTAGATCTAGCGGCTTTACTGTGTATATGTGCTGAACTCTCTTCCTGAGAGGTTTGCTCGGAACTCACAAAGCCTCTTATACTAGATCTAAATATCATGGACCCTTCTTTGTATCCACGATGATGCTCCTGCTCTTTACGATGTCCTCTAGTTACTCGGGGGCCTAAGCGATCAAAAATAGACTGCATGCTTTGCCTTTCCAATACACTTTGTCTTTCTTTGAAAAAAGATCCACTATCATAATAATTCATTGACCGAAATGAAGAAGTTGTACGAGGGCAATATTACATGTCGTGAAAAGAATAAAAACGATAAATCATTTTATTTTTAGATGGCAGTGGTGGCATTTCCCTTCTAGAATTGGAGGACTTAGCTTGCATAGTGCGGGCTAATTACTTGACAAACTCCTGCATGGATTCTTGACCTTTATCCAGGTTGAGCATAATTCCTTGTAAGTGTTCCGCACTAGGAGGAGAAGATGGTATGATGGTATTACTCTAATTTAGAGCACTATTTTCAGGATCATTCAATTTTTAGGAGGCAGAGAAATGAAACAAATGGTAGAGAATGACGACAGACAAAAGTTCCCATAAACGACGCCAATCTATTGATGTCTAAAAATAGATTGACTCAAAATTTATAATCACAGATAAAAATAAGATGAATAATTCAAACCACTCACACAAGAGACAAGGTTTTTGGAGTGGTTCAGCCATAAAATAGCCTACATCCACTGTTAGTTTTATTTGGTAGGGTTTACAATAGCTCAGTATGGTGTGCATATGAGTGATTCGAGTTGTCCCTTGAGCTAAGGGAGTATTTTGTATTTATATTAGTTACAAACTTTAGATATGGATCGCCTTTATATTGTTAGGCATTTACATCTGTGTACAATAAAGGAAATTCTTGAAATTTAGTGCTGGTTGGCATCCTATCCGAGTAACTATTAGTATTTCTGTTGGTTGGCCTTCTGGAGTTGGTCGGCATTATAGCTGACTAAATATATCTAAAGCCGATCAAAAAGGCTAGTCGGCCACATTAGAGGACATGTGTACATTCATCATTGGTTCACGTGGGAGTATAATTTTTTCGTGAAACGAAGACTTTACACTTATCATTTTATGAGAAATTCACCAAGTCTCAAGGGCCTTAATTTGAATCATATTACATTAGGGTATTTTATTCAAGAAGTGTGACTTGTGCTACCATTTTTGTAAGCTTTATGATTTCGATAGAAAAATGTAATTTCCACATTTTTAGGGGTTGTTTTGCGAATAAATAACCTTAGGGTCTAATTTATAATTATCTCAAAATTTACTCAATATGTTAATCTTAACACCTTAAACTAACTTTTTATGTACTTTTATATATATTCATGGCGTTTAAACCCAGACTCATTTATATGTATCATGTGTACACAAATATGTCATTTTGAGGTGTTGACATTAACTTTATTTGAATTTATTTAGCAATATTACCCATGAAATCACATATTTAGTATCATAAATATTCTGTCCCAAAATCATCTTAACTATTTAAATCAATTTCTCACATGAGATAATATATTTCCACATGAAATAATAACATCTTTACTCATTAATTTCACGAGGACATCAATTCTAATATTTAGAATTTTTAGAGAAAACTATTTAAATACTTTAGTTCTATATTTTAATTTATTCCCATGAAAATGATAATATTAAAATAATAGTAGCACGTTATATAATCTTCCTATGTAAATACTCCCATAATATATACTAACATTTATTCCCATGTTATGTAATAGTCCTATGCAAATCCATTACGACTGCTAACCTGGAGATAAGCTCAAAAAGAAGAGAATTAGATTTGTAGGGACCTTGTACTTATAAATAAGGATGACCCCATCCTATTTGGGTTTATTAATTTGTATCTTGCTCATGGAGATTTGGGCTCTCATCTAGCAACCTTAGAGCTACAGTCAACTTTTGTTCTTCCTAATTAATAAACAACTCTCTCTCTCTCTCTCTCTCTCTCTCTCTCTCTCTCTCTCCCGTGGATATAGATCAAACGATCTACCAAACAATGTACATATGGTGTCACTTATTTTATTGCACTTATATTATTGGGATCGATTCATAATATTACACTTATTATGGTTCGATAGCCCCTACAATTTACCTTCTTATGTGGTAAATTTTTGAATTCTCACTATCGTGAAACATCAACCCTATAGTAATATGAAGGCTCAAAAATCATTCTCATGCCGAAAGCCATATCCAATCTGAGATATGAATTGTCAGGAGGGAGTAGAATCCTTCGAAGTCCTCTCCACTGCCTGATCAGCCGAGCTTAAGGGTCGCTCACCCAGAAGGTATGGTCCTATTCGCCGATGTTATACTCCCTCCGCAGATGGATTTGTGGGGAGAGAAACATCGCGGATGGTCAGTCTTTATGAAGAGAGGCTGAACCATCGAGGTGGAAAGATTGCCCATTTAAGGAGGGAGTTTACCAGGAAATCAAAATAGTAGAGTTATTATTCTCATAATATGGAATGATGCAGCATGGGAAAATATGTTCCCCAAGGCACAACAAGTCCAATCGAATCGACAGAGTTTTTAGATCAAGGAGCCCTCATGTGGTACAATATGATCCGCAACATATCTATCATGTGTTGTCTCATCACTCTACTAGTCATAACCATGTAGAAATTCATCTAGAAGAGTCTGCACATAGCAGTAGGTTAGCCTATCCTAGGATGCCACCAAAAAAGGTCAAAATTAACGAACTCAAAGACTTTGTCAAAAAAAGAATTGGAAGGGAGGATAAACCCCAATTTCGCATGAACTCCAAAGGATCTTTCTAGGAGAGCGTTGGGGGCATGGATTGACCTCGCTATTTTTTGTGGAGATAAAAGCCTCAAAGGCACCAAAGATAACCATATATTATGGAAAGACATACCCCCTCATCATATTAGGCATTACCAATAAACAATGTCTTTTTGGAGTCACCATGATGCCCTCATGTGTCATTTTTCCCCTTTACTCTAGGAAAATAGGTCTCATGTTGTTTTAAAAATTGACTCTCGGGTCAATTTACTCATTGAAAGAGCTAAGCAAAAAGTTTGTGGCTTGCTTCATCACTAGAAGAAAGGAAACTAAATAGGTCGATTCATGATCACCCTTAGAAGGAAGAAATGAGAGTCCTTAAATTAGTGCGCTCATCACTATTAAGTTTTGTTTAACGAGATCGATAACTGCAGTGTGCAACTAATCATCTCATCCTATAAGTCTAGACTTGCTAGATCAGATGATCTCTATAAGTCATTTATTAAAAAAGACCGCATCCACTTTGGACGATCTCAAGGCATGTATTTAGAAGTATGCCAAGGTGGAAGACGAACTTCTTAATATGAAAGAATAAATCGATCGGGGTCCTAACAACCTAAGAAGAATGATTCGATGAAGTCGTCCAAAGGGGGAACTAGTTAACTCCAATGAATATGGGAACATGGAGTGACACTTACAAATCACAAAATAACGAAAGTACTTATTAGTAAATAGATTCATTTTTCAAGGAACTGATCTACAAGTTGATTCCTTTAAGGACAAATCGTTCTCAAGAGATTAGACGAGATGGCCTGGTATCCAAATGAAGGGACACCAATATCAGGTGTACCTACCATTAGGATTAAGGTAATCTCATAGAAAACTATAAGAGGTTCAACCAGCATCTAGAAGATCTCATGCAAGTTGAGCATCTTAAGGAATACATTGACACAACCAAAACCAAGTGCTCAACTCGAGTGAATGTAATGCAGAAAGTGGATGACGATCTCTCACCTTCGAGAATACTGATAGCCATACACGATTATATTGACTCCTTATAATTTACTAAGAAGAAGCAAGGGGATCCAAGAATATTTTTAGGTGGAAGGGTCTAAGATCATCTTGGCTAAGAGGGAAAGTAATGATATTGATTTCGATTGGGGATGGAAACGGGGCGAGTTTTGGCAACTATCCGTCCCAACCCCGACTATAATAGGGGAATTTTAGGGAAAATAAATAAGGTGGGGTCGGGTTCTGGTTGAAAATAGGAAAAACTCGTCGGGTTCGGGTCGAGGGAGGGTTAGTGTAAAAAAAACTTGACCCGATTAAGTATATTATTACAAAATTACCCTTATTTATTTATTTATTTATAAGTTTAGGGTTATCTTTGTTTTCCTCTTCCATTTTGAATCTCTACTCATATTTTCCCCCCCAATACCTCATACACAAACCTCACCTCATAGTCCCGACCCTCCTCTCACCAATGAATTGTCCATCTTCTCACAGGTGACTTGTCACTTTTCTCACTTGCACAGAAACATCGTCTCCCTCCTCTCTCACAGTACGCTGCATTTCTTTCTCTCTCTCTCTCTCTCTCTCTCTCTCTCTCTCTCTCTCTCTCTCTCTCCCCTTATCCCCCTCTCCCTCTCTCCCTTAGTCTCTTACAATAGGGCTAGCTGAAATCGATTTGTAAATCTATTCAATATCCGAAATCATTTGCAAATAATTTCTAAAATGGTTTTATAATCAGTATTTTGATATTCATATATTATAAAGAAATGAGTACTGGTTAAACCCAATCTCAATCATATGATTTGTAATTTGGTTTACAAATATGTAGAATCTTTTCTCCATCTCCAGAAGTAGTGATTGGGTTTGTTATGGATTTGAATAAGTATTTGATTTTTGATAAATTCTATTTATAGTGTTTGTTTCATTTGTGATGGTTATGAAGTTTGATTTGTGAAATCAATATCTCGATTTTGAAGTGAATTTTAATTTTTGATGATTTATAAACAACCCTTAACTGATGATATATGATATTTCTTATATAATAGTAAGTAATTATGTTGAAATTTTCTTGAAATTTAACATTAGCGTAACTATTACAAACACAAAAATCTTTGGAGTTTTTTTGGGGGGAGGGATGGGAGGGGATGGTCCACCGTGTGGTTTTTGATGGGTAAAGGTGGGGGTGGGTGGGGGGGATAAATTAAGGTTAGGTCGGGTTGGAGTCCGGGTTGGGGTGGGGTGGCGAGTTTGGGGTTGGGGAGAGTACTCCCCCAAACCTTCCCCATTGCCCTCCCTAATTTTGATCGGACAATGATGTTCACCAATAAGGACCTAGACTGGGTAAACATGCCCCTTAAGGATGCTTTGGTCTGACCCTTCAGATAGCAAATTATGATGTTAAAAGGATACTGATCGATCAAGAGAGTTCTTCAGAGATCATATACGTCAGTCTATTTCTCAAAATTGGCTATATTGTGCAAGATCTTAACACAAAGGTGGGAGCACGAATAGACTTCAATGGAGATGTAGAGGCCTTGCTAGGGAAGATCAAATTGCTTGTCAAGACTGGTCCCATTGACGGAGAGAGAGAGAGTTTCATATTCTATAATTAGAGTCACCTTACAATGCCATTTTGGTCAGAGGAGGGCTCTATACTAGGAAGCCCGTCATTTAATCTCTTCACCTAAAGCTCAAGTTTCTGAGAGATCAAGGGGTTGTGGAGATCAGGGGAGACCAAGTTTCGACCCGTATTTTTTTGTAGCTACTATTAAGACCAAGATGAATTAGTTCAAAAAGATCCAGAGTGATAAGGGCAAAGGGCATTTGACCGGGGGTTAAGGAAACTAGGCTATCCCTTATCGAGCAAGTAATGAAGGAACTAATCATTGTCCCTATAGATTCATACCAATTGAATAAGGACTTTTTTATTAGATCAAAATTACCTAAGGAAGAATTAGAGAACCTTCTTTAGGTCTCCAGGGCTACCGTCGATGTCTTCACTTGGCAGCCTTACAATCTTCCCGATATAGATCTAGATGTTTTATGTCATCAATTATACATGGATCTAACCTGTCGACCAATAAAAAAGAACCAAGGAATTCAACACTAGAAAAATTAAGAGACGTAGAAAGTGAAGTCGATAATCTCTTCCATGATGGATCCATTAGAGAGGTTCAGTTCCCAAACTGGGTTTCCAAAACCGATGTGGTTAAAAAGAAGAGTGGAAAGTGGTGGGTGTGTATAAACGTCACCGACCTTAATAAACATTATCCAAAAGAAAAATTTCCACTATTTCAGATTGATTATATCATGGACTCAATGGCCGAACATCAATATATGAATTTTATATACGCCTACTCCCGATACCATCAAACACCATTGATCAAGAGAAGACCTTGTTCATCACATTTTTAGGACTTTGCTGCTACAAAATGATGCCTTTTGGTCTGAAGAATGTCGGGGAAACTATTCAATTCCTCATAAATAAGATGTTTAAGAAGCAAATGTGCGCAACCTTGGAGGTCTAATTGACAACATGCTGGTTAAAAGCAAACATGGGGTCAATCACATCAAAGATCTCACTAAGACATTTAATATCCATAAAGAGTAGAAAATAAAGCTGAATGCCTCCAAGTGTGTCTTCAGAGTTAGTTCTGATAAGTTTTTACGCTACTTGGTGACATAAAGGGGATAAAGGTAAATTTGGACTAGATCAAAGACTTTCAAGATATTAAAAATCTAACCACCATCAGAAATTTTCAGGTCCTTAGTGGGATATTAGCTGCCCCCTATCATTTTATATCCCGATTATTAGATAAATAACGACCTTTCTTTCAATCTATTAAAAAGGGAAAACAAGACAATCTGAAAGGAAGAATCTGATCAGGAACTGGAAGGAATTCGATGATACTTGGGATCTCCTCCCTTGTTATCAACTCCCACTACTGGAGAAAATCTCTATCTATACTTGGTTTCTCACAACATGCAACCGGTGGGGCGCTACTATGAATGTAGGGTAAATACTAGTTTTTGGTGTACTATATTAGCCATACTCTCCTTTAAGCAGAAGCGAGATACATGCCTATCGAGAAAATGGTCTTAAAATTTGTAACACCCAAGAGGAAGCTACGAGACTACTTTGACACCTACACAATAGTCGTATCCATGACTTACCTATTGAAGTAAGTTCTCAAGAAGGTATATCTTTCCAATAGAATGATGAATTGATCTTTGGAGATATCACAGTTCGACATCAAGTATGAGCCATAAAAATCCATTAAGGGGAAAGTTCTAGATGATTTCATCATTGAATTCTTTATATCATCACTAGACAAGGATAAGGTGTAATCGAATCCGATTTTTAAATCATTCGTCGCTATTATAGATAAACATAAATAGGGGTGGTAGTTATTTATTGATAGGACATCTATTTAACGTTGGACTGATGTTGGGATTTTCTTTGTACCACCTTCGGGATATCTCATTATTCAGGCAATTCAGCTCGGGTTCAAAGGATCCAATAACGAGGCCAAATCCTAAGCTACGATTCATGGACTACAATGGGCGATCAATATAGGAGCCAAGGATGTAGTGGTACATTGTGATTCTTGTCTGATCAAAAATCAACTTAGTGGGGGAATAAGGAGACAAATATACCATAATGCTCGTTTACTAGGGTAAAGCAACAGACTCAAGCACTTAAGATCATCCACCATTGAGCAACTGCTTAGAAACACCAACAACTATGTCAATGGATTGGATACTTTGGCATCAACTATTAACACCGACCTAAAGGGAATGATCAAGTTAGAGTAAATAGATTAGCCAAAAATTAATGAACCATAGCTAGCCTTAGACATCATGAAGATCTATCAAGCGCCCTCATGGATAAACTCGCTCTATATTTTTTAAAGAACAGTGAGTTTTCATCAGATGGTAAGGAGGCCCATAAATAAAAGATCCAGTTGGTAATGGTTTTCCTTAACTCTAAAGTCAAACTTTATCGACATTCATTCATGAGTCCTTTCCTCAAATCTGTCCATCCAAATCGAGTGGAAGGAATTGTCAATGAGATGCACATAGGTAGTTATGGTGCTCACACGGGTGGAAGATCACTTTCCTGTAAGGTGATGTATAAGGGATACTGGTGGCCTTTTATGCAAAAGGATGCTCTTCATTTCATTCACAAATGTATTAAATTCCAAGAATTCTCTTTAGTTATCAAGCAACCAACCGACGTCCTAAACCCTCTCATGAGTTCCTTGGATTTTTCCCTATGGGGCAGGGATATCATGGGAACTCTGAATATAGATCCTAGTAACCAAAAATACCTAATAAGTTCATTGACTATTTTAGTAAATGGGGGTGGGGGTGGGTGGAAGAACCTCTCTCCCACATTAGAGAAATGGATGCCAAACAGTTCAGTTGGAAAAATGTCATTACTAGATTTGGAATCCCCAGAGATCTCGTAGTCGATAATGGGAGAAAATTCGATAATGATACCTTCGAAGAATTCTGTGAAAATACAAGATCAAGATCCACTCTGCTTCAGTCCTTTTTCCACAGTACAATGCTCAGGTCAAAATCACAAATAAGACTCTCCTCTACAGAATCAAGCGTCGATTGGAAAATAGGAAGGGTAAATGGGTGGATGAGCTCCATTCATCCTCTAGGCCTATAGGAATACATCTAAGAGAATAATGGAAAACCCCCATACTTTTTGACATACGGCATGGAAGCAGTCATTCCCTTTTATATCGGTCTTCCAACCTTGGGAACTGAGATATTTGAAGATGAGAAAAATGATGCTCGATTAGATCACCAGTCGGGCTTAGCAGAAGAATGTAGAGGACAAGACCTCATACATGTGGCCATTTACCAGTAAAGGCTCACCAAAAAATATGATCGAAAGGTCAAAGTCAGTGAATTTCATGTTGACGACCTAGTCCTCAAAAAGATCTTGCCAACGACAAAGAAACCTTAAAATGGAAATATGACACCGAATTGGCAGGGACCACACATAATAGCGTCAAAGGGGGTAGGCGGATCCTACCACCTGTAAGAATTAGATGGCACGGTAGTAACAAGGTCATGGAATGCTATGAACATTAAAAAATTTTATTGTTAGATAGTTTTTGTATTTTTGAAAAGAATTCAAGTTGTTCATGTTATAAAATTTGTTCCTCTACTATTATTTCTGTTGCATAATTTTTCAATACAAAACCCACGGTGCTACAACCCAAGTTTGGTTAGTCGACCTGAAATAGGCATAAGCCCACTTAATCAGTAAGTGGTATAACTTAGAAATAAGTTGGGGCTTGTGTTTGGCATAAAACTCACTTGAAAATAGTGATGAAACTTATGTTGGGTTGGTCAGCTTAGAATAGGCATAAACCCACTTTAGAATTAAGTGGTACAATTTATAAATAAGTTAGGAGACTACATTTAGCATAAAACCCACTAAAAATGGTGGAATAACTTACGTTGGTATCATCGACCTAGAATAGGCATAAACCCACTTAATCATTAAATGGTACAACTTAAAAATAAGCTAGGGTCCTACATTTGACATAAAACCCACCTGAAAAAGGTGGTAGAACTTAAGTTGGGCTGGTTGGCCTAGAACAAGCATAAACACACTTAATTATTAAGTAGTACAACTTAAAAATAAGTTAGAGGCCTATATGTGGCATACAACCCACCTGAAAACGATGCTAGAACCCAAATTTGGTTGGACTAACTAGAATAGGCATAAACCCACTTAAGAACTAACTATAACGGACATAAACCCTGATAATTGGATGATTACATCTCATTGAGTTGTGATTAGTATGATTAGTCTACTCATTAACTATTTAGTGCAAGTTTCAACGGTCGGTCTTTAGACCTCATTGATGCTGACTATAAGTTAAGGTTGAGATCAACTTACATTTAGTGAAAATTTAACTAGCAAGCGAGTTGAATAGTAATTCTTTTGACTTAAAAAGCTTATGTCAAATAGAACAATCACTTTTTCAACACAATATCACACAAGGCATAAATCAATATTAATTATGTTGCAAGTAGATATAAAATGTAAAAGAATAAGGCATGCGAAAAAATGGAATAATTTTCATTTCATAGAAAAATAAATGGCTCAAGGACTACATAGATGACCTATTAGTCTACAAACATATACAAAAAATAAAAACAAAAATAATATCTTGAGGTGATCTCCCCCTAATTAGTCGAAGGCGCAGTCTCTAAGACAGTATCAACCACTTCCTCAACTAGAGTAGAAGGGTTAGCAATGACTTGATCAATTTTGACAACGACCCGATCAACTTCGACAACTGCTTGATTGGCCTTAGGAGCAAGGACTTTGGTGGCATCATCCCCCCTTTTTGTGAGGTCCTCTAGAGGAGGATGTTCAGTATATGCTTAGTCTCCCTTAAGGACATTGCCCCTTTGGAGCACAACCAACCAACCTAGGTTGAATGATATGGACTCATGATAGTCTAGTTGTAAATCAACCTCTTAAAAAAATACCTCGAAGCCATAATCATATGTTTTGTTGAGGTTGGATTTGTCATTTTTCTCTAGGTTAAGCTTTTGCCTTTGCAAAATATTTTTTTGTGATGTATTTTGGTAGTAAGCCTTCCTCGGGTTGGAAAACTCGGTGTCAACCCTTTTAAACTCTAGTTGAGTTCACTTAGCCTCCTCAACAACCTTGTCATTGGTGATGGTCTCTTCTCTCATCTTGGCCTAGAGGTTGTCCACCTCCTTGCTCTTTTCAGTAAGGGCATTCTTCAAGAATTTTGTCAAGGGTCTTTATATGAGGACCTCATTCGAACGAGGTCTCCTTCGACTGAAATGGTATCGATCGTGAATATATTTTTTTATAAAAAGTGTAGTGGCCAGTTATCTTAAGATATCAACTAATTAGAATTATTTAATTTATTAAAAGATAACATGGAATAATTATATAATTAAAATGGAGAAGATGGATATTATTTATTTGAAATAAATTAAATTGATTGAACTTTAAATTTTTATAGTTAACTTGATAAACCAATAAAACGTTTATGGAATAAAGTCTAACTTTATATAAGTTTGAGGTCAATTTAATAATTACATTAACTTATATGCTTAGTTAGACTTAATTAATATTTTTGGGTATAGTTTAGGGGTAAATAGGTATTTTTTTATAATTGGGAAGCAAGTAGAGTTTTAAGTTACTTATTTGTTTCTATAAAAGTGGAGGGAAATCATTTAAGGGAGGAGGCGCTGATATTTGGATTGGGTTGCGATAGAGGGCCAAACAGGCCGCTATTACGGGTTGGAAGCTGCTATAACGGTACCTATAGGCCGCTATAACGGGAAGGTGTCATATAAGGGTTGGCAACCCTCATTTTCTGATGAAAAAACCTCATCTTTATTCTCTCATTTTCAACAAGCAAACCCTTATTCTTATATCATTTTTTACAAAGCTCCACACGATGTTTTCTCTCCTAAAGTTAACCTATTCCAACTCTTCACCAAAGTTTAGATAAAATTATAACTTCAAACCCTAGCTTATATTTTCCACCTTTTAATCTAAGACTTAAAAGAGGGTTTCAAGGTATTCAATGTCTTCTCAATGTTAAATTTAAATGATTTGTTCTCACACAAGTAATTCAGCTTCGAACCACATTGTTTAGGCAAGTTTCTTTCTTCGCTTCCATTTTTATATATGTGTTGTACCCAGAATATGTCCTCCA
This sequence comes from Sambucus nigra, assembly GCA_949130495.1. NCBI lineage: Eukaryota > Viridiplantae > Streptophyta > Magnoliopsida > Dipsacales > Adoxaceae > Sambucus > Sambucus nigra. Next base: position 304,714,727 of record OX422207.1, on the reverse strand, counting down.
ATACCTAATGGACACTAGGCATAAAGTTATATGCAAATACATAAATTTCTGACCAACTACCTGTACAAGGCCTCAACCTATAAATAAGGCCTCATCCTTGTACAACATTATAGCCGTTGACATTACACCTCAACCACATATAATCGCTCTAGGCCGAAGACTTTACACCTCGATCTACATTATGCCAGGTGCCCACCTTCTAAAAATATTTCCTCTTATACACAAGTAATATGAATAGTGCACGTTGGGTTCCAGCTAACTCCCATAAATAAAGGTGTCCACTCCTCATTTAGCAGGAAAAAAAGTAGATAAATTCTGTCAAATTCTTTCCAGTTTCCCTTTATGCCTGAGTACCACTCCATTCATAAGACAAAATAGTCATTACCTCCTTAAAGATTACTCTATAAGGCCACAACCTTCACTACACAATAATATGTAATATTCATATATTAGCCTTATAATCTCTACTTGTATGCCCCTAAGGAAAGATTATGTACATGTAAGCATATATCTATTGATAATAAGCCCCCAAAGTGGATGTAGGATCATTTTATAGACGAACCACTCTAAAATATCGTGTTTATATCTATTTATCTCAATACTTTTAACTGTTGCGTATAAATTAGATGGCATAATTTACTTTAGTAGATACATTTTTACATATCAACAGTTTGTCCCCGCCTGTGGAAAACGAGGTGTTCTACCAACTTTCTTATAAATTGGGTCAAGAATACCTTGTTTTATACATAAGGATCCATGAATCTTCATTTTATGAGTAAAAATTTAGGGGTAGACCTAAATATCCATAGATTCCCTAATTATAGTTGATAAAATTTTCATATCCGTTTTGGCTAAGTCTTTTATTAGGGATTCTGGGTAGATTTATATTTTATAAGGATGGTCCCTTGTCTAAATTTTGCAAATATGATTAATTGTCCACGATCTCAAAAGGTTTGGGAACTAGGGATGAGGATATTTATCATTTTATTTATTTGTTTTTAGCATTTTGGATAAGTAATAACGTAGATAACAGGTAATTACTATTGCAACTATTTTATTTTCAAATAAGAATAGGATATGTTCTGGGTTAACACTCCAATAAGCTCTTTAGACTAATGATTAAGGTGGGAAAATCATATTTGGGTTGTAATATGCTATTTAGCTATAAAATAACTTTAGTTTCCACAGACTTTTAGTTGACATGAACTGGTCACGGTCAGTTTGTCACAGTCGAATACTGAAACATCTAGTTTGGGAAATACCTAAAGAACCCCATAACATGTTTTATGATTTTTGGGGAGAGTTAAAAGTGAAGATGACTAGGTCAAACGGTCGCTGACCGATGATTTCTTAGGTAAAACCCAAAAATGCTTTTACCTTAAGGGTTGGTGAATTCACTCGGGATAGGTTAAGAAAATTTACTAACTTTTCAACTATCGAATTACTGTTCTATCCAAGGGCATATGTTGAGAAAAATGTATGGAAGATGGAATCTCCCTATGAGAAAACCATGTTGGATCATGTTAATCATGTTAGAAATATCCTTATAAAGGAAAACAACCATGACCTTAACATTATTGGCTTAAAAGTCGCATCTTTTATGGGATAGGCCTCTGCCTCTATGTTATTATCTGCTCTATATGATGGGTTTACCTTTGCTAAGACTATTGGATTTCTCATTCTGTTTAGTTCAACTCAAAGAAAAATATTTCTAAGAACTAATTGTTTGAAGAGAAGACCACATAGAAGACAACTTAGGAAACTAGAAAATTGAATCATAACATACCTAGTTATGTGCATGAACTACCTCTATGAGGGGCAAGAAATGCTCTAGGGACAAATCAACTTCCTAACCAGAGGATTTTGATGCTAGAGTCCACGACCTTCAACAATATAATAAAGGACAAAGATACAAAGTATAAATAATCAAAGGCCGAGGCCTTAAAAGGAAACAAAATGATGGCAGATGTAAAGAACAAAAGAAAATATAAAACCCTTTAAATGGACATAGAGGCATTTATGCCCCTACTCAAATCATTGCAGGTTCTCCTCCCTTAAGGAATGCCTCTTTTTAGGAAAAGAACTATATATCTAAGAGATAAGTTAACTTTATCTCAAATAGAAAAATGTATTGTAAAAAGCAAACCTCGATCAAAGGCTCAGCCTTTGTACCACATAGAGATCCTGAAGATAGGAACTTTATGATAATGGGTTTTAAAGGAGACGCCAAGAATGAGATCACCCCTATAAGTGGGAGTCTCTATTGAAGGAAACACATGAATGCTCCAAATATCACACCCTCTATAGACACCCCATCCTAGGTCCACCCTAAGAACCTCCTTAGGTCCCTAACACTTATCCCTTCACTATAAACCCTAGGTAATACTCTGAGTACTAATTTGGAGGCCACTAGGTGATCTCGAGCCTCGTTTGACTCTAATCAGCTCTCCAACCTGAGCGAAGATCAATGAATCTTAAAAGAACTCTGAATACCCTTTCTAATGGTCCATCCCATGCATGAATTAGCCTTACGATTCAGACAAATGATCCATTTTACTCTGAGTATCGATTTGGAGTTACCAAGTTCTTTTGAGCCCCGGTTGACTTTGGTTAACTTTTTAACCCGAGAGAAACTCAATGAATCTTTAAAGGACTCTGAATCCCCTTTCTAACAGTACATCTCATGACCAAATCGACCTTACAGTTCGGACAAATGATCCGTTTCACTCCAAAGGGTTAGTGGGCGCCTCTGGGCTCCATTTGACCTTAGTCAACTCTCCTAACCGAGTGAAGCTACATGAATCCTCAAAGGGATCTAAATTCCCTTACCAACGGTCCATGCTGTGCAACTTCGAATGAATGACCCATTTTCCTCCAGAACTTCTCGTCTAGAGACCATCGGGTGATTGCGAGTCCCGTTTGACCTTGGTCAACTCCCGAACCCGGGAGTGTCTTAATGTATTCTTAAAGGGATCTAAGTTCTCTTTTTAATGGTTCACCCTGTGCGCAATTCGGACTTACAGTTTGCATTTTATGCCCATTTTTCCCAAAAAATGTTCCGAACTGCCTATAGGCACCACATGAATCCTCGTTATCGGCAGGTTATACTTTTCCTTGCCCAGCAAAGCATGACTTATGCCGATAGGCAGGCCAGGGGCCATGTCGGTTATAACCCACTTTCCCCTTATAAAAAGGGCCATGACTTCACCCTAATAAAGGAGAACCTAGATACCCCTCTCAAAAAGTCAGAGAACATTCTCTTGTAATCAAAGACTTTCCCCTTTCCCCAAAAGTCCATTTTCTCACATTTTCTTACCTCATATCCTTACCTCACTTGGTAATTCACCTCACCTCTCTACATCACTTCTATACCACTTCAAAATCAACACACTTGCATTCCCAAATTAGCAACAAGCATCCATATGGAGTTCTATTTCTCCACTCCTTTCTCAAGTTTATCCATTTTAAGTGTTATTCATCTTATTTCTATTTTGTGCCTTTGTTTCATTATATAACATCCACTAATCTTTACTCTTTATTAGTAGTATTGCACACAATCTATTTTCATAAAAAACTCAAAAGGACAAAAATAGTGTTTATCCCTAAACTCCAAAATCGGAACTTCCATTTTTATGTCTTCATTCATAAAACACATTTTCCTCACATATATGTAAGAGGACTCCCACAGTTGGATTTATGGGTTAAACCCCACCCTTATGCTATTTCTGAACTACATGGACTTGGATGACCATTGGGCTACGTAGTGTCTTGGAAAAATCACGAGATTCGAGTCCCCCTCCTCCCTTTTTTCATTTTTTATATCTCCCATATCTTATTATATCTATTTTGTGAGTTTTAAACTCCTACATCTTTGTATCTCATACGTCGTGCACATTCGCTCTTTAATAGAAATTTTTTATCCGATGAACACTTATATAATATTTTTATCATTATTTTCAGGTACACTCCTACAGATGTGTCCGCTTTGTCCCTTCCATGATGCGAGTTGGAGGATTCCATTCTCCCATTATTTATATTATACACATATACACACACATGTCATAGAGTTTAAAAGGAGAAGATTAACATTAGTTAATGAGAGATTAAAAGGGAGTAATGGGTGCCTAACACCTTCCCATTTCGTAACTTAGTCGCCAGACCTTCGAACTATTTGGTTTCGCATGCATCAGTTTGACCTTGATGCCATTCTGTTGAAACAGTGACATTGTTTTGCCCGTTTTGGAAAAAATAGGCTGGCGACTCTATGTCTTCTTGTTACCCCATTTGACAATAGACATCTCCTATATCCGTGCGCACCAGAGGAATCTGACCCCTGATGGCCATAATGGCGACTTTTCTAGGGCTTTAATTAGAGTACTAGACTCTATTTCTACATGGGTGTTGTTATTTTCTCTCCTAGTTTTCTACATGTGTACCTATGCTCCCACTTGTATGTTCCCTTTGCTCCTTTACTTATTTCATTATCTCATGCCTATCTCTACTATGCTCTCTTCTTATATATCTATAACTTTTCTCTCACTTATATGTGCTCACTTCACACACTTGTACAAATTCTCGATGCTCACTTACACATCTCCACACACCACTTGTAGATTATCTATGCTTAACTTTGCTATTAGACACCCACACTTATCTCACTTATATATATCTCTATGATCACTTACACATCTCCACACATCACTTATAGATGATCCATACTTATCTTTACTATCACACACATTCACTTGTGTATGTTCACATGATCACTCACATTATTCCCATGTGACTCTCTCACCTTACATATCTTACTCACTTGTATATATTCACATGCTTACCTATCACCGTGCTTAGTAAAGTCTTCATGCTCCATACTAGATTTACTTTACATGTTAGTTGTATATTCTCCCTCATAGTGGTAGTACTCCCCTTACTTAGCATGCAAAAAAAAAAAAAATCTCTCTCCATATGATACGAATTAAGACTCATGCATTTTTGCACACCACATCACCTGAGCATTGTAGTATTGACTATAAGGACATATTTTACATAGTCCATTTTACATTAAGTATATCGTATACATCCGTCGAAGAATGTTTACGATTATTTGGTAAAGACGACGGATCCGAATATCAAGCTTAGTCAAGAACAAACCTCCATAAGATTATTTTGGTAAGGTTGTGCTTAAAGTTCATTAATGATTCATTTAAGTGTTGGGATATTTTTTTCTAAAATATTTTTATTAACCTGAGGCATTTTATTAAGTCAAAATAGATTTTCTAAGACCTGTAGGATGAGTTTTAAAAGAAAATATTTTTCTCTTCAGTCGTTCTAATGACATCTATATGTTGTTCAAACGAAAGGAAAAAGTCGTTCAAATAATAACTTCGAACGAAATCACATGTTGCTTGATAGGTCGTCAGAAGCTCTTATGATATTTTCATCCAAAGACATCATATTGTTTTGTGTTTTTAAGGTTGTTAGATAGGTCGTGCAATCATGGATCGAACAACATTATTTTTTGTTCGAACGACCCCGACATCCAATTCGAACGACCCTGGCGACTCAAGTTTTTTATAATACCTATTTTATGAGTACTTTTTATTTAAGACATTTACTGAACAAAAAATGCATAACTACAGAAATTGTGCCTTCACTTTTAGGGATAAAAAACTTTGTTTTCGATTCACAAATCATTCCAATTAATTTAGTGAATCGTTTTAGAACCCAAGACACAATTTTGTTAAATTTTCTATTGTAGAGATGGAATCTCTACTGTTGGATTAATATCTCTTGAGGGAGTTGTTGGCTAATGGTCATTGAGAAGACTCAAGGGTGTTTTTTAATGAAGGAAGATCTACGTTTCTTATGGGTTCTTGAGGGAGTCCATTACTGATCTAGGCTTCGATCTTTACAAATTTTTCGTGGGAGATTCATTACGGATTTCATTGTGTACTTTGTAATTTGCATTTTATTGTTCATAGTGAAATAGAGGTTTTGCTCGAAAGGTTTTTTTTCGAATCTCTATTTGTTGGATTTTCATGATTAATTTATTCACCTAGATGCATGTTTTAGGCTTTGATTAATTTGGATACAAACTTGATATTTAATTAAATAATTTAAAGTTTGAAATTTACGAATTAAATTAATAATCGATATCGTACACCCTTTTACAAATTGGTATAAGGGCTTTAACTTTGATTTTATACCATTTACAAATTGCTATCAGAGTGGGTTTCACTAAATTGCAGTGAGATCCTTTTTTCGTAAAATTTTTGTGATATCCATCTTTCTTTAAAAATTTGATTTTGAAAAATTTCACAACTTTTTCGATGGACAACTTGTATAATCGGATGTCAGTTTTTGATGGGACTAATTACACCTATTAGAAAGCCCGCATGAAATCTTCCTTAAAAGAAATCGAGGAACGTGTTTGGGTTGTTTGTGAAAGAGGGTGGACTCCTGCCACTGTTCCCGTTAATAATGTCATAAATGTTAGACTGGTGTCTAACTAGACTAAGGATGAATTTAAATGGAGTATGTATAATTCTCGTGGGCTAAGTGAAATTTTTGGAGTCGTCACACCTAACGAGTTCCAACACATCATGACGTGCACCACGTTAAAGAAAGCATGAGATGTTCTACAACTTACCCATGAAGACATGAATGCAGTGAAGGAATCCAAATTGCAAAATTTAACTACTCAATTTCAAACAATTACCATGATTGAATCTGAGTGTTTTGATGAGTTTTATGCACGTCTGTGTGATATCATCAACACTAGTTACAATGTTGGTGAACATATATATTCCTGATGCTCGAGTAATTAAAAATATTTTGAGATCATTGCCTAAACATTTTATCCTGAAAGTCACTATGTTGAATTCCTTAGGAAATTTGAACAATCTTAAGTTAGAAGAACTGGTAGGAAACCTCCAGTCATATGAAGTCGATATGTTTCCTGTCATTGTCAAGCCTAAGGATAGAAGGATAACACTTAAAGACTAGTCTAAAAAAAGTGAGGAAGTGTCCAAGAGAGAGAAGAAAATGAAAGTGAAATTTTATGAATCCGAGTCTGAGGGAGAGTTTGATTCTGATGATGTGGCCATGGTTGCTAATTTTTTAAAAAAGTTTCTCAAATTTTCAAAGAAAATTCTTCCAATAAAAAGAGTTTTAAGAAAAATAAAAAGAAAGAAGATGCCAAAGAGAGCGGTGAGAAAGAGAAAGAGGAGGACGGGAGATGTTTTAAGTGCGAGGGCAGAGGGCACAAAGCGTTTGAATGCCCTATTTTTCTTAAGAGAAAGGGAAAGAAATTTCCATGTCAGCCACTCTTAGTGATAGTGACGAGAAAGTGAAAGATTCCAGGGATGAGTCATCACATGGTATATGTGTCACCTTTATGGCAAGTAAAGTGAGCACCCCTAGTTTGTCCCACGACGATGAGGATACTTGTGTACATGAGAGCCCCAATTATGATTTGAGTGTTTCTAGTGAGAGTGATGATGAGTTTGAAAGTGACGGTGAAAGTGAAGTCCAAAGAGCATTGAGAGATTTATACACCGAGACCTTAAGGACTAATAAGTTGAATAAGGAATTAGATCTTAAGGTGTTAGATTTGGAGAGGGAGATATATATTTTGAGGGGATTTGAGGAGTCGATGAGTCAACTCGAGAAGGTGAAGGTTAATTTGAGTGAGCAGTTGATCACCATAGATCAGGAAAAGAGTAAATTTGAAGCCTGCGTGGTCCAACTCGAGAGAGATATTTAACGAGCTTGGAGGGTAAAGGTCACTATATAGGATACATATAAGAAGGTAGGAAAGATGCTCCTCGGTCCCATTTTGAGTAATGTTGAGAGATTAGAAATAGGTCATGATAGTGCGTCAACTTCCCATGTTGCCCCCGAGTCGGTTCCCTAATTTGTTATAGATCCTTATGGCTCTCATCGTAACCCACCTAGGCGTCCCACTCGAGATAGGAGAGTGAGTCCTAGACGTTTTGAGAAAGGTGTTCGTAGTCCCGTGTATGTTTGCTCCCATTGTAAGAAGAAAGGACACCTTAAGGCATTCTATTTTAAGTTGGGTTGTGTGCCGCATAGAGTTTTACCACAATTTTCCACACACGCACCCACACATGATGCTCCTGGAGATTACATGAGAGAATTTGCACATATTCAAGAGGAAGTTAAAATTTTAGTCAAAACTTCACATGATTTGATGGATATTTTTCATAGGATGTCACCACCTTTGGAAAACTCCTCTGCACCTAATGGTTGAGGTTTAGACTTGTTTGCTAGCATATGATGATTCTCATGATGATATTTTCTACCTATTGCTAATGTGTACCACTTTTGTATTTAATATTTTTCATTTTGATACATTTTTTGAAAAAACAAAATATTTTTGTTTTTTGAAATATTTTTGAAAAATACAAAAAAAAAATTCTCTTTTTTTTGAGAAAAATTTGAAAAAGATTTTATTTTGATAAATTTTTGGAAAAAGACAAAAAGTTTTTTGTATTTTGTTTTACACCGTTTATGGTTGGACATTTAGGATGGCCAAGTCAAAACATCATTCCATATCCATGTGACTATTTGATAGTATTTTGAGACGATACAACATTTCATCCATGTTCTTTATAATGTTTAGAGTCATTAAGATGAGATTTGAGATTACTTTCTATATATTTGACTCATGATTTCCATTAATGCACACTTGCACGAATTTGTTTGATTATTGTATTTGTTTGTCACATATTAGAATTATTTTCATCTCAATCTTGTCTTTAAATGAACCATATGCAATAAAACTTGATAATGAAAGTAGTGTATGTAAGAACTATTGCCCGTGAGGAATTTCTTTCAAAATATATATGTGAAAAACAGGGAAGGGCTATGAAAGGTAATCATAATATCCTTTGCGATTAAACCACAGTTTAAATCGGACCTAAAAAAATGTGGCATTGTAAAAATTTGCCAAGGTTCAAAGCATTTAAAAGAGCAAAAAAAGTGTGGCATTGAAAAAAGTAGCCAAGGCCAAATTAGTTTAGTTTGATATGATCATTCAAAAAAAAGAATTGAATAGAAAAATATGACCATTATCTTATATTCGAGGAAGTTTGGTTGGAAAAAAATTAACGAATTTTCACATCCTGACAAAGTCTTGAATAAGCATTAAATAGTTTTAGACGTCATTGGTGTGGAAATCATTTTAGACTTTGATTTGTTGATTTGATAAAGTCGATGTCATTTAAATTCAATAATTTGTACATCTAACGATGATTGTGAAGGTCATTCGTTAGGAGTATCCATATTCATCGTGCATGTTTGTTATGTATGTTTGAGTTGATTTACCTATTGAATATGTTCACACCCATTCATTACGTTTCCACGATTTGGTTATCTTAGTGTAAATTCATGGTGTGTGTTATTTTTATATATTTTTTTTGCTTGAAAATTTTGAAAAATCAACAAGAGTTTGTGAATACTTTCGAGTTTTTCCTTGCATGATTGTAGTTAATTTATTCATCACTACACCATATGAGAACATTTCTAACAGACTTATATTTGGTTTTGTAACACTTAGAGTCCGTTAGGAATTTCTAACAGTTTTTAACTGTTTGTAATGACCAATGTCCATTACAATTGTATTTGAATGTATTTATATCATCTTTTAATGTAATTTTCTTATTAAATTCGTTTTTTAATACATAAAAAGACGTGCTTGCAAAAAAATTAGCGCCAAATTTGGAAACTCCTATTCGGTTACTCCTTTTTAGGTCCTCATTGCGTTCCTAAATTTCTAGGTTATCTCTCCATCTCTCACATAACTCATTGGTTTCATAATATTTTGAAGCTTCGAGAATGCAAATTGGATTCTACCTTCATTGTATTGTCACAAAGGCAACAAAGCTCAAACAATGGCAAAATAGAAAATTGCGGTGGCAGGATTGTACAGACGACTTCTCCCATCACCTCCTGCCATCGATTTTGCTTCTTCTGAAGGAAAGGTCAATTTCTTTCTCTATCTATTCATATTCATATAAACCTAATTATACTTTCTCCTTGTCAGTGTCACTTGTCTTACTTGCTCTCATTTGTAAAGTCTCTCTTCTCTCTCTTCAATTAATTGTTTCAGTTGTGGTTTTTATGTCGTCTATCACTCTAATTGATTATATGTAATAAGTTTCATGAATATATGCATTGGATTTGTGTGTGATCACATCTACTATTGATTTTACGGCCCAAAATTCTTATAAATTAATGTTATATATCAAATGATTGGGTTTAGGACCCGCCTTTTAAGGAATTACCTAGTCAAACGTCGCTTCTCGAACACCATGAATTCTTCAAGAACGAGATTATATTTGTACGTTTCCATCATAATATCCATGTCAATAGATTAAGGAAGATATCACTTCGAAATTTCCCCTATGTTCCTCCTATTTTACTCACAAGTACAATTTTAGTAGTTTGGTTCATGCACGATAGACTCCAAATCAGATTATGAGGGATCAAATGCAGGGCTTGGAGATATATATCTCTTACGATTTTAATTTTTTAGTATTTTTAACATTAAAACTTAAGAAATTATATAAGACTATTCTGTATGCTTACGAATATGGAATGTATTAGATACTAGCAAAGAAGGTAACTATTTTCCTATTACTTCCTTTGTTAAAGTGCACATTGTTAATTTTATTCTCGTAAATCTCCAATACATCATCAGTTCAATTTTAGATAAAATTTCTATTTGTTTATTGAACTGTTAATTGAGAATTACTGATTGAGATTGTGAATTGACTTGCTAGTATAAATGACGTAAGCACACGTCTAATGGCAACTTTAAAGGCACCATACCAATTTAGAGAGAAAAATATATCTAAGCTTTTACTCCAAAGTTCAAGTCCCAAAATGAAGAAGAGGAGTGGTCTATTTATAGGATACGAAGGTGAGCACTAAAGGATTAACTAACCAATGTGGGACTTATGCCCATCTATACAATTATCCTAATACTCAAGTGTTCACCTAAAGCCCATCATTTAAATAGACTAATACAATATGAAATGAAATAAAATAAAATGCAACATAAGAAGAAACTATGATTAACTAATATATGTAGCGAAAAATAAAAGAGGATATGACCAAAATACCCCTCGGATCACATCACTCTCCCCTTCTTAGAAAAGAGTTCATCCTCGAACTCAAAGGGGGATGCCCTCCTCTTCGCCAATCAATATAATGATCAATGCATGCCTAGGTTCAATGTAATCATCTGACAGGTAGTCGGTCACATGATTCATTATCATTAGGGCACTACGGCGTGGAGTAGGACAAGCAGAAGCTCGATGAACACAGTTGTATCACTTGAAGGTTAGAACGGGGTTTGAAGGTAGTGCGACAGTGGAAAAAGGGTGGGAGCGAAAGATGGAGCTAATGGAGGAGCTAGGACGGTGGCCACTGGAGGAGATGGGACCCGGGAGGAGGCATGGGTTGCGGCTGCTAGATGATGTGTCTCGATCTTGGTGGCATACTCCACCACCTTAGCGAAGGTGGGTATGTCACACAAGGCCAAGTCTCTCTATATGTAGGACTGGAGGCCGGTGATGTAGTGGTTGATCCACTGCTCCTCAGACTCGTTAAGCCGGGCCCAAGTACACAGTAACTGAAAGCGCTCCGTATAATCAACCATTGTTGTCTCCTGGCGCAAAGTCTGAAATCTAGCGAAGAGGTCCCGCTCATATGTAGCCGGAAGAAAGTCGGGAAGCAATGGAGCCATCAACTCGGCCCAAGTCTGAATAGGCGAGAGACCCTCAAACACCCGTATCTTCTCTAGATCATGCCACCAAACAGCGACATACCCCTAAAACTTCGTAGCGGATAATAGAGAACACTTGCGTCCCGTAACGTGTTTATAGTTAAACACGTGCTCTAATGAGGCAATCCAATTAACAACTGCATCCGGCTGCTGTCGGTCATCAAATATGGGTACGTCGACCAGAATGTCCCCATGCAAACTCCGAGAGAGGAACTGATGAGCTAAAGCCAACGGGTCACTCCCTGGTGGGGCAAGAATCATGGTGTCATCACCTGTGAGGAGATCCTCAAAACCAACAAATGGATCCTACCTTGTGATCTGGCGTAAAGGAGCTGGGGCCTCAACATGAGGTGGGGGAGGAGGAGGTGGATCTGCAACTATAGGTGGGAAAATTACCAGGTGGGGGAGAGTATGGTCATGGGAAAAATGGGGACAAGCACCGAGTAAATGTCCCTGCTCATGTCAATAAAAGCATGGGCGGCATCTAGAGGGGATGGGGGTGGGGGAATAATATCCGATAGTGGAGGAAGCAAGTTTGGGGGTGGAATCCAATCATGAATATGGGGGTGGGAGTCATGTAGGGTGGAGAAAAATAACTAGACACCTCACTTGCATCGATGTAATATAGAAGGGGTGGGGCGGTATAGGGGGAGTGTGGGTGGGGTAATATGGGTTAACAAAGGTGGGAGAAAGGGTGGATGATGCAACAGGGGTTGGGTGGAGGGTGGTGAATGAATAGGGGACATGAAAGGACAACGGGTTGGGTGTATGGGGGTGAGGGATAGGCATGGGGTCGTAGTGAGAGGGGTGGGGTTGAAATGGGTGGGAGGTGCTGTTTAGGGCTGGTGTATGGGAGGCAGTGGGGTGAGGGTATTATATGGAGGGGAGTGGATGAGTGACTAGGTGTTCGAAAGAATAATGGGGGTGGGTGGACTGAAATTGTGGTGGTGGTGGGTGAGGAATGGGTAGGGGAGGGAGGAAGGATGGGTGGTTGGGTGAGAGAGTGGTGGTAAGAAGGTGGGGATGGGTTAAAACCTTAGAATTTGGTGGGTGGGATTATTGAGGAGTTACTTGGGATAAAAAGGTGGAAAATAAAAGGGGGTTAGGAGGCTACCCCACCCAATTGGCCGGAGTTCCAACGGTCCGTTGATCGGAGTCGGCCAAATGGGATGAAAATAAAAGAGGTGGGTTGCCCGGAGTTGGAAATATGGATCCGAAGTCGGATCGTTGATTGGACCACCGGATGGGGGTGGGGGAAGGGTGCCGAATTCGCCAGAGCCAAGAGAAAAATGGGCGGTAGAGGCTGTTTTAGGGGTATTTTGGGGTGGGGTCTCTAAGGGAAATTCTAGATCGGGATGAGAAGAGGGAGTGGGAGAAGTTTGGTAAAATTTGGAGGAGTTTAAATTTTTTTCAGCCACTGAAAAAGTGACAGTGATAGGAGGCGACAGGGGACTGGTGGCGGCAGGAAGGTGGTTTAAGGTTGGTGGTGAAATATTAGTGGGTGGGTGAGCAATTATGGTGGTGGTGTAGTGAGTGGTGGAGTTAGGGTTAGGGTTTATGTGGGGGGAAGATGAAGATGGGTCTCGGGGGATGTTTGGGTATGGGGGCAGGATAGGGTTAGGGTTTTGAAAAAGAGATGACATGTGTTGGGTGAGGGTGGCCATGTGTTGCCTCATGAGGTAAGCCATTTTTCTCTCATTTATTCTTGCATTTGAAAAAATCTTTCATCAAGTGTTGCCTTTTGGGGAGCCATTAAAATGTGAAAAACAATTTAAATAAAAAAAAATTGTGGGGACACCGAACAAACAGATGGGGGAGCGATACCTCACTCTGGTACCAATTGACGTAACCACACATCTAATGGCAACTCTAAAGGAACCACACCAATTTAGAGAGATAAATATAACTAATCTTTTACTCCAAAGTTCAAGTCCCCATATGAGGAAGAGGAGTGGTCTATTTATAGGATAGGGAGGTGAGCACTAAAGGAGTAACTAATTAATGTCGGACTTATGCCCATCTATACAATAAGCCTAATACTCAAGTGTTCACTTAAATCCCATCCTCTAAATAGACCAATACAATATGAAATGAAAAAAAAATACAACATAAGAAGAAACTATGATTAACTAATATATGTAGCAAAAAATAGAAGAGGATATGACCAAAATAACCCTCGGATCACATCAATAAATTCCTAAATTTATTTTGTATCTTTGGTGTTAGGGTTCCTATTGGTTAGTGGTATTTTTTTCTTTTCTAAATTAAGGTCATTTTTACCACCCTGCTTATTTCAGGTACCTCATATATCACAATCTTATTTTAGTATGCTAATTGCTCATATAAGTTGTATGCATGAATTTTATTTTGATATGCAAACTACTATTGTGCATTGTATGTATGGATTTTATAAATGTTGTACTTGTTCAAATATATTTCAATTCCTCTCATATCCATCTCAAAAGAGTCATATTTTCGTCATTAGAATTATTGTTGTTGATACGAGCTTGGATATATGTATCTCTTGTGATTTTAATTTTTTAGTATTTTTAACATTAAGACTTAAGAAATTATATAAGATTAATCTCTATGCTTACAAATATGGAATGTATTAGGATATATGTATCTCTTTGAATGTATTTGTTTATGTCGTCTCTCTACTATAATGATTTTTTTCAATTTCCATCTTATTATACAATGTTCTTTTCTTCCTTTGCTAGATTGAGAGAATGGATATATCGGGACTATGGATTGAGACTGTGGATTGAGAATGGCGGTGGCTATTGTATTCGTCCAGGGTCACACCTAGAAACTTTTCATTCGCATCAAGAACATCCTTAGATACTATTGTTTGATTTGATATCCATTCTTTGTTTTTATGGGTATTTTAACATGTTTGTGCTAATTATTTGATACCTTCCTAACATAATTTATTTGATACCTTACTAACATAATCTAATTAAAATTTTGGTATCCGGGACAAATCATTTCATGTACAACACGATTGGCATCTATAATGCACATTTCAAATCTAATTTCACATCACAATCATCATCAATTTCAGATTTGTCAAATGTTGGGTAAGCCTGATATTCATTAGAATGGATTTCAGAAGTCGTTTCCCCAATTTATTCCGACTCAAACAACTCTCCATCAAAGAAGTAGAGGTCTTTATTCTTTATTCTTTAATGATTATTGAAAAATAAGCTCCAATAGGGCATTATTTAATTGATTTCAGCTACTGCTCAAATCGTGAATTTCAAATCATCCTAAATAGAAAGAAAAGAATATTGAGAACAACATTCCCAATACTGAGAAAAGAATACTAAGAATAGAATTTCTAATCGTCCCAAATTGATACTCGCTCACATTTTCTTCATGATAAATAGCATTGCCAATACCTCTTACATGTTGATGTCTCTCATGTAATCACGGATCCAGAAATTTTGACGGTCAATCAACTACATATTATAACATCTTGGCCAAATTTATAGAATGACCTATACAAAGAACAGTTTGACACACATAACTTAAATATGTGAAACAACCAAAAATCTTCCACCATAATGAAATCAATAGAGGCATTAATTTTCTGCAAAGAAGGCTAAAGCTTTCTCTTTCCCTTTCTCACTATAATAATTTATATACACTTTTTGGCATTGACGAAAGAATAAAAAGAGTTAGAATAGACCCCAAAATCTTCAAAGGTGGTTGGTGTTTTCTCTTTCCTTTTAACGTGGAGTATGTAGTATCTTGTTTTAGTTATGATGGAAAGACATCTTAGCTCAACCTTATGATCACAACATTATTAAAGTTGCTAAACTTTAAAACATTTAATTCCTCATTTTTATGCTTAATCCCTATTATTCATACTTGTAAAATCACAACCAATTGTCTAGGACCTTAGATTTGTCTCACTGCATGAACATTGGAAATTTGATTTAGCTAAAACGTTTGTTTTAAAATGGATGTGTATATTCTTGGTGCCAGATGGTGCCAGATATTGTTTGGGGGGAAATGCTCTCGCGTGATATTGGATATTGGATGTGGTGTTGCTAGCTTCAGAGGTTTTCTCTTTGATAGAGATGTACTAACCATGTCATTTGCTCCAAAAGATGAACATGAAGCTCAGGTTCAATTTTCACTTGAAAGGGAATCCCTGCTATATTTGTTGTGATGGGAACATAGAGACTTCCTTTCCTAGGGAGAGTCTTTGAAGTTGTCCACGGTGTACGTTGTAGGGTCCTCTGGCATATTAAATGTATTTATTTTTCCTCTCTCTTCAAATTTTATCCTGCTTTAAATTTGGTTTGAAATTAGTCACACGAGTATTACATGCAGGGGTAAACTTCTTTTGGAGCTGAATCCTCTATTGCGACCTGGTGGTTTCTTTGTATGGTCTGCTACTCCTATTTTCTAGAAACTTCCTGAAGATGTTGATATTTGGGAAGGTAGGTGATTGATTCTCTTACATAATATTAGAGATATTAAGATTTGGTTCACTAATTATTAAAAATTGTGCATTCTTCTGGAAATTGTTGGCAGCAATGATAAAACTAACAAAGTCAATGTGCTGGGAAGTTGTATCGATTAGTAAGGATAAAGTTAATGGAGTGGGTGTGGATGTATATAGGAATACTAACTCTAATGAGTTCTATGAGAAATAATCATAACATGAGCCTTCACTCTGCAAAGAATCTGATGATCCCAATACAGCCTGGTACTCCATTATTCATGTGAGATTAGAATCATATGTGTAGTATTTTTCTTTTTCATTTTTAAAGATCCCATGTAATTTGTAATCAACATTTTTTCATCAGTATAAACTCGACACAATTTAAGAACAGGATATTATGATGTACTTTGAAAGTACATAGTGGGGTATTGAGTTGCTACTGGTTTAATAGTAATGTAATGTATGTAGGAGTGTGTCATTATAAGCGTGCATGCACAAAGTGCCTGTTGGGGAATCAGAATGCGGGTCACAATGGCCAAAATAATGTCCTTCAAGCGTGGAGACATCACCTTACTAGTTGTCGAGTTCATAGGTTGGAGCTTATGGGAAACCTGCACCATAGGATTTCACTGCAGATTATGAACACTGGAAAGGTGTGGTTACCAAGCCATGTATAAGTGGCTTTGGGATAAACTAGTCCACTATGAGGAACGTTATGGACATGATAGACGTCTATGAAGGGCGAGTGCAAAAATTTATGGTTATAATATTTAGTTGATTGCATAGCTAAAAAGTTTTCATTATACCTTATTTTATGTAATTTTTTGTATTACTACATTAGTCCATCTTTTAATAAATTACTACACTTGTTTTTTCCCAAATCGTCCCAAATTAACACTTGTTTTTTTGTATTGCTACATTTTCTCTTTCCACCCATCAAAACATGTTGTTCGATTTTGACTCCTCTCTAAAAACCTGCTACACATTTGGCGTTCAATCACCACTTTGAATTTCGACGACAATCTATCTTTTTACAATGATCTTGATTTTGATAATTTTATTGATTCCTTTCTTCGTCTCCACAACAAATCTGATATCCAAAAACTACGAATCTCTTTTTGTAACCCTCATTATATCACCGAGTAAAATTCTACAATCAATGTATGAATGAGTCTCTATTTTCTCACAGTCGTGTTCTTGAGAACTTGATTATTGAATTTTGTAATTTTGACGAAGTAGAGTTTTTGAAGTTATCATGTCGTCAACTTAAGCACCTTACTCTATTTGGTTACCTTCCATTTGAGACATCAATTTCTACCCCCAATTTGGTCTCCTTAAAATTTCATTATTTTCAAGAGAACATACTAACATTACCGCCCTCACCCTCAATAAGATTATTGCAATTATATTCGTCGGTCTGGTTTGTAGATTAGCCTAAATCCATAATCGAGGCTGGTATTTTTTATGGATTTCTGGATCCATAGTTCAGTTCATTCAAGTTTTTCAAAATACAGAATCTTTAACACCGAAAACATACTTCATCGGAACTTCATCAAGTAGGCTTTGAGGTAAAAAAGAAAACTGTTTGGTTAAAGCCTTATAGTCTTAGGCATTTTCTGCTTCTGAATCTTGCTAGCTCGACCTGCTTTTGAGCTACTTGAAGCAGATTTAGCAGAAGATACGGTACGCTCAGTATCTTCATTGTATGGACCTACTGTTTTGACATGACCATCACATCTAGTATGCATTTGACGCACCACAACCTTATTATAACCGATCAATTGACATTAGTTAGTGTCATAATTTCATTTGACATTAGTTACTATCTTGATTTCATTTATGAATCTCATATATACTATGAGATTCTTTTTAGACATTTTTTTTTATTTTGAGGAGGCTAGAACAAATTGGTACTATCCATTATCATGATGATTTTAATTTAGTATGTTTTCACTGATTCTAAACGTACATCTTAACAGGTTGATGTTTTATATCCTAATGTGATTTTAACCTCAATTATGTGTTTTGTAGGGTTCATTTTTTTGTTTTATATGTGTTGCAATTCATGTTATGTTATTTTATGACTATTTGGTCATTTTTTTGGAGGGATAATTTATGATTATTTGGAGGGATCATTTATGATTGGTCAAATGATTATTTATCATTTAGGGCTGTTTGTTCATAAATGATAAATGACCATTTATAAATATTTACATTGAGGACGGTTATGTTCTTTTAGGGTTATTTGGTCATTTTTTTGGAGGGATCATTTACGATTGTTTGGAGGCATGTTCTGTTCTTTTAGCATTATTTGGTCATTTTTTGGAGGGATCATTTATGATTGTGTGCAGGGATCATTTATGATTTGTCAAATGATTGTTTGGAGGGATCCTTTATGTTATGTTCTTATAGGATAGTTCCTTTCGGGCTGTTCTATTCTTTTAGTATTGTTTGGAGGGATCATTTATGACATGATAAGTAATTCTAGGGGATATATGATCCTATTGCTTCAAATTTTTGTTCAATTCAATTTATTCTTCGATTTAGTGGACTTACATTATGGTATATGACATGAATAGTTTTCAGGTTGTACTCTTAAACGATCGTCGACTTACTTGAACTTTATATTAAAGACCTAAAAATAAATTCTAGTTCAACGCTTGACATTGCTTAATTTCACTTTATATATATTTGTTGATTTCATTCATATCTCAAGGTTCCATATGTAGACTAAGATTCTATGTGTAGACTATATGTAGATACAAAAGATGCCTTTTTTAAATTATCTCTATGTTTTGTATGAGTTTTTTTTGTCTACATATCTTATATTTTAATTTTATTTCAGCTGAATGCCACATGTGAAAACAGAGTATGGAATTCGTAATATACTTTCATAGCACTATGGTTATCATTTATAAATAATCTAATTTAAAATTTTCTCACATTTCAGGGTAAATGGAGATATCTTTTTGGCATAAGTATTTTGTGATGATGAATGAGATAGACGTAATGTGGGTGATACAAGTGGCATGGTGTAATTGTGGTCGCCCTTGGAGACATGATATGGTTGTGATGAGAATTTGTATCGCCTTAACGTGCAATGCCGTCATAATGACCGAGTGTGAATAGAATTTTCTCCGAAATTTTGAATTGTATATGGTGCTACATGATATTTTTTTAAATAGTTGATGATATATACGAGGTCCAAGATGGACTATTATCATTATTGCGGTATTTTGTATTGTCTAGACATGGTCGATAGTCATGTAAACAAAAGAAATTCTTCCCAATTTTTATAAAATATTTGTATTATGTATGGCACTTGGGCAAACTAAATACGACGTGTGGTCTTATCAATGACGTATACTTTTGAAAATTAGCGTCGTGCCTTTAGGCACGGGCATATATATATATATATATATATGGGGGTGAAATTGGGTATCTAAAATTGGGTATGTGAAATTGGGTATGCGAAATTGAGTATATACGCATTAGAATAGTGAAATTGTGTATATACATGATTGGGATATACACATTAGAATAGTGAAATTAGGTATATATTATAAATTTGAGCAATATATATGATAGTTAATCTCTCTCTCTCTCTCGTAAACCCTAATTAGGGTTTGCATGGCAACCCATAACCCCCTCCAACGTTAACCCTAATCCCCAGACATACCAAATGCGTGGAATCGATCGTTTGCATCTGTGGTGGCTGAACCCTCTTCTTCACGTGATCTGGGACTTAAGAAACCTACCACTTTCAAATGGGAACCTGTAGTTCTTTTTACTAATGAGGATATCTGTACTCTATCAAAGCCTTTCAAACATGCATTAGTAGGGAAGTTTTCCCATGGACGACCTTCAATGGATGTTATTAGGAAAGTTTTTCAAACGTTTTCTCTTAAAAAAATCTTTCACTTTGGGCCTACTTGATCATAAACACATTTTGATTAGATTACATTCGGATGAAGATTATTCTCGTATGTGGATGAGAGAAACATGGTATATCGGCAAATTTCCCATGCGAATATTTAAATGGACTAATGAGTTTAGACCAGACATTGAAAGCAGCCTTGCACCCATATGAATCTCCTTTCCTCAACTTCCTATACATTTCTTTTCCAAATCTTCCTTATATTCAATATCTCAGTTGATAAGCGACCCATTGAAACTTTATGCTTCAACTATTAAAATCAATAGACTTAGTCTTGCCAGGTTATGTGTTAAAATGGACCTAACCAAATCTATTCCAAGACAGGAGGTTTTAGTTGAAAACATTCCTAAATATTGTACCTATTGTGCCAAAAAAGATCATAATGAAACTTCTTGTATGTTTAAATCCCCAATAACAACTACCCAGCTAAAGAAGACAGCTCGCTATGTGATCAAGAAAAAACCCTATCCATAATCAAGATGCAAACCAAGAAGGCCCTTAAGTTAAAGGCAAAGAAATTTTGAAAAATCAACTACCTATCTTAGATACAACAAAGGAGAATTTCCCTCAAACGGTTTCTACTCGGAAAGAACGCTCATCACATAAGGGAAAAGAAGTTTTGGAAGATCAAGTCTTTGATTTAAATTTACAATAGGCAAACATAGCAGAAATGAAAGATAAAGTTCAAGGATTTATTGAAGAAGAAGCAGGCACAAATATGGTCATAGAAGATGGAGAAATTCAAGATAACAATTTAATGATGGTCCCTTTTATAGGAAGCTTCTCCATGAAAGTCTAACCCAAGATTATTCAAGACCATATCCATAAGATTCAAAGTGTGAATGTCAGTATTGATGAAGTTCATATTGTAGACACACGTTCTATATCTCCAAGAGCATTTGACCTTCCTGATTATGAGATAAACAAGGCTTCATTGCCTTTATCTATCTCTAATATTTAAGAAGGTGATCCTATCAATTCAAGTACAGTGGATTTTTAACACTGTGCTAGAAGTTTTGATAGAAAGATCAACTTATATAAGGCCAGTCAGTAGGAGGAGCAATCTAAAGGAATAAGTGATGAAGATCCTCTTGTGCAAATTAAGAAAGTTAAAATGACAGATCCTCTTTTTAGAATATTGACCAGAGCTCGAGCTAAAGGTAACAAACACTCGCAATTATCTTATTCCAAATGATTAATCTCATTGTCTGGAATATTAGAGGGGCTGCAAAAAAGTCATCATCAAGAAGAATTAAAATGATTCTTAAATTGCATAAGCTTCCATTTATTTCTCTGTTGGAGCCTAAAGTTAATGCTCAAAAAATTGATAAGTACAAATATAAATGAGGATTTGAAGGTTGTTGTAGCAATAACAGGGGTAAAATTTGCTTATTTTGTAGATATAACATTATAGTTAAGGTGATTGTGGACCATCCTCAACACTTATCTATACAGTTGGATCACTCAGATTTTAAGTCCTCCATGTTCCTATTCATTATTTATGCTAAGTGCTTTATTGAATAGAGAAAAGATCTATGGAATCAACTGGTGGACGTTTCAAAAAATATTGAAGCTTTTCCTTATTTTGTTATTGGTGATTTCAATGTTGTTTCCTCCCAAGCTGAAAAAGTGGGAGGTAATGACATAAATTATCAGGCTGTAAATGATTTCAATGAAGCAATTGATGATTGTGGTATAAGAGACATGGGTTATATTGGATCTAGTTTCACTTGGTATAATAAAAGAAAGAATGAGTATATTATTATGTCTACATTGGATAGGTGTCTTTATAATTCTTCTTGGGAAGCTAATTTCCCAAATCCTATAATTAAACATATAAATAAAGCATATTCAAACCATGCTCCTTTGATCCTTTTTATGAAAACATCTATGGATGACTGTTCTAGACCTATTAAGTTTCAATCTATATGGGGATCATATCCATCTTTCCTCTCTACTGTTAAAAATTCTTGGGATGAAGATCTTCCTGGAATAGTCATGAGGAAATTTTCTCTTAAACTCAGAAGGCTAAAAGGGGATTTGAAGAATTGGAATAAAGAGGTCTTTAAAGATATCTTTCAATCTTTGAAAAACCTTGATGATGATATTGCTCAATTAGAAGTGAACTATGAGATGTACAGTTCAGACTCTAATAAAGAAATTCTGAAGATGCCATAAAATTGGAAGAAGAATATTGGAGGCAGAAGTCATATTTCAAACGGCTTAAGTTGGGATATGCAAAATCAAAGTTTTTTAATGCCACTGTGAAGGAAAATCAACATAAACTCCATGTTCATTCCTTAAAATCTAATGATGGATATTTTATTGAGTATCCTTAAGTGTTGAAGACTCACATTGTTGATTTCTTTACGAATCTATGGTTACTTGCATCTTCAATCCACATTCAGGATATTTTTGAGTTTATCCCAACTTTGATATTAACTGATATCAATGCAACTCTTAAAGAGTTACCCTCTGAATTGCAGATCTACAAAGCCATTACTGATCGTAATGAGGATGCAGCTCCAGGGCCTAATGGATTTGGTGGATCTTTTTACAAAATATGTTCCCCTGTTATTAAAATTGACTTATTATCTGCTATTTCTTAATTTTTTGAAGGTAGTTCAATCCCACCAAGCTGGTCCAGCACTTCTGTTGTTCTTATTCCTAAAGTCAGTGTCCCAAGAATTGTATCAAGCCTATACCAATTAGTCTATGCAATTTCTTAATGAAGATCATCACTAAAGTGCTTTGAAATAAAGTGGATAAAGTTCTTCCATTGATCTTTTCATCCAACCAAAGTGGATTAACTCAAGGGAGAGCTATCCAAGACAACATTCTTCTTGCAAAAGAGATGGTTGAAAATTTAGGCAATAAGTATCATGGAGGTAATGTTCTAATTAAATTGGAAATGGAAAAAGCCTATTATAGAGTCAATTGGGGATTTCTTATATCAGTGCTCAAGGGCTTTGGTTTTAGGGAAAGATGGATTGATTTTACTTAGAGGATTATATCCTCTAATTGGTTCTTTATTCTTTTTAATGGGCAAAGTTGTGATTTTTTTAAATCTTCCAGAGGATTGATACAAGGGGATCCCATTTCCCTGGGTCTTTTCATTATTTTTGTAGACTTTTTTAGCATAGGCCTGAACATGCTTATGGAGAAGGGGAAAGTTAAACCTTTCTACTTACCTAGTGGAAGCCCCATCATCTATCACTTATCTTTTTCTGGTGATTTTATTATATTCTGTAGAGGGGATTAAAAAAGGTTTAAGGAATTTAATGGGATTTCTTGACTCTTATTCTTCCATGTCTGATCAAAAGATTAACTTCAATAAGAGTTGTTTCTCAATTGATATCAAATGTTCTCCTAATTTCAAATCCAAGGTTGCTAAATGCACAGGGCTGAGATTTAAAGATCTTCCTATTAAATATCTAGGTTTCCCTATTTTTAAAGGTAGAAACAAACTTAAATTTTATTACAGCCTGATTCAATCTTTGAGGTCTAAATTGGCTAGTTGACAGTCAAAATTTGTGTCTATAGGTGGGAGACTAATTCTCATTAAACATGTACTATCATCTATTCCTCTTTCCTTATTGGACACTATATCCCCTCCCAAAACCATTATCCATAGAATTCAAAATCTTTTTATTAAATTTTTCTGGGGTGGTAATATTGAACAAGGTTGGAAATTCCAATGGAAGAAATGGGAAGTTTTATGTAGAGGTTCTCATGAAGGTGGCATTGGATTTAAGTATTTGAATTTTATTTTAAAATCATCATCCATGAGACTTTTTTGTAAACTCAAGTCAGAGAAATCTCTCTGGTCTTCTTTCATGGCCAACAAATACAAGAATCCTAATGCAACCTATATTAGTGGATCTCACATTTGGAAGAGAATCATGTCAGTTGAAGATGTGTTCTTAGATATTATGGAGTATGTGGATGGTGGCTAGATCTGGAAACCTCATAAAGTAGGTGACTTTAACTTTTCTTCAGCCTATGATCTATCTAAAGGGCATTTTCCTTCATCCAGAGTATATGATCAGATATGGGACTCTAATATTCCCCCAAAAAAACTCTCTATTCTTTCTTGGAAGTTGTTGAACAATTATGTTCCTATTGATGATTGCATCAAGCAAGTGGGAATTAGTCTTTGCTCTATATATAAGGCCTGCAAAATTCATAAAGAGTCCATTATTCACTCCTTTATTCAATGCCTAGTCATCCACCCTATTTGGACTTTTTTTGCTGATCTGATGGGAATTACTTTAGATAGATCTTCTATGTCTACTCTTATGCATAATTTGTGGATGAAATCAGGCTCTAAAGATTACCACAAATTTCTCTGTAAGTGCATTCTTACAGTGGTGTGTTGGGAGGTTTGGAAAATTAGAAATATGTTTACTTTTGAAGATGTTCAAATGGATGCTCATTATATTATTTCTTAATCTATTTCTTTTATCTCTGATATATGTTCGGGCCTTATTTTTAAGAACTCTTTCTCTGATTTTGATTCTGGTATTAGAGATATATTTTATATTAAATCCTCAAATAATATCCAATTATGCCAGTCCATTCAATGGTCTTGTCCCCCTTCCAAATGTTTCAAACTAAGCATTGATGTTGCTTCTATAGGCAATCCAGGACCTAGTGGATGTGGTGGCATTGTGGGAGATGATAAGGGAGATGTGATCTTGGCTTATGCTCACTCTACATATATTGCATCTAATTCTTATGCTAAATTATATGGTTTTAAAATGGGTATTAGTTATGTATTGAATTTCATATTGAGGAGATCTATATAGAGGTAGATTCTATGTTTGTGGTGAATCTTATCAACAGGAACTGGAAGCCCCCAGGAAATTGAAGACTTTTGTGGATGATCTTAAAGAAGACTTGAAAAAGTTTCTAAAATAGTCGTTATCCCATTGTTACAAGGAATATAATATGGTGGTTGATTCTCTAGAAAATTTTGGCATTCATTGCAAGACTAATAAGATCTTTTCATCTAATATGGATCTTCTTACTATGGTAAGGGGAGCTGTCAGGCTAGACAAAATGGGCCTGTCATTACATCAGATCATATTCTATCAACTTCTAGTTATCTTCTTCATCTTTTATGTAATGGGGTTATAATAAAACCCCATATTTATTACTTTCAAGTTTTCTGTAGTTTGTTTGCCACTATAGAGAGGATATATCTCCTTGAATAAATATAGGGGTGGGGTTTCTTTCCCTCTTCCAAAAAAAAGAGTAATATATACAAAGATACACACACACACACACACACACACACACATATATATATATATATATATATATATATATATATATATATATATATATATATATATATATATATATATATATGTGTGTGTGTGTGTGTGTGTGTGTGTGTGTGTGTGTGTGTGTGTGTATCCCCACACATACTCACACGTGCACATCTATATACATATACTCATTAACACCCCGACCTGAGTTTGGGTCATCATTGGATCAACTTGCAATGAATCAAGGAGTTAAAAGGGGAGGGGAAAAGTCTAGTTTTATTATTTACGAAAAAACCCCTTTTAATTGCACTATTTATGGAAGACTAATTTATCGATTTTAAGTTGGGAAGAGAAGTGACCACTTTAAGTAGTTAAGTTATTTAAAAGGTTTATTTATAAAAATCTGATTTAGTTTGCGATACCAATTAAATAAAAAATTAACCATATTTATCCTTGTATTATTACAAACCATGACCAAGGGCCCCGAATAAAAGTTTGATTGTCCCAAATCATCGATGTTTCAAAAGATAATTTAAATAAAATAACAAAGCACTGGCGACGTTGATTGACCTCTGGGCTTTTCTCGCGTTCTTCCCGACGTCCCTACTTGAGATACCCAGGGTTGGGGTGGGGGATTTAACATAAAAAAATGGGGGTGAGAAAATTCTCAACAGGGTGGGTAATACTAACATTTCACATTTTCTACAAAAATACTATACATATAACATGTATATTAATCAATTCCAAAAACGTTTAATAATTTAGCTTGTATTAATGCAACTATAATGCAGTGCACCGCACCCGAGCGATGAACTCGTACTCACACTTCATCATCTTAACCACCTTTTATTGGGTTTAAAGACTAATAATCCTATTTTGTTCATTAGTGTCCTCTATATCACATTTCATTAGGTTGTCTTACTTAAGTATTTTCAAGCACAACCATTATTCTTTCCTTTTTCATTATCTTTTCTTGGAATCTTCCAATAACTGCATACTTTAATAGGCTTCACCCCACCGGCTATGCTATCATATGCTCTGGCCACTAATTGTGGGTCTTTCACCCCAAGGCTCTGGGCCCTTCATAATTATTTTCAGTATTATCCGAGTTCATATTAATATGTTTTAACATTTTTGGCTAATGTCCACATTATTCCACCATTTTACCGTTGTCATCATTTCTACTATTTATATCACTATTTCATCTTGTCATCGTGTTATTGAACCCATTTTATCCATTTTCACCAAACCCGACCGATAAGAACTAACAAGGAAATCAACCCACTAGGACCCTCCATTTTATCAAAATGATCATTTTGTCTTTTCTTTCATCACAACTTTTTAAAAACATATTTAATCCATTATGGCACTAAAAACCAATCTTTTCTTTCACAACACACTTTTGTATGATTTTATGCCCAAAATCACACTTCATTATTTTATGTCTTCTACATAAAATACATTCAATCATATAAATACAATTTTAGCCAAATGTCCACTGCTTATCCCTATTATTTCACGTGACTTCAAATACCATTTCCTTCATTCTAACAATATTTATCATAGATTTGGGATTGTTTTTCTACATTTATTTAGTTCCTCATAAAATCCATTTAAACATAATTTATCAAGTCTAAAAATTCAGATTCTATCTTACTACCTGTATCTACACATGTTAAAGGGGATTTCAAGACTATAAATTCCACAAAATCACTGAAACAAGATATAAATCATGGGTTTATATTTTTTTTATGTTTTCTTCCATATTTCAAGGTAAAAATGCCATTTTATTCATAAAACACCCATTTGGGGTTTACCTTCTTTAAAACCCCATTTGTGCAAGATTTGAATATTTTAGCAAATATCATTATTTTTGGCATTATTTCATCTTTAGCATGCATCATACCCATGTCTTTCATAACTAGAACATTGAAATCATAGGAAGAGGAAAAACCTACCTCAAAGTTTGAATAGGAGATAAAGAGAAGATGACTATGGAAGCTCCTAACTCCAAAGACCCCTAAAAGCTCTTCAAGATGTTCCAAAGCTCCTCCTACAAGCTTGGCTCTACCCACTTCTTCCATTGATAATGCTTGAAGATGATTAATAGAGCATGTAAATGGTGAGTAATGGTGTTTCAAAGTGCTAGAAAGGTGTGGCTATGGTGGGAAATGCTTGGGGATAAGGACGAACTCTTGAACTTAGAGAGAGAGAGAGAGAGAGAGAGAGAGAGAGAGAGAGAGAGAGAGAGAGAGATGTTGATAACAATGGTGTAACACCCCATAATTTTGGAAGATTTAATATTTAATTATTTTTTGGAGTTATAAAAATATTTAAATTAGAGAAACTTAAATTCATGAGTTGGATAATTTAATTGAGTGAGCCGAATTATTTATAATTGGCGACTTTTAAGTTTAATGGTTCAAAATCTCGCGTGTCGCATTTAGAGGTCGAAATTTGGAAATGTCAAAAAGTATTTCGGATGACAATTTTGAGTGCGCGGTTGCGTCCGAATGGGTTTAGATAGACATAAAAGAGTACCCGGGGTAGTAATTTGGTCTCGGGGTATTTTTGGGCACAGCCAGGCCCACACGGGGTGAGTTGGGCCTTTTTAATTAGGCCCACATGGCCAAAAACGGGATTGAATGTTTTTAACCTAATTGAGGGATTTGGGAACAACAGTCAACACACCTCTAAACCTAGGGTTTGAGAGGAGAATTGGGGGAAAGCTAATCAACAGCCAATTTGGGGATTTTTGAGCCAAATTAAAGGACTACACCAACAGATCAGACACTACGAACAATTACAGGCAAGTGGTTAACTGTTGTGATTTCTAAATTGATGATAATCAATTCATATCATAGTGATGGGTAAACCAAAATTCGTTTTGGGGGTGTAACCAAAGTTTAAATTGGGTTTTCGAAAATTGATATACCTTAATGGGATTAAGGTGGAGATTGATCATGTTTATGATTCTATAATGTAAAGAACTGAATCATATGTTAAAACCAGTAAGAGTTGATGGTTAATTGTTGTTAATATGAATGAAATTCGTATTGGAGATTTGAAACCCGGATAATTCCCAAATCGGGAAAACGTTGGAATAAATGGATATTGATGATGAATTTAGGTCTGTGGGATGTTTAGACCCTTTCCTTATATGGAGGATGTGTTATTTGTATTTGGGTAAGGGATTCGGTTGATAATTTAAGCTTTAAGTTTCATCCATGGCTGACAGTGGTTGGAGAGGACGAATACTGGAACGATTGATCCATCGACCAAGGGGGCTTGATCGATCGATGATGGAGAAATCTGGGCAGTTCGGCCAGTTTGTTATATAAAGGAAAATTTAGTAAAAGTTAAGTTTCATACATTAATAAGTGATAAATAATTATGAAACACGTATTCCTAGCAATTATGGGAGAAAGTAATTGGGACTAGGATGAATTTATGTGGGGCACTTAATGGATGAATTTGAGAGATTTTATTCCAAAATAGTGAGATACGGATCAAGTGAGCGAATCCGGGTATATTGGTCAAGCGACCTCAAGGCAGTGAATTAAGTTTGGAGATAAACTAATTAATTTAGAGTCGGGATATAGACTCGGGAAATATTTAATTTCGGACCAAGTGATCGAGTCCGGGTATGTTGGTAATTATAGGTAAATATAATTGGGAAATTATGGAGATGAATGTGCGACACATTGTGGGCAAAAATGTTGGAATGAAATTATGAGAGGTAAAATGGACCAAGTGAGCGAGTCCGGGTATAATGGTTGGATGACACCAAGTTATTAAATTAATAATTGTGATAATTAATTTAATTAGAGTCGGATTGTATACTTGGGTAGGATTAAATTAATAAGTGTGATAATTAATTTAATTAGAGTCGGATTGTAGACTCGGGTAGGATTAAATTAATAAGTGCAATAATTAATTTAATTAGATTCGGACTGTAGACTCGGGTAGGAGTAAATTAATAAGTGTGATAATTAATTGAATTAGAGTCGGATTGTAGACTCGGGTAAGATTAAATTAATGGATGTGATAATTAATTTAATTAGAGTCGGATGATAGACACGAGGAGGTATTAAATTAATATGTGTGTTAATTAATTTAATTAGAGTCGGACGATAGACTCGGGGATGTATTAAATTAATATGTGTATTAATTAATTTAATTAGAGTCGAACGATAGACTCGGGGAGGTATTAAATTAATATATGTGTTAGTTAATTTAATTAGAGTCAGGTGATAGACTTGGGAAGGTATTAAATTAATAAGTGTGTTAATTAACTTAATTGGAGTCGGACCATAGACTCGGGGAAAGTATTATATAAATTGAGGTGTGAGTTAAATATATCAGAGTCGGACCAGAGACTCGGGAAGATAATAAATTATCAAGTGAGAAAATTAATTACGTTGAGTCGGGCCACAGACTCAGGAAATTACAGGCAGTGTACGAGATTTTGAGTACACGGTAAAGTCGGGGTTTATATTATATATATACGGTGTAGTGATAGTATATATATATGCGTGTATATATTGTGTGTTATATTAAATATTAGTGATTAGATATTTATTCAATTTATATACTCTAATGCTATCAAGGGAGGTTGCGCGATGTGGGTGAATCTCCTAGCTTGAGGAGTAGGGCGAGTATATCCCTTGGTCATAGCGTCCGGTATATATGGGTGAGGGATTTATCCCACTTTCCGGGAAGGAATATGACCGCCTCCACTACATTTATATTTTGGTCAAGTTGGTGAGCGATTCCAACTTGGGGAACTAGGTTTTGTGGGCACACCTAGTGAGATAGCATTTTAGAGGGAATCATCTGGCGAGGGTATACTTGAAGGGATGGATATACGTATGTTATATGTGTGGATATTGTGGTAAAAGTATGTATATAATGGTAGTAAATATTATATACGTGTAATAATACAGTGTGTGATGTATTTACTTTATATAACTTGTGACACGGTTATATGCTACTATTTAAGAGGAATTAATTGAGTTAATTGTGAGATAACTTATAATTTAAGAATCATTATACTCGGGTTAGAGTAGTATGGCAAGGGATGGTTATACCAGGACTTGTTGAACAGGGTAGTACAACTAGGTGGGGTTAAGGTAACTGGTAGGTGTGCACAATAGTGGAGGGGTGAGAATGCCCACAAGGGAGTGCGACACTAACTTAAATATGAAGCGCATTCATGCATTTTAAATTACTCCAGTTAATTCACTTGATAAATATTTTCAAAATGTTTTGGGTTCTAACCCTATCTATAAAACTATTTTCAAAACCTTTTAGGTGTCCAACCACAGGGACGCCAGGATTGATATTCTATTCCATGGACACGGATCTGCGGCATATGTGGATGCTACCAGGAGTTTGGACTAGACGCATCATTCATTCATTCCTAGAGTAGGAATCTTGTATCAGTTTCAGTTTTATTTAGGGCACGTCGCCCAGACTTTCAGTTCAGTTTAATATTAGTTTATTCCTGTGTTGGATATTTGTATTGGATTATTTCACTTTGGTGGCCGGTGCTTTATTCGGCAAATTGTTTAATTAATTATTCAGTTGAGTTTTATTCAGTTGTGTGAATGGTTTATATTTATTTCCACATGTACTGTTTTGTGTAATTTAAAAAGTTAAAATTGGCACCAGCTTTTGGAATACTAGGTGGCTCGTAAGTTTTAAAAAGTTTTCAACAGTGATGCTAAGGATGATCCAACTGAGATTCCTATTTTAGTTCGGTATATGACTGATCACCCGATATTTTATTAGGCGTGGTGTCACAGATGGTATCAGAGCATCAGGTTCTAGTGTCCTTAGGATCTGTGCGGCTTTTCACATTTAGGCTTAGCAATCTTTGATATAGAGCCCTATTATAGGATTGTTGTATTCTCATACGTATGAGCATATATGTTCTTATGCCAAATTTATATTTGAGAGTGAAATCATACAAATTCGATTCTCACTCCAGATGACGCCCAGGAGAGAGAGAACAACTAGGGCAGCAGGGGGAGATGAGACGAGGGAGGCTCGCCAGGAGCAAGAGTTACCGCAGCAACGACCAGAGATGATTTTGGCAGCATAGGTAACTGAATTAGTGGCACAGGCAGTTGAAGCGCCGGTGGTCGCAACGGCAGGGTACTTTCCATGGGATCCGCCACAAGTGCTAGTAACGCCGGATGTTCAGACTCACGCGGGGTTGTCGGGGTGGAAACAAGAAAGAGAGGTTATTTTTAGTAGTAACCCACCAGAGTTGTGAGGGGCTTTATATGTAGTGATAACGTGTCAAGGAAGAGAGATATCCAGCGTCACCTACGCATGTGCAATGAGGTGCGGAAGCAAATGCTAACCACTTTTAGTTTAGTGGGAGCAGCGCTACAGTGGTGAGAGTCGATCACCACAGTTGAGAAAAGGGACACACTAGCTATTGCAGAGTTTTGGGTGCGGTTCGACCGCAAGTATTTCCCTCCAGCGATTGAGACCGAAACGAGGAGAAAATTTTGTGAGGTGACTCAAGAGGACCGTTAAGTGTCCGATTATGAGGAAGAATTCCCTCTTTGGCAAAATTGTGTACCGAATGAGGTAAGCGGGGAAAAGAGAAAGAAAGTAAAGGTTTGTGGATGGGTTGTCTGGAGAATCAAACAACATTTAATTGGTAAATACACATTAGTAGCTTATATTGATGTCGTTAACGCAACACTCCGGCACTGTGAGGAATATCACTTCCACGCGAAAGAAAGAGGGAGAGGAGTGGGAACTAGTCAGTCGGATAAGGCGGGAGGGAACAATACTAGTGGGGTATCCTAGCAGCAAACTGGGGGAGATCAGGAGCAGGATTTTCGGCAGGGAAATCATGCCAAACGATTTAGAACTGGAGGCTATCGGCATGATGGACAGGAATTCCAACAAGGTCGGCAAGGAAGGGACCAGTGGCTGGGTGAATGTATTAGAAGGTGTTTCGTTTATGGGGAAAGCGAGACACGTGAAGAGAGTTTGTCTTAAGTGAGGCAGGGGTCAACTACAGGATGAGGTTCTGGATGTACAACCACTAAAGCAAGTCATGGGCGCATTCGGGCAGGGAGAAGATGCTCCGGAACCCGAGGATCAGCCGTTGCAGCTGGAGTATAAAGGTAATTATATTTTACCCTATGGGCATGGGGTATATTTTTGAGTGACAAAGAGGATGTCATAAAATAAGACTTATTTTTCACTAGAGTTCGTGGGTGAGTCGAATTTAGTGAGTGTGTTGGCTGTAGCAGTCATAGTATATGGATAAACTTTCCGTGGGGTAGCGGAGTTCCTTGGTGTTCTTCACGAGAGAGTGGAGGTGTACACTGAGTGAAGGTTCAAATTATGCGAGGAGTTACTACTTTCGAGAATTATGGGAGTAGGGTTGTTAATATTTTCTAAATATCGGCTGGATAGCGATGGAATTTAACTATGGTGGATAGTAGTATAAAATTTTGGTGTTCGCGACACCAGGGTATGGTTGGTACTAGGTATCACCTGAGAGGGCGTATAGCCTATATCTATGTGTATATATATGTTGTATTGCATGGTGCGATAGCACATAGTGAGGTTTTGTGTTCTCACATTTTATCCCGGTAAGTGCGGATGTTTACTGAAGTGAATCAGGGTGGTTAGATTTATTTTCGAGCAAGAGAGATAGCTCGGGGTTTATTTTGCACAAGGACTAGTGATAGTAAAGGCGCTACATTTTATGTTGTCCTTGGTAACATGAAAGTAAGCGTATATACTTTTGTGTTGAGAGACAAGTATTTTGTGGGAAGATGGTTAGACGTCTGTACATGGGCTGAGTACCCGGGCAGTAGATATATATGTATATATATATGTGATATGACTACAAGTTTGAAGTTATATTACAGGTTACGACTAGCATAGTCGGGTAACTTTCGTGCGGTAAAGTGCGGGGATAGGGTGTATGGGCACCTGGGTTAGTTAAGGCAAATTTTGTGCGGTTAAGTACGGGTATAGAGTGTATGGGCGCCCTAGTTAATTTAAAGGCATACTTGTGTAACGTATGGTTAGAAGCGGATGGGATAGATATAGAAAGCTTGGAGGCACATGACTAGAGAGTAATATGCGAAGCTTGGGACATTACGCTCATCTTAATTTCGAGGACAAAATTCCTTTGTAAGGGGGGAGTATGTAACACCCCGTAATTTTGGAAGATTTAATATTTAATTATTTTTGGGAGTTATAAAAATATTTAAATTGGAGAAACTTAAATTCATGAGTTGGAGAATTTAATTGAGTGAGACGAATTATTTATAATTGGCGACTTTTAAGTTTAATGGTTCAAAATCTCGCGTGTCGCATTTAGAGGTCGAAATTTGGAAATGTCAAAAAGTATTTTGGATGATAATTCTGAGTGCGTGGTTACGACCGGATGGGTCGAGATGGTCAGAAAAGAGTACCCGGGGGTAGTAATTGGATCTCGGGGTATTTTTGGGCATAGCCGGGCCCACACGGGGTGAGTTGGGCCTTTTTAATTAGGCCCACATGGCGAAAAACGGGATTGAATGTTTTTAACCTAGTTGAGGGATTTGGAAACGGCAGTCAACATACCTCTAAACCTAGGGTTTGAGAGGAGAATTGGGGAAAAGCTAATCAAGAGCCAATTTGGGGATTTGGGAGCCAAATTAAGGGACTACACCAACGGCTCAGACACTACGAATAATTACTGGCAAGTGGTTAACTGTTGTGATTTCTAAATTGATGATAATCAATTCATATCATAGTGATGTGTAAACCAAAATTCGTTTTGGGGGTGTAACCAAAGTTTAAATTGGGTTTTCGGAAATTGATATACCTTAATGGGATTAAGGGGGAGATTGATCATGTTTATGATTCTAGAATGTAGAGAACTGTATCATATGTTAAAACCAGTAAGAGTATATGGTTAATTGCTGTTAATATGAATGAAATTTGTATTGGAGATTTGAAACCCGGATAATACCCAAATCGGGAAAACGTTGGAATAAATGGATATTGATGATGAATTTAGGTTTGTGGGATGTTTAGACCCTTTCCTTATATGGAGGATGTGTTATTTGTATTTGGGCAAGGGTTTAGGTTGAGAATTTAAGCTTTAAGTTTCATCCATGGCTGACAGTGGTTGAAGAGGATGAATACTGTAACGATCGATCCATCGACCAAGGGGGCTCGATCGATCGATGATGGCGAAATCTGGGCAGTTCGTCCAGTTTGTTATATAAAGGGAAATTTAGTAAAAGTTAAGTTTCATACATTAATAAGTGATAAATAATTATGAAACAAGTATTCCTAGCAATTGTGGGAGAAAGTAATTGGGACTAGGATGAATTTATGTGGGGCACTTAATGGATGAATTTGAGAGATTTTATTCCAAAATAGTGAGATACAGATCAAGTGAGCGAATCCGGGTATATTGGTCAAGCGACCCCAAGGTAGTGAATTAAGTTTGGAGATAAACTAATTAATTTAGAGTCGGGATATAGACTCGGGAAACATTTAATTTCGGACCAAGTGATCGAGTTCGGGTATGTTGGTAATTATAGGTAAATATAATTGGGAAATTATGGAGATGAATGTGCGACACATTGTGGACGAAAATGTGGGAATGAAATTATGAGAGGTAAAATGGACCAAGTGAGCGAGTCCGGGGATAATGGTTGGGTGACACCAAGTTATTAGATTAATAAGTGTGATAATTAATTTAATTAGAGTCGGATTGTAGACTCGGGTAGGATTAAATTAATAAGTGTGATAATTAATTTAATTAGAGCCGAATTGTAGACTCGGGTAGGATTAAATTTATAAGTGTGATAATTAATTTAATTAGAGTCGCATTGTAGACTCGGGTAGGATTAAATTTATAAGTGTGATAATTAATTTAATTAGAGTCGGATTGTAGACTCGGGTAGGATTAAATTAATAAGTGTGACGATTAATTTAATTAGAGTCGGACTGTAGACTCGGGTAGGAGTAAATTAATAAGCGTGATAATTAATTTAATTAGAGTCGGATTGTAAACTCGGGTAGGAGTAAATTAATAAGTGTGATAATTAATTTAATTAGAGTCGGATTGTAGACTCTGGTAGGATTAAATTAATGGGTGTGATAATTAATTTAATTAGAGTCGGATGATTGACTTGGGGAGGTATTAAATTAATATGTGTGTTAATTAATTTAATTAGAGTCGGACGATAGACTCGGGGAGGTATTAAATTAATGTGTGTTTATTAATTTAATTAGAGTCGGACGATATACTTGGGGAGGTATTAAATTAATATGTGTGTTAGTTAATTTAATTAGAGTCGGGTGATAGACTTGGGAAGGTATTAAATTAATAAGTGTGTTAATTAATTTAATTGGAGTCGGACTATAGACTCGGGGAAAGTATTATATAAATTGAGGTGTGAGTTAAATATATTAGAGTCGGACCATAGACTCGGGAATACAATAAATTATCAAGTGAGAAAATTAATTATGTTGAGTCGGGCCACAAACTCAGGAAATTACAGGCAGTGTACGAGATTTTGAGTACACGATAAAGTCGGGGTTTATATTATATATATACAGTGTAGTGATAGTATATATATATATATATATATATATATATATATATATATACGTGTATATATTGTGTGTGATATTAAATATCAGTGATTAGATGTTTATTCAATTTATATACTCTAATGCTATCAAGGGAGGTTACGCGATGTGGGTGAATCCCCTAGCTTGAGGAGTAGGACGAGTATATCCCCAGGTCATAGCGTCCGGTATATATGGGTGAGGGATTTATCTCACGTTCAGGGAAGGAATATGACCGCCTCCCCTACGTTTATATTTTGGGTCAAGTTGGTGAGTGATTCCAACTTGGGGAACTAGGTTTTGTGAGCACACCCAGTGAGATGGCATTTTAGAGGGAATCATCCGACGAGGGTATACTCGAAGGGATGGATATACGTATGTTATATCTGTGGATATTGTGGTAAAGGTACGTATTTAAATGCTAGTAAATATTATATACGGGTAATAATACAGTGTGTGATGTATTTACTTTATATAACTTGTGACACGGTTATATGCTACTATTTAAGAGGAATTAATTAAGTTAATTATGAGAACTTAAAATTCAAGAATCATTATACTCGGGTTAGAGTAGTATGGCAAGGGATGGTTATACCAGGACTAGTTGAACGGGGTAGTACAACTAGGTGGGGTTAAGGTAACCGGTAGGTGTGCACAATAATGGAGGGGTGAGAATGTCCACAAGGGAGTGCGACACTAACTTAAATATGAAGCGCATTCATGCATTTTAAATTACTGCAGTTAATTCACTTGCTAAATATTTTCAAAATGTTTTGGGTTCTAACCCTTGCTATAAAACTATTTTCAAAACCTTTTAGGTGTCCAGCCACAGGGACACCAGGATTGATATTCTATTCCAGGGACACGGAGCTGCGGCATATGTGGATGCTAGCAGGAGTTTGGACTAGACACGTCATTCATTCATTCCTAGAGTAGGAATCTTGTATTAGTTTTAGTTTTATTTAGGGCATGTCACCCAGACTTTCAGTTCAGTTTCAGATTAGTTTATTCCTGTGTTGGATATTTGTATTGGATTATTTCACTTTAGTAGCCGGTGGTTTATTCGACAAATTGTTTAATTAATTATTCAGTTGAGTTTTATTCAGATGTGTGAATGGTCTATATTTATTTCCGCATGTACTGTTTTGTGTAATTTAAAAAGTTAAAATTGGCACCCGCTTTTGGAATACTAGGTGGTTAGTAAGTTTTAAAAAGTTTTCGACAATGATGCTAAGGATGATCCAACTGAGATTCTTGTTTTGATTTGGTATAGGACTGATCACCCGGTATTTTATTAGGCGGGGTGAACCCTATTCTCTCCCTTCTTATAACCCCAAAGAAACCCATACAATGAATTAAAAACTTAAACCCCACATGTTATACACGTTTTAAATCATTAGATGCTCTCAGATATTGAGACATCATTAATCCAAGGGCTATGGTGTTGACAACACTTTAAAATATGCGGAACCTTTTGAGTTCACCTCTGATCGTTCGAATGAAATATAATCTCATTCGAATAAGAAATCTCTTCATTTGAATGACATCTAACAAGAGTCTCTAACAATGTCTAAAACTAGGTTTACTGTGGGCATGCCAAGCACCTCATTCGAATGAGAGATGAACCCTCGTTTGAACGAAAGGAGACTTTATTCGGACCAATACTTCTAACAAGATTCTAGAGGGTGCGAGGAAAAAACAATGTTTCACGTCGTCATAAGCTCATTCGAACCTAATTTCAATGACCCATTCGAACGAGAATGTCCCTCATTGGAACGACTTCAGTTTTCCTTGAAATTAACTTTATGTTATGAAAACCACGATTCGACAAGCACAATGGTTACAATGACGATTAAATCTCAATATTCATCCATAATTACAACTTTATAAGAAAAGAGATAAATCTTGGGCATGGGTATTACATTCTCATTTCTTAAGGAGATTTTATCCCTAAAATGAGAAATACCAACTAGGAAAAGAATTTTGGGTGCTTCTCCCTCATCTCCGACTCGTGTTCCCAAGTCTCACCTTTAACACCTTGAAACTACAAAAGAACTTTTACTAAGGGAATGCCCTTGTTGCGCATGACCCTATCCTCAAGGTTCAAAATGGATATAGGCCGCGTTGGAAATGTAACATCTTCCTCTAACTCGATGAGGTTCTAATAGATAACGTACCATGGATCATGAAAATACTTCTTAAACATATAGACACGGAACATGTTATAGATTTGAGACAACTGTGGAGGTCGTGCTATGCGGTATGACACATCCCCAATTTGTTCCACGATTTCAAAGGGACTGATATATCGTAGGGCCAACTTCTTTTTCTACTCGAACAGTTGACTACTGGTTCTTACTCTAACCTTCATCATCACATGTTCAATTACCCAAAATTCTAGCGGCACCCGTTAATTATCGACGTAATTCTTTTATTGATCCCGTGTCATCATTTTTCTTTGCCAAATTACCTGAACCTTCTCCGTCATTTCTTGAATCAAGTCTGAATTGGTGACATGCTCCTCTCCTACCTCATCGCAAAAAACCAGAGAATGACATGGACTCCAATAGAAGGGCCTCAAAGGTAACCATCTCGATGCTTGCCTGATAGCGATTGTTGTAGGATAACTTTTGTTAGATGGAGACTCTCTACCCAATTACCCTAAAAGTCGAGTGCACAGGCTCTCAGCATGTTGGAAACGTAGGACCCCCAATTTTTAAAATCTTTCAAAATGAATTTCCAATAAGTGCGGAATAAAGATGGTTCAACACAACACACACAAACTACATATTTTAATTTCTTCAAACAAATTAAAATTAAACTAAAATCAAAGTGAAATTAAATTAAACAACTCATAAAAATTTCACTTAAACCAAATTGATTTAATTATCAAGATTAAACAACTTAGGCAAGAATATTATCCAATTAATAAATTCACAATCCCACAACACGACGATGTACCAAATCGGGAAAAAAAAAACCTCGGACGGCCCTGGCCTAACAAATTCACTAAGTATTGTATGAATTTTACAAAGACTCGACAAGAGGACTTACACAACCGGCTCGTCTCCCTTCAAGCCTTGACGCGCTCCTTCGATCTTTAACCTCCGCCTAGAGAATTATCCCGGAGTCCACCGGAACCTTGGAAGCCACCAATATAGACCAAACAACCATCAACCACACATGGTTCCTTTCACCATGTGAGAATGCCGCAGCAAAACAAATGCTCACTCTTCTTTAAGGGATGTAGAAGAAAGCCTAAACTTCTCCATTTGTTGGTAGAGATGAACCAATGGTGCCAAACAATAAGCTCCAAGCAATCGATATATGTGTAGAGATACTTGGATAAACAACCTAAACTATGGGTGTAAACTCATGTGTATGAGAAAATTTTCTAAATAAATTTGACACATGAAAACTGGGACTTTTATTTTTAAATATTTTTTTCTCAAAAAATCTCTCAAAGATGTCACAAAAGTCTTAAAATAAATATATCCCGAAGTTGGTTTAAAACTGTCAAAAGCTAGTGGGACAAAGTAGTGGAAAATGGGATAAAACGGCCAAACTGTTCCCGCCCAGAAATCTCATTCAAATGACTTTTTCGTTCTAACGACATTTCATTCGAATGACCCAACTAACGATAGTACAGTGTAAAATTTGTAAAGTCGTTAGTAAACTTGTACGAATTCTCGTTCGAATGACTATCTAGTGGTTTATAAACCTTTAGTTTAGGAGATTTAACTTAGGGGGAGTCGCGACCTTCTTAGGTAGAGCATAGTGGATAAAATGGGAGAATTAATTTAGGTGGAGTATTTATCTTAATTGCATTTAAACTTTTGATATTCCCTATGCGTTTAATATTTCATTGAAGTGTGCAGGAATTATTCTAACTAACGGCAACTTTCATCGACAAGATAGTAATCATCCTTGGATTTTTTAGTCAAGCTTGTATTTTTATTTTTTTGGGTGGGATGTTTTTGAGTCTAGTAGAGCTTGACGGCCCTTTAGGATTTTTGTTTTGGTTTTTTTCCCGGAATAGCCAAAGGGGGAGATTTGTGAGGACACAAGTCTCTAATTGAGTCTTAATGTAGTGTTGGCTCAATTCCGGACAAAAACATTTGATTCATAGGATAGTGTTCATGTTGTATCCTTTCAATCCTATGACATGAAAAGTTGAAGACGTAGCGGCCATCATTTCAAGTGAATGACAGTTCGAACGATATTCCAGTGGCCAAATAGGGAACTCGTTGGAAAAACCTCGTTCGAACGAAATTCTTGTTCAAACGACATTCTCGTTCGAACGACAATTTCGAATGAAATCTCATATTTGAATATTTTCATTTTAAGCCCAAAAATATTTCTAAAATTTATTTTAACAAAAAAAATACACCCTTTAAACTAATTCCAAGTCTCCTACATATACACATAGTTTGGATTCATACCTTTGGAGACAATGGAATACGGTGATGTTGATGATGCATAAACTAGGCACAAGAAACCGACAATTGATGTTCACTTGAAGTGATGTCCACTACGTCTTCAATTTTACATGTCATAGGCTTGAAAGAATACAACATGAACACTATCCTATGACTCAAATGTTTTTGTCCGAAATTGAGCCAACACTACATTAAGACTCAAAACCAAAACAAAAATCCTAAAGGGCTGTCAAGCTCTACTAGACTAAAAAACTTCCCACCCAAAAAAAAAATACAAGCTTGACTGAAAAACCCAAGCATGATTACTATCTTTGCCGATGAAAGTTGCTGTTAGTTAGAATAATTCCTGCACACTTAAACAAAACATTAAACACATAGCGAATATCAAAAGTTTAAATTCAATTAATATAAATAATCCCCCTAAATTAATTCTCCCCTTTTATCCACTATGATCTACCTAAGAAGGTCGCGACTCCCCCTAAGTTAAATCTCCTAAACTAAAGGTTTAGAAACCACTTCTCCCCCTTTTTGTTCAAGAATAGACAAAGGATAAGGAATTAATTAATTACAAATTCTCCCACAATCTAAATAAGTACCATTTCTCCCCCTAACAATTACATAAGGGATAAAGTATGGGAAAGCAAGTAAACATGATTGAGCATAAAGTGATAAGAACGTAAAAGCATATGGGCAACTATAGCAAGGACTAATCCACAACAAGGATAAAGAGATACCAACATATAAAAAAATGATACCAATTTGACAAATGTGATATTAAGCATGTGATATCGAACAAAATTCGCAATGATGAATACCAAATATGAATTAAGGCATAGGTGGACTAGCTAAAATGGCAAAGACAAAAAAATTACCAAATATATGTAGACATAATGAATATCATTAACGCACACTCGTAGATATATAGGAATAACCACCACACATGACACAAAATACATTAATCTTTTCACACTCGTATGACAAAAGTGTGTCCAAATACATGTGGGAAACGGAAGTGTAGGGTGTGAACTAGTAATAATTAAATTTTAAACCAATCACTTAAAACATGTTCACGGAGTTCTCATTTGATTGCAAAACTTTATCAAATTTAGATATAGCCTCATGTGACAATATAGATTTAACTCAATGAGCAATTATACACAATGCATATAGGCCTAGAATTTTGATGATTCTACAAACCAATAGAGTCATGATAATGAGAACGCAACTAGGATAAACGGACATTGTGCAAAACTGTTGATATACCATCCAAACTCCCTCAACATAAGCATATATATATATATGAAATGACTATATCAAATAAACAAAATAGGCCTTGGGAAATATTTTTCTTTTAATGCCATTTTTTTAAGAATTTGGAGCACGTATTTCTTTTAGGTCCATTAAAAACGGTGGCTTACTCACAAATGATAAAATTTCCTTTCGGAACCCTTCCCCGTGCACATTCATATAACACATTTTTATATCACACAAACCTCACGTGCAACGGATTTAACATGCACAAGTCCTCCTAGGTCATAAAATATGTAGATGACAAGATTGGTAGGAGAACACCTCATAAAGCTCAAATATACCTGTGACATTTAAATTTCAGCTGAGCTTGTGCATGTGTGAATGGAGGAATGTAAAAATAGAATCCATTAAGCAACATAAAATCCAAATACTCTATGCATGCATGACAAAGAACATTTTAAGGATTGACAATCTTAACCAAAAGTTCTAGCCACATGGAAGCGAAAACGAAAGGATTCGAAGACAAGTATATGCCACATAAAGTGTGTCAAATTAAAATTCGAAAAAAAAAATCTTTTTGAGTTTTTGAAATTTTAACAAAACAAACAAACTATTTACTCAAAAGACAAAAAAAAAAGCATTTGTATTTTTTATTAAGCCTAAATTACTAAAAGGTCAAACCCAAATGATAAACAAAAATCTTTTTGTATTTTTCATTTAATGCAAACTAAAATGAAATAACTATAATACAAAATATAAACAAACATCATAATTCTAGCATGAGATATGTGATAAAGCAATGACTAGAAAATGATAAACAAGCATACAATTATCATGATAATTTAGCATGAAGCATAAAAGCAAAAGTAAGCAAAATAACTAACACATTCAACCCTTAGATTTTGCAAGGGAGGTATCATGTGAAAGTGAATGAGAATAAAAAATCCTATCTTGTAAAGCTACCAAGTCGAATATCCTAACCCAAACCAATGATGAATGATGAATGACGATCACGGGATATAGGAATCTTGGCTACCTCGGCTGCCTTATGTTGGGATTTTCTAGGACCTCGTTTAAGATCAAAACAAAACTACCTAAGATGACCTTTTCGACCACAATGTGAGCACCTAAAGACTCGGTGAAAAGACTTACCTAAGGAATTATCTATAACATTGTTCCTAGAGGATTCTCCTAAAACATTGGTTTTGGATTTTAAGAGTTGATTCATTACAAGTATCGAAGCCTAAACCACACGTGTCATTTTTAATTTGGACCATTCCTAATATTTTATCTAATTTCTCCAAACAACACTCCAAATCAAATTTGACTTTACTAGAGTCATTTAATTTATTTTCTAAATCTAAAATGTGAGACTCTAATAAGACATTACGCTCTTCAAACACAAGAAGCTCCTTTTTCAAGGATTCCATTAACCCCTTAAGGCTATCTCTTTGACTTTCAACATAAACAAGCTTCTATCGAAGAACTCTCTCACGTGTCGTAAGGTCTTCCACTAAGGCACTCTCATCAACGACCTTGACATATTCCTTTAAACTAGATTCTAACTTGAAATTTTCTCTTTTTAATTTAATAGATTCTTCATACAAATTATTGAAAAGAAATTTGAAGTTCACTCACATCAACCTCTTCTTCATTTTCACACTCTCTCTCTTCTTCACTCTCACAACCATAAAAAATAAGGGAATCATAAACTTTGACCTCGGAAGTGTCATGTATTTGTATATCTTCATGGTAAGATTCATTATCGGTGCTCACATAACTTGCTATGAACACGACAAAGTTGCACTCAATGGGGGAAGAGGGTCCCTCTTCCTTATCACTATCACTAAGGGTAGAATTATATGAAATTGGTCATTTACCCTCTTTCCTTAGTTTAGTGGGGCATTCAAAATCCCTATGGTGATAACCCTCACAACCGTAACACCTATTAGACTCGTCCCTATTTAAATTTTCATTAAACATTTTAGGGATCTTTTCGGCTTTGTCATGCTTAGAATTTTCAAATTTCTTAAAATCATTTTTAAATTTATCTTTCTTAAATTTAAGAAATTTATGAAACTTCCTAGCAAATATAGTAACGTCCTACGAGTCACTATCATTCTCATTATCCACAACTTGTTTTTCCTCCTTTCGGTCTTTCAAAGCAATGCCCTTACCAATTTTCTTTCCATTTTTGGAGGGGAACATATCTTGTTCATAAGTTTGTAAATCACCTTCTAGTTCCTCAAGTTTGATAGAGTTCAAGGTGGGTAAAGAATTTAAAACGGCCACTTTAGGGATAAATATCTCGGGTAGGGACCTTAAAATTTACTTTACAACTCGGTCGTTGGGTATTTTCTCTCCCAAATTAAAAGATGAATTAACTATATCTGAAAGTCTAGCATAAAATTCATCAAATGTTTCTTTTTCATTCATTTTGATGGTTTCAAATTAAGTGGTGAGGTTTTGGAGTTTATAAGCTTTAACGACACTAGTTACCTTGTGAGTGAGTTGTAATATACCCCAAGCTTCCTTAGCAGTTTCACACGTCATGATACGTCGAAATTCATATGGTGTGATTGCGCTAAATAAGGAATTTAAACCTCGGGAATTAAAATTAGCAAGTTTAAATTCATTCTCACTCTATTTATCTACGGGTTTGGGAACACGCTCATTTTCCACCAAATATGTGGGTGGAGACCACCCATTCGCGACAGACAACCAAACCCTCTCATCGATAGACTTTAGTGCTGATTTCATATGCGCTTTCCAATATGCGTAGTTGGAACCATCGAAAACAAGAAATTTTGAAAATGAGAAAAATTCCATTTTTAACCAAAAATATTTGAAGGACCTTAATGCAATAAATTAGCTCTCCCGCTCTGATACCACTTATTGGAAACGTAAGACCCCCAATTTTTAAAATATTTCAAAATGAATTTCCTATAAGTGAGGAATAAAGATGGTTCAACACAACACACACAAACTACAAATATTAATTTCTTCAAACAAATTAAAATTAAACTAAACTCAAAGTGAAATTAAATTAAACAACTCATAAAAATTTCACTTAAGCCAAATTAATTTAATTATCAAGATTAAACAACTTAGGGAAGAATATTATCCAATTAATTTATTGCCAACTTGAATTAAATTAACTTAAACTAACTTTACCCACATAATTAAACATGTACCATTT
This sequence comes from Sambucus nigra, assembly GCA_949130495.1. Classification (NCBI taxonomy): domain Eukaryota; kingdom Viridiplantae; phylum Streptophyta; class Magnoliopsida; order Dipsacales; family Adoxaceae; genus Sambucus; species Sambucus nigra. Next base: position 304,669,743 of record OX422207.1, on the reverse strand, counting down.
TAATCAAGAATGTGAATTAAAATCAATTTTATCTTTTTACCCTAAGCATGAGTTCTAGGTGATTTTTATAAAAGATAAATAAAATCATAATCCCACAACACGGCGATGTACCAAATCGGGTAAAAAAAACCTCGGACGACCCTGGGATAACAAATTAACTAAGTATGGTATGAATTTTACAAAGACTCAACAAGAGGACTTACACAACCGAATCGTCTCCCTTCAAGCCTTGACGTGCTCCTTCGATCTTCAACACCCGCCTAGAGAATAATCCCGGGGTCCACCGAAACCTTTGAGTCCACTAATAGAGACCAAGCAACCATCAACCACACATGGTGCCTTTCACCATGTGAGAGCCACAGCAAAATAAAAGCTTTTTCTTCTTTGAGGGATGTAGAAGCAATCCCAAACTTCTCCTTTTGTTGGTAGAGATGAACCAATGGTGACAAACAACAAGCTCCAAGCAATAGATATATCTGTAGAGATACTTGGATAAACAAACTAAACTATGGGTGTAAACTCATGTGTATGAGAAAATTTTCTAGATAAATTTGACACATGAAAACTGGGACTTTTGTTTTAAATATTTTTTCCCAAAAAACTCTCAAAGATTTCACAAAAGTCTTAGAAGAAATATGTACAAAAGTTGGTTTAAAACTGTCAAAATCTAGTGGGACAAAGTAGTGGAAAAATGGGATAAAACTGCCAAACTATTCCCGCCTAGAAATCTCGGTCGAACGAATTTTTCGTTCGAACAACATTTCATTTTAATGACCTAACTAATGATAGTCCACTATAAAATTTGTAAAGTCGTTAGTAAACTTTTCTGAATTCTCATTTGAACGAAATTCTCGTTCGAACGACAATTTGAACGATATTCCAGTGGCCAAATAGGGAACTCGTTTGTAAAACCTCGTTCAAACGAAATTCTTGTTCAAATGACATTCTCGTTCGAACGACAATTTCGAACGAAATCTCAGATTTGAATATTTTCATTTTAAGCGGAAAAATATTTCTAACATTTATTTTAACAACAAAAAAAATACACCCTTTAAACTAATACCAAGTCTCCTTCATATATACATAGTTTGCATTCATACCTTTGGAGATAATGGAATGCGTTTATGTTGATGATATATAAGCTAGGCACAAGAAATCGTCAATTGATGCTCACTTAAAATGCTAGACGCTACATCTTCAACTTTACATGTCATAGGCTTGAAAGGACACAACATGAAAACTATCCTATGACTCAATTGATTTTGTTCGGAATTGAGCCAATAATACATTAAGACTTAATTGGAGACTTGTGTCCTTACACAGCATATCCTCCAGAATTTGGATGGTTTACTCCAACTGTCCATCGATCTCATGATGATATGTTGTACTCATATTTAGCTCGGTACCCAAATTTTGTTAAAACTTCTTCTAAAATTGAGATATAAATTGGGGATCTCTATCTGAGACGATTAAGAATGGGACACCGTAAAATCTAATTATTTCTCAAACATATAGTCTCGCCAATTTAGCCACACTATTCGTGACCTTCATCGACAGGAAGTGTGCGGACTTCATGAATCAATCCACTATGACCCGCAGTTCATCATGACCACTCTTAGATCATGGTAATGTGGTAAAAAAAATCCATAATGATATGCTCCCACTTCCATTTCTCCATGGGTAGTGGTTGCAGTAGCCCTGCTGGCTTCTTATGCTTGGACTTTACCTGTTGACAAGTGTAGCACTTGGCTACATACGTTGGTATATCGCTCTTTATACTGGACCATCAACAATCTATGCACAGGTCCTTATACATCTTTGTGGCACCAGGATGTATGCTGAAGAGCAAGTGGTGGGCATGCGCCATCACCTCGTCCTGATTTTCATTGATAATAGGGACAATCAACTAACCCTTATCATGCACCCCTCACGGTAAAAGTGTAGGACACTTACCCATTCTAAATACGATATTGATATTTAGCGAACTAGGGATCACATGACTTGGCATCTAGAACTTTCTATTGGATGAGTGGCCTAGCAACCACACCCCGAAGGTATGCCCTGTCATGGATGTGCAAATCAAACTTCTGCATCTCACAAAACACCTTCACCCGATGGCACCTCATGGCTTCAAGGGTGAGGCGGGACTTCCTGATAAGAGCATCGACTACCACATTGGCCATTCGGGAATGATACTCGAAGGAGAAGTCATAGTCTTCCATCAATTCCATCCACCGTCTTTGACAGAGATTAAGATCATACTGCTTGAAAATGTACTGGAGGCCCTTATGATCGAAAAACACCTCAAACCATTCCCAATACAAATAATACCTCTAGCTCTTAAGTGCAAATACCACGACTACCAACTCTAAATCATGGGTGGGGTAGTTCCTTTAATGAACTTTCAACTGACGAGATGCATAAGCGACTACCTACCCATTCTGCATCAATATGCACCTAGCTCCTATCCCGAAGCGTTATAATACATGATGTAACCCTTGCCACATATTGGGAGGATAAGAATGGGAGCATAAGTCAACCTAACTTTTATCTCCTAAAAGGCTAACTCCCAGCCCTTTGACCACTCAAAGTGCACATCCTTACGAGTCAACATGATGAGGGACAATTCAACGCTCGATAAGTATTGCACAAATCTGTAGTAGTAACCGGCAAAATCCAAGAAACTACGCACCTTCATGACTATCCTTGGCCTATCCCATCCCATGATGGACTCTACCTTTGAAGGATCAAAAGAAATTCCCTCATTAAAAACCTCTTGGCTAAGGAACTTGACCTCCTCCATCCAAAATTTGCACTTGCTAAATTTTATATACAACTTATTTTCCTTGAGCACTTAAAACATCGTGCGAAGGTTCTCCTCATGGTCAACATTCGAAACCGAATAGTTTAATATATCATCGACAAAGACCATCACAAATTGGTCTAAGTAGGGGCGTTAAATGACGTTCATCAGATCTATGAACATGACCAGGGTATTGGTTAAACCCTAGGGCATCACTGGAAACTTATAGATCCCATACCGAGTTCGAAATGCCTTCTTAGCAATATTCTCTTCTCTAAATCACAACCGATGGTACCCGAACCGAAGGTCAGTCTTTAAAAGCATGCCCTCCCCATGCAACTAGTCTAACAAATCGACAATATGAGGCATAGGGTATTTATTCTTTACCGTATCGCTATTTAACTGCTTGTACTCGATGCAAAGCCCTAAGGAATTATTCATTTTCTTCAAAAAGAGGAATGGAGCTCCCCACGGAGACACACTAGGGCGAATGACGCCCTTACTAGTCAAGTCCTCCAATTGAACCCTTAGCTCTTGTAATTACACTGGATCCATTTTGTGAGGAGTAATAGAGATGGGTGAGATGCCCTAATGCGCCTCTATGGAAAAATCCACCTCCTTGTATGGAGACAACTGAGGAAGATCCTCTGGGAATATATCAAGAAAATCCCGCACCACTGGGTAGTTTAACACCATACCATCCGACTCATCCTGAGCCACCAAACTACTTAACCAGCTAAAATATTGTTTTTGCTCATACATGGTAGATGATAAGCACCCAAAAGTGTGTAAATAATACCCCAAATATATGATTTTTAATTGCTAATTCTCGACAAAATTGGGTCTTATGCGCTTAATTGTTTACCGTGCAGGCTTGATTGTAGTTGCGGTTTCAAAAGCTCTATTTCGAGGCAATTTGCAATGAGATATGGCAAAAATAACCAATCCCGTAACCCTAACTTAGCCCAAGCCAAGCCTAAACCTACCCCCAGCCCGGTGTGTGTGTTGAGTTTGTGCTTTTAATATTTTTTAGATTTTTTTATTTGAGTCATTTTTATTTTTAGGATTTATTTAGAATTTTCTAGGATTTATTTTTTATTTTTCTATTTTTCTATTTAGTGTAGTTTTACTTTTATTTTTTTATTTTTTAGTCTTTATTTTATTTTATTAAGATAAGTTTCTTTTAGAATTTTTAGTTTAATAGATTTTAAATTTTTTTAGAACTTTAGTTTTTAGATTAATGATTTTTTACTTTTTTATTTTTAGTTGCGAGATTAGGAATTTTTTTTTAGTAAGTACGATTTTTTTATTTTTAGTTTTATACTTAATTTTTATTAAGTTTAAAATAGTTTTATATTTAATTTAGGGTCCAAATTAAACACACTCCCTACACCTAACCCACATCCTACATCCATACACCCTCACCATACACAAATACCACTTCCATCACTATTCATCATAATCCCCACTCACCATACTCTCTCTCTATCCCTCTATTAAAATACTCACACCAAAATCCCAACAACCTTTCGCTCTCCTCCACCATTAACAAGCACCTCTTATCTATATCACACACCAAATTCAAAACCCCAAATCCATACCACAAACCTAACCCCATAATCTGAACAATCCGGCATGACCCCTGCAAGACCTCAACTCCAAACCGTATCATCACTCTAAACTCCATTAACCCGACAACCTCCAGCCTTGCTCTAGACCCGCTTCCAAATAGGAGAAAGACCCAAAACCTCACTCATCTACCCGATCCAAACTTCAGCAAGATAAACCTTTGCCAAGACCCGAACCTCCAACCCCGGGCATACCCATCTTCATCTTTATATCGATCCACCTCTGGATCTGCCAAGACCCTAACCTCCTACCCATACCACTAAACCCAAGGATCCACACCTACCAACCCATCCTCTTGAACCCACAAACCCGACCTGAAATTCGACCATAAGACATGTGGTGAAAAAAATATCAACACAAATAATTAATGAACAATCACTAAGATAATAAGAACAACAATAATCACAATTACAATCACACAACGCAAGAATATACGTGGTTCAACAAATTGCCTATGTCCATGGAGAGGTCAATTATTGTATTGAGTAACTCTCGAGAAAGTTTTTCACATGCCCCTATGCCCTGGAACAGGGGTACAATATATATTCAGTTGAGAGAGAGAGAGAGAGTGTGTGTTGATAACCAACACGTTAACCCAGTATCACTTGAATATGTCCTTCGAGATTTTTAGGAATGGACTTGGTCATATTCTTTTACTCTAGGCGTCATTCAGGACTCATAATTTGTGCCGAGCGCCTTTTATTATTCACTTGGGCTTGACCGGCTACTTTTATGGGCGTCGTTGAAAAAAGGGTACCCACAATTACCCCTAAAAATTTTGGGATCACAATTTGGGCTCACAAATTTTAAATAACGTCTCCGGTCTTCCTCTGATGGCATTGTTATTATTTTTAGAATTGATAGGGGTGTGAATCGCCATTTTGCAGTAAGTTTAAGCGAAAAATCTTCTTTGATTATCATGCACTATCATTGAGGGGTTTAAACTGAGGTGCTAGACGATTCTCTTTGTCACTTAAACGTCTTGCTTTCTTTCACTTCCAAACTATCTTTTTCTTTCAAGTTTCCTCTTGTTTTCAAGCTCGTTCTTCATCGTTCAAAATCTATTTCCTACTCTTCATCCTCATTCAACCGTGGTTTCTCATCGTTTCAATCTTCATTCTTTTCCTTGTAAGTTCTCAATTCCTTCTCTTTTTGTGTTTCCTTTCGTCATTTTTCTTTCTACTGTAGACAGAATTTTCTCATGGCAAGGATGGACAACAAATCTCTGGTAGAATTTAGGAAATGTTACAATATCCTTGACTGGGTGGTTATTGAGTGTGTCCATGTTCCTTGTAATGTCCGTGACATTGAGGATGGCCATTGGATTCATGTTCTTCTGTTGTCTCAAGGGGGTTTAACCTTTCCCCCAAATCTCTGGTTCTTGCATTTCTTTCAGTACTTTGATATAGTTCTTGCTCAGTGTTCTCCAAATGTTTGAAAAATTGTAAATGGAATCCATAGAACAAACCAACTCTATGGTACTAACTTATGACTGATTGATTTTTTTTTTGTTATACCTTTTCTCGACCAACTTTGGTCTTCTTTATTTGAAAGTGAGGAGTCCATACAGGGTTTTGATAGTGAACCTACCTGATTCCCATTAGTACTACTGGTCTAAGGGATTTATCACTAGGAATTGGTAATTCTCTCACCAGGTTGGGGGAGCAAGGTACAGAGGAACTCGGATCCCTACGTATGGGGAGGAATTCATAGGTTGTTGTTCAATCTTGATGCTTTTTTATTATTTCTCTAATGTGTTCATCCTATAATATTTTCTTTTCTTTTTCAGCGAAGTCCAAGAATCAAGAGCCTTCTCTCCACGAAATTCATGCTACTAAGTTAATCAAGGACAGGAAGATAAGGGACTTTATTGTAAAAGGTGAACATCCTAAGTTGATTGCCTTCTTGTTGGAATATAAGAACACTACCACCAGCTTCATCTCCCATCCAGTTAACTTCATTCCTCATCTTGATATCCTAAAGGAAGAAGAAGAGGAAAAAGGTGCTCTCGAACCCATCGATCTAGATAGGGAGCAGGAGAGCATCTTAGAGTCTGGAGTTGCTATAGGTGACAGAGGTGGTAGTGGTGAGGTAGGATCCAGTGAGGAGGGATCCAGCGAGGAAGAGTCTGGTGGAGAAAGGCCCAGCGAGGAGGGTTCTAGTTCAGGAGGTTCCAGATCGAAGATTTCTAACGAGGAAGACATGGCTACCCTTAGAAGAAAAAACATGATCCATGATGATGATAATGATGATGTCCTGTTGTTCAACAGGATGAAGATCCAAAAGATAAGGTTTGGGGATACTGCTAGTGGTTCCCAGATAGAAGCTCGTGAGAAAGAGCTGGAGAGGAAGAAGAAAGAAAAAGATAAGAGAGAAAGATAAAGAAAGAAAGAGGAAGAGAGGAAGAGAGAAGAGGAGAAGAAGAAGAAAGAAAGAAGAGGAGAGGAAGAGAGGAGAAGAAAGGACGAAGAAAGCACAGACTTCTCTTGTGCCTGCGGCTATCCCAACTGAGGGGGCCTCTCTTTAGCCCCTCAGCTTGCTCCCATGATGCTGGAGAGAGAAGTACCGACGATGGAACGTGAGCGATCTTTAAAGATGGGACCAGACTAGTTAGTCCTGAAGGCAGATTAGGGATTTGCTTTGGTAGGGCCATTTATTCTTTTCATCTATCTCTTCTAATTTCTTCATACTTTTTGACTCACATATGTTTTTTCCTGTAATTTTTATCTGACTACACAGTCCTTTGTCGCAGTCGAGATGAGATGGAGAGGAGGAATGATGGGCTTGAGAGGAGCTTGAAGACTGCTCAAGAGGCTTGGAAGTCCTCCGAGAAATCTCTCACAGAGTCTGAGGCTTATTTTTCCAAGGAGAGGGCTAGGGCAGCCAAGGAGCTAAAGGAACTTCGTGAAGCTTACGAGCTGGTCGTGTTTAGAAAACGAGTCATCAAAGATGAAAATAAAGGGCTCGCTGAGAAGGTGAAAAGCCAAAAGGTAAAGGTGGCGACCGTTAGAGAGAGTGGCTACAGTGAGGGTTGGGAGGGAGCCTATGAATATGCTGAAAAGAAGATTGACTACATCAATGGAGCAAACTTCAAGAAAGTCTAGTATCGAGCCTTAAGAGTTGCTAGAGTTGCTGTTGATTCTTCTTTGTTTAGTGAGCACAATCATGGCCCCAAGCTCGTTATTGAAGATGATATCCCAACTACCCGGACTAGTGGTGATTCTACTGCTTCTGATGTTCCTTCTACCCCTGTTGCTCCTGCTGGTGACCAGGGAATAAACCTTGCCCCGGTCGAGGGAGGTGTGGTTGGTGCTGAGACAGGCGAGTCTGCTGTTGGTAAGGGAAAAGAGTCAGTCGCTTTTGAGTAGGTGGATGTCACCATTTAGGCTCTTAGGGATCCTTTTGTATTTTTTCTTTTTCTTCTTTCCACTCAATGTACTTGTATATGGCCAGCGCAAATTTTAATGAAAGGAAGAAGTACTTTTTCTTGCATTTGTTGATATATGCATTATGTGTGCTCTCATGCTTTGTGGTTTGTCGATCTTAATGATTTTATCCTTGCTATCTCTCGCCTAGGCCAAATTCTTTGTTCTAATGTGAGCGACCGAGTTCTCCGAGCTTTTATCAAAATTTGCAAATCTCTTAGGGCAAGGAATAAAGATTACAAAGATAAGTTCGAACTGGTAGCCAAGTGTAAGGATCGACTTGTAGAGATGGAAGAGATTGGTGCCTCTGTTCAAAAAGAGGTGAATTCCCTAAAGGAAAAGCTCTTGGATGCGTCTGAATTTAACCAGGTTAGGTAGGAGCTACAGGAGGAGAATGGTGCTTTAATGAGGGAAGTTGCACGTCTCAGGGAGAACGCACAATGCATTTCTCCTGCAGTTATACAAGGTTCTTCGTCGTCCTCCAGGCGGTGAGCTAGAACTGATGATGGAGGTTCCCAAATGGAGATTGCCGAGCTGAAAGAAGATGTTTGTCGAGCGATGTGATAGCTACTGGGCTTCAGAGGAACATCACCAGGATGAGGCACCTGTTTAAAAAAGGTCCTCGACAGGTGTGGGTAGATGGATATAACCAAGGCTGGACAGATGCCCCCACAAAGCTAAAGGAGGTTGAGGAGTTGGCCTTCATTGGAGGGTGGCCAAGTACCCTCAGGTATTTACTGGTGCCCAATAATTCTTCCCTCTGGTACAGGCATGAAAATCTCTCCCTCATCCTTAGAACCAAATTTATCTAGAAGGGATGACTCCTGGATCCCAATAGATGCTATCCCAAGGCAAATGCTGGAGCCAAGCTCGGAGGAGGTTGAGGAGGATTTTTCCCCTCACCCTGATGATGGTCGAAGAGTGCGATAAGCTGACTACCTTGCTCAGTGACCTGTACCTCCTTATGATTTGATTTATTTTATCACTATTGTAAATGTAACTTTGTAATCTTTAGCAATAAAATATTTATGTTTTAGGCCAAGGCCGACTAAACATATGTTGTTTGTTTTCTGATTTATTAGTAATCTTTAGTTATCTTAGGAATCTCAGCTGACTAAAAACGAATTAGAGTTTATTTTCAAATGAGTATTCTTCCAGTACAATATGTCATAGCCACACCATTTCGCCTCATTTTACCTTTTAGGTCACGCCTTCATGCTTCCTTAGGCCTAAGTAGGGCGATGGCGAGGATACATCTGATTAATGGACAATCCACCCAAGCAAGATTTTAGAGCCAAACCACATTGGCGACCAACCTGGATTGGCCGTTCTGTCTAAGGATCCCCTATAGGTCTTTATTTGTTGCCGAAGCAACCTAGGAGGCCAATTTTGTTATGAACAAAGGCCTAAGGAGGGTTATTATATGTTAACCCTGCTAACTATGCTTCGGGGAAGTTGAGCTAGTATAAACCCAACCACTGTGGTGCAATCACAAGAGGCTATCTCAAGAGATTTTTTGACTGAAGCAAGTTAACCAACTTACTGTAATCTATTATCTTTGTCATACATGTTATAAGAGTGAATCCTATAACTTGGAAAGGGTGCATATAATAAAATATATTTGAAACAACCAATACATATAGAATGCTAAGGCCAATCGAGTTTTACTAATCAAAGTTAGGAATAGAGAGCAACATTAATTTGTAAATGAAAATTTTCCTAAACTAATGGTGCATAGATAGAGAAATCTATAAGTAGAATTTCTTCAAGTTGGTCGTATTCCAAGCTCTTGGTATCTCCCTTCCTTCCAAATTTCCTAAGTAATAGACTCATTGCAGGTCGTCCCTTACTACCTTGAACGGTCCTCCCCAGTTCGATCGCAGCTTGCCATTTGTTGGTTTCATAGCACTGCCAAGGACTTTCCTTAGGACATAATCCCCAACTTGAAATTTCCTTGGGTTGACTTTCTGATTGTACTTCTTGGCCAGTTGTTACTGGTAGGATGCCAGTTTAACTAGAGCCTATTCTCACCATTCATCGACTAAGTCAAGTTTCGTGAACAATGATTCATCATTGTGGCCTTGGTCAAACAACGTTGACCTTATGGTAGCGAAACTAACTTCTAGCCAAATAACTGCTTCCATTCCATATGTGAGTGCAAAGGGTGTTTCCCTAGTTGCATGCCCTGGGGTGGTGCGATAGGCCCAGATGATGTAGGGAAATTCTTTTACCCAAGCTTCTTTGGCCTGTTCCAGTCGTTTCTTTAGTCCATAGATCACTATCTTGTTGGAAGCCTCAGCTTGACCATTGCTCTGAGGATATGCTACAGAGCTAAAATAGTGCCCGATTCCATGATCGTTATAAAAACTTTGGAAGGGTCCACTCTCGAACTGGTCCCCGTTGTCAATAATGATCATTTTTGGTATGCTAATGAGGGTAATGATGTTTCACCATATAAACCTCATCATGTCTACGTCCCTGATGTTTGCTAGTGGTTCTGCCTCTATCCACTTAGTGAAGTAGTCTATAGTGACCAACATATACTTGCGGTTGGCTGTTGCAGTAGGTAGAGGACCTACGATGTCAAAACCCCACTGGGCAAAGGGCCATGGGATATTTAGTGACTTTAGGTCGCTGGCAGGCTGGTGGACCATAGGTGAGTGTTTTTGGCATTTCTCGCACTTTCGAACGTAGACTTAAGTGTCCTTGTGCGTGTATGACCACCAATACCCTTCCTTCATTGCTTGAAAGACTAGTGACCTTCCTCCTGCGCGACTTCCACAAATTCCCTTATAAAGTTCGTGTAGAACTTAGTCGACGTCTTATGGATGAACCCACTGGAGGTAGGGTGAGGTGAAGGATCTCTTGTACAACTTCCTAGCAGAAGATAAGTGAAAGAAAGAAGCTTTAACTCTTATCGGCCGAGCCGACCTCCTGTCACTTGGCAATATATCACTTCATAAGTAGTCTATGATGGGGTCCATCCAGCTCAGAGCCTTTTCAACGTGGAGAATCTACTCGGGATTCAGTGGCTTAATATTCTGATCAATGCTGGGTTGCGCGAGGAAATCAGTTTGGATCGTTCTTGTCAAGTCAGAGTGTATTATTGAACTTAGAGATGCTAGAGCATCTGCATGGGTGTTTTGTCCTCTGGGGAACTACTGAACATCCACTTGATCAAAGTTGGCTATTAGTCCCTTCACAATGGTGAGATAAGTTGTCATCCATTCATCTTTTGCATTAAAATCACCGTTTATCTGGTTGAATACCAGTTGAGGGTCGCCGAAGACTTGAAGGTGCCTTGCCCCTAGCAGTTGTTCTTTACGTAATCCAGCGATCAGTTCCTCATATTCTTCCTTGTTACTGGAGGCTTAAAATCCTAGTCTAATGCCGTGCTCGAGCACTGTATTTTTAGGAGTCACTAGTACGATACCTACTCCTCTCCTGTGAGTTAGAGGCTCCATTAACGTATAAGGTCCAAACACCTGGTTCCTGTAGACTTTCCCTTGATTGGCTTATTTCTGGCTTATTTGGGGGATGTTCCCCTGTGAACTCCGCAATGAAATCGGCTAGGATTTTCCCATTAATGGTTGTTCTTGGTTAAAAGTGAATATCAAACCTTTCGAGCTCGACCGACCACTTTGTTAGTCGGCCAGAGAGGTTTTCTTTCCTCAAAACAGCCTTGAGGGGGTGCGAAGTAACCATGAGGATGGAGTGGGCCTCAAAGTAATGCTTCAATTTCCTTGAGGTTATCACCAGTGCGTACACGAGCTTTTCCAATGGAAAGTACAGCTACTCAGCTTCGAAAAGGGTCTTGCTTGCATAGTAGACTGGATGCTGGCTCCCCTCTCTCTCACATACCAAGGTAGAGCTCACAGCATGGTTTGATACTGTAAGGTGAAGATATATAAGATCATTCCCTCTAGGAATCACTAGAAAAAGGGGCCTATTGAGATAGTCCTTGAGTTCTTCTAAGGCCCTCGAGAAGTCCTCATTCCATGTCACACCCTTGTTTATCTTTAACAACTGAAAGAATGGCTAACACCGTTATAAAGACTTGTAAATGAATTGGTTGAGAACAACGAGAACCCGTGAGCTTTTGTACATCTCTTACTATTTAACAGGCCTCAAATTTGTTGATGGCGTTAATCTGGCCAGGATTTGCCCCTATTCCTCTCTTGCTGACCAAGTATCTAGGGAAATTTCCAGACTAGACACCGAAAGAACACGTACTTGTGTTGAGTTTCATTCTGTATTTACAGAGGATTTTAAAAGTCCTTGCCAAGTCAGAGAGGTCATCGTCCTTGAGCTTTCTCTTGACGAGCATGTCATCGATATAAACCTCCATAGTAAAACCCATTTGATCTTTAAACATCTTTCTGACTAGACGTTGATAGGTCTCTCCTGCATTCTTAAGGTCGAAAGGCATTACTTTATACTATTACAAACCGACAGTGGTTATAAAGGAGGTCTTATCTTGATCTGGCATGTGAAGGGGGATTTATTGGTATCCAGAGTACGCATCTAAAAAGCTCATCCTCTCATGTCCTGCTGTGGCATCGACCAGTTGATCAATCTTCAGAAGGGGAAAACTATCTTTGGGGCAAGCCCTATTGAGAACGGTTAAGTCGATATAAACTCTCCACTTTCCATTGCTCTTTGGAACTACTACTAGGTTGGATAACCATTTAGGGAACTGAATCTCCCGTATGGAACCTGCATCCAGTAGCTTCTCGACCTCTTTCTCTACTGCTTTAACTTTCTCCAGGGCTATTCGACGAGCCTTCTATGTGACTGGCTTGAAGGTTAGGTCCACAAGAAATCGATGATAAGAAGTACTGTGATTAATCCCAGGCATCTCGTAGGGATCCCATGCAAAAACATCAAAGTTTCTTCGGAGAAGGGTGACTAGTTCTCTTTTCTCGCTATCAGTCAAGGAGGTACCAATCAAAAACTTCTTTATAGTTGAGAAACTCCCAATTGTGACTTTTTCTAGGTCTTTAACGACCCTTTCAGAGGGAAGGATCCTGGTCTCCTCGACTCCCGATCGACCGTACCTTGGCAGTTATTTGGGGGGCACCAACCCATCCTAGGCTTCTTCTTTAATTTTTTCTTCTTGCATGTTCTTCTCATGTTTGGGGCGTATGGCCGCAATGAAACACTTCCTTATTGTAGCCTGGTCTCCATGGATCTCAAATACTCCTCGATCAGTTACACACTTCAACTTCTGATGATAGGTCGATGGGACGTCCTTTATCGCATGGAGCCATCCCCTGCCAAGGATGGCTTGGTACGGTGATTCGATATCAATAATAAGAAACTCAATCATTTTTTAGATGATTCCTGACCTAACTGGAAGGATGATCTTTCCTAACGGGACTGTGATCTTTCCCGCGAAGTCGACTAATGGAAAAGTGGCTTCCTTGAGGTCGGTTATGCTTAGCTTCAACATTCTGAACAATTCAAGGTACATTACTTCGAACAAGCTGCCTTGGTCAATGAGCAACCTGTCGAGATCTGAGGTGGCAATACTGAGTGTAATAACTAGTGCATCATGATGAGGGGTTTTCACCCCCACCAAATTTTCATCTGTGAACACAATATGCTTATTTTAATCGACTCCGTTCATCGATGCTTCCCTGCCTGAATCTTGGATAGGTCAATCTCAAAGACATGCATGATTGCAGTAAGCTTCTTAACTTCTATCCGAGCTGCATTTCCTTAAATTTGTTTAAGGTGTGATGCGCCATGTATCACTATGAATTCGTGGTCGATATCCTCCCCGAGGACATTATCAGACCTTTGCTCATTGTTCGTTGCTGCCTTATATATCCTCTTCTCCATAAACTCATTAAGGTTCCTGGCTTGGGTCAACTCCTCGAGGTGAGATTTGAGGGCTTTATAATGCTAAGTCTTATGATCGCCCTCTTTGTGGAATGCACATCGTAGTGCATTATTTAGCTTAGAAGGGTCTCATACCATCTTGTTCGGCCACTTGATAAATGGACCATCTTTGATCTTTTTAAGAATCTTCTATATCTTCTCCTTAAAGACTGTGTTTACAGCCTAAAATGCCTTCGAGGCATCATTTTTGTTCCCATTCTTGTAGCCATTTTTTCCCCCATTCTTGTACCCTTTCTTCTATGGTTCATTTTTCTCGGCTTCTTTAGAAACCTTCACATGACCATTATCCCCTGCATTAAGATGGGTCACGTCCTTGACTTTGGCGTATTTTTCAATACGAGCCATCAAGTCGTCGATGGTCATGACCACCTTCTTAGTTAAGGACTGGTGCAGGAGGTAGGGGCCAGGAAAACCGATTTTAAAGCATGATATGGTGACATGCTTCGATCAATCCTCCACTTCATTAAATACTTCCCAATAACTCTTCACGTACTCTATAAGGTTCTCATGCATCTTCTTCTTCATAGTACGCAGCGCATCCATCCTCTTCGGGTGGGAGGTGCTTGTTATGAAGCGAGCTGTAAATTGCTCAGCCAGAGATTTAAAATTTCTGATGGACCTATGAGGTAGTTTCTCGAACCAGTTCTGGGCCACATTATTCAATCTCTAAGTGAAGATTCAACACATGAGCGCATTATTGTGACTCCACAGGGTCATGGATTTCATGTATTACCTGATATGGTCGATGGGGTCAGTCTTCCCATCATAAATCTTGAACCTGGGAATTACAAACTTCTTCGGGGTTTTTCTTCTTCTATCGCCCTTGAAAAAGGGGACTTCATGTGAGTTTTGAGAGCTCGTCTGGTTAGATCCCTTGTAGATATGGCACCATGATGAGTTAGGTTTCTGTTCTATCTCTCTCCAGACCAAACTTAGTATGTCATCCTTCTGCTGACTAGGGCTCATGTATTGGCGAGCTGGTTACGATCGATCAGAATGGTCATCACCTGACCTCTATCTTTCATTTCTTTTTGAGACACATCTTATGCTCCTTCCTTGGCTGCGAGACTTGTTGGCCTGAGGGATAGGAGTTCGACTGTGGCGTCGCCTTGTGTTTCGATGGATTTCTCTCTTCAGTCTTTCTAATCTTTTTTGAGGATACCATTCTCATTCTCTTGTTGGCGAGTGTCCTCCTCCTTCTCTTAGAGCGTAGACTCATAGGCATCAATTAACCTAGAAATCTGCACGGACCTAGGTGTCCCTTGACTTTCTTCAGAGACTTGCCTCTCCTAGCAAATTCTTGGGTTAAAACGGCGAATTTCAGACCTTACCCTTGGAGGGATGGGTTGCTCCCGAATATCACATGCTTAAGGGACATTGCTACTATGATGGGACATAGCCAGTTCTTGTTGGTGAAAGTTTTCGCATGAAAAACAATCATTTCCCACAGACGGTGCCAATTATGGTGAGAGAAATCTCAACAAAAATGATTAATGAAGAATCACCACGATAATAAAAACAGCAACAATCACAAACACAATCACACAACGCAAGAATATACGTGGTTTGATAAATCTCGTACATACATGGAGAGGTCTACTATTGTAAACTTGTATTGAGTAACTCTCGAGAAAGTTTTTCACATACCCCTATGCTCCGAACTAGGGGTGGAATATGTATTCAGTTGATAGAGAGAGAGTGTGTTGATAACCAACACGTTAACCCATTATCTCTTGAATATCTCATTTGAGATTTTAGAGGATGGACTTGTTCATATTCCTTTACTCTAATCGTCATTCAGGACTCATAATTTGGGTCAGGCACCTTTCATTATTCACTTAGTCTTAACCGACTACTTTTATGGGCCTGTCGACAAAAGGGTACCCACAAGACCCATTTCGCGAAACAATTAAATCCACTATCTCCCAATACCAAACCCCGAATCCACCCGTTCCCATTCAATCCCTGCTGCCGGAGCAACTCGAATCTGACGACCCATCTCCTAACTCTGGCGCTCTTACCCAATTCCATCAATGCCCAAGCACCATGACCCATATACTTTAACCCGCTTCTTATCCGTGTTTCCCAATCCATCTTCCAAGAGCCATAACCCATTAAACGATTACCCATTCTTCCCATACCCACTTTTACATTTTAAGCCGAAATCATTTTTTATCCACCTTCATAAAAACCAAAGACCCACATGTGTTAAACCTCATATCCCCATTTTCCCCAAATTACCCCCAACTAACTTTTGTCCCCTTTTCCAAATAAAACTCCAACTACCTCATTCTCATTACCTCACCCAAATACCTCACAGCCCACATGCACTTTCCTTGCCTAAAATTACCCTAGCTTGATTGGACCTATAAATTGAAGAGAACGCTCATTTGAAAAAAGAAAAGAGTAAGCATTGTAGAGAGAAAACCCTATACATCTTTGTAAATAATTTTTTTATTTCTTTTATTTTTCTTTAGAGATTTTGTGAGAATTAAAGTGTGAGAGTTTGGATTGTATCAAAGAGTTTGGAGTTCAACTTGCAATTCAAGGAGACTTGATTCTAAGACTTGTTCTCTTATCTCTATTTTTTTATTTCATGCTTTATTTGCTAATAATATTACATTTATTGTGTTTTATCACCATGCACTGGGGTGATCCCATTATTTGATGTTAATCCTATTTCAATTATCTTATTTAAACTAAATGTCCCTTTGATGATTAACTTTGCACTCTTACGTTTTAATTTATGTCTCGAGAGAGGGTAAATGATTTTCGAGAGAAAATCAAATTTCTAATCTTTTTTTCCAATTTAGAACCGAACTAGAGATATGTTTTTTCTTAACTGTGAATTTATTTCTTGAAATTCAACTCTATGCTACTTTTCATGATCTAAACTAATTTAACAAATCGATTCTAGCGGGTGATTTATTAAATGATGTTTAGATTTACTTTTCAAGAGTTGTAGGTGTGTTGAATTTAATTTTCTAAAATGCTATTATTAAAATTACATTTGCAACGAGAGTTTATTTGTGATTTTGATACTAACTTGGGATAATTAATTTTAATTAATTAGAATATATGGTGTCATCCTATCCCTTGTTAGCTCTCACTTTTATTTACCCACTCATTTCATATTTTACATTTTATTTAGTTAGATTTAACTCATTTTTCATCACACTTTTTAGTTAGTCTTTAGATATTTGATTTATTTTAGTCTTATTTCTCCCTCATCACAATTTTTTGAACATAAAAAAAAGTTTGAAAAAATAGAAAGTCCAAAAAGAAATTAAACAAATGAATTACTTGTGTGTTTCTCTCGTTTCACTCCCTTGATTTAGATTGATACCTCACTTAACACTATTCTCTAGTTTTGTTCTATGTTTATAGGTAATTTAAGGGTTTTAATTAACTTGGCTTCAATAACAATGACCATATACAAAAAGATAGTTATCAAATGGCGTCGTTGCTAATCTTTGGAGCTTGAAGCACTTGAGAGGATCCATTTTGTGATTCATTTGTATTTTTAATTTTTGTACCATTTTTTTTATTATTTTAGAAGGCTTGTATTAAAGTTTATTTTATTACTTGGCTTGTATTACGGTGCTTAGACACACCATTTATTTTTTATTTAAATTTGTAATAATTAATTGCGAAGAAAAGCATGATAGGAAAATCGGACAAGGTAGAGAGAGGGCGTCCAAAGGCGAGGAAAAGAAGCCTCTTTACTTTGGGTCGGTAGGATTCCTGGGGCTGATTAAGATAGTCGAGATCTCCCCCCGGTTGACTCAAATCGTTCATCACCCCACGGTGTAAAAACTGTGGGAGGTACATTTCTAAACCCTCACGCGTTTATTGTCAGTGAGTCAATTTTTGTGTGTGACTACATGCTCTTATTTAATTTTTATTCTCGCATTTATTTTTGAATATATGTGATGAATTAATCAATTAAGACCTACACCCAGTCATTCACGAGAAGGGATTTCATCACCCGACTCACTCTCTTACCAATTGTGTGCTACCCTAACCATCATTAAATTTAAAATCAATCAACTAGCTAGCCCACTAGTACAACATTTTTGAAATGACAATCACTAAGATAATTTTCGCAATTTTTATCGCCCGGGGACTTTATTAAAATTTGACTACCCTCTCACCTAAATTTAAAGATAAAAATTGGCTATGTGTTAGTTAGGATTTATCCTTGACTTGTGTGTGTCCAATTCAATTTTTCGGTAGTCGATTTTAGTAAGTTCACCAAAATTCAAAGAGCCGATATTTTTCCCCGTCTTTTCTTCCAAAAACATGTTCTCCATTATTTTTATAAAAATCCAAAAATATTTTCTTTCTTTCATTTTCAGAAAAATTCAACAATATTTTCTTTCCTTTTGAAAAACATTTAAAAAATCCAAAAAATATTTCTCTCATCATGGCTGAAGAGCGTCCTTTACGGGATTACTTTGGCCATTTCTCATTTTCTCAAAGCATGTTTGAGGTTGACCCGAGTCGAACCTCCATACCTTACTCAGGGGCTTCAACTCTCCCACCCACGCCATTGATACTCATGCATCATCCATGCACGCATCTCACATTCCATCGCCTTAAATGATGAGTATAAATGTGTCACATGCTTTGCCTTGCACATATTGTTTTCACATTGATCACTTGTCCCATGAGTGTCCAAAATTTTCATATCCATCTGAACACACCATGGAACATGTGTACCCACATGACACTGTTTCGGAACCCACCTCGGTCTATTATCCTGACCCATCTAATACCGAGTGGTGTGAGTACCCAAGCTATTCATGGAGGCTTGATCACCATCCTACGCAATACGAATCCCAACCCTCTATTGTGGATCCTCACGCATTACCACAGTCGTCATGGCAACCTTGTGCAGCTTATCCCGATCAGTTCCCTAACTATGCTACCTACGATTATTAACCATTTGTCTCTCACAGAGATGATTCTCCCATGTATGACACACTTGGACTCATTCCCCATACTTCATATGAGTATTCTTCGCATATTAGTGTTAGTAGCGAGTTGTGTCCACCTCAATCACCGCCACCACCCACCAACACTTCACCACCATCATCCACATCCGCACTTGAGGCACTTTTGCAACAATTTATCATCGAGCAATAGAAATCCACTCAAATTCAAAATCAATCTCTTTAAAGGCTTGAACAAGAGTTAAATGAGTTTGGGTGTGCGAACGACTCAGAGTTCCCCTCAAGTCAACCCATTATTTCACCCATATGGAACGATGATAAGTCGTCTTGTGCCACGAATTTTGAGTGTGACCAACCCTCTCACCCCGAGAACCTCAAAGTTGAAAGCATCCCATGGTCTGGGCCCCAATTCTACAATTGTGTTGAGTTACCTTTCATTAGTGAGACTGATTTTCTCCAGCCATATTCAAAAGAACCCACATTTGAGGTTCCCCCACCCGTTATACCCAAAAACACGCTCGAGCTTTTACCTGTTGCAGCCATTGAGTGTGTCCTAGAGATGCCCATTCCTTGTAGGTTAGCTCCAGCTACGAGTGCTCCCCAACGCATCGATATTGAATCGAAGTTGGTTTCCACATCCCTTTTTATGGATCCTCTCCAGCGATTTTTGGCTCACTTTGAGTCTAATATTGATGTTGACTCATATATCTCCGATCTTAATACCTCGTTAGACCCTTTCACCATTACGGATGGTGACACATTGGTGGAGAAGTTGACCACTCCATCTTTAGATACCACGCTCCTTTGTGAGTATTCTTTTACTCCTCCCCAAGAATGTTTGTCCCCCACACTTGAGTTGGATCATTTTCCCCCACCGTTTATCCCACCCAACCCTCCCATTGTTCCTTCCACCCTAACACCTAGTTTGGATCATGATTTTACACCTTTAATGTTTCCATATACATTTTTAGATCCTCACCTGAAACCACCATCCACCTTCCGTGAGATTATATGTGGTGCTACACTCTACTTCTGTGACAGCTAGCTTGTTACCTCATGCCCTCCACTCTCTTGTGGTGTTGATTTTTCCCATCGACAGCTCCCTGGTGTGTCACGACGTGACCATTATCATCACCCATTTATAGAACAATCGTGAAATTTCTATGAGCCCCACCCCATCACTATTTCTTCACCTTTTCGCCTCCCCATCCAGCTTGTGCATCATGCTTATAGGGCCCTTTTTGCCCTCACCTTTCAGCTCAATAAGGCCCTAGACCGATGCCTTTTCTCCCTTACCCTAATACCCACCCGCCCATGGTCCACCGATGTTTTGCATCATGTGATGCACTTTGCCATACAAGTGCATTGACCCTTTTAGCCTTTAACCAACAAGGTTGACGCTTTAGTCTTGTTAGGGGGTGATTATCATGACCCAATTTTTCTTCCACCCCGCGCTTTCATAGTTCTTATCTTTAGGGTGAGAATGGTTCGGTCTGGCTAAAGATATTACACTTAGCACTATCGGGAGGCAGCCCATTATTTCTTATATGAGTCTCACCCTGTTTGGGGTGGTGTTTCATATCACCCTATGCTTTGCATGTTTATTGACTTCTACACATTTTTTTCTCTTATCATTTATTCGGGTTCATTTTGGCTATATCTGTCCACTTCATTGGCGGTTGATTCTGGTAATTTCTTTCCTCACTTCTGCTCTCAATTTTAAAAATAATTTTACTTAACATCGAGGAGGATGTTCCTTTTTGTTTAGGGTGGGGAATTTTATCAAAATCGTACCTCTTTTGAAAAAATTTCAAAACCTGATCTTTAAAATTTTCGTGCAGTTTCTTTCATCTCACTCATTGACGTGAATTTTCTATCATTCATATTTTAAGTCTAGGAAGCAAGCTAGAGGATTTATTTTTTCTAAATAGCTTATGTAATACGTATCAAGGCATGTTGCACCATGAATTTCTAGATTCAAAAAAATTTGCGCACTTATCACGTCACAGTGGTTTAGAGTTGAAGAGTTCTATAATTCTCAAGAAAACCTTAAGGATCACTAGTGGAGACTTTAACTTGTGAGATTTTTGCCTTTCACCCTCTCAGAGAGTTTTACATAATCCCCGAGTCACAAGTTAATTCAACTTCTTCTGGGTCCGCACTTTAAATCATTTTATGATCTCATTATACTTCATTAAATTTTGTCTTGATCACTGAGAACTACATCACTTTCGAGTAATAAGAAACATTTGTCTTGAAATTGGTCCCGATCACTAGATTTTCATCCATACACCTACCATTTACCATTGACTTCAACCATTCTTCCATATTACCACATATTCCCCACACCATCCATTTATCATCTCCATTCATACATCATCCATCCATCTTCCAAACATCACCATTCTATCACACCTACCTCATCCCATTTCATCCTTACCATTTCATTTCCCCCTCACCCATATACATATATATATTTTTCGTTGGTGTTCGGGCAAATGAAAGTCATCGTGGTGAATAACTCGACGTTCTCACTATAGTGATTAGCATTCTTTTCATGAGATCATTTTTCTTTTTAAATTTTCGCTATTTCTTATGTGTGTGTGAGACATTTGAACTTGCTTTCATTTACTCACCTCCTCACACATAAGAGTGATACACTAACCCAAATCTCGTGAGTTCGTTTGAGAGAGAGATATCTGTGAGATTTTGAAGTTGAAGCATTGATTCCAAAAAGTCAATCTAGGAATTACTCTTATGATTCTCGACCCGTTTTGATTGATTCACACCACACACGTTGACTTCTAAGAAGGATGTGCCTTCGGTATTTACTTAGTTCAACCTTTTTATGCATTTCTAGCTTGTATTCCTCAAAATATTTATCTCATGATGGATTGTGCGATTATTCTACGTCTAATAAGAGATAAACTGCCGTTTGAAATAAAGAATTTTATGGTCATATTTCCTACAAACCCTCACGGAACAAAACTCGTCCTGTAAGGTAACCAATAGGTTTAAAGGCTTGTTTCACATGCTAAGTGCTATCGCAAGTGCCCGCGAAAGTGGTACACTTTTGGTTTCTTATATTTCTTTCTCTATATATTTCGTTCGAGGAATAGCAATGTTCTGTTGGGGGGTGGTATGATAAACACCCAAAAGTGTTTAAATAATACCCCGAATAGACGATTTTTATTTGATAATTCAAGACGAAATTAGGTCTTATGTGCGTAATTGTTTATTGTACAGGCTTGATTGCAGTTGCGATTTCAAAAGCTCTATTTTGAGGCAGTTTGCAACAAGAAGTGACTAAAATAACCAATCCTGTAACCCTAACCTAGACCAAACCAAGCCTAAACCTACATCGAGCCCAATGTGTGTGTTGAGTTTGTACTTTTATTATTTTTTTAGATTTTTTTTATTTGAGTCGTTTTTATTTTTAGAATTTATTTAGAATTTTCTAGGATTTATTTTCCATTTTTATATTTCTTTTTATTTAGTGTAGTTTTATTTTGATTTTTTGTTTTTTAGTCTTTATTTTATTTTATTTTATTAAGATAAGTTTCTTTTAAAAATTTTAGTTTTATTAGATTTTACATTTTTTAGGACTTTAGTTTTTCGATTAATGATTTTACTTTTTTATTTTTAGTTTTGAGTTTAGGAATTTTTTTTCTCAGTAAGTTTGATTTTTTTAGCTTTAGTTTTATACTTAATTTTTATTAAGTTGTAAATATTTTTTACGTTTTTTTTTTGGGTTCAAATTAAACACACTCCCTACACATCACCCACATGCTACATCCATACACCTTCGCCTCACACAAACACCACCTCCATCACTATTAATCATCATCTCCACTCACCATACTCTCTCTATCCCTCCATTAAAATACCCACACCAAAATCCCAACAACCTTTATCTCTTCTCCACCATTAGCAAGCACCTCTCATCCATCTCACACCCCAAATTCAAAACCCCAAATCCATACCTCAAACCCAACCCCATAATCCGAACAATCCGGCATGACCCCTGCAAGACCTCAACTCCAAACCTCTATCATCACTCCAACCTCCATTAATCAGGCAACCTCCAGCCTTACTCCAGACCCGATTCCAAATCGGAGAAAGACCCAAACCCTCACTCCTCTACCCGATCCAAACTTCAGCGAAATAAACCTCTGCCAAGACCGGAACCTCCAATCCCACTCATACCCATCTTCATCTCCATATCGATCCACCTCCGTATTTGCCAAGACCCTAACCTCTTGACCATACCACTAAACCCACAGATCCACACCTACCAACCCAACCTCTTGAACCGACAAACCCGACCTGAAATCCGACTATAAGACCCATTTCGTAAACCTAATAAATCCACCATCTCCCAATACCAAACCCCTAATCCATCCATTCCCATTCAACCCCTACCGCCGGAGCGACCCAATCCAGTGACCCATTTCCCAACTCCAACGCTCATACTCGATTCCATCATTGCTATACCCGAATACAATCCTGCTCCATTTCGACCACTTGACTCGAAAATTCCCAAGAACCATGACCCATATCCTTTAACCCGCTTCTTATCCGTGTTTCCCAATTCATCTTCCAAGAGCAATAACCCATTAAACCATTACCGATTCTTCCTATACCCACTTTTACACTTTAAGCCAAAATCGTTTTTTATCCACCTGCATAAAAACCAAAGACCCACGTGTGTTAAACCTCATGTCCCTTTTTTTCCCAAATTACCCCCAACTAACTTTTGTCCCCTTTTCCAAATAAAAATCTAACTACCTCACCCAAATACCTCACATCCCACATGCACCTTCCTTGCCCAAAAATCCCCTAGACTCATTAGACCTATAAATTTAAGAGAAGGCCCATTTGAAAAACAGAAAAGAGTAAGCATTGTAGAGAGAAAGCCATAGAGAGAAGAATACGGAGTGAAACTGTAATGCCCCGTAATTTTGAGGGCTTTATTTATGAATATTATACAAAATTTTACTAATATTATTATTTTATTAATTGGGATTAAAATAATTTATTTTGGTTGAAATCGAATCAAACATTTAAATTTAAAGTGGCTTTTGGACATTTTGTAATGGGTTAAATATGTAAAGTTAATAATTTTGAATTAAAGGGAAATATAGTAATATGCGTTAGCTTAGTCTCCAAGCTAGGGTTTGAGAGAGAGACTATATAAGGAATATTATGGGTGATTATAAGGAAATGGAGATGAAAAAGAGAGGCCAAAAACGAAATCCAAATAGGCAAAAAAGAGTGGAATGAGAAGAGCCAATTTAGAATGTTTAGATCTTCTTTTTTAGCGCATTTGGATGAGATTTAAGAAAAACTCAAAATACATACCTGACTCAATTTTTCATGTAGAATCCAAATCTGAAGTCAGATCAGTGATTCGAATAATTTATAGAGCTAATTTTTCTGAGTTTTTAAAATAGCACTATTTGAGGTTATCTAGTGTTGGGGCTAGAACATGATTTAATTATTTTGGCGAGAGGAACGTGATGGTGCGATCAGATTTTGAGACTGATTTTTATGTGACGATTCAAGCAATGATTTTGAGGTATGGGGTTTTACACAATATGCTCCTTTAAATCTCGAGAGTTATTCCGTTGATTTCATATTTAATTGAACTCATATTTAAATTGTTAAATTCTTTGAAATCTGGAGAAATAATTATTGAATTATTTTGATTCATGTGGTATCATTATATTGTTGTTGAGCACGTTGTCATGAGATTTTAATATGGCACGAATGTTGGGCACTCGCCAAAATTCCTTCTTCCCGGGGCTATGACTTGATAAAGCATATGCGGATGGGGTGAGGCCCGGTGACCCATTGATGTGTTGTTGAGAAATTTATTGATAAATGCTATTGAAATTCACATTTGATTTGAATATTCGTACTCGTGTTGTTACACTTTATTCATCGCTAACATATATTTGTTGAGCACCTTTCCTGTCATATTGTGTACTTCCCCATATTTTCTTTTTGTTTATGGGTTAGCGTGGATTTGGGTGCTATGGATTAATTGGGATGATTTTAGCGTGGATTATTTGGGAAGAATTTTTAATACAAGATGAGAAGACTTGTATTTATTTATTTTGATGTATAGAGCATTGGAGATTTACTTTTGTTGTATTTATTTCGAGAGAATAATGTTGTATTAATTTGAAGATTGAGATTAGTGGTTTCTTTTGTTATATTGTGGGATTTGTTTTAGATGCTCTATACCTTGTTATTTGTGGATTTTATTAGTGTTATCGATAGTGGTGCTCTATTCGCTCTTCCCGGGTAGGCGGGGTGTTACAGATGGTATAATATCTTAGGTATACGACAACCCTTGGGTCTTGGGTCTAGAATGCGGGTTAGATATATTTTCTTTGGAGATAGAAATTTTTTGAGGATGTGTTAGGTATCGTGGTGAAGAGGTTTAGAATTAATTTGAGGACTTTTGTGTGTGATTTTAGGAAATAGAGCAAGTAGCATTTAATTTTGAGTGTTAGGTTTCTTCGATTTTCGAGGACAAAATTCCTTTTCAAGGGGGGAAGTATGTAATACCCCGTAATTTTGAGGGCTTTATTTATGAATATTATACAAAATTTTAGTAATATTATTATTTTATTAATCGGGAATAAAATAATTTATTTTGGTTGAAATCGAATCAAACATTTAAATTTAAAGTGGCTTTTGGACATTTTGTAATGCGTTAAATAGGTAAAGTTGATAATTTTGAATTAAATGAAAATATAATAATATGCGTTAGCTTAGTCTCCAAGCTAGGGTTTGAGAGAGTGACTATATAAGGAATTTTTTGGGTGATTATAAGGAAAGGGAGATGAAAAATATAGGCCAAAAATGAAATCCAAATAGGCCAAAAACGAAATCCAAATAGGCCAAAACGAGTGGAAAGAGAACAGTCAATTTGGAATGTTTAGATCTTCTTTTTTAGTGCATTTGGATGAGATTTAAGAAAAACTCAAAACACATACCTGACTCAATTTTTCGTGTAGAATCCAAATTTGAAGTCGGATCAATGATTCAAATAATTTTTAGAGCTAATTTTTCTGAGTTTTTAAAATAGAACTATTTGAGGTTATCTCGTGTTAGGGCTAGAACATGATTTGATTATTTTCGCGAGAGGAACGTGATAGTTTGATCAGATATTGAGACTGATTTTTATGTGACAATTCATGCAATGATTTTGAGGTATGGAGTTTTACACAATATGCTCCTTTAAATCTCGAGAGTTATTCTGTTGATTTCATGTTTAATTGAACTCATATTTGAATTGTTAAATTCTTTGAAATCTAAAGAAATAATTGTTGAATTATTTTGATTCATGTGGTATCATTATATTATTGTTGATCACGCTGTCATGAGATTTTAATATGGCACGGATGTTGGGCACCCACCAAAATTTCTGCTTCCCGGGGCTATGACTTGATTAAGCATATGCAGATGGGGTGAGGTCCGGTGACCCATTGATGTGTTGTTGATAAATTTATTGATAAATGCTATTGAGATTCACATTTGATTTGAATATTTGTACTTTTGTTGTTACGCTTTGTTCATCGCTAACATATATTTGTTGAGCACCTTTCCTGTCATATTGTGTACTTCCCCATATTTTCTTTTTGTTGCTAGGTTAGCGTGGATTTGGGGGCTATGGAATAATTGGGATGATTTTAGCGTGGATTATTTGGGAAGAATTTTTAATATAAGATGAGAAGACTTGTATTTATTTATTTTGATGTATAGAGCATTGGAGATTTACTTTAATTGTAATTATTTCGAGAGAATAATGTTGTATTAATTTGAAGATTGAGATTAGTGGTTTCTTTTGTTATATTGTGGGATTTGTTTTAGATGCTCTATACCTTGTTATTTGTGTATTTTATTAGTTTTATCGATAGTGGCGCTTTGTTCGCTCTCCTCACGCGGGCGGAGTGTTACAGAAACATCTTTGTAAATAATTTTTTTTATTTCTTTTATTTTCTTTAGGGAGTTTGTGAGGATTAAAGTGTTAGAGTTTGGATTGTATTGAAGCGTTCGGAATTCAACTTGCAATTCAAGGAGACTTGATTCTAAGATTTGTTCTCTTATATCTACTTTTTTTATTTCATGCTTACTTTGCTCATAATATTACATTTGTTGTGTTTTATCACCATGTTAGGCTATAAACCCTTTCAAGGGGTGGGGTGATCCCATTATTTGATGTTAACCCTATTTTAATTTGCTTATATAAATTAAATGTCCCTTTGATGATTTTCGAGAGAGGGTAAATGATTTTTGAGAGAGGATAAATATTTTATCACCATAAATTCACGTTTTAATTTATGCCTCAAGAGAGGGTAAGTTATTTTTGAGAGAAAATCGAATTTCTAGTCTTATTTTCCATTTTAGAATCGAACTAGAGATAGGTTTTTCTAAAATGTAAATTTATTTCTTGAAATTCAACTTTATGTTACTTTTCATGATTTAAACTAATTTAACAAATCGATCCTAGAGGGTGATTTATTAAATGATGCTTAGATTTACTTTTCAAGAGTTGTAGGACTGTTGAATTTAATTTTCTAAAATGTTTTTATTGAAAATACATTTGCAATGAGAGTTGATTTGGGATTTTGATCCTAACTTGGGATAATTAATTTTAATGAATTAATTAATTTTGATTCACTAGAATATATGGTGTCATCCTATCCCTTGTTAGCTCTCACTTTTATTTCCTCACTCATTTCATATTTTACATTTTATTTAGTTAGATTTCACTCATTTTTCATCACATTTTTTAGTTAGTCTTTAGATCTTTGATTTAGTTGAGTCTTATTTCACCCTCATCACAAAAATTATTTTAATATAAAGAAAAAGATAAAAAAAAGTAGAAAAAGCAAAAAGGCCAAAAACAAATTAAACAAATGAATTACATGTGTGTTTCTCTCATTTCACTCCTTTGATTTGGATTGATACCTCACTTACCACTATTCTCTAGTTTTGTTCTACTTTTATAGGTAATTGAAGGGTTTTGATTAACTTGGCTTCAACAACGACGACCATATACAAAAATCTAGTTATCAGTAGGAAACTTGCAGAGATAATCGGCGCCCTACTCACTACTAAAGAAATGGAGAGACCTATCTGGAAGTGACACCAAGACACTGTGCTCATGGAATTCAATGAAAAATTTGAAAAATGATAGCCAGTCTATACAAAAGATCATAACGAATCCATCCATGTCCAAAATAATCAATCATGCTCTAAAACACAGTCTCCATCCATATTCACATATCTACGACAGACCCTATCGAGAATTATACCACCACCAATCGAAAGCCCAATGAAAAGAAGAGGATGAAACAACTATTCCTCTAATCCTAAACGGAATGCCAAGGAACTCGAAATGAAAGAATGCGATGCGACAAAATCAAATAATGCCTTAACCTATGTACTATATAAAGGAATCATACTTTTTATCACGAATGGATTGTCATAAGGTTAAGCGAACTATGACATAGCGTAAGCTCGTCCAAGGTTGAACCTACCGCTCTGGCCAGCGGGCACCTAACCTAGCCCACGGCTACCCTGCCAGTAACTTGGACGTGAACCATCCACACTATGCCTCATGGGGGTGATGATAGATCGAGGATAATTTCTAATGTTGTTGATGTTGTTGGGTGGGGCCTATGTAATTATAACTCCATCCTAGCATAAAATTAACAGTCTACTGACTGCCCGAATCTCGTTGTGAACGATCTCTCTTGAAATGATCGTGGGACTTGCAAGCAAAACAAGTTCTCTATGGGGACTATTGGACCTTGATCGCTGGTGCACTGGTCCAATGAAGCACCACCCCAATGGAGTCTTTTATCTTCTTAACAAAATATCGATCTCTGCCCCAGGAATTTTTATGACTGCCGCTCTAGGACCCGCTAGGCTCCCTCTTCTTCTTCCTAATGGACTTTCCATCCTCAACATCTAACTCCAACTGTATTAACTTGTTCACTATAGACCTGAATAATGACAAATCCATAGTTGATAAAATCCTCTGAATACCCAGGTTAAATCCCTTAACAAACAACTCGTCTTCTCGGTCTCATCTCTCTGAACATCATTGACATACTTACACAAATTTTTGAACTTCATCAAGTAATC
This sequence comes from Sambucus nigra, assembly GCA_949130495.1. NCBI lineage: Eukaryota > Viridiplantae > Streptophyta > Magnoliopsida > Dipsacales > Adoxaceae > Sambucus > Sambucus nigra. The sequence goes on along the minus strand of OX422207.1, from coordinate 304,640,860 downwards.
ATTTATGAAAGTCTTACCTTGTATTAGGTGAAGGAACTCGTCCTTTTGGCATCCTTAAGAGTCTGAGGAAAATATCTATCAAGGAAGTCAACTCTGAAGCTACCCCAGTCTATAGTCTCCATAGTACTGGCAGAGTAGGCGCTCCACCAGCGTTGTGCTTACTCTGTGAGCTGGAATGTGGTGATCTTGACTTTGTGACCAGCTGGCACATCAAGAATCTCCACCACCCTAATGACTTCCTCGAGCCACTATTTTACAGCACCATGAATATCTACCCCATTAAAGGTAGGTGGGTGTAACCGTCCCACTCCGGTTGGCCCTCTGTTGCTGTGTGAGGGAGTTAGCAAGTTGGTTCCCCCATTAGATATATCGCGATGTGGAGGTATCTACACAAGAAAGGAGAGCTCAAAACACAATGATACGAGTTGAAAGAGAAAGCTGAAGCGATGTACTAAAACGGTAACTAAAGCATTAACTATGAGGAAACGTATAAAGAAAATGTACTAAGGAAGCGTAAACACTTTGTCACACCCAAGGATCCTATTTCTATGATGCCATTTGTAACACCCTGACCCGGGCCTTGGGTCACCATTGGGTCAATCCACACCGAAACAAGGAGTCAAAAGGGGAGGGGAAGTTCAGCTTTATTATATAAGAAACACCCTTTTTAATTGCACTATTTATTAAATACTAGTTCATAGATTTCAAGTTCAAAAAAGAAGTGACTACTTTAAGTAGTTAAGTCAATTTACAAGATTTATTTATAAAAATTAGATTTAGTTTACGATACCAATTAAAAAAGAAATAAACCATATTCATGCTTGTATTATTACAAACCATGGCCAAAGGACCTAATTAAAGTTTGATTCTACCAAATCACTGATGTAATATTTCATGCTTGTATTATTTCATGTGACTTCAAATATCATTTCCTTCATTCTAACAATATGTATCACACATTTGGTGCTGCTTTTCTACATTTAATCATTTCCTCATAAAATCCATTTCAACATAATTTATCAAGTCTAAAGTGCCATTTTCTATGTTACTACATGAATATGTACATGTTAAAGAGGATTTCAAGTCTAAAAATTCCTCAAAAATGTACTTGAACAAGCTATAAATCATGGCTTTACATTTTTTTTTTATGTTTTCTTCCATATTTCAAGGTAAAAATTTCATTTTATTCATAAAAGATCCATTTGGGGGTTGTCTTTTTTAAAACCCATTTTTGCACGACTTATATATTTTAACATATATCACTATTTTGGCATTATTTCATCTCTAGCATGCATCCTACCAATTTCTTTCATAGCTAGAGACTTGAAATCATTGGAAAAGGAAAAACCTGCTTCAAAGTTTGAACAGGAGACAAAGAGAAGATGATTATGGAAGCTCCTAACTCCAAAGACCCCAACAACGTGTTCAAGATGTTCCAAAGCTCTTCTACAAGCTTGGATCTACCAACTTCCTCCCTTGATAATGCTAGAAAATGATGAATACAACATGGAAATCGTGAGTAGTGGGGTTTGAAAGTGGTGTCATGGTGTGGATATGGTGGGAAATGCTTGGGGGAAGAAGGATGAACTCTTAGACACACACACACACACACACACACATAGAGATAGAGAGAGAAATGCTGATAATAATGGTGGGAAGGAACCCACCTTCTATCCCCTATCATAATCTAAAATTAACCCATAAAATGAATTAAAAATGCAAAACCCACATGTTATACATGTTTCAAATCATCAAATGCTTTTAGTTTAGCTTCGGTCAATCGAATGACATCTAATATCGTTCGAACGAGAGCCCAATTCTTTAGAACGGCATCTACCGAGATTTTTTAAAGATGTCTACAACAAGGTTTACTACGGGCATGCAAAGAACCTTGTTTAAATGAGAGAATAACTCTCGTTCAAATGAAAGGAGACTTTGTTCGAACCAATACTTCTAAAGAGATTCCAGAGGGCTTGAGAAAATGACCATGTTTCAAGTTGCCAAAAGCTCGCTCGAAAGACCATTCGAACAAGAATGACCCAGGCTCGTTCGAACAACTTTTGTTTTCCTCAAAATAAACTTTATGTTATGAAAACCCAAATTCGACAAGCACGAAGGTTACGATGACGATTAAATCTCAGTATTCATCCATAATTACAACTTTACAAGAAAAGAGATAAAATCTTGGGCATGAGTATTACATACTCACACGTGCACATATATATATATATATATATATATATATATATATATATATATATATATGTGTGTGTGTGTGTGTGTGTGTGTGTATATACACACACACACACACTCATACTCACACGCGCACACATACACACCCACACACACATAGATATATTTTGGTAACATTTTAGATTGAATAATATGTTAACATGCTTTATTCTCATTCCACATGCTCATGTAATTAGAGAATAATTATTGAAGCCCAATTGATCCTAGGTGCTTTCTTTATTTAGGTAATTTTATTTATCTTTTATTTTATATAGCAGTCTTATATATAGCTATAACTTATTGGTTAATTTTGTGGCCGTGTTCATCCTTTGCATAAGTGGTTATTGTTTGGACGAAAACAAATTGGTAGAAAGGCTTGCACATTTGGTGGACATACAGTAATTTTAGGATTAATTGAATTAAAATGAACTTATATTGGACTTGTTGACACTGTGCGGTTGAATATTATTGCATATATCTATTTGGTTAACTATGTGGTCGTATTCACTCATTCCTGAAGTGATTTTTGTTTGGGTGAGCACAAATTGGTGGAAGAGCTTGTACATTTGGTCAACACATAGTAATTTTAGGATTAATTTAATTAAAATACTATGCGGTTGAATATCAATGCATATATATGTTTAGTTACCTGTTATATGGTTGTGTTCACCCTTTTCTTAAGTGGTTGCTATTTGGGTGAACACAAATTAGTGGAAGGAATTGTACATTTGGTGGACACATAGTTATTTAAGGAATACTTTAATTAAAATGAACTTAAATTGGACTTGTTGTGTTTGACTGATCGGTTGAAAAATAATAATTAGTTTAGGATTAATTAGAATCATTACCTCTAGGATTCATATTCACACACTCCGTCTATATATTTTCTCAGAATAATGAGTCACGTTAATAATTACTTTCAACATGATCACATCTGAGTGAAATTGAAACGTGCTAAAACATCTTTTATTAGTGAGCGCCATATAGAGGAAACTCCCATTTATAAATTTGAGAATAGAAAACTTGAACAGTTTAATTACCAAACAAATCATGGAATTGATCTTTCACAAGTGTACCTACTTGATCTTATTCTAATTTCCTTGATAGAATGTTGGGATGAGGCAGTAGAGAATATATTTCACCTTCATAATCACAGACCTTTATACGTCAATCATAGATGCGTTTTTGCCCAGTTGGCCACATGCAAAACTTCATAAATTTTTAACAACTAATACTAATTGGATGGAAATCAGAGACACATAGAGCATGTTTTAAAAGTCATTGAAAAGGTATATACAAATATATAGTTATAAGCATGAATCTCGTACATTTGTCACAAATATTTTTTAAAAAATTGTAGGCAATATCGAACAGGGACGAAAATGATTAACTAAACAATGGAACACCGCCAATTCGGCTCTCTCTTACACTACAACCTCAATACTCTTCACCTGAGGGTTAGAAATACTCTACTCCACTGCAAATCCCATCTACCACTCCATATTATAGTAATAAAACTCAATAAACCCGTATCAATCCAACACCCCTACCTCCCGCTACCAAGGAATCCCAAGCCAATGATAATATTCATATTGGGTTCTCCGTGATCAGGAATAATGCTACAGGTAAAAAATCAGACGTTTATATTTTTAGAGACCGTTGTCTGTCTCTCGAAAATATGACTGTGTGCATTGAAGACTCAGACAACTGGAAGAAGGTTGATCCTTCCATAAAGGATGACACGTGGGAACAACTTCGTAATAGTTTTGCATTTTTATCTGGTTTAAAGGCAAAGGTTCTTTCTCGGGTAGCTGATCAAGTGAAAACCTATTAGAAGAACTTTCAAAAAAATTCTTTCCCAAAGTGGGCATTATGTTCTGATATTTTGTGGTTGAAAGACAAACTTCCCCCAAAGGTTCAAATGTCCACTAACCAATGGAACAACTTCTTAAAGAATGAGGCCAGGAAGGGAAACGAGAGGGATAAAAATAAATTGAAAAAGTAAAATAAAGCTGATGTCCACAAACTTTGGACACAATCATATAATAATTTAAAAGGTGAATCAATGGACAAGACCAAGGGGACACCGGAAGAAGGTAAGGAACCTAATAGGTTCAACTTGTACTTGCATGTTCGACGGGAAAAATAGACTAATAAATCACAAAATAAATTAGATCCCTCTCTGGCGAGTTTGACTTTAGTCATCATGGATATACACGTTATAATAAAATAATGTTAAATCTTTAGTCCTAAATATAATATTACGTCACAGGAAAAGGTATAAGTCATATTGAGCAGTCAGTTCGAGTGTAACCCCTATGACATTGGAGAAAATTCCCTAACCAAGGTACTTGGGAGAGACAAAAGGGAGGACAAGAGATGTGGTCTCACATATAGAAAGTGGTAAAATATAGCACAGTTCACCTCTATTGGATGAGATCTCTTTGATGAGGAGTCATGTGTCGAGCCAGGTATAAGAACATGCCATGATAAAAGGAGAGGTGCCAGAGCTTAAGAGGGAGGTGGGAAATGTTGAAAGCAACATGGCAATCCTAGCGACTGAAATCTAGGGGTTGGTTCAATTACTCAACAACATGGTTTACCTGCCCAAATGCCTTATCACACATTCAACAATCCTACACCTTAAGGTTTACCCTTCCAAGTGCCTCCTCTTATAACATTTCGTGGATCATTAGTGTCCATGCATGGTGACTATGGTAAGGAGTAATATATAGTGGACTTATCTAATAGAAGGGTCGTTAGTAAATGCACGCTTGTTTCCAAGAATTTCATAATACATATCCACAATCACACTTTGGCGATGGGTGAGGCTCATATATTGGTTGATAAATTGTACGATGGTTGTGGAGATGATACTGTGTATGTTGACCACGGTGAAGGATCTTTGTTAAAATATTATAAAAATTATTATATTGCCTGGCCAATTCATTTATTGGTTAGGATTAGGCAATTAACAATGTTTAAAATTTATAGTATTTTAATTATGTGTTGACATCATAAGTTATTTTAATTTTAATTTTAATGACATCTTAATTTGTTTGGTTTTATTTCATATTTATTGAATGCTCAGGTTGAATGAACTTGCTTGAATTTGCTTGGGATGAATGAATTTGCTTAAATTACAAACTGAAAGTAATTGAGTCTAACATGGACTTTGCTTCAACCTATTTATAGAGGAGACTTGAATTTTATAAAGACTATTTAATGGGTTATCCACAATACAAATAGTGGATTGGTGAGAGTAAAAGAGTTTCTAATAATCGTGTAAAGGGCAATCGTGAAATGTTAAATATGACGATATAAATCTTAACATTGATAAGATTCCATGTTCGTGCAACTCATGTATGAACATAAAAGTTAAGTCTTTAGAAGACGTGTAATTGCATTTACTAATGTGGGGTAAGTCTCAAGACTATAAGATATGGACATTCCATCGGAAAAAGAATGTATCATATGTTCAAAAAGAATTATTAGTACCCGATCACTTGACAGAACCCCACCGAGTAGAAGCAGTGCATGATTTTCCAGCACAACATCCTATGGCTGGCCTAATTGATGGTTCTTATGAGTCCATAACCATTAAAACAACCAGCCCATGGATACGGATAATGTGCATTATGACCAAGTTAATGAATAAGTTAGTGCTAAAGTACCCGAAGATTGAGAATACATATGGTTGAAAACCAATGCGACTAGACCTTTGTATAAAAATTACAAAGAAGATCGGATAGAAGAGACCATGATATGGCATGCTCGTTCCGAGGTGGATGGGAATCTCATGCGTCATTCAGTTTATTCACTCAAACGACATCTTTCAGATGCACGACACCCTGAATTTGCAATATCCGTTTTGCATTATTAACTAGTGGGTCTAACCCTTTTGGTAATTTAAGAACTAATTAGATTTATTGGTCAGTTATCATGACGCCTTTAAGTCTCCCTCCAATACTGTGCATGAGAAAACAATTCACATTATTATTGCTATTGATGCCAAGGCTAAAGGCTCCCAGTGATAATATTGATACTTTTTTAGCCTCGTTAATTGAAGAACTTAAAGAGTTATGGGATGATGACGTGAGGTACTTTAACTCTCATAAGGGTGAAGAGTTCACATGTAAAGTAATAGTGTTGTGGAAGATCCACAACTTTTCTTCCTATGGGACCTTATCAGTTTATAATTTTTATGGTTATTATGGATGTCTAATCTATTGGGAGGAAATTGAATCCACTTGTCTACATCATAGTGGTAAGATGAGTTATGCCGGTCATCATAGATTACTACTAAAAAATTATCCTTTAAGGAACAAGTAGTATAACTTTTTACATATCTATCACGAGCATATAACAAAACCTTCTTGGCTTTCTAGTTATCAAATCGAGGAGAAAGCAAAGGCTGCGACTTTGGGGAATAAGTTTGTAGCAAAAAAAACTCAGTTTGCAATCCAAAAGCGTAAACCTAGGGAGGATCCGAAAAATCCTTATAAAATCAAGGCATTGTCCATATGGTCAATCATATTTCACTAGTCATACTGTAAAGACCACCGCGTAAGGCATGTAATTGATTCCAAGCACATAAAGAAGAATTTTGTGGAACATCTGATAGGAACATGTCTAGGTGGTTCTCATTTGAAAGATGGAGAGAGGGTGCGTCACGACCTAAAGGAGGTGAAAAAATTATGGTTATCATATGAATTATGGAACCATCAACCTACAAATTAAGTTCAAATAAATGAATTATGAATGCGGTGGATTATCGGATATTAAAGTGATACGTTCCAATAAGAATAATAAAGTAGTACAATTGTACCACTATTGTCCCATATACGGTAAATGGATTAGATAGGAAACACCTGTGTAAAATGGACTTCCCCATGGAACGATTTTCCCATTGTCATTGAATTCATCATGTGGAAAAATTGAGTCTTCCAATAGTGTTGTCCCCATAAATGATAGTAGTTTGAATGGACGTAGTGTTGTTCTCAATTGAAATTATGAAAAGAATTTACTAATGGTGAAGAGTATCCAATTTGTTATTATTGGGTTATGTGTTTATCTTGTTTTGGGGTCATTTATGTAAAAGTTAGATGCACTCATGTAAGAGCAAAATTTTATGATTGCTTATAGTTTAGATATTTCGCGTATCTCATTACAAACTGAACACTCCATCCGCCTGTCCTTCCATGATCTTTGAATACATGTTAGTGATCGAGCATCGTTACCAAAATTTAAGCCGTTGGAATCATCACAAACACATTATGGAGGTATATACATTTGAAGTTTTGATTTTACTCATCAAATGTATTCTGGGATGTTATTTTTTACTCGAGGAATTTTTATAAGAACAATTTTCAAGATAATTATTTTTATTTTCTCATTCATTGGAACGAGATTGGCATCTCGTTAAAATGAGATTTGGTTCTCGTTCGAACGAGGTCTACACTTCGTTGGTACGAATGTTTGAGTTTGCTAGTGATGATGCTGGAAATAACACCACTAGGTAAGGTGTTGACAAGATCAAGAAAGTGATAACAATGGAAGCACGGGAGAATATATATATGTATATACGTAGAAGGAGGTGAGGAGAAGACGATGAACACTTGAATATAAGTGGATCAGCCAATCTGGCCTACGTCCACTATGAGTGTGTGTGAGTAATATCACTGAATGAAAGCACTAGTGGCCATAGATACAATCTCTCAAGCTTTCTCTCTCTATTTTGTAAAATGACAGAGTTTCAGCTAGGGTTGTAATTATCGATCCCTTTACAAGGTAGAGGATGACCTCTATATATAGTACTTGGGGGGTGTAATGTACCCCCCAAGCATGCAATGAACATGTGCGTGAGGATTGAACCAGTATGAGAATGACACATGGATGATCTTACGTCGATAATGATGACCTCAATATTCCCTCACGTGAGGGTAATGATTTGGTTATAACTGATTTTCCCACGTGTTCCGAACCTTACATGTGCTTGCAAATGCTCAGCCATGTGTCCTTGACAGATGTAACCTCGGCCTGGATGAGTACGAGGTTGGTGGATTCGGCTGTAGTTGCTTTGTCATGTCTCTAATCGTGATTACCTTGTCCTGGAGGCCTGGTTGAGGTTAGGTGTGAGGTAGTTCTAACGTTGGTAGAGGCCGATGATGATGTTGGCAGTTAATTAAGACCGTGAGACTCTGCTGACCTCGACTGATGAAGAGATGAGTTTGGTGTATGAGGGGCCGACCTTATGAGAGATGACCTTTTTGATGGTTGTCATAAGCTTCTTATCAACTCGGTTGTGGTTGAGATGACGTTGATGCTCGTGAAAGCTGAGATCGAGGCACAATGTGGTGATCTATGAGGCTGAGGTCGAGGCTGAGCTACTGTATGAGAGTTATGAGGCTGAGGTTTAGGCGAATGTCTTTTATTTCGACCCTTATCTGGACGACCCTGCTAATGATTAGCCATGACTGACCCTTCTGAGGTTGACCCTTATATAAATGACCCTGCCAATGATTAAGTTGTGGTCGACCCTACTAAGGCCGACCCTTATCTGGACGATGGACGACCATGTTGAGGATTAAGCTGTGGCCGACCCTTATCTAGATGACCCCACCAATAATTAAGCCATGGTCGACCCTACTGAGGCCGACCCTTATCTGGATGACCCCGCCAATGATTGAGCCGTGGTCGACCCTGCTGAGGCAAACCCTTATCTGGATGACCCCGCTAATGATTAAGTCACGGATGACCCTACTAAGGCCGACCCTTATCTGGACGACCCTGTTGAGGATTTAGCCATTGCTGACCCTACTGAGGTCGACCCTTATCTGGACGAACCTACCGATGATTAAGCCGTGGCCGACCCTAGTGAGGTCAACCTTTATCTGGACTACCCTGCCAGTGATTAAGTTGTGGCCGACCTAACTGAAGCCGACCCTTATCTGGATGACCCTGCTAAGCATTGAGCCATGGCCGACCCTGCTCAGGATGACCCTTATCTAGATGACCCTGCTGAGGATTAAGTCGTGGCTGACCCTACTGAGGCCGAACCTTCCAATAATTAAATCGTGGCTGACCCTACTGAGGCTGACCCTTATCTGGACGACCCTTCCAATGATTAAGCCGTGGTCGACCCAACTGGGGCCGACTCTTATCTGGACGACCCTGCTGAGGATTGAGCCATGGACGATCCTGCTAAGGCCAACCCTTATCTGGATGACCCCACCAATGATATGTGAGGCTCTTGTGACGAATCGTCCTAAGAGATGATGGTACATTTTGGTCATATCAGCTGGAATGAACTTTCTTTATTTAATAGAGATGTACCTATTAGAATCTCGTTGGAATGAATTAAGTTGCTTGTTCGAATGAGTCTACATCTCGTTGGAATGAAACTATTTTTTCGTTTAAACGAAGTGACATTTTCAATCAAACAAACTCCGCCGACTCAAAAATTGTATTTTCTATAAACTGGACACTTTTGGACTATTTAGCACAACTCTTTTGGCAAAAATCTATTCCAATGCCTATTCCAAAAGTTTTCATTTTCTTTTTTCTTCAAAACAAGTTTTTGTTTTCCAAATCACTCATCCCTAAAATGATTTCTTGAGTTTGTCAAAATCTAGTCCTATACACCACATCAAACCCTTGTAGAGTTTCCTACACAACTAATTTGTGGAGATGTGAATCTACTGATGAATAAGAAAGGATTTTTCAACATATGGTTAATCAGTGAATACTGAGGGAAGAGTTACTTTCTATGGGAGGTGCTAGACTGCAATATTTTTTGTTAAATATTGGAAGACACTATTGCATTAAAATTAATGGAGTTTTAAGTTGTCTGTACATCTATCATGGTCTGTTGATTCTTAAACAATGTTGAATATAAGTTTTGCTTGAAAGCGATTTTTTCCTTACATCTTCTTCTTCCCATGCTTTGTTTGATTGCTTGGTTTGGCATATTAAATTTAGAATTTATCTTAAATGTGCACCTATTTATAACCAAGATAAAATTTGGTTACAAAATAGATCTTTATGTGTGTAACCTAAGATAGAAGTGAATCCGTGTAGCCCCAACATTTTCAAATTAGTATCAGATCAAGTTACACTAATTTATTGCGTGATCTTTACTTTGGGTCTATATGGATAATTTTTATAATAGTGTTCCTATTTTTAATGGATTAAATTATGCATATTAGAAAGATCGAATGACGGCAGATTTTAAAGCGATTAAAGAGTTTGTCTTGCTTGTATGTGAAAGAGGGCAGACAACACCTCATGTGATAAATGGTGATGTCATAAATCCTAAACCTATCACCACAAGGATGGATGATGAACTTAAATGCAACAGTTTTAACTCCCGAGGGTTAAGTACTATTTTTGGTGCAGTTACCCCTGACAAGTTTCGTCATATTATGACGTGTACCACGTTTAAGGAAGCATGGAATATCCTCCAACTGACTCATGAGGGTACTAACACTATGAAAGATTCTAAGATACAAAATTTCACCACACAGTTTGAAACTATTACTATGCTAGAATATGAAACTTTTGATGAGTTTTATGCACGTTTGTCAAATATAGTTAGTTCTAATTTTAATTTGGGTGAGAGAATTACAAAGATGAGAGTTATGAAAAAGATTTTAAGATCCCTACTGTCTCGTTTTATCCCTAAAGCTACGGTCCTTAATTAGTTGGGAATTCTAGATACACTTACGTTAGAAGAACTCGTAGGCCTTCAAACTTATGAAATCAATATGTTTCCAAAAACTCAAAAGCCTAAAGAAAAAGGGATTGCTTTGAAATCTCAATCTAAAAATAAAGAGTAGGTTTCTTTTGACTCCGAGTATGATATTGATCTTGATGATCTTGCTATTTTTGCAATAAAATTCAGAAAATTTCTCAAACTAAGAAAAGATAATTCTTCCAAAGAAAATAAAGGTTTTGAGAAAAATAAAAAATTCAATTCGGGCAAGAAAGGCTTTGAAAAATAAGTGAATAGTACCCTAAGAAATATGAAGAGAGATGCTACGAGTGAGAGGGTAAGGGTCATAAATCTCAAAAGTGTTCAATGATGATAAAGAGACAGGTCAAGGGAAAAGATGTCTACAATGGCACTCTTAGTGATAGCGATGTCGAGACAGTGAATTCTGAGGAGGAATCACAACATAGACATAACTTCATCTCGTTCATGGATAGTTATGTTAGTACATCGACTACATCTCACAGTGATGAGTACATTTATAAATATGATGACCTCAATAGTGAGTTTCGTCATTTCAAAGAGAGTGGGAGAGATGACATTATGAGTGGGGGAGAAAGTGGCCTTCAATACGATTTTGCCAAGCTTTATGCCGAGTCCTTTAAAACGAAAAAGAAAATTTTGGTACTTAAGGTGTTAGCCTTAGAGAAGGATATGAGAGGGTTAAGAGAGAGAGAGTCCTCGGTGAGATTTTTTTTTGGGAGAGAGTTATTTTAGTGGAGAGGGAAAATGGTGACTTGACAAAAAAATGGCTAGTCTTATGAGATATCTTCAAGCTTTATTGGAGACTCGTGAGAAATTTAAAGCTCTTATATTCCAACTCGAGAAAGATATTTTAGAAAGAACTCAACGTACACATAACCCCTCTCACCCCTATAATGACTTTGTTAATCTTAGAAAGAAATTTGCGTTCCTAGTCGTAACTTCTTAAATCTTAATGGAGTACTTTCAAAGGATGTCTATACCTTTTGAGAACACTTTCGACACTACGACTAGAGCCAACAACGATAAGGGAAAACAAAAGGCTACTTCCACTTGGGTACCTAAGCAAGATGGCGAATCCCTTATTATTCACGCTGCTCTCAAGGTTTAAGATACTTCCCAATGGTATTTTAATAGTGGGTGCTCTAGGCACATGACCCGTGACAAGTCATTTCTTACTAACTTAGTGGATCACAAGGAAAGCAATGTCACCCTTGGAGATAGGAGTAGGTCTTGAATTTTAGGACCTGGTTGTGTTCAGATACTCGAATTTCTTAACCTAGGCAATGTGTCGTACGTCGAAGGGTTAAAAGAGAAATTAATTATCATAACCCAATTGTGTGACGCACACTTTGCGGTAAAGTTTGACCGATATGAGTGTAACATATATGATCAATTCAGTGAACTATTACTATAAGGAGTTAGGATAAAATATAATTATTATGGTATCATTCTCAAGTCATCTTTAGTGTGCAATAATAACATGGTCTCCTCTATGGACGATTGACATCAATGAATAGGTCATGTGAACTTTAGAGATCTTGATATATTAGTAAAGAAAGACCTAGTTCTTGGCTTACCATCGACCGAGAAACCACCTTCCTCGGTTTGCGGTCGTTACAAACAAGAAAAACAAATTCCAAGTCCCCTTCAAATGTGGAATACCATTACCACCCTCGTGTGTTAAAGTTGATACACATGGATCTCATGGGTCATACTCGTACGAAGAGCATTAGTGGTAATACATACATTCTCATAATGATCAATGAATTTTTGAGATACTCTATGTGGGATTTATTAGAGAAAAGTCAGATGAATTTGAGTTATTAACAACCAAGTGTCATTTCTTACAAAACCAACACGGTATCACTATTAATCACATATGTAATGATAATGAAACTGAACTTGAAAAATCCAAAGTGGATAAATATTGTGATGGAGTGGGCATCAAACACGAGTTTTCATCCGTTCGTACTCCTCAATAAAGTGGGATAGTTGAGAGAAAGAATCAGACGATTTAAGATATGGATGGAGCCATGCTTCTTGGGAGAAATGTGCCTAAACATTTTTGGGAAGAGGAATTAATACCGCATACCATAAGGTGAACATGGTATATCTTCATCCACATATGTTAAACATGCCATATGAGTTGTGGATATGGAAGAAACCAAACCTATCATAATTCTGAGTCTTTGGGAGTCCTTGATATATTTTGAGAGATAGAGATCACTTAAGAAAGTTCAACCCCTGAAGAGATGAGGGGATACTTTTAGGTTATTCATTATAGAGTATAGATTATAGGGTGTTTAACCTTGCAATCTCTAAGGTTATGAAATCAATAAACGTTACGATTAGAGACAATGAGTCGCCTAAATCTATTGATCCTAAACTCGAGTGTGAAAATGATGCACCCCCCGGTGATGATCCCATTATTCCTCATACTACTCTAGTGCACCCCACTTTTGATTTAGAGTATTTACCCTCTTAGGTTCGAAATGGTCATGACCCTTTTAGTATACTTAGTTATCCCACACTAGGTGTCAAGACTGGTGATTTTGATGGTTTTAGGAGCACCACGGGTGGGTATTTTTACTTTAAAAGTGCTCTTGTCTCTTGGTTATGTAAGAAGAAAAACTCAATTGTCTATAGCGGAGACCGAGTATATAGCCGTTGAAAGTTGTTGCACACAACTGTTATGGATGACACAAATGTTGGAAGATTATGGAATCACCCAAGTCATAATGACTATTTTGTGTGATAATACGAGTGCAATTCATATATCCCGTAATTCGATCCAATATTCCTGCATAAAGCATATTAGGATATATACGAATTTCATTCGTGATCTCATTGAGAAGAAGGCCGTGTCCTTGGGATTTATGAGCACCGAACATCAATTAGTCGATATTTTCACGAAACCTTTAGATGCACTTAGATTCGATAATCTTAGGAAGACTTTAGGTATTTACTCCGTTAATTAAGTTCAGGTACTTTATCTAATGTAGGGTGATTATCATGTTCATATCATTTATCCCTATTTCTAGATTGTATTACTAGATTGTATTTCTATGTTTATTTATGGTTTTATTTGAAAAATCCAAAAAGATTTTTGATTTTTAAGAAAAAGTCTGAAAAATTCTAAAAATATTATATTTTTGATAAAAATTTTGAAAAAAATAAAAAGATTTTTGTATTTTACTTTTTCACCATATATGAATGTCCATTTAATTTGTTTTAATCACCCCTTCATTCCATCCATTAATGTGACATTTTCACTATGTTTTGATACATGGCTTTATTTCTTTAGTGTTCTTAAAAATGTGTGGCTCGTATTTTGTTGTTCACTGATGATTACTTTCTTCATGCTAGAATTTTTATCACTTTTTTGCACACATGCATGAACTTTTTGAATATTTTACTTACTTATCACTTGTTGAGTATGGTGTTCTCATCTCAATAGTGTTTAATAACGAATCAAATGTACTATAGAAAAGTTTTATTTGTAAGAACTATTGCCCAGAATTTTTTTTAAAAAAAATTATTATACGTTAAGCAATGGAAAGAGGCTACGAAAGAGTAAATTCTATTTGCATTAAAAAGCCACCATTTGAAAAAAGAGCCTAAAAGATTAACGACACACAAAAATATAAATTCCAAGGCCAATTTTATTTCATTGATGCTTCGCTACATACGAGCATTATGATATCTTCAAAAAATTGAGAGTGAATTCTTAAACATGTGAGATTTTGAGTGTGTTACAAAGTAGAACATCAATGGGTTTACACAACATATTCTCTTGAAGAACATTAAATAGTTTGGAATCATTATTTTGTGAAGCATTTAAATTCATGGTTTGTTGCATAAGTTTAGTCAATTTTATCTTGTTCAACATTGTTACACCTAACGTTAAAATTGAGTTCTTTCTTTCGAAGTATCGCATTGACTTCGTGCACCTATGTTGTGATTTCCTATGTTGATTTGCCCGTGGAAAATGTTCACACAATTACATTCTGATTCGTAATTCAGATGTTTTAGTGTTATTCCATAGTGTGACGTATTTGTACCTATATATACCTTTTATAAATAAACTATTTATACTTAAAAAAATTGAACATTTTCTAAAATAGTTTGTATGCTTATTCAAAATCTCATCGCATGTGCTTAATTGATTATTTTTCTGATGTTAATTCATTTGGATTCCGGTGATGCTTATACTTAATGTCTTACCGTTTATATATCACGAACAAAAGCGGGGAGAAAAAATTGAGGGAGAATATTTTATATGCTTTAAACTCTCGTATGAGTCACGCTATTCTTTTATTTCATGTGTGTAGGTATCTTTTGCTTTGACGATGATCTTAGGAACCACACAAGATGAAGAATTTCAGTTGAAGACAAAGTCTTGAATGTCATTCCGTTTTGGGTTTCGGAGGGCATTAGTAGAACATTGTCTTAGGGCTTTAATTTGGTTTCGATTTTTATCTTTGTACCAGAATAGCCAAATAGAGAGATTTATAAGAGCAAGATTTTATAATTTCTCATAGTTAAGATATTTTGGCGTATCCCCTTACAAACCAAACACTAAATCCACATGTGCTTTCATGATATTTGAAGATATATTAGTGGCTGAGCATCGTTTATGAAGTTCAAGCCATTGAAATCAACATGAACACATCATGGAGGTATATGGATTTGAGGTTTCAATTTTTCTCAGTCAAATGTATTCTGGGATGTTCTTTTTCACTCGAGGTATTTATGGTTGGTTGAAATTAGATTGGCATCTCGTTAGAATGATATTTGATTCTCGTTCGAATGAGGTGTGCACTTCGTTGGAATGAATGTTTGTGTTTGTTGGAATGAACTTCAAAATGGGTTTCTTTGTTTAACAGAGTTGTACTTGTTAGTAGCTCGTTGGAATGGACTATGTTGTTCGTTTGAACGAGTCTGCATCTCGTTATACCGAAATTGGGTTTTCATTCGAAAGAAGTGGCATTTTCATTCGAACGAACTCCGTTGCCTCAAAAATCGTGTTTTCTGTAAATTGAACACTTTGGGACTGCTTAACACATATCTTTTGGCAGAAATATATTCCAATACTTATTCCAAAAGTTCTCATTTTTTTCTTCAAAACAAGTTTTTGTTTTCCAAATCACTCATCCCTAGAATGATTTTTTAAGTTTGTAAAAACCTAGTTCTATACACTACATCAAACCCTTGTAGAGTTTTCTCTACTGCTGATTTGTGTAGTTGCGACTCTACTACTAAAGAATGAAATATTTCGCAACCTGAGTCGGATCAGTAGATACTGAGGGATGAGCTGCTTCCTATGGGCAGTGTTGGACTCCATTATTTTCTATTGAAGATTCAAAGATACTAATGCATTAAACTTATTGGAGTTCTAATTTGTCTATAAATCTGTCGTGGTTCGTTGATTCTTAAACAGTGTTGAATATAGGTTTTTCTCGAAAGGGATTTTTTCCTCACATCTTCTTCTTCGTATGTTTAGTTTGATTGCCTCATTTGGCATATCTAATTTTTAATTTATCTTGCATGTACACCTAATTATAACTAAGATAAAATTTGGTTAAAAATTAGATCTTTATGTGTGTAACTTAAGATACAAGTGAATCCATATAACTCCAACAGTTTCAACTCATGTTTGAATCCATGCATAACGTTGGGTTACTATTTCGAATTCTCTATGATATAATGCATTTTTAATTCCCTATTTTTGAATATTTTGTAATTAAGTATTTCAAATGGTATTTAGAATGCACTGGTATTTGCAGTATTTTGTAATTTACTATTTGAAATGGTATTTTGAATGGGATACGCTAGTTTGGAATTTTCCTGCGTTTGGAACACATATGTATACTAGTTTGGAATTCATTTGGTTTGGTAAATGAGATGAAATTATGTGATAAAAATGTATTTTGGTTTAAATGTAAACTGATATGTGAAGTGATATATAGTTTGGGACTACTATATAAACTGAGTTGGAACGCATATATAAATCGATATGAATTCAACTGGACGAATATATAAACTGAGCTTAAATTTTTTAAACTGAGTTCAATTATTTCTTCATGTTTACTTTAGATATGGTAAAAAACAAGATAAACGATCCGTTCAGACTTCCCAAACCCACAACTCCAATTGAAGTAAACTAATCGTCATCACAGACAACGATGCCCACTAAAAAAGGACCCAAAAAGATGGAGTGACGCGGTGGATTTTTGCCTAATCAATGCACTTTTGGAAGAAGTACTAGGCAAGGTAAAAATAACTGCTAATGGATTGAATTAAATGCGGACAATTCTAATATAGTTATATATTTTTATGGTTTAATAGTTAGGTAATTTGTGTTGTATTATTATTTTTTAATTTATGGATTATTTAGCAGCTTAATAATTAGCTAATTTGTGTTGAGCAATTTGATGACTTAATATATATATATATATATATATATATATATATATTAATTAGTCATAGTTATAAGCCGTGACCAAAAGGGTGACCAATATAAAAAAAACTAATATATGGTTAGGGTCTAAGTCGTGACCAAAATAAAAAAATTAATATATATCACGGTTCAAAACTGTGACCATATATTATTGTTTTTTGGTCATGACATAGAACCATGACCATTAGAAGAATCCTCACTTTTGTGGTCACGGTTTCAGACCGAGACCACTAAAACACCTCGATAATTAGGTCATGAATGGGGTTACAATTTTGATGCATGACCACTGGTCATGATCACAAACCATGACCAATCCCCTAATGTTCATATCACCCATTTGACCGTGAACCCCAATATGGTCACCCCTAAAATGATCACGACCTAAATCCATGACCATTGCCTAGGTTCAAGGTCCAAAATTGTGACCATTTACGATTTATGACGTAGTGACAGACAATATTGATAAACGTGCAAGATGGTCGGTTGAATAATCAGTAATACGGGTAAAAAGTGTGCCACCTTCATAAGGCGATCAAATATCATCCAAATTGAATCATGTTGATGAGGCGTCAAATGTAGCCGCTTGATTAAATTCATCGATATGCTATCCCACTTCCACTCGGTAATAAGAAGAGGTTGAATAATATCAGATGTCTTCTGATGGTCAACCTTTACTATCTGACAAGTAGTGAATCTAGATACAAACTCAACAACGTCCTTCTTCATATTGGCCCACCAATATTGTCATCTCATATCTTAGTACATTTTATCCCCACTTGGGTGTACCGCGAAATGTGAACTATGCATCTCCTCCATAATGGCCCCTCTCAACTCCTCGTCCAAGGGTACCACCAACCTACCCTTACAACATAACCCTCCATCGGACCCCATTGAAAAGACAGTTGCACCGATAGCATGGATTCCATCACCTTCCCCTTACAAATCTCCTCTTGTACCTTCCCCATGATCACACATATCACAATCTATGGATTCACTGTAAGCATACTTATGAAATCCCTTGTAAACTCTCCAACCATGTCAACTCAACCCCACTCGGTTGGTTGAAGATATGATAGGCTACCATTGGGTCATTGGCTCAATGCGTCTGCCACCACGTTAGCTTTTCGAGGGTAAATTTGGATCGTGAATTGGTAATCCTTGATGAACTCAAACCATCGTCGTTGCCTCATATTCAGATCATTTTGTATAAACAAATATTGTAGACTCTTGTGATCACTAAAGAGTTTACACTTTTCACCCCAAAGATAATGCCTCCACTCATGTAACAAATACACAGTGGTTGCAACTCCAAATCATGAGTCAAGTACTAAACATCGTGCGATTTTAACTTCCGAGAGGCGTACAAAATTGGCCTATCTTCCTGCATCAAGACACAACTTAATCCCTCTAGAGAAGCATCGGTGTAAAGAAAAAATATAACTCCACTTCAAGGCAAGGCAAGAATTGGCACATGAGTTAACTTCTCCGTGAGAGTGTCAAATGCCTGCTGACACTTCTCGTTCTAACAAAATTGTAATATTCGCACCCGAATTATGAGACATTAATTCTCAATTTAATCCTCCCAAAATATATAAATTCAAATATATTTAAAAGAAGGACCAATCTACTCTATAAGACCTAGAGAGTTTCCAAATTAACCAAAGATACATGAAGTTTTAATAATTACAAATTAGACCCTAAAAACTTCAAATTATCAAAACATAACCTAGACTCAACCCCTAGACTCAAACTTTATATCAAATTGATCCTCTAGATGTTAATTTATTAAAATTTATAATTTCAGCCCTTGTAATTTTTTGAAATTACAAAAAGACATCTAAACGTTAATAAAACATACTTTCGAGGCTATATAAGTACAAATATTATCAACAGGGACTGAAAACCAAATATTTATTACTCACACATAACCCCCTATCCACCTAAGCCTCCACATAAGCACTAAATGCCAAATAGCACATGTTTGAACCATGCAAACATGTGAGGTTTAATTACCAAGCTATGAAACTCTCTAAAATCAGTTCAAATCCACCTCCCATCTCAATCAATAAACTCCACTGCTCTAATAATATAAAAACCACACGAGTTCAGCCATAAAAACTCGCCTCATCATTAGTTTCAAAGACTCGATTTTTCCCTCAAAACAGGTAACCCGTAATTTTATGCATTACATTCATTTCTTTTAATTCCAAATGATTTGTGTGTTGTTATGATGCTTGAATACAACAAAGTAGTAGAAACTTTACGTGTAAAATGGGCTTTAGGTGAAAAATATGAAAATTCCACCATTAAAGCTTGGGCTTTAATGGTAAACTTTAAAATAATACTTAGAACTCAGATTTAAAGCTTTGAATATCTTCACTAGAACCTTAGGAATGCTAGTGTAATTAATAAACCCCACGAAATTGCATAATAAGCTCTAATCGATTGAAAGTGTTTTTGAACCAGAAAACTCAAAATCTTTAATTATCTTTATATAATCCACCTCATCCCTTGAAATCAAAACCAAATTGCTCTTTAACATAGCAAAAACCAAACTATTTTCATAACAATTCTTGCCATATTCTTGAAAGCCATGAATTTTATCTCAAAAATTCGGCAAAACACAGAGTTATGGAACCTATTGTATATTGCATCTCAATATATAAAACCTATATATTTGGATTCCTTATGAAATTTTAGGTTGAGTTTGTTTAGAGATCATCTCAAAAGGTTTAGAACTAAAGGAGATATTTCGGTCAAAAATCTAAACCATAAAGTAAAAAATCGAGAGGTTGAAGATAAAATATTTGACCAGGACCCTTGACTAAGCGTGTGAGGGCGCGTGGCAAATCAAAATATTCTAATTTTTTAAATATCTTTATTTTAATTTTCTGGTCAAAATTGTATAAGGTAAGGCTATGTTTGGTCTTGCCTTGCCAAATTTATGGAAAAACTAGGTTATAAGTTTGAAATATTTTTCCTAAATTATAATTTGACCCCTCCTGACTTTTTCAACTTATGAATTTGAACCCCAAAATTTGTGTATAAGTACTTTAAAATATTTTAAGTCAAAACGTCTATACCAAAGTTCAAATATGACCTTAGGTCCAAGAATTTAAAGTCTTAAGTTATTTATAATTAAACACTTAAAACTTTAAAAGATGCAATTTTTTATATAAACTGACGAAAACCAAACCCAATTCCAACAAATACTTATTTACCTAAACACTGTATACAGAGAATCAAGTACCATCTCCTCCCGATATCCTATTTTGATCCATAAATAGTTTGCAATACCAAGCAAGTAGGTTTCTTTTACCACTTTAATAGTAAATTTTGTATATATGTTAACTTCTATTAATATCATTTATTGATAGCCAACTTTGATTCGAAGTATGTGTAGAGATTACTATACTCATATGTTGTTATATCAACTGATTATTTTAATAATGATCATTCAAATCAAATTTAACCCTTCTTGCCTAATAACTGATATCATAACAATTTGTTGTAACAATTCAGCTCATCTTGCACTGTTGTGCATTATTCTTAATGAAAAACAATCAGTATTAACTAGAGAGTAGACAACAGTGTTATCCCATGGAATTTTTCTACTTGGCATACGGTCTCCAATGTTGAGAGATGGATTTATTACTACGTACGTATGAGTGCCACTTTAATTCTGTGCTTAGGTAGTTATTATCCAAAAAGGTTTTGAATTATTTATTATTTGATTTACTGATGTCTTACTTATTTCTATACCCCTTAATGAGTTGGTAAGTATTTATTATTCAGATCTTTATTATTCAGATTTTATTTAATCATTATTGGAGATTGGATTTATTCGGAGTTAGCATGTGATGGATCTTTTATCGCTTAGTTGTTTATGATCATTTGAGATTGATTCAATTATTTATCTTATGGACTGATTTATTTATGTCTCGTATCTGTGTCGTGCTAATAATGGTATTTATTTAGTTCATGCCCGGCATAGTTCGACGGCGGTGGCTGGCCACCCCGTCTGTCGAATTTTACGGCGTCTGACAAATGGTATCAGAGCATGATCTCAGGTCTCGTAGGTTATGAGTCCGTTTAGCTTCCGCGTTGTCGATCTTTGATTCCCTTAGTTGATTCGTACTCCTTAAGGTAGAGGGTCTAGCATACATTTTAGATGTGTTTCTTGGAGATGTGAAGCTTTGGGCTAAGGACGTCGTGGGCATTGAGTTTAGAATTAGTAAGCTTAATGTGAGGATCCTTAAAATGGATTTTGTAGACGATAATTATTTTAGCGATTTTAGTGCATATGTTAGGTATCGTATATATCGATTTTTGATGTTGAGATTTAATTTGAGGATGTTATCATTTTTATGACTTTCGAATATAGGATCGAGTGGGGATTTATGGGAGCGTGTGGTACACCGTATTTTTCATAGTTATGCGTATGTATATAGGAAATATATATTATTTTGTTACACGTGGGGTAGGAGTGTGTATAATTGGGTGTATGGGTGCCCAATTATGGCATCCTAAGAGTAGGCATATGTGAGCCTTATTTTTTGTTTCGCGATTTACGTTTGATATTTATACTTCGTTAAATTTTGAGAATGAAATTCCTTTGCTAGTGGGGAAGTATGTAACACCCCGTGTTTTTAATAGTTAATTAAATTAATTAATTGGGAAATTCGAGAAAAAAAATAAAATTTTGGGTTTAATTATTCTTAGTAATTAAATATGTGGGTTTTTATGTATAAAAATAAGGTTTTAAGTGGAATTTAAATCGGGATTAAAAATTTGAAAATTCTAACTTTTTGTATAGAAAACGAGGGAGGATCTGACGTAAGGAGGATCAAAATAATATTTTTTAAAATTCAACCGTCCGATCGAGCTAGATTTTTCACAGCAGTCCTGTCTCGCCATTCGTTGCAACATACTAAAATTTCAAGCAAATCTGACGGTTTGATCGCCCGTGATGATTTTTCGAGTGTTTTTATTTGATTAGAACTCTAATTATTTTTTGTATATAAACATAAAGTGGCAAATTTAAGTCTTTTAAAACACATTTTAGCCTTCTCAAAAATCAGAAATCTCTCATCTTCTTCATCGTCTTCAACCTCCAAACCCTAACCCCATTATACATAACTTTCAAGTCAAGTCTTGTCAAGATTAACCGGATTTTCTCAAGACGTGTCAAGAACGAATCTTTGTCAATTTTTTTTAGAGGAATACACATTCAAGATCAGATTTCTAAACCAACTTTTTTTAGGCATGAATACTCTATTATTTTCCTTTAGTATTATGCATTTTAAGTGTTGCCTAAACCTTAATTCAATATTTTCTTAAAATCAATTAGCAATCTAATTAGAGAAAGTGGACACATAAAACCTGGGGTTATTTTTATGAAATCCTTTAATATGATTAATATTGATAACCTCTGGGTTACGTAGAATTCATGAGTGAATTTTGGGTTTTGTTGGTGTAGGTTGCATGTAAAAAAAACACTTGTTTTGAAATAAATGAAGTTGGGGGAGTATAACTCATGTAATTTGTGAAGAGATAATGAAATTTTGTTTTTGAAGTATAAATGATGAAAACTCGGTCTATTTAATTTAAAATAATTAAATGAGATTAATTGGGTATTTTGACGTTGTGATAATTAAATTAAGATTTAATTGAATTGGACTATCATGCGTAGTTTTATACGTTGATTAATTATGCTTGCTTGTGTGACTTGTTGATATTATTATATTGCCTTTGTGACGACGTGTTGTTGGGTAATTTTTCTCTCCTCATATTTTAGGATACCTTCTAGGTATGGGACCAGTAGGTAGGCCTTTTGATGATTTATGTCGTCTAGGTATGGGACTAGTGAGAGTAGATTATTGCGACTTTATTATGTTGGGGGTGGGCTGATTTTTATACTTTATCGTCGTTACGCTAGCCTAGGCATGAGATTAGGTCGAGGTTTAGGTTAGAAATTCATCCTATACATAGGCTAAGACGGATTGATAACTTGGGGACCCTAGGTATGAGACTAAGGGGTATTTTGAGGATCTCACATCAATAAAAGGGTGGGAAAATTTATAAATTGTGAAATTGAGGATTAATTCCTAAGATAAAAATTGGTATTCAAACTTGGGGTGACATAATGTGTCGGGGACGACAGTTTAAACGGGTCAGAGGGCGATTGATGCCGTGTCGTGTGTGAAACCTTGTCATGTGTTGGGGCCGACGGTTTAAACGGGTCAGAGGGCGATTGACAAGGAGAAATATGGCACTTTGGTGGATTACCACCCGGGACGGGAGGACCATCATAATAAAAAGTGAGAACGAAAATAAAAATTGCGTTAAGTTAATAAGGGATTAACATCGTTGGACTTGGGAATTTAAAATCATATTGGTGTGCCTTTATAAATGGGGATCACTACGGGTAGTCAGTAATTTATATCTATCTCGTTTAATTATCCCGTTTAATTTAAAATATTCTATTGTGATATTTATTGCGTATAATGCTACTATCTGGATTCAAGGATCCTATTTGAGGGGAGTAGTGTGCATTCATCCTCTGGGCTTTGACCTCGTGTGTTGACTAATTTTTGAGGATAAGATTTAGGGAAGCTGCATAGGATTATCGAAGTTATCATATGGAGGTGCAGCTGGAGTTATTCATTTTATGGCATAGTTTAGTTATACTTTTCATTTTCAGTCGTATTAAATTATAGGACTTCATTTGAGTTTTATTGGGTCATTCGGTTCCAAAGTTGTTTAGAGGATTTCTGTTGGATTATTCAGATCTTCATTATTCAGATTTTATTTAATCATTATTCGAGATTGGATTCATTCGGAGTTAGCATGTGATGGATCTTTTATCGCTTAGTTGTTTATGATCATTTGAGATTGATTCAATTATTTATCTTATGGACTGATTTATTTATGTCTCCTATTTGTCTCGTGCTAAGAATGGTATTTATTTAGTTCATACCGGCATAGTTCGGCGGCAGTGGCTCGCCACTCCGTCTGTCGGATTTTACGGGGTGTGACAAATGGTATCAGAGCATGGTCTCAGGTCTCGTAGGTTATGAGTCCGTTTCGCTTCCGCGTTGCCGATCTTTGATTCCCTTAGTTGATTCGTACTCCTTAAGGTAGAGGGTCTAGCATACATTTTAGATGTGTTTCTTGGAGATGTGAGGCTTTTTGCTAAGGACGTCGTGGGCATTGAGTTTAAAATTAGTAAGCTTTATGTGAGGATCCTTGGAATGGATTTTGTAGACGATAATTATTTTAGCGATTTTATTGCATATGTTAGGTATCCCATATATCGATATTTGATGTTGATATTTAATTTGAGGATGTTAGCATTTTGATGACTTTCGAATATAGGATCGAGTGGGGATTTATGGGAGCGTGTGGTACACCGTAATTTTCATAGTTATGTGTATGTATATAGGCAATATATATTATTTTGTTACACGTGGGGTTGGTGCGTGTAGAATTGGGTGTATGGGTGCCCAATTATGGCATCCTAAGAGTAGGCATATGTCAGCCTTATTTTATGTTTCGTGATTTATGTTTGATGTTTATGCTTCGTTTAATTTTGAGAATGAAATTCCTTTGCTAGTGGGGAAGTATGTAACACCCCGTGTTTTTAATAGTTAATTAAATTAATTAATTGGGAAATTCGAGAAAAAAAAATAAAATTTTGGATTTAGTTATTCTTAGTAATTAAATATGTGGGTTTTTATGTATAAAAATAAGGTTTTAAGTGGAATTTAAATCGGGATTAAAAATTTGAAAATTCTAACTTTTTGTTTAAAAATCGGAGGACGATCCGAGGTAAGGAGGATAAAAATAATATTTTTTAAAATTCAACTGTCCGATCGAGCTAGATTTTTCACAGCAGTCCTGTCTCGCCATTCGTTGCAACATACTAAAATTTCAAGCAAATCTGACGGTTTGATCGTCCGTGATGATATTTCGAGTGTTTTTATTTGATTAGAACTCTAATTATTTTTGGCATATAAACATAAAGTGGCAAATTTAAGTCTTTTAAAACACATTTTAGCCTTCTCAAAAATCAGAAATCTCTCATCTTCTTTATCGTCTTCAACCTCCAAACCCTAACCCCATTATACATAACTTTCAAGTCAAGTCTTGTCAAGATTAACCGGATTTTCTCAAGACGTGTCAAGAATGAACCTTTGTCAATTTTTTTAGAGGAATACACATTCAAGATCAGATTTCTAAACCAACTTTTTTTTAGGCATTAATACTCTATTCTTTTCCTTTAGTATTATGCGTTTTAAGTGTTGCCTAAACCTTAATTCAATGTTTTCTTAAAATCAATTAGCAATCTAATTAGAGAAAGTGGACACATAAAACTTGGGGTTGTTTTTATGAAATCCTTTAATATGATTAATTTTTATAGGCTTTGGGGTACGTAGGATTCATGAGTGAATTTTTTATTTTGTTGGTATAGGTTGCATGTAGAAAAACCCTAGTTTTGAAATAAATGTTGTTGGGGGCATATAACTCATGTAATTTGTGTAGAGATAATGAAATTTTGTTTTTGATGTTTAAATGATGAAAACTCGATCTGTTTAATTTAAAATAATTAAATGAGATTAATTGGGTATTTTAAAGTTGTGATAATTAAATTAAAATTTAATTGAATTGGACTATCATGCGTAGTTTTATACGTTGATTAATTATGCTTGTTTGTGTGACTTGTTGGTATTATTATATTGCCTTTATGACGACGGATTGTTGGGTAATTTTGCTCTCCTTATATTTTAGGATGCCTTCTAGGTATGGGACTAATAGGTAGGCCTTTTGATGATTTACGTCGTCTTGGTATGGGACTAGTGTGGGTTGATTATTGCGAATTTATTATGTCGGGGGTGGGATGATTTTTTATACTTTATTGTCATTACGCTAGCCTAGGCATGAGATTAGGTCGAGGTTTAGGTTAGAAATTCATCATATACATAGGGTAGGACAGATTGATAACTTGGGGACCCTTAGGTATGGAACTAAGGGGTATTTTGAGGATCTCACATCGATAAAAGGGTGGGGCAATTTACAAATTGTGAAATTGAGAAATTGAGGATTAATGCCTAAGATAAAAAGTTGTATTAAAATTTGTGGCGACATAATGTGTCGGGGCCGACCGTTTAAACGGGTCATAGGGCAATTTATGTCGTGTCGTGCGTGGAACCTTGTCATGTATTAGGAATGACAGTTTAAACGGGTCAGAGGGCGATTGACAAGGGGAAGTGTGACACTTTGGTGGATTATCACCCGGAACGGGAGGAGCGTCATAATAAAAAGTGAGAAAAAATATAGATTGAGTTAAGTTAATAAGAGATTAACTTCATTGTACTTGGGAATTTAAAATCATATTGGTGTGCCTTTATAAATGGGGATCTCTACGGGTAGTTAGTAATTTATATTTATCGTGTTTAATTTTAAATAATCTATTGTGATATTTATTGCGTATAATGCTACTATCTGGATTCAAGGATCATATTTGAGGGGAGTAGTATGTATTCATGCTCGGGGATCTAACCTCGTGCGTTGACTAATTTTTTAGGATAAGATTTGGAGAAGCTGCATAGGATTATCGAAGTTATCATTTGGAGATGCAGCTAGAGTTATTCATTTTATGTCATAGTTTAGTTAGACTTTCCCTTTTCAGTTGTATTTAATTATGAGACATCATTTGAGTTTTATTGGGCCATTTGGTTCCAAAGCTGTTTAGAGGATTTCTGTTGAATTATCAAGATCTTTAGTATTTAGATTTTATTTAATCATTATTGGAGAATGGATTTATTCAGAGTTAGCACGTGATGGATCTTTTATCGCTTAGTTATTTATGATCATTTGAGATTGATTCAATTATTTATCTTATGGGATGATTTATTTATGTCTCGTATCTGTGTCGTGCTAAGAATGGTATTTATTTAGTTCACACACGACATAGTTCGACGGTAGTGGCTGTCCACCCCGTCTGTAGAATTTTGCGGGGTGTGACATTTATGAACAATTTTTCATACTCCGCAACGGTACGAATCTCCTGTTGGAGTGCAAGAACCTCCATATTCTTCTATGTAAGAATTGAATAAAGAAAAAAATTATCATCAGACTTCTGAATGAACCGGCATAGGTCATCTGATCGGTCTTCTCAGTGATAGTCACAATCTCCTAACACTAGAGAACATTATCGGTCAGTCAAAAAGTGGATAGAATCTATCTCTCAACATTTGTGCAAGATAAGAGCCAAAGGTGGTGCTTGATATCTTGACGCCATTGTATATACACTAGAGGATCTATTGGCCTTGAAAATTCCGGTGGACCATTCTTTACGAACGCGCCCTAAATCTTCTCTTAATCTGTCATGGGAGCCTGTACCACTGGCTATGGTTCCTTAATTGATCTGTCATGACTGCCAACCCTGCTTGCACCATCTTGGAAATCATCTATGAAAGTTGTTGAGATTCAAAAGTAAATCGTCCCTCGGCATTCTGAGATGGGATAACAAGCATATGCGAAAATGGTGCAACTAGTGTTGCGGGTCGTACTGGTGCTTCTCGATAGGGTTGGGCAGCACGTGAGCTAGAATGAGTATTCCTCTTTAGTTCCGTCTCAAATATGGCATGTAACACTTATTTGCACAATGAAAAATACGACAGGAGTACAAAGATAAATGACGCATTAAAGAATGCTACGCGGATGACTAAAATAGACTTATGGAACCTATGTTGCCTCATGCTCTGATACTAATTGTGACACCTCGTATCTTTTTAATAATAAAGTTGATCAAGTCTATTTATTAAAACTACAAAAGTTGTTAAAATATTCTATATCATCCATAGCTTGAAACATGAATCAATGAATGATCATAAATCAAAGCAGAGAACGATATGATAAATGCTCAAATGATCATATAATATAGATAGAATCAACTACCACTACTAAGTAAAGTAAAACTCTAAGATAAGAACTAATACATGCTAAATCTTCCAAAATCATATTGTCCTAAAAACTAAGTAAACATTCTAAGAATAAAGTAAACCTCGCATCTCTCAAACATAAAGGAAATAAAACTAAAAGCAGGTTCAACACATATATCTCCAAAACTCGGTGGTGACTGGAATGGAAGACTGCTTGCTTGCGTGGTAAACTAATTCAGATACACTGGAGCACCAAAAATAACGTGACGAGTCAGGCCCAGTGCAATAAGATAATATCTATGCACTCAAGTAGTGAAACTATCAATCATTAGTATACATAATAAATCTATGGTTATTAGTTTATTGCTATCCCACCCTTTACCAGTATAATTTCCTTTACATTTTCTATTTAACAATACCATTAAAAATCTCAATAGTTCTCATATAAGAAGAGACAACTATTAAATATAATGTCCACAGTGGGATGCATCCTATACAACTATTCTAAGAAGCGCTCATGCCCACGAGCGCACACATATACACACACACATATTTGTCTGTGTGTGTGTGAGTAAAGCAAGGCTCTCCTATATCACACTCTGTACATCACACCTACTATTAGGTCGTAAGAAATCTTTTTCTAAATTTTCTATTTTTTTTATTGAAATTAACCTTTGAATAAATACTTGTTCAAAAAATTGATCAAAATACATTTTATAGCTATTTTTAAAAAAAATCACAAAATTCTACTAGCACAAACCCTTATAAATAGGATATTTTTAGCTGTTTTTTGTTGGATTTTTAAAAAATAGCTAAAAATTGTATTTGATGTGTTGATTGGAAGGTTAACTCCATAAGTAATATATATATATATATAAGTTTTTTAGGGCCTAGAACTAAATGTGATGTATGGATGATGTAGGAAGCATGATGTACAAGAACCTCGCTCTGTATATGTATATGTATATGTATATGTATATGTATATGTATATGTATATGTATATGTATATGTATATGTATATGTATATGTATATGTATATGTATATGTATATGTATATGTATATGTATAAACCTGGACTTCACCCCATTTATTGAGAAGTCACTAGTACATCAAATAAACGTTGACTAGCCCCTATATACTCGGTTGCTAGCACATAAGTCCACCATATAAGCCGTCACATTACACTCCTCTGCCTTCACTCTAAATCGGCACACCCCTCTGCCCTCACTCCATAACCGTCACTCCCCTCTTCCCTCCTCCATATAATATATATAGTATATCAAGAGCATGACTCTATCTCGAGCCATGCCATACAAACAACTAATTATAATCGACCCATAGTGTTAGCCTAAAGATATCCAAAATATTTATTTTGTCTATTAATCATTTTTACCCACCCCTTATATGTTAGGAAAATAACGTACATGCTACACATGGAGGCTATGTTCAACATATAATTTATGTCACATTGTGTAGGATATTAAAATTTATGGGGTGAATATTATTTGTCACGAATTCTCTACATATATCCATAATTCATCCAATTCCCACTAATCCCTTCCACTTCTTATGACTTCAAGTAATTTATTATTGTTTATTATCCATGTGAATATTAAACCCATTAAGTACAATATGGAGAAGTGAGGAATGTGGAATTTTAATAAAGAATTTAAATTTACTCACATATTTTATCAAAATATTAACCCCTCTTTAAATTCCAATTTCACACACTTGACTAATAAGAATTGAACATTTAATCCATACCGAATTTTCTACATGATATTTATAAGGGAAATCATAAATTTTATCTCCAAAGGTAATCTTCAAATTGTAATTCCAATTATGGGTGAATTCACAATTTGATGTTGAAATTATAATAAGAATATGCAATTCTCAAAACTCAATTCAATTATATTATTTTAGACTAAATTTATCAAACTTATAAATCTATGAATTGGGTCTATTCATTTATTCATAAAAATCACACTTTTTGAGGTGTGCACAATGCAAGATAACCCCCAATTATTTCTACACCCAATAGTGTAGAAGAAACCCTCTTGAAAAGTTATTTAATTGGCCCTCCAAATAATCTCCCAAAGCACTTTAGAATTGAACCAGTGTTGCCCCAAAAATTTGTAACCGTTGGCTTGAAATAAGAGATATAATTTTAGGGTTGAAACTATGTAATTTTGATAGAATTTGGTTGAGGTTTAAGGGTTAAAATATGGTTTAGAAATGGGAGGCGGTAGGATTTGTCATGTAGTTATTGCAGTAGAGAATAAGGGAAAACAAAAGGAAAGCGTATAAAAAAATAAAAGAAAGAAGTCGAGTTAAACCCCCATTTAAAAATAACCTTTGCCTTTTTCTCTCCATGGCTGCCATAGCGTCTTGTTGACCCCCACCATAGTGGCTTGCTCTAGTCGCAATAGCGAACCCCCTCCATCCTAGTTGTTTTTAATTTATTTTCCATAATTAATTTATTTTCTTCTTTTATTATTTTCCTTTAATACTCTTATACCCTAGACCCTTTTCCAAGTTACTTTATAATTACTTCCTTATCCTTATTCTTCCTAACTAATTTTCCTTATGATTTAATTATTCAAATCCTAATTTAATGAATTTATAGTTAAACGACAACAATTTTATTCTTTTACCAAAAAGAGGCCATAAATTCAATTAATTCCCATTCTACTTAATTATAAATCAAGTTACCACATACAAAATCATTCAAACATTAAAAATTCTCCAAATTTGAATTTAATCCTTGAAATTTCCCAAATTCAATAATTAAGTAAGTATTTAACTAATTTAAATTTCTATAAAATTACGGGGCATTATAAACTTAATTAATGAATAGAGTGAATATTGAATAGTAACTCTGTAAATAAATAAAAACCTGGTTAATCTGGATTTGCAAATAGTAAATGCGGGAGAAAAGAAGAAATAAACGTATCAAACATAAGGATTTAAGTGGTTCTGCTTTAATCGGTCTACACCCACTAACTATCAAGTTTATCTATCACTAAACGTAGTGGAACACCACCATCATTAGGGCTCTATAAGTGATATTTGCAGAGTAACAAGAAGTAATGACTTGAAATATAAGTTTGTGAATAATTTCCTTATATAGACGCCTTAGGGTGTAAAATGCACCCCAAGTCACATGACACATGTATGATCTTCTGTGATTATGACACATGTCCTTCTAGCAGGTGTATTGAAATGCATGATTATTCTCTCACGTGCTCTTATGGTCTTAAAAGTTGATAGCTGAGGTCAGTAGATGGAAAAAAATTATCTTTTGGGTAATGTAGACACCCCATTCTGTTACCCCATAACTCTTTTTAGGTCCCTAGTACCTCCCTTCATCACCGTAAACCCAGGTCATGTCCCGAGTACTAACCTGGAGGCCATCGGGCACTCCCCGGCTCAGTTTGACCCAAAAGTCAAACTCTTTGTCTTGACCGAGACTAAATGAATCTTCAAATGACACTGAATACCCTTTCCTACGGTCCGCTCCGTGTGCGATTCTGACTTACCATGCGGACGAACGATCTGTTTGCATCCGAAACTTGACCTAGAGGCCACCAGGCTCTCCCGGGCTCTGTTTGACCTATGTCAACTCTTCATCTCAACTGAGGCTGAATTAATATTCAAAGGGCACTGAATACCCTTTCCAACGGTCTGCCCCGTGAGCGATTCCGACTTTCCATGCGGACGAACGATCCGTTTGACTCTAGGAGGTCACCGAATGCTTTTCGGGCCCGATTGACCAAAGTCAACTCCCCAAATTGGGTCAAACTCTTTGGAATGTCGAAGTTTATCTCCTAACATTTCCAACGGTCTGCCCCGTGCGCGATTCGGACTTACCATGCGGACGAACGATCCGTTTGCGTCCGAACGATTCCTCGTCCAATGGACCGACAAATGCTTCCTAGCCATATTTGACCCAAGCGATCCAAAGGAATTTCGAAGGTCTCTAAATTACCTTTCCAATGGTATGCCTCGTGCGCGATTTTGACCAACGATTTTCCCTCGGTGGCTGATTTTTTCGAAAAATCCTGAAGCGCACTACCAAATGGCAGGTTCCAGACCCTGCCTATTGGCACCTGCCGATAGGCAGGAACAGTTCTATGACGATTGGCACTCACCTAGGCCTATAAAAGGAGGCCTTCACCTCTTTTTCCAAGGGAGCCCAGATCTGATAAAAATCTCTCTGAACGAATCCCAAAAACCTCTCTTTAAGGTAGTGTGATTTCAACTTCCAAATCCCCTTTTTACTTCCACTGTTCATCATCATTTTCATCAAACTTGGTGAAATAGCCACTCTCCATCACCATCCAAGTGCAAGGGCTGCTCTCCAACATTCAAGATCAAGCTCAAGATCTTGAAGAAGGTCCAACTTTCTCAAACTCGCTCTTAAATTCTCTTAAATTCTCAATAACTTGTCTTCTTATTTAGCACTTTTATTATCTCATCTCACACATACTAATATACTTTTTATTTAGTATTATTGCACATCTCCTATGTTCATATAAATAAAACCCAAAAAATAAGAAAAAGAGGGTTTGCTCATAAATTCCAATTAGGGATTCTCACACCTTTTTTACACTTTTCCCACAATCTAAAACCCTTTTTTCTATACACACACACACTCACAAATAAGAGATTCCCCATTTGGATTTATGGGATAAACCCCACCCCTCATTTTGTATGCGAACTACGTGGACTTTGATGCCTTTATAGGCTACGTAGCTGTCTCGGGGTAAAACCCGAGACTCGAGTCCTTTTTCTCTCATCTTCCTATCTACTCTAATCTTCTTATATTCTATATACTTGCCCTTAGTGACATATTACCCCACATGCGTTATCGTTCCATTATAACGATCAACGTAGGGGTAATCACGTAAATCTTATTTTTTTAATATTACTCTTATATCTTCCTACAGATGACTCTCTTTATCTTTTCCATGATACAAGTCGAGGATTCCTACCTCCATTGTGTATATACACATGCACACATATCACGGGGGGAAATAAAAGGAAAATAACAATTATTCATGAGAGACCGAAAGGGAGGAATGGGTGCCTAACACCTTCTCATTTCGTAACTAAGCCTCCGAACCCTTCTCGAATCATCTTGGTTTCGCACGCACCAGTATGTCTTTAGATGCCATCCTTCGGGGTGGCTTACCCTTTTTCTTTTATCTGTTTTGAGTAAAATAGACTGGCAACTCTGAACCTCTCTACATTTCTACATTTTTACACCACAAACGACGCCGGCCGAAACGCTCCCGAGAGGGATGCGCGGGACCCGAAGGATCCTTTCCTCCACACTACCCGCCTTCGCGGCGAGGATCTGGGATGGACACAGGTAATTCCACACTTTTCATGTTATTGCATGATTCTGTTCGACCCAGAATGGTTAAGGGCCGAGAGACGACGACCGATGGATAAAGACCAAGGGATGAGACATAATTCCACTACCAAAATATAAATGAGGATAATTTTGGTAACATTAATCATCCCCTAGGCTTTAATCTAACTAGATTGGTAATGGGACTACATTCAATAAACTAAACATATAAATATAAAATGTTCAATATGTTAGAATTACGAGATAACAAATTTACATAACAAAGGGAAAGAGAAGAAAAGAAAAGGAGGGAGAGAGAGAGAGAGAGAGAGAGGAAAGAAATAAACAAAGAGGAAGTAATGAATTAATTAAGTCATTTATCTCCCATAACATTCTATTTATCACATAAAGTCTCAATATTTACATATGGGCACTACAGAATTAAATGACATAATGAAACTGTTACAAATAAGCCCCTCACAACACTCCCCCTCAAACTGGTGCAAAGATATCTATCATAACCAGCTTAACTAACATTTTTTACAAAGTAGCTTTACTCACACCCTTAGACAACTAATTAGCCTCTTGGTCAACCGTGTTGAAATACGGAGTATAAATGAGCCAAGAAGAAGTTTTTCCTTGATAAAATATCGATCAACTTCAGCATGCTTTGTCCTAATATGTTGAACTGGATTACGGGTAATACTAAGGGAAGACTTGTTATCAAAATAAAAGTTCATTGTCTCTCATACTATAAATCCTAACTCATTTAATATAGTTCGTAGCTATAACAACTCACAAATTCCATGTAACGTGGATCTGAACTCACTTTTTGCACTAGATCTAGCTACTACAAATTGTCTCTTACTTCTTCGAGAGATAAGATTACCACTAACAAACATGCAATATCCAAAAGTTGATGATCGATTAGTCATAGAACCTTCCCAATCATCATTGGTATAATCTTTGATGCGTATGAGAACTTTTGAGGTAACGAAGAGCTTGATATGCTACCTCAAGGTGAGAAGATCATGGAGGATGCATAAACTGACTATTCACACTAACAACATAGATTATATCTGTATAAGTGAGAGATAAGTAAATTAGTCTTTTAAACAAATGCTAAAATTTCCCCATGTCATCAAGCAACTCACAATTTGTGTCATTTAGCTTTTTGTTCAACTCAATTGAAGTATCAGCGGGTCTAGCCCCAAGTTGACTTGCTTCAACCAACATATCTAACACAAACTTTTGTTGAGATATGAACACTCATTTATTGGATTCCAACATATCTAGTGATAGCAATATCATCCACATATACAATAAGAGCAGTGGTGTAGTTTTGATACATTTTTATGAAAATAGTATGATCCATCTTACTCTGCGTATACCCCACCCCAGTCACTATTGTGCTAAAACTCTCTAAACCAGGAACGTGGAGACTGTTTCAGCCCGTCAAGGACTTATTTACTTTGCACACTAAATACTGATCATCAGCAAGTTTGAATCTTGTGGGTTTCATCATGTATACTTCTTCCTCCAAGTCACCATGAATGAAATAATTTTTTACATCCAATTGGTGTAGTGGCCAAAATAAATTTGTTGGCAAAGAAATAAGTACATGTATAGAGTTCATCTTGGCAACCAAAAAAAATGTCTCATGGTAATCAATACCATAAATCTGAGTGAAACCTTTTGAAACTAGTCAAGCTTTATACCTTATCGATTTTTCCATCAGCTTGATACTTTATTGTGTAGACCCATTTGCACCCTACTGATTTCTTTCCTATAGTCAATTGAATAATATTCTATGTACCAATTTTCTTAAGGGACTCCATTTCCTTAATGATGGCTCTCTTCCATTGGATTTGACGAATGGCATCTGAAATGTTAGTAGGAACAAAATAAGAGGATACAAAGAAAGTGAAGGAATTATATGTTTGAAATGAGGAATTATAAGAGACAAACTGAGAAATAGGGTGTTTTATACAATCACGATCACCCTTACGAAAAAAATAGGGACATTTATATCAACTGAGGGATTACCTGGATTAAGGGAGACTTCATGGTTCTGGGGTGAGGCAATGGTTTGTTTGCTCTTCTAGTATAAACAAATGGCTCGTTTCCCCGCTGTAAATCATTAGTGTTAGTAGCAGTAGGCATCGGCACAAACTCCCCCTGAATAGGAACATTCAATGGAAGAGGACATTCAAGTTAAGTGGAAGGTGAGTTCTCTACACTAAGAAGAGTATCCCCTGTAGAGAATCCCTAGTTGTGGAGAAAAAAGCTACTAACTCAAAGAATGTAACATCTATGGAGATAATACGATGACGAGTGGTGGGGTTACAATAGTGATCCCCCTTTTAAGTGGTGGAGAATCCTAATAACACGCACTAGACAGCCTTAAGGTCCATTTTATCCGTCATGTGATGAAGTTGAACATGACAAACACACCCAAAGACTTTTGGAGTAATAATAAACAAAGTAAAGCTAGGGTGTAAAACAAAGAAGGGTATTAATTTCCAATAACTCGAGACGACATGAGATTAAAGAGATAGACTACAGTTAAGGTTGCCTCTTTCAAGTATAGTTTAGACAATCCCATATCCATTAAAAGAGAAAGATTTACCTCTGTAATGTGACGGTGTTTTCTTTTAGCTGCACCATTTTGTTATGGTGTAAAAACACACAAAATTTGATGTACAATCCCATTATCATGAAAACATGAGGCAAGACCACTGTACATAAACTCCCATCCGTTATTAAATAGGAGTATTTTGAGGGGACAATCAAACAGAGTACAAACCATGTTGTAAAGTTCTTAAAAATGGAATAAACCTCACTTTTATACTGAAGCAATCTAAGGAAGTACACGCATCAATACATGAATGAGAACATGACCTAGTCTATTATGACATCGCATTAATAGATCTTCATTCACACTACTATCCTTAACATTGGACTGATTTGCAACATAATAAGAAATTGGCCTGGCGTCTAGCAAGTACAAGACATTGTCCTCATGCCCAGTTCTAATTATTTTCCTTATAACCAAGTCCGGAAAAACACAGCGAGATGGAAAGGATGTAACACTACAATTCAAACTTTTAGTAATGTGACTGACAGAAAGAAAATTATTAGTAAGTTTTGGAGCATGAAGAACTAAGGATATGGTAATATTTGGAGAGGCTGGAATCGTGCCCTTCCCCGCAATGGGAGTGAATGATTCATCATCCACTCTAGTCTTATCCTGACCAGAATATATATTGTATGAAGAAAAATTACATGTCATACCAGTCATATGATCACTGGCTCTAGAGTTAATGATCCAAGGGAGCACACCGTATAATGCGAAAATATGATGTAACGAATGAGAAATACCTGTATGATCAAAATTAGAGGTAGAGGGAGCATCAGAAGTGAAATAAAGATCAATTTAAGATAGCCTCTATTGAAGATAATAATTATCTTATTTGAGATGATTAGAGTCTTGTATAGACATTCCTTAATGGTACGGGAGAGATACAACCAGTAATGGCAGGATCATTCACTACGTTGTGTGCTAAGGGAGGTCTCTTGAATGGAATAACTGACACTAGTGGACCCTTAACTGGAGGGGTTCTCTATCTAGTAGTGGTTGAGGCTTCAGGCTAGTCTCCCATGAAGATACCAACAAGTTTCATGGGTATGACTCGTGCAATTACATTAGTCACACTCCAGGTTGCTCTTATCATGTTGTCTTCCTCCCTTGGAGGAAATTTTTTTATCCCAATACTGGGTGGCAAGATTAGACCTCTCAGACAGAAGTACTCCTAATTCATCCTTAGGAAACATAGCCTTCTTCCTGCTTTCCTTAGTTTGTATATAAGATAACACCTCATGAACAATAAAAGGGGGAAGATACCTACCCACCACTTTCACCCTTGCATTCTTATACTGTTGGTGCAGACTGTAATGCCCCATAATTTTAATGATTAAAAAAATGGGATTAATTAGGATTAATTGTGGGTTAAATTAAAATTAATTCGAATTTCAATATTACTTGGGAATAAAGTAACAGGTGATTTAAGTGAATATTACATAGTGATTAAAAGTAATATATGATTATGACTTTACATAATATTATTATTATTTAATTAAAATTATCACGTGTGATGAATACGACAATTACGAAAATTAAGTCGGGACGCGCGTGTGAGTCGTGTCGGGACTAAATTTAAAGTAAACTATTTTTATGTCATCCAAATAATCGTTTTGACTGCACCAAAGTGTCCGGAAGAGTTTAAATAGTAAAAAAAGCTACTTGAGTGTTTGATTTTGATCTCGGGGAACTTTGGAACCGAATAGACACCCCGGAGGGGTATTTTAGTCAATTTACATGGGAGGTGAATAGTACCCACAAAAATTAAGGATTATTATATAAGTCTAAAAGGTGTTAAGATACATAGTTCATCACCCAACTTAGAGAGAAAGACTTAGGGGAGAGTAAGGGATTTCTCTGAAAGTGAAGAGACACCTCTAGGAAGCCGAGAAGCCAAAGGTCATCCTACACCATCACCGCCACCGGAAGTTAGTAGGAAAAGCGAGAGGACCACCAGTAGACTATCATCCCCAAAGGTTCAGACCTACAATTTAAAGGCACGTGACTTAATCTTTGCAAAATTAGCATGTATAATGCCCATATTCGGATAGTTCTAGAATTCTGAGCAATTACATGATTTAGAGATAAACCATGATAATTTTAATGGAATCCTTGGTATGAGAAATATATAGAACAAACCTTCTTATGATTATATATTTTAATCCACGAATTTGGAATCATTTGAGAAATAAATCTGAGTTTTATATATTATTCTTTCAGAAATGATAAAATATGGTTTTTCTGGAAATTATGAGAAATAACTTGTTAAATCCAAACCTATTGATGCTTTAGGTTTTTTAATGAATGGAAATCATTTATATGTATTGCTATATCATGTGGAATGAATTGTAAGGAGTTTGGGATCTTAAAATAGAGGGTTTGAGGATGAAAATTGGTTAAACCCGTAGGCCAAATATGCAGAAACAGTAGGCTAGTACCTATTCGGTCGATCGATCAACCTTTAATGTCGATCGATCATACAAATCGAACGATCGATCCAAGAATGTCGATCGATCGACAATCCCAGAATTTATATGTTGATTTTGTTTAAGGCTTGATTAAATTTCCCCACTTCTAAGGATGCTTAGTGTAAATTAAATATAGCATAATCAAATTTAGGGAAGGTCGGTAGGGTGGTAATTGAGACCCGAAAATTATTTATGTGTGAATTAATCCTTGAGAATAAAATAATGGATTGAAAGTAATTAGAGTTTATCGAAGAATAAATCTATTTGAGGATAATAAGAATTTGAGAAAATTCGAGATTTGGGAAGACATGGACCAATAGGGTGTAAATAATTACCTACTACATTTATTTGTGAAATAATTGGTAATTTCGAGTGATGGGAAAACTCGAGAAATATATGTTAATAAGTAAAGTCATAATCTATAAATATGTAGGATATTAGAGAGAGAAATATACTGCGTCTGGAATTATCATATGGGTTGTGTGAATACCTTATTGATATTATATAGGTGCGGCGAATACCTATATTTTTATTTGTAGGACATACCTACGTTGCCTACTATCGGGGTGGAGGTTTCGCGTTATGGTCGATCTTATCCTGATGAGCCCACTTGGGGGGATTTTAGATTCATACCTTGAGCATATGACCCTGGACACATTCTATCGATGTTAATGATAGTTTCGACGGTTGAATGGGAGCGTAGGTATGTGCATGACCCATTCGGTGAGGGAGTATGCTCGCCTCCAAATATGTGTGTTATGTTATTTATGGTTTGGGAGAGACGTTGAGCCAATAGTCCTTTCTTTAGCGAGAGATGTAACTGGACATGATAGCAGAGTATGCATGCAACGCAGCTATGTCTGGGAGGTGTCGTATTAGTATATATAATAGTATGATGAATGTATATATATACTATGATGTGATCTACTGGGTGAATTAGTAGATAAAAATGATTAATAAAATCTAAATTGAGTTAAGTAAGTGGATACTTAATAATTAAAGACCAAGTTCATCTTAAAGAGAAATTAACATGTTTAATTAAAAGTATTGTGTGGGAATTACGGGATAAGGAAAAGATATAGAGTAATAATTAAGAACCTCATTTAGGGAGATAATAAGGTACGTTAGTCGTGCACACTAGATGAGAGGTGAGATTCTCAAGTGAGAGTCAAGAACTAACATGTACACAATACCTGCTTAATTGCATTTGTTAAGCACTTTCTATTTTTAAAATCTTTTACAATCGGGATCTGACTTGTTTACTTGCATATTCTCTTCTCTACTATATCTATATTACCACGTGTCCAACATCAGGGACGCCCAGCTTAGAGGATGGATATTTTGACGAGTTTTGGGGGATGAAACTTTGGATTAGATGCTTTCATTTCCTTAATTCCTATTTTTGTAGTATTTGACTCATTTAGGGTATGTCGCCCAGATTCTAGTGGTTCCATTTCTATTTCGGATATTGTATTGGTTTTATATTGGTACTGTTTTTATCATTTTTTTTTGGATGATGATATTGAGATATTTCAACTGGAGAGTTTATTCCAGTTACATTTGTACTTGTTGACTTTTAATTCAGTTGTGATGGGATGTTACTTATTTTATTTTCGTATGGTGGTATGGATTTAATTAAAATAAAATTAGAATTTTTTGTACACCTAGCTTAATTAATTATTAGGTGAATTAATAAGAAATTGTTTTTCGACAGTGATGGTAAGAATGAACCAGCTCGATATTCTGATTTAATTTAAATAAGGACTGATCACCCAGTATTTTATTAGGCGGGGTGTCATGGGTGGTATCAGAGCCAGGTTGTGTTGAAGACTGCTATTCTGACAAGATATGGATCTTATGAGTTTTTGGTTATGCCATTCGGGTTAAACAATGCACCAGCTGTATTTATGGACTTAATGAATAGGGTGTTCAAAGAGTTCCTGGATCAGTTTGTCATTGTTTTTATAGATGACATCCTAGTTTATTCTCATACCAAAGAGGAACATGTCGAGCATTTGCGAAGGGTCCTACAGACATTACGTGAGCATCAGTTGTATGCAAAATATAAAAAGTGTCGGGTTTGGCTCCGGGAGGTGCAGTTTTTAGGGCATATAGTGTTAGAAAGGGGCATAACAGTCGATCCTAGCAAAGTATCAGCGGTGAGGGAGTGGTAACAACCGATGATACCGACATAGGTCCGCAGTTTCTTGGGACTAGATGGTTACTACCGCGGTTTATCAGGGGCTTTAAAAATATTGCGGGTTCGATGACCAATCTAACTCATAAGGGCATACCATTTGTTTCGGATGATGCCTGTCAGTTGGTGTTTGTTGAACTGAAGGAAAAATTAACTTCAGCACCCGCACTAGCACTACCCAGGCCAAAAGTGGAGTACCTAGAGTACATTGATGCATCGTTATAGGGACTTGGTGGGGTAATGCAACTGGAAGAACAAGCTATAACTTATGCCTCTAGGAAGATTAGGCCTCATGAGAAGAAGTACCCTACCCATGACTTGGAGCTAGGAACATTCATATTTGACCTTAGAATATGGAGACATTATTTGTTGGGTGAAAATTTTTGCCTATTCAAGAATCACAAGTCATTATAGTATTTGTTCACTCAGAGAGAGTTGAATATGCGACAACGAAAGTGGCTTGAATTCGTGAAGGATTATCAATTCGAGATACATTATCACCCAGGAGAGGATAACGTGGTAGCAGACGCATTGAGTCGTAGGCCTGAGGGTGAACTAGCTGCGGTGAGGAAAGATAAATGGAAGGAACTGGGCCATCAGGATGCTGTTGCTAGGTCATTTGTGTCAGTTATGACCGTTACTCCTCAGATTGTGATGCGGGTAGTACAGGTAGTGGATCCATTCTATCAGGAGAAAGTTTGACAACTTTTGGCCGAGGGAGCAGAGTCTTACTCAGTGAGTTCAGAGGGAGGCTTGCGCTTTAACAGTAGACTGATTGTTCTAGAGGGGGATGAATTATGGCACGCTGTGATGTCAGAGTCGCGTGGATGCTAATTTGTAGTACATCCCGGTGGGGATAAGATGTACTAGGATATGTGGCGACAATATTGGTGGAGTTGGATAAAGAGAGACGTTGTTGAGTTCATCTCTATGTGTTCTACCTATCAATTAGTGAAAGTGGATCACCAGAAGCCATTCGCGTTTCTTCAGCCGTTAGAGATTCCAATATGGAAATGGGAGAGCATTTCCATGGATTTGATCACTGGGTTGCCTACTACTCAGAGAGGTCATAATTCCATATGGGTGATTGTGGATTATTTGACTAAGGTAGCTCATTTCTTATCGGTTCGGACTGATTTTACGATGGGGCAATATGCACAGCTCTTTATAGAAGAGATAGTGAGATTACATGGGGTACCGCTAGATATTGTGTTTGATTGGGACAAGATCTTCGTCTCTAGATTTTGGGAGAGTTTTCATAAGGCCATGGGTACCAAGGTGCGATTAAGTACGACCTATCACCCATAAACGGATGGGTAGACCGAGCGTACTAACCAGATGCTAAAGGATATGTTACGCATGTGTATTCTGGATTTTGGAGGGAGTTAGGAGCAGTACCTTCCACTGGTGAAATTTGCGTATAATAATTCCTACAAGTTTACCATTGGTATGGCCCCATTTGAGGCGTTGTTTGGTAGACCTTGATGTTCTCCCGTGTGTTAGTTAGAGATGGGGGACAACAAGTTACTTGGTCCGAAAGTGATTGAGGACACGTCTTCCAGAATTGATATGATCAGGAGTCACATTCGGGTAGCCCAGGATAGACAGAAGAGTTATGCTGATGCCAAGCGGTTCTTCAGGGAGTTTAATGTTGGGGACCAAGTGTTATTGTCGGTATCTCCTATGAAGTAGATCATGAGATTAGGGAAGAAAGGGAAACTGGCAATGAGATATGTGGGACCATTTCTTATTATTGAGAGGGTTGGACCAGTAGCATACAGACTTGGTTGTCAGAACACTTGCATCGTATACATGATGTGTTCCATGTTTCTTCGCTGAGGCGATATCTACGAGATGAGTTAGCTAACACTCATATTACATTGGAGTAAGTTGATTTACAGTCAGATAGTTCTTACGAGGAGTG
The DNA here is from genome assembly GCA_949130495.1 of Sambucus nigra. NCBI lineage: Eukaryota > Viridiplantae > Streptophyta > Magnoliopsida > Dipsacales > Adoxaceae > Sambucus > Sambucus nigra. The sequence goes on along the minus strand of OX422207.1, from coordinate 304,597,880 downwards.
ACCAGTGGCGATCTTGGACCACACTGAGAAATGTTTGAGATAAAAAGAAGTTCCATTTGTGCGTGTTCAGTGGGCACACCATAATGTGGAGGAGTCGACTTGGGAGCACGAGGATGATATGCGCGACCAATACCCGGAGTTGTTTTTACCAGGTATGCCATTTTTTTTAATTTTTGGATGAAATTCCGTTATAAGGCGGGAAGTACGTAATCCCCCGTAATTTTAATGATTTAAAAAAATGGGATTAATTATGATTAATTATGGGTTAAATTAAAATTAATCCGAATTTTAATATTACTTGGGAATAAAGTAATAGGTGATTTATGTGAATATTACGTAGTGATTAAAAGTAATATATGATTCTGACTTTACATATGATAATGATTTAATAAAAATTGTTGCGAGTGATAAATACGACAATTACGAGATTTAAGTCGGGACGCGCGTGTAAGTCGTGTCAGGACTAAATTTAAAGAAATTAAAAGTAAAATATGTTTATGTCATCCAAATGGTCATTTTCACTACGCCAAAGTGTCCAGAAGAGTTTAAATAGTAAAAAAATTCTACTTGAGTGTTTGATTTGGATCTTGGGGAACTTTGGAACCGAATAGACACCCTAGAGAGGTATTTTAATCATTTTACATAGGAGGTGAATAGTACCCACGAAAATTAAGGATTATTATATAAGTCTAAAAGGTGGTAAGATACATAGTTCATCACCAAACTTGGAGAGAAAGACTTAGGGAGAGTAAGAGATTTCTCTGAAAGTGAAGAGACACCTCTAGGAATCCGAGAAGCCAAAGCTCGTCCTACACCATCACCGCCACCAGAAGTTGGCCGAAAAAGGAAGAGGACCACCAGTAGACTATCATCCCCAAAGGTTCAGACCTACAATTTAAAGGCAATTGACTTAATCTTTGTAAAATTAGCATGTTTAATGCCCATGTTAGGATAGTTGTAGAATTCTGAGAAATTGCAAGATTTAGAGATAAACCATGATGATTTTAATGGAATCTTTGATATGAGAAATATGTAGAACAAACCTTCTTCTAATTATATATATTAATCCACGAATTTGGAATCATTTGATAAAGAAAATATGAGTTTTATATATTTTTCTTGAATAAATGATAATATATGGGTTTTCTGGAAATTATGAGAAATAACATGTTTAATCCAAACCTATTGATGCTTTAGGTTGTATAATTATTGGAAATCATTTATATGTATTGCTATATCATGTGGAATTATTTATAAGGAGTTTGGGATATTAAAATAGAGGATGAAAATTGGTTAAACCCGTAAGCCAAATATGCAGAAACGGTAGGCTAATACCTGTTCGATCGATCGATAAACCTTGAATGTCGATAGATCCAACAGATCGATCGATCGATCCAAGGCTGTCGATCGATCGACAATCTTAGAATTCGTATGTTGATTTTGTTTAAGGCTTGATTAAATATTCCCACTTCCGAGGATGCTTAGTGTAAATTAAATATAGCATAATGGAATTTATGGAAGGTCAGTAGGGTGGTAATTGAGACCTAAAAATTAATTATATGTGAATTAATCCTTGAGAATAAAATAATGGATTAAAAGTAATTAGAGTTTATCGAAGAATAAAGATATTTGAGGATAATATAAATTTGTGAAAATTCGAGATTTGGGATGACATGGACTAATAAGGTGTAGATAATTACCTACTACATTTATTTGCGAAATAATTGGTACTTTCGAGTGATGGGAAAACTCGAGAAATATATGTTAATAAGTAAAGTCATAATCTATAAATATGTAGGATATTAGAGAGAGAAATATACTGCGTCTGGAATTATCATATGGGTTGTGTGAATACCTTATTGATATTATATAGGTGCGGTGAATACCTATATTTTTATTTGTAGGACATACCTACGTTGCCTGCTATCGGGGTGGAGGTTTCGTGTTATGGTCGATCTTATCCTGATGAGCCCACTTGGGGGGATTTTAGATTCATACCTTGATCATATGACCTTGGACACGTTCTATCGATGTGAATGATAGTTTCGACGGTTGAATGGGAGCGTAGGTATGTGCGTGACCCATTCGGATGGGGAGTATGCTCGCCTCCAAATATGTGCTATGTTATTTATGGTTCGGAAGAGACACTGAGCAATAGTCCTTTCTTTAGCGAGAGATGTAACTGGACATGATAACAGAGTATACATGCACCGCAGTTATGTCTGAGAGGTGTCGTATTAGTATATATAATAGTGTGATGAATATATATATATATATATATATATATATATATATATATATATATATATATATATATATATATATATATACTATGATGTGATTTACTGCTTGAATTAGTGGATAAAAATGAATAATAAAATCTGAATTGAGTTAAGTAAGTGAATACTTAATACTTGAAGGCCTAGTTCATCTTAAAGAGAAATGAACATGTTTAATTAAAGGTATTGTGTGGGAATTACGGGATAAGGAGAAGAGATAGAGTAATAATTAAGAACCTTATTTAGGTAGATAATAAGGTACGTTAGTCGTGCACACTAGATGAGAGGTGAGATTCTCAAGTGAGAGTCGAGAACTAACATGTACACAATAGCTGCTTAATTATTCTTGTTAAGCACTTGCCATTTTTAAAATCTTTTACAATCGGGCTCTGGCCCGTTTACTTACTATATCTATATTACCAGGTGACCAACATCAGGGACGCCCGGTGTGACACCCCAACTAATTAAATACCTGGTAGCTACTCCTTTATCTCATTAATACAGAATATCAAGTTGGTTCAGATCTAGCATCACCGTCGAAAATATTTTTAAACAATTACTAGCCACCTAATATTTAAAAAGTGAGTTGTCAAATTATTATTAGATTAAATTAACATGTAACCCATTTAATTAAGCCAACCATACAACATCCACATCATGATCACAACCGAATAATAATGGAATAATAAAAGTGAGTCTATAGTAACACTCCCCTGAATAATCCAAATACTAAATAATCCCCAATACAAAAGTCTGAATAACTAGATAAATCCAAAATTGAAATAAATCTGAAAGTCTGAGAATGTTATCTCTAAATGGAAAGGGGCGGCATGCCCTAACAGATGAATAACCCTGAATAGTATCAAGTGCAGAATGTGGAGGCGTCTAATACCGAGATCCTGTAACTTTCACAGCAGCTACAGCACGTCAATGTAATGGAACTCCTAATCTTGGCGTCCCTATGGGTAGGCACCTAAAAATGTTTTACAAGAAAAATAGATTTGGAAGCAAACGGGTCAGAGCCCGAGGTGAAAACAGTTTAAAAATATATCAAGTGTTTAATTGCATTAAACATTAAATATTATATGCATGTTAGTTACGCGCTCTCACATGTGTATCTAATGTGCACGCCTAACGTATACCCTTAACCCATCCTATTTATGTCGGTAACTAAGTAATATGTACCACTTCATGTCTTCACATTATAATATAGGGGTCTATTCATATCATTCTAATATATTATGCGCGTAACTCACCTTTACATTAATCAGATTTATTACATCAATTATGATATGAATTCTCACATTTTTAATCCCATTCAAATATCTCAATTATTTGTAATCATAATTTAACAATGAGCCACTTATAAGTACAGGTATATCATTATCATCATAAATATACAAATATGGCACCCCTAGGCTAAGCTGTGGTACACGCATACTCTGTTATCGAATCCTGGTACATCACGTACATAAGGACTACGCGTTCCGAATAGCTCAGGAACCGTTTCAATAAATAAAATCACACATATTGGAGGTGAACATAGTTCACATACCCACGGGTCACGCACATACCTACGCTCCCATGGTCAGCTTACTTATTCACTCACAAATAAGTCATTCACAGTCCTATGTCCTTAAGGTACCAATATAAATCCCCCCGTAGGTACACAAAGATTAGATGGTCCTTTTTCGAAAGCCAGCCTCCCGTCATAGCAAGTATGGTAGGTATGTCATACACACAATAGTCCATATACTAAGCATTCACACAACTTAGGTAATTATTACATTAATAAAGGTATATTTTCATCCTTATACCATCAGTCTTATTCGTACACTATTATCATCCCAACTTATGTATAATATGTTTTGCCGATAAATCTCACGTCGTATAGTTTCGAGTACTTAAACCTATCCCAAAAAGGTTACTAAGTCTCCTACGTATCCCACATGTTAATTCAGTACTTCGAGGTCCATATTTTTGTCTCTAATCCTAACTTATCACTCATGCGAATTTAAGTCATGCTCTCGCATCATAAAATGGTAAATTACTCGTTGGACACTCGTAAGTTCAACACTATGTTCCAAACCAATTCTAATATGTTTCGGGCTTCAATTTCATACCTACTGGTCTCCCTAAATTCCTAATGTATTTACATAGTTCCCACCTACAACTTTAAATGGACGGAATCGCTTAAATTTAAGGAGGGGAAAAAATATCACAGTTTTTGGAGAGGTCAATCGATCGACCTATGAATGAAGATCGATCGATCGAGCAGTTGCAGGTCTCGGATTTCTTCGTTTTCAGTCCTAGTTTTGTCCCAATTCTTCATTACAAGTTGTTTAATCCTAAAGTAAACATATTGGGTAATCATACAACCTAAATACACAATTCTTAACGTTCCAGAATTCTTAAATCATCATCATTTATACCTTTCTTGGATCAAATCATCATATTATCATGAAAAATCCTATTTTTCCATTTTCTTCAAGAATCATCATACATCTCCTCATAAATTTGTAATTAACTATGCATGGTTTATGATTTTGTTAATGAGATACTTCCAAAATCAAAACTACATATAAATCCTACCCAAAATTTAAGGTTTCATCTCCAATTTTCATGAGTTTCAACATTTACATTAATTATCAAATCCTAAACTATCATGGATATATTATTTGCTGAATCTTAATGAATTAAATCACTTGCCTAGAAATTTGATGTTCTGATCCTTTGATGATGATAAAGGTTGGTTCTCTTTCTCTTTCCGATCACAAATCCGGCAATAGTGGTGGTTATGGCCTTAGAAAATCCCTTGGAACTTCTCCTCTCTTCTCACGTTGCCCACTACTTGGTTTTGATAGATAATGTCCCTAAGTTTGGCTGATAAATAAAACCTAATATTCATAGGTCACTATTCATTAAAATTTAAAATGACTAAAATACCCTCCCAGGTTACCGATTAGGCCTAAAAATGCCCTGGGACCCAAACTAAACCCCCAGCTAGTGTTTTCTGACTATTTCAATCCTTCCGAGCACGTTGGCGCATTCAAAATGACCATACGGATTATACAATTATAATTTACTTATAAATTCATTTAAATTGATTCCTGATGCGACTAACACGCGCGTCCCAACTTAATTTTTGAATTGTCGTATTTATAACTCGCGACAATATTAATAAATTCAATAATCATATATCACCATATTCACTCAGTAATATTATATATTATTATCATAATCAAATACTAACTCTCGTCTCGCTAGAATTTAAATCCGGATTAATTTCCAAATAATTATCCCATTTAATTTAATTAATCCCAATAAATAAAATCAATAAAATTACGGGGTATTAAACCCAACTTAGAGGATGGATATTTTGATGAGTTTCTGGAGATGCAGCTTTAGATGAGATGCTTTCATTTCCTTGATTCCTATCTTTGTAGTATTTTACTCATTTAGGGCTTGTCGCCCAAGATTCTAGTGGTTCCATTTCTATTTCGGATATTGTATTGGTTCTATGTTGATACTATTTTTATCATTTTGTTTTGGATGATGATATTGAGATATTTCAACTCAAGAGTTTATTCCAGTTACATTTATACTTGTTGACTTTTAATTCAGTTTTGATGGGATGTTACTTATTTTATTTCTGTATGGTGGTATGGATTTAATTAAAATAAAATTGGAAAAGTTTTGAAACCTAGCTTAATTAATTATTAGGTGAATTAATAAGAAATTATTTTTCGACAGCGATGCTAAGAATGAACCAACTCGATATTCAGATTTAATTTAAATAAGGACTGATCACCCTGTATTTAATTAGGTGGGTGTCACACAGACCACCCCAAAACTCATAAATATGGCTCCGTTCTTCCATAGCTTAGCACGCCTTAACGTTAGCTTCACAAATAGGTACATAGTCTTAGAAATGGTCATATTATTCCCACTTTACTCGCAGAGAATGGTAATACGCAGCAAAAGATTGGTCTTCCTGTTTAAATTTTATAATACTCTACTCAAGTTCATACATCTTGAAAAAAAATTCAACGTACGAATACGTTTCTTTTACGGTAGTCCACAACTCTCTTGATGTTTTCTCAAACAGAAAACCCTTGCTAATTTGTGATTGCATTGATTGCAACAACCACGTCATAGCTAAATTGTTCTCATCCCCTCAATCACCATATTTAGGGTCGTTCGTGGGGGGGGGGGGGAGGGGGTAAGGTATAGTTTCGTTAATATAGGCAATCATTCTATGACCATTAATGTACAAACAAGAAGATTGAGACCACTGTATATAATTTATTTCATCTAGTCTAACAGTTGTAATACAGAGGCCTAAATGATGATCACTGTTATTACCCATCGTAGGAGTCACAATGGTAAAAAAAACTAGTTGCTAATGATTTATCTTCTGAGGTAGATATTTTTACAAAGAGTTTCTAGGCACACACCTCTAAAAAAATAGCAAATACCAATTGTACAGAGAACCACCTTTCTAACATACACACAGTAACCACTAACATAGAATTACTACTATGATGGGTATCTGAACATCATATTAATAACCCAAAAAGAAGAATGAAGTATATCTAAACTTTTAACTAGCAATGAAGTATACCTTACCTGAACAGTGGAAGAGCGACGAGAATCCAAGGGAAAATATACGGATATGTGTAGATCGGGTTGAAATACAACAATCCAGAACTTATTAAAGTTGTGGATTGGATTAACACTTCTTATTTTTCAAAAATACCTTTGCATACACTAGGGTTTATATTGTCAACTCTAGTGATTCAAAACCACACCCTTGAGATTTACACACCATGCTCTGATACCATGTTAGATTTATGAGATAACCAACTTACATAATAATGGAAAAGATAAGAGAATAAGAAGAGGAAGAGAGATAAGAAAGAAATCAGTAAAGAGGAATGAATGAATTAAGTCATTTATTTCTCATCACATTCTATTCATAACATAAAATTTTAATAATTACACATAGGTCCCTACAGAATTAAATAACATAAATAAACTATTATAAATAAGCCCCTCACTACACAAATGTCACACTATAATCTTTAAAAGAAAAACATATATATGAAAAGATAAATGTTACAAACACAAAGTGGGATCCGTAGGCCATTGAGAATTGCAAATTTATCGTTTGCTTAAAAGAGCATCTAAAATACTGGATTTCTTATTAGCAAGAATACTCATGAAATTCATGTCTTTCAGACTTCAAAGTCCGACTTAAAATGAAGATAAAAGTAAAATAATTTAAACTACTACCGAAATTAACGGACACGGGTATAATAATACACCCCATTACTAAATGCAAAAGAAAAAGGCAAAAGTACAATAATTACTAAAGTTAGAATGAGTGATGACCTCTTCACGTGATAGTTTGTTAGCATTCCATAATCCTCTCAAGATTATGTCAACCTTTACCGTCAAGATGATTCTAAAAGTGGGATCCATCATCTTTATAGTGTGAATCATATATGTTTTTTCAGTTTTCATTTTCATGTTTGACGATAAGGTTGAAAATTGTGTAACATCTTATTTCTTATATATATTTTCCCTGTTTATCTTATCCAATATGCATCCATGCCCCCTACTCTCCAAACCATACGGGAGACTTTCAGCTCGTACTTCTCACATGAACTAGTACATAAGAAAAAGCTAAAACAATACGCTATGTTTCCCACTAATGAGGAATTGCTAAGGTTGTTCATCCACGATGACAAGTTAGAATCTTTCTTTTGTTAATTCAGTGGTGACCATACTAATCATGAAGAAGCCTATTTCTTTTGCTTCGATTGGATTAGTTGCAGCTTCTCTATATTATCATTTCTCTATTGGCACCGATAAGAGATATTGTAAGAATAATTTTTCTAACATTATTCATAGTATAGTTTTAGACTAGTTTGACGTATCTCGTTACAAATCATCACGCACCATAAAGATGAACCGAACTCAGACATCTCTAAGTTTGAAGACTTTCTGATATCCCGTAAAGATATAAAACAATTTAGAGTTTGAATTAATTTACAAAATTAATGTTTGGGATGTTTATTTTTTTTATAAAAAACGAACAGGTCTTTTTATTTCAAAAAGAAAATTATTTTTTGTTTTTAGATCTCGTTGAAATAAGGTAATATGTTGTTAGATGGTCGTTTCTTATTTTTTTCAAACGAGGGCTTACTGCCTAAGATTTTTTAGTGTCGTTAGAAATGAGACACATCTCATTCGAACAAGATGCTTATCTCATTAGAACGAAGTTGTGATATCGTTCGAACGACTGCACCACCTCGAATTTATGAACATCCTATAAATACATGTTTCTTCTTCAGATTGTTTAAGACTTTTTTCCAATCTGTTTCTGCATAATTTTGCGAAGGTTCTTCATGTTTTAGTGTTCCAAAACACATTTTAATTCACAACAAATATCCTGAAATATTGTTCTTGTGAATTTCTTTAAATCCTAGAAAGTTTTGTATACTTTCATACACCTTGTGGAGACACTACACCAAATTCTGCGAATGGTCACGCCCAGTGGGTCGCGGACTTGGGCCGTGACCAACTAGTCGCGGACTTTGGCCGTGACCCACTTAATATTTGGCGTGACCATATTTATTACCACACTAAATTATCCATTCTCTGGAAGTGGTCACGGACTAAATCCCTGACCACAATGGGTCACGGACTTAGACCGTGACCTGGACGTGACCAGCTTGGCGCCAAATTTCGAGCCAAAATTCCCTCCAAACTGGTCATGGATGGGTCACAGAATTGGGCCGTGACCAAAGACATGACGAAGCAGAAAACACTGACATTAAGGGTCACGGCTGGAGACCGTGACCATTTCTTGGTATGGGTCACGGATATGGGCCGTGACCATACCTCATTCAAGCAGCAGGGAGGGTCGCACATGGTGGGTCACAGCTCTTGGCCGTGACCAGGTGCAAGCCAGACTCATTTATTGTTCGCTCGCATGGGGGTCAAGGCTCTAGGCCGTGACCAGAGTCAGGTATTAAAAAAACCGTTGCTTTGTCATTTCGTTGCTGTGATTTTTTAGGCTGTCTCGTGCGATTTCGTGGGGATTTATGTTTGATTTGCAAGGGCTCTTGCTATTTCGTGTGGATTTAAGTTGAATTTGTGCGATTTCAGTTGGTTTTCATTTGGATTAACCCCTGGTATGTATTGATTCATTTTGATTTCAGTTGGATTGCGTGATTTGCCCTAATTTATGTGTATGTATGTGTAGATTTATGTTTGTATGTGTGTATGTGTGTGTATGCATAGATTTATGTTTATATGTGTGTGTATGTATAGATTTTTGTGTATATGTATGCTTATGTGTGTAACTATGAACAAATAAATTGTTTTTTATCAATAAACCCTATATTGTATGTGTGTGTATGTATAGATTATATGTGTGTGTATGTATAGATTTATGGGAAAAAAAATATTAGGGTTTAGTAAACCCTAAATAGTATGTGTGTGTATGTATAGATTATGTCAATAAATCGTAGATTGTATGTGCGTGTATGTATAAATTATGCCAATAAACCCTAGATTGTATGTTTTTGACAAAATATAATTAAATGGATTTTTAATGAGTAAAAAAATTTATATCCACCTTGTCGTGATTTTATTGGGGGTCATATGTGTGTCATCATATTATATTAGGGGTTATATGCATGTCGTGATTTTTTGCACTACAATATGTGTGTAAGTACTACAATAGGTGTGTAAGTACTACAATATGTGTTATAAACAATTATGGCGGGTTGTTGTTGGGATTTCACATATACTTTTAAACTCTCATAAATTTCAAACCGAAACCTTAATAGCAGGACTCGTATTCATATCCTCGTATACTTTTCTCAGGAAAAATGAGGCACGGTGATAATTACTGTCAACAAGAGTGGGAGAGGTTGAAATTAGACCGCACACATAACTCTTTTATTAGCGTGCGTCATATAGAGGGTAATCCTATTTATAGGTACGAAAATAAAAAGATCGAACAATTTAACTACCTTGTAAATCGTGGATTTGATATCCAGCAAGATTACTTGTTAGATCGTATTCTATTTTCTCTACCAGAAAACTGGGATGACGTTATACAAAATAAATTTCACACACATAATCCCGACATAGCCCTGACCTTGGTTACGTTGTTGGAGAAGGCGAAAAAAAAAATCCACCCGTTATGGATACAACTGCGTACAGAGAGCATTGACATAGACTGTGATGTCTCGCGCCACATGCACGTAAAATTGAATCTTGCCAACAAGTTGAGAAATAGGGGATTTCGAGTTCATGCCACTGACATCTACACATCAATCATAGATACCCTTCCTTCTAGTTGGCCACGTGCAAAAATTCATAGGTTCTTAAAAACTAATACCGAATGGATGGAGATCAGACACATTGAACTTATTCTAAAGTCTTACTTTGAAAAGGTATCTATATATATATATATATATATATATATATATATATATATATATATATATATATATATATAACTAATTAAGCTTGATTAATTAGTTATAATTTCATATTACTATAATTATTTAGTCACTTATATTTTTTAATTTTTGTAGATAATGTCGAGAGGAAACAACCCAAGGGTACCAAGTGCCGAGGTGACACCACAACGAGGTTCACCATCTCGTACAGAACTCGAATTCTCAACACCAGTGGATGAGCAATTCACAGCTCCACCAATGGTTCACTCCTCACCAAGACCAACTCCAACTACTCCTACGCCCCAATCCAGCACTCCCGTTGCTTTAACACCCCCATCCAGCACTCCCGTAGCTTTAACGCCCCCATCCAACACCCTCCCGCTCAAATGAAAAGAAGCCTATTGGATTCTCCCTTCTCGGAAATAACCCGATGGGTGATAGGAATGACGTGCTGAACTTTAAAGCCCGGTGTTTGTTGCTGGGAAAAATGAACGTGGGAGTCGGTGGACCAGACAATTGGAACCTTGTTGATCAAGCTGTCAAAATGACAAACATGACCAACTTTGCAAACATTTCTCATTTCCTGACCGTTCCAAGAATAAGGTTCCATCTCGGGTTACTGAAGGATTGAGGACATATAGGAGAAACCTTCGGAAGAAACATTTCCCGAAAGAGGCAGCGAGCTCAGATATTTTGGCTTTGAAAGAGAGAGTGCCTCCCAATGTTGAAATACCGTTGGATCAGTGGAATAAGTTTTTGGAGAATGAGGCGAAGGAAAAAAATTTGGTCCAAAGGGATCAAAATAAAAAAAAATAGGGCACAAAAAACTGATATCTATAGGCTGGGATCCAAATCATATAAGGATATGAAGAATAAATGGGAGAGTAGGACAAAAGATGGTCCAGATGCCGATAAAAACCCAAATCGGTCCAACTTATTCCTTCATGCTCGACGGGACAAAGATAATAAATTCCCGTCGCACTTGGCTAAGACACTGGAATCAATAGAGGCCATCAGCAGTCAATTCGATTCGAGCCCTACTGATGACTTTGACCTTGAAAATGATGCCCTGACTAAGACCTTTGGAAAGGATAAAAGGGGGAGGACGAGAGGTGTTGGCTCACATATGCCAAAAACAAAACTTCAACACCTTGCACCTCTTTTGGACGAGCTTTCTTCGGTCAAGAATTGTATCTCATCCCAAAAGGAGCACCAGTTAAAGACCGATGGGGATGTCCATGAGATTAAAAATACCCTGGGATTATTGACAAATCAAATTGGGAAACTTGTGAACTTTTTTGAAAGTTATAGGTCCCCCAATGCCTCCTCAAGGTTAACCTTACCCTACTCCTACTCAAGGTTTCACACATCCTTCCCCTCCAACATTCCCCTCTCAAATGCCTTATCCTCCAACATTCCCCTCCCCTGCACCTCCGCCAATCACGGGGCTCGGATCATCGTCAACAACTCACAGTGACTATGGCGAAGAGTACTATATCAAGGACATGAGCAATTCGAGGTTTGTTGGCATGTGCATACTCATCTCCAGGGTTCCTGGAACTCTAGTACATCACTGACCTTTGGAGAAGGGTGAGGCTAAAATAATGGTCGATGAAATATACAACGGCTGCGGAGATGTACCTGTGTACGTTAACAGCGGGGATGGGATGGAATTGAGGAATTATGCAAAATCTTTTACTACTTGGTCACTTTACTGTTGGCCATGATTTAATAATATTGTCTTTTGTTTCAGTTGTAATAATTTTTTTTTTGTTTTAGTTGTAAGAATATTGGTTTTGCTTCAGTTGGAATGATATTTTTTGTTTCAGGTGTAAGAATATTGGTTTTGTTTCGTTTGGAATGATATTTTTTTGTTTCATTCATAAGAATATTCTTTTTGTTTCAGTTGTAATAATATTTTTTAACCTATTACCACAGGACTGAAATTTGAATATTATCACATGAATTTCCCACAATACAAAGAGTGGATGGGAGAGACTAACCGGATATCAAATAATCATGTAAAGGGCATTTATGAATTTGTTAAATACGCTTCCAAAAATCTTAAAAGTGAGAAGATTTCGTGTCCGTGCACTCATTGTATTAACGGAAAATATAAGTCATTGGAAGTTGTTGAGTTGCATTTACTAAAGTGGGGAATCTGTCAAGACTATATAATATGGACATACCATGGTGAAAAAGTTATACCTTATGTTCCAGAAGAATTACTGGCACCCGACCGTGTAATGGAACCTCAAGGAGTAGAAGTTGTACATGATTCACCAACACATCGTCCATTGACCAACTTAATTGATGATGCTTACGGACTCCACAACCAATAAAACCACCAACCTATGGATACAAATAATGCGCATTATCACCAAGTAAATGAACAAATTGATGCTGAACTACTAGGAGATCGGGAATACATACGGTTGAAAGACGATGCGGCTAGACCGTTGTATAAAGATTGAGATGAAGATCACTCGGTATTATATGCAATGATTGGTTTTCATAATTTGAAGAGTAAATTTGGTTTGTATGGAAACAACGTAACCGGAATTCTTAAGTGGGTTAAAGAAATTCTCCCAAAAGATAACATGTTACCAGACAATTATCCTACCATGAAGAAGAGTTTGAAGGGTTTAGGTTTGAAATACAAATCTATTCATGCTTGCAAGTATGATTGCATATTGTATCGGAACGAGCACGAAGAGAAGGATGAATGTCCTGTATGCAGTGAGCCTAGATATATGGTTTGTGAGAATGGAAATGACAAACATGCAAAAAATCGCAAGTGCTCGCAAGTCCCACAAAAGGTTTTGAAGTATTTTCCACTTGGGCCACGGTTAAAACATTTTTTTACTGTACCGTGGATAGCGGAGGCCATGACATGGAATGCTCGATGCGAGGTGGGTGGGAATTTGATGCGTCATCCGGTTGATTCACTCATCTGGCAAATTTCAAATGCACAACACCATGAATTTGCAAAGGAACTGCGCAACGTTCATCTTGCAATCTCAACCGATGGGTTTAACCCTTTCGGTAATTTAAGTACTAGTCAGAGTTATTGGCCAGTTCTTATGGCACCTTTAAGTCTTCCTCCGACATTATGCATGAGAAAGGAGTTCACATTATTATCTTTGTTGATACCCGGGCCGAAGGATCCCAGTGATGATATTGATATATTCTTAGCAACATTAATCGAAGAACTTAAAGAGTTGTGGGATAAAGGCGTGACGGCGTTCGATTCTCATAAGGGTGAAGAGTTCACACTTAAAGCAATGGTGATGTGGGCGATCCACGATCTTCCTGCTTATGGGACCTTGTCAGGTTGTAATGTTCATGGTTATTATGGATGTACCATATGTGGGGAGGAAACTGAAGCCTGTTGGTTAAAACATAGTGGTAAGTTGAATTACACGGGTCATCGTAGATTTCTGCCAACTAGTCACCCTTTTAGGAACGACAAGTCTAACTTTTTGCCTGTCATTCACGAGCGCAGAACGGCACCTATTCGACTTTCTGGTCAGCAAATTGAGGAGAAGGCGGTGGCTACGACTGCGGGGAATAGGTACGTAGGCAAACACCCCTAGTTTGTAAACTTGAAGCGTAAAGCTAGGGAGGATCCGAACAACCCTAGTAAAGTGAAGCCATGGTCCAGGAGATCAATATTTTTTGATTTTCCGTATTGGAAAGATCATCGTATAAGGCATATAATTGATGTGATGCACACAAAGAAGAATGTTGCAGAACATTTGATAGGAACATGTATGGGTGGATCTCATTCCAAAGATGGAGAGCGTGCCCACCGAGATCTACAGGATATGAAAATAAAGAAAAGACTGTGGTTAAAAAATGATACAACGACAGGAAGAATTTATATCCCCCCGACTGCTTTCACTTTGACTACTAGTGAGAAGAAGATCCTCTTAGACATGTTGTTCAACTTGAAGACTCCAACCGGTTATTCTTGTAATTTACGTAGGGTAGTAAGCTACCAAGCAAATGACTTGAAACAGTGCAAGTCTCACGACTGGAACATAATCATCCAATTAATCCCGTTGTTATTTCAACATTGCTTCTCTGAACACAAAGATCTCCGTCGGGCAATTATGCAAATCAGTTTGTGTTTTACCCTACTTTTTGCAAAAGTGGTAAACAGAAGTCACATTAAAGCTGCGAAATCAACTTTAGCCAAGCAGTTTGTGTATTAGAGAAATATTTTCCTCCGTTATTCTTTGATATCAGTATCCACCTGCTTGTGCATTTATGCGATGAAGCTTTATTATGTGGTCCCGTAAGGTATCGTTGGATGTATCCTTTTGACCGCTTGATGAAAACCTTCAAAGATTATGTAAAGAATACACGGTATATTGGAGGGTCAATTACTAAAGAATACATAATGATGGAATCACCGCTATACGCTAGGGAACATATGCCAGAACAAGAGGTGAGGAGGTTTAATCCTCGTGGAGAACGAGTGATAGAGGAACCTGACGAGTTTGAGGACGAATTATCATTTGGGAACCCTAAAGAGGTGAAACTCATAAACCTACAATACGAGCAAGCAACTCGTCATGTCTTGGAATAGCAAGATGAAGTCCAAGACTGGAGAGAGTGAGTATCTACTGAATTCTTCTTCTTTGATTATATGTATTTTTTATTTTATGATCTAAACTCTATAATTTTTCAGTAGGAAGTAGGAGAACGAAATTATCCAAAATCAAAGGAGAAATTGGACGACAACTGACTTTAGGGAATGGGTGTCAAAAGAGGTACTTTTCACATCTTATGTGTGCGGTTATTTATTCTTGTGTGGTAAAAATATGCCCTAATACAAATTCATTAATAAATGCAGCTTCTAAAAAGAGGTGATGTCTCTTCCAGACTTGCACGCCTAGCAAAAGGTCCTAGTTTTCGTGCGAAAGAGTTTAAGAAATTCCGCACCAACGGTTTTGATTTCATTTCATATCCATATGAGGAAAAGCTTTTGACGCAAAACAGTGGAATATCAATTTCTGCCTTGACCACCTGTATCGCTAGCAAAAGTGATAAAAATCCAAAGAATACGGTGCTAACCTATTATGGGATAATTCAACAAATCCTAGAACTTGATTACTTGGATTTCACAGAAACCATATTCTATTGTGATTGGGTAAAGGTGGAGGATACAACGAATTCTTGCAAAGTTGATCCCGACGCCAAACTTATTATGGTAGATTTATCAAAGAAGAAGACTAAAGACCGCATAGTCGATGAGCCTTTTATTTGTGCCTTTCAGAATGTAAAGAAGGTATTCTACTCCAAGTGCATAAACGATGGCAATTGGTCTATTATTTTGCATGCACCAAAGGGTATGACTACTGAAGTAGACGCATTAAAGGCTCCAAAAGAGTTCCAGTCGGCTCTTGATGACAACCCTAATTTGAAGGATATTTTAGTTGATTTAGAGGAAGATTGAGTATCAAAATATTATTTTATCCTCATCAATCTTATTTGTATCCTATTATGATATTGACATTGTATTAGCACTTTACATTAATTTATGAATTTCATCTACTTTTAAGTGTAATGTCCTGCTATTTGTGCAAATGGTAGGTGATTTATCAGTTCTTTTGTTTAGAATAGATATGTTTTCATTTATTTATCTATATCGTTTGGCTTTAGAGGGAGAAAACCCAAAACAACCCCCGAACGTCCCCGTGAGTGGCACCAACACCTCACACGGGACCAATGTAACTCGTAGAAACTGACCGCGCGATCACGGGACCCCCGGTTTGAGAATACGACGATAATTTGCATATTTCTAATCTTAGGCTTAAAAACATGGCGTTAGTGGGTGAAAACCCGAAACCGCCCCTGAACGGCCCCGTGAGTGGCACCAACAGCTCGCACAGGACGAATGTAACTCGTAGGAACTGACCGCGCGATCGCGGGACTCCCAGTTTGAGAATACGCTGATAATTTGAAAATATCTAGACTTAAGCTTAAGAAAGCGTCCGTTTACCAATAGGTATATTTTCAATGTTTTGCACTTATTCAGGAACAACATCTTCTGCCAGCATCTCGAGTTAGACAACTCCTGCTATAGATATAAATTTGCATTTTATTTTATTAAATTAGACAACGTGGATCGATATTCATTTGTTCATGTTTTATAAAAACACGTTATTTGTATGGTTTTAAAAACCCGACAGCATATATGTATGCATATTCATATATGCATATATGCAGGCAGCATATATGCTTGCACATATGCACATATGCATCGGCATATATGCAGCATATATACATCTGCATATATGCAAACATATATGCATTCTCTATGGATTGGTTTACATATTGAAAGAAAGCGGATCGAGGTTTACATATTGCCTACTTGCATTGGTTTTCATTTATTTTTCAATTTTACATTTCGTATTCGTGGAATGATGTTATCAAATTGTTGTTGATGACTCATTTCACACTATTCAGGTAATTCCTATTGAGGTAATTCCCATTGAGGTCTCTGTATTCTTTAGTAATGTAGGTATAAATCTTGGGGTTCTCTTTTAGGATAGCAGTTGGCAGAAATAGACATTATAGTGGCATGCATTGATTACAGGTGAACGTCATTTCACATTGTAAATATACTTTCTTAGACAAAATAAATACAATTGCTTTGACACTCATAGAAATTCCTGACCACTAATTTCCTTATTGACCATGGCCAAAAATTTAAACGATAATTTTGTTAAACGATATATTTTGGGTACAAGTTAAATGATATATTTTGTTAGATTGAGATTGTATTCTCCTATGATATATTTTATTAAAATAGTGAAATATCCTAATGAGGTAATTTGCATATTTCTAGACTTAGGCTTAAAAATATGGCGTTAGAGGGTGAAAACTCGAAACAGCCCCCGAACGGCCCCATGGGTGGCACCAACACCTCCTACGGGACCAATGTAACTCGTAGGAACTGACCCCACAGCCGCGGGACTCCCGGTTTGAGAATATGAATATAATTTGCATATTTCTTAACATAGGCTTAAAAACATGACGATAAAAGGGTGAAAAGTCGAAACGACCCCATGTGTGGCACCAACACCTCCCACGGGACCAATGTAACTCCTAGGAGCGGACCCCGCAGCTGTGGGTCTCCCGGTTTGAGAGTACGATGGTAATTTGCATATTTCTAGACTTAAGCAAAACATGGCGTTAGAGGGTGATAACTCGAAACAGCCCCCGAACGGCCCCATGGTTGGCACCAACACCTCCCACGGGACCAATGTAACTAGTAGGTACTGACCCCGCAGCCGCGGGTATCCCGATTTGAGAATACGATGATAATTTGCATATTTCTTTACTTAGGCTTAAAAACGTGGCGTTAGAGGGTGAAAACTAGAAACAGCCTTAGAACGTCCCCGTGGGTGGCACCAACACCTCCCACGGGACCAATGTAACTCCAAGGAAGGTCTTTCGGTTTGAGAGTACGACGGTAATTTGTATACTTCTAGACATAGGCTTAATAACATGACGTTAGAGGGTGAAAACTCGAAACAGCCCTCGAACGGCCCCTTGGGTGGCACCAACACTTCCCACGGGACCAATGTAACCCGTAGGAACTGACCCCGCAGCCGCAGGTCTCCCGGTTTGAGAGTATGATTGTAATTTGCATATTTCTAGACTTAAGAAAAACATGGCGTTAGAGGGTGAAAACTCGAAACAGCGACCGAACGTCCCCGTGGATGATACCAACACCTCCCACGGAACCAATGTAACTCGTAGGAACTGACCCCACAGCCGCGGGTCTCCTGATTTGAGAATACGATGATAATTTGCATATTTCTTGACTTAGGCTTAAAAATATGATGTTTGAGGGCGAAAACTCGAAACAACCCCCAAATGTCCCCGTGGTTGGCACTAACACCTCCCACAGGACCAATATAACTCGTAGGAACTGATCCCACAGCCGCGGGTGTTCCGGTTTGAGAGTACGACGATAATTTTCATATTTTTAGACTTAGGTTTAAAAACATGACGTTAGAGGGTGAAAAGTTGAAACAGCCCCCGAACGGCCCCGTGGGTTGCACCAACACCTCCCACGGGACCAATGTAACTCGTAGGAACTGACCCCGTAGTCGCGGGTCTCCCGATTTGAGAGTATGATGCTAATTTGCATATTTCCTGACTTAGGCAGCAAAATATGGCGTTAGAGGGTGAAAACTCGAAATAGACCCCGAACGGCACCGTGGGTGGCACCAACACATCCCACGGGACCCATGTAACACGTACAAACTGACCCCGCAGTCGCGGGTCTCTCGGTTTGAGAATACGATGGTAATTTGCGTATTTCTAGACTTAGGCTTAAAAACATGACGTTAGAGGGTGAAAACTCGAAACAGCCCCCGAACGGCCCCGTGGGTGGCACCAACACCTCCCACGGGACCAATGTAACTTGTAGGAACTGACCCCGCAGTCGCGGGTCTCCCGATTTGAGAGTACGACGGTAATTTTCATATTTCTAGACTTAAGCAAAACATGGCGTTAGAGGGTGAAAACTCAAAACAGCCCCGAACGACCTCGTGGGTGGCACCAACACCTCCCACGGGACCAATGTAACTCGTTGGAACTAATCCCACAGCCGCGGGTTTCCCGATTTGAGATTACGATGATAATTTGCATATTTCTTTACTTAGGCTTAAAAATATGGCGTGAGAGGGTGAAATCTCGAAACAGCCTCTGAACGTCCCCGTGGGTGGCACCAACACCTCCCACGGGACCAATGTAACTTTTAGAAACTGATCCCACAGCCGCGGGTCTCTCGATTTGAGAGTACAACAGTAATTTGCATACTTATAGACTTAGGCTTAATAACATGATGTTAGAGGGTGAAAACTCGAAACAGCCCCCGAACGCACCCGTGGGTGGCACCAACACCTCCCACAGGACCAATGTAACTCGTAGGAACTGACCCCGCAGCCGCGGGTCTCTCGGTTTGAGAGTATGACTGTAATTTGCATATTTATAGACTTAAGCAAAACATGGCGTTAGAGGGTGAAAACTCGAAACAGCCCCCGAACGGCCCCGTGGGTGATACCAACTAATCCCACGGAACCAATGTAACTCGTAGGAACTGACCCCACAGCCGCGGGTCTCCCGATTTGAGAATACGGTGATAATTTTCATATTTCTTGACTTAGGCTTAAAAACTTGAAGTTCGAGGGTGAAAACTCGAAACATCCCCCGAATGTCCCCGTGGGTGGCACTAACACCTCCCACAGGACCAATATAACTCGTAGGAACTGATCCCACAGCCGCGGGTGTTCCGGTCTGAGAGTACGATGGTAATTTGCATATTTCTAGACTTATGTTTAAAAACATGACGTTTGAGGGTGAAAAGTTGAAACAGCCCACGAACGGCCCCGTGGGTGGCACCAACACCTCCCACGGGACCAATGTAACTTGTAGGAACTGATCCCGTAGCCGCGGGTCTCTCGGTTTGAGAGTACGATGATAATTTGGATATTTCTAGACTTAAGCAAAACATGGCATTTGAGGGTGATAACTCGAAACAGCCTCCGAACGGCCCCGTGGATGGCACCAACACCTCCCACGGGACCAACGTAACTTGTAGGAACTGACCCCACAGCCGCGAGACTCCCGGTTTGAGAATACGATGATAATTTTCATATTTCTTGACTTAGGCTTAAAAACATGGCGTTAGACGGTGAAAACTCGAAACAACCCCCGAACGGCCTCGTGGGTGGCACCAACACCCCCCACGGGACCAATGTAACTCGTAGGAACTGACCCCACCGCCGAGGATCTCCCGGTTTGAGAGTACGACGGTAATTTGCATAATTCTTGACTTAGGCATAAAAACATGACGTGAGAGGGTGAAAACTCGAAATAGCCCCCGAACGGCCTTGTGGGTGGCACCAACACCTCCCACGGGACGAATGTAGCTCGTACGAACTGACCCCACAGCCGCGGGTCGCCCGGTTTGAGAATACGACGGTAATTTGCATATTTCTAGACTTAGGCTTAAAAACAAGACATTAGAGGGTGAAAACTCGAAACAGCCCCCGAACGGCCCCGTGGGTGGATCAACACCTCCCACGGGGCCAATGTAACTCGTAGGAACTGACCCCGCAGCCCGGGTCTCCCGGTTTGACAGTACGACGGTAATTTTCATATATTTAGACTTAAGCAAAACGTGGCGTTAGAGGGTGAAAACGCGAAACAGCCCCCGAACATCCCCGTGGGTGGCACCAACACCTCCCACGGGAACAATGTAACTCGTAGGAACTGATCCCTCAGTCGTGGGTCTCCCAGTTTGAGAGCACGACGATAATTTGCATATTTCTAAACTTAGTCTTAAAAACATGACGTTAGAGGGTAAAAACACGAAACAGCCCCCGAGCGGCCCCGTGGGTGGATCAACACCTCCCACGGGACCAATGTAACTCATAGGAACTGACCCCGCAACCCCAGGTCTCCCGGTTTGAGAGTACGACGGTAATTGGCATATTTCTAGAAATAAGCAAAACATGGCGTTAGAGAGTTAAAACTCGAAACAACCCCCGAAAGTCCCTGTGGGTGGCACCAACAGCTCCTACAGGACCAATGTAACTCGTAGGAACTGATCCAACAGTCGCAAGTCTCCCGGTATGAGAGTACGATGGGAATTTGCATATTTCTAGACTTAGGCTTAAAAACATGACATTAGAGGGTGAAAAGTCGAATCAGCCCCCGAATGGCCCCGTGGGTGGTACCAACACATCCCCGGGACCAATGTAACTCGTAGGAACTGACCCCGCAGCCGCGGGTCTCCCGATTTGAAAGTACGATGGTAATTTACATATTTATAGACTTAAGCAAAATATGGCGTTAGAGGGTGAAAACTCGAAACAGCCCCCGAACGGCCCCGTGGGTGGCACCAACACCTCCCACGGGACCAATGTAACTCGTAGGAACTGACCCCACAGCCACGGGACTCCCAGTTTGAGAATAATATGATAATTTGCATATTTCTTAACTTAGGCTTAAAGACATGGTGTTAGAGGGTGAAAACTTGAAACAACCCTCGAATGGCCCCCCTGGATGACACCAACACTTCCCAAGGGAGCAATGTAATTGGTAGGAACTGAGCCCGCAGCGGCGGGTCTCCCGATTTGAGAATATGACGGTAATTTGCAAATTTCTAGACTTAGGCTTAAAAACATGACGTTAGAGGGTGAAGAGTCGAAACAGCCCCCGAACGGCCCCGTGGGTGGCACCAACACCTCCCACAGGACCAATGTAACTCGTAGGAACTGACCCCGTAGCCACAGGTCTCCCTGTTTGAGAGTACGACGATAATTTGCATATTTATAGACTTAAGAAAAATATGGCGTTAGAGGGTGATAACTCAAAACAGCCCCCGAACAGCCCCGTGTGTGGCACCAACACCTTCCCACGGGACAAATGTAACTCGTAGGAACTGACCCCGCAGCCGTGGGTATCCCGATTTGAGAATACGATGATAATTTGCATATTTCTTTACTTAGGCTTAAAAACATGGCGTTAGAGGGTGAAAACTGGAAACAGCCTCCGAACGTCCCCGTGAGTGGCACCTACACCTCCCACGGGACCAATGTAACTCCTAGGAAATAATCCCACAGCCGCGGGTCTTCCAGTTTGAGAGTACGACGGTAATTTTCATACTTCTAGACATAGGCTTAATAACATGACGTTAGAGGGTGAAAACTCGAAACAGCCCCCGAATGGCCCCTTGGGTGGCACTAACACTTCCCACGGGACCAATGTAACTCGTAGGAACTGACCCCGCAGCCGCGGGTCTCCCGGTTTGAGAGTATGACTGTAATTTGCATATTTCTAGACTTAAGAAAAACATGGCGTTAGAGGGTGAAAACTCGAAACAGCCCCCGAACGGCCCCGTGGGTGATACCAACACCTCCCACGGAACCAATGTAACTCGTAGGAACTAAACCCACAGCCGCGGGTCTCCCGATTTGAGAATACGATGATAATTTGCATATTTCTTGACTTAGGCTTAAAAACATGACGTTCGAGGGTGAAAACTCGAAACAGCCCCCAAACGTCCCCGTGGTTGGCACTAACACCTCCCACAGGACCAATATAACTCGTAGGAACTGATCCCACAGCCGCGGGTGTTCCGGTTTGAGAGTACGGAGATAATTTGCATATTTCTAGACTAAGGTTTAAAAACATGACGTTAGAGGTTGAAAAGTTGAAACAGCCCCCGAACGGCCTGTGTGGGTGGCACCAACACCTCCCACGGGACCAATGTAACTCGTAGGAACTGACCCCGCAGCCGCGAGTCTCCCAGTTTGAGAGTACGATGGTAATTTGCATATTTCTAGACTTAAGCAAAACATGGCATTAGAGGGTGATAACTCGAAACATCCCCCCAACGGCCCCGTGGATGGTACCAACACCTCCCACGGGACCAATGTAACTCGTAGGAACTGACCCCACAGCCGCGGGACTCCCGGTTTGATAATATGACGATAATTTGCATATTTGTTGACTTAGGCTTAAAAACATGGCGTTAGAGGGTGAAAACTCGAAACAACCCCCGAACGGCCCCGTGGGTGGCACCAACACCTCCCACCGCACCAATGTAACTCTTTGGAACTGACCCCGCAACCCGGGTCTCCCAGTTTGAGAGTACGACGGTAATTTGCATATTTTTAGACTTAAGCAAAACATGGCGTTAGAGGGTGAAAACTCGAAACAGCCCCCGAACGTCCCCGTGGGTGGCACCAACACCTCCAACGGGACCAATGTAACTCGTAGGAACTGATCCCACGGCCGCGGGTCTCCCGGTTTGAGAACACGATGATAATTGGCATATTTTTAGACTTAGGCTTAAAAACATGACTTTAGAGGGTGAAAACTCGAACTAGCCACCGAATGGCCCCTTGGGTGGCACCAACACCTCCCACGGGACCAATGTAACTCATAGGAACTGACCCCGCAGTCGCGGGTCTCCCAGTTTGAGAGTACGACGGTAATTTGCATATTTTTAGACTTAAGCAAAACATGGCGTTAGAGGGTGAAAACTCGAAATAGCCCCCGAACGGCCTCGTGGGTGGCACAAACACCTCCCACGGGACCAATGTAACTCGTAGGAACTAATCCCACAGCCGCGAGTTTCCCGATTTGAGAATACGATGATAATTTGCATATTTCTTTACTTACGCTTAAAAATATGGCGTTAGAGGATGAAAACTAGAAACAGCCTCCGAACGTTCCTGTGGGTGGCACCAACACCTCCCACGGGACCAATGTAACTCCTAGGAACTAATCCCACAGCAGCGGGTCTTTCGGTTTGAGAGTACGACGGTAATTTGTATACTTCTAGACTTAGGCATAATAACATGACGTTAGAGGGTGAAAACTCAAAACAGCCCCCGAAAGGCCCCGTGAGTGGCACCAACACCTCCTACGGGACCAATGTAACTCGTAGGAACTGACCCCGCAGTCGCCTGTCTCCTGGTTTGATAGTATAACTGTAATTTGCATAATTCTAGACTTAAGCAAAACCTGGCATTAGAGGGTGAAAACTCGAAACAGCCCCCGAACGGCCCCGTGGGTGATACCAACACCTCCCACGGAACCAATGTAACTCGTAGGAACTGACCCCACAGCCGCGGGTCTCCCAATTTGATAATACGATGATAATTTGCATATTTCTTGACTTAGGCTTAAAAACATGACGTTCGAGGGTGAAACTCGACACAGCCCCCGAACGTCCCCGTGGTTGGCACTAACACCTCCCACAGGACCAATATAACTCGTAGGAACTGATCCCACAGCCGCGGGTCTCCCGGTTTGAGAATACGATGATAATTGGTCTATTTCTAGACTTAGGCTTAAAAACATGACTTTAGAGGGTGAAAACTCGAACAAGCCCCCAAATGGCCCTGTGGGGGGGCACCAACACCTCCCACGGGACCAATGTAACTCATAGAAACTGACCCCGCAGTCGCGGGTACCACGGGACAAATGTAAGTCGTAGGAACTGAACCCGCATCCGCGGGTATCCCGATTTTAGAATACGACGGTAATTTGCCTATTTCTAAACTTAGGCTTAAAACCATGACGTTAGAGGGTGAAAAGTCGAAACAGCCCCCGAACGGCCCCGTGGGTGGCACTAACACCCCCACGGGACCAATGTAACTCATAGGAACTGACCCCGCAGCCGCGGGTATCCCGGTTTGAGAGTACGATGCTAATTTGCATATTTCTAGACATAGGCATAAAAACATGGCGTTAGAGGTTGAAAACTCGAAACAGCCCCTGAACGGCCCCGTGGGTGGCACCAACACCTCCCACGGGACCAATGTAACTCGTAGGAACTTATCCCACAGCCGCGGGTCTCCCGGTTTGAGAGTACGATGGTAATTTGCATATTTCTAGACTTAGGCTTAAAAACATGACGTTAGAGGGTGAAAAGTCGAAACATCCCCCGAACGGACCCGTGGGTGGCACCAACACCTCCCACGGGACCAATATAACACGTAGGAACTAACCCCGCAGTCGCGGGTCTCCCGGTTTGAGTGTACGATGGTAATTTGCTTATTTCTAGACTTAATAAAAACATGGCGTTAGAGGGTGAATACTCAAAACAGTCCCTGAACGGCCCCGTGGGTGGCACTAACACCTCCCACGGGACCAATGTAACTAGTAGGAACTGACCCCACAGCCGCGGGACTCCCGTTTTGAGAATACGACGATAATTTACATATTTCTTGACTTAGGCTTAAAAATATGGCGTTTGAGGGTGAAAACTCGAAACAACCCCCGAACGGCCCCATGGGTGGCACCAACACCTCCCACGGGACCAATGTAACTCGTAGGAATTGATCCCACAGCCGCGGGTCTCTCGGTTGGAGTGTACGACGATAATTTGCATATTTCTAGACTTAGTCTAAAAAACATGACGTTAGAGGGTGAAAAGTTAAAAAAAACTTAATGGCACCGTGGGTGGCACCAACACCTCCCACGGGACCAATATAACTCGTAGGAACTGACCCCATAGCCGCGGGACTCTCAGTTAGAGAATATGACGATAATTTGCATATTTCTTGACTTAGGCTTAAAAACATGGTGCTAGAGGGTGAAAACTCGAAACGACCCCCGAACGGCCCCGTGGGTGGCACCAACACCTCCCACGGGACCAACGTAACTCGTAGGAACTGACCCCACAGCCGCGGGTCTCCCGGTTTGAGAATATGACGATAATTTGCATATTTCTTGACTTAGGCTTAAAAACATGGCGTTAGAGGGTGAAAACTCGAAACAGCCCCCGAACGGCCCCGTGGGTGGCACCAACACCTCCCACGGGACCAATGTAACTCGTACGAACTGACCACGCAGTCGCGGGTCTCTCGGTTTGATAATACGACAATAATTTGGATATTTCTAGACTTAGGCTTAAAATCATGACGTTAGAGGGTGAAAACTCAAAACAGCCCCCGAACGGCCCCGTGGCTGGCAACCACACCTCCCACAGGACCAATGTAACTCATACGACCTGACCCTGCAGCCGCGGGTCTCCCAGTTTTAGAATACGAAGGTAATTTGTATATTTCTAGACTTAGGATTAAAAACATGACGTTAGAGGGTGAAAACTCAAAACAGCCCCCGAACGGCCCTGTGAGTGGCACCAACACCTCCCACGGGACCAATGTAACTAGTAGGAACTGACCCCGCAGCCGCAGGTCTCCCGGTTTGAGAGTACGACGGTAATTTGCATAATTCTAGACTTAAGCAAAACATGGCGTTATAGGGTGAAAAATCGAAACAGCTCCCGAACGGCCCCGTGGGTGGCACCAACACCTCCCACGAGACCAATTTAACTCGTAGGAACTGACCCCACAGCAGTGGGTCTCCCGTTTTGAGAATACGACGATAATTTGCATATTTCTTGACTAGGGCTTAAAAACATGGCATTAGAGGGTGAAAACTCGAAACAGCCCCCGAACGGCCCCATGGGTGGCACCAACACCTCCCACGGGACCAATGTAACTCGTAGGAACTGATCCCACACCCGCGGGTCTCCCGGTTTGATAGTACGATGGTAATTTGCACATTTCTAGACTTAGGCTTAAAAACATTACGTTATAGGCTGAAAAGTCAAAACAGCCCCCGAACGACCCCGTGGGTGGCACCAACACCTCCCCCGGAACCAATGTAACTCGTAGGAACTAACCCCGCAGTCGCGGGTCTCCCGATTGGAGAATACGACGGTAATTTGCATATTTCTAGACTTAGTCTTAAAAACATGACGTTAGAGGGTGAAAAATCGAAACAGCCCCCGAACGGCCCCGTGGGTGGCACCAACACCTCCCACGGGACCAATGTAACTCGTAGGTACTGACCCCACAACCGCGGGTCTTCCGATTTGAGATTACGACGGTAATTTGCATATTTGTAGACTTAGGCTTAAAACATGACATTAGAGGGCGAAACTCGAAACAGCCCCAGAACAGCCCCTTGGGTGGCACCAACACCTCTCTCGGGACCAATGTAACTCGTACAAAGTGATCCCGCAGTCGTGGGTATCCCGCTTTTAGAATACGACGGTAATTTGTATATTTCTAGAGTTACGCAAAGAAACATGACGTTAGAGGGTAAAAACTCGAAACAGACCCCGAACGACCCCGTGGGTGGCACCAACACCTCGCACGGGACCAATGTAACTCATAGGAACTGACCGAGCAGCCGCGGGTCTCCCGGTTTGATTGTACGACGATAATTTGCATATTTCTAGACTTAAGGCAAAAATGGCGTTAGAGGGTGAAAACTCGAAATAGTCCCCTAA
Source organism: Sambucus nigra (assembly GCA_949130495.1). Classification (NCBI taxonomy): domain Eukaryota; kingdom Viridiplantae; phylum Streptophyta; class Magnoliopsida; order Dipsacales; family Adoxaceae; genus Sambucus; species Sambucus nigra. The sequence goes on along the minus strand of OX422207.1, from coordinate 304,570,272 downwards.
CGGCCTGGTGGGTGGCACCAACACCTCCCACGAGACCAATGTAATTCGTAGGAACTGACCACACAATCGCGGATCTCCCGATTTTAGAATAGGATGATAATTTGCGTATTTCTAGACTTAGGATTAAAAACATGGCGTTAGAGGGTGAAAACTCGAAACAGCCCCCGAACGTCCCCGTGGGTGGCACCAACACCTCCCACGGGACCAATGTAACTCGTAGGAACTGATCCCACACCTGCGGGTCTCCCAGTTTGATAGTATGATGGTAATTTGCACATTTCTAGACTTAGGCTTAAAAACATGACGTTAGAGGCTGAAAAGTCAAAACAGCCCCCGAACGACCCCGTGGGTGGCACCAACACCTCGCACGAAACCAATGTAAGTCGTAGGAACTGACCCCGCAGTCGCGGGTCTCCCAGTTGGAGAATACGACGGTAATTTGCATATTTCTAGACTTAGTCTTAAAAACATGACGTTAGAGGGTGAAAAATCGAAACAACCCCCGAACGGCCCCGTGGGTGGCAGCAACACCTCCCACGTGACCAATGTAACTCGTCGGAACTAACACCGCAGCCGCGGGTCTCCCGGTTTGAGAGTACGACGGTAATTTGTATATTTCTAGACTTAAGGAAAACATGGAGTTAGAGGGTGAAAACTCAAAATAGCCCCCGAACGGCCTCGTGGGTGGCACAAACACCTCCCACGGGACCAATGTAACTCGTAAGAACTAATCCCACAGCCGCGAGTTTCCCGATTTGAGATTACGATGATAATTTGCATATTTCTTTACTTAGGCTTAAAAATATGGCGTGAGAGGGTGAAAACTCGAAACAGCCTCCGAACGTCCCCGTGGGTGGCACCAACACCTCCCACGGGACCAATGTAACTCGTAGGAACTGATCCCACGGCCGCGGATCTCCCGGTTTGAGAACACGATGATAATTGGCATATTTCTAGACTTAGGCTTAAAAACATGACTTTAGAGGGTGAAAACTCGAACTAGCCCCCGAATGGCCCCTTGGGTGGCACCAACACCTCCCACGGGACCAATGTAACTCATAGGAACTGACCCCGCAGTCGCGGGTCTCCCAGTTTGAGAGTACGACGGTAATTTGCATATTTTTAGACTTAAGCAAAACATGGCGTTAGAGGGTGAAAACTCGAAATAGCCCCCGAACGGCCTCGTGGGTGGCACAAACACCTCCCACGGGACCAATGTAACTCGTAGGAACTAATCCCACAGCCGCGAGTTTCCCGATTTGAGAATACGATGATAATTTGCATATTTCTTTACTTACGCTTAAAAATATGGCGTTAGAGGATGAAAACTAGAAACAGCCTCCGAACGTTCCTGTGGGTGGCACCAACACCTCCCACGGGACCAATGTAACTCCTAGGAACTAATCCCACAGCAGCGGGTCTTTCGGTTTGAGAGTACGACGGTAATTTGTATACTTCTAGACTTAGGCATAATAACATGACGTTAGAGGGTGAAAACTCAAAACAGCCCCCGAAAGGCCCCGTGAGTGGCACCAACACCTCCTACGGGACCAATGTAACTCGTAGGAACTGACCCCGCAGTCGCCTGTCTCCTGGTTTGATAGTATAACTGTAATTTGCATAATTCTAGACTTAAGCAAAACCTGGCATTAGAGGGTGAAAACTCGAAACAGCCCCCGAACGGCCCCGTGGGTGATACCAACACCTCCCACGGAACCAATGTAACTCGTAGGAACTGACCCCACAGCCGCGGGTCTCCCAATTTGATAATACGATGATAATTTGCATATTTCTTGACTTAGGCTTAAAAACATGACGTTCGAGGGTGAAACTCGACACAGCCCCCGAACGTCCCCGTGGTTGGCACTAACACCTCCCACAGGACCAATATAACTCGTAGGAACTGATCCCACAGCCGCGGGTCTCCCGGTTTGAGAATACGATGATAATTGGTCTATTTCTAGACTTAGGCTTAAAAACATGACTTTAGAGGGTGAAAACTCGAACAAGCCCCCAAATGGCCCTGTGGGGGGGCACCAACACCTCCCACGGGACCAATGTAACTCATAGAAACTGACCCCGCAGTCGCGGGTACCACGGGACAAATGTAAGTCGTAGGAACTGAACCCGCATCCGCGGGTATCCCGATTTTAGAATACGACGGTAATTTGCCTATTTCTAAACTTAGGCTTAAAACCATGACGTTAGAGGGTGAAAAGTCGAAACAGCCCCCGAACGGCCCCGTGGGTGGCACTAACACCCCCACGGGACCAATGTAACTCATAGGAACTGACCCCGCAGCCGCGGGTATCCCGGTTTGAGAGTACGATGCTAATTTGCATATTTCTAGACATAGGCATAAAAACATGGCGTTAGAGGTTGAAAACTCGAAACAGCCCCTGAACGGCCCCGTGGGTGGCACCAACACCTCCCACGGGACCAATGTAACTCGTAGGAACTTATCCCACAGCCGCGGGTCTCCCGGTTTGAGAGTACGATGGTAATTTGCATATTTCTAGACTTAGGCTTAAAAACATGACGTTAGAGGGTGAAAAGTCGAAACATCCCCCGAACGGACCCGTGGGTGGCACCAACACCTCCCACGGGACCAATATAACACGTAGGAACTAACCCCGCAGTCGCGGGTCTCCCGGTTTGAGTGTACGATGGTAATTTGCTTATTTCTAGACTTAATAAAAACATGGCGTTAGAGGGTGAATACTCAAAACAGTCCCTGAACGGCCCCGTGGGTGGCACTAACACCTCCCACGGGACCAATGTAACTAGTAGGAACTGACCCCACAGCCGCGGGACTCCCGTTTTGAGAATACGACGATAATTTACATATTTCTTGACTTAGGCTTAAAAATATGGCGTTTGAGGGTGAAAACTCGAAACAACCCCCGAACGGCCCCATGGGTGGCACCAACACCTCCCACGGGACCAATGTAACTCGTAGGAATTGATCCCACAGCCGCGGGTCTCTCGGTTGGAGTGTACGACGATAATTTGCATATTTCTAGACTTAGTCTAAAAAACATGACGTTAGAGGGTGAAAAGTTAAAAAAAACTTAATGGCACCGTGGGTGGCACCAACACCTCCCACGGGACCAATATAACTCGTAGGAACTGACCCCATAGCCGCGGGACTCTCAGTTAGAGAATATGACGATAATTTGCATATTTCTTGACTTAGGCTTAAAAACATGGTGCTAGAGGGTGAAAACTCGAAACGACCCCCGAACGGCCCCGTGGGTGGCACCAACACCTCCCACGGGACCAACGTAACTCGTAGGAACTGACCCCACAGCCGCGGGTCTCCCGGTTTGAGAATATGACGATAATTTGCATATTTCTTGACTTAGGCTTAAAAACATGGCGTTAGAGGGTGAAAACTCGAAACAGCCCCCGAACGGCCCCGTGGGTGGCACCAACACCTCCCACGGGACCAATGTAACTCGTACGAACTGACCACGCAGTCGCGGGTCTCTCGGTTTGATAATACGACAATAATTTGGATATTTCTAGACTTAGGCTTAAAATCATGACGTTAGAGGGTGAAAACTCAAAACAGCCCCCGAACGGCCCCGTGGCTGGCAACCACACCTCCCACAGGACCAATGTAACTCATACGACCTGACCCTGCAGCCGCGGGTCTCCCAGTTTTAGAATACGAAGGTAATTTGTATATTTCTAGACTTAGGATTAAAAACATGACGTTAGAGGGTGAAAACTCAAAACAGCCCCCGAACGGCCCTGTGAGTGGCACCAACACCTCCCACGGGACCAATGTAACTAGTAGGAACTGACCCCGCAGCCGCAGGTCTCCCGGTTTGAGAGTACGACGGTAATTTGCATAATTCTAGACTTAAGCAAAACATGGCGTTATAGGGTGAAAAATCGAAACAGCTCCCGAACGGCCCCGTGGGTGGCACCAACACCTCCCACGAGACCAATTTAACTCGTAGGAACTGACCCCACAGCAGTGGGTCTCCCGTTTTGAGAATACGACGATAATTTGCATATTTCTTGACTAGGGCTTAAAAACATGGCATTAGAGGGTGAAAACTCGAAACAGCCCCCGAACGGCCCCATGGGTGGCACCAACACCTCCCACGGGACCAATGTAACTCGTAGGAACTGATCCCACACCCGCGGGTCTCCCGGTTTGATAGTACGATGGTAATTTGCACATTTCTAGACTTAGGCTTAAAAACATTACGTTATAGGCTGAAAAGTCAAAACAGCCCCCGAACGACCCCGTGGGTGGCACCAACACCTCCCCCGGAACCAATGTAACTCGTAGGAACTAACCCCGCAGTCGCGGGTCTCCCGATTGGAGAATACGACGGTAATTTGCATATTTCTAGACTTAGTCTTAAAAACATGACGTTAGAGGGTGAAAAATCGAAACAGCCCCCGAACGGCCCCGTGGGTGGCACCAACACCTCCCACGGGACCAATGTAACTCGTAGGTACTGACCCCACAACCGCGGGTCTTCCGATTTGAGATTACGACGGTAATTTGCATATTTGTAAACTTAGGCTTAAAACATGACATTAGAGGGCGAAACTCGAAACAGCCCCAGAACAGCCCCTTGGGTGGCACCAACACCTCTCTCGGGACCAATGTAACTCGTACAAAGTGATCCCGCAGTCGTGGGTATCCCGCTTTTAGAATACGACGGTAATTTGTATATTTCTAGAGTTACGCAAAGAAACATGACGTTAGAGGGTAAAAACTCGAAACAGACCCCGAACGACCCCGTGGGTGGCACCAACACCTCGCACGGGACCAATGTAACTCATAGGAACTGACCGAGCAGCCGCGGGTCTCCCGGTTTGATTGTACGACGATAATTTGCATATTTCTAGACTTAAGGCAAAAATGGCGTTAGAGGGTGAAAACTCGAAATAGTCCCCTAACGGCCTGGTGGGTGGCACCAACACCTCCCACGAGACCAATGTAATTCGTAGGAACTGACCACACAATCGCGGATCTCCCGATTTTAGAATAGGATGATAATTTGCGTATTTCTAGACTTAGGATTAAAAACATGGCGTTAGAGGGTGAAAACTCGAAACAGCCCCCGAACGTCCCCGTGGGTGGCACCAACACCTCCCACGGGACCAATGTAACTCGTAGGAACTGATCCCACACCTGCGGGTCTCCCAGTTTGATAGTATGATGGTAATTTGCACATTTCTAGACTTAGGCTTAAAAACATGACGTTAGAGGCTGAAAAGTCAAAACAGCCCCCGAACGACCCCGTGGGTGGCACCAACACCTCGCACGAAACCAATGTAAGTCGTAGGAACTGACCCCGCAGTCGCGGGTCTCCCAGTTGGAGAATACGACGGTAATTTGCATATTTCTAGACTTAGTCTTAAAAACATGACGTTAGAGGGTGAAAAATCGAAACAACCCCCGAACGGCCCCGTGGGTGGCAGCAACACCTCCCACGTGACCAATGTAACTCGTCGGAACTAACACCGCAGCCGCGGGTCTCCCGGTTTGAGAGTACGACGGTAATTTGTATATTTCTAGACTTAAGGAAAACATGGAGTTAGAGGGTGAAAACTCAAAATAGCCCCCGAACGGCCTCGTGGGTGGCACAAACACCTCCCACGGGACCAATGTAACTCGTAAGAACTAATCCCACAGCCGCGAGTTTCCCGATTTGAGATTACGATGATAATTTGCATATTTCTTTACTTAGGCTTAAAAATATGGCGTGAGAGGGTGAAAACTCGAAACAGCCTCCGAACGTCCCCGTGGGTGGCACCAACACCTCCCACGGGACCAATGTAACTTTTAGAAACTGATCCCACAACCGCGGGTCTCTCGATTTGAGAGTACAACGGTAATTTGCATACTTATAGACTTAGGCTTAATAACATGATGTTAGAGGGTGAAAACTCGAAACAGCCCCCGAACGGCCCCGTGGTTGGCACTAACACCTCCCACAGGACCAATATAACTCGTAGGAACTGATCCCACAGCCGCGGGTGTTCCGGTTTGAGAGTACGGCGATAATTTTCATATTTCTAGACTTAGGTTTAAAAACATGACGTTAGAGGGTGAAAAGTTGAAACAGCCCCCGAACGGCCCCGTGGGTGGCACCAACACCTCCCACGGGACCAATGTAACTCGTAGGAACTGACCCCGCAGTCGCGGGTCTCCCGATTTGAGAGTATGATGCTAATTTGCATATTTCTAGACTTGGGCAGAAAAATATGGCGTTAGAGGGTGAAAACTCGAAATAGACCCCGAACGGCACCGTGGGTGGCACCAACACATCCCACGGGACCCATGTAACACGTACAAACTGACCCCGCAGTCGCGGGTCTCTCGGTTTGAGAATACGACGGTAATTTGCATATTTCTAGACTTAGGCTTAAAAACATGACGTTAGAGGGTGAAAACTCGAAACAGCCCCCGAACGGCCCCGTGGGTGGCACCAACACCTCCCACGGGACCAATGTAACTTGTAGGAACTGACCCCGCAGTCGCGGGTCTCCCGATTTGAGAGTACGAAGGTAATTTTCATATTTCTAGACTTAAGCAAAACATGGCGTTAGAGGGTGAAAACTCAAAACAGCCCCGAACGACCTCGTGGGTGGCACCAACACCTCCCACGGGACCAATGTAACTCGTTGGAACTAATCCCACAGCCGCGGGTTTCCCGATTTGAGATTACGATGATAATTTGCATATTTCTTTACTTAGGCTTAAAAATATGGCGTGAGAGGGTGAAAACTCGAAACAGCCTCCGAACGTCCCCGTGGGTGGCACCAACACCTCCCACGGGACCAATGTAACTTTTAGAAACTGATCCCACAGCCGCGGGTCTCTCGATTTGAGAGTACAACGGTAATTTGCACACTTATAGACTTAGGCTTAATAACATGATGTTAGAGGGTGAAAACTCGAAACAGCCCCCGAACGGCCCCGTGGGTGGCACCAACACCTCCCACAGGACCAATGTAACTCGTAGGAACTGACCCCGCAGCCGCGGGTCTCTCGGTTTGAGAGTATGACTGTAATTTGCATATTTATAGACTTAAGCAAAACATGGCGTTAGAGGGTGAAAACTCGAAACAGCCCCTGAACAGCCCCGTGGGTGATACCAACTAATCCCACGGAACCAATGTAACTCGTAGGAACTGACCCCACAGCCGCGGGTCTCCCGATTTGAGAATACGGTGATTATTTTCATATTTCTTGACTTAGGCTTAAAAACTTGACGTTCGAGGGTGAAAACTCGAAACATCCCCCGAATGTCCCCGTGGGTGGCACTAACACCTCCCACAGGACCAATATAACTCGTAGGAACTGATCCCACAACCGCGGGTGTTCCGGTCTGAGAGTACGATGGTAATTTGCATATTTCTAGACTTATGTTTAAAAACATGACGTTTGAGGGTGAAAAGTTGAAACAGCCCACGAACGGCCCCGTGGGTGGCACCAACACCTCCCACGGGACCAATGTAACTCGTAGGAACTGATCCCGTAGCCGCGGGTCTCTCGGTTTGAGAGTACGATGATAATTTGGATATTTCTAGACTTAAGCAAAACATGGCATTTGAGGGTGATAACTCGAAACAGCCTCCGAACGGCCCCGTGGATGGCACCAACACCTCCCACGGGACCAACGTAACTCGTAGGAACTGACCCCACAGCCGCGAGACTCCCGGTTTGAGAATACGATGATAATTTTCATATTTCTTGACTTAGGCTTAAAAACATGGCGTTAGACGGTGAAAACACGAAACAACCCCCGAACGGCCCCGTGGGTGGCACCAACACCCCCCACGGGACCAATGTAACTCGTAGGAACTGACCCCACTGCCGAGGATCTCCCGGTTTGAGAGTACGACGGTAATTTGCATATTTCTAGACTTAGGCATAAAAACATGACGTGAGAGGGTGAAAACTCGAAATAGCCCCCGAACGGCCTCGTGGGTGGCACCAACACCTCCCACGGGACGAATGTAGCTCGTACGAACTGACCCCACAGCCGCGGGTCGCTCGGTTTGAGAATACGACGGTAATTTGCATATTTCTAGACTTAGGCTTAAAAACAAGACATTAGACGGTGAAAACTCGAAACAGCCCCCGAACGGCCCCGTGGGTGGATCAACACCTCCCACGGGGCCAATGTAACTCGTAGGAACTGACCCCGCAGCCCGGGTCTCCCGGTTTGACAGTACGACGGTAATTTGCATATATTTAGACTTAAGCAAAACATGGCGTTAGAGGGTGAAAACGCGAAACAGCCCCCGAACGTCCCCGTGGGTGGCACCAAGACCTCCCACGGGAACAATGTAACTCGTAGGAACTGATCCCTCGGTCGTGGGTCTCCCAGTTTGAGAGCACGACGATAATTTGCATATTTCTAAACTTAGTCTTAAAAACATGACGTTAGAGGGTGAAAACTCGAAACAGCCCCCGAACCACCCCGTGGGTGGATCAACCCCTCCCACGGGACCAATGTAACTCATAGGAACTGACCCCGCAACCCCAGGTCTCCCGGTTTGAGAGTACGACAGTAATTTGCATATTTCTAGAAATAAGCAAAACATGGCGTTAGAGAGTTAAAACTCAAAACAGCCCCCGAAAGTCCCTGTGGGTGCCACCAACAGCTCCTACGGGACCAATGTAACTCGTAGGAACTGATCCAACAGTCGCAAGTCTCCCGGTATGAGAGTACGATGGGAATTTGCATATTTCTAGACTTAGGCTTAAAAACATGACATTAGAGGGTGAAAAGTCGAATCAGCCCCCGAATGGCCCCGTGGGTGGTACCAACACATCCCCGGGACCAATGTAACTCGTAGGAACTGACCCCGCAGCCGCGGGTCTCCCGATTTAAAAGTACGATGGTAATTTACATATTTATAGACTTAAGCAAAATATGGCGTTAGAGGGTGAAAACTCGAAACAGCCCCCGAACGGCCCCGTGGGTGGCACCAACACCTCCCACGGGACCAATGTAACTCGTAGGAACTGACCCCACAGCCACGGGACTCCCAGTTTGAGAATAATATGATAATTTGCATATTTCTTAACTTAGGCTTAAAAACATGGTGTTAGAGGGTGAAAACTTGAAACAACCCCCGAATGGCCCCCCTGGATGACACCAACACTTCCCAAGGGACCAATGTAATTGGTAGGAACTGAGCCCGCAGCGGCGGGTCTCCCGATTTGAGAATATGACGGTAATTTGCAAATTTCTAGACTTAGGCTTAAAAACATGACGTTAGAGGGTGAAGAGTCGAAACAGCCCCCGAACGGCCCCGTGGGTGGCACCAACACCTCCCACAGGACCAATGTAACTCGTAGGAACTGACCCCGTAGCCACAGGTCTCCCTGTTTGAGAGTACGACGATAATTTGCATATTTATAGACTTAAGAAAAATATGGCGTTAGAGGGTGATAACTCAGCCCCGTGTGTGGCACCAACACCTTCCCACAGGACAAATGTAACTCGTAGGAACTGACCCCGTAGCCGCGGGTATCCCGATTTGAGAATACGATGATAATTTGCATATTTCTTTACTTAGGCTTAAAAACATGGCGTTAGAGGGTGAAAACTAGAAACAGCCTCCGAACGTCCCCGTGGGTGGCACCAACACCTCCCACGGGACCAATGTAACTCCTAGGAAATAATCCCACAGCCGCGGGTCTTCCGGTTTGAGAGTACGACGGTAATTTTCATACTTCTAGACATAGGCTTAATAACATGACGTTAGAGGGTGAAAACTCGAAACAGCCCCCGAATGGCCCCTTGGGTGGCACCAACACTTCCCACGGGACCAATGTAACTCGTAGGAACTGACCCCGCAGCCGCGGGTCTCCCGGTTTGAGAGTATGACTGTAATTTGCATATTTCTAGACTTAAGAAAAACATGGCGTTAGAGGGTGAAAACTCGAAACAGCCCCCGAACGGCCCCGTGGGTGATACCAACACCTCCCACGGAACAATTGTAACTCGTAGGAACTAAACCCACAGCCGCGGGTCTCCCGATTTGAGAATACGATGATAATTTGCATATTTCTTGACTTAGGCTTAAAAACATGACGTTCGAGGGTGAAAACACGAAACAGCCCCCAAACGTCCCCGTGGTTGGCACTAACACCTCCCACAGGACCAATATAACTCGTAGGAACTAATCCCACAGCCGCGGGTGTTCCGGTTTGAGAGTACGGCGATAATTTGCATATTTCTAGACTAAGGTTTAAAAACATGACGTTAGAGGTTGAAAAGTTGAAACAGCCCCCGAACGGCCTGTGTGGGTGGCACCAACACCTCCCACGGGACCAATGTAACTCGTAGAAACTGATCCCGCAGCCGCGAGTCTCCCAGTTTGAGAGTACGAGGGTAATTTGCATATTTCTAGACTTAAGCAAAACATGGCATTAGAGGGTGATAACTCGAAACATCCCCCCAACGGCCCCGTGGATGGCACCAACACCTCCCACGGGACCAATGTAACTCGTAGGAACTGACCCCACAGCCGCGGGACTCCCGGTTTGAGAATATGACGATAATTTGCATATTTGTTGACTTAGGCTTAAAAACATGGCGTTAGAGGGTGAAAACTCGAAACAACCCCCGAACGGCCCCGTGGGTGGCACCAACACCTCCCACCGCACCAATGTAACTCTTTGGAACTGACCCCGCAACCCGGGTCTCCCAGTTTGAGAGTACGACGGTAATTTGCATATTTTTAGACTTAAGCAAAACATGGCGTTAGAGGGTGAAAACTCGAAACAGCCCCCGAACGTCCCCGTGGGTGGCACCAACACCTCCCACGGGACCAATGTAACTCGTAGGAACTGATCCCACGGCCGCGGATCTCCCGGTTTGAGAACACGATGATAATTGGCATATTTTTAGACTTAGGCTTAAAAACATGACTTTAGAGGGTGAAAACTCGAACTAGCCCCCGAATGGCCCCGTGGGTGGCACCAACACCTCCCACGGGACCAATGTAACTCATAGGAACTGACCCCGCAGTCGCGGGTCTCCCAGTTTGAGAGTACGACGGTAATTTGCATATTTTTAGACTTAAGCAAAACGTGGCGTTAGAGGGTGAAAACTCGAAATAGCCCCCGAACGGCCTCGTGGGTGGCACAAACACCTCCCACGGGACCAATGTAACTCGTAGGAACTAATCCCACAGCCGCGAGTTTCCCGATTTGAGAATACGATGATAATTTGCATATTTCTTTACTTACGCTTAAAAATATGGCGTTAGAGGATGAAAACTAGAAACAGCCTCCGAACGTTCCTGTGGGTGGCACCAACACCTCCCACGGGACCAATGTAACTCCTAGGAACTAATCCCACAGCAGCGGGTCTTTCGGTTTGAGAGTACGACAGTAATTTGTATACTTCTAGACTTAGGCATAATAACATGACGTTAGAGGGTGAAAACTCGAAACAGCCCCCGAACGGCCCCGTGAGTGGAACCAACACCTCCTACGGGACCAATGTAACTCGTAGGAACTGACCCCGCAGTCGCCTGTCTCCTGGTTTGATAGTATGACTGTAATTTGCATAATTCTAGACATAAGCAAAACCTGGCATTAGAGGGTGAAAACTCGAAACAGCCCCCGAACGGCCCGTGGGTGATACCAACACCTCCCACGGAACCAATGTAACTCGTAGGAACTGACCCCACAGCCGCGGGTCTCCCGATTTGATAATACGATGATAATTTGCATATTTCTTGACTTAGGCTTAAAAACATGACGTTCGAGGGTGAAACTCGACACAGCCCCCGAACGTCCCCGTGGTTGGCACTAACACCTCCCACAGGACCAATATAACTCGTAGGAACTGATCCCACAGCCGCTGGTCTCCCGGTTTGAGAATACGATGATAATTGGTCTATTTCTAGACTTAGGCTTAAAAACATGACTTTAGAGGGTGAAAACTCGAACAAGCCCCCAAATGGCCCTGTGGGGGGCACCAACACCTCCCACGGGACCAATGTAACTCATAGGAACTGACCCCGCAGTCGCGGGTACCACGGGACAAATGTAAGTCGTAGGAACTGAACCCGCATCCGCGGGTATCCCGATTTGAGAATACGACGGTAATTTGCCTATTTCTAAACTTAGGCTTAAAACCATGACGTTAAAGGGTGAAAAGTCGAAACAGCCCCCGAACGGCCCCGTGGGTGGCACTAACACCCCCACGGGACCAATGTAACTCATAGGAACTGACCCCGCAGCCGCGGGTATCCCGGTTTGAGAGTACGATGCTAATTTGCATATTTCTAGACATAGGCATAAAAACATGGCGTTAGAGGTTGAAAACTCGAAACAGCCCCTGAACGGCCCCGTGGGTGGCACCAACACCTCCCACGGGACCAATGTAACTCGTAGGAACTTATCCCACAGCCGCGAGACTCCCGGTTTGAGAATACGATGATAATTTTCATATTTCTTGACTTAGGCTTAAAAACATGGCGTTAGACGGTGAAAACTCGAAACAACCCCCGAACGGCCCCGTGGGTGGCACCAACACCCCCCACGGGACCAATGTAACTCGTAGGAACTGACCCCACTGCCGAGGATCTCCCGGTTCGAGAGTACGACGGTAATTTGCATATTTCTAGACTTAGGCATAAAAACATGACGTGAGAGGGTGAATACTCAAAACAGTCCCTGAACGGCCCCGTGGGTGGCACCAACACCTCCCACGGGACCAATGTAACTAGTAGGAACTGACCCCACAGCCGCGGGACTCCCGTTTTGAGAATACGACGATAATTTACATATTTCTTGACTGAGGCTTAAAAATATGGCGTTTGAGGGTGAAAACTCGAAACAACCCCCCGAACGGCCCCATGGGTGGCACCAACACCTCCCACGGGACCAATGTAACTCGTAGGAATTGACCCCACAGCCGCGGGTCTCTCGGTTGGAGTGTACGACGATAATTTGCATATTTCTAGACTTACTCTAAAAAACATGACGTTAGAGGGTGAAAAGTCAAAAAAAAACTTAATGGCACCGTGGGTGGCACCAACACCTCCCACGGGACCAATATAACTCGTAGGAACTGGCCCCATAGCCGCGGGACTCCCAGTTAGAGAATATGACGATAATTTGCATATTTCTTGACTTAGGCTTAAAAACATGGTGCTAGAGGGTGAAAACTCGAAACGACCCCCGAACGGCCCCGTGGGTGGCACCAACACCTCCCACGGGACCAACGTAACTCGTAGGAACTGACCCCACAGCCGCGGGTCTCCCGGTTTGAGAATATGACGATAATTTGCATATTTCTTGACTTAGGCTTAAAAACATGGCGTTAGAGGGTGAAAACTCGAAACAGCCCCCGAACGGCCCCGTGGGTGGCACCAACACCTCCCACGGGACCAATGTAACTCGTACGAACTGACCACGCAGTCGCGGGTCTCTCGGTTTGATAATACGACAATAATTTGGATATTTCTAGACTTAGGCTTAAAATCATGACGTTAGAGGGTGAAAACTCAAAACAGCCCCCGAACGGCCCCGTGGCTGGCAACCACACCTCCCACAGGACCAATGTAACTCGTACGACCTGACCCTGCAGCCCCGGGTCTCCCAGTTTTAGAATACGAAGGTAATTTGTATATTTCTAGACTTAGGATTAAAAACATGACGTTAGAGGGTGAAAACTCAAAACAGCCCCCGAACGGCCCTGTGAGTGGCACCAACACCTCCCACGGGACCAATGTAACTAGTAGGAACTGACCCCGCAGCCGCAGGTCTCCCAGTTTGAGAGTACGACGGTAATTTGCATATTTCTAGACTTAAGCAAAACATGGCGTTATAGGGTGAAAAATCGAAACAGCTCCCGAACGGCCCCGTGGGTGGCACCAACACCTCCCACGAGACCAATGTAACTCGTAGGAACTGACCCCACAGCCGTGGGTCTCCCGTTTTGAGAATACGACGATAATTTGCATATTTCTTGACTAGGGCTTAAAAACATGGCATTAGAGGGTGAAAACTCGAAACAGCCCCCGAACGGCCCCATGGGTGGCACCAACACCTCCCACGGGACCAATGTAACTCGTAGGAACTGATCCCACACCAGGGGGTCTACCGGTTTGATAGTACGATGGTAATTTGCACATTTCTAGACTTAGGCTTAAAAACATTACGTTAGAGGCTGAAAAGTCAAAACAGCCCCCGAACGACCCCGTGGGTGGCACCAACACCTCCCCCGGAACCAATGTAACTCGTAGGAACTAACCCCGCAGTCGCGGGTCTCCCGATTGGAGAATACGACGGTAATTTGCATATTTCTAGACTTAGTCTTAAAAACATGACGTTAGAGGGTGAAAAATCGAAACAGCCCCCGAACGGCCCCGTGGGTGGCACCAACACCTCCCACGGGACCAATGTAACTCGTAGGTACTGACCCCACAACCGCGGGTCTTCTGATTTGAGATTACGACGGTAATTTGCATATTTGTAGACTTAGGCTTAAAACATGACATTAGAGGGCGAAACTCGAAACAGCCCCAGAACAGCCCCTTGGGTTGCACCAACACCTCTCTCGGGACCAATGTAACTCGTACAAAGTGATCCCGCAGTCGTGGGTATCCCGCTTTTAGAATACGACGGTAATTTGTATATTTCTAGAGTTACGCAAAGAAACATGACGTTAGAGGGTAAAAACTCGAAACAGACCCCGAACGACCCCGTGGGTGGCACCAACACCTCGCACGGGACCAATGTAACTCGTAGGAACTGACCGAGCAGTCGCGGGTCTCCCGGTTTGATTGTACGACGATAATTTGCATATTTCTAGACTTAAGGCAAAAATGGCGCTAGAGGGTGAAAACTCGAAATAGTCCCCTAACGGCCTGGTGGGTGGCACCAACACCTCCCACGGGACCAATGTAATTCGTAGGAACTGACCCCACAATCGCGGATCTCCCGATTTTAGAATAGGATGATAATTTGCGTATTTCTAGACTTAGGATTAAAAACATGGCGTTAGAGGGTGAAAACTCGAAACAGCCCCCGAACGTCCCCGTGGGTGGCACCAACACCTCCCACGGGACCAATGTAACTCGTAGGAACTGATCCCACACCTGCGGGTCTCCCAGTTTTATAGTATGATGGTAATTTGTACATTTCTAGACTTAGGCTTAAAAACATGACGTTAGAGCCTGAAAAGTCAAAACAGCCCCCGAACGACCCCGTGGGTGGCACCAACACCTCGCACGGAACCAATGTAAGTCGTAGGAACTGACCCCGCAGTCGCGGGTCTCCCAGTTGGAGAATACGACAGTAATTTGCATATTTCTAGACTTAGTCTTAAAAACATGACGTTAGAGGGTGAAAAATTGAAACAACCCCCGAACGACCCCGTGGGTGGCAGCAACACCTCCCACGTGACCAATGTAACTCGTCGGAACTAACACCGCAGCCGCGGGTCTCCCGGTTTGAGAGTACGACGGTAATTTGTATATTTCTAGACTTAAGGAAAACATGGAGTTAGAGGGTGAAAACTCGAAATAGCCCCCGAACGGCCTCGTGGGTGGCACAAACACCTCCCACGGGACCAATGTAACTCGTAGGAACTAATCCCACAGCCGCGAGTTTCCCGATTTGAGATTACGATGATAATTTGCATATTTCTTTACTTAGGCTTAAAAATATGGCGTGAGAGGGTGAAAACTCGAAACAGCCTCCGGACGTCCCCGTGGGTGGCACCAACACCTCCCACGGGACCAATGTAACTTTTAGAAACTGATCCCACAACCGCGGGTCTCTCGATTTGAGAGTACAACGGTAATTTGCATACTTATAGACTTAGGCTTAATAACATGATGTTAGAGGGTGAAAACTCGAAACAGCCCCCGAACGGCCCCGTGGTTGGCACTAACACCTCCCACAGGACCAATATAACTCGTAGGAACTGATCCCACAGCCGCGGGTGTTCCGGTTTGAGAGTACGACGATAATTTTCATATTTCTAGACTTAGGTTTAAAAACATGACGTTAGAGGGTGAAAAGTTGAAACAGCCCCCGAACGGCCCCGTGGGTGGCACCAACACCTCCCACGGGACCAATGTAACTCGTAAGAACTGACCCCGCAATCGCGGGTCTCCCGATTTGAGAGTATGATGCTAATTTGCATATTTCTAGACTTAGGCAGCAAAATATGGCGTTAGAGGGTGAAAACTCGAAATAGACCCCGAACGGCACCGTGGGTGGCACCAACACATCCCACGGGACCCATGTAACACGTACAAACTGACCCCGCAGTCGCGGGTCTCTCGGTTTGAGAATACGACGGTAATTTGCATATTTCTAGACTTAGGCTTAAAAACATGACGTTAGAGGGTGAAAACTCGAAACAGCCCCCGAACGGCCCCGTGGGTGGCACCAACACCTCCCGCGGGACCAATGTAACTCGTGGGAACTAATCCCACAGCCGCGAGTTTCCCGATTTGAGATTACGATGATAATTTGCATATTTCTTTACTTAGGCTTAAAAATATGGCGTGAGAGGGTGAAAACTCGAAACAGCCTCCGAACGTCTCCGTGGGTGGCACCAACACCTCCCACGGGACCAATGTAACTTTTAGAAACTGATCCCACAACCGCGGGTCTCTCGATTTGAGAGTACAACGGTAATTTGCATACTTATAGACTTAGGCTTAATAACATGATGTTAGAGGGTGAAAACTCGAAACAGCCCCCGAACGGCCCCGTGGTTGGCACTAACACCTCCCACAGGACCAATATAACTCGTAGGAACTGATCCCACAGCCGCGGGTGTTCCGGTTTGAGAGTACGACGATAATTTTCATATTTCTAGACTTAGGTTTAAAAACATGACGTTAGAGGGTGAAAAGTTGAAACAGCCCCCGAACGGCCCCGTGGGTGGCACCAACACCTCCCACGGGACCAATGTAACTCGTAAGAACTGACCCCGCAATCGCGGGTCTCCCGATTTGAGAGTATGATGCTAATTTGCATATTTCTAGACTTAGGCAGCAAAATATGGCGTTAGAGGGTGAAAACTCGAAATAGACCCCGAACGGCACCGTGGGTGGCACCAACACATCCCACGGGACCCATGTAACACGTACAAGCTGACCCCGCAGTCGCGGGTCTCTCGGTTTGAGAATACGACAGTAATTTGCATATTTCTAGACTTAGGCTTAAAAACATGACGTTAGAGGGTGAAAACTCGAAACAGCCCCCGAACGGCCCCGTGGGTGGCACCAACACCTCCCGCGGGACCAATGTAACTCGTAGGAACTAATCCCACAGCCGCGAGTTTCCCGATTTGAGATTACGATGATAATTTGCATATTTCTTTACTTAGGCTTAAAAATATGGCGTGAGAGGGTGAAAACTCGAAACAGCCTCCGAACGTCTCCGTGGGTGGCACCAACACCTCCCACGGGACCAATGTAACTTTTAGAAACTGATCCCACAACCGCGGGTCTCTCGATTTGAGAGTACAACGGTAATTTGCATACTTATAGACTTAGGCTTAATAACATGATGTTAGAGGGTGAAAACTCGAAACAGCCCCCGAACGGCCCCGTGGTTGGCACTAACACCTCCCACAGGACCAATATAACTCGTAGGAACTGATCCCACAGCCGCGGGTGTTCCGGTTTGAGAGTACGACGATAATTTTCATATTTCTAGACTTAGGTTTAAAAACATGACGTTAGAGGGTGAAAAGTTGAAACAGCCCCCGAACGGCCCCGTGGGTGGCACCAACACCTCCCACGGGACCAATGTAACTCGTAGGAACTGACCCCGCAGTCGCGGGTCTCCCGATTTGAGAGTATGATGCTAATTTGCATATTTCTAGACTTAGGCAGCAAAATATGGCGTTAGAGGGTGAAAACTCGAAATAGACCCCGAACGGCACCGTGGGTGGCACCAACACATCCCACGGGACCCATGTAACACATACAAACTGACCCCGCAGTTGCGGGTCTCTCGGTTTGAGAATACGACGGTAATTTGCATATTTCTAGACTTAGGCTTAAAAACATGACGTTAGAGGGTGAAAACTCGAAACAGCCCCCGAACGGCCCCGTGGGTGGCACCAACACCTCCCACGGGACCAATGTAACTTGTAGGAACTGACCCCGCAGTCGCGGGTCTCCCGATTTGAGAGTACGACGGTAATTTTCATATTTCTAGACTTAAGCAAAACATGGCGTTAGAGGGTGAAAACTCAAAACAGCCCCGAACGACCTCGTGGGTGGCACCAACACCTCCCACGGAACCAATGTAACTCGTTGGAACTAATCCCACAGCCGCGGGTTTCCCGATTTGAGATTACGATGATAATTTGCATATTTCTTTACTTAGGCTTAAAAATATGGCGTGAGAGGGTGAAAACTCGAAACAGCCTCCGAACGTCCCCGTGGGTGGCACCAACACCTCCCACGGGACCAATGTAACTTTTAGAAACTGATCCCACAGCCGCGGGTCTCTCGATTTGAGAGTACAACGGTAAATTGCATACTTATAGACTTAGGCTTAATAACATGATGTTAGAGGGTGAAAACTCGAAACAGCCCCCGAACGGCCCCGTGGATGGAACCAACACCTCCCACAGGACCAATGTAACTCGTAGGAACTGACCCCGCGCCGCGGGTCTCTCGGTTTGAGAGTATGACTGTAATTTGCATATTTATAGACTTAAGCAAAACATGGCGTTAGAGGGTGAAAACTCGAAACAGCCCCCGAACGGCCCCGTGGGTGATACCAACTAATCCCACGGAACCAATGTAACTCGTAGGAACTGACCCCACAGCCGCGGGTCTCCCGATTTGAGAATACGGTGATAATTTTCATATTTCTTTACTTAGGCTTAAAAACTTGACGTTCGAGGGTGAAAACTCGAAACATCCCCCGAATGTCCCCGTGGGTGGCACTAACACCTCCCACGGGACCAATATAACTCGTAGGAACTGATCCCACAGCCGCGGGTGTTCCGGTCTGAGAGTACGATGGTAATTTGCATATTTCTAGACTTATGTTTAAAAACATGACATTTGAGGGTGAAAAGTTGAAACAGCCCACGAACGGCCCCGTGGGTGGCACCAACACCTCCCACGGGACCAATGTAACTCGTAGGAACTGATCCCGTAGCCGCGGGTCTCTCGGTTTGAGAGTACGATGATAATTTGGATATTTCTAGACTTAAGCAAAACATGGCATTTGAGGGTGATAACTCGAAACAACCTCCAAACGGCCCCGTGGATGGCCCAACACCTCCCACGGGACCAACGTAACTCGTAGGAACTGACCCCACAGCCGCGAGACTCCCGGTTTGAGAATACGATGATAATTTTCATATTTCTTGACTTAGGCTTAAAAACATGGCGTTAGACGGTGAAAACTCGAAACAACCCCCGAACGGCCCCGTGGGTGGCACCAACACCCCCCACGAGACCAATGTAACTCGTAGGAACTGACCCCACTGCCGAGGATCTCCCGGTTTGAGAGTACGACGGTAATTTGCATATTTCTTGACTTAGGCATAAAAACATGACGTGAGAGGGTGAAAACTTGAAATAGCCCCCGAACGGCCTCGTGGGTGGCACCAACACCTCCCACGGGACGAATGTAGCTCGTACGAACTGACCCCAAAGCCGCGGGTCGCTCGGTTTGAGAATACGACGGTAATTTGCATATTTCTAGACTTAGGCTTAAAAACAAGACATTAGAGGGTGAAAACTCGAAACAGCCCCCGAACGGCCCCGTGGGTGGATCAACACCTCCCACGGGGCCAATGTAACTCGTAGGAACTGACCCCGCATCCCGGGTCTCCCGGTTTGACAGTACGACGGTAATTTGCATATATTTAGACTTAAGCAAAACATGGCGTTAGAGGGTGAAAACGCGAAACAGCCCCCGAACGTCCCCGTGGGTGGCACCAAGACCTCCCACGGGAACAATGTAACTCGTAGGAACTGATCCCTCGGTCGTGGGTCTCCCAGTTTGAGAGCACGACGATAATTTGCATATTTCTAAACTTAGTCTTAAAAACATGACGTTAGAGGGTGAAAACTCGAAACAGCCCCCGAGCGGCCCCGTGGGTGGATCAACACCTCCCACGGGACCAATGTAACTCATAGGAACTGACCCCGCAACCCCAGGTCTCCCGGTTTGAGAGTACGACGGTAATTTGCATATTTCTAGAAATAAGCAAAACATGGCGTTAGAGAGTTAAAACTCGAAACAGCCCCCGAAAGTCCCTGTGGGTGCCACCAACAGCTCCTACGGGACCAATGTAACTCGTAGGAACTGATCCAACAGTCGCAAGTCTCCCGGTATGAGAGTACGATGGGAATTTGCATATTTCTAGACTTAGGCTTAAAAACATGACATTAGAGGGTGAAAAGTCGAATCAGCCCCCGAATGGCCCCGTGGGTGGTACCAACACATCCCCGGGACCAATGTAACTCGTAGGAACTGACCCCGCAGCCGCGGGTCTCCCGATTTGAAAGTACGATGGTAATTTACATATTTATAGACTTAAGCAAAATATGGCGTTAGAGGGTGAAAACTCGAAACAGCCCCCGAACGGCCCCGTGGGTGGCACCAACACCTCCCACGGGACCAATGTAACTCGTAGGAACTGACCCCACAGCCACGGGACTCCCAGTTTGAGAATAATATGATAATTTGCATATTTCTTAACTTAGGCTTAAAAACATGGTGTTAGAGGGTGAAAACTTGAAACAACCCCCGAATGGCCCCCCTGGATGACACCAACACTTCCCAAGGGACCAATGTAATTGGTAGGAACTGAGCCCGCAGCGGCGGGTCTCCCGATTTGAGAATATGACGGTAATTTGCAAATTTCTAGACTTAGGCTTAAAAACATGACGTTAGAGGGTGAAGAGTCGAAACAGCCCCCGAACGGCCCCGTGGGTGGCACCAACACCTCCCACAGGACCAATGTAACTCGTAGGAACTGACCCCGTAGCCACAGGTCTCCCTGTTTGAGAGTACGACGATAATTTGCATATTTATAGACTTAAGAAAAATATGGCGTTAGAGGGTGATAACTCAAAACAGCCCCCGAACAACCCCGTGTGTGGCACCAACACCTTCCCACAGGACAAATGTAACTAGTAGGAACTGACCCCGCAGCCGCAGGTATCCCGATTTGAGAATACGATGATAATTTGCATATTTCTTTACTTAGGCTTAAAAACATGGCGTTAGAGGGTGAAAACTAGAAACAGCCTCCGAACGTCCCCGTGGGTGGCACCAACACCTCCCACGGGACCAATGTAACTCCTAGGAAATAATCCCACAGCCGCGGGTCTTCCGGTTTGAGAGTACGACGGTAATTTTCATACTTCTAGACATAGGCTTAATAACATGACGTTAGAGGGTGAAAACTCGAAACAGCCCCCGAATGGCCCCTTGGGTGGCACCAACACTTCCCACGGGACCAATGTAACTCGTAGGAACTGACCCCGCAGCCGCGGGTCTCCCGGTTTGAGAGTATGACTGTAATTTGCATATTTCTAGACTTAAGAAAAACATGGCGTTAGAGGGTGAAAACTCGAAACAGCCCCCGAACGGCCCCGTGGGTGATACCAACACCTCCCACGGAACCAATGTAACTCGTAGGAACTAAACCCACAGCCGCGGGTCTCCCGATTTGAGAATACGATGATAATTTGCATATTTCTTGACTTAGGCTTAAAAACATGACGTTCGAGGGTGAAAACACGAAACAGCCCCCAAACGTCCCCGTGGTTGGCACTAACACCTCCCACAGGACCAATATAACTCGTAGGAACTGATCCCACAGCCGCAGGTGTTCCGGTTTGAGAGTACGACGATAATTTGCATATTTCTAGACTAAGGTTTAAAAACATGACGTTAGAGGTTGAAAAGTTGAAACAGCCCCCGAACGGCCTGTGTGGGTGGCACCAACACCTCCCACGGGACCAATGTAACTCGTAGGAACTGACCCCACAGCCGCGAGTCTCCCAGTTTGAGAGTACGATGGTAATTTGCATATTTCTAGACTTAAGCAAAACATGGCATTAGAGGGTGATAACTCGAAACATCCCCCCAACGGCCCCGTGGATGGCACCAACACCTCCCACGGGACCAATGTAACTCGTAGGAACTGACCCCACAGCCACGGGACTCCCGGTTTGAGAATATGACGATAATTTGCATATTTGTTGACTTAGGCTTAAAAACATGGTGTTAGAGGGTGAAAACTCGAAACAACCCCCGAACGGCCCCGTGGGTGGCACCAACACCTCCCACCGCACCAATGTAACTCTTTGGAACTGACCCCGCAACCCGGGTCTCCCAGTTTGAGAGTACGACGGTAATTTGCATATTTTTAGACTTAAGCAAAACATGGCGTTAGAGGGTGAAAACTCGAAACAGCCCCCGAACGTCCCCGTGGGTGGTACCAACACCTCCCACGGGACCAATGTAACTCGTAGGAACTGATCCCACGGCCGCGGGTCTCCCGGTTTGAGAACACGATGATAATTGGCATATTTCTAGACTTAGGCTTAAAAACATGACTTTAGAGGGTGAAAACTCGAACTAGCCCCCGAATGGCCCCGTGGGTGGCACCAACACCTCCCACGGGACCAATGTAACTCATAGGAACTGACCCCGCAGTCGCGGGTCTCCCAGTTTGAGAGTACGACGGTAATTTGCATATTTTTAGACTTAAGCAAAACATGGCGTTAGAGGGTGAAAACTCGAAATAGCCCCCGAACGGCCTCGTGGGTGGCACAAACACCTCCCACGGGACCAATGTAACTCGTAGGAACTAATCCCACAGCCGCGAGTTTCCCGATTTGAGAATACGATGATAATTTGCATATTTCTTTACTTACGCTTAAAACTATGGCGTTAGAGGATGAAAACTAGAAACAGCCTCCGAACGTTCCTGTGGGTGGCACCAACACCTCCCACGGGACCAATGTAACTCCTAGGAACTAATCCCACAGCAGCGGGTCTTTCGGTTTGAGAGTACGACAGTAATTTGTATACTTCTAGACTTAGGCATAATAACATGACGTTAGAGGGTGAAAACTCGAAACAGCCCCCGAACGGCCCCGTGAGTGGCACCAACACCTCCTACGGGACCAATGTAACTCGTAGGAACTGACCCCACAGTCGCCTGTCTCCTGGTTTGATAGTATGACTGTAATTTGCATAATTCTAGACATAAGCAAAACCTGGCATTAGAGGGTGAAAACTCGAAACAGCCCCCGAACGGCCCCGTGGGTGATACCAACACCTCCCACGGAACCAATGTAACTCGTAGGAGCTGACCCCACAGCCGCGGGTCTCCTGATTTGATAATACGATGATAATTTGCATATTTCTTGACTTAGGCTTAAAAACATGACGTTCGAGGGTGAAACTCGACACAGCCCCCGAACGTCCCCGTGGTTGGCACTAACACCTCCCACAGGACCAATATAACTCGTAGGAACTGATCCTAGAGCCGCGGGTCTCCCGGTTTGAGAATATGATGATAATTGGTCTATTTCTAGACTTAGGCTTAAAAACATGACTTTAGAGGGTGAAAACTCTTACAAGCCCCAAAATGGCCCTGTGGGGGGCACCAACACCTCCCACGGGACCAATGTAACTCATAGGAACTGACCCCGCAGTCGCGGGTACCGCGGGACAAATATAAGTCATAGGAACTGAACCCGCATCCGCGGGTCTCCCGATTTGAGAATACGACGGTAATTTGCCTATTTCTAAACTTAGGCTTAAAACCATGACGTTAGAGGGTGAAAAGTCGAAACAGCCCCCGAACGGCCCCGTGGGTGGCACTAACACTCCCACGGGACCAATGTAACTCATAGGAACTGACCCGGCAGCCGCGGGTTTCCCGGTTTGAGAGTACGATGGTAATTTGTATATTTCTAAACTTAAGCAGAACATGGCGTTAGAGGTTGAAAACTCAAAACAGCCCTCGAACGGCCCCGCGGGTGGCACTAACACCTCCCACGGGACCAATGTAACTCGTAGGAACTGATCCCACATCCGCGGGTCTCCCGGTTTGGGAGTACGCTGGTAATATGCACAAATCTAGACTTAGGCTTAAAAACATGATGTTAGAGGGTGAAAAGTCGAAACCGCCCCCGAACGGCCCCGTGGGTGGCACCAACACCTCCCACGGGACCAATGTAACTCGTAGGAACTGATCCCGCAGCCGCGGGACTCCCAATTCGAGAACACGACGATAATTTGCATATTTCTTGACTTGGGTTTAAAAATATTTAGTTGGAGGGTGAAAACTCGAAACAACCACCAAACGGCCCCATGGGTGGCACCAACACCTACCACGGGACAAATGTAATTCGTAGGAACTGAACCCGCATCCGCGGGTCTCCCGATTTGAGAATACGACAGTAATTTTCATATTTCTAGACTTAAGTAAAATATGGCGTTAGAGGGTAAAAACTCGAAATAGCTCCCGAACGGCCCTGTGGGTGGCACCAACACCCCCACAGGACCAATGTAACTCATAGGAACTCACCCCGTAGTTGCGGGTCTCTCGGTTTGAGAGTACGACGGTAATTCGTATATTTCTAGACATAGGCTTAAAAACATGGCGGTAGAGGGTGAAAACTCGAAATAGCCCCCGAACGGCCCCATGGGTGGCACCAACACCTCCCACGGGACCAATGTAACTCGTAGGAATTCACCCCACAGCCGCGGGTCTCTCGGTTGGAGTGTACGATGATAATTTGCATATTTCTAGACTTAGTCTAAAAAACATGATGTTAGAGGGTGAAAAGTCAAAAAAAAACTTAATGGCACCGTGGGTGGCACCAACACCTCCCACGGGACCAATATAACTCGTAGGAACTGACCCCATAGCCGCAGGACTCCCAGTTAGAGAATATGACGATAATTTGCATATTTCTTGACTTAGGCTTAAAAACATGGTGCTAGAGGATGAAAACTCGAAACGACCCCCGAACGGCCCCGTGGGTGGCACCAACACCTCCCACGGGACCAACGTAACTCGTAGGAACTAACCCCACAGCCGCGGGTCTCCCGGTTTGAGAATATGACGATAATTTGCATATTTCTTGACTTAGGCTTAAAAACATGGCGTTAGAGGGTGAAAACTCGAAACAGCCCCCGAACGGCCCCGTGGGTGGCACCAACACCTCCCACGGGACCAATGTAACTCGTACGAACTGACCACGCAGTCGCGGGTCTCTCGGTTTGATAATACGACAATAATTTGGATATTTCTAGACTTAGGCTTAAAATCATGACGTTAGAGGGTGAAAACTCAAAACAGCCCCCGAACAGCCCCGTGGCTGGCAACCACACCTCCCACAGGACCAATGTAACTCGTACGACCTGACCCTGCAGCCGCAGGTCTCCCAGTTTTAGAATACGAAGGTAATTTGTATATTTCTAGACTTAGGATTAAAAACATGACGTTAGAGGGTGAAAACTCGAAACAGCCCCCGAACGGCCCTGTGAGTGGCACCAACACCTCCCACGGGACCAATGTAACTAGTAGGAACTGACCCCGCAGCCACAGGTCTCCCGGTTTGAGAGTACGACGGTAATTTGCATATTTCTAGACTTAAGCAAAACATGGCGTTATAGGGTGAAAAATCGAAACAGCTCCCGAACGGCCCCGTGGGTGGCACCAACACCTCCCACGAGACCAATGTAACTCGTAGGAACTGACCCCACAGCCGTGGGTCTCTCGTTTTGAGAATACGACGATAATTTGCATATTTCTTGACTAGGGCTTAAAAACATGGCGTTAGAGGGTGAAAACTCGCAACAGCCCCCGAACGGCCTCATGGGTGGCACCAACACCTCCCACGGGACCAATGTAACTCGTAGGAACTGATCCCACACCCGCGGGTCTCCCGGTTTGATAGTACGATGGTAATTTGCACAATTCTAGACTTAGGCTTAAAAACATTACGTTAGAGGCTGAAAAGTCAAAACAGCCCCCGAACGACCCCGTGGGTGGCACCAACACCTCCCCCGGAACCAATGTAACTCGTAGGAACTCACCCCGCTGTCGCGGGTCTCCCAATTGGAGAATACGACGGTAATTTGCATATTTCTGGACTTAGTCTTAAAAACATGACGTTAGAGGGTGAAAAAACGAAACAGCCCCCGAACGGCCCCGTGGGTGGCACCAACACCTCCCACGGGACCAATATAACTCGTCGGAAATGACCCCGCAGCCGCGAGTCTTCCGATTTGAGATTACGACGGTAATTTGCATATTTGTAGACTTACGCTTAAAACATGACATTAGAGGGCGAAACTCGAAACAGCCCCAGAACAGCCCCTTGGGTGGCACCAACACCTCCCTCGGGACCAATGTAACTCGTACAAAGTGATCCCGCAGTCGTGGGTATCCCGCTTTTAGAATACGACGGTAATTTGTATATTTCTAGAGTTACGCAAAGAAACATGACGTTAGAGGGTAAAAACTCGAAACAGACCCCGAACGACCCCGTGGGTGGCACCAACACCTCGCACGGGACCAATGTAACTCGTAGGAACTGACCGAGCAGCCGCGGGTCTCCCGGTTTGATTGTACGACGATAATTTGCATATTTCTAGACTTAAGGCAAAAATGGCGTTAGAGGGTGAAAACTCGAAATAGTCCCCGAACGGCCTGGTGGGTGGCACCAACACCTCCCACGGGACCAATGTAATTCGTAGGAACTGACCCCACAATCGCGGATCTCCCGATTTTAGAATACGATGATAATTTGCGTATATCTAGACTTAGGATTAAAAACATGGCGTTAGAGGGTGAAAACTCGAAACAGCCCCCGAACGTCCCCGTGGGTGGCACCAACACCTCCCACGGGACCAATGTAACTCGTAGGAACTGATCCCACACCTGCGGGTCTCCCAGTTTGATAGTATGATGGTAATTTGCACAATTCTAGACTTAGGCTTAAAAACATGACGTTAGAGGCTGAAAAGTCAAAACAGCCCCCGAACGACCCCGTGGGTGGCACCAACACCTCGCACGGAACCAATGTAAGTCGTAGGAACTGACCCCGCAGTCCCGGGTCTCCCAGTTGGAGAATACGACGGTAATTTGCATATTTCTAGACTTAGTCTTAAAAACATGACGTTAGAGGGTGAAAAATCGAAACAACCCCCGAACGGCCCCGTGGGTGGCAGCAACACCTCCCACGGGACCAATGTAACTCGTCGGAACTAACACCGCAGCCGCGGGTCTCCCGGTTTGAGAGTACGACGGTAATTTGTATATTTCTAGACTTAAGGAAAACATGGAGTTAGAGGGGTGGCACCAACACCTCCCACGGGAACAATGTAACTCGTAGGAACTGACCCCGCAGCCGCGGGACTCCCGGTTTGAGAACACGACGATAATTTGCATATTTCTTGACTTGGGCTTAAAAATATGGCGTTGGAGGGTGATAACACGAAACAGCCACCAAACGGCCCCATGGGTGGCACCAACACCTACCACGGGACAAATGTAACTCGTGGGAACTGAACCCGCATCCGCGGGTCTCCCGATTTGAGAATACGACGGTAATTTGCCTTTTTCTAAACTTAGGCTTAAAACCATGACGTTAGAGGGTGAAAAGTCGAAACAGCCCCCGAACGGCCCCGTGGGTGGCACTAACACTCCCACGGGACCAATGTAACTCATAGGAACTGACCCCGCAGCCGCGGGTCTCCCGGTTTGAGAGTACGATGCTAATTTGCTTATTTCTAGACATACGCATAAAAACATGGCGTTAGAGGTTGAAAACTCGAAACAGCCCCTGAACGGCCCCGTGGGTGGCACCAACACCTCCCACGGGACCAATGTAACTCGTAGGAACTCATCCCACAGCCGCGGGTCTCCCGGTTTGAGAGTACGATGATAATTTGCATATTTCTAGACTTAGGCTTAAAAACTTGACGTTAGAGGGTGAAAAGTCGAAACATCCCCCGAACGGCCCTGTGGGTGGCACCAACACCTCCCACAGGACCAATGTAACTAGTAGGTCTTGACCCCGCAGCCGCGGGTCTCCCGTTTTGAGAGTACGACGGTAATTTGCATATTTCTAGACTTAAGCAAAACATGGCGTTATAGGGTGAAAAATCGAAACAGCTCCCGAACGGCCCCGTGGGTGGCACCAACACCTCCCACGAGTCCAATGTAACTCGTTGGAACTGACCCCACGGCCGCGGGTCTCCCGTTTTGAGAATACGACGATAATTTGCATATTTCTTGACTTAGGCTTAAAAACATGGCGTTAGAGGGTGAAAACTCGAAACAGACCCCGAACGGCCCCATGGGTGGCACCAACACCTCCCACGGGACCAATGTAACTCGTAGGAACTGACCCCACAGCCGCGGGTCTCCCGTTTTGAGAATACGACGATAATTTGCATATTTCTTGACTTAGTCTTAAAAACATGACGTTAGAGGGTGAAAAATCGAAACAGCCCCCGAACAGCCCCGTGGGTGGCACCAACACCTCCCACGGGACCAATATAACTCGTCGGAAATGACCCCGCAGCCACGAGTTTCCCGGTTTGAGAGTACGATGGTAATTTGTATATTTTTAGACTTAAGGAAAACATGGCGTTAGAGGGTGAAAACTCGAAACAGCCCCCGAACGGCCCCGTGGGTGGCACCAACACCTCCCACGGGACCAGTGTAACTCGTAGGAACTGACCCCGCCGCCGCGGGACTCCCGATTTGAGAACACGATGATAATTTGCATATTTCTTGACTTGGGCTTAAAAATATGGCGTTGGAGGGTGATAACTCGAAACAGTCACCAAACGGCTCCATGGGTGGCACCAACACCTACCACGGGACAAATGTAACTCGTAGGAACTGTACCCGCATCCGCGGGTCTCCCGATTTGAGAATATGATGGTAATTTGCATATTTCTAAACTTAGGCTTAAAACCATGACGTTGGAGGGTGAAAAGTCGAAACAGCCCCCGAACGGCCCCGTGGGTGGCACTAACACCCCCACGGGGCCAATGTAACTCATAGGAACTGACCCTGCAGCCGCGGGTCTCCTGGTTTGAGAGTACGACGGTAATTTGCATATTTCTAGACATAGGCATAAAAACATGGAGTTAGAGGTTGAAAACTCGAAACAGCCCCCGAACGGCCCCATGGGTGGCACCAACACCTCCCACGTGACCAATGTAACTCGTAGGAACTGATCCCACCGTCGCGGGTCTCCCGGTTTGATAGTACGATGGTAATTTGCATATTTCTAGACTTAGGCTTAAAAACATGCTGTTAGAGGGTGAAAAGTCGAAACATCCCCCGAACGGACCCGTGGGTGGCACCAACACCTCCCACGGGACCAATGTAACTCATAGGAACTGACCCCGCAGTCGCGGGTCTCCCGGTTTGAGTGTACGATGGTAATTTGCTTATTTCTAGACTAAATAAAAACATGGTGTTAGAGGGTGAATACTCAAAACAGTCCCTGAACGTCCCCGTGGGTGGCACCAACACCTCCCATGGGACCAATGTAACTAGTAGGAACTGACCCCACAGCCGCGGGACTCCCGTTTTGAGAATACGACGATAATTTACATATTTCTTGACTTAGGCTTAAAAATATGGCGTTTGAGGGTGAAAACTCGAAACAACCCCCGAACGGCCCCGTGGGTGGCACCAACACCTCCCACGGGACAAATGTAACTCATAGGAATTGACCCCACAGCCGCGGGTCTCCTGGTTGGAGTGTACGACGATAATTTTTTATATTTCTAGACTTAGGCTAAAAAACATGACGTTAGAGGGTGAAAAGTCGAAAAAAAACCCTAATGGCACCGTGGGTGGCACCAACACCTTCCACGGGACCAATATAACTCGTAGGAACTGACCCCATAGCCGCGGGACTCCCATTTTGAGAATACGATGATAATTTGCACATTTCTTGACTTAGGCTTAAAAACATGGTGTTAGAGGGTGAAAACTCGAAACAACCCCCGAACGGCCCCGTAGGTGGGACCAACACCTCCCACGGGACCAACGTAACTCGTAGGAACTGACCCCACAGCCGCGGGTCTCCCGGTTTGAGAATACAATGATAATTTGCATATTTCTTGACTTAGGCTTCAAAACATGGCGTTAGAGGGTGAAAACTAGAGACAACCCCCGAACGGCCCCGTGGGTGGCACCAACACCTCCCACGGGACCAATGCAACTGGTACGAACTGAGCCCGCAGCCACGGGTCTCCCAGTTTGATTGTAGGACGGTAATTTGCACATTTCTAGACTTAAGCAAAACATGGCTTTAGAGGGTGAAAAATCGAAACAGTCCCCGAACGGCCCCGTGGGTGGCACCAACACCTCCCACGGGACCAATGTAACTCGTAGGTACTGACCCCACAACCACGGGTCTTTCGATTTGAGATTAGGACGGTAATTTGAATATTTATAGACTTAGGCTTAAAACATGACATTAGAGGGCGAAACTCGAAACAGCCCCCGAAAAGTCCCGTGGGTGGCACCAACACCTCCCACGGGACCAATGTAACTCGTACAAATTGATCCCGCAGTCGTGGGTCTCCCAGTTTGATAATACGACGGTAATTTTTATATTTCTAGAGTTATGCTTAAAACATGACGTTAGAGGGCAAAAACTCGAAACTGACCCCGAACGGCCCCGGGGGTGGCACCAACACCTCGACCAATGTAACTCATAGGAACTGACCGAGCAGCCACGGGTCTCCCGGTTTGATTATACGACGGTAATTTGCATATTTCTAGACTTAAGGCTAACATGGCGTTTGATGGTGAAAACTCGAAACAGTCCCCGAACGGCCCGGTGGGTGGCACCAACACCTCCCACGGGACCAATGTAATTCGTAGGAACTGACCCCACAACCGCGGATCTCCCGATTTTAGAATACGACGATAATTAGCATATTTCTAGACTTAGGATTAAAAACATGGCGTTAGAGGGTGAAAACTCGAAACAGCCCTCGAACGTCCCCGTGGGTGGCACCAACACCTTCCACGGGACCAATGTAACTCGTAGGAACTGATTCCACACCCGCGGGTCTCCCAATTTGATAGTATGATGGTAATTTGCACATTTCTAGACTTAGTCTTAAAAACATGACATTAGAGGGTGAAAAATCGAAACAGCCCCCGAACGGCCCCGTGGGTGGCACCAACACCTCCCACGGGACCAATGTAACTCGTCGGAACTGACCCCGCAGTCGCGGGTCTCCCGGTTTGAGAGTGCGACGGTAATTTGTATATTTCTAGACCTAAGGAAAACATGGCGTTAGAGGGTGAAAACTCAAAACAGCCCCCGAACGGCCCCGTGGGTGGCACCAACACCTCCCAGGGGACCAATGTAACTCGTAGGAACTCACCCCGCAGCCGCGGGACTCCCGATTTGAGAACACGACGATAATTTGCATATTTCTTGACTTGGGCTTAAAAATATGGCGTTGGAGGGTGATAACTCGAAACATCCACCAAACGGCCCCATGGGTGGCATTAACACCTACCACGGGACAAATATAACTCTTAGGAACTGAACCCGCATCCGCGGGTCTCCCGATTTAAGAATACGACTGTAATTTGCCTATTTCTAAACTTATACTTAAAGCCATGACGTTAGGGGGTGAAAAGTCGAAACAACCCCCGAACGTCCCCGTGGGTGGCACTAACACCCCCACAGGACCAATGTAACTCATAGGAACTGACCCCGCCGCCGCGGGTCTCCCGGTTTGAGACTACGATGGTAATTTGCATATTTCTAGACATAGGCATAAAAACATGGCGTTCGAGGTTGAAAACTCGAAACAGCCCCCGAACGGCCCCGTGGGTGGCACCAACACCTCCCACGGGACCAATGTAACTCGTAGGAACTGATCCCACAGCCGCGGGTCTCCCGGTTTGAGAGTACGATGGTAATTTGCATATTTCTAGACTTAGGCTTAAAAACATGACGTTAGAGGGTGAAAAGTCAAAACATCCCCCGAACGGACCCGTGGGTGGCACCAACACCTCCCACGGGACCAATGTAACTCGTAGGAACTGACCCCGCAGTCGCGGGTCTCCCGGTTTGAGTGTACGATGGTAATTTGCTTATTTCTAGACTTAATAAAAACATGGCGTTAGAGGGTGAAAAGTCAAAACAGCCCCCGAACGGCCCCGTGGGTGGCACCAACACCTCCCACGGGACCAATGTAACTCGTAGGAACTGACCCTGCAGCCGCGGGACTCCCGGTTTGAGAACACGACGATAATTTGCATATTTCTTGACTTGGGCTTAAAAATATGGCGTTGGAGGGTGATAACTCGAAACAGCCACCAAACAGCCCCATGGGTGGCACCAACACCTACCACGGGACAAATGTAACTCGTAGGAACAGAACTCGCATCCGCGGGTCTCCCGATTTGAGACTGCGACGGTAATTTGCCTATTTCTAAACTTAGGCTTAAAACCATGACGTTAGAGGGTGAAAAGTTGAAACAGCCACCGAACGGCACCGTGGGTGGCACTAACACCCCCACGGGACCAATGTAACTCATAGGAACTGACCCCGCAGCCGCGGGTCTCCCGGTTTGAGAGTACGATGGTAATTTGTATATTTCTAAACTTAAGCAGAACATGGTGTTAGAGGTTGAAAACTCAAAACAGCCCCCGAACGGCCCCGCGGGTGGCACTAACACCTCCCACGGGACCACTGTAACTCGTAGGAACTGATCCCACATCCGCGGGTCTCCCGGTTTGGGAGTACGCTGGTAATATGCACAAATCTAGACTTAGGCTTAAAAACATGATGTTAGAGGGTGAAAAGTCGAAACCACCCCCGAACCGCCCCGTGGGTGACACCGGCACCTTCCACGGGACCAAGGTAACTTGTAGGAACTGACCCCGCAGTCGCGGGACTCCCGATTTGAGAATACGTTGTTAATTTGCAAATTTCTTGACTTAGGCTTAAAAATGTGGCGTTAGAGGGTGAAAACTCGAAACAACCTCCGAACGGCCCCGTGGGTGGCACCAACACCTCCCACAGGACCAATGTAACTCGTACGAACTGACCCCGCAGCCGCGGGTCTCCCTATTTGAGAATACGACGGTAATTTGCATATTTCTAGACTTAAGCAAATCATGGCGTTATTGGGTGAAATCTCGAAATACCCCCGAACGTCCCCGTGGGTTGTACCAACACCTCCCACGGGACCAATGTAACTCGTAGGAACTGATCCCACAGTTGCGGGTCTCTCGATTTGAGAGTACGACGGTAATTTGCATATTTCTAGACTTAGTCTTAGAAACATGACGTTAGAGGGTGAAAACTCAAAACAGCCCCCGAACGGCCCCGTGGGTGGATCAACACCTACCATGGTTCTAATGTAACTCGTAGGAACTGACCCCGCAGTCGCGGGTCCCCCGGTTTGAGAGTACGATGGTAATTTGCATATTTACAAAATTAAGCAAAAAACATGGCGAGAGGGTGAAAACCCGAAACAGCCCTCGAACGGCCCCGTGGGTGGCACCAACACCTCCCACGGGACCATTATAACTCGTAGGAGCTGACCCCACAGCTGCGGGTCTCCCAGTTTGAGAATACGACGATAATTTGCATCTTTCTTGACTTAGGCTTAAAAACATTACGTTAGAGGGTGAAAAGTCGAAACAGCCCCCGAACGGACCCGTGGGTGGCACCAACACCTCCCACGGGGCCAATGTAACTCGTAGGAAATGGCCCCGCAATCGCGGTTCTCCCTATTTGATAATACCATGGTAATTTGTATATTTCTAAACTTAGGCTTAAAAACATGACGTAAGAGGGTGAAAAGTCAAAATAGCCCCCGAATGACCCCGTGGGTGGCACCAACACCTCCCACAGGACCAATGTAACTCGTAGGAACTGACCCCGTACCCGCGGGTCTCCCGGTTTGAAAGTACGAAGGTAATTTGCATATTTCTAGACTTAAGCAAAACATGGCGTTAAAGGGTGAAAACTTGAAACAACCCCCGAACGGCCCCGTGGGTGGCACCATCACCTCCCACGGGACCAATGTAACTCGTAGGAACTGACCCCGCAGCCGCGGGTCTCCCGGTTTGAGAATACGACGGTAATTGGCATATTTCTAGACTTTGGCTTTAAAACGTGACCTTAGAGGGTGAAAACTCAAACTAGCCCCCGAACGGCCCCGTGGTTGGCACCAACACCTCCCACGGAACCCATGTAACTCGTAGGAACTGACCCCGCGACCGCAGGTCTCCCAGTTTGAGAGTACAACGATAATTTGCATATTTCCAAAATTAAGCAAAACATGACGTTAGAGGGTGAAAACTCGAAACAGCTCCCGAACGGCCCCGTGGGTGGTACCAACACCTACCACGTACCCAATGTAACTCGACGGAACTGACCCCGCAGCCGCGGGTCTCCCGGTTTGAGAATACGATGATAATTTGTATATTTCTATACTTAGGCTCAAAAACATGGCGTTAGAGTGTGAAAACTCGAAACAGCCCCGAACGGCCCCATGGGTGGCACCAACACCTCCCACGGGATCAATGTAACTCATAGGAACTGATCCCACACCCGCGGGTCTCCCGGTTTGAGTGTACGATGGTAATTTGCTTATTTCTAGACTAAATAAAAACATGGTGTTAGAGGGTGAATACTCAAAACAGTCCCTGAACGTCCCCGTGGGTGGCACCAACACCTCCCACGGGACCAATGTAACTAGTAGGAACTGACCCCACAGCCGCGGGACTCCCGTTTTGAGAATACGACGATAATTTACATATTTCTTGACTTAGGCTTAAAAATATGGCTTTTGAGGGTGAAAACTCGAAACAACCCCCGAACGGCCCCGTGGGTGGCACCAACACCTACCACGAGACAAATGTAACTCATAGGAATTGACCCCACAGCCGCGGGTCTCCTGGTTGGAGTGTACGACGATAATTTTTTATATTTCTAGACTTAGGCTAAAAAACATGACGTTAGAGGGTGAAAAGTCAAAAAAAAAAACCTAATGGCACCGTGGGTGGCACCAACACCTCCCACAGGACCAATATAACTCGTAGGAACTGACCCCATAGCCGCGGGACTCCCAGTTTGAGAATACGACGATAATTTGCATATTTCTTGACTTAGGCTTAAAAACATGGGTTTAGAGGGTGAAAACTCGAAACAACCCCCGAACGGCCCCGTAGGTGGCACCAACACCTCCCACGGGACCAACGTAACTCGTAGGAACTGACTCCACAGCCGCGGGTCTCCCGGTTTGAGAATACGACGATAATTTGCATATTTCTTGACTTAGGCTTCAAAACATGGCGTTAGAGGGTGAAAACTAGAGACAACCCCCGAACGGCCCCGTGGGTGGAACCAACACCTCCCACGGGACCAATACAACTGGTACGAACTAAGCCCACAGCCGCGGGTCTCCCGGTTTGATTGTAGGACGGTAATTTGGATATTTCTAGACTTAAGCAAAACATGGCTTTAGAGGGTGAAAAATCGAAACAGTCCCCGAACGGCCCCGTGGGTGGAACCAACACCTCCCACGGGACCAATGTAACTCGTAGGTACTGACCCCACAGCCGCGGGTCTTCCGATTTGAGATTAGGACAGTAATTTGAATATTTATAGACTTAGGCTTAAAACATGACATTAGAGGGCGAAACTCGAAACAGCCCCCGAAAAGTCCCCTGGGTGGCACCAACACCTCCCACGGGACCAATGTAACTCGTACAAAGTGATCCCGCAGTCGTGGGTCTCCCGGTTTGATAATACGACGGTAATTTTTATATTTCTAGAGTTACGCTTAAAAACATGACGTTAGAGGGTAAAAACTCGAAACAGACCCCGAACGGCCCCGTGGTTGGCACCAACACCTCGCACGGGACCAATGTAACTCGTAGGAACTGACCGAGCAGCCGCGGGTCTCCCGATTTGATTGTACGACGGTAATTTGCATATTTCTAGACTTAAGGCTAACATGGCGTTAGAGGGTGAAAACTCGAAATAGCCCCCGAACGTCCTCGTGGGTGGTACCAACACCTCCCACGGGACCAATGTAACTCGTAGGAACTGATCCCGCAGCCGCGGGTCTCCCGGTTTGATAGTACGATGGTAATTTGCACATTTCTAGACTTAGGCTTAAAAACATTACGTTAGAGGCTGAAAAGTCAAAACAGCCCCCGAACGACCCCGTGGGTGGCACCAACACCTCCCACGGAACCAATGTAACTCGTAGGAACTGACCCCGCAGTCGCGGGTCTCCCGGTTGGAGAATACGACGGTAATTTGCATATTTCTAGACTTAGTCTTAAAAACATGACGTTAGAGGGTGAAAAATCGAAACAGACCCCGAACGGCCCCGTGGGTGGCACCAACACCTCCCACGGGACCAATATAACTCGTCGGAACTGACCCCGCAGCCGCGAATCTCCCGGTTTGAGAGTACGATGGTAATTTGTATATTTTTAGACTTAAGGAAAACATGGCGTTAGAGGGTGAAAACTCGAAACAGCCTCCGAACGGCCCCGTGGGTGGCACCAACACCTCCCACGGGACCAATGTAACTCGTAGGAACTGACCCCGCAGCCGCGGGACTCTCGATTTGAGAACACGACGATAATTTTCATATTTCTTGACTTGGGCTTAAAAATATGGCGTTGGAGGGTGATAACTCGAAACAGCCACCAAACGGCCCCATGGGTGGCACCAACACCTACCACGGGACAAATGTAACTCGTAGGAACTGTACCCGCATCCGCGGGTCTCCCGATTTGAGAATACGATGGTAATTTGCATATTTCTAAACTTAGGCTTAAAACCATGATGTTAGAGGGTGAAAAGTCGAAACAGCCCCCGAACGGCCCCGTGGGTGGTACTAACACCCCCACGGGACCAATGTAACTCATAGGAACTGACCCTGCAGCCGCGGGACTCCTGGTTTGAGAGCACGATGGTAATTTGCATATTTCTAGACATAGGCATAAAAACATCGCGTTAGAGGTTGAAAACTCGAAACGGGGGCCCGAACGGCCCCGTGGGTGGCACCAAGACCTCCCACGTGACCAATGTAACTCGTAGGAACTGATCCCACAGCCGCGGGTCTCCCGGTTTGATAGTACGATGGTAATTTGCATATTTCTAGACTTAGGCTTAAAAACATGATGTTAGAGGGTGAAAAGTCGAAACATCCCCCGAACGGACCCGTGGGTGGCACCAACACCTCCCACGGGACCAATGTAACTCGTAGGAACTGACCCCGCAGTCGCGGGTCTCCCGGTTTGAGTGTACGATGGTAATTTGCTTATTTCTAGACTAAATAAAAACATGGTGTTAGAGGTTGAATACTCAAAACAGTCCCTGAACGGCCCCGTGGGTGGCACCAACACCTCCCACGGGACCAATGTAACTAGTTGGAAGTGACCCCACAGCCGCGGGACTCCCGTTTTGAGAATACGACGATAATTTACATATTTCTTGACTTAGGCTTAAAAATATGGCGTTTGAGGGTGAAAACTCGAAACAACCCCCGAACGGCCATGTGGGTGGCACCAACACCTCCCACGGGACAAATGTAACTCGTAGGAATTGACCCCACAACCGCGGGTCTCCTGGTTGGAGTGTACGACGATAATTTTTTATACTTCTAGACTTAGGCTAAAAAACATGACGTTAAAGGGTGAAAAGTCGAAAAAAAACCCTAATGGCACCGTGGGTGGCACCAACACGTCCCACGGGACCAATATAACTCGTAGGAACTGACCCCATAGCCGCAGGACTCCCATTTTGAGAATACGACGATAATTTGCACATTTCTTGACTTAGGCTTAAAAACATGGTGTTAGAGGGTGAAAACTCGAAACAACCCCCGAACGGCCCCGTAGGTGGGACCAACACCTCCCACGGGACCAACGTAACTCGTAGGAACTGACCCCACAGCCGCGGGTCTCCCGGTTTGAGAATACAACGATAATTTGCATATTTCTTGACTTAGGCTTCAAAACATGGCGTTAGAGGGTGAAAACTAGAGACAACCCCCGAACGGCCCCGTGGGTGGAACCAACACCTCCCACGGGACCAATGCAACTGGTACGAACTGAGCCCGCAGCCGCGGGTCTCCCAGTTTGATTGTAGGACGGTAATTTGCACATTTCTAGACTTAAGGAAAACATGGCTTTAGAGGGTGAAAAATCGAAACAGTCCCCGAACGGCCCCGTGGGTGGCACCAACACCTCCCACGGGACCAATGTAACTCGTAGGTACTGACCCCACAACCGCGGGTCTTCCGATTTGAGATTAGGACGGTAATTTGAATATTTATAGACTTAGGCTTAAAACATGACATTAGAGGGCGAAACTCGAAACAGCCCCCGAAAAGTCCCGTGGGTGGCACCAACACCTCCCACGGGACCAATGTAACTCGTACAAATTGATCCCGCAGTCGTGGGTCTCCCGGTTTGATAATACGACGGTAATTTTTATATTTCTAGAGTTATGCTTAAAAACATGACGTTAGAGGGCAAAAACTCGAAACTGACCCCGAACGGCCCCGTGGGTGGCACCAACACCTCGACCAATGTAACTCATAGGAACTGACCGAGCAGCCACGGGTCTCACGGTTTGATTGTACGACGGTAATTTGCATATTTCTAGACTTAAGGCTAACATGGCGTTTGATGGTGAAAACTCGAAACAGTCCCCGAACGGCCCGGTGGGTGGCACCAACACCTCCCACGGGACCAATGTAATTCGTAGGAACTGACCCCACAACCGCGGATCTCCCGATTTTAGAATACGACGATAATTAGCGTATTTCTAGTCTTAGGATTAAAAACATGGCGTTAGAGGGTGAAAACTCGAAACAGCCCTCGAACGTCCCCGTGGGTGGCACCAACACCTTCCACGGGACCAATGTAACTCGTAGGAACTGATTCCACACCCGCGGGTCTCCCAATTTGATAGTATGATGGTAATTTGCAAATTTCTAGACTTAGTCTTAAAAACATGACATTAGAGGGTGAAAAATCGAAACAGCCCCCGAACGGCCCCGTGGGTGGCACCAACACCTCCCACGGGACCAATGTAACTCGTCGGAACTGACCCCGCAGTCGCGGGTCTCCCGGTTTGAGAGTACGACGGTAATTTGTATATTTCTAGACCTAAGGAAAACATGGCGTTAGAGGGTGAAAACTCGAAACAGCCCCCGAACGGCCCCGTGGGTGGCACCAACACCTCCTAGGGGACCAATGTAACTCGTAGGAACTCACCTCGCAGCCGCGGGACTCCCGATTTGAGAACACGACGATAATTTGCATATTTCTTGACTTGGGCTTAAAAATATGGCGTTGGAGGGTGATAACTCGAAACATCCACCAAACGGCCCCATGGGTGGCATCAACACCTACCACGGGACAAATATAACTCTTAGGAACTGAACCCGCATCCGCGGGTCTCCCGATTTAAGAATACGACGGTAATTTGCCTATTTATAAACTTATACTTAAAACCATGACGTTAGGGGGTGAAAAGTCGAAACAACCCCCGAACGTCCCCGTGGGTGGCACTAACACCCCCACAGGACCAATGTAACTCATAGGAACTGACCCCGCCGCCGCGGGTCTCCCGATTTGAGACTACGATGGTAATTTGCATATTTCTAGACATAGGCATAAAAACATGGCGTTCGAGGTTGAAAACTCGAAACAGCCCCCGAACGGCCCCGTGGGTGGCACCAACACCTCCCACGGGACCAATGTAACTCGTAGGAACTGATCCCACAGCCGCGGGTCTCCCGGTTTGAGAGTACGATGGTAATTTGCATATTTCTAGACTTAGGCTTAAAAACATGACGTTAGAGGGTGAAAAGTCAAAACATCCCCCGAACGGACCCGTGGGTGGCACCAACACCTCCCACGGGACCAATGTAACTCGTAGGAACTGACCCCGCAGTCGCGGGTCTCCCGGTTTGAGTGTACGATGGTAATTTGCTTATTTCTAGACTTAATAAAAACATGGCGTTAGAGGGTGAAAAGTCAAAACAGCCCCCGAACGGCCCCGTGGGTGGCACCAACACCTCCCACGGGACCAATGTAACTCGTAGGAACTGACCCTGCAGCCGCGGGACTCCCGGTTTGAGAACACGACGATAATTTGCATATTTCTTGACTTGGGCTTAAAAATATGGCGTTGGAGGGTGATAACTCGAAACAGCCACCAAACAGCCCCATGGGTGGCACCAACACCTACCACGGGACAAATGTAACTCGTAGGAACAGAACTCGCATCCGCGGGTCTCCCGATTTGAGACTGCGACGGTAATTTGCCTATTTCTAAACTTAGGCTTAAAACCATGACGTTAGAGGGTGAAAACTTGAAACAGCCACCGAACGGCCCCGTGGGTGGCACTAACACCCCCACGGGACCAATGTAACTCATAGGAACTGACCCCGCAGCTGCGGGTCTCCCTGTTTGAGAGTACGATGGTAATTTGTATATTTCTAAACTTAAGCAGAACATGGCGTTAGAGGTTGAAAACTCAAAACAGCCCCCGAACGGCCCCGCGGGTGGCACTAACACCTCCCACGGGACCAATGTAACTCGTAGGAACTGATCCCACATCCGCGGGTCTCCCGGTTTGGGAGTACGCTGGTAATATGCACAAATCTAGACTTAGGCTTAAAAACATGATGTTAGAGGGTGAAAAGTCGAAACCGCCCCCGAACCGCCCCGTGGGTGACACCAGCACCTTCCACGGGACCAAGGTAACTTGTAGGAACTGACCCCGCAATCGCGGGACTCCCGATTTGAGAATACGTTGTTAATTTGCAAATTTCTTGACTTAGGCTTAAAAATGTGGCGTTAGAGGGTGAAAACTCGAAACAACCTCCGAACGGCCCCGTGGGTGGCACCAACACCTCCCACAGGACCAATGTAACTCGTACGAACTGACCCCGCAGCCGCGGGTCTCCCTATTTGAGAATACGACGGTAATTTGCATATTTCTAGACTTAGTCTTAGAAACATGACGTTAGAGGGTGAAAACTCAAAACAGCCCCCGAACGGCCCCGTGGGTGGATCAACACCTACCATGGTTCTAATGTAACTCGTAGGAACTGACCCCGCAGTCGCGGGTCTCCCGGTTTGAGAGTACGATGGTAATTTGCATATTTCCAAAATTAAGCAAAAACATGGCGTTAGAGGGTGAAAACCCGAAACAGCCCTCGAACGGCCCCGTGGGTGGCACCAACACCTCCCACAGGACCATTATAACTCGTAGGAGCTGACCCCACAGCTGCGGGTCTCCCAGTTTGAGAATACGACGATAATTTGCATCTTTCTTGATTTAGGCTTAAAAACATTACGTTAGAGGGTGAAAAGTCGAAACAGCCCCCGAACGGACCCGTGGGTGGCACCAACACCTCCCACGGGGCCAATGTAACTCGTAGGAAATGGCCCCGCAACTGCGGTTCTCCCTATTTGATAATACCATGGTAATTTGTATATTTCTAAACTTAGGCTTAAAAACATGACGTAAGAGGGTGAAAAGTCAAATAAGTCCCCGAAAGACCCCGTGGGTGGCACCAACACCTCCCACGGGACCAATGTAACTCGTAGGAACTGACCCCGTACCCGCGGGTCTCCCGGTTTGAAAGTACGAAGGTAATTTGCATATTTCTAGACTTAAGCAAAACATGGGGTTAAAGGGTGAAAACTTGAAACAGCCCCCGAACGGCCCCGTCGGTGGCACCTACACCTCCCACGGGACCAATGTAACTCGTAGGAACTGATCCCACAGCCGCGGGACTCCCAGTTTTAGAATACGATGATAATTTGCATATTTCTTGACTTAGGCTTTAAAAAATGGTGTTAGAGGGTGAAAACTCGAAACAACCCCCGAACGGCCCCGTGGGTGGCACCATCACCTCCCACGGGACCAATGTAACTCGTAGGAACTGACCCCGCAGCCGCGGGTCTCCCGGTTTGAGAATACGACGGTAATTGGCATATTTCTAGACTTTGGCTTTAAAACGTGACCTTAGAGGGTGAAAACTCAAACTAGCCCCCGAACGGCCCCGTGGTTGGCACCAACACCTCCCACGGGACCCATGTAACTCGTAGGAACTGACCCCGCGACCGCAGGTCTCCCGGTTTGAGAGTACAACGATAATTTGCATATTTCCAAAATTAAGCAAAACATGACGTTAGAGGGTGAAAACTCGAAACAGCTCCCGAACGGCCCCGTGGGTGGTACCAACACCTACCACGTACCCAATGTAACTCGACGGAACTGACCCCGCAGCCGCGGGTCTCCCGGTTTGAGAATACGATGATAATTTGCATATTTCTATACTTAGGCTCAAAAACATGGCGTTAGAGTGTGAAAACTCGAAACAGCCCCGAACGGCCCCATGGGTGGCACCAACACCTCCTACGGGATCAATGTAACTCATAGGAACTGATCCCACACCCGCGGGTCTCCCGGTTTCATAGTACGATAGTAATTTGCATATTTCTAGACTAAGGATTAAAAACATGTTGTTAGAGGGTGAAAAGTCGAAAAAGCCCCCGAATACCCCGTGGGTGGCACCAACACCTCCCACGGGACCAATGTAACTCGAAGGAACTCACCCCGCAGTCGTGGGTCTCGCAGTTTGAGAGTACGACGGTAATTTTCATATTTCTAGACTTAAGCAAAACATGGCGTTAGAGGGTGAAAACTCGAAACAGCCCCCGAATGGCACCGTGGGTGGCACCAATACCTCCCACAGGACCAATGTAACTACTAGGAACTGACCCCACAGCCGTGGGACTCCCGGTTTGAGAATACGATGATAATTTGCATTTTTCTTGACTTACACTTAAAAACATGGTGTTGGAGGGTTAAAACTCGAAACAACCCCCGAACGACCCCGTGGGTGGCACCATCACCTCCCACAGGACCAATGTAACTCGTAGGAACTGACCCCACAGCCGCGGGCGGGTCTCCCGGTTTGAGAATACGGCGGTAATTGGCATATGACTAGACTTAGGCTTAAAAACATGACATTAGAGAGTTAAAACTCGAACTAGCCCCCGAACGGCCCGGTGGGTGGCACTAACACCTCCCACGGGACCAATGTAACTCATAGGAACTGACCCCGCAGTCGCAGGTCTCCCGGTTTGAGAGTACGATGGTAATTTGCATATTTCTAGACTTAAGCAAAATGTGGCGTTAGAGGGTGATAACTGGAAACAGCCCCCGAACGGCCCCATGGGTGGCACCAACACCTCCCACGGGACAAATGTAACTCGTAGGAACTGAGCCCACAACTGCGTGCTTCCCGGTTTGAGAATACGACGATAATTTGCATCTTTCTTGACTTAGGCTTAAAAACATGGCGTTAGAGAGTGAAAAGTCGAAACAACCCCCGAACGGACCCGTGGGTGGCACCAACACCTCCCACGGGACCAATGTAACTCGTAGGACATGAACCCGCAGCCGTGGGTCTCCCGGTTTGAGAGTACGATGGTAATTTTCTTTTTGCTAGACTTAGGCTAAAAAATATGACGTTAGAGGGTGAAAACTCGAAACAGCCCCCGAACGGCCCCGTGGGTGGCAACAACACCTCCCACGGGACCAATGTAACTCGTTGGAACTGACCCCGCAGTCGCGGTTCTCCCGGTTTGAGAGTACGACGATAATTTGCATATTTCTAGACTTAAGCAAATCATGGCGTTAGCGGCTGAAAACTCGAAACAGCCCCCGAACATCCCTGTGGGTGGTACCAACACCTCCCTTGGGACCAATGTAACTCATAGGAACTGATCCAACAGCCACGGGTCTCCCGGTTTGAGAGTATGACGGTAATTTGCATATTTCTAGACTTAAGCAAAATTTGGCATTAGTGGGTGAAAACTCAAAACAACCCCCGAATGGTCCCGTGGGTGGGACCAACACCTCCCACGGGACCAATGTAACTCGTAGGAACTGACCCCACAGCTGCAGGTCTCCCGGTTTGAGAATAAATGATAATTTGAACCTTTCTTGGCTTAGGCTTAAAAACATGGCGTTATAGGGTGAAAAGTCGAAACAGCCCCCGAACGGACCCGTGGGTGGCACCAATACCTCCCACGGGACCAATATAACTCGTAGG
Source organism: Sambucus nigra (assembly GCA_949130495.1). Taxonomy (NCBI): domain Eukaryota; kingdom Viridiplantae; phylum Streptophyta; class Magnoliopsida; order Dipsacales; family Adoxaceae; genus Sambucus; species Sambucus nigra. Next base: position 304,526,100 of record OX422207.1, on the reverse strand, counting down.
AAATGACCTCGCAGCCGCGGATCTCCTGATTTGAGAGTACGATGGTAATTTTCTTTTTTCTAGACTTCAGTAAATCATGGCGTTAGTGGGTGAAAACTCGAAACAGCCCCCGAACGGCCCCGTGTGTGGAAACAACACCTCCCACGGGACCAATGTAACTCGTTGGAAGTGACCCCGCAGTCGGGGGTCTCTCGGTTTGAGAGTACGATGGTAATTTGCATATTTCTAGACTTCAGTAAATCATGGCGTTAGAAGGTGAAAACTCGAAATAGCCCCCAAACGTCCCTGTGGGTGGTACCAACACCTCCCACGGGACCAATGTAACTCATAGGAAGTGATCCCACAGTCGCGGGTCTCCCGGTTTGAGAGTACGACGGTAATTTGCATATTTATATACTTAGGCTTAAACACATGACGTTAGAGGGTGAAAACTCAAAACAGCACCCAAATGGCCCCGTGGGTGGATCAACACCTCCCATGGGACCAATGTAACTCGTAGGAACTGACCCCGCAGTCGCGGGTCTCTTGGTTTGAGAGTACGATGGCAATTTACATATTTGTAGAATTAAGCAAAACATGGCGTTAGAGGGTGAAAACATGAAACAGCCCCCGAACGGCCCCGTGGGTGGCACGAACACCTCCCACGGGACCACTGTAACTCGTAGGAACTGACCCCACAGCTGCGGGTCTCCCAATTTGAGAATACGACGATAATTTGCATATTTCCTGACTTAGGCTTAAAAACATGGCGTTAGAGAGTGAAAAGTCGAAACAGCCCCCGAACAGACCCATGGGTGGCACCAATACCTCCCACGGGACCAATGTAACTTGTAGGAAATGACCCCGCAACCGCGGATCTCCCGGTTTGAGAGTACGACGGTAATTTGCTTATTTTAGACTTAAGCAAAAAATGGCGTTAGAGGGTGATAGATCGAAACAGCCCACGAACGGCCCCGTGGGTGGCACCAACACCTCCCACGGGACCAATGTAACTCGTACGAACTGACCCCCCAGCCACGGGTCTCTCGGTTTGAGAAACGACAGTAATTTTCATATTTTTAGACTTAGGATTAAAAACATGACGTTAGAGAGTGAAAACTCGAAACAGCCCCCGAACGGCCCCGTGGGTGGCACCAACACCTCCCGCGGGACCAATGTAACTAGTAGGAAGTGACCCCATAGCCGTGGGTCTCCCGGTTTGAGAATACGACGATAATTTGCGTATTTCTTGACTTAGGCTTAAAAATATGGCGTTAGAGGGTGAAAACTCGAAACAGCCCCCGAACGGCCCCATGGGTGGCACCAACAACTCCCACGGGACCAATGTAACTCGTAGGAACTGATCCCACACCCGCGGGTCTCCCGGTTTGATAGTACGACGGTAATTTGCACATTTCTAGACTTAGGCTTAAAAACATGACGTTAGATGGGGAAAAGTCAAAAGAGCCCCCGAACGACCCCGTGGGTGGCACCAACACCTCACACGGAAACAATGTAACTCGTAGGAACTGACCCCGCAGCCGCGGGTCTCCCGGTTAGAGGATACGATGGTAATTTGCATATTTCTAGACTTAGGCTTAAAAACATGACGTTAGAGGGTGAAAACTCGAAACAGCCCCCGAACGGCTCCGTGGGTGGCACCAACACCTCCCACGGGACCAATGTAACTTATAGGAACTGACCCCGCAGCCGCGGGTCTCCCGGTTTGAGAGTACGATGGTAATTTGTATATTTCTAAACTTAAGCAGAACATGGCGTTAGAGGGTGAAAACTCAAAACAGCCCCCGAACGGCCCCGTGGGTGGCACCAACACCTCCCACGGGACCAATATAACTCGTAGGAACTGATCCCGCAGCCGCGGGACTCCCAATTCGAGAACACGACGATAATTTGCATATTTCTTGACTTGGGTTTAAAAATATGGAGTTGGAGGGTGAAAACTCGAAACAGCCACCAAACGGCCCCATGGGTGGCACCAACACCTACCACGGGACAAATGTAACTCGTAGGAACTGAACCCGCATCCGCGGGTCTCCCGATTTGAGAATACGACAGTAATTTTCATATTTCTAGACTTAAGTAAAATATGGCGTTAGAGGGTAAAAACTCGAAATAGCTCCTGAACGGCCCCGTGGGTGGCACCAACACCCCCGCAGGACCAATGTAACTCATAGGAACTGACCCCGTAGTTGCGGGTCTCCCGGTTTGAGAGTACGACGGTAATTTGCATATTTCTAGACATAGGCTTAAAAACATGGCGGTAGAGGGTGAAAACTCGAAATAGCCCCCGAACGGCCCCATGGGTGGCACCAACACCTCCCACGGGACCAGTGTAACTCGTAGGAACTGATCCCACACCCGCGGGTCTCCCGGTTTGATAGTACGATGGTAATTTGCACATTTCTATACTTAGGCTTAAAAACATGACGTTCGAGGGTGAAAAGTCAAAACAGCCCTCGAACGACCCCGTGGGTGGCACCAACACCTCCCACGGGACCAATGTAACTCGTAGGAACTGACCCTGCAGCAGCGGGTCTCCCGGTTTGAGAATACGATGGTAATTTGCATATTTCTAGACTTAGCATTAAAAACATGACGTTAGAGGGTAAAAATTCGAAACAACCCCCGAACGGTCCCGTGGGTGGATCAACACCTCCCACGGGACCAATTCAACTCGTAGGAACTGACCCCGCAGCCACGGGTCTCCCAGTTTGAGGGTACAACGATAATTTGCATATTTTTAGAATTAAGCAAAACATGGCGTTAGATGGTAAAACTCGAAACAACCCCCGAACGGCCCTGTGGGTGGCTCCAACACCTTCCACGTGACCAAGGTAACTCGTAGGAACTGACTCCACAGCCGTGGGTCTCCCGGTTTGAGAATACGACGATAATTTGCATATTTCTTGACTTAGTCTTAAAAACATGGTGTTAGAAGGTGAAAACTCGAAACAGCCCCCAAAAGTCCCCGTGGGTGGCACCAACACCTCCCACGGGACCAATGTAACTCGTAGGAACTGATCCCACAGCCGCGCGTCTCCCGGTTGGAGTGTACGACGATAATACGATATTTCTAGACTTAGGCTAAAAAACATGACGTTAGAGGGTGAAAAGTCGAAAAAAAACCCGAATGGCCCCGTGGGTGGTACCAACACCTCCCACGGGACCAATGTAGCTCGTAGGAACTGACCCCACAACCGCGGGACTCCCAGTTTGAGAATACGACGATAATTTGCATATTTCTTGACTTAGGCTTAAAAACATGGTGTTAGAGGGTGAAAACTCGAAACAACCCCCAAACGGCCCCCGTGGGTGGCACCATCACCTCCCACGGGACCAATGTAACTCGTAGGAACTGACCCCGCAGCCGCGGGTCTCCCGGTTTTAGAATACGACGGTAATTTGTATATTTCTAGACTTAGGCTTAAAAACATGACATTAGAGGGTGAAAACTCGAAACAGCCCCCGAACGACCCCGTGGGTGGCGCCAGCACCTCCCATGGGACCAATGTAACTCTTAGGAACTGACCCTGCAGCCGCAGGTCTCCCGGTTTGAGAGTACGGCGGTAATTTTTCATATTTCTAGACTTAAGTAAAATATGGCATTAGAGGGTGATAACTCGAAACTGCCCCCGACGGCCCCGTGGGTGGCACCAACACCTCCCACGGGACAAACGTAACTCGTAGGAACTGACCCCACAGCCGCGGGTCTCCCGGTTTGAGAATACGACGTTAATTTGCATATTTCTTGACTTAGGCTTAATAACATGGCGTTAGAGCGTGAAAACTCGAAACAACCCCCGAACGGCCCCGTGGGTGGCACCAACACCTCCCACGGGACCAATGTAACTCGTAGGAACTGACCCCACAGCCGCGGGTCTTCCGATTTCAGAGTACGACGGTAAATTTTATATTTATAGACTTAGGCTTAAAACATGACATTAGAGGGCGAAAACTCGAAATAGCCCCCGAACAGCCCCGTGGGTGGCACCAACACCTCCTACGGGACCAATGTAACTCGTACAAACTGATCCCGCAGCCGTGGGTCTCTCGGTTTGAGAATACAACGGTAATTTCAATATTTCTAGACTTACGCTTAAAAACATGACGTTAGAGGGTAAAACCTCGAAACAGACCCCGAACGGCCCCGTGGGTGGCACCAACACCTCGCACGGGATTAATGTAATTCGTAAGAACTGACCCCGCAGCCGCAGGTCTCCTGGTTTGAGAGTACGACGGTAATTTGCATATTTCTAGACTTAAGCAAAATGTGGCGTTAGAGGGTGATATCTCGAAACAGCCCCCGAACGGCCCCGTAGGTGGCACCAACACCTCCCACGGGACCAATGTAACTCGTAGGAACTTACCCCCTAGCTGCGGGACTCCTGCTTTGAGAATACGACGATAATATACATATTTCTTGACTTAGGCTTATAAACCTGGCGTTAGAGGGTGAAAACTCGAAACAACCCCCGAACGGCCCCGTGGGTGGCACCTACACCTCCCACGGGATCAATGTAACTCGTAGGAACTAACCCCGCAGCTGCGGGTCTCCCGGTTTGATAGTGTGATGGTAATTGCAAATTTCTAGACTTAGGCTTAAAAATATGATGTAAGAGGGTGAAAAGTCGAAACTTCCCTCGAACGGCCCCGTGGTGGCACCAACACCTCCCACGGGACCAATGTAACTCGTACGAACTCACCCCGCAGCCGTGGGTCTCCCGATTTGAGAGTACGACGGTAATTTGTATATTTCTACACTTAAACAAAACATGGCGTTAGAGGGTGATAACTCGAAACAGCCCCCGAACGGCACTGTGGGTGGCACCAACACCTTCCACGGGAGCAATGTAACTCGTAGGAACTGACCCCGCAGCCGCGGGACTCGCGGTTTGAGAATACAACGATAATTTGCATATTTCTTGACTTAGGATTAAAAACATGGCGTTAGAGGGTGAAAACTCGAAACAACCCCCAAACGACCCCGTGGGTGGCACCATCACCTCCCACGGGACCAATGTAACTCGTAGGAACTGACCCCACAGCCGCGGATCTCCCGGTTTGAGAATACAACGGTAATTGGAATATTTCTAGACTTAGGCTTAAAAACATGACGTTAGAGGGTGGAAACTCGAAACAACCCCCGAACGGCTCCGTGGGTGGCACCAACACCTCCCACGGGACCATTGTAACTCATAGGAACTAACCCCACAGCCGCGGGACTCCCAGTTTGAGAATACGATGATAATTTGCATATATCTTGACTTACGCTTAAAAACATGACGTTAGAGGGTGAAAACTCGGAACAGCCCCCGAACGGCCCCGTGGGTGGCACCAACACCTCCCACAGGACCAATGTAACTCGTAGGAACTGACCCCGCAGCCGTAGGTCTCCCAGTTTGAGAGTACGAAGATAATTTGCATATTTCTTGACTTAAGCAAAACATGGCATTAGAGGGTGATAACTCGAAACTGCCTCCGAACGGCCCCGTGGGTGGCACTAACACCTCCCACGGGACCAACGTAACTCATAGGAACTGACCCCACAGCTACGGGACTCCCGGTTTGAGATTACGACGATAATTTGCATATTTCTTGACTTAGGCTTAAAAACATGGCGATAGAGGGTGAAAACTCGAAACAACCCCCGAACGGCCCAGTGGGTGGCACCAACACCTCCCACGGGACCAATGTAACTCGTAGTCACTGATCCCACTGTCGCGGGTCTCCGAGTTTCAAAGTACGACGGTAATTTGCATGTTTATAGACTTAGGCCTAAAAACATGACGTTAGAGGGTAAAAACTCGAAACAACCCACGAACGGCCCCGTGGGTGGATCAACACCTCCCACGAGACCAATATAACTCGTAGGAACTGACCCCGCAACCGCGGGTCTGCCAGTTTGAGGATACGACGATAATTTGCATATTTTTAGAATTAAGCAAAACATGGCGTTAGAGGGTAAAACTTGAAACAACCCCCGAACGGCCCCGTGGGTGGCTCCAACACCTCCCACGGGACCAAGGTAACTCGTAGGAACTAACCCCACAGCTGCGGGTCTCCCGGTTTGAGAATACGACAAAAATTTGCATATTTCTTGACTTAGGCTTAAAAACATGGTGTTAGAGGGTGAAAACTCGAAACAGCAACCAAAAGTCCCCGTGGGTGGCACCAACACCTCCCACGGGACCAATGTAACTCGTAGGAAGTGATCCCACAGCCGTGGGTCTCCCGGTTGGAGTGTACGATGATAATATGCATATTTCTAGACTTAGGCTAAAAAACATGACGTTAGAGGGTGAAAAGTCGAAAAAAACCCCGAATGGCCCCGTGGGTGGCACCAACACCTCCCACAGGACCAATGTAACTCTTAGGAACTGACCCCACAGCCGTGGGACTCCCAGTTTGAGAATACGACGATAATTTGCATATTTCTTGACTAAGGCTTAAAAACATGGTGTTAGAGGGTGAAAACTCGAAACAACCCCCGAACGGCCCACGTGGGTGGCACCATCACCTCCCACGGGACCAATGTAACTCGTAGGAACTGATCGCGGGTCTCCCGGTTTTTGAATACGATGGTAAATTGCATATTTCTAGACTTAGGCTTAAAAACATGACGTTAGAGGGTGAAAACTCGAAACAGCCCCCGAACGGCCCCGTGGGTGGCGCCAACACCTCCCATAAGACCAATGTAACACTTAGGAACTGACCCCGCAGCCGCAGGTCTCCCGGTTTGAGAGTACGACGGTAATTTTTCATATTTCTAGACTTAAGCAAAATATGGCATTAGAGGGTGATAACTCGAAATTGCCCCCCGAACGGCCCCGTGGGTGGCACCAACACCTCCCACGGGACCAACGTAACTCGTAGGAACTGACCCCACAGCCGCGGGTCTCCCGGTTTGAGTATACGACGATAATCTGCATATTTCTTGACTTAGGCTTAAATACATGGCGTTAGAGGGTGAAAACTCGAAACAACCCCCGAACGGCCCCGTGGGTGGCAACAACACCTCCCACGGGGCCAATGTAACGCGTACGAACTGTCCCCGCAGCCGCGGGTCTCCCGGTTTGATTGTATGACGGTAATTTGCATATTTTTAGACTTAAGCAAACCATGGCTTTAGAGGGTGAAAACTCGAAACAGCCCCTAACGGCCCCGTGGGTGGCACCAACACCTCCCACGGGACCAATGTAACTCGTAGGAACTGACCCCACAGCCGCGGGTCTTCCGATTTGAGAGTACGATGGTAAATTGTATATTTATAGACTTAGGCTTAAAACATGACATTAGAGGGCGAAAACTCGAAATAGCCCCCGAACAGCCCCGTGGGTGGCACCAACACCTCCTACGGGACCAATGTAACTCGTACAAACTGATCCCGCAGCCGTGGGTCTCCCGGTTTGAGAATACGACGGTAATTTATATATTTCTAGACTTACGCTTAAAAACATGACGTTAGAGGGTAAAACCTCGAAACAGACCCCGAACGGCCCCGTGGGTGGCACCAACACCTCGCACGGGACTAATGTAACTCGTAGGAACTGACCCCGCAGCCGCAAGTCTCCTGGTTTGAGAGTACGACGATAATTTGCATATTTCTAGACTTAAGCAAAACGTGCCATAAGAGGGTGATATCTCGAAATATCCCCTGAACGGCCCCGTAGGTGGCACCAACACCTCCCACGGGACCAATGTAACTCGTAGGAACTGACCCCACAGCTGCGGGACTCCCGGTTTGAGAATACGATGATAATTTACATATTTCTTGACTTAGGCTTAAGAACATGGCGTTAGAGGGTGAAAACTCGAAACAACCCCCGAACGGCTCCGTGGGTGACACCAACACCTCCCACGGGACCAATTTAACTCGTAGGAACTGACCCCGCAGCTGCGGGTCTCCCGGTTTGATAGCACGATGGTAATTTGCAAATTTCTAGACTTAGACTTAAAAATATGATATTAGAGGGTGAAAAGTAAACTGCCCTCGAACGGCCCCGTGGTGGCACCAACACCGCCCACGGGACCAATCTAACTCGTACGAACTCACCCCGCAGCCGCAGGTCTCCCGATTTGAGAGTACGACGGTAATTTGTATATTTCTACACTTAAACAAAACATGGCGTTAGAAGGTGATAACTCGAAACAGCCCCCGAACGGCCCTGTGGGTGGCACCAACACCTTCCACGGGAGCAATGTAACTCGTAGGAACTGACCCCGCAGCCGCGGGACTCGCGGTTTGAGAATACAACGATAATTTGCATATTTCTTGACTTAGGATTAAAAACATGGAGTTAGAGGGTAAAAACTCGAAACAACCCCCGAGCGACCCCGTGGGTGGCACCATCACCTCCCACGGGACCAATGTAACTCGTAGGAACTAACCCCACAGCCGCGGATCTCCCGGTTTGAGAATACAACGGTAATTGGAATATTTCTAGACTTAGGCTTAAAAACATGACGTTAGAGGGTGGAAACTCGAAACAACCCCCGAACGGCTCCGTGGGTGGCACCAACACCTCCCACGGGACCATTGTAACTCATAGGAACTAACCCCACAGCCGCGGGACTCCCAGTTTGAGAATACGACTATAATTTGCATATTTCTTGACTTAGGCTTAAAAACCAAACGTTAGAGGGTGAAAACTCATAACAGACCTCGAACGGCCCCGTGGCTGGCACCAACACCTCCCACAGGACCAATGTAACTCGTAGGAACGGACCCCGCAGCCATAGGTCTCCCAGTTTGAGAGTACGACGATAATTTGCATACTTCTTGACTTAAGGAAAACATGGCAATAGAGGGTGATAACTCGAAACTGCCTCCGAACGGCCCCGTGGGTGGCATCAACACCTCCCACAGGACCAACGTAACTCATAGGAACTAACCCCTCAGCTGCGGGACTCCCGGTTTGAGATTACGACGATAATTTGCATATTTCTTAACTTAGGTTTAAAAACATGGCGATAAAGGGTGAAAACATGAAATAACCCCCGAACGGCCCAGTGGGTGGCACCAACACCTCCCCCGAGACCAATGTAACTTGTAGGAACTGACCCAGCAGCCGCCGGTCTCCCGGTTTGAGAGTACGATGGTAATTTGCATATTTCCAGACTTAGGCTTAAAAACATGACATTAGAGGGCGAAAACTCGAAACAGCCCCCGAACAGACCCGTGGGTGGCACCAACACCTCCCACGGGACCAATGTAACTCGTATGAACGGACCCCGCAGCCGCGGGTCTCCTGGTTTGACAATACGACGATAATTTGAATATTTCTAGACTTACGCTTAAAAACATGACGTTAGAGGGTAAAAACTCGAAACAGACCTCGAACGGCCCCATGGGTGGCACCAAAACCTCCCACGAGACCAATGTAACTCGTAGGAACTGACCCCGCAGCCGCAGGTCTCCCGGTTTGAGAGTACGATGGTAATTTGCATATTTCTAGACTTAAGCAAAACGTGGCGTTAGAGGATGATAACTCGAAACAGCCCCCGAACGGCCCCGTGGGTGGCACCAACACCTCCCACGGGACCAATGTAACTCGTAGGAACTGACCCCCCAGCTGCGGGACTCCTGTTTTGAGAATACGACGATAATATACATATTTCTTGACTTAGGCTTATAAACCTGGCGTTAGAGAGTGAAAACTCGAAACAACCCCCGAACGGCCCCGTGGGTGGCACCTACACCTCCCACGGGATCAATGTAACTCGTAGGAACTGACCCCACAGCCGCGGGTCTCCCGGTTTGAGAATACGATGATAATTTACATATTTCTTGACTTAGGCTTAAAAACATGGTGTTAGAGGGTGAAAACTCGAAACAGCCCCCGAACGGCCCCATGGGTGGCACCAACACCTCCCACGGGACCAGTGTAACTCGTAGGAATTGATCCCACACCCGCGGGTCTCCCGGTTTGATAGTACGACGGTAATTTGCACATTTCTAGACTTAGGCTTAAAAACATGACGTTCGAGGGTGAAAAGTCAAAACAGCCCCCGAACGACCCCGTGGGTGGCACCAACACCTCCCACGGGACCAACGTAACTCGTAGGAACTGACCCCGCAACTGCGGGTCTCACGGTTGGAGAATACGACGATAATTTGCATATTTCAAGACTTAGGCTTAAAAACATGATGTTAGTGGGTGAGAAGTCAAAACAGCCCCCGAACGGCCCCGTGGTGGCACTAACACCTCCCACGGGACCAATGTAACTCGTAGGAACCGACCCCGCAGCCGCGGGACTCCCGGTTTGAGAATACGATGATAATTTGCATATTTCTTGACTTAGGCTTAAAAACATGGCGTTAGAGGGTGAAAACTTTAAACAACCTCCGAACGGCCCCATGGGTGGCACCAACACCTCCCACGGGACCAATCTAACTCGTAGGAACTGATCCCACACCCACGGGTCTCCCGGTTTGAGAGTACGACAGTAATTAGCATATTTCTAGACAAAGGATTAAAAACATGTTATTAGAGGGTGAAAAGTCGAAACAGCCCCCGAATGCCCCGTGGGTGGCAACAACACCTCCCACGGGACCAATGTAACTCGTAGGAACTGACCCCGCAATCGCGGGTCTCCCGGTTTGAGAGTACGACGGTAATTTGCATATTTCTAGACTTAAGCAAAACATGGCGTTAGAGGGTGAAAACACGAAACAGCCCCCAAATGGCACCGTGGGTGGCACGAACACCTCCCACGGGACTAATGTAACTAGTAGGAACTGACCCCACAGCCGCGGGACTCTCGGTTAGAGAATACGATGATAATTTGCAAATTTCTTGACTTAGGCTTAAAAACATGGTGTTAGAGGGTGAAAACTCGAAACAACCCCCGAACGACCCCATGGGTGGCACCATCACCTCCCACGGGACCAGTTTAACTCGTAGGAACTGATCCCACAGCCGCGGGTCTCCCGGTTCGAGTGTACGACGATAAGACGCATATTTCTAGACTTAGGATAAAAACATGTCGTTAGAGGGTGAAAAGTCAAAAAAAAACCCGAATGGCCCCTTGGGTGGCACCAACACCTCCCACGGGACCAATGTAACTCCTAGGAACTGATCCCAGTTTGAGAATACGACGATAATTTGCATATTTCTTGACTTAGGCTTAAAAACATGGTGTTAGAGGGTGAAAACTCGAAACAACCCCCGAACGGCCCCCGTGGGTGGCACCATCACCTCCCACGGGACCAATGTAACTCATAGGAACTGACCCCGCAGTCGCGGGTCTCCCGGTTTTAGAATACGACGGTAATTTGCATATTTCTAGACTTAGGCTTAAAAACATGACGTTAGAGGGTGAAAACTCGAAACATCCCCCGAACGACCCCGTGGGGGGCGCCAACACCTCCCAAGGGACCAATGTAACTCTTAGGAACTGACCCCGCAGCCGCAGGTCTCCCGGTTTGAGAGTATAGCGGTAATTTTTCATATTTCTAGACTTAAGCAAAATATGGCATTAGAGGGTGATAACTCGAAACAGCCCCCGAACGGCCCCGTGGGTGGCACCAACACCTCCCACGGGACAAACGTAACTCGTAGGAACTGACCCCACAGCCGCGGGTCTCCTGGTTTGAGAATACGACGATAATTTGCATATTTCTTGACTTAGGCTTAAAAACATGGCGTTAGAGCGTGAAAACTCGAAACAACCCCCGAACGGCCCCGTGGGTGGTACCAACACCTCCCACGGGACCAATGTAACGTGTACGAACTGACCCCGCAGCCGCGGGTCTCCCGGTTTGATTGTATGACGGTAATTTGCATATTTTTAGACTTAAGCAAACCATGGCTTTAGAGGGTGAAAACTCGAAACAGTCCCCGAACGGTCCCGTGGGTGGCACCAACACCTCCCACGGGACCAATGTAACTCGTAGGAACTGACCCCACAGTAGCGGGTCTTCAAATTTGAGAGTACGACGGTAAATTGTATATTTATAGACTTAGGCTTAAAACATGACATTAGAGGGCGAAAACTCGAAATACCCCCGAACAGCCCTGTGGGTGGCACCAACACCTCCTACGGGACCAATGTAACTCGTACAAACTGATCCCGCAGCCGTGGGTCTCCCGGTTTGATAATACAACGGTAATTTCTATATTTCTAGACTTACGCTTAAAAACATGACGTTAGAGGCTAAAAACTCGAAACAGACCCCGAACGGCCCCGTGGGTGGCACCAACACCTCGCACGGGACGAATGTAACTCGTAGGAACTGACCTCGCAGCCGCAGGTCTCCTGGTTTGAGAGTATGACGGTAATTTTCATATTTCAAGACTTAAGCAAAACGTGGCGTAGAGGGTGATATGTCGAAACAGCCCCCGAACGGCCCCGTGGGTGGCACCAACACCTCCCACGGGACCAATGTAACTCGTAGGAACTGACCCCACAGCTGCGGGACTCCCGGTTTGAGAATACGATGATAATTTACATATTTCTTGACTTAGGCTTAAAAACATGGCGTTAGAGAGTTAAAACTCGAAACAACCCCCGAACGGCCCCGTGGGTGACACCAACACCTCCCACGGGACCAATGTAACTCGTTGGAACTGACCCCGCAGCTGCGGGTCTCCCGGTTTGATAGTACGACAGTAATTTGCAAATTTTTAGACTTAGGCTTAAAAATATGATGTTAGAGGGTGAAAAGTCGAAACAGCCCTCGAACGGCCCCGTGGTGGCACCAACACCTCCCATGGGACCAATATAACTCGTACGAACTCACCCCGCAGCCGCGGGTCTCCCGGTTTGAGAGTAATACGGTAATTTGTATATTTCTACACTTAAAGAAAACATGGCGTTAGAGGGTGATAACTCGAAACAGACCCCGAACGGCCCCGTGGGTGTATCAACACATCCCACGTGAGCAATGTAACTCGTAGGAACTGACCCCGCAGACGCGGGACTCGCAGTTTGAGAATACAACGATAATTTCCATATTTCTTGACTTAGCATTAAAAACCTGGCGTTAGAGGGTGAAAACTCGAAACAATCCCCGAACGGCCCCGTGGGTGGCACCCACACCTCCCACGGGACCAATGTAACTCGTAAGAACTGACCCCGCACCCGCGGGTCTCCCAGTTTGGGAGTACGATGGTAATTTGCATATTTCTAGAATTAGGCTTAAAAACATGACGTTAGATGGTGGAAACTCGAAACAACCCCCGAACGGCTCCGTGGGGGGCACCAACACCTCCCACGGGACCATTGTAACTCGTAGGAACTAACCCCACAGCCGCGGGACTCCCAGTTTGCGAATACGACGATAATTTGCATATTTCTTGACTTAGGCTTAAAAACATGACGTTAGAGGGTGAAAACTCCGAACAGCCACCGAACGTCTCCGTGGGTGGCACCAACACCTCCCACAGGACCAATGTAACTCGTAGGAACTGACCCCGCAGCCGTAGGTCTCCCAGTTTGAGAGTACGACGATAATTTGCATATTTCTTAACTTAAGGAAAACATGGCATTAGAGGGTGATAACTCGAAATTGCCTCCGAACGGCCCCGTGGGTGGCACCAACACCTCCCACGGGACCAACGTAACTCATAGGAACTGACCCCACAGCTGCGGGACTCCTGTTTTGAGAATACGACGATAATATACATATTTCTTGACTTAGGCTTATAAACCTGGCGTTAGAGCGTGAAAACTCGAAACAACCCCCGAACGGCCCCGTGGGTGACACCAACACCTCCCACGGGACCAATGTAACTCGTAGGAACAGACCCCACAGCAGCGGGTCTCCCGGTTTGAGAATACGACAAAAATTTGCATATTTCTAGACATAAGCAAAACGTGGCGTTAGTGGGTGATAACTCGAAACAGCCCCCGAACGGACCCGTGGGTGGCACCTACACCTCCCACGGGACCAATGTAACTCGTAGGAACTTACCCCACAGCTGCGGGACTCCTGTTTTGAGAATACGACGATAATTTACATATTTCTTGACTTAGGCTTATAAACCTGGCGTTAGAGGGTGAAAACTCGAAATAACCCCCGAACGGCCCTGTGGGTGACACCAACACCTCCCGCGGGACCAATGTAACTCGTAGGAACTGACCCCACAGACGCGGGTCTCCCGGTTTGAGAATACGACGATAATTTGCATATTTCTAGACTTAGGCTTAAAAACATGGCGTTAGAGGGCGAAAACTCGAAACAGCCCCCGAACGGCCCTGTGGGTGGCACCAACACCTCCCACGGGACCAATGTAACTCGTACGAATGGACCCCACAGCCGCAGGTCTCCCGGTTTGACAATATGACAGTAATTTGTATATTTCTAGACTTACGCTTAAAAACATGACGTTAGAGGGTAAAAACTCGAAACAGACCCCAAACGGCCCCGTGGGTGGCACCAACACCTCCCACGGGACAAATGTAACTCGTAGGAACTGACCCCGCAGCCGCAGGTCTCCCGGTTTGAGAGTACGACGGTAATTTTCATATTTCTAGACTTAAGCAAAACGTGGCGTTAGAGGGTGATAACTCGAAACAGCCCCCGAACGGCCCCGTGGGTGGCACCAACACATCCCACGGGAACAATGTAACTCGTAGGAACTGACCCCACAGCTGCGGGACTCCTGTTTTGAGAATACAACGATAATTTACATATTTCTTGACTTAGGCTTATAAACTTGGCGTTAGAGGGTGAAAACTCGAAACAACTCCCGAACGGCCTCGTGGGTGACACCAACACCTCCCACGGGACCAATGTAACTCGTAGGAACTGACCCCACAGCCGCGGGTCTCCCGGTTTGAGAATACGATGATAATTTGCATATTTCTTGACTTAGGCTTAAAAACATGGCGTTAGAGGGTGAAAACTCGAAATAGCCCCCGAACGGCCCCATGGGTGGCACCAACACCTCCCATGGGACCAGTGTAACTCGTAGGAACTGATCCCACACCCGCGGGTCTCCCGGTTTGATAGTACGACGGTAATTTGCACATTTCTAGTCTTAGGCTTAAAAACTTGATGTTCGAGGGTGAAAAGTCAAAACAGCCCCCGAACGACCCCATGGGTGGCACCAACACCTCCCACGGGACCAATGTAACTCGTAGGAACTGACCCCGCAGCCACGGGTCTCCCGGTTGGAGAATACTATGATAATTTGCATATTTCTAGACTTAGGCTTAAAAACATGACGGTAGAGGGTGAAAAGTCAAACAGCCTTCGAACGGCCCCGTGGTGGCACCAACACCTCCCACAGGACCAATGTAACTCGTACGAACAAAACTCGCAGCCGCGGGACACCCTGTTTGAGAATACGATGATAATTTGCATATTTCTTGACCTAGGCTTAAAAACATGGCGTTAGAGGGTGAAAACTCGAAACAACCTCCGAACGGCCCCATGGGTGGCACTAACACCACCCACGGGACCAATCTAACTCGTAGGAACTGATCCCACACCCACGGGTCTCTCGGTTTGAGAATACGACAGTAATTAGGATATATCTAGACTAAGGATTAAAAACATGTTGTTAGAGGGTGAAAAGTCGAAACAGCCCTCGAATGCCCCGTGGTTGGCACCAACACCTCCCACGAGACCAATGTAACTCGATGGAACTGACCCCGTAATCGCGGGTCTCCCGGTTTGAGAGTACGACGGTAATTTGCATATTTCTAGACTTAAGCAAAACATGGCGTTAAAGGGTGAAAACTCGAAACAACCCCCAAATGGCACCGTGGGTGTCACCAACTCCTCCCACGGGACTAATGTAACTAGTAAGAACTGACCCCACAGCCGCGGGACTCTCGGTTTGAGAATACGATGATAATTTGAAAATTTCTTGACTTAGGCTTAAAAACATGGTGTTAGAGGGTGAAAACTCAAAACAACACCCGAACGACCCCGTGGGTGGCACCATCACTTCCCACGAGACCAGTGTAACTCGTAGGAACTGATCCCACAGCCGCGGAACTCCCTGTTTGAGAATACAACGATAATTGGCATATTTCTAGACTTGGGCTTAAAAACATGACGCTTGAGGGTGAAAACTCGAACTAGCCCCCGAACGGCCCCGTGGGTGGCACCAACACCTCCCACGGGACCAATGTAACTCATAGTAACTGACCCCGCAGCCGCAGGTCTCCTGGTTTGAGAGTACGATGGTAATTTGCATATTTCTAGACTTAAGCAAAATGTGGCGTTAGAGGTTGATAACTGGAAACAGCCCCCGAACGGCCCCATGGGTGGCACCAACACCTCACACGGGACCAATGTAACTCGTAGAAACTGACCCCACAATTGCGGGTCTCCCGGTTTGAGAATGCGACGATAATTTGCATCTTTCTTGACTTAGGCTTAAAAACATGGCGTTTTATGGTGAAAATTCGAAACAGCCCTCGAACGGACCCGTGGGTGGCACCAACACCTCCCACGGGACCAATGTAACTCGTAGGAAACGACCCCGCAGCCGCGGGTCACCTGGTTTGAGAGTACGACGGTAATTTTCTTTTTTCTAGACTTAGGCCCAAAAACATGACGTTAGAGGATGAAAACTCGAAACAGCCCCCGAACGGCCCCCTTGGGTGGCAACAACACCTCCCACGGGACCAATGGAACTCGTAGGAACTGACCCCGCAGTCGCGGGTCTCCCGATTTGAGAGTACGACGATAATTTTCATATTTTTATACTTAAGCAAATCATGGCGTTAGTGGGTGAAAACTCGAAACAGCCCCTGAACGTCCCCGTGGGTGCTACCAACACCTCCCTCGGGATCAATGTAACTCGTAGGAACTGATCCCACAGCGGCGGGTCTCCCGGTTTGAGAGTACGACGGTAATTTCCATATTTCTAGACTTAGCCTTAAACACATGACGTTAGAGGGTGAAAACTCGAAGCAGCCCCCGAACGTCCCCGTGGGTGGCACCAACACCTCCCACGAGACCAATGTAACTCGTACGAACTGACCCCGCAGCCGCGGGTCTCTCGGTTTCAAAATTCAACGATAATTTTCATATTTCTAGACTTAGGCTTAGAAAGATGACCTTAGAGGGTGAAAACTCAAAACAGCCCCCGAACAGCCCCGTGGGTGGATCAACACCTCCCATGGAACCAATGTAATGCTTAGGAACTGACCCCGCAGTCGTGGGTCTCTCGGTTTGAGAGTACGACGCTAATTTGCATATTTCTAGAATTAAGCAAAACCTTGCGTTAGAGGGTGAAAAGTCAAAACAGCCCCCGAACGGCCCCGTGGGTGGCACCAACACCTCCCACGGGACCAATGTAACTCGTAGGAACTGACCCAACAGCCGCGGGTCTCCAGGTTTGAGAATATGACGGTAATTTGCATATTTCTAGACTTTGGATTAAAAACATGACGTTAGAGGGTGAAAACTCGAAACAGCCCCCGAACGGCCCCGTGGGTGGCACTAATACCTCCCACAAGACCAATGTAACTCGTCGGAACTGACCCCGCAGCCGCGGGTCTCCCGGTTTGAGAGTACGACGGTAATTTGCATATTTCTAGACATAGGCTTAAAAACATGGCGTTAACGGGTGAAAACTCAAAACAGCCCCCAAACGGCCCCGTGGGTGGTACCAACACCTCCCACGAGACCAATGTAACTCGTAGAAACTGATCCCACAGCCGCGGGTCTCCCGGTTTGGGAGTACGATGGTAATTTGCATATTTCTAGATTTAGGGTTAAAAACATGACGTCAGAGGGTGAATACTAGAAACAGCCCCCGAACGGCCCCGTAGGTGGCACCAACACCTCCCATGGGACCAATGTAACTAGAAGGAACTGACCCCGCAGCCGCGGGTCTCCCGGTTTGAGAGTACGACGGTAATTAGCATATTTCTAGACTTAGGATTAAAAACATGACGTTAGAGGGTGAAAAGTAGAACCAGCCCCCGAATGGCCCCGTGGGTGGCACCAACACTTCCCACGGGACGAATGTAACTCGAAGGAACTGACCCCGCAGCCATGGGTCTCCCGGTTTGAGAGTACGACGGTAATTTTTATATTTCTACCCTTAAGCAAAGGATGGCGTTAGAGGGTGAAAACTCGAAACAGCCCCCGAATGGCCCCGTGGGTGGCACCAACACCTCCCACGGGACCAATATAACTTGTAGGAACTGACCCCGCAGCCGCGGGTCTCCCGGTTCGAGAGTACGACGGTAATTTACATATTTCTAGACTTAATCTTAAAAACATGACGTTAGGGGGTGAAAAGTCGAAACAACCTCCAAACGGCCCCGTGGGTGGCGCCAACACCTTCCACGGGACCAATATAACTCGTAGGAACTGACCCCGCAGCCGCGGGTCTCCCGATTTGAGAGTACGACGATAATTTGAATATTTTTAGACTTAAGCAAAACATGGCGTTAGAGGGTGTTAGTTCAAAACAGCCCCCGAACGTCCCCGTGGGTGGCACCAACACATCCCACGGGACCAATGGAACTCGTAGGAACGGATCCCAAGGCCGCGGGTTTCCCGGTGTGAGAGTACGATGGTAATTTGCATATTTCTTGACTTAGGCTTAAAAACATGACATTAGAGGGTGAAAACTCGAAACAGGCCCCGAACGGCCCCGTGGGTGGCACCAACACCTCCCACGGGACCAATGTAACTCGTAGTCACTGATCCCACTGTCGTGAGTCTCCGAGTTTGAGAGTACGGAGGTAATTTGCATATTTATAGACTTAGGCCTAAAAACATGACGTTAAAGGGTAAAAATTCGAAACAACCCCCGAACGGCCCCGTGGGTGGATCAACACCTCCCACGGGACTAATATGACTCGTAGGAACTGACCCCGCAACCGCGGGTCTCCCAGTTTGAGGGTACGACGATAATTTGCATATTTTTAGAATTAAGCAAAACATGGCGTTAGAGGGTAAAACTCGAAACAACCCCCGAACGGCCCCGTGGGTGGATCCAACACCTCCCACGGGACCAAGGTAACTCGTAGGAACTGACCCCACAGATGCGGGTCTCCCGGTTTGAGAATACGACGATAATTTGCTTATTTCTTGACTTAGTCTTAAAAACATGGTATTAGAGGGTGAAAACTCGAAACAACCCCCAAAAGTCCCCGTGGGTGGCACCAACACCTCCCACGGGACCAATGTAACTCGTAGGAACTGATCCCACAGTCGTGGGTCTCCCGGTTGGAGTGTATGACGATAATATGCATATTTCTAGACTTAGGCTAAAAAACATGATACTAGAGAGTGAAAAGTCGAAAAAACCTCCGAATGGCCCCGTGGGTGGCACCAACACCTCCCACGGGACCAATGTAACTCGTAGGAACTGACCCCACAGCCGCGAGACTCCCAGTTTGAGAATACGGCGATAATTTGTATATTTCTTGACTTAGGCTTAAAAACATGGTGTTAGAGGGTGAAAACTCGAAACAACCCCCGAACGGCCCCTGTGGGTGGCACCATCACCTCCCACGGGACCAATGTAACTCGTAGGAACTGACCCCGCAGCCGCGGGTCTCCCGATTTTTGAATACGATGGTAAATTGCATATTTCTAGACTTAGGCTTAAAAACATGACGTTAGAGGGTGAAAACTCGAAACAGCCCCCGAACGGCCCCGTGGGTGGCGCCAACACCCCCCATGGGACCAATGTAACTCTTATGAACTGCCCACGTAGCCGCAGGTCTCCCGGTTTGAGAGTACGACGGTAATTTTTCATATTTCTAGACTTAAGCAAAATATGGCATTAGAGGGTGATAACTCGAAATTGCCCCCGAACGGCCTCGTGGGTGGCACCAACACCTGCCACGGGACCAACGTAACTCGTAGGAACTGACCCCACAGCCGCGGATCTCCCTGTTTGAGAATACGACGATAATTTTCAGATTTCTTGACTTAGGCTTAAAAACATGGCGTTAGAGGGTGAAAACTCGAAACAACCCCCGAACGGCCCCGTGGGTGGCACCAACACCTCCCACGGGACCAATGTAACTCGTACGAACTGACCCCGCAGCCGCGGGTCTCCCGGTTTGATTATATGACGGTAATTTGCATATTTTTAGACTTAAGCAGACCATGGCTTTAGAGGGTGAAAACTCGAAACAGTCCCCGAACGGCCCCGTGCGTGGCACCAACACCTCCCACGGGACCAATGTAACTTGTAGGAACTGACCCCACAACCGCGGGTCTTCCGATTTGAGAGTACGATGGTAAATTGTAAATTTATAGACTTAGGCTTAAAACATGACATTAGAAGGAGAAAACTCGAAATAGCCCCCGAACAGCCCTGTGGGTGGCACCAACACCTCCTACGGGACCAATGTAACTCGTACAAACTGATCCCGCAGCCGTGGGTCTCCCGGTTTGAGAATACGATGGAAATTTCTATATTTCTTGACTTACGCTTAAAAACATGAAGTTATAGGGTAAAAACTCGAAACTGACCCCGAACGGCCCCGTGGGTGGCACCAACACCTCGCACGGGATTAATGTAACTCGTAGGCACTGACCCCGCAGCCGCAGGTCTCCTGGTTTGAGAGTACGACGGTAATTTGCATATTTCTAGACTTAAGAAAAACGTGGCGTTAGAGGGTGATATCTCGAAACAGCCCCCGAACGGCCCCGTGGGTGGCACCAACACCTCCCACGGGACCGATGTAACTCGTAGGAACTGACCCCACAGCTGCGGGACTCCCGGTTTGAGAATATGATGATAATTTACATATTTCTTGACTTAGGCTTAAAAACATGGCGTTAGAGAGTGAAAACTCGAAACAACCCCCGATTGGCCCCGTGGGTGACACCAACACCTCCTACGGGACCAATGTAACTCGTAGGAACTGACCCCGCAGCTGCGGGTCTCCCAGTTTGATAGTACGATGGTAATTTGCAAATTTCTAGACTTAGGCTTCAAAATATGATGTTAGAGGGTGAAAAGTCGAAACATCCCTCGAACGGCCCCGTGGTGGCACCAACACCTCCCACGGGACCAATGTAACTCGTACGAGCTCACCCCGCAGCCGCGGGTCTCTCGGTTTGAGAGTACGACGGTAATTTGTATATTTCTATACTTAAACAAAACATGGCGTTAGAGGGTGATAACTCGAAATAGCCCCCGAACGGCCCCGTGGGTGGCACCAACACCTTCCACGGGATCAATGTAACTCATACAAACTGATCCCGCAGTCGTGGGTCTCCCGGTTTGAGAATACGACGGTAATTTCTTTATTTCTAGACTTACGCTTAAAACCATGACGTTAGAGGGTAAAAACTCGAAACAGACCCCGAACAGCCCCGTGGGTGGCACCAACACCTCGGACGGGACCAATGTAACTCGTAGGAACTGACCCCGCAGCCGCAGGTCTCCTGGTTTTAGAGTACGACGGTAATTTGCATATTTCTATACTTAAGCAAAACGTGGCGTTAGAGGGTGATATCTCGAAACAGCCCCCGAACGGGCCCGTGGGTGGCACCAACACCTCCCACGGGACCAATGTAACTAGTAGGAACTGACCCCACACCTGTGGGACTCCCGGATTGAGAATACGATTATAATTTACATATTTCTTGACTTAGGCTTAAAAGCAGGGCGTTAGAGGGTGAAAACTCAAAACAACCCCTGAACGGCCCCGTGGGTGACACCAACACCTCCCACGGGACCAATGTAACTCGTAGGAACTGACCCCGCAGCTGCGGGTCTCCCGGTTTGATAGTACGATGGTAATTTGCAAATTTCTAGACTTAGGCTTAAAAATATGATGTTAGAGGGTGAAAAGTCGAAACAGACCTCGAACGGCCCCGTGGTGGCACCAACACCTCCCACGGGACCAATGTAACTCGTACGAGCTCACCACGCAGCCGCGGGTCTCCCGGTTTGAGAGTACGACGGTAATTTGTATATTTCTATACTTAAACAAAACATGGCGTTAGAGGGTGATAACTCGAAATAGCCCCCGAACGGCCCCGTGGGTAGCACCAACACCTTCCACGGGACCAATGTAACTCGTACAAACTGATCCCGCAGTCGTGGGTCTCCCGATTTGAGAATACGACGGTAATTTCAATATTTCTAGACTTACGCTTAAAAACAAGACGTTAGAGGGTAAAAACTCGAAACGGACCCCGAACGGCCCCGTGGGTGGCACCAACACCTCCCACGGGACCAATGTAACCCGTAGGAACTGACCCCGCACCCGCGGGTCTCCCGGTTTGGGAGTACGATGGTAATTTGCATATTTCTAGATTTTGGCTTAAAAACATGACGTTAGAGGGTGGAAACTCGAAATAACCCCCGAACGGCTCCGTGGATGCCACCAACACCTCCCACGGGACCATTGTAACTCGTAGGAACTAACCCCACAGCCGCGGGACTCCCAGTTTGAGAATACGACGATAATTTCCATATTTCTTGACTTAGGCTTAAAAACATGACGTTAGAGGGTGAAAACTCGGAACAGCCCCCGAACGGCCCCGTGGGTGGCACCAACACCTCCCACAGGACCAATGTAACTGGTAGGAACTGACCCCGCAGCCGTAGGTCTCCCAGTTTGAGAGTACGACGATAATTTGCATATTTTTGACTTAAGAAAAACATGGCAATAGAGGGTGATAACTCGAAACTGCCTCCGAACGGCCCCGTGGTTGGCACCAACACCTCCCACGGGACCAACGTAACTCATAGGAACTGACCCCACTGCTGCGGGACTCTCGGTTTGAGATTACGATGATAATTTGCATATTTCTTGACTTAGGCTTAAAAACATGGCGATAGAGGGTGAAAACTCGAAACAACCCCCGAACGGCCCAGTGGGTGGCACCAACACCTCCCCCGAGACCAATGTAACTTGTAGGAACTGACCCAGCAGCCGCGGGTCTCCTGGTTTGAGAGTACGATGGTAATTTGCATATTTCTAGACTTAGGATTAAAAACATGACATTAGAGAGCGAAAACTCGAAACAGCCCCCGAACAGCCCCGTGGGTGGCACCAACACCTCCCACGGGACCAATGTAACTCGTACGAACGGACCCCGCAGCCGCGGGTCTCCCGGTTTGACTATACAACGATAATTTATATATTTCTAGACTTACGCTTAAAAACTTGACGTTAGAGGGAAAAAACTCGAAACAGACCCCGAAAGGCCCCGTGGGTGGCACCAACACCTCCCACGGGACCAATGTAACTCGTAGGAACTGACCCCCCAGCTGTAGGTCTCCCAGTTTGAGAGTACGACGGTAATTTGCATATTTCTAGACATAGGCTTAAAAACATGGCGTTAAAGGGTGAAAACTCAAAACAGACCCCGAACGGCCCCGTGGAAGGTACCAACACCTCCCACGGGACCAATGTAACTCGTAGGAACTGATCCCACAGCCGCGGGTCTCCCGGTTTGGGAGTACGACAGTAATTTGCATATTTCTAGACTTAGGATTAAAAACATGACGTTAGAGGGTGAAAACTGAAAACAGCCCCCGAACGGCCCCGTAAGTGGCACCAACACCTCCCACGGGACCAATGTAACTAGAAGGAACTGACCCCGCAGCCGCGGGTCTCCCGGTTTGAGAGTACGACGGTAATTTGCATATTTCTTGACTTAGGATTAAAAACATGACGTTAGAGGGTGAAAAGTAGAACCAGCCCCCGAATGGCCCCATGGGTGGCACCAACACTTCCTGCGGGACCAATGTAACTCGAAGGAACTGACCCCACAGCCACGGGTCTCCCGGTTTGAGAGTACGACAGTAATTTGTATATTTCTAGCCTTAAGCAAAGTATGGCGTTAGAGGGTGAAAACTCGAAACAACCCCCGAATGGCCCCGTGGGTGTCACCAACACCTCCCACGAGACCAATGTAACTTGTAGGAACTAACCCCGCAGTCGCGGGTCTCCCGGTTTGAGAGTACGATGGTAATTTACATATTTCTTGACTTAAGCTTAAAAACATGACGTTAGAGAGTGAAAAGTCGAAACAGCCTCCAAACGGCCCCGTGGGTGGCACCAACACCTCCCACGGGATCAATATAACTCGTAGGAACTGACCCCGCAGCCGCGGGTCTCCCGTTTTGAGAGTACGACGATAATTTGCATATTTTTAAACTTAAGCAAAACATGGCGTTAGAGGGTGTTAGTTCGAAACAGCCCCCGAACGTCCCCGTGGGTGGCACCAACACCTCCCACGGGACCAATGTAACTCGTAGGAACTGATCCCACGTCCGCGGGTTTCCCGATGTGAGAGTACGACGGTAATTTGCATATTTCTTAACTTAGGCTTAAAAACATGACATTAGAGGGTGAAAACTCGAAACAGGCCCCGAACGGCCCCGTGGGTGGCACCAACACCTCCCACGGGACAAATGTAACTCGTAGTCAGTGATCCCACTGTCGCGGGTCTCCGAGTTTGAGAGTACGACGGTAATTTGCATATTTATAGACTTAGGCCTAAAAACATGACGTTAGAGGGTAAAAACTCGAAACAACCCCGGAACGGCCCCGTGGGTGGATCAACACCTCCCACGGGACCAATATAACTCGTAGGAACTGACCCCGCAACCGCGGGTCTCCCAATTTGAGGGTACGACGATAATTAGTATATTTTTAGAATTAAGCAAAACATGGCGTTAGAGGGTAAAACTCGAATCAACCCCTGAACGGCCCCGTGGGTGGCTCCAACACCTCCCACGGGACCAAGGTAACTCGTAGGAACTGACCCCACAGCTGCGGGTCTCCCGATTTGAGAATACGATGATAATTTGCATATTTTTTTACTTAGGCTTCAAAACATGGTGTTAGAGGGTGAAAACTCGAAACAGCCCCCAAAAGTCCCCGTGGGTGGCACCAACACCTCCCACGGGACCAATGTAACTCGAAAGAACTGATCCCACAGCCGCGGATCTCCCGGTTGGAGTGTACGACGATAATATGTATATTTCTAGACTTAGGCTAAAAAACATGACGTTAGAGGGTGAAAAGTCGAAAAAAAAACCCGAATGGCCCCGTGGGTGGCACCAACACCTCCCACGGGACCAATGTAACTCGTAGGAACTGACCCCACAGCCGCAGGACTCCCAGTTTGAGAATACGATGATAATTTGCATATTTCTTGACTTAGGCTTAAAAACATGGTGTTAGAGGGTGAAAACTCGAAACAACCCCCGAACGGCCCCCGTGGGTGGCACCATCACCTCCCACGGGGCCAATGTAACTCGTAAGAATAGACCCCGCAGCCGCGGGTCTCCCGGTTTGAGAATACGATGATAATTTGCATATTTGTTGACTTAGGCTTAAAAACATGGCGTTAGAGGGTGAAAACTCGAAACAACCTCCGAACGGCCCCGTGGTGGCACCAACACATCCCACAGGACCAGCGTAACTCGTAGGAATTGATCCCACACCCGCGGGTCTCCCGGTTTGATAGTACGACGGTAATTTGCACATTTCTAGACTTAGGCTTAAAAACATGACGTTCGAGGGTGAAAAGTCACAACAGCCCCCGAACGACCCTATGGGTGGCACCAACACCTCCCACGGGACCAATGTAACTCGTAGGAACTGACCCCGCAGCCACGGATCTCCCGGTTGGAGAATACGATGATAATTTGCATATTTCTAGACTTAGGCTTAAAAACATGATGTTAGAGGGTGAAAAGTCAAAACAGCCCTCGAACGGCCCCGTGGTGGCACCAACACCTCCCACAGGACCAATGTAACTCGTAGGAACTGACCCCGCAGCCGCGGGACTCCCGGTTTGAGAATACGATGATAATTTGCATATTTCTTGACTTAGGCTTAAAAACATGGCGTTAGAGGGTGAAAACTCGAAACAACCTCCGAACGGCCCCATGGGTGGCACCAACACCTCCCACGGGACCAATCTAACTCGTAGGAACGGATCCCACACCCACGGGTCTCTCGGTTGGAGAGTACGACAGTAATTAGCATATTTCTAGACTAAGGATTAAAAACATGTTGTTAGAGGGTGAAAAGTCGAAAAAGCCCTCTAATGCCCCATGGGTGGCACCAACACCTCCCACGGGACCAATGTAACTCGATGGAACTGACCCCATTATCGCGGGTCTCCCGGTTTGAGAGTACGACGGTAATTTGCATATTTCTAGACTTAAGCAAAACATGGCGTTAGAGGGTGAAAACTCAAAACAGCCCCCAAATGGCACCGTGGGTGTCACCAACTCCTCCCACGGGACTAATGTAACTATTAGGAACTGACCCCACAGCCGCGGGACTCTCGGTTTGAGAATACGATGATATTTTGTAAATTTCTTGACTTAGGCTTAAAAACATGGTGTTAGAGGGTGAAAACTCGAAACAACCCCCGAACGACCCCGTGGATGGCACCATCACCTCCCACGGCACCAATGTAACTCGTAGGAACTGACCCCACAGCCGCGGATCTTCCGGTTTGAGAATACAACAGTAATTGGCATATTTCAAGACTTAGGCTTAAAGACATGACGTTTGAGGGTTGAAACTCAAACTAGCCCCCGAACGGCCCCGTGGGTGGCACCAACACCTTCCACGGGACTAATGTAACTCATAGTAACTGACCCCGCAGCCACAGGTCTCCTGGTTTGAGAGTACGATGGTAATTTGCATATTTCTAGATTTAAGCAAAATGTGGCGTTAGAGGCTGATAACTGGAAACAGCCCCCGAACGGCCCCATGGGTGGCACCAACACCTCCCACGGGACCAATGTAACTCGTAGGAACTGATCCCACAATTGCGGGTCTCCCGGTTTGAGAATACGACGATAATTTGCATCTTTCTTGACTTAAGCTTAAAAACATGGCGTTTGATGGTGAAAATTACAAACAGCCCTCGAACGGACCCGTGGGTGGCACCAACACCTCCCACGGGACCAATGTAACTCGTAGGAAATGACCCCGCAGCCGCGGGTCTCCAGGTTTGAGAGTACGAGGGTAATTTTCTTTTTTCTAGACTTAGGCCAAAAAACATGACGTTAGAGGATGAAAACTCGAAACAGCCCAAGAACAGCCCCGTGGGTGGATCAACACCTCCCATGGGACCAATGTAACTCTTAGGAACTGACCCCGCAGTCGCGGGTCTCTCGGTTTGAGAGTATGACGGTAATTTGCATATTTCTAGAATTAAGCAAAACTTTGCGTTAGAGGATGAAAACTCGAAACAGCCCCCTAACGGCCCCGTGGGTGGCACCAACACCTCCCACGGGACCAATGTAACTCGTAGGAACTGACCCAACAGCCGCGGGTCTCCCGGTTTGAGAATACGACGGTAATTTGCATATTTCTAAACTTAGGATTAAAAACATGACGTTAGAGGGTGAAAACTCGAAACATCCCCCGAACGGCCCCGTGGGTGGCACTAATACCTCCCACGGGACCAATGTAAGTCGTCGGAACTGACCCCGCAGCCGCGGGTCTCTTGGTTTGAGAGTACGACGGTAATTTGCATATTTCTAGACATAGGCTTAAAAACATGGCGTTAAAGGGTGAAATCTCAAAATAGCCCCCGAACGGCACCGTGGGTGGTACCAACACCTCCCACGGGACCAATGTAACTCGTAGAAACTGATCCCACAGCCGCGGGTCTCCCGGTTTGGGAGTACGACGATAATTTGCATATTTTTAGACTTAGGGTTAAAAACATGACGCTAGAGGGTGAAAACTCGAAACAGCCTCCGAATGGCCCCATAGGTGGCACCAACACCTCCCATGGGACCAATGTAACTAGAAGGAACTGACCCCGCAGCCGCGGGTCTCCCGGTTTGAGAGTACAACGGTAATTAGCATATTTCTTGACTTAGGATTAAAAACATGACGTTAGATGGTGAAAAGTAGAACCAGCCCCCGAATGGCCCCGTGGGTGGCACCAACACTTCCACGGGACCAATGTAACTCGAAGGAACTGACCCCGCAGCCATGGGTCTCCCGGTTTGAGAGTACGACGGTAATTTGTATATTTCTAGCCTTAAGCAAAGGATGGCGTTAGAGGGTGAAAACTCGAAACAGCCCCCGAATGGCCCCGTGGGTGGCACCAACACCTCCCACGGGACCAATGTAACTTGTAAGAACTGACCCCGCAGCCGCGGGTCTCCAGGTTTGAGAGTACGACGGTAATTTACATATTTCTAGACTTAAGCTTAAAAACATGACGTTAGAGGGTGAAAAGTCAAAACAATCTCCAAACGGCCCCGTGGGTGGCACCAACACCTCCCACGGGACCAATATAACACGTAGGAACTGACCCCGCAGCCGCGGGTCTCCCGGTTTGAGAGTACGACGATAATTTGAATATTTTTAGACTTAAGAAAAACATGGAGTTAGAGGGTGTTAGTTCGAAACAGCTCCCGAACGTCCCCGTGGGTGGCACCAACACCTCCCACGGGACCAACGTAACTCGTAGGAACTGATCCCAAGGCCGCGGGTTTCCCGGTGTGAGAGTACGACGGTAATTTGCATATTTCTTGACTTAGGCTTAAAAACATGACATTAGAGGGTGAAAACTCGAAACAGGCCCCAAACGGCCCCGTGGGTGGCACCAACACCTCCCACGGGACCAATGTAACTCGTAGTCACTAATCCCACTGTCGCGGGTCTCCGAGTTTGAGAGTACGGAGATAATTTGCTTATTTATAGACTTAGGCATAAAAACATGACGTTAGAGGGTAAAAACTCGAAACAACCCCCGAACGACCCCGTGGGTGGATCAACACCTCCCAAGGGACCAATATAACTCGTAGGAACTGACCCCGCAATCGCGGGTCTCCCAGTTTGAGGGTACGACGATAATTTGCATATTTTTAGAATCAAGTAAAACATGGCGTTAGAGGGTAAAACTCGAAACAACCCCCGAAAGGCCCTCAGGGTGGCTCCAACACCTCCCACGGGACCAAGGTAACTCGTAGGAACTGACCCCACAGCTGCGGGTCTCCCGGTCTGAGAATACGACGAAAATTTGCTTATTTCTTGACTTAGGCTTAAAAACATGGTATTAGAGTGTGAAAACTCGAAACAGCCCCCAAAAATTCCCGTGGGTGGCACCAACACCTCCCACGGGACCAATGTAACTCGTAGGAACTGATCCCACAGTCGTGGGTCTCCCGGTTGGAGTGTAAGACGATAATATGCATATTTCTAGACTTAGGCTAAAAAACATGATGTTAGAGGGTGAAAAGTCGAAAAAATCCCCGAATGGCCCCATGTGTGGCACCAACACCTCCCACGGGACCAATGTAACTCGTAGGAACTGACCCCACAGCCGCGGGACTCCCAGTTTGAGAATACGACGATAATTTGCATATTTCTTGACTTAGGCTTAAAAACATGGTGTTAGAGGGTGAAAACTCGAAACAACCCCCGAACGGCCCCCGTGGGTGGCACCATCACCTCCCACGGGACCAATGTAACTCGTAGGAACTGACCTCGCAGCCGCGGGTCTCCCGGTTTTTGAATACGACGGTAAATTGCATATTTCTAGACTTAGGCTTAAAAACATGACGTTAGAGGGTGAAAAATTCGAAACAGCCCCCGAACGGCCCCGTGGGTGGCGCCAACACCTCCCATGGGACCAATGTAACTCTTAGGAACTGACCCCGCAGCCGCAGGTCTCCCGGTTTGAGAGTACGACAGTAATTTTTCATATTTCTAGACTTAAGCAAAATATGGCATTAGATGGTGATAACTCGAAATTGCCCCCGAACGGCCCCGTGGGTGGCACCAACACCTCCCACAGGACCAACATAACTCGTAGGAACTGACCCCACAGCCGCGGGTCTCCCGGTTTGAGAATACGACGATAATTTGCATATTTCTTGACTTAGGCTTAAAAACATGACGTTAGAGGGTGAAAACTCGAAACAACCCCCGAACGGCCCATGGGTGGCACCAACACCTCCCACGGGACCAATGTAACTCGTACGAACTGACCCCGCAGCCGTGGGTCTTCCGGTTTGATTGTATGACGGTAATTTGCATATTTTTAGACTTAAGCAAACCATGGATTTAGAGGGTGAAAACTCGAAACAGTCCCCGAACGGCCCCGTGGGTGGCACCAACACCTCCCACGGGACCAATGTAGCTCGTTGGAACTGACCCCACATCCGCGGGTCTTCCGATTTGAGAGTACGACGGTAAATTGTATATTTATAGACTTAGGCTTAAAATATGACATTAGAGGGCGAAAACTCGAAATAGCTCCCGAACAGCCCCGTGGGTGGCACCAACACCTCCTACGGAACCAATGTAACTCGTACAAACTGATCCCGCAGCCGTGGGTCTCCCGGTTTGAGAATAGGACGGTAATTTCTATATTTCTTGACTTGCGCTTAAAAACATGACGTTAGAGGGTAAAAACTCGAAACAGACCCCGAACGGCCCCGTGTGTGGCACCAACACCTCGTAAGAACTGACCCCGCAGCCGCAGGTCTCCTGGTTTGAGAGTACGGCGGTAATTTACATATATCTAGACTTAAGCAAAACGTGGCGTTAGAGGGTGATATCTCGAAACAGCCCCCGAACGGCCCCATGGGTGGCACCAACACCTCCCACGGGACCAATGTAACTCGTAGAAACTGATCCCACAGCCGCGGGTCTCCCGATTTGGGAGTACGACGGTAATTTGCATATTTCTAGACTTAGGGTTAAAAACATGACGCTAGAGGGTGAAACTCGAAACAGCCCCCGAACGGCCCCGTAGGTGGCACCAACACCTCCCATGGGACCAATGTAACTAGAAGGAACTGACCCCGCAGCCGCGGGTCTCCCGGTTTGAGAGTACGATGGTAATTTGCATATTTCTAGAATTAGGCTTAAAATTATGACATTAGAGGGTGAAAACTCGAAATAGCCCCCGAACAGCCCCGTGAGTGGCACCAACACCTCCCACGGGACCAATGTAACTTGTAAGAACTGACCCCGCAGCCGCGGGTCTCCCGGTTTGAGAGTACGACGGTAATTTACATATTTCTACACTTAAGCTTAAAAACATGACGTTAGAGGGTGAAAAGTCAAAACAACCTCCAAACGGCCCCGTGGGTGGCACCAACACCTCGCACGGGACTAATGTAACTCGTAGGAACTGACCCCACAGCCGCAGGTCTCCTGGTTTTAGAGTCCGATGGTAATTTGCATATTTCTAGACTTAAGCAAAACGTGGCGTTAGAGGATGATATCTCGAAACAGCCCCCGAACGGCCCCGTGGGTGGCACCAACACCTCCCACGGGACCAATGTAACTCGTAGGAACTGACCCCACAGCGGCGGGACTCCCGGTTTGAGAATACGATGATAATTTACATATTTCTTGACTTAGGCTTAAAAACAAGGCGTTAGAGGGTGAAAACTCAAAACAACCCCCGAACGGCCCCGTGGGTGACACCAACACCTCCCACGGGACCAATGTAACTCGTAGGAACTGACCCCGCAGCTGCGGGTCTCCCGGTTTGATAGTACGATGGCAATTTGAAAATTTCTAGACTTAGGCTTAAAAATATGATGTTAGAGGGTGAAAAGTCGAAACAGCCCTCGAACGGCCCCGTGGTGGCACCAACACCTCCCACGGGACCAATGTAACTCGTACGAGCTCACCCTGTAGCCGCGGGTCTCCCGGTTTGAGAGTACGACGGTAATTTGTATATTTCTATACTTAAACAAAACATGGCGTTAGAGGGTGATAACTTGAAATAGCCCCCGAACGGCCCCGTGGGTGGCACCAACACCTTCCACAAGACCAATGTAACTCGTACAAACTGATCCCGCAGTCGTGGGTCTCCCGGTTTGAGAATACGACGGTAATTTCTATATTTCTAGACTTAGGCTTAAAAACAAGACGTTAGAGGGTAAAAACTCGAAACAGACCCCGAACGGCCCCGTGTGTGGCACCAACACGTCCCACGGGACCAATGTAACCCGTAGGAACTGACCCCGCACCCGCGGGTCTCCCGGTTTGGGAGTACGTTGGTAATTTGCATATTTCTAGACTTTGGCTTAAAAACATGACGTTAGAGGGTGGAAACTCGAAATAACCCTCGAACGGCTCCGTGGATGCCACCAACACCTCCCACGGGACCTTTGTAACTCGTAGGAACTAACCCCACAGCCGCGGGACTCCCAGTTTGAGAATATGACGATAATTTGCATATTTCTTGACTTAGGCTTAAAAACATGACGTTAGAGGGTGAAAACTCGGAACAGCCCCCGAACGGCCCCGTGGGTGGCACCAACACCTTACACAGGACCAATGTAACTCGTAGGAACTGACCCCGCAGCCGTAGGTCTCCCAGTTTGAGAGTACGACGATAATTTGCATATTTTTTACTTAAGGAAAACGTGGCAATAGAGGGTGATAACTCGAAACTGCCTCCGAACAGCCCCGTGGGTGGCACCAACACCACCCACGGGACCAACGTAACTCATAGGAACTGACCCCACAGCTGCAGGACTCCCGGTTTGAGATTACGACAATAATTGGCATATTTCTTGACTTAGGCTTAAAAACATGGCGATAGAGGGTGAAAACTCGAAACAACCCCCGAATGGCCCAGTGGGTGGCACCAACACCTCCCCCGAGTCCAATGTAACTTGTAGGAACTGACCCAGCAGCCGCGGGTCTCCCGGTTTGAGAGTACGATGGTAATTTGCATATTTCTAGAATTAGGCTTAAAATTATGACATTAGAGGGTGAAAACTCGAAATAGCCCCCGAACAGCCCCGTGGGTGGCACCAACACCTCCCACGGGACCAATGTAACTCGTACGAACAGACCCCGCAGCCGCGGGTCTCCCGGTTTGAAAATAGGATGATAATTTGTATATTTCAAGGCTTATGCTTAAAAATATGACCTTAGAGGGTAAAAACTCGAAACAGACCCCGAACGTAACTCGTTTGGACTTCTGCAGTGGCCCTTGCGGGGCACTTCTCAAATGTCATTTCTGCAGTGACCCTTACGGTGGCACTTCTCGAATGTCATTTCCGCAGTGACCTTTGCGGCGGCCCTTCTCAATTCTTGGACTTCTGCAGTGACCCTTGCCGGACACTTTTGAAATGTCATTTCCGCAGTGACCCTTGCGGTGGCACTTCTAGAATGTCATTTCTGCAGTGGCATTTGTGGTGGCCCTTCTCAACTTGAGTTTCTGCAGTAACACTTGTGGGGGCCTTTCTCAGCTTGGACTTCTGCAGTGAACCTTGCAGTGGCCCTTATCAAATGTCATTTCTGCAGTGACACTTGCGGTGGGCCTTCTAAACTTGGACTTCTGCAGTGGCCCTTATCAACTTGAGTTTCTGCAGTGACACTTGCGGTGGGTCTTCTCAACTTGGACTTTTGCAGTGGCCCTTGCGGGGCACTTCTCAAATGTCATTTTTGCAGTGACCCCTGCGGTGACCCTTATCAACTTGGACTTCTGCAGTGGCCTTTGCAGGGCACTTCTCAAATGTCATTTCTGCAGTGACCCTTACGCTGACCCTTCTCCACTTTGACTTCTGCAGTGGCCCTTCTCAACTTGGACTTCTGCAGTGCCCCTTGCAGTGGCCCTTCTCAACTTGGACTTCTGCAGTGCCCCTTGCAGTGGTCCTTGCGGGGCACTTCTTAAATGTCATTTCTGCAGTGACCCCTGGGGTGGCCCTTCTCAACTTGGGCTTCTGCATTGGCCTTTGCGGGGCACTTCTCAAATGTTATTTCTGCAATGGAGGGACCTTAGGAGTTCCTTCTCCAATATGGCACTTCTGCGGTGGAGGGACCCTGGGAGTCCCTCAACCTCATATTTTCTGTAAGTTGCAGGGGGGTCTTTGAGGGACCCTCACCCACAAATATAGTGGTGAAGCTTGAAACACCCTTCTACAATTTCTAGCCATTCATAACCTCCACATCAAAGTTATTGGACGTTCAAAAATGTCTAGGTTGGGATTGATGGAGAACTTAATTACCTTCTTAGAAAATACAATAAGCTTTGCCCATGTATCTAAATTACAAGGACTCGTTGCCGTTATTGATGTCTGATTTGTCATGGAATAATACAAGTCATAAATAAGTTGATTGATTTTTTTTCATTTCTTGTACAACAATTGAAAACTATAAAAATTACGTTGTGTAGTTCTATTGTTAGTAGGGTTAATGCAACTTTGGGAGTTGCTTTAACGAGCTTCTTCGTGGAATGACTCTTTCCCGTTGTCTCAGTGTGGCCTTGTTGTCTTGTGTTACCGAGTTCAACATTTTTTCTGTTTCTGATAAGAGCGCATCCTTTTCAAGCTGAAAGTCTTTGATCTACAAATACTCTTACTAGGTTATGAACTAAACAATTTTTAAGCAGAACTGTCATCGAAAGAACGTCTTGTGTCTACATGTTATCTTATCACAAACCTAGTACTTAAGATGGGCCTAAATTAATTTCGCCTTCACTTCCACTAATTCTGAACCAAAACTACGCTAACGGACTGCTTCTCTCAACCCCAAATAAATTAACAAACATGAAGATTGACTGATTCTTTATATTGGAATGCGTGAAGTGGTATATTCAGAAACTTATGATAAACTATGATGATGTAAAAATTGTATGATAAACCGAACCGAATTTAACAAATGAGATTTATGTAATTGACCGCTAGTGAGAAAAGGAAACTATATATAGTATTTTTATAGATCATCAAGAACCTTATTAGTTGATCAGAAATATAACTGTTTTACTTTAAACATTATGTTGAATTGTCTTGAGATTGTTCACAATTAACTTACTGAACTCTCCGGATGGAAGAGTCAAAAGCCTCATTCGTGCTCCCATTCACATTCACTTAATCTGTCTAATCCATATACAATACCACCATCTAATCTTACAACCGGCTACTCATTATTAATCATTAACACACCAACTAAATTATGTATTATTTCATTATATTATATATATATATATTACATTTCTTTCCCTGCCATGAGAAATAACTTGATCTCTTATTAACCACTCATGGTGCGTGGTTGCATATTTTCAACACTTCTTTATATTTTTTCGTTTCACTGTTTGTCTGTTTAAATAAATAAACAAATACCGACGAGTTTGTATGGACTGTCTAGTCATTGAACTAGCAATGAAGTCACTTATCGTGTCATTGGTCGCGAATTCAAAGAACTAGCTTTAAGCTTGCTACATTTAACAGTGCGACGACTGTAAGAGATGTAGGAGAGCAGGACCTCTCCAATGGGGGGGACAATAGCTCAACCTGTCATTCATTGGCAAGTTGACAAAAGGCTCTACCAACCGCCCATTGGCTTATTTTTTACAGAAACTATTTAACATATTTTGTCGTCAGAAACGTAATAAATTTCAAAAGCACAGTTTTGCTCACCAAATTAAACACAACCCAGACTTTGGATGTTTGCTAGAGCTTTAGGATCTCTCACCCTGGACATAATTGACCCATATGCTGTGGGCCAAAACTACTACAACACAGTGAAGTGCTACCAAAAGGAGATGACAGGTCAAGATCTAAATTCTTCAAGTTTTACCAAAAGGAGATGAGAGGTCAAGATCTAAATTCACCTAAATAAATTCAAAAAAAAAGAAAAAAGAAAAAAGAAAAAGATGCACACACAAAAGGTTAGTGCAGAACAAACCGAAAGCATATATTAGGTGAACAGATTAGTGCAGAATGAACGAAAGTGTATATTAGGTGAACCTTCTGTGTTTGTATCATTGTTCAAAAACACAAAAAATGTAAATAGAAACCTTTGAATGAAAAGCTACTAAAATAGTACAAACTCATGAGTTTCATCCTGCTATATTACAGATGCTTTAGCTCAATAACATTAGGTATACATATTTAAACCCACTTATGACACACAAATGTTGCTGTTTGTACTTTGATCTGGCCTAGCTTCGACTAACCTTGGACTATGTATATTCAGTTACACAACAGAGGAGAAAAGCTCTCTGCACCTTAATGCTACTAAAGCCTTTGTATTTCTCATTTTCAATGAAGGCAACAGAACAGTTTACACAAGAGACAACTGCTAAAATGCCTAGTCTCTCATGCTTACTATCTCCAGGGCATTAATATTAGAATGATTGAGCCGTTGATCACAATTTGTTTGTCTGTATTTCACTTTCAGTGCTAAATTTTTCAATAATATATCTTTGACCCTCGAAAATGTCATAAATACTAGAAAAGTATTAGAAAGGGACTTCGAAAAGCATCATAAAAAATCATTTATGACAATTTTGAGAGTCAAATGTAAATTACTGTAAGCGAAAAAGTTAAATTTGACAAACTAATTGAGGCAAACATATCATATCACCCTTAATATTGTCTCTTACCAGAAGTTGCTACCCCAATATCAACAGGCCTTCTCTCTCCATCCGAACCACAGGCGTCATGAGCTCCTTCCCATGTCTTTTGCATTGAAATCCACACCACCAAATGATGAGGCCGTGGTGTTTGCAGCAACATCAAGGCCGCCACCAATGGAGTTCATAAGGGCCGAAAACCCACTAGTTGGGCCGCCACCAGCTGCCATCCCTAACCCAAGAAGATCGAGCGTAGTATGCTTGGGCCCAAACAAAGATGGTGTCCCCATCATTAATTCCTTCAACCCAGAACCTCCGTCATAGGGCAGCCCAAGGCCCAGCCCAGTACTGTCAGGCTCACCGTGCGCGTTCCACTCTTGCTGCCCGGTAGAAGATGATGAAGAAACAAGTCCGAACCCCCTCAATAGCGACGCGTTTGATACAGATGCCCCCATCTGAGCAGCCTTCTGAAGCAATGCTGTTGCAGATAATGCCGGTTGGGGGTGAGGGGCATATTGCCGTCGTTCTTGCCCTGCTGAACCAAAAATTGAGGACCCGTGATTAGTTGAGAGGCAAAGGGAAATGGGTTCTGTGGACGATGATGGTGCCTGGTCAGGTGCGTGTTCGGGTTGAGCCATTGAACGAATTAAGTCTGTGAATCCAGTTGACTGAGACTGCAAACTTGCCGAAGCTGTTGATGAAGCAAACAAGCTAGCAAACACACTGCTGCTCGTGCTTGCGTTGCTGCTTGAGTTACTGCTACTGCTGCTACAGCTCCCGGCCAACCCGGTGGCCACCCGTGGTGTTTCCTCTAAAACTGGTTGTGGGTTTGGATTGGGACTAGGATTTTCAGGCAACTCTGTTACAACAATAACAATTACAAAAAGAACAAAGGAAACAGAAAAGAAAGGGTTAACTATCAAAGGAAAGAAGGAAAGTTGATCTTTCCTTTTTAAAAAACTTTATCTGAATAAAAAGGGGAATCAAATGATAGTGTCCTTTCTCAATATTATTTTAGGCTTGGATCTCTCTTTGTGCTTCTCTCTTTAACAAGATTGCTTAATTTAATCATAACTGTAGTTCCTAAAACAGTTTCTAACATATACAAAGATGACAAAAAAGATGAGCAACAGACAAAAACAACAAAACTCCAAGATGAGTATCGAGAAACAAAAAAACAAATATATTTTCATACTTCCTTAACCAATAGGCATCCAACAAAACCCAAATGAAATTTTGTCTCATAGTACCTGGACTATGATTTGGCAGACCCGAAGATATCACAACAGCAGTTGGAAGAATAGATTGTAGCGGTTGAGGTTGCGGCTGCGTTGGTGGTGATGAAACAACAATATCAGGTTTTGGGTGTTCATCTGCACTCGGAGGTGCAACAATCGCTGGTCCTTTAGCAGTCTCCACCGCTAATGCATCACAAAAAGCTCTGTGTGTAATAAAGCTATCCCTCCTTTAACAAATCAAAACAAAACCCAACTTGAGAAATCCAAAACAAAACATGACCCAACCCAACCCAACACATTTCAAACATAGTAATGAACAATTAACCTTGAAAACAAAGTGCCACAGTCGCATTTATACTCTCTAGTCCCGCAAATCTTGGAGTGAGCTTTCCAATCAGACTGAACCGCGTATTTCTTAGAACACTTGTCACACTTCCATTTCTTCTCACCGTGTTTTCTACAAAAGTGCTTCTTTATCCCCGTGAGATCACCCAACGCTCTTGAAGGATCATGATGAACACAAGATACCTCCGGGCATACATAAACTCGTTTCCTAATCTCCTTACTCGATCTCTGCCTCAGCTTCCATGGTAAATTGTGTCCTCTACGATGAAGTTGTAAATTTTGGTCACGTTGAAATCCTTTACTACATATTTCACAAACAAATCTATTTGTCGCCATAAGAGTCTTGGGGGATAGAGCGATCACCTCTGAATCTGGATCTACACACAAATAAAATTAAAATTAAATCAACTTAAAACCCTCAAAAGTCCAAACCCAATATTTACCTCAATTATTTTACCTGGCATTCCGGGTAAGTTTCGTTTTTTCTTGGTGGGTTGATTACCCGTAGAAGAAACACTAGCTTCCCCGGATGCTGTGGATGAGTTTTCTATGTCGGCTGGCATGGCTAGGGTTTTCTTTCTCTATCCAACAAGTTTTTAATTTTCCAATTAAGCTCTCTCTATATATCTATCTATCTACCGGTCAATCTATAGTTTTCAGTGTCCCCAGTCCCCACCTACCAAAACCCAGATTTTAAAACGATCTAATTAATAAAACCCATCACTCATATTAAGCTTACTTAGCAAACACACACACAAAGTCGCCGGAAAATAAATCTCCGGTCGTGACTTTAAATCTAACGGTCAAAACAAAGTCAAATGGAGAAGGTTTGCACCATTTAAGGCTCAACACTATCAAATACTGAGATGACAGAGATAAAATGTAGGGGGAGAGGGTTTGGAAAAGAAATAAAAAAAAAAATTTAGCCTTGTTTAGTTTCCAGAAGAAGGAAAAAAGTAATATTAATGAGTAGATAAAGACTAAAAGAAGTAAAAAGGAGGTTTAATAACTATGGTTGGTGTTAACTGGGGTTGGAATGTGAGATGGTGAGCGAGGAGTATAGCTTAGAGTTGTGACTTTAATTAAAGAGAGCTGGCAAGCATGGGGTTTAAAAGTCAATGTTCCTTTGTCTATTTCTGGTGCATCCACGCTTCATCCTTAGTCTAATCCTATAGCAGCATCTCTCATGTCGGTGAAAAAATGTTATTTACTGTGTAATTGTTATTGTATTGTTTAAATCCTTGTTCAACGTTAAGTAAAATATGTATGTTTCAGTTCCGGCTTCTTTCAATTTTTTTAATATTCATGTTTAATTTATATAATTCAACAAGTAAAAAAGAGTGTCAAGTAGTTTGACATTTTTCGAGAAAATAAAATACCAAATGCATATAATATGAATATAAATCGATACAAAATATACATGGTTTAACACATGATAAATAAAAAAAAGAAGGGTGGGGTGGAGGGTTGCTTGTTTATTAAGACAAAAACGATTTTGGGTGTTATGATTATTAGGTGAGAGTTCAAACTTTGAGTACATTACGATGTAAGCTAACAAAATGTCAACGTATGTAGAGTCTAAAGTAATTATATCGTTCTCGGTGATAAAGCTTATTTGTGATATACATTTATTTAAGTTTACCGTCGTTTTTATGATTGAGCTACTATAGGATTGTAATGTTAAGGAAGATGTTGGTTGTTATTTTGTGACTTTGGAGTAGTCCGGTTTTAGTCAGTTTCTTCTAACTCTGTGGTTAATTACACTCAAAGACAGATTGGGTAGTCCACGTCACGTGTCTTTCTTTGCAGGTTGGGTCGGTCTCATTTCCCTTCAATATTTCCCTTGAATTAACCATAATTTATACGATAACATACTCAATTTGAAAGACGCTCAAACACATTCAAATATGACATTAACCAATATTTGAATGTGTATCTGTCTCAATTGCTATGAGATTTGCATGAAAAATCACATTTTGACAAAATTCCTCAGTTTCCTAGTTCTTCATTAATGACTTACCTAAACAAATAAAATTAACCTAAATTCAAATCAAAATCAACCTCAAACAAAATGTCACCCCAACATACTTGGTATAAAACACATAAGCTTTGCTTGAAGATGTCTAATTTCTTCAATATTATGTGAAATTAGACATTTTTCAGTAAAGATTATGTGTTTTATACCAACAACATACTTGGTATAAAACACATAAGCTTTGCTTGAAGATGTCTAATTTCTTCAATATTAGGCCCTCTCAAATTTCTGGCAAAATTATTTTTTGGAACCCATTTTTTTCCCCTTTTTCTCGGATGCATATTTTTGGAATTTTTTGGCATTCAGCTCCAACATTTCAAGTTCAAGAACGAACTTTTTCGAAGGAGGGGAGATTAATGTAGAGTAGGGCTTATAGTTTTATTTTGTTAATTGTTAGTATTAAATGTAATTAAGGAGGTTTAGTCCTCTTTAAAAAATATTATAGTAAGTGAAAAATATTTCAGTCTTTTAATGCTTTCCTAGTTGAGGTACGATTATTTTTTAGTTTGCGTAGGTGATGGTCTAAAGAGATTAATAAAAAAAAAATTGGCTCGCTAATACAACTCAGATTTGTATTTGTGATCCGACTTTTGGACTTTTACAATCGCTCCTCAGGCAATTGTGTATCATCTGATGCTTTAATTATGAAGACTTGTGATTTTCTTCAAGAAGACTTTACAATGAATACTAATTAAGTTTAGTTAACTAGAATTTAAATAAGCAAATGTCAAATGCGAAAATAAAGAAAAAAAGGAGTTCGAACTAAAAATATAGTAACACGGTATAAACAAGGTAAAAGAAAATAGTTACACTAAGAAAAGTAAAAGCAAGTTACTCTAGGAAATATAAAGAAGGTTTGAATGTAAAGGCAAAGTAGCTTTTTATAAAATGTAAAGAGAATTACCCTAAATCTACCTTGCAAACTTCTTCGAAGAAACGAAAAACAGTAAATAAATGAAAAGGAAATGAAATAAAAAGAAAAGTGATAAAACGAGTAAATGTAATTTTTTTTTATTGCGGGAGTCATCTTTTCCTTCATCCTTTAGTTGCATATTTATAGTGTTCCTTGCAATGAAACTGTAATTTCTGATTATTGGGTAGTTATTCAATTGAATATTCCCT
Source organism: Sambucus nigra (assembly GCA_949130495.1). NCBI lineage: Eukaryota > Viridiplantae > Streptophyta > Magnoliopsida > Dipsacales > Adoxaceae > Sambucus > Sambucus nigra. The sequence goes on along the minus strand of OX422207.1, from coordinate 304,485,137 downwards.
CTTAAGTGTACTCATGCCCACATAACCACTATTTAAGTGTACAACCCACGTTCAAGGCTTTGGCAAGTGTCAAATGCTAGTGTAGCCATTTGAGTTAAACTGGATTACCACGTTCTTGGTTGTAATTACTGGCTTGACCCTCCATGTGGATGTATTTATTGTCCATTCTTAATATGGTGTAAACATACCCCCGCACTAACTCATTTTTTTTAAAATTAATTAGTAGAATCTTAAGCTTCACACGCCATCATCCCACAGTTTAGTCATTATTACCATGTGGTAAATATTGCATAAATATGTATCTTTCAGCAATGAAGTGATATCCATCACAACTCATCAGTATTTTAGTCTTTCAACTGAGCTTCTTGTCTCTTCTTCCATTTTCTCTATGCTGATAATGGCTTTTGAAGAAAATAACAATGCCTATCCTTTGAGAATTTTTTAGCCTGGCTAAACCTCAAATCCCACAAGAGATGGTGTAAGCCCTTGAGAGGTTGTCATTGCATCTTTAGATTATTTGTGATTATGAATTTGATCAGTTGGAGCTTGGAAAATCCGGGTCAAAGCTGGTGTTTCTGATCATGATCCGATTGTGTACACTGACATCCCTGCTCTACCTTATTTAGATGGAATATGGTTTAGCATTGCTAGTAGACTAGCTGTTGTGATCCCAACACCCTATGAAGAAAAAGTACCTGATGATGCCATGGATGTTGGAGAGGCTGATAACTACAAAGTAGAAGTCAATGAATACAGACCCAACTGCAATCTCTGTATTGATTCCAATGCCTACGACCAACACCCCACCGTGGTCCATAGTGGTATAGTGTCAACTCCTCATTTTCGACTTGTGTAGAAAGAACTTGTTAAACAAGACTATAACACAACGGGCACTGCCTATGATCATATTCTCACTCTTCTCCACTTTCCTCTTAAATATTAGACATAAGTAACTTATATCACCTTTACTCGTCATCCTATGAAGGCTTATGCTTGGTCCAAATCGGATCAAAACTATTTTCCTTTTGATACTCGCAAAAGGAAGAACTTGAACCTTTTGGATGCTTGGCACTGTGCCACTTACAAAGTTTTAAGATATGGTGTTATTGGCTTCAATTCTCCTTACCATACCTTTGGGAACTGCACACCTGATTTCCTCTCCAATGGCCTATATACCTCTTATGTTACAGCTGAGGATATCTTCAACATGAATGCCTTCAAAGCTTTAGTGACTGATTTAAACATCTTTGACACTTCCCTTTTTGACATGGTTATCTTCCCACACACATTGTCTGGGGGTGGACAATCCAGGATTTAGATTAGTATATCCATGATGTTTTAGACATCGATTATCCTTCACTACCTCACTCTTATAATATCAGTAATATTGGCAATACTTTGGAAGTTATTTATGCATTTTCCCATCTTTCCACTTAGGTTTTTTTATAAGGTCATGCTTAAAACAACTTTATTTGGTCATGTCTAGTCATTTAAAACTTCGAAGACTCTCTTTCCATTTCTAATGATCAAATCACATTTTTCTTAAAAACTTATTCTTCTTTTATTAGAAGGTTGAGGTAATAACACACATCTTTTGAAGATTATAATGCTTAAATGGACCTTCGTGATGATCTTTTTAACAACGCTAGCAACATCTTAGAGAATTAGAGGGAGTTCTCTTACATTTTGGTGCATGGGAAAGGTGACCCAACAGATCATGGACTTGAAGCCTTTTCAAACGAGGAATTTTTCCTTAGATCCGTGGAGCTAAGGGAGAAAGCTTAATAGGAGGTTTGAAGCTTTCAACACCTTAAGGCATCCTTTTGAAGATGGCTCAAGATGACACATATTTGACTTTAGAACAGAAATACCTTACTTCCATGAGGAATACATTCCATAGATTTGTTACTTATGCATATTCCTATTTTTATTCAATTCAAAAAGATTGATAATATATTTTTTGGGGCTTTGTGACCTCCAATTCCTAGCATCAATGGAAAATTGCTTTGTTTTTACTGTAAAAGGCTTATGTTTAAGCCAATGTGTTATGGGTTGCTTCATTTCTCATAATATATGTTTGTATATGTTTTGGCGGTCAATTTTAATTAAACCAATCTTGTTATCTTGGCATAATGTTTATTTTACCCATTTAGTGAGAATTTTATACTATAACTAAATTTGGTATGTTGCATATATTTGTAATAATTTTTGCACTTTTAGACCCATAAATATTTCAATTTTGGTCTATTATGTATGCGTGATTTATTATTTGCAGTGGTCCTACCAAATCCAATTGCACGAGCGGATATGTCAAATTAATAACTTTTTATTCTTTACTGGAATAAATATCCCCATAAATGGAAACCTTTTTGCTACCCTTTAACTAAAATATGTGGCTACCTTGGTACTCCTGACACTTGGTTTTAATTTCTTGGGCCATAAGCAAGCTACAAATCTAATCATGAGAGCGATTTGATTGATTGTGCCCAAAAATGTACTTTTTTTATCTCTCCACTTCCCCATAACATTTTACTTTTGGAGGGAAACCTTTTGAGACATTTGTTGGTTTCTGCTTGGTGCTAATTTTGAATTTCAAAAGATTTATTTAACCTTAATTAATCATGTCTCTTTTCTTTTTTTACCGTTTACTTTCTCTATCCAAGCATCTCTTTAGCTCTTCAGTTTATTTTCTCTCTCTTTAAAATTTTCCATACCCTAATATCTAATCCCAATTTGAAGAGATCGTTAATATGTTTATGGCCAATAACTCTATTTTCCTTAGGGACGTTGTGTGCCCCATTCAACTTCCATATAGTGCCATTCACTTTACTATTGGCCCACTCTCCCTAACCGAACTCCCCTTGTAGATCTCCATCTTGTACCCCATGTTTGGGGATTAAACTTTTCTCATATGAGACTCCAATTACCTTGGAGCACCATCATCTTTTAAGTTTAGGTTTTAGCCCAAACAATTGAATAATACAACATGGTTTAAATGGGTTAACCGGATGCTCATAGCCAAAGTAAGGGAAATGGAAGGAGATGTCATTTTTTATGCAGTTAAACTGATCTTGACGGACATCAAATATGATCTATTTATTATCACTAGCGCTATTAAATTTTGGAACCCAAAATTTTGCTTCGGGTTTAATTTTGGGATGGCTGACCCCATTATATTAGATATTTTCCAATTACCTGTCTTCAAATCTGTTGGGAAGGATGTTCATCCTCACATGCTATCAGCTTTAATCCTTCTGAGATTAGAGAATAAATATGCCCTTTTGTCCTTTTAAGCCTATGACGTGGTTTCTTAAAGACGTAGCAGCCAAGTTTGAATATCTACATCATCGTATCCTATTTTATGCTAATTTCCATATTCATGTTTTGAGGATCTCTCAAGTATGAATGCGTAAATATTTCGATCACTAGAGATTTTACATTCGGATGTTAGGTTTTAAAAAAAATATTTTTAAAATGTTTTTAAATGATTTTATCTCTTTTTAATATTTTTTCGTAAGGTCGTTAGAATGACATTGGGTATGTCATTGGAAAGAGATAAGGTAACTCGTTAAAATTGGTTCCAACGAACTTCAAATGAACCAACATTGGCCTTCGACAGAATCTCATTTGATAGCTCGTTGGATACTTATTCAAACAAGATCATATACATAGTACGAATGAGGTTCAAAGTCGTTCTACTGAGTTGGCATATTTTGATTCGTTTTCGAGATTTCCTTGAAAGTGTTCCATTATAATCGCATTTTTGAAAGACCTCTTATAAGTAGGAGTACGGTGTAGTAATTTTATTTGAGACAAAAACTTATGTTTTGAGTTCCTAAACTCTATCAAAAAGCTTTTATATAAGAGAAAGATTTATAATTACTCATCATCCATTTCAGTTTGGCTTATTTAGTTACACCCCACTTCACCATCATGAACATTCTCAAGACTTCAAGTGAAGGCGAGTTAGTGACCGAATATAACAATTAAATATTGGTCATCACTACATTTTTTGGAGAAGGTTTATAAGGTTGCTTCTTTTCGTTTAGAGTATTTTAAAATAGTTTAAAAACTTCAAAAAAAAATTCCAAAATGTTTTTTAAAACTTTGCTAGGTCGTTAGAACGACTTTGGATGTCGTTTGAACGAGTTCTTATACCTCGTTAGAACAACTTCAACTTTGTTCAAACGAGATTGATTGTCGCGTCTTTTAGCGGGCCATGGAATCTCATTGGATCAGTCGTATGATGTATGTTCGAATGAGAAAGGGTACTTAGTTCAAACGAGATTTATTTTCATTCGAACGAGTACGCAAAAAATGTTTTTTTTATCTAATTTTAAATGCAATCTTTTATGACTATCTCTTGGAGATTTTTCTCCCTATAAATAGAGAGGTGGACCTGCATTTTAAATGAAGCATTTTAGACATCTTTTAGTGATCAAATTTTTTTTATTTTTTCAATCCAAACCCCTTTGATCATTTGAGATCACTTTACCAAACCACAAAGAATGCAATCCTTGTTCATAACCTTATGTAGTTAATTCTCTGCTACTGAAGATAGGAATACGATTTCCTGAGATTGATCGGTGGACATCGAGGCAAGTGGAGCTTACTGTGGAGTGTTGTTGGATCTGCATAGCTTCTTTTTAAAATTGGGATTAAAGATATCACTACGTCACTTAGTGGATTTCTAAGTTTTGTAAGTCTGTAGATGTTTGTCTGTAATACCTAGTTATAAAGAGTGTTGAAATATAGGTTTTACCCGAAATGGATTTTACCCAATCTCCTATCTTCTATTTTTGGTTTGTGGCTTATTTTCAATTTAGTTTCAATATCTTGCATGTTTAACTTTACCTAATTTAATTAAGATAAAATTTGGACTATATAGAATTTGGTTTATGTGTGTGATCGAGTTTACTACTTATGCATACAATCGAACCACTCGTCTCTTTTTTGAAATTGGTATCAGATCTTATTTCTACAAGTTACTTAGATGAATCTTGGTGGTTATCTGGATAACTAGTACAATAGGCCACCTATGTTTGATGGCTTTAATTATGCGTTTTGGAAAGCTCGAATGAGATTGTCTTTAAAATGATCGACGCGTGCATCTAGCTTGCTATTGAAAGGGGGTGGACTCCTCCCACTGTGAAAAATGAAAATTTCATTAGTCTCAAGCCAGTCGTAATTTCGACTGAAAAAGATTTTAGATGGAGCAACTTTAACTCTCGGGGCTTAAATGTTATTTTTAGTGCTGTCATACCCAATGAATTTCATCGTATCATGATGTGTACCACGTCTAAGGAAGCATGGGATATTCACTAACACATTCACGAGGGTACCAATGCTATGAAAGCTTCTAAGCTACAAAATCTCAACACATAATTTGAGACCATTAGCATAATTGAATAGGAAACATTTGATGAATTCTACATATGTCTGCTGATATTGTGAACTTTAGCTTTAATTTGGGTGAGCAACTTGAAACGAGGGTATTTAAGAAAATTCTAAGATTTTTCTCATCCCGTTTTCTGCGATAGTCACAGTCCTTAACTCTTTGGGAATTTTATACACTCTTAGGTTAGAACAACTCGTAGGAGATATTCAAACTTACAAAATAGATACGTTCCCCAAAATCCAAAAGAAAAAAGGAATCTCTTATCAAAGAAAAATGAGGAGGTTTCTGACTCCTATTTTGAATTCGATCTAGATGATCTTGCCTTCTTTGCTTAATAATTCAAATTTTTTCTCAAATTAAAAAAATCAAAATTGTAAGTATAAATTTTCAAATAGTGTTAATTTGTATGTATTGTCATTATGCTGGACAAAATTAACTTAGAGTCATATGATAGTTTTTACTTATCACGACTCCCATTACGTATATGACGTTGTGTTGAAGACGTATCGACCAATCTTTAAATATAGATTATGTCGAGTTTTTGGTGCACGTTTCACGTCTTCTCATTGGTTTTCGAGATTCTCTCAGGTATGAATGCATAATGGTTGATGGATACTCGGAATATTTTTCTAAGGATGTTATTTTATTTAAAAATGATTTAAAAATGTATTTAAAATTTTTTCCTGAGTTAATTCGTTTTTAGAGTTGTATGAACAATCCCTTGCATGTTATGTGGTTCAAATGACTTCACTAGTCGTTTAAACGACATGACACTCTCATTCAAAAGAGATGTTGTGTTCGTTCAAATGACATGCTAATTTCATTAGAACGACGTGCCGCCTCAAAATATTTATTTAAGGCATCTTTTGCTTAGAAAAACGGGAGTTCTAAACATATAGAACATAACACAACATATACATTTTCTTCAATTGTTTACCAAAGCTTTCCAAAGCATAAACATCCTTCCTTGTTTCAAGATCTGAGTTTACATATACTATATTCTATAGAGATGTTGTATTTGCACCACTATTTTTGTTCTTCTTTATTGAACAAACTAGTTTCGTGCAGCGGGCTCCGTACTTGCTGATTGACGGTTGTTGTGACTGTATCGGTGGATACCGAGATACGTGTGGATTCGTGTGCTGTGGACCTTATGTATATAGACTCCTACATTAAACTGTGGAGGAACGATTGAAGATAAGAAGAGATGTCAAGGCTTGTGGGGATCGAGTCATTGAGTAAGACTATAATTCTTCCTATGTAATTTTCGTATCATAGTGATTGTCTGGCCTAGGTCGTCTGAGGTTTATTCTCTTAGCGATTTTCTCGTACATCAACGTGTTTTGTGAGCTTTCTTCACTTTATCTACTTAATCACACTGGATGCATGTTTAGGGTTAAGAAGATAAAATTGGATTAATTGAAAATTGGTTCACAAAATTGGTGCACAATAAAATCGAAAAAAGTTTTAAAAAAAATTATTTTCACCTATAGCACACACACGTAGAGGGACCCCCGTATTTTTACAAATTAGTATCAGAGCTAGAACACCATTTCATTGTGTGAGTGGTTTCATGTGTCTTTAGGTATGAATTTTGGTATATATGATGAATTTAGAACACCTATGTTTGATGGATCAAATTATGCTTACTGGAAGTTGCATATGAAGTGTGCACTTAAGGCCATAGATGAGCGTGCATAGTTAACAGTAGAAAATGGGTGGACTCCACCAGTCACAAGAGAGGGTGAGGCCACTCATTTAAAACTTATTGAGTCATGGACCGATGCCGAACACAAACTTGCACAAATATAATTCCAAAGTTTTGAACTATTTCCTCGTCAATCACCCCGGAAGAGCATAATCGTATTATGATGTGTGAAATATATAAAGAGGCGTGGGATGTTCTTGATCTTACTCACGATAGAACTAGCACTTAGGGATTCCAAACTCGAAAATCTCACCACCCAATTTGAGACAATTAAGATGTTAAAGAGTGATGATGCAGATGTAGAGGAAAGTGAGTTTCAAGTTGCCTTCCGTGAATTGTATGAGAAAATAATGAAGGTGAAAATAGAAAACTTAAAGTTGCAAACTAGGTTGAAATAATGTGTCGTAGAAAATAATGATGCGTTGATTGAGGATCTTAGGGCATGGGAGAAGACTCGTCGAGATAAACTAGAGTACGTTAAGGGTGAGAGATATAGTCTTCGTGGTTTAATGAAGGCCGTGAAAAAGGAGATTCTGGAGTTTAAGGAGTCTAATCATTTGTTCGAGTCTAGGATAGGTGAGCTTGAGGAGAGATTGATAGATTTGAGTAAGGTTAAGTTTGATTTGAAGGCTAGGTTAAAAAAGTTGGATAGGATGTTAAGCACCATCCAAATCAAAGCTGATAGGTGTGGTATAGGCTTTAATGATCGTATTGCTCCCATTCCCAAAGCTAACACTAATCGTGTGAGAGAACCAACTAGGAATGTTAGGAGAGATCCACATTTAGGTAACATTCCTCATCGTGTTTACATTTGTACTCACTGTGGTAGGAAGGGTCACCTTATACATTTTTGCTATGACCTTAAAAATCTCCTAGGAAGTTTAAGAATAAAGTCGCGTCGATTCTTAAAAACCCCATGTGTTGTTACACACCTACTTGGGTTAGAAAATTGGACTTAAAGGCTTTAGGAATTAAATTTCATGACTCTCATTTGCTTGCACGTGACTATTCCCATGGTAGATCTTACGAATGATCGTGTTAGCATGTTTTCATACGTTAGTTTTGATTCATGATGTATCATTTCTAGTGTTATGATATGTTTATCTTTTGTATTATATTTTGCTTTTTATTGAGTCTTATTGGAAAAATACAAAAAGATTTTTTATTTAATATAATTTTGAAAATACAAAAAGATTTTATTTTTGGGTCCAAAATATTTTTTGAAAAAATACAAAAAGATTTTTGGTATTTGTGTCGTGAGTTTACACTTGATGTGGCATATTGGTGTGCTTAGACCCCCTTCACTTTATCTTTCCATGTGGCTAGTACATTTGGTCATGATTTTGGATGCCTAGATTGATCTTAACCATTTGTTTAATGGGGTTATTTTGAAGTTGACTTATATTCAGATTCAACTATGTATATGTCATCGCACACATGCATGAATTTATTTGAATGTTTGACTTCTCATGAATATTTGAGTTTTATGAGACGTTTTCCTCTCAATTTTGTCATCTACGTACATAGTAGACTTAGGAGGAGTTGTGCATGTAAGAACCATTGCCCGTGAGCATTTATATTGTGTTTTGAAAAAATAATTAGTGTGCACGAGAAAGGTCTACAAGAGGCATGTGAACTCGTCATGATAGCCACCATTTAAAATAGCCCAAGAAAAAATTAAGTCAATAAAAAGAAAATTATGCCAAAAAGGGTCCGATAGGAATTCTCTTAAAAGGAGAAAATAGTTCTTCAAAAGAAAAAATGAAATAAAAAAGAATTATCATTTATGTTTGAGGGAGTTTTAGTTGAAGATCAACCGGTTTGCATAACAAGTCCTAGGTTAAAAAGTCATGTTAAGACGCTATTGTTTTGTAGAATCGTCAAAATTTCCAGACTTATGTGCACAATGTTGTTTAGTTCAAAGTTTAATTGTCATTAAAACGTAGTTTGATGACAAATTGCAGCCAATTAGAACTTCTTGAACGTATCTTTGTGTTTGGATTATGATTGATTTGTGTTAGTTACATCCATTCATTCCATTCCATGTTTAGGCACATTGATACTATGTTAACGTGTAACTCATGTTTTCGTTATTGAGTCAGTTTTTTTACTATTTTTGTACTATCAGATGCTTATATATGATATTCATATTTCTGGGATGATTTACACTATTTCTGGGTTGGAATAGAAATATTTTGATGTCGTTAGAATAATTTCCTCCAGTCGTTTAAATGAATTTTCCACTGTCGTTTGCTCTATGGATATAACGAGGTTCCAGCGAGATGAAATCGACGTATAGTGATAGGTCGTTAGATGGGTACCTTCGAACGAGCTTCAAATGAGAGTATGCTATTTTGTGTCGTTAGTAGCAAGATTTTTTATGGTTCGAACGACATTCATGTATCGTTTGAACGACTTCTTTATACCGTTCGAAGGACCGGTTTGGTTTTTTGATATCGTTGATCTGTTTCAGTACCTGCTTGATACATATACTTTTACTATACTAATATGGTAATTCTGGACACTTTGTTTGCAGTTACATTCGTTTATTCATGCATGATTATTACACTGCATTATTGGATGAGAGTTTGTTTAGTCATGTCATTGATTATATTAATGATTCATCTATATGAATTTTTGCTAGATATGGTTTGTCATATCCTGATTTTTATTGGTTAGTTTCTCATATTTATCTAGTTATGTTTTTCATGTTATATTTATGCTAGATATTCATTTATATGTTTATTTGTCCCACTAGTTGTCTATTCCAGGCGAAAAGGGGGTGAGATAGATATGTGACGTAGGGGGAGTTTTCATTGATATTGCTCATATTTTTTATATATCATTTGTTCCTTAATACTTCACTTGGTACTTGTTTGTTTTGTGTGTGTAGTGATTATTCAGAGATTCGAATTTCTCAGCTACATCACATTCATATAGTTCATGCTTATCGGCCCTTCATATACTAGTATGTATCTTGTATATTCTTCTAGGTTTATGGGATGGGATTCAGGTCATTCGACTTGACGGCTTGACTTAGGCATTTCACTATTTTGGTTTTGTCCCAGAATAGCTAAAGGGGGAGATTTGTAAGAGCAAATTTTTAAATAGTGTCAATTTGTATGTATTGGCATTATTCCGTATAAAAACCACTTCGAGTCATATGATAGTTTTTACTTGTCATGATTCCCATCAAGCCAATGACGTTGTGTTGAACACGTAGCAACCAAGCTTCAAAGATAGATCATGCCAAGTTTTTAGTGCACGTTTCACGCCTTCTCATTGATTTCCGAGATTCTCTCAAGTATGAATGCATAATGATTTATGGATACTCGAAATATTTTTCTAAGGATGTTATTTTATTTAAAACTGCTTTTAAAATGTTTTAAAATATTTTTTTCTAAGTTAATTCGTGTTTAGAGTCGTATGAACTTTCCATTGCATGTTATGTGGTTCAAACGACTTCACTAGTCATTCAAATGACATTAGACTGTCATTCAAACGAGATGATGTGTTCGTTCAAATGACATGCTGATTGCATTAGAACAATGTGCTGCCTTAAATTTTTTATTTAAAGTGTCTTTTGCTCAGAAAAATGGGAGTGCAAAACATACAGAACAAAATAGAATATATACGTTTTTTGAAATTGTTTACCAAAGATTTTCAAGGAATAAACATCCGTCCTTGTTTTAAGATCCGATTTTACATATACCATTTGTTATAGAGATTTTGTGTTTGCACCACTATTTTTGTTCTTCCTTATTGAACAAACTAGTTTTGTACGGTGGACTCCGTACTTGCTTATTGACAGTTGATGTGGGTGTATCGGTGGATACCGAGGTATGCATAGGCTCATATGATGTGGACCTTACATAGATGGACTCCTACGTTGCACCATAGAGGAGCGATTGAAGAGAAGAATAGGCTATAATTGAGTAAGACTATAATTCTTCCTTTGTAAGACTACAATTCTTTCTTTGTAATTTCCATATCATAGTGATTTCTGGCCTGGGCTGTTCAAGGATTTTTCCCTTAGTGGTTTCCTCATACATCAGCGTGTTTTGTGAGCTTTCTTCACTTTATCTACTTAATCACACTAGATGCATGTTTAGGGTTAAGAAGATAAAATTGGATTAATTGAAAATTAGTTCACAAAATTGGTGCACAATAAAATCAAAAAAAGATTTTGAAAAAATTATTTTCACCTAAATCACCCAAACACACAGAGGGACCCCGCGTTTACAAAGATACTTTCAAAGTGGAAAATAAAAGTTTTGAGAAAGACAAAAATTTCAAAGCCGACAAAAATGTTTTTAAGAATGGTGGACGAAGAGCTAGAGGAAGGTACCCTAAGAAAAATGATTCGAAGAGATGCTATGAGTGTGAGGGAAGGGTAATAAAGCCCACGAGTATCCTATTAGGCTTAAGAGACAGGGAAAATGCGAAGCTTCTTGTAATGCCACTCTAAGCGGTAGAGATGTTGAGTCATTGAATTCCGAGGATGAATCATTGTAAGGATGTAACTTCACCATATTTATGGCTAGTCATGTTAGAACTTCAAATATCTCTAACGCCAATGAGAACATTTCTAAATGTGATAGGATAAAAAATGTGTCGAAACATTATGGAGAGAGTGGGGTTGATGATGATTTGAGTGAGGGAGAATGTGGCCTCAAAGATGCCTACACCGAGCTTCACCCTGAATCATTAAAAATAAAAACGAAAAATAAAAATTTAGCTCTCGGGGTGTTCTCTTTAGAAAAAGGAGTTGAACGTTTCTAGAGAGGGTGCAACCTCAGTTAGAATTTATTTAAGTGAGCAGTTAATTTCCGTGGGAAGATAAAAAAGAGTGACTTGACCAATAAAATGGCTAGTCTTGTGAGAGATCTTCAAGCATTATTGGAGACTCATGAGAAACTTAAAGAACATGTTTCCTAACTCAAGATAGATCTCAAACGTGCTCAAAAGATCAAAGTTACTTTAGAGGACACATCTAAGCAGGTTGAAAAGATGTTCCTAGTTCTCGCGTTAGGTTTTAAAGAAAGTCAGGGGATAGGTTACAATAGTGCATCCACTTTCCATAACGCATCCATACCGGTTCCCAAGTTTGTGATGTATCCGTATGGGCCTCGACATGACCCCCCAAGGAGACCGCGTCCTAAAAGTTTTTATAAAAAGTGTGCTACAGCGGAATAATGCGACTTATCAAACAAATCCAATTTTACTTAACCCAAATTTTAGTTAAAACCCCAACACATGCATGTAGGGAATTTGATAACATAAAATCAATAATCATGCAAAGGAAACCAATATCAGGAAAAAATCCCCACAGGGAAAAACCTTTTATTTCATTATAATTGTAAATAAAAACTTACAAGGTTATAACAAAATAGATTTTTGACGCACGAATACCCGCAGGTGTCCGTCGGTGCAGTTAGCAATAGATCCACATGCAGCGAATCTACAAGAACCGCAGTCCTATCTTCAGCCCGGGAATATCGTAGCACTCCCTAATGACACATAGTGAATCAACCCAGTACCTCCCTCCAGTGGTACCTATATCAGCAGTAGGTTACCCTCCCTACAAGAGCAAACTTGAACAAGATGTATGTTCTTGGGTTCCAAAATAATTCACCATAGTATACGGAATTTTTGTGAATTGAAAACAAAGAAGAAGCCAAAAGTGTTCTGATGATTTCGCAATGTTTACAGAATGAAAAATGAGAGAGACTTCTTGTGAAAGACGGAGTTGAAGAGTCCTTTAAATAGAAGACTTAAGGCGGCAGGTCGCTCAAACGAGATAACATGTCGTTTGAACGACAACTGGAACTTCGCGCGACAAGCGATGTCTTTTGAACGACATATGGTGTCGTTCGAACGAGATGGATAAACTTCAATGTTTTTTCTTTTTCTTTTTCTCGTCAAATGCACCGCCTCAAAAACTCCGAAAAATATATTTTTTGACGAAAAACATTTAAATCTCCTTCTCCAATACTTAGAAAATATTTTGTGAAAAATATCCCAATATCCTAAGTGAGTAATTGTGGAATAAAAACATAATCTTTACCAAATTTGTATTGCAGAAGCTTCTTTGATGAAGAAATTTGATATCCAGTATTCTTCTTGATGCTTGAATGATCTTAAATAATTCTTCGACGGTTGTAGCGGTATATGACATACTCAATTGATAACGGACATTTATAAAATATGTCCTTACAGTTTAAACTAAGTTAGACCCAAATAAATCTATATTTGTACTCCTTGCAAATGAAGAGGTCACCTTAGGTAATTTTTCTGTAAGCTAAGAAGAGTTTCTTACATCCATGCTCCCACAGACCACTATAGCGAAATTACTAGTCTTAAAGAGAAAGTTGAGTTTCTTGTCATGTCTTCTAAATGATTAATGGAAGAATTTTAAAGGATGTCTATGAATGTCGAGAACACTTCCAACATTATAATTAGAGCCAAAAATGATAAGGGCAATCAAAAGGTTACCTCATCTTGGGTACTTAAGAATAACAAAAAAAAACTTGTGTTCACGTTGCTATCAAGGTTCAAAATACTTATCAATGGTATTTTGATAGTGGGTTATCTAGGAACATGACCGGTGACAAGTCATATTTTATCAACCTTATGGATCGCAAGGATGGAAAAGTCACCTTTAGAGATGGGAATAGGTATAGTTTTTAGGAGGTTGCATGGAGATACCCGATTTTCCTAAGATGGACAATGTGTTGTATGTTTAAGGGTTGAAAGGAAACTTGATAAGCATAAGCTAATTTTGTGATGCTAACTTTGCAATAATGTTTGACCGATCGGAGTGTAATTTTTATGATCAATCAAGTGAAATTTTTCTACAAGGTGTGAGGACTACCGATAATTGCTACAGTATCATTCCTAACTCCTCTTTAATGCGCAATAATGCTAAGGTCTCCTCCATAAACCTTTGGCAATAACGACTAGGTCATGTCAGTTTTAGAGATCTTGAGAAATTAGTTCAGAAAGACCTAGTTCGTGGTTTACTATCACTTGAAAACCCAACTTCCTCGATTTGTGGTCCTTGCCAATAAGGAAAACAAATCAAGAGTTCCCATAGGAAATTGAATAACATTACCACCTCCCGTGTTTTGGAGTTGATACACATTGATTTTATGGATCCCATGCGTACAGATAGTAATGGTGGTAAGAAGTATATCTTAGTGATAATTTACAACTTTTTGAGATATTCTACTGTTGGATTTTTTAGAGAAATGTTCGATGTTATTGAGTTCCTAACAAACAAGTGTCATGTTCTACATAATAAACATGGTGTCACTATATATAGAATTCATAATTACAAAGGCACTGAATTAAAAAAAGACGGAGTGGATAGCTTTTGTGATTATGTCAGCATAAATATGAGTTTTCAGTTGTTTGTACTCCTCAGCAAAATGGGATTATTAAGAGGAAGAATTGAACAATTCCAGAGATGGCTAAATCCATGCTTCTTAGATGGAACTTGCCTAAATATTTTTTGGGTGGAGGTGGTTTTTAACACATGCCACACGATGAATATGGTTTATCTTTGTCCATACACACTTCACACTCCATATGAGTTATAGATTAGGAAGAAACCTAACTTATCTTATTTATGAGTTTTTGGGATTCCTTGATATATCCTTGGAGGTAGAGATCACTTTGGTAAATTCGACTCTAGAAGCGATGAGGGAATACTTTTAAGGTATTCATCATCTAATAGAGCCTATAAGGTGATGAACCTTAAAAGCTCTAAGACCATGAAATCGATAAACGCCATGATTAGAGATTATGCACCGATTACGTTTATTTATCTTGGCCCTGCGCATGAGAAAAATGCACCCCCACTGATGATATCATTATTCCCTACATCACCACAGTTGACCCCATTCTTTATTTAAATGATCCATCCAATTGGTTTCGAATCAAGAATCCACCCTCTTGGGTTCGAAAGAGTCATGCCCTTTCGAGATACTTGGTGATCCCACACTAAGTGTCAAGAATCTCTCTCAATTAGAGAATATGGTTGGATACTTTTACTACACTTCCACAGTAGAGCCTAAGAATGTGAAGGAATAACTCAAGGATGAGCATTGAATATGTGTTATACAATATGAGTGGCTTCAATTTTAGAAGAAAAGTGTTTGGGAATTAGTCCCCAACTTAAAGAGACTAATGTTATTGTTACCAAGTGGGTGTACAAGAAAAATATGGATGATAATGGTACCATTATTCGCAATAAGGCTAGGTTGGTCGCTCAAGGTTACACAGATATTGAGGGTGTAGACTTTGATGAGACATTCGCTCCTATTTCTAGGCTTGAGTTCGTCCTCTTACTACTCGCCATAGCATGTCATATACGATTTAAGCTATAACAAATGGATGTCAAGAGTTCCATACTTAATGGAATTCTTCATGAACAAAGTGGTTTAAAGTCTCAAAGTAGTCGAGACATGTATTTTATCTAAAGAAAGCCTTGTATGTTTTGAAGCAAGCACCCTATGCTTGGTACAAAAGGATAACTTTTTATCTTTTAGCCGGTGACTTTAAGACTAGGGAGTTGATATAATGTTGTTTATTAGGAAAGAGGGTGGTGCTATCTTGGTTGCCTAAGTCTATGTGGATGACATAGTCTTTGAATTCACGTATTCCCAATATGCTCACACTTTTAAAGGGGAGATGAAGAGTGAGTTTGAGATGACGTTCTCCTTAAATCTCCAAGCGAGTTAACTTGAGAGTGGGGTATTTATATCTAAATCTAAATGTGCCAGGGGACCCAATGAAGAAGTTTGGTTTAGACTCCGCTAAGCACTCATGCACACCCATGAGTTCCTCGACTAAGGTTAGAATATACACTTTAGGCACGAACGTATAATAAACACTTTATAGGAGTATGATTGGTAGTCTCCTCTACTTAACCGCTAGCCTTCCCGATATGGCCTTTAGTGTCAAAGTTTTTGCGCATTACCAAGCATTCCTAAAAGAGGCTCACTTGCTTGTGCTTAAATGTATCGTCAAATATGTAAGTGTCACTATTGCTTATAATATTTTTTTGTTCTTTTGATACCTATGACCATTTTTTGGCTTATTTGGATGACGATTGGTTTAGTGATGTTGATGGTTGTAAAAGTACCTCGGGTAAATGCTTTTACTTTGGGAGTGCTCTTGTCTCTTGATTGAGCAAAAAGTAAAACTCCATTTCTTTGTCGATGGCGGAGATCGAGTACATCGTCGCAAAGAGTTGTTGCACACAACTCTTGTAAGATTATGGGATTACTCAAGGCACAATGACTATTTCTTGCAATAATACGAGTGCAATCCGCATTTCTCATAATCTGATCCAACATTTTCGTACAAAGCAGGTTAGGATTTGTGAGAACTTTATTTGTGATATTTTTGAGGAGAAGATCGCTTCCTTGTGTTTCGTGAGTACCGAACGTCAATTATCCGACATTTTCACTAAAACTGTAGATGCACTTAGATTTCAGGATCTTAGGAAGTCTTTAAGTATTTATGCCATTGATTGAATTTGGGTACTGTATCCAGTTTAGGGTGATTATCATATTGCTATCTTTTGTCCCTATTACTAGATTGTATTTTTATATTTATATTTTGAAAATTCCAAAAATATTTTCTCTTATTTTATAAAAAGTTTCAAAAAAATTCAAAAATAGTTAATTTTTTATTAAAAAAAAATTCAAAACAATTTTTGTATTTTATTTTACACCATATATGGATGCCCATTTAAGATGTTCGAATCAAAATTATATTCCATCCATTCATGTGACTTACTCATGATGTTATGAGACTTGGCTTTTTTTTTTCTTTTGTGTTCTTATAAATGAATATTTAGCATTGCATTGTTCTTTGATGATTATTCCCTTCATGATAGACTCTTTATATCGCCATTATTGCATACATGCATGGACATGTTGAACATTGTTCTTGCTTGTCATATGTCGAATATGGCGTTCTCATTTCAATATTGCTTAATAACGAACCAAATGTACTAGGAACTAATTATGCTTGTAAGAACAATTGACCAGATTCCTTTTTCGCAAAATTTGATTTATATTTATGCAATGGGAAAGGGATACGAAAAAATTAGTCTTCTTTGCATTAAAGGCCACCATTAACAAGAGCCTAAAAGACGATTTTGGCACGAAAAAATAGAAGTGCCAAGGCCAATTTTATTTTATTTTATTGATGCTTAAATCACACGAGCTATATGATTCCTTCAAAAAATTTAAGAGTTTACGCTTAGAATGTGACATTTTGAGGGTGTTATAAGTTGAAGATCAACGAGTTTGCACAATAAACTTCCTTTAGAAATATTAAATATTGTGGCATCAGTTTTTAGAGAAGCATTGAATTTCATAGCATTTTGCATAAGTCAAGTCAATTTCACTTCGTTCAATAATTTTACACCAAAGGTTGAATTGAGTTCTTTCTTTTGGAGTATCTCTTTGACTTTGTGCACCTTTCCATCGTATGCCTATGTGACACTAGCATAAGAAGTCAACCCTCTGAAGTTAGGCAAAGATAATTTTTTGTATTTGTACTGAATGAAATAAGACCATAAAGATTTTTTTTGAAAGAAACGAACCCATATTTTACAAGCAAAAGCATCGTATATGTCATTAAGACCCCGTAAACCAAGACCTCCTACGTTTTTTGGATGCAAAATAACTTCCCAATCCACCCAGTGGTGTTTGAAAACTTCAGCTGTGGGACCCCAGAAAAAGTTTGAGCAAGTTGAATTGAATTCCTTAAAGAAATTCTTGGTCGGATGCAAGGCTGATATCATATGCAGGCCCATAGAATGAAGCACTGC
Source organism: Sambucus nigra (assembly GCA_949130495.1). Taxonomy (NCBI): domain Eukaryota; kingdom Viridiplantae; phylum Streptophyta; class Magnoliopsida; order Dipsacales; family Adoxaceae; genus Sambucus; species Sambucus nigra. The sequence continues at coordinate 304,467,182 of OX422207.1, read as the reverse complement.
TTTAATAAGGATCAACCTACCTGCTTGAGAGATGGATGCACGATTCCACAGTTTTATTCTACCCACTACTTTAGTCAATATAGAATGGAAAATATGATTTCTTTTCCTGCCTCTATATATTGAAACTCTTAAAACATGAATCGGCATATTAACAAGCTTGAAACCTATTTTTTGAAGAATTTTAGTCCGCCGTTATTTGGTGCATGTGACTGAGAATATGATCCCGCTTTTGGAAGAATTAACCTGCTGAACAGAGAAGCCTTCATAGACTGAGACGAGCTGTGAAAAAGATGCTACTGATTTTGCATTACCATTTAAGAAGAACATAATATCATCAGCGAACGAAAGGGAAGAAATCAACAGACAACCTCTGGGAATATATTAATGCTCAATCCTGCTTTGCATTATAAGTTTGTGGATACCACGGTTCAATTATTTAGCAGCAAAATCAAAAGGAGTTGGTGACAGAGGGTCCCTTGATGCACCCCTCTACCAGATTTAAAGTATCCACAAGGTTTACCATTAATTATAATTTAGTACCAACAATTTGAGAGGACTCTCCAAATCACGTTAATACATGTTTCAGAAAAACCACAAGCTCGGAGAACTTTAGTTATAAATATCCAGGAAATCCTATCATATGCTTTTTCCATATCAGATTTGATGACAATATTAAACAAAAGTTAGTTTCTATTTTTTTTCAAATTAAATGTTCAACTTAAATAGATTAACCCAAATAAACTATGCACCAATTTTAAACCCAGTTGTTATGATAAAATGATTTATCGAATTTAATATTTACCTAAAACATGGATCTAGGTGATAGTAGATAAAATAAATAAATCAATCTCACAACATGCTGACGTACGAGAAAAATCCACAACGGGAAAACCTCAGATGACCCAACCACACAAATTACCATGATTAGGAATCATACGAGTTGACAAATGAATTACTACACAGACTCGACACCCTCGCAAGCCTCGAAGAGTCTTTGATCTCCAACCTCTCTTTCACAGTGCAACACATGTGTCCACTCATGCAAGCTGCCACAACGTATGAGTCCACACACGCCAAGATATCCACCGAACAGACTCGGCGACCATCTACTGATACAGAACATGGATTCACCACTTTTTCACCACAACACCACAAATTCGGAATCCACCATGTGTAAATAGCAAACACGTAATCCACCCCATGAAACATACTCAACAAGGATTAGTAAACCAATTGGTGCCACAAAATAAGATCTCAAACCATATAAATATTGAAACTTTGATCTTTATAGTGTTTGGGTGGAACTAGTGTTTGAGAGATTTTAGATATGTATAGGAAAATAAATATCGACAAAAGTCGCTCTAAAAACGTAAGTCAAGTCCCCTTTAAATATAAAACACGCTTTTTGAGGTGACATAATTTTTGAGAAGGTTCGTTCGAATGAAAACTAGACTTCATTTGAACGAAGCTGTAATCTCATTTGAAGCAAACAAACCTCGTTCAAACCATATTCGAACGAGCTTCAAATGAGTTTAGTTCTATGGATAGATAAACCTCGTTTGATATTCGTTTGAACGAATTGCCAATTTCAATAGAATGAAACCCTAAAGTCGTCGAACGACTTTACAAACAAAAAAATATAAAAAAAAACTTTTAAAAACAGCTCCAAAACATTTTGTAAAAACAAAACACCAAATCTTAAATTCCAAAGATCAAAATTATGTGCATCCATACCTGAGAGATCCTCGAAAATACGAAGATGAAATATAGAACTAAACACGACATGTTATGTAATCTATGAATCTTTGCCGCTACATCTTCATCCAAATACGTCATAGGCTTGAAATGTCAACAACTCAAAGCCTAACATTTTACTTAAAATGTTTTTTTCGGAATTTAGCCAATACATACAAATTGACCCAATTGAAAATATGCTCTTACAAATATCTCCCTTTGGTTTTTCGAGATAAAACAAAAAATAAAATACCAATGGGCCATTAATCTTTGTAAGGACATGATTTTATAAATGTCAATTTTAGAATCTAGGAATTTTCTGAGATTCCTAGATCACAGCTAGTATGTTTGATACCATTACATTAGGCATGTCAAAATGAGCAGCCGCCTTGACGGCCTTGATCCGAATCTAAAGTTTCACGCACCCATCATCTTCATATGTGCGTAGTGCAACCTCAACGTGCAACATGCATCTTTAACATTCCCACTACTCCACTCGCATTTATGGTTAAATAATTAATTTGGAGTTTTTAATGGTTTCATAATTATTTGGGAATTTTTATAAAATCTTTTTTAAGGTTTTAAAACGTTTTCCTTCGCAGAAAGAATTTTTTCTAAGTGTTGAAGTGAGAAACAATTTGTCGCTGAGGTCGTTCGAGTGACAAAACACCATCGTTCAAACGACTTGTGGCTGTCGTGCAAAGTCATTAGAGCGACGTATCATTTCGTTCGAGTGACAACCCTCTCTCGTTCGAGCGACACGCTGCCTCGATTTTTGTATAAATACTAGTGTTTAGTATGCACATTTCTCAAGTCTTTTGCATCTCCATTTCTGCAGAACTGCTACGTTTTCTAGACTTCATCTTTTAAGGTTTTTACCTTTTTGATTCACCAATTCTTCCCAAAGACATATGTGAATCTTTATAAAACCTAGATTGATTGTTATACTCAACTGGAGTATTCTTGTGGAGAAAAAATGTTGTTCTCCATTACTGACTTGGAGCTCTTGTGGGATCTCTTACCGACGATGACAAACCGACGCCTGCGGGTATTCGTGTGTCAAGTTGTATTTCTCTATATTTGTAAGTATTACAAGATATAGTGAAATAAAAAATGTTTTGCCCATTTTTGGGATTTTTCCTCATATTTGTGATTGTGTGCACGCTTGAATTTATTTTGTTCGTCAATCATAATTAGTTGCAAGAGTTAGGATTTTGGGGACTAAAATTGGAATTTAATTAAATAAGTTTGTGTATTAATTGTTGGCGCACTCTCAATCTCTCTAAAAGACTCAATCCCCAACCCCAAATGGAAAAGTTATTGTTGCTTGATAGACACATATGCTGAATAGATTTGTACGCTAGTAAACTTTGTCGTATATTGTAAACCTGCCCATTTAAACACACCTTTAAATGGAAAGAAAATATATGACAATGTAAACTGCTTAAGAATAAACCTCCCCCATATCTAACAATTATAAACTAAGTAATACGTTTCCCCCTAAGATAAAGATCTCCACTTCCACTAAAGAGAAAGATACAATTTCTCCCAATTTTTGTTCAGTAATAGACAAAGCAAGGATACATAAATGACTATTTCTCCCCCATAAATAATAGAACATGTGATACCAATTTTGAATGGAAGAGAAAAATAATATTATGCAATGGTGTGAAGTGCAACATACATAACAAGGTAACACAAGCAAAAATAATTTACACAATAATCAATTGATACCAATATCAATGCAAATATTATACCAACTTGAATACACAAGAAATAATGAGATATCAATAGGATACAAAGAGAAAGCACATGGCAAACATGGATTAGAAGAAAATGCAAAGACTCAAAACAAACACAATACTATATATATATATATATATATATATATATATATGTATGTATGCAAATTATACTAAAGACACACAGACTCATATAAATAGGTATAATTAACCACAAACTGACAGAAAACACATAAGCTTTACACACTGGCATAATATCGATGTGTCTAAACATGTGACATGGAATGAATGGGCGTGAACTAGATACAAATGAATTATGACCCAATCACTCAAAAATGTTCAAGGAGTTCTATTTGATCGCAAAACTTTATCAAACTAAGATTTAGCCTTAAGTGATAAATAAAGTGAACTATATGAACAAACAAGCACAATGCATATAAGCTTAGATTTTGATAAATCTACATATCAATAACATCATGACATAATAAGCATAGCTAGGAATCATTGTTCAAACTCATTGATCTTGAACAATAACACCCTCAAAGGTAAACAAATATCATATATTTTTTCATTCAAGACTTTTGAAGACATCATTTTTAAAAATCAAACAAATAAACTTGTTGGACTTTAATCTTTTTGTTTTTGCCTCTCATTTTTTATTCTCTTGCCAATGATGACGTTCCCACAAAGGAAATTTGCTTCTTTCGTAGACCTTTCCCACGCACCTTCATATTTTCAATAAAAATCAACATACTCACAGACATCAGTTCTTACATACACAAATCCCCCATAATCAATCGATATGTAGATGACAAGATTGATGGGAGAACATTTCACATACCTTAAATATAATATGTGTAGTTAAAATTCAAAAGAGCTCGTGCGTGTATGTGTAGAGGCATATACAAAGTGAATCCACTAAGCAAATCAAAGTCAAACAACTTCATGCAAGCACGATTAAGAACACTCTAAGCATTGAAAGTCATAATCAAATGTCCTAGACACATGGAAACATGGAATTAAGGGGACTTGAATTCGTTATATTGCACACAAAATTTGTAAAACTAAACGACACATAAACCAAAAATCTTTTTGAGTTTGTAAACATTTTTGAAAAAAACCAAATTAAAAAAATTAACTTAAAGAAAAATAAAATATTTTTATATTTTTCAATAAGACCCAATAAATGAAAAAATAAAAACACAAAAGACACAAACTAGATACAACTAGCAAAAACTTATATCACGAAGTACAAAGGCTAGTGTCTGCAAACATGTGAACACAATAAACCATTAGATATAGTATGAGAAGTATCATGCCCAAGCATTTGAGAATTATAAACTCTAACATGTAAAGCCTCCAAATAGGATTTTCTAACCCATATAGGTGAAACATGATGCTTTAGGTTTTTTTGGAACATTGGTGACTCTAGACATATATTTTCTAGGACCGTTTCTAAGATCGAAGAAAAAACTCCTATGGACGTTGTCTACTGAAATGTGTGCATGTGTAGATACGATGAGGGATGTTACCTAAGGGTTTACCTTTTTTAATGTTCCCAAGAACAATTGGATGTCTTAAATGCATGTTCTTATATTTGGTAGTGAAAGAACCTTGATCATTGAATCCAAACCCACACTTATCATCTTTGATATGGAAGGTGCCTAACATTTTATCCAACTTTTCTGACCTAGACTCCAGATCAAATTTAACATGACTCGAGTTTCTCAATCTATCTTTTAGCTCCATTACCCTAAACTCGAGTAAATGCCTGAACTCTTCAAATTCAAGAAGCTCCTTCTTTAAAAGCTCTATTAAACCATGAAGGCTATCTCTCTCTACCTCAACATAATCGAGCTTCTCTCTAAGTGTCTTCTCATGTTTCCTAAGGTCCTCAATCAATTTATCATTTTTATCACATATGTAACATTCTTTTAACCTAGATTCCAACTTTAAGTTCTCCTTTTTCACATTCAACGTTTACTTATACAATTCACGAAAACTTGGAGCTCACTCTCCTCATCCTCCTCTTCTTCTTCTTATCCACTCTTTCCATAATCATTCACTTAGGAATTAAAAATAATAGCCTAAAAAATATCATGCTCAGAATTATTTTCATGGATAGATTTTTCATCAAGACTCGCATGACTAGCTATGAACATGGTGCAGTTTATCTCAATAGGGAAAATTAGATCCCTCTTCTGGATTACTACGACTAAGGGTGGCATTATATACCTTTGGTTTATTGCCCTCCTTCCTTATTTTAGTGGGACACTCAGTTTCCCTATGGTCATAACCCTCATACGTAACGCATATTTTTGACTAATCTCTCTTAAAATTATCATTACAATTTTAGAAAATTGATCGGCCATGTTATACTTATTTTTCTCAAGCTTCATTCCATCTTTCGATTGTTTTTAAAACTTGAGAAATTTTCTTAAATTCTTTGCAAACATGGCCATATCATCGGAATCGATATTAGACTCATCATCTGAAATATGTGTTTCCTTCTTTTGGGCTTTTAACATAATGCCCTTGTCTTTCTTCTTCATTTCACAGGAAAACATGTCGTGCTCATAAGTTTGAAGATCACCTACAATCTCCTCAAGTTTCATAGATTCCAAAGTATCCAAGGAATTTCAAAATCACCACTTTTGAATTAAATCTTTTAGGCAAGGACCTTAAGATTTTCTTGATTACTCAATTTTTGGGTATTATCTCTCCCAAGTTAAAAGAGGAGTTCACAATATCAGACAATTTAGCGTAGAAGTCATCGAAGGTTATGCTCTCCTCCATTTTAATGGTTTCAATCTGAGTGGTGAGGTTTTCGAGTTTGGAAGCCTTAACAACACTATTTCCTTCATGGGTGAGTTGGAGTATGTCCTAAGCCTCTTCAGATGTTTCACAAGTAATAATATGGTGGAACTCCCACTACACCAAAATGGGAGATTTGTGAGTGCTGTTAGCACTCACAAATGACCTTTATAACTGCTATTTACCGTCATAATTTAGGGGGTGGCAAAAGAAAATTTATAACTCCTAACAACAGTCATAAATTTTTATAACCCCTATGGGGTTATGACTGGTGACCCCAATTTGTAACTGCTATTCGTAACTGCTCTCAGCAGTCACAAATATAACATTCGTAACTGCTGACAGCAGTTATGAATATTAGATTAGTAACTGCTCACAGCAGTTACGAATGTTATATTTGTGACTGCTGACATCAGTTACAAATCATATATTTGTGACTGATGTTAGCAATTACAAAATTGATAGTAGTGACAAATTTGTGACTGCTATTAGCAGTTACAAAATTGAATTTGTTAAATGTGGTAAAAGCTATTACAAATATCTTTATATTTTCACAAAATTATGAAATAATGAAAGTAAAATAACTATCATGATAACAAGTCTAAAAAATTTGACAACATTTCATTTATATTTCTCATATTTTAAATATCTAGTACACATAAAACTTGTTAAAACTTAATTTAATATCAAACAACCCCTAAGTGGGCGCCAAGTACAAAATGAACATAAAATAAAAAATAAACTAAAAAAAATAACGACACAACACTTCGATGACATGGAATGTCATGAACATGTAACAAATCATTCTAAATCTAGACCAGGAGTCACCACGCAGTGGATACGATTCGTGAAGTCTAGGTATATCAGCCGCGGGGGGTATTGATGTGATGACATCCTCCCTCGTGTACTCGGAGTATGCCTGTTGAGAAAGTTCAATGGACTCAAATTTTTTTAATACAGCGCCTCGGTATCCATTAACTTGTGCTTGTGTTGCTTGCCACGAAGTGTAAACACCTGGATTTAGGCCTTTGAATACTACGTATGCCGGGTATGCCATGTGTATGCCTGCAAATAATAAAATATAACTATGCTAGTTACAATAAAGAATGTGGGGCACAATATCAAAACTAAATATCAATATAAAGAAAGTGTAAGCACTTCAGGATCATATAGTTGACCAACATCAAAATTGGGACCTATATATTGAGAATGGTAGCTCTCATTTTTCATCATTTTTCATGGTGTTTTTCATAATTTTTCATCATTTTCATGGTGTTTTTAGTACCGGGACTAAATTTATAAAATTATATGGAGTGTCCTATTTTTATACACTTTAAGCATTATGAGGGCCTTTTCCCAAAACTCCCTTAATTAAAACTAAAATTGCCAATTATGGCAATAAACTTCTTCATTAAGTAGTAGGAGTTGTCGACTGTGGACAAAGTTCGAAACTATAGATAAACATAAGTGGGACAACCACATCTAATACAATAAAAAATTATTGAGAAAGACTTTAGATAACATATTCTGTGAAAATTTATCCATAATATATAAGAAGTGTTCTCACCATTTAATGATCAAAATGCCCAGCTGATGCACAATTCAACCGGAAGATAATTCCATTCATCCTCAAATGGATTATAAATATGTATGTAATTGAGTTAAAGATATACGCAATCAAAATGAACACACCCTATGGGTAGTGGAACAATTTAATCAACATTTAATGTTGCTTATCTGGGTACAACCCTAGCAGAAAGGGTAGTAAATATATTTCCATAGGGCAGCATAGATGGATTTCTGAACTCACCAAGTTTTCCCAGTCTGAATAATGGTAATCTCCAAACAATTATCTAGATTTTATCCCAACGAGCAAGAAAATATTGGGTATTGACAGATAGACTTAGTGGATCCATATACCTCTTTTAAGAGCTAAGACCTCTGTCATTAAACTTGAGTTGTGACCAATGAATTCATGAAAAGATGAGACAAAACACCCCTTTTCTCCTCTCATAACTAATCAGGCTTTGTCGAAGATCATCTCAATTACTCTCTTAATAATCACTTCAGAACTCATTAGGATACTTTCATACAAGATGATGCATCTAGCCTTTCATATCTCCCATAACACCATCATGGGGATATTTTGATAAATAAACTTGATATAGTCCTTATTAGACTTGAATAACCACCAAGATATGAGAAGATACTGAATAGAATTGAAGATAGGAATAACTTCAACCTGAGAAAAGAACTGAGACGAAATCTTCTAAGCCAGAGGACTATCAAAGAATAGATGTTGGACTATTTGTACCTGATTGAGACAACATTGACACCTGGAAACAATTGGGATCATAATTCTTTGGATTTAATCATAAAGGGGAATGGTATTGTAAAGAAGTTTCCATATTAAAATAGATACTTTGGGAGGACTAACTAGGGACCAAATGAATTTCCATAAAGCACCTTTAGCAATACCAGTTCTACAAAATTGATAGGCAGACCTGAAAGTAAAATCTCCAAAACATGAAGTCATCCAAATAGCTTATTGACCACTGATAATAGTGTTTTTTAGAACCTCAAACTGAGCAACTCTAATTTTTTTGATAACATTTGAACCAGAAGATCCAGAACTCAATGAGTTCTTATACTTATTCTGCATGAATCTAGCCCATATGCCTTTAGAATTATTGACTGTCCAACCTAACTTTAAGCTAAAAGTAGCAAAAAAATATCAAACAAAGCTCTACCCCCAAGCCCTCCTTCATTGGTAGGCCTGCAGATTCTTTGACAATTTATCTAAGCATATATATCTCATCTTTTCACATCTGAACCACAGAAAAAACTTACTAAAGATATTATGAACTCTATTAATAATAGCTTTAGGAGGTTTTAAAGAGGCCACGGTGTAAATTGGGATATAACATAACACATGTTTGATAAGGACTACTCAGCCAGCTGTTGAAAGATACCTACTTTTCCAACCATTGAATTTCCCTCTGATTTGATCCAATAACTCCGTGGTAGCTGAATTTTCTCCTACCTTTGAGTAGGGGACAACCAAGATACTTAATTGGGATTTTTTAAAAGGCAACCCCAAAATAGAACCTATAGTAGATCTCCTCTCAATAAGAATAGAAGAATCAACTGAGAGGCTACTTTTGGACTTATTTATCAATTAGCTAGAAAATTTCTCATATTTAACAAGGAAGCCCGTTAAGTTTCATAGGCTCTTTTTACAACCATTAACAAACAAGATGGTATCATCATCAAATCAAAGGTGAGACATCAAAAGGCTACTGGGAGGATGAGATAAAGCCTTAACCTTTTTTGACACTATGAGATTATCGAAGCCTATACTCATAACTTCAACTAATAAGATAAATAGGGAGGGCGAAAGAGGATCCCCTTGCTTAAGATCTCTTGAGGAATTAAAAAAACTAGATGGGAAACCATTAATTAAGATGGAGAACCAGATCTCTTAGCCTTAATCTTAGAGTTAAGAATTTTGGATAGGATTTCGATTGAAAAGTTGCACAGACTTAAAGGTCTAAAATTAGAGCAACTGGAGGGATTGGAAGTTTTTAGGATGAGTATTATAGAAGTACTTAACCAGCTTCAAGGAATTTGGGCTCCCAAAAAATAGGATTGAATGTCATCTATAAGATATTGTTTGATGATGTCCCAAAAATTAACATAAAAGGCTCCACATAAGCCATCAGGGCTAGGAGAAGTATCTGCATTGTGGTCTTTAATAGCTGAGAAAATTTCTTATTCAGTTGGCATCACTGTAAGATCCCCATTCAACTCCTTAGTTATCAATGAGGGGATAACTCCTTAGTTGGACCTGAGAATTCTAACAGAGCCATACATAGTATCCTTAATTTTGACTCCTCTAGAGCTCTTTTTCTTATTGCTAACCAGAGTGATATATCAAGTAGTGCTCAATCATATATCAAGAAGTGCTCAAGCAATGAAGTTTAAGGCTAAGAGGAGCAACCCCACATAAAGTAGATATTAATATTCAATCCAACATGAAACACTACTAATATTCAAAACAGATAGACACTGGATACATTCGAAATAGATTACTAATTGATTCAAAACAGATTACTAATATTCAAAATAGAGTTCAAACACTACTAATTGTTCACGTTGACAATTTGTTCAAATTTCTCAAGACAAATTACTCTAGATCACTTAAGGATAAGACAAAGCAACGGCCAAACCACCCAAGATTTCTCGACATCCTTAATAGTGTCCGCCCCATGACTTCGACGATATAACGGATGATTCTCTTCTCCTGGCTCAACACTACTAATGTAAACCTTACTTCAAATATTAGCAATTGATGGCCATGCACCACCGTTCCAGTAGCAGCTGAAGCAACAACTTGTCCACTTGTAATATTTCTCTGATTTGAAAAATCTAATAAATCGACATATGGATCATGTGGAGGATCAGTTAAATCTCCAAAGTTTGGCTCAGTTGAATCTCCAAAGTTTGCCTCAGTTGACGGGGGGTAGGAATGTAATCGTGGGGACTTGAATGCGAAACTGGAGTGTAATTACGAGGACTTGGATGTGGGGCAGGAGTATAATTGCGAGGACTTGGATGCGAGACAGGAGTGTAATTGTGAGGACTTGGATTTGGTATTTTCAATGCATTTGATTCAAAAGCACTTAAAAGAATGGTAACAGATGATTTGAGAAATGCCATATACTCATTATGTTTTTCTTCTCGTGTCTTTGCTCTAGTCAACTGTGATACTATAGGAGCAATTTCCTTAAGTTTACTTTTGGACACAGGTCCAACACCACGAGTCGCCCCTAGTATCTTTTCCTCTAAAGGCAGTCAATGCATTTGTATTAATACTATTTTGGCTTGAAGAACCTTGACTACTTCTCAGCTCACTCAATTTTTGTTGCAAAATTATTTATGAATCGATTAAAACCATTGAACGACGAAACTTGAAGGAATTTAATTATTACAACTGAGATTACTAAACTCACCATATCATCAGCTACCTTTGGGAGAAACTCCCCAGTTTTTCGCCTACGACTTTTGAGATACACTTCCGAACGATCAACAGGTTGTTTATTGTTAAGCACCTATAAATTAATTTTCCATTGACTATTTGAGCAAGACATATAATATATATACACATTAAAATACGAAAGGGTGTATACCATTTCCTCGGTTTTCTCAGCATACGACATCCAACCAAGACAATAGACGTCAGTCTTTTTAGCCCTGTTCACCCGGCCTTGGTGTCGTTGTTTCAATTTTGCCTCAGATGCTTCGCGCGAGACGAATTCATTCCACTCACGGACAGGGATATGCTCTTTCTCCGGTACTTGATCCTTCAAGGCCTTTATCCCATCACTGTCCAATCCCTTAAAATAAGTCAAGCGGAGGTTACTTCTAAAAGTCTTCAATTGAATACCAATGGCTTTCATGGACCCTTCCTTCGGGTCGGCCGAAAGATTGAACTCTTTCATGAGCATATCCCACAAGTCGTCCTTTTCTACTTGCTCAACCGTATCCCAACTCTCATATTTTAAGCCAATACAAGATTTTAACAAAGACAAGGCTCTAGCTTTAAAAGGATTCTTGCCACCTATTGGCAAACCAAATAGGTTAAGGGAAATGTCAGCACGAGAATCAATGGAAGAAGTTCATCATGACTTGAACTTTCTGTCCTGGATGATGGAATTATATTCTCGGACGCCATTTTTTGCATTTATATATTTATGCATTAGTTCATATGTTAATATAAGAGTAAGTAAATAATATAAAAAAATATAATATAAGTTATACCTTTTCAACATATTCTAAAAGTTTTGATAATTCAACCATGTCATAAGTTTCATACTTCATCATTTCACGTAAAGTTTTTATTGGCCATGTATGCGAAAGTGTGTTGATAATTGCATTTCTAACACTAAACATATTAGGACGTATGCCTTCTCTCCTAAACCGATAATAGATATTAACTTTGTTATGCATATGTTTTCTCACAGTAGAGTCTGAACCCATCCTTATCCTCTTTAGTTCTATCCACAAAGGATGAATTTTTCTTTATTCGAGTTCTAAAAACTCTAATAACTGCATCACATTACTTGGATTGTGTTTTATGAAAACCCTTTCAACTGCTTCATCCCAACTTTGAGGTAGTGTGCGTAGAATTGATTGAAATAAATATGCTTCAGGTATGTTCCACCCATGATCTCGCAAGTAATTGATTGTTTGATTTTTTGATAGCCGTGCAGATAAATTGACGTGTTCTCTATAAAAGACCTGTTTTGAAAATCGTTGCATGTATATACAATATATGACATCCTGGAAAAAGTAATAATAAACTTGTGAACAGAAGTCACTATGAATACATGCTACGAAATAATTGAAACATGCTATTATACATAATTTTCAATTCAACATTTAAAACAACATAACATGCCACAATTAAACATCTACTCCTCTAATGTGTTTAATAATTTCTTTAATTCTGGGTTGTCATCCAGAATAGACTGAATCTCGATAGATGCCTCTATATCGTCTACCGATGTAGTCAAGACTGGAAAAGTTGACTAGTAAGGCCTTCTGAGGAGAAGAGATCAGATATCCAAGACTGGAAAAGTTGGCACTAACGCTAATCGAAGTGAGTAGAAGAATGAGGCCATACTTCCAGGCTCATACCATAGTCGTGTATACCGATATGCCGTTGAGGCAAGCTCTTCATAAACCAGAAAAATCAGGGAGATTGATGTATTGGGCAATAGAACTCGGTGAATATGATATAATTTATGAGCCTAGATCGTCACTAAAAGGGCAGGCAGTAGTAGATTTTATAGCAGAGTTCACCTATCCTGATACCTCCGAGGAGCAAAAGCTGGATACCGACCTACCTGTGGATGTTACAGGATCATCGAATTTAAACCCCGATCAACTTATGTTGGTCGACGAGCAAGAGAAGTTGGTCGGCAAGCAAAAGAAGATGGTCGACGAGCAGCAAGAAGTGCTAGAGGAGGATAAAAGGAAGCAACAAATGTTTCACCGAGGAACTCTGTCCAATTAAAAATTTGAAGACGAGGTACCTATATGGAACCTATATGTGAATGACTCATCTTGCACTACAGGCTGTGGGGCATGGATTATTCAAAACAACCCGGATGAGGTCGATATGGAGTATGCTCTGCGCTTCCAATTCAAGGCTTCTAATAATAAGGCTGAGTATGAAGCTATGATTGCAGGTCTTAATCTGGCAAAAACCATGGGGGCAGAGCAAGTTATTGTATTCAGTGACTCGCAGTTGATCGTAAATCAAATACTGGGAGTATATGCAGCCAAAGGAGAATTAATGATCAGGTATCATGCAAAAGCGATGGAGATTTTATCAAGTTTGATGGCAGTGTAGATAATTAGAATACCAAGATTGGAGAATGCCAGAGCAGATACCTTAGCTCGTTTAGCATCAGACACACGTACCGAGCTACGAAGAATAATCCCAATTGAAGTCTTGGCTAGTCGGAGCATAGATGAAGATCTGATGATGAACTTTATTACCCTTGATTTAGGACCATCTTGGATGGATCCTATCAGGGCATATATTGAAGAGGGGTATTTGCCAACTGATAAACTCATAGCCAAGAAACTAAAGTTTAAAGCTACTCGTTATGTATTGACCAATGGTGTTCTATATAGACGAGGAATTATAGCTAGCTTGCAGAGATGTGTACATCCCGCCGAGGTGAAAGACTTGATCGAAGAAGTCTATGAAGGGTCTTATGGAGCCCATGTAGCAGGTCGGACACTTCTGCAAAGGATAATGATGCAGGGATACTATTGGCCGACAATGAGGGCTGATTGCATAGCCTATGCTAAAAAATGTGACAAATGTCAACGCTTCTCCACTATTCGAAGAACTCCCCAAGCATTGTTGACACCCATTACTTCCCCTTGGCCATTTTCCATGTGGGAAATTGACTTGGTCGGGCCACTTCCAACGACCAGAGGAAGGTTTAAATATCTCGTCGTCGCAGTGGATTACTTTACTAAATGGGTGGAAGCCGAGCCTCTTATCGACATGACGTACGAAAAGGTGTACCAATTTATATGGAAGAATATCATCTGTAGATATGGTCTTCCCCATGCATTCATCACTGACCATGGAACACAATTTGACAACGAGGAGTTCGCTGCATATTGTCATCAGTCGAACATATTAAACACCCACTCTGCACCAGGACATCCCCAGAGCAATGGGCAAACTGAAGTGACGAACATAATGCTGCTAAATGGCTTGAAGAAAAGATTAAATAATGCAAAGTCAAATTGGATCAACGAGCTACATTCTGTACTATGGGCTTATCGTACTACTCCCCGAGCAACAACAGGAGAATCTCCATATATGCTGGCATTTGGAAGGGAAGCTGTTATACCTTCCGAGTTGGGCGTCCCAACACACAGAGTGTTGAATTTCAATTCCCCTATCAGCGATTTGATGAGAAGCTTAGACTTGGACATGCTCGAGGAAGTTAGAGAAGAAGCAGCCATCAGGAATACTGCATACCAGTAACGAACAACTTTGTTTTACAACAAGAGAGTGAAGAAGTGCGACCTGAAAGAAGGGGACTATGTGCTAAAGAAAGTAATTCAAAAGCACAATAAACTGGAAGCTAACTGGCATGGGCCCTACAGAATAACAGAGGTTGTTCGACCAGGGACATATAGGATTGAAACTTTAGAAGGGGAGGAGTTTAAGAATGCATGGAACGTAGAGCATCTTCGCAAATATTATCATTAGTTGGGAATTCCTATGTAATGAAGTTTTCTTCAATATAAATAAAAGTTGTGGATGTTTTGCCCAATTCTCTCCTTTGTTGAAAATTTTCCGGAGTACTAGTGCTACACACTACGCATCAAACCCAAAAATACCAACTCCGGTTGGTTGGGAAGAAAATCCACCAACTAAGGTTGGTCGTGAATAAAAAATTTCCCAGAAATACCAACTCCGATTGGTTGGGAAGAAAATCCACCAACTATAAGTTGGTCAGGAATAAAAAATTTCCCAAAAATACCAACTCCAATTGGTTTGGAAGAAAATCCACCAACTAAGGTTGGTCGGGAATAAAAAATTTCCCAGAAATATCAACTCCGGTTGGTTGGGAGAAAATCCCCCAACTATTAGTTGGTTGGGAATAAACAATTTCCCAGAAATACCAACTCCGGTTGGTTGGGAAGAAAATCCACCAACTAAGGTTGGTTGGGAATAAAAAAAATTCCAGAAATACCAACTCCGGTTGGTTGGTAAGAAAATCCACCAACTAAGGTTGGTCGGGAATAAAAAATTTCCCAGAAATACCAACTACGGTTGGTTGGGAAGAAAATCCACCAACTATAAGTTGGTTGGGAATAAAAAATTTACCAACTAAGGTTGATCGAGAACTAAAAACACCAACTCCGGTTAGTCGAAAACAGTTGTTTAAACAAATGAAAGTCATTTCAAGGCTTAAAATTAAAAAGTGGTAAATTTCTTGATATTTATGGCATTTTAAATTACCAACTTTAGTTGGTCGATAAATAACACAAAATATTTCTATCTTTTTAACAGATATACATGCACATTCATTAGTAAATAAAAAGAAATGTCTTACAGAATATTTCCAAGACAATCGAAATTGCAAATAAAACTAGAAGTTTTTCATTAAATCCAAAGCAAAATACATTGAGAATGAAATACATATTTAAAAAATTATTACATCAAGATTCCTATTCTATTGGTCTCTTCCCCTCTGCCTTTGAAACAGGTTATTCGCCAGCAGGAGGATCGTCTAAAGCATAGGGGGAATTTATGAAATTAATGTCTTTGAGCATCCTGATGTTCATCACTGATGGATGATCAAGAAGGTGCTCTGGGTGAGATATCTCAAAGTTGGAATGAAGGCTATAATCACCGAGATACTTTGAAATCAAACATTGAGGAATGGCCCGAGCAGGAATCCAGCTCATATCCAGTTTGAAAGGTGGCACCGGCAAATCGAGCAACCCAGGGTCATAGTAATCCCACAAATAGTGACCCTGTTCCAACTGCAGCACGCCCAAGGCATTAAGCCATCCTTGCTTGTAACCCACATTATTTGAATTTTGGATTCGATCATCTAGATGGTAGAGGGCTTCATAATAACCAGCCATCCAGAACTCCCTGGGCTGCTTGTGGAATTGATAGGTTAACCTCTCCAATTGCTCGTGGAGGTTCTTCGTTAAAAGTTCTTTACTCTCCAAGGCAGACTTTTGTGCAGAGAGCTGCTCGTCCAGATTCAGAATCTTCTTGGACATCTCAGCTAATTCTTGATTCTTCGCCATTAACTGGAAGGCCTGATTCTCCAAAGATGATTGAGTTCTTTGTTCTTCGATAGTAAGTCGAGCAGCCCTTGCTCGTCCCCGAGAAGCTCTTGCTCGTCCGCGAGAAGAAGTAGAGGCTCCAGTTATCTTCAAGGTTTCCAATTCGTCTCTCAGATTGGCATTTTCGACCTCCAAGAAAGAAAAACCCTCATCGTTGACAGGGACCAATGCTCCCGAGGTAAAGGCTGCAGATTTCAGCTGAGATATCTCTCCTCGCAGGTTATTGTTTTCCTGCTCCAGCAACTTAGCTATCTTCCTGTGCTCTTCGACCTTAGTCTTCAAAGTTCTTTCCTTTATATCGTAAGCAGAAAACAATCTATCATATCCTTCATCAGCACTTAGTTGCTGATACTTCTTCTCATATCCCTGGTGCAAAAGGGCCGTAGATTCCTTGTATTGTTGTTGAAGCCCCTCGAGAGTGCCCTGGAGGTCTTCAATCATCTCATAATATGCTACATTGTTAGCCATTGCCCGGTCGAGCAGACACTTTAAATATTGGTTGGCTTCAACTGCTCGCTCTGAAGCATCTGGACCGAGGATATCAATAATTTGAGCTTCAGTCATATCTGTATGACCAGCTTTGAAGTATTCATTGCATTGTCGCAACAATTTTGTATCATGAGCTGATAATAATTCCATCCTGGCCATAAACTAGTAAAATGAAGAGATAGCAAGAATCAATAAGAGTGCAAACAGAGCAAGAAGAAGAGAATTAACAGTATGAACAATCAAAATTTCAAATTTTATTGCATCATAAAAGAGAAGCACATAGTTCAGAGTTACATTTGACAAAAATAAGCAAAGAGAAAAAGTTCGAACAACGCTACACCTTCTCCTTGTCTCTTAAAACTTTCTCGGGAGGCTGGGACGTGGAGGTAGGTTGCTCGGATGGCATAGAAGGTTGTTCGGTGGGTGCTGGAAGCTGCTCGGCTGAAATACTGGTTAATTGAAGCTACTCGGTAGGAGTAATAGTTGGTTGGGGCTGTTCGTAGCGAAGCTCAACAGTAGGGACCTGATCCCCAACCATCATAGAAGATTCCTCGGAGGCAACTTCGTCCTTTTCTTCTTCCCCGGGAGTAGGAGGGGGGCCAGTAATGTGTCGCTGAAATTGGTCGGAGTTCTCATCGACATTCATCTCTGTCAGAGAAGCCACCCAACCATTTCTGAAATATTTAAGGCTACCATACTCCATTTGTGAGACCATGGCTGCCAAACCCTTATTCCAACCTTTGTCCCAGCCAGCACTGAAGGACTTCTTCACAGCCAGTTTCCTTTTCACCTTCTCCGAGGAAAGCTTCTCAGACAAAAGTTCCTCAGCAGCTTTTAATTTCCTTTCTGCCTCTTCCTTCTGACGACCAGCGTCACGAAGTCTACTTAGATCTTCCTCAGCAGATTTGAGCTTGTTTTCAAACTCTCCATCATGTTGGATCTTCCCCTCGAGCTCTTTATTTTTCTTCTCCAAGTCTTTTATTTTCTTCTCCAACCCCTTGGAGACTTCAACAGCCTGATCCCTCTCCTGCTCGGTGGAGTTAAACTGCTTCTCCCAAGCATCTTTATCATCGACATACTTCTGACGAGAATCATTTAAAGACTGCGTCAGACCTACAAAAGCCTCCTTTACACCACCCAAGGAGATGGACGACTTGATGGCTTCGTCCTTCTTCAGAATAGTCTTAAAGCAGGTTACCAACTGGAAAAAGAAAATAACTGTAAGTCAGTGTAAGGATATAACATTAAAAAATGAAAATTTAGATTAGCAATACTTACTGAGGCAATGTGCTGAGCTGCCAAAGTGGTAACCCTATCCCGAGAGAGATTTTCTTCAATACCTTGGATCTCGGGGATGATCCAAGACTTCACCGAGCTCATGGCAGAGCTCGGAGCAATGAAAGTGGAACACCACTTCCAGTAGTTGGAGGCTGAGAGATGGATTCAGCCAAATTGACCGAAGAGCTCTTCTTCAGCTTCCTCGTGGAATAGTAACATTCTCGACCAAGGATGTCGTCTTGGTCGGTGATATAATTATAACCTCGCTTGGAGGGGAAATAGCTACAATTTTGCCTGGAGCCACAGGGGGCTTCTCGGCAACCTTCACAGTAGCAGCTGGAGGAGGTGCATCAATTTGTCTTGTACCTTCTGGGACATCCTGCTTGCTTTTGTTTGCCTCTCTAGCAATAGAGGCAGATTTATCGAAGAGGGAAGGAGCTTTTCTTCTCTCCATTCTGTCACTAAGAGGAATATGTGATTCAGGAGAAGAACTTTCAGAAGCTGGTACTGGTTCTCTGTCACTCATCACTGGACAAGTAGTAAAAGACGAGGTGTAACTCTTGTACTGCAACAAGTATGAAGCTGATCTGATATGTTCGTCAGCGACAGTCTGATGCAAACCCCAGATAAGTTTCAGATGCTTTAAATTAACTTCTGTCTCTTTTGGAGACCTTCTTTTGCTGTCAACTGCAAATAAATGAAAATTAAAATATCAGTGACACATTTTATCAAACACAGAGAAAGCATAATTTCAAAAATGAAATAAAAACAACCTATCCCATTGCCATAGGGAGGGCATCTAGGACCCCGATACATATCATTTCCAATTAGTGGAGCATGTTGCCAATTTTTCATAACAACACCATGCTTGAAGTAATCCCTGTTGGCATCTGGGAGATTGACGACTAAAGACCTATTTAAAAACCTAGTTTTCAAATAAAAAGTACTATCACTGACAGCCCATCTATAGCAAAACATAATTTCAGGAATTCCTATACGAGTTCCATGAATCTGATTTAACCTATGGACTCCATTAACTATTCTCCATGTATTGGAGGCTATTTTTGCAGGTACTACATCAAAATATTGACAAAATTCCAGACATAAGCGGTTTGGGAGAAAAGAAAAGTCACATTCAGCTACAAAGAGACTGGGGAACCAATGTCCCTCAGCCAAACGAAAATAATCTGAAGGTTCACAAAGTTCTTCCAAAATGACCCATGAAGGAATAGAGAAATCAGAACGAAATTTATCAAGCGACTCAACAAGGTAAACCATGATGAATAAAGGAAATAAAAAAGAAGGAAGAAGATCTTACAGAAAAAGGATGGATCAGTTGACAACGAATAATGGAAGGAACGCACAAGATAGAGAAGAAATGGAGAACTCAAAGATACAGATTTGAAAAGGTGAGACGATAGGATTTTCTGCAACGCTTAAATACCTTACCTTGGGAAGGGGTAAAAATAATGATTACAAAGAGAGACGTTTGCGCTACCGACGGCTAAAAGGACAAAAAGGGCGCGGAGATCGAAGCAGTTAGAAAAATTCGAAAAGTCTGATTCTATGAATTCGAAAAGAATAATAAATACAAAGAAAACACTCCTAAAATTCAGGATGACAATTTAATCCCGCCATATTTTGAGAAGAATGTTCCACACTCCTCAACCTCGAACTGTGAAACATTGGGGGCTTCTGTTGATACCTAAATTAGTCCACTGACGTGGATCAATCATGTGGGGACACGTGTCACTCTACATGGCGCCTACAAATATTTTTAAACAATACCCCGACTTCAAGGAACTCAACCTCCCCAACCAACTATGACTCTACGAGTAACAAGTATACTCCGAGAAACTTGTACATACCGAGCTACTTAGGCGGTTCGAGCAACTTAGGCTGTCCGAGATGCACCTCGATCAGAGCATTTATTACCAGACAATTAAGAGGATTAAATCCGCATTAAATGCTGATTATTATCATACAGATGTATACGCCTATTGGACAGCTATGTACTACCCTTTCACATGTACAACCTTAGGGATATAAATACATTGTATCATCCTTATTGTAAGGGGACTCAGAATTTCTTGGTAAAAACCTGTTGTCGAGAATTCCCAAACAGTCAGCAATAACAAAAACAGTGGACGTAGGCCATTCTTTTAAGGCTGAACCACTTTAAAAATTCTTTTGTCTTATTTATTTTTATCTGTGATTGAATAATTAGAGATAATCTAATTTTTTACATCAACATCGGGTATCTTTTCTCCCAAATTAAAACATGAATTCACAATATCTGACAATCTAGCATAGAACTCATCAAATGTCTCATTTTTTAAAATTTTAATGGATTTTCGAAGCTCTAACGACACTTGTTCCCCTATGGGTGAGTTGGAGTATATCCCATTCAACCTTAGACGTTTCACTCGTCATAATACGACGAAACTCATCCGGTGTGACTGCACTAAAAAGGGAATTTAAACAACAGGATTTAAAATTAGCTAACTTAAGCTTAGTCTCATTCCATCTTTCTACGAGTTTAGGTACACGAACCTCTTCTTATAGGCATGTTGGTGGGGTCCACCCTTTAACTACCGATAGCCAAATCCTCTCATATAAGGATTTAAGTCCCGACCTCATACGCACTTTCCAATACGCGTAGTTGGGACCATAAGAAATAGGAAATTTTGCAAAAGTTAAATTTTCCATTTTTAAAGAAAAAATTTTGATAAAGGATTTTAACCCGATAATTTAGAGTCCCCGCTCTGATACCAATCTGAGAATGTGATTTCCTAGAGAATATGCTCTGATACCTATATAAATGGGTGATGGTCCCCGAAATATCCCAAATTTTAAATTCTAAACAAAATTTTAATTTCTTTCAAAATTAAAGTAAAATTAAATTAAAGTAAACAAATAATTAAATTTCCACTTAAACAAAATTAATTCAATTCAAGTTCTAAAGATGCTAAAAAAAACTAAGCATGAATATTTCCAAATTAAATTTCTTGACTTGAATTAAACTAAGATTACCCAAACATAATTAGCACTAAAATTACACTAAAGTTGTGATTAAACCATTCTTTTATCTTTTTAATTCTACACATGCATCTAAGTGATTTTGCAAGATAAAAAGAAATCACAATACACAATGCAGCGATGTACGAGAAAAACCCACAATGGAAAAAATCTTGAACGACCCAGCATCAAATCCACTTGGTAGGATTTTACATAAAACATGATAAAAGACTCACCTCAACAACTCGACTCCCTTTCAAGCTTTGGCGCTTATTCATTCTTCTACCTCCGCCTAGTCGATAACTTCGGAATCTACCGCAATCTTGGAATCCACTGATGGGGCGAATCAGCCGTCAAAACATACGAAGGCCTTTCCAACATATGGACACCCCGAAACTTTAACAAAATGGACTCCTCCACGGAAAGGTTCTCTTTTTGAGATGAGAAAAATACCCGATGCCAACAATGGTGATCTCAAAGAAAATATATATTTAGAATTTGGATCAAAATAAGCGTATGCGTGTAAATTTTGTGTTTTGATAGAAATTAAACCATGAAAATACCAACAAAAAATGGATGTTTGGATGATGAATTTTTTCTCTCAAAAGTGTGCTGAAAAAAGTTGTTCCCTCACATATTAAAAGTGTTAAAAGGTTAGTGGGGAAATGGGCAGTTAAAATAAAAAAACTGGCAAAACTGTTCAAAAACTACCCAGGTCGTTCGAACGACTTTTGACTGTCGTTCGAATGATATGGTTCGAAGGAGATTAATAACAAGATTACTAACAAAAATGCAGTGAAAAATGTTGTTAGATGTGTCATTCGAAAGAAACTTCTAACGAGAAAACATAGAGAATCTCGTTAGATATGACGTTCGAACGAGAAAAAATTATCGTTCAAACGACTTTTCAGAAAAATAAAAAATGCTTTTTAAGCCCAAAAACTTTTATGTAAAGTTTTAAAATGATTTTCTGAGAAAAAATAAAAAGTCGTTATGATAAAAGTTTTATAAAAAGATACCCATAAAAAATAACCAAGTCTCTATATATATGAAATGCATTCATACCTTTACAGACCTTGGAAATAATAAAATGTTGATGACATAAAATCTCGACACATAAACCAACAATGATATAATCTTCAAACTCTTTTCTGGTACGTCTTCAACTCAAACATCATAGGCTTGAAAGGATAGGACAAAGTACTATCCTATGACTCAATTAGTTTTATCTGGAATTAAGCCAACACTACAAATAGACTCGATTGAAAATTTTCCCTTAATAAATTATTATTAAATATAATACGGATACAAATTTTCAAAAAACGGATATTCGTAAATATGGATACTCTGCTACGGATATAGATTATTCATGTCGAATACACATACTATTAGTATCCATATCCATTTTTTAGATGAATATCTACAAAATTCATACTCGGTAACTAGACAGGTTCAAATTTTTGAATATCCATTTACACCCCTAAGGAAAATGAATCTTGATGAAGTTATCTCTAAAAATTGAAGCTAGGATCCATTTAAATAGAAAACAAAAATTTTGAGGTTACACAATTTTTGAGAAGGTTTATTTGAATGAAAACTAGACTTCGTTCAAACGAAGCTGCAATCTCATTCTAACAAAATCAAACCATATTCAAATGAAATAGCAATCTTGTTCGAACCAACTTCGAACGAGCTTCAAACGAGTTTGGTTATGTAAACAGATAAACATCGTCTAATGTTTGCTCCAAGTTCATTTGAATGAACTGCCAGTTTCGTTAGAACGAAATGCTAAAGTAGTTCGAACGACTTTAAAAATAAAAAAGGTCTTTTAAAAACATTTAATTAACATCTCCAAACAATTTTGTAAAAACAAAACACCCAAAGCTTAAATTCCAATGATCAAAATTATATGCATCCATACTTGAGAGATCCTCGAAATCACAAAGGTGAAACATGGCGCTAAACATGACATTAATTATATTCTCTGAAGATTTGCTGCTACGTTTCATCCAAACATAACATAGGCTTCAAAGGTCAACAACTCAAAGCCTAACCTATGATTGAAAATATTTTGTCAAAAATTAAGCCAATACATGAAAATTGACTTAATTGGAAATTTTCCCTCACGATTTTCAAAAATAGTTTGTTGTTTCTTTTAAGTTTCATTGCAAATGCTTCTTTGTTTATTCTTTATGATGATATTTCATATCTGAATTTTTGTGATGCTAATATTTCAGGATTAGTTTCTAACCCTTCGTCTATTACAAACATAAAGGGGGAGAACATACTTAGGGGGAGTTTTTATGTTCTTTAAAACTCCATGCATCACTATATTTCTTTTGCTTCATGTGTGTAGGTATTTTCTACCTTGATGATTTTATGGACTACACTATGAAGAATTTTAGTTGAAGACAATGTCGCAAGTGTCTCTTCCTTTTTTGGGGTTGGGAGGGCATTAGTTGAACTTGTCTTAGGGGTTATTTATTTTTGGTTTGTGTTTTTTACCAAAACACACTAAACTAAAAAAGGATTTTATCACTTTTCACCTTTGAAGGGTTGTCACGGTAAAAAACCATGACAAAAAAACACAGAGCCATTGTCAAGGTCTTTGATTGTGAATTTTTGTTCACGATTGTGTCCCAATCAAAGACCTTAATAAGGATGTTGTCACGGTCGTGTCATCGTCAAAGACCATGACAACATTTGTTTGTTGTCACAGTCTTTGACTCTGATATGACCGTGAGAACAAAATGAAACTAAAACCCTAACAAAATAGGCCTGTTTTAATCGTTCACACTTTCTGTTTTAGCCAAAATAATTTCTCTCTCTTCTCTCTAAATCGATTTTTCTCCAAAACCCAAACCTAAATCATTTTGGTAGATATTCAACCCCAAAACCCAAATCAATTTACCCCCCAAACCCCAAATCGATTTAATCCCCAAGCCCTAAGTTGTTCCAATCGATTTAACCCCGCAAACCCAAATCGATTTATATTTATTTTTTTTCTTTCTTTCTAATTACTTATATTGTATTGCGTGTGTGTGTGTGTCTCCCTCTCTCTCTCTCTCTCTCTCTCTCTCTCTCTCTCTCTCTCTCTCTCTCTCTCTATATATATATATATATATATATATATATATATATATATATATATATATATATATATACACACACACACATATACTTATCTCAATTAACTTATATGTATAGTAGGATGATGAAAATCAATGGATATTATTGTAGAAAATTAGTCATATGATGAAAAATGGGTTATATAATTGTTATTGTTTTAATTTTGGGTTTTTAGCGAATTTAAAAAATTGTTTTACATGTTGTAGTTTTATCAAATGTTGTTTCCTCAAATGGCTAGGGCTTTATTTTCCTTATAACATAAATTTCCCAAAATGATCCTCTAATCTTACGCGATGATACTTACAGATTCTAATTTGCAGGGCTTTTCTTTTTAACTTTAAATTTGTAGTATCTTCTGATACATTTCCTTCATATGTGTTGACGATAATGGATTTACCAAGCTAACTTATTGTTGCAAATTTTTGATTCAATGTATCAGCTATAAATCTATTAATTAGCTAAAAATTTAAGACTAGAAAGAGGGTTCCACTTTTTTCTTGGAATTTGGATCTTCAAAAGTTGGTGTAGTTTTACTATTGAACATGATTTACTAATATTTTAAATGTTATAAGGATCATTGATTTTGATTAATTATCCGCAAGTAGAGTAGTACATATTGATATTCGCAGGTAGGAGGAAAACGTTTAAGTTTTCAGAAATAATTCCATGCAAACTAACTAAGAATTCTCTCTTTCTATATATAACTGGCCAGTTTCAACCCCAAATAGAATTCAAAGTTGGGCATTTAAAGGGTTTGGTTTCAATGCTTTAGAAGGGTTGATTTTAAGGCTTCGGTTAAAGGGTTCAAGGCTTCAGTTCAATAAATAAGGTAAATTTTTTATATAACATTATTTTTGTACATGTAATATAATCTTATATGACTTCATTTAAATTTTTCTTGATCATATTTTTCATTTTGATATGTGTTGATGGTTAAAATGGTTTGAAATTTATAATTTAAAACGGTTTGAATCGGTTTTCACTTTTCAAGGGCTTGACTTGATAGAGCCATTGTTTTGTTTGCTTGTTTTTCCTATTGATTTGGGTGGAGTATAAGAGGATTGTAGTAGGTTAATTAATATAATTTAGTATGGAAAGTGTTTTAATTATATAAATGTGTCTATGTTATAATTAAAGTAAAATAAGTGTGTCTCCTTCATTTAAATATTCTCAACTATGTGCGTGACACATTTTGGGTGTATTTGTTGCTAAATTTGGGTGTATTTGTTGTTGAATTTGGGTGTATTTGCTGAATTTGGGTATAGACACATATACATTGGTATTTTTTTAAAGAAAGAGGGACGAAACCCCCATAAGTATTATAAAAAATAAAAAAGATAAAAAGTCTCTCTTTTGGCTAATACAATAAAAAAAGAAAGAAAAATAAGAAATATGGGGATTTATATTTTATCCCCATTACAAGAGCTAAAGAAAATATTTAAAATTGAGGATTTATAAGAATCCCCATTACAGAAGCACCTATCTACATCTCTTACCTTTAGAATACCTTATAGATGGGAGATCCCATTTGTCCAATTTGATGAGGCCTTTAGCGATTCTTAGAAGATCTTGGAATTTGGTGAAAGATGATTTAGATCTTGATTGAAACCCATAGTTAGCTAGGGAATCAACAACTGTATTAGCCTCTCTAAAGCAATGCATAAATTTGACATCCATGTCTTGAATTATGGATTTAATTTTTGTAATTATTTAAAGGATATTATAGAGGATGTTCTTGTTATGAGTTAGAATTTCCACTAATAAAATAGAGTCTGATTCAACATCTATGCGAAAAATATTGTTATGCTTACATAAAAGAAGATTAGTTAGAATGGACATAACTTCTGCAGTTGTATTAGAATCTATGCCTCCATAGTCTAAAAAAGACCAAATCATATCACCTTTATTATTTCTAAGGACACCACCATGACAATGTGTCCTGAATTGCCTTTAGAGGCACCATCAAAGTTCAATTTACATCTGTTTGTAGCTCGTCTAGTCCACTTAACAAAAATGAAATTGTTTTGAATAGACTCAGCAAATTTTATGGAGAATGTCTGGGCTATGTTAGCATGATGAGAGCCACTATTTAAGGGATTAGCAACAACTATTTCTTTAATCATTAACATGACTACCTCAATAATATTTGTGGCTGACATTGAAATATCTTCATAGATTTCTTTGTTTCTGATTTTCCAGATTTTTCATATAATGCATAATGGTATGGTTTTAATGACAAAGCTTAGTATATTGGTAAAGATACCTCTAAGCCACCATTCCATTAGCATATTTTGCAGATATTTAAAAGAAATTTTGATGCCGATTAATTAACAAAGTAGGACCAGACCTCCCTAGCTATAGGGCCATTACATAGTGATATTTTTAATTTGGATCTATTTGCTGAATTTGGGTATAGACACACACATATTCAATTTGGGTGTAAATAATATGGTGGTTGTCTAACTTTGAGAAATGCAACATGTGTTATATAAAGTAGAATGTGAGAATTGTAACATTTGAAATTTAACACGACTATTTTGCACACACCCCATTGAATTCATACAAGATTGATAAGGCGACTAAATTCAATTGTTAATTTGGATTTCTATCAGTTTAAGCATTATTTCAAAGTTTGTGACATAACCCGAATATGAAGTAATTCTTAGAATATAACTATTCCAATTATTTGAAACAATTCTTAGTTTGGTTCACGATATGGAGTTTTATTATTCTAATGTCATTAATTTGGTTTAGTAAACATGTCAAACTAATTCCTTATTTATATTTCTAAATCATTTTCCCTATATATGTTTTTAATAATAAGAATTGTTGCAGGAAATGCTTTATCAGGGCAACAGGGAAGTGGGGACGAGGAACGCTCGTCTAGCACTAGTTCCCCAAAGTGGGGAAAGTTTGGGATCTTAGTGGAGAACAAGATGACCTTACCTTAGAATTGCTCAAGAAGATTATTTTCCCAGGTACACTGACTAAAGGAAGGTCCCTTATGAGCTTAAGATGGCCATTTAGGGGGCATTATAGGTACTTGATTGACTGAATAATATTTATATTTTATAATTTAAATACTACTAACTCACTTTCGTTTTGTTTTGTATTTATTTGATAGGAACAATTCGACCTTCCCCCACAAGCATGCAATTCCATGTTGGAATGATTAAGAGATCAATGGGAAAATCGAAAGAAAAATATGCTTCCACAATATTTTGGCTGAGACTGGGAGATCGTCTTACGACATACGGTCATGGTACCTGAGAAGGAGACAATCTCATTGGCAAGATGGCAATAGTTTGTCAATAATGAGATATTGTATAGGAAATTGTCCTTTCAAGAACCGAGGAGGGAGAACCGGTCCAGGAAGGTCAATGTGCACTACTCCAAGCGTACGTCTTATGCCGAGGTGGAGCATATGATTGTAAGTTTCGAATGTTATTTCATTTTAGTTTTATTTTATTCTATTTAGTGATAATTATATATTAATTCACTCATTTTGAAATATTTTATTTCAAGAGATGGGGAGTGATCCTGGGGGTAAGCTACATATGCTCGATGCCTATGTGACAATTTGAACAAAGAAAGAAAATGATAAGGAGGTGATTTTGACCGTGGCCGCCACTATTGTAAGTTATAATTTTAATTAAGTTATTAAAACAAAATTTCATAATAATATACTTTTTGATTACTGCATCTAATTGTGTACTTTTTTTTTATTTCAGGAAAAACTCAAAGAAATCCATAGCTCGCAGAAAAATGCCAGAAAGTCATAACTGAGTACGGATGAATTTAGACAAGTGCTCGGGCGAGATCACAAGGGACTTACTCGGAGGGTGAGCTCTAAAATGGGGAAATTGAGGCTCACCGAGATTGCGTCAAGTAATACTGGGCTGACACGCAAGGTGGACAAGTTGCAGACTAACAATGCCGATAAGTTTGAGAACCTGGAGAAAATATTGAATAAAATGTTTTCATTTGTCAAGCATACTTTTCAACGCCGAGATGGGTCCAACACAAGGTATAGAAAGGGGAAAGTGGTGGATGAGGGGACCACTACCACATCTTTCTCACCCTTATCCTCACCGATACCCCCTCATCTCCATATGAGATATTCGCCACCTACACCCACACCCCCTCATCCTAACTAGACCATTTACAATTGGTTGGGATATAGTGTATATAGTACACTTACGGGGTGGTGATAGAATATCCAGGAGGAGGTTGAGGGACCCAAATATATGCCCAGGTTCCTTGGTGAATAACCGTTCGTTGTAACCACACGAGGCTCGGGTTCACATCATAGAAGTGTTAGTGAGAAAAGAGAATGACGTCGTGTAATTGAACGAATAATGCGGCGTACAGACTATTGAGGATTGTATCAGTTCTTATGTAGTATGTACTAGCTTTCTCCTTCAAGTTGATAATATGGACAATATGTAATAATTTGATTATTTGTTGTTTAGATTTTGATAATGAATGGATATTGAATGGCCTAATATCTTATTTATATTTCTTTAGTGTTTGATTATTAAGGTTTTTGAATGTTGGTTGATGTTATTTTTTGAGAAAATATGTCATATATTGCTATTACAGGTGATAATATACTGCTGGGCAATGACAGTGGCCATAGTGCCCAACAATTTTTTTTACACTACTGGACATATTTGTAATGGACTTTGACCGTCACAAGGATAACTTGTCACGATGTTTGACTGTGACAGGTCTGTAACAAGTAACGTCCGTGATAAGACCAAACTTGTCAAGGACTATGGCCACGCCATATCTGTGATAATTATGTTGTCACCCCATGTCATGTCACGAACTTATCAAGGTTTTTGACCATGACACATTCGTGACAAGGTCAAACTTGTCACGGACATTGATTGTGACATATTTGTGACAATTTTTTATCACCTGGGGTCATGTCACGGTCTTTGAGCATGACAAGGTTAACTTTACAAGATTTTTTTATCGTGACAAGTGACCAGTTTTAGTGTAGTGTTTACGAAATGGGGAGACTTATAAGAGAAAAATTTATAATTTCCCACAACCTATTTTAGTTTGGATTATAACGTTACACCCACTTCACCATAACGAACATTCTCAAGACTTCAAATGAAGACGAGTTAGTGACTGAATGCAACAATCGAAGATCAATCATCACTACATTTTTCGAAGAAGGTTTATACGGTTGTTTCCGTGTAATCCTTTCATTCAGGGGTATTTTAAAAGAGTCTAAAAACTTAAAATATTTTTTTCAAATTATTTTTTACAAAATTTCTAGGTCATTAGAATGACATTAGATGTCGTTTGAACAAGTTCATATACCTCATTAGAACAACTTCAACTTCATTCGAATGATATTAATTGTCCCGTCTTTTGGAAGGCTCTGGAATTTCGTTAGATCAGTCATTTTATATATGTTCAAAAGAGAAAGGATACTTCGTTCGAACGAGTACGCGAAAAATTATTATTTTCTTATCTAATTTCAAATGGAATCTTTGGTGTCTATCGCTTGGAGATTTTGCTCCTTATAAATTGAGAGGTGGACACGCATTTTAAATAAAGCCTTTTAGATATCTTTTAATGATTAAACTCTTTTATTTTTTTAATATAAATCCATTGAATGAGTTTAGATCACTTTACCAAACCATGAAGAACACAATCCTTATTCATAACATTGTTGAGTTAAAATCCACTGGTGAAGATAGGAATACGATTTCTTAAGGTTGATCGATGGGCACCGAGGCAAGTGGAGATTTTTGTAGGGCATTGAAAATTGAGATTAAAGACATTACTGTGTCACTTAGTGGATCTCAAAGTTTTGTAATCTGTAGATGTCTGTCTGTAATACCTATTTATAATCAATGCTAAAATTTAGATTTTACCTGAAAATGATTTTTACTCATCCCTTATCTTCTGTTTGTGGCTTGTTTTCAATTTAGTTTCAATATCCTTCATGTTTAGGTTCACCTCATTTAATCAAGATAAATATTGGAATAAATAGAATTTGGTTTGTGTGTGTTACCTAGTTTATGACTTATACATATAAGCTGACCAATCTATTGCAAATTTTGTCACTAAAATACTAGTTTACACCCAAGTTGTTTAGGATCCAAGTGTTTGTCATATTATACTTTGAGATCCTATTTTCTCACCTGTGGCTTATTCTCTTCATCTTATTGAGAATCATTTCATACTTTAGACTCCGTATTTGTTGTTTACATATAATGAACTTCGTGGTGTGGTGTAGTAGAAAAGAAGTGGTGGAATTTATTTTCAAGACCCCTAAATTGTTACTGAGCTGTTCGGTAGATACCGAAGCGTGTGTGAACTCACACGTTGCGACAGTTGCGCGGGTGAACTACTACATGTCGTTGTGCTGAGGTTGAAAGAATGAAGAGTGTCTAGGCTTTTGAGGGCATTGAGTCTGTGTTGTAAGTCTACTATTGTGTCATTTGTAATTCCATACATAGTGAATTTGCATGGCTGGGCCATCAGAGATTTTTCCCATTTTTCCCCCTCATACATCAGACATTGTGTGACTGTTTACTTTAATTTATCCTGCTATCAACTAAATGCATGTTTTAGGATAAAATAAAATTAGCTAAAAATGGTTTACACAACTTTTGTTAAAAATTGGTGCTTCGGTTTAATTATGTCTAAGTTTAATATTTAATTTAAAAAAAAGAAAAATTGACTTTTGTTTAAACCATTCCGCATTTTGCACTTTCAAATTGGTATCAACTCTAGAACACTAAGGTATTGTGTTAGATCCGTGTTTAGTCATGAATTTCAACAGTTCTTATATGAAGGATCAATCGTTTTTTAGACCATCTTTGTTTGATGTGTCTAACTACGCACACCGAAAAGCAAGTTTGAAATCAACACTTATGTCGTTAGATGAGCGGATATGGTAAGCAGTAGTTAAGGTTCGATCCCCATCCATATCTTAGTAGGTGGTTATAGGATTCTCGAACCCATTAAAACTTGGAGTGAGAATGAGCATAAACTGTCCAATTATAATTCATGTGGCTTGAATGCTTTGTTTTGTGAGGTCACACAGGAGGAGTTCCTTGTATTATCACACGTGAAACGACTAAAAAAGCTTGTGACATACTCCAACTGGCTCATAAAGGTACTAGTGTTGTTAAGGATTCCAAACTCCAAATTCTCACTACTTAGTTTGAAACCATTAGGATGGAGGAGAATGAATTCTTTGATGATTTCTTTGCTAGATTGTCTGATATTGAGAATTCATTATTTAACTTGGGAGAGGGAATACATGAAAACAATGTAGTCAAGAAAATCTTAAGTTCCTTACCTGAAAGATTTAGTTCAAAAGTGACAGATTTGAATTCCTTGGGTACTTTGGACTTTACTAAACTAGCAGAGCTTCTAAGTGATCTTAAAACTTATGATCTTGACATGTTTTCCTCCAAAAAGATGAAGAAAGATAAGGGCATTGCTTTGAAATCCCGAAAGGAGGAAATGCATATTTCAGATGATGTGTCTGGCATCGATTATGATGATATGGTTGTGTTTGTAATATTTAAAAAAAATTCTTAAGTTTTAAAAACAATTGCAAAATGAAAAGAAGTTTGAGAAAAATAACTTTAAGAAGGCTATTAAGTTCCCTAAAAATCATAATGATAATTTTAAGAGGGATGAGTCGTATAGATGCTTTAGGTATGAGGGTTATGGCCATAGGCTATCTGATTCTTCCACTAAACTAAGGAAGGAGGGCAAGAAACCTAAGGTGTACAAGGCCACACTTAATGATAATGATCCTAAATAGGAATTGGATTCCTCCATTGAGAACAATTACACCGCGTTCATAACTAGTCATGTGATCCTTGATGAAAAATCTTTTGATGAAGATAATTCTGAGCATGAAACTTTTGAGGCCATTATTTGTACCTCCAAAGTGATTGATGGTGGAAAGAGTGGATACGAAGAAGAAGAATAAGAAGACGAATAAGATGATGATGATGATGATAAAGTAGAGGATTAGGAGAGTGAACTTCAACGAGGAGGAGAGTGAGCTTCAAGTTGCCTTTCAAGAGTTGTATGTGAAAATGATGAAATTAAAAAAGGCCAACTTGAAGTTGGAAGGTAGGTTTAAAGAACGTGCCATAAGTAATGATGAGATTATTTTAATTGAGGATGTTAGGGCACATGAAAAGACTCTTAGGGAGAAGATTGCGTTTATTTAGGGGGAGCTAGAAGAGAATAATTTAAGGGTTCGGATGCATGAACCCAACCTAGGTATATAAGTTGGATACATAATCGGATAATATTATACA
Source organism: Sambucus nigra (assembly GCA_949130495.1). NCBI lineage: Eukaryota > Viridiplantae > Streptophyta > Magnoliopsida > Dipsacales > Adoxaceae > Sambucus > Sambucus nigra. The sequence continues at coordinate 304,434,259 of OX422207.1, read as the reverse complement.
CATAATTAATAGGTTAGATATTTTCTCGGGATTATTATTATAGGTCTCTTAACTTGTTTTTCGTAAGTAACTGGAGTATTTGAGGATATAATATACGTGTCGACAATCTTATTACACATGTTAAATTAATTATTGACTAGATATTGTGCGGTGTAAAATTCTTATCTATTTAGTACTTTGATAAATTTAATGTTTTATTATAATTACATATATAGTTATCCAAAATTTTATATCTAAAAGAAATATTGACAATTTGGGGTATTGAATCCTGGCTCCACTTTTCTCAAACAATTTAAAAAAAATCCAATTTTCCTTTCTTTTAAATAAATTAAATTCGTTAGATAGGTTGCTTTAGTTACGTAGAACTTTTCATAAAACATCACCTTTCCCTTTTTCGTTCGAGAGTCGATAATTTCCTTGTAGTCATCGTTTCTATATTTGTCTTATTCCCTATGGATCAACCCTAACTTACCAGGATAATTACTTTTTGCGTCGCATTATGCACGAGAAAAAAACCCTTTCTGGGGATTTAAAGAGGATAGTTATCATCATTACTTTTACCGCTCATTAAATGATCTAGCATATTTGATTTTGTAGGACACTTCTTTTGATAGTCCAAGAAGACATGTGGCATATAGGGAAGCATTTGATGTTTTTAGGTAATCATTTGCCCCGATTTTCCATTCGACGGTGCCTTGTTGCCTTCTCTGTCATATAAATATCCCTTCCGATTTTTTTCAAAATAAATTTCCTTTGGAAAACTTCTAGAGACAAAGAGAGAGTTTATTGAGCCTCTTTTGTTATCTGCCATTTTCGTCTTGTTTTTCTTTCATTTTTTTCTTTTAATCTTCTATGTTTCCATTGCATCTTCGTCTAACATCATTTTGACCTCCGTTTCTACTTTTATTATTGAGATGGTGGTGGGGGTCTTTCCATCGAAATCATTACTTTTATGATTACTAGAATTGCAAGAATTTCCACGACTATGCTTTCCGTTTCTTCTATTGTCTCTACCACTGTTGATGGTACTTCTCTGGTTGAAATTAATTGTTCTTCCTCCATTAACCCAAAAAAAAGTTATATTTCGAAGTGGGTTCCAAAAGGATTTCATGGGGTGATATGCCTATGTATACCCTCGGCCAGGCCGAGGGCGCCTTCAACCAGACGACCCTTCAAGGGGCCGACCCTCCATCAGGACCAGACGACCCTTCAAGGGCCCGACCTCCATCAGGCCCAGACAACCCTCCAAGGGGCCGACCCTCCATCAGGCCCAGACGACCCTTCAAGGGGCCGACCCTCCATCCGGCCCAGACGACCCTCCAAGGGGCCGACCCTCCATCAGGCTCAGACGACCCTTCAAGGGGCCGACCCTCTATCAGGCCCAAATGACCCTCCAAGGGGCCGACCCTCCATGAGGCTCAGACGACCCTCCGAGGGTACGACAGTACGAGGCCCAAATTGGGCCAGACTCACTGCCGAAAGAAACTTTGCCCTCGGCCTCATATCATAGGCCGAGGGTGACATCATCATAGCGCGTGGCTTGGGAGACGCGTGGAACAGTGCGTGTGAGGCTCACATGGCACGTGGAAGACCGTTATAACAAAATCACACCCTCACGTGAGGGAATATTATGTCATCATGTGGCATCTACAGGTGTCAACAGGAGACTGGCTAAATGATCATTCACATGCACCATGCATACTTGGGGGGTACACTACACCCCCCAAGACCTATATATACTTATCACCTACAACCCTACAGGAGGGGTGAATCGATAACTGTAACCCTAACAAAAAAAAACTCTGCTTATACACACAGTAGAGAGAGAAAGTGAGCTTATGTGCATTGTATCCAAGGCCATTAGTGCCCATACTTAGTGGATCACACACTCACAGTGGATGTAGGCCTAATTGGCTGAACCACTATACATCATTGTCTTACTCCTCTTATACTCACCTCCTTCTATATACTTGTACACTTACATCTCTATGGCTGCCATGGTTACTATAGTTTGATCTCATCATCTCTTATCTGGTGGTGCTAGATTTTTGCATCATGAGTTTGGCGCCGTGTGTGGGAACGAGAAGACATCTCTTCCTTTGTACAGCTTGACCTCGCTGTGCACTCTGGTGGTGAACCAGTTCTCCCCCTGAGAGGAGATGTTTCACCATTGAAAGAGACCCACTAAGGTTCTCAAGCTCACCAATATTTTTTCCAGTTCAGTTGTTCACAGCTCATATACATGGCACCGGAGATGCCACCGCCACCACTCCCTCCACCGGATAGTGGAGTAGGACCCAGCTCCAGTCAGCCGCCACCTCAATCTGAGATGGCTGATGTGGTGGCAGCCTTGAAGTCTCTGGCAGCAAGCTAGCGGATCATGCAGGAGCAGTTCACAGCTCTAAGCCAGAACATACTTAGACCACCAGGGGTCTCACTTGAGATGATTACTCCGGCAGCAGCTCCAGGATAGCATGAGGCCAGGGGACCACCCCAGGCACCACACAAAGACCTGCCACCCCTTCAGCGACGTAGGGATGTTGCTGACCCCCGGCGTCTACGCCTGGGGAGGTAAGGAAACCCTTGCCCTGAAGACGGGTATGATGATCTGGAGGGGGAGGAGGCCCCCATAGAATACTGGGAGCCGTATGAGGTCTCCAACAATACTATACGACCCCTCCAGGAGAGCAGAGGGAAGTGCAAAAGGCAAAACCCTGAAGATCGCCTGAGAGGCTCTGCTTTCGATCGCATGAGCAGGGGGTCGGCCTTTGAGAGGCTGGGCCCAGTAAATGACATGCGGGAAAAATTGTCCAGGTCAAGGAGTGCCGCGAGGTCCAGAAAGGAGACAAAAGATGACCGACCCCACGGGGGCCGGCCCCTAGGACGGGACGATGGTCAGGGGGAAGTAAACAGCTGACACAGGCCAGCCACGGCAGGACCCTCCGTCCATCTCAAAGAGGCGGCAGGGGATAACATTGGCCAAGCCGACCCTACGAGGCCCTGGAATGACTCGATCCAGTGATTGGAGGATAAAATTGGCGATATACTAAAAAGTCGAGACCCTCTTCAGAGGGGATACACCATAGGCTCACCCTTTGTGGCGAAGATAGTCAACTTCCCTACGCCATCAAAGTTCAAGCCACCTGTGATCACCCCAAGATATGACGGGAGCACCAACCCTGTCCACCATGTTGAGATGTATCTGTCAGTAGCAGACATATACTTTATCTCAGATGAGATGAGGTGTCGTGCCTTCTCTGGTACCCTGACTGGGGCTGCACATGTCTGGTACACGTCTCTCCCAAAAAACTCCATTAAAAACTTTAAGTAGTTGGCAGATCGGTTCATCCACAACTTTTACTTTGGGATGAGGCCACAGAAGAAGACCACCCACTGCTCTATGTTAAGCAGGGGAAGAATGAGAGTCTAAGGGACTACATAGCCAGATTCAACAAAGAGAAGTTGGAAGTGGAAGACTATGAGGAGAGTATAGCTATGACAGCCCTGATTGGAGGACTCCAAAAGGGGAAGCTGTTATGGAATCTTGCTGAAGACCCTCCGAGGACGATGGCTGAATTGCTGTCAATAGAAGGAAAGGTGATGAACACTGAAGAGGCGATGGCCGCAAAATACGAAGACAAAAAAGGAAGCGCCAGTGGGGGTAAATACCCCAAGAAGAACAAAGAGGGGAATAAGAGGTTTACGGACGATAAGTTCGCTGATTACACCCCTCTAACGGTCAGCTATGAACATATTCTCAATGAGATAAAGAGTGACCGGTCTCTGAAGTGGCCTGAGAAGTTTAGGGCAGCCCCCAACAAGAGGAATAAGAACCTATGGTGCGAATTTCACCAAGACCATAGCCACATAATAGACAAATGATTTGCTCTAAAAGATGAGATTGAGAAGATGCTGAAAGAAGGGAAGCTCAGAAAGTAAGTCGACAAAGGTGCCTTCAAGAGGGGCCGAGGGGACGACCCCAGAAAAAAGCGAGGTGATGCATGTAGAGAAGGTCTTCAAAAAAGAGGGGATGACCCTTCTGACGATGAGGACGACCCCGACCTCCCGCCGAGGGACGACCAAGGCCCTGTCAAGAGACTTAACATGATATCTCTCGGTGTGGGAATGATCTCCGGGGGCCTAGCAGGAGGAGGGTCAGAGGTCGCTGATAGGAAGGCCCATGTTGCTGAGGCTAAGGCAGTGATGAAGACAGTACACTCAACCTCTCTGGAGGCGAAGTCAGAAAAAAGGAAGAAGGTCGAGATGGACACCCTAGTAGTGGGATTCTCAAGAATGGACTTCAAAGGCCTCTTAGCCCCACATGATGACCCTCTCGTCATCACTACCAGGGTGCACGAGTGCGAGGTGCCGAGGATCCTAGTAGATGGGGGTTCATCTGCAGACGTGATGTTTTGGCCATGCTTCAAAGCTTTAGGTCTCAGCCATGCTAGACTCGTCCCATACCATCACCCATTGATTGGGTTCAGTGGAGAAAAGGTTCATCCCCTCGGAGTGTATGAGGCTAATGTCAGGATGGGGGACGAGTGGCCGAGATGGCTTACAAAGAAGGTCAGCTTCTTTGTGATGGATGAACATATCTTTTCGGCCTACAATATTATATTGGGGCGGATAGACCTCAAGGGGTTCGAAGCTGTGCCATCTACGGTCCATCAGATGGTTAAATTTCCAACCCCTTACGGGGTGGGGGAAGTTCAGGGAGACCAGACGACAGCGCAAGAATGTTACTACAACTCCGCTGAAGAAAGAGAGGCACACAAGAAGGCTACAACCACTTACAATATTGATACCCTAGACCCCAGGGATGAGACGAAGCTAAAGAAAGGAGAGGCCGCGGAAGAGGTAGAATCCATCATCCTCAATGAGGATAACCCGAAAAAAATCGTCCAAGTCGGCAAGTCTCTGAAGCTAAATATCAAGGAAGACCTCATTAAACTGTTGAAGAAGAGACAGAGAATCTTTGCATGGAGTCACACAGATATGCCGGGGATCGATCCCAAAGTTATGAGCCACAAGCTCAACGTGGTAGAGGGTGCAAAGCCAGTTAAGCAGAAGAGGAGAATTTATTCTCGAGAAAAGTATGAGGTCATTAGGGATGAGGTCAAGAAGGTGGAAGATGCTGAGTTTATCAGAGAGGTCATTTACCATGAATGGCTATCCAACACTGTCATTGTCCCAAAGGCCAACAGGAAGTGGAGAATGTGTGTGGACTTCACCGACCTCAACAAGCACTGCCCAAAGAAATCTTCCCTCTCCCCCGCATTGATAAGATGGTAGATGCTACCGCAGGCCACGAGCTCATGAGCTTCATGGATGCCTATTCAGGGTACAACCAGATCTTCATGAACCCTGAAGACTCGGAGAAGACAACCTTCATTACTGACAAGGGGACCAACTGTTATAGGGTTATGCCCTTTGGCCTAAAAAATACGGGGGCAACGTATCAGCGCCTCGTAAATAAAATGTTCGAAGACTAAATTGGGAAGTCTATGGAGGTCTATGTAGATGACATGCTAACTAAGAGTTTGAAGGCAGATGATCATGTGCAAGACCTGGAGAGGACCTTTAATACGATGGATAAATACTAGATAAAGCTCAACCCGGCCAAATGTGTCTTCGGGGTTGGAGCAGGGAAGTTCTTGGGGTTCATCGTCAACCAAAGAGGCATCGAGGCCAATCTTGAAAAGATAAAAGACCTCCTGGAATTGAAGACCCCCAAGACCATCAAAGACGTTCAGAGGCTCATGGGGCGAGTGGCTTATTTGAATAGGTTCGTATCCAGAGCCACAGATAAGTGTTTGCCATTCTTCAAGATCCTCAGGAAGGCCTTCGAATGGAGCGAAGAGTGCGATGAGGTTTTGAAGGAGTTAAAATCATACCTAAGGTCTCCCTTGCTGTTGTCACGGCCCGTGCAGGGCGAACGACTTTATGTGTACCTTGCTGTCTCAGAGTCGTCCATCAATGTGGCCATTATGAGAGACAAAGACGGGGTACAGAAACCTGTGTATTTCAACAGTAAGGCACTCCAGGGGGCAGAGCAAAGATATCCAAGGATGGAGAAATTGGCCTATGCCTTGATCCATGCATCGAGAAAGATAAAGCCATATTTCCAGTCCCACACAATGGTCATCCTCACTGACTCTCCTCTTAGGCAGGTCTTGTACAAGCCTAAAAAGTCAGGGAGGCTAATGGCCTGGGCTATAGAACTGGGAGAGTTTGACATTGTGTATCAGCCTAGGACTGCCATTAAGGGGAAAGCGTTGGCAGATTTCATGGCCGAGTTTACTTGGGAAGATGATGAAGCCGAGGATGAGAGCCACGGGAAGACAGATACCCAGCAAGGTAGGCTCACTAACACACCTACAGATAAGGCTGAGACAAGCACCGCTAGAAGAAAAGTGGCCAAAAATGAAGAGGGAAGATATCTCTTTAGAGAGGGATGCCTCACCGAGGGAAGTTTCTTAGAAGAGCATACCGTATGGAGTCTCTTCGTCGACGGATCCTCTTGCGAAAGCAGGAGTGGGGCTGGGTTAATAGTATCAGCACCCGATGGCACAGACATTGAGTACGCCCTGAGGTTCAACTTTAAGGCTTCCAACAACGAGGCGGAATATGAGGGCTTGATTGCAGGCCTCTCCTTGGCCAAATCTCTTAGTGTCGGCCAGATTTTGGTTCATAGTGATTAAAGGTTAGTAGTGAATCAGATACTAGGAGCCTACGAGGCCAAGGATGAAAGGATGTCTAGGTACCTTGAGAAGGTGCGGTCATTACTGAAGAGCTTTAGAGAGGTAAGATTAAAGAGGATACCTAGGCTCGATAATGGTCGAGCTAAAGCCCTTGCTAGGTTGGCCTTGGTGACTAGGACAGACATTAGGAGGACGGTCCCAGTGGAAATTTTGCTTCGACCAACTATTGAAGATGCTGAGGGAACACTTAGAAATTTCCTGAATGTTTCTCAGGAAGCTTCATGGACGGACCCTCTGATTGGATACATTAAAGAGGGATAGATGCCATAAGCAAGGCAAGAAAGGAAGAAGTTGAGATACAGGGCTGCAAAATTCACTGTCATCGGAGACACTTTGTACAAAAAAGGGTTTTTGCTCCCCTTACTTAGGTGTGTGCAACCCTCTGAAGTCCCTTCCATTTTGCAAGATGTGCACGAAGGATCATGTTCAAGCCACATTGGGGGCAGATCCTTAGCAAAGTGGGTGATCACCCAAGGTTACTGGTGGCCGACCTTGGGGAAAGATGCCGCGGCTTATGTGAAAAAGTGTGACAAATGCCAAAGATTTGCCACCATCCCTCACCAACCCTATCAGCCTCTTACCTCCATTACATCCCCATGGCCATTTGTAGTGTGGGGGATCGACCTAGTAGGACCCTTGCCAAGGGAAATCAATAACTGTCGGTTCCTCATCGTAGCGATTGACTATTTCTCAAAATGGGTGGAGGCCGAACCGATGGTCACGATTACAGAGCAGAAGACCTTCCAGTTCATCTAGAAAAATGTTATATGCAGATACGGTCTCCCCAACACCCTCATCTCGGATAACGGGACTTAGATCAGGAATACCTCTCTAGAGAAGTACTGTGAAAGGGTGGGTATCAAACAATTCTTCTCTACCCCGGGCCGACCTCAGGCCAATGGACAAACGAAAGTTATGAATAGGACAATCCTAGATGGAATCAAGAAGAGGCTTGAGTAAGCAAAAGGAAGATGGGTCGAGGAGTTATATGCCGTACTATGGGCCTACCGGACGATGGCAAAAACCTCTACCGGAGAAACCCCGTTCATGCTAGCTTATGGCTCAGAAGCCGTCATCCCCACCGAGGTTGGGTTTCCTACTCATAGGGTCCAAATGTATGACCCCTAGAGAAATATGGAAGAGAGGATACTTGACTTAGACTTGATTGAGGAAAGGAGGGAGGACGCCGAGATAAGGGAAGCCGCCTACCCGTAGAGGACTGCAAGGTTTTACAATCAGAGGGTGAAATAGAGACCAATTGCAGTGGGGGACTTGGTCCTCAAAAAGACTTGGCAGAAGCCTAACAAGCTCCATCCTAATTGACATGGCCCATATAGGGTCATCGATGAAGTTGTCCTTGGGACTTATAGACTAGAAACCTAGAGGGGGAACCCTTTTCCAACCCCTGGAATGCAGATCATTTGAAGAAATACTATCAGTAGTTTTGTAAAGTCCTATCGAACGACATTTGTAATAGGTGTTTCTCCGATAGAACACTTGGAAAATTAATGAGAAATATCAGTGTTTCCTCTCATCTTGTGTGTATCAGTTCTAGTACGCATGGAAACATCTTCGGAGAACTACCCTCGTCTATAATGAGGGTCAATGGTGGGGACGACCCCACCACTGTCCTCAAGAAAGACGAGGGAACACTTTGTTAAAACCATTAATTTGGTAATTATAACCCTCAGCCTATAATGATGGTCAATGGAGGGGACGACCCCACCATTGTCCTCAAGAAAGACGAGGGAAGACTTTGTTAAAAACCATTAATTTGGTAATTATAACCCTCGGCCTATAATGATGGTCAATGGAGGGGACGACCCCACCATTGCCCTCAAGAAAGACGAGGGAAGACTTTGTTAAAAACCATTAATTTGGTAATTACAACCCTCAGCCTATAATGATGGTCAATGGAGGGGAAGACCCCACCATTGTCCTCAAGAAAGACGAGAGAAGACTTTGTTAAAAACCATTAATTTGGTAATTATAACCCTCGGCCTATAATGATGGTCAATGGAGGGGACGACCCCACCATTGCCCTCAAGAAATACGAGGGAAGACTTTGTTAAAAACCATTAATTTGGTAATTACAACCCTCGGCCTATAATGATGGTCAATGTAGGGGACGACCCCACCATTGTCCTCAAGAAAGACGAGGGAAGACTTTGTTAAAAACCATTAATTTGGTAATTATAACCCTCGGCCTATAATGATGGTCAATGTAGGGGACGACCCCACTATTGTACTCATAAAAGACGAGGGAAGACTTTGTTAAAAACCATTAATTTGGCAATTATAACCCTCGGCCTATAATGATGGTAAATGGAGGGGACGACCCCACCATTGTCCTCAAGAAAGACGAGGGAAGACTTTGTTAAAAACCATTAATTTGGTAATTATAACCCTCGGCCTATAATGATGGCCAATGGAGGGGACGACCCCACCATTGTCCTCAAGAAAGACGAGGGAAGACTTTGTTAAAAATCATTAATTTGGTAATTACAACCCTCGGCCTATAATGATGGTCAATGGAGGGGACGACCCCACCATTGCCCTCAAGAAAGATGAGAGAAGACTTTGTTAAAAACCATTAATTTGGTAATTATAACCCTCGGCCTATAATGATGGTCAATGGAGGGGACGACCCCACCATTGTCCTCAAGAAAGACGAGGGAAGACTTTGTTAAAAACCATTAATTTGGTAATTATAACCCTCGGCCTATAATGATGGTCAATGGAGGGGACGACCCCACCATTGTCCTCAAGAAAGACGAGGGAAGACTTTGTTAAAAACCATTAATTTGTTAATTATAACCCTCGACCTATAATGATGGCCAATGGAGGGGACGACCCCACCATTGTCCTCAAGAAAGACGAGGGAAGACTTTGTTAAAAACCATTAATTTGGTAATTATAATCCTCGGCCTATAATGATGGTCAATGGAGGGGACGACCCCACCATTGTCCTCAAGAAAGACGAGGGAAGACTTTGTTAAAAACCATTAATTTGGTAATTATAACCCTCGGCCTATAATGAGGGTCAATGGAGGGGGCGACCCCACCATTGTCCTTAAGAAAGACGAGGGAGGGGTTAGTGATATTGTTAAAAACATCATAATGTAAGTCATACGAGAGGCATTATATTACATTACAAAATGAAGATGTTCGTCTGATAAAAGAGTACAAAAGTATTGGCTACATGAAGAGGGTATGGGCTACAGACAACCACCCTATGGAGCAATGTCAGAGGGCAAGGCCTCAACATCTATTGGAGATTCTTCTATGACCATGACAGGCCGAGCCTCAGATGTGCCCGTGCCTTCTACATGCTGAGATTCCACTTGGGCTAGGGTTTTAGCAATAAGTAGATTGTCCAGTTGAACTGCCTCAACAGAGGGGTGGACGGACGAGACTGCGTCAACAAACTTAAGGACGACCCACCGACAGGCCGTCCTAATCCCCCTTTCAAAGTACTCAAGACCGAAGCCTTGGAACTCGTCTGAGAGTTTGTAGGCCTCCACAGCATCGGCCTCTGCCTTCTTCACTTCCTTAGATAGCTCAATCTTGTGCTGAGCCCCCATGTTGGTCAAGGACTCGTCCATCTCCTTTATAAGCAAGTCCTTGGCCGCCATGTCTGCATTATGCTGCCTCGTCATCTTGTCCAGAACCCTTGCATGTTCAATTCTGGCACTCTCTAGCTCAGCCCTTGCAGTCTCCAGCTCCGTCTACAAATAGGCCTGGTGCTGGATGGCTCTCTCTGCTTCATGAAATTTTTGTTGGTTCTCAGCCATCCACTTAGTGGCCGAGGTAAAGGCGCATACAGACTGCATAGAAATAATAGACAATTGTCAAGAGACCGAGAAAATAGTTAGTGAAATAATGCAACTAATGGAATGAAGGGAGAACAAATACCTGAGCTAGGGCGTGCAGATCATAGTCATACACTTTTGCTGGAGACATCTTTGACAGAAATTCATAATCAGCAGCCGAGGGGGTAGAAAACATGGACGCCTTGGCTACCCTCAGGTTCGCGATAAGGGAAGATGGCTCGGCCTTCAGAAGCGCCAAGTTTTGGGACCAGAAGGCCCCCATGCTGGAAGAGGAATCAGTCCCCTTAGACGACTCTACCCTCGCCCTCATCCTTAAGTTCGGCCGAGGGTCAGCAGGAGCTTCAGGCTCTTTCCTTTTATGACTGTCAGCAGTCGGCTCAACAAGCATCGGCCCCACGGCCCTCGTCTTCCTCGGAGCTTGTTGAGGCTCCTTGCCTTTCTTCTTGCCTAGACCTGATAGCAGACTGGGAGCAGTCATTTCCCAAAGTGTATCTGATATACCAGAGGGACGACCTGAAAGGAAGACGACACGTCAGAAAAATGCAGAGGCAAAGATGAAACACTTAAAAAATTAAAGAATGGGAAAAATAAATGTAACTCACATAGTTCTGTCAGGGGATCGATCCTCAGACCAGCTTCCTTGAGGAACCGAGGGGTCATCAGATCTTTAAACTTTGGAAGTTCTCTCCCTCTTACTCTTCCTCTCAGATATTCAACTATGTCTTTCTCTTCCAGACTAAGTCCGGGGTCTGACCTGGCCTTCATTGAAGGGTTAGACCATCTTCTGGGGACCCTCGGACCATCGGCTACAGGTTGTGCCTCGACGGAGAATTCCCACCCTCCAGAGACAAAGAAGAATCTCTTCTTCCAATCGTGGTTGGAGGTTTGTGCCATGTGGAGAAGTTTTTTATCAGACCTCGTCGACCCCAGGTGATAGTACCCAGGCTGTTTGGACGAGGAGGTGATATTATAACAGGCCAAAAATACGTCGGCCGAGGGCTCATCAGTGAAAGCATTCTTCCACAGGGAGATGTAGCCAAGGATCGTCCTCCAGGAGTTGAGCGAAAGCTGAGAGGGGGCAACACCGAGGGTTGACAAGATATCTATGATAGCAGGATGCAGAGGGAATCTGACACCAACCTTAAACATTTGTTCGTATACTGCAACCTCTCCCTCTTCACCCTCGAAGACCCTCTCAGACTCAGAGGGAACCCTCATAGTTATATTGGGGGACACTCCATAGGCATGCCTCCACAGTAAGAGGTCACGATCCCTGACTGAGGAGATATAGGACGAGGCATGAGAGGTGTCAACTGGGTCAACATTTGAGTTCTCACCCTCGTCCACAGTCCCCTCTCCCTCGGCCTCATCACCTGTTAGAGACCTCTGGGGAAAAGCCATTTGGAAGGCATGTGGGGATAGAGTAGTCACAGGGACGGCCTCGGAAGCAACCATACCCTCGGCCTGTCAGCCTGGGCTTAGGTCAGACGCTTCTCCTCTCCCAGAGGGTCCAGCGCCAATTGGCGACGACGCTCTGTCATCCATATCTCCTGAATAACTCTCGGCTGGATGACAAGACGACCCACAAGACTCAGATGGCTCAAATGGCTTTATTGTGGCAGGAGGAATGGGAAATATGGGTCGTACCCAATTAGGGCCGGACCCTCATCTCCTCTCCTCCTCTTCCTCTACCCGTCTGATCTCAATAAATAACTTCTCTCTCAGGGAAGGGAATTCCTCAGCTAAGCTGTAAAGCCTCCTAAGCATTAAGGGGGAGACCCTACACTTGGAAGAATTTGGGTAACCTAACTACAAACAAATCTCACAATTGACCAGGGTGGACTTTTCGATCAAAACCAAGGAGTTAAAGGGTTTTCTATCATGAACAATTCAAGAACAGCTTGCTAGAGGTCACACTGAAAAAGCTATGGAACAACCTAAGAAGAATCTAACCCTACGAGCTTAAAACATGAAAATAAACAGAAATGAAGATAAGTAGGGCACTAGGGTCGAGGTGTTACCTGAGGAGAAACAGTGAAGCTGCCAAGCTTGAAGGTTCGAAACTGCAGAAATGGCAAGAAGGCTGGAAGCTAGAGAGAGAGAGTTCAGGCGCGAAGAAGAAGAAGAAGAAAGAGAAACTTCAAAAAATTATTTAAATACCTTGCCAATGAGTGGGCCCACTTACCAATGTAGAGCACAACCCACGAGGAGGACATCATTAGGGCACAAATTCCCAAAGTGTGAAGCCGCCACGCTTTGGAAATGGAAACAACAATGAGTATCTGCCAAAGTGTCACAACATCTTGACAGGTGTCACTCATCAAACATACCATACACTTGTCTCAGAATCAACATTATCCCTCAGCCATCTCAATAACATCTATGGATGAGGGCTGGGGGGTGATTGATAAGCCTATGTATACCCTCGGCCAGGCCGAGGGCGCCTTCAACCAGACGACCCTTCAAGGGGTCGACCCTCCATTAGGCCCAGACGACCCTTCAAGGGGCCGACCCTCCATCGGGCCCAGACGACCCTTCAAGGGGACGACCCTTCAAGGGGCTGACCCTCCATCAGGCCCAGACGACCCTCCGAGGGTACGACAGTACGAGGCCCAAATTGGGCCAGACTCACTACCGAAAGGAACTTTGCCCTCGACCTCATATCATAGGCCGAGGGTGACATCATCATAGCGCGTGGCTTGGGAGACACATGGAACAGTGCGCGTGAGGCTCACATGGCACGTGGAAGACCGTTATAACAAAATCACACCCTCACGTGAGGGAATATTATGTCATCATGTGGCATCTACAGGTGTCAACAGGAGACTGGCTAAATGATCATTCACATGCACCATGCATACTTGGGGGGTACACTACACCCCCCAAGACCTATATATACTTGTCATCTACAACCCTACAGGAGGGGTGAATCGATAACTGTAACCCTAACAAAAAAACAACTCTGCTTATACACACAGTAGAGAGAGAAAGTGAGCTTATGTGCATTGTATCCAAGGCCATTAGTGCCCATACTTAGTGGATCACACACTCACAGTGGATGTAGGCCTAATTGGCTGAACCACTATACATCATTGTCTTACTCCTCTTATACTCACCTCCTTCTATATACTTGTACACTTACATCTCTATGGCTGCTATGGTTACTATAGTTTGAGCTCATCATCACTTATCTGGTGGTGCTAGATTTCTGCATCATCATGGGGTATAGGTGTACCCAATTCTTTGGGAGTGAGGATCACTTTTCCAGTGCTTTACATGAATTTGATGTCGAATTTGTTGTTATAACGACTTAACAACCACTTCTGGGGTTTCAAGAGTGCAAAGATGTCTCGTTCATTCTTCTGGATAGCATTTTGTGAAATCGAGTGAAAATGGGAGACTTTCCCTTCTCAAATATCAATTTTTTAAGTCTCTAGTGGTAGCCCGGAGGAGTGGGAGTCTTAGGTTAACTATGTCTTGTCAATTGAAAGTTATCAAAAAATTATTGATGGACCTGGATTGGATTGGACTCTTTCCATCTTTAAGAGTTGTATTGTTAGGAAAAACTTGAGCGCCTATAACTTCTTGGCATCTAGTTGGTTGTAACTGTCTGGGGTGAGCTTACTATAACTTTAAAGGGCGTCTGTGAACTTATAAGAATGTCTGTCTTGGGTAATCACACATTTACGGATGGTTATAAGGATGTTGACTAGAAAAAGATGAGCGAGGAGTTACATAGGTCTTTGGGAGAATGTGCTCGTTATGTACTACTCAATCATAGAGATGCGACCAATCTCTCATTTGCCAAATGGGAAATTTATTGGTTTAGAGATTTCGAGTCATTGTCAAAAGATCATGCTAAAACGAATGCCTAAAAAAGTCAAGATGGTACCAAGCTAAAGTCAAAAATCCAAATGACCACTTTTCATGACTTTTCTATCAAGTTTTCTATTCCAGTAAAGACCCAATCTCTCCTTAAGAATTGTTATTTCATCTAGCAGTGAGACTCGCTCGTGGTAGATCTGTACCACTAACTGCTTTAACACTTGTATCTATGTATACTTGGTTGGATCAAATACATGCTAATATGGAGAGATCTCATGGTCGATTTGATGTTTCAATTTTGACAACTCCTATATTCTTATGGGGATTTTATTAGATCGGTTCGCTAATTGGGCTCCGAGACCTCGCTTGTTGCTTGTATTGCGAGATGGCATATGAAGTGTAATACCCTGTTATTTCGAGAGTTATTTGTGAATATTATATAAGATTTCAATAATAACTGATCGGATGTTTTATTTTAAGTAAAAAATATTTTTATTGATATAATATTAAAATATAATTTATTTGGTTTGAAAACATATCAAACATTTAATTTTATATTTAAATGGTTATTATTTAATTATTATTTTAAATATGTAAAGTAGATAATTTTAAATTAAAGGGCAATATGGTAATATGCCTTAGCTTAGGCTCCAAGATAAGTTTTGAGTGAAAAGTTCATAAGGAGTGTTAGGGTTGATTTTAAGTGTGAGAAGAGAAAATAAAAAGGACAAAAACAATATCTAAAGAGGCAAAAACGAGATGAATGTGAAAAACGTTGCTAATGTCGTTTAATATAATGATTAAACTGTATAAGCAACTCCGAGATGTTTGTTGAAGAAACCCTTTTCTTTAGAAAATAAAAATGATAAACAACAAGATGTGTTTACAAAAACTTATGTACGAGAATAACCAAGACTTTGTAATCAATTTTAAAACCAAGATAGTTTAAAAAATTTAGCACACTATAGAATGAGATGAGTAGATGAAGATAATCAGAACACACAATTTTTAACGTGGTAAAACCTCTCCCAATAGAGGAAACATCCACGGTGACTTCTAAGTCACGAAAGTAAAAATCCACTAAAAACAAATAGCAGTTACAAACAATACAACATACATGCACACAACTTAGCCTATTCTAAGTTTAGGAATAAACCCCACTTGGTGTCCTTCTAACTTCTTTATAGATATGATTATTGATGATGTTCTTCCAGTTTGATAACTTCCCTTTTGCTTTAGCTTTCCTTGCGTCGACTCAATAATCTTTGATCTTATACCCAACACTTTCAGTGTGGTAGTGTGTCAAGTGTTTGTGATGTGATTCCTAAACACATGCATGAACTCACACACACTTAGTTTTTACAGACAGTCCTAGAAAATTACATATAAAGACTATATGTTGTGATTTTCTTTTCTTTCTTTCTTACAGAACTTAAAACCTTTATGACCTTTTAATCTATCCCAGATTCCACCAAAATCTTGCTTCCAAATCGGTCAAGACCTTAATCAATCTATGTTTTAAAAATATTTTTGAGATTGAAAATCTCCAAGTGAGAATCCAACTAGGTTAAGGTTAAGTTTCATAAGAACTGAAACCATAAAATATTTACAGATCTAAATCAGCAAAGATTTTCACAAAACGAGAAACAAATATGCAGATCTAGTGAAATATAACATGCAAAGTGTAGATCTAAGATTTCTATGATAAAGAAATACAGATCTTCACAAAAAATGTTTAAGTTGGTAATAAGATCACAGATCAAGAGGTTACAGCTTCAAATGAACAAACCAGTAACACCACTCTCTCTCAAACACTCAAGGTTGTGTTTGGGGTTTTGTATATACGAAAGTTTGAAGATGATTTGAAGTTGTTTAGGGTTAGGGTTAGGATTTCTCTAACACATTTCCCTTTCTCTCTCTTCTCTCTTTTCTTCTCTCTTCTCTCTCACTTCTCTCTTCTCTCTTTTTTCTCTCAATTTGGACGACTGCCAAAAGTTCCCAAAGGTTGAGAATAGGAGGGTTTATATAGGAGCCAAAGAAGGTTCTGGATTGCTGATCGAAATCAATGGTTGAGATCCAGTCTTCCTTATGTTGACTTGATCCAAGGGTGGTAAAATAGCGGTGGTTAAACTGAAGGTGATTGGTCCATAGAGATAGCACAAGGATAGACTTAAAACGCATGCAGGCCATAGATAAGATTTGATCTAACGATCCACAATACACCAGGAAGTTCTCTCACAAAACAAACACAAAATGAGATATCAGGAACGTGACAAGTGTTGGCATTCTATTGGCTGGCAAACGCGCGTCAAAAGTAATTACAGGCAACACCCTGAAGTCTCTAGCGCTTTGATATTCTACCCAATCAAACATTTTAATGAAAAACATATTTTTCATAATAGCATTTTAACCCCACAAAGTTTATAAAAACACTTTTTATTTAAGAAATCATTATTTTAAAAATGTTTAAAAATTCCCAAAAATTACTAAAACAACATTTTAAGGGGAATTTAACACACAATCAATTATGAGCAATATATACACATGTATGCACTTCTAATGTGTGTAGTGTGATTCAATTATACCTTGTTTGGATCATTGAAGAGGATTAGAGAGAATAATTCTGAGGTTCTTTGGATTCTAGGTTAGACAACCAATTTTGTCACTATTTCCAAATTAGTTGAGCGCTTATACAATAGAGACTTAAGTAAGTCAAAGGTATAAGGTGCTTCAATCTCCCCCTTTGGAAATATGAGACAAAATCTCCTTTGAGTTAGCTGAAACTCTTAGGGAACCAAAAAAAATAAAACCTAGTCCTATACAAAAGATGCTATCTACCCATTTCCTAGAAAGTCAAAAATGACATAACTCAACTATTTACAAAATTGTACACTAAAGATGGTAGACAATTAGTAGAAGAGGTTCCTGCAAATATGCACACTAAGATCAAGCAGTTTAGATGAAATGTGAACAAAATAATGAACCCGTAAGACTCAAATTTCTCCCCCATTTTGTCTCAAATGGACAAAGGGTAAAAAATTATGGTCTTAAGAGATTAATCAGCACATACCATACCTATATAATTATGCAAATACAGAAATATGTTATAGTCTAGAGGTTTAGTGAACATGTCTGCGAGTTGCAAATCAGTAGGTAGGTAATGAATTTCTAACTCCTTAGTCTCAACAAGTTCGCGTATAAAGTGATGTCTTATTTTGATATGCTTAGTTCGCGAGTGTTGAACCGGGTTTTTAGATATGTTAATAGCGCTTTGATTGTCACAATAAAATTGTAACTGATATTCTTTAATCCCATAGTCTCTTAACATTTGTTTTATCCATAACAATTGAGCACAGCAACTTCCTGCTGCTATATATTCGGACTCAGCCGTAGATAAAGATGTGCAATTCTGTTTTTTGCTACTCCATCCTACTAAATTATTGCCGACATAATAACAGGCACTTGATGTACTTTTACTGTCATCAGTACAACCGGCCCAATCAGCATCAGTATACCCTATGATGGTGCTGCAGGTATCATTAGTATACCTAAGTCCAAGATTAAGAGTGCCTTTTATGTACTTTATTATACGTTTTACACAAGATAAATGGCTCTCTTTAGGGTTACTCTGGTAACGAGCGCACAGATATACAACATACATTATATCTGGTCATGAGGCAGTTAGATAGAGTAGACTACCAATCATACTACGATAAAGTGTGGAATCAACTGACTTTCCATTTTCATCTTTACATAATTTAACAGTAGTACTCATAGGCGTTTTGGCAACTTTAGCATTATCTAAACCAAATTTCTTAACAAGATCTAAGGCATACTTAGTTTGAGAGACAAATAATCCATCAGAATTCTGTTTTACTTGAAATCCTAAGAAAAGCTGTAGCTCCCCCATAAGGGACATGTGGAACTCCTTATGCATAATAGCAGAAAAAGATTTAACTTCAGATGTTGAAGTAGACCCAAAGATGATGTCGTCTACATAGACTTGGGCTATGATAATGTTTTTGTCAAAATGTTTGACAAAGAGGGTCTGGTCATTTCCTCCTCTCTTAAAACCCTTATCCAACAAAAAATTGGAAAGGCGTTCATACCAAGTTCTAGGAGCTTGTTTTAAGCCATACAAAGCCTTTTTTAGACGAAAGACATGGTCTGGGTATTTTGGGTCAATGAACCCTTTGGGTTGTTCTACATACGTTTCTTCGGACAGAATTCCATTGAGGAAGGCAGACTTGACATCCATTTGATAAAGTGTAAATTTTAAGTGACACACTATGGCGAAAAGAAGTCGAACAGATAAAAGATGAGTGACAGGGGAAAATGTCTCGCTAAAATTTATCCCTTCTATTTGTGAGTAACCTTGAGCAACTAGTCTAGCTTTGTTTCTAAGGATTACCCCATTTTCGTCAGATTTGTTCTTAAAGATCCAACGTGTGCCAATAACATTTTTGTTTTGAGGCCGCGGTACAAGATACCTGACATCGTGAATGACAAATTGTAAAAGTTCTTCCTGCATAGCAGAAATCCAGTGTGTGTCATTCAATGCTTCATTAACATTTTTCGGTTCCACAAGGGAGACGAAACATGCATAATTAGCATAATTTCTTAACTGGGATCTAGTACGGACTGGCTCATTAGGATTACCGACCACGTTGTCAATGGGATGATCTTTAGAGACCCAGCCAGGTACTTCTGGACTCTCAATAGGTAATGAGTCATCTATTTCTGGTGAATTAGTTTTGAAATCATTTTCAGATTCAATCACAATAGGTGATTCAGATATCTTATTTTCGACAATAGTGTCGCTTATAATTACATTTATCGATTCCATAAGGGTCTTAGTACGCAGATTGTATATACGATAAGCACGACTGTTTGAGGATTAACCTAAGAAGATGGCTTTATCACCACGCGTATCGAATTTAGACAAATGTTCTCTGTCTTTACAGACATAACACTGACTTCCGAAATTTCTTAGGTATTTCAGATTAGGCTTCTTACCGTACCACAACTCATAAGAGGTTTGTTTAGTGTTTTTCCTAAGGTAAACACGATTAATGATATGACAAGCAGTTCTAATAGATTCTACCCAGAAGTATTTAGGTAGAGATTTGGCATGCAACATGACACGTGCCATCTCTTGAAGAGTTCAGTTTTTCCTTTCTGCAATACCGTTCTGCTGAGGAGTCTTAGGGGCACTAAATTCGTGTTTGTAACCGTTGTAGTCACAATATTCAACTATTCCCGTGTCTATAAACTCTCCCCCTCTATCGCTACGAATGCGATTGACTTGTGTGTCCTTCTCATTTTCAATTCTTAGTAAAATTTTCAAAAATTTCTGAAACGTGTCAGATTTATGTTTCAAGAAGGCAACCCAAGTGAATCGTGTAAAATCATCAACCATGACAAGGATATAACTGTGTCCACAAAGACTAACAGTTCTATGGGGACCAATAAGGTCCATATGGATGAGATCTAAAGGTCTAGAGGTGAGAATGTCTTTAACCTTTTTATGCGAAGTCTTAACTATTTTTCCTTCCTGGCAATGACCACAGACAACACTAGAAATAGGTTTAATTTTAGGAATTCCTCTAACAATCTCTTGACTAGACAATCTACCAAGAATATCATAACTTAGGTGACCCATACGATTATGCCAGATTTCATTGTCATCCATTATGACAATGTTACAGGTTTCAGAACTAGTCTTGACAGTATAACAATTGTCAGGTGTTCTAAATCCGGTAATAATGCATTCACCTTTATCATTTAGAATTTTGCAATTGTTCTTTGAAAAGGTAACAGTATGGTCTGAGTCACAAAATTGTGATATACTTAGGAGGTTGGCTTTAAGGCCTTTAACTAAAAGTACATTTTCCAAAATAGGCATTCCCTCTTCTTTTAGGGTTCCTTTACCTATGATCTGGGATGAAACTCCGTCACCAAAAACTACTTTACCTCCAGAAAACCTGGTTTTGTTTAAGAGTTTTTTTTCATCTCCTGTCATATGTTTGGAGCATCCTGAATCTAAATACCAACCAGATGAAGTGTGTTCAGCTTTTAAGGCAGTGATAACAATGTTACACTTCATTTGGGGTAAAGTATCATCTTTTTTAACCCAAATAGCTCTAGTTTTAATTTTGCGCAAGTTTGCCCTCATTTGATAAAATTTTCGAGAAGCAGTTTTTTGTCGAAAAACATTTGGAGCAACAAACTGATTATTGTGGAAAAGTTGAGCTATTGGTTTAGGTAAGTTTCTGGGAGCCTTTCTCTTAAATGAACTCTTAGTTTTGGTCTTTCTATTCCTGTAGTTAGAGTTCTTGTCAGGTTGTCTTGGAAGGTCATAATGGTTACGATTTTTCCTAGAATAGTTAAAGTTCTTGTAAACAGGAGTGTTGTACACAGGGATGTTTAGACGCCTAGCATAACAACCTTCAAAGGAATGACCATAAACGTCACAGTAGGAGCAATATTGATTGCTTGAGGGATGAACTTCCTTAGGAAAACTTCTAAAGATGGGTTTAACAGCATTCTGTTCAGAAGTCCTATTCCTAGGAGGTATGGTTTTAAAGGTAGATTCAGCCTTTCTGATCAAAGGACAGACGTATTTAGTCTCAAGTTTACTGTCAGTCTTAGAATTACTAGACTCTCCAATGCCTTTCTGTTGTTCCTTTTGATCAAATTCCTTTTTAATAAAATGAAAATCTGGACATGTTTCGATTGGTCTTTTGTCCCCAGACATAAACTTGATAGGTTCAAAATTTGTAGTTTGTGGTTTATTCTTAGGGTAGAATCCAATACCGGTTCTATCATCAGAATTGGTCTTGGAGTCAACAACAAAGTCAGTGAAACAATTTGAATTGTTTTCAAACTTAGAAATTTTTTTGAAAACAGTAGCTGTCTTTGTTTTTGCTTCCTCCAGTTCTAATAATGTTCCCTTGTATTTCATTTCCAGGGTTTCATTAGTTTTAGTCAACTCTTTTAATTTTTGATCAAAAGTTTCAATTTCAGATTGATGTGACAGACACTGGTTAGTGTACTCTTCGGCATTCAGCTTCACAATAAGACTTAGATCATCTAATTTCTTAGTCAGGTCTCTAACAGTCTTCTCCAGTCTAGTGCCTTTTTTAAGAGTTTTAGCATACAAAGTATGAATATCTGGGAGTCATCTGTGTCTGAGTCGCTATGTGAAGTGTGTGTAGTGGCCCCTAACGATTCAGTTTTAGTACTCACGCACCCATTTACATCGTCGTTATCGAGATCTCTTTGACTCACACACACGGAACTAGAGCTAGCAACATTTTCAGATAACAAGGCATCTAGGCCAATCAAAGCAGTATTCCAAAAAGCAGGAGTAGAAGTATCATTATCACACACAGGCATATCATCATTGTAAATGATCTTAGCATAAAAGGACATGCAAGGGTCTAATACATTTGATGACTCAAGTTCTTCTTCATCAGAGTCACTTGAATCATCCCAAGTTTTACAGACATTGGCTCTATTGTGTGTGTTGGTTTTATTCAGATTAACTCTACAATCGTGAGCAATGTGACCTAGTTTCCCATATCTAAAACATTCAATTTTTTTAAGGTCTCTGTTAGATATGAAGTTGTTGTCCTTAGGAGGTTTGTCAAGACCTCTCTCATGAGGTTTGGGATTAGACACAGTTGGATAATTAGGCTTGCCTTCTTTAGATGCCTGTTTGTTTCTAAATTTAACAATTTTCTTAAATTGTTTTGACATTAAGGCAATCTGATTATCTAGTTTGTCTATATCACACTCCTCATCAGAGTCACAGTTGGTCAAATTAGTCTCATGTTTAGATATCTTAGAGGAAAAACTCAAGTTAGAGTTGGGCTATTTTCTTTGAGACTGATTTAATTGTTTCTTAAAGTCTAATTCCATTTCCACAGTCCTAAGTTTGCTACTGAGTAACTCAGGGGTGAGGTTTTGATCACTCATCTCTTCAATAGCATACCTTTTGCTGTCAAACTTTTGTGGTAATGATCTTAGAATTTTAGAAACAATCTCATTCCTATCATAAGTAATACCATTAGCATGCAACTTAGTAACTATATCAGTTAGGTTCATGTAAAAGTCGTCAAAAGACTCAGAGTCAGACATAATCAAAGAGTTGTACTGCTGGGTAAGCATTTGAGTTTTAGCAGCTTTGACTCTTGAGTCTCCTTCATGGGCAGTGATTAATGTGTCCCAAGCTTCCTTGGAAGTGGCACAAGATGAGATTCTCTTGAACTCATACTCATTAATAGACATAAAATTGGCATTCTTGCCTTTATTGTTATTACGAGAAATAGTTTTCTCTTCTTGGGTAAACTCACTTAAGATTTTCTTTACCCTCTCATCACTTCCTTCAGTGGATGGTTTAGTAGGATAAGTATATCCGTTTTCAATAATATCCCAGACATCATCTCCTAAAGTCCCTTGGATGAAGGAAACCATTCTTACTTTCCAGTAAGTAAAGTTGTTTCCATCAAAGAGTGGAGGTCTGGACAGATTACCAAACCTTTCATTCTTCTCGTCCAGAGTTAGGATTTTTCAGAAAACGATTTCAGAAACACAAGATCTTTTTGAAATAAAAGTTTACAGGGCTCTGATACCAATTGAAAAACGTTGCTAATGCCGTTTAATATAATGATTAAACTGTATAAGCAACTCCGAGATGTTTGTTGAAGAAACCCTTTTCTTTAGAAAATAAAAATGATAAACAACAAGATGTGTTTACAAAAATTTATGTACGAGAATAACCAAGACATTGTAATCAGTTTTAAAACCAAGATAGTTTCAAAAATTTAGCACACTATAGAATGAGATGAGTAGATGAAGATAATCAGAACACACAATTTTTAACGTGGTAAAACCTCTCA
This sequence comes from Sambucus nigra, assembly GCA_949130495.1. Lineage (NCBI taxonomy): Eukaryota > Viridiplantae > Streptophyta > Magnoliopsida > Dipsacales > Adoxaceae > Sambucus > Sambucus nigra. The sequence continues at coordinate 304,410,934 of OX422207.1, read as the reverse complement.
CAATAGAGGAAACATCCACTGTGACTTCTAAGTTACGAAAGTAAAAATCCACTAAAAACAAATAGCAGTTACAAACAATACAACATACATGCACACAACTCATCCTATTCTAAGTTTAGAAATATACCCCACTTGGTGTCCTTCTAACTTCTTTATAGATCTGATTGTTGATGATGTTCTTCCAGTTTGATAACTTCCCTTTTGCTTTAGCTTTCCTTGCGTCGACTCAATAATCTTTTATCTTATACCCAACACTTTCAGTGTGGTAGTGTGTCAAGTGTTTGTGATGTGATTCCTAAACACATGCATGAACTCACACACACTTAGTTTTTACAGACAGTCCTAGAAAATTACATATAAAGACTATATGCTGTGATTTTCTTTTCTTTCTTTCTTACAGAACTTAAAACCTTTTTGACCTTTTAATCTATCCCAGATTCCACCAAAATCTTGCTTCAAAATCGGTCAAGACCTTAATCAATCTCTGTTTTAAAAATATTTTTGAGATTGAAAATCTCCAAGTGAGAATCCAACTAGGTCAAGGTTAAGTTTCATAAGAACAGAAACCATAAAATATTTACAGATCTAAATCAGCAAAGATTTTCACAAAACGAGAAACAAATATGCAGATCTAGTGAAATATAACATGCAAAGTGTAGATCTAAGATTTCTATGATAAAGAAATACAGATCTTCACAAAAAATGTTTAAGTTGGTAATAAGATCACAGATCAAGAGGTTACAGCTTCAAATGAACAAACCAGTAACACCACTCTCTCTCAAACACTCAAGGTTGTGTTTGGGGTTTTGTATATATGAAGGTTTGAAGATGATTTGAAGTTGTTTAGGGTTAGGGTTAGGATTTCTCTAACACATTTCCCTTTCTCTCTCTTCTCTCTTCTCTCTCACTTCTCTCTTCTCTCTTTTTTCTCTCAATTTGGACGACTGCCAAAAGTTCCCAAAGGTTGAGAATATGAGGGTTTATATAGGAGCCAAAGAAGGTTCTGGATTGCTGATCGAAATCAATGGTTGAGATCCAGTCTTCCTTATGTTGACTTGATCCAAGGGTGGTAAAATAGTGGTGGTTAAACTGAAGGTGATTGGTCAATAAAGATAGCACAAGGATAGACTTAAAACGCATGTAGGCCATAGATAAGATTTGATCTAACGATCCACAATACACCAGGAAGTTCTCTCACAAAACAAACACAAAATGAGATATCAGGAACGTGACAAGTGTTGGCATTCTATTGGCTGGCAAACGCGCGTCAAAAGTAATTACAGGCAACACCCTGAAGTCTCTGGCGCTTTGATATTCTACCCAATCAAACATTCTAATGAAAAACATATTTTTTATAATAGCATTTTAACCCCACAAAGTTTATAAAAACACTTTTTATTTAAGAAATCATTATTTTAAAAATGTTTAAAAATTCCCAAAAATTATTAAAACAACATTTTAAGGGGAATTTAACACACGATCAATTATGAGCAATATATACACATGTATGCACTTCTAATGTGTGTAGTGTGATTCAATTATACCTTGTTTGGATCATTGAAGAGGATTAGAGAGAATAATTCTGAGGTTCTTTGGATTCTAGGTTAGACAACCAATTTTGTCACTATTTCCAAATTAGTTGAGCACTTATACAATATAGACTTAAGTAAGTCAAAGGTATAAGGTGCTTCAGAATGAAAAGAGTCACTTTGGGGTGTTTTAGATCTTCTTTCTGAGTGTTTTCGGATGATATTTGAGAAGAACCAAAACACATACCTTATGCAATTTTTTGTGTAGAATTCAAATTTGAAGTATGATAGGCGATTCGGATAATGTTTGGAGCTGATTTTTTTGTGTTTTCAAAATAGGCCTATAATTGTGGATTTTGACTCTCTTGAGGTAGTTTCGTTTTGCCATTGTTAATTTTGTGCGCTACACTTATCCAACCTTGATTGTATAGTTATATACATGCTATTTTTTGCATTTATATATATATTATATTCTCGTATACTATATTTGTTCTTGAACTCATTTTGTATGTGTTATTTTCACGTCGTGTAGTTTGGGATAACAAAACTACTTGATTATATGAGCATATTCGATTATAGAAATTGGGTAGAACAGATGTACAGTTGATTTATAGGAATTGAATCTAAAATTTATTTTAATCGAGAGAATGATATTGTGATGATTATTATTGGAGAATGCATAGGCATTCATTAGCCAAACCATCCACTGAATGGGTTGTGCTATCGGCTACGATTTGTTTATTATCCAAAGACTAGGCCAAAGACCCAGGTTGGCGAGTATGCTAAATGTTATTATAACGGTGATGCCAATATTTTATGGCAGTGATTCTAGATTATAATGTGTCGTTTAGCCGACGTATGTTATTTATTTTTTGGGGGCTATTGGATTATTCTGAGGATAATTGAGAGGATAGTGGACGGTAGTCCATACCGTACTGTGGGAAGTGTAGTGGGAATTTTGATATGGGGTGTTGGGTTGTGTAATGCTTGGGGTGAGATACTAGGTTATGATTACATTACTAGGATTTTAGTTTGAGTGTTCATATTGCATACACTCTTATATATGATGCACGCAACATGAGTATGTGTAGTTACACTTGGAGCATTTATACGAGCTACTGAGTTTTTCTCTCACCCCCATAGTTTGTTATATTTTAGGTTTAATTCGAGATGATATTTATGGTATCGTTGGGATAGGGATCATTATTGGATGCGCTAGATATTTATTTGCAAAATTTAAATGTATCGCCTTATTTATGTAAATTATTTTATAAAAGGACATTTGAGATTTAATAAAATTGAGATATATTATTCAGTTGATTTATGTATTTATGCTTCCACAACTATATACTCAATTTAAAAGGTATTTTAATTTATTGAAAATTCAGTAATTTATAAAAAAAAAATCAGTAGCACCTCCCGAGTTGTTATAAAGTGGTATCAGAGCATAGGTTATTCGTATTCTCGGGATTGGGGTTATTAGTTCATTATGTTGACCATTGAGAGAGATTTTATTTATATTATCTTTTATTTAGGTTATGTCAAATTTTCTTTTTAAATTTAATGGAAGAAAATTTTGGGTAAATTTCGAGGACAAAATTCCTTTTGTAAGGGTGAAGAATGTAATACACCATTATTTTGAATTTATGAATATTATATAAGATTTTAGTAATAATTAATCGAGATGTTTTTTTTAAGTAAAAATATTTTTATTGATATTGTATTTAAAAACAATGTATTTTGGTTGGAAATCGAATCAAGCATTTAAATTTAAATTTAAATGGTTGTTGGACATTTTATAATGTTTTAAATATATAAAGTAAATAATTTTAAATTAAAGGGCAGTATGGTAATATGCGTTAACTTAGGATCTAAGCTAGGTTTTGAGGGAGAGGTTTATAAGGAATGTTAGGACTGACTTTAAGTGTGAGGAGAAAATAGAGAGGCCAATAACGATATCTAAAGAAGCAAAAATGAGATGAATTGAAAGAGTCACTTTGGGGTGTTTTAAATCTTCTTTCTGAGTGCTTTCAGATGATATTTGACAAGAGCTCAAAACATATGCCTCATCCAATTTTTCATATAGAAGTCTAATTAGTGATTTGGATAATGTTTGGATCTGATTTTTCTATGTTTTCAAAATAGGCCTACAATTGTGTATTTTGGCTCTCTTGAGGTAGTTTCATTCTCCCGTTGTTAATTTTGTGTGATACACCTATTCAACCTTGATTTTATAGTTATATCCATGCTATGTGTTTCATTTATATATATTATATGCCCCTATACTATATTCATTCTTCGACCTATTTTGTATGTGTTGTTTTCATGACGTGTAGTTTGGGGTAACGAAACTAGTTAATTTTATGAGCATGTTGGGTTATATAAATTGGGTAGAATATATATACACTTGATTTATAGGATTTGAATCTAAAATTTATTTTAAATGAGAGAATGATATTATGATTATTATTATAAGATATTTAATAATTATATTATTGATATTTAACTTTGAGTGTTCATATTGCATACACTCTTATATATGATGCACACACACACACACGAGTATGTGTAGTTACACTTGGAGCATTTGTACGATCTACTGAGTTTCTCGCTCACCCACATGGTTTATTGTATTTAAGGTTTAATGTGAGATGATATTTATGGCATTAATGAGATTGGGATCATCATTAGAAGCTCTGGATATTTATTTTCAAAATTTAAATGGATCGCTTTGTTTATTGTAAATTATTTTATAAAAGGACATTTGAGATTTAATGAAAGTGAGATATATTATTCAGCCCATTTATGTATTAATTCTTTCCAAATTTTTTCTCAATCTAAAAGGTATTTTTATAAAAAAAAATCTATAATTTACCAATATTTTTCAGTATCACCTCTTGGGGTGTTACATGATGATTCCTAAGCACTTGCTATTCCTTTTTTGGGCAACATTGATGAATTCTCCTTGTGTCCTTACTCAAAGATATTAGGAGGTATATTTTCTTGGCGTTTCTTTCCATCAACCTCGTAAGTTTTTAATCCTCCTGTTGATGCATAGTATGTGAGGGATTGTTTGCATATATTCACCATGGCTTTTGTTTTACCCTATATTCTCTCTTCTCTAAATAAATTGGGGTAAGAAGTGGAGTTTTATGACCAAGTGATAATACAATTCGGTATGATCAGGGTATTTTGGTCCTGAGTTCCCTTCCATTCTTTCCCATGAGGAGTTCACTTGGAGTCTTATTCAAACTTTTCTCTTAAAGGCTTGGTCCATTGAATAGCTCAGGTTCATAATTTTCTCATATTTACTCTTAATTATTTGCCTTCTATTAGTTATTCGTGGTTTATGTTCATCATATCAAGTCTCGTGTTCAATACGTGCCTCACTAGTCATTCATTAGGGGAATTATCTCGTTTGACAAATTTCTGACGAAGCAAACATGTAAGGAGACATGGAGATTTAGTCAAATAATAAAGGCTCCTATGGATCAAGTTACTCCCATGTTGGTGAATCCTATACACAAGGATACTATATACTCAAGTCATCCAGGAGCGATGCAGTCAAAAGTCACAGGCAAAATAAATGCCAAAACTTCTAAAAGAAAGCATCTCGATATAGATGTTTCCATCTTTATCCCTGATGAACTTGGTGGGACTTCCTCTCCACCATCTCTAGTTAAGACTTTGGAATCTAGGAGATATAAACAAGGAAAAAAATAAATTGACTCTATTATCTTGGTTGATCAAGGTTATGATACAGACACTTATGGTATTGAAGAAACTCCCCAAAATGTTCATGAATGTGGTTATGAAGCCATTGAAGCAACCCTTTATCAATAATTTTCTCTGCTTCCTTGTCAATAAGTGTAAGGTACCCTAGTTATTACTTTCTTATTTAATAAAAATAAAATCAATGGAGATCAAAATGCTCTCTTTACACCCTGCTCATCTCCAAAAGAACTTGTTGATTATGGAAGTACCCCTTCCTATTATTACCACTGTTCATCTTCAAATGATATTGAGTAATTTGGAATTAATAAAGGTAACTCGTTTGATTCTTCTTCTTTTTTATCAGCCACTGGGAGTGCTATAATGGACTTGGAACAGTCTTTCGACTATCATGACGAGTCAATGATCTATTCCCCTTCCTCAACTAACCCCATAATTGGACTATTGCTTTATGGACAAGTCCCTCGTTTAGGACCCATAAGTTTTTGCCATGGTATTTTTCTTTAGTCTTTTGTTATTAACTTTCATTATATAAATAATTATATGTTATCTTTTTGCATAGGTCTCATATGTGGAAACAAGCGAAGTGCCAACGATGAGTATAGTCCTCCTGCTTTCCTCTTCTCCCATTCGTCCTCCTTGTGCTCCATTTCCACGTGCGAGGAACTCTATGTTGTTATCCTCTTTGATTTTATGACTATACGTTTGTATTCTATGGACACTCTTTCATTTATAAGTAATGAAGAAAGAGAAGATGGTACGAGTTATAGTATATTAACTTTATACTTTTTGTTTAAAGCTCTCAATCGTGTTTCCCACTACTACCGAGAGTTAATCTGTGATTAATTGCATTGTTGTTCTTATGTCGAGCACTTCTTAGGTACTTGAGGAGTCTTTCACTTTCCTCATACAAATTGAAGATTTTAACTTTCATATTTATTCTTTTTGTTTCTAGAAATAGATGTCAATTGAACTTTAACATCTTCTCATGGTGCAATAACTCCTTCTAGGGTAAGCAGTTCTCCAAGACACCTGATAGCCATTATAACAGCTATCTCTATAGAGGTACAACTCAAATATTTCGTTTGTGTGATATTTTTGTTTAAAAATGATAGCTTACCATTTTCTATTCTTTGTAAGTATTGTTTCTGAGTAGTTCCAGTTTATCTGATGGTATATTCTTTCCATCTGGGGTAATTATCCCAGAGTTGCCTTTCTTCGGTAGGATATCTATCCCTCAAGTACATTTATTTATTGACAAAAAAACTCATTCTTGACACTTCCTTCGTGGACAATCTTTAGTCTGGCTTTGAGTGGTCCCACTATACATGTTACCTCTTTAGAGCATGTTACCTGGTGTTCGGGATTTAAAATAATCTTGTATAGTCCTTATCGATTTGAGTTGTAATCTTATATGCTCTACTTTCTCACTCTTTGTTGTCAGTTAACACGTGTGATCATTCCTTCCTTGCACTCAATCTACTATGACTCAAGTAAGTAATGTGATAAGCTCGAGAATTTCTCCTTCTGTGAGGGCTTAAGTATCTGCCATGTTTATCTTTCATGATTTTTTCTACTAAGGAATAACTTATATTTTATTTTTAGGTTATTGACACATATGGTTCAAGAATTTTTGTATCCATGGAGTTGCAAGTATTTTACTCATACCTTCATATTTATCTGGTTTCGATACGCGAATGCTCGAATGATTACTCTTTTTATGCACTGTTTTAGATGAGTACTTTGAGTAATCCTTTATCTGTGGAGACTCAAGTATTGAGCTGCATTATTTTTACATGTTCTCTTCTATTTTATAGGTGTTCAAGTAGTGACTCATCATATTTTCTTATTTACGGGTGAGCATTATAAGTTCTCCTATTGATACGGAACCTCATGAGTTAAATTGACATACTGAACTTTTATTTACTTTGTAAGTGTTCAATTAGTTACTTATCATTTTTCCTTATTTCCAGGTGAGAGCTATAAGTTCTCCTATAGATACGGAGTCTCTGGTATTAAACTGGCATACCTCAACTTGTTTCCTTGTTTTCATGTGAGTATTTTGATTGCTCCTATGGTTGTAGAGCCTCAACTATTAAATTGACTTAACTGTTCATTTTTTTAGTGTTCGAGTAGTCACTAATCCTGTTTCCTTGTTTCCATGCGAGCACTGCGAGTGCTCCTATGGCTACGAAGCCTCACGTAATAAACTAGCATACATTTTAACTCTCTACTTTTTTAAGTGTTCAAGTAGTCACTCATCTTGTTTCCTTGCTTGCAGATGAGCGCTATGGGTGCTCCTATAGCTACGAAGCCTCAGGTATTAAACTAGCATACCTTAACTATTTACTTGCTTTTAAATTTCATATGATTGAGTATTCATATCATGTTTCCTGATTTTCAGGTGAGTACTACGAGTTCTTCTTTACATGTCGAGCCTCAGGTATTAATCTTGCATACCTTAGTATTTACTTGCTTATTATTTTTCAAATATTTGTACGATCTTCTCAATTTGTTTCTTTGTTCTCAGATTGAGGCTGCGAATTCTCCTGTGTCTTTGGAACCTCAGGTCGATCAAAGAGATAAACACAAGATCTCAGGCTAACTCCCATCAACATGCGAGTGAGTTTCCTTTCTTCATTCTGGTATAACCATTTCATTTCTCTTCTTGATGTATTTATCCTTTCTATATTTGATCTTCAGGATTAAGAAAGTGGGGAAGAAAAAATGGTTATAAGGGCGATCAAGACTCTGAAGCCACTAACTCCGATATTGGTTGAGGATGGGAAGGCTGGATAGAAATCTATTATTGATTTTGATGTTAGTTCTATGGATACTTTCTTTGATACTATCGATATCGATGCTCCTGATGCCTACGGTGCGAGCGACATGTGGATAGGTTTTTCTAGGAAAATCGAGTTATTTTAAATTTTATCTTCTAGCATTATCCTAAAACCTTTACAAGTTAAGAAGTATATAATATCTAAGGCATTTCTATTACCAATTTAAAGACACTTTCCATCCACATTTGTCAATTTACTTCGACTTTGCCAAATGAGATTACTCTCGCAGGTGCTCATAACTTTTTGGCTACTATTAATGACTTGGAGAACTGTTGACATTTTAAATTGGATTGGCTAGATGAAGTCATTCATAAACTTATTCATTTACTATTAGGAGGTTGGTGAAGGCTAAATTTTCTAAGAATTCCAAGGCTGAGCAATGTTTTCAGCGAGCGGATGCATTGAGGGAGTAGATAAAGTCTTGTGAAGATGAATTAAGCAAAGTTATATCTGGAGAGGGAGAATGTATTGCATACATTTTCAAGATCGAAGAAGACGTGATGAGAGAAGTGGGTGCCTACTTGCAGGGCTTCTATAGGAAAGAGGATATCCATTTCCTTATAACGAAAGATAAGTTTTGTAACCTTTTGCTCCTGTTTGTAATATCTTTCCCTATCTTCCGAGCTTGCCATTTTTTGTGAAATTAAATGTCTCGTTTTATTTAACTTGTGCGTGTACTTTTCACTTTTATTGCCTTTCCCTTATATAGTGGCACTATTTGCTCCCAAATATTTTGTATAAAAAACATTCAAGAGTAAATTTTATGCTATTTCCTTTCCCGTATATTCTGGGATTATATTCTTGCAAACCCTGTATATTTTTGAATATTTGCGAGTAAATGATCATTGACTAAACAAAATATTTCCCTCATACTTTGGGAACTTACTGTTATGCTTGCCATAATTTATTCTGGGATTGTTTAATAATAACTGTGCGAGCATATCCCCTCAAAATATTGCGAGAAGAGAGCAACTTAAACTTGTTGTTTTATTATGTTGGCTACATTTTGTTAACAAAACTTAAACTTAGGAGTGTATCCCTTGGTAATACTGCAATCATATGTGAATTGATAAGACATTTTATTTCCTTTTACTAGGGGAAATTTTGTACTTCATTTCTCGTTATATTTCATTATGAGGTCTTTACCTTGAAATTATAACCCCCTAAAATGTTACGAGCATTGATAAATTTGTAAGGTGATGAGACTATTTTTGTTTACTTTGGAAATTTTATACTGCCTCGGTCGCAAATTTTTTTTATCATTTGGACTAGCTTGAAAGTATGTTCCTGTAAAGTATTTGCGAGCAAAGTTAATCAAAATAAACCTTATTTCCATATAATTTGGAAAAATATATAGAAAATGGATTATTCTACTAATAGTTTAATGACTAGAGTAATATGATCATGACTTTGTAATGTATCAATTTGCATAATATTTTGGGAAAGCACATAGAATTACTAGTTGGTTATGTAATACAATAAGTGTAAGAGAACACTTCTCCTTGGTTAATGAGAGGAAGCAGTGGTTTCTCTTGTCATCTGGGTGTTTATAGTAAAACTAAGGCGTGACCCTTATTGATGGTAATGTGAAAATAAATGTTGCAAGAGTGATGATGGACAAACTCAATAATGAGAGGAAATATGCTTAGGAGAGGAATTCAACTATAAGGAACACTATAAATAATGTAGTTCATACAAATTAGACTAAGTCCACATGAGCTAGAGTTTTATTTCACTTATAATGGAAATCAATGTTTACAAATGCTCAATCTCAATAAAACTTCACCTCTCCAAGTGTTTACAGTATTTAAAACTCTATTGGAATCTCTTCAAGTCTATTATGAAATCTATCTTCTATCTGTGTATGCTCTATGTATGATTAATTCTCTTCCTTAAATGGAATAAAGTATCATATATATAGTATTGTCTACATTTCGTGGGACCATAAACCCCTTTTCCTCTTTTTGGATGCTTCTGGCGGTAAACCACCACCAGTCATGTAACTGGGGATAAAATTCCTAAACGTGGTTTAAAATTTCCTCAAATCATGGACAAAAGTATTATTCTAATAAAGCAATTGCACTGCCCAATACATTATATAAATTTTTCCGGCATGGGATTATGTGTTAAAGGAATATTCCTTTATGTCAGATAATGCTTTCTGCATCAGCATCTTTTTACAACTTATGAACGCTTTTGATCGTGCAAGGTTGTAGTTTCTCATAACATGCTCCCTTGAGTGAGTTGTTCCTAAGCGCGCTTGATTATGTGGAGTTATTTTGGTGTCTGTGTTCCTAGGAGCAGTTTTTTGGGAACCTTGAGCTTCTTTGGTTCTGATTTGAACACCTTTAATTATGCCAGACTTGTTATTTCAAGCATTATTATTAACCTCTTCCATGTAACGTTGAACAACTCCGTTTCTTGCTTTCTTGAAGTAATTTTCTCTAAGTAGGTAGTTCTACAAATAAACCCCTCCGACATTTGCCCCTTGTAGAGAAAGTTATTGTATAAATAAGAAATTTATGTATGAAACACCTCATTAAAGTAATTTGTAACTCTGAAACACTTTGTTTAGGTAAATTTAATCATCTCAAATCTTAATGGTTCATTGTTCGCAACTTCTCCATTTTAAATCCTGAAACGAGGAGCCTTTGTGCGATGAAACTCAAACAAAAGAATCATCTTTGTATACTTGGATGGAAAGATCCTATTTTAACATGTATAATTCTGTTGGAAGATATGATGTCTCTAACTTTGGCAAGACGGGGTTTCTTTACAATAATTTCCCTAAAATTTCTCCAATAGAACTCCCAATTAGTAAATTCCATGTCAGATGCCCAAGATTATTGCATTGGAACAACAAATAGAGGAAAACAATTTTTTTTTCTTGATAGATATCTACAAGGATTTATCCACATACCTTACACTGAGGAAACTCAGGCCAAGACATGGTGGTTCTTTAAGGATTAAGCTTATATGATACATTCTCTTAATTCTGAAGTATTTGTAAGTGATGATCCTTCACTGGTTGTTGTTATTTTGATTACACCCAACCACCTCCCCTTATTCATTGAGTTAGAGATAATGTGTGACGCTTACTACCCCCATCATTGTGCTAGGAAATTTAGCTTTGACTAAGATCTTCCCCATTTAATTTTTCAAAATAATAAAATTGATGATTCTTTCTCTACCTCTTACCTTGACTTCACATGACAAAATGTATTTACTCTGTGCGTATAGTTTAATGGAAAGATGCTTGTTCCTACTAGGAAAAGGAAAGGTAATACTTCAGTGAGTTAGATTTGCCACCTTTGTCCATTCCAGTTCTAGCAATTTAAAGCTTTTATAAGAACACGTCACATTTATCCTGTTATGGAATGTTTTGGGACTAATGATCTTGGTCTTAAAATAACTCTATTGTTGCTCCGGAGTTTAAACTGAGCACCACCAATCGTGAGCTACTTGCTGTGTTTCTTCAATTTCCCCCAGCCAGTGAGAGTTTTCAAAGGGGAAAGAAGGGCAAGAAACCCAAGAAAGTGCGAATTGGTGCAAAAGTAAAATCTCAATCGGATGAACGTCCCTCGAAATCTAATGATCTCAAAAAAATCTAAAGTAACTCATGGTCGCTCTGAGGTGGTTGGCATACCCCTAGAGTCTGTTTTCCCCTAAACCAAATCATATTGAAAACGTGCACTTAATGGTAGTTGATGTTTTACCTAGAATGAATCTCATTCATGTTAGTGCAGATGATGTTTTAGCTACTTTAGAAAGATGTAACCCTCATGATGATTTCACTATTTCTAAGGTTCATAAAAAATAAGTTACTCCAGAAGTTTCAAGGGAGGAAGGTCCTCCAACTGATGTGCCTACTCAATGATAGAAGCATTTGAGGAAGAAATTAATCCATGCACGAGTGATAATAACTCCGACTCCTTCTCCCGAGGTTCCTCTGAGTACCATTTAAATGATAAACCAAATGACATCGTAGAATCTATTTACACCCGTGATGTGTTTCTTGAGAAATCTTTACCAGCCCAACCAATAAGTCTTCCAAGTGTTGACCTTATTTCTTTTAAATAAGAAGTATCTTTTATAACATTTTCTTCGTTCTGCTTTTGCAGGACACTCCTTTATCTTCAAAGATCATTGTAAATATTGATAATAGTCCACCATATAAAGAACGATTAAGTTCAGTCATATAAGATACTTTCATTGCAACTTCTCCAATGCCCTCTTCTCCAATGACTAGGCCTACACACTCTAGGAGGTCTCCTTTAGAGAGTGATTCTACTGTAACTCATAAAATGCCAGACCCAATGGTAATTCTAAGTATAGATATTGAGTCTTCCATTTGTTCAACTCCTTTAACTACGATGAACTTTCCTTTGACTTTGGTCCCTCTAACTAGTTCGATTGAGGTAGGTTTAGAAAATATCTTTATTATTATTATTATTATTATTATTATTATTATTATTATTATTATTATTATTATTATTATTATTATTATTATTATTATTATTATTATTATTATTATTATTATTATTATTATTATATCATCTAAGTATATTACATTATCAATACTTAACTCAATGTTGTAACTGTAGGTTTGTGCGGTAGCCACTAATGTGCTTCCTCTTGTCCATGAGATCATTATTAAGGTAATTTCCCTTTTAGAATAAAATTTTATTCTCTATTTTTTTAAGTAAATCTTTTACGATCTCCTTCGGTTTGTGGTGTTTTAGCCTGCCAGGAGTGAATGGAGAGACCAACCAGCTCCCTCAGTTGAGGTTGATCCATTTTTAGTTACCCCCATTGAAATAGTGAAACCTCAAGATTATTCTGGTAATGCACCAGTTCAAGCTTCATGAGATGTGGTTAATCCTACTTCTCTTGATGAGGTAACTCTTTATAAATATCTTTGTGAGTTAGCTCAATAACTGCTAAGGTTTGTCTCAAAATTTATACTTTGTAAGCCAACTTAGTAGCTCATCACTAAGGTTTTTCTCAAAATAATTTATACTTTGTATGTCAACTTTGTAGCTTACTACTAAGGTTTTTTTCCTCAAAATTTACACTTTGTAAGACAACTTAGTATCTTACTACCGAGGTTTCTCTAAAATAATTTACACTTTATCAGTTAACTTAATAACTTACTACTAAGTTTTTTCTTAAAATTTACACTTTGTAAGTCAACATAGAAGCTTACTACTAAGATATCTTTATAATAATTTACACTTTGTAAGTCATCTAAGTATCTTATTACTAAGGTTTTTCTCAAAATTTACACTTTGTAAGTCAACTTAATAGCTTATTACTAAGGTTTCTCAAAAATATTTTACACTTTGTAAGTCAACTTAATAGCTTACTACTAAGTTTTTTTCTCAAAATTTGCACTTTGTAAGTCATCTTCGTAGCTTACTACAAAGATTTATCTAAAATAATTTACACTTTGTAAGTAATCTTAGATCTTACTACTAAGTTTTTCTCAAAATTTACACGTTGTAAGTCAATTTAGTAGCTCACTACTAAGGTTTCTCAAAAATTATTTACACTTTTTAAGTCAACTTGGTAGCTTACTTCTAAGGTTTTTCTCAAAACTTAGATACACGTGCTTAGTAACTCAACACCAATTATGCTAAAGTTTTGGCTAACCTTTATATGTCAACTAGACTTGTGGCCTGTTATAGAAGGCATCCATCTAGAGGCACCTCATCTCGTTGTGGCTTTTATTGAGGTGGATTTAGCTGCTCTAGGTCATTTCACTCGTTTTCTCATGATGACTAAGGTTCTACGTCTAACGTGAAAACTAGGGAGAGTAAGTTTGGTTTTGAGTCCCCTTTACCAAGAATGTCACCAACCCAGTACTGTCGGCAGGTGATTGATAATAGCACTACCATTCAACGAGCATTTTATTATGTTCTTGATCGGCTTCGAACTTCTCACCCTGATACTTCCACTACTAATTGCATGAGACCTCCCAACTTCGTAATGTCTTATCATCTCAAATGGACTACTTCTATTGTAGGTGAGATTGATAATATTTCATAATTTTCCTTAGATGTGTTAAATCGCTTCATATGAAACCTCAAAGCTTTGAGAAAAGATGGATATGATTTTTCTTGGCTAATTAATAAATTAAAGGATTCTAAAGATCCTCATCTAGCAACCTGTCATTCTATCTATCTCAAAGTTGTGTAGGACCAAAATATTGAAGAAGAAAAACTAAGAGAACTCATCCCTCAACTTCAGGAGTGCGATCAAAGGGTAACTGCAGCAAAGGAGGCTTTGACTCCAAAAGAGTGTGTGAAACCGTGTTTAAATGAAAGACAAAGGTTGAAGTGAATATTTCTTCTATGTCTGTGCATTAACGAAAGGTTGATCAAGATATAGCTACCTCAATTGGGAAGGATTTCTTCACAGCTTCTAGATTAGTATTTTTGTTAGGATAAACTCATTTCTTTGTATCTCTGGGCAATAGTCCCCTTTTGAATTTGTAATTATTCCAAATTATAATACCCGGAATGTATTTATTCTTCAATATCATGTGTACACTTCCTTTCTTACTTCAAAACTTAGTTCACATCTATTAAAACTGATGTGCTTATTCTCATTTCTTCAAGTAATAGGTAACAAATGAAAATTAGAATTTTCTTTCTCAAACATGATAAATTTTTAACCACTTGTTTTTAACTTTGAAAGATCTATCATCTTTAATTTTTGAAATTAGACAATAGTATGAGTTAAGAACATTGGTTCTCCTTAATTTTTTGTGCACTTGGGCAATGCAAGACTTCTGATGTGATTAACAATAGCCTTTACACCAAATTGCCTTCCACAAACTTCCTTGGCCTCATAATGTCCTCATAAGTTTTGAAGAGTTTCTTTATGCAAACTTGAAAGTGCTTCCTCGTGTAGTCTTTGTGTTTATCGAGTGCCTCTAGTTGAACATGTCTACTTTGAGGAAGCATGTTGCTTCACAAGGCATATCTGGTAGATATAAAGTCTAATTTCACTGGAAGGATTTCTTCAGATCCATAAACTAAGGACAAATGTGTGGAACATATTGGCTTCCTCTTGGTTGCTTGATATTCCCAAAGAACTATATAAAGCTTATCATCCCACGCCCTAAGAAAATCTTCAATCATTTTAGTCAAAACTTTGATCAGAATTTTATTTATAGCTTCAGCATGGCCATTGCCTTTAGGATAAGGCACTATTGAAGTGTGGTGAATAATTGAATATTTGTCAGTCACCATTATCATTTCTTTGTTGATGAATGGGGTTCCATTATCCGAAACAATGACATTGGTAATGCCATATCTCAAATTATATATTCTCTAATGAATTGTTCCATCACTCCTACTATTAACCTCTTCAAAGGTATTGCTTCTACCCACATTTCAAAGAACTCAATTGACACGAGAATCCATATTTTGCCCTAGATGGAGGTTTAATTGTCCATATAAGAGGAAACTCCCAGGTATGGAATGGATAAGGTTTTTCCAGTGAGTGAAAATTAACCGATAGAGCATGAATTAGATTTTCATGTAGATGGAAAGCTTTGCACTTTCGAAAACCCTTAATTGAATCTTTCTCCATTATTGGCCAATGATAGCCAAGTTTTATAAGTTGATCATATAATTTGTCTCCTCCCATGTGAGCTGGATCATTACCTTATTTGAGAACATCTTTTGCTTCCTCTATGGTGATGCATCATAAAGGCCTATTGAAACAACCTCGTTGAGATTTTCCTCTAGCAAGTAGAAGCTTAGGGATCTTCTTATAAGTTCTATGGCATTTCCTTTTTCTCCTTAAATACTCCATCTTTGATTAAATCAATGTAAGGTTGCCTCTAATCCGTTTGATCTATCAGGAAATTGCACTCAACTGGTTGAAAGAAGATTTGATATTTAGCATAATTTTGTTGTTCTACTGCTGCATCTTGCTTCATTCTAGGCCAAAAATATCTCTCTCGTAAAATTCTTTAATAGAGATAAATATAGTGATTTCACAATGTTTCACATGAGTTTCCTTTAGTAATATTTGAGTTTTTTTGGGGCCAAGGAATTTGTCCAACCAACCAACCGGAATTTTATAATATAGGTTTCCTTAAAGAAGGAAGAATTATTCTTGTTTGGTGAGCTTCATCGAACCATCTCTTATTTCCATCTACTTTCTTATTCCTCCTCTCCAATATGAGGCATTATCCATAGGAAAGAGCTGGATCAGAGCATATGGAGAAGTCTTATAATGGATCACCACAGTTATTGACTTACCTTGCATAACTATCTATTTCACAATTATGGCATAGGCATCATCATGTCTATTCATCGTTGTTGGATGTCTCTCTACTCTGACTTCATAAAATCGATCGATCAACCTATGTATGATTATTCGATAAGGAACTAGGCTGAGGTGCTTCAATGCATATTCATCATTCACTTATTTCACCACCAACGGGGAATATCCTTTGATGCAAAGTGAATGAATGCCTCTTCGAAGGGCCTCAAGCCACCCTTAAATCAAAGCTCCATATTCTGCTTCATTATTTAAAAAAAAATCTAACTTAAAGGACAAAGAAATCTCCTCATTTCCTCTAGATAAAATAACTCTAGTTCCTCCTTTGCCTTTAATCGATGAACCATCAAACTCTATGGACCATTCCTCCAATCCTACTTTATAAATGCTACTTGAAAATATTCACTAGGTATATCTTCATGAGGTAGTTCAAACAACCTTGAAGGAAAAATAGACAATAAATCTGCAAAGGGTTGACTTTTGATTACACGAGGGACTATGTACTTGAAAATATATTCTAAAAGACTCAGGAACCACCTTATTGTTATCCCAACCAATATAGTTCGTGTGAGAAAAAATTTAATTGGATCACATCTTATAAGTATGTTGACAGTCGAAGATAACGTATAATGCCTAAAATTTTTAGCCACAAAGACTAAAGCCAAATGATGTTTCTACGCACTTGTATATATTTCCTAAAGGCCGTGGATAATCCTACTCAAGTAGTAAACATGTCTCTCTTGTATATCAATATATTTTGCTAAAAAAGTATCGATGGAACTTGTAGTGGAGGTTAAATGAATAAGCAATGGAACTCCTGCCTTAGATGCAATCATCGTTTGAGGAGAGGTGAGCAATCTCTTAATCTTGTCAAAAACTTCCTGCAGTGGTTCCTTCCATTTTAACAAAGTGGTCTTTCTTAATTGTTCCATTATTGGGTGGTTTATCCCAGACATACCTGACACAAATTTCCTCAAGTAAAAAATCTTTCCTAAGAAACTCTTCAGCTCATTCTGTGTTTGGAAAAGTCATGTCAAGAATGGATTTTTTTAGCTTTGGTTCATTTTTACTCGTCGATCAACCATAAAACCCAAGAATTTTCCACTAGTTACACCAAAATCACAGTTGAGAGTGTTCATCTTTATCTTGTACTTTTTTCATTTGTTAAAAACTCTTCTCAAGCCAGCTAGATAAGAATCCTCCTTCTTTGATTTGATTACTAAGTCATCCACATAAAATTCTATAATGTCATGCAAAAGGTCATGAAAAATAGCCATCATTGTCCTCTGATAAGTTTCTTTAACATTTTTCAGACCAAAAGGCATTACATCGTACATAAAATTACCTAAAGGAGTTCTAAAAGTTGTCTTGTTTGTATCATTTGGGTCCATCTTGATCTAGTTATAACCCACATAGCCATCCATAAATCTATACATCTCGTGACTAGACGTTGAATCAATCAAACTATCAATTGAAGGTAGAAGGAACTAATCTTTAGGAAAATCTCTATTAAGGTCTCTAAAGTCAACACAAATGTGAATCTGTGTTTTATCTTTTTTCCCTACAGGCTCAATGCATGGAAGCCAAATTGGATGTTGTATTGGCTTAATAAATCCAGCTACCAGCAACTGTTCAACCTCAGCCTTGATTTTCAAGTCTAGTTCAAGCTTCTACATTCTTGTTGACTACTTGATCGGTATTACTGAATGCAGAACATTCAACTTGTGGTAACTCATTAATTGATCCATCCTAGGCATCTCAGTGTACTTCCATATAAAGACCTCTTTGAATGCCCGAATGAGCTTGATCAACTCTAGCTTCTTCTCATTTTCTAGGTCTTTAAAAATGAAGATTCGTATTGGTTCATCATTATCCTTAGCTAAATCTAGCTCCTGAACTTATGGTTTTGGATGATCTTGCCTACATTCAGGCTCATTTTCACCCTCTTCCACATACTCTTGACTATTTGAATTATCAATGACAAGACATTATCCTTAATTATCAATAAAAAATGTTCATATTTCGTGTTAGCTTCTTCAGCTTCCCGCTCACATATTCAAAGGTGATATATCAACCTTCCATTATTGAGGACCACCTTTTTGCATTGTAGCACAAGAGTTGATAGTGATTTCCTTTTATTGTGATCTCCCAGCTTCTCTATTACTAGTTCATTTGCTCTGCTCAATGCACTAAGTCATTTAACCAACTTTTCCATCAGGTATATCCTTGGCTTGGGAAATGGAATAAACTTTAGAAATAACCTCCCTTCCTGGTTTAACCTGCAAAGCTTTTCAAACTCTTCTCTTTGTTCCCTTATAGGTCCTAACCTATCTTTGATAGAGGGCATTCCTTCCCCTTTGATAAATCTTATGAGGATACACGCTTTCTTATTTAACTTAGTGTAAAATGAAGCACCCACCAAGTGTGCTTATTCTATTGTAAAAGGATTTTGGGTAGCTCGTATCACAATCTCTGATCCTTGGACATTAGCGTTTTCATATTGATGGTATGTTAAAGGAACCAAACTATGATTGTGTATCCAAACACTTCTAATAATAAAATGGTATGAAGTGGAAAAATGAATCACATGGAATTTAATGTGTGATGTGAGATTTCCCATGCTTATTCTAACATTCATATATCCAATGAACTTAGAAGTCTAGTTATCATAACCTTAGATTGAAAATGGTATTGTACCAACCTTGTCTCTCAGACATTAGTTGCATAAAATGAACTAATAGGCATGATGTTCACTAAAGCATACCCATCTAATAAAGTTCTATAAAATCTTGTTCCATTGATTCCCGTTGTCACGTATAAGGGTCTATTGCGTAGGAACCTTATTGATCTATCCGCATCTGAAAAAGTGATATGAGACATAAACTTTCTTATCAACCTGGTAATAGGTCCCTTACATCTTAACGAGGTACACCATTCTTTTATGTGATGTCCAAAATGGACTGAGTGATTTTTACCCTTCTTTTCAGTGGAATCCCATTCTGATCAAAGAACCACAAAATTTTGGTGATTTCGACACAACTTGATACTCTAGGAAGGGATCTACCTAATTGTCCTTTGGTTGATATGCTTGTTCACTATTTCTGCCACTTGGTTCATCATAGGCAAGAATCACATTAACCATATTTTGCAAACAACTATCATTTCGTTCAACCTTCTGCTTCATCATCATATGCAAAAACCACATTTCCCCACTCGTTAGCAATGGATTATTATTAACATTACGCTGAGGGATCTATAGAGCCCTAGCCAACAAGTGTTTGTTGATGATCTTCCTCAAGGTAAAACTTGAAATTATAGGATGAATAATATGTCAATGAATCTAACAATAGTTTGGATCAACTTGAAAGTCTATCTTCAAAATAAAAGGTGGAGAGTTTCTTAGGGGAAAACTAAACCATCACCTAAAATAGTGTTGTAACAATTCATTGCCTCTTTAACGCTACAAGGAAATGGAGGCGGATCCTCATGATCAACCTTACTATTATTCTTCTTCACAATTATGTCTACTTCTCTATGTCCAATAATGTAGTTGACTCGTGAAAAATAGGCTCCTCTAGATACTTAAGGTTAATTGATCAATGTGATATTTTGGGCTATTCTCATAAAGTCTTTGAATGGACCCCTTCTAGTCTTATTTATCAAGTGATAAATAAATTCTGGAAGCAAAACTTCTACACAAATTTGAAGGAGTTTCCCCTCCATTATAGCTTCTCATACATGTAGATATCTTTCTCTAAATTTCTTGATTTAAGCCATCAACTCCTCTCCTAGACTTTTCTTCTCGCGACCAAGATGGGCCAGAATAAACTCATCGTTTACCAAAAAGAATTTTTAGAGAATATTCACATGCATATCCTCCCATATAGCCACATTTCTTGAGGTCAAGTGATAATAACAATGTGTAAGCTTTGTTAGTGAGGAATGTTAAAAACTCCATTACACATCTTTTTATTATTGCAATAAGTACCTAAATGCTCCATAAATCTCTTCAAGTGTTCCTTCAAGTTGCCTTCTTTCCCGTTAAACCTCTTAAGGATCAGAGGAATATACCCCTCAGGATAAGATTCATCGCTGTTCTAATCTAGATAAGGAGTATGAGAATCGACATAAATAGATGTTGCCTCACTAAATGTTTGTGAGGATGATGATAACAACCTCATTATCTCCCTTTTGACCTCCTCAATGGTTAAAGAACGTGGGAACATTATTTCCATCATTTTGGCCTGTGGTGAAGTGACCATAGGTAAAGAAGCAACGACAACTAGATCTTCAATGGTTGGCGTTATAGCTAGATAAGGATTGACCATAACGGGGATATCTAGACTAGGATGTATAATGAGAATTTTCATTAGAAGAGCGTATGGTTGCATCGCTAGTGTAACGAAGGAACTAGGATCCATCATGGAACCAAACATCGTTATTCCTTATTTGCTTTGAAGGAACTCTATAAACTTGACCATGTGATTGGTCATTTGGTTGGGACCCCTAAATAAACATGAGTTTTTGCCATTATCATATTAAACTTAACATGTTTAAGTACTTCTCATACAAAACATGGGTTTCTTTTTCATTTAAAAACTTCAATTTTCATAAAATGTAAAGATATCTCATGCATAATACTTCTTGAGCCACTTGCAGTTAATCGACTGGATGCAATTACTCTCAGGCTCTAAAATCTGGTAATATCCCGATTTGCGTACGCCTTTAACCATGAATGACCCTTCCCAATTGGGCTTGATCTTAGATGCAAACGTACTCCTTATGTGATGGGATGATGCTTGAAGGACCAAATCTCCTAGTTAGAATTCCCTTGGATTTATTAAGTTTTCATAATGTCTCGACAATTATTGTGTGTAGGTCTTAATATTCTCCTTAGCTTTATCATGATGCTCATCTAAAGATTATAATTGCACATGTCTTGGATCAGGCGGTCTATTGTGACTTATAGCCACTCGCATGATGATGCTGTTAATTTTACTGGTAAGAAAACCTAAGTTCCATAGACTAAAGAAAAATGAGTGAATCATGTTGGCTTTATTTTAGTGGTTCTATAGGCCCACAAAATTATTGGCAACTTGTCATCCCATGTTCCAGGGAGATTTTATAACATATTCTTCAAAATGTTCATCAGTATTTTGTTGGTTGCTTCTGCCTGCCCATTTCCCTCAAGGTAGGAAATGGTTGAACTATTGTGAATGATCTTATATTTATATGTGAGAAAATCCATTTTTTTACATACAAAATGCTTGCCATTGTTTATGAGTATGACTTTTGGAAAGCCATACCTGAAGATTATATATTCATAATAACCTGAGTTACTAACTGAGCAGTAATCCTTCTTGACGTGATTGTCTCTACCCACTTAGTATACACCTCTATAGCAACCAAAATGATATATTCTCCATGGGAGGATGGGCTAATATTTCCTACCAAATCAAATTCCTAAGTGTGGAATGGGCAAGGAGCAACTAAAATTTGTAGGCTTGTTGAGGGGGCATGGAACATGTTGTCATGCACTTGACATTATCAACACTTATTCATGAAGTTTATGGAATTTGCTTCCATCGTTGGCTAGTAGTAACCAAAAGTCATCAGTTGATAGCAGAGTTTTTATCCAACCATATGTGAGGGTTCATGAGCTTCCTTTAACACTCTTACCACTTTTTCTTTCGCGACACATTTTAGAGTTTTCTCATTATTCCCCTTTCACCAGATAGAGAACTGATTAACCCTCTTCTTTAAGTAAATCTTGTATGCTCGCTCGATGAGTAACTCTCCATTTTTTATATAGGTAATATAAGTCTTTTTCCAGTCCTTCAAGATTTCCCCAAAGTTAGCTTCAGTTCATTGATCAAATTAGTCTGGCTTTTTAAATAACCTTATTGAAGACGAGACACCTATTTACTCATAGTGGTCCAGTAGTATTCCCCTCGCTGCAAATGCCTATAGGGTGGAATGTTTGTATTACCATAATTCCTTGTGTTCACCACTCACAAATTTTCGTGAGCCTCTTCTTCTCCCATGCACCGTGATATGTAACCACCCAGAATTTTGAAGTAAAGAGTTCGTTAAAGCATATGGAAGTTCATTTATCCTTCAGGCGTCTCTAATTAGTTCACTATTAAGGATCTCCAATAGTTAGTCACCTCACTTGGAAGTAAAGATATCACTATTATAGGCATTGTTCTCCGTCGAATAATGATCGTAGCCTCTATCTCATCCATCTATAACTTCTGAACGATTGTTACTAGAGCATCAAAGTATCCATTCCTTTTTTGATGGAGTCTGTCTATCTTGACAACTATAAACTGGTTCAAATATCTTTGAATAATTTCTCTATAGGGAGCGAGGTTGGCATGCTTGAGATCAAATTCTCCATTGAATTGATTTACCATAAGGATAATATCTCCTTGTATATAAAGTACGTAATCCTTCTTCTCAAAACTTCAAACAAGCTGAGTATGAGTTCTTCATATTTTGTTTCATTGTTTGATCACTTGAAGTCCAGCTTATATGAAATGGTGAGTTTCTCCTTGTTGTTAGAAAGTATGACTCCTGCTCCCCTTATACCCACAAATCATTAAATTCCATCTTCCATTCTTCCATATCCTTAACCAAACAAGCTTGAAAGTTATCCCCTATCATCTCCTCACTCGAAGGCTTAAAAATATGTCTGGGGAAGTTAGCTTAGAGGTTTGCTACAACTTTACTTTTAATGGCCTATGGAGCTAAGGCACTTTAAAGTGTATTATGAAAGTATTAGGAAACACTTAGTCACTCTCCCTGTTGATACCAAATTTAATCTGCTGACATGGACCCATCATTTGAAGACGCGTGCCAACCAATGTGGCAATTACAAATATATCTACCGATCAATCCACTACCACCGTGCTAATCAAGCTCCCTGAGAAACTCATGGGCCCCGAGCAACTCATGCATACCGAGCAACTAAAGCAGTCCGAGCAACTCAGGCGGCCCGAGTAACTTAGCGTGCAGAACAAGAAAATCAAAGAGACGATTGTGCATTAAATGCTCATTATTATCGTACAGATGTATATGTCTACTAGATAACAGCGCATTGTCCTTTCACATTTACAGCCTCAAGGCTATAAATACATTATAACCTCCTCATTAGAAGGGGACTCGGAATTTCTTGGTAAATCTATTATCGAGAATTCCCAGCAAACAGTCAACAATAACAAAAACAGTGGACGTAGGCCATTCTTACAAGGCTGAACCACTTTAAAAATCTTTTTGTCTTATTTATTTTATCCCTGATTGATAAATTAGAGATAATCTTATTTTTTACATCAACAGATTGGCGCCGTCTGTGGGAAACGACTGTACTTATCGTTTTTCACCAAAATAATTCATCATCAATGGCTGATAATCCGAAATCTATTAATCGAAACGCTGGGATCCCTCCAAATTCATCCATTCCCCCAAATGTGTCAGATCTGGCTGGCATAATGGCTAGTTTAGCCCAAGGACAAACGGCCATGCAAGAAACCATGCGACAACTTATACAAACTGTTCAAGGAGGAGTGCCTGCTCAATCAGGATAACAAAGTGTTCAGAGAAATACTCGTTTACCCTCTTCGCGAACTAGGAGAACATTATTCCCTGAGGAATCTCGATCCAGATGCACCCATTCATATCGAACTGAGAGATCTAATGATCCTTCTTATCAGCCTGGTCGAACTTCCTCAATACGAGCTACAGATACTCAACAAAATGTCACTTTATCTTCAGAAAGGACTAGTGCTCTTGAATGGTTGAGTAGAGTCTCTCCTTTTGATCGTTTGGGCCCTAGTAGGAATAAAAGTACCCCTATGATTGTGTCGAGGAACTCTCAACGACCATCCGATCTAAGAGAAGGCTCTGCCCAATCACGACCAACTGCTCGTAATGAAAGATCCCAAGAGGCTAATTCAACGCGATCAGTCGCTCGAACAAATAGGCCCGAGGAGGGAAGTGATGCATGGAAAGGATCTATTCAGAGGTTGGAAGACAGACTAGGGGAAATGACTAAGGCCAAGAATCCTCTACAAAGAACTTTTGTCCAAGGGACACCATTTGTATAGGCAATTATGGATTTTCCCACACTGTCAAAATTCAAAGATCCTGTAGTAACGCCTAAGTATGATGGAAAAACTGATCCTGTCCTTCATATAGAATAATACCAGGCTGCTGCTGACATTAATGCAGTTCTAGACGAGATGAGATGCAGGGCATTCTCAGGAACTCTTACCGGATCAGCTCAGATATGGTATAACAACCTTCCTCGGGGGAAGATTGCAACTTTCCTTCAACTGGCAGAGCTATTTATAGGGAATTTCTGTTTTGGAGCAAAACCAGTCAAACGAGTAGCGCACATGATGAGTGTTAGACAGAAGACAGGTGAAAGCACCGGGGATTATATTACTCGTTTCAATAATGGGAAGCTCGAGGTAATTGACTATGAGGAGAAGACAACAATTACTGCTCTCATGAGTGGGATATTGCCAAATAAATTGTACTACACTTTAGCCAAAGATCCACCCAGAACCATTGCGGAACTGATGGCAAAAGAAGCCAAAATCATGAAAGCCGAGGAAGCTATGGCTGCGAAGAAGAATGCAGACAATAAGGAGGTCAAAGTTGAAGATGGAAAGACTGAAAAGAAGGATCAGAAGAATAGTGGTGGCAACAAGCCATCGAAATCAAAGCAAGCATTGGAACAGTTGAAGAAATTTGGAAACTATACTCCTTTGAAGGTAGATATAAACCACATTTTGGAAGAGATCAAGAACAGCGAGGAGCTAAACTGGCCAGAAAAAATGAAGGCGGATCTTGACAAGATGAATAAATCCAAATATTGCGAGTTCCATAAATACCATGGTCACACGACCAAAAACTGCATAGCTCTCCAGAATGAAATTGAAGAGCTCATCAGGCGGGGAAAATTGACCAAGTGTGTTGATGGCAGAAATGGTGGAAAGGTCAACGACCGAACAAGGCAGAGGTCTAGATCTCCTCGACGAGCAAAAGAAGACAAGAAGAGAAGTCATGAAGAAGACCCAGAAGATGACCAAGATGATCCCGATCTCCCCAAAAGACCAAAGCAGCCAAAACGTGAGGTATTTTCAATCCATTTTGGATCATTTGAATGTAATGTAATTACAAGTGGAGATGCAGGAGGTGGCGATATGACTACAGAGAGGAAAGCTTACCTCAATGAGGCTCAAGCTTGCTCGTACATTCAGCGAATAAATCTGGCTGAAGATGATCGCCCGAGGAAGGTGAATAAAGACAAGCTGGTCATTGGTTTCTCCAAGAATGACCTGGAAGGTGTATTATATCCTCATGATGACCTATTGGTGATCAAGATGAGAATGAAGGAAGTGGTGATTTCGCGAGTACTGGTGGATAATGGTAGCTCGGCAAACATCATGTTTTATTCATGCTTTGACAGTTTGAATTTGAAGCTAGTCCAGTTAGATCCATATCATAGGCCCCTCCTTGGTTTTACTGGCGAGAAAGTTTTTCCACTTGGGACGATCAAGTTGGATATGCTTATCGATACATGGCCTACTTGTCGAACAGAAAGAGTACGCTTTTTTGTAATGGATAAAAATATCCAATCAGCTTACAATATCATCATGGGAAGGGTAGGTTTGAAGAAGTTCGAAGCAGTACCATCTACTGTACATCAATATCTAAAATTCCCAACCAACTTTGGAGAAGGAGTGGTGAAAGACGACAAAAAAAATAGCTCGGGAATGCTACTATTCATCTGCTGAGCAGGAGGAGCGTGAAGAATCCAGGAAGAAGACTATTACTTATCAGGTGGATGAAGTAAAAGACGCGAAGATTGAAACTTTAGACCCTAGAGATGAGTCTCAGCTCGTTAAAGGCCAGGTCTTGGAGGCTACTGAAAATATTATTCTGGACGATGAGCATCCAGAACGAACAACTCAAATTGGTGCTTCACTGGATGCATCGATAAGGCAAGAACTAATAGCATTTCTAAGGTGTAGAAAGAAGACTTTTGCATGGAGTCATGAAGACATGCCAGGGATAGATCCAAATTTCTTGTGTCACGAGCTCAATGTGAATAAGGAAATCAAGCCAGTAAAGCAGCGAAGAAGAGTGTTCAGTCCTGAAAAGAACCAAGCTATACAGGAAGAAGTAGAGAAACTACAAAAAGCCTCTTTTATTGAGGATGTCAAATATCCTGATTGTCTAGCAAATGTAGTAATGGTGAAGAAGAAAAATAACAAGTGGAGGATGTGTGTGGACTTCACTGATCTTAATAAAGCCTGCCCAAAAGATCATTTTCCTTTGCCTCGAATCGATCAGCTGGTAGATGCTACCTCGGGGCATAAATTGTTGAGTTTCATGGATGCTTATTCTGGGTATAACCAGATTAAAATGAAGCCTGAGGACAGGGAGAGTACCTCTTTTATCACCCCTAGGGGAACTTATTGCTATAATGTTATGCCCTTTGGAATTAAAA
The DNA here is from genome assembly GCA_949130495.1 of Sambucus nigra. Lineage (NCBI taxonomy): Eukaryota > Viridiplantae > Streptophyta > Magnoliopsida > Dipsacales > Adoxaceae > Sambucus > Sambucus nigra. The sequence continues at coordinate 304,384,013 of OX422207.1, read as the reverse complement.
ATGTAGGTGCAACATATTAGCGGCTGATGAACAAGGTGTTTGCGGAGCAAATCAGTCATAACATGGAGGTTTATGTTGACGATATGCTCACGAAGAGCAAGAAAGCTGTTGATCATCTAGTTGACTTAGGTAAGACCTTTGATCAACTAGAGAAATATCAAATGAAGCTGAATCCCACCAAATGCATATTCGGAGTACGAGAAGGCATATTTCTCGGATATATTGTTAATCAACGAGGAATTAAGGCAAACCCTAAAAAGATCAAAGATCTATTGGAGCTATGATCTCCAACGATGAAGAAGTAAGTACAAAGTCTCACAGGATGAGTTACAGCACTTAATAGGTTTGTGGCACGGGCAACTGACAGATGCCACCATTCTTTAAAACACTCCAAAAAACTTTTGAATGGAATGAAGAATGCGAGGAGGCTTTTCAATAATTGAAGAAATATTTGGGGACACCTCCATTGTTGTCCAGACCAGTGATGGGAGAAAAACTATACTTATACCTGGCAGTTTCAACAAATGCGGTGAGCTCGGCATTGATAAGATTGGAGTATGGAGTGCAAAAACCAATCTATTACACTAGCAAGGCTTTCCGAGGAGCAGGGATCAGATATCCAAGGTTGGAGAAATTGGTACTGGCACTAATCGAAGCAAGCAGAAGGATGAGGCCATACTTCCAAGCCCATACTATAGTGGTGTATACAGATATGCCATTAAGGCAAGCTCTGTATAAACCAGAGAAATCAGGAAGATTGATGTACTGGGCAGTAGAACTAGGTGAATATGATATAATTTATGAACCTAGATCGTCGCTCAAAGGGCAAGCAGTAGTGGACTTTATTGCAGAGTTTACTCAAGAAGACACCTCCGAAGAGCAGAAGTTGAATACCGACCAGCCTGTGGATGTTACAGGATCATCATATTTAAACCCCGACCAACTTACGTCGAGGGACGAGCAAGAGAGGATGATCAACGAACAATGAGAAGTACTGAAGGAGGAAAAAAGGAAGAACCAGATATTCCACTGAGGAACTCTATCTGATAAAAAATTGGATGATGAAGTGCCTATATGGAATTTATTTGTGGATGGCTCTTCTTGCACTACAGGCAGTGGAGCAGGGATTGTTTTAAACAGCCTGGATGAAATTAATGTGGAGTATTCTCCGCGCTTTCAATTTAAGGCTTCTAATAATGAGGCTGAATATGAAGCTATGATTGTGGGTCTCAATTTGGCAAAAACCATGAAGACAGAGCAGGTCGTTGTATTCAGTGACTCACAGTTAATCGTAAATCAAATTTTATGGGTGGATGCAGCAAAAGGAGAATTAATGACCAAGTATCATGCAAAAGCAATAGAGGTTGTATCGAGCTTTATTGCAATTCAGTTGATCAGAATACCAAGACTGGAGAATGCAAGAGCAGATGCATTAGCTCGGTTAGCATCAGCCACACGCACCGAGCTACGAAGAACAATCCCAATAGAAATCCTTGCTGATCGGAGTATAGATGAGGATTTGACGGTGAACTTTATTGCCCACGACTTGGGACCATCTTGGATGGACCCCATCAGGGCCTATATTGAAGAGGGGGCTTTGCCAATCGATAAACTTGCAGCCAAAAAACTGAAGTTTAAAGATGCTCATTATGTATTGACAAATGGCATCTTATATAGAAGAGTAATCATAGCAGGGCTACAAAGATGTGTCCACCCCTCCGAAGTAAAAGATTTGATTGAAGAGGTTCATGAAGGATCTTGTTTAGCCCATGTGACAGGTCAGACACTTTTACGAAGAATAACAATGCAGGGGTATTACTGGCCGACGATGAGAGCTAATTGTGTAGATTATGCCAAGAAGTGTGATAAATGTCAACATTTCTCTTCTATCCGAAGAACTCCCCAAGCATTGTTAACACCCATCACGTCCCCTTGGCCATTTGCCATGTGGGGGATAGACTTGGTCGGACCACTTCCAACGACCAGGGGAAGATTTAAATACCTTGTGGTTGCTGTGGATTATTTTACAAAATGGGTGGAAGATGAGACTCTCATTGATATGACATAAGACAAAGTCTATCAATTCATTTGTAAGAATATCATCTACAGATATGGTCTCCCATATGCATTCATTACTGACCATGGAACCCATTTTGATAACGAGGAGTTTGCTGTGTATTTTCATTAATCCAATGTGTTGAAGATCCACTATGCACTAGGCCATCCCCAAAGCAATGGTCAAACTGAAGTGACAAACAGAATGCCGCTGAACGGTTTGAAAAAATGACTAAATGATGCAAAAGGAAACTGGATTAACGAGCTACATTCAGTGATGTGGGCTTATCGTACCACGCCACGAACAGCAACAAGAGAATCTCCATACATGCTATCGTTTGGGAGTGAGGCTGTCATACCTGCTGAATTAGGTCTACCCATGCATAGGGTGCTTAATTTTAATTCTCTTGTCAGTGATTTGATGAGAAGATTAGACTTGGATATGCTCGAAGAAGTTAGAGAGGAAGCAACAATCAGGAACGCAACATATCAACAACAAACAACTTTGTTCTATAACAAAAGAGTGAAAAAGTGTGATTTGAAAGAAGGGGATTATGTGCTGAAGAAAGTAATACAAAAGAATAACAAATTAGAAGCCAACTGGCATGGGCCCTATAGAGTAACAAAAGTTGTTCGTCCAGGGACATACATGATCGAAACATTAGAATGAGAAGAATTCAAGAATGCATGGAATGCAGAGCATCTGTGCAAGTATTATCAGTAATTGAAATTCCTATGTAATGCAGTTGCTTCAGTATGAATAAAGTATTGAATGTTTTACCCAATTTCTCTCTTTTATTGAAATTTTTCAGAGTATTAGTGCTACACACTACACATCAAGTTCAGAATCAATCTCCTCCAACTTCGGTTGGTCGGGAATCACTCTCCTGCAACTTCGGTTGGTCGAGAATAAATTACCTCCAACTCTGGTTGGTCGGCAAATAAATTACCTCTAACTCTGGTTGGTTGGCAAATCAATTACCACCAACTCCGGTTGGTTGGCAAATTAATCTCCTCCAACTCCGGTTGGTCGGGAATCAATCTCCTCCAACTACGGTTGGTTAGGAACAAATTACCTCCAACTCCTATTGGTCGACAAATCAATTACCTCCAACTCCGGTTGGTCGGTAAATCAGTTACCTCCGACTCCGATTGGTCGACAAATCAATCTCCTCCAACTTCGGTTGGTCAGGAATCAATCTCCTCCAACTCCGGTTGGTCGGGAATCAATCTCCTCCAACTCCGGTTGGTCGGGAACAAATTACCACTAACTCAGGTTGTTCGGCAAATCAATTACCACCAACTCCGGTTGGTCGGCAAATGAATCTCCTCCAACTCCGATTGGTCGGGAATCAATGTCCTCCAACTCCGGTTGGTTGGGAATCAATCTCCTCTAACTTTAGTTGGTCGGGAACAAATTACCACCAACTCAGGTTGGTCGGTAAACAAATTACCACCAACTCAGGTTGATCAAAAAATCAATTACCACTAACTCCGGTTGGTCGGTAAGTCAATTATAATGAACTTCGGTTGGTTAAATTAAGCAGAAACATAGGATGAAAATCATTTCATTGCTTAGGCCCAAAAAGTGACAAGTCACTATAATCAAATAATGGATAGGACAAGTTCTATTATCCAAAAATAAAATAGAATGTACATATCAAAATATGCACAAACAAAGACATTCTGCAAATTAATTAGAAGCAAATAAAATGGCAAAAGACTAAAAATTTATTCATTTAAATCAAGTAGAATTACATATGCTGTACACTTAATTACATAAAAATCCTATTCTATTGGTTTTTTCCCTTCTGCCTTTGAAACAAATTCTACTCCAGCAGGAGGATCATCTAAGGCATAAGGAGAATTTATAAAATTTACATCTCTCAGCATTTTAACATTCATTACAGGTGGTCGATCAAGTAAATGTTGTGAGCGAGATATCTCAAAGTTAGCGTGAAGACTATAGTCGCCGAGATACTTGGAAATCAAGCATCGAGGAATTGCATGAGCAGGAATCCAACTAAAATCGAGCTTAAAATAAGGCATGGGCAAATCGAGCACTCCAGGCTCATAATAATCCCATAAGTAATGACCCTGCTCCAATTGAAGCACACACATGGCATTCAACCATCCCTGTTTGTACCCTTCATTATTTGACTGCTGGATTCGAGCATCAAGATGACAAAGGGCTTCATTGTATCCAACCATCCAAAACTCTCTGGGCTGTTTATGAAATTGGAAAGTTAACCTCTCCAGTTGCTCGTAGAGATTCTTCACCAGAAGTTCTTTATTTTCCAAGACAGAGCTCTGGGTAGAGAGTTGTTCGCTGAGGTTCAAGATTTTCTTGGACATCTCTACCAAAGCTTGATTCTTCGCCACCAACTGAAATGCCTGATTCTCCAAGGCTGCTTGAGTTCTTGCTTCTTTAATAGAAACCCGACCAGCCCTTACTCATCCCCGAGAAGAAGATATTGCTCGTCCACGAGTAGAGGTGGAGGGTCCAACTCTTTTCAAAGTTTCCAACTCATCTCGCAAGTTGGCATTTTTTACCTCCAAGAAAGAGAAACCCTCATCATTAACAAGGACCAAGTCTCCCGAGGAAGATGCAGCAGATTTCAGTTGTTTTATTTCTTCCTACAAGACGATGTTCTCCTGTTCCAACAACTTAGCAATATGTCTGTGTTCTTGAACCTTAAGCTTCAGAGCGTTCTCTTTATTCTCATAAGCAGAGATAAATTATTATATCCTTTATCAGCACTCAATTGCTGATATTTCCTTTCATATCCCTGATGTAAAAGTGTGGAGAACTCTTTGTACTGCAACTGAAGTTCCTCGATCGTTCCTCAGAGATCTTCAATCATCTCATAGTAAGCCACATTATTGGCAACTACACGATCGAGCAAACATTTCAGGTATTGGTAAGATTCTACTGCTCGTTCAGAAGCATCTGAACCAAGGATGTCAAGTATCGGGGCCTCATTTAGATCAACATGACCAACTTTAAAATAGTCGTTGAATTTCTTCATTAATTTTACGTCTTGAGCTGATAAGAGCTCCATCCTGGCCATAAACTAACAAAGAGAATAAATAAAAAGAATCAATAAGGGTGCGGACAGAACAAGTAAAAGAGAAAGCCAAGACAAATAACCAAAGTTCAAATTTTTATTTCATCATAAGGGGAATATACAAAATCTGAGGTTACAAGTCATAGAATAACAAAATAAACACCCGAGCAACTCTACACCTTCTCTTTGTTTCCTATGATTTCCTCAAAAGGTTTTGAGGAAGAGGTTGGTTGCTTGGAAGGTAGGATTAGCTGCTCGGCAGAAGTATTGGCTGGTTGGGGTTGCTCGGAAAGATGAACAACAAGAACGACAAGGACCTGATCTCCAGTCATCATTGAAGATTCGTCTGAGGCAGCTTCATCCTATTCTTCTCCAGGAGTGGGAGGAGGGACATGAGTGTGTTGCTGGAACAATTTAGAATTCTCAGCAACTTTCATCTCTTTCAATGCAGCCACCCATCCATCCCTAAGGAATTTGACACCTGCGCACTCCATTTGAGAGGACATGGCAGCTAGACCCTTGTTCCAGCCCTTGTCCCAACCAGTGCTGAAAGACTTTTTAACTTCCTTCTTCCTATTTGCCTTCTCCAAGGAGGTTCTTTCTTTAAGGAGCTCCTCGGCAGCTTTTAATTTCTCCTCCACCTCCAGTTTCTGACGCCCAACATCTTGAAGTCTAACAACTTCCTCTTCAGCAGACTTGAGCTTAATGAAAGACCCCGGATTTTAATAATCACAAATTAAAATATTTAATTTCCTTTTTAATATAAAACACAATAGAGATGATGCAGAAGCGTTGTAAATGTGATGGTTCAACTTTCCAAATAATTAACAACAACAAGTTTTAATTAACTCAAGTCCTAGAATTTGCCTAAGTCATAATTTTCAATTATCCAAAGTTAGGCGAGACCAAATTAATGCAAGTGACTTGAATTACACAATTTTACCCAATATTAAATTAAAGTCCAATTTAAATATAGTGTGATAATTAAACCAAATTTTATCTTGAAATTATCCTAAGCATGGATTCTAAATTATTGTGCAAGATAAAATAAACAATGTCACACTACGCCAAGATGTACGAGGAAAAACCCAAGACGGGAAACAACCTCGGACGGCCCTAGCCACAAGTCCACTAGATATGGAATTACAATTACAAGACAGATAGACTTACAACGACTGACTCGATCCCTCTCAAGCCTCGACGCTCCTTCTAGTAGAAACCTCTTCCTAGCGAACAACCTCGGAACACCACCGCGGTCTCAGAATCCACCGATGGGACTTTATATAGTCACCGTCACCCAAGCATGAAGCCTTTCTCCAAGTGGGTAGAATCTCAACAAAAGTCTTCTTTGTGATGGGGTGTAGAAGAAAACCCGAAACGTCTCTTCTTGAATTCGGTAGAGAAAACCGGTGCCAAAAACTCCAAGTAAAGATATGTATATATAGAACTTGGATAAACAACTATTGGGTGTAAACTAGAGTGTGTATGAATTTTTCTTTAAAAATTAACACTCAAAACATGAACATTTTCCATAAATAAATTAGCTCTCAAACTCTCTCTAAGAGATGGATATGGAATGGAAAAGTTGATTGGAAAAATGTGATTCCCGCACATATTAAGTCTTGAAAAAGTTGGTTAAAAACCAAGTGGGGAAAGTGGGAGAAAACTGCAAAAAAACTGCTCAAAACTGTTCCCGCCCTGGCGTCTCGTTCGAACGAACTTGACTCTCGTTCGAACGAGGCTTCTAACGAGCGACCAGCCTGGGCTCGTTAGAATCTCGTTAGATACCTCGTTAGAACGAAAAACTCGTTCGAACGACATATCGAACGACTGGCCAGTTTAGGGTCGTTGGCAAACTCGTTCGAACGAAACTTGGTTCGAACGAAACCTGGTTCGAACGAAAAAACTCGTTCGAACGACATTTCTAACGAACGACCAGAAAGTTTGTAAAATTCGATTTTGGCCCAGAAACTTTTATATACTTATTTTAAAGTTCTAATTGATGCTTTCTGAAAATAAAATGCAGTTTTTATTACACCTAACACCCAATACAAATTGTTCCAAGCTCCTATATAAATATAATTACATTCATACCTTGGGAGCATGGAACCTTAGTTGATGACGTAGAAACGAGGCACACAAACCGGCATTTTGATGAAGCTTTAAATTCTTTGCCGCTACGTCTTCAACACACACTTCATAGGCTTGAGAATATTACAATAAATCACTAACCTATGAATAAATGTTTTTGTCCGGAATTGAGCCAAAACTATATATGGACTCAATTGGAAATTTGTGTCCTTACAAATCTCCCCCTTTGGCTATTCCGGGACAAAAACCAAACAAAAATCCTAAAGGGCCGTCAAGCTCTACTAGACTCAAAACATAACCCGCCCAAACTTGACTCAACCCAAGGATCAAACGCTTTGCCATAGAAAGATGCCGCTTTAGAATAATTCCTGCACACTTAAGCAAACTCATCAAATGCATAGGGAATATCAAAATATTAAATGCAATTAATTAATTACTCCCCTTAAATTAATTCTCCCTTTAAACACATGACCTACTTAGAAAGACGTCTCCCCCTAAGATAAATCTCCCCCAAACTAAGATACGATAATAATAGGATTAGATACCATTTCTCCCCCTATCATCATTCTCCCCCTTTTTGTTCGGGAATAGGCAAAGGATAAAGAACTAATAAACAGCATGTGAAAGCTTAAAGTGATAAGACATGAAAGCATATGGGCAATAAAAGCAGGGCAAAGACAAATATCATATATATAGATACCAAAAATATACCAATAGAGCACTTGCATATATATATATATAGATATAAACACACACATGACACAAAATACAATAAGTTTGCACACTCGTATGGCAAAAAAGTGTCATATGGAAACGGAAGTGTAGGGGTGTGTACTAGCAATAATTAAATTTAGACCCAAACACTTAAGAAACGTTCACGGAGTTCTTATTTGATTGCAAACTTCATCACAATTAAATATAACCTCATGTGACAATATAAAGATTGAACTCAATGAACAAACATACACAATGCATACAAGCCTAGCATGATGATGATTCTACAAACCAAATAGAGTCATGACATTAAAGACAACTAGGATAAACGGACATTGTGAAAACCGTTGATATACCATCCAATTCTCCCTCAATGAGCATATATATTCTTTTGTTTTTGAATGAATATATCAAACAAACATAGGCCTTGGCAATTGCTTTCTTTTAAATGCCAAATATTATGTTTTTAGGCCTTTGGATCACGTATTTCTTTTAGATCCAATCAACGGTGGCTTACTATCGCAAAGGATTTAATTCATCCTTTCGGAGCCCTTCCCCGTGCATATATTAATTTATCATGTTTTCATTTTTCGCACAAATCTCACATGCAACGGATTTTGACATGCACTAGTCCTCCTAGGTCATAGATATGTAGATGACTAGATTGATAGGAGAACACCTCAAAAAGCTCAAATATAACATGTGACATTAAGATTTCAAAAGAGCTCGTGCATGTGTGAAAAGAGGCATATAGAAATAGAATCCATTTGAACAATACAAAATCCAACTACTCCATAAAATATGGTAAAGAACATAATAAGGATTGAACATCTAAACCAAAAGTTCTAGCCACGTGGGAGCGTAAATGATGGGATTCAAACACAAGTATATGCCACATAAAGTGTGTCAAACAAAAATACACACCAAACAAAATATTTTTGAGTTTTTAACATTTTTAATCAAAAAGAAAGATATATACTCAAAAGACTAAACAAAAATCATTTGAATTTTTCATTAAGCATAAATGAAATAAATAAAACACAAATGATAAACAAAAATCTTTTTATATTTTGCAGTTAAATCAAACACAAAAAATAATACAAAAAGATAAACAAGTCATAATTTCTAGCATGTGATATGAAATAAGGCAATGACTAGAAAATGACTAAACAAGCATACATTTAGCATATGAATATGGCATGAAGTACAAACGCTAAAGCATGCAAACACTAACACATTTATCCTTTAGATTTAGCAAGAGACGAAGCATGTGAAAGTAAATGAGAATCAAAATCCCTATTTTGTAAGGCAACCAAGTCGGATTTCCTAACCCAAATTAATGAAGAATTACTATCTTGGGGTGTAGGAACGTTAGCTACCGTGGTTACTTTACAATGGGATTTTCTAGGAATTCGTTTATGATCAAAACAAAATTTCCTAAGATGACCTTTTCGACCACAATGTGTACAAGTGAGAATATGTCGAAAAGATTTACTTAAGAAGTGATCATTAAATGTATTCCTAGTAGATTCTCCTAAAACATTGGTTTGGGCAATATGAGTAAATTCATTACAAGGATTGAGGCCTAAACCACAAGTGTCATTTTTAATTTGGACCGTTCCTAACATTTTATTTAGTTTTTATGAACGACATTCCAAATCAAATTTGACATTGCTAGAATCTTTTAATTTATTTTCCAAATCTAAAATGGTAGATTCTAGTAAAAAATTTCGCTCTTCAAAAGTAAGAAGCTCCTTTTTCAAGGATTCCATTAAACCCCTAAGGCTATTTCTCTCGCCTTCTACATATTGTAGCTTCTCTCGAAGAGTCCTCTCACGTGTCCTAAGGTCTTCTATTAAGGCACTATCATCAACGACCTTGACACTCTTTCTTAAACAAGCTTCTAACTTCAAATTAGCTCTTTTCAATTTAATAGATTCTTTATATAATTCATGAAAAGCATTTTGATGTTCACTCTCATCAACCTCTTCTTCATTTTCACTCTCTTTTTCTTCTCCACTCTCACTATCATCAAAAATAAGGGAATCATGTATAATGACCTTGGAAGTGGCATGTGCTATTGTTTCATCATTCGATGAGTTCTCACTATCACTCACATGTCTACCCATAAAAGCCACAAAATTTTCCTTAGTGGGGGAATCGGGCTTCTCTTCCTTATCACTATCACTAAGGGTCGCATTATATGAAACGGGTCGTTTACCCTCTTTTCTTAGTTTAGTGGGGCACTCAAAAGCCCTATGGCCATAACCTTCACAACCAAAACACTTATTAGACTCGTCCCTATCTAAATTGTCATTACTAGTTTTAGGGATCTTCTCGGCTTTAGAAAACTTCTCGCTTTTATCATGTTTAGAAGTATCAAATTTCTTAAAATCATTTTTAAAATTACCTTTGTTAATTTTAAGAAATTTTCTAAATTTGCGAGCAAACAAAGCCATATCTTCCGAGTCACTATCACTATCGCTCTCTACTACTTGTTTGACCTCTTTTCGGGCTTTTAAAGCAACGCCCTTTTCAATTTTCTTTTCATTTTTAGAGGGAAACATATCAAGTTCATAGGTTTGTAAATCACCTACAAGCTCTTCTAATTTTGTAGAGGCTAAAGTGGGTAAAGAATTTAAAACGGTCACCTTTGGAATAAATCTATCAGGTAGGGACCTTAAAATTTTCTTTACAACACGGTTGTCAGGTATTTTCTCTCCCAAGTTAAAAGATGAATTAACAATATCAGAAAGTCTAGCATAAAATTTATCAAAAGTTTCTAATTCATCCATTTTGATAGTTTCAAATTGAGTGGTGAGGTTTTGGAGTTTTGAAGCTTTAACGACACTAATTCCTTCATGAGTTAATTGTAAAATATCCCAAGCTTCTTTAGCGGTTTCACACGTCATAATACGTCGAAATTCATCCGGTGCGACAGCGCTAAATAAGGCATTTAAACCACGGGAATTAAAGTTAGCAAGTTTAAACTCATTTTCAGTCCATCTATCGGCGGGTTTGATAACACGTTCATTTTCAACTAAGTAAGTTGGTGGGGAGTACCCGGTAACAACAGACATCCAAACTCTCTCGTCGATAGATTTTAGTGCCGATCTCATTCGCGCTTTCCAATACGCGTAGTTTGAACCATCAAAAATAGGAATTTTTTAAAATGGGGAAAAATCCATTTTAGCTAAAGATTATTTAAAGGATCGTTTAACGAAATAATTTATCGCTTTGGCTCTGATACCAATTTGAAAGACCCCGGATTTTAATAATCACAAATTAAAATATTTAATTTCCTTTTTAATATAAAACACAATAGAGATGATGCGGAAGCGTTGTAAATGTGATGGTTCAACTTTCCAAATAATTAACAACAACAAGTTTTAATTAACTCAAGTCCTAGAATTTGCCTAAGTCATAATTTTCAATTATCCAAAGTTAGGCGAGACCAAATTAATGCAAGTGACTTGAATTACACAATTTTACCCAATATTAAATTAAAGTCCAATTTAAATATAGTGTGATAATTAAACCAAATTTTATCTTGAAATTATCCTAAGCATGGATTCTAAATTATTGTGCAAGATAAAATAAACAATGTCACACTACGCCGAGATGTACGAGGAAAAACCCAAGACGGGAAACAACCTCGGACGGCCCTAGCCACAAGTCCACTAGATATGGAATTACAATTACAAGACAGATAGACTTACAACGACTGACTCGATCCCTCTCAAGCCTCGACGCTCCTTCTCGTAGAAACCTCTTCCTAGCGAACAACCTCGGAACACCACCGCGGTCTCGGAATCCACCGATGGGACTTTATATGGTCACCGTCACCCAAGCATGGAGCCTTTCTCCAAGTGGGTAGAATCTCAACAAAAGTCTTCTTTGTGATGGGGTGTAGAAGCAAACCCGAAACGTCTCTTCTTGAATTCGTTAGAGAAAACCGGTGCCAAAAACTCCAAGTAAAGATATGTATATATAGAACTTGGATAAACAACTATTGGGTGTAAACTAGAGTGTGTATGAATTTTTCTTTAAAAATTAACACTCAAAACATGAACATTTTCCCTAAATAAATTATCTCTCAAACTCTCTCTAAGAGATGGATATGGAATGGAAAAGTTGATTGGAAAAATGTGATTCCCGCACATATTAAGTCTTGAAAAAGTTGGTTAAAAACCAAGTGGGGAAAGTGGGAGAAAACTGCAAAAAAACTGCTCAAAACTGTTCCCGCCCTGGCGTCTCGTTCGAACGAACTTGACTCTCGTTCGAACGAGGCTTCTAACGAGCGACCAGCCTGGGCTCGTTAGAATCTCGTTAGATACCTCGTTAGAACGAAAAACTCGTTCGAACGACATATCGAACGACTGGCCAGTTTAGGGTCGTTGGCAAACTCGTTCGAAAGAAACTTGGTTCGAATGAAAAACTCGTTCGAACGAAACCTGGTTCGAACGAAAAAACTCGTTCAAACGACATTTCTAACGAACGACCAGAAAGTTTGTAAAATTTGATTTTGGCCCAGAAACTTTTATATACTTATTTTAAAGTTCTAATTGATGCTTTCTGAAAATAAAATGCAGTTTTTATTACACCTAACACCCAATACAAATTGTTCCAAGCTCCTATATAAATATAATTACATTCATACCTTGGGAGCATGGAACCTTAGTTGATGACGTAGAAACGAGGCACACAAACCGGAATTTTGATGAAGCTTTAAATTCTTTGCTGCTACGTCTTCAACACACACTTCATAGGCTTGAGAATATTACAATAAATCACTAACCTATGAATAAATGTTTTTGTCCGGAATTGAGCCAAAACTATATATGGACTCAATTGGAAATTTGTGTCCTTACACTTAACTTCTATCTCCTTATTATTTTGTTCAAAGAATTTGTTGCTCTGCTCAGAATCCGTCAACTTCTTCTCCAAATCCTTGGAGGAATTCATAGCTTGATTTATTTCTTGCTCAACGGACTGGAATTTCTTCTCCCAAGCAACTTTATTTTCCTCGTAATTCTGACGAGAATCTTTCAGGGATTGGGTCAGCCCAATAAAAGCTTCCTCTACACCTCCCAAGGAGCTTGAAGCCTTGATAGCTTCATCCTTCTTCAAGATGCTGTTGAAACACGTCACCGGCTGAAAAAAGAAATAACATTAGGTCAATATATGAATATAATATTAGAAAGTGAATGATTCAAATTAATAAAACTTATTGAGGCGATGTGTTGAGCAGCAAGGGTAGTAATTCTCTCACGAGAAAGGGAGTCTTCAATGCCTTGGACTTCTGGGATAGTCCAGGATCTCACCAAACTCACAACAGAGCTCGGATCCACAAAAATTGGAACACCACCTTTAACATTTGAAGGTTGAGAGACAGGTTCAGCAGGTCTCTTAGAAGAACTTTTCTTTAACCTCCTAGGAGGAGCGCCAACATTTTCAACTAAAGACGTTGTCTTGGTTGGTGAAATGACAATAACCTCACTTAGAGGAGAGATAGCAACAACCTTGCTCGGAGCCACAGGTGGCTTCTCAGCAACTTTCTTGGTAGCAGCAGGAGGGGGTGCATCATTGTTTTTTGTCCCTTCTTCTGGGACATCTGGTTTACTTTTCTTTGCCTCTCCAGCCGTAGAGGCAGACTTTTCAAAAAGGTAGGAGCTCTTCTTCTCTTCATTAAGTTGTTGATGGGAACACTTGACTCAGAGGAAGAACCTTCCACACTAGTCTCAGAGGCTGGCACTTAGTCAAAATTAACCACCACTGGACGAGGAGGAGCAGTAAAAGAGGAAGTATAGCTTTTGTATTGCAATAAGTAGGAAGCAGATCTAATATGTTCCTCGGCAACAGATTGGTGCAAATCCCAGATAAGTTTCAAATGCTTTAAATTAACATCATCTTCTTTTGGAGGTTTTCTTTTACTGTCAACTGTAACAAACAAAAGCAAATGTCAGTGATACATTTTATCAAACACAAAGAAAACAAGATTTCAAAAAATAAAAACAACCTATTCCATTGTCATAAGGGGGACACCTGGGACCTTGATATACATCATCTCCATTTAATGGAGCGTGCTGCCAATTTTTTATAACAACCCCGTGCTCAAAATAATCCCTATTAGCATCTGGAAGATTAACAACTAAAGCCCTATTCAAAAACCTAGTTTTTAAATTGAATGTGGAATCACTAACAACCCATCTATAGCAGTACATAATCTCAGGAATCCCTAAACGGGTTCCATGGATTTGATTCAATATATGTACACCATTAACTATCCTCCAGGTATTTGGAGCTATTCTTACAGGAACAACGCCAAAATATTGACAGAATTCCAAACATAAGGGATTTGGAGGAAAAGAAAAACCACATTCAGCCACAAAGAGACTTGGGAGCCAATGTCCCTCAGCCAAAGAAAAATAATCAGAAGGTTCAGAAAGTTCTTCCAAAATAACCCACGAAGGGATTGAAAATTCAGACCGAAATTTATCCAGTGACTCAACAAGATAAACCATGATGAACAATGTAAATAAAAGAAAGGGAAGAAAATCTTACAGAGAAAAATAGATCAGGTGACAATGAACGATGGAAAGAACGAAGGCACAAGATAGAGAGAAAATGAAGAGTTCAAAGATACAGATTTGAAAAGTGAAAAACGATAGGATTTCTGCCTCGCTTAAATACTTTACCTCAGGAATAGAGAAAAGCAATGATTACAAAGGAGGACGTTTGCGTACCCGGCGGCTAAAAGAAGAAAAGGAGCACAAATATCGAAGCGGTCATAAAAATTCAAAATATTTATGAGGCCTGATACTATGCACTCAAAAAGGAGTTAGGTACAACGAATGCTTTCCTAAAAACCATACAAACCAATAATCTATGAAGTTTTCAAGCAGAATGTTCCATACTTTTCTTCAACATCAAACTATGAAACATTGAGGGCTTCTGTTGTTACCAAATTTAATCTGCTGGCGTGGACCCATCATTTGAAGACGCGTGTCAAATAACGTGGCAACTACAAATATATCTACCGATCAATCCACTGCCACTGAGCTACTCAAGCGCCCCGAGAAACTCATGGGCCCCGAGCAACTCATGCATACCGAGCAACTAAAGCGATCCGAGCAACTCAGGTAGCCCGAGTAACTTAGCGTGCAGAACAAGAAAATCAAAGAGACGCATTAAATGCTCATTATTATCGTACAAATGTACATGTCTAATAGATAACAACTCATTTTCCTTTCATATTTACAGTCTCAAGGCTATAAATACATTGTAACCTCCCCATTAGAAGGGGACTCGGAATTTCTTAATAAATCTATTATCGATAATTCCAAGCAAATAGTCAACAATAACAAAAACAATGGACATAGGCCATTCTTACAAGGCTGAACCACTTTAAAAATCTTTTTGTCTTATTTATTTTATCTGTGATTGATAAATTAGAGATAATCTAATTTTTTACATCAACACTCCCTATCAAAATGGATCTCGTGAGCAGTTACTTGATAGGATAACACTTGGTGATAATATGCACCATAAATGTGAGCATGTAGTGCCTTAAATTATGGTCCACAAAGACTAAGGCCAAACAATGCCTTTACATACTTGTATATCTAGACTTTGTCCCAGATATAACTTAGGAAAAATAATACACACTATCTTGGGAGACCAAAGCCCCAATAGACCTCTCGGTAGAACTCAAGTACAAAACCAAACGTTTGTCTACTTAGAGAGGAATCATAATTGAAGGAGAAGTCAAAATTTCCTTAATTTTCTCAATTTTTTCTTCTTCTCATTCCTCCATAACCATTTCACCTTATCTTTGATGATTTTTTTCTCCTCAATCATAGTTGGGTGACCTCTGCCAATGCTGGTATAAATCTTTTCAAACAAGAAACTTTAACAATAAGATTTTAAGTTGTCTTCAAATTTTTGGTCGTGGCATCATTAAAATGGCCTTTTTCTTTCAGCATCAACTTGCATGCCTAACCTATTGATGACTTATCCAAGGAATTTACCTACAGTAACACCAAAGGCACACTTAGAGAGGGGCTCATCCTTATCTTATTCTTTTGGCAGCATTAAAAAATTCTTCTAAGATCTTGAATATTCTTTCTCTCCTTTTTGGATTTTACCACCAAGTCATCCACATAGAATCCTAATATATCATCAAATAGGTCATGAAATATTTTCATCACAATTCATTGGTACATTTGTCCAGCATTCTTCAAGATGAACGACATAACCCTATAATGAAAGTTGGTTGGAGGAGTCTTGAAAGTTGTCTTCTCCACATTTGCATGATCCATTTTGATCTTATTGTAGCCATATCCATACATGAATCTTTAAATTTCTTGGTCAACTATCACGTCTACCAAGCTGTAAATGCTCGATAAGGGAAATTCATCTTTAGGATAAGCTCAGTTTAAATCTCTAAAATCTACACAGACTAATATTATCTTCTTCTCTTTCTTATCAAAGGGGATAATATTTGATAGTCACACATGATGTTAAATGGGTTTGAATAATCTGGAAGCAAGAAACTTATACACTTATGACTTAATCTTTAGATCTAGATCCACCTTGTAAGTAAGTAGGGCTTGTCTCACTGGTAAGGAATTAGGTAAAATATTCAATTTATAAGAGCTTACATCGGGGTCTATGGTCGACATTGTGACACCCCGCCTAATAAAATATCGGGTGATCAGTCCTATACCAAATTAAAAGAGGAATCCCAGTTGGTTCATTCTTAGCATCACCGTCGAAAATCTTTTTAAAAACTTACTAACCACCTAGTATTCTAAAAAGTCGGTGCCAAATTTTATCTTTTTAATTAAAATACCAATAACATGCGGAAAGATAATATGAGGCATACACAACAACATAATTAAATCAACTGAATAAATAATAAATTACATGCTGAAGAAACCATCGGCCACCAAAGTAAATAGTCCATTACAAACATCCAACACCTGAATAAATAGATCTAAAAACTGTACTGAAAGTCTGGGCGACAAGACCTAAGTAAAACTGAAACTGATAAATTATTCCTACTCTAGGAAGGAATGAACGATGCATCTAATACAAACTCCTTCTAGCATCCACATGTGCCGCATCTCCGTGTCCCTGGAATAGAATATCAATCCCTGCGTCCCTGTGGCTGGACACCTAAAAGGTTTTGAAAATAATTTTATAGCAAGGGTTAGAATCCAAAACATTTTGAAATATTTAGCAAGTGAATTAACTGCAGTAATTAAAAAGGTATGAATGCGCTTCATATTTAAGTTAGTGTCGCACTCTCTTGAGGACATACTCACCCCTCCACTAATGTGTACACCTAAAGGTTTCCTTAACCCCACCTAGTTGTACTACCCTGTCCAACTAGTCCTGATATAATCTCCCCTTTCCATTCTACTCTAAATCGAGTATTATTATTAATGAGTTATAAGTTACATCACCAATTAACTTAATTAATTCCTTTTAAATAATATCATATAACCGTGACACAAGTTATATAAAATAAATACATCCCACACTGTATTATTACCCGCATATAATATTTACTTCCATTATATATGTACCTTCACTACGAACATCCACACATATATCGTACGTATATCCATCCCTCTGAGTATGCCCTCGCTGGATGATTTTCTCTAAAGTTCTATCTGACTAGGTGTGCTCACATAACCTAGTTACCCAAGTTGGAATCGCTCACCAACCTAGCCCAAAAATATAAACGTAGTGGAGGCGGTCATATTCCTTCCCTAAAAGTGAGATAAGTCCCTCACCCATATACCGGACGCTATGACCTGAGGATATACTCACCTTACTCCTCAAGCTAGGGGATTCACCCACAACGCGCAACCTCCCTCGATAGCACTAGAGTATATAACTTAAATAAATATCTAGTCCCTGATATTTAATAGCACACACAAAGTACACACATATATATATTCTATCACCACACCGTATATATATAATATAAATCCCGGCTTTACTGTGTACTAAAACCCGTAACACTAGCCTGTATATTCCCGAGTCTATGGTCCGACTCAAATTAATTAATCTCTCATTAATAAATTTATTACCTTCCCGAGTCTACAGTCCAGCTCTAATTTAATTAATTTACACATCAATTATTTTAATACTTGGTGTCGCCCAACCAATATACCCGTACTTTCTCCCTTGGCTCGTACCATTGTTAATACCCGATTCTATATTTCGCCCCATAATTAATTAATTACACCTCAATTCCTTTTATAATGTAGTGCCACTCAACCACAATACCCGAACATTTTCTCTCGGTCCAAAATCAATACCTACGAATTATTTCTCGAAATTTAATGATCTTGTGACATACAATTATCACCCTCCTACACCCAATTATATCCCCTTATAATTGTTAAGGAATATGTGCTACATATGAATTTATCACTAAATAAAAAGTAGGGGATGAAATCCTAAATTAATTTCCCTTTATATATTAAACAAACCAATCTTCCAAAAATCTGGGACCATCGATCCATCAATCCTCTGAGTCGATCGATCGATCGAACAAGTCCATTTATTCTCCGCTGTTCTGTTCAGCCATTAACGAACCCTCAAGCTTTTATTTTCATTCCAATCCTTTACCCAATCACAATAAACATTAACTCCACATAATAAAAGGGTCTGAACATCCTAGAGACCTTAATTTATCACTAAATTTATATATAATCGTGGGTATATCCGATTTGGGTTTTTCACCCGGGTCTTGTTATTCACTTACATTTCTCATTTATATGATTAGTTTCTCATTAACATGAATCATTACTCATTAATATGAGTTAATCTTTTCAATTCTTTAAGAATAAACATTTAGTAACTTAATTCCATTATCTTTCTCTATTCACCGTTATCTACAATTATCACCGTAGATAGATTTAAACACAATATAATCATGTAACCATTTAATCCATTATATATATATATATATATATATATATTCATATATAATACAGCACCCCGAGTCACGGCTGTGGTGCAATGCATTACTCTGCTATCATGTCCCATCATCGCATGTCGCTGAATAGGGGACTACAGGTTCGGTAAGATTCCACGAACCACAAACAACAACAAACAAATTGGAGGCGAACATAGTTCTCGTATCCATGGGTCACGCATATACCTACGCACCCACAGTCAGCGGACTTATCAACTCCCTGATAAGTCTTTCATAGACCTATGTTCTCGAGCGACAAATCAAAGATCCCATGGATTCATCAGGATATGACTGTCCTCACACGTAAACCTCCCACTGATAGCAAGTAAGCTAGGTATGTCATACACATATATCATCAATCAATCAAATAGGTATTATCATACCTATAATATAATATAATATAATATCAATAAGGTAATTATCACTACCCCAAGATATTTCCCATACGTAGCATTATAATACCATATCTTTACTTCATATTTTAATTATCCTCGCATCCTATAACATCTCTCCACTACCGACGTCGTTAAGGTTCATGCGCGGAGCGTCTCACAAAGCGAAATCCAAACAAGGAACCCCTCCAATACACTACTAATTAACTTTGTCGATCGAGGAGGTCCGAAAACTTTAACTATGCAATCGGGATAACCTCATAACCTCTTTCAATCAAAATGTGTTCTAAGTTCCCATCTCACAAGATTCAAATAGGATTTTCCTCAACATATATTCAGTAAGAAGTCACTAATATCCTATTGGTCCATAACATCATTCTCCCGAACTACTACTAGTTTAGTTCTCCTTTTTAATTAAGGTTAAAACCGATAGTTTCAAATCTCTTATAAACACATATTCTTTCACTGAGGATTAAACCCTCTTATAAACTTAAGGATACCCAGGTGTTATATTTAATCACCCCTACTGGTCCTATCTTAAATCCTCATCCATCCGCATTTGGAATTTTAACAAATGAATTTAGCAACCGAAATTTCATTCAATATAATTTTTATCATTTAAATCACTCGAATCCAAATCAAATTAATTCACATCTTATCAAGGGTTTACTGATATTTTCTAGGTCCCATAATCTCCCAATAATAATCACCAAAGATCCACAAAAGGTTTGGGATAAGAATCAACATTTAAAAAGAAACAACTTTACATAAACTGGGGAGTTCGATCGATCGAAGGCAGGGGTCGATCGATCGATCCCTCAGGTCCAGGCCTGATTTTCTGCATTTTCTGCAACTACAGGTTTCACCATTTTTACTCATTCAAACCTTCATATTAATCTCCAAAATGAGTTATTATGATTACTACATGATATACCAACATATATGAACGATTTCCAGTACACTAAACATCCTAGAATCATCAAGGGATTGGATTAACAAGCATGTTTATCTCCTTATTTCCAGAAATTATTAACATAACATCTTCAAGAACATATCAATGGCTTTCATACTTATCTTCAACAGATTCCTGACTAATTCGTGGATTATTAACATCCTAAAACATGAGTTAAATTCCTATATCATTTCAGTTTTCCAGAAATCCATTTACTACTCCATTATTTATTCCAAACAATAATAATCTTCTATTTTCATATTATTCTAACATGGACAATATACAAACTTAAATTGCCATTATCAAACACTTTCCTTTCTTGTAGGTCTGATCCTTTGGTGTAGTATAACTCAGTTGGTTGTCCCTTCTCCGGTCAAACTCCGGTGGTGGTTGGTGGTGGTGAACCTTGGTTCTTGTTCTTCTCCTTCCCAAGTGACTTTTCCCTTCCCAAACACTCTTACACTCTCTCTAGGAAGATGGCTGCTCTTATTTGTGAAGAGGAGATGAATAACTCCCATACACTTAATCTACCAATACTTATAATAGTGCCAAATCCGAAATCACAATTCACCCCCCCTAGAAAAAATGACCAAAATGCCCTTTCGGGTTGTCTATTCATTCCCAAATGACACGAGACTCACAATTGACATCCAAATAGACTTTTCTGACTATTTCGAACCTTCCGGACGCAACGACGCAGTCGAAATGACTATTAGATCGATAGAAAATAAATTTCCTTTTTAATTTAATAAACTAGTCCCGACACGTCCCATACCGCGTCTGACTAAAAATATAAATTACCGAATTTATATCATACAGTCATATCAATGACATCAAATTCATATATTACCTAAATATCTTTAAGTAATATTCAGAATCATCCATTTTAATATCCACCGTCCGGATAAACCCGAATGAATTAATAAATAATAAAATCTAATTAATCCATTAATTTAAAATATAACCCATTTTAAAAGTCATTTAAAATTACGGGGTATTACACAAAGTTAAGGTATTTAAAACATAACCTTACCAAAGTAAACTTTGCGGAGGCTTTTTGATGAAGAACCTTGATATATCCGGATTCGTATTGATGTAGATTTCTCTTGAACTTCTTTGACGGTTGTAACGGTATATGACATAATTAATTGTGACGAACATTTATAAAAATATGTCCTTACAAATGACATGGTTATTTTTTATAGTTAGGGGTCAAGATCGGATCATGGTAGAATAATTACGTTCCACAATGGCCGCAATGTCAATCAATTGAGAATACTAACGGATTTACAACAGAGCAATTGAGTTCTTAACTCTCGAATGTAATCCTCTTTCAAACTGCTTGCATTTTTTTATCTCAGTATCCACATATTCCTGCGTATTGCAAGATAGTTCAATAAACCTAGCCTCATATTGGACTACTTAAAGGTTAGCTTGTTGGAATTTTAAGAAATGAACAGTTTGTTAATCTCTCTCAGTCCCGGGAAAGCAATTTTTGAAGAAAGTATCCTCAAATTGTTCCCATGTACGATCAACAACATTTTGATTGTGCGACACTTCTTGCCACAAAAAATCAGCTTCACCTTCAAACATATAAGCGACTAAAATTATTCGGAGATTAGTAGCTAAACCTACTCCATTTAGAATTTTCACAATATGGCGCATCCATTTCCCATCTTCATTAGCACCTTCCTTTCTAAGAAAATATTGGGGGCCGTTGTCTTAGAAATTAGTTAAAAACATTCATTCCATGAATTTCTTTGGAAATTTTATCAGGAGTAGAACAAGTAGTCTATTGTAGTTGAGCTAACACAGTAAGTTCCTAGAGAAATCAAATGATTACTTCAGTCTGAGTCTGTTTAGGTTGATTTCCAGCAGAGGGGATTCGAGTACTAACCATCCTAAAATAGAACAGGTTAAATAAAAAAGTTTTAAAAAAAAATGAAGTAACAAACCTACTATATTTCACATAAATCTATATGGTACAATACTATTATACATCATAACCCGTATCAGTGCAGTTAAAGTTATATACTTTCTACAACATCTCATGTTAAAATAACTTCTTAACGTTGGGTTCTTTTAAGTAGGAATGACTGCTTGGTCATTGGATGTAGACTCTAGGCGGACTAGATAAACTCCTTGATCTACATCGCCAGTCGAGTCACATGTGGTGCTAGAAGAATATCCACCATGAATTTCACCAATAGATGTCGCTTCAGGGTACATTAGTGGATCTGGCAGTTCGTCTGTAAGTTCTAAATTTATAGCTTCTTTAAGTATGACCGGATCATTTACAAAATCATTTACCTTTTGTATTACTTGCATCTCGCCCAACACTCTGTTGGTCAACACCAGCCTTTTAATCTCATTACTTGACCCTACCTAATATTCCTCGACACCACGAATAATTTTCCTTAACCTAGCGAGAGCCTCCTCTCTACACATATTTCCCACCTATTGTCTAGTTCGAGATCTATGTTAAACAGGAATTTTTTCCATGCTTCCATACTGCAAAATGGGTTTACCATATAATAATAGTAATGAAAGATGTTACAAAAAGATCAAATAACTAATATCTTATATATTTCCAACATAGAATGCTAACCTGACGATATGTTTAGATTAAAAGCATGCTTTGATACCAACTTGTCACACCCTGCTTTTTTGTATGAATGAAAAAGAAGTACACATAAAGAAATGAATCAAAGCTAAGGCGGAATAACATAAATTTATTAATTATTAATAGGTTTACATAGGGTTGAACCACCGCAGGGGTGAGTTGCATGTTTTTAGTACACATGATAATATATAAAATTGAAAAGATAATGTCCTTGCTCCCATCTGTCTTAATCTATGCCAACACAATCACATACATAAATAGGTGGCCGGTTTCTGTCTCTAGTAGGGAAAAGATACTATCCTCATTCTACTCGCCCATCTGAAGAAGGAAGGAATTATCACGAATATGTAAAGAAGGTTCTACCAGTTTTATAACAATTATATAGATATAAATGAGAGTTAGAGTGTGTAATGAATTAGTGTTTAAAACGTTAACAATAATAAACTGATAGTTCCTTACTTATCAGTTTATAAGAATACTAAGGTGTTGGAACTCACAATTCCATACTGACCAGTCCATTTAAGATATATGGTTCATTATCAGTTTATTAGGATAATGTAAAGAATGTCAAGGAGCTTTGAAGTAATAATCCCATACTTACTAGTTCACTAAAGGGTATAGAAGTATTTAAGCCATTGGTAAATCCATAATCATAATAAACCCAAAAATTTTGTGGAAAAGTAACCTACTATGCACACAATTAAAGTGGCACTGATACATATGTAGCAAAAATCATGGCCCTGAATTATTTGAGACCAGTAGGCCAAGTAGAAAGTTTCGTGGGATAACACGTCAGTTTACTTCCTAGTTAATACTGATGCTTATAGTA
This sequence comes from Sambucus nigra, assembly GCA_949130495.1. Classification (NCBI taxonomy): domain Eukaryota; kingdom Viridiplantae; phylum Streptophyta; class Magnoliopsida; order Dipsacales; family Adoxaceae; genus Sambucus; species Sambucus nigra. The sequence goes on along the minus strand of OX422207.1, from coordinate 304,360,293 downwards.
AAAATAGAATGAAGTGCTAGGGTAACTAAATTAATATGAAACATGATACCAATTATTAGATGAGAAGGGTTAAAATTTATCCTTTAGTTTAAGTTTAAATACCGGTGATAAATTTAAATACTGATGATGGTTAACAAAATATGTAGTATGGAAGTAAAATAACATGCACACACTAAGAGTAAATAAGGGCTATCATATAGCGACATCAATAACAGTATTTTAAATATGCAAAGAATACTATTGAAAAGGTATGTAAAACCTACTTGCATGGTATTCGGTTGGCTGCCTATCACACTGGGATATTTGGAAGATCTGGGGGTTGATCTTCTGTATAAAATGTGTGGGTATATAAGTATTTGAGGTTTAATCATTCAGTTTTGTATTAAAACTGTCTTGTTTAATGTTTTGGGGCTTATTTGTAATTATCTTGGGACTTTATAATACTTAACTTAGGATCATTATTGAACTTTGGTGTAAGACAGTTTCTGTCTTAAAAGATTTTGATGTATGTATAGACAACGTCTGGGGATCAAATTCATAAGTTGAAAAAGTTTATAGGGGTTAATTTGTAATTTTGAAAAAGTTTTCTTAAGTAAAGACCTTATTTTTGTTTAACTTGAGCTAGAAATATCCAAAAAATGCCTTACCTTATACCATTTTGACCAGAAAAATTTAATAAAAATTTTGAGAATAAAAATAAAAAATTCCTTATTGGCCACGCGCCCTCACGCGCATGGTTAAGGTTAAAAATTATTCGTCTTCAACCTCTCGATTTTGAATTTTTAGGGTCTCATTTTTTTACCAAGGTTTTATCCTTCGTTTTTATACCATTTGAGATGATTCCTTAACAAACCTAACCTAATTTTTCAAGAGGAATCCAAATATATAAGTTTTGTGGATTGATATTCAGTACAACTCAAGTTTCAAAACTATATTTTTTCCTAAAAATTTGACCTGATCTTCGTGGATTTCTAGAATATGGTAAGGTTTCTTATGAATTGGGTTTGGTTTTCGCTATATGAGAGAGTAGTTTGGTTTTGGTTTCAAGGATTAAGACGGATTGTAAATAGAGAATTTTGAATTTTTAGTTCTTTAGTTCAAAATACACTTTTGATCGATTTGAGTTTTACATGAACATTCATGGCCTTTAACCATTACACTCAAGATTCTTAGGTTATAATGAAGTTATACATGGCTTCAAATCAAATTTTAATGCATTATATCAAGATTCACCATTAAAGCTCAAGCTTTAATGGTATTTCTACCGATTTTTGCTATTTCAGGCTATTTTACACGTAAAAGCTTGCATATTAGATTGTTCTAACTATATTAACTATGCAGGAAACTAATAGAATTGAAATAATTGAAAATGAAGCATAAATGATAAGATACCTGATTTGGGAGATTTTTTTTATTTAGAACTGAACTGTAGGGTGAGTTTTTACTAATATGATCGTGGGACTTCATGAGAGGATTTGATTGGAGCTCATGTGAGGTGGATTTGAATCAGTTTAGGTGAAGTTTTTTTTATGGGTAAATGTATTTCACATGGGTTCATGGTTGTTTCATAAGGTTTTTAACCTCTTGTGCTGAGGTGTAGCAACTTGTGGACAGGGGTTGAAGTGTAAATTATGAGGTTTTTGGGTTTGATCCTTAGTTATGTGTAGTGTAGACACCAAATTCTAGACCCCCCTAAGTCTCTCCTTAAGTCTCTAGCACCTTACCCTTTCACTACAAACCCTAGGTCATACTCCGAGTACAGATCTGAAGGCCATCGGGCTCTCCTGAGCCCCGTTTAACTTGGGTTAATGCTATCATCAGAGCGAAATCTCAATGAATCTTTGAAGGGCTATGAATCCCCTTCCTAACGGTCTGCCCTGTGCACGAAACGACATAATGGTTCAGACGAACGGACCATTATGACAACCCACCCAATTAAATACCGAGTGATCAGTCATTTAATAAATTAAAATAGAATATCCAATTGGTTCGTTCTTACCATCACTATCGAAATTCATTAGTTACTAACCACCTATTTATTAATTAAGCCGGTGTCAAATTTTTAATCTTATCTTATTTATCATGCAACATTATAATTAAATAAACAAACAAATAAATAAATAACCACCATCACCATTCCATTAACCAACATACTACATAATGAAATAACTGAATAAAATAGATAGGACTGGAATAAACACTCCAGCCATAAACTCCAATACAATAATCCATAAATGAAAACTAGTTCAACAACTGAGAGTAAGCAGATGAAATCCACTGTCACTAAAATAATGTCTGAATAAGAGCGGGCGACATACTCGACTGAATTAGATATCTCAAAAGGAAGAAATGATAAGCATGGATGCGTCTACTATCTAGGTCTTAGAACATCCACTGTAGCTGCACCACGTCAAATGATCCGATCTCCTAATACTGGTGTCCCTGTGGCTGGGCGCCTAAAATTGTTTTTACAAAAAGGATATGAAATGGATCAAAGCCTAAGTAAAACACTTGAAAAAGTTTAGCAAGTGTTTAAAATCCTACAAGATAAGATATTAAATATATATTAGTACCGTGTGCCCTCTCTTGAGATCCTCACCCCTCAACTAATGTGCGCGCCTAACGTACTACGCTAACCCCCCCTAGTTACACTACCCGCATAATTAGTCTGACTTAAATTTTTTCGCAACTAATCAATTATAGTGCCCACCTATATTGTCCATATAATACGGTACAACATTTTCGTAATTCTTTATACTCATTAGGAATCTTTACTAAATGTTTTAGTTCTCGTATACTTTGATTAATTTAGATATCACAATCTATCTTATTTACTAACATACTCGTAGAAGAATAAATCCACGTACATATATACATAACTCTTATCATATATACGTATACAACACTCCTAGGTGGAGACCTGCGGTGTGGGTATACTCTGCTATCAAATCCCAGTTCATTATGTACTAATTAAGAACTTCGGCTTGGGTAATGCCCCTCGGACCGTAAATTAAATCACACAATATTGGAGGTAAACATATATCTAGGCCTTTTGGATACGCTCATACCTAACACACCCAAATGACTGATCACACCCTCATTCACACAAGTGGTGCTCAATCCCTAAGGTCTATGTCCCGAGGTACAATTCAATATTTCCCCAAATGGGCTCATCAGAATAAGACAGTCCACGATGCCAAAGCTCCCGTGATAGAAAGTATCCAAGCTATGATTACACATATAAATCAAACAATAGGTATACATACCACCCCATATATATGTATAATATCATCATAGGTATGCACGTGACCTATATCATATGCCCCTTACATAATGTAATATCTCTCAAATGTTCTACATAACATAATACTTCTCTAGTAAATTTCGAGTTTTACTCAATTCCCAAATGGTTGCTAAGTTTCCCTTAAGTAAATTCAGTAGGCAATCCCACTCTATGCCCACTGGTCTTGGTCCAACATACCATTAATTTTCAATAATAAGAAATCAATATCCGAATGGGCTTTTATTACCCGTTAAGCTAAATCAATCAATAATCTAAAACTCTACTCGTGCAACTAATCTGGAACCCAGCATTGGTCTTCTGGTAATTAGAATATCCATTAATAGTTTCTTAAAATTAAATCAAGGTCAACCCAAACATTTCCCATAAGTTCTAAATGAAAGGGGGAAAACTATGCAGTTTTGGGATCCTCTCCACTTATAGCAGTTAAGGGATTCACCATTTTTAACCTCAAAACCTCCATGATTCATTACCAAACTCCAAACTAAGCATAATAACCATTATACCATTACATATACACGATTTCTAACGTATTGGAATCATGAAATCTTCAAAGAACACCCTTAAGTTAAATTAATTCAAGATTAAACATTCAAAACCCTAGTTTTTCCTTCATGTTCCGAATCGATTCTTCCTCGTGGGGAGGGGGGCGCGATCCTCCTGCCTCCTTGGGAGAGAATGCCGCACTGACTAGGATGGCGACATGGTCCGCACAAATCTAGTAGCTATGAACCAGTGTGAATAAGAAACATACCCTCAACAGTGGGTGGAGCCTGTAGAGATGAAGCCTAGTGGATGTGATACACGCGCCCATACTGTAACTGTCCCTGCTAGGGTGGGACTACTAAAATTGTTGGTGATGCAAATAAGGTTGGTTAGGGTGTTGGTGCTGGGAGAGCGAAGGGGAAAATAGGTATCTGAGGCTCCTGGCGGCCTCCCTGCTGCTATTGATCCCTGACCTTATCAGGGAAATACTGTCGCTTATGGCCAGTCTAGCCATAAATGAAACACAGGCGCATAAAATTTCCTCCCCTATGGACCTACTGTCCTCGACCCTGTTATCCATTTCCACCCTTACCGTGGCCCTGATGAAATTGCTGCTGGTCTGACTGAACATGTTGGCCCTAGTGGCCTTGCCTGAATCCACCATGTCCCTACCAATAATCCCCTGAATCAAAGCTCTTGGTAGCATCCCCCTGGTGGGGACCCTTCTCACTCTGCCTCTGCATTGATCGTGCCCTGCCATCACTACTACCCCCAATCCTGCCCTGCTGGATGGACTCTCCTACTCGTTTGCTCCATTTTACATGGAAGTGGTGGTCAGGGCAATGTAACAGAGTATAATTCAATACCTCAGTGTATGTATTTAAAGAAGGATTACCCAACATATGCTATTGGATCCTCCAAGTAAGGCCATCTATGAATAACTATATCCTCCTATCCTCTGTAGGAACCTCTCCTGGAACTAAGTTAGCTAACCTCAAGAATTCTTCCTCATACTCAGCCATGGTGTTCCTCTCCAAGGTGAGATCTAATAGTTTCCTCCTCATCTCTGTATGGATGGCGGATGGAAAGTATTTGCGGTCAAACCGCTCCCAAAACTCTCGCATCGGCATACTATCTCTCTCCTCGATGGTGGTAATAGACTCCCACCACTGTAATGTCGCCTCAACTAGCTTAAATATAGCTAGAAACTACCTCAAAATGTCCGTGCACTCATGAATCCTCAAATTCCTCTAGATGTATTTCTTCCATTGGCTAGCAACCACCACATCTGAACTCCCCTGGAACTCGGGAGGGTGTGCCTTCTAAAAGGCATCTCTCACTCACTCCCAAGCATAAGGGAAAACCTACATCTGAGCTAGTTCCACAACCTATGTCTGGGATGGTGCTTTCTATCCAACCGTATCTAGTGATGTATTAACTACCTGTGCAATTATAGCCACAACCTCTACAGCATTCATGGTACCTTGGGTTAGAGTTGGTTGAGGCTTTGGCGATGCCTCTTGGTGGGTCATGGTGCACGTCGAGGAGGCATCTGAAATAAGAGAGAATTTTCCATCAGTCCACAATTCAATATGTCTTAAAATAGCTAAAGACGTAAATGCATAATAAAGAATAAAACAATCCTAATAATAAGGATCTATATCAAAGGAAGTTACGCTGAAAATCATTGTAAGCCGCACAGATCCTAAAGACAGTAGAACTTGATGCTCTGATACCATCTATGACACCCCGCCCAATTAGATAATGGGTGATCAGTCCTTTATTAAATTAAAACATAATATTTAATTAGTTCATTCTTAGAATCACTATCAAAATTCACTAATTACTAACCACCTATTTATTAATTAAGCTGGTGTCAAATTTTTAATCTTATCTTATTTATCGTGCAACAATATAATTAAATAAATAAATAAATAACCACCATCACCATTCCATTAACCAACATACTACATAATGAAATAACAGAAAAAAATAGATAGGACTGCAACAAACACTCCAGCCATAAACTCTAATACACTGTCACTCAAACAATGTCTGAATAAGAGTGGGACACATGTCCGACTGAAATAGATATCTCAAAAGGAAGAAATGATAAGCAAGGAGGCATCTACAACCGAAGTCCTGCAACATCCACAGTAGATGCAACATGTCAAATGATCTGAACTCCTAAACCTGGTGTCCCTGTGGCTGTGCCACTGAATTTTTTTATACAAAAAGGACTTTAAACGGATTAGAGCCCAAGTAAAACAATTGAAAACGTTTAACAAGTGCTTAAGACGCAACAAGACAAGGTATTAAATACATGTTTGTACCGTGTTCCCTCACTTGAGATCATCATCCGTCAACTAATATGCACTCCTAACGTACTATGCTAACCCACCTAGTTATGCTACCCTCCTAACTAGTATGACTTAAATTGCTTCGCATCTAATCAATTATAGTACTCACCTGTGTTGTCCATATAACATGGTACTAGGTTTTCTCAATTCTTAGTACTCAATAGGAATGTCTATTGAATGTTTTAGTTCTTGTAAACTTTGATTCATTTAAATATCATAATCTGTCTTATTTACTAACATACTCTTAGAAAAATCAATCACACATACGTGTATTCATCACTCTTATCATATATACGTATACGACACCCCTAGGTGGAGACCTGTGCTGTGGGTATACTTTGCTATTAAGTCCTGGTACGTCATGTACTAATTAAGGAAATCGGCTCAGGAAATCTCCCTCGAACCCTAAATAAAATCACACAATATTGGAGGCAAACATAGATATAGGCCTTTAGGATAGGCTCATACCTAACTCACCCAAATGACCGATCACACCCTCATTCATATAAGTGGTGCTCAATCCCTAAGGTCTATGTCATGGGGTACAAGTAAATATTCCCCCAAATTGGCTCATCAAAATGAGACTGTCCATGACGCAAAACCTCCCGAGATAGCAAGTAGCCTAGGTATGATTACACATATAGATCAAACAATAGGTATACACACCACCCATATATATCTATAATATCACCATAGGTATGGACTTGACCTATATCATATGCCCCATACATAGTATAATATCTCTCGAATGTTCTACGTAACATAATACTTATCATAGTAAATTTTCGAGTGTTACTCAGTACCCAAATGTTTGCCAAGTGTCTTTTAAGTAAATTCAGTACTCAATCCCACTCTAGGCTTACTGGTCTTGGTGAAACATACCTTTATTCGGATGAGCTTTTTTAACCCGTTAAGCTTCAATCAATAGTCTTAAACTCTCATCGTGCAACTAATCTCGAACCCAACACTTGTCGTCTGGTAATTAGAATGTCCCTTAATAGGTTCTTATAATTAAGTCAAGGTTAACCCAAATATTTCCTACAAGTTCTAAATGAAAATTGGCAAAACTATGGAATTCTGGGAAACTGAATCGATTCGGCCTTAGTCCAAATTAATTCACCTTCCAAATCAATTTGGTCAAGGAGTCGAATCAATTCGCTTGCTACATGTCTCATCCTCTCCACTTATAGCAGTTACGGGATTCACCATTTTTAACCTTAAAACCTCCACAATTCATTCCCAAACTCCAAACTAAGCACACTAACCATTATTCCATCACATATACATGATTTCTAACGTACTGGTATCATGAAATCTTCAAAGAACACCTTTAAATTCAAGTAATTCAAGATTAAACATTCAAAACCCTAGTTTTTCATTAATGTTCAATAAATTCAATATTTTCTAGAGTTCCTCCCATTTTCATGGTGTTTCTCATCAATTTCAGTTTACTTGTGTAAGGAATTAAATCTAACACCAATCGTACCCAAGAACATGATTTATATCTCAATTTATAAAACCAATTTCCATGAATTTTGCAATATTATCACCCTATTCCAACATGAATGATATATCAAATCATAGTTTAGCATGATTAAACACGTGCCTCTGTTTGAAGGTCTAATTCCTTGTCGAAGATTGGTATTAGTGTGATCCTTTCCTCCCGATCTACGCGATGGTGGTGTTTGTGGTGCAAGAGTGGTGCAAATTGTCCTTGAGACCTCCTCTCTTCTTCCTCCTATGGCATCTCTATAACTGGGTAACTTCTAACCCTCTAATACCTAACTTATCAGATGATATAAGCCTATGAAATTCGTAGGTCCTCCTTCCCCAAAATTACAAAAGACCAAAATACCCTCTCGGGTGTCAATTTTGCCTAAATTTCCCCGGGACCAAAACTAAACCTCCGTTTACACTTTTCTGACTATCAAAATTAAAATTATATTTTATTTTCCAAAATAAGTCCTGACACGACTTACACGCGCGTCCCGACTGAATTTATCATAATTGTCGTATTTTTCACTCTCGACAATTATAATATTTCCTTATCATTATTATTACTCATTCACCAAGTAATATTCAATATAAATAAATATTAACCCTTATCTCACTAATTAATATTTATTTTACCGGATTAATTTCCAAATATAATTTAAGTATTCCCAATTAATTCCCAATATAAAAATCAATAAAATTCCGGGGTGTTACATACTTCCCCCCTAATAAAGGAATTTCGTCCCAAAATTCAGAAAAAGGAAATACCCTGTATGAATAACTCCGAATAATTTTTGTGCATCTCATACTTGTGCTCCTAAATGGACTCGTAGTCATTATGATTCCCCCACTGAATCCGTACAAGTGGAACTATCTTTGACTTGAGTCTCCTTTCGATGTGGTCTAAGATAGAAACCGACCTCTCCTCATATAAAATATTAGGTGGCAAATCGATCTCCTCCAAAAAAATGTGAGTATGAGCTAACTCATCCTGAAGACACCGCCTCAGTGAAGAAATATGAAATAGATCGTGAATCCGATGCAAATGCTCCAGTAACCCAAGTTTGTATGTAACTAGCCCAATCCACTCAATAATAGTGAATGCCCCACGTATCTCGATGCTAACTTCCCTTTCTTCTCGAACCTCATCGTCGCCTTTATAGGAGATACATTTAGCAACACCTGATCCCCGATATTAAGCTCTAGGAAGTATCGCTTAGCATCCACATAAATGTTTTGCCGGTCATGTGCTATCCATATACGGCTCCGAATTAACTCAGTCTTATTGGACGTATCCTGAATCAACTCAGGCCCGAGAATCTTGTTGTCCCCCACCTCCAACCAATAAGCAGGCAAACAATAAGGTCTACTATATAACGCCTCGAATGGTGCGATGCCAATCGTGAACGGGTTGGAGTTGTTATACACGAACTCTACCAGTGTAAGATATTGCTCTCAACCTCCCCCAAAATCAAGGATACACATTTTTAGCATATCTTCCAACATCTGATTAGTCCTCTCCGTTTTCTCGTCCGTCTGCAGGTGATAAGCCATACTCAATCGCAACTCGATACCCATATCCTCCTGAAAACTATCCGAAAATTGAGAAACAAAAATCTTATCCCTATCGGACACAATATATAATGGCACCCCAGGAAATCTTACTATCTCAGCAATGAAAATCTGGGCATACTTCCCAGTAGTTAATCAAGCCAAATCGGTAGGAAGTGAGCTACCTTAGTAAAATGATCCACTATCACCCATATGGAATTGCGACCTCGATGTGAAGTAGGTAACCCAGTAATAAAATCCATGGAAATGCTTTCCCATTTCCACATCAAGATTTCTAATGACTGTAGAACCCCTGCCGACTTCTGATGGTCCACTTTCATCAACTGACAAGTGGTACACCTTGAAAAAAACTCAGCTATGTATTTATTCATCCCACTCCACCAGTACTGTCGTCTCATGTATTGGTACATTTATCCCCTCCAAGATCTACCGCGACCCGTGTGAGTCTACCATCACTGCGTGTCGTAAATCTTCCCCCTCGGGGATAATCAATCTCCGATTGAATCATAAACCTCCCTCTAAACTAACAGAATACGAATCAGCTCCCCAAGCTAATATCTATCAAATCCGATCCTGATAAAATAGATCTCTTGCTTGTGCCTGTACCACCCACACGATAATCTGAAAGTGACATTCATGACTGATATAAATGATCAGGAAACTAAATTCTAATGTCCCAACTAGTTCCATTTTTCCTTCCACATCTCGGCCACCTCACTTACTAGCCTATGGATCAATGCGTCTGCCACTACGTTAGCCTTTCCTGGGTGATACTGTATATCAAATTGACAATCCTTCATAATTCCATGCCACCTGCACTGATGCATATTCAGCTCCCTCGGAGTGAATAAGTATTGTAGTGACTTATGATCTATGAACAAGAGAAACTTCTTTCTCATCAAATAGCGACTCAAAATTCACAACGCAAATACGACTATCGCTAACTCCAAGTCTTGGGTGGAGGTAATTCCTCTCATATGGCTTAAGCTTGCAGGAAGCATACCCTTAGTCTAATCCTCCTACTGTAGCACACCCCCAAGTCCCTGTAGGTACGCGTCAGAGAAAATAAGACACTCTACTCCTGTCTTGGGAAGCGCAAGTACGGGTGCTGAAGTCAACTTGTCCTTTAGCTCATTGAAATCGAACTGACAGGTGTCATCCCAAATAAACGGTACCCCTTTACGAGTCAAATTAGTCAATGGATACGCAATCTTTGAGAATCCCCTAATAAACCATCGTCACCACTAACACCTTACTCGAATCCATATATATCCATAACTGAGAAATGATATTCCCTAGAACCTGTACCTCACGTAGACAGAACCCATATTTTTCAAACTTTGCATACAACTGATGCTAATATAGTGTTGGTAAGACCCGACGCAAATGCTCGACATGCTCCTCCTCGGTTCGAGAATAAATCAGAATGTCATCAATGAAGACGATAAAAAACTAATCCAATAACTATCCGAACACCCTATTCATCAAGTCCATAAATGTGGTTGGCACATTGGTTAGCCCAAATGGCATTACCCAGAACTTGTTGGACCCATATCTCGTCAAGAAGGTAGTCTTAGACATGTCCTACTCTCGGATACACAGCTAGTGATAATCGAATCTCAAATCTATTTTAGAAAAGTAGGTGTCTCCTCTCAACTGATCGAATAAGTCATCGATTTGTGGAAACGGATATGTATTCTGTATCGTGAGTTTATTCAACTCCATGTTATCCACACAGAAGCGTAAAGCCCCATCTCTCTTCTCTATAAATAATATGGGGGCACCCCAAGGCGATGTACTACTACGTATAAAACCCTACCCCAATAGCTGCTCAATCTAATCTAGTAACTCCCTCATCTCCATAGGATCCATACGATACGGGGCACGAGTAATTGGTCGAGTGCCTAGTGTCAACTAAATGACAAACTCAATCTCTTTACTATGGGGCAATCCCGGTATCTCCTAAAACACATCGGCAAACTCACATATGACATGTTTTGAATCGAGGGAAATCACCACCATGTGAGAGGTCTCCTCCTCTATATAGTACAAATGAGTGGGCGATTCTCCCCCAGGACGAGGCATCGCCAATAGGAACATCTCCTGGATGGGGATCGCAAAAACTATACTCCGACTATAGCAGTCAATCATAGCCCTATACTCAGTTGTCCAATCCATGCCTATTATGGCGTCATACTCTAACATATCTAATACAAGCATATAAGTAAGAAAAACTAATCTCCCAATATCTATACTCACTTCCCGGCAGATAAAGAATATCAATGTCCCATTACCTAATGACGAATCTGTAGATGTAACCGTACTATATGATGTATCTAAAAACCCTGTGGTTTGTAGACACAACATTCTAGGACCCCCTAAGTCTCTTCTTAGACTTCTAGAACTTCCCCCTTCCACCGTAAACCTAGGTCGCACTCTGAATACCGATCTAGAGACCATCGGGCGTCCCCAAGCCCGATTTGACTCCGATAAACTTTTTCATGAGAGTGAAACATCTTTGAATATTCAAAGGTAACTGAAACCCTTTCCAACGGTCTACCCCATGCATGAAACATCATAACCATTCAGACGAACGATCAGTTTTCCCCCAAAAATCGATCCGGAGCCCACCGGGTGCTCTTGAACTCTGTTTGGCCGAAGTCAAATCTCCAGATCGAACGAGATTGAATGAATCTCTGAAGGGCACTGAATACCCTTTCTAATGATCCACCCTGTGAACAATTCTGACCTACGATACGGATGAACAATCCTTTTTATTCTGAGAAGTCACCGGGTGCTTTCGAGCCCCGATTGACCAAGGTCAACTTTTCGAACCAAGAGTGTCTAAGTACATATCCTAACCTTTCCAATGGTACAACCCATGCATGATTCTGACTTACCATACTGACGAATGATCCATTTGCATCCAACAATCTTTTATCCAAAGGACCGACGTGCGCTTTCGAGCCACATTTGACCCGAAGTCAATTCCAAGACCTAGGAGCGGTCCATAGGAGTCCCTAAGGCCTATGTAATAACTTTCTTACGGTGTGCCCCGTGCATGATTCATATCAACAGTCCTTCTTCCAAAAAAGTTTGCACGAGGATACCAATCGGTAGGTCCTGAACCCTGCCTATCGGCACAGTGTCAAAGGTGACCTGTCGATAGGCACCCCCTAGGGTAAGCCAATTGATACCCCCCTTTTCCCCTATAAAGAGGGGTCATGACTTCATTCCAAAGGGACAACAAAAACCCATCAGCATCAGTGATCTCAGTAACATTCTCTCGATGTCAGCGAAGTTCCATATGAGAAATCCCATTCAAGCCTGATGATGCTGTTAATAGCACCACCAGGTAAGTGTTGACAAGCTCAAACTAGTGACAATAATGGCAGCAAAAGAGTGAATATATATTAGAATGAGGTGAGGATAAGAGGATGAACACTAGTATATAAGTGGTTCATCAATTGCCTACGTCCACTGTGCAAGTGAGTGTAAGTATCACTATCAGAAGAGGGCTCTAATGGCCTTAGCAATACAATCACTTCACTTTCCCTTTCTCTTACTGTAAATGCACCAGAGTTTGGCTAGGGTTTGTAATTATGGATCCCTTTATAAGGTAGAGGATGGTCTTTATATATAGTGTTTGGGGGGGTGTAATGTACCCCCCAAGCATGAAATGAGCATGTGCATGAGGATCGAACTAGTATGAGGATGACACCTGAATTATCTTATGTAGATAATGATAACCTCGATATTCCATCACGCGAGGGAAATGATTCGGTTATAACTAATTTGTCCACGTGTTCCAAACCTTACATGTGCTTGTAAATGCTCGGCCCTGCGTCCTTGACTGGTGTAACCTCGTCCTAGACGAATAAGAAGTTGGTGAAGTTCGATAGTTGCTTTGTCTTGTCAATATCCATGATGACCTCGGCTAGGAGGGATGGGCGAGGTTAGGTGTGAGGTAGCTGTAACGTCGGCTGAGGCCGATGGTGACGTTGGCAATTGATTGAGCCCATGAGAATTTACTAACCTCTGGTGATGGCCCGCGAGGTTGGTGTATGGGGGGCCGACCTTATAAAAGATGACCTTGCTGATGGTTGTCAAGATTCTCACCACCTCGGTTGTGAGGTTGGCCGGGGTTAGTCTCTCTGAGTAAGAGGGTGCACTTTGTGCATATCAATCACCCTTAGCCCTTAGTCTTATATGTAAATATATGATTGAGGGGTTTGTGGGTTAGGCCGAGTCTGAGTCTCTTTGGGTGTCAATGTTTTCTTGACACACGTCACTTACTGAAGTGAAACGTATTGTAATACCCCATACTTTTAAGTGATATTTAAATTACTTAAGTGGCGTAATTTGGTAATTAGAGGAAATTATTGTGAATAGTAATTTTGGAATTTATAAGTATAATTTAATAATTGAGAATTATAAAGTGAATAGTAAATATTAGTTTGCAAGTGTCAGATTAATATTTACGTGGATTATATTTTCTTACGAGACTAAGAATATGAGTGGGATTATTCTAATTACGTGTCGTAGTTGGATAAAGCGACAAAGGATAATATTTTAATTGGAAAATATGCGTATTGGAATGTGTTGGGTTTAATTAGTTAATTTTACTTAGGTGACTCAGGTGGAGATTTCGAGTGCACGGTTGGTTTCATAATGGACGAAATAGTCAAAATGAAGTACCCGGGGATAATATTTTGGTTTCAAAGGATTTTTGGACTAGTAAGGACTCGCAATTGAGTACACGAGTCATTTTTCAATTAGGTATACACCCAATTTCGAGATTTATAAGGGGAGAACCCTCAATTCTCCCACATTTCAGCCCTAGGATGAGAAAGAGAAGAGAGAAAGAACAGAAGAAAGAAGAAAAAAGAGAAGAGAAGAAAGAAGGGGATTTCCGGCCAACTTCCACGAGATTCAACTCGGGGTCATTGGATTTTATCCACGAGGCAAGTGTTTAACTTTCTTTTATGATTTAGTGTGTTTATTTCTCATATTATAGTTGGTGTGTAAAAATTATAAATATTTTTGGGTTGGGTTTTCGTGAACCAAAACGGGGGTTTCAGAAGTTTGAATGAGTGAAACCCGGTTAATATCCAATTTGGGAAACATAAGAATTTGTTGAAATTAGTTATTGATTATTGGTTATAGGATGATTAGAACCATTTTTATGTGTGGATGTATTGTTGGTTGAGGATGGATGATGATGGGATAGAAGATAAAAAGATTGGAGGTGCATTAATGGAGATTTGTAATTTGGAGAAGACGATGAACAATAATGCATCAGCTTGCGGGGTCAATTCGTCCAGGAAGCGAATTGATTCAGCTCTTGGTCAAAACATAAAAGTTCTAGATCTTTTCAATACGATCGCGTGGGAGCTGACCACATATTTTTCTGATTTATTTTCAATTTTTAATGACTTTTCTAAGGAAGGAGTTCCGAGGTTGAAATCTTTAGCTCGGAAATCAAACCGGAAATTGGAAAAATTAAGGCTAGAATTGTTTGGAGATAAATATTAGGGGTTCCTAAATAAAGTTTTTGGACTTCTAAATTACTTGAGGAAAAAAATAAAAACCTTGGGTTCGTAGAAATAAATCCGGGCTATATTTTTAAATGATTATTTAGGATGGGTAACATTCGAGAAAAGTCTTCGGCAAGTGTGTTTATATAGTTATGCGTAGAGAATAACTATGGGCCAAGTACATTTGAGTGAATTCTAGAATGTGAGTAGGATGGAATTTAATATATGGGCTAAAGAGGTTCAAGCTACTATCCGGTATGTCTTTATTGACAATTATTATTATAGGTGATGCGGTACCTATGGAGATTAAAATAAGTAGTTGGTATACTTATTTAATTATTACGAATTGGTATATTTGGGTTTATATTATAATCCTTAAAAGTGAGTAAGGTGAGAGTTAGATTTTAAGTAAGATAATACTTGTGGATTTAGTATTTTAAGTGTATAAATACTTATATAATATTACTATTGGGAACATTCGAGGTTTTGGCTATCGCTATAAGAGTTTGGAAATTATAGCCATATATATTGAGAAGAGATATATATTATATATACGAAAATTGTTACAGTATGTATATAAAATAATTATGAATATATATGTGTGTGAATGGTACATTTATGTCAAGCATACCCCCTCTAATGCTATCATGGGAAGTTTCGTGATGTGGGTGAGGCCCTTGGCTTGAGGAGCAGGGAGCATATAGTCCCCAGGTCATAGCGTCCATTTTATATTGTCTGATTTTTATTGAGGGTGAGACGTGGTGGGTATGTTTCATTCTCATTTTCGGGGAGGAACTATGATCGCTTCCCATACATTGTGATTTGGTTTTTACCAAGTCGGTGTGAGAGTCCGACCGCTGGTAACCAGGATGATGTGTGAATAATTCCCTGGAAGATGATAGCTTTGAGAGACTGCATCCATTGAGTTATAGTTCTGAGGGATGGTTATTACACTTATATAGTGTGTGATTTATAAGTATGGATATACTTGATGTGGATAGTATATTGTATATATATTTTTTTGAGATGTGAAACATATATATACGGACATAATAAAGAATGGAATGTGAGTTAAATTATAAATCTTTCGGGAGTATAAAATCCAGAATTAAATAGGGATATACGTATATAAAGATGATAATATTATATACGAGGTTAATAACACTAAAACATGCATAATGTAAATAACTAGTGAAAGTTATTCATGATGTAAGGATGAATCATAAGTGAGAGATTATAATGTATAAGCTCATGCGATAGCTTAGAATATTTTATAAAGAATGAATAAAGTGATATTCTCCTTCCGGTAGATTTATATCCGAATTTATATGAGTATGAATCATAGGTTCTTGTGAGAACTATATATACCTACGGGATTTTTTAATGTGTTATGTAGTGAGGGCCTAATAAATCTCTATGATCAACATTGTCATGTAGTAGTGTACCGGGGGGTTCCTTGTTTGGATTTCGTTTCGCGAGACACCCCACGAATGAATGTAGCCCAATGTTGGGAATGGAGAGAAGTTTAGTCCTTAGTACTTGGGTTTATGATGACTTTTAGAAGATGGTTGAAATGAATTAGTTAGGCAGAGTATCTTAACTAGGTTGTTTAAAAGGTATGAGATAGTTGTGCACTATTAGAAGAGGGGTGAGGTGTATCTCATGAGAGTGCGATACCAATTTAAATACGAGAGATATCATATTTTAAAAATATGGATTTTAAGCACTTGCTAAAACATTTTCAAAACTCGGGCTCTGGCCCGTTTTTCTATTTTCCTCTCTTGCTATATATGTATATATATTTGGTGTCCAGACATAGGGACACCTGGATGATGATTCCTTCGAGTCAGACACTTGTTGCAGCAGCTGTGGATGCAAGCAGGTTTATTGTAGACGCTTATATCATTGAGATCTAGATATGAGGTATTGTAGAAACATTCGGGTTGATGGCCCAACTGTACTCAATTATTCTTTTACCACCTTTTAGTGCGATAATCGATTTGGTTGTATTATATTGTACCGAGTGTTCGGTTATTTTATTTCATTTTCGTTGTTGCATATAAACTGTTGGGATTGATTTATTTGAATGGTTTGGTTAAAAAGATTAGTTAATTTAAATTTTGACGCCAACCTAATAGGTTATTAGTAATTAAATTGGTTTTCGACAGTGATGCTGAGAATGAACCATATGAGACTCCTATTTTAATTTGGTATAGGATTGATCACCCGGTATGTTATTAGGTGGGGTGTCACATATGGTATCTGAGCATCAGGTTCTAGTGTCCTTAGGAATCTGTGCGAACGTACTACGCTTTCCGCGTTGCTTTCTATTTGATGTAGAGCCTTATGATTAGGATTGTTGATTCCTCTTTATTGATTTGGTTCTCCTGCTATTATATAATATTATCATAAATCTTCTGCATGCTCATTTGAGATTCGTGTGCTGATCGATGAAGGGTGATCAGGGAAGGCCATTATGAGGGTAGCAGGAGACGGGGCTTAGTTAGAGTTGTAAGTTGAAGATGGGGACAATGACCATAGTAGAGGTCACTCCCTTCGTGGCATTTTCGTGGATTGCTATAACGACTACTAATGTATATTAGTTATATTTATCCAAGTACCATTATAGTAGAGAGTGGTGCTAAACTTAAATTACCCAGTGCAGTTAAATTGGGAAAAAGTTTAAAAGGGTCTTTTATAAGGACCATTCGTTGAAGTTTAAGTTACGCAAAGGAAGTGTAGCTTTATTTAGTGGAAGTAGAAGGCTCAAAAGCTTTGTCTTAGAGCAGGGTATAGAAATTCCCAGATGTGAAAATTTGAGGAAAATCTTTCACTCATTGGAACAACGTCGAAATGGTGGGAACGATGGTCACCATATTTGAGGGAGCATAATGTTTTGCTCATCAAGGAATCTCACGGACTGTTTTAATCGTGAGTTCCTTTGATTTATCATAAATGAAGAGAATGAAATTCCTGAATTATTCACATGATGACCGGTCAGGGGCCGACAGAAAACAAAGTAGCTTTTGGCTCGGTGAACACAAGTGTACTGTGTCCGGGAACCATTTGGAGTAGCCAGGGTAATTGGCAAGAATGTTGTTATGAGTTTCACCTCCGATGAAGGAGGTATATTTTGTGTGGCTAGATAGAGTCGCGGTATTTTGTTAACCCTGGATTCGTGTGTGTAATTCGATCTTTGTGGAAGTATTGGTAATATTATAGAGGGTATACGAAGTAATTATGAATTGATTATAATTGAGAAAAAAAAAGAGATGAATCCTTTATACGTAATAATTGGGTGAGATTGTATTAAGTACAATTAAAAATATTGTTAAGGGTCGTGGGCGAACTTAATTGGAAAATGTGAATATTTATATATATGGCCATGTGGCTGTGTGCTTATACTAAATATTATATTTGAGAATAATCATACCTGCGCTACTTGATATCACAGAGGTTGTCGTGCCGGGACAGTCTTATCTCGATGTGACCTTTATAGGGGGGATATTACCTTGTACCCTAGAACATAGGATTCCTTGGTACAGGCTATCTGAGAGTGATAAGCAGATGGTCCTAAGAGACGTGAGGGGTATGTGATGATCTCTTAGTGACTTGGAACTATGCTTAACCTCCATTTTTTGTGTATTGTATTAATACAACTCTAGAGTGATTCTGGACTAGTATTTCCCTTAGTACGAGAGATACGGGGACTTGATCTTGGTGGAACTCTCACCATAGGTTCTTGTTACTCTTATGCAGAGGGGCCTTCAGCTTTGGCGTCCATATCAGGGATCTATCATTTTTTATTTCATTGAGGATGTGTTCGCAGCTCACAGTTAGAGGAGTATAGTGTACAAACTTGTCGTCTGCAACCCTCTTCTTTCCATCCTTCTTCCTTTGAAATTTCCCACTGCTACTTGCATTCTCATCCTCATACTTTGTAGCCATTGCTTCTTCTGCATTCATGACCTTTCCAGCTATCACTAACAGCTCGACCATAGAGTTAGGAGGGTTTTTAGCAAGCTTCCAAAGTAGCTTTCCCTTCTGAAGTTTTCCAATGAGAGTTATCATGGCTATGCTCTCTTCATAATCTTCAACCTCCAACTTTTCCTTGTTGAACCTAGCGATGTAGTCTCTGAGGCTTTCATTCTTGCCTTAATTTACATAGAGCAGATGGGTTGTCTTCTTCTGAGGTCTTACCCCAAAACAGAAGTTGTGTATAAAATGCTCCTCTAAACCCTTAAAGTTCTCAACGGAATTTTTAGGAAGAGAAGTGAACCAAATATGTGCAGCTCCCATTAAAGTGCTAGAGAAAGCTCGACACCTCATCTCATCAGGTATTGAATAAATGTTTTCTGCAGACTGATACATCTCAATTTGATGCACTGGGTTGGTAATACCATCGTACTTTGGAGACACCATCGGTGGTTTAAATTTGAGAGCGGTTGGGAAGTTAACAATCCTTTCCATAAATGGGGAGCCCTTTGAGAATCCCCTTTGTAGTGGGTCTCGGCTTTTTATAAGGTTCCTTATCTTCTTTTCAAGCCTTTGGATGGAATCATTCCATGGCCTGGCAACGTCGTCCTGGCCGAGGTTGTCCCCATCCACCTCCAAGGGGTGGACCGAGGGTTCCCCAGTAGCAGGGCAACATCGTCTGTTGACTTCCCCCTATCCATAGTCTCGGCAATGTGGGGGTCGGCCATGATGAGGCTGATGTTCATCACGTCCCCTTTGTGAGCCGGCTATGCTCCTTGACCTGGATAGACTCTGCCTTAGATCATTAACTGGGCCAAGACTCTCAAAGGTCGACCCTCTTCTTAAGCGATCAAAAGATGACCCTCTTTGTTGTGCATCACCATATCGCCTCTCACACTGACCTCGGCTCTGCAGTATAGGACGTATAGTGTTATTTGAGATCTCTTACGGCTCCCAACAGTCTATAGGGCCATCTTCTGCCTCAACATCATCATACCTTTCCTCAGGGCAAGGGTTTCCTTGCCTCCCCAGGCGTAGACGCCTACGGTCAGCAACATCCCTCCTCCGTTGAGGAGTAGGTTGGTCCTTTCGCGGTGCCTGGGGTGGTCCCTTAGTCTCATGCTGTGGTTGAGTAGCCGCTGGAGTAATCATCTCTGGTAAGACCCTAGGCGGTCTCATTATGTGTTGGCTGAGCTGGAAAAATTATTTTCGCATCACTTGCTGAGTGGCATCCAAGGACTTCAAGGTTGTTGCCACCTCAGCCATCTCGGACTGGGGTGGTGCGTGGCTGGAATTGGGTCCTCCAACACCAGATGGTGGAAGATGTGGTGGTAAATCTGGTGCCATATGTTTATACTAAAGAGCTTGTAATGAAAATATTAGAGAGCTTAATACCTTAAAGGACCTCTTTCAATGGTGACACAGCTTCACGGGAAGGCTGAGGCCTAGTTCACGACCAGAGTCTCTGGTGAGTTTAAGCTGCAAAAAAGGAAGAAATGGATCTTCTCATTCCCACAGACGGTGCCAAAGTGATGATTCTGTAAATAGCACCACCAGGTAAGGTGTTGACAAGATCAAACTAGTGACAACAATGGAAGCATAAGAGTGAATATATAGTAGAATGAGGCGAGGATAAGAGGATGAACACTAGTATATAAGTGGTTCGACAGTTGCCTACGTCCACTGTGCAAGTGACTATCAGAAGAGGGCTCTAATGGCCTTGTCAATATAATCACTCCACTTTCTCTTTCTCTTACTGTAAATGCACCAGAATTTGGCTAGGGTTTGTAATTATGGATCCCTTGACAAGGTAGAGGATTACCTCTATATATAGTGTTTGGGGGGGGGGGGGGGTGGTGGTGTAATGTACCCCCCAAGTATGCAATGAGCATGTGCATGAGGATCGAACCAGTATGAGGATGACACCTAGATGATCTTATGTAGATAATGATGACCTTAATATTTCCTCACATAAGGGGAATGATATGGTTATAACTTATTTGTACACATGTTCCAAACCTTACATGTGCTTATAAATTCTCGGCCCTGCGTCCTTGATTGGTGCAACCTCGGCCTGGACGAGTACGAAGTTGGTGAAGTTTGATAGTGGCTTTGTCTTGTTAATATCCATGATGACCTCAGCTAGAAGGGCTGGCCGAGGTTAGGTGTGAGGTAGCTGTAACGTCGGCTGAGGCTGATGATGACGTTGGCAGTTGATTGAGCCTATGAGACTTTGCTGACCTTGGTTGATGGTCCGGAGAGGTTAGTGTATGGGGGGGGGGGGGCGACCTTATAAAAGATGACCTTGCTGATGGTTGCCAAGATTCTTGCAACCTCGACTGTGAGGTTGGCCGAGGTTTGTCTCTCTGAGTAAGAGGGTTCACTTTGGGCATATCAAAGCCTAAATACCCATCCTTTTCACACCCAATTTGGCAAATATCCTTCTCTCTCATCAACATCCATCAACATTCAAGGGAGTTCATCCAAGATCAAAGCTTAAGCTCAAAGGAAGGTCAAACTCCTTTTCCCTCTCTTTTAAATCCCTTGTTTTTGCATAAAATACTTTAGATTCGTAATCTGGTTTCATTTTAGTTCATATATATTAACATCTATGCTTTTATTAGTATATTGTACATACTTTATTTTTCATAAAAAAATTAAAATAAAATAAAAGAGGGTACACCCGTAAATTTTGAATGGAATTATCCACCGCACTTTTTCCAAAACCAGAAATACATTTTCTACACGCACACACCTAATAAAATTTCATTCGAATCTATGGGATAAACCCCACCCCTATTCTACATTCGAACTACGTGGACTTTGATGCCTTTATAGGATACGTAGGCGTCTCAAATTAAAATTCGAGACTCGAGTTCCATTTTCTAATTTTCCAATTTCTCTTATTTTACAAAATCCCTCATTTTTATACATATACATATACATATACATATACATATGCTTGTTCGTGTCTCATCCCGCATATATTGTTGTTTCCCAATAACGATCAATATCGCGATGAACGCCCATATCCTATCTTCTACATTTGTTACTATTTTGGGAACATTCCTGTGGATGACATCACCCTATATTTTCCATGGTATGGGTCAAACAATTCCAATATCCATTATATAAGCACATACACACAATTCACGAGGACAAAGACAAATATTTACATTTTCCCATGAGAGACCGAAATGGTGGGATGGATGCCTAACACCTTCCCATCCTGTAACTTAAGCCCATGACCTCCAATCTATTAGTTTCGCATGCATCAGTTTGTCCTTGATGCCGATCTCTCGAAGTGGCAATATATTCTTTTGCCTGTTTTGTACAAAATAGGTTGGTGACTCTATCTCTTTAAATTTACCCCACACTGACGATGACCGAAGCCCCCTTTTTGAAGAAAAGTGTGCGAGACTGCGATGTGGTTCTTCGTCAGGGGGGATCCTCCTTCCTTCCCCCTTCGGAGCGAGCGTCGCGTCGACCAGGATGGCCACAGTGGCAACTCTACTGGGGACTATTTTTAAGATGGCTAGACTCTATTTACATGGGTGTTTTATTTTCTTGTATATTCCTCTACTTGCATGTTACCCTTATTATTCATATGTACCTCATGCTTATGCTACTATTCACACACATGTAGACGACTCTCCATGTATACTTCACACTATGTGCACCTAGGATCACGCATATCCACATGTTGCACACATCACTTAGAAATCCATGCTTATGTGTCACCAACACACACCTCCACTTGTATATATCGATGCTCACTTATCACACACTCACTTGTAGATAGTTACACATCACTCATCCATGCTCGGTATAACTTTACTATTGGTACTTGTACTTTTCTCCCTGTTTGGCATGATCAAGAAAAGATACTCTCACCATAAGATACTAATAAGCGAATCATGCATGATTCACACGATATCACCAAAGAGCATTGTTATTGATCAAATTTTATCCCATAACTGGAGAGTCACTTCGTGATGGGCACTGGTCCGGCAGGGCGCAGTTAGCCTAAGTGATATGACTCTTACTTTCCATTGTCTAAGTACCTTCGACGTATATCGAACGGTTCTCCCGCATCGTATCGCTTGACCGAAGTCATGACGGGAGGTAAATCACAGGGAACTCATTCACTTACGTCAAGTATATAAAATTTTCTCTCACGCGTATCGTCCCCACGAGGTATATAGTGAGGCAATTCACGTACACTCAAGTATATCAAATGGATTGTCCACACGTACCGATTTCCCTCAACAACAAGACATAAATCGTGGAAGTCACGCCAAATGCGGGAACCCTTTTCAATTCACCCAACCAACTCCATACCCACATATATGTGTCAAGCCTAGGACACACATGTTAGATTGTTGGTTTCGACCCAAAACTCTGTCGAAATTCTGGGTCATCTTGCTGCCCAAATTTTTGCCCAATTTTAAAATGGGACCCTGCCCGTGAGTTTGGTAACAAGTCCAACCATTGCTTTACATATGTTGCAAACCCAATTTTTCTAGCCTCGGGTCCCGTTCGGTATTTCATTTTGTATTTAAATGAACTTAGCATGAGTGAGAACCTAATAAACATAATAATCATGCTGAGACCCGTCTCTAGTCTTTTCCTCTCTATTTTTCTTAAAAAGTTTCCAAAAACATCTTTCCCTATTTTATTAAAAATACCAAAAAAGTTTTCATCTTCATCTTCTCCAAAAATCAAAAAATATTTTCCTCATTTTCTAAAAATAATAAGATTCCCTTCTTCTCTTTCAAAAATAAATTCCAATTTTTCTACTTCTCTGGTCGATCACATACCCTTGGCCTGGCTCCCTAGTGGCTTCGGTCATCAATCGAACGACCCCAAAGTTTGGTCAGTCCCCTTACTTACTTTGAGTCGGAGACGCACCCGCCTTCCATGGAAAATACGGATAAAGTGCCGAATGTACAACCGAATTTGCTAACGGTTATGGCTCAACTCACTGCCAAAATTAACAACCTTCAAACCAAGGTTCACAAGATGCAAATAAACCGAGTCCCTGACCCTAAAGATCCTGAGTTCATTTTCCCTCGTGCTATGGTTTGCCTGCACCCGAGCCTATCTGGGTTCCTGAAGAATACCATCATTATCCACGGGCTCCTCCTACTAATGGGCCACCACCAACCCAGCTTCATATGCCAAACCTTGCTCAGACCGGGGTTAACTTACCCGTAACTGTTGATTCGAAAGAGAAAGAACTGAACAAGGTAAAGGAAAACCTCAAGATTCTAACCGAAAAATTCTACCAAGTCAAAATATCTGGGAACTACATGACTACACCCACATGTCTCCTTATCCTAAAGTCAGGTTACCAGAAAAATTCAAGATTCCCAATATTGAGAAATTTAGAGGCAGTGGACCCCCGATCGTTCATCTCTGTTGCTATCACCGAGCCATGACTCTCCTAGGGGCTTCCAAAGAAATAATGGATTAGATGTTCCAGCAGACTTTGAAAGATAGTTCCCTCTATTGGTTCCTATCCCTTGAAGAATCCAGAATCCGCAGTTGGGAAGACGTTGCCCGTGAGTTCATGTCACAGTACAAGTACAACGAGAAGCTAGAGGTTATTCGTCGTGACTTAGAGCTACTTAAATAGAATCCTGGGGAATCAGTTGTAAACTTCATAGCAAGATGGAGAGAAAAAGCAGCAACCCTCCGAAGAAGAACAAGTCAGCATTGTGAAGAAGAACTTCCCACCTCATGTTCAAGCAACCATGGGAGGATAGTATTACCCTCACTTTCGAGCCCTCTGAGAAGTAGGAGTAGAAATCGAAGAAGGTCTTTCCAAGAGAAAGTTAAACCGAAGAAAATCTCTGGACAGTTTTCTCCTATAAAGTTTGAAAATCTTGTTAGTATCGCAGTTTCTACTATCAATAACATCTCCCAGCCTACCTCTTCATAGGCACCAGAAAGTCGCCCAAACCCAATTCGGAAGGAATATACTAATCTTCATGCACCTCTCTCCAAAGTCTACCAGGCTCTCTTAAACTGAAACCTGATCAAACCCTTGGACCCTCGTCCATTACCAAATCCACTCCCGAAGAATTTCAAACCTGATGCCCATTGTGACTATCATAAAATTGCTGGCCATACCACCGATCCAAGTTCCATCTCTGAAACACAATCCAAAGACAGATTGACCTGGGTATCATCGCCCCAACAACTAATCCTAAACCAAACACTACCCATAATCCACTCTCAAATCATATAAACGTCATATTCCTAGAAGAAGACTCAGAACTCGACCCATCTACCCAAATCATGCCAAGTAAATCACTAGTTATACCCATATACTCTCCTAAACCTCTCCAAATATGCCCATATTTCCTCTTACACCCTACCAACCTTATCGATCAAACCTTATCACTCCTCACCAGAGCATGCATTGATGTTTGTACCCATTCTGGAGGTAAAGAGATACAATTATCATAAGTGATGAACCAACTCCTAGAGTTCAGGCTAAAATTACCCTCCCAGATGACCATCGATTGTCACAGATTTGGTGGGATGTTCTTAGAAGCTCAAAAATGGGCCCGAGATTCAGATAACTGGGTAGTGCTAGCCGACAAAGTCAGTCTAGATGACCTGGTCTAGATCATGGAAGATTTGTTTCGACAGATTGGTGATATTTGTAGCATATTCGATATGCTCGACGCTTTGAAATTACAAGGGAATCTAGTCCCTTCAGTCTTGCGTTTCCCTGTCGAAAGGGAAGAATTATATGAAGAAGCCATAGAATGTATTGACTTTACATGGAAAGAAAATATCATTTCCACCGGATGGGGAGACAATTCTGAAGACTCAGATGAAGATCCAAATTCAAGAAAGACTAGTCTGATAGCCAACCCATGCGGAGTAATATCATTTGAGGAGCTACTAGGAGAGGTAAACTAGGTAGCTGAGCAACCTAATATTGATGAATAAATAGGGTTTCTAATTTTCCCCTCTTTTGTGAACCACATGACCAGGTCGGGGAGACATTATTAGAATCCGAGCTTACAACCATCAACAAGCCATAAAGGGAAAGGTGTTGAGAATCTCCCTGTGCTAGAAATGACTCTTGAAAAAGTAAGGTTCTTGATCAACTGAAGAAGACCCAAGCTAACATCACTCTATGGGGACTTTTTATGTCTTCCCAACTGCACCGAAATGCCCTAATCAAGCTTCACAGGACCCATAGTTCCTCCCTCAAACACACCAAAAGAAGCAGTGAACCTAGTTGGATCCTTGACCTTCACTCGAATGCTATCCTTTTCTGAAGAGGAAATCCCTAAGACTAGTCCCAACCGCAATCATGTTCCTAATATGTCTATTAAAGTTATGGGGAAAACTGTCCCCCTCTCACTCGTCGACAACAAATCAATTCTGAATGTGTACCCATTAAGAACCCTCAATTGCCTGGGATTCAAAGTGAGGAACCTTGCTCCAACCACTGCTGCCGTGCATGTGTATGATAACACCCGCTGAGAAGTAATGGGATCTATCAAGCTTGCTATACGGGATGGCCCTATATATCTTGTTGTTGAATTCTAATTCATCGATATCCCAACCTATTTCAACCTGCTGCTCGGATGATCGTGGCTCCTCAACATCAAAAGGGTGTCTTCTTCCCTTCATCAAAAATTAAAGTTCTTCGCCAATGGACAAGTTATCACAATCTTGGGAGACAATGGCAACACTGAGAATGCAAGCACCAGTAATCCGGTACTCGAGCTATAACGCAGAGTGAATGATATGCAGCTATCAGGCTTCCAGGTTGAATCACACTTACTCCCAGCAGGGGACAACTTCAAAGACATGGTTTGTCTAGAATATGATCCTCAAGGAAATTTCAGTGTAATCCAAATGTTCAACAATATGCATTTTATGCCCGGTCTAGGGCTAAGGAAAAGATAACAAGGGATAACTGAACCTATTGTGTTTATGGAGGCCTTTCCTCCATGTGTCTTGGGCTATCAACCATCAAAAGAAGAACTCAGACTCATCTGTTAGCATCAACTGAAGAGAAAGTTAGAATGTGCAAATACTATCTCGGGAGGGTGTAGATTTCCCCTTCTGCGATTTCCTTGAGCCTTGGTATGACCCTATAGACAAAAGGATGAAACCATGAATGGAGATATTTTTTTAAGACAGCTACCCAGGGGTTGAGTGTTCCCAACACTGTGTACAACCACTCACTGAAGAGACCGTAGCTGATGCCGAGGATTCTGAGGACAGCGACTTCGATGTCTTTTTCAACTTGAAGATACTTAGGCTGGCACTCTGCATGATCCACTCATGGACTACATCATCTAATCCATCATATCTCATCAAAGATGTTGATATACCTCTTCTCAACTGACATTCAGCACCTGAGCCACCTGTTGATATTCAACTAACTTTGATGTTTATCCCGTTTCCCCTTTAGTTGTTTCCTCTCACTCTAATGTAATTGAGACCTCCTTTGACGAGTTTCTCAATGTTATTTTCCTATTAATGAAATAAATGAAGATTTTTAGTATCTTGTTGTGCCTTACATTAATTGTCTTGATTCTAATCAAACTCCTGATGATGATGACTTTACAAATGAATAATTCTTAACTGATCTAAATAGGGTTAATAATAAAGAACATAACTGCGTTCAAGTTAATAAAGATGAAACTGTTGTTATTAATCTCGGTTCCAATAGCCAAATGTGCAAGATTAGGATAAGTGACACGACTCAGAATGTGTCTCTAAAGTGTGTACTCTCTAGGCTCAAGTGCAAGCCTGTCGTTCAAGTAATAATCCGACAAGTCGGGTATCGATCCTCAGGGAAAAAGGACAACGAAGTTGTGACGACGGGATAAGATGGAGGAATCCTAACGATGACTCTAAAAAGGAATGAAAAGATTGATTTTGGGTTTTTGGGATTGATTAAACTAAATGCAATTATGAAATTATGATAAAATATGCAACTAATTAAATTATCTAAATGAGGAATGAAAAATTAAATTGAAACTGTTAAATTTAAATGATGAGAAAACAGGATGGGAATACAATCCCCCAACCCTAGTGTAATGTAGTGATAACGTCAATCATAAATTTATCCGATTAATTCAAACCCGGAATTTAGTACTCCCAAGCATTATGCATACGAGGTTCAAGCCCGCGTCATACCTAATCTGAGGATGAGTAAATCGGTATCGCGGTAATTACACTCAAATTGTACTCTAAATCATCACGAGTACCCCGGGGCAAACGAGATATAAAGATCCACAATTATTATGAAATTACGCGATACGATCAAAATTAATCATTAAATTCATCGGATTGACGTTATACACATGCACTAACACATCAGGTTGGGTTCATGCATCCCAACCTTTAAAACCTAGCCGAACATGTTAAATGGACTAATGCATGAAATAATAACGTTGCATGTGTATGAATTCATGATGAAACTAGATTTAAACATGTAAATATATATTATGAACGCAACAATGAATTCAATCAACTACGGAAAATACTCATGCAAGAACAATAACAAGAATCTTGAATTAAGACGTGAAAAACAAACCCGAAACAATGAAATCTTGAAGCAATATAATCCCTTGATGTTCCTAGATGTTCCTACTTGTTATGGAGCTTTTACATGAATGAAATCTTCATAAAAAGAGTCCTAATGACTAAATATATAGGCTAAGGGTCGTTTAGAAGAGTCCCCAAAACATAAAACTCTTTTGGCTAAAAGATAAGCACAAAATAAAAATCCCGTATCTGCCAATTTGTCACACTTAGAAAGCGTGACTAATTTTGTGACGGATCTGGAGCGTGGCAAATGGGCAGACTGGTTCTTTTTCTCAGCTTCGGTTCGGTTCGGGTCTGACATATTTTTTCTTGGATTTCTTCTCAACTTCAAATGGGCATAACTTCTTCATCGTAGCTCGGATTGAGGTGCCGTTTTTTCCAGTGTTCTTGTAATTGAAATCTCTTCAACTTTCTAGTTGGCCCCACCTCCAGACTATGGCTGAAAAATTACGAAAATGCCCTTTAACTCCCCGATTCTTGGTTTCTTTCACTATTTTGAGTTCTCTTTGGCACTAACTTGCATGAACTATCTGTAAAACACATAGGAGATACACAAAATATGAAATAATTGCCAAAAAGGGTTAGTAGCATAGATATGAGATAAATCCAAGCTATTTACACCGCACGGGATCGTAAAAATACCGAAATTAAGGGGATAAATGTGAAGAATTTATGCCTAATCAAACCCCCCTAACTTAGAACTTTGCGCGTCCCGAGCAATGTAAAAGAACGAGAGTATGAGTTAAGGACCCTTCAAAAACTTTATTGGGATAGAATACCTTTTTCGCGGTCAAGCGATTGCATTTAGCGTATGCAACAAGCTTTTAAACCCCTAGGTTACCCTAGTAGGACGAGTGGTGTCTCGTGAGGGTTTGCAGTGAATATACCCACAAAATTCATTATTGACTCAAAGAAATATCAAAATACTTAAAAATTGTAAAATTTAAACTCCTCAAAAATGGTCACCTTAAAATCTTATTTAGGAGTCTCAAGTCAGAGTGTGTGTGTGCGAAGCCAAAAATTGAACCGCTAACTTCCACCTATTGATCATTACGTTACTTTCCGAAAATTCGTTTTGATTCAAATGCTCACGGGATGCTCTCTCAAACGAATCTCTCGGAATGTGGCTATTCTCTCGGTATGCGTTATTTTATAAAGAGTAAATATAATGGACGCAAAGTCACGCACACAAATTGAAAGACGGAAATTTTTGGGTGAAAAGATCTCTTCATCGGAATACGGTCATAGGGAAATGGGAACCATCATCTCTTTTTCACACCATGTAATCTCTTTTATTATCTTTTTGTGTTTTAACTCTCCACGCGGTAACCAATTTCGCAATTCGAACTCAGTTAGGACTTTTTCGGGTTTAAGGTGTAATTGGGTAACATGAAATGGTTGGGAAATTCAGAATTGGAAAATTTTCTTATGATGTCCGTTAGTGATTTTTTTTTTTTTTTTTTTTTTGGGGGCTATTGCTCATTTTCTCTTCTTTTTCTATATATATATATATATTTATTTATATTTTTTTTTTTGCTAACTTTTGTTGAGCATTCTTCTATTTTTTTCTTGCCCCTTTTTGTTGCACTTTTCGGACTTAAATTATGACTTTTTTCATTTTTCATAATTCCGGGCTATTTGGGTTTTTCGGGTTACCAAACGAAAAGGATAAATTTTATTCGGCTCAATTGGGTTATCAAAGGGATAATTTTTCACATATTTTTATGGCTAATATTTTTGGGTAACAAACGATGGCCTACTTCATTGTCCGAATTACTTATTAATTTACCATATGCGTCTCGAGATTAATTTAATTTAGAGATTTATAGCACGCATTTCGAGACAACATTCAATTTTCCATAACCGATCAAAACAATAAAATAGAGATCATCAACGACTTTTGTAAAACGCTGAATTAGAACTATGAGTTAACCATAAACTCGGATTGATTTAAAAACTCAAAAAAATCGATAGGCTCGAAATCTCACCGGGTTTTGTTAATCTCCACACTTATTTGTAAAGTCGTCAATTTTCGCACAATTTCCATCTTTGGTCAATTTCGGCTTTGTGCATTTGATTTTTTTACAACTTGAGACAAAATATTTGTGACATTTTTGAAGCTTTTAAATTCCAATCTTTATTTATTTTGAAGAAAAATATTTTTGGCTTTTTTCAAAATTTTTCATTTTTTTTTCTAAAAAAAACACTCTTGGAAAGAACATGTGATCGAATCAATGAATCTAAACAATAAACGGGGAGAATATCCCACACCCCCTAACTTAAATGTTGCATTGTCCTCAATGCGAATCAAGAACACAACATAAAGAGAGGAAAAAAACGATATTACCCAAAATGGAGCGATCCCCGATGAATGTGAGTCCATTGAATCTACAAAACATGTTAGAACCAAGCATAGCAAAAACAATAACAAGAATTCTAAAGTAAAAAAAAAAAGTTAACTATTGTACAGCCTACGATTTTCAAATTCTAATAAGTTATACACTAGAAGTCGAAAAATTTGAGGGTCCACCCAAAATACAATTTGACTTTGAGGGATTAATGGTGTACCCTCACTAGAAAGCATGCCTCCCGAAAAATAAAAATTCCGTTTGAACAATGGAAGGCATGTGTGAGATGGAAAAAATGAACCATCACCAATTAAAAATTTTAACGGGATGATGGGTGGTTTGGATGCTAGGTGGGACAAGTACAATTGAGATCCAAGAAAAATAGAATCACCTCCCAAATATTTTTCAAGCAGTATGGGGAGAGGGGCACACAAAAAGTAAGTGTCCATATTAGAAAATAATTCTAGCAAAGTGTCTTTGTCGGTAAAAGGTGTAAACGTTTCAAAATTTTCAACCGACTGATAGGAATATAGCGGTACTTCTAATGGTTCAATAACGGTGAACGAAAATGGTGATGAAATAAACTCAATCTCAAGTGATTCATCATCACTTGGAGATTGAATTTCAAGAGAGCAAGACTCACTTTCAATGAGATGTTCTTCAAAATTTTGAGGTGACACATAAGTCTCAACCTCCTCTTTGTTTTCCAAATTAGAACGTATCTCATCGCAAAGTGAGATCATTTTCGTAACAATACCAACATCCATTGCACTTTGGGTGGAAAGAAAATCGAGTACTTGTTTGATTAGAAAAATCATTCTTTCTTCCAAAGTAGGATTCCTTGGCTCTATAACCTCGGAAGAAAAATCGTCATTGGATTCGAATAATGCATCCAACTCTTTCTCCCAAAAACGATTTTTTTCCCGATATTTGTTTTCAAGCCTTTCATATTCATGAATTAAAAGCCACTCACCCATTTTAATAGGTCGAGGCGGAGATTCTTGAAAATAAAAAGATTGAAAACTGTTCCCATATGAACCATTATAATTACCGAACTCACTATAAAAAGACATGATTACCGAATAGTTTGTAAACGGACAATCCACTTAAAGAGGTGTGCGGCTAAGGATTCAACGTTTCTTGGTGCTCAATTGTGCAAGCCTGCAAAAAAAAATTAAGAGAAAGAAAAAAATATCTTGCGAAATAGTAAATCAATTATAATCTATAACAAAACACTCCCCGACAACAACGACTACCACATCAGGTTGGGTTCATGCATCCCAATCTTTAAAAACCTAGCCTACCATGGTGAATAATAATAAAAGTGCTGTAAATAAAAGTTACCACGATTGAAGAACAAGAACATGCAAGAAGAAATCAAAGATTGAAGAAAAACCGGAAAAGCTCTTGAATTAAAGGTGCAAAATATGTAAATTCTTCTCCTAGATGTTCCTACTTGTTATGGAGCTTTTACATCAATGAAATCTTCATAAAAAGAGTCCTAATGACTAAATATATAGGCTAAGGGTCGTTTAGAAGAGTCCCCAAAACATAACACTCTTTTGGCTAAAAGATAAGCACAAAATAAAAATCCCGTATCTGCCAATTTGTCACACTTAGAAAGCGTGGCTAATTTTGTAACGGATCTCGAGCGTGACTAATTTTGTAACGGATCTGGAGCGTGGCAAATGGGCAGACTGGTTCTTTTTTCTCAGCTTCGGTTCGGTTCGGGTCTGACAGCTTTTTTCTTGGATATCTTCTCAACTTCAAATGGGCATAACTTCTTCATCGTAGCTCGGATTGAGGTGCCGTTTTTTCCAGTGTTCTTGTAATTGAAAGCTATTCAACTTTCTAGTTGGCCCCACGTCCAGACTATGGCTGAAAAATTACGAAAATGCCCTTTAACTCCCCGATTCTTGGTTTCTTTCACTATTTTGAGTTCTCTTTGGCACTAACTTGCATGAACTATCTGTAAAACACATAGGAGATACAAAAAATACGAAATACTTGCCAAAAAGGGTTAGTAGCATAGATATGAGATAAATCCAAGCTATTTACACCGCACGGGATCGTAAAAATACCGAAATTAAGGGGATAAATGTGAAGAATTTATGCCTAATCAATAAGGGATACCCTTAATGAGCATGAGCGCGCGCAATTCAAAGAGCGACTGATGGAATTTATGGATGTCTCCAAATGGTCCTACGATGATATACCTGACATTGACCCTGAGATAGCACATCAAGGGATTCCAACTCTCCCAAAATGTAAACTAGTTAAATAAAAGCTACGAAAGCTCCGCACCAAATCTTCACTCAAGGTTAAAGAAGAAGTAGTCAAGCAATTCAACGTGGGCTTCATTCGAGTAATTGAATATCTTACATGGATAGCCAATATCGTACATGTGCCAAAATCAGGAGGAAAGATTTTCATGTGTGTTGACTACCGAGACTTGAATAAGGCATCTTCGAATGATGATTACCCGTTAGCTAACATCGATATGATTATGGACAACACATCCAGTCATGCTTTCAAGTCATTCATTTACGGGTTGGCCGGATATAACATAATCAAGATACACCCTGATCATCAAGAGAAAACCACATTCATCACCCCATGGGGAACCTTTTGCTACACTGTCATGCCATTTGGTCTAAAAAGTGTAGGGGCTACCTACCAAAGGGCTTCCACAACCATTCTGCATGATCTGATACACAAGGAAGTCGAGGTCTATGTGGATGACATGATTATCAAGTCCCAGACTAGAGAAGGTAATGTTCCTGCTCTCTAAAAATTCTTTGAACGACTACGACAATATCAGATGCGACATAACCCATAGAAATGTGTCTTTGACATTACCAAAGGGAAACTCTTGGGATTCATGGTCAGTGAGAAAGGGATAGAAGAAGATCCTACTAAGCTAAAATCCACGCTTAAGATTCCACCTCCCCGAAGGAACAAAGAAGTCTGAGGATTCCTTGGGAAGTTACAGTACATCAGTCGATTCATCATCCAATTGACTTCCATCTGGGAACCCCTCTTCAAACTCCTCTGAAAGTATTCAACCATGGTTTGGAATGAAGCTTGACAAGAAGTCTTCGCCCGAATTAAGCAATACCTAACCCGACCTCTGGTGCTCATTCCACTAAATCCTGGTCTTCCCTTACTCATATACCTAAATATGACAGACACTGCCATAGGGGCTTTGCTAGCCCAATACCTTGAAGAAACCCGCAAAGAGAAACCCATCTACTATGCTAGTAAAAAATTAGTCGGTTACGAGGTCAAATAAATGGCTTTGGAAAGAAACATGTGTTGCTCTTGTCTAGGTTACCCAAAATTTACGACACTACCCATCAAACTCATATCCCGTATGGACCCCATCAAGTACCTACTCGAGAAGCCCTCCCTATCCAGTCGAATGTCCCATTCGTTGATGATTCTAGACGAGTTTGATATCACCCATGTCTCATAGAAATCCATGAAAGGAAAAGCCATTTCTGACTACCTTGATGACTACCCTATGGAAGAAGTCGATGTCTGGATTTTTGAATTCCTAGATGAGAATACCCTTTGCACCTCCCAAGAAGATCTTTGATGATAAATGTTCTTTAACAGTGCTGCCAATAAAAAAGGATATGGCATTGGTATTATCCTAATTGCCCCTGATGACTCCCACACTCCCATTGCCATCAAATTGGATTTTCCCTGCACTAACAACATGACCGAATGCAAGGCATGCATGGTGGGATTAAAAGTTGCTCTCAAGAAAGGAATTAGATACCTCAATGTCTACAGGGATTCATCCCTCATCATCGGTCAAGTACTCAGGAAATGGAAAGTCAAGGATGAGAAACTTTTACCCTTCCATGCCCACCTTGAAGAACTAGCTTCCCAATTCTAAGAAATTACCTTCCACTACCAGCCCCCAAGTAAAGAACAACCCGGATGACGCCCTCGCCACCTTATCCTTAATGATTAACATACCCTAAATAATAACCATGGCCCCCTTCCTTATCTCGAAACAAGATAAATCAACCCACTGTTACCACATCGAGCTATGCATGGCGGAAGAACCCGAAATAGTTGACTACTGGTACTATGACATTTGGCTCCTCCTCAAACATGGTAGGTATCCCCAAAGAGCTAACAAGAAAGACCGAGCAACTCTCCGCAGACTTGCTGCCCAGTATATTGTCTATGATAAAGCACTATTTAAGAGAAAGTTCTATGGAACCCATTCACACTGCATCATAGGGGCTGACATTAAAGAAATGATGCGAAAAATCCACAATGGGGAATACGGACCCCACATGAACGTCCATATGCTCGCCAAAAAAATCATTTGACGGGGATACTACTGGACTATCATGGTTCAGGACTGCACAGCCAACGTGCGAAGATATCTTAAATGCTAACAGTTGTCCAGCTTACAGCATCTGCCTCCGCGAGAATTATACAACATGACTTCTCCCTGGCCGTTTTCCACATGGGGCATCGACATCATAGGGAAATTCATTCCGAAGGCATACAATAGGCATGAGTTCATTCTAGTCACTATTAACTACTTCACTAAATGGGTCGAAGCCGAGTCATACGCAGTTCTGAATGATAAGAAAGGGGCCAAATTCATTAAGAAAAACATCATCTGTCAATATAGGGTCCCACACGAGATGGTATCAGACAATGGGCTACATTTTGAGGCGGTGATTACAGAAGTGGTCGACGAGTATGGGATTTAAAGACATAAATCCTCTCCATATCGACCTCAAAGTAATGGAGCAGTCGGAGCAGCCAATAAGAATCTACAATCCATCATCAACAAGATGATCGAGAGTTATCAGGATTGGTGCAACAGGATCCCTTACGCCTCTGGGTCTACCGCACTTCACTCCGAACCTCTTCTGGGGATACCCCTTACTCTCTAGTCTACGGTATGGAAGCAGTCCTACCCGTGGAGCTAGAAATAGCCTCGTTACACATCATGCTTGAAAGTAAGGTTAGCTAAGAATACTTGTACCATAGTCGTCTTGACGAGTTGTACCTGTTAGACGAAATGAGATTGAATTCTCTCTATCATATACAAGGGTACCATCACGTTAACGCGATCATTCAATAAGAGAGTCAAGCACCGCGGTGTCCGAGAGGGGGACTTAGCCCTCAAATAAATAGCACCATCGCGATTCCATTAACCAACATACTACATAATGAAATAACAGAAAAAAGATTGGATTGGAACAAACACTCCAGCTATAAACTTAATACAATAATCCATAAATGAAAACTAGTTTAACAACTAAAAGTAAAGAGATGAAATCCAATGTCACTAAAACAATGTCTGAATAAGAGTGGGAGACATGCCCGATTAAAATAGATATCTCAAAAGGAAGAAATGATAAGAAAGGACGTGTTTACTACCGAGGTCCTGTAACATCCATAGTAGATACAACACGTCAAATGATCTGAACTCCTAATCTTGGTGTCCCTGTTGCTGTGCCCTTGAATTTTTTTATAAAAAAAGACTTGAAACGGGTCAGAGCCGAAGAAAAACAGTTGAAAAAATTTAGCAATTGCTTAAAATGTAACAAAATAAGGTATTAAATACATGTTAGTACCGCATTCCCTAACTTGAGATCCTCATCCGTCAACTAATATGCATGCCTAACGTACTGCGCTAACCCACCTATTTATGCTACCCTTCTAACTAGTATGACTTAAATTTCTTTGCATCTAATCAATTATAGTCCCCACCTTTATTGTCCATATAATACGGTACTACGTTTTCTCAATTCTTTATACTCATTAGGAATGTCTACTAAATGTTTTAGTTCTTGTATACTTTGATTCATTTAGATATCATAATCTTTCTTATTTACTAACATACTCGTAGAAGACTCAATCACACGTATGTATATACATCACTCTTATCATATCTACGTATACGACACCCCTAGGTGGCCATGTACTGTGGGAATACTCTGCTATCAAGTCTCGGTACATTATGTACTAATTAAGAAAATCGGCTCAGGAAATCTCCCTCGAAACGTAAATAAAATCACACAATATTGGAGGCGAACATCACTCTAGGCCTTTGGGATACGCTCATACCTAACTCACCCAAATGACCGATCACACCCTCATTCACAAAAAAATGGTGCTCAATCCCTAAGGTCTATGTCCTAAGGTACAAGTCAATATTCCCCCAAATGGGCATATCAGAATAAGACTGTCCATGACGCAAAACCTCCCGTAATAGCAAGTATTATAGGTATGATTACACATATTGATCAAACAATAGGTATACACACCACCCATATATATGTATAATATCATCATAGGTATGGACCTTACCTATATCATATGCCCCTTACATAGTATAATATCTCTCGAATGTTATATGTAACATAATACTTATCATAGTAAATTTTCGAGTGTTACTCCATAACCAAATGGTTTCCAAGTGTCCCTTAAGTAAATTCAGTAGGCAATCCCATTTTAGGCTTACTAGTCTTGGTGAAACATACCTTTAATTTTATATAATAAGAAATCAATATCCGGATGAGCTTTTATTACCCGTTAAGATAAATCAATCAATAGTCTTAAACTCTCCTCGTGAAACTAATCTCCAACCCAACATTTCTCTTCTGGTAATTAGAATATCCCTTAACAGGTTCTTATAATTATATCAAGGTCAACCCAAACATTTACCATAAGTTCTAAATGAAAGTGGGAAAACTATGCAATTCTAGGAAACCGAATCGATTCGGCCTTGGTCCAAATTGATTCACCTTCCAAATCAATTCGGTCAAGGAGTCGAATCAATTCGCCTGCTATAGGTCTCGTCCTCTACACTTATAGCAGTTATGGGATTCACCATTTTTAACCACAAAACCTCCATAATTCATTCTCAAACTCCAAACTAAGCACACTAACCATTATACCATTACATATACATGATTTCTTACGTACTGGTATCATGAAATCTTCAAACAACACCCTTAAATTAAATTAATTCAAGATTAAATATTCAAAACCCTAGTTTTTAATTCATGTTCTGAATCAATTCGAACCAAGTCCGAATGGATTCGCCTGCTACAAGACTCGTCCTCTCCACTTATAACAGTTAAGGGATTCACCATTTTTAACATCAAAACCTCCATGATTCATTACCAAACTCCAAACTAAGCCTACTAAATATTATACCATTACATATACATGATTTTTAGCGTATTGGAATCATGAAATCTTTAAAGAACACCGTTAAATTCAATTAATTCAAGATTAAACATTCAAAACCCTAGTTTTTCATTAATGTTCAAGAACTTCAATATTTTCAAGATTTCCTACCATTTTCATGGTGTTTCTCATCAATTTCAGACTACATGTGTAAGGAATTAAATCTAACACCAATCCTACCCAAGAATATGATTTATATCTCAATTTATAAAACCAATTTCCATGAATTTCACAAGATTATTACCCTATTCTAACATAGATAATATATCAAATCATATTTTAGAAAGATTAAAAAGTTTCCTCTATTTTAAGGTTTGATTCCTTATAAAATATTGGTATGGTTGTGATCCTCTCCTCCCGATCTACGCGATGGTGGTGTTTGTGATGCAAGAGTGGTGCAAATTGGCCTTGGGACCTCATCTCTTCTTCCTCCTATGACCTCTCTGTAACTGGATAACCTCTAGCCCTCTAATACCTAAGTTATTGGATGATATAAGCCTACAAATATCGTAGGTCCTCCTTCCTCAAAATTTCAAATGATCGAAATACCCTCTTGGGGTGTTTATTTCGCCTAAAATTGCCCGATGACCCAAACTAAACCCGAGAGTACACTTTTCTGACTATCTCAGACCTTCTCGACACACTGGCTCATTCAAAATGGCCACATGGAATATCAAAAGTAAAATTATATTTTATTTCCCAAATTAAGTTCCGACACGACCGACACGCAAGTCCCGACTGAATTTACCGTAACTATCGTATTTTCACTCTTGACAATTATAATATTTCCTTATCATTATTATTACTGATTCATCTAAGTAATATTCAATAAAAATTAATATTAACCCTTATCTCACTAATTAATATTTATTTTATTGGATTAATTTGCAATTATAATTTAATTAATCCCAATTAATTCTCAATATAAAATCAATGAAGTTACAGGGCATTCCCATCGTTGATCGGGGAATTGTCTCTCTAGAAAGACTGCACTAAGGTTCCTTTCCCTAGGGATTGCATGGGGTCTACCCTAGTTCCTTCCATTCTTCCTCCTCCTCCTAAACCTCCCGACCCTTCTAACCCATGGAAACGATCTTTTTCAAGTGTTCTAACATCAACATCTTCTGCTGAGCCTCTTTTAAAACCTCCATCAACCTATAAAGGATCCCCTGCTGTTATATTCTCCAACGAGGAAATCAAATCATTGGCAACACCTTTGAAATATGCCATTGTTGGTAACTTTTCACATGGTCGACCATCTATGGAGTTTATTCGCAAAACCTTTCTTTATTTCTCATTGAAAATAACTTACAACATTGGCTTGGTAGATTAAAAACATGTCCTTACTAGATTGAACTATAAGGATCATTTCATAAGGTTATGGTCTAAAGAACAATGGTGTATAGTTAAATCGCTTATGAGAACCTTCAAATGGTTCCCTTCATTCAGACCTGGTGTTGAAAGCCCTATTACTCCTGTTTGGATTAACTTTCCAAATTTCCCAATACATTTCTTTTATAAGTCTTATCTCTATTATATCTCTTAATTAATTGGTAAACCTCTAAAACTTTATTCTTCAACTATTTCAATGACCAGACCCAGTCTTACGCATGTTTGTGTGGAACTAGATCCTTACAAAGAGATGGCTGATAGAGTATGGATTAGCACGGGTGATAATGGTTTCTGGCAAGAAATTTGGTATGAAAATTGCCCAAGTTATTGCTCATATTGTTCAAAGAAAGGTCATGGTATAGAAGAATGCATGTTCAAGAATCCAACAAAGAAGAAGATCACAAAAGAAGCTCCTCCTCCTAAAGTCACTAAAGAATGGAAAATCAAAGAATCTCATAAAGCTCCTTAAGAAGACCAGTCAATTCCTAAACCTTCGTAACTTCATAAGGTTAACACAAATCAGGATGTACTGCCTCTAGTAGTACCTGATACGGTGGAAACACCAGATTCGTGCCTTCCTTATTACTTGCAGCCTACAAACCATGCCCTACAAGATAATATGGAAAATGTGGTCCTCTGTGCTGCTATTACTGACGTAATCAGTAATGTAGAAACACTTTCTAAGAGGGATACTGATTTGACACTTAAAGTTAGTCATCCAGCACATTATAAAGATTATGCCGCAGATTCTGATATTATAGAGAAAGCTTCTCTCCCAAGTCAAGAATAATTGTCATTATTTTCCAAATAGTTTGATGCTAAATGGAAGTCTTATCTAGAGGCCAAATCTAAAAGTATGAATAAGCTTGATCCTCACACTTCTCCCTCATCTTCTGGTTTTCTTATTCTTCCTAAGGTAAAAGAAAAACATGATCCTATGTTTAGGAGAAACACCAGGTCAGCTAAGAATCTCAACACATCAACTTCATCCCCACTATCTAAATGATTAATTTTGTTTGTTGGAATATTTGAGCTGTGTCTAATAAACCCTCTATTAGAAGAATGAAAAAGTTGATCAAATTGTATAATCTTCCTGCCTTTACTTTACTTTAACCTAAGCAAGACTCAGTTGCCATTGAAAGGTTTAGGTTTAAATAGAATTTTTAAGGATGTGTCTCTAGTACTTCTTCCAAAATTTGTTTTTTTTTAAAACATAGGCTTTCTATAGAAATTGTTTCGAATGATGATCTGTCCCACATAGTGAAAATTGAAGATCCAAGCTTTGCGTCTCTAATTTTCATAACTGTTGTATATGCTAAATGTTCTAGAGCGGAAAGACTTACTTTATGGGACTTGTTAGAGAATATTTTTGTTCTGGTGTGGAATCACCCTCATGTCATTATGGGGGATTTTAATGTGGTGGCTGCTCAATTTGAAAAAGATGGGGGCTATTCAATTGATTTTCATTCCACCCAAGATTTTAATGATAGTGTTGTCTCTTGTGGCATGTCTAATTTTGGTTTTTCTAGTTCTTAATTCACTTGGTGTAATAATAGAGCAGAAGAAGGTGTAATTTTTGCTAGGTTGGATATGGCCTTGACTAGTAAAAAATGGAATGAAATTTTCCACTCAACATTGGTCCAGCACCTCAATCGCAACTGCTCTGATCACTCCCCCATCCTGATTTCTATCAAATCTGAATCCGATTCCTTTCCAAAGCCTTTCAAGTTTCAAAAAATGTGGTCTACTCATCATGATTTTAAGGCAGTGGTGGATCAGTCTTGGCATTCCCCTTTGCAGGCATCACCTATGAGACTTTTTTCTCTAAAACTTAAGAGGCTCAAATGTGATCTAAAGTCCTGGAATAAAGACACATTTAAGGATATTTTTCAGAATGTCAAGAACCTCGAAGATTCTCTGATTGTTGATGAGCTTAATTTTGATCAATCCCCTACTTCAACTAATAGAATGGCTATGAATGCTACCAAGGCAAAGTTAAATCAAGGTCTAAAAGTTGAAGAAATCTATTGGAAACAGAAATATAATGTCAAATGGCTAAAGGAAGGGGAGCTAAATACAAAGTTTTTCCACAACACAGTTAAATCCAAAAGGAAAAGACTAAGTATTAACAAAATTCTTAATTCAGATCAGCAGTGGCTTCTAACTCAAAAAGATATTAAATCTGAATTTGTCTCTCATTTCCAAAATCTTCTTTCTCATTAGCCTACATCTCCCATATCTGCTATGCTTGATGTAATCCCAAACATTATTCCCTATGATTTCAATGAGTCCCTCATATCTTATCCTTCTGAGCCAAAAATTTTGTATGCTATAAAGAGTTTGAATGTTGATGCAGTCCTTGGTCCTGATGGATTTAGTGGTTGTTTTTATCTTTCATGCAGGGCTATAATTAGACATAACCTCCTTCTTCGCAGGTAGCCAAATTCCTATGAGTTGGTCATCAAATTCAATCTCCCTCGTTCCTAAAACTACTTATCCTTCCTCTTATTCAAATTTCAGACCTATTAGCTTATCCAACCTCCCTTTCAAAATCATGTCCAAAATGCTTAATTCTATACTTACCACCACTCTTCCATCCATCATCTCCCCTAATTAATCTGGATTCATTCAAGGTAGAAGCATCACTGAAAATGTTCTTTTCGCCCATGATCTAACTGCTGATATCGATTAGAAATCTCATGGTTCAAATCTCATTCTTATTTTTTATGGAGAGAACTTATGAACGAGTCTCATGGATGTTTGTTCTTTTTGTGTTGAGAAAATTTGGATTCAATGAATACTTTATTGATATGATATGGTGGCTTATATCTAATAACTAGTTCTCGGTGATTATGAATAGCAGGGCTGCTGGTTTTTTCAAGTCTTCAAGAGGTCTCAAATAAGGGGATCAACTATCCCCTACCCTCTTCATTATTATTGTTGAAGTGCTATCTATATGCCTTGATAAGATATTATCTGATAATGTGATCAAACCTTATAAACAACCTATAGGTTCTCCTCTTATTTCACATTTATCATATGCGGATGATATTATCATTTTTACAAATGGTTGCAAGAGAAACACTGAAAAATTAATGGAATTTCTGCATGAGTATGAAGATGTCTCAGGTTAGAAGATTAATATGCATAAAAGTTCTTTTACAACTGGGAAAAATACAACCATAGATAGAAGGAATGCCATCTCATCTAATCTAGGCATGTAGTTCAAGTCTTTGCCTTTAAAATATCATGGTTATCCTCCTTACAAAGGTAGAATGAAATTGTGCTATTTTACTGACTTGATTGAAAAAATTAG
Source organism: Sambucus nigra (assembly GCA_949130495.1). Lineage (NCBI taxonomy): Eukaryota > Viridiplantae > Streptophyta > Magnoliopsida > Dipsacales > Adoxaceae > Sambucus > Sambucus nigra. The sequence goes on along the minus strand of OX422207.1, from coordinate 304,317,685 downwards.
ACAGAAGGTGGCAGGATGGAAGCTAAAATACCTATCTCCAGGAGGAAGACTTATCTTGATTAATCATGTTCTAGCCTTTATTCCAATTCATACAGTGGCTGCTCTACATCCACCAAAAACTATAATTAGAAGAATTGATGTTATTTTTGCTAACTTCTTTTGAGGATTTTCTCAAGGGGATAAAGCTAAATATCATTGGACTTCTTGGAAAGAAATATGTCAACCTTTTGATGAAGGAGGCCTGAACATCATAAACATGAATGCCATCATTCAAGCTGCCATTTTAAAGCTATGCTGGTCTCTTTTCTCTTCTAAAAGTATTTGGGCCTCTTTCATGAATCACAAATATAAATCCTCTTTTCTCTCTTCTTCTAATGGTTCACATGCCATTAAAATAATTAAATCTATCTAGAGTATCTTTCGAGGATATCACCTTTAAAGATGGGGACAAGTATATCTGGTCAATAACTTCTTATGGAAATTTTTCTTTCAAATCTGCTTATATGTCCAGCATACCTCAAAATCCTTCTTCAATGGTTTGGAAATTTATTTGGTCATCTTATTGTCCTCTCAAAATCTCCATTTTCACTTGGAAGTCGATGCACCAAGTTGTTCCCCTTGATTCTCAGCTTAAAAAGCTAAATTTTAAGTTAGCCTCTAGATGCAGATGTTGTTATGAACATGAAGAAATCATCAGCCACACCTTCCTAAGGGGTCTTGTTGCCACTCAACTGTGTAATTGTTTTGGAAATTTATTTGGTCTTAAGTTAAACTTCCACTCTTGTCAGTCTATTCTTATATCTTGGTGGATCAAAAAGTACAATGTTCATATCCAATTCCTCATTCACCACCTTCCTATCGTCATTGTCTGAGAGATTTGGCTTGAAAGAAATATATGCTTTTTTATGGCATTGAAATGAACGAACAACTTATTATATCAAATGTTATTTCTTTAATGACTTCTCTGGCAGCAGGTACAAAGATTTGTAGCAATGTCTAACAAGGTGATCCCCATATTATTTCTCTTTTCTATTTGAAAATTCATAGGAAACCGTCCCCTTTTTTAGCTATATCTTATGAAAAGCCTCCTCAAAATATAGTTAAGTTAAAGGTGGATGGATCTTCCAAAGTCAATCCAGGAGAAAGTGGATGTGGAGGTATCCTTAGAAATCATAAAGGTGACTTTATATCTGCCTTTTCTTCTTTTGGGGGATTTCAAACTAGCCTATCTGCTGAAGTTGAAGGTTTAAAAGAATGCATTGATCTATGCCTAATGCTGAACATCAAAGAGCTCATCATTTAAACTGACTCTAAATATCTTCTCCATATGGTGCAAAAGACATAGAAACCTCCTTAGAAAATGAAAAAGTCCATTGAATATTGCTCTATGGTTATTTCAACACATCAGTTCCAGATTCATCATGTCTATAGACACGGTAATAATGTTGTTGATAGCCTTGCAAATATAAATACTTCTTCCTCAAGCTCTGCCTATTACACTTCCTTCAACCAACTGCTAAGAATCACAAAGGGTTTTTTCAAGATTGATAAGATTGGCCTGCCTTCAATCAGACACGTTTTTTATATTTATGGCTTGTTTTAACATAGTTTTTGTAAAGGGAATTCTTAAAATTTCCCTTTGTTTTTGCTCTTCACTTTCTTTGAATTGGTCTCTCCAAAGATCTCCTCTCTTTATCTTAGTTCAGAACATAAAGGCTATTTCTCCTAAGATCTCGTCTCTTTACCTAGGAGAGGATATTTCTCCTATATTAATAAAATCTAGGGGGTTTTAACCCTTTTCCTAAAAAATAAAAATTAATTTCCAAATATAATTTAATTAATCCTAATTAATTACCAATATAAAAATCAATGAAATTATGGGGTGTTACACCAATTTACTACCAAAAATCGATTTGGAGATCACCAGGCGCTCCCAGACGCCACTTTGACCCCAATCAACTTAATCGTAATAGACAAATATCAATGGATATTTGAAGGGCACTGAAATACCTTTCCAAAGGTCTACCCCATGCATCAAACGGGATAACCGTTCGGACGAACGATCCGTTTTTCTCAAAAACTGATTCGAAGGCCACCGAATGCTCCTGAGCTCCATTTCACCAAAGTCAATTCTTCAGCTTAAACGATACTAAATGAATCTTCTAAGGTCACTTAATACCCTTTCCAACCGTCCACCTCGTGAAAAAATTAGTCTTAAGATATCGATGAACGATCCATTTTACTTTGACTTCATCGGGTGTTCCGGGCCCCATTTGACCAAAGTCAACTCTCTGAACCGAGAAAATCTCTTTGGAACGTAAAAGTTCCTAGCATAACCTTTACAATGGTCCACCCCGTGCACAATTATGACTTGTGGTTCGGATGAAAGATCCATTACCATTCAACAATCTTCTATCCCAAGGACCGACGGGCGCTTCCGATCCCTGTTTGACCCAGAGTCAACTCTCGGATCTGGCCAGCCCAAAGGACTCTTGAATGTCTTTGAATTACCATTCTACTAGTATGCTCCGTGCACAATTTGGATTTACGGATTGTGTTCTATGACCTTTTTTTAGAAAAATATGCATGAGACTACCGATTGGCAGGTCCATGTCCCCGCCAATCAACAATGTGTCTAGGGTCACCTCTTGATTGACAAGGATAGGGATATGCCGATCGTAAGACCCCCTACCATATAAAAGTAGGGCATGAGCTCACTTTCAAGACACACCTCATATCCATCAATATCAGTGATCTCATAAACATTCTCCTATAATCAACTAATTTCCCTTATGTGAAATTCCTTTCCATCTCTCATTCCCATCACTTTCATAGCCTATTTAGAAAAGATATTTTTCTCTTTTATGCACATTCATATCAACTTGCAAGATATCTCATCAAGGATCAAGGTCAAGCCTCAATTCTCCAAAGATGGTCTAAATACCTTTTCTTCTCTCTAAATTTCTATACTTTAGATCATACACATTAATATCGCATGCTTTATTAGTTATATTGCACATACTTTATTTTCTATAAAAAAATCAAAGCAAAGAAAAAGAGGGTTACACCTATAAATTTCAACGGGATTATTCACCATATTTTCTCAAAACTAAAAACATATTTTTTAACACACACATATATAATAAATTCTCGTTTAAATCGATGGGATAAACCCTACCCTTGTGCCGTAGGCGAACTATGTGGACTTTGATTCCTTTATAGGCTACGTCGGCGTTTCGGGCTAAAACTCAAGACATGAGTCCAATTTTCCAATTTTTCATACATTATACTTATATATCATACTTATGATTCATACTCACATCTCATCTAACACATATTATCGTCTCATCATAACGATCAATATCTTGATAAGCTCAAATATCATATTTTTTAATTATTATTTTGGGAACATTCCTTTGGATGACATCACTCTATCTTTTTTATGATATAAGTCGAGCGATTCAGATCTCCATTTATACATACACGCCCACACACTTCACGGATAAATTAAGGAATATAGTAACATAACCCCATGAGAGATCTAAAGCGTGGTATGGGTGCCTAACACCTTCCCATTCCATAACTTAGACCCCAAACCTCTAAACTATTAGTTTCGTAAGCATATATTTGTCTTTGATGCCATTCTCTCGAGGTAGTGACATGTTCTTTTGCCTATTTCGTGCAAAATAAGCTGGAAACCCCATCTCTTTACATCACCCCACATCGACGACGATCAAGGCGCTCCTAGAAAAGTGGCGCGAGACCTTCTCTCTCTCTACGAGTGCGCACGTGCGAACGTCGAGAACCTTCCGAGACGGGAGGAAATAGCCAAAGGAGGGATGGCCACAGTGGTGACTCCGTTGGGGATTCTTCTTAAGAGAGATAGACTCTTTTTGCATGAATTTATCATTTTCTACTTGTGTGCATATGCACCTACATGTATGTTCCTTTTTTTTCTCCTCTATTAATTCTTGTATATATCTACCTCATGTTTATATCACCTCTCACTCACTTTTCACCTCACACACTTGTAGATACTCACCATGTACACTTCACACTACTCACACATATGATCACTTATATCCGCATGTTGAACACACCACTTAAAATATTCATGCTCAGGTGTCACTAGCACACAACTCCACTTATCACACTTGTATATATCCATGATCACTCACACTTATCACACACTACTTGTAGTTGATCCATTCTTAGGTTCACTTATTCACACATCACTCACTCTCACATATTCATGCTTAGTATAATCTCCATGATAGATTTACCTTTAATGATACTTGTACATTTATAGTGCTCATCATGCCAAACAAAAATACTCTCTCCATAATATACTAATCACGAATCATGCATTTTGCACACTACATCACCAAAGATCTTCGATATTAACCAACATTTTGTCCCATTATACGGGTCACTTTGTGATGGACGCTGGTCCAGCAGGTTTCTATTAGCCTAATCAATATGACTCTCACCTTCCATTGGTCAAGTACCTTCGATGTATATCGAATGGTTCCCCCTATATCATACCGCTTGATCGAAGTCATGACGAGAGGTATATAGTAGGGAACTCGTTCACGTATGTCGAGTATATCAAATTCTTTCTCATACATATTGTCCCAGTGAGATATATAGTGAGGCGGTTCACATAAACTTGGGTATATCAAATGGCTTGTCCACACATACCAATTACGCTCAAAATCAAGACGTATATCTTGGAAGTCATTCCAAAAGGGGGAATCTTTCCACTAACCCAACAAATGTATAACCTCATATAGTCGTTAAACCTAGGGCACTCATATTTAGCATGCTGCCCAAATTTTCGTGTGATTTCATCACTTTTAGAATAGGACCCTGTCCATGAGCCTGGAAACAAGTCAAACCATGTTTTACATATTTTTCAAAACCAATTGTTCCCAGGATCGGGTTACGTCTGACATTTCTTTTGCATTTAGGTAAACCGAATACAAGTGAAAACATAAACATAATAATAATCATGTCGGGAATCTTCTCTCATTTTTCCCTTATTCCTTACAAAAAATGTTAGAAATTTTTTCCCCTTCTTTTCAAAATACCAAAACAAATACCAAAAATATTTTTTCCTTCCCTTTCCAAAAAATATCAAAAACATTTTCCTATTTCTTCTAAAAGATTCTTCCCTTTATCTTTCAAAAATAAATTCGAATCATTTTCCTTCTTAGGTCAATCACATACCCGACTCTTAGCTTGACACCCTATTGGCTTTGGTCCTTTTTCAAATTGCCCCGAAGCTCCATCAGTTCTCCCGCTAATTCCTTCGTATCCAAAATCCACATTTGCCTACTTTCCATGGAGAATGAAAACCAAGTACCAAATGTACAACTTGATTTAATGATGATACCAGTCCAACTTACCTCCAAGATTAACAACCTTTAAACCGACATTCATGAAATGCAATAAAATTGTGTCTGTATTCTCAAAGAGCCCGAGGTCCTCTTCCCTCGCACTATGGGTCCGCCTGAACCTGAGCCTATTTGGGTCCCGAAACAATATCAGCACGCTCCACATGACCCTCCTGCTAATGGTCCACCTCCAACTCCACTCCCAATGCCGAATCTTGCCTAGATAGGGGCTAACTTGCCAGTTTCTAGTGATCCAAAGGAAGAAGAGTCGAACAAGGTCAATGAGGACCTTAATCTATTGACTAAGAAGTTTAACCAAGTTCGAATCTCTGAGAACTATATGGATTACACCCATATGTCTCGCTACCCTAAAGAAAGGCTACTAAAAAACTTTAAGATGCCCAACATTGATAAGTTTAGGGATATCGGTCCCCCAATTATTCATCTCTGAAGTTACCGTCAAGCCATACCTCTCCTAGGTGACTCTGAGGAAATAATGGCCCAGATGTTCAAATAGAGTTTCAAGGAAAACGCTCTTCGTTGGTTACTATCCCTCGAGGAATCTAAAATTTGTAGTTGGGAGGATGTTACCCGTGAATTCATGTCATAGTATAAGTAGAACGAGGAATTAATGCTTACACTCTGTGATTTAGAACATCTCACGAAGAATCCTGAGAAAACTGTTAGTAATTTCATATCAGGTAGAGGGAGAAAGTGGCCACCATTAGTCCTATTAATGAATCGGATTTTATCCAGATCCGAATCTGAATCCCATCCATTTAAGCGGATATGGATCATGCCTAAAATTCGATTATCCGATTACCCGATTACTTGTTTATTAAATAGGGCGAATTTGGATTCATATACTCCGATCCGTAAATAATCCAATCCGATTAATATTTTTGATATATATATATATATATATATATATATATATATATATATATATATGAACTATATACAATATATTTTTAATTAACATATATTGTATTTAATAATATTTTAAATTTAAATTTTAAATATATATTATTATAGTTCCTTATTTCATTATCTGTTTTTTTAACATTTGCAAAATAAATTTATGAAATAAGAGTTGAAAATAAAAATGTTGCAAATCAAGTTTAACATAAATGGATAATCATATATGATTCGAATCCATTTAACATAAACAGATATGGATTTATATTTGCTTGATCTGATATAATTAATAAACGAATCGGATTCGAATCTGTTTAACATAAACGGATATGGATTTGCATTTTCCTGATCCGATCCGATTAATAAACGGATCAGATCCGAATCCATTTAACATAAATGGTTATGGATTTGGATTTTCCTAATTTGGTCCAAATTCGATCCGTTTATTGTCCTAGCCACCATGACCAACCGGACTTTCAAAGAGGAGAAAGCCAGTATTGTGAAGAAAAACTTCTTACCCCATGTTTGAGCGACGATGGGAGGATAGTATTACCCCCATTTTTTATCCCTTCGAGAAGCTAGAATAGAAATAAAAGAAAGTGTTGCCAAGACAAAAGCTGAGCCAAAGAAAGTATCCAGACAGTTTACTGCCAGAAAATATGAGAAGCCTACCAATACCAGAGTTTCAACCATTAATAACATCTCTCAACCTGCTACTTCGTGGGCACCATAAAGCCTCCCTAACCCGTTAAGAAAGAATACCCAGCTTCACATTCCCCTCTTCAAAGTCTACTGAAACCTTTTAAGATGAAATATTATCAAGCCATTAGAACCTCGTCCATTACCAAACCCACTTCCTAAAAATTTCAAACTCGATGCCCATTGCGATGTTTACCAAACTTCCAGTCATACTAATGATCAGTGCTTCCATCTCTGAAATATAATCCAAGGTCTGATTGACTCAGCTACCATCGCCCTACCATCCAATCCTAATCCAAACACTACTTACAATCCACTCCCAAATCAGACAAATGTTATATTCCTAGAATAAGACCCGGAATTTAACTCGTTTATCGAGATTATACCCAGTAAATCACCCATCATACCTATATATTTACCTAAACCCCTCAAAGTTTACCCATATTTTCTCCTACACCCCACCTTCTTTGCCCATCATCCCCTTTCACTTATTACAAGAGCATGTATTGTCGTTTGAACTCGTTCTAGTAGAAAAGACATGGAATTGCCAGCGATACTGAACCAACTCCTAGAGTTTGAGCTAAAATTACCCTTAGAAATGACCATTGACTCCCAAAAGTTTAGCACATTGTTCATGGAAGCCCAGAGGTGGGATCGCGAGTCAGATAATTGGGTAGTACCCGCTAATGAAGTCATCTTAGATGATGCCCTCCAAATTATGGTAGACTTATTTCGATAAACTGGTAAAATTTTTAGTATATTCGAGCTACTTGATGCTTCGAAACTACAATGGAGCTTGGTTCATTCACTTTTACAGCTCCCTGTTGAGTGGGAGGATATATACGAAGAGGTCGCTAAGGTTGTAAAATGCATTGACTTATGGTGGAAGGATGACATTGTTGCCACCAAATGGGGGGAAAAATTTGATAGTTCAGATAAAAGGAAAAGCCCAAAAAAGACTATCCCAGTAGTTAATATATGTGGAATGATATCATTTGAAGATCTACTAGGAGATATCTATAAAGTGGTCGAACATCTCGAGATAGACGAAGAAATAGGATTTCTATTTTCCCCTCTTTTGTGAATCATATGACAAGATCTGGGAGGCATTACCAGGTTCTAAACCCTCAATCATTAATGATAGATAAGGGAAAATGGTGTTGAGAAGCTCCTTATGTCGAAAATGACCCTTGAGGAGAGCAAGATCCTCGATCAGTTGAAGAAAACTCGGGTTAATAACACTTTGTGGGGACTCTTTATGTCTTCCGAAGTGCACTAAAATTCCTTGATTAAACTGCTCATTGGGCCCACAATACCTCCTTCTATCACCCTAATAGAAGCCCTGAACTTGGTTGGGTCTCTAACCTTTATTAGGATGCTCTCCTTATCCAAGGAAGAAATCCCTATGTTTGGTCCAAATCATAACTATGCTCTCAATATCTCCATCCATGTGATGAGGAATACAGTCCCACTTTCGCTTGTTAACAATGGGTCAACACTTAATTTTTGTCCGTTAAGAACCCTAAACTACTTGGGACTAAAAGTAAGAGAGCTTGATCCAACTTATATTGCGTTGCGTGCTTATAACAATACTCCTCGGGAAGTGATGGGATCCATAAAGCTTACAATAGAGGCTGGACCTATAAATCCAGTTACTAAATTCCAATTCATAGAAATCCTGATTTGTTTCAACATGTTACACAGACGACCATGGCTCTACAGTATCAAGGATGTGTCTTCCTCCCTCTATCATAAATTGAAGTTCTTCGCTAATGGGCATGTCATCACCATCTTAGGTGACGATGATAATACTGAGAATGCAAGAGCCAGTAACCTAGTACTATAGATACAAGATGGGGCATTTAGTATGCTCCTTAAAGGATTTTAAGTCGAACCACTTTTTCTCCCAACAGGGAATGATTTTACAAATTGGTTCTTTCTAGAGCACAACCCTGACGGCAATGTCAATATGATACAAATGTTCAAGAATATGCACTTCATGCCTGGACTGTGGCTGGGACGACAATAACAGGGAATAGTAGAACTTATAGTGTTGAATAAGGCCTTTCCTCTATGTGGCCTGGGTTATCAACCATCATTAGAGGAACTTAGAATTCTCCCCCAACCTCGGTTGAAGAGAAGTCTAAAAAATGATAAGACTGTCTCATGGGATTCCTTGAATGGGAGATTCATTAAAGAGGGTGAATATTTTCCCTTTTGTGGCTTTCCCGAATTGTGGTGTGATCATGTGGATAAGAAGATGAAGCCTAGAATGGAGATCATTTCCCAAGATAATTACTCATGGGCCAAAAGCTCCCAGAATCATGTGCAACCTCTCGTTGGGAAGACTACAACTGTTACAGAGGATTTTAAGTGATGTGAATTCGAGGATTCATTCAATTTGTAGATATGTGGGTTGGCACTTTGCATGATCCACTCAATCTCTACATTATCGAATCCGTCCATCATGATGAAGACTACTAATTCACCCCTCCTCAACCGGAAAGTTGTACCAGTTCCACCTGCTAAGATGCAACCCAACCCAACCAGATGTTTATCCCATTTCTTCTTATGTTCCTACTTGTTTTGATCATAATGTAATCAAGACCTCATTTGATGAGGTTTTCAACGTTATTTTTCCTAAGAATGAAATAAACAAGATTTTGAGTATCTTTTTGTGCCTTACATTAATTTTTTTGATTCTAATCAAACTCTTAATGATGATGATTTTACAAATGAATAATTCTTAAATTGATCTTAATAAGGTTAAAAATAAATAACATAACTGCGTTCAAATTAATGAAGATGAAACTGTTGTTATTAATCTCGGCTCTAGTAGCCAACTGCGTGAGATTAGAATACGGTCCACCCTTGATGAGCATAAGTGTGTGCAACTCGAAGAACTACTAAAGGAATTTGTTGACGTCTTTGCATGGTCCTATGACGATATGCCCCAAATTGATCTCGAAATTTCTCAACACGAGATTTTGACTCCCTCTAAATGCAAACTGGTTAAACGGAACTGTGAAAGCTCCGTATCAAATGGTTACTCAAGGTTAAGGAAGAGGTGATCAAATAGTTGAACGTGGGCTTTATTCGGGTGATTGAATATACCATATGGTTAGTAAACATTGCACATGTGTTAAAATTAGGAGCAAAGGTTCGCATGTGCATTGATTATCGAGATTTGAACAAGGCCTCTCCAAAGGATGATTACCCACTGCACAAAATCGACATGACTATGGATAATATGTCCCGTCTCGCTCTCAAGTCATTCGTTAATGTGTTTTCAAGATACAATCAGATCAATATGAACCCTAATGATCAAGAAAAAACCGCATTCATCACCCCTGAGGAACCTTCTGTTACACAGTTATACCATTCGATCTCAAATATGTAGGAGATACCTACCAAAGGGATGCCACAACCATCTTGCATAACCTGATACACAAAGAAGATGAGGTGTACGTGGATGATATGAGTATAAAGTCTAAGACTCAGGACGGTCATTGATCCTCTCTCCAAAAGTTTTTCAAACGAATGCACCGATACCAGATCCAACTTAACCCACAAAAATGTGTCTTTGGCGTTACCAAAGGAAAGATTTTTGGATTCATGTTTAGCAAGAAGGGGATTGAAGCATATCCTGCCAAACTAAAATCCATACTCGAGATTCCACCACCATAAACGGAGAAGGAAGTCCAATGATTCCTAAGAATTATAGTATATCAGTCGGTTCATCAACCAGTTGACTTCCATTTGTTAACCTATCTTCAAACTCATACTAAGTGATTATAATAAAGTCTGGAATGAATCTAGTTAAGAAGCCTTTGACCAAATCAAACTGTACCTTACCCAACCTCCGGTACTCATGCCACTACAACCTGGTCCCCCCTAATTCTATACTTGATCGTGATAGACACTGCAGTTGGGGCTTTGCTATCCCAATACATTAAAGAATCCTGCAAAGAGAGGGACATCTACTACGCTAGTCACAAATTTTCTAGATACGAAGTCAACTACACTAGCTTAGAGAAAGAATTTATGGCCCTTGTCTGGGTCACTCAAAAATTACGGCACTACATGCTCGCTTTTCTGATCAGACTTGTGTCTCGAATGGATCCTATCAAATACCTGCTTGAGAAACCTACCTTATCTAGACGGATGGCCTGATGGTTAATAAAGCTACCCGAGTTTGATATTGTGTATGTCACACAAAAATCCATGAAAGCAAGAGCCATCTCTGACTACCTTGCCAATTACCCCATAGAAGAAGCCAATGTTTGGATCTCTGAGTTCCCGAATGAATATATCCTTTGTACCTCCAAAGAAAACCTCTGATGGAAAATGTTCTTTGATGGTTCTACCAAAAAGAAAGGATATGGCATTGGGATACTACTAATCACACCTAATGATTCTCATACTCCCATTGCCATCAAGCTGGATTTTCCCTGTACTAATAACATGACCGAATATGAGGCGTGCACAGTAGGCCTCAAAGTTTCTCTTAAGAAAGGAATCTTATGCCTAGATTCCTACGGGGATTCAATCCTCATCATCAACCAGGCCCTTAGAAGAGGGAAAGTGAAAAATGAAAAGCTCTTAGCTTTGCAAGCCCCCTAGAAGAGTTGGTCTTCCAATTTTGAGATATCACCTTACACTACTTGCCTTGAACAAGGTACGGCTTGGACGATACCCTTCCTACTTTAGCCTTCATGGTCGACAATCCCGAAGGAATAATGATGACCCCCTTCCTAATCCATAAGCAGGGTAAGCCAAACCACAACTACCATATTAAGCTTATCACAGAAGAAGATCTTGATATCGCCAAGTTCATGTATTACGACATTTAGCACCTACTCAAGCACAATAAGTACCCCCTGGATGCCAATAAGAAAGACTGAGAAACCCTCCGCAAGATGCCTGCCCAATACATTGTCTGCGATAAAGAACTATTTAAAATAAACTTCAATGGAACCCACTTACACTGCATCGCAGGGGAGGACATTGAAGATAAGATACAGAAAATCCACAGTGAAGTGCGGACCCCACATGAATGGCCATATGCTTGCCAAGAATATTATCTGGCAGGGTTACTATTGGACTATAGTGGTTCAAGATTTCACCGCCTATGTTCGGAGATACCGTAAATGCCGACAATTTTCCAATCTTCAATAATTGCCTCCGCGATAATTATACGATATGACTTCTCCCAAGCCGTTATCCACATCGGTAGGGAAAATTACACCTGAATCCTCCAATAGGGACGAGTTCATCATGGTTTCCATTTATTACTTCACCAAATGGGATGAAATTGAGTCATACGCAGTGCTGAATGCCAAAAAGTTCCCAAGTTCATCCGAAAGAACATCATCTACCGACACGATGTCCCGCGCAAGATAGTGTTAGATAATTGGTTACATTTCGAGGCAAAAGTCACAAAATTGGTCGACGAGTATGGGATTCAGATACACAAATAGTCTCCCTACCAACCACAAACCAACGGTGCAGTTGGAGCCACTAATAAGAACCTCAAAGCAATCATTAACAAAATGGTTGAGAGTTGTCGAGATTGGGTTGATCATATCCCCTACGCCCTCTAGGGATATAGTACTACAGTCCGGGTATCTACTAGGGTTTCCCTTTACTCTCTGGTATAGGGCATGGAAGAAATCCTACCCACTGAACTAGCAATTCTTTCACTACACGTCATGCTTGAAAGCAAGGTCAGCGAAGAAGACTGGCAGCAGAGCCGCCTTAATGAGTTGTCATTCTTGGGTAAAAAGAGGATACAAACTTTATATCATATATAGGGGTACTATATCCGGATAGCATTCAATAAGAGAGTCAAGGGTTGTGAGGTCTAAGAAGGGGATTTAGCCCTTAAATTAATCGTACAACCCGTTTGGGACCCTATAGGGAAATTCAAGTCGAACTAGAGTGGCTCCTACATTATAAAGAAGATCTTATCTGGTGTCCTCGCTATGCTTAATGACCTCGATGGAGAAGAGATGGCATGTCCAATCAACCTGGACCATCTCAAGAAATTCGACCCTAGTCCGAAATCTTGGAGCACTACGACTCCTCTCATCTCCTTTCTATTTAAAAAAACAAATTCTTCATTTCCCTCTACTCAGAACTACATTGGGGTCTGATTATCTAAAAGTCCTTTTTTTTTTCTTTCAAAAATGAATCTCAAAAAAATTTCAAAACCCCAGAGGTACATAGGTATCCCATACACTCTACATGGGCACGACCCCTTCGTTTTCACAAAATGTTATTCTTTTCTTACCTCCAAGAATGATAGTTCATTTTATTATTTATATGAACAAAAGAATTATATATGCCTTAATGATTGGTATAGATAATTCAAATGAAAAACTCATCAAGAGGCACAATAATATAATTAAATTCCCTTTTAGTTCCATTTTGGGAAATTTTGGCACGATTACATGAAATATCAACGTAGGGAGTCAAACAACTACCCTCTCGCTAAACCAACTGTCCTAAAAAAAACTGAACTACTCTTAAACAAACTAATCGAACCTTCTCAAATTATTCCCACAATCAATGATAACCAAATATATAACCAGCTTCACAAATATCACCAACTTCACTAAAGATTGTACCCGCAGCTACCAGAAAATCTATCCCCGTCATCATCTACATCTTGAGGCACCCATGAATAGTGTAACGAAGGCACTCCATGGAATGGTAAGCCTAACGAGCCTAGGAAAAACCACTACGCCTCCCTCCATGGTGTCAAACATGGCAAGACATCTTCGCCCGCTCTTCTCAGCCAATATCTTAGCCAATATCCTCCTCCATAGCCATTTCATGTAGTCTTCAGAAACATGCCAAACTTTGCCAACAGGTTAAGAAAAATGGGTTGAAGTCTGATGACTCTCCCATAAAGAGCCCAACCACATGCCCATGCCTTCCGTCAAATCCTCCACCGGGAAGAAGTCTAGAATTTGGTACGACACAATATGCTGCCATCAACCTTGATGCAGGAGTTGCCAAGGAAAATAGAAGGAGGTCTTCCTAAGGCTAACTAACTGAATATATTGGTATTCCCCCACTTCCATAATAGGCTGTAACTTCCCCTAATAGGGTACCAAATAATGCAGACATCGATATCTATGCTCCAAAAACAAGTTTACCTAGTTCTTAATGTTCGGGCCGAAGCTGATGAAATCACAAGTGAAAAAATTCAGCACAACTGCCAAGGGATATTAAGGGGGACCTCCAAGTAAAATATCTTAGCCAACCTCATGAATATTATAATCGGGCTACATCTTAGAAAATCAGAACAACCTTCCCTCCAAGGATTTAGACCGTTCAGGGTCTCTGTCAGTAACATCATCGTAGGGTTACGACAATACGACATCCACACAGTAATGGCAGCAAGTTGAGGGTCCACCAGCAAATCCCCATTCACCAGCAATAATTTCAAAGTTAAGATAAGGGCAATGACTTCAATATCAATAGAGTCTCTTTAACACACCAGATTCAACACAATCCAAATAAGGTGAAAAACCCGAATCTATAACCCAACCATCTATTCCCCTAATCCATATGCCAACCAAGCCGCCAAGGCCTTTCGCTGTTCAAAAAATTCTAAAAAACTCATTTTTCCTACTCAAAATAAATCCCTTCAAAAGGGAAGGTCTTTTTCAACCAAGACACTAAGGCCACCTTCTACTAAAAAATATTCAAAAATTCCCAAAAAAAATATACTTTTCCTACTCTTTCTCAAAATAAAAACTCTATAGTAAATTAAAGTGCATGTAGAGTAAGCCACTGAATCAAGATAAATAAAATATGCATCTTTTTCTGCCTTTTCTAAGTCTCTATTCAGGTGAAATGCCACTACATCAAGCATGCCATATGGTCAACGCCAAGCTCCCATAGTCAATGATGAATTTGTAAGAAAATCTCGAGGAGACATCCTCCAAGGGTAAAAGGTTACCTACATCCCCAATAGGAATTCAACAACCCTACCTAATTCCACATGCCCCATCTCTGGTGTCAGGCTCAATGTATGATCCACCTCTATCTGCGTACCCTCGCAGTCAATCCCCAATCGCCCCTGACACCAACTGATCGGCACTATCCCTTCCCCAAGGTAGTCCAAAAGACCGTGCCACTACCATTTGGTAACTCCCATAATCTGTCGATCGGCAGCCCCCTAAAATTTCGTATAAAAAATCACTAAAAATGCAAAAAGATTCCAAAAATTTCCCAAAGAATTCCTAAAATTACCCAATAAATATCCAAACATTTATTCACCAATGAAATAATTTTTAAAATCACCAAGTCCCCAACCAGATTAATACCACATTTTTATCCCCAACTTAACACCCTAAAGAAAGTGCACCCATTACCACTCCCCAGCGGAATCCCGAGAACTTCATTTTCAGCAAAAATCAAGTGCTTCCTCAATAGTGCTACCCATTTCCATAGTGAAATCCCTAAAACTCATACTCAAGATAAATCAAAAGCTCCTCAACAGAGCTACCCGTTCTCCAGCAGGAATTCTCAAATAAATTTCCCTCCCCAAAAAATCCAAATTTTCCCAATCAAAGTTAGAAGCCTTAACCGAGCATCTTTCCCCAGTAACACATTCCCAGTGGTATCCAAAAAAATCAAGATATCAAATGGAATAAGATTTCAAGCCCTTGTCAATAGTACATAATCCCCAAATAGATGTCTCCTCCCCAGTAGAGTCTTGAACAAAAATTCCCCAAGAGAGTTGTCCCCTACTTAAGGTCCTCAAAATTGATGCCGACCCTCAGAATTGGTTGCCCCAAATTAAGGTCCTCATAATTGATCTTGACCCTCAAAATTGGTCGCCTCTACTTAAGGTACTTAGAATTGTCCTGGACCCTCAGAATTGGTCGCCTCTACTTAAGGTCATCAGAATTGACCTGGACCCTCAGAATTTTTCGCTCCCACTTAAGGTCCTTAATATTGACTTCGACCCTCGTAATTGGTCGCCTCTACTTAAGGTCCATAGAATTGACCTCGACCCTCAAAATTGGTCGATCCCACTTAAGGTCCTCAGATTTGACCTCGATCCTCAGAATTGGTCACCTCTACTGAAGGTTCTCATAATTGATCTTGACCATCCGAATTGGTCACTCCCATTTGAGGTCCATTAAATTGACCTCGACCTCGACACTCAGAATTGGTCGCTCCCCACTTAAGGTCCTCAGAATTGACCTCGAACCTCAAAATTAGTCGCTCCCTACGTAAGGTCCTCAGAATTGACCTCGACCCTAAGAATTGGTCACTCCCTCTTAAGGTCCTCAGAATGAACCTTGACCCCTAGAATTGGTCGTTCCCACCTTAGGTCTTCATAATTGACATCAAACCTCAAAATCAGCTAGCCCCATCATACCCATAGACCCTCAAAATCAATCTCAACACTTTGAATCGATCATCCTTGCCCCTTTAGGTCCATAGAATTGGCCTCTTTCCCAAAACATCATGTGGTGTCTATTCGATAGCTTTCACTTATCCAAGCTCACTCATTGAGGGGATCTATAGACACCGCATTCTAGAACCCCCTAAGTCTCTCCTTAGGTCCTTAACACGTCCCTCTTTCACTAAAAACCCTAAGTCATACTCCGGTTACAGATCTAAAGGCCACTGGGTGCTCCTGAGCCTCTTTTAACTCCGATCAAATCTATCGTCGGAGAGAAAGCTCAATGATTATTTGAAGGGCCCAAAATCCCTTTTCAAACGATCTTCCCCATGCATGAATCAACATAGCAGTTTGAACAAATATACCATTTTGCTACTAAAAACCGATTTAGAGGTCATCGGGCGCTCCTGGGCCCCACTTTGACCCTAATCAACTTCATCGTCAGAGGAAAATCTCAACGGATCTTCGAAGAGCACTGAAACCATTTCCAATGATTCACCCTTTATGTAAAATGGCATGACCATTCGGATGAATGATCCATTTCCCCTAAAATCTAATTCGGAGGCCATCGAGTGCTCCCGGGCTATATTTGACCAAAGTCAAATCTTAAGACTAGAGGATACTGAATCAATATTCGAAGGGCACTAAATACCCTTTCCAATAATCTGCCTCATATGCAAATTAGCCTTACGATATGAATGAATAATCCATTTTATTCTGAAAGGTCACCTGGTAGTTTCGAGCCATGTTTGGCCAAAGTCAACCCTCCGAACAGAGAAAATCTCTTTGTAACATCAAAGTTACTCACATAACCTTTCCAATGGTCTGCACCCATATGAGATTATGACATACAGCTCGAACGAACGATCGATTACCGTTTGACGATTTTTTGTCCAAAGGATCAATGGGCGCGTTCGAACCCCGTTTGACCCAAAGTCAACTCCCAGACCCGAGAGCAGCCCAAAGGACTCTCTAAGGTCTTTTAATTAAATTTTTTACAGTATGCCCCATGCATGATTTAGATTTACGGTGCGTTCTACGATCGTTTTTCTAGAAAAATCTACACGAGATACCGATTGGAAGGTCCATTTCCCTTCCAATTGATAGTGTGTCTATGATCACCTGCTAATTGGCAGGGCTAGGGATATGCCGATCGGCAGTCCCCCTACCCTATAAAAGGAGGGAATGAGCTCACTTCAAAGACACATCTCAGATCCATCAATATTAGTGATCTTAGAAACATTCTCCTGCAATCAACGAAGTTCCTTTGTGTGAAATTCCTTTCCATATTTCATTCCCATCACTTTCATACCCAATTTAGCAAACATATTTCTCTCTGTCATCCAACAATCATCTCAACTTGCAAGAGATCTCATCAAGGATAAAGTTCAAGCCTCAATTCTCCAAAGAAGGTCTAAATACCCTTTCGTCTCTCTAAATTTATTTATTTTCTCATTAGTTATATAAATTTTCAAT
Source organism: Sambucus nigra (assembly GCA_949130495.1). NCBI lineage: Eukaryota > Viridiplantae > Streptophyta > Magnoliopsida > Dipsacales > Adoxaceae > Sambucus > Sambucus nigra. The sequence continues at coordinate 304,299,766 of OX422207.1, read as the reverse complement.
TTAGTTCTTACTTCAGATCATACACATTAATATCTTATCCTTTATTAGTTATAATTCACAGACTTTATTTTTCTATAAAAAAGCCCACAAAAAGAAAAATAGGATTACACCTATAAATTCCAACGGGATTATTCACCATATTTTCTCAAAACTAGAAACAACTTCTCTACAATCACACATATAATAAATTGCCATTTTAATCTATGGGATAAAACCCACCCTTGTGCCCCATGTGAACTATGTGAACTTTGATGCCTGCATAGTCTATGTAGGCATTTCGGGCTAAAACCCTAGGCTCGAGTCCAATTTTCCAATTTTCGTATTTTTTATACAATATTCATATATATCATACTTATGATTCACACTCGCATCTCATCTAACATATATTATCGTTTCATCATAATTATAAATATCTCGATAAGCGCCCGTATCATATTTTCGAATTATTATTTTAGGAACATTCCTTTGGATTACATCACTTTATATTTTCCATGATATGAGTCGAGTGATTCCCATCTCCATTTATATATACACGTACACACACCTCACGAAGAAATTAAGGAAAATAGTGTCCCATGAGAGACCTTCCCATTCCGTAACTTCTCCCCTGAACCTCTAAAGAATTTGTTTTATAAGTGTTATTTCGTCTTTGATGCCACTCTCTCGAGGAGGCGACACGTTCTTTTGCCTATTTGTGAAAAATAGGTTGGCGCCTCCATCTCTTTGCATCACCCCACATCAATGACGGTCGAAGCTCTCCTAAAAAAGGGCATAAAACCTTCTCTCCCTCTCCGAGTGCATGTGTGCGAGAAAGCGATCCCCACGGCCAGATGTATATTTACTTTTATAACTGTGAAAGTATACTTTTTGTAAAGTATAGGGGTATTTCGATAATTTTAGAATGCTTCCAGTGCTGAAATTGTAATTTTGTGTTAATTAAGGTCTAAAGGATTAATTTGATGTGAATTTGGGGTTAAGGGGTGAAATATACCTCAAGTTATCTTACTTTGAAACTTTCAGGGGATCTTTTATAATTTACTAAAACTTCAAGAGGTCTAAGTTAATAATGAAAAAGTAGGATTTTAACTATAGCTTCTTTCTTATTTAGAAGACTTTTGATTTTACACACCTTATGAGGGTTTAAATCATGGTCGTAGGTAAATTAGGATTAAGAAATTCCCGGTTCTAATAGTTTTGATTTAGTGAAGTTAGTAATCTGTGAATGCCTTTACGACCCGATAGTGGCAACACCATGGCTTTTAGTGTGAGGTACTTTTGTGTCATCCCTTCATAATGTGAAAGGTCTATTGAGATGTCAGTTAAGTTGAATGACATCCATTGAGCTAGAAATATGAATTATGTAAAGTAAACTATTGAGTTTAGTTGGCTAGGGTGCCACGTTTAAAGGGTATTGGTTTTGTTAGAAGGACACATTATGTTCCTTGATTGAGTGTTTGTGGATATTTCGTAACAATTATGTGATTATGCGAACTCGATCCTTGGTGTATTAACATGTCGTAAGTATTTAAAAACTAGGCGGACGTATAGAACCGTGTAAGTTATTACTTGGGGATGGTTCCTGATGTTAGTCGATAGAATACCATCGTAGTAAGTGAGTGCCTTGGTAATTGTCGTTTGAAAATTGTATTTCGTAAGCTATGGTGAGATTGAGAGAAATTAATGGTGAGTATGCATGTAAAACAATAATTAGTTTAAGAGATATGAGAGTGAACCCTAGGTAGTCCTGCATGATAGGGTTTAATAGAATATAATGCAACTTTTAAGGAATAGAATCCTTTGTGACGTCAGTGGTGAGGACTTAAAGGTTTATGGGTTGGGCACAATGTTTTGTATTCTGCCAGAATCCGTAGGAGTGTAAGTCTGTGATTAGATACGTTGTTCATGTCATCAACTGTTTGGAAGAAAGTTTTTGGGCCTTATAGGGTCTCAAGCAGATAGTCATAGGTTAGACCCTTGCCGGATTCTCAAGAAAAATGGAAATAAGGTTGTTAATCTAAATATCGTAGCTCGTTTCAATGGCCTAAGTGACGGATTGATACGAGGCAGTTTCGGTGTGAGTACAATTGAAGGAAGTCCTTGGACAGTCCGTGGGAACAATTCTGTGTGGCATCATTAGGAATAGAGATCGACTTACGATGCTTTGAGGTGTTCAATGATTAAAGTGTGCCATGTTTAGAGGCCTGTAGACTAGTGTCTTTTTGAATACCTAATAGGCATGATGTGGATATGGAGAAATTTATGGAGCGTACCTACAATGAGAAGGCTCAACTAATGAAATTTTTTCAAGTCTTCAAAGACTTTTATGTGGGGGTATGCTTAGTGTCCTTAGGGAACCAGTTAAGTTCGTTGTTATGAAATGATACTATTCTAGTGACGATTGTATTATGGGTTAAATAATGATCTCATGTTATTGGTTTAATTCTAAGGAGTCGAATTGTGTAGTCCACGGTGAGGTCATCTAAGTTGATATAAGTGGGTGAGGTAACCTTATAAGGGTAAGTGAAGGATAGTGTTATGATTTGTCATAAGGCCTGTTATGATAAAGTGGCTAGTGTAGAAAGTGTCATGTTTGATTGTGATGGGTACTTGGAGATTCACTAGGGACTTTGGTTGATGATGTCATGTTAAGGACTTTAAATATAGCAACCCGCATGGGATATCAAATCATGATTAGGACCAACTTGTGTCGGCAGTTTAAATTGGATTTACCCTTGAAGGGCAAGGATTGGTTTTTGGCAAGTCTTGCCAGACTGGTATGGATTGGGAAATGAAGACGTATGTATTACTTGTTATCCTTATAGTGCAAATGGCAACCGATGTCGCCATCATGAAATTTCAGTTTGGGTAGAATAAATAGACAGGTGTAGTGACAACCTTGTTTCATTAGAGGTTATAATAAAGTGGTTGTTTCACCTAGTTGGGTACTGCTTAAGGAGACGTTATAATATGATTATGATACGATAAAATAGACAGTAATACAAGTGTGCTAGGTTGGTCATTACATCATATTGACTAGACAGATGGACAAGGTCAGTGTTGATAAGGGAGTTGGCATTCTTTGTCGGAGTGGCTCGCGTTCACCAAGGATGAAAGGAAGAAACCTTATTCTTAAGGAAAGGATGCCAACATCTAACTTTCCAAGGAACAATAGGTTCATAAGTTACTTTCATCTGGAGGAGATGAATGGCTCTCAATTAAATTCTTCACGGTTGGTAACTCCAGCCAAAGTGTATGACTATGTTAGGATTTCATGAGAATGCGTGGGAGGAGTCATAGACTTTGAGCATATGACATAGGTTTGCCTTCGTAAATCATAATGGTTCCATGTGAATGGTATTCTCTCAGAACGATTGTATGTTCATTCCAATTCATTATGTTCTTTCAGTTTTGATTATTGAGGATTGTGTTCCTCCGGTTCTAATGGCTGAGGGAGATCTCCTCCCAATTTTGGTTCTCTAGTATTGCTCCATGTGACACCTTGTTCACATAACTTGGCTCAGTATGTTTGTGGATATAATGGATGTTGTCATTGAAGCTCAGCAACTGGGCGCGCTCTTGATTAAAATATCCTTTTGTTTGCACAAATTGTGTGTATGTGTGGCTGCACGTTCTACAACACAGTTTCCTCATAGTATTTTCTTTCATTAGGACTATCAATCTTGTGGGTTGGCCAGTGTAGCGATTAGAGGCACTAGTTATAATGAGCGAGATTATGATTCGAGGAAACTTAACACATAGTGCTATTTTTCCATAGTAGATGGATTGGTGTAATACTCGAGCAAGTGTTCCAAGATGGACAGATTGAGTGATCCTAGGTTTATATAAGGATCTTGTGGAAGGTTTTGGTTAGGCACACAATTTTTTACCTAGTTGGTGTGTCTCTTTATGGAGTGAGTGACTAGTGATGTGAGATTATTATAAAGCTTAAGTGAAATTATTTGGTCAGGGTGACCTGAAAGTTTAAGGAGACTCAGGGTATGTAGTCTTAAGAATTAAAATAATTTATGACAATGGACTACGTGCTAGTTATATGTCATTATGCTCTTGGATGAGCATCGATCACTAAGGAGTGTTGGCTGATAGAGGCACCAGCGTGTTTTGGATATTAATGAGTATCCTTAGGACTTGGTTGAGCGTGATCATCGAGTAAGTGGAGTCTCGAGGATGGTTATGTGACTTTCATGGATGGCCTGATGGAGAGCTTTAGAACATGTTTCATGTTGAGCTCTTTGATGAAAACCCATTGGGAAAGAGCATATGGAAATACCCTAGCGATTGAGGATTTTGATGATTTAGCCTTGAAGGATTCCTATGACTTATAATGGGAGTTTATAAGTCCCCGAAACTTGAGTAATGGGTGGATTAGTGATTTTGGGACCGAAATATCCTAAGAATGGGAGAATGTGACACATGTGCCCGAGATTTTATCCCTTTCTCCATGTAATTTGTAATTATGTAGAACCCATGGGAATTCAGGTAAATAATTTATGGATGGTTATCGATAATTGTTTATTCGTGTGGACTTTGTGGAAATCATTGGAAATTTATTGGCTAATTCGGAATTTAGTATTAATTTTGCCGTTATAATAAAGTGGGGAGTCATTCGAATGAGAAGCCTTTATCGTTTAAACAAGCTTCTAATGAAGTTCTAACTAACTACCTCTTTATAGGGATATGCCCCTCATTAGTATGTTGTTTAAACAAGACGTGATCTAGTTCGAATGACTGCATTAAAAAATTTAAGATTTCAATTGCCCTTGTGTGCTGTCATGTTTTGGGTCCTTGATTTGATGACATGTCGATCTGTGGAGGCACCAAATTGCCCAAAAAGGGGTTAAGGTGTTTCCCTTGGTCTTTAAAACCATTTTATAGGTTTTTTTGGAGTTATATAGGATAAAGAGATGGTCGGTTCTTCCCAACCATTTTTCATCATAATTGACTTCTCTCTCCCTAATTTTAAGAACGTTTCATACTCCCCAAGCCTCTCCCACTATTATTATACTTTTTCACCCCCATTATACACCATTTACAAACTTTATTCTTCCTTTACAAAATTTATCAGGGGTAGAAGTGGGTTGTGATAAGCAAGAAGGAGATATTGTTGGGGGTTTTGACTAAGGAAAAATAGAAATTTATCGAGTTTGAAGGGGGTCTTTCTTGGATGTTTCATAGAGCATGCTTGTGGAGATAGGCAACCTCATTGAGGACACCTTAAGAGGTGGGAGGTTGCCATTACCTTCTTCTTCATCCAACCATGATTAGGGCATCCTGTTGGTGGGAAAAACCTACTCTTTAAGTTTAAGACTCTATTTTTCTAGTATTGGTCTTGTGTGTGAGGTTTAAGAGTAGAACACATGAATAATTTAAGAAAGTATTTCTTATGGTTGGCGTAAAATGTTTTCTAAAAGATTTCAAGAATGTTGAGTAAAATGATGCATTTTAAGAGACTTGGTGATTCAACCTTTTTATGGAATAAAAATGTTGAAATAATATTTATTTTGTTAAAGATAGTTTATGAACATATGTTTCAATGTTTTCTTGAAAAAGATTGGGATTTTCACAAAATAAACATTTTTCCAAATTTTGAAGGATAAAAAATTACTTTAGTCTTGAAAAGCATGTTGCTGTTAATATTATGATATTTGTTTAATAAATCATGTGTTAACTCATTTCATGGATTTTGGACTTAAAATCGCTCTTGCCATGTATACAAACTTGTAGTATTTTAATGATAAGCATCTAAACATGTTTAATGGGTTTAAACTTTAAATACATAAAATAGAAATATCAGCCCTTAAAGTGTGTGAAAAAAAGTTGATAATGTGAAAAGTTTATGTTCTATAGAATACATGTATTAATAAAGACAAATAATGTCTTTCTTGTGTTTTTAAAATGACCAATGATTTCTTTGATAAAGAAAGTAAATAAATAAAGAGACTTTTAACTTATTTGTTTAGTGTTAAATAAATGTTGCGGTGTTAAAAACATTTGAGAAATTGGCGCGTAGAACTTAAATAATGTTTTTAGAAAAATATAACTTATAAAAAGTGGAGTAGAGTATAAGTTTGGTAATAAATGGGTAAAATTGTAATTTTACACAAAGTGGAACATTTTTATGAAATAAAAATATTAGAAATGGTTTTACACTAATGGTACTTAATGAAAGTGATTTTGGAATAAAATCAAAGTAAGTATGTAAACAATAAGAAATGTTGATTTTAAAGTGTAACACAAGGTAGGGTGAAACCTCGGGTTTTGGCTTCGGCCGGTAAAAATTGGAATAATGTGGACATTAGAAATTTTTTAAAATGCATTAATATGGACTCGGATGACACCGAGATAATTAAGGAGGGACCAGAGCCCTAGGGTGAAAAACCCAAAATCACCAGCCAGAGCATATGGTAGCATAGTCGATGGCGTGGTCCCGTTAAAGTATGCAGATATTTGGAGGATTCCGAGAAAAGATGATGAAAAGTGGAACGTGTCAATAAATGGGTTGTGTGTCGAATATAAAAAAAGATAACCTAACTTGAATGAAATCAATAAATGTTCCGGCTAAAGGATAACGTGAACAAGTAAAGTAAGAAAATTGACTAATGTCCATAAAGTACAAACAACAATAAAGTGAAATGATCAAATGGGTATGTAATTAACCTAAAGAGGCTTAACCCGTAATTAATACAAGAGTGTGTTCATGAAAGATTTCCAAAGAAAAATAAGTATTTTCTAATGCGGTGCTTGCGTGTGTTGAAAGGTGATTTTTAAGAAAAACACTAAGGTAAATTAGGTATGAGTAAAGGGGTAATTCGGTGAAAGAAATGTTTTTCCTTAAACAAAGAGTATTTGTTTAAATTACTTAACCAAGTGTGTTAAATCAAGAAACAAATGTCAATTCAAGTAAAAAGAGGGTCCTTTACAAGATTAAGGTGAACTAATCAGGATACGTAATGTTTTTGGAATGAAAATGATTTCATGCATAAATTATATATATATATATATATATAAGGTAGTTGCATGTGCACGTAGATGTAACGTGTTAGAGGCTATTTTCTGTCGTTCAATTATATATTGCATTGTTGTATTTTTTTCACCGGGATTTCCGCTGATTCCCTCATATTTTTTATGGTAGGTTGAGTGCGGTTTCGCAGATATGTATAGGTAAGTATTCTTTTTATTTTACATTAGTAGCTATGTATGCTTGGATTTCGGAGACACTTCCCACGAGTCTCTCTCGCAATTTGATTTAAATTTGAATCACATGTTAAACAAGTGGAATGTTAGTCTAATAAAATTGGATTGACAACATTTTATAGGTTGTCTCATTACACTTCACACATGCTCAGGTCGAACTGAGTTAACCGCAAGTAATTCATAAGTTCGGGCTGGGGCATTAGACCAATTACACTAATAATTTGTGGTGCCCAAACCAAGCAGACACTCTTCACTTGCTTTATCATTTTCCACCCATTCCTCGGACTCCATCGTCTTGTCCATGTCATGAGTTATCACTATATTTACAGAACCATATTAATGAACGGGAAATGGATTCTCATTGACATCCATGGGAGTAATCTGAAGAGATCCATTTGAAGCTTGCTCATTTATTATCTTACACATGTAATTACAATCTTTTGTCAAGTATTGAACCCTCTGGTGCAGCTCGTACAACTTTTCATATGAATTTTCTGTAGTTGTGTGTACTTGACCATTCCAGTGGGAAGGGCTTGCCACCCCCTCACACACTAATGTATGGTAACAATTCATGGCTTATGCAATGCTTAATGGTAGCGGTAGGGGAATAGCACTTCCAAACTTTCTCTTTCCTAGAGAACTATTCTTTGTCCATTGGCCAATTTTCTTTCCTTTAGGACTACTATCAACATAATTAATAACTTTTGGCCGAGCAACATGGAACTTTTCGTGTTGAGGAACCATTTGAGACCTCCAATTCTGGACTTTTATATTTATGATCATCGCGATGTTTCTTGTTGCTCACATAAATTCTCTAAATGTGCCTTCGCAAGTTTTGTTAATTAAATGGACTTAATATTCTTTGAGTAGTCCCTCCACATAAATCTGTAATAACCTTGCTTCTGTGACCTCCTCGTAGACGTCTAGAGATTTCTTTCTAAAATGTTTAATGTACTGCATCATATTTTCATATAATTTCCCTTGAGCTGAGTGCATTAAGTTGAATTCCTCCTCAGCTAAAAAAACTTTTGGAGGAACTATCTATGCATATCTTCCCAAGTGGAAATACTACTCGAAGCTAAGTGGGAATACCAAGAGTAGGCTTTTCCTGTAAGGATTTTTGAGAACTCTCTCAATCTTAAATTCTTATCATTGTAATGTACTCTAAGGAACTCCCAAACCCATTTAACGTGCTCTTTCAGCTTCCCCCTTTCATTAAACTTTATGAAATTGGGTGGCACATACCTCTCGAGGTATCGTTTCTCTTTTAGAAAATCTGAGTAAGGATTTTTAAATTCTTCATACAATAATGGAGATTACTTCTTGAGTGAGAGGAGTTTCCTCACCTCCTCCAATGTCACTGCCTTAGAAGTTGACTCGATTATGTCAACTTTCTTTGTTGCAGGTGAGGCCACGAAGGCAAGGGTCTGCTCGGCCACCACCTTCTTTATTAGCACCACCTTTGCTACAACTTTTCCTCCAGTAGGATCCACCACTAGCGTAACACGGACTAAAATTTCCATGTCCACGCTGTGATTATTCATAAAATTAAAAAACAAACTCATAAGATTCATTCCATTCAGTCGTGGAGCAGTTGAGTTTCTCTTCTGGCCCATAAAAGGGCCAGGACCTCTAGCTCATATAATAATAACATCTTTATTAGTTATTTGGTCTCTTTGAACTCCATTGACTTCCGAAGTGTCTTGAAAGACCAACTGCTTGGAAGAATTGTAACCTTATTTTTCCATGGTAATAAGGATACCTACCCTAATACAGTCATCAAATGTAGGAGGGTAGTGATACTGGGGTTTACGATTAACTATAAATGGGTGAGGCGTGACCCACTCTAATGGAAACTATCTTTAAGGTAAAAATACTTCAAGAATAAGTGTACAGACAAAAAACTAAATTTTTAAATACGGATGTTTCTGACTGTAGGAGTGAATAACTAATGATTGAATACAACTTTTGACACTAAAACTAAGGGATCAACTCTTGAGAGAAGTGATTATCTGTGAGAGGAGAAATAAGCACCTCAATATCTAGGAGATTTCAAAGAGAGAATATACGTGGAAATTTGTGAAGAGTAGCAGTCCTAATGAGATTATGTGGAAATGGTTTTTGAATTGTCTAAGCATAATAAGGGTCCAAATTTGTCCACATCTCACCTTGCTAAATCAAGGGTTGTGATTCACTGCCTAAATTCCATATCCTGCCCAAACGATTTCCACAGCCTGCCCAAAGAAGACTAAAAAATTTAACTTTATTTCAAAAGCCATATTCGAACACCTACTATCTTCTCATCTCCCTCCATCTCTCTCACACACGCACCTGTAAGATCCATGCTAGATTCTCAAATGGGCGTGTACATTCATATTCTTTGTTTTTTATATATGACTCAACTTTTAGATTTTTGTGGTCTTAGATTCTTCGGTACAAATAATATTTATGTCTCATTTTGGTTGTATTCTTTGGTTTTGTATGTGATTCAACTTTAAGGTTTGTGGGTTTGGATTCTTTGGTACAAATAAGATTTATGGCTTATTATAAAAGTATATATATTTGTGCTTCTTTCTCTGACGTTTATTTTGGTTTTGTAGTTACCAATTTGGCTATACTTTGTGTATATTTGGCTCCGTAAAATTAGTTATATATATGTTTGGTAGATTTATAAGGTTCTATATTCTTTAGGTTTTAATAATTTTATTAATTAGGGTATACTCTACTAATTCGTGTATGAAAGTGATTTATAGGGTTCTAATACTAAATCGGTTTTTGTATTTAAATATTCTTGAGTGTCAAGTTCTTACCACTATGCCCTGTTTTTTACTTTCTAATTTGTGGGTTTGGATTCTTTCGTACAAATAAGATTTATGTCTCATTTTGGTTGTATTCTTTGGTTTTGTATGTGACTCAACTTTAGGGTTTTGTGGGTTTGGATTCTTTGGTACAAATCAGATTTATGGCTCATTTTGGTTGTATTCTTTGTTTTTTTATGCGATTCAACTTTAGGGTTTGTGGGTTTGGATTCTTTGGTACAAATAAGATTTATGGCTTATTGTATAAGTATATGTGCTTCTTGCTCTGACGTTTATTTTGGTTTTGTAGGTACCAATTTGGCTATACTTTGTGTATATTTGTCTCCGGTATATATATGTTTGATAGATTTATAAGGTTCTACATTTTTTAGGTTTTAATAATTTTATTAATTAGGGTATACTCCACTAATTCGTGTATGAAAGTGATTTATAGGGTTCTAATACTAAATTGGTTTTTGTATTTAAATATTCTTAATTATCAAGTTCTTACCACTATTACGTGTTTTCTACTTTCTAAATCTCATGTAATTAGTGAATATTTTATGAATTTAGTGTATCTTTTCCTCTACTTTTACCATTATGGTCTATTTTAATTATTTTGGTATTATGTTCTGTGCATCTCAGGTGCTGAGTTTTAAATCTTACGCAAATGTGTTTTATATGTTCTCAAAGTAGTAATAGTTGTGCATCTCAAGTGCTCATTTGATATGATATGCTAGAGCATTCCAAATGATTATTAGACCATTGCATTGAGAGCTTCCAAAGGGCAAGGTAAATTTTATGTCAATCTAAAAATTCAATATTGTATGAATGTACTTTTTTAATGTCACTTATATTAACAATATGAGTCCATTCATGGATCGTACCTATGCTAATATATTAATGTACTTTTTTGTTTAGAGGTTGTATGAATGCTTGAAATATTATGTGATTATGGTCCTGATTGTGGAGTTTCTTGGGATATTGAGTTCATGATTTCTTATTATTTCACATTTTCTACTTTAGCTTATCTTTATTAAGTTATGTGATTTTCTATTGTGGTAAACTAAATTTATTTACATTCAAAATATGTATTTCCATTCAAAATATGTTGAGGTTGTATTTACATTCAAAATATGTACTCACAAGTTTATACTAAAACATTTTTTCAAAGCAATATGGTTGTTGGCGAGAGGAGATCCATATGTAATAAGATATAAAATTTTATATACATTTGTCTTGAAAGTTGTTTTTTTTATTAGAAGTTCACTTGCAACCAAACATTTGATATGATATGTACTTCTTAGATAGTTTGATAATGCCTTAGATTAGTTAGTTCACTTTGATTATAATTCCATTTGTATTTGGTTGCAACTTTATTAACTTTTTGTTTGACTAAACATGTATATGTCCATATCATTGTACAATTAGTGAAATGTGTGTTCTCTTCTTTATGAGTGTTCTACTTTTCTCCATCCCTAACTTGATAAAATTTTACAACACCCGGTTCAATTTTTGTTGCTAGGTGATTCAACCACTGAAATTGATAATGTATATTTTGTTTCAAATATTTCTCTGAATCAGAAATCCATACTATTTAAGAGGGTTTGCTTTGTTTTTTGTGTCCATATTTTTTTAATATTTATAGATTGTTATACTCTCTCTCACACAAACATTCACCCATCCATGGCTAAATGTGGTTGCACTTTCGACATTTATACTTTGGTTAATGTCAGTTAAACCCTCTCCCACATACTGTTTATTATTATTAATTTTTGTTTATTATGATTCATTTTTGGTTTAGTTGTTTATACAAAGATAAGAAAGCGGCCACTTGCTACCTGCCATTCTTCTCTAAATATTTCTCAGAGGTACGACTTGATCTTTGCCCTCTCTATTTATTCTAAATTTCTAACTGGTTTCAAGTTGTTATGGTAGTGATGGCATTATGTGGATGTGGTGATGTTTAAATGTGTTTTATTTTTGGGGCTGGGTATATGAGTATAATAAGGTAAAATGCAGGTGAATATATGGGGATAAATAAAGTATCGTTGTCCAAAATCCAATAGTAGTTTCCTCTGGTTTTCATTGGTGTCAAGAAAACTCGCGCGTAAGAGCTCAACTGGCATATCCCTACTAATAGCTCTTCCTGCATCTGAACCAATAGTAGACATGACTGGTGGGCCCTGAGCGATCAACGATTGCATAGTAGTATCATATTTATTGAAGCAATACTCCGTGAGTAAACCAAAGAATGCATCAAAAGAGGCCTACTAAAAGTTGTGATTGGACATGATGCAATTGCTCGCAACGTGAGCATCCAATGGGTCGAAGGGGAGGATGCTTTGCAGATCAAACCGCCAACGCAAGACATGAGCTAAATGATTTAATATCCATGCTGCCAACACAAGGTATTCTCTTTGACGAGAGATTTCAATTTCAACTAAAAGTACTTGCTTCACATATATAGTCCACTTGTTGTCTTTCATTCTTCTCTTTTCAACGAAGGGTACTTGATGCAACGAAAAGTAAGATGTCTTTCATTATTCTCTTTTCAATGATATCAGTACTCCACTTGCTGCACATATATAGTCAATAGAGTAATCCAAGCAAAGAATTTCAGTTTAATTGTTTTTAGTTACTAAAATTTTGGAAAATACTTTGATTTGCCCCAAATTTATATTTTTCTTTTTTATTGGAGTAAAATCCAAACTTGAAACTGTTTTTATTGGATGTTTAGTATCATTATTTGTTGGAAAATACTTGGTTTGGAATGTTTTTTATTTTTTGAGGTTAACCAAGGAAACTTTTTCTTCTATTTTCAGGTTTGATGTTTGGTCAAAATCCAAAAAGGTATAATCTATGCATTAAATTTGAGTTTGATTTTTATACTCTCCGAATTTTTTAACATGTCATGGATATTGGTTCTTTAAAGGATAATGATGCATTTCTTATTTTAGCTTCTAAGAATAGTTGGGATACTGTCCAAATTAATGTCTGTCCTGATAGAGATATCGAGTCTCGAAACCACACCAGTGTTCAAGAATGGTGTCGTTTCATAGAGGTATTGATATTGATCAATGGTTTGTGTTTGTTTTTAATCATAGTTTAACTGCCATAACTCATCACATTTCTTCAATTTTCAGGACATTAAGATCCTATTAGTCATCAGTGTTTAATATTCACTTCACTTTTTGGTCTAAATCAACTCAATTCTTATCCAATGATAACTTTTTTTTGAGTCTTAATCAACATTGCATTGAGATTATGGTGTGTAGTTTTACAAGGTCAAGAAGTGATATTAAATTCTTCAAAACAAACAAAAAAACTAAGGTGTGTAGTTTTACAAGGTTATTGCTTTATCAAATTTTCTTCTGTTCTTAAGCTTCACACTCTTCTTCACATTAAATTTTCATGCTGTTAGGGTATCCCCTGTCTATTTTCTATATAAGGAGTTCACGTATTTATTTATTTTGGTGTGTAACAGCAGAAACAAGGTTGAGAATTCATTATCTCAAGCACCAATTTCTCTTCCGAATTCATTCCCTTCAATTTGTTCTCAAATGTCATGATATCAGTTTTGTCATGCTGAAAAGCTGTGTTTGTTAAATATGAAGTTTCTTCTATACTCCGGTATATATCGGGAATTCGCCCAAGCTCTACCTTCTTGATATTGACACTGACAATGGCCTTACTTCTGTTCAATGTGCAGCAGGTCCAACAACCAATTTTAAAAAGGTAATCTTTTAAAATCTTTAAAATTGATTAATAATTAAACTATATAAGAACTCTCCATTTTTTCTCATTTATATTTCTCTCGGTGTGTGCGTCTATGCAGGCCCCTCACCCTCCATATAATCCTAACATCAATGTTGTAATGTGTAAAGACACCATATTTGACTTTGTTGAATAATTCAAGAACCCAAAGGATCAATACCACTATGAGGTTGAATATGATGACCATGGTTCCTCTCTTGGTGTGTTGGTCAGGTACTCCTTTACTCTCAGATATATAAATGGCTCTACATATCGAATAAGTCTAGCTTTTGGCTGGGTAGTATATAGTCGTTCACCCCTCAATTTCGATTAGTTTTTGTGTTCTCAAGTCTAATGCCAAAACAAATTAGGTACATGTTTTACTGTGTTTGAATGTTTAAGTACAATTTACAAAGCATGGACACTTCTAATAAGCACAGTATTGTGTTGGACACTAAAACTACATGTCTGACACTTCTTAAATTTCAAACATGATGTGTCATCCAGCTCCTGAATTCTAAGTATAAGCATAATACCTTAATTAGCTTATTATTAACTGCCTTCTGTGCAGGGTGGGTCATTTCAAATGCATTAGAGAACCCATCCTTCTAATAGGTTCTATCACAATCACAACTAGATCCGCTTGTAGATCACTATTACCGAAGTACCAATAGGGGATATGGTTGTACCATCAGCTAATGATAGAAAATGAGGAGCGATTGAATCAAACTGAACAGGGGCCGATTGTGCAACTAGACCTGAACATGTCAACAGCCATTCTAGGCCTTCTTAAAGCAGCAACAAAATACCTTTCTTCGTGTTGTTGAAGGTAAGTTTTGTTTTCCAAATCCTATATAATAGTGTCACTAAATTGGAAAATAATTTTGTTAAATTTTCTCAGTAATGTTGGTTTCTCACAGGGACTTCAAATGTTGTTTGGCTATGAACCTTATCCCGAGTTTCATGTGAAAGGTCAATATCCTCTATTTAAACCTTATCACGAGTCTCTCATTATTGTTGGTTTCTCAAAGTGAAATTGGTTACTTAAAGCCCAGCTCGGATGATGAAGGTATTTATGTTTGGAGTGTTTAAAGTTTTATGTCTAATGCTTAATAATAGATTGATTCTCATTACTTTAGTTAAGTTCTGGACTTTTTTATTTTTGGACTGTACCAAGGTTTCTGGACTGTTTTAATAAAAGTTCAAATTCCTTTCTTCATATGTATCCTCCACCTCCATAAATAGGTATAATCACACCAAAATGAAAAGGAAACGTGTGCAGTAACTGATAGTGGTGAGGTTTATAGATTTTGTGGTAATGAGATTCTCATAACATTAATCTATTGTTTAATTACCTCCATATCTAAATTAACATAATATTTGATTAATCAATTGCTTAATTACCTCATTGCAGAATCAAAATTAGAGGTCTATGCTTCTAGAGGATGCTCATGATAATGTGAAAGGGTCTCACACATTGTTGTTAGTATCTTTCTAACCCCGAAGGAATGATTTTTATTACATGGACTTTAATGTTATTGTAATGTTGATTATCTTTATTATTTTTTATAGTAGGTTTATAGTCTCTTTAGTTACTATAAATTTTTTATATTTTGACAGTTTTTTTTATAATATGATGTGAAGCCCTTTAAAGGCATGTCAACTACTATTGGAAATGCAATAATATAGCAGGATTTGAATAGCTTACGCATGCTACGTTACTTGGTTGTGTTTGGTGTTTGTAATGTAGGTGGAGATAAAATTGATAATAAGGCTATTGAGGCCTTTATTTGAGAGACATTTGGACCGACACAATACAAAGCAACCTGTTGAGTTAATTTTAGTCATATTTGTTGTGTATTAGATATGTGACAGCACATGTGTTGCTTTTCTTTCGTAATATCTTGGATGGTGGTTACGGACACTTTAGTGCTCAAAGCCATCATTGATCCGATAGTAACTTGTTCATAGATTTACTAGTTATTGATTATTACTTCATTCGATATGATGTCTAGCAACTCAAAGTCAAGTTCTCTTATGCTTTGTTGTTAACATTCACTTGATCTTTGTTGTTAACATTGGTCTGCTCTTTATTGTATTTGTCTTAAATTGATTACTAGGGCAAATAGTGATTTTAGTTTGAATTGTGTTAGTTATAGTTAGGTGTAGAGTTTGTATTACGGTTCTTACATATGTTTAGGTCACGTACTTGACCTTTCAAACCAAAGAAATAACATTTAAATTGAGATTAACTTAATCTAAATTTTTGGGTCTTGATATGGTGCCATCGACACATGAATGCCATGTCATAACATGTAAAACTCATAAGTCC
The DNA here is from genome assembly GCA_949130495.1 of Sambucus nigra. Classification (NCBI taxonomy): domain Eukaryota; kingdom Viridiplantae; phylum Streptophyta; class Magnoliopsida; order Dipsacales; family Adoxaceae; genus Sambucus; species Sambucus nigra. The sequence goes on along the minus strand of OX422207.1, from coordinate 304,283,668 downwards.
CTCATACTGGAATGTTTAATACACATTTAATTTATGCAAATCATGGATGATGAATTATATAATTGTCAAGTTTCTATTTCATAAATGGGCAGTGGCCTATTTTTTCATGCGTAGTAAAAAATTTGATATCCCAATACCATTATAATAATACATGACATTGAGTTTCTTTCACGGTTCACTAATTGATTTTGGCACTTTATGGACTAATTGGTTGATTGTCTTGTAAAGTTACCTAAAGGATACTCAGATGACTTTTCTTGGAGGAGGACCTTTTTAGAATGCTTGGAGTAGCACACAGGCACTAGAGAATTAAGCAATATGAATGCCAAAATATTATTATAGAAGCCTCTTAGTGTAGATGGCACTAGGATGTAAACAAAAATAGAAAAGAGAGTGCATGTGGCAGTCCAAATGCTAAGATACAAATTTGTGACACATTTCTCTCAATATCAAATATTGGTTTTTATTGGTAGACACCTCATGACAAATGGGTGTTGTTGACATAACACTTGCTCTTATTTAAAATCCATTACTATTATTTATGAAGTGTTATTTGATTTTTTTTCTATGTGGGTTGTTGACGCGATAATAGGACATTATATTTTGTTGTGTGTTGGATTTGATTAATATTTTTGTCATGAGAGTTATATTTTGTTGTGTATTTTTTGACGATATAAACATGGCAAAAATCGTTCCATCACGATTGTTTTCTCCACCACCACACGCAGTAACCATGTAGTTTATTTTTAAAAATTCAAATATTGTGCCTTTAGGCACGGGCATTCGCTAGTATATATATAAGGTAGTTGCATGTCCATGTAGATGTAACGTGTTTGAGTCTATTTTCTGTCGTTCAATTATATATTGCATGGTTGTATTTTTTTCACCGGGCATTCCACTCATTCCCTCGTATTTTTTATAGTAGGTTGAGTGCAGTTGTGTATTTTGAGAGCATTGTAGATGTAAGTATTCTTTTTGTTTTACATTAGTAGCTATGTATGATTGGATTCCCGAGACACTTGCCACGAGTCTCTCTCGCAATTTGATTTAAATTTGAATCACATGTTAAACAAGTGGAATGTTAGTTAAATAAAATTGAATTGACAACATTTTATAGGTTGTCTCATTACACTTCACATGCTCAGGTCGAACTGAGTTAACCGTAAGTTATCCATAATATATATATATATATATATATATATATATATAAGGTAGTTACATGTCCACGTAGATGTAACATGTTAGAGTCTATTTTTTGTCGTTCAATTATATATTGCATGGTTGTATTTTTTTCATCGGGCATTCTGCTCATTCACTCGTATTTGTTATGGTAGGTTGAGTGCTGTTGTGTATTTTGAGAGCATTGTAGAGGTAAGTATTCTTTTTGTTTTACATTAGTAGCTATGTATGCTTTGATTCCGGAGACACTTCCCACGAGTCTCTCTCGCAATTTTATTTAAATTTGAATCGCATGTTAAACAAGTGGAATGTTAGTTAAATAAAATTGGATTGACAACATTTTATAGGTTGTCTCAGTACACTTCACACGCTCAAGTCGAACTGATTTAAACGCAAGTAATCCATAATATATATATATATATATATATATATATATATATATATATATATATATATATAAGGTAGTTGCATGTCCACATAGATGTAACATGTTAGAGTCTATTTTCTGTCATTCAATTATATATTGCATGGTTGTATTTTTTTCATCGGGCATTCCGCTCATTCCCTCATATTTGTTATGGTAGGTTGATTGCAGTCGTGTATTTTGAGAGCGTTGTAGAGGTAAGTATTCTTTTTGTTTTACATTAGTAGCTATGTATGATTGGATTCCAGAGACACTTCCCACGAGTCTCTCTCGCAATTTGATTTAAATTTGAATCACATGTTAAACAAGTGGAATGTTAGTTAAATAAAATTGGATTGACAACATTTTATCGGATGTCTCATTACACATCACACGCTCAGGTCGAACTGAGTTAACCGCAAGTAATACATAAGTTCAGGATGGGGCATTAGACCAATAACACTTATAATTTGTGGTGGCCAAACCAAGCAGACACTCTTCACTTGCTTTATCATATTCCACCCATTCCTCGGACTCCATCATCTTGTCCAAGTCATAAGCTATCACTATATTTACAGAACCATATTAATGAGCGGGAAATGGATTCTCATTGACATCCATGGGAGGAATCTGAAGAGTGTCATTTGAAGCTTGCTCATTTATTATATTACACATGTAATTACAATCTTTTGCCAAGTGTTGAACCCTTTGGTGAAACTCGTAAAACTTTGCATATGACTTTTTCTGTAGTTTTGTGTACTTTAACATTCGAGTGGGAAGGGCCTACCACCCCCTCACACATTAATTTATGGTAACAATTCATTTCTTATTCAATGCTTAAGGGTAGCGGTAGGGGAATATCACTTCCAAACTTTCTCTTTCCTAGAGAACAATTCTTTGGCCATTGGCCAATTTCCTTTCCTTTAGGACTACTATCCACATAATTAATAACTTTTGGCCGAGCGACATGGATCTTTTCGTGTTGAGGAACCATTTGGGACCTCCAATTCTGGACTTTTAGATTTATGATCATCGCGATGTTTCTTATTTCTCGCATAAATTCTCTAAATGTGCCTTCGCGTGTTTAGTTTATTAAATGGACTTAATCTTCTTTGAGTAGTCCCTCCATGCAAATCTGTAACAACCTTGCTTCTCTGACCACCTCGTAGATGTCTAGAGATTTCGTTCTAAAATGTTTAATGCACTGCATCATCTTTTCATATAATTTCCCTTGAGCTTAGTGCATTAAGTTGAATTCCTCCTCAGCTAAAAAAACTTTTAGAGGAATTGTCTATGCATGTCTTCCTCGGTGGAAATACTATTCGAAGCTAAGTGGGAATACTAAGAGTAGGCTTTTCCTGTAAGGATTTTGGAGAACTCTCTCAATCTCAAATTCTTGTCATTGTAATGTACTCTAAGGTACTCCAAAAACTTTTTAACGTGCTCTTTCAGCTTCCCCCTTTTATTAAACTTTATGAAATTGGGTGGCACATACCCCTCGAGGTATCGTATCTCTTTTAGAATATCGGAGTAAGGATTTTAAATTCCTCATACAATAATGAAGATTACATCTTGAGTGAGAGGAGTTTCCTCACCTCCTCCAATGTCACTACCTTATAAGGTAACTCGACTATGTCAACTTTCTTTGTTGCAGGTGAGGCCACGAAGGCAAAGGTCTTCTCGGCCACCACCTTCCATATTAGCACCACCTTTGCTACAACTTCTCCTCCCGTAGGATCGACCACTAGCGTAACACGGACTAAAATTTCCATTTCCACGCTGTGATTCTTCATAAAATCAAAAACAAACTCATAAGATTCATTCCATTCAGTCGTGGAGGAGTTGAGTTGCTCTTCTGGCCCATAAAAGGGCCAGGACCTCTAGCTCCTATAATAATAATATCTTCATTAGTTATTTGGTCTCTTTGAAGTCCATTACCTTCCGAAGTGTCTTCAAAGACCAACTGCTTGGAAGAATTGGAACCTTAGTTTTCCATGGTAATAAGGATACCTCTGTAAGGACACAAATTTCCAATTGAGTCCATATAGAGTTTTGGCTCAATTCCGGACAAAAACATTTATTCATAGGATAGTATTTAATTGTAATATTCTCAAGCCTATGAAGTGTTTGTTGAAGACGTAGTGGCAAAGAGTATAAAGCTTCATCAAATATGACAGTTTGCGTGCCTCGTTTCTACGTCATCAACCATAGTTCCATGCTCCCAAGGTATGAATGCAATATTATATATATAGGAGCTTGGAACAAGTTTATTGGGTGTTAGGTTTTATAAAAACTGCGTTTTGTTTTAAGAAAGAATTAATTAAAACTTTAAATAAATGTTTATAAAGTTTTGTGGGCTTAAACACGAATATTCAAACTTTCTGTTTTTTCGTTCGATAGAGTCGTTCGAACGAGATTGTCGTTCGAACGAAAATGTCATTCGAACGAACCTGCCAACGAGTTCCCATATTAGGCCACTGGAATGTCGTTAGATATGTCGTTCGAACGAACCTGTGTTCGAACGAGATATCCAACGAGACTTCTAACGAGTTCCCTCTTTAAACATTCTGGAACTTCGTTAGAAATCTCGTTCGAACGAGATTTCGTTCGAACGAAAATGTCGTTCGAACGAGATTTGGCGGGAACAGTTAAATGGCAGTTTTTTGGCAGTTTTTACCCATTTTCCCACTAGTTTACCCCACTATCTTTTTGCTGAATATGTATGTGCGGGAAGAACATTTTCCAATCCAACTTTTCCTAACTTTTCCATTCCATTCCATCTCTTAGAGAGAGTTTGAGAGCTAAAATTGTTTAAGGAAAATGTTCAAGTTTTGAGTGCTATTTTTCAAGAGAAAATATTTTATCACTCTAGTTTTACACCCATATTGTTTATCCAAGTTCACATATATACATATCAATTGCTTGGAGTTTGTCACCGGTTTATCTCTTCCGTTTCAAAGAGAAGTTTTAGTTTTCTTCTACATCCATCAAAGAAGAAGACGTTTTGTTGCGATTCTACCCACTTGGAGAAAGGCTCCTTGCTCGGGTGACGGTGACCATATAAAGTCCTATCGGTGGATTCCGAGACCGCGGTGGTGTTCCAAGGTTATCCGCTAGGAAGAGGTGTCTACAAGAAAAAGCGTCGAGGCTTGAGAGGGATCGAGTCGTGTGTTGTAAGTCTTTTGTCTTGTACTAGTAATTCCGTATCTAGTGGATTTGTGGCTAGGGCCGTCTGAGGTTGTTTCCCGTCTTGGTTTTTTCCTCGTACATCGCGGCGTACTATGATTGATTTATTTTATCTTACAAAATAACGTAGAACGCATGTTTAGAATAATTCAAGATAAAATTTGGTTTAAATCATCACACTCATTTAATTTGGTGCTAAATTAAATATTGGGTAAAGTTTATTTAATTCAAGTGATTTGCTAAAATTTGGTTTCGCCTAATTTGCTAATATTGATAAATATGACTTAGGCAAATTCTAGGACTTGGATTAATTAATTGGTTTAAGTGAATATATTAATTGATTAATTTTACTTCACTTGGTGTAATTTTAATTTGTTTAAGAAATTAAAATTTGTTGTTTTAAAGTTGAACCATCACACCGCTTCCGCATCGAGTTTACATAAAAAGGAAATAATAAATTAGAATTGGGGGCCTCGCGCACCAACAAGTGGTATCAGAGCCGGAGCGCTAAGTTATCGCGTTAAAGATCCGTTTTTCGGCTTTTTGTATTTCCTTACCTTTTTAGGTGGTTCAATTTTTTATCACTCTCATATTTTTTTTCTCTCAATGGGACGTCTTAATGAAAATTTGTCCAATTTTAATGAAAATAAAATTTTTGATTTTCGAGAGGAATTAAATGGGCTTAACAAATGTAACGAAAATTTAAAGGAATTAAATTTGAGATTTGTAAAAAGAATTAAATTTCTTGAAAATGAAAATTCTTGTTTTAAAGTTCACATTGAGTCTTTGCAAATCTCCTTATCTCAAAAAGATATTTTTCATGAAAAGCTCATGGACTTACATTCAAATTTTGATATTTTAGAAAAGTCCAAGAAAGAGAGTGAAAATCGTGAAAAGACTCTTAGGGACAATTTTGCTCATATTGAGGGAGAGCGTTTTAACCTTCTAGGAATTATTGAAAATTTAAAGAAGGAGTCCCATAATTTTGAGGAGTCTAATTTATTACTTGAGTCCGAAATTTTAAAATTGAAAAATGATTCTCAAGACTCTAGTAGTAGTTCTAATGGTTCTACCACATCATGCTCAAATTCTTCCATTGCTAAAGCTAAAACCATTGTTTGTTTTAGAGGGTCAACTTTGTCCAAGGTCTTTAAAAAGGGTCACACCTTAGGTAACATTCCTCGTGTTTACACATGCTTGCATTGTGGTAGGAAAGGTCACCTTAGGTCATTTTGTTTTGATCTTAAAAGAAGTCCAAGGAAATCTGTATCTAGCATTTCATTATTTCCTAATCCCCATCATGTTAAATATAAATCTATATGGGTTAGGAAATCATTATTAAATGCGCTAGATACAAGATTTGTTGATTCTCATTTACTATCACATGAAACCTCCCTTGCTAAATTTAAAGGTTGAATGTGTTAGTGTTTTATGCATACTCTAGCTTTTTGTGCTTCATATTATATATCATTGCTAGATGTATGCATGTTTAGTCATTTTCTAGTCATTGCCTTATTTCATATCACATGCTAGAAATTATGACTTGTTTATCTTTTTGTATTATATTTTGTGTTTGAATTAATTGAAAAATATAAAAAGATTTTTGTTTATCATTTGTGTTTTATTTATTTCATTTAAGCTTAATGAAAAATACAAATGATTTTTGTTTATTCTTTTGAGTATATATCTTTATTTTTGGTGAAAAATGTCAAAAACTCAAAAAGATTTTTTTTTTGTGTGTATTTTAGTTTGACACACTTTATGTGGCATATATTTGTGTTTGAATCCCATCTTTTACGCTCCCACGTGGCTAGAACTTTTGGTTTAGATTTTCAATCCTTAAAATGTTCTTTACCATGTTTTATATGGAGCAGTTGGATTTTGTATAGTTTAAATGGATTCTATTTTTATATGCCTCTTTTCCCACATGCACGAGCTCTTTTGAAATCTTAATGTCACATGTTATATTTGAGCTTTTTGAGGTGTTCTCCTACCAATCTAGTCATCTACATATCTATGACCTAGGAGGACTAGTGCATGTCACAATCCGTTGCACGTGAGCTTTGTGAGATAAAAAATTATATATCTAAATGTGCACGGGGAAGGGCTCCGAAAGGATGAATTAAATCCTTTGCGATAGTAAGCCACCGTTTATTGGATCTAAAAGAAATACGTGATCCAAAGGCCTAAAAACAGAATATTTGGCATTAAAAAGAAAACAATTGCCAAGGCCTATGTTTGTTTGATATATTCATTCAAAAGCAAAAGAATATATATGCTTATTGAGGGAGAATTGGATGGTATATCAACGGTTTGCACAATGTTCGTTTATCCTAGTTGTCTTTAATGTCATGACTCTATTTGGTTTGTAGAATCATCATCATGCTAGGCTTGTATGCATTGTGTATGTTTGTTCATTGAGTTCAATCTTCATATTGTCACATGAGGTTATATTTAAATGTGATAAAGTTTGCAATCAAATGATAACTCCGTGAATGTTTATTAAGTGTTTGGGTCTAAATTTAATTGTTGCTAGTTCACACCCCAACACTTACGTTTCCATATGACACATTTTTGCCATACGAGTGTGCAAACTTATTGTATTTTGTGTTATATGTGTGTTTATATCTATATATATATGCAAGTGCTTCATTGGTATATTTCTAGTTTATATATATATATATGATATTTGTTTGTCTTTGCCTTGCTTTCTTGTCCTTCTATGCTTATACTTCATTTTTAGTATCTATAATTGATTAGTGATGCTTTTGTTTCTCATATGTTTTCACGTCTTATCACTTTAAGCTTCACTGTGTTTATTAGTTCTATATCCTTTGCCTATTCCTGAACAAAAAGGGGGAGAATGATAGGGGGAGAAATGGTATCTAATCATATTGTAATCGTACCTTAATTTAGGAGATTTAACTTAGGGGGAGTCGCGACCTTCTTTGGTAGATTGTTTTGATAAAGGGGAGAATTAATTGTGGGGGAGTATTTATTTTAATTGCATTTAATACTTTGATATTCCCTATGCGTTTGATAGTTTGCTTAAGTGTGCAGGAATTCTTCTAAAGAGGCATCTTTCAATGGCAAAGCGTATGATCCTTGGGTTGAGTCAAGTTTGGGTGGGTTATGTTTTGAGTCTAGTGAACTTGACGGCCCTTTAGGATTTTTTTTTGGTTTTTGTCCCGGAATAGCCAAAGGGGGAGATTTGTAAGGACACAAATTTCCAATTGAGTCCATATAGAGTTTTGGCTCAATTCCGGACAAAAACATTTATTCATAGGATAGTATTTAATTGTAATATTCTCAAGCCTATGAAGTGTTTGTTGAAGACGTAGTGGCAAAGAGTATAAAGCTTCATCAAATATGACGGTTTGCGTGCCTCATTTCTACGTCATCAACCATAGTTCCATGCTCCCAAGGTATGAATGCAATATTATATATATAGGAGCTTGGAACAAGTTTATTGGGTGTTAGGTTTTATAAAAACTGCGTTTTGTTTTAAGAAAGAATTAATTAAAACTTTAAATAAATGTTTATAAAGTTTTCCAGGCTTAAACAAGAATATTCAAACTTTCTGTTTTTTCGTTCGATAGAGTCGTTCGAACGAACCTGCCAACGAGTTCCCATATTAGGCCACTGGAATGTCGTTCGATATGTCATTCGAACGAACCTGTGTTCGAACGAGATATCCAACGAGACTTCTAACGAGTTCCCTCTTTAAACATTCTGGAACTTCGTTAGAAATATCGTTCGAATGAGATTTCGTTCGAACGAGATTTGGCGGGAACAGTTAAATGGAAGTTTTTTGGCAGTTTTTACCCATTTTCCCACTAGTTTACCCCACTATCTTTTTGTTGAATATGTATGTGCGGGAAGAACATTTTCCAATCCAACTTTTCCTAACTTTTCCATTCCATTCCATCTCTTAGAGAGAGTTTGAGAGCTAAAATTGTTTAAGGAAAATGTTCAAGTTTTGAGTGCTATTTTTCAAGAGAAAATATTTTATCACTCTAGTTTTACACCCATATTGTTTATCCAAGTTCACATATATACATATCAATTGCTTGGAGTTTGGCACCGGTTTATCTCTTCCGTTTCAAAGAGAAGTTTTCATTTGCTTCTACATCCATCAAAGAAGAAAACGTTTTGTTGCGATTCTACCCACTTGGAGAAAGGCTCCTTGCTCGGGTGACGGTGACCATATAAAGTCCTATCGGTGGATTCCAAGATCGCGGTGGTGTTCCAAGGTTATCCGCTAGGAAGAGGTGTCTACAAGAAAAAGCGTCGAGGCTTGAGAGGGATCGAGTCGTGTGTTGTAAGTCTTTTGTCTTGTACTTGTAATTCCGTATCTAGTGTATTTGTGGCTAGGGCCGTCTGAGGTTGTTTCCCGTCTTGGGTTTTTCCTCGTACATCGCGGCGTAGTGTGATTGATTTATTTTATCATGCAAAATAACGTAGAATGCATGTTTAGAATAATTCAAGATAAAATTTGGTTTAAATCATCACACTCATTTAATTTGGTGCTAAATTAAATATTGGGTAAAGTTTATTTAATTCAAGTCATTTGCTAAAATTTGGTTTCGCCTAATTTGCTAATATTGATGAATATGACTTAGGCAAATTCTAGGACTTGGATTAATTAATTGGTTTAAGTGAATATATTAATTGATTAATTTTACTTCACTTGGTGTAATTTTAATTTGTTTAAGAAATTAAAATTTGTTGTTTTAAAGTTGAACCAGCACACCGCTTCCGCATCGAGTTTACATAAAAAGGAAATAATAAATTACAATTGGGGGCCTCGTGCACCAACAACCTCCCCCAATAGAGTCATCAAATGTAGGAGGGTAGTGATACTAGGGTTTACGATTAACTATAAATGGGTGAGGCATGACCCACTCCAATGGAAAACTATCTTTAAGGTAAAAATACTTCAAGAATAAGTATACAGACAAAAAAATAAATTTTTAAATAAGGATGTTTCTGACGATAGGAGTGAATAACTAATGATTGAATACAACTTTTGACAATAAAACTAAGGGATCAACTCTTAAGAGAAGTGATTATCTGTGAGAGGAGAAATAAACTCCTCAATATCTAGGAGAGATCAAAGAGAGAATATATGTGGAAATTTGTGCAGAGTAGCAATGCTAATGAGATTATGACAGTAACTATGCCCTGATTACTTTATTTATTGTAAAACATTAGGGTTGATGTGGAGCGTGCCCCCCAAAGGGATATTCTCATGTTATAAATATCCAAAAATACTTTTTGTTTTTATTACTATTTATCATTGTCTACCATAATATGTTTGTTGTGAAGTGGCACCTGGTATAATAGTGCTAAAAAGGTGATATTGTCGACCATGATGCCAAAAGTAATATTTTGTCTATTTATAAACGGTTGCTTGGTAAAAAAATTGAAAACTTATGAGTTATCTTGAGGTTCACTTGCCTTTTCCTACGATAAAAGCTGTTGTAAGTACTCAATGGTTGCTAGCTCCTCACGTAAATATGTACAGTGGTGTGAGTGGGTGCAAGTGACCTTTTGGATCCCTTGTGTAACAACCCTCGCTTATGAGAGCCTATTTTATATTTACTTACTATGTGAGGTAATTAAATATGAAATGTTGTAATATGGAGCGAGTATTAATTTAATGAAGAAAAGTTAATATTTGCTAACTTGTTGTATATTTACTGTACGAGCATGTAAATATCCTCATGATGAGATTATTTTGTCATAAGAATTTAAAATGACCCTATGATTTAAAATGGAACCGGAACTTAAAATGAGTTATAAAATATCCAAATGATAATTTGGAGGCCGTAGTTCATTCTGGAACGTGCGAGATAATCAAAACATGTGCTATATTGTATTTTAAGGTTTTTGGCACTTTTGACTGATCATACCTTAAATATGTAGTTGCGTGTTATTTTATCGCAGTATTGGTCATTTAAGTTGGGATTGTTGACTAAAGGCACAACTTAGTCTTGCTAAGTCTTCTACTTTCCTTAATTTTATTCCTAAACCAAGAGAGAACTAGAGAGAGGAAGAGAAAGAGTAGAGAAAAGAAGAAGAGATTGGAGATTGAGGAGGGATTCTTGCTTCTACACAAGGAAAATCTGCAATTGCTAGATTTAGGCAAGTTTTCTACTTGCTATATGTGGTTTAAGATAAATGATTAGTTGTGATAATGATGTATTGATCATGGTTTAATTTGTTTAGGATTTTTTGTGTATTTGTGGGTCTTGAATCATTAAAGAATGATTTGGATGATTATTGATGGTTGTAGTGGTAGTTGGTAGTATTTATGGTGTATTGGTGGAAATAAATGAGTTTGGTTTGAAAGGTTTTGAGTTGGGGGTAATATTGGAGTCCAAGACTCCATAAACATTCTTGGCAAAATCGTAGGACCGAATCGATTCGGCCCTTGGGGAGAATGGATTCGCTTAGGTCCAATTTCCAGGTCTGTCTAGACTGAATCGATTCGGCTTGGCCGAATCGATTCGGCAGTTTACAGAAATTCAGTTTTCCTTGTCTGAATCGATTCGCTTTTGGTGAATCGATTCGTTTTCCTGCTGTTTTGAGTTATTTTTGAAATTCAATTCTAACTCATTTTCTTTAGGGTTTAGGACTAGGAACCTTCTTGTATGAAGTAAATTTAGAGTCCTAGAGGTCTAGGTGAGTAGTTTACTACCCTAGATTAGAATTTGGGTTATATGGGAATTATTCCGAGGGCGTGCGAAGTGATGTTCATGCATTACTTTTTTTTTCTTTAATTAGTAGGAGTCTAGGAGATTTCTAAGTTGTGTTTGGAGACTTTAGAAGTTAATTTGAGGTATGTTGTTCTATTATACAGCCCAAAAGGAGGCTTGTGAAAATAAATTGGGAGTTTGAATATTCTTCGAGGTTATTATGATGATGTGAGGCCTGTATAGTTCCGAAAAACTATAAGGCATTTGATAAAATGTAAACGGATAAAGTAAATGATAATTTACTAAATCATGCTATGGAAATAAATAAAATGGTTTAAATACACCTCTCTAAATGACATCATAAGGGAAGTTCGTGCGTGAGGTGAAGCCCCCTGACTAATGAATGCAGGGTGGATATAGTCCTAGGCCATATGAGCGCTTGTTTTATATTTTCTGCGATGGGTAGGAGATTCTGGGTGTGGTATTTACTATCCCACAGGCATATGGCCGTTTCCCGATGTTTCGTTAGGATCCTAGGTTGTCTTATGATAGGCCCTAGAAGATGATGGTCATTTTGGGGCGCGCACAGTGGGGAAACCCGGACGGGCGGTCTTAGAATCTTTATATATATATATACTTATAACTATTCTAATCATCAAGTTGGACTTGATGGATATTAATACCATAAAGAGCATAGTATATGCCACAAAGAGCACAGGATATAACTTGTATTCTTGATAAGGAATGGAAAGATGAAAAATGAAAACGGTGAAAGATGAGAAAGGCTTATAATTATTCTTATTCTCTTATATAGTTGAATTTCACTTTATAATCATTCTATTGTCTTTGTTCATTATAGGATGCTATCATGCTAGAATGTTATCTTTATCATCCCTGCTTAATTGTTCATTATTGTCACACTATTCATTTATCTGGTGATCACATAAAATCGGGCCCTGGCCCGTTCTTCTTTCTTGTTGTGCATATATATATTGTAACCGCTCAGGTGCTCCACCGCAAGGACACCCGTAATGACTTCCCCATTCCAGTTTCTTTTGAGGAGCCGTGACATTTTGCGGATATCACGGGATATTTTGTGTAGACGCCTTCATTGTTGTTTTCTAGTTATGTTCGGGTCTTTATTGGGCATGTGGCCCAAACTGTTGTAATTGTGTAATGAATGTAATATGTAATTCATGGAACTTTTTGTACATTGTATGTAATTTTATTGACCGATATTTCATTCGATCCTTTTATTGTATAATTGTTGTTGTTGATATACATATGTACTTTTGGGGTTTCCACCTTCTTTTCTGTTATGGGTTGTTGATAATGCTTTCTTTAAACATTAAAACAAAATTTTTGACAACCCGTTTTCTGAAATATTGTGTGGTTATCTCATATACTCTTTATGTTGTACGGGGCTGAGAATGATTCCATCCATGATTCCTGTATTATTGGAGTATCGGGATGGCCACCCCTTATTTCAGATACCGGGTTGTCACAGATGGTATCAGAGCCACAGGTTCTTGAGTCTTTAGGATCTATGCAGACTTGTCACGTTCTACCGTAGCGTTCTTTGATATAGAGCCTAATGTTAGGATTGCTTTGTTGCTTATGTTTGCGATCTTCTACAAGATAGATTGTATTATATAGTATCCTAACTCTATTATTTCTTCATCTTAGATGCCGCCTAAGAGAGTACGTCCAGCTCGACGTAATAGAGTTGTGGAAGAGGAGGTTGGTCCTCCACCGCCGCCACTGGGGAGTATAAATGCTGCCGATGTGGAAAACATGGTAGCCCAAGAAGTCAATGCAGCGATGACTGCAATGGTACAACAAATTCCACAATCCCAACCATGGGGGCAAGAGGTACAAGCTCCTACGGGACCTTCTCTGTGGGAGAGAGTTAGGGAATCTTTTCTAAAGGGCCATCCCCCGAAATTCGATGGAGGCTCGGTTGTTATAACGGCAAATCAGTGGAAGAAAGACATGCAGCGTCGTCTTTGAATGGTAGAACGTAGTGAGGAGAAAAAGCAAATCCTTGTTACTTTCAAGCTTGTCGGATCGGCATTACATTGGTGGGAGTCGATTACTACATCGGAGCAAAGGGATACGATGTCAATCACTGATTTTTGGGCCTTGTTTGACGGAAAGTACTTCCCTCCCGCAGTTAAAAGGGAGATGCAAAGGAAGCTTCAAGATTTAGTACAGGGAGATAGATCTTTTGCAGAGTACGCAGAGGAGTTCACCCGGTTGGCAAGTTTTGTACCGGAGGAAGTGACTCCAGGAGAGAAGAGAATCCTCAAGTTTGTGGGTGGTTTACATTGGCGGATAAAACAAATCTTGTTGGGAAATTCGGATTTACAAACCTTTGGGGATGTGATGAATGTGGCAATACTTCATTGCCAAGAACACAGATTGTTTGTGCAAAATAGCAAGAAGGCTACCGCGATGGGGCAAGTGGGAAAACCTAGAGGGAATGGGATTGGTGGAGGAGCATCTCCTTCATCCCAATCTTCGGGGAGTAAGCAAAAAGAGAGGGACCCCCAGCAAGGGGATTTGTCTAAACGCCAACGCTTTGGTGGATTTAATGCGGGTGGTAACAATAATAGGCCGGGTCAAGGTGGACCACCACAACAGCAAGAAGGTAGAGGTGGGAACGGTGGTAGAGGCCAGCAGGGTCGAGGTTCGGGGCAGTTTCGAAACAATCAAGGGCGGAACCAGGAGAATGTGGCGAATAAATGTTTTCAGTGCAGAGAGCTGGGCCATTATAAGAGGTCGTGTCCTCAGTTGATTGGAGGGTATCTTCCTAGGGCTCCACAGCAACCATATGTTCAGTTTTTGCCCCAGCCACCTAATCATGTTGTTCCTCCACAGCAGGGGCAACTGCAGTATGGACGGGTCTATCATATGCAGGAGGCTATGCTTCCTCCATCCCCTCCGGAACCGCCAGCGATTGAGGGTAAGTTTCTCATCCAAGGGCATATGGGTCGGGTGTTATTTGATAAGGGTGCGACACACTCCTTCATTTCTAGGAGTTTTGCTCAGACCACAGATTTGATAAAGTCTGCTGAAAATACTTTCACTAGCGTGGAATCCTCGATGGGTGATGGTTCATTGATTTTCTTTATTTTTAAAAACATAGGGATTAATCTTGGTAATTTGGCTTTGAGGCCGACTTGCTCGTCCTTGATATGGTCGGGTATGATGTGATTTTGGGTATGGATTGGTTAATGAAATATCACGCCATAGCGAATTGTTATGGGAAGAGTATAGCCTTCGCCATTCCGGGATAAGAAATATTCTTGGTTGTTATGCCTTGTATGGAAGGGGGTACGAGTACCTATTTATATTGCATTGCAGAGGATACTTATAGGGATGTAGTTGTTTCCCTATATTCTCTTCCGATTGTTAGAGATTTTGAAGATGTTTTTCGGGAGATACCGGGATTACCTCCGAGCAGGGAGATTGAGTTTGTAATCGATTTAGCGCTGGGAACTCGACCTATTGCGAAAGCTCCATATCGCATGGCTCCTGTGGAGATGAGGGAGTTGAGAGATAAAATTCAACAGTTGTTGGAGCAGGGATTTATTAGGCGCAGTACGTCGCCATGGGGTGTTCCGATATTGTTTGTAAAGAAAAGAGACGGTTCTCTCCAATTATGTGTGGACTATAGAGAGTTGAACAAATTCACCATCCGGAATAAATACCCTTTGCCTCGCATTGATGATCTATTTGACAAGCTTAGGGGAGCGTCATACTTCTCTAAGATCGATTTGAGGATAGGGTATCATCAATTGAGGATACGGGAACAGGATGTCTCCAAGACCGCATTTCTGACCCGATATGGATCCTATGAATTCTTGGTTATGCCCTTTGGACTAACCAATGCCCCCGCTATATTTATGGACCTCATGAATAGAGTATTTCGGGACTTCCTTGACCAATTTGTTATTGTATTCATCGATGACATCTTAGTTTATTCTCAGACAGAATCTGACTATGCTACTCACTTACGGTTGGTCCTGCAAAGATTGAGGGATCACTAATTGTATGCAAAGTTTGAGAAGTGTGGATTTTGGTTGAAGGAGGTTGAGTTTTTGGGTCATGTGGTGTTATCCCGAGGTATATCGGTGGATCTAAGCAAGGTGGTTGCGGTGAGGGAGTGGGGTCAGCCCACGACACCTACCGAAATTAGTAGTTTTCTGGGTTTGGCAGGTTATTACCGTCGATTTATCAAGGGTTTCTCAAAGATCGTTAGCCCTTTGATAAATTTAACCGGGAAAGGGGTGATATTTGTTTGGGATACCTCTTGTCAGGATACTTTCGATGAGCTCAAGGATATATTGACATCGGCTCCAGTCCTCGCATTGCCAAAACCGGGATTGGAATATCTAGTCTTCACCAATGCATCTCTTCAAGGATTAGGAGGTGTGCTTCAGCAAGAACGACAGGCTATTGCTTATGCTTCTCGAAAGCTTAAGCCTCATGAAAGAAACTATCCGGTGAATGACTTAGCCGTCATTGTCTTTGCCTTAAAGATTTGGAGGCATTATCTTCTGGGGGAGAAATTTAGTCTTTTCACGGACAATAAATCGCTGCAATATTTATTTTCACATAAAGATTTGAATATGCATCAGCGCCGATGGTTGGAGTTCGTGAAAGATTATCAATTTGATATCCATTATCATCCGGGCAAGGTGAACGTAGTGGCAGATGCCTTGAGTAGGAGGCCCGAGGGAGAGTTAGCTGAGGTATGGAAAGCTAAGTGGAAAGAGCTCAGTCAGGAGGATGCGGTGGTGAGAGCGTTCATGTCAGTGATGACTGTTACTCCTACCATTGTGGCAAGAGTTTTGGAAGCCCAAGGAAGGGATAAGGGCTTCCAGGATCATATACATCGATTACTGTCCAAGGGAGCGGAATCCTACTCGATAACTTCAGAGGGTGGATTACGCTTCCATAGAAGACTTATTGTTCCAGATGATGGGGATTTAAGACGGGCGGTGATGGCGGAATCTCATGGGTTAAAATTTACAGTACATCCGGGTGGGGACAATATGTATCAAGACATGCGTCGCCAGTATTGGTGGCCCGGCATGAAGTGAGATATTTTGAAGTTTGTATCTCAATGCACTACTTGTCAGCTAGTCAAGATTGATCATCAGAGATCGACAGGTTTGTTGCAACCGTTGGAGATTCCAGTATGGAAATGGGAAAGCATATTAATGGACTTTATTATGGGCTTACCAAGATCACCAAGGGGCTATGATTCAATTTGGGTGATTGTCGACCGCTTGACTAAGTCGGCACACTTCCTACCTGTGCGTACTGATTATGACCGTACTCGCTATGCCCAATTGTTCATCGAGGAGGTTGTTAGACTTCATGGGGTACCTTTAAATATCATTTCCGACCGGTACAAGATCTTTGTCTCCCACTTTTAGCAAAGTTTTCAAGAGGCCATGGTGACCGAATTGAGGTTAAACACTTCTTATCATCCTCAAACAGATGGTCAGACTGAAAGAGCAAACCAAATGTTGGAGGATATGCTTCGTATGTGTATTCTTGATTTCAAAGGTGGTTGGGAACAATACCTCCAATTGGTTGAGTTCGCTTATAACAACTCATACCAATTTACTATCGGAATGGCGCCCTATGAAGCTCTTTATGACCGTCCATGTAGATCGCCTACTTGTTGGTTGGAAGTGGGTGATAATAAATTCCTTGGACCTGAAATGATCCAAGATACTTCTTCAAAAATTGAACTCATTCTGGATCGTATTCGGATAGCTCAAGACCGCCAAAAGAGTTATGCCATGCGGGTAGAAGACACATAGAATTGGAGATTGGGGACCAAGTCTTGGTGCGAGTGTCACCGATGAAGCGCATTAAGCGTTTCGGGAAGAAAGGAAAGCTTGCGCTGCACTTTGTTGGACCTTTTCCAGTTATTGCGAAAGTTGGTCCAGTGGCACATCAACTTGCTTTACCGAAACCTTTGCAACAAATTCACGATATATTCCATGTTTCTTCTCTAAAGAAGTATAAGCGATGCGATGGTGCCCTTTGGCATATCCCTTTCGAGGATATTGACTTGCAACCCAACATTTCATATGAAGAACAACCGGTTGCTATTCTTGAGCATGGGGAGCATAAGTTAAGGTCTCGTGTGGTGCCCTTGGTGAGAGTCCAATGGAGTCATCACAATGCTAAAGAATCGACGTGGGAACGTGAGAATGACATGCGGGAGAAGTATCCGCATCTCTTCTTGCAAGGTATGCTTGAATTTTGGGGACAAAATTCCCTCATAAGGGGGGGAGTATGTAATAACCCTCGCTTATGAGAGCCTATTTTATATTTACTTACTATGTGAGGTAATTAAAATATGAAATGTCGTAATATGGAGCGAGTATTAATTTAATGAAGAAAAGTTAATATTTGCTAACTTGTCGTATATTTACTGTATGAGCATGTAAATATCCTCATGATGAGCTTATTGTGTCATAAGAATTTAAAATGACCCTATGATTTAAAATGGATCCGGAACTTAAAATGAGTTATAAAATATCCAAATGATAATTTGGAAGCCGTAGTAGATTCCGGAACGTGCGAGATAGTCAAAATATGTGCTATATTGTATTTTGAGGTTTTTGGCACTTTTGACTGATCATACCTTAAATATGTAGTTGCGTGTTATTTTATTGCAGTATTGGTCATTTAAGTTGGGATTGTTGACTAAAGGCACGACTTAGTCTTGCTAAGTCTTCTATTTTCCTTAATTTTATTCCTAAACCAAGAGAGAACTAGAGAGAGGAAGAGAAAGAGTAGAGAAAAGAAGAAGAGATTGGAGATTGAGGAGGGATTCTTGCTTCTACACAAGGAAAATCTGCATTTGCTAGATTCAGGCAAGTTTTCTACTTGCTATATGTGGTTTAAGATAAATGATTAGTTGTGATAATGATGTATTGATCATGGTTTAATTTGTTTAGGGTTTTTTGTGTATTTGTGGGTCTTGAATCATTAAAGAATGATTTGGATGATTATTGATGGTTGAAGTGGTAGTTGGTAGTATTTATGGTGTATTGGTGGAAATAAATGAGTTTGGTTTGAAAGGTTTTGAGTTGGGGGTAAAATTGGAGTCCAAGACTCCATAGCCATTCTTGGCAAAATCGTAGGACCGAATTGATTCGGCCCTTGGGGTGAATGGATTCACTTAGGTCCAGTTTCCAGGTCGTCCTGGACCGAATCGATTCGGCAGTTTACAGAAAATCAGTTTTCCTTGTTCGAATCCATTCGCTTTTAGGGTGAATCGATTCGCTAGGGCGAATCGATTCGTTTTCCTGCTGTTTTGAGTTATTTTTTAAATTCAATTCTAACTCATTTTCTTTAGGGTTTAGGCCTAGGAACCTTCTTGTATGAAGTAAATTTAGAGTCCTAGAGGTCTAGGTGAGTAGTTTACTACCCTAGATTAGAATTTGGGTTATATGGGAATTATTCCGAGGGCGTTCGAAGTGATGTTCAGGCATTACTTTTTTTTTCTTTAATTAGTAGGAGTCTAGGAGATTTCTAAGTTGTGTTTGGAGACTTTAGAAGTTAATTTGAGGTATGTTGTTCTATTATAGAGACCAAAAGGAGGCTTGTGAAAATAACTTGGGAGTTTGAATATTCTTCGAGGTTATTATGATGATGTGAGGCCTGTATAGTTTCGGAAAAGTATAATGCATTTGATAAAATGTAAAGGGATAAAGTAAATGATAATTTACTAAATAATGCTATGGAAATAAATAAAATGGTTTAAACACACCTCTCTAAATGACATCATAAGGGAAGTTTGTGCGTGAGATGAAGCCCCCTGACTAATGAATGCAGGGTGGATATAGTCCTAGGTCATATGAGTGTTTGTTTAATATTTCTGCGATGGGTAGGATATTCCGGGTGTGGTCTTGACTATCCCGCAGGCATATGGACACTTCCCGATGTTTCGTTAGGATCTCAGGTTGTCTTATGATAGGCCCTGGAAGATGATGGCCATTTAGGAGAGCGCACAGTTGGGAAACCCGAACGGGCGGTCTTAGAATCGTTATATATATACTTATAACTATTCTAATCATCAAGTTGGACTTGATGGATATTAATGTCATAAAGAGCATAGTATATGCCACAAAGTGCATACAATTGAGATACTGCCACAAAGAGCACAGGATATAACTTGTATTCCTGATAAGGAATGGAAAGATGAAAAATGAAAACGGTGAAAGATGAGAAAGGCTTATAATTATTCTTATTCTCTTATATAGTTAAATTTCACTTTATAATCATTCTATTGTCTTTGTTCATTATAGGTTTCTATCATGCTAGAATGTTATCTTTATCATCCCTGCTTAATTGTTCATTATTGTCACACTATTCATTTATCTGGTGATCACATAAAACCGGGCCCTAACCCGTTCTTCTTTCTTGTTGTGCATATATATATATATATATATATTGTAACCGCTCAGGTGCTCCACCGCAAGGACGCCCGTAATGACTCCCCCATTCCAGTGTCTTTTGAGGAGCCGTGACATTTTACGGATATCACTGGATATTTTGTGTAGACGCCTTCATTGTTGTTTTCTAGTTATGTTCGGGTCTTTATCGGGCGTGTGGCCCAAACTGTTGTAATTGTGTAATGAATGTAATATGTAATTCATGAAACTTTTTGTACATTGTATGTAATTTTGTTGACCGATATTTCAGTCGGTCCTTTTATTGTATAATTGTTGTTGTTGATATACAAATGTACTTTTGGGGTTTCCACCTTCTTTTCTATTATGGGTTGTTGATATTGCTTTCTTTAAACATTAAAACAAAAATTTTGACGACCCGTTTTCTGAAATATTGTGTGGTTATCTCATATACTCTTTATGTTGTTCGGGGTTGAGAATGATTCCATCCATGATTCCTGTATTATTGGAGTATAGGGCTGGCCACCCCTTATTTCGGATACCGGGTTGTCACACCTTGCCTCCATATTCTCTCTTTTATTATAAATTGAAGTGATTGAGGCTTAGCTTTCTCAATACGACTTAACTTTTAGCCTTCAAACCAAAACTCTCAAGAAGTCTTAAATGGCCATCTGCTCGAGCCTTGCTTGCTCTACCAAGGTTTCTTGGTAACTAAACATGTGTAAAATAAGAAAACTAAGTATTAGTGAAGTAAGTACTCATTCACATATTTATGTGTTGTTTGAGTAACTACTCACAACTTTACTTCACTTAGGCTGACAAAGGTTGATGGTGTCCTTTCTCTGATTCTTCAAGATGACTTGAGGTTGATCGATCATCCCCCCTTGTTAGTACTCCTCGCATGACTTTTAGAGATTTGGTTTGCTCAACACCCTCCCTTGATGGTATTGCTTGGATGACTTCGGAATTGACTTGTGTTTCTTGGATACTTATCTTTTTCTTCTGTTCTTTATGGCTTGGGGTTTGCTCGCGCATCCCCTTTGATTGGGTACTTCTCGTAAAACTCTTCCATAGTTTTAGGTTACTCATGTACCCCTTTGTTGAGAAGATAACTTTAACATGTAGATTAATTTCAGTCAATCCCAAGTTGGCTGTTGTAATAAGCCTATTGAAACTACCTTACACAACCGGAGTACCTTTTTCTAAATTTCTACATCCCTAGTAATAGAGGTTTGGAAGTTAAAGTCTACTTATAGTATTTTATGTAGGAGCTAAACCACAAACTGCAAACAAATGAATAGGATCTAACTTGTATACATTCATAAATTTCTAATTTAGGTATGTGTATCTAATATTGTAATCTAGTTGTGTCCTTATTTTGAGGCCTTTATTTTGAGTAAAAAGTAAAATATATTTATATATATGTATCTAAATAAACCAAAAATCTAAAAGCACGTACTCACAAAGGTATCTACAATTTAAAAAATTTAAATTGGGTATCTATCAAATATAAAAATTTATATATTAGTCAAAAACCATATATATATGTATCAACTGTAAAAAAACAAATGAAAATCATCATTCCTTGATTTATACTTTGTTGTTTGAACATATATAAACAATACTTGTTCATTACAAATTTTATTGTATCGGATTATATTTGCATACCCTCACACATTTTACAAGTAGATACATTTTTACTAAGTTATTAGTTTTTATAAAATGATTTACATACATGTAATCTTATTAGTCTTTATATATATATTATTAAAATTGACAAAATTGGTTGAGTAATATATACATTGCCACAATATTTTCTTCTAAGCATATTCCTTGACTTGTTTCGGTGGATACTAAGTATAACGATATGATTTTTAATTATCCATCTCATAAGTGAGACATTAAAGTCAAGAATGAAATCATAGTCGATTGTTTTCCCTTAAATATTAAAGTTGGTTATCTAAAATTTTGGTTATTATTTATTTTTCTTCATTGTTCATTTGATATATATCTAGTTCTATTTTTGTTTTATAGTTCGAGTATTTCCACCATCTATGAATTTCAATTCATTTTGCAAATTTGAATTCAATAATACCATTTGTATGAATCTGCATTTAACACAAACATGAGTTGTTACATTGGTAGTAATTATACATGTATAGATACTCAAATCATACATAAAATGAAAAATGCACAATGTGAAATCTTACTTCTTGTCATGTTCTTACTTTATTTAGATAAAATGCTTCGCTATAAAATAAATTAGAATTGTAAACACATTGATTGTATTCATATATTTGGATGGTTGAGGAATGTGATTAGATTGAGCCATCAAAGACCCAAGAGCATGATCAGTTTCAATGCAGCTTGGTTGCATGTAATACGTTCGTGCGAAAATACCAAACCCACTTTATATAGGAACATATAAGTTTCATGAAGGGAAGTCCATTTTAGAATTTAATTTATGCATCTTATAGTGGTAGGGTAACAAACCAATTTGTGAAGAATAAACCTAAAAAATTAATTTATATAATCCAACGGCATAGTTTAGATGTGAAAAAGTTTGTGCTTGAAAAAACTTTTATTGAATTGACTCTGACAGATGTAGCATCTAATTTTAGTTGGGAGTAATAAATAGAAAAATCTAACACCATTTATTGATAATTTTTTAAAAATGTAAGGAAAGTGACAAAAATATTGGCGGGGAGGGACCCCAAAAGAACTACTAATGGAAGAGGACATGACGACATATTAGACACTATCTATTTAGTAGCACTCCACTTCAGTATTTTCATTTTCTTCCCTCACACAAGTTCCTCAACTGGTTGATTTTCCATTGATTATATTGAGAACATTTAAGAAATAAAGAATTATAACTGGGTAATAACAATCCATGAGCATTTATTCAAGTCAATAATGTTGACAATCAACACCCCAAGAACTATATCAAGAGGCTACCTCTCGTTGTCGATTTGTATTTTAGAATTATTTTACACTTAAGCTTCCCATAATTTTATTATTTGTATTTTGAATGGAAAAATATTTTCTTATTTTATGAAGTTTTGTCTATGTGAACTATCAAACTTCATTGAACCCATAGTTGGTATTGGCGACGGGCAACGTAAACTTCTTCGCTGGAGCCTAAAAGTGCTATAACCAGTTTCAAATATATTCAAGCTATAAAAATTGAAGGTATCTTTTTTTATTATTAGGTAAATCAACCAATACACAAAGAAAGATATTAAAAAATTATGATATGTGTTTTTGTTTTTGAAAGCATACTTATTAAACAACATCGATTAGTTAGATGAGTAATTCAGTTAGTTTGTTTGTTTGTTTAGTTATAGCCAGTTGTATAGTTAGTTACAAGGTAGATTATAAATAAGCAGTTCTCATGATGTAATTGCAGTAAGTTTTGAATGAGAAATTGATTGTTCATTTCTTCCATTTTTCTACTCTGTTGTTTATCTATTTAGTAATATGGTATTAGAGCATTTCTCATGCTTGAGTTGTAATCTCTTATTTCTCTTTCAAACATATATCCTCTCTTTTATTCCTCATTATGACTCGTGGTCAAGCAGCTGGTCGAGGGGGTAATAATGGAGGCAATGTTGCTCCAGGAGGTGGAAACATTTTCAATAGATTTGCAAATCTAGAAATACTAGATCGATCTATTCTTGATGATTCAAATAGTCCTTTTTATTTTTGTAATGGTGATCATCCAGGATTAAATTTGGTTTCATCTCATCTCATTGGAACTAATTACAATTCTTGGAAGAGATCGCTGAGCATGGCTCTAGTGGCCAAGAACAAACTAGGGTTTATTGATGGAACTCTAATTCAACCAGCCATTGATGATGTTACTTATAGTCGCTGGTCCAGATGTAACATCATGGTTATGCCTTCGATTATTCATTCTCTTTCAAAAGACATAGCAGAAAGTGTTATGTATTTGGATAATGCTGCTGAAATTTGGATTGACCTTTATGATAGGTATCATCAAAGTAATGGACCACGTATATTTGAAATCAAACAAATGCTGAACAATTTGGTGCAAGGTGCAAATGATGTTAGCAGTTACTACACCAAGATGAAAGCTCTATGGGATGAATTTAAAGAATTCCGACCACTTGCAATTTGAAATTGTGGATGTATGAAGGAATTCATGTATTATCAGTAACAAGATCAAGTACCACTACACCAAAATTGGCGATTGGTCACGGACAAAATCCCTAACCAAAGCTGTGGGTCGCGGACTTGGGCCGTGACCATTTCGGGCGTGACCATTTTTGTGGGTCGCGGCCCAAGTCCGTGACCAAACAATGGTCACGGTCGAGAGGGGTCACGGCAGATGGTCGCGGACTTAGGCCGTGACCCATGTCGTGATGGGTCGCGACCCTCATCCGTGACCCACAACCGCGATAAATTGGTCTCGGACAAAGTCCGCGACCCACGACCGTGAGAAAAAAATATAAAAAAATGGTCACGGACCTCATCCGTGACCCACAACCATGACAAATTGGTCGCGGCCAAAGTCCGCGACCAACGACCGTGACAAAAAAATATTTAAAAAATTGGTCTCGGCCCTCATCCGTGACCCATAACCGTGACAAATTGGTCGCGGCCAAAGTCCGCGACCAACAACCGTGACAAAAAAAATAAAAATAAAAATTGGTCGCGGTCCTCATCTGTGACCCACAACCGTGACAAATTAGTCGCGGCCAAATTCTGCGACCCACAACCGTGACAAAAAAAATGGTCGTGGCCCAAGTTCGTGATCCACAACCGTGACGAAAAAAGTAAAAATGGTCATGGACAAAGTGCATGACCATATTTAACTATAATTTTTAAAAAATGTATTCTTTTTGTCCAATCCTAAAATTGGGGGCCCTGTGAGTGCACCGTCGGTTGCTACGTGTAACGTTGGATGCTTACGAGGTGTTACAAATATTTATTATTGGAAAAACCATAAAAAAAATCACAAATTGCGAATCGAGAATGTTGTTAATTAAACTTAAAAATATTACACGTCTTAATAATTCACAGACCAAAAAAAATTGGGCAGAGTTTCCTCTATTTTCTTGACATTCCAAAACCTGTAAATGTAAAACTTGCTTATTATAAAGCCCGCACGGCCATAAAATTCAACAATCAAATTATAAAAGCCCGCATGGCCATAAAACTAAACAATAAAAGCCCGCACGGCTGTAACATATAAAAAAAATCCTGAATGTCCACAACATATAAACAATCTTCATGTTGTAAACCATTGCCTCCTTCATTTGTTCCGCGTGCAAAAATCCTACAAATGATAGGATACATAAAAAAAAATATCAGTAACCAAGTAGTTTTACAAAAAATTTAATCAAGTTGAAAAATTGCATATATGAGTTAAAATTATCAATATTTTTATGCCTAAGTATAGAAATATGCAAATTACCGTCGTATTCTCAAATCGGAAGTCCCGCGGCTACGTGGTCAGTTCCTACGAGTTACATTGATCTCGTGGGAGGTGTTGGTGCCACCCACGGGGCCGTTCGGAGACTGTTTCAATTTTTCACCCTCTAACGCCATGTTTTTAAGCCTAAGTCTAAAATATGTAAATTAGCATCGTATTCTCAAATCGGGGGTCCCGTGATCGCGCGGTCAGTTTGTACGAGTTACATTGGTCCCGTGCGAGGTGTTGGTGCCATGTTTTTAAGTTTAAGTCTAGACATTAGCAAGTTATCATCATATTCTGAAACCGGGAGTCTAAAATATTTTCAACATATTATCCAACAATGAAACCAATAATTATCCCGTATTCCTTCTAATTGTCTCATACTCCTTCTAACATACTATCCAACAACAAGCCAACAACCAATAACTATCCAACAGCCAAACCAAACTAAACCAAATAATTATTTCGTACTCCTTCTATCATCTAAAATATTTAATAGATAATGCATATGAATTATATAACTACTTTAGTTAATGTACAGAGTACCTGGTGTGTAATGAAGAACTGGTATGTAATGAAGAACTGGTATCCAATTGGTTAGATCTGCAATACGTAAACAATGTGTTATTAAGGACGGGTATGTAAAATTAAATAAATTACCTCACAAAATTAAATGAATTACCTCACAAAATTACCTCATATACTAAGAGAAGAGGGATGGAATATATTTACCTCAACTCTACAATTCATCCTCAACACTTGTCCACTAATTCCATTGATCCTCACGGCCACGGCTTTGCTGTGCTAACCTCCACTGTACCTGCAACTGTCATGTTTATGAGTGGATGGACTATAGACCTGCTCGTTTATCTTGACTACTACAATCAACTATGTAAAGAATTGCAAATAAAATAAACGCACAACAAAACTATTAATAAATAATCAAAACTTTACCTCGATGGATGTAGTGGTTCAATTAAATCCAACATCTTAGTACTGAAGTTTGGAAACCCTAAATTTAAATTAGTCAAAAGGTTGATAAAACAAATATAGATAAAAATTTGTACTCAACATCTTAATAGAGAAAATAATCAAAACCTCAATCGCAATAGTTGTCCACGTTTGAAATGCTCTCTCTTTTATTCTTCGATCTCTGAATGGCATCTCAGTTCGTTAAAAAACGAGGAGTGTACAATTTAATTTGTATGTTTAGAATTAATCTTCCAAAAGTGTGATGAAAAGATGAAAACTCTTATCAACGTAATATATGAAAGTAAAAATAGTAAGATAAATGATAGTATAATTACATCGCAGTAGCCTTGAATGAGTGAGTGTCTGTCAAGAATAGAGAAAAGCAATGCAACTGCTGTTGAGCCCTTGGCAAGATCCGAAATCATGCTCCCAGCATCAGTTATGACTTTCCCATTACCAACCAGTATGAAAAAAGTCTTAAAAACATCACCCGTTGTATGCATACATGCATTTAGTAGCATATATGCTATAACTGTATGCATATATGAACACAACAACATATATGCAAACAGTAGCATATATGCATATATATATGCAATAACTGTATATATGTTAATAACTTCTCCACATGTCAATCGGTCATGTTAGTGAATTAAATTATCGTAGCATCGTGTATCAAATTATCCATACAATGTCAAGATAATAGAAGCATTAGTAAGGCACCTAAGGTTAGTGATGATAATGCGACGAAACAGATTAAAATTTTCTAACCAAATCATTAATTTCAACACATGAACACATTATGACTATTTAGAAATCCATTTTATTATGCCCATGTGAGCATCGCAAAGTTGCCCGTGTCTAAGAAATTTTGTGAGCATTTTTAAATACTTAAGAGAGAAAGAATCGCACGGGTATGATCATTTAACATCCAAACAACAACTAGATCAAACTATTCTAAAAAACCGATTGGAAAAAAAGACTTACTTTGATTTACAAAAAGAAATATTACTACAATTACCTCGACAGATTCCTGTGTGTGGCCCAAAAGTGTCCCAAATAAAGGTCTCCATAACGTTATTATCAATTTTATCACCACCTACGGGACAAACAACAGACAACCATGTAATGTATGGCGTTAGTATAAAATTCCAAGATATAACACCCCAAATGTTTGATCCTACAGTACAAACAACAAATACATCCAAGTAATGTATGATGTTAGTTTAAAATTTCAAAATATAGCACACCAAATGTTTGATGAAGTGATAAACAAAATTATAGCACACCAAATTTTTTGTCGATGATATGAAAATGAAAAGAAAATTACTAACTGAAATTTTCCTAAGAAAAAAGAAGATACAAATTATGAAAACAAAATTTTAAAATTGACAAATTATGAAAACATTTAACACCCATTATTTTACTACAGACATTACTAAATACTTTTAAGAAATAAATAACCCAAAGGACCCATTCCTATTCCTTCACTAATCTATCAAACCCTGGCCCATCTTCAAACGCCAAAGTAGAATGGAGGCTTAGACATTATCATATTCCAACCAATCAAACCCGAACAAACTCATCAGATTTTGAGGTGCCATTGTCTCTCATAATTTTATTCAATGCTCAAAACACAGAATTAAAAATAATCATAAAAATAAACACGTACATATGAAAGTTTGTGTCAATAAATGCATCTGGAGCTTCCATCGGGTCCGCTTTGTTCACTTTTGCTCTCGCTCTCTGTCCCAAACTCTGTTCCGCCAAAGCCGACCATTTGAATCCGAAAGCAGCTCCACATTTGAGACAAGATCGAACCCAAACATGCCCTCACCTCGACTCGGCTAATGGAACTCACCCAACCAACTATTTGAGAGATTGTAATTCCATTATCAGTTATGTGATTAGAGAAGCCTAATTTGGGGTTGAGTGTTGAGTTGGGGTTTGGAATGGGGAAGGCGATCTTGGTCTTCGTCGCCGGAGAAGAAATCGTAGTCGAGGGTACCGACGCGGGTGAGCTGAATAAAGGGTCTGCATCGTCTAGGGAGGTGTTGGTGGGGGCCAGAAATGTCGAGGCGATAGAGGAGGGATTTGAAATGTGAGGCGGGGGAGGAGCTGAATAAAGGGTATGCGCCGTTTTTGACATTGGGTGTGTCTTTTCCATAGTTTGGGGAAGAAACATAAACAACATGAGCGGGGAAATTAAGAATTTGGGACGCGCTGTTTTGTTTTAGGATTAACACTGGTCATGGGCTAGAGCTGTGACCCACCCACCGCGACCCATTAATGAAGCTAAGTGGGATGTATACAACCTATTGGTCATGGCCTATAGTCGTGACCCATACCAAGAAATGGTCACGAACCATAGACGTGACCCTCAATCCATAGCCGTGACCCACACCCAGAAATCGTTACGACCCTAATCAGTGACCCTCAATGTGTGTTCTCTCTTCTTCATCATGCCATGGGTCACGGACTTGGGCCGTGACCCATCCGCGACCTAGCTTGGAGGGAATTTTGGTGCGAGTTTGGCGCCAAGATGGTCACGGCCTGGTCACAGCCCAAGTCCGCGACCACTGTGGTCACGACCCAAGCCTGCGTCCACTTCGAGAGCATCGATAATTTAGTGTGATAAAAAATATGGCCATGCCAAATATTGAGTGGGTCACGGACTTGGGCCGTGACCCACTAGATGTGACCATTCGCAGGATTTGGTGTAGTGTACTTCAAATCTTGATAGGTATAAATGAGTCATACAGTCAGATTAGAGCCCAAATTCTCATGGTAGATCCATTACCACATATAAATAAGGTCTTCTCTTTGGTTGTCCAAGAAGAGAGGCAAAGATCCATTGCCACAGGACCTATTTTACAACCCACAGCTGCTGCCACCATCTCATCTACCTATAATTCAGGAAATAGGAACAAAAGGGATAGAGAATTTTGTACTCATTGCAAAAGGAGTGGGCATACTATGGAGAAATG
Organism: Sambucus nigra; assembly: GCA_949130495.1. Lineage (NCBI taxonomy): Eukaryota > Viridiplantae > Streptophyta > Magnoliopsida > Dipsacales > Adoxaceae > Sambucus > Sambucus nigra. The sequence continues at coordinate 304,254,353 of OX422207.1, read as the reverse complement.
CTATGTTCTTCATGGTTTTCCTCCTGGCTGCAAAGATCGTGGCATGACAAATGATCTACGAAACAAGCATATGAAGCTAATTATTAATCAAACTTCCTTTTCCCATAATCAACTTGAAGATTTCAGTTCTGATTTGTCATCGATGTTATCCTCAAGCCAATGTAAACAAATCATTTATCTTCTAAGCAATCATCTTCAAAATCAGAACAATGTATCTCAAGAACAACCACCAGTTGTTTCTAATTTCACTGGTAATGTCCCCTCTATTCCCACTCATTCATGGATTTTTTACAGTGGAGCCACTCACCATGTGTGCCATGATTTGAATCTTTTTACTTATTTTAAGACCCATATCATGGCTTCTCATGTCACTCTTCCTACTGGTCAACAAGTTAAGATACAACAAGTTGGCACTGTGAAACTTAATGATTATTTGCTTCTTTATGGGGTGTTATATATCCCTCAATTCCAATACAATTTGATATCTATTAGTGCACTCACTAAAGATACTCCTTGTGTTTTGGAATTTAATGCTCTTCATTATGTTATCCAGGGTAAGACTTCTCAGATTAGGATGGGTGAAAGACATGGAAACCTTTGTTTTTTAAGCAATATGGATTAAAGAAATACAAAGATGTCAAGATTCAAGACTATGCAACCTTCAACATAGTGTCAAATGACAAAATATGGCATGCTAGATTAGGCCATCTTTCATTTGTAATAAATCAATCTTTGAACAAGCAGTTGATTTTTCATAGTAGATCAAATGAAGATTCTCATTATTCTATTTGTCCCCTAGCTAAACAGAAGAGATTACCATTTCAATCTGTAACAGTTTATCTTTTAAAGTGTTTGATCTAATTCATGTGGATGTTTGGGGACCTTTTCATGTCATTAGTTATGAAGGATATAAATACTTATTGACTATTGTTGATGATTGTTCTCGATTCACTTGGGTGTTTTTGTTGAAAAGTAAGGCTGATGTTCAACAGGCAATCCCAAATTTCTTTGAAATGGTATATACTCAATATGGTCAGAGGATCAAATGAGTCAGATCAGATAATGCAAGGGAATTAAACATTATAGAGTTTTACAAGTATAGAGGAGTCATTCACTATCATTCTTGTGTTGAGAGACCTCAACAAAATTCTGTGGTTAAAAGAAAGCACCAACATCTTCTAATGTTGCTAGATCATTAATGTTTCAATCTGGCTTATCTCTTGTCTATTGGATTGAATCTATTATCACTGCAACCTGTTTGATTAATAGGATGACATCTCATCTTTTATTTAACAAAACACCTTATGAGATTATTCACAACAAGATATCAAACTATGAGTATTTAAAGAGTTTTGGTTGTCTTTGTTATGCCTCCACTCTACTTAGTAGCAGAAACAAATTCTCTCTTAGAGCCAGAGCCTGTGTTTTCATTGGTTATCCTCTAGGAATGAAAGCCTATAAGTTACTTGACCTTGAAACCAATAAAATCCTGATTTCTAGAGATGTTAAGTTTTATGAACAACTTTATCCTCTTGCAAATTCCACCTCCACGCAATCTATTCTAGAATTCATGTCAAATAGTGTGTTGCCTTTGCCTATTCAAGAAGACATTTCAACTACTTCTGAATCTCAATAAATCAGCACAAATAATTCATCATATTCTAGCTCTTCTTCTAATACTCCTACAGTTTTCTCTAGATAAATTTCTACCATGAATACACCTTCCACAGTTGTAACTAGATCTCAAAGAATAGTTAAAACTCCCAGTTATCTCAGAGATTGTCACTGTGGAATGATTGTTAATAACACCACCTTTTCTATTTCTCATCCTTTATTAAATGTCCTTGACTATAGCAAGTTGAATCATCCTTACAAGGATGCAGTCATAGCTATCACTAGAGTGTTTGAACCCCAATCTTATGCTCAACCTAGTGACAAAGAAGAATGGGTATATGTTATGACAGAAGAGCTTAAGGCTTTGGAATCCAATCACACCTGGTCCATTGTTCCCCTTCCTGCAGGGCATCATGCCATTAGATATAAATGGGTTTATAAAGTAAAATTTAGAGCTGATGGTTCAATTTAGAGGTATAAGGCCAGATTAGTTGCAAAGGGGTATACTCAACAAGAAGGAATAGATTATTTTGATACATTTGCTCCAGTTGCAAAGCTTGTAACTATAAAAATTTTGTTAGTATTAGCATCAGTTCATGGTTGGCATCTCTATCAATTAGATGTTAATAATGCTTTTCTATAAGGTGATTTAAATGAAGAATTGTATATGACCATCCCTCTAGGGTATAGTCCTAAGGGGGAGAAGTCTCTACCATCTAATTCAGTTTGCAAGTTGCACAAATCATTATATGGATTAAATCAAGCTTCTAGACAATGGTTTGCAAAATTCAGCAACTCTCTGATTGAGGAAGGTTTTAAACAATCAGCTAATGATCATTCCTTGTTTATAAGGAAAGTTGGAACTAGTTTCATGGCATTACTTGTCTATGTTGATGACATAGTAATTGCTAGCAATGATGAAGCTGTTGTACAAAAATTAAAAGTCACTCTGGATGCAAAATTCAAACTTAAAGATTTAGGACCTTTAAGGTTCTTTCTTGGTCTTGAGGTTTCCAGATCAACTAAAGGCATTTCTCTATGTCAGAGATCATATGCTTTACAACTTCTTACTGATGTAGGATATTTGGGAAGTAAAGTTGCCAGCACACCTATGGAACCAAATCTAAAACTCAGCAAAGATGAGGGAGATCCTATTGAAGATGCTTATTTATATAGAAGAATTATTGGGAAATTGCAATATCTTACCATAACCAGGACCGACCTCTCGTACTCAATCAATAGATTAAGTCAGTTTCTTACTGAACCAAGGATCCCCCATATGGAAGCAGTGCAAAGAATACTTCGATATATTAAAGGAACTCCAGGACAAGGCTTATTCTTTCCCAACAATTCAAATGTGCAACTGGAAGCTTATGCTGAATCAAAGTGCCCAGATATGCAATTCAAAGTGTTTACATATGCTGATTGGGCTACATGCCCTGATACTAGGAGATCCATTACAGGTTTTTGTGTGTTTTTAGGAGACTCTCTTGTGTCATGGAGATCCAAGAAGTAGACTACCATATCTAGATCATCAGCTGGAGCTGAATATAGAGCCATGGGCAATGCTATATGTGAATTGGCATGGCTTCTATCTCTTTTAAAGGAAATTTGAATAGTTCATTCAAAACCAGTAATTTTGTACTGTGACAATAAGGCTGCTCTTCATATTGCTGCTAATCCAATGTTTCATGAGAGAACAAAACACATCAAAATTGATTATCATCTAGTTAGAGAGAAGATTCAAGCAGGCTTGTTGAAGACTTTACATGTGTCTACCAAGAACCAGCTTGCAGATGTGTTAACTAAGGCCTTACATGCAAATCAGTTCAAGGAGTTAATGATCAAGATGGGAATTAAGAATTTTTATAGTCCATCTTGAGGGGGAGTATTAAACAGCATCGATTAGTTAGATTAGTAGTTATCAATTCCGTTAGTTTGTTTATTTGTTTAGTTATAGCCAGCTGTATAGTTAGTTACAAGGTAGCTTATAAATAAGCAGTTCTCATGATGTAATTGCAGTAAGTTTTGAATGAGAAATTGATATTTCATTTCTTCCATTTTTCTACTTTGTTGTTTCTCTATTCAGTAATAATACTTCCCTGAATCCTTTTAGGTATATTTATTTTTGGATACCATTGCAAATTTGCAATCTATTTTGACAATAGTAAATTTGTATTATTTTTTGTTGCCACTAATTTTTTTTACTAAAATACCTATTTCTTTTATCTCTGTGATGGTCAGGTTACTCTAAAATGAAAACATTATATTGAATTATATATTTGTTTCGCAAAATATTAACCTCCCTTGTGCTCAATTAGATATTAAATGACTTGCATTTTAAGTAAATGTTATTGTAATACCTTTTTGTTCTTTTAAGGTACTTTAATTGATAGCTTACAATATATATATATATATATATATATATATATATATATATATATATATATATATATATATATATATATATGTGTGTGTGTGTGTGTGTGTGTGTGTGTGTGTGTAATGTTTTGCACATAAAGTCATATCATATATCTTTATTTTAATATATAAATAATCATTAAATGTGTTTGTCTTATGTGGACAAATTAAACTGTGCATGATGATGCCCTAACATTTACACTCAGTCTCACCCAAATGTTCACACCTAAATTGAAAAAAAAATTAACTTGAAATTCTGGATGACACTATAAAAGAAAAATCTTCGCACAATAACATAAATGAACATGGTGATGTAGTTGTTCTAGTTAAGGAATCCAAAATGTCATCGCCTGATATATGCATGGATGAAGAATGCAATTTCAATGGGGGGATATTTTTTTAGCATGCGAGAAGCACTAGATGTCTATCAGATATATAATGACAAGCTTGGAGAGGAAGCAAAAGAGTTGAGAATTAAACTAAAAATAGCTAATGAGGAGAGGGACAAAGTAGAAGAAAATGAAAATAGAAATATGAAAAGGATCAGTAACAGATACATTTGAAACTGAGGTTGAATTCAAGGCTTTTGAAAGAGAAGAAAATGAGAAAAACACTTAAAATAAGTTGAATATGACCATAAAACGTCATACGAGAATGGGAGGAATACAATTGAATGGTGGAATATGTCAAGGAAATTCTAAAGCCACAAATGACATAACAAACACATATTTCAGTGATCTTATGCATAAACAAGAGGATGTGTTTATGATTATCGAAGATGAAATAACTACACCCAATAAATAAAAGTAATGTCTACAAAGAAAAACATTTTGAGTCAATTATAAACAATTCATTGTTCCTTTTAACAAAACACCACTTTTTTCTTCACTCTTCCGGAACCAATACTGACCGTAAATGAACAACGGAACTAAAGTATTCGAACAACAATTTAGATCTAAAAAAATGAAAGAATTAAACTTTTACAACTTGTGAACATGTCTCTATGAGAAGAAATGTCATCATTACTAAATAAAATTGATATGACGATTGTTAATATGAATGGCAATGAAGGGTAGATAACGATTTGGAGCATATAGAAGATGTAAACATGGAAATGGGCACTGACATAGACAATTTGAGACAAACATTACTAAGCATGGAGGATGAAGTCTCCAAAATATAGTCTATGTGGGGAAATGAAAAAGGAACCTTCTAAAGAGGAATGAGGCCATTTTTCGCAACTAGCCTATACTCCGTGAACCAATTCTACACTCTATATTTCTACAAACTTCACAATATATAGGCGCTAGAATGTCTTTTGCTCTATCAGTAGTCCCTACTATTCAGAATTTTACCATTGCGTGGACTAAACCGTGTCCAAATTTCCTCAAGTGTAACACTGATGGGGATAGAAATCGTGACACGGGACTTGCGACAACCGGGGTCATACTCCGTGATCATCAAGGGCACTTTATATCTTCCCTTTCTCACAACATTGGCTATGTGTCCTCAATCCTTGCTGATATTTGGGCCATTAAACTCGGATTAGACCTAGATTATTATATGGGGGTTAAATGTATTGAACTTGAGACTGACTGTCAAATTGTATACTACATGATTCACAGGAACACAACGCAAGTTCCAGCCCATAAGGACATGATCCAGGCGGTGCATGATTGATTCCATAGGTTTACACATGTTACCTTGTCTCTTTGTTTCAGAGAAGCCAACTGTTGTGCTGATGCCCTGGCTGCTACTGCAATAGGATTCCCATTTTTCTCTTGTATCTATTCTTCCATCCCGTCCTTTTTGTGCACAGTTCTACATAGTGACGGGGTGGGTGGTTGTTCTGTTCATTCACCAGTTAGGGACATCTCTTGTAAAATAACTCTATTTTAATAAAGCTTCTCCTTTTGTTTGGGAAAAAAACTTCTAAAGAGGATCCGAATTCAAAAAAAATTTGCTAAAGACCTTCTTTAATAAATGATAAATTAAGAAAAACATTAATGGGGTTCCTGGATCATCTATGAGCACTAAAAAATTTCAATGTATAAAGGATTTAAAGGTTATACTCATTGAATTGCCACAATATCGTAACTAGATTTTCAATATTCATTTAAAGGTTATAGGAATGCAATTAGGATAAAAAGATAAAATAAAAAAGGTACAAAGTCTAAGGAGTTTGTGATTTTGTTGATGAGGTTCAAGAGGAAAAATAAGGGCATAACAATTTAGAATTGAAAGCACGGGAGTCGGGACAGTTCACGAGATACCCACATCAAAAGTCATGTTTATATTTATATTTCTAAAGTGTTTATGACATGTGTATGCTTATTCAAATGCATATCATAAATTGCATCAACCTGCGTTTTTTATTTGAGGGTTATATGTTCTCGATACAAAGATATGATGATCATTAAAATTATAATATCGTTTTTAGCATATGATAGGAATATGAGACATCTAAAACTTTTTCCACAAAATATAATTTGAATAATACAATAATAAATAAAACATCCACCACAATAAGATCCATTACCCTGCTTAAACTCCAATAATATAAAACTCTCTCCAAATAAAAACTGTAAAATATGACGGTGTGATAATTGATTAATATCGCAAATTTCTAATTTGGCACACTTATTTAATTATAGTCTATTTTTAAACCAAATTAATTCATCCCCTAAACATGAAACTACGTGTGTGCGTGTTTCAAACCATAAATAAATAAAGCATGCGACACAAATTTCAGAAAAAATCCCCGAAGGGCAAAACCTTTTATTTCTATAACTCTAACAAGTTTACAAGTCCATTGACTTAAATACCATCTTGCTTTCGACCACAAGAGTAACACACGGTGTCTTCTTCAAACCTTCAAAGCAACGACTAGAAATAACTCAGCAATGGTTCGCACACAACTATACCACCAGGACGTGCAGTCCAGACACGTAGTCTAAAATCTTCACAAGGACTCCCTCCACAATAGCACGCAACTGTCGGTTACAAAGCTCTCCCCACAAAGAATGAACAAAGGAAAAATATGTTCTTTGGTTCCACAAAACAACTCACACAAAAGTAATTGGGATTATTTGTGAATTGTAAACAAAACAAAATTTGAACCCTTAAATGAGAGAAGAAAACAATCTACCAAAAAATGTTATCGAATATATGTTGGCAGTAAACAAAAACCAAACAAAACTCTAAAGGTTTGGAAAATTCTTCTCTACTGAAAAACGTAGGCCTGACCTTCCTTTTATAAGAAATTTGAGTCGGTCAAAGGATAAACATGAAATAGACGTGTCAGCCAAAAAGACAACTTGCTCAAATGAAAAGCAATCTCGCTCGAACGAGATATGCATGTCATTCAAACGACATCATGTGACATCACAATATCGCTCGAACGAGATGTTGATCTTGCTTGAACACCTGAGCGTCAAAATCGAGGAACGCTATAGGAGTTAGAAAATTTCTCCAAAAACTTTTCAAAAATCACCTTTTTCGAAAACAGTAACAAACCTTTTTATAAAAAAATATTTATATAAATAGTTTTATATAAAAGATTTTTAAAACTATTTTTAAAAATATCCCAGCACTCTTAATATGAAATGTAAATGAAACTTAAAACATGACCTTACCAAAGTTCATATTGTTGGGCTTAAATGTTGAAGACAACTTGTAATTGGGATCCGTCTTTTGTAGATACAATCTTCTCAATTCTTCGACAACTTGTAGCGGTATACGACACACTTAATTGTGACAAACATTTATCAAATTATGTACTTAAAAATCTCCCCCTATGTCTATGCCAGTACATACATAAAAACATACGAATTATCAAATACCAAATGACATATAAAAATCTACCCTCCCATGAATAAATTTGCAACATCTCAAACTTTTCTTCAAAATCTTCAACTTAAAATGTAAAAGATTTTCTCATCAGGGTGTGCAACATGATGATCATCAATCTTTGTACCTATACACATGAGATAAAGCAAAAACCTTCGCGACGTATCGAGTTTGAAATGATATAAGAATAAATCATTAATAAATCAAATCTCCCCCATACTCCAAAAACTCTCCCATAACATGATAGTTCTTTCTCCCCCATTTTATGATGTCCCCAAATAGACAGATAAGAAGAAATAATCAAAACATGGAGTGTCACGAGAAAATCATAACAAACATGGATCAAACTAAGCATGCAAAGGAGTGTATCAAAAGATTCCACAAACCATTTTTGAAATTTTCAATTTTTTCAAAGCAAATCTCCCCCTATGTCTATGCCAGTACATACATAAAAACATACGCATTATCAAATACCAAATGACCTATACAAATCTACCCTCCCATGAATAAATTTGCAAGATCTCGAACTTTTCTTCAAATGTCAAATCTTTTCTCATCAGGGTGTGCAACATAATGATCATCAATCTTTGTACCTATACACATGAGATAAAGCAAAAACCTTCGTGACGTATCGAGTTTGAAATGATATACGAATAAATCATTAATAAATCAAATCTCCCCCATACTCCAAAAACTCTCCCATAACATGATAATTCTTTCTCCCCCATTTTATGATGTCCCCAAATAGACAAATAAGAAGAAACAATCAAAACATGGAGTGTCACGACAAAATCATAGCAAACATGGATCAAACTAAGCATGGAAAGGAGTGTCTTAAAAGATTCCACAAACCATTTTTGAATTTTTCAATTTTTTCAAAGCAAAAATAATGTTACAAAAAATCACACCATGGATTTAACTAAAATAACCAAGTCATGGAAATGGAATGAATGTGTGTGAACACATTCGATAGGTAAATCAACTCAATCAATCATATGTGCACGATGAATACGTGTACCCCTAACAAATGAACATAAAAAATATCCTTAGGTGTAAAATTGTTGAATTTAGATGACATCGTCTTATGCAAATCAACAAATCAAAGTCAAGGTGATTTCCACACCAATAATGTCCAAAACTATTTAACGTTTTTTCAGTACTTTCAAGGACATGCAAACTCGTTTTAAATTTCATCCAAACTCCCTCATGCATATTTTCTTTTAGAGGTAATCTAAATTATCAAACATTCGAGAATTGGTGAGAAAACCTAATGGCCCCCTTTTGGAATGAATTTCTTTTTTATTGCCTTTAAATTTTTTTGGGCTCTTTTAAACCTCTTTGGACCCGGGATAATAAAATTCCTCATTTTTTAGGTTCGATATAACGGTGGCTTAGTATTTGCAAAGTCCAAATGAACCTTTCGCAGCCCTTCCTCGTTTTCAAATACAACACATAACCTCGCCAAACGGTTCTTACATGCACTACTTTCTTGTCAAGTTTTATTGCGCTTGGTTTGATTTTAAAGACAGGATTGAAGTGAAAACACCCAACCAACATGTGATAAAACAAGAACAATAATCAAACAAATCCGTGCACGTGTGCAATAAAGGAAATCATGAGTCAAACAAGTAGGAGGTAACAACCAATTACATCATAATGACTCCAAATATTATAAAGCACAAAGATAACGTGATATATTGTCTCAAAACACTATCAAATAGTCATATGAAAAATGGAATGATGTTGTGACTCGGTCATCCTAAGTGTCTATCCATAAACGGTGCAAAAAAAATACAAAAATCTTTTTGAATTTTCTCAAAATTTTCTCAAAATAAAATATTTTTATATTTTTCAAAATTTTATCAAAAACAAAAATTTAATACAAAAAGTATATGTCAACACACTAGCAAAAATATATCAAAAATCATAACTAGCGTATGACAAACATGCAAACACAATCATCTATATGATATGGCAAGAGAAGAATCATGTGGAAGCAAACGAGAATCAACTTGTCTAAATTCTAGTACCTCTAAAAGTGATTTCCTAACCCAAATAGATGTGAAACGTCGTGTGGGGGATTTAGAAACCAAGGGAACACTAGACATAAACTTCCTAGGACTTTTTCCAAGATCAAAACAAAATTCCCTATGGTGACCTTTCCTACCACAATATGAACATGTGTAAACAGGTGGATCGACACCTATGGGTTGACCTCGTCTGACGTCCTTAGGAATGTTTGACCATCTAAAACAAACTATGGTTTTGGCTTTTACACTCGAAGCATGAGAACAAAACGACCCATTACCATCACTATCAAACCTACTCGAGTCTGTCAAATCATTTTTTAACTTCAAAATTTTTTACTCAAGCAAAGAATTAGACTCTTCCAATTTAAGGGACGCCTTTTTCAAATTATCAATAATCCTAAAAGGGTATCTCTCTCTCTCTCTCCCTCAATTAAAGCAAACTTTTCCCTAAGAGTCTCTTCACACTACAAACTCATCGATTAAAATATGTTTATCCTCTTCGGCACAAACACAAACAGTAGAATTTTTAAAGTTCTCCAAATCTTTTTCTAAAAATAGGACTCTATCATCACTCTCCTTTTTGGACAATTTTAAATCATTAAAGTCTAGGTCCAAAGAAACAAGTTTCTCACTACAAAAATCTCTTTGTTTTTGAACCGTTTGCAAGTGATCCACAACGGATTTAAAACGAGAATTTTCGTTTTCTAAAAATTTAATTCTCTTAGAAAATATCAAACTCAAACTATTTAAATCGTCAAAATTCTTATTCGTGTCATAAGGGGGGATCTGATTACATAAGTGCTCCATTGGAAAAATTGCAATTTCTCACAAAAGTGATTTTTAAAAAAAAATCAATATCACACAAATTTTGCGGAAAATAGGAATACACAATAAAATTGTGTAACCTGCTCTGATACCAACTTGTCGACGTGAGAAGTCAAATTGTATAAAAAAATCCTTGAAAAATCAGGATAACACGATAAATTAGCGTAACCCACTCTGATACCAATTTATAAAATATGACGGTGTGATTATTTATTAAAATCGCAAATTTCTAATTTGGCATAGTTATTTAATTAGAGTCTATTTTTAAACCAAATTAATTCAGCCCCTAAACATGCAACTACGTGTGTGCGTGTGTCAAACCATAAATAAATAAAGCATGTGACACAAATTTTAGGAAAAATCCCCGAAGGGAAAAAACTTTTATTTCTAGAACTCTAACAAGTTTACAAGACCATTGACTTACATACCATCTTGCTTTAGCCCACAAGAGTAACACACGGTGTCTTCATCAAACCTCCAAAGCAACGGCTAGAAATAACTCAGTAATGGTTCACGCACAGCTATACCACGAAGACGTGCAGTCCAGACACGCAGTCTAAAATCTTCACAAGGACTCCCTCCACAATAGCACGCAATTGTCGGTTGTAGAGCTCTCCCCACAAAGAATGAACAATGGCAAAATATGTTCTTGGGTTCCACAAAACAGCTCACACAAAAGAAATTGGGATTATTTGTGAATTGTAAACAAAATAAAATGAGAAGAAAACAATTTTCCAAAATATGTTATCGAATATATGTTGGCAGTAAACAAAAACCAAACAAAACTCTAAAGGTTTGGAAAATTATTCTCTACTGAAAAATGTAGGCCTGGCCTTCCTTTTATAAGAAATTTGAGTCAGTCAAAGGATAAACATCAAACAGACGTGTCAGCCAAAAAGACAACTCACTCGAACGAAAAATAATCTCGCTTGAACGAGATATGCGTGTCGTTCAAATGACATCGCGCGACATCTCAATGTCTCTCGAACGAGATGGTGATCTCTCTTGAATGGCCTGAGCATCAAAATCGAGGAACGTTACAGGAGTTAGAAAATTTCTCAAAAAACTTTTCAAAAACAACTTTTTTCGAAAACAGTAACAAGCCTTTTTATAAAAAAAAACATTAACAAAAATCTTTTTAAAACTCTTTTTAAAAATATCCCAACACTCTTAATGTGAAATGTAAATGAAACTTAAAACATGATCTTACCAAAGTTCATATTGTTGGGATTGAATGTTGAAGACAAATTTTAATTCGAATCCGTCTTTTTGTAGGTACAATCTTCTCAATTCTTCGACGACTTTTAGCGGTATACGACATACTTAATTGTGACAAACATTTATAAAGTTATGTCCTTACAAAAACCATAAACCAATTATGGTGAACAACAACCCACTAAATTCAAATACAATTGTCTCATAAAGTATATGAATTGAAATGAAACTAAACTACGCAATAAAGTAAATCTCGAGCTGCAAGTCCTTATAATCTCCAAAACTATATATCTACCCAACAACCTACCTTGAAAGGTTATTAAACTATAATAAGTCAGAGCCTACCACAAAAATACCAGATACTCTTCCTAATTAGGGTTATATGAATTCAGTAAAAAACACTAAATGGGATAAATATCACAGTAGAATATTTTAAATAATAATAAGCAATATAAACAACGATTTGAGTAACGTAAAGTGGACTAATGCAACTACCCTCTTTCCAATTATGTTTATTTTAACATTTATTAACATTTTCTAATTGTATTTCTCAATATTATTTTTATAAAAGAAAACACCAATATCACTAGATTGTCCTTCCTACGACTCTGCACATCTAATGGTGCACCAAGCATCTCATCACGTCAAATTCACATACACCACTATATCCCGATGGCCCATAATGCACCCTCACATACCATGATGTATCCCACACAATAACTACCACTATAGTGGGATTTGTCTAGGTCATGCACTTACTCTATTGTATCCAGACAACACTAAACATCACACATACCATGACGCACATAACAAAATTATTACTATAGCCAATCTGCCTAGGTCCTGCACATGTCATAATGGACATTCAACACTAGACCCTGCACATACCATAATGCTCACATAAATTCGTCAATCTCTCATATCTTTTATTATCTTATACATTTATTATATTCCCATAAATTATTTTATGTTTTCATTAATTCCCACTAGGCCCCAGATCACCCCGAGCATTACAAACCAAATCCATCCCTAGTCCCCTATATATTATCAAAACCATATGTATCTCTTAGTCCATCACCTAGGAAACTACTCAAAACCATAACCATCCCTTAGTCTATCCTTTGTGATAAAATAAAAGTATTACGTATCTCTTAGTTCCATACATAGGAAATACCCCATTGTAAAAAGTTACCATTCTCTAGTCCCATACATAGAAATCATCAACAATGAATAATATAAATCAAAGTACAAGTAAAGTAAGTAATTCTAACATCCTAACAATGTCATTATTTTAACAAAAGCAAATTCTATACTTGTTCATTCTCTAGGCCAACATCATATTCTTTTATTCCATATTTATACAAATTCAAATTCATGTGCATTAAATGAATTTAATTATGTGACTTACAAAATATCGCAACAACTTTTCTGAATCCCATATTCTAATTCAGTGAGATTTAATGAAAACAATTCATAAATCTATTTATATATGCGACTTATATATTTCTGCAGCATATTATAATGTTTTACATCATATTCATTGTTTACATGATTTCATAAATCATAATATGTTTTCGAGATTCATATACTTATTAATATATGGATCTATCTAGTACATAATAATAACTAAGCCCAATATTCTAAACATGTGGGATTTCAAGTATTAAATCCAAATTCATACGCTCATGATGGATTCTCTAGTTAAAAGAAGAAACACACACATAAATAACATACATAAAATTAGATTTAGTAAGTGAAATTTAGCAACACTAACTGGTAAGTTTAAAGAACTTATAGATACCTTAAAACGAAGAAAAATCAATATGTTATGCCTACAAGAAACTAAATGGAAGGGGGAAAAGTCTAGAGAGATAGATGAAGATTTTAAATTATTTTATTCAAGAGGGAAAGATAATCGAAGAAATAGGGTAGGTATTGTTGTTGATCACTATATGAAAGATAAAGTGGTGGATGTTAAAATATGGTGAGATAGATTAATGAACATGAAGATTGCCTTAGATAAAACAATATTGAATGTTATAAGTTCTTACACATTCCAAGGAGTTTTACATGATAATGTAAAGAAATTATTTTTGGAATTAATAGATGAAATATTACAACAAATTTTTATCCATGAAATCATATTTTCTGGAGGTGACTTAAATGGACATGTAGGAGTATAACGAAACGGTTCTCTAGGGATAAATGGAGGTTGTGATTTTGGTGACAGAAATGAAGGAGGGGAAGCTATCTAAAATTTATTAAGTCCTACGATATTGCAATAGATACATATTTTTTTAAGAGGGAAGAACTTTTAATAACATTTAAAAGTGGAAAAGAATAAAACTCAAATAGATTATTACTTACTTAGAAAAAGAGACTTGAACATATGCAAAGACTGTAAGGTATACCAGGTGAAAGATTAATAAGTCAACATTGTTTATTAGTAATAGATTTAGCCATTAAAGGATTTAAGTACTGAAAAGAGAAAATAGGTTACCAAAATATAAAATGGAAGGATTTAAAAGGATACAAAGAAATAGAATTTAGGCAGAAGTTCCTATCACACATAAAGTGGAATTGGGATGATAATATTAATAATATTTAGTCAACAACAAAGAATGATATTGAGAAAATAGGCAAGAAAACTTTAGGGGAGACTAATTGGAAAACATTCATTAAAAAAGAGACTTGGTGGGGAATGAGGAAGTACAATAGATGACACAAAAAAGCGCATAAGTTTTAAAGAATGGCAGAGGAGTAAAAATTAAGAAGACTTCGAAAGATATAAAAAATTAAAAAGTGAAGTAAAAAATATTATTAAAATGCGCAACATAATACACTAGATAATATTTATAGTAAATTAGTGCTATGGAAGGTAAAAAGGATATATATAAATTGACAAAGAATAGAGATAGATTGACAAGTGATATGGGTCCAGTTAGGTAAATGAAAATATATTAATTGACGATAAAGAAATTCTAGATGGATAGGAAGAGAATTTTCAAGTATTATTGAATAAAGAATATTCCAAAATAGATGTCGAGAACATAGAACCAAATATAGGGATGGTGTGTCCAATTACTGAAAAGGAAGTAGATTTATTAATAAAAAAATTGGGGATGAATAAAGTAGTTGGACCGAATAGAATGCTTATGGAGGTGTGGAGAACCTTTGGAAGACTAGGTATAGAGTCATTAATATGTTTATTTAATATAATTTTAAAAGAATGACCAGACGAGTGGAGGAAAAACACCATAATACCTTTGTATAAAAATAAAGGGGATATACAAAATTGTAGTAATTATAGAGGAATAAAACTAATGAATTACACTATGAAGTTATGAAAAAAGGTTATAGAGGTTCAGAAATGAGTCAACTTTTTCAGACAACCAAGTTGGACTTATGCCAGGAAGATCCACTACGAAAGTTATTTACTTATTAAGACAATTAATGGAGAAATGTATAAGTGAGAATAAAAATTTACACATGGTCTTTATAGACTTAGAGAAGGCATATTATAGGATACCTAGCGATATAATATGGTGGACATTAGGAAGAAAAAGAATACCTATGAGTTATATTAAAGTTATTGAAGATATGTATGATAATACAAAGACTAGAGTAAAAACTATTTATGGAGAAACTAATGATTTACGATTAAAGTGGGTCTACAAAAAGGGTCGACTTTAAGTCCTTGCTTATTTTTCGTAGTTTAGATGAGATTACTAAAGACATATAAGAAGATGTCCCATGGTGTATGTTGTTTGCGAAAGATATAATTTTAATAGACAATTCAAAAGAGACCTTAGCAATGAAAGTAGATACTTGGAGAAATGTCTTAGAGTTTAAGGAACTGAAAATTAGTAGAAATAAAACGGAATTTATGGAATTTAAATTTAATAACGAGTTGTCTTATAGAGTGATGTTATAAATTAAAGGCAAAGTGATAAATCAATCTAATAAATTTCATTATTTAGATTCATTGATAGAGAGTAATAGAGATATTGATGAGGATGTTACGAGTAGGATAACAACTGATTGGATGAAATGCAGATAAGCGAGTGGGGTGTTATGCGATAAGAGGATAGCTAATAAATTAAAATAATTTTTTTATAAAATAATTGTTAGTCCATCGACCGTATATGAAGAAGCGTGTTGGGCTTCAAGGAAAAAACATGAGCAAAGTATCCATATTAATGAGATGAGGATGCTCCAATGGATGATAGGAATCACTAGAAAGGACAACATCAAAAACCATTATGTGATAAATTAGTTAGGAGTATCTCGCATTAGTGATAAATTAAGAAAAATTATACTTAGATGGTACGAACATATACTGCACAGATCAGTAGATGCACCTATAACAAGAGGAAGATTATTGGAAATAGAGGATAAAAGACAAATGGGTTGTCATAAGCTATATTGGGAAGAAATTATTAGAAGAGATCTTCAAGAATTAAATTTGAATGATAATATTACTTATAATAGATTAGAATGGAAAAGGAGAATCCATGTGGCCGACCCCATGTTATGGGATTAAGGCAAGGATGATGACAATGATGATAAAAATAAATTTATAATTTGGTTATCACTTCCGTTAATTAATTTGCTAATAGTTTTTACAAAACTTTCATATTTAATGTCTAGGAAACATTTAAATAAAAAAATACTTAAGAATAAAAATAGAGATAGTTTCTCTTTACATTAGAGTATTCTGAAAATCCGAATATTCTAAGTTGTTCCTCTTACAAAAATCTTCAACTTTTCTTCTTTGGTGTTATTCAAAATATTAGTCTAAACTCCTACAAATGGGTTTGAATGAGTTTTAATGGTGGTTTTTAGGTTTTAAAGATGAAGAAGAAAATGTTATGTAGGTCACTTCTGGAGAAAAATATGTGTTAAAATGACTGAAAGCTCTAACAATCTTATATTTATAAAAAAATCACTATCATCAGGATGTGAGCCCAAGGGCCGCAGTCACGACATCTACCCCTGCGACTAACGGTTAGAACCCCGTGAGAGCGGTCAAAACCAACAGGATCTTGGTTTCTCACATAGGTAAACTCACTATCTACTTCTTTTTCTTCCTTTTTCTGTGAGGATTATTTTATAAAAAGTCCATGTAGTTTCAAACTCTAAACCAATTAGAATTCATACTCGTAATAAAATTTTAAATTTTTTTAGCTTGGAACCCAAGAAAGTACTAAAGGACTCAAATGCTCATTATCTTTTTACTAAAATCCCCAATTACCAAGTAACTAAATAAATGCTCACAATATTCATTTAATTAGACAAAAATTAGCAAATTCATTTAAATTGAATATTTTCCCATTTAATTCAAATTCCAACTTCATAATTCATTTTAATTAAATAACTCATTTAACTAATTAAATTCATTTCTAAAAACATGAGGTGTTATGGTCTTCCCCTCTAATACATGATTTCCATCCCCAGAATTCGCCAAAGCATAGACGTCGTAACGTAATCTGCACAAATACCATGGCTCATTTATGCATATCCAACATAAGTATAAAAGTAAAGCTCGCATATGTCGCACCCATACATCCAATCCCATATATATATATATATATATATATAAACGGGTGATGACTCTTTATATTTGTTATATAGGTTTGTGGTAATATGAATTGTTCTTTATTTATATATATAGGTATATTTTGTATACATTGCGTTATAGGTATTGCTTCTTTATTAAATTGGTGTATATAGACAGGGTAATTTAATTCTTTTGCGTTTTCTTTTTCTGCTAATTCTTCATGAATTAAGCTTTTTGTTGTCATCTAATATATTTTTTTTCTTGAATTTTTGATATATTATTATTTTTATATCTATAAGGACAATTAGGTCTAATGTGATTAGGGTCTCCGCATATAAAACATTTACAATTAGTTGTTCGTTTATTATTATCTTTTTTAGTTTCTTTATTATCTTTATGTAGGTTACGTTTTTTATACCATGGTATTTTTTTTTATATTTATAGTGTTTTGTATAAGTTTTAATTTCTTTTCCTTCTTTTAGTTTCTTACATTCATATTTTAATGTATCATACACATTTTTTAATCTAGTTCCTATAGAGCAGTCTCTTTTTGTTCTTATATGTTCTTTCCAAATTTTCCAAATTTTTTCTCCTATATTACCTGGTATTTTTTGTATGTATCTATCTAATAGGTATTTTTTTTCTCGTCTAGTGCTTCTTCTACTTCTGATGATTTTAAGGCTTTACTAAAATATCTTAGATTAATACTAAAATGATTTTTTGGAATAAAAATACACATATTAAATGTATCTTTTATCATGATCCAAGGGTCAGTAGAGATTTCATTCATAATTATATTTACTTTATATATAGTTATTAATTCTTCTGTTGCATCTTGTCCTTGTAAATAAGAATCGTCATCTGTACATTAAACAAAATAATTAGAAACTATGTCTTTCCTATGTCCGATAAATACAGTGTGCCTGCTATGGATGATTTGTCCTTCGCCTATCATTCTGGTGGTATGATATCTATAATTAATAATATGTGATGTAGTGTGGTTCTCCAATGTTGTTGTTCTACTAGTGCATTTAATAATCCTTTAGGTAAATTATCATTTATTCTAGTAAAAGGAGGATCAATTAATATACTAGCTATCGTGCCATATTCTAATAAGAGACTTATAGTTACTTCTATTTGTATACTCATATTAGGTGTAAATATTTTATTTGGCCTACTAATTACAAATTTTTCAAAAAGTCTATAATCTATTCTAATAAAATTACAGAGTCAAATTTATTTTGAGAGTGTATATATATTTTTTAAATCTATATATGCATCCTACGGGGGCTGAGTTAAAACGAAAATAGATGTGTAGTACAACCCAATTTGTAACATCTTTTTCGAGTGCAAACATAAATATTTTTTCTTCTATTCCTTCTGGTAGAAGAGTTTCCACTTTAAGATCATTCTAGAGTTCAATCAGATGTTCATATCAATATTTTCCATAAAAACAAATCCCGAAGGATCCTTTAATGATATATTAGAACATAATAAGAATATTATCTAATTAATCAGAGTGGTTAACCCGAAAGATGTAATAAAAGATTTAAACTTTATTAATGAGAATAAAACATGTGATTACAAACTATTAATTTACAAGCGATAAAAAACTAGATTACAAGCCATGGAATAATTTACAAGTGATAGAAACTTACAATTACAAGATAATTTACAACTCTATTGCTGCTGGAAAGCGGTCAGAAATTTGAATGGAGGTTTTTTAGAAAGAGAGCTTGGTTGCTATTGATCTAGGTGTCTGAGTTGGGTGTGTTCAGAATGGAAGAGAATGTCTTCTTTTATAGGGGAAAGAAGATTCGAACGTCAATGAATTATAAATCATAATAGATTATGAGATAAGAGAAAGAGAAAGAAGAGAGGGATTTAATTGTATATTATATATAGATGATATTCTTGTATTTAGTAATACTAAATAGGAACATAGAAATCATTCACAAATTGTTTTTAAAGAATTTATAAATCAAGGATTAATAATTAGTAGTAAAAAGATGCAATTAGAAAAACAAGAAATAGAATTTCTGGGATTATTCAGAAAAGGAGACAAAATAGAATTATAGGAGCATATAGTAAAAAATGTATTAGAATTCCTAGATAAATTAGAAGAAACTAAAAAACTACAAACATTTTTACGATTATTAAATTATTGTACATCTTTTATCTGAAACTTATCTAAACTAGTAGAACCTTTATATGGTAAATTAGGTAAAAATGGAAAAAAATACTTTAATAATGAAGATATAAAACTAGTATAAAAAATAAAATAAATATTTAGTAAATTAGAACCCTTATCCTTGCTTACAGAAAGTAGTTATAAAATTATACAAACAGACGCATCAGCAATAGGATGGACAGGAATTTTGTTACAAAAACCTAATAAAAATATTAATAAAAATGAAGAAGTAATTTGTAAATACTGTTCAAGAAATTTTAATGAAGCACAAAGTAGTTTACCATCAACTGACTTAGAAATATTTGGAGTAATAAATACTATAGAAAGATTTCAATTATTCTTAGGTAAAGAATTTTTAATTAGAACAGGCTACGATAATATAGTAAAACACTTTAATAAAACTGTGACACCGCGCCTAATTAAATACCGGACGATCACTCGTTTATTAAATTAAATCAAGGTGAACAGTTGGTTCATTCTTAGCATCACTGTCGAAAAATAACTTTTCCAATTTAAACACCCTAATTAATTAAGCTAAGTGTCAAAACCATTTTTAAACATTACTTTCCAAATTTTATTTAAAAAATAAGGATTTAATTATTTATAACAATTCAATATTAAAGAATCACACCACAATAATTCTAGAACATATAATCCAAATAATTTAAACATTCAACAACTAAATCCCAACATTAAAACTTAAAGTAAAACATCCAGATAGTAATAAATCCCAAGATGACAAAACTAGAAATAAATGAGTCATAATGTCCAACAAAACAACTGAATAATGAAAAGGGCGACACATGCCCCACTAAATGAATATGCTAGGAGTGGAATCAAATAAGTGAAGTCGTCTAAACAAGAGGCCTGCAGCTCCCACCTAAGCTGCAGCACGTTCCTTCCAAAGGATCCTATACAAGACACCCCTGTGGCTGGGCACCTGTAATATATACATATATATACAAGAGAGAAAAAGAAATACAAACGGGTCAGAGCCCAATAGTGTAGATGATTTAAAATTTGTTTAGCAAGTATTTAAAATGTTTATAGGCCAATGCAACAACATATTAGTGCGGCACTCTCTTGAGAATTTCTCACCTCTCTTCTAATGTGCACGCCTATCGCACTAACCTTCCCAATGGTTTAACTTATCTTAAGTTACTCGTAAGGTTCAAAACTGAAGAATATAATTGTTTAAGAAAATAATTTCATTTGATCACAAAGTTCTCATTTAAACCTTATTTGCTAATAAAGTTTCCCAGTGTTCTATTATACTTTTGAAAAACAAGTATTTTCAATTTGAATTCATTATTCATTTCTTACTTACCATAAACACAATATGAAGTTCCACATTTCAGAATTTCATATATATATATATATTAAATTCTCGTATAATATATATATTCTAACAGCACCCCACATAAAAATTATGGTGCGTGCATACTCTGCTATCCAATCCCCGTATCACTCGTACTAAGGGAAATACAAGTTCGGAATCACTCTCGAACTGTATTAACACATACACAAACAATATTGAGGCGAAGCATAGATTCCAAGTCTCTAAGAGGATAGGACATGTCCCACGTCTCTTAGGACCGTCTGAACTGTCGAGTCGATAGCCTGTACCAAGGATATCTATCTTCTAGGGTACGAGTCAATATCCCCCATAAAGGTCCCATCGAGATAGATTGTCCCAGTGCGGTAACCTCAGGGATAGCAAGTAGCGCGTGCACGATTTTCACACATAGATAGTATATGCATAAACACAGTCATATAACTATACTAATATTATTATATCAAATTAGGTACATCTCAAATCCCATAATTACGACATTTTTCCTCATTTCTCATTATTTAGTCCTCACGTATAACCGTTCATTTCTTACTTAAATTTGAAGGATCATACCAACTTATTACGTAACACTCATAGACTTTATCCTCCTAAGCGTAGAGTTCAGTAGGTACTCACCTAATTTTCCAACATAACCATCTTATGCGTCTCTCCCCTTAATACACAATTTCATCGTCCCTTATATGTAAATATCCCAAAAATACAACTCTCGTCTTACATTAAAGGTCCCGTAATTATTTATAAGTCCTACTGGTCTTCTTCATCTCCCAAAATATTTTAATAAAGGTGTCCAAGAATTATTTCTCATTAAATTGAATTCAACTAATTTAAAAAGGGGGAAATATGAGTCTGCCAGAAGGGGTCGATCGATCGAGGTCTGGGGCTCGATCGATCGAACCTTCGATCGATCGAAGCTCTTGGCTCGATCGATTGATCAAACAGGTATGGTGAATTCTGCAGTTAACCAGTTACAGGTTCTAACACATAACCTCATCCAAAACCAGATTTTTCACACCCAAACTTCCTAAAATTCGTACTATAATCAGTATACATCCATATTATTCATCTCTTACGTAAAGCATGTAATTTTACATCAATAACTATGGATTTATAGGCAAAAACTTCATAAAAATCTCAAGAACCCTAGAATCTCTTTAACCTGGTTCTAATCGATCTTTTCAGAATTTTCTTCTTCTAAAACATCAAAATTTCGTGGTTTAATCCTCTACATGTTAAGGGGTTTCCAGAATAACGTTCATATCATTACTACATGCGATTTCCTATCTCAAATTTGGGGTTTCTTCCATAAAACTCATCCTAATCATCCCTAGACTAACATGAGTGATGCATTAACGAAAATAAGAAAGATAAACACTGGCCTGGGATTTTCAGAATTCTGGTTTGATGACAAATTTGGTGTGGTTGCGTTCCCCGTCGCGCGATCTACGCGTTAGTGGTGGTGGTGGGGCAAACGGATGGATTTTGGGCCTTGGATTGCTTTGAAAGTTCTCTCCTTCCCTATCCTATAGCCGTCACTTGTCTTTGGTTGTTCTAACCCTAGAAGAAAACCTTAGACATCTGATATAACCCTTGAAATTTCGTGATTTAATTACCCAAAAATGTGAAATGACCAAAATGCCCTCCCGGGGTACTAATTAAGCCTAAAAACGCCCCGAGGCCCAAACTAAACCCTCGGGTACACTTTTTTGACTATCTCGACCCTTTCGAACACTTTGGCGCACTCAAAACGACCATACGAGCGACTTATAATATATTCACTTTTATTCATTAATATTTAGTCCCGACGCGACACGGGCGCATCCCGACTCAAATTTTCAAAATTGTCATTTTATTCACTCGTGACATTTAATATAACCAATATTATATATTACTTTGCTCATGAGTAATATTCAAAAAATTTCCCATAATTACTGACTCTCATCACGTTAATAATTATAACATAATTAATTTACGGATTTATATTAAATAATTAATTCACATTAAATTTAATAAATCCCCAAATTAATATAGCATAAAAATACAGGGTATTACAAAAACCAATCAAAGTAAATCAGCTACAAAAAGATGGCTAAATTTTATTTATAATATTACAGGAAAAGGTTTTACCCCTCAATTCGAACATATAAAGGGTAAAGATAATCAATTACCTGATATATTGTCTAGATTAATTACTAAAATTTCTTAAATTTTGCAGATGTCTCATCATCAAGGCTCTTCATCCGGCACAAAAGAAAACACTAACCAATTATTTATTGTTCTTAATGAGAAGCAAAAATTTAGGTCAAAGGTACAGGTGATAGAAAAACAATAAGAGATCCTTGACAACCTCTGGTTGAATCGATAATATAATAAAGGATCATTTATAAATACTATGAATTATCTTAATACTTACTTTTTTAACCTCACTCACCGTGTTCATACTTTAGAAGCAAGAGCAAAACATTATAACTTTTCTGATAATAAACAAAAACTTGTTGAAGAACATAATACTCTAATAAAACATTTTAAAATATTAAACGTTAGAAAACAAAATATTGAACAGAAGTTAGAGCAAGTATTATTATATAGTAACACTAACATTTTATCTTCTTTCAACCCTTACTATAGGTCTATATTACGTACTAAAGTGGAAACTCTTCTACCAGAAGTAGTAGCAGAAAAAATATTTATGTTTGCACGCGAAAAAGATGTTACAAATTGGGTTGCAATACAAAACTATTTTCGTTTTAACTTAGCCCCCGTAAGATTCACATATAGATATGAAAAAATATATATACACTCTCAAAATAAATTTGACACTATAATTTTATTAGAAATAGATTATAGCCTTTTTGAAAAATTTGTAATTAGTCGGCCAAATAAAATATTTACACATCATAGACGTATACAAATAGAAGTAACTATAAGTCTCTTATTAGAATATGGCATGAAAGCTAGTATATTAATTAATCCCCCTTTTACTAGAATAAATGATAACTTACCTAAAGGATTATTAGACGCACTAGTGGAACAACAACATTGGAGAACCACACTACCTCACGTATTATTAATTATAGATAGTGTAATACCCCTTACTTTTGAGTAACTATTTCTATATAAATTTCCTATGTGGGTTAGTTATATAAAATAAAGGAAATTGAAGTAAATATTAATTTAAGTAATTTAAGAGTTAATATTTATGAGTATTGCATATTTACCATTTCGCGAATGTAAATAATGTAATATTATGTTATGTTAAGTCGTTGGGCTTTAAAATGATGGTTATGATTTATATTCCATTCGAGTAATTATTAGAATGTTAATATGACATTGGAATAGAAATTAATGAACGATGTCCCGGATGTCAGTTTAGAGGGCAGAGTTAGTCCAAGAAGGGTCGAGATAGTCAAAATAAATGCTAAGGGTGTTTTGGGGGTTTCGGGGGTACTTTTCGACTATTTATGACCTAAATAGGAGTTATAAGTCATTTTAAGTAGGTAATAGCATTTAATGTTAGACATAAGGCATTTGGGCATTTAAGTCTTGCAAGAGCATTTATATCTCATTTGTGTATTTTCTAAACCTAGAAGTTAGAGGTGAGATCATGAGAAAAAGAAGAGAAAGAAAAGAAATTGCTCACTTGAGCTTGGAATCTCACTAAAGAGGAAGAATCTGAGACTCCAAAAACAAGGCAAGTTATTAAACTTTCGTATGTGTATGATTGTGTTGAATAATTTGTATTTAGGGTTAGTGTTCTTCAGTTTAACCCATTTAGGGATTTTTTTATGATTTATGGTATAGATCTTTAGGATGATGATAGAAATATGATTGTTGGGATTAATACTAGTTAGTCATAACGTATGGCGGATTTATGAATGTTGTTGGTTGATGAGAAAAGGAAAGGAGAAGAGTTAGAGGTTAGGTTTTGTAGAAAAATAGGCGATGGACAAAATATCTTGTATAACTGATCGACCGTGGCCAGGAATCCGATCGACCGGGCCAAAGGCAAAAACCTTATCGATTGGCTCGCAAGGCAAAATCCAAATATGCGATCGATCGAGGTCAGGGGCCGGTCGACCAGTACTGTGTTTTCAGCCCAAGTTTAGGATTTTTATACCTCTTTTTCTTTTAGGGTTTAAGGCTTAGGAACCTTCCCTCAGGACGTGTTAAGAATTATTATGATCTCATATCGGGAGAGTGGCACCCTAGGATAGTAAGGGAGTGTTCGAGCTCATTTTGGGGGCTAATTATAGGAGTATGATGCCCATTTCCGTTTA
The DNA here is from genome assembly GCA_949130495.1 of Sambucus nigra. Taxonomy (NCBI): domain Eukaryota; kingdom Viridiplantae; phylum Streptophyta; class Magnoliopsida; order Dipsacales; family Adoxaceae; genus Sambucus; species Sambucus nigra. The sequence goes on along the minus strand of OX422207.1, from coordinate 304,229,020 downwards.
GTAAACGAGTGTAGGACTAGTATAGAGTTGGTAAATATTGTGTTGGACCTTCGGGTCTAGTATGATAATAATTATCTCTTGTAGCCAAATTTGTATGTACATATTGTTTCGGAATTTGAAGATCGTATGTTCAACTTGATATAGTTTGTAACTATGGCACAATTTACACATACCTCTCTGAATGCTATCATAGGGATTGGGGAAGTACGCATTAGAGGTGAATCCCCTGGCTAATAATGCATGGAGATCATAGTCCACAGGCCATGATACCGGTTGTTGCATTGTATGATTGTATGGTTCGAAGTGAGGTAATTCTGGGTATTGTTATGACTCACTCTCGAAGGTATATGTCCGCTTCCCATGCGTTGCGATTTAGGATACCCAGCTGGTCTTGGTTATAGGCCCTATAATATGATAGTATTTACGGGTGCATCCAGTGGGGTGACTCCCGGAAGGATGGTTTTAGAATCGTTATTATATAATTGTAACTATTTTCACTGAAATGGTATTTCACACGAATGATTAAATTGATTTAAGAAATTGTGAACTAAATTTAATTGCATATGGTCCCTAATGATTATTGTCTCGTATGGTCATGTTAAATTGGTAAACTAGGCATGTTAAATAGAGTTAGGTTACTCCTACTAAGTAAATGGGAAACTTTAAATTAACATAAATCGTATGCTCTAGGATGTGCACTTAGGAGAGATGTGAGGATAATACTTTGAATGAAGAGAGAATTTAACTTGTTTATGAAAGTATCCTTCATAACTGTCATGCATTTTATTCACACGAATATCATATCAAATTGGGCCCTGGCCCATATATATCTCTTCTTCTTGTCTGGTTCTTATATATGTTTAGGTGTCCGGCCGCATGGGCGCCCACTTTGACTTTCCTTCTCAGGGTTAAGGATCTACGTCATTTTATGGGTGTTGTAGGATTTTTTGTAGTAGACGATTCATTTCCTTTTGATACTCTAGCCATGATTCGTCTCTACATTCGGGAGTTTTGCCCAAGTTTATTTTTCATTTATACTGTTATACTTGGTATAATCTTTTATATTTAATCTGTTAACCAACAACTTATTCGGTTATGCTTCCTATAATATTACTGTTAAACTATTATATATTTGTATATATAAACTTTTGTTATAAACAGGATGATGTAAATTGTCTTTATAAAATTTGCAAAATATATATGACATCCGTTTTTAAAATATTGGTGGTTGCTTGTATTATTATTTATGTGACAGTGACGCTAAGAATGGATCGTTTGAGACTCTTGTTTTTATTGGAGTAGCTAACTAGACACCTATTATTTTAATAAGCGGGGTGTCACAGAGCATTAGGTTCTAGAGACCTTAGGATCTATGCGGACTTATCATGTTCTATCGTAGCGTTCTTTGATATATAGCCCTAATATTAGGACTATTTTTCTTATTTGCGTTTACGATTTTCCCGAGAGGATAAATTATTTTGACTGTATATTGATTCAGTTGCTTTTTATCTTAGATGCCACCTAGACGAGGTCGCCCAAAAAGGGTAAATCGAGTAGAAGATGATGTAGAGCCACCACCACCACACGACACTATAAATGCGACGGAGGTGGCGAATATTTTGGCCCAGACGGTAAACGCTGCAATAACCTCTTTGGCGCAATAGTTTTCCCAAGCTCAACAACTGATAGCACCGGTGGCTCAAGCCCATGCAGGACCTTCCGCATGGTAAAGAGTTAGAGAATCCTTCCTGAAAGGTCACCCTCCAAAATTTCAGGGTGGCGTTGATGTGATATTGGCAAATCAGTGGAGGAAGGATATTCAATGCCATCTTCGAATGGTATAATGTAGTGAGGAGAGGAAACAGATTCTTGCCACTTTTAAATTGTTGGGAGAAACTCTCCAATGGCGGGAGTCGGTGACAACTCCGGAACAAAGGCATAATATGATTATCTCGGAGTTATGGACTCTGTTTGAACAGAAAAAAATTCCTCCAGTAGTCCAGAAGGAGATGAGGAGGAAGCTTCAAGATGTGGTTCAAGGAGAGCGAACAGTGGCGGAATAAGAAGAAGAGTTTACCAGTTTGGAAAACTTTGTGCCGAACAAGGTAAATCCAGAAGAAAAGAGGATTTCAAATTTTTTTAGGGGTTTGAGTTGGAGGATAAGGTAGCATCTGTTGGGGAATTCGACTTTGTAAACTTTTGGCGATGTGATGAATGCAGCTTTACTCCATTTCCAGGATCACCGCCATCATTTAAAGGTTAGTAAGAAGATAAGAGATTTTGGTCAATCTAGTAAATAAGGAGGGAATGGTGCTGGTGGAACACTACCACAACCATAACAGTGTGGGATAAACATAAGGAACAGGACCTCCAGTAGGGGAACTCGACTAAGAAGCAACGCTTTGAGGGTTTCAACTTTAGCGGAGGCAGTTTTAGGCACGGTCAGGGTGCTCAGCAACAACTGCAGTTGGGTCAATCGGGCCAAGCTGGTAGAGGAAATAATGGGGTCGAGGCCAGTAGGGCCAAGGTGCGGGGCTGTTTTGAAACAACAATCAAGGCTGACATTTAGAGGGTTTTGCGAGCCATTGTTTTCAGTGCAGTGAGATAGGTCACATATATAGAGCTTGTCCACAGTTGAACAGGGGGGAATTTCCAGGAGTCCCTCAGAATCTGCAGGCACATCAAAACCCTCCAACACCTATTCCAGCCGTCCCATTACAACAGGAACAACTTTAGTTTAGATGTATGTACAATATCCAAGACGCTTTGTTTCCTCCAGCAGCGTTTGCACTTCCAGCTATTGAGGGTAAATTTCCCATCCAGTGGTTTGTGGGTCAGGTGTTATTTGACACTAGCGCCAGACACTCATTTATTGCTAGGCAATTTGCTCTTTTGACGAGATTGTTTAAGTCTGCTGAAAGTACTTTTAATAGTGTAGAGTCTTCTATGGGAGATGGATCACTTATACTTTTTAATTGTAAATGGGTAGGAATAGACCTTGGTATATTGCGCTTTGAGGCCGACTTACTCGTCCTAGATATGGTCAGGTATGATGTTATTCTGGGAATGGATTGGTTAGTGAAGTACTGGGCCATCGCAAATTGTTATGGTAGGAGTATAGTTTTTGCCATTCTAGGGCAATAGATGTTTTTGGTGGCTATGCCTCTTTCGAAAGGAGGTTCGAGAACTCACTTGTATTGTATTAAGGAAAAGACCTTACAAGAAATCATTATTTCCTTAGACTCGATTCCTATTATTAGATAATTTCAAGATATCTTTCAAGAGGTCCTTAACTTACCTCCGAGTCGTGAGATTGAGCTCGTAATTGACTTAACGTCGGGAACTAGGCCGATTCCGCGAGCTCCATACCATATGTCTCTTTTAGAAATGAGGATTAAATTCAGCAACTATTGGGGCAAGGGTTCATTCGGTGTAGTACGTCGCCATGGGGTGCCCTGGTACTATTCATAAGAAAGTGAGATACTTCACTTCTATTATATGTCGAGTACCGCGAATTGAATAAGGTAACCAACAGGAATAAATACCCGTTACCTCAAATCGACGATTTGTTTGATCAATTAAGAGGAGCGTCGTACTTTTCTAAAATAGATTTGAGGACTAGTTACCACCAGTTGCATATTCCAGAGCAAGACATGTCGAAAACCGCATTCTTGACCAGGTATGGGTCCTATGAGTTTTTGGTTATGCCTTTTGGACTAACGAATTCTCCTACAGTATTTATGGACCTCATAAATCGAGTATTTTGGGATTTTCTAGAGCAGTTTGTGATAGTCTTTATTGACGACATTTTAGTCTATTCTCGAATTGAAGATGATCATTCTTAACACTTGAGATTGGTCTTACAGACCCTACGGGATCATCATCTTTATGCCAAGTTCAAGAAATGTGGCTTTTGGTTCAGGAAGTGCAATTTTTGGGGCATATCATGATGGCTGAAGGTATTTTTATAGACTCAAACAAGTTTGTAGCGGTGAGGGAATGGGATCGGCCCATGAGGCCTATTGAGATCCGTAAATTTTTGGGTTTTGCGGGATATTATCACCGTTTCATTAAGGAATTTTCCAAAATTGGTGGCCCTTTAACAAACTTGACACGGAAGGGAGTACAATTGATTTGGGATGACTCCTGTAAGCTAGCTTTTGACGAGCTGAAGGATAAATTAACTTCTTCTCCTGTACTCTCATTGCCAAAATAGGGAATAGACTATTTGGTCTTCACAGATGCTTCTCTACAAGGATTAGGGGGTGTGTTACAGCAGGAACATAGGGCCATTGCATACGCATCTCACAAGCTTAAGCCCCATGAAAAGAATTATCCCACCCATGATTTAGAGCTTGCCGTAGTGGTGTTTGCCTTGAAGATATGGAGGCACTACCTCCTGGGTGAGAAATTTAGTCTTTTCATGGACCATAAGTCGTTACAATATTTGTCCTCGCAAAAATATCAAAATATGCAGTAACGATGGTGGCTTGAGTTCATAAAGGACTATCAATTGGATATTCACTATCACCCAGGCAAGGCAAATATGGTAGCTAACGCGCTGAGTTGAAGGCCCGTGGGGAAACTAGCGGAGGTATGGAAAGCCAAGTGGAAAGAACTTGTCCAGGATGATAATGTAACGAGAGAATGCATGTCGGTGTTGATCGTTACGCCTGCTATCGTGATGCGAGTCGTAAAAGCGCAAGGAGTCCTACTCTATTAAGACCGGATACGTTAATTGTTCACCGGGGGAGCGGAGTCCTACTCTATTAGTTCTGAGGGTGGGTTATGTTTCCACGAAAGACTTATAGTCCCGAACGAAGGAGACTTGATACGTGTTGTCATGACAGAATCCCATGGTTCAAGATTTGCAGTGCATCCAGACAGGGACAAAATGTACCAAGACATGCACCATCAGTATTGGTGAGCGGGAATGAAAAGGGCATTTCTGAATTTGTCTCTCAATACGCCACTTGTCAATTAGTGAAGGTGGACCACCGGCAGCCAACTGGATTGTTACAACCATTGGAAATACCGATGTGGAAATGGGAAAGTATCTCAATGAATTTTATCATGGGAATGCCGACGTCACAAAGAGGCCATGATTCTATTTGGGTAATTGTCGTTTAAGTAAATCGGCACACTTCCTACCGGTACGAACGAATTACAATACGACGCGTTATGCCCATCTCTTTATTATGGAAATTGTGAAACTTCATGGGGTGCCTATCAATATAGTTTTGGATCGAGACAAAATTTTTATATCCCATTTTTGGCGAAGTTTACAAGAGGCAATGGGTACTGAATTGCGATTGAGTACATCATACCATTCGCAAACCGATGGGCAAATAGATAGGGTCAACCAAATATTGGAAGATATGCTTTGCATGTTGATAAGAAGTTTTTGCGTATGGTCGTTGTCTTCAAAAGCTACTCTCAAACTTCCCTTGAGTACCTACAAAACTTGTCTAAAAATAACTCGTATTGCGGTATGTACGGGTATCAATCCAACTTTCAAGGTGAAACAATTAATGTGAAAACGTGCAATTCAATTTTTTTTATTAAAATCTTTTTTTTAAAACAATTTCAAGGGAAAAATTAACTAACAAACGCTAAAAATTATAAAATGACTAAATAATGAAAAAATGTGCAACCGAGTGTGAAATATCTGAGAAGGGATTACACTGCATTTTCAATTATTTTAATTTCGCAATTTATTAATTTGAAATATTTCGAGATAATATTAAATCAATAATCTAACTCTCGTTAAAATTATAAATTTAATAAAATCTTTTTCAGAAAATTAATTTAAAATTGTCACACGATGAAAAATTAGGACTCATACTATTTTCAGAAAATTACCCGCTAGGATCAGTTTAAAGAAAACAATATCAATCCTCAAATTTCAACACCGAATTAATATTCAAATATAGGAAAAACCTATCTCTAGTTCGATTCCTAAATTCAAACATTAATTTGTTCAATTACTTTACTAACTCTCGTTTCATAAATTAATTGGTGGCAATTAAAATTAATTTATCTAGAAATATAAAATTAATGAAACCAATTAATCAAATTAACATCATTCGCAGTTCAGCCCACCCCTTGAACAGGGTGTTTAGCCAAACATTCTCATGTTAGAATAAACAACATTCAATAAAATATCAAAAAATGACATAAATTTGAATAGAGAAATAGAATACAATACGCAAGTCTCCTTGTCGAATCGCATTCATGAAATGCGTCTCAATCTTCTCACTAATCCAACACTTGATTACACCAAAAAGAATAAAAAAACAAACCGAAAAATTTATTCTAAATCTAAACTAATTTCTTTATATTTTTCTGAATTTTTTTTATGACCCTAAGCTATACATAATATACACACTTTTTTTCTCTATATGCGTCTCTCTTTTTTCTTCTCTTCTGAGAGTCTTCTTTTTATGAGATTCCCTTTCATCTTTTCAAAGTCCACGAATTGATTTTGATGGAGAGATTTTTATGGGATTTAAATGTTGCCAAATCCGAAGTTAAAATCTAGCTTTGATTTGCACGTGGCTTTGGTGGAAAATTCCGATTTTAATGGGATTTGGGTTTGAATATGAGCTGGTCCGATTGGGTAGGGGGTTTGATGGGTCTCCGGTAAGGGCTCGGAGCTAGAGTTCGGGTTGGCCAGCAGTTTAGCGAGTTGGGTTTGTATGGAAATGGGTTCCGGGTGTGGGTCGGAACAGAGGAGGTCGAAATCGGATTTGGCCCGGATCGCGGCCTGATTTTGGCGTGGATCCGGGGTTGGTGGGTCAGGTTTTGGGTCGAGCGGGTCCGATGGGTATGACGAAGGAGGTTTCGACATCTTCGGGTTCGAGCTCGCCGGATCACGGGTTGGATTTGGCCTGCTATGGTATCAAGTGGCTGGTCGGGAAGGTCGCCGGCGGATGTTGAGGGCGCCGGAGGTTGGCTGCGGTATGGCTAGGTTCGTAGCAAATGGGGCTTCAAGGGTTTAGATGGATGTGGGATGATAGATGGTGGTGGATTTTGGTTTGATTGTTAATGGAGGAGAGAGAAAGGTGTTGGCTTGTTGGAGAAGATGGAGTGGGCTTAGTTAGTGTATGGTTGGGTGTATAGGAAGTAGGGTGAGGGTGAGGTTTTGTTAGGGTGTAAGTGTGTGGGTGTGTATGGAATAGTTACCGTGTGTGTTTAATTTGTTCCCCTAAAAAAATGACACTAGAAAAAATAAAACTAGAACTAAAATAAAAAATAAAAATCTAGAAATAAAACTCTAATTTATTACTAAGAGACTAAAAAAAAGAAATAATAATAAATAAATAAAACTCTATAAAAAATAAAAAATCCTAACTAAATAAATTAAAACTAAAAAAATAAAATAAATTTTAAAAACTAATCCTAAGAAAAATAAAATTAAATAAATTACAAATTAAAAACTAATAAAAATCAAAATAAAGAAATAAAAAAATAAAAAATAAATCCTAGAAAATTCTAAATAAATCTAAATAAATCCTAAAAATAAAATGACTAAAAATACAAATCTATAAAAATAATAAAGGTACAAACTCAACACACACCAGGCTCGGGGAATGGACTGGGCTCAATCTAGGCTTAGATTTGGTTCGGGACAAGGTTCGGAACATCGGAAGACATCTCGGCATGCTCGAATTGGACTGCAGACATCGCGATCTCTTTCATTTCTTCGTTTCATGCTTTTAACCGCTTCTGCATCGCAATTGATTTGATTTAGCATCATTTAACACTGCGATTGTGTATTGACCTGAAAAATAATAAAATACGAACATAAGGCCATTTTTAATTAAAACGAGTAACTAAAATGCATCTATTCGGGGTATAAAATATACACTTTTGGGTGCTTATCACATGTGGATACTCAATTTCAAAGGAGGGTGGGAACAATACCTTCCGTTGGTCGAATTTGCATACAATAATTCATACCAATTCACGATAGGTATGGCACTGTATGAGGCATTATATGGTCGACCGTGTAGATCACCTGCTTGTTGGTTGGAAGTAGGAGACAATAAGCTCCTTGGACCTGAAATGATCCAAGACAAATCCTCGAAGATTGAGCTCATTCGAAATTGCATACGAATTGTACAAGATCGCCAGAAGAGCTATGCCGTTGCAAATCGGAGGGATGTAGAACTGGAAGTGGGGGATCAAGTTTTAATGCGAGTGTTCCCGATGAAAGGTGTAATGCGATTCGGGAAGAAAGGTAAACTGGCTCCACGCTATGTAGGTCATTTTCCTATTATTACCCAGGTAGGCCCCGTAGCATATCAACTTGCTTTGCCGGAACAACTAAGAAAATTCATGATATGTTTATGTTTCATATTTAAAGAAGTATAAAAGATGTGAGGGATCTCATCGGCATATTCCATTGGACGATATCGAGTTTCAACCTGATATTTCATATGATGAACACCCGGTTGCCATTTTAGACCACCGAGAGCGTAGATTAAGATCGAAAGTGGTGCCCTTGGTTCGAGTCCAATGCAGACACCACAATGTCGAGGAATCAACTTGGGAACGAGAGGACGAAATCCGAGAAAAGTACCCACACCTATTTTTACCAGGTACACGTTAATTTTGAGGGCAAAATTCCCTTGTAAGGGGGGGAGTATGTAATACCCCTTACTTTTGAGTAACTATTTCTATATAAATTTTCCATATAGGTTAGTTATATAAAATAAAGGAAATTGAAGTAAAAATTAATTTAAGTAATTTAAGAGTAATATTTATGAGTATTGCATATTTACCAATTCGCGAATGTAAATAGTGTAATATTATGTTATGTTAAGTCATTGGGGTTTAAACGACGGTTATGATTTATATTCCATTCGAGTTATTATTAGAATGTTAATATGACATTGGAATAGGAATTAATGAACAATGTCTCGAATGTCAGTTTAGAGGGCACGGTTAGTTCGAGAAGGGTCAAGATAGTGAAAATAAGTGCTAAGGGTGTTTTTGGGGTTCTGGGGGTACTTTTCGTCTATTTATGACTTAAATAGGAGTTATGAGTCATTTTAAGTAGGTAGTAGCATTTAATGTTAGACATAAGGCATTTGGCCATTTAAGTCTTGCAAGAGCATTTATATCCCATTTGTGTTTTTTCTAAACCTAGAAGTTAGAGAGAAGTGAGAGCTTGAGAGAAAGAAGGGAAAGAGAAGAGATTGCTCACTTGAGCTTGGAATCGCACTAAATAGGAAGAATCTGAGACTCCAACAACAAGGCAAGTTATTAAAATTGCATATGTGCATGGTTGTGTTGTATAATTTGTATTTAGGGTTAATGTTCTTTAGTTTAAACCATTTAGGGATTTTTGATGATTTATGGTATAGATCTTTAGGTTGATGGGACAAATATGATTATTGGGATTAATACTAGTTAGTTATCATGTATGGAGGATTTATGAATGTTGTTGGTTGATGAGAAAACGAAAGAAGAAGAGTTGGAGGTTAGGTTTTGTAGAAAAATAGGGGATGGCCGAAATATTTGGTATGATTGGTCGACTGCGGCCAGGAAGCTAGACGATCGGGCCAAAGGCAAAATCCAACTACACGGTCGACCGGGGGTCAGGGGCCGGTCGAACGGTACTCTATTTTTAGCCCAAGTTTAGGATTTTTAAACCTCTTATTCTTTTGGGTTTTAAGGTTTAGGAACCTTCCCTTCGGATGTATTAAGAAGTACTATGATCTCATATCGGGAGAGTGACACCCTAAGATAGTAAGGGAGTGTTCGGGCTCATTTTGGGGTCTAATTATAGGAGTATGATGCCCTTTTTCATCTAGTTACGAGGGTAGGAATAGTATAGAGTCAGGAAATGTTGTTTTGGACCTTCATGGCTAGTATGATAATAATTATCTCTTGTAGCCAAATTTGTATGTACATATGGTTTCGGAATTTAAGGATCGTATGTTCAACTTGATATAGTTTGTAACTATGGAACAATTTACACATACCTCTCTAAATTCTATCATAGGGGAAGTACGCGTTAGAGGTGAATCCCCTGGCTAATAATGCAGGGAGAGTATAGTCCTTAGGCCATGATACCGGTTGTTACATTGTATGATTGTTTGGTTCGAAGTGAGGTAATTTTGGGTATGGTTATGACCTACTGTCGAAGGTATATGGACGCTTCCCATACGTTGCAATTTAGGATACCCAAGTGGTCTTGGTTATAGGCCCTGGAAGATGATAGTATTTAGGGAGGATCCAGTGGGGTGACTCCCGGAAAGATGGTCTTAGAGCCGTTATTATATAATTGTAATTTTATCACCGAAATGTTATTTCACACGAATGATTAAATTTATTTAAGAAATTGTGAACCAACTTTAATTGCATATTGTCCCTGATGATTATTATCTCGTTTCGTCATGTTAAATTTGTAAACTTGGCATGTTAAATAGAGTTAGATTACTCCTACTAAGTAGATGGGAAGTTTCAAGTTAACATGAATCGTATGCGCTAGGATGTGCACTTAGGAGAGAGGTGAGGATGATACTTTGAACGAAGAGAGAATTTAATATGTTTATGAAAGTAGCCTTCATAAATGTCATGCTTTTTATTCACATGAATATCATATCAAAACGGGCCCTGACTTGTTTATATCTCTTCTTCTTGTGTGGTTCTTATATATCTTCAGGTGTCCCACCGCATGGGCGCCCGCTTTGACTTTCCTTCTCAGGGTTAAGGTGCTACGACATTTTACAGGTGTTGTAGGATTTTTGTAGTAGACACTTCATTTCCTTTTGATACTCTAGACATGATCCGTCTGTATAGTCGGGCGTGTTGCCCAAGTTTAGTATTCATTTATACTGTAATGCTTGGTATAATCTTTTGTATTTAGTCTGTTAACCGATAACTTATTCGGTTATTCTTCCTATAATATTGCTGTTAAAATGTTCTAGATTTGTATATATAAACTTTTGTTATAAACCGGATGATGTAAATTTTCTTTATAAAATTTGCAAAATATATATGACATCCGTTTTTAAAATATTGGTGGTTGTCTCGTATTATTATTAATGCAACAGTGATGCTAAGAATGGATCGTTTGAGACTCCTATTTTTATTGGAGCAGCTGGTTGTCCACCTCTTATTTTAATAAGCGGGGTCTCACATATAGCATACCACCAGAAGGGATAGGCGTAGGACAAATCATCCGTAGCAGGCACACTATATTTATCAAACATAGGAAATACCAAATTTCTAACTATTTTGTTCAATGTACAGATGACGATTCTTATTTACAAGGACAAAATGAAACAGGAGAATTAATAAGTATATATAAAGTAAATAAAATTATGAATGAAATCCCTACTGATCCTCGTATCATGACAAAAGAAACATTTAATATGTGTATTTTTATTCCAAAAAATCCTTTTAGTATTAATCTAAGATATTTTAATTAAGCCTTAAAATCATTAGAAGTAGAATAAGTTGAAAAAGCTGTTACTTAGGCCGTTTAATACAAGATTAAACTATTGAAGTAACTCCAAACTGTTTTTTGAGGAAACTCTTTTCTTTAAAACAAATCAGTTTAATCACAAGATTTGTTTGATAAAATATGTACGATATTGGTTCAAGATTTGTTAACATGTTTAGCAAAATCGTTTAAAATAATTAAACTCAGCAGAACCACAAGAACGAGATGAAGAGATGTATAAATATTAAGTACAAGAGATTTTTAACGTGATAAAACCTCACCCAACTAAGGAAACATCCACGGTGACATCTAAGTAACAACCCGAAAATCCACTAAAACAAAATATTCAAGTTACAAACTATATAACACACTTGCACACAAATCAGTCCTATACAAGTTTAGAAATGTATACATTGGTTTTACATCTAACTTCTCTGCAGTTCTGCGCTTTCCCAGCTTTCTAGCTCCACTTTGTTCCAGTCTTTACGTCGACTCTTGTTGATTAAAGATCTTATAACCAACACTTATGTGTTGTAGTGTGTCAAGTGTTTGTGAACGTGCTACTAATCACATGCATGCACACACACACACACACACACTTATTTTATACAAACAGTCCTATCAAATTATAAATCAGATCTATATGCTGTGATTTTCAGTTTCTCTCTTCTTAGGAAACAAAAAATTTATTTGACCTTTTAATCAATCTCGGAATCCAAGGTTACCTTGCTCGGAAGACGGTTCAAGGTCTTAATCAATTTTAGAGGGTTTTAAAAATATTTTTGAAATTGAAAACCACCGATTGCGATTTCAACTAGGTCAAAAATCTTGTTTAAAAAGAACTAAAAACATAAAATGATTTGTTAATTCTAGAATTAAAAAACATTTACAGATAATAAACCAAGAAACAGATTTCTCAAGATGAGAGACTAAATATGCAGATCTAGGTGTAATATGACATGCAATAGTCAGATCTATCATTTCTATTAAAGAGAAATACAGATCTAACACGCAAAGTCTAAGTTGGAAACAAGATCTTAAACTTAGAGTAATAAAACTTCAAATACCCTTCAAAACCACATCCAATAACACACTCAAACACATAAGAATAGTGTTTGGTAAAACTATTTATCAGATACGAGTTAGGGTTTTGAAGATAGGGTTAGGACGATTAGGGTTTCACTCTCTCTCTAGTTTTCTCTCTCTTTCTTTTTCTCTCTTCTCTCTTCTCTCTATGGTTAAAAAAAGTGGAAAAAGTTCTCAGATGCAAATGCTAAGCCTCCTTTTATACTAAGGGGAGAAGATTCGAGAAGGTAGTTCAAAATCAATGGTTGATATTTGGTCTAGCCACATTGACTTTGATCCAACGGTGAGATAACAACAGTGAGTTAAAAGGCTTCCGAGTGGTTGAGAAGGGTTCCACATGGATTGACCTCAAGCTCATGCAGTGCATTGATAACAAAGATCCAAGGGCTGGCAATGGACACCGGTTTTGAGTCTTTAAAGAAACACAAATCCAATCAGTATAAGGGTGACAGGTGTAGGGTTGTGATTAAGCCTTACACGCGTGTTACAAAATAATTACATAGGCACCCTATAGTCTTTAGCGCTTTCGGATCCTACCCAAATCAACTTTCAGGTTTAAAACCATAAAATAAGAAATTATAGAATGACCCCAAAAGCTTTTTAATCCATATTTTAATTTCAAAAAAAAAAATCATTAAAAATTCCCAAAAATTATTAAAACCAATTTTAAATGGGATTAAACACACACAACTCTCACACATTCAATTTATGAAATATATATGTAATGAATGCAATCTTGATGTGTGTGAATGATTGTGAATATACCTTTAATCTATCAAACAAGAGGAATTAAAAGTAGAGTATTGTCTGAGGCTTTTTGGATTCTAGGGAATGGACACAATTTTGTCACTATTTCCAAACTAGATGAGCACTTATACAATGTAGACTCAAGTGAGTCCAGAGTATAACGTGCTTCAATCTCCCCCTTTGGAAATATGAGATAAAATCTCCTTTGAGTCATCTAGGACTCGTAGGGCAACAAAGAAATAAGGAAAAACCCATTCCTAAAAAATTATATCTACCCATTTCCTAGAAAAGAAAATTACATAACTCAACTATTTACAAACCAATACCCTAAAAGCATCAATGGTACAAATTCCTGCAAAGAATACTAAGATCAAGCATTTTAAATAAATACAAAAAAAATGAACTCATAAGACTCAAATTTCTCCCCCATTTTGTCTCAAATGGACTAAAGGAATATTACTTAAGTCATAGGAGTTTATTCAGCACAAACCATTCCTATCGATTTACACAAAGCAATAAACCTATTGTAATCCAAAGGTTTGGTAAACATATCTGCGCGTTTCAAATCAGTAGGAAGATAATTGATTTATAATTCCTTAGTTTCAACTAATTCCCGTATAAAGTGATGTCGAATTTTTATATGTTTAGTTCCCGAGTGTTGAACATGATTTTTAGAGATATTGATCGCGCTTTGATTATCACAATAGAGATGTAATTTATCTTCTTTAATACCATAATCACTTAGCATTTTCTTAAGCCAAAGTAATTGAGCACATCAACTTCCAACGGCTATGTATTCAGATTCAGCTGTGCATAAGGAAGTGCAGTTCTGTTTCTTACTACTCCATCCTATAAAATTATTACTGATATAGTAACATGCTCCTGATGTGCTCTTACTATCATCAGTACACCCTACCCAATCAGCATCAGTGTATCCTATTATAGTACTGCGAGTATCATTTGTGTACCAAAGTCCTAAATTTAAAGTGCCTTTATGTATTTTATGATTCTTTTAACACACACTAAATGGCTCTCTTTAGGATTGTTTTGATATCGGGCACACACGCAAACAGTGTACATAATATTAGGAAATGAGGTAGTAAGGTATAGTAATGTTCCTATCATACTACGATATAGAGTAGGATCTACAAATTTACCACTCTCATCCTTAGATAATTTTACCGTAGTACTCATGGGAGTTTTAGCTTCTTTGGCACTTTCAAGGCCGAATTTTTTGACAATCTCTAAAGCATACTTAGCAAAACAAATAATCCTTCTGAATTCTATTTGACATGAAGATCCAAGAAAAATTGCAACTCCCCCATAAGAGACATTTGAAATTCTTTATGTATAATTTCATAAAAAGATTTAACTTCTGAGGGAGATGTTGATCCAAAAATGATATCGTCAACATAAACTTGAGCTATAATAATATGTTTGTCAAAATGTTTGACAAAAAGAGTTTGATCATTTCCACCTCTCTTAAAACCTTTGTCTAAGAGAAAATTGGAAAGGCGCTCATACCAGGCTCTTGGTGCTTGTTTTAGGCCATACAAAGCCTTTTTAAGACGAAAGACGTGATTTGGATATTGAAGGTCAATGAACCCTTTTGGTTGTTCTACATAGGTCTCCTCATTCAATATTCCATTAAGGAAGGTAGATTTGACATCGATTTGGTAAAGCGTAAAATGTAAGTAACAAGCTATGGCAAAGAGAAGACGAACAGATTCTAAGCGAGTCACAGGAGCAAAAGTCTCGTTAAAATCCATTCCTTCAATTTGAGAGTATCCTTGAGCAACTAATCTGTCTTTGTTTTTAATGATTATCCCACTTTCATCATATTTATTTTTAAATATCCAACGTGTGCCAATAACCTTTTTGTGATCAGGCCTAGGTATAAGATACCAAACATCATGAATGAAAAATTAAAGAAGTTCTTCCTGCATGGCAGAAATCCAATGAGGATCATTCAATGCATCATTCACATTCTTTGTTTCCACAAGGGAAACAAAACATGCATAATGAGCATATTTTCTTATTTGAGATCTTGTACGTATAAGCTCACTAAGGTCAACAACAACGTTATCTATGGGATGGTCTTTAGAAACCCAGTTAGGTATTCAGGGGTCTCAATTGGTAAAGAATCATCTATTTCTGGAGAGTCATTTTCTAAAACATTTTCAGACTCTTCCACAATAGTTGGTTCTCCAGTCTTGCTCTCAACAATAGTGTCACTTATAATAACATTTATAGATTTCATTAAGGTTTTAGTGTGAAGATTATAGACACGATATGCTCTACTATTAGGAGAATAACCTAGAAAGATAGTTTTATCTCCACAAGTCTCAAATTTGGATAAGGGTTCTCTGTCTTTGCAGAAATAACACATACTACCAAAGGTTCTAAGTTACTTAAGATTGGGATTTTTCCCATACCATAGTTCGTAAGGAGTTTGTTTAGAATTCTTCCTAAGATAGACCTTATTGATAATATGACAAGCAGTACGAATAGATTCTACCCAAAAATATTTAGGTAAAGTCTTGGCATGAATCATAACACGTGCCATCTCTTGAAGAGTACGATTCTTTCTCTCAGCAATACCATTTTGTTTAGGAGTCTTAGGAGCACTAAATTCATGTTTGTAGCCATTATAGTCACAATATTCTATAATACCGGTGTCTATGAATTCTCCACCTCTATCACTACGAATTATATTATAGTCCAAATGATTGCTTAAAATTAAATATCGATGGGGCTTCAAAAGGTTCTACAGGTGATAGTGGCATTGGAGGAGTTGTGAGAGATTGCAGAGGCAACTTCATATCTATTTTTTTCTTCTATACTGGATACCAAGACAGCCTCACTTCTGAAATTGAAGCTTTATACACGGGCACTAAATTCTGTTTTGATAAAGGTTTGTCCAATATCCATGTTGAAAGTGACTCAAAAGCAGTGGTAAATATGGTAAACAAAGTTTGGAAGCCTATATGGAAATATAAGAAACAAATTGAAAAGATTCAGGCCATTCTTGTGCTTGGCAATCATTCTCTATCTCATATTTGGAGGGAATCAAATTGTGTAGCTGATGGTCTAGCAAATTGTGCAACTACTTCAAAAAAATCGATGGTCTTCACCAATTTTGAAAGTCTCCCAAACATCATCAAAGGTTTGCTCAAAATGGATAAATGGGGTGTTCCTTCAATTAGGCATAGCATGGTTATGTAATGGGGGTAATATAAACCCCCAAATTTATTTTGATGCTTTAATTTTTAAATGGGAATTATTATAAATTCCCAAGTTTAAATTACAAATGTTGATCTAATGGGCTCATCGATCAACATTCATTCACTTTTATAAGGTATCAGAGCTTGTAAGTGCCACTGGAGAGGCACTTTCTCCAATTTTATGTTTCTAATAATATTTGTGGGGGTTCCGTCCCTCTTCCTAAAAAAAATCTATTTACTTGAGTGTCCTTCTCATTTTCAATTCAAAGTGAAATTTTTAAAAAAGTTTGAAAAGTATCAGATTTTTGTTTTAAGAAAGCTAGCCAAGTAAATCTTGTGAAGTCATCAACCATAACAAGAATATATTTGTGTCCACAGAGACTAACAGTTCGAGAAGAACCCATTAGGTCCATATGGATGAGCTCTAAGGGTTTAGAGGTAAGGATATCTTTAACTTTCTTATGAGGGGCCTTAACAATTTTTCCTTCCTGACATAACCCACAGACAATATTAAAAATAGGTTTGATCTTAGTAATACCTCTAACTATTTCTTGTGAAGATAATCTACTAAGATTTTTATAATTTATGTGACCCATTCGATTATGCCATATCTCATTGTCATCCATTCTAGCAATGTTACAGACCTCAGTACTATTCTGGACAATATAACAATTGTCAGGAGTCCTGAGTCCTGTAATTATGCACTCACCTTTTTCATTTAAAATTTTGCAATTATTCTTTGAAAAGGTGAAAGTATCATTTGAGTCACAAAATTGCGAGATACTAAGTAGATTATCCTTAAGACCTTTTACTAGAAGAACATTTTTAAGTAAAGGTAATCCTTCTTCTTGGTGTGTTCCTTTACCAATGATTTGAGATGATACACCATCACCAAAAATAACTTTTCCTCCAGCAAAGCTGGTTTTGTTCAAAAGTTTGGTATCATCCCTAGTCATGTGCTTTGAACATCCAGAATCTAAATACCAACCATAGGGAGTGTGTTCATCTTTTAAAGCAGTAATCACAATATTACACTTCATCTGGGGCAATAGCTCATCTTTTCTAACCCAAATAGCTCTTGTTTTCATTTTGCGCTTATTTTCTCTCATTTGATAAAATTTGCGAGCATTAGATTTTTGTTGAAAAATGTTTTGCGCATAAGTTTGAATTTTATGGAAAGTAGGAGCATTTGGTTTAGGAAAGTGCCTAGGAATCCTTCTTGGAAATGATCTTTTAGGTTTGGTCTTTCTTTTTCTACATTTAGAGTTTTTATCTGGTTGTCCAGGCAGAACATAATTGTTACGGCTTCTCCTAGAATAGTTAAAGTTCTGATATACAGGAGTGTTACAAACAGGGTTCACTAAGCGTCTAGAATAGAATACTTGGAATGAATGACCATATAAGTCACAATATGAGCAATATAAATTGCTTGAAGAGGGAATATTCTTAGGAAAGCTCTAAACATAGGCTTCATGGAGTTTTTGGTTGAACCTTATTCCTAGGAAGTACAGTTTGAAAAGCAGAATCACTTTTCCTAATTGGGGGGCAGACATATTTAGCCTTTGGTAAAATTTAACACTTAGAGTTACTTGATTCCCCAATATCAAACTTTTTTTGTTTGTCATCCAAATCATTTTTCAGAGAATGAAAATCTGGACAAGTTTCCATAGGTCTTTTGCCTCCTGACACAAACTTGATTGGTTCAAGGTTTTTGGTTTGTGTCTTCAAATTTGGGCAAAAGCCTATTCCAGTTCGCTCATCAGAATTGGTTTTTGATTCAGCAACAAAACCATCAAAACAGTTGGAATTATTTTCAAATTTTGCAATTTTTTTGAAAACAGTTGCTGTCTTTTCTTTATATTGTTCCAATTCTAATAATGTCCCTTTATATTTTTTCTCTAGAGTTTCATTTTCTTCAATCAAGTTCTTCAATTTTTGATAAAAAATTTTGACTTCATTTTCATAAGTTAGACATTAGGTAATATGCTCTTTAGCATTAAGTTTAACCATCAGTCTTAGGTCTTCTAGTTTCTTAATGAGATCTTGCATTATCTTTTCTAGTCTAGTGCTTTTCTTGAGAGTTTTCGGATAAAGTGTGTGAATATCAGGGAGGTCTTCAGTGTCCGAATCACTAAGTGAAGTGTGTGAAGTGACCCCTAAGGATTAATTTCTTAAACTCACACACACATTGACATCGTCATTATCGCTTTCCCTTTGACTCACACACCCTGTAGTTGAACTAGCGTTGTTCTCAGAAATTAAAGCATCTAAACCAATAGCAGAATGATTCATAACAATAGAAGTAGAGCTATTATGATCATTCTCATACATAGGAATATCATCATTATATATTATCTTAGCAAAGAAAGGCATGCAAGGATCAAAAGCAGCAGATGATTCAGGTTCCTCATTTTCAGAATCACTTGAATCATCCCATGTTTTACAAATGTTGGCCCTAGTATGCTTATTAAACGTGTTCAATTTCACTCTACAGTCTTGTTCTATATGTCCTAATTTTCCACATCTAAAACATTCAATGATCTTGAAGTCTTTGTTAGGTCTAGTATGAATGTCCTTGTGATGTTTGCCTTGACCTTTCTCATGAGGTTTGTAATTAGACTGAGGTGGATAATTTGGCTTGCCTTGTCTGTTTGCCATTTTATTTCTAAATTTGATAATTTTCTTAAACTGTTTTGACATCTAGGAAATTTGATTATCCAAACTATCTATATCACATTCCTCATCAGATTCATCATTGGGAATAGTAATCTCAGGTTTCATCAGCTTAGAGGAAAAACTCCAATTGGAACTGGTCTGTTTCCTATGGGACTGGGTCAATTGCTTCTTAAATTCTAATTCCATTTCCACAGTTCTTAGTTTACTACTGAGTAATTCAGGAGTGAGATTTTGGTCACTCAATACCTCAATAGCATATCTTTTGTTATCAAATTTTTGTGGTAATGACCTTAGAATTTTATAGACAATTTCATGTCTGTCATAAGTGATCCCATTAGCATTTTGGTCACAAGGTCAGTCAATTTCATGTAAAAGTCATCAAATGATTCAGAGTGTGACATAATTAGAGTTTTATACTACTGGACTAGCATCTGTGTTTTAGCAGACTTAACTCTAGTGTCACCTTCATGTGCAGTAATCAGTGTATCCCAAGCTTCCTTAGAAGCATCACAAGATGAGATCCTTTTGAACTCATGTTCATTTATGGACATAAATATGACATTCTTTCCTTTCTTATTGTTTCGAGAAGCTTTCTTCTCTTCTAGTGTTGATTCACTTAATACTTTCTTAATCCTCTCATTACTTCCTTCAGTGGATGGTTTTGAAGGATAAGTATATCCATTTTCGACAATATCCCAGACATCATCTACCAAGGTTCCTTGTATGAAATCAACCATCCTTACTTTCCAGTAAGAAAAATTGTTCCCATCAAAGAGAGGGGGTCTAGTCAAGTTACCAAATCTTTCATTTTTCTTGTCAATTGTTTGATTTATAGAAAATAATTTCAGAAACACAAGATTTTCTAAAAGGATTTCCAAAGATCTAATACCAATTGAAAAAGATGTTACTTAGGCCGTTTAATACAAGATTAAACTATTGAAGTAACTCCGAGCTGTTTTTTGAGGAAACTCTTTTCTTTAAAACAAATCAGTTTAATCACAAGATGTGTTTAACAAAATATGTATGAGATCAGTTCAAGATTTGTTAACAAGTGTAGCAAAATAGTTTAAAATAATTAAACTCAGCACAATCACAAGAACGAGATGAGGATATGTAGAAATATTAAGTACAAGAGATTCTTAACGTGGTAAAACCTCATCCAACTGAGGAAACATCCACGGTGACTTCTAAGTCACAAACCAAAAATCCACTAAAACAAAATATTCAAGTTACAAACTATATAACACACATGCACACAAATTAGTCCTATACAAGTTCAGAAATGTACCCACTGCTTTTACTTCTAACTTATCTGCAGTTCTTATTGTTGATGTGGCTTTCCCAGTTTACTAACTTCCACTTTGTTCGAGTCTTTACATCGACTCTTGTTGATTCAAGATCTTATAACCAACACTTATGTGTTGTAGTGTGTCAAGTGTTTGTGAACGTGCTACTAATCACATGCAAGGACACACACACACACACACACACACTTATTTTATACAAACAGTCCTATCAAATTACAAATCAGATCTATATGCTGTGATTTTCATCTTCTCTCTTGTTAGGAAACAAAATCTTTGTTTGACCTTTTAATCAATCCCAGAATCCAAGGTTACCTTGCTCGGAAGATGGTTTAAGGTCTTAATCAATTTCAGAGGGTTTTAAAAATATTTTTGAAATTGAAAACCACCGATTGCGATTCCAATTAGGTCAAAAATCTTGTTTCAAAAGAACTAGAAACAGAAAATGATTTGTTGATTCTAGAATTAAAAAATATTTATATAAAATAAATCAACAAACAGATTTCTCATGATAAGAAACTAAATATGCAGAACTAGGTGTAATATGACATGCAATAGTCAGATCTATAGTTTCTATTAAAGAGAAATACAGATCTAACACGCAAAGTCTAAGTTGGAAACAAGATCTTAAACTTAGAGGAATAAAACTTCAAATACCCTTCAAAACCACCTCCAACAATACACTCAAACACACAGGAATAGTGTTTGGTAAAACTGTTTATGAGATATGAGTTAGGTTTTTGAAGACAGGGTTAGGACGATTAGGGTTTCACTCTCTCTCTAGTTTTCTCTCTCTTTCTTTTTCTCTCTTCTATCTCTTATCTCTCTTCTCGCTTCTCTCTCAGGTCAGACGAAGCGGAAAAATTTCTTAGATGCAAAAGCTAAGACTCCTTTTATACCGAGGGGAAAAGATTCAAGAAGGCAGTTCAAAATCAATGACTAAGATTTGGTCTAGCCACATTGACTTTGATCCAATGGTGAGATAACAACGGTGAGTTAAAAGGCTTCTGATTGGTTGAGAAGGGTTCCACGTAGACTGACCTCAAGCGCATGCAGAGCATTGATAACAATAATCTAAGGGATAACAATGGTAACCGGTTTTGAGTATTTAAAGAAACACAAATCCAACCGGTATAAGGGTGACATGTGTAGGGTTGCGATTAAGCCTTACACGCGTGTTACAAAATAATTACACAGGCACCCTATAATCTTTAGCGCTTCCGGATCCTACCCAAATCAACTTTCAGGTTTAAAACCATAAAACCAGAAATTATAGAATGACCCCAAAAGCTTTTTAATCCATATTTTAATTTCAAAAAAACATTTAAAAATCATTAAAAATTCCCAAAAAGTATTAAAACCAATTTTAAATGGGATTAAACACAGACAACTCTCACACATTCAATTTATGCAATATATATTTAATGAATGCAATCCTAATATGTGTGAATGATTATGAATATACTTTAATCAATCAAACAAGAGGAATGAAGAGTAGAGTACTGTCTGAGGCCTTTTGGATTCTATTGAATGGGCACAATTTTGTCACTATTTGCAAACTAGATGAGCACTTATACAATGTAGACTAAAGTGAGTCAAGAGTATAAGGTGCATCAGAAGCACTAGAACGAGAAAAAAGATTCCATTATCCACATTGTAATTATAGACGCTTCGACTCCGAAGATTTCGATGACTCAATGGACTCTGTTACCAGGCACAATACAGAAAATATAATGGAACCCTTGAAGCAAAAATCATTATCCAAGAATCACAAATGACGTAAGCCATGACGACCCAATGACGCCAGCTACAACAAACAAGCTAAATGACGCATGCAATATCACAACAAAAATAAAGACAAAAAGATGAAGCAAGCAATGACGTCATAAGAGACAACGACTGACAACGACATAAATAAAGGAACACGAGAATTCTGTACTTTCACGAGGTGTCACTATTCACTATTGTATACCTTTTGAAATTTCCAAAAAAACAAAAAACGTCCCTTTAAATCCCTTTATTCTTTCTCTTTCTCTTATCTCGTAATCTATTATGATTTACAATTCATTGACGTCCGAATCTTCTTTCCCCTATAAAAGAAAACATTTTCTTCCATTCTGAACACACCCAACTCAGACAACTAGATCAATAGCAACCAATCTCTCTCTCTCTCTCTCTCTCTCTCTCTCTCTCTCTCTCTCTCTCTCTCAAAAACCTCCTTTTAAATTTCCGATCGCTTTCCAGCAGCAATAGAGTTGTAAATTATCTTATAATTGTAAGTTTTCTATCACTTGTAAATTATTCCATGGCTTGTAATCTAGTTTTTTATCTCTTATAAATTAATAGTTTGTAATCATATGTTTTATTCTCAGTAATAAATATTAAAGTTTTTATTATATGTTTTGGCTTAACCACTCTGATGTAACACCCCGCACATTTGGGGATAATTAAAATTCATAAGTAAGTGTAATTTGAGAATTTAAGAAATTATCGTGAATAGTAATTTTTGGAGTTTTCAAGGATTAGCTGATTTTCGATGGGTATTATATTTTACTTTTGCGATTAAGTAAATGAGTTGGAGTATTTTAATTATATGTCGCAGTTGGGTAAAGCGACAGAGGATAATATTTTAATGGGAAATCCCACATTAAGTTGTGTTGGGTTAAACTAGTGATTTGTGGTCAAGTACTGATTAGGCATAAATTCTTCCAAATTTATCCCTTTAATTTAGTTACTTTTAGAACCTCGAACAACGTAATTGATTTGACTTTATCTCATAATCTTTCTACTGACTTATCCTAACGAGTACACCGAGTTTCTTGAATTTTGTATTGATTTATTGGTATTTGATGTCAATTAAGGAAAGAAAGAAACCGGAATAATCGAGAAAGAAAAGACGGAAAGTCCAAAGGGAAAAATTATAATTTTTACCCAGAATTCGGATGAGGGACTTAAAGAGAAGTTGAAGATATCAAGTTCATGAGCACATAGGAAGAAGAGGCACCTCAATCGGAGTCCCGGTGTGAAATTTATGTGCAGTCAAAGTCTGTAGGAAAAAACTCAGAGGAAGCCCGGACCAATCCGGGCCAGACCGGTCCGCTTTGCCAATTTCCAGAGAACCTCGGACCGAAGACGAACCGAAGCTGAAAGAAAATTGCCAATTTCCAGCATTGCCAATTGCCAATTAAGTATGATGCCGACTTGAACCTTATATACATAATTCTTGGGAGTACTAAATTCTGGGTCTAATTAATCATTTAAATTTACGATTAGTTTTATAACATCAATACACTAGGGTTGGGGGATTGTACTCACATCCTATTTTCTCATCATATAGTTTAAAGTTTTAAATCATTCTTCATCAGCATATTAGGTAATTTAGAATAGTTGCATTTCTTTCATAATTTCAAAATTCCATTTAGTGTAGCCAATTCCTAAAATCAATCATCTTCCCTTTCTTTTTAGAGTCAGAGTTAGGATTCATTGATCTGTCCAAGGTCGTTACAATTTCATTGTCCTATTTCCCTGCGGATACGATCCCGACGATGAAGAGGAAGAAGAAGAAGCAGGTGCTGATGTGGAGATGGGTGACGTAGGTGCGGATTTTGAGTCGTCCGAACAAGAAGACGACCCAAATTTTGAATGGGTGGGTAGCGATCTCACTAACCGTATGTCGGCCCTTGAGACGAGATTCAATAACTTTTTGACCGTCTACCGTCGCGATACCAGCATGATGTTTCGTTTCCAAGCGGACATGTACCGACCCCAACGATCCATTGCCATCCTACTTCTATGACCCCTATGGCCCCGATGCGCCCATCTCTTCCCAAGCACCACCCCAGTGAAGCCTTGGTTGTTTGTGAACGGTTTTTAGTTGTTTCCCTAGTCCACATGCTATATGCTCTTTGTTGTTTTTGTACCACAATCCTGTTTTATAAAAATCTGCATTTTCTCTATTTGTTTATTTTATTTATCGCACTTCTTATTTTGCCTTTTTTAGATTTTAGTCCTTTTTCCTTGAGGACAATGCAAAAGTCTAAGTAAGGGGGGGTCACAAGTGCGTATTTCTAAAACGTCACAAATTTTCAAAAATGCCCAGAAATTTCAAAAAAATAATAAAATTTTGAAAAGCCCAAAAATATTTTTGTTCAAAATAAATAAAAATTGGAATTCAAAATTTTCAAAAATATCATTAAAAGTCGGATTAAAGTCTCAAGTTGTAAAATTCAACATACACAAAGCCGAAATTGACCAAAGACGAAAATTGAGCGAAAATTGACGACTTAACGAATAAGTGTGGAGATTAACAAACCTGGTGAGATTCGAGCTTTTATCTTTGTGAAAATTATAAATCAATCCGAGTTAATTGTTAACTCAAAGTTCTTTTCAGCGCCTAAAAAATTCGTCGAGGATCTCGATCCTTTCATTTTGATCGGTTATGAAAACTGTGTATGATATTGCTTTGAAAAACATGCCAAAATTGATCTCTAAATTAATTCATCTCGAAACGCATATGGTAACGCAATTAGTAATTTGGACAATGAAGTATGCCATCGTTTTTTACCCAAAAATA
Source organism: Sambucus nigra (assembly GCA_949130495.1). Taxonomy (NCBI): domain Eukaryota; kingdom Viridiplantae; phylum Streptophyta; class Magnoliopsida; order Dipsacales; family Adoxaceae; genus Sambucus; species Sambucus nigra. Next base: position 304,203,952 of record OX422207.1, on the reverse strand, counting down.
TTGGCCAAAAAAAGTTGTGAAAAAATCATCCATTTTGTAACCCAATTGAGCAGAATAATTCATCCTTTTCGTTTGGTAACCCGAAAAATCCAAATAGCCCGAAATTGTGAAAAATAAAAAAATTCAGAATTTAAGTCCTGAAAGTGCATGAAAAGGGGAAAGAAAAAATAGATATGCTCAACAAAAATAGTAAGAAAAGAAAAGAAGTGAAAAATAGAAAAATAAAGAAAAAGAAGAAAAAAATTAGCAATAGCCCGGATAAAGCACAAATGGACATCATAAATGACTTTTCCAATTCCAACCTTCCCTACCATTTTCATTTTACCCAATATACCTTAAAACCCGAAAAATCCCTAATCGAGTCCGAATTGAAAAATTGGTTACCGCGTGGAGAGCTAATACACCAAAAGATAATAAAAGAGATTGAATGCGTGAATAAGAGGCAATGTTCCCGTTTTTAAAACTGTAATCCGTTGATGATATCCTATCACTATAAATTTTGCATCTTTCTACTTGTGTGCGTGACTTTGCGTCCAATATATTTACTCTTTATATCACACACAACGAGAGAATAGCCACATTCCGAGAGATTCGTTTGAGAGAGCATCCCATGAGCATTTGAATCAAAATGAATTTTCGGGTAAGTAACATAATTATCAATCGGTGGAAATTGGTGATTAAATTTCCGGCTTCGCACACACGCACTATGCTTTGAGACTCTCGAACATGACTTCATGATGACTATTTTCTTGAAAAGTTTGAATTATACAATTTTTGCATATTTTGAAAGTTCTTTGAGTCGAATTTTGTGGGTATATTCATCGCAAACCCTCACGAGACACAACTCGTCCTACCAGGGTGACCTAGGGGTTTAAAGGCTTGTTGCATACGCTAAATTCAATCGCTTGCCCGCGAAAAAGGTATTATATCCCAATAAAATGATTTTCAAGAGTTGAGCCTTGCTAGGATTCTTTTACAATCCTCGGGACGCGCAATGTTCTAAGTTAGGGCGGTTTGATTAGGCATAAATTCTTCCAAATTTATCCCTTTAATTTAGTTACTTTTAGCATCTCGAACAACGTAATCGATTTGACTTTATCTCATAATCTTGCTACTGACTTATCCTAATGAGTACATCAAGTTTCTGGTATTTTGTATTAATTTTACCAGTATTTGATGTCAATTAAAGAAAGAAAGAAATGGAAGAATCGAGAAAGAAAAGAAGGAAAGTCCAAAGGGAAAAATTGTAATTTTTAACCGGAATTCCGATGAGTCAGTTAAAGAGAAGTTGAAGATATGAAGTTCATGAGCATATAGGAAGAAATGGCACCTCAATCGGAGTCCCGGTATGAAATTTATGTGCAGTCAAAGTCTGAAGGAAAAAAGTCAAAGGAAGCCCGAACCGATCCGGGCCAGACCGGTCCGCATTGCCAATTTCTAGAGAACCCCGGACCGAAGATGAAAGAAAATAGAAGAACCGATCCGCAGCGGATCGATCCACCCAAGAATTAAAAGAACCGATCCGGATTCCAGGCAGACCGAACCGTGGGAGGACCGGACCGGTCCGACTGTCGAGTTTTAATTTTTTAAACTTCCTCTAATGGAGAGTCCTAGTGCAGCTAAAACTCTTGGATTTTTGTAGGGTATTTAAACCCGTTTTATTATCATTCTTAGTACGGAGAATTTAGATAATTTTCCATTCTTTTCAGAAAAACCCTAGTTTGGAGATAGTTTATTATTTTAATTCCAAGATTGAAGATTATTCAGATTTCAGTGATTACCAGTAATTATAGTTAATGCTTTGAGTGCTTTGGTAAGATTAGTAGTTAATTTCTTCTGTCCTAATTCCTTTCTACATCATTCTACAATTTTTCCTTAGTTTAATCATGGTTTTCTGCAATTCAAAAATGGTTTACACTAGTTTCAACATGTTAGGCTAGTTTTCTAAGGTAAGGATGCATGAACCCAACCTGATGTGATAGTTGTATGTACATAAAATTAATCCTCTAAATTTAATGGTTTGATTACGACCATATTGTGGAGGAACACAAAAATTCCAGATCTTTGGATCTCGTTTACTTCAGGGAAACCGGGATGCTTTAGAATGCAATTCGAGTGTGACTATTGCAATACCGATTTACTCGTCCTCTGATTAAGTATGACGCGGCCTTGAACCTCATATACGTAATGCTTGGGAGTATTAAATTCTGGGTCTAATTAATCATTTAAATTTATGATTAGTTTTATAACATCAATACACTAGGGTTGGGGGATTGTACTCACATCCTGTTTTCTCATCATATAGTTTAAAGTTTCAAATCATTCTTCATCAGCATCTTAGGTAATTTAGAATAGTTGCATTTCTTTCATAATTTCAAAATTGCATTTAGTGTCGCCAATTCCCAAAATCAATCATCTTTCCTTTCTTTTTAGAGTCAGAGTTAGGATTCATTCATCTGTCCAATGTCGTTACAATTCCATTATCCTATTTCCCTGTGGATACGATCCCGACTTACCGGGTTTATTACTAACACAACAGGCTTGCACTTGAGCCTAGAGATAACGCAATTCTGAGACACATTCTTAGTCGCGTCAAGTTTTTGGTTCCGTCGCCGGGGATTGAGGTAGACTTAGGATTAGATCGAGTCAATCTCAAACTTTGACCAAAAATTCCAAAAATCCAAAAACATATAAAAATTTCAAAAAGCACAAAAATAGTCATCATCATCTCTCATAAGCTATTAATGCAAAATTATGAACTCACTCCAACTCCCCATAATACTCCAACCCACATTCATTAAAATCCGATTGTTGAGTACGATCCCGAAAGCCCTCACACTCCTAACGCTCCACAGTTATGGGTTTCACCTCCCACACCGTCACACTCAATCTCAAATAACACGTCGTTTTCCTTCTTAGGGAACACTTCAGAGCGCACTCCAAGTATACCAAGTGAGGATACCGAATCTTTGAGAGAGAGAGAGACATGTCACAACACAGTAGTGCAGCTGCCGACGAAGGAGAGTTCCCGTATCACCCTTTGAGAGACGTCTTATATCCCGAGCACTGTCACTCCGGGATGAATTTTACTCCCGTACAATGCGGAACAATTTTTCTTTAGGAATTGGATGATCCAGATACTTCCCACTTACCATGGAATGGATTCAGAAAAGCCATATGCCCATTGATGATGCTAAGATTTAGCACCACCGGATAAGTGATAATGAGCTCAAACAGTAGTAACCATGGCAGCCATAGAGATGTATAAGTGTGTAAGTATGTAGAAGGGGATGAGTATAAGAGGAAATAAGACAATGATGTATAGTGGTTCAGCCAATTTGGCCTACATCCACTGTGAGCGTGTGATCCACTAAGTATGGGCACTAATGGCCTTGGATCCAATGCACATAAGCTCCTCTCTCTCTCTCTCTACTGTGTGTACAAGAAGAGTTTTAGCTAGGGTTACAACAATCGATTCATCCCCTGTAGGGTTGTAGGTGACAAGTATATATAGGTCTTGGGGGTGTAGTGTACCCCCCAAGTATGCATGGTGCATGTGAATGATGATCTAGCCAATCCCCTGCTGACACCTGTAGATGTCAAATGATGACATAATATTCCCTCACGTGAGGGTACAATTTTGTTATAACGGTCTCCCATGTGCCATGTGAGCCTCACGCGCACTGTTCCACACGTCTCATAAACCACGCGCTGTGATGATGTCACCCTCGACCTTTGATATGAGGTCGAGGGCAAAGTTCCTTCCGGTAATGAGTCTGGCCTAATTCTGGCCTCGTACTGTCGTACCCTCGGAGGGTCGTCTGGAGCCTGATGAAGGGTCGGCCCCCTGAGGGGTCGTCCGGAGACCGATGAAGGGTCGTCCCCTGAAGGGTCGTCCAGAACCTGATGAAGGGTCGGCCCCCCTGAGGGGTCGTCCGGAGCCTGATGAAGGATCGGCCCCCTGAGGGGTCTTCCGGAGCCTGATGAAGGGTCGACCCCGAGGGGTCGTCTGGAGCCTGATGAAGGGTCGGCCCCGAGGGGTCGTCCGGTTGGAGGTAATCCTCAGCCAAGCCGAGGATATATACGGGTATATCACCCACATTATGGAATTTGAGGAGGCGTGCAAGACTCTTAGCAATCAAACTTGCACAAAAGATGCTCTTCGACTCAAACTCTTCCCATTCTCGCTTAAGGATAAGGCTAAGACATGGCTATGGTCTTTACCTCCAAATTCGATTTCATTATGGAACGAATTACAATCCAAATTTCTCAAGAAGTTCTTTCCTCCACATCGAACAAATTCCATCAAGGCTCAAATTCAAACATTTCGATAATTCGAAAATGAGTCATTCGAACGTTGCTACGAGCATTTCAACGGGTTAATTGCCTCGCATCCCCATCATGGTTTTAATAAAACGTAAATCATTTCCTTTATCCATAATGGGCTGAACAATAACTCCAAGCAACTCGTTGAGACCATAGGTAGTGGTCCGTTTATCGACTTAGACGCCCACGATGTTGAGCTTCACCTGAGGTATGTCACCGAGACTACCTAATCTTGGGATACATTTGACCCTAATACTCAAAATCAAAATCGTCAAGTGACTACCACTCCATCAGCGTAAATTACCAAAAGTAATTTCCTATGTGTTTACAAATAAGTAAAATAAGCGAACCATCACCCATAAAACTCAACGCTAGTAAAAGTACTCTCAGCAGATTTTATCAAATCTGTAGTCTGAGCAAAGCTCCTAGAAACAAATGAGGGTATAGTACCCGTATCAAATAACACACAACTCAAGTACCCCTGAATTAAAAACTTACCCTCAATAGCGGGCGGTGCCGACGGAGCTGGAGGAAGCATAGCCTCCTAAATTTGATAAACTCGCCCATATTGTAGTTGTCCCTACTACGGAGGAGTAGCCGGATTAGGTGCCTAAGGCGGAAACTAAACGTATGGATGCTATGGAGCCCTAGCAAACTGACCCCCAATCAACCGAGGACACTCCATCTTGTAATGACCCGCCTCCCCACATTGGAAGCACCTTCCCTTCATATCCTCCTGACCTCGACCCCTGTTATTTCTAAACTGGGTAACGCCTTGGCCCGGATGGCCTCTACCTCCCTGACCACCCCGACCTTCTTGTTGTTGAGCACCCTGACTATGCCTGTTATTGTTATTGCCACTCGCAATAAACCCTCCAAAACGTTGCCTCTTAGGTGAATCCCCTTGCTGAGGGTCCCTCTCTTTCTGCTTACTACTTGAATATTGGGATGAGGGAAATGCTCCTCCTCTAATATCATGCCCTCCAGGCTCTCCTGCTTGCCCCACAACAGTAGCTTTCTTACTACCCTGCGTATATAACCGATGCTTCTGGCAATGGAGCAATGCTGCATTCATAATCTCACCAAAAGTTTGTAAAGATGGATTACCCAACAAATGTTACCTGATTCTCCAGTTTAGACCTCCCATGAACTTCGAGATCTTCCTATCTTCCGGAGTCACCTCATTCGGTACAAAACTTGCCAACCGGGTGAACTCCTCTTCATACTCCGCCACAGATCTCTCTCCTTGCACAACGTCCTAGAGCTTCCTTCTCATCTCCCTTTGAATTGCGGGAGCAAAATACTTACGATCGAACAAAGCCCACAACTCAGTGATCATCATTGTGTCTCTCTGCTCTGGTGTGGTCATCTTCTCCCACCAGTGTAACGCAGATCTGACATGCTTAAAAGTAGCAAGGACTTGTTTCTTCTCCTCGCTACATTCTATCATTCGAAGGCGGCATTGCATGTCTTTCTTCCATTGATTGGCTTTAATAACATCAGCACCTCCCTCGAATTCCGGGGGATGGCCCTTTAGAAAGGACTCCCTACCCCTTTCCCATGGAGAAGGTCCCGTAGGAGCTTGAACATCATGAGCCCGTTGTTGAGACTGTGGTAATTGTTGGACCACTGCAGTCATGGCGGCATTAACTTCTTGAGCCACTATGTTTGCTACATCCGCTACTTTAATGATCCCTTGTAGCGGTGGCGGAGGACCTACCTCCTCTTCTACAACCCTATTACGTCTCGTTGGGCGACCTCTCTTGGCCGGCATCTGAGATGAAGAAGCAATAGAGTCAGAATACTATTCAAAACAATCTATTTTGCAGAAGATCGCAAACATAAGCAACAAAGAAGTCCTAACATAAGGCTCTATATCAAAGAAAGCTACGGTAGAACGTGACGAGTTCACATAGATCCTAGTACTCTAGAACCTGATGCTCTTATACCTTCTGTGACAACTCGCAATTCGAGATAAGGGGTGGCCAGACCGATACTCAAATGTAACAGGAATCAGGGATGGATATCATTCTCAGCATCACAACAATAAACTGAGTATACGGGAAAACCACCCAATAAATCAGAAAGCGGGTTGCCCAAAAAGTTTAGAATTAAGTTTAGTTTTAAAACCAGTTAAGAAAATTAAATTAAACAACCCAATCTTACAAGCAACTGGAATTTCCAAAAGAGTATATATAATGCATCTAAAATGAATATACAAGAAAATGACTGAATACGCTGTCGGTCCACAGTTACATATAACGCATTACAACAGTTTAATATCTTATGTAATACATTCATTAATCAAATACAAAATTTTGTGCCACACGCCCGAGTAAATACCCGAACATATCTAGAACACAAAAATGGAAGCGTCTAATACAACATCCTGTAATATCCGCAAAATCTTACAGCCCGTCAAAAGTACTGGACAGGGAATAATCACAACGGGCGCCCTTGCGCCGGAGCACCTGAGCGGATACAATAACATACACAACATAGAAAAATTAACGGGTCAGGGCCCAGTTTTATATGATCATCAGAAGAATGACATGCATGATAAGAATGAACAGTTATGCATGAATGATATGGATGAAAATCTAGCATGTTAAACTTACATTACAAATTAAGACATTTTAACTTATTATGAAATTTAGTTCATTTACACAAGAGGATTAAGAATAAGCATTTTTCATTCAGTTTAATCAAGAAAATATAATTCAAGTTCATTAATTAAAAACTTCAATCCTTACTCATCATTTTTCATTTTATCTTTTCCATTCCTTAACAGGAATAAAATTTCTATCAAGTGCTCTTTATGGCACATATCTCAATCACATGCTCTTTGTGGCACGTATCCATGCTCTTTGTGGCATTGTTTTATGCTCTTTATGGCATTAATATCCATCAAGTCCCACTTGATGCAGAAAAGTCATATTCTCATACATATAACGATTCTAAGATCGCCCCTCCGAGTTTCCCCACTGGGCGCGCCCCTAAATAACTATCATCTTCCAGGACCTACCATATAAGACAACCTGGGCTCATAACGCAATGTCAGGAACAGGACATATGCCTACGGGATAGTCAAGACCACACCCAGAATCTCCTACCCATCGCAGAAAAATATATATACATAACAGTGCTCATATGGCCTAGGACAATATCCACCCGGCATTCATTAGTCAGGGGGCATCACCTCACGCGCGAACTTCCCTTATGATAGTATTTATAGAGGTGTGTATAAGTAAATTAACATTTACCATTTTAAATCTCATTTTTATTTTCAATTTTCATTACCAATTTCCATTTCCATTTTCCATGTGTTTGGTTCATTTTATTCAAACCTATCATCATTGAATATCATCATTAATATTCCTCAAATTACAAGTCCCCATTTTGGTCTCCAAATAATCACAACAATTCTACAAGTCCCAAAGTTTATATAACTCCAATAAGCCCCCTAAAGTCTCCAAATAATGGGCTTAAACTCCAAAACTCCTAAAGGTTTAATAAGAGAAGTAATGCCTTAACATTACTTTAAACATCCCCGGAATAAACCCCCAGATGAACCCATTCTAATCTAGGGTGACGACCAACTCAACTAATACTCTAGGACTCTAAGTTTACTTCATTCAAGAAGGTTCCTAGGTCCTAAGCCTAAAGAAAAAGGTTAAAATTTAAATAAGAAAATAACTTAAAACTGCAGGAACCGAATCGATTCGCCCTGGAGAATCGATTCGCTCTGAAAGTGAATCGATTCGGAAGACAAACCCAACTTTCTTCAAATACCAAATCGATTCGGCCTTAACCCGAATCGATTTGGGTACACAGACCTGGAAAACTGCTTCTATGCGAATCGATTCACCCCTGCGATTTTGCAAAGTTTGGCTATGGAGTCTTGAACTCCAAGTTTTCCTCAAACCCAAAACCAACCAAACCAAGATCATAAATTCCAACCCATACATCATAAATATATCTATCTACCATCATTAACAACATTTATCATCCAAATCAACTTCTAAGAGTTATAATACACATACATATAACAAAACCCTAAAATGACAAACCATAACCATTCATAACTATTAATAATAATTATTCACCTTAAATCACATAGTATCAAGTATATAACTTTCCTTGATCTTGCTAATTCAGATTTGATTTGGTGGAGGCAATAATTCAAGCTTGAATCTTCAATTCTCTCTTCCTCTCCACATCTCTCTCTAGGGCTAACAATTTGTCTTAAGAGAAATGAGGAAAAATAATAAGGCTAGCAAGACTAAATCGGGGAATTAGTCTAAAATTCCCAACTTAAATGATCAATACGCGATATAATTACTCGCAACTACACATTTAAGCTATAACCAGTCAAAAGTGCCCGAAATACCAAAATGCAATATGGCACATATTTTGACTGTCTCGCACCTACCGGGGCTAACTACACCCTCCAAATTATTATTTGGAAATTTTATAACTCATTTCAAATTTTGGTTTCATATTAACCCAAATTGTCATTTTAAATCTTATGACACAATAAATCACAACATGGATATTTTTACCTACTCACTAGCTAATCATACAACATTTCAGTAAATATTAACCTTTTCCACATTAAATTAATATTTACTCCACATTCCGGCATTTTATATAATTATTTCACATAGTAAATAAATATAAAATAGGCTTTCAAAAGTGAGGGTTGTTACATATACTTCTCTCCTCTGGTTTGTTGTATTATCTGTTACCCGACAGTATATTCGGGTATATTTCTTTTATTGTACTTGTTACATTTTATTTGAGTACATCCTTTTATAATTATACTTGAGTGCATTTTTATCTTTCTTAGTAGTTATTTTATTGTTGGCATGATGTTCAATGTATGGTTTTAAAATTTTTGGCATCCACTTATCATGGTTTTGGGTAGTTAGCCATTTTTTTTGTATCGACAGTAGATGCTAAGAATGATCCACTTGAGATTCCTATTTTAATTTAGTATAGGGTTGGCCACCCATTATTATTTTACACGGGGTTTCACTGGTGGTATCAGAGCATCAGGTTCTAGTGTCTTTAGGATTTGTGCGGGTTTTCTGCGTTCTTCCATTAGCGTTCTAATGTAGAGCCCTATCATTAGGATTGTTGTATTAACTACGCCTATATTTTCTTCTGCTATGTGTAATCACTTGAATGATGTTCTGATACAGTTGCTTTCATCTCAGACGTCGCCGAGAAGAAGTCGTCTAGGCATGGCAAATAGAGGGGCTGAGAACATAGAACCCCATATGCCTATAGGGACTGTGACTATAGCCAAAGTTGCCATTTTGGTGGTACAAGCCATTGATGTTGCCATCGTTACAATGGCACTTCATCTGGCAGTTTCGATAGCTCACGACCACCCAGGTCCACCTGTATGGGAAAGAGTAAGAGAAGCCTTTATAAAAAGGACATACTCAAAAAAAATCGAGGGAAGGGAGTTGATGTAATTATTTCATGCCCGTGGAAGGATATACAAGGCACCTTAGGATGGTGGAATGCAGTGAGGTGCCAAAATGAGTTCTTGCCATCTTTAAACTCTTGGGTGCAGCTCCCCAATAGTGGGAGTCATTCACCACGTCGGACCTTCGGCAGTTCAGACGAAAATGAGAAAGAGATTACTAGAGGTGACTCGAGTTTATCGAACTGTGGTTGAGTACGAAGAGGAATTTACTTGTCTATCGAATTTTGTGCCCAGTGAGATATATATATATATATATATATATATGGAGGAGGAACGAATAGTGAAGTCCTTGGGAGGATGAGACTGGTAAGTTCGGTAGCATTTATGAGGGAACTCGACATTTCTGACTTTTACCGATGTGATGAACATGGCAGTGTTAAACTATCAGGAGTATCATCTTCATTTATGGGAGTAAGAAATTTGGAGGCTCGGGTTCATTTAGTAGTACTGGAGGAGATGTTGCCAGCGGAGCAAGATCATCACCGCGATAGGGTTTAGGCAGGTTTATTGAGGGCCATAACATCATTTTGTCCCTCAGGATAATCAGGAAGAAATTTTTGGGAGACAAGAACTAGAGCAGAAGAGGGGGAATTGTCTTAGAAGAAATAGATGCAAACTTTTGAGGTAACATTTCCTAGGCCCATTTAGGCAAGAAAACTTTGAATGGACCCATGGATGAAGTGAGGTAATTGGAGTATGGAGGTATAAGGTAAATTATTCTCCCTTGTTCTTAGGTCGTCTTTCGAGTGGAATTGGAAGCGCCGCATGTAAGGTTTAACGAATGGGTAGTTGTTATGACCAAATTGTGCATAAGATTTCCTTGGAGGGAGGAGTGAGTAAATGTGGTACTGGGATGGTATCTTTCTGGAGAATAGGTTGTTTCGAGATGTGATAGTGGAGATTTATGAATTATCTATCTTCGGGAGTGCGAACTGTTGAAACCTGTTTCATGGTAACGATAAGGTTATCATTTTTATAGTTAGTCTAGATGTGCAGGAATGCATTATTCCCATTGTGGGAGGGCCTATTTTATGCCGATGATTGGGAGTGATGTAAAGGATTTTGATTTTTGAAAAAATTCAGGGTTTAGCTCGATCCTTGTTGAGTGAGAAATTTAGCTCATGTTGGTGTTAGTTTAGAGAACTAGGTGTTAGTAAAAGTATTGTATTTGTGGATGCCTTGTGTTTTGAACATAAGGTGTTTCATTTGGTGTGTCGAAAGACACAAAACTATTTTATATTATATTATTTTATAGGCCTTTGGGCAATATTTATGGTTCGAAAATCTTTTATAAAACCTTAGTCCTAATTGAACTGATCTCAATTCCCAACCGAGTTACATAGTAGTGTATTGGAAGGGTTCCTTATTTGGATTTCTCTTGTGAGACCTCCCCCTCATGAAAGTAGTGAATGTCACGAATTGAGAAGAGTTCAATTATTGGAAATTTCAAATTTTTACAAACTTAATACATTATTATAAATTAATTTGTTAAGAATTATATTACGGGTTAAGGCAAGTGGAGTCGAGTATGTTTGTGTAATTAGACTCGGTTATAGGGTGTATGGTCGCCCCGGTTAACTAATTCGATTTTTAAATGAAGTAATTCGCCAAGAGAAGTGGGAGAAATAGGTATAGAAATTTTGATGGTAGGCGACGTGAGAACTAGTTAAGGTTCGAAGCCTTAGGTTTAACTTAATTTCGAGGACGAAATTCTTATAAGGGTGGAAGTCTGTAATACCCCGTGATTTTTGGGATTGAGACATTAAATTTTTGGGAGAAATAAAATTTATTTAAATTGCAGAATTTTAAATTTTGGCAATTAAGGTAAAAAATTGAGGACATTATAAAGTATTCCGAATGACGATTCTGAGTGTGTGGTTGATTCCAGATGGGTCGAGATAGTCAAAATGATTGTCCTTGGGATTTATTTCAGTTCCGAAATATTTTTAAGTTAGTTTGAATCGAATTGGAGTAAACGAGTCATTTAAAGTGTGTATTATCATTTAAGATTGGGATTTAGGATTTAAAGGCTTAGGAGGCTTACGAAATCAACCAATCTCATTTGTGTGTGTGTGTGAGAGAGAGAGAGAGAGAGAGAGAGGGAGAAGAAGAAGAAGAAGAAGAAGAAGAAGAAGAAGAAGAAGAAGAAGAAGAAGAAGAAGAAGGGAGAAGAGAGAAGAGAGAAGAGAGAGGAGAAAGCTTGGAGATTTTCGGCCAATAAGAGATCTCGAGGATGATTCAACCTCTACAATTTCGAGGCAAGTGTTTAATCTTGCTAAATAATTCATATGTGTATTTGATTTCATGAATTGTGGATAAAAATATGGATTTTGGGTATAAATATCAAAATCTTGATTTTGTGGGTTAGATCTTGCATTTGATGTTTATAAATGTATTTGAGGTTGTATTATGAGTACGAATGATTTATATAATGATTTTTTTTTAGAAAACATGTTGGGGTTGAATATTGAGGTTTGGAAGAGGTTGGATTTGATTTTTGGGAAAATTAGGTTTTGGAGAAAAATGCCCATTTCATGGCTTACTGAACAGGCCGAATCAATTCGGGCCCCTTCCCGAATCGATTCGAAAAGTTGCAGGTTTCCAGGTCTGAGTGACCGAGTCGATTCGGACCCCAAGCCGAATTGATTCGACCTAAGTCAGACTCGTAGCTCCTTTGGATCGAATCAATTCGCATTAGGGGGCGAATCAATTCGCTGGGCTGAATCGATTCGGAAATAGGGAAGTTTTGAGTATTTTTCCTAGAGTGAGTCTTACTCCATTTCGGTTGGGTTTCTCGATTTGGAACTCTTATATATGATCCGAGAGTTACGTTTTGGGGATTTATTGAGGGTTTCTCACATGACATGATCATGGGGACGTATCAAAATTATTTGAGAACATGCATATGTAATTAACTTCGTAGCACCAAAATAGTGGGAAATTTCACTAGGGATGGGATTCCCATTTAGAGTTAAAAAAAATGATTTAACATAGGATGCAAGGTTAAGGACTCTTCGAGGAAGTTGTGAAGATATGGCGAGAGATTGTTATTTCAACTTTTGTGTCGAATCCTTTTAGTGATAGGGTTTTATTTAGATATTACGGTTAGACCAAAGGGAGAGAGGTCGAACATCCTTACTGATGATGAATTTGGGGATTAAATCGAAAACGAGGTATCGATAAGGGTTCACTTGAGTAAACTAACTGAGATCTTAGATCGAAAGGATTAAATAGACTACCGACTACTAGTGGGTGTATCTATAGACGAGATAATTATTATATATTGGTGGGCATCCACAGGTGGATGGTGTGTGTATAGGGATTGATACATACGTTTGATTTTGAGATAGTGTCCTTAATGTTGGATATAATGGGAGATTATTCTTATTATAGGTGATTTGGATGTATATGTTTCGAGTGAGGGACCGTGTAAGGATAATGCATTGTTTAGATATGCGATATGACGATGGTGAGTATTATGAGAGTTGTATACATATCACTAGATTATTTTACTTTATATATAAGGATTGGAGTTAGGTTGTATATATATAGAGAGAGAGATATAAATGTATGGTTATATGTTGCGAATGTATATTTCTTGTGTGATGATTTAGACATATGATGTGATTGCGTGTATATATATGTAGTGTGAATGATATATATACTTATTGTGTGAGCATACCCAACACATGCTATCATGGGAGGTTGCGCGATGTGGGTGAGACCCCTGGCTTGAGGAGCAGGGTGCGTATAGTCCCCGGGTCATAGTCGTCCATTATTGTTTGTGTGATTTTATTTAGGGGTGAGAAGTCTTGGGTATGATTCGTTCTCACTTTCCGTTTAGGAACTATGACCTCTTCCCATACGTTGTTTTATTACCATGGCGGTGTAATAATAGTCCGGTGTATGGTAACCCGGGATAAAGTGAGTAATTCCTGGAAGATAATAGCATTGTCCAGTATATTTGTATCCTATAACCATTTATGTTATGAGTATTGCAAACTGTGCATTATGTGTGGTATGTATACGTGGTTATAGGATTGAATGATTGCATATATATTTTGAGTAAATATATATCATATGGGTAAAGGTGATATGAGTTCTCTAAGATGTAAATCTTGTGTGATTTTGGTGTACTAGTTTATTAGGGTCGAACGATCGCACTTAGAGACAATTGTTGATTTGTTGATCTCCAAGGATTTAAATAAAGGTCTTACTTGAGTACTAAATATGGTACTCAAAATAAGTATCTAAGGTTATAGGATGTGTGTGGAGGGCATAATGGATCCCGATGATCAACATTGTCAAGGAGTAGTGTATCGGGGGGGTTCCTTGTTTGGATTTCGCTTTGGGAGATGTCCCACGCACGAAACGTAGAGAAATGTTGAGAGTGGGGAGAAGTTTAGTCCTTAGTACTCGGGTGTATGTTTTTTAGTGATAAAATATTTTATAAGAATAGGAAGTTAATGTGTGCCTATTCTGTCGTTAAGGACTTGTTTAAGTTATAATTAAAATTGGATGGACTCTAGTAAGGTACATGTGAGTGCTTGTATATATATATATATATATATATATATATATATATATATATATATATATATATATGATAGGATGAGGGGATTTTTGGGTTATCCTTAGAAGATATCAGGTAGAAACTTAGCTTCATGTGCATACGTTTAGTTGCGCACTTTAGTTGAGGGGTGAGTTTAGGGGCTCCAATGGAGTGCGACTCCATTTTATTTATGAAATTGTGCATTTTTAATTATTATGCACTGTTATACACTTTCTATAAAAGTTTTTACACCTCGGGCTCTGACCCGTTTATTTTCCCCTATATATATATATATATATATATATATATATAGTACTACAGGTGTCCCACCGCAAGGATACCGATGATGCTATTCTATCCAATATCTTGGGAGCCGTAGCATACGCGAACTGTTGCGGGATTTTGTTTTAGTCGCTTCATACCGTTTGTAAATCTAGATAGGGTTCATTTTGGTGTATCGGGTTTATACCCAAAAGTTACTTTTAGCATGTTTATACTTCTCTCCTCTTGTTTGTTGTATTATCTGTTACCCGACAGCATACTCGGGTATATTTCTTTTATTGTACTTGTTACATTTTATTTGAGTACATCCTTTTATAATTATACGTGAGTGCATTTTTATCTTACTTAGTAGTTATTTTATTGTTGGCATGATGTTCAATGTATGGTTTTAAAAAAATTTGGCATCCGCTTATCATGGTTTTGGGTAGTTAGCCGCTTTTTTTTTTATCGATAGTAGATGCTAAGAATGCTCCACTTGTGATTTCTGCTTTTATTTAGTATAGGGCTGGCCACCCGTTATTATTTTAAGCAGGGTGTCACAATATCATTATATAATAGGTAATATTATTTAACGAAAAGAGTGGAATTACAACTTCAAATATTTAAGACTTGTGTGTTATGGAAAGTTATTTTTTTCTAAAAAGACAACTGCGTATTCAATATAAAATTATTGATGACTACTCAGAAGAATTCAAAGAACATATAAAAAATAAGGACTATATAAACACAACAATTAATAAGTGGATAATTAAGATGGAAAAAGAAAAAAATACAACAATGTAAGTTAGAATTAGAAATATTAAGCGAATGAGGAAGACTAGGATAATTAATGTTAACTGAAAAACAAAGAATTAAGAACTCTATAGAATTTAGAAAAATAATAATAAAATCAAAACATAAACTTATTGAAATATGCAAAAAAGTAGGAAATTATAAACTGGTAACTAGTAGTAGTAATATAATATTTAATAAAGAATAAGCAATAATAGCCTTAGAAACCAAATTAGGAATATTATTAGGTATAATATTTGTTCCTTTTTTAAATAATTGTATTCCGGATGGTTTATACATAAATCCTCGTGTTAGTGATTGAATAAAATTTAGTCCTAATATAAACGGGTGATGACTCTTTATATTTGTTATATAGGTTTGTGGTAATATGAATTGTTCTTTATTTATATATATAGGTATATTTTATATACATTGCGTTATAAGTATTGCTTCTTTATTAACTTGGTGTATATAGACAGGGTAATTTAAGTCTTTTGCATTTTCTTTTTCTACTAATTCTTCATGAATTAAGCTTTTTGTTGCTCCTGTATGTAGCATTGTTGTAGTGTCTAAAATTTTAATACAAAATTTTATTTGTATGGGGAAGGTTATTAATACTGATTTATTTGTATTATTTATTTGTTCATTAGGTTGATTTTTTATTTCTTCATAACATTTTATACATAAGTTTTATTGCATATTTCACATAAATACATTTCTTTGTCTTCCATTGAACATTTTATACATTTTGTTTTTACAAACATATATTGTTTAAATTTATATTCACATTCTTCCATATTATATAAAAAATTTAAGTCTTCTAAGCTATGTTCTAGAGTTTCTATGTTATCGTCTTCTGATTCTATTGATTCTATACTATATACGCTAATATTATCTATTTATTCATACTCATCATATATACTTTCTAATTCTATTGTATCTCCTAAATCATCTTCAATGTCATCTAATATATTTATTTTTTCTTCAATATTTGATATATAATTATTTTTATATCTACAAGGGCAATTAGGTCGAATGTGTTTAGGGTCTCCGCATATAAAACATTTACAATTAGTTGTTCGTTTATTATTATCTTTTTTATTTTCTTTATTATTTTTATGTACGTTACGTTTTTTTATACCAGGGTCTTTTTCTTTTATATTTATAGTCTTGTTTATAAGTTTTACTAGGTCTTATTCTATAGTTTTTATAAGTTTTATATTTCTTTTCAGTTTCGTGTTTATTAGTTATTATACGTTTATTATCACATCCATATTGCGGTGGTAAATCTACTTGTTGACAAGTATAATAATATTGTTTTTTTTAATTTTTTTCCTTCTTTTAGTTTCTTCCATTCAGATTTTAATATATCATATACAGTTTTTATTCTAGTTCCTATAGAGAAGTCTCCTTTTGTTCCTATATGTTCTTTCCAATTTTTTCTCCTATATTACCTGGTATTTTTTGTATGTATCTATCTAATAGGTCAGTATTTGTTGTTCTTCCAGTTTGTGTCCAATATTCTACAAATTTTCTAATGTAATCTCCTATATATTCTAACCTACATATTTGTAATTGTTCTAGATTTCTTAGTGCATCTGTTTGTCTTTTTGTTAAATGTAAAAGTCTATTTGATCCTATAAGTGCTTCTTTTATTAAATGAGTGAATCTTTCTACATTAAATATTTCTTCAAATTGTTGATATTCATCTACAGTTTTATATGTTAAATACCAATTAGATGTATTTTCAAAATAAGTTTCATATTCTGATCTATTTTCAAAGATTATTAATGTACAAGTCATAAAACATCATGTTTTCCCAATTTTCTATTCATGTCTCCCAATCTTGAGGGTTTATATTATCTAAATTTAATATACTACCATATTTTGTTATATTAGAGTCAGTATCAAATATATATCTACTACGGCTTTTATATCCTAAAATGGGTTTAGTGTTTTCATTATATGTTTCTTGTGTTGATTTTAATTTTTGTTGAGTAGAATAATTAGTGTTAGTTGTAGTTGAAGTTGAGGTTTCGGCTTCCATTTCTTCAGTGGGGTTTATTTCTTCTAATACTTTTACAATTTTATTTTCTTTTATAAATTTATCTATTCCTATATTTATTATTTTTCTTTTATTATCTTCATTAGTTCCTTCTACATAATATATAGATATTATATCTTCTTTATTATCTTCATTACCATATTTTTCTATTAATTGTTCAGTTGTTGAATTATCGCCATCTTCTATAATGATATCATATATTTTATCTTCTAATAATTCAAAATTTTCATCTACTTGTTCCTCTACAATTAATACATTAATTTCATCTAATAGTTCCTCACTATCTTCTTCTAAAGGTTTATATTTACTAAATCTAATACTATTTTGTCCTATTTTATTTTCATATATTTTTGTTTTGGATTTTTAGTATTAGTTATAGTTAATTGTGGTAATTTGCATTCAATTTCTTCATATATACTATTATCTATTTTTTGTTCTTCTATCATTTCTACATATTTAATATTAAAGGATTTTACTATATAGTCAAATTCGGATTTAAAGTTTATTTTATAGTGGTTGAATAATGTTCCCATAAATAGTGTATATATAAAAATATTATTATATTATCCGGTCATATTATATCCTCTTGTTCTTATTGCTATTTTTATATGTTTACTAAATTCATTTATGTCCATAGAGAAATTTGGTATATATATGTATTTTTATTCCAAAAAATACTTTTAGTATTAATCTAAGATATTTTAATAAAGCCTTAAAATCACCAGAAGTAGAAGATGCACTAGAACGAGAAAAAAGATCCCATTATCGACATTGCAATTATAGACGCTCTTTTGAAAATACAATACAAGGTAGCGTATCTAATTGGTATTTAACATATAAAACTGTAGACGAATATCGACAATTTAAAGAAATATTTAATGTAGAAAGATTCACTCATTTAATAAAAGAAGCATTCATAGGATCAAATAGACTTTTACATTTGACAGAAAGACAAACAGATGCACTAAGAAATCTATAACAATTACAAATATATAGGTTAGAATATATAGGAGATTACACTAGAAAATTTGTAGAATATTGGACACAAACTGGAAGAACAACAGATACTGACCTATTAGATAGATACAAATAAAAAATACCGGGAAATATAGGAGAAAAAATTTGGAAAAGTTGGAAAGAACATATAGGGGAAAAAAGAGACTTCTCTATACGAACTAGAATAAAAATTGTGTATGGTACATTAAAATCTGAATGTAAGAAACTAAAAGAACGAAAAGAAATTAAAACTTATACAAAACACTATAAATATAATAACTATAAAAGAAAAAAGACCATGGTATAAAATACGTAACGTACATATAGATAATAAAGAAACTAAAAAAGATAATAATAAACGAAAAACTAATTGCAAATGTTTTATATGCGGAGACCCTAATCACATTAAACCTAATTGTCCTTATAGATATAAAAATAATAGTATATCAAAAATTCAAAAAAATAAATAAATATATTAGATGACATTAAAGGTTATTTAGGGGATACAATAGAATTAGAAAGTATATATGATGAGAATGAAGAAATATATAATATTAGCGTATATAGTCAACGACGACAATGGCAACACACGGGACACCGAAAAGTTAAAAATTTTAAGATCATTCTAGAGTTCAATCAGATGTTCATATCAATATTTTCCATAAAAACGAATCCTCAAGGATCCTTTAATGATATATCAGAGCATAATAATAATATTATCTAAGTACTCAGAGTGGTTAACCCGAAAGATATAATAAAAACTTTAAATTTTATTACTGAGAATAAAACATGTGATTACAAACTATTAATTTTCAAAAGATAAAAAAACTAGATTACAAGCCATGGAATAATTTACAACTGATAGAAAACTTACAATTATAAGATAATTTACAATACTATTTCTGCTGGAAAGTGGTGAAAAATTTGAACGGAGGTTTTTGAGAGAGAGAGCTTGGTTGCTATTGATCTAGGTGTCTGGGTGTGTTTATAATGGAAGAGAATGTCTTCTTTTAGAAGGGAAAGAAGATTCGAATGTCAATGAATTATAAATCATAATAGATTATGAGATAAGAGAAAGAAGAAGGGGATTGAAAGGGATATTTTTTTGTTTTTGTTTGGAAATTTCAAAAGGTATACAGTAGTGAACAGTGAGTATTTAACATATACAACTGTAGATGAATATAAAAAATTTAAAGAAATATTTTATGTAGAAAGATTCACTCATTTAATAAAAGAAGCATTTATAGGATCAAATAGACTTTTACATTTAACAGAAAGACAAACAGATGCACTAAGAAATGTAGAACAATTACAACTATGTAGGATAGAATATATGGGATATTACACTAGAAAATTTGTAGAATATTGGACACAAACTGGAAGAACAACATATACCGACCTATTAGATAGATACATAGAAGCACAAAAAAATAGATAGTAGTATATATGAAGAAATTGAATGGAAATTACCACAATTAACTCTAACTAATACTAAAAATACAGAGAAAAAAATATGAAAATAAAATAAGACAAAGTAGTATTACATTTAGTAAATATAAACCTTTAGAAGAAGATAGAGGAACTAATGAAGATAATAAAAGAAAAATAATAAATATAGGTATAGATAAATTTATAAAAGAAAATGAAATGGTAAAAATATTAGAAGAAATAAACCCCTCTGAAGAAAAGGAAGTTGAAACCTCAACTTCAACTACAACTAACACTAATTATTCTACTCACCAAAAATTAAAAGCAACACAAGAAACATATAATGAAAACATTAAACCTATTCCAGGATATAAAAGCCGTACTAGATATATATTTCATACTGAATCTAATATAACAAAATATGGTAGTATATTAAATTTAGATAATATAAACCCTATATATATATATAACATAACTAAAAACTCATACCATACTACCCCACTAGTCACATATCAGCTCCTCTTAAGGTTTCCCCACATATGTTGTTGATGGTACAAAAGCCCAAGTACTCCTGTACTGGAAGTCCTTGGCCCTACTAGAGCTGAGCCTTATGAGACCTCATAGCCTGATGTCCAATCTCTCCACATGAATAACAAGTTACCCTGAAAGGTCAAAACTGCCTACTCGACGCAAACTCTCCTTATTATCCCTGCCCTTATCCCTAAGGAATTTGCGTGACTCTATTACTATACTGAAGGGCCTACTGGACTTTCCCCACTCGAGCTGTTTTCCATGGCTAGTTTATTCTCCCCACCTATTTTGATCAGATCCTGACCACTCGACTCATTCTTCTTTCCCAACTTCTTTTGGTAATTCACTTTCTCTTGACGAGTATAAGTGGTGTATGATGGATCCCCTAACAAAACTTGTTTAATAGACCAAGTCAAGCCATTGATCAAAATTTACTTCTTTTTATCCTCAGTGTTCACCTCCTCAGGCGCGAACATAGAAAAATTAGTGAACTTTTGCCCATACTAAAAAATAGTCCTCGAATCCTGCTCTAAATTATGAAAATCTTTCTGCTTCGTGCTTCTAATAGCATAAGAAAAATACTTCTCATTAAATTTCACCATAAAGTCACCATAGTTCAATTGATCCCTATGCTAAGATGTGGTCACACTCTCCCACCACTATAAAAGAATCCCATATTAGCTTAAAAGTAGTTAACATCGGCTTTTAAACATCTTTACAGTCCACCATCCTCAAGTTCCTCTCCATATCTCGCCTCCACTAGTGAGTGACTGTTGGTTCAGATCCCCCAATAAAACAGGTTCATAATGAAAAACGTTACTAATGCCGTTTAATACAATGATTAAACTGTATAAGCAACTCCGAGTTGCTTGTTGAAGAAACCCTTTTCTTTTGAAAATAAAAATGATAAACAACAAGATGTGTTTACAAAAACTTATGTACGAGAATAATCAAGACTTTGTAATCAGTTTTAAAACTAAGATAGTTTCAAAAAATCAACACACTATAGAATGAGATGAGGAGATGAAGATAATCAGAACACACTATTTTTAACGTGGTAAAACCTCTCCAAATAGAGGAAACATCCACGGTGACTTCTAAGTCACGAAAGTAAAAATCCACTAAAAACAAATAACAGTTACAAACAATACAACATACATGCACACAACTCAGCCTATTCTAAGTTTAGGAATATACCCCACTTGGTGTCCTTCTAACTTCTTGTAGATCTGATTGTTGATGATGTTCTTCCAGTTTGATAACTTCCACTTTGCTTTAGCTTTCTTTTCGTCAACTCAATAATCTTTGATCTTATTCTCAACACTTTCAGTGTGGTAGTGTGTCAAGTGTTTGTGATGTGATTTCTATCCACATGCATGAACTCACACACACTTAGTTTATACAGACAGTCCTAGAAAATTACATATAAAGACTATATGCTGTGATTTTCTTTTCTTTCTTTCTTACAAAACTTGAAAACTTTTGACCTTTTAATCTATCCCAGATTCCACGGATATCTTGTTTCAAAATCAGTCAAGATCTTAATCAATCTCAGTTTTGAAAAGATTTTCGAGATTGAAAACCTCCAAGTGAGAATCCAACTAGGTCAAGGTTAAGTTTCATAAGAACAGAAAACATAAAACATTTACATATCTAAATCAACAAAGATTTTCACAAATCGAGAAACAAATATGCAGATCTAGTGATATATAACATGCAATAGTGTAGATCTAAGATTTCTATGAAAAAGAAATACAGATCTCACCAAAATGTCTAAGTTGGTAACAAGATCACAGATCAAGAGGTTACAGCTACAAACGATCAAACCAGTAACACCACTCTCTCTCAAACACTCAAGGTTGTGTTTCGATTTCTGAAAGTACGAAGCTTTGAATATGGTTTGAAGTTGTTTAGGGTTAGGGTTAGGGTTTCTAACTCAGTTTCCCTTTCTCTCTCTTCTCTCTTTTCTTTTCTCTCTTCTCTCTCACTTCTCTCTTCTCTTTTTTTCTCTCAATTTAGACGACTGCCAAAAGTCTTAAAATGCTGAGAATGAGAGGGTTTATATAGGAGCCAAGGAAGGTTCTGAATCGCTGATAGCAATCAACGGTTGAGATCCAGTCTTCCTATATTGACTTGATCCAAGGGTGGTAAAATAGCGGTTGGTTAAAACGAAGGTGATTGGTCCACAGTGATAACACATGGATAGTCTTAAAACACATGCAGGCCATAGATAACGTTTGATCTAACGATCCACAATACACCAGGCAGTTCTCTCACAAAACAAACACAAATGAGATAACAAGAGCATGACAAGTGTTGGCATTTCATTGGCTGGCAAACGCGCGTCCAAACTAATTACAGGCAACACCCTAAAGTCTCTGGCGCATTGATATTCTACCCAATCAAACATTCTAATGAAAAACTAATTTTTCATAATAGCATTTTAACCCCACAAAGTTTATAAATAAACTTTTATTAAGGAAAACTTTATTTTAAAAATGTTTAAAAATTCCCAAAAAATTATTAAAACAACATTTTAAGGGGAATTTAACACATAATCAATTATGAGCAATATATACACATGTATGCACTTATAATGTGTGTAGTGTGATTCAATTTATACCTTGTTTGGATCATTGAAGAGGATTAGAGAGTGAACAAGTCTGAGGTTCTTTGGATTCTAGGTTAGACAACTAATTTTGTCACTATTTCCAAACTAGATGAACACTTATACAATATAGACTTAAGTAAGTCAAAGGTATAAGGTGCTTCAATCTCCCCCTTTGGAAATACGAGACAAAATCTCCTTTGAGTTAGCTTAAACTCTTAGGGAACCAAAAATAAAACCAAGTCCTATACAAAAGATACTATCTACCCATTTCCTAGAAAGTCAAAAATTACATAACTCAACTATTTACAAATTTATACACTAGAGAGAAATGGTAGAAAACCAGTAGAAGAGGTTCCTGCAAATATGCACTAAGATCAAGCAGTTTAGATGAAATGTGAACAAAACATTGAACCCGTAAGACTCAAATTTCTCCCCCATTTTGTCTCAAATGGACAAAGGGTAAAAAATTACAGTCTTAAGAGATTAATCAGCACATACCATACCTATAGAATTTCGCAAATACAGAAATCTGTTATAGTCTAGAGGTTTAGTGAACATGTCTGCAAGTTGCAAATCAATAGGTAGGTAATGAATTTCTAACTCCTTAGTCTCAACAAGTTCGCGTATAAAGTGATGTCTTATTTTAATATGCTTAGTTCGCGAGTGTTGAACCGGGTTTTTAGATATCTTAATGGCGCTTTGATTGTCATAATACAATTGTAACTGATCTTCTTTAATCCTATAGTCGCTTAACATTTGTTTTATCCATAACAATTGAGCACAGCAACTTCCAGTTGCTATATATTCGGACTCAGCCGTAGATAAAGATGTGCAATTTTGTTTTTTGCTACTCCAACCTACTAAATTATTTCCGATATAATAACAGGCACCTGATGTACTTTTACTGTCATTAGTACAACCGGCCCAATCAGCATCAGTATACCCTATGATGGTGCTACAGGTATCATTAGTGTACCTAAGTCCAAGATTAAGAGTGCCTTTTATGTACTTTATTTTACGTTTTACACAAGATAAATGGCTCTCTTTAGGGTTATTCTGGTAACGAGCACACAGACATACAACATACATTATATCTGGTCGTGAGGCAGTTAAATAGAGTAGACTACCAATCATACTACGATAAAGTGTGGAATCAACTGACTTCCCATTTTCATCTTTACATAATTTAACAGTAGTACTCATTGACGTTTTGGCAACTTTAGCATTATCTAAACCAAACTTCTTAACAAGATCTAAGGCATACTTAGTTTGAGAGACAAATAATACATCAGAATTCTGTTTCACTTGAAATCCTAAGAAAAGCTGTAGCTCCCCCATAAGGGACATGTGAAACTCCTTATGCATAATAGCAGAAAAGGATTTAACTTCAGATGTTGAAGTAGACCCAAAGATGATGTCATCAACATAGACTTGGGCTATAATAATATTTTTGTCAAAATGTTTGACAAAGAGAGTCTGGTCATTTCCTCCTCTCTTAAAACCCTTATCTAACAAAAAGTTGGATAGACGTTCATACCAAGCTCTAGGAGCTTGTTTTAAGCCATACAAAGACTTTTTTAGACGAAAGACATGGTCTGGGTATTTTGGGTCAATGAACCCTTTGGGTTGTTCTACATACGTTTCTTCGGATAGAATTCCATTGAGGAAGGAAGACTTGACATCCATTTGATAAAGTGTAAATTTTAAGTGACACGCTATGGCGAAAAGAAGTCGAACAGATTCAAGACGAGTGATTGGGGTAAATGTCTCGCTAAAATCTATCCCTTCTATTTGTGAGTAACCTTGAGCAACTAGTCTAGCTTTGTTTCTAAGGATTACCCCATTTTCGTCAGATTTGTTCTTAAAGATCCAACGTGTGCCAATAACATTTTTGTTTTGAGGCCGCGGTACAAGATACCAGACATCGTGAATGACAAATTGTAAAAGTTCTTCCTGCGTAGCAGAAATCCAGTGTGCGTCATTCAATGCTTCATTAACATTTTTTGGTTCCACAAGGGAGACGAAACATGCATAATTAGCATAATTTCTTAACTGGGATCTAGTACGGACTGGCTCATTAGGATTACCGACCACGTTGTCAATGGGATGATCTTTAGAGACCCAGCCAGGTACTTCTGGACTCTCAATAGGTAATGAGTCATCTATTTCTGGTGAATCATTTTTGAAATCATTTTCAGATTCAACCACAATAGGTGATTCAGATATCAGATTTTCAACAATAGTGTCGCTTACAATTACATTTATCGACTCCATAAGGGTCTTAGTACGCAGATTGTATATACGATATGCACGACTGTTTGGAGAGTAACCTAAAAAGATGGCTTTATCACCACGCGTCTCGAATTTGGACAAATGTTCTCTGTCTTTACAGACGTAACACCGACTTCTGAAAGTTCTTAAGTATTTCAGATTAGGCTTCTTTCCGTACCACAACTCATAAGAGGTTTGTTTAGTGTTTTTCCTAAGGTAAACCCGATTTATGATATGACATGCAGTTCTAATAGATTCTACCCAGAAGTACTTAGGTAGAGATTTGGCATGCAACATGACACGTGCCATCTCTTGAAGAGTTCGGTTTTTCCTTTCGGCAACACCGTTCTGCTGAGGAGTCTTGGGGGCACTGAATTCGTGTTTGTAACCGTTGTAGTCACAATATTCAACTATTCCCGTGTCTATGAACTCTCCCCCTCTATCGCTATGAATGCGATTGACTTGTGTGTCCTTCTCATTTTCAATTCTTAGTAAAATTTTCAAAAATTTCTGAAACGTGTCAGATTTATGTTTCAAGAAGGCAACCCAAGTGAATCGTGTAAAATAATCAACCATGACAAGGATATAACTGTGTGCACAAAGACTAACAGTTCTAGAGGGACCAATAAGGTCGATGTGGATGAGATCTAGAGGTCTAGAGGTGAGAATGTCTTTAACTTTTTTATGCGAAGTCTTAACTATTTTTCCTTCTTGGCAATGACCACAAACAACACTGGAAATAGGTTTAATTTTAGGAATTCCTATAACTATCTCTTGAGTAGACAATCTACCAAGGATATCATAACTTAGGTGACCCATACGATTATGCCAGATTTCATTGTCATCCATTCTGACAATGTTACAGGTTTCAGAACTAGTCTTGACAGTATAACAGTTGTCAGGTGTTCTAAATCCGGTAGTGATGCATTCACCTTTATCATTTAGAATTTTGTAATTGTTCTTTGAAAAGGTAACAGTATGGTCTGAGTCACAAAATTGTGATATACTTAGGAGGTTGGCTTTAAGGCCTTTAACTAAAAGTACATTTTCCAAAATAGGCATTCCCTCTTCTTTTAGGATTCCTTTACCTATGATCTGGGATGAAACTCCGTCTCCAAAAACTACTTTACCTCCAGCAAATCTGGTTTTGTTTAAGAGTTTGGTTTCATCTCCTGTCATATGTTTGGAGCATCCTGAATCTAAATACCAACCAGATGAAGTGTGTTCAGCCTTTAAGGCAGTGATAACAATGTTACACTTCATTTGGGGTAAAAGATCATCTTTTCTAACCCAAATAGCTCTAGTTTTAATTTTGCGCAAGTTTGCTCTCATTTGATAAAATTTTCGAGAAGCAGCTTTTTATCGAAAAACATTTGGCGCAACAAACTGATTTTTGTGGAAAAGTTGAGCTTTTGGTTTAGGAAAGTTTCTGGGAGCCTTTCTCTTAAATGAACTCTTAGTTTTGGTCTTTCTATTCCTGTAGTTAGAATTCTTATCAGGTTGTCTTGGAAGGACATAATGGTTACGATTTTGCCTAGAGTAGTTAAAGTTCTTATAAACAGGAGTGTTATACACAGATGTGTTTAGACGCCTAGCATAACAACCTTCAAATGAATGACCATAAACGTCACATAGGAGCAATATTGATTGCTTGAGGGATGTAGTTCCTTAGGAAAACTTCTAAAGATGGGTTTAACAGGATTCTGTTGAGAATTCTTATTCCTAGGAGGTATGGTTTTAAAGGTAGATTCAGCCTTTCTGATAAAAGGACAAACGTATTTAGTCTCAAGTGTACTGTCAACCTTAGAGTTACTAGACTCTCCAATGTCTTTCTATTTTTTCTTTTGATCATATTCCTTTTTAATAAAATGAAAATATGGACATGTTTCGATTGGTCTTTTGCCCCCAGACACAAACTTGATAGGTTCAAAATTTTTAGTTTATGGTTTATTCTTAGGGCAGAAACCAATACCGGTTCTATCATCAGAATTGGTCTTAGAGTCAACAACAAAGTCAGTGAAACAATTTGAATTGTTCTCAAACTTAGAAATTTTTTTGAAAACAGTTGCTGTCTTTGTTTTTGCTTCTTCCAGTTCTAATAATGTTCCCTTGTATTTCATTTCCAGGGTTTCATTAGTTTTAGTCAACTCTTTTAATTTTTGATCAAAAGTTTCAATTTCAGATTGATGTGTCAGACACTGGTTAGTGTACTCTTCGGCATTCAGCTTCACAATAAGACTTAAATCATCTAATTTCTTAGTCAGGTCTCTAACAGTCTTCTCCAGTCTAGTGCTTTTTTTTAGAGTTTTAGCATACAAAGTATGAATATCTGGGAGGTCATCTGTGTCTAAGTCGCTAAGTGAAGTGTGTGCAGTGATCCCTAACGATTCAGTTTTAGTACTCACGCACCCATTTACATCGTCATTATCGAGATCTCTTTGACTCACACACACGGAACTAGAGCTAGCAACATTTTCATATAACAAAGCATCTAGGCCAGTCAAAGCAGTATTCACAAGAGAAGGAGTAGAAGTATCATTATCACACACAGGCATATCATCATTGTAAATGATCTTAGCAAAAAAAGACATGCAAGGGTCAAATACATTTGATGACTCAAGTTCCTCTTCATCAGAGTCACTTGAATCTTCCCAAGTTTTACAGATATTGGCTCTCTTGTGTGTGTTGGTTTTATTCAGATTAACTCTGCAATCGTGAGCAATGTGACCTAGTTTCCCACATCTAAAAACATTCAATCTTTTTAAGGTCTCTGTTAGATCTGAAGTTGTTGTCCTTAGGATGTTTGTCAAAACCTCTCTCATGAGGTTTGGGATTAGACACAGTTGGATAATTAGGCTTGCCTTGTTTAGATGCCTCTTTATTTCTAAATTTAACAATTTTCTTAAATTGTTTGGACATTAAGGCAATCTGATTATCTAGTTTGCCTATATCACACTCCTCATCAGAGTCACAGTTGATCAAATTAGTCTCAAGTTTAGATATCTTAGAAGAAAAAATCAAGTTAGAGTTGGGCTGTTTTCTTTGAGACTGATTTAATTATTTCTTAAAGTCTAATTCCATTTCCACAGTCCTAAGTTTGCTACTGAGTAACTCAGGGCTGAGGTTTTGATCACTCATCTCCTCAATAGCATACCTCTTGTTGTCAAACTTTTGTGGTAATGATCTTAGGATTTTAGAAACAATCTCATTGCTATCATATGTTATACCATTATCATGCAACTTAGTAACTATATCAGTTAGGTTCATATAAAAGTCATCAAAAGTCTCAGAGTCAGACATAATTAAAGAGTTGTACTGCTGGGTAAGCATTTGAGTTTTAGCAGCTTTAACTCTTGAGTCTCCTTCATGGGCAGTGATTAATGTGTCCCAAGCTTCCTTGGAAGTGGCACAAGATGAGATTCTCTTGAACTCATACTCATTAATTGACATAAAGATGGCATTCTTGCCTTTATTGTTATTACGAGAAATTGTTTTCTCTTCTTAGGTAAACTCACTTAAGATTTTCTTTACCCTCTCATCACTTCCTTCAGTGGATGGTTTAGTAGGATAAGTATATCCATTTTCAATAATGTCCCAGACATCATCTCCTAAAGTCCCTTGGATGAAGGCAAACATTCTTACTTTCCAGTAAGCAAAGTTGTTTCCATCAAAGAGTGAAGGTCTGGACAGATTACCAAACCTTTCATTCTTCTCGTCCATAGTTAAGATTTTCAGAAAATGATTTCAGAAACACAAGATCCTTTTTGAAATAAAAGTTTACAGGTCTCTGATACCAATTGAAAAACGTTACTAATGCCGTTTAATACAATGATTAAACTGTATAAGCAACTCCGAGTTGTTTGTTGAAGAAACGCTTTTCTTTTGAAAATAAAAATGATAAACAACAAGATGTGTTTACAAAAACTTATGTACGAGAATAACCAAGACTTTGTAATCAGTTTTAAAACTAAGATAGTTTCAAAAAATCAGCACACTATAGAATGAGATGAGGAGATGAAGATAATCATAACACACTATTTTTAACGTGGTAAAACCTCTCCCAATAGAGGAAACATCCACGGTGACTTCTAAGTCACGAAAGTAAAAATCCACTAAAAATAAATAACAGTTACAAACAATACAGCATACATGCACACAACTCAGCCTATTCTAAGTTTTGGAATATACCCCACTTGGTGTCCTTCTAACTTCTTGTAGATATGATTGTTGATGATGTTCTTCCAGTTTGATAACTTCCACTTTGCTTTAGCTTTCTTTTCGTCAACTCAATAATCTTTGATCTTATTCTCAACACTTTCAGTGTGGTAGTGTGTCAAGTGTTTGTGATGTGATTTTTATCCACATGCATGAACTCACACACACTTAGTTTATACAGACAGTCCTAGAAAATTACATATAAAGACTATATGCTGTGATTTTCTTTTCTTTCTTTCTTACAAAACTTGAAACCTTTTGACCTTTTAATCTATCCCAGATTCCACGGATATCTTGCTTCAAAATCAATCAAGATCTTAATCAATCTCAATTTTGAAAAGATTTTCGAGATCGAAAACCTCCGAGTGAGAATCCAACTAGGTCAAGGTTAAGTTTCACAAGAACAGAAAACATAAAACATTTACATATCTAAATCAACAAAGATTTTCACAAAGCGAGAAATAAATATGCAGATCTAGTGATATATAACATGCAATAGTGTAGATCTAAGATTTCTATGAAAAAGAAATACAGATCTCATCAAAATGTCTAAGTTGGTAACCAGATCACAGATCAAGAGGTTACAGCTACAAACGATCAAACCAGTAACACCACTCTCTCTCAAACACTCAAGGTTGTGTTTCGATTTCTGAAAGTACGAAGGTTTGAATATGGTTGGAATTTGTTTAGGGTTAGGGTTAGGGTTAGGGTTTCTAACTCAGTTTCCCTTTCTCTCTCTTCTCTCTTTTCTTTTCTCTCTTCTCTCTCACTTCTCTCTTCTCTTTTTTTCTCTCAATTTAGACGACTGCCAAAAGTCTTAAAATACTAAGAATGAGAGGGTATATATAGGAGCCAAGGAAGGTTCTGGATCGCTGATAGCAATCAACGGTTGAGATCCAGTCTTCCTATATTGACTTGATCCAAGGGTGGTAAAATAGCGGTTGGTTAAAACGAAGGTGATTGGTCCACAGTGATAACACTTGGATAGTCTTAAAACACATGCAGGCCATAGATAACATTTGATCTAACGATCCACAATACACCAGGCAGTTCTCTCACAAAACAAACACAAACGAGATAACAAGAGCATGATAAGTGTTGGCATTTCATTGGCTGGAAAACGCGCGTCCAAACTAATTACAGGAAACACCCTAAAGTCTCTGGCGCATTGATATTCTACTCAATCAAACATTCTAATGAAAAAATAATTTTTTATAATAGCATTTTAACCCCACAAAGTTTATAAATAAACTTTTATTAAGGAAAACATTATTTTAAAAATGTTTAAAAATTCCCAAAAAATTATTAAAACAACATTTTAAGGGGAATTTAACACACAATCAATTATGATCAATATATACACATGTATGCACTTCTAATGTGTGTAGTGTGATTCAATTTATACCTTGTTCGGATCATTGAAGAGAATTAGAGAGTCAACAAGTCTGAGGTTCTTTGAATTCTAGGTTAGACAACTAATTTTGTCACTATTTCCAAACTAGATGAACACTTATACAATATAGACTTAAGTAAGTCAAAGGTATAAGGTGCTTCACATAAAATAAATTTATAACTAGACTATCATTTCCCCTAATTAAGTTGGTAATCATCTTTAAAAAACATACATATTTAATGTTTAGGCAACATTTAAATCAAATAATACTTACGAAGAAAAATAGAGATATTTTTGCCTTATATGAGAGTATTTTTAAAATCTAAAAATTTCATGTTGTTCCTTTTGAAAAAATATGAATTTTTTTTTTCTTTGTCCTTCTTTAAAATATTAGTGTAAATCCCCACAAATAGCTAAAGATGAAGAAGAAAGGGTTATGTAGGTTACTACTTGAGAAAAATATGTGTTAAACCGATTGAGAGTTCATCCAATCTTATTTATAACAATCACCACCAACCTTTGACCCGAGCTGCGAATGGACAAGAGACCAAGGTTTGTGGTAGTGTAACCTACCCCCTCCAATTATGGGCTTTCACCCCGCAAGGGCAGCCCAAACCACTATAATCGTGGTTCCTCCCATCGGCCAACTCCTTATCTCCTTCTTTGTTTCCCTTTTCTTTTAGAATTAATTTATAAAAAGTCAAACTAGGTTCAAACTCTAAAGCAACCAGAATTTCTTCTCGTAATTAAATTTTAAAACACCTTAGCTTGGAACCCAAACAAGTACAAAAAGACTCAAATGCCCATTAGATTTTTACAAAAAAACAAATTACCAAGTACTTATATAAATGCTCACAATATTCATTTAATTAGTCACAAATCACAAAATTCATATAAATTAAATATTTTTTCATTTAATTCAGATTCCAACTTCATAATTCACTTTAATTAATTAACTCATTTAATTAACTAAATCATGTTCCAAAAATATGGTTATTACATAAATAGTTCTGGGGAAATCATCCAAACATCGTACATAGAGAGGCACAGTACATCACTACCATTTTTCATGATATCGACATATTATTAGGAAATTGTTATGTTATCAAAAATTAAATCAATCAAACACTAACCAAAATTCGATTCGCTATTGTCACAGGCCTTGACCGTAACAACAAATGAGATATTTTTTTTGTCACATGCTTATTATGGTCCTTGATCGTAACAAGGATCGTCGTAAAAAAAAGTTGAGATTTTAGCCCTAAAACTTCTCATTTCCTCTCTAAAACACACTATTTCCATCCTCTATCTCATCAACTCGGCTGGCTTTCTCTCCTAAGTCAACATCTCACAACCAAGAGGTATGATTTACACATATTGACATTGATATATATATATATATATATAGCTATAGTTATAGTTATAGTTATAGTTGTTCAATTTATGTGTTTGTTTTTTATAAAATAGTTGTATTTACATGTATGTCTATGACATTTCTAGAAAATAACTTGCGCAAAACCTATGTTTGAAAATTTTAAATTTAATATTTGTTTGGCTTGAATATATGCTTTTGTTTGTTGTAAAATAATTGTATTTAAATGTATAGATTAATATTGTTAGAAAACAACTTGTGTAACACCTAGGTTTGAAGGTTTGATTAATTTGAGTTTGATATTTATTAGGCTTGAATATATTTTTTTATTTATTGTAAATGTAATGAT
Source organism: Sambucus nigra (assembly GCA_949130495.1). Taxonomy (NCBI): domain Eukaryota; kingdom Viridiplantae; phylum Streptophyta; class Magnoliopsida; order Dipsacales; family Adoxaceae; genus Sambucus; species Sambucus nigra. Next base: position 304,171,293 of record OX422207.1, on the reverse strand, counting down.
TTTGGTTAAAAAAATAATATGTGGATTTATTATAAAATGTGAAGGATTTTGGGATTTCGTATGTATAATTTGAATGTATAATGTCAATAATTTGTGGGTTTATTTAAAAATAATTTATGGGTTTATTTAAAAAAGTAATCAAGAACAAAATGAATGTTCTACTATAATTTGTAATTTGGTATGTATATTGTGACAACCCGCCTAATTAAATACCGGGTGATCACTCCTATATCAAATTAAAATAGGAGTCGCATATGGATCATTCTTAGCATCACTATCGAAAACCAATTTAATTACTAATAACCCATTAGGCGGCCGTCAAAATGTTTACTTAACTAATCTTTTTACACAATTAAGACATCCACACAGTTTATATAAATGAAACTAAAAAGAGATAAAATAAACGAACACTCGGTTTAAACATTATACAACCATATCGAATGCCACACTAAAAGGCGGTAAAAGAATAAATAACTGCAATTGGGCCATTGGCCCGAATATTTATACAGTACCTACTATCTAGATTACAAGGATAGAAGCGTCTATCAAGAACTTGCATGCGCAGCACACGTCTGACTAGAAGGAATCATCATCCAGGCATCCCTGTGTCTGGACACCTATATATATATATATATATATATATATATATATATATATATATATATATATATATATATATATATATAGCAAGAGAGGAAAAGATAGAAACGGGTCAGAGCCCGAGTTGTGAAAATATTTAGCAAGTGCATAAATTATTTATTTTTAAAAAAATATATTTTATCTCATATTTAAATTGGTATCGCACTCCCATGAGATACCCCTCACCCCTCTTCTAATGGTGCGCACCTAACGCACTCGTCTGAAACATTCTAGTTAAGCTACCTGGCCTAACTAATCTAATTCACCCGTCTACTAGAACCACCACAATCTGAATACTAACGGCTAAACTTCTCTCCATTCTCAACACTGCACTAAGTTCGTGTGTGGGGTGTCTCGTGAAGCAAAATCCAAACAAGGAACCCTCCCCCCCCCCGATACACTACTGCTTGGCAGTGTCAATGGTCGAGATCCATTAGGCCCTTCGTACAAAAACAAATATATAAACATATTCATATAATAATATACATATTATATTCATTCTCATATACATCTTACAATATACATCCGGATCATATCTCTCGGACTGAGGTTTACTCTATATTGACTTTTATAATGCACATCCAGATATATCTCCCGGACTGAGGTTATTCTATATTCATTTTTATAATGCACATCCGGATATGTCTCCCGGACTGAGGTTATTATATATTCATTTTTATAACGCACATCTGGATATATATCCTGGACTGAGGTTATTCTATATTCACTTTTATAATGCACATCCGGATATATCTCCCGGACTGAGGTTATTCTATATTCATTTTTAAAATGCACATCCGGATATATCTCCCGGACTGAGGTTATTATATATTCATTTTTATAATGCACATCCGGATATATATCCCGGACTGACAATTTATCATTTATCATTATTATCTCTTTACTCTCATAGAGATATATATTATCTTGTTTTCATACACAAGTAATATACTATACACACATGTATGATAGCCATCCCGCTGAGTTATCACTCAAGGATGCAGTCTCTCAAAGAATCATATTCCTACATTTAAATACTCATGACACTATACCCAAAGTGTTCCCTCATTCTGATAAATAATAAATACCTTATTTCCATCTAAGGATTTATTGGATATCTCCAACTATACCAATTCACACTAAGTGAATAAATATATTCCCAATTTCATCCTAATAACCTCGTAGGATTTTCTCAACCAATATTGATATAATTATGTTTTCCTACACGCATAATTATATATGTCTAAATACCCACTGAAATTATCCCAAGGATTATTCTTTCCGAACACCCTTAAATTAAGTAAGTCGTGCATTCCATTTCCACGAACCCAAGGACTACATCTTGTCCATATAATCATTTAGAGGTCCCCACCCTATTTTAGGAACCCCAACATTCTAATTCCTCAACTTATCTATTTTCCTCTTCACACTTAAAACCCTCACTTAGCCCTCATAAATTTCCTCAATTGGAGGACCATTTACTCCTAAAAGGTTACTTATTTCCTCACGGAAATAACCTCGAATCAAATTAAAATTGGAACTTACCCCATACAATTAACCCTAGGAAAAATTGTCAAACTTCCTGAAGGGTCGATCGATCGACCCATGGCCCTTGATCGATCGATCGATCACGTCGGACAGCTTCTTCTCCGAGAAGCTGTTTCGTCCATTAAAGCTTCCCCCAAGATTTCTTCTCCGTCTCTAATGTCCCCCAACCTCGATCAACGATGTATACACATATAAAACAGGTTCTAAACATCCTAGAACCCCAAAACCACAATTAATTTCAGTTAAATCCTAAGTTTCTCGAATTGGAAAATTATTGGGGTTTATTCGTTTTAACTCTCGAAAACCCATTTTATCCACGAAAACCCAACCCAAAATCTTTAGGGTTTGTTATTACCAACTATGATATGAGAATTTATGCTCAAAAGTAAATAAAGCAAGTAAACACTTTCCTCGTGGATAAAATTCGACGATCCTGAGTCGAATCCCGCGGAGGTTGGCCGAAGTTTCCCCTTTTCTCCTCTTTTCTCTCCTCCTCTCTCTCTTCTCTCTTTTCTTTCTCTTCTCTCCCCCTCTCCCTCCTTATATAGGGTGAAAAGGGGTTTATACCCCTTAAACTCCAAAAATGACTCGTTTACTCAATTGCGAGTCCCTATTCATTTAAAAATTCTCGAAGCCCGAACACTACCCCCGGATACTTTATTCTGACTATCTCGGCCATTCCGAGACTCACTGTGCAGTCAAAATTTCCATCTGAGACACTTGGCCGCAATTCACTATTTTAACCCATTGCATCTCACTGCGGGTTTTCCAATCAAAATCTTACCTTTTGTCGCTTAACTCAATGGAGACATATAATTAAAATACTTCAACATATTTACTTAATCCCAAAAGTAAATATAACACCCATCAAAAATCATGTAATCCTTGAAAATCCCAAAAATTAATATTCCGGGAAATTCCCCAAATCTCCAATTTACACATAATTATGGAATTTAATTATCCCCAAAAGTATGGTTTGTTACATACTTCCCCCCTTACAACAAAATTTCTCCCTCAAAATTCGGATATAACCTACACCACCAAGCTAGGATCACAAATTCCACTACGTCCTAGTACCCCCAACATCGCAGGGTGCTAACACGATGGTCCCTTACCATATTCCACCTATCTCAAGGTGTACTCAAATGTACTATCATCACAAGCTAAACCAAAATTCCCAAAGGCTACAACGCTAACATGGTCGTAAAGTTGATTCTGACATCATAATGCACCTAGTGCTTCTATGAGCGCCTATTAAAGAGATCGAGCTTATCACTACCGCTCTAACGTCTCGAAAGTCGATACTCTTGCTAACAAGCGTTCGCTCGTCCAAAGCAGGACAACTAATTTCCTTTAAAAAGTAAACTCTACTAAAACTTGACTACTTTCGATAGCCTCGTCGCTTATCTTGGGCACATTACCTCTTATTTCCCCGTATACAATTGAAATATCGCGTACCTCTCACGACATTCCACTCAACCATCTTTAATCTTATTCATAACTGCCTTACAGTATAAACTTCAACTTTATATACTCCGCCCCTTCTAATTTAGGCGGTATATAAAACAACCTTACCAGGGTGCCCATACACCCCTTAACTCGTGCTTATTAGCCCAACCATTACAAACGTTCGACGCGTAACACTCTCTCTAAATAAGGGTCTCCTTTCCTAGGTGTAATACCACATATGGGTCCTTCCAACCCGTGAAATTCAATTCTTCTCAAGGTCAATTTACCAATCTTCTTATATCAGCGCCACTAACTCTATTAAACTTACATCCTAATAATGCTACTGTCACACCCCAAACCCAATATCCATACTAATCATTCATTATTTGAATAATTAAATGATAATCTTGAGCCCATTGGAAATATAATTCATCTATCCATATTTTACTGCATAATGTGCATAATCAACCTAATATTATTCTTGTGCCATAACGAAATCAACATCATAGTCATAATTAGAGATTATACAATACTACGATTAACTATGATAAACTCAATCCATACTAAATCAATATATACAATGTATGAGTATATCAAAATCTTCAGTGTGACAACGATAAAATCTCCATACTTAAACCCCAGCTCTTCTAACGGTGCAACTCTCAAGTTACCGGTCATATATTATCCTAGCTGGCAGCGTACAAACCTGAAATTTGTTAAAATATAAACTATAAGCATTAAGCTTAGTGAGGTACTCCTTCCCTGCAATAGAATAACAATTCTATATCGAATATGTGAATATAAAATCTGAACAATCCTGCCCATTGGCAATAACAAATCTTGGAACATAAGATCCAAATAATTCTGCCCGTTGGCAATAACAAATCCTGGATATTTGAATATCCAAACAAATCCTGAATACCGAAGTATTCAAACCAATCCTGGATCATGAGACCCAAACAAATCCTGGATATTTTAATATCCAAACAAATCCTGAATACCGAAGTATTCAAACAAATCCGCTCTTAGAGCTATATTCATATTTATATATGAAACAAATCATAAGTACACTCACCTTGACAGTTTAACTGGCTTTTCCCTTGCCTTTATCCGGTACTTGTTCAATCAGCTCTTCTTCCCTTCCTATCATTCTCACAATATTAGTATCATCATTAGAATATTAATAGTCCAAAGAATAACTTCAATCATAACTCAATTCATAAGCATCATATTATTCAATTCAAATCATTCATTAAAATGAAGTCCCATCTAGACTCAGGTTCGGATATCTAACATATTCAAATTACAGCCCAAACCCTTTTTAATTATTCTTGGTAATCCAATCCTTATTATATCATGTTTCTAAAACAAAATACGGCACATCATTTCGAGTTTCCTAGAGCAAAATAAGCCTATTTCTTCACTACATAGCAAATCTGCCCTATAGGCTCTTTTATCGTTCATTCAACTTCCAGGAATTTTCATGATTTTTCTACATCATAAATTTCTATGATATTTCACCCAACATCAGTAAACACATTGAAAAATATAAGATTAAAGTTTCATAATTTTTAAGGTTCGTTTTCTATGTTAAGCAAAACATCGAACACATGGCGGGCATATTTTCACCCTTAGGGCAGATTTCATACCCGGACTTCAAACTCTCACCAAGGTCTCATTTCTTGGTATTTTCACATGATTTTCGGATATGTCATACATATATGAGTCCAAGTTAATCTACAATTGGAATCAATCGATTCCAGTAACTACACAAAAATATATGGAAGTTTGAATAAACAAAGTTTCTAAACAAAGCAATTTTAGGGTTTTATACATTAAACTTAACTTAAACTTTCATCTAACCACACATATATATCAAGGGCTGAAAGTTTAGTAAACAAATGATGATTTCTATCATATAAAACATAAATATAAGAAAAACAATAAGATTTGCAGTTAGAATTACCTTCGGGGCTTTTTCGTAATTTTCTATGAATTTTCTTCAATTTTCTCCTCACTTTTTCTTCCTAACTTCCTACTTCTCTTTCCTTAAGCTTAAAATCTCTCATGGCTGCATTTTGGATGAATGAAGAGGTAATTCTAAGGGTTTAAGGTCGGCCAAAGCCACCACCCTTCCCAACCAATGAGAATAAAACATTTGTTGCCATAATAAGACAAAATGCTACTTAACGGATGGACTACTTTGCCCTTGTTTCGTAATTTTGGTATAACTTCTCACTCGAACCTCCGTTTCACACACCGTTTGTTGTGTTACAACCATAACTCACTTGTCTACAACTATGTAGTTTTCACCTCAAGTCAATTGGTATGACATAAAGGTCAAAACTAGCCTTAAACATGAGCATTCCTACCGAAACCTTCAAAATTTTGTATTTGTAACTAATCCGACATTTCATGGTTTTTGAAGGTAGGATTAGACTAAACATAATAAATTAACATCATATATATTAATAACACACTAATCATATCACATAATCTAAGCATTATTTAAGCATAATTAATCGTAATTATATTCGGGTTGTCACAATTCTCCCCCTGTTAGGAAATTTCGTCCTCGAAATTGACATACCTTGGTTGTCCGAATCAAACAAATATGGATAACGCATTTTCATGCTATCCTCACTCTCCCATGTAGCTTCTTCCATGGAATGCCTTCTCCACACAACTTTCACAAGTGGGATCACCTTTGATCTCAATATTTGTTCTTTCCTATCGACGATAGCAAGCGGTTCTTCCACGTAGCTCAAATCTTCCTTCAACTCAATAGGTTGTTCCACCAATACATGTGAAGGGTCTGCTACATACTTTCTTAACATAGAAACATGGAAAACATCATGTAACCGAGATAATTCTGGTGGTAACGCTAACTTGTAAGCAACCATCCCGACTTTCTCAAGGATTTCATAAGGTCCAATGTAGCGTGGACTTAATTTCCCTTTCTTTCCAAACCTCATAACTCCTTTCCATGGCGATATTCGAAGAAACACATAATCCCCTTTCTGGAATTCCAAATCTTTTCGTCGTTTATCCGTATAACTTTTCTGTCTGCTTTGAGCTGTTCTCATTCTATCTTGAATAATCTTCACTTTTTCAGTGGTGACTTCAATCAATTCTGGACCCTCTATCTTCCTTTCACCAACTTCACCCCAACATATCGGTGTACGACAGCGTCTACCATACAAGGCTTCATATGGAGCCATACCAATAGTAGACTGAAAACTATTGTTATATGCAAATTCTATCAAAGGCAAATATTCATCCCAATTACCTTTGAAATCAAGCACACAAGCTCTAAGCATATCTTCCAAAATCTGTATTGTCCTTTCAGACTGCCCATCTGTCTGCGGATGAAAAGCCGTACTAAACTTCAAGTTAGTACCCATAGCATACTGCAAGCTATCCCAAAATCTGGATGTAAAAGTAGGGTCCCTATCTGAAACAATAGATACCGGTGCTCCATGCAATCGAATAATTTCATTAACATACAATCTAGCATACCTATCAACTGTATACCTAGTCTTGACTGCTAGAAAGTGAGCGGACTTTGTCAATCTATCCACCACTACCCAAATCGAATCTGACCCCTTCTGAGATCGAGGAAGCCCAACCACAAAATCCATCGTTACATGATCCCATTTCCATTCCGGTATCGGCAATGGCTGAAGCAGACCAGTAGGTTTCTAATGCTCCACTTTCACTTGCTGACATATAAGGCATCTAGCAACAAAATCAGCTATTTCCTTTTTCATATTATTCCACCAATAATTCTCCTTTAAATCCCTATACATTTTAGTACTACCAGGATGCATAGTATAAATGGAATTATGAGCCTCATCTAAAATTTCCTCTTTCAATCCACCCACATTAGGCACACACAACCGCTGCTTATACAATAAGGTGCCATCATTCACAATACAAAAATCTTCAGACTTACCATCTTGGACATCTTGTCGTTTCTTCTCAAGGAAAGGATCTTGAATTTGCAAATCACGAATACGGGTAGCTAATAAAGGCCTCACGCTTACATGAGCAAAGAATCTATCCCCATCTACTAGTTGCAATTCTACTCCCATCAATCTCAACTCCATAATATGAGCAACTCTAGCACATCGAATACAAGATAACCTGCCTGAAGCCTTTCTACTCAAAGCATCTGCAACTACATTTGCCTTTCCTGGGTGGTAGTGAATTGTACAATCATAATCTTTAATTAACTCCATCCACCGCCTCTGCCTCAAATTCAACTCCTTCTGAGTAAACAAATACTTAAGGCTTTGATGGTCAGTAAAAATTTCACATACCTCACCATATAGATAATGACGCCACAACTTCAAAGCAAACACAATAGCAGCAAGTTCCAAATCATGTGTAGGATAATTACGTTCATGTGTACGCAACTGCCTAGAAGCATAGGCAATAACTTTACCATGCTGCATAAAAACACAACCCAACCCCTGATGTGAAGCATCGGTATAAACAACAAAACCATCTCCACCATGCGGAATAGTAAGAACAGGTGCAGTTACCAACCTCTTTTTCAATTCATCAAAACTATTTTCGCAATCAGAATTCCATTCAAACTTAACATCTTTCCGGGTTAGTTTAGTCATTGGTAAGGCAATCGAAGAAAATCCCTTAATAAACCTTCTATAATACCCAGCTAAACCCAGAAAACTCCTCACCTCAGTCACATTATTGGGCCTCTCCCATTTTACAATAGCCTCTACCTTTTTAGGATCAACACATATACCATTTCCCGAAACAACATGGCCTAAAAATACAACTTGTGATAGCCAAAATTCACACTTGCTAAACTTGGCATACAACTTCTTATCTTTCAACAGATTCAAAATAGTTGTGAGATGCTTTTCATGTTCAACCATATCATGTGAATAAATCAGAATATCATCAATAAAAACTATCACAAATGAATCAACAAAAGGATGAAGTACCCGGTTCATAAGATCCATAAATACAGCTGGAGCATTAGTCACCCCAAAAGGCATCACCAGAAATTCAAAATGACCATACCGAGTACGAAAAGCAGTTTTAGAAATATCACTCTCCTTGACCCTCAACTGATGATAACCCGATCGTAAGTCTATTTTTGAAAACACTTTAGCACCCTGTAATTGATCAAACAAATCATCTATACGAGGTAAAGGGTATTTGTTCTTGATTGTAGCTTTATTCAGTTGCCTATAATCAATACACAAACGCATGGTACCATCTTTCTTCTTCACAAATAAAACTGGCGCACCCCATGGAGATACACTAGGCTGTATGAACCCCCTATCAAGTAAATCTTGCAACTGAATCTTGAGTTCTTTCAACTCAGCAGGTGCCATTCTATACGGTGCCATAGAAATAGGTGTTGTCCCTGGTGCTAATTCAATACTAAATTCAACTTCTCTTTCTGGAGGTAACCCTGGCAACTCACTAGGAAACACTTCAGGAAAATCCCGTACAATAGGAACATCGACTAATTGTAAAGCCCCCTTCCTAGTGTCAAGAACATATGCAATAAAACCCTCACAACCCTTACTCAATAATTTCCTCGTCTGAATAGCTGAAATGATGCAACTGGGAACAATTTTCCTTTCCCCCACAAATTTAAATTCAGGCTCACCAGGCATATTAAAAACAACTTCCTTACAGAAACAATCCATAGATGCATGATATTTAGATAACCAATCCATTCCCAGAATTATATCAAAATCAGAAATATCCAATGGAAGTAGATCTATAACTGTATCTCTAGCCCCCACAGTCAAAACACAATCACGAAAAGCATATTCAGCTACAACCATTTCCCCCATAGGCATATAAATACCCAACCCCATATCTAAACGAGTACATGGTCTATTCAGGTATACAGCAAAAGCATAGGACACAAAAGAATGCATGGAACCAGGATCAATCAAAACATAAGCACTTCTATCAGTAACAGAAAGTGTACCTGTCACCACATCTGGAGTAATCTGAGCTTCTTTCATTGTAAAAACTCGTCCACCTGGCCTGGAACTACTAGCTTGTCCTCTGCCCATACTTTTCACTGCACTGCCCGGAGATAACATTCTGCTTGCTACTTCACTATGTGCTGCTGGAGTCTCTGCCAATTGCGGACGATTCTTCTTAATATGCCCCACTTGATGACAATGGTAGCATTCCAATCCCTTAAGCTTAGGACACTCAGATTTATAATGCCCTTCCTCTTTACAAAAGAAACATGTAACAACTCTTGTCGGTGCCTCACCCTTTCCTGACCTCCTAACCAGACTAGAAGATTCTCCACCCCTAGTATCTCTGCCAAATCTCCCCTGACCTCTACCACTATCTCCACCACCTCTCTAAAATTTATGAGGTTCCACCTTAACACTTCCACCCTCACCTCCTTTAAAGTGAGATGCGTCGAATCTACTCTTTTTAAAACTCTCTCTACTTGCCACCCCTTGGTTCATTTGCCTTTCTGCTATCGTGGCTTTGTTTACCAGAGAAGCATAATCTTCTAACTCATAAGTGGCCACTCTATTTTGAATAGGCCAAATCAGTCCATCTTGAAATTTACTGCATTTATCTTCTTCCTCCTGCACATACTTAGTAGCAAATCTAGACAAAGCAGTAAATTTAGCATCATACTCCCTCACAGACATGTTCCCTTGGGTTAAATTTATAAACTCCCTCAGCTTCTCCCTCCTATAGACCTTAGGGAAATACTTAACATACAAAGCTTTAATAAATTCAGCCCAAGTAATGACATCAGTACCTTCCATCCTTGGCACCAAATGGTTGCTAGCTTCCCACCAATACTTCGCCTCTCCTTTCAGCTTAAACACGGCTAGATTCACTTTCTGGTTATCTGGAATCTTCATAACTGCAAATATAGTTTCAAGATCCCTGACCCACATCTCAGCTTCTGTAGGTTCAACTGACCCTGAATATTCTGGAGGATTCAACTTCAAAAACTTCTCATGCATGGAATCCTTCATTTCCTTCCTTGCCTCTTTCTCAATCCTGGCCACAATCTTTGATTCTAGATATCTAGCCTGCTGTTCTGCCATTTGCGCCATATTTCTTTCTTGTTGCTCTGCCATCCTCATCATTGCTTGTGCCATTATTTGCATCTCTGTAGGCTGTTCTTGCTCTCTAGCCCTTCCAGCAACACTTTGCTCCACTTCAGTATTCTCTGTACGAGAAGCGACTCCCTCTTCTCTAGGTTGTCCATTCCCAGGTTCCATCTGGAATTATCTGTAATACAATAAAATTCTAACAACCAATATAAACAGTTTACAGTACTAAACTATTTGTTAGTATATAAACAATTCAATAATATCAAATCAATCAATAACTGCCATCTAATCGTCACACACGTCCAGAATTAATAACCACGCTCTGATACCACTAATTGTCACACCCCAAACCCAATATCCATACTAATCATTCATTATTTGAATAATTAAATGATAATCTTGAGCCCATTGGAAATATAATTCATCTATCCATATTTTACTGCATAATGTGCATAATCAACCTAATATTATTCTTGTGCCATAACGAAATCAACATCATAGTCATAATTAGAGATTATACAATACTATGATTAACTATGATAAACTCAATCCATACTAAATCAATATATAAAATGTATGAGTATATCAAAATCTTCAGTGTGACAACGATAAAATCTCCATACTTAAACCCCAGCTCTTCTAACGGTGCAACTCTCAAGTTACCGGTCATATATTATCCTAGCTGGCAGCGTACAAACCTGAAATTTGTTAAAATATAAACTATAAGCATTAAGCTTAGTGAGGTACTCCTTCCCTGCAATAGAATAGCAATTCTATATCGAATATGTGAATATAAAATCTGAACAATCCTGCCCATTGGCAATAACAAATCTTGGAACATAAGATCCAAATAATTCTGCCCGTTGGCAATAACAAATCCTGGATATTTGAATATCCAAACAAATCCTGAATACCGAAGTATTCAAACCAATCCTGGATCATGAGACCCAAACAAATCCTGGATATTTTAATATCCAAACAAATCCTGAATACCGAAGTATTCAAACAAATCCGCTCTTAGAGCTATATTCATATTTATATATGAAACAAATCATAAGTACACTCACCTTGACAGTTTAACTGGCTTTTCCCTTGCCTTTATCCGGTACTTGTTCAATCAGCTCTTCTTCCCTTCCTATCATTCTCACAATATTAGTATCATCATAAGAATATTAATAGTCCAAAGAATAACTTCAATCATAACTCAATTCATAAGCATCATATTATTCAATTCAAATCATTCATTAAAATGAAGTCCCATCTAGACTCAGGTTCGGATATCTAACATATTCAAATTACAGCCCAAACCCTTTTTAATTATTCTTGGTAATCCAATCCTTATTATATCATGTTTCTAAAACAAAATACGGCACATCATTTCGAGTTTCCTAGAGCAAAATAAGCCTATTTCTTCACTACATAGCAAATCTGCCCTATAGGCTCTTTTATCGTTCATTCAACTTCCAGGAATTTTCATGATTTTTCTACATCATAAATTTCTATGATATTTCACCCAACATCAGTAAACACATTGAAAAATATAAGATTAAAGTTTCATAATTTTTAAGGTTCGTTTTCTATGTTAAGCAAAACATCGAACACATGGCGGGCATATTTTCACCCTTAGGGCAGATTTCATACCCGGACTTCAAACTCTCACCAAGGTCTCATTTCTTGGTATTTTCACATGATTTTCGAATATGTCATACATATATGAGTCCAAGTTAATCTCCAATTGGAATCAATCGATTCCAGTAACTACACAAAAATATATGGAAGTTTGAATAAACAAAGTTTCTAAACAAAGCAATTTTAGGGTTTTATACATTAAACTTAACTTAAACTTTCATCTAACCACACATATATATCAAGGGCTGAAAGTTTAGTAAAAAAATGATGATTTCTATCATATAAAACATAAATATAAGAAAAACAATAAGATTTGCAGTTAGAATTACCTTCGGGGCTTTTTCGTAATTTTCTATGAATTTTCTTCAATTTTCTCCTCACTTTTTCTTCCTAACTTCCTACTTCTCTTTCCTTAAGCTTAAAATCTCTCATGGCTGCATTTTGGATGAATGAAGAGGTAATTCTAAGGGTTTAAGGTCGGCCAAAGCCACCACCCTTCCCAACCAATGAGAATAAAACATTTGTTGCCATAATAAGACAAAATGCTACTTAACGGATGGACTACTTTGCCCTTGTTTCGTAATTTTGGTATAACTTCTCACTCGAACCTCCGTTTCACACACCGTTTGTTGTGTTACAACCATAACTCACTTGTCTACAACTATGTAGTTTTCACCTCAAGTCAATTGGTATGACATAAAGGTCAAAACTAGCCTTAAACATGAGCATTCCTACCGAAACCTTCAAAATTTTGTATTTGTAACTAATCCGACATTTCATGGTTTTTGAAGGTAGGATTAGACTAAACATAATAAATTAACATCATATATATTAATAACACACTAATCATATCACATAATCTAAGCATTATTTAAGCATAATTAATCGTAATTATATTCGGGTTGTCACAGCTACGGTCTATGCATTACCCTCGACGGACCGACAGATGCTCCGACAGATGCTCTTCAGGCATCATTTATCTTATCAATGCTCCGACAGATGCTTGGGCATGGATCGTTCGCAACATCTACTAGGTCCTTTACAATTTTGCCTCGACAGACCCTCAGCTTCGATGGATAGTTGACATTGTGTGATCACGTCTCAAGCTCCAATAAATAGTTGGGCAATACCGTTCTTATTTAATTCAACCTCGTTGAATGAAAAGTTGGGCGATCTGTACCACAAAGATCCAATAACACATAAAGCAGCATGAAGAGCAACGATCAACTATATTTATCAACAAGGACGAATCCAACCTGTAAGAAGTCACACATCCAGAAAAATCACAGTCAACGAGCAAGACATGTTGATAATAACACTAGACCATCCTGAATGTATCGAGCAACATCGCCAGACAACCCACGGTGATCGACGATCACCAAGCAACTAATTAATACGTCATCAACACTAAGATATCCACTCAAGAGGAACAATGTTTCTTGAACGCCATATCAGATCAACGCATTTCTGCACAAGAACTCTTTGAACTCATATCAATTTGTTTAGGTGCACGAGCATATGGAATCTTCCACGACCTCCTGGAACCACTCTGCATGGTCAGCGAACAAGTGTGCCCCAAGGAATGATACAATACGTGAAGCTATACGAGCAAGATAATCCTTAAATATATCCAGCTCGACGAACGATCAACGCGTTAATCTTCAAAGCAACGAAGCCTCGAGGAGCGATTAGGCACACTTATCATCCCGGTTATATAGATCAGATGATCCGATGGAAGGTTGGGCAGCCTTTTCTTCACAGCCCGATTGGGGGCTCCATAGCAGCGATGACACGTGAATAGATTTACTAAAACATTTAAATCAAAATAGAAGAGGTCAACTCAGGACAGATGCCAACATGGCTACACCGGAATTAGTCTTTCAAATGACGAGCATGATCAAGCTTGATTTAGTTACAACGGCCTTCTTGCTTGTTCCCACTAAATTAAGTACGTCTACAAGCCTTTGTTATCACCAAACACAAATGGCCTCACGAGTTGCCCAGGCAACAATAAAAGCCCTACTGAGGATCCCTAGGGAAAAAATCCAACTCAGGTTGGTCGCCAACTATGTTGGTCGGTTAAAATCCTAAACGGGTGGATGACCCTTAAACCAGGTGCATTTTTGCCATCACCTTTTAGGCCTAAGGAAGTGTGACGGCACAACCTAAATGGTAAAATAGGCGTATATTTACATGTGAGGCATTAGAAAATGGAAAAATGAAAACGTAATTGGTACTACATTAAATTGTGGGAAAAACCTAAGGCAAGGTCTTACCCCTACTAGGTACATTCTCGAGTAAGGCTCGAAGCATAGGCTTCTAATCAGCCTCTCCAATTGGACCATATGAAAAACCTAAGGCAGGGTCTTACCCCTACTAGGTACATACTCGAGCAAGGCTCGACGCATAGGATTTTGGTTGGCCTCTCCAATTGGACCATATGAAAAACCTAAGGTAGGGTCTTACTACTAGGTACATGATCGAGCAAGGCTCGACGCATAGGCTTTTGGTCGGCCTCTCCAATTGGACTGTATGAAAAACCTAAGGTGTCACACCCCAAACCCAATATCCATAGTAATCATTTATTATTAGAATAATTAAATCATAATCTAGAGCCCATTGGAAATATAATTCATCTATCCATATTTTACTGTATAATGCGCATAATCAACATAATATTATTATTGTGCCATAACGAAATCAATATCAGAGTCATAATTTAAGCGGACATACAATACTATGATTAACTACGATAAAATTTCACAATCATCAACTCAATCCATACTAACGCAAAATATACAATGTGTGAGTAAATTAAAATCTTCAGTGTGACAATGATAAAATCCCCACATTTAAACCCCGGCTCCTTCCAACGGTGCAACTCTCAAAGTTACCGGTCATATGGTATTCTAGTTGGCAGCATAGAAACCTGAAATTGTTAAAATATAACTGTAAGCATTAAGCTTAGTGAGGTACTCCTTCCCTACAATGTAATAACAATTCTATATAGAATAAGTGGATATAAAATCCGAACAATCCTGCCCATTGGCAATAACAAATCCTGGAACATAAGTTCCAACAAATCATTGGATCTTTGTCCAATTCCAATCCTGGATCATAAGACCCAACCAATCCTGGATATTTTAATATCCAAACAAATCCTGAATACCGAAGTATTCAAACAAATCCGCTCTTAGAGCTATATTCATATTTATATATGAAACAAATCATAAGTACACTCACCTTGACAGTTTAACTGGATTTTCCCTTGCCTTTATCCTGTACTTGTTCAATCAGCTCTCCTTCCCTTCCTATCATTCTCACAATATTAGTATCATCATAAGAATATTAATAGTCCAAAGAATAACTTCAATCATAACTCAATTCATAAGCATCATATTATTCAATTCAAATCATTCATTAAAATGAAGTCCCATCTAGACTCAGGTTCTGATATCTAACATATTCAAATTACAGCCCAAACCCTTTTTAATTATTCTTGGTAATCCAATCCTTATTATATCATGTTTCCAAAACAAAAGACGGCACATTATTCCGAGTTTCCTAGAGCAAAATAAGCCTATTTCTTCACTACATAGCAAATCTGCCCTATAGGCTCTTTTATCGTTCATTCAACTTCCAGGAATTTTCATGATTTTTCTACATCATAAATTTCTATGATCTTTCACCCAACATCATTAAACACATTGAAAAATGTAAGATTAAAGTTTCATAATTTTTAAGGTTCGTTTGCTATGTCAAGCAAAACACCGAACACATGGCGGGCATATTTTCACCCTTAGGGCAGATTTCTTACCCGAACTTCAAACCCTCACCAAGGACTCATTTGTTGGTATTTTCACATGATTTTCGGATATGTCATACATATATGAGTCCATGTTAATATCCAATTGGAAGAAATCGATTCCAGTAACTATACAAAAATATATGGAAGTTTGAATAAACAAAGTTTCTAAACAAAGCAATCTTAGGGTTTTGTACATTCAACTTAACTTAAACTTGCATATATCCATACATATGCACCCAAACATGAAAGTTCAATAAAAATCAAGGATTTATATCATATAAATCGTAAATGAAAGAAAAAATAGCAAGATTCATGGTTGGAATTACCTTAGGGGATTTTTCGTAATTTTCTATGAATTTTCTTCAATTTTCTCCTCACTTTTTCTTCCTAACTTCCAACTTCTCTTTCCTTAGGCTTAAAATCTCTCATGGCTGCATTTTGGCTGAATAAAGAGGTAATTCTAAGGGTTTGAGGTCGGCCAAAGCCACCACCCTTCCCAACCAATGAGAATAAAACATTTGTTGCCATATTAAGACAAAATACTACTTAACGGATGGACTACTTTGCCCTTGTTTCGTAATTTTCGTATAACTTCTCACTCGAACCTCCGTTTCATTCACCGTTTGTTGTGTTACAACCATAACTCACTTGTCTACAATTATGTAGTTTTCACCTCAAGTCAATTGTTATGTCATAAAGGTCAAAACTAGCCTTAAACATGGACATTCCTATCGAAACCTTCAAATTTTGTATTTGTAACTAATTCGACATTTCATGCTTTTTGGAGGTAGGATTAGACTAAACATAATAAATTAACATCACATATATTAATAACACACTAATCATATCACACAAGCTAGGCATGATTTACGTATAATTAATCATAATTATATTCGGGTTGTCACAATTCTCCCCCTGTTAGGAAATTTCGTCCTCGAAATTGACATACCTTGGTTGTCCGAATCAAACAAATAGGGATAACGCATTTTCATGCTATCCTCACTCTCCCATGTAGCTTCTTCCATGGAATGCCTTCTCCACACAACTTTCACAAGTGGGATCACCTTTGATCTTAATATTTGTTCTTTCCTATCAACGATAGCAAGCGGTTCTTCCACGTAGCTCAAATCTTCCTTCAACTCAATAGGTTGTTCCACCAATACATGTGAAGGGTCTGCTACATACTTTCTCAACATAGAAACATGGAAAACATCATGTAACCGAGATAATTCTGGTGGTAACGCTAACTTGTAGGCAACCATCCCGACTTTCTCAAGGATTTCATAAGGTCCAATGTAGCGTGGACTTAATTTCCCTTTCTTTCCAAACCTCATAACTCCTTTCCATGGAGATATCCGAAGAAACACATAATCCCCTTTCTGGAATTCCAAATCTTTTCGTCGTTTATCCGCATAACTTTTCTGTCTGCTTTGAGCTATTCTCATTCTATCTTGAATAATCTTCACTTTTTCAGTGGTGACTTCAATTAATTCTGGACCCTCTATCTTCCTTTCACCAACTTCACCCCAACATATCGGTGTACGACATCGTCTACCATACAAGGCTTCATATGGAGCCATACCAATAGTAGACTGAAAACTATTGTTATATGCAAATTCTATCAAAGGCAAATATTCATCCCAATTACCTTTGAAATCAAGCACACAAGCTCTAAGCATATCTTCCAAAATCTGTATTGTCCTTTCAGACTGCCCATCTGTCTGGGGGTGAAAAGCCGTACTAAACTTCAAGTTAGTACCCATAGCATACTGCAAGCTATCCCAAAATCTGGATGTAAAAGTAGGGTCCCTATCTGAAACAATAGATACCGGTGCTCCATGCAATCGAATAATTTCATTAACATACAATCTAGCATACCTATCAACTGTATACGTAGTCTTGACTGCTAGAAAGTGAGCGGACTTTGTCAATCTATCCACCACTACCCAAATCGAATCTGACCCCTTCTGAGATCGAGGAAGCCTAACCAAAAAATCCATCGTTACATGATCCCATTTCCATTCCGGTATCGGCAATGGCTGAAGCAGACCAGTAGGTTTCTGATGCTCCACTTTCACTTGCTGACATATAAGGCACCTCGCAACAAAATCAGCTATTTCCTTCTTCATATTATTCCACCAATAATGCTCCTTTAAATCCCTATACATTTTAGTGCTACCAGGATGCATAGTATAAATGGAATTATGAGCCTCATCTAAAATTTCTTCTTTCAATCCACACACATTAGGCACACACAACCGATGCTTATACAATAAAGTGCCATCATTCACAATACAAAAATCTTCAGACTTACCATCTCGGAGATCTTGTCGTTTCTTCTCAAGGAAAGGATCTTGACTTTGCAAATCATGAATACGGGTAGCTAACAAAGGCCTCACGCTTACATGAGCAAAGAATCTGTCCCCATCTGCTAGTTGCAATTCCACTCCCATCAATCTCAACTCCATAATATGAGAAACTCTAGCACATCGAATACACGATAACCTGCCTGAAGCCTTTCTACTCAAAGCGTCTGCAACTACATTTGCCTTTCCTGGGTGGTAGTGAATTGTACAATCATAATCTTTAATTAACTCCATCCACCGCCTCTGCCTCAAATTCAACTCCTTCTGAGTAAACAAATACTTAAGGCTTTGATGGTCAGTAAAAATTTCACATACCTCACCATATAGATAATGACGCCATAATTTCAAAGCAAATACAATAGCAGCAAGTTCCAAATCATGTGTAGGATAATTACGTTCATGTGTACGCAACTGCCTAGAAGCATAGGCAATAACTTTACCATGCTGCATAAAAACACAACCCAACCCCTGATGTGAAGCATCGGTATAAACAACAAAACCATCTCCACCATGCGGAATAGTAAGAACAGGTGCGGTTACCAACCTCTTTTTCAATTCATCAAAACTATTTTCGCAATCAGAATTCCATTCAAACTTAACATCTTTCCGAGTCAGTTTAGTCATTGGTAAGGCAATCGAAGAAAATCCCTTAATAAACCTTCTATAATACCCAGCTAAACCCAGAAAACTCCTCACCTCAGTCACATTATCGGGTCTCTCCCATTTCACAATAGCCTCTACCTTTTTAGGATCAACACATATACCATCTCCAGAAATAACATGGCCTAAAAATGCAACTTGTGATAGCCAAAATTCACACTTGCTAAACTTGGCATACAACTTCTTATCTTTCAACAGATTCAAAATAGTTGTGAGATGCTTTTCATGTTCAACCATATCATGGGAATAAATCAGAATATCATCAATAAAAACTATCACAAATGAATCAACAAAAGGATGCAGTACCCGGTTCATAAGATCCATAAATACAGCTGGAGCATTAGTCACCCCAAAAGGCATCACAAGAAATTCAAAATGACCATACCGAGTACGGAAAGCGGTTTTAGAAATATCACTTTCCTTCACCCTCACCTGATGATAACCCGATCGCAAGTCTATCTTTGAAAACACTTTAGCACCCTGCAACTGATCAAACAAATCATCTATACGAGGTAAAGGATACTTGTTCTTAATTGTAGCTTTATTCAGTTGCCTATAATCAATACACAAACGCATGGTACCATCTTTCTTTTTCACAAATAAAACTGGCGCACCCCATGGAGATACGCTAGGTTGTATGAACCCCCTATCAAGTAAATCTTGCAATTGAATCTTGAGTTCTTTCAACTCAGCAGGTGCCATTCTATACGGTGCCATAGAAATAGGGGTTGTCCCTGGTGCTAATTCAATACTAAATTCAACTTCTCTTTCTGGAGGTAACCCTGGCAACTCACTAGGAAACACTTCAGGAAAATCCCGTACAATAGGAACATCGACTAATTGTAAAGCCCCCTTCCTAGTGTCAAGAACATATGCAATAAAACCCTCACAACCCTTACTCAATAATTTCCTCGTCTGAATAGCAGAAATGATGCAACTGGGAACAATTTTCCTTTCCCCCACAAATTTAAATTCAGGCTCACCAGGCATATTAAAAACAACTTCCTTACGGAAACAATCCATGGATGCATGATATTTGGATAGCCAATCCATTCCCAGAATTATATCAAAATCAGAAATATCCAATGGAAGTAGATCTATAACTGTATCTCTAGACCCCACAGTCAAAACACAATCATGAAAAACATATTCAGTTACAACCATATCCCCCATAGGCATATAAATACCCAACCCCACATCTAAACGAGCACACGGTATATTCAAGTATATGGCAAAAGCATAGGACACAAAAGAATGTGTGGAACCAGGATCAACCAAAACATAAGCACTTCTATCACTAACAAAAAGTGTACCTGTCACCACATCTGGCGTAATCTGAGCTTCTTTCATCGTAAAAACTCGTCCACCTGGCCTGGAACCACTAGCTTGTCCTCTACCCACACTCTTCACTGTACTGCCTGGAGATAACATTCTGCTTGCTACTTCACTATGTGCTGCTGGAGTCTGTGCCAATTGCGGACAATTCTTCTTAATATGCCCCACTTGATGACAATGGTAGCATTCCAATCCCTTAAGCTTAGGACACTCAGATTTATAATGTCCTTCCTCTTTACAAAAGAAACATGTGACACCTCCTATTGGGGCCTCACCTCTCCCTGACTTTCTGGCTGAACCAAAAGATCCTCCACCCCTGGTATCTCTACCAAACCTCCCCTGACCTCTACCACTATCTCCACCACCTCTCTGAAATTTATGAGGTTCCACCTTAACACTTCCACTCTCACCTCCCCTATACTGAGATGCGTCGAATCTACTTTTCTTAAAACTCTCTCTGCTCGCCACCCCTTGGTTCATTTGCCTTTCTGCTATCATGGCTTTGTTTACCAGAGAAGCATAATCTTCTAACTCATAAGTGGCTACTCTATTTTCAATAGGCAAAATCAGTCCATCTTGAAACTTACTACATTTATCTTCTTCCTCCTGCACATACTTAGTAGCAAATCTAGACAAAGCAGTAAATTTAGCATCATACTCCCTCACAGACATGTTCCCTTGGGTCAAATTTATAAACTCCCTCAGTTTCTCCCTCCTATAGACCTTAGGGAAATACTTAACATACAAAGCTTTAATAAATTCAGCCCAAGTAATAACATCAGTACCTTCCATCCTGGGCACCAAATGGTTGCTGGCTTCCCACCAATATTTCGCCTCTCCTTTGAGCTTAAACACAGCTAGATTCACTTTCTGGTTATCTGGAACCTTCATAACTGCAAAGATAGTTTCTAGATCCCTGACCCACATCTCAGCTTCCGTAGGTTCAACTGACCCTGAATATTCTGGAGGATTCAACTTCAAAAACTTCTCATGCATGGAATCTTTCATTTCCTTCCTTGCCTCTTTCTCAATCCTGGCCACAGTCTTGGATTCTAGATATCTAGCCTGTTGTTCTGCCATTTGCGCCATATTTCTTTCTTGTTGCTCTGCCATCCTCATCATTGCCTGCGCCATTATTTGCATCTCTGTAGGCTGCTCTTGCTCTCTAGCCCTTCCAGCAACACTTTGCTCCACTTCAGTATTCTCTGTACGAGAAGCGACTCCCTCTTCTCTAGGTTGTCCATTCCCAGGTTCCATCTGGAATTATCTGTAATACAATAAAATTCTAACAACCAATATAAACAGTTTACAGTACTAAACTATTTGTTAGTATATAAACAATTCAATAATATCAAATCAATCAATAACTGCCATCTAATCGTCACACACGTCCAGAATTAATAACCTAGACGCTCTGATACCACTAATTGTCACACCCCAAACCCAATATCCATAGTAATCATTTATTATTAGAATAATTAAATCATAATCTAGAGCCCATTGGAAATATAATTCATCTATCCATATTTTACTGTATAATGCGCATAATCAACATAATATTATTATTGTGCCATAACGAAATCAATATCAGAGTCATAATTTAAGCGGACATACAATACTATGATTAACTACGATAAAATTTCACAATCATCAACTCAATCCATACTAACGCAAAATATACAATGTGTGAGTAAATTAAAATCTTCAGTGTGACAATGATAAAATCCCCACATTTAAACCCCGGCTCCTTCCAACGGTGCAACTCTCAAAGTTACCGGTCATATGGTATTCTAGTTGGCAGCATAGAAACCTGAAATTGTTAAAATATAACTGTAAGCATTAAGCTTAGTGAGGTACTCCTTCCCTACAATGTAATAACAATTCTATATAGAATAAGTGGATATAAAATCCGAACAATCCTGCCCATTGGCAATAACAAATCCTGGAACATAAGTTCCAACAAATCATTGGATCTTTGTCCAATTCCAATCCTGGATCATAAGACCCAACCAATCCTGGATATTTTAATATCCAAACAAATCCTGAATACCGAAGTATTCAAACAAATCCGCTCTTAGAGCTATATTCATATTTATATATGAAACAAATCATAAGTACACTCACCTTGACAGTTTAACTGGATTTTCCCTTGCCTTTATCCTGTACTTGTTCAATCAGCTCTCCTTCCCTTCCTATCATTCTCACAATATTAGTATCATCATAAGAATATTAATAGTCCAAAGAATAACTTCAATCATAACTCAATTCATAAGCATCATATTATTCAATTCAAATCATTCATTAAAATGAAGTCCCATCTAGACTCAGGTTCTGATATCTAACATATTCAAATTACAGCCCAAACCCTTTTTAATTATTCTTGGTAATCCAATCCTTATTATATCATGTTTCCAAAACAAAAGACGGCACATTATTCCGAGTTTCCTAGAGCAAAATAAGCCTATTTCTTCACTACATAGCAAATCTGCCCTATAGGCTCTTTTATCGTTCATTCAACTTCCAGGAATTTTCATGATTTTTCTACATCATAAATTTCTATGATCTTTCACCCAACATCAGTAAACACATTGAAAAATGTAAGATTAAAGTTTCATAATTTTTAAGGTTCGTTTGCTATGTCAAGCAAAACACCGAACACATGGCGGGCATATTTTCACCCTTAGGGCAGATTTCTTACCCGAACTTCAAACCCTCACCAAGGACTCATTTGTTGGTATTTTCACATGATTTTCGGATATGTCATACATATATGAGTCCATGTTAATATCCAATTGGAAGAAATCGATTCCAGTAACTATACAAAAATATATGGAAGTTTGAATAAACAAAGTTTCTAAACAAAGCAATCTTAGGGTTTTGTACATTCAACTTAACTTAAACTTGCATATATCCATACATATGCACCCAAACATGAAAGTTCAATAAAAATCAAGGATTTATATCATATAAATCGTAAATGAAAGAAAAAATAGCAAGATTCATGGTTGGAATTACCTTAGGGGCTTTTTCGTAATTTTCTATGAATTTTCTTCAATTTTCTCCTCACTTTTTCTTCCTAACTTCCAACTTCTCTTTCCTTAGGCTTAAAATCTCTCATGGCTGCATTTTGGCTGAATAAAGAGGTAATTCTAAGGGTTTGAGGTCGGCCAAAGCCACCACCCTTCCCAACCAATGAGAATAAAACATTTGTTGCCATATTAAGACAAAATACTACTTAACGGATGGACTACTTTGCCCTTGTTTCGAAATTTTCGTATAACTTCTCACTCGAACCTCCGTTTCATTCACCGTTTGTTGTGTTACAACCATAACTCACTTGTCTACAATTATGTAGTTTTCACCTCAAGTCAATTGTTATGTCATAAAGGTCAAAACTAGCCTTAAACATGGACATTCCTATCGAAACCTTCAAATTTTGTATTTGTAACTAATTCGACATTTCATGCTTTTTGGAGGTAGGATTAGACTAAACATAATAAATTAACATCACATATATTAATAACACACTAATCATATCACACAAGCTAGGCATGATTTACGTATAATTAATCATAATTATATTCGGGTTGTCACATAAGGCATGGTCTTACCCCTACTAGGTACATGCTCGAGCAAGGCTCGACGCATAGGCTTCTGGCCGGTCTCTCCAATTGGACCATATGAAAAACCCAACGTAGGGTCTTACCCCTACTAGGTACATACTCAAGCAAGGCTCGACGCATAGGCTTCTGGTCGGCCTCTCCAATTGGACCATATGAAAAACCTAAGGCAGGGTCTTACCCCTACTAGGTACATACTCGAGCAAGGCTCGACGCATAGGATTTTGGTTGGCCTCTCCTATTGGACCATATGAAAAACCTAAGGCAGGGTCTCACCCCTACTAGGTACATACTCGAGCAAGGCTCGACGCATAGGCTTTTGGTTGGCCTCTCCAATTGGACCATATGAAAAACCTAAGGCAGGATCTTACCCCTACTAGGTACATGCTCGAGCAAGGATTGAAGCATAGGCTTATGGTCGGCCTCTCCAATTGGACCATATGAAAAACCTAAGCCAGGGTCTTACCCCTACTAGGTACATACTCGAGCAAGGTTCGACTTATAGGCTTTTGGTCGGACTCTCCAATCCATATGAAAAACCTAAGGCAGGGTCTTACCCCTACTAGGTACATACTCGAGCAAGGCTCGAATCATAGGATTTTGGTCGGCCTCTCAAATTGGACCATATGAAAAACCTAAGGCAGGATATTACCCCTAGTAGGTACATGCTCGAGTAAGACTTGACACATAGGCTTGTGGTCGGCCTCAGTAAATGGACCATACACGATGAAAATACAGGGAGATTCCCTAAACTTAATGCACGCTCGAGAAAGCCTCAGCAAATGAATTCTGAACAGGCCCGTGGTCGGCCTCACGAATTGGGCCATGCAATAAAATAGACAATGAACTACGTTTGACCTTATCCTAAGAGGGTACATAGGCAGCTCGACACTCTCGAGTACGGTTCCCATATCAATTGTACGCCTCTCAACTCAAGCCAAAAATTCATCTAAAAACCTATGAAGGTGAGAAGATCAACCAAAGAAGGCTTAAAAGTTGAACGACAGATCAAAGAAAGCCAGTCTAGTTCACACCAACAACTGCATATGTTTAAAGAGATTGTGGACCAGCTCCCAGCTCATCTCAGAATCAACTCAGCTGAACTGCGGCCTATGGGGCTATTGTGGGGGCAAAATATATGCCTACATAATAGCATGACATGTGGCGAACACCCCGGTCAAGATGGCGACGTGCCAGCAATATAGGGATGACTAAAGTCCTTAATAAATGTGAAGACCAAGCAGCAGTATCTGATTGGAATCAAACTCCATGAAGATAGGACTCATCCATATTTGTTACTCATCCATATTTGTAACCCCTAACTCTATATAAAGGGGACACCCCCCATTGTGAAAGGGGGCTTAGAAGTTAGAGAAACACTCTCATGTAAAACTCTCTGATCATTCTAATGAAACACACCAGCAGCCCCGTGGACATAGACCATTCATGGTCGAACCACGTAAATCTTTGTCTCTCTCGTATTTATCTTTATACTTGTATCATGATGAATTAGCACCCCCCGACGGATGAGATTTTTTGCCTCTACAACTTTTATAATGCACATACGGATATACCTCCCGGACTGAGGTTACTCTATATTCATTTTTATAATGCACATCCGGATATGTCTCCCGGACTAAGGTTATTCTATATTCATTTTTATAATGCACATCCGGGTATGTCTCCCAGACTGAGGTTATTCTATATTCACTATTACAATGCACATCCGGATATATCTCCTGGACTGAGGTTTACTATATATTCACTTTTATAATGCACATACGGATATATCTCCCGGACTGAGGTTATTATATATTCATTTTTATAATGCACATCCGGATATGTCTCCCGGACTGAGAATTTATCATTTCTCATTATTATCTCTTTACTCTCATAGAGATATATATTACCTTGTTTTCATACACAAGTAATATACTATACACACATGTATGATAACCATCCCACCGAGTTATCACTCAAGGATGAAGTCTCTCAAAGAATCATATTCATGCATTCACATACTCATGACACTATACCCAAAGTGTTCCCTCACTCTGATAAATAATAAATACCTTATTTCCATCTAAGGATTTATTGGATATCTCCAACTATACCAATTCACACTAAGTGAATAAATATAAATTCCCAATTTCATCCTAATAACCTCGTAGGATTTTCTCAACCAATATTGATATAATTATGTTTTCCTACACGCATAATTATATAGGACTAAATTCCCACAGAAATTATCCCAAGGATTATTCTTTTCGAAAACCCTTAAACTAAGTAAGTCGTGCATTCCATTTCCACGAACCCAAGGACTACATCTTGTCCATATAATCATTTAGAGGTCCCCACCCTATTTTAGGAACCCCAACATTCTAATTCCTCAACTTATTTATTTTCCTCGAAAATAACATTTTGGGGTTTCACACTTAAAACCCTCACTTAACCCTTAGAAATTTCCTCAATTGGAGGACTATTTACTCCTAAAAGGTTACTTTTTTCCTCACATAAATAACCTTGAATCAAATTAAAATTTGAACTTACCCCATCCAATTAACCCTAGGAAAATTTGTCAAACTTCCTGAAGGGTCGATCGATCGACCCATGGACGTCGATCGATCGATGGTCGATCGATCGATCCTCTACCTTCGATCGATCGATCACGTCGGACAACTTCTTCTCCGAGAAGCTATTTTGGCCATTAAAGCTTCCCCCAAGATTTCTTCTCCGTCTCTAATGTCCCCCAACCTCGATCAACGATATATACACATATAAAAAGGGTTCTAAACATCCTAGAACCCCAAAACGACAATAAATTTCAGTTAAATTCTAAGTTTCTCGAATTGGAAAATTATTGGGGTTTATTTGTTTTAACTCCCAAAAACCCGTTTTATCCACGAAAACCCAACCCAAAATCTTTAGGGTTTGTTATTACCAACTATGATATGAGAATTTATTCTCAAAAGTAAATAAAGCAAGTAGACACTTGCCTCGTGGATAAAATTCGACGATCCCGAGTGGAATCCCGCGGAGGTTGGCCGGAGTTTCCCCTTTTCTCCTGTTTTCTCTCCTCCTCTCTCTTTTCTTTCTCTTCTCTCCCCCTCTCCCTCCTTATATAGGGAGAAAAATGGTTTATACCCCTTAAAACTCAAAAATGACTCGTTTACTCAATTATGAGTGCCTATTCATTTAAAAATTCCCAGAGCTCGAACACTACCCCCGGATACTTTATTCTGACTATCTCGATTATTTCGAGACTCACTGCGCAGTCGAAATTTCCATCCGAAACACTTAACCGCAATTCACTATTTTAACCCATTGCATCTCATTGCGGGGTTTCCAATCAAAATCTTACCTTTTGTCGCTTAACTCAATGGCGACGTATAATTAAAATACTTTGACATATTTACTTAATCCCAAAAGTAAATATAACACCCATCGAAAATCATCTAATCCTTGAAAATCCCAAAAATTAATATTCCGGGAAATTCCCCAAATCTCCAATTTACACCCAATTATGGAATTTAATTATCCCCAAAAGTACGGGTTTATACATATATGATGCTTAGGGTTTTGACCTAGGTTTTGAATTTGGATTCGATTGGGTTATAAAGTATAATTTAATCCAATTTAGTATGTATACGCGGCTTAGGGTTTCAACCTAGATTTTGATTGAATTCGATTATGTTATGAAGTATAAATAAAACCAATTTGGTATGTATACACGGCTTAGGGTTTCAACCTAAGTTTTGAAAAGTGGATTCGATTAAGTTATAAAGTATAATTAAAAATAATTTGGTGTGTATATGTGGCTTAGGTTTAAATATTATTGTTGTTAACTAAGGATTCAATTACCCCAGGGGATAAACTAACTTATAAAAATATCAATTTTGTTCACATGTGGTAGGTAACGATTCCTACAAGCTGTTGTAGGGTATCCTCTATACAAAGAATGGATGGGTGATATAAATAGACTCGAGGATGTGTATCATATAGGTACTAACAAGTTTGTATAATTTGTAAAGTGGCATCTGAATGATGACAAATGTTCTTGTCATTGCACATGGTATAGAAATGGAAAAGTGTTTGAGTGGAAAATAATTGAATTACATCTTCTTGATTGGGTATGCAAGATGAATAATGGGTGTGGGTTTTTCACAAGGAAATAGGTTGTCCCTTTATCCTCGAAAAACCTCCACTATAACTGTGAAGTAGGACAGCGGTGGAAGGACTGGAGGATACCCCCATAGAGCATAATATGTTATATAATCTTATAGACGATGCTTATGAAGTTCATGTGGTGGAAGACAATGAGAATTATTATAAGGAAGACAATGAATCTCATGGAGGAGTGCTCATGATGGTGCTGGAATAAACCTTAACGATGACTACCAAAGTTTGAAAGTTAAATCGACCCAATTTTCGTAACCTAACTGTGACAAAAATTAAAAAAAAACTTTACATACCACGGATGGTTTGTAATACCTCGTATTTCTGAGGATATATAATTTAATTAATTTGGTGATATAGGATTTAAATTATCTGGAGGATTCAATTAATTTAGTGAATTAAGATTTAATTAATTTGGGTTATTTTAAAATTTACATGTTTCATAATTTGAGGTCAAGATTGGAAAATTTTAGTAAAGTAATTCGGATGACGATTATGAGTTCACGGTTGATTCCAAATAGTCGAGATAGTTGGAAAAGAGTACCCGGGGTAGTAATTGGGTCTCCGGGCATTTTTAGGCATAACCGGGCTCATACGAGGGTGTTCGGATCATTTGGGCTTGGCCCATAAGATTAATTTCAAGATTAGCAATATAAAACATACATTAGGGGGATATCGAAGACATAAATCAAATAGAAAACCCTAGTTTGGCGAAGGAGAAAAGACGGAGAAATTGGTGGAGCTTTTGGGAGGCAAATCAAGAAGAAATTGGAGTGTTCTTCATCAAATCTTCATCTACATCAAACGAAATCAGACCTTACGAATCTTATCAGGCAAGTAGTTAAACTTGATTTCAATTTAATTGCAGTATTTTGATTCATATGATAGTGGGTTTGATAAAGAATTCATTTTGGGGGGAGTGGACTATCAGATGAAATGGGTTTCGGGGTTTCGAGGAAATTGTGTAAATTAAATATGAAATTAATGATGGATTATCATATAGGATTGTGAAAATGTGATGTTTACTCAAAACCTAGTAATCGAACTTGTGTAATTTAGATCCATAGAATTGAATCTAGGTTGAGATCGATATAAGCTGTTAAAAAAACCCAAATCGGGAGATATTGTGGAAAGATATAAATCTAATGATTTGAAGATTGATATGATGATTGAAACGTATCATTGAAAGTAAATATGAGATGGGAAAAATGGTTTGAATTATGGGTTCGAAGAGGAAGAGCTTGAGGTTTTATCAAATGGCAGAAAACTAAAACCAAAGTCATGAGGACGACGAAGGGGCTAGAAAACGTAGAGGGTCGTCAGAACGACCGAGGAAGTCATTCACACGATGCTAGAAAGTTATTCGAACAACATCAGATGTCATTTGAACAACGATAAGTTTTTTTTTTGAATGCCGACTTTGCCCTTGTTATAGTTTGGGATATTTTTAAGGCTCTAATAAGTGTGTAGAAAATTAAAGGGAGAAAATACATAAGGCCTTGGGAGGCAGATTTTAAGATACATTTATTCAGATAGAGTACCAACCTAAATAGTGGATATTGGGTTAAATAAATTCAAAGGGTTAAATTTCGAACCTAGTAAGGGAGTCTCAGAATTTTAGTTGAGTGACACTACTTATATGAAATTAATGAAGGTGGAATTAACTTAATTAAGGGCCGAAGATTTAACTCGGATATTTTTCAGGCTAGTGCGATGGGAGTTAGGCACAGAGTAGCGGGTTTAATTTATTTTATATATATAATAAATTATCGAATATAAAATTTAATAAAGGGTGTTTTACCTAATAGTGTAACTTGGTGTAATACATTCTAAAGGGTGAAGATACAGACCGAAGGAAAGAGTCTAGGTATTGTAATTGGGTGACACAACTTTGATGAAGAATAGTTAATGTGTGATTAATTAAATTACAAGTTGGGATATAGACTAGGGTATTTTGGGCTAGTGTTATAGGGGTTAGTCACGGGTTAGCCGAACTTTTATTAAATATATGTATACGGTTAGTGTGATAGGAATATATATCGGTGTGAATGATATTTATGTGAAAGCATACTCCTCTAGTACAATCATAGGAGGTTACGCGATGTGGGTGAGTCCCCTAGCTTGAGGTTCAGGGAGAGTATAATCCCTAGGTTATATCGCCTACAATTTTATTGTGTGATTTATTTTTCAAGGTGAGACTCTTTGGTTATGATTCAGTCTCACTTTCGGGGGAATATGACCGCCTCCACTACGCTTGTGATATTCTTACCCAAGTTCGGTGTTAGCTATTCGGACTTGAGGGAGCCGGGATAGAGTGAGCATACATGTAATATGATAGCATATTAGAGAAAGCATTTGGTGAGATACTACTCGGGAATGGATGGTTATTATATGTGACATGTGTGTGAATGTTGTAGTATACTAGTACGTATATAATATGAGTAGATATTTATATACAAGATTAATACATAAGTGCAAAATTTATATGATTTAAAAAGGCACTACACCGAAAAGGCTAAATTGTCACCTTTGAGCTGACCAACCTTGATGCTGATAAGAGAAATTGGACACATGTCATTCTCACGTTAGCATATCAAGTATAGAATAGATATAAAGCAAGTAAAGAGACATAACACAAGATATAGAGTGGTTCGTCTATAAAAATGAGCCCAGATCTACTTTGATGCCCTACTCTCATTATATATATGTTGTAGTAAAATTTTATAATGCCATTAGAGGCATAAAAGATAGATGAGAGAGAGAACAATACATGTCTATAGTGGTTTCGAGTGAGCCAGAGAGATGACTACGAGGCAGATAAGTAGCCCCCAAGATGTATATTGGGTATGTAAAGAGTTCGACAGGGATGCACCTAGTGTGGTTGTCTCGAATCTCGAGATCAGACTCCCTACCTCGAGGTATGGACCTCTATTTATAAGTGGCATGTAAGTTGTGTCACGTGCCCTGAGCAGGTGACATGTAATAAGTTTGGAGGGTAATCGCTGATGGGTAGAAGCTATTAATGAGGGGGATGCGGCCTGTTAGGTAGGAAATGTTGTGGGTGCCGCATCTTGTATAGTATAAGGTTGTGGCATGTCCATGAGATGCAGGATAAGCACATGCCGCGACCTATAAACTTCGGGGCATTGCCTATCAGTAGGTTCCATGGAAGTGGACCATATTTGTCATATCAATAATCCCCCAAGTTGTAGTTTCAAAGGGTGATTTGGTGCTGCGGCTTGATATCGTGACTGCCGCGATGTGCAATCTCTGTAGCTATTTCCAATATGACATTTTGTCTTCCTGCCCCCTCTTATATAATTGGATCTGATCGTAGCCTTCATTATGTTTCCTAAACTTTTGAGAGAAAATCGAGAGAGAAACCTTGCCAATTCGTCCTTTAAGTTTTTCGATGAGCATTAGGTGGCGATCAGTGGCTATTAGAGGCTGAGCAACCACTTTCTTCCAATTTCTAGGTAATTTTTCAAATCAAAATCTCATTAGTTCTTTATGTAATCCTTATTTTGGCTAAATTTTTCTGATTTCTACTTGAATTCATAAAAAATGAACTGTTTAAATCCACGAATTGGCTGAACTCATAATAAATGGTAAAATATGAAATGAACTGGCTTCCTTCTTGAACCAACTACATAATTGTTCGAATCCCTTGAATTTGTGTAGAAACTAGGGTTAAATCGAATTTTCTGATTTAGACTTGGATGTTTAGGTGTCTCTATTTATATTTGGATTAGAAACTTTGACTTCGTAGGTTAACTCTATACCACGTACTGGCCTTGTTCTTGATGTTCTTCATGTTCTTGGGTAAACTCTTTGAATTCTAGGTTTTTAATCCTTAGGCTTGATAAATTCCAACACTAACCTGTTTATGCATATGGCCACGCCTGGTAGCACGACTTATGCTATTTTGCTGCAACATTATGTCAATACTTGCAATAACAATCCCTCTGCCCTTAGGGTTTAGTTTTGAACTAATCGGTCGTAACTCTTCACTCTTTAATTATAGGACTGTGGCATGTAAAAGCATAGTAGACGTTTAACTCTTCCTAATTAAATAGCATGTCGTGGATGTAAATTGTCTCTCTTCCCTTAGGATGTAGATTGTGCATGCTTGTAGCTTGGAGTTAAAACTTGATTAATGGCCCATGGTTTGCACTTGGTATAACAATTCCACCTGGTTACAGACTTTAGACTAGGGTTGACACTTAGTGTAGTTGGGTGTAACCCTTGAAACCTCCATTTTAACTTTTAAACTTGTACTTGCGTTATGTTGTCCCTGTCATGACCTCTAAGAGGATTATCTAACCATATTGGCTGCAGCACCTAACAGTGGAGTCTTTCTACTTTCCAGGTCTTGTTGCAGCCATATGAGTTAGAAAACTGATGACTTTTTAAAGGACTTTTAGAACACATACTTTGGCTTTTCTCCTCCTGAAATTCCATTTGTGTGTCCATTGAAGACTATTAGACCTTGCTTACTCAAAAACTGCCCCAACTGTCTCGTTCTTGATTCTAACTATGTGGACTCCACTAATTGTAGGGATTATTATGAGGCTACGATAATGGAGGAGGATACAAATTCTAGCATCCACCCTCTTGAAGTTAGGGTTGCAGTAGTTGGGCCTTCTGAAGCCAGAGATGTGACAGCTGGTCCATCCAATATGTTTGAAAGGGCTCCTACGTCCTTAAATGTCCATTGCACTATGACTAAAGAATGGGTCAATCAAGTGGTCACGATATTTGAATTTATAGATGGGGTAGTTTGTTCAGCTCCTTCCGCAGAGCAGAGACCATGCTCCGCGATCCCTAATGATGGGGTTTTCTCCCCCCTTCATGTTTTTGTATATGAGATGTGGCTGCTTGTGCCTGTCCTAGTCAGGAAAATATTTAGCGCAATGAAGTTATCCCCAGCCTAATTAGATGCCAACTAATGGAGGGAGAATCTTACCTCTTTAGTGCTTTGGAAAGACAAGTTTAACAGAGACATCACTCCGACGGAGTTCTTCCATTTCTACTGGCCAAAGGAGAACTCTGTTAAGTTTGCCTGGTACTACTACATGGCTCCTCGAAACAATAAAGAGGTTTTGTATATTGGTAGACCTTTTAGTGTAAAGAACTAGAATGGAAAATACTTCTACATTTTTAGAGAAGGATGGGAGGCTCATTCAGAAGAATTCGAGAGAGAGAAATCTCATAGGATGCCACGATAGTGGGGATGACCGCCCATGCTAGGTTTGTAGTGCTACAGCCTTTACATCATGTCGTATCCCGTTCTGAAGTTTACCATTTTATAGCTTTATTTTGACTTACTAATATTAATCTTTTATGAAGCTCTTGATCATTTACCCATCAGCGAGAAGAAAGAGAAGAGAATAAGTAAGGTCATAGCCTATAGTGCTGAAGAAAATAACTTCAGCACTTTAGTAACCTCCGCTTCTATCTTTGAGGGAGGCTACTTCCCCAATAAATTTTTACCTAAAAGAATGGCTGCGGAAGGTAAAAATACACACTCTTTAATTT
This sequence comes from Sambucus nigra, assembly GCA_949130495.1. Classification (NCBI taxonomy): domain Eukaryota; kingdom Viridiplantae; phylum Streptophyta; class Magnoliopsida; order Dipsacales; family Adoxaceae; genus Sambucus; species Sambucus nigra. The sequence continues at coordinate 304,137,434 of OX422207.1, read as the reverse complement.
TTCTTCATAATGTTCCTTCATATAATTCTTTACTTTATTATTTTTTTAGGTGACGAGATAGACAAAGATCTCTTGGCTGGCCAGCTGGCTGAGATAAATGAGGACACAATTTCCCTCAACAATACTTCTAAGAAGGGAACTAAAAGGAAGAGAACCATGGTGAAACAAGCTACGGTAGAAAAGACTTCTACACCCACTAGGGGTCCTGCCACGGCCAATGAGGGGACCCAACCAGATACTAGAACATGTTATGCAGGCTAATGATACCGCAACCAATGAGAGGATAGAGGGGCACTTTGATCATGATATTGGAGACCACCTGGATGTGGTAGGTTTATTGACAACTAAGTCTGGGTTCCAAGATGGGCGCGACCTATCTCAATCTACCACTTCAAACTCTCCCCCTCTGCAGACTGTTATGGATGTAAATGTCAATTTTCCACCACCCCAAAGTCATGCTAGATTTTGGCCTGATAGCCATCCGCAAACTCAACTGAGGACTCTAAACCCTCAGTCTTCCTGGGATACAACTTTCGGGACGGTTTATAATATATGGAGGGTTCTAGATAATATAGACTTGGACCTCTTGGTGGATGAGGACCATAAACACCTGGAGGAGTATGCCCTCCACAGCCTATTATGGGTAAGGGTTATTTCTTTTCCTTTCATTTCACTTTTTTGCAATATATTTTTATAACATTTACAATTTTTCTTTAGGTCGCGGACGTTGTTATGTCCTAGAGGCTAAAATATGAACGACTTTATAAGATGAAGGAGGTCGCGGATAAGGTTCACATAGTTGATCTGGAGAATGCCAGTACTTCATCCTTTGAGGCAGGCAAACAATCTTCTGTCGCCACACTCCAATCTGCACAAATGGATCTGGATGTGGCCGTTAAAGTAAAGGATGAGGCTAAGGGGAAACTTACGACGGCTATAACATCTCTAAAAACTTTTGAAGCCAAAGGTGTGGAGGTTTCCAAACAATCCTCCTTCTTCGAGGGCCAACTAAAGCATATTAAAAAAAAGTTTAAAGTGAACATGATGCAGTTGTGAAGCAGATGGAAGAGTCTCATGCTACAACCCTTACTCAAGTTGTAGACACTGTCGTGGCTACATATAAGAAGTCTAAGGATTTCTATCTTACAAATAACAAAGCTTATCTCCGCGTTTATCACGACTTGAGGCATAGTGTGGTCAAGAATTTCCTCAACTCCAAGGATCTTATTATGTCCTGGAAGTTGGGAGATGATGAGCATAATGCCTTCTTGGATGAAATTAGGGAAGAAGCTGAGGAAAAGGAAAGGAAGCACTTGGAGGAGGCCTCGACAGAGGATGATGAAACAGAGACTGCCCAATTGAGTGATGAGGGAGGTGAAGATGATGATGTTTCCTCTTACGCTCAGAATGTTTTGCTTTTTTTTATATATGTACACAGGGCTATGGCCTTTGAAAATTTTGTGAGCACCTTAATTAAGGTTGTGGCCTCTATCTGAAAGTTGATAATATTTCTACCTTTTTATCTCCATGCTTTTTATTCCTTTGCTTCGTTTGTTTCAATATTTGAACGAATGTTTTGTTTTGCTTCACATATATATACGTTTTTGACTGCATGAATGTACACCTATTTCTTACATGGGTCTGTGATAGCATCTTATAAAGAATTTATTGAATAAGGTTGTGGCCACTTGCCTTTTCCTTGATATTTTTCATTTCATACTTGTGTGCTTATCATCTCCCAAGCCGCGGTGCCAAAGGAAAATGAATTTGGGGTTGCGGCTAGGTTGCTTGCCTGTTGCAGCATATGAGGTGACATTCTGGTAGACTCTCTGATGGGCTGCAACCACCTATTCTTTGTAGCTTTAATATGGTTGAGGCCATTGCCACAGCATACCTTAACCACTTTAATTGCATCGAACTTCTTCCAAATCTTCTGGTTAGTCGCTTTAACCGTATGGGACATCTTCCCCATCTTCTGTTTAGTCTCTTTAACCACATGGAACTTCTTTCACAACTTCAGTTTAGTCGCTTTAATCGCATGGAACTTCTTCCATGGCTTCTGTTTAGTTTCTTTAACCAGGTCATTATTAGGCCTCCCCAGGCTAGGTATTATGAAGATTCCCCAAGATATAATTAGATATATATAAATCCTTCCAAGACTGGCTATTATGGAGCTTCCTCAGGCTAGGTATTATGGGGCTTCCTCAATCTAACTCATGCACCCCGGGAGCCATGAACGGGCATTAGAAGCCCCCATGGCTAATTGATGCATTTCGAAAGCTAAGTGAGGGCACTCTGAGCCCTTGAATTTGATAGAAGTATGCCGAAATATGGTCGGCCTTATGAATATAAGAATTCCCTGCTTTTCCATGAGTGGCATTGTAGTCCAGTTAAGGCTATTATCTCAGATTCTTCATAGTCTTCTTCTGAAAGTAATAACCTTTTTAGATGATTTGCTATTCATCCATTGAAACTTTTTTAAAATGAAGGTTTTTTGTGAGATTAGAGATAAGAAAAATTAGCAAGCAAAGTATGACTAAATCTATCATTCTTGTATTTATATATAATCTTGTAGTGAAAATACAAAAGCATGTAAGAAAGATAAACATAGTTTTTCTCTTGCAATAGAAACAAAAACAAAAATATTCTAAACCACGGTTAGGGATACGACTGTCAATTGATAATTGCTCCCTTTGTGAATCGTTGGAGCATCCCCTACCTCACAAACCTTTCGATTTCATCTCCCAATGTGAAATATTTGTTAGTTTTATGGCCATGGTCTCAATGAAAATCACACCATTGGGATCGGTTCCTTTTGTGGGAAGAAGCTTTCATCTTCTCAGGCCACTTGAGCAATTTGCCTCTTTTGATGGACTCAAAGATATCTTCAATCTGATAGGTCAAAGGTGTGCAGGCCTGAAAGCCTTTCTCTGCCTTCTCCATCTTCCTCTATTGGTTATTGTCTACGGCCTTTAAGGCTGTGGTTTCTGCGACTACGGCCATGATGGTTGGAACAACAACCTTTGGTGTTGCAGCCTCCAACATAAGAGCCCTCTAGGATAGAAAGTTGACATGAGTCGAGAGTGAGACATGGTTGTCATATAGATGGTTGAGATGGTTGTACAGCTGAGCAATCTCATATTTCATCTTTGCAGTTTGGTTGGATTCTCCTTCCATTTATGCATTGTTATTATTTAAAATATATATATTCTGAGACAAAACTAGCAAGAGTGAGTTATGAAAGAAAGGTAAAGGAAATAACCAAGTATAGTAATAAGGATGTAGTCTGTGGAAATTTGACAGTCTATACTACCGTGGCCACAACATGATGAACATAAGGAGTCACTATCGAGGCCTCTCTAAAGGAGCTCACCAAAGTTATGTCCAAGGAAAGTTTTACCATGTCTTCTCCTAGGTGATGAAATGAAGCTATGAAGCATCCTCGGTAAAAAGGGTTGCGACATTCAAGCAATTTACTTGCCAGGATGCATCCTGCTTGCTGTAGCATTGTGTGATTCCAAGGACCCATAGGATGGGTTTAATCCATCAAGAAATATGAAAATAAGCCTACTATGGGTCTACCAGGGACAAAACAATCTTCAAGTGCCCCAAAAATGGCATAATTATGGTAGAAAATCCTAGATCATAGGCTGAGAAAGCATTAAAAAGTCAATAGAATTTATCCCTAACTATCCACCTTTATAAGGTTGTAGCCTTTTTAAATTTTTCAACACTTTCTAGGTATGATAGCATCATCGGGGCAATCAAAATAGATCGAAGGTCATAAAATGAAGACCGACAAGTAGATCTTAAAATATCCAGTACCCAGTTATGGATGTCTATACGAAATACGAGCTCAACAACCAAAACTCACCCACAAGATGAAATAAGGTGCTAAGAACTCAAAACATAGAGAAACAAGATAAAAATACCTCATCTTCCCACAGATAGCGCCAAAATGTTGATATGAGAAATCAGACGCATGTCATTCTCACGCCAGAATATCAAGTATAAAATAGGTATAAAGCAATTAAAGAGACAAAACACAAGATATAGAGTGGTTCGGTTATTAAAATGTGCATATGTCCACTTTGCTACCCTACTCTCATTATATATACATTGTAGTACAAGTTCATAATGCCATTAGAGGTGTACAAGATAAATGAGAGAGAGAAGAATACATGTTTGTAGTTGTTCCGGGTGAACCGAAGAGATGACTATGAGGTAGATGAGTATCCCCCAAGCTGTATTAGGGTCATGTAGAGAGTTCGATAGGGCTTCGCCTAGTATGGTTGTCTAGGATCTCGGGATCAGACCCCCTATCTCGAGGTGTGGACATCTATTCATAGGTGGTATCTAAGATGTGTCACATTCCATGAGCACGTGACATATAGTAATTTTGGAGGGTAATCACTGGTGGGTAGCAGTTGTGAACGAGGGGGGTGCGGCCTGTTAGGTAGGCAAATGATGTGGGTGCCGCATCCTGTATGGTATAAGGCTAAGGCTTATCCATGAGATGCAGGATAAGCACATCCTGCGGTAACTTCCTGTCAGTAAGTTTTGCTGCAAGGGACCATATTTGTCATATCACTTGTCACAGTCATTGACCATGACAAAAAACTACGCATTTTTTGTCACGGTCAATGACCGTGATAGGTCCATGACAAATTTGGTTTGCAGTACATGTTTCTACTCGACATGTATTGTGGGGAGCAGATAGCGAGGGGTTGAGGGACACATCCTTCCTCCTAGGTATTCTGGTTCATGGATGTCCCCTCCAAGAAATTCAGGCAAGGGTTCTCGTCACACATGTGGTGATCGAAAAGGAGAACTCACCTTTGTGGTTGTACGAACAATACGATGTTCAGCGCATTGATGAAGTGCTCAATGGATATATCGTGTGGCCTTCCTTCCTCCTCCAACCTGCTCAAGACCCAATGTCATGAGATTATTTATATCTTTTTTATTTGGATATTGGATATTTGTATTTCTAATTTATTTGTTAGTTTGGATATGGATATTTGTATTCCTTTTTTATTTGGATATGGATTATATATGCCATGATTTGGTACATTATTTATATTTTATTTGGATATGTGTTGTTTGGACATGTATAATTTTTCTATAATAGGTACAAATATATTATTGGGCAATGGCAGTGGCCATACTACCCTGCAGTTTTTTTTAAACTTCTACTCAGAATTGTCATGGTAAAAAATCGTGACAAGTCCGTGACAAAGAAACTTGCCACAAACTTGTCACGGTCTTTGGCTGTGATAAGTCTAATGAACTTGTCATAGTCTTTGATCATGACAAGTCCGTGACATAGGGAGTTGCCACCCCCAGACTTATCACGGTCAAAAACCTTGACAAGTCTGACTTGTCACGATTTTAGACCTTGACAAGTCGGCTGTTTTGGTGTATTGAGGGGTTGTCTATATAACTAGTGTGAATGTTATATGATTTCATATAGTTGAACCAATTAACAAGTTAATGAGTAGATAACTTAATTATCAAAGTGAGAGTACTCGGGTTAGATTAGTGTGGTAGAAAGAGGTGTAATACAGCTAGCTAGGTGGGGTAGCTTAACTAGGAAGGTTAGAAGGCAAGTGTTAGGTGTGCACATTAGATGAGGGGTGAGTTATACCTCAAGAGAGTGTGACACTAGCTTAAATATAAAAAGTGGGCATGCGTATTTAATTATTCCAATTTAAAGCTTGCTAAATATTTTTAAAATGTTTTACTTAGGCTTTGATCCATGTCAAAATATTTTCCAACACCGTTAAGGTGTCCAGCCACAGGGACGCCTAGCTTGAGGATTCTATTCAGGGATGCGTAGCTGCAGCTCGTGTGGAAGTTGTAATACTTTTTCTATAGACGCTTCCTTTATTTATTCCTAGTATAGGGGCTTTATTTTAGTACTCATTGGGGTATGTCTCCCTCAGATTTAGTATTCAGTTTATTTAGGTGACCTTATGTATCCAGGTTATTATTTCAGTTTATTATTAGATTTTATTATTGAACTGATAGTTGATTCGGTCGTCTTCATTCATATTATTCGACTGTGTTGAATTCAGTTACCAGTTTGTGTTGATGGTTTAATTATTATTTTCTTTCGCATGTTGTTAATTAATGAAAGATGAAATTTAGCATCGGTTTATGTAATTACTAGGTGGTTAGTAACTTTAAAAATATTTTTGACGGTAATGCTAAGAATGAGCCATATGAGACTAATGTTTTATTTTGATCATGGGCTAACCACCCAATATTTTAGTTGGCGGGGTGTCATAGATAGTATCAGAGCATCAGGTTCTAGAGTTCCTAGGATCTCTATGACTTATTACGTTTTAGCGTAGTGTTCTTGGATATAGAGCCTTATTATAGGATTGTTGTATTCCTTAACCTATGCGACTTATGTTCTCCTGCTAATAAGTATAGTTCATGCGATTCATATATGATTTCTATTGGGCTTTACACACCGAACAACTTTGGGATAATCACTGAAGGTTGATAGAAGGACTGCAGGGGGAGAGGCTCAGCAGAAGCATGGAATATTCTGTGAATGATGATCGTGATAGAAGATCACCATGATTATTGTTCATGCCTATTACTTTGGGATAATCACTATGGCGCAGTAGTTTCCCTAAGCACTATCGTAGAAAGTGGTGGTGCAAATTCTGACTCACCTGACGTAGTCAATAAAGGGGAGCAGTCAGAGGAACTCTTTTGAAGAGACATCTATAAGGATTTAAGGTAGAGAGGGAGTATGATGGGTCAACGGAAGGAGATAACCCAAAGGTAATTGTGTAGGGTGGAGTGAAGTGGCACCCAGGATTTAATTTTGGGTGAAATTGTAGCTCATAGGAGTGGTGTTTTAGTGGTAGGAGTCAGTCACCATAATCATGGAGAGATACCATGAATAACAAGGCATTTGTGGTGCAGTTTTATCACAAATTCTCTCATCAAATGTTTAAATAGAGAGGCAAAGGAGATTTCAATACTTGTTTTAAAAGGGTCGTAAGGTGGTCGATCATGAAGGATAATTGACGAGTTTAGCAAGCTTTGTACCCGACGAGGTGGATATGAAGAATCAAGAAGGTCAGTAATTTAATAATGAACTCATGGGTAAAATATACAAGCATGGATGGGGAGATTCATCTAGAACGACTCGTACCGTTGTCATCAATGTCGTATGTTTACAAATTGATATAAGTGCTTCCGTAAGAAGGGATCCAAGAGATTTGGAGAATCTAACTGAAGGTAAAGAATGGACTTAACAGTGCTTGTGAGGAACCACGGGAGGGGACACCCAGTATAGAATCCATTTTAATGATTAAGATCAATAGAATTCCTACCAGGTGACGGTGGATTCAATCAGGGTCATTAAGGCCAATGACGAGTCCCATAGGACAACCCTAGATCCATGAGAAGGACAATCCAAACATGGCCAATGGGTCCATGGAAAGAGGAATGGCACAGAGAGGTGTCTTATGTGTAAATAGTAGGAACACATGTGTGGATATTGTCCGAAGCGAATTAGGGGACATGAACGGGATGCCCAATAGGGGCAACATTTATAAGAAGTTTTTGGTTCGATTGGGATGAGGGTGTTATGTCCAGGAACCATTTGAACCGCGAGTGCTATTGGAAATTGAAAGTATGAGTTTTATCCCGGAATGATTGGGGTTTGTTTTGTGTGACACAAGCGAGTCACAATAATTTATTGGTACTAGATTCGCATGAGAAACAAGTTTAGTAGAGGTATCATTAATATTGTTATAGTAGTATATATTCACCGCTGAGTTAGTGGGGAACTCTTTAGTTTCATATGAAGGGAGCAGGTGTTGACACTAAGAGGATATATTTAAGGAGGATAGCTCATTTCGAGAGCTGATATTCAAGGTATGGTTTTATCATGGGTATGGACTGTTAAGCGATGGTGGGTGGCTACAACAAGACTATCATGTTCGTTATTCTGGAGGAGGATGTATATCTTTGGATGTCTCACTTGAAAGAGGGTCTCAATATATATTGTATAGTGTCTTAGAATTAGGTGAGTATAGTAGTCTCGTTGCATTTGATCCCACTGCATAGGGGATTTTACTGATATGATTCAGGGTATATCGAATTCACTATTGAGCGGAGAGTTTTTAGCTAATTGTTGTTTACGTACTGAGAACTTAGTAATAGTGAGAGCATCGTATCGTGTGATTCCTTGTTAGACATGGGCATAGACGGTTTGATTTATGTGTAGGGAGATAGAATTTGTGATATCTTAGTTATGTGCTTTAGACCCATGAATTTTGATGATCAACAATTCTAGGGAGTAGTGCATTGGGGAAAGTTATTTTGAGATTCATTACGGGATGTTACATGCTTGCACCTTAATAAACATTGGGAGTAGTGAGACATGGTTGGATGCTAGTGCATCGATTTTAAATGTTAAATTATTGAACGTGTAGAAGAAACACTTTAAGATGAGAGGTACTATGGCATATGGCCAGTGGAGCCATGGAGTACTGCGAAGGAAGTACTAAGAAAACTTATGTACCACAAGTTAATGGGTGGAGCAATATCGAGAAGAATTAAAATTTTCAATTTGTGGGGTAATCGAGAATACCTATATGATATATCCATGCCGAGAGTGTGAAGCTGAGCTTGAGATGAGTATGCTATGTACGAGACGTTAATGATAATTATGACAGAATGTTTGGGTTGTAGTAGATAGTATAGTAAGACTTTGTGTTCGTTTTTCCGAGGTATGATTTACTTGTGCTAGTTATCACCTGAAAGAGGGTTTAGCCTATATATACTTGTATATATATTAAAGTGTGTTGCGTAATAGACGTATAAGAAAATGTTTGTATTGTTATATTTAATCCCAGTGAGTAGGGACGTTTATTGATGGGATTCAGGGTAGGTAGGTTTATTATCGAGAGGGGAGAGATAGCTCGTGATTAATTTTCACTAAGAAACTACCGATAGTAAGGGCGCTATATTGTATGATGTCTTTTGTAACATGAGAGTGGACGGGTATACATTTATGTCAGGAGATAGGAATTTGGGGCTACATGATATGGACTAAGGGCATAACGGATCTCAACAACCAACAATGTTAGGTAGTAGTGTATCGGGGGGGTCCTTGTTTGGATTTTGCTTTTGGAGATGTCCCATGCATGAAACTCAGCACAACGTTGGAAGTGGGGAGATGTTTATCCATTAGAACATGGATTTGGTGCCTTGGTTATTATACATCTATGTAGTTATAACTGTGAGTTGAAAGTTATATTACGATTTAAGGCTAGTAGAGTCGGGTAACATTTGTCCAGTTAAACATGGGTACAGAGTGTATGGGCGCCCGATTAATTAATTTAAGTTTAATATAATACACGATTAGAAGGGGTAGAGATATGTGGAATGATATTAGGGGCATGTGAATAGGGAAATATTCGAGACTTGAAGTACTAGATTTATCCTAATTTTGAGGATAAAATTTGTTTGTAGGGGGAATTATGTCATACCCCGTATTTCTAAGGATATAGAATTTAATTAATTTGGTGATATAGGATTTAAATTATCTGGAGGATTTAATTAACTCGGGTTATTTTTAAATTTACATGTGTCGTAATTTGAGGTCGAGTTTGAAGAATTTTAGTAAAGTAATTCAGATGACGATTCTGAGTACACGGTTGATTCCGAATAGGTCGAGATAATCGGAAAAGAATAGACGGGGGTAGTAATTGGGTCTCGCGACATTTTTAGGCAAAATCGGGCTCACACGGGGGTGTTTGGGTAATTTAGATTTGTCCCATAAGCCTAATTTCTGGATTAAAAATATAAAACCTACATAAGGGAGATTGTGGCAGACACAACTCAAATAGAAAACCCTAGTTTTGAAGAGGAGAAAAGAGGGATAAATTGGGGGAGCTTTTGGGATCCAGATCAACAAGAAATTGGAGTATTCTTCGTCAAATCTTCGTCTACATCAAAGGAAATCAGACCCTACGAATCTTATCAGGCAAGTAATTAAACTTTCTTTCAATTTAATTGAATTATTTTTATTCATATCATCTTGGGTGTGATAAAGAATTCATTTTTTGGGAAGTGGGTTATCACATAAAAGGGGTTTCATGGATTTGAGGATATTGTGTAAATTAAATATGAAATTGATGATGGATTATCATATAGGGTTGTTAGAATCTTATGTTTACTCGAAACCCAGTAATTAAACTCATGTAATTTAGATCCATAGAATTGAATCTAGGTTGAGATAAACAGTTAAAACCCCAAAATCGGGAGGTATTGGGGAAAACTAGATATCTAATGGTTTTGAAGATTAATATATTGATTGAAACGTATTATTGAAAGTAAATATGTGATGGCAAAATTGGTTTAAGTTATTTGTTCGAAGAGGAAGAGATCGAGGTTTCAACAATAGAAGAAAAGTAGGACCAACATCGTGAGGAAGGCAAAGGGGTTGGAAAACATAGTGGGTCGTTAGAATGATCGACGAAGTCATTCAAACGACGTTGGAAATTCGTTCAAATGACATCAGATGTCATTTGAACAATGGTAAGGTTTTTTTTTTGGGAATGTCGATTTTTCCCTTCTTATAGTTTAGGATATTTTTAAGGCTCTAACTATTGTGTAGAAAATTAAAGGGAGAAAATAGTTAGGTCCTTGGGAGGTGGATTTTAAGATACATTTAATCCAGATAGAGTGCCAATCTAAATAGTGGATATTGGTTGAAATAAATTCAAAGGGTTAAATTTCAGAGTCCGAGCATTTTAGTTGAGTGACACTACTTATATGAAATTAATGGAGGCGGAATTAATTTAATTAAGGGTCGGAGATTTTACTCAGATATTTTTTAGGCTAGTGAGGCGGGAGTTAGGCATAGAGTAGCCGGACTAATTTATCATAGATATATATAAACAATTATCAAATATCAAATTTAATAAAGGGTGTTTTACCTAATTGTGGGACTTGGTATACTACATTCTAAAGGGTGAAGATACGAACTATATGAGTGGGTCTGGTTATTTTAGTTGGGTGACACAACTTTGATGAAAAATAATTAATGTGTGATTAATTAAATGACAAGTCGGGATATAGACTTGGGTATATTGGGCTAGTTCTACGGGGGTTGGGCACAGGTTAGCCGAACTTTTATTGAATATATGTATGAAATTAGTGTGATAGTATATATATATATATATATATATATATATATATATATATATATATATATATATATATATATGTATGTATGTATGAATTATAGATATCGGTGTGAATGATTTTTATGTGAAATCATACCCCTCTAGTGCTATCATAGGAGGTTATGCGATGTGGGTGAATACCCTGTCTGGAGGAGTAGGGAGAGTATAGTCCCTAGGTCATATCGCCTAATATTTTATTGCGTGATTTATTTTTCAAGGTGAGATGCTTTGGATATGATTCGGTCTCACTTTCGAGGGCAATATGACCGCCTCCACTACGGATGTGATTTTTTTACCCAAGTTCGGTGTGACCTATTATGACTTGAGGGAGACGAGTTAGAGTGATCATACATGAGACATGATAGCATCTTAGAGAAAGCATCTGGTGAGTTATTACTCAGGAATGAATGGTTATTATACCGCGACATGTGTATGAATGTCGTAGTATATTAGAGCGTGTATAATATGAGTGGATAATTATATACGAGATTAATACATTAATGTGAATGTTTTCTGATATAACTAATGTGAAAGTTATATGATTTAAGAAGGGGTTTCCTATATAACTAGTGTGAACGCTATATTATTTAATATAGTTGAACCGATTAATAAGTTAATGTGTAGATAACTTAATAATCAAAGTGCGAGTACCAGGTTAGAGTAGTATGGTAGAAAGAGGTGTAATATGGCTACTTAGGTGGGGTATCTTAACTAGGAAGGTTAGAAGGCAAGAGTCAGGTTGCACATTATATGAGGGGTGAGTTATACCTCAAGCGAGTGCGACACTAGCTTAAATATGAAAATTGTGCATGCATATTTAAATATTGCAATATAACTGCTTGCTAAATATTTTCAAAATGCTTTACTTGGGATTTGACCCGTGTTAAAATATTTTCCAACACCTTTTATGTGTCCATCCACAGGGACGCCCAACTTGAGGATTCTATTCAGGTATACGTAGTTGTAACTCGTGTGGAAGTTATAGGACTTTGATATAGACACTTTGTTCATTTATTCCTAGTGTAGAGACTCTTATTTTAGTACACATTAGGACATGTCTCCCTCATATTTAATATTCGATTTATTTAGGTGACCTTGTGTATCCAGGTCATTATTTCAGTTTATTGTTGGATTTTATTGTTCAACCGATAGTTTATTCGGTCCTCTTCATTCATATTAGTCGAATGTGTTGGATTCAGTTACCGATTTGTGTTGATGGTTTAATTATTATTTTCTTTCGCATGTTGTTAATTAATGAAAGATAAACTTTGGCATCGGTCTATGTAATTACTAGGTGGTTAGTAACTTTAAAAATGTTTTCGACAGTGATGCTTAGAATGATCCATATGAGACCAAAGTTTTATTTTGATCACGGGTTGGCTACCTAGTATTTTAGTAGGCGTGGTGTCACATGGTTTGCATAGTTTGAAGAGTCATTTTAGTTTATCTCACAATAGAGTGACTAGAATTCTCAATTGGGTAAAGGGTTTGGTCCCCAAAGAAAATACATTTACATGTAACTATCCGAGTATAAAGAACATATTGAACGGTTTGCTAATGAAGTATAAATCAATTCATGCTTGCAAGTATGATGGCGTACTATATCGATAGGAGTACCATAATCTTTATCATTATTCGGTATGCGAGGAACCTAGATATGTGCTAGATCATGGTTCTAATGATAAGAGAGGTGCACTTTCAAAAGTGCCTCAAAAAGTATTGAAATATTTCTTCGTTGGACCCAAGTATAAGATATTTTTTATATTACCATGGATAGTGGATGCAATAACTTAGCATGCTAGGGCAGGAGTATGGAATAATCTCATGTGTTATCCTACGGACTCAAGCGTTTGGAAAAGCATAAATTTTATCACCGATATTTTTCCCATGAATAACATAATATTTATTTGGAAATATTAATAGATAGGTTTAATCCATTTGTCACTCTAAGAACCAATCAAAGTGTATTGTTGGTGATCTTAGCACCCCTAAATCCCCCTCCTTTGTTGTGAGTGAGGCTAAAATTTCGATGTTGTCTTTGTTAATACTCGGGCCAAAGGAACCAACTGACAAAATTGATGTCTTCTTATCACCGTTTGTAGAATAATTGAAATATTTATGGGTAGCGGGTGTGAAAGCATTTGACTCTAGAAAACATGAAGAGTTCACACTAAAAATTATATTGATTTAGGCAATTCATGATTTTCTAGCTTATGGAACTTTATCGGGATGTAATGTTCATGATTACATTGGGTGTCCTACTTGTGAAGAGGAAACTAGATCTCAACAACTCAAGGATAGTGGAAAATTCTATATCACTCCCATAGGATGTTCTTGCCTCTCGATCACAGGTTTAGATTTGATAAAGGCTCTAATTTTTTAATTGGGGGGTGTCAAACATAGGCTACTTCCAAGAATGATTTTGGTTCAAAAATTTAAAGGAGGTCTTCCAAATATGAAGCTAATGTCGGGGAATAGTCTTAAATTCAATAATGTCAAGCATAAAATATCCCTGTTGGGAACGAAGATAAGAAAAGTAAGGACTGGTCTAAAAGGTAAATATTATCCGACTTACAGAGTTCAAAGGGTAACCCCATGAACCATGTATTAGATATCGAGCATGTCGACAAGAATATCATTAAACAACTTGTGAGCACATGCTTCGATGGAAGTCATTTAAAGGATGGATAAAAGTCATGATGTGATCTTAAAAGTGTTAAAAATTAGGTCACAATTATGGATGAAAAAAGACAATAGGGGGAGGAATATAATACCCCCGGCACATATATTTTAACGAGTGAAGAAAGAAAGGTGATTTTAGACACATTGCATAATTTAAAAGTTCCCTCAAATTTTTCATCAAATTTGCATAGGACTATGAGCTATGCTACACATGGTCTACAAAAAGTGCAAATCTCACGATTGGCGTGTGATCATGCATCTGATACCTTATTATTTAAGAACCATTTTTCTAAGCATAAGTACAATGAAGGTACATTATGAAAATCAACCTTTTCTTCTGACTTTTGTACGCAAAAGTAGTCAGCCAAAAGCACATCGTGGCTGCAAAAGCAACTTTAGCTGAAACAAGTGTGTGTTGGAGAAGTACTTCTCCCTCAAATTATTTGACATAAGTATTCATTTATTGGTGCACTTATGCGATGAGGTGCTTATTTGTGTCCAAGTAAAATATCGATGGATGTACCCGTTTGAAAGGTTGATGAAAGTTTTAAATAATATGTTAAGAATACGAGGTGTATTAAAAGATCCATCATGGAGGAATACATTACTATGGAGGCATCCGTGTTCGCTAGGGACTATATGATTGACCCTAACATTGTAGATGATGGAGATGAGTTCTCTGATTAGGGTGGTCAAGTCGTGGTCAAATGATTTAAGCAAACAAGTTTACACTATGAGATAGTGACTTGTTATATGTTTGAAACCCATGAAGATGTTGACGAATGGAGGGAGTAAGTTCGTGTTGTAATTTTACTTCGTGCTATAATCTTATATAGTTGATCACCTTCTTGATAAATTTTATCATTTAATGTCGAAAATATAATGCAATTGAAAACAAAAAAAATGAAGGATGGGGTCACTTTCAGGTAGTGAATTTATACTTTGGGTGTCACAGGAGGTAATTATTACATCAAACCTACCTTATTAAATCATAAATAATTTCAATCTAAAATTATCTAATTGACTTATGTAATCCATAATTTCAATTGTTAAATATTGGTTGTGCCACATAAAGGCTTGCTCGTCTCACCACTGGAAGCAATTTCATAGCACACGAGTATAAGAAGTATTGACTGAATAGTCTGGTTTCTCATCGAGGTTGTACAAGAAAAATGTATTATAATAAAACAACGACATTTTATATAAGGCTCTTATGTATTTCAGGGTGAGTGCCAAAGATACAAATCTCGTTGAAGGAGAAATGACTTACTATGGTGTATTTCAAAATATTTTTGAATTAGACTATATATATTTCAAAAAGGTTGTGTTTTACTATGATTGGATAAGAGTTGAGGAAAAAAATCTTGTTAGGTCGATTCTGGTATCAATTTGATAATGGTAGATTTGTCCAAGATGAAGAACACGTCTCATAAGAATTATGAGTCGTTGTTTATGCATGCCATCAATAACGATTCATTGCCATCTGTCTTTCATATACCAAATCATCTAACTAGCAGTGTGGATAACCTGATTTCCCCTACCAAATATCAATCCATTTTGGATGACAACCCAAACTTAAAACAATTTCTAGATACTTTAAATGAGTATAATATTTCTGGTTGTAAAATATATTGAGGATTCCAATTTGTAATATGTAATATGTAGTATGTAGTCTGAAATAATCTTAAACACTAATTTATTATTTGTTAACTCTAATGTTGGTTGTTATATTAAAATAGTTGTGTGAGTATCTCCATTTGATTCTTATATGTCGATTGAGTATTTCTGTTTGATTCACTAATGAAAACAAGTGGGTGGAATAGTTTTGTGTTTTTCAAATTCTTATATCCCAAACTTGAGTTTTTCCATTTGATTTATGTTATATATTATGCTACCAAAGCCTGTTATTTGCAGAATATGACTTCTTCAGGCCATCATACCTTAGAAAAAAGTGGGGATGACGAGGGATCTTCTAACAATAATCCTGTCAAGTTTGACAAGTAGAGGAGTGTAGTTAAAAACCATAATAGTCTACATATGAGGACATTAGAGTTACTGAAATCAGTAAATAGTCCTGCACATGAAGATTGGAGCCGAAAATGCCCATGGAGCTAAAGACGGTCGTTTAGGGAGTCTTAAATGTAAGAAAATATCAATATTTATATCAAATATTTTCACTTTCGTATAAGATTTATTATTATGTTTTTCACCATTAATTCGCTAACAATGCTATATTATATGTTTGTTGGACAATAGCAATTCAACTTTCCCTCGGAAGTGTGGGATAGTGGATTGGCGGGTGTAGTTGGGCAATTGAAGGCATGGAAGAATAACCCGTGTACCTACTATCTAGGGAAGGATCGAGAGTCTGTGATTGCACGTAGGGACACCATCCCGAAGAAGGAGACAATCACGTTGGTCAATTGGCAGAGGTTTTTTGTTAACGAGATGTGCGAAAGATAATTTTCCTCCGGTGGCTCTAGAAGTACAAACTGGTCAAAGAAGGTGGATGTGCACTACTATGGGCGGACATCCTACACAAAAGTGGAGCATATGATGGTAAGAAATTTGACTTAGATTAAATTTTGTGTAGTGGTAAGTAAATTACATTAATTTGTCACGCTTTGCTTTCATTTTATCACATTTTGCAGGAGCCTAGGAGTGGCCCAGGGGAAATCCACATATGATTGATTTCTATATCTAGATTCAGAGGAAATAAGGTGAGTTTCTAATCCGTATGTTGTCAATACCATCGTAATTTATAATTAAAATTATATTGTCAACTTCATATTGTTCATTAATATACCTTTTAAGAGTTAATAACGTGTTTTTATATTGTTTCAGGATAGGCTAAAGTCGGTGAAATACACCCACATTGATGTTGTCAAGGCATCTCTGAGTATGGATGCATTGATCCAAGTGTTGGGCCAATATATAAAAGGTCGTACTCGGGGTCTTAGCTATTGGATAGGAAAGCATATCCCACACCCCTAACTTAAACCTTACATTGTCCTCAATGTGAATGTAAAGGCAAATTAAAGAGAGGAAAATAATGATATTATCCAAAATAGTGCAATCTTCGAATATCACAAGTCCATTGATTCTACAAAACATGTTCGTACAAAGCATGGGAAAAAAAAGAATTAAATTTAACTAAATACACTACGAAACAAGTAAAAATAAAAATCAACCTACTATGTACAACATACAATTTGAACTTTTAACTAACGGTACCCTAGAATTTGAAACTTTGAAGGTCGACCCAAAATACGATTTGATTTTGAGGGATAAATGGGGTACCCTCATTTGAGTGCATACCTTTAAAATATAGTAATCCCGTTTGAACAACGGAAGGCGTGTATAAGGAAAAAGAAAGAAACCATCAATAATTAAAAGTTTTTGGAGGATGATGGGGGTTTCGATTGAATGGGTGATACATACAAGTGGGTTCCAATAAGTATTAACTTCCTCCCAATGGTTTTTCAAATGTAATGGGAGGTTGGCGTTGGAAAAAATTCCATCATGGAAACCATTTCAAGTAGTAATCCTTCATAAAGCATTGGATCAAAATCATCAAGACTTTCATCCAATTCTTGTGGTAGTTCGAATGGTTAGATAATGGTTGAAAGGAATGGTGATGAAAGAAATTTAATTTTTACAAATTCATCACATGGGGGTTGAATTTCAAAAGAATTAGAGTCACTTTTAATAAATTGTCCATCTAAAAAGGATTTAGATGGAACAAACATTTCCAAATCTGCAATATTTTTAAAAGATTATTTCAATTCATTTAAAGGTACTTCAAATCCAATAACGCCATTATTTTTTAATATTTTTAAAAAATTTAGAAGCAACTTCATGAAAGAAGCTTCCATTTCATTGAAGCATTGGGCCATTAGGGATATGTGTTGTTCGAAAGAGGTTAATATTTCTTCAAAATCCTCAGATTCGTCATATGGTTCAGAACATTCCCTATTTAAAGTTTCACAAGAATATTTTTCAATTCTTGTATTTTGCTAAATTTACTAGTAATCACTAAAACATATAGGTTTTGAAACAAACTCTTCATTCTCAATAATTGGAATGTTATTATCATAGCTAGTAAAATAATCTTCGTTATTAAATTTTAAAAATTATTATTATAATAGTTTGAAAAACTATTATTATAATAATTGTCACTCTCATTATTATAAAAAATTTCTAACCCATTATTATAATAATTATTTTCTTAAGTTTCAGTAGGTCCATTTTTCTTTCGAATGTGTTTTGAGGAAGACAAACCAACTTTCTTTTTGAAAAACCTTTTTCCAAATTTTAAATCACACCAAGTATGTGAACCAATTTTAGTTAAGACTAATTTTACCTTGTTTAATTCTAAATATGCATCTAGGTGATTAAAGCAAGTAAAATAAGTTCACAAAATTGATGCCGGATGTACGAGGAAACCACTAAGGGGAAAAAAAACCTCGAACGGCCTAACCTAGACAATATGTGGTATTACAAAGTACAAAGACAGACTTACTCAACCACTCGATCCCACAAGTCTTGATGCTCTTCTGATCCTTCAACTAGTCCTCCACAGTTCCCATACAGAAGTCCTTCTATGATACTCATCCATAACACACGCGTCCATGTATGTCTAGATGTCCACTGATGCAGCTTGGAAACGTTTATGGATTCGGAACAGGAACTCCTTTGCTTCTTCACCGCAAAACCCAATGTTCAAAGTGATGTACAATTCACAATGATGCAAACAAATATCTCCATTGAATATGTGAATGAAAGCTTGGATATTTGAAACTTTAAGGATGTCTTTAGACCTTGAAAACCTTAAAAAACTTGTGAAAAAAACATACCATATGGAAACTGATTTCCTGGACTGCACACTTATGAAATTCTGAGAGAAACACGCCTTAAATAATAAAATTAAGTCAGCACATCTTTCGAACAAAATCTTCTTGTCTCTCGAATGAAATACTCATGTCGTTCGAACGACATTGGTATCTCGCTTGAACGACATTCAAAGTCGTTTGAACAACTGAAAATAAGAGTTTGTGCTTTACACAACTCTAAACCATCTTTATCTCAGAATAAACGAAATTTAACATTTTAAAAATATTTTTTAATAAAAATAACATTCTTAAAAAAACATTTTAGTCCCATAAACATTACGCATACATGCCTGAGCTATTTCGGAATTCAATAAAGACGTGAAATGTGCGCCAAAATAATCTCGGCATGATTTATCTTTAAATCTTGGCCGCAATGTCTTCAATAAACTTTATGTCATAGACTATGTCGGATCGTGACAGTAAAAATCTATCTATGACTCAAAATCATGTTTTATTCCAGGAATAAGTCAAATACTACAATGGACTCAATTGGAAATTTTGTCCTTGTAGTTTTTGAAGATTGAGTTTCTGAATTTTGTAAATATTCACCGAAAGACATTGGTGGTAGGGAACTTTGAAAATTATTATTATAACAAAATGAAAACCATTATCAAAACTATTATTTATATTGGAAGGATTATAGTAAGACATACTTACTTGTAGTGATTAGTAGATGAAAACTCCACAAATTTGTATGAGGTTGAGAGATTGACAGTGCTTGAAGCTCAATTGTGCATGGCCGGTACAAAGTTGAAACAAAAAGCATATATAAATATATGAACAAAGAAATAAATAAAGTAAATTCTAAAACAAAACACTCCCTGGAAATGACGCCATTTGATAAGGAAGAAAAATGACCATCGTGTATATACTCCTACCGTTGTCATCGGTTTTGCACCTTAATACAAAAAATTATACTTTAACTATACATGTTTTATATATATAGCAACAAGTTCGGGTATTGAATCCATAGGGAATGTTGTTTAGAATATAAACAATTTATTACTTCACAAATAAAAGTGTAAAAGATGATCTTTGGTCTTAAAACGTTTTATACTACTTTTAAACTAGACAAATATTAAAAATAGTTAGTCAACAAGAACAAAAACTATGACTGAGAATGATATCAGCCACCCCATATTAATTAAAATAAAATGATTACATGGGAATAAAGATTATCAATAATAAATCTCATTTTTAAAATTAATAAAATCTAAAGTTCTCACCCCCTAAATTCTCACAAAAGTTTAATTGATTTTCCAAAAATGGAGACAACAAATAATCAATAGAGACAATTTATGATAAATAATAATTATAGAGAACGGGGATGAAATTTAGTGAAAACACAACGATTTGTACGTGGTTCGACCCTTGGAGGAAACCTACATTCACGGTGCTATTGCGTAGGTATTTCACTTGTTGACACGGTTACAATATAGGGTTTTCTGATACAACTCGAGGCTTAAAAAGGTATAAAAAAAGGTCCCCCTTGTTTCGTATATATCTTCACTATTTATATGTAATTTTCAGATGTTTATAAAGAGATGGAGTGCCCTTATAAGTCGGGCAGTTACATCTTGATGCATGTTTATCATAATAAATCGGGACACCTTGAAGTACGAAACAACTTTGATGATGAACATCCAGATAATCATGAGGTAACAGATTTGGCGGTTATAATCCCACGAGGTTAATAAGATATATCTCGTGTGTAAATTCTCACAGGAATACATGTGCATCCAATCTTATAACAAATAGGCAGGCCAAGCAGTCCAACACTAAGACGAACTCTTTAGATGATGAAGCCCTATTAATCCCCTTGGATTATTTAGAACTTATTCTCTATTGAGACTATATAGGTATAACAATAAATATTCTCGAAATTACACACAAAAGGTTGTAAATACGACGCATATATGATATACATTGTTAAATCTCCAAGGCATAACATCAAGAACAACCTAACCCATTTAAACTAGTATAATCCATTACCAAAACAAAGAAACCAATTAATCCAAGGTGAGTTCAATCATCACAACCTAATCTACTTTAGCTACAAAGCATGGTAAAACATGTATTTAAACAAAGCAATAAAAAAATAAGTAATTATTGAAAGCAACTAAGTTAACAAAGCAAGAAAACAATAAGAGATATTGGATTAATTAAAGAATATGATGAGTAGTTCTTACAATAACCAAATGGAAAAATCACAGGAGATGTCCCCTAAGACAAAAGCTATTCTAACCTAAAATCAAAACTATCTCAAACAAATGAGGGGAAAACATATTTATACAAAATAGCAAAATGACAAACTTGTAAAACAAAGGAACGAAATATCTAAGGGCCAAATCGATTCAGTCCAAATGCGAATTGATTTGGAGCAGGGGAATGTTGGAAATGCCAGGGTGTGAATCAATTCAGAAAATAATTGAATCGATTCGGAACCTACAAGTCTGAATTATTTGCTTTCGTTTCTTGTTACTTTGCATGGATCAATTAGCGAAAAATGCCATATCTTCTTCGTTATAGATCGGAATGACATGAAATTGGAGGCTAGGCCAAACTCTCTCTGAGGAATACATTTACTAAAGACATTAGAATAGAAACCTAACTGATGGAATGACTAAAATGTCCCTAAAGATGCACTTTAATACATAACTTTGTTAGAATGCAATCAAACTTCACGTTATGCACATAAACATACATAAAAGAGGTTTTCTGTTTAATGAGCAAAATTATAGGAATTAAGATACCCGAAAGGGTCTAAAATGCATAACAATAAAAGGTGAATAAATGTAATATTTGAGAAGAATCACACCCCCTAACTTATACATATAAAAGATAATTTTTAATTTTTTTAATATTTTATATTAAAATTATTGTAGAAAAATATTAAACTAAATTAATTAATAAATATGAAAATTATAGGATGAGAATTAAATCCCCTACCTCATAATATAGAGGGTAAATGGTTACATGGTTATATGTGCATAAAATAGGATTAAAACTCATTTAAATCCTTAGTGTCACTCCCCAAATTTTCATAAAAGTCTAAATACAAGTTTGGCATAAATAATATTAATCAAAACAATACACACAAGGTAGAAAATATGTTGCATCCATGATGTACCCCGTTAAGGTTCCTATGTACAAAATCGGAAATAATTAACCCCATCAAAATATGTCGTCTTCCATCATACCATAGCAAAGCAATCACATACCCAAAGTGAGTTCGTTCCTCTCAACCTAATTTAATTTGCTCAAAAGTATTCTTATTTAATTAAATAAAACACTATAAGTGAAATTAATTTTTAAACAAAGAAAATAATTTTTAATGCGAGTAAACTATTTATGGCAACATTTAACTAATTTTTAAAGAATTTAACTAATTATAAAAAGGAAAAAAATTAATTAACTAAACAATTTATTAAGAATTAAAATTATATTACAAATTACAAAACTAAACTACAAGTGGGATTACACTACCCTAAACTACCAAAATATTAGATGTTTTATCTAGAGATGGTGTATTTCCAAATTTATAGGTGAAGAATTATGGTTGGGGAAGGGGGTGAGGGTGTTAAAAAACCGATTACAAATTATTGGTGTGGATTATTTATACTCAAAAGTGACAAAGGTGGGGTAAGTGGAGGAGTGAATTATTCTCCACATGCCTGCTGCTTGTCCCAAAGAATGGACATAAACCATTTATTAAGTCTTTATGGAAGAAATCATATGGGAAAAAGGTATACTAGCGTGGGAAGTAAGGATAAAGGAGCTCGGAATTTGAATACACAATGGGCATTAAATAATTTTTTTATTTTTTTAAGGGAGAACTGCATATGGAAAGAAGATGATAACCAAATTGTCGCAGAGTCTGAGCACTGCCATATGGCATGATTTGGTGGAATCTGGCATTATTTGGGGCCATCCACGTGGCATCATCTATGTCGTCCATGTGGCATCATCTCGGGCATCCACATGGAAGTCCAAGTCATAAAATAAGTTATGATGCTGGGGGGACTTGAACCTGAGTCTCCATATAAGGAAAAAAATTTGAATCGAGTCAATTTGTATGTATTGGCCTAATTCTCTGTTTAGATAAAACTTGTTTGACTCATAGGTTAGGATTTGATTTGTTTGTCCTTTAAGCCAGTGGCATGTTATTAAAGATTGTAGTGACCAAAGATAAAGCAAGATCAAGTGTACATCATGATTTGAACTGAGTTTTTTTTCATCATTTGATCTTAATTAGGTATAAATCAAGGTTCTAAAAAACACAGGGCGTGATCGAGGCGTGGAGGCCAAGCCTTAAGCCTTAAAAGCCTAGGCGGGCCTTAGGTGTAAAAAGGCATGAAAAGGTGCTTAGGCCTTTTTAATATATTTTAATATTTTTTAACTATAACAAGGCTATTAAAATACTATAATTGTACATATCATAAAAATATGTCTAAATATTTGCATATTAAAATACTATTTGATTATTTTGGATGAGATAATAGTCCGGTTTGTAAAAAAATCTTTAAAAGGCGATATCGTTTCACTAAAGCATTGTTGTTTTAAGAGAAAAAGTGTACCTGAAGGGTTTTACCAAGCATAAGGCGTCAAAAGCTTAAGGCAGGGCATTTCTCCCAAGCCTCAAGCCTAGGCGGGTTTTTTAGAACAGTGGTATAAATACATGTTTATGTTTGATCCTTGAATTTTGTTGGGTGTTAGGAGTTTGTAAAATTGTTTTTAGATATTTTTAAATGATTTATATCTTTAAATTTTTTTAAAAGAAAAATTATTTTTTCTGCGTGAGGTCAGTAGAAAAACTTGGTATGTCGTTCGAATGAGTTACCCTACCTCGTTAGATCAAGATTCCAAGGAACTCCGAACGATCGATTTCTTGACTTCTATGGAATGGCTTTGGAAGTCTCATTAGAAGTAGGTTCAAACAAGATGAGGTACTTTGTTTGAACAAGATGTACCCCGTTCAAACGAGTATGCAAATTTTTTTTTTTATTCGAGATTTTCCAAATGGCTTGTCATCATTATCCCGTTTTTGAAAGCCTCCTATAGATAGTAATGCAGCACGTTAGATTTTTTTTATACTATTCCAAGCTTTTTTAGTTCTTAAATTTGTTTAAAAATCTCTACATATTCTTGTGTTTGTTTTGAAAAGAAGTCTCCCAAACCAAAACCCCAGTTTGCACCCATATTTGAGATCTAAGAATCATACATACATATGTCATTTTGTGATATCACTATTTTGCATCTAAGTGGTTTGACCTTCATATTTTATGTGTTTCATATGGAGGATATAGTGTTTCAGGTTTTGAAGTGGTTGGACTGGTCACTGGTCACGAAATAAGTAAGATCGGTGAGATAACAAGATGTGGGAAAGCGCCTACATTGTGTGGCTATTAAAAGGTATACAACAATGATTGCGAATAAGGTTACAAGGATCAAAGAAGTGTGTCAAGGGTTGAAGGTGTTGAGTCTATGATTAAGTTTAAATTGATCTTGTAAACTACATATATCTTAGTGGACTTATATGGTTAGGTTGTCCAAGGTTTTTTCCATTGCGGGTTTTCCTCTTATATCACCGTGTTTTGATTTACTTATTTTATTCTTGATTATTCTCACGTAGATGCATGATCAAGACAAGATTAAATTGGTAAATTATTTTATTCAACGCTTATGATTTTTCAAAATTGGTGTAAGTTAATTAAAAATCACGAAAATAAAATTTGGTTGTGTTTTACGATTAAACTTTAGGGAACTTAACATTTCTCAAATTGGTATCAGAGCAGGTTACACTAGTTTGCTATGTTAGATCCCTATTTTTTACACATATAATGTTTAGTTAGATTTTAATCAAGAAGGGGGTTCCATGACCGACCTCCATTGTTTGATGGGATAAACTATCTCTATTGGAAGGTGTGTATTTTTCCATAAATCGATTGACACTTGGTTGAGTAATGTTGGACTCCTTCCATAGGCGGTGGTG
This sequence comes from Sambucus nigra, assembly GCA_949130495.1. Classification (NCBI taxonomy): domain Eukaryota; kingdom Viridiplantae; phylum Streptophyta; class Magnoliopsida; order Dipsacales; family Adoxaceae; genus Sambucus; species Sambucus nigra. The sequence continues at coordinate 304,112,646 of OX422207.1, read as the reverse complement.
CTCCTAAAGTGTTTACCTCTTGGACATCGACTGAAAATAATGCCTCAGCTTTTAATTCCAAGGGTGTCAAATATATTTTTATGTTGTGACCGTTGAAGAGTTTAAATGCATTATGACTTGAAAGAGCGTGAAAGATGCTTGGGATATTTTACGATCTACACATAAGGGAGAAAATACTGTTAGGGTTTCAAAGTTACAAAATTGGACGACGAAGTTTGAGACAATTAAGATGTTAGAGAATGATTCTTTTGATGAGGTCTATTCTAGGTTATCGGATATTAAAAATTTCTTATTTAGATAAGGTGAGCCAATCCACGAGCCTAGATTTGTGCAAAAAATCTTAAGGTTATTACCAAAACGTTTAACACCAAAGTCACCAAGCTATATTCCCTAACTAGTATAGACACTATGAGATCCCAAGAGCTCATAGTTGACCTTAAACTTATGAGATGAACATGTGTCCTCCGAAGAAAAAGTATGAAAAATGGGGTAATGCTTTGAAATCCCGAAAGGAGGATGTTTTGTATTTCGATAGTGATGATTAGCTTGATGCTAAAGAAATCTCTGGGATTGCTAGGAAGTTCAAGAAGTTTCTTAATCTTAGAGATGAGAAGATTTTGAAAAGAAATTTAAGAACTTTAATGACCGCGATAGGAAGAATAAGGATGGTCCTACGAAGGTGGCTGATTAGGACAAGTGTTTTGAATGCCGGGGTTTAGGGCATTACTCTCATGAGTGTACCACCAGACTAAGGAAGGAGGGTAATAAAATAAAGTTATGAAATACCACCCTTAGTGATATTGAGTCGAAAGAAGAATTTAATTCCCCTATAGGGCACAACATTCATGGATAATTACATGGGATTAAATAATATCTTCCCTCGATGAAGATGATCATGTGCACAAAGGTTTCGAGGTCTGGTATTTTAATTTCCAATATAGTAAAGAGGAGTGTGTTGAATAAGAAGAAGATGATGATAATGATCTTCAAGTGGCCTTTTGGTAATTGTACACCAAGTCGTTGAAGTTGAAAAAGGCCAACTTGCATTTTAAATCTAAGATGAAGGAACATGCCATAGGTGATGATGATGCTATATTTATTGAGGATATTAAGTCATATGATAAGACTCTTAAGGATAAGCTCGAGTATGTTGAGGGTGAGAGAGATTGCCTTCGTGGTTTGATGAAGGTTTTGAAGAAGAAGATTCTTGAGTTTGAAGAATCTAGGGGTTTGCCCGAATCTGGGATTATGGAGCTAGAAGAGAAATTGAGATACTTGAGTAATGTCAAATTTGATTTGGAGTCTAGGTGGGAAAACTTAAATGAAAAGTTAGCATCATCCTAATCAAAGGTGACAATTTTGAGGTTGGCTTCGATGTTACAAATATTGTTGCTGCTAAATCTAAGAGCAACATTTTGAGAGAGTTAACTATTACTATGGGCATTAGAAAACGTCAACCCAAAGGTGACATTCCTCATGTATACACTTGCACACATTGAGACAGAAAGGTCACCTAAAGCTTTTTTGTTATGATCTTAGAAATGGTCGTAAAAGGTCTAATATTTGTGTTAACAAGATTCCCTAAACCCTTGATTATCACGTTGCACCTATGTGGGTTCGGAGATTCGATTTAGAGGCACTTAATAGTAGTTTTGTTTATTCTTAAATACTTTCACATGTTTCTTCCCATGATATATATTACGAGTGATTATGATTACATGATTGTCAAACACTAGATTTGGTCTTGATGTTATATGGTATTGCTAGTGTTATGACATGTTTATCTTTTGTATTTTATTTTTTATTTTTTGGGTCTTAATGAGAAAAATAAAACAGGATTTTGTTTATCTTTTGAGTCATTTTAAAAAGTGTCTGAAAAACTCAAAAAGCTTTTTGGCTTTGTGTATTTCAGTTTTACACATATTGTGTTGCATATTAGTGTGCTTGAATCCTCTATCTTTCATGTATCCATGTGAATAGGACTTTTGATTATGATTTCAATGCTTGGATTATTCTTAATCATGTTTGCATGAAGTAGTTTGAAACTAATTCGCATGATGGATTCACTTTGTATATGCCTCCACACACACTTTTCATGATATTATTTGAATTTTAACTTCATATATCACATGAGCTAAGTGAGGTTTTAGCCCATCAACCTTGTTATATACATAGAAGTTTCCACTATGGTGGAGTTCTTCATAGAAGAATAATTTCCCGTGATTTTGATACTTTATTGAAAATATGTGTGCGAACAGGAAAGGGCTACGAAAGAGCAATTTCCTTTGCGTGAAAGTCCACCATTGGAAAAATCCTAAAAGATTGAAACTCGGTAAAAAAAGAAAAATTGCCAATGCCAAAAAGTTTTACATTGATGATTCAAAAAATAGATATCTTAAAAAGAAAAATCGATCGAAAATTGATAAATTTTTTAAAGTATTTAGTTGAAGATCAACGGATTTGCACAACAAGTCCTAGTTGAGCTCAATTGTTTTCACGCTATTGATTCGAGAATCATCAAAATTTCTAGGCTAGTGTGCATTATGTTTGTTTGTCCTTTTAAGCTCTTTATTTGGCATGTGAGGCTAAATCGAATGTTGATAAATTATTGTGGTAAAATAAATATACTTGGGCATATTTAAGTGATTGGGTCATTTTCTCTTGTTTTTGGCTCACACCTTTTCACTTCGTACCACTTTGTTTAGACACACTGATATTATGAGAGTATGTAAAGCTTATGTGTTTATGTCTTTTGTGGTCATTTATGGTTATATATGGGTATGTGCTTTCTTGGTTTATGTGAGGTTATATATATATATATATATGGGGTATGTTTTATGTTTTGAGTCCTTGTATTTTCATTTAATCCATGATTGCCTTATACTTAATCCTTGAATTAAATTGGCATGTGTTATGATGATCTTGGTATTTTATACATAAATACTTACATGGTATTTGATATCATTTGTTCATAGTGTGGATTAGTGGTTCTTGTGTTGCTGAACTATTTGCAAATGCATGCCTGCTTCACACCACTGTATGATATATTTATTTTTCTATTACGATTCCCATGATTCACTTAGGTATAGAATTTGTTTTATTGAGGATAAATGATTTATTATTGTGCAACTTATCCTTTGTATATTCATGAACAAGTTTTTGTAAAAATTTTCGTTTGGGATTGGGAATTGAGTCTTAATGAGCTTGATGGCCCAGTATGTTTTTTTTTGTTTTGAGTTTGGTCTCAGAATACCCAAAAGGAAATATTTGTAAGAATAAATTTTTTAATTTAGTAAATTTTTATGTATTGTCTTAATTTCATATTTGGATAAAACTTGTTTGACTCATAGGTTAGGACTTGAGTTGTTTTTCTTTCAAGCCCATGATGTGTTATTGAAGATTATAGTGGCCAAAGATGAAGCGACATTGAGTGTGTGTCATGTTTCGAGCCGAGTTTCATCTTCATCATTTGAGGGATATCAATAAGGTATGAATACATGTTTATGTTTTATCCTTAGGTTTTGTTTTTTGTGTTAGGAGTTTATAAAATTCTTTTAAATGTTTTAAAGGAATTTATTCCTTTTAATATTTTTTAAAAGAAAATATTGTTTTCTTCGCGATGTCGTCAGAATGACTTGGCATGTCATTCGAATGAGATACCCTATCTCATTAGAATAAGGTTTCAATGAACTTCGAACGAGAAATTTCTTTCCTTTTTTGGAATCTCATTAGAAATCTCATTAGAAGCCGGTTTAAACGAGATGGGTTACTTGGTTAGAACAAGATATACCTCATTCGAATGAGTATACAATTTTTTTTATTTTATTCAAGATTTTCCAAATGACTTTTAATCCTTATCCCATTTTTGGAAATGCCCCTATAAATATGAGTGCGGAGGAACATCTTTTTGTGAGACTTTTCCAATCTTTTTGAGTTCTTAAACTTGTTTAAAAAATTTCTCCAAATTCATGTGTTTGTTTTGAGAAAAAGTCCTCCAAACCAAAACCATAGTGTACTCCCATTTATGAGATTCAATAATTATACATACATATGCCATTTTGAGATCTCATAATTTTGCATCAAAGTGGTTTGTTCTTCATACTATGAGCATTTCTTGCGATGGATGTCATGTTTGGTGTCTTGCAGCAACTGGATTAGTCAGGAGACAAGTAAGATGTAACACCCATGCCCGAGATTTGTATCTCATTCCCTATAATTTCTATGCCTTTAGGACATGGACTTAATATAATGGATGGATGTTAAATTTGAATAATTTGTGTGGACTTTGTCCAATTTGAAATGGGGATTTGATGGCTCAAAGTTAATACATTGAATTTTGGCTGTCATTCGAATGAGTAGATAAGTAGTTCCAACGATATTGGCATGTCGTTCGAATGAGGTTCAAATGACCGTCTAATGACAATGACCTGAATGATTTCCATCATTCTCTGCAATATTGTTAGAACTCCCTCCTTCGAATGAGGTACATTATCATTTGAACGATGAGTAAATTCATGTTCGAACGAGTTGGGGTTTTACCCATTTATAGCCTACGTTTTACCCTCATTAGATCTCCCTTTAAAATGAGAATGGATCTCATTAGAATGAGGTCCAAAGTCGTTCGAATGACCGGATGAAAATCTAAAAATTTTGCAAACTTTAATGTGTTGTCGCGATGTGGAGCATTAGATTTGAAGAGCTTTAGAGATCTCAATGGCTCATATCAAAATGTGGATCAATACAGGGTTGGACCATTGGTTCATAGTTTAAGTGATTATGTGTTTAAATATAGGTGAGAGGGAATGGAGAGGCCATTCCCATCAAATTTTTGAACTCTCTCTCTCTAAGTTACGCTCTCCCATTTTTAACCCATTTGCACCCCCCAAGGTTTCCCCATCCATCCCTAGCCTTTTCCTAGCTATTCCAAGTACAAATACTTCCATTTCAAGCCTAGTTCAGGAAAAAGTTGGGTGGAATAATCTATTGTGGGAGCTCTCTTGGAAAAGTTAGAGCTTTCTTGGAGATTTGGATTTTTTAGGAGCATTCAAGTCATTCCCTTTAGTTTCTCCATTTCAACCTTAAGGTAGGGTTTTCCTCCAAGTATTGTCAAGAATAAAAGCTATTAGAATGCATGCTATAAGGTTTTATTTTTGAAATAATATTTTCTAGTATGTTCATCTAAAGTTGCCTTGCAAAAATGGAATTTTTGAGAAAACTAAGTGTAAATGGATTTTTGAAGAACAAATGGATTTTAATTTTGAAATATGAGGAAATAAGCATAAAAATATATTTCCATGCTAAAATCATGCTTGGTTGCATATTTTAGGATTTCTAGTATTGAAATCCTCCTAACAAAGTGTGAAATGTTGTAGTATATTGAAAAAAGAACTTACAATCATGATATATGGGATTAAAAACGTGTGATGAAATAAAGAAGTTGGAAATATTAGCCCCAAATATGTTGTAAAAATCATGGAGAAATGAGGAAGAAATTACATTTAATGCAACATATGTGAATGGGTATAAAGTAGATATCTTGGTAAAAATGGTCTTTATGACAATAAATATGTTTCTTGAATGGCAATATAAAAAAATAAATTTTCTTGGAGAAAAAGGATAATGTATGAATTTTGGACATAAATTCTTAAAATATTGTTTTGAACATAAAATAATGATTCGTAATGCCATAAAGGGAAAAATATGATTTTTCACAAGATTTTAGTAGACGAAGGGTAAAAAGGTAAATTTTGTAAAATTAGAGTGTTCTAGTAGTTGGACTTTCCATTTGACCTTGTCAGTCGGTTTGTGAAAAACCGGATGCATGAATAAAATGGCATGAAAATGTTGAAAGTAAAGGAATATTGTGGACAATGTAAAAATGTTAAAACACATTAATATGAACTTTGATGAGACTAGAAAATAATTTAGAAGGGTCTGGAGTCCTAGGTTGAAAGACCCAAAATCACTGGTCAGAGCATATGATAGCATAGCCGATAGTTTGGAGCTCGTTAAAATATGCAGTTATTGGAGGATTTTGAGAAAAAGATAATGGAAATGAAAATGAGTTTGGTTGTTCTTAAGGAATATACAACAACCTACTAAAAAAGAAAAATGGAGACTAATGAATAAAATAAGATTAAATAGTCCTAGACTCGATGAAAAGGTGGCATAAAATGTTTAAGTATGAGTATGAACACATCTCTCGGTGCATTACATAATAGTTGCATTAATACTAACTAAGTTGATAAACATTTTTAAAAATTTTTATAATACTTGTTATATGTATAGTGTTTTCATAAAAAAATGTATAGCTTAGTATTGTCCACCCCGCTAAACATTCGCTCACCCACGTTTTTTATGTTAAAATCCCAACCCCCAGGTACATCGAGTAGTGACATCGGCTAGGCTACCGGTATGGCCCCTGAGGAAAATAGTCCTCATTAGAAGCTCTACCATTATATTTAAAACTTGTGTCTTAAAAACATTTGATTTGGGATATTTTATACCATTTTTATTAGGGACTTGGGCCATTTGTTGTAATAATATAAGGACAATCTTGGTTTATTTCCTATCTATTAAACATTTTTGGAATCAATGAATTTTCATAAATAAACCTTGTTGATCAACCTCACTGCGTAAAGAAATCACTTATTTCTTAAATTAAAATCGACGATTTGACTCTTATAAAATAGTGTAATTAAAGGTTTTTTCTTAAATAATAGAATTGGACTTTCCCCCTCCCCCTTTAGCTCCTTGACTCAGTGCAGGTTGACCTGATGGTGACCCAAACGCAAGTCAGGGCATTATAAATGGTATCAGAGAAATAGGATCCTCAGGTGTGACAGAGTATTTTACGCTTTCTTAGTATGGTTCATTTATACATTTCCATTGTAGTTATCATTTTAAGTTAATTGCTTTTGTTTCGTATCGTTGTGTATTGAACTCTCCTTTCTTCTATAGATGACTACAAATCATGGTGGGGCTAGTGAAATAGGGAATAATAAGCTTTGACGCATGGACCAAGTCGTGAGTTAGCTTTCCTACTCCCTCTCTCAGCAGCAGAGAGCCAACCGCAGTGGGATTATTGAGAGAACTACTTTGGCCTCCATCCTGAAGGAGTTTAGGAGGATGAACCCACCCACCTTTAATAGGAAATCTAGACCCAATGTTGCAGACGAGTAGCTAGATGAGGTCACTTAGGTTATAGAGATTCTTGACGTGCCAACTAGGCACAAACTCTAGCGACCTTCCATCTCTCAGAGATGGATGAAAATTGTTGAGGCCCCTACTCCACCAGTGTAGCAAAGTTTATAGAGTGGGGTAACTTTAGGGATGTATTTATGGAAAAGTACTTTCCCCGGGCATTTAAAGATGCTAAAAGTGGCGAGTTCCTTCATCTGGTTTAGGGTAAGATGTCAGTGAATGAGTACAAAATCAAGTTTGAGAGTTTGTGCAAGTATGTGGATATATTTCAAAAGGATGAGGCCAAAAAGACAAGGTTATATGTCAAGGGCCTTAACCTTAGTATTCGGAGGATTATAGTTAGTTTGGATCCGCCAAACTTCAGAACTGCAGTGAATAAGGCCATCCGGCTAGAGTTAGAGGTAGAGGATGGCAAGGCTATCAGGGAGAAGAAGAGGGAGCCCAATAGATCCCAGGGCAGAGGTAATAAGAAGTCCAGGAGTGGGGCTTGAGGATTCTTTCCGAAGTTGAAGGATGCTATAGGGGTTAGTTCATCATTTGTCTAATGTACCAGTGACTAAATTCTCATAGTGCCTACGGAGAGGAATTGATTTGCGTGAGTATCCCTCGATCATTTCAAAAGGGATTTCCCGCAGAGAGCTTCAGGTAACTAGTAGGGCAGTCAGCAGACTGTCAAATATGTACCAGGAAGGATGTCTAGATACACAGCCCCCACCTAGCAGCAGAAGTAACAATAATTTTCCTCAGAGTATCATCAGTCGATAAGGCATAGAGTGGATGGTTCATGTCTTAGACTGGGGCAGAGTAGTCGCATGCCAGGTCAAGTGCCCAGAGGCCAGAGCAGCAGGTTAAATTCTAGATGCGCATATGCCCTGTCACATTTTATGTCCCCTTCTAGTGATCCATGTATGATAGAAGGTATGTAACTATTCTTCAGCACATGAGTAAATGCACTATTTGAGTCAGTCTCATCATATTCATTTATCTTGAGCTCTTTAGCATTCCATCCGGGATTAGAAATAGATCAGTTATACCCTCTTATCTTCATAGGACTTATGGTTGGTTACTGTATAGTTTTGTATAGGGTCTACCGTAGTTGCATGATTATGGCTAGAGATTATGTTATGGAGTATGACTTGATTCTCATGGACATAGATGGGTTCGAGGTAATCCTTAATATGGATTGGACATTGTGTTATGATGCTACCATCGAATACCATTGGCATAGTGTCTCTGTATCTATTTCAGATGGGTCTCGCCATCATTTCAGTAACGAGCATGGCATTAGTTATCCTTGCAATTTGTCCATCGTGTGTGAGTTAAAACGATACTTCGTTTGGTTGAGTTTTATGGTGGTTCAGGATGAGCCTGATGGTATGTTGTTAGACTACCTAGAAGTACGTGATTTTCTCCATGTGTTCTTAGGTGATCTTCCTAGTTTACCCCCACACCGAGAGGTGGGGTTTGCTTTAGAGGTTGATCAGTGCATATTTGCCTATACCACCTCACAATATGGATCTGCTAGAATTACATAGGTTCAGTTTTTAGTTGGAAGAGTTGACCACTAAGGGCTTCATTAACCCTAGTGTGTCCTATTGGGAAACTTCGATCCTCTTTTCTAAGAAGAAGGACAATTCCTTGTGCCTTTGGATCGATTACAAGTAGTTGAATAGGGTAATAGTGAAGAATAAGTACCCTATGCCCCGTATCAACGATTTGTTTGACCAGTTACATGGGATAGGTAGGTTTTGAAAGATTGTCTTCTGGTCCGAGTACCATCAGTTTTATGTCAGAGAATAGGACATTCCTAAGACAACATTCTAGACTCGGTGTGGGAACTATGAGTTTTTAATGATGCCCTTCGATTTAACAAATCCCCCAATGATGTTCATGGATTTGATGAAATGTATCTATTGCCCTTACTTAGTCCGATTTGTAATGGTATTTGAGTATGATATACTGGTCTACTCGGCATCCGATGTGGACCATGAGGAGCACATTTACAGGACGTTGCAAGTGCCCAGGGAGAAGTAGTTGTACGCTAAATTCAGTAAGTGTGAATATTTGATGGATGGGGTCAAGTTCCTTGGCCATGTGGTTTCCGACGAGGGTATTTCCTTGACCTTCAAAGGTTAATGCCTTTATGAGTTGGGATAGGCCTAAGAAAGTCATGTAGGTGCGTAGTTTTCTAGGTTTGTCCTGTTACTATCGTAAATTCATGCAAGACTTCTCAAGCGTTGCATTATGAACTTTGAATGGTCTGAGGATTATGAGTCGTCCTTTCAGGAGTTGAAGGTTAGGTTGGCTTAAGTGCCCATCCTTATCCTTTAAGAGCATAACAAGGGATATACCCTATATTGTGATGTTTTTGGGTCAGGACTTGGTGCAGTATTGATGCAGAATGGTCAGGTGGTCGCTTATGCGTCCCGTCAGTTGAAGGTGCATGAGATGAATTACCCCACCCATGACTTGGAGTTAGTTGATGTGGTATTTGCACTTAATAGGTTGAGGTAATTCCTATACGGGGAACGATATGAGTTATTTTCTGATCATAAAAGCCTCGAGTATATTTTCATGCAACATGACCTCAATCTTCATCAAAGAAGATGGATGGAGTTTATAAAAGACTATGACTTCTCCTTAGAGTAAGATCCAAGTAAGGACAATGAGATGGCATATGCTCTTAGTTGAAAGACTAGACTTACTCTGGAAGCGATTAAGTGTTACCAAGAAAATATGTTCGGCGAACTGCATAAGTTTTTCCATCATGTCTAGCGGAGTTATGATAGGGCGTACTTTTGGGGTGTGGTGGACACGCCAGTCATTCAATAGAAATTTCTAGATGCTCAGTCATGTGATCCTAAGTTCTCATATTACCATAACTGTATTCAGAGTGGTGAAGTATTAGACACTCTTACCATGGATAAGGATGGTGGTGTGATGCACAAAGGCAGGTTGATTGTTCTGATTTTTTATGAGTGTCAGGACAAGGTGATGGAAGAAGCCCATCACTCGAGCATAAATACCAGTGATACCAAGATGTCTAAGGACATATGTAGAGAGTTCTTTTAGTTTGGTATGAATAGGTATGTGGAGACATATGTAGCCAAATGCTACACTTGGTAACAAGTGGAGACAAAGCACAAGAGGCTGACAAGCACATCACGATGAACTTTGTCACGACTTTACCACAGTCTGAGAGTGTTCATGATACATTATGGGTTAAAGTGTATTGGCTCATAAAATTCGCACACTTCTAGCCGATTAAGGTCACGAATAATGTGGCTAAGTTGGCAAAAGTTGTATGTCCGAGAAATAGTCAGACTTAATGGTGTTCTGCTCTCGATTGTCTTAGATAGGTATCCTCGATTTGTGTCCTGGTTTTGGAAGAAGTTTTAGTATAAATTGGGAATCGAGTTGAGCATGAGTACGGCGTATCACCCTGAGACAGATGAGCGATTGAAATGAACCATCCAGATCTCGGAGGACATATTGAGAGCATGTGCATTTAGTTTTCAGGGTAGTTGGGCAGAGAATATGCACCTAGCAGAGTTTTCCTATAATAATATTTACCAGGCGAGCATTAAAATGGCTCCCTATAAATCTTTTAATAGGAGGTTGTTCCGCTCTCCAGTTTGCTAGGCTGAGGTGGGTAAGAAGTACCTCACAAACTAGGATTTGATCACAGAGATGGTCGATAAAGTTCGGGTAATTCAGCAGAGGCTTGTGATAATTCAGAGTCATTACGTTGATAATCGGCGAATAAAGGTTAGTTCTAGGACCGATAGTAAGTGGTTCGATCAAAAGGGGAAGCCTACTCCTCACTATATCATCCCCTTTGAGTTCCTAGAATGGATTCAGGTTATATCCCATCGCTCGGCTCTACCTCTATAGTTGTCCCAAGTTCATAGTGTGTACCACTTTTCTATGTTTAAGAAGTATCTGCATGATCCCAAATACGTCATCCACTAGAACCACATTTATTTGGAGGAAGACATCACGTTTTCGACACTACTTGAGTCCATCTTCGACCGTGATGTTAGAATCTTACGCAATAAGTTCATTCCATTAGTGAAGGTTCTTTAGGAGTTCCAAGGTGTTAAAGGTGTGACTTGGGAGCGCGAGTCAGAGATGCATGAGAAACACCCCGAACTCTTTGCTTAGCTCGGATGTTTTGATTTCAAGGATGAAATAATATGGGAGAATGTAACACCCATGCCCAAGATTTTTACCTCATTCCTTGTAATTTATATTCCTTTAAGCCATGCACTGGGTATATTGGACGGATGTTAAATTTGAACTATCCTTGTTGCCTTTGTGCAATTTGAAATGGGGATTTAATGGCTCAAAGTTATTGTGTTGAATTTTGGTTGTCATTCAAACGAATGGCGAAGTCATTCAAACGAGATGGTATTGTTGTTAAAATGAGGTTCGAACGACCATCTAACGATAAGGACCTAAATGATTTCCATCATTCTCTGGAATCTCGTTGGAACGCCCTCGTTCAAAAGAGGTGCATTATCATTTAAACGAGGAGTAGATTCATGTTCAAACGGTTGGGGTTTGACCCATTTATAGCCTACGTTTAACCCTCATTAGAACTCTCAATCTAACAAGTGGGGATATCATTTGGATGAGGTCCAAAGTAGTTCGAACGACCGGACATAAATCTGAAATTTCTTCACATTTTAATATACTATCGCAATGTGAAGCGTTGGATTTGATGAGTTGTCGAGCTCTTAATGGCTCAGGACAAAACATGGGTCAATAGGGGGTTAGATAATTGGTTAATGGGTTAAGTGTTTGTGGGTTTAAATATAGGTGAGAGGGAATGGATAGGCCATTCCCATCAGATTCTTAAGCTCTCCTGTAATACCCCGTATTTTCTGCGTATTTATTTAATTCAATATATTTTTTTAGGTTACACAAGTGACATAATTTAATTTAATTGAATATTAATATGGTAAGTAAATATTAATCGGGAGAGATAATGATTAATATTATGAGATAAACTTACTAAGTGAATAGTAAATAATTTATGATTATTAATTTATGTCGTAGCGAGTGATATTGACGTAATTGGATTATATCTCAAGCAGGAGTCACGTGTAGATTAATGTGAGGTCGAGAGAGGATAATTGTATAAAGTAACTTGGACGATGATTTTGACGTCATGGATGATTCCAAAAGTGTCAAAATAGTAGGAATAGTATACCCGTGGGTACTGTTTGGGTCCCGGGGAAATTTTAGACTAAACCGGTATCGTATAAGGGTCTTTTAGTCTTTTAGTATCATAGGGTTAATAGAGCTACGAATTTCCAAGGTTTATATCAACTTCTTATTGGGAGAGGCTAGGGTTAGGAGGTTAGAAATAGAAGAGAAATCGTTAGATAAGAAAGATGGAGCATTCCTGGAGGTTTGAAGAGGATTATTGAAGTGTTCTTCATTGTTCTTGCACCATCATCAACCTCGGAGTGAGCATTGGAAAAGAAGACAAACAATACATCATCTAAATCACAAAATCAGATCACTCCCACATAAGCAAGTGTTTATGTACAACTTTATTTGAAGTTATAATACCCATGTGAGAATAGGGTTAAAATATGTTGATATAAATGATGAAATTAGAAGTTTAAGTGATTTAAATCCATGTGCTCGGTAGGATTTCAAGTAGGCTAAATTTATGCATGTAGAGGATACAAAACCAGATTATGAGTTCTAATTTAGATGAGAAAAATCTCGGTTTTATGTTGAGTATACATGAAGAACATGAAAATTTAGGGTTTTGATGAATAAATGTTATGATTCATTCTTAATCATAAATTATGATGCTTTGATGTTGTAATTATGTTGTAAATCATCCTAATACATGTAGATAATGGTTGGGTCAATTGGTTTTAAGTTTGGTGAAGGATCATGTGAGTTATGCTAAAGAAAATGGTGAAAAACGCAGAAACGCAACGAGGAAGATGAACTGCTACTTTTCGAATCGGTTCCTAGAACTCCTATAGTTTTGTCAGGGAAACTTTTGGAACTTTGTTAAAATATAACGAGGGACTTGTAATATTACATTAGGAATATCATGGGATTATGAATTAGTCTTAATGAGATAATTGAGGCGGGGATTCAACATGCTTAAATTGTGACGTAATTAATTTGAGAGAGAGAGAATGAGTTATGGGGATTTTAAATGAGTTTATTTTATGGACCAGTAGGTTGTGATTGAGTTAACTACTCAAATAATTGAAGGGCTAACTAGGACCCTTAGAGTAGATAATAATACTCGGATAAGTATGATAGTGGGTATAATCTTGACTTAACAAGTACGGGGAGTATTCAAGTGGGATATACTACGTACTAATGATGATGTTTGCGTTGTGTTTATACCTGCTGATTATTATGTATTTATATAGGTTATATGTTACCTATTATATGACTGGTGTAAATTGTTAGCATACCTATATTGCCTACTATCACGAAAGTTCTCGAGTAGTGGGTGATCCCACCTTGACGATTCCAGTGAGGTATGGATTTGTGCCCCAGAACATAAAACTTAGGGTGGTCCACTAAGTGTCATGTATTAGTGGGACTGGAAGGTCATTTGGGTACGTTAGGTATGTGGATAGCCCAAGGACTTAAAACTATGTTTGTGTACGCTATGTGGTATTTGATTTTGGGTTCGAGGAGACATGCCTAACCAGTAGTCCTTATTGTAGTATGTGTGATACATGGATTTGATAGAAGAATATGCCCTTATTAACAGGGGTTATCCTAAGGGATGCCGTAGTTATATATATTAGTGTGTAAAATATATACTTGTATGAACATTCTACTTAAGTGTGATAGCATACAGTTAGAGAGTGTAAATCTGAAAGTAAATTAAGTAGATAAGCTAAACTAAATGATTTGAAGATAATATATGTGAAATGTTACTTGTGATGCTAATAACGTACGAGAAATGTTAATTATCAGTTAGCATACTATATGGGCGGCACGGGGGAAAGGAAATGTATAGATAGTCAATTAGTTACTTATGTCTAGTTAGCTTGGGTAGTATGTCTAGGGGGTTAAGTAGAAAACATTAGGCGTTCACTACAGATGAGAGGTGAGGAAACTCGAGAGAGTGTGTGAGAACCTAACATATGTTTCTAATAACTAATTTTTAAACTGTGATAAATACTTGCTAAATGTTTTGGGTTCTAATCCTTGCTATAAATATTTTCAAAACCTTTTAGGTGTCCAGCCATAGGGATGCCAGATTTGATTTCTATTCTAGGGATGCGCAGCTTCAGCATATGTGAATGCATATAGGATTTGGACTAGACGCCTCAGTTGTTCATCCTAAATTCGAATCTCATTATCTTAGTATTTCATTTATGGGTGAGTTGCCATTTGCACTTTATTCAGTCATTCAGTTCAGAATTATATTAGGATTTATTTATCACCTGTTGGATTTATTATTTGGATTTGGTGGTCGATGATTTATTAGGCAAGACACTTATTTATTTATATCTTGTGATGATTTAGACTCTACTACTATGTGAATGATTTAATTTAGTTTTTTGCATATTTTTATCCGTTAAATGAAAAGATATAATTTTGACACCGTCTTAATTAACTAATAGGTGATTAGTAATTAATATTTTTTACTGTGATGCTAAGAATGAACCAAATGAAAATCCTGTTTAATTTAATAAAGGACTGATCACCAGATATTTAATTGGGCGGAGTGTCACATCTCTCTCTTTAACTAAGCTACACCATCCCATGGCCAAATACACAAATTTTAATCCCAATTAAGGAAGAAGTTGGGTAGAAGAAGCCATTATTGTAACTCTATTGAAGGAGTTGGAGATTTCTTGGAGCTTTGGAGTTTTTAGGAGACTTCAAGCCATTCCCTTCAGTTTCTCCTCTTCGCATACAAGGCAAGGTTTTCCTCTAAGTGTTTTCATGATTAAAATCTATTAGAATGCATCATAGAAGGGTTTATTTTTTAAATAACATTTTCTAGTATGTATATTTAAAGTTTTCTTACAAAAAAATTGATTTTTGAGAAAATAAGTAAAAATGGATTTTTGAAGAACAAATGGTATTTTAATCTTGAAATATAAGGAAATAAGCATCAAAATATATTTCTATGCTAAAATCATGTTTGGTTGCATATTTAAGTACTTCTAGGCTTGAAAACCTCCCAAAAATGTGTAAATTGTTGTAGTATGTTGAAAACGGGCTTACAATCACAATATATGGGATTAAAAATGGGTTTCTTGGTGAAATAAAAAGGTTGGTAAATATTAGTCCTAAATATGTTGTAAAACCATGGTGAAATGAGGAAGAAATGACATTTAATACAACATATGTGAATGCGGGTAAAGTAGACATTTTGATAAAAATGGTATTTTTGACATTAAATATGTTGCTTGAAAGGAAATATAAAGAAATGGGATTTTCTTTGAGAAAAAAGGATAATGTTTGAATTTTGGATATAAATTCTTGGAATATGGTTTTGAACATAAAATGACGATTTGTAATGCCATAATGGAAAAAAATATGCTTTTTTCTTAAGATTTCGATAAACGAAGGGTTAAAAGGAAATTTTGACAAAATTAGAGGGTCCTAGCTGTTGTACTTCCTCATTTGACCTTGTCCATCAGTTTTGTGAATAAAGGGATGGACGAATGAAAGGGCATGAAAACGGTGAAGGTAAAGTACTAATGCGGACATTGTAAAAATATTAAAACACATTGATATGGACTCGGATGAGATCAAAAAATAATTAAGAAGGGTCCGGAGCCCTAGGGTGAAAGAACCAAAAGCACTGGCCAGAGTATATATTAGTATAGCCGCCAATCTAGAGCTCATTAAAGTATGCAGTTATTGGAGGATTATGAGAAAAGATAATGGAAATGAAAATGAATTTAGTTGTGCGTAAGGAATGTAAATAAGACAACCTAATAAAAAGGGACAAAATGGATACTAAGGAATAAAATAAGATTAAATAATCTTTAGGCCTGGTAAAAGGGTGGCATAAACAAATTAAGTGTGAGTATGAGCACATCACTCGAGTGTATTATATAATGGTTGCATTATACTGGCTAAGTTGATAATCATTTTCGAAATTGTTTAAAATACTTGTTATATGTATAGTATTTCCATTGAAAACTTACAGTTTAGTATTTTTCACTTTATTGAGCAATCACTCACCCTTGCTTCTTATGTTAAAAAACCCATCCCTCAGGTACATAGAGTAGGGACATTGGCAAGAACGCCGGTAAGGTCCCTGAGGGAAATATTCATCATTGGAAGCTCTACCATTTTATATATATAACTTATCTTTTGAAAATGTTGGATTTGGGATATTTTAGACTATTTTTATTCAATCCTTGGTCCAAGTGTTGTAATAATATGAGGAAAATCATTTTTATTTCCTATCTATTAAGTATTGTTAGACTCAATGAATTTTCATAAATAAACCTTGTTAGTCAACCTAACTATGTAAAACGATAACTTATTTCTTAAATTAAAACTGACGACTTGACTCTTATAAAACGGTGCAATTAAAGGATTTTCCAGAAATAATAGAATTGGACTTTCCCCCTCCCCCTTTAACTCCTTAACTCGGTGCAGGTTTACCTGACGATGACCCAAATTTGGATCAGGCATTACATATGATCAGTGGGATATCGAGACGTGGGAAATCGCTTGCATTGTGTTGCTATTGCAAGCATCCAATAATGACTATGAAGAAGGTTACAAGTATCAAGGAAGCACATCAAGGCTTGAAGGCATCAATTCTGTGAGTAAGTCTAAATTAGTCTTGTAAACCGCCTATATAATAGTGGCCATGTGTGGCTGGGCCGTTTGAGATTTTTCTCATTATGAGTTTTCCTAGTACATGGCCGTGTTGTGATTTACTTATTTTATTCTTGCTCATACTCACCTATATGAATGCTTAGGTTCGGACTAAAATTGGTACATTTTTTTTACACAACACTTGTGGTTTTTCAAATTTGGTGCAAGTTAGTTAAAAATCGTGAAAATAAAATTTGGTGGTGTTTTTCATACAAACCATAGGGAACTTAATGTTTCTCACTCCCCTTCATTCTTTACTTCATTTCCCAGTAGACCAAACATACATTTATAATTATGATGCGTCCACAAATATATAACCCCTATTTCAATCCAATTTTTCATATTTGCACATTTCACCCCGAAACTTCAGAACTTCCTAATTTGACCTTAGAATGATGCAGCATTTGAACTTATGTGTTCCTCATTTCGAGGCCAATAAATTCCTAACAGAGTCAGAGCTTAAAAGGTCTGACTTTTCGATTGGCCTGAATCTTTGAATTTTGACTTTTTTCAATATAAAACTTTGACACTTCATAATTTTTTCGTTTGAGATGGAATTGATATGCCGTTTAATTTCAGACATTTTTTGTTGTAAGACCGATAATCTTCATGAAGAGTTCGAGTTTAGCACTACCTTTTGCCCCTAAAAGTGCATTTACAAATATTTCTTGTTATGAATGATTCTAGACTTCGGCATTATCTTCCTAAACATTGCAAATAATCAAATATACCTTGCAAACGTGATTAATCATGAATATCAAGGTTATACAGTAAATGAGTATAATTTGTGCGATTTAACAAGAGTAGGACTACAATATCGCACAAAATTAGGGGCAACAAAAGAAAATATTTAAGACTAATCAAAGATCGTCCTTGAAAATGGAGATAATGGTGAAATGAGTGGCTCCACAGGGAAGGTGAATGGGGAAAATGATTTCCCCAATGAAAAAATAGTCATTAGCCATACACCAACCAACAACCAACACGTCTCAAAATGCATCCCTCCAAAAGGAAAAGGGAATTGGAGAGATGAAAAGAGACTTTTGGGGCACAATCAATCAAAGTGATCTCATGATTAGATTTGTAACACGTTAATAGCAAATGTTGGGTCCCCCAAGACAACCATATGTCTTAGTTGGAGAGAATAACAAAATTTTGTCCATTTATGGGGATTATTTATTCCAGTAAAGAGAAAAAAGTTCTTAATTGGACACATCCACTAGTGCAATGAGATCTGGTGGGACCACTACCAATAATAAAAATGCATATAGAATAGAGCAAAGTTGAAATATTTATGGTTGAAAAAATACAAAAACATGTACAAGTACATGCAACATACCAAATTTGGTCACAACATTAAATGGTTGAGATAAATATTATGCCAATATGGCAACATTGGCTTAAGTAAAATCAAACACCAAAATTATCATAATAAATAGGGAAATTCATAACAAATTGGCTCAATCACAAGTCTTCAAACAAGTGATTCATAACAAAAATAATATTTTTCTATTAATAATCTAGAAATTCAAAATTACAACAATTGGAGAAACATAACATTATTCTCTGGTAATTGAATAGTAATTAGGAAATAAGTAAGAAACATAGTGATGGAATGTATTCCACAGGTAATTGATATTCTTATCCTCTGATTGCAAATATCATTTGTCTCAGACCTAACCTAAAAATATTGGTTCATAAGATTGGACGTTCAACACTACTTCTTGAGCCTTCCCTTTCAATTCTTTAGCTTTAAGTAGAATGTGGTTTAATGAAAGGACTTCCAAACCTTATCTCATTGGTTCATCTTGATGATTCACATAGTACCCTTTGAATTTTCTCCACTTCTCTAAAACCCTATTGGAAGAGGTATGAAGTTTATCACAAAGTTTAACTCGACGTTCTTTATCTTCCAAGTTAACAAAAAGTTAGTTGATCCTTCTGGAAAATGAGGAATAAGTTTTAAGAATAATGGAGATGTAGAATTCAGACACATGAGGGAATTTTTCAAAATGATCAAGGACATAGGAAAAGTTACTTTGGTCTTAGACTTTTAGCACAAAAAAGGGAGGAACGTGAGAAAAGGCATGCAATACTTCTAAAGCTTTTCCAACATCAATTGTAGGGGAATGATACTTCAAAAAAGGACGTCCAATGCTCAAACCACCCTGGAAATATTATTCCAGATCACAGGTTGGATCCCCAACTGAATTTTATGGTTATACAATTAGGTCAAGGATCATTGGACAAGATGTCTCATTCACCAACGCTTCGAAGGAACTAAAGTTAAAGTTATCGTTTGATAAAAAGAAAGAAGTATACATACCATTCGAGATAAGATGATATGGGGGTTAAAAAAAGTGTGACAAATAGAGTTAACCATGCCATACCTAGAAGTATCATAAGTCACGGAATTCTAGACAACCAAAAGGTTCATATATTCATAGTCATTGACTCGGAAAGGATAGAAATGCTTAATAAGCCTTGATTAAGCATAAGCCCACCAATGTTTATGAGTGATGGAAGAATGAGTCACTTGTGGAAAATATTTAAAGGAAAAGCGAGGGATAATAGGAGAATAAACAATATTTATTTCATCAAGGGGAGGAGCCAATAGATACCCATAGTGAACTAAGGTCTGATGATGACTTTTGTTAACATGCTCTTTAGGGCTAGACTAAGATATTTCAGCTTTAGCCATACGCTTATATCAAACTTCAACACCTTCAGATACATCCATGATTTTTTAATCATCAACTAAGGACTTATAAATTAAAACAAAAGAAGATGTTCCCTCACAAGATGGATGGAAGAAAAAGGTTTGATCAGCCCAACCGTCAAAGAGTCTAAAATAATATGGTTCTTCATAATCCGTAACTGGTTCAGTTGCAGCTTTTTAAAGCTGATCCACGGGAGAAAATCCATTCAAAATAGGTGGAAGAGGAATGGTAGAGTCTGAAATAGGATTACATTCTATATGATTCGCTATGTCCCATGTACCCCAATCTCCAGCGTTAATCTAATTTCCATCATAAAATTGATCAGAAGCATAATTGATAAAGAACCAATGATCCATACCATCGTTTATAGAGTTTGAAGTTGAACCAGGCTCAAAATTTATTTTGGATATAACACCATTGTCTTCTTTAAAAGCCATTGTTAATGTAGAGAAAATGGAAGACGGAGGGACAAGAAGCTCGGGTGAAAACCAAAAGAGTGATGGATTATGATAAAGTTCTTTACACCAACATAAGACAACTATTCACTCACATTTATAACGTTGTAATCATGACTAGGGCGTGGGATAATGGTGTGTGGAGCTTAATAGTCGTACAGGGGTATGTTTATGCCATATTATAACCGTCTAATAGAATGTTGCAATTACAAGTCGATAATTACAACCTAAATGTAATGGGTCAGTTTAATGTAAGTAAATGCTCAAATGATTGAAACATGTCAAGACTTTGAAAATGGATTAAGGATTAAAGTGATGGTTTTAGGAGAGTTTGATCACCTGGACAAGAAAATATAATTAGATAGCCATTCAACAATTACGAAAGTAGTTCATGGTAAGGAACTCTATAAATAAGAAGCTAAAGGACAATGGAAAAGCGGACTCCCTTAACAAAAAAACTACATTACTCTGTGACACCCCGACTAATTAAATACCGGGTAGCTACTCCTTTATAAAATCAATTCAAAATGCCAAGTTGGCTCAGTTAATAGCATCACTGTCGAAAACATTTTATTATTACTAACCACCTAGTATTTAAAAAGCAAGTTGCCAAATTTTAATATAAGTCTGATTAACATGCAACAATGTAAAGAAGAAGTAAATAACACCATTCCATACTGAAGTAAAATGAATAACCATCACAATAGAGTAAATAAAGTCTGGAGGAAAACTCCTCACTACAATCCCATAACTGAAATGAATAACCGAAACTGAAATAAAACATGCTAAAGTCTGAAAACTGAAATATAAAAGATGTCTCTAAAGAAATGGGCAACATGCCCTACAACTGATAGATGGTGACTCTGGAATACAAAAGATAGAAGCGTCTACATGCAAATCCCTGTAGCTTCCACAAGCAGCTACAGCTCGTCACCTGAATGAGTATCCTATGCTTGGTGTCCTTGTGGCTGGGCACCTAAAAATGGTTTTACAAAGAAAAAGAGATTTGAAAAGCAAACGGGTCAGAGCCCGAATGTGGAGTTATATTTTAAAAACCTGCAAGTGCTTTAAAAACATTTAAAACATTAAATGCAAAATACATGTTAGGACGTGCACTCATATGATATTCTCACCTCTCGTCTAACTGTGCACTCCTAACGCAAGTACCCATCTACAATAATATAACCACTAGCTAAGTGACATCATAACTAGCTAGACTGTAATAGTTCCTACCCTTTTTACCCGGTTCTATTAACATATAATGCTCGTAATTAAATAGAGGTTTAACGTAAACTCAGTTACTAAATATGCCATTGATATAACTATCAGTTAACTCATTATATATCTCGAAACAATACCGTAATATTTTTACAACATTAACAGGAGGATTTCCATTAATTAAATGTATATTATTCACAACATAAATATACGATACAAGCACCCCGCAATCTAAGCTATGGTGCACACATACTCTGCTATCCATCCCGGTACATCACGTACATAAGGATTACATATTCCGAATCTCTCAGGAATAGTTTACCGATAACAACATCACAAATAATGGAGGCGAACACAGTCACCATCACATGGGTCACGCACATACCTACGCTCCCATGATCAGCGGACTTATTAATATCACAATAAGTCTTTCTATGACCTATGTTCATCGAGGTACCAGTCTATATCCCCCCCGTAGGCACACAAGGATTAGAGGGTCCTAAGTGAACGCAACCTCCCGTGATAGCAAGTATGGTAGGTATGTCATACACACAATCCATATACTAATACTAAGTAAACACACATCTTAGTAATACTGTATTTTAATCGTAGTACGTATCGCATTCTCGTACTAACTATAATTATAATAATTTATACTAATCCGATTTGTGATTATACGCGCTATAATTTCTCACGTCGTAATAGACACTCACGTCTCATCCCAAACCGTCCATGTAATACAACTCTCGTATATAATTTACTCTTCATAATTGCCCAAAAGTCCCAATTCTATCACTATATCATCAAAGGAATGCTAACTCTACCCTTGAACCAGTTTCCGGGACTCCAAAAGTCAAAACAGTTCTAAAAGGACCAACTGTCAACTCGTTAGAATTTTCGTTCGAACGAGGAGGTTCGAACGAGATCCTTCTGTCAACTCGTTAGAAGTCTCGTTCGAATGAGGCTGTTCGAACGAGATCCCAGTTCGTTCGAACGAACTGTTCCTTCTAACGATATCTCGTTCGAACGAAATATCGAATGAGATCCCTTCTCGTTAGTAACGACTGGTCAACTCGTTAGAAGCTCGTTCGAACGAGTTCGTTTGAACGACCTGGGGGCTGCTTCTAACGAGCTACCAGTTTCGGCCCAGATTTTTCCCATCTCGTTTTTCACCATTTTTATCACTTCAATCCTTCTCCAAAGTTCGTTCTAACAATGATTTAAGTCCTCTAATCATACTAAAACATGCTTAGGTCATAAACTAACGTCTTTTAAGGCAATAAGGCATCCTAAACATCATTAAATCCCAAGATTTTATACTTTTCCCCAATATCATCAAGAACATAAACCCTAGATATATATCAACATCAAATTCCAGAATTTAATTCGTTTTTCTTTCACCCAATCATGTATTAACATCAGATTAATTGTCTCCAAACTATTCTACATGCAATTCTCTTCACAATTTCTCAAGTTCTATGATCTAATCTACATGGGTTTTCATATTTATCAAGAACAAACCATAAATCCGAATTTTCTAACATGGAAAGAACATTTGCTGAAATTAAACATAATTAAACCACTTGCCTTGGTTTGATTTCTGATTTGGTGTAGGTTTGGTGAAGATTCTGCAGAGTTTCCTCTCTCTCTAAGTTCCTTCTCCAATGGTGGCTCAAGGTGGCTAGGGTTTGATTTGGGGAAACTTAGAAAACCTAAATGACAACCTACGTAGCCTTCTAGGTTAATATGGGTTGGTTAATGGGCTTAATGGGTTTAATCCACATCAGATTTACATCTCTAATTTTCGTCACTTTTAATTCCTAAAAATGTAAAATTACCAAAATACCCTTTAAGTTACCGGTATGGCCTAAAAATACCCCGGGACCCAAACTATACCCCCGGCTAGTGTTTTCTGACTATCTCGACCCTTCCGAACGCGTTGGCGCACTCAAAACGACCATATGGATTATAGATTTTAAATTCACTTTTATTAACAAAATATTATACCGTGACGCGGCGGTCCCACGCGTCTCAACAAAATTTCTAAAATGCCGTATATAAATCTCACGACAAATTTTATAATACCAAATACATATATAATCATATATACACCTAATCAAATACCAATTCGCATTTCATTAGTATTTATAACCCGGATTAATTTCCAATTAATACGCATTTAATTAATTAATCCCATAAATAAATATAGACAAAAGTACGGGGTATTACATACTTCCCCTCTAATAACTGAATTTCGTCCCGAAATTTGAAACTAGAAAGTACCTGCTAAAAATAGCTCTGGATAACGTTCGCGCATCTCATCCTCGCGCTCCCATGTGGACTCCTCGACATTGTGATGTTGCCACTGAACACGCACTAACGGGACTATCTTTGACCGCAGTTTCCTCTCGCTTCGGTCCAAAATAGCAATTGGCCCCTCCTCGTAGGAGCTATCCGGCTGGAGATCGATGTCCTCCACAACGATGTGAGAATGAGCCAAATTATCTCTAAGGTATTTCCTCAGCGAGGAAATATGGAACACGTCGTGAATCCGATGCAAGTGCTCTGGTAGTCCAAGTCTATACGCAACGGGTCCGATCCGCTCAATAATAGGAAACGGCCCCACATACCTCGGTGCCAACTTCCCCTTCTTCCCGAATTGCATAATCCCCTTCATCGGAGAAACCCTGAGCAAAACCTGGTCCCCCACTTGGAACTCCCTGAAAAACCTCTTCGCATCAGCAGAACTCTTCTGCCTGTCTTGAGCTACCCGAATGCGACTCCGAATCAACTCAATCCTTGTCGAAGTATCCTGGATCACTTCCGGCCCAAGTAGTTTGTTGTCCCCCACTTCTAGTCAACATGCTGGGGAACGACAAGGCCTACCATACAATGCCTCAAACGGAGCCATGCCAATCGTGAACTGATAGGAGTTGTTGTAAGCAAACTCCACCAGTGGAAGGTACTGCTCCCATCCACCCCCGAAGTCAATAATGCACATGCGTAGCATGTCCTCCAACATCTGATTGGTGCGCTCTGTCTGCCCATCGGTCTGCGGATGATAAGCCGTACTCAACCGCAATTCCGTGCCCATTGCCTCCTGGAAACTCTCCCAAAACCTCGAGACAAATATCTTGTCTCTGTCAGACACAATATTTAGGGGCACACCGTGAAGTCTCACAATCTCTGAAATGAAGAGCTGGGCATACTGTCCCGTAGTGTAGTCAGTCCTTACGGGTAAGAAGTGAGCGACCTTGGACAACCTGTCCACAATTACCCAAACGGAGTCGTGTCCCCTCTGCGACGTAGGCAACCTCGTGACAAAATCCATGGATATGCTCTCCCACATCCACACCGGAACCTCCAACGGCTGTAGCAATCCTGCTGGTCTCTGATGATCCACTTTTACAAGCTGACAAGTGGCGCATTTTGAGACAAACTCAGCGATATCTCTCTTCATACCGCTCCACCAATATTGCCGTCTCATGTCTTGGTACATTTTGTCCCCTCCGGGATGTACCGCGAACCGTGAGCCGTGCGACTCTGGCATCACATCGTGCCGCAATTCTTCCCCTTCCGGAACTACCAATCTCCCATTGAAGTACAATCCCCCGTCTGAGCTAACGGTATAGGACTCGGCTCCCTCTGCAAGTAATCGAACTATCTGCTCTTGACAGAATGAGTCATTAGCCTGTGCCCATACTATCCTCATGATAATCTGCGGTGTAACGGTCAGTACAGACATGAAAGATCGGGCCACTGCATCCTGGTTACCCAATTCCTTCCACTTAGCTTTCCACACCTCTGCCACCTCATCTGCTGGCCTGCGGCTCAACGCGTCTGCTACCACGTTAGCCTTACCCGGGTGGTACTGGATATCGAACTGGTAGTCCTTCACAAATTCAAGCCACCTACGATGCGCATATTCAGTTCCTTCTGTGTGAACAGATACTGTAGTGACTTGTGGTCCGTGAACAGCTGAAACTTCTCCCCCAACAGATAGTGCCTCCAAATCCGTAAGGCAAATACCACTGCTGCCAACTCTAAATCATGCGTGGGGTAATTCTTCTCATGAGGCTTAAGCTTACGGGAAGCATAAGCTATGGCATGTCTCTCCTGCTGCAATACACCTCCCAGTCCTTGCAAGGACGCATCGGTGTAAACCAAATACTCAACTCCCGGTCTCGGCAATGCTAACACAGGTGCTGAGGTCAATTTGTCCTTCAACTCATCGAATGCCAACTGACAGGCATCACTCCAGATATATGGCACACCCTTACGAGTAAGATGTGTCAAAGGACCTGCTATCTCCGAGAAACCCCGAATAAACCTCCTGTAGT
Source organism: Sambucus nigra (assembly GCA_949130495.1). Classification (NCBI taxonomy): domain Eukaryota; kingdom Viridiplantae; phylum Streptophyta; class Magnoliopsida; order Dipsacales; family Adoxaceae; genus Sambucus; species Sambucus nigra. The sequence goes on along the minus strand of OX422207.1, from coordinate 304,086,858 downwards.
ATCCTACTAAACCCAAGAAACTACGAATCTCCGTTGGCGTCGTGGGCTGTCCCCACTCCCTCACCGCTGATACCTTCCCCGGATCGACAGATATTCCCTGGTCGGAAATAATGTGACCCAAGAACTGGACTTCCTTCAGCCAAAACCCGCACTTCTTGTATTTTGCATACAGCTCGTTCTGACGAAGTGTCTGCAAAACCTGCCTCAAATGCTCGGTGTGCTCCTCCTCTGTCTGAGAGTAAACCAGAATATCATCAATGAAGACGATGACAAACTGGTCTAGGAAATCCCTGAACACTCTGTTCATCAAGTCCATAAACACTGCTGGAGCGTTGGTCAAGCCGAAAGGCATAACCCGAAACTCGTAAGAACCATATCTCGACAAGAATGCGGTCATCGAGACATCCTCCTCCCTGATACGCAACTGATGGTATCCCGACCTCAAGTCAATCTTCGAGAAGAAAGAAACTCCTCTCAACTGGTCGAACAAGTCATCGATTCGAGGCAACGGATACTTATTCCGTATCGTGACCTTATTCAACTCTCGGTAGTCCACACACAATCTCAGTGAACCGTCCCTCTTCTTCACAAATAAAACTGGGGCACCCCAAGGTGAGGTACTCCTGCGAATAAAGCCTTGTCCTAACAGCTGCTCTATCTGATCCAGTAGCTCTCTCATCTCAGCTGGAGCCATACGGTACGGTGCGCGTGCTATAGGTCTCGTACCCGGTAGCAAATCTATAATGAAGTCTATCTCCCGACTGTGTGGTAAGCCTGGTATCTCCTGAAACACATCTGAATACTCCCTGACAACCGGGATCGAATCCAAAGGAATCACAACCTCCTTAGAGGTATCCTCCTCTATGTAATACAGATGAGCGGTCGATCCTCCCTCTGGACGAGGCATCGCCACTATAAACATCTCTTGCCCCGGAATGGCAAAAACAATGCTCCCGCTGAAGCAATCAATCATGGCCCTATATGCTACGAGCCAATCCATACCGATGATCACATCGTGAACATGCATGTCTAACACTAACATGTCTGCAGGCAATACCAAACCACCAATCTCTACCCCCACTCCCCGGCATATAAAGAAAATAAGTGACCCACTCCCTAATGGTGAGTCGACACACGTCACTGTGCTCTCTGCCGTAGCTAACAATCCTAAAGCTTTCGCGAAGTGTGTAGCTATAAAACAGTGTGTAGCACCCGTATCAAATAACACCCGACCCATAGTGCCATGGATAGGAAACGTACCCTCGATCGCGGGCGGTGCATGTGGAACTGCAGCCTGGTGAACGTTGTAGACACGTCCATACTGTAGCTGCCCCTGCTGAGCTGGGGCTGCTGGAATGGCTGGCAATACTGCCATCTGCGGTGGTGCGGGAAGAGCGGCGGGAAATACAGGTCTCTGCGGCTCCTGGCGAGCACCCTGCTGCTGCTGCTGTGGGGCCCTGCCCCTATCAGGACAATCCTGCTTCTTATGGCCAGTCTTGCCACAAGTAAAGCACTTCCCTGGGAAGTTCCCTCCCCTCTGCCCCTGCTGTCCCCGGCCCTGGTGGCCGTTACCGTTCCTCCCTTGGCCCTGCTGGCCCTGATGGAACTGCTGCCCATTCTGGCCCTGATGGCCCTGACGGAAACCTCCCTGACCCTGCCTGTAGTTCCCTGACCGGAACCTTTTATTATCCCCCTGCTGGGTACCCTGCTCATTCTGTCTCTGCCCCTGACCGGTTTGTGCCCCGCTGGCACCATGTCCTCCAGTCCTGCCCTGATGGCTAGACTCCCCCGACCGCTTGCCCTCGGCCATATGAAAACGGTGGTCCTGGCAGTGTAATAATGCAGCGTTAACCACATCAGAATACGTGGCCAACGATAGGTTCCCTAGCAGATGCTGACGGATCCTCCAATTCAACCCGTCGGTGAACTTCTCTATCTTCTTCTTCTCTGTTGGAATCTCGTCTGGAACGATATTCAACAGGTTAGTGAACTCGGCCTCATACTCGGCCACTGTCTTGCCCTCCTGCTTCAAACTCATCAGCTTCCTCCTCATCTCTGTATGAACTGCGGACGGAAAGTACTTGCGGTCGAACCGCACCCAGAACTCCTGAATCGTGAGGGTATCCCTCTCCTCCGCGGTGGTAATAGACTCCCACCACTGTAGTGCAGATCCCACTAGCTTGAAAGTAGCTAGCACCTGTTTCTGAACATCAGTGCACTCATGCATCCTCAAATGCCTCTGTATGTCCTTCCTCCATTGGCTCGAGACTACCACATCTGAGCTACCTGCAAACTCTGGCGGATGCTCTTTCTGAAAAGCGTCTCGTACACGCTCCCAAGCAGACGGGAATGCATTAACCTGTGCTGGCGCGGCAACCGGCGCCAGAGGCGGTGCCTGCTGAATCACGGCAATCGCGGCATTTACCGCTTGGGCTACTATAGCAGCAACCTCAGCGGCGTTCATCATGCCCTGAACTGGAGCGGGCTGGGGTTCGGGCATTGCATTCCTGGGAACTCGTCGTGCACGTCGTGGAGGCATCTGAAATAAGAACAAAGTTTATAAGTTCGCAGTTTATAAACTTAATATAGCTGAAGAACGAAGCATACACAAAAAGAGTACAACAGTCCTAAAATATAGGGCTCTATATCAAAGAAAACGTAGCGGAAACATAATAGTCGTACAGATCCTAAAGGACACTAGAACCTGATGCTCTGATACCACCTGTGACACCCCGACTAATTAAATACTGGGTAGCTACTCCTTTATAAAATCAATTCAAAATGCCAAGTTGGCTCAGTTAATAGCATCACTGTCGAAAACATTTTATTATTACTAATCACCTAGTATTTAAAAAGTAAGTTGCCAAATTTTAATATAAGTCTGATTAACATGCAACAATGTAAAGAAGAAGTAAATAACACCATTCCATACTGAAGTAAAATGAATAACCATCACAATAGAGTAAATAAAGTCTGGAGGAAAACTCCTCACTACAATCCCATAACTGAAATGAATAACCGAAACTGAAATAAAACATGCTAAAGTCTGAAAACTGAAATATAAAAGATGTCTCTAAAGAAATGGGCAACATGCCCTACAACTGATAGATGGTGACTCTGGAATCCAAAAGATAGAAGCGTCTACATGCAAATCCCTGTAGCTTCCACAAGCAGCTACAGCTCGTCACCTGAATGAGTATCCTATGCTTGGTGTCCTTGTGGCTGGGCACCTAAAAATGGTTTTACAAAGAAAAAGAGATTTGAAAAGCAAACGGGTCAGAGCCCGAATGTGGAGTTATATTTTAAAAACCTGCAAGTGCTTTAAAAACATTTAAAACATTAAATGCAAAATACATGTTAGGACGTGCACTCACATGATATTCTCACCTCTCGTCTAACTGTGCACTCCTAACGCAAGTACCCATCTACAATAATATAACCACTAGCTAAGTGACATCATAACTAGCTAGACTGTAATAGTTCCTACCCTTTTTACCTGGTTCTATTAACATATAATGCTCGTAATTAAATAGAGGTTTAACGTAAACTCAGTTACTAAATATGCCATTGATATAACTATCAGTTAACTCATTATATATCTCGAAACAATACCGTAATATTTTTACAACATTAACAGGAGGATTTCCATTAATTAAATGTATATTATTCACAACATAAATATACGATACAAGCACCCCGCAATCTAAGCTATGGTGCACACATACTCTGCTATCCATCCCGATACATCACGTACATAAGGATTACATATTCCGAATCTCTCAGGAATAGTTTACCGATAACAACATCACAAATAATGGAGGCGAACACAGTCACCATCACATGGGTCACGCACATACCTACGCTCCCATGATCAGCGGACTTATTAATATCACAATAAGTCTTTCTATGACCTATGTTCATCGAGGTACCAGTCTATATCCCCCCCGTAGGCACACAAGGATTAGAGGGTCCTAAGCGAACGCAACCTCCCGTGATAGCAAGTATGGTAGGTATGTCATACACACAATCCATATACTAATACTAAGTAAACACACATCTTAGTAATACCGTATTTTAATCGTAGTACGTATCGCATTCTCGTACTAACTATAATTATAATAATTTATATTAATCCGATTTGTGATTATACGCGCTATAATTTCTCACGTCGTAATAGACACTCACGTCTCATCCCAAACCGTCCATGTAATACAACTCTCGTATATAATTTACTCTTCATAATTGCCCAAAAGTCCCAATTCTATCACTATATCATCAAAGGAATGCTAACTCTACCCTTGAACCAGTTTCCGGGACTCCAAAAGTCAAAACAGTTCTAAAAGGACCAAACTGACAACTCATTAGAAGTTTCGTTCGAACGAGGAGGTTCGAACGAGATCCTTCTGTCAACTCGTTAGAAGTCTCGTTCGAACGAGGCTGTTCGAACGAGATCCCAGTTCGTTCGAACGAACTGTTCCTTCTAACGATATCTCGTTCGAACGAGATATCGAACGAGATCCCTTCTCGTTAGTAACGACTGGTCAACTCGTTAGAAGCTCGTTCAAACGAGTTCGTTCGAACGACCTGGGGGCTGCTTCTAACGAGCTACTAGTTTCGGCCCAGATTTTTCCCATCTCGTTTTTCACCATTTTTATCACTTCAATCCTTCTCCAAAGTTCGTTCTAACAATGATTTAAGTCCTCTAATCATACTAAAACATGCTTAGGTCATAAACTAACGTCTTTTAAGGCAATAAGGCATCCTAAACATCATTAAATCCCAAGATTTTATACTTTTCCCCAATATCATCAAGAACATGAACCCTAGATATATATCAACATCAAATTCCAGAATTTAATTCGTTTTTCTTTCACCCAATCATGTATTAACATCAGATTAATTGTCTCCAAACTATTCTACATGCAATTCTCTTCACAATTTCTCAAGTTCTATGATCTAATCTACATGGGTTTTCATATTTATCAAGAACAAACCATAAATCCGAATTTTCTAACATGGAAAGAACATTTGCTGAAATTAAACATAATTAAACCACTTGCCTTGGTTTGATTTCTGATTTGGTGTAGGTTTGGTGAAGATTCTGCAGAGTTTCCTCTCTCTCTAAGTTCCTTCTCCAATGGTGGCTCAAGGTGGCTAGGGTTTGATTTGGGGAAACTTAGAAAACCTAAATGACAACCTACGTAGCCTTCTAGGTTAATATGGGTTGGTTAATGGGCTTAATGGGTTTAATCCACATCAGATTTACATCTCTAATTTTCGTCACTTTTAATTCCTAAAAATGTAAAATTACCAAAATACCCTTTAAGTTACCGGTACGGCCTAAAAATACCCCGGGACCCAAACTATACCCCCGGCTAGTGTTTTCTGACTATCTCGACCCTTCCGGACGCGTTGGCGCACTCAAAACGACCATACGGATTACAAATTTTAAATTAACTTTTATTAACAAAATATTATACCGTGACGCGGCGGTCCCACGCGTCTCAACAAAATTTCTAAAATGCCGTATATAAATCTCACGACAAATTTTATAATACCAAATACATATATAATCATATATGCACCTAATCAAATACCAATTCGCATTTCATTAGTATTTATAACCCGGATTAATTTCCAATTAATACGCATTTAATTAATTAATCCCAAAAATAAATATAGACAAAAGTACGGGGTATTACATACTCGTTCTAACTATTTTTTTTTTATTTCCTATCCTTTTCTTTTTGAATTTATTCACAAGTTTTTCTTGATTCGAAGTAGTTTTTAATGTAGATTATAATTCTATTTACATTTTTTGAAAAGTTTCGTCTCCTTTACTCTTAAACCATTTTTACATTTTCTAGCTTAACTTGCTTTACTTTTCTTATCTTAGATTACAACTTTGTTCAATTTAAGCTTTCTTTTACCTTTACTTATGCACTTAACATTTGCTTCTTTAGATTTTTATTAAGTAAACTTATTTATAATTCACAGTAAAGTCTTCCCTAAGGGAAGAACAAGTCTTCATAATTGAAGCATCGGACGATACATTATCACCTAATTATCGCAAGGTTAAGATAATCAGTTGTTTGGTAAGACCACAATCTTTTCTGACATGCTCAAACATAATCAAAACACCCAATGAAAAAACAACATAGACTAAATTACCTTAACTACTATTACCTATTAATCCAAAAAAAAATCCCCCTTTTGTCTCAAATATACAAGGGAAAGAGTCTGTAGGAAGATATCAAATCAAGCACTAATAATAATAATAATAATAATAATAATAATAATAATAATAATAATAATAATAATAATAATAATAATAATAATAATAATAATAATAATAATAATAATAATAATAATAATAATAATAATAATAATAATAATAATAATAATAATAATAATAATAATAATAATAATAATAATAATAATAATAATAATAATAATAATAATATGTGATATAATTTGCTCAAATGATATAAGTGACATCTGAAAATTGGATATGGACAACATAAGTATGAATCAAATAATTTTAAGTTATTTATATCTCGACATGACCGGTATAAATAATAGTTAAATTATAAATTATCAACAACTAGGGTCATCATACATCAAAATGTCGGAATATAGATAAAAGAATAATAAAACACGAATGTACAATTATAATGACATAAATAAAATGTACCATCCAAAATTTGTCAACAAAACTACACTACGTGAGATTAAAAAGAATAACTAAATACATGAACGAAATATCATATATTTCACTCTCTCCAAAAGTACATCCAAATCAAACCAATAAAAAATAATCTTCTGAACTCATCAAGCCTCCCCATTATTATCTCCACCATTAACTACTCCACTACCACCTACGTTGGATTCTCTTAATCTCTCTAGGACATATTTGTCTAAGCTAATCCTGGTAAAGAGAATCCTTCTTAGTATCTCTAAGATGGCTCGATTTAATACTAAAAATAATTGCTCCCAAATATGTGTCGACCACTTGTCCTGCTGCATCAGTCTCACTCAGTTGTTGATGCTTGGATTGCTGATAAATAGTGAATTGAGCGATAAATGACAAATATGGATACCGTTGCTACTGTTGCTTGGATGGTGCTAGAGAGAGCTGACTGAATGCTAAAGACCGAGTTGTTAGACCATGATGTGACTCGGTCCAGAAGGTTTCATCATCCTCATCTACTTCGAGAGGATGAAGAAGCTCATATATAAGTAAATGAGTGTTGGCACGATGTCCGATGGAAGAATTAACACTAGATAAAGAACTCATGATACATTTTTCGGGAATGTAAGAAACACCACCAATGACTAAGATGATAGTCAACACCATCCCATATGGAAGAAAAAAATCATAACTAGGTATCTCCATTAGTATGAACGGAGGCCATGTGATGCCATATGACCAAATTAAGGTCAATGGACATGCCTAAACCTATTGCATGAAGTAAACAAGTGTAGTGTGCATTATAATATTATGGTGTGTGAGGGGTTAAATATTGAAAATAATAATATTATTTAGGAGTCGGTAGTCGGAGCAGATATGGAGACACTAAGTCGTATTCTTATTATCGAGATGTATAGTGGTATAGTGGATGTTACTATAAATGTCATATAAAGGCGTGATATTATCGGGATCCTTATGGTTATGTGAATGGGGGATTTTAAGAATGTCTAAAAAATGATAATAGTGTCCAGAGAAACATCAATCTGGACACCCCAAACATGATAGAACATGTACTCTCCATATACGCTAGTGTGGGGACAAGCAATTCCAACACAACTAATAAGTAAATGCAATCACCAGAAGAATAAAGAACACGAACAAGAATCATCACAATCACACACAACACAAGATGTATGTGGTTAGGCAATGTGCCTACGTCCACGATGGGGTTTTCTGGTTGTATTTCTCTCTTTGTTACATACCCTTTGCCTCAGGCCAGGGGTATAATATATATATATATATATATATATATATATATATATGTGTGTGTGTGTGTGTGTGTGTGTGTGTGAAAATTAAGAGAGTGGGGGGTGTTGGATACCAACACGCTAACCCTCTATCCCTTAAATATCTCCTTCGAGATTTTAGGGATAGACCACGTCATATCTTGTTAATCATCTTGGGGATTTTAAGTTTCGATCGAGCGCTCCCTGTTGTTAAAAGGTCTTAGTCCGGCTACTCCTTTGGGCCCGCAAGGGGAGAAGTTATACCCACAATTGCCCCTAAAAATTTTGGGCCATAATTTGGGCTCAAGAATTTTAAATAATGACTCTTGCCATGCTCGGATGGCACTATTGTGAATTGTGTGAGGTTCGGGGAGTGAGGCATCATCTCATTAAGGATTTAGGCGAAAAATCTTCTTCGGTCAGTGTGAACCATCATTAGAAAAGTTTAAATTATTGAGCGGAACCGATCTTTGATATTACTTCATAATCTTCAACTATCGAAACGTTCTTTGCTCTCCAGTGTCCCCTACTGTTCCCAAGCTCCATCTTTCATCGTCTTCAAGCCATTTTTAACTCTTCCTCTCTTTTGCCTATGGATTTACATCGTCTCATGCTGAATCTTACTTCCTAAGTTTCCAAACTTCTTTTACTTTCTTTGTTATTGTTGTTAGGGTTTATTTATGGCCAAAATAGGTAATACATCTGTGGATGAGTTTAGGGAGGGTTGGACATTGAATGTGCCCATGTTTCATGCAATGTTCGAGACATTAAGTACGGGCATTGGATTCACGTTCTCTTATTGTCTCAGGGGGGTCTAACTTTTCCCCCAAATCGCCTGTTTTTACACTTCTTAAGGTATTTCTTGAAGAAACGCTTTAAACACTAAAAGCTTTGTTTACAAAGTTGATAACAAGATCTAATGGTTGTGTAAACTCCGAATAAACTTTTTGGGCAAAACTCTTTTCGAAAAACACAAGATGTATTGTAAAATCTATTTCTGAATGTATGGATTAAATTTGACAGTTGATTACCTTCTTTTTTAAAATCTAATAAACATCTACTAAAATTACCATGCAGTCCCAATCACAACAACAGTTAAGAACATTCATAGAATTAGACACAACAATTTTTAACGTGGTAGAACCCTTAAGCAAGGGAAACATCCACGGTGACCTCTGCACCACAAAACAAAAATCCACTAGAATAAAAATCAAGTTACAACACTTAAGCAAACCACAAAGATCCTAACCTAAGTTCAGAATGTACCTACACGAGATTTTCCACTCCAAAGGTATTCTGATTTGGAACTTGATCTTTTCTTGCTGCTTGTTTCTCTTTTCCTTGATCACCTTCTCTTTGAATTCATATTCCAACAACTCTTTCAAATTTAAGATTCTCATACATAACCACGGTGTCTAAGTGTTCGTGTAAAATAGTGTTTGTGATGTGCTATTACATGCAAACATCCTACTCACCCTCTTAATAATTTATACAAACAATCCTAAAAAATTACAATAGTGCTAATATGAAAGTTATTTTTGAATCTTGATTTTTCAAGCAAAGACTTCTTGATCTTTAATTAAACCACAGATCTCAAGAATACCTTGCTCGAAAGACGGTTCAAGGTCTTAAAAACAATTTTAGGGTTTTGAAAATATTTTTAAAATTTTAATCCTCCAATTGAGATCCAAACTAAACTAGAAGTCTACTTTAACAAAAAAGATCCAGACTTAACATGCAAGGACTGATTCAACAAGTTTTTACAGATAAAACTTATTTTCAGATATGTACTCCTTAAAACTTTAGCACGAGTTCTTTTGTGTTCCTTTTATTTTTTAACAGTAGTATTTCATAAAATTTGAAATAAAAATTATTAACACACAACTCACTAGATCTTAAAACTTATTTTTGAAAACTAAACTTTTATATTTCAAAAACTCGTGGAAACAGAATAGATCTAAAATGCTAGATCTGAAAAGAGAAACAGAAAACTATAACATGAGATGTTCTATTTTAGAAAGACTTAGTTTCAATAATGAAACATAAATCTCTCTGAGAGATGAGTTCTGAGAGAATCAAAGATTTTAAGTGGTTTTCAAATGAAAACACAAAACTAACAACACAGAAACCATAGAAGGATCTAACTCTCAAAAGTAGGTTTTCTTGTGTATGGGGCTTTTAGGTTTTGGTGTTTGGTTTGGGAGAAAGCTCAAAAAGGTTTGGATCTATGAAGAAAAATTGGGCTTTTTCTTCTAATTTCTCTCTCTTTTCTCTTCTCTTCTCCCTTCTCTCTCTTCTCTCTACTCTCTCCTATCTCTTAGAAACGGCAAACAGTAAAAAGTATCAAATTGCTGAGGGTTAACCCCTTTTTATACTAAGCGTGGAAGGATCGAGAACATTTGCCACGATCCAACAACTGAGATTAATTCTATTTGAGTTTACTAAGATTCAACGGTATAACACAGGCGGTGGATTAAACTAACACTGATTGGTTAAAGTTTGGGTCACAGGGATTAAGAGAAAACACATGTAGGACGATGATTAAGTTGATCCAAAGGCTGAGGCAAATGTACGCATTTTGTGTCTACCAACAAACACAAATCAACTCATTGGGATGCCAACACGTGTACGCACCAGATGGGATTTTAAACGCATATTTTGAAAATAATTACAAGGCACACCTTCAACTCTCTAGTGTTTTCGGATTCCACACAGGAAAACAATCAGCATAGAAACCAATTTTTTGAAATTCCACTTTTACCCACAATACTTTTTAAAAAAATAAATTTTAATTAATTCAAAAATCCTTGAAAATTATTTAAAATTATATAAAATTATTTTGAATTGAATTAAATTGATTTTACAAAGATTTGAAGTGTTGAAAAAATCATTAAATCAATAAATGATATGTATGATGCAGTGCAAGTGTCCTATTTGTGGTTTTTAGGGTTTAGAATTAACTTCCCTTTGAAGGTTCTCTTGGACTGAATTTATTCATGAAGTATGTACCTTCGAGAAGATGGAGTTCTCAAACTATTCTAACCGATTTTGTCTATATATCCAAACTAGTTGGAACTCCTATATATGCAGACTCAAGTGAGTCAATATATAGTGTGTTCTCAATCTCCCCCGTCGGATATTAGAGACAAAATTCCCTTGAGTATTCTGTACTCTTAGGTCAAAATAAAAAAATCCTATATGTCAATTACAAAAATTCTAACTATCCATTCCCATCCTAGATTCGAAAATAAGGTAAAGAAAATACATTACTCAACTATATACAGTCCAATACCTTACAAAGTATAAACAAGATGTACAACGGGTTTGATATGCCTATAATAAGATAAACACTAAATTGGCAAATTAGTTGAGTTAGAATCAGGAATAGATAGAATAGATAGAAAAATCGCTAATCAATACTAAACAATACTCAAGATATTCTCCTCCAATTTTTCTCAAATATACAAGGGGTATAAAGCACAAAAATGTAGAGATTAATTGAGAGTGATCATGATATGGCTGTTCGCAAATACTCAAACAGAATGTTGTCTAAGGGTTTGGTAAAGAGATCTGCGAGCTGCTTTTGAGTGTTCAGATATTCAATAATTAGGTTTTTGGATTCGATAAGTTCACGGATAAAATGTTGTCTAATCTTAATTTCTTAGTACGTGAGTGCATTACATGATTTTTGGAAATATTAATGGCACTTTAGTTATCACAGAACATGGTGAATTGATTTTCGGTGATACCATAATGACTAAGTGTAAGGACACAAGTCTCCGATTGAGTCTTAATGTAGTGTTGGCTCAATTACGGACAAAAATATTTAAGTCATAGGATAGTGTTCAAGTGCATCCATTCAAGCCTATGTCGTGTTAGTTGAAGACGTAGCGGCCAAGATTAAAAAGCTTCATCATATGCCCAGTTTATTGTGCCTTGTTTCTACATCACCAACATTAGTTCCAATTCCTCCTAAGGTATGAATGCATTACATATATATATATAGGATCTTGGAACAAGTTTTAATGGGTGTAATTTTATTTTAAACTCATGTTTATTTTCAGAAGGTTTCTTTAGAACTTTAAAAGAAAGTTTATGGGCTAAAAATCGAAGTTTAAGCATTCTGGAACTTTGTTCGATATTGTAATTCAAACGAGCTTTTCGTTCGAACGAGAATCTTGTTCAAATGAGTTTGCCAACGAATTTTCCCCATTTGCCTATGTAACTTCGTTAGAAGTATTGTTCGAACGAAAATCTCGTTTGAACGAGATTTCTAGCGAGAAATTTTTCAGCAGTTTTAAATCAGTTTTCCCCATGTTCGTACTTACTTTTACCCACTAACTCTTGACAGAAGTTATATGTGCGGGAACCATGTTTAAAAAACTAAATTTTGACAATTTCTAAATACCTTTTTGAGAGAAAATTTTGAGAGAGAAATTTCTTAGTTCAAAAGTTCGTGTTTTAAGTGTTTGGATTTACAAGAACATTATTCAAAAAAACTTTCGTTTACCCCCATAGTTCATTTATTCCAAGTTACCATATATATATATTGCTTGGAGTGTGTGTGGCACTGAATTTTACTCTACCCAATTGAAGAGTTCGTTTGGGTTTACTTCTACATCCCATAAGAAGAAGTTTGTTGTTTTGTTGCGGCATTCTCACATGGTGAGAGGCATCATGTGTGGTTGACGGTGGTTCCTAATGTCTGATCACTGGATTCAGAGATCGTGGTGGATCTCTGTGGTTATTCTCTAGGCAGAGGTGCGTATAAGAAGGAGCGTCGTGTCTTGGACGGAGTCAAGTTGAATGTTGTAAGTCTTTTCGTCTTGTACTTGTAAAATCGTACTTAGTGGATTTGAGGCTAGGGTCGCCCGAGGTTTTTTCCCGTTGTGGGTTCTTCCTCATACATCGCGGCGTAGAGGTTATTTGTTTATTTTATCTTTTGAAAAATTCACATTAGATGTATGCTTAGGTAAAAAGATAAAATTTGTTTAAATCACTACTCATGCTTAAGTTGGTGCTAAAATTAATTTTGTTCAAGTCATTAATTTTATTGGATAAAATTTGGTTTGGCCTAATTTACGAAATTGAATATTTATTTTTAGGAAAATTTCTAGGACTTGGGTTGAGTTAATATGGTTTAAGTGAAAAATGTATTTATTGATTAATTTAATTTCACTTTGAGTTAATTTTTATTTTAATTTGAAAGAAATTAAAATTTGGTTTTTGTAATTGTTTCGTTGAACCATCTTTATTCCACATCTAAAAGGAAATTACTTTTTGTAAAATAAAAAATTGAGGGTCATCATCTCCAACAAGTGGTATCAGAGCGGGATCGCTAATTTATTGCGTTTAAGATCTTATTTTAAAAAATATTTTTGATAAAAATAGAATTTTCCCCATTTTTAAAATTTTCTATTTTGATGGTTCTAATTACGCATATTGGAAAGCTCATATGCGTTCGACACTTAGGTCTCTAGATGAGAGGGTTTGGTTGTCTGTCGTTAACGGGCTGTCCCCACCTACATATTTAGTTGAAAATGAACGTGTTCCCAAACCCACCAATAGATGGAGTGAGAATGAATTTAAACTTGCAAATTTTAGCGCGGTCACACCGGATGAATTCCGACGCATTATGACGTGTGAAACCGCTAAAGAAGCTTGGTATATTTTACAACTCACTCATGAAGGACCTAGTGTCGTTAAGGCTACGAAACTCCAAAACCTCACCACTCAATTTGAAACCATCAAAATGAATGAAAACTAAACTTTTGATGAATTTTATGCTAGACTTTTCGATATAGTTAATTCATCTTTTAATTTGGGAGAGAAAATACCCGGCAACCGAGTAGTAAAGAAAATTTTAAGGTCCCTACCCGATAGATTTATTCCTAAGGTGGCCGTGTTAAATTCTTTACCCACTTTAGCCTCTACGAAATTAGAAGAGCTCGTAGGTGGTTTACAAAGCTATGAACTAAACATGTTTCCCTCTAAAACTGAAAAGAAAATAGATAAGGGCGTTGATTTGAAAGCCCGAAAGGAGGAAAAACAAGTAGTAGAGAGTGAAAGTGAGAGTGACTCGGAAGATATGGCTATGTTTGCTAGGAATTTTTGAAAATGGCTTAAATTTAACAAAGATAAATTTAAAAATTATTTTAAGAAATTTGAAAAATATAAGCATGACAAAGCCGAGAAGATTCCTAAAGCTTTTAATGAAAATTTAAATAGGGACGAGTCAAATAGGTGTTATGGTTGTGAAGGGTATGGACATAGGGCAAAAGAGTGTCCCACTAAACTAAGGAGAGAGGGTAAGGAACCAATTTCTTTTAATGCAACCCTTTGTGATAGTGATAAGGAAGAGGGACCCGATTCTCCCATTAAGCCCAACTTTGTGTCTTTTATGGCTAGTCATGTGAGTGATAGTGAGCACTCTTCTATTGATGAAATTTTAACACATGACACTTCAAAGGTCAATGTTTATGATTCCCTTATTTTTTATGGTAGTGAGAGTAGAGAAGAAAGAGAGAGTGAAAGTCAAAATGAGGTTGATGTGAGTGAACTTCCAATTGCATTTCAAGAATTATTTGAATAATCTATTAAATTAAAAAGAACAAATTTGAAGTTAGAAGCTAGTTTAAGAGAGCGTGTTAAGGTCATTGATGAGAGTGCATTAGTGGAAGACCTTAGGACACGTGAGAGAGCTCTTTGTGAGAATATTGAATATGTAGAAGACAAGAGAGATAGCCTTAAAGGTTTAATAGAATCCTTGAAAAAGGAGATTCTCACATTTGAACAGCGCAATATTTTATTAGAGTCTCACATTTTAGATTTAGAAAATAAACTAAAATACTCTAGTAAAGTCAAATTTGATTTGGAGTGTCGTTCAGAGAAATTAGATAAAATATTAGGAACAATTCAAATAAAAAATGACACTGGTGGTTTAGGCTTCGATACTTGTAATGAATCAACTCATAAATCCAGAACCAATGTTTTAGGAGAATCCTCTAGGAACAATGTTATAGATCATTCCTTAGGTAATTCTTTTCGCCGAGTCTTTAGGTGCTCACATTGTGATCGAAAAGGTCATCTTAAGAAATTTTGTTTTGATCTTAAACGAGGTCCTAGAAAATCCCTATGTAAGGCAACCGAGGTAGACAAGATTCCTACAACCCAAAATCTTCATTCGTCATTAGTTTAGGTTAGGCGATCTCACTTGGTATCTTTACAAGATAGGGTTTTTAATTCGCATTTACTTTCACATGATTCCTCCCTTGTAAAATCTAAATGTTGAATGTGTTAGTTTTATTTGCATTCGTTAGCTTTTTTACTTCATGATAAATTATCATGCTAATTGTATGCTTCTTGATCATTGTTCTAATCTATACTTCATGCTTCATCACAAGCTAGAATTATGATTGTCGTTTATCTTTTGTATTATAGCTTTTTTTCATTTTAGTTTGCATTAAATGAATAATACAAAAAGATTTTTGTTTATCATTTGTGTTTTACTTTTTTTAGTAATTTAAGATTAATGAAAAATACAAATGATTTTTGTGTGTCTTTTGAGTAAATACTTTTTTTTGGTTAAAAATTAAAAAAATCAAAAAGATTTTTTTTGTGTGTATTTTAGTTTGACGCACTCTATGTGGCATATACTTATGTTAGAATCCCTTCTTTTTCGCTTCCATGTGGCTAGAACTTTTTGTTTATATTGTCAATCTTTAAAATGTTATTTGCCGTGCTTACATGGAGTAGTTGGATTTTGTGTTGTTATAATAGATTCTATTTTTATATGCCTCGATTCACACATGCACGAGCTCACTTGAAATTTTAACTTCATATGTATATTTGAGCTTTGTGAGGTGTTCTCCTACCAATCTACTCATCTACATATTATATGATCTAGGAGGACTAGTGCATGTTAAAATCCATTGCACATGAGATTTGTGTGAGATATTAAAAAAATGATGTATATAAATGTGCACGAGGAAGGGCTCCGAAAGGAAAAATCATCCTTTGCGAGTAAGCCACCATTTGCTTGGACCTAAAAGAAATACGTGGTCCAAAGGCCTAAAATATTAATGGAAATAAAAAAAAATAGTTGCCAAGGCCTATTTTGATTAGTTAATTTATTCATTAAAAAGATTAAACTCTATATGCTTAAATTGAGGGAGTTTGGATGGTCTATCAACGGTTTTCATAATGTCCGTTTATCCTAGTTGTACTTTCAATGTCATGACTCTATTGATTTGTAGAATCATAAAAATTCTAGGCTTGTATGCATTGTGTATGTTTGTTCATTGAGTTCAATTTATATTATCACATGAGGTTATATTCAAATGTGATGAAGTTTGCTATCAATTGAGAACTCCGTGAACATGTTTCAAGTGATTGGGTCTAAATTTAATTGTTACTAGTTCACACCCCTACACTTCTGTTTCCATATGACACATTTCTTCCATACGAGTGTGAAGAGCTTATTGTATTTTGTGTCATGTGTGGTGTCTATACCTATATATATGTGCGTGTGCGTTAGTGATATTCATTATGTCTACATATAAATGGTATCTTTTTTCTTTGCCTCGCTCTCTAGTCCATCTATGCTTCTAATTCAGAATTGGTATCTATCGTGATGCATATTGTTGTTGATTTCACATGCTTAGTATCTCATATATCATTGATATCATTTTGTTTGCATCTTCGTCGACATCCGTTATTCTTTGTATAGATTAGTTTCGATTTTGTTGCCCATATGCTTTCATGCTCTTATCGCTCTAAGCTTTATGTTTAAATTAGTTTTTATCCTTTGTCTATTTATGCCCAGTTTATTGTGCCTTGTTTCTACGTCACCAACATTAGTTCCAATTCCTCCTAAGGTATGAATGCATTACATATATATATAGGAGCTTGGAACAAGTTTTATTGGGTGTAATTTTATTTTAAACTGATTTTTATTTTCAAAAGGTTTCTTTAAAACTTTAAAATAAAGATTCTGGGCTAAAAATCGAAGTATAAGCATGCTAGAACTTCGTTCGATATTGTCGTTCGAACGAGTTTTTCGTTCGAACGAGAATGTTATTCGAACGATTTTGCCAACGAATTTTTCCCATTTACCTCTGGAACTTCGTTAGAAGTGTCATTCGAACGAGACTTCGTTCGAACAAAAATCTCGTTCGAACGAGATTTCTGGAGGGAAATTTTTTGGCAGTTTTAAATCAGTTTTTCCCCATGTTCCCACTTACTTTTACCCACTAACTCTTGACAGAAGTTATATGTGCGGGAACCATGTTTGAAAAACTAACTTTTGGCGTTTTCTAAACACCTTTTTGAGAGAAAATTTTGAGAGAGAAATTTCATAGTTCAAAAGTTCGTGTGTTTAAGTGTTTGGATTTACAAGAACATTATTCAAAAACACTTTATATATATATATATATATCTTTCTTGGAGTGTGTGTGGCATCGAGTTTTACTCTACCGAAATGAAGAGTTCATTTGGGTTTAATTCTACATCCAATAAAGAAGAAGTTCGTTGTTTTGCTGCGGCATTCTCACATGGTGAATGGCATCATGTGTGGTTGACGGTGGTTCCTAAAGTTCGATCGGTGGATTCCGAGACCACAGTGGATCTCCGTGGTTATTCGCTAGGCAGAGGTGTGTACTAGAAGAAGCTTCGGGGCTTGGACAGAGTCAAGTTGAGTGTTGTAAGTCTTTTTGTCTTGTACTTGTAAAACTGTACTTAGTGGATTTGAGGCTAGGTCCGCACGAGGTTTTTTCCTGTTGTGGGTTTTTCCTCGTACATCGAAGCGTAGTGGTTATTTGTTTATTTTATCTTTTGCAAAATTCACATTGGATGCATGCTTAGGTAAAAAGATAAAATTGGTTTAAATCACTACTCATGCTTAAGTTGGTGCTAAAATTAATTTGGGTAATGTTTAATTAATTTTATTCAAGTCATTAATTTTATTGGATAAAATTTGGTTTGGCCTAATTTACAAAATTGAATATTTATTGTTAGGCAAATTTCTAGGACTTGGGTTGAGTTAATATGGTTTAAGTGAAAAATGTATTTGTTGATTAATTTAATTTCACTTTGAGTTAAGTTTTATTTTAATTTGAAAGAAATTAAAATTTAGTTTTTGTAATTGTTTCGTTGAACCATCTCTATTCCGAATCTAAAATGAAATTACTTTTTATAAAATCAAAAATTGGGGGGCATCATCTCCAACACTAAGCATATGTTTAATCCATGGTAATTGAGCACAACAACTACCAGCTGCTATATATTCAGATTCGGTGCTAGATAATGAAATACAATCCTGTTTCTTACACGACCAACCTACAAGATTATTTCCTACATAGTAGCAAGCACCAGAAGTGATCTTACTATCATCAGTACAACTGGCTCAATCGGTATAACCTACAATAGAACTAATTGTATCTTTTGTGTACCAAATACCAAATTTTAGAGTACCCTTAACATATTTAATAATCATTTTTACACTTAATAAGTGAGACTCTTTAAGTTTACTTTGATATCTAGCACAGATACACAAGGCAAAGGATATATCAGGTCGAGACGCGATAAGATACAGTAAACTCCCTATCATAATTCTATAAGGAGTGGGATCAACACTTTTCCCATTATCATCCTTAGATAGTTTAGTTGAAGTACTCATGGGGGTTCTAGAAGGTTTAACATTTTCTAAGCCGAATTTTTTAACTAAATCTGCAACATATTTGGATTAGGAAATAAAAAGACCATCACTGCATTGTTTGACTTGTAAACCCAAAAAATATTGTAGTTCACCCATTAGAGGCATCTGAAATTCAGTATGCATGATATCAAAAAAATTCTCTACTTGTTTAGGACAAGTGGATCCGAAAATAATATCGTCCACATATACTTGCGCGATTAAGACGTATTGATTTTCCTTTCTAACAAATAATGTTTGATTGTTTCCGCCACGGACAAAATTGTGAGACACTAAGAAGGTAGACAGTCACTCGTACCAAGCTCTAGGAGCTTGTTTCAAACCATATAAGGCTTTCTTAAGCTTCAAGATTTGGTTTGGGTGCACAGGATCAACAAATCCTTTGGGCTGTTCTACGTAAACTTCTTCAGACAAAATTCCATTTAAAAAAGAGGATTTAACATCCATTTGGAATAATTTGAAATGTATATGACACAAAATTTCAAGAAGGAGACAAACTGATTCTAGACAAGTAACAGGAGCAAAGGTTTTGTCTAAATCAATTCCCTCAATCTGGGAGTATCCTTGTGCAACCAACCTAGCTTTATTTCTAATGACTTCCCCATTTTCATGAGTTTTGTTTTTAAAAATCCATCTTGTGCCAATAACCTTCGAATCTTTAGGTCTAGGAACCAGATTCCAAACATCGTGATTCTTAAATTGGATTAGCTCTTCTTGCATAGCATTTATCCAAAATGAGTCAGTAAGGGCATCATTAACATTTTTAGGTTCCTCAAGAGAAAAAAACAAGAATATTATGCCACTTCTCGAAGTTGGGATCTAGTTCGAACTGGTTCTGATACCGACAATGGTTTCAATGGGATGATCTTTAGAAACCCAGGTGGGTACAGAAGGATTTTCAAGTGGCAATGAATCAGCAACATCGTGAGGATCAATGAGTAAAACAGCTTAGTCCTTAACAAATGTTACTGGTTTACTGTCATTACTCCTTACACTAGTATCATCTACAATTACATTAATTGATTCCATTATAGTTTTGATTCTGTAGTTAAAAATACGCAAAGCCCTACTATTTTGGGAATATCCAAGAAACATTCCCTTTTCTCCTCGGGTATCAAATTTTAAAAGGTGCTCTCTATCTTTACAGATATAGCAGATACTACCGAAGGTTTTAAAATATTTTAAGTTTGGCTTTCTGTTGAACCATAACTCATAAGATGTTTCTTTGGAATTTTTTCTGAGGTAGATACGATTAATAATGTGGCACGCGGTTTGGAGAGCTTCTACCCAAAAGTATCTAGGTAGATTCTTATCATGTAACATAACCCTAGCCATTTCTTGTAAAGTCCTATTCTTACGTTCATCTATACTATTCTGTTGCGGGGTTTTAGGAGCGCTAAACTCATGTTTATAGCATTAGCTACACAATACTCAGAGATTCCAGAGTCCTTGAACTCTCCACCCCTATCACTCCTAATTCGACATATTTGGGTATCCTTCTCATTCTCAATTCTCAAGAGTATTCTTAAAAATTCATTGAAGGTTTCTGATTTATGTTTCATAAAAGCTACCCATGTATATCTCATATAGTCGTCCACTATAACTAGGATGTAAGAGTTTCCACAAAAACTAACAGTTCTAGAGGGACCCATCAGGTCCATGTGGATAAGTTCTAGGGGCTTAGTAGAAAGGATATCTTTAACCTTCTTGTGTGGGGATTTACTTATTTTCCCTTCTTAACAAGGTCCACATACAGGATTAAAAGAATTTGTAAGGTAAACCTCTAATTATCTCTTGGGAACTCAATCTTCTAAGGTTATAATAATTTGTGTGTCCCAATCTATTGTGCCAAAGATCATAATCCTCTAATCTAGCAACATTACAAGATTCAAAATTTGGGATTACTATGTAACGATTTTTCGACGTTCTGTTTCCTGTCAAAATACAACTACCTTTTTCATCTATAATTTTGCAATCATTTTTAAAAAAAGGTAACTGAGTGATTGGAGTCACAGAATTGTGATACACTTAGGAGATTGTTTTTAAGGCCTTTAACTAATAAAACATCATTCAGTTCAGGAAGCCCTCGCTCACTCAATGATCCCCTACCTATGATTTGAGATGAAACACCATCTCCAAACATGGCACTGCCTCCAAGGAATTTTGTC
Source organism: Sambucus nigra (assembly GCA_949130495.1). Lineage (NCBI taxonomy): Eukaryota > Viridiplantae > Streptophyta > Magnoliopsida > Dipsacales > Adoxaceae > Sambucus > Sambucus nigra. The sequence continues at coordinate 304,066,002 of OX422207.1, read as the reverse complement.
TTGTTTTTTAATTTTGTTTCATCCTCGATCATATGTTTAGAACATCCGGAGTCTAAATACCATCCAGATGAAGTGCTTTGTGCCTTTAAAGTAGAAATGACAATGTTGCACTTGAGTTGGGGTAGTAAATCATCATTTCTAATACAAATAGGCCTAGTTTTAAATATTTTGTGTCCTTTTGACTTTGAAAAGGTTTGATGGGTCTTTCTATTTGATTTCTTCTTAGTCTTGGACCCTCCCTTTTTCTTCTTAGAGTTAGAGTTATTTGTGGCATGTATAGGAAGTATATAAGTATTTTTGGATTTCCTAGAATAGTTAAAGTTCTGGTAGGTAGGAGTTTATGTCCTTTTCTAGAAACACTTATCTAGAGTATGTCAAAAAATATCGCAGTAGGAACAGTACAGATGTGTATAGGACTTGAATTTCTTACTAAAGTCTTAGAAGATTTGCTTGGATCTATTGGGTACATTAGTCTAGTCATTATTGGGTTTAGGTTTCTATCTTCGGTCTCTGGAAAAAGGACAAACATATTTAGTTTGACAGTTTGGTCTCAACTGTTGATCATACTGATTATATGTTGATTGAGAGATAATGAGTTTAGGTTCACCTTTTTGAACATTCTGAGAAGTTTGGCCTTGTTTTACAAAATCAACATTTTTAAGAGAAACTTTGGTCTTACTTGTGTGCACTATTTCTCCAAAACCTAGGCCAGACTTATCTTCAGAGTCAAAATTGCTTCCTGTAACAATTTTTTCATAAGTCTTGGTTTGTGTTTCAAAATGTTGACATTTTTTAAAAACATTTGAAACCTTTTGCTTTGACTCTTCTAGTTCAATAAGGGTTGCCTTGTATTTTTTTTCAAATTGATGGTTCTTTTGAATCAAGGAATTTATTCTCAAGTTGTAATTCTCAATCTCAGTCTCATGAGCAACACATTGGGTAGTATAATCTTCAGTGTTCTTCCTAATGGCTTGGTTAAGAAAATTGATACGCTCACTTAAGGTTTTTATCATCTTTTCTAGGCGAGCACTCTTCTTAACCATTTTAGTGTATAATTCATGTAAATTAAGAAGATCATCATCAGACTCACTATGTGCATCGTGTGAATTGTTACCTATCATTTGATTAGGTACTTTACTCACGCACACATTCAATTCGTCAACAACATTCTCACTTTGACTCACACACAGTCTTTCAGCAGTAATAGGAACAGAATTATCATCAATATCATAAACAACATCAACAGGCATAGCAGGTTCATGAACAGGCAAGCATGCATCATCATTATATATTATCTTAGAAAAGAAAGACATGTAGTTCTCATTCATATGTGTTGACTCAGTTTCATCCTCATCAGAATCACTAGAGTCGTCCCATGTCTTACACATATTGGCCTTATTATTATTGTTAAAACTAGTTGTACATTTACTAGCATAGTGACCTAGTTTACCACAATGGTGACACTTAACATCTTTTATGTCAGTTTTAGGTCTGTTGGGGTCATAATTCCTCCTATTGCCATAAGTGTGTTTGGTATTGTCTCTGTCATGAGGTCTGTGAGATTGATTACCTTGATAATTTTATTTTCCTTGTTTAGAGGCTACATCATTTCTAAATTTCTAAATCTTTTTGAAATAATTGCTCATAAGAGCTATTTCATTGTCAAGGTTTTCCAAATCACAGTTTTCAAGACAGTTAGTGTCCAAGTCTATAGAGTTCAATTTAGGCACTGGTAATTTAGATGAAAACACAACATTAGAACTAGAGGCTCTACTAGTCCATCTAGTCAATTGTTTTTTGAAGTCCAGTTCCAATTTTAGAGTCCTCGGTTTACTGCTAAGTAATTCAGGAGTCATATCAGGGTCATTCATTTCTTCAATAGAATATCTATTGTTATCAAATTTAGATGGAAATGACCTAAGAATATTTGAAACAATTTCCTTTATACTGTAGGTTACACCATTGGCATGAAGTTTTGTAAAAATGTCAGTTAACCTTATGTAGAAGTCGTTAAAAGATTCATTATCATTCATAATCAGGGTATTATATTGATGTTTGAGCATTTGAGTTTTTCCAACTTTGATACATTCATCCCCCTCATGAGCAATGACTAAAGTGTCCCATGCCTCTTTAGAAGTAAAACATATGGATATTCTTTTTAATTCATGTTCGTTTATAGACATAAAGATGGCATTCTTTCCTTTGCTATTATTAAGAGAGTTTTTTCTCTTCCTTAGTAAATTCACTGAGAAGTTTCTTAATCCTTGTTTGATTAGTTTTAAAAGTAGGTTTAGTAGGATGTTCATATCCAGTTTCAATCATTTCCCAGACTTCATCACCTAGGATTCCTTGAATGAAAGCAGTCATTCGCACTTTCCAGTACGAAAAATTGTTTCCCTCAAAGAGTGGTGGTCTCGATAGGTTACCTAACTTCTCAAATTTTTCTTCCATATTCAGAATTTTTTTAAAAAGACATTTCAAAAACAATTTCTTAAGTTCAAGGATCACAAAACGTGTTCATGCTCTGATACCAGTTGAAGAAATGCTTTAAACACTAAAAGCTTTGTTTACAAAGTTGATAACAAGATCTAATGGTTGTGTAAACTCCGAATAAACTTTTTGGGCAAAACTCTTTTCGAAAAACACAAGATGTATTGTAAAATCTATTTCTGAATGTATGGATTAAATTTGACAGTTGATTACCTTCTTTTTTAAAATCTAATAAACAGCTACTAAAATTACCATGCAGTCCCAATCACAACAACAGTTAAGAACATTCACAGAATAAGACACAGGAATTTTTAACGTGGTAAAACCCTTAAGCAGGGGAAACATCCACGGTGACCACTACGCCACAAAACAAAAATCCACTAGAATAAATATCAAGTTACAACACTTAAGCAAACCACAAAGATCCTACCCTAAGTTCAGAATGTACCTACACGAGATTGTCTACTCCAAAGGTATTCTGACTTGGAACTTGATCTTTTCTTTCTGCTTATTTATCTTTTCCTTGATCTCCTTCTCTTTGAATTCAGATTTTGGCAACTATTTCAAATTCAAGAATCTCAAACAGAACCACAGTGTCTAAGTGTTCGTGTGAAATAGTGTTTGTGATGTGCTACTACATGCAAACAAGCTACTCACCTACTCAAGAATTTATACAAAAATCCTAACAAATTACAATAGTTCTAATATGAAAGTTATTTCTGAATCCTGATTTTTCAAGAAAAGACTTATTTATCTTTAATGAAACCACAGGTCTCAAGGATACCTTGATCGGAAGACGGTTCAAGGTCTTAAATAATTTCAGGGTTTTGAAAATATTTTTGAAATTGTAAACCTCCAATTGAGATACAAACTAGAATAGAAGTCTACTTTAACAAAACAAATTCAGACTTAACATGCAAGGATTGATTCAACAAGTTTTGACGTATAAAACTTATTTTCAGATCTGTACGCCTTAAAACTTTAGCACGAGTTCTTTTGTGTTCCTTTTATTTTTGAACACTAGTATTTCATAAAATATGAAATAAAAATTAGAAACACACAACTCACTAGATCTGAAAACTTATTTTTGAAAACTAAACTTTTATATTAAAACTCGTTGAAATAGAATAGATCTAAAATGCTAGATCTGAAAAGAGAAACATGAAACTATAACGTGCGATGATCTCTTTTAGAAAGACTCGGTTTCAATAATGAAACTTAAATCTCTCTTAGAGATGAGTTCTTAGAGAATTAATGATTTGAAGAGGTCTTCAAACGAAAACACAAAACTAACAACACAGAAACCCTAAAAGGATCTAACTCTCAAAAGTAGATTTTCTTGTGTATGGGGATTTTAGGTTTTGGTGTTTGGTTTGGGAGAAATCTCACAGAGATTTAGGTCTACGAAGAAAACTAGGGTTTCTTTTTCTAATTTCTCTCTCTTTTTTTCTCTTCTCCCTTCTCTCTTTTCTCTGTACTCTCTCTTCTATCTCAGAAATGGCGAACAGTTAAAAGTCTCAAATTGCTGAGGGTTAACATCTTTTTATACTAAGCGTGGAAGGATCGAGAACATTGCCACAATCCAACAGCTGAGATTAAGTCTATTTGAGTTGACTAAGATCCAACGATTTAACACATGCGATGGATTAAACTAACAATGACTGGTTAAAGCTTGGGTCACACGGATTGAGAGAAAACACATGCAGGACGATGATTAAGTTGACCCAAAGGCTGAGACAAATGTACGCATTTTGTGTCTACCAAAAAATGCAAATCAACTCGTTGGGATGCCAACACGTGTACGCACCAGATGGGATTTAAAATGCGTGTTTTGAAAATAATTATAAGGCACACCTCCAACTCTCTAACGCTTTCGGATTCTACCCAGGCAAACAATCAACATAGAGGATAAGTACCCAAAACTGTACAACTTATACCCCAAATAGATGTACTTTAGTTGCTAATTCTCGACAATATGGGTCTTATGTGCTTAATTGTTTATTTTGTAGACCGAATGCACATTGTGGTGTTTAAATGCGTATTTCAAGGCAATTGTGCATTTTATGGAGCTAAATACCAACCCCGTAACATTACCCGAGCCTAAACCTAGCCTAAACCTACCCCGAACCCCGTGTGTGTCTAATTTGCCCTTTTATTATTTTTTAGATTTTTAGTTTAAGTCATTTCTATTTTTAGGATTTATTTTAGATTTAATTTAGGATTATTTTAGAATTTTTAGGTTTTATTTTCTATTTTCTATTTTTTATTTTTATTTTATTAGTTTTTAATTTTAGTTTTATTTTATTTTATTAGGATTTTAATTTTTAGAATTTTAATTTATTTATTAGTTTTTACATTTTCTTTTTAGAATTTTAATTTTAAGTTTTATTAAATTTTATTTTTATTTTTATTTTTTGTTTTCATTTTTTATTTAGTCTTTATTTTATTTTTAGAATAGAAATTTAATTTTTTAGATTTTTAGTTTTATTAATTTTATTTTATTAGTTAGTTTGAATGTTATTTTTAAGGGTTCAAATTAAATACACACACATACACCACACACACCACACTTATCCTACACCTCCCTAACCCTCACCCACTTTTCCTACACTCACCCACACACAACCCCTCCCTACTTCATCTTCTCCACCTACACACCCTTTCTCTCTCCTCTCACATCCCTCCATTAACACAACATAACTCCACCATAACCCCCTTACTCCATTCCACAATCGGCAGAGACCCGCTGCCATTTCCGCCGGCGCAGCCCCCCTACCACCCCGCTGGCAGAACCTCCTGCTAAACCCACTTCCGGCGACCCATGAGCTCTCCCCTTACCCCTTTTGCCGGCGCCAGCCCGAAAACTGTTATGTCTACTATTTATAAATAACAATTGTACAGAATTAATAATTATATTATAATTCGGAATTAAAACAGAATTACAGAAATGAAACACTTACTTGAATTTGCAGAAACAATAATAAAAATAGAAAGATAATCCGAGCCTTGTGAATCTCACAGTGTCCTTAAGACAAATTATTCCCTCCAATGTGCTTCGAGGTTGATGAATATTGTCTCCCAAGATAGAACAGATTTTCTTATTAATTATGTCGCACGACAATAATTAATTACAACGAACTCAAATCTATGGCTTTTTACTCAACTCAACAACAATGCAAGATATGTTATGCAGGAAAAGGACAGGAATTTTCTGAGACAAAAATGACAGCAATTCTGGAAGGAGGGAAATTTTTCAGTCAGTAATTCTGCAGGGAAAATGTTTAATTTATAGCTTTTGTGTTGACTATTGGAACAGTCAACCGAAATTAACTGTCAAAAACAGTTAATCAGTTAAACGAATTAATTGTTGACTGTTGGTAATAACTGCCAACAGTTTATTAATTAATTAATTAATTTCGTAATTAATTAATAATTAAAGCCTAGAAAGTTAAATAAATTCGGCCCAAAAATGTAGGAGATTTTTATAAGCCCAAGCCCAAGCCCGAACCGAACCGAGCCGAGTCGGCCGGACGGACGCGCGCGCGCGTGTGGACTTTTGACCGAAAGTCAACCCGTGCATAGCTTAGGTCATCTCCCCTTCAAAGAGTTGGGATACCCCCAAGGCATCCAAGCCTTAGTCCATAGTTGGGGTGTTATTAACTCATCAAAATTCCACTACTTTTCCAATGTGGGACAAGAGTTAAAACATACCCAATTCATTAACTTTCATTGCTTTGTGAGTCACTTTGGGGACATATTTATCATTCATAACTTATTGAAATTGGACATATGAATATACTACGTTAATCTCCTTGCGGAGGTGAACGCATTCGTATATGGTCCCACAATTTTCGTAGTGTGGGTCCCACCTAAATTTGAGCTCAAAGTTGCTCAAAAATCTGTCCAGAAAATCTGGACAGCTTTATAATACCCATTCAATTCCAATTTTCCAACAATCCCCCACATGAATGATATATCGCTATAAATAAAACAAAACATATGCTTATGCAGATGCAGACACAAGTTGAGTAAAATTGAAGACTTATTGTATCGGGAGAAGTAGCCTAGTGGCCTTGAACTTTCCTTAGTGATATACTATCGGATTTACTTGGTTAATCAGTAGACTTCACGTCCTTGAACCGTCAACCGTTTTTGTAAACCTAGACAACAGTATTCACACAACAATTCTTCAACACAGTTGGTTCTCACGTTTGTGTTCATTTTGGCCGTGAACACCACTTGGTTCCGCAAGTATTTTAGAGAATATGCCTTTCATTATTCTCATAGAAGTGGCCCCCTTCTTACTCACGTAGGTGACTTCCATAAAGATTATTCTGCAATACCCCACTTAGACGTACTAAGATATAGATGTCATTAAAAGCATAACTTATCCTAATTTTGCGGCAGATGTGCACTGTCTCATCTTTGGAATGGATAGGATTAAATATCCTCCAGTGCTTACTGAATACAATGTAGTTCGGTTTTCCCATTGAACCTAGATCTTAGGATCTCCAGTCAACTAGGTTGGGTTTCCACTATATTGATTCTTATTTATTTATAGGCTTTTGACCCATTACTCTCGATGATCTTTTAACTTGCTCTCGGTTTAAACCTTTCGTTAGTGGATCCGATATATTATATTTTGACTTTACATAGTCAATTGAGATAATTCCGTTTGAGAGAAGTTGTCTAACGGTATTGTGTCGACGATGAATATGTCGTGACTTTCCGTTATACATGTGATTGTGTGCCCTTCCAATCGTTGATTGGCTATCGCAATGTATACATATTGCGGGCACAGGTTTAGACCAATTTGGAACATCCTCTAAGAAATTTTGAAGGCATTCAGCTTCTTCTCCAGCTTTGTCTAGTGCAATGAATTTAGATTCCATTGTCGATCTAGCAATGCATGTTTGTTTCGAGGATTTCCAAGATACGGCTGCACCTCTGAGGGTAAACACATACCCACTCGTAGACTTAGAGACTTTTGTATCATATATCCAATTTTCATCGCAATGTCCTTCAAGAACAGATGGATATTTTGAGTAATGCAATCCATAGTTTTGAGTATATTTTAAATAACCCAAAACTCTCAATATAGCTTTCCAGTGATCTCTTCCTAGATTACTCGTAAATCGACTTAGCTTACTTATTGAGTATGCTATGTCCGGTCGCGTACAGTTCATGATATACATTGAACTGCCGATAATACGAGAATATTCTAGTTGAGATATGCTTTCACCATTATTTCTTTCTAGATGTAAATTTACATCTACAGGTGTCTTGGTAGGACTAATATCATACTTCTTGAATTTTTCAAGTACTTTCTCTATGTAATGAGATTGAGATAATATAAGTCCATCCGATGTTCTAGAAATTTTAATTCCTAATATAACATCGGCGATTCCCTTATCTTTCATGTCAAATCTACTACTCAACATTTGTTTTGTAGTTTTGACAATTTCCAAGTTACTGCCAATGATAAGCATATCATCAACATAGAGGCATACAATGACATATCCATTATGAATGTATTTAAAGTAAACACATTTATCGCATTCATTAATTTTGAAACCATTTGATAACATTGCATTATCAAATTTTTCATGCCATTGATTAGGTGCTTGTTTTAATCCATATAGTGATTTAACAAGCTTACATACTTTTCCTTCTTGTCCGGGAGCTTTGAACCCTTCAGGTTGCTCCATATAAATTTCCTCGTCTAGTTCACCATTTAAGAATGCAGTTTTTACATCCATTTGATGTATTTCAAGTCCATTAATATCCGCTATTGCTATTAACATCCGAATGGACGTTATTCTTGTTACCGGTGAATATGTGTCGAAGTAATCCAACCCTTCCTTTTGCCTATAGCCTTTAGCTACAAGTCTAGCTTTATATTTATCAATTGATCCATCGGCCTTCAATTTCTTTTTGAAGATCCATTTATAACCTAACGGTTTTGAACCTGGTGGAAGATCCACTAGTTCCCATGTATGATTTTGTAATATGGATTCAATTTCACTATTAATTGCTTCTTTCCAATTGGAAGCATCGGGTAAGGATATGGCTTCTTTATACGATTGAGGTTCATTTTCTAACGAATATGTTAGAAAATCCGGACCGAAAGAAGTCGAGGTTTTTGCTCTTTTACTACGTCTTGGTTCATCCTCTATTGATTCAATAGGTTGAGGAGTACCACTTGTAGTAGCTTGATTTGTCCTTTTAGAAGGACCAGATTCTCGGGTCATGTTATACGGGAATTCATTTTCAAAAAATGAAGCATCCCTCGATTCAATAACCGTATTTACATGAATGTCCGAAATCTCAGATTTACAAACTAGAAATCGATATGCACTGCTATTAGTAGCATAACCGATGAATACACAATCCACGATTTTGGGCCCTATTCTTACCTTTTTAGGTTTAGGAACCATCACTTTGGCTAAGCACCCCCACACTCGTAAATATTTATAGGAAGGTCTTCGGCCTTTCCATAATTCATAAGGTGTCTTGTGAGTCTTTTTGTGAGATACTTTATTGAGAATGTAATTAGCAGAAAGTAAGGCTTCCCCCCATAAATTTTGTGGAGCTCCTGAACTTAATAACATTGAGTTCATCATTTCTTTCAAAGTACGGTTTTTGCGTTCAGCAACACCATTCGATTGAGGAGAATAAGGAGCGGTTGTTTGATGAATAATCCCATTTTCAAAACAAAATTCCTCAAATGGATATTCATATTCACCTCCTCTATCACTCCTAATAGCCTTTATTGTTTTGCTTAATTGATTCTCAACTTCATTCTTATATTGTTTAAATACATTAATAGCCTCATCTTTACTATGTAACAAATATACATAGCAATATTTTGTGCAATCGTCAATAAAAGTAATAAAATACTTTTTCCCACCTCTAGTTTGAACAAATTTCAAATCACAAATATCGGTGTGAATTAAATCTAAAGGTTCAGTTATCCTTTCAATAGAATGGAAAGGTAATCTAGCTAATTTAGATTCCACACAAATTTCACATTTATGATTTTAATCAATATTAAATTTTGGCAAAAATTCCAAGTTAATTAATCTACGCAATGTATCAAAATTAACATGTCCCAATCTAGCATGCCAAATATTAGATGACTCAATCAAGTAAGAAGAACTAGCAATTTCATTCATTGAAATAGATGTTTAAGGGGTTACAGTAAGAACATTGAGTTTAAAGAGCCCCTCATTTAGGTAGCCCTTTCCTACATACATGTCATTTTTAGACAACACAAAGCGATCAGACACAAACACAAGCTTGAAACCATTTTTAGTAAGGAGAGATCCAGAAATCAGATTCTTTCGGATATCAGGCACGTGAAGAACATTGTTGAGAGTAAGTTCCTTTCCAGAAGTCATTTTCAAAGCAATCTTTCCTTGTCCCGCCACCTTAGAAGGGGAAGAATTTCCCATAAAAAGGTTCTCCTCATTTTCCAAAGGCTTATAGGTGGAGAACATCCATTTGTTTGCACAAATGTGTCGTGTGGCTCCAGCGTCCACCCACCATTCCTTGGTATTTCCAACCAAGTTACATTCAGAGACAACGGCAGAAAGATTCATATCCGCCAAATCATTTGTGATATTCTCACCCTCAGTCACATTTGCTTGAGAGTTATTTTTATTTTGCTTCTTAGGCTTACGACACTCACTTGAGCGGTGTCCCGGTTTACCACAATTGTAGCATTTGCCTTTGAACTTTTTCTTGTTATGTTTGGAACTGCCTTCCCCATCATACTTTCGTTTGTTCTTTTTAGGACCTTCAACGACATGGACCTTTATTTCCATCGGATTCTTCCCACTTTTCTTTTGAGACTCACGGTTGTCTTCTTCGATTCTTAGCCTGACCACCAACTCCTCCACATTCATCTCCTTACGCTTGTGCTTGAGATAGTTTTTGAACAAAGTCCAAGATGGTGGCAACTTTTCAACAATTGCAGCAACTTGGAAAGTTTCACTAATTGACCTTACTTCAGCATGAATGTCGTGGAGGATCACTTGGAATTCTTGCACTTGCGAGATTACAGATTTAGAATCGACCATTTTGAAGTCCAGAAAACGCCCGACGATAAATTTCTGCATCCCAGCATCTTCAGTTTTATACTTCTTTTCCAAAGAATTCCATAATTCTTTGGATGTCTTGATAGTGCAGTAGACATGATACAGAGTCTTGTCCAAGTAGGCCAAAATATAATTTCGGCATAGGTAGTCTGAATGCTTCCAAGCATCGACAGCAGCAACCTTTTCAGCGTCATCTCCCTCTTGAATAGAGGGGCAATCTTCATATACAAACCTGCCCAGTTGGCAGGTAGTGAGATAGAAGTACATTTGTCCTTGCCAACGTTTGAAGTCAGCCCCAATGACCTTTTCCGGTTTCTCCCCGTGTGGCATAGATACGGGTGCAGTCACATTTGTGTTGGTGACAATCAGTTTCGTAGGAGTAGTGTTCGTACTTTGTGATTCCATTTCTGTTACAAAAACAGAATTTTTATCAATGATAAAATTCATATATAATGAATTAATCAAAATAGAATACAAAATTATGTGCAACAATTTCCTCCAAAAATAATTCACAATAAATGAATTCCAAAAGAATTCCAAATAAAATTCAGAATTAAACTATAATATAAACAGAATTTCGTACAAAACAGAATTAAATATAAAATATGTGTCACACTAATTTTTAATAATAAAAAGAATTCTGTACAAAACAGAATTATAATTTGAAGATTAAAAAATTTTACATAAACAGATTTTAACAAGAATACACAAATAAAATTTTATTTTCTAAAACAGAATATAAAAACAGTATAGAAATTAATTTCTATATCAAAACTGTTTTACTAATTTCTATATAAAGCAGTAAATTAATTCATATTATTCTGTCAAAACAGATTTTAATTTCCAACAAATAAATTTGTGTAATAAAAAAAATTATGTACACTAAAAAACAGTAGAACTACGTAATTTGTCTTAAGATTGTTATGTCTACTATTTATAAATAACAATTGTACAGAATTAATAATTATAATATAATTCGGAATTAAAATAGAATTACAGAAATGAAACACTTACTTGAATTTGCAGAAACAGTAATAAAAATAGAAAGATAATCCGAGCCCTATGAATCTCACAGTGTCCTTAAGACAAATTATTCCCTCCAATGTGCTTCGAGGTTGATGAATATTGTCTCCCAAGATAGAACAGATTTTCTTATTAATTATGTAGCACGACAATAATTAATTACAACGAACTCAAATCTGTGGCTTTTTACTCAACTCAACAACAATGCAAGATATGTTATGGAGGAAAAGGACAGGAATTTTCTGGGACAAAAATGACAGCAATTCTGGAAGGAGGGAAATTTTTCAGTCAGTAATTCTGCAGGGGAAATGTTTAATTTATATCTTTTGTGTTGACTGTTGGAACAGTCAACCGAAATTAACTGTCAAAAACAGTTAATCAGTTAAACGAATTAACTGTTGACTGTTGGTAATAACTGCCAACAGTTTATTAATTAATTAATTAATTTCGTAATTAATTAATAATTAAAGCCCAAAAAGTTAAATAAATTCGGCCCAAAAATGTAGGAGATTTTTACAAGCCCAAGCCGAACCGAACCGAGCCGGCCGGACGGACGCGCGCGCGCGTGTGGACTTTTGACCGAAAGTCAACCCGTGCATAGCTTAGGTCATCTCCCCTTCAAAGAGTTGGGATACCCTCAAGGCATCCAAGCCTTCGTCCATACTTGGGGTGTTATTAACTCATCAAAATTCCACTACTCTTCCAATGTGGGACAAGAGTTAAAACATACCCAATTCATTAACTTTCATTGCTTTGTGAGTCACTTTGGGGACATATTTATCATTCATAACTTATTGAAATTGGACATATGAATATACTACGTTAATCTCCTTGCGGAGGTGAACGCATTCGTATATGGTCCCACAATTTTCGTAGTGTGGGTCCCACCTAAATTTGAGCTCAAAGTTGCTCAAAAATCTGTCCAGCAAATCTGGACAGCTTTATAATACCCATTCAATTCCAATTTTCCAACAAAAACCACCTAATCCCGCCGCCACTGCCGACGTCGCCTGCCTCCGGCGGGCGGTCAATCCCATTTCCCCTCTCTCTTCGCCTGAATCACCTCCCTGCCGCCGTCGCGTACCCAGTCGCGACTCTCTCTCCCTTCGATTCCCCGCTACCCTCACTCCACCGACCACCTTACCCCCTCTTCGGCGAGCTCAAATCGGAGTTGCCCCAGACCTACTACCCCCGCTAGCTATACCCACCAGCCTCGCCATCGTCATCGCACGCCGGACCTTCTCTTTCCGGCGACCTCATCACTCGCCGGTGCACCCTTCGACCCATGCCCAAGATCCAATTCCAAACCCACTTTAAGCCAAGAATCCCAAGACCCATCCACAAATGCCAAAATCGTGTGCTTCCACCTGCCAAACTAAGACCCAAGCCAAACACAACAGAATACCCACATGTTTAAACCCCTTTTCCCAATATGCCCTTAAAAACCCCCAACTAATCTTTTCTATCTCAATACCCAAAATGACCCCAAACATATCACCCCCAAATCTAATTTTATTCCCTCACCTCACTACCCACATGACCTCACCCAAATCACATGCACCCTCAATCAATTACCCAAATTAACCCCTATGCTCCATGCGTTGTATAAATTGAAGAGGAAGACCCATTTGCAAAATATCTCAAAATTAGTTTTAAGCTTGGTGTAATAAAATTCTCTCCACCCCTCTATGTTGAGTATTTGCATTTTTAGCAAATACCTCAATATAGAGGTGTGGTGAAAATTATCTCTAGGATAAATTTCACCCCACCCATCTATTATGAATTTTTGCATTTTTAGCAATTATTCATAATAAATTGATGTAGTGAAATTTATCCCTTATGGGAGATAAATTCTAACCCATTCATTTATGTTGAGATTTTGCATTTTTAGCAATTATCTCAATATAAATTAATGATCTAGAATTTATTTCTTTGGGTGAATTCTAATGTACAATTTTATAATTTTAGGATTTGCATTTTTAGCAAATCTCTTTTATTATTTAATTGTTCATTATGAATTCATCCACTATCCTTTTTATTTTTATTTTGTGATTTTTAGTTTAGATCATCAAATAATCAAGAGCTTTAGATAGAAATTCTAGAAGGAGAATTGTAGAGAGAAAAACACCATTTGTAAATAGTTTTATTTTATTCTTTTTATTTTTATTTGTGAGATTAAATATTGTAAAAGAGTTAATTGCGTGAATATTTCAATTTCAAATCATTTGGATGCTCAATTAAGTGGTGTATGCTTCAATTTGGAAGAGTAGAGTTCAACTTTCTCAAAGAGATTTGGTTTGCTTGTTCTATTCTCTTCTCTTTTATTTTAGTACCCTTGATTATTAATTTGTCATGTTTTATATCATGTTAGGCTAAAACCCCTTTCGAGGGGTGGGGTAAAACCCTTATTTGATGTTGTTTTATTTTAATTAGTTTAATTACCTGAAAAATCCATTTGAATGTTAATTTTGATCCCTCACCCTTATATTTACCCCTCGACAGAGGATAAATGATTTTTGAGAGAAAATCGAAATTCTAATTATAATACCCATTTTAGATTCGAACTAGAGAAAGGGGTTTCTTAAGTGGGGTATTATAATTTTAATTTCAACTCTAAATTTATTTTCTAAGATTGACATAAATTTTAATTGATCGATCCTAGGGGGTGATTAATTAAAAGGAGTGTAGATCTAATTTTCTAGAGCTGTGGGGTGTTAAACTTAATATTCTAAAAGGTTATTATTAAAATTACATTTGCAATGAGAGTTGATTTGTAATTTTGATATTAATTTGGGAGAATTCAAATAATTAAATTAATTAATTAGAATAACAAAAAATTGTGGTGTAATCACATTCCTTGATTGTTCTCATAATTATTTACCTCACTTATCTCTTATTTTTAGTTTAGACTTTATTTTCATTTTAGTAAATTTCTAGTTAGTTATTTTTATCTTAGTTTATTTTAGTTTAAAACCTCACCTCACCCTATTGTTTTAATATTGAAAAAGCTAAAAAAAATTAGAAAAGTGAAAAAGCACAAAAAGAAAATAAAAAGTGAATTACAATTGAATTTGTTCCATTTGCTTTACTCCCTAGAAAGTGGATTGATACCCTTACTTACCGCTACACTTTAGAATGTTATATTTTGTAGGTATTTGAGGATTTTGACTAACTTGGCTTTCAACAACGACATATACACGCAAAAGCAAAGTTATCAATAGAAACCAAGTTTCTGAAATTCCACTTTTACCCACTATACTTTTAAAAAAACCAAATTTTAATTAATTCAAAAATCCTTCAAAATTATTTAAAATTATATAAAATGATTTTGAATTGAATTAAATTGATTTTACAAAGATTTGAAGTGTTGAAAAAATCATTAAACCAATAGATGATATGTATGATGCAGTGCAAGTGTCCTATTTGTGGCTTTTAGGGTTTAGAATTAACTTCCCTTTGAAGGTTCTCTTGAACTGAATTTCTTCATGAAGTATGTACCTTTGAGGAGATGGAGTTCTCAAACTATTCTAACCTATTTTGTCTATATATCCAAACTAGTTGGAACTCCTATATATGCAGACTCAAGTGAGTCAATATATAGTGTGTTCTCATTTCTATATAGTCCCTGCCCAATGTTCTCCAAATGTTTGGAAAATCGTGAACGGTGTACATAGGATCAACCAGCTCTATGGCACCAATTTAGGTCTCGCTGAAATCAGCTATTGTTATACCTTTTCTCGAACAAGATCGGGTCTCCTTTACCTGAAAGCTAGGATTCCTTATAAGGTGTTAGTAGTCAATCTACCTGATTCCCATAAGGATTATTGGCACGAAGGCTTTATTGCCAGAAACTGGCAGTTCCCTCCCCAGACTGATGGGACTAGGTACAGGGGACCTAAGATTCCCTTCTTCAGGGAGGAGTACGTAGGTAGATATTTTTCTTGTATTGCTTATTTCTTTCCTCTTAGTGTGTTCTTTCTCTTATGTATTTTGTTTTCCTTTTTCAACGAAGGCAAAGAACTTGGAACCTGCTCCTCATAAAATCCAAGTTGCAGAGCTGATAAAAGCTTGGACGATAAGGGAACCTCTGGCTGACCGTGAGCATCTGAGAACGATTGATTTCTTTTTAGAGTAAAAAAATATAGGAACCATCTTCATTGCCCAACCTATTGATAAAATTCCCCACCTCAATATCCTAGAAGAGGTCGTTGCTGAGCCAATTCGGTTGGACGAGGAGGAGAGTAGCTCTGGTGAAGGTTGTGTATAGGGTGACAGGGGTGGTAGTGGCAAAGGTGATTCTGTTGAAGTTGAATCCAGAGAGGAAGAGTCAGGTTGTGAGAGATCTTTCAAGGGATCTTCTAGTTCGGAGATAAATTCAGAAAGCTCCAGCGAGGAAGATATGGCTCCCCAAGAGTAATTTGATCAGGGAGGATGACGTTGATGATGTTTTGCTATCTCGCAGGCTAAAAATGAAGAAGTCTGGACCTGGGGACACTGCTACTGGTTCCAAGGAAGAAGCCCATGATAAGGAAAGGAAGAAGAAGGAGGATGAGTTGGTGAGAGAGAGAGAGAGAGAGAGAGAGAGAGAGAGAAAAATAAAGAGGAAGAGAAGGTGAGGATTTCTGCTGAGAAGAAAGAAAGGGGAGAAGAGAGGAGGCGAGGACGAAGAGAACATAGGATTCCTTGGTTCTTATGTTAGCCTTGGCCGAGGGGGCCTCCATCGCCATAACTCCTCAGTTGGATCCTGCAGTGCTCGAGAGAGCGGTTTTGCCAGCCGACCGTGGGTGGTCATCAGCAATAGGGACTAACCAGTTAGCCCCGAAGGCAAGTCAGGGGCTGGCATTGATAATTTTATTCCCTTTCTTTTCTCTTCTCTTTTCTGCAATTTTTTTCTTGTTATTCTCTTCGCTCATGTTTTCTTATTTCTATGTAGTTCATGTCTGATTTCACCGTCCTCTACCGTAGCCATGATGAGCTGGCGAGGAAAAATTTTGAGCTCGAGGAGAACTTGAAAGATGCAATTACTGCTAAGACATCTTTCGAGCGTGATCTGTCTAAAGCTAAGACTTCCTTTGATAAGGATAAGTAAGCAGCCACCAAATAACTGCAAGAGCTGTGGCAATATTATGGCATCGTCATAACGAGAAAGCTGGCAGCCATTGAGGAAAATAAGGTGCTTGTCGAGAAGACAAAAAAATTAGAGTCTGAGGTGGAGGTCTCTTACAATGCTGGGTGGAAGCATCATATGATGATGCTCATGCCCAAATTGACTACATCAGCCGGTCTAACTTTAAAAAAGGTTAGGACAAGGATTTTCTTTCTACTAGGGTAGATGTTGACTCCCCTCTCTTTGATGAGCATGGCCCTGGTCCTAAACCTATCATAGGAGATTTGCTTGCCTTTGTTGCTGACGGGGTCCCAGCTACTTCAACTGTTGAGGGTTCTACTGCTGTCGATGCCCCTATTTGTCAGGGAATAACAGTTGTTCCTACTAAGGAAGGTGGAGGTGGGATAGGGACGAGCGAGGCTGCTGCAGATAAGGGGAAAAAGACAATATCCTCATAACAGACTAAGGTTATCGCCTAGGCTTCTAAGGCTCCCTTGTATTTTTTGTATGGTTGTTGTTCTTTTTTTCTAGTCAATCTACATGTACGCCACTGTCGTTGATATTAATGGAATGAAAGAGTTTTGATCATTTACATCCACTAATTTTTTTTTTATACTTGTATGATTTGTAGCTCGTTGACCTTGAGGAATATATCCCGACTACTTCTCGTCTAGGCCAAATCCTTGGTACTAATGTGAGCAAGCAAGTTCGTCATGCCTTTATAAGAATTTGAAAGTCTCTCCGAGCAAGGAACCAGGACTACAAGAACCAATTCGAGCTGGTTACTAAGTTCAAAGATAGACTTGAGGAGATGAGTAAGATTGGTTCCTCTGTTCAAGAAGATGTAAATACTCTCAAGGCGAAGCTATTAGAGGCATCTGAAATCAATTTGGTAGGCGAGATGCTTCAACAAGAGAATGAATCCTTGAGGAATGAGATTGCTTGCTAAAGGGAAATTCGTCGAGCATTACCCCGTTACTCCTCCAGGGCACTTCATCATCGACGAGGCAGTGAGCTGGAGCCATTGTTAGTAGTTCTCAGAGGGAGATCATCGAGCTGAAAGAAGATGTATGCCGAGCATACGTCATTATTGATGGGCTTCAGCGATATGTCACCATATTGAGGCATTTATTCAAGAATGGACCTCGGCAGGTCTGGGCAGACGGTTATAACCAAGGTTGGACTGATGCTCCCACAAAGTTGAGGGAGGTTGAGGAGTTAGCCTTCATAAAAGGATGGTTGAGTGCCCTCAGGGAGTTATAAGTCCCTAGTAATTCTGTTCTTGGGTATCGACATGAAATTTCTCCCTCAACTTTGATTCCAAATCCATTTAGGAGGGATAATTTCTGGATTCCTATAGACGTAATTCCAAGACATCTCTTGGAGCCGAGCTCAGAGGAGGTCGAGGAGGAATTTTCCCCTCATCTAGATGATAGTCGAAGAGCGCGGGTAGCTAACTACCTCGCCCAGCGACCTGGTCCTTCTTAGGGTTCAGATTGATTTAGCATATGTAGTTTTTTGTACATATAACGATGTAAGAAAATATTTATGTTTTGGGAAATTGCCAACTAAACATGTGCTATTTTTGACTTTGTTGATCTCTTATTTGGTTATCTTGGGGTTTTCTAGCCGACTAAATTTGACTTAGGTAGAGTTGTAGAGTTGATTATCGAGTTAGTACCCCCCCAGTCCAGTACTCTTTAATTGCACCACTTGACCTTACCTTACCTTTTAGGTCGTGTCATCACACTACCTTAGGCCTAAGCAGGGCAATGGCGAGGATACACCTGGTAACGGATAATCCATCCGAGTAGGATTTTTGGTCCAATCTATGTTGGCAACCAACCTGGGCTGGTCAAGTTGCCTAAGGATCCCATATAGGGCTTCATTTATTGCCAGGGGAAAACTAGGAGGCAAATTGTGCTGACAAATGCTTGAGGAGGGTCTTCACTTGTCGACCCTGCTAGTTATACCTTGGATAACAAAAGATTAACCGATGTGGTGCAATCATAAAAGATCACACAAAGGATCTTAATTGTCCATGTTAAGAGGGGAAGCCTGTAACTTGTAAAGGATGCATATAAAAAAATGTATTTAAAAAAATAATACTCATAGAATGCCTATGCCAAACAAATTTTATTAATTGGAGAAGGATTGAAAATTCAACATTATGTTAGCAAGAAAAAGAAAAAGAAATCTAGAAGTAGAATTTCTTCAAGCTGGTTGGATTCCAAGCTCTTGTTATTTCCTTACCCTCAAGTGTTTCCAAGTGGTAAGGTCCTTGTAGGTCATCCCTTATCACCTTGAATGGTCCCTCCCAGTTTGGTCCTAGCTTGCCATCTGATGGTTTCACAGCACTACCAAGAACTTTTCTTAGGACATAGTCCCTAAACTAGAATGTTCTTGGATTGACTTTTCTATTATGGTGCTTTGCTAGCTGTTGTTGGTAGGCTTCTAGTTTCACTAGATCCAATTCCCTTCGTTCGTTGGCTAAGTCAAGTTCAGCGAGTAATGTTGCATCGTTTTGGACTTAGTCGATCAGAGTGGACCTCATGGTAGGGAGGCCAGCTTCCAAAGGGACAATTGCCTCCATCCCATACGTAAGTGCGATGGTGTATCTCTGATTGCTCTCCTTGGGGTGGTGCGGTAAGCCCATAGGATATGGGGTAACTTGTTTACCCATACGCCCTTGGGTCGCTCTAAATCCTTTTTTAATCCATCGATCACCATTTTGTTGGAAGCCTCAGCCTGTCCGTTCCTCTAAGGATATGCCATAGAGCTAAAATAGTTCCTGATCCCATAGTCATTACAGAAACCTTGGAAGAGGCCACTCTCAAACTGGGTTTCATTGTCAGTGATGATAGTCGTGGGGATCCTAAAGTGAGTGACGATGTTTCTCCATATGAATCTTATCATGTTCGCGTCTATGATGTTTATTAGTGGCTCTTCCTCTATCCACTTGGTAAAGTAGTCTGTTATGACCAATAGATACTTGTGATTACTGATTGCAGTTAGTAGAGGACCCACGATATCCATACCCCATTGGGTGAAAGATCATGGGCTAGTGAGTGACTTTAGGTCGCTAACTGGTTAGTGAACCATAGGTGCGTGAAGTTGGCACTTCTCTCATTTCGAGTGTAGATTCCAGCATCTTTCTTCATATACGGCCACCATTACCCTTCTTTGATTGCTCCAAAGGCTAGCAACCTGCCCCCAATATGACTCCCACAGATTCCCTTATAGAGTTCATGCAGGACTTGCTCAATGTCCTTTGGATGAACTAACTAAAGGTAAGGGCTAGTGAAAGATCTCATGTACATCTTTCTCTCAGGAGATAAGTGAAAATAAGAAACTTTTACTCTTATCTAATGAGCGGTCTTCTTATCTGTTGGTAGTACATCATTTTTCAAATAATCTATTACGGGGTCCATCCAACTAGGAGATGTATCGATCTGGAGAATGTGATTTGTGTTCGGAAGCTTGTTGATCGGGTTGATACTTGGCTGGGCAAGGAAATCAATTTGAATTTAGCTCTTTAAGTCGGAGTTGATTGTTGAGCTTAAGGTTGTTAGGGCATCAGCGTGGTTGTTCTGTCCCCTGGGAAATTATTGGATGCTGATGAGCTCAAAGTTGGCCATCAACCCTTTCACGGTGGCGAGATAGGCTGCCATCCTTTCACAGTAGAGAAAACTTGGAGTTTTTTTACTCCAAGCATTTGTGCCTTTTCTTAGCCCACGATTAGTGCCTCATATTCTGCTTCATTGTTAGAGGCTTCAAATCCAAGCCTGATTCCTTGCTCAAGCATTGTGTCTTCGAGGGTAACTGGCACGATGCCTACTCCTGCCCCTCTAGAATTGAAGGATCCATCAACGTATAACTTACAGACACCTAGCTCTTATTGGGCCTTCTTCAGATGGCTGGTGCCAACTTGATCACGGTTGTTCTCCGATGAACTTAGCAGTGAAGTCTACGAGGACCTTCCCCTTAATAGTAGTCCTTGGTTAAAAATGAATATCGAATCTTCTGAGTTCAACCGACCATTTTGACAGTCATCCTGAGAGATTCGCTTTCCTTAACACAGTCTTGAGAGGTTAAGAAGTAAGTACGAAGATCGAGTGTGCCTCAAAATAGTGCATTAATTTCCTCGAGGCTACCACTAATGCAAAGGTGAGCTTCTCCAGTGGCAGGTATCATTGCTCGGCATCAAGAAGAGTTTTTCTCGCATAGTAGATCGGGGGCTGACTTCCCTCTTTCTCACATACAAATACGGAACTCACGACGTAATCTAACACTGCTAGGTAGAGGTACAATAGATTGTTCTACTTAGTAATTACGAGCAAGGGGGTCTGCTGACGTAATATTTTAGTTCTCCTAATGCCTTCAAGCAATCCTCGTTCCACTCCACATTCTTACTTTTCTTAAGTAACTGAAAAACGGTTGACATTTTTTGGAGGACTTTGAGATGAACCGGTTCAATGCAGCGATCATCCCTGTAAGATTTTGTACGTCTTTTATAGTTCAAGGAGGCTACACCCTGTTAATAGCATCGATTTGGTCTGGATTTGCTTCAATACCTCTCTTACTGACCAAGTATCTAAGGAATTTTCCTGACTGGACACCGAAAGAACACTTACTTGCGTTAAGTTTCATTCAGTACTTCTTGAGGATTTTAAAGGTAGGTTCTTGTTAGGTCAGAGAGGTGGTCATTTTTGAGCTTGATCTTGACGAGCATGTCATCGATGTAAACTTACATGGTGTTCCCCATTTTATTCTTGAACATCTTGGTGACCAACCACTAGTAAGTTGCTCATGCGTTCTTGATCCCAAAGGGCATAACCTTGTAACAAAATAACCCAACATTGGTTATGAAGGTAGTTTTATCCTAGTTTGGATGGTGTAGAGGGATCTAATGATATCCAGAGTGTGCATCTAGGAAGCTCATCCTCTCATGTGCTGTAGTTGCATCCACTAGATGATCGATCTTTGGGGGAGAGATGTCTTTAGGGCATGCTCTATTGAGATCGATGAAGTCGATACAGACTATCCACTTTCCGTTGCTCTTGGGGACAACCACTGGGTTGGATAGCCACTTGGTGAACTAGACTTCCCGTATGGATCCTACATCCAGCAGTTTTTCAACTTCCTTCTCAACTGCCTTAGCCTTCTCCAGAGCAGTTCATCGATCTTTCTTTGCTATGGGTTTGAAAGATGGATCGACGTGAAATCGATGACAAGTGATGTAAGGATCAATCTAGAGAAGTTCATAAGGCTCCCATGCAAAGACATCTAAATTACTTCGAAGGAGGGTGACCAACTCCCTTTTTTGGGGAGAGTGAGGTTCCAATCAAGAACTTTCTTTCATTCGAGTTGCTACTAGTCGTGACTTCCTCCAGGTCCTCGACGACCCTTTCATAGGAGAGGAGCCTGATTTTCTTCACTCCTGGTCTGCCATATTTTAGTTTCTATTTGGAGGGCATCAGCCTCTTGTGACACCTCGCCTAATTAAACCCTGAGTGATCAGTCCTATATTAAATTAGAACATGTTTCTCAGTTGATTCATTCTTAGCATCATTGTCGACTTTTTAATTACTAAACACCTAAGTGAAAAATTAGACTGGTGTCAAGTTTGATCTTTCATTAATTCAATGAAATACTCATGAGGGAACAAAATAATTTAAACAATCACAATTAACTGAATTCAACCATTCACATTTAAATAATAATCTGACCGAATAAACCATCGGCTAAAATCCAACAAAAGTAAAGACAGATAATAATAATCGCAAAGTATCTGAAATGAATACTAAATAAAACTGTGATCCACATACTCGAGTATATGATGATAAACCCCTACTCTAAGAATAAAATGAATAGAGGCGCCTATCCAAATCCAGCAACATCCACATATGCTGCAGCAATGAATCCCTGGAATGAGTCAAGTCTGGCGTCCCTGTGGCTGGACACCTAAAAGATTTTTAAAAAATATTTAAAGTAAGGGTTAGAACCCAAAACATTTTGAAAACATTTAGTAAATGATTAACTTGCAGTAATAAATATGCATGAATGCTCTTCATATTTTAGTTAGTGCCGCACTCCCTTGAGGACATCCTCACCTCTCCTCTAATGTGCACAACTAACGCCTTAATTAATTCCCCTAGTCATTTATCCCATAACTAGATAACCGATATAACCCCTTGCAACCACCCTGGTCTAACCGAGTATGCAATAATTATGATTTCTAAGTTATTATTATCATTAACTTAATTATCATTCCCGTTCTTAAATTCATATAACTTTCACACCCGTTATACACATAATACAATTCTCGGCCTATATTAAATTACCCGTATATAATTATTTATCTCATTATATACGTATAACCATATTACAACATTCACACATATGTTGAAATAATATATGTATATTCTCTAAAGTGCTATTCCACTAGGTGTATTCACATAACCTAGCTACCCCAAATCAGGATCTCTCAGTAACTTGGTTAAAATCATACATAATGGAAGCGGTCATATTCCTTCCCTGAAAATGAGATTCCCCTCACCCATATAACGCACGTTATGACCTGGGGATATACTCTCCCTACTCCTCAAGCTAGGGGATTCACCAATTATGCGCAACCTCCCCTGATAACACTAGAGTATGTATATTAACAATATCTAATCACTGATATTTACGCACACACCATATATATATACTATCGCACACCGTATATGTATATATATATATATATATATATATATATATATATATATATATAATACCCTGGCTTTATCGTGTACTAAGTACGTAACACAAGCCTATAAAAAATATCATGAGTTTATGGTCCAACCCTAATTATTAATTCATTTGCACATTAATTAATTGCAATACTTTTGGTGTCGCCCAACCAATATATTCGGACTAACTCTCATGGATCGAGAATAAAATAATACCCGAGTCTAAATCCCCTACTCCGAATAAATTAGCTTTCATTCTTAATTAATTTAATACCTTGACATCGATCAACTAATATACTTGGACTCGCCCACTCGATTCGTATTTAATTATTTTGGAATATTTTTCCCCAAAATTAATCATAATGTGTCACACATAAATCCCTCCCAATCCCAATTACTTTCCCTTATAATTGTTAGGAATTTATGTTTCATATTTATTTCTCACTAAATAATGTATGGGAATTAAAAATTTTAATTAATTTCTCTTATATAAAGAAAATTAGCCGACCTGCCAAAAATACTAAACCATCGATCGATCGACCCTTTTCATCGATCGATCGATCGAACAGGTCTTCGTCTTCTCCAACACTGTTTCAGCCATTAACGAATTTCTCCAAATTCCAACCTCTTCTATGGTTCAACCCAAACACATACAACATTTTTAATACATGAGGACATGATTATGACCTCCCCTAAAACCTCAAACATGACTTAATTCCCACAAATCTCTATTTATTCAAAAATTGGGAAATTTTCGGCCTTTCTTTGTGCAATCCCAATTTCATTCTTCAAATTCTACTGGGTTTTTCACATCTAAGTTAAATATCTACTCTGAATCATGTAACACAATAAATTCCTACACTAATTCTCCTTTTTGGTTTTCCAATTACAAAAACCCCATTTTTGTACTCGTTTATACCCAAAACGAATTTTAGATTTCCACATCACACAAATATGAATTGAAAACATAAATAAATGTTACATAAAGATAACCACTTGCCTTATGGGTTCATAGGGTCTAATCCGAGTGTGTGATTCGCAAGGTTGATGATGAACTCCCAAAATTCGTCCCTAGTCTTGTCTCCAAAAGGATCCCCAATGCACTCTAACTGCTCCCTATAGTTTTCTCTCAAAACCTAGGATTTAGATTTGTGTTTTCTGTCATTTCCCTTTTTTCACAATTAGGTATTAAAGCTAAATCCCCTTTTTAGCCTAATGGGCCAAGCCCGAGTGACCCAAATACCCCCGTGTGGGCCCGACTGTGCCTAAAAATGCCCCGAGACCCATTTACTAACCCCGGGTACTCTTTTTTGACTATTTTGGCTCATCCGGACTCAATCCTGCACTCAGAATTTGTATCTGAATTAATTTACAAAATTTCTTATCTCACACCTAAGTTAGTCTATAACCAACTCCCAATTGAGATAAGTGAATCCCACGTCACTATTACACTTATGACGAAAATAATTTTTACTATTCACCTAGTAATTTAATTCTCATAAATATTAACCATTTATTCTCTCGATTAATATTTATATACATATTCCCATAATTAATTTCGTTAAATTACAACACGCAAGTAATATAAATTTTTACCCGAATTAATTAATTTTTTTATTGCATAAAAATACGGGGTGTTCCACCTCTCCTGCTCCTTGTTCTCGCTTCTAACTTCTTCAACCTTCTTCTCTGGTTTGGGATGGATGGACTCTATAAAGAACTTTTTTGCCATCGCCTGGTCTCCATGGATCTCCACCACTCCTCGTTCGGTCACATATTTGAGATTCTGATGGTAGGTAGAGGGACGGCCTTCATCGCGTGCAGCCATCCTCTGCCTAGGACTGCTTGGTAGGGTGAATCAATATCGACCATAAGAAATTCGATCATTTTTCAGATTTTTCCTGCCCCTGCTGGCAGGACGATCTTACCCAAGGTGATGGTTATCTTTCCAGCAAATCCAACTAAAGGAACGGTGGCTTCCTTTATGTCAGAGACACTTAATTTCAACTTCCTGAATAAGTCGAGATACATTACTTTGGATGAGCTACCTTAGTCGACGAGCAATCTATCGACGTCATAGTTAGTTATCCTGAGTGTAATGATCAGTGCATCATGATGTGGGGTTCTCAATCCCACCAGATCCTCGTTTGTGAGCACAATATGCTTGTTGTAGTCGACATCTTCTCCTCGTCGATGCTTCCCAGCTTGTGTTTTGGCTGGATCAATCTGAAAAGCTTACATTACTGCTGTAAGCTTTTTTACTTCCATCCGAGTCATATTTCCTTGAATCTGTTTGAGGTCGGACGCCCCATGAATTATCGTAAACTCATGCCCTATGTCTTCCTCGAGCACATTATCGGGCCTCTAATATACACTAGCAGCTACCTTTTTTGCCTTCTTCTCTAATAATTCACTCTGGTGTCCATCTTGAGATAACTCTTCAAGGTGGGACTTGAGAGCTTTGTAGTGCTCGATTTTGTGCTCGCCTTCCTTGTGGAAATCACATCTTAGTGCGTTGTTCCGCTTGGAAGGGTCTCCACCCATCTTCTTGGGCCACTTGATGAATGGTTCATCCTTGATATTTGCTAGAATCTTATATATTGGTTCTTTGAAAACTGTATTTAGTGCTTGAAACGCCTTTTAGGCATCATTCTTGTTCCCATTATGGGGGCCATTCTTACCCCCATTCTTACTTCTTTTCTTTTTACTCTCATTCTTGTCGCTCCCATTATCGAAAACCTTAGCGCGACCATTTTCTCCTACACTGAGATGGGTCACATCTTAAACATAGGCATATTTTTCAATACAAGCCATCAAGTCATCGATGGTTGTGGCCTCCTTATTAGTGAGGGACTAATGCAAGAGGCAGGAGATGGATAAGCCAATCGTAAAGGATACAACGACGACCTGCTCCGAGCAGTCCTCAACCTCATTGAACACCTCCCAATACCTTTTCACGTTGTCTCTGAGGTTCTCCTAGGGCTTTTTCATCATTGTCAACAAAGAATCCATCATCTTCAGATGGGAGCTGATGGTAATAAAGCGAGCTGTGAAGAGCTCTGCCAGAGACTTGAAATTCCTAATGGATATGTGGGGGAGTTTCTCGAACAACTTTTGGGACACACCGTGCAAGATCGACGAGAAACTCTGGCACATCAGTATGTCATTGTGGTTCCAAAGGGTCATGGACTGTCTGTACTATCCGACATGATCGATGGGATCAGTATTTCCATTGTAGATGTTTGAACCTGGGCATTATGAACTTCTTGGGGGCTTATTCTTCCTCTATTACCCTTGTAAAAGGGGACTTCATTTGGGTCCTAAGATCTCACTTGTCTAGATCTCTTATCGATCTAGCACCCCGATGTGCTCGGTGTTGGTCCATCCCTCTCGGGACCAAGTTTCGTATATCATCGTTCCTTTGGCCTGGGCTCCTATAACGACGAGTTGGTTATTATTTCTCATACCAGTTGTCATCCGACCTGTTTCCCTCAATTCTTTGAGACCCATGTCTTGGGTACCCTCCTCGGTTGCGAGATCTGCTCACCTGAGGGCTAGTAGTTAGATAATGGTGTTGCCTCGTGATATGATGGAGTTCTCTTTCCATCCTCTCCAGTCATCTTTTGAGGCGAGCATTTTTCACTTCCTACTTGCGATTAGCCTCCTCCTCCTCTTGGAACCTGGCCTCATAGGCGTCGACCAGCCTGGAAATTCATATAGACCTGGCTGGCCCCTGACTTTCTTCTGAAGCATGTCGTTCTAGGCAAAGCCTTGGGTTTGAGCGACGAACTTCAGATCTAACCCTATGGGGGATAGGTTGATCTTGAATATCCACAACTTGAGGGGCATTGCTGCTGTGATCAGACATTCTAGGTTATTTTTTGTAAAGACTTTCTTAAAGGAAGAACAACTGCTTCCCACAGACGGCGCCAATTGTGGGGACAAGAAATCCCAAAACAACTAATAAGTAAATGCAATCACCAAAAAAATAAAGAACACGAACAATAATAATCACAATCACACACAACACAAGATATACGTGGTTCGGTAATGTTCCTACGTCCACGGTGGGGTTTTCTCATCGTATTTATCTCTTTGTTACATACCCATTGCCTTGATCCAGGGGTACAATATATATATATGAAAATTAAGAGAGTGGGCATTTTGGACACCAACACGTTAACCCTTTATCCCTTGAATATCTCCTTCGAGATTTTAAGGATAAACCAGGCCATATCTTGTTAATCATCTTGGGGCTTTTAAGTTTGGGTCAGGCACTCCCTATTGTTAATAGGGCTTAGTCCGTCTACTCCTTTGGGCCCGCAAGGGGAGAAGTGGAACCCACACCTAGCATAAATGTAAAACTCATGAACCATCTCAACGTATCCATACCCAATCATAATGATCATAACGTGACACCTTGTAAGATTTAATAATAGATTGATCAATTCTAAATTAAATAATACATGAGTCTCAAAAATTAAGTAACTTTCTAAGGATGCATAAAGAGTGAAATATTCAAAAATAAAGGAAAACTAAATATAGATAAGTAACTATCCATCAACTCTGATACCATAATACATGCCTAGAAAATCTATATAGTCAACTTTATCATACATGCTAACTCACAACACATTAAATGTAAAAGTACTACGTATGACACTTTATGTTAAACTAAGAGTAATTGAAATGATGATATAAGCTAGCATGCACGGCAGGAACATGTACATCGTAATGAGTATTAAAAATGATAAGGATTAATGACAATAATAATATCTACCAAGGTTACGGCATGGGTGGCCTCGGTCCTAAAATGTTAAATCCTTAACGTTAATAGCAAGTCCAAAAAGAATAAATGTATAACTAAAATTGGAATACATCATAACTATAAACATACCTCTATCATTTATATATGTACTTTAGACAATCCTAGATATTTCATGCATCCAAATTCCCAATCCTAAGTGAATCCTATAATTAGGTTTTATCCTTCACAAATGATTTCAACTAAAGGGCTCATAATGGTCATTACGCTAAATGATTCTGAGTGCATAAAATAAGTAAGATAAGCATAAAGTCTATAATAATGAACTTTAAAATATACCATAGAATTAGGCTCTCACTTAAGTTGACCAAATTAACGAAGACCTATCCCTATTTCCCTCAAGAATCACTCATGCATAACAAGTATAGTATTAGGTCGTCCCAAACCTAATGTCTTAAAACGAGTAAGGTATGCATCGCCACATCTACCCATAACTCATATAGTCTAGCATACCCAAGGATATATGATGAAATCTCCCCGTAAATCCATCTCGGATATGATTACCTAGACATGTGACCCAGTGGTTATATGACCAAGGCTTACTCGTCTACTCAACGAGGCTCCATCAGATTCTGTATTGTACGTACACCCATAATGGAATTCCCCTTGGTATGATATCTACAAGTACACAAATGGTATTAATTTTTACACATGTAACATACTAAAAGAGATTATCATAATACATTAAAATCTAAACAATGTTTAAAAATATTCACTATAGTATTTTTATAAATTATATAAATAATGAATGTATCACATATTATTAACTTGTGAATCCCCGTAATAACATGATTTATCAAAGTTAATTAAATACAAAGGGAAACATAAATTAGCCCCCAAACCTATAGATTTAATCCAACAACCCAAAGCCAAAAATATCAAATAATTATCATCACTAGTCAATCGATTATCTACCGGTCGACCGACCGCCACATATAGGCCAAAACTCAACTTTGGACTTCGTCTTCTCGAACTTAACAAAACTCAAACCGAAAATCCATTTATTGACCCTAAACCTCCATATAAGATTCATATAACATCTAAATAATGTAACCATGAATAAAACATGATTTAAACATGATTACAATTCTCAATTTCAATTCAAGATAATCATAAAACCATATTTGCTATCAAGAACCCTAGAAATTCAATATCAATAAATTTGATTCCAATCTCTACATATTTATGAATATATTCAAGGGATTTATGAATAATTCATACTAAAAGTCAATTCATATACATAATCTAACAATACCAACTCAAATTCAAATAGAAATCAACCAAACCAATATAAATTAACATTAATTTATATTTAATTAGTTTAATTAAGAATTTAATAGGATTAATACCTATAAATAAGATCCAAATCATAATTAGATATTAGAGTTACATAGATAGTCATAATCCAAACCAAGGTTAATCATACAAATATTCTAATTAAACTTGCCTCAAATTTTGATAAAGAAAGAGGGCCAAAATCTTCTAGAATTCCCCCATCTTCTTTGAGTTCTCCTCTCTCTAAGTTGTCAGATCCCAAAATTATGTTTATCTGCTAAATGAACCTCCTAATGAATCATTAAGACCTCTTAAAAATAAATTTTGTCCTAGGCCTAAAATAAGACTTTAAGTAGCTTTCCTAAATTAAACCTTAACAAATCTAAAAATCCTCCAATTCATTGTGCTAACCCAATAGGACAAAATGCCTTACTTTAAGTTAAAACCCATTATTTTAAATGTTGCCAATTATCATAAATCATCGACCTTAAAAATTAATATTAATAAATGCCCCACATACAAATTATTATATAATTTATGTTAAAAATCACTTAAATTATAATTAATTTTTTTGGTGTAACACGAGATTATAGTTAACTACTTTATATTCATTAGGACCCAACACTGAGGGGATAATCTAAGAAAGGAAATGACCAATACCAAACCTTGGACCAATTCGTAGTCTACTATAATACCGTCACGTTCAAAATATTTATTAATAATTTGCAGTGTTTTAATTTCCAATTTATTTAAATTATACTATATGTATAATTACATATATAGTGACGTCGCACGATGTCACAAGCACACAAATAATATTTATATTAGTATATAAAAATACGGGGTATAACATTACTCCCCCCTTAACCAAGGAATTTTGTCCTCAAAATATAAATTTTACCACAACCGAATAACTCTGGATGCCTTGACTTCTTTGAGGCGTCCTGAATGATATCAGTCCCAAACATCCTATACTTTTCTGACCTAGCCCAACAATTGGGCGAACGATATGGTTGTCCATATAACGCCTCATACGGTGCCATCTCAATAGTTTGTTGATGACTATTGTTATCTGCAAACTCTATAAGTGGCAAATGCGTATCACAACTTCCTTTGAGATCAAACACAAACACACGAAGAATATCCTCCAAAATCTTATTCACCCTCTTAGTCTGACCATCTGACTGAGGGTGAAAGGTCGTGTTGATACTCAGCTGCACCCCCATCCTATACTAAAACCTCTCCATAATTGATCGATGAAAGTGTTGCCCCTGTGGGAAATGATATCCACCAGTCGCCCCATGAAGTCATACAATCTTTGTCATAAACAACTTAGCATAATGCTTTGTGGAGTAATCCATCCTAATCGACAAGAAATGATCTACATTCATCAGTTAGTCGATGATAACCCAAATCTAATCATGTCCCCTCTATGATCTTAGCATCCCCATCATAAAGTCCATAGAGATACTCTCTTATTTCTAGTGAAGAACCTCCAACGGTGCAAGTCCTCTATCGATATCTAATGTTCCACATTTACTAACTGAGATGTGGCACACCTTAATACATACTCCGTAACATTTCTTTTCATTCCTGCCCACCAATATGATTGTTGCATATCTTGGTACATCTTATCCCCTCTGAAATGGTCCTCTACCGTGATCCACGAGCCTCGAATAAAACTGCCTTCCACATCTTGGGTTCCTCGAGCACTACTATCCTTCCCCGGAATTGTAAAACCCCATTTGATCCAATCTGGAAATAAGAAACTCCACCATATATGATTTATTCCACCTTCTCCTTAAAAACTAAATCCTTTCCCTGTGCTTAAACTACCCATGAATTGATAGTTTAGGTGACAGTCACTGCTTCCATAAAAGCATCCGCCAAATCGATCTCACGTAAAGAATTCCATCTCTCTACCCAAATGTCTGGTGGATCACCCCTGTTCATACCATAATACGGATAAAGAAATCGATGACCTACGACTCAAGGCATCCGATATCACATTCACTCTCCATAGATGATACTGGATAAGAAAAAGTTAGCCCTTTATAAAATCCAACCATCTCCTTTGTCTCATATTCAAGTCTCTTTACGTGAATAAATACTAAAGGTTCTTGTGGTAAAAAATAATGTGAACCTCTCCCTTAGAAAATAGTGCCTCCAAATATGATGGGCAAATAACACCGCTACTAACTCCAAATTATGAGTCGAGTAGTTGCCTTTATGGAACTTAAGATTACAGGAGGCATAATCTACCAGCCTATCTTAGAACTCCTCTTAATCCCTGCAATGATGAAATTGTATAGACCATGTACTCGATGCCTGCCCATGGAAAAATTAACAATGGTTTTGGTCGTGAGCTTCCATTTGAGCTCTTTGAATGCTCGTTGACAATCAACTCTCCAAATACATATGACCCCATTTCAGGTTAGGTGAGTTAGTGGTCAAATAATCTTCGAGAACCCCTAAATAAACATCATATAACTTCCCGTTAAACCTAGGAAGATCCTGATCTCTGTTTCTTTCATGGTTTCCCAAAATCCATAACTGCAAACACCTTACAAGGATTTGCCGATATCCCTATCTCAGATACTACGTGCCCCAAAAATTGCACCTCCTGAAGACAAAATATACACTTAAAGAACTTGGCATACAACTTATTTTCTCTAAGCGTCTATAAAATCGACCTTAAGTGAGGCCCGTGATCCTCTTCTGATCATGAATACACTAGGATATTTTTTATGAACATGATGATGAACTGATATAAGTAGGGCCCAAAACATTAGGTTCATGATCTCCATAATAACTAATGGTGCATTGGTTAACCCGAACGACATGACCTAAAACTCATACATTTTATAGCGTGAGAGAAAGTTCGTCTTCGGTATATCCTCCTCTCGAATCCGTAGCTGATGGTATCCCGAGTGCAAGTTAATCTTGGAAAAGAATGGCGTAACCATCAATAGGTATAACATGCCATCTATCCAAGGTAATAGATACTTTTTACTTATAGTGACCTTATTCAACTCCCTATGATCTGCACATAGTATAAGTGACCCACCCCTCTTCTTCATAAATAATATAGAAGTTATCCATAGAGAGGTACTTTTTAGGATAAATCCATGACTCACTAACTATTAAATTTGTTCCCTCAAATCTCTTATATCTAATGGATACATGCGATAAGGTTCTCTATCAATGGGTTGTGTTCCCGATGCTAAATCAATATAAAAATCTATCGCCCTCATAGGTGGTAACCCAAGGACCCCCTCAAATATGTCTGCAAAATCTTGAATGATCGAGATAAAATCTAATAATATCCTAACCTCCTTGGATGTACTCACATCTATGTAGTACAAGTGTATGTTAGAATCTCCCTCCAGTCTAGGCATAGCTATAAGAAGCATCTCCTTTCTAGGAATGGCAAATGTGATAGCCATCGTACTATAGCTAATTTAAGCGTGATATGTCACTAACTAATCCATATCCAAAATAACATTGTACATATACTTATACCATAATAATAAATCATTTGAGAAACGCTACCGTCCTATCTGAACTACCATGCCTCTATATACTTGGCATAAGGAAGTGTCCCCACCCAGTGGGGTATTTACGTGCATAATCACATTAGATGCTATATCTACTATACCCGACGTAGTAGAAAATTTATAACCAGTAAAAGAGTAAGGAGCTCCCGTATCAAAAAGTACTCGAACATTACTATCAAATGATAAAAACACCCTCAATCGCATGGGGTTGTGCCGTAGGGTCTTGTTGATAGAAAGTGAACACACGACCATAATGTAACGTCGGGCACCCTTGCACCTGGTCTCTAGGAGGGGGCAACGCTGGGTACTATAGTGGGGGTGACAATGCTTGAAATTGGAATGGTGATAGAAGGGGTCATTGGTGCCCATGATAAAACTCCTCTCAGCAAGCCTAAAGACCCTTAGGGCACCTCCTAAAAGAGTCTCCCTTATTTTCACATGAATAACATACCCCAAAAGTTAAATGACTACTTTACCCCCTGTTCGTAATTTCATCATAACTCTTTCCTCGAACCTTTGTTTTACACACTGTTTGTTGTGTTACAAACTTAACTCATATATTTACAACTATATAGTCTTCACCTCAAGTAAATTATCATATTATAGTGGCCAAAACTAGTACCGAACTTGAACATTCCTACTGAAGACTTCACATATTTGTGTTTGTGACTAATTCGATATTTTATAAGTTATGAAGGTAGGATTAGACTAAAAATAATAACTTAACATTATATATTCTATTAACACATTATCCCCATCATATACAGTAAGCATTATTTAAACGTGGTTTATCATAATCATATATGGGTCGTCACATTCTCAGCTTTTTAACCTTCCTCTCTGTCTTGTAAGTTCCAGCTTTCTTCTTCTGCTAGTTTTCATCTTCTGTGAATCGTTCTTCTACTGTAGCTAGGGTTTTTTGTGTTTTTTCTTATGGAGATGCTTGATAATAAGTCTTTGTCTGAGTTTAGAAAATGTTACAATATTCCTGATTGGGTAGACATAGAGTGTACTTCAGTCCCCAGAAATGTTCGTGATCTAAAAGATGGTCACTAGATTCATGTTTTGTTGGTTTTCCAAAGGGGTTTAACGTTTCTTATTAACCCTCTGTTTTTACATTTTTTTCAATACTTCAACATAGTTCCTCCTTAATTTTCTTCAAACGTGTGGAAGACCGTTAATGGAGTTTATAGGATAAACCATATCTATGGCACCAACTTAGGATTAGTTCAGATCTATTATTGTTATTCTTTCTCTCGCACCAGTGGGGGTAGTTTGTACTTGAAAGAAAGAAGTACTAATAGGGTGTTGGTAGTAAATCTACCTGATTCCCATAAAGACTATTGGTCTAAAGCTTTTATTGCCAGGAATTGGCAATATCCTCCCCAATCAGGGGGGCATAAGGTACATGGGACCTCGGATCCCTACCTTTGGGGAGGAATACATATGTTATTATCTCCATCTCTATTTTATTGCTTATTTACCTGCCTTTGTATATTTTCCTCTGATATTTCCTTCTTCCACTT
Organism: Sambucus nigra; assembly: GCA_949130495.1. Taxonomy (NCBI): domain Eukaryota; kingdom Viridiplantae; phylum Streptophyta; class Magnoliopsida; order Dipsacales; family Adoxaceae; genus Sambucus; species Sambucus nigra. The sequence goes on along the minus strand of OX422207.1, from coordinate 304,031,366 downwards.
TTATAGCAAAATCCAAGAATCGGGAGCCTCCTCCTCGCGAGATCCGAGCTGCTGAACTTTTGAAAGCTTGGAAGAAAAGTGACACTGTTGTTGTGGGGGGAAATCCTCGGTCTCCTGCATTCTTCCTGGAATACAGGAATACTACTTCCAGCTTTATTGCTCACCCAGTAGACGCAACCCCTCATCTAAACGTTCCAGAAGAAGGCGTTGGTGGTACCTCTCAACCCATTGAGGTAGAGGACGAGGAAGAAAGTAGCTTGGGATAGGATCTGGTAGAAGGCGGTGAGGAAGGAAATGGTGAAAGTGGGATCAGCGAGGAAGAGTCCAGCGAAGAGGATTCCAACGAGGAAGAGATGGCCCCTCCGAGGAGAAGAAACTTGATCCAGGATGACGATGATGTTGATTTGTTGTCCAATAAGAAGAAGTTCCTCAAGCAAAAGGCTGGAGACTCTATTGGTAGTTTTAAGGTGGCGGTTCAGGAAAAGGAGGTGGAGAGAAAGAAGAGAGTAGAGGAGGAGGAGAGAGAGAGAGAGAGAGAGAGAGAGAGAGGAAGAGAAAATGAGAGAAGGAGAAAAGAGAAGGGTATAGGCCTCGATAGTGCTTTATGTCATTGCTTTTGAGGGCGCCTCAGTGGCTGTTGCTCCTCAACTTGCCCATTTTCTGATAGAGAAAGTAGTGCTTGCGAGCGTTCATCGAGCATGGGGGGAGACCAGTTAGCCCTTAAATCTGCCCAAGGGCTTGCTTTGGTGAGTACTCATTTCTCTATACTTCTTTGTCCTTTGTTTTCCTCTAACATCCCGTGCTTAACCTGTGTTTCTTCTATTTTTTAGTTTGTTCCTAACTATATTATGTTGCTCCGTAGTCGAGCTGAGCTATCGAGGAGAAACTCAGAGTTGGACCAAGCTCTAAAGTCTTCCGAGAAGGCTTTGGCTGATACGAAGGCTTCCTTTAACATGGAGAGGGAAATGTATACTAAGGAGTTATCCGACCTTCGTGATGACTACGGTGTCATGATCGCAGATAAGCTAATAGTGGCAGAGGTGAATAAGGGGTTGGTCGCTAAGGTGGAGCGACTGGAGGAGGAAATAGCGATCGTTCGAGAGAACGGGTACAATGAAGGCTCAGAAGCGGAGTATGATGATGTCGAGCACCAAATTGCATATCTCCGATAAGCATGCTTCAAAAAAGGTTGGGATCAAGCCTTGACTGCTGCTGGGGTTGCTGTTGACTCCCCCCATTTTCTCCCAGCATCATCCTGGCCGTAATCCTATTGAGGTATCTCCGTTTACTCAACCTGATGCTCAGGACGACTTGGATCCCATTACTCCTGTTGTGGGAGATGCATCGATCAATCCATAGGTGGCCATTGTCCCAGCTGTAGGAGCTGCCCCTGGTGCTGGTGAAGGTGAGTCCCTTATCGACTAAGCTGCTGACAAGGGGGAAGGGGCCCTCCACATCTGACCAGGTTGAGATCTCCTAGGAATTTAGGCTATGCTCTTGTTTTTGTTCATCTGTTATATTTTTGCTTCCTCCCTTCACTTGTACTGGACTGTGCCTTTTGATTTAATGGAAAGAAAACTTTTTATTTCATTACTGATTCTTGCTACTGTTCTTGCTTATTTGGTTGGTTGTAGCTCATTGATTTAGATGATTATATTCCTGCTAACTCCAGTCTAGGCCAAATTCTTGGTCCGAACATAAGCACGCCGAGCTTTTGTAAGGATTTGTAAATCCCTGAGGGCGATAAACCAGGATTACAAAGATCAATCTGAGGTGGTCGCTAAGCTCTAGGATAGACTTGAGGAGCTTGAGGGAATTGATTCCTCTGTGCAGGAGGAGATGGATGACTTGAAAGTAAAACTTCTAGATGCGATCAAAATCAACCAGGTGGGGGAGTTATTACAAAGAGAAAATGATGCTCTAAAAAGACAAATTGTTCGTCTCAGAGAAAACACTCAATCTGGTTCTCCCTTGATGCTGCGAGGATCCTCATCATATGCTATAGTTGCCCAAACTGACAATCAAGCTTCCAAGAGGGAGATTTCCGGGCTAAAAAAAGATGTTCGGTGAGCTTATGTGATTGTTGTTGATCTCCAGAGGGATGTCACATGATTGAGACATTTATTTCAAAAGGGTCCTCGGCATGTTTAGGTTGATGGTCATGACCAAGGTTGGACAGATGCCCCAGTAAGACTGAAAGAGGCCGAAGAACTTTCTTTTGCTAGAGGATAGCTGAACGTTCTTAAGGAATTGAAATTTCCTAAATAATTCACCCTGTGGTACAAATATCAGACCGTTCACTCATCTATCATGAGAAATCCCTTCTCAAGGGATGATTGTTGGATCCTAATAGATATTATTCCTATGCATCTTCTAGAGCCATGCCCATAGGGCATTGAAGAAGACTTAGTTCCTTATTCTGATGATGGTCGGAGATCTCGAGTAGCGAACTACCTTGCTCGTCGTGCTGGGCCATCGTAGGTTTTTAAGTATTTCTTGGTCTTTTGATGTAAATGTAATCATATGATTCTTAATGACAGATACAGCTGATTATTTATGTCTTGAGCATTTGCTGACTAAACATGTATTAACCTTATCTGTTGATTGCATGTCACCAATGTTTGACTAAAAAAGTGCTTGATAGATCTGTTCATAGTATGGATGATTAGTATAAAAACTTTTTAATCATTTTGGACTTTTTAGCTGACTAAATGATGTTGAGTTTTTGTTATCTCGTGTTCGAACATTCTCCCAGTTTAATATGCCTTAGCCATATCATTCCATCCACTTAACCTTTTAGGTTATGTCGTCACACTTCCTTAGGCCTAAGTAGGGCGATGGCGAGAATATACCTAGTTAATGGGACATCCACCTGAGCAGGATTTTTCAGTCAACCTAAGTTGGCGACCAACCTTGAGTTGGCTTTACTGCCTAAGGATCCCCTGTAGGTCTTTTATTGTTATCGGAGTAACTCAAGAGTCCAATTGTGTTTTCATCAAAGATCTAAGGAAGATTAATTATAAACCTTGCTTCACATATTTTAGCTTTGAATGCCATAAGTCTAGCACACTACTGTAACCATAGGAGCTTTATTCCTTGACTAGAGCAAGTTGATCATCTTGCTGTAACCCCGAAACTTTGTTATGTTTTGAGGGGAGCATACTTCTTAGAAAATATGTGTCTTGGGATTCGATTAAGAGATATTAAACAACCAATATGTTTAGAATGCACGGGCCAATTGACCTTTATTGATAAAAATGATAAATAAAGGGCAACATTAGTTTGTAAATGAAAATTCGCCTAAATTAATGATGCTGAAAACAAAAGATATAGAAGTCTAAAAGTAGAACTTCTTAAGGTTTTTTGCATTCCAGGACCTTGGTATCTCCTTACCCTCCAGCGTTTCTAAGTGATATTCTCCCTGTAAGTCGTCCCTTAGTATCTTGAAAGGTCCTTCCCAATTTGGTCCCAGTTTGTCGTCTGATGGTCTTACAGCACTGTCGAGGACTTTCCTCGGGACGTAATCCCCTATTAGAAATTTCCTCGGATTGACTTTTTGGTTGTATTCTTTGGCCAGTTGCTGTTGGTGAGATGTCAACTTAACTAGTGCCAGTTCTCGTCGCTCATTAGCTAAGTCAAGTTCGGTGAGTAGTGCTTCATCGTTGAGGCCTTGGTCGACTAAAGTGGTTTTCATAGTAGGGAGTCCTACTTCCAATGGGATGATTGCCTCCATTCCACAGGCGAGCGCGAAGGGGGTTTCTCTTGTTGCTCTCCTGGGAGTTGTACGATAAGCCTATAAAACGTGGGGTAGTGCGTCTACCCAGGAACCTTTGGCTCTTTCCAACCGTTTTTTCAGTTCATCGATCACTGCCTTGTTGAAAGCTTCATCTTTCCCGTTGCTCTGTGGATACATTACAGAACTAAAGTGGTGATTGATGACATGCTCATCATAAAAGTCTTGAAAGAAACCACTTTCGAACTGCATTCCATTGTCAGTAATGATCGTTCTTGGTGTCCCAAAGCGGGTAATGATATTCTTCCATATGAACCTCGTCATCAGAGTCCTGGATGTTTGTGAATGGTTTTGCCTCTACCCATTTGGTGAAGTAGTCAGTGATGACCAACAGGAACTTACGATTTCCAGATGCGGTAGGTAGAGGCCCTGCAATTTCCAATCCCCACTGGGCAAAAGGCCATGGGTTGGTCAATAATTTGAGGTCGCTAGTTAGCTGGTGGACCATAGGGGAGTGCTTCTGACACTTTTCACACTTGTGAACGTAAATTTCAGCATCCTTCTGCATGTATGGCCACCAGTATCCCTCCTTGATTGCTCGAAAATCCAATGATCTTCCTCCTGCATGACTCCCACAAATGCCTTCATGAAGTTCACTGAGAACCTTCTCGACATCTTCTGGGTCAACGCACTGGAGTTAGGGGCAGTGAAAGAATTTTTGTAGAGTTTTTCTTTGGGAGATAGGTGAAAGCGAGCAGCCTTGACTCTTATCTGGTGCACCGACCTCTTGTCGTCTAGCTGTGTGTCACTCCATAGATAAGTCATGATGGGATCCATCCAACCGGGTGCCTTCTCTATGTGGAGGACTTTCTCTACGACTGGATGGTCAATTCTTGGTTGCACGAGGAATTTTATCTGAATGGTTCTCCTTAAATCGGAGTCAATGGCGGAGCTTAGAGCTTCTAAGGCATCGGTGTGACTATTCTGCCCCCTGGGGCACTGCTGAACATCAACTCTATCAAAGTTTGTCATAAGTCCCCTTACAACGGCGAGGTAAGCTGCCATTCTCTCATCCTTGGCGCCGAAGTCTCCACTTATATGCTTGGACACGAGCTTTGAATCGCCAAATACCTGAAGGAATTTTGCCACTAGCAATTGTGCTTTGCGCAAGCCGGTGATCAACGCTTCATATTTCGCTTCGTTGTTGGAGGCTTCAAATCCTAACCTGATCCCTTGTTCGAGCACATTCTTCTCTGGGGTAACCAATACAATGCCTACTCCTGCCCCCTGGAGTTGGAGGCTACGTCAATGTAAAGGGTTCAGTTGAAGGATTTTCCGTCCTCTTTTATTGGCTTCTCAATTTCTAACTGGGCAATAGGTTGATTCCCCGTGAACTCAGCGATAAAATCTAGTAGAATTTTCCCCTTAATTGTTATTCTTAGTTGAAAGTGGATATCGAATCTTCCAAGCTCGACCGACCACTTTGACAGTCGATCGGAAATATCAACTTTCCTTATAAAATCTTTGAGGGGATGTGAGGTGTTCACGATGATGGAATGAGCCTCAAAGTAATGCTTTGGCTTCCTCGAGGCTACCACTAAGGCATAGGCGAGCTTCTCTAGGGACAAATAATGTTGCTCGGCATCCAGAAGCATCTTGCTTGCATGGTAAACTAGGTGTTGGCCTCCTTCCTTCTCGCATACCAAGGCGGAGTTGATAGCATGGTTTGACATGGCAAGATAGAGGTGTAAGGGGTCACCTTCGCTTGGAATCACCAGCAAGGGTGGCTTGCTGAGGTAGGAATTAAGTTCTTCCAGGGCTTTGGAGCAATCTTCGTTCCATACTAGGACCTTATCTTTCTTCAACAGTTGGAAGAACGGTCGACAGCGCTCCGAAGAGTTAGAGATAAAGCGTTTGAGTGCGGGGAGCATATCAGTAAGCTTCTAGACATCTCTAAATCGTCTGAGGGGGCTGGACTTTTCTGATAGCGTCGATCTAATCAGGGTTTGCTTCAATCCCTCTTTTGCCACTACACCAAAATGGGTAAATTGGCACCCTTCCAGCGACTAGCCTTGTCACAGTCAATGATCGTGACAAAAAAAAACACTCGTTTTTTGTCACGGTCATTGACCATGACAAGTCCGTGATAAAGACTTGTCACGGTCAATGACCGTGATAAGTACAGTTGTCACGGGATTATCACGATCAATGATCGTGACAATCCTTATAATATTGTCACTATCAAGGACCGTGACACGTCCGTGACAAATGTTACAGCAAAAAACCATTTTCCCTCCTTTTTTCCCACCGACTTCTTCCCTCCTTTTTTCTCTCTCTACGATGCTCTCCCTCTCTCTCTCTACTTTCAGATTAGTTTCTCTCTCTCTCTTCCATTTATATATATATGTGTGTGTGTGTGTATATATATGTGCGTGTGTGTGTGTATGTGTGTGTGTGTGCATGTGTGTGGTGGGTGGGGGTGGGGGTGGGGAGGGGGTGGGGGAAGGGGGTGGGGCAGGGTGGGGGGAGGGGGTAGAGATGGGGGGTTGTTTGTGTGTATGTGTGTGTGGTGTGTGTGCATGTGTGTGTGTGTGGTGGGGGAAGGGGGTGGGGCAGGGGGGAGGGGGCAGGGATGGGTGGGTGGGTGGTGGGGGAGGGGTGGGGGGCTGCGTGTGTGTGTGTGTGTGTGTGACTGTGCGCGGGTGTGTGTGTGTATGTGCGTGTGTGTGTATATGTGCGTGTGTGTGCGTGTATGTGTGTGTTTGTGTGTAATGTCTCTTGTAAACAAATTAATTGGTTATTAATTTTTTTAGTAAATTAATATATGATTGCCCCTCATTGTAAATTAGTAAATTAATATATGATTAATTATGAAAGTAGGATTTTCCCTCATTGTAAATTAGTAAATTAATAATTGTATACTTTAATTGTTAGTTTAATTGATGAAAATAATTAATTCAATAGATGAATTAGAAGGAGTACGGATACACATTTGTTGCTGACATTGTTGTTGGATTATAGTGGATCGATGTTGAGTTGGTTAATTTTAAAAGTGGCGTGACCACTGGATTATTGTCCATATGGGGGTGGGATTTTTCAACTTTTTTTGAAAATTACTTTGTATATCGAACAATATATATATAGTATGATAATTAAATTAAACATACTTGAAATTACATATAGTGCGCATAGATACTAGCCTTCTAGTTCGTATGCATACGCATTCAATAGCCCTTAGACCCGTTCGAGAGTCATTACCCCTGTAATGAGATCTCTAGAATTGTCCCATTTGGACAGTTTGGGACTGCATAATTTCTGTATAATAATCTTAGTGGGTTAAAGTTGTTACTTTTGGAGGAAGTTCTGCAATTGTATCCTAATGTTCTCTGGGTACATACTAGATTGACAAGTGTGACTGTTATTTCAATTGATCAATTGAAATAACACTCACACTTGTCAATCTACGTCGTGTACTTGGAGAACTAGGGGGATATGCTGCCGAATTTTTTTCAAATCGTAACAATGTGCATGAGCTGTTAAGTATATTACAGAAAAATGCGGTCTTGAATGGGATAGAACCACTCACCCTTTAGAGGAGATGGAGGAAATAGAAATTTCTATTATAAATTGAATTTGAATATAAATAAGACATAATTAAATGAAACATACTATAAATCTAAGTTTTGTTTATACTAATTCATGAATATATGCTTCCTACCTTTAATAGGTGATTAGTTGTGGTAGCTGTGATGGGATATCCGAAATACAAAGAGTGGATGGGTGAGACAAATAGAATGGGGGATGTGTTTCGCAGAGGTGCTAACGAATTTGTGAAATGTGCAAAGAGATGTCATAATGATGAAGAGTTTCCGTGTCCGTGTGCAAGGTGTAAGAATGGTAAGGTGTTTGAGTGGAAAATAGTTGAACTACATTTGTTAAGATCAATGGTAAGGTGTTTGAGTGGAAAATAGTTGAACTACATTTGTTAAGATCGGGTATGCAAGATAGTTATCGATTTTGGAGTTTTCACGGTGAATTGAAAGTTCCTTTTGTCCACGACCAACCTTCACAACAACCTTCAAAAAGTAGGATAGATGTAGAAGAGGACGACGTAGATCATAATATGTTAGATGATTTAGTTAATGATGCGTACGGAGTTTATGAAGCAGAAGAGAATGAAGTTACTGATGATGTAGAAGGTCCAAGTTCTCGTGAAGATATCACGATAAAACTTGACGATGACTACCAAAGTTTAAAATTTAAGGCGACCCAACCATTATACTCTGGCTGTGAGAAAGATCAAACAACTTTACATGCCATGGTTGGTTTGCATAGTTTGAAGACGCAATACAGTTTGTCTGGCAATAGCATGACAGGAATTCTGAAATGGGTGAAGGGCTTATTACCCAAGGAGAATACACGTCCAAATAGCTATCCTGTTATGAAGAACAGTTTGAAAGGTTTGGAAATGAAGTATAAATAGATTCATCCTTGTGTGTATGACTGCATACTATACCGAAAGGAGTATGACTGGGTAAGAGTTGAGGATTGTATTTTATATAAGCTTCAAAGAGGTTGTATTTTACTGTGACTGGGTAAGAGTTGAGAATAAAACTGATTGTAAAGTTGATCATGTCACCAATTTGATCATGGTTGACTTGTCCAAGTTGAAGAGCAACGACCATGTGAGCGATGAGCCGTTTGTTTGTGCATTTCAAAAGGTTAACCAAGTGTTTTACTCGGAGTATATCAACAACAAGCCGTGGTCAATTGTCCAACACGTGCCAAAATATCTAAATAGTAGTGTGGATGACTTGGCTGCTCCTACCGAATATCAATCCATTTTTTATGATAACTCGAATTTTAAATAATTTTTCAATTTGTAATAAATATTCCAATTTCTACCGAAACATCCATTTTTAATGCTTTTAATTGATTTTCACTTTATCATTTTCACTCTTGTGTAGTGTGCGTGTGTGTGGGCAGTAGGGGTGGGGATGTTTCGAATTTTTAGTAATTGTACATATTATGAGCTAGATAATGTTGTTTTGAAATTCAGAATTGAGGTGTTTGATAGTAACAATTCATTTTTATTTGTAGTAATTGTACATATTTGCATGTCTTCTTTTAATTCATTTTGATATGTACTAATAACATTTTTTACAGCAAATGTCTCCTTCAGGTATTAAGGCGAGGATGATGATGCTTGTTATGATGATGTCGTTTGGGCTCGGTGGTAGCGGAGGCGACGAGGGCTCCTCGGCCCCTAGGCTTCCCAAATATGGCAAATTGGGGATGGCCATCGATAACAAGTCGGGGTTATTAGCGAGATCCTTCGAGCTAGTAAAGATGATCATCGGCTCGGGGTACATTAGTTGGAAGGAGGTGCCATATGAGCTCAAGTTAGCTATTTGGGTGGCACTACAGGTAATGTATTTATATTTATATTTATATTCATATTCATATAAATATTTTAATTTCATTTTATATTTATATTTATATTTATTTGCAACTAACATTATATTTGTGGGACAGGAACAATTCAGCCTGGATCTAAAGCTATGTGATTCCGTCTTGGAGCAGTTAAGGGAGCAACACAAGACGTGGATGAAAAATATTCGGACCCGGTACTTTGGGAAGACACGAGAGTCCATTATCCAAAAGCGTGAACCCGTCCCGCCGAAGGAGCCGATATCAGTGGTACAATGGAAAAAGTTCGCTGACAATGAGATCGGGGAGCGACAATTGGCATCTCGCCAATCGGGGAGGGAAAACCGGGCAAAAAAGACGGACGTGCACTACTCAGGCCGGAAGTCTTACGCCGAGGTGGAGCATAGGATGATGGTAAGATTTAATTTTTCTATAACTACAGAAATATATTATTCTGCATTATTTTACTTTGCGGGGCCGATACTAATTTTACTTTATTTTATTTCAGGGGACAGGGAGTGGCCCTGGGGGTAGGCCACATAGGCTCGATACTTATGTGGCTCTTCGAACGAAGAAGGGGAAGGACAAGGAGGTGTTCTTGAGCATCGCGGCCACGATTGTAAGTAATCCGACAGTTTACTTTTTGTTAATTACGTTATAATTTTTTAATTTACTTATTTTAATAATCGTATGCTTTTTATCGTTTCAGGCAAAGCTTAAGGAAGTGCATGAGTCGCAATCTGATGCCGACAAGGCATCTTTTTCCACAGACGCACTCAACCAAGTGCTTGGCTCTGATCGCAAGGGGAGGACAATCGTGGGTGGGCTCACGGGTAGCCAAATCTAGGATCATCGGATTGGAGACGAGCGACACTAGGTTGGCTCGAACGGTGGACTCGCATGACGCGAAGCTGTCCCGTTTGGAAGCGACGGTCCAAGATATGTTCTCATTCATGAAGAGTTTGTTGGGCGGAGAAAAACGCAAGGGGAAAGGGAAGGAGAATGTGCGGGAGGACGAGGTGCGGGATGACGAGGATGTGGACCTCACTGCTTCATCTCTGACACGTGTGGACTTTGATGATCCACTTCCCTATTTGGCTCCCTTCGATAGACCGATGTCGACACTTGGTTGGCCGAGCGTGTTTATACTGGACATATTTGATGGCCAACGAATAGGGCGGGGGTTGAGGGACCCGAATATCGTCCAGGGTGGACTTGTTTATGGACGTGAGCTTCAAGACATCGAGTCCAAGGTGCTCGTCACGCATGTGATACCCGGGAAGGAGAACTCCCCGTTGTAATTGTACGAACAATGCGGCACGATGTATATCAGTGGGTGTGTCAATTTGTATATCGTGTGGCCTACTCACCTCCTCGGATTTAACCTTACCCAAGACATGTAGTGACATTATTTGAATTAAATTATTTTTAAGTTGGTACATTTGAATTATATTTGGATTATATCGTGATGCATATTGTCTCTATTTTGAATGTATATTTGCATTATCTCTATTTTATTTGGATATATGATGCTTGAACAGGTACAACATTGCTATAACAGGTACAAATATACTGTTGGGCAGTGGCAGTGGCTAAACTGCCCAGCAGATTTTTTTTCAATGCTGCCCAGAATTGTCATGGTCATTAACCGTGATAATTTTTTATTAAATGTCATGGGTTTGTCAAGGTCCTTAATCGTGACAAAACTTGTCGCGATCAAGGTCAATGACCGTGACAATTCGGCAGATTTGGTGTAGTGTGCTGATCAGGTATCTTAGAAACTTTCCTGACTGGACACCGAACGAACACTTGCTAGCGTTAAGTTTCATCTGATATTTCCTGAGGATCTCAAAGGTTCATGCTAGGTTTGAAAGATGGTCACCCTTGAGTTTACTTTTGACGAGCATGTCGTCGATGTATACCTCCATTGTTTCTCCCATCTATTTGTTGAACGTCCTGGTAACCAGTCAATGATAAATCGCTATTGCATTCTTGAGGTCGAACGACATGACTTTGTAACGATATAACCCAATAGGAGTTATGAATAAGGTCTTATCTTGGTCTAGTTCATAAAGTGGGATCTGGTGGTGTCCAGAGTAAGCATCTAGAAAGCTCATTATTTCATGCATTTCAGTGGCGTCGACCAGCTGATCTATCTTTGGGAGAGGAAAAGTGTCTTTCGGACAAACACTGTTGAGGTCAGTAAAGTCGATACATACTCTCCAACTTTTATTGCTTTTGGGTACGACGATTGTGTTGGATATCCATTTGGGGAATTAAACTTCCCGAATGGAACCTGCATCCAGTAATTTTCCTACCTCTTTCTCTACTGCCTTCGCCTTTTCTGGGGTTGTTCGGCAAGCCTTCTGAGTTACTGATTTGAAAGTTGAATCAACGTGTAGTCGATGGCATGTAATAGTGGGATCTATCCCAAGCAGCTCGTACAGTTCCCAAACTAAAACATCCATATTGCTCCGGAGGAACGTGGTCAGATCCTTCTTTTCTCGGTCGGTGAGAGAGGTACCGATAAGAAATTTCCTTTCAAGCGAGTTGCCTTCAGCTGTAACTTCTTCCAGGTCTTCGACGACCCTACTTGTGGGGTGGAGCCTAGTTTCCTCCACTCCTGGTTGGCTGTACCGTGATTGTTATTTTGAAGGCAATACCCCTTCTTGGTCTTCCTCCTGGACTTTCCTCGTCTTTTTTCTTCTCGTGCTTGGGGCGGATGGTTGCAATAAAACATTTTTTAGCCATAGCTTGATCGCTACGAATCTCTACCACCACCACCACCCCCGATCTGTAATGAACTTGAGTTTTTGATGATATGAGGATGGTACTGCCTTCATAGCATAAAGCTAGCCTCTGCTCAGGATAGCATGATAGGGGGATTCGATATCTACTACCAGAAACTCGGTCATTTTTTAAATACTTCCTACCCTACTGGCAGGACTATCTTACCCATCGGCATGGTAATCTTTCTTGTAAAGCCGACCAATGGAACGGTGGCCTCTTTGAGGTCGGCGATATTCAATTTCAATTTGTGAAATAAGTCTAGGTACATCACTTCGGAAGAGCTACATTGGTCGACGAACAACCTATTGATGTCTTAATTAGCTATCCTGAGTGTGATGACCAATGCATCATGATGTGGGGTTCTTACCCCAACTAAATCATCTTCGGTAAACACAATGTGTTTGCAGTAGTCAACGTCTTCTGGTCGTCGATGCTTACCGGTCTGAGTCTTGGCGGGGTTTATTTGAAAATTTCATAACAACGGTAAGCTTCTTGACTTCCATCCGAACAGTGTTTTCTTGTACTTGCTTGAGGTCTGATTCCCAATGAATTACTGCGAACTCGTGGCCCATCTCGTCCTCGAGGACGTTGTTCGACTTTTGTTGCCATTGGCTGCGACCTTATCTGCCTTCTTGTCTATGAACTCGTTGAGATAACCAGCCTGGGTCAGCTCCTCGAGATGAGACTTGAGTGCTTTGCAGTGTTCATTTCTGCGACTGCCTTCTTTGTGGAACACATACCTCAGTGCGTTATTCCTCTTCATTGTATCTCCTCCCATCTTCTTGGGCCATTTGACAAAAGGCTCTTGCTTGATTTTGGCGAGGATTTTGTATATCGGTTCCTTGAAACGCTTTTGAGGGGTCATTCTTGTTGTCGTTTTTTGAGCCACTCCTGCCCACATTCTTGTTTCCTTTCTTCTGGGAATCATTCTTCTTTGTCCCTTTGTTCGTCTTCGCGGGACCATTGTCCCTTACATTAAGATGGATTACATTTTTTACTTTGGCGTATTTTTCAATACGGGCCATCAGGTCTTCGATGGAGTTAGTCTACTTCTTAGTTAGGGATTGGTGAAATAAAGAAGTTCTTGGCAATCCGATTTTGAAGGATGCTACGGCAACCTGCTCCAAGCAGTCCTCAATTTCATTGAAAATCTCCCAGTACCCTTTTGGCATACTCCTTGAGGTTCTCTTGTGGTTTTTTCTTCATTGTGAGCAGAGCTTCCATCCGCTTAGGATGGGAGCTACTGGTTATAAAGAGAGCTGTGAATAATTCAGCTAGAGCCTTAAAGCTCCTGATAGACCTATGTGGCATCATCTCGAACCACTTCTGCGCCACGTCGTGCAGACTGGAAGGGAAGATGCGACACATCAATGCGTCATTGTGGATCCACAAGGTCATGGCCTTCCTGTACTGCCAGATATGATCGATAGGGTCAGTTTTTTTGTCACAGAACTTGAATCTAGGGATTACGAATTTCTTAAGGGGCTCTTCTTCTATTGCCCTTGAAAAAGGGGACTTCATCTGAGTGTTAAGAGCTCTTCTGGCTAGCTCTCGTGTGGATCTGACTCCTCAGTGGGCTGGGTGTTGATCCATCTCCCTACGGACCAAGCTCCTAATTTCATCATTCTGTCGACCGGGGCTCCCACGGCGCTGAGCTGACTGTAGTCGTTCTGATCGACCATCCTCTGACCTGTTCCTCTCACTTCTCCCTTAGTCGTGCCTGGGGCTCCTTCCTCGGCTGTGAGATTCACTCACCTGAGGGCTAAAAGTCCGACCATGGCGTCGTCTTATAATTCTGTGGAGATCTCTCTCCATTCTTTCTCGTTGCCTTTTTAGGCGAACATTCTCTTCTTCTTGGCGACGCGTGGCTTCTTCTTGCTCTCTAAGTCTGGCCGCATAGGCGTCGGCCAACCTGGAAATCTGCGTGGACCTTGGGGGTCCATGACTCTATTCAAAACGTTGCCTTGGATTTGTTTGGCGAATTTCAAACCTTATCCTGGGAAGGGCAAGTTCTTCCTGAACATCGCCGACTTGAGGGATGTTACTGTTGTGATGAGACATTAAGGGCTTTCAATTAATGAGTGCTCTCGTAGGAATAACAGTCGTTCCCATAGACGGCGTCAATTGTAGTATCAAAAAATATCATAATAAAAGGATTAACAAAGAGCAATCACAATCAACCAAGAAAGCATATAATCGCACACACAACACAACCATTTACGTGATTCGGCAATTTGTCTATGTCCACAAAGAGGTCTAACTATTTTATTAAGTATCTCTCAATATGCTTGGTTACATGCCCCTATACCCCGAGCCAGGGATTACAATTTACAGATGTAGAATTTCAGTTATTCAAGTAACTCCACGACGTCCATGATGATCCACGAATCCCTTGAATATCTCCACAAGATTGTAGTGGATTGACTTGGTTTGGGGGCGATGTGGCTTGCACATACTCGTAGCTTATTCCCACGATTTGGGTCGGGCAGCTTTCTAGAATTGTTGGGCCAGGTCGACTACTCTCATGGTCGACTACTCTCATGGGCTGAGAATAAAATTGATCCCCAAAGTTCCGAATTACGAGTCCACTATTCTTTTTCAATCATACCACGAACCATATTCCACAATAGTAAAATATAACCATAATCATAACACTAGACCTTTTAAGACCCAGGTTTGGGCTCCCAAATTGTACAATTTTAAATAACAAGGCCCCATTTGTTTCTCTCAATATTATATATTAATCTATTTATAAATTGACCCATTTAACACCCCCCCCCCCCCCCCCCCCAAACACAAAAATTGTTTTCCTCAATATCAATTTCAGACATCACGTAAAATTGAATTTAAACTCAATTCAAATCCACTCATTTGCAATTCACTAATTCACAATGAATTAATTTACACAATTAAACAATTTGCAAAACCAAACAGGACCTATAAATTACATAAAAAGTTGGGCATTGGCAGCCCTATCACTCTCCAGTTGCTTGTCACGAGTATTTAAGCTAACAAGTCAAATGGGCATCAAAAACTAGAAACTTAGAATCACCACTGTGAACAGAAAAACTCTATAAACTCTATCTATATCAGGGATCCGAGTACGAAATCAGGAAGATCTGCTGCTGGTGATACAAACAACTAGCCATCATATTCCTGTTGCAAGAATTTGTTCTCTGGATAAAAGACGGCCACAACTTGATTCCCACAAAATTTCCTCCCATTTAACCCTGCCCGAGCTTTTGTAGCACTTTCAACATCCATATATTCCAAGAACACCTGCAAAAAACAAACACAATTGTTGTAAATAATTAGACTTGAAAAGTTCATAAAACTTGCATTCAAACACTCGAAAGAGCTCTAAAGAACATCTCTCATATTATATGGTTAAGATAGCAGCGATCATTTATTGGGTATATTACATCATTATATATCTGCGAAAACATTACAGAAATGAAAAATGAGTCATACGTGCAAAGTGATAGTCATGTCATATTGGCAGGTACTTTAAAACTAAAGTTTTTTTAACAATAGGGCCCTGAACCTAGAGACCCCATTAAAAATGTCAAAATTGACCCATATCAACCCTCTCATAAACAACTCAACTATCACAACAAATATTTGTATTTATTAATCATTTTTCAAGGAGGTGAATAATACTAACCTTTCCGACCCCTGGTGATGGTTCCCCATTAGGACTCGGACGTGGGATGACCACGTTCACTAAATTACCTGCACAATAATATGAAAGTTGAAATCTACAATTTCAAGAAAAAAGTGTCAAAGTGGTTATGCAATATTCAGTAATATTCAGTCAGAAGATTGGATGTTGATTTCGTATGGCAGAAGGGACTACAAACAGCAGTAAAAGAAAAGAATATAACACAGACGAGATCAATACATGTTCAAGAGGATTGATGTATAAAAGATAAGGAGAAAAAAGACGCAACATATATGGGCCAAATATTATTTACCGAATTTTCCGCATTCTGTTCTCATGTCTTCCAAAATGTCTTCGTAGTCCTCATCATCTTTAAGCTCATCCTCTGTAACCACTTGAGTTAAGCATAAAACCTTGGTGCCACCTATTGAAGGCGGTTGCAATATGAGCCTCTGCAGAAAAATTAGTATCAAAATATGAACCTATGGAAATCATATGCCACAGCTCAGCTGTGAAAATGCAAGCATGGAAAATACAGCTTGAAGATGTTTATGAAGATATAAAGCCTGTGAAGGCAAATTTGGGGGATGTTTAGGCTAGCCACCATTCATAATGCGTAATTAGACATAACCTGATAACCCCATATTGTATAATCCCTTGGACATAACTCCCCAACACTTTTTTCACACCCAAATCCCTAGATTTAAAGGTGCAAAAGTAAAGTGCCCAACAAGTAGAATAAAAAGAGGGTGGGTTTTGACTCGCATCCCAACTTTCTAAGAAATCTAAGATAACACCCACAAAATAATCACCCCTCCCCTACTTTTTAGAAAAGTTTCTAAAGGTTGTCGTGTTAGAGCTTAGTATCTCAATTTTTAAAAAAAACGTGGGGGTGTAACATAAAAGTAGGAACAAAGCGGGGTGAAAGTCAAATGACCCAAAACAAATTTATCTCACCTGCAATGCTATTTGTTGCTGTGCATGCAATAGTACACTCTCTTGCTCAGGTTTAGGTTGCGTAGTGCCCTGGTTAGCACGCCTTACAGTAAGAGTTTTATCACCCAGTTTTATTCCATTAAGAGCTGCACAAGCAATATCTGTGACTGAGAGGTCCTGGTAGACACAAAACGCATAGCCTTTTGAGTTTCCAGTTTCTCTGTCCTTCACCAGATCAAACCCCCGAAGAGCCCCAAAAGATTCTAGGAGCTCCTTGATCTGGGCTTCTGTAAAATAATAGGGGAGCCCACCCACAAAAATACGGTCAGGACCCTCGAGCCCACCGGAAGAGCCCGGTGTTAGCCCAACAGCAGCTAGGTTCAGGTTGGGATTGGGTTGGCTTGGACCCAGAGAAGCAGCCAATGAGGGATTATAATCACTAGGTCTCCTAACCTTTACTGGTGCTCCCTGCACACAAACAATTGCAAAAAATCAGCAACAGAAGTATGTAAAAATGTTGATTTCAAAAAAAGCAATTAAAATTGTAAAATTCAGGATCCGATAAAAAAAATATGGGCACATTTTGCCTAGTTGAGTCAGAGAGATGATTAGATACCTCAAAGATAATGCCGTCTAAAGCCATTGCATTGCTAGCCTCCTCAACAGATCTCATCTCCACAAAAGCAAACTTCTTCTCGTGGTTAATATAAACATTGACAACAGCACCCCCTGGCCATTAAAAGAAGAATGGTTTTTAGGAACTAAAATTGTAGGTAACTTCACTTGGGAAAAAAATTGTAGCTAACTTGATTATGGAAATTTAAAAAGTAAAAAAATGCTCATGGACCTGGACCGGCGGTGTTTCCTCCAATTGCAGACATAACATGGCTAAAGAAGGTTGCCACCAACTGCAAGAAGATAACAGAAGAGAAAGTATCTTAAGTAAATCCATATAACATTATGCAATTATGAGCTGAAACTATGATAACACACACACACACACACTAGGTGTAACCCCTGCCTAAAGGAATGGTTATAAATTTAAAAAATATACCATACTGTTGCGACATGTGTGGTGAACTCGTGATGCTTTATTCGAAAAGATTAACATTTATACTATGTGTAACAAACAAATTTTAAATATAGTTTCCTATGAAAACCTAAAAGAAGAGGCTGTTAATTTTTAGAGAACTTTGAAAATTCAAGTGCATACCATAGGCACTATTAGTATTAAGTATAACTAGTTGTGCCTGTACTTATCTGAAATTATAACGAAGGAGAACTAATATGTGAAATGTTTATTGTTATAGTGCTACTTACTCTAATTCCTATCAAACTACTCATGTACAACCGTACACATGGACATGACAATTTCAAAAACGATATGAAACGATGCGTAATCGGTACAATATTAACATAATAAATCAGGTTCCAAGTCATTTCACATTGTTTTTTTCGTATGAGCTCCAATCATGTTGTATCATGCTCATCTCAAAACTATAACTTATGTCGGTCATGTTATTAGTGTCATTCTGAGTTTTCTATTTGTATTTTTGTGTCTTACTAAAATTAATTCTAAAAGTGGGTTTTTTTCCTAAATACAATATTATCTCAAGAGCAAAGTAAAAAAAAACAATTCTCTATTTTTAAAACATTTTTATATTTTCACACTTTCATGATGACTATTAAAATAGTTCAAGGCACCCATAAGCTTAAAAATAACAGCAACAAAAAATTACTAACTTCCATAAATTGTGTAACAAATAAGACAGATGCCATAATGTTTGTATAATGGCATGAGCATTTTACATATCTATTGCATAGACAATATAGCAGGTTCAATGATCTCAATATTCAAGACAAAAAAGTGCAATTCCAAGGAGTGTCCCATATGAAAAGTGAATTTCTAAAGTACCTTTTATTTCACAAACATTTGAAATGAAGACAGAAAATAAAGACCAGTGTCTTGCAGGAAAAAAAAAACATTAAGACACAATCAGGGATCTAGAGAATATAAAAAGGTGAAATCAGATGACATGAGAAAAATTTGGTGTTGACAGAACCAAAGGGGACGGAGTGTAACCTGTTCATTTGCTGTAGAAGAAAGCCCACCAACATAAACCCGGCGGGCATGTCTAGTAGCCTGAAAATGTAGCATTTCTAATTAAAAGTGACAATAAAACAAAAATGAGGAAGGGGTGATAAATAAATAGATCAAAGAAACTACAACTACAATAGCTTGATCATACAAACCTGTTGAGTCATTGCTTGAACTGGCATAACAGGAAGAGTTCCGAACTGCACATCATCAAGTAAAATCAAAAGGCAACTCAAAGCATTTGGTTGAAACCATCATTGCTGGGAGGTAGAGAAAGTACCTGTCCTGACGACAATGGAAACATGCTTTGGAACATTCCTGCAATAGTTGGCGTAGTAGTTCCAGGAATTTGACCTGCAAAGGCCAACTGAATTAGGTCTCAAGAAATGTTAGAAAAGTTTTCTCACTCTTCTAAATGATGAGGAGAACCACCTAAAACAGAATTTTTTGTCGGTAAATAATTTGATAATTTAAGTAAAATTCTAGGCTCTGGCAGCATATTTTTCAAAATAGATGAAAAAGAAGTAAATCTTATTCAGGTACAGGGGGAAATATTTGTAAAACTACCAAAACAGGCAATTCCCGGTTAAAGACGAACAAAACCCATCAAACCAGTGCATTGATGCTTCCTTGTACATAAAAGCTACAGAAGTCGACTCACGCCATTGCCTTCTTAGACATAAGACAAGACATAGAAACAAACAAACACCAAAAACAAAACAACCAAAAAACTCTCTCAGTCATTATTTCACCAATTAAACATTGAAGAATAAAAATACAGCTCATCTACGGATGATGACTCTATATCACTACAATTGCAAAAAAAAAAAAAAAAAAACCAAGGACGCTTACCAAAATAGCACCATGCATTTTGGTACGGACTTTGCACACTATATCAAAGAAAAAGAATAGTAATTATTAAGATATTTCAATCATAATCATATATGACAAGACGTACCTGCAGCAGCAACCGCAGCAGCACCAGCTAACATCGCAGATGCAGGAGGAGCCATGTCAAAACCACTTACTCTTTTGCTGCAATTTACACCATTTAAACAAAAACACAACTGAGGGTTCCGAAGGACCAAAAAAATAAGTAAAAGATCAATTATAATACCAGTAAACTCTATTAAACGTAGCAAGGAATGAGAAAAAATGCTTTAGAAACTCCTACTTATTTCCTGCCATAGACATGTATTGTGTTCTTTCAGCTCTTGCCATTATCTCCAAATAAGTATTGATGTTATATTACTGACAAGAAACTGTATCTTATTATTAAAAGAGGAAAAGAACAAAATTTAGATATCGAGTACTCCGCAGGGATCCTCAAAAGAAAACTCAAACCGATAGAATTACATAATAACCCCAACCCCAATTGTAAACAACATATGAAATGCCATACTCAATCTTACATAAAAAAGACCAAAATGATGCCAAATTTAAAGTAGATATAATAATATAAACTGGATTCTTATGTTATCATAATTCATTACTTTATTACTTCATAATAATTAATTTGGGTGATTTGGTTACTTATTGTTGAATTATTTAGGATATCCGATATTGCAATTGACAAGTGCTCCACGATGTTATTTACACTAAATGTTACCTTTTGATGATCTAATTGATTCATATTGCTATTCTTACTTTCTACATTCTCGATATTTTTTTCAAATTTTTTCTGGACTCACATAATTTAGTGTATGCTAGAGATTGTTCACCAAGTCATAACCCGACACCGCGACTTTATACCATGATATGTAATATGTCCGATATGACCCCAGCCAATGTGATTAGCAAATGGAGACATGATACAATAGTTGTGTTGTTCAAGATGAATGAAATGAACCACGTCAGGCCGATGTGGAGAATGTTACTTCACTATGAACAACCCCTTTGGCTGACAATATACATTGTGAAGAAATCAAGAAAGAATAAAGTATGGGAAATTTGTCCGAACTAGACAATGCCCAGTCTCTACATACTGTCGAAAAACAAAACTTTTGAACCCATCTCATGCATATACCCAATATTAGAAAGGCGCGAGACAGAAACGAAGCGTTTTTCCCGACCAGGGCGAGGCATGGAAGCCTCGAAGCACATTGAAGCATAAGCTTCAACCTTTTTTCAAAAAATTAAAAAAAAAAAAAATCAACAAAACGTAATATAAAACAATCCAATAAACCACAAAAATAATGTAACATAACAATTTTCACCAAAAAGATCCATAATTAATGTCACTAAGACTAAAAAGGTCTAAAATCAGCTTTACCCACAAAAAAAAGTGTATCATTATCAAGTATTTAATTTGATGTACATGGGGCCACACGGGAATCATTTATATTTTTCCATTTATTATTTTTATGTTTTAGTTGTAGTTGTTACGTTTAGTAAGGGCTAGGATAGGTATTTTGTAATGGGCGTAAACCGTGTGATTTTAAAAAAATGCAGCCCCTGACCTTTCTGAAATTTCAAAATCTACCCCAGAAGTTTTTGAAAATTAAATTTTGGACCCCCATGTTTTTTAAGATCACGATTTAGCCCCTGTATTTTCTCAAACCCCCGATTCCAAGCCCAACTTCATTCTCCAATAACTATTCGCTGTTTGTGTGGAACGAAGGTGGTGATGTTGAATGAGCATGATATGGACGTTTGTGCCAAATTTGAGTGGTTGAGTCGTACCATCATCGAAATATTCAAGATCACATCGACACATTGGACCAGACGGGTTACTCTTTATATAGGGAGCTTTAGGATTTCCGGTTTAACGCTATCTGCATCGCGGAGTATGAAGAACACCACCAACTTCTAAATTAGTGTTGGGCAGAGTACTTTGAAGTGAAAGCAACGTGTGATCATTGGGTACAAGTGCGGGCAAGGCGTTTGGCCTAATATTTTTCTTGTTTTTCCACCGGTTTGACACCTCCTTCGGACAACAATTTTTTCCATAAACAACGATGATGCCCGCTACCCAATCACACATGGTGACGACTTCTCCAAGGATGCCGAGGACCCGTCGGAGGATGTTATGGATCCCAAATTCTACCCTTGTTTTAGAAGGTTTATTGGAAAACCCATAACCTGTTTCGAGATCTGGAGATTTTTCGAGCTTTGAAACATCTTTCCCATATTCGAGGGAGAAGAGGTTGGATGGTCAACTGGAGATTTCTTCGATATGTTTGTTGAGGATGGTTGGGTGACTCGCAAGCATTTTTGCGAGGTGGGGCCGTGATTTCTTCCCACTATTTGAGAATGATGATGATTTTGATAGGGTTAGTTTGATGGTTGTTTTCCCTGAGGATGACTCATTGCTTGGGGTGGCTGAGATTGATCAAGGATTTGTGAACCCATTATGGACTTTTGAGGCACGTTTAGAGGTCTAGATGAAGTGTCTAGCCTCAATGCCACTCATTTTGGGAGATTTAGAGGGTATTTAGCATTGATGGCCCTCCCCGAGGAATGAGCTTGTTCTTTTTCATCGATACAAAGTTCGGGGTCGAATTCTTGCTCACCGACCGTGGTTGGACTTCCTGACCCCTCCCAATTGCCTCTTTGCTAGCCAATACACGAGTCGTTTTCAAGGACAGGTTCCCTTTCAAGTGGGGGTGATGTGAAATGCTGCGGAATAATATCACAACTAACAAATCTCTCCCATTTCTAAGAACTCAAAATATCATTAATGACAAAACTGATTACCACAGGGAGCCATGGAGCTTTATTTATACTAAACCTAAGACTTTGGAAACAAGTCACCTAATTAAGATAGGAGTCTTTTCCAATTAAAAAAACCAAATTAAAGATAATTACTAAACTAAATAAGTAGGCTAAAAAAAGGAAAAAAGTCCCCCCCTCCTCCCCCCCCCGCGAAGGAGAGACTGTGCCGCACATGTCAGGGAGAGTCCACGAATGGACATTTTGCTCCCTCATGCCAACCTCCCAACGCTCGGGACTAGCTTTTTTAACTGAAGGAGAATGATGTACAAGGAGGTCCCCAGGAATCATTTATATTTTTTCTTTTATTATTTTTTATATTTTAGTTGTAGTTGTTAGATTTAGTATGGGCTAGGATATTTTGTAATGGGAATGTTCTAGTCCACGTGATGTCATTAGTGATGTTACTAATGACATCATATGTGACCTAAGCACTTCTTAGTAGGCAAGTAATGTGTCATTTCTAAATGCTTCTTTTTACGCTATAAATAAGACCATTAGCCTCCTTTTGTACTCACTACTATATTTTGAGAGATGCTATATTTTAAGAGATGGATTAGAGAGATAAATTGGGCCTTTGGCCTCTAAAGGAGGTTGTATAGTTTTTTAAATTCGCTTCCGCTTCCAACTACACATCATAATTATTTAGTGTAAGTTGACAATAATATTTGTGAATCAAATAATTTTGGCAAATATAATTAATTGGATAGTATGTATATATAATCAAATATGTATATAATATATTAGCATATATTAATCAAAATATTAATATGTATATATATCCGTGCATCATCGTCAAGTAATTGATTGTTTAGTATATATTGATTAACAATTGCGTACCAAAAAGCTACATAAAAACGAATTTATCACTTACATAATCAAATCGGTACACACACATATATATATACACACAGACACGTGTACGTATGTATGTATGTATTCAAAATACAAATTAAAAATAACGTGAAAGAATGTCCATATGCTACTGAAAAATATAGTATACGGACATTCTTTCACTTTATTTTTAATTTGTATTTTGAATACATACATACGTACATATGTGTATATTTACATATATTAAGGAGGGTTCGACGTACAACGGTGTAGAGTGTAAACTATTAAAAAATTTACACCCTTCAATAACGTGTGATTCATAAATCAGTAACCCAACCACTCAACCACTAGATTTGACATGCCACCTATATCATGCAAGAAAAATATCACGTTAATTGGATGGTGATAAGGTTATGTTTATATTTTTCTGAATTTCATTAACTATATAATTTAGTTTAAATAATACGATCGTGATGAGTTTGATTAGTTTGATTTTACAAGTTCACACTCAATGTCAAATGATTTTTATATCCAACAGTTGGTTTATTAAATTATTCATCACAAAAATAGTTATTGAAGGGTGTATAACTTTTTTTAGTTGACAACGGTGCAACTTGAACCCTCCTCGTATATAGAACAGAGTTCCCCTTGTTCATGATAGAAGAACAAAAGAAAATTATGGAAGTAATATAACAAAAGTTCCACTGTTCATGATTAGAAAAACAAAAAAAAATTAAAATAACAGTACCCAAAGGTTCAATCGCATTTTCTCAAATAAAAAAAGGTTCAATCACATGCGAGAGAGGGAGAGAGAGAGAACAGAGCCGTGAAAGATCGAGCATAAGAGTGAAGATCTGTTGCCAACAAATGTTACCATGAGTTCAGATTTTAATAGTGTTTCATTTAACCCTATGCACCTCACTGCGGCTCATTGCCTCACCTCTAAAAGTAAGCTCTGTTTTAGTTAAAGAGGCTATAGCCTTGAGGCGAAAATGGGCCTCAAGAAGTATGCCTCTAGTGATTATTAAAACATTGTATATGGGTAATGACCGAAAGGCTTTCGATATTTTTACCTTTTTAGCCGCAAAATGATCCAAAAAATTAACACGGGCATTTCACTGATATTATTGTTATAGCTTCCCGAGCCCTCCCTACTCCGAGGCAAACAGGGGTTCAATGACGAGTACAAATACTTTGTTTCAACTTTCAAGGCCACTACTCACTGATTTCAGTAGACAATTTATGCCTTGTTATAACAAGATTTCACGGCTACCAATTAGAAACTAAAAACAATAATTACAAATAGACAGTCACTGTTACATTTTGACAAAAAAAAAACGCAGTTCTAACTTTAAACATTGACGGAATTAAATAGAGAGCATGAATTTACAATTAGTACCGGTGCTACTATAGCATATCAAAAGAAAGGAAATCAATGTCCACCAACAAACCCATAACTTAAGAATGGATGTATCAAGAAAATAACAACTTGAAAGAAAAAATTAAAACCAACCTTTTAGAGCATGAACGAGATCGAGACCGAGACCTAGACCGAGATTTTGATCTAAACTCAGATTTACCCCTTGAATGAGAATGAGAATGAGAATGAGACCTATGTCTATGCCTATCCTCTCTGTCCCTGTCATAATCCCTCCGCCTGCAAGGAAATAAATTGCCAATATCTGAAATTAAAAGGCTTCTTGAAGACAAAAACATAATGAGCATAGCATTGACAATACAAAGAATATTGCAGAAAGTGATCTAATGTTAGCCTTAGCATACCAGACACGAAGAAAATCACTAGTTTACATAATTTCAATATACAAACTAAACAGTCAAAAACGATTAAACTTTCAGAATCAACAAACAAAGCCCTTAATTTATGAACAAATAAAAGGGGAAAAGGGAACCCAAATCAATTACCTATCGTAGTCTCGAGTCCTGTGATAATCATCATCATCTCTGTCTCTGCCCCTTTCACGTGTCTCACTCCGCTCCCTGTATCGATCCCTATGGTGACGATCACGATCCCTTTCTCTATCCCTGTCACGGTCCCTGTCCCTGTCTTTATCTCTCCCCCTTTCTTTATCTCTCCCTCTCTCCCTTTCCTTTTCGTGGCTTCTAGAAGACTCCCTTTCCTTATCCCGACTTTTAGAAGATCCCCTTTCTTTTTCTCGACTTCTAGAAGGCTCCCTTTCCTTTTCCAGACTTCTAGACGACTCCCTTTCCTTTTCCAGACTTCTAGAAGATTCCCTTTCATAGTCATGAGAACCCAGCTGCAGATAAGACAGTAAATGTATTTTATTAAAGGGTTATATAATGTTTAGCCACTCGAGATAATATCCATCAAATGTTTAAAATAAAAAAATTTATTCAATAAAAAGCCCCTATAACAAATAATTTTATATCCTGTATAAACTAGCGAGCGCACAAGCGGCGCGCCACTGTCTCCTGCCTCCAGCGACCAGTCCAGCGGAATGGGGGAGGTGAGGGACCTTTTGTTAAATGGATAATATGAGAGGCTTACTTATTTAATGCATGATATGGGCTTTTTGTTAAGTACCCTTTTATTAAATAACAAATCAAACTTAACAGCCAAATTAGACTATTAGCAAAATTACATATTTTTTAAATGGTACTGACCTCCCTAGTGAAGGGTAGGCCACCAGTTACAAATATCTTTTATAGTCATTAAACATGCAAAGGCCTTGTGTAAAATTGATATTTGACATATTCAGTGAATGGTATGGTCTCAAATTTAGAGTCTATCCATTTTTTATATATAAATTAAGGGTTCACCCAATTACTAATACACTAAGAAAAATGAACCCAAACACTAGAGTCATTCTTGGTGTAACCTTAACTTGTAATACAGCGAAAGCACGGATTTTGAATGGAGAGAAACACAAATTACAAGTAGTAAACACATGAAAATCCTACCAGGGCACAGCTATAGTAAATCCATCAAAGCGCCAAAAAGGATATCCTAAAAACAATAACAATCAAACAACATATAGGAGAAAAGTGTGAACAACGTTAGTAAGAAGATGCATAGATTTAGAGTATATAAATAAGCAAATAAATACCTGAGATTCATCGGGACCGGTATGAGGGGAAGAGGCATAGTTGTTGTGTGCATCTTCTCCTTTAACTTCGTACCTTGCTTCATACTCCATCATCTTTAGTGAAGGAAAATAGGGACTTGAGCAAGGCTTTTTCCTCTTTATATAGCCGTTCACAAATCAAGCCTCTTCCGAGACTGCCACCGGAAGAGTCACGAACCGCGAATAGAGATTAGTCGAGATGCGCGTAAACTGACCTGAACACCTCATGGTATGCTACCAAATAAAAAAATATAGCCGCTCACATATAGACTTTACTAACCACATAAATGCGACCCGCCCCCGTCTCCAATGTCAAATGGGCATGGATAATGCGGTGTGATTTTAAAATAATAATCAATTTTTAGGTGATTTTTAGAGATTTTACATCTCGACAAAAACTTGTTGATATGAGAGTCGAGATAGAGAGGTCGGAGTCGAGTTAGAGAAAAAAAAATGAGCTAAAAGTGAGTTTGTTACGCTGCAGAGTATTTTTTAATTAAATACATTATATTTTTATCATTAAACATGTTGAAACGGGTTTTATATTGCAAACGTTGGGTATAAGGGAAAGTAGTGAGTGTCTCTTGATAATAACTATATTGAGGTACCGTCTAGCAAAATACATTTTTATTTTTAAGATTGTAAGGACATTTTTATTTAGTTGACTTTCAGATAAACAACAGGTGAGTGGTGTGTCTATATTGAATAAATGAAGATTTGATTCACCGTGCATCAGGATGAACCTTGCTTTATGGGATCTAAGGCACACATAGTTTGGTAAGTGTAAATGCTCAAAACTTACTGTTGTAAATTATTCAATCACACAAGTCAAACTGGTAAGAGTAAAGAAATAAGAATAAGGAGCGCACATGTGTATGTGGTTCGTATGTGATATGCCATATTAGTAACTAGTATGTGACAAAACTTTGAAGCAACTACTATGTGATTTGTCTTATTAGTAACTAACATGAGACATAGAGATAGCAGTAGCTCAACTCCTAGTAAAGGAAAGAAAGTTCGCCTGCTATATATAGCTAGCTAACCTAAGGAGCATGGGAAGTTCAAACTAGATGGACCAAAGAGATAGGAAGCGCATGAGGTAACGAGTCATGTAGTTAAAAAATTAGGAAACAATTGTGATTACTAAAAGAGAAGGGGATCGAACTTTCTTCCCATTTATAACGTTGTTAAAAAAACTCTTGCAATTATAATTCACGATGTTGCATGTTATATACTCAAGGTTTCTCATGTTTCGGATCCTCCTCGAATTCCATAGGTTTGATGTCTTAAATTACTCTATACCATAATGGAGTGTGTGATACAGACCAAGGAGACGTTGGTTGTTACTTCTCACTGGTAGGACAAACTTGAGATGACATTTTTGTTCGAATATAGAGCCTTTCGTCTATCAAAATCAATAAGGAAAATTAGTCAATCTTGGGAACCTGGAATCAACAACCAAGGAAGAAAGCTTTCAAACTTCACCACTTATTTTTTCCCTAAAATCCCTTTTAGGTTTTTCACTCAAAGCTAAACCTAATAACTAGACTTTAAAGGCCACCTGATCTACAATTGATAATCCCTGCCTTCCATTCATTTATTAGTCGAAAGCCCCTTAATTAGCTCTGAAACCCCTTGATTTCTACTGAGTTTGAGAGATTATGTAAAATCCTTCACTCTGAAAAAATTGATACATCAAATCCATCTCTTAGAACGAGTGTCTCACGTGGGATGAAGTTGTTTCATAAACATTAGCGGATATTAAGATATGAGATAATGCAAGTTGTTACATTAGAGAGCAAAAAATTACTGACATTTTAAGTGTGGAGCGATCAAGAAGATTCGTGGTAAAAAATTAAGTTTATGTCGTGTCTATAGTAGTGGACTTTGAGATTAAAGAGTGCATAATGGTTTTTCCCGTTGAATACTAGTGTTGTGTGACTGATTAATTTTTGCATTTGTATCATATCACGTGAATATTGAATTGTAAAATTGAATTGGGTAAAATCATAAATTTGACTCAATTCTCATTAATCCAATAAAAATGGTGTTTATGGTTATGGAAAACTTAAATTTGGAACAAAAAAATCAATTCACGTTAATCAATTAAACATAAACGAACTGGGATTTTCAAACTGGTATGGGTATTTAATTTTCTAAATATGAATATTCAGGGGTTGTTTGTGAAGGATAATTTTGTTTTGCACTCATTAATGTTTGATGGTTGCAACTACGTTTACTATAAGTCTCGTATGAGATCTTTTCTTAAAGTATATTAATGAGCATGTGTAATTGTTCGTGGAGATTATATGATGTCCACCTACACTGAACAGGAGCATAAAACGGTTGTTAAGTGAGATAAAGATGACTGTATGTTATGTAATTTTAATTCACATGGTATTATTGTGATTTTTAATGGGGTTACACCGGAGGAGTTTCGATGAATTATTATATGTGAAACGTATAAAGAGGTTTTGGATATCCTTTGAGTTACGCAAGAGGTAATGGATGCCACTAGAGTCACAAATATTCAACAACTCACCACTTAATTTGAAATGTTGACTATACATGACAATGAGATGTTATACAAATTTTACATCAGACTCTTGGGTATTGTGAACTCCTCTTTTAACTTAGGAGAGAATCTTTTAAACTCCTAAGTGGTCCAAAAGATACTGAGGTCATTGCCCCCCAGATTCCTCCCACTAGTCATTTACCTATTTTTTGGATGGGGAAAATTAACGCAAAAATGTTTATAGATCTCATGGGTTACTTAAAAATATTTGAGTTTTAAAATTATTGATCACCTAAGAAAGATAAGGGTATCGCATTGAAGGTGTGAACAGTGGTCCATTAGGTTCATATAATAATTCTTGATTTGATAAGGTTGAGGTGGCCTTATTTATTAATCAATTTAAAAAGTTTCCCAAATCTAACCTTCAAAAGGTTAGGGGTGATAAGAAGACAGTTGAGAAAAAACTTTAGCAAACGATGGCAACAAATCTTCATGTAGTCGTGATCTTAAGTCTTAGGGTGATGATAAAAAATAGGATGATTCGAAAAAGTTTACAAATGTCAATGGATTGGTCATCAAGCATTTGAGTGTACCATTAGGCTAAGTTAAAGAGTAACAAGAAAAAGGCGTTAAATATCATCCTCGTTGATGATGACTCAGATTCACGAGGGTGAATTTGGAAAGGACCGAGGATGTCATGATGCACTAGTAATCACCCTTAGGATTACAAATTTGGGCGTGGATAAGTTACTAGTTATGTATTTAGATCCGTTCAATAAACTTAATCTCAAAATAGAAGACTTAAAAGAAGCGGTCATCCCTTTGATCAAATTCGTTGGAAAGATGACTACGCCATTGGAAAAGGTGGCCCTGTCTGTTTGAATTGGGAACATCTCGAAGTTGATCGAGTTCTTAGTTGTGGACATTGATTCTCCTTACAACGTTATCCTTGGAAGATGATGGATACACGTTATGCAAGTAGTCCCCTCAATTTACCACTAAAATCTCAAGTGCATCTCGGACCATGGGATAATGAAGATTAGAGGAAACCAGGTCGTTGCTTAATAATTCTTTATTTCTGCCATTATGCCCAAACAGGATAAGAAAAAGGAAAGGAGATCGTCTTCGAGGTAGCCAAGGATGGATCCACACATTCTAAATAGTAACTAAAGTATGGTAGATCGGGAGTAAAAGAGACAATGGTAGACCCCATAAAAAAGTCTTGGAACCATTGAAGGAGGTAGTGTTTGACGACTCTCATCCAAAGAAGAAATTCCTGATCGACAGCTCGCTTACCGATCAGGAAATAGAAAAGATAATTTATTTGTTAAAGAAAAATTAAGATGTGTTCGCTTGACAACTATATGATATACTTGGGATCAGTCCCAGAGTGATGTGTCGTCAACTTCATGTAGACCCGACTTATCCACTGATCATATAGAAGGCTCTTCGAATTGGCCCAAAAAAAGCAGAGGATGTGGAAGAGGAAGTAGGGAAATTGCTGAAGGCGAAGTCCATTACCTAAATGGCTTTCGAAACTAGTAATGGCAAAGAAAAATAATAGAAATTATAGAGTATGCATAAACTTCACAAACCTCCACAGAGCTTTTACTAAAGACAACTTTTCTTTGCAAAAAATCGATCAATTGGTCGACACCACTGCTAGTCATGAACAAATTGGTTTCCTGAATGCATATTTAGGGTACCATAAAATTCCCTTATTCGATACCGATCAAGATAAGACCTCATTCATTATCACTTGACTTGTAATACTTTACAAAGTCATGTATTTCCGTCTCAAAAACACAAGAGCTACATATTTGCGGTTGGTCAACAAAATGTTTAAGCAACAACTAAAAGATGACATGCTTGTCAAAAGCAAGAATAAATCTGACTAATTGTCGGACTTGGCAAAGACTTTTGAGATCCTTATATACTACAAAATAAAGCTCAATGCAGCCAAGTGATCCTTCATGGTCCAATCTGAGAAGTTCCTTAGGTACTTAATCAGCAAAAGGGGGATTAAGGCCAATCCCGACCAAATCGTGGCAAGCAACAATGTTCAGTCACCAAAAATGCTTCGCAATATTAAAAAATTAACAGGAATTATAATAGTTCTCAATCGATTCATCTCCAAATCGTTTGAGCGATGCCGATTATTTTTTCAGTTGTTAAAAAGGAAAAATGACTAACTTAGAATGAGGAATGCTCACACCTGTGACACCCCGCCTAATTAAATACAGGGCGATCACTCCTTTATTAAATTAAATCAAGGTTAACAGTTGGTTCATTCTCAGCATCACTGTCGATAAAAATAAATTTTCCAATTTAACACCCTAAATAATTAAGCTAAGTGTCAAAAACATTTTTCATACAAACTTTCCAAATTTTAATTAAAGAAAAGATTTATTTATTTAAAACAACATTTCTACAATTAAAAATCACACCACGAAGAACTAAATAATAACATACATTCGTCAATCGAATGTCAACATAATAAAACTAAAATCACAAGTCCATACTGAAATAAATCCCAAAGAACAATACTGGAAATGGCTGAAATATAAATGTCCCAACAACAAATTGAGATGATAAAAAGTGCGACACGTGCCCAATAAATGAGAGTACTAAGAGTGGAGTCAATAACAGAAGCCGTCTACTCAAGTGAACTGCAACTCCCACCTAAGCTGCAGCTCGTTCTTCTCAAGAGATCCTAAGCAAGACGCCCCTGTGGCTGGGCACCTGAAAATATATATATATACAAGAGAGAGAGAGAGAAAGAAACGGGTCAGAGCCTGAAAGTGTGTTTGATTTTAAAATACGTTAAGCAAGTATTTAAATTGATACAGGCCAATGCAACAACATATTAGTGCGTCTCTCTCTTGAGAAATACTCACCTCTCTTCTAATGTGCACACCTATCGCACTAAACTTCCCAACGGTTTGTTTTAGCATCTAACATACTAGTCTTTCTAACAGCTTTAACTTAACTTAAATTACTCGTAAGATTTATAATACACGATATCCACTTTAAAAGATGTTCCAACAAGTAGCCCAAAATTCTCTATTTTTAACTTCATAAAAATAATAAGGTTCCCGTGACATTTTATACTTCTCAAAACAAGTATTTAATAATTTGAGTCAACAACCATGTTCTACTTATCAAATCTCAGTAGACAGTTTCAAATATAATAATCTCATATATATATATTAACTACTCGTATAATATATATATATATATATAACAGCACCCCGAATAAAACTATGGTGCGTGCATACTTCCACTATCCAAAGCCCCATATCACTCATTTTAAGGGGAATACATTCGGAATCACTCTCGAATTGTATTAACATAAATACACAAACAATATTGAGGCGAAGCATAGATTCCAAGTCTCTAAGAGGGTGGCACATACCGGCGTCTCTTAGGACCGTCTGAACTATCACATCGATAGCCTGTACCAAGGACATCTATCTTCTAGGGTACAAGTCAATATCCCCCATAAAGGTCCCATCGAGATAAGACTTGTCCCAGCGCGGAAACCTCAGGGATAGCAAGTAGCGTGGGTATGATTTTCACATGCATATAATATATGTACACACAATCATATAAAAATACCACTTTATCGAATTAATATAGGTTCTTCTCATCACCCGTAATTATACCCTTTATCCTTAATTACACAGTTATGGAATTACATATAAGGTTTTATTCCTAACCTTAACTCGAAGGGTTTTCTCACTTATTACCTAACACTCATGGATTACATCCTCAAAATTCTGAAATTCAGTAAGTGACTTTATTAGATTCCAACGTAACTCTCTTACGTACCTCACCCTTTAAATTCATAAATCTACCAACCTAAAGTAAATATCCCATAAATACCATTTTCGTTGAAGATTAAAGGTTCTAACATTTATCCATATACCCTACTGGTCCTCAATATCTCCCAATTCATTTTATTTAGAATGCCCAAAGATAATTTCACGATAACTTACGTTAACTAATTAAACAAGGGAAATGGGAGTCTGCCAGGAGGGGTCGATCGATCGAAGCTTGGGGCTCGATCGATCGAACCTTCGATCGATCGATGCTCTATGTTCGATCGATCGATCAAGCAGGTCTGGGTAAAAATTCTGCAGAATTGCAGTTACGGGATTCATCAAAATTCTTCATCAATATCCATATTTTCCAACACTAATCGACGCAGAAAGTCTACTACTAACATACTAACATAATTCCAGATGTTTTTAACTTTCAGCATGCGTGTATACATCATTAATCATGGTTAAACAATCCAAAATCTCATCTAAACATCAAGAACCCTAAAGTTTTCATAACTATTATCCAATTCAGTTTTTCTCCAGAATTTCTTCCTCATATAACATCAAAATTCGTGGGTAATACATCTATAACATCAAGAGTTTCCAGCATAAGGTTTTAATCTTCTCTACATGCAATTTCCTAGCAAAATTTGGGGTTTTCTTACATGGATTACATTCCTAATTAATCCTAAACTAATATGAACATTGCACTAACGAAATATGCAAGTTAAACACTTGCCTGGGATTTTCAGAAGTCTAATTTCCTGTGGATTATGGTGTGGTTGCGTTCTCCTCCTCGCGATCTACGCGTTGGTGGTGACGGCGGTGCAAACGGAGGTGTTTTGACCTTGAATCTCCTAGAAAGGTCTCTCCTCTCTTCTCCAATGGCCGTCCTAGGGTTCTGTATGTTCTAACCCTAAATGGCTAACCTAACCAGCTAATAAAGGCTGCTAAAATTCGTGGGTTTAATTACCCTATTTTGGAAAAAGACCAAAATGCCCTCCCTGGTCACTAATTAGGCCTAAAAACACCCCGAGACCCGAACCAAACCCCCGGGTACACTTTTCTGACTATCTCAACCCTTACGGATGCGTCGACGCACTCAAAACGACCATACGGACAACTTATAAAATATTCACTTTTTATTTAACACAATTAGTCCCGACGTGACACGGGCACGTCCCGACTTAAATTTCCGAAATAGTCATTTAATTCACTTATGACATTCAATATAACCAATATAATATATTACTATGCTCATTAGTAATATTCAACAAGTTTCCCATAATTACTAACTCTAGTCACGTTCTCATTAGTAATATTCAACAAGTTTCCCATAATTACTAACTCTAGTCACGTTAATAATTATAACATAATTAATTTACGAATTTTTATTAAATAACAGTCACATTAATTTTAATAAATCCCCAAATTAAATATAGCATAAAAATACGGGGTATTACATACTTCCCCCCTAATAACGGAATTTCGTCCCGAAATTCGAAAAATAAGGCATACCTGGTAAAAACAACTCTGGGTATCTCTCGCGCATATCTACCTCACGCTCCCAAGTAGATTCCTTCACATTATGATGCTCCCACAGGACTCGCACAAGTGGAACTACTTTCGACCTCAATCTCCTCTCACTATAGTCTAGAATAGCCACTGGTCTCTCCTCGTAAGAGCTATCAGACTGTAAGTCTATCTCATCTATCGCAATGTGAGTATGGGCCATATCATCCCGAAGATATCGTCTCAATGACGAGATGTGGAATACATCGTGGATGCGATGTAAATGATCTGGCAATCCCAACCTGTATGCTACTGGCCCAATCCTCTCGATGATGGGAAATGGTCCTACGTACCTCGGAGCCAACTTCCCCTTCTTCCCGAACCTCATCACTCCCTTCATAGGAGATACATGCAACAACACTTGATCTCCCACATTAAACTCCCGGAAGAACCGTTTCGCATCGGCGTAGCTCTTCTGCCTGTCTTGGGCTACCCGAATACGACTCCTGATTATCTCAATCCTCACGGAGGTCTCATGAATCACTTCTGGTCCTAGCAACTTGTTGTCCCCCACCTCGAGCCAACAAGTTGGAGAACGACAAGGCCTGCCATACAAAGCCTCAAATGGAGCCATGCCAATCGTAAACTGATAGGAGTTATTATAAGCAAACTCTACCAGTGGAAGGTGTGGCTCCCAACCTCCTCCGAAATCGAGAACACACATGCGTAGCATATCTTCCAACATCTGATTAGTACGTTCTGTCTGTCCATCTGTCTATGGGTGGTAAGCTGAACTCAGTCTCAACTCTGTACCCATAGCCTCCTGAAAGCTTTCCCAGAAACGTGACACAAAAATCTTGTCTCTATCTGACACAATATTCAGGGGCACCCCATGTAATCTGACAATCTCAGCGATGAACAACTGGGCATACTGACCCGTGGTATAATCTGTCCTCACTGGTAGAAAATGAGCCACCTTGGTCAAACGGTCTACAATCACCCAGATGGAATCGTGGCCCCGCTGTGATGTAGGCAACCCTGTAATGAAATCCATGGAAATACTTTCCCACTTCCACACGGGTACTTCCAACGGCTGAAGTAATCCTGACGGTTTCTGGTGGTCCACCTTCACCAGCTAGCAGGTAGAACACTTGGACACAAACTCAGCAATGTCCTTCTTCATCCCACTCCACCAGTATTGTCGTCTCATGTCCTGGTACATCTTATCACCTCCCGGATGTACTGCAAATCGAGACCCGTGAGAATGAGTCATCACTTCATGACGTAACTCCGCTCCTTCTGGAACCACTAATCTCCCATTAAACCGCAAACCTCCATCAGAACTAACAGAATAGGACTCAGCACCCTCGGTTAGAAGTCGCACAATCTTCTCCTGACAAAACGGATCTGTGGTCTGTGCCTGTATCACCCTCGTAACAATCTCGAGTGTGACTGTCATCACGGATATGAAAGAACGTGCTACTGCGTCCTGGTGACCCAAATCCTTCCACTTTGCTTTCCAGATGTCCGCTACATCGTCTACCGGTTTACGGCTCAACGCATCAGCAACTACGTTGGCCTTCCCCGGATGATACTGTATATCGAACTGGTAATCTTTCACAAACTCTAACCACCTGCGCTGACGCATATTCAGCTCTCGCTGAGTGAACAGGTACTGCAGTGACTTATGGTCTGTGAACAAACGAAATTTCTCGCCCAATAAGTAGTGCCTCTAAATTCTCAATGCAAAGACGACCGCTGCTAACTCCAGGTCGTGGGTGGGGTAATTCTTCTCATGCGGCTTAAGCTTGCGGGAAGCAAAAGCTATAGCCTTCTCTTCCTGCTGAAGTACTCCCCCAAGTCCCCGTAAGGACGCATCGGTGTAAACCAGGTACTCTACACCCGGCTTCGGTAAAGCAAGGACTGGTGCTGAAGTAAGCTTGTCCTTCATCTCGTCGAAAGCCAACTGACAAGAGTCATTCCAAACATATGGTACCCCCTTGCGAGTCAGATTCGTCAATGGACCCGCTATTTTGGAGAATCCCCGAATGAATCTCCTATAGTATCCAGCTAACCCCAAGAAACTACGCACTTCCGTCGCTGTCGTGGGCTGTCCCCACTCCCTCACCGCTGACACTTTGCTCGGGTCAACTGCTATCCCCTGCTCAGAAACAACATGGCCCAAGAATTGTACCTCTCGCAACCAGAATCCACACTTCTCGTACTTAGCATACAACTGATGCTCTCGTAGAGTCTGAAGAACCTGCCTCAAGTGCTCGGCATGCTCCTCCTCGGAGTGTGAATATATCAAGATATCATCTATGAAGACGATGACGAACTGATCCAAGAACTCTCTGAATACTCGGTTCATCAAGTCCATGAAAATGGCTGGGGCATTTGTGAGCCCGAACGGCATCACCCTGAACTCATAGGACCCATATCTCGACAAGAAGGCAGTCTTTGAAACATCCTGCTCTCTAATCCGTAACTGATGGTACCCCGACCTCAGATCTATCTTCGAAAAGAAAGTTGCTCCCCTCAACTGGTCGAATAGATCATCGTTTCGAGGCAACGGATACTTATTCCGTATCGTGACCTTGTTCAATTCTCGGTAGTCCACACACAATCTTATTGAACCATCTCTCTTCTTTACAAACAAGATTGGAGCGCCCCAAGGTGAGGTACTCCTACGAATGAATCCCTGACCTAATAGCTGCTCTATCTGATCTCGTAGCTCTCGCATCTCTGTCGGAGCCATACGGTACGATGCGCGTGCTATAGGTCTCGTATCCGGCAATAAATCTATAACGAAGTCTATCTCACGACTGGGCGGTAGGCCTGGTATCTCCTGAAACACATCGGAATACTCCCTAACAACTGGGATCGAATCCAAAGGAATCACAACCTCCTTAGAGGTATCCTCCTCTATGTAATATAAATGAGCGGTCGAACCTCCCTCTGGGTGAGGCATCGCCATTATAAACATCTCTTGCCCCGGAATGGCAAAAACAATGCTTCCACCGAAGAAATCAATCATGGCTCTATAAGCTGCGAGCCAATCCATACCAATAATCACATCATGCTCGTGCATGTCTAAAACTAGCATGTCTGCAGGTAATACCAAGCTACCAATCTCTACCCCTACTCCCCGGCATATAAAGAATATAAGTGACCCACTCCCCAGTGGTGAGTCGACACACGTCACGGTGCTCTCTGCTGTGGCTAACAGCCCTAAGGACTTCGCAAAATGCGTAGCTATAAAAAAATGCGTTGCCCCCGTATCAAACAAAACTTTACCCATAGTACCATGGATAGGAAACATACCCTCAATCGCGGGTGGTGCCTGTGGAGCTGCTGCCTGGTGGACGTTATAGACACGTCCATACTGCAATTGTCCCTGCTGCACTGGAGCTGCTGGAATGGCTGGTAGGGCTGGCACCTGGGCTGGAGCTGGGAGGGAAGGTGGGAAAAGTGGTCTCTGCGGCTCATTACGGGCTCCCTGTTGCTATGGGGCCCTATCGCCCTCTGGGCAATCCTGGCGCCTATGGCCATGTTTGCCGCACCCAAAGCATCTGCCTTTGAAGTTACCGCCTCTCTGACCCTGCTGTCCACGGCCCTGCTGGCCGTTACCTCCATGCCACTGGTCCTGTTGGCCCTGATGTGCACGCTGTTGGCCTTGCTAGCCCTGTTGCTGTCCCTGTGGTCGGTGTTGGCCCTGCTGGCCCTGCTGATTAGGCTGGCCCTGATGGCCCTGCCTGAAACCCCCGAATCCCTGCCTAGAATCACCTGAACGGAATCGCTTAGCAGGGTCCCCCTGATGGGAACTCTGCTCGTGCTGACGAGTCTGTCCATGAGTTGGTGCCCCACCGGCACTATTACCCCCGGTCCTGCCCTGCTGGCTGGACTCTCCTGCTCTCTTGCTTCCCTGAAGATGGAAGCGGTGATCCTAGCAATGTAGTAACGCTGCATTGAGTACGTCAGTGAAAGTACTCAGGGATAGATTTCCAATGAGGTGCTGACGGATCCTCCAAGCTAACCCGTCGACAAATAGCAAAATCTTCTTGCCCTCAGTGGGTGCCTCATCCGGCACAATAGTGAGAAGTCTTGTGAACTCCTCCTCATACTCAGCTACAGTAAGGTTCTCCTGCTTCAGATTTAGTAATTTCCGCCTCATCTCAGTCTGCACTGCGGGTGGAAAACACTTGCGGTCAAACCGCTCCCAGAACAACTGAATAGGGATCGTGTCCCTCTCCTCCAAAGTAGTAGTGGACTCCCACCACTGTAATGCGGCTCCCACCAATTTAAAGGAAGCCAATAACTGCTTTTGCACGTCAGTGCACTCATACATACGGAGGTTCCGCTGGATGTCTTTCTTCCATTGGCTGACTGTAACAATATCGGAGCTACCAGAAAACTCAGGGGGATGCGCTTTCTGAAAAGCATCCCGAACCCTCTCCCATGCGGATGGAAGCTGTGCTGGTGCTGGCGCCACTGCCTGAACCTGGGGTGGAGCCTGCTGAATCACCGCTATTGCAGCATTCACCGGCTGAGCAACAATGGCGGCTACTTCATTCGCATTCATTGTGCCTGGTGCCTGAGCTGCTGGCTGCTCGGCTTGGGCACGCCTATCTTTCGGAGCACGTCTCGGAGGCATCTGAAACGTGAACAAGTTTATTAGTCTACAGTTATCAACAAATCTCGAATAGCTGAAGACTTAAACGTAAAAGTAAGAATACAACAGTCCTAAAAATAGGGCTTTATAGCAATAACGTTAAGCTGAAAGCGAAATAAGCCATACAGATCCTATGGACACTAGAACCTGATGCTCTGATACCACCTATGACACCCCGCCTAATTAAATACCGGGCGATCACTCCTTTATTAAATTAAATCAAGGTTAACAGTTGGTTCATTCTCAGCATCACTGTCGATAAAAATAAATTTTCCAATTTAACACCCTAAATAATTAAGCTAAGTGTCAAAAACATTTTTCATACAAACTTTCCAAATTTTAATTAAAGAAAAGATTTATTTATTTAAAACAACATTTCTACAATTAAGAATCACACCACGAAGAACTAAATAATAACATACATTCGTCAATCGAATGTCAACATAATAAAACTAAAATCACAAGTCCATACTGAAATAAATCCCAAAGAACAATACTGGAAATGGCTGAAATATAAATGTCCCAACAACAAATTGAGATGATAAAAAGGGCGACACGTGCCCAATAAATGAGAGTACTAAGAGTGGAGTCAATAACAGAAGCCGTCTACTCAAGTGACCTGCAACTCCCACCTAAGCTGCAGCTCGTTCTTCTCAAGAGATCCTAAGCAAGACGCCCCTGTGGCTGGGCACCTGAAAATATATATATATACAAGAGAGAGAGAGAGAAAGAAACGGGTCAGAGCCCGAAAGTGTGTTTGATTTTAAAATACGTTAAGCAAGTATTTAAATTGATACAGGCCAATGCAACAACATATTAGTGCGTCTCTCTCTTGAGAAATACTCACCTCTCTTCTAATGTGCACACCTATCGCACTAACCTTCCCAACGGTTTGTTTTAGCATCTAACATACTAGTCTTTCTAACAGCTTTAACTTAACTTAAATTACTCGTAAGATTTATAATACACGATATCCACTTTAAAAGATGTTCCAACAAGTAGCCCAAAATTCTCTATTTTTAACTTCATAAAAATAATAAGGTTCCCGTGACATTTTATACTTCTCAAAACAAGTATTTAATAATTTGAGTCAACAACCATGTTCTACTTATCAAATCTCAGTAGACAGTTTCAAATATCATAATCTCATATATATATTAACTACTCGTATAATATATATATATATAACAGCACCCCGAATAAAACTATGGTGCGTGCATACTTCCACTATCCAAAGCCCCATATCACTCATTTTAAGGGGAATACATTCGGAATCACTCTCGAATTGTATTAACATAAATACACAAACAATATTGAGGCGAAGCATAGATTCCAAGTCTCTAAGAGGGTGGCACATACCGACGTCTCTTAGGACCGTCTGAACTATCACATCAATAGCCTGTACCAAGGGCATCTATCTTCTAGGGTACAAGTCAATATCCCCCATAAAGGTCCCATCGAGATAAGACTTGTCCCAGCGCGGAAACCTCAGGGATAGCAAGTAGCGTGGGTATGATTTTCACATGCATATAATATATGTACACACAATCATATAAAAATACCACTTTATCGAATTAATATAGGTTCTTCTCATCACCCGTAATTATACCCTTTATCCTTAATTACACAGTTATGGAATTACATATAAGGTTTTATTCCTAACCTTAACTCGAAGGGTTTTCTCACTTATTACCTAACACTCATGGATTACATCCTCAAAATTCTGAAATTCAGTAAGTGACTTTATTAGATTCCAACGTAACTCTCTTACGTACCTCACCCTTTAAATTCATAAATCTACCAACCTAAAGTTAAATATCCCATAAATACCATTTTCGTTGAAGATTAAAGGTTCTAACATTTATCCATATACCCTACTGGTCCTCAATATCTCCCAATTCATTTTATTTAGAATGCCCAAAGATAATTTCACGATAACTTACGTTAACTAATTAAACAAGGGAAATGGGAGTCTGCCAGGAGGGGTCGATCGATCGAAGCTTGGGGCTCGATCGATCGAACCTTCGATCGATCGATGCTCTATGTTCGATCGATCGATCAAGCAGGTCTGGGTAAAAATTCTGCAGAATTGCAGTTACTGGATTCATCAAAATTCTTCATCAATATCCATATTTTCCAACACTAATCGACCCAGAAAGTCTACTACTAACATACTAACATAATTCCAGATGTTTTTAACGTTCAGCATGCGTGTATACATCATTAATCATGGTTAAACAATCCAAAATCTCATCTAAACATTAAGAACCATAAAGTTTTCATAACTATTATCCAATTCAGTTTTTCTCCAGAATTTCTTCCTCATATAACATCAAAATTCGTGGGTAATACATCTATAACATCAAGAGTTTCCAGCATAAGGTTTTAATCTTCTCTACATGCAATTTCCTAGCAAAATTTGAGGTTTTCTTACATGGATTACATTCCTAATTAATCCTAAACTAATATGAACATTGCACTAACGAAATACGCAAGTTAAACACTTGCCTGGGATTTTCAGAAGTCTGATTTCCTGTGGATTATGGTGTGGTTGCGTTCTCCTCCTCGCGATCTACGCGTTGGTGGTGACGGCGGTGCAAACGGAGGTGTTTTGGCCTTGAATCTCCTAGAAAGGTCTCTCCTCTCTTCTCCAATGGCCGTCCTAGGGTTCTGTATGTTCTAACCCTAAATGGCTAACCTAACCAGCTGATAAAGTCTGCTAAAATTCGTGGGTTTAATTACCCTATTTTGGAAAAAGACCAAAATGCCCTCCCGGGTCACTAATTAGGCCTAAAAACACCCCGAGACCCGAACCAAACCCCCGGGTACACTTTTCTGACTATCTCAACCCTTCCGGACGCGTCGGCGCACTCAAAATGACCATACGAACAACTTATAAAATATTCACTTTTTATTTAACACAATTAGTCCCGACGTGACACGGGCACGTCCCGACTTAAATTTCCGAAATTGTCATTTAATTCACTTATGACATTCAATATAACCAATATAATATATTACTATGCTCATTAGTAATATTCAACAAGTTTCCCATAATTACTAACTCTAGTCACGTTCTCATTAGTAATATTCAATAAGTTTCCCATAATTACTAACTCTAGTCACGTTAATAATTATAACATAATTAATTTCCGGATTTTTATTAAATAACAATCACATTAAATTTAATAAATCCCCAAATTAAATATAGCATAAAAATACGGGGTATTACAAAAAGCCCTTGATGAAATCAAATCATAACTAAGCTAACCTCCTCTATTTTCAATGTAATGACCCCATTTTTATATGTTCATATATAGTTGATTTTGCAATTACGTCTTATTTATTATTTGATAAATGTTATATTATTACATAAGTGGTATTCTGAGTTCTTTATATAACAAAACCCACTTTTAAATATGAAGAATCCATGAATTGGATCAAATTGAAGTTTAATGACACATTCTAAGCCAAATGATAAGTTTCGAGGTACAAATGTAATTTTATGAACCTTTAGAGACTTGATTTAAATAAAACAGGGACCAAAATGAAAAATTAAAAGGCCTTTTCATAAATAAAATATTTTCAAGGACCTCTAAGAAATATTAAAAATATACAATGTGAAATTACCAAAATGCCCTTCATATATAAAATGACCCTTAATACCTTTCCACCTCGTGCTTGACACCTCATGCTATAT
Source organism: Sambucus nigra (assembly GCA_949130495.1). Taxonomy (NCBI): domain Eukaryota; kingdom Viridiplantae; phylum Streptophyta; class Magnoliopsida; order Dipsacales; family Adoxaceae; genus Sambucus; species Sambucus nigra. The sequence continues at coordinate 303,988,846 of OX422207.1, read as the reverse complement.
TTTGCCGCCACCACCTTACACGTCTCGTCCTTACAGATAAAGCCAAAACATGTGTCACTGCTCGGTAAAATAAGACAACTGTAAGACCCCTCTGGGACCCGACACCTCAACGCTGACTCACCATTGTAAAAGCTTGGTTAGCTAGACACGTGTCAATGTCGTGTTATCTTTGGAAAATCATAAATACTGTATTTAGGATCATTTAAACTCACACCAATTCCTTGATAAAAAATGAGAGAAAGTGAGGCACAGTTAAAAAGAAGTTCTTAAAGACTCGAGGGAAATTAATCTTATAGATTAAAGAGTGATCCAAGACTCCATATCTGTAATTTCGAACCTCTATTTTAGGTGAGTACTCTATGATATTCCTTGCGTATTTTGATTATATGATATTATGAAAACTATATATATATTGTGAAATGCTTTTATTCGCAAAATACATCTGATATTGATGATTTCGTCGTTTGTTATATGTGTATATCTCTCGATATATATAGCTAATTTGAATTTTGAATTTTTTTATTCGGTCTATGGAACTCTCTTACTATGTTGGCCTTGACTACCGGGTGGAATTATTTGGGTGGTACCTCCCCAACTGGTTTATCGCTGGTGTGCCCTAAACAAGGCGTTGTTCCAGAGATCATGATTTTCCTGTCTGTGATGTTATTAGAGCGTATATGGCCATTAAAATAAAATTAAATAATTGATATATTGCTCAATTGTTTTATATGTTCTGAACTATTTATTCTGAAAATATATAATGTTAGTTACTTTATATATATTACTACAAGCCTTTTGTTCTAAATTGAATAGGTATCAATTTTTTGAAAACCCTTGGAATGTCTGGAGATTGAATCCCATTCGGCTTTTAGCTGCAGTTGTATAAATAACCATTTTTCAGGAAATAATTAGGCAAGCGGATGGAACGTAAGAGGACTATGTTGAAGATTTACCTTTTGGAGCTCTTTTTGTTACTTTAAGTAGAATGTTTATTTTATTAGATAGAGCATGTTTGTCTCTCCAGTAATAGGTTTTAATTTTATCTCCAACTATAACTCGTTGATACTTTTAATAGAAATGAAGTTTCCTTTAGAAAGATCTAATGACGTAATTCCTTCACTTTCAGTATTTTACGATTCATAAGCATGTGATTGTATTTTCGTTCCATTTATTTAAGGAACCAATTTAAGTCGTAATATTTGTTGTCTTGGTGGCATGTTAAGACACTCGTTTCCTTCTACTATTTTGGGTCGGGGTCGTGACAGAGGTGGTATCAGAGCATAAGTTATGAACCCGTAGATTAATGAACATAAGTTTCAAACATTATAAATTTTAAGGGTACATGATTAAATATTCGACTTATGTGATAACCCTCATGTGTCCATCCCAGTCGGTGTGGCGTTCGTTCCGGAGGGGAAGGAGGAGGATCCCTCGAGGAAGAATTGCGTCACGGTCTCACACCCTTATCTTCGAAAAGGGGGGCTTCGGTCGTCATTGGTGTGGGGTGCATGTAAAGAGATAGAGTCACCAACCTATTTTGCTCAAAACAGGCAAAAGAATATATTGGCACTTCGAGAGAGAGGCATCAAGGACAAACTGATGCATGCGAAACCAATAGATCAGAGATCTGGGGGCTAAGTTATGGAATGGGAAGGTGTTAGGCACCCATCCCGCGCTTTCAGTCCCTCATGGGAAACTGATAATATTTTCCTTTATCCCCGTGAAGTGTGTGCACGTGTTTATATAATGGATATTGGAATTGTTCGACCCATACCACGGAAAAGATAGGGTTAGGTCATCCATAGGAATATTCCCAAATAGTAATGAATGTATAAGATATAATATGAGTGTTCATCGAGATATTGATCGTTATTGGAAAACGATAATATATGTGGGATGAGATGCGAACAAGCATGATATATGTATATGTATGATAAAAATGAGGGATTTTGAGAAATTTGGAAAATAAGAGCAATGAAAAAATTAAAAAGTTGGACTCGAGTCTCGGATTTTAATCCGAAACGACTACGTAGCCTATAAATACATCAAAGTTTCCATAGTTCGAATATAGAATATGGGTGGGGTTTATCCCATAGAATCGAACGAAATTTTATTAGGTGTAGTGTAGAAAATGTGTTTTTAATTTTGGAAAAAGTGTGGTGGATAATTCTGTTCAGAATTTACATGTGTAACCCTCTTTTATTTGTTTTTGGGTTTTTTATGAAAAATAAAGTATGTGTAATATACTAATAAAAACATAGATGTTAATGTGTATGAACTAAAATAAAACTAGATTACGAATCTAAAGTAATTTATGCAAAAACAAGAGATTTAAAAGAGAGGGAGAAGGAATTGGACCTTCCTTGGAGCTTGAACTTGGATATTGGATGAACTCCTTTGAATGTTGATGGATGTTGATAAGAGAGAAGGATATTATCCAAATTGGGTGTGAAAAGTATGGGTACTTAGGCTTGAATGGAACTTCTCATATGGAACTTCGCTGTTTTCGAGAGAATGTAGCCGAGATCACTGATGCTGATGGATTTTTCTATCTCTTGGGAATGAGGTCATGACCCTTATTTATAGGGAAAAGGAGGGGTACCGATCGGCCTACCTTAAGGGGTGACTATACTTAGGTCACCTTTGACACTGTGCCGATTGACAGGGTTCAGGACCTGCCAATTGGTAGTCTCGTACGGACTTTCCCAAAAAAATAACTGTAGCGCACAAATCATTGATCCGAATAGTGCACGGGGCATACCATTAGAAATTTAATTCAGAGGCCTTCGAGGGTCCTTTGGACCACTCCCAGGTTCAGGAGTTGACTTTGGGTCAAATGTGGCTCGAAAGCGCACGTCGGTCCTTTGGATGGGAGATCGTCGGATGCAAACAGATCGTTCGTCTGCATGGTGAGTCAGAATCGGGCACGGAATGGACCGTTGGAAATTTTAGGAGATGTATTTCGACATTCTAAAGAGTTTGGCTCGGTTTGGAAGGTTGACCTTAGTCAACCGGGGCCTGAAAGCGCCCGGTGACCTCTCAGAGTAAAATAGATCGTTTGTCCGTGCCGTGGGTCAGAATTACCCACGGGGCGGATCATTAGAAAGGGTGTTCAGTTCCCTTCAGAGATTCATGTAGTCTCATTTCATCTGATGAGTTTACTATAGTAAACGGAGTCTGGGAGTGCCCGGTGGCCTCTGAATCAATTTTTGAGGGAATATTGATCATTTGTCCGAATGATTATATTGTTTTACGCACGAGGTGGACCATTGGAAAGGGGTTTCAGTGCCATTTGAAGATTCAAAGAGCTTTCGCTCTGACGGTGGAGTTAATTGGGGTCAATTTAGGGCTCGGGAGCCCCCGGTGGCCTCTAAATCAGTTTTCGGTATGAAATGGTCCATTCGTCCGAACTGTTATGCCGATTCATACACGGGGTTGACCATTAGAAAGGGTATTTGGAGCACTTTAAAGAGTCAAAGAGCTTTTTCTATGACGAAAGAGTTAGCCGGAGTCAAATGGGGCTCAGGGGTGCCTGATGGCCTCTAGATTGGTACTCGGAATGCGACTTAGGTTTGCAGTGGAAAGGGGAAGTTCTAGGACTTTAAGAAGAGACTTAGGGGGTCCTAGAATGTGGTGTATACAAAGCCCCTCTACGGGTGATCTTAGAACAAGTTATGGCCTTCAAATAGACCTTGCATGATGGAGGGAGGTCAGTTTTGTGGACCTAAGGGATGTGGATGACCGATTCAAAGGTTCGGGGTCAATTCTGACCTAAAAGAGGTGATGATCGAGGATCGAGGCCGATTTTGACCTAACTAAGATGACGAACCAAGACCGAGATCAATTCTTACCTAAAAGAGGTGACGATCGAGGATTGAGGTCAATTCTGACCTAATTAAGATGACGATACAAGATCGAGGTCAATTCTGACCTAAGATAGGCGACGACCGAGGACCGAGGTTAATTCTGATCTAACTAAGATGACGATCCAAGATCGAGGTCAATTTTGACGTAACAGAGGTGACGACCGAGGATCGAGGTTAATTTTGACCTAACGAAGGTGACGATCCAAGATCGAGATCAATTCTGACCTAAAAAAGGTGACGACCAAGGACCGAGGCCAATTATGACCTAACTAAGGTGACGATCAAAGATTGAGGTTAATTCTAACCTAAAAGAGGTGACGACGGAGAACTGATGTCAATTTTGACTTAACTAAGGTGACGATCTAAGACCGAAGTTAATTCTAACCTAAGAGAGGTGATGACCAAGGACCGAGGTCAATTCTGACCTAACTAAGGGAAGATCCAAGATTGAGGTCAATTCTGACCTAAAAGAGGTGACGACCGAGGATCGATGTCAATTTTGACCTAACAAAGGTGACGATCCAAGACCGAGATCAAATATGATCTAAGAGTGGTAATGAACAAGGATCGGGATCAATTTTGACCTAACTAAGGTGACGATCCAAGACTGAGGTCAATTCTAACCTAAAAGAAGTGACGATCGAGGACCGAGGTCAATTCTGACCCAACTAAGGTGATGATCTAAGATCGAGGTCAATTCTGACCTAAAAAGGTGACGACCGAGGACCGAGGCCAATTTTGACTTAACTAAGGTTGACGATCAAAGACCGAGGTTAATTCTAACCTAAAAGAGGTGACAACGGATAACCGACGTCAATTTTGACTTAACTAAGATGAGGATCTAAGATCGAAGTCAATTATGACCTAAGAGAGGTGACGACCAAGGACCGAGGTCAATTTTGACCTAACCAAGGTGATGATCCAAGATCGAGATCAATTCTGACCTAAAAAAGGTAGCGATCGAGGTTAATTATGACCTAAAAGAGGTAACGATTCAGGATCGAGATCAATTCTGACCTAATTAAGGTGACAATCTAAGATCGAGGTCAATTCTGACCTAAAAGAGGTGATGACCGAGGACCGAGGTCAATTCTGACCCAATTAAGGTGACGATACAAGACCGGGGTCAATTCTGACCTAAAAGAGGTGTACTTTTCCTTTGGGAAATTTGGGGACTCCACTAGGGATAAAGAATGGGTTTTAGGTTCCGTTAGGTAATAATGAATGATCCGAGGATTTTGTATCTGGGCGGAGATTTGGAGTGTCCTTTGGAGGAGTTGTTGGGGAGAATGATTCTTTGGAATTTCGATGGGGGTGTAAAAGAGGTTTTCCCTAGTGAACAAGGTGTTAGAATGGATTTAGCAATTTTAGAAATTTTTTGGGATTTTCTGGTATTTTTTGAACTTTTTGTACCGAATTTTAGAGGGTGTGCCGATCGGCATGGATGGAGGTGTGCCAATCAGCATTGGCACGATCTTTAGGGGTACCTCGAGCAGGTGAAAAGCTTAGTGACGATCGGTGGGTGGAGGGGACTGCTGATCGGCATGATCCTTAGCCTCCTATAAAAAGGGAGCGAGTTCTCCTCATTTTGCATATCTTTCTGACTTCTTTTCTTTTACTACAAGCCTCTGGAAATCGTCCTAACGTCCGAAATGGTTGACTTCTCAAGAAGATCGACCCATATGGAATGGCTTAATGCCGATGACTGGGCAGGTTTAGAGTGGAGGGTTAGGGTACCCCTTGCATTAGGTAGCGAGAACTATTTCGACTCGTTTAAGCCGGGGGCAGATGATCAGACTCTTCTGCGCGAGCGTTCATGTCATCGCTCTTCAAGGGTGGTGAACCCTGGTGTCTACGTAAGTATTGCATGACTCTTGGTATTCCTTTCTTATTTTCTTGACGAGATTGCTTTTTTTCTTGAATCTGACAAGGATTTTCTTCATTTCTTGACAGTCTGACGTCTCTATGTCGACTATTCGTGCCCGCGGTATGACAGGGCTCAAGGATGTTTGGGAGCACCTTCCTGCTGTGGTGTGCTGGATGGTGTCCTCTACGGGTTTTGGGAGGCTAGCGTCGGCTTTGGAGGAGACTCCCTGCTCTACCGCGGTTCTATGTGCTTTGGGAGAGAGGTGGTGGGACACTACCCACGCCTTCCATTTTGGCGTCGGGGAGATGCCGGTGACTCCCATTGATGTTCAGCAGTTATTGGGGCTGGACTGAGAGGGTGCCCAAATTGAGGAGGATAGGACGTGGAGGGTGATGCCGAAGGCGGTGACGACGGCTCTTGGTGACGTGGAGAGGGTGGCTTCTGGAGATTCCCTCTGCTTGTCTTCTTTGAGGGAGATTTTACTGAGAAGGATTTATGAGAATGATGGGCAACCGGTGCGTCAAACGGCTCGTTTTTTTATCTTGCTGGTGTTAGGGGGTTTTCTGGTGGCGACGAGTGACGACGTCGTCCATTTGTGGTTTTTACCATTTCTGAGGGTGTTTTCGAACATCCGCTTCTATGAATGGGTGAGCCTGACTTTGACGAACCTTTATTATTCTTTGGGTGCATTCAGCCGGTGTTGTCGGTCGACTTTTACTGGGGCCACGTATCTTCTGGAGGTATTCATTATTTTGCGCATTTTCCATTCATTCACTCCTTTTTGATTTCTTGAATGATGATCTTTTTCCTTTGCAGAAGTGATTCTATGAGGTGATTGGGTTGAACACCCAACTGATTTCTTTGAAGGATGACTCTATTGGGGACTTTTTTCGGATGTTCTGGTAGCGGAGGTCTAACCGGCAATCGAAGAAGAACCTTTCTCTCGGGGCAGTGTGTCAGATCTTGAATGGCTTGATGAGCGAGAGAGTAAGCATTCTTTTATCCTTGAGACTGTTCTTTTTCTTTGATGCCATTTTATTGATACTAATCCTTCACTTTTACTAGGGATTTGTAGGTGACCTTTTATCCTTGAGGGACGGCTATTCAGCACACTGGGGTGACTGGGATACATGCGCAAATATGGTGCTTGCTGGTGCATAAGTTTTGACTACTCCTGGTATCTTAGGGAGAGGGTAGTCCGGCAAATTATGGAGGATGAGGTTGCAGTGCTACCGGCGAGGCCCCCTATGTTCATAAGGGGCATACGGGAGATATTTGATGATGCCCAGGTGGATGCGATGATGGGAGAGCCATACTCCCTGTACACTGACATAGCACTGATGTACGACTATCTAGACTTCATCTCGAGTTGGATGATGCCCCCTAGCATCTACGATGTGATGCCTTTCCCTAGGCGAGCTCGGGTTGGCAGGTGGGGTCCTCTCATAGCGCGAGCGGTGCGGCTACGTCAGTGACGACATCGACGACGTTAGGGCCTTCTTTTATGAAAATGCATTCTCCTATCTACAACCTTCGATGAGCTGATGCGAGATCGATGCGTCTACCACATTGTCCTCATACGATGGACCCGGAGGAGTTGGGTCTGATGGAGGAGGTCCTTCGATCTATGGTATGTCTTTTTTATTTTCCTTGATTTATTTCTTTTTCCCCATGCTTGATTGATTTGATATTTCCATTTTTCCTTGCAACATATCAGTGTTTTGACCACCTGGCTGAAGGACATCAGGCACTGGATATTTTCGACGACTGCTCATATTCGTTAGGTGGTCCCTATCCCTTCTTACTTGGTGCCGTCTGCCTCATCGGGGGAAGGGTCTGGCTCTGAAAGTAGGGGCACATCGTCTCGTCGCAGGGGGAAGAGGGCGCGCTGTAGGGGAGGGGGACCCTAGAGATAGAGAGAGAAGAAAGATAGAGAGAGAGAAAGAGGGATTCGGTTTGGCCTGAGTCCCGTTGTTTTTATCTTTCCTACAAAATGTTAATGTAACACAGCAAAATGTATGCAAATGAAGAATGAATTTTTTTGTTAATTTTCTCTGTTTAGTGAATAATGCACATGCTCTTTTTACTTTGTTGTTGAGACCGTAAAAAGAATTTTGAGAATTGATTTGAGAAGGATTTTATTAAAATGAGATAAGTAGAAGCATGCGTATGAAGGGAATTCAAAATTTCCTCAAGATAAAATTTATTTTATTGAGTTTTTTTTTTATTTTGACAAAAGAGGAAAAAAGGAATTTTCTCAAAATAGGGGGCTGCCGATCGGCATGACCCCTGTCCTTTCTATCGGCATGTCAATCCAGTCTAATCAATCCAAGTCTTTTATTGCACTTTCTTCAATTACTTGGTACTTGGTGGGGCAAGTCTTACTCCGATTTTTGCAGGGTTTCTTATATTTGCTTAAGAGTTTCCAAGTATAAATAGGGGTGTGAATGGGGTTTTCCTCCTCACACTTTCACTTTCTCCCTTTTTCACATTCTTACTTGCTTATTATCTCTTAGCTTTGCAAGATGGCTCTCCCTAGTAGCATTGAGTTCGTCAGCTACCTCAAAACTTTGGAAGCAATGCGTTCTTATGATGTCGATTATGACACCTTTCACATGCGATGAGTCTCTTTGTGGCATAATCGGCCCATTGAGTGGAACATGCTGATGGCGGTTGTCGAGTTTTGGTATCCCGAGGATCATCTCTTTTGCTTCGGGTTGGATGAGATTTATCTTACCTACTAGGAATTTTCTACCATGCTCGGGATAAATTCTAGCGTTGCTTCAGCTCTGCTTGAGTTTTCCCGATCTCCCAGGGAATTGCTAGCTGGACTTCTTCATATTTTGCCTACGATGGCCAGACCAATGGTTACAGGGGGAATGATTTACCTTCCTGTGGTGTTGCAACCCGTGCATTCGTAGGACGTGGGTGATGCTAGATGTGCTCGGGCCGTCATCCTAGGCATTATTTCCAAAGTTCTGTTGGTGATTGGGGAGACGCTGGTGGACCCCCAACTGGCTGCTATCATTTCTTGGATGTCATAACATCGCAATCCTGCGGCGGTGATATTGGCGGAGGCCTTGAATTGCCTGGATGTCTGGCGGGAGGGTCGTTATGACTTTCTAATGGGTATTCCTGGACTGCTGTTTATGTGGCTATCAGAGAGGTTTCGTATGGCGGTCCCACCTGAGTATCCTTTGTCGGCGGTTCCAAACTTCTTCTCATGTTATTTCATTAGCGTAAGCCTGTATATTGAGAGTTGGAGGAACTGGTTTATAGAGCACGGGGATCGAGGCCTACGCTGGTCTGTGCCTTGGTGGGGGGAGTTGCTGCCCATTTTGGAACTCGAGGAGTACCAATATGTCCGGTTAGTAGGCCTCAGGTAGGCCTCTTTCCCCTTTTCCTAGAGGCTTTTGCGCTAATATGGGTGGGAGAAAATTGTGCCACCGCGAACACCGAACTATTTTCCCGTGGAGGACCTGACAGAGCGTATGTGCATGTGGTTTGGTTCCCTGGGGGAGAATCGTCGTTCGTAGACCTATTCTTCTCAGTGTATTGGGCGAGTTTGGCATGTCTCTGGGGACTACATAAAGTGGTTGTGGAAGAAGGTAGTGGCCAGGATGCTAGCTGTGGAGACTGGTCAAAGGTGGTTTGCCATATCTAACACCATGAAGGGAGGCGTTGTGGTCTACCCCAAGCTAGTCCGGGCTTATCTCCCTACGGAACATCTGTGATACTCCATTTAGGTAGGGGTAGGAGTGTGCACAAACCCTAATAGACCGAATGGACCGAAAAAATCGAACCGAACCGAACACGCTTTTACGTTTTTTTTAATTCGGTCTAAAAATATACCGGACTGCATAATTCGGTTCGGTTTCGGTCTTAGATCATAAAAATCGGTTTTGGACCGGACCGGACTGCTTTTAATATATATATATATATATTCAACCTTAATAACAACATACTAATTCATGCGCGTGGCACACCACAAACTCAAAAAAAAAAAAATCGCACACCACAACATAACCCTAAACTCCAATTCTTATTTTCTCTTATCTCTCTCTCTCTCAGCTATGGTGGAAGGCTGTCTCCCTCATCTCGTCCAACTGACTCATAGTGTTGATTTCTGATTGTGAGTACTACTCCATTTGAATGATTTTATATAAACTATTAGATCTCCTTCTAAGAATATTCTAGGATTGAGTTTTTAGTTAAGGCCTTCTAATTTATGTTATAAATGTTAAATTTACCATAAAGCACAAAAACTCAACAAACTAGCACTTGGGGTGTGCTTTTGCTAGCTCAATTCCAGATCCATTATGGTTGTATTCCAAAACCCAACTTAGTAACATCTGTTGTTGTTTTCCAAACCAGAGCATCCCAAACCCCAACCCCAACCATCCGTTATTGTATTTTTATTTCACCACATGTTGTTATAATATATGTCATATCTTTAAACTATGTAATAACTTACTGGAAACTATGTTACTAGTCATTGATTTTGCAAGTGATGTTTTTTTTTAAAAGAGAAATGCTGTTTTTTAAAAAATATGCTTTTTGATTTAAAAAAATGTGATGTTTTTAATAAAAAAAAATGTGTTGTTTTATATGGGTATGGACCGAATAGGAACGAGACCGAACACGGACCGCTTGAAAACTGAATAGGATCAAAACCGATTATTTCAGTCCGATCTCGATCCATAATTTTTTAGGACCGATTAATGCGGTCCGGTCCTAAAAACACCCCAGAATCGGACCGCGAACACCCCTAGGTAGGGGAGGTTTGGGGATCCCAGGATGCAGGTGATAATGGTCCTGGTTCCTCTGGCAGTTGAAGGTAGGGCTTTGGGAATCTTTTGTAATGGGTGTGGCTTTGTGGGAATAATTGGAGAGTGAATTTCAAGAGTAATGGGTCTTGTTATTATCTGGGTTTTTTTAGTAGGTGTAGTGCTGGCAAGGGAAGTCGTTTAACTCCTTACAGTGATGTAATAATCATACGAAAATTTCAGATAATGAAATAAATAAGTTTTTGATTATCTAGTTGTGCCTCTTGATGAATTTTTGAATTATCCATACCAATCACTAAGGCATACATAATCCTTTTGTTCATGTATATGTTAAAATGAACTGTCGTTCTCGAGGATAAGAAAAGAATAGCGTTTTGTGAAAAGGGGGGGGGGGGGGGGTCATGCGAAATGAATGAGCTGCCTACATACATCTGAAGGTTTTGAAATTTTTTGAAATTAATCATTTTTTATTTTTTTGAATTTTTTTTTAAAGGATCAGGCCCACGTAGTTCTGGGTAGGGGGAAAATAAGAGATTTTTTTAGAATAGAAGGGAGATGAGAAGAGTCGTAGAGCGTCGAGATTTCGGACTGGGGTAGAATTTCTTTAGATGGTCTAGGTTGACTGGACGCACCATTTATTCTCCGTCGAGGTCAGTGAGCACAGTGGCATCGTACGATAAGATCTTCTTCATAATGTAGGGGCCGCTCCAATTGGGCTTAAATTTCCCTTTGAGGTCCGAGATAGGCTCTATTATTTCTTTGAGGGCTAAGTCCCCTTCTTGGACACCGCGATCCTTAACTCTCTTATTGAATGATTGTGTTATGTGGAGATGGTACCCTTGTATTTAATATAGATATTTCAATCTCCCCTCGTCCAAGAGGGACAGATCGTCAAGACGGTTTTGGTGCATGTATTCCTCGTTAACTTTGCTTTCAAGCATGACGCGTAGCGAGGATATTTCTAGCTCTATGGGTAGGATTGCTTCCATGTCGTAGACTAGAGAGTAAGGGGTAGCCCCGATAGAGGTTCGAACTGAAGTACGATAGCCCCAGAGGGCATAACGGATCCTGTCGGCCCAATCACGATAACTCTCGGTCATCTTGCTGATGATGGCTTTGAGATACTTATTGGCTTCTTCGACTGCTCCGTTGGTTTGAGGTCGGTATGGAGAGGATTTATGTCTCTGGATTCCATACTCATCAACCACTTTTGTAACATACGCCTCGAAATATAACCCATTATCTGATGCAAATGATGTTTTTCTTGATGAACTTGGCCACTTTCTTGGCATTCAGAACTGCGTATGACTCAGCTTCGACCCATTTAGTGAAGTAGTCAATAGTGACTAGGATGAACTCATGCCCATTGGATGCCTTCGGTATAACTTTCCCTATGATGTTGATGCCCCATGTGGAAAATGGTCGGGGAGAAGTCATATTGTATAATTCTCGCGGAGGCAGATGCTGTAGGTTGGAGAACTATTGGCATTTGAGACATCTTCGAACGTAGGCTGTGCAGTCCTGAACCATTGTAGTGTAGTAGTATCCCTATCGAATGATCTTTTTGGCAAGCATATGGCCGTTCATGTGGGGTTTGTATTCTCTATTATGGATTTTCTGCATTATTTCTTTAATGTTCGCCCCTACGATACAGTGTAAATGGGTTCCATCGAAGTTTCTCTTAAACAATGCTTTATCATAGATAATGTACTAGGCGACCAGTTTGCGAAGAGTTGCTTGGTCTTTCTTATCAGCTTCTTGGGGATACCTATCGTGTTTAAGGAGGCGCCAAATATCATAATACCAATAACTGGCTATTTCGGGTTCTTCCTCCGTGCAGAGCTAGATGTGGTGACAATGGGTTGGTTTGTCTTATTTCTAGACAAGGAAGGGGGAATGGTTATTCCTTCGGGTATGTCAACCATGGAGGTTAAGGTGTCAAGGGCGTCAGTTAGGTTATTTTTTTCTCAAGGCAGATAGTGCAAGGTGATTTCTTATAATTAGAAAGCCAGTTCTTCAAGGTGGGCATGGAAGGGTAAGAGTTTCTCATGCTTGACTTTCCATTTCCTGAGTACTTGATCGATGATGAGGGATAAATCCCCGTAGGTATTGAGGTATCAAATTCCTTTCTTGAGGGAAACTCCTAGTCCTACCGTGCATTCCTCGTATTTAGTCATATTGTTAGTGCAGGGGAAATCCAGTTTGATGGCAATGGGAGTGTGGGAGTTATTAGGGGCAATTAAGGGAATTCCAATGCCATATCTTTTTTTTGTTGGCAGCGCCGTAAAAGAATATTTACCATCAAAGATCTTCGTGGGAGGCGATAAGGATATTCTCGTCTGGGAATTCAGAAATCGAGACATCGGCTTCTTCCATAGGGTAGTCAGCAAGGTAGTCAGAGATGGCTCTTCCTTTCATGGATTTCTGTCTGACATAGGTGATATCAAACTCGATTATAAGCATCAACCAATGGGCCATTCAGCTGGATAGGGCGGGCTTCTTGAGTAGGTACTTGATGGGATCCATTAGGGATACGAGTCTGATGAGGAAGGCGAGCATGTAGTGCCATAACTTTTGGGTAACCCAGACAAGAGCGACATATGCTTTTTTCAAGGCGGTGTAGTTAATTTCGTAACCGACCAATTTTTGACTGTCATAGTAAATGGCTTTTTCTTTATGGGTTTCTTCAAGGTATTGGGCTAGCAAAGCCCCAACTGCAGTATCAATCACGGTTAGGTATAGGAGTAAGGGAAGATCAGGCTGCGGTGGCATAAGTACTGGAGGTCGAGTTAGGTATTGCTTGATTAGATCGAAGGCTTCTTAGCAAGCTTTATTCCATACTTTGGTTGAATCCTTTCGGAGGAGTTTGAAGATGGGTTCATAGAGGGAAGTTAATTGGTTGATGAATCGATTGATATACTGTAACTTCCTAAGGAATCCTTGGACTTCTTTCTCCATTTGCGGAGGTGGCATCTCAAGTATGGCTTTCAGCTTAATAGGATCTGCTTATATCCCTTTCTCACTGACCATGAATCCCAAGATTTTCCCTTTGGTAACACCTAAGACACATTTTTGTGGGTTAGGCCACATTAAGTACTATTGTAGTCGTTTAAAGAATTTCCGAAGAGCGGGAATATGACCTTATCTGGTCTTGGACTTGATAATCATGTTATCTACATAAACCTCGACTTCCTTGTGTATCAAATCATGCAGAATGGTTATGGCAACCCTTTGGTAGGTAACACCTGTATTTTTTAGAACAAATGGTATGACAGTGTAACAAAAGGTTCCGTAAGGGGTGATGAATGTGGCTTTCTCTTAATGATAAGGGTGCATCTTGATCTGGTTATATCGAGTAAACCCGTCGACAAATGACTTGAGAGCATGACTGGCTGTGTTATCCACAATCATATCAATGTTGGGTAGCGGGTAATCATCCTTCAGAGAGGCTTTGTTCAAGTCTCGGTAGTCGACACACATGCGGACCTTTCCTCCTGATTTTGACATGTGTACTATATTGTCTAGCCATATAGGATATTCGATCACATAAATGAAGCCCACATTCAGCTGCTTGACTACTTCTTTTTTAACCTTGAGTGACCATTCAGTGCGAAGCTTTCGTAGCTTATGTTTGACTGGTTTACATTCCGGGAGAGTTGGAATCTCATGGTGTGCTATCTCAAGGTCAATGCCAGGTATATTATTACAGGACCATACGAAGACATCCAAGAAATCCTTTCGTATTTCTTCGAGTTGCGTGCACTCGTGCTCATCAAGGGTATCCCTATCCTAATATCATGCATTTGGCTACTAGAACCGAGATTAATAACAACAGTTTCATCTTCATTAACTTAAATGCGGTTATGTTATTTATTATTAACCTTATTTAGACCAGTTAAGAATTATTCATTTGCAAAGTCATCATCATCAAGAGTGTGATTAGAATCAAGACAATTAATGTAAGGCACAATAAGCTACTCAAAATCTTCATTTATTTCATTGATAGGAAAAACACCATTGAGAACCGCGTCAAAGGAGGTCTCAATTACATCAGAGTGAGAGGAAACAACTAAAGGGGAAAGGGGATAAACATAAGGGTTATGTTGAATATCAGTAGGTGGCACAAGTGCAACATGCTAGTTGAGAAGAGGTATATCAACATCTTTGATGAGGTAGGATGGATTGGATGATGTAGTCCCTGAGTTAATCATGCAGAGTGTCAGCCCCAGTATCTACAAGTTGAAAGAATCCTCGGAGTCACTTCCCTCAGAATCCTCGATATCAGCTATGGTTTCCTTAGTGAGTGGTTGCACAGAGTACTAGGAACTTTTAGCTCCTAAGTAGCTATCTTAAAAAAATATCTCCATTCCTGGTTTCATTATTTTGTCTACAGGGTCATACCAAGGTTCAGGGAAGTCGCGGAAGGGGAAATCTTCACCCTCTCTGATGAACCTTCCAGTTAGGGAATCTCCCGGTATAGTTTTGGTGCATTCTAACTTTCTCTTCAACCGAGGTTGATGGATCAATCTGAGTTCTTCTTCTGATGGTTGATAGCCCAAGCTACAGGGAGGAAAGGCCTCCTTCAACACAATAGGTTCAGTTATTCCTTATTGTCTTTGACCTAGCCCCAGTCCGGGCATAAAGTGCATGTTCTTGAACATCTGGATTACATTGATGTTTCCGTGAGGATCATATTCTGGACAAACCCAATCCTTGAAGTCGTCTCCTGCTGGGAGTAGGAGTGGTTTGACTTGGAAGCCTGATAGCAGCATATCGTTTATCCCGTATTATATCTCAAATATCGGATTACTGGTGCTAGCATTCTTGATGTTGTAACTATCTCCTAAGATGGTGATAACTTGTCTATTGGCAAAGAATTTTAATTTCCAATGAAGGGAAGAAGACACCCCTTTGATGTTGAGGAGCCACGATCGTTCGAGCAGTAAATTGAAATAGGCTGGGATGTCAATGACTTGGAATTCAATAATAGGGTTTATAAGGTCAGTCCCTATTGCAAGCTTGATAGATCCCATTACTTCTCGGCGGGTGTTGTCGTAGGCATGTACAGAAATAGAGGTTAGAACAAGTTCACTCACTTTTAATCCCAGGTAATTGAGGCTTCTTAATGGGCAAACATTCAGAGCTGATCCGTTATCGACGAGTGAGAGGGGGATAATTTTCCCTATAACTTCAACAGAGATACTGAGAGTATGATTGTGGTTGGAACCATTTTTAGGAATTTCTTCTTCGGAGAAGGAGAGCATTCGAGTAGAGGTCAGGGATCTAACTAGATTCACTTCTTCTTCTAGTGTGGTTGAGAGAGGAACTGTAGGTCTTGTGAGGAGCTTAATTAGGGCATTTCGGTGAAGTTGGGAAGACATGAAAATTCCCCATAGAGTGATGTTAGCTTGTGCCTTCTTCAGTTGATCAAGAACCTTGCTTTCTTAAAGAGTCATTTCTGGCATAGGGAGGTTCTCAACACCTTTCCTTTATCGTTTGCTAACGGTTATAAGCTCGGGTTCTGGTAATATCTCCCCAATCTGGTCATATAGTTCACGGAAGAGGGGAAAAATAGAAATCCTATTTATGCATCGATATCGAGTTGTTCATCTACTTGGTTGACCTCCCTTAAAATCTCCTCAAATGATATTACTTCGCATGGGTTGACTATCAGACTAGTCTTTCCTGAGTCTGGCTTTTCATCTGAGTTTTCAGAATCATCTCCCCATCCGGTGGCAATGATATTATTTTTCCATGTAAAGTTAATACACTTTATAACTTCTATGGCTTCTTTATACAATTATTCCCATTCGTCAGGGAAATGCAAGACTGAAGGGATGAGGTGGCCTTGTAATTTCAAAGCATCGAGTAGCTCGAATATGCTACAAATATCACCAGTCTGTCGAAATAAATCTGCTATGATTTGGACCAGGTCATCTAGACTGACTTCGTTGGCTGGCATTACCCAATTATCTGACTCTCGGGCCCATTTTTGAGCTTCTAAGAACATCCCACTAAATCTCTGATAGTCGATGGTCATCTGGGAGGGCAATTTCAGCCCAAACTCTAGGAGTTGGTTCATCACTTCTGACAATTCAATATCTTTACCTCCAGAACGGGTACGGATAGCGATGCATGCTCTGGTACAGAGTGATAAGGTTTGATCGACAAGGCTGGTAGGGTGTAGGAGGAAATGTGGGTATGTTTAAAGTGGTTTAGGAGAGTATATGGGTATAACTGGTGATTTACTTGGCATAATTTGAGTAGACGGTCGAGTTCTGAGTCTTCTTCTAGGAGAGATGGAGTTTGCATGATATGGGAGTGGATTATGGGTAGTGTTTGGTTTAGGGTTAGCTGATGGGGCGATGATACCCCTGTCAATCAGGTTTTGGATTGTATTTTGAAGATAGAAACATTGGTCTGTGGAATGACCAGCAGTTTGGTGATTGTTATAATGGGCATCAGGTTTAAAATTCTTCGGAAGTGGATTTGGTAATGGATGAGGGTCCAAGGGTTTGACGAGGTGTTGATGTAAAAAATTAGATCACTCTAATAATTCAATCACAGATAAATAAATGAGACAAAAGATTTTAAAGTGGTTCAGCCTTATAAGAATGGCCTACGTCCACTGTTTTGGTATTGTTGTTTATATGGAAATTCTCGATTACAAATTATCTCAAGAAATTTCGGTCCGGGGGTCCTTTTACAATGAGGATTATACAATGTATTTATAGCCCTGAGGCTGTCATGTGAAAGGGTGATACATTAAATGATATACATATGGAAGGGTGATGCATTCAATGCCCCTTGTGCGTGTGCATCTGAATGATAAGCATTTAATGAACCAGTTGAAATGTTGGTTATCCATCTATTAATACTTTGTTCGAGGTGCAGCTCGGACCGCCTGAGTTGCTCGGACCGCCTAAGCTTCTCGGTATTCAAGAGTTCCTCGGAGAGGCATTGTTCCTCGGAGCATATGAGTTCCTCGGGGAAGCAGTGTTCCTCGGGGACCTAGTCTTCCTCGTTGTAGTCTTGTTCCTCGGAGCATGTGAGTTCCTCGGAAGTGTTTGTTGTTTCCATGTAGATAGCCACGTGTCTTCATATGATTGGTCCATGTCAGCAGATTAATTTTGGTATCAACAGAAGCCCCCAATGTTTCATAGTTCAAAATTTGAGGAGTATGGAACATTCTTTCTCGGATTATGGTAGCTTTAAATAGTCTTCCTGATTTTTAGGGCGTTTTCCTTGTATTTATTTCTCATTCCCAATTCGTAGAATCATGCTTTTTTGGACTATTTTGCGTGCTTCGATTCCCGCGTTACTTTTCGTCTTCTTGGCCGCTGTTATCCGCTTCGATTCCCGTGCCACTTTTCCTTTTTTTTAGCCGCTGTTGTCCGCTTTGATTCCCGCACTACTTTTTATCTTTTAAGCCGCCGGTAACGTAATCATCCTTTTTGTAATCATTACTTCACCATTTCCCAAGGCAAGGTATTTAAACTTCACAGACGCTCCCATCGTCTTCTACCTTTCCAAATTTTCGTCTTTTGAGTTTTACGTCGTCTCTTCCTACTCTCTTGTGCGTTCATCTTTTTCGTCGTTCGTTGTCAGCAGATCCATTTTTTTCCTGTAAGATCTTTTTCCTTCATCTTTATCATGGTTTAACCTGTTGAGTCTGATTTCTCCATTCCCTCTTGGGTTATCTTGGAAGAGCTTTATGAGCCTTCTAATTACTTCCATTTGGCTGAGGGACATTGGTTCCCCAGTCTCTTTTTTGCCGAGTGTGGATTTTCTTTTCCACCAAATTCCTTGTGTCTGGAATTCTGTCAGTATTTTGACGTTGTTCCTGCACGAATAGCCCCCAACACATGGAGAATAGTTAATGGGGTGCATAGGTTAAATCAAGTGCATGGAACTCGTATAGGAATTCAATAAATCATGTACTGCTATAGACGGGCAGTCAATGAAAATATTTATTATTTAAAAACTAGATTTTT
The DNA here is from genome assembly GCA_949130495.1 of Sambucus nigra. Classification (NCBI taxonomy): domain Eukaryota; kingdom Viridiplantae; phylum Streptophyta; class Magnoliopsida; order Dipsacales; family Adoxaceae; genus Sambucus; species Sambucus nigra. The sequence continues at coordinate 303,970,332 of OX422207.1, read as the reverse complement.
AAACAGAGCCTTAGTAGTTAATCTCCCTGATGCCAATAGGGATTATTTTGAACATGGGGTTGTCATAAAAAATTGGCAACACCCTCCATTGACTGGAGATGAGGTTTACCAGGGTCTCAGATGCCCTCCTTATGGCAATGGGATAGGTTATTTTTATTTCATTTTATTTTGGAATTATGCTTCTTTTGTGTTTGATAAAATGTGCCACTGATAACAATGTTTATTTATTTGCAGTTGATAGCAAGAGAAAGTGACCCAAAGAGGCAGATGTCAATATAAGGCATTTGAAACTTATCTGGCGTCTGCATCAAAGTGTTGCCGACGAGCACATTAGATCAGCTTCGTATCTGCTCCAGTACAAGAGCTACACCACTTCCTTCACTGCTCGTCCAGTGATAAGTGAATTAGAGCCAGTTCCAGCTTCCACAAGCTCATCGCCTGAATCCCATATTCCTTTAAGTTAAAGGATGAAGAAAAGAAGAACTCCTGCTCTGTTTGAGAAAACTGCCTCCGGTTCTGGGGAGGTAAAAAGGAGTAGGATTGATGTCCCAAGGGAGGGGACGAAGAAGACTGATGTAGCTCCTTCAGCTGTTTCTGTCAAGGTTGCCGAGAAGCCCGCAGTGGCTCCGAGCAGGTCTGCTGCTCTTGGAGAGGTGATTGTGATATCACCGACCAAGGATTCTTCCTTGGTTGAATCTGTACCTGTTCCCCCGAGGAGGCTGAAGAAAAGCTCCTCGGTCAATTTGGCTGATACCATTTCTCAGCCCCCAGTTGCTGGAATTGGGGTTCCATCTTTCGTTCCCCCGAGCTCTGCCATGAGCTCGGTAAAGTCCTCGACCATTCTCGAGGTACAAGGTACTGAAGAAAACCTTACTCGGGACATGGTCACCTCACTAGCTTCTCGTCATCTTGCTTCTGTAAGTCTTCTTACTTTCAATTTTTCATATTTCCTTTATCATTTCTGTTTCTAACTTGCTTTCTTTTTCTGTTCACAGTTGACGAGCTGCTTTAACATAATCCTGAAGAAGGATGAGGCAGTTAAAGCTTCATGATCCTCGTCCAGCGTGGAGGGAGCTTTGGAGGAAGCTAAAAAATCTCTGGAAGATTCTCGCCAGACATATGCCACTGATAAGGCTGTCTGGGAGAAGAAGCTTGCCTCCACCGAGCAGGATAAAGCTCGAGCTGTTGAAGCCTCCAAAGAGTTGGAGAAGAAAAATAATGCCTTGGAGAAGGCAAATAAAGAGCTCGAAGAGAAGCTCAAAGCTTCTGGAGAACTGGAAAATAAACTCAATGCTGTCGAGAAGAGGTTGGGCCAGCTTCAATAAGTAGGTCGGCAGAAGGAAGAGGCAGAAAATAAATTGAAGGTTGTTGAGAACTTGTTGTCCGAGAAGCTTACCTTGGAGAAGGCCAAGAGGAAAGCTGCTGTGAAGAAGTCCTTCAGCTCTGGCTGGGACAAGGGGTGGAATAAGGGGCTGGCTGCCATGGTATCTCAAGTGGACTATGGCAGTCTAAAGTACTTTAGGGATGGATGGGTCGCTGCCCTTCAGGAAATGAAGGTCGACGAGTCCTCCGAGCTCTTCCAGAAACATATCCCTGGTCCCCCTCCAACTCCAGAAGAATTAGAAGAGGACGAAGCTACCTCTGAAGAGTCTTCGATGGTGATGGGAGATCATGCTCTAGCCATCCAGCCTGCTGTTAAGGAAAATCAGCAAGTCGTTTCCTCCTCCGAGCAACCGCCTACTCTTCCCGAGCAACTATCTCTTCCCTCTGAGCAACCTACCTCTTCATCCCAGCCTCCCGAGAAGGTTTTGGGAGATAAGGAAAAGGTTTAGTGTTGTTAGGGTTTCTCTTTATTTTGTTTCTCTTTTTCAAATGTAACTCAGAAGATGTAACTCTGAATTATGATCTAATAAAATTTGAAATTTTTGCATACTGTTGTCTATCTTTCATTCATACTCTGCGTGTTTCTTTTATTGATGATTTCTCTTTCTCTTCTCTGCTAATTTCTGGCCAGGATGGAACTGTTATCTGCCCATGATACAAAGTTGTTGCAGCAATGTAATGAGTACTTTAAGGCTGGTCATACAGACTTGAGTGCTGCAGAAATCGCCGACATCCTCGGACAGGATGCTTCAGAACAGGCAGTTGAAGCATATCAGTACCTGAAGTGTCTACTTGACCGAGCCGTGGCCAATAATGTGGCTTACTATGAAATGATCGAGGATCTCCAGTGCACCCTCGAAGACCTTCAGAATCAATACAAAAAATCAACTGCTTTGTTGCATGAAGGGTACGAAAAGAAGTACAAGCTGATCATGGCTGACAAGGGCTATGAGAAGCTTTTTGCTGGTTATGATGTAAGGGAGAGAACCCTGAAGGGCGAGGTCGAGGAATGCAGACAGATTGTCGAGCTGCTGGAGCAAGAGAACAACAATTTACAAAAAGAGCTATCACAATTAAAGTCTGTAGCCTCCACTTCCAGTGCCTTGATCCCAGTGACCGACGAGGGATTCTCATTCCTAGAGGTTGAGAATGCCAAGTTGAGGTACGAGTTGGAGACTTTGAAGAGTTCTGGAACCTCTACATCTTCTCGCGGTCGAGCAAGAGCTCATCGGGGACGAGGAAGAGCAGCTCGGGTTCTTGTCGAGGAACAGAGAACTCAGTCTGCGTTAGAGAACCAAGCTTTCCAATTAATGGCGAAGAACCAGGCTTTGTCTGATATGTCAAAGAAGATTAGGGACTTGGAAAAACCGCTCTCTGCGCAGAAGTCAGTCTTGGAGAATAAGGAGCTTTTCATCAAGAATCTCCATGAGCAGCTAGAAAAGCTAACATATCAATTCCACAAACAGCCCAGGGAGTTCTGGATGGATGGATACAACGAAGCATTATTCCACTTAGATGATCGTATCCAGAATGCCAACAATGAGGGCTACAAGCAAGGCTGGCTGAATGCTTTAGGTGTGTTGAAGCTCGAACAAGGCCATTATCTATGGACTACCATGATCCCGGGTTGCTCGACTTGCCTGTGCCACCATACAATTTGGAGATGGATTGGATCCCTGCTCGGGCTATTCCTCGGAGCTTAATTTCAAAGTATCTCGATGACTATAATCTTCACTCTCAAATCGAGGTATCTCGTCCCGAACATCTCTTAGATCGACCATCCGTGATGAATGTCATGATGCTGAAGGATCTTAACTTTATCAATTCTCCTCAGTCTTTGAATGATCCGCCTGCTGGCGAGGAACCTGTGTCAAAAGCAGAGGGGAAGAGGCCAGTAGAATAGGAATTTTTGATGTAATAGTTAGTATACATTTCGATATCAATGTACTTGTAATTTGTTTATTAATGTAATTTATTTTGAAATCAATGAAAGACTTTCATTTTGTTTGCAAATCTTAATTGCTTTTATTTTATCAAACATTTTATATTTGTGCATATCTGTTAAAAAGATAATAATATTGTGGTGTTCATCGACCAACTTAGTAATAATTAAAATTTTACAAGTATCAGTAATGTTGCTCGATCACTTAATAATAAAGTAATGGGTATAAAAATGTTTACAATTTTTCCAACCAACCAAGTTACTTAAATTGTGCTCGTCGACCAACTACAGTTAGTGGGTTTTTATCCCCGATCGGCCATACTTGGTAGATTTTTCTCTTTTTCATAAAATACGTCCGACCAACCAAGGTCGATAAATTCTACTTGTCGACCAACTACAGTTAGTGGATTTTTATCCCCGACCAGCCATAGTTAGCAACTTTTTCACTTTTTGGGATAATCTTACCTCCCGACCAACATAAGTTGGCATTTTCGAGAATGTACGTACCTTCCGACCAACATAAGTTGGCATTTGAGAGCGTATTTTGTTTCCTAGCCAAACAGGTTGGCATTTTTAGGAATATATCGTTTCCTAGCCAAGCAGGTAAACATTTTTAGGAATATATCGTTTCCTAGCCAAATAGGTTGGCATTTTTAGGAATATTTCGTTTCCTAGCCAAACAGGTTGGCATTTTTAGGAATATCTTGTTTCCTAACCAACCGAAGTTGGCATTTTTAGGAATATTTTGTTTCCTAACCAACCGAAGTTGGCATTTTTAGGAATATTTTATTTCCTAACCAACCGAAGTTGGCATTTTTAGGAATATTTCGTTTCCTAGCCAAACAGGTTGGCATTTTTAGGAATATTTCGTTTCATAGCCAAACAGGTTGGCATTTTTAGGAATATTTAACTGAGCAGTCTGAGCTTTGCCGAGTAGTGTGTAGCACAGTATTCCCCGAAAAATTCTCAATAAAAGGATAGACTTTGGCAGAATATCTTCATTTTATTCATACTGATGGAACTGTGTTACATATACATCACTGACAAAACTTGCGCAGATACTCTGCGTTCCATGCATTCTTAAACTCTTCGCCTTTTAAAATTGCTATTCGATAAGTTCCTGGCCGAACAACTTCTGTAACTCGGTATGGTCCATGCCAATTTGCCTCCATTTTGTTATGCTTTTGAATTACTTTCTTCAGCACATAGTCTCCTTCTTTCAGGTCGCACTTCTTCACCCTTTTATTGTAGAATAGAGCTGTTCGCTGTTGGTATGCCGCATTTCTGATGGCTGCTTCTTCTCTGACTTCCTCGAGCATGTTTAAATCCAGCCTTCTCATTAAGTCGCTGACAGGGGAATTAAAATTCAGTACCCTATGTGTTGGGAGACCCAACTCGGCAGGTATGACGGCTTCACTTCCAAACGCTAGCATGTACGGTGATTCTCCAGTTGCTACTCGAGGAGTAGTTCGGTAAGCCCAAAGTACTGATTGTAGCTCGTTGATCCAGTTTGCTTTTGCATCATCCAATCTTTTCTTTAACCCGTTCAGCAGCGTTCTGTTTGTCACTTCAGTTTGTCCATTGCTTTGAGGATGGCCTGGTGCTGAATGAACCTTCAGAATGTTTGACTGATGACAATAGGCGGCAAACTCCTCGTTATCAAATTGTGTTCCATGGTCCGTGATGAAGGGGGAGACCATATCGGCAAATGATGTTTTTCTAAACGAATTGGTACATCTTCTCGTACGTCATGTCAATGAGTGGTTCAACTTCTACCCACTTAGTAAAATAATCCACTGCGACGACGAGGTACTTGAACCTTCCTCGAGTCATTGGCAGTGGTCCCACCAAATCAATTCCCCATATGGCAAATGGCTAAGGAGAAGTTATGGGTGTCAACAATGCTTGTGGAGTTCTTCGGATGGAGGAAAAGCGCTGGCACTTGTCACACTTCTTGGCATAGGCTATACAATCATCCCTCATCGTCGGCCAGTAGTATCCCTGCGTCATCACCCTTTGCAAAAGCGTCTGACCTGCTACATGTGCTCCACAGGACCCTTCATGGATCTCTTCAATTAATTCTTTCACCTCGGAGGGGTGTACACATCTCTGCAAACCTTCCATAATTCCTCGTCTATATAAAACACCATTAGTTAATACATACCAAGCAGCTTTAAACTTTAATTTTTTGGTCGCGAGCTTGTCAATTGGTAATTCTCCCTCCTCAATATACACCCTGATGGAATCCATCCAGGATGGTCCTAAATCAAGGGTGATAAAGTTCATCATCAGATCTTCATCTATGCTTCGCCCAGCTAACACTTCAATTGGGATCGTTCGTCGTAGCTCGGTGCGAGTAGCTGATGCTAGTCGAGCTAGGGCATCTGCTCCCGCATTCTCCATTCTTGGTATTCTGACCAGCTGAATAACGGCAAATTCTGACACCAGCTCCTTTGCCTTTACATGATATCTGATCATTAATTCTCCTCTAACTGCATATACTCCCATCATTTGGTTTACTATCAATTGAGAGTCACTGAAGATCACAACCTGCTGAGCCTCCGTAATTTTTGCCAAGTTAAGCCCTGCAATCATGGCCTCATATTCAGCCTCATTGTTGGAAGCTTTGAATTGGAAACGCAAGGAGTATTCCATGTCGACCTCGTTCGGAGTGCTCAAAACTATCCCCGCGCCACATCCTGCAGTGCAAGATGAGCCATCTACATATAGCCTCCATATAGGTAATTCGTCGTCAAATTTTTGATCAGTCAGAGTTCCTCGGTGAAATATCTGTTGCTTCCTTTCATCATTCCCTGGTATTTCTTTCTCCTCGTAGATCATCTCTTCTTGCCCTTTTACCAATCGGAGTTGGTCTGAGCCCGAAGTCAATGATCTTGTAACGTCCACTTGCCCTTTTACCAACCGGAGTTGGTCTGAGCTAGTGTTTGTTAATCCTATAACATCCACAGGTTGATCACCGAGTAACTTTTGCTCCTCGGGGGAATCAGGGTAGGTGAACTCTGCTATAAAATCTGCTACAGCTTGCCCTGTTAGCGATGATCTGGGTTCATAGACTATATCATATTCACCGAGCTCTACTGCCCAGTACATCAATCTCCCTGATTTTTCTGGTTTATGAAGGGCTTGCCTCAATGGCATATCAGTATATACTACTATGGTATGAGCCTCAAAGTATGGCCTCATTCTCCTACTCGCTTCAATCAACGCCAGTGCTAACTTTTCTAGCCTTGGATATCTGATCTCTGCTCTTCGGAAGGCCTTACTTGTGTAGTAAATTGGTTTTTGCACTCCATTCTCCACTCTGATCAACGCCGAGCTAACTGCATTCTCCGATACTGCTAGATACAAGTACAATTTTTCTCCCATAACTGGCCTGGATAACAGTGGAGGTGCTCCCAAGTATTTCTTCAAGTCTTGAAAAGCCTTCTCACATTCATCATTCCACTCAAAAGTCTTTCTGAGTGTCTTGAAGAATGGGAGACATCTGTCAGTTGCTCGTGACACAAATCTGTTGAGTGCTGCTACTCGTCCTGTAAGACTTTGCACCTCTTTCTTCGTCGTTGGAGATCGCAGCCCTAATAGAGCTTTGATCTTTTCAGGATTTGCTTCAATACCTCGTTGATTAACAATGTACCCGAGAAACATGCCTTCTCGTACTCCAAAGATGCACTTCGTCGGGTTCAGCTTCATTTGATATTTATCTAGTTGATCAAAAGTCTGACTTAAGTCAACTAGATGATCAGCAGCTTTCTTGCTTTTCGTCAGCATATCGTCAACATAGACTTCCATATTCTCATTGATTTGTTCAGCAAAGACCTTGTTCATCAGCCTTTGATATGTCGCACCTGCATTTTTCAAACCAAAAGGCATAACATTATAACAATAAGTTCCCCTAGGGGTAATGAAAGAAGTACTTTCCCTGTCTTCAGGTTTCATTTTGATCTGATTGTATCCAGAATAAGCATCCATGAAGCTCGGCAACTCGTGCCCCGAGGTAGCATCCACCAGTTGATCAATTCGGGGCAATGGAAAGTGATCCTTTGGTCATGCTTTGTTGAGGTCGGTGAAGTCTACACACATCCTCCACTTGTTGTTTTTCTTCTTTACCATCACCACATTAGCTAACCAATCTGGATATTTAACATCTTCAATGAAACAAGCTTTCTGGAGCTTCTCGACTTCCTCCTGTATAGCTTGATTCTTCTCGGGACTGAATACTCTTCTTCTCTGCTTCAAAGGCTTGATCTCCTTATTCACATTGAGCTCGTGACATAAGAAGTTTGGGTCTATCCCAGGCATATCTTCATGACTCCACGCAAAAGTTTGTCTTCTGCTTCTAAGGAAAGTTATCAATTCCTGTTTTAATGAGGCTTCCAACGATGAACCTATTTGAGTAGTTCTCTCAGGGTGCTCGTCGTCCAGACTAATATTTTCAGTAGTTTCCACTACTTGACCCTTCATGAGTTGCGACTCATCTCTAGGATCCAATGTTTCAATTTCTGCACCTTCATCCACTTGATAAGTAGTGGTCTTTTTCTTTGATTCTTCCAGTTCTTCTTGCTCGGCGGATGAATAATAGCATTCCCGAGCTACTTTCTGATCACCTTTCTCAACTCCCACTCCAAATTTTGTTGGAAATTTAAGACACTGATGCACTGTAGATGGCACAGCCTCAAACTTCTTCAATCCCACTCTTCCCATGATGATATTTTACGATGATTGGACATTCTTATCCATCACGAAGAAATGTATTCTTTCTGTCCGACAAGCAGGTCACGTACCAATGAATATATCCAACTTGATCGTCCCAAGTGGAAATACTTTCTCGCCAGCAAAACCAATGAGGGGTCTGTGGTAAGGCTCCAGTTGAGATAGCTTTAGATTTAAACTATCGAAGCACGAGTAGAACATGATGTTTGCCGAGCTACCATTGTCGACCAGTACTCTTGAAATCATGACTTCCTTCATTCTTATTTTGATCACCAACGGGTCATCATGAGGATATAAAACACCTGCAAGGTCATTTTTTGAAAAACCGATAACCAATTTCTCCTTGTTCACCTTTCTTGGGCGGTCTTCCTCAGCTAGATTTATTCGCTGAATGTACGAGCAAGCTTGAACCTCACCGAGGTAAGATTTTCTTTCTGCAGTAAGGTCTCCTCCACCTGCATCTCCTCCTATAATAACATTACAATCAAATGATCCAAAGCGTATTGAAAATACCTCTCGTTCTGGCTGCCTTGGTTTCTTGGGAAATCGAGGTCATCCTCTGGATCAACTTCATGGTTTCTCTTCTTGTTCTCCTCTGCTCGATGAGGAGGTCTGGACCTCTCTCTAATTCGGTCGTTGTTTCTTCTTTCGCCTCCTCGATCAACATACTTTGCTAGCTTTCCTCATCGGATGAGTGTTTCAATTTCATTATGAAGAGCTATGCAATTTTTGGTCATATGGCCATGATCCTTGTGGAACTCGCAATATTTTTCCCTATTCCTCGTGTCAGGGTCTGCCTTCATTTTCTTTGGCCAGTTTAACTCCTCGCTGTTCTTAATTTCTTCCAAGACGTGGTTGATATTTACCTTCAAAGGTGTGTAATTATCAAATTTCCTCAAGACCTCCCACGACGACCTATTTTTGGATTGTTTGTCACCACCATTGTTCTTATGTTCTTTTTTTCTTAGCTTTATCACCTTCCACCTTGGTTTCTTTGGCGTCCATATTCTTCTTCGCAGACATAGCCTCCTCGACGTTCATAATCTTGGACGCTTTTCCCATTAGGTCTGACATGGTTCGAGGTGGATCTTTGGCCAAAGTGTAGTACAACTTGTTTGGTAGTAGTCCACTCATCAAAGCGGTAATCGCTGTCTTCTCCTCATAATCAACGACTTCAAGTTTCTCGTTATTAAAACGAGTTATATAATCTCTGGTACTCTCACCAGCTTTTTGTCTAACACTTAACAAACGTGCTACTCGTTTAACTGGCTTTGCTCCAAAGAAGAAATTCCCAATGAATAGTTCGTCCAGTTGAAGAAAAGTTGAAATCTTACCCCGAGGAAGACTATTATACCATATTTGAGCAGATTCGGTAAGTGTTCCCGAGAATGCTCTGCATCTCATCTCATCTGGGACAGCATAGATGTCGGCTGCAGCTTAGTATTGTTCTATATGGAGGACAGGGTCAGTCTTTCCATCATACTTGGGAGTCACAACAGGTGCTTTGAACTTTGACGGTGTTGGAAAATCAACAATGTCCTGGACAAAAGGTGTTCCTCGAACAAAGGTTCGTTATAGAGGATTCTTGGCCTTATCCATTTCCCCTAATCTATCCTCCAGCCTTTGAATGGATCCTTTCCATGCATCATTTCCTTCCTCGGGCCTATTGGTTCGAGCAACTGATCGCGTTGAAGTAGCTTCCTGGGATTTATCCTGACGAGCAACTGATCGGTCATAGGATCTATCTTGACGAGCAACTGGTCGCAACTGGGAAGATCCTTCCCTTAAATCTGATGGTCGTCGAAAACTCCTCGACGCTGCATTAAGAGGACTTTTGTTCCTCCTAGGAACTAATCGGTCGAAAGGAGAAACCCTACTTAATCTTTCCAATGCGTTGGTCCTTTCTGGGGAGAGGGTGACACGTTGTTCAGTATCCGTGGCTCGCACCGACGAAGTTCGCCCAGGTTGATAAGAAAAATCTTCAGATTCCTCATTGCGATATGAATTAGTACGCCTAGTACACGAAGAAGGCATACGGGTATTTCTTTGAATGCTTCGTGGCCCGGAATGGGCTGATGCACCGCCATGGAGGGTTTAGATGAGTTGTCGCATCGTTTCTTGCATGACGGTCTGGCCCTGAGTCAGATTTTCCATTATCCCAGTTAGATCTGGAACAATTGGTGGAGCAGACGGATTTAGAGGGGTTTCAGTGTTTCGATTGCTAGATTCAGGAATGTCAGCCATTGGTAATGGATTATTTTTGGTGAGAAAACGATATTACCAGTCGTTTCCCACAGACAGCGCCAATCTGTTGATGTAAAAAATTAGATCACTCTAATAATTCAATCACAAATAAATAAATGAGACAAAAGATTTTAAAGTGGTTCAGCCTTATAAGAATGGCCTACGTCCACTGTTTTGGTATTGCTGTTTGTATGGGAATTCTCGATTACAAATTATCTCAAGAAATTCCGGTCCGGGGGTCCTTTTACAATGAGGATTATACAATGTATTTATACCCCTGAGGCGCTCATGTGAAAGGGTGATACATTAAATGATATACATATGAAAGGGTGATGCATTCAATGCCCCTTGTGCGTGTGCATCTGAATGATAAGCATATAATGAACCAGTTGAACTATTGGTTATCCATCTATTAATGCTTTGTTCGAGGTGCAGCTCGGACCGCCTAAGCTTCTCGGTATTCAAGAGTTCCTCTGAGAGGCATTATTCCTCGGAGCATATGAGTTCCTCGGGGAAGCAGTGTTCCTCGGGGACCTAGTCTTCCTCGTTGTAGTCTTGTTCCTCAGAGCGTATGAGTTCTTCGGAAGTGTTTGTTGTTTCCATGTAGATATCCACGTGTCTTCATATGATTGGTCCATGCCAGCAGATTAATTTTGGTATCAACACCAGGTTTCAATTTAAGAGAGCCTGGTAGACTTTGGAGAAAGGAGCATGAAGCTCGATATATTCCTTTCGGATTGGGTTTGCGTGACTTTCTGGTGCCCACGAAGCGGCAGACTGAGAGATGTTATTGATAGTAAAGACTGTGGTATTAGTAGGATTTTTAAACTTTTTAGGAGCAAACTGTACAGAGGTTTTCTTTGGTTCAACTTCTATCTTAGAAATACCTTCTTCGATTTCTACTCCTGCTTCTCGAAGGACTCAGAAGTTAGGGTAGTAATGTCCTCCCATTGTTTCTTAGACATGGGGTAGGAAGCTCTTCTTCACAATGCTGACTTGTTCTTCTTCGGAGGGCAGATTGGTCATGGTAGCTGCTTTTTCTCTCCATCTCACTATGAAGTTGAGGACTGATTCCCCAGGGTTTTATTTAAGTAGCTCTATGTCACGGCGGGTAACCACTAGCTTTTCGTTGTACTTGTATTGTGGTATAAACTCATGGGCAACGCCCTCCCAACTGCGGATTATAGATTCTTCATGGGATAGGAACTAACGGATGGCGATATCTTTCAAAGTCTGCTGGAATATTTGAGCCATTATTTCTTCGGATGCCCCTAAGAGAGTCATGGCTCGATGATAGCTATGAAGATAAACGATCGGGGGTCCACTGCCTCCAAACTTCTCGATATTGGGCATCTTGAATTTTTCTGGTAACCTGGCTTTAGGATAGGGAGGCATCTGGGTGTAGCCCATGTAGCTCCTAGAGATTCTGACCTGGTCGAATTTCTTGGTTAGCATCTTGAGGTCTTCCTTGACCTTGTTCAGTTGTTTCTCTTTCGGATCAACAGTTACTGGTAAATTAACCCCGACTTGAGCAAAGTTTGGCAAGGAAGTTATGCTGGTGGCAGCCCATTAGCAGGAGGAGCACATGGAACATAATGGTATTTTTCACGAACCCAAATAGGCTTGGGTGCAGGCAGACCCATGGGGCGATGGAAAATGATCTCAAGATCTTCGGGGATAGGGACCAGGTTTCTTTTCATCTCATGAACCTCGGTTTGAAGGTTGTCAATTTTGGAAGTGAGCTGAGCCAAAACAGTCAACCAATCCGATTGTATATTCTGCACTTGATCCGTGTTCTCCATGGAAGGCGGGTGAGTCTCAGACTCGGAGGAAGTAAAGGGACTGACAGAACTTTGGGGTGGTTCGACTGAAGACCGAAGTTGATAGGGAGACAGACCAAGGGTATGTGATCTACTTGCGAAGGAGAAAAATTGGAATTTTATTTTCGAAAAAGAAAAAGGGAAATTTGTTATTTTTAGAAAATGAGGAAAATATATTTTTTGATTTTTTTTGAGAAGGTGGAGACGAAAATGTTTGTTTCTCTTTTGTTTTGAAGGAAAAGGAGGGAAAATATTTTTGGTATTTTGGGTGAGAAAAAGGAAAGATGAAAAGACGAGAGACGGGTCTCAACATGATTATTATATTTATTAGGTTCTCACTTGTATTAAGTTCTCCTAAATGCAAAATGAAATTCCCGGCGGGACCCAAGCCTGGAAAAATGAGGTTTGCAACATATGTAAAGCTATGGTTGGACTTGTAACTAGGCTCACGGGCAAGGTCCCGTTTTAAAAATTACGCGAATATTTGAGCGGCAGGCCGACCTGGAATTTCGACAGAGTTTCATGTTGAAATCGACAATCTAACATACGTGTCCTAGGCTTGACACCTATATGCGGGTATGCAATTAGTTTGGTGAATTGGAAAGGGTTCCCCCTTTGGCCTGACTTCTAGGATATATGTCTTGCTTTTGAGGGCAATCGGTACGTGTGGACAAGCCATTTGATATATCTAAGTGTACGTGAATTGCCTCACTATATACCTCATGGGGACGGTACGCGTGAGAGCGAATTCGATATACTCGATATGCGTGAACGAGTTCCCTGCGATATACCTCCCGTCATGACTTCGGTCAAGCGGTATGATGAGGGGGAACCATTCGATATACGTCGAAGATACTTGGCCAATGGAAGGTGAAAGTCATATCACTTAGGCTAATTGCACCCTCCCGGACCAGTGCCCATCACGAAGTGACTCTCCAGTTACGGGAGAAAATTTGGGTCAATATCAATGCTCTTTGGTGATGTTGTGTGAATCATGCATGATTCTCTTATTAGTATCTTATGGAGAGAGTATCTTTTCCTTCATCATGCCAAACAGGGAGCAAAGTACACGTACCAATAGTAAAGCTATACCAAGCATGTATAAGTGATGTGTAACTATCTACACGTGAGTGTGTGATAAGTGAGCATGGATATATACAAGTGGATGTGTGTGCTAGTGACACCTAAGCATGGGTTTCTAAGTGATATGTGCAACATATGGATATACGTGATCCTGGGTGCACGTGGTGTGAAGTGTACATGGACAATTTTTTTTAAGTTTGTGAATAGTAGCATAAGCATAAGGTATATATGAATAATAAAGGGGAACATGCAGATAGGGAAATTTACAAGAAAATAAAACATCTATGTAAATAGATTCTAGCCTTATTAAAAATAGTCCCTAGCGGAGTCGCCACTATGGCCATCCCGGTCGGTGCGGCGTTCGTTCTGGAGGGGGAAGGAGGAGGATCCCTCGAGGAAGAGTTGCGTCGCGATCTCGCACCATTCTCTTCGAAAAGGGGGGCTTAGGCAGTCGTCAGTGTGGGGTGAATGTAAAGAGATAGAGTCATCAACCTAAAGAATATGTTACCACTTCGAGAGAGCGGCATCAAGGACAAACTGATGCATGCGAAACCAATAGATCGGAGGTCCGGGGGCTAAGTTACGGAATGGGAAGGTGTTAGGCACCCATCCCGCCTTTTCGGTCTCTCATGTGCAAATGTTAATATTTTTCTTTATTCCCGTGAAGTGTGTCCACATGTGTTTATATAATGGAGATTGAAATCGTTCGATCCATACCATGGAAAATATAGGCTGAGGTCATCCATAGGAATATTCCCAAAATAGTAATGAATGTCGAAGATAGAATATGAGCGTTCATCAAGATATTGATTGTTATTGGGAAACGATAATATATGTGGAATGAGACGCGAACAAGCATGATATATGCATATGTATGATAAAAATGAGGGATTTTGAGAAATTTGGAAAATAAGAGAAATGGGAAAATTGAAAAGTTGGACTCGAGTCTCGAATTTTAATCTGAGACGACTACGTAGCCTATAAAGGCATCAAAGTCCACATAGTTCGAATATAGAATATGGGTGGGGTTTATCCCATAGATTTGAACGGAATTTTATTGGGTGTGTGCGTGTAGAAAATGTGTTTTTAGTTTTGGAAAAATTATGGTGGATAATTCCGTTCGGAATTTACGAGTGTAACCCTCATTTATTTACTTTTGGATTTTTTTATGAAAAATAAAGTATGTGCAATATACTAATAAAACGTAGATTTTAATGTGTATGAACTAAAATGAAACTAGATTACGAATATAAAGTAATTTATGCAAAACAAGAGAATTAAAAGAGAGAGAGAAGGAATTAGACCTTCCTTAAAGCTTTAGCTTGGATCTTAGATGAAATCCTTTGAATGTTGATGGATGTTGATGAGAGAGAAGTATATTTTCCAAATTGGGTGTGAAAAGGATGGGTAATTAGGATTGAATGGAACTTCTCATATGGAACTTCACTGATTCCGAGAGAATATAGCTAAGATCACTGATGCTGATGGGTTTTTCTATCCCTTAGGAATGAGGTCATGGCCCTTATTTATAGGGAAAAAGAGGGGTGCCGATCAACCTACCCCAGAGGGTGCCTATTGTTAGGTCACCCTTGACGCTGTGCCGATAGGCAGGGTTCAGGACATGCCAATTGGTAGTCTCGAGCGAACTTTCTCGAAAAAATGACTGTAACGCACAAACCATTGATCCAAATAGTGCATGGGGCATACCGTTATAAAGGTACTTCAAAGGACTTCGAGAGTCCTTTGGATCGCTCCCATTTCCGGGAGTTTACTTTGGGTCAAATGTGGCTCGAAAGCGTACATCGGTGACAGGAGATCGTCGGACGCAAACGGATCGTTCGTTTGCATGGTAAGTCAAAATCAGAC
This sequence comes from Sambucus nigra, assembly GCA_949130495.1. NCBI lineage: Eukaryota > Viridiplantae > Streptophyta > Magnoliopsida > Dipsacales > Adoxaceae > Sambucus > Sambucus nigra. The sequence continues at coordinate 303,955,263 of OX422207.1, read as the reverse complement.
ACGAGGCAGACCGTTGGAAATGTTAGGAGATGTTTTTCAACATTCCAAAGAGTTTTGCTTGGTTTGGAAGGTTGACCATGGTCAACCAGGGCTCGAAAGCACCCGGTGACCTCTCGGAGTAAAACAAATCGTTCGTCCTTATCGCGGGTCAAAATTGCGCACGAGGTGGATCATTAGAAAAGGTATTCAGTGCCCTTCGGAGATTCATTTAGTCTCATTCGAGCTGAATAGTTGACTTTGGTCAAACGGAGTTCGGGAGTGCCCGATGGCCTTTTGATCAATTTTTGGGGGAAAATTGATCGTTTATCCGAACAGTTATGCTATTTTGCCCATGGGGCGGCCCGTTAGAAAGGTGTTTCAGTGCCCTTAGAAGATTCAAAGAGCTTTCACTCTGACGGTGGAGTTGATTGGGGTCAATTCGGGGCCTGGGAGCGCTCGATGGCCTCTGAATCAGTTTTCGGTAGTGAAATGGTTCGTTCGTCCGAACCGTTATGCCGATTCGTGCATGGGGCGGACCATTAAAAAGTGTATTCGAATCCCTTAAAAGATTAAAAGAGCTTTCGCTTTGACGAAAGAGTTGACCGGAGTCAAATAGGGCCTGGGAGCGCCTGATGGCCTTTAGATCGGTACTCAGAGTGTGACTTAGGTTTACGATGGAAAGGGGAAGTACTAAGAGTCTAATGAGAGACTTAGAAGGTCCTAAAATATGGTGTTTACACCTTTATATATCTTACATTATATATAATTATTTATATATCATTGTTCTTCTAATTTGGAATCTTGGCATAGTATAATACACCTTACGTTTGGCCATGAATGTAGAAAATGACCAAGACAAGATCAACTCTAGGAACTACTAGTTCAAATATGGAAGAAGTGGAAGGTGCATACAAGGTGATTAAAATTTTAGCAAAGATTGTGGAGGATCAGATGTATAATAGAGCACCAAGGAATCTTGAACTAAGTAGTTGTATTATTGAACAGTTTAAGAAGTTGAATCCGCCATCTTTTAAAGGTGCTCCTAACCCTACTAAAGCAGAAAGTTAGGTGATACAAATGGAAAAGAGACTCGATGTTCTTAAGTTTACCAATAAATAAAGGGTTTCATTTGTAATGTTATTGTTAGAAGGTGAAGCCGAACATTAACGGAGAATGACTTAGAGAATACACGAGGAAAGGAATACTTACATAGGTTAGCATGACTTCTTAGTGATATTTTATGAGAAATATTTTCCTGAAACGGTGAAAGATGAAATAGCAGCTGACTTCATGAGTCTAGTGTAAGGGAATATAACGGTTAGTTAATACGAGGCAAATTTTACTGAGTTATCCCGTTTTGCACATCATGTGGTGGCAACATATGTTTTAAAAGCCAAGAAGTTTAAGTGTGGATTAAGGTTGAATATTCGTAGTCAAATTTCAATCCTGAAATTAACATCATGTATTGACGTTGTGACTAGGGCTACAATAGCTGAGAGGAATAGTGAGGAGTAAAATTGAATTAGAGATGGTAAGAGAAAGTTTGGGGAATAAAAAGGAAAGAACCCGAATAATAGAATTTTGTTAGAAACACATCCAATGTTAGGGGATTTAGTGATAATAAATCGAATAATAACCCGATATGTCAGTAATGTGGAAAGATGCATGGAGGACGACTTTGTTATAGAGATTCAGGAGCTTGTTTTAGATGTGGACAGAAAGGACATCAGATAAAAGACTATCCAAACCCAGCAAGGGTTTCGATAAAGCCTTCAACTGAAAAGAAGGATCAAGACAGACATGGTAGAGTTTTTACACATTCTGATACCCAAGCTTCTAATGCATTAGTGTCAGGTACACTTTCTATATGTGCACAACCTCTACAAGCTTTTATAGATCCCGATTCTACCCATTATTTTGTATCTATACGTGTATTAAATCTCTTTTATAATATGACTGAACCCTTGAATCAGAACATACACGTTTCTACTCCTACCAGTGATTTATTGAAGGGTACATTAGTATACAAAGCTTGCCCCATAGATATTAAGAATTATAAGCTATTTGCTAATTTTATAGTTTTAGACATAAGAGTTTTTGAAGTCATTTTGGGGATGGACTAGCAAGCATCATATTATGCTAGGATAGATTGTTTTGAGAAGAGTGTTACTTTCCAAATTTCTCACCAACCAAAATTCAGTTTTTAAGGAACTGGCATCCTATCCCCCGTATGTATTATTTCTGCAATGCAAGCTTATAGTTTTCTTAAGAAGGGATGTCAATGATTTCTAGCAACTATTACCAGTTTGCAGATGATAGAGTCTTGCTTAGAAGACATTCCTCTTGCTAATAAATTTACAGATGTTTTTCTCGATGATTTACTCGATCTACCTCCCGATAGAGAAATAGAGTTTACGATTGACCTTATTCCTGGAACGAAATTAAAAGTTCAATTACAAGATCTGTAAGACAAAGGTTTTATTAGACCAAGTGTATCCCCTTGGGGTGCTCCAGTGTTATTTGTTAAAACGAAGGATAGGACGATGAGGTTATGTATAGATTATTGTGAACTAAATAAGACGACTATTAAGAATAAATACCCCTTACCTCGTATAGATGATTTGTTTTACCAACTTCAAGGTGCACAAGTATTTTCAAAGATTGACCTTAGGCCAGGTTATCACCAATTGACGATTGAGGAAGTTGATATTTCGAAATCAGCTTTTCGTACTAGATATGGTCACTATGAATTTCTTGTGATACTATTTGGACTAACTAATGCACCAACCTCTTTTATGGATATAATGAATAGAGTATTTAAGAAATATTTGGATCAGTGTGTTGTTATTTTCATTGATGACATCCTTATTTATTCCAAATGTATTGAAGAACATGAGAAACATTTAGAAATAGTATTACAAATCCTTAGGAAGGAGAAATTATATGCGAAATTAAATAAGTGTGAGTTTTGGTTGCCTAACGTCTCTTTTTTAGGACATGTCATTTTTAAGGAGGGAGTGTCAGATGATCCTCAAAATATCAAGGCTATATTAGATTGGCCTAAACCAACTAATGTGGCAGAGATTCGTAGTGTTCTTGGATTAGCAAGTTATTATCGAAGATTTGTTGAAGGATTTTCTAGTATTGCCAAACCTCTATCTAAAATAATAAAAAAGAAGGTGAAATATGAATGGTCTGAGGAAGTTGAGAATAGTTTTTAAGAACTTAAGAATCGATTAGTAACTGCCTCAATTTTGACTATTCCTTTCGAGACAGGGGGATTTGTGGTTTATAGTAATGCTTCTAAAAATAGTTTGGGATGTGTACTTATGAAAAATAGAAAAGTAGCAGCTTACGCCTTGAGACAGTTAAAAACCCATAAGCAGAATTATCCAACCCATGACCTAAAATTAACAGCTATAATTTTTGCTCTTAAGATTTGGAGACATTATTTGTATGTTGAGACTTGTGAGATTTATACCAATCATAAGAGTTTGAAATATATCTTTACCCAAAAATAATTGATATATGAGACAAAGGAGGTGGCTAGAATTAATGAAGGATTATGATTTAAATATTCATTATCATCCAGGAAAAGCTAATATAGTAGCTGACGCTTTAAGTAGAAAGTCTATAACAAATTTAGCATATCTCCTTACAAATCAGGAACCTTTGTTAAGGGATTTGAGAAGTATGAAAATAGATGTACGTACATATAGCAAAGGAGGAATAATTGCAAACTTAAAAAGTACAACCCATGTTAATAGAAATGATCAAAATTTCACAAGCAAATGATCCATAACTGAAGAAGATTAGAGAATAAGTTATTGAAGGGAAGAGAATCGAATTTGTGATATAAGATGATATATTAAGGTTTGGAAATAGAGTGTGTGTGCCCTGTGATGCCCAACTAAGGAGGTAAATTTTGGAGGAAAGCCATTACTCAAGATTTACATTTTATCCTAGATATATAAAGATGTATAGGGATCTTTGAGAAGTATTTTGGTGGAATAATATGAAGAAGGAGATAGAGGAATTTGTATCTTAGTGTTTGGTTTGTCAAAAAGTAAAAGTTGAACATCAGAAACCATCAGGATTACTACCACCCCTACCTATACTTGAGTGGAAATGGGAACATATTACCATGGATTTTGTAACAAGTTTACTAAGGAGTTCAAATGGTAATGATTCTATTTGGGTAATTATTGACAAGTTAACTAAATCTGCTCATTTTCTTGCCATTAAGATTACCCATTCTTTAGAAAAGTTAGCTAAGTTATACGTGCGGGAAATTATTAGGCTTCATGGAACCCCAGTTTCAATTGGTTCTGATCGTGACCTTAGATTTGTGTCTTGCTTTTAGAAAAGCCTACAAGCAACTATAGGAATAAAATTAAATTTCAGCACCTTTTTTCACCCTCAAACAGATAGACAATCTGAGAAAACCATTCAAACCTTAGAGGATATGCTTAGGGCATGTGTACTTGATTTGAAGGGAACTTGGGATGATCATTTGCCGTTAGTGGAATTAGGATATGCTTATGGCATGTGTATTCAAATGGATCCGTATGAGGCACTCTATGGTAAAAGGTGTCGTTCCCCTGTATGTCGGGTAAAAGTTAGAAGAAAATTATTGGTACCAGAATTGATTCAGATCACAACAGAGAAAGTGAAATTGATACAAGACAGACTTCGAATCGCTCAAATTCGTCAAAAGAGTTATGTCGATAATCGCCACCGATAGTTGGAATTTCAAAGAGGAGATTATGTGTTCTTGCGAGTATCATCAGTAAAGGGAGTAATTCGATTTGGGAAGAAATGGAAGTTGAGTCCAAGATACATAGGACCTTTTGAAATCCTTAAAATGATAGGAGCTGTTGCGTATATAATAGCCTTACGCCCTAAACTCTTTCATATTTCAATGGTGAAGACATACATCCAAGATCCAACTCATATCTTAAGTCATGAACCTCTTCAAGTTAGAGAATATTTGACATACGTTAAGCATCCAGTAGAAATTTTGGACCATAAAGATAAAATATTACAAACCAAGGTAATTCCACTTGTCAAAGTATTACGGCGTAATCATTCCATTGAAGAAGCAACATGAGAGCGGGAAGATGAAATAAAGGAGCGATATCCGTACCTGTTTAAAAATTAATGTAAGTCAATTTTATGGACCAAAGTTTTTATAAGGAGGGTAGGTGTAACACCCCATATTTTTAATGATTTTTAAATATGGAAAATTAATTGATAATTAATCCGGTTTAAAATAAATATTAACTAGAAAGATAAGGGTTAGTATTTATTAATGAGAATTATATTGAATATTATTGAGCGAATAAAGTAATATGTGATTGTGAATTTATGAAAATTGTCGCGAGTGAAAATTACGACAGTTACGGTAATTATGTCGGGACGCGCGCGTCAGTCGTGTCGGGACTAATTTAATGGAATAAAAAGTAAATATATTTTTAGTTACCCAAATGGTCATTTCTAGTACGCCAATGTGTCCAAAAGGGTCGATATAGTCAGAAAAGCCTACCCATGGGTTTAGTTTGGGTCCCAAAGCAGTTTTAGGCCAAACCGGCATCCCGGGAGTGCGTTTTGGTAATTTGTAATTTTGGAGAATAATTAATGACGAAAATTAGAGGGATAAAATAGCTTGTACATGGGAGGAGTTAAGGTTATCAGTTGCTATACACATAGAGACCAAAGGAGGAAGGAAAAGGAGAGGTTTCAAGGGTTAAATCCTCCATTTCTACACTTTTTACAACACAAAAACCATCACCGCATAGATTGGAGAGAGGGGATCACATGTATACCATCTTGTTCAACGGATCAGACCTTCATTCTAGAGGCAAGTGTTTAAACTTGCACACTTTTAGCAACAATTATGTCCATGTTAGTGTAGGTGAAAAATACACATGAATTGGGTGAAATTGGATGATTTAATTCATAACTTAGCACTGAATTTATATGAGTTTGATACCTTCATGTATGTAGATTAGAACCCACGAAATTTGGATTAATATTGATGAATGAAACTGGTTTAATTATATTCTTGAATTGAAAATTGACGAACTAAGGTTCATATGGTTAAATTTGGGGATTTTGAATTTATTCGATCATTATTAATGTTTTAAAGATTCTGGAGTATTAGAAATCATCCTTACATGTTAAAATAGGGATTGGAATTGATTGTTTGGGGTTTAGGAATGATCTGTAGAGGTTTTAGAACTCAAAAATGGTGGGAAAACACAAATTTTAGAGGTAGGAGACGAACTGGGAAAGTATCGTTCAAACGACATGGGGCTTCGGTGGAGCGAGATAGGATATCGTGTGAAGTTTGGTTCAAACAAAATCGGATGTCGCGTGAAGCTGTCGTTCGAGCAACATGTCTTCTCGTTCAAACGAGATGCAGTCTCGTTCAAACGGCGTGTCAGAATTCTGGAAATTTCTAATTTGTTGCAATTTATGCGACGTAGTTAATTCGAGAGAAATAGAATAATCTACGATGAATTCAATACAGTACAGTAAAATTGGGAATTATTCGGTGTAATACTTTAAAGGATTTTCGGGTGGGGAATTATCCTTGGAAATTACGAGAGGGAGAATATTCATAATTTAATAAATATATCATAAATAGTAACGAGAATAATACTACGTATGAGTTATAATATTTGGGTTGTGTGTATACCTAATGATCTTGATCGGTTGTGTGAATACATATAGTAGTATTTATTATGTGTATGACATACCTATGCTGCTTGTTATCGCGAGAGTTATTTTTCAAGGGGATAGTCTTATCCTGATGAGCCCATTGGGGGATTTTAGATTTGGTGCCTCAGAACATGGAACCTAGCTACGAGCTATCTGTGATAATGATAGTGATGATGATCATATGGGCACGTAGGTATGTGCGTAGCCTATAGGCTTGGAACTATGTTCGCCTCCAATATGTGTGATTGGTATTTATATGTTTCGAGAGTGATTCCGAACCAATTGTCCTTATTCAGTAGAAGATGTACCAGAACTTGATAACAGAGTATGCATGGACCGCAGTTAAGCCTAGGGGTGCCATATTAGTTTATATATAATATAGCGATGAATATGTGTGTGTGTGTGTGTGTGTGTATACTTATGATATTATCTACTGCGTGAAATTTGTAGATAAGAAAGATAATGAATTCTTAAATAACTTAAGTATGTGAACATTTAACTTTATTGCGAAAACTCTTACTCGGGATAATAAATGTAGAAACATTTAACAATAATAGTATTTGGGAAATAAGGGTTATTTCTTCGAGAGAGTTAGAAGGCATATGTCTATAATCTAGTTAGGTGTGACAAAGATAATTAGAACAGTTTAGAGATACGTTAGGCGTGCACAATAGTTGAGAGGTGCGAATCTCAAGAGAGAGTGGTGAAGCTAACGTGTATATAATATTTGCTTCACCGCATTTTAAATACTTTCTAAACTGTTTTAAAATATTTTATACTTGGGCTCTGTCCCGTCTCTTGCAAATCTATATTCTCTTGTACAACTATTTTAGGTGTCTAGCCACAGGAATTCCAGGCGTAGATTTTCAGACGATTTGACGTGCTACAACTATTGTGGAAGTTGTTGGTCCTCATTATTAGACGCCTCCACTCTTTTTCACTCAGTTCTTATTTTAGCTATTTCAGTTAGGGCATGTTGCCCATTTCCAGTTATCATTTATTTCAGAGAGATGTTGTACTCTTTCATTTTAGTTTTATGGGATTTAGTATTATTATGGTTTGTTGGTTTTAAGATATTTAACTCGAATGTTTATTCCAGTTTCTTTTGATTCAGTTAGATGGTTTAATGGGATTTAGTATTATTATAGTTTGTTGGTTTTGTGATATTTAACCGGGACATTTATTCCATATTCATTTGATTCAGTTAGATGGTGTATTACTCATTATTATTTTATTCATGAAAATTGTGAATATGTTATCGGTTTATATTGTCGAATATTAATTAATGGATTAAATGTTTTGACACTAGCTTAATTAATTATTAGGTGATTAATAAAGTAAATGTTTTTCGACAGTGATGCTAAGAATGAGCCAACAGGATTTTCTGTTTTAAATTTTATAAAGGACTGATCACCGGGTATTTAATTGGGCAGGGTGTCACAGTAGGATGTAATGACCCCATTTTTATATATTCATGTATAGTTGATTTTGCAATTACGTTTTATTTACTATTTGATAAATGTTATATTATTACATAGCTGTTATTCCGAGTTCTTTATATAACAAAACCCACTTTTAAATATGAAGAATCAACCGTGAATTGGATCCAATTGAAGTTTTATGACACATACATCCTAAGCTAAATGATAAGTTTCGGGGTAGAAAATACAATTTTATGAAACTTTAGGGACTTGATTTTAATAAAGAAAGTTTTAGGGAACAAGATGAAAAATAAAAGGGTCTTTTTCATAAATAAAATATTTTCAAGAACCTCTAAGAAATACTAAAAATATATAGTGTGAGATTACCAAAATCATGTATATAATGACCCTTATACCCTTAATACCTTTCCACCTCGTGCTATATTTTGCTACCACCACCTTACACGTGTCGTCTATACAGATAAAGTTAAACATGTGTCACTGCTCGGTAAAATAAGACTACTGTAAGAGCCCTCTGGAACCTGACACCTTAACGCTGACTCACCATTGTAAAAGCTTGGTCAGCTAGACACATGTCAATGCCGTGTTATCTTTGGAAAATCATAAATATGGCGTTTAGGTTAATTTAAACTCACACCAATTCCTTGATAAAAAGTGAGAGAGAGTGAAGCAAAGTTAAAAAGAAGTTCTTAAAGACTCGAGGGAAATTAATCTAATAGATTAACGAGTGATCCAAGACTCCATATCTATAATTTCGAACCTCTATTTTAGGTGAGTACTCTATGACATTCCTTGCCTATTTTGATTATATGATATTATGCAAACTATATATATATATATATATATACTGTGAAATGCTTTTATTCGCAAAATACATCTGATATCGATGATTCCGCCGTTTGTTATATGTGTATATCTCTCGATACATACAGCTGATTTGAATTCTGAAAATTTTGATTCGGCCTATGGAAACTCTCTTACTATGTTGGCCTTGACTACCGGGTGAAAATATTTCGATAATTCCTTCTCAGCTGGTTTATCACTGGTGTGTCCTAAACAAGGCGTTGTTCCAGAGATCATGATTTTCCTATCTGTGATGTTACCGGGCGGAAATATTTGGTGACACAATCTGTCTGTCTGGGTATTAGAGCGTACATGACCATTAAAAAATTAAATAATTGACATATTGCTCAATTTTTTTATATGTTCTGTTCTGAACTATTTATTCTGAAAATATATAATGTCAGTTACTTTATATCTATTACTTCAAGCCTTCTGTTCTAAATTGAATAGGTATCAATTTTTTGAAAACTCCTAGAATATCTAAAGATTGAATTTCAGTCGGCTTTTAGCTGATGTTGTATGAATAACCATTTTTAGGAAATAATTAGGCTAGCGGATGGACCGTAAGAGGACTATATTGAAGATTTAGCTTTTGGAACTCTTTTTATTACTTTAAGTAGAATGTTTGTTTTATCGGATAGAATATGTTTGTCTATCTAGTAATAAGTTTTAAATTTTGTCTCAAGTTGTAAATCGTTGATACTTTTAATATAAATAAAATTTCCTTTAGAAAGATCTGATGACGTAATTCATCCACTTTCAGTATTTTAAGATTCATAAGCATGTGATTGTATTTCCATTGCATTTATTTAAGGAAACAATTTAAGTCGGAATATTTGTTGCCTTAGTGGCATGTCAAGACACTCATTCCCTTCTACTATTTTGGGTTGGGGTCATGACATTCAATCCCTAAACTCGGGGACCCCATATACCTTTATCCAGTAGTATCTGATCATGCAGTCAACTCGACCTTGATGTGCAAGAAAGAGGGACACCAAGCTCCTATTTACTATATCAACAAGACTCTCCTTGATGCCGAGAAACACTATCTTCCATTTTATGAATTATCCTACTCTCTAGTTATTGTTCCATGAAAATTGAAGCATTATGTTAAAGCTCACTCAATCATAGTTGTTGTATGTAAAAATTACTCTCCTATATGGACTAACGATAAATGTACACTTGTCATCCTACGTGGCAGACTAGCCATTTTGACTTTATAGATACTTAGTCGACTGGACGACCAACCAACTCTAGGAATGCCAACCATCAAGAATACCAAAAGTTACTCAGATGGGATGCCAACTAGCACCGAATTCTAAGAGTTTCATCTATTGTACACATATGTAAATGCTTGGCAATACGAAGGCGTTCCATCTCTAGGGCTTCACACCATTATAAATAAGAAATACTCCCTTAGCTGGAGGGACAACTTGAATCACTCATATGCACACCATATTGAGCTATTGTAAACCCTACGAAATAATACCAACATTGGACGTAGGCTATTTTACAACTGGACCACTTTAAAAATCTCATCTCTTGTGTGTATGATTTGATTAACTCGCTCTATTTTATATGTGATTATAAAAATGGATTAAATCCATTTTTAAACATCAACAGATTATCATCGTCTATAGGAACTACTGTTATTCATTATTCTCTACCTCATATACTTAATTATTCAGCCCTTGAAAGCAGTCCGGTGGATGCAAAAATAATTAAAAAATATCCGTTCCCTTAGTGACACAGATCTCCAAAGGATCCTATTCAATTTTGCTAAGGGACAAGAGGCTATGCAAAAGTCATTCAGAAAGTTGACCCCTACAATGCAAGACAAGTCTTCCAATTCCAGGAGAGATATGCCACCCCAACCAGCCAGAAATGAAAGGAGTTATCATTTCCGTTCTTCTCATGATAGGTCATATCGTCTTAGTGCAATTTCTTCATTATAATTAACGGATTACTATGACGATAGATCCTTTTCTAAAGAAAGGCCAAGTTTATTAGAGAGGGTAAGTAGGGAGTCTGTTTTTTATCGTCTAGGTCCTCGAGTAACTAGAGGTCATCACAGGGAGAAGGAGCATCATCGGGAGCACAAAAAAGGTTTTGTGAGATCAAGAGCTAGTATAAGGGGTTCAGTGCATGTCGAGCAGACCTCTTAGGAGGAGAGTTCAACATATAGGCACAATAAAATTGCTAAATCTACCTCGGGTGAATCCAATCTAGATGAATAGCCCTGGAATGGATACATGAAATAGTTGGAAGATCGGCTAGGTGAAATGGCCAAAACCGAGAATCCATTGCAAATGAGTTTTGTTAAAGGCTCACCTTTTGCTCAGGATATCGTGAACTACCCTAACCATCCAAGTTAAAGCCATTAGTAGTTATTCCCAAGTATGATGGTAAAACTGATCCACACCTGCACATAGAGCAATATTGAGCTGTTGCCGACATCTACTCAGTGCCTAACGAGATGAGGTATAGAGATTTCTACAGTTCTATCATAGGACTTGCCCAAATCTGGTATAGTAATCTCCCAAGAGGTAGAATATATAGTTCTTATCTGTTAGTTGAATTATTTATAGATAAATTTTGCCCCAGACGATCAAGAGTGTCACTCATCTCTTAACCATGTGGCAAAGTCGGGAGAAAGTATCAGAGAATATATTACACGTTTTGACAATGGAAAACTAGATGTGGTGGACTATTAGGAGAAGACAACCATTGCATTACTTATAAGTGGGTTGTTCGCTAAAGATCTCTATTATGCTTTTGGCGAAGAATCCACCCAAAATCATGACATAATTAATGCTAAGGCTGGAAAGATAATAAATGTCGAGGAAGCTATGTCAGCTAAGGAAGCTCCTGAGACTAAGGGTGAAGGTCAGAAAAATAATTCTAATTCATTCAATAATGATCAAAAGGACAAAAAGATTGATAGGATCAAGAAGTATGACGAATATACACCCCTCAATAAAGGTGTTCACCATATCTTGGAGGAAATCAAGGTGAACTGAGAATTGAATTGGCCTAAAAAGTTGAAGACACTCCCCAACAAGAGGGATAAGTCCAAGTACTGTGACTTTCACAAGGACCATGGGCAAAACACCACCAACTGCATCGCATTGAAGAATGAGATTAAAAATCTTATTCAGTGGGAAAAATTGAGTAATTTTATTGATCGGAATGGCAATCGAGATGATAAGAGAAGGTCTGAATCTCCATCACGAGCAAGAGAAGACAAAAAAAGAGCAAGAAGTAATGATTTTGAAGGAGATATAGACTTGCCAAAGAAATTTAAGGAACCAAAGGTGGAGGTGGGTATGCTATCCTTTGGATGCCACTTCATCGCAGGAGGAGATGCTGAAGGAGGAGACGCAATTACAGAAAGAAAAGATTACTTAAATGAGGCCAAAGCCCACCCAACTATAAAACAGGTTGACATGGCTGAATCTAGTGATAGTCAGCCATGGAAAGTCAACAAATACATGCTAGTGACTAGATTCTACAAAAACGATATGAGTGGGGTATTTTATCCTCACGATGATCCATTAATTATCACTTGCAGAGTTCATCATGGCAAAGTTACAAGGATACTAGTTGATAATGGGAGTTCAGCTGATGTAATGTTCTACAACTATTTCAAAGTCTAAGGCTAAAAGACAATAATCTAGAATCAGATCACAGACCTCTTGTAGGATTTGCAGGAGAGAAAGTGTATCTATTGAGAATGATCAAGCTGGAAATTTTGGTACGAACCTGGCCGACGAGTAAGAGAGATATAATTCGTTTCTTTATATTAGATAAAAATGTCCCATCAGCGTAAAATATCATCCTAGGAAGAGTGAGAATAAAGAAGTTAAAGGCCGTGCATCTACAGTGCATCATTGCATGAAATTTCCAATAAATTATGGAGTAGGCATAGTAAATGGCAACCAAAAAGAAGCCACAGAATTATATTATACTTTGGCTGACCAACAAGAGATATAAATGAAGGGCATAACCTCTTTCCACATTGACACTCTGGATCCTCAGGAAGAAGGGAAATTGGTGAAGGGTGAAGTTGTGGAAGAGACAAAAGTTGTTGTACTGGACGACGAGAAGCCAGAAAGAACTACCCATATTAGTTCAAGATTATCTCCCCTTCTCAAACAGGAATTAATCATATTCATTAAAGAATGGAAAAATGTGTTTTCTTGGAGCCACAAAGATATGCTAGGGATTAATCTAAATTTCATTTTCCATGAACTTAATATCTATCTAGGTTTTAAGTCGATCAAGAAAAAGTAAATAGTTTTCAGCCCTGAGAATAATATGACAATCCAGTAGGAAGTGGAGAAATTGCAGTGAGCACGGTTCATTGAAGATGTCAAGCATCTTAACCGGTTGGCTAATGTGGTAATGGTTGATAACTATGCTTTTTGTATGTCGTTGTTGAAAGCCAAGTTAGTCAAAACCTCAAATACCTACAAAATAATATCAACTCAAGTGTAGCGGTAAGTAAGGGTATCAATCCACTTCCAAGGGGGTAAAGAAAAGGGAACACAATTGTAATTCACTTTTTATTTTCTTTTTTGTGCTTTTTCACTTTTCTAATTTTTTTTAGCTTTTTAAATATTAAAACAATTGGGTGAGGTGGGGTGAAATAATACTAAACTAAACTAAATAAAAGGGGGTAATCAAACTAAAAGTAAAATGTGAAATATATAAACAAGTGTGTGATAAAAGTGAGTGGAATGCAACTAAATGAGAGAAAATATTCAAGGGACGGAAAATTCACCCTCAATTCACACAAATTTATCGAACTTGCACAATTTTAATTTCATCAATTTCCAAAGTATTCATTTAATTTAAAATCTAATTCTCATTACACTAATGAATTAATTGAATATTCTTTTAGAAAAGTAAGTTTAATCCCCACAAGCACTACTCTAAATGAATTAAAATCAATTAAATGAATCACCCGCTAGGATCGATTTACCAAACTAATTTTAATTAGATAAAGTAAAAACAAGAGTAGATGAAAATTATACTAACATTTAAATCAAGTGATAAACCTATCTCTAGTTTGAATCAAATGATCAAATGATAATAAAATTTTCAATCCTTTCTCAAGGATGATTTTCCATTTCTCAATGTGCAAATAATTAGGAATTAAATTTACTAATCAAAGGAAACTAACAAAATTATAATTTACAATTAAACCAAATTGGATTCATGAGGGTTTCAATTCATCCCTTGAATGAGATGATTAGCCCTCCATAATCATCATCTAATAAAAATTAGAATCAAATAAGATCATAAAATGAAAATTAGAGAGGAGTAATCAAACCAAAATTGCCTTCACTTGCATTAATTCTTCAATTCTTCATTCATCTCAATTAATTACAACACTCAATTTATTGAATTTTTTCTCTAATCTAAAAAACTAAGCTAAAAAAATAAAAAAGGTGTTTCTCTATCTAATTCTCTCTCTATTTGATGATATCCCTCCTCTCAAATGAGGTTTTCCATCCTTATATAGTAGGCACATGGAGCATGGGGATAAAAATGGGCGGATAAAGGTGCAAGAGGTTGTATAAGGTGTGGGTGAGGGTTTGTTTAGGAATTAATGGAGGGTGCACGTGGGTTGGGTGTGAGGTCATGATAGTGGGGAGAATGAGGGTAATTTTAGAAATGGGGTAAAAGGTTTGTTTAAATGGGTTTAGTTGGCACATGTGGGGTTTGGGTTTATTTGTTATGTATTTGGTATTTTGGCAGGTGGCACGATTTTGGTTAAAGGGGGAAATGGGTTTTGAAGTTGGTTTTGAGTTTGGATGTCACGGGTTGAAGAAGTGGCAGGTCGGGCATGAGTTCGGGTTGAATTCGTCGGCGGTTTCGGGTCAAGGGGTTGTGGGTCTTCCCGCCAGAGTTTTTGAACGCCGACGAGGGTAGGAGACTGAGGGTTGCGAAGAGGAGATGGACGAGGGGTTGTCGTCGCCGGGTTTACAGGTGAGCAGGTCGGGTTTTGGAAGAGAAGGTTTCGGCCGGAGGTTTTACAGCGGGTTTCCGGGGTTGCGAGTTTTGTGGGCTTGGGTTAGAGCGGTGGGTTTGGGGATGGAGGTATAAGGTGTAAGTGGTGAGGGTGATGAAGGTGGGTGGTGTTTAGAGTGTTTAATGGAGGGTTAAAAATAGTGGAAGAAAGAGGAGAGAGAAAGGGCGTGTAGGTGGAGAAGATGAAGTAGGGGGTGTTGGATAAGTTAGTGTGTCAGTGTTTAATTTGGACCCTAAAATTAATTAACGCTAAAAGATAAAAGTAATAAAACTAAAAACCTAAAAATAAATTCCTACTCTAAAAAAAAATAATAAAGACTCAATTAAAAAATGAAACTAAAAAGAAATGAAAAAAAATAAAAATCAATTCAAACTAAAACTAAAATCCTAAAAAGAAAATATAAAATCTAATAAAACTAAAAGAATAAATGAATTCCTAAAAAACTAATCCTAATAAAATAAGACTAAAAACTAAAACCTAATCAAAATCAAAATCAATATAAAATTACAATAATTAAAAAGAAATATAAAAATAGAAAATAAAACCTAGAAAATTCTAAATAAATCTAAAATAAATCCTAAAATTAAAACGAATCAAACTAAAAATCTAAAAAATATAAAAAAGGGATAAACAAAACACACAGGGTTTGGTCTAGTTAGGGTAGGCTAGGGTTATGGGATTGGTAATTAGCTCCATAAAATGCGCATTTGCCACGATATATCGCTTTTGACACGGCAAACGGACGTTTGACCTACAAGATAGACAATAAAGCGCATAAGACCCCAATTGTCGAGAATTAACAATTAAAGTACGTCTATTCGGGGTATAAAATGTACAGTTTTGGGTGCTTATCAATGGTTAAGAAGAAGAATGACAAATGACGCATATGCATAGATTTACAAACCTCAATAAGACATGTCCAAAAGATCATTTTCCTTTACCAAGGATTGATAAATTGGTCGATGCTACAACGGGTCATGAGCTACTCAGTTTCATGGATGCTTATTTTGGTTATAATCAGATTAAGATGAAACCTGAAGACAAGGAAAGCACTTTCTTTATTACCAGCCGAGGAACTTATTGTTATAAAGTCATGCCCTTTGGGTTGAATAACATCGGAGCAACCTAACAGAGGCTAGTGAATAAGGTTTCTGAAGACTAAATTGATAAAAATATGGAAGTGTATGCAGATGAAATTCTCACCAAGAGCAAATTTGCAGTCGACTACATTGCGGACTTGGCTCAAACCTTTGATAAACTGAAAAAACATTAGATGAAGCTTAACCCAACCAAATATACTTTTAGAGTACATGAAGGAATGTTCCTCGGGTACATCGTTAAATAAAGGGGAATATAATCAAATTCTTCTAAAATTAAAGCCTTGCTAGAAATGCAGTCCCCGACCAACAAGAAATATGTTCAAAAGCTGACAAGAAGGGTAGTTGCATTAAACTGTTTTGTCTCCCGAGCAACTGATGAATGTCTTCCATTATTTATGGTGCTTAGTAAGACTTTTGAGTGGAATGATGAATGTGAGAAGGCCTTCCTGGAGTTAAAAGAAGTACTTGGGTTCTCCCCCACTCCTTTCCCAACTAATTTTGGGAGAAAAATTGTATCTATACGTGGTTGTTTCTGAGTCATCTGTTAGTTCAGTGTTGATCCGACTAGATAAAGGGGTTCAAAGGCCAGTATATTATACTATCAAGACATTCCGAGGAGAAAAAAATCAGATATCCTCTCCTAGAGAAGTTAGTATTATCTCTTATTAAAGTTTCTAGGAGAATAAGGCCATTCTTTTAATCTCACACCATTGTCGTCTATACAGGTTTGTCTCTACAACAAGCATTGCATAAACCTGAGAAGTCTAAAAGGTTAATGTCTTGGGCACTTGAATTGGGTGACTGTGAAATTTCTTATGAACCTAGAGTTGCAATAAAAGGCCAATCAGTGGCAGACTTTATAGCCGAATTCACATATGCAGAGGTGCAACATAATTCAAGTTTGCCTGTCGAGCAGACCTCTTCAAAAGAGAGCTTAGCTCAAAAGTAAACCGAGATTGTGACCGATCAACCAGAATCATCGGCTATTTAAGAAAGAATTCAACAGACTAAGAAGATGTTCAAACATGAAGTGTTGGCAGAGGAAGATTTCTCCAATGACACTTCAATGTGGAAATTATTTGTAGATGGATCCTCATGTGCTACTAGAAGTGGAGCATGCCTAATCATCAACACTTCAGACAACTTAGATGTGGAATATGCTTTAAGATTTCAATTCAAGGCTTCCAATAATGAGGCATAATATGAAGAATTGATCACATGATTGAAATTAGCTTCATCATTGGGTGTCGATCGGGTGTTGGTGCATGGTGATTCCCAATTAATTATCAATCAAATGCAGTAAATTTATGGCGTCAAAGGAGAAACGATGATGAGATATCATAAGAAAGCTATGGAGGTTATTTATTTATTCACTTCAGTCGGGATGGTGAGGATTCCTAGAATAGAGAATGCCTAAGCAGACGCTCTTGCTCGGCTTGCTTCAGCGACTCAAACAGAAATTAACCGAACAATACTAGTGGAAAATTTTTCCCATAGAAGCAGTGATGAAATGGTAGTTAGCGTCATCTCTGTGGAATTAGGTCCCTCGTGGATGCATCCCATTAGACAGTACATTGAAAGAGGAATAATGTCGTCCGACCAGAAAGAGGCCAGGAAGATGAGGTATAAAGCAACCAGTTACGTGTTGGAAAAAGGTGTTCTATATAGGCGAGGATACGATGTTTCCCTACTTCATTGTGTTCATCCAAACGAAGTAAATGATCTAATCAAAGATGTGTATGAAAGTTCATCTGGAGCTCACACAGCTGGGAGGTCTCTAAGGCAATGGATAAAAATATAAGGTTACTACGGGTCGCTGACTGTGTTGCTTCCACCAAGAAATGTGATAAACACCAAAAATTAATCACCATCCATAGAAGACTAGGAGAAATTTAATGCCTATCACTTCTCTATGGCCTTTCGCTATCTAGGTGATTAGGCATAAATTCTTCACATTTATCCCCTTAATTTCGGTATTTTTATGTTCCCGTGTGTTGTAATTCATATGGATTTGTCTCATATTTTTATGCTACTAACCCTTTTTGGCAAGTATTTCTTATTTTGTGTATCTCTTATGTGTTTTACAGGTATTTTATGCAAGTTTTGCCAAAGAGAACTCAAAACAGAGAAAGAAATGAAGAAATGGGGAGTTGAAGGGTATTTTAGTAATTTTGTAGCTATAGTCCGGAGGGGGGACAACTGTAAAGTCGAAGAGATTTCAATTATAAGAACACTGGAAAAAACGGTACCTCAATCCGACCGACGGTGAAGAAATTATGGTCATTTGAAGTTGAGAGGAATGAAGAAAAAAAGTTGTCTGACCCAAACCGAACCGAAGCTGGGAAAAAAGAATTGGTTCGCCCATTTGTCATGCACCAGATCTGTTACAAAATTAGTGACGCTTTCTAAGTGTGACAAATTACCATATACGAGATTTTTATTTTGTGCTTATCTTTTAGCCAAAAGAGCTTTATGTTTGGGGACTCTTCTAAACGACCTCTAGCCTATATATTTAGTCGTTAGGACTCTTTTTATTCAGATTTCATTATTGTAAAAGCTCTTAATTAAGGAGGAACATCTAGGAGAAGAATTTACATATTTTGCACCTTTAATTTAAGAGCCTTTCCGATTTTTCTTCAATCTTTGACTTCTTCTTGCATGTTCTTGTTCTTCAATCTTGGTAACTTTTATTTCCAGCACTTTTATTATTATTTCTCATGTTTAATATCTCTTTCCAAGAAATTATGAATTCATGCGACGTAGATAACGTAGTTTTTATTAATTTTACCATGTTAAGCTAGGTTTTTAAAGGTTGGGATGCATGAACCCATCCCGATGTGGTTTGCATGGGTATAAAATTAGTTCTCAAAATTTAGTAATTGATTAGCACGTGTAGTTAATACGACACTGCTTAATTCATCCTTTGCTTTCATACTGTGTGGGCTACGATCCCTCATATGTGTAATACTTAGGAGTGTTAAAGACCGAATTTTAATTCATCCTTTGCTTACATACTGTGCGGGCTACGATCCCTCATATATATAATACTTGGGAGTACTAAAGACCGGGTTTGATCAATTAATTAATTTATCGTACTTGGCATACACACTAGGGTTTGGGGGATTGTATTCCCAACCTATTTTCCCTTCATTCCGAGTTAGTTAATTTTTATCACATAGTTAGTACAGTAGTTTAATTTAGTCTGCATTTAGTTAATTAGTTATTTCCCATCTCAATCATCTTTTTATTTCTTTTTAGAGACAAGTTAGGGTTAACAGTCTTACCTTTATCGTCACGTTCACTCGTCCTAGTTCCCTGAGGATTTGATACCCAGACTAGCCATTATACTCCGCAAGAGTGTAGTTAAAGTTTAGGTTTTTTTTTTATTGTGGTCGAAAGCCTATAACAACGATTAGAGTATTTACACTGACGCTTGGTTTCCACCTCAATCAAAAAGGCGCCGTTGCCAGGGAGTAAGGTAGACTTTAGGTTAGGTTGGTTAATCCCGAATTTAACCTTAAAAAAATCAAAAATTTGGGTGTCACGTTTTTGAATTGCCCAATCTGAAATGTCTTACTTTAACTCCTTTGGTGGGTTTAATTGTTATGATAATAGTGAGGAGGAGGAGGCAATCAAGACTTATGACCATCGAATCAATATCACTAAAGATGAGTCTTATAAATACAAGCCCAGTGCTAAGGCCATCCAAATTTATCAAAATGAATTGCTTGAAGAAAAAATACTTGAAAAAGAATATCACGAAAAAAATCGTTATTGGGAGAAAGAATTAGATGCATTATTTGGACCCAATGAGGATTTTTCTTCCGATATTTTTGAAGTTGAAGAATGTTTTCAACCAAATGAGGAATCCGAGGTGCTAGAACCAAGGAAGCCTACTTTGGAAAAACTCTTGCTTATTTTCAAAAATCAATCTGATGACTTTGCTGCTACAGAGTTGAAAATTAGAGCAACTTGTAAGGAGTTTAATGATTATTTGGACAACTTAGAGAAGGTCGAGACTTGCGTTTCGCCTAACACTTTTGAGGATGAAATCATTGAGAGTGATCCAAGTTATTTTGAATCTCAACCTCTTATAAATATTCCAAAACCTATTGAGGCTGAAGATCAACTGTGTCCTTGTGTCCCCACTATTATCGAACCATCAAATCCATCACAAGAACTGGATGAAGGTCTTGAGGACGTTGACCCAATTCTCGAACGAGAATGTTTGTTCCAGATCCTTCATCTTATGGGTTATTCACTTACACGTGAAATACCTCCCGTTTCGATTGAAAAACATTTGGGAGATGAATTGAATTTTGATTCCCATGAGTTGGGTGTAACTTTTGAAATAGCTAAAGCTTTTACCGGCGATGAATCTTTGTTTGAATTGGTTTCCAAGATAGATTCTTCCTTTTTGTGTGCCCCTCTTCCCATACTACTTGAAAAATCTTTGGGAGGTGATTATATTTCTCTTGGATCTCAATTGTACTTGTCCCACCTAGCATCCAAACCCCCCATCATCCCGTTAAATTTTTTAATTGGTGATGGTTCATTTTTTTCATCTCGCACATGCCTTCCGTTGTTCAAATGGAATTTTTATTTTCTGGGAGACATGCTTTCTACTGAGGGTACACTACTAATCCCTCAAAGTCAAATTGTATTTTGGTTGGACCCTTAAATTTTTCGACTTCTAGTGTATAACTTATTAGAATTTCAAATCGTAGGTACAATAGTTAGCTTATTTTTTTCATTAGTTTAGAGTTTTTATTATTCTTTTTGCTATGCTTGGTTCTAACATGTTTTGTAGATTCAATGGACTCGTACTTTTTGGGAATCGCTCCATTTTAGGTAATATCTTTCTTTTCCTCTCTTTATGTTGTGTTCTTGATTCGCATTAAGGACAATGCAACATTTAAGTTAGGGGGTGTGGGATATTCTTCCCGTTTATTGTTTAGATTCATTGATTCGATCACATGTTCTTTCCAAGTGTGTTTTTTTTAGAAAATTTAAGAAATTTTGAAAAAAAAATTGAAAAAGTTTGAAAAAGCCAAAACTATTTTTCTTCACAATAAATAAAAAATGGAATTTAAAAGCTTCAAAAATGTCACATTTTTTCTGTCTCAAGTTGTAAAAATCCAATGGACAAAGACAAATTGGACCAAAGATGGAAATTGAAAGAAAATTGACGACTTAACGAATAAGTGTGGTGATTAATCAACCCGGTGAGATTTCGAGCCTATCGATTTTTTTTGAGTTTTTAAATCAATCCGAGTTTATGATTAACTCAATGTTCTTTTCAGCGTTTTAATAAGTCGTTGATGATCTATATTTTATTATTTTGATCGGTTATGGGAAATTTGTGAGATATTATCTTGAATAACGTGCACTCAAATATCTTTAAACTAAATTAATCTCGAGACGCATATGGTAAAGCAACTCGCATTTGGACAATAAAGTAGGCCATCGTTTGTTACCCAAAAATATTGGCCATAAAAAGTTGTGAAAAATCATTCCTTTTGTAACCAAAATTTGAGTCGAATAATTTTTCCTTTTTTTTGACAACCCGAAAAACCCAAATAGCCCGAAATTGTGAAAAATGGAAAATGTCAGAATTTTAGTCCGAAAAGTGCAACAAAAAAGGGTAAGAAAAAAAATTAGAAGAATGCTCAACAAAAAATAACAAGAAAAGAAAAGTGTGAAAAAAATAGAAAAAAAATAGAAAAAGAAGAGAAAATGCGCAATAGCTCGAAAAAGCAGTAACGGACATCATAAGAAAATTTTCCAATTTCGAAGTTCCCAACCATCCCCATATTACCCAATACACCTTTAACCTGAAAAATTCCTGACTAAGTTCGAATTGCGAAATTGATTACCGTGTGGAGAGCTAAGATACAAAAAGATATTATGAGAAAATAAATGTCGTGAATAAAATATGATATTTACCGTTTCCCAATAATCGTATTCCGATGAAAAGATCTTTTCACCCATAAATTTTCGTCTTTTATAATTGTGTGCGTGAACTTGTGTCCAATATATTTACTCTTTTTATCACGCATACTGAAAGAATAACCACATTATGAGTGATTCATTTGTGAGTGTATCCGTGAGAATTGAAATCAAATCGAATTTTCGAAAAGTAACGTAATGATCAATCGGTGGAAGTTAGCGGTTCGATTTTTGACTTCACACACACACACACACACACACACACACTATGACTTGAGACTTGTGAAT
Source organism: Sambucus nigra (assembly GCA_949130495.1). Lineage (NCBI taxonomy): Eukaryota > Viridiplantae > Streptophyta > Magnoliopsida > Dipsacales > Adoxaceae > Sambucus > Sambucus nigra. Next base: position 303,932,902 of record OX422207.1, on the reverse strand, counting down.
ATGATTTTAAGTTGACCATTTTTGGAGAGTTTAAATTGTATAATTTTTAGTATTTTGAATTTTCTTTGAGTTAATAACGAATTTTGTGGGTATATTCGCTGCAAACCCTCACGAGACATCACTCATCCTACTAGGGTAACGTAGGGGTTTAAAGGCTTATTGCATGCGATAAATGCAATCGCTTGCCTGCGAAAAAGTTATTCTATCCCAATAAAGTTTTTGAAGGGTCCTTAACTCGTGCTCTTATGCTTCTACATTGCCCGGGACGTGCAAAGTTCTAAGTTAGGGGTGTTTGATCAGGCATAAATTCTTCACATTTATCCCCTTAATTTCGGTATTTTTACGTTCCCGTGTGTTTTAATTCATATGTATTTGTCTCATATTTATGCTACTAACCCTTTTTGGCAAGTATTTTGTATTTTGTATATCTCTTATGTGTTTTACTGGTATTTCATGTAAGTTAGTGCCAAAGAGAACTCAAAACAGTGAGAGAAACGAAGAAACGAGGAGTTGAAGGGAATTTTAGTAATTTTTCAGCCATAGTCCGGAGGTGGGGTTAACTGGAAAGTTTAAGATCTTTCAATTACAAGAACACTGGAAAAAATGACACCTCAATCCGACCTACGGTGAAGAAATTATGGTCATTTGAAGTTGAGAGGAATGAAGAAAAAAAGCTGCCAGACCCAAACCGAACCGAAGATGAGAAAAAATAACCGGTTCGGCCATTTGCCATGCACCAGATCCGTTACAAGATTAGTCACGCTTTCTAAGTGTGACAAATTGCCAGATACGGGATTTTTGTTTTGTGCTTATCTTTTAGCCAAAAGAGTTTTATGTTTTGGAGACTCTTCTAAACGACCTCTAACCTATATATTTAGTCACTGGGGATCTTTTTATTCAGATTTCATTCATGTAAAAGTTCATAATCAAGGAGGAACATCTAGGAGAAGAATTTACATATTTTGCACCATTAATTCAAGTGCTTTTCCCATTTTTCTTTAATCTTTGATTTCTTCTTGCATGTTCTTGTTCTTCAATTTTGGTAACTTTTATTTCCAGTACTTTTATTATTATTTCTCATGTTTAATCTCTCTTTCCAAGCAATTATGAATTCATGCAACATAGATAACGTAGTTTTCATTAATGTCACCATGTTAAGCTAGGTTTTTAAAGGTTGGGATGCATGAACCCAACCCGATGTGGTTTGCATGGGTATAAAATTAGTTCTCTAAATTTAATAATTGATTAGCGCGTGTAGTTAATACGACACTGCGTAATTCATCCTTTGCTTACATACCGTGCGAGCTACGATCCCTCATATGTGTAATACTTAGGTGTGTTAAAGACCAATTTTAATTCATCATTTGCTTACATATTGTGCGGGCTATGATCCCTCATATATGTAATAGTTGGGAGTATTAAAGACCGGGTTTGATCAATTAATTAATTTATGACTATTTTCATACTTGGCATACACACTAGGGTTTGGGAGATTGTATTCCCAACCTGTTTTCCATTTATTTTTATTAATTCATTCTTAGTTAGTTAATTTTGATCACATAGTTAATACTGTAGTTTAATTTAGTCTGCATTTAGTTAATTAGTTATTTCCCATCTCAATCATCTTTTCGTTTCTTTTTAGAGTCAAGTTAGGGTTAACAGTCTTATCTTTGTCGTCACGTTCACTCGTCCTAGTTCCCTGAGGTTTCGATACCCAGACTAGCCACTATACTCCGCAAGAGTGTAGTTAAAGTTTAGGATTTTTTTGTATTGTGGTCGGAAGCCGATAACAACGATTAACGTATTTACACGGATGCTTGGTTTCCACCTCGATCACTGAGGAATTGACTTGGTTGGGACACTGCTGACCACCAAGGGAAGGTTCGAATATCTGGTTGTAGAAGTTGATTACTTCACTAAATGTGTGGAGGTTGAGCGTTTGATTGATATCCCCTATTAGAGGGTTTTACCAGTTCATATGAAAGCATATCATTTGCAAGTATGGCATGCCTTATGCCTTCATCGCCGACCATGACACTTAATTTTATTATGTGGAATTTGAAGATTACTGCATCAGGTCTGGCATCCAAAAACTTCATTCAGTACCTGGGCACCCACTATACAATGGCCAGACGAAAATTACCAATAAAACATTGATAGATACGTTGAAGAAAAACTTGAATGAGGTTAAAAGAAATTGTATTAATGAACTTCACAGTGTCCTTTGGGCATATAGGACTAATTATAGAACAACAACGAGGGAAACCCCATACATACTAGCTTTTGGCACTAAGGCAGTGGTACTAGTTGAAATAGATCTGCCGACTCACAAGATATTGAACTTCGATTCACCCAAAAGTGACCTCATGAGGCGACTAGATCTGGACATGATAGAAAAATTTCGAGAAGATGCTACTATTCAGATGGTTTCTTATCAGCAATGAACTATAAGATTCTATAATCGAAGGGTCAAGTAGACCAACGTGAGGCAGGGATATCTGGTGATTAGTAAAGTAATCTAGAAGAGAAACAAGTTAGAGCCTAGTTAGCATGGTCCATACCGCATCTTGACAGTTATCTAACCAAGAACTTATCGCTTGGAAACTCTCGAATGAGAAGAATTCAAGAATCCTTGGAACGCAGACCCTCTGCGCAAGTACTATCAGTAATTTAGTTTTTAGAAATTCCACATTTAATATAATCAGTTCTTTAAGTTAATGAAATTTCATGTTTTTCTCCATTATGCTTCCTTTTCGCATTTTTTTTTCGGAGTATGGTGACTACACCTTAACTTTAACCAAAAATTAATTAATAATTTTAATTTAAACTTTTCCAACTTCAGAAAAGTTCTTTACATTTATCAAACTTTTTCCAACTTCGGAAAAGTTCCTCGTCAAACTTTTCTAACTTCAAAAAAGTTCTTTATATTTATCAAACTTTTCTTCTAACTTCAGAAAAGTTCTTTATATTTATCAAACTTTTCCAACTTCAAAAAAGTTAAACTTCATGTATGATTTGTCCTCAGCAAGTTAAGAACAATAAGTTAGTCAAATTTCTTAACTAGATATTTTACTCGGCCAGATTAAAACACAAGAATAATTATACATTCCTAATACACTTGATCGCCACTGATAACTAATGCTACAACTTAGTACAATAAAGCTATTTACAGTTTTATCTGAGTGCATTAGTCGAATCTAAGGCTGTGTAAATGATTCAAATATGAATATAATATTAAATATTTGTGCAGGTTATTTAGTCCATAAGTCGATTTAGTAATCATTATACGGGTTACCTAGTCGGCAAAAAGATTCATATCAACCCCAAGCTTAAATAGAGGAAACTCAATAAAAAATAACTTCATTTCACTGATCAAAATAAATTACAACAGAAAAATAAATATAAATCTATTCTGCTGAATGTTTTCCTCGTGCCTAATCCATCCCACTAGGATGATCATCAAGGGTATATGGTGAAATTATTTTGTTGAAATCTCTTAACATCTGCCTATTCCTGCTGCTTTGCCTATCAAGCAAGTGAGGAGAACGAATCATCTCACATTCATTATTGAGGCCATAACCACCCAAATATTTACTTATTAGATATTGTGGAATGGCATTAGGTGAAATACAACTTGTGTCCAGTTTGAAAGGAGGCTTGGAATAATCCAAGAAACTTGGGTCATTCCAGTGCCACAACTCACTGTCTTGATCGAACTTCGGTAAGGTCAATAATTAGTCCACCCCCATTTGTAGCCTTCACGATTGCTTGGGCGAGGTGATCATCCAAGTGACCTAAGTCCTCATTATAACCAAAGATCCAAACTTCCCTTGGCTACTTATGAAAGTGGAATGTTAGCCTATTAATTTGATCTTGAAGTTTTTTTAGAACTATATCTTTGGATTTTAATAGGGCAGCTTGGTCGGCAAGAGTCTTCTTGGTTCTCTCTTCCTCAATGGTTGGCGAAGAACTATACTTTGCATGAGGGCTTATCCAAGTTTAGATTTTAACTTCTGAAAAGCTTCAAGCTCCTCCAACAACCTGGCATTTTCAGTCTCTAAAAATTAAACACCCTCATTTGGACCAGTAGTGGTTGATCTCTTTAGACTGTCAAGTTTATTCCTCAGGGCATTATTTTCTTTCTCCAATATTGCAGCCATTGCTCGGGCACTCTTCAGATCTTATTTCAGAGACAGTTCTTTCTTGTGCAAAGCAGAAGTAATGTCTTTCAATTTCTTGTCAAAGACACAACTTTAATGCCTTATATTTGTCTTCATAATCATAATAGAGCAATGCCTTGGAAACTTTGTGATCCTCCTGCATTCTCTCAATCATCTCATAATAACCGATATTATTCGCTACAACTCTGTCCAAGAGGCAGTGAATATGGACGTAAGATTCTTTCACTTGATCAGAAATATCTGGGCTAAGCAACCCTAATAAATCTTCCTCAGACAAAGGAATGTGGCTAGATTCAAAGAGATTTTTGCACAATCTAAGTAAGCTGGATTCAACAGAAACAATAGCCTTATTCCTTGCATCAAACTGGAAAGGTATAAGTATATGAGTTTATGGTGCAAATCTAGAGAAGTAAACAATACAGGAAAAACAAACCAGTAAGAAATCAAAGCCATTTAAAGGCAACAACAATTAAACAAAAAATATATTCTTTTATTGATTAATTCTAAAGTATAGACGCGAATACATCATCAAGAAAAATAAGAAAAGAAATATAAAATACATACGAGAAAAGGAAAAAGGGGAAACTAGCTAAAAATGAGTTAAAACTTCTCATTATTCTTGGTTCAATCCCGACTGGCAACAGGTAGGTCGATACTTGCTTCAGGCACCATGGAAGACTCAATGGGCATTAATAAAGACTCTCCTGACCCTTTTTGATCACCGAACACCTCATCCAAGTTAAGAGGAGTGTTTGGGTCATGCCTTTGGAATAGCTCAGAGTCCGCCTCTGTACCGACCAACCTTCCTTGAAGGATAATTTCTTAGCATACTCAATTTGAGTAGAGGCAACAAAAATGGCTTTCTCCCAACCCTTATCAAAAGCATCTTTGCCCTTAGCATTCAAGGAGGTAACTTCATAAGTCAAGCCAACCACTTTATCTTCAACAGTTTGAGACCAAGTTATAACTTCTATACGTTTGTCTTAGACAACCTTGGTCCTATCTTCAGCACCATCTAACTTATTTTTGGCAGCCTGGGCCTTCTCATCAGTAACCTTTATTTTATCTTCTACCGTGGTTACCCTATCATTTGCTTTTGTCAGCTCCTCTTCCCAAAACTTTTATTTTAATTCCAAAGCTTGATAGGAATCAGTCAGAGATTATTTTAGGCCCTCAAAAGCCTCTTCCACTTCACCAGGAGAGGACCTTAGTTGATAGTACTTCATCATTTGGGTTAATTAAACCAAAAGATGAAAGAAGAGAAAATACCAGATGTAAGAAAAAGTCATCAACATCAAGGAAAAGCAAAAAGTGAGATACTTACAAGTGCCAAACTATGGTAAGCCCTCTCAGTTAGCTTGGACGTGGACATGGGGGCTGATGTAACCCGATTATTAGGAAGGGTTCCAGACTTGATCAAACCCCTGGCCAACTTAGGGTTAATAGAAACAGAAGCCAACTCAATGTCAAGGTCAGCTTGGATTTTTTTCACCAACTCTTGTTAGTCGACCAGGGTATTGTTTGTAGCCAACGCTTGCTAGTTGACTTGAGTTTTTGGGGCCTGCCTCTAAGGATAAGGCAAACCTCTCTTTAGTCTCTTAAGTTGAGACTCAGTGGTTTGAGTCTCTTCAACACTAAAGGCCTTTTTTTACTGTCCTGGGATTTTTTCTCAACTGGCTTCTTGCCAGTGCCAGCATTCTTCTCAGGGGGAGGAGACAAGGGCCCACCCAACAAATTATGCATCTTCCTCTTAGTCATGTCGACTAGTGGAGAAAGTGGGATTTCAGAGATATAAAAGGATTCAAATAAGGAAGAAGTTCCTCCCAACTCAGCATTGACAGATTCTGTAGCTTGAGAAATAGGCACATAATCCTCTTCTAGATTGATGGCAACTTGGGGAAACATAAATGTTGGTTGGGCCACAAAAGAGGTAATGGAAATCTTGTTCCAACAATAAAGAAGTAACTCTAGGATGTTCCTAATCAACCCTCTGTTTAAGTCCCCATAAAAACTTGAGCTCTTCAGTGTTAATTTCTCCTTCTTAGGGACACATCTTCTTGCTTTCCTCTGCATAAAAAAGGAAACAACAAAGTCAGTCGGTAGAACTCAGAAACACATAATAAAAGAAGAACATGTAAAAGAATTGCAACCTATGCCACGCCTTGTTTGAGGACATTTGGGCCCAGTGTACGACACTCCCTGTGAAAGAGGAGCATATTGCCAGTTCTTAAGAACTACACCATAATCCTTATAATTCTTATTAGAATCTGATAAATTCATTACTAAGGCCCTATTTTCTTGCATGGTCTTCAAATAATATGAGTTCTCTCCAAACGTACCCCATTTATAGCAAAACATCAACTCCTGAAACCCAGTATGAGTTCCATAAATTTCATTCAACCTGGACACTGTTCACAACCCTCCAAGTGTTAGGTGCTACCCTAGCGGGAACAATATCGAAATATTGACAAAATTTAAGAATAAGAGATTTTGATGGAAAAGTGATGCCACACTCAGCTATGAATAAGGTGGGGGATTCGTTGACCCTTCGGAAGATAATACACATCTATGGGACCCTGGGCTGTTTCTAAATCTACCCAAGATAATTTTTTTCTCTTTTCTCTAAACTCGTCTAATGAACCCTCATATACAATGTGAACCATGGTGTAAAAAGAGAAAAAGATGATAAAACAAAGAAAGAGGGAAATAAGGCTTATAGGGGATCTAAGGTGATGGAAAGAACCGAAGAAAAAACAATGGCAGCGAACGATCGCGTAAAGAAAGTTTGAAGACGAAGGAAAACTCTTAAGGGTAGAAGGTTTGAGGTTATAAGAAATGAGGGGAAAATTGTACCTATTTATAAGTTGCCTCGATAAATGGGAATGAAATGATTAACTGAACGAACTGTTGAACTACCACCGGATGCACGCCTCCCGAAGCTTCAAAAGACCATTGTATGCTTTGGCAGTTCAAAAGAGTTTAAATTATTTACAAAAATTCTTTTATCAAACGATACTAGTGAAATTTGTTACAATTGTGGAAAGTTGGGTGCTGACCAAATACTCAAAATAGTACGCTGAGTAATTTCTCGGACTAAATACTCCATATTTTCAATCAATAATCAAGCATGGAGCATTAGGGCCTTTTGTTGTATGTAAAAGTTACTCTCCCACGTGAACTAATGATAAATGTACACCTGTCGTCCTACGTGACCAATTATACACCTTAATCGGCTTCAAAGATACTTAGTCGGCTGGACGGCCAACTAACTCTAGGAATGCTAACCATCAGGAACACCAAAAGTTACTTAGATGGGATGCCAACCAGAACTGAATTCCAAGAGTTTAATTTATTATACACATATGTAAATGCCTAATAATACAAAGGCATTCTATCTCTAGGGTTTCACACCATTATAAATATGAAATACTCCCTCAGCTGGAGGGATAATTCGAATCACTCGTATGCACGCCATATTGAGCTATTGTAAACCCTACGAAATAATACCAATCGTGGACATAGGCTATTTTATAGTTGGACTAATTTAAAAATCTCTTCTCTTGTGTGTGTATGATTTAATTAACTCGCTCTATTTTATCTGTGATAATAAAAATGGATTAAGTCCATTTTTAGACATCAACAATAATCATCATCTTTTTCCCACTGAAAGTAATCCTCGGGAATGCCAACCTATGCAAAGAATGTCCAAATGGTTAGTTTATCTTAGATGGTTTTATATCCACTATTAACCATAAACCGTGATCAATGTCTAAGTACTAGCAGACTTTGTTATCAAATGAACGGGAGCCGAAGGACCCGATGATAAGGACTTCACCGATCAGTCACTCAACCAAGAGTTTGACCAATCTAAAAAATAATCTCTCTATGTAAACGGTGCCTCTAATTCAATAGGGAAGGAGTGAGAATTGTACTCATTTCTCCTGAAAAGACTATGATCGAATAAGGTATCAGACTTGGCTTTAAAGCTTCTAACAATGAAGCCGAATATGATGCCTTCATCGTCGGGTTATGCAAAGCCTTATCTTTAGGTATGAGACACCTCAATATATATTGCGACTCAAGGCTGTTATCCAACCAAGTATTGGGAGACTTCAATACCAAAGATGAGTAAATGTCAACGTATTTGCAGACTGCCCAATACTTAATTACTAAGTTTAAAAGGGTCCACATTTAATAATCCCCCCAGGGAAATATGAGTTATGCCGATGTCTTAACTACATTAGATTTAGCAGTTGAATCTGATCTTAAGAGAACCATCGAAGTGGAATTCCTCGCTCAGCCCAGTATTGCAAAACTAATGCTCGCTGAACAAGTCATCACTATTCAGAGAATTCCTAGCTGGATGGATCCAATCACAACTTATTTACAAAAAGACGTCCTACCGGTTGATAAGAAACAAGCTCAACATGTCATGATAAAAGGTGCATGTTTCTACCTATCACCTAAAGGAAAACTTTATAGGAGGTCTTTCACGTGTCCCTACCTTCAATGCGCGTACCCAAGTGAGTCGGATAAGTCTTATACAAGCTTTATGATGACATTTATGGAAGCTACGTGGGAGGCAGATCTTTGTCTTTTAGAGCAATAAAAAAAGGATATTGGTGGTTGTATATAGAAAGATGCAGTCTCTTACATCAGAAGATGCGAGAAGTGTTGAAAGTTTTATCCCATGCTCCACCTGCCGGACACTAATTTGAGGTCATTAACTAATCCATGGTCATTCGGTCAATGGAGTTTGGACACTGTGAGCGCACTATCTACAGCACTAGGAAATTAAAAATATGTACTGGGCGACATTAACTATTTCATAAATGAATTAAAGCATAGCCACTGAAAATATCAGGGATACTGATATAATTTGATTCATCTGGATTCTGGAGGAATATTATAACTCACTTTGGCATGCCAAGAATAATTATCACAGATAATGGAACGTAATTCGAAAATGGGATGTTTTAAAATTTTTGGGATAGTCACAACATCAAGCGCCACTTTAGCTTAATGGCCTACCCTCAAAGAAATGGGAAAACTGAGGCCTCCAATAAGATAGTGCTCAATGAGATGAAGAAGATCCTGGAATAGGTAAAAGGTACTTGGGTGGATGAACTTCCCCATGCCCTTTAGGTATATAACTGAGGAAATGACCTTCACTTTAGCCTATGAAATGGAAGTTGTTATCCATTTGGAAGTTAGTTTTGCCAACCATTAAGACCATAGTTGTTGACCAAGAATTGAATGGAGATATTATAAGTATATAGCTCGACCTAGCTGAAGAACGAAGGGAACCATCCTTAATCAAGTTAGCTTCATACCAACAACAGTTGGGCAAGAAATACAATAAAGGCATCAACCCAAGAAGGTCTCATGTCAGAGACTGCGTCCTCAGAAAAGTGCTCAGCAGTGCCAAAAATACTTCATCTGGCAAGTTAGGTCCCAACTGGGAAGGACCATTAAAAATCATTATTGATGATCAATAAGGAGCCTACGATTTGGAAACAATGGAAGGTGTGGAGATCTTGATGGCTTAGAATGCGGTCAATCTTTGAAAAAATTATTTATAACAAGTTTGTTTCTCGTAAGTCTATATCTTACAAGTTCATTTCTCATAGATATCAGTTTTTTGGATTTCTTAGAATAAATTAAGTTCATTTAGTGCAAGTTTAATTAGTGCAATTAACTTCTCTATTATTCCATAATTTTACCAAATGGAAGATCAATTATTTTTAATTATAGATTATCATTATGTCTGATCAAATATTGGTAATGCTTTAATATTATTACACTTACGTAAAACCTCAAGGTTAAATGGTTTCATCATTAAAAACATGAAAGCATCATGAATTACCCAGACAAGCAAAATACCTAAGGGGGATCCCTAGGCACTAAGCGTCCTGACTTTGGTCAGCTACAAATTTTGAACGGGTGGAAGGCCCTACAACTAGGTTCATTTTCACCAGAGTTTAGCCTAGGCCTAAGATTGTGTGACGAAACAATCTAAAAGGTGAGCAGACAATAAAAATATGATTGACCTAAAATATTGGAAAATGAAAAACATGGAATTAACTAATAATTTCAAGAAGCAGTCATTTTAAAAATAGCTTATGCATTAATGGAGTTACAAAATACAATCATAGCACAAGGTTCACCCTCAACGAGCTATCATTTCAACAACTGCAACCCTTCATCTATCATCCCGAGCTGGCCTAAAGTCGTTATCATTGTCATGTATCGATAAGTGATCTGACTGTTGGCTTCCCGACGAAGTACTATATTTAAGTTGTCAGTCTCTGTAAAAGATGGGACCTTTGCAGTTATATTTTTGAGCTACAAAAATTAAGAGAAAATCATTTAAGATTAAAAGATAAGATTTCAAACTCCGTTTTTTTTTATTATATTAAAGAAGTGGGGGACCTTACAAACATTACAAAACATAAGAATACAAGGTTTTGAGCGATGTTAATTCTAACTAGCTTTGGCCTTTTTTCCTTCACATGCTCTTGAAGATTTAGGCTTTTGCTTTGATCGGTACCAATTGTTTATTGATCGAACGTAGCCTTTGCATGACCACTGCCTAAAGCCTTGTCTCATTCTCCCTTGTTTGGTGGAGAACTTTGATTATTCTCCCCATATAACTCGATTTTGGAAGGAAAATGGTCTTGACCAAGGTCGCGTCCCACCCTTTCTTAAAGTTTAACTTTATAATGAAAACTATCATTTCTTGGTTTGGGCAAAGTCCTCCACATACCCATGACCAATGATCTCATCTTTTGCTGCTTCTAGAATGTGAGCGTGATCGTCATTAGCCTTCTTCAGCACATCATGCTCATTTCTCAACTAATCACGCTATGTCCTCAACTTATCAACTTTCAATTTGGTGGACCTCTTGTCATCCTCATATGCCTTTTGGCTACAACCAAAGATTCTTTATACTTGTTTAGTGCCTTAGACGGGTCGTTGTTAGCCTTGACTTGATTGGCCCGCCTGTCAAGTATGGTAACAAAGTCGGCCACAAATGGCAAAGATTAAATCATAAGTCAACTCAGCGACCAAAATGGGGAAAGAATCAAATTAATAAGTGTTAACTTACCAAAGAAAATGCTTGCATGGTGTGAGAAGAAAGATAATCCGAGGTCAACCTATCGACATGTTCCCAGTCCAATGCCAGCACGACCCCCCTTAGTAAACAATGGTCCAAAGATGGATTCTTTGCCACCGATATAATTTGGTGGTCCTTCCCTGTATTGAGGGCATCCACCCTCGTAGTGGGAACAACATCAAAGGAAGAAATGACGACTTTATCCTTCTTCGCCTTCTCTTACTCAGGTTAGTCTTCCAGAGTGACGATTTCAAAAGGGCCTCTGACCTCCCTCTTTTTATAACCTTTGCTTTTGGTGACGTAGGGGGGATGAAATTATCCACAAGAGTGAGGTTTCTCTTTTGGGGGGCCATGATGTCCTCTTCAGCAGTTGGGATGGTATTCATGTTCACAGTCTCAAAATAGGAAGAGGTGGAGGTTCTGAAAGACCCCTCACTTGTTGAGGGAACTGGTATGTTATGTATGGAGTCCACAATCCTCGCCGTAAAGATAGATATAGAGCTGGTATACTCAAGCAGGAAGGACATCGACCTAGGGTGGTCTTCACCTTAACCAACGATCTCCTTAGATTCCAAACTTTGGTAAGCTCCTCGCAATTGAAATGAGAAGGCTATTTATTCTTTAATCCAACTGAAGAAAATGATAATGATTATGAGTTATTTAGATCTCTAGAGCATATTTCCTTAGATATCCGGTGCGTATTTTAGCTAATTATCAGTTAGCAATAACACATTTGGTGATGATGATGATAATGATAATGATTATATGTAACAACCAACGTAATTTTGGGCTATTTTAATTAATTTTTGGAAAATGGAGGAAAATAAAGTTTTTGATAAAATTATTTTTATTGCTCAAATATGTTGGTTATTATTTTTAAAGGCGAGAATTTCAAATGGTTTCGAAAACGGAGTTAAAACGGATTTTAAAATGATTTTAAAATGTTTTTAACTCTTGGAGCTGTTTTAACTTCCAACTCTTCGATTTCTTGCGATGTGAGATGTATACTCGGAGTTGACCTTACCGGTATGACTTATATTCCTGAATTTTGGGACGAAATTCTGTTATAAGGGGGGAAGTATGTAATACCCCGTAATTTTTATGACTTTTAAAATGGGTTATATTTTAAATTAATGGATTAATTGGATTTTATTATTAATTAATTCATTTGGGTTTTATCCGGATTATGGATATTAAAATGGATGGTTCTGAATATTACTTAAAGATATTTAGGTAACATATGAATATGATGTGATATAATTTCGGTAATTTGAATTTTTTAGTCAGACGCGGTATGGGACGTGTCGGGACTAATTTATTAAATTAAAAAAAAAAATTATTTTCTATCGACCTTATGTCATTTCGACTGCGTCGTTGCGTCCGAAAGGGTTGAAATAGTCAGAAAAGTCTATTTGGATGTTGGATTTGGGTCTCGGGTCATTTGGAAATGAAAAGACAACCCAAAAGGGCATTTTGGTTATTTTTACAAGGGGGATGAATAGTGATTTCGGGTTTTGTCTTATTATAAGTATTTGGAGATTAGTTGAATGTGGGTTCATTTATCTCTTCTACACAAAATTGAAAGGTCATCTTCTTAGAGAGAGTGAAAGGTTGCTTGGAAAGAGAAAAGCTTGCTTGGAAAGGAGGAGAACTAAAGACCAAAGGTCACCACCACCAACCACCACCGAAAGTGGCCGGAAAAAGGGGGAACCACCTATGTTATTCAACCCCAAAGGATCAGATCTTCATTAAAGGCAAGTGTTTGATATGTGCAACTTAAGTTCGTATATTGTCCATGTTAGAATAATTATGAAAAGAGATGATTTTTCATGTTTGGAAGATAAAAATGGAGTAGTAATGGATTTCTGGAAGTATGAAATATATAGGAATTAAACTCATGTTGTAGGTAGTTAGTAATCCAAGAAATATTCATCAATCTATGGAAGAAATTCTGAAAATCATTTTGTGTTCTTGAAGATAATATGTTGATAATTTTCTGGAAAAAGAGGCAAAAACGAGTGGAATGAGAAGAGCCAATTTGAAATGTTTAGATCTCCTTTTCGAGTGCATTTGGATGAGATTTAAGAAAAACTCAAAACACATACCTGACTCAATTTTTCGTGTAGAATCCAAATCTGAAGTCGGATTGATGATTCGAATAATTTTTGGAATTGATTTTTTTGAGTATTTAAAATATGAGAATTCATTATGTTGTTTCTTTTTAATGTTGGTTCTTATCCCAAAACTTTTGTGGATCTTTGGTGATTATTAATTGGATATTATGGGACTTAGAAAATATCAGTAGACCCTTGATAAGATTTGAATTAATTTGATTGGGATTTAAATTGATTAGAATGATGATAATTAAATTAAAGAAACTTCGATTGCTAGATTCATTTGTTGGATTATAATTGGTTTGCTTGAGGATTAAGGATAGTTCAAGTAGGGGAGATTTAATATAACACCTGGGTAGCCTTAGGGTTAAGATTTAAACATCAAGGACTGAGTTTAAGCTCATTATTGATTGTGCAAGGACTAAGTGTAATACGAGCGCTTAGCAGTATGACTCCTGGACAGAGATGGGAGTTTAGAACACATTTGGTTGAAAGAGGGTATGAGGTTATCCCAATCACGTATTTAAAGTTGACGGACCTCCTCGATAGACAAAGTTAAGTAGTAGTGTATTGGAGGGGTTCCTTGTTTGGATTTCGTTTTGCGAGACACTCCGCGCATGAACCTTAATGACGTCGGGAGTGGAGAGATGTTATAGGATGCGAGGATAATTAAATTATGAAGTAAAGATATGACATTTTAATACGTGGGATATAAAGAGATATAATGCTACGTAAGGGAATAATATAAGGTTAATGTGAGTACCTTGTTGTTAGTATACTATAGGTATGATAATACCTATTTGATTGATTAATGATTATGTGTATGACATACCTAGCTTACTTGCGATCGGTGGGAGGTTTGCGCGTGAGGGCAGTCATATCCTGATGAATTCATGGAATCTTTGATTTGTCGCTCGAGAACATAGGTCTATGAAAGACTTATCGGGGAGTTGATAAGTCCGCTGACTATGGGTACGTAGGTATGTGCGTGACCTATGGGTATGAGAACTATGTTCGCCTCCAATGATTGTGTTTTTGTTTGTGGTTCGAGAAATCCTTACCGAACCTTTTGTCTCTTATTCGACGACCAGCGATATTGGGACATGATAGCACAGTAATGCATTGCACCGCAGCTGTGACTCGGGGTGCCGTATTATATATGAATATATATATAATGGATTAAATGAATGAATGGATATTTATTATGGTTAAATCTATCTACGGTGATAATTGTAGATAACGGTGAATAGAGAAAGATAATTAAATTAAGTTAATGAATGTTTATTGAAAAACTTAATTCATATTAATTGAGAAATGATTCGTGTTAATGAGAAACGATGAGAAATGTAAATGAATAATAATGTGACGTATGGTATGGGACATATGGGGATTATGATATTGGGATGGAATTATAATATGGAGACTAGAAAAGAGGAACCATTAACTAGGAGGTTAATAGTAAACGTTAAGTGTGCACTCTAGTTGAGAGGTGAGAATGGCAAGTGAGAGTTGGGTCTAACATGTACATAATAAAAGATTTATTGCACTTGTTAAATACTTGCTGTTTTAAAAATTATTTTCACAATCGGGCTCTGACCCGTTTCCTTGCATATTTTCTTTTCTATTGTATCTTTTATATCAGGTGTCCAGCAACATGGACGCCAACCTTAGCGGATTATGACAGGCTATGGATTTATCGAGTTTTGCTTAGACGCCTATCATCATTTGATTCACAGTATTCTCTTAGTAGGGCATGTCGCCCAAAGGATTCAGTTATCTTCTTCTATCGGGGTCAAATACTATGGTATTTGTGTCATTTTAATACATTTGATATTGTTGGGATTACTGTAATGGATTAATATTATTTGGGAATGTTTATTCCAATTGCATTCAACTTATTTTGTGTTATCTAATTGGTTATCAGTGTTGTAGAATAAAATGTGTTGTGTTATTCTTAAATTGGAAATGGATTTTGTTAAATTAAAATTTGAAAAGTTTTTAACACCAGCTTAATTAAGTATTGGGTGAGTTGTAAATATTTTAGACAATGATGCTAAGAATGAGCCAACTGTATATTTTGTTTTAATTTGGTATGGGACTGGCCACCCGGTATTTAATTAGGCGGGGTGTTACATTTACGTTGATAAATTTATAATTTTTGGGATGTGCAATTTTATTTTTATCAGGCGTGTCATCTTATTCTTAACATGATACTCAAGTAAATTGCATCATTTTGTGCCATCGATATATTTTATAAGTTGAAAATAATTATAAGTATAAGAATTTATTTGTGTAAAAAAATTACAGTTTTTTTTTAAATTTCAAAAAAAGAGGAGAGCGAAAATGATGAATTATATATATATATATATATATATATATATATATATATATATACACACAGAGAGAGAGAGAGAGAGAGAGAGAGAGAGGTGAAGACAGGGATACAAGATGATGGTGGATGAAATGAATGTGTGAGGGAGTGGAATAAAATAAAAAATAGTTTATTTAATAAAAGGATAAAGAAGTGTGAGATGTGGGGTAATATGTGTGAGTAGGTAGGTCATACAAAATTAAAAAAAAAAAGATAATGGGTATGTGTGTGGAAAAAAAGTAAAGAAAGAAAAGATGATGGATGAGTGTCTTGGAAATAATTATGTAGTAAATATTACAAAAATAAAAAAAAGAAGGTTTGAAATAATACAAAATTTTATATAAAAGGAGGGGATTGCCTTCCCTCTCTTCATTTTATTAGTTATCAAATAAAAAAAATTAATTAGTGGTTTAAGAGAAGAAGAAGAAGAAAGAAGGAAATAAGATAGACTAAATACAGGAGGATTATTCGAGGAGGGAAGCTTGGATTATTTCAAATTTATTTTGCACTTTCATTCCAACTTAGATATTATCTCAAGGTGAGTCGTAATTGTTCCTTTATTTTAGAACATTCTAAATATATTTGTAATTACATGAAATAAATTGTTGAAATTGAAATATTTATGCTTAGATGTAGAATAGAATTAAATTTTGTAAATATTTATGTACACATATATTTATATGTATGAAGTGAAATGTATATAATGTTATAAGGATTTGAATTTTGTGTTAAAAAGAATTGACACATTTGACTAAAAAATATGTACCTGTAATTTGGGTAATTTATATCATGTTTACTATTAATAAATATATGTGAAACTTGAAAGAGAATGAAAGAAATGTATTAATATTCTAGATATTTTTCTTATCTTTTCATACTTTTAAATACCAAACAAAATACTTGAATATTTTAAAACTTTATATTGCATGATTATTAATTCGGAAAAAAATACTAACAGAATGAATATGGAAATATTCGTAATGGTAATTATTTATGTGTGTTGATAAATAGATAAAAAAATGAATTTTATTCATTGTACGAGTATAATAAACGGGTTGAATGAACCCAAATAATAAACTACGTGATTGAATAATCATATTTGAGAATTGATAAAGAACGTATTTTAAATGTTTCAAAATTAAAATGGAAGGATTTTTGAATGATTGACTAAATTGTGAAGAGTTAAATATATGAATTTTCGGACTTATGCAAAGGAAGTATAATGGATAAAAGGAAATAATTACTAAATCACGTATGAGATGTTTTAAGTAAAAATATCCTAAGTAAATCCTTATAGTTCACGAGTGCTCCAGTATATTGATTAAGGGCTTAAAACTCTTGAGTGAACTCGATCACCGAGATGATTTTCTAAATAGATTATATAAGGCTAGGAGTGGGTGAGGCCTTTTGTATTTTTTTGTCATGCCTTAAAGCCTTTCGATCGAATTTTTAAATTTATTATTCCATCATAAATATGAGGCGTGGACCATTATTGTGTCACAAACATAATCTATAACCATAGGGTGGAAAAATCAAACCCGAGACTAATGTTCCGGTGCAAGTTTGGATTCAGAGTGGTGTTATCATTATGGGGAGGCATGGGAGAGTCATCTATGTAGGCCGGATCAGTAGGAGGACAAAGTGGAATGAACTAAAGTGAAAAAAGAAAATTTTAGAAGCCTTAAGTTTAATTTTAATTTAAGAGTTTACAATAATAAATTATGTTATGTTAATTCTAAAAATATTATACTACATCAAAAATTAATATCTCTCTGAAATTTCAAAAATACCTAAATGGAAACTTTGATTCAATTGGTTATTTATGTCACTTCACTTTAAGAGATTGGGCCATATAATAATAAATGTTGTGTTGCCCCATGTTATTTTCAATATAAGTAGTTATATTGATAAAGTTGAATACGGAAAAGAAACTACCGCTGCCACTAATGGAAAACTATATCCTTATCCAGAGATGTGAGCAAAACTAACTATCTTATTTCGTTGAATTATTAATGATTGGTATATATTATTAATGAGTAAGATGGTTATGTTTTTAACTAATTAGGAGTTTTATTATGTGATTCTTACAAGTATTTTAAATACTGACTCGAGTTGTGTTTATGCATGTGTAGCACCCCATATTTTAAAAATATTTTAAATTATACGCGTGTTCGTAATTTTAAAATAATCAAAAAATAAATTGTCCCAGATAAATAATAATCATAGAATAAAAAAGATTAATATTTATGTATAATTATATTTACTTGTTTGATAAGTAAATGATAACGCATTAAATTATGTTACGTCGTAAGTGGTTAAAGCAACGATTTTATTAATATTTCATCCGGGACACGCGGGTAGAGTCATTTCAGGAATGAGATATAAATTTTATCTTAGAGGACTAATATGTTAGTTTTGAGTGCACCAATGATCCGGAATAGGTCGAAATAATGTAGAATAGGTACCCGAGGATTACAATTGGTTTCTGGGAACTTTTTAGACTAAGTGGGAGCCGTAGAAGGGCATGCATGTCATTTTACTTGAGGGGAAGACCCTAGTTCAATATTAGAGAGTTTTAGGTTAATAATTAATCAATGTGGATAGAGTAGGGATTCCATATATTCACCCAAAGAGGCTAGTATTTGTCAGAAAATGAGAAAATAGAAGAGAAATTGAGAAAAGAGAAGGAAAAGAGGATCCGAGGAGGAAGGTCATTGTATTCGGGTTGAAGATCATCCCCCAAAGAGGAATTTCAGAAGAGAAAAATCACAATACATAATCTTTAAGGCAAGTATTTATTTCCTTTAATATTCTTATATAATTTCATTTATCATGCAACTTCGGTGTAGAATAATATGATTTTCGAGTTGGGAAAACTAAGTAAAATTCGGGTTTTGAATTATTTAAATGATAGAAGATGAATATAATAATGTTTCTAATATGAATTTGATATAAATATATTATAAAAAATAAGTTCTTGAATGAATTAAGAAGAATAGATCAAATTTTGAAACTAGGGTTACTATAGCATGAATTCTTGATTTAATTCGTTGTTGGGTAAATTAGATGTCGTTTCAGGATGGTTTTTAGGTAGAAAATTGTTGGTTTATGTTTGGGGATCGATTAGGGTTCATGTATGGGGTTTTCTGAAGGTTAGTGTGACACCCCGCCTAATTAACCCCGGGTGATCAGTCCTAAATTAAGTTAGAACAGGTTTCTCAGTTGGATCATTCTTAGCATCACAACCGCCTTTTTAATTACTAACCACCTAAGTGAGAAAATTAGTCTGGTGCCAAGTTTTATCTTTCATAAATTTAAATGAAATTTCATGAGAAAAATAAAATAACACAATTAATCACAATTAGCTAAAACAACCATACACAATTAATTGACTAACCGAATAAACCATCGGCCCAAAATCCAACAAATATAAAATAAAGACAAGTAATCAATCCCAACAAGTCTGGCAGAAACTAAATGAACTGTGAGCGACATGCTCAAAATAACTGATAGAAGTCTCTACACTAGAATGAAAGAATGAGGCGTCTATCAAAACTCCCGTAACATTCACATATGCTGCAGCAACGGATTTCCTAAAATAGAGTCAAGCCTGGCGTCCATGTGGATGGACACCTAAAAGGTTTTAAAATTTTTATAGCAAGGGTTAGTACCCAAAAACATTTGACTTGGATACTATGCTTCGCCTCAATATTGTTTGTGTATGTATTTGTACAGTTCGAGAGTGATTCCGAACTTGTATTTCCTATAGTGTGATTGATACGGGGATTGGATAACAGATTATGCCCGCACCATAGTTTTTATGTGGGGTGCCGTTATGATATATATATTATACGAGTAGTTAATATATATATATGAAATTCTGAAATCTGGAACTGCCTACTGTGATTTGATATGTAGGACATTGTTGATGACTCAAATTATAAATACTTGTGTTGAGAAAGTATAATATGACACTGGAAAACTTTAGTGATTAATAAAGTTAAAAGGGAGAACTTTGGTTACAAATTGAAATCTTACGTTTTAAATACTTGTGTTGTTCAGTTGTAAATCCTGCGAATAACCTAAGAGAAGTTAAATCATTGGGGAAAGATAGTGTGGTATATGACGAGATAGACCATTGGGAAGGTTAGTGCGATAGGTGTGCACATTAGAAGAGAGGTGAGAATTTCTCAAGAGAGTGTCGCACTAATATGTTGTTGCATTGTCCTGTAATCAATTTCAATACTTGTTAAACTATTTTTAAAACGGTTCTACATTCGGGCTCTGACCCGTTTGCTGTTACTTCTTCTCTCTTGTGTCTATATATATATGTATTACAGGTGCCCAGCCACATGGGTGTCTTACTTAGGATTCTTTGGATGGAGCGCACTGTAGCTTTTGTGGGAGTTGCATGCCATTGCTTAGACGACCTCATTTTTGACTCTACTTCTAGTTCATCTTTATCCAGCAGGGGCATGTGTCGCCCTTTTTCATTATTTAGTTGGTATTGTCAGAGATTCTAATTCTTTTATATTTCAGTATCTTTATTTCGGGATTGTTACTGTCAGGATGTTTTCCTTAGTATTTTAATGCTGGGATTTATTATTGTTGGGTAAACTCTTAAATGTTCATTTTATTCTTCTACGTATTGTGAGACTCTTTAGATGTTAATGGTTTAAGGTTTTATAACCGGATTTTATAAAATGAGAATAATGGTTTAAATGGTTTTGACACTTAGCTTAATTAATTAGGGTGTTTAATTTGGAAAAGTTTTATTTTTTGACAGTGATGCTGAGAATGAACCAACTGGTCACCTTGAATTAATTTAATAAAGGAGTGATTTCCCGGTATTTAATTAGGCGGGGTGTCACAGGTGGTATCAGAGCATCAGGTTCTAGAGTCCTTAGGATCTGTACGGCTTATTATGCTTTCAGCGTTGCTTTGTTTGTTATAGAGCCCTATGTTTAGGATTGTCGATTTCTTTGATGAGATTTAGTTCTCCTGTTATAATGTGTATACATTAGTGAATTCTAATTTCGTTCGGATGCGTGCGTGTGCCGAGCGATGACGGATGTCAGAAGAGGACTGTTAAGCGGACATCAGGAGGCAGGGCTCAGTTGAGATTATAAAATATATCCGAGGATGATGACCGTAGTTGAGGTCACATCCATTGTGGCACGAGAAGCCAAGACTAGAAAGGCGACTAAGGCGCAACAATGATTTCCAAATGCTGTTATAGTCAAATGAGGTGCGAGGGTAAACTTACCCAACATACTACAAAAACGTGTAGAGACTGTCAGTGGGAAATTCAAAAAAATGCGGAAATTGTATGTGTTTACCAAAGGAGGTAAAGTATCCAAAGGCTTAAATATAGGACCGAGTGTGGCAAATGGAGTGAAAATTTAGAGAAAATTTTCTTGGCTTTCGGGACAAAGTTATAATGGTTGGGGTCAACCACCAATTTTAGAAGTGGAATGCTATGCCTATAGGAGAACCTTAGGTACAGTGTTGACCGTATGTTCCTTCCTCAACTGTTCTGGGTGAGAAGAAAATGTGGTTCTGAACTCATCGCAGGAGGGCATGACAGAAGTTCAATTGTGAATATGAATCCAAATCGTTAGCGAATTTTGTATCGGAAGATGTAGATACTAGTGGAGGAAACGACTCCAAGTGGGAGACCAACTTGTAATAATAGTTTATAATACTCGAGGAGGAAATTCTGATGGACGACCGGATCAGAGGTTGACATTGTCATATTTTGTCAAAATAGATGATAATGCTCCTTGGGTGGGAAGCTTAAAGAAATTGAAGAATTTAGTCGAGAATAAGACTGAATACAACGGTGGTGATATAGCACCACAAAGGGATGTGGATATACATCAGGGGACCCATTTAAATGATTCGGATAATGGAATTCTTACCAAGTGATGGTAAATTCAGTAAGTACTATTATAGATAGTAGCACGATCTTTATGACCTAAAAACCTAAAGGAACAATCGGGATGGTTAACAGGAATCGAGTTTACTAAAGTCCGAGAGGAGGACAAATCCTAACCTGGTTAGTAGGACATGTGGTAAGTGGATTATGTGTTGAGGTATTTTGTGCGGAGTGAGATCGCTCGCGATAATATGTTCCAAAGTGAGTATAAGGACAAGGATAAGGTGCCTAGTAAAAGGAAATGATTAAAGTAATTTTGTTTGGTCTGAGTAGACGTGTTACGTCCAGAAACCACTTGCGCAGTCAAGACGATTGGCAAGGTGGAAGTATAAATTGTATCCTCAGAGGATGAGGCGTGTTTATGTGACACGAGCGATTCACTATATTTTGTTCCTTGCTAGATTAGCATGTGAGACGAGCTTAATGCATATCATTATAAACGTTATTAAAATGTGAATATTTTTCCCTAGTGTAGCGGGATTTTTCTTTAGTACTATCCTCGGAGGATGAATGAGTATATTAACAGCGTTTTATACTTTATTGAGGTTACTCGTTGTAGTGATGCGATACACGAGTATGATATTATCCTTGTTAAAATGTTATAGAAATGGTTAGTACGATAGTGGGCATTTATTGCAAGGCTATCGGAGTGGTTGCATTAGCGCAACATGTTTTATGTTTGTTTTGGCGAGGCTTTACCTGTGAGAAGGTTGGACTCGCACTTATATTATCTATCCTAGAGACTTCGGAGGAGATAGTGGGCTCGAGATATTCGATGCCAAAGTATGTATAGACTTTGTCAGTATAATTCCGTATGTATCGGTATTTATCGTTGAGCGAAAAGATTTGACTCGGTATTATGTTTAGCACTCCGGACTTAGTGATAGGAAGAGTGCAGTGTTATATTTATCCTTAAGAGATGTGGGAGTTAAGAGTTATACCCCTAATGTTAGAAAAAGGAAATTTAGAGAATTTCGATCGTATGTATCCGAGGTTTATAGAATGTAATTACCATCAACTAATACGGGACGATAGTGAAATTGGCGAAATGCTTTTGTTAAGCATAATTACGAGAGAAATTGTAACTTTTCTGTCAAGGGACGGAATAAAGGGGTATATACTATGGACGGAGGACCTAACGGATTTCGATAACCGAAAATGCTAGGTAGTAGTGTATCGGGGGGGTTTCTTGTTTGGATTTTGCTTTGCGAGACATCCCACGCATGAAACTTAGTGTAAGGTTGGAAATAGGGGGACGTTTGGTCACTATTCCATGAGTTCGGTACCCTGGTCAAAATGGGATCAAGTAATTATGTATGTAAGTTGGAAGTTGAATTTTGATTTAAAGCCATTGGAGTCGGTTGTGTGGTAAGAAAGCATTAAAAGTTTTGCTTTGTCACCACGAGTTAAGGGGGCGAAATGATAATAAGGAAGATTTAAAATTTTGATTTTTAGGGTGATTAAAGTGTTGTAATCACGCTGCAAGCACCACGGAGAACAAAGAATTTGTTTATTAGTATGGAGCATATGTGATGCTTACACTAGTATGCCCGGTTTATAGGGTGTGTAGACATCCTGGTTAACTGATGATAATACTCGTTCGAGATGAAGGGGCGTGGCAATGGACGTGTGGAAAATTTGTTTGTGGGGCTAACAGAACGAAGTGGAAGTGACATAGTGGATTAAACGTCACAAGAGGAACAATAATCCATGCATAGGTGTGCAATTAGAATAGCACACCCAAATTTGAATTGGAAGACTGTGGGAAGCCATTTAAGAAGAGTATTCCTTGAATGGAGCAGAATTAAATGATTATGAAGAACACTCGGAGCAGAAATGATTAGAAATCAAATGTGAGAGCGACTCACACATATAAAGGATGATGATGTTAGTATAATATAAGAGGTCCAGAAGTTCGCTTCGTGGAGAGAAGAGCACGGGTCGGAACTTTCGGCATACTCCAAGGAAGGAAGGGGAGTATTGCGTGTCAATTAATGTGAGACATTTCAAGGAAAAATCGATGTTTAGAGGGACATAGTGAGTAGTCCCTACATGCACCGCCCATAGGTAAGGTTTGGTTGAAAGAGAAGAATCAACCAAAGAATTTTGTGTTTATCGACAATTCCTGAAATTGGAAGAGGTCGGTACAGTCCTTGGATGGGTTGCCATCGTCAAAACAAGATTAAGGGTTCATCCCGAACATGTGAATTAAGCCACTGAGAAGGAAGTGATTGATATTCCTTTGGAATCGTTTACAATATAAACTTGTATGCCCCAGACTTCCTTTGAAAGGAAGGATCGCGCCAGTGCATGATCCGACGCAGTATAAATTTCTAAATCAGGATGAGATTGGTAAATCCCACCTTTGATATGGGATTTCAGAAACCAGCGGAGATAAGGTTTCGTTTCGAGTAGGATGTATCACCCTTATCCAGGGAATAGGCGCATGGTGATTAAAGATTTGGGGAGCTACATGAAGGAGATTTTGGAATCTTGATACGATGATTTCAGGAATGCTCTGTAGAAGCACTCGTACCTGTTTGTCGCGTGCAAAGTACTTATTAAGGTTTTGTTATGGAAGAACCTCGACTATTCTCCTTCCGTATGTTTAGAAGAGAGTAGATAATCAGAATTTTTGGATCGGTCGAGAGAACATCTGATAACTGTGGTAGAATTCCACGACTGTTTTAGACGAGCAAGAGTAATCAAATGTTCGTAAAATTTCCTCAGAATGGGAGTTTTGTATATGAATAAATCTGAGTATTTGTCATGTAGTGAGGTGCGACCTCCTAATGATAGTAAGATAATGAAATGTATAACGTATAGGCGTGACTTATGCGAATATTGTCGGTTGGGAGCACAAGGTGAAGTGTCTCCAATGAGAATGTAAAACAATGTTGTTGTGAAGAAAGGGCTATAGTGATGTAATACCCCGTACTTTTGGCTATATTTATTTTTGGGATTAATTAATTAAATTGCGTATTAATTGGAAATTAATCCGGGTTATAAATACTGATGTGATGCGAAATGGTATTTGATTATGTGCATATATGATTATATATGTATCTAGTACTACAAAATTTGTCGTGAGATTTATATACGGCATTTTAGAAATTTTGTTGAGACGCGTGGGACCGCCGCGTCACGGTATATTATTTTGTTAATAAAAGTGAATTTAAAATCTATAATCTGTATGGTCATTTTGAGTGCGTCAACGCGTCCGGAAGGGTCGAGATAGTCAGAAAACACTAGCCGGGGGTATAGTTTGGGTCCCGGGGTATTTTTAGGCCATACCGGTAACTTAAAGGGTATTTTAGTAATTTGGTATTTTTGGGTAATTAAAAGTGACGAAAATTGAGAGTTGTAATCTGATAAGGGATTGACCCCAACCAACCTTTATTAACGCCATAAGCTACGTAGGTTATCATTATTCTTCCAACTCTCCCAAAGGAAACCCTAGCCACCATAGCCATCTTTGGAAGAAGAAAGCTTGAAGAAGGAGAGAGAGAGAGAGAGGAATTCTGCAGAGATTCTTCACCAAATCAACACCAAATCCGAAATCAAACCAAGGCAAGTGATTTATTCCATTTAAATTTCGGAGAATGCTTCTTCCATGTTAGATTATTCAAAAATTTTGTATGTTCTTGGAAGATAATGAAAAACCCATAAGATTGGAGTTATTAATTTGAATTTTGGGATATAGGTTGCATGTAGAATGTTACTGGAAGATTATATTAAGAGAATTATCGACTTTTGTTATACCAAAAACGGATTTAAGATGAGGTTCATGACTGTTCTTGAGAAAAATCAGAAAAACTAGGTTTTGATGAAGATTGATCCATATGTAGCCTATAGTTGTTGAAATATTGATTTATGGACGTTAGTAATATTGTAGGATTGTTACATAACATTTCTATAACGTTATATCTGAGAATCATACGTTAGAAATAAATTTTGGACGTTTTCAAATCTGCAGAACGAAGCAGTCCGTAGCCATACCTGTTCGATCGATCGATCGACATTCATCAGTCGATCGATCGACTAAATTGATCGATCGATATTCATAGGTCGATCGATCGACCTTCCCAGAATGAGTGAAATTTTCCTTAATATGATTTTAACGATGGAAACCCTCGGAGAATATGTTTGGAGACTTTGTGAATACCCTTAGCTTTAAGGAAGACCAGTAGGCATGATTATGAAGTGGGACTTTAATCAAAATGTAATTTGAGGAATTATTCTAAATTGTTGAAATTCGTTATGTAAGATAATATTTGGGTTAATAGTACAAATTTGAATAAGTTGATGAAATAAGGTTTGGGGCAGAAGTAAAGACCTTAGGTATAAAGATATTATGGGAACTTAGTAGTCTATTCGAGATAGGTTTTAAGTTTAAGGAACTACGACGTGAGACGTGTTGGTAATTTAACCTTATATTAACGGGAGACTTGAAATACATAAGTTTGGAATAATGGTATTATGATGTAGCTTATACCTTATTAAAATGGTGATATCTAAGATGTGTGAATGCTTAGTATATAATTTATGTGTATGACATACCTACCATACTTGCTATCACGGGGGAGGTTTGCGTTCGCTTAGGACCCTCTAATCCTTGTGTGCCTACGGGGGGGATATAGACTGGTACCTTGATGAACATAGATCATAGAAGGACTTATTGTGATATTAATAAGTCTGCATGACCATGGGAGCGTAGGTATGTGCGTGACCCATGTGATGGTGACTGTGTTCGCCTCCATTATTTGTGATGTTGTTATCGGTAAACTATTCCTGAGAGATTCGGAATATGTAATCCTTATGTACGTGATGTACCGGGATGGATAGCAGAGTATGTGCGCACCATAGCTTAGATTGCGGGGTGCTTGTATCGTATATTTATGATGTGAATAATATACATTAAATTAATGGAAATCCTCATGTTAATGTTGTAAAAATATTACGGTATTGTTTCGAAATATAATGAGTTAGCTGATAGTTATATCAATGGCATAGTTATTAACTGAGTTTACATTAAACCCCTATGTAATTACGAGCGTTATAATAGAACCAAGTAATAATGGCAGGTCCTATGATAAGTCTAGCTAGATTCGATGTCACTTAGCTAGTGGTTTGTGTCGTTATAGATGGGTACTTACGTTAGGAGTGCACAGTTAGTCGAGAGGTGAGAATTTAATGTGAGTGCACGTCCTAACATGTACTTTGCATTTAATGTTTTAAATGTTTTTAAAGCACTTGCAGGTTTTTAAAATGATTTCCACTTTCGGGCTCTGACCCATTTGCTTTCAAATATATTTTCTTGAAAAACCATTTTAGGTGCCCAGCCACAAGGACACCAAGCATAGGATTCTCATTCAGGTGACGAGCTGTAGCTGTTTGTGGAAGCTACAGGGACTTGCTTTTAGACGCCTCTCTCATTTGGATTCCAGTCTCAGCATCTATCAGTTATAGGGCATGTTGCCCAATTCTATTAGACATTTTTACATTTCAGTTTTCAGACTCTAGCATGTATTGCTCAGTATTCAGTTTTAGTTATTTATTTCAGTTTACTTATCAGTTGTGGGATTTGTATTGAGGAGTTTTTCCTCCAGACTTTATTTACTCTATTGTGATGGTTATTCGTTTTACTTCAGTATGGTGAATGGTGTTATTTAGTTATTCATTACTCTTGTTGCATGTTAATCAGATTTAATAAAATTTGGCACTTACTTTTTAAATACTAGGTGGTTAGTAATAATAAAACGTTTTCGACAGTGATGCTATTAACTGAGCCAACTTGGCATTTTGAATTAATTTTATAAAGGAGTAGCTACCCGGTGTTTAATTAGTCGGGGTGTCACGGGTGGTATCAGAGCATCAGGTTCTAGTGTCCTTTAGGATCTGTACGGCTATTATGTTTCCGCTACGTTCCTTTGATATAGAGCCCTATATTTTAGGACTGTTGTACTCTTTTTGTGTGTACGTTTCGTTCTTCAGCTATTTTAAAGTTTATCTGTAGACTTATAAACTTTGTTCTTATTTCAGATGCCTCCACGACGTGCACGACGAGTTCCCAGGAATGCTACGCCCGAACCACAGCCCACTCCAGTTCAGGGCATGTTGAACGCCACTGAGGTTGCAGCTATAGTAGCTCAAGCGGTGAATGCCGCGATTGCCGTTGTTCAGCAGGCACCGCCTCAGGCGCCGGTTGCCGCGCCAGCACAGGTTAATGCATTTTCGTCTGCTTGGGAACGTGTACGCGACGCTTTTCAGAAAGCGCATCCGCCAGAGTTTGCAGGAAGCTCAGATGTGGTAGTCTCAAGCCAATGGAGGAAGGATATGCAGAGGCATTTGAGGATGCATGAGTGCTCTGATGTTCAGAAGCAGGTGCTAGCTACTTTCAAGCTAGTTGGATCTGCGCTGCAGTGGTGGGAGTCCATTACCACCGCAGAGGAGAGGGATACCCTCACGATACAGGAGTTCTGGGTGCGGTTCGACCGCAAGTACTTTCCGTCCGCAGTTCATACAGAGATGAGGAGGAAGCTGATGAGTTTGAAGCAGGAGAGCAAGACAGTGGCCGAGTATGAGGCCGAATTCACTAACCTGTTGAATATCGTTCCAGACGAGATTCCAACAGAGAAGAAGAAGATAGAGAAGTTCACTGATGGGTTGAATTGGAGGATCCGTCAGCATCTGCTAGGGAACCTATCGTTGGCCACATATTCTGATGTGGTTAACGCTGCACTACTGCACTGCCAGGACCACCGTTTTCATATGGCCGAGGGCAAGCGGTCAGGGGAGTCTAGCCATCAGGGCAGGACTGGAGGACATGGTGCCAGCGGGGCACAGACCGGTCAGGGGCAGAGACAGACTGAGCAGGGTACCCAGCAGGGGGACAATAAGAGGTTCCGGTCAGGGAACTACAGGCAGGGACAGGGAGGTTTCCGCCAAGGCCATCAGGGTCCAAACGGCCATCAGGGCCAGCAGGGGCAGCAGTTTCACCAGGGCCAGCAGGGCCAAGGGAGGAACGGTAACGGCCACCAGGGCCGGGGACAGCAGGGGCAGAGGGGAGGGAACTTCCCAGGGAAGTGCTTTACTTGTGGCAAGACTGGCCATAAGAAGCGGGATTGTCCTGATAGGGGCAGGGCCCCACAGCAGCAGCAGCAGGGTGCTCGCCAGGAGCCACAGAGACCTATGTTTCCCGCCGCTCTTCCTGCACCGCCACAGATGGCAGCATTGCCACCCATTCCAGCAGTCCCAGCTCAGCAGGGGCAGCTACAGTATGGACGTGTCTACAACGTTCACCAGGCTGCAGTTCCACAGGCACCGCCCGCGATCGAGGGTACGTTTCCTATCCATGGCACTATGGGTCGGGTGTTATTTGATACGGGTGCTACACACTGTTTTATTGCTACACACTTCGCGAAAGCTTTAGGATTGTTAGCTACGGCAGAGAGCACAGTGACGTGTGTCGACTCACCATTAGGGAGTGGGTCACTTATTTTCTTTATATGCCGGGGAGTGGGGGTAGAGGTTGGTGGTTTGGTATTACCTGCGGACATGTTAGTGTTAGACATGCATGTTCATGATGTGATCATCGGTATGGATTGGCTCGTAGCATATAGGGCCATGATTGATTGCTTCAGCGGGAGCATTGTTTTTGCCATTCCGGGGCAAGAGATGTTTGTAGTGGCGATGCCTCGCCCAGAGGGAGGATCGACCGCTCATCTGTATTACATAGAGGAGGATACCTCTAAGGAGGTTGTGATTCCTTTAGATTCTATCCCAGTTGTCAGGGAGTATTCAGATGTGTTTCAGGAGATACCAGGCTTACCACCCAGTCGAGAGATAGACTTCGTTATTGATTTGCTACCGGGTACGAGACCTATAGCACGTGCACCGTACCGTATGGCTCCAGCTGAAATGCGAGAATTACGGGATCAGATAGAGCAGCTGTTAGGGCAGGGCTTTATTCGCAGGAGTACCTCACCTTGGGGCGCTCCAGTTTTGTTTGTGAAGAAGAGGGATGGTTCACTGAGATTGTGCGTGGACTACCGAGAGTTGAATAAGGTCACGATACGGAATAAGTATCCGTTGCCTCGAATCGATGACTTATTCGACCAGTTGAGAGGAGCTTCTTTCTTCTCGAAGATTGATTTGAGATCGGGATACCATCAGTTGCGTATCAAGGAGGAGGATGTCTCGAAGACTGCGTTCTTGTCGAGATATGGTTCTTATGAGTTTCGGGTTATGCCTTTCGGCTTGACCAACGCCCCAGCTGTGTTTATGGACTTGATGAACAGGGTGTTCAGAGATTTCCTCGATCAGTTTGTCATTGTCTTCATTGATGACATTCTGGTCTACTCTCAGACAGAGAAGGAGCACGCCGAGCATTTGAGGCAGGTTTTGCAGACACTTCGTCAGAACGAGCTGTATGCAAAATATGAGAAGTGCGGGTTTTGGCTGAAGGAGGTCCAGTTCTTGGGTCACATTATTTCCGACCAGGGAATATCTGTCGATCCGGGGAAGGTGTCAGCGGTGAGGGAGTGGGGACAGCCCACGACACCAACGGAGATTCGTAGTTTCTTGGGCTTAGCAGGATACTACAGGAGGTTTATTCGGGGTTTCTCGGAGATAGCAGGTCCTTTGACACATCTTACTCGTAAGGGTGTGCCATATATCTGGAGTGATGCCTGTCAGTTGGCATTCGATGAATTGAAGGACAGATTGACCTCAGCACCTGTGTTAGCATTGCCGAGACCGGGAGTTGAGTATTTGGTTTACACCGATGCGTCCCTGCAAGGGCTTGGAGGTGTTTTGCAGCAGGAGAGACAGGCCATAGCTTATGCTTCCCGTAAGCTTAAGCCTCATGAGAAGAATTACCCCACGCATGATTTGGAGTTGGCAGCAGTAGTATTTGCCTTACGGATTTGGAGGCACTATCTTTTGGGGGAGAAGTTTCAGCTGTTCACGGACCACAAGTCCCTACAGTATCTGTTCACGCAGAAAGAGTTGAACATGCGGCAGCGTAGGTGGCTTGAGTTTGTGAAGGACTACCAGTTCGACATCCAGTACCACCCGGGTAAGGCTAACGTGGTAGCAGACGCGTTGAGCCGCAGACCAGCAGATGAGGTGGCAGAGGTGTGGAAGGCTAAGTGGAAGGAATTGGGACACCAGGATGCAGTGGCCCGATCTTTCATGTCGGTGATGACGGTTACACCGCAGATTGTAACGAAGGTAGTACGGGCACAGGCCGATGACTCGTTATGTCAAGAGCAGATAGTTCGATTACTAGCAGAGGGAGCCGAGTCCTATACCGTTAGCTCAGACGGGGGATTGCGCTTCAATGGGAGGTTGGTAGTTCCGGAAGGGGAAGAACTGCGGCACGATGTGATGGCAGAGTCGCACGACTCACGGTTTGCGATACATCCCGGAGAGGACAAAATGTACCAAGACATGAGACGGCAATATTGGTGGAGCGGTATGAAGAAAGATATCGCTGAGTTTGTCTCAAAATGCGCCACTTGTCAGCTTGTAAAAGTGGACCATCAGAGACCAGCAGGATTGCTACAGCCGTTGGAGGTTCCGGTGTGGATGTGGGAGAGCATATCCATGGATTTTGTTACGGGGTTGCCTACGTCGCAGAGGGGTCACGACTCCGTTTGGGTAATTGTGGACAGATTGTCCAAGGTCGCTCACTTTTTACCCGTTAGGACTGATTACACTGCGGGTCAGTATGCCCAGCTCTTCATTTCAGAGATTGTGAGACTTCACGGTGTGCCCCTAAATATCGTGTCTGACAGAGACAAGATATTTGTTTTGAGGTTTTGGGAGAGTTTCCAGGAGGCCATGGGCACGGAATTGCGGTTGAGTACGGCTTATCACCCGCAGACCGATGGGCAGACCGAGCGCACCAATCAGATGTTGGAGGACATGCTACGCATGTGCATTATTGACTTCGGGGGTGGATGGGAGCAGTACCTTCCACTGGTGGAGTTTGCTTACAACAACTCCTATCAGTTCACTATTGGCATGGCTCCGTTTGACGCATTGTACGGTAGGCCTTGTCGTTCCCCAGCATGTTGGTTGGAGGTGGGGGACAACAAACTACTTGGGCCGGAAGTGATTCAGGATACTTCGGCAAGGATTGAGTTGATTCGGAGTCGCATTCGGGTAGCTCAAGACAGGCAGAAGAGTTATGCTGATGCGAAGAGATTTTTCAGGGAGTTCCAAGTGGGGGACCAGGTTTTGCTCAGGGTTTCTCCGATGAAGGGGATTATGCGATTCGGGAAGAAGGGGAAGTTGGCACTGAGGTATGTGGGGCCGTTCCCTATTATAGAGCGGATCGAACCAGTCGCGTATAGACTTGGGTTGCCGGAACATTTGCATCGGATTCACGACGTGTTCCATATTTCCTCGCTGAGGAAATACCTTAGGGACAATTTGGCTCATTCTCACATTGCTGTGGAAGACATCGATCTCCAGCCGGATAGCTCCTACGAGGAGGGGCCAATTGCTATTTTGGACCGAAGCGAGAGGAAACTGCGGTCAAAGATAGTCCCGTTAGTGCGTGTTCAGTGGCGACATCACAATGTCGAAGAGTCCACATGGGAGCGCGAGGATGAGATGCGCGAGCGTTATCCAGAGCTGTTTTTAGCAGGTACCTTCTAGTTTCGAATTTCGGGACGAAATTCAGTTATTAGGGGGGAAGTACGTAATACCCCGTACTTTTGGCTATATTTATTTTTGGGATTAATTAATTAAATTGCGTATTAATTGGAAATTAATCCGGGTTATAAATACTGATGTGATGCGAAATGGTATTTGATTATGTGCATATATGATTATATATGTATCTAGTACTATAAAATTTGTCGTGAGATTTATATACGGCATTTTAGAAATTTTGTTGAGACGCGTGGGACCGCCGCGTCACGGTATATTATTTTGTTAATAAAAGTGAATTTAAAATCTATAATCCGTATGGTCATTTTGAGTGCGTCAACGCGTCCGGAAGGGTCGAGATAGTCAGAAAACACTAGCCGGGGGTATAGTTTGGGTCCCGGGGTATTTTTAGGCCATACCGGTAACTTAAAGGGTATTTTAGTAATTTGGTATTTTTGGGTAATTAAAAGTGACGAAAATTGAGAGTTGTAATCTGATAAGGGATTGACCCCAACCAACCTTTATTAACCCCATAAGCTACGTAGGTTATCATTTAGTCTTCCAACTCTCCCAAAGGAAACCCTAGCCACCATAGCCATCTTTGGAAGAAGAAAGCTTGAAGAAGGAGAGAGAGAGAGAGGAATTCTGCAGAGATTCTTCACCAAATCAACACCAAATCCGAAATCAAACCAAGGCAAGTGATTTATTCCATTTAAATTTCGGAGAATGCTTCTTCCATGTTAGATTATTCAAAAATTTTGTATGTTCTTGGAAGATAATGAAAAACCCATAAGATTGGAGTTATTAATTTGAATTTTGGGATATAGGTTGCATGTAGAATGTTACTGGAAGATTATATTAAGAGAATTATCGACTTTTGTTATACCAAAAACGGATTTAAGATGAGGTTCATGACTGTTCTTGAGAAAAATCAGAAAAACTAGGTTTTGATGAAGATTGATCCATATGTAGCCTATAGTTGTTGAAATATTGATTTATGGACGTTAGTAATATTGTAGGATTGTTACATAACATTTCTATAACGTTATATCTGAGAATCATACGTTAGAAATAAATTTTGGACGTTTTCAAATCTGCAGAACGAAGCAGTCCGTAGCCATACCTGTTCGATCGATCGATCGACATTCATCAGTCGATCGATCGACTAAATCGATCGATCGATATTCATAGGTCGATCGATCGACCTTCCCAGAATGAGTGAAATTTTCCTTAATATGATTTTAACGATGGAAACCCTCGGAGAATATGTTTGGAGACTTTGTGAATACCCTTAGCTTTAAGGAAGACCAGTAGGCATGATTATGAAGTGGGACTTTAATCAAAATGTAATTTGAGGAATTATTCTAAATTGTTGAAATTCGTTATGTAAGATAATATTTGGGTTAATAGTACAAATTTGAATAAGTTGATGAAATAAGGTTTGAGGCAGAAGTAAAGACCTTAGGTATAAAGATATTATGGGAACTTAGTAGTCTATTCGAGATAGGTTTTAAGTTTAAGGAACTACGACGTGAGACGTGTTGGTAATTTAACCTTATATTAACGGGAGACTTGAAATACATAAGTTTGGAATAATGGTATTATGATGTAGCTTATACCTTATTAAAATGGTGATATCTAAGATGTGTGAATGCTTAGTATATAATTTATGTGTATGACATACCTACCATACTTGCTATCACGGGGGAGGTTTGCGTTCGCTTAGGACCCTCTAATCCTTGTGTGCCTACGGGGGGGATATAGACTGGTACCTTGATGAACATAGATCATAGAAGGACTTATTGTGATATTAATAAGTCTGCATGACCATGGGAGCGTAGGTATGTGCGTGACCCATGTGATGGTGACTGTGTTCGCCTCCATTATTTGTGATGTTGTTATCGGTAAACTATTCCTGAGAGATTCGGAATATGTAATCCTTATGTACGTGATGTACCGGGATGGATAGCAGAGTATGTGCGCACCATAGCTTAGATTGCGGGGTGCTTGTATCGTATATTTATGATGTGAATAATATACATTAAATTAATGGAAATCCTCATGTTAATGTTGTAAAAATATTACGGTATTGTTTCGAAATATAATGAGTTAGCTGATAGTTATATCAATGGCATAGTTATTAACTGAGTTTACATTAAACCCCTATGTAATTACGAGCGTTATAATAGAACCAAGTAATAATGGCAGGTCCTATGATAAGTCTAGCTAGATTCGATGTCACTTAGCTAGTGGTTTGTGTCGTTATAGATGGGTACTTACGTTAGGAGTGCACAGTTAGTCGAGAGGTGAGAATTTAATGTGAGTGCACGTCCTAACATGTACTTTGCATTTAATGTTTTAAATGTTTTTAAAGCACTTGCAGGTTTTTAAAATGATTTCCACTTTCGGGCTCTGACCCATTTGCTTTCAAATATATTTTCTTGTAAAACCATTTTAGGTGCCCAGCCACAAGGACACCAAGCATAGGATTCTCATTCAGGTGACGAGCTGTAGCTGTTTGTGGAAGCTACAGGGACTTGCTTTTAGACGCCTCTCTCATTTGGATTCCAGTCTCAGCATCTATCAGTTGTAGGGCATGTTGCCCAATTCTATTAGACATTTTTACATTTCAGTTTTCAGACTCTAGCATGTATTGCTCAGTATTCAGTTTTAGTTATTTATTTCAGTTTACTTATCAGTTGTGGGATTTTTATTGAGGAGTTTTTCCTCCAGACTTTATTTACTCTATTGTGATGGTTATTCTTTTTACTTCAGTATGGTGAATGGTGTTATTTAGTTATTCATTACTCTTGTTGCATGTTAATCAGATTTAATAAAATTTGGCACTTACTTTTTAAATACTAGGTGGTTAGTAATAATAAAACGTTTTCGACAGTGATGCTATTAACTGAGCCAACTTGGCATTTTGAATTAATTTTATAAAGGAGTAGCTACCCGGTGTTTAATTAGTCGGGGTGTCACAAGTGATTGAGCGCCGTAATGTGTAGTTAATTTATTTACGGAAAAGGATATCCAGAATTGTGCTACCTGATAGGCCTTGTTTTCCGAATTTCGGGACAAAATTCAGTTATTAGGGGGGAAGTATGTAATACCCCGTATTTTTATAGCTTTTAAATTATGGGATTAATTAAATTTAATTGAGATAAATTAATTTAATTTTAATCCGGAATGTTGCTTTAAATATTTACTAGCGTGACGAGAGTTATTAATTATTGGAAATTTTTTATTTGTTGAATATTACTGTACGAGTATAGTAATATATGAGATTTATTTTTATAATATTGTCACGTGTGAATAAAATGACAATTATGGAAATTTATGTCGGGACGCGCCTGTGTCGCGTCGGGACTAAATGTTGATTAATAAAAGTGAATATTTTATAAGTTGTTCGTATGGTCGTTTTGAGTGTGCTAACGTGTCCGGAAGGGTCGAGATAGTCAGAAAAGTGTACTCGGGGGTTTAGTTTGAGTCTCGGGGCTATTTTTAGGCCCA
Source organism: Sambucus nigra (assembly GCA_949130495.1). Lineage (NCBI taxonomy): Eukaryota > Viridiplantae > Streptophyta > Magnoliopsida > Dipsacales > Adoxaceae > Sambucus > Sambucus nigra. Next base: position 303,897,006 of record OX422207.1, on the reverse strand, counting down.
ATTAGTACTCCGGGAGGGCGTTTTGGACATTTCGTAATTATGGGTAATTAAACCTACGAAAATTATAAGGGTTATATAAGATATCTAGGTTGTCTTCTAGGGTTAGAACAACCAAAGACAAATGACGACCATTGGAGAGGAAGAGGAGAAGCTCTCCAAGGAGTTCTAGGCCAAGAACACCTCCGATTGCACCGCCTCCACCACCAACGCGTAGATCGCGAGACGGGGAACGCAACCACACCAATTTCGGCACCGAACCAGACGTCAAAAATCCCAGGCAAGTGTTTATCTTGCTTATTTTCGTTGGTGCATCACTCATATTAGTGTAGGAATGATTAGGGTGAGATTTATGGAATTAAAACCCAATTTGAGATAGGAAATTGCATGTAGTGATTTCTTTTATGATATTCTGGAAACCCTTTGTCATGTAGAGGATTAAACCACGAAATTATGATGTTTTATGAGAAGGAATTTCTGGAAAAGATTTGTTAGAACCATGTTTAAGAGAAATCTAGGTTTCTTGATAATTATAATAATTTTGGGCTGATTAATCCATGTTTAGTGATATAAATCTACATGCTTTACGTTGGACATATCTGGTATGATGTTATAATGTTAGTAGTATAAATTTTGGGACGTTTGGGATTGAAAAATATGGATTTGGTGAAGGTTAGAAGAAGAAAACCGTAACTGCAAAGCTGCAGGAATCGCAATACCTGTTTGATCGATCGATCGAGCCCCAGACCTCGATCGATCGACCCCTCCTGGCAAACTTAAGTTTCCCCTTTTAAATTGTTGAATTGATTCAAAATGAAGAGAACTCCTTAGACATCCTTGTTAAGATAATTTGGGAGATAATGATGACCAGTAAGATTCATTAATGAATAAGAGATATTTAATGTAAGGAGAAATCTATATTTTTGGGATATCTTACATGAGGGACAATGTAAGTATATGTTAAAGGGGAGAGACACGTAAGAGGGTTACGTTGGAACATAAATGAATACCTACTGAATTGTACCTTGGGAAGGATAGAGTCCATGAGGGCTACGTAGTAAGTTGGAGAAACCCTTCGAATTAAAGTGAGAAACGAACCATTATACGTGATAACTAATAATGGGAAAATAAGGATAAATGTTGTGAATATGGGTTATGAGATAAACCTAAATTGATATGATAAAAGTAGTATATTTATATGAGTGTGTATGCATATATTATATACTTGTGAAAATCATGTCCGCGCTACTTGCTATCCCAGAGGTTACCGCGCTGGGAAGATCTTATCCTGTGTTGCCTTATGGGGGATATTGACTCGTACCCTAGAAGATAGGAATCCTAGGTACGGACTATCGGATCGATAGTCAGACGGTCCTAAGAGACGTGAGGGTATGTACTGACCTCTTGGACTTGGATACTATGCTTCGCCTTAATATTGTTTGTGTATGTATTTGTACAGTTAGAGAGTGATTCCGAACTTGTATTCCCAATAGTGTGATTGATACGAGGATTGGATAGCAGAGTATGCCCGCACCATAGTTTTTATGTGGGGTGCCGTTATGATATATATATTATACGAGTAGTTAATATATATATGAAATTCTGAAATCTGGAACTGCCTACTGTGATTTGATATGTAGGACATGATTGATGACTCAAATTATAAATACTTGTGTTGAGAAAGTATAATATGACACTGGAAAACTTTAGTGATTAATAAAGTTAAAAGGGAGAACTTTGGTTACAAATTGAAATCTTACGTTTTAAATACTTGTGTTGTTCAGTTGTAAATCCTTCGAATAACCTAAGAGAAGTTAAATCATTGGGGAAAGATAGTGTGGTATATGACGAGATAGACCATTGGGAAGGTTAGTGCGATAGGTGTGCACATTAGAAGAGAGGTGAGAATTTCTCAAGAGAGTGTCGCACTAATATGCTATTGCATTGGCCTGTAATCAATTTAAATACTTGCTAAACTATTTTTAAAACGGTTCTACATTCGGGCTCTGACCCGTTTGCTGTTACTTCTTCTCTCTTGTGTCTATATATATATGTATTACAGGTGCCCAGCCACAGGGGTGTCTTACTTAGGATTCTTTGGATGGAACGCGCTTTAGCTTTTGTGGGAGTTGCAGGCCATTGCTTAGACGACCTCATTGTTGACTCTACTTCTAGTTCAGCTTTATCCAGCAGGGGCATGTGTCGCCCTTTTTCATTATTTAGTTGGTATTGTCAGAGATTCTAATTCTTTTATATTTCAGTATCTTTATTTCGGGATTGTTACTGTCAGGATGTTTTCCTTAATATTTTAATGTTGGGATTTATTATTATTGCGTAAACTCTTAAATGTTAATTTTATTCTTCTACATATTGTGAGACTCTTTAGATATTAATGGTTTAAGGTTTTATAACCGGATTTTATAAAATGAGAATAATGGTTTAAATGGTTTTGACACTTAGCTTAATTAATTAGGGTGTTTAATTTGGAAAAGTTTTATTTTTTGACAGTGATGCTGAGAATGAACCAACTGTTCACCTTGAATTAATTTAATAAAGGAGTGATCGCCCGGTATTTAATTAGGCGGGGTGTCACACCTTAGTGTGTCACACATAATTTCTCCAAATCCCAATTAATTTTAATTATGATGTCACACTAAACTGCCTTCAAATTCTAAATAATTCTATTCACTATTAATTAGATTTAAAACCCATGTATTAATTACTCAAAATTAAGGCATGGAAGTAAGTTAGATTAAAATTTTTCTACATATAAAGGAAAACTGGGCGAACTGTCAAAATTTCTGGACCATCGATCGATCGATGGTCCCCCTTCGATCGATCGATCGAGCAGGTCCTCGTCTTCCTCGAGTTGGCTGTTTCAGCCATGGACGCCCACCTCCAAACTCTAGTTTCTTCTACACTGAAAATTAAGCATTCCCATCGACAATAAACATCAAATACCTTATATGAAACCTCTATAAAGTCCATCAACATCAATAATTTCACTTTCTCTACTGTTTTCACAGATTGGGGTAAAATTTCATTCAGTCTTTAACCCATTTAAACATCAATTCCTTATCACCAAATTCGTCTCTAATTCGTTCGGTTTACGCATCTTACCAGATATAAACACACAATCCATATTATATATGATCTTCTAATCCATTTATAAATCAGATTCATGATTTACAAAACCCCATGTTTATACCCCCTTTAAATCCCAAAAGCGAATTTTCTTTGATTACACACATCACATGAATATGAATTGAAATACACTTTACATGATACAGCAAGTTAACCACTTGCCTTAAGGTTCGTAGAGTCTGAATTTGGAACCGTGAGTGCTCAAGGTTGAAGATGACTCCTTTATGGCTCTCCTGTGATCCCCAAACTTGACTTTGGTTGCTGTTAGGGTTTCCTAACCCTCTAAGTCTTTTCTCTAATTAATTTAGCCATTCCCTTGTTTCTTTTATTCATTTAATTAACCTTAATCCCGTTTTTTGCCTAATGGGCCAAGCCCAAGTGACCCAAATGCCCCCGTGTGGGCCCGGCTATGCCTAAAAACGTCCCGTGACCCGTTTACTACCCCCCGGGTACACTTTTTCGACTATCTCGGCCTATTCGGACTCAACCATACACTCAGAATTGTCATCCGAATTAATTTCTAAAAAGTCCTTATTTCACACCCAAATTAGTCTATACCGACTCCCGGCTGAAATAAGTACATATCCCGTCATTAATATCCGAAATGATGTAAATACAATATTACTATTCACTTAGTAAATAAGTTTTCCTTAAATATTAACCATTCACTTCCCGATTAATATTTAAATAAAATTTCCCTAATTAATTCAATTAAAATTACGACTCACAAGTAATTTTCAATTCCCGAATTAATTAAATATTTAATGCATGAAAATACGGAGTGTTACAGTTAGGACCACCATGGATGAAGGTTGAAGATAAAACCCCGTCAAAAGTTCATTCTAGTAAGCCATAAAACAGAACCTGTTCGATGGGGGGAGAGAACTATTCGGTTCTACTGGCTTCCACCTTTGCCTTGTGTTTATTTTTTGGACCATATGAGTATTGGTCATGGAATCTTGGGTCCGGGAATGAGTGTAATTTTTTGGGAATTCAGTGAGAGGGTTAGGAAGTGTGTAGGCTAACCCGGGATAAATTTTGTGTAAGGAAATATGTGATTAAGGGAGTAAATGTTCATGGATGGAATCGAGAAATCAAGTTAGGATTTCAGAAGGATAAGCAAGTGGTTGGTTATAATAACATGTTGGTTAGAAGTATATAATTAGAAAGTTAAACTATAAAAAAAGGGATACTTGGAAAATATAGCTAAGTCGGGTTAGACTTTTGGATTTGGTAGGCTAGTGCTACGAGAGATATTACGAACATGTATCGAGTGTGACCAATATATATATATATATATATATATATATGTGTGTGTGTGTGTGTGTGTGTGTGTGTGTGTGTGTGTGTGTGTGACATTATGTGAACATACCTACTCTAATATGCTACCGTTGGAGGTTGCGTGTAGTGGGCAGTCCATCCTCGCGTTGACCAGCAGGTGTTGGATTGTTTCCCCAGATCATAGTACTGTTGCATGACCACTATTCGTATATGAGGATATATATTAGTTTCGAGTCCAGTTGGGTGTGATGTAGTAGTGTTATGACCCACGAATGTATGTTTATAACCGCCTCCATTATGTGTTTGTAATATGGGATCGATGGTGAGATTTCGGTCCGATGGCTCAGGATTGGTACGTGATGTACCTTATGCCCGATAACATACTAGGGATGCATCCGGGAGGTCCAGCACAGGGATACTATGTATAAACGTATAAAGAGTGATATCTATTTACATGTTTAAATGATTGTGTGAACATCTAAGTATAGCTACTGTATGGTTACGTATCCTATACAATGAGAAAAATATAATCGAGAAAACCTAAGTTACAAGCTTATGGATTAACTACATAGTACATAGTATGGGGCATCATATGGGAGATGTGGATGGGCTAGATGCTTAGCGGATCAAAGTAGGTTAAAGATGGTCAGATTAGTTAGGTGGAGTAGCATAACTTGGCGGAGTAGCATAACTAAGCGGATGAAATACACGCGTTAGGTGCACACTGTAGATGAGGGGTGAGGATAATATCATGTGAGTGTGACATCAAGTGAGTAGGATATTTCTTACAGAAATATTATTATTGCATTTAAATAATTGCGACTATTTTTCAAATGTTTTGGGTGCTGACCCGTATTAAAAATATTTTTGAAACCTTTTGGGTGCTCAACCACAAGTTCACCAAGGATAGCCTTTCCATTCCAGTCAGGCAATGCTACAGCAGTTGTGGATGCCTGCAAAACTTGATTAGCATTTCACTCATTTCAATCTAGCTAAGATTCCAGTTCAGTTATTATCTTTGGGCATGTTGCCCGAAGTTAGACAATTTTATTACTAGACATTATTTACATTTCAGTTTAGTATTTGGATCATTGTATTCCAAATACCAAGGATTTATTCAGTTTATTTATTTAGGCTATCAGTGTCCTCACATTTCATTTACCATGGATGTTTATGTTTATATTGTTGAATGGTTTCACTTATGCATCTTAACAAGATTTTAAAAATTGACACTAGACTTAATAGATTATTAGTCTAATTAATGGGTTTTCAATAGTGATGCTAAGAATGAAATCAGATATGAGGCCCGTTTAATTTAATAAAGTCCTGATGAATCGGTATTAGACTAGGCGGGGTATCATAGATGGTATTAGAGCATCATGTTCTAGTGTCCTTAGGATCTGTGCGGACTTACTACATTTTCAGCTTTGCATTTTCTATGATATAGAGCCTTATTCTTAGGACTGTTGATCCATATTGCACTTTAACGTTCTTCGACTATTTTATATAGTTGAAGTGAATGTCATATAATTTCAGTTTGGTTTCAGATGCCAAACAACATAAGAGGACGACCAACTCAGACTGCTAGAAGGGCTGTAGGATGGGAGGCTCAACTGGAGCCGCAGACTACTTAGGTAATGGTGATCGCAGCAGACATTGCCACTATTATTGCACATATGCAGTTAATGCCGCGATGACTTCCTTAGCACAACATTTTCCCAAAGCACAACCATAGTATTCAGTGCCACCAGTTTACGCTCACCCAATGCCATCTATTTGGGAGAGAGTCAGAGAGGCCTTCGGAAGGCCATCCACCAGAGTTCTAGGAAAGTGTGGATGTGATTGTAGCTGGCTAGTGGAAGAAAGACATCCAAATGAATTGGCATATATGGTGGAGAGAAATAAAACTCAAAACTGCATCCAAGCTAGTCGAGGAAACCCTGCTATGGTGGGAGTCGATAATCATAATAAATGATAGGGATTCAATGACAATACAAAAATTATGAGTACGGTTTGATCGCAAGTTCGTTTCATCGGCAGTTCAGACGAAGATGAGGAGGAGATTCCTAGATATTTCATAGGAGAGACGAATAATGGACGAATATGAGGAAAAGTTCACGTGTATGGAAAACTTTGTGCCAGACGAGGTGAACACCGAGGAAAAGAAGGTCTTTAAGTTTACTAATGGACTCATTTGGAGGATTTACCAGTATTTATTGGAAAACCACACACTAAGGACTTATAATGAGGTCATCAATTATGCACTTTTACACTACCAAGATCACCGTTTCCACTTGATGGGAGCAAATAGAGTTGGGGAGTCTAGCCAGCAGGGTAAAACCAAAGGTAGCAGTGCCAATAGGGCACCACAATAGCAGGGTAGGAAGAATAATCGAGATTCCTAGTAAAAGGACTCGACTAAGGGATTTAGGCTGGGTAACAATAGTCACAAGCAGGGCCATTAAGGACAACAACATGCTTTTTAGGGTCAGGAGAACTAGATTAGAGGCTAGTAGGGCCGCGAATATCAGGGCTAAAGATAAAGGCAGACTCGTTAGGGTCAATAGGGCTAGAGGCACATAGATTTCATAGGGAGGTATTTCGTATGTGGGGAGCAGGGCCACATGCAATGTGCATATACGAGTAGGGCTAGGGGTCAGGAGTAGGTTGCCCAGTAGGGGAAACAGTCGTAGTGACTTCCAGCCCCACCGAAAGTTCTAGCATTACTGCCTTCACAGGAGCAGGGCAATTTGGGCATGCATATCATGTTCGGGGACCAGTTATACAACCAACACCAGTAGTGATTGAGGGTATGTTTTCTATCCATGGGCACACGGGACGAGATTGTGTGACACTGGTGCATCATATATTTTTGTTAGCACTAGATTTATACGTGAGATTAGTTTAGTGGATATGGCGTTAGTTATTATTATGAGTCTACATTTACCAATGGGTAATGGGGATCTCTTTCGTTCCATCCGCAGGGGAGCGGGTGTGGACATTGGGAGGTCATGTTTTAGTGGATCTAATAATTATAGAGAAGTATTCATATTTTATCCTAGGAATGGACTGGTTAACGATGTGTAGAGAAATGATAGACTGTTATAATAAAGCTATTGTATTCGCTATTCTAGGGTAGGATGTTCTAATTTTTGCGGTGCCTCGTCCTACCGAGGGTTAAGCCAACATTTATATTAGATTGGAGAGGATACTTTACAGATTATAGTTGTCTTGTTATATTTGATTCGTGTGTTTAGGAACTTTACTGATGTGATTTAGGGGATACCGGGGTTACAATCGAGCCGATAGATCAAGTTGTGATCGACTTAGCACTGGGTACTTAGCGATAATGTGAGCATTGTATCATATGAATCCTTTAGAGACGTGGGAGTTAAGAACAATATTTAGTAACTTTTAGGGGCAGGATTTTTGAATGTCCCGATAATGTGTCTTAGGCCTACAGATATCCATAACCAAAAAAGCTAATTAGTAGTGTATTGGGAGGGTTGCTTATTTGGATTTTGCTTGCGATACGTATCACGCATGAATCTTAGTAACTGTCGAGAGATGGGACATATTTGGGGCTTTATGGCATGAGTTTAATAGGTTGGTCATTATATGTGTATAAATAACTCTTCGAGTAGAGAGCTAGTATATGATTTAAGTCCAGCGGAGCTAGGTAGCTCTATGTAGAAAGGATTGGAGGATTTTTGTATCACTAGTTAATAAGTGGGGTAATCTCAAGGAGAATTGAGTCGTGATTAGTCGGGTAATCGATTTTGCCTTTACTGTATAATTATGAAGGGCATGTGGAGGGTTAATTTTGATGTATGTAGGTTGTATCTGTAGTATTTATGCATGTATACATGTGATGTAGGTTGTATTGGCACCCTGGTCAGTTCAATGTACAATATCATCTGGGAAAGGCTAACGTGGAGGTAAATTCATTGAACCGTATACCTGTAGGGAAGCTAGAAGCAATTTTGAAATGGTGAAGTGGATTGAGCTAAGTCGGGAGAATAGATTGTCTAGATATTTATAACAATGATGACCGTCACACCCGAGATCATTCTGAGGTTTGTGAAGGCATAAGCAAGTCTGTATTGTCAGGAGAGTGTTCAATAATTATTGGTAGGTGGAGCGGAGTCCTACTTAGTCAATTTTAAGGGTGGCTTGTGCATCAATGGGAGGTTGATTTTCCTAGACGATGAGGTCCCATATCACTGATACGGAGGAGGCACACGGGTTCGATTTTTGGTGCATATCAGAGGAGATAAGATGTACCAGGTGTTGAGGAACTAGTATTAGTGGGCCGATGCAAAGAGAGACACAATAAAGTTTATCTCAAGGTGCACCACTTGTCAGTTGGTGAAGGTAAATCGTTAAAGACCAACTAGGATTTCATAGCCATTGGAGATTCCAATATGGAAATTAGAGAACATTCGTATGGACTTCATCACAGGGCTACCGACATCACAGAAGGGTCACAATTCTATCTGGCTCATTATGGATCGTCTGACCAAGGTGGCCCATTTCTTTCCAGTTCGGATATATTATACGATGAGGTAGTATGCACAACTCTTTATAGAGGAGATAATGAGATTACATGGGGTACCAATTAACATTGTATCCGACCGGGACATGACCTTTATGTCTTATTTTTATCAGGCTTTTTAGGAGGCTAAGGGGACTGAGTTGCATTTGAATAGTACTTATCACCCATAGACAGATGGACAGATTGAGTGAGTGAATCAGATGCTGAATGATATGCTAAGGATATGTATACTAAATTTCAGGGGAAGTTGGGAGCAGTACCTTCCATTGGTAGAGTTTGCCTATAATAACTAATACCAGTTCACGATATGCATGAAACCTTTTAAGGCATTGTATAACAGACCTTATCATTCACCCGCTTATAAGTTAAAGATGGGGAATAACAAGCTTCTTGGACTAAAGATAATTTAAGATACTTCTTTAAAGATTGAGTTGATTTGGGGTCGTATATGGATAACTCAGGACAAGCAGAAGAGTTATGAAAATGGAGATCGAAGACACTTGGAGTTTGATATGGGTGATCAGGTGTTATTACGATTGTCTACTGTGAAAGGAGTTATGTGGTTTGAAAAGAAGGTGAAGTGGGCACCGAGGTATGTGGGGCCTTTCCCGATCATTAAGAGGATTGGGCCAGTTGTGTATAGGCTTGCCCTGTCCGAGCATTTGCATAGGTTCCGTGACATGTTTCATATGTCGTCTTTGAAGAAGCATCAAAGCAGTGACATTAGTTACTGGAATATATCGCTAGAGGAGATTGACTTATAGCCATACATCTCGTATGAGGAGGGACCAGTTGCCATCCTGGATCATCGCGAGCGTAAGCTTCAGTCGAAGGTGGTACCCTTAGTTAGTGTTTAGTGGGGGCATATAATATCGATGAGTCGACTTGGGATCATGAGGATGCCATGTGAGAAAATATCAGGAGCTCTTTATGCTAGGTATGCTCGAATTTTGGGGAAGAAATTCCGTTGTTAGAGGGAGTATATAACACCCAGTATTTTAAATTACACGTGTGATCGTAATTTTAAACTAACTAGAAAATAAATTATCTCAAATAAATATTAATTAGCAAATAAAAAGGATTAATATTTATGTATTATTATATTTACTTGTGTGTTAAGTAAATGATAACATATTAAATTATGTTACATCATAAGTGAGATTTCATTCGGGACACACGAGTAGAGTTGTGTCAGGAATGAAATGGAAATTTTATGTTAGAGGACTGATATGATAGTTTTGAGAACATCGATGGTCCGAAATGGGTCTAAATAGTCTAAAATAGGTACCCATGGATTACAACTGGGTTCTGGGGCCTTTTTCTACTAAGTGGGAGACATAGAAGAGCATACGGGTCATTTTACTTAAGGGGGAAAGCCCTATTTTGGGATTATATAGTTTTAGGTTAATATTTAATTAAGGTGGATAGAGGAGGGCTATGTATCCACCCAAAGAGGCTAGGGTTTGTGAGAAAGTGTGAAAAGAGAAGGAAAAGAGGATATAGGGAGGTAGGCTATCGTCTTCGGGTTGAAGATCATCACCAAAAGAGGCATTTAAGAAGAAAAAACTTTTAATCCATTATATATAAGGCAAGTATTTACTTGCTTTAATATTCCTGTGTAGTTTCTTTTATCCATGCAACTTTGGTGTAGAATAATATGATTTTCGGGTTGGGAAAACTAAGGAAAATCTAGATTTTGAATTACGTAAATGATATGAGATGAATATAATGATATTTCTACAATGAATCTAATATAAATATATTATAAAAGATAAGTTCTTGGATGAATAAAGATGAAGAGATCAAATCTTGAAACTAAAGTTACTATAGAATGGATTCTTGATTTAATTCATTATTAGGTGAATTAGATGTTGTTTTAGGATAGTTTTTACGTAGAAAATTGTTGGTTTATATGTGTGGATGGATTAGGGTTCATGTATGGGAGTTTGGTGAAGGTATAACCATCATGGATAAAGGTTGAAGATGAAATCCTATCAAAAGTTCATTCTGGTAGCCCAGCAAACCAAACCGGTTTGTTAGGGGAGTGAACTGGTTCGTTGACCAAATCGGTTCAATACAACTAGCGACCCGGTTTAGTTTTGCAAGATTTCCACCTTTGCCTTATGTTTGTTTTTCGAACCATTTGAGGTTTGGGCATGTAATCGTGGATCCATGTATGAGTTTAGGTTTCTGAAAATTTAGTGTGAGGGTTCAGAAGTGTCGTAGGCTAATCGAGGATGAATTCTATGTAAGAAAATACGTGACTAAGTGAGTAAATGATCACGGGTAGCAATCGAGAAATCAAGTTAGGATTCAGGATGGTTAGGCCATTGCTTAGATAGAATAACATGTTGCCCAAATTTATATAATTAAAGAGTTAAACTATAAGAAAGCAGAAACTTAGAAAAGATCGGGAAGTCGGGTTAGACTTTAGGATTTGGTAGGCTAGTGCTACGAGAGGTATTACTTACGTAACCGACTTTAATATACAAACGTATTGAGTGTGACCGATACATATATGTCTATGTGTGACTGACTTTATTTGAACATACTTAGTCTAATATGCTATCGTTGGAGGTTGCACGTAGTGGGTGGTCCACCCTAGCGTTAACCAATAGATGTTGGATTGTTCCCCCAGGTCATAGTATTGATGTATGACCACTATCCGTATGTGAGGATAGGTGTTGGTTTCGAGTCCAGTTGGGTGTGATGTGGTATGGTTATAACAATTATATGTATGTTTATGACTGCCTCCATTATGTGTTTGCGATATGGGATCGGTGGTTAGATTCTAACTCGGTGGCCCAAGAGTGTTACATGATATACCTGGTGCCCGATAGCATAATAGGGATGCATTCGGGATGTCAAACTCGGGGATTTTATATATATACTAATAAAGAGTGATATATGTATACGTGTTATATGATTGTGTGAACATTTGCTAGAAAATGATGGGACTCCGAATTTTTAAATCTTACAAAAATAATTTCCTTTTAGATGCGGACTAAGGATGTTTCAAATAAACATCTACATAAACTTAAAAATTAATTTCTTCACAAATTAAAACTAAAGTTAAACAAATTTTAATTTTCTCAAAATTAAAATTATACAAAAAAAATTGTGAATTTTTACTTTAAGTCCAAAAATCAATTTAATACAAGTCCTAGAAATTTGCCTAAACCATATTTTCAATATTACCAAATCAGGCCAAACCAATTTTAACAGATTCAATGATGACTTGAATTAAATTAATATTTACCCAAATTTAATTAAGCACCAATTTAATTCAGTGTGGCAATTAAACCAAAATTTATCTTGAATTATCCTAAGCATGCGTTCTAAGTTATTTTGCAAGATAAAAGTAAATCAGTCACACTACGCCGCGATGTACGAGGAAAATCTACAACGGGAAAAACCTCGAACGACCCCAGCCTTAAATCCACTAAGTACGATTTTACAAGTACAAGACACAAAAGACTTACAACACTCGACTTGACTCCGTCCAAGCCCCGACGCTTCTTCTTGTACACACCTCTGCCTAGCGAATAACCATGGAGGTTCACCGCAGTCTCGGAATACACCGATCGGACTTTTTATGATCAGCCTCACCCGAACAAGGAGCCTTTCTCCAAGTGGGTATGTCACAGCAAATAAGCTTCTTCTTTTATGGGATATAGAAGCAAACCAAAACTCTCTTTTACGGTAGATATGAATCTGGTGCCAAACAAACTCTCCAAGAAAGATGTATATATATATAGATAGACACTTGGATTAAAACAAACAATTGGGTGTAAACTTGGTTTTATTTTTTGAATAAATCAATTTGGCTAACAAGCACTAAGGGAACTTTTTATGAAATAATAAAGCTCACAAAACCTCTCTAGGAGATGGAAAAGTTCTTCTAAAAATTCTGGTCCCGAATTCATTAAATTCTGTGAAAGAGTAGTGGGACAAAGTAGTGGGAAAGTGCCAAAAACTGTTCCCGCCGAAATTTCGTTCGAACGACATTTCGTTCGAACGAACTGTCTAATGAGGTTCCAGTGGCAAGTCGTTGGCAAACCTCGTTCGAATGAAATTCTCGTTCGAACGACAAACTCGTTCGAACGACAAACTCGTTCGAATGAAATCCCAGAAAGTTCAAAATTCGTTTTTAAGCCCAAAACATTTTATTTAAAAGTTCTAAAATAACTTTCTGAAAATAAAATTCATTTTAAATAAAATTACACCCTCTATAAAATTATTCCAAGTCTCCTTATATATATATATATAAATTCATTCATACCTTTTGGAGACTGTGGAATATGATGTTGATGACGTAGAAACATGGCACTTGAAACTCGACAATGATGAAGCTTTATAAGTCTTGGCCGCTACGTCTTCAACTCTTGCATGTCATAGGCTTATAGGATTCTCACTCAATACTATCCTATCACACAAATGTTTTTGTCCAGAATTGAGACAACACTACATTAAGACTCAATTGGAAATTTGTGTCCTTACAAATCTCCCCCTTTGTCTATTTCGGGACAAAAACCAAAACAAAATCCTAAAGGGCCGTCAAGCTCACTAGACTCAAAAACATCCCACCCAAAATAAAGAGTATAATGCTTGACTCGAATACCACTTTAGAATTAAACGCTTTGCCACTTTAAATAGATGCCACTTTACAATACCTGCACACTTAAGCAACACATTAAACGCATAGGGAATATTAAAATATTAAATTCAATTGAAATAATTACTCCCCCTAAATTAATTCTCCCCTTTATCAATTATGATCAACCTAAGAAGATAGCGCTCTCCCCCTAAGTTCAATCTCCTAAACTTAGATAAGATTATAATAGGATTAGATAGCATTTCTCCCCCTATCAATCTTCCCCTTTTTGTTCAGGAATAGACAAAGGCTAAAGAATAAAAAAATTAACTTATCTCCCCCAATTAAAGCATATACACCCCTAAACTAAACAAGGGATAAATAGAATGGGATAACAAGCTAACTATGCAATTGTGCATAAAGTGATGAGAACATTAAAGCACATGGGCAACTAAAATTCAACTAATCCACATAAAGAGATGAATATCAACTATAATGAGATAGCAAAGGATATCAATTGATTGTAGTAATCTAAGCATGTGATATTGAAACAAAATTCGCAACAAGATAGATACCAAAAATGAATTGAAAGCATAAACGAACTAGCTAATCATGGCAAAGAGTCAAAAACAAACAAAATATCATATATATGTATAAACAATAGATTCAAACGAAGCATAAGTACACACATATATATATAAACACCAAAATGACATAAAACTAAATAAAATAAGTTTTTCACTCTTATAGCATAAATGTGTCATATGGAAATGGAAATGATGGGGTGTGAACTAGATACTAATAAATTTAAAACCCAATCACTTAAACATGTTCACGGAGTTTGCATTTGATTGCAAAACTTTATCAACTTGAAATATAGCCTTATGTGACAAGATAAAGTGAACTCATGAACAAGCATACACAATGCATACTAGCCTAGAATTTTGATGATTCTACACATCAATAGAGTCATGATAATGAAAGCGCAACTAGGGTAAACGGACATTGTGCAAACCGTTGATATACCATCCAATCTCCCTCAAAATAAGCATATCAATTCCTTTGAATGAATATATCAAACTAAACAAAATAGGCCTTGGCAAATATTTTTCTTTTAATGTCATTTCTCTTTTAGGCTTTTGGACCACGAATTTCTTTTAGGTCCAAGCAAACGGTGGCTTACTCGCAAAGGATGATTTTTCCTTTCGGAGCCCTTCCCCGTGCACATTTATATATATTATTTTTATATCACGCAAATCTCACGTGCAACGAATTTTGACATGCACTAGTCTTCCTAGGTAATAGTATGTAGATGACTAGATTGGTAGGAGAACACCTCACAAAGGTCAAATATAACATGTAAAGTTAAGGTTCAAAAATCTCGTGCATGTGTATAAAGGCATATAAAATCGAATCCATTAAGCAAGTCAAACTTAAACTACTCCATGTAAGCATGATAAAGAACATTTTAAGGATTAAAATTCTAACCAAAAGTTCTAGTCACGTGGAAGCAAAATGAGGATTCAAACACAAACAAATGCCACAAAATGTGTATAAAACTAAAATACACAAAAAAATAAAATCATTTTGAGTTTTTCAAAGTTTTTCACCAACCAAAAAAATCAACTCAAAAGATAAACAAAAAATCAATTTGTATTTTTCATTTAATGCAAATTAAAATGAAAGAATAAAATACAAAAGATAAACAAAAATCATAATTCTAGCATGTGATTGATTATGAAGCATAAAGTAGAAAAATGATAAACATAACATACAACTAGCAAAAGATATATCATTAAGCACAAAAGCTAGAGTATGTAAGACATGCAAGCAATTACTCATAAGATATGGCAAGATAAGAGTCATGTGCAAGCATGAGAGAACCATCAAACGTAGGAAATATTGAAAGATGCATATTTTCCATTTTAAACAAAAATGCCCAAAAAGGATCTAAATGCAATAACTTAGCACTCCTGCTCTGATACCACTTGTTGGAAAACGATGGGACTCCTAATTTTTAAATCTCACAAAAATAATTTCCTTTTAGATGCGGAATAAGGATGTTTCAAATAAACATCTACATAAACTTAAAAATTAATTTCTTCATAAATTAAAACTAAAGTTAAACAAATTTTAATTTTCTCAAAATTAAAATTATACAAAAAAATTGTGAATTTTTACTTTAAGCCCAAAAATCAATTTAATACAAGTCCTAGAAATTTGCCTAAACCATATTTTCAATATTACCAAATTAGGCCAAACCAATTTTAACAGATTCAATGATGACTTGAATTAAATTAATATTTACCCAAATTTAATTAAGCACCAATTTAATTAAGTGTGACAATTAAACCAAAATTTATCTTGAATTATCCTAAGCATGAGTTCTAAGTTATTTTGCAAGATAAAAGTAAATCAGTCACACTACGCCGCGATGTACGAGGAAAACCCACAACGGGAAAAACCTCGGACGACCCTAGCCTCAAATCCACAAAGTATGATTTTACAAGTACAAGACACAAAAGACTTACAACACTCGACTTGAGTCCATCCAAGCCCCAAAGCTTCTTCTTGTACACACCTATGCCTAGCGAATAACCACGGAGGTTCATCGTGGTCTCGGAATCCACCGATCGAACTTTTTCTGGTCACCGTCACCCGAACAAGGAGCCTTTCTCCAAGTGGGTATGTCACAACAAACAAGCTTCTTCTTTTATGGGATGTAGAAGAAAACCCAAACTCTCTTTTATGGTAGAGATGAATCCGGTGCCAAACAAACTCTCCAAGCAAGATGTATATATATATAGATAGACACTTGGATTAAAACAAACAATTGGGTGTAAACTTGGTTTTGTTCTTTGAATAAATAAATTTGACTAACAAACACCAAGGGAACTTTTTATGAAAGAATTAAGCTACAAAACCTCTCTAGAAGATGGAAAAAGTTCTTCTAAAAATTCTGGTCCCGAAGTCATTAAATTCTGTGAAAGATTAGTGGGACAAAGTAGTGGGAAAGTGCAAAAAAAAATGCCAAAAACTGTTCCCGTCGAAATCTCGTTCGAACGACATTTCGTTAGAACGAACTGTCTAACGAGGTTCCAGTGGCAAGTTGTTGTCAAACCTCGTTCGAACGAAATTCTCGTTCTAACGACAAACTTGTTTGAACGACAATTTTGAACGAAATCCCAGAAAGTTCAAAATTCATTTTTAAGCCCAAAACATTTTATTTAAAAGTTTTAAAATAACTTTCTGAAAATAAAATTTATTTTAAATAAAATTACACCCTTTATAAAATTATTCCAAGTCTCCCTATATATATATATATATATATATATATAAATGCATTCATACCTTTTGGAGACTATGGAATATGATGTTGATGACGTAGAAACATGGCACTTGAAACTCGGCAATGATGAAGCTTTACAAGGCTTGGTCTCTACGTCTTCAACTCTTTCATGTCATAGGCTTGGAGGATACTCACTCAATACTATCCTGTGACACAAATGTTTTTGTCCGAAATTGAGCCAACACTACATTAAGACTCAATTGCAACTTTTTGTCCTTACAGCATCTAAGTGTGGCTAGTGTATGGTTACATTACCTATACGATAAGATGAATATAATCGCAAAAACCTAAGTTATAAGCTTAGGGATTAACTACGTAGTACATAGTTTGGGGGTAGTAGAGATGGGCTAGATGTTTAACGGATCAAAGTAGGTTAAGGATGGTCAGACTAGTTAGGTGGGGTAGCATAATTAGGAAGATAAAATACACGCGTTAGGTGGACATTGTAGATGAGGGGTGACAATAATCTCATGTCAATATAACACCAAGTGAACATATATATATTTCTTACTACTTTATTATTTTTGCATTTAAAAGTTTGCAATTGTTTTTCAAATGTTTTGAGCTTAGATCCCTATCAAAAATATTTTCAAAACCTTTTAGGTGCTAAACCACAGGTTTACTAAGGATAACCTTTTCATTCTAGCCAGACGATGCAGCAGTAGCTGTGGATGCCTGCATGAGTTGATTAGATGTTTCACTCATATATATATTTCTAGGATTCCATTTTTGTATTTTTTGGGCATGTTGCTCGCAGTTGGACAATTCTATCACTAGACATTATTTACATTTCAGTTTAGCAATTGGATTATTGTATTCCAGATACCGAGGATTTATTTGGTTTATTTATTTATTCTATTAGTGTCATTACATTTCAATTATTGTGGATGTTTATGTTTATATTGTTCAATGGTTTCACTTATGCATGTTAACAAGATTTAAAAGATTGACACCAGACTTAATAGGTTATTAGTTTAATTAATTGGTTTTTGACAGTGATGCTAAGAATGAAATAAAATATGATTCTCATTTAATTTAATAAAGGCATGATTAGCCGGTATTAGACTAGGCGGGGTTTCAGAGCACACTCGGGTGTATCCATTTCAAATGGATGCAACCGAACATCATCAACAGGAACAAACATAGTTGGTAGCGGTTCGTTGATGCTAGGTAGTGGATTACAAAATTCAAAAATCGTTGTAGAATTAATTAGAGTTCATTTTAAATTTCCATTTATTAATTTGATCTTTTTCATATGGGCTACCTTTGATAACTATTTTTCTTTATTATTGAAACTTATTGTTTATTCATGTGGGGCTGTAATATTATTATGTTTTTCAAAAATCATGTATGAGATGAGATAGTTCATGTTATGGCTATTTAAATTCTTATAATATGAGCAATTAAAATTTCCCTTTACCAAAGTGAGACGTAAGTCTAAAATTGAATTCACACCGAGATTTTGGGCAATTGAATATTGGCTGGGAATTAAATCAATTGGATATTTAATTGTTTGAAAATTCAGGTTGTGACAATAATGATACTTTCCAATGGTACACTGACCAGATACCAGAAAGAAGAAACAATCCTTCTGATTATATGATACCCAAGCCTTCATGTAATAGAGAAGGAGGCTGAAAAAACAATAGATACCCCTTACACAACAATTCATCCAAGAAACTTTCCATTTTCCTTAGGAATGTTAGAAAGATAAGTGTGAGCAACTTCATTTATATCCATAACCTTGGACATAACCTCATAAATTTCCTAACTTGACGTGTACTACCCCAAAGCCACACCAACTTATTTAGGCGACCGTCACAATTTTTTTTCATAAAAATTTCTACGAATATGATGCAGACAGTATCTACACCTCTTATTATCGGCCTTCCACCACCCATAAAAATGTTATTACTCCCGCACAACAACCTTTGTACTCATATGCTTGTCAAAAATCAAATATATATGTTGGTGCCTCATTATGATTTGAGTCTTAACATAGAATAAGAGCTAACTCCATTTATTTGTATTCTCTTCGTCAATTTTGGTGAATGCTAGTGGGAATAACTACCCGTTACCATCTAAGCTCTTGGTTATCAACATCTTCCCCCTATATTTACCATAAAGGCGGGTTTCTTCAATGCTATAACAATCAGGCAATGTATAAACCCCTCTCTCGAAGCCAGGGGTGCAGAGAAAAGTTTAGAAAACATCTCCTTACAATTAATTTATGGGACACTGACGTGACTAAGAATGTGTCTCTAAAGTGCGTTCTCTCTATGCTCAAGTGCAAGCCTGTCGCATTAGTAATAAACCCAGTAAGTCAGGATCTTCTCCATAGGGAAATAGGACGAGAAAATCGTGACGATGAAAGGACAAACGGTCAACCTAAATTCAACTCTAAGAAGAACGAAAATATGATTGGTTTGCAATTAATTCTACTAAATAAAAGGAAACTAGATTAATACTATGGAACTAACGAATGGAGCAAGGATAAATACTGAGAATGATGTGATAAATATGAAGAGAAAAATAGGTCGGAAGTACAATCCCTCACCCCTAGTGTATTGCTGGTATAAAACTAATTTTAAATTTAAGTGATTAATCAGACCCAGACCTTAGTACTCCCAAGTCTTACATATATGAGGTTCAAGCCCGCACCATACGTAATCAGAGGGCGAGTAAGGCAGTAATGCGATAGCTACACTCGCAGTGCATTCTAAAGCATCTCGGTTACCCTGAAGCAAAAGAGATCCAAAGATCTACAATGTTTGTGTTCGCTACGCAAAATTTCAGAGGAGTAATTTTATACACATGCAACGCTCACATCGGGTTGAGTTCATGCATCTCAACCCTAAAAAATCTAGCTGGACATGTTGAACTTAACTAAGAATACATTAACTACGTTGCATGGGAAAGAAATCATGATGAAAATATACTGAAACATGTAAGAACAATAATAGAGAGAATGAAAATTAAATTAAAACTTGCAATCAAACTCAGAAATAATTGATCTTGAAGCACCAAATTAAAACTATGTTCCTAGGGTATTCTCCTACTTGTCTCTCTATCAAAAACTATTCAAAACTGTGTTTTCTAAGTCAATACAATGATACATGTACGTTTTAGAAGAGTTTGTAACATAATAGGACTCTTTAGACCAATCAGCTTTCAAGTGGAATTTTGCACATCAGGGACCTCAAACCGGTTCGCAGGTACCCCGAACCGGTTCGCCCCCCAAACCGATTCAACTTATGGTTCGGGAAATCTTGCTGGTTTGGCCCTTCTTTTCTTCCTTTCCAACACTTAGAAAATTTTCAAGCTTTCTTCTTTTATTTCTAGGATTTTTCTTCAACTTCAAAGGATCATAACTCCTTCACCATAGCTCGAATTTGGGTGCTATTTTTTCCAGTATTATAGTTGTTTCGAGCTCTTCAACTTTCCAGTTGGATCCTCCTCCGGGATCAAGCTACAGAATTAGAAAAATGCCCTTGAACTTGCCTTCCTAGCCTTTCTTTCATTATTTCGATTTCTCTTTTATACCGTTTGCATTATTTACCTATAAAACACATAAGAGAAACACAAAACACAAAATACTTGCCAACGAAGGTTAGTAGCATAATTACGAGTAAAATCCATATCAATTGAACCACTCGGGTTCATAAAGATACCGAAATTAAGGGGATAAAAATACAATATTTATTCCCGATCGAACCCCCTAACTTAGAAATTTGCGAGTCCCGAGCAATATAAAAGAAAAAAATAACGTCACAACTCTTCTAAACACTTTATTGGGATAGAATACCTTTGTCGCGGGCAAGCGATTTAATTTAGCGTATGCAACAAGCCATTAAACCCCTAGGTTACCCTAGTAGGACGAGTGTTGTCTCGTGAGAGTTTGCAGTGAATATACCCAAAAAATTCATTATTGACTCAATGAAAAATCAATTACTTAAAAATTGAACAATTTAAACCTTCTGAAAAATAGTCACCATAAATTCATATTCAAAAGAGTCTCAAGTTGTCGTGTGTGCGTGCAAAGCCAAAAATCGAATCGCTAATTTTCACCGATTGATCATTACGTTACTTCCCGAAAATTCGCTTTGATTTCAAAATCTCACCGAATACACTCACAAACGAATCACTCGGAAGTGTGGCTATTCTCTCGATATGCGTGATTTATAAGAGTAAATGTACTGGAACACAAGTTCACACACACAATTATGAAAGACGGAATTATTTAGTGAAATGATCTCTTCATCGGATTATGGTAATTGGAAAACAGGAAAAATCGCCTCAAATTCACACCATTTAATATCTCATGTTATCTTAGCTCTCCACGCGGTAATCAATTTCGCAATTCAAACTCGGTAGGACTTTTCAGGTTAAAGGTATATTGGGTAACATGGGAATGGTTGAGAATTTTGGGATTGGAATTTTTTTCTTATGATGTCCCTTAATGATTTTTCGGGCATTTGCTCATTTTCTCTTCTTTTTCTCTATTTTTTTGTTAAGCATTTTTCTATTAATTTTTTTCTTACTTTTTCTTGCCCCTTTTTATTGCACTATTTGGACTTACTTGATGATATTACCAACTTTCACAATTCCGGGCTACTTTGTTTTTTCGGGTTGCCAAACGAAAAAGAAAAATTTTATTCGGCTCAATTGGGTTATCAAAAGGATAATTTTTCACATCTTTTTATGGCTAATGTTTTTGGGTAACAAACTATGGCCTACTTCATTGTCCAAATTACTTATTAATTTACCATGTGCATCTCGAGATTAATTTAATTTAGAGATTTGTAGCCCATTTTTTTCCAAGACAAAATTCCATTTTCCATAACTGATAAAAACAAAGAATTGAGATCATTAACGACTTATTTAAAATATTGAATTAGAACCATGAGTTAACCATTAACTCAGATTGATTTACAACTCAAAAAGATTGATAGACTCGAAATCTCACCGGGTTTTATTAATCTCCACACTTATTCGTTAAGTCGTCAATTTTCGCACAATTTTCATCTTTGGTTAATTTCGGCTTAGTGCAATAGCAATTTAACAATTTGAGACTTCAAATAGAATAAATGTGATATTTTTTAAAAATTTAAATTCCAATTTTTATTTATTTTGAAGCAAAATATTTTAAATTTTTTTCAAAATTTTATGATTTTTATTTGAAAATTTGTGGGTATTTTTGAAAATTTGCGAAGTTTTAGAAAGACGCACTTGTGACCCCCCCTAACTTAGACTTTTGCATTGTCCTCAAGCAAAAAGGACTAAAATCTAACTCAAAACGAATTAAAAGTGCGAGAAAATAAAACGAACAAATAAAACATAAATGCAGGATTTTTTATAGATACTAAGAGCCTGTGTTACACGGGTGATGGGAGAATTACACAATCAACATTTTTAAACAGTTAATCACATCGCAACCAACAAAAATAAACATCAACAGCAGACAAGGGCTTCACTGAGGAGGTGGATAGGAAGGGCCGGGTGCGTTGGAATCATACGGATCATAGAAGAAAGTTGGAGGGTGTCCACCGAAGTTGAGCTCATATAAATGGGATTGGAGACGACGTATCATGATCGTATCCCTTTGGTAGGCTGCTTGATCTCGTTGATAGGCCGCTTGGTCTCAATTTTATTGGGTGAGGAAACCGTCCAAACGGGTTTCCACCGCCGAAAGGCGCCTATCAAAATTTGCACCCAGGGGCTCAAAATCGGAGTCGTCATCCTCGTCTTCGTCATACTCTTCTTCTTCCCCCACATCCGTCAGTGGGGCGTCATATTTCCTTGAAAATCATCTACCAATCCCTTGAAATGCGTGCAAGCTCTCTTAAAAAGTGTGCTACTTCGATCCCTATATGACCCGTGATGATATGAGAAATCGCTTATAAGTCGTTCCCATGTCAGCAAATCAAGTGTAAATTATAATAAACAGAGAGAACTAGTAAAAAGACAAGGAAGACAAAATATAGAGTGGTTCAGCCTTTAAAATAGGCCTACATCCACTATGTGCTCCGTTCTCATTATATTCCTTGCATTGTACAATATAATCGTGACTAAAGAGGTGTACAAGTATGAGAATAAAGGAGAGTACATGGCAATATTGAGTATTTCGGTGTACCGGAGAGGTGGTTGCGATGTAGACGCGTGACCTCCAAGTCGTATGTTGAGGTTGTGTAGAGAGAATCTGAATTGTAGAATATGCCCCATGGGTTGTGGAATCGATCCCCTATTTCGAGGTGTGGT
Organism: Sambucus nigra; assembly: GCA_949130495.1. Classification (NCBI taxonomy): domain Eukaryota; kingdom Viridiplantae; phylum Streptophyta; class Magnoliopsida; order Dipsacales; family Adoxaceae; genus Sambucus; species Sambucus nigra. The sequence goes on along the minus strand of OX422207.1, from coordinate 303,873,828 downwards.
CCTTTATTTATAGGAGATATGGTTACGTGCTCTGAGCACGCGACGTACATAAAATCTGGAGTTGCTGTAATGGAGAGGGATGCGGCCTGTAAGGCAAGCAATGTGAGTGTTGCATCCTGCAAAGGGCTAGAGCCAAAGGTGTTGTACCCTGTACTGGGTAGCTTCCGTGGCCTTTTCATAATGGCAAGTGGAATGTGCCGCGCCCTCTATTAGGTAGGGCCGCACCCTATGCTGAGAAGGGACGCGGCATATAAGCTTGTGCGGTATCATCCGCGGAAGGGTGTTGTATTTGTACTATCAATAAGCCCCCAAGTCGTAGTGCCAAGAAATTACGATTGGGGCTGCGACTTATTTGAGTCCTCTTATGGTGCCGCGGTAGATTCAAGGTGACGCTTCGTCTTCCCGTGCCGCTTATATAAATTGTTTCGGCCGTGGACTTCATGTAATACCCCGTATTTTCATGGTTTTGAATTTAGTGATTTATTAAATTTAATTGAGATAAATTAATTTAATTTTAATCCGAAAAGTTATTTTAATATTTACTAGCGTGACAAGATTTAGTAATTATTGGAAACTTGTTGAATGTTACTGGATGAGTATAGTAATATATGAGATTTATTTTATAAAAATTGTCACGTGTGAATAAAATGACAATTATGGAAATTGAGTCGGGACGCGCCCGTGTCGTGTTGGGACTAAATGTTGATTAATAAAAATGAATAAATTTTAAGTTGCTCGTATGGTCGTTTCGAGTACGCCAAAGTTTCTGGAAGTGTCGAGATAGTCAAAATAATGTACCGGGGGGTTTAGTTTGGGTCTCGGGGCATTTTTAGGCCTAATTAACACCCCGGGAGATCGTTTTTGACATTTTACATTTTTAGGCCTAAAAACCCACGAAAATTTCAAGGTTATATCAGATGCTTAGGGTTGTCTTCTAGGGTTAACACAACCAAAAACAAGTGACGGCCATTGGAGAAGGAAAGGAAGAGCTTACCAAGGAGTTATAGGCCGAAAACTCCTCTGTTTGCGCTGCCGTCGCCGCCAAACGATAGATCGCGTAACGAGGATCACCACCACACTGATTTCAGCCACAAATCAGAAACAAAAATCCCCAGGCAAGTATTTATCTTGATTAATTTCGTTAATGCGTCATTCATGTTAGTTTAGGGTTGATTCGGATGAGTTTCTATGAAAGAAAACCCATGTTGGAGATTAGAAATTGCATGTTGTAGTGATATAAATGATAATCTGGAAATCCCCTTCACATGTAGAGGTTGAACCACGGATTTATGATGGATTAGAAGTAGAAATTCTGGAAAAAGAATGATTTGAATTAAGTTAAAGAAATTTTTAGGGTTCATGAGAATTGTATAAATTTTGGCACTTTAATCCATGATTCTTGATGAAAACTCACATGTCTTACGTAGAATATTGTCCATTTGGGTTTAGAATGTTTGTGGTATCCATTTATGGGAGTTTGGGAGTTAAAAATTTGGATTTGGATGATGTTGGATGTTAGAACCCGTAACTGGTATTCTGCAGATTCGCCATACCTATTTGATCGATCGATCGAACCAAGAGTATCGATCGATCGACGCATCGATCGATCAAGCTCCTGCCGTCGATCGATGGACCCCTCCTGGCAGACTCATATTTCCCCTTCTAAATAGTTGAATTCAATTTAAATGAGTAAAAATCTTTGGACATCCTTATTAAAATATTTTGGGAGATAAAGAAGACCAGTAGGACTTATTAAAAATATGAAACCTTTAATGTAAGACGAGATTTACATTTTACGGGGATGTTTACATATAAGGGACAATGGAACTATGTATTAAAGGGCGAGACGCGTAAGGTAGCTACGTTGGAAAATAAATGAGTACCTACTGAAATTACACTTGGGAGGATAGGAATCCACGAGTGTCACTTGATAAGTTGGGATAATCCCACGAATTAAGATAAGAGCCAAACGTTATACGTGATAACTAAATAACGAGTAATAAGGACAAATATCATAATTATGGATCGTGAGTATGTACCTAAACTTGATATGGTAATATTAGTATATTTATATGACCGTGTTTATGCATATTCTATATACGTGTAAAAATCATGCCGGCACTACTTGCTATCCCTGAGGTTACCGCGCTGGGACAGTCTTACCTCGATGGGACCTTTATGGGGGATATTGTCTCGTACCCTAGAAGATAGAAATCCTTTGGTACAGGCTATCGAATCGATAGTCAGACGGTCCTAAGAGACGTGAGGGCATGTGCTGACCTCTTAGAGACTTGGAACTATGCTTCGCCTCAATATTGTTTGTGTTTTGTTTCAATACGGTTCGAGAGTGATTCCGAACTTGTATTTCCCTTAGTACGAGTGATACGAGGACTGGATAGCAGAGTATGCCCGCACCATAATTATTATGTGGGGTCCTATTAGAATATATATATATATTATATGAGTATTTAATTTATATGTTTAATTCTGGAATTTGGGAACTACCTACTGTGTTTATGGTAAGTAAGAAATGAATAATTATTTCAACTGGGGAATAAGTGTTTGAAAAGTATTATATGTTACTGAGAAACTTTATTAGAAAATAAGGTTTAAATGAGAACTTTGTTGTCAAATGAAATTAATTCCTTAAACAATTGGATTTGTCAGTTTAAATCTTACGAGCAACCTAAGATAAGATACGTTAAATCGTTGGGAAGGTTAGTGCGATAGGCGTGCACATTAGAAGAGAGGTGATAATTTCTCAAGGGAGTGTCGCACTAATATGTTGTTGCATTGGCCAGTAAACATTTTAAATACTTGCTAAACTAATTTTAAATCATTTTTACAATCGGGTTCTGACCCGTTTCCATTTTCTTTTCTCTCTTGTATATATATGTATATATTACAGGTGCCCAGCCACAGGGACGTCTTGCATAGGATCCTTTGGAAGGAACGCGCTGCAGCTTAGGTGGGAGTTGCAGGCCTCTTGCTTAGACGACCTCATTTCTTGATTCCACTCCTAGCATTTATTTTACCCAGTTGGGCATGTGTCGCCTTTTTCCATCATTCAGTTGTTTTATTGGATATTGTGATTCATTTATTTCCAGTATTTACACTTTGAGATTTATTACTGTCAGGATATTTTCCTTTTAAGTTTCAATGTTGGAATCAATTAGTTGAATGTTTAATTATTTGGATTATATGTTTTAGGATAGTTGTTGTGTGATTCTTTATCTATGAATTAGGTAAAGTTTTAAAATGTTGGTTTATATAAATAAAATTTGGAAAGTAATGTCTAAAATGGTTTTGACACTTAGCTTAATTATTTAGGGTGTTTAAAATTGGAAAAGTTATTTTTACGACATTGATGCTAAGAATGATCGACCGTCACCTTGATTATAATTTAATAAAGGACTGATCACCCGGTATTTAATTAGGCGGGGTGTTACAGGTGGTATCAGAGCATCAGGTTCTAGTGTCCTTTAGGATCTGTGCGGCCTATTATGCTTTCAGCGTTTCTTTGTTTGACATAGAGCCCTATGACACGACTCAGAATGTGTCTCTAAGGTGTGTACTCTCTAGGCACAAGTGCAAGCCTGTCGTTCAAGTAATAATCCGACAAGTCGGGTATCGATCCTCAGGGAAAAAGGACAACAAGAGTTGTGACGACGGGATAAGACAGAGGAATCCTAACGTTGACTCTAAGAAGAAAGGAAAAGATTGATTTGGCTTTTTTTTGGGATTGATTATGCTAAATGCAATTATGAAAGTATGATGAAAAATGCAACTAACTAAATTACCTAAACTACGAATGAAGGATTGAGATGAAACTTTTTAACTAAATGATGAGAAAACAGGATGGGAATACAATCCCCCAACCCTAGTGTAATGCAGTGACAACGTTGATCATAAATTTATCCAATTAATTCAAACCCGGAATTTAGTACTCCCAAGCATTATGTATACGAGGTTCAAGCCCGCGTCATACCTAATCTGAGGATGAGTAAATCGGTATCGCGGTAATTACACTCAAATTGTACTCTAAATCATCACGAGTACCCATAGGCAAACGAGATATAAAGATCTACAATTCTTATGAAATTACACGATACGATCAAAATTAATCATTAAATTCAACGGATCGACGTTATACACATGCACTAACACATCAGGTTGGGTTCATGCATCCCAACCTTGAAAAACCTAGCCGGACATGTTACTTTGACTAATGCATGAAATAATGACGTTGCATGTGTAGGAATTCATGATGAAACTAGCTAGAAACATGTAAATACGTATTATGAATGCGGAAATAAGTTGAATCAAATAGGAAAAACTAAGCATGCAAGAACAATAATAAGAAACAAGAATCTTGAATTAAAACTTGCAAAAACAAACCCGAAACAATGAATTCTTGAAGTAATTTTAGCCCTTGATGTTCCTAGATGTTCCTCCCCTTTCTTTCTATCAAAAACTCTCTAAAAATATCCCTAATGGCTGCTCCTAGGTTAGTACCTCCGTTCCCCACAATTTTGGGGTGTTTAAAACCTATTAGGAGTCTTTGGGACAAATCAGCATAAAAGGGAAAATTCGCGTGTCAGGTACCCCGAACCGGTTGGGGTGTACCTACGAACCGGTTCTGGTTGGGGTTCGCGAATGTGTGCTAGCCTGGAGTTCAACACTTAGAATTTTTCTGACTTTTCTCTTCTTTTCTTGGATTTTTCTTCAACTTCAACTGAGCATAACTTTTCAACCGTAGCTTGGATTTGAGTGTTGTTTCTTCCAGTGTTCTCGTTGTTCCGAGATCTTCAACTTTCCAGTTGGCTTCGTCTTCCGGATCAGGCTGAAAAATTACCAAATTGCCCTTGAACTTGCCTTCTTAGCTTTTCTTGCACTGTCTTGCTTCCTCTTTTGTACTGCTTGCATAATTAACCTGTAAAACCAATAAGAGAAGCACGAAACATGAAATACTCGCCACGAAGGTTAGTAGCATAAGTGTGAATCAAATCCATATTTGTTACATCACTCGGGTTCACAAATGTACTGAAATTAGGGGAATAAATATACAATATTTATGCCCAATCAAACCCCCCTAACTTAGAACTTTGCGCGTCCCGAGCAATGTAAAAGAATGAGAATATGAGTTAAAGGATCCATCAAAGACTTTATTGGGATAGAGTACCTCTTTCGCGGGCAAGCGATTGCATTTAGCGCATGCAACAAGCCTTTAAACCCCTAGGTTACCCTAGTAGGACGAGTTGTGTCTCGTGAGGGTTTGCAGTGAATATACCCACAAAATTCGACTAAAAAAAGATTCAAAATACGCAAAAATTGAGCAATTCAAACTTTTCCAGAAAATAATCATCATTAAGTCATATTTACGAGTCTCAAACCGTAGTGTGTGTGCAAAGCCTGAAATATAACCGCCAATTTTCATCGATTGATCATTTCGTTACTTATCCGAAAATTCGTTTTGATTTCAATTTCTCACGGAATACTCTCTCAAACGAACATCTTGGATTATGGCTATTCTCTCGGCATGCGTGATATAAAGAGTAAATGTAATTGAAGCCATTTCACGCATGTAATTAGAAAGATGGAAATTTTATGGCGAAAGGATCTCTTCAACGGATTACGGTTTTAAAAATGGGAACATTGCCTCTATTTCGCGCATATTTCATCTCTTATATTATCTTTTGGTGTCTTAGCTCTCCACGCGGTAATCAATTTTCGCAATTTGGACTCGGTTAGGACTTTTTCGGGTTGAAGGTTGCATTGGGTAAAATGAAGGAGGTATGGAAGGTTGGAATTGGAAAAGTCATTAATGATGTCCATTTGTGCTTTTTCCGGGCTATTTCTCATTTTTTCTTCTTTTTTCACTTCTTTTCTTGCTATTTTTGTTGAGCATTCTTCTATTTTTTTCTTGCCCCTTTTTGTTGCACTTTTCGGCCTTAAATTCTGAATTTTTTTATTTTTCGCAATTCCGGCTATTTTGGGTTTTTCGGGTTGTCAAACGAAAGGGAAAATTATTCGGCTCAATTTGGGTTACAAAGGGTGATTTTTCGCTACTTTTTCTGGCCAAAATTTTGGGTGACAAACGAGGGCCTACTTCATTGTCCAAAATACCAATTGCGTTACCATATGCGTTTCGAGGTGAATTTAAGTTTAGAGACTAATTTGGCACGTTTTTCAAGGCAATATTGCACACATTTTTCAAAATCGATCCAAATGAAAGGATTGAGATCCTTGACAACTTATTAAGCGCTAAAAAGAACTTTGAGTTAACAATTAACTCGGAGTGATTTCAAAACTTGCAAAACATGATAGGCTCGAATCTCACCGGGTTTGTTAATCTCCACATTTATTCGTTAAGTCGTCAATTTTCGCTCAATTTCCATCTTTGGTCAATTTCGGCTTTGTGTATGTTGGATGTTTACAATTTGAGACTCCAATTCGACTTTTAATCATATTTTTGAAAAATTTGAATTCCAATTTTTATTTATTTTGAACAAAAATATTTTTGGATTTTTCAAAATTTTATGATTTTTTTTTGGAAATTTTGGGCATTTTTGAAAATTTGTGAAGTTTTAGAAATACGCACTTGTGACCCCCCCTAACTTAGACTTTTGCATTGTCCTCAAGAAAAAAGGACGGAAATCTAACTCAAGGCAAATGAAAAGTGCGGAAAAATAAAACAAACAAATATGAAAAATGCAACAAGACACTATATGACACTCATGCATGACTCAAAAATACAACAACAATCACCCCATACGCGTCGGGGGTGCGACGACCTCTCATCTCTCCACAAACTCACCCGACCCCATTTACGGGGGTCATGCTCTCCTTGTCACTCCCGTCCTAGGATTATATTCCAGCAATCGGAACAAGTTGGGACTTCGCCCATAGATAAAGGATAGACCGGGAGACTCGTCGTGACTAACTGGGCAGGGATCCTCGTGATGCTGGCTCAAAGTGTGATCTGCGTGCACTGACTTGGAGGGAACACCTAGGTTTGGTTCAATTTTTAAGATGCATGGGTCGGGCTCTAAGTCAGATGAACCACAACTTTTCTCCTCACTTGCCTTCGGGGCTTCTAGTGTTGTGGGTGGATTGTCACAACGAAGGAATTCATCAATTTTTTCTTTCAATTCACTTTCGTCTAAGTGACTACATGAATCCAATAGGGATTGGCCTTCAATAGTAATACTTTCATCCACCTTCCCGAATTCTCTTTTAAAATCTTCCATGCTCATGTCTCCTAGTTCTCTCTCTCGAGTAGTGCCTACGTCCTCTCTTACTTGCTCGATCTCCAACTCCACCAGTTTTCTCTCTTCTAAACCCTCTCTCTCTCTTTCAATGGCGGTCCCTACACACCTATCCCCCACTTTTCTCTCATTGTCACAACTACCACTATTACTTGATGAAATAGGGCACACCCCTAACGGCTCTCTCATGTGGAACCTCTCATTCTCATGGCTCGACACTAAGCAGGACCCTAGGGCCTCTCTACAATCATTTTCCTCAAAGTACTCCCCTACGATCTCGTCTACGAACCTCACCGCGTGAAGGTCATCTTCTTCCTCCATATGTTGGGTGACATGGAAGATGTTGGTCTCTAAGGTCATGTTCCCAAAGGTGAGTTGCATTCGCCCATTCCGAGTATTGATGATTGCGTTAGCCATAGCTAAGAAAGGGCGCCCAAGGATGATGGGAACATGGTTACTCCAATTAAATGAGGGCTCCGTGTCCCAAATGACAAAGTCTACCGGGAAGTAGAAAGTGTCAACTTGGACGATCACGTCCTCGACTATGCCTCTTGGGATCTTCACGGTTCGATCCGCTAATTGGAGAGTGACCTTTGTGGGCTTATGGTCGCCCAAGTCAAGTTTCCTATAGATGGAGTAAGGGATGATATTCACACTTGCTCCCAAATCAAGTAAGGCTTTTTCGATTTTGTTTTCTCCAATGATGCAGGAAATGGTGGGTGCACCGGGATCTTTGAATTTAGGTGGGAGATCATTGAGTAGAATGGAGCTCACATTCTGTGCTAGAAAGACATTCTTTTTTACCTTCATCTTCCTTTTTACCGTCAACAAATCTTTGATAACTTTGCCATAAGTTGGAATTTGCTTGATGGCATCAAGAAAGGGTAAATTCAGCTTTACTTGCTTTAACACGTCTAGCACTTCATCACGTGGGCATCCTTTATGTGAAGGAATCAACCTTTGAGGAAATGGTGCCGCGGTGGGTGGTTTCACTACTACCTCAGGCTCACTAGTGTTGTCTTTATCACCTTCATTCAAGGGGACATCTTCGGCCTCTTTCGTGCCGGGCGAAATCTCCTTGTCTTTAAGTACGTCTCGTGGGGGAGGTGACAAGTCAACTACCCTCCCACTACGTAGAGTGGTAATTGCGCTACATTGCTCAGGATGGTCATGGGGAGTCGAGCTAACACTAGTTTGACTTTGGAGAGGTCTTTGGACTTGGGCAGGAAACTTGCCCTTCTCTTGAACACTCAACGAGGATTGATTCGCATTTATGTCGCCAATCAGACGATCATATCTGGCATTGGTTACGGTCTGGTTTGCGATGAATTAATTCACGGTATCCTCGAGAGTTCTCCGCTATGGTGGGATATAATTTCCGTGAGGTGGTGGTGCTTGCACATGTCCTTGCATGTGTGGAGCTTGTTGAAATTGTTGTGGTGGAGGAGGGGCAACATGTGAAGGAGGGTTCATTGCGGCATGTTGTTGCCCGTAGCTAAAACCGGGATGATTTTTCCATGAAGGATTGTATGAATTCCCGTGAGGGGCCGCAAAATTACCCTTGAAACCTCCTATACTACTAACTTGCTCTTGAAGCATTCCTTTGTAGGCGGGTATCGTCGGGCATTCCTCAGTTGAATGTCCTGCCTCACAAATCGCACACTTTTTCGACGGGATTTTTGATAGATCCAACTACCTCACATAAATCTCGAAATCCTTTCTCAATTGTATCTAGTTGACTGTCCGTCATGGAAGTCTTATCTACGTGAAACATGCCGGACGCCGATGGAGTGGTGGTCGCTTGACGATTTCGATTTTGATCATTAGAATCAGAAATATCCCATGATTGGGTAGTCTCGGCGACATACCTCAGGTGAAGCTCAGCATCGTGGCAGTCTAGTTCGATAAACGGACCACTACCCATGGTTTCAATGAGTTGATTGGAGTTAAGGTTCAACCCATTATAGAGGAAGGAAATGATTTGAGCTGTATCAAATCCATGATGGGGGCACGAAGCAGTTAACTCATTGAAACGCTCATAACATCGATGGAATGGCTCATTATCCAATTGCCTGAACGATTGAATCTGAGCCTTTATGGAGATTGTTCGATGTGGTGGAAAGAACTTCTTGAGAAATCTGGATTGTAACTCGTTCCAAGATGGAATCGAGCTCGGAGGTAAAGACCATAGCCAGGTCTTAGCTTTATCTTTTAGCGAGAATGGGAAGAGTTTGAGGCGAATCACCTCTTGTGTGCAAGTTTGATAGTTGAGAGTATCACACACGTCCTCAAATTCCCTTATATGCAGGTATGGCTTTTCAGAATCCATACCGTGATAGTGTGGTAGCATCTGGATCATCCCATTTTTGAATCGGAACTGCCCGGCATTATACGGGAGTATAATGCATCCCGGAGTGACAGTGCGCTCGGGATATAAGAATTCTCTCAATGGGCGGTACGGAGGCTCTTCCTCACCAGTAGCTGCATTGCTATATTGCGACATCTCTATCTCACTTGACGATTCGGTGCTCTCACTAGGTGTGCTCGAAGTGTGCCCTACGAAGGAGAAAGGAGTGTTGCTAGAGATTGAGTGTGACGGTGTGGGAGGTGGGATCCAGAACTGTGGGGCGTTTGGAGTGTGGGGACTATCTGGGTTATACTCCACTATAGGATTTTCGTGAATATGGGTGGGAGTATTATGAGGTGTGGAAGTGGTTTTAGAATTTTGCATTAAGCTCAGGAGAGATGATGACTGTGAATCTTTTTGTGCTTTTTTTTAAATTTTTTTTTTTTTTTTTTGGATTTTTGAATTTTTGGTCAAAGTTTTGGATTAACTCGATCTAATCCTAAGTCTACCTAAATCCCCGGCAACGGCGCCAAAAACTTGACACGACTCAGAATGTGTCTCTAAGGTGTGTACTCTCTAGGCTCAAGTGCAAGCCTGTCGTTCAAGTAATAATCCGACAAGTCGGGTATCGATCCTCAGGGAAAAAGGACAACAAGAGTTGTGACGACGGGATAAGACAGAGGAATCCTAACGTTGACTCTAAGAAGAATGGAAAAGATTGATTTGGCTTTTTTTGGAATTGATTACGCTAAATGCAATTATGAAAGTATGATGAAAAATGCAACTAACTAAATTACCTAAACTACGAATTAAGGATTAAGATGAAACTTTTTAACTAAATGATGAGAAAACAGGATGGGAATACAATCCCCCAACCCTAGTGTAATGCAGTGACAACGTTGATCATAAATTTATCCAATTAATTCAAACCCGGAATTTAGTACTCCCAAGCATTATGTATACGAGGTTCAAGCCCGCGTCATACCTAATCTGAGGATGAGTAAATCGGTATCGCGGTAATTACACTCAAATTGTACTCTAAATCATCACGAGTACCCATAGGCAAACGAGATATAAAGATCTACAATTCTTATGAAATTACGCGATACGATCAAAATTAATCATTAAATTCAGCGGATCAACGTTATACACATGCACTAACACATCAGGTTGGGTTCATGCATCCCAACCTTGAAAAACCTAGCCGGACATGTTACTTTGACTAATGCATGAAATAATGACGTTGCATGTGTAGGAATTCATGATGAAACTAGCTAGAAACATGTAAATACGTATTATGAATGCGGAAATAAGTTGAATCAAATAGGAAAAACTAAGCATGCAAGAACAATAATAAGAAACAAGAATCTTGAATTAAAACTTGCAAAAACAAACCCGAAACAATGAATTCTTGAAGTAATTTTAGCCCTTGATGTTCCTAGATGTTCCTCCCCTTTCTTTCTATCAAAAACTCTCTAAAAATATCCCTAATGGCTGCTCCTAGGTTAGTACCTCCGTTCCCCACAATTTTGGGGTGTTTAAAACCTATTAGGAGTCTTTGGGACAAATCAGCATAAAAGGGAAAATTTGCGTGTCAGGTACCCCGAACCGGTTGGGGTGTACCTGCGAACCGGTTCGCCCCCCCGAACCGGTTCTGGTTGGGGTTCGCGAATGTGTGCTGGCCTGGAGTTCAACACTTCGAATTTTTCTGACTTTTCTCTTCTTTTCTTGGATTTTTCTTCAACTTCAACTGAGCATAACTTTTCAACCGTAGCTTGGATTTGAGTGCCGTTTCTTCCAGTGTTCTCGTTGTTCCGAGATCTTCAACTTTCCAGTTGGCTTCGTCTTCCGGATCGGGCTGAAAAATTACCAAATTTCCTTTGAACTTGCCTTCTTAGCTTTTCTTGCACTGTCTTGCTTCCTCTTTTGTACTGCTTGCATAATTAACCTGTAAAACCAATAAGAGAAGCACGAAACACGAAATACTCGCCACGAAGGTTAGTAGCATAAGTGTGAATCAAATCCATATTTGTTACATCACTGGGGTTCACAAATGTACTGAAATTAGGGGAATAAATATACAATATTTATGCCCAATCACCCTATGTTTAGGATTGTCGATTTCTTTGATGATATTTCATTCTCCTTCTATAACGTATATACATTAGTGAATTCTAATTTCGTTCGGATGTGTGCGTGTACCGAGCGATGACGAATGTTAGAAGAGGACCGTTAAGCGGACATCAGGAGGCAGGGCTCAGTTGAGGTTGAAAAATATATTCAAGGATGATGATCGTAGTCGAGGTCACCTCCATTATGGCACGAGAATCCAAGACTAGAAAGGTGACTAAGGCGCAGCCATAATTTTCAAATGTTGCTATAGTCGAATGAGGTGCGAGAATAAACTCACCCAACGTGTTACAAAACGTGTAGAGAACTGTCAGTGAGAATTCTAGAAATGTGGAAATTGTATGTGGTTACCAAAGGAGGTAAAGTATCCAAAGGTTTAGATATAGGATGGAGTGTAGCTAACTGAAAGTGAAAATTTAGAGAAATTTTCTTGGTTGTCGGAATGAAGTTGTAATGATGGGAGTCAACCACCAATTTTAGAAGTGGAATGCTATGTCTATAGGAGAACCTTAGGTACAGTATTGACCGTATGTTCTTTCATCAGATATTCAGGATTGAAAGTGAATGTTGTCCTGAACTCATCACAGAAGGACGTGACAGAGGTCCATTTGTGAATATGAATCTTAATCATTAGCAAATTTTGTATCGGGAGATGTAGATACAAGTGGAGGAAACGACTCCAAGTGGGAGATCGACTCGTAATAATAATTGATAACACTCAAAGAGGAAATTATGATGGACGGTCGAATAAGGGGTTGACAATGTCGTATTTTGTCAATAAAGATGGTAATGCTCCTTTGTGGGAGAAGCTAAAAGAATAGAAGAATTTAGTCGAGAATAAGACTGAATACAACGGTGGTGGTGTAGCACCACAAAAGGGTGTGGATACACATCAGGGGAACCATTTAAATGATTCGGATAGTTGAATTCTTACCAGGTGATGGTAAATTCAGTAAGGACTATTATAGACAGTGACATGTTCTTTATGGCCTTAAAAGGCTAAGGGAATAACCGGGGTGGCCAACAGGAATCGAGTCTACTAAAGTCCGAGAGAAGGACAATCATAACCTGGTTAGTAGGACAGGTGATAAGTGGATTATGTGTTGAGGTATTTTGTGGGGAGTGAGATCGCACGCGATAATATTTTCCGAAGTGAGTAAAGGGACAAGAATACGGTGCCTAGTAAAAGACAACGATTAAAGTAGTTTTGTTTTGGTTTGGGCAGACGTGTTACGTCCGGAAACCATTTGTGCAGTCAAGACGATTGCCAAGGTGGGAGTATAAGTTGTATCCTTGGAGGATGAGGCGTGTTTATGTGGCACGAGCGAGTCACTATATCTTGTTCATTGATAGATTAGCATGTGATATGAGTTTAATGCGTATAATTCTAAACGTTATTATTATGTGAATATTTTTCCCTAGTGTAGCGGGATTTTTCTTTAGTTCTATCCTCGGAGGATGAATGAGTATATTAACAGTGTTATGTACTTTATTGAGGTTACTCGTTGTAGTGATGCGATATGCGAGTATGATATTATCTTTGTTACAACGTTATAGAAATGGTTAGTACGATAGTGGGCAATTATTGCAAGGCTATCGGAGTGGTTGCATTAGTGCAGCATGCTTTTATTCTGGCGAGGCTTCACCTGCAAGAAGGTCGGACTCGCACTTATATTATCTATCCTAGAGACTTCGAAGGGGATAGTGGGCTTGAGATATTCGATACCGATGTACGTATAGACCTTATCATTATGATTCAGTATGTATCGGGTTTACTGTTGAGCAAAAGGATTTAACTCAGTGTTATGTTTAGCACTCAGGACTTGGTGATAGAAAGAGTGCATTGTTATATCTATCCTCTAGAGATGTGGGAGTTAAGAGTTATACCCCTATTATTAAGGAAAGGGATTTCGAGAATTTTGATTGTATGTATTCGAGGTTTATGGAATACAATTACCACCAACCAATACTGAACGATAGTGCAATTGAGGAAATGTTCTTTGTTCAGTGTAATTACGGGAGGAAATGTAACTTTTTCGATAAGAGACGGAATAAAGGGGTACATGCTATGGACGGAGGACCTAACGGATTTTGATAACCGACAATGCTAGGTAGTAGTGTGTCGGGGGGGTTCCTTGTTTGGATTTTGCTTTGCGAGACACCCCACGCATAAAACATAGCGTAAGGTTGGAATTAGGGAGATGTTTGGTCATTATTCTGTGAGTTCGGTACCTCGGTCATATTAGGGGTAGGTAATCATATCTATAAGTTAGAAGTTAAATCATGATTTAAGGCCAGTGGAGCCGGTTATGTGCTGAGAAATCATTGAAAGTTATCCCCATGAGTTGAGGGGTGGAACGATGATAAAGAGTATTAAAAATTTTGATTTCTAGGGTGATTGAGAGTACCCAAGTGTTGTAACCGCGTTCAGAACGCAAGGTAAATAAAGAGTTGGGATGATTTTTAGCATGGATTATCTGGAAAGAATTTTATTATACAAAAGAGATGACTTGTATTTATTTTGATGAATAGAGCGTTAGTGATTTATTTTGGTCGTTGTACCTATATGGGAAAATTGTTGTACTTATTTGAAGAGATTTTGAGATTAGTTGTTTCTCTTGTTTTATTGTGGGAATTATATGCTCTATACCTTATGATTTATGGAATTGATTTAGTTATTTGATAGTAACGCGCCGTTCGCTCTCCCAGGACGGTCGGGGTGTTACAAAATGTGGGGATCTTGGTTAGCTGATGTTAAAATTGTCCGAGTTGAAGGGACGTGGTAATAGGTGTGAGAAATATATGTTTATTCGACTAGCATAACGAAGTGGAAGTGATGGAGTGGAGTAAATGTCACATGAAGGGCGATAATCCATACATAAGTGTACAATTAGAATAGCACACCCTAATTTGATTGGAAGGCTGTGGGAAGCCATTTAAGAAGGCGTATTCCTTGAATAGAGTATAATTTAATTATTATGAAGAACACTCAGAGCGGAGTTGTTATTAGTCAAGTGTGATGTTAGTATGGAATAAAAGATCCAGAAGTACGCATCGTAGAGGAAAGAGCACGGGTCGGAACTTCCGGCATACACCAAGGAAGGAAGGGGAGTATTAAGTGTCACTTAATGTGAGACATTTCAAGGAAAAATCGATGTTTAGCAGTATGTAGTGGGTAGTCTCTACATGCACCACCCATAGGTAGGGTTCGATTGGAAGAGGAGAATCAACCGGAGAATTTTGTGTTTATCAACAATTCCTGAAATTGGAAGAGGTCGGTAAAGTCGGTAAAGTTCTTGGATGGATTACCATCCTCAAAACAAGATCAAGGGTTCATCCGAACATGTGAATTAAGTCGCCCGAGAAGGAAGTGATTGATATTTCTTTGGGGTGGTTTGCAAAAAAATTAACTAGTGTGCCCCAGACTTCCTTTGAAAGGAAGGATCGCGCCAGTACATGGTACGGCACACTATTAATTTCTGAATCAGGATGAGATTTGTGAATTCCACCTTTGAAATGGGATATCAGGAACCAGCGGAGATAAGGTTTCGTTTCAAGTAGGATGTATCACCCTTAACCAAGGAATAGGCGCACGGTGATTAAAGATTAGTGGAGCCACGTGAAGGAAATTTTGGAATCTTGGTACGGTGATTTTAGGAATGCTCTGTAGAAGCACTCATACTTGTTTGTCGCGTACGAGGTGCTTATTAAGGTTTTGATATGGAAGAACCTCGGCTATTCTCCTTCCGTATGTTTAGAGCTGAGTGGATAATCATAATTTTGGATCGGTCGAGAATAATCCGATAACTATGGTGGAATTCCAATACTGATTTAGGCGAACAAGAGTGGTCAGATGTTCGTATGGTTTTTCTCAGAATGGGAGTTTTGTATATAAATAAATCCGAGTAGTTGTCATGTAGTGAGGTGCGGCCTCCCAATGATAGTGAGATAATGGAAATTTATAAGGTATAGGCGTGACCTATGCGAATGCTATCGGTTAGGAGCACCATGTGAAGTGTCTCCAATGAATATGTTAATCAAGCTTGCTGTGAGGCTGGGGCTATAGTGATTAAGCGCCTTACTATGTAGACAGTTTACGTACTGAATAGATATCCAGAATTGTTCTACCAGGTAAGCCTTATTTTCTGAATTTCGGGATGAAACTTTGTTATTAGGGGGGATGTATGTAATACCCCGTATTTGTATGGCTTTTAAATTTAGTGATTTATTAAATTTAATTGAGATAAATTAATTTAATTTTAATCCGAAAAGTTATTTTAAATATTTATTAGCGTGACGAGAGTTAGTAATTATTGAAAATTTGTTGAATGTTATTGGATGAGTATAGTAATATATGAGATTTATTTTATAAAAATTGTCACGTGTGAATAAAATGACAATTATGGAAATTGAGTCAGGACGCGTCCGTGTCGTGTTGGGACTAAATGTTGATTAATAAAAATGAATAAATTATAAGTTGCTCATATTGTCATTTCGAGTGTGCCAAAGTGTCCGAAAGGGTCGAGATAGTCAAAATAATGTACCTGGGGGTTTAGTTTGGATCTCGGGGTATTTTTAGGCCTAATTAACACCCCGGAAGGGCGTTTTGGATATTTTACATTTTTAAGCCTGAAAACCCACGAAACTTTCAAGGTTATATCAGATGCTTAGGGTTGTCTTCTAGGGTTAACACAACCAAGAATAAGTGACGGCCATTGGAGAAGGAAAGGAAGAGCTTACCAAGGAGTTCTAGGCCGAAAACTCCTCCGTTTGCGCCGCCGTCGCTGCCAAACGATAGATCGCGTAACGAGGATCACCACCACACCGATTTCAGCCACAAATCAGAAACAAAAATCCCCAGGCAGGTATTTATCTTGCTTAATTTTTTTAATGCTTCATTCAGGTTAGTTTAAGGTTGATTAGGATGAGTTTCTATGAAAGAAAACCCATGTTGGAGATTAGAAACTGCATGTTGTAGTGATATAAATGATAATCTGGAAATCCCCTTCACATGTACAGGTTGAACCACGGATTTATGATGGATTAGAAGCAGAAATTCTGGAAAGAGAATGATTTGAATTAAGTTAAAGAAATTTTTAGGGTTCATGAGAATTGTATAAATTTTGGCACTTTAATCCATGATTCTTGATGAAAACTCACATGTCTTATGTAGAATATTATCCATTTGGGTTTAGAATGTTTGTGGTATCAATATCTGGGAGTTTGGGAGTTAAAAATTTGGACTTGGAGGATGTTGGATGTTAGAACCCGTAACTGGTATTCTGCAGATTCGCCATACCTGTTTGATCGATCGATCGAACCAGGAGTATCGATCGATCGACGCATCGATCGATCGAGCTCCTGCCATCGATCGATGGACCCCTCCTGGCAGACTCATATTTCCCCTTCAAATAGTTGAATTCAATTTAAATGAGTAAAAATCTTTGGACATCCTTATTAAAATATTTTGGGAGATAAAAAAGACCAGTAGGACTTATTAAAAATGTGAAACCTTTAATGTAAGAGGAGATTTACATTTTACGGGGATGTTTACATATAAGGGAAAATGGAACTATGTATTAAAGGGGGAGACGCGTAAGGTAGCTACTTTGGAAAATAAATGAGTACCTACTGAAATTACACTTGGGAGGATAGGAATCCACGAGTGTCACTTGATAAGTTGGGATAATCCCACGAATTAAGATAAGAGGCAAACGTTATACGTGATAACTAAATAAAGAGTAATAAGGACAAATATCATAATTATGGGTCGTGAGTATGTACCTAAACTTGATATGGTAATAGTAGTATATTTATATGACTGTGTTTATGCATATTCTATATACGTGTAAAAATCATGCCCGCACTACTTGTTATCCCTGAGGTTATCGCGCTGGGACAGTCTTACCTCGATGGGACCTTTATGGGGGATATTTACTCGTACCCTAGAAGATAGAAATCCTTTGGTACAGGCTATCGAATCGATAGTCAGACAGTCCTAAGAGACGTGAGGGCATGTGCTGACCTCTTAGAGACTTGGAACTATGCTTCGCCTCAATATTGTTTGTGTTTTGTTTCAATACGGTTCGAGAGTGATTCCGAACTTGTATTTCCCTTAGTACGAGTGATACGGGGACTGGATAGCAGAGTATGCCCGCTCCATAATTATTATGTGGGGTCCTGTTAGAATATATATATATTATATGAGTATTTAATATATATATTTAATTCTGGAATTTGGGAACTACCTACTGTGTTTATGGTAAGTAAGAAATGAATAATTATTTCAATTGGGGAATACGTGTTTGAAAAGTATAATATGTTACTGAGAAACTTTATTAACAAATAAGGTTTAAATGAGAACTTTGTTGTCAAATGAAATTAATTCCTTAAACAATTGGATTTGTCAGTTTAAATCTTATGAGCAACCTAAGATAAGATACGTTAAACCGTTGGGAAGGTTAGTGCGATAGGCGTGCACATTAGAAGAGAGGTGAGAATTTCTCAAGGGAGTGTCGCACTAATATGTTGTTGCATTGGCCGGTAAACATTTTAAATACTTGCTAAACTAATTTTAAATCATTTTTACAATCGGGCTCTGACCCGCTTCCATTTTCTTTTCTCTCTTGTATATATATGTATATATTACAGGTGCCCGGCCACAGGGACGTCTTGCATAGGATCCTTTGGAAGGAACGCGCTGCAGCTTAGGTGGGAGTTGCAAGCCTCTTGCTTAGACGACCTCATTTCTTGATTCCACTCCTAGCATTTATTTTACCCAGTTGGGCATGTGTCACCTTTTTCCATCATTCAGATATTTTATTAGATATTGTGATTCATTTATTTCCAGTATTTACACTTTGGGATTTATTACTGTCAGGATGTTTTCCTTCAAGTTTTAATGTTGGAATCAATTAGTCGAATGTTTAATTATTTGGATTATATGTTTTAGGATAGTTGTTGTGTGATTCTTTATCTATGAATTAGGTAAAGTTTTAAAATGTTGGTTTATATAAATAAAATTTGGAAATTAATGTCTAAAATGGTTTTGACACTTAGCTTAATTATTTAGGGTGTTTAAAATTGAAAAAGTTATTTTTACGACAGTGATGCTAAGCATGAACCGATCGTCACCTTGATTATAATTTAATAAAGGACTGATCACCCGGTATTTAATTAGGCGGAGTGTTACACTTCATTAAGTTTTCAAAACCTTTGAGAGCATATCGGGAGTGAGTTCCTACGCATACGTCCTCTTGCTTTTTTCGGCGACTGTCCGGGGCAAAGCGTGGTGGTGCTAAGGTGGTTTGAGGCTGATCATCGATGATTTCTCTATTTTCATGTAATTTTCGAACCAACATCCTCTTTAATAGCTTTTGTAGTTCATAAATGTTCTTCGAAACTTTTGAATTTTTGTACCGCCCCTTCCCGAATTATATATTCATAATTTCTTTCTGAATTTAAGCTTTTCTGGATTTATATCTGAGAAAACCCCCAACTGATTGACAAATGTTTAGGGATTGGATTGAATAGTCTATTAATTCCCAAGAATCGAACACATGAATGATAAATAGGTGCAGTAATTATTGCCGCATTGATCTTCGAATCAATCTTCATATGCTGAAATGAACCCCTAATCTTCAATTGCTTGGATAACATGGCGTGTATTTGTGTTGAATACCTATTGAAATCAAAAAACTGTTCTTAATGTTCTTAGATAAACTCTTCATATTCTGGGTCTTCGATCTTTAAACGAATAAGCATTAGACACTAAACTGGTTGAGTGAGAGGTCGCGGCATGATAGAGTATCCCTTAGTAATCTAGGGCTGCCCTTAATCCTTCAAATATTCCTTGATTTGAGCCCTAGTCGAGGCTTGTGGCGAGCGATGGCTGCAGCCCCTCAGGTTCTTAAATTTAAACTCTGTGGCGCTTTAGCCCATAATTTGATACCATTGAGTGAGTATCCGCGACACTGTAAAACCTATCCAATCAATGTGCCGTGACGATAATTATCTTTTAGGGCTCTGAAACCCCACACTTGCCCATTGTGCTCAATATTTCATGTTGTTCATCTTGATATTTCATTGAACCTATCGTGGCCTCTAAGAGGCCTCTACACCATACTGGCTACGACACCTAACTACAGCTTGTGCTTTTTAGGTACTACTGCAGCCAAATGAGCTTTGACCCAGACGAGTTTTTAAGAGGCTTTTGGGTAAAGCATTTTGGGGCCTCGCCTCCTGAACTTCCTTTCATACCCCCTTTGAACTCAATAGGGCCTTATCAATTGAAGAATTTCCCCAACTGCGTAGTATTAGACTCAGACTCTACGAACTCTTCTTCTAGGAAGGATTCTGAGACCACGTCGATGGAAGATGAAGCCAACTCTAGTAATCGACCAATGGATGTGGAAGATAACACCGCGGCTAGGGGGAAACTCGTGTTAGGGATGAACCAGTTGGCCCCTCTGGGAGGGATGAAAGGCCTTTAGCTGCGTTTGATATCCGCAGCATTAAGACCCAAGACTGGGTTGATAAGGTAGCTAAAGCCTTCGAGTTTCCAGAAAACTTGATGTGCTTAGCACCTTCCATAAACCAAAGATCGTGCATAAAACTTTATGACAATGGGTTCTATTTTCCATTGCATGCTTTCGTTTACGGGCAGTAATTTCCAATTCCTATTCCCATCAGATGAATTTTTCAAATCATGAAACTAGCACCAACCCATTTAGATCCCAATGGCTAGAGGGCCATCCTTGCCGCGATCGTGCTTTGGGAGAATCAATTCAAAAAATACATTACTCCCTTGGAGTTTTTCCACTTCTACCTCCCGAAGGAAAACTCTATAAAGTTTGTTGGCTATTACTAATTCTTCGCCCGCGGTAGGTACGAGACCCTTTACTCTGGGAGGCCAACCAGTGTAAATAACTTGAAAGGTAAGTATTTCTACATCTCCGGAGAAGGGTGGGAGATTCACCCTTAGGAGAACGAGAGGGAGAAGTCATTTCGAATGCCGCGGAAATGGGGGTGTCCCTCCAAACTAGGTAATTGGAATATAGTCGTGTCCCTTCTTTATAATTAATCATTATTCTTTCTGTACTAACCATTGAAATGTTTTCTACAGTTCTTGTAACTTGCAACTGAGTAAGCGACAAGAGAAGAGAGTTACTGAGGCCGCGACCGTTCCTGCTGAGCATAAGAAATTCAGCACACTTATCACTTCTGCCTCTGTGTTTGAATAAGGCTACTTCCCAAATAAATCTATACTCAAAGAGATGGCCGCAGAAGGTAATAACTCAATTAACATTCTTACTCCGTGATAACTTATATTTAAAACTTCAAATATTTACGGTTGCTTTTCCTCTTTCAGGTGAGGAGGTTGATAGGGAACTCTTGGCTGCCCAACTCGCAGAAATGGATGGGGATGCAACTATCCTTAACAACGCTGCAAGGCACAGAAAAAGAAAGAGTCCCAGGACCAAAGCTCTAGTCGTGGTCGCTTCCAACGACCAGAATCCTCCTACCTCGACCCAAAATTAGGCCGTGGAGAAAAATGACATTGCTGTCCCCCAACCCCAAGCTGAGTTTGATGAAGACATCGGAGCCAATTTGGCCACGGCATGGCTTATGTCAGCGTCTGATGCCCTATCCACTCAGTTTCTCCACCGCCGCCACCTATTGTTGTAGTTAATGCCAACTTGGCACCTCCTCAGTGTCACACCGGAGTTGGTCCTGATGGTCGATCACGACCACAACTAAGATAGCCTGACCTCGAGTCCTCATGGGATACTACTGCAAGGGTTGCTCGAAGGATGAAGAGGGTTCGTGATGCCGTGGACCTTGACAGGTTGGTGGATGAGGATCATGACGACCTGTAGGATTGTGGCCTCCATAGTCTTTTGAGGGCAAGTTCAAGTGTTTTCTCGGTTTAGATTTTGCATTACACACCTTGCTCTTAACTTTTTCTTTTCAGACCACGGGCGTCATGGTAGCCCAAAAGAGGAAGTATGAGGCCCTCTACAAATTAAAGGAGGCTGCGGAGAGGGTACACGCTGTTGATTTGGAGAATGCGTGAAATTAGTCCTTCGAAGATGGCAAGAAGTCTTCTGCCATGGCACTTCAGGCGGATCAGATGGACTTAGAAGCTGTAATCAAGGCAAGAGAAGAAGCGGAGGCAAATTTCAATCAATCCGCAGAATCTCTTAAGGTCTGTCAAGTACAAGCCGCGGAAGCTGCCAAGTTGTTGAGTCCTCCAAAAGTAAATTCATACTCCTTCAAAAGAGGTATGAGGAGCTGGAGGCCAAGGCTGCTCGTGATGTCGAAGCCCATGCCGCGGTAATGAAAAAAATGGAGGTGGATCACGGTGAAGCCCTTCAACTGACCATTGATAAAACGGTGGAGTCGTTCAAGGGCTCCAAAGATTTTTATCTCATAAATAATAAGTCCTACCTCCGTGGTTACCAAGAGATCCGACACAGAATCATAAATAACTTCTTAGAGACAAAGGAGACGGTTCTTGCCTGGGGACTTGGTGACGTTGAGCATGAGCAATGCATAGTTAAGCTCAAGGCTGCGGACGAAGAGAAAGCAAGGTTGAGGGCAGAGGCTCAGGCAGTGGACGCGGAGGAAGAGACCGAAACAATCATAGATGGCGAGGAAGGGGTTGTCAACGATGATGCGGCCTCGTGAGCCTGTAATCTTCAAAATTGTTTGAACTGCTCATCCGTATAGGGCCGCGTTCCTTCTACTTTTTAGACTTTTACATATATGGGATGCGCCCCTTTTCCCCACTACGTATAATCTTGAATGTTTAAAAGTGGTTATAGGCCCTTCCTAGATAGAGGCTGAATCTTTGAGTTGTTTTTCTCTAATAGTTCGTGGAACATTTGAGTGTTTGGAACCCATCTTATATAGCTTTATGGATGTAGCTTTATAATTAGGTCCTACTCCGAATGTCGCTTTTCTTGAATAGGTTCTTTCCCTTTACCTTTAGCTTCTTGAACCATGTAGTTATTTTTGTCATCCCATAACCAATATGGAATATAAAGAATGGCCAAGGCCGCAGCATGTAATCTTAACATCTGCCAACTCCACCTTTATTATCAAGGTTGCGGCACTGTATTGTAGATTACCGCATAAATGCACTTTACATAGGCCGCGACACCTTACAACTGGATCCTCATTACAATACTTCTTCTTGATCATGGCTGTAACAGGTTAACTATATTGCTTGCCTTTGTCGTTTAATGGATTCATTTAATTTCCACGGTCGTATATTTGGCATGCTTCATGATTATAGCAAAATAACAATTGCCTTTCATGGCTTTCCTCTAGTAGATTCAATTGCCTTTCACGGAATATGGCTTTTATCTTATTTAACACCGTCCTTCTACATATAAATGGGATATTATCAAGCCTCTCCGGGTTGGGTTATGTTATTAAGCCACCCACAGCTAATACACGGGATACTTTCAAGCCTCCCCAGGCTGGGTTATGTTATTAAGCCACCCACAACTATTGATATATATATATATATATATATATATAAATCCATTCCTGTCTAGATATTACAAGTCTCCCGACTTAATGACACATCCTGAAAGCTAAGAATGGGCATTGTAAGCCCCCATGGCTAGATGACTCATCCTCAGAGAAGAGAACAGGCATTGTAATCCCTTGTGGCCAATAAAAGCTCCTTGAATCCTCAGATGCTTTCGTGAATATGATCATCATATGATAAGTTATAGTTTCACATCGTGAGGGGAACTCAATGGCAATCTAAATGTTCAAATCCACCAATCAACAACAATTCAAGAATCCCAAATATTTCAAAAATTAAACAATCTCTATATGTTCAAATCCACCAATCTCTCTCTCTCTCTCTCTCTCTCTCTCTCTCTCTCTCTCTCTCTCTCTCTCTCTATATATATATATATATATATATATATATATATATATAGAGAGAGAGAGAGAGAGAGAGAGAGAAAGAGAAACCAAATATTAAATATCAAATACCAAATACCAAATACTAATTGCAATCTCAATTTCAATTTTAATTTTAAATACCAATTTCAATTTCAACTTTAATTTGAAATACTAATTTCAATACCAATTTCAATTTCAAACACAAACACTAACCCCCTCCCCCCACACACATTGCCCCCCCCCCCCCCCCACACACACACATTGAAATCTCTCCCCCCCCCCCCCCCCCCCCGCCCACGTAGTGACCCCAACACACACACACACACTGACCCAAACATACACACAAACGCACACTGCCCCCCCCCCACACACACACTGACCCATACACATACACACACCGACCACACTACACACACACTGACCCATAAACATACACACACTGACCACACTACACACACAAACCACATTACACACACACATGCACAAAGGAAAGAGAGAGAGAGAGAGAGAGAGAGAGAGAGAGAGAGAGAGAGAGAGAGAGAAATAAAAGAGGGAAAGAAACTTGAAGCGGTTAGGGTATTTAATTTTTAATGTTTCCACATACGTGTCACGGTCTTTGACCATGATAAAAAAATACGTGTTTTTTTGTCACGGTCTTTGACCGTGACAAGGGTGGCCGGGTGAAGGGTGTTATTTTAGCCTTTTTGGTGTAGTGTTTCCTTATGGAGTGAGATTTCTCGTGAGGATTTTAAATTACCCTACCTTGAACCAAACAAATTTTCATTTTTCAATTATGTAGCTGGACAGTTCAAAAACTCCCGTCCAACATAATTGAATAGTCAGCGAATTTTGGTCCCATAATTAATGACAGTCTCTCCGTGTGGGATGATATTATTAATTATGTCTAAGTTATACCATTGGTTCGTTTTTCGAAATAGAACCCACTCGTGATGAACTTCTGTGTGTGTGTGTTGGGGGGGGATCAAACTCACTCACATTCTATATCTTGAAACTATTAATTAGGATTTTTTATGAATTCATGATGCCTTGATTAATTCTATCCGTGGGTTGGGTGTGGGGATAGAATAACTGACTCAAGGATTCAATCACATCTAGATTCATGAAAATACCAATGGAGACCGTGAGGTGTACGTAGAAACATCGCTCCCACTTAATATTTAAAAATTATGAGTTTTTTTGAAAAATATTTATTCAATTCCAAATGACCGAATTTAAATCCTTAGTAATAACCAAATTTACTTATGTGAAATAATTATCATGATTTCACATTTTATTTTTTCTTAAAATAAAAATATAATTTAAATTCTCCAAAAATATAAATCTGTAGATCTCCATTTAAAGAGTACCTTAAAATTTGATTACCCTGATTTTAATTTAAATAGAATAAAACACAACACAATTTTTTCCAGAGAAAATCAGTGATCTAGGTCGGTCTCAAAATAAATAATTCATGTTGTTCATATAATGGGCATTCCTAATTATCCAATTAATTAGCAGACAAATTACGCAACATAATATAAATAAAGAGACATGCAAGTAAATAATAAATAAAAGAAGCAATAATAAAAGATATAAATGCCCTTTCCATCATGACTTAGAGTTCTTAAAGTAAAACTGTTCAAGTCCAAGAGTCGTCATTGTAAAAGACTTCTTCATCACAAACAAGAGTTCTTGAGGGTATTGATTATTAGAATATGATCCTCCACGGTCTGGAACTAATCCGGGCAAGAACCACTGCGAAATACAACTAAAAACCACCCCGAAAAGCCAAAACACCTTGGATGACAATGGCCAGGGGGGTTGATCTATCGATGGGAGTGTCGATCAATTAACCCTATCGTAATTCACCTTCCTCCTCCTCTTGGATTTGCAGGCAAAAACCTCTATAACCAATCCAATCCTTCATCAAGCTCCATAAAACTTTGCCAAAAACTAAACCCATTACTAATACATGATTCCAAGTGAATAATAACATTACATCCCCTCCAAAATGCCTATAAATTCAACGATATGAAATAATTACAAAATTTAATTATTACAACCATATTGAATAAGGAGATAAAAAATAACTACATATAAACCACCGCAGGATCCAATCACACAAAAAAATAATGTGTGACCATGATGGAGGGGATATGGATGAAGAATCTCCGTGAAAGCCATGTTAGTGTGAAAGCATACACAAAGATACACCATTCCACAACATGTAAAAATATGGTTTTAAGGTTTGGACAATATGGATCTTTCCAACGAATGATTAATCTAAATAAATAGCCCTGATACCAATTATTGGGGATCGATATAAGCGTAATAAAAAAAATCAATAATGGACATTTGATTAATCAAACATAGTAAAAAGGTGAAACCAAAATCTAGGTTTGAATAACAAACCCAGGGTTTTGTACACAATACATTGGGGGATCCCATTCTAATCGGATTGGGAGAAAATATATTTGTTAATGGTGTGGGTATGCCTTGTTTTGAATCACCAAAACCTTCCTTAAACCTTCTGAATGCTAGAATTTTCTAGTTTATGATACTCCCCGATATCAGGTAGGTGGGTGGACACCTTTTGAGATGAAAAACTTTGCTTGTACTTGAGATATGGTGGTCTCCCTCTAGCCTCTTCATAAAAAGGTGGGCTTTGACCAAAATGGGTTTATTTAGAGCACGAGCCTGACTACTTAGGTATATTGACTACACTAGAGACCCATGATAAATAATTAAGTTACTCCAAATAAATACTCAAAAATCCCAATTACATTTATCGTGATCTTATTTCCTTTCTTTATTTAATCATAATAAATTCCACTATATTCCAATTTAATTATCTCTGAAATCATTCAGATATAATGAGGTGTTATTTGCAAAGTTGATTATAGTACATACTATGATTCCCCATGTTAAGCTTTCAATATCCATTTGGTCAAATCAATTTGTTGCAAAATGACTTTAACCAACATCTAATCAATTCCTTAATTCTCAAAATTGTTTTGCTACACCACCGAATTATAAATAAGCCATTGATCATGTTTACTCGTGGAAACAAACTTTATAATTATATCAATGGAATATCGTAATCTTAGGTATCCCCTAATGTGGATTCATCCGAATTAAGATCTCAAACCTATTTACATAACTGTCAATCAATATGCAGAGATCTTTTAATTGAATCCAAGATTGAATCGCACCTATAGCAACCAAAACAACAATCTCATAAGCATTCCATGTCTCATAATTCTTGGAATAAAGAATATATGCACCCTTTACAAATTGTGTGATATTCTCGGAGTCTAATCAAGATAACCTTAGACTCAAATATCATGGGTGGTCATGTTCAATACATTCGTGGGATGTATTAATCACAATCCTCTATTGAACTCTCGTTCAAGTTCTCGAACCATTGTATAGGTTCCCATAGTTTGAAATAAATTACTAGGCTTACATCACAACTATTTCGATAGTATTTCAACTTCCTATATAGGTTGTGAACCTTTCAATAGTGCGTGGAATTCCAATCTCCTTGCGATCAACCCAAAGTAAAATCCTTTGAACTCATACTAAGCTTTATTGATCGAAATTTATATATGAAATAATATATTAAAACCAATATATAACATTCTTATAAACTTTGTTCTCATTTCAAAAAGAACGAAACTATTCTTTATTTAAACAATAATATAATGTTTTACTAATGATTTTATGAATAAACCCCAACAATCTACCACTTAGTCTTAACACTTGACTCCAATTCCTTCTATGTGGTTGTTAAAGTAATAGTTGGTAAGCTCTCTATAAAAGGATCCGCCATGTTGTCCTCACTTGCAATCTTAGTCATGATAATGTCGTCCCTTTGCACGGTCTCCCAAATCATGCAATACTTGCGCTCAGTGTTATTCACCCTCTAATGAGTTCTTCGTTCTTTAGATTTACAACCCCCACACTACTATTCTTATAATAAAGTGTAAAAAACAATTTCATTAAAAACATCATAGCTAAATCACTTAAGAAGTTTAAGATGCAAATAACCTATTTTTTATAAATTTATTCGGGTACACAATTTAAAATGTTCACATTCAAGATATATGAATTAATTATACATTTACAGACAAATGGATGGGCATCATCAGTGTGGTATATTGGGTGAATGATTGGTTTAATTTAAAATAATTTGGTATCTGTGTGGGATTAAGAATATTTCTTTTCCAACTTTCAACTACTCACTCGGTGAAACTAAAATTAATTACAATTCTTTCATTTTTGGAGAGTCTAGGTTATGTTTGTTAAGTGCCTGAGAAATGTGTGCCTTATTTAAATTTTCATGTATGTCCAACATGCTACAAGGAGTATCATACCCATAACGATGTGCATCGGGTGTCCTTAGTATATTACCTCGAGAGAAATGTTTTTGATTTATAGAATTTTACATCTCCAATATAAGTACAATTTACCATCATCCCAATAATCAGTGAATTAGTCCAAAATATCTATAATCAATTTACCCTTTCATATTTTTATACCTTTTATTTACCTGAACCTTCACATTTTAATCCTTTACAAAGAATGGTTTTCGCCTATTAAGTCTTATATGAATATAATTGAGTGGTTTAAAAGGTCATTTGGATTTAGCACGCACCAAGTTTGTGAACTAATTTCAATTAAGTCCAATTTTATCTTGTTTACTCCTAAAAATGAATCTAGGTGATTAAAGCAAGTAAAATAAAGTAAAGTTCACAACGACGGATGTATGAGTAAACCAATAAGGGAAAAAAACTCGAACGGCCCAGGATAGACAATCACTATGATACGATTTTACAAAGGAAGACAGATAAACTTACACAACGACTCGATCCCCTTAAGCCTTAACGCTCTTCTTCTCTTTAACTGATCCTCCACAGTGCCCACGTAAAAAAACCTTGCACGATACTCATCCATAACACACGCGTCCACGAGTGCCTCGGTGTCCATCAATGCAGTTTGGCAACCTTCTACGATTCGAAACACAGACTCCTCCGCTTATTTACCTCAAAACCTAAAGAACAATGTTCAACAGAGATGAAAAAACCCCAAATGGTGAAAATAAGATCTCTATAGTAATTGTATATGAAAGCTCGGATCTTTAAACACTAAGGATGGTTTTAATCTTTGAAAACCTTGAAAAACTTATGCAGAAAAATGAAATTGTTCTAAACTATATTTTGGTTCTGTACACACAAATAGAATTCTGAGCAAACACTGCCTTAAAAAATAAAATTAAGTCGATAGGTCGTTCGAACGATATGCAGATGTCGTTCTAATGACTGAGAGAGGTCGTTTGAATGATATCACATGTCGTTTGAACCACTTAAACCAAAGCCAGTGTTTCATACGACTCTAAACATTAGATAAGCTCAGAACAAACGAAGACAAAACTTTTTAAAATCATTTTAAACATTTTAAATAAAGTTTCCATCCTTTAAAACTCTTTTCAAACTCCATAAACATAATGCGTTCATACCTGAGAGATATTCGAAACATAATCTGAATGAAGACGTGAAATGTGCACTAATAAAATTCGACAAAATATATCTTTAAAGATTTATCACTACGTCTTCTAAACAAACACGTCATAGACTTTGTGAAAATCGTGACACTATAAAAATCTATCTATGACTCAAAACGAGTTTTATTCCCTGAATAAGTCAATTACATACAAATTAAATCAATTGGAAATTCTTCCCTTACAAATCTCCCCCTTTGACTATTTCGGGACAAAACCCAAACAGTAAAATGCCTAAGCCGGGTCGTCAAGCCGTATGACACCTAAATCCCATCCCATAAAATCGAAAATAAAAAAGTACAGGACAAGGACTAGTATATGCAGGACCGACAAGCATGGGCTATTTGAATGTGATGTAGTCTTGAAATCTTGACTCGCTGAAGAATACCTACACACATGAAACAAACAAATACCCAGTGAAGTATGGAGAAACAAATGATATAAAAATACCAATACATAAATCAAACAATTTGTTAAACAAGTGAGCAATACCAATATGTGCAATACAACATGATACTAATAAAATATGAGCATATGATAAAAAAAACATGATACCAATTTGTAAAGCTAAAAAAATATGTGCTCAATAAATAACCCCCCCCCCCCCCCCCCCCCCACATCACATACATCTCTCCCCTCTTTTTATCTCGAATAGACAATAAGTGAAAAAGATAAACAAACCACTAAATATCTAGAATGAAATAATCAATGAGGCATATCTAGATAAACATGAAATCCCAGATAATAATAATCACAAAGCACCAAATCATAGCTAGTAAATAGTCACAAAGAATGAATCATCAATATAAGCAAAGATGTGACTAAATGAATCAATGCGGCATAAGAATCACCACAAGAATAATTAATATCGACTGCATGTAAACTGTCCAAATGAACCTAAAAATCTCAAAATAGAAAGATATCATCTCATATATAAAGCAGGCACTGAAACAGAATAAGGGCAAAAAAATCAAGGCAGGTCATTCAAATGACTAAGCCATGTTGTTTGAACGACATTGGCAAGTCATTTGAATGATCTCAAAAATGACCCAAAACAGTAAGTTGTTGTTTGAAGAATCTTTATAAAGACCCAAAAACGAACCTTCTAATGACTATATCTGACAAAATTATCACCTTGAAAAACGTGTCGTGAGAAGAAAACTTAGAATGGCTTAGGTATGTCGTTCGAACAACACACATAAGTCATTTGAATGACTTCAACACATTCTGTATTCAAGTGCTAAAAAATGAAAAGTTCTGCCCAGTGAAAAAATTTCATGAAAAAATGTGCTAGAGATACGAAACAATAGCAAAATAGACTCAAAACAAAAAAATAAAACAAGTAAAAACAATGTGAGTTTCATGCTAACATAGTATCAAGGTGCTCAAACATGGATATGGAATGAATGGGCGTGAACTACAACAAATGAATCACAACATAAACATATCGAAACAATCAATAAGCTCTAATTAATAGCTAAACGTCATCAAACTTAGTTTCAACCATATGTGATAATTAATATATTGAGTTTAATGATCTAAACAATCATAATGCACACAAATCCAGAATTTTGACGATTCTACAAATAATAGCATCATGATATGATTTTTCAATATTAGGATTCATGGTGCAAACCCGTTTAAATTTCCATCCAAACACCCTCATATATTCATATTTTGTTTTTCAATTTCTTTTGAGGTTTATACTTTTCTCGTCTTATAGAAATCCTATTGACCATATTTTTGGCATATGATTCTTTTTATCGCCTTAATTTTTTCTCGGGATCTTTTGAATGGTGGCTTTCATGACAAGTTAATTGTACTCTCGCAGGCCTTTTCTCTGAACACTCATCATTTTTTCAATTTAAGCCAATAAACGGTTCTTACATGCACACCTCCTCCTAAGTATTATAACGCATATATGACAAATTGAAATAAGAACTTCTCACCAAACTCAAATATCCATGAGATGTCAAACATTCATATAAACTCGTGCGTGTGTGCAATGATGGAATATATACAAAGTCAAATCCAAATGCAAATCAACTTTGAAACAACTGCATTAATCAATGGTTAAGATCATTCTAATCATCTATAATTGTGACCAAATGTCCTAGCCACACGGAGAATGAAATGATGGGGGTCCAAGCACACCAATATGCCACATCAAACATAAAAACTCACGACACAAAAGAAACCGAAAATCTTTTGTGTTTTCCAAAAAATATTTAAAACCAAAAATGTTTATGTATTTTTAAAAAAAAATTGTTAAAATAAAATCTTTTTGTATTTTTCAAATAAGACTAAAATAAATAAAAAATATAATACAAAGAGATACACATGTCATAACACCAACAAGGTATAAATCATGAAGCAAAGACTAGCGTATGACAAACTTGGCAACACATTCATCCTTTAGATTTAGCATGGGAAGAATCAAGTGAAACCAAATAAGAACTATGAAGTTTAATTCCTAAAGCCTCTAAGTCCGATTTCCTAACCCAAGTATATGTGTAATGATGCATGGGGGTTTTGGGAACCTAAAAGACTTTATTCCTAAACTTTCTCGGAGCATTTTTAAGGTCTAACAATAATGGCTAAGGTTACCCTTCCTACTGCAATGAGTGCAAGTGAAAACACAACGAGGAATGTGACCTGAATGTTGACCTCTCCTAACGTTCCTACTCGTCTCTCTCACACGATTGGTATTGGCTTTGGGAATGGGAACAACGCAATCATCGTAGCCTATAAAACACCAATCTTCCTTGATTTAGACCGTTCCTAACATATTATCTAACTTTTATGACCTAGCTTCCAAATCAAACTTCACCTTACTCGAGTCTCTCAATCTCTCCTCAAGCTCACTAATCTTAGACTCAAGCAAACGCCTAGACTCCTCAACTCTACAATCTCCTTCTTCAAAGTCTCCATCAAACAATGACAACGAAGACCATCTCTCACTTTCGCAATGTATTATAGTTTCTCCCTAAGAGTCTTCTCCCGTGCCCTAAGATCCTCAATCAAAGCATCATTATTTTCTACGGCACGATCATTCAACCTAGCTTGAAACTTTAAGCTTGCCTTTTTTACCTTTATCGCTTCCTTATACAAATCACTAAAGGCAACTTGCCACCCCCCCCCCCCCATATAAATCTCCTCTTCTTCACTAGCTTCACCCTCACTCACTTGGGATTCACACTCAACGGCCTCAGAAGTGTAATTCACATAAGAATATTCATGGGAATATTGATCGTCATCGCTCACATGACATGACATGAACGCTACAAAGTTGCGCTTAATAGAGGAACTCTCTCCTTCTTTTGGTTAACTATCACTTAAGGTGGCATTATATGCTATTGATTTCCTTTCCTCCTTCTTAAGTCTAGTGGGACACTCTGCTACCTTATGACCATAACCCTAACAACCAAAACACCTATTTGATTCATCCCTCTTAGAATTCTCACTCTTATTCTTAGGGGTGGGATCGACCTTGTTGTTTTTGGATTTCTCAAGTCTTTTGGCATCTTTCGATTGCTTTTGAAACTTAAGAAATTTTTTGAACTTCTTTTCCAACAAGGCTACATCCTCAAAATTGAAATCAAAATCATCATCCAAAACTTTAGTCTACTCCTTTCAAGCTTTCAAAGCAATGCCCTTTGTTTTCTTTGGCACTTGCTTGGAGGTAAACATGTCAAGCTCATAAGTTTGTAAGTCACCTACAAGCTCTTCTAGTTTCATTGATTTAAGCATACCCAAGGAGTTTAAAACGGTCACTATGGGATAAAATCTACTAAGAAACGGCCTTAATATTTTTTTTATGACTCGGTTGTCGGGTATTTTCTCTCCCAAGTTAAACGATGAATTGACAAAGTTGGACAAGCTAGCATAAATCTCAACAAACGACTCACTCTCTAAGATCTTGATTGTGTCAAACTGTGTAATGAGGTTTGGAAGTTTAGACGCCCTAACCGTGCTAGTGCCCTCATGAGTAAGTGCAAGAATATCCCAAGTCTTTTGAAGTTTCACACGTCATGATTCGATTATACTCTTTCGGTGTGACATATGAGGAAATAATATGAAGACCTTTAGAATTATAAAGTGCAAGTCTATGTTCGGCTTCGGTCCATAACTCAACAGACTAGTGGCCTCTCCCTCTCGTGTGACCGGTGGTGTCCAACTTTTTTCAACCGCTAACCAAAAACGCTCATCATTTGACTTTAAAGTGCTTCTCATTCGTATTTTCCAATAAGCATAATTTGAGCCATAAAAAATAGGAGTTCTAAAACTATTAAAATTTCTGAAATTCATCCTTAAAAGCACAAGGGATCAATACACAAAAAAAAAATCTATCTCTGATACCAAATTTAACACGCACCAAGTTTGTGAACCAATTTCAATTAAGTCTAATTTTATTGTTTAATCCTAAACACACATCTAGGTGATTAAAGCATGTAAAATAAAATAAAGTTCACAATGACAGATGTACGAGGAAACCACTAAGGGAAAAAACCTCAGACGACCCAAGTCAGACAATCACTATGGTACTGTTTTACTAACGATAACAGACAGACTTACACAACAACTCGATCCCCACAAGCCTTGACGCTCTTCTTCTCTTTAACCGCTCATCCACAGTGCCCACACATAAATCCTTCCACGATACTTGTCCAGAGCACACAGGTCTACGAGTGCCTCGGTGTCCACCGATGCATCTTGGCAATTATCTACGATTCGAAACACGGACTCCTCTACTTCTTCACTGCAAAACCCAACGAACAATGTTCAACAGAGATGAACAAACCCCAGATGGTTCAAACAAGATCTCTCTAGCAATTGTATATGAAAGCACGGATTTTTAAACACTAAGGATGGTTTTAATCTTTGAAAATCTTGGAAAACTTATGCTAAAAAATGAAACTATTCTAAACTGTATTTTGGTTATGTACAAATAAAATTCTAAGCAAACACTGCCTTAAAAAATAAAATTAAGTCGGCAGGCTGTTCGAACGATTTGCGTATGCCATTCTAATGACTGAGAGATGTCGTTCGAATGACATCGCATACCGTTTGTGTAATACCCTGCCCTAGAAAATAGGTATTTAACGTTACTTGAAGTGTTTTGACCAAAGAAATATTCGAGGAATAAATAATCCAAGTGTAACATGTCAAGTAATACATAAGGTGGCGTATTACATAAATAGTTTAAACGAGAAAATTTTCATAATGCATGTGTCGCATGAATGCATATTTAATCCCTAATAGTATTGTCTAGGATGTCCATTAAGTTTGAGGAAAAATATTAAGGAACGATGCGACACGGATAAGGCTAATACGACGCGACATTTAAATGGTACGAAAAATAAAGTATCGCAATATGGATTAAATGAGAAAGTTTTACGTTTAATGGTTCACACGAGTTTTATTTTGAGTTTATGTAATTATTTTAAGTACTTTGGTTAAGTTTCATGCGATTCGAACAAGCAATGAATGCTAAGCAAGCATGTGTACTAATTGTCTTACGCCGCGCGACACAACGAAAGTCCATTCTTGCACAAATTGCTTAGGACAATCGGGAAGTCAAAAAAATATTTCGACCATATATTTAGACTCATAAAAATATAAGAAATATTACCATGTGAAGAAAAATCGAAAAAAAAAATATTTTGGGCGAAGGTCCTGTTTCTTGCGCGTATTGTTTAGGACGTCTCGGAAGGTCAAAAAATATTGTGAATATGTTTTTTGACTCAAAAAAAATATAAGGAATACTATTATGAAGAGAAAAAATGAAAAAAAAAACTCTTGCACGGAGGTCCCGATTCTTGCGTGCCTTGAACAGAACAATTCGGGAGGTCAAACGATAATTGTAAATAAGATTTTTTAGCCAAAAAAATGCAACGAATATGAATCTCAAGTTAAAAATAGCAAAAAATGTATACTTTTAAAGGAAGAAAGTGACCCAAATAAGATATTTGTTGGTATTTTTGGGCATTTTTCAAATGGGTTTTGGGGTTCACATGTTGGTGCATTATGTTGTCACGTTCCTACTTTGGTTTGCAGATCTTAGTAAGTGTTTTACACATATTTGAACACACCAACACTTGCTATTTGAGTCATAAGGTGTAGACTTCTCAAAATAGCTTATAAGACAGAGAGAGAAAGAGAGGTGGGTGCATATGTTCTATCAATCAATTCCCATCAGATTTATCATCACTCTCTCTCCCCTTGAACTCCCTTAAACTATTAGACATCCCCAAAATTAGTAGCTACCCTTGAGCCACCCCAAAACCACCAATTTATGGCATAGAAACACCTTATTTCACCATGTGTAACCATAGGAAGGATGTTGGGTTGTTAGAGATGCTATTCTTGGAGGTTTATTGAGGTTTATAGAAGCTTGAAGATGGATTTTTGGAGGAGAAGAAGGTAAGCTTGGCGGTAGCTTCCATGGAGGGCTTTCATGTAACCCCTTGAGGCCACCTTTGGAGGTGGGATTTAGCCTTCCTACACCAACATTTTCACCACCATTTGGAGACATTTTAAGGTGGAAATACTAACCTTGGTTTAGGTTTGAAGTTGAGTATAATTTTAGCTACTTTAATTACATGTATTAGACTTAATATATGTGTGATGTTAGTTAGTTTGCATCTACGGGGTTAACTAGTTAAAAATCTATGATTTTATTTGCAAATGGGTTTCAAAGATATATTTCAAATGGGTTTTGAAATTGATAAAAATTCAGATTATTTTCCTACACATTTTGGGTGTAATAATGTGTAACAAAGTGGGTATAATGCATTTATGGGTTTATTATTTGCGCCCTTAATGTTTTAAGTAAAAAGAGGCATTTAAAAGAAGGTTTAAAATTATTTCTAAAAGTGTTAAATTTTAAGAACATTATTCATAATCATTTTATGAAATAAAATGGGTTAAAAGTGTGTTTTAAATAAAGAGAACATGATTTCTATGATAAGCGATGTTTGAGCTTGTTCATGGCATTTGATAACTTGAATATGCATTTTTCTACATTAAATAAAGAGTTTTATATGTGAAGAAATGCTTTCATTTTAAAGGTATATTTTAAAGTGTGTGAACTCATCATAAGTAAATAAAGTGGGATTAATGAGTAAACATGTGAAACTAAAGTCTTCATGTAAATAATGAAAGTAAAGAAGACTAAGTGTGAAATAAATGACAAAGTATGGGTCCTTATGTTAAAACTCAAAATTAAAGTGTGTAACACTAAGTTTGAAAGTGTAAATATGTCAAATGTTTGAATATTGACGAAATTGGATTTTAAGTTGTGAAAAGACATAATTAAAGTGTGTAGTCTTAAATATGAGAAATTAGACTTTAATATGTAAAAAATGTGATTTTATATATTAAAAGGGGTTAGAATGCAAAATGTGTAATTTTCGCAAAGTGAGAAGTTGAACAAGTGTGTTAATGACTAAAATACCTAAATGTTGAGCATAGAACTTGAAAGGGGTATTTTTGTGAATAACACTCAAAAAAGGATAAGGTTGCAAGTTTTGATAAAGAAAAATGATAAATTGGTAATTTACTTAAAGTGTGACATTTTTATGAAATAAAATACTAAAGAATGTTTTGGCACTAATATGGAAAGAATAATTTAAATCCTTAAAGTGGAAATGATTTTTGGGATAAAAATCAATGCGTGCGTGAGAAAAAAGGACTTTAATGGAATATAATAATTTTTCCTAAATGAATAATGGAAAAATGGTCGGTTAAGTCCAAGGCTTTAGCCTCCGCTCAAAAAAGGCAAATTAATGTGAACATTATGAAAATGTTGAACACATTGACAAGATAATTAGATTGGATGATGCCGAGATAAATAATTAAGCAGGGTTATGCTGTCCCTAGTGGTGAAAGACCCCAAACCAACTGCAGTAGTATATAGCGGCGGAGACCGGTGGTGTGAGGCCCCAAAATTCATGAGTGTTTGTTGGCAGAATCCCTAAAGATAATGCTAAGTAATGAATTGAATATTCATGAAAGAGGCATAAATGGATGGTATTGATCCATTAATTTATTAATACAAGAATAACGCATTAAATGTTTAAGGTTTATGTGGCAACATGGGATGGTTAAATAAGGTAACTTAATAATACTTAATTTACCTAATGAGGCTCAAACCATAATAAACACAAGTCTGTATATATGAGGCTTTCAATAGGAATAAAATAGTAGTTTTAACATGATGTGTGCATGTGTTGACGAAAGTCTTATGATATGGTTAAATAACTTGGGCGTGAGTTAATTGAATGTAGAGAAATAAATTGTCCTAATTAAAATGAAAGGTTTCCCAAACAAAGGATATTTATTGATTATGCATGAGTTAATAGGAATAAGTGCTAGTTTTCGAAGCATGATAATACAAAATGACTATTTTGTAAGGCCAGGAAGTCCAAATGGAACCAAATAACATTTTTGTGATAAAAATGATTAAATACATTGGCACATGTATTTTTTGAAGGTATATATGTAGATATACACGTATTTTCACATGCATGTAGTGTAGCGTGTGAGTATTTCTTTTTGTCGTTCATTTTTATACTGCGTTTGTATATGTGCCCACTGAGCATTCGGCTCGCATCCCTCCTTTATTACGGCAAGTTGCATGTCATTCCGTATTTTGAGAGCGTTGTACAGGTAAGTAGTTCCTTTCTTTATGATTAGTAGCTCTGTTTACTTGACCTTGGGGGCACTCCCCTTAGGTCACATCACGTAGTAATTATAAATTTGACTCGCATGCTAATAAGTGTAACTTTAAATACTATTAAAATTAGATTAAAAACATTATATAGGGTGTTTCATTGCACTTCACAATTAACGTATGAATCGGATCAAGTTAGTCATTTAATAACCTTTAAATTCAGGTAGGGGCGTTACAACTTAGTATCAGAGATTTAGGTTCAATGTTTCTTTAGGGTGTGACGAGGTGAGGTCGGTAATGGATATTTTGGTGTCATTATTAGTTATATCCAGTCACGCTTTCCTGATGATGATTTTGATTTGTACCTTGATGGTAAAGTCGAGGTCTTGATCACGTTGTGCCCTGCTCTTTGAGCTGGTGATCGGCTAAGTTAGTAGCCATTCTTATTCTCTTGCATTTGTTCTGGTAGTGTTATCTTGCAACTATCGAATTTTGGGGTAGGTCTTTAGGTGGCGGCACCCTACGCTTGTGTGAGATGTATCATGTGTAAGTTTGATGATTAGAAGGTCTTAATGGTTTTAGTTTCATCTTAGCTAGTGTGATTGTAGTTTCATCTACCGGATTAGGTGACTAAGTAGTATGACTTGTGAATAAATAATTCTATGGAAATCAGAATGCCTAAGTAACTTGATTATGTTTTAGGTTTAGATAACCTTGATGATTTCAAGTGACTTAAGAACAAATCTATAGAGTCCTTGGGACTTAGTGTTAGAAATGGTGGTGTTGAATTATGATTTTAGAAAAATAAGGTGGTATTGGGGAATAGGATCTCTTGTGTCATCAAAGGTATTGGCCTAAAAGTTTTATAGGTAGTACATGATCCCCCGTATCCTACCAAAAGTTTTATAGTGGTGATAACTTGTGATTTAGCAAATGAGTGTGATGGCTATGTAGTGAGGCACGTTAATTATCGCGGCTGAATAATCACTGAGGTTAAATAATAGGCTATGATGAGTTTGATCTTAGGTTAACATTATGGATAAGCAGGTGAACTTATGATTGCTCCTTGGATATATGTAATAAGGTTTACCTAAAGAAATGTCAGTGCGAGTAATTGGCTTTCCCTATTAATGGTGAAATTAAGGTTGTATCACGTAGTACGATAATGTCGATGTCTCTCGTTGATATTATGGGATCCCTTATGACTTCGGGAATATAGAGTTATGATTGGTATGACACATAGTGATTGGGATTAGTGATTGTCCTTTGAGAAAATAATTTATCATCCATTCTCTAGTGTTATACTTGAAAGGATTTTTGTCATGATAACTCCTAGTCTAGGATATGTATGTTCAACTGGAGTCGATTGACGTGGTGACTCTTCCATGAAGCATTGGAAAAAGTTATCGTATTGAGGAATGCATAGGCTATCGGTGATTGTAATACAATTTAGTCATGTCATTTGTGTCGGTACATTAGAATTAGTGCCATGGTTTTGTTTATAATCTTGCATTATGGTATGACTTGGGGAGAATATCGAGAATAGGTTGATACGTGCAGGTTTTACACTTGGGAGAATTACGACGCGGTGATGTTCATCGTGGTTTTAGAAATAACACTCGAAATCAAGTGTTAGGCTTAATTATAGCACCTGTGTGTGCTACCCGTGTGACTTAGTATGACTCTTGTAAGGGAAATCATTGGGTATTATACATGAGTAATGCTTGAAAAATTGAGGTGACGTTGTAACTAGTCTGATAGTTATGATTTGGGATTACGTACGAAGTTGCCAAGAATTGTAACAATGATCCCTAAGGAAGAATTTATGTAATTATTGTGTTTCGCTAAATGAGAAGGATCTCGAGGTTTGAAAGTTAGCACTCGCATGTTGAAATTGTGGAGACTTGAGTATGTTAGGTCAGTAACTAACGTTAATCAATGAGAAATGTCATTTCACTTTGGTATGAAGGATAATAACTAACCTCGATCTTAAGGAGGGAAGCCTAGCATTTTAGCTTCCCAAGTGAATCGGTTCCCAAGTCATTGTCTTTAAAAATGGGTAGTCGTGATTAATGATTCAAGCTAGGGAACGTGGATAGGCTAATACTTTGGAGTGCGTACGGGTCAGTGAAAATTTTAGACTTTAAGTGTACGCTGTGGTTCGTACTTCGCATAGCATGGTTCGTTCCCTAAATTGAATTTTATCATCCTGGAATGGCAGTCGCCTGATCCATTGCATTTTATTGTGCCTTCTTTGATCTCGATGATGGGATGTTGTTGTTTCAGTTATGGGTATGTGATCAAGGGTGAAAATCAGCGCATGTCAAACTCCAATCGTTGTTTTATGTTCACCGCCTTAATAAATAAATCTAAACTATGACTACACTCTTTTAATGGAGTATAACGGCCAGTCCGGGTATCGAATCCACAAAGACAAGTTGCTAGAATTTAATTATTTTAGTATTCGTAAAATAAAAGTGTAAAAGATAATTATAACAAAAAGGAAAAGATGCAAAAAAGGGAAAGATTAAACTAGGCGAGTGTATTTAAACTAAGTTAACAAAGCGAATAAAAACTATAGGTTGCGTCGAATATCCCTCACCCAAGTTAATTAGTATAAAATGGTTAAATGAGTCGACGAGTTATTAAGACTGCGTCTCGTTTTGATAGTTAATTAAATAAAGAGTCGTCACACTCCTAAATTCGCATAAAAGTTTAATAAGATTTTGGCATCAATAAATACCCGAGAAACTACGCATGCAAGGTCGTAAATACGGAGCATACATGATAGGCGTAATAACTAGGACAACACACTCGAAATAAACCCGTAAACTCCATCACTAAAGCAAAGCAACATGTCAACCCAAAGTGATTTTATCCGACACAACCTAGACTAAATTAGCTATAAACCATATTAAAAATACAGCAGAGGAAAGCAGTAAATAAATGCGATAAACCTACGCTACAAAGCACGAAAATAAAGCACGTAAAGAAAGCGGGAAATACGGAAATACAAACAAATGGAACCTTTGATTGATGAAGAAGAAAATGGATAGTGATCTACACAACCGCAATGGGCAAACCCACTATACGAATAAACCCTAGGAGGGAGAAAGTGCCACACCCATCACTCTTCTCCAAACCCTAGCTCCAAAAGAGAAAACAAAGTAAAACGTACCTAAAACTAATTATATCTGATTATTACACAAAAATCCCTTCTATAGTAAGTGGGAATAGAATTAAAGGAAAAAGAAAGTAAAGGAAATTGTCGAGAAACTGCTATACACGGTCAACCGGCCATAGAGGCGCAGTCGACCGGGCCTTTAAATTGAATCCCACTGTCTCCTTCGCAACCCAAAACCACGGTCGATCGGCATCAGAAGCGTGGTCGACCGGTACTCTGTTTTCTGGTGTTATTTCCTCTTCACAAGGGAGGAAAAGTATGCAAACTGTAAATGCCATAACGTCACCATTCGGACTCCAAACGACGCGACGTTTTGGCCACGCGACGCTAACTCAACGAACTACGCATTCGTGGAATTTCCATGAGCCATAAATGAAATATGAATTGACTAAAATGCTCTTGAAATAGCATCCGGCGATGGAACTTCTCCGAAATGTAATGGATCCTCACTTTTAGCGTTCTAATACCTACAGAAGCACAATTAGCCCCTGCAAATCATGTATATATACAAACACGAGGCTTTCTGGTTAATGAGAATAAATATAGGCATTAAGGATCGTAAAAGTGCTATAATGCATAAAGATATAGGGAGAAAATATGCAATATTTATGTCGTATCACACCCACTCACTTAGACATTACTAGTCCCTAGTAATGAAACAAACAAAACCAGTCCACAGAAGGCAGTACGAGACGTATATATGCATCGAAATATAAATGCCACTTTCGTAGGGAACACGATTGCATTTAGCGTATGCAATAAGCTGTTAAACCTCTAGGTTACCCTAGTGGACGAGTGTCGTCTCGTGAGGGTTTTCAGGGATGAAACCCACAAACATCATATGGTTTCCTAAAAATATGCCCAAACCAACATGCGACAAGCCCAACAATATCGAAAAGGATTTCAAACGCATTATTCGCACAATGAACGAATTCAAATAAAAGTCTGTATTATTAACATTATAGAATGAACTTCGTTGAATTGGGACCTTAAAAGTGTGGGAGGAGAGAGAGCACATGTAAATGTATGATTTGGCAAAAACTTATATAAATCGTCTAAACATAAAGTGTGCATATATTCAATCCTCATGGGCATTACACTCATCAAGTGAATTCACTCGAAACAAGGAGTTAACACACGAATCATGCGGGCATAAAGAGTAAATGTAAATGCAAACTAGGCCGCACATAGGACTTCTAGGGTTGTAATATAGGCTAGGCTAGAGTACGAAAGGAAGGAGATATATATACGAACTCAAATTGTTCGGAATGAAAAACTTGGAATAATGGGAAATAGTGGGAAATAACAAAATTGGAAAATGATTTCCAAAACAAGCATTAGATATGAAATGGAGAGCAAAAAGGATTATTGAACACTATTGACAATATATATACAAACTTTCTCTTTCTTTTCTTTTCTTCTTTTTCTCACTTTTTCTTTTGTTTTCTTTTGTTTTTTGCTTTTTCTTTTTCTTTTTCACTTCACTTTCTTTCTTTTCTCACTCTCACATGCCTAAATTGCAACCACAAGACAATAAAATCATTCAATCCCAAGTAACATTCCAAACAAAGGTATGTAAGGTATATGTATGGTTTTAACTCCAATTTGGAGTTGGTTATGGGATTTTGGGTAATGAAAAGGTCAAGGCTAATATGGGTGATATAACAAAGATTGCCTATGATCGTTTCCTAAAGTTTACGCAATTCTCGAGTCAAAACAAACTTTGAAAATCATGCTCAAGTAATACATTTCATATATGAACTCAAATAATGAATGATCAAATGAAAGAATAGTGAGATTACTGACGAAATCAACATTTTCAAAGAGGAAAGAATAGTATATACACTCTAAAACGACGAAAGGTACAAATCTCACTTGGTGTAAGTATATACAATGCAACAAAAGATTACCAAGTTATAAAAATCTTAAACCAAATCAATAAAGCAAGAAAAGTGCATGTGCTCATGGGATTAAAGTTTAATTCATGAAGTTATTCATAATATCAATGATTGAGGACTAAAGTTTAATAACTTCCAAAATTGAGAACATGCATCATTGAGTTGTCTATTAGATAGGGCAATTATTGAAATTTATCATCGAAAACAAAGGCAAAATGCCCAATAAAGGAGAAAAAAGAAAGAAAATCTTTTTGAATTTTTTTAATTTTTCTAAGAAAAGCATACTAAGTAACTAACATGTGAGCGAAAACATGGACTAAATAAAGAACTGGATAGAATATCCCACACCCCCTAAATTAAGACCTGACATTATCCTCAATTTGAATTAAGAACAAAGTTAAAGAGAGGAAAAGAGCAATATTACCCAAAATTGGAGTGATCCCCATAATAACAAGTCCAAAGAATCTATAAAACAAGTTAGTACCGAGCATAGTAAAAACAAATAATAAAAAGTTAACTAATTACAAGAGACTAAATTAAAAGAAAGAAATAATAAAAAGCTAACTATATACAACCTACTATTTAAGCTTCACACTAACTATACACTAGAAGTCTAAATAGTTGAGGGTCAACCATGAAAATGATTTGACTTTGGAGGATAGCCGGTTTACCCTCACTCTCAAGCATGCCTTCTAAAAAATATGAATTTCGTTTGAACAACGGAAGGCATATGTAAGGCAGAAGAAATGAACCATCGCCAATTAAAAGTTTTGGAGGGACGATGGGGGATTTGGATTGAACTGGTGACAACAATATGTGGGGACTGACAAAAGCAGAATATCCTCCCAAGAATTTTGAAATTGGAATGGGGGGTGGCGCACACGAGGGAAAAGATGCCTTCATGTAAGGAGACTCGAGAAAGTACTCCTCATTGGTGAAAAGGTTTAACACATTAAAGTTTGAAACTGATTCATCGGGTACTTGTGACAGTGTGATAACGGAGAATGAAAAGGGGGGATGAAAGAAATTCAAACTCAAGAGATGAGTCATCATCGCTTGAAGATTGAATTTCAAAGGAAATAAGATCATTTTCAATTAAATGTTCTTCTTTGGGGGTCAAAGAAGAAATAATTTTATTGCAAATGGATATTACGTCCATTTCATCCTCACTTTCATTCTCTATTATGCAATGGGAAAAGTCAACAATGGTTTGTTCCAAAGTAGGCAAAAAAACTTCATTTGATTTAAAACATTCCTCGACTTTAAAAGTCTCGAAAAAAAAATCGTCATCGGATTCAAATAATAAATCCAATTCATACCCCCACAAACGATTTTCTTCCCGATAACAGTTTTCAAGTTTCTTATTTTCAAGTATGCGCAAACCCTCGCCGAAAGTCATAGGTCGAGACGCGGATACTTGCAAATGAGAAGTTTGAAAATTATTACCGGAACTATAATCAAACTCATTATTATAAGAATTTTGAAAACTATTGCAATTTGTTTCAAAATTCCTATTATAAGGAATTAGAGATCCAAAATCGTTATCATCATCCTCAAAATTCCATTAACCTAAGTTTTGACTTTCTTTATACTAGCCCAAAGTCATTTTTGAATTTGTAATT
The DNA here is from genome assembly GCA_949130495.1 of Sambucus nigra. Lineage (NCBI taxonomy): Eukaryota > Viridiplantae > Streptophyta > Magnoliopsida > Dipsacales > Adoxaceae > Sambucus > Sambucus nigra. Next base: position 303,829,220 of record OX422207.1, on the reverse strand, counting down.
TTTTGGGACTCTAAATATTGACCGAAAGTCATAGGATTATGAGAATTTTAAGAATTATAATAATGATTACCGAAAGAATTGGAATAAGACATGCTTACCCCAAGTGGCGAATTCCACAAAGTGGATTCGATCACGAAAACTTCAAGCGTTTCTTGGCGCTCAAATTTAGAAGTCCTGCAAAAAATATTAAGCAAAAAATAAAAATAGAAAGAAAATACTACGAAATACTAAATCAAATAAATTATAAAACAAACTCATCCTCGGCAACGGCTCTATTTGATCAAGGGTGAAAAGCAGCATGCGTCAAACGCTGATCGTTGTTTTCTGTTTACCGCCTTAATACAAAAACCTAAATTATGACTTCACTCTTTTAAGGGAGTATAGCGGCTAGTCCGGGTATCGAATCCACAAAGACAAATTGCTAGAATTTATTTGGTTTAGTATTCCAAAAATAAAAGCCTAAAAGATAATTATAACAAAAAGAAAAAGACACAAAAAAGGGAAAGATTAAACTAGGCGAGTGTATTTAAACTAAGTTACCAAAGCGTATAAAAACTATAGGTTGCGTTGAATATCCCTCACCCGAGTTAATTAGTATAAAATGGTTACATGGGTCGACGAGTTATTAAGACTGCGTCTTGTTTCGACAGTTAATTAAATCAAGAGTTATCACACCCCTAAATTCGCATAAAAGTCTAATAAGATTTGGCGTCAACAAATACCCCGAAAATTATGCACGCAAGGTCGTAAATACGGAGCATACATGATATACCCCGTTAAATCTCCTAGGCGTAATAATTGGGACAACACGCTCGAAATAAACCCCTAAACTCCATCACCAAAGCAAAGCAACATGTCAACCCAAAGTGAGTTCAATCCGACACAACCTAGACTAAATTAGTTAAAAAGCATATTAAAAACGCAATAGAGGAAAGCAGTAAATAAATGCGATAAGTCTACACTAGAAAGCACGTAAAAAAAGCGGGAATTACAGAAATACAAACAAATGGAACCTTGGATTGATGAAGAGGAAAATGGATAGTTCTTTACACAACCGCGACGGGCAAACCCACTATACGGATAAACCCTAGGAGGGAGAAAGTGTCTCACCCATCACTCTCCTCTAAACCCTAGCTCCCAAAGAGAAAATAAAGAAAAAACTAACTAAAACTAATTATATCTGATTATTACACAAAAATCCCTTATATAGTAAGTGGGATTAGAATTAAAGGAAAAAGAAAAGAAAAGAAAGTAAAGGAAATTGCCAAGAAACTGCTATACGCGGTCGACCGGTCACAGAGGCGCGGTCGACCGGGCCTTTAAGTTAAAGCCCATTGTCTCCTTCGCAAGGAAAAACCCAAAAACCGCGATCGACCGGCATCAGAAGAGCGGTCGACCGGTCTATTTTTTGGTGTTATTTCCTCTTCACAAAGCAGGAAAAGTATGCAAACGCGAACGACCATAACTTCACCATTCGGACTCCAAACGACGCGTCGTTTATGGCCACGCGATGCTAACTCAATGAACTACGCATCCGTGGAATTTTCATGAGCCTAAAATGAAATGTAAATTGACTAAAATACCCTTGAAGTAGGGTCTGGCGATGGAACTTCTCTGAAATGCAACGGCTCCTCACTTTTAGCGTTGCAATACCTACAAAAGCATAATTAACCCTTGTAAAGCATGTATATATACAAATATGAGGTTGTTTGGTTAATGAGCATAAATATAGGAATTAAGGACCGTAAAAGTGCTAGAATTCATAATGATATAGGGCAGAAATATGCAATATTTGTGTCGTATCAGTATGTATTCAGGTGTAGCGTTGCATAAGCTCAGTCGTGATGCGAGATATGCCTGGTTATGGCTGATGCATCATGGTATATGAGTATGCTCTTATTCGGAATCACCTATGCTTTACATGAGTTAGCATGTACGTGGGTTCTTGCATTTTGTTGCATATATTTTGCATGTGTACATGATAGCTATAGGTTGACACACTCGCTAATTAACCGGTATAGCTAGTTACGACGTCTATTGTGGATTTGAAGTCACGACTCTAAGATGTGAATATTATGGAATATTAAATTCTAGTGTTACACTATGTATGGAATTTACAGATTGAGAATGTAGCATCTCATGTGTATTTGAGTTGTGATACCTCGGATGACTCTAGCTTAACGCGTAGTTTAGTAGGAAATATCAGTCGGATGGACTATTGGGATTAAATGGTTGTCTCGATACCATTGATGTGAATAGTTATTGATGTTGAGTATGTATATTCCTAGACTAGGTAAGATCCAAATTGTTTGACGAAACATAGGCTTGTAAATCCCAATGTTCGGAATAATTCTAGATAAAGAGTTCTTTGGGGTGTTAGCATGACATTTGTCGACTATCAGTTACTTTGAGGTTTTGGATGGACATGTTAGGCAGGCTTGGGAGTTAGCAATAATACCTTAGGTTCCACTATGGTTGTATCAAATTAATGGTATGAAATCTTTGGTTAGACTATAGTGTTAAAGACATCTAGGAATGGAATTAAATTGTTGGGTGAATGATTTGTGAGCATGATGATCGAAAATTTCGAGGACGAAATTTCCTAAGGAGGGAAGAATGTAATACCCTGCCCTTGAAAATAGGTATTTAATAGTACTTGAAGTGTTTTGACCAAAGGAAAATTTGAGGAATAAATAATCCAAGTGTAACACGTCAGGTAATACATAAGGTGGCGTATTACATAAATAGTTTAAACGAGAAAAATTTTCACGATGCATGTGTTGCATGAATGTGTATTTAATTTCTAATAGTATTGGCTAGGATGTCCACTAATTTTGAGGGAAAATATTAGGGAACGAATTTGACACGGACAAGGCTCATACGACGCGACATTTAAATGGTACGAAAAGAAAAGTATCACAATATGGATTAAACGAGAAAGTTTTATGTTGAACGGTTCACATGAGTTTTATTTTGAGTTTATATAATTATTTTAAGCACTTTGGTTAAGTTTCGTGCGATTCGGACAAGCAACGAATCCTACGCAAGCACCTACTATGAATTTTTGAATTTTGGGTTTGTGAGTATAATTCACTGAGGTTAACTGGATAGTCTAAAATCATAGAGAGTGTAAGTAGGTCATATAGGCCTAAAAGAATATTTATATGATGCAGTAGGATACTCAATTGTAGGAAGTTTTAGTGTAAGAATAACTAAAAAGGGTGTAATATATATTTTTAAAAGTTTTAAAATAATACTTTTCTTTATTTCCATTTAGGTTTGGATTTAGTGCAAGAGACAAAAAAAATCTTTATCTGAGCTAAAGAATTTATTGAAAAAATTTGGGGGTGTTCTCAAAATACTTGAAAAATATGTCAGGGTGCTATGTGCCAAATTAAAACTTAATTTCAAACTTTAAAACTAGTTTTCTCGAGAAAATGCTTTCATGGGATCCAAACAGGGTGATGTAATATATCGTTTGTTCAGAATTAAAAAATATTTTTTTAGAAAAGAAATCAGATTTTTCTGATTGGAGACGCGCCCTCACGCGCTCGGTCAAACAATTCACGCGCCTGATTTGACTCTCACTCGCGCGTGTGTAAGCCACTCATCTTCAATCTTTGATTGTTTGACTTTACGGCTTTGAAACTTTGACCTTAAATTTGAGACATTTTCGGAATCTAATTGAGTTGGCTCCTGAATAAAAATTGCATAATTTTTTAAGAGAATTCCAACCATATTGGTTTTAAGATTTTTGGTGGGCTATACTGAGCTAACGATTTTTTGTAAAAATAGTTGAAATTTGACTAAATATGAGTGACTGAAATCTATGATTCTCATTCTGGCATTATAAGGGTTTTGTTCTATGTTGAAAATGTACCAAAACAAGTCTGGTTTGAGGGATTTTGGTTGAGTAAAACTCGTGAATTTATTTTCTAAAAATTTCAGCCCTGAAAACTTCAAGCTTCAATTTGAGGTATCAAGACTTGTTCTTAGTTCAATTAACTTTTCACCTAGGTTCCTTAGAACCTACGCTCAATTTACCTCACTTTGAAGCTAGTTAAAAGAAAGGAAGTAAAATCCATCATTAAAGCTGAAGCTTTAATGTAGTTTTCTGGTTTTTGAACTATTCCAGTGGATATACACGTTAATTAACAAATGTAAACACATGATTCTATTCTATATACATGCAGAAACATAACCAAATTGAGAAAACAAACATTTATGCATAAAATCAATAAAATACAAAATCTCTTAAAATTTTACATTGGAAAAGCTCTCAGCTAGGATGAGCTTTAACCAAAGTGAAAGAGGGTATTTATAGGGTTCGTGGAGAGGATTTGATTGGTAGTTTTGGAGGTGAAGATGGGGTTGAATTTGCATAAGTTTCACCAAGGCTTATGTGGGTGGCAAACGGGGTTCACATGTCACTCCACATGGTACATGCAATGTTGGCAATCTAGCTGGGCCCGTGTTAGTAGGGAAATAATGTTAAATAAGTTTGGATTTTATTTTAGGTCCTTAAATAAGTTTTGTATAAAATAAAGGGTTTTAAAGTTACTTTATAAAAGTTTAGGGATTTATGTGCAATTATTCAAACTTAATGGAGTTGGTTATGATATTTCAATAAAATATAATTTCATTTGATCAAACTTTGAGTGAAAGTCGATTTTTAATTGGTATATAACAATATAAGTTTAACTTAATTCTCTTTATAGGGGGTGCGTTGTGGGTGAATATGTTTTATTTAAGGAACCATGTCATTAAAAAACTAGAAATCAACAAACAGAGGTAACATCCTGCTGTAGGGCAACAATTAAGATTGGAGGGGATTGTTTAAACCATGTTTCAATCTCGCACACCCTTTTGGCACGATGAGCCTTAAGTGGGCTGGAACATTACCAGCTCTTCCAAAAAAAGAATATCAAATTTAGCGACCTCTTATTCTTTTTGTTCTTTACTACTTTCGTAAATAACCCACAGTTAGACCTGTCTTTCTTCTCACTTAGAAATAAGAGTTTGGCAGTCTCCTCCTAATTCTAAGGGTAGAATTCTAACAGTTTTAAAGGGCCCGCCTTGAGTAGTTCGCGAACGTCGCCCCGTGAAAGTTTACCTTACAAAATCCTGAAGTCTGGGATACCAACTGATTTTATCTATGTCAACATGTTGAATCGTCTTTGCCCAAACTTGTCAGAATGCTTTAAAAAACGTGTCCACTATTTTCCGAGCATTTAACTATTTCTCTCCATGAAAAACAGCATTATGGTTACTCCATAAGGCTGTGCAAATAATGTCCAAGGAACCATGTCCAAACACTAAAAAATTATGCTTTTAAGTTGCACTGTTTTAGAACTTCTGTGGCAGTGCGAGACTGCATAAAGATACGTGTAGCTATGTCCGGGCCTTCCTTTCAAATACGAGCATATTCCAGACTTTGGAACCATAGTTAGCTTCTGAATACTCTCAATTGTCGGCAAAGAATTAGATCTTAGTCTAAATATAAAGTGTTTTATATTTTATTTGGTAAAATTCTGCGCCAAATGAGCTACTCGAATCACGTGATGAAGAGGATGGCAACTCATATCTTGGTTCACACTCGAAATCTCCCTTGCCCAAGAAATCTTGTATGTGGACATTGTAATATGATGGAAGCAATCAATGATGATTTTACGTGAAGATCATGGATGGCGACTAGGTTTAATTATGTTTGAATCTTTTGGTTATAATATCCATACGGGAGTGATGGATCAACCCATTTTTACCCATATATTTTCCCATTAGGCTCATATTTGGCCCGTGATTTTAAAATATGGGCTCCATAACTTAGTGTATGGGTTTATATGAGTGATTTTAATGTTTACGGTGTACTAAAAAGAAATACCAAACCTTAATTTTAAAAAGAGAATTAAAAGTTGTCTCATATTTCAAGAATGAGAAAAAACAAGTACAAATGAGATTATATGGACAATAAATGAGAATGATTACATGCTAATGAAGTAATTAGTCAAAATGACTAAAAGGACCAACGAAAAATAAAACAATGCCTAATTAATCCCAAACATGCTTGGAGACTAGTTAAGGAAAGAAAATGACTAAAAAGAATTAAAGTAGAAAATAAAAATAAAAGGAAAAATGAAAGGAAAATAATAATGAATTCCCATCACTCTCCTCGGCTTTGAAAAGCTCATCCTCGAGCATAGGAGATGAATGGCCAAAAATCAAGACAACCATCAAAGAGATCTCCACTAGAAAGAAAGAGCCTTCCTTGGACACGTCCTTTGTACCGGCTTGTGATAAATCCATGGAGAATAGGATCACCATCCAAACATGGTCGTTCAACAAAATCTTGGCCTGAGATTCCCGTTATGAACCCCTTCAATGCTGCGCGATGAAAAACATCCACCAAACATATATCAAATGTCACCAAAAATGGGTCCACATACCCACCATCAATCACATCACCTAAGATCACCACATCTTCCTCGGTAGAGACAACCATCGATCCATCCTCATCAAAATCACCATCCTCGTGCTCAAAGATTGGGAAGAAATCTCTTAAATCTATAAGGACATAATTTATAAATGTTCGTTATCAATTAAGTATGTCGTATACCGTTACAACCGTCGAAGAATTATTCAAGATCATTCAAATATCAAAACGGGTTCGAATATCAAAGTTCTTCATCAAAGAAGCCTCCGCAATATAAATTTGGTAAAGGTTGTGTTTTTATTCCTTTTGTAGAGGGGTCTTGAAGGTAATTTTGATATTAGAGATCATTTTCCATTAGCAACAATGTTTGGGGAATAAGGCACCGAGGCAGCTCAGTGTGGCAGCTCATACTTTAGCTTGTTGTGTTACTTGTCATATTGTATTTTTGTTTATATTGACTATGAGCTATAACGGTTGTAATGATGTAACGAGAATAATAATGAGCTTTAGTGTGAGGTCAAACGGTACTCGCGAGAGACCAGGCTCGGCAGGGCCTGGTAGAGCTTTCATGCTCTATCGAATGACCTCGACGTAGGAACTCTAGAGGGACTTGGTTTGGAGGATTGAGAAGTGAGGCACCGTTGGGTCTTGTCCTGACCATCTTAGATACACCTGGAAAAATGCCGAAGGACCCTTACTGTGGAACCTCGGGCGAAGCAGCTTGGAGTTCCATCGGGCGTTGAGTTGTGAGCCAAACAACCCTCTACTTAATACCACATCCACTTTATCTGATGTCACTAACTAGATAGGCAATATCAGACCTGCACTTGAGTAAACCATCGTAGTATTTGGGGCTTTCAGACAGTTGATGAGCCATCTCTGTGACAACATCCCCCTGACACACAGTGGATGGGCAAAAGGCATGTCTTGGCATTTAATGTTTATGACGTGGAGGCAACTAGTGCATCAGGTATTTAATGTTTGTGACATAAAGTATGAGGGATTTCTTTCACAAGCATTAATGGCGGAGTTTCCTCGGGGGTGGTGTGGGAGGCTATTTAAGGACCTCAACCACCTATGAGGAGAGGATGATCTTTTTTGAGAGTTCAGAAGTGATTACTACAGAGTTATTACAAATCAGAGAGTTTACTCACCCACCATTGTCATTTATTACGAAGCTTTTAATACTTGACAGAGATTCTTGAGGGTGGTTGGTGTGTTTTGGCTGCCTGCTAAGGTGTATCTAGGGAGCTTACTTCTCTCTCCCTCTAGCTAAGTTACTTCTAAGTTCATTACTACCTTCTAAGTTATACACGAGAGATCTGTGAGTTCAAACTGAGTCTATCTTCACTGAGTAGTGTTTGTATGTCCTATGGTTAATCAATAGTGTTGCTATTTAACTTATCATTACTGTACTCAAAAGGGGTTACTCCTCCCTCTTATCTAAACTACCCTCTTACACCTTTATAATTCACTTAAATATTGGGATTATTTTTCATAAAATATTTTTCTAAGTGTAGGGGTGAGCTTTAAATGTTTTTTGATAAAAAATATATTTTTTTGGAGTTTTTGAGGCGGTGCATTTATCGAGAAAAAGAAAAAGAAAAATATTGAAGTTTACTGTTCTCGTTCGAACGACAGCGTATGTCGTTCAAACGACATCGCATGTCGCAAGATGTTCCAGTTGTCATTCAAATGACACTGGATTTCGTTCAAACGACAGGCCACCTCGTTTGAGCGAAATGTCGCCTTAAGTTTTTTATTTAAGGGACTCTTCAACTACGTTTTTCATAAGAAGTCTTTCACGTTTTTCATTCAGTAAACACTGCGAAAATGTGCAGAACACTTTTTGGCTTCTGCCTCGCTTTTAATTCACAAAAATCCCATATGCAGTGGTGAATTGTTTTGGAACCCAAGAACATACATCTTGTTCAAGTTTGCTCTTGTAGGGAGGGTAACTTACTTTTGAAAATAGGTACCACTCGAGGGAGGTACTGGGCTGATTAACTGCATGTCATTAGGGAGTGTTGCGGTATTCTTGGGCTAAAGATAGGATTACGGTTCTTGTGGTATAGTTGCGTGTGAACCACTACTGATGACACCGACCAACACCTGCGGGTATTCGTGTGTCAAAATCTATTTCATTGTAATCCGTGTAAGTTGCGACTCATAATTATAGTGAAATAAAAGGTTTTTCCCTTCGGGAATTTTTCCTGAATTTGGGTTCCTTTGCATGCTTATTGATTTTATGTTATCAAATCACCTAAAACCGTGTGTTAGGGTTAAACAAAAATTTGGGTTAATTAAAATTGAATTTATTTGAGTAGTCGCAATATTCCGTTGTGTAGCACTCTCAAATTGGTATCAGAGCCTGTTGCACTAAGTTATTGTGTTTTGATCCTGATTTTTTTAAATCTGTTTTAAAATCCCATTTTTTTCTAAATATGCCTTTGGGGGGATTTGACGATTTTAGATGTCACGTGTCTGGCGGAACTATTTAGAAGTCTCAGTTGAAATCTGCTTTTAAAACTCTCGTTAAAAAGAAAGAATCTGATGAGGGAATTGGCTATAGCGTAGATTAGTGCCCCACTAAAGCTAGGGAAAGTTTTAATAGACCAATTGCTTATGCTGCCACCCTTAGTAAGAGTGACCTGAGTGAAGAAAATTTTTGTGCAAGTAAGCGTGTCCTTCCCAGCTATTTGTCTACTTATGAGAATGACGATGATACTTCTTCTGCAGCCACTGATAGTGTATCCCATGAAAGTGAGGGTGATGGGAGTGAGGATAGAAGTGAAGATGAGCGTAACTTGCAAACGGCTTTCAATGAACTTTATGTTGAAGCTTTGAAAACAAATAAAGAAAATTTGGAATAAAAAGCTCAATAGAAAGAGCATGCCTTAAAAAATAATGATGTTTTAGTTGAAGATCTTAGGGCTCGTGAGAAAATTTTGAGAGGGACGCTTGAGTACGTCGAGGGAGAGAGAGATAGTCTTATAGGGGTGATGGAGGCTATGAAAAAAGAGCTTCTTGAGTTTGAGTATTCTAGGTGCGTACTTGAATCTAGGATAGGTGAACTTGAGAAAAGTTTGAAAGATTTGACTAAAGTGAAATTTGATTTGGAATCTAGATCTGAAAAACTTAATAAGATTTTAGGCACTGTCAAAATAAAAAAGGATAGGGGTGGGATTAGTCTTGAAAAATAGGTTGCTCCCATACCCAAATCCATCCCCACACATGTGAGAGAGCTTCTTATGGTTGTTAGGATAAAGACACCTAGGGTTGTTAAAAGAGAGGCACTAAAGGTTGTTAAGCGAGAGCCACCTAGGATCATTAGAAGAGCACCACCTAGGAATTTGAGGAGAGGACCATCTTTAGGTAATATTCACCGCCCGGTTTACATTTGCACACATTACGGTAAGCAAGGTCATCTTAGGCGCTTCTGTTACAAGCTTTTAAAAGGACCTAGGAAGGTTAATAGAAAAGTACACTTCATTACACATCGATTTGGGTTAAGAAATCGGATTTAGAGGCTTATGTTCTAATTGTTCATGACACTCATTTGCTTGCATGTGATTCACCCCATGTGAGATCATTTGGTTGATTGTGTTGATATTTGTCATACACTAGTTATGCTTCGTGATAAACTCTTACTAGTGTTATGACTCACTTTGTAGTAGCTTACATTATTTTATGAAGATGCTACAGTTTTGGCACTATTTTGGAATTGTTTACCCCTTCCAGTACTATTTTCACGTAATTTTTACACTGGGAAAATCCATTTAGTCTTCTGAGGAATTTGTGAAAATTTACTTTTCTCGTTCAAATGAGATAAGTCTTCGTTTGAGCGATTTCTGCTCTCGCATGAAGCCTTCTCGAGAGATGCTATGTCGTTTGAACGACTGGTAGTCTCGTTCGAGCGACCTGATTGACTAATGACCATTCTGTTTGCAATATCCTATGTTCTTTGGTTACATTATTTATGAAAGAGTGGTCCTACACGAGTGTGTTTCAAACCAAACTAATTTTCACTAAAAATTATCCAACTTTTAATGTGCACCAGACCAAGTTGTGAAAAACCAATTTTTACTTTAAACCATTTTTATCTTGATTAATCCTAAACATGCATCTAGAGATTAAAGCAATTAAAGTAAAGTAAAGAATACTCACAACACCGGATGTACGAGGAAAAAACCCAATACGGGAAAAAACCTTGGATAGCCCAAGACAGACAATCGCTATGAATGTGGAATTACAACGAACAGATAAAAGACTCACTCAACGACTCGATCCCCACGGGTCTTGACGATCTTCTGATCTTCAACCACTCCTCTCACAGTGCTCATGCAGAAAGTCCTTCTTCCATGATACATGTCCACAACACACGCGTCCACGTATGTCTCGGTGTCTACCGAATGGCATTGATTCGTCTATGATGTCGAACAAGAAGTCATTCTCTTTTCTTCACCGCAAAACCAAGATGTTCAAGTATATAACAAACCTTCTTGGTGCAGCAAGATCACATAAATGATAACTCAGATCTTTGCAAAATCTAAGGATGTGTTTAAGCTTTGAAACCTTAGAAAAACATGTGCAAACAGGTTTCTGGATCGTAAACTGTTCTTCCAGAATGCACACTCTTTAATTCTGACGAAATCACGCTTTTAATAGTAAAAATTCATCGGCTCGAAAAATGTGTCGCTCGAATGAGATTGACTTGTCGTTCGCGCGACATGGCTATCTCGTTTGAATGAGCCAGCTTGTCATTTGAATGACGCGCGTGTCATTTTGACTTTTTCTTTAAAACGTTTCTTTCAAAAGAGATCCATTTAAGTCAAACTCTTTTTCGAGCTTATCAGAATAAAACGTAGAGTAAAACATTTAAAACACTCTTTAAAACATTTTAAAATATTTTTCCTTATAAAATTCATCCTTATCCTTCTATAAAAATTATTCCGAGCACCATTAATTATACGCATTCGTACCTATGTGATCTCGAAATGCAATTAACTTGAAGACGAATAAACTTGCACCAATTAAACTTCGGCATGATTAATTCTTTGAAGCTTTGTCGCAACGTCTTCAATTTCTTCAATACGTCATAGACCAAGTGGGATCGTGACAAAATAAAATCTCCCTATGGCATATTACAAACAAAGTTTTGTTCACAGAATTAAGTCAAAACAATACAGGGGCTCAATTGGAAATTTATGGCCTTACAAATCTCTCCCTTTGACTATTCTGGGACAAAACTAAACCAGTGAAGTGCAAGTCGGGTCGTCAAGAAGTATGACGCCTAAATCCCATCCCATAAACCCAAAGTCAAAAATTACAGGATACGGACTAGTATATGCAGCACCAGTAAGCATGAACTGTCTGAATGTGATGTAGACTTAAAATTCCAAATCGCTGAAGCATACCTACACACATAAAATAGACAAACAAAAACCCAGTAAAGTATGGTGGAACAAATGAATCCAAATGATACAAATTTTATAATAGATACCAATATGAATAAACTCTGAAAAATCATTTGTTAAACAATTGAGCAACAAAATGATACCAATTTATAATACCAATTTGTAAAATATGTAATAAAAAACATGCTCAACAAATCTCCCCAAATCTCCAACTAATCACATACAGCTCTCCACGTTTTTATCTCTAATAGACAATCCGATGAAAAGATAAAAAAATCAATAAGTATCTAGTAAGAAGATATACCAAATAAAAATCGCTAGATAATCATGAAACAACCAGCTAAATATAATCAAGTAATGACAAATCAGTAGCTAGTAAACCAAGGAATCACACAAAGAATATAGCAATCTAATCAGGTGTGATAAACGGATCATATGAAAAATTCCAATATGAGACAATAAAACCTTCATATAAAATAGTGAGTCCAGAAAGTTTCCAGCAGTACCAAAAATATCACAAACTACACTAGGGTGCGGCAAACAAAAAGAAGCATAAATTCCAGACAATCGTTCGAACGAGCCAGGGACGTCGCTCAAACGAGATGAGGACTTCACTCGAACGAGACTTCTCGCGACAGAGAGATGTCATTAGAATGACTTCTTGCGACAAGCCAAATTTTCCCAGATTTCCAGAAATATCATATATTTTTGCCTAGTGAAAAAATTTCCAGAAAAAATTGCCAGGAAGGGATTGATAACAGCAAAACAGTGCTAAAATAGTAAGCTTTTTACCCAAAACGCATAAAAACTAACAATGCGAGTTACATATAAACATACTACCGATGTGCTCAAACATGGACATAGAATGTATGGGCGTGAAACTACAACAAATGAGTCACAATTCTAACACATCGAAACGATCAAGACGCTTTAATCAATAGCGATAAATCATCAAATTTATCATAGCCATATGATAATTAAAGTGTAAGATTGATGAACTAAACATACTACATGCACACAAATCCAGAATTTTGACGATTCTACAAATAATTGAGTCAAATTGTAATGTTTCAACATTAGGATTGGATGTGCAAACCCGTTTAAATTTTCTCCAACCAAACTCCCTCATATATTTTTTCAAGTTCTTTTGAGGTTTCTAGCATTCTCAACTTAGAGAAAATCTTATTGGCCCTTTGTCTTAGCATATTGCTTTTTCTTTTGGGCTCTTTTAAACGGTGGCTTTCACGACGAGTCAATATTGAACTCTCGTAGCCCTTTCCCGTGAATCACTCAAGATTTTTACCAATTCAAATCCTCACGATAAACGGTTCTTACATGCACACTTCTCCTTAATTCTACTTATGCATAGATGACAAGATTGAGATAAGAATGCCTCAGCAAATTCAAATATGCAAGAGAAGTCAAACATTCATATAAAATCGTGCATGTGTACAATGTTGGCATATATACAAAGTCGAATCAAAATGCATATTAACTTCGAAACAACTCCATTTGAATAATGGTTAAGATCACTCTAAGCATCGATAATAATGACCAAATGTCCTAGCCACATGGATAATGAAATTATGGGGGAGATCCAAGCAAACCAATATGCCATATCAAACATGTAAACTCAAAAACAAAAATCGAAAATCCTTTTGGCTTTTCAAACATATTTTGACTCAAATAAAAGCAAACTCTTTTTAGTTTTTCAAAAGTTTTCTCAAAAACAAATCTTTTTGTATTTTTCAATAGGACTCAAAAAATAAAAACTATAATACAAAATGATACACAAGTCATTATACTAGCAATGAATAGCTCATGAAGCAAACTATCATATGACAAACAATATCATGCAAGCAACTATCCATAAGAAATAGCATGTGATGAATCATGTGCAACCATGTGAGAATCAACCAACCTAGCAATTAGCATCTCCAAAACAAATTTCCTAACCCAAACTGGTGTATACCTAACAAAACGGGTTTTGGGAATCTTCGGGACAGTACGTTTAAACTTCCTTGGGTCCTTTTTAAGATCATAGCAAAAACTCCTCAGGTGACCTTTCCTACCACAATGCGAACATGTGTAAACTCGACAAGGAACGGGACCTTTAGGTTGACCTTTTCTAACACCCTCAGATGTGATTGATCCTCTAAAACAAGTAATGGTTTTGGCATTAGCAATGTAAGCATTAGAACAAGACGAGCCATTACCATCACTACACAAACTATTCGAGTCATTTGAAACACTTTTAAACTTCAAAACTTTGGACTCAAACAAAAAATTAATCTCCTCAAACTTTAGGGACTCCTTCTTTAAATTACCAATTACCCCTAGAAGGTTATCTCGCTCCCCCTCAATTTTAGCAAACTTATCCCTAAGAGCCTTTTCTCGTGCCACAAAATCATTAATCGAATTATTTTTCTCAACGGCATAAACCCTAGAATTTTTCAAATCCTCTAACTCTTTTTCTAAAACGAGGACTCTATCATCACTCTCCTTTTTGCCCAATTTTAACATATTAAAATCATTAAACAAGGAACCAAACTTCTCACGACAAATATCTCTTTGAATTTGAAACGTTTGCAAATATTCAATCATAGTTTTAAAATAGGAATTTTCTTTCTCCAAAACATCAATACGTTTTGCAAACTTTAAATTCAAACGATGTAAATTGTCAAAGCTTAGAGAATCCATCGAGAGAAAATAAACACATGAGAGATAAATAAACACACGGTATCACAAAATAAATAAATTATGTTTTCTAACTCTGATACCAATTTGAAAGAGTGCTCCTACACGAGTGTGTTTCAAATCAAACTAATTTTCACCAAAAATTATTCAACTTTTAATGTGCACCAAACCAAGTTGTGAAAAAATAATTTTTACTTTAAACCATTTTTATCTTTATTAATCCTAAACATGCATCTAGTGATTAAAGCAAGTAAAGTAAAGTAAAGAATACTGACAACGCCGAATGTACGAGGAAAAAATCCAAGATGGGAAAAAACCTCGGACGACCAAGCTAGACAATCACTATGAATGTGGAATTACAACGAACAGACAAAAGACTCACTCAACGACTCGATCCCCATGGGTCTTGACGCACTTCTGATCTTCAACCACTCCTCTCACAGTTCCCACGCAGAAAGTCCTTCCACGATACCTGTCCACAACACACGCGTCCACGTATGTCTCGGTGTTCACCGAATGGCTTTGATTCGTCTACGATATCGAACAAGAAGTCCTTCTCTTTTCTTCAATGCAAAAACCAGATGTTCATGTATAAAACAAACCTTCTTGGTGCAGCAAGATCACATAAATGATAACTCAGATCTTTGCATACTCTAAGGATGTGTTTAAGCTTTGAAACCTTAGAAAAGCATGTGCAAACAGGTTTTTGGATCGTAAACTGTTCTTCCAAAATGTACACTCTTTAATTCTGACGAAATCACACTTTAAATAGTAAAAATTCATCGCCTCAAAAATTGTGTCGCTCGAACGAGATCAACCAGTAGTTCGCGTGACATGGCTATCTCGTTTGAACGAGCCAGCTTGTTGTTTGAACGACGCGCGTGTCATTTTGACTTTTTCTTTAAAACATTTCTTCTAAAAGAGATCCATTTAAGTCAAACTCTTTTTTGAGCTAATCAGAATAAAACGTAGTGTAAAACATTTAAAACACTCTTTAAAACATTTTAAAATATTTTTCCTTATAAAATTCATCCTTATCCTTTTATAAAAATTATTCTGAGCACCATTAATTATACGCATTCATACCTGTGTGATCTCGAAATGCAATTAACTTGAAGACGTATAAACTTGCACAAATTAAACTTCGGCATGATTAATTCTTTGAAGCTTTACCGCAATGTCTTCAATTTCTTCAATACGTCATAGACCAAGTGGGATCGTTACAAAATAAAATCTCCCTATGACATATTACAAACAAATTTTTGTTCACGGAATTAAGTCAAAACAATACAGGGAATCAATTGGAAATTTATGTCCTTACAATTTGGTAGTGCTAGGTTGCTTCTGACAGTTTATATGCAGTTACTTTTAGTATTTATGCTTAATTTTTAATACCGCACTGCTCGTTTAATCACACCTACTTAGATTGATGATTCTTTATATGATTTACTGTTTGCTAGCATATGATTTACTGTTTGCTAGCAATGGAATAATTCTTTTTTGGGGGAAAAAATTAAAAAAGCCGAAAAGAGTTTTGTATTTTGTTTTACACCATATATGAATGGAAACTTAGGATGACCGAGTCACAGCTTCATTCCATTTATCTATGTGACTATTTGATAGTGTTTTGAGATAATATAACATGTCATCCATGTGCTTTACAGTATTTGGAGTCATTGAGATGTTACTAGTTGATACTTCCTACATGTTTAACTCATTTGTCCTTTACTGCACATGTGCACGGATTTGTTTGATTATTGTACTTGTCTATTGCATGTTCGTCAAGTGTTTTCATCTCAATCATGTCCTTAAAACGAACCAGGTGCAATAATACGAGAGTAATACAAGTAGTGCATGTAAAAACCCTTGCCCGTGAGGAATTTATTTATTTTTTAAAAATGATGAGTGCATGGGAAAGGGCTACGAGAATGTAAAATTGACTCTGCGTGAAACCCACCGTTTGACAAGAGCCCGCTCAAAAAAAAATTAAGGCAATAAAAGGATGATATATGCCAAAATGGGCCAATAGGTTTTCTCTAAGTTGAGAATTTAATACCTCACTAGATATAAAAATTTCTTTATTATATATGAGGAAGTTTGGTTGGAAAGTAATAAATGGGTTTGTATGTCCTTTGAAAAGTTCTCAAAACGACACTAAAAAGTTTTGGACGTTATTGGGGTGAAAATCACTTAGGCTTTGATTTGGTGATTTGATTTAGTCAATATCATCTAAATTCAATAATTTTACACCTAAGGATATTTTCTATGTTTATTCGTTAGGAGTACACTTATGCATCGTGCACATATGCTTGATTGAGTTTTATTACCTGTTGAATATGTTCACATCCCTTCATTCTATATCCATGATTTGATTATCTTAATGTTATTCATGGTGTGATTTTTGTAAATTGTTTTTGTATAAAAAATTGAAAAATCAAACATAGTTTGTGGATTCTTGAGTATTTCCTTTACATGCGCGTAGTTTGATCCATGTTTGATTTGCTTGTCGTAACATTCCATGTTTTTATTGTTTATTAATTTCCTTGTCTATTGTGGATAAATAAAAAGGGGGAGTTTTGCATTATGGGGGAGATTTAATTATATAGATTTATTCTTATATCACTTCAAACTCGTTACATCATGAAGGTATTTGCTTAGTTTAATGTGTGTAGGTACAAAAGTAAAGCTCATTATGTTTCACACCCTGATGAGAAAAGCTTTTATATTTAAACATTGATGAAGATTTTTGAAGAAAGGATTGAAGACTTGCATTTCGAGTACCTTTTCACTTTTGAGTTCATAGGAGGGTATTATATTTGTATAGGCATTTTAATCTGATAATTCAGATTGTTTTTATTTTGTACCGGGATA
This sequence comes from Sambucus nigra, assembly GCA_949130495.1. Classification (NCBI taxonomy): domain Eukaryota; kingdom Viridiplantae; phylum Streptophyta; class Magnoliopsida; order Dipsacales; family Adoxaceae; genus Sambucus; species Sambucus nigra. Next base: position 303,811,805 of record OX422207.1, on the reverse strand, counting down.
GACATAGGGGCAGATTTGTAAGGATATAATTTATAAATGTCTATTATCAATTGAGTATGTCGTATACCGTTACAACCGTTGAAGAATTATTCAAGATCATTCAAACATCAAGACGGATCCGAATATCAAAGTTCTTCGTCAAAGAAGCCTCCGTAAGATAAATTTGGTAAAGGTTGTGTTTTTATTCCTTTACATTTCACTTAAGTATTGGGATTATTTTTCTAAGTGTTGGAGCGAAGCTTTAAATGTTTTTCGTTAAAAATATATTTTTCGGAGTTTTTGAGGCAATGCATTTATCGAGAAAAAGAAAAAAACTATTGAAGTTTATTGTTCTCGTTCGAACGACAGAGTATGTCGTTCAAACGACATCGCATGTCACGAGATGTTCCAACTGTCGTTCAAACGACACTGCATTTCATTCAAATGACAGCCCACCTTATTTGATCAAAACGCCGCCTTAAGTTTACTATTTGAGGGACTCTTCAACTCCATTTTTCATAAGATGTTTTTCACATTTTTCATTCTATAAACACTGCGAAAATCTACATAACACTTTTTGGCTTTTTCCTTGATTTCAATTCACAAAAATCCCATATGCGGTGGTGAATTGTTTTGGAACCCAAGAACATACATCTTATTCAAGTTTGCTCTTGTAGAGAGGGTAACCTACTACTAAAAATAGGTACCACTTGAGAGAGGTACTGGACTGATTGACTGTGTGTTATTAAGGGGTGTTGCGATATTCTTGGACTGAACATAGGACTGCAGTTCTTGTGATATAGCTGCGTGTGAACCACTGTTGATGAAACAGACTGACATCTGCGGGTATTCGTGTGTCAAAATCTATTTCATTGTAATCCGTGTAAGTTGAGACTTATAATTATAGTGAAATAAAAGGTTTTGCCCTTCGGGGATTTTTCCTGAATTTAGATTCCTTTCCATGCTTATTGATTTTAATTATCAAATCACCTAGATACATGTGTTAGGGTTAAACTAAAATTTGGGTTAATTAAAATTGGATTTATTTGAGTAGTCTCATTATTCTGCTGTGTATCACTCACAAAATCAAATATTTTCGGCTTGCAAAAGTGAGTGCAAGTCAACCAACCATCCTCAACAAAAATATCAAAAAAATCTCCAATACATAATCCAATTTCGTTATTTTGATATTTCTTGCAATCAACCGACTTGGGAGGGGAGTTTTTATCGTTGATTTGACCTGATTGGGTAAATAGGGGAGGAAGAATGATTGGGTGAAGCAACCAATCTTGAACAAGCCGCCGATAATCTTGAATTGAGCTTTGGGAGTTAATTAAGGCAAAAATGTAATTTTTTTAATATTTAGGGTTTGAAAAATGGGTGGAGGGTTAGAGGGTTCAGGGTGGTGGTGGAGGAATTTCGTACGGTTGGAGGTAAGGGTTTGTAAATTGTGGATTGGATTGTAAAATGGTATGCAAAACCCTAGAATTGGTTGTCTTGGATCTTGAATGGAGGGTTTATAGAATGAATTTGGATTTGGGGGGGAAATTAGGGTTCAAGGTTTGGGTTTTCGGGGTAGTGGGTTTTATTGTGATGAGGCAAAAGTGAGAGTCAGCGTTCTTAATGAGATCTTGAATGTTTTTCTCCATTCTTAATTGTTTTTCTTCATTATTTGAATCCCCCACTATCGTTGTTTGGAATTCTTTAGAGCTATCAAGAGAGTAGTGTACGATTTTGATAATATACACACACCGATACACACTAACATCAATATTTGGAGCGATAGCCACTCTGATACTAATTTAACGTAAATTACAAGTCAATGGCTAAAAAGAAATACCAAACCTTAATTTCAGAGAGAGAATCAAAAGTTGTCTTATATTTCAAGAACGAGAAAAGGTAAATACATATGAGATTACATAGGGTATTTATGTAGGAATGATTACATGTTGATTAAGTAATTAGTTAAAATGATTAAAAGGACCAAATAAAAATGAAAGAATGCCTAATTAGTCCCAAACATGCGTGGAGACTAGTTTAGGAAAGAAAATGCCTTAAAAGAACTAAAATGGAAAATAGAAATAAAAGAAAAAATACAAGAAAAATAATAACGGATTCCCATCATATACTCCAAAACTTATTTCAAATGAACGGGTCGTATGACTAATGCATATGTGCATGCATCTAATTTAAAAGCATTCTCCAAAATTCTTCTAAATCAGATATAAGATTCAATTTTGCACATTCGAGTATACATTTTGAAGGCTTTAAATTTGTCACCCATTTCATTGTTTTAAATATGAAAATCATTAATATATATATATATATATATATATATATATATATATATATATATATATATATATATATATATATTAGGTCCCACAAATTTTAATGTTTCAATTAATGGATTGAGAGTCCAATTTTATTTTTGAATGGTTATCGATTGAACTCAATGGGATATAAATTATGATGTTATATACAGTGACTAGTTGCTTCATGTTGCAGTTGAAGAAATACAGAGAAAAACTTCATCAATATTATCATTCTCCCCATACTCTTGAGAAATTTATTAGTGCACCACTAAAAGAATATTACGAGGATTCAACACCTAACGTGAGCCAAAAATGAGAGTTCTCAATAAAAGGATTTTAGGTGGTTCGAAAACTGCCTACGTCCATGGGGTATTTCTCTTTATATATTAATTCTTTACAATCAGTAAACAAATAATTATATGCCTTACTTACCCAGGGTGAGGGTTCTATTTATAGAGATTGAAGAGGTTGAGTTATGTTAAAACACTTCCAGCTGTTGGTTTGCTCGTTTTACCGATTTATGTTAATCTCCTCCGAGATTATAGATAACAAGACTGAGTTTTTCCATGCGATATTAACCTCGACTTGAGTGACACGCTTTATATTTCTGGGTTGGGCCCACTTGGGTAGCTGGAATTTGGGACATTACGATTTGCACAGCATAATTACCCCTAAAACTCTTTGGCAAAAATGGGCCAACGAGTTTTGTATTCTTTTTTTACCCAAACGATTAGTCAGTCCATGAAAATTTAGCGTCGGGTTTTTACAGGGGCATGCTTCTTAATTAATCGATCATAATGAGGGGTAAGTTAGTCCAGAGTTTAAAAACAAAACATAGTCCAGAGTTTAAAAACAAAACACTAGTTGCACTGATGATCTTGAGCTCTGTTTCATATGATTAGACTCTTAGGATTTTGCTTCTGTTTAATAAAAAACTTTGAGCCGTTGTTTGTGCACTTTCTTTCATTCAAAAAGAACATTTGGATCCTTTGTCTTCAAACTTTGTCTCTGGGTTCTCTTTGTCTCTGTTTATTTTTCTTGTGATTTCCCTTTGCTTTGTAACTTCTTCTGATCATCTTTATCTCCATTGAGTAGTTCTTTCTTTCATTTCTTCTTTCTCAAAAATGGTTTATGCTATTAGCGAGAGGACTGTGGGAGAGTTTAGGAAAATATAATCAATTCCTTCTTGGATAATGATTGAGTGTTCACTGGTCCCTAAAAACTGTGGTGTTGTTAAGGGTGGTCATTGGATTCATACCCAGTATTTTTGAAATTATGTGAGTTCTTTGAGGTGGTTCCCGCCCAATGTACCGCTAACACATGGAGAATTTTCAACGGAATTCATTGAATCAACGAGTTGTATGGGATCAAAATAGGGATTCTAGAGATCAGATACTGCTATTTTTAGTCCCACGGAACGGATGGGACTTTATATCTAAAGGCGAGGAAGGCTAATAGAGTATTAGTTATCAACCTTCCTAATTCCAGTGAGGGTTATTGGGATCAAGGTTTCATTGCCAGAAATTGGCAACACCCACCCCTTTCTCAGGGAGAGTAGTACCGAGGGTTTCTTTACCAGTATAGGTTGACTTTTTTCCAGTATATGATCGAGCGGGAATAGGTTGACTTTTTTTCCTCTTTCTTGGAGTTTTACTCGATTATACTGTTACTGGTATTTTTTTTCTTTTCTTCGTCCCGTTCGATCAAAGAAAAAGGATCCTTCTTCCTCTCATTTCAATAGAGAAGAGTAAATCAATGTTTAGGAGCTAAGGAGGCCTTTAATTCTAGGTGGTGAACATCCACGGTCTGCCTCCTTTCTTTTTAATACAAGAACTTTACCAGTAGTTTCACGGCTCACCCGGTAGACACAATACTTGAGGTTCCTCTTCTTCTACAGCGAGGAGTCTTCCACTTCCTCCTCCTTTCAGTCTTTGAATGTTAAGCTCGTTCTCCCAGTTGAGTACGAGATAATGGCTCTTAAGAGAAGGATTTTGTTAGTAGAAGACAATGACTCGGTGCTCGTTTCCCCTAGGGATAAGGTTCCTAATAGGACTGAGCCCGAGGGTCCCTCTGCCCCCATATATGTGATGGACATCTCAGTCTGAGAAAAGAATAGGAAGGAGAAGACATCTTCTTCTCCAGTTGGTCTGCTTCCCTTCAAGAGGGGTGACACCCATGGTTATGGGAAGGTCAATCAAGTGATGTCGGTGGAAAAAACTCCCTCCTTGGATTTTGGCCTATTGAAGGGGGAGTGCTCACCCTTGATCGTGAGCAAGTTAATCAAGTGACGCACGATCAGCTTTCCACCCACGCTGCTCAGGCGTTGTCACTAGTAAACAAAATTTTCTCTTACTCTGTATGGATTGTTAAATCTCTTAAAATTCTAGCATAATTCTTATTCTTTTCTTTGTGGTTTGTGGCGAACCTTGTCGTTATTTTAACAAAGTGTTATGAGAAACCCAAGTTGGGTGATCTCACCGTTGCCTTAAAGAAATCTGAATCAGACATGGTCGCTTCTCAGAAAGCCCATGAGGCTGAGAAGTCAACCACCATCAGGTGGTAATCAAGCATGATTGGTTGAAGAAGGGCCAAACGAAAGCTCTCGCGGCTGCCAAGGAAATATGTTATGACAATTTCTATAATGAGGCCTTTACCGCCTTTGCCGATGCCAAATGTAAGTTGGATTTTATCAAAAAATCCAACTTCAATAAAGGTTAGGATGTTGCCCTGATGAGGGCCAATTTACCCACTGAGTCTGAACTTTTTGGTTAGCACAATTCGTCCACTAACCATAAATCCTCTGAGGATGATCGGGGGAAAATCTCAGAAATGCAATAGCAGGTGAAGGGAAAGGAAGCCCAAAGATATTTAAGAATAATTTTCTTGTGAACCTTTGTAAATCCTTTTGTTCTTATTTGTAAGGGCCTTGCTCAATTTTTTTATAATGAAAGATTTAGTCAGTGTTTGATTTTTTCTTCCATTGTTGTTGAGTTATTTTCTTTTATTCTTATAGCATAGCAATGTTCATGGAGAAATTCCTTTTTTTATCGGTAATCTAGATACCATCCTTGGTCAGGGGCAAGCGTTCAAGCTCATCGTGCTTTTATTTCAGCTCAAAAGGCTCTTCAAAAGATGACCGATGCCTATAAGGATTAGTCTGCCTTAGTGGCCAAACTGAAGGATGATGTGAAGGACCTTAATGATATTTTCACCCTATGCAAAAGGAGATGAATTCCTTGAAAATATAGCTCGCTAAGACCAAATACATTGATAATGTTGGTGCATTTTTACAAATTGAAAGTGAATCTCTTAGGAAATAGCTCGCCGAAGCCAAGGAAGACCTAGAAAGGGAATGAGTTGTGAAGATGGGGCTAAGTCGTGATATAATCAAACTTCGTTATCTCTTTAGAAAGGGTCCTCGTGTGGCATGAGTTGCTAGTTACGATGATGGGTGGATGGATGCCCCTATTAAGTTAGACGAGGCAAAGCATTTAACCTATAAACATGGGTGGTTGAATGCTTTGGGGGTCCTAAAAGTCCCATAAGGCTTTGAGCTTTGGTACTGGTACCAAGTTAATTATCTGGCATATCACTATCCTCCCTTTGGAAGTGAAGAGAGTTGGGTTCCCCTAGATGTCATTCCTCTTCAACTGGATAAGCATTACTTGTCATCACATGAGAGTGATGATAAATTCTGACCAAATCCTGATGATGGTCTAAGAGAGGCCATTACTGAGGTGATTGTTCGTCGGGGATAATAATTGTATAAGTTTTTTTCTTTTAATATTGTAAATAATCTTTATCGCATATTATGACTTTATGTAACAACATTGTGTTTGTATAATTCCACATTTATAATTTTTCATTCCGCTATGCCAAGCATGTGTTCATTGTCTTATCTTACATTTTAGGTTGTGTCGTCACACTACCTTAGGCTTAGAGCAAACTCTGGCAAAAATTCACCTGGTTTTAGGGCCATGCACCCATTCAGAATTTTTATCCAACCAAGGTTGGGTTCACTTAGTGCCTAAGGATCCCTGTAGGTATTTTATTTGCCTGGTCAATTCGTGGGATTTTTGTGTTTTCTTGACGATGACCGTGGAACCTTGAGTTTAACTGTGACTAAACTAAGGTGATACTAATAAATGTTTGACCATCAAAAGTGTAAACTTGCACTATGGAACAATGTTAAATATATAAATGAACCATCTGGGCATGTATTTTATTAGAAAAGCTAGAACAGGCTGCGATCAATATAAGTTTTGGAATAAAAAATTCTTAAACTAACCTAGAAATTACTAAGCAAGAGAAAATTTAAAATCAAAACTTCTTGAGGTTGGCTAAATTCCATGTCCTTGGTATCTTCCTGCCCTCCATTGTTTCCAAATGGTAGGCTCCTTGAAAAACGTCTTTAATGACCTTGCATAATCCCTCCGAGTTAGGTCCCAACTTGCCATTTGAAGGTTTTTTTACACTACCGAGGACTATCCTGAGGACGTAGTCACCAACCTAGAATTTTCTCGGACTGATGCCATAATTGTACTGATTAGCTAGATGTTGTTGGTAAGAGGTCGTCTTTATCATGGCCTGCTCCCTTCACTCTTCGGCTGGGTCAAGTTCAATTCTTACGACCTCCTCGTTCAAACCCTTCTCAGCAATGGTGGTTCTCATGGTTAGCAGACCATCTTCTAAACGAATAGCAACCTACATCCTATATGATAGACTGAAATTTGTATCCCCAATAAGTCTTCTGGGTATAGTACGATATGCCTATAGGACGTGAGGAAACTCATCTGCCCAACCTTCTTTCTCCTTCTCTAATATTTTTTTATGTCGTCGAATATCGTTTTGTTGCAAGCCTCAGCTTGCCCAATGCTATGAGGTTAAGCCACAGGGCTAAAGTAATGCTTGATGTTATTACTGTCACATAAACCTTGAAATGGCATGCCTTCAAAATGTGTGTCGTTATTCATGATAATCACCTTAGGTATGCTAAATAGTGTCACGATGTTTCTCCAGATGAACCCGATCATGACGGTGTTCCTAATATTTTCCAATGGTTTTAATTCTATCCATTTTATGAAGTAGTCTTTGCCAACTAAGAGTTATTTGCGATTTCCTGGTACTGTTAGGAGTGGGCCTATGATGTCCAAGACCCATTGGGCGAATGACCACAATCTAGTCAGTGACTTTAGGTCACTGGTCTGCTTATGACGCATGAGGGAGAACTTTTGGCATTTTTCAGACTTCTTAATGTAAAAAGCTTGGTACATCTCTTTGCAAATATAACCACTATTACCCTTCTTGATTTCTCGAAAATCTAGAGACCTCCCTCCCCCGTGGCTATTGTAAATTCCATCGTGAAGTTCATATAGAACTTGGTCGATCTCACTTGGATTCACGCTCTGGAGGTAGGGACCGATGAAAGATCTCTTATAGAGTTTTCCTTCTGGCGTTAGGTAAAATTATGGGACGTTTACTCTAACCTAGTGGGCTTTCTTCTTATCAAATGACAAGATGTCACTTTGCAAATACGTGATTATTGAGTCTATCCAGGTGGGACTTTTTTGCACGGTGAGAATATGTTCAACGACCACGGGCTTTGTGATTAAAGGTTTGGTGAGGAATTCCACTTCAATGGTTCTTATGAGATTAGAGTTCACTGCTGAGCCTAAGGCTAGTAATGTGTTGACGTGACTATTATGCCCCTGGGGGAACTATTGAATGTGGACATTCTCAAATTTCGTAATTAATTTGTGGGCATCCTGGAGGTATGTTGCCATTCACTCATCTCCGGCGTTTAAATATCATGTTAGTTTATTGGATACCAGCTTTGAATCATAGTATATATCAATATGTATTTCCATAAGTGAGTGGGCTTTGCACAGTTCAAAGATGAGGGATTTGTACTCAACCACGGTGTTAAAAGCTTTAAAGCCAAGTTTGACACCTTTCTCAATCATGATATTTTCTAGGGAAATACGCGCAATTCCTACTCCTTATCCTTTTGAATTGGATGCACCGTGCACGCTGAGTGTCCATCTTTTGGATTGGTCAATCTCCTATGTTCTTAACTGATTGGTTATTTGTTGGTCGCTTGGCTCATCTCCTCTTGTAAATTTTGCAATGAGATATGCTAAAACTTGACTTTTAATTGCAATTCTTGGTTGATAGTGTATATTAAACCAAGCTAGATCAACCATTTGGATATCCACCCAGATAGGTTGGCCTTCCACAGGACGAATTTGAGGGTGAAGGAAGTGATGACTATGATTGAGTGAGCTTCAAAGTAGTGCTTCAACTAGCATGACATGACGACCAGAAAATATGTTAATTTTTCCAGTAGAATATAGAATTTCACGGCATGTATGAGTGTTTTGTTGACGTAGTAAATGGGGGATTGACGTCCCATTTTCTTATAAATAAAGGCCGAATTGACTACATGGTAAAACATATAGGTAGAGATGAAAAGGATCTCGTGGATCTGGAGAATTCAGCAGAGGAGGTTTGCTCAAATAAGATTTGATTTCTTTAAGGGACTTTGAGCATTTCGCATTCCAAGTGGGGCTTTTTTCCTTCTTCAATAGTTTCAAAAAAAGTTCAGCATCATTCGGAAGACATTGAAATAAAATGGTTAAGGGCTACTAACATCTCTGTTCACTTTTAAATCTCGCGTAACATCTTTAGAGGCATAACGTTGTTGATCGCGACTGGCTGAGGTTAGCCTCAATACCTTCTTTTTGACTAAGTACTTTCCACATTGAACCCCAAAAGGAGCATTTGGTCACATTGAGCTTCATTTGTAATTCCCGAGGATCTCAAAAACCTTCGTTAAATCCTTCAGATGATCGACTTTGATCTTGCTCTTGGCATGCATGTCGCCAATATACACCTCCACCATTTTGCTCAACTGTTGCTTGAATATCCTTGTAACCAACATTTGGGATGTGAGTCCTACATTTTTAAGGCCAAAAGGCATGGCCTTATAATAATACAAGCCTAGGGTGGTTATGAATGAAGTTTGTCTTCTAATGATACCCTAGGTACGCATCCTGAAAACTTATCATCTCTTGATTGGATGTTGTGTCGACCAACTAATCAATCTTAGTCAGAGAAAAATTGCCTTTGGGGCAGGCCTTATTGAGATCGGCGAAGTCCATGCACATTATCCATTTACCATTACTCTTTTTTACCACCACCGGGTTGGAAAGACATTTTTAGAATTAAACTTCTCTGATGGACCTTTCCTTTAGAAGTTTCCCTACCTCTGTTTCCACTGTGTTTGTTTTCTCGGGGGTAGTTGGGCAAGCTTTCTCTGTAATCGGTGGATACGGGGGATCATACGACTGCCATGAGAATACATCTCCATTCTGCTTCAGTAAAGAAATTAACTCATCCCTCTCTTGTTCGGATAATGCGGTGCCCATCAAAAATTTCCTTTCCGACCGAGTCTCATCAAAAGTTATCTCTTCCAATTTCCCCGTGACTTTATCTGTGGGGTTATCTCTAGTCTCTTCCACCTTTGGTCTTTTGTGATTTTGTTGCTATTTGGAGAGTGTAGCTCCATCTTGAGATGGTTCAGGATAGACCCCCTTTTTCTTTCTTCTTTTCCTGTTTAGGCCTGATGGCAACGATAAACACTTTCGAGCAATAGCCTAGTTTCCTCTGATTTCCCTTATTCCTTACTCTTTGATGCACTTGAGTTTTTAGTGGTAAGTGGAGGGAATAACCTACATGGCATACATCCATCCGTGGCATGATAAGGAGAATTAATGTCCATTGTCAAAAAATTTATCAGCTTTGAGATATTACTGGCCCTTACTGGTAGACCACTTTTCTCAAGGGCATAATCAATCTTTCGGCGAAGCCGACCAGAGTGATGTCGTTTCCTTAAAATCTTCTAACTTAGTTTGAGCTTGTGAAAAATCTCCAAGTACATGAGTTTAGAGGAGCTCCCTTGATTGACTAGAAGCTTATTCATTTCCCAGTTTGTAGTCCTGAGGGTGATTACTAGAGCATTATAATGTGGGGTCCTTTCTCTAATCAAATTGTCTTTCGTAAAGACTATATGCTTCTTATAGTCCATGCCTTCTGGTGCCTGTATTTTCCAGTTAGGGTTTTCGCATGGTCAATTTGGAAGGCTTACATACTGGAGTTACCTTATTGGGTTCCATTCGAATAGTATTATCATGAATCTGATTGGGACTTAAAGCACCGTGGATAATAGTGAACTCATGTCCCAAATCATCCTCCAAAATGTTATCTAGTTTTTGGTTGGCATTGGGGCCAACCTTGTCACCTTTCTTTTCCACATACTTGCTTAAATTCCATGCCTGGACCAATTCCTCTTTATGGGACTTGAGGGCCTTAAAATAATCTATTTTGTGCTTGTTCTCCTTGTGATAGGTGCATCTGAGTGAGTTATTTCTCTTACTTGGATCTTCGACCATGTTCTTCAGTCATTTGAGGAACTACTGGTCTTTGATTTTACCCAAGATCTTATAGATTGGTTCTTTGAAAACAGTGTTGATTGCCTAGAAAGATTTGGATGGGACTGTCCCCATTTTTAGATCCTCGGTTCTTCTTTTTTTTCCCCTTCTTGGGGGTTATCTATTTGTTGTTTCCTTTGATCACCTTATTGTGACCATTATCTCCTTGGTTGAGGGCAACCACACTTCTCTATACATGACATAAGATCGTCGATAGTATTCTCCTCCATCTTAGTTAGGGGTTGGTGTAACATGGAGTTGTGGTGCAGCTTTATCTTAGATGATGCTACGCTAATTTGCTCCGAGAAATCTTCGACTTCATTGAAGGTTTTTCAGCAGCGCCTGACATAGTACCATAAAGTCTTCTAGGGTTTCTTCCTCATAGTGCGGAGAGAATCCATTTTCTTTGGGTGAGAATTGCTTGTAATAAAGCGAGTTGTGAAGCCCTCCGCGAATGACTTGAAGTTCTTGACTGACCTATGAGGTACCCCTCAAACTATTTTTGTACGATATCTCCTAGGCTAGATGTGAATATACAACACATGAGGATGTCATTATAATTCCACAGGGTCATTACTTGTCTATATTGATGCACGTGGTCTATAGGATCAATCTTCCCGTCGTATATCTTGAACCTTGGGGTTGCAAACTACTTCTGGGGTTCTTTCTCCTCAATTTTCCTCGAGAAGGGGAACTGCATCTGGGTGTTGAGTTCTGTCTTTTCCAGATTTTTGGGGGATTTGGCCCTACGATTAGCTGGGTGTTGATCTATCTCCCTTCGATCCAGACTCTGGATATCGTGTCTACGATGTCCTTCATCTTGGTTTTGCCTTATCGGGAGGCTTCCTGCTCGCGGTGCGAATTCCTTGCCCTGTTGCAAGTTTTACTCGCTCAAAGTCTAGACGTCCGACCACGATGCCTGCGTTTATCTTCACGGAACTCTTGCTCTATTTTTTTAGGCATCGTTGAAGACGCACATTTTCCTCTATATGGAAGCGTGTTGCCTCCTCTTATAGATGGAGTCGTTCCTCATAAGTGTCGACCAACCGCTAGATCTGAGTTAATCTCGGCTACTCATTGCTCTGCTCAGAAGGCTGCTCTTAATGGTGGAATCGTGGGTGGCCAATGGCCTGATTTTTATCCTGGTGGATCTCAAACTTGACACTGTGTAGTGAGAGTTCGCCTTGCTGACCCCCCGTAACATGTGCATTGTCAGGGTGTGACATTGCTTAACTTGATGGTTTTGATTTGCTCAGAAAAAAATAATCGTTTCCCATAGACGGAGCCAAGTGTGAGGCAAATAATCACAATAAATGAATCTAGCCATTTAAAAATGAAACTTGACTTTCACTCTGTTAACTGAACTATTAAAATTTTTGAGACCTAAAATATATATACCAATGATTTTTATATTTTAACCAATGAAATGAGAAAAAAATTTAAACTCTTCAAAATGTATGCTCCACTATGCAAGAGTGAAGCTTATATCTGATTTAGAAGAATTTTAGGGAAGGCTTTTGGATTACATATGCAATGACACATGCACTTACTGATAACTTCAAAGGTTGTCCACAATCACAACCAAAACCAGAACTTCAAGGGTTAAATTACAATAATTAATTCATCAAATATTTGTCTTTGTTGTTACATTCTCATTGAGAGCTTCAACATTATATTTAATTTATTGAGAGAAAATATAGATGATATTGATGTAATAACAACATCCTTATGCTTCCTATTGAACCATTATAATGGTATTATCTTCACCCCAAGAAGATAAGAATTTGTGTCAAGCTTAGAGGTTGAAACGAATATCAATATTTTCTTACAATCAAAAGATCATGCAAGTGAAATCCCCCATGCTCCGGCTTAAGGCATGAAGGGGCCTACTGGAGTCACTGACCCATGATAAAAAAAAATTGTATTGTTTATTCTCTCTCCCCTTATCTATTTACTTTCAAATCATTAATTGTATGTTATGTGTGAGATTTACATTACTCAGAATTACTTAGATCTATCATATGAATGACTTGAAAATTTATTCTGAATCGGGAACAAACCAATTTAAATCAAGTTAAATGAAGGATTTCTTACAATTAAATTAGTCAAATTGATTGTTGAATATAAAATTTCTTAGGGGCATCCCAATTAGTCATCCAAAATTATTTATCGATGGAGTAAATTACCAATTTAGTTCCTAAACTATGACTCAAGTCTTAAAATGGTCTACAAATTTAATTCAACTGATCAATGTCATCTTTCCGTTTAATTACGCTACTTATTTAATAGAATGAGGAAGAAAAACTATCAAATCAACCTATAATCCAAATAAATACTATTTTACATTAAACCAACCCAAAAATTAACCAATAATAGCTTACATTCCAACCCAAAAATGAACCGATAATAACCCATGACATGTGCCAATTGGACAGCCTTCCCCATGTCGGCAGCGTCCCCCTCCCCCTCCCCTTCCTCTTTGTTGGCACCGCCCCCATGCTAGAAAATGGATCCTAAGAAATCCGATATGAGCACTTGGAAAACAACTCACTTTTGGATTTGTTCAAGATTTGTCAAATTTATCTACGTTTTGGCAATTTGCAATGTTAACCGATCAATCCAGATCTCGCCAAAATAACACAAATCGCCGACAAAATGTATGGTCTCATTTCTCTTCTATATATCAAACAAAAGACTAAATGAATCTAGAAATGAGTTCTCCAGAAGGAGCCACCCGAAATATATATAAATCTATACTAGTATTGATGTGGTTAATATATGTATTGACATCACCGAAAAAATAGTCACCAAAAAAACAATTTTAAAGCAGGGTTGTTTAAAAAAGTAAGAGATCAAGGAGAGTTCAACTCTTAGTCAGAGAAGGGATGGTAAAGGACACTAGAGAGACATGCGTCACAAAAAGTGAAGGAGGAAGAGGGTATGGCTAACTAGTTTTAGGACTTTATTTTATTTTTATATATTTATAAATTTTTTGTTTAATTATGAGGGTTAATTCAGGGGCTTGTTTGAAAAAGAGATCTTAACAAATTTGTCTTTACTACCAAATTTAATGAACCAACTTAATGAAAGGACCACATGGAATCAATTTGATTTGCCTACGAAGTGAATTGAGATGAAAAGGAAGTTTGGGGACCATTTAAGCCTCGACGAAAAACTACTAAATAGGTAATCTTTATCCTTATTATACCTCTAATACGATAGTATTGGAGGTGTTAATTCAGGTCATCTCTTAACCAACAACTGTTCATTTACCTAGGTCATTTATTGACCAACTACTAAACAAATTTCATATAGCTATAGAACTCAAAATGCTCATTTACCAATAACTGAACTCAAAAGACCCGACCTAGGTCACACGATTCGCCATATTTGGGTAATGCTCCCACTCTGAAATTGCGATCTGGCAATTGCCTACAAAACCGATATAAATTCGTGAATCTAATTTTTTGAGTGCGTGCTCCAAAACCTAATTTTAATTCGTGAATCTAATTATGCATACATATAATTGGAAAGAAAAAAAGAAAAAAAAAATCTTTTTTTAGACTTAAATAACTGACGTGATAAGCGTATCCATATATTAAATAAAAATAAAAAATTAAAACAATTATAAAGTTACTATAAAGGTCATCTTTATATTTTTACATAAAATAACATTATTTTGTAGGTGCAAAGGAATCGACATCAGGGATTGATTGCTCACATTAAAACTTCGAAAGCTGAAGAGAGATTAAAAATTAGAGATGCATATTTTTTTTTCTTGGGGATTTCAAAGATGCATGGCATTGATTGGGATATACTTTTACACAGTTATTTTGGTCTATCAGTAATCTTGGAACACATTCCTTAGATATAATGAAATCTTAAATTTATATTAAAAAAATATTCGTAACATACATTCAGGCTCCATGCAAGTTTAATCAAAGTTCATAAATACCAAGGATTTCATGAACAATAATGTAAACACAAGAAATCAACTCTAGTAAACACATTATATATAAGCATGTATTTTTTTAACTTCACATAAATCAAACGCATCAAGTTTGATGAGTACTACCCCACTGAATCTATCCTCAAATATTTAGCGGCTATAATCTTGAAAATGAGGGGGGGGTGGAACCTTCTTTACAAGGATTGGAATGGTTCAAGAAGAGGGATGGGGGAAAGAAATCTCTCCAGGCTAATAAGAACTGGCATGGGATTTTGATGTGGACATACGTAGCATGAATGATCCCACCCTGGGTTAAAATGAATGAACTTTATCGAAATTAACTTGTAAAACTGCAGCAATCTGCAAAATGAAGCAAATGTATTACGTAGGGAAAGGCAACAATGTCTATGAATTAAATGAGAAACACAAACAATTAATGAAATGGATTTACTGCATCTCTCCCAAATTAAAAGCCGCCGTAAGTAAATATTTTAAGAAAAAAATTGACTTTCCAAATTTATCCTCCCAAGTATAAATCTCTTTGAATGCAAGACATGCACTTAACTTATTGTCCTCTCATGGGTGTTATTGGGAACGAGGAACTTTGAAATCTCACCTAATTTTATATACTATTTTTTGAAATACGAATATTAATTTAGGACAAACTAAAAAATGAAAGCACAGCTCCTAATTTTGGGATGGAGGGGAGGTATTATAAAACTATTAGACGATTTACAAGTCTTGTGCACTCTTTATCCTCCTTTTGTCGAGGAAAAATATCTGTTCTATTAATTTTGTAAAATAATGCCTCTTAATAATCAAATGTAATTTACCTGAGTACTTTCCTGGCATAAAAGAACCACCCACTTCACTAAGAAACAAATGGCTAATCTCCTACATTAGCAACCAATCTCAGAAAACTGCCTGGGCCCCAAAAGAGTGCCTGATAACAACAAAGAAAGGAAAAATATTGGCTGTATGAATGAAGCTAACATAGACCACCAAACACGCGATCGTGTACACGAAGATCGTGTTTGATCTAAGATAACAATAGATGACCCACGAGTATATACGTATACAATTTTTCAACTTTTTTCCGCAGACATAAAAGTTTTAACATATTTTGGGTTGAAAATATGAATGCATTGGCTGACTGAATCAATACTCAATTTCAGTAATCTTGCAGAGTAGATCTATTTAAATAGTACCTTCAATTGCCTACAGATGAGTAAATAGTTATTAATTTGGGGTTTCCATCACCATGTCTCAGGACCCAGGAAGAACCTTGAGATGTACATAATTCATGCAAGACCTGCACACTCAAGACAGAGAAACTACAGATATACTCAAGGCATGGGGATATTTATTTTATATAAGAATATAAATCACAAAGAGGCACAATATTTTTCTTAGATGTCAAGTGGCATATATACATCAGATACACTCAAATAATATAAAATATGGATCCTCAGTTTTATTAATTCTGTTATTGTAGTTGTGAGTTGTTACTTCTTCTCTGTGGATGTAGTCAAGTTGGTGAACCACGTATATCTTGTTGTCTCTCTTGCTTACATATTTATTGTGCTTGTCATTATTATCATTTTATTTTGATTATATCCGGGATCGTGGTTGATTGGAGGGTACCCCAAAGAATTGGGAGTCGGGGCACTACAATTGGTATCAGAGCTCTTGGTGCGCACAAGATGTTTGTCAAAAATCCGGAATGAGATTTGGTGTCAAACCACTAGTGCTTGGATTTCTTGGATGTGTTTATGTAACTATGAAAGGGGATATTGCTTCACAAGATCAGGTGGAGGGATTTAATAGTAATGGGCGCTATGCTCTGGATGATTAGAGTGGAGGTCATTCTTGTCGACATATGTCGTGTATTGGGGTTGAAGTAAGAATGGAAACCGGAAAAAGATGGGGGATGTGATTGCTATCCCGGAATGCAATTGGTAACGGTGTGATAGCCACCCGCAAGGTCTATTGGTTACGGTTTGATTTTCATCCCGAAGAAAATTGATTGTCGGGATGTTGTCATAGCAAGTCTACATCTAAGGACAATGAGCATTGCTACGTGTGGGGGGAAGTGAGTCATTTCTTGATTTAATATTTGAAACAATGATAATGGCGGCATGGGTTGTACCTCAAGACAGTTAGCCGATATGCTCGACTTTTTGGAATATTATCACAATCTCCAAAAGTGATGAATTCCAAGGACAGCGGTGCTCAATTGTAGGTGAAGTTCATAAATCACACGACGTATAGATTTTTTGTGATTAGTTGATGTCGTCTGGATTGATCTCGATGGTATATTTTTGGGATCAAGGTGCACGAGTGAGGCAGGCATTCCAAATGCTCTCGTTTACAACCGATGAGTAAAGGTGTATGTTCCGGTAGACGATGGTGAGGGAAATCTTGCTAGTGAAGGGGTGGGGTCGAGGTCCCTCTTCGGAGTCGATGAGTATATTCGATTAGTTGCAGCTACATTTAAGCATTGACCCGTGTGTTCAACTCCAGAAAATATCCAAAAAGAGCTGTTTAAAATTGCAAGGAGCAATGGGAATATTTGAAAGAGGAGGAGCATACTCCGAGGGCAATTTTCACAGATTAATTTGGATCTTTGAAGAGGCATTGAACGGATACGGATATATTTGGTTCGCTGCAGCAAACGGGCCCGATCTGTAAAATAAGTGTTTTAAATTTGCGATAGTTGGGAGTTTTTACCACATATGTATTTCGCCTATAAAAGGAACCTTATAAGGGTTAAAATCCCAAGTCTTTGGCTGCTCTCTTGATAGCTATAGAGAGAGGGTATTATTCCAAAGGTGAGAGTTTGGGGTGAGGCGAGGAATTTTCCCCCAACCCCGTGGGTATTGCTCAAAGTGGAAGAAGGGTGTAAGTGTGAGTGTGCGTATTTCATGTATGCTAGGTGTGTTTTAGATGTAATGTGTGGGGGATTTCTCACCGGTTTACATGGAAGCGGGATACACCGGATTGGATACATGAAATACACTTGAGGACCAAGAGATTGAGAGGGTTCTTGGCTTAGAACTTGGATTCACTTGGGTGGAGAGTTGATGCATAATGACTATCCGGGATTTGGGTAGGAGAGTAGAGAGTATGTGATTAATCCTTGAATATTCTCTATTGTACTTGTAATTTCTTCAAATATAGTGGAATCGGACATCTCCGTGGATGAAGCCAAGTTGGTAAACCACGTACGTCTTGTTGTTATCTCTCTTGTTTCCATATTTATTGTGCTTATCGTTTTTACCATTTTATCTTTGATTATATCCAAGGTCGTGGTTGATTGGACGGTGCCCCAAAGAATTGGGCGTCGAGGCACAACACTTTTGTCATTATGTTATGCTAGTAACTCAGTCCTTCATTGTAGAAAGGGGATTATATCTCAAATCAATGATATCAATATATAAAACTTCAAGGTCAAGTTTAATGATAATTTTCTCTCTTTTCCCCTGCTCTCATTTCTTTATAATTCCCGCTACATTCTGGCCGGCGTTCCAAAAATTCCCACCTAGGCGCTAAAGCCTGTTCTACCGCCCCACCTAGGCACTAGCCCTTGCTCCACCATCTCACCTAGCCTCTAGGTGCTAAGGGGTGAAGATCAATATTGCCTAAACCCGAATATATCTAGGGAGAGGTTCAAAAGTGAACATAAAAAATGAACATTAACGAAAAAAACATAACCCATTAATTTAAATTCCTATGTTGTAATTGGTCCACGTCAGCGGCATCGGATACGCGTGTGACACAGGCGTGTTTTTTAATATATGCACGCACCCTACCCCCGTTTTTCTATACAGCTAAATCATTGCTAGAGGAAGGTTGTACGAATGGCACCTATTGATTTATGAGTTAATCACATCTTGTTTACGGTACGAAACTAGATTTAGCACGTTTACAAGTGTTGACCAACTCCTTGGACAGCCAAATCTAAGGTCTGTAAGCCAGAAAACATTCAATACTGCATAAGAATTTGATGATTAAAGCCAAAGAGAAAAAAAAAAACAGCAGATTTTTTTTTTTTTGGGGGGGGTAGGGGGGGGTATTAAAAGCACGCTCGTGTGTGTCATACGCGTGTCCGTTGCCGCTGGCGCCGACCAAAACACCATAGGAATTAAAATTAATGGGTTGTTAGATATTTTTTGTTAAAGGCTCATTAAAATGTTCATCTTTTATGTTCACTTTTGAACCTCTCACTATATATGTAATTGTTTTTAAAGATACACACACACACATATATATGACTACAAGTTTGATATATGTATTATTTATACATAGAATTGACTACTTAGATTTTGTGACCGTTATGTTTATGGTAATAATTGATTTTTAGCATATTAAAGTTAAAAGATAAAAAGAAAAAAGGCCTAGCTGCTAGTCGGCCTTCCTAGTGCCCTCTTTCTGCCTACCACCTTTAAGAATCTCGTCCACATTTCAGCCTTGCTTTAAATTCTTGTGTTGTCGTGCCTTTTTTTTTATGACACCTCTATTTTTGGGATCTCGTCATCTTCTTGTGATAGTTATAGATAATCAACTCCAATTTTATCACTTTCAAAAACTTGCCCCATGAACTTAAGCTCTTTACGAATTGTGTGAAATGTTTACTTGGAAAGCTGTTATATATTAAAAACTAAAATAACTAAGAAAAATGACTAGGTCTCCACCTAGACGCTAAAAAGTCCCTCGCCGCCCAACTAGCGCCTTGCGCCCTTGAGAACCCTGATTAGGGCTGCATCAAAGTGATCTCAGAGATATAGGAGCCACTAGTTATTGAATCAATACAAATTTAAAGTTCCTATTGGTGCGATTTCTCTAAAGAACAAAACAGATCTTTGTGTTTCTTCTGTTGAACAAACCAGATTCATTACATGCGTGCTGACTTGTCTTGCTGCGATGGCACCACAAGTTCGAGCAGAGTTGGAAGAGAACGAGGTTGTGGAAGAAATGTGCCTGTACCTGAGACTGCAGCAGCTACATCAGCAGTCCTTTTGAGTCCGTCAATGTCTACCTTACATATTTCCCTACCAGTTAAGGGAGCGTATAGGATAACTCCTCGAGTGCATGAAGAACTCCAGAGACAGGTTATGGAGCTTTTAGAGAAGGGGTACATTCAAGAAAGCCTTAGCCCATGTGTTGTTCCTACTTTATTAACTTCAATGAAAGATGGATCGTGGCGAATGGCATTGACAGTAAAGCCATAAACAAGATTACCATCAAGTCTCCTCTACCTAAGCTTGAAGATATGCTTGCCCAGCACGTGGGGACTCAAGTGTTCTCAAAGATTGATTTCAGAAGTGGTTATCATCAAGCGAGGATCAGGCTTGATGATGAGTGGAAAACAGTTTTAAAACAAGGGATATTTTATGAGTGCTGGTTCATGCCATTTGGGTTAACGAAAGCACCTAGCACCTTCATGAGGATGCTGACACTGGTGTTGAGGCCACTTTTGGGAGTATGCACAGTGGTATACTTTGATGATATTATTGTGTATAGTTGTAACCTTGGTGAGCACCTTACACACCTGCAGATGGTGTTTGATATGTTGTGGGGAGAGACCATATGCAAATCTGAACAAATGCAATTTTGCAGTAGATAAAGCAGTATTCCTGGGTTATGTGGCTGCTTCACAAGGGATTATGATGGACGTAAATGCCCAAGCAATTGAGGAGTGGCCTACGCCTACTACAATTCAAGATTAAGAAATTTTCATGGGCTTGCTAAACTTTACAGGAGGTTTATCAAGGAAAGCTAGTACTATCGTATCTCCTTTGACTGATTGCCTCACGAAGAAGGTATTTGAGTGGTCTAAAGAATCCCGAAGATAGTTTTCAGCTGTTGCGATTGAAGCTCACTGCAGCTCCTGTTCTTGCTTTGTCTGATTTGGATAAGATTTTTGGTTTGAACTGTGATGCCTCTGGTAGTGGAATTGGAGCTGTTTCCAAACCAAGTGGGAAGACCCCTTGCTTACTTCAGTGAGAAATTGAATGGATCGAAGCTCAACTATTCAACCTATGACGTCAACTTCTATGCCATTGTGCAGGCTGAGAAACAATGGGAATATTACTTGGCTTGAAGGGAGTTTCTTTTGCATACAGATCAATAGGCCCTAAGTATCTCAACAACCAATAAAACCTAAACAAACACCATGCAAAATGGGCGAGTTATTTACAGCAGTCTACATTTTTTACAAGTTACATCCAGAGTTTATCAACAAAGTTGCTGATGCCCTAAGTCAGAGAGCTACTTTGCTCCGGGAGATGAGGGCTGAAATTGATGAATTTGATTCTGTATAAACCCAAACCATACCAAACAACCAAAAAAGCCAAACCTATTTTTTTTCCTTTCATTCTCATTTCTATCTCGCTCCCATAGTTGTCAAATCGGGATGCATATCGCATATTGGACCCCCACTATATCACGTATCGTAAATCGTAAATCGTATCAGGATGCATGTCATACGTAACGGTACAAAAAATAAAATAAATAATTTATAAAAACTAAATAAATCCATAGGAAATATTTTACAATCAATTATAAAACATATTGTGGTTTTAACCGAATTTTGTGACATGATTACATTGTCTGATGGTAAGAAGTTTGCCTTTCGTGGTAATGTTGCAACATGAAAGAGACAAGAAATGTAAGAATAAATTAAACAAGTTGGACTTTTCAATTCATGGTTCAAAAGCTCGGTCGTGGTCTACAACTCGGATGCCCAATTTTCAAACTCGATAGCAGTATTGAGCGCTACGCAATGACACGCTATTTAAAGAGTC
This sequence comes from Sambucus nigra, assembly GCA_949130495.1. Taxonomy (NCBI): domain Eukaryota; kingdom Viridiplantae; phylum Streptophyta; class Magnoliopsida; order Dipsacales; family Adoxaceae; genus Sambucus; species Sambucus nigra. The sequence goes on along the minus strand of OX422207.1, from coordinate 303,790,267 downwards.
CAGTGAATTTTGAAAAAAGATGCAAAAATTCAAAAAAATAAGATTAATAATGTGGACATTAGATAAATTAAAAACCATCATTTAATATGCATAGCATTGTGTAAGTGAGTATACTAACACACGTCGGACTAGTCAACTTCAATATTTCATAATAAAAACAAAACAATTCAATGGCGCATAAGACTTCATATACAAGTTACAAAGAAGCAAAACAATCCAATGAAAGAAGCTTAATGAGATTCGCAAAACTGGTGAAAAAAAAGGTGGAGGGAAGTTACACTCAACAGGAAGGAGGTGGTGGATTGCATAAGAGAAGGAAAGGGTTAGAAATATCCATGGGTTTCGCTACTTTTTTAATTTTACGGTCCTTTCAAAAGGTTGAGAGAAGAATCGTACACTCAGAAGCCAAAAAAGATCTCGGAATTGGAGTTTTCTTTATCGAAAATTTGGCCCATAGTCTCTGATGACTCTGTATCACTGTCTATTGTGTATTGTGTATCGTAAGGTACGGGTATCGTATCAGGATACGTATCGTGTAGAGCTCACTCCACAACCTCCACTGCCTCTCCGTCCTTTACCAATCCAGCAAAGCTTCGCCACTTGTCACTGCAACATGACCCATGGCCAATTTCTGTACATTAAATTGGATGGAATCTTAACAGAATATGGTAAGGTGCTAACGGTCAAAACTATGAGGCAAAATGTTGGGGAAAAAAAGAGGGTAGTGACCCAGAAAACTTGACATACTTCAGTCGGGGTTTAAGGTAATTTACCCCTAAAAGGAAAAAACAAAAGGAATATGATAAGATCCAAGGAAAAAAAGGAGTTCAATGTTGTTCAGAATTCTCAAGTCAATTGAAGTAGAAGCAGTTAATGGTGAAGCCATGACTTGCATACAAATTACATATTTTTTTAGATGTTATGATACGGATTTCTGCTAACCTTCGTAGCGGAACGAGACTATATATCTAATGATCATATTGACTAATTATCTGACCTTATGATATTCATTGGCAGTTATCTCTCTTTTAAGTTGCATCTTGGCAGCTTCAACAATATCAGCCTTTTTAAGCTGTGCATCACGTCCTTTAGCAATAAGAAGATCAATAACAATTTTCCTGAAGTAAAATCACACATCAATTTTAAGCCCAAGCATATTAGCTGAAGGAAAATTCAAAAAACAAAATGAGCATAAATTCAATAATAACCTCAACCCATCATATTGCGGGTACTCTGAGGATGACTTCGAAACGTAGATACCGTGGATATCAACAGCAACTTGACTAATGATTGCCCGAAGCTCCTCTCGAGGACTGTCAACACCATTTGCTGCAGCTATTACTTCTTTAGATACTCGTTTCGGATAAGTTAACGCAGAGACTGCCAAATCCCGCAAACGCTCACAAATTTTTTCGAAGCTGCCATCGTTTCAATGTCATTTACATCATTGAAATCATGAGAGAAATTTCCATAAAGATATAAAAATTTCTTTTGTCATATGAGTGTAAATTTGTTTTCAAATCGAAGTTCAGCAAAGATCTTTTGATTTTAAATCAAAACGATATAGGCATCATTGTCAATGGAATGAAATCTAGTTTACAATGCTTAATCGAGCTCTAGTTAGTACACCCACCCCACCTTATAAAACTCTATTTTCATCATTCCCAACTCAAAATTCGATCTCTCACTGCACAACCCCCTCTTTTCTCAACTCTGCCACCTTCCGTAACTCTATTCAAGTCATTCAGAAAAACATAAAGGAAAAAATAAAGGGTTTATTAAATCCACAACATCTTTGCTAAACTCGGGACGAGAAACAAATGCATGACAAATTTGTTAGCGTGTATAGATTCGGTATGATACAATGTTAAGACGGTCAAATAAATAAAATGGATTTTACTATAAGTAAACTAACAAAACCATATTCTTGTGGTAGAAATATATAAAAAGATGAAAGCCAATAACCTCACCTGCAAGCCTTGTGAGTTTGGAAAATTTTCTGAAGGACTTTTGGTAAAGCTTCTCGAGTTTCATCCAACATAGGTGTCTTAGAAGGTTCCGCATTTGAAGCTTTTGGTACAACCTTATTAGAATTCTTCAATGCTATAGGCTTATCTACCGTATTAGGCTTTGAAGAATTCTTGATGCCAGGTCTGCTCCGTTCTCCAAATACAATATCAGTTATCAGTTTCTCCGAACGCTCCCAAGTTTGTTCTTGTTCCTTAACAAGATTCGGGTGAAGTTTAATGAATGAGATATCTTGAGGCTCTTTAAACTTCCAATCACTGAAGGAAGGTCTTTCAACAGCTAACATTCTCAGTATGTCTTTCATAGCTTTCAAAAGTTGAGGCTTTTGAGGTAATTGTGTGTAATTTATGAGAGGATTCTTACTAAACAAAAGAAGAGTGTAATCTCTAGCTAAAACTTCAACTCTTTGATCGTCTCCGAATAGTAGCGAACTTTTTGGAACCCATAACCCTTGAATTAAATGAGCAAGCTTCTTAAGGACCCCTAAAACATCTTCAACAGTGTCATTAGGAGCTAGATGCTTAAGGGCATCGAATCGATGGACTGGCGGCCCCTATTACCAAAATAAATAATGACTTTCAAAACTGCTTATCACAAGAAATAACCAAAATGCAATATAAACTACAACAGGAGTGTCAGTTCATTTAATATATGCAAACTTGATAACATAGTAATGAGCTTATGAATGATATCAGCCTTGTATGTCACCTGCTACACATATTGTGATGCAATGAGGAACAGGAACATAGTGTGGAATATTACAATAGTAGGTGCGTGTGTGTGTCAAGGGTTATAATTTATTGGGGTAAATTTCATCGCGAGAATGGATTTCATTTAAATAAATGATGAACGATGATAAGATTGCTCCACTACGACCCTGGGTCATAAGTTTTGAGTCTTAGAAATAGTCTCCGCTCTATGAGTGGACCCCAGTGGTAAAAGTCTCATGCTCTAGATTGCCCTTTAATTAATATGAGATAGATCATTTACTAAGTTGTCAATCAACCATTGTTATTTGTTGTATAGGTTTCCACGTATCTGATGTGGCGAGGACTATAGAGAGGGGGCATACCGGTCGATTTACTTATTTCTTTTATTTATTATTTGTTAGCTTAATTTATCTCTTGGAGGTTCGCACTTATCTAGGAGTCCTTTACTTTTATATAAGGCATTGACCCCTCATTGTATTCATGCAGTATCTAGGAGTCCTTTAAACTAGGTTTGGGAGCAGCGAACAATAGTGGCTTTCAAACAATAGTGGCTTTCAGATACTTTCTTTGAAAAATGCAGTCCAAAGTCTGACTCCCTCTTATTGACCCGGGCAACTTCATACGAAAAGCCTTATAAAGATCTCATTATTTTTCTTTCAAAAACCTAAACTATATGCCAGTGTTTTCTTTCGGACAACCTAAAGGACAAGAAATTAGAGTAGAGAATTTGTGTTTACATGAGCATCGTCAATCGTAGCCATGAGTGACAAAGACTACAATGCACAGCAGAGAAACCCTATGCCAGCACCACCAACCAGCCGTGAACCACCCGCTCTTAGTGTCACAGTCCCGCTGCTGATTATGCTGGATCCAATAGGATAGTGGCCCTGCCCAGGGCAATTCCCTTAGCCGCCGCCGAAACCATCAATCGATGACGCAAACTCCTCACCTGCCAGAAATTGAGATCAGCCGTCGTGGTTCGCAACACCCGAACTCGTGCCTGGAACGGCTTACTGGCAAGGCAAGAAATTTCCACCTCCCTTTGCGTGGCCGGCTGACGGCCCTGATGAGCCAAATCCTAAATCCTCGTGTAACATACTGGAATCATGGTTGATTTAAAACACAACACACTGTTTAGGTGAGTAATGGTCCATATATGTATTGATTTGCACTATTCTAATACCGAAGTCTTTTCAGCTGAAGGCATGTGGTTGGTGATATCAATTGTCATGGGTTCAAATCACGTTAGAACCAGTTTATGGATGAGATGAAGTAAAAACTCATATCGTAGTGTTCGGTGGTTAAAACGAGAACAATATTGGTGATGGTTGAGTGTTGTATTACGAAGTGGTATCACGGCTCCCAACCAGAACAAGTGTACCAACATGTTGGGTGATGGTTGATTTCATCGCAACGAGGATGTTCGGACACCCTTATGGGGTTGGATTGTTACATATTGATATCATGGTTGATTTGATAGCCAAAGTTACGTTCACATCACTTGGGTGAGTAACAGTCCATATATATAATACTTTGCACTTAACTAACGTCGAGGCCTTTTCATCTTAATCGGTAGGGCATGTGGTTAGTGATAGCACATGTCAGAGGTTATTATCTCGTTGACGCCATATTGTGGATATGAGTTGAAATTGAAAACCCACATCGTCGTGTTTGGTGGTTAAAGTGGGGACAATGTTGGTGGTGTTAGGGTGGGGTATTACACCTCACAAGACGCCACCCCTCGATTGGGACCCGCATGTCGACCCCCTCATGCCCACCCTATGTGCTGACCCTTACCCTCAACTGCTCAGGCAAACAACTTCTCCTCGAAGGCAACTTTCTCGTGATGATCTCTCTCGCTCTGCATACCAGCATGCGCCGCGATCAAGGTAGCCCCATCCCGCTGCCCACCCTGACTCTACTCACTCCTTCACTGCGAAACTACACCAGCCAAAGGTGATTGGATCCGTCATGAGGTTGTTTTATAGGCGATGTACGTCAAAGGAAAAACATTACAGTCCAATAATTATTTAGATAGCTTTGGAAGCCTAGGGAGGAAAAATGTCCTTGGTGATTATTTTATTAATTTTAGTATTTATTTAATAAATAAATATTAGGATTTTTTTTTTATCAATAAGAAAGTATTCATCTAGTATCTATCAGATTTGTAATTATCCAATAGTCATTAGCTTATAAATATTGATGTAATCCGTCAATTTGAGTAGTTAATAGTCTTGGAGTTCAGTTTATCGAGTGTTTATCCTCCTTTCTTCTTATCTCTTTTTCCCCTTCCCTTACGCCACCATATTTGGTATTGGAGCCAAATCCGACTTTTGAGTGTACCTATTTCTTCCCTCTACCTATTCTTCTCACTATTAGTCGTCACCATCACAACCTCTCCACAATTGCAAATGTCCCATATTCAACATCACATATCAGTATCTTCTGATCTCCACAAATCAAATGTCCGCTGCTTCTGTTCTAAATTCCTATTCGCCAAAGAAAACCTCAACAAATTAATACCGTCTCAAGATCCACCCCCAAATTCTTTGGCGCTCACTGCCATGAAACCTTCACAGCCAATGCCTCACCCTATCCCCCATCACCGTCGAGTTCACCAGAGGGCTCTCCACTGTTCGCCACAACCCCCTCTCCCCCTTCACCATCAGCAGCTGAACCTCTCCATTCGTTCTCAACACGTTTGAGTGACGTCGCAGGCATGTCTTCTTAGGTGTCATCGCACTGCTATCGCCAGCTCGCTGTTTTGCTAACTCACAGTGCTACTGTGAGCCAGATAGGTATACATTGTGAAGCCTATTATGAGCAAGACAACGTTTGTTGGCTTTTACCGAAGGATCCAGATCTATTTTTAGACCCGACCCGAGATCCAGGTAAGATCATATAACTTTTGTGTGTGTGTGCGTGGTGGGGGGTGGGGGGGAAGAGGATTGAACTGAATATCAAAATGAAAACCTCTCACTGCTGAAGTAAACTCCAAAGTAAAAGCATAGGTTCAAGATCATGTGACAACAAAGATATCAATGGCAGTACTTAATTCAGATATCAAGAAAATAAAAATGGGAACGTGGGCCCACCTCTCAGCTCAAAAAGATAAAGAAAAATTACCTGAAATCGGGTTTATGTCCGGTGTATAACCACAACAAAATTTAAAACATGTTAACCAATGTAGAGCGTGATGCCAAATTAGTATTAGTGATTTCCAAGGTGATCACAACCCCGAGACTATCCTTGATTTGGTACACAGTCTCAAGAGCATTTTCAAATGGTACCAATTGATGAGCGGAAACTATACTTTGTTAAGGTCAAATTGAAGAGAACCGCGAGGATATGGTAGGGTAAATATGATGATGTATATAAAAGGTCTATAGTTTTGTTTGTTAATTTTTAGTATTAAATGTTATAAAAGAAGGCTTAGTCCACTTTAGGAAATATTAGAGTTAAGTGAGGTATTTTAGACTAGGAATACTACTAATATAAATAGGTGATGATTTAATAGAGATCTCATTATTCATTGGCTTGTTAATACAATTTTCAGATTTGTGCTTGTGTTTTGTCTCTTCTTTGAATCCAATTTTTGGTGTTTACATCAAATTAGTAGAAGAGCTTGGTAACCATCTTGTGCGAGTGGGTGGGTGTCTCCCTCTTGCATCATCATTGATGGGTCCATCAAATTGTAATAAATGAACATTTGTTGCGTAGGCTAGACACCATTCCACGAGTTCGGAGCCGGCGCTATAATGAACGAACTTCCTTGCAAGGCAATAAATTGTGTCACCCAATTATTCTGATGAAGACCTATTGCAAGTTGTTGCCATCGCCATTGTCCCATACAGATGGCCACCGAAGACTTCACCATTTGCAACACCCATTGACGCCCAAACCCTAGACCTAAGACAACCCTCCCTAACCCCACCAGCCCACACAGACTTCCAATCATAATTGCATCCTCCCAAAACCCTAGCCTAGATCTGGGAAAATCAAATCCCACCCCCGCAATCAAATCCAACACCATCGCGACGCATATTGATCTTCCATACGTCTTGAGGACGAATCTGATTGGAAAAATAACCCAACAAAACAGTCAAGAATGAGGAGAGGGGAAGCCGTTGCTGAAAATATCTCCATTGTCCACGGACATAGCCATGGTTGTGTTGACAATAATAATGAGCATACCAACACAGAGGCGATTGACAATGGAGAGTTCAACGCGGTCCTCTCCAAAATCGGAGATCGCAAATCCATAGACAACGATCGGAAAAAAGCGAGCGGTGCAAGAGCTTGAACGAGGAGGAAGGAACGTGCAAGAGCTCTACGACCGCCGAACTAAAACTTTCAGGCAACCAACCTCCGATGTTCCCCCAGCTGCTCGGAACCCTATGTGGGGCCCCCTGCTGTGATCTCAGCCCCTGGCGACAACATTAGGCAGCCCGCAATTCGTGAGAAACCCCAGAAATTCAAGAACCAAACCCAAACCACTCCTAGTGCAAACTCTAATCAAATTCAACAAAAAAAAAACTAATCCCAAACCCTATTTATCCCATTCCCAAGAAACCCTAATATCCACTCCGTCCAAAAACCTTAATTCTCCCCATCCCCACCAATGTTCCATTACCTACTTGTCAATCCATTTGCTGACAACGAGATTTCTTTTGCCAGACCCAAGCAAAACTTGCCAACGTCTCTACTAGCTACTCACATACCGTGATGATAACAACACCCATAGATCCTCAAACACCTCCACCTAACGATGATACTTGGATTCAATCGATTTTTTACTCGTTGCACCGCAAAGGGGAGGTTATGCACGATGACTATTGATGGGGGAGCTAGTGATAATTTGGTAGCGCAAGAGATGGTCGACAAGTTAAAACTTCCCACGGAATTATTGCCCAGTTTGCGTTGTATTGGGTGGTTGGGTAGTGGAGACACACTTGCCCCTAGTTGGCAATGTCGGGTGACTTTTTCCATGAGAGATCATGATGAGGTTGTAGGTACCGTAGTGGATATGCGAGTACGTCAACTTCTTTTAGGAAGGCTGTGGCAATTTGATCATCGTAGCATACATGATGGCCGAGCCAACACTTATTCATTTACACATGAGGGAAGGGACTTTCTCCTCTGTCTCATGCGACCAATTCCGATGTCTCGATCTTCTGCCCTAGTAGTTTCACATGAGCAGTTAGCCAATGAGACCACAGAGAGAGGATTGTGTTATGCTCTTATTAGTCCCATTACCACTCCGGAGGCATCCATTCCACCGTGTGTTCGGAGTTTGTTGGATCTTTTACCGATGTGTGTACACTCATAGACGATCTTCCCCCTCTTCGAAATATACAGCATACCATTGATTTTATCCTAGGGGCATAGCTCCCCAATCTTCCCCACTATCGCACGTCGCCTACGGAGCACGCTGAGTTACAAAGACAGGTCACCGAGTTGTGTGATAAGGGGTACATTTGGGAGAGTATGTCTCCTTGTGCGGTACCGGCGTTGTTAGCTCCCAAGAAGGATGAAAGTTGGCGTATGTGTATGGATAGTCGTGCCATTAACAAAATCACGATGAAATATAGATTCTCAATTCCCAGACTTGAGGATATGTTGGACCAACTCCATAGGGTGATGATTTTTTCCAAGTTAGACTTGGAGAGTGGCTATCACCAGATACGTATGGGACCCGGGGATGAATGGAAAATGGCATTTAAGACCAAGGATGGGCTTTACAAGTGGACAGTAATACCTTTTGGCCTCTCCAACGCTCCATCCACATTCATGCGGGTGATGACTCAGATTTTGCGCCCTTTCTTGAGCAAGTTCGTCGTGGTCTACTTTGATGACATTTTGATTTATAGTCGGTCCGAAGAGGAGTATCTTGGACACGTGACTCATTTTTTGGAGGTTTGACAAGCCCAACGTTTTTTCCTCACGTTAAAAAAGTGTGCTTTAATGGTTTCATCGGTGACTTTTTTGGGCTACGTACTATTCGGAGATGGCGTCCGGGTGGATGACGCCAAGGTTCAGGCGATAATCGATTGGCCTACCCCTACTTCGGTGACTCAGGTTCGCAGTTTTCATGGGCTTGTCGGGCTTTATCGACGGTTCATATCAGGATCCAGCACCGTCATGGACCCAATCACGGACTTAATTAGCACCTCTTCAAGCGCCAAGTTCAGGTGGACTGAGAAGACCAAGCGGGCTTTCACGCACATCATGAAGTTGATAATGATTGCTCATATTCTTTCCTTGTCGAACTTTGATCAGTTGTTTGAGTTGTCTGGCGATGCTTGCAAGACCGAGGTGGGGGTTGTCTTCATAGTTTTCAATTTCGTACGATTCGATTCGATTCTCACATAAAACGATTCGAATCGAGTTGAGAATCGTATAGGGTTAAAAAGCGATTCACGATTCAAATCTTACAATTCGGATCCGATTCACTTTTCTTTTCTCTTTTTCGATTTTTATTTACCTTATAACCATACGTGTGTTTTAATAAAAACAAATAAAAAAGAAGCAAACAACAAAGGATACCGTTAAGAAACTGAGTTTTAAAGAAAAACATGTTCTCTTGACACGGTTATTATCGGCTGAATTTTCTTGTCTATTCTCTTAGCTGAGTCTTTTCCATTTTTTGCTTTTTTTTGCTATAAACCCTATGTATTTGTCATAAAATCTTTGAAGGTATATTCGTTTTGTTGTTTTAAATTAATATTATGTTATAATTAATCTTAGTATTTGTTTTATTGTTTTAAATTAATATGGTTTACTAATTTAAATCAATATTGTTGTAATTTTGTAGGCTGTTTTAAATTAAATTAATATTGTTAATCTTAGTAGGTAGGTTGTTTAAAATTTTTGGAAGTATTTGTTTCACAGTTTTACTGTTTTAAATTAATCTTAGTATTTATTTTATTGTTTTAAATTAATATGTAGGATGTTTTAAATTAATATTGTTTTAAATTAATATGTAGGTTGTTTTATGATATCTTTTTGTTTTTTACATTTTGAAGCTTAAATTGAATGAGAACATGTGCTACAGTTAATTTTGTGATATATTTTGGTATATTATCATGTGCTACGATTAGTTTTTGTCATATTATGCTTAATTACCAATTCTATAGTGTTAAATCCCATTTAAATATGTTTTACTACATATTTATCATTTGGTTCCGATTCGATTCTCGATTCGCAATTCTGGGGGTAAACGATTCACGATACAATTCACGATTTGACATCTATGGCAGTCTTAAGCCAGAATGGGAAGCCTGTTGCATTTTTTAGCCGGAAGTTGACGGGAGCGGCATTACACTATTCTACGTATGACTTGGAGTTCTATGCAGTTGTGAAGGCGTGAAGTTTTGGTCACCTTACCTCTTACATAGGGAGTTTGTGATCAAATCTGACCATGAGAACTTGCGGTTCCTTCATAGCTAGCAGCGTGTTAGTGACAGACACGCCAAGTGGACTACCTATCTTCAGCGTTACACTTTCCACCTCCAGTATAAGCCCGGTAAGGAGAATCTGGTAGCGGATGCACTTAGCGGGCAAGCTCATACTTTGGTGACTTTGCATAGTCAGGTTTTTTTATTTGATGAGATTCGAGACCTCTACCCGACCTATGTGGATTTGGGGCCCATTTATGCCGCATGCCAGCAGGGCAATGGGGCATCGGGTGAGTACCTATTACAGGATGGATTTTTACATCGCGGAGTAGCTTTGTGTATTCCTTCTTCCTCTTTGTGGGAGAAGATTATTTCTGAGGTCCATGGGGGCGTCTTAGCAGGTCACTTGGGACAAATGCGCACCCATGCGTTGTTACGAGACCGTTTTATTGGCCAACTATGAGGCGGGATACTAACGCCTTCATCAGGCGTTGTTATACCTGCCAGATGGCCAAGGGGCGGCACTCCAATGCATGCTTATACACTCCACTTCCTATATCCGAGCGCCCGTGGCAGGACATTTCGATAGATTTCATTGTGGGCCTCCCCCGTACTTCCAGTGGGCATGACTCAATCATGGTAGTTGTAGATTGATTCTCCAAGATGTCTCATTTCATCCCGTGTTCTTGCACGACAGATGCTTCTCATGTCGCGTCCTTGTACTTCCGTGAGATTGTCCGTTTACACGGCGTTCCCCCCAGCATCACGTCCGATCGAGATGTCTGCTTTACGGAACATTTTTGGCGGACCTTATGGCGCTTATTACAGACAGAGCTCCAATTATCCACAGACTGACGGACAGACCGAGGTGGTCAACAGGAGTGTGGGTGACCTCTTGCGCTGTTTGACCTCCGAGCATCCCCGTAGGTGGGATATCATGATTGCACAAACCGAATTTGTTTTCAACAATGCCGCCAACCATTCTAAGGGTTTTTCTCCCTTTCAGATTGTGTTGGGTCAGTCTCCCACTATGCCCATTGACGTCGTTGAGCTACCACCAACAATTCCTACGTGCCCCTTCGCGGAAGAGTTTGCGGCACACTTGATATCCATCCAGGCCGACGTCCATGCTCGTCTATAGCCCACCTATGCCTCTTACAAAGAGGCAACTGATTTTTGTTTCCTTCCTTACCGGCGATTTAGTTATGGTGTACCTCCAGAAGGCGCGACGTTTAGGCAAAGACAACAAGCTCCTTATGAGACATTTTGACCATTTTCCTATTATTCGAGCTTGTGGGCCGAATGCCTACAAGGTCGACCTTCCTCCGGAGTTTCGCATGCACCGCACGTTTAATGTGACGGATCTTTTTCGTTTTCGAGGCACCCATCCCACACCCATTCCTCTTCCCTCATCTTCGTCCCAACCAATCCTTTCCCACGTTGATCGCATTGAGGGCATCTTGATTCTGCATTTGTCTCTTTTGCATCAAAAGACTACACCCGCTACTTGGTCTGCTGGGTTAGACGCCCTGCGGCGGAGGACTCTTGGTTAACTGAGGCTACCTTGCAGCATGTTGATCCCAATTTCTTTCGGCAGTACTCAGCATATATGGATTCCTCTCGCGGGGGGGGGGGGGGGATGATGCAGGAGCATAGGGATATAGTCGTCTTTTTTTAGCATACATTCTATTTTTATCCTTTTGTACATTTTAGTATAAATAGCTCTCGAGTCCTTCATTGTCTCACTTTTGCCATTTTGAGATTAAGAGACTAGAGAGATAAATAAGAAACCCTACTACATTTTCCATGTTTTTGTTGTTGTTGTTGCTGCTGTGTAGATAACTTCTTTCCTTTATGCTTCTGCACCCTAGATCACATCATTATTTGTCATTTTATTTTATATTTGTTATGTCTTTGTATTTTCTTTTGCTTTAATATTTAGAGGTGAGAGTAGCAAAGGCCAGTAAAGGCATTTTTGCGACTAGAATAGTAGCTTAGGGCGTAAGCTACTTCTCCCCTTTAAATACCCACATGTAAGCCTCATTTGAGGGAGACTTGATTATTAAATAGAAAAGAGTATTTCTCACTCTAAAAGTGTGTTAGATATTTTTAGGAGCCTTTTGACTTGTTTACATCAAATTGGTATCAGAGCAAGTGTCGCTTCACCATTGTTGTTTGGTGTATCGGTGTATTTTTACCAAATCATACGCTATAATCAATGGCTCCCAAAAAATACAAACAACATGAAGAGATTCAAGAGTTGATGCAAGAGATGATGCACAAAATGGAGCAACAAGCCCTAGATTTCATCAATACGTTGGATCTTCTCTTCCAACTCATCTCATCCAAGATTCCAAACCCTAGTCCTAGCATACTCCACCAAACCCGAACCCTACCTACCGCCACCCACCACCCTAGTAACCCCTTTGCAGCCGCCGACCAACCCACTGCCTCCATCCACCTCCCCGACCAAAACCCTCACCGTCCGCCACTCCAAACCCCCTCAAGCCAACCCTCCCTGCCGCCGACTAGTCCAGCCCTGCCCAAAGACCCCTGACCTGTTTTCGCTACCAACCTATACCTGCCCGACCCAAAAAAAAAAAAACTAACCAACCTCCTCCCGTCGGAATCCCCTTCTGCCCACCCTCCGACCAAGGCCCGAACCCAGAAAATCCTTCTCGGAACTCTCTGCGCTACCCATGCCCCGACCCGACCATCTTCAACCCACCCACCGGCCACTTTTCCCCTTCCACAAACATGATTTTTGACCCGAGAGGAAGCTTTTAGGGTCGGTATGAGGGAAGCAAGGGAAGTGAAGAAGAATACAGACGAGAAATGGTGGGATGTGCATTCCTCAACTTTCTGAAATTTTATTTTGGCCCCACAAATTTTTGGCGCATATTTTTTGAAATTTCCTCACGAGTCTCCAATTTTTTAACGTTTGAGGACCAACGCGGTCTTAAGAGGGGAGAGTGATGGAAATGGGTCCCTTTTTAGGGTTTATTTGTCATTTTATTTTCTTTTATTTTGTTATGTCTTTGTATTTTCTTTTGCTTGAACTAATTACACAAATGCCCTTAAAGTTCAAGCAAAAGAAAATACAAAGACATAAAAAAATAAAAGAAAATAAAATGACAAATAAAAAAGGGACCCATTTCCATCAGATACTTTGTTGGAGAACCTGTACACGTGTCGGACACTTCGGGGACAATAACACGTGTACGACACGCCTTGGGTACGTGTCTGACACGCCACGTGGGGAGTTGGACATATTCGATATAAAAAAAAGGCCCGACGCGCGGGTAACATAGCGGAGCTAAAAAAAAGTAATAAAATACCAAATAATGGGCGAGCCAATTTGAGAAATCAAATTCTTTCTTGATTTACTAAAGATTTAACATAGTAAAAGGCTTTAAACTGGAAATCTGTAATCACCCCCTCTCAAAACCTAGGATTTTCAGATATGTCACCCCCACAAAAAAAAAAATTAATTTACTTTCAAAACGAATCTTATTATGGGAAACATGGTGATAACTCTTTAGAAATTAACGTTAAAGACGAGCTAAAAATATTTTTTTCAACAAGTCCACGTGTGTTACAATTATTAAAATGTAGATACATGAATATAGATACAATTACACTTATTAATGTATATTTAGTTACACCTATTAATGTAGATAAAGATATAATTGCAATTGTATCTACATTAATAAGTGTAACTGTAGCGTTTGGACTTATCGTTAATTAATTAAAAAGTTTATGGGTTTAAGATACCAACAAGATTATCACTTGGACTGATCATGTATAAATAGATTCTTATGGTTTAAAATTTCATATGAATATATAATCATGTTAGTTTAGAACTTTAGATAAATTAGTTCTACAACTAATTTTGTGTTTAAAGTGCAAAATATATAGAATTATGTAATAAAGTAATAACATATATATCTGTTTTTTTAAGTGTCTCCTCCGTGTCGTGTCCTAATTTTTTAAGACTTTTCGTGTCAACATGTCCGTGTCGTCTCCGACACGGCGCACGTGTATGTGTCCGTGCTTCACAGATGAGAAGTGGAGAAAATAGAAGTGAGAAGAAGATGATAGAGAGTGGCGGAAGATGAGAACATGAACCTGATATACACAGAAAATAGGTCGCCGGGAAACCCTACTAGTCTTTTGCCTGCCTGTAAAAGCTTTCTGCGAATCAGTTAGGAGAAGCGAAGCTGAAGTCTGAACAAGCTTTCTTTGTTGCCTTTTTTCATCTATGAAGGATGGTACTACTGATGGGAGAAAACAAAAGACTTGTACAACCTCTTTAAACCCAAGTGACTCAGTAGAACGTCTTAACCTTTTTATTCAGGGATACGACAAAAAGATTACACACGGTTTAATGAGGGTATAAAGGCTGTTTTTTATTGTGAAATTGATAAAAATAGGATATTAACACACCAAATTAATATAAAAAGTAAAAAATAAAAATCATATGGATTTTTGGTGCACAATTTATTAATCAATATATACATAATAACTAAATGCTTGATAATGATACATTGATATATATTGATTTGTATATAGATATATTTATACATATTGACTAATATTCTGGTTAATATATATTATATAAACATACTAATCAACTAATTATATTTACAATTATATTTGGCACACCGCACACAAACATTATTTAACATATACTGAATAATTAATTGCTTGATGATATACTATTTTCGGTTGGTAAAGCTGTTTTATACCTTTTTTAGTGTAATGATGTTAGTTATAAATTCTTTTGTGATGGTTGTTATATTACATTATTTTGTGATTTTTATAAAATTTTATCGACTTATCAAAAAAATTGAGGCTTACGCCTCAATGCACCTTGAGACGCCTCACCTCGCCCAGGCAAAATGTGACCTCCACCTTGTGCCTTTTTAAACATTGGCAAACACATTATGCCACTATCAGGACATGGGAAGACACGAGAGTTGCATTGACCCGCTATTTTGCATCGGCAAACTACAAACAATCACAACAAGCATAGTGTGCTCAATTTGTGCAAGAAACCAAATCCGGCGATTAGTATACTGCAGAGTTTTACAGTTTGCCTACATAATCCAAGTTTCATTGTAATGAAGATGTCATGATTGATGTAAATACATGAATTAAATCTCTTTGTGGATTAGCGGCTAACAGACTTTATAGCATGAGATAGCTCATCAGATAGAGGATGAATTGAAAAAGAATACCGCCTTTAAGGAAACATATTGACCAAAATGAACGAACATTTGTCAGGCCACAAACCAACTTTCCTAGTCTTACTACTGCGTGCGCGCCCTACTGGTTCTTTTCACAAATTTCCTCGCAAGGGGGCATTGCTAATAGTAAACCCAAGAGCTTGAACTGTGAAGAGATTGGACATCTTGTTCGTGAATGCCCATCTTTTACTAGTAATTCCCCATAGACAAGCTGCAGTGGTTTGAATATGAGTAGCATACAACCATAGCTACAAGTTGTGGAACCCCTTGATGCAACTAAACATCCCGATTGCCAAGATCATAGTTGCTGGAAGTTCTTCGTCCACTTTATTTGAGTACTAAACATGAAGAAAAAACTAATGAGACTTCTCACATGGACCGATTTTCCACATGATTGTGTTGTAAAGGACATATATGTTCATTGGTAATCAACATAGGGAGTTACACTAATGTTGTGTCTGAGACCGCTGTGAAGAAATTGATTTAAAAGTTGCGCTACACCCTGGGCCATATCAAGTTGCGTGACTCACAAATACCAAACTGAAGGTTGCTTAACAATATCCCATTACATTTTACATTGGTAGGCTTAAGGAGACTTATTTGCGATGTACTCCCACTCAAAATCTGGCACGTTATGTTGGGACGAAAGTAGATCTGGGATCGTGACGTGCAACATGTTGGTCGTGCTAAAACCTACTCTTTTTTTGGAGGGCAAGACAAGATACTCTTGCACACACTACTGGCTTGGTGACAGTGACGTCGAAGAACCTTTCATTACTACTTCAATGATTTTTTCTACGAGTTCTTGGTCCTTCCCTTAACTCGTCGGAGTCAAATTCTTTTCAGCAGATGGGAATTGATGCCACATTTAGATAAATATGATAATAGGTTTTGAAACCTTTGCAGGTATGTTTTGTATTGGCAGACCCCACTGAATTATAAAACTAGGCATATCTGAGATCTTTGCTTTGCCAAATTCACATAGGATTCTTTTTTTTTTTCAAACCAGATCGAGTTGAATCAAAATTGGGGAAATCAACAAAAAAACGTCTAAACAAATGAACAACAAAAGAAAGATAGAGATGAAAGTGTAAAAAGAAAATCATCAAAGTGAAAAGGGGTGTGCAACTTTTTATTTTAAACAAAGGAAAAAGATGGATAAAAGGAGCTGTCAATAAAAAATAATAATAATATTAAATAAATTAATAAAAGATTAAAAAAATTATATCTTTATTACTATATCTACTATAGTAAATCGTTCTCTATTTGTGGCGTATGTGTATGCTTGAATTCATAATACAGTACCAAAGCAATCACAAGAAGAGCTGTAAATTCCCCATAATCCAAAGTAGGAAACCAACTAAACATATCGCACCAAATTGCATCATGACAAACAATGAAGCGTGTATTGGTAATCGTAGCACGTACTAGAGCGGGGCCCAATTCATCTAGTTGGATTGCACTTAAATGTTTTCTTTGAGAATTTTGGTAAATGAATCAACCATGCATTCTAGTTTTTTCATTCACTTTTTTTTTTATTTTGCTTTGTCCAATCCATGGTGGTTTAGGTTACGTTAGTTATAGTTCATAATGTTTAATGTGTTTCATGTTACTGTTAAAATGTTGTACCCAGTGCACAAGGCTCCCACTTGATTGCAGGAGCCTTGAGTGACTTCACCTTGCTATTCTTAAAACATATATTTTGGCATGCTTGCTATTCTTAGTGATTTTGTTTGAGTGACTTCACCTTGTTATTCTTAATAATTTTGTTTGAGTGACTTCACTTTATATTTATTAGGGACCTATGTTATAAGAATATTATTATGTTTACATAATTAAGTTCTTAGCTGAAATTCAAAAAATGAAATTATGAGAACCCGTTAAGAATACTTTTACATTAATATGTTTACATAATTTATATTCTATAGGAGTTACTTTTACCGTTTCACTAATTTGTTCATTTCTAATTTTATCCTTTCAAGTTTTACCACAAATCCATCTTAGCATTCGCATCTCCGCTACACTCATTTTCTGCACATTTTGTTTCTTGGTTGCCCCACACTCTGTCCCATATAACATAGCGAGTTTAATGGTCGTCCTATAAAAAATTTCTTTTAACTTCAAAGGTATACGTCAACCACACAATACGCCGGTAGCACTTCTCCACTTGACCTCTAATCATAAGAGTAACATCATCACTAAAATCTCCATCTTTTTGGATAATCGAGCCTAAATAACGAAAATGATAATTTACAGGTATCTCTTGACCCTCCAATTTAACCACATCTCCATTTGTCCTTCTATTACTACTAAAATTGCACTCCACATATTTTGTTTTAGTCCTGCTTATTTTAAATCCTCTTGTTTTTAGAGTTTCTCTCCACAATTCCAACTTAGCATTAATCCCCGTCTTAGTCTCATCCACTAAAATAATATCATTTGTAAATTGCATACACCATGGCACCTCATCTTGTAATTATATGGTCAACTCATCCATAACAAGAGCAAAGAAATAAGGACTTAATGCTGAACCTTGGTGTAGACCTACAATAATTGAAAATTCACTACTTTCTCCGGTTGATGTTCTTACTCCAGTCATGGTTCCATCATACATAATCACATCAATATATCTAGGAGTTGCTCCTTTTTTATGTAGAATCGATCGTATTACATCTCTGGATATCCTATCATACGCCTTCTCCAAATCTATAAAAATCATATGAAGATCCTCATTTTTCTCCCTATACCTCTCCATTAATCTCCTCAATAAGTCGATTGCTTCCATTGTTGACCTACCAGACATAAACCCAAATGGATTCTCAGATACTGTTGTTTTCAATCTCAATCAATATTCAATCACTCTCTTCCAAAGTTTCATCGTATAAATCATTAGCTTAATACCACGATAATTTGAACAACTTTGTATGTCCCCTTTATTTTTAATAATAGTAACTAAAACACTCTTTCTCCATTCATTGGGTATCATATAGTCATTATAATTCTATTAAATAATTTTGTAAGGCAAGATACTCCTTCCTCCCCCACGCACTTCCAAACCTCAATAGGGATACCATCTGGTCCTAAAGCCTTTTTTCATCTTTTTCAGAGCAATCCTAACCTTTGTTGTCTTAATTCTATGAAAAAAATAAATATATTTTCTCGAGTCTCCTTAAGTTCCTATATATATCTAATCTACTCCCATTATCTCTATTTAATAACCTCTCAAAGCAGTTTTTCCATCTTTCCATAATCTCATCAATTTATTTTTATTGCTTGTAGTCTGAAGACCTGCGTCAGTTTTACTTTTCCAAAACCTAACGCCCTTGTCTTGCTCAATAAAATAGATTATTCCAGAATAAAATCCTTCAAACTATAACACTGAACTAGTATCATCCCCACACAAGTGAGATGGTATTTCCTCCTCCCATGATCACTCTTTTAATAATATGATAATTTATTTAGTATATGGATTTCTACACCATTAATATACACACATGATAAATGTACATATATGTTATTAGTTATTAGATATTCATATAATTTCACAATTAGAATTGACACCTCACAACTAACCAAACTGGTAGATCGAGACTCTTTGGCTATTGCTGCCGCGCAACTCAACTGTAGAAGAACTGGGACGTCGCTGAAAATTTTCATGGAGGATGCCCAGAGAGATGCTCAGAACCTAATGCTTTCCCATAACAATTATGTCTCCTCTTCTTTATCTTCAAATATTCTATTATTTCCCTCATTCCATAAGACCCAAAAAATGGCAGAATAATGCATCTCCAAAGACATTTAACTTTAGATGACTCTCCAATGCAACTCATATTCATTAGCATCAATTCCATCCCATCTCTAGGTAACACGCCAAAGACATTCAACCAAAGTTACCTGGAATGCGAAACGCTTTGGTGCGTGGTACCAGTACACGAGTAAGTGATATGCTACAATGCTTGGTACACAGTACGTTGAGGGTAGGCAAATTTGGGACCCTATTTCTGTTCGCAGTTACCATATATAGTATTTAGGTATTAATACTACACCTAAACACACATGGTCAAATTACGTATTTATTTATGTTTTTCTATTACTATTTGGCACTTAGTATTGAGGTACCTAGTTTTTGTAGATATACTCGCGATGCAGAAACTTAAGAGAACTTTGTAACATATATGATTTCTTTCTTGATTTTTTTGTTATTTTATTCGACTCTTCAAAAAGCGGGAAGCATGTTTCGGAGATCTGGGTGCTAGAGTACCCTAACAGGATATGAGAGAACTGGAAGGTGGTACTCAAGGGGGGAGAGAGTATCTGGTACCATTGCATATAACTCTAAAAAATCTGTTTCAAAGAAAAGAAGCAACAGGACAGTGAATTAAAATACAACTCAAACTCTCATCATTATCCTTGCAAAGACAACACCATGAATGGGATAGGAATTTGAAAGGCCTTCTCCTTTGCAACATATTACAAGGGCTAACTTTTCAATGTTCCACAAGCCAAGTAAAAAACCGAAGTAAAAGAAGGGTCATCAGGGAATGAGAGAGTGAACTACAAGAAAAACTCTCACCAGTTAAGGACTACCTCCTACTATCCCCCTAACTAGATAGATGAGTCCCTCCTACTATCCTCACCATTAAAAGTCTTAATATTCATGTCCTCAGGGTTGCTGCAACCTGCTTCTCTATTATTTTCAAGCATTGTCCCTGTTGTTTCAGATCTCAGATCCCTGTTTATGCTTCATAGATGCTCAAGTACATGAACTGAATCAATGTTATGTTACCTCGATCATGGGTCGCTTTGGGGGACAATACTTAAAAATCACTTGGTGTGTGTGTGTGTGTGTGTGTTGGAGGGTTTTTTTTTTTTTGGTGGGGTGGGGGTAATCACCTTGAGGTTTAATAAGCCTCAAAGGCCAAAAAGAGGCTTACGTCTCAATGCGCCTCGCCTCATTGAGGCACAGAAAAAAGAAAGGAAAAATATTCTTCTATCACAAACTTTGTTTTTTGGTTATATATATATATATATATATATATATATATATATATATATAGAGAGAGAGAGAGAGAGAGACAATTGGTATATATATACACACACTCCGAAGATATATGTGCACCAATGTGATTATGTACCAATTTTGTTATATATATGCTACTAAATAAATTCGTTTTTGGACATTCCTTTATATTTATTCAATTTGTACTTTAAATATAGATATATATATATATATATATGTGTACTAATTTGATTACGTAATTGATAAAAATATTTTCATATAGTTTTTTCGTACAAAATTATTAATCAATATAAACTAAATAATAAATCACTTACTGGTGATACGGAAATATATTTAATGATTATATAATATATATACACACAGTCAGACACTCCTGTGCGAACCAAGTATAAAAGGTTGTACCCAGTGCACAAGGCTCCCGCTTAATTGCGGGGTCCCGCGTAACCGTCCGGCTTCTCTGCGAACCAAGTATGAGGACCAATTTATTTAAAATAGTAAAAAAAAAAAAAATTGAGTTGACTTTTTTGTGTGGTATTTATATATTTCAGCCCCCCCACCCTCGCACAAAAAAAAATCAACTCAAAATGAATTTATTTTTGCTATTTTAAAAAAAAGGTCAAAATATTTCGGTTTCAAAGCAGCTTAAAAAGTGATATATTTTGACCGATTGCTTTTAAAATAGCAAAAACAAACATCTTAATTTGGGGTGGGGGTGGGGGTGGGGGTGGGGGGGCTGAAGTGTTTAAATACTACACACAAAAAAATCAATTTAAAAATAGTTTTTTGGTCAGCATACTTGATCCTCATTTAAGGACCTCACAAGAGCCTGACTGTGTGTGTGTGTGTGTATATATCAGTGTTCTAAAAAACGCGCCTAGGCGCGAGGCTTTTAGATACGCCAAGTTTTGGCCCTAGGCGTGGATCAAGGCGTGGTCAACGATAGTCAACGTTTTTTGGGGTAAGGCATGAAAAAACGCACGTTTTTGGGGGTAAGGCGTGAAAAAACGCAATTTTTTTGTTTTTTTTTTTGTATTTAAAAAAAATAGTATTTTAATTTACAAATATTTAGACATTTTTAAGGTATGTACCATTTTAGTATTTTTAATAGCCTTGTCATAGTCAAAAAATATTAAAATATATTAAAAAATGCCTAAACGCCTTTTTACGCCTAAGGCTTGCCTAGGCTTCTAAGGCTTAAGGCTTGGCCTCCACGCCTCGGTCACGCCCCGCGTTTTTTAGAACCTTGATATATATATATATATATATATATATATACACACATTCTGATTATACATGCATACTAATCAAAAAATTATATATATAATATTTTTTTGATACACAATTATTAGCTAACTACATATACTAAATAGTTAATTATTTGATGATGATACATTAATTTCTTTTGGGGATATGAGACCTATTTTAGTGTTAATGATATGAATATGGATCTTTTTGGTGAAAATTGTTATGTCACATTATTTTTTTTATTTTATATATTTATTGATTTTTTTTATTTGAGGCTTACGCCGCAATGCTCCCAAGCAAAACGCCTTACCTCCGCCTCATACCTTTTTAAACATTGGGTACGGGTATGTTGCTTTAGCCGGTACGCGGTGCGGTTGGGGAAGCTCGGTTGGTTCACTACTTCAAATCATAAAAGAGCCTAATGGGTTCTTTCAGTATTATAATCATTAATTTTGTCAAGATTCATCTCTCCAACAATATAAAAAGTTCACTATGGATGTATGTAGCGAATAATCTCGATATTCTATAATATGTTAATAAGGTATAAAATTGTAACACCCCGTTTGAATAATTTAGAATTTATTTAATTCTGGTATTTTTAAATTACACATGTACAGTAATTTAATTAAAATAAAATAATATGTATTATTAAATACTGATCGGAAGAGATTATGATTAATATTTACGGAATAAATTTACGAAGTGTGCAGTAAATAAAATGTGATAAATTATTATACGTCGTATTGAGTAATAACGACGATACTACGTCAAATCTCAACCGGGGTCGTGTGTAGGCTATGTTAAGTTCGAAATATAAAATTTATGTGGAGTAACTCGGATGGTGATTTCAAGGTCACGGTTGATTCCGAATGGATCGAAATAGACGGAATAGAGTACCCGGATGTATTATTTGGGTTCCGGGGCAATTTTGGACTATACCAGGCTCTTACCGACGTAGATGGGTTAAGTGGGCTTGGCCCATTAGACTAATTTCGGAATTAGAGAGTTTATAACCTAAGATTAGAGGTGTTGGCGGCCATTATCATTAAAGGCAAAATCTAAGAGAGAGGAAAAGAGGCAAAGGCTAGGAAAAAGTTAGAAAGTCCAAATTAGGAGAGAATTCAGAGGGATTCGAGCATTCAACCATAGATTCGTCATCTACAATAGAAATCAGACCCTACGAATATCTAGAGGCAACTAATTAACTTGCTTTAAATAAAATTGAGGTGATTCGTGTTCATATCATAGTAGGTGTAGAACAAAACTATTTTTGGGTGAGGGTTTGCATGTAAATGGAGCTTTGGGTGAAATAAATTCCATAAATAGCGGTGTAAATTGATGTATGATATTATTGAACGAATCCCATCCCATAAAGATAAAGATCTTGATAAAGATTTATAGGTTTGATCATAGGTAATTGGGTTGGTTAATTGAAACTAGGTTAAATTGAGGTGTTCATAATTGAGACTCATAAGTATGGATTAATTTGATGATTAATGATTAAATCCTTTGAATTAAGATGATTGATGGGTGTTAAAATCATGTAAAAGATGTCCCTTTATGATTTATACTTACTGGGTGGTGTAGAGGAATGATTTAGAGGGTGATTGGGATTGAAATTGGGGAACAACATAGTTTGCGTGCGCCAGAATCAGAACTACGCCGTTTTGACCGACAAAGCGAACCGGCTCGCCCGTGGCCGAACCGATTCGGTTTACCTACGTGTCCAAAATATGGAATTGTAGATCTTTTCGTTACGATCGCATGGGCACCGACCTCGTATTTTTCTTTTTCTTTTTTTTGAATTAGTTATGAATTTTTATACGACAAGGTGTACGAGATTTTTGTCTCATACACCCTTTCGTATAAAAATTCACAACTAATTCAAAAAAAAATCAGAAAAATACGAGGTCGGCGTCCACGCGATCGTAATTGGTAATCTAGGGATGGATTTTATCTTAGGCATAGTTATGATTCGAATGATTACAAAACCTTGTGGATATTTTCCCTTAGTTCATATGAATTCATAGTTGATGATATTGAGGTTAAGTTGATGATTTTCAATAATTTCGCTGATTATGTTCAGTAAGGAAAATTTCGGGGTAGACGAGAGTTAGATCTATATACGTGTACGTGGGGTCTTTATATTATAATAATAATAATAATACTCGGGGCGTAGGACATTGAATGGATAAAGTGATTTTCGGCTTATGCAATTAGGACTAGTTGGGAGAGTCCGGTAGAATTCAGTAATGAGAACATGTTATATTATTTAATCAATATGAGAATTTAATTAATTAAGAGCCGGGGAATAGACTCGGGATAAGCGGGTTAGTGCTTCAGGTGATGGGCACGAATTAGCCGGATTTTGTGAATATTTATACGGATATAGAGACGGTATATATATATATATATATATATATATATATATATATATATATATATATATATATATATATATATATATATATACAAGAAAATGAATAATATCTATATGTATGATATTTTTTATAGAACATACCCTCAGTGCTATTATGCGAGGTTGCGCAATGTGAGTGATCCCCCTGGTTAGTGAATGCAGGGTGAGTATAGTCCCCAGGTTATAGCGCCTCGTAATTTATTTTCGAGGTGAAACAATTTGGGTATGGTTTGGTCTCACTATCGAAGGACTATGACCGCTTCCACTACGTCTGCGATTTTTACCAAGTTCGGTGTGATTTAGGTCAACTTATGGTAATCGGGTTAGAGTGAGCATACATAGAATATGATAGCATTTTAGAAAAAAGCATCCAACGGGGTAATGCTCGGAAGGATGGTGATTATACACGACATATGTGTGCTTGTTGTTGTATACTCCTTCGTATATAATAATGTAGATTTATATACAGGTAAATACATTAAGTGTGAATTTTATATATAACGAGAGTAAAATTATATGTACAACTAATGTCGAAAAAATTAATTAAACTAATGAGTAGAATAGCTTATGAATCAATGTTAGAAAGTACTCGGATTAGAGTAGTTTGTTAGAAAGAATTGCAACAGGGCTAGGGTAGCATAACTAGTCGGGTTAAGATGTAAGCGCTAGATGTGCAAAATAGTTGAGAGGTGAGGAGTAATCTCATGAGAGTGCGATATCGGCTTAAATATAGAAAGTTTTATTGCATATTTATTTACTGCATCTTAATTACTTGCAAATGTTTTTCAAATGTTTTGGACTCTTGACGCGTATCAAATCTATTTTCAAAAAAAATTTAAGTGTCCAGCCACAGGGATGCCATGGATGAATATTCTTTCCAGGGACACGAAGCTGAAGCTAACGTGGAGGCTTGCAAGTTGTTGAGTAGCCGCTTCACTTATTGCATTCTAGATTAGGTTCTCAATTCAGGTATTGGTTCAGCGTGTTGCCCCTTTTCATTCAAACTTACATGGATTGGATGTATTGGATTTTTAACCCGATGCTTTATTCGAGGACTTTATCTATATATCTTTGCTTTACACTTCACATCGTGGTCTCACTTATATTGATTACTATGCATGGGACTATTGTGAAAGATAAAATTTGGCACCGGCTTATTTAATTAATAGGTGGTTAGTAATAAAAAAAAATGTTTCCGACAGTGATACTAAGAATGAACTAAATGAAACTCCTGTTTTATCAGCTTGTAAAGTCCATAGGATCTATGCGGACTTACTACATTTTCAGCGTTGCTTTTCTTTGATATAGAGCCTTATGCTTAGGACTGTCGATTCGTAATGCAACTTACGTTCTCCTGCTATTGAGTATAATTGATGGAATCATAAATATGAGTTCAGTTGGGCTTTGTATATCACGGCCAGCGAGGGCCGTTAGGAGGACAGGTCCAGTCGGAGCCACAGTATATTATGGGAACGATGACCACAATAGAAATCACCACTATTATTGTTCGGGCAGTGGACACCATGATAACCGCTAAGGAGCAGTAGCTTTCCCCAAGTACCACCATAGCAGACGGTGGTGCAAATTCAGACTCACCCAGTGCAGTCGGTAAGGGAGAGTCGGAGGGGCTTTTTTTAAGGGCCATCCGCAATAGTTTAGGAAAGTGAGAAAGTGTGTTTGGCCAAAAGGAGATCATCTAAAGGCAATTGCGTATGGTGGAGTAAAGTGACACTCGTGATTAAAGTTTTGGGCAAAAATTTTAACTCATAGGAGCAGTGTTGTAGTGATAAGACCATGAATATCGACGAATTTTGGGTGCGGTTTGACAGCAAATCCTTTCATCACTTGTTTAAACAGAGAGATGAAGGAAATTCCAGTACTTATTGCAGGAGGGCCGGACAGTGGCCGAACATGGGGGAGAATTTTCTTGGTTAGCGAACTTCGTACCTGACATAATGGATACAGAGAATAAAAAGGGTCTTTGAGTTCATGATAGACTCATGGGTAGAATACGACAGCATTGAGGGGGAAATCCGGCTTGAACGACTGATGGTGATGTCGTTAATGTCATACTTTTGCAAGTGTAATATAAATGTTTTTATGTGAAGGGAGTTAAGAGATTGGAGAGTCTAGTCGGTAGAGCAAGAATGAATGTAATTGGTGCAAGTGAGGCTCATCGGCTCGGAGCTCCCAACTCCGAAGTTTTTTTCTCGAGCGAGTCAGCAATCCGTGGATCCATGGTTTGGATGAAGCTATGTATCCGGGTAGAGATGATTTGTCTCAAAGATGTTCCACTCATCCAAAAATCGAATTGATCAGTAATTCGATCGACAACTCTAAGGGCATTAGCGCGGGCCTTCCATCTTAGCGTGGCTATCTAGCCATTGACAGGGGGACACCCAACAAGGAACTCATTTGAATGATTCAGATCAATGGAATTCCTACCACGTGACGGTGAATTCAGCCAGGGCCAGCAGCGTGCGCCACAGGGCCGGCAAAGCCAAAGGAACAATGGGGTAAGCAATCGGGGCCAAGGCTACCAGGCCCGAGAGAAGGCCAGCGGGATCAGAGACAGGGGAATGACGCGAACAGGTGTCTTATGTGTGGAGAGTAAGGCCACATGTGATTGATCTTATCCGCAGCGAGTTAGTGGATAGGAATGGGATGCCCACAGTTATAGAAGTTTTTGGTTCGGTTTAGACGATAGTATTATGTCCAGGAACCATTTGCACCGCCAGTGCTATTGGCGATTGAAGGGATGAGTGTTATCCATGGGTAAATGGGATAATATTTATGTGACACGGGTGAGACAGTATTTTGTTAGCACTAGATTCGCCCACGAGACGGGTTTAGTGGGTGTATCGTTAGTGTTACTATTGTGTGTATATATTTATCGTTGGGTAGCGGGGTTCTCTTTGGTTCCATCCACAAGGGACTGGGTACAGCCACAGAGAGGATATGTTTTAATGGATTTACTCATTTTAGAAATATGATATGCGAGTATGATGTTATCCTGGGTATTTACTGGTTAGCGATGGTGAGCTATCACAGCAAGACGATCGTGTTCGTTGTTCCACGATGTGGGGTTTTGCGATGTCTCACCTAGAAGAGGGTTGAGCTCACGTCTATATTATATTGTGGAAGAGACTTCAGAAAGTATAGTTGTCTCGTTATATTTGATTCGAGTGTGTAGGGACTTTACTAATGCGATTGAGGGTATATCGGGTTTTCTATCGAGCGGAGAGATTTATCTCGTTATTGATGTAGTGCTGGGGACTTAGTGATAGTGCAAGCGCAGTGATATATGACTCCTTTATAGATGTGTGAGTTTATGATTAAACTTATACGACGGGGACATGATTTTGAGTGTCCCGGTTATATCCTTTGGGCGTACAAAACTCGATGACTGATAATGCTAGGTAGTAGTGTATCGGGGGGTTTCCTTATTTGGATTTTGCTTGCGAGACATTCCACACATGAGCCCCAGTGAATGTCGGGAGTTGAGATATGTGTCGGGCGATAGGAAAGTGGTTAGTACTTTAGTTGTTACACGTGTGTGGATAACACTTTGAGCTGAGAGCTGGTATACGATATAAGGCACGTGGTGCCGGTAGTGTTGTATAGAAAGCACTGGGGAACTTTTGCACCACTAGTTCATAGGTGAGGCAGTCTCGAGGAGAAATAAGTCAAGATTGATAGAGAAACTGAGTACAATCTTACTGTATAGCCACACCGGGAGTGCAGGGCCGAACTTGAAATAAGTATGTTACGTACGAGACATTGGTGATGATTGTGCAGGTGTGCACAGGATATAATGAGTATGGGCGCCCTGGTTAGTTGATTTTCATAATCGTCCAAGACAAGGAAGGACCCCGCAATTTTGGAAAGTAGCGTGGAGCCTTACTTAGTCAAATGCTTAGAGTGGCTTGTGCATAGATAAGATATTGATTTCTACCAAACAGAAAAGAGCCCAAGAAGTGCGCAGTTTTGAAGCAGACGCACGGGCCATGGTTTTGGTATATTCCAAAAAAGGAGTAAGATGTGCCACTTGATGTGAAATGTTGTGCATGTGGATTGGTGTTGAGTGAAACATAGTGAAGTTGTCTCTAGGTGCACCACTCATAGATGAAAAAGGTTGGTCCGAGATTATCAACCAGAATTTTGTAATAGATTGATGATTCCAATGGCGGAATGGATACACAGACTGATAAAGTTCTTTATTGGGTTATCAAAATCACGGAGAGGTTGACATTTCCTTCGGGTTTGTGGAATAAATTGACCGAAACGGAATAATTGTAATTCATTTGGGGTAAGTTATACTATTGGGCAGCATGCCCAACATTTCATTGGAGAAAAGAAATGAACAAGCACAAGGTGCCGCCCAATATTGTTGTGAATCACGATGAGACCCTTGAGTCCCACCTCTGATAGGAAATGTCAGGAGGCGATGGGGACGGAGTTGCGCTTTGAGTTAGACGTGTCACCCGTAGGCAGATGGGTAGACGGAGTTGCGCTTTGAGTTAGACGTGTCACCCGTAGGCAGATGGGTAGACGGGAGATGATTCGGATGTTGGAGAACGCAAGCACTGCGTATTCTGGATTTTTGGGTAATTGAAAGCATTAATTACCACCGGTAGAGTTACGTGTGATACCTCGTAGTAGTTTATTATTTGCATGATGCCTTCTGCGGCTTCATAAGGAGATCTTGTCATCCACCCTTTGGTTGGTTAGAGGTGGGGAATAACAAGTTTCTCGGACCCGAAGTGATTCATGGTCCGTCAGCAAGGATCGAGTCAATCTACGTCATTTACGTATAGTTTAGGAACTTAGTGAGAGTACGTCATCGAGAACCGAAGTTCGAAGTCTGACATGAGTGGTCAAGGTTGAAACTGGTGTCTCCCATGAAGGGAGTCACGTGATGTGGCAACAAGGGAAATTGGCACCAATAAAAGTGAGGCCTTTTCCAACATAAAGATAATAGAGCCAGTGGAGAATAGACTCGTCTTTTTGAAACATTGTTAGCGGATTCACAATAGTTTAGCGTGTCATTATATAAGCGAGACCTTAAGCATAAGGGAATATATCAGTATGTAAGAATTTGAATGGACTTGTCGCTAATCTTGGGTTGTAGTGAGTCGGCCTTCAGTCAAATGATACCACTTGTGTGTGTATAATGAAAACACCAAAATATTATTACAAGTCAACTTTGAATACGGTTGGATGCGTTGAGTGTAAGGATCCGAAGTTCTTTTTTAGTACCGAGCATATACGAATTTCGAGGACGAAATTCCTTTGCAAAGGGGGAAGTATGTGACACCCTATATTTTTAAATAATTTAGAATTTATTTAATTATGGTATTTTTAAATTACACATTTCCAGTAATTTAATTAAAACAAAAGAGGTGTTGGCAGCCATTATCATTAGAGGCAAACCCAAAGAGAAAAAGGAAAAGAGGCAACGGGTAAGAGAATTCAAGAGGGATTCGATCATTCAATCATAGATTCGTCGTCTACAACGGAAATCACACCTACGAATATCGCGAGGCAAGTAATTAACTTGCTTTAAATTAAATTGAGGTGATTCATGTTCATATCATGGTAGGTGTAGAACAAAACCATTTTTGAGTGAGGGTTTACTTGTAAATGGGGTTGTGGGTGAAATAAATTCCATAAATAGAGGTGTAAACTGATGTATCATATTATTGAACGAATCCCATCTCATAAAGATAAGATCTTGATAGAGATTTATAGATCTGATCATGGGTCATTAGGTTGGTAAATTGAAACTAGGTTAAATTGAAGTATTCATAATTGAGACTCATAAGTATGGATTAATTTGTTCATTGATGATTAAATCCTTTGAATTAAGATGATTGATGGATGTTCAAATCATGTAAAAGATGTCTCTTTACGATTTATATTGATTGGGTGGTGTAGAGGAATGATTTAGAGGGTGATTGAGATTGAAATTGGGGAAGAACATAGTTTGGAGTTCACCAAAATCAAAACTGCATCGTTTGACCGGCAAAGCGAACCGGTTCGCCCCTGGCCAAACCAATTCGGTTTACCTGCTTGTCTAAAATATGGAATTGTGGATCTTTTCGTTAAGATCGCGTGAGCGTCGACCTCGTATTTTTCTGATTTTCTTTTTAATTAGTTATGAATTTTATAAGGGTGTATGAGACAAAAATCGTTAGTTGGTAATCTAGGGATGGATTTTATCTTGGGCATAATTATAATTCGAATGATTACAAAACCTTGTGGATATTTTCCCTTAGTTGATATGAATTCATAGTTGATGATATTGAGGTTAAGTTAATGATTTTCAATACTTCTGCTGATTATGTTCAGTTAGGAAAATTTCGGGTAGACGAGAGTTAGATCGATATACATGTACGTAAGGTATTTATGGAATAATAATATTTGGGGCGTAGGAAATTGAACGGATAGAATGATTTCCGGTTTATGCAATTAGGACTAGTTGGGAGAGTCCAGTAGAACTCGGTAATGAGAAACATATTATATTATTTAATCAAGACGAGAATTTAATTAATTAAGAGCCAAGGAATATACTCGGGATAAGTGGGTTAGTGCTTCAGGTGATAGGCACGGATTAGCCGGATTTTGTGAATATATATATATATATATATACGAAAATGAATAAAATCTGTGTATGATATTTTCTGTAGAACATACCCCTTTAGTGCTATCATGGGAGGTTGCGCGACGTGGGTAATGCCCCTTGCTAGTGAATGCAGGGTGAGTATAGTCCCCAGGTCATAGCACTGTGTATTTTATTGTGTGATTTATTTTCAAGATGAGACGATTTGGGTATGATTTGGTCTCACTATATAAGGATATGACCGCCTCCACTATGTTTGCAATTTTTACCAAGTTCGGTGTGATTTAGGCTGACTTCTGGTAACCGGGTTAGATTGAGTATACCTGGGATATGATAGCATTTTAGAGAAAAGCATCCACCGGGGTAATGCTCGGAAGAATGGTGATTATACACGACATATATGTGGTTGTTGTTGTATACACCTACGTATATAATAATGTAGGTATATGTATACGAGTAAATACATTCAGTGTTAATGTTATATATAACGAGAGTAGAGCTATATGAACGATTAATGTTGAAATAATTAATTAAACTAACGAGTAGAATAGCTTATTAATCAATGATAAAAAGTACTCAGGTTAGAGTAGTGTGTTCGAAAGAATAGCAACAGGGCTAGTTAGACAAGGTAGCATAACTAGGCGGGTTAAGATGTCTGCGTTAGGTGCGCACAATAGTTGAGAGAGGAGAGGGGTAATCTCAAGAGAGTGTCACACCAGCTTAAATATGGAAAGTTTTACTGCATCTTAATTACTTGCAAATGTTTTTAAAAAGGTTTGGGCTCTGACCCGTATCAAATATATTTTCCAAAAAGTTTTAGGTGACCATCCATAGGGACGCCATGGATGAATATTCTTTCCAGGAACACGAAGCTACAGCTAATGTGGAGGCCTGCACGTTGCTGAGTAGCCGCTTTTTTTATTGCATTCTAAATTAGATTATCTATTCCGGTTTTAGTTCGGCGTGTTGCCCCTTTTCATTCAAACTTATGTATTTCAAAGTATTTTAGTCAGATGGATTGGATGTATTGAATTTTTACCAGATGGTTTATTAGGGGACTTTATATATTTATCTTTGC
This sequence comes from Sambucus nigra, assembly GCA_949130495.1. Taxonomy (NCBI): domain Eukaryota; kingdom Viridiplantae; phylum Streptophyta; class Magnoliopsida; order Dipsacales; family Adoxaceae; genus Sambucus; species Sambucus nigra. Next base: position 303,758,499 of record OX422207.1, on the reverse strand, counting down.
CTTACACTTTACATCGTGGTTTCATTTATATTGATTATTGTGTGGGGGGTCATTGTGGTTTGATTGATATTGTTGTATGTTAATGAAAGATAAAATTTGGCACCGACTTATTTAATTAATAGGTGGTTTGTAATAAAAAAAAAAACATGTTTCCGACCGTGATGCTAAGAATGAACCAGATGAGACTCCTATTTTATTTTAATAAAGGACTGATCATTCGTGATTGAAATAGGCGGAGTGTAATAATAATGAATTATGTACATATATAGGTTGAGAAGTGTTTTCTTTCCATTTATCATATCATTGAAGTAAAAAAGTTTCTCATAACTATTAAGAACTGAAGCGGTGAATATTGATTCGGGAACGCCGTATTTGGAGATCATGATCGAGAACTCACCATATTTCGGTTCGTGCGATCCCGGATCATGGTATGTAGGGGGATGTAGTGATCCCAACAACTATGAACTGAACCTTCTTTTGGAACTCTTTCGAATATATACATTTTTTTAGATTAAAAAAAATGATTTTTTATTTGTAAAAAAGGAACCATTCACAAGTACTGTTATTAGAGCACAGTTATAAGTAATGCAACATTTACTGTTCTTTAGTCCAGCAATGTTGTAAAGTCAAGATTAGTAAACAATGTCTACTATTTAGTGTATTAACGCTGGAAGTATTATGTTCCTATGATTATAAATATTTATATGAAAGTAAATTCAAATATACAACAGAGTAATTAATCTTCTAAAGTACAGACCATTCAGAAACATGAACCCAGGTACCCAGAGACACAAATTACAATTATTAATTAATAAAGAATGCATATAGGAACAGAATTAAAAACCTCGAGCAGACAAGTCTTATATCTATCTTCCAGCGGCAGCGAAAGCAAAAACCTGAAACAACGTCAATAAAGTACTTGAAAATCAGCACCTCAAAACAAAAAAAAAAGGACTACTGCAGGTTCCACCCACCGGAAATGGTAATATTGGTGTGTGCACCAGTGCATTAAAGAGCGAGAACAAAAAAAAACTTGGAGGAATATATCCTTAATTCGCCAAATCGTCGTTATGGTTTTTTCTTAAGTGGATTGTTTTCATCATTTTTTCGTTTGTAATAGAGACCTTCTACTTGTCCCAATCTTTTTTCTTTCTTTAGGGGGGGGGAAGCCTTTCTTTGATTTACAAAAAATATATATGGTAAAGTCCCGTTATGAGTCGTGTACCTTATTTTTGTGAAAAATTATTACTTATAAATAACGGGGTTGTGATATATATTTTTGTGAATTTTTAGTTGGTTACTGTAATATAATGTTTAATAAAAAAGATTCTGGTTGGAAGGAAGTTGCTTTATTTGGATGAATGTAGTACTTTATTTGGAACTTTGTTTGACATTAGGCAGTATTTTGTTTTGATTGATGCAATATTATGTTTGTGATGATTGTATGGATTATTTTTTAATTACAAAATTCAACTGCACATATAGCTTACGCGACACGGGACGCTATTTGGGCGAAGCTACCCTGAAACGAAAACTAGACACCTTAAGCGACCGCGATTTATAACATTGGTGTGCCAGTTCAAGTGTCAGACCAGTACCAAACCCCGTTTGATATGCCAGATTAGGAGGTCGGATAGGCTTGTATTATCTTATTCCCTGTTTTGCATTAGGCAAGACAGGATTTAAAGGATAACTTATCCTAAATGATCCTCTTATCCCGCGTGTTGTAGAATAAAACCAGTCCATCTCTTTGGTGAGATTATTTTATCCAGTTTGGATGGCGTATATCTTTTCTATCCTGACGATTTTACACTTCCTTCACCCTTGAACACTCTCTTGTTTCTTTCCAACAAAATGGACAAAGCCAAGATTATACAATGCATCTCCAAAGGCGAGATGTCTTCTTCCCCCCACCCCATCCAATCTCCATAGAATAGTCATATAATTCTAAACCATTCGTAAGATGTAAATTCTCTAATAGAGATCGTCTGGACCATCCGTAAGATGTAAATTCTCAAATAGAGAACATCTGGACCATTTATAAGAATATAGAATTCATCTACACAATTAATTATTGGTAATAAGTAGTTGCACTAAAAATAATTCTCCAAGTTCACTTCCCTTTCACCTCTGTCGTCTATCTCCACGGCTTTTCAAGACGTAATAACCACTTACCCTTGCTTGTCTCGTGTAGCTCATCAAAAAATCCGAGTAGTCCAACTAACTAAACTTCTCAACAAAATCTCGCTTGCGATTGTGAAACAAATTTACAATTGAAATCACTCTCTTCTCCCTCACACAAATAATTTACATAGAAATTAAATAAAACCAACAAGAGTCTAGGTACCTTAGAGCATGTCTTGTGATTTTGATATTGGTTAGTTATCGTAAAATATTAGTCTTAGGAGCGATATTGTGTATAAATAAATTGGATGAGGTTGAGTTGTATCTTAGATCATCACTAGATTGGAGCATTAATGTAAACTATATGGATTCAGGATATTGTCCAAATTCAAGTAGTCATAGAAGATAAATATAATTGTACGTAATAACCGTGGATATACATACAAGGATTCTGATAGTGCATTTCTAAATGGATATGGATAATATTATATATGTTCAATTACACAATCTTAACCATAGGCAAGGCCCCATAGTTGGTGAGTATTTTGAATTTAATTTAATCTGTGTTAGATTTAATTTTTATGTGGTAGATTAATTATTCTAAAACAAATCCATGTTGCACGGTAATTGGATTGTAAGTTAATTAATTAATTTAGTATAATTATCTTAGGAGGACTAGGTATTATAAGAGTCGAGAACGATCATTGAGGATAATGGTTTATATACACGGATTTCCTTATCCGGATTATTCGTTCGACGAAATGGGTCTCGGAACTACGAGTTAATTTTTTTTAAATATCGGATTGGTAGATTTATATATATATCCCATAGGATGATTTTATTTACTTCCTTATTATAGTATTGGGTTAGAATTATTTAGGTTGGGTTGGACAAGAGAGGGTTTTAAAGTGCCCAAATGAAGTGAAAAAATGTGGATTTGGGTTGCGCCCAAAGGTTCGCTAATCCATTGAACTAATTTTGGAGCTAATTAGATGATTATTTGGGACCTTTACATAGGTTAAAACCTAGGCCTAAGGAGAGCAGGATTGGCATTATAAACCTCAAACCTTATTTCATTAGTTAACCTAATAACATAGCAACAAACCTTAGCCCCACTCGGGAGCATCTATCTTTTGGAAGACTTTGAGAAGAAAAAGATTGAAGATTTGGTGGAGATTTTCTAGGGGAAGAAGACTTTCTCATTGTTAAATTTTATGTTATTTTAATATTTTTCCCTTTGTATTGGACCCTTCGTGTTTTGGACTTTAGTTGTATAGTCTTAGAGTTGTGTAGTCTTAGTTTTGAAGTCTCTGGAACCTTCTAGAATTGTAATATTTTTAATATAAATACAATTATTGGGCTCCCACTTTCACAAAAATCTTCTTGGAATCAGAGCCAAAATAAAATCTCTACATATCTTATCTCTCCAACCCTAACCCTAAATATTGTTCACCGTTACTGTTCATCGTTATTGTTCATCACGATTAATGTTCGAATTGGGTGTTTCTGGGGCCAATTTTTTATTTTAGCATCTAATCATATTTCTTTTAGGGTCAAACTTCAATTCTTCACTCTTTTAGGGTTTGTTGGTGTTCTTTATGGAGTAAGGAGCTATTGTTTTTCGGTTGGACTACTGGGTTGTTCGAGAGCGTTCTTTTGGCTACGAGTCTCCTCATAAATGGATGGAATTTTGTTTTCGGATCCTGTTTTGGTGACAGGGAGATGGCTTGTCGTCATCGTCCATCGTTAAAACAGAAATTTACTTAGAGTTCATCTAGCATGGCCAGAGGTATTGATACCACTTGTCATGCGGCTACTTCGTCGGTTGTCGATTCTTCTCTCGAAGTGCTAGTACCACCATTATTTCAGGTGCCTCCTCCGCTTTTCATGTTCAGAATGCGAAGGATTCTGGAGTCACTGATGACATGACGGAAAGTTATCTCTTCCTTCCTCACCCGTCGTTCCCATTTGTTAGTATATGCGTATTGCGAACGATTCCCGAGCACGTATTCATAGCAAGAGCGAAGTGTGTCGTCTCCCGAAATTACTATTTCTACAATTTTGCACTGCTCTAATTTTTCTTTTAATCTCTTATCAGTTAGCCAACTTGCCAAATATATCAATTGTGCTATTTTGCTATTGTGCCTCTTCCTACCCATTCTCTTGCAAGACTTGAGTTTGAAAAAGATTATTGGCATGGGCTATAAGTGTGGCGAGATGTACTATTTCGGGGAATCTCCACCACCATAACATCCCACCTTTAGTGCCAATGCTTCCATCTTGCAAGATTTCATTACTTATGATGTTTATGATGTTTCTCTCTAGACCTTGCACTTGTGGCATACCCGCCCGGAACATGTCAATTTTTAGTACCTATGTTTGTTATTCCTCTCTTACAATAGCATGTAAGGGCAAAAATTCTTATGTGAAGTATGTGAACTCTCAAGCATACTAGTTAAACACATGAGTTGTGCTCCTCGGATGTTTGATTTGATTCATCTGATGTGTGAGGCCATCCCCTGTTACTACCAATTCTTATCATTGTTATTATGTGACTTTTATTGATGATTATTCACGGTGTGTTTGGGTGTATCTCCTTAAAAAATTCTTAAGTCCTCCCCTTGTTTGTTCAATTTCTTCAAATGATTAAAACTCAACTTAAGACAGTGGTTCGTAATATCTTGTTCGATAATGGGTGTGAGTATGTTTCTAATGAGTTTAGATCTCAATTTAATCAAAAAGGGATCTTGCATCAGCTCATTTGCCCATATACCCCCGAACAAAATAGGGTGGCGGAACGTAAAAATCACCACTTAATGGGAGTAGTTCGATGCTTATTGAGTCGTATGACGATCCATACGTCCTATTGGCATCTTGTTGTCCTTACCGTCACTTTTATCATAAATCGTACCCTAAATCGGGTTTGGGGTGAAGGCACATCTCCAGTGTCTTCAACCCAATACAACTTTATTCCACATTCTTCCTCGTGTATTTGAGTGTACTTATTTTGTTCATCACAGTTCCTCTCGAACGAACCTTGATGATAAAGCTATCGGTGCAATTTTGTGGGGTACTCCTCGATGTCTAAGGGGTATTAGTGCTAAAATCCGGTATCAAAACACAAGTATCACTCCCTTGATATTATTTTTCACGAGATTGTCATTTTAAATGGGGTGGTATGTACTTTCCAATATCATGCCCTCCTCATCTCCCAAGGATATTATTGATTCACCTTCTCTCGAGGGTGAGACTTCATCATTTGCCCGCTCTATTCCTCTATTTGATGAGTTTCCTCCACTCGCACCTTATGAGCCCTCCTAACAGGTATACTTTCGTTGCCCTCGGCCACCTCCTTCTCCGGACGAGGGTACTCCTCCACTTTACCACCTCTTCTCTGATTTTCATTCTCATTATCCTTTTCATATTCGGCGCCACCCTTCCCGCTACGATTGTTGGTAGTTCTAATCATCCCATCTTCCGACCCGACATCTTTCTTATGATAGTCTTTCAGGTCTATATTGAGCTTTTTAGGTTAACTTGACTCCATATCCATTCCCCGATAAGCGGTTGATACTTTACAAAATCCTAAATTAGCGGAGGCAATGAAAGTGAAAATGGATGCTTTGGACTGAAATGGTAATTGGGAGCTTGTTTCTCTACCTCTCGGGGAGAAGACCGTAAAACGTGAAATATTTAGTCGACGGCTTTATTGATCGCTATAAGGTCAGGTTGGTAGCTAAGGGATCCAAACATACTTTCATACGATTATTGATCTCTCTTGCGGCTTCTCACTATTGGCCTCTACATCAGTTGGATGTCAAAAATGCATTTTTACATGGGGATCTCTATGAGATCATCTATATGGACCCTCCTTCAGGTTTTCTGGTTTTCGAACTACGGGGGAGTATACCGGGATAATGTGTCGTCATCAGAAGTCTCTTTATGGCCTTAAGCCATCACCCTGGGCATGGTTTGTCATGGTTTCGCGGATTCAATGAGGTTATATCCACGAGGTTTACTCGGTGTCATTCCAATCATACGTATCTTATTCGTCGTCAGCCGGATAATAGATGCATTATCTTGTTGGTTTATGTTGACGATACAATTATTACGGGTGATGATGTTGATGAGATTGTTCAAGTGAAGATGGATATTGAGAAGGTGTTTGACATGAAGGACTTGGGTCCTCTCCATTATTTTCTTGGGATTGAGGTGGTTTGGTCTAAATGTGGGATTTCGTTACCCCTCGTAAGAACTCTTTAGATATTCTTCAAGATAATTGAATGCTCAGTTGTCGAGCGGCTTCTACCACTATGGACCCTAACCTAAAGCTTTCGATCAAGACGAGTGATTTGATTCCCGATCCTTCAGTTTATCAGAGATTGGTTGGTCATCTTATTTACTTGACCAATACGAGGCCGGATTTGGCATTTTTTGTATGGTTAGCCAGTTTATGCATTTTCCAGATATCGCACACTAGTATGTTGTATACAAAATTTTGAACTCAATACATGTCTAGAATTTGGGTTGTTTTATGCCTCGAGGAGTGCAACAGGTCTCTCATGTATTACTGATGGAGATTATGTGGAGATTTAAAACCGACAGACGCTTCACTTCGAGTTTTTGTACCGGAGACTTGGGGTTGTTTTATGCATCGAGGAGTCAGACAGGCCTCTCACGTTTTATTGATGTAGATAATGTAGGGTCTAAGACTGATAAACGTTCCACTTTGGGCTTTTGTACATTCTATGGTTCTCAACTCATCTCATGACAGAACAAAAAGCAGGGGGTGGTTTCACGTTCTTCAGCCGAGACTAAGTAGCATGTGATGGCTCAGTGAATATGTGAGTTTTTATAGCTCCGATCAATTTTGGGGGAGTTGAGTTTTATGGAAAAAGAATCATCAGAGTTTGCCGATAATAAGTCAGCTATTATACTTGCATCTGATTTTGTGTTTCATGAGAGGACAAAGCACGTGGAGGTTGATTATCATTTTATCCAAGAAAAGGTGAGGACTTGGCATCATTTATCCGGCTTTTATCCCTTCTTTGGATTAGATGGTAGATTTTTTCACCAAATCAGTCCGGCCCTCTCTTCTTCGATCTTCCATTGTCAAACTGGGCTTAACTGATATCTTCGCTCCACCTTGACTGAGAGTGTTGGATTTCATGTTATTTTAGTATTTGTCTCCTTTGTATTGCCCTCCGTGTTTTAGGATTTAGTAGTATAGTCTTAGTTTTGTAGCCCCCCACTTGGGTAAGCCATCACATCACAAAAATCTTCTCTCATTTTGACCAATCAAGGCAAGAAATTATGTGAACTTTTCTCCTATGATTCGTGCAGTATTATGTTATAATTCAGGTCATTTGACTAATCTATAGATGAAACAACTATTAACTTGGGAATGCTAAAATATTATATGAGGATATTCAGCCTTAAAATTGTTGGAATTTTGATAAATTGAGGTCTTTGATTATTAAACTATAATTGGGTTATAGAACTTCGATCTAATATGATAGACATAATAATGTGAATCAATCCATATTAGACTTCCATTATTTAATTGAGGTCGATTGTTAGAAAATTAATGATTGTAAGATATGAACATAATACTAGGTGTCTAATTTAATAGTATGTAATTTGGGTGTAAAATCATTAGTTTAATCCATTTGCTTTAGTGTTCTAAATCACATTATGTCGATGTAATCTAAGAATACGGAGGCGTTACTACTACACTACACACCAACTACTAACCACACAACACCACCAACAACAAAAAGAAAACTAAACTAAGAAAAGGGTTTCTTTCTCTCTATATAGTCTTTTTTCAATATTCAAGTTGTGATTACAAACAAATGATGGTCAAGGGCATAAGAGAGGTTGGTTTGCTAGCCAAGCTAATAACCAAAAAGACAAAAAAAGGACAACTAATAACTAAATAAACTAATTAGCCCCAAACATGCTTGGAGGGTAATAAAAGACTATAAATAAAAGAAAATGACAATAATACCCTAAACTAAAAATACAAAATAAAAGATAGATTTCTCCCGGGAGCACAACCACATATCGCTGGATCACCAAACACATCATAAGTAGGTTAATTGTTTAGGAATTGTTGATATTGTATTCAGTTTTGGAAGAAGTGAAATGTTAATTTCCCAGTATATTCGATTTTCGAGGTTTGGATTCACTGCTACAGGACCCGAATTCAATTTGGGTAAGGATCGAATCCTGGGCAGATTGTCAGCTTGGTCTATATAAGGTTTTTTTTATTGGGGTTTGATCTTAAACCTATTTAAATGTATAACTTAGTTTATGACTAGTAGGTGCTAACCTAATAGGGACATATTGGGTAGTTTGGTGGAAGCTAAACTAGGGTTAGTATCCAGACTTCGATTATAGACCTTGTAGTTGTGTTATTCTTAAGTTATAATTGTTAACCTTATCCTAAATCTAACATTTTAGTGTCCGATAAGGTCATTTTCAAAAAGGTAGGCTACGTGTAGAGTTAAGCCTATAACAAATTGAGGTTGGGCCAAAAGTGTGGTACTAATACAGGACAGTGTTGTAGATTGGTACTATATGTCTGTATTCAAAGTAGTGAGACATTTTGCATTTTGTTCATTGTTGTGTTAATATTGTGATGCGCGAATGCTATTTGCGTTAACATAGCAATCGTGCGTGAGTAGACTCATGAAAAATCTACTAGTTAAGGGTTTGATGGGACATGTGCGACGGGCCAAATACTGCACCATGGGCCATGGCTGTTGATGTAAGTTGTGCATAGGTATATATTTTCCTGATCCTACCTACTGAGATTGCCATCTCTCATGATGGACAATGAAGGTTAGATCCTTGCTCATAAACGTTGTGGTTACACAATTGGTGTGATGGCGTAGTGATTTCCCCTTTTGTGTGTTTTAGGACTTTCATAGGTGGGACATCATTTAGTCAGGGATTAGTAAGAAAACGAAATATCCCTAGAATTGACATTCGTAAGAAGTATGCTTGTCGACCATGAGAGTCCCATATTATGAATGGTAATTGAGTATTGGTGTGGCTATGGTAGTTAGCAGATTTCTTTATGCTATTTTACAGAACTTTGTAGCTGTGTTATAAATAATTATTCATATGGTCCTGCCAGCTAGGCTAAAACCGAAATGTATAGAAGAACTTCCTCATTTGAATTCTTCATTCCACGCATGAGGTTTAGTTTTAGTCGGGAGTTGGAAGATAACGGTATGCTGCAACATTTTAGGAATTCTATGAGATTTTAGTGGTAGTAGAGTAGATGTCTATTTTGGATTTAATGATAGTTATTTGTTAGGTTTTAGGGAAGGTAATTTTAACTCCAGCAGCTTGGGTACTGATACAGAAGATTTAACGGTTAGGGTTACCACTATTAACCAGAGTACATGTGATAGATTAATGTTACCTTTCACTGGCATATTATCATCGGATTATAGTTAATTTTGGTGGTTGGGTATTGTTACTTTTTATGCATCATGAGGATGGCATTGTTGTTATATGATCTATTTGGGATCACATAAAGGATTTCTTGTTGTGGGCTTGACCTACGTTTCATCGCTAATATTTTCAACATATATTGATATGGGACCGAAGAAGTTAGTGTCACGGCGTTGTTTCTTTAGAAGTTGAGTTGCAGCCTGAGTGTAGGTTTCTTTCAATATTAGAGTTTATGATTATCATATTTTACTTCAGGCCCTAGTTTATGGGATTCCACTATCGTATAAGTTTATGTTATTTTAGTTTCATTTTATACCTATGGATATTTTGGTTTTAATTTATTGTCGTCTCTGTATGGTTTGAGATATCCCTATGTTCATTTGCACTCTTTATGTTACTTCATTTTCTTGGAATGATTATTATTTGTTTTGATGTTCGTAATTTGCGTATTTAAGCCCGATCACTCTAAATATGGAATTTACGGGTTGTTACCAATAGCCACATGGTTGCCTACGTAACAAATCAAAGTTTGATTGAGCATGGCATTGCTCGACTCCTTAAACAATCCAATAAACATATACTAACTTGCCTAAAAACTCTAGAATTATTAAACTATTGATACAACACAGCTCACTCAATCAAGAATTTTAATTTACTGGTGTAAATAGAAGAAGTGGCATGTAACATATGGAGACGGACAAGTATTTTCATTGTAATTGGTTTTGTATTTATTAGCTTAAAATAATAGTATATTTGTGCCACAACTTCAATTTACATCATTTAGAACATGTGCACATCTCAAATAATTACGAGATATGTAGATTTAAACATGTCAAAAACTGAAAACATGAATAAGCAGGGGATGCAATATACCTTCTCGAAGGACCTTTTGGTCTGTTTTGATTTGACGTGCCAGGACACAAGGAATTGACATAATCGTGCCTTCAAATTGAAATAAGAATTAAAACAAGCATATATATGCATTAAATAGTACAAGGACAAAAAGCTCATAAAACTGCTTCAGGAGAGAGAGAGAGAGAGAGATGAATCAGTATATAAAATGCGTACGGGCTCATTAGAAACTGTATATGAGAGCCATCTTGTACCACCATTTTCTGTAGATATCTGGTTGAGATATCACTCTTTGCACCATGGTAATTGAGCGGAACCCAAGCCTGAAAGAGGAAAAAAGTAATAAGTAACCATTGACGTTTATTTAATGTAATCTGAGGACGTGTCATGTAATCTGAGGACGTGTCAAGTAAATGACGTGGGGAGTGATTGCAGTAATTCCATTCCAGTAAAGGCTAGCAAAGGAACAGTTGTACTTCTATAGCATGTTTGCAATAACCAAAACTTTAAACCAAAACAACAGTTTAAAAGTTTAGGCCACTAAATGCAGTATAATTCATGATTCATATTTTCCATACTGAAAATGATTGAAGAGTAGTGTTTAGGGATATTTCTCTGTCCGTGCTTACTATTTAAATTTGGTGGTGGGAAGTGGCGGTATTTTCATTTGGAGTCAAATATTGCGGACGAATGCCCAGTTAAACTAAAAGTTGCTTTATTTGTTTGGACAACTACTAACAATTCTGATGATGGATAGTTTGAAGAGGAGGGGGGGGAGACCAACAGCCCATGGGTGTTGGTTAGCCTTTGGGATGTGATTCTCTCCCTTTTGGTGGGTGCACTGGGTTGTACCTGATTCAGTGTTCGAGGTGACAGCAGCGTGGAGATGTGTGTAGGCCCAATCTGTGTTTATGGGGGACAGTTCCTCTCTGTATCCATTCGGCGTTGTGGAAGGAGAAAAATAGGAGGTGCTTTAGGGCATTGAGACGGATCCGAATAAGTAGCCGTATATTCTATTGAGCTCTTTTCATTTGTGAATTAAAGAGGAGTTGCCAACATCGACCATTTCTTCATTGGTTGTATTAAGACGGAGGGAGTAGGCCCCCTCTCATTCTTTTGTGGGGAGTAGGTTTTTTGTATACTGAAGTATATTTTTGTATAAGGGATTCCTCCCCTTCAGGTTCGAGACATGGGAGCAGCCTCTCCATATATAGGAGTAAGGCAAATCCACCTCCGCTTCCAGACCCTGCAGTTAAGCGGGAGGTTTGTACACTGGGTACGACCTTATTTTATCTGACAAAACCCCATCATGTGCAATTTTCAAATCACAGCTTGTATTGCGTATAAACTTTTTTTAACCACAAACATATATTACATATAGAATAAATAATGGGAACTGGAGCAGCACTCCACGAAGCTATAAAAGAAAGAAACGAAAAAATGTACAAGAGAAAGACAGAAAACGAAACAATCAATTAGAATTCATCTATGCCTAAAACTGAACAGTCAAAAACAAAAGTAGCAGTCTGGTCAAAAGAAGCTCCATCTGATATGATCAGAACTTGAAGATTACTCTTCATCTAATCATATTGTAAGACAGTCCCCATAGAGATGCAACCAACCCTTGCAGATGTGTAGTGATGTGTACGGGATCCCAGATTTCCGAGATTTAATTGTAATTTTTGTTTATTTCATTTTTCATGTTTTATTAGGCTATTTCCCTATTTTAGTTGTTGTTTTACGTTAGAGAGTGACATTGTCTTTTAATGTCTTTAAAGTGCCCCTTTTAATTTTTTTACCTTTTTAGGCTTAGCTTCATTAGCAAGCTAAGCTTTTCCTATAAATAAGGCCAAGCGAGCCTCGAAGCATTATGTTGTTGTGGCGGTGGTGTTATTAGTAATTTACGCTTCCACCCTTTAACTTCATATCAAATTGGTATCAGAACCTTGTTTGTTGCTGATGTGCTCGTCGATGTGCTTGTTTTAGAGCCATGGGCAAGGCTCGAAGAAACCGGCAAGTCACTCCTTCAAAATGCACCCCACCACCCGCAATCAAGCAACACCACCACTGTTCCCACTTCAAAAAAAGAATCTACATCATTGCACCAGATTTCAATTTCTCACCCTCAAAAACCACAACATATTCAATGTTGTTTTGAGATCACCGAAGGCCCGTAAGCCTTCGCCGACTACCGAAGACCTCCACCTAGTTGGCACAACTTCGGCGAGGGACAGTCTAACCTCTGTCAAAGTCGTCCCTCTTCCAAAGACACGTGTTCTCGATGGTATCCCTGTGCGGCATGTTTGGGGAAGTGTAAACCTTAGATCTGAACCACTCCCCGAGTCAGCAGCTGCTCCATGACAATCACAAACCTCCGGCAACCATCGCTAGAGTGAGACCAGCGTAATACCAGCACCGGCCGGAAGTCTGCCGTGGAAACTCCCAAGCTTCAATCTATCCCTCCTTCACGCTACACCCACAAGAGGTCGCGAGAAGCAATGGAGCCTCCCTCCCCCGTCGCCGTTCTGCAAATCCGGGCAGCGTAATACCATCGTCGTCCGAAAGCGATGGTCGCCGGCCATCCACCTGCCTTGTCAGAGGTCTGATAGTTAAGTCAAGACGTAGGGGCTGCTACAGATGTGGTACATGAAACCCTAAGTAAGGTTTCTAATTTTAGTGCTCCAATGACACTATTGCCCCTCCAAAATTCTGGAGATTATTCTCAACTAAACCCCTCCCCTTTTTTAACCACACTGCCCCTCCCCTTTTCTCCAAAAAATTTCAAATTAGTTTGGAAGGTCATTTTAAGCCCCTCCCCTCTTGCAGAAGTGAAATTCAGCAGCAATAATTTCTGAAAATCCCAAATCAACCCCTGGCATTTTCAAAAATTGCACTCCCACCCCCCAACTTTCCAAAAAAGTTACACGACACATCCTCTGACCTTTGAAAATTATTTGGAGCCCCTCCTCACTTCTGAAACTTAAATTTCAGCAGCAGAGTTCTCTGAAAATCCCAATTATGTCCTTAAAAATTTTGAAAATTATAATTCGACCCCACAACTTTCTGGAAATTATGATTCAGCCTCTGTATTTTTCCAAACCCATAATTCAAGCCCAACTTCATTCTCCGATACCTACTCCCGTTTCGATACATTGTGGAATGGAGGTGATGTTGATAATGATCATGATATGGAGGTCTGTGCCGAATTTGAGTGGTTGACCCGTACTGTCATCGAAGAACTTCAAGATTGCACCAACAAATTGAACCAAACAGGTGAATCTATATAGGGAGCTTCGGGATTTTCAGTATGAAGAGCGCCACCACCTCCTAAATCAGTGCCGTCCGTACTTTGAGATGAAAGCGACGTGTGATCATTGAGTACGCGTGCAGGCAAGGCGCTTCGCCTGATATTTTGCCTATTTGTCTGCTAGTTTGACACCTCCTTCAGGTGACGTTGTTCTCATGTAAAACGATGACGCCCACTAACCAATCACACATAATGACTACTTCTCTGAGGAAGGACCCGACAGAGGATGCTATGGGTCTCGAGTTCTACCCTTGTGATTTCTTCTCCATTTTTTAAGACGCTGGGTTGATTACCCGTACCCGGTTTTCAGATTTGGAGATTTTCGAGCTTGGAAACTTCTTTCCCATCTTCGAGAGGCATTTGAGGCCCGCTCAATGGACGAGTTGAAATGCCTAGCCTCACGGGTGTTCATGATGGGGAAGTCGGACCACATTTGGAATCTTTGGCCATCCCCAAGGCAGAAGGGGTTGGTTAGTCTTGTGGAAAGGTTCGTGGTCGTGTTCCTATATGTCGGTCATAGTTGGGATTTTTCGCACCCATTCTCGCCCTTTTGCTAGCCGATATGTCGGCCGTTCCGGAGGAGCTTTTTCAAGTGGGGGAGAGTGATGTGAATGGGGTCCTAGATTTCCCAAATTTATTTGTAACTTTTTAGTTTATTTTTTATGTTTTATTAGGCTATTTCCCTATTTTAGTTGTTATTTTAGGTTAGAGAGTGGTATTGTCTTTAAATGTCTTCAATGTGCCATTTTTAGTCATTTACCTTTTTAGGCTTAGCTTGACTAGTAAGCTAAGTGTTTCCTATAAATAAGGCCCATGGCCATCCATTGTATTCACTTCCATATTTTGAACATTTTGAGAGATGAGTTAGAAATATTTTTTTGGAAACATTATGTTGTTGTGTAGTCAGTAATTTATGCTTCCTCCCTTTAGATTCACATCATGTAGTCAGACCCAGAAGTGGGGCAGCAGTCCAGAGAATAGAATAATCATACAATATATAATCAAAATGAAAGGTGTATTACGATGTTGGAATGCTTTGAAGTAGATGCCCAAAAAGGGGTACAAAGAACCCACCTCCTTTAGTCTTATCACCCAATATCCTCCAGTTTCATCCAACCAAATGGTTCATGCCAAAGCCATGAATATACTTCCCCACAAGTATCCCTTCCTCTCCCTTGTCCCGAAAGCTACTCAATCCATGGTAATGAAACCATGCCAAGATTTGGTAAATCCCCCTCACAGTTCCAAATTCGAATAAGATTTGGTAACTTCACTGTTCTCTTTGCAATAGAGGCACCATTTTTGGAAAGGCCGAGACTTGAACCTGCAACATAATGCTTTGGGAGGGTAAACACTTGGCATCGCACCAAGTACGATGGCAAGAGGGCCACCATGCATATGCACCATTCGCCCCACCTTTGAATAAAAGCTCGACATCAAGCTTAAGCAATTAATTCAAAGTGTTGTGCCAAAAAAATTACGATTTGGGGCTTTTCAACTACATATATTCAATACATATATGTGTGTGGATAATACATTCAATCAGATATAAAATATAATATGCGTGTACTTAATTGGACAATAGAAGAAAGAAAAAGAAGTAATAAGAAAAGAAAAGAAAAAAAGAGGTTAAGAGTAGAGAAGAAACGAAAAATTAGTAAAGGAGAATAAGATTTATATGAGCTCATATGTTAGCGAACACCTAAGCCTAAGCTTTATAAGCATCGAGGCGGGCTTAAGCTTTAAGTGAGTGAGGCTTAAGCCTCTAAATAAGACATTGAGGCCTCGAGGCTGCTTTGTTTTCTCATGCCTCAGGGGAAAAGAGGGCCTCAAGCCTTAAGCCTCAAACGCTTTTTTACACATTTATTCCAAGCATCCCGCTTGGACTTCATTCATTGAAATAAGAGAATAGGTGAATGAGATACACATTCTCTTTGATTTCTTGTTTGTGTCTAAGTGTGCAAGTGTCAATTTCGCTCATTGTTTGAAAAAGCCAAAAGTGGCATCAGAGGCATTTTCCCAAGATGAGGCGAGGCTAGAGCCTAATGGGGGAGCAAGTCGTGAGCCTCAATTTGGGGAAAATCCCAAACAAATACAAAAAAATAATAATAAATCACAAAAATAATTTATCATCACAAAAAGAAAAGAAAAAAATTGAAAAAGGTCGAACTTGATCGAACCAGAGAAGAGAACAGCAAAAAAAACTTCATTGTGTCATGAACCCATGGGCGACCACTTGAGTCCTGAGGGAGTGGGGGCAGCCATCTCCCTGAACTTGAGCAATTTTAATACACCCCTGAATTTCTCGATATAGTTTATTGGGGGGGGGGGGGGGGGGGGGGTGAAATAGTGGGTTATACATAACTTGTATTATTTTTTCGAGATTTTTTCACAGATATATGCACACTTTGGGTTCATCAGATAAAACCCTCCTACACGTGCATCTACCCCTCCAAACCTTATTGCCTTGCCCACCCCAAAAAAAATGTAGATCTGAACCCACCCCCATGTGTTACTAGCTAAGAAGATGGACACGCGACACGCACGTGATATTTGTCAAAAATATAGGACATGGGGAGACATTGGATATTATAAATATTTTTTATATAAAAATAGCATATGTCATTACTCATATTTTCATCAACCAATAATTAACATCAATAAATATTAACAATTCAAATCTAATAAATCAACAATAAATAACAATAATATTATCACTTCATTCTTCCATTAATTTATCCATCAACTATATTATAAAAAATGTTACTACAAAAAATTTCATAAGACAATATCATCAAAAATCTACAATTTCATCCTATTATTATCATATAGACCATATGGAGATTCCCAATAATCCAAACAAAAATATACCACCGCCCTCATTGCTTTTCTCAAGCTTGGCAACATAAACCCACAAAGGTTTGTTTACATCTTCATTTGGAGCCATATCAAAATAAACTTGTATATATGGAAAAATAATACAAATAATCAATTTAACACATTAAACCGGAAACAACTATTATAAAAAAAAAATTAAAATACAAATAGATTAGAGAACTTCAAACCCTAATAATCAAATATATAACCACTTATAAATAAAGAGAACTTTGTAAGGACAAATTTCCAAATAAGTCAATTTGAATGTGTCGGCTTAATTCCGGACAAAACTGGTTGAGTCATAGGACAATAGTTGTATTTGTGACCTTTCGAGCCTAGGACATTTTTGTTGAAGATGTAGCGACCAAGCCAAACCGATCACATCCTATGTCGTGTTTCGTGGCTCGTTTTCGTTATCATCAGTCCAAGGATCTCTTGGGTATGAATGCTTATATAATGTTGGGCCTTGAAAATTTATTATTAAGTGTTAGAATTTTTGCTAAAATATTTTAAAATAAATTTATATTTTTTCAAGTTTGATTTTTCCAAGTCGTTAGAACAACTTTCCCAAGTCGTTTGAACGAGATTGTATGGTCGTTCGAACAAGACTTCTAACGAACTCACATTTGGCTTGTATTGAATTCTCGTTTGAAGTTTCGTTCTTATCTCGTTCGAACGAGATGGCTATGTCGTTCGAACGAGAGTGAATGTCGTTCGAACGAGAGTGAATGTCGTTCGAACGACCGGAGAAGGTTTTGAAAAATAACAATTTTTTAATGCAGTTTATCTCTTAACCTCCCACAACTTTTTCCCAACCATTTATGTAATGTGGGAGTGCGGTTTTCATACAGAACTTTTCACGCCTTTAGAGCAAAAATTCTCTCTATGAAGGTCATCCATGTTTAAGACTTCTCCATCATCCTAGTGGGAGAAAGCTTTAAGAAAAGTCAAGAGTGTTTGTTTACACCCAGAGGTGGAAGGAACGATGAGCGTCAAGCTTGCGAGGGCGCCGAGCCGTTGAGTAAGTCTTCAGTCGTGTCCTTGTATTAAATCCGTACTTGGTGGACTTGTGGTTGGACAGTCCGAGGTTTTTCCCGTTGTGGGTTTTTCTCGTACATCGACGCGTTGTGGTTGTGTATTTTTAACTTGCAAATTCTCACTTAGATGCATTCTTAGGTTTAACAAGATAAAATTGGTTTAATCATAAAAATGTTGTAATTGGTGCTTAATTCATTTGGGTAATTTAGTTTACTCTAATTCAAGTTGGAAGCATTAATTTGAGAAATTCCTGTTTAGTCTGGTTTGAATAAATTTGAACTTGAATTGAAGTCTTGATTTAATTTAATTTGAAAGAAATTTTACAATTCGGAATATTCGGTAAACCATCCCTATTGAAATAAAAAATTTGAATTTTCCGGGAACCAACGTCCCAACAAGTGGAATCAGAGCTTATAAAATATAATTCAAGAAAAACTTTCTTTTCAAACTTGAAACTGTAATAAATATTAACATTATATATAAACTTTAGACATAAATAGTACACATAGAGAGAGTACATGTAGAGAGAGAAAGCCATAGAACTTAAAACCCTAAAACCCTAGAAGTATAAACAATAAAAATCCAGAAAACGAATATATAATTGAATATAACATGTAGAGAATAAAAAGACAACTTGAGCTTACACAGGACCATTGAAAGTTAAATCTTTCAAAAAACCAGAGATATAAGTTGAATTTACACAGTATATGATGCCGGTAGGAGGCGACGCCGGAGCTGGCGACACTAGGAGGGTTCAAGGCCGAAAGGTTCAAGGGGAGAAGGGTTTTCTTCATCTGGTATTCTCACTTTTGAACTCTCTTTTTTGCTTTAATATTACTGATTAGAGAGAGAGAGAGAGGGAATGGGCCTGTTATAGATGTCACATATTTTGTTTTTAAAATTATAGTTTTTCACTTTTTGTCCCAAATTTTTGTTTTATAATTTAAAATTTGGCCCCCGCATCCCTTAAGCGCGTTGTGATGTGTCCTCGCGTGCCATTTTCTTAAAAAAACAATTGGACTCTTTTTTGCGTGTCGAACACGTGTTCCAGCGTGACAGAGTCCGACTCGTGTCCGACTCTGACACGGAGGCCTAGGAGCAGTGTCAGTGCTTCATAGGTTACCAATCAACCAATGACCCTAACATCACCAATCACAAACCCTATCCCCCTTACAACTTTGCCAAGCATCAACCCCCCTTCCCAAACGCCCAGCTATCCTCACTAGCTCCGGAAATAGCACGTCCGATTACCCACCCTTAGAATTTGTTGAAAAAGCCCTAAGCGCACCTGGTTCCATAATTACACTTTGATATGAAATAGAAATAAAACCGTAGCTTTCTTTTAGTCTATGATTGTTAGTTATGTGTACATTCCGTTGCGCTTACAACATACTCGAGAAGTGTGGTGCTATGATGATCATGTCTCTCTCTCTTTGTAGAGGGATGGTATATCTAAGGGATTCCTTCGTTCGGACCGAAGAAGCAATGTCACTTGATCATTATCAAACAGCCATCTTTTTCTGTTCGTGAAGATCCCACCAAAGTGCCTTCTATTCTACCTTTAATAGGTCATGAACTACATCAGAATCATTCTCAACGTCCATAAGAAAAGATCCATATTTTCCATCAGGTCCAGGTAGGGATAGGCATAAGAGTTATCTTTTTGTTTCCATTTTATATATGTTTCCAAGAAGTCATGTAATCACACAACATAGACTTGTAAGATTATGAGAATATTTTACAAAGAGATTTTCCATTGAATTCGTATTCGTGCCTAAGTGAGCAAGTCAAAGTGTCAATTCCACAACGATTACATGATTTTTGGGGATTTTGATACTATTATATTTATATTTGATGTAAACAAACGGGAGATACACTAGTACTTTTACTTTTATCACACTTGACTTTATTTGATTTATACCTATATAAGTTCGTACTAGGGGAATCTAGATCATTCTACTGGTGAATTCTTGCCAGATGTCACCCATAGGTGACATCGAACTTGGCCAGTTCTACAAGTTTCCCTAATTACTTGGAAAGTTTAGGGAACACACAAAGTACTATAAACGTACAAATTCCTCATTGGGTCGCACGAAAGTCGTTGACGCCAGACTTGGGTGGATAATGCGCCGGACGAGGGCCAAGTTAAACGTCAGGGTTATTAGAGTTAATCGGCAGTCTGCTGTTCCATCCCAGTCGTATGTTAGGACAGTTGGGAAAGGCAAAAAACATTATGATTTATCATAAAGATTGATTTATAGTATAGATTAGTAAGTACTAGGGAATCATAATCCTTCTATTAGTGATGTCATGGCTTATGTAAACCCATAGGTGACATCACCCATGACCTCAATAGTACTAGAAGTTTTCCAATTAGTTAGCGTCATTTAAGGGAATATTCTCCACTAGGAAAAAATTACTGTAGATGTACATATTCCCGTTAATATTGATCATTGAACACATTTTGTGAGGGTTTGTGCCGAGTTATTCTTTTTGGTGCCATTGACGCGTCACGCACGTCAATAGAATTCTTACTTTCAGAGCTTTCCTTGCGGGTTATGTTACCTTTACTACAATTTATTTAAATTTTTTAGATGAAATAATATAAAACAAAACCTTGTAATCAAAAGTTTCAATTTTGATCAATTATAACAAAGACTTCCAGATGGAAATTCAGCTCTTCATTGGCCTTATTCTTCATTGGCCTCTTCATTAAAGACTTCCAGAGGGAAATTCAGTGCTTTTGTGAGTTTCTTGTTTGTGGTAACTTGCCAATAAATCGTTGCCTTTTTGAAGGTAAGATTTACGTCAGAAGATGAAGGAGAATAATAAACAAGATAATTAATGAGTTGATTATTATCATTCTAAAGAAAGTGCAGTTTATTAGACATCACTAAAAACCTGGAAAAATCATTTGTTGTACCTCTCCACTATCATTGTTTTGTCCATTCAAAGCTCCCGGCACCTTGTTCTGCGAAAAAAGTTTAGGTCAAAAAATTGGAACTGGGTATTTTTTAAGATAATAGAAAACCAAAGAATACATAATATTCTATTAACATCATGGGACTGATGTTGGGGTTAACATACATGGGTAGATAATAATCTATTAACATCATGGGCCCCTACATATAGGGATAACATACACC
The DNA here is from genome assembly GCA_949130495.1 of Sambucus nigra. Lineage (NCBI taxonomy): Eukaryota > Viridiplantae > Streptophyta > Magnoliopsida > Dipsacales > Adoxaceae > Sambucus > Sambucus nigra. The sequence continues at coordinate 303,737,688 of OX422207.1, read as the reverse complement.
TATGAGACACCAAGAGCAATGCATCCCATAGTATTTTAAATACTCACCACTGAAATCATCAATACTTGTAATTTTTATTGCAGTATATTTCAATGACATGAAGGGACAGATGTCATGTAATACAATGTAAACTAAGATAACTTCAGTAAGTAGGACAGATCCATACAAAGCCCACCTGTTTCTTTGATGGCCCTGCAGATTTTTCCTCCCTAAGTGCTTCTGACATAATTGCATCCTCAATTTGGCTAGCTGGGGTGTTCCTCTTTCTTGACCCTTCAGGTTTTAAATGTTGCATTGATGGCCGGAGTTGTACAACTGCATGAATAGGATTGAGGTGCAACTGCAAGACAAAAAAGAAGGGGGGGAAAGGCAGTTTACAATGCATAGATTCGAACAAGATAAAACTTTTAGCTACTGCTTGCAGAAGGTGATCCCGTGAGAACGTCTATATAATATATATCACTGAGCCTGATACGGTAATGATGAGGAAGTATTACTGTACCTGATGAAACCATCGGTAGATTGATGTGGAGGTGGGAACCATCACGTCCAAGCAGTCCCCCCACCCCTACCCCCCACCCCCACAAACATCACACACACAAACACAACAGATTGAGAGGGATAGGGATGGGGACAGAGAGATGATGGCAAGAAAAAGATCTGGCAGAGCCAAGTATTGTTACAATAGTCTAGTTGGTGAATGTATGAGCAGGTGAGCGTTCACTTGTTCTTTCCCAGACACACTCTTACCTTACATGTCATCCAAGTCCCGCTCAAAAAGATAGATTATCACTACGAACTTTGGTCAAATTCTTTTAAGGTGGAAGTGATGCAATGTAGGAGATGAAGCCTGGATTTTATATTAATTCTATTCCTAATTGGGTAATTACAGGCTATCTTGATTAGCAAGATATGCAATGCCAATAAAAGTGATCTTAATGCTCTTTTGTAAGCATTTATTGATTAGAGAGGCTCTCTTTTGAGAAACTTTGACATCCCGCAAAGGTGACAGAGAGAAAGGGAGTGAATGGTGGGGTTACAGCAGGGTTAGTGATGCAGGAGCATAGGGATATAGTCGTCTTTTTAGCATTTATTGTTATTTTTACCCTTTTGTACCTTTTAGTATAAATAGCCCGAAAGCACCTAATTGTATCACTTTTGCCTATTTGATATTGAGAGACTAAAGAAAGAAATAAGAAGCCCTTGCTCATTTTACTTTGTCGTTGTTGTTGTTGTTGCTGCTGCGTAGATAATATTTCTTTTACGCTTCCGCACTATTAATTCACATCAAATTGGTATCAGAGCTAGGTTTGTTCTTGGATTAATCATTTTTATAGAAGATTGGGACTCGAATTGGGTTCATCCGAATGAGACCCGGGTCATCCCCAAAAATATCCCCCAAACCCTAACTCCGAACAAGAACCATAATTCATCCATTCCACACATGGATGACCGTCAACCGAGCGAAGAAGCCACCAGCGCTGCTGGTCGAACCGCCAGACTTCTAGACAGGGCTGACTTTCGCCGAGAGCTGCAAAAAATTCCAGCCAAGTCCACTGTTGATCCGACCCATGCGGGTCGGCCGTCCAATTCCCCACCAGCAGTCCTCCTCGAAGGCTTCAGACTGCCCTAATCCTACCGGATCTGCCCGGATTTCGCCGACACACCTGAGCAGGCATGCTGACAGCCCATATAGGCCGGACCGGACCACTACAACTGCTCCAATGCTACCCCACATGTGCCGCGCGACAGGGACAATTGATAATCACCCAAACTTTCAAGATTTGTTGCCCATGACCAAGAACCAATGCTTTTTACCCCTCATCTATCCAAGAATCATTCCCCCAAAACCCTAACCAATTTCAACAAAAAAAAATTATTCCAAACCCTATCTTCTCCAACCTCAAGAAACCCTAAAACCTAATCAACTTACAAACCCTAACCCTTTGTACAAAGGGTGCGCCTCATTAGGCATCCTTTCCATCCCTACCAATGTACCCTTATCTACCGCCCAATCCATTTGCCGAAGCTGTGATTCTTTTTGGCGCGCTCACGCGAGACTTGTCGACGTTTTACCGCTTACATACCGTCATGATCACGACTTCAATGGACCCCCAGACACCTCCTAATGACAATACGTGGATCCGGACGAGTATCTTCCGCTATTATCCCGAGTCGACAATGTCGAGTAGCTTTCTCTATAGGAGACTGCCATGATGTGGTGGTATGTACCGTGGTGGATATGAGGGTGTGCCACTTACTTTTGGGGAGACCTTGGCAGTATGATCATCGTAGCGTGCATGATGGACGAACTAATGCCTACTCGTTCAAACACAAGGAGAGGGACTTCCTCCTCCGCCCCCATGAGGCCCATTCCTATGGCACGACCATCTGCATTGTTAGTCTCACATGAGGAGTTAGCTAAAGAGACCGCAGAGATGGGCTTGTGCTACGCTTTTATCAACTCTATTTATACATTAGAGGTACCTATTCCTCCACTTGTCCAGGCTCTGTTAGACTCGTACGTGGATGTACGTACGCCTCTTGACGACCTCTCACCCCTTCGTGACATACATCATGCTATCGACCTTGTGCCCGGCGCGCAGCTCCCCAACTTATCCCATTATCGCATGTTACCTACGTAGCACGCCGAGTTACAGAGGCAGGTCACCAAGTTGTGTGACAAGGGTTATATGAGGGAGAGCCAGAATGATTAGCACTCAAGAAAGATGGGAGTTGGTGTGTTTGCGTGTGGACAGTCGCGCCGTCAACAAAATCACCGTGAAGATAAGATTCCAATCCCGAGGCTAAAGGAGATGTTAGACCAGCTCCACGGTGCGACGATCTTCTCCAAACTTGATTTGAAGAGTGGCTACCATCAGATACGCATTAGGCCAGGAAATGAGTGGAAGATGGCGTTTAAGACGAAAAACGGGCTCTATGAGTGGACGGTGATGCCGTTCAGCCTCTCCAACACTCCTTCCACATTTATGAGAGTGATGACCCAGACTTTGCGCCATTTCGTGGGCAAGTTCGTAATGGTCTACTTTGACGACCAATGTTTAAAAAGGCGTTTGAGGCTTACGCCTCGAGGCGAGGGGGGTAAAAAATGCCTGGAGGCTTAAGCCTCACGCCTCGATGCGCCTCACGTCTCGCCTCACGCCTTTTTGCTGAGGCGAGGAGGAAAAAAAAAAGTCCTTTTCTTCTTCCATCACGAAGTCTGTTTTTTTAAAGGTTAAAGTTCTTCATTTTTCTATAATTGCACTTAACTTGAAAAAAATGTTGTTTTAATCTACTACCTCTTATTCTTTTTTTGTTTTAGAATTTCACTTAACTCATACTATTGTAACTTGAAAGAAATTTTTAAAAAATAACCAATATATGAATGAAACTTAAAAAACTAATTTTGTCAATTTGATTTTGCGTTGATTAATTTATTGTCATACTATAAAATAACCAATGTAAATGAAACTAAAAAAAAATGATTTGGTCAATTTGATTTTGCATTCATTAATTTATTGTCATATTATAAAATTAACAATATGTAAAAAAAAGTCATCTCGAGGGAACAAAAAAATGTTCAACTACTACGTGTGAAAGTCCTCAAAGATGTTTTTTTTGCAGTTTTATTTTATATTTCTCTGTTACTTTATTTTTTATGGTTTTATCAGTATCTTTATAATATTATTTTGCTCTTTTTTTTTGGGTGAGGCTTACGCCTCACCTCGCCTTTTTAAACATTGTTGACGACATTTTGATTTATAGCCGGTCCGAGGAGGAGCATCTTGAACAAGTGACTCAAGTTTTGGAGGTTTTGAGTGTCGAACGCTTTTTCCTCACAGTGAAAAGGTGCGCCTTCATGGTCCCATCGGTGACTTTCTTGGGATACGTGGTTTCTGGAGGCGGCGTAAAGGTGGACGACGCCAAGATTCAAGCAATAGTAGACTGGCCTACTCCCACTTCCGTGTCCTAGGTCTGTAGCTTCCACGGGCTCGCCGATTTTTATAGACACTTCATAGAGGGTTTTAGCACAGTTATGGCCCCTATCACGGACTTGATGAGCACCTCTACGAGCGCAGAGTTCAGGTGGACTATGGAGGCCGAGCGAGCCTTCACGTGTATTAAGGAGTTGATGACGACTGCTCCTATCATCTCATTACCTGATTTTGACCAACTTTTTGAGTTGTCTTTCGATGCTTGCAAGACAGGGATGGGGACCGTTATAAGTTAGAATAGGAAACCTATCACCTTTTTCAGTCAAAAGCTGACAGGACCGGGCACTACACTGTTTTACATATGATTTGGAATTCTATGCGGTCGTGACGACGATGAAATTTTAGTCATCTTACCTCCTCCATAAGGAGTTTGCTATCAAGTCCGACCATGACGGATTGCGATTTCTTCATAGGCAGCGGCGTGTTAGAGACAGACACGCCAAATGGATTGCCTATCTTCAGTCGGGTCACTTTCCACCTCCAGTACAAGCTCGGCAAGGAGAATCTTGTAGCGGGTGCTCTTAGCCGGCCAGCTCATGCTTTGGTGACTCTGAGGAGTCAGGTATTTGGTTTTGATGAAATCTGAGACCTATAACCGACTGACGTGGAGTTGGGCCCGATCTTCACCACATGCCAGCAGGCTATGGTGCATCAGGCGAGTACCTCTTACCGGATGGTTTCTTACATCGAAGGACGGCCCTACGTATTCCTTCTTCTTCCTTACGGGAGAAGATCATATCCGAGGTTCACGGGAGTAGATTAGCAGGTCACCTGGGGCAAGCACACATGCACGATGTTGCGGGACCGTTTTAATTGACCGACTATGAGGCAGGGTACTAATGCCTTCATTAGGCGTTGATATACTTGTCAGGCGTCCAGGAGGCAGCATTCTAATGTCGTCTTGTACACTCCACTACCGATACCCGAGCGCCCGTGGCAGCATGTCTCGATGGATTTCATTGTTGGGCTCCCACGTATTTCCAGCGAAAATGACTCCACCTTGGTAGGTTGTAAATCGATTTTCTAAGATGTCTCATTTAATCATGTGTACTCGTATGACAGACGCTTCTCATATCGCATCTTTGTACTTCCGTGAAGTTGTCCGTTTGCATGAGGTTCCCTGCAGCATCACGTCCGACCGAGATGTGCGCTTTACGGGACATTTTTGGCGGACACTATAGCGCTTATTACAGACAGAGCTTCAGTTTTTGACTGCATTTCACCCCAGACGGACGGACAGTGGATGACCGCTTGCGGTGTTTGACGTCGGAGCATCCCCGTAGGTGGGATATAGTGATTGCATAGGCCGAGTTCAACCATTCTACGGGCCTCTCTCCCTTTCAGATTGTGTTGGGTCGGTCTCCCACTATGCCCATTAATCTAGCCGAACTGCCACTGACAATTCCTACGTGTCCTTCCGCAGAGGAGTTTGCAACGCACTTGACTTTCATTCAGGCAGACGTTCGTGTTCGCCTCCAAACCACCTATGCCTCTTACAAAGAGGCAGCGATGAGCATCGCCATTTTGTTTCCTTCCGGAGCGGTGATTTGGTTATGGTTTACCTTCAGAAGGCGCGTCGATTAGGCAAATGCAACAAGCTCCTTATGCACCGCTTTGGTCATTTTCCTATTATTCGAGCTTGTGAGCCGAATGCCTATGAGGTCGACCTTCCTCCTGAGTTTCGCATGCACCGCACGTTTAACGTAACGGACCTTTCCCCATTCCGAGGCACCCACCCCTCACCCATTCCCTTCTTTCTTCCTCGACCCACCCGGTCCGTTCACATGTTGATCGTATTGAGGGTATCCTTGATTCGGCACTTATCTCTTCCTCATCTAGAGACTACACCCGCTACTTGGTCCGTTGGGTTGGACACCCCGAGGGGATTCGTGGATTACCGAGGCCACCTTACAGCATGTTGATGCCGATTTCTTTCAACAATACTCGGCATATATTGATTCCTCTCAAACGAGAGAGAATGATGCAGGGGCATAAGGATATAGTCGTCTTTTTAGCATTTATTATTATATTTACCTTTTTGTACCTTTTAGTATAAATAGCTCGAAAGCTCCAAATTGTATCACTTTTGTCTATTTGATATTGAGGGACAAGAGAGAAATATAAGAAACCCTTGCTCATTTTACTTTGTTGTTGTTGCTGAGTAAATAATATTTCTTTTACGTTTCCGCCCCATTATTCACATCAGTTAGTAGATGTTAAAGATGAATCTATAAGGGTCTTTTGATGGAACAAATGTAAAGCTTTAATTTGAGTGTTCTTAAACCGACCAAACAAACATGACCTTCGACCCAATTTAAGCTAATAAGTAATGTGAAGCATCACCTATCTGGACATGTTGTAACTAGGTAACTTGCCAGTTGCATTATGTAATAGAAGAAATTACAACAATGCCCCTGGACTTCCAAAAATTACAGTTGTGCCCCTAAAATTTGGGGGTATTACATAAAGTCCATTAATTGAATATTGCTTTTACAATTTATGCCTCTAAGGCCTGTTCGCCTGCAGTGAAATGATATATTACTTTGGAACATATTTCAGAAGTACCCTTCAATTCCTGACAACATACTTGCCATTTTAAGGCATGGTCAACATTTACTGAACCGGCTTACGTTAAATGAATATTTGGGGAAAAACTTGGCTATTAAATTGAGCTTAGTGAACCTATATTATACAAGTAGGGTTACTTCTGACTTTTAAGGATTTTGTTGTGGCCATTACCGGCATTCATATTATGGTTAGGTAGCGTAAACACCTACTCCGTGGTGTAGGACCGAGAACAAAGGAAAAAGAAAATGTTAAAGAAATCAGTGACAAAAGAAGGAAAGGAATAATTGATGTAAATCTTTAAATGCAGAAGCGTTATTGTTACACTTCACAACTATTAGCTACACAACACTACACTACACAACAACAACAACTAAACCAAACTAAAGAAATGAAACGGGTTTCTTTCTCTCTCTATTCTCAGTTTTCAATATTCAAGGGTTGATTATAAATGAGGACCAAGGGGCCTATTTATAGGAGAGATTAGCTTGCTAATCAAGCAATTACCCAAAATGACTAAAAAAGGCAACTAATAACCAAAAATGACATATTAGTCCCAAACATACTTGGAAACTAATTAGACACTAAAAATAAAGGAAACTTACAATTAAAGCCTAAACTAAAAATGCAAAATAAAAGATAGTAGTCTCCCGGAGGCACAACCACGCGCCACGTGTCGCTTCATATCCCATATACATCAACAATTCTCAACAATATTCTCAATTTCAATATTCGAGTTATTCAAAGAGTTACCGAAACTACATATTATTTATTGGAGAAATAAAATTCTGAGTATACTAGGATTAGACTACCTAATTATGACGCCGAGATACTCTAATATTCATAATTGACTATACTATTCCTAATAATCCTCAACTACCTAAATCACAGCAATTACAAACCATGTGTCCCCAAATACAAACAAGAAATCCACAAAATTCCTATAGTTTATGTTCTAACACTTTGTTCCTCATCATTCTCCCCACCATTAAAAATACCCAACATCAAGTCTTGTAGTGTGGAAGAATGTTTAAACATGGATGATACATTCACATCCTCTTCCAATTGGTGTAACCTTCACATTGTCAAGAACAACAAAATCAACTTCAAATTAAACCAAGGTTAATGGATCTTGCTAAAAATATGGGTCAAATTCAAGAACATTTTTTTTTGATAAATAATCTAAGAACATTGATGTAACTTTTCATTCACTGTCTGAATTTCTCAATTAGGGTTCAGCGCACCCCTTAATAAGCAGCAGCAGCAGCAGCAGCAACGCAAGGGAGCAGTGAGGACCGGAGGTTCATCGATGAGAGGTTGGCGACAGTAAGGACGGAGGCTGGCAGAAAGAGCAAAGGAGATCTGACAGTGGTTAGATTAAAAGAAATCCACCAAAAAAAATTTGACGCCGATGAGGGGAAGTGACTGCCGAAGAGATCTGACAATGGGGATGGTTGATGTAGACAAGATTTCTAGTAAGCTTTTCATGTACTGGACACAACGGTTCAAGCAATCTGATATGGTGCTGGGGTTTGCACCCCAGGACAGCAATTGATGATTTGGGGAGATAGTTTTGATGAAGAGGGTGAGGCAATGGTGATATGTTGGGTAAACTGAGTATCATAATGGTATTTGGATTGATGAATGAAGATGAGGGCAATTGTTTGGTGACTTCGATAGAGAGATGATAGATTGAGATCTGGTAGAGTAACAATGGGTTGGGTGAACAATGTATTTGACTTGATGAACAATTGTTTGACAAATAGTAGAAGGTTAGAAGCATGAGGACTAGGGATTGATGTTTCGCACAAATGACAAAATTGGTGTAGGACAAAGAATATAAGAGAATAAAAGAAAATGAACAATTCGAAATATCAATATTCAATTCATTCAAAAGGCGACCTAGACTATGGAGATTATAATTTATTAACAGGAAAGCTACTAGGAATAAATAAACCTAAAATACTTAAATCCTCTTAATTGACTATGATATTCCTAATACTCCTCAATTACAAACTTAATTAACACCAAATACATATAAATAAATCTTTAAATATAACATTTATATAATTCCTAACACTTCATTCCAATTCACCCTGGTTCTTGTTAAACAGAAGTTCATGCATGTATGATGATAAACTCTTTTTGAATACAGTACGTGTCTGTGCAGGTGATATATATGGAAAATGATACACCTTATGATACTGATTTGATAAAACATGAACCTAGAACAATATCTATATTTTAGATTATCAAATGAGGACATATTTCCTGTAAGATAATGCTTCATTGTAATCAGACTGGTGTTTACTATTTAATGTATGATTATTTTTTTACTTATCAAAGGTGACAGGTGTTGGACCCACCTTATTCCTAAAGGATCCGGGTTGACATGTTACAGGTTATATTTACGGAAAATACCGCAGTGGGGTTTCTTAAGCTGCAATCCTTCAAACCCAACCTCCAAGTCATGTACCTTCAAAATCCTCAGGTAATAGCCTTCTCGGATCAGGGGAACTGCCCCAACTGCTCCCAAAGGTTGTGGTTCCTCACCCTATTGGACTTTTCGCTTATGCAGTTTCATTGTGACAATGTGGAAGGGTGACATGACAAGTGCCAGGTATCAACCCAATCTCCATAACTTCGCCGCTACACCAATATCTGTTATAAAATGAAGGGAATCCATTGTTATTTTCCTTTTATTTTTCTTTTTATTTCTATTTTTAGCACTTTTTAGTCATTTTCTCTCCTTAATTAGCCTCCAAGTATGTTTGGGACAAATTAGGCATTCTTTTATTTTTATTTAGTCCTTTTTAATCATTTTAGGTTATTACTTGATTAGCAAGTAATAACCCACCTATAAATAGCTCTTGTATTCTCATTTTGTACTCAATTCCTCAATTCTTGAAATATAAGAACTCTTTTGTTTCTCCCTCTAGAAATCATATTGTCTTGAGTTTTAGGTCATTGACGTGTATTTCACGTCAAATTGGTATCAGAGCGGGTGTCACTCCAAAACATCGGTGTATTCGTGTGTCATTTTGTATCGGTGAGTGTAGATAAACAAATCGTGCCCTACATTCTCAATGGCTCCGAAGAAGGCAACCTGAATTCAAGAAGATATTAACAAGGAATTGAGACAACGCAATAGGGAATTGAGACAACGAGTGGATGAATTGACAAAAAAATGCCAAGAACAATTTGAAACCATAATGTTGCAATGCTCCAAATTGCAAAACCCTAATCCATCAAAAGAAACCCCGGTAACCACTCCCCACAGGCCCGGAAAATAGCCTGAGACTACCGAACACCACCCTGATCAGATTCCGGCGCCGAAATTGACAAACCATGGACCAAAACCCACTGATAAGGGCCGGACTCCACCCCTGATGTGTCAGACCTCCTTTCCGGTGGCTAACACCCCACCACCTGCTCCTAATCCAGGCGATTCCAACCGTGAGCCTTCAAACTCATACTCCGGCCCCTTATCTGACCAAAGTAACCCGCGGTTGCACCTATGTTGTCCAGCCAACTTCAATAAACCCCATAGTCCGGACTTAAATACCAATCCAGAAGGCCCGTCATGATCATTTCAATCCCAGAAGACATCCCAAACCCACTGTCTATCCTACCAGAGAGTTGCCTTCATTTTCTGGCTTCAAGAAAACCCTCCCACAAGTTCAAGAACTATGGTTTGAGGCCAAGAAAATGGTTTTTGACCCTGGGGGCATAGATATTTTGATGGTTGACATGAGAGGCAGGAGGAAGAAGATGGACCTTGAAATCAAGAATTGAAAAAAATGACCCTTCCTCCAATTTTCAAGAAAATATTTTTGGCCTCACAAGTCTTTACGACTTCTTTCACACACATTTTTGGAACTTCTCACTCGATTCTCCAATTTTGCAAGTTCGAGGACGAATTTTTTTCAAGCTGGGGAGAATGATGGGAATCCATTGTTATTTTCCTTTTATTTCTATTTTTAGCTCTTTTTAGTCATTTTCTCTCCTTAATTAGCCTCCAAATATGTTTGGCACTAATTAGGCATTCTTTTATTTTTAGTTAGTCCTTATTAGTCATTTTAGGTAATTACTTGATTAGCAAGTAATATCTCTCTTATAAATAACTCTTGTATTCTCATTTTGTACTCGATTCCTCAATTCTTGAAATATAAGAACTCTTTTGTTTCTCTCTCTAGAAATCATATTGTCATGATTTTTAGGTCATTGACGAGTAGTTCACGTCATAAAATCTCGTACCATCATAAATTACCCTTCCTGAAAACTTGTATCGTTGATAATTTGAGTAAGAGGGGAACTCAAGGAAATTGAAAGATAAGCAAACTCCCGTGTTTGTAAATTCTACTAGGCTAAGCATCACAAAATAGGATATACAATTACAGCGCTTTCAATTGGCCTTATATTTCTTCTCCATGGTATATACTTCTTTTTTTACTTTTGTGGTACTTGATTATAAGTATTTTCTATGGGAACAATATTCTTAATGCACCCATCAAAGAATTAGATTCCAAGAAAATCTGGAAAAGTAAAAGAGCTCTCACCAGGCCATTCATCTATTTTTCCTATTTCTTATTAATTTACTTCTTTTTTCAACTATATAATCAAACACACCATAAATATTAAAGAGCATACCTTATCTCCTACAAGAATCCCAACAGCATAGCCAGTTGTCCGAGGCGGCTTCCACGAAGACGACAAAATCTGCAAATAATATCAAGAACAATCGAATCGAATTATATTAGAATTTTTTAAAAAAAAGTCGAGAAGCGCAAACAGGATCCAATGGACCATATTTTTCAACATAGATTTTCTTTAAAACAATTGAAAAAGAAAGGTGCAAAAAAAATAAAGATGAACCACAAAGAAAAAAGGGAACATCAAACACTGGTAAGTATGGTGAAAAAGAAAATTATCCTTTTGGTCAAAAAAAATAATGTAGCCCAGCACAAGGAAAAAAACCACCACATAAGCAAGAAGCGGCACTGCGCGAGTATACCATTCTCAGCCCAAGGCCTCATGTCTCAAAAAAGTTAACCCCCCCACCCCCATAAAAGAAAAAAGGGGGAATAAGTTAGCCATAACCAACTTGTTTATGTATATATAACTTCATTTGGTGATAATCAAATATATACAATAATGTGGAGGACAAGGAGTCCTCAAACAACATTTACATCAAATTATTTCTGAAAGCGAAAAATGTGAAGCAAGGACTCTTCAGTTCCACTAGATGAATCACAAGTGTTTCAATGAAAAGAAAACAGGCAAGTAATAACACAAGTTGAGGCATACGTGAAGAAATGTATATTTTGTCACCATTTAAAAGCATATAAAAGATCACATATATTATATACAGAAAATGAAAGAGCTCCTTTTCGCTCTCCTCTCTTGAGATTGTCAGATTAGTTTCTGCTCTTTAATTTTCTTTGTTACGGAATAATTTAGAGAAATATCATTAGAAGAGAAGCACCAGCTCATAAGTTGTAATGACTGTGCCATAGTAGTAAGCCAGCAACACAAGAAATGGCTTGACTTGTAAGCCTCAACATGTGAAGCATAGGCCTCACTAGCTAAGGCATCAAAGGAAAGGCATGTCTCACAACACTTATTAAACCAAATATTAAGCATGCCTATTTAGGAAATGAGCGAAAACCAACTTTGACAAAAATTAAAATATAAAGCCAAATGGTGTAGCATTGAATATCAAAGATGGATAGAAGAGATGCTGTCTTCCAGGAGGAGGTTGGCTCAGTTTAGTACACACGGTTTCAGGTAGCCTTCCCACTTACTTCTTATCTATTTCGAATTCCTGTTAGCATTGCAAAGAACTGGAAAAATTAAGGGATCTTAAGTATTTAGTCTCATTTGTAAAGATTTACTTGTGGCCACTCCCACGTTTTTATTTTTTCAATTGTTGGTCCTATTATAATAAATATAGGACAAGTGTCATTCTCTACAAAAAGAAAGATGGATGACTAAAGATAAGTTATAGGCGATTTTTGGTGGTTATGGGACTTTTTACAATTTTACAAACACATGGGAGTAGAGCCTAACAAATCTTTGTAGATGGGACTAAATGCACGAAAACTAAAAAATTAATGAGACATTTCTTACGGGAAGGAAGTGTGGGACGGAAGAAAGATAATTATGTTAATTAAAGAATTGTAAGTAGATCTAAGAAGAGGGGTTGAGAATAGGTAATTAGAGAAAAAGAAATGAAGCAGGAAGTGGTTGTGAAGCTTTATAATAAAACAAAACTCTCTTACAACTTCCACCATTAGAAGCAAATATGAGTTTCATCATAATGGTTGGGATTCTAAAGTAACAAATAGGGATTCTCCTCGTAACCCATGAAAATCAATTTATATACGGTTTAAGTCGTTCCTAGGAAAAATTTGGCTGAATATAGGAGAACCAAAGATATAAATTTGGGAGGATATATATTTTCTCGGCGTCATATATTATATACAGGAATTTTTAATGCCGAAAATTCATTCATTCCACACAAGGTGAGGCATATTAGTTTTATTTTATTTTTTGTGGATTGCTGGTCCACTCTCTTTATGCAACTTTTCAGATATACTTATAGGAAGTTTATTGTTTCTGATAGGGGATTCCAAAACTTGTGTCATCTTTCAAAGACTGTATGGTTTTACTATGTCTCCTCAAGCGTACATTGCCTATTTGATGTCATGAAACCCTCCTTTCAAATTTTCAAGGAAGAATCTTATTTTAAGAATAAATTTAATAATAGAGATTTATCGATGGGACAGCCGTTTCGAAAGAATGATACAATGGAAGGGTGTGGATGGGTAATTATTTTGGGTCTTCTCATGCAAATCTTTCTTTAAATCTTTTGTTGATTCCCCTTCTATTCCTACTTTTGGATCGTCTCTGGGTATTTTGAAATGTGTAATTCCTTCAACAGTCCAACTTTGTGCATGGTTCACCGAACGTAAAAAGGCAATTATTTGCGACTTGATGCATCACAAGAATAAAGGGATGGAAACATTGATCGTGTCCTTTTACATTGTGTTTTTCTAGATAATTGTGGGATGAAGTTCTCTTTGGACTTGATATCCAAGAGCTATGCCTAAATTATGGCATGATTTCTTAACTGTGGATTGCATTCTTGAAGGGATCACAAGAAGCAAATCACAAGAAGAGGAAAACTTTGTGGACTTGCATTTCTTTATGTACTAGTAGTATGTGTGCAACAATTTTTTGAAGACAGTCTTACCCCAAAAACTCCCATTCGTCAGACATAGTGGGATATTCAGTGTGAGTTACCATTCATATAAAGAAATACGGTGCAGTTGTGGAAATATGAAAATGTTACGAAGCTTCAAACAAAAGCTACTCCTAGTTTTATAATAATAGATAAGGTGGGACATTTGGAAGGAACGACGTGAAAGAATTTCAATGATAAAGAAATATCAAAGGAAAATTTGTCATAAAGAATTAGCATCCCAGTCTCCCCTTCGGTGGCAACATCTAAAAATTCTGGCTTCAGCAGACTGGGCAGCTTTGAAGAACAGTGTGAGGCAGTTGGTTGAAGACGGGGCTTTGTTACTTTTTTCTTTCTTCTTCATGTAAATAGCATCAGTTTTCCTCTAATTTCTTGTTTGTAGACTGGGCAGCTTTGAAGAACAGTGGGTGAAGCCAGGGCTTTGTTACTTTTTTTTCTTTCTTCTTTATGTAAATAGCATCAGTTTTCCTCTAATTTCTTGTTTGTTTTCTTCTCTTTAAGTGGACTTCTGGTCCTCTCCTATTTGTATGTTGATCTTTTTGAATAATATTCATCTTTTTTTAATTAAGAAAGAAAAAGAAACAGAGAAAGACATCAAAGACTAAACAATTTTTTTACACAGGTTCATTTCTTCGTATTGTATTGATCAGATTGCTGACAGAATTAAAGCAAGAGTGGCTAATTGGAGATTTGCTTCTGGCATATTGAAATATGGTAATATACAACCCGCCATGCATATGTCCAATGAACACATGTAATAACATCAGCAAAGCCCTTCAAATGCAGAAATTTATCATATGCATCACTATACCCCCCCTATGGGAACATGTGCACCCCCCATTCCCACCAAAAATGAACCACAATCAAATCCCAGATCACTATGACGCATGCCACAGTATTAACTAGTCATAATCATCCTCATAAACAATCTCCATGGGAAATTCACAGTATTGACCAATCTTGAATAATCTCACAGATACACCTCCAGCACACGGTTGAATGCTCTATTGGTTTCACGATATAACACTAGCCACCTTAAACTCACTAAGAGACCTCGCCTAAATACACAAACCTTGTCGTGTTGATGCCCACTTGAATTAGAGGCGGGTTCTAAGAAGCTCGAGCTTGGTGCCACATCCACCAATGCGGCCATGGGCTGTGTAGCCGTTGAGTATCTGGGATTATAGGAGGTAGATAGTTTTATCACTATAACCAGCGTGTTCATCAAAGTCTAGCCACCATCGCGGGGTTAGTCAATAGCCTACCAATGAAAGAGAGAAGCATTGCAGTCCCTGAAGGGGGGATCGGACAAATGGCTTTCCCCATTAATCGCGTTAGGATGGCAACGGGGTGCAGGAACCGTGAATCCAACCCCGACCCACCCTCGAGGCCACGATTATAGTTATTTAAATATATTATCGTTTACTTTGTTGAAGTATATCTATTATATTTGCAATGTTTAAACTTCATTTCTTATATGTTAAATTATTTTTTTATTGTTTTTGTTTTTAAAATTATAAAATATATATGTATAGAGATCAAAATAAAAATATTTAAAAATTAATAAAAACAATCTAAACAAAGTTGAGTGGGGGTTTACTAAACGGGGCGGTGAAGGAGAAAGGGAAAAACCCACCCCGTTGCCATACTCCCGTACATTTTCCATCTTAAGTTGGCTTCGTTGATGCCAAATAGCAGGGTTCAGTTAGATAGTAATCTAATGTGGGCTAGATAGCAGGGTTCAGTTCGGAGGCCTCGGGTTATTAGTTTGTGGGCTGGATAGGGTTCAGTTACATAATACCCAATGTAATACCCCGTAATTTTGAGAACTTGAAAATTAATTGGATTAATTAATTTAAATGAATTGTAAGGTTGGAATTTGAATTAATGAGAAAGGATTTAATTTAAATGAATATGGTGATTTTTGGTTAATTGAATGAATAAAATGAACATTTGTTTAACTGGTATTTTGGGATTTAGGTGAAAACCTAGGGGCTCTTTAGTCTTTTTGGACTTGCTTGGTCTCCAAACTAAGGTTTTAAAGTAGTGCATCACGTTTACAATTACTAGCTAGTTTAGAGTTGTAAATAAGTGGGCCTTCTAATTATTGAATATAATAACTCTAAAAATTGGGAAAGAGCGAGAATAGGACACGAGGTTATCCCTAGATTGCGGGTGCTCCTTGTAACACCCGGCCCGGTGGTTTTGACCGTACCCATATGAATTAGTGACTTTATGTAACTCAATTGGGCTTTAGACTTTGTAAGATGAATTATAGGTCAAATTTGGGTAATATTGTGGCATTGGTGCAATTAATTAGATTTAGAATGGCCATATATTTATTTTGGAAGAAATTCAAGTCGTTCGAACAACAGGCCACCTTCGTTCGAACGAAACTCAAACGACCTTACAACAACATTCACCTGTTGGAAGAATCTACCCTCGTGAAAACCTCTTCGAAGAACGTTCGAACGAGAAAACGTTGTCACAATATAGGATATTGGATTTGACACGTGTCACACTCCCACACAGCAGATCAACTCGGGATTAAGCTTTGGGCATTTTTGGAATTTAACCCTAAGGGCTTGAGGTATTTAACGAGACTTTGGCCCATTCTAGGGCATTTCTCTCTCTCGAAGCCTCACCACCACCCTAACACCACCACTCCTCAGCCCTAGACTCCCATACTTTAACCCTTTTCCACCTCATTTAAGTCCATAAAACCCATTTACACCATTCGTTGGGTAAGGTATTGATTTATGGAGATCTTGTTAGAGATTTTTGGAGAAGAAGAATAAAGGAGCTTAAAGGGGGTTTTGCTTGGAGATTTCGTGGAGTATTTAAAGGAGGCAAGCTTAATGGAGCTAGACAACCTCTTTAAGGCCACCTTAGGAGGTAAGCGGTCACCATCTTCTTCTACATTTCTTCTACCGTTCTTGAAACTTCCTTTGAGGTGGGAAAAACTCTACTCTCTTAAGTTATAAGTTTACTCTATTCTTAATATTGGTCTAGCATATTAGAGTTTGTAAGAGTAGAAGTCATACATGTTTTTACATACTCTTTTCCCTCGCGTTTATGTAATATTGATTACAAATGGTTTTTAAGGGATTTTGATGTATGACGTGATGTTTTGAAGAAAACTTGGTGTTCAAACATTTTATGAAATAAAATGTTTTGGAAGAACATTTGTCTTGCTAAGTTATTTCTATGTACAAAATATTACAGTTTTCTTATAAATTGGAGTTTTTATGATGTTAGACATTTATTCAAGTTTTGAATAACAAAAATGTCTTTTAATCTTGAAAAGTATGTTTTTGCAAGTATTTATGAATTTCTTGAATAATAATGTGTTAAACTCATTTTCTTGGATTTTTGGACTTAAAATCCCTTTTCCCGTGTATGTAAACTTGTAGTATTTTGATAATGAGCATATAAACAAGTTTAATAGAGGTTTTAATAAGTTTTAATGTGAAGTGAATGAAATAGAAATTTGAGCCCTTAAACTATGTTAATAAGTATTGAAAATGTGATAAATGTATGTTTTCAAGACTACATGTGTTAATAAAGGAAAAGTGATGTTTTTCTTGTAAAGTAGTCTTCAATATGCCAAGTGATTTCTTTATAAAAAAGTAGTGAAATAAAGAGATTTTCAACTTGAGAAGTGTGTTACTCTAAAATGTTAAAGAAGTGTAATGAGTTAAAAAAATTTAAAAAGACTGTGTGTAACTTAACAATGCTTTTTTTGAAAAAATAACGCTTGTCAAAAGGGACGAAATGGAAGTTTGGAAACAAATGGGTAAAATGGTAATTTTACATAAAGTGGAACATTTTTATGAATAAAAATATTGGAAAATGCATTACACAAAATAGTCCTAAATGGGAGTGATTTTCGGAATGAAATCAACATAAATGTGTAAAGGGCATTAAATTGTGATCTTCTAAAGTGTAACACAAATATGGGGTGTAGTTCCCGAATTTTGGCTTCGGCCGGTAAAAGTGGAATAATGGGAACACAAAAGAGTGTTAAAACACATGATAAAAGGAACGCATAAGAACCGGAAAAAATTAAGAAGGGCCTGAAGCCCTAGGTTGAAAGGCCCAAATCACCAGCCAGAGCATATGGTAGCGTAGCCGGCAGTGTAGAACCTATTAAAGTACGCGGTTATGTGGTAAATTTTGAGAAAAAGATAATGAAAAAGTGGAATATAATAAAAAAATTAGTTGTGTTGAGAATATTAAAAAAAAAAAACTATCGTGGGATGAAATTGGGAAAGGGATAATGTGGGCAAGAAATATGAGAAATTAACTAATGTCTAGGTGAAGTGTAAGGAATGGTAAAGTGAGATGATTAATGGGTAATCAAGCAACCTTAGATGGTTTTAACCCATAATTAACACCAATGTGTGTTGTGAACGGTTTTCAAAAGGAAACAAGTATTTTCTAACACCGAGTGTGCGTAGTTAAAAGGTGATTTTCAATGAATATACTAAAGTGGAATTTGGTGCGAGTAAATGGGAAATTTCTATGAATGAAGTGTTTTTCCTAAAATAACGTTATTTTGTTCAAGTATTTAACCGGGTACGTCAAATCGAGAAATAAATGTTAAGTCAAAGACCAATATGATTTAATCAAATCAAGTAATGTTTTGGAGTAAACAAATTCATGCATATGTATATGTATATGTATATGTATATGTATATGTATATGTATATGTATATGTATATGTATATGTATATGTATATGTATATGTATATGTATATATGAGGTATTTGCATGTGCACGTAGATGCTACGTTATAGTCTCTTTTTTACCCTTTGATTTTATGTTGCATTGCTATATTTCCCATTGGGCACTCGGCTCATTCCCTTTCCTTTGTTGCGGCAGGCTTTACGCGATTTCGTACCTTGAGAGCACTATACAAGTATTCTTTTATTTTACGTTAGTAGCTCTGAATGCTTGGATTCCAGGGACGCTTCCCACGGGTCCCACACGTAGCTCGATATGAATTGGAATCGCATACTAAACAACTGAAATGTTAATTAAATAAAACGAGACTAGCAACATTATTTAGGTTGTCTCATTGCACTTCACACCTAACGTCCGGGACGGACGACCCACGGGTAACCCATAAATCCGGGTCGAGGCATTACACTCCTAGCTATAACCGCGTGGTTAGGAGGGCGCAACCGCGGCCCTTACGCGCACGGCCCCCTCGTGGCCTGGTTTTTTTTGGGGGGGGGAGGGGGGGGTGAAGTTACTTATAAATAGCAAACATTGACGAGTCTTTTCGCGCTTGACACAATTTCTCAAACAGAAAGTTGCATAACCCTTTTCTCATCATCTCTAAACCTCCATTAAAACACATCCAAACCTAAAATTTGGGGCTTTTTCACTTAGATGTTGAAGATCAAAGAACTTTTGAAGCATTTTGGATGATGAAAATATTTTTCAGAATACTTTTTAAAGGCAAGAATATCTCTATCTTTCTCCTCCAAGTCCTATGTGATCTAAATGTTGCCTAAACCCTAAATGCGTTTTGTAAATATGATTAAGAACCTAATTAGGGGCACTGAAAACCTAATTAAAAATATGTTTCTATAAACTCTATGGAATTGTACATAGATTTGCAACTATGCATGTTTCGAGTATTGGGTTTCGCTGTGGGATTATGCTAACGACATGGAAATTGAAAATTGAACTTTATAATTGTGTATAACTCCCGAAATGCTATAATGCTTATGGAATTGATAAATTTTTGAAAATTGGTTAGTTACTTGGATTATGTTGTTTGGAATTGTAACTCGCATGTTTAAATCATTATACGCTTTAATGTCATTAAAACTCCCATGAATTAGAATAATGGAATGTGATAACTTGTTGGGACATTACATAGAACTAGTAAATCATATTACTAAATTGATGTAATTCAGATGTAATTGAGCTTGCATAAATACGAAATAAAAGAATATGAATTTGGCCTAGAGAATATTGTAGAAATTAGCATATGTTGAATAATGGCATCATTGGGATTTTTTGGGTTACGCACGTTAGCTTATGTTGAGTGTTAAATGTAAGATGACTTCTATAATTGTTATTATCTAAGTATGGGATTTGAGAGTTCTTACTTTTTTCGGTTGGGTATTTCCTAGGTATGGAACCAGGAGATACATGCGGTTTTGTTGACCTCGAGGTACGGAACTAGGGATGGTTGGTTTGATATGCCTGTGAGTGTTTATGGGACAAGATATAATTGATGAATGAAATGATAATATACATTGATTGAGAGTAATACCTTAGAAAGAATAGGTATAATAGGTTCATGGATTGGTGATGTCATTGTATATGCAGGGTGTACGTTGGGGCACTACATTGTATGTGTGGGACCTACATTGTCTAGCTACCTTGGTGGGATTTATGTGGGTGTTACGGTATGTTTAGAGTTTAGTATTGATTAGTTATGATAATATGTGCGGAACCTATCAATATGGCTATAGTAGTTGTTTTATGTTTGCAACATGGTATGTGCAAGGCCTAGGGTTGGTTGGGTACCATAGAATGTGCAACCATAGAATGTGCAGGACCTAGGCAAACCGACTATAGTGACGGGATTAGTTGTGGAAGTACATCATGGTATACGGGGTAACACTACGAGTTGTCTGGCTATAATGATGTAGTGGATATTGATGAGATGATAATACACCATGGTATGTGCAGGGTTTTATAGGATATTGTCTGGCGATAGTGGTGTAGCATTTGATATAATGATATCAAAAAGATAAATCAATGTTGATAAAATACGTATGGGAACAATGGAAAGTTTACTTAGTTTGCTTTTATATTTAATTTTTTATTATTAATTAAAATATTATATTACAATATTTATTTCATCCAACACTTAAGTGTGGATTTAGGTAACCGTAATGGGAAATGTAGTTGGTACTTTTACAGTGGGCGCTAAGCCATTGTTGACTAACAATTTAGGTTAGGTTATTGTTGGTTGCATAGTTTGGAATAGCAGGAGTGCAGCTGGAGTTTATTTTATGCTTTAGATAGTTTTCCTTTTAGTCGTTCATTTATAAAACGGTACATTTGAATTTGGTGGGTCCTTAGACTCCGCAGTTGTTTATGGTGCTGATTTGGAGATTTTATTATTTGAGTTCTATATTATTAGAGTTTTTGCATAGTGATGGATTTGATTATTGTGAATGGATTATTTATTGTCCGATATCTCATTTCATATCTTGTTGGAGAAATTTGAATGTCTCATTTTTTGTCACGTGCTAAAAATGGTATTTTAATTATAATGATCGGCATATCTTGGCATAGGAACTTAATCAACCTCAATAAAAAAATATGCGGATTGTTACACCTAACCAGCACTCTTTGCTTGAGAGAGTCACCACACTCACTTGAATGACCCTGGGTCTCTCAAGAACCCAAAAAAAATACTTTGAGCCAGCCACTTTACCTACAAGCATCTAGCTAAATCTTTGATTTGATTAGTTGAGTAAGGTACAAAAGAGTAAGATTGTATTGTCTCGCGGAATAAAGTCATACCAGACACTCTACATGTACCCGCTCTAAAATAAGCAATCACTTCTCATTTAAATCAAATCATATATGCATTAAAATGCACTCAACCCTTATAAATTCATACCACTAAAAACCTCATTTCGAAATTTTGAAATAACCTTATACTGCTTTTAAAATTTCCAAGAACTCTAAGAATCTCACAACCATTCTTCATTCAAAGCTTCACTCTCTTAACGTCTTACCTACTTTGATCCGGATTTATGCTTATAATCGTATTAAATGGTGCCTCTCTCTCACCCCTTTGCTCTCTCCCTTTCCAATTAAAAACTTAAGGGACCTCTCGACCACTGAGAGATTCTTTATAATTTTTATCAAGCGGGCTAGCTTCCCCATTGAACAATCAACTTATGGTGTAATCGACCATTTAGAGTACCATCCTATACTATAAAAATAGTGTATCCTATATTACATCAATAAAAGGGTAAATTTAACCCTAAATGCAAATACATAATTTCCATATAAGCTTCAAATGAAATTCCATGTTTGCCATTTGTCTTGCTAGCGTAGAACGAGTCAAAAAGCTTTCTTTCTTTCACTCCAAAAGATGATACTTTGATTGATTTTTGTCCAAATAAAGACTAAATCAAAGCCAATTTTCCTCCTTTTGATAGGTATGGCCTCTCTAAGTACTTCTTTAAAACCTTTCAACCACGGGGCCCATGTCACCTTCATCTTGCGAGAAGGAAGGGAAGGACAAAATATTCCATCGAAGGGAACCCATACCACAACCAATCTATTTGCAAAGGCCTCGAGATGATCCGCCACCTTACACGATGGGATGGATCCACTTTTCCTCTGATTAATTTTAAGGTAAGGTACTACTTTGACACACATCAAACTACATTTAAGAGGTTTCAAAAGCTACGTCTTAGAACAATGAAACGTGATGGTATCATCAGCCAAAAAAATAAACCAAAAATGTGAGTGACAACATATCCCAATTGAAAAACCCCATCAAAACACTACTATCCACAGCTCTTCCAACAAAACATCCATGACAACATACAGGTGGGAGAGATTCCCTTGCCTTAAAACTCTTGGGCAAAGAAAACCCACAAGGCCCTAATAAGAAAAACAAAAAATCTACCCAAAAGTGCAAAAAAATGATCCACATTCTCTATTTGTCCCAAAAAGAGATTTTATATAAAATAAATCAAAGAAATGCTAATTAACAGAGTTATGAGCTTTATTAATGTCAAGTTTGCAAATAACCCTTTCTTCGTACATGATAGATCTCATTGTAATCTTCAAATACTATTTAAGACGATAAAAAGACCATGTCTTGCACACACAAACGCATTTAGAGCCTCCAAAGCAATACAAAGTATATCAACATCCTTCTACAACCACCAAGAAGAAAAATCAAACAATTTATTAGGTCTAAAATCTCCCAAGTCATTTGTTCATCCCTTCTTCGAAATGAATGCAATGAGAGGCAATAAGACTCCTTCCAATCCTCATATGATTGAAGAACATGTGAAAAATATCATTACCTCCCTCCTAATCAAATGCCAACTTTGTTGGTAGACTTAATTTCTTTACTCATCCCAGATCGGGTAGCTTATCTATTACAGGAGCATAAAGCCTGAATTACCTTCTCCTCAGAGTATGGGCAATCCAACCCATCCCTATCGCCCTCTTGGACGTACTCAAACTAAATGCCTCCAATATTGGATAATGGGCACTGAAAGTTCCTCCTCCTTATAGAGATAATTTATGAAAAATGACCCTTGACTGTAAATGCTCCCAATATGCACAAAAAAAAAAAAAAATGAATGTGACAACTTAAAACGCACCCTCTATTTTCATAGGTACCAACTCCAGCAAACGTAATCTGTTTTCCATTTTCCAACAAAACACAACACCCACAAACAAAGCAAAACAACAGTGTCTAACATCAATAACCTCAAATGCAATTTACCATCTGCATGTAATTTTCCACACTTAAAGCTCTCTTTCTTTTTCCTTTTTTTGGCTCCCCTTTACGTCCCCCTTTTTCTTCATATCTCCATCGTTTCTTAACCGACATGATTGAATCCCACATTCTTCAACCAAGTCGAATAATCGAGCTACATAAAATAGTAAAATTAAACAACATATGTGTACAACGATAAACAAACCTGCTTTGTCATCGTCACTCTCTTATCACTGTCAATGTCATAATTTTGAGAATCAACATCAACTGACAAATCAATCTCTACTTCAGCGCTCGCGGGTTTCACTCTTACCTACAAAACAAAAAAGCGAAAAAAAAAAAAAAAAAAAACTCTCAGAATTATTACCATTACTGAAGTAAACACAACAGTTCATGTCATAAAATGTAGAATTACAAATTCAACAGACCTTTTCACATCGTTCGTCCAATTCGTAGGGTCGCCAACACGGCTTTAATGGATATTGCAAAACATATAGCTGGACATAATTTCAACAATAGTTAATTAACGCACAATGATGCATATGCATGTATGTAAATGCGTGTGCAATTTTGTAATACAAGTTACCTGAGTGTTGGAATCAACGGTGGGGGTGAAGAAGACGTCAATCTCTCGAACAATTTGATCTTCGTCTTTGTCTAGTTGTTTGTCTTCTCCGTCTTCATCCATTGGGTCTAATTTCGGTTCTTCCAATTCCGGTACAGTTTCGATGTTCATTTTGGTGGTGCCATTGGCGATAACGGAGGGTTTGGGTGGTTCAAAATCGGTTGTGGCGGTGGAATTGGGTGGAGGCGGTTTGGAATCAAATTCCTCTTTTGTAGTTGAATCGAATGTTTGAGGCGGTGGTGGTTCTGGTTTGGGTTTGAGTTTGAGTTTGGAGTTTTTGGGGGCGAACTTGGCTGGCCTCACCGGAGCCTTGCTCGGGGCATCGATGGGGTCCAGGTCAAAGTCCATGACCACTATCTAACCACTGTTAACAATAAGGTTTTTGTCTCCCGAGAGGGGTTTTAACACTACGCAGTCAGGTTTCCGACTTCCATTCTACAGCTGGTGTTTCCGTCAATATATATATGGAGCTCACTTCTTACCAAAAAAAAAAAAAAATAGAGAGAGAGAGAGAGATCACTGGTCACGCCCCCGGGGTCACCCGGGACTTTTTCTTTCTTTTGGAGGAAACTACGTTGAACCCTCTTAACTATCAATATTCTACACTTAACCCTACAAAATAAAGGTTGTCGATGTGTATTACCTTGGTCTTTATTTGATGCGGGGATAAGAAGGTAAGCTCATATAGTTTTTTGGGGTCTTTACACATAGGTCCCATTACACTTTTTTGAAACCTCTTAAGTCCCACCGTTTTTTACCCTTACTATTAAGTCCCGTTTTAACCAATTTGGGGAAACCGTCTAAATCTCTTTACCGTAATACCCCTGTGTATTTGGGTGGCAAGTAGAAGTTCCAACCGTCGAAATCGTTGCCCGATTTTGGTGAGATTCTGATCCCGTCTATATCTCCGTCAATCGCGGTTCAGGCGAGACGCCACAACCGTGTATATCATTTCGCAAATCAGTTATACATCATATAATGGGGAACGAAGAAACAGGGGAGACGGAATGGGTATAATCGTTGAAGAAATTTGTGGTTTCTACTAATTTTTTGCGGTGTTAGATCATATTTTCCGGTCATTCTGTGGTTGATGTAAGTCACCTTCAAAGAAGTTGATTGTTTTACTAAGTTAGGGTTTTTTTTCCTTCTTTTTAGTAAACATTATTGTTGTTGTATGTTGTTCTTCTGTAACCCAAACATTTTTTTTTAACGTAAATGTTCTTCTTTGGTTTGGATTTCAAGTTTTTGCTAGCATTTTGTGTTGTTGGTTAATGTTGCATTTTGGGTTGAAGTACAGACAGTATATTTGATTGTATGAAGTAAATTTTTTTTTTATTTGTACATAATTCTTGCATGTTGATTAAATCTTAACGTAAAACCTTAAAGAAGTTGGATTTTTCTGTTGTAATTTACTGTTGGTGGAAAATTTTTTGAATTGAAACATATGGGTCGATTTGGCGAACAGTTATATAACACCAACAGTAAATTTTACTGTTTGAGTACTATAGTTAAATGGGGTTCAATATTTTTTCGTGTTCACTTTTTTTTTCTCTGGACACGTATTCAATCTGATGAATAAATAGCTGTCTACATTTATGGAAAATGCGGTTTTGTGTGAAGCTGAATTGTTGTTTCCGGAAAGTACGACACGTTATTGTTTGTATATAGTTTTGGTAGAAATGTTTTTGGAGGGAAACATGTGTCGAATTGGGTAAGTATCGTAACAGAAACAGTAAATGTTAATTTGTTAGTAATGTTGTTTATTGTTGTTCAATAAGTTTTATTGTTAACTATTTATTATGTTAATCAGTACATTCCTACAGTGAACTTTGTTATTTTTTATGTGATAATGTTCATTTTAGTTGTAGATAGTTTGTCTACATAATTCATATCTACTGTTTTGTATAGACATAAATATTCTTAGATTTTATTAACCAATTTAGCAGTATATCGTATCTCCTTCAGCTGGTGGGGTGCTCATCGTTGTGGGTAGTGTTGTAGTGGGTAGGTACGTCGCTGGCGCGGTACGTAATTAATTAAGACAATACTGTAGTATTAGAGTGTATAAGGTTACAAAACGTTTGACGCATAACCGCAAAAGAGTAGTAAAGTTTAACGTCCCCATTGTAATAAGCGTAAAAAATACGCTAAAGTTGTTCTTTTACATTTTTTTTATTTTGCTGTCCTTGCATACTACCAAATGTACTCCATCTCTTTATCAATTAAATGGTTGATTAAAATTTAAGACAACTTTTATCATTGATTATGTGCTATTGCTTCATGTTCATTTTCGTGCAAACTACACATGAAACTTTACTTTTTGAGCTATCAAATTTATTTACGAAGGAAGTTGTGGTTGTTAATTATGTTATGGCGTACTATTGAAAATAACAATGCTGTTGTACGGTGATTTCTGCTGCGGTTTTTGTTCATTTTTTGTAACGATTGTCTTGTATAAAGTATAGTGGACACAGTAAATTATACTGTTAGAATGTAGATGTTGGTAGTCATTTTTTTTTAAGTGGTTTTGGTTTATTTCTCACAAAGACCATCTGTAGTTTACTGCATATATATAGTGAATGTTATTTTATACATGGTGCGAAACAGTTGATGTTCATAGTAATTTGTAATGATTAACAAAATTAGTATTGTTGTATGCGTACATGATTTCTTTGAATACATACTGTACTTGTTCCCGTCAACATAATATATAACTTTTACCTTCTTGTCTATGGTTTTGCAGGTATAAAAATAAAAGGCCGCAAGTGTAAAACCATCACTGAAACATGGGCGAAGGTGCTAAACAATATCGTTCTAACTTGGTTGCATTACGTGATTTGCTGTCAGATATGGAGATACGAGATGGGATGAAAGAACGACTAAGAAAAACTCCATTCTGGGCACTGTTTAACACATTAATAACAACGAAGTTCGATAGGTCATTTATTAGTAAATACGAAAAAAATGTCGAACTGCTCATCCGTGCTTACACCGGTGCGGACGGAGTTTTCAGAATTGGCGGTAAGGAATTACAATTTACCGCGAGAGACATATCATTGATATTCGGTATACCGTTCGGGTTTAGTTCATACAAAATACCGTCATACGGTAGAAAACCGGATAGCCCTTTTGTACGTAAGTGGTTTCGAAATGTGGATGGGATGGTTCAAGCGTCCAACATTAGGAATGCTGCGATAGAGGCGTCGATGTTAAGAACAAATTCTGGGTACGTCGACGCTGCAAAGCTAGTGTGCCTTTACACGTTTTGTACATTGTTTTTCCCGACTTCTGGAGTATTCGTCAAATGGAGTTTTATGGATTGTATATCTAGAATGGATGAAATTGGGAATTACAATTGGTCGGTGTTGATTTACGACTAGTTGATAGCGTCACTTGATAAAAATCACACCAGCCCCTACAAATGCTACGGATGTGTCATTAGCTTGTTGGTAATAACCTCTAAACTTCTATATATATTAGATTTTATAATAAATATTATATTAATTGCAACACATTGGTATTGTTTACTTGAATTCAGTACTGGTTTTGCGAGAGAACCAATGTTATTGAACCAGTTGATATCAACTTGTACCCCCGATTCATGAAGTGGGATCTTGCAAAATTGAGCTCGGTACTAGCAGATGACATCGTTCTACGCGAACATGTGGAACTACAGGTATTGTGATTGTGTACATATTACATGGAATTTCAGTTCATCATCTGCGCATGACAAATTAATATATTGAATGTTTTGTGTGATACAGTTTAGTTATGCTTCATATAAATATTTGTAAACTATATAGTTATTGTAAACAGGGGAATACTTACTTCGTTATCATGTGTGTGTAATTTGATATCAATATCCCACTTTTTTTATACGATGACATGCATGTTTACTGTTTCGGTCTACCAAAAAGTAAAGTTTACTGCTACATTGGTGAGCATGTGATTGTAAAGAGTAAAGTTTACTGATACATTACTGTCTAGGTACACTAACATGGTGACCATAATTCTTCATTCTTATGAAATTTATCTTCAGATAAGAAATATGTTTTTTGATGCTGAGTTAGTACAGTAAAGTTAACTGTTAACAAACGTTTGTTCTGTAACGCGGCTTATAATATTACATACTTTATATGGCTATGTTTATGTCCTAATGTATTAACAACTTTTCCTGATAACTATATTGTATGTGAACAGATTAATCTTGGAAGGATTCACAAAACGGAGATCGAGGAAGAGGTTTTGGGCGAAGACATTGACTCTGATCCGGAGGACTATATGTTGATTGACAATTTGTACGACGCGGGTTACACATATGAAGACATCCCATCCAGTAGCACTAATGCGGATGGTGATGGTACTCCGGAAGAATCACCCAATAAGCAAGATGATCACGTGTTGAAAAAATTAAAAGAGATGGAAGTTGAAGTTCAACATTTGCAAAGGTTGTGCAGTGATAAAGATGTTTTGTGCAAGAAATTATCCGACGAACTTTCAGATATGAAGAAGGATATGGAGGAAATAGAAGTGGCTAAGCAAGAGACCTTTGAGAAATTGAAAATCGAAATTGAATTACTTGAAAAGAAAGTTAAGTTAATGGAAGAGAAGGAGAACAGTGAGGTTAGGAGATTGAAGGAGGAGTTGGCAAGGGCAACGGAGCAAATTGAAGAACTAGTTGCTCAGAAGGTTGAGGCAGAGATATTCCGAGAGCAAAGCCATAAGACGACTACTTCTCCTTCTAATGTTCGTGACAGCAAACAAAAATCTAATGAGGAAATTGCAAATATGCACGATGTGACACCAAGTCATATTCAACAACTCGTGAGTTCAATGGTTCGACGATTAAAGAACAAAGACCATAGGAAGGAAAAGAAGTCTGATGTGTTTGTCTACCAACCACAAGTTAGGGGTAGGTTGAAGAGAAGAGCTTCCAAACCTTCCAAGCAAAGCCCAACAAAGAAGAAAGCGAAGAATGAGGATGTCATAGATGTCGAAATTGAGGAGAAGAGGTTGACACCCAAAATAAAAGTAACGAAGTTGAAGCGAAACGTTTTGACAAGGAGAGGGGTTGTTGCTAAGTATCTTTCTGAGTTGACACTTCAAACGATAAAGTCATGGAAGAACGACGAATACGGGTATTAGTTAGTTTATATTATCATACGCATTTAAAGTTTTGTATGCATATATTAGATGTGAAATGTTATACAGTAAATGTTACTGTATGCAATGTAACATTTAATATATGCTGAATACAAAATGAAATAGTTTTCTAAATATTGACAACTATTTACGTATAAATTCAAA
Source organism: Sambucus nigra (assembly GCA_949130495.1). Taxonomy (NCBI): domain Eukaryota; kingdom Viridiplantae; phylum Streptophyta; class Magnoliopsida; order Dipsacales; family Adoxaceae; genus Sambucus; species Sambucus nigra. The sequence continues at coordinate 303,708,424 of OX422207.1, read as the reverse complement.
TTTACAACCGACGTAACGGTTTCCAGTGTTTGTGATTAATTTAAGTTTGTAAGTTAATTACCGATATTTACCTATGAACGCAAATTGCCAACGGAAGTAATGTTATATCCAGTACACTGTTTAACGTGTTTTTTGTTGTGTTATTGAAGGGAAATTGTTTGCTTCGGTGGGGACCTCGGATATTCTGTTTTTCGTAAAGATATCTTTGAAGTAATAACCGAAAAGTGTATCGGAACAAATGTGGGTAATCGAATAGCTTTCATTTATTCAATTATGTCATTCCGTTCCATATGGTGACATTTAAGCATGTAACAAAAATAATATGAAGATATATACTATTAATTTGGATAATATGTTTTTATAGGTGGTTGATGCATACACGGATATTTTGGATAAGGAGCTCGTTGCCTATGCATCAACACTTCCAGATGATAATTTATTCGATCGTTCTGTGTTCTTCTCTAGCATGTGTTGGGTGAGTTTTTATTTGCAAATTTGTATGTATTGATGTCTAGAATATCATTATTGAAATAGGTCATACAGTAAACGTTACTGTTTAGTAGAGTTACATATATAAATGAGTAACATATAAAAATATGATGGGTCACAGTAATGTTTACTGTATGACCTATTTCAGTATTGTTATGCATAGTTGACTACAACTCTAAAAGTCTGATATGCATTTGTAACTTTAGCATATCTCATACAGTAAAGTTTACTGCTTTAGCTGTTACAGCCTATAGTGCTGTACATGAGTAATTTACTTGCATACTAAACGTGAGATATGGCATTTATAATTTTTACATCTCGCAAACAGTGAAGTTTACTGTACAAAATGTTTTGTTTTTGTAAATGCATAAGTTAATTGCCTATCTCATACACTAAACTTTATTGTGTAGTTGACCTACATAGTTAAATGACGTACATATCTCATATTATCACACCTGCTTTTCTGTAATGTGCAGCCCATGATTCGTGACAAAATGGATGGGTTGCGTAAGTTCTTTATCGATATGAAACTTGAGATAGCTCCAAGGGCGACGCGGTGGTATTTCTTTCCCATAATTTCGGCCTCGTCACGGAAAAGCAGAGAGGGGTACCACTTCCATCTTATGGTTCTCGACACACACGAGGGATGTTGGAAGCACTACAATCCCCTCATACCTAGGGATGGGATGGAGGACTTGTACCTATCCGATGCCCATATATTAGTAAGTACTATTAAGGCATTTCAATTTTCAATACGTAAGATAACATACCTAACATATCATACATTTCAGTTTACTGTTAAACATTGCATCATTGTAACGTTATTTTTTTAGTACGAACTGTCGATTGTAACATTAATAAGCTGCTTGTTTTTTTCATACACAATCACATGCATCCTAGTAAGGTTGTATTGACATACAAATTTTGTTTATGATGATAATATTACACAGTAAATTTTTATGTCACGAGCAATTTTGTTTTATGACATTTATAAAACTTATCCTTCAAATAAGTTTGTATTATTGCGTTGATTATACGTACAGAAGTTAGTGTCAAATCGTATTCATAATCTTAAATCTATCATGATCGCATTACATTCGTGCAGAAAGAACATGTGGAAATGAAACTTGTACAAATTAAAAACAAAGATAAAGAAGATGTCGACAATCAAGGGATATCACATCCGTATCCGGCGACACAAGATTTTTTGCATCCAGTGTATCAAATTCGTGATTGTCCGCAACAAAGCCAGGGAACGTAATACTTCTTCGTAATATTCCCAATCTTTGTAATGGTTTTCCCGCAAGATCATTGTATTAATTATTCAATATATTTTTTCAGGGTTGATTGCGGAGTTGCAATTTGCTATTACATGTCAAAGCTCTCAAAATCATGTGACATTCCTCCGGAAATGAGCAGAGAGACTATGCGAGAATACAGGCCGCATTTGGTCGAGCGTATTTTGAACCATATTCCACCAAAAACAGACTGATAGAGACCAGGAATCATTCACATTTGGAATTGCAAACTCATAATACGTGTTAATTCGTTGATGTCCATAAAATGTGGTGCTGGGATGTTTTTTTTGGGTTTTAATTAGGTTCTAAGTTGATTTTGTGAATGACCACGCAACATTGTAGTTTTGGTATATAGACAGCCCGTGCATGCACGATTTGCATCAGGTCTAACAGTAAAGTTTACTTTATGAAATGTTTCAACCTTTCCATGGCTAATTGACTTGCGTATGTCATACATCAAACTTTACTGTTAGACTTGCTGGACATGGTGCATGCACGACTTGACTAGATATGGACTCATTATATTGTAGTGCTGCACGATGTGTATCCAACGGTCATTGCGTATTTACGATTATGTGAAGTTGAATTGTAAATTTTGTTTACATTCAATAATTGTTGAGATGTACATGAATGGGCATGCGTGACTCGTGAAAATTAAAGTTTATTTGAAGAAGGGAATCATGTAACCATTTTGTGATTGGGAGGTGACGAGCATCACGTACAAAATAATTAAAGCACTAAGATACAATCAAGACATACGTTTGTTGAACGTTACTATGTCACGTGTGTATGCTAAAGTACGAATTTGCCAATGATTTTCTCCACTCAATTTGATATGCATCCCAGATAACTTGCCACACAAATTACATTTCATGTGTTGCAAACAATATATATGATGTGATTCGGGTAAAACTTATGGAACTGTCTACAGCAACCCACTTTTATGATCCGAAAAACACGGGTAAACCATTTAGGTATCAAGTGCACATTCGAAAAACGCATCATGAACCATTTCCTTTTATCATCATTCTGCAGAATCAACAACAATTAATGTGATACCAAACATTGCCTATAAAATAAGACAATCGTTAAACCGTACAAATAATTAAAATAATTTCCTTGAGTTTTGTAGAAACAAATATTTCTACTTAGCATAGCATAAGTTTATTTTCTGAATGACCACGCAACATTGTAGCGTCGGTATCTATACATGTCGTGCATGAACGATGTGCATCAGGTCTAACAGTAAAGTTTACTGTATGACCTGTTTGAACTTTTCCATGGCCAATTGACTTACGTATGTCATACAACAAACGTTACTGTTAGACTTGCTGGACATGTTGCATGCACGACTTGACTAGATGACTGACTCATTATATTGTAGTGCTGCACGATGTGTATCCAACGGTCATTGCGTATTTACGACTATGTGAATTTGAATTGTTAATTTTGTTTACATTCAATAATTGTTGAGAAGTAGACGAATGGGCATGCGTGACTCGTGAAAATTCAAGTTTATTGGAAGAAGGGAATCATGTAATCATTTTGTGATTGGGAGGTGACGAGCGTCACGTATAAAAGAATTAAAGCAATAAGACACAATCAAGACATACGTTTGTTGAACGTTACTTCGTTACCTCCCAATCAAAAGTTGGCAGTAAGATACAATCAAGACATACGTTAGCATATCATAAGTTGATTTTCTGAATGACCACGTAACATTGTACTGTACGTATCTAGACATGTCGTAAATGAACGCCGTGACGCAGGTCTAACAAGAATGTTTACTGTATGATCTGTTTACACTTACATGTCTAATTTACTTACATATGTCATACAACAAACATTCTTGTTAGACCTGCTTCACGGCGTTCATTTACGACATGTCTAGATAACTCACGAAGTCTATATTGCTGCTGCGTGACGTTTATTCAATGGTCATTGAATATTTCTGATTATTTGAAGTCGATTTGTTAATTTTTTATTCAATAATTATTGGTTTAGATGTCGAAGAATGGGCTTGCGTGACTCATCAAAATTCAAGTTTATTGGAAAAAGGGAATCATTTACCCATTTTGTGATCTGAGTCAAATTCACATTTGTGTTGAACTGTAGGGGGCTTCGAAACCCAAAAAAAAAATTATTCTATCAATGACCAAATAACAATGATGTGCCGTTTTTTAGTGATGTCGTGCATGAACGCTGTGCAGCAGGCCTAACAGTGAAGTTTAACAGATGTGTTGTTTCGCCTTACACATGACTAATTGACTTACGTATGTCACAAAGTAAACTTTACTGATTGACCTACTGCACATCGTGCATATACTACATGAATAGAAAACTCAAGAAGTATATTTTGCTTCTGAACGACGTGTATCCAACGGTCATTGAGTACTGTCAATTATGATAAGTTGATCTGGTAAATTTTACAATATTCATTAATGGTTGAGATGTCGACACATTAACATTGATGTCGAAATATCATACTACAATTACTCATTTGTAATATGTGACCATTGTATACAGTAACATTTACTGTGCAGTTGAAAACTAATAAAACTTCATCGAATTATATATTGTAATGAAATAATCATTTAAAAACAAACTAGAATAAAAAATGCAAATACATCATAACTCCTTCAACGGTTCTACACACGTCTTCTTGTTGTGATTCCCAATTTTTTTGCACCTGCTACATGTTATAGACTTTACTTCCTCGCCCCTCGAATTAATACGTTTGGTCTTCGGTCTACCCGGAGGACGTTTAACATCTGGTGGTTTGATTATCGCATCATCAAAAGATAAGTTTACTCTATTACATGAAGGAATTGGTAATATTGCAAACCCATACGTTTTCAAGAACATATCGACTGAGAAAATCTCATCAATGTAATCCTTCAACTCGTACCCGCATCTCTGAATTACGATAGATGCATGATCACACGGAAAACCATTCAGCTGCCATTTACAACATGAGCACATCCTGTACTGCATATTAACATTATAAACTTCATACGACCGAACCTCGAATATGAATTCAGTTGCCTTGTTCACAACCCAAGTACGACCTATCTCCAACGACTCTCTGAAACGGCGATTCATACGTGGACAAAGGTAACCGGTCCATGCTTTCGCTTCGTCTCGCCTAATAGTGTTCAACTTCATAATCTTACATCTAATTGTATCTACTAAGTCTGTGATTGGGAGCTGACGAGCGTCACGTATCCAAGAGTTAAAGGACTCAACCACATTTGAATACATTTCACCATAACGTTGACCACCAAAATGTGCATTGCTCCAATGTTCATTCGATATCGTGGACAAAAATTCACGAATTCTTTGTCCTCCTTCAGCCAACAACCAAGCCATACGTTTGTTGAACGTTTCTTCATCAGGTGCATAAGCGCAAAGTATAAATATTTCAATGATTTTTTCCTTCACTTTTCTATGAATCCCAGTTAACTTGTCCCTCAAATTACATTTCAAGTGTTGCAAACAATATCCATGATGTGAATCGGGGAATACCTTTGAAACCGACTTCAGTAACCCATTGTTACGATCCGAAATAAACGTGTAAACCATTGAGGTGTCAATGATCTTCGAAAACTGAATCATGAACCATTCCCAGTTATCATCATTCTCCGAGTCAACAATGGCGAAAGCTATAGGAAACATGCCTATGACATAAGGCAACAATAAATTTTTTTTCAATGATATAAAATATACTGCGTGATTGATCTAGTCATGTAGTCCATGCACGCTGTGCAGCATGTCTAACAGGAAAGTTCACTGTATGCTATATGTAGGTCAATTAGTCATGTAAAAGATGTTACAGTTCATACAATAAACTTTACTGTTATACCTGCTGCCTAGCGTGTATGAACAAAATAACTACATTTCTCACCCATTAAATTGAATTGTTTACAACGTAAAGTACTACGCAACACCCAAACAATTACTACCCGTACATAGTTTGTTGACTGTAATCATCAATAGAAGTACATACTGTACCATGATTTCAACATATTTGACATATTATCTACAATATGTCAAATTCAGCAAACATATTATTATCAAATCGTTTGACAACTAAACATGTAGTCGATAAATCAACAATTGGAAGAATGCTAATGTAAATACCTTCATTTGCATTTTTTCCCGTCGGCGCCAATAGAATTCCTTTGTACCTGCTTTTCAAAAACGTGCCATCCAAGAATATCAAGGGTCGACAATACTTGAAACCCTCTATACATGCATGAAATGCTACGAACATCCTTTCGAATCGACCACTATCAGAATTGTATTCGATCGACAAATGACTATCGGGGTTTGAATCCATAGCCGCGTCAACATACCATCTTAACTTGTCAAATGAAAGTGATTCATCGTCGAACACACATCTCTTCGCTTTTTCTACAGCCCGCCACGCCGTGCTATATTCAAGATCATATCCATACTCATCTGAAATATATGCGACAATGTCAATGGGGCGAGTCGTATTATTTTTTCTTATGCGATTTGTTATTTCGTTAGCAATTACGCCCGAAGACAAACGGCCATGTTTACGAATTCTATACGCAACTCCACACGTGTGCTCATCATAAAATTTCTTAACAGAAAAAAATCCGTTAACCGTGTCAACCCTTCCATGAACATACCAACCACATCCTGTCGATATTCTGTACTTACACACAGCGGTAACTCGATTCAAATCATTCTTTATGTAGTTGAATTCAAATCCAACTTCTGCTGCATACTTACAAAGCACATCACGGAACTCAGCCACCCCACCTCTATATCGTTGACCAACCTTAGAAATACCGTCCGACCAACCAAATGATAACAAACGTTTAGTTGTATTACGACTTTCTTCACGCAATGCCTCATCCAAACGCTCTAAATCTGCATCTTCGAGTAAAATTTCATCATTACAATCATCAGAATTCCCTTCTCCATCACTTAGAACCACCTCCCGAGTCATTATATTGACATCCACAGTTTCAATGCCGTGTTTATGACAATACGATAACATTGTTGAAATATCCTCATCAAAATCAAGTGCACATTGAGGGTGCCCTACTAAATTATAAGACAATGCAATTTTGGCATTTGCTAAATCAATCCACCTGCTACGAATACATTCAACCAACTCCGTAACAGTCGTTCGATCTTGTAACATCTTGACAAATGTCCTATCCATATACTTGCAGAACAATGTGACAAACACTTCCATGATCACTACAACAAAAAATGAAAAGTAAGCCAAAACCTATGTAAGGTCACCTCACCATACTATGTGCTTATGTTAAGAACTTGATGTTAGTATATTCATATGAATTTGAATGTAGCATGAATATAAACAACGATGGAAACGTTTAAAATGTTTTTATATTAATTTATTGTGTGCTGAACTCTCAACCTACTTCATAGTATATATCATTCAGTAAATGTATTTGTTTGAGGTATATAAGTTAATTATTCATGTACAACCTCAAACAGGTCATACAGTAAACCTTACTGTTATAACTGCTACACAACATGTACGCAGAAAACACTGTATAAAACAGTACTAAAACACAAAACAGAGATTAAACGATGATGGGGCAAATCGTATTCAATGAAATCTAAAATTATCAACAAACACACCATACCCTCAAATCAAAACACATATGTGACGTACTTAGAATTATGTGTTTGTGTGGAACAAACTGTACAAACCCAAAAAATAATGTTACTAACAACACTGTAAAATCTAAGAATATCTGGTCAACAAATTAAATTACTTTGTTTTCCTAATGTATGTTGCAACAATGTTCCCCAACATCGTAAATTTGTAAAAACCATAACAGAACGAGTAACAAATAATAAATTCCATATATACAACATCGTAAATACACCATACCCACTGCAAATGCAAGAAAACCATGTAAACACCAAAACAGAGTTGTGTAGAAGTAAGCAGTGTTTGAAAGAAACACATCAAAATTGAGATAAAAAAGACTCTTTCAAAATCAAAAACAAAATCGAAGAAAAATGTTTCAAAAACCAAAATAAAATTGCTCTTTCATTGTAGCAGGGGATCTTACCGAAAGTGTACTAACTACCAAACCACGGACAACAGCAAACAAATCCGAGTTTTATGAACCTTCATCCATAGTTTAACGAAAAATGGTAAGGGTTTTGAAACTGGACGCTTGAATGGTTGTAAGGAAAGCCATACATGATGAGTTTGCAATTTGAAAGTTGAAATTTGAAAACTCCCATAGAAATCGGAAGGAAGGAGGAAACCGTTGGTTACGAGTTCTTCGATTTTGGAATTGATGGGTATTTCAGTCATTTCCTTGTATTTTAACCGCACGTTTATGTTGGTTAGGACTTTAAAGGTTATAAGAAAGTCAATGGGACTTAAATGTATGTTGACCTCCTAAATGGGACTTAAATATAATTTGCTCTAGTTTTAAACTCAGTTTATATCCCCAACGATAATATTCAGCTAGAACACGATTTCGACCAGAAGCCTTCTTTTAGTTATTGACAACTAATACCCGCGTGTCATTTAGATAATTGGGTAGATTGTGATTCTTTATGGTCCCTTGGATTGTTTTAATTATCTACGGCTATCATAAATTCCTTTCCAATCCGTGTGCCTTTATTTGCACCAATAACCTCACACCTTCTTTGACTATAAATTGAGACCATGGTTTTCATTTTTTATTTGATGAGAAATTCAAAAGAGTGTCGAAATTCTGTCCAAATTGAAACTAGAGAGAGAAAATAAAGAGAGAGAGAGAGATTATACACACTTAACACACAAGTCTTCTTGAACATGATTTGATCTTGTTCATAGATCAAATCAAATACAAGAACGCTAATATTCTTTTTATTTCTATTTTCTGTACTTAATTCTTTTGAAATATGTTTGAATCTTTTAACATGTTTTCAAAACTCTCCTATTAGGGTTTGATTTTACTGTTGTGAAATATTTTTAAGAACAACCCTAATATTTTCACTACTGTTTTTCAAAATTTAAACCGATTCTAGTGAAGACTCTCTTGTTTAGATCTATTTTTTGAGATCTATATTGGTGTGTTTCTTGTAAATTTTGATATATACTATTGTCTTATCTCGTAAGACCAGGTATACCACTAAAACTCTTCTAGTTAAAGGTATTTTGATTCTTAAAGGAGAACCACTTCGCAATACTCTTCGCATATATTGTATGTGTAGTTTTTCTGCCTAAATCCATGTTAAAAATAATATGAATGTTTAGTTTTTGTGTTTAAGCACAAAAATCACACATGGACTTACACGATTCTTGCTTAATCTGTTATATCTTGATAGATCTGCCTTAGATATAAATACCTGCAAGCTTTACTTTCTGTACAAATACCTCACATGAAAAAGTAGGATTAATAACCAGAAACTCTCCTAATAAATTTTGAATTTATTATTATTTTTTTAATAACCTAGCTTAATCAAGATAATAATTAGGACTTTAAGTAACTAGTTAAACATAATCTAGTTTGTCACCTAGTTAAAAATTTAGGTAAAAGTTTAAATTGGTTATGCTTGAGTCCTTTTTACGAACTCGTAGGTATCTCGAGTTTACTCAACTCTAGTTACTTCCACATAATGTTTAAAAGTGCACCATCCCCCACTCTCACGTCTAACACTATGCTCTTTCCCCGAAGTGGAAGATGCCTAGTATTAAAAAAATTGATGGATATAAAGATTCCGTTTAGCACTTGGAGACCCAAAGATTGCTCATGATTATTCAAGATACCCAAGATAAGGTCCTGTATAGGGATTTTCCTTATACGTTAAGGGGAAATGCTAGGCTGTAGTTTTCTAAACTCAAGATAAGGATCATCACAAGCTTCACTGAGTTGGTAGTGTCCTTTATCATCCACTTTATTATGGAACCAAAGATGAGGAAGACCATCACCTCCCTTCTCCACTTCAAGCAGAAGACCAACGAGTGTCTCCGGGAGAATGCTAAGAAGTTTATTCAAGAATCCCTCCAGTTTGATGAACTAAATGACACCATTTTTGTTGCGACCTTTATCTCATGTCTCACCTCAAAAGACCTGCTGAGGTCCTTTAGCAAGAAGCCTCCAAAATCTATGATCGAGCTACTCGAAATTGCTCATAAATATATGAATACTGAGGATACTATCTCAGTAAGGCATGACATAGCCTCTCCTTAGCAGTGAAGCAGAAAGATGTCTTATCTCGTATTAGGGAGACATTAGAAGCAATGGAGGCCAAGAAAAATAAAGGTGAAGGTACGAAGAATGAGTCTTCGGAGGCGAAACACTTCACTTCGCTCACAACCACCATAAATAAGTCCTTTACAGCAGTAGAATCTCATTACCTCTTGCCTCAGGGAAAGCCCATGAGAACTAGTTATGGAAAAAGGGACAAGTTTAAGTTTTGTCTATTCCACAAAGACCATGTCCATAACAACAAAAATGACTTTGCGTTTAATCAAGCCATTAGAGAAATCATCAAAAGGGGATACCTTAAAGCTCTTGTGTCCCAATACACTGACAAAGTTCCGTACAATAATAATAACCACAAAAATAAGGGTGATGTTCCCCTGAGAGATGTAAAATGCATCTCGGGGGGACTTCGCGGGGGGTGGACTCTCTACCATTGCCAAAAAATCCCCCCTCAGGAGTATCTAATAAAAAATGGTGCAAGTCAATCATGTCTCCTTACCTAATGAAGATCCTAAAGAAACCCCAATGATAGTCTTCTCGAAACAGAACTAAGGAGGGTTTGATTGCCTCATGACACCCCCTTCATCATCACAGTAATCATGGGAAACGCTAATATTAAGAGGGTTCTAATTGATACTGGGAGGTTTATAGATATCCTATTCTTAGATGTCGTTGAGTCTATGGGACTTAACGCAAATCACCAGTCACCACCCCTCTCATTGGATTCAATGGAGAGTGAACCTATTCCTTGGTGTATGTCAGTTGAGAATGTGTTTCTCGACGATGGCTACCCAAATAAAAAATTAATTCTCCTAATTCAAGAAAAATGTTTATTAATTTATTATTACAAAAGGGTTTAACAATCCAAAAGTCTATGTGAAAAAATATTTTACGATGTTTTAGAATATCTCAAGTGTTATCTTCTTAGCTAATACAATGATTCTAAAAGATGAGAAAAGAGAAAAATAAGCACAAGAGCGGATGTATGAGGAAAAAGCTTACTAAAGGAAAAACATCGGGTTGATAAGGACGATAAATGCACTATGGTAGTGTTTTACAACTAAAAAACAGATTTACAACCTTATGACACTATAATTGACTAGACATTCTTTCCTACCATATTCTCCTTAGAGAGTGCCAACAGCTGGAGTACGGTGTACAAGCACAACCAATTTTGGTCCGCGAACAATGCTTTGAATCTTTTGGCCAAAATTTTCCTTTTAAAGTAAAAGTAATTTATGTTATTTCGAGATGGAGCCTTTAAGCATCCAAAATTCTACACCTAGGATCTTTGAGGGAATCCTATAGATATGCGTGTTAGTGTTTATGCAAATAATATGGTGCTTTAAGTCTCAAAATGATTTTTTCCAAGCAGAATAAGAGAAAATATTTAATCACCAATGAAGATTAGATATTTGAACCAATGTGAGAAAATATACCTTTATTAGAAATAATGTCTTGAAAGAACTCAAAGAAGAGGAGTGATAAAATTTGCTCTCAAATCAATCAAATGTTTTCATCAATAAAAATATTTTTTCAAGGCTCTCACTCTTAGATTGGAAGAGAAAACAACACCTTAACCTATAGGCCATTGATTATAATATGTTTAAAGTCTCAAATTCTAGATGTCACACTCTTAAGGTGTTAAGTAGTCACATCAGGATCTTAGTCACCCGAAAATTTATAATTGACACACTAACTAAGAAGGTCTTAAGGAAAGATCTTGTGCAAAAGTGACTTTCAGCGCCGACAAACACGTGTTGTCATAGGGTCGCTGCTCGAGTTATTACATCGTTACGGTGAAACCTAAAGCGATACTAGTCGTGCATTAGTTCAAACTTTTTGCATGGTACACAAGGAACCAACGAGATAATGTCGCTATAGCGATGAGGACCATCATTTTGGTGGAACGACTATGAAGCAAGTCGCTTTTTTCTAGAGGTTTTGAAATATGAATAAGAAAATGCCAGCGATAAGTTTCGTTGCAATGAGACAAACCGTCGCTTTGACGTAGCTGAGGTGAGGCAGGTCACACATGTGTCCAGAAATTTTGTCCAATTTGCCTTACACGATTTTCAAAACAGTTTTAAGGCAAACTCTGAGTATGTTTGGTTTTCGCATGAACACGCATACTTAAAATACACAAAGAGATACAATTCTTTATAAAATAGATTTGTCTATTTGAAAAGTATATTTTCATGTGTATTTGACAAAACTACAAAACCATGGTTAATTAAAAAGATTTTGTAATTATAAAAATAGATTAACCAAGGTGGATATAAGTCCGCTAAGTCTTATACCTTTAACTAAATTGTGTGCTTGAGGTTCGGTATTGAGTGAATTCGATTATTTGATGAAGGTTTACGGTGACATCTTGGACAAAGACTCAATCATGTTTTGGTCAAGGAATTCAGACAATATATTTTGTGGAGCATATCGAGTACACTATACGCTTACAATCTCCTCTTTGTCGAATTTTGAGGCAAAACATAAAAAGAAAAAATAATAAGAAAATGGAGGAAATCTTCCAATTTATGACTCGCTTGGACAAAGGTAAATACAAAAATAGAAAATTACATCTCTTATTCAAACATTCCTATCACACACTAGCAAACTCATTAAGGTACCAATGTGAAGAAATATGACAAGGACACATGATAAATATGAACATATGAAAATAACATTATGACCATCAACATTATATCTATCTAAAATAACTCTTATTAAACATGATATAGCAACAAACAACTCTAAGCAACCCAATATGCTTTAATAACTGTACTCCCCCTATCTACAAACTTCTCCCCTTTTTATCACGCAAAGCAACAAAGAAAAGAACCAAGCACATAATAGGATCAAGTTTTTGAAGAATTTTAAGAGAGTAAAACATGATAATCAAACCAACAAATGAAGATGAATGATATAGTGAGTAAATAATTAAAATGTTAGTCTAAGCAAGATATAGTAATGAGAGGAATAGGTCTACAATCAATAATTTATACTACATATGGGAAGATAAAATATATCAAACAAAGATATTCGAAATGCTAAAAGATGATAAACATTCAAAAATTAAGACTTTACAAAGATTGTAATAAATATGATCAATTTGAACCATAATCCAAATAACTCTAAACTAAACTTAAAACAAACAAAAATACATTGTTTAATCTTCTTTTTTAACATCCTAATGACACACAAATCAATAAGCTCGATATTAGCATTATGCAAGGTGTTCCTAACATTCTGCGCATGCGTATCAAATTATTATTAAGTGTCATCATAGAAAGAAGATTTCATCGGACCAAATGATGATGGCAAACTAGAACCCAATTGAGTAGATATTCAAGAAATAGTAGAATTTATCTCATTTTTAGTTAGAGGGAATGGACTAAATGCTCATGATGTGTAGGGGTAGGATGAGGAGGTGGTGGAGAAATGACATGCGGTGGTATAGTGGGGTTATTAAGGTCGCTAAGCTGAGAAATTGACTTAAAATATGAATAAATAGTCAATATAGACATCGCATTTTCCTTAACTTCCCTTGGAAGCAAAATAACTCCACACTCGAATAGCAAACACATGATAAAATGACCGTAGGGCACAACGCGAGGTTTAAAATTATCCTTAGTGTAAAAAAAAATCCAATCCGCGATCAAGTCACACAAACACATACCAAAACCTGAACTAATGGCAAAACAACAATCGTGCAGATTTGGAAGTTACGTTGTGAGGGTGGTACGTGGGAAGAAATATAAGAACAAACAACCGTATTTAGTATGTATAAGTCATTAGCAAGATAAACATGAAAAAAAGTCCTAACATTTTATTCATGGCAATAGTTCTCTTAAAAGAGTGATAGCGTCCCGGCTGCTAGGTCCACTAAAATAATTTTTGCAAGGAGTTTTGGGATATTTTTCTTCTGGAACACTAAAGTGGTTGTTATCCACTTAGAAGAAAGTTTCACTTGAATTTCCCTTGCGGACCCCCTATTCTAGTACCCTCTAAACACCTCCTTAAATCCCTATCACTTCTCCTCCCACCCTAAAACCCAGGTTTCTAAACCTTAATCTAGAGGCTAACGGACCCTCTTGAGCCCTATTTGACTTTGGTCACTCTCGAACTCGAAAAAAATCTTATTTTACCTTTATAGGGATATGAATCCCCTTTCGAAAGGTCCATACCGTGTGCGAATCGGCCTTACACTTCGCGTACACTCACCTTTTTACTCTAAGCCTTAATCTATAGGTCACTGGCCTCTACCGAGCCTCGTTTGATTTTGGTCAACTCTTAAACCAAAGAGAATCTCATTGCACCTTTACAGTAATCTTAATCCCCTTTCCAACATTCCATAATGTGCAGGAATCGGCCTTACCATTCGCTCGTACTAACCTTTTTACTCTGAGAACCCCCGTAAAGAGGCCATCGGGTGCTTTTGAGCTATGTTTGACTTTTGTCAACTCTCAAACCCGAGAGTGGCCCATATATTTTTATAGAATTCTAAATTCCCATTCCAATAGCTTACCAATGCATGATTCAAACTTGTAGTTTGTATTTTTTCCCGTTTTTCCAAAAAAGTTCTTTTCGAACTGTTTATAGGCACCCCAAACATCGGCCTGTAGGCCGGGGTGTACTTTACTTCGCTAGCAAGACTAGGGTATGCCGATAGGCAGGCTAGGGCCTATGCCGATCGGCAGTCCCCTGAACCCTAATATTTACTATTTAAAGATTTCATGACCTCATTCCCCCTAAAAAACCCTTTTCAGTAATTAGAACATTCCTTGTCTTAAAATCAATACGTCTCCACTCCAAAAAATCCAACTTTTCAGCATTCCCCTCACTTTCGTTACCTCACTTTATACCACATTTTGCCACTTACCTCACCCCTACTACATCATCATCCTATCACCCTAAAATCAGCCTACTCTCCTCCAAAAATCAATAGGAGGTCTATTCCAACTATTTTCTAATTCATATAATTAATGTTGTTTATTTAATTTACTTACATTTTCGATACCTTTTAGTCTTACTCCATTATCACACATCAACTAATATACTTTTTAATTACTAGTATTCACATAATATATTTTCATAAAACCAAAAAGACAAATAGGGGGTTCACCTATAAACCCCTAAGTAGGATTTTCTCACCTTTTCTACACTTTTAGACTATAGCATTCTTTCCAAAATAACTAAAGAGGAGTACTAAATTTGGATTTATAGGTTAAATCCCACCCTTGTGATATGTCGAACTATGTGGACTTTGATGCCTATTTTGGCTATGTAGGCATCTCAAGTCATTATCGGGATTCAAGCCCTATTTTACTCATTGAGTTACCTTTGTTTATGTCTCACATTTAGTAGTATTGCACATACGTATACGCCTACGTATTATTGTTCCCACCCAATATGCACATTAACTTTCTCATACTGAATCGTGATTCGGTGGACACTAACATCATGTTTTCTATTATATTTTTTTTGTTTACTCCTTAAAATTACTCTTCTCTGTCCTTCCCATGACATGAGTAGGATGATTTCTCTTTCTCAACTATTTCCATATCACACACATTATATGCATGAGTCACATCTTGGAGAAAAAAGAGAACATTGTTGTAGCCCATGAGAGATCGAATGGGATGAATGGGTGCCTAATACATTCCCATTACATAACTTAGCTCTCAGGACCTTAATTTATTTTGTTTTGTATGGATCAAATTTTCTTTTGATGCTATTTTTTTTACAATGGATGTATTCTTTTGCCTGTTTTGAGTAAAATAAGTTGGAGAATATATTTTCAACATTTTCCTCCCCTTTGACGATGACCAATTTATATCCGTGGCGGGCCGCGAAGATTGGGCGAGTGACTCAAAGAGGATTCCTATCCTCGAATCCCCACACACGTCGAGAGAGATTTCCCCGTTTTCTCTCCTTTCGAGGCTAGCCCAAACTAAAGGACTCCTGGATGGACACAACCCCCCAGTTTAGCAGAAAGAGTTCTGTAGCCTTCGTGATCCTTACCATTTACAAGAGTATAATAAAATTCTCTCACCATGTTTGGATAACATGGTCCGGTTTGAAAGCAAATACCAAACCAATCTCTTTTATCCAAACACTCATAAAAACGCATGTCGAAAAAATATTCCAAATCTATTGACCTCTCCTAATGCACGAAACGCGTGGCAAAGATTTCATCAAACCTGGAGTGTTCGGTGGAGGTTAAGGTATGTGATATTGATTTTAGATAATTAAGATAGCCTGAAATCACAAACTAAGACACAAACGCAGAAATACTAAGAGATATGGTAATGAAAACCAAAGGTCCTATTCTAGCACTATGAGTAGACAAACCAAAAAAATGAAAAATATAATTTATACACAATATGAGTTGCCCGAGAGATTCAACATAAACTCAAGATAAATTGAAAATCATCAATCATGGAGAAGATATCATCAATATCTAACAAACAACTATCACCAATTCCTAACCTAAAAAAATCTAAATTAGAGAATCTATCGAATATAAACTTACCAAGATGATGATTTAATTCGCTAGAGAGGTAAAGATAACCTAAAAGACTTCCAAGATAAAAAATTGTGAGAGAGGCATGATGTTTCTCTCATGGCGAAAGTGGTTTTGAGAGAAAAGTGGGTAAAAGATTAAAACAACCCGATTTGGGGTTTTGTCGTTCCCAGGTTTCGCCGCTGAAACGATTAAGTTCTCGCTAGTCGCACTATCATTACTGCTATGAAGCTCTAGAGAAATAGGTCTGGAAGCTTCTAAAATAGTACAAATGAAAGGAAATGTACATATAGACTCTGAGCTATAAAGCAAATACATTTAATCCCTAAAATATTATTTTGGAAAACAAACAAGCAAAAAAAGGATCATACAATGGTTATTGGTTATTTCAAATACTCTAGAAAAATAATGGTTTTAGCATTCAATAGCCTAAGGTCAAATTAAGCCATAAAAGTATAGAGTAAAATTAAATGCATAATTCATGATAGAAAGTGAATAGAATGAATATAAACTCGTAAAATCGAAGAACGAATATCAATGTTTGAACTCACTTTTGAAAAATTTACACTTTATGAAATAAAGAGGAAGCCTCATTTTTTCTTAGAAATAAATATTTCTTATTTAACCATGTGGTTCTTTTAGACTTAAAATTGAAAAATCCAATTATGTTATATCTTTTCTATACAAAAACTATGTTTTTAATGCATCTTCGTATAAAGAATTTCAATTGTCCTTGGTTGAACAAGTTGAGATTATGTGTGTTGTAACAGGGCTTTGTGTCAGCGAAGATCTTATTCACTGGTCATGAACAGATGAAAACGAAGTTGGTCTAAACGCCTGGCACAAGACGCAACTTACATTTAATGCTGGTTCACATCAGTGAAATAAACATTGCGTCAGGGAAGGTCCCATCTCGCTGGTCGCCATTTGAAGTAACCATAAATGAAAATATTTGTTATATCCACCACCTTAGTCGCTGTCCCTTCTCTTCAGTGGATCCTGGCTTTACTGCATCGTAGGATCCCACGAGTTGTATCTCCCCTTGTCACTTATATTTTGAGTAATATCTCTTGGGAAGTTGTTTTTAAACATAATATTTTTTCCATCCAACAAAGATTGGTTCTTATCTAATATGAATGATTCGCTTGAGTATGTACACACTTGTCTTCATACTTAAGTACTATACGTACTCATTACAAGTCTTCTTCTACCTTGTTGAGTTTTATTTTAAGGGAGATATTTTAAGAAGAAAAAAATTCAACATATTTCTTTGTTCTTCTCTTGTGTGATTCTTCAAGCACTTTGATTCATTCTTGAATCTTTTAAAGTAAGACTTTTGTACGTAAGCAAGATATGACAAATCATTTTTCAAATTTATATGTTCTTGAGTATAGCCTTATTTGAAGCTTGAAAAACAAACATGTGAGGTTTTAGAGAGAAACCTTTTTAGTATATATTTTCAACCATAGGATACATTAACGCATCCTAGTTGTAGTTGGTGGTTGCTGATTAGTTATGTTGAATCATAACGAAGTGATTCTTCCACTATAAAAAGTTATGAAATTAGTATAAACAAGGTTGAATCTAAGTTCTCTAGACATATACATTTATCCTAAGTGATTAACTCAGGGTAAATGAGATGCAGGATTGGGTATAAGTTTTATGAAGCTTTCTAGAGACCTCTTGAACTGGAATCAAACATGTATTTTGTAGCACATAATAAGACAATTCATAATGTCGTGGGTCACTTGAGTATACTAAACTCTTCCAAAATTTAACCTATGAAAATATTAGATAATTTGGGACCTCCCATTATGTAAAATTTACAATCCAATAAAACCCACATTCTTAGTCGGTTAAAGTATCGGCCCTTTGTATCCAAATGTCACTAAAATTTTAGTATTAACCATGATTGTGCTTTGTCTTACCATAATAATAGATAACACTAATATATGCCAAAAGAGTGTTATATCATTTAAACACACATGGTTATATATATAGAGAGAGTACCTACCACATTCCATTTCGATATTAAATGTTTAGAAATAAGGAAGTTCAAGTCAAAATTTAAAATGTCTTTTTCATATCTCCGAGTTACTTATATATGTTATC
Source organism: Sambucus nigra (assembly GCA_949130495.1). Taxonomy (NCBI): domain Eukaryota; kingdom Viridiplantae; phylum Streptophyta; class Magnoliopsida; order Dipsacales; family Adoxaceae; genus Sambucus; species Sambucus nigra. The sequence goes on along the minus strand of OX422207.1, from coordinate 303,689,780 downwards.
TTATATTTTTCCTTTCATCCTCATAGTTGTTTTAAAAACTACTTTCACTTGTGAGAGACTCAAAATTATTGGTATATAATCACTGTATTTGCTCACACAATGATATGAGATGATTTGAAAAGTTCTATTTTTAGTTGATTTAAATATGGGGTTGCAATCATCATGGTGCCTATACACAATCAAATGTCATTTGAAGATATCATGTACGAGTGTATCGCATGATTTTCTGGCCCGAAGAAAGGTATATTCCATCTTATATATTCAATTGACGAACAATCGATTTGCGTGCTTGAATGTGATAAGGTGTGAGGGAAATGTTTCTATCACAATGAATGTTAGAAGAACCTTTTATTAAAATTTTTGTAGTTGAAATTCCGAATCAATTGAATTCATTATAATTATCAAATGGCGATGGGTTTGAGGAGAATTTTTTTGTAAAACAATTACAAATATTTGATTGAAAATAATTTTTCAACATAAAGATTCTTCTCTTGGAAAGTTGGAGAACATATATAAGCCATATGGATCAAAGATTTGAGGGTGGTGCTAAGCAATTTAGAGACAAGTTCGCTAAATATGTAATTGAAGTAGGGCTTAAGTTAGTTAATATAAATAATGAAAAAACTAAGCTGACAACAAAGTGGTTTAAGAAAATAATTTGATGGCTGTAGATGGCGTGTTCACGCATTAGTCTAATTATGAAATGACTTATTTTATATAAGGAAACTTAATAATGTTCATACATTTAGTGGGTTGATTCTTAGTCGAAAGGGTTCAATGATGAGATCAAAGTTAGTGTCCTCCGTATTGGGATCCTAAATTAGGGATAAACCCATAGTATAATCAATCAAAGTTGAAAAATAGTTTAAGGAGAATTTTAGGTTGGATATCGAATCTCATCGAGCTCGATATGGGAAAGAGTTTGTGAAGGCAATGTTTAATAGGGGAGGAGAAATTGTCATTTCAAATTTTGGATGTTTATAATGAACTTTTGTTGGGATCAAACCTGAGTTCACATTTTGTTATTGAGTGTGATCCCATCACCAATAAGTATAGATTATTGTTTGTTGCGTTCGATGTGTGTATCAAAGGTTTTGCGTATTTCCGCCTATTGTTATTTATTGATGGTACATTTTTAAAGAACGAATATAAAGGTCAACTGTTAGGAGAAACGGGAAAGATGGGTAAATAATGCATATTATTTTATCTTTATCTTTTTTCTTTTAATATATATTTGGTATGCAAAATGAGTATGATATAGATGCCATTATTGATCAAGTTTTTAAAGAAAAAAATTGCAATAAATTTGATTCGGGTTTATGTAAAATTTGATTGAGTTTTTAAAGGAAAACTATATCAATGCATACATATAAATTCTCATCCAATAACATAGTCGGGGAATAATTTTGTGTTTATAAATGCTCATACAACATAGTACAAACCAAATAAAAAGACATGATTAGTACACTTCAAATTATCCATTATTAAATTTTAATTTCAAGTATATGTATCTATATACACCCAAAAAATTCCGTAGTCCATACACACAAGGGTATCTACGATTTTAGGTGGCACATACATAAATTTGGACATCCCTTAAATAGAGAAACATTATCTATTGCAATCTGAGTGATGAAATATGACATTTTTACATTATGAATATGTTATTTACGTTGTGTTATAAATATAAAATTTCAAGTTTGTTATTGTATTTACTATTTCGTTTATCTTACCATCGTTTTTATGATGTAAATACAATATGTTTTTTCATATTTTTAAAAAAGTTTATTTTTTCTTACACAAGATGTAGTAAGTAAGATGAATTTACAAATTATTGCTATATGACAATAATGTGAATATAGGTGTACATCTCTATCTAATGTTGTCATGTAATTCGTAGTCTTTGTGATATTATGTACCTTGTATATATATATATATATACCTTGCTTAGGAACTTTCCCATATTGTATAAAGTATGGTACGACAATGACTAAAACTTGTGTTGGATACCGTACACAAGATATCGCTATACCTCCCAAGTAATACACTAGGTTTTGATCATTAAATTAACATTTAAAATGAAGTACAATTTTGTTTACAAAGTCATGTATTTATTTGTTAATTATATTAATTTTGTGGTAATTACATTTTAAATCTAACCACAAGTGATTGTTTATTTCGTTTTTCTAGGTATTTTCCCCTTTGCGTCCCCCACTGTCGACCTGGAAATAAAAGACGACTAGGACTGGTTTTTGCATATTTTATCTGATATATTAAAGTATAAAAAATCAAGTTATCACCTTTATATATGATAGGAATGATGGATTATGTTATGATATCTCAAAGATTTTCAGGTCATCACTTCATTGGCATTGTATTCCACATATAAAGAAAAATGTATTGGTGAAATATCTAAGGAAAGGACGGTCGAAGCATCGTGATAAGATTGTTGGTCTGTTTGTACATATGCATATGCAGCCACAAATTTTTATTTAATGAGTGTATGGAGAATGTGTTGAAAGAGGGTGGAGACAAAAGGGATCATTTTTAGAGAATTTTTCATATAAAAATTGGGCAAATGAACATTTTCAAGGTAAGCAGTATGGAAACATGACCTCTAAAATTATTGAGTCATTGAACTCATGAATTTTGGAGGAACACCACATATAGATCACAAAAATTATAGATGGAATTCGATTGAAAGTGATGAAGTTAATGTGTGATAGGATGTCTGGATCAGGCCAACGAACCAGTTTATTATGTCATAAGATATAAACGATTATACGGGAAATTTTGGAAATAGGACGTAACTAGTACGTTAGTATAATAAGTGACTATGTGTATGAATTATTTTATTAGGTTAAAGTAAACATATGCTTGTGTAACACATGGCTGATTAAAAGTCTACCGTGTCCACACACTTGTATAACTATGTTTGTGTAACACGTGGCACTAAACATGTTTATGTAGCACAAAGAGCAGTGTAATTGAAGACGAAGGTATCACACCTCCTAAGACATGAAAACCAAGTAAACCTAGATTAAAACATATCAAGTCATCTGGTGAGGTGAGGCCAAATAAGTGTGGTAGATGTGGTTATGCCAATAGGCACAACAAAATGACATGCACCACACCAATTTAATTTTATTTGTCTAGTTCCTATTTTGGGTTTGTCAAATTATTAGTTTATTAAGCTTTATTCAATAAAATTGTTATTTCTGTAACACTCCGCATATTTTTTCATTGAGGGTGATCAAACCTTGATGCCAAATTATGCAAGATGTTATAATTAAATACCATTACTTGTATTCGACAAAAATATGAAACGTTTAAAACTTCTTCCACAAAATATAAATTGAGATAATCCAACAAGTATAAAATATTCACCAGAATAAGATCCATCATCATGATAAAACTCTAGTAACATAAAACTCAAATGATATAAAGTCAGCTACATTAATCTATCTAACTATAATCCATAAATCAACTGTGGTATCAAATGACCTACTAAATCCAATACAATCACCTCATAAATAGATAGGGTGGAAAGGAAACTAAACTAATAAAAGATAATAAACTTCAGTTGCAAGTCCGCTAAATTACAAAACTATGAACTACCCAACAGCTTATCCTGTAAGGTTAGTCAGCAATCATGGGTCAGTTCCCACTACAAAAATACCAAGTACTTTTTCTAAATAGGATCCATGAATAAACTCATAAGAATTATAAGGGATAAATACTACAATAGAATATTTTAATTAACGAAGCAATATAACAACGATGCGAGTCACGTAAAACTATAACAAATTTATGTTTATATAAATTTTAATTAAATCTATTTCCATTATATTTCTCAATATCATTCATCTTTACCATATTAATATATTATCGATGCAACACTATTAAAGACATTTTTCCTTTCTATTGGCCCTCCACATACTCATGCTGTGCCTAACATCTTAACCCATTAAATCCACATACATCACAATACCCTGTCAGCCAAAATGATTAGCCCGCACATACTACGATGTTCCCCACACAACACATGTCACTATAGCCAGTTACCTAGGTCCTAGAATTATCACAATGGCCAACTGACATGAGACAATGCACATACACGTGATGCCAATATAAAACCGTTAAACTATCCAATACAGTGTGAGTCCCGTATATATAGTGTAGCCAGTAAACCCAAAACCACACATGCAATGATGCCACATCAATCCGTCTCTAATACCCATTTATTTTCTTAGGTATTGATTATCTTTTTTATTATCATGTTTCCATTATTTACAGCTAGCCCACAATATAATTAGGGCATCACAACTAAATCCATCCTTGGTTCCTTACCTAAAGATCACCAAAACCATAAGTATCACCTAGTCTCATGCCTAGGATAGATCAACATAACAATATACTACCTATTCCAATACCAAGAAAGTACCAAAATGTATAAGTGAACACTCCTAAGTCCCATACCTTAAAAAAAGCCGACAATAATTAATATGCCTGCTTGCTAGTCACATATATAGAAAGTAACCTATCTATAACAAGGGTGAAGGTACAACTAACGTGCATAATCCTAACATCCCAATGATGTCATTTTATAACACAACCAAATAATACATTTATCGCATTCTTAATATGTAAGGACAAATTTCCACAATGAGTCAATTTGTAGTATTGGCTTGTTCCGTTGATCAAAACACGTAGTTTTTTATAGTGTAGTATACTCAGACCACATGTAAAGATAAGTTAGCGACAATATTTGCACAAGTCACGTTCAAAGCTTGAATCATGTCGCCTACTCGTTCCTAAAAGTATATGACCCTTTTGATATTTGGAGGTTAAACCTTTTGAGGCTTTAAAATATTTTTTACACTAAATTTCTAAAGTGTTTTAAACATTTTGAGGCATGAAAAAGGTTAATAAAAAACTACTATTGTGCAGTACTATAAAAATAGGTTTTTCAAAAAATGTGGGAGAGTGCACAGTTGAAGAAAAACAATTTTTTTTAAAAAAGCATTGGGTCGTTCGAATGACATAGTACCTCATTCGGACGACGTACCTGATCTCGTACGAACCAAAATCTAATGAGATATCAAACGAGATTCTAATGAAGGGGGAAATTGGTTCGTTAGTACCTCATTTGAAGTTTGTTCTAATGAGGTTACCAATCTCGTTGGAAGGAGCTTCAAACAGTGATTTAAAGAGATTATAATGAAGTAAAATCTACTCGTTTATTAAGCTCATTTGATCCATGTTATAATGAAATAAAGGCCTTCATTCGAATGATATGTGTAATGTCATTAGAATGACCGGGAAAAAAATCTAAGTTTTCAAAAAAAAGTTTAAACTCAGTGTCAAAAACATTTTAACGCCTCAAAAAGTTTAACCTCCAAATATCAAATGGGTTATAAACCTTTAGGAATGAATAGGCGGTATGATGTAAGCTTTGAATGTGACTTGTGAAAATATGGGCGCCAACTTATCTTCACACATGAGCTTGAGTATATTATACTCTAAGAAATTATGTGTTTTGATCAACAGAATAAGCCATTTCTACAAATTTACTCATTGTGGAAATTTGTGTTTACAAGTCTCCCCCTTTGGCTATTCCGGGACAAAACACAAAAAAAAGGAAAAAATTGAATCGCTAAGCCAGGCCGTTAATTTAATCTAATGACCATCCTAAACCCAAAATTTAAAATACATAAGACAACCTAACAACCTAGCAACAAATGGTCTATGTGATGCGTCCATAGGATGTACATGTAGAATAATGCCCCCCACACGAAACAAACTACCTGTGACTCATGGCAGGCTACAAGTAATATAAATAGATTAATAATATCAAAATCCACCTAAATTTATTCTTCCCCCTTTTGTCCAGAAAAGATAATGGGATGGAACATACATTTGCAAGGTTAGTCTGTCACATAAAAAGAAAAGTACATCACGAGAGATATGAAATGGAATATCATCACAAGATAGAGAAATAATGGAATGAGATATAGCAACTACAAATAGAATCATATAGAATGAATACACTAAATAGTAATAACAACTCAGTATATATAAATAAAACTATAGAATAACAGAGTACAAATTTGATCCAAAGATACTGTATCAAATACAGAACCAGTACAAGAGAAAATACAAAATTTAGAATAAGGAAAACATCTCTCAGAAGTACATCAGAAAAGTATAGCCAGAAATCATAAGCACCATAATCTCTTCTAGGTGTTGAACGAGAGGAACAAGCTCCTAGATATTGCTCTTGGCGACGCATGTCCTCGAAATATCATGTGTCATCTTCTCCATAGGCTCTGTAAAAATATAACAATCCTGCTGACGATCGATTTCCAACTGTTATACCTATGAACGCAAATCCCTAACATCCTAGACTCGGTGGGTGGTGGGTGGGAGGTAGTGGATGGAATGGAACCAGTAGGTGAGGAAAAAGAAGTTGGTTGATAATAAGTCGATTGAGACGTGGGAGGAAAAGGAGCTGTAAGAATATGACTCCTAGATCGACTCAGGGAATGACGATCAATACTCTGATAATTGATTAAGGCGATGACAGAGGGTATAGGAAATACTCATCATGAAGGAAGTGGTGAATGATGAGCACATTAAATGTGAGAGATTGTCTAACGGGGGTAGATCCAGAGTTTGTAACGAAACTCAGGATCAAGTAAATGTGAGCAGGGAGGTCAATGACAACACCTAGGCTGATGGCATACATAAGGCGGATATGGACCCATGTGATCTAGGTATGGTTTGTTCATGGAAGGAAACATGAGAAAATGATCCAATTAAGGATCCTAAAGTAGTCTTGAAATTAGAATGGAAAAGCGTGGACGTGGCCATTCGACGCTTTTAAAAAATAAAAAGCTTTGTCCCATCAATGTCAGGGGACTCATAATTGACCCATGAAAAGGTGGTATTAGGAGCCCTGGGAAGATAGAGAGATGGGTAGAATTAAATTCCTTAGTAATGACTATTTCTTTGCCTCTAACCGTAGAGAAGAGGCTGCGCCGACTGACAGACATACCCAAAAATATTTTGAAAGAGGTCGGGGTACACAAAAATCAGTAAGGGAGAACAAGGGCTCTCAACCTCGATTAGACATCCAGTTATACACTATTGTCTCAGAAAGGGAAAATATAAGAACAATCTTTTCATGTACGCAGGCATATACATGAAAATAGAGAGCGATAAACTGAACCTAAGTTTGTCGCGTTTCCCACCTAATATGGTTAAAGGGGGATAATTAACGATGAGTCCTCGAGAGGAGGAACCCTCCTCAGGTTCATCGTTATCGAAAGTACGATAATGACGCGGAATAGCCAATCAAATGAGGGATTGAAACTGCCTAGGATAAAGGCTAGGAAACTTAAGGGGTGCGAAACACACTCATTAAGAATCCTATCTCCATCATATGTCCAACCGAACCGCCACAAGTCAACTGAAAAGTAACCAACAAACAGAAAAACCAACCCAAACTCAACAAAAATGATAGATATCAGAGGAAAAAAACATAAAGGAAAAGTCAAAATTATTTCAGTGATCATTTTAGAGAAAAACATTAAACAAAAATCATGAGCAAGTGAAAAACAATAACCTTTTATTTATCGGGGCAAAATAAAAATATTTTTATATGAGTTTTTTGAAATAAAAAAAATACATACCCCCCCCTAAAAAAATGGATTTTACATCTTTTACACCCAAAAAAACATTTTACTAGAAATTTTGCAAAAAAAAATATGAATCAACAATTTGTTAAAAACAAGGTGTAGAAAGAGATGAGACCCCAAAACAAAGGAAAAATGAAGAAAATACCTAAAAGGAGACCAAAACCCCCAAACTCCAAAGCTTGAAATGGGTACTCTAAAACCTTTTAAACCCTCAATAATGGAGGATAAAAGATGGGTGGAGATGATTGATGGGAGATTGTGTGGTGAAGGGGTGAAAAGATTAGAAAATAAGGGTCAATAGTGGTTTGGGTTAGAGAGAGGAAGAGCGAAATCGCTGCTAAGATGAAAATACAAGGGTAAGGGTTGTAAAAAATGAAGGGCACACTAGGAAAGTAGGAAATCACGAAAAAAACTAACTTCATTCGAACGAGGCACAATGTCTCTTTTGAACGACCTTGCGAGAACTTTAATCCAAACCCATGAAAATGGATAAAATGGAAAAAGATAGAAGAAATGACAAGAAACAAAAGAAAATGTTTTTAAATTTTAAATTTTTTCATGGAGGCATCATCATAAGTTTACGCTTAAGTGCACAATGCCAACCAACAATACTAATAGTAAAGTACCCAAATCAACCTTAGAGCAAAAAATTGGACTCAATAGAAGTCGACTTTATTATACAAAAATGGTCTGGAAGATTCGATGATTCTCCGGCTAATAACATCATTCATAAATGCAAGATTATGATGCAAACCCATTGATCTTCAATTTATAACACCCTGAAAATTAACATTTTTCAATCTCACACAACATCTTGAAGATATCATATATTGAATTTAGCTTTTGAAGCACCAATGATAAACATTTGGCCTTGAAATTCATTTTTATTTGCCAAATATTCTTTTAGGCTCTTTTCAATGGAGGATTTTCAGTAAAGGAGATTGCTCATTTCATATCCCCTTCCCCTCTTCACTCAATTTTGATAAAATAATTAAAATAAGACCAATGGTTATTGCATGCATAATTTTTCCTATCGCATATGGAATGAAGTAATAAGATAGATAAGACAACACATTACTTTACCAAGCAAATGTAAAACATGTAAAACATTCTAAAGAGACGATGTAAGGTGTGTGCATATAAGGTGACGAGATGAGATCGACATAGAACGAATTGTCATAAAAGGGCATAATTCATCCTAAAAATGCATAACTAAACACAAGTAACACATAACTTAGTCTATCTCGCCATGGTAACTCAAGTGAACAAGGAGTGTAATGGTGTTCCGAACCTCTTAATTTTGCATCCCAAATGGTGACAAAAAAGAAAAATCTTTTTGTATTTTTGTAAAAATATGTAAAAAGAAAATCTTTTTGGATTTTTAAAATAGGAAATGTAGACAAATTTAAAATCTAGTTCATAGGGGACAAAGAATGATAATGGAAGCTCACCCTAAACTAGATATCTACCTCGAACTCAATCAATGGAACAAACCCCGATAGACTTCCTAAGATCCTCAAACCTAAGGGCATCTAGAGGTTTGGTAAAAATATCGGCCAATTAACATTCAGTGCTAACAAAGCTTAAGGAAAATATCTTTTCTTCGACGAGATCACGAATATAATGCTCGCAAGTCTGAATATTCTTTATGTGGGAATATGTGATAGGATTACGAGAGATATGGACTACACTCTTATTATCACTGTAAATAGTCATTGTGCCTTGTGGAACACCTTAATCCTTCAATATTTGCTTAATCCAAATGAGTTGTCTGCAACAACTCTGGACGATGATTTATTCGGCCTCTGCCATTGACAAATAAATGGAGTTTTGCTTCTTGCTCATCCAAGAGATAAGAGCACTCCCAAAGTAAAAACAGCCACCCAAAGTGATTTTGTATCCATAAACATATCCTGCCCAATTGAGATCCGAATAGGACGATAAACAATCATCGATGTCAAAGGAATACTAAATTTTGAAAGACAGGGTCCCTCTAACTGATTGTTCTTTTTAGTGCTAGTAAGTGTAAATCTTTTATGGATGCCTGATAACAAGCACGGACTCCTACACTAAAAAATGTCAGTATGGTTAACGGTTAAATATATAAGACTACCTATTATAATCCTAAAAAGTGTGTTCTTTACGTACTTACCTTAATTGTCTTTACCAAAATTATCCGTGGAAATCATGGGTGTGTGTGCATGCTTAGACGAGTCTAAAATAATATTCTACACTAGTTCTCTCACATACTTAGATTGGTATATGAAAATTCCACTATTGAGTTGATTCACCGGAGATGTAGGAAGAACGTAAGCTCATCGACAATACTCATCACAAATTCACTCTGCATTTCTCCTACAAAAAATATGAGTATGTTGGTCACATGTGGAGCTAAATACTGTGTCATCGACATAGACTTATGCAACCAAAATGGAACCTTTATCCCGACGAACAAACAACATTATATCTTCTCCCTCTTTCGTGAAGCAATGAGCTAAGAGATAAGAGTTATTAATTTCATACCAAGCACGAGGTACTTTCTTCAAATCGTATAGGGATTTCTTTATATAAAAGATGTGGTCCGGGTACTTAGGGTCTTCACACACTTTTGGTTATGCCACGTAGACCTCCTCCTATAAAATGCCATTAAGGAAGGCACTGTTGACATCCATTTGATAAAGCTTAAACTTTAGATGACATGTTATGGCTAGCAAAAGGCGAGCGGACTCTAGCATAGAAACAATAACAAATGTCTCGTCAAAGTCAACACCCTCGATTTGGGTGTAACCTTGAGCAACCAACCTAACTTTGTTATGAACAATGATACTATAATCATCCATCATATTCTTATAAATCTACTTGGTACCAATGACGTTAGTGTCACTGGGCTAGGGGACTAGTTACCAAACATCATTTTTTTGAAACTGAAGCAAATATTCTTGAATATAATTAATCCAATGCTCATCTTTGAGTGCTTTCTTGATGTTCTTTGGATCAATCTTTAAGGTGTAACAAAGGTAGGTAACCTTATTCTTTAGTTTATCACGATTCTTGACTCCCTAGTAGGGATTCTTAAGGATATTAGTGGAGTTATGGCTCTTACGAACTCAAGAAGGTGGATCCTTTTTGTCAATAACGGGGTCCATCGATTCATTTTGAGGAACAATGGGATCAATACAAGGGGTGCTTTATTTTTATACAAAAGGGAATCATCATCAACAACCAATGTGCAAGGAACATCATCTTTTATTGTAAAATTTATGAATTCTATGACCTTAGAGATAGAAAGGTTTTAAACCCTATAATCTCGACTGTTCTATAAATATCCTAAAAATATTCTCTCACCACTTCTCGAGTCAAACTTTCCTAAATGCCCTCTATCACAAAGGATGTAACACGAACACCCTAAAACTCATAAATATGATAAATTGGGATTTTTACTGGTCCATAATTTATATGGAGTTTGATTTGTGTGTGGGCGTAAATAAACCCTATTCACCTAATAGCACATGGTTCTAACTGCATCTTCTTAAAAATGCCTCATCACTTTCCTTCCAAGAAGCATGGACCTTGCCATCTCTTAAATTATTCGATTCTTCCTTTCAACAATGCCATTTTGCCTAGGAGTATGAATGATCAAAAACTCATGTTTGACGATAACTTTAACACAAAAATCACCAATTCTTAAATCAGTAAGTTTAGTGCCATTGTCACTATGAACTCGATTTATAGTGACACCATGTTAATTTTGAAGGACACGAAACTTACTATTAGAATCTTAAGAATATTAGACTTTTCTCCAAGAAATCCAATGATAGAATATCTTAAAATCATAACCATAACTAGATTATATTTCTTACCAATAATACTCTTCGTACACGTGGGAACCATAAGATCCATGTGTATCAACTCAAAAACATGGGAGGTGTTAATGGCATTCAACTTCCTATGGGGACTCTTGATTTGTTTTCCTTATTGGAAAGGACCAAAAATGGAGGAAGTTAGTTTTCCTAATGATGGAAATCCACGAACTAGGTATTTCTTTACTAAACGCTTAAGATCTCTAAAGTTAACATGACCTAGTCGTTGATGCCAAAGATCGGCAGTGAAGACCCTGGCACTGTTATAAACGAATGAAGACGTGGGAATGATATTGTAGAAATTATCAGAAGTCCTCACACCTTGAAGTATAGTATTTACATATTCTAAAAGATATTACACTCTGTCTTATTAAACTTAACAACTAGGTTTTATATCGCACAATTGGCTTATGCTAATTAAATTTGCTTTGAGTACATCAACATAAAGCACATTGTCTAGTTTTGGGAACCCATAAATTTTAGTGGATCCTAATCCCATAATCTTATACCTACACCCATCACCAAAGGTGACCTTACCATCCTTGTGATCCTCAAATGTGGTAAAAAGTGATTTATCACATGTCATATGTCTGGAGCATCGACTATCAAAATACCACTAGGAAGTATTACGAGCCTTAAGATAAACATGAACAACTAAAGCCTTCGTGGCCTTATCTTTGGCAACCCAAGTAGGAGTTGTATTATTATTGTTCCGAGTCTGTGGGTTAGAATTATTCCCGTTAGGCATAGACAACCTCTAAAATTCATTCGTTAAACCTTTAAAAGTATTGGGTAGATACTCAACTTGCTTTTTAAGGCTAGCCAGTTGGCTCTAGTTGGGTGTAGGAGAAAGAGTACGAGAGTTATTCATAATATTGGTATAAAAGTATCTATGATGACCCTTTTTGTTATAACGTTTTCAAACATACGGTTGATTGGGTATTAACTTAATAGGTTGCCTAGGAGGATCTCTATTTGGTAGATTAGTTTTTGGAGTTTTTGTATCAGAAACAAACTTGGCTATAGGTACAAATTCAAAATTGGACATTTCAACCTCTTCATACTCTATACCTTTTATTTCTTAAAGCCTTTCTCCTTATAAACTAGGACTGGTCCGAGAAAAAACTTCCCCATTCTCCTATAACTGTTCTCAAGAGTGACTTTGACATCAGGAGAAACCTCAAGATCTTTATCAACTTTGACAATATTGGCTTCAAGCATTTCACAAATCTCTAAAAAGTCTTGAAGATCTTTGGTGATAAGAGCTAAAGTTCAGTTAAATCATTCTTCTCTTTACCCACTACCATGAGTTTCTCAAAAAGAGAAACCTTAATTGCTTCAAGTTGACTAACTAAGGCCTCATTCTCTTTCAAGACTTTCAACTCTTTTTCAGCGTCAACACCTTTATAGTTAACTTTTTATTACTCTTGTGAAGTCTTAGGGATTCAGTGTAGAGCTCAGAATAGGCAGAATGGAAATCACTTTCTTCCACATCACTTTCACTAGAACTACAACTCGTTCAATACCTCATGAGAGGTTAGAATCACCTTCAAACTTATCATGCACAAGATTATCATCATGAGTATGTGAAATACTCGTGGAGCTTACATGACTATCCATGAAAGTATTAAAGTTATTCCCAGACGAAATAGTCACTAGATGCAAGGACATGGCTTTATAAATGTCCGTCATAATTAAGTATGTCGTATACCGCTACAAGTCATCAAAGAATTGAGGAAGTTTACATCTACAAAAGATGAATTCGAATTTCAAGTGGACTTCAACATTCAATTCCAACGAGATGCTTTCGGTAAAAATATGTTTAAGGTCCATTTGCATTTCATATTAAAAGTGTTGGGATATTTTTTATAAAGGTTAAAATATTTTTCTAATTATAAAAAATGTTTTTGAAATTTTTATAAATGTTTTCTATATAAAGATTTTTTTTTTGTTAAAAATAGTTTCATACAAAAGGATTGAAAGGAGGTTTAATATTGAGGTTTAGAATTTTACTAAGTGTGATAGAGAACCTCGGGAATGACGTTTTGATAGTTTAAATGAGATCCATGTCGTTCGAATGACTTGACATCTCGTTCAAACGAGATCAATAGTTGTTCGAGCAACGCTAATTTTTGACCTGACACGCCACCGTCTTAATGATTTCTATATAATGGACTGTCAATGTTTTATTTTTGGCGAGGAGAAGAGTTTTACAGAGAGATAAATATTTTTGAGAGATGAATTTTTTGGTAACTACTTGTGAAGTATGTTTCCTTCTCCCATTTAAGGGTTTAAAGCTTTTGTTTTTCAATTCACAAAATCCTAAATACTTTTATGTAAATTATTTTGTGGAACCCAAGGCATATTTTGGTAGAATTTTATTCTGATGATTTAGGTGCCTTTTATGGTACTGAGCTATTGACTGCGAATCATTAAGGATTACTTGAGGGTGTTCCTTTACTGAAGATTGGACTGCAGTTCGTGTGGGTTTGCTGCGTGGAATCCATTGCTTACTCTAGACTGAGTGTCGATATAGGTTTGATGAGGTAAACTTATTGCAGATTTCGTTGTGATTGTAAAGTGCGATTTAATTCATAGTGAAATAAAAGGTTTTGCCCTTCGGGGATTTTTCCTGAAATTTTTGAGTGAGCATTTTTGTGTTTATGATGGTCTGACACACGCACACATGTAGTGGTATATTTAGGGGCTGATTTTATTTGGTTTAAAATTGACTCCAATTAAATAAATTTATAATTGTAATTTTCTCATTTATTTGAATCTTTATCACACATAGGTTTTACAAATTGGTATCAGTGCGGGTTACACTAATTTATTGTGTATTCCTATTTTTTTAGCAAAATTGTGTGATATTGTTTTTTATTGAAAAATCTGAATTTTAAAAATTGTCGCAATGTTTCCAAGTGAAAACTTATATAATCGATTGTTAATTTTTGACGAGTCTAATTATGCTTATTGTAAAGCCCGCATGAGATCACATCTAAAAGCAATCGATGAGAGAGTTTGGTTAATTTGTGAAAGAGGCTGGACTCCTCCCACTGCCATCGCAAATAATATCACGAATTTAAAATCGGTGTCAGATTGGATTGAGGATGAGTTTAGGTGGAGCACTTTTAATTCACGTGGGCTTAGTGTAATTTTTTGACACATCACCCCCACGAGTTCTGACGTATTATGACGTGAACCACGTCTGAAGAAGCTTGGGATGTTTTAAAACTCACCCACAAAGGCACTAACGCGGTCAAAGAGTCTAAAATTCAAAATTTAATTACTCAATTTGAAACGATTACCATGCTTAAGACTAAGTGTTTTAATGATTTTTATGCCCGTTTGTCTGACATTGTCAACACTAGTTTAAATCTTGGTGAGCCTATACGTGATGCACGAGTGGTTAAAAAGATTTTAAGATCGCTACCAAAACGTTTTATCCCTAAAGTGACTGTTTTAAATACCTTAGCTAATTTGAATCGTCTGAAATTAGAAGAGTTGTCCGGAGACCTCCAGACATCTGAGATTGACATGTTTCCTGACACTATCAAGCCTAAGGATACAGGGATAGCACTTAAATCCCAATCTAAAAGGAAAAATAAAGTGAG
Organism: Sambucus nigra; assembly: GCA_949130495.1. Classification (NCBI taxonomy): domain Eukaryota; kingdom Viridiplantae; phylum Streptophyta; class Magnoliopsida; order Dipsacales; family Adoxaceae; genus Sambucus; species Sambucus nigra. Next base: position 303,674,606 of record OX422207.1, on the reverse strand, counting down.
TTTTTGTGAGTCCGAATCTGAGGACGAGTCTGATTTTGATATGGCCATACTTGCAAAGAATTTTAAAAGGTTTCTCAAGTTTTCAAAACAAAATTCTTCCAATAAAAAGTTTTTTGAGAAAAATAAAGACAAGGCCAAAGAAAGCGATGAGAAAGAGAAAGAGGGTGAGAGAGATTTAAAAAAAGTAACATGTTTTGAGTGTTAGAGCAAATGGGATAAGTCGTTTGAGTGTACCACTAGAATTAGGAGAGAGGGTAAGAAAGTTGATATGCCAATCACCCTTAGTGATAATGAGGATGATGTGAAAGATTCCGAGGATGAGTCTTCACAAGGAAAATTTGTTGCCTTTTTAGCAAGTCACTTGAGCACACCCAATTTATCACACGAAGATGAGGATACTTGTGCGTACGAAATCCCCGAGGATGATTTGAGTGTTTTTAGTGAGTGTGCTAGTGAGGGTGATAGTGAGCTCTAGATTGCATTTAGCGATTTTTACGCCGAGACTTTAAAGAAAAAAAACTGAATAAGGAGTTAAGTCTTTGGTTGAGATATTTGGAGAGAGAGTTAAAAGTTTTAAGGGTATTTGAGGCAAAAGTAAGTCAACTTGAGAAGGTGAAGATTTCTTTGAGTAAACAGTTGATGGCTTTAGGCCGGAAAAAGAGTGAACTTATAACCCACGTATCACAATTATAGAGTAATCTTAAGCACACCCTGGAGGTTAAAGTCACTTTGGAAAACACATCTAAGAAGGAAGGACAGATGGTTATAAATCCCATTTTTAGTAGTGGTGAGAGTTTAGGATTAGGTCATGACAGTGCATCCACTTCCCATGTAGCAATCGAGCCAATTCCCGAGCTTGTGATTGATCCATATGGCTCTCAACCTAACCCACGTAGGCATCCCATACCTGAGAGGATAGCGCATAGGTGACATTTTGAGAGAGGTGTTCCTAAGCCTGTTTATGTTTGCACACACTGCAAGAAGAGAGAACACCTTAGGGAGTTTTGTTTTAAGTTAGGTCATGTGTAACATTTTGCTACTTCAGGTGTTCACACACACGTACCCACACCTGACGCTTAGGATGGTTACACGAGAGATTTTGCATATATTAGGGAGTAGGTAAAGTTTTTAGTCAGGACTTCACATGATCTGATGGAGGTTTTTCATAGGATGTCACTATCTTTGGAAAACTCCACCGAACCTAACGGTTGAGGTTTAGACTTGTTTGCTAACACAACTTGATTTGCATGATGATATTTTTTTTGCCTCTTGCTAGTATGTATTCTTTTGTATTAGATTTTTTTATTTTTGAATAATTTGAAAAATACAAAAAGATTTTTTTGATAAATTTTTTGAAAAAGACAAAAAGAGTTTTGTATTTTGTTTTGCACCGTATATGAATGGACATTTAGGATGACCGAGTCACAATTTCATTCCATATCCATGTGTTTATTTGGTAGTGTTTTGATATGCCTCATCATTTCATTTTTGTGCTTTACAATATTTTGAGTCATTGAGATGTGATTAGTTGTTACTACCGATATGTTTGACTCATAAGTTCTTTTAATGCACACTTGCACGGATTTTTTTGATTATCGTACTTGTTTATCACATATTGGTCGGAGTGTTGTCATCTCAATTCTGTCTTTAAAACGAACTATATGTGATAAAGCTTGACAATGGAAGTAGTGCATGTAAAAACCGTTTACCGTGAGGATTTAAGTGCAATAAAATATGATGAGTGAATCACGGGAAATGGTTGCGATAGCATAAAATTAACTCGCAGTGAAAGCCACCTTTTAAAAGAGCCCGAAAAAATTTAAAGGCAATAAATCGATAAATATGCCAAAAAGCGGCCATGTCAAAAGAAAAATATTAATGATTATTATTTATGAGGGAGTTTGTATGGAAAGAAATGAAAAACGGGTTTGCATGTCCTGGCAGCGTCTTGAAAAAACATTCATAGTTTTAGACGTTATTGGTATGGGAATCATTCTTAACTTTGATGTGTTGATGGATTGAGTCGATGTCATTTAAATTCAACACTTTCAACACCTAAGGACTATTTTGAGATTCATTCGATAGGAGTACACGTATGCATTGTGCACATATGTTATGTTTCATTGCGTTGATTTTCCTATTGAATATGTTCACACCCATTCATTCCGTATCCATGATTTGGTTGTGTTAGTGTAAATTCATGGCGTGTGAATTTAAAAAAAAAATATTTTTTGCATTTTCTGTTTGAAAAATAAAAAAAACAAAAATAGTTTGTGGAAGCTTTTGAGTTACTCTTTGCATAAGCATTGTTTGATCCATATTTTCTATGCATATTTATTGTGACAACTCCATGTTTGTGTTGTTTATTCATTTCCATGTCTATTTTGGTCAAATAAAAAGGGGGGGAACGAATTATGGGGGAGGTTTTGCATTATGGGGGAGATTTGATTATATTGATTGATTTATGTTTATATCATTTCAAACTCGATGTGTTACGAAAGTATTTAATTTGTCCCATGTGTGTAGGTACAAAGTTGATGATCTTTTTGCACACCCTGATGAGAAAAGCTTGAAGATTTGATTGTTGAAGTAAAGTTTGAAGACTTGACATTTTATCTTTCCACTTTTGAGTTCTTGTGAAGGTATATTTGTATAAGTCATTTTTTTAATAGTTCAGATGTTTTTATTTTGTAACAGCATAGGGTGAGAATTGTAAGGACATAATTTTATAAATGTCCGTCATAACTAAGTATGTCGTATACCAATACAAGTCGTCAAAGAATTGAGTAAGTTTACATCTACAAAAGCAGGATTCGAATTTCAAGTGGACTTCAACATTCAACCCAAAGAGATGATTTTGGTAAAAATATGTTTAAGTTCCATTTTCATTTCATATTAAAGTGTTGGGATATTTTTTATAAAGGTTAAAATGTTTGTCTAATTAAAAAAAATGTTTTTGAAAGTTTTATAAATGTTTTTTTATATAAAAGATTTTTTTGTTAAAAACTTTTTCATACAAAAGGATTTAAAGGAGGTTTGATATTGAGGTTTAGAATTTTTCTAAGTGTGATAAAGAACCTTGGGATTGACGTTTGGATGGTTCAAACGAGATCCATGTCATTCGAACGACATGTCATCTCCTTCGAATGAGATCAACAATCGTTCGAGCGACACTGCTTTTTGACCTGACACGCCACTGCCTCAATGATTTCTTTTTGCAGTTCGTGTGGGTTTGGTGCGTGGAATCCATTACTCACTCTAGACTGAGTGTCTATGTAGGTTTTTTGAGGTAAACTTATTGCAGATTTCATTGTGACTGTAAATTGTGATTTAATTCGTAGTGAAATAAAAGGTTTTACCCTTCGGGGATTTTTCCTGAAATCTGTGAGTTAGAATATTTATGTTTATGATGGTTTGACACATGCACACACACAGTTGTATGTTTAGGGGCTGATTTTATTTGGTTTAAAAATGAATCTAATTAAAGAAGTTTATAATTGGAATTTGCGCATTTGTTCGAATCTTTATCACACATAGGTTTTACACTAGAGTTCTCAGACTCATTGTCACTATCACTAATAGTAGCATTGTAGACAATTTTTCCTTTTCTCTTTAGCTTACTAGGACATTTAAATGCTCTATGACCTCGACCTTCACAATCAAAACACCTCTCTAAATTATCTTTTTTAGAGTTTCCATTTTTATTTTTATTTTGATCCCGATCATTAACCTTCCCACTTTATTATTTTTGTTTTTCTTAAATTTTGATTTATAAAATTTGGAAATTTTCTTTTTAAACTTGAGAATTGTTTTAAATTTTTTAGCAAATAAAGACATATCGTCGGGATCAATATCGGACTCATCAGATTCAAAAACTTCCTCTTTTCGGGTTTTAAAGAAACAACCCTATCTTTTTTTTTTTCTTTTTTTTTCTTTTTATCTTTGGGAAAAATGTCTAACTCATATGTTTGGAGATCACCTACAAGCTCTTCAAGTTTCAAAGTATTTAACACTCCTAGTGAATTGAGAACAGTGACTTTAGCAATAAAACAACTACATAAAGATCTTAAAATCTTTTTATTAACTTTATTTTCTTGAATCCTATCACCCAAGTTGTAACACTAGTTAATAATATCAGAGATACATGAATAAAACTCATCAAATGTTTCACTCTCGCTCATGTGAATGGTTTCAAATTGGGTAGTGGGATTTTGAAGTTTAGACGCTTTAACCACTCTCGTTCCCTCATGGGTGAGTTTAATAATTTCCCATAGCTACTTTGAAGTTTCACACGTCATGATATGACAAAAATCCTCAGTTTTGAATAAAACATTTAAACCTCGAGAATTAAAATGACACAGTTTTAACTCATCATCACTCCATTCCTTGACACATTTTATCACAATTGCTTCACTTATTCTATAAGCACATAATTCCAAATAGAGTCAATTTTTATATTTTGGCTTACTCCGTGTTTGTACAAAACTGTTTGAGCAATAGTTTAGGACTCGAGTATATTGACCTTTCAAGACTGTGACGTGGTTTCTTGAAGATGTAGCGAACAAGTTAGAAGATCTACATCATTGTGCTATGTTTTATGCTCGTTTATGTCTTCATATTCCAAGGACCTCTCATGTATGAATGCGTGTTTGTGATGAGCCATGGATATTTATTATTTGGGTGTAAGGTTTTTATAAAATTGTTTTTAAAATGTTTAAAATGATTTTATCTCTTTTTAATATTTTTTTAGAAGAAAATATTTTTTTGCGAGGTTGTTCGAATGAGATATACCTCATTCGAATGAAGTACCTCATCTCGTTTGAATAGACTTCGAACGAAACTTCCATACAGATTTCATAAAGTCCAAAATGCTCATTCGATTTGTTCGTTGGATCCGTGTTCTAACGAGATAAAGTATCTCGTTCTAACGATATACCAAGTCGTTTTAGCGGCCTTGCGAAAAAATATTTTTTTTCTAAATAATATTAATGAGGGATAAAATTATTTTAAACATTTTAAGAAACAATTTATAAAAACCTAACACCTAAAAATATATATCAAAGGCTCGTCATAAATACACATTCATATATGAGAGATCCTTGGAACATGAAGATGAAAACGAGCCCGGAATACGACACGAATATGTAGATCTTCTAACTTGGCCGCTACGTTTTCAAGAAACCACACCGTAGGCTTTAAAGGTAGAAAAAACTCAAGTCCTAACATATGACTTAAAAATTTTTGACCAAACACCGAATAAGCCAAAATATACAAATTGACTCTATTCGAAAATTTGTCCTTACAAATCTCCTCCTTTGGCTATTTTAAGACAAAACCAAAAATAAAATCTCCTATAGGTCGTCAAGATCATCTAAGTCTCAATACTTGACCCCCCAAAAGAAAAAGTACAACTTGACCGACACATGAACTTAAATAGCTTTGCATGCTTGTAACTTTATTGCATGTTGCAAATCTACACACTCAAGCACACCTTCAAATACAAAGAGAATATAACAATATATAAAATCTGCATAAGAATAAACTTCCCATATGATAATGACCCCCACCTAGATAAGACTTCTCCCCTCAAGAAAAGATCTCCTCCTAAAGCTAAAGTGAAAGATACCATTTCTCCCTCTTGTTGTTTAGCAATTGATAATTTCTCCCTAATAAACCATTCCTACCTCCAAAATGTGAGAACATGTAATACCGATTGTAATTATAGAGGAAAGAATAATATCATTCAATGGTGTAAATTGAAACAAGCAATGATTAACAACTTGGCAATGCAAGCACAAATAATCTAAACAATGATCAATCAATACCAATTTTGATGCAAAAATGATACCAACTTGAGTACAAAATGAAGCATGAGATACAAATGCAAATAAGCAACAAGAGATAAAAATATGATCATATATTATACCATTTGATTTAAAGAGAAAGCGCATAGCAAACATGGATTAAATGAAAACGCAAGGACTCAAAACAAAATGATACCATATAACTAAATATGCAAAAGATACCAATAACACACAAGCATATATATAAACAACCATAAAATGACACAAAACGCATAAGCATTACACACTAGCATAGTATAGATGCGTTTAAACATACATATGGTAAAGAGAGTGAAGGGCCGTGAACTAGAAATAAGTGAATTATGAACCAATCAATCGAAAATGTCCAAGGAGTTCTATTTGACCACAATGACTTTATCAAACAAAAATTTAGCCTCATAGTTACAGGTAAAGTGAACTCATAATTAATAAACAAGCACTATTCATACGAGCCTAGAAAATATTGATGATTCTCAAATTAATAACATCGAACACGAAATAACTAGGAATCATTGTGCAAACCCACTGATCTTTTAGTGTATAACACCATTATTTTTTCACTCTCATTTTGAAGATACCAATTTAAGTGAAGAATCAATGAAACAAAATTTGGCCTTGGCAATATTTTCTTTTCTTTTTTCCTTTTAATTTTTTTTGGCGCTTGCCAGTTTTTTCCTTTCATGCAAGAAAGATTTCTCCCTTTGTAGCACCTTTCCATGCACACTCATATTTTCAATAAAATCACAAACTCACGAGCAATGGTTCATGCATGCACAAATTCCTCAATCAAATATATATGTATGATGACAAGATTATTAGGATAATACCTCACTTATCTCATTTAACATATGAAGTTAAAATCCAAACGAGCTTGTGCATGTCCGTGAAGAGGCATGTACAAAGTGAATTCATTAAGCAAGTCAGTTTTAAACTACTCCATGCAAGCCTTATTAAGAACAATCTAAGCACTGAAAATTATAATTAAATGTCTTGAATACGTGAAAATATGGAATGAAGTGGATTCAAACACACCGATATTCTACACAAAATGTGTAAAACTAAACTACACATAAATAAAAATATTTTCGAGTCTTTAAATATTTTTTTCAAAAATGAAACCACTTTAAAACAAAACTCAAAAGGCAGAAAAAATATTTATGTATTTTTTCAATAAGAGCCAAAAAAATGAAAAATCAAAATACAAAAGGATAAACATCATATGACTAAAAATCATATATATATATCATGAAGTACAAAAGTTAGTGTATGAAAAAATGTAAACACAATCAACTATAGCATGTGAAGAATCATGTGCAAGCATTTGAGAATGAACAAGTCTAACATGCAAAGCATTTAAATATGATTTCCTAACCCACGGTGGTGTGACTCGATGCTCTTGTGTTTTGGTAACCTTGATGACTTTATACTTAGACTTCCTAGGCTCATTTCTAAGATCAAAGCAAAAACGCCTAAGGTGACCTTTCCTACCGCGATGTGTGCCCGATTAGACATGAGGAATATTACCCCTAGGTTGACCTTTTATAATGTTCCTAGCAATGATTGACTCTCTCAAAAGCGTGGTTTTGCCTTTAGTTGCTGAAGCATTTGGGATATCGAATCTAATACCATAATTTTCATTTTTGATTTGGATGGTGCCTAATATTTTATCCAACTTTTTTGACCTAGACTCCAAATCAAATTTGACATTACTTGAGTCTCTCAATATCTCCTCTAACTCCACAATCCTAGATTCGAGAAAATGATGAGACTCATAAAAAACATGGGAATCCTTTTCCAAAATCTCCATTAATCCCCAAAGGCTATCTCGCTTCCCATCAACAAATGCGATCTTTTCCCTAAGAGTCTTCTCTCGTACCCTAAGTTCCTTAATTAAAATACTCTCATCATTACCTACAACACGTTCTTTCAACCTAACTTCTACTTGAATTAACCCTCTTAATTTCATCCTCTCTACATACAAATCACATAAGATAACTTTAAGTTCACTCTCCTCCTCCTCCTCCTCACCATCATCATCATCATCATCATCATCATCATCATCATCATCATCATCATCATCATCATCATCTTCTTCTTCTTCTTCTTCTTCTTCTTCTTCTTCTTCTTCTTCTTCTTCTTCTTCTTCTTCTTCTTCTTCTTCTTCTTCTTCTTCTTCTTCTTCTTCTTATTCTTCTTCTTCTTCTTCTCACTCTCTCCACCATCACTCATTTGGTAGTTAAAAAAAATGGCCTCGAAAATGTCATGCTCATCTTCTTCTTCTCACTCTCTCCACCATCACTCATTTGGTAGTTAAAAAAAATGTCCTCGAAAATGTCATGCTCAGAATTATCTTCATCATAAGATTTTTCATCAAGGCCCACATGACTAGCCATGAACGCGATGTAATTACGCTCAATGGGTAATTCGAGGTCCTATTTCGGATCAATATCACTAAGGGTGGAATTATACACCTTCGGTTTATTTCCCTCATTTATTTGTTTTGTGAGGAACTCAGGTGTCCTATGACCATAAGCCTCACAACCAATATATCTATCTGATTTATCCCTATTAAAATTATCATTACGATGTTTAGGGAATTTTATAGCCTTGTTACAAGTTGCTTTTCTCAAACTTATTTTCATCTTTCGATTGTTTTTCAAACTTGAGAAGTTTCTTAAATTTTTTCATGAACATGGTCATATCATCAGAATCGATGTCAAACTCATCACGTGAAACACGTGTTTCTAGGGGTGTAAACGGGTCGGGTCTGGATCGGGTCTGGGTATATCCAGATCCGATCCGGGTATATTTTTAACGGATCGGGTCTTACCCGATTACCCGACGGGTCTCAGAAAATGGATCCAGACCCGGATCCGTTAAGGACCCGGAGACCCGACCCGAATACCCGACCCGATTATATATATATATATATATAAAAAACTGTTTTTATATATATATATATATATATATATATATATATATATATATATATATATATAAATAAAACTGTTTTTATATAAATATAACTTATATTTATATAAAAACAGTTTTATATAAAAACAAAATAAAAACTGTTTTTATATAAAAACAGTTTTATTTTATATAAAAACTGTTTTTTATATAAAACTGTTTTTATGTAAATGTTTTTATATAAAATAAAACTGTTTTTATGTATATATATATATAAAAACAGTTTTTATATAAAACTGTTTTTATATATAAATATATAACTTATATATATATATATAATATTATATATAAATATATATTTATTATATTATATATATACACATTCGGGTCGGGTCCTTATCGGATCGGAGTCATGTATATCCAGATCCGATCCATTAACTAATCGGGTAATCGGGTAATCGGGTAATCGGATAATCGGGTCTATAAAATTTGCTCAGATCCGTTAATTTAGGTCGGGTCCGGATCGGGTCCGGGTCCAGACCCGGTCCATTGACAGCCCTACGTGTTTCCTCCTTTTGGGCTTTAAAATCATTACCCTTGTCTTTCTTCATCTGTTTGGAGGAAAACATATCGAGCTCATCAGTTTAAAGATCACCTACAAGCTCTTTGAGTTTTATAGAGTCTAAAGCACCAAAAGAATTCAAAACTGACACTTTTGAATTAAATCTTTAGGGTAAGGACCTTAAGATTTTCTTAATTATACGAGTTTCAGGTATTCTCACTCTTAATTTAAACGACGAGTTCATAATATCTCATAATCTATAAAATAACCCATCAAAGTTTTCACTCTCCTCCATCCTTATGGTTTCAAACTAAGTGGTGAGGTTTTAGTGTTTGGAAGCCTTAACAACACTATTACCCTTATGAGTGAGTTGGAGTATGTTCCAAACCTCTTTATACATTTCACAAGTCATAATACGATGAAACTCCTCTGGTGTGACCCTACAAAACAAAGAATTTAGGCCACGCGAATTATAGTTGTAAAGTTTATGGTCATCCTCTCTAGAGATTTTAACGGGGTTGGGAATTATATAATCACATACTAAAGGGTGGGTGGAGACCAACCCTTAACTACCGCTTACCATGCTCGCTCATCTATCGACTTAAGTGTTGATTTCATACATGCATTTCAGTAAGCGTGATTAAATCCATTTATAGACATCACATTTTAGGACCCTCCTAAGCATCTCCTTAGGTCCCTATAACTTCCTCTTTCATCATAAAATCTAGGTCATACTCCGAGTACTGACCTGGAGGCTACTGGGCGCTCCTAAGCAGTGTTTGACTACGATAAACTTTCTTATCTGAGAGAAATCTCAAAGAATCATCAAAGGGATCTAAATCCCCTTTTTTGATGGCCAATTTAGTGCATAAATCGGACTTCTGATTCAGATGAATGATCCATTTTACCCCCAAAACTGATTTGGAGGCCACCGGGTGCTCTCGGGCTCCATATAACTCTTGTCAACTCTTCAACTCAAACCAGACTAAATGAATCTTTGAAGGGATCTTAAACCCCTTTTTAACAGTCCCGTGTTCAAATCGTCCTTACGGTTCAGATGAACGATCCGTTTTACTATAAAAAATCGATTCGGAAGCCATCGGGTGCTCCTGAGCCCTGTTTGACTCTGGTCAACTCTCTCGTCTAATAAAAAGCTTAATGAATCTTTGAAGGGATATGAATCGTTCATGAATTAGGCTTATGGTTCGGACAAATAATTTACTTAACACCAAAAACTAATTTAGAGGCCACCCAGCACTCACGGGCTATATTTGACGCTTGGCAACTCTTCTACTCGAACTAGACTGAATGAATCTTTTAAAGGCATTGAATATCCTTTCCAACTGTCTGCCCCATGCATGAATCAACCTTACTATACGAATGAATGACCCGATTTACTCCGAAGGGTCATCGGGTGCTTTTAAACCCTGTTTGACCTTGGTCAACTCTCCGAACCGAATAAAGCTCTTTAGAACATCAAAGGGCTCTGCATAACCTCTCTATTGGTCCATCCCGTGCATGAATCGGCCTTACGGTTCGGACGAATGATTTTTTTTATCTATTGTCCAAAATACTGATGGACGCTTCTGAGCCCCATTTGACCATAGTAAATTCCTGAACTCGGGAGCGACCCATGGATTTTTAAAGGATTCTGAATACCCTTTCCAATGTTTCACTGCATAGGTGATTCTAACTTACGAATTATGTTTTTACGACCATTTTTTAGAAAATCTACCTGAGACTGAAGAATGGAAAACTCATTTCTCTGCCTATTGGCAGTGTGTTTGGGGTTGCCTGCCGATAGGCATGCCAAGGACAATACCGATCGGCACCCCATTGACCCCTATAAAAGGAGAGCATGAGCTCACTTCAAAGGGGATGTCAAAAAAATCCCTCCCAGTGATTTTAGAAACATTTTCTCAAAGTTGGTTTGGTTTCCATATTGAAACCTCTTCCATTTACATCCTTTCCTTACCCAATTTGGAAAATTTCCTTCTCTCTCCTCCCATCACCTTCATCCACTTGCAAGAGCAGCCCTTCAACAATCAAGATCAACTTTAATGCTTCTAAAGAAGGTCCAAACTTCTCACTCTCCCTTTAAATTCTCTTATTTTCACATTAGTTACTTAAATCTTATTTTAGCATGTCATTTTATTATATCGCACCTACTAATATTGATAAAGAAAACTTTTCGGTGTATATTTTTTTCGTCGTTGCTTGAAAATCTCTTTTAATCAAAATCCTCAAATTACCTACAAAATATAACAAACTCAAGTGTAGAGGTAAGTAAGGGCATCAATCCAATTTAAGGGAGTAAGCTGGAGACAAACTCAATTGTAGTTCACTTTTTATTTTCTTTTTGTGCTTTTTCACTTTTTCTAATTTTTTTATCTTTTCAAATAATAAAACAATTGGGTGAGGTGAGGTGAAATAACACTGAACTAAAATGAAAGATCAAATGACAAACTAAAAAGTAACTAAAATGGAAAATAAAGTCTAACACTAAAAAAATGAGATAAATGAGGTCAATAAATTTGAGAACAATCAAGGAGTGGGATTACACCACAAATTTTAGCTATTCTAACTAATTAATTTAATTAATTGAATTCTCCCAAATTAATATCGAAATTACAAATCAACTCTCGTTGCAAATGTAATTTTAATAGTAACCTTTTAGGAAATTACGTTTAACACCCCACAACTCTAGAAAATAGGTTTACACTCCTTTTAATTAATCACCCGTTAGGATCGATCAATTAAAATTTATGTAAATCTTAGAAAATAAATTTAATGTTGAAATTCAAGTAATAATACCCCACTTAAGAAACCTCCATCTCTAGTTCGAATCTAAAATGGGTATTATAACTAGAATTTCGATTTTCTCTCGAAAATCATTTACCCTCTCTTGAGGCGTAAATTTAAGGGTGAGGAGTCAAAATTAATATTCAAAGGGAATTTTAAAGTAATCAAACTAATTAAATTAAAATAATAACAAATAAGGGTTCACCCCACCCCTTAAAAGGTGATTTAGCCTAACATGGTATGGAATTTTACAAATTAATAATCAAAGACATAAACTAAATGTGAAGAGAAGAGAACAATCAAACCCAATCTCTTGAAATGAAATTGAACTCTTATTTCCTTAAAATCAAGCACAATCCATCCAATATGAGCATCCAACAATAATCAATTCAATATAATACTCATTAAATTACTCACAATTTATCCTCACAAATCTCTAAAAATAAAAATAAAAATTATTTACAAAGTATTTTTCTACCTAATTTATTTTATACTATAACTATCTCTCTCTAGAATTCTCTCTACAAAATTGATTATCAAGCCTCCATTCAAAATGGTCTTCTTCTCCTTTTTATAATAGGCATGGAGCTAGGGGTAAAAATGGTAGGATAAAGGTGCAAGAGCATGGGGTGTGTGCACATGGGGGTAAATTGGGTAATGGGAGTGCACATGTGCATGGCAAAGGTGTGAGGTAAGGAAGGTATATGGGTGAGGGAATTGGGGGATAAAATTCTGGTAGTTTATGGGTTATTTGAGAAAAGTGGGTAAAAAGGGGATTTGAGGGTATTTGGGTAAAATGGTTTTAAGTGGGATATATGGCACATGAGGTTTAAGTGGTTAACTTGGCTTTTGGTTTATTGCTGAGATGAAATCGGGGCTTGTGTTGGGAGCATAGAAAATGAGTTGGGTTTTGAATGGGTAATGGGTTTTATGGACTTGCTGGAATTCGGTTAGGTTCGGAGGTAGGTGTTTGCAGGTCATGGGTCGGAGGTATAAGGTTGGTGGGTTACGGGTTTTACGCTTCTAGCGGGTATACCTGATTTTGGGTCTTGGGTTTAAGGTATTGGGTGGAGGTTAGCCGCGGGTTAAGGACATGGGTCAGAAGCAGGTGGTCAGAGGTTCGACGGTTTTGGAATCGGGTTGAGGTCGGATTGAATGGACGGGTAGCGCAGGGATCGCCGATTTTGCTGGATTGGTACCTGTGTCAGGACAAGGGAGTTGGTGGTCAGAGCAAGGGTGAGGGGGCGATCGGGTTTGGATTCATTGGAGATCGCCGGCGGGTGGGGGTGGGGGGGTTCCTGCGATTTCGGATCTGGTTGGGTCTCTCTTGAGCTGGGTTTAGAAAGGGAGACCGCCGACGAGGTTGGAGGTTTCAGGTTATGGGTTCTGGGAATGGGGGCTGACAGGTGGGTCGCCGACGGGTGAGGTAGGTGGTTGGTGAGAGGGAGTGTGTTGGATGAGAGGGGAGATTAATGGAGTTTTGGTTGAGAGAAGAGAGAAAGAGGTGGGTTATGGGAGGTTGAAGAAGAAGGTGAGGGGTTTGGGTGTAAGAGGGTGTAAGGTGGTAGTATGATGGTGAATTAGTGTTTAGGTGTAGGATAGTGTATGGGATTTGTTTGTGTGTGTTTATTTTGGACCCTTAAAAATAAACTAACTAACTAACTAAAAAAATAAAACTATTAAAACTAAAAATCTAAAAATTAAATTCCTATTCTAAAAATAAAATAAAGACTCAATTAAAAATGAAACTAAATAGAAATAAAAATAAAAATAAAAACCTATTAAACTAAAACTAAAATACTAAATAAATGTAAAATCAAATAAAACCAATACATGAAATCCTAAAAAAAATCTAATCATAAAAAAAAAACTAATAACTAATAAAAACAAAGATAAAATAAAAATATACTAATAAAGATAAAATTGAAAAATAGAAAACAAAACCTAGAAAATACTAAATAAATCAAAAATAAATACTAAAAATAAAACGACTCAAACTAAAAATCTAAAAAAATATTAAAAAGGGACAAACTAAACACACAAAGGGTTTGTGGTAGGTTTAGGCTAGGGTAAGGTTACGGGGGAGGGAATTTAGCTCCATAATCCGCACAATTACCTTGAAATACGCATTTGAGCACCGTAACGTGCATTCAACCTACAAAATACACAATAAAGTACATAAGACCCAAATTGCCTAGAATTAGCAACTGAAATACATCTATTCGGGGTATAACATGTACAGTTTTGGGTGCTTATCACACCACCCCCAAACTGAGCGTTTCTAGTCCTCGAGCAATAAGATAGATAGAGAGAGGAAGATAAGAAACCAAAAGTTTGCCACTTTTGCGGGAACTTGCGATTGCACTTAGCATGTGCAACAAGCCTTTAAACCTATAGGTTATCCTACAGGACGAGTTGTGTCTCGTGAGGGTTTACAGGAAATATACCCACAAAATTCTTATTTGCAAAGATTTATTGAAAGGTATTATATATAGAATAATCGCACAATCCATCACATGAGAAATATTTTGAGAAATACAAGCTAGAAGTGCATAAAAAGTTTAGCTGAGTAAATACTCAAGGCACATCATTCCTAGAACTCATTGTGTGTAGTGTGAATCCGTTAAAATGGGTCGAGTATCACAAGAGTAATTCCTAGATTGCCTCATCGGAATCAACGCTTCAACTTCAAATCTCACTGGATATAACTCTCTCAAATGAACTCTCGAGATATGGGTCAGTGTATCGCTCTTGTGTGTGAGGAGGTGTGTAAATGTAAGCAAGTTCAAGCGTCTCACACACATATAAGAAATAACGAACATTTGAAAGAAAAATGATCTCATGAAGGAATGTTAATCACTATAGTGAGAACGTCGAGTTATTCACCACGTTGACTTTCATTTGCCCGAACACCGATGGGTGAATATTGATGCATATGGGTGAGGGAAAAATTAAATGGGAAGGAAATGATGGGGTAAGGATGGTGATGTATGGATGAATGATAAGTGATGGATGTGATAGAAGAATGTTCTATACTTAAAGAACAAAATGTCTTTATTACAAAAGAACTAACTACAAATCTCTGTAATTTTTTTCTCTTTTTTCTTTTCTTTTTCTCTATTTTTCTTCTATTTTTGCTATTTTTATGTTTTTCTCTCTTTTTTATTTATTATTTTTTTTTTCACTTTTCAAACCAACAATGAAGACATTTAACATTTGGAATCACACTCTTTTTCTCATAAATGATGGGTGATATATGAATGGGGTGGGGTATGTATATGGATGATGTGGGGAATATATGGAAATATGGAAGAATAATGGATGAAATGAATGGGTGAAACCTAGTGATCGAGATAAATTTCAAGACACGCGTTTCTTACAACTCGAAAAAGATGTCATTATCAGTGATCAAGCCAAAATTTTATGAAAGATAATGAGATCACACAACAATTTAAAGTGCGGACCCAAAGGAAGTTGAATCAACTTGTGACTCGGAGATTGCATATAACTCTCTGAAAGGTGAAAGGCACGAATCTCACAAGTTAAGTATCCCCAAGACGCTAATAAGAAAGACTATGTGACCCTTCATAAACTGGCTGCTCAGTACATTATCTGCAACAAAGCATTGTTCAAGAAAAACTTCGAGGTAACCCATTTGCACTACATTGCAGGGGCTGCCATTGAAAAAATAATGTGAGAATCCACAGCGGGGAATGCGGACCCCACATAAACGGTCATATGCTAGTTAAGAAAATCATCCTTCAAGGGTACTATTGGACCATAATGGTTCAGGATTGCACCGCCTATGTTCGGAGATGCCTAAAATGCTAGAAGTTTGCCAACCTCCAACACTTACCTCCTCGGGTTATATAATATGACTTCTCCCTGAACATTCTCCACTTAGGGCATTGATATCATAATGAAAGTCACACCCAAAGCTTAAAGTGGCAAAGTTTATCAGAAAGAACATCATCTACCGATACGGGGTTCGCCTTGAGCTAGTATCAAATAATGGATTACACTTCGAAGCCGAGGTCACAGAACTGGTTGACTAGTACGGAATTAAGAGGCACAAATCTTCTCCCATTTACCCCAAATAAATGATGTTGTTGAAGTCGCCAATGAAAACCTCAAAACCATCATCAGTAAGATGACCGAGAGTTATCGAGATTGGGACGATCGGACACCTTACGCCCTTTGAGTCTACCCCTTACTCTTTGGTATACGACATGGAATCATCCCTACCCGTTGAGATAGAGATACCTTCCTTTCGCATCTTGCTAAATAGCAAAGTTAGCGAAGAAGACTGGCATCAGAGCCGCTTTGATGAACTGCCACTCTTGTATGAAAAGAGGTTGAAGACTCTATACCATATACAAGGGTACCATCGCTGGATAACATGATCATTCAACCGAATAGTCAAGGACCGTGGTGTCCACGAAGGAGACCTTGACATTAAGGAGATCATAGAACCTGTCTAGGACCCTAGAGGAAAATTCAAGCAGAATTGGAGCGACCCCTACATAGTGAAGAAAATTCTCTCACGAGGTGCCTCTATGATCACCAACCTCGATGGAGAAGATATGTCACATCTGTAATACCCCGTGATTTTAATGATTTTGAAATAGGATTAATTAGGATTAATTGTGAGATAAATAAAATTAATCCGGATTTAAATATTATTCGGGAATAAAGATATATGTGATTTATGTGAATATTACTTAGTGATTAAAAGTAATATACAATTATGACTTTACATATAATTATGATTTTATATAATTGTCGCGACTGATGAATACGACAATTACGGGAATTAAGTCAGGGCGCGTGTTTGAGTCGTGTCGAGACTAAATTTAAATGAATTAAGAGTAAATTATTTTTATGTCATCCAGATGGTTGTTTTTACTTCACCAAAGAGTTCAAAAGGTTTTAAATAGTCAAAAAAGTCTACTTGGGTGTTTGATTTGGGTCTCGAGGCACTTTGGAACTGAATAGACACCCCAGAGGGGTATTTTGGTCATTTTACAAAGGAGGTGAATAGTAACCACGAATATTGGGTATTATTCATAAGTCTAAAAGGTGGTAAGATTCATAGTTCATTCACCAAACCTATAGAGAAAGACTTAGGGGAGAGTAAGAGATTTTTTTGGGAAAGGAAGAGGCACCTCTAGGAAGCCAAGAGGCAAAATGTCATCCTACACCACCACCGCCACCGGAAGTTTTCCGGAAAAAGAGAGGACCACCAGTAGACTATCATCCCCAACGGTTCAAACCTACAATCTAAAGGCAAGTGATTCAACCTTTGCAAACTTAGCATGTATAATGTCCATGTTAGGATAGTTGTAGAATTCTGAATAGTTGCATGCTTTAAAGATAAACTATATTGATTTTTATTGATTCGTTGAAATGAGAAACATGTAGGATTAATCTCTTTTTGAATATATGTTTTAATTCACAAAATTTGGAATCATTGGGTGAAGAAAATCTGATATTTATAAGTTGTTCTTGGAGAAATGATAAAATATGAGGTTTCTGAATTTTAAGGGAAATAATATGTTTTCATTCAAACTTCATAATGATTTTATGTTTGTTAAATGTTAGAAATCATTTATACACCATGATATATCATTTGGGATGAATAATAAGGAGTTTGGTATCAAGTGGTAGAGGTTTTGAGGATTGAATGTATTAAAAACCCGTAGGCAAAATATGCAGAAAACGTAGGTTGATATCTGTTTGATCGATCGATCGACCCAAATCATCGATTGATCGATGATCCCAGAAAATGTGATTTATTTTTTTGAGGTTTGATTAAATTCCAACTTTTAAGGATGCTTAGTGTTAATTAAAACTTAGGCTGATATCTGTTTGATCGATTGGCCCAAATCATCGATCCATCGATGATCCCAGAAATTGTGATTTGATTTTTTTAAGGTTTGATTAAATTCCAACTTTTAAGGATGCTTAGTGTTAATTAAATTGAGCATATTGAGACTTAGGGAAGGTCAATAAGGTGGTGATTAAAGCTCAAAAAATATTTATGTGTGGGATTAATACTTGAAAATGAAATAATGGGTTAAGAATCGAGTTAGAGATTATCGAAGAATAAACCCAATTGAAGATAATATTAATTCGTGAAAATTCATGAATTGGGATGACATGGACCAGTAGGGTGTAGAGGTCTACCTTCTGAATTTATATCAGAAGAAATTTATAAACTTTGAGTGTTGGGAAAGCACATGAATATATACATAGTAAAGTCATAATCTATAAATAATAGGATAATAGAGATAAAAATACACTACGTATGGAATTATCATATGGGTTGTGCGAATACCATATTGATATTATATGTATATAGGTGGGGTGAATACCTATATTATAATTTGTATTGTATATGACATACCTACGCTTCTTGCTATCGGGGTGGAGGCTTGACGTCATGGTCGATCTTATCCTCACGAGCCCATTAAGGGGGATTTTAGATTCGTAGCTTGAGCATAGGACCTTGGACACGTTCTATCAGTGAGAATGATAGTTTCGATGGTTGAACGGGAGCGTAGGTATGTGAGTGACCCATTCAGTTGGGGAGTATGCTCACCTTCAAATATGTGTGTTATGTTATTTATGGTTCGGGAGAGACGCCGAGATAATAGTCCTTTTTACAGCAAGAGATGTAACTGGACATGATAGCAAAGTATGCATGCACGTGTCTGGGAGGTGCCATATTAGTATATATAATAGTGTGATGAATATATATACTATGATGTGATATACTATGTGAATTAGTAGATAAAAATGAATAATAAAATATGGATTGAATTAAGTAAGTGAATACTTAATCTTTGAAAGCCTAGTTCATCTTAAAGAGAAATGAACATGTTTAAATAAATATAAGTATTGCGGGGGAAATACGGGAAAATGAGACGAGATAGAATAATAATTGAGAACCTTATTTAGGGATATAATAAGGCAATTTAGGCGTGCATACTAGATGCGAGGTGAGATTTTCAAGTGAGAGACGAGAACTAACATGTACATAATTCCTCCTTAATTGTACTTGTTAAGAAGTTGCTATTTTTTTAAAAATCTTTTACAATCGATCTCTGACCCGTTTACTTGCATATTCTCTTCTCTACTATATATATTATACCTAGTGTCCAGCATCAGGGACGCCCAAACTTAGAGGATGGATATGTTGACGTGCTTTTGGAGATGCAGATTTAGATTAGTCGATTTCCTTTCATTGATTCCTATCTTTATAGTACTTGGTTCATTTAGGTCATGTTGCCTAGGATTTAGTTATCTCATTTCAGTTGGGGATATTGTATTCGTTTTATGTCAGTACTGTTTATTATCATTTTGTTTTGGATGGTGATATTGAGATATTTAAACTAGAGAGTTTATTCCAGTTACATTTATTCTTGTTGACTTTTAATTCAGTTGTGATGTGATGTTACTTATTTTATTCCATATGGTCGAATGGATTTAATAAAATTAAAATTGGAAAAGTTTTGACACTTAGCTTAATTAATTATTAGGTGAATTAATAAGAAATTATTTTTCGACAGTGATGCTAAGAATGAACCAACTGGATATTCTGATTTAATTTAATAAAGGACTGATCACCCGGTATTTAATTAGGAGGGGTGTCACAACATCCAGTCAACCTGGACCATCTCAAGAAGTTCTACTCTTAGTCCGAAATCTCGACGTGCTATGACTCTTTTTATCTCCCCTCTATTCTGAAAAAAAGGAACTCTTCATTTCTCTCTAACCAGAAATACGTGGGGCCTAATCCTCTCAAAACCCTTTTTGTTTTGGAACTTATAAGAGAAATTTTCAAAACCCCCAGAGGTATGTAGGCAACTCATACACCTTAGATGGGCACGGTCCTCTTCTTTCTCATAAAATGCTATTATTTTCTAACCTCTGAGAACGACGATTCATTTTATCATACATGAATAAAAGGATTATGTATGCATGCCTTAACGATTGGTATATGATATGCCCATATATATCCTCGGCCAGGCCGAGGGCACCCTCCAATAAGATGAGTCCAAGATTGTCCCATAATTCGAGGGGCCGACCCTTCATCACGCTCCAGACGACCCCTCAGGGAGCCGACCCTCCATCAGGCTCCAGACAACCCCTCAGGGGGCCGACCCTTCTTCAGGCTCCAGCCGACCCTTCATCAGGCTCCAACCGACCCTTCAAGGGGCCGACCCTCCATCAGGCCCAGCCGACCCTTCAAGGGGCCGACCCTCCATCAGGCTCAGACGACCCTCCGAGGGTACGACAGTACGAGGTCCAAATTGGGCCGGACTCACTGTCGAAAGGAACTTTGCCCTCGACCTCATATCATAGGCCGAGGGTGAGATCATCACAGCGCATGGCTTGGGAGACGCGTGGAACAGTGGCGTGAGGCTCACATGGCACGTGGAAGATCGTTATAACAAAATCACACCCTCACGTGAGGGAATATTATGTCATCATTTAGCATCTACAGGTGTCAATAGGAGACTGGATAAATGATCATTCACATCCACCATGCATACTTGGGGGTACACTACACCCCCCAAGACCTGTATATACTTATCACCTACAACCCAACAGAGGGATCGATCGATAATTGTAACCCTAGCAAAAACTATGCTGATACACACAGTAGAGAGAGAAAGTGAGCTTATGTGCATTGTATCCAAGGCCATTAGTGCCCATATTTAGTGGATCACACACTCACAGTGGATGTAGGCCAAATTGGCTGAACCACTATACATCATTGTCTTGTTCCTCTTATACTCATCTCCTTCTACACATTTACACACATACATCTCTATGGATGCCATGGTTACTACTGTTTGAGCTCATCATCACTTATCTGGTGGTGCTAGATTTCAGCATCATCAGTTTAGCGTCGTTTGTGGGAACGATAAGACATATCTTCCTTTGTACAGCTTGACCTCACTGGGCACTCTGGTGGTGAACCAGTGGTCCCCTGAGAGGAGATGTTTCACCATTGAAAGAGACCCACTAAGGTTTTCAAGCTCACCAGTCTTTTTTCCAAGATCAGCTGTTCACAGCTCAAACACATGGCACCAGAGATGCCACCACCACCACTCCCTCCACCGGATAGTGGAGTAGGACCTAGCTCCAGTCAGCCGCCACCTCAATCTGAGATGGCTGATGTGGCGGAAGCCTTGAAGTCTCTGGCAGCGAGCCAGCGGATCATGCAAGAGCAGTTCACAGCTCTGAGCCAGAACATACTAAGACCACCAGAGGTCTCACTTGAGATGATTACTCCGGCAGCAGCTCCAGGACAGGATGAGGCTAGGGGACCACCCCAGGCACCACGCAAAGACCTGCCACCCCCTCAGCGGCATAGGGATGTTGCTAACCCCCGGCGTTTACACCTGGGGAGGCAAGGAAACCCTTGCCCTGAAGACAGGTATGATGATCTGGAGGGGGAAGAGGCCCCCATAGAATGCTGGGAACCGTATGAGGTCTCCAACAATACTGTACGACCTCTCCAGGAGAGCGGGGGAAGTGTGGAAGGTAAAATCCTGACGATCTCCCAAGAGGCTCTGCTTTCGATAGCTTGAGCAGGGGGTCGGCCTTTGAGAGGCTGGGCCCAGTAAATGACCTGCGGGAAAAGTTATCCAAATCAAGGAGTGCTGCAAGGTCCAGAAGGGAGGCAGCAGATGGCCGACCCCATGGGGGCCGATCCCAAGGACGGGACGACGACCAGGGGAAGTAAACAGCCGGCACAGGCCTGCCGCAGCAGAACCCTCCGTCCACCTCAAAGAGGTGGCGGGGGATAATATCGACCAAGTCGACCCTACGAGGCCCTGGAATGACTCGATCTAGCGACTAGAGGATAAGATTGGTGATATACTGAAGAGCCGGGACCTCTTCAGAGAGGATACTCCATAGGCTCACCCTTTGTGGCGAAGATAGTCAACTTCCCTACCCCATCAAAGTTCAAGACACCTACGGTCACCCCAAGATATGACGGGAGTACCAACCCTGTCCATCATATTGAGATGTATCAATCAGCGATCGACATATACTCTATCTCAGATGAGATAAGGTGTCGTGCCTTCTCTGGTACTCTGACCGGGGCTACACATGTCTGGTATATGTCTCTTCCAAAAAATTCCATTGAAAACTTTAAGCAGTTGGCAGACCGGTTCATCCACAACTTTTTCTTCGGGATGAGGCCACAGAAGAAGACCACCCACCTGCTTTATGTTAAGCAGGGGAAGAATGCGAGTCTAAGAGACTACATAGCCAGATTCAACAAAGAGAAGTTGGAAGTGGAAGACTATGAGGAGAGCATAGCTATGACAACCCTGATTGGAGGAATCCAAAAGGGGAAGCTGTTATGGAAGCTTGCTGAAGACCCTCCGAGGACGATGGCTGAATTGCTGTCAATAGCAGGAAAGGTAATGAACGCCGTAGAGGCGATGGCCACAAAATACGAGGACGAATAAGGAGGCGCTAGTGGGGGTAAATACTCTAAGAAGAATAAAGAGGGGAAGAAGAGGTCTACGGACGACAAGTTCTCTGGTTACACCCCACTAACGGTCAGCTGTGAACATATTCTTATTGAGATAAAGAGTGACCGATCCCTGAAGTGGCCTGAGAAGTTGAGGGCAGCCCCCAACAAGAGGAATAAGAACCTGTGGTGCGAATTTTACCAAGACCACGGCCACATAACAGACAAATGCTTTGCTCTGAAAGATGAGATTGAGAAGATGCTGAAAGAAGGGAAGCTCAGAAAGTACATCGAAAAAGGTGCCTTCAAGAGGGGCCGAGGGGACCACCCCAGAAAGAAGCGAGGCGATGCATGTAGAGAAGGTCCTCAAAAAAGAGGGGACGACCCTTCTAATGATGAGGACGACCCTGACCTCCCGCCGAGAGACTACCAAGGCCCTGTCAAGAGGCTTAATATAATCTCGCTCGGAGTGGGAATGATCTCCGGGGGTCTAGCAGGAGGAGGGTCAGAGGTCACTGACAGGAAGGCCCATGTTGCTGAGGCCAAGGCAGTAACGAAGACGGTACACTCAACCTCTCTGGAGGCGAAGTCAGAAAAAAGGAAGAAGGTCGACATGGACACCCTGGTAGTGGGATTCTCAATAATGGACTTAAAAGGCCTTTTAGCCCCACATGATGACCCTCTCGTCATCACTACCAGGGTGCATGGGTGCGAGGTGCCGAGGATCCTAGTAGATGGGGGCTCATCTGCAGACGTGATGTTTTGGCCATGCTTCAAAGCTTTAGGTCTCAACCGTGCTAGACTCGTCCCATACCATCACCCATTGATTGGGTTCAGTGGAGAAAAGGTTCATCCCCTCGGAGTGTATGCGGCTGATGTCAGGATGGGGGATGAGTGGCCGAGATGGATTACAAAGAAGGTCAGCTTCTTTGTGATGGATGAACATATATTTTTGGCCTATAATATTATATTGGGGTGGGTAGCCCTCAAGGTTTGAAGCTGTGCCTTCTACGGTCCATCAGATGGTTAAATTTCCAACCCCTTACGGGGTAGGGGAAGTTCAGGGAGACCAGACGACAGCACGAGAATGTTACTACAACTCCGCTAAAGAAAGAGAGGCACACAATAAGGCTACAACCACTTACAATATTGATACCCTAGACCCCAGGTATGAGACGATGTTAAAGAGAGGAGAGGCCGCGGAAGAGGTAAAATCCATCATCCTCAATGAGGATGACCCGGAAAAAACCGTCCAAGTCGGCAAGTCTCTGAATCCAAATATCAAGGAAGACCTCATTAAACTATTGAAGAGAAGACAGAGCGTCTTTTCATAGAGTCACACAGATATGCCGGGGATCGACCCCGAAGTTATGAGCCACAAGCTCAACGTGGTAGGGGGTGCAAAGCTAGTTAAGCAGAAGAGGAGAATTTATTCTCGAGAAAAGTATGAGGTCATTAGGGATGAGGCCAAGAAGATGGAAGATGCTGAGTTTATCAGAGAGGTCATCTACCCTGAATGGCTATCCAACGCTGTCATTGTCCCAAAAGTCAACGGAAAGTGGAGAATGTGTGTAAACTTCACAGACCTCAACAATCATTGTACCAAAGATAGCTTCCCTCTCGCCCGCATTGATCAGATGGTAGATGATACCCCAGACCATGAGCTTATGAGCTTCATGGATGCCTATTCAGGGTACAACCAGATCTTCATGAACCCTGAAGACTCGGAGAAGACAACTTTCATTACCGACAAGGGGACATACTGTTATAGGGTCATGCCCTTTGGCCTAAAAAATACGGGGCAACATATCAGCGCCTCGTAAATAAAATGTTCAAGGACCAAATTGGGATGTCTATGGAGGTCTATGTAGATGACATGCTGACTAAGAGTTTGAAGGCAGAGGATCATGTGGCAGACCTGGAGAGGACCTTTAATATGATGGGCAATATCAGATGAAGCTCAACCCGGCCAAGTGTGTCTTCGGGGTCGGAGCAGGGAAGTTTTTGGGGTTCATTGTCAACCAAAGAGGCATTGAGGCCAATCCTGAAAAGATAAAAGACCTTGTAGAGATGAAGGCCCCCAAGTCCATTAAAGACGTTCAAAGACTTACAGGGAGAGTTGCTGCCTTGAACAGGTTCGTGTCTAGGACCCCAAACAAGTGTCTACCATTCTGCAAAATTCTCAAAAAAGCCTTCGAATGGAGTGAAGAGTGTGATGAGGCATTTAAGGAGTTAAAATCATACCTGGGGTCTCCCTTGCTGTTATCACGACCCGTGCAGGGTGAACGACTTTATGTGTACCTCGCTGTCTCAGAGTCAGCCATCAGTGCAGCCATTGTGAGAGACGAAGATGGAGTATAGAAGCCTGTGTATTTTAACAGCAAGGCACTCCAGGGGGTAGAGCAAAGATATCCAAGGATGGAAAAGTTGGCCTATGCCTTGATCCATGCATCGAGAAAGATGAAGCCATACTTCCAGTCCCATACGATGGTCATCCTCACTGACTCTCCTCTTAGGCAGGCCTTGCACAAGCCTAAAAAATCAGGGAGGATAATGGCCTGGGCTATAGAGCTGGCGGAGTTTGACATTGTGTACCAGCCTAGGACGGCCATTAAGGGGCAAGCAATGGCAGATTTTGTGGCCAAGTTTACTTGGGAAGATGATGAAGCCGAGGATGAGAGCCACGGGAAGACAGATACCTAGTGTAGACACCCCATTCTATTACCCCTTAACTCTCCTTAGTACCTCCCTTTATCACTATAAACCGAGGTCACGTCCCGAGTACTGACCTGGAAGCCATCGGGCACCCCCCGGCTCAGTTTGACCCAAAAGTCAAACTCCTCATCTCGATCGAAACTCAATGAATCTTCGAAGGTCACTGAATACCCTTTCCAATGGTCTACCCCATGCACGATTCCGACTTACCATGCGGACGAACGCGCCATTTGCATCCGAAACCTGACCCAGAGGCCACCGAGCGCTCCCGGGATCTATTTGACCAATGTTAACTCTTCAACTCAACCGAGTCTGAATGAATCTTTGAAGGTCATTGAATAACCTTTCCAACGGTCCATCCCGTGCACGATTCCGACTTTCCATGCGGACGAACGATTCGTTTGACTCCGGGAAGCCACCGAGCACTTCCCGAGCCCGATTGACCAAAGTCAACTCTCCAAATCGGGTTAAACTATTTGGAATATCGAATTACATCTCCTAACCTTTCCAACGGTATGCCCCGTACACGATTCGGACTTACCATGCGGACGAACGCGCCGTTTGCGTCTGCGCGATTCCCCGTCCAATGGACCGACAAACGCTTACGAGCCACATTTGACCTAAAGTTAACTCCCGAACTCGGGAGCGGTCCAAAGGACTTTCGAAGATCTCTAAAATAACTTTCCAATAGTATTCCCCGTGCGTGATTCTGACCAACGATTTTCCCTCGGTGGCCAATATTCCGAAAAAGTCTGAGGCGCACTGCCAAATGGCAGGTTCCAGATCCTGCCTATCGACACCTGCCGATAGGCAGTGCCATGATAGGGCTGATCGGTAGTCCCCTGGGATTATAAAAGGAGGCCTTGGCCTCATTTGCAGGAAGAGCCCATATCTGATAGAAATCTCTCTGAACGAATCCCAGAAACCTCTCTCGAAGGTAACGTGATTTCAACTTCCAAATCCCTCTTTTACCTTCACTTTTCATCATCCTTTTCATCAAACTTGGTGAATTAGCCACTCTCCATTATCATCCAAGCTCAAGGGCTGCTCTCCAACATTCAAGATCAAGCTCAAGATCTTCAAGAAGGTACAACTTTCTCAAACTCTCTCTCTTAAATTCTCTTGAATTCCCAATAACTTGTTTTCTTACTTAGCACTTTTATAATCTCATCTCACACATCCTAATATACTTTTTATTTAGTATTATTGCACATCTCTTATTTTCATATAAATAAAAACCCCAAAATAAGAAAAAAAGGGTTTGATCATAAATTCCAAGTAGGGATTCTCACACTTTTTCCACATTTTTCTCACAACTAAAACACCTTTTCTACACACACACACACACTTAAAAATAAGAGATCCCACATTTGGATTTATGGGATAAACCCCACCCCTTTGCTTTGTATGCGAACTACGTGGACTTTGATGCCTTTATAGGCTACGTAGGCGTCTCGGGGTAAAACCCGAGACTCGAGTCCTTTCTCTCACTTTTTCTCCCATTTCCTATTTTCTCTAAATCCATTTTTCTTATATTATATATATCCTTAGTCTTAGTGACACATTACTCCATGTGCGTTATCGTTCCTTTATAACGATCAATGTAGGGGTAACCGCGTAAATCTTATTTTTCTAATATTACTTTTATAATCTTCCTATGGATGACTCGCTTTATCTTTTCCATGATACAAGCCGAGGATTCCTACCTCCATCCTATATATATACACATGCACACATCTCACGGGGGGAAACATAAAGGAAAATAACAAATATCCATGAGAGACCGAAAGGGCGGAATGGGTGTCTAACACCTTCCCATTTCGTAACTAAGCCTCCGAACCCTTTTCGAATCATTTTGGTTTCGCACGCACCAGTATGTCTTTGGATGCCATCCTTCGGGGTGGCTTCCCCTTTTTCTTTTGTCTGTTTTGAGTAAAATAGACTGGCGATTCTGAATCTCTCTACATTTTTGACACCTCACAAAATCGACGCCGGCCGAAGCGCTCTCCCGAGAGGGGACGCGCGGGACCCGAAGGATTCCTCCTCCCTCCGCGGCGGGGATCGACAGGGATGGCCACAGTGGCGACTCTGCTGGGGACTTTTATTTATTTTGAGGGCTTGACTCTATTTACATGGATGCTATATTTGTTTTTGCTTCCCCCCCATATCTGCATGTTCTCCTTTCTCACATGTATATCCCATGCTTATGCTTATGTTCACACACTTGTAGAAAATCTTCCATGTACACCTCACACCACGTACACTTAGGATCACGTATATCCCCATGTTGCACGCAGCACCTATCCATACTTGGCGTACCTTTTGGGGTATTTTTACTTTGTTCCCGGTTTGGCATAATCAAAGAAAGGCATTCTCATCATAAGCTACTAATAAGAGAATCATGCATGATTCACACGACATCACCAAAGAGCATTGATATTGACTAAATTTTATCCAGTAACTGGAGGGTCACTTCTTGATGGGCGCTGGTCCGGCAGGTCGCAGTTAGCCTAAGCGATATGACTCTCACCTTCCATTGGCCAAGTACCTTCGACGTATATCGAACGGTTCCCCCGCATCGTACCGCTTGAACGCAGTCATGACGAGAGGTATATCGCAGGGAATTCGTTCACGTACGCCGAGTATATCGAATTCGCTCTCACACGTACCGTCCTCATGAGGTATATGGTGAGGCAATTCACGTACACTCAGGTATATCAAATGGCTTGTCCACATGTATCGATTGCCTGCAAGAGCAAGACGTATATCGTGGAAGTCATGCCAAAAGGGGGAACCCATGTCGATTCACCCAACCAACTGCATACCCGCATATAGGTGTCAAACCTAGGACACACACTTTAGATTGTCGGTTTCGACCCGAAACTCTGCCGAAATTTCGGGTCGATCTTCCGCCCAATTTTTGCGCATTTTTAAAACGGGACTCTGTCCGCGAGCCTGGTTACAAGACCCAAATCGTATCTTTGCATATATTAAAACTCCACTTTTCTAGGCTCAGGTCTCGTCCGACATTGCAATTAGGAGAATTAAATACAAGTGAGAACATAATAATCATAATAATCATGCTTAGTTCCGTCTCCAAAAACATTTCTCCCTTTCTTATCAAAAATCCAAAAACATTTCTCCCTTCTTATCAAAAATCCAAAAATAGTTCCTTCCCTTTTCTCAAAAATAAATCTTATCCTATGCCTTCTCAAGTTGATCGCACGCCCTTGGCCTGGCTCCCTATTGTCTTAGGTCTTCAGTCAAATCACCCCAGAGTTTCGTCCGTTCCTCTACTACTTCTTCAGAGTTCGGAATCCATCCATATTCCATGGAGAATGCGGATCAAGCACCAGTCATACAACCAGATCTGCTGATAGTCCTAGCTCAGCTCGTGGCCAAGATTGACAACCTCCAAGCTGAGGTTCGAGAAATGCAACGAAACCAAGGTCCTATTCCTCAAGTGCCCGAGGCCTTGTTCCCTCATGCTATGGGTCCACCCGAGCCCATCTGGGTCTCGAAAGAATATCATCACGCTCCGTGTGCCCCTCCTGCTAATGGTCCACCGCCTGCCCAACTTCCAATGCCAAACATTGCCTAGCCTATGGCTAACTTGCCTCTGATTGCTGATCCAAAGGAGGAGGAGTTGAACAAAGTCAAAGAGGATCTCAAGATGCTCACCAAGAAGTTTGACCAAGTCAGAATCTTTGGGAATTACATGGACTACACCCACATGTCTCCTTATCCTAAAGCAAGGTTACCCGAGAAGTTTAAAATGCCAAATATCGAGAAATTTGGAGGGAGTGGTCCCCCGATTGTTCATCTTCGCAGTTATCATCGTTCCATGACTCTACTAGGGGCTTCGGAAGAAGTGATGGCCCAATTGTTTCAGCAAACTTTAAAAGACAGTGCTCTCCGATAGTTTTTATCTCTTGATGGAATCCAGAATCCGTAGGTGGGAGGATGTAGCCCGAGAATTCATGTCGCAGTACAAATAAAACGAAGAGCTTGAGGTCACCCGCCGTGATTTAGAGTTGCTCAAACAGAACTCCGGAGAATCAGTCAGTAACTTTATAGCCCGATGGAGGGAAAAAGCGGCTACCATGACCTATCGGCCGTCTCAAGAAGAACAAGTCAGCATAGTGAAGAAGAATTTCTTGCCCCATGTCCAAGCAACCATGGGAGGACAGTACTACCCCCATTTTCGAGCTCTCAGAGAAGCAGGAGTAGAAATCGAAGAGGGTCTTGCCAAAATAGAAGTTGAACCAAAGAATGTGTCCGGACAGTTCACCCCCAGAAAATATGACAAGCCTGTTAGTGCCGCAGTTTCAACCATCAACAATATCTCTCAACCAACCACATCTTGGGCACCGGAAAGCCGCCCTGCTCCCGTCCGAAGGGAATACACTGATCTCCATGCTCCCCTCTCTAAAGTTTTCCAAGCCCTGTTAAGCCGAAACCTTATAAAACCCCTGGATCCACGTCCATTACCCAATCCACTTACCAGGAATTTCAAGACCGATGCTCATTGCGCCTTTCACCAAACAGCTGGCCATACCACCGACCAATGCTTCCACCTTCGAAACATAATCTAAGATCTCATTGACCGGGGTACCATCGCCCCACCAGCCAATCCTAAACCAAACACTACTCATAACCCACTCCCAAATCACACCAATGCCATATTCTTGGAAGGAAATCCAGATTTCGATCCATCAACTCAAATCACACCCTTATACCCTTCTAAACCCCTTCAACTTTGCCCATATTTCCTCCTACACCCTACTAGCCCTGCTGATCAGGCGCTGTCACTCCTTACCAGAGCATGCATCACTGTCCGGACCTGTTCTGAAAGTGGAGGTATGGAATTGTCAGAGGTGTTAAACCAACTCCTGGAGTTAGAGCTGAAATTGCCCTCACAGATGATTATCGACTGCCAGAGGTTCAGTACGTTGTTTTTGGAAGCACAAAAATGGGCCCGAGAATCAGATAGGTGGACGGTACCAACCGATAAAATCTGCTTAGATGATGTTGTTCGGATCATGATGGAAGCATTCAGGCAAACCAACATTTGCAATATCACCGAGTTACTTGACACTTTGAAGCTGAAAGGGCACCTGGTCCCTTCACCCTTACACATCCCCATAGAATGGTAAGACCTATATGAAAAAGTCGTTGAAGTTATAGAATGCATTGACTTCACAAGGGAAAATATAATTATTGCCACCAAATGGGGGGAAGAATTCGAAGTTTCAAATAAAGAACTAACTTCAGGAGGAAATGGCCCAATAGCTGACTTATGTGGGATGATATCATTTGAGGAACTCCTCGGAGAAATAGATAAGGTGGCAGAACAACCAAAGATTGACGAGGAAACTGGATTTAAGTTTTTCCCTTCTTCAGTAAATCACATGACCAGATCTGGGAGACATTACCAAATTCCAAACTCGCTACCAACCAATGATAAGGGGAAGGGCATTGAAAACCTTCCTATGCCAGAAATGACCCTCGAGGAGAGTAAGATCCTCGATCAATTGAAGAAAACTCAAGCTAACATCACTATATGGGGGCTTTTCATGTCTTCCCAGCTACACAGAAATGCTTTGATCAAATTGCTCACTGGACCCATAGTTCCTCCCTCTACCACACCAGAAGAAGCGGTGAACCTGGTCGGACCCTTGACCTCTACCCGAATGCTGTCCTTTTTTGAAGAAGAAATCCCCAAAATTGGGCCAAATCACAATCATGCACTCAACATCTCCGTCGAAGTTATGGGGAAGGTTGTACCACTCTCCCTCATTAACAACGAATTCGCTTTGAATGTCTGCCCACTGAGAACCTTCAAATGTTTAGGTCTGAAAGAAAGTGACCTCGCTCCAACATCCGCTGCCGTGCGTGCCTACGATAATACCCGCCGTGAGGTTATGGGATCCATAAAACTTGTAATAGGGGTTGGACCTATAAACCCTGTCCTCGAATTCCAAGTCATCGATATCCCGGCCTGTTTTAGCCTGTTACTCGGACTACCCTGGATCCACAGTATAAAGGGTGTCTCTTCCTCATTCCATCAGAAACTGAAGTTATTCGCCGATGGGCAAGTCATCACCATCTCGGGTGATAACGGTAACACCGAGGGTGCAAGCACCAGTAGTCTAATTCTTGAGATACAACACGGGTCAAATGATATGCTCCTATCAGGTTTCCGAGTTGAACCATCCCTACTCTCGACAGGGGACGATTCCAAAGAAAGGGTTTGTCCAGAATATGACCCTCATGGCAATGTCAATGTGATTCAGATGTTCAGAAACATGCACTTCATGCCCGGATTGGGGCCGGGACAAAGGCATCAAGGGATACTTGAGCCCATTGAACTGAAGAAAGCTTTCCCTCCTTGGGGCTTGGGATATCAACCATCAGAACCAGAACTCAGAATGATCCGCCAGACTCGATCAAAGAGAGGGTTAGACTTCGTTCGAACTATCTCGGGAGATTCTTTAAATGGACGATTCATCAAGGAAGGCGAGGATTTCCCCTTTTGCGGTTTTTCAGAACCGTGGTATGACCATACAGATAAGAAGATGAAGCCTGGAATGGAGATCTTCTTCGAAGATAGCTACCCATGGGCCAAAAGTTACCAATACCAGGTGCCACCGCTTATCAAAGATACTGAAGAAACTAAGGAAAGTGACTTCGAAGATTCCTTCAACCTGCAGACACTGGGGCTGACACTCTGCATGGTTCATTCAGGCACTACATCAAGGGACCCATCCCGTTTGATTAAAGCTGCTGATACACCTCTCCTCAACGGGCATGCTGCGCCAGTTCTACCTCTTGAAATCTCCCTCAACCCCAATGTTTACCCTGCTTTATCTATGGTTGTCCATCCTTGCTCAAATGTAATCGAGACCTCTTTTGATGAGGTTCTCAATGTTGTTTTTCTTATCAATGAAATAAACGAAGATTTTGAGTATCTTGCTGTACCTTACATTAATTGTGTGGATTTTAATCAAACTTTTGATGATGATGATTTTGCAAATGAAAAATTCTTAACTGATCTAAATAAGGTTAATAATAAACAACATAACCGCGTTCAAGTTAATAAAGAAGAGACTGTCGTTACTAATCTCGGTTCTAGTAGCCAACTGCGTGAGATTAGGATAGGGGCCACCCTTGACGAACATAAGCGCGCACAACTCGAAGAATTGCTAAAGGAGTTCTTTAATGTCTTCGCATGGTCCTACGACGATATGCCCGGTATTGATATCGAAATAGCTCAGCACGAGATCCCCATTCTCCTAGATGCCAAGCCAGTTAAACAAAAGTTGAGAAAGTTCCGCACCGAATGGTCGCTTAAGGTCAAAGAAGAGGTGATCAAACAGTTGAACGTGGGTTTCATTTGAGTAATCGAATATCCCACGTGGCTGGCCAACATTGTACCTGTACCAAAATCAGGAGGAAAGGTTCGAATGTGTGTGGATTATCGAGATTTAAACAAAGCTTCTCCGAAGGATGATTATCCGCTACCAAACATCGACATGATCGTGGACAACACAGACAATCATGCTCTCGAGTCATTTGTCGACGGATTTGCCGGATATAACCAAATTAAGATGCATCCCGATCATCAAGAGAAAACCGCATTCATCACCCCATGGGGAACTTTTTGCTACACCGTTATGCCATTCGGTCTTAAGAATGCTGGGACTACCTACCAAAGGGATGCCACAACCATCCTGCACGATCTGATCCACAAAGAGGCTGAGGTTTACGTGGATGATATGATTATCAAGTCCAAAAATAGAGAAGGTCATGTTCCCGCTCTTCGGAAGTTCTTCAAATGACTGCGGCAGTATCAGATGAGACTTAATCTACAGAAGTGCATCTTCGGCGTTACGAAGGGAAAACTCTTAGGATTCATGATCAGTGAGAAGAGGATCGAAGCAGATCCCGCCAAGCTGAAGGCCATACTTGAGATGCCACCTCCCCCAACAGAGAAGGAAGTCCGAGGCTTCATGGGGAAATTACAATATGTCAGCCGGTTCATCAGCCAGCTAACCTCCATCTATGAACCAATCTTTAAGCTCCTCCTAAAGGATTCAACCAAGGTTTGGAACGAGGTCTGCCAAGAAGCTTTTGATCTAATCAAATAATACCTAACCCAACCTCCAGTTCTCATGCCACCACAACCTGGTCTCCCTTTGCTCTTATACCTAACCATAACAGACACTGCAGCCGGGGCTTTGCTAGCCCAGTACCTCGAGGACTCCCGTAAAGAAAGAGCCATCTATTATGCCAGTCGCAAGTTGGTCGGATACGAGGTCAACTACACTGCTTTGGAAAAAGCATGTGTCGCACTTGTCTGGGTCACCCAAAAGTTGCGACATTACATGCTCGCCTTCCCCATTAAACTAGTATCTCGAATGGATCCCATCAAATACCTGCTTGAGAAACCCGCCTTATCTAGCCGAATGGCCCGATGGTTGTGTTTGATATCGTGTACGTCACACAGAAAGCCATTAAAGGAAGAGCCATCTCTGACTACCTCACTGACTACCCTATAGAAGAAGCAGATGTCTGGATCTCCGAATTCCCAGATAAAAACATCCTCTGCACCACTCAAGACCGCCTCCGATGGAAAATGTTCTTCGACGGCGCTGCTAACAAAAAGGGATATGGCATTGGGATACTTCTGGTCGCCCCAAATGACTCCCACACTCCTATCTCCATTAAATTGGATTTCCCTTGCACCAACAACATAAAAGAATACGAGGCATGCACAGGGGGCCTCCAAGTCGCTGTCGAGAAAGGTATTCAATACCTCAATGTATACGGGGATTCTGCCCTTATCATCAGTCAAGTGCTCAGAAAGTGGAAGGTCAAGGACGAAAAGCTTCAACCCTTTCATGCCTAATTAGAAGAGTTGGCCTCCCAATTCCGAGATATCACCTTCCATTACCTACCCCGAGCAAGGAACAACTTAACCGATGCTCTCGTTACTTTGGCTTTCGTGGTCAACATGCCCGAGGGAATAACAATGATCCCCTTCCTAGTTCAAAAATAAGACAGACCGACCCATTGCTACCATATTGAACTTGTCTCCACTGAAGATACTGAACTAGCCGATTGCTGGTACTATGATATTTGGTGCCTCCTCAAACACGGTAGGTATCCCGAGGGTTCCAACAAGAATGAACGAGCTACCCTCCGAAGGCTGGCCGCTCAGTACATCATCTGCCATAAAGCACTACTCAAGAGGAATTTCGATGGAACTCATTTGCACTGTATTGCAGGGGCTGACATTGAAGAGATAATGCAGAAAATCCACAGCAGGGAATGCGGACCTCACATGAACGGTCACATGCTTGCCAAAAAGATCATCCGACAAGGCTACCACTGGACCATCATGGCCCAGGATTGCACCGCCTATGTTAGGAGGTGCCCCAAATGCCAACAGTTCTCCAATCTCCAACATCTACCTCCGCGGGAATTATACAACATGACTTCTCCCTGGCCGTTCTCCACCTAGGGTATCGACATCATAGGGAAGGTTACACCAAAAGTGTCAAACGGGCATGAGTTCATCCTGGTTGCCATCGATTATTTCACCAAATAGGTCAAAGTTGAGTTATACGTAGTATTAAATGCCAAGAAGGTGGCCAAATTCATCAAGAAGAATATCATCTGCCGATATGGGGTCCCGCACGAGCTAGTGTTGGATAATGGTTTGCACTTTGAGGCAGAAGTCACAGAAATAATCAGTGAATACGGGATTTAGAGACACAAATATTCTCCTTACCGACTTCAGACCAATGGTGCAGTTGAGGCCGCAAACAAAAACCTCAAAGCCATCATCAACAAGATGACCGAAAGTTGTAGGGATTGGGCCGACCGAATCCCCTACGCCCTCTGGGGCTATCGAACCTCAATTCTAATCTCTACTGGGGC
Source organism: Sambucus nigra (assembly GCA_949130495.1). Classification (NCBI taxonomy): domain Eukaryota; kingdom Viridiplantae; phylum Streptophyta; class Magnoliopsida; order Dipsacales; family Adoxaceae; genus Sambucus; species Sambucus nigra. The sequence goes on along the minus strand of OX422207.1, from coordinate 303,639,331 downwards.
TACCCCTTTCTCCTTAGTTTACGGCATGGAGGCAGTCCTACCTGTGGAGATGGAAATACCCTCGTTACGTGTCATGCTCGAAAGCAAGGTTAGTGAAGAAGACTAGTGCCAAGGCCGTCTTGATGAGCTAACCCTCCTATATGAACAGAGATTAAAATCCCTTTACCACATACAAGGATACCATCGCCGAATAGCGCGATCATTCAACAAGAGAGTCAAGGACCGCGGTGTCCGAGAGGGGGATTTATCCCTCAAAGAGATAATCGAACCCATCTGGGACCCCAGAGGAAAGTTCAAACCCAATTGGAGCGGCCCTTACATTGTGAAGAAAATCTTATCCGGCGGTGCCGCCATGTTCACTGACCTAGATGGGTAAGATATGGCTCGTCCAGTCAATTTGGACCGTCTTAAGAAGTTCTACCCCTAGTCCAAAATCTCGGCGCGCTACAACTCTTCTCATCCCCCTTCTATTCTAAAAAAAATAAAAAATAAAAAAAACTCTCTCCATTTCCCTCTACCCAGAACTACGTGGGCCTGATCCTCAGCAAAAACTATTTTCAAACAGATAAGAACTTTTTCAAAAACCCCAGAGGTACGTAGGCAGCTCATACTCCTCACATGAGCACGACCCTTTCTTTTTCACAAAATACCATTCTTTTCTTACCCCCGTGAACGACAGTTCATTCTAAACATCTACTTGAACAAAAGGATTATGTATGCCTTTGCGATTGGTATAGATAATTCAAAATACAAAATTCATCGAAAGGCACAGCTGGATGATCAAAAACTTATTTATTTCATTAATAAGAAACTACAGTATGGATTACATAAGAAAAAGGAACGGATAACTCCCTTCCCCCCTACTACCATAAAAACCAGACAAAATCCCCCACATCTGTTACATAAATAAACTCCCCAGGAGTCCTACCCACAACTACTCGAAGAGCCTGCACCCTAATCATCTACATCCTGAGGACCCCAAGTCTCTCCTGCCTGAATGGAGTGCCGTGAACACTCCATGGACCGATGAGCCTTAACCATCTTCGAAAAGACCACAACACCCCCTTCCATGGAGTCAGATAAAACAAACCACCTCCGACTGGTCTCTACTGCCAACATCTTGCTGACTACTTCCCTCCATAACCACTTCATATAATCTTTGGGGACATGGAAAACCTTCCCAACAGACTGAGAGGGACGGGTCGACAGACGCCGATTTTCCCACAGAGATCCTAGCAACAGATGCAAGCGCTCAGTCAAATCTTCTACTGGAAAGAAATTTGAGATCCGAGGGGGCACGACCTGCGCCCAGCCAAATTGGCGCAAAAGTCTCCAAGGGAAATAAAAAGAGGTCTACCTGAGACCAACCAGCCACACATATGAATATTCTCCTAGCTCCAGAACAGGCTGCAACTGTCCCCACCAAGGCACGGACCAATACAACCCACGAGCCCGTACTCCACAAGCCAAGTCTCCCAGTTCTCAACATACAGGACCATGCGGAGGAAGTAGCGTGAAAAGAAGTTGGGCACAACCGACAAAGGATATTTTGGAGGAGTTGACAAGCGGAATATTTCAGACAACCACATGAACAGCATCACAAGGCTACCCCTTAAAAAGTCAGAATGGCCTTCTCTCCAAGCATCCAGGCCATTCAAAGTCTCCGCCAATATCATCGCCGCAGGATTGCGACGGTATGACATCCATGAGGTAATGGCTCCAAGTTGTGGGTCCACCTGCAATTCCCCAGTCAGCAACAATAATTTTGAAACCAGGCCCAGAACAACGGCTCCAGCATAGCCAGCATCACTTACTTCCCACGAACGCACGGACTGCAACACCGCCGAGAGGGAGATCATCCCTCTAGAAACCAATGACCTGGCCGTCGAAGGCAAGATATGAAGAAGCTCTGCCAACAAATCCCTAGGAGAATGGGAAAATTCGGGTAAAGCCGTGGAAACACTAGGATTCACGCCCAGTATGGCAGAAAACTCCTCGTAGGTAGGACAAACTTCTTCCAACCCAAAGCGGAATACATGGTCTTCGGGGTACCAAAACTGTACTGCCGCCATCAGCATATTCCACTCAAAAGGTCGATTACGCCACAAGGAGACTCGACGCATGTTGAAAGCATCATAGTCGACATTATAAGAGCACATGGCTTCCAAGGCTTCGAGGTAGTTGGCAAACTCAATGCTACCAGGGAGAGCCATCTTGCAAGACTAAAAGATGATGGGTGGATATGAAGAATGTAAAAGGTGTGAGGAAAACACTCCACCCTTCTCCCTTTTTATACTTAAAAATACTCACAAGGGACATAATCCCTGCAGAAATCGAAAGGAACCCTACCCCATAAGGTACTAACGGATGAAGAGGGTGCCAATCAAAGCTTTCAATTGATGGGACCGGACTGAACTGCCGATAGGCAGGCCAGGGTGCTTGCCGATCGGTAACCCCCCATTTTTGGAAATCTCCCTTTTTCCTCTTTTGTCAAAATCAGAAAAATAAAAATTGATATTCTCAACAGAATTTCAAAATCCCTTTTCCTCCTTATATAATTCCCTTTTTTAAATTTCCTCCATTCCTTCTTTGTCAAATCAGAAAACTCCATAAAAATAAATTGATATTCTCAAAAGAATTTCAAGAATCCTGTTCCCTCCTTATGGGATTCCCCGTTTTGAATAAAATAACTTTCCATTGAAATATTTCTAAAAATATTCCTTTTTTACGGTCTCAGCAGCAAATTAAAAAGCGCAAGCATTCATTTCATCATTAAAATAAAAGATAGTCAAAAAATCGTATTGCATTGCATATATATGTTTTCTGTGTTACATCATTTTTGCAGGAAATAAAGAAAAGCCAAAAACAACGGGACTCAGCCCGAGCCCACATTTCACTCCCTCTCTCTCTCAAGAATTTCCATCCCGATGACGCGCTCTCTTTCCCCTACGGCGAGACGATACGCCCCCACTACCCGAGCCATAGTCTCCCCCGAACGAGGCTGACGACACCAAGCAAGAAGGAACAGGGACAACCTCCCAAATGTGGGCAGTCACTGATGATATCCAATCCCTGATGTCCTTGAGCCAAGTGGTCGACACCCGGATTTGCTGCAAAGGAAAGGCAAAATCAGTATCAAGCAAAAGAAATCAAAAAAGAGAGGAAAAGAATCGAAAGGTTTACTGCAGGATGAAGGACGTCCTTTGTCAAGCCCAACTCCTCCGGATCCATCGCAAGAGGACGGTGTAGCATCGGCACCGTCCCTCCATCAGCCCGCCGGATGTTGTACGAATGAGTGTGCACCCGAACAAAAGGGATCTCCGAGGTCACCGTCGCAAGTGCCGACGGACCACCACCACTGTGGGAAGACCCCACCACTCGACTCGAACTAGAAGGAGGGAAAGGCACGACATCATGTATGCTGGGCGCCATCAACCAGCTCGTCACAAAGTCCATATAATCATACGGCGCAGCCGTATTAGTATACAACGCATATGACTCACCAATCATCGCTGTGATCCTTTCATCCTCCAACAATTTTCGCTCCCGCCTCATAGAAGTAGGAGGCTGCGCGAGAGGCACCACCACCTCCTCCTCAGCAATCTGACGAATCACCCTCTCCCCGAGGTACCAGGAATGGCCGAACTCATGCGCCGATAAACGCCTCATCTGCGCGTTCACCCCAGTCACCCCCGTATCCTGAATGGCAGTCCCCCAAGGATAAAAGGTCACCTGAAAATACCCAAGCAGACATAAGTTAATACAAAATCAGAAGAGGCAAAAAAAACTAAGGCTAAAAAGGGAAAAAGTCTTACCCTACCACTGGTCAGGTCATTCAAGACCTGACGCACCGCCTCCAGGGAGAGAGATCCCTTCGACTTCCGGTTAGCCTTACGCCATCGATACAAGCGATAGAAGTCCCCGACGGTGTCATCCTTCAGAGCAATCAGTGGGGTGCTGCACCCAATCACCTTATAAAACCACGTCTGAATTCACGAGCAAAAAGAGACGCATAAGGAAAATGCGAATGCATGAAAGGAAAATGCGAATGCATGAAATGGAAATGCGCAAAGTAAAGAATACCTCAAGGAGATACGTGGCTCCAGTAAAATTCTATCGACAGCACTGGCTGAATGCATCCAGAGAAGAGTAAAGGGTCGCCAAGGTCAGAATCCCCCAATCATAGAAAGGGATGTTCGAAAACATCCTCAAGTATGGTAAAAACCACAAACCACCATGAAACCTCCCAGCACCAACAAAATGAACAACCGAGCCATCTTCTCACTTGCAGCCCGTCCTCCACATCAACCACCCTGCTCAGCAAAACATCCTTCAACAAGGACAGACGGATAGAATCTCCAGAGACTATCCTCCTCACATCACCGAGTGCCGCATACACCGCCTCTGGCCTCACCCGCAAAGAGCGGTCCACCTCTATCTGCTCCCCGCCACAATCCAGCCCCAACAGTTGCTGCACATCTATGGGAGTCACCGTCATCTCCCCGAAGCCAAAATGAAAAGTGTGGGTAGTGTCCCACCACCTCTCCCCCAAGCCACACAAAACTGCTGTCGAACGAGGCGTCTCATCCACCGCAGCCGCCAACCTCCCAAAACCCGCTGATGATACCATCCAGCACACCACGGGTGGAAGATGCTCCCAAACATCCCTAAGCCCCGTCGTCCTGCGGGCACGCATGTTCTTCAATGAAATATCCGACTGGCGAAAGGAAAAATTCAGTCAAAGGTCAAGAAAAGGAAAAATCACCCAAAAAGGAAAAAAATGCCAAAGGTCAGGTTACTTTCATAACCACCGGGAATCACTCTAGAAGAGCGATGACGCGACGGCTCCCGCAGCAAGGTATGCTCATTCGCAACCGGCTCGAATGCATCAAAGGCATTCTCATTCCCCAAAGCAAGGGGCACCCTGTCCCTCCAATCCATATTCGCCCAGTCATCAACGGTCAACCACTCCCGGTGGACAACGGTGCTCACAAAAGGGGCCATTTCTTAAAGATCGAAATGCTGGAACGATTCGCAGAGAGAAATCGCAGAAAGAGAGAAGGCAGGAAGCTGTGAAAAATGGGGGGAATTCGCCCCCTTTATATCGATCGGAACTGTCTCCTCACCTTACCGAGGCAACCCAAAAGTCCGTGCCACTGCCTAATGGCACCTCTCACTCTATGCCGACCGGCATCCCCCTTAAAATTTCGTGCAAAAATTCCCAAAAAATACCAGAAAGCCTCAAAAAATCCCCGAAAAATTCCTAAAAATCCCAGGAAGGATTTAGAACATTTTCATCAAGGAAATTTCGCACTCCTTCGGGCGACACACCATTTTCCCCAAAGGAACCCTCAAAATCCAAGCGATTGACCTCTCGGGCAAGGCGCCCGAACCACCGAATCACCTCCTTATCAGACTTTACAACCATCGGCTATCCGGTGTGGTACAATATCACATGGTATTTTTCTCAGCAGAAATCAGAAGAACCACTCGCCCCAAGCAATCTCTCCCAAAAGACAATCCAAAATTTCCCCGTCCCATTCATCATTCCCCAGCGGAATCTCAGATCCAAATTCTTATTCCCAGCGGAACCCCTCTTCCCCAGCGGAATCCTCAAAAACTAAGTGAAATCTCCTCCCGGCAAAGCTCCGGAAAATCCCTAAGGATCACCTGATCACTTCCCCAGCGGAATTCTCTTACAGCACCCAAAATAGGTTGTTCTCCCCTGCTAGGTCTCCTAAAAAGCTTCCCCCATCTAGCAGCTCCCCAGCTCAAATCGGAATCACAAAGCTCTTTCTCCAGCAGAATCAAAATACAATCTTTATCTACTCTTGGGTCAACATTGGCCCCGGTCTTGGATCGTCACCTTATTTAGGTCAGAATTGACCTCGGTCCTCGGTCGTTACCACTCTTGGGTCAGAATTGGCCCCGATCTTGGATCGTCACCTTAGTTAGGTCAGAATTGACCTTGGTCCTCGGTCGTCACCACTCTTGGGTCAGAATTGGCCCTAGTCTTGGATCGTCACCTTAGTTAAGTTAGAATTGACCTCGGTCCTTGGTCGTCACCACTCTTAGGTAAGAATTGGCCCCGGTCTTGGATTATCACCTTAGTTAGGTCAGAATTGACTTCGGTCCTCGATCGTCCCCACTCTTGGGTCCGAATTGGCCCCGGTCTTGGATCGTCACCTTAGTTAGGTCAGAATTGACCTCGGTCCTCGGTCTTCACCACTCTTAGGTCAGAATTGGCCCCGATCTTGGATTGTCACCTTAGTTAGCTCAGAATTGACCTCGGTCCTCGGTTGTCACCACTCTTGGGTTAGAATTGGCCCCGATCTTGGATCGTTACCTTAGTTAGGTCAGAATTGACCTCGATCCTCGGTCGTCACCACTCTTGGGTCAGAATTGGCCCCGGTCTTGGATCACCACCTTAGTTAGGTCAAAATTGACCTCGGTCCTCGATCGTCACCACTCTTGGGTCAGAATTAGCCTCGGTCTTGGATCGACAACTTAGTTAGGTCAGAATTGACCTCGGTCCTCGGTCGTCACCACTCTTGCGTTATAATTGGCTCCGGTCTTAGATTATCACCTTAGTTAGGTCAGCATTGACCTTGGTCCTAGGTCGTCACCACTCTTGGGTCAGAATTGACCCCGGTCTTGGATCGTCACCTGAATTAGGTCAGAATTGACCTCGGTCCTCGGTCGTCACCACTCTTAGGTCATTTCTGACCTCAACCCTTTAAATTGGTCATCCTCATCTCCTTAAGTCCTCAGAACTGACCTCGATCCTCTGAATTAATCATCCCCAGCATACTTCTTAGGTCTTCAGAATCAACCTCGACCCTCTGAATCGGTCATACTCCCTCAAAAGTATCATGCGGTGTCTAATCGACGGCTATCATTTGTTCCAAACTCACCCATCGAGGGGCTCTGTAGACACCCCATTCTGTTACCCCTTAACTCTTCTTAGGTCCCTAGTACCTGCTTTCATCACTATAAACCCAGGTCACGTCCCGAGTACTGACCTGGAAGCCATCGGGCACCCCCCCGTCTCAGTTTGACCCAAAAGTTAAACTCCTCATCTTGACTGAGACTTAATGAATCTTCGAAGGGCATTGAATACCCTTTCCAACGGTCCACCCCGTGCGCGATTCCGACTTACCATGCGGACGAACGCGCCATTTGCGTCCGAAACCTGACCTAGAGGCCACCGGGCGCTCCCGAGCTCTATTTGACCTATGTCAACTCTTCAGCTCAACCGAGACTGAATGAATCTTCGAAGGGCACTAAATACCCTTTCCAACGGTCCATCCCATGGGCGATTCTGACTTTCCATGCGGACGAACGATCGGTTTGACTCCGGGAAGCCACCGAGCGCTTCTCGGTCCCGATTGACCAAAGTCAACTCTCCAAACCGGGTCAAACTCTTTGGAATGTCTAAGTAAATCTCCTAACCTTTCCAACGGTATGCCCCGTGCGCGATTCGGACTTACCATGCGGACGAACGCGCCGTTTGCGTCCGCGCGATTCCCCGTCCTATGGACCGACAAACGCTTCTGAGCCACATTTGACCCAAAGTCAACTCCCGAACTCGGGAGCAGTCCAAAGGACTTTCGAAGGTCTCTGAAATACCTTTCCGACGGTATGCCCCATGCACAATTCTGACCAAAGGTTTGCCCTCGGTGGCCAATTTTCTGAAAAAGCCTGAGGCGCACTACCAAATGGCAGGTCCCAGATCCTTCCTATCGGCACCTGCCGATAGGCAGTGCCATGATAGGGCCGATCGGAAGTACCCTGGGGTTATAAAAGGAGGCCTTAGCCTCATTTGCAGGAAGATCCCAGATTTGATAGAAATCTCTCTGAACGAATCCCAGAAACCTCTCTCGAAGGCAGCGTGATTTCCCACTTTTACCTTCACTTTTCATCATCCTTTTCATCAAACTTGGTGAATTAGACACTCTCCATCATCATCCAAGCTCAAGTGCTGCTCTCCAACATTCAAGATCAAGCTCAAGATCTTTAAGAAGGTCCAACTTTCTCAAACTCTCTCTCTTAAATTCTCTTGAATTCCCACTAACTTGTTTTCTTACTTAGCACTTTTATAATCTCATCTCACACATCCTAATATACTTTTTATTTAACATTATTGCACATCTCTTATTTTCATATAAATAAAAACCCCAAAACAAGAAAAAGAGGGTTTGCTCATAAATTCCAAGTAGGGATTCTCACACTTTTTCCACATTTTTCTCACAACTAAAACACCTTTTCTACACACACACACACACACACACACTTACAAATAAGAGATCCCATATTTGGATTTATGGGATAAATCCCACCCCTTTGCTTTGTATGCGAACTACGTGGACTTTGATGCCTTGATAGGCTACGTAGGCGTCTCGGGGTAAAACCCGAGACTCGAGTCCTTTCTCTCACTTTTTCTCTCATTTCCTATTTTCTCTAAATCCATTTTTCTTATATTATATATATCCTTAGTCTTAGTGACACATTACTCCATGTGCGTTATCATTCCTTTAAAGCGATCAACGTAGGGGTAACCGCGTAAATCTTATTTTTCTAATATTACTTTTATAATCTTCCTATGGATGACTCGCTTTATCTTTTCCATGATACAAGCCGAGGATTCCTACCTTCATCCTATATATATACACATGCACACATATCACGGGGGGAAACATAAAGGAAAATAAAAAATATCCATGAGAGACCGAAAGGGAGGAATGGGTGCCTAACACCTTCCCATTTCGTAACTAAGCCTCCGAACCCTTTTCGAATCATTTTGGTTTCGCACGCACCAGTATGTCTTTGGATGCCATCCTTCGGGGTGGCTTCCCCTTTTTCTTTTGTCTGTTTTGAGTAAAATAGACTAGCGACTCTGAATCTCTCTATATTTTTTACACCTCACAAAATCGACCCCGGCTGAAGCGCTCTCCCGAGAGGGACCCGAAGGATTCCTCCTCCCTCCGCAGTGGGGATCGGTGGGGATGGCCACACCTAGCAAGGTAGACTCATCGACACACCTGCATATAAGGCTGAGACAAACACCGCTGGAAGGAAAGTGACCGAAAATGAAGAGGGAATATATCTCTTTAGAGAGGGATCCCTCACCGAGGGAAGTTTCTCAGAAGAGCATACCGTCTGGAGTCTCTTCGTCGACGGGTCCTCTTGTGAAAGTGGGAGTGGGGCTGGGTTAATAGTATCAGCACCCGACGGCATAGAAATTGAGTACGCCCTGAGGTTCAACTTTAAGGACTCCAACAACGAGGCCGAATATGTGGCCTTGATAGCGGGCCTATCCTTGGCCAAATCTCTTAGTGTCGGCCAGATTTTGGTTCATAGTGACTCGAGGTTAATAGTGAATCAGATACTAGGAGCCTACGAGGCCAAGGACGAGAGGATGGCTAGGTACCTTGAGAAGGTGCGGTCATTATTAAAGAGCTTCAGAGAAGTAAGATTAAAGAGGATACCTAGGCTCGATAATGGTCGAGCTGACGCCCTTGTTAGGTTGACCTCGGCGACCAGGACAGACATCAGGAGGACGGTCCCAGTGGAAATTTTGCTTCGACCAACTATTGAAGATGCTGAGGGAACACTTAGCAATTGCCTGAATGTTTCTCAGGAAGCTTCATGGATGGACCCTCTGATCAGATACATTAAAGATGGAGAGATGCCAGAAGCAAGGCAAGAAGGGAAGAAGCTGAGATACAGGGCTGCAAAATTCACTGTTATCGGAGACAACTTGTACAAAAAGGGGTTTTTGCTCCCCTTACTTAGAAGTGTGCACACCTCTGAAGTCCCTTCCATTTTGCAAGATGTGGATGAAGGATCATGTTCAAGCCACATTGGGGGCAGATCCTTAGCAAAGAGGGTGATTACCCAAGGGTACTGGTGGCCGACCTTGGGGAAAGATGCCGCGGCATATGTGAAAAAATGTGACAAATGCCAAAGATTTTCCACCATCCCTCACCAACCCCATCAGCCTCTTACCTCTATTACATCCCTATGGACGTTTGCAGTATGGGGGATCGACTTAGTAGGACCGTTGCCAAGGGCAGTCAATAACTATCGGTTCCTCATCGTAGCGATTGACTACTTCTCAAAATGGGTGGAGGCCGAATCGATCGTCACAATTACAGAGCAGAAGACCTTCCAGTTCATATGGAGAAACATTATATGCAGATATGGTCTCCTAAACACCCTCATCTCGGATAACAGGACTCAATTCAAGAATACATCTCTACAGAAGTACTGTGAAAGGGTGAGTATCAAACAATTCTTCTCTACCCCAGGCCGACCTCAGGCCAACGGGCAAACGAAAGTTACAAACAGGACTATCCTTGATAGGATCAAGAAGAGACTTGAAGAGGCAAAAGGAAGATGGGTTGAGGAGTTATATGCTGTACTGTGGGCTTACAGGACGATGACAAAGACCTCCACCGGAGAGACCCCATTCATGCTAGCTTATGGCTCAGAGGCCGTCATCCCCACTGAGACTGGGTTTCATACTCATAGGGTCCAAATGTATGACCCCCAGAGAAATATGGAAGAGAGGAGGCTAGACTTGGATCTAATTGAGGAAAGGAGGGAAGACGCCGAGATAAGGCAAGCCTCCTACCAGCAGAGGACTGCAAGGTTTTATAATCAGAGGGTGAGACAGAGACCAATTGCAGTGGGGGACTTGTTCCTCAAAAAGACTTGGAAGAAGCCCAATAAGCTCCATCCTAATTGGCACGACCCGTATAGGGTCATCGACGAAGTTTTCCCAGGGACCTATAGACTAGAAAACCTAGAAGGGAATACCTTTTCCAACCCCTGGAATGCAGATCATTTGAAAAAATACTATCAGTAGTGCTGTAATGTCCCGATTGACCATAATTGTAATGGGTGTTGCTCAAGTAGTATACTTTGGAAAATTAATGAGAAAAATCAGTGTTTCCTCTCATCCTGTGTTTGTCAGCTCTAATACGAATGGGATCATCTTTGGGGAATGACCCTCGGCTATATTGAGGGTCAATGGTGGGGACTACCCCACCATTGCCTTCAAGAAAGACGAGGGACGACTTTGTTAAAAAACATTAATTTGGTAATTGGAACACTCGACTATAATGAGGGTCAATGGTGGGGACGACCCCACCATTGTCCTCAAGAAAGACGAGGGAAGACTTGTTTAAAAACCATGAATTTGGTATTGATAATCCTCGGCTATAATGAGGGTCAATGGTGGGGACGACCCCACCATTATCCTCAAGAAGTACGAGCGAAGACTTTATTAAAAATCATTAATTTGGTGAAGACCACCCTCGGCTATAATGAGGGTCAATGGAGGGGACGACCCCACCATTGTCCTAAAGAAGGACGAGGGAAGACTTTATTAAAAACCATTAATTTGGTGAAGACCACCCTCGGCTATAATGAGGGTCAATGGAGGGGACGACCCCACCTTTGTCATCAAGAAAGACGAGGGAGGACATGATTAAAACCATTAATTTGGTAAGTATTACCCTCGGCTATAGTGAGGGCCAATGGTGGGGACGACCCCACCATTGACCCCAAGAAAGACGAGGGAATACTCTAGTTAAAATTATTAATTTGGTTATTATTACCCTCGGCTATAATGAGGGTCAATGGTGGGGACGACCCCACCACTGTCCTCAAGAAAGATGAGGGAACACTTGGCTAAAACCATTGATTTGGTTATTACAACCCTCGGCTATAATGAGGGTCAATGGTGGGGACGACCCCGCCATTGTCCTCAAGAAAGACGAGGGAAGACTTATTTAAAAACCATTAATTTGGTATTTATAGCCCTCGTACTATAATGAGGATCAATGGAGGGGACGACCCCACCATTATCCTCAAGAAAGACGATGGGAGACTTTAAAACCATTAAATTGGTAATTATAACCCTCGGCCTATAGTGAGGGTCAATGGAGGGGACGACCCCACCATTATCCTCAAGAAAGACGAGGGAATACTTTAAAACCATTGAATTGGTAATTATAACCCTCGGCCTATAGTGAGGGTCAATGGAGGGGACGACCCCACCATTATCCTCAAGAAAGACGAGGGAAGACTTTAAAACCATTAAATTGGTAATTGTAACCCTCGGCCTATAATAAGGGTCAATGGAGGGGACGACCCCACCATTGCCCTCAAGAAAGATGAGGGAGGGGTTAGTGATATTGTTAAAAACATCAATGGAGGGGACGACCCCACCATTATCCTCAAGAAAGACGAGGGAAGACTTTAAAACCATTAAATTGGTAATTATAACCCTCGGCCTATAATGAGGGTCAATGGTGGGGACGACCCCACCATTGTCCTCAAGAAAGACGAGGGAAGACTTTATTAAACATAATTAATTTGGTGAAGACCACCCTCAGCTATAATGAGGGTCAATGGAGGGGACGTCCCCACCTTTGTCCTCAAGAAAGACGAGGGAGGACATGATTAAAACCATTAATTTGGTAATTATTACCCTCGGCTATAATGAGGGTCAATGGTGGGGACGACCCCACCATTGTCCTCAAGAAAGACGAGAAAATACTCTGGTCAAAATTATTAATTTGGTTATTATTACCCTCGGCTATAATGAGGGTTAATGGTGGGGACGACCCCACCATTGTCCTCAAGAAAGACGAGGGAATACTCTGGTTAAAATTATTAATTTGGTTATTATTACCCTCGGCTATAATGAGGGTCAATGGTGGGGACGACCCCGCCACTGTCCTCAAGAAAGACGAGGGAACACTTTACTAAAACCATTGATTTCGTTATTATTACCCTCGACTATAATGAGGGTCAATGGTGGGGACGACCCCACCATTGTCCTCAAGAAAGACGAGGGAAGACTTGTTTAAAAACCATTAATTTGGTATTGATAACCCTCGGCTATAATGAGGGTCAATGGAGGGAACGACCCCACCATTGCCCTCGAGAAAGACGAGGGAGGGGTTAGTGATATTGTTAAAAACATCAATGGAGGGGACGACCCCACCATTATCCTCAAGAAAGACGAGGGAAGACTTTAAAACCATTAAATTGGTAATTATAACCCTCGGCCTATAATGAGGGTCAATGGTGGGGATGACCCCACCATTATCCCCAAGAAAGACGAGGGAAGACTTTAAAACCATTAAATTGGTAATTATAACCCTCGGCCTATAGTGAGTGTCAATGGAGGAGACGACCCCACCATTATCCTCAAGAAAGACGAGGGAAGACTTTAAAACCATTAAATTGGTAATTGTAACCCTCGGCCTATAATGAGGGTCAATGGAGGGGACGACCCCACCATTTCCCTCAAGAAAGACGAGGGAGGGGCTAGTGATATTGTTAAAAACATCATAATGAAGGTCATACGAGAGACAGATACAGCAGAAAGAGAGGCATTATATTACATTACAAAATGAAGATGTTCGTTTGATAAAAGAGTACAAAAATATTAATCACACGAAGAGGGTATGGGCTATAGACAGCCACCCTATTGAGCAATGTCAGAGGGCAAGGCCTCAACATCTATTGGAGATTCTTCTATAACCATGACAGGCCGAGCCTCAGACGTGCCTGTGCCTTCTGCATGCTGAGATTCCACTTGGGCTAGGGCTTCAGCAATAAGTGGATCGTCCAGTTGAACTGCCTCAAGAGAGGGGCAGACGGAAGATACTACATCAGCAAACTTAAGGAGGACCCACCGACAGGCCGTCCTAATCCCTCTCTCTAAGTACTCAAGACCGAAGCCTTGGAACTCGTCTGAGAGTTTGTAGGCCTCCACAGCATCGACCTCTGCCTTCTTCACTGCCTCAGATAGCTCAGTCTTGTGCTGAGCCCCCATGTTGGTCAAGGCCTCGTCCCTCTCCTTTATAAGAAAGTCCTTGGCCACCATGTATGCATCATGCTGCCTCGTCAGCTCGTCTAGAACCCTTGCATATTCAATTCTGGAATTCTCTAGCTCAGCCCTTGCAGTATCCAACTCTGTCTGCAAATCGGCCTCGTACTGGATGGCTCTCTCTGCTTCATGGAGTTTCTCCTGATTCTCCGCCATCCACTTGGTGGCCGAGGTAAAGGCACATACAGACTGCACAGTGTTAATAAACAGATGTCAAGAGGCCGAGAAAACAGTTTGTGAAAGAATACAAGGAATGAAGTAAGAACAAATACTTGAGCTAGGGCGTGCAGACCATAGTCATACACTTTTGCTAGAGGCATCTTTGACAGAAATTCATAATCAGCAGCCGAGGGGACAGAAAACATGGACGCCTTGGCCGCCCTCAGGTTCGTGATAAGGGAAGATGGCTCGGCCTTCAGAAGCGCCAAGTTCTGGGACCAGAAGGCCCCCATGCTGGAAGAGGAGCCAGCCCCCTCAGACCACTCTACTCTCGCCCTCGTCCTTGAGTTCGGCCGAGGATCAGTAGGAGTTTCAGGATCTTTCCGTTTATGACTGTCAGCAATCGGCTCAACAAGCGTCGGCCCCACGGTCCTCGTCTTCCTCGGAGCTTGCTGAGGCTCCTTGCCTTTCTTCTTGGCCAAGCCTGACAGCAAACTAGGGGCAGTAATTTCCCAAAGGTGGTCGGATATACCAACAGGACGACCTAAAAGGAGGATGACACGTCAAAAAAATACAGAGACAAAGATGAATGCAGGGACAAAGATGAAACACTTGAAAAAAAGTAAAGAATGGGCAAAAAATAATGTAACTCACATAGCTCTGTCAGGGGGCCGACCCTCAGACCAGCTTCCTTGAGGAACTTGGGGGTCATCAGATCTTCGAACTTTATAATTTCACCCCCTCTCCCTCGTTCCCTCAGATACTCTACTATATCTTTCTCATCCAGACTAAGTCCGGGATCAGACCTGGCCTTCATCGAGGGGTTTAACCATCTTCTGTGAACCCTCGAACTATCGTCCAAATGTTGTGCCTCGGCGGAGAATTCCCACTCTCCAGAGACAAAGAAGAATCTCTTATTCCAATCATGGTTAGAGGTTTGTGCCACGTGGAGAATTTTTTTGTCAGTCCTCCTCGCCCCCAGGTGATAGTACCCAGGCTGTTTGGACGAGGAGGTGATATTGTAACAGGCCAAAAATACGTCGGTCGAGGGATCATCAGTGAAATCATTCTTCCATAGGGAGATGTAGCCAAGGATCGTCCTTCAGGAGTTGGGAGGAAGCTGAGAGGGGGAAACACCGAGGGTTGACAAGATATCTACGACAACAGGATGCAGAGGGAATCTAACACCAACCTTAAACATTTGTTCGTATACTGCAACCTCTCCCTCTTCACCCTCGAAGACCCTCTCAGACTCAGAGGGAACCCTCATAGTTATATTGGGGGACACTCCATAGGCATGCCTCCATAACAAGAGCTCACGATCCCTGACTGGGGAGATATAGGACGAGGCATGGGAGGTGTCAACTGGGTCGACATCTGAGTCCTCACCCTCGTCCTCAGTCCCCTCTCCCTCGGCCTCATCACTTGTCAGAGACCTCTGGGGAAAAGCCATCTGGAAGGCATGTGGGGATACAATAGTCACAGGGACGGCCTCAGAAGCAACCACCCCCTCGGCGTGTCGGCCTGGGCTTATGTCAGACGCTTCTCCTCTCCTAGAAGGTCCAACACCAATTGGCGACGATTCTCTGTCATCCATCTCTCCTGAATAACTCTCGGCTGGACGACAGGACGACCCACAAGACTCAGATGGTTCAAATGGCTTTATTGTGGCAAGAGGAATGGGAAAAATGGGTCGTACCCAATTAGGGTCGGCCCCTCGTCTCCTCTCCTCCTCTTCCTCTACCCGTCTGATCTCAACAAATAACTTCTCTCTCGGGGAAGGGAATTCCTCAGCTAAGCTGTAAAGTCTCCTAAGCATTAGGGGGGGGGGGACCCTACACTTGGAAAAATTTGGGTAACCTAACTACAAACAAATCTCACAATTGACCAGGGTGGACTTTTCGATCAAAACCAAGGAATTGAAGGGTTTTCTATCAAGAACAATTCAAGAACAACTTACTAGAGGTCACACCAGAAAAGCTATGGAACAGCCTAAGAAGAATCTAACCCTACGAGCTTAAAACAGGAAAACAAATAGAAATGAAGATAAGTAGGGCACTAGGGTCGAGGTGTTACCTGAGGAAAAATGGCGAAGCTGCCAAACTTGAAGGTTCGAAACTGCAGAAATGGCAAGAAGGCTGGAAGCTAGAGAGAGAGTTCAGGCACGAAGAAGAAGAAGAAGAAAGAGAAACTTCAAAAATTATTTAAATACCTTGCCAATGAGTGGGCCCACTAATCAATGCAGAGCACAGCCCACGAGGAGGGCATCATTAGGGCACAAAGCCCCAAGCAGTGTGCAGCCGCCATGCATTGGAAACTAAAATGATAATGAGTACCCGCCTAGGTGTCATATCAGCTTAACAGGTGTCACTCACCTAACTGATCATACACCTATCTTAATTACAACACTATCCCTCAGCCACCTCAACAACATCAATGGCTAAGGGCTGGGGGGTGATTGATATGCCCATATATATCCTCCGTTAGGCCGAGGGTGCCCTCCAATAAGACGAGTCCAAGATTGTCCCACCATTCGAGGGGCCGACCCTTCATCAGGATCCAGACGACCCCTCAGGGAGTCGACCCTCCATTAGGCTCCAGACGACCCCTCAAGGGGCCGACCCTTCATCAGGCTCCAGACGACCCCTCAAGGAGCCGACCCTTCTTCAGGCTCCAGACGACCCCTCAGGGGGCCGACCCTTCATCAGGCTCAAGCCGGCCCTTCAAGGGGTCGACCCTCCATCAGGCCCAGCCGACCCTTCAAGGGGCCGACCCTCCATCAGTCTCAGACGACCCTCTAAGGGTACGACAGTACGAGGCCCAAATTGGGCCAGACTCATTGCCGAAAGGAACTTTGCCCTTGGCCTCATATCATAGGCCGATGGTGACATCATCACAGCGCATGGCTTGGGAAACGCGTGGAACAGTGCGCGTGAGGCTCACATAGCACGTGGAAGACCGTTATAACAAAATCACACCCTCACGTGAGGGAATATTATGTCATCATTTGGCATCTACAGGTGTCAATAGGAGACTGGCTAAATGATCATTCATATGCACCATGCATACTTGGGGGGTACACTACACCTCCCAAGACCTGTATATACTTATCACCTACAACCCAACAGAGGAATCGATCGATAATTATAACCCTAGCAAAAACTCTGCTGATACACACACTAGAGAGAGAAAGTGAGCTTATGTGCATTGTTTCCAAGGCCATTAGTGCCCATACTTAGTGGATCACACACTCATAGTGGATGTAGGCCAAATTGGATGAACCACTATACATCATTGTCTTGTTCCTCTTATACTCATCTCCTTCTACACACTTACACACATACATCTCTATGGCTGCCATGGTTACTACTATTTGAGCTCATCATCACTTATCTGGTGGTGCTAGATTTCAGTATCATCAGTATAGATAACTCAAATGAAAAATTCTTCAAGAGGCACAATAATACAATCAAAATAATTTTTTATTTCAAATAAGGAAAGGAGACACCATTACATAAAGTCTCAGGCGAAGGGAGTTAAAACAAACCACCCCCTTTCACTAACACAAAACCAGCCCTAAAACAAAAACCAAAAAATACACAAAAGTTTCACACAAAATAAAACCAACTTCATAAATTCCTATCCATAGCTTTCAAGAGACCCAGCCTCATCATCATCATCCCTCGAAGGTCCCCATATTTCCCTTGCTTGGTTAATATTCCAAATGCACTCCATGGAGTAGTATGCCCTAGCCAGTTTAGAAAAAACCACTACTCCGTCTTCCATGGTGTTAAAATGAACAAACCACCTCTGGACGGTCTCTTCCTCCAGGATCTTCACTACTACTTACTTCTATAACCATTTCAGATAATCCTTGGATAGATGCCAGACCCTTCCTATGGATTAAGATGGACGGGAAGATGACTAACGACTCTCCCATAAAAAACCTAGCCTCGTGCGCCTGGATTCCATTAGGTCTTCCACCGAAAAGAAGTCTAGTGTGAGAGGAGGCACTATTTGCTCCCATCCAACTTGGTGCAAAAGCTGGAAATATAAATGGAACGAGTCTTCCGCAGGATAACTAACCGCACATATCGGTACTCTCTCAACTCCAAAATAGCCTGCAATTCCCCCCACCATGGCACCGACCAACGACGACACCGAGCTCTATGCTCCATGAACTAATTGACCCAATTCTTTACAGATGGGCCCACACTGATAAAGTATCGAGCAAAGAAATTTAGCATGCCTGCCAAGGGATACTCAGGAGGAACCGCCAGACGAAAACCTCTCAACTAGCCACATGAACAACATCACCGGTCTCCTCCTCAGAAAATCGGAGCGAGCTTTCCTCCAAGCATCAAGTCCATTCAGAGTCTTCGCCAGTATGATCATCACAAGACTGTGATGGTAAGACATCCACGTTATTATCGCAGCCAACAGAGGATCCACCATTAAGTCTCCCGTCACCAGCAATAGCCTCTAAGTAAGGCCCAAGGCAACAACTCTAGTATAACCCGCATCATTAAAAACTCTCTAGCACACAGAGTGCATAACAGTCAGAAGGTAAATCACCCCCCCAGTAACCAATAGTCGAGCCACTGAAGGGGAAATACGAAGCAACTCCGATAGCAACGCCGAGAAGAATGAGAAAATTCGGGCATAGCTACCGCTACACTGGGATTGATTCCTAACATAGCCGATAATTCTTCATAAGTCATACAGACCTCATCTAGGCCGAAATTAAAAAAAAAAATGATCTCTTGGGTATGAGAACTGCGCCGTCGCCGCTAGCATATTCCAGTCAATGGATCGATTACGCTATAAGGAGACTAAATGCAAGTTAGAATCACTGCAGTCCACATTATACAAGCACATGGCCTCTAGACCTTCGTGGTAGGAAGAAAATTATGCATGCATTGGAAGGGCCATTTGGGAATGATAAAAAATAAAAATCAAGAAGAAAGAAGAATAAAGCGGGTATAGATAGAAAAACTACACTCCTTACATCTCCTTTTATACACAAAAGACTTGGAAAAAGACAAAGGATTTGAGAGGTTTAAATGAATTCCTGCCCTATAAAGTACTCTGATCTATAGGAAAGTAAAATCAAAGCCTTAAAGTGATTTATTTTGACCCATATGCCGATAGGTAGGACAAGGGGTACACCGATCGACAACCCCCTTATTTTAGAAAATTCTATCTTTCCTTTTTTGTCAAAATCAAATTCTCAAAAAGAAATTCTTATTTTCAAAACAACCCCGAGTTATTTTTCCTTACTTAGCCATTTTTACTTATCATTTTCAAAATAAATCTTTCCCTTATATTAAACTATCTCTTTCTAAAACATCCTATCAACTTTGCAATTTCAGTAACAAAGTAAAGTGAATGTAGAATAAGTCATTAAAACAATAATTAAAAATAAAAATCTTTTTCATATATTACACAATTACATCTTTGTAGGAAAAAGAAAAAACAAAACAATGGGACTCAACTTGAACCCACAATCTCTCTCTCTCAAACCCTCACCCTCTGTGATGGGTACGCTTTTCTCAGTGACTAGAGGTAGAACCTCCACTCCCAAAACCCTATCCCTCATCTAAAGAGGCAGACGGAACCAAACAAGAAGGAACAAAATCCATAATGTAAGCAATTGTAGAGGCCACCTAGTCCTTGATATCTTTTAGCCAGGTGGTTGGCACCCGCACATAGTGTAAGCAAAGAAACAAAAGCAAAAACCAATCATTCAGTAAAAAGAAAAGAAGGAACCAAAAGAGATAAGAGAATATAGGAAGAATCTACCTCAGGCTCAAGGTCATCATCCGTAAGCCCCATCAAACCTATCATCGAGGCATTAGGATGGTGTTGCATTCTCAATCACACCCCACTATTCAACCGAAAATTATAAGAAGGGGGAATGAACTGAATGATGGAGCCTCATCTGTCGCTGCCGTTGCTAATGATGTACCACCACCCGTGCTGTGGGCAGATCCCATTGGCCTGCTGGTACCCCTACCCAAAGTCGTTGGAGGTGGAGGAATATTCATAACATCATAAATAAAAGAGGGAATCAACTAGCTCCTCACGAAGTATAAGTAGTCATAACTCACCGTTGTGTCCATATAGAGCGTATAGGGATTGCCAACTATCATTACCGCTCGAGCATCGGTAGAAATCTCCTTCACTTGCCTCACGTACATCGGGGGCATCTATGGTGTGACCACCACCTCATGCTCCACAATCTGTCGTACCACCCTCTCTCCCAGGTACTAGACGTACCCAAACTCGTGCGCCATCAAACGTCACATCTGCCATGCATACCCATATCCCCCCTTATGCTGAGGAGCTCTCCCCCAAGGGGAAAAGTTCACCTGCAAATCCCCGATAAAATAATCAATATTCATTCAGGAAGAAAGGATTTAGTAACCTAATCACTTATCAAGGTGTTCAAAGTCTGTTGCATCGCTGCCAGGGACAAAGACTGGTTCGATCTCTTGTTGGACTTACGCCACCAAAACATTAGATATAAGTCCCCCAAATCCTCATCCTTCAGGGCTATCAACATTAGGTTGAGCCCAATAACCTCATAGAACCACGTATGCAAAAGGCAGGAATCACCAAAAAAAAGAACACAAAGAAGAATGCAAGGAAATACATAAGAAGAAAAATAAATGTGCAACTTACCTCCAAAAGGTATGTGGCCCCTTTAAAAATCTGTGGGCATAACCGATTTTATGCATACAAAGGATAATAAAGGGTCCCCAAGGTCAAGCTCCCCCAATCATAGAATTCTTCCTCAGAAATGGCAAAAACTAGAGATGAACGATATTGTCACTCGTCACCACCAGAAAACCACCCAATAAAAGTAAAATGAACAATCGGGCCATCTATCTCAACTGTCGTCAGTTAGTAACGTTTATCCTCCTAATCAAGAGCACCTCTCGAAGAGAAGAGATGCATATAAAATCTTGAGAAATGATCGTGCCCACATCCCCTAACGCCGCCTGAATTGCCTTCGGCATCACCCTCACGGTGCAATCCACCTCTATATGCAGACCCTCACAATATATCCCTAGCAGCTGCTGAACATTTATGGGAGTAACAAATATCTCCCCGAAGCCCAAGTGGAAGGTGTGGGTAGTATCCTACAACCTATCTCCAAAAGTGCATAGTACCTCAGTAGAACGTGGCATCTCATCCAAGGCCCGCGCCAAATGGCCAAAACTAACAGAAGTAACCATCCAACACACCACCATCATGAGATGATCCCAAACATCCTTCAACCCAGTTTTCCCCCCAGAACGTATGATCGAAGGAGCTATATCAGTATGTTAAAGGGAAGGGGAAGAAAAAACCTTTCATCAACACAAGAAAACAGAGAAAAATAAAAAAGAATACCCAAAGTCATAATACTTACGTAGCCACTAGGGTTCCTCATCGTAGACGAACGGTGGTGTGCAGGCTCACACAAAAGAAAGCGCCCTTAAACTACCGATTCAAAGAAATCAAAAGCATTCTCGTTACCCAAGGCAAAGGGCAAGCTAGATTGCCATTCCAGGATAACCCAATCATCAACGTTCAACCACTCCAAATTGTATCCCTCGCTACAATAACCCGTCATTTGAAATCTTGAAAGAAAAAAGGACTTAGGAATGATTTTTAGATAGAGAAAGCATAAGATTCAAGCACTTTAAGGTGTGAAAAATTAGGAGGCCCAAGAGTTCGTGCCATTGCCAAATGGCAACACCTACAGCATTCTAGTCGGTATCCCCTTGAAAATTTTGTACAAAAAATTCCAGAAAAATTCAAAAATTATTCGAAAAATTCCTAAAAATACCAGACAAATATTGGAACATTTCTTCAACAAGAAAACTATTTTTTGGAGCACTAAACCCCATATAAACTCTTAAAATCCCCAGTAGAATCAATATTACAGCCCTATCTCCAACATAAATCCCCAGCCGAGTTCATCTTACAAACCTATCCTCAATATGTTCTACAAACAAAACCAATAATATGTAATACTCCTTACTTTCATGTATTTATATTTTATATTAAATTATCGAGTGTGTGTGATTTAATATAATTGATAATTAAAACAAGGATTAACATAAGTATTGATTTGGGTAGAATAGTTAATGATTATATGAATTGTACATTTACTGGTAGATATGGTAAATATAATTTGTTGCATGTAATTACATCATATATGCATGAATTGGTGGCGGGAATTAGTTATTTCTTAATCGGGGCATATTTGAGTGAGTTGTATGAGGATGGGAGATTTTTTTTTAATATTCAGAGTCTCAAATAAAATTTTGGAGGGCACGATTGATTCAGGAAAGAGGCGATAAAGTCAAAATGACTGCCCTGGGGTTTTTATTTTGGTTCCAGGATCTTTTTGACTAGTTTGACTCGAATTGGGGTATACGAGTCATTTTATATATGTATTATCATTTAAAGTTGGGATTAATAGTAATATGGGTTATTAGGCTTAAAAGAGTTAAAACCCATGTGAGAGGAAAATGTGGGAAGAAGAGAAAGAGAAGATAAAGCTTTGAAACATTGGAAATCTCAAACAATCTGTGACTTTGAGGAGGAATAAGACCCTACATCTTTGAGGCAAGTGATTTAACTTGCTAAATGCATATTGGTGTGATTTATTTCATAATTTGCGAAAGAACTATGGTGGTGTTGGGTATAAACGACAAACCCTAGATTTTTGTGTTGAAGTTTAGCATTTGATGTGTATGTATGGGTTTGAAGGTGTAAAAGTGGTGGAGTTTATATTTTGGATGATTTATAATGTTGAAATTTTATAGACGAAGGGTTTGTTTGAGATGTAAGAAAATTTCGTAGGATCAAGAACTCAACAGGCTGGACCGATTTGTTTTAGCACCACACCGGTTTGTTTTTGTTAGCGGACCGATTCATTTTCAAAGGATATCAGTTCGCTCTGATCATAAAAAGTTTTCTGTCATTTTTAAGGAATCGGACCATTTCATTTTTAGGGAACCTCGGTCAGGTTCGGTAACTGCAGTTTGTTAATGACGCGACTCAGAAAGTGTCTCTAATGTGATTTCACTCTAGGATCAAGTCCAAGCCTGTCGCGTTAGTAATAAACCCGGTAAGTCGGGATCGTATCCACAGGTAAATAGGACAATAGAGTTGTGACGACGAGAAAGATGAGTGAATCCTAACTATGACTCTAAAAAGAAAAAAAAATGATTTGATTTGTGGAATGACTACTCTAGATGCAATTATGAAATTATGAAAAGATGCAATTATACTAAATTACCTAAAATACTGATGAATACTGATTTAAAACTTTAAACTATATGATGAAGAAAATAGGACGGGAATACAATCCCCTAACCCTAGTGTAGTGTAGTTATAATACTAATCGTCAGTTTAACTGATTAATTAGACCCAAAATTTAGTACTTCCAAGCATTACGTATATGAGGTTCAAGCCCTCACCATACGTAATCTGAGGATGAGTAAATCAGTATCGCGATAGTTACACTCGAATTGCATTCTAAAGCATCCCGGTTACTCAGAAGCAAGCGATATCTAAAGATATACAATTGTCATGTTCCTACGCAATACGGTCGTATTCAATCACTAAATTCAGAGGATTAATGTTATACACATGCAACTAACACATCAGGCTGGGTTCATGTATCTCGGCCTGAGAAAATCTAGCCTAGCATGCTGAAAGTAATGAAAACAGTGCTTGATGTGCAGAAAACCATAATTAAACTAAGGAAACTTTGTGGAAAGATGAAGAACGGAATTTGACTAAAAAAAGCAATTCCTAACCTTACCAAAGTAGCAACAACAGCAATTAAGAATACATAATTATGAATACTCTTTACTATTGGAATTAAAACTGTAAACTGTATCTAAACTAGGGTTTCTGAAAAAGAAGGGAAAATTATATTAATTCTCCGTACAAATAATGATAATAAAATGGGTTTTTATACCCTATAAAAATTCAGGAGTATTAGTTTCACTAGGACTCTTGATAGGAGAAGGATAAGATTGCAAAATCTCTACAGCCGGACCGGTTCGGGGCTTAGGCGAATCGGTCTGTTTTCTATGCGGATCAGTTCTTTTATTTTTCAGGTGGACCGGTCCAGGGTGGATCGGTTCTTTTAATTTTCTACCCTCTTCGATTTTCTTTCGATCCGGGGTCCTCTGGATTGTTACACAGCGGACCGGTCCGGACTGGGGGCGGATCGGTCTACCTGTTTGACTTTTTTCTCAACTTTGACTACTCATAACTTTTGTTCCGGGACTCCGATTGAGGTGCCGTTTCTTCCTATGTGCTCATGAATGTGATATCTTCAACTTCTCTTTAGGTGCCTCATCCGAATTCCAGGTAGAATTTATACTTTTGCCCTTTTGACCTTCCTTCTTTTCGTTTCTCGATTCTTCCGGTTTCTTTCTTTCTTTCTTTCTTTCTTGACATCAAATACCTATAAAATCAATACGAAATACCAGAAACTCGGTGTAATCGTCAAGATAAGTCAGTAACAAGATTATGAGATAAAGTCAAATCGATTACGTTGTTCGAGGTGCTAAAAGTAACTAAATTAAGGGATAAATTGGGAAGAATTTGTGCCTAATCAATTAACTCTTGTTTGACTCATCTCCAGATGGTTTTAAAACTAAGGAACCCTATAATATAATGTGGTAAACATGTTTATATGGAATATAATGTGGGTTTATGTTATGGCACAACGGAGGGGCTACTTTGGTGCTATAATAGAGGTATGTTTGAGAGTGTATTATGTTGTTTCCTTTTTGTAATCCTCCAAGGAGTGGGGATTCTTTCGAGGAGGGTTACGAACTAATGAGTGAGAGTTCATGGGTCCTTAATGATGAGAAATTTGAGTAAAATCTATAGGTATGTTTGATTACCAATATTCAAGTAAACGATTGAATTATAAAATGAATTTGAAATGATCCTGTGGATTATTAGCTAGTGTACGGAGAGATATATACATATAGCTCTATTATTAATATATACATTATAATACGTGATGGTTTGTATATATGATTTGCATATATATATATATATATATATCTGGTGTCTATGATATATCAATTATATGGTACATACCCTTCCAGTCCTATCATGGGAAGTTGCTCAATATGGGTCCCCTGGCTTGAGGAGAAGGGAGAGTATAGTTCCCAGGTTATAGCGTCTAGTATTTTACCATGCCTGAGGTAGGGGTAAGACGTCTTCGGTATGATTCTTCTTATCTTTAGGTGAGGAATAATGGCTGCTTCCCATATACTTATGAATTGGTTTAATACCAAGTCGGTATGAGAGTCCGACCGTTGGTAAGCTAGGATGATATGTGAGTAATTCCCTGGAAGATAATAGCATTGTAGAGACTTTTAGTATACTTGTATGATGATGTCTGTTATGTATTGACCTTATTAGCATAAGAGTGGATAAGTATACTTTTATGCCAGTAAATGGGAATTTAGGAGTATGTGCTATGGATTGAGGGCCTAACGGATTTCCACGACTGACAATGTCAAGTGGTAGTGTATCGTGGGGCTCCTTGTTTGGATTTCGCTTGCGAGATGTCCCACGCACAAAACCTAGCACAATGTTGGAGGTGGGTAGATGTTTGGTCATCAATACATGGGGTCATGTACAATGATGAGGAAATATTATACAAGCATTAAAGATGATATGTGATATATCAACTTATAATTAGAGAAAGATATTATAAATGAATTATTATAATCAAGGAGAATGACATTTAACAACGATATTAAGTTATGAATACGCTAATGGGAGTTATATGTAGGCTTGAGGGGGTATTATTCGTAGTTTCAACGGGGTATCTTAACTTAAGATTTAATGCATACGTTTAAGTGCGCGTTGTTGCTGAAAGGTGAGGTTGAGTATCAAGAGAGTGCGACTCCACTTCAATTATGAAATCTTGCATTTATAATCATTTTGAATTTTAATTCACTTGCTATAACTATTTTCAAACCTAGGGTTCTGACCCGTTTATATCTTTTCTCTCGAAATATATATATATTGTGTATATTATAGGTGTTCCAATGCAAAGATATCTGTTCCAGAGTTTTTAAGAGCTGTAGCATGTGCAGGATGTTACATGACTTTAGTTATAGACGCAACTCTTTTTGTAATCTATTTAAGAACCCACAATTGTAAATCGGGTGTGTACACTTAAGGGTCGTATATGTATGTCCCCTATATTTTTGTCTCTTGTTATTGTATGGTCTGTTGCCTGACAGCATATTCGGGAATATTCTTTTGTTTGTCTAGGCATAACATGTTAATGACCTAGTCTCTTAGTTGACTATTATGATCATGCTCCGCAATATGTGAATGTTTTATTATCATTACACTGTATATAAAGAATTTCCACCGATTGATCATTACGTTACTTACTCGAAAATTCGTTTTGATTTCAAATTCTTATGGAATGCTCTCTCAAATGAATCACTCAGAATGTGGCTATTCTCTCGGTATGCGTGATAACAGAGTAAATCTAATGGATGCAACGTCACGTATACAAGTAGAAAAACAGAAATTTCATAGTGATAGGATCTCATCAACGGAATACGGTTTTAAAAATGGGAACATTGCCACTTTTTGGCCCATTCAATATATTTTATTATCTTTTGGTATATTAGCTCTCCACGTGGTAACCAATTTCACAATTTAGACTCGGTTAGGACTTTGTCGGGTTTTAAGGTATTTTGGGTAAAATGGAAGAGGTAGGGAAGGTTGTAATTGTAAAAGTTATTTATGATGTCCATTTGAGCTTTTTCCGGGCTATTGCTCATTTTTTTTCTTCTTTTTCTCTATTTTTTTCTGTTTTTCACTTCTTTTCTTTTCTTGCTATTTTTGTTGAGCATATCTATTTTTTTTCTTGCCCCTTTTTATGTACTTTTCGGACTTTATTGAATATTCTATTTTGTAATTCCGGGCTACTTGGGTTTTTCGGGTTGCCAAATGAAAGGATAAATTTTATTCGGCTTAATTTGGGTTACAAAAGGGTGATTTTTTGCTACTTTTTTTGGCCAATATTTTTGGGTTACAAAAGAGGGCCTACTTCATTATCCAAAATACCAATTGCGTTTTGAGATTAATTTAAGTTTATAGATCAATTTTGGCACATTTTTCAAAGCAATATCACACACGTTTTTCATAACCGATCAAAATGAAAGGATTGAGATCCTCGACGACTTTTTAGGCACTGAAAAGAACTTTGAGTTAACAATTAACTCAGATTGATTTAAAAGCTCGCAAAAAATGATAGGCTCCAATCTCATCGGGTTTGTTAATCTCCACACTTATTCGCTAAGTCGTCAATTTTCGCTCAATTTCCATCTTTTGTCAATTTTGGCTTTGCGTATGTTGAATTTTACAACTTGAGACTTCGATCCGACTTTTAATGATATTTTTGCAAAATTTGAATTCCAATTTTTTGTTTATTTTGAACAAAAATATTTTTGGGTTTTCCAAAATGTTATGATTTTTTTGGAAATTTCTAGGCATTTTTGAAGATTTGTGAAGTTTTAGAAATACGCACATGTCACCCCCCTAACTTAGACTTTTGCATTATCTTCAAGTAAAAAGGACTAAAATCTAAACAAGGCAAAATAATAAGTGCGATAAATAAAACAAACAAATGGTTAAAATGCAGATTTTATAAAAAATAGGACTGTGGTACAATTACAGGGAAAAGCATACACCCATGTGAAACTGGAAAAGTACATAAAAACCGCCACACACACAAATACAGCTTCACTGGGGCAAGAGTTGGGAGGAACCGGGCGCGTCAGGGCCATAGGGGTCATAGAAATAAGAGGGCAATGGTTCATTAGGATCCCCTTGGCGTCGGTAGATGTCCGCTTAAAAGCGGAACATCAGGCTCGTATCGCGATGGTAATCGGTTATAAAGTGGTCGAATTTCGTCTTTAGCGCCGCCATACGGTTCGTGAGGTCGCTACCCGCCCACTCAAAATCAGGGTCATCTTCCTCATCCGCCGACTCTTCGTACGCACCTACATCACCCATTTTTACATCAGCACCGGCTTCTTCTTCTTCCTCTTCTTCGCTTTCACTCG
The DNA here is from genome assembly GCA_949130495.1 of Sambucus nigra. Lineage (NCBI taxonomy): Eukaryota > Viridiplantae > Streptophyta > Magnoliopsida > Dipsacales > Adoxaceae > Sambucus > Sambucus nigra. The sequence continues at coordinate 303,611,134 of OX422207.1, read as the reverse complement.
AGGCAGCCTCTTCCTCGCTATCACTGCCCCGCCTCGCACGAAGGACGACTAGATTTTTGGCGTTCTTAGTGTGGGTTCGCTGTCCAAAAGGATCGGGAATGCGAGTACGATCAAGCGGCTCCACTATGCCAGCATCCTTGAGGATGGAGGTGATCAATCTTGCATTGGGAAGTGGGGCAACACCTTTCTCATCCAAGGTCGCGGTGATGATGTAGGCATATAGGGTTCGGGCCAAGTGGATGGAAGTGTGTGGATCAAATAGGTGATGGGTCAATGTGGACTGACGGGGCCGCATCGCAGAGTCGTTAGACGTTTGCAAGATGTTGGCACACACTATTTGAAATATGAGGCGGGCTTTTCATTGAGGCGGCCCACAGCGACAGTTTGTCCCGTCCATGCAACATTTGGGGCAATGCGTTCCATGATCACGTCTTTGGCGACCGGTGCGATGTTCCTTAGATAGGTGAATTCTTGGACATCGGGAACATCATATTCCACCAACTTAGCTATGAGACAGGCCAATGAAAATGGGATGATGGTACCATCCACGTATGCTTGAGCCTCGAATTGGCCTGCCCGAACAAGGGTGCCATAAAATGATCGGACCTCGACTGCCCAAACCTCTTCGTACGATTCATTGAGAAATCGACACCAACCCCGAGCCATGAATAGGGCGGTTACGGAGTTGGGAAGACCGGTCCATTGGACAGCGTGCTCCATATGGAGTTTGCGATCCGAGCGGAAAAACCGATGGCACCACCGTTCCTCTTGGCGAGAACGAATTTACCCATGGACGGAGGGGAGGATTTCGGTGGAGTCGTACTTGGTGGGGGCAGCTCGTTGGTCCATGATAATGAGAGCGATTTTTGCTGGAAAATTAGGGAGGGAGAGGAGGGGAGTTTGGTTGAAGGTATGAAGGGAAAAAGAGGATTTTGATGGTTATTTATAGGTGAAAGGGTGGGGGTAGGGTTTGGATTTGGAGGGAAAAGGTTTGGAGGGAAAAGGGGGTGTATTTGGGAGGGAAAAGTTAGGCTTGGCAGTGGTGTGGATGATTTAGGAGGGAATGAATGGGATTGGGGAGAAGGGGGGATGAACCTTGGGAAAGGGGGGAAACAGAACTGCAGAAAGCGGACTGGTTAGCCTGGGGAATGGACCGGTCCTTTAATATGCAGGCAATTTCGACTACCGAACCGGTCCGGATCAAAATTAAAGGAACCGATCCGGGGCGGACCGGTCCGGCCCTAAAATAAAGGAACCGGTTCGGCTCTAATTTTTAAGTTGGATTTCCCCCTAACTTTGGTTCGAATGCTCTTCTCAGAAAATACTCGCTTTCACAACATACTCCCTATCACTATGGATTAAAAACCTCTCGATGCCAATGACCAATGCACCTGGATTCATTATTCCCGAAACATGTCAATGCACTTTCCCGAATGAACCTTAATCCTATCGACGCTCACTACACACATGACTCTCACTACACGCACGACTCTCACCCCATACGCGTCGGGGGTGCGACGACCTTGCTGTAACAGCTCACTCTACCCCGTAAATGGGGTCTGAAAACCAAACGGTGTCGAATTCTTCCACACACACCTCTAGATATGGCTGTAGGCGTTGTCCATTTACTTTGAATGTATTTCCCCATTTCAAATCGTCTAATTCAACAGCTCCATGAGGGAAAACATTCTTCACAACGAACGAGCCACGCCATTATGACAACAATTTGCCCGGGAAGAGATGAAGCCGAGAGTTATAGAGAAGAACTTTTTGCCTGGGAAAAAAATCTTTGCGTCGAATGATGCTATCGTGAGTGAGTTTCATCCTTTCTTTAGAAATTTTAGCATTCTCATACGCATCATTGCGTATCTCTTCTAACTCATTTATTTGAAGCTTGCGAGCTTCACCGGCCTTATCCATGGCATAATTTAACTCCTTAGTTGCCCAATACGCCTTGTGTTCTAACTCCACGGGAAGATGGCAAGGTTTTCCATACATAAAGCGAAAAGGGGACATGCCGAGTGGATTTTTATATGCGGTGCGGTAGGCCCATAGCGAATCGTTCAATCTAAGTGACCAATCTTTTCGAGTAGGATTGATGGTCTTTTCGAGAATGTTCTTGATTTCTCGATTTGCTAGTTCGGCCTGCCCATTCGTTTGCGAGTGATAAGTCATTCCAACCTTGTGAACGACACCATACTTTCTCATGAGCTTTGCGAATGGACTATTGCAAAAGTGCTTGCCATTATCACTAATTATCGCTTTCGGAGCACCGAAGCGGGAAAGTATGTGTTCCTGCAGGAACTTAATCACCACTTTGTTGTCATTTATCTTAGTAGCTATAGCTTTCACCCATTTAGAAACTTAGTCTACAGCAACAAGGATGTATAAGAAACCAAAGGACGAGGGGAAAGGGCCCATGAAGTCAATACCCCAATAGTCGAAGATCTCAATAATGAGTATGAGGGTAAGAGGCACCATGTATCGTCGGGTAATGGCCCCCATCCGTTGGCACCTATTGCAAGATTTACAACCAGCGTTCACATCCTGGAATATTACGGACCAATGGAGGCCGCATTGCAGAATTTTAGCGGCCGTCTTTTTCGTCGAAAAGTGGCCTCCATAATCTTCCGAATGACAAAACTGGATGACTTTCGAGATCTCGTCATCCAGTACACATCATCGGATGATTTGGTCGGCGCAATATTTAAAAAGGAAGGGATCGTCATAGAAAAACATGTGCGACCAAGTAATAAATCTGTTCTTATCTTGCGGTGTCCAGTCGGGAGGGACGGCTCCCGTGACAAGGTAGTTCACTATATCCACAAACCAGGGCAAAGAAGAGGTAGTAAAAAGTTGCACATTCGGAAAGTATTCGTCTATGGGTATGGGATCACTAGGTACGTCAGACGGAAGTCGTGATAAGTGGTCGGCAACGACATTTTCTACCCCTTTCTTATCTTTAATGGAGATATTGAACTCTTGTAGGAGTAGGATCCACCTTATGAGGAGCGGCTTTGCATCTTTCTTTACAAGCAAATATTTCAAAGCCGCGTGGTCGGTGAAGCAAGTAATGGGAGAATCGATAAGGTATGACTGAAATTTATCAAGGGCAAAGACTACTGCTAGCAACTCCTTTTCCATGGTAGAGTAGTTGAGTTATGGTCCGGTAAGAGTCCGACTAGCGTAGTAGATGACATGAGCCTGCTTATCGTTTATCCCCTATCGCATAATCGCTAGCATCACACATAAGTTCGAATGGTAAAGACCAATCTGGAACTTGCATGATGGGAGCGGACACAAGCATGGTTTTCAATTTTTCAAAAGAGCTTTGACATGCTTCCATCCATTCGAATGGGGTGTCCTTCATAAGTAGGTTGCTTAAGGGTCTAGCGATGGCGCTAAAGTCCTTAATGAACCTTCGATAAAACCACGCGTGGCCCAAGAAAGAGTGCACTTCCTTGAGCGATTTTGGTGGGGGAAGATCAGCTATGACATCTATTTTTGCCCTATCAATTTCTATTCCCTTGGATGATACTATGTGGCCAAGAACTATTCCCTCGGTGACCATGAAATGTCATTTCTCCCAATTCAGCACTAAGTTCTTTTCCACACTCCGGGCAAGTACTTGTTCCAATTTTTCTAGACAAAGGTCAAAAGAGGTGCCAAAAACGCTGAAATCGTCCATGAACACTTCGAGTCCTCTCTCGACCATGTCGCTAAATAGGCTTAACATACACCTTTGAAAGGTTATGGGTGCATTACACAAGCCAAATGGCATACGTTTGTAGGAAAACGTACCAAAAGGGTAAGTGAAGGTCTTTTTCTCCTGGTAAAGTACATCTACCTCAATCTGGTTATATCCGAAATAACCATCAAGGAGGAAATAGTAAGGGTGGCCCGCTACTCTCTCAAGCATTTTATTAATAAATGGCAAGGGGAAATGGTCTTTCCTTTCCTAGTTCCCGCATTGAGTTTTCGATAATCAATGCAAACGCGCCACCCGGTGGTGGTGTATTGGGGCACTAGCTATCCCTTAGCATTCTCAATCACTGACATGCCCGACTTCTTTGGGACGACTTGAATAGGGCTCACCCACTTGCTATTCGAGATTGGGTAGATAATCCCGACATCTAATAATTTAATGATTTTGTCTCTCACCACTTCTTTCATATTGGGATTTAGCCTTCTTTGCATTTCTCTTGAGGGCTTGACATCCTCTTCGAGATGGATCTTGTGAGTGAAAATTAAAGGACTTATCCCCATCAAATCGACAATGCACCAACTAAAAGCACTTTGGTCCTTCCTCAGAATTTTTAACAATTTTCCCTCCTGCTCTTCGTCTAGGCTAGAGGAGACAACAACAAGAAATGTCTCATCCTCTCCTAGCTATGCATATTTAATATAGGAGGGAAGTTTCTTCAATTCTAGGGTTAGAAATTTTTCGTTGGAGGGAACCATGCGTGTATCCCTCGGAGGTAACTCCTCGAATCTAGAAACCCAATTTATATCTCTCGCGTCCTCGTCCGACGCTCTCTCATCGAGTAACTATCTCAACTCCTCAACTTCCCTCTCGAAGTCGGTGTACGTCCCCTCACTCTCGTGTCTCGCCACTAAACAGGACCTTAAGGCATCGTCACAATAATTCTCCTTAAAGTACTCCTCTATTATCTCCTCTATAAATCTCACTGCGTGAAGATCATCTTCTTCCCCCGTATGTTGGGCTATGTGGAAGATGTTGGTCTCTAAGGTCATGTTCCCAAAGGTGAGTTGCATTCGCCCATTCCGAGTATTGATGATTGCATTAGCCGTAGCTAAGAACGAGCACCCAAGGATTATGGGAACATGGTTGCTCGAGGTGAAGGAGGGCTCCGTGTCCCAAATGGCAAAGTCTACCGGGAAGTAGAATGTGTCAACTTGGACAATCACGTCCTCAACTATTCCTCTTGAGATCTTCACGGTTCGGTCCGCTAATTGAAGAATGACCTTTATGGGCTTGAGGTCGCCCAAATCAAGTTGCCTATAGATGGAGTAAGGGAGGATATTGACACTTGCTCCCAGATCAAGTAAGGCTTTTTCGATTTTGTTTTCTCCAATGATGCAGGAAATGATGGGTGCACTGGGATATTTAAATTGAGGCGGGAGATCGTTAAGTAGAATGGAGCTCACGTTCTGTGCTAGAAAGACATTCTTCTTTACCTTCATCTTTCTCTTTACCGTCAACAAGTCTTTGATGACTTTTGCATAAGCTGAAATTTGATTAATGGCATCGAGGAAAGGTAAATTCAGCTTTACTTGCTTTAGCACGTCTAGAACGTCCTCGCGTGGGTTTCCTTTATGGGAGGGAATCAACTTTTAAGGAAACGGTGCCGCGGAGAGTGGTTTCACTACCACCTCGGGCTCACTAGTGGCTTCTTGTCACTCTCATTCAAGGGGACATCTTCGGCCTCTTTCGTTCCGGGCGAAATCTCCTTGTCTTTCATTGTGTCGTGTGGGGGAGGTGATAAATCAATGACTCTCCCACTACGAAGAGTAGTCACAGCTTGACATTGCTCCTGATGTTCAGTAGAAGTGGAGCTAACACTAGTTTGACCTTGGGGAGGTCTTTGGCCCTGGGCAGGAAACTTGACCTTCTCTTGCACACTCAATGAGGATTGTATCTTTAACAGATTTGCATTTATGTCGCTAATCAGGCGATCATATCTAGCATTGGTTGCAGTCTGGCTATTGATAAATTGATTCATAGTATCATCGAGAGTTCTCCGTGGTGGCGAGATATATGCTCCTTGAGGTGGTGGTGCTTGCACATGTCCTTGCATGTGTGGAGCTTATTGAAAGTATTATGGTGGAGGAGGGGCAAGATGTGAAGGAGGGTTCATCGCAGTATGTTGTTGCCCATAGCTAAAACCAGGATGGTTTTTCCATGAAGGGTTGTAAGAATTCCCATGCGGAGGATCAAAATTACCCTTAAATCCTCCTATACCACTAACTTGCTCTTGAAGCATCACTTTGTAGGCGGGTAAAATTGGGCATTCCTCAGTTGAATGGCCCGCCTCACAAATCACACACACCTTCTCGATGGGGTTTGGTACTGATCCAGTTGGTTCTCTTCCATATACCTCACATAGGTCTCGAAATCCTTTCTCTAGCATATCTAATCGACTGTCCGTCATAGAATTCTTATCTACGTGAAATAGCCCGGACGCCGACGGAGTGCTGGTCACTTGACGATTTTGATTTTGAGCATTAGGATCAGACATATCCCAGGATTGGGTAGTCTCGGCGACATACCACAGGTGAAGCTCAGCATCATGGGAATCCAAATCGACAAACGGACCACTACCCATGGTTTCAACGAGTTTCTTAGAGGTAAGGTTTAGCCCATTATAGAGAAAAGAAATGATTTGTGCCGTATCAAATCCATGATGGGGGCATGAAGAAACTAACTCATTGAAACACTCGTGACATCAATGAAATGGCTCATTTTCAGATTGCCTGAATGCTTGAATTTGAGCCTTTATGGAGATCATTCGATGTGGTGGGAAGAATTTCTTGAGAAATCTAGATTGTAACTCGTTCCAAGATGGAATCGAGCTTGGAGGTAGAGACCATATCCAGGTCTTTGCTTTGTCTTTTAGCGAGAAGGGGAAGAGTTTGAGGCGGATCACTTCTTGTGTGCAAGTTTGATCATTGAGAGTATCACACACATCCTTAAATTCCCTGATATGGAGATATGAATTTTCAGAATCCATACCATGGTAATGGGGTAACATCTGGATCATCCCATTTTTGAAATGAAATTTCCCGGCATTATACAGGAGTATAATGCATCCCGGAGTGACAGTGTGCTCAGGATATAAGATTTCTCTCAGCGGGCGATATGGGGCCTCTTCCTTACCGGCGGCTGCACTACCGTGTTGTGACATCTCTCTCTCTTAATGACTCGGTGCTATCACTTGGTGTGCTCGAAGTGTGCTCGAAGGTGTGTCCTAAGAAGGAAAATGAAATGTTATTTGAGATTGAGTGTGACGTTGTGGGAGGGGGAAACCAGAACTGTGGGGCGTTAGGAGTGTGGGGGTTATCGGGGTTGTACTCAACTATTGGATTTTGGTGAATGATGGCTGGAGTATTATGGGGTGTGGGAGTGAGTTCAAAATTTTGCGTTAATAGCTTATGAGAGATCATGGTGAATCTTTTTGTGCTTTTTGAATTTTTTTACATGTTTTTGGATTTTTGGAAATTTTTGGTCACAGTTTTAGATTGACTCGATCTAATCCTAAGTCTACCTAAATCCCCGACAACAGCGCCAAAAACTTGATGCGACTCAGAAAGTGTCTCTAATGTGCGTTCACTCTAGGCTCAAGTGCAAGCCTGTCGCGTTAGTAATAAACCCGATAAGTCGGGATCGTATCCACAGGAAAATGGGACAACAGAGTTGTAATGACGGGAAAGATGAGTGAATCCTAACTCTGACTCTCAAAAGAAAGAAAAAATGATTTGGTTTGTGGAATGACTACTCTAGATGCAATTATGAAATTATGAAAAGATGCAATTATACTAAATTACCTAAAATACTGATGAATACTGATTTAAAACTTTAAACTATATGATGAAGAAAATAGGATGGGAATACAATCCCCTAACCCTAGTGTAGTGCAGTTATAATACTAATCGTAAGTTTAACTGATTAATTAGACCCATAATTTATTACTCCCAAGCATTACGTATATGAGGTTCAAGCCCGCATCATACTTAATCTGAGGACGAGTAAATCGGTATCGCGATAGTTACACTCGAATTGCATTCTAAAGCATTCCGGTTACTCAGAAGCAAACGAGATCTAAAGATCTACAATTGTCATGTTACTACGCAATACGGTCATAATCAATCACTAAATTCATACGATTAATGTTATACACATGCAAATAACACATCAGGCTGGGTTCATGTATCCCGACCTGAGAAAATCTAGCCTAGCATGCTGAAAGTAATGAAAATAGTATTTGATATGCAGAAAACCATAATTAAACTAAGGAAACTTTGTGGAAAGATGTAGAAAGGAATTTGACCAAAAAAAGTAATTCCTAATCCTACCAAAGTAGCAACAACAGCAATTAAGAATACAGAATTCTGAATACTCTTCACTATTGGAATTAAAACTATAAACTGTATCTAAACTAGGGTTTCTGAAAAAGAAGGGAAAATTATATTAATTCTCCGTACAAATAATGATAATAAAATGGGTTTTTATACCCTACAAAAATTCAGGAGTATTAGTTGCACTAGGACTCTTGATAGGAGAAGGATAAGATTACAAAATCTCTACAGCTGGACCAGTCCGGAGCTTAGGCGAATCGGTCTGCCTTCCATGCGGATCAGTTCTTTTATTTTTCAGGTGGACCGGTCCGGGGTGGACCGATTCTTTTATTTTTCTACCCTCTTAGGTTTGCTTTCGATCCGAGGCCCTCTGGATTGTTGCACAACGGACCGGTCCAGACTTGGGGTGGATCGGTCTGCCTGTTTGACTTTTTTCTCAACTTTGATTGCTCATAACTTTTGTTCTGGGACTCCAATTGAGGTTTTTTTTCTTCCTATGTGCTCATGAATGTGATATCTTCAACTTCTCTTTAGGTTCCTCATCCGAATTGTAGGTAGAATTTACAATTTTGTCCTTTTGACCTTCCTTCTTTTCGTTTCTCGATTTTTCCGGTTTCTTTCTTTCTTTATTGACATCAAATACCTGTAAAATCAATACGAAATACCAGAAACTCGGTGTACTCGTTAGGATAAGCCAGTAACAAGATTATGAGATAAATTCAAATTGATTACATTGTTCGAGGTGCTAAAAGTAACTAAATTAAGGGATAAATTGGGAATAATTTATGCATAATCAGTTAACTGTTGTTTTACTCCTCTCCAGATGGTTTTAAAACTAAGGAACCCTATAATATAATGTGGTAAACATGTTTATGGAATATAATGTGGGTTTATGTTATGACACAATGGAGGGGCTACTTTGGGGCTATAATAGAGGTGTGTTTGAGAGTGTATTATGTTGTTTCCTTTTCGTAATCCTCCAAGTAGTGGGGATTCTTTCTAGGAGGGTTACGAGCTAATGAGTGAGAGTTCATGGGCCCTTAATGATGAGAAATTTGAGTAAAACCTATAGGTATGTTTGATTATCAATATTCAAGTAAACGATTGAATTATAAAATGAATTTGAAATGATCATGTGGATTATTAGCTAGTGTATGGAGCGATATATAAATATAGCTGGTTTATTAATATATACATTATAATACGTGATGGTTTGTATATACGATTTGCATATATATATATATATATATATATATATATGGTGTGTATGATATATATTATATGGTACATACCCCTCTAGTGCTATCATGCGAAGTTGTACGATATGGGTGAATCCCCCGGCTTGAGGAGCAGGGAGAGTATAGTTCCCAGGTCATATAGTCTACTATTTTACCATGCGTGAGGTAGGGGTAAGACGTATTGGGTATGATTCTTCTTATCTGTAGGTGAGGAACAATGGCTGCTTCCCATACGCTTATGAATTGGTTTAATACCAAGTCGGTGTGAGAGTCCGACCGCTGGTAACCCAGGATGATATGTGAGTAATTACCTGGAGGATAATATCATTGTAGAGACCTTTAGTATACTTGTATTATGATGTGTGTTATGTATTGACCTTATTAGCATAAGAGTGGATAAGTATACTTTTATGCCAGTAGACGGGAATTTAGGAGTACGTGCTATGGATTGAGGGCCTAACGGATTTCCACGACTGATGATGTCAAGTGGTAGTGTATCGTGGGGTTCCTTATTTGGATTTCGCTTACGAGACGTCCCATGCACAAAACCTAGCACAATGTTGGAGGTGGGGAGATGTTTGGTCATCAATACATGGGGTCATGTACAATGATGAGGAAATATTATACAAGCATTAAAGATGATATGTGATATATAAACTTATAATTAGAGAAAGATATTATAAATGAATTATTATAATCAAGGAGAATGACATTTAACAACGATATTAAGTTATAAATACGTTAATGGGAGTTATACGTAGGCTTGAGGGGGTATTATCCGTAGATTCAAAGGGGTAGCTTAACTTAAGATTTAATGCATACGTTTAGGTGCGCGCTGTAGCTGAGAGGTGATGTTGAGTATCAAGAGAGTGCGACTCCACTTCAATTATGAAATCTTCCATTTATAATAATTTTGAATTTTAATTCACTTGCTATAACTATCTTCAAACCTAGGGTTCTTACCCGTTTATATCTTTTCTCTCGAAATATATATATATTGTGTATATTATAGGTGTTACACCGCAAAGATATCTATTACAGAGTTTTTAAGAGCTGTAGCCTGTGCAGGATATTACATGACTTTTGTTATAGACACAACTCTTTTTGTAATCTAGTTAAGAACCCACAATTATAAATCGGGTGTGTACGCTTAAGGGTCGTATATGTATGTCCCCTATATTTTTGTCTCTTGTTATTGTATGGTCTGTTGCCCGACAGCATATTCGGGAATATTCTTTTGTTTGTCTAAGCATAGCATGTTAATGACCTAGTCTCTTAGTTGACTATTATGATCATGCTCCACAATCTGTGAATGTTTTATTATCATTACACTTTATATAAAGAAAAATTCTTGGCACCTGTTTATTTTATACAGGGTGATTACCTGTTATATTTATATTCGACAGTTGATGCTGAGAATGATACACTTGCGATTCCTATTTTATTTTATTATAGGGTTGGACACCCGTTATATTGAATAAGAAGGGTGTCACAGGTGGTATCAGGGCATTAGGTCCTAGAGTCTTGGTATCAGAACTCCATAAGTTCAAACCCACATGGGGCCATCCATGTGTGAGAGAGTGCGAGAATATTTTCAATAGGGGAATCCTCTAGAATTCCAAGGAGGAGTTGATGTTATCGTTGCTAGTCAGTGGAAAAAGGATATTCAAAGGCATCTTCGTATGGTTCAATGCAACGATGTTCAAAAACAAATACTCGCCACTTTTAAACTAGTTGGTGCGGCTCTCTAGTGGTGGGAGTCGGTTACTACCTCTGAGCAGATAGATATAATGTCCATAGTAGAGTTTTGGACACGCTTCGATCGTAAGTATTTTCCCCCTGCAGTTCAAATAGAGACGACAAGGAGATTGTTGGATGTTACTCAAGGAGATCAAACAGTGGCTGAGTACGAAGAAGAGTTTACCCGCCTAGAAAATTTTATGCCGAATGAGTTAAATATTGAGGAGAAGAGAATCTTAAAGTTTATGGGAGGCTTGAATTGGAGAATTCATCAACATCTATTGGGGAACCCGACTTTATTAACATTCGGATGTAATGAATGTTGTACTATTACATTATTAGGATCATCGTTTGCATTTGAAAGAGAGAAAGAGATTGGTGAACTCGGGTTCGTCGAGTAAGTAGGGAGTAGATAGTGCCAGTGGGGCACAACAGGCTCATCAACACGGGAATAGACAGAAGGAGAAGGATCTCCTTTCAGTGGATTCAGCTAAAAGGCAGCGTTCACGAGGCTTCATATTCAATGGTGGTGGTTCTAAACATAATTTCCAAGATACCCAACAGTAGTAACAACAAAATGTTCCTCAGGGCCAAGTAGGTTGAGGGAACAACGGGGGAGGTCAATAAGGACGAGGTCGTCAGGGCCAGCGACAAGGGAAACCCAGATTTAGGTAGTAGGGATAGAGGCTGGAGAAATTTGTAGGCCGTTGTTATCAGTGTGGTGAGGTGGGTCACAAGAAGTTAGATTGCCCACAGCAAAATAGGGTGCAAGTGCAGGGAGCTCAGCAGTCACTCTTACCACCTCCAGCGCCTGCTCAGATTGCCCCACCTCCGTAGGGACAATTACAATTTGGGAAAGTTTAAAATGTTCAAAATGCAGTTCTACCGCAGGTGCAATAACCTTCACTAGCCATTGAGAGTAAGTTCTATATCCATGGGTATATGGGTCGAGTATTATTTGATACGGGAGCATCCCATTCCTTTATAGATGTGCATTTTGCGCACGCGGCAGGAGTGTTAGAGTCAGCTAATAATGTTTAAATGTGTGTATAATATCCCTTAGTAGATGGGTCGCTTATCCACTTCATGTGTAAAGGGGTGGAGATAGATTTTTGGAGATTATGTTTAGCTGCCAACTTACTTATATTAGATATGTATGAGTGTGATGTTATATTAGGTATGGACTCGTTGGTTAAATATCGAGCGATGGTGGATTGTTTTGGGAGGTCGATTTTATTTGTTATTCTAGGCCAGGAAATGTTTCTTGTTGCTATGCCTCTTCCGTAGGAAGGTTCAAGCACCCAATTGTACTATATTAAGGAGGAGACTTAGTAGGAAGTGGTTGTTTCCTTATATTCGATTCTGGTGGTTCTGGAGTTCGCAGATGTTTTTCAAGAGATTCCTGGCTTACCTCCGAGTCGTGAGATTGAGTTTATTAATGATCTAGCACCGGAATCAGGCCAATTATGTGAGCTCCATACCGAATGGCTCCTGTGGAAATTATGGAGTTACGAGACCAAATCTAGCAACTTTTGGGACAAGGTTTCATTCATCGGTGTATGTCACCTTGGGGAGGCCCTGTGTTGTTTCTGAAGAAAAGGTACGATTCTCCATGGTTCTGTGTAGATTACCGAGAATTGAATAAGGTGACAATCAAGAATAAGTACCTGTTATCTCGTATTGATGATTTATTTGATCAGTTGAGAGGAGCCTCTTACTTCTCAAAAATAGATTTGCGTATGGGGTATCACCAACTTTGGATTAGGGAGCAAGATATCTCTAAGACTGCATTTTTTACTCAATATGGATCCTATGAGTTCTTGATTATGCCGTTTGGGCTAACCAATGCCCCTACAGTGTTTATGGATCTAATGAATAGGGTCTTTCGAGATTTCTTGGACCAATTCATAATTGTGTTCATTGATGATATTTTAGTATATTCTTGGACGGAGGGCGAACATGTTGAGCATTTATAGTTGGTTATCCACACATTACAGGACCATCAATTTTACGCCAAGTTCGAGAAATGTGATTTTGGTTGTGAGAAGTGCAGTTTTTGGGTCATACAGTGTTAGAGAAGGGTATTTCCATGGACCTAAGTAAAGTTGCAGCGGTAAGGGAGTGGGGTCATCCCACAACACTGACAGAGATTAGAAGTTACATGGGTTTGGAGGGTTATTATCGTCGTTTTATTAAGGTATTTTATAAGATTATCGGCCCTTTGACGAATTTGACTTAGAAGGGGGTAAAGTTTGTGTAGGATGATTCCTGTATATTAGCATTTGATGATTTAAAGGACATGTTGACGTCCGCACCCATTCTCGTATTGCCTAAAGCGAGAGTGGAGTATTTAGTCTTTATCGATGCATATCTCCAGGGACTTGGGGCAGTGCTTCAATAAGAGGAGAGGTAAATTTCATATGCTTCTCATAAACTCAAACCCCACGAGCGTAATTATCCTACACATGACTTGAAATTAGCTACAATAGTCTTTGCATTGAGAATATAGAGGCATTATCTCATAGGGGAGAAGTTTAGATTTTTCACAGACCACAAGTCGTTGCAATATTTGTTCACCCAAAAAGATCTAAATATGAGGTTATATAGGTGGTTGGAGTTTGTAAAGGATTATCAACTCGATATCCAATACTATCCGGAGAAAGCTAACGTAGTAGCTGACGTGTTGAGTTGTTTCCCCACTGGGTAGTTAGCAGAGGTATGGAAAGTCAAGTGGAAGTAAATTTTCTAGGATGAATCGGTAGCCAGGGCTTGTATGGAAGTGTTAATAGTTACACCTGAGATGGTGATGGGGGTGGTGAAAGTTCAAGATGAAGATGTGGATTACAAGGATAAGGTACATAAATTACTAACCAAGGGAACAAAATCCTACTCCATCGATTCTGAGGGTGGATTACGTTTCAATGGTAGGTTGGTAGTCCCGAATAATTCAGATCTGCGGCATGCTATTATGTCAGAAGCTCAAGGGTTGAAATTTGTAGTTCACCCAAGTAGAGACAAGATGTATCAGGACATGCGACGATAATACTGGTGGGTAGGTATGAAAACGTACATAGCTAAATTTGTTTATAAATGTACCACTTATAAGTTGGTATAAGTGGACCACCAGCGACCTTCAAGAATGTTGCAACCATTGGAATTTTTGGTATGGAAATGGGAGAACATTTCCATGGATTTTATCATGGGATTACCGATGTCACAGGATTGCCAGGATTCCATTTGGGTTATCGTGGATCGTTTGACATAGTTGTCACACTTTTTACCGGTAAGAACGGACTTTATGACAGAGCAGTATGCTCAGCTCTTTATTGCAGAAATTGTGAGATTGCATGGAGTGCCGATTAATATTGTGTCCAACCGAGACAAAATCTTTATCTCCCATTTTTGGCAGAGTTTTTCAGGATGCCATGGGAACTAAATTGAGGTTGAGTACGGCATACCATCCCCAGACCGATGGGCAAACGGAGCGAGTAAATAAAATGTTGGAAGATATGCTCTGTATGTGTATGTTAGATTTTGAAGGAAGTTAGGAACAATACCTACCGCTAGTAGAATTTTCTTATGATAATTCCTACCAGTTTACTGTAGGTATGGAGCCTTACGAGGAATTATATAAGCGCCCTTGTCGTTCACCTGCGTGTTGGTTGGAAGATGGCGATAATAAACATCTTGTACCAGAAATGATTCAAGATACTTCGACAAAAATTGAGTTGATTCGAAATCGCATACGTATTGTGCAAGACAGACATAAAAGTTATGCCGATGTAGATCGTAGGCACGTGGAGTTTGAAGTGGGAGACCAAGTGTTGTTAAAAGTGTCCCCGATGAAAGGTATAATGAGGCTTGGAAAGAAAGGCAAACTTTTGCCGAGGTATGTAGGGCCTTTTCCAATTATTTAAAGGATTGGTCCAGTGGCTTATAGACTAGCCTTGCCTAAACATTTGCAAAGAATCCATGATGTGTTCCATGTTTCGTCCTTGAAGAAGTATAAAAGATGTGAGGGGGCTCATTGGCATGTTCCATTGGAGGAAATTGAGTTGCAACCTGATATCTCGTATGAAGAACGATCGGTTGCCATTTTAGACCATAGTGATCAAAGGCAACAATTAAAAGTAGTGCCTTTAGTTCGAGTTCAAGGGGCCATCAAAACGCTACTGAGTTAACATGGGAGCGAGAAGATGAAATGAGAACCAAGTACCCTTACCTATTTCCATAAGGTACGCCTGAATTTCGCGGGCCAAATTCCTTCGTAAGGGGGGGGGGGGGGGGGAGGGGGGAGTATGTAATACCCATTACTTTCATGTATTTATATTTTATATTAAATTATCGTGTGTGTGTGACTTAATATAATTGAGAATTAAAACAAGGATTTAACATAAATATTGATTTGGGCAAAATAGTTAATGATTATGTTAATTGTACATTTACTAGGGTGATATGGTAAATATAAATTAGTGCGTGCAATTACGTCATATATGCATGTATTGATGGCGGGAATTAGTTATTTCTCATTCGGGGCATATTTGAGTGAGTTATATGAGTTGGGAGATGTTATTTTTTATATTTAGAGTCTTGGATGAAAATTTGGATGGCACGGTTAATAATGGAAGGGAGGAGAAAGTCAAAATGACTGCCATGGGGTTTTTATTTGGGTTTTGGGATCTTTTTGACTAGTTTGACTCGAATTGGGGTATACGAGTCATTTTATGTATGTATTATCATTTAAAGTTGGGATTAATAATAATATGGGTTATTAGGCTTAAGTGAGTTAATTAATGTCATTTGAGAGGAAAACATAGGAAGAGAAGAGAAAACTTTGGAACTTTAGAAATCTCGAACAATTCGTGACTTTGAGGAAGAATCGGACCCTACATCTTTGAGGCAAGTGATTTCACTTGCTAAATGCTTATTAGTGTGATTTATTTCATAATTTGTGAAAAAACTATGGTACTGTTGGGTATAAATGATAAACCCTAGATTTTTATGTTAAAGTATAGCATTTGAGGGTGTATATGGGTTTGAAGGTGTAAAAATGCTGGAGTTCATATTTTGGATGATTTATGAAGATGAAATTTTGTATAATAAGGGTTTGTTTGAGATGTAGGAAAATTTCGTAGGATCAAGAACTGAACAGGCCGAACCGGTTTGTTTTTGCACCGGACTAGTTCATTTTTGGCAACGAACTGATTCGTTTTCAAAGGATATCGGTTCGGTCCGGTCATAAAAAGTTTTCTGTCATTTTTAAGGAACAGGACCGATTCGTTTTCGAGGACCCTCGATCCGGTCACTGCAGTTTGTTAACTCGTTTTACTCCTTTCCAATTGGTTTTAATACTTAGGAACCCTCTAATATAATGTGGTAAACATGTTTATGGAATATAATGTGGGATTATGTTATGACACAATGGAGGGCTACTTTGGGGCTATAATAGAGGTATATTTGAGAGTGTATTATGTTGTTTCTTTTTTGTAATCCTCTAAGGAGTGGGGATTATTTTAATGAGGGTTACGGACTAATGAGTGAGAGTTCATGGGCGCTTAATGGCGACAAATTTGAGGAAAAGCCATAGGTATGATTCATTTTCAATATTCAAGTAAACGATTGAATTATAAAATGAATTTGAAATGATCTGGTGGATTATTAGCTAGTGTAAGGTGTGATATATACATATAGCTGGAATTATTAATATATACATTCTAAAACATGATGGTTTGTATATACGATGTGCAAATATATATGGTGTGTATGATATATTATGTGGTACATACCCCTCTAGTGCTATCATGGGAAGTTGCGTATGTGGGTGAATCCCCCTTACTTGATGAGCGGGAGAGTATAGTCCCCATCTCATAGCGTCCAGTATTTTACCGTGCGTGAGGTAGGGGTAAGACGTCTTGGGTATGATTCTTCTTTCCTTTAGGTGAGAAACTATGGCCAATTTAGATACACTTGTGAATTGGTTCAATACTACGTCGGTGTGAGAGTCCTATCACTGATAACCCTGGATGATATGTGAATAATTCTCTGGAAGATAATATCATTGTAGAGACTGTTAGTATACTTGTATGACGTGTATTATGTATTGCCCTTTTTAGCATCAATGTGGATAAGTATACTTTTATGCCAGTAGATGGGAATTTAGGAGTACGTGCTATGAACTCAGGGCTTAACGGATTTCCACGACTGACAATGTTAGGTGGTAGTGTATCAGGGGGGTTCCTAGTTTGGATTTCGCTTGAGAGACGTCCCATGCACGAAACCTAGCACAATGTTGGAGGTGTGGAGATGTTTGGTCATCAGTACATGGGGTCACGTACAATGATGGGGAAATATTTTACAAGCGTTAAAGATGATGTGTGATATATCAACTTATAAATGAATTTGTATAATCAAGGAGAATGACATTTAACAACGATATTAAGTTATAAATATGCTAATGGGAGTTATACGTAGGCTTGAGGGGGTATTATCCGTAGATTCAGTGGGGTAGCTTAACTTAATATTTAATGCATACGTTTAGGTGCGCGCTGTAGCTGAGAGGTGAGGTTGAGTCTTAAGAGAGTGTGACTCCACTTCAATTATAAAATATTGCATTTATAATTATTATTCATTTTAATTCACTTTCTATAACTATTTTCAAACCCAGGGATCTGACCCGTTTATATCGTTTCTCTTGCAATATATATTGTGTATATTATAGGTGTTCCACCGCAAAGATATCTATTATAGAGTTTTTGGGAGCTGTAGCATGTGCGGGATGTTACAAGATTTTTGTTATAGACGCAACTCTTTTTGTAATCTAGTTAAAAATCCACAATTGTAAATCGGGTGTGTATACCCAAGGGTCGTATATGTATGTCCCCTATATTTTTGTCTCTTGTTATTGTATAGTATGTTGTCCAACAACATATTCGGGAACATTTCTTCAACAAGAAAACCATTTTTTAGAGCACTAAACCCCGTATAAACTCTTAAAATCCCCAACAGGATCAATATTACAGCCCTATCTCCAACATAAATCCCCAGTCGAGTTCATCTTACAAACCTATCCTCAATATGTTTCATAAACAAAACAAACAATATGTAATACCCCTTACTTTCGTGTATTTATATTTTATATTGAATTATCGAGTGTGTGTGATTTAATATAATTGATAATTAAAACAAGCATTAACATAAGTATTGATTTGGGTAGAATATTTAATGATTATATGAATTGTACATTTACTGGGTGATATGGTAAATATAAGTTGTTGCGTGCAATTACGTCGTATATGCATGTATTGGTGGTGGGAATTAGTTATTTCTTAATCGGGGCATATTTGAGTGAGTTCTATGAGGTTGGGAGATGTTTTTTTTAATTCAGAACCTAGTTAAAAATTTGGAGGGCACGATTGATTCCTGAAGGGGCGAGAAAGTCAAAATGACTGCCCTGGGGTTTTTATTTTGGTTCCAGGATCTTTTTGACTAGTTTGACTCGGATTGGGGTATACAAGTCATTTTATATATGTATTATCATCTAAAGTTGGGATTAATAATAATATGGGTTATTAGGCCTAAAAGAGTTAATTATTCTCATTTGACAGAAAACCCACGTGAGAGGAAAATGTGGGAAGAAGAGAAAGAGAAGATAAATCTTTGAAACATTGACTTTGAGGAGGAATTAGACCCTACATCTTTGAGGTAAGTGATTTAACTTACTAAATTCTTATTGGTGTGATTATTTCATAATTTGTGGAAAAACTATGGTAGTGTTGGGTATAAATGATAAACCCTAGATTTTTGTGTTGAAGTTTAGCATTTGATGTGTATGTACGGGTTTGAAGGTGTAAAAGTGGTGGCGCTCAAATTTTGGATGATTTATGATGTTGAAATTTTATAGCCGAAGGGTTTGTTTGATATGTAGGAAAATTTCGTAGGATCAAGAACTCAATAGGAGGGACCAATTTGTTTTAGCACCGGACAGGGGTTTTTTTGTCAGCGGATCGATTCATTTTCAAATGATATCGGTTCGGTCCGGTCATAAAAAATTTTCTATCATTTTAAGGAACTGGACCGGTTCATTTTTAGGGAACCTCGGTCCGGTCCGGTAACTGCAGTTTGTTAACTCTTGTTTTACTCCTCTCCAGATGGTTTTAAAACTAAGGAACCCTATTATATAATGTGGTAAACATATTTATGGAATATAATGTGGGTTTATGTTATGACACAATGGAGGGGATACTTTGGGGCTATAATAGAGGTATGTTTAAGAGTGTATTATGTTGTTTCCTTTTTGTAATCCTCCAAGTAGTGGGGATTCTTTCGAGGAGGGTTACGAGCTAATGAGTGAGAGTTCATGGGTCCTTAATGATGAGAAATTTGAGTAAAAACCATAGGTATGTTTGACTATCAATATTCAAGTAAACGATTGAATTATAAAATGAATTTGAAATGATCCTGTGGATTATTAGCTATTGTAAGGTGCGATATATACATATATCTGGATTATTAATATATACATTTTAATACGTGATGGTTTGTATATATGATGTGCATATATATCTGGTGTGTATGATATATATTATATGGTACATACCCCTCTAGTGCTATCATGGGAAGTTGCAGGATATAGGTAAATCCCCCCGGCTTGAGGAGCAGGGAGAGTATAGTTCCCAGGTCATAGCGTCTAGTATATTACCGTGCGTGAGGTAGGCGTAAGACGTCTTGGGTATGATTCTTCTTGTCTTTAGGTGAAGAACTATGGCTGCTTTCCATACGCTTGTGAATTGGTTTAATACCAAGTCGGTGTGAGAGTTCGACAGCTGGTAACCCAGGATGATATGTGAGTAATTCCCTGGAAAATAATAGAATTTTAGAGACTTTTAGTATACTTGTATGATTATGTGTGTTATGTATTGACCTTTTTAGCATAAGAGTGGATAAGTATACTTTTATGCCAATAGACGAGAATTTAGGAGTAAGTGCTATGGACTGAGGGCCTAACGAATTTCCACGACTAACAATGTTAGGTGGTAGTGTATCGTGGGGCTCCTGATTTGGATTTCGCTTGCGAGACGTCCCACGCACAAAACCTAGCACAATGTTGGAGGTGGGGAGATGTTTGGTCATCAATACATGGGGTCATGTACAATGATGAGGAAATATTATACAAGCATTAAAGATGATATGTGATATATCAACTTATAATTAGAGAAAGATATTATAAATGAATTTGTATAATCAAGGAGAATGACATTTAACAACGATATTAAGTTATAAATACGCTAATGGGAGTTCTATGTAGGGTTGATGGGGTATTATCCGTAGATTCAACAGGGTAGCTTAAATTAAGATTTAATGCATACGTTTAGGTGCGCGCTATAGCTGAGAGGTGAGGTTGAGTATCAAGAGAGTGCGACTCCACTTCAATTATGAAATCTTGCATTTATAATCATTATGAGTTTTAATTCACTTGCTATAAGTATTTTCAAACCCAGGGCTCTGACCCGTTTATATTTTTTCTCTCAAAATATATATGTTGTGTATATTATAGGTGTTCCACCGCAAAGATATTTGTTCTAGAGTTTTTAAGAGTTGTAGCATGTGCAGGATGTTACATGACTTTTGTTATAGATGCAACTCTTTTTGTAATCTAGTTAAGAACCCACGATTTTAAATCAGGTGTGTACGCTTAAGGGTCGTATATGTTTGTCCCCTATATATTTGTCTCTTGTTATTGTATGGTCTGTTGTTCGACAGCATATTCGGGAATACTCTTTTGTTTGTCTAAGCGTAGAATATTAATGACCTAGTGTCTTAGTTGACTATTATGATCATGCTCCTCAATCTGTGAATGTTTTATTATCATTACACTTTAAATAAAGATTTTTTTTAGCACCTGTTTATTTTATATAGGGTGGTTACCGGTTATATTTATATTCTATAGTTGATGCTGAGAATGATACACTTGAGATTCCTATTTTATTTTAGTATAGAGCTGGACACCAGTTATATTGAATAAGCGAGGTGTCACACAATACTACTACAATTACCCAGTGGAATCTAAAATCTAAGGTCTTTCCCAACGAAATTTCAACCCAGCAAGATAATACCTTTCCCGTTCCCCAGCGAAATCTCCAGGCTAAAAGCGAAATTTCAAGATACGCCTGCAATCAAAATCTCCCACGGCTTCCCAAATGAAGTTATTACCTCTCAGAATCCCCAGCCGGATGTCTTGAGGGTAAATACTTCCTCGATAGAGTCTTGAAACAACACAATCCCCAGCAGGACAATAGCTGCATCTGCATCACCCAATTAAAAAGTTACCTAAGAGAATAAGTCCTCGCATTACAACTTTAGGTTCTCAGAATCGACCACGGCCCGTAGAAACGGTTATCATCAACTTTAGGTCCTGAAAATTGACCTCAGCTCTCATAATTGATTGCTATAATATTAAGTCCTCATAATTGACCTCGACCCTCCAAAACGATCGTCATAATCTTAGGACGTCAAAATTGACCTCAATCCTCAGAAATGATCGTCACAACCCTAGGTCCTCAGAATTGACCTCGACCCATAAAATCGGTCCTTACAACTTTAGGTCCTCAGAATTGACATTAGTAGAAACGATCGTCATAACCTTATGTCCTCATAATTGATACCAGCCCGCAGAATTGGTCCTTATAACTAAGGTCCTTATAATTGACCTCAGCCCTCTGAATCGATCTTCATCACTTTAGGTCCTTAGAATTGACCTTGACCCGCAGAATCAGTACCTATAACTTTAGGTCCTTAGAATTGACCTCGGCCCTAAAAAATCGTTGTCATCACCTAAGGTTCTCAAAATTGACCTCGACCCTCAGAATTGGTCGTTACAACTAAGGTCCTCAGAATTGACCTTGGTCCTCAGAATCGATCATCATCACTTTAGGTCCTTTGAATTAACCTTGACCTGTAGACTCGGTTCCTATAACCTTAGATCCTCAAAATTGACCTCGAACTGCTGAATCGGTCGCCATAACCTTAGGTCCTTAGAGTTGACCCCAACATGTAAAATCGATCCTCTCAACTTTAGGTCCTCAGAAGTAACCTCAACCCGTAGAATCAATCATGCCCAGCATAACCTTATAATCAACCTCGACCCTCTACATCGTTCACCCAAATCTCTTTGGTCCGCAGAATTAACCTTAAACAATCTCTCTCTCAACATCAATGTATTATCTATTCGAAGGCCTTAACTTGTTCCAAGCTCACCCGGCGAGGGGCTCTGTAGAAACCACATTCTAAGACCCTCCTAAGCATCTCATTAGGTCCTTATCACTTTTTCTTTCATCATAAAATCTAGGTCATACTTCGAGTACTGATCTAAAGGCTACTGGGTACTCTCGGGCCCCATTTGTCTCTCATCAACTATTTCATCTGAGTGAAAGGTCAATGAAACTTCAAAGGGATTCTAATACCCTTTCTAATGGTCCATCATGTGTATGATTCCGACTTACAGTTCAGACGAATAATTCGTTTTACCTCGAAGACTAATTCAAAGGCCACTAGGTGCTCCCAATCTCCACTTGAGTCATGTGAACTCTTCAGCTTGAACCTGGCTGAAGGAATCTTTGAAGGTATCTAATTTCCCTTTCCAATAGTCCATCCTGTGCGTAAATCAGCCTTATGGTTCAGCTGAATTGTCCGTTTTACTATCAAAAATCGATTTGAAAGCCATTGGGCGCTCTCGGACCCCATTTGACTCCGGTCAACTTTCTCATATGAGTGAAAGCTCAATGAATCTTTGAAGGAATCTAAAAACCCTTTCCAAGATCCCCTTTCCAATGGTCCATCACATGTGCGAATCGAACTTACAGTTCGGACGAACGATCCGTTTCACGCTAAAATTTAATATGGAGGCCATCGAGCGCTCTCGGGCTCAATTTGATTCCTATCATCTCTTCAGCTCAAATCAGACTAAATGAATCTTTTAAGGAAACTAAATACCATTTCCAATGATCCACCCCATGCATGAATCAGCCGCATGGTACGGATGAACGACTCGTTTTACCCCGAAGGGTCACCGAGAGCTTCTGAGCCCACTTGACTTTGGTCAACTCTTCGAACCAAACAATGCTCTTTGGAACATATAAGGTCCATGCATAACCTCTCAATAGGTCCATCCAATGCGCGAATTAGCCTTACGATTCGGATAAACGATCCATTTCCCTCTTCTCTGTGCATAATTATAGCTTACGGATCACATTTTACGACCGTTTTTTTCGAAAAATTTGCCTGAGACTGCTGAATGGTAAACTGATTTCCTTTCCTATAGATAGTGTGTTCGGGGTTGCCTATTGGTAGGCATGTCAAGGACAATATTGATCAGAACCCCCTTAATCCTATAAAAGGATAACATGAGCTCACTTCGAAGGGGACCTCAAAAAAATCCCTCCCAGTGATCTCAACAACATTCTCGCAATGTCAGCGTGGTTTCCATTTTGATACCTCTCCCCCACATTCTGTTTCCATCCTTTCCTTACCCAATTTGGCAAATTCTCTTCTCTCTCCTCCTACCACCTTCATCCACTTTCAAGATCATCCCTTCAATAATCAAGATCAATTTTAAATCTTCAAATGAAGATCCAAACCTTTCACTCTCTCTTTAAATTCTCTTTTTTTTTGTATTAGTTACTTAATTCTTATTTTATCATTTCATTTTATTATATCGCACCTATTAATATCCAACTTTTTTATTGGTAGTATTGCACATACTATATTTTCTATAAAAAAAAACAAAAATAAGAAAAAGGGGGCTTTCTTGTAAATTCCAAAATGGGATTTCTCACTCCATTTTCTCATACTAAAACATCATTTTTCCACACACACACACACACACATATAAGAAAAGCCATCGGTTGGATTTATGGGATAAAACCCATCCCGTGTTGTATGCAAACTACGTGGACTTTAATGCCTTTTTGATTACGTAGAAGTCTCGAGAAAAATCCGAGATTTGGGACTTTGATGCCTTTTGGACATTGTTCAATGTATACCATCGTTCTTCCACAATGATCGGAGACCCGCCAAATGCACACATAATATTTTGATTACTATTTTGGAACACTCCTATGGATGACCTCACTCCACCTTTATCTATGATGCGACTCGAGTAATTCCACTCTCCATTTATATATACACGCACATACTTCACAGAGTTATCATAAATAAAAATAACACATCCCCATGAGAGATCAAAAGGTCAGAATAGGTGCCTAACACTTTTCCATTCTGTAACTTAGTCCTTGAATCCTTGAACTATTGGTTTCGCAAGAATCAGTATGTCTTTGATGCCGTTCTCTCGAAGCGACAACATTTTTTGCCTGTTTTGTCAAAAAATGGAGTGGAGACTCTATCTCTACACATCACCCCACATCGACGATGGCCAAAGTGCCCCGAGGAAGGATGCAAACCCCCTGCACACTCACACGCTAACCAAGATAGGTATGTCCACACCATCAAACAAAGGTGGTCTACAAAATGATTAACCTCTATATAAGAACAACTAGAATTCATGCCTAAACACAGATCTAACACAAAAACTTAGTGTTTGTAAGGACATAATTTTATAAATGTTTGGGGTAGAATATAGGAATTTTCTGTTTTCTCCTAGATCACAGTTTGTATGTCTGATACCGCTACATTCGGCACGTCAACACGATCGTCCTCGACGGCCTTTATCTGAATTCAATGCATCGAGTATCTTCACGTGCATCATGCTACATGCGACGTGTTGCTCAGCTCATTCCCACTACTCCACTATGCTTTATCGGTAAAAAGTTTTATTGGAGATTTAAATATTTGCATAAATATTTGGAAAATTTTTTGAAAATTATTTTTGAAGTCTGGATTAATTTTTTATCAAAAGCAGAATGTTTTCTAAGTGTAGAAGGGAAGTGCCTTGAACGACGAGCTCGCTCAAACGACTTTGAATGTCATTCGCATGAGATAGGCATGTCGCGCGATCTCGTTCGAACGACTTCTGTCCTTCGTTCGAGCCATATGGCTATCTCGTTTGAACGAGCCACCGCCTCAATTTTTGTATAAATATTTGTTCTCCTTCTACACATTTTTCAAGTCTTTCTGCAATCTCAAAATTCTGCGAAAACTGTCCAGAATAAAACTTCATCTTTTTAAGGTTTTCTAAACCTTTTTGATTCATAAAACCGTTCCCAATTATGTGTGTGAATCCTTTGAAAAAACCTTAATTTCCTTTTATGTGTAAAACAAATATGATGCGGAAGTGTAAAACGTGATGGTTCAATTTTAAACAACACCAAATTTTAATTTTCTTAAACAAATTAAAATTACACCAAGTGAAGTAAAATTAATCAATTAATATATTCACTTAAACCGATTCATTAATCCAAGTCCTAGAATTTGCCTAAGTCATATTTATCAATATTAACAAATTAGGCGAAACCAAATTTTAGCAAATGACTTGAATTAAATAAACTTACCCAATATTTAATTTAGTCCCAATTAAATTGAGTGTGATAATTTAAACCGAATTTTATCTTGAATTATCCTACGCATGCGTTCTACGTTATTATGCAAGATAAAATAAACCAATCACACTACGCCGCGATGTACGAGGAAAAACCCAAGACGGGAAACAACCTCGGACGGCCCTAGCCACAAATCCACTAGATACGGAATTACAATTACAAGACAGATAGACTTACAACGCACGACTCGATCCCTCTCAAGCCTCGACGCTTCTTCTTGTAGACACCTCTTCCTAGCAGATAACCTTGGAATACCACCGCGGTCTCGGAATCCACCGATGGGACTTTATATGGTCACCGTCACCCGAGCATGGATCCTTTCTCCGTGTGGGTAAATCAACATAGAAACACTTCTTCTTTCTTTGTGGGTGGTGGAAGCAAAAACCCAAAACTTCTCTTCAATTCGGTGTAGAGAAAATCGGTGCCAAACTTCAAGCAATTGATAAGTATATAAGAACTTGGAATAAACTCATTTGGGTGTAAACACTAGAGTGATGGAAATTATTCTCTAAAAATCCCACTCAAAACATGAACATTTTCCTAAACATTTTTTGCTCTCAAACTCTCTCTAAGAGATGAAACTAGGATGGAAAAGTTAGATTGGAAAATGTTATTCCCGCACATAATAAAGTCTGAAAAAGTTGGTTAAAAACCAAGTGGGGAAGTGGGTGCAAAAAACTGCCAAAAAACTGCCAAAAAACTGTTCCCGCCTGGCATCTCGTTCGAACGACATCTCGTTCGAACAAAATCTCGTTCGAACGAAATCTCGTTCGAACGAAATCTCGTTCGAACGAGACTTCTAACGACGTTCCAGATTGAACTCGTTAGAATCTCGTTGGATATCTCGTTAGAACGAACAATCTCGTTCGAACGACATTTCGAACGACGGACCAATATACCTTGGTGGGAACTCGTTGGCAGGTTCGTTCGAACGACATTTTCGTTCGAACGACAATCTCGTTCTAACGAAAAACCAGAAATTTTGGAAAATTCGATTTTAGCCCAGAAAACTTTATAAACTTATTTTGAAGTTTTATTTAATTCTTTCTGAAAATTAAAACACAGTTTTTACAAAACCTAACACCCAATAAACTTTGTTCCAAGCTCCTATATATATAATATTGCATTCATACCTTGGGAGCATGGAACTATGGTTGATGACATAGAAACGAGGCACACAAACCGACATATTTGATGAAGCTTTATACTCTTTGCCGCTCATCTTCAACAAACACTTCATAGGCTTGAGAATATTACAATTAAATACTTTCCTATGAATAAATGTTTTTGTCCGGAATTGAGCCAAAACTATATATGGACTCAATTTGAAATTTGTGTCCTTACATCCTTAAACCTTCAAGAGGATCATTTACTCATCTGGAGTAATTTGTTAGGAAGCCACTCTCTTCTTCATTGCTTCCCTACTGGAAAGGGATAGTTCCAGCAGCCGATAACAGAACCGACACCCGAGGGTATTTCTGTGTCACATATTTCATTGTAATCCGTGTAAGCCGTTTTCTTACAAAATTATAGTAAAATAAAAGGTTTTGCCCCTTTGGAGATTTTTTCCTCATTTGTGTGTGTTTGATTGTTCTTGCTTGATTTTATCATCATCAATCACACCTAAATGCATGTGTAGGACTTAATTGGTAAAAATTGAATTTAATTAAATAACTTTCGTATTTGAACGCAAGCACACTCTTCTCAGTGTTCCTACATTGATACCAATTTGAAAGTGCAATAGTCTGTAGGGTTCTAATATATGACAAAGGGAGCAAATCCAAGAAAACCACTATTTTTAAAAAAATTTAATTTTAAGTTCAATTATTCAAGTTTACTTAGAATAAACTTAACTCCGACTAAACCATAGTTGTGTAAACAAGTTTTAACTAATTTTATTTTATCCTAAAACATGCATCTAGGTAATAGTAGGATAACGTAAAATAATAATCACACGACACTCGATGTATGAGGAAAACCCAAATGGTTAAAACCTCAGATGGCTCAGCCATGCAAAATCCACTAAGTATGGAATTACAAAGGACATAACATAAGACTTACAACACATACTTAATGCCCTCACAAGCCTTCATTTTCTTCATTCCTTCAACCTTTGTCATGTATCACACAAGAGTCCACTTACGCACTGCCACAACGTGTGAGTCCACATGCACCTTGATATTCACCGAATAGGCTCAACAATCATCTACTTGGAACATATAATCACTGCTTCTTTACCTCAACACTCCACCATAGAGTCCATAGTGTGTAAACAGTAATGATTATGGATTCCATTGCACGAAATGATTCTCAGCGAGATGAAGGGAATAAACCAATAGTGACCACAAAATAGATCTCAAAGCATAATATGATGAAACTTGGATTTAAAACTTTTTAGGTTTAAACTAGGGTTTGGGTAAACACGTAGAGCTTTTTGGCAGAGTTTGGGAACTCAAAATATAAGTTTTTTCCTTAAAGAAAACTATTGCTCCACACTCCTATTTATAGGAGGTTTTCTAAAAATGAGATAAGGATGAAATGCTTTGAAGGAAATCTCAAAATCTTAAAAACCATAAATGACCCAACGCGTTTTTCAAGAAATTCAATTTTTCTTCAACTATCCACTCTCCTACACTTTTAGAAAAACCTATTTTTTTAGGAATGTGCAACACCAGTTTTTTATCCGCCTTTTTCATTCCTCATAAGGTTCAATACACTTTTAAAATCCTCTCCAAATATCATTGACTCTTTATAATCAAGTTTTCCAAATCTAAACTCGCATAAACCTTTACTTCATATATCATTGGTGTGGTGGATTACGCATTGATGGAGATGGTAGAGGCTACCTGTGGATTCCGCGACAAGGAGTTGTTGTGAAGCTATTTTGGAGTGGACAGAGCTACACATAGAGGCTTTGAAGACTACATCTGTGCGGGCTTAATGAGTCAATTTTTGTAAGTGAAATTGAATCCTCTTGTAAAATCATATTTTTAGTGAATCTCATTTGGATCATTCTTATCACTGTCGAAATTAACTAATTATTAATCACCTATTATTAAATTAAGTCGAGTATCAATTTTAATCTTCATTAGCAACAACATACTCAACTCACAATTTAGTTAAACAATGAATATAATTCCACATTAACAATATAAATATGAAACATAAGTCTATTACATGCCAAATCCTTTATCGAATAACCCATGGGTTGAAATAATAACCACACAACAATTCCAAATAAAATGAAATTAAATAAACCATCCAACATTAGTAACATGCCTGGAAATAAAACTGAACCTATCTAAAATTTGATGAAATAAACGATTATAATAATATCCTGTAACATCCACAATTGTTGCATCTCTGGTACCTAATAGAACGATTAAGCTTGGCATTCATGTGTCTGGACACCTAAAAGGTTTTGAAAATAGATTTGATATGAGTCAGCGGCCTAAAAAACCTTTTAGAAAACATTTTGCAAGTAATTAAAATGCATCAATAATTATGCCCATTCTTTCATATTTTAAATTGGTGTCACACCCTCTTGAGACATTACTCACATCTGATCTAAAGTGTGCACCTAACATTTGTATTTTAACCAGCTAGTTATGCTACCCGCCTAACTAGTCCCATACCATCCTTAATTCTATACGATCTCCCATCACCCCGTATTTTACCGAATCAATTCCAGTTACCATTAATAATTATAATCTATTAATGTTTGTTTTGCAACTATAATTCTGTTTTCTGCGTTAAAATACAATTCTTATAAAAAATTGTGTTTGACAACATGTTTTTAAACAATGAATTATAATATCTCTCTGTTATAATAAAGTTTTTTAGAAACCAGCAAAATGGTGTTTTATAACTTCCATTTTTTTTTTCAACTCGGAATTATTCATTCTTAATAGTTTAATGCATTTATACCTTAATACATAATATACATACATAATATATTAATATGTATGTAATTCTTATAAATAATATATATATATATATATACATGTACAAAAAATTACATATATTTATATTATTAAATTATATAATATACTAAGATCCATATGTTAAATAATATAAAATATACATATAGTACATACGTATTAAAAATTATTATCAATTCATGTATGTATATAATTTTATTGTGAATTATACATGCACTATCATTATATAGGCATGTATATATGTATGTACATTTATGTATGTATGTATGTACGTTTACATTTGTATTATGTATATATATATATATATATATATATACACACACACACACACACACATACATATGTATAATATAAATTTACATGTTTGCCAATTTTGTCAAATTCTTAAAAAACTATACTTAAAAACAAGTTTACCAAGCGCGCACCAATAATTATAAACATAAAAAATAGAATTTTAAAACTGTATTTAAAAATAGCGTTTAAATTGAGTTTTCTGAATACAGAACCAAACGGGGCAACTCTCACTAATTAATTCAACATTATTCACACGTAATGTTTAAGCCGTATATACTTCTTCACATAAATATAAACAATATTCACATACTAATATACACATATATCACCCACTATATACGTATACCCGTCATCCTTCTGAGATAAAACTCCATGAGATACGTTTGTCTAGTGTGATATTCTTCAGAACAATACTTCCTCACCCTGGAAACACCGGGACGAAATCACCTACCATACTTGAAAATAAAACGTATTGGAGGTGATCATAGTCCTGATCCAGTGATCATAACCATACCAGCATTACCTCCTCGACTCCAACCTTATCTGGCATGCATGTTGCTATGATCTGGGATCGATACTTAGCCTGCTTTTACTCGCCAACCACATCGCGTAAACTCCACCAATAGCACCTCTAGAGTGGTATGTTCAATTAATTATTCCATTCACACAGATATAATAATGCATATATACCACCTATATACCCATATATATTTTTCAAAATTCCATTTAACCGTGCCTAACACTCACGACACATATAAATTATTTTCATAATACTGTTCATTCTCACAATTTCATATAATTGTGCCTATCACTCATGGAATATATAAATCATTTTCATATTATTGTTCATATCCATAATTAATTAATTATTCACTAAATCAATTAACAAAATCTCATCGTATAAATTTCTGGATACGTATTATTTTCACTTAACCCGCATCCTTATATTTTTTAATTTTCATCCAAATTTCGTTATTCATTTTAGAATAAAATTCTTCCCATTTATTCTAACTTACATCCCGTATAACTCTCAAATAATTTTAACCCACCATATCAATCCATATATTTTTTCAGAAGTTCTCAATTGTCCCTGGACATTTAATTCAATCCCCGAATTAATATTTTAATATTTTCTAAAAAAAAAAGCACACCTGTTAAGTTTTCTCCATATTAATTCCACTAAATATGAACTCATAATCCCAAAGTCCCATGATTAAATTTCCTCCATCATATTTCGAAACCCATTTGCATAATACTATCCCAAAATTCCAAAGTTTGACATGTGAATTCCATCCAATAATAATTTTCCCAATTTTAATATGATAAAATTTGAAAGCATAAATATTTAGCAAGATAATCACTTGCCTTAACAGTTCAAAGTGTCTGGTTTTGATGAATAGGGCAATGAATCTCCTAGAATCCCTTCCCAAATTCTTCAATCCCTTAGTGTTCTTAAGTTGTTCTTCACTTTCTCACTTGAACTCTTGAGTTTCCTCTCTAATTCTCCTCACTTTTCTCTCTAACTTTTGGTAACTCTAACCTAAACCTTAGAATGACCTTTCTTTTTCACCCAACCTTCCATTTTAAGAGTCTTAATCTCAATATTGACTTTTCACATGCCAATAAAATGGCCAAAATAGCTTTTAATTAATGTTAACTAGTCTAAAAAGTCCTCGAGACCCAAACAAAATCCATGGGTACTTAATTTTGACTATTTCAACCCATTATGAATCAACCGTACAATCAAACTTACCATCCGAGTCACTTACAAATATTTTTCCATCTCAAGCCTCATAAATAAATTCTCGTTTAAGATATTAATAATTCATAGCGTGTTTACTCACTTACGACATAATTCAATTTTATTTACCATCACACACTTGCAAAAAAACATATTTAAAATTTATTTTACTATCACAAGCCTGTAAATATAAGGTCACTTAAATATTAATTCATTTCACACCCAAACTAATATTTAATAATTTCTCATTATTTCTTGATTTAATTAAATTATGACTCACTCGCATAATTTAAATGTCCAGTTTAATATATATTATCCAATTTAATATATATATATATATATATATATATATATATATATATATATATATATATATATATATATATATATATATATAACAAAGGGGTATTACATACTTTCCCCTTCGAAAAAGAATTTTATACCCCAAAATTCGAGTATACTTGAAATAAAGAGCTCTGGATACTTCTCACGCATATGTTCCTCCCTTTCCCACGTCGACTCGTCGGCATTGTGATGTCGCAACTAAACACGAACCAATGACACCACCTTAGAATGCAACTTACTCTCACTACGATCTACAATAGCAATCAGTATCTCCACATACGAGATATCTGGCTGCAAATCAATATCCTTTAATGGAATATACCAATAAGCCATCATACTCTGCTTTTATTTCTTCAATGATAATGCATGAAATATGGCATGAATCCTCTGTAGATGTTCTGGCAAGGCGAGCCTATTCACCACCAATCCTACCTTATCAATGATCGAAAAGATCTTACATATCTCTATCCAAGCTTTCGTTTCTTTCCGAACCTCATACCCATTTTATCAGAGACACCTATAAAAATACTTGGTCACCCACCTCCAATTCTACATTCCTCCTATATGCATCTACATAACTCTTCTGTTTATCCCGAGTTATCCGTATGCGATCCCAAATCAACTCAATTTTAGTAGAAGTATCTTGGATCATCTCAGGTACAAGGAGTTTATTGGTCCCCACCTCTAACTAATAATCGAGAAAATGACAAGGTCTGCCATATAAAGCCTCATAAGGCCCCATCCTAATAGTAAACTGGTTGGAATTATTATATGTGAATTCCACCAATGGAAGGTACGACTCCCAACGTCCTTTAAAATCAAGTACACACATTCTGAGCATGTCTTCACATGCTCGATCATCCCATTAGTCTGTGGATGATAAGTCGTACTCAATCGCAATTCAGTTCCCAAAGCCTCCTGAAAATTCTACCAAAAATCAAGCACAAAAATCTTGTCCCTATCGGACACGATATTAATCGGTACTCCATGTAACCTCACTATCTTGGCTATAAATAACTGAGTGTACTATGCCATTGTATAATCTGTCCATACCGACAAAAAGTTATCCACTTTAGTCGATCGATCCACTATCACCCATATGGAATCGTGACCTCTCTGTGATGTCGGTAGCCCTGTAATAAAATCCATTAATATGTTTTCCCACTTACAACTGGAATTTCCAACATCTGTAACATCTCAGATCATCTCTCGTGGTCTATCTTTACTAACTGACTTATGGCATACTACGAGACAAACTCAGTTATATCCCACTTCATGCTTGTCCACAAATACTGCTCCCCTGACCGCCTTGCCATAACTCGTATCACAATATTGGGTGTGACAGTCATCACTGACATACATGCCCTAATAATCGAATCAGCTTGACAAAACTCAACCCATTTGTCTTTCCATACTGTCGCCAACCTTGACGTGGGTCTTCGACTCAATGCGTCTGCCATTATGTTCGCCTTTCCGGGGTGTTACTGAATATCAAACTGATAGTCTTTCACAAATTCCAACCACCCACATTGTCGCATATTAAGATCTTTTTGCGTAAACATATATAGTAGTAACTTATGGTATGTAAATAGACTGAATTTCTCCCTAGGAGAGACTGCCTCCAATTCCGCAAGGCAAAAACAACTGCAACTAATTCTTAATCATGAGTGAGATAACTTCTCCAATTCTTCTTCTATTGTCCCACATGCATATGGTTCATCATATTTATTCCTTGTCATTGTCTAGAATAATGCTGAAAATAAAACTAACAAGGGTGCCCATACACCCTATACCTCGTGCATATCTGCACAAACATCATATATGTAACATATTTATCTGAAGTTCGGTCCCGTATGCTCGATGTGTCTATATCGAAGGGTATTCATGATCACCCCATTAATCGCGTATTAATTATCCTCAAGATTGTCCCACCCACCCAACAGTGGTGTAAAAATATCCCAATGTTTCTTACACAACACTACCTAGTTCTACTAGCCTTATATCGTATAAAAGCTCTGAACTCAAATTATTTTCTACACACATATATTGATCACCGTTCAAATCCAATACTATATCATCTAATAAGGTCGGCAAACTTTCGACATTTAATAAGATTCATGTATAGAATGTCTCGCAATTGAAATTCAACCATTAAATTTTCCCAATGCCCTATCACTTAGCATTATCGATTATCGAGGTCATTTGACCGAAAGCACAATAATTAGAACACTTCAAATCCTCTCAACAGATGTATAAGTCAAATTCTCCACTCCACCCATCTTTAAAGGAGTCATATAACACTGCGTTCGCACTATCACTAAGTCTCCAGCGCTAAATCAATAACGAGTTAATGTGACACCCCGCCCAAATAAATATCGGGTGATCAGTCCTATATCAAATTTAAAACAGGAATCTCAGGGGTTCATTTTTAGCATCACTGTCGAAAACTTTTTAAAACTTTACTAACCACCTAGTATTCAAAAAGACTGATGTCAAATTTTATCTTTTTATTAAACAATTAAATATGCATGCTGAATAACAAATAAATCATACATCCAAACCATGAGTCTAAAACAGTACTAAATGACTACATGACATGCCGAATAAACAATCAGCTCAAAATCCCAATAATAATAATTCAATAAATGAATACATAAACCAAATACTGAGTCTGAAAGTAAAAAGGGGAAACATGACCTGAATGAATCTACAACTGAGATAAGAATCCTACTCTAGGAATAAAGAAATGATACGTCTAAATCAAATCCTACAACCATTCACAATGTTGCAGCTGCGTAACCCTGGAATAGATAAGTCAACTATGGCATCCCTGTGGCTGGACACCTGTTAATATACATATACATAGACAAGAGAGAAGAAGTACAAGAAATGGGTCAGAACCCGATTTATAAAAATGTTTAGCAAGCATTTTATTGCAATAAATGAAATGCGTAGTATATAATGTTCATAATTTCTTTTACGGTCCCACTCTCTTGAGGACAATCTCACCTCTCTTCTATAGTGCACACCTATCGCATTCATTTATTCCGCCTAGCCATCTGACACACTTCTAACTAGGAAAAAGTCTTATCCTTCTAGTTACCCCTCGTAGTAGTATATCATATTTGATCTCAACAATTATCATTTTTAAATAAGTGTTATCACACTAAAGTCAAGTATTTACTATTTATGTTTATATAAGATTTCACTATCTTAAGAGTCTGTAATTATCTCATTGTAGATATACCATAAGCATACATATATATCCCTCACTATTATATATATGTATTAACACAATCTTAATAGCCTACAATTATCACATTGTAATTATATCACAAGTATACATATATATCCACCACCATTATATATATATACTAACACAGCACCCTAAGGATACACCTATAGTGCATTGCATACTCTGCTATCATGTCCCGGTACATCTCGTACTCAAACAAGGACTATCGGTTTGGAAATGTCCCACGAACCATATAAACAAATCACACATATTGGCGGCGAACATAGTTCACATACCTATGGGTCACGCACATACCTACGCTCCCATAGTCAGCGGACTTATCAACTCACAAATAAGTCTTTCACAGTCCTATGTTCTGAGATACAAGTCAAATATCCCCCCGAAGGTCACTCAGGATAAGACCGTCTCTACACAACCCCCCCGTGATAGCAAGCAGCTAGGTATGTCATACACATAATAAAACAATCAAATATGTATTCACGCACCCTATTAAAATATTAGGTATTCACACAACCTTTCATTGTTTTAGGTATTCTCGTAACCTATTATCATTTTTCTATTGGATTATGTATTCCCATATTTATATACATAATTCACACATTCATATATATATATACATATATTCTAATTATTACTAGTTCGCTCGTATTAAATACGATCCAATACCAAAATAACTACATCCCACTATTTAATATAATTTATATAATTATATATCTCACCTCATATATACTTGATTAAGTTCATATTAGTCTCACAAAGTTCTCAACAATTTTTAGTTTCAATTCGGGAAAGTTTCATCACTAATTAAAACTCCAAGGGTATTTTAGACATTTCACAATATATGCCTCAGTAATGAAATTCCTAGTACCGCGTACTACTCTCCATTTGCTATGGGTGGCCACAAACGGCACGTAAATCCGAATTCGTATGACAAAGTTATGCTCATTTAAAGTTGTGCTAAAAATCAAATAACTCGTTCCGTCTTCAAGGGTATTTTAGACCTTTCAATTTTTGTGTCTAATTAAAAACATTCCCAGGACAGCGTAATACTCTTCGCTATCTATGTGTGGCCGTGAACGGCACACTAATTCGAGTCCGTATGCCAAAAGTTAGGGCATTATAAAGATTCACCTCAAAGAAGATTTAAAAAAAAAAACCTTTCTTAAAAAGTTTT
The DNA here is from genome assembly GCA_949130495.1 of Sambucus nigra. Classification (NCBI taxonomy): domain Eukaryota; kingdom Viridiplantae; phylum Streptophyta; class Magnoliopsida; order Dipsacales; family Adoxaceae; genus Sambucus; species Sambucus nigra. The sequence goes on along the minus strand of OX422207.1, from coordinate 303,574,759 downwards.
CCCACATTCTGCCCAGATTAATAAATTGATGTTTTGAGGCATTTTGGAGCAGTTTTGGTGGAAGCGCGTGAGACAACAAAATATAGAAAACGCGATTTTCTACAGGGTAAGGCGGACAGAATCGCCATTAAAGCTCCAAAACCTTCGATTATAGCCAGATCTTTTAACCCAAAAACTTTCCAAGATTCATCCTAAATCCACCCAAACTTCATCATTAACAATTTCTTCCAACAATACCACTAATGGAGATTCAAAAACCAATATCTAATCATGTTGTTCACTTCTCAAATTAAGTTATAATTTCACTATTAACCCAATTTCTCACAAAGTTAAAAATCCCCTATCAATGGTTATTCTTCATCTTCTTCACTATAAACCCACAAATTTCAATTCAAATTCCTACTTCCAAATTTCCAGAATTAATTGGCATAATTACAACTATTTACATCATTAACTACAACTCAAATTAAAGCAAGAAAACACTTGCCTTGGGGGATTAAATCCGACGATCCCATGTCGAAATTCTTGCCCGGATTGCTCTTGTCATCCTTCTTCTTCTTTCTCCTTTCTCTCCTCTCTCAACCCTTTGTGTTTTGGAATGACTCATGGCTGCCCAACATACTTAAACCTAGGTTAAAATTCCTCAATCCCGTAATTAAGCCTATTGGCCAATTAAAAATGACTTAAATGCCCCCGTATGGGCTCGATCATGTCTAAAAATGCCTCGAGACCCATTTACTACCCCCGGGTACTCTTTTCAGACTATCTCGACCCTTCCGGATTCAACCGTGCACTCAGAATTGTCATCCGAGATACTTTATAAAATTTTCCAATTTGAACCTCAAAATGCGACACATGTGAAAATTTTCAATAACCCGAATTAATTTGAATTTCTAAATCCCCAAATTTAAATAATAAATTCTACATCTCCAAATTCAATAATTTCTCCAATTTAAATAAATTAAATTTAAATCACCAAATTAAATGAATTTCTCCAAATTAAATAAATCCAACTCACTAATTTAATTAATTTATATAGCCTCTAAAATATGGGGTGTTACATACTTCTCCCCTTACAATGGAATTTCGTCCTCGAAATTCAGATAAGACTAGTACTCAAAGCTTCAGATATAATCTCGTACACCTTCATCCTTTCCCACACAATCTAAATCGTTATGATGTTCTCATTACACTTCTCCTAGCGATACCCCTTAGTCCAACAGTCCCTACACTACCGTTCAATCCTGTGGCCAATTTGCTTTAGTCATCTTATATTAAAATGTTCTATCATATAATGTATCATCTCACATTGGTGCCTACACAACACTTTGAAGCTTCCAACTTCTGACACTACTATGAGCCTAACCACTAACGGCTATAATACTTCTTTTACTGGGGAATACTCCACCATCCCCCTGCGATAACTCCCTTATTCGTTTACTCTTTTGGCACATGTATTTCTACATCTATCAACCGCGGATAATATATAAAAATTTAACTATCTAGGGTGCCCATACACCCTATATGCTGCACATAACTGCCCAATTCAACTTAACGTAATAAACTTGCTATAATTAAGCTTTTCATATATGAGCTGATTATACGGTGAGTTATACTAAACTACCCTACCAATTGCAACTTAATTATCATTTAGGGTATCCCACCGATCTACTCGTGGTGAAAGTGTTCCACAAAGTGTTCTCACATCAACACTATACGGCTCTATCGGCCTTAAGTCGTAGTATAATTATCAACTCATAGTTATAACTATATATGTATAATAACCACAGTACCAAACCTATGTCCTATCGCCAAACAACTCCCCACTTCCAACGTTGTGCTATGTTTCATGCGTGGGATGTCTCGCAAAGCGAAATCCAAACAAGGAACCCTCCCGATACACTACTACCTAACATTGTTGGTCGTTGAGATCCGTTAGGCCCTCAGTCCATAGCACATACCCCCCAAATCCCCGTCTCTTAACATAAAAGTATATTCTTTCACTCCCATATTACACAAGACAATATATAATACGGTTCTTTTACTATCACCAGTTTCTTAGCGCGAATAAATCACGAGCTATATCTCTCCGCTCAATAATAAGTTAGTATACCCTGAATCACATCAGTAAATGTCCCTACTCATCGAGATTACATATAACAATGCCAACATATTCTTATATGTCTATTATGAAACACAGTATCAAATATATACACGTATATGCACACTATAATATATATATTCATCCAGTGGCCCTATATTTTTAATAGCTCTCAACTTAAGGTGTTTTCCCTACACGTTCAGTAACTAAAATTTTAAAACCGATGCATTAGCATCCAACTACATCTCGTCACCGCAGACATAAAGTAAGGTCCCTACATGTAACATCCTGCAACTAAGTTCAAAGAAATTTCTCAATGTACTATTCTCTAACATTTTCAACAAAATTCGTAGGTCCAAAGCACATAACTTAGATATCACGAATCCTGTCTCTCGACACATTATTTAATTTGCCTATGCCCACATCTCTCAAGGCATCACACAATACGGTGTTCTAGCTATCACTTAATTCTCAGCACGTAAACAATAATGATCTAAATCTTTAAGCTCAACGGTTGCCTGATATACCTTGAATTACACCGGTAAAAATCCCCACTCACTAGGATTTAAACATAACGAGACAACTATACTCGTCGAAGTCTATGGTATAATACAATATATATATATATATATATATATATTGACTCGACCCTCCTTCAGGTGATGATTCATGAAGTAGAATGTCTTACCCTGGCACAGCGAGCACCATAGACTTCCCATACAGTCTACTATTGCTCCAACCCTTGGTATACAGTCACTACGCAAGATAAAAATATGCTCCCTTTCATATCCCTCAAAAGGAAAAAAAAATCTATCACATAATATACGACATCCTCCTAGTGTCCTCACCTACTCCCCTGCAGATGGAACTAACGAGAGCCCTGTTACGCGACGACAAAGATATGTACACTATTTTAATATTCACGGCATCTCTACTAAACCCGTTTCACATGTGAATTTATTATTAACAAATTACTGTCACACAGAACATATCTCAATCACCTCGAGTGGCGGTTCAAATGGTTCTGGGACATAACGCCCTCGTCCTAACCGAACCAAAACTTCTTATAACTGTTGCCCCTACTGGGCATCCCATTTCTATCCCCGATTCGCGATAAACACGGTATACACATGTGTTCTTACTCTTTACACATAGGACATCTCTCCATGTTATCTTCCTTTCCTGATCATCGGGTCCCCGATTGCTACCCCCGTTGTCCATTTGACTTCGCTGGCCCTCTTGGACTTGTTGTTGTCCTCAATGGCCCTTACTGAATCCACCATTACTTGGTAGAAATTCAATTTAATCGAAACATGTAACTGGGTCCCTACTGGGTATACCATCATGTGGTGCTTCACTAACACCGTTAAATTCAGTCTTTCTTTTCAGCTCAATTTTCAATTCTCAAGATTCACTTCCCATGGAAGCGTTAATATAAACTTGTAACGCACAACCTTGATGATGTCGACACTAGTCATATTATTCGGATTTTACACACACGCTTTTGTATTCAACTCACGAGCCCATTAATAACTTATGTACCCTTCATATACTTCGTATCCCCTTCGTCGGGTACGAAGTTCACTAACCAAGTTAACTTCTCTCTCGCGATCAGTTTCTATCTTGCTAACTTGTGATAAGTTTCGAAACTTCATTCGCACCCCTGTCCGAACAACAGATCGAAAATCTAACGATTAAATTGTACTCAAATTTTTCATTTAATCCCATATTCTTCTTATATATAGTGACTGGCTCTTGTCACTTTACGTTGCTCCTATGAGCTTAAAATTTTATTGCCCAAAATTTACTACTGAGTATCGTTGTACTCTACCCTACATAGTTGTCGTTGGATTTATCCTTCCATTGGTTTATCACACTTCCTCTTTTTTCTGGATTCTTATCGATGGCTCCTCGAAAGAGTCCTTTCGACTTTCCCCACCCCTTGCCGACTACGCTGGGTGAGTGTAAGATTTTCACTATTGTCATCCTTGATTGTGCTACGGGAAACTACTGTCCCCGAGATTTTCCTATCATCAATTTTCTAAACAACAATTGTGGTAGCTTCTATCGCCATTACTATTATCAGATTACTCTATTGCTTCTAACGCCTTCCTCCTGCATTCCTTTTAACGGTCCCCGTTGATTGCCCTATAATGTTCGGTGTCCGAAACCTAACCGCACTCGTACATAAATCACATCAACTATACTTGATAGCAGGAGAACAAAATCACATACGTAGATGAATTCGACAATCCTATCATAAGGCTCTACATCAAAGAACGCTAAAATGAAACGTGAAAAGCCATACATATCCTAAGGACACTAGAACCTGATGCTCCGATACCACCTGTGAAACCCTGCCCAAATAAATACCGGGTGATCAGTCCTATATCAAATTGAAAACAGGAATCTCAGGGGTTCATTTTTAGCATCACTGTCGAAAACTTTTTAAAACTTTACTAACCACCTAGTATTCAAAAAGACTGATGTCAAATTTTATCTTTTTATTAAACAATTAAATATGCATGCTGAATAACAAATTAACCATACATCCAAACCATGAGTCTAAAACAGTACTAAATGACTAAATGACATGCCGAATAAACAATCAGCTCAAAATCCCAATAATAATAATTCAATAAATGAATACATAAACCAAATACTGAGTCTAAAAGTAAAAAGGGGAAACATGACCTGAATGAATCTACAACTGAGATAAGAATCCTACTCTAGGAATAAAGAAATGATACGTCTAAATCAAATCCTGCAACCATCCACAATGTTGCAGCTGCGTAACCCTGGAATAGATAAGTCAACTATGGCATCCCTGTGGCTGGACACCTGTTAATATACATATACATAGACAAGAGAGAAGAAGTACAAGAAACGGGTCAGAACCCGATTTATAAAAATGTTTAGCAAGCATTTTATTGCAATAAATGAAATGCGTAGTATATAATGTTCATAATTTCTTTTACGGTCCCACTCTCTTGAGGACAATCTCACCTCTCTTCTATAGTGTACACCTATCGCATTCATTTATTCCGCCTAGCCATCTGACACACTTCTAACTAGGAAAAAGTCTTATCCTTCTAGTTACCCCTCGTAGTAGTATATCATATTTGATCTCAACAATTATCATTTTTAAATAAGTGTTATCACACTAAAGTCAAGTATTTACTATTTATGTTTATATAAGATTTCACTATCTTAATAGTCTGTAATTATCTCATTGTAGATATACCATAAGCATACATATATATCCCTCACTATTATATATATGTATTAACACAATCTTAATAGCCTACAATTATCACATTGTAATTATATCACAAGTATACATATATATCCACCACCATTATATATATATACTAACACATCACCCTAAGGATACACCTATAGTGCATTGCATACTCTGCTATCATGTCCCGGTACATCTCGTACTCAAACAAGGACTATCGGTTCGGAAATGTCCCACGAACCATATAAACAAATCACACATATTGGCGGCGAACATAGTTCACATACCTATGGGTCACGCACATACCTACGCTCCCATAGTCAGCGGACTTATCAACTCACAAATAAGTCTTTCACAGTCCTATGTTCTGAGATACAAGTCAAATATCCCCCCGAAGGTCACTCAGGATAAGACCGTCTCTACACAACCCCCCCGCGATAGCAAGCAGCTAGGTATGTCATACACATAATAAAACAATCAAATATGTATTCACGCACCCTATTAAAATATTAGGTATTCACACAACCTTTCATTGTTTTAGGTATTCTCGTAACCTATTATCATTTTTCTATTGGATTATGTATTCCCATATTTATATATATAATTCACACATTCATATATATATACATATATTCTAATTATTACTAGTTCGCTCGTATTAAATAAATTCCAATACCAAAATAACTACATCCCACTATTTAATATAATTTATATAATTATATATCTCACCTCATATATACTTGATTAAGTTCATATTAGTCTCACAAAGTTCTCAACAATTTTTAGTTTCAATTTGGAAAAGTTTCATCACTAATTAAAACTCCAAGGGTATTTTAGACATTTCACAATATATGCCTCAGTAATGAAATTCCTAGTACTGCGTACTACTCTCCATTTGCTATGGGTGGCCACAAACGACACGTAAATCCGAATTCGTATGACAAAGTTATGCTCATTTAAAGTTGTGCTAAAAATCAAATAACTCGTTCCGTCTTCAAGGGTATTTTAGACCTTTCAATTTTTGTGTCTAATTAAAAACATTCCCAGGACAGCGTAATACTCTTCGCTATCTATGTGTGGCCGTGAACGGCACACTAATCCGAGTCCGTATGACAAAAGTTAGGGCATTATAAAGATTCACCTCAAAGAAGATTTAAAAAAAAAAAACCTTTCTTAAAAAGTTTTCCTACATTCTGCCCAGATTAATAAATTGATGTTTTGAGGCATTTTGGAGCAGTTTTGGAGGAAGCGCGTGAGACAACAAAATGTAGAAAACGCGATTTTCTACAGGGCAGCGGTAACAAAATTGCCATTAAAGCTCCAAAACCTTCGATTATACCCAGATCTTTTAACCCAAAAACCTCCCAAGATTCATCCTAAATCCACCCAAACTTCATCATTAACAATTTCTTCCAACAATACCACTAATGGAGATTCAAAAACCAATATCTAATCATGTTGTTCACTTCTCAAATTAAGTTATAATTTCCCTATTAACCCAATTTCTCACAAAGTTAAAAATCCCCTATCAATGGTTATTCTTCATCTTCTTCACTATAAACCCACAAATTTCAATTCAAATTCCTACTTACAAATTTCCAGAATTAATTGACATAATTACAACTATTTACATCATTAACTACAACTCAAATTAAAGCAAGAAAACACTTGCCTTGGGGGATTAAATCCTACGATCCCATGTCGAAATTCTTGCCCGGATTGCTCTTGTCATCCTTCTTTCCTTCTTCTTCTTTCTCCTTTCTCTCCTCTCTCAACCCTTCGTGTTTTGGAATGACTCATGGCTGCCCAACACACTTAAACCTAGGTTAAAATTCCTCAATCCCGTAATTAAGCCTATTGGCCAATTAAAAATGACTTAAATGCCCCCGTATGGGCTCGATCATGTCTAAAAATGCATCGAGACCCATTTACTACCCCGGGTACTCTTTTCTGACTATCTCGACCCTTCCGGACTGAACCGTGCACTCAGAATTGTCATCCGAGATACTTTATAAAATTTTCCAATTTCAATCTCAAAATGCGACACATGTGAAAATTTTCAATAACCCGAATTAATTTGAATTTCTAAATCCCCAAATTTAAATAATAAATTCTACATCTCCAAATTCAATAATTTCTCCAATTTAAATAAATTAAATTTATATCACCAAATTAAATGAATTTCTCCAAATTAAATAAATCCAACTCACTAATTTAATTAATTTATATATCCTCTAAAATATGGGGTGTTACAGTTAAATATCTCTGCTCATCCTTAAACCTGATATTACCTTAATCACAACAGTATAGTCCTTACGCATCGAGATTGAATATAATGAGGCAAATATATTATTCGAAGTATCCATTTCAATATAATATATACACTACACAAAAATGGGCAAATTGTCACCTTTCAGCCGGCCAGCCTTGTCAAGGTCATTGACCGTGACAAAAAAATACGCGTTTTATGTCACGGTCATTGACCTTGACACGACCGTGACAACTAATTATCACGGTCAATGACCTTGACACGACCGTGACAACTTTTCCAGCAAAAACCCTTTCCCCCTTCTTTTTTCCCTCCCACCGTTCCCTCCTTCTCTCTCTCTCTCTCTCTCTCTCTCGACGCTGCTCTCTCTCTCTCTCTCTCTCTCTCTCTCTACTTTCAGGTCCAATTTCTCTCTCTCTCTCTCTCTCTTCCATTTATATATATATTTGTGTGTATATTTATGTGTGTATGTGTATATATATATATATGTGTGTATGTGTGTGCGTGTGTGGGGGGTGGGGCAGGGTGGGGCGGGGTGGGGCAGGGTGGGGGAGGGGGTGGTGGAGGGGGGCAGGGGGTGGGGTGAGGTGGGGCAGGGTGGGGGAGGGAAGGGGGCAGGGGGTGGGGTGCGGTGTGTGTGTGTGTGTGGTGGTGTGTTTTGGGGGAGGGGGGAGGGGGTGGGGTAGGATGGTGTGTGTGTGTGTGTGGTGGTGTGTCGTGGGGGAGGGGGTGGTGGAGGGGGGCAGGGGGTGGGGTGGGGTGGGGTATGCGTGTGTGTGTGGTGGTGTGTGGTGGGGGAGGGGGTGGTGGAGGGGGGGAGGGGGTGGGGTGGGGTGGGGTGTGTGTGTGTGTGTGAATAGGTATAATTTTTTTCACTCCCTCTCTAACCCTCCACAATTGATTCTTATGCTAAAATCCTCGCTTACACAATATATATAGGTATAATTCACGGGCTTTAGCTAAACTAGGGTAATAATTGATAATAGTTGGATAATAATTGGATTATAGTAGATAATAGCTAAACTAGGGTAATCAATAAAAAAGCCGAGGACTAACATATATACACAACACTAAAAGTAGACATCAATTTTATAAATAATTAATAATAGTTGGATAATAATGGGATAATAAACATCGGGAGGGGGTGAGGGTGGGTGGGGTTTTGAATATTATTTACATTCAAAATAAATAATTGATAATAGTTGGATAATAATTGGATAATAATTATTTTTATACCTATAGAACAGCTTAGATAGTGTGTGTGTGTGTATGTGGTCAATACATGAATTTATTTTTGTATTTGAATTATCCCATGAATTTATTTTTGTATTTGAATTAACCCATTATATGAAACATACTTGAAATTAAATATAGTGCGCATAGATACTAGCATTCTAGTTCTTATGCGTACGCATTCAATAACCCTTAGACCCGTTCGAGAGTCATTACCCCTGTAATGAGATCTCTCGAATTGTCCCGTTTGGACAGTTTGAGACTGTATAATTTCTGTATAATATTCTTATTGGCTTAAAGTTGTTACTTTTGGAGGAAGTTCTGCAGTCGTATCTTAATGTTCTCTGGGTACATACTAGATTGACAAGTGTGACTGTTATTTTAATTGACCAATTGAAATAACACTCACACCTGCCAATCTACGTCGTGTACTTGGAGAACTAAGGGGATATGCTGTCGAATTTTTTTCAAATCGTAACAATGTGCATGAGCTGTTAAGTATATTACAGAAAAATGCATTCTTGAATGGGATAGGACCACTTACCCTTTAATAGGATAATTAAATGATGGGATAATTAAATAAAACATACTATAAATCTAAGTTTTGTTTACCTTTAATAGGTGTTTAGTTGTGGTAGCTGTGATGGGATATCCGAAATACAAAGAGTGGATGGGTGAGACTAATAGAATGGGGGATGTATTTCGCAGAGGTGCTAACGAATTTGTGAAATTTGCAAAGAGATGTCGTAATGATGAAGAGTTTCCGTGTCCGTGTGCTAGGTGTAAGAATGGTAAGGTGATTGAGTGGAAAACAGTTGAACTACATTTGTTAAGATCGGGTATGCAAGATAGTTATCGATTTTGGAGTTTTCACGGTGAATTGAAAGTTCCTTTTGTCCCTGACTAACCTTCACAACATCCTTCAACAAGTAGAATAGATGAAGAAGGGGACGACGTAGATCATAATATGTTAGAGGATTTAGTTGATGATGCGTACGGAGTTTATGAAGCTGAGGAGAATGAGGTTACTGATGATGTAGAAGATTCAAGTGCTCGTGAAGATAACACGATAAAACTTGACGATGACTACCAAAGTTTAAAATTTAAGGCGACCCAACCGTTATACTCTGGCTGTGAGAAAGATCAAACAACTTTACATGCCATGGTTGGTTTGCAAAGTTTGAAGACGCAGTACGGTTTGTCTGACAATAGCGTGACGGGAATTCTGAAATGGGTTAAAGGCTTATTACCCAAGGTGAATACACTTCCAAATAGCTATACTGTTATGAAGAACAGTTTGAAAGGTTTGGGAATGAAGTATAAATCGATTCATGCTTGTGTGTATGACTGCATACTATACCGAAAGGAGTATGAAAATCTCGATCGTTGTCCGGTATGCGATGAACCTAGATATGTCCAATCTACTAGTAAGGAAGGCACAAGCTCAAAAGTGCCTCAAAAAGTATTGAAATATTTTCCCGTTGGGCCTAGATTAAAGCGATTTTTCACAGTACCATGGATTGAAGAGGCAATGACTTGGCATGCTAGGGCAAAAGTAGGGGGTAATATCATGCGTCATCCTATTGATTCTACTGCCTGGCGGAGGATGAAGTATGAGTATCCCGATTTTGCTCGAGAACAACGCAACATTCATTTGGCTATATCAACAGATGGTTTCAATCCATTTGGAAATCTAAGCACCAATCAGAGTGTATGGCCAGTGATCCTAGCCCCACTCAACCTCCCTCCTTCACAGTGTATGAGACCTGAATTTTCGATGATGGCTTTATTGATACCTGGGCCAAAGGCACCAAGTGAAGACATTGATATCTACCTGGATCCTTTGGTAGAAGAATTAAATGAGTTGTGGGAAGAGGGTGTGCAATCATTTGACTCTTTTAGAAAAGAAGAGTTTACGCTGAAAGGTATGTTGATGTGGGCAATTCATGATTTTCCAGCTTATGGGACATTATCCGGATGTGTAGTACATGGTTATTTAGGGTGTCCTATTTGTGGAGAGGAGACTGAATCTCTTCGTCTATCCTCCAGCTTAAAAAATGTATACCATTGCCACAGGAGGTTTTTACCCCCAGCTCATAGTTTCAGACTTGAGAAAGGTTTCAATTTTTTATTGGGCGGAGTTGAACATAGGCTACCGCCGAGACAACTTTCGGGTTCAGAAATTGAAAGTAAATCTTCTGAATGTGGCCCAAATATGCCAGGTAAGAATCCCAAATTTAAGAATGTCAAGCATAAGAAGACCCCAACTGGGAATGAAACTGAGATAAGAAAGGCATGGTCTCGGAGGTCAATTTTATTTGACTTGCCTTATTGGAAGAAAAATACGGTGCGCCATGTATTGGATGTGATGCATGCAGAGAAGAACTTCGCTGAACATATTGTGGGTACTTGCCTTGGGGGGAGTCATTCGAAGGATGGAGAAAATGCACGAAAAGACCTTAAAACGTTAAAACTTAAACCACAACTATGGTTGAAAGAAGATAGTAGGGGAAGGACAATAATTCCCCCTGGTGCGTTTATTTTAACGAGTGAGGAAAGGAAGGTGCTTCTAGACACAATATATAATTTGAAGGGCCCATCTACTTTTTCGTCCAACTTGCAAAGGATTGTGAATTATGTTACTCATGATTTACATAAGTGTAAGTCCCACGATTGGCATGTGATCATGCAATTGATTCCTCTATTATTTAAGCACTGTTTCTCCAAGCACAAGGATTTGCGTAGGGCTATTATGCAAATTAGTATTACCTTCTCCCTCTTGTGTGAGAAGGTAGTGAATCGAGAACACATAGTGGCCGCAAAATTGGTTGTGAATGAAGCGATTTGTGTATTGGAGAAGTACTTTTCCCCAGCATTCTTTGACATAAGTGTTCACTTGTTGGTACACCTATGCGACGAGGCACTTCTTTGTGGTCCAGTTAGATATCGGTGGATGTATCCGTTTGAAAGATTGATGAAAGTTTTTAAAGATTACGTCAAGAATACGCGATATATTGCAGGATCAATTGCAGAGGAATACATCACCGTGGAGTCATCAATATATACTCGGGAATATATGACTGACTCTACCAGCGTTGATGACACTGATGAATTCCTTGATGATGGTGGTAATGTGATGGGGAAACGAGTGAAATTAACGAGTTTGCAACATGAACAAGTAGCTCGTTATCTATTTGACACACATGAAGATGTCAAGAATGGAAAAAGTAAGTTTCGAATATTATAATGTTTAACATTATTTTAGATTATTTTATACATGATTAATTTTGTAATATGCAGTAAATATGAAGCCTGTGAGAACAATAAAAGACGAACAATAGTGGTACAATCAGACAGCGAATTTAGGCTATGGTTGACACAAGAGGTAATTACAATGAAAACAGTCGTTATATAACGTTACATTACACTCAAATTTTACCACTAATATAATTAATTTATCTATATTCTCAGCTCCTAAAGATGGGTGATGCGACATCAAGGCTTGCTCGTCTCGCCACTGAACCCTTGTTCGTGGCACAAGAGTACAAAAAATATCGATTGAACGGTTACATTTTCGGCGCTAAAGTGTAAGAGGAAAGTACAAATGTACAGAACTCGGGAATTTCATACAAGGCTCTTACTTTCTTTCGAGCGAGCGCAAAAGATAAAAATCTCGTTGAAGCTGAAATGACTTACTATGGTGTAATCCAAAATATATTTGAATTGGATTATATAAGCTTCAAAGATGTTGTATTTTACTGTGAATGGGTAAGAGTTGAGGATAAAAATGCTTGTAAAGTTGATCCTGTCACCAATTTGATCATGGTTGACTTGTCCAAGTTGAAGAGCAACGACCACGTGAGCGATGAGCCGTTTGTTTGTGCATTTCAAAAGGTTAAGCAAGTGTTTTACTCGAAGTATATCAACAACGAGCCGTGGTCAATTGTCCAACACGAGCCAAGGCGTCTAAATAGTAGTGTGGATGACTTGGCTGCTCCTACCGAATATCAATCCATTTTTGATGATAACCCGAATTTGAAACAATTTTTCAATTTGTAATAAATATTTCAATATGTACCGAAACATCCATTTTTAATGCTTTTACTTGATCTGCACTTTATCATTTTCACTCTTGTGTAGTGTGCGTGTGTTTAGAGGAGATTAATACATAAATATTCCAACTATATCTAAGTTTTGTTTATACTAATCCATGAATATACGCTTCTTACCTTTAATAGGTGATTAATACATAGTTATTTGGGGTGTCCTATTTGTGGAGAGGAGACTGAATCTCTTCGTCTATCCGAACACTAAGAAATGCCATAATCCTATGGAGCGATGCTCTGCAAATTCCTCCCAACCGTTATGTAGCCAAACATCACCGGTTGAAGTTGTCAATTCCACTTTCCATACCCCATTCAAAGGTGGAGTTGACAACTTCAACTGCTGATTTTTGGCTACACAACGGTTGGAAGGAATTTGCAACGCATACCTCCATAGGATTATGGTATTTCTTAGTGTTTATATATGAAGAGAATTATAATTGACACGATTGCCCGGGGTACATTAGTTGGAAGGAGGTGCCATATGAGCTCAAGTTAGCTGTTTGAGTGACACTACATGTAATGTATTTATATTTATATGTCAATTTCGATTTCGATTTCAATTACGATTTATATTTATCTATATTTGAGGGGCGGATACTAATTTTACTTTATTTCAATTCAGGGGACCGGGAGTGGCCCTAAGGGTAGGCCACATATGCTCTATACTTATGTGGCTATTCGGACGAGAAGGGAAGGATAAGGAGGTGTTCCCGAGCGTCGCGGTACAAAATCTCTTTTCCTTGCGAATAGTTTGTAGAATTGAGATAAAATGATGGTGATGTTGTTTCTTTTGAAATAGTTTCTTATTTGAATATATATTTGCATTATCTTTAGTTTGTTCGGATATATGATGTTTGGAACAGGTACAACGTTGCTATAACAGGTACAAATATACTGCTGGGCAGTGGTAGTTGCCATACTGCCCAGTAGTTTTTTTAAATTCTGCCCAGAATTGTCACGGTCAATGACCGTGACAAACGTGTCACGGTCATTGACCTTGACACGACCGTGACACAAAACGCATGTTTTTTGTCAAGGTCAATGACCGTGATACGACCGTGACAAAAAAGTTATCTCGCCTCGAAATGTCACGGTCATTGACCTTGACAAGGTGAATTTGTCAAGGTCAATGACCTTGACAAATGGGCATATTTGGTGTAGTGATATATGACTCGACCCTCTTTCAGGTGAACTTTTGTAAAAATAACACATCCCACAATGGACCAAGTAGCGCGATAGAGTTACTATAATAGTCCATTATCACTTACCATCACTAACCAGTCCATACCCAGGATAACATCATACTCGTATAACATTTCTCTAAAATGAGAAAATCTCCAAAAATATATCCTCATAGTATTCACACCCTCTTCTTTACAGATGGAACTAAAGAGAATCCCGCTACCTAACGGTAAATATATACACTCAATAGTGATACCGACGATACATATACTAAGCTTGTCTCACACATAAATCTAGTGCTAACCCAATTACTGTGATGCACTCGTATCATATCGAACCTATCTTATCTGCCATGGATAAAATTTATACTTTCAAGTGCCAATGTCTTTGGCTGGTTAAATGGTTCCTCGATGTAATACTGTCTGAACTATTTTAAAACTATTGCAACTGTTACCTCGCTGGCATCCGGTTCCTATCCCTTATCTCTCTGTGAACAACATAGACACATGTAGTCTTGCTTCCCACCTATAAAACACCTCTCTGCATAATTCCCCTTATCTCTGGCCCCACTGGCTAGGTCGGGGGTGCCTTATTTTCTGGCTCTGGTAGCCTTGGGCCTAATAGCTACCCCTGTTGTTCCCTTGGCTCCCCTGGCACTGTGTAACATATTGCTGGACTTGAGGGTCCCATATGAATCCACCTTCATTTTGTCGGTATTCCCCTTGAATTGAATCTTCTAAATGGATGACAAGAAACTACTCACTTGGATTTTATTGTTCTGTTTGGTTTGTACCCTTTAATATTTATTTAGGTTCTTACAAGGTCTTTTGTAAGGTCATTTAAATGTGAGTTAATTCTTATACTTTTGATATCTTAAATGCTTCTTTTAATATAATAAATTCTTCTATTGTTTGTTTTTTAGTGTTCTATTTACTTCTAGGTAATTTATGTTTGTATTGTTCCATAGTTCTTATCTTTTTCATATATATATTTTAGTTTGTACAGTTTATGGAATAGTAATTTATGTTTGTATTGTTCCTTTACTTGCTAATGATTCTCAATATTTTAGTTTGTACTGTGTATAAATAAATTTTATTGTATCATTTTGTTTTGCTAGGGGAACAAAATTGTTTCCGTTTCGCAATTATGTACTTAAATTTTTTTCGCCGTTTTGCAATTACGTACTTTTTAAAAAATTTCGTCGTGCCTTCAAGCACGGGCATACCCTACTGTGTGTGTGTGTGTGTGTATATAAACTATGGGTATTACAATTAACTCATCCCACACCATATTAACAATCTACTTGACTTTATAAATCAAAACATATTATCGAATTACATATTTTAATGAACATGTGATTCATCCCAAAACCCAACAATATTGAGGTATAATACCTTACGGTTGCAGCATTTCAAGAGTTAGTTGATAAAAATATAATTATAATTATGTTATCACTTTTTCTAATTAGGTTGTTATCATCTTTAGAAAACTTGCGTATTTAATTCTTATGCAATATTTAAATCAAATAATACTTAAGGAGAAAAATAGAGATATTGTTACCTGAAAAATAAGTATCCCGGAAATTTGATGGTATTACAATTAACTTTGATTTATGACCTTCTTCAAATATTAGTGTAAAGCTCCCAAAAATATAGTTGAAGTTTTATTTTAATGGAGGTTTAGGGATGAAATAATGGTGTCGTAGCTACTATTTGTGTTTGAGCAAAGGATTTGCACGCTTAAAAGAAAATAAAAGATTATAAACACCTTTTAAAAAAAACAATCCATCGACTTAAGCCCCAGCCCCAGCCTACATGCATGACAGCCACATACGCGCTCAAACCCATCCGTGATCACTGCTCCTTCAGTCACCCACTCTCTCCTATCCTATTTTATTTAGGAAAAACATTAAACCTCCATTTTAAATTGTAACTCTAAACAAACGAACACTCCTACTTGTGATTCACTTTTGAAAAAACAAAACTTGGAGTCCAAGATATTAAAAAAGAGTCAATTAACCTTTAGGTTTAAACCAAAATACCGAATTATTAATTAAATGCACCAAAAATTCTTTTAATTAACCAAAAATCACCAAATTCAATTTAAATAAAATATTTTTAATTCAATTTAAATTCTAACTTCAATATTCATTTTAACTAATTGACCCAATTAATTAATTAAATTCTGTTCCAAAAAAAGACGAGGCATTTTAATTTCTTATTTAACATTTTATTGTATATACACAATACCACCTAAAGGGGATATCTTTTTGTGTTTTACTTCGCTAAATGTAAATATCATATATGTGTATGCTTATTAGACATCGTTAAACAACTATGTATGTTACACTCTACCAATTCAATTCAATTCAATTGGCCTAATTTTATGATGCATATAAACCCCAAGTTAAAAGATATTCCATGGATGAGTTGTTATAATGTAATATAGCCCATGTAAAATTTGTGTCTTTAAATATAAAAATATGTTGGATCATTTGGGGGCGGTAATTTTGATTAAATATGGTTCAACATAATGAGTGAAATGTGGTGAGTTTAATTCCATTCAAATACAACATAATGTAAATTATTGTTTTTCTCAATTACGAACTAATTTGGGATGGATATGTAACTAGCTAACTGAATTTGAATGTAATCTTTGTTATGATAAATAGTTAACACTAACATACCTTGTCAAAGTTATTTTTAATGTCCAAAATATGTGACAAAAACGAACTTGAGCAAACCCAAACTTACTGGCCATATTCAACTCCAAAAAAAATTAGGTATAAATATCACCATTCATATATAGTGGTGGGAATTTTGGACATCCCCTAACCATATAAAATTTCTCATTTATCCCATTATTTTATATACCATGCATCTCTAAAATTACATTTCAATAAAAATGTAACAATTGAGTTTATTTAAATAGATAACATTGTCCTAAAGAATGTAGCTAAACATTATTAAGTGGGTATCAAATTATATGATATTTGGATATCTCAATTTGTGTTAAATTAAGATGTCAGATTAATTAATGAAATTAAAGATATTATTCTTAAAAAAATGTAGTAGAAGATTACTAATGTGGGCATCCAAAATATTTATGGAACTTTTGTACAAGACACTCAACTCAATGTTTGGGGTACCAACCATGGGCGGAGCCACACACACCCGAGAGGGTGCGGGTGCATGCACTGGTTTTCGGGATTTTTTTATTTTTTTTTATTTTTTTATATATATGTGTGTAATAGCTTTAATATTAAGATTAAAATTGGTAATTTTTGAAACTTAAGTGAATATACATACAACAACAACCGATCCTAATTTTTCAACCCAACCAAAGTTTTGTCTTCTTTCTCTATTCAAGAACAAAACAAAAGGTAAGTCTTCTTTCTCTCCTCCATTTACATATTTGTTAGCGTACAACACATTAACGGGTTCAAGATAAAAAATTCCTTAGTTTACTGAAATTATTACTGAAGATTATTACGGACCCTAGTTCAAGATAAAAATTATTATTGAAAATTTTCTCCTCCATTACATTGATTTTATTACTGAAATTATTACTGAATTTATTACTAAAATTTACAAAATGATTAATCATACATAGTGATTAAAATTTTACTGAATTAATTTATTAAATAAACTCAATAATAAATTTCAACATCATTGGGTTAATCTTTTTCCAACAAATTTATGTTAGATTAATTCTGATTTTTATGTTAGATTAATCCTTTTCCATTAATTCTATTAATTTTAAATAACTTGTTTAAGTTAGATTAAATTTGTTTGATTAATATATCGAAATAGACGTGTTGGATGATATTGACACTGAACATATCATTCAATTTTTTCAAAAAATGAAGTCTAGGAAAGTTGCATTGTAATAACTATCCTATTTTAGTACAAGATTTATGCCCAAAATAGTACAAAAAACCCCAAAAAAATCGTCTCAGGGGCTCCCGCCCTCGAACCCCCGGGATACATCAGACAGTTTCGCACCCACTAACTCCGAATCCTGGCTCCGCTACTGGTACCAACATCACCATTCAAAATCATCTGCAAACAGTAGTACAAGAACTGATTTTAATATAAATATATATATTCAAAATTCCAAAAATAGTAGTAAAGTTTCATTATTTCTGCTAATTTGGGGATAACAATGGTCTAACTTGAATTATTTCAGTTACGATTTAGCGTTTTCTACTACTAAAAACAGAGAATCTTTCTTTTACATTAAGAATATGATTTTTTTTCTCAACATTCATTCCCGCCTCATATGGGTTTGTCGCCTTGCGCCATTCTGACTCAAGCTTCTTGATGAATTTTATAGCCGCACAGTCCTATGTCCCCCGAGATTCGATGAACATTTCAATAAGGTAGCCTCTTGTGATAAGCATTATATGGGAAGTTCTACCTCCTCACCGTGGAGTTTTGCATAAAACATCACGACAACTCCACAATCAAACCTATAAAGTTGATAAAATAATATCGATAATTTGTGTACTAGTAAGACATATATGATTGAACGTAGTCAATGTTGTACATTTTATTGGTTTACTTTTTGATATCTTCTTGCGCACAATTATGATCTTGTACAAGAGTATGGTTAAACATATCGCCCTTCAACCAATTCAAGGTTTCTTTATCACTAGCCGTCAAACTAGCAATTTGTTGATTGTCTCTGCCTTTTTTTTTTACTTATTTAGTCCAAGATCCTCTTTCTAACAAGTTATCTACATATTCCCTTAACATGGTGAGACACTTTAATATATGTGCATATTACCAAAACAAAGTAATTCCCAGTTAATAGTTAACAAAGTATGTTTCTGACATCAAATAACATATATCTGGAAAGCTTTCGATAAGTATCTATTTACAGATAGATATGTATGTTACATATGCATTCGCATCTTCAAAACAGATATCAATGTCGTTCTTTATTACGGGTCATAGTGGATCTTAATGAAAAAACTATCGTTTTTTCTTGTCCATGAGTGTGCAATGAAATTTTGTTCACGCCTTATCCGAAAGAAAATTAAGTAACAAAGTCCAGCTATATGCAAAAGTACATCTTTGATATTTTATTTCACTACACCATGTACGCCTTTTTATCACGGTCAAAGACCTTGACTAAAAGGAGTTATTACCGTCAATGATAGTGACTATTCTGGGAGTAAGAAAGATATGTGTCACAATCATTGACCATAACAAAAATCCATTGTCAAGGTCCTTTTTACATTAATAAAATTATTAGAAAAATGGGCGTGACCAAGACTTATCACAATTAATAATCATTGTTACGGTCATATCATGGTCCTTGACCGTGACAAGTATCGGCATTGTCACGATCAAAGATCGTGATAAGGTCAGCTTATCTCTGAACACAACTAACTTTTTCTCATACACGCGGCGGAGTCAGTACTAAAATGTTTGACAATCGTGCACACGGACCAAAATTAAAGCCCTGTGAATGGATAAGGCTTTTTTTTAATATTATTGTCATGGTCATCGACTGTGATGATACCTTTTGTCATGGTCAAGGATCATGACAATACTGTAGAACATGAAACAAAATGTTGGGCAATAATTACTGCCCAATAATAAATTTGTTTCAAATAATCCATGTTTTTGTTCAAACCAACATCAACACAATCAATAATATAATATGGCAATATAATACACATCAAGACCAAAATACAAAATTCCATATATAAAACCAAATTATTGTTTCAAGTTAATTCAAAATACAACAATTCTTATAAAAACTTAATAATGCCCGAGGAGAAAAGTTGACCAAATGATGTACGACCCCAATGTGATGTCAATATGCCGAACACTGATTTTTTGGTCCAACCATAATACCTCGTCCTTTTTTCCCACTATAATCTAAGTGACCCGAACCCGAAACACAAAATCTTGGAGTGGACAATTGTGCACCATGGTACTAGGAATGATGATCATCTCCTTCACTCCCAAGCAATTGGGGTGGCTCCACGCATGTTAAGGATATAAACCATCTCCCCATCTGGATCAAATAAAGTCAGGATAGTTGGGTTGGGGGTAGAGTACATGTCATACGGGGATGATAAGTCGGTCGGAGTCGGTGAGCAAGATGGAGTAACGATCCCCTCACCCACCTCTCCTTTCTCTTTACTATCTCTTTCCCCTTATCCTTCCCCTGCACTTTATCCATGACGATGCATTTGACCCATTCGAACATGTGGTTTATCATTTGTTGGACACTTTCCAATTTCAAATCAGGGATTTTTTAATTCACCTTTGTACTTATGATTTTGTAGAGGATTGTATTGTTTTAAGATTCTAGGGAAAAACATTTGGCTAGGGGTTATATCCTTTTGAGAGGAGATAGCTTTGGTGAGGAAGATGAAATTATTATGGTGGATGGATTAGGAGAAAGTTTAGTTTAGGAATTCTACTGGGAATTTGGGGAAGCAATTGATTTTAAGGTTTGGGTTCCGTGGGGGAATTGTAGTGGACTTTGGGATGCACCGTTTTCGAAGAAAATGTTTAGGATTTTATGTTAGGGATAAGAGTGAAATATTTTTCTGGCATTTTTAGTACAAAATTTATGGGGGTTTCGATCGACATGTTATAGGGGTTACCATTTGGAAATGGAACGGACTCATGGGCTTCCTTGGGAAGAGTAATAGGCAAGTGTCAATCGGTATGAGCAGGGGTCTGCCGATCGACATGCCGTTTAGAATCCTATAAAAAGGGAACGAGCCCTCCTCATTTTCCACATCTTTTTGTACCTGAGTCTTCTGCTTCTTCTCTCTAATTCTATTTCTAAGTCCTTATTTCTTCAATTCAAATTTAGGGTTCTTCCAGTGAGGAATACAATGTGGATTGGTTGAGTGTTGATGATTGGGCGAGCCTAGAGTAGCGAGCTAGGGTGCCCCTTGCTTTAGGTAATGAGAATGATTTTGATTTGTTTGAACCAGTAGTTGAGGCTCGCTTTCTTCTGTGTGAGCACTAACACCACCGTTTGTCTAGGGTGAGGAACCCTTGAGGCTATGTAAGTATAGTGATTGATTCGGCATAAATTCTTCCTAATTTATCCCTTGATTTAGTTACTTTTAGCACCTCGAACAACGTAATTGAGTTGGATTTATCTCATAACGGTGCTACTGACTGATCCTAATGAGTACACCGAGTTTCTGGTATTTTGTAGTGATTTTGCAGGTATTTGATGTCAAGAAACGAAAGAAAGAAATCGGTAGAATCAAGAAAGAAAGAAGGAAAGGTCTCAAGGGAAAAAGTGTAAATTCCACACGGAATTCGGATGAGGTACCTAAAGAGAAGTTGAAGACATCTCATTCACGAGCACAAAGGAAGAAAAGACACCTCAATCGGAATCCCGGAACAAAAGTTATGAGCAGTCAAAGAGGAACATAAAAGTCAAATAGACGGACCGGTCCGCCACTACCCCAGACCGGTCCGCCTTGCCAAACTCCAGAAGACCCCGGATCGCATGCAAACCGAAGGAGGCAAAAATAAAAAGAACCGGTCCGCCCCAAAATAAAAAGAACCGATCCACCTTGGGGGCAGACCGGTCCGCCTAAGACCCGGACCGGTCCGGCCTTCGAGATTTGAAAATCTTTTCTCTTCCTAAAAAGACTCCTAGTGCAGCTGACTTCCGATATTGTTGTAGGGTATAAAAGACCCGATTTAGTATTGTTATAGACACAGAGAATTAGTAGGTTTTGCCTCTTCTTTTCCAGAAACCCTAGCTTAGTTAATATTTGGAGATTTATTTCAAGGATTGAAGATTTTATTCAGTGATTTTTGTGAGTATATGTTTCTTTCATTGTTTTCACTTATTGCTTGGATAATAGTAGTGAGTAATTTTTAGTTCTAATTCTTTTTTGCATCTAATCGTTATTTTTCTTAGAGTAATTATGAGTTCCTTCACAATAATCCTTGTTTCTATTCTTTTCACCATGTTAGGCTAGGTTTTTAAAGGTTGGGATGCCTGATGTGTTAGTGCTTGTGTATAAAATTAACTCACTAAATTTAATGATTGACCTTGATTGTATTGCATAGTTGCACAACGATTGCAGATCTTTATATCTCGTTTGCCTCTGGGTACTCGTGATGATTTAGAGTGCAATTCGAATGCTACTATCGCGATACTGATTTACTCATCCTCGGATTAAGTATGACGCGGGCTTGAACCTCGTATACGTAATGCTTGGGATTACTAAATTCCGGGTCAAATCAATCAGATAAATTTAAGATTAGTATTATATCCGCACTACACTAGGGTTGGGGGATTGTATTCCCGTCCTATGTTTCCCATCACTTAGGTTAAAAGTTTCCAATCATTTTTCGATCATATTTTAGGTAGTTTAGTGTAATTGCATCTTTTTATAATTTCATATTTGCATTTAGTTATAATCATTCCCAAAATCAAATCATTTTTTCCTTTATTTTTGGAGTCAAAGTTAGGATTCCTCCGTCTTTTCCTGTCATCACAACTTCGTTGTCCTTTTTCCCTGAGGATTGATACCCGACTTGTCGGATTATTACTTGAGCGACAGGCTTGCACTTGAGCCTAGAGTGAACGCATTTCTGAGACACATTTTCAGTCGCGTCAAGTTTTTGGCGCCGTTGCCGGGGAAAATAGGTAGACTTAGGATTAGATTGAGTCAATCCAAAGCTTTGACCAAAAAAAAATTCAAAAAAAATACAAAAAACATAAAAAATTCGAAAAGCACAAAAAAGAGATTCACCATCATCTCTCCTAAGCTTTAATGCAAAATTCTGAAACCACCCCCACACCCCATAATACTCCAACTAACATTCACGAAAATCCAATTGTTGAGTATAATCCTGATTGTCCCCACACTCCAAACGTCCCACAGTTCTGGATCCCACTTCCCACACCGTCGCAATCAGTCTCCGATAACACTCCCTTTTCCTTCTTAGGACACACTTCGAGCACGCCAAGTGAGAACACCGAGTCAATAAGTGAAGGAGAGATGTCACAACACGGCAGTGCACCCGCCGGTGAGGAAGAGCCCCCATACCGTCCGATTAGAGAATTCTTATATCCCGAGCGTACTGTCACTCCGGGATGCATTATACTCCTGTATAATGCCGGACAATTCCGTTTAAAAAATGGGATGATCCAGATGCTACCGCATTACCACAGTATGGATTCTGAAAAGCCATACCTCCATATTAGGGAATTTGAGGACGTGTGTGATACTCTCAACGATCAAACCTGCACACAAGAGGTAATCCATCTCAAACTCTTCCCTTTCTCGCTCAAAGATAAAGCTAAGGCCTGGCTATGGTCTTTACCTCCAAGCTCGATTCCATCTTGGAATGAGCTACAGTCGAAATTTCTCAAGAAATTCTTCCCACCACATCGAACAATATCCATAAAGGCTCAAATTCAGGCATTCGGACAAGCTGAAAATGAGTCATTTCATCGATGTTATGAACGTTTCAACGAGTTAGTTGCTTCATGCCCCCATCATGGATTTGATTCAGCACAAGTCATCTCTTTTATCTATAATGGGTTGAATCTTAACTCCAAACAACTTGTTGAAACAATGGGAAGTGGTCCCGAGACTACCCAATCCTGGGACACTTCTGATCCCAACACTCAAAATCGAAATAGACAAGCGACCACCACTCCGTCAGCATCCGGCCTATTCCATGTAGATAAGAATTCTATGACGGATAGCCGATTAGAGACTCTTGGGATAGGATTTCGAGATCTGTGCGAGATATATGGAAAAGGACCAGCTGGACCCATTCCAAACCCAGTTGTAAAGGTGTGTGTTATTTGTGAGGCGGGACATTCAACTGAGGAATGCCCGACGATACCCGCCTACAAAGCAATGCTTCAAGAGCAAGTTAGTGGTGTAGGAGGTTTTAAGGGTAATTTCGATGCCCCGCACAGGAATTCATACAACCCGTCATGGAAAAATCACCCCGGTTTTAGCTATGGGCAACAACATGCCGCAATGAACCCTCCTTCGCATGTTGCCCCTCCTCCACCACAACACTTTCAATAAGCTCCACACATGCAAGGACATGTGCAAGCACCGCCACCTCAAGGAAATTATATCCCGCCACAGCAGATAACTCTCGAGGATACCATGAATCAATTCATCGCAATCCAGACCGCAACCAATGCCAAATATGATCGTCTGATTGGCGACATAAATGTGAATCTGTCTAAAATACAATCCTCATTGAGTATTCAAGAGAAGGGCAAATTTCCTGCCCAAGGCCAATGACCCCCCCAAGGTCAACCTAACGTTAGCTCCACCTCCACTGAACATCGGGAGCAATGTCAAGCTGTAACCACTCTTCGTAGTGGGAGAGTTGTTGATTTATCACCTCCCCCACCCGACGCAACGAAAGCCAAGGATATTTTTCCCGGAACGAAAGAGGCCGAAGATGTCCCCTTGAATGAGAGTGACCAAGAAGCTGCTAGTGGGCCAGAGGTAGTAGTGAAACCGCCTTCCGCGGCACCGTTTCCTCAAAGGTTGATTCCCTCCCCCAGAGGAAATCCCCGCGATGATGTGCTAGAAGTGCTAAAGTAGGTCAAGCTTAATTTACCCTTCCTTGAGGCCATTAAAAAAATTCCAGAGTATGGCAACGTTATCAAAGACCTGTTGACGGTTAAGAGAAAGATGAAAGTGAAGAAGAACGTCTTTCTAGCACAATGTGAGCTCCATCCTACTAAATGAACTCCCGCCTAAATTCAAAGATCCCGGTGCACCCACCATATCCTGCATCATTGAGGAGAATAAAATTGAAAAAGCCTTACTTGACTTGGAATCAAGCGTAAATATACTCCCTTACTCCATTTATAGGCAACTTGACTTGGGCGACCTCAAGCCCACAAAGGTCACTCTCCAATTAGCGGATCGAACAGTGAAGATCCCACGAGGTATAGTCGAGGACGTGATCGTTCAAGTTGACACTTTCTACTTTCCGGTGGATTTTGTCATTTAGGACACGGAGCCCTCCTTCCACTCGAGTAATCATGTTCCCATCATCCTTGGGCACCCTTTCCTAGCTACGGCTAATGCAATCATCAATACTAGGAATGGGCGAATGCAACTCACATTTGGGAACATGACCGTGGAAACCAACATCTTCCACATAGCCCAAAATGCAGGGGAGGAAGACGATCTTCACGCGGTGAGCCTCATAGATGAGATAGTAGAGGAGTACTTTGAGGAGAATTACTGTGGCGACGCTTTAGAATCCTGTTTAGCGGTGAGACAGGAGAGTGAGGGGACGTACACCGCCTTTGAGAGGGAGGTTGAAGAGTTGAGCGAGCTACTCGATGAGAGTAAGTCGGACGAGGACGTGAGAGAGGTTAATTGGGTTTCTAGATTCGAGGAATTACCTCCGAGGGATATGCACATGGTTCCCTCCAGTGAAAAATTTCTAACCCTCGAGTTAAAGAAACTTCCCTCCCATATTAAATATGCATATCTAGGAGAGGATGAGACATTTCCTGTTGTTATCTCCTCTAGCCTAAATGAAGGACAGGAGGGTAAATTATTAAAAATTCTGAGGAAGCACCAAAGTGTTTTTGGTTGGTGCATAGCTGATTTGAAGGGGATAAGTCCTTTAATTTTCACTCATAAGATCCATCTCAAAGAGGATGTCAAACCTTCTAGAGAAATGCAAAGAAGACTGAATCCCAAAATGAAAGAAGTTATGAGAACCGAAATAATCAAATTGTTGGATGTCGGTATCATCTACTCAATCTCGAATAACAAGTGGGTAAGCCCTATTCAAGTCGTCCTGAAGAAGTCGGGTATGACTGTGATTGAGAATTCCAAGGGAGAGCTGGTTCCCCAACGTACCACCACCGGGTGGCGCGTTTGTATTGATTACCGGAAACTCAATACGGGAACCAGGAAAGACCATTCCCCCTTGTCATTTATTGATTAAATGCTTGAAAGAGTAGCGGGACATCCTTACTATTGCTTGCTTCCTTGATGGTTATTCCGAGTATAACCAAATTGAGGTAGATGTACTTGACCAGGAGAATACGACCTTCACTTGCCCTTTTGGCACGTTTGCCTACAAACGTATGCCATTTGGCTTGTGTAATGCACCCGCGACCTTTCAAAGGTGCATGTTGAGCTTATTTAGCGACATGGTCGAGAGAGGACTCGAAGTGTTCATGGACGATTTCAGCGTTTTTGGCACCTCTTTCGATCATTGTCTAGACAAACTGGAAAAAGTACCTACCCGATGCGTGGAAAAGAACTTAGTGCTGAATTGGGAGAAGTGTCATTTCATGGTCACCGAGAGAATAGTTCTTGTCCACATTGTATCATCCAACGGAATAGAAGTTGATAGGGCAAAGATAGATGTCATAGCTGACCTTCCCCCACCGAAATCGCTGAAAGACGTGCGCTCCTTTTTGGGCCACGCGGGGTTTTATCGAAGGTTCATTAAGGACTTTAGCACCATCGCTAGGCCCTTAAGCAACTTACTCATGAAGGACGCCCCATTTGAGTAGACGGAAGCATGCCAAAGCTCTTTTGATAAATTGAAGAACATGCTTGTGTCAGCTCCCATCTTGCAAGTTTTCGACTAGTCCTTACCATTCGAACTTATGTGTGATGCCAGCGATTACGCGATCGGGGCTGTTTTGGGCCAACGAAAAGATAAGCAAGCTCATGTCATCTACTACACTAGCCGGACTCTTACCGGACCTCAACTCAATTACTCGACCACGGAGAAAGAGTTACTAGTGGTAGTCTTTGCCCTTGATAAGTCCCGGTCATATCTCATTGGTTCTCCTATTACTGTTTTCACCGACCACGCAGCATTAATATATCTACTTGCGAAGAAAGATGCCAAGCCGCGCCTCATAAGGTGGACCCTACTCCTACAAGAGTTCAATCTCTCCATCAAAGATAAGAAAGGAGTAGAAAACGTCGTTGCCGACCATTTATCTCGGCTTTCGTCCGACATACCTAGTGATCCAGTACCCATAGACGAACATTTTCCGGATGAACAACTTTTCGCTACCTCTTCGTATCCCTGGTTTGCGGACATAGTAAACTATCTTGTCACGGGAGCCGTCACTCCCAACTAGACACCGCAAGATAAGAAGTGGTTTCTTACTTGGTCGCGCATGTTCTTTTACGATGATCCATTCCTTTTTTAATACCGTGCAGACCAAATCATCCGACGATGTGTACCAGATGACGAAATCCCAAAAGTCATCCAGTTTTGTCATTTGGAAGCTTGTGGAGGCCACTTTTCGATGAAAAAGATGGCCGCTAAGATTCTGCAATGCAGCCTCTATTAGCCCACAATCTTCCGAGATGTGAACGATGCTTGCAAATCATGCAATAGGTGTCAATGGATGGGAGCCATTACTCGTCGAGACATGATGCCTCTTACCCCTATACTCATCATTGCGATATTCGACTGTTGGGGTATTGACTTCATGGGCCCTTTCCCTCCATCCTTTAGTTTCCTATACATCCTTATCGCGGTAGACTACGTTTCTAAATGGGTGGAAGCTATAGCTACCAAGACTAATGACAACAAAGTGGTGATAAAGTTCCTGCAGGAACACATACTTTCCCGCTTCGGTGCACCGAAGGCAATAATTAGCGATAATGGTACCCACTTTTGCAATAAGCCATTCGCGAAGCTCATGAGAAAGTATGCTGTCGTTCAGAAGGTTGGAACGACGTATCGCCCGCAAACGAATGGGCAGGCCGAGCTAGCGAATCGGGAGATCAAGAACATTCTCGAAAAGACCGTCAATCCTACCCGGAAAGATTGGTCCCTTAGATTGAATGATTCGCTATGGGCCTATCGTACCGCATATAAGAACCAACTCGGCATGTACCCTTTCCTATTTGTGTATGGAAAACCTTGACATCTTCCCGTGGAGCTTGAACACAAGGCATATTGGGCGATTAAGCAATTAAATTATGCCATTGACAAGGCCGGTGAAGCCCGCAAGCTTTAATTGAATGAATTAGAAGAACTACGTAATGATGCGTATGAGAATGCCAAAATTTCAAAAGAGAGGATGAAACTCGCTCATGATAGCATCATTCGACGAAAGGAGTTTCTCCTCGGGCAAAAAGTTCTCCTCTACAACTCTCGGCTTCGCCTCTTTCCTGGCAAATTGCAGTCACGATGGTCTGGCCCGTTCGTTGTGAAGAATGTTTTCCCCCATGGAGCTGTTGAATTAGACGATTTAAAAGGGGGAAATACATTCAAAGTGAATGGACAACACCTAAAGCCATATCTAGAGGCGTGTACAGAAGAAGTCGACACCGTCTGGTTGTCGGACCCCGTTTACGGGGTTGAGTGAGCTGTTAAAGTGAGGTCGTCGCACCCTCGACGCGTATGGGGTGAGAGTCGTGTGTGTTTTGAGAGTCGTTAGGATCAGGTTTCGTTCGGGAGAAGCATTCGTGTGTTTTGAGAATTCTGAGTCAAAGGGTGTTGACCAGTGAAATCGAGAGGGTCTTTAGTTCAATTGGATAGAGAGGATATCGGGAACGTGAAATTTTTTTGCAGAAGAGAGCTCAAAACCGAAGGAGAAGAAGTCCAGCCAAAAAACCCTGGGGCGGACCGGTTCCTTTTTTAGGTGGACCGGTCCGACCCCGGACCGGTTCCTTTTATTTTTAAAGGAACCGGTCCACCTGTCGAGGATTTAAAAAGTCAAAAGGCCGGACCGGTCCGCCCCTACCCCCGGACTGGTCCGCCTTCTGCAGATCTATCTTCTCCCCTTCCCAAGATTCACCCCCTTTCCCCCCAATCCCATTCATTCCCTCCAATCCATTTTTTCCTCTTCCCAAACCCAACCTTTCCCTCCCAAATTCATCCCCTTTTCCCTCCCAACCCCTTCCCTCTAAAGCCAACCCCTCCCCTCCCCTTTCCACTATAAATACACCACCCATCCCCCCTTTCCTACTCACACCTTCAAACCAACTACTCTCTTCTTCCTCTCTAATTTTTCAAGCACTACTTCTCTACTATTTCCATGGCTCCCAGTGTTGCCCCCACCAAATACGACTCCACCGTGATCCACCCCTCCGGTCAGGGCGAATACCGCTCCCGCCAAGAGGAGCGATGGTGCGCTCAATACTTAGGTTTGGGACGCAAACTCCATATGGAGCGCGCGGTCCAATGGGAAGCTCTGCCCAACTCCGTTACCGCCCTTTTCATGGCCCGGGGCTGGTGCCGTTTCCTCAAACAACCTCACAAAGCCGTTTGGGCAACCGAAGTTCGCTCATTCTATGGTACACTCGTCCGGACGGGCCAATTCGAGGCCGAAGCTTTCGTGGATGGGACTCCCATACCCTTTTCCTTGGCCCGTCTCATGGCCAAGTTGGCTGAGTTTGATGTCCCGGATGTCCAAGAATTTACTTATCCCCAAAACATCCCCCCGGTCGACAAGGACATTATCATGGCCCGCATTGCACCGAACGTGGCTTGGGCGGGGCAAACCGTCGCCGTTGGACGCCTAAACGAGAATACGCGCCTTACATTTAAGATTGTGTGCGCCAACCTATTGCAAACGTCCAATGGCTCTGCTATGCGGCCTCGGCAAGCTACCTTGGCATATCATCTATTCGACCCCCAAACTTCCATCAATTTGGGCCGCACACTATACGCGTACATCATTAACGCGTCCTTGGATGAGAAGGGCGTCGCCCCACTTCCTTATGCCCGTTTGATCACGTCTATCCTTAAGGATGCTGGCATAGAGGCGCCAAGCGACCATACGTGCCTCCCCGGTCCTTTCGAACAGGGGACCCGCACCAAAAGCGCCAAACAGCTAGCCGTCCTCCGGGCTAGTAGGGGTGATGATGTCGAAGAAGAGGCTGCCTCGAGCGACAACGAGGAAGACGTAGGGGCAGCTAGTGAGGACGTTGAGATGGGGGATCTCGGTCCGGACGAAGAGTCGACGGACGAGGAGGACAACCCAGATTTCGAGTGGGAGGGCACGGACCTATCCGCCCGTATGTCAGCGCTCGAGACCAACTTCAACACGTTTCAGACCAACTACAAGCACGATATGAGCATCGTTCTCCGCTTCTAAGCGGACATCTATCGGCGCATAGGGGATCCTAATGAGCCATTACCTTCCTACTACCAGAACCCCTATGACCCCAACGCGCCCGGTTCCTCCCATCCCCCACCCCGGTGAAGCTTTATATGGTGTTGGCAATTTTTTTCTTTATTTTTCCCTATTCACAGTCGTATGCTTTCCCCTGCACATGTAACACAGTCCTGTTGTAATAAAAACTGCATTTTCTTTATTTGTTTGTTTTATTTTTCCGCACTTTTTATTTGCTTTGAGTTAGATTTTAGTCCTTTTTGCTTGAGGACAATGCAAAAGTCTAAGTTGGGGGGGTCACAAGTGCGTATTTCTAAAACTTCACAAATTTTCCAAAATGCTCAGAAATTTCCAAAAAAATCATAAAAATTTGAAAAACCCAAAAATATTTTTTGTTCAAAATAAATAAAAAGTGGAATTCAAATTTTTCAAAAATATCATTAAAAGTCGAATTGAAGTCTCAAGTTGTAAAATTCGACGTACACAAGGCCAAAATTGACCAAAGATGGAAATTGAACGAAAATTGACGACTTAACGAATAAGTGTGGAGATTAACAAACCCGGTGAGATTCGAGCCTATCACGTGTTGCGAGTTTTTAAATCAATCCGAGTTAATTGTTAACTCAAAGTTCTTTTCAGCGCCTAAAAAGTTGTCAAGGATCTCAATCCTTTCATCTTGATCGGTTTGAAAAATGTGTGTAATATTGCTTTAAAAAAACGTGTCAAATTGATCTCTAAACTTAAATTCATCTCGAAGCGCATATGGTAACACAATTGGCATTTTGGGCAATGAAGTAGGCCCTCGTTTGTCACCCAAAAATATTGGCCAGAAAAAGTAGCGAAAAATTATCCCTTTTGTAACCCAATTTGAGCCAAACAAATTGTCCCTATCGTTTGATAACCCGAAAAAAACCAAATAGCCGGAATTGTGAAAAATGAGAAAATTCAGAATTTAAATCCGGAAAGTGCATAAAAAGGGGCAAGAAAAAAATAAATATGCTCAACAAAAATAGCAAGAAATGAAAAAAAAAGAGCAATAGCCCGGAAAAAGCACAAATCGACATCATTAATGACTTTTCCAATTCCAACCTTCCCGACAATTGTCATTTTACCCCATATACCTTAAAACCCGAAAAAGTCCTAACCGAGTCTAAATTGCGAAATTGGTTACCGCGTGGAGAGCTAATACACCAAAAGATAATATAAGAGATTGAATGCGCGAAAAAGAGTCAATGTTCCCGTTTTTAAAACTGTAACCCATTAATGAGATCCTATCATTCTGAAATTTCCGTCATTCTACATGTATGCGTGACTTTGCATCCATTATATTTACTCTTTATATCACGCATACCGAGAGAATAACCATAATTCGATAGATTCGTTTGTGAGAGCATTCCATGAAAAATTGAAATCAAAACGAATTTTCGGATAAGTAACGTAATAATCAATCGGTGGAAATTGGCGGTTATATTTCCGGCTTCGCACACACGCACTATGATTTGAGACTTGTAAATATGACTTGATGATGACTATTTTTCTAGAAAAGTTTGAATTGCACAATTTTTGCGTATTTCGAATTTTCTTTGAGTCGAATTTTGTGGGTATATTCTCTGCAAACCCTCACGCGACACAACTCGTCCTACTAGGGTGATCTAGGGGTTTAAAGGCTTGTTGCATACGCTAAATGTAATCGCTTGCCCGCGAAAAAGGTATTTTATCCCAATAAAGTGATTTTCAAAGAGTTGAGCCATGCTAGGATTCTTTTACATTGCTCGGGACGCGTAAAGTTCTAAGTTAGGGGGGTTTGATTAGGCATAAATTCTTCCTAATTTATCCCTTGATTTAGTTACTTTTAGCACCTCGAACAACGTAATTGAGTTGGATTTATCTCATAACTGTGCTACTGACTGATCCTAATGAGTACACCGAGTTTCTGGTATTTTGTAGTGATTTTGCAGGTATTTGATGTCAAGAAACGAAAGAAAGAAATCGGTAGAATCAAGAAAGAAAGAAGGAAAGGTCTCAAGGGAAAAAGTGTAAATTCCACACGGAATTCGGATGAGGTACCTAAAGAGAAGTTGAAGACATCTCATTCACGATCACAAAGGAAGAAACGGTACCTCAATCGGAATCCCGGAACAAAAGTTATGAGCAGTCAAAGAGGAACATAAAAGTCAAATAGACGAACTGGTCCGCCACTACCCCGGACCGGTCCGCCTTGCCAAACTCCAGAAGACCCCGGATCGCATGAAAACCGAAGGAGGCAAAAATAAAAAGAACCGATCCTCCCCAAAATAAAAAGAACCGATCCGCCTTGGGGGCAGACCGGTCCTCCTAAGACCCGGACCGGTCCGGCCTTCGAGATTTTAAAATCTTTTCTCTTCCTAAAAAGACTCCTAGTGCAGCTGACTTCCGATATTGTTGTAGGGTATAAAAGACCCGATTTAGTATTGTTTTAGACACGGAGAATTAGTAGGTTTTACCTCTTCTTTTCCAGAAACCCTAGCTTAGTTAATATTTGGATATTTATTTCAAGGATTGAAGATTTTATTCAGTGATTTCTGTGAGTATATGTTTCTTTCATTGTTTTCACTTATTACTTGGATAATAGTAGTGAGTAATTTTTAGTTCTAATTCTGTTTTGCATCTAATAATTATTTTCCTTAGAGTACTTATGAGTTCCTGCACATTAATCCTTGTTTCTATTCTTTTCACCATGTTAGGCTAGGTTTTTAAAGGTTGGGATGCATGAACCCAGCCTGATGTGTTAGTGAGTGTGTATAAAATTAACCCGCTAAATTTAATAATTGACCTTGATTGTATTGCGTAGTTGCACAATGATTGTAGATCTTTATATCTCGTTTGCCTCTAGGTACTCGTGATGATTTAGAGTGCAATTCGAATGCTACTATCGCGATACTGATTTACTCATCCTCGGATTAAGTATGACGCGGGCTTGAACCTCGTATATGTAATGCTTGGGAGTACTAAATTCTGGGTCAAATCAATCAGATAAATTTAAGATTAGTATTATATCCGCACTACACTAGGGTTGGGGGATTGTATTCCCGTCATATTTTTCCCATCACTTAGTTTAAAATTTTCCAATCATATTTTAGGTAGTTTAGTGTAATTGCATCTATTTATAATTTCATATTTGCATTTAGTTATAATCATTCCCAAAATCAAATCATTTTTTCCTTTATTTTTAGAGTCAAAGTTAGGATTCCTCCGTCTTTTCCCGTCGTCCCAACTTCGTTGTCCCTTTTCCTGAGGATCGATACCCGACTTGTCGGATTATTACTTGAGCGACAGGCTTGCACTTGAGCCTAGAGTGAACGCATTTCTGAGACACATTTTCAGTCGCGTCAGTGACCTTTGGCATTATTTTTTTATTTTTGTGTTTCCATGTGCTGATAAAAAAATTTCTTTCTTTTTGGTTTTGGCAGACTGACATCGCTTATTCAAGCACACGTTCAGGGGGTAACGGGGTTGAAGGATGTATGGGAGAGTCTTTCGACAATAGTGCATTGGTTAGTTACTTCTGTCAGTTTTGGCCGCCTGGCGCAGGCTTTGGAAGAGACGCCGTGTTTTACTGTGGTTTTATGCGCGTTGGGAGAGAGGTGGTAGGACACTACCCATACCATTCACTTGGATTTTGGGGAGATGACTGTGACTCTCATCGAAGTTCAGCAGCTATTGGGGATAGATTGTGAGGGTGCGTAGATATAAGTGGACCGTACTGCAATCACTAAGGCATTAACTTGTAACGAAACTATCTTACTGACTTAAACTGAATGCACGTCTCAAGTGTTGACCAACACGGGCGCCACCATGCCTATTAAATCATCAATTGCCTTCCGACGAGATACTATCGTAAGGATCGAATTTGCCTAATCACATCATTGGTATTAACTACCCGAAAGTACCTAGTCAAAGAACTTAACACATTTCTATCAGCAATCAACACTGTTTAGGTATAATAGACTAGCTATCTCGTGTCCACGGTTGACCTTACATGGGTTATGTTTAAAATTTTAAAATGTCATTAAGCATTCACTGCACCTCAATTGGCTTCTCATATCACTATAGATTGACACATAAGAAGCTCACACTAAAACCTGGGATGTCGCCACTATTGGCTTGCACGAACACTCGTAACTTACTATCATATTTAAATCAAAAGCGTTGAAGCGATTAGCGACAACTAATTTTGTCGCCTGCCACTTGGCAAAGAATTCACCCATCGTGCTAACCTCTTTAACTGAGAGTGAAAAGGAAAAATTAGAGGTGACTACTCCAATCGATTCTTCAAATAAAGAGGTGGAGGTTTCGGATGAGGGACTTAGTCAAGAACAACCATTTTTGGCAAGCGGAAGAGAATTGAAGGTTCGAAAAATTACAAAGAAAGTTGGTTTTAATGATGACACGATTTTTATACATTATTGGTTTATGGTGTTTTGTCGTTTCATTGGTGGTTTCTTTGATTTGATTACATGTTCCTCCCAAGCATGCTTTTGTTGTAAAAGATTTAAAAAATTCAAATATTTTCTTTTTTTCTCCCTTGTTAGGTTTTTTGCCTTTGTTTTTTATGATCTTTCAAATAAATGTCGATCCAATAGATAAATCAATGATGCACGCCCTCGATTTTAAAAGTTATTAGACTTTTATCCTCAAATCATTGGTATTATGAAAAACTTTGTGAATTAAACTTTGAACCCATGAGCATATGCGATTTTTTTGTTTAAATGATTTGGTTTAAGATTTTTATAATTCAGTAATCTTTTGTTGCAAGTATATACTTACACCAAGTGAGATTTGTATTTTTATTCATTTTCTAATCATTATACTCCTATTTCTTTCTGGAAACGTTAAATTAGACGGCAATCTCACTATTTCTTTCTTTAATTGTATCTTACTTGATCATGATTTTCAAATTTTTTTTACCGTAAACTTAGAAAATGGTCATAGTCCATCTTTATTACTACACCCATATTGACCTTAACCTTACCTTATATATTTCCTTGGTGAACCCCCTTTGAGTATATATATTAGCCTTTCATTTCAAAACCCAAAATTCCATAATTAACTTAACATTGGTGTTTTTAAACCATATATACACCTTTTATACTTTTGTTTGAAATGATAATTGGAATTTTATGATGTTCTTGTTATATGGTTGCAATTAAGCATGTGAGAGTGAGAAGAATAGAAAATAGTGAGAAAAAAACAAAAGAAAGAGTGAAAAAATAAAAATAAGAAGAAGAAAAGAAAAGAAAGAGATATATTTTTTCCTGTACATAGTCTTCAATAATCTCTGTCACTTTGATAATATCCTTTTCTTTTTATGGAAATTATATTCCAATTTGAAATTCCTCGCATTGTTCCATTTATCCCGATTATTCTCCCCCATACACCTCTGAATCAGTACATTTTTCCTTCCTTTCATAACCTTAACCCTAAACCTACATTACAACCCTTGAAAGCCCTATGTGGTTCTAATTAGGTTAATGTGATTCTAACATCATAATAGTTGCAATCATTTATATCTTATAAAACGCTTTACAACCAAAAATTCTAATCTTCAACGAGGCTATCCACGTTATTTGTATAAAGGTGTAATTGTGAAGTGAAATTAGTACTGTTGGGAATTTAATTTTTAAACCCAAGAATCAGCCGATGAAGAAAGAGGTAAATCCACATATTTTCTAATTCCCTCCTCTATGACTTATAATTGTACTCTTCAGGTACCTTTTTCTCTCCTCCAATACCCTACCTATCCTATAAGAATGGCAGACGTCCCTTTAAAATTATTTTATCTCACTGAAGAAAATTCCAGATTTTTCAATACCGATTCCACTCTATAATATCGGACTTAAGGAACAATGTTTGTTTTCAATTTTTTTGTTTGTTCTGATCAATATCTGAGAGGAAAACTAACTAGTTCAGGTTAATCTTTTTTATTTTGTTTGTATGTTCTTTATGTAGCAACAGAAGTGGAACCGAGCCGACTATAGGGAATACCCACGTATATTTTAATCACTCCCACCACAGCTCTGCAGATACACTTCTAAGAGATATGCCCACGTGTATTTTAATTTATTAAAAGAATTGGAGGAAATCGAAAGACATGTGATCTCACACTAATTTCGACAGTAGAATCGGACGGCGGGTGGCGTCGCACTGATTTGGGTGGTGTCACACTAATTTGGACAGTGGAACTGAACGACTTAAGGAAGGAAGATTTGGACAGAGTTCAACATTCAATCGGTGCCAACATAGATACACTTGTTGTAGATTTAGATGGCCATCGGTGCCAATCGACTTTAGGTGGGAAGATTTCTGGTATGGTGTAGATGGCCACAGGTGTTAAGTGAGATTGGTTTTAAAATGAAAATCCTACGATTCTAAAAAGACAAGATTTCACGTGGCACATTCGTTATTATCGAGAAGTTAAATATTATGTGTAAAGAAATAAGACTTTTATCTTTTCTCTCCCTCCATCCGTCTTTTGCACGCTAGAGTATGAGAATGCTTTTTTTTATTGGGTGTTGGGTATAAGAAGATATGGATGTTGTTTTTCTTGATTTGCAAACGGTTTATGAAATATAATTTGTTTGGGTGAGTATTAAGGGAGGGAAAATGAGGGTTTTGGTTATAAGAAGAGATGGGTGTTGTTTTTCTTTGTTTAATAATAATTTGTTAAAATAAGTTTGTTTGGATGGGGTATTAAGGAGAGAAAACTGTAGGCGTTTGGTTAGGCAAAGATAGGTATTGTTTTGTTGGTTTAATTTATGATATTTAATTATATTTGCAAGATAAAAAAAAGGGTTTTGGTTATGCAGATAGATATGGGTGGTGCTATTTTTCTTGGCTTAGTTTGTGAAATTTAGAACTTTTGCTTTGAAAAAAGGAAGAAAAGTCTTAGATGCAAAATGATTTTTTTTCTTGGTTTAGTTTGTCATAAATGATTTCTTTGAATAGTATGGATATTATGTTTTTTATTTTATGAAAACTGTTTAGTTATTAAAAAAATATATTTGGATGTTCATAAAAATGGATGTAATTTTTCTTAAATATCTGGACAATAAGAATAGCTCGAAAAAATTAACTTTAAAAAAAATAGGTGGACAGGTAGTATTAATCAAAATTTAAGAAGAAATACAAATGTTAAAAAACGAATATTATTTTTCTTTTTTAAAAGTAGCTGGACAAAATGTTTTTTTTTAAAATTTGGTGGAAAACATTTTATTTTATAATTTTAGTAAACTTAATATTGTAAAATTAATGTAATTGGTAGACTTAAGATATATGTTTTAAACATAATACTTTGTAATGGATGTTATTTACAACATTTTTTTAAAAATAAAGTTAAAAAAAACTATTTTGTAACATAATAATAATATGATCGTTTCATTATTCTAAATATTATATTTTATGTATTTCAAACATTACGTTTTTCTATTTTCAGAATATTATGTTTTTGTATTTCCTGGAATTTTATGATTTTTAATGTTTTGAAATTATATAGATGCATGTGGTATTTTTTATAATCCTAAACCTCCATACGAACGAGTCATTTGGATTCACTCATGAGAGCTAAACAGGAATCATGTTGTGTCAGAGTCAACCTCACGTACTGCCGCTTACTATCAAGTATTCGTTGGCGAATTTGAAACCTTATGCCAATGGGTATTCTTAGTTAACTTTTGCAAACAAGAATTACACAGTAATCTTGATACAAACATCTTTCTAACTAACTAGTATGCATGATTGATATTACTGAGCATAATTTAATCTAACTAATTAATTATGCTTTTAATCATGTTTGTGCTTTTTTAATTTTTATTTTTTTAATTTAAGGTGAAACTCAAATTGAAATATAAGCAAATTTTTTTTATTCATGGGTGATGTCTGTATTGGATCATATTGGGTCATTTAAGCATGAATGCAACTATAGAACATAAATACACACACACACACACACACACACACACACACACACACATGTGTATGTGTGTTTATTTTCTAACTGTATATTAAAAACATGCTTGGTAGTTTAATTTTATCATTAAGATCTCAATCATTAGTATATGTGTGTTAAAACAATTCATATGTGTAAGCATTAGCGATTTTTATATAAGGTATACGTATGATTTTTGCAAAATGACAATAAAAGTTTATACCTAGTAATATATGAAAATTCAATTTACCTTATTTAATGAATGGTATCCATTCATTGAGATTATATTTTTTATTTTTTATTTAGCATTATTCATTGATGACATTTGTGCGACCTAGTTTCTATTTGCATATACTCTTTATACCCACATGTATCGTGTGTGTTATACCCCGTTCTTAGTGATTTCGTTTGATGAGTGTAAACATAGGAGATTTTTAATATCATTCTATGCTTTAATGTTTATATGATTTATAGAAGTTTTTCCAAATCAATATCTTTATGTGCTCATTTTACCTCGCACTTTTAAGGTTTTAATTTTATGAAGTTATTCAATTAATATCAATGCTAAATAGCTTGTTGAAATCCTTTTCATTATTGTTAAGCTTGTTGTATTTCATATTTTGGCCTAATTTTGAGGATCTTGATGTTTTGGGGTTTCATCCCTGAAAACCCCTCATGAGATAACATTATTATACTAGGGTAAACTAGGGGTTTAATGGTTTATTGCATATACTAAATGCAAACGTTCGTCAATGAAAGTGGCATTTATCTCCTTTGTACGTATTTCCCCTCTTATTATGCCACTTATAGTCCTACTTCTTTGCATTTCATTGCAAGGGACTAGCAATGTATAAGTTATGGGGTGTGATTCGTCTTTAATATTTTCATTTATTTACCCTTTATTCTTATGCATTTTAGCCCCATTGGGTAACTTAATTCCTATATGTATGCTTATTAATCATAAAACATCTTTTAAGAAAGTTTATATGCTTTGAGAGGTATAATTGATCTTTTATAGGTGTTATGGGCGCATAACGTGAAGTTTGGTCTCATTCCGAGAAAGTTCCATCATAAATTGCATATTTATGGGCATTTAAACCATTTCATCATTTGGGTTTTTGTCCCAACATCTTTACATAATTATATCCCTCTGAGTTAGCTTTGTGTAGGCCTTGACCGTGCGTCATTCTGATCAATAACGCAAAAGATATGGCATTTTTTGTGAATCAATCCATGTGAAGAAACAAGAAGGCAAAGTAAATAATTCAGACTTGTAGGTTCCAAATCTATTTGCACCCTAGCATTACCGAGATTCGCCTACTCTGAATAAATTTGTATTTAAATCGAATCAGGTTGGTCCCTGCAGATTTGGCTCCTTTGTTTTACAAGTTTGCCATTTTGGTGTTTTGCATAAATAGGTTTTCCCCTCATTTGTTTGAGATACCTTTTATTTTAGGTTAGAATAGGTTTTGGCTTGGGGGATCCTCTCATTTCCTCTCCTAGAGTTTTCCATTTGGGTATTGTAAGTACTATTTATCATCTTTTTTAATCAATTCAAGCTCAATTCTTATTTTCTTGCTTTGTTAACTAAGTCTCTTTCAACAATTACTTGCTTTCTTTCATTTCTTTCTTTAAATACATGTTTTACCACATTGCTTAGCTAAAGTATATTAAGTTGATGTGATTGATCTCACCTTGGATTAGTTGATTGATTTTCTTTAATAATGGATTAGACTAGTTTAAATGGGTTAGGTTGTTCTTAATTTCAGGCTTAGGAGATTTAACAGTGTATATCATGTATGAATTGTATTTATAACCTTATGTGTGTAATCTCAGTGATATTTGTTGACGCCAAAATCAATTAAGACTTTAGGAGAATTTAGGGAATGACAATTTTAGATTTTATTAATTGTGAAAATGAGATTAAATCTTGAAAATATTTTCTTCCCATGTAACCACTTTATGCTAATTAATCTGGGCGAGGGATATCATTCTCAATCTATAGTTTTTATTCTTATTGATTAAATTAGTTTTAATATTTGTCTAGTTTAAAAGTAGTATAAAATTTTTTAAAACAAAAGATCGTCTTTTACACTTTTATTTGTGAAGTAATAAATCGATTGAATTCTAAACAACATTCATTGTGGATTCAATACTCAAACTCGCCAATGTGCATATAAAATATGTGCACGACGCTCAATTTCCCCCCTTATCATTTGGTGCCATTGTCGATTTTTTTTTAAATATTTGATTTATTTATTTCTTTGTACATATATTTGTATATACTTTTAATTTCAACTTCGTACCATCCATGCACAATTGAGCTTCAAGCACTATCAATCTCTCGGTCAGATATGACTTTGTGGACTTTTCATCTACGAATAACTACAAGTTAGTATGTCTTGATATAATTCTTTCGATATTAATAATAGTTTTGATAATGGTTCATATACTTATTATAATAATAATTTTTAAAGCTCCCCACCACCAATGTCTTTCGGGGAATATTTACAAAAAATTTAAACTCAATCTTTGAAAACTTATGAAAATAATTATTATATTAATGCTTCACAAGATTGATTTAATATAATAACGAGGGTGAAAATTATTATAAAAATACTTTTTCAAACTATAATAATAATTTTCAAAATTGCTATAATGAAAATTTTGTTACTAGTTACAATAATAACGTTCCGATTCTTGGTAATGAAAAGATTGTTTCAAATTGATGTCTTTTGTGATTACTTACAAATTTAGCCAAATACAAGAATTGAGCATCATTCTTGCGAAACTTTAAATAGGGAATATTTTGAACCATATAACAAATCTTAGGATTTTGATTAAAGATTAACCTCTTTGGAACAAAGTATATCCCTAATGACCCAAAGCTTAAAGGAAATGGAAGATTCTCTCACGGAGTAGCTTTCAATTTTAGAAATATTAAAAAATGATGACGTTACTGGATTATAAGTACCTTTAAATTAGTTGATCTCTTCTTTCAAAAACATTACTGATTTGGAAATGTTTGTTACATCTAAATCCTTTTAAGAATATCAACTTATTAAAAGTGACTCTAATTCTTTTGAAATTTAACCCACATGTGATGAATTTATAGGAATTGAATTTCTTTCGTCGCCATTTCTTTCAGCCATGAATTTATAGGAATTGAAAATCCCAACATAAGGCAACCGAGGTAGCCAAGATTCCAATATCCCGTGATCGTCATTCATCAGTAGTTTGGGTTAGGAGATCCAACTTGGTAACTTTACAACATAGGATTTTTTATTCTCATTTACTTTCACACAATACCTCTCATGCTAAATCCAAAGGTTGAATGTGTTAGTTGTTTGCATACTTTAGATTTTGTACTTCATGCTATATTATCATGCTAATTGTATGCTTGTTTATCATCTTATAGTCATTGCTTTATCACATATCTCATGCTAGAATTATTATGTTTGTTTATCTTTTGTATTATAGTTCTTTCATTCTAGTTTGCATTAATGAAAAATACAAAAAGATTTTTTTTTATCATTTGGGTTTTACCTTCTAGTAATTCAGGCTTAATGAAAAATACAAATGATTTTGTTTGTATTTTGAGTAAATATTTTTATTTTTGATTAAAAATTTTCAAAAAATCAAAAAGATTTTTGATTTTGTGTGTATTTTAGTTTGACACAATCTATGTGGCATATACTTGTGTTTGAATCCCTTCTTTTTCGCTTCCATCTGGATAGAACTTTTGGTTAAGATTGTCAATCCTTAAAATATTCTTTACCATTCTTACATGGAGTAGTTGGATTTTACCTTGCTTAATGGATTCTATTTTCATATGCCTCTTTTCACACACGCACGAGCTGTTTTGAAATTTAAATGTCACCTGTATATTTGATCTTTATGAGGTGTTCTCCTACCAATCTAGTCATCTATATATTTTGTGACCTAGGAGGACTTGTTCATGTTAAATCCGTTGCACGTGAGATTTCTATGATATAAAAAAATTGTTATATGAATGTGCACGGGTAAGGTCTCCGAACGGAAATTTATCCTCTGTGAGTAAGCCACCTTTTATAATATTCCTAAAAGAAATACGTGGTCCAAAGGCCATAAAGAAATGGCATTAAAATAAAAATATTTGCCAAGGCTTATTTTGTTTAGTTGATATAGTCATTCCATAACTATGTCCATATTTTGAGGGAGTTTGGATGGTATATCAACGGTTTTGGAAAATGTCTGTTTATCCTAGTTGCGTTTTCATTGTCATAACTCTATTGGTTTGTAGAATCATCAAAATTCTAGGCTTATGTGCATTATGTATGTTTATTCATTGAGTTCAATCTGTATAGTCACATGAGGATATATCTAAATGTGATAAAGTTTTACAATCAA
Organism: Sambucus nigra; assembly: GCA_949130495.1. Lineage (NCBI taxonomy): Eukaryota > Viridiplantae > Streptophyta > Magnoliopsida > Dipsacales > Adoxaceae > Sambucus > Sambucus nigra. The sequence goes on along the minus strand of OX422207.1, from coordinate 303,532,165 downwards.
ATGAGAACTCCGTGAACATGTTTTAAGTGATTGGGTCGAAATTTAATTGTTACTAGTTCACACCCCTACAATTTCATTTACCACATATATTTGGACATAATCAAACTTAATGTATTTTGTGTCATGTGTGGTGTTCATACCTATATATATGTGCGTGTGCGTTAGTGATATTAATTATGTCTACATATATATGGTAATTTTTTTTAGTCTTCACCAATTTAGCAAGTCCACCTATGATTTAATTCAGAATTGGTATCTAACTGGTTACAAAATATTTGGTTGATATTACATGCTTAGTTTCTTATGTTTCAAATTGATATCGTTCTATCCGCATTATAGTTAGCACCCTCTATTATTTCTTGGATTATTTATTTGTTGCCCGTTTGTTTACATGCTCTTTGCACTTTATGCACTTTTGTTTTATTAATTCTATCACATTTGTCTATTCTTGAACAAAAAGGGGAAGAATGGTAGAGGGAGAAATGGTATCTAATCCTATTATAATCGTATCTTAGTTTAGGAGATTTAACTTAGGGGGATTCACGACCTTCTTAGGTAGATCACATTGGATAAATGGGAATTAATTTAGGGGGAGTATTTATTTTAAATTCATTTAATATTTTGATATTCCCTATGCGTTTAACGGTTTGCTTAAGTGTGCAGGAATTTTTCTAGCGGCAACTTTCTTTCGGCAAAGCTATTGATCCTTTGGTTATTGATTCAAGCATGCATTTTTTATTTTTGGGTGGGAAGTGTTTGAGTCTAGTAGAGCTTGACGGCCCTTTAGGGTTTTGGTTTTGGTTTTTATCCCGGAATAGCCAAAGGGGGAGATTTTTAAGGACACAAATTTCCAATTGAGTCTTAATGTAGTTCTGGATCAATTCCGGGCAAAAACATTTGAGTCATAGGATATTGTTCTTGTGTATTCTTCAAGCTTATGAAAAGTTTGAGTTGAAGACATTGCATCCTACTTATCAAGAGAACATCATTGCCGAGTTTTAGTGCCACGTTTCACGTCATCAACATCATATTTCAAGTCTCCAAATGTATGAATGCTTTTATATATTTGTAGGAGACTTGGAATAATTTATAATGGGTGTATTTCTATTTATAAATGATTTTTATTTTCAGAAGGTTATTTTAGAACTTTGAATAAAGTTTTTTGGGCTTAAAATGAAATTTGACCATTCTGACATTTCGTTCGAACGAGTTTGCCAACGAGTTTTCCCATTTAGCCATTGGAACATCATTAGATGGTCGTTCGGATGAGATTTTCGACGGGAAAAATATTTTGGCAGTTTTTTCCATATTTCCACTACTTTTTCTCCCACTTTCTTTTCCCAAATTTTATATGTGCGGGAGCCAACCTTTTTGAGATAACTTTTGACACGCATTGAGAGAGAATTTCCAAAACCAAAAGTTCATATTTTTTTGATTTCAAGCCTTCATAAATTAATTTCTAACAAAACACATACACCCGTTAATTTAAGATTAATCCAAGTTCCTATTGTTATATACTTTCTTAGAGAGTGTTTGGAATCGGGTTCTACTCTACTGAATTGAAGAGTTCATTTGGGTTTACTTCTATATCCTATAAAGAAGAAGTTCATTGTTTGCTGCGGCATACTCGCACAGTGAAATGCATTGTGCGAGGGTTGACGGTTGTCCATAGACCTCATTGGTGGATTCCAAGGTTCCGGTGGAGTCCGGGATTATTGACTAAGAAGAGGTTGGTATAAGAAGACACATCAGGGCTTGAAGGAGTCGAGTCGAGTTGAGTAAGTCATTTGTCTTGTACTTGTAAAGATTTCGTATTTAGTGGACTTAAGGCTAGGGCCGTCCGAGTTTTTTTTTTCATTTTGGGTTTTTTCTCGTACATCGCGGCGTAGTGGTTTGTTTATTTTATCTTTTGCAAAGTACACCCTAGATGCATGCTTAGGTAAAAAGATAAAATTTGGTTTAAATCTTACCAAGCGTAAATTCTTCTGAATTTAGCCCCTTAATTTGGTGATTTTAATATCTCGAACAAGGTAATTGAATCATTTTTAGTCCATATCACTCTATTGTCTGTTTTTAACAATATTCCCTAGTTTTTGTGTAATTGTGATGAAGTTTTCAGGAATGGAATGCAAGAAAGGAAAAGAAGAAAATCAGAAGATAAGTCAAAGGGCAAAAGAGTAAAGTTCCACTCAAAAATCGAAGGCGACACCAAAAGTGAAGTTGAAGAGCATGAGTTCACAAGAGCATAGGAAGAAACGACACCCAAATCAGAGTTCTAGATCAGAAGATATGGCTAGTCAAAGTTGCAAGGAAAAAGTCAAAGTTGAAGAAAATTGGACCGATCCGAATTGGCCAAGTCCAGTATACCCCGGATGGATAGCAAATCGATGGAGAAGAAAATAAAACCGATCCGACTAGGGTCGGACCGATTCGGTAGAAATAAAAGAACCGATCCGGTGGATATCGGACCGATCCGAGGGTAATCCGGACCGGTCCGGTCATGTGAAATCCTGGCATTAATTGTGCAGATTTTTGGCGTGCTAGATGGTGAAACTTGTGTCACAAGCACATTGAGCTGTCAATTTCGATACTTTGTGCTATAAAAGCCCATGCCCTACATCATTTGGAGGAGTTTCTAGAGAGTGGCTAGGGTTTGCTAGGTTGAGAGTTCTAGAGAGAATTAGAGGTTGAATTTTAGGGTTAGACTTTGAGAGAAATTTTTTTATTTCTTCAAGAATTTTCATGAACCCTAGTTTGTAATAAATTCTGAATTCCAATTCTGCTTTTGTTGCTGAATTCAAGTAAAATCTTTCTATTATCTAGTTTTATTATTTGCAAATTATTTACAATGTCTTGTAGATCCATAATATCATATGTGAATTTATTCTTGAACCAAATCATGAGTAGCTAAATTCCCAAGGGTTGGGGTACATGAACTCAATCCAAGGCAAATTATTTATGTAGAAAATAGAGGTTAAATTAAAATATTGATTGAATCGTGAATGAAACTCATACAAACATTGTCAATCTTTTAATCTCTCTTGTCCTAGGTACTTGAGATGTTTAAGAACGCTTTGTGAGTATAAGTTATCATTCACCGCTTTATAAATTCTTTGATTTCATATGATGCGGGCTAGATCCCTCATATATGTAATGCTTAGAATTTATAAAGACCGGATCTAGTCAATAATTTTAATTTACAAGTCTAGTATTCTATACGGTAATATGTCAAGGATTGAGGGATTGTACCCTACCCTATTTTCTCCCATTTGTCAGATCTAATTTTTTTTTTACAAATTTCAGTTTTGATTTTCTTAAGAAATTTTCCCAATCATTAATCATCTTTTCATTTCTTTTAAGAAATCATTTCAAGATTTAATAATTTTTCTTAGTACTATTTGGCAATCTCGATCCCTGTGGATACGATCCCGATTTACCGGGTTACTACTTGAGCGACAGGCTTGCACTTGAGCCTAAAGTAAAACGCACTTCTGAGACAAATTCTTAGTCGTGTCAAAATCACTACTTGATTATTTGGTGCTAATTAAATGTTTGGGTAAAAGTTTAAGTTAATTTAACTCATGTCTGTAATTTTGATTAAATTAATTTTGTTTAAGTGAAAAGTTGTGTTGGATTATCTTAATCTCATTTTTAGTTTAGTTTAATTATAATTTGAAAGAAATTAAAAAAAATTGTAAGTCATTTATGTGTCTAAACCATCTTTATTACGCAGTAAAGGAAATTGATATTTAAAAATATAAAATTGGGGGTCCTAGCACGTCTTCAGGGGAAAATGTAACATTTCAGTTAGGGGTGTCATTACGTATTTGTATATATGATGTTCAATTTTCATAATTACATATTATCACCAAGCTTATATGTATATAAAAAAATATTTAAAAATAAATAATAAATAATCAAAAATATTTTCTTTATTTCTTTTTAGGCTTTTTGCCTAACTTTTTTGTTCAAAGATTTAACTCTCTCGTTACCTCATTCTTTTAACAAAAATCAATTAACATATCTAATAGTTTACTTGTCTTAATATCTCTTTAATTCATTTACCATTATCATTATAATTTATTAATTCATATGATTCATGAATTGACACCTTATGGACAACAAAAATATTACTTGCGTAATTGGTAAAAGCTAAATAACTTGGTAAATTTAAAGATATATAGGTATACTTACCATGTGAGCTTTGAATTCTTTCTCCTATTTTGAGTGATGTATATACTCATTAATTGTTCTTTTGAACAATATTTTAAGTCGTTGGTAATGTAAATATTTTTGTTTTGATCGTTGACTGAAGGATGGTGATATGATCTTTATGAAATAGAATTTTAAACAAAATTATGTTTTACCCTTGCTATTGATCAAAGGCAATTCATTTCCACCATTACATCTACTTCACCACACCTTAAAAATTGATTTAAAAATAAATGCAAAGTGAATTAGGGACTTAACAAAAACAAAAGAACACGGGAAAAGAAAAAGAAAAAGAAATGACAAATCGAAATAAAGAATTCAAAAATTTTTAAAAATTCCGAAGAAAAGAAAAGAAAAATAAATAACTCTTCAAGTTCACCTTTTTTCAAATAAATATCATTTTAAGGCGTTGACTTTTATCATCCATTTACGCATTTGCCATCCTGAAAAGTTCGTAAAATATCACGAAATAATAGGATTTTACATATTAAAAGATTACATTTTCACATTCTTTACAAAACAGTATCATTTCATGAGATTGCGTTTTATCATTTTATATAAACATTGTTCATCACTTACACGTTCAAGGCTTTGTTTTCACTTACATTTACCCATTATACCTATATGTCCTGAGTGAATTACACCAATTCAGAGTATCGTCATTTTTTTAGTGTAATCATTGGTGAGAATTGAACTAGTGCACTTGATTATAAGCATCGAGACAATAAAATCTATCATATAATTTCATTTGTCAATTTTGTGGCGCACACCACACACTCATTCATTACATATAAATGCCATTAATTGCTTTAACATAATGTTGTAATAAATAAACTATTGGAGAAATCTTCTATTCATTGTTATTTTCTTATTAAAATCTTAGAAATATATTTGAACTTTCTATTAAGAGAAAGGATAACTATTTTAAGAATAATATCATGTTTGTGAGTATAATCACTGTAAACTCTCATGGCATGAAACTCATCCACTAGGGTCACCGATGAGTTTAACGGCTTATCACATAAGCTAAATGTAACTGTGCATCTTGCGAAAGTGGATCTCTATCCTTTTTATAGACATTAAATAAGATAGAGAATTTGACACAAACATATTTTTTATTTTTTCGCTATGTACTAGCAACACACTAGTTAGGGGTGTGATTAGTGTCAAATATAGTATTTTATTAAGCCTATTTATGTGAGATATTGCAGTCTCATTCTCGTTAAATCACTCAAAGTATAATCATTTATTGTATAACCTTAATATTCATTATTAATCGCTTTTGTAAGGTTTATTTGAGTATTTACACGATTTGGGAAGCTAATAGGTAAGTATGGAAGAATTTCAAATAAGAAATATTCAGAAATGCACTTTGGGGGTTAAAATGATAAATTTATAATGGCGATACAGGACTCAGACTCTTCATGAAGATTGTCGGCCTCCAAACGAAGAAATTATGAAGTGTCAACATTGGAAATCGAAAGAAATCAAAATTCAAGGCTTTAGGTCAACATAAAAGTCAGACCTTTTAAACTCGGACTCTGCTAGGAATTTGTTGGCCCAAAAACGAGGAACTCATCGGTTCAAAGAATGCTTCGTCCTGAGGCCAAATAAGGAAGTTATGAAGTTATGGGGTGAAATGTGCGAATATGGAAAACTGTATTAAAATAAGGGTTATATATTTACATAGGAATTATAATTAATGAATACGTGTTTGGTATGGTGGTAAAGGAAGGCAAGTATGAGGGGGAGACTTAGGTTCAAGTCCCCCAGCAGTAAAATTTATTTTATGACTTGGATTGCCACATGGACAGTCGAGATAATGCCACGTGGATGACCTAGATTCTGCCACATGGATAGCCCCGATTACTCCTGATCGTTCCATGTGGCCATGCCTAAATTGCACCATGTGGCACCTTATTAGCCCAGATTTTTTCCCAGTTTGGTTATTAATTTCTTCGCATATGCAATTCTCCCTTAAAAAAATAAAAATTTATTTAATGTGCATTGTGTATTCAAATGCCCAACTCCTTTATCCCTACTTCTCATGCCATACCTTTTTCCTATATTTCTTATTCCATAACGACTTAATAAATGGTTTTTGTCCATTCTTTGGGACAAGCGGAAGTCACATGGAGAATAATTAATGTTCCACTTACCACATTTTCGGCCACTTTTGAGTATAAAGAATCCTCGTCAATAATTTGCAATCAGTATTTTAAACCCCCAACCATAATTCTTCACCTAAAAATTCGAAAATACACAATCTGTAGATAGATCATCTGATATTTTCATAGTTTAGAGTAATGTAGTCCCATTTGTAGTTTAGTTTTGTAATTTGTAATATAATTTTAGTTCTTAATAAAATGTTTAGTTAATTAATTTATTTTCTTTCTATGATTAGTTAAATGTTTCCATAAACAGTTTACACGCATTTAAAATTGTTTTCTTTCTTTAAAAAATAATTTCTCTCATATAGTGTTTTATATTATTAATTAAAAACGCTTTTTAGTTAATTAAATTAGGTTGAGATTAATGAAATCAGTTTGGGTATGTGATTTCTTCGCTATGGTATGATGGAATATGACATGTTTTATGGGTTAACTGTTCTCGATTTTGCACATAAGAACCTTAATTGGGTATCACATATGCATCATATTTTTTACCTTGCATATGTAATTTTGAGAATATTGTTGATGCCAAACTCGTTTTTAGACTTTTATGGAAATTCGTGAGTGACACACTCAATTTAAATAATTATTTAAATCAATATTAATCATATTTTAAGTTTGTCTTACCATGTAGCCAGTTATGATGTGCATTCCGAGATGATGGATTTAATTCTCATCCTATAATTTTCATATATGTTAATTCATTTAGTTTAAATATTTTTCTAGATTAATTGTAATATAAACATTTGAAAAATCAAAAATCGTCTTTTACATTTTTTGAGAAATAATAAATCAATTAAATTTTAAACAATATTCTTTGTGAATTCGATATCCTACGTGACGTTATACTCATAAATCAAGTGTAGTAATTGTTAAGGTTTTTTTATTGAGGTGGTAAACCAACCAACGACAGTGTCCTTACACAACCACTCGATTTTTCCTCTATTAAGCTTCCTTTGTCGCTCTCCATTTTCTATCTTAGGTTTGGGGCTCCTCGTGTAATATTTCACCTACCTTTTTTACCCAAACGATTGGAAAATTTTACATGGTCTAAACTGGTGAAAGATATGCTAATTTCTGGGGTATGGGAAATGAAAAGAGCTGGCATTTATAACGCCATTAAACTTACCTTGACGGACATAGAATATGATCCGTTTGTTATCTCCAACGCAATTCAATTTTGTAACTCAGTGTTCAATTGCTTCGAGCTAAATTTTTTAGATGGTTGGTCCCACTATATTGGATATTATCCAATTTATTGGCTTCAAATTAGTTGGGGAGGATGTTCATCCGCACATGTCGTCGGTTGAGATCCCTATGAGAATTAAGAATGAAAATGCTATGTTGTCTTACTCCACTTTTATGAATAAACACATGAAAAATATAGTTGTGAATGATAAGGAGTACTATTGCTTTATTATTCTCTGGTTATTAAAGCATATATTTTGTGTTAAATCTCAACTTTTTATGCTGGAGTACTCATTTTTAATTGTCATTCTTGTTAAGGGAAGAGAGGTGGATCTTTCTCCTTACCTCTTGGGGGATCTTTATAGGATTTTTTCTGATCCTCAACATGATCATTTCAATGTCAACCAAGGTCGTCCAGTATGTGTATCTAAATGTGGTTGCATGCCTATTTTTCTAAGATTGGGCATGACAAAGGTAGCTCCGAGTTTAGCCTTGTCAATGCCTTTTATCGCACCAAACCTATTATCAAGATCTTCGAAGCTATTATTAATATGTTCAAAGGTCTAAAACTTGATAGAAAAATGCTTGTTTTACAACCTTTGTTGACAGCTTTTGAAGCCCCTCATTGGTTTGATTTAATATTAAGAAAATCCTCTTCAATTTAGGATATAATGCTATGTTGGGGGAGCTTTTGATTCCCAGAGATTTGTATTGTTGTACCTCACCCACCCCCCACCCCCCAATGCCCTCAATTCCAATTATTTTGGGGAGCCTTCCTAGTTTTCTAGGCAATTTGTCCTTACCAAGCGATCCTTATTCCTAATAGAAGTTGTGATAATCCTTTTATGTTTCCCAAATCTTATCAAATCCCATAATAACTATTTTGGCAGGGCTTCCCAATTATGTTGAAGTTTGAAAAAAATTATCGTAGTTGGTATGCACTTTGATGCTGGAGTGACTCAGGACTTTGTGAAGTGGTGGACATGTCATGTTGGGGTTCATTTAAATCCACAACATTCAATTGCAAACCCATCAATGCCTTATTCTTCTGGTAAGGCTTTATTTTTTCCTCATGACCTGTCTTTAGTTTTTTTATCCTTTGCTTAGCCATTTTTTATTGCAGGCTCCCCACCACCAGTTACTTATGTGTATTCTCACAAGAAAAAACTATCCCAGGAGGAAGTAAAAGATATAAAGGAGGAAGAGGAGAAGAAATAAGTTATTAAAAAGGGAGACATCTTTTTTTGATGTTCCATCTAGTACTTAATAAGTTACCCTTGAGCCTATTAAATCTTCTAATCAGTTACGTTCAACATTAAGAAGGAGAAAATAATGAAATCCATAGCTAAAAAGTCATCTCATAAGGCCAGCCTAGTAGATATACCAATATCTTACCTTAAACAAATTCTCTTCATTTTGGTATTATCACACCAATTGTCTTAACTTCGAATTGTTTTTATCTTATCACAAACCTGGATAAGACTCTAGATGGAAAGAGAACCTTTACCAGCTAAGGATCCTAAAATTACTCATTTTGCATCTCTAATAATTGAGCTAGTTGATAACCCTGCTCAAGCATATAACCCAACTTCTAACCCAATTCGATAAGTGGAATCAACTCCCATTAACATGCATTCCCTTGACTCCACTACCACATCTAAACATGAGGTTGCTAGAAACTTGGTCTTTGAGGCAGAAGAGCCCAACCAAGAGAATAACCATTCTAAGAGCACTCCTAAGTCACATGGCATTCCCAATCTTATGAGGCTACTATAGATCCAATGTCTTCACCTTTGAGGAAAGCTCCACTACCAGCTGAGGTTATCTCACTATCTATGAATTTTCCTGAGTTGATGACACTAGGGGAGGCCAGTGGTTTTCAAGAAGAACTTCAACAAGTGATATCCTAAGCCCCTATTCAGTAATAAGATATTTGTTCTTCTAGTATGGAACAAAAGCTAAAGCATCTTCTCAGGCTCAACCAACTCCTACTTATTGGCAATTGGAGCTCTTTCAAGCTTTTAAATTACTTTGAAGCTCTGTTAAAGCGCCATTTGATTCTATTGCTGACTTCTCATTCCATAGTGGGTTGAAGGTAGTCTGCTCTTTATTTTCCCATCTTAGGGGATCAAGGAGTAAAGTTCTACAAGATTTAAAAATTAGAAACCAAGATCTTTAATTATTTATAGAAAATGGCATAAATAGATGTTGATGAGGGTGCCCATTTTTTCTCAAAATGCTGAGGCAACTAGAGGTTTACAAGACTTAAAAGCTTCTCATGCAAATATGACTTCCCTTTTAACTACGAAATATTAATTAGAGAAGAGGTTGGCTAAATTCAATATTGATTTATAATTAATTCCAATGGATAAGGCTAACACCCAATTAAGATAAATTAGCTCGTAGGAGACAAGCCAATATTTGTTTGAAATGTAGCATTATTCGAAGTGAGAATGGTTCAAATCCAAACCAGGTTGGCTATATGTTAGCATTTTTGGAACAATTTTAGGTCCTTTGTATTTTGACATTTTTTCATTACATAATTGCCAATATATATCACTATGATTTTTATATTTCCGCTGTCTAGCTTCCTAAATGGTTAGATAATATGCTTTTAAGAATATAGCAATTATTTTCCTCATGTATATAGGATCATTCATGTATCTTAAGTGGTGTGATCCACCTTTGAATTCTTAATAAATTTTAAAAGGTCCTTACCATATAGGGGACCAGTTTCCATAGGATGGGTCTTTTGATCCTAAAGGAAAGATGGTCTTCTAAACCAAATCTCCCTTATTAAAGGTCCTTTTTTTTACTCTTTTGTTATAGATATCAAATATCTTCTTCTTTTGGACCAAAATGTTGTTTAAGGCTCTAACTTTATCCTCATTAATGTTTTTTAATTCCATGTGCATAGTTTGATCATAGCTTTTTGTGGCTATCACTCTTAATGAACTTAAAATGATTTCAACTTGTAAGAAAACATCATACCCATAAGTTAAGGAATAAGGAGTTACTCTAGTACTTGAACTTTTAGAAGTTCTATAAGCCTATAATACATCTGGTAGCAAATTTTGACAATCTTTTGGATTTTTCTCAATCATTTTGCTAAGGTTATTTTTAATTACCTTATTTATAGCCTATGCTTGACCATTTGATTAAGAATAATAATATGATACTTTAGTTAAAGTTATTCCCAACCTTGAAGTAAATTCTAACACTATTTCTAACTAAAAATGCTTGTATTGTCTGGGGTTATGGTTTCTAGAATTCAAAACCTATGCACAATATCTTGCAAAAAGTGTACAAGTTCATTTTGGGTAAATAAATTTAGTGCCTTGGCATTTACCCATTTGGTAAAATAATATATTACCAAAAATACAAAATCATTCCACTTGAAGTATGTTGATACCAAATTTAGTCTGCTGACATGGCTCAATTGGGTGAAGACACGTGGCAATCTACGTGGTAACAACAAACACTTCCGAGGAACTCAGACGATCCGAGGAACCATGCTACAACGAGGAACACTGCTTCCCCGACCAACTCAGACGCTCCGACTTACAAGAACTCTCCGAGGAACTTTTGAGTACCGAGGAACTTAGGCGGTCCGAGCAACTTAGGCGGTCCGAGCTGCACCTCGAACAAAGCATTAATAGCAGGATAACCAACAGTTTGACTGTTCATTAAATGCTTATCATTCAGATGTATACACTTAAGGGGCATTTAATACATTACCCTTTCACATGTACACCATTTAATACATTACCCTTTCATATGCACACCATTTAATGTATTACCCTTTCACATTACAGCCTCAGGGCTATAAATACATTGTATTACCCTCATTGTAAGGGGACCGAAATTTCTTGAGAAAACTTGTAATCGAGAATTTCCAAACAGTCATCAATAACAGAAACAGTGGACGTAGGCCATTCTTATAAGGCTTAACCACTTTAAAAGTTCTTTGTCTCATTTATTTTATCTGTGATTAAATAATTAGATACAATCTAATTTTTTACATTAACAGATTGGCGCCGTCTGTGGGAAACGACTGGTAATATCGTTTTTCATAAAAAAAAACTCATCACAAATGGCTGATATTCCAGAATCTAGCAATCGAAACGCTGGAAGCCCTCCAAATCCATCTTCTCCGCCTAATATTCCTAATCTGGCTGGAATAATGACAAATCTGGCCCAGGGCCAAATAGTCATGCAAGAAACGATGCGACAACTCCTACAAACCCTCCATGGCGGTGCACCAACCCATTCAGGACTACGAAGTATTTAAAGAAATACCCGTTTACCTTCTTCACGTACTAGGCGTACTGATTCATATCGTACTGAGGAATCTGAAGATTTTTCTTATCAACCTGGATGAAATTCGTTAGTGCGAGCCACAGATACTGAACAACGTATCACTTTCTCTCTCTCTCTCCAGAAAGGACTAGTGCGCTAGAGAGGTTAAGTAGGGTATCACCTTTTGTTAGATTAGGACCTAGAAGGAGTAGAAGTCCTCCTAAAGTCGCATCGAGGAGTTTTCGATGACCATCATATTTAAGGGAAGGATCTGCCCAGTCGCGACCAGCTGCTCGTCAAGATCGATCCCAGGAAGCCACATCAACTCGATCAGCTGCTCGAACCAACAGGCCCGAGGAAGGAAATTATGCATGGAAAGGCTCTATTCAGAGGCTGGAGGATAGATTAGGGGAAATGGCTAAAGCCAAGAACCCTCTATAATGAACTTTTGTTTAAGGAACACCTTTTGTCCAGGCCATTGTAGATTTTCCAACACCATCAAAGTTCAAAGCACCTGTTGTGACCCCCAAATATGATGGAAAGACCGACCTTGTCCTTCATATAGAACAATACCAAGCTGCATCCGACATCTATGCTGTTCCAGATGAGATGAGATGTAGAGCATTCTCGGGAACTCTTACCGGATCTGCTCAAATGTGGTATAATAATCTTCCTCGGGGTAAGATCTCGACTTTCCTTCAACTGGCCGAGTTATTCATTGGGAATTTCTGTTTTGGGGCAAAGCCAATTAAACGAGTAGAGCATTTGTTAAGTGTTAGACAAAAAATTGGTGAAAGTACCAGAGATTATATAACTCGTTTTAATAACAAGAAGCTCGAAGTCATTGATTATGAGGAAAAGACAGCGATTACTGCCTTGATGAGTGGACTACTGCCCAACAAATTGTATTACACTTTGGCCAAAGATCCACCTAGAACCATGTCAGACCTGATGGGAAAAGCGTTCAAGATTATGAATACCGAGGAGGCTATGGCTGCGAAGAAGAATATGGATGACAAAGAAATCAAGGTGGAAGGTGATAAAGCTAAGAAGAAAGAGCATAAGAATAATGGTAATGACAAACACTCAAAAACAAGGTCGACTTGGGAAGTATTGAGGAAATTTGATAATTATACTCCTTTGAAGAAAGACATCAACTATATTTTAGAAGAAATCAAGAACAACGAGGAATTAAATTGGCCAGAGAAAATGAAGGCAGACCCCGAAAGGAGAAATAAGGAAAAATATTACGAGTTTCACAAAGATCATGGCCATATGACTAAAAATTGCATAGCTCTTCAGAATGAGATTGAAACACTCATCAGACGAGGAAAATTAGAAAACTATGTTGATCGGAAGAATGATAGAAAAAACAACGACCGAGCAAGAGAGAGGTCCAGATCTCCTCGTCGGGCAGAGGAGAATAGGAAGAGAGACCATGAAGTTGATCCAGAAGATGACCCCGATCTTCCCAAGAGACCAAGGCAGCCAGAACGTGAGTTATTTTCAATACGCTTTGGATCATTTGATTGTAATGTTATTACAGGCGGAGATGCAGCAGGAGGAGACCTTACTGCCGATAGAAAAGCTTACCTCTATGAGGCTTAAGCTTGATCATACATTCAACGAATAAATCTAGCTGAGGAGGACCGCTCGAGAAAGGTGAACAAAGAGAAATTGGTCATTGGTTTCTCAAAGAATGACCTCGCAGGTGTTCTATATCCTCATGATGACCCTTTGGTGATCAAAATGAGGATGAAGGAGGTAATGATTTCAAGAGTATTGGTTGACAATGGTAGTTCGGCATACATCATGTTCTACTCGTGATTCGACAGTTTAAATCTAATGCTATCTCAACTGGAGCCTTATCATAGACCCCTCCTCGGTTTTGCTGGTGAGAAAGTATTTCCACTTGGGACGATCAAGTTGGATATATTCATTGGTACGTGGCCTGCTTGTCGAACAGAAAGAATACGCTTCTTCGTGATGGATAAGAATATTCAATCATCATACAATATCATCATGGGAAGAGTAGGATTGAAGAAGTTCGAGGCTGTACCATCTACGGTACATCAATGCCTAAAATTTCCAATAAATTTTGGAGTAGGAGTTGTGAAAGGTGATCAGAAAGTAGCTCGGGAATGCTATTATTCATCCGCCGAGCAAGAGGAACTGGAGGAATCAAGGAAAAAGACTACTACTTATCAAGTGGATGAAGGGGCAGAAATTGAAACATTGGATCCTAGAGATGAGTCGCAACTCGTGAAGGGTCAAGTGGTGGAAGCTACTGAAAACATCATTCTGGACGACGAGCACCCTGAACGAACTACTCAAATAGGTTCGTCATTGGAAGCCTCACTAAAGCAGGAATTGATAACTTTCCTTAAAAGCAGAAAGCAAACTTTTGCATGGAGTCATGAGGATATGCCTGGGATAGACCCAAATTTCTTATGTCACGAACTCAATGTGAATAAGGAGATCAAGCCTGTGAAGTAGAGAAGAAGAGTATTCAGCCCCGAGAAGAATCAAGCTATACAGGAGGAAGTCGAGAAGCTCCAGAAAGCCTGCTTTATTGAAGATGTTAAATATCTTGACTGGTTAGCAAATGTGGTGATGGTGAAGAAGAAGAACAACAAATGGAGGATGTGTGTAGACTTCACCGACCTCAACAAAGCATGCCCAAAGGATCACTTTTCGCTGCCCAGAATTGATTAACTAGTGGATGCTACCTCGGGACACGAGTTGTTGAGCTTCATGGATGCTTATTTTGGTTACAATCAGATCAAAATAAAACTTGAAGACAGGGAGAGTACTTCTTTCATTACCCCTAGGGGAACTTATTGTTATAATGTTATGCCTTTGGGTCTGAAAAATGCAGGTGCGACATATCAGCGGCTGATGAACAAGGTCTTTGTTGAACAAATCAGTTGCAATATGGAAGCCTATGTTGACGATATGCTGACAAAGAGTAAGAAAGCTGCCGATCATCTAGTTGACTTAAGTCAGACTTTTGATCAACTGGATAAATATCAAATGAAGCTGAACCCGACGAAGTGCATATTTGGAGTACGAGAAGGCATGTTTCTCGGGTGTACTGTCAATCAACGAGGCATTGAAGCAAATCCTGAAAAGATCAAAGCTCTGCTAGGGCTGCGATCCCCAACGACGAAGAAAGAGGTGCAAAGTCTTACAGGACGAGTAGCAGCACTCAACAGATTTGTATCGCGAGCAACTGATCGATGTCTCCAATTCTTCAAGACACTCCGAAAGACTTTTGAGTGGAATGATGAATGTGAGAAGGCTTTTCAAGACTTGAAGAAATACTTGGGAGCACCTCCACTGTTATCCAGGCCAGTGATGGGAGAAAAATTATATTTGTATCTGGCAGTATCCGAGAATGCAGTCTGTTCGGCATTGATAAGAGTGGAGAATGGAGTACAAAAACCAATCTACTACACAAGTAAGGCCTTCCGAGGAGCAGAGATCAGATATCCAAGGCTGGAAAAATTGGCACTAGCATTAATCGAGGCAACTAGAAGAATAAAGCCATACTTTCAAGCTCATACCATAGTAGTATATACTGATATGCCATTGAGGAAAGCCCTTCACAAACCAGAAAAGTCAGGAAGATTGATGTGCTGGGCAATAGAACTTGGTGAATATGATATAGTTTATGAACCCAGATCATCGCTGAAAGGGCAAGATGTAGCAAATTTTATAGCAGAGTTCACCTATCCTGATACCCCCGAGGAGCAAAAATTGCTCGCTGATCAACCTGTGAATGTTACAGGATCATTAAACACAAGCTCAGACCAACTTAGGTTGGTAAAATGGCAAGTGGATGTTACTGGATCATCAAATTCGAGCCCAGACCAGCTTAGGTTGGTAAAAGGGCAAGAAAAGATGATCGACGAAGAGCAAGAAATATCAGGGGAGGTTGAAAGGAAGCAATAAATATTTCACCGAGGAACTCTGTCAGATCATAAATTTGAAGACGAATTACCTATATGGAGTCTGTATGTGGATGGTTCATCTTGCACTACAGGATGTGGCGCAGGGATAGTTTTGAGCAGTCCGGACGAGGTCGACATGGAATACGCCCTACGTTTCCAATTCAAAGCTTCCAATAATGAGGCTGAGTATGAGGCCATGATTGTAGGTCTTAATTTGGCAAAAATTATGGAGGCGCAATAGGTTATTATCTTCAGTGATTCTCAATTGATCGTAAATCAAATGTTGGGAATATATGCAGCCAAAGGAGAATTAATGATTAAGTATCATGCAAAGGTGATGGAGTTGGTATAAGAATTTGCTGCTATTCAGCTGGTCAGAATACCAAGAATGGAGAATGCAAGAGCAGACGCCCTACCTTGATTAGCATAAGCTACTCGTACTGAGCTACGAAGAATAATCCCAATTGAAGTTTTAGCTGGTCGGAGTATAGATGAAGATCTAACGATGAACTTTATTACCCTCGATTTAGGATCATCGTGGATGGATCCCATCAGAGCATATATTGAGAAAGGGGAATTACGAGCTGACAAGCTCGCAGCCAAGAAATTAAAATTTAAAGCTGCTCGGTATGTATTAACTAATGTTATTTTATATAAACGAGGAATTATGGCAGGTTTGCAAAGATGTGTACATCCCTCCGAGGTGAAAGAATTGATTGAAGAGATCCATGAAGGGTCATGTGGAGCCCATGTAGTAGGTCGGACGCTTTTGCAAAGGGTGATGACGCAAGGATACTACTGGCCGACAATGAGGGCTGATTGCATAGCCTATGCTAAGAAATGTGACAAGTGTCAGCGCTTTTCCTCCATCTGAAGAACTCCCCAAGCGTTATTAACACCCATTACTTCCCCTTGGCCATTTTCCATATGATGAATAGATTTGGTTGGGCCACTGTCGACGACTAGGGGAAGATTTAAGTATCTCGTGGTCGCTGTGGATTATTTCACTAAGTGGGTAGAAGCTGAGCCTCTCATTGATATGACGTACGAAAGAGTGTACCAATTTATTTGGAAGAACATCATTTGTCGATATGGTCTTCCTCATGCCTTCATCACAGACCATGGAACACAATTTGACAACGAGGAGTTCGCTGACTATTGCCATCAGTCCAATATCTTGAAGATCCACTCGGCAACAGGACATCCCCAAAGCAACGGACAGACTGAAGTGACGAACAGAACACTGCTAAATGGCTTGAAGAAAAGACTAAGTGACGCAAAAGCAAACTGGATCAACGAGTTATAGTCAGTACTGTGGGCTTATCGTACTACTCCCCGAGCAGCAACTGGAGAATCACCATACATGCTGGCGTTTGGAAGTGAAGTTGTTATACCTACCGAGTTGGGCCTTCCAACACACAGGGTACTGAATTTCAATTCCCCTATCAGTGACTTAATGAGAATATTGGATTTAGACATGCTCGAGGAAGTTAGAGAAGAAGCAGCCATCAGGAATGCTGCATACCAACAACGAACAACTTTGTTCTACAATAAGAGGGTGAAGAAGTGCGACCTGAAAGAAGGAGACTATGTGCTAAAGAAAGTGATTCAAAAGCACAACAAATTGGAGGCAAACTGGCATGGACCATACCAAGTTACAGAAGTTGTTCGACCAGGAACCTACCGAATAGCAACTTTAGAGGGGGAGGAATTTAAGAATGCATGGAACGCAGAGCACCTACGCAAGTATTATCAGTGATGTATGTTCTCATGTAACGCAGTTCCGTCAGTATGAATAAAATGAGAATATTCTGCCAAATTCTCTCCTTTTATTGAAAGTTTTTCGGAGAATACTAGTGTTACACACTACTCGACAAAACTCGTCAAAACTCGGATTATTCAAATTTTTTCTCGAAAATGCCAACTAAGGTTGGTCGAGAAACAAATGTATTCCTCCGGGAAGTAAAACTATGTATTCCTCCGGGAAGTAAAACAATGTATTCCTAAAAATGCCAACTTATGTTGGTTAGGAAGTAAATGTATTCCTCCGGGAAGTAAAACTGTATTCCTCTGGGAAGTAAAACTATGTATTCCTTCGGGAAGTAAAACAATGTATTCCTAAAAATACCAACTTACGTTGGTTAGGAAGTAAATGTATTCCTCCGGGAAGTAAAACTATCTATTCCTCTGGGAAGTAAAACTATGTATTCCTCGGGAAGTAAATTCCTAAAATTGCCAACTTATGTTGGTTAGGAAGTAAATATATTCTCGAAAATGCCAACTAAAGTTGGTTGGGAGGTAAAACTATTCCAGAAAGTGCCAAAGCTCCTCGTAGAGGAAAAATCCACTAACTATGGCTGGTCGGGGATAAAAACCCACTAACTGTAGTTATTCGAGAAGGAAAATTTATCGACCTTGGTTGGTCGGAAACATGTTATGAATAGGAAAATGTGATCAAGCAAAATTTTTGATACTCGTGACTTTTTAAAATTATTACTAAATTGGTCGACAAATTAGTAAGTTGGTCGAGAAACAACTTAATAACTTTTTAAAGTGACTACCACAAATTCAAACTACTCGACAATAAGTTG
Source organism: Sambucus nigra (assembly GCA_949130495.1). Lineage (NCBI taxonomy): Eukaryota > Viridiplantae > Streptophyta > Magnoliopsida > Dipsacales > Adoxaceae > Sambucus > Sambucus nigra. The sequence continues at coordinate 303,513,751 of OX422207.1, read as the reverse complement.
GTCGACAAATAACATAATATTGTTATCTTTTTAACAGATACACATGCACAGATGTAAAGAGTTACAAAATAATAGCAGTCAAGATTTGCAAATAAAATTATTTCATTAAATGTAGAACAACATACATCAGGAATGAAATATAAATTTATTACATCAATACTCCTATTCTATTGGTTTTTTCCCCTCTGCTTTTGAAACAGGTTCCTCGCCAGCAGGTGGATCATTTAAAGCAAGAGGAGAATTTATGAAGTTAAGATCCTTTAACATCCTGATATTCATCACGAATGGTCCATCGAGTAGATGCTCGGGACGAGATATCTCCACATTGGAATGCAAATTGTAATCACCAAGGTACTTGGAAATTAAACACCGAGGGATGGCCCGAGAAGGGATCCAACTCATATCTAGATTGAATGGTGGCATGGGTAGGTCGAGCAGCCCAGGATTATAGTAATCACACAGGTAATGACCCTGTTCGAGTTGCAGCACACCTAGGGCATTCAGCCATCCCTGTTTGTAGCCCTCATTATTAGCATTCTGGATACGATCGTCCAAGTGGTAGTGAGACTCGTTGTAGCCAGCCATCCAGTACTCCCTGGGCTGCATATGAAATTGATATGTCATTTTTTCCAGCTGCTCGTGAAGATTTTTAATGAAGAGTTCTTTATTCTCCAAAATAGATTTTTGCGCAGAAAGCTGTTCTTTCAGGTCCTTGATTTTCTTAGACATCTCAGCCAATGCCTGGTTCTTCACCATCCGCTGGAAGGCCTGGTTCTCTAAAGTAGATTGAGTCCTCTGTTCCTCGATAGGAATTCGATCAGCTCTTGCTCGTCCCCGAGGAGCCCTTGCTCGTCCACGAGAAGATGTAGAAGGGCCAGCTCTCTTCAAGATTTCCAACTCGTCCCTCAGGTTGGCGTTCTCTACCTCCAAGAACAAGAATCCCTCCTCAGTCACTGGGATCAAAGAATTTGAGGTGGAGGCAGCAGATTTTAATTGAGATACTTCTCTTTGCAAGTTGTTATTTTCTTGCTCCAACAACTCGGCTATTTGCATGTGCTCTTCGACCTCTGCTTTCAAAGTTCTTTCCCTCACATCATATGCAGCAAAACGCTTCTCGTATCCCTTGTCGGCAACGATTTACTGATACTTCTTCTCGTACCCCTCGTGCAAGAGGGAAGTGGATTCCTTATATTGTTGTTGAAGGTCTTCAAGAGTGCCTTGGAGATCCTCAATCATATCATAGTAAGCTACATTATTGGCCACCGCATGATCAAGCAGACACTTCAAATATTAGTAAGCTTCAATTGCCTGTTCCGAAGCATCTTGGCCGAGGATATCGACGATTTGTGTTGCGCTCAGATCTGTGTGATGTGACACCCCGACTAATTAAATACCGGGTAGCTACTCCTTTATTAAATTAATTCAAAATGCCAAGTTGGTTTAATTAATAGCATCACTGTCGAAAACATTTTAATAATTACTAACCACCTTGTATTTAAAAGTAAGTGCCAAATTTTAAGTTAAGTCTGATTAACATGCAGTAAAAGAATAATGAAAGAATAACAACCATTCACTATAATGAAGTAATGAATAACCAACAACATAAATATAAATTCGGAGGAAAACTCCTCACAACAATCCCACAATTGAAAAATAATACGACAAGTCTGAATCCTGAATAATTACATGCCAGAAGTCTGAATAACTGAAATAAATGAAATGTCTCTAAAAGAAATGGGCGACATGCCCTGCAACTGATAACTGAATAATATCGAGTCAAGATAGATGAAGCGTCTACAAGTAAAGTCCTGTAACTTCCACAAACAGCTACAGCTCGTCACCGGAATCAGAATCCTAAGCATGGTGTCCTTGTGGCTGGGCACCTAAAATGGTTTTTACAAAAATAGATTTGAAAGCAAATGGGTCAGAGCCCGAAAGTGGAAATCATTTTAAAAACAACAAGTGTTTTAATAACATTAAAACATTAAATGCCAAATACATGTTAGGACGTGCACTCACATGAAATTCTCACCTCTCGACTACATGTGCACTCCTAACGTACATTACCCATCTAAATGACACATATATCTAACCAAAACGTAATAAGTTCTACCCCTTACTACTCGATTCCCATATTATATTCTAACGTTATCAATTAAATAGAGGGATTTACATGCACTCGGACTCTCAATTAGTAATATAATTCACTATCAGTTAACCCGTTTTTTTTTCTCAAATCATTACCATAATAATTATTCACAATACCAATCATGAAAGTTCCCATTAATTAAGTGTATATTATTCACATCATAAATATACAATACAAGCACCCCGAGACTAAGCTGCGGTGCACACATACTCTGCTATCCATCCCGGTACATCATGTACATAAGGATCACGTATTCCGAATCTCTCAGGAATCGTTCTCAGATAACAACATCACAAATAATGGAGGCGAACACAGTCACATCACATGGGTCACGCACATACCTGCGCTCCCACGATCAACAGACTTATTAACATCCCAATAAGTCCTTCTCTGACCTATGTTCATCGAGGTAACCAATCTAAATCCGGGCAATAGTTCTCGCAACGTAATAGACACTCACGTCCTACTTCATATTTTCCCTTAGGTTCAAACTACACTTCTAGGTTTGACTCCTCATTATATCCCAAACATACCAAATGTAACAATTAATCATCAAAGGAAGGTTACCTCTACATATACATAAGGTTGCGGGACACTCGGGATCAAAACAGGCTAATAAGCCTAAACTATCAACTCGTTCGAAGTCTCGTTCGAACGAGGCTGTTCGAACGAGAGTTCGTTCGAACGAACTGGGCCTTCTAACTAGATCTCGTTCGAACGAAAGTCTTCGAATGAACATCTCTCTCATTAGAACCCAAACTGTCAACTCGTTAGAAGCTCGTTCGAACGATCTCGTTCGAACGACCTGGGCAGGTCTTCTAACGAGTGGCCAGATTTGAGCCTAGAAATTCCTAATCTCGTTTTTCCAACTTTCTTCACTCCTAATCCCTCATAAAAATCGTTCCAACATCAATTTAAGGTTCCTAATTCGTACTAAACATTCATGGATCATAACTAAACGTTTATATAGGGCCAATACAACTTAATCATCATCAAATCCCTTCATTTATCCCCCAAATTACATGAACATGAACCCTAAAATTTATAAATCATCAATGAGCCTAATAAATCCGTTTTTGTTTCATCCAAATTATAATATCATCAGAATAATCATCTAAATACAAATCTACATGCGATTCCTCATCAAAAATGTAATTTTCACTTCCAATTAAAATGGGTTTTTCATTAATTCCGAAGAACAATAAGGTTTTATCAATTCCTACACATGGAAGAAGCATTCTCTGAAATTAATTGGAATTAAACCACTTGCCTTATTTGAATCTATGAATTTGAGGTTGAATCTTGAAGGTTGAATTGCCTTCTCTCTCTCTCTGTAGAATCCTTCTCTTTCTCTCCCTCTCTACAAGTTCTTCTCAAGGTGTTAATGGAGGTGGGGTTGGTTTTGCCAAGTTATAAAGTTTCTAACTTCTCCTGTAGCCCACTACCTAAATTGGGGTTGGAAATGGCTTAGTGGGTTAATACTAAGTCAGATTTTTAACTCTAATTTTCGTGGGTTTTAATTACCCAGTTTTCGAAATTACCAAAATGCCCTTATAAGTTACCGGTATGGCCCAATAATGCCCCGGGACCCAAACATAACCCCCGGCTAGTGTTTTCTGACTATTTCTACCCTTCCGGACGCGTTGGCGCACTCAAAACGACCCTACGGTTAACAGAACTAAAATTCACTTTTTAATTAAATTAATATTTCCCTGACGCGACTGTCACACGCGTCTCAATAAAATTTTCCAACTTTCCGTATTTCAATCTCACGACAAATTTCATACTTCAATATTCATATATAATCATATATGCACATTATATTCAAATACCAACTCGCATCTCGCTAGTATTTTAATCCGGATTAATTTCCAATTAATACGCATTTAATTTAATTAATCCCATAAATAAATATCACAAAAAATACGGGGTATTACATACTTCCCCCCTAATAACTGAATTTCGTCCCGAAATTCGGAACTAGAAAGTACCTGGTAAGAACAACTCTGGATAACGTTCGCGCATCTCATCCTCGCGCTCCCATGTGGACTCCTCAACATTATGATGTCGCCACTGAACAAGCACTAACGGGACTATCTTTGACCGCAGTTTCCGCTCACTTCGGTCCAAAATCGCAATCGGCCCCTCCTCGTAGGAGCTATCAGGCTGGAGATCGATGTCCTCCAAAGCAATGTGAGAATGAGACAAATCGTCTCTAAGATATTTCCTTAGCGAGGAAATATGAAATACATCGTGAATCCATGCAAATGCTCCGGTAATCCAAGTCTATACGCAACTGGTCCAATCCGCTCAATAATAGGAAATGGTCCCCCATATCTCGGTGCCAACTTCCCTTACTTCCCGAAATGCATAATCTCCTTCATAGGAGATACTCTGAGCAAAACCTGGTCCCCCACTTGGAACTCCCTGAAGAACCTCTTCGCATCAGCATAGCTCTTCTGTCGATCCTGAGCTACCCGAATGCGACTCCATATCAATTATATCCTTGCCGAAGTATCCTGAATCACCTCCGGCCCAAGTAGTTTGTTGTCCCCCACCTCTAACCAATATGCTGGGGAACGACAAGGTCTACCGTACAACGCGTCAAATGGAGCCATGCCAATGGTGAATTGGTAGGAGTTGTTGTAAGCAAACTCCACCAGTGGAAGATACTGCTCCCATCCACCCCCGAAATCAATGATGCACATACGTAGCATGTCCTCCAACATCTGGTTCGTATGCTCGGTCTGCCCATCGGTCTGCGGGTGATATGCCGTACTCAACCGCAATTTCGTGCCCATGGCCTCCTGAAAACTCTTCCAAAACCGTGAAACAAATATCTTGTCTCGGTCAGACACGATATTTAGGGGCACACCGTGAAGTCTCACTATCTCTGAAATAAAGATCTGGGCATACTGTCCCGTAGTGTAGTCTGTCCTTACAGGTAGAAAATGAGCGACTTTGGTCAACCTGTCCACAATTACCCAAATGGAGTCGTGACCTCTCTGTGACGTAGACAACCCCGTGATAAAGTCCATGGATATGCTCTCCCACATCCACATCGGGACCTCCAACGGCTGTAGCAGTCCTGCCGGTCTCTGATGATCCACTTTTACTAACTGACAAGTGGTGCATTTAGAAACAAACTCGGCAATATCTCTCTTCATCCCGCTCCACCAATACTGTCATCTCATGTCTTGGTACATTTTGTCCCCACCGGGATGTACCGCGAACCGTGAGCCGTGCGACTCGGCCATCACCTCGTGCCGCAATTCCTCCCCTTCCGGAACTACCAATCTCCCATTGAAGCGTAATCCCCCGTCTGAGATAACGGTATAGGATTCAGCTCCCTCTGTTAGTAATCGAACTATCAGTTCCTGACAGAACGAGTCATCTTCTTGTGCCTTTACCACTCTCGTGACAATCTGCGGTGTAACAGTCATTACCGACATGAATGATCGGGCCACTGCATCCTGGTGTCCCAATTCTTTCCACTTCGCCTTCCACACCCCTGCCACCTCATCAACAGGTCTGCGGCTCAACGTTTCTGCTACTACGTTAGCCTTCCCCGGGTGGTATTGGATATCGAACTGATAATCCTTCACGAACTCAAGCCACCTCCGTTGCCGTATATTCAACTCCTTCTGCGTGAATAGGTACTGTAGGGACTTGTGGTCCGTGAACAATCGAAACTTCTCCCCCAAAAGGTAATGTCTCCAAATACGAAGGGCAAATACAACTGCCGCCAACTCCAGGTCATGAGTGGGGTAATTCTTCTTGTGAGGCTTTAGCTTACGGGATGCATAAGCAATGGCCTGACTCTCCTGCTGCAATACACCTCCAAGTCCTTGCAAGGACGCATCGGTGTAAATTAAATACTCAACTCCCGGTCTCGGCAATGCTAACACAGGTGCTGAGGTCAACTTGTCCTTCAATTCATCGAATGCCAACTGACAGGCATCACTCCAGATGAATGGCACACCCTTACGAGTCAAATGTGTCAAAGGACCTGCTATCTTCGAGAATCCCCGAATGAACCTCCTGTAGTATCCTACTAGGCCCAAGAAACTACGAATCTCTGTCGGTGTCATGGGCTGTCCCCACTCCTTCACCGCGGATACCTTCCCCAGATCAACAGATATCCCCCGGTCGGAAATAATGTGTCCTAAAAACTGGACCTCCTTCAGCCAAAACCTGTATTTCTCATATTTGGCATACAACTCGTTCTGACGTAGTGTCTGCAAAACTTGCCTCAAATGCTCGGCGTGCTCCTCCTCTGTCCGAGAGTAAACCAGAATATCATCAACGAAGACAATGACAAACTGATCTAGGAAATCTCTAAACACCCTATTCATCAAGTCCATAAACACTGTTGGAGTGTTAGTCAAACCAAAAGGCATAACCCGAAACTCGTAAGACCCATATCTCGATAAGAACGCAGTCTTCGAGACGTCCTCCTCCCTGATACGCAACTGATGGTATCCCGATCTCAAATCAATCTTTGAGAAGAAAGAAGCTCCTCTCAGCTGGTCGAATAGGTCATCGATTCGAGGCAATGGATACTTATTCCGTATCGTGACCTTGTTCAACTCCCGGTAGTCCACACACAATCTCAGTGAACCATCTCTCTTCTTCACAAACAACACAGGGGCACCCCATGGCGAAGTACTCCTCCGTATAAACCCCTGACCCAACAACTGCTCAATCTGATCCCGTAACTCCCTCATCTCAACTGGAGCCATACGGTACGGTGCGCGTGCTATGGGTCTCGTATCTGGCAATAAGTCTATGACAAAGTCTATCTCTCGACTGGGGGGTAATCCAGGTATATCCTGAAATACATCGGTAAACTCTCTAACAACCGGAATTGAATCAAGTGGTATCACCACCTCCTTAGAGGTCTCCTCCTCTAAATAATACAAATGAGCGGTCGAACCTCCCTCTGGGCGAGGCATCGCCACTACAAACATCTCTTGCCCTGGAATGGCAAAAATAATGCTCCCATCGAAGCAATCAATCATGGCTCTATAATCAGCGAGCCAATCCATACCGATAATCACATTGTGAACATGCATATCTAATACCAACATATCTGCAGGTAATACCAGACTACCAATCTCTACCCCTACTCCCCGGCATATAAAGAAAATAAGTGACCCACTCCCCAATGGTGAGTCTACACACATCACTGTGCTCTCTGCTGTGGCTAACAACCCTAAGGCTTTCGCAAAATGTGTAGCTATAAAGCAATGTGTTGCCCCCGTATCAAACAAAACCCGACCCATAGTACCATGGATAGGAAACATACCCTCAATAGCGGGTGGTGCCTGTGGAGCTATTGCCTGGTGGACGTTATAGACACGTCCATACTGTAACTGTCCCTGCTGCACAGGAACTGCTGGAATGGCTGGAAGAGCTGGCACCTGGGCTGGAGCTGGGAGAGCTGGTGGAAAAAGTGGCCTCTGTGGCTCATGTCGAGCACCCTGCTGCTGCTGTGGGGCCCTGCCCTTATCAGGACAGTCCTGGCATTTATGGTCAGTCTTGCCACAAACGAAACACTTCCCCGGAAAGTTCCCCCCTCTCTGTCCCTGCTGCCCCCGGCCCTGGTGGCCGTTACCGTTCCTCCACTGGCCCTGCTGAAACTGCTGTTGACCATTCTGACCCTGCTGGTGCTGTTGGCCGTTCGGACCCTGATGGCCCTACCGAAAACCTCCCTGTCCGTGCCTGAAATTTCCTGACCTGAACCTCTTGTGATCCCCCTGCTGGGTACCCTGATCACCTTGCCTCTGCTCCTGAATAGATTGTGCCCCACTGGCACCATTTCCTCCAGTCCTTCCCTGATGGCTAGACTCTCCCGATCGCTTGCCCTCAGCCATGTGAAAGCGGTGATCCTGGCAATGGAGCAATGCAGCATTAACCACATCAGAATAAGTGGCTAACGAGAGGTTCCCTAATAAGTGTTGACGAATCCTCTATGTCAACCCGTCCGTAAATTTCTGTATCTTCTTCTCCTCCGTCGGTATCTCATCAGGAACAATGTTCAGAAGATCAGTGAATTCGGCCTCATACTCGGCCACAGTCTTACCCTCCTGCTTGAGGCTCATCAACTTCCTCCTCATCTCTGTGTGAACAGCTGACGGAAAGTACTTGCGGTCAAACAGCACCCAAAACTCCTGAATATTGAGAGTATCTCTCTCCTCCACTGTGGTAATAGACTCCCACCACTGCAGTGCAGACCCTACTAGCTTAAAGGTAGCTAGTATCCGCTTCTGGACATCTGTGCACTCATATATCCTCAGGTATCATTGGATGTCCTTCCTCCACTGACTCGAAACTACCACATCGGAGCTACCTGCGAACTCTGGAGGGTGTGCTTTCTGAAAAGCATCACATACACGTTCCCAAGCAGACGGGAATGCATGTGCCTGAACTGGTGCGGCTATCGGCGCCTGAGGTGGCGCCTGCTGAACTACGGCAAGTGCGGCATTTACCGCCTGGGCCACAATGGCTGCAACCTCGGCAGCATTCATCGTGCCTTGAACTGGTGCGGGCTGTGGTTCTGGCGTTGCATCCCTGGGAACCCGTTGTGCACGTCGTGGAGGCATCTGAAATAAGAATGAAGTTTATAAATTCGCAGTTATAAACTTAAAATAGCTGAAGAACGTAGCATATACAAAAGAATACAACAGTCCTAAAATATAAGGCTCTACATCAAAGAAAGCTCAGCGGAAACATAATAAGCCGTACAGATCCTAAAAGACACTAGAACCTGATGCTCTGATACCACCTGTGACACCCAGACTAATTAAATACCGGGTAGCTACTCCTTTATTAAATTAATTCAAAATGCCAAGTTGGTTCAGTTAATAGCATCACCGTCGAAAACATTTTAATAATTACTAACCACCTAGTATTTAAAAGTAAGTGCCAAATTTTAAGTTAAGTCTGATTAACATGCAGTAAAAGAATAATGAAAGAATAACAACCATTCACTATAATGAAGTAATGAATAACCAACAAAATAAATATAAATTCGGAGGAAAACTCCTCACAACAATCCCACAACTGAAAAATAATACGACAAGTCTGAATCCTGAATAATTACATGCCAGAAGTCTGAATAACTGAAATAAATGAAATGTCTCTAAAAGAAATGGGCGACATGACCTAAACTGATAACTGAAGAATATCGAGTCAAGATAGATGAAGCGTCTACAAGTAAAGTCCTGTAACTTCCACAAACATCTACAGCTCGTCACCTGAATGAGAATCCTAAGCATGGTGTCCTTGTGGCTGGGCACCTAAAATGGTTTTTACAAAAATAGATTTGAAAGCAAATGGGTCAGAGACCGAAAGTGGAAATCATTTTAAAAATAGCAAGTGTTTTAATAACATTAAAACATTAAATGCAAAATACATGTTAGGGCGTGCACTCACATGAAATTCTCACCTCTCGACTACATGTGCACTCCTAACGTACATTACCCATCTAAATGACACATATATCTAACCAAAACGTAATAAGTTCGACCCCTTACTACTCGATTCCCATATTACATTCTAACGTTATCAATTAAATAGAGGGCTTTACATGCACTCGGACTCTCAATTAGTAATATAATTCACTATCAGTTAACCCGTTTTGTTTTCTCAAATCATTACCATAATAATTATTCACAATACCAATCATGAAAGTTCCCATTAATTAAATGTATATTATTCACATCATAAATATACAATACAAGCACCCCGAGACTAAGCTGCGGTGCACACATACTCTGTTATCCATCCCGGTACATCACGTACATAAGGATCACGTATTCCGAATCTCTCAGGAATCGTTCTCAGATAACAACATCACAAATAATGGAGGCGAAAACAGTCACATCACATGGGTCACGCACATACCTGCGCTCCCACGATCAGCAGACTTATTAACATCCCAATAAGTCCTTCTCTGACCTATGTTCATCGAGGTAACCAATCTAAATCCGGGCAACACAAGGATTAGAAGGCCCTAAGCAAACGTAAACCTCCCGTGATAGCAAGTATGGTAGGTATGTCATACACATAAAATCAATATATATACTAAGTATTAACACCTCTTAGTAATTACCATAATATATTGGAGGTACACTTCTTATTCTCGTACCGACATATAATACTACACAATTTATATGTTCCCTGTTAATATAATAAATTAGGCCGTCAATAGTTCTCGCAACGTAATAGACACTCATGTCCTACTTCATATTTCCTTAGGTTCAAACTACACTTCTAGGTTTGACTCCTCATTATATCCCAAACATCCCAAATGTAACAATTAATCATCAAGGGAAGGTTACCTCTACATATACACAAGGTTGCGGGACACTCGGGATCAAAACAGGCTAAAAAGCCTAAACTGTCAATTCGTTCAAAGTCTCGTTCGAACGAGAGTTCGTTCGAACGAACTGGGCCTTCTAACGAGATCTCGTTCGAACGAAAGTCTTCGAACGAACATCTCTCTCGTTAGAACCCAAACTGTCAACTCGTTAGAAGCTCGTTCAAACGAGCTCGTTCGAACGACCTGGGCAGGTCTTCTAACGAGTGGCCAGATTCGAGCCCAGAAATTCCTAATCTCGTTTTTCCAACTTTCTTCACTCCTAGTCCCTCATAAAAATCGTTCCAACATCAATTTAAGGTTCCTAATTTGTACTAAACATTCATGGATCATAACTAAACGTTTATATAGGGCCAATACAACTTAATCATCATCAAATCCCTTCATTTATCCCCCAAATTACATGAACATGAACCCTAAAATTTATAAATCATCAATGAGCCTAATAAATCCATTTTTGTTTCATCCAAATTATAATATCATCAGAATAATCATCTAAATACAAATCTACATGCGATTCCTCATAAAAAATGTAATTTTCACTTCCAATTAAAATGGGTTTTTCATAAATTCCCAAGAACAATAAGGTTTTATCAATTCCTACACATGGAAGAAGCATTCTCTGAAATTAATTGGAATTAAACCACTTGCCTTATTTGAATCTTTGAATTTGAGGTTGAATCTTGAAGGTTGAATTGCCTTCTCTCTCTCTCTGCAGAATCCTTCTCTTTCTCTCCCTCTCTACAAGTTCTTCTCAAGGTGTTAATGGAGGTGGGGTTGGTTTTGCCAAGTTATAAAGTTTCTAACTTCTCACGTAGCCCACTACCTAAATTGGGGTTGGAAATGGCTTAGTGGGTTAATAGTAAGTCAGATTTTTAACTCTAATTTTCGTGGGTTTTAATTACCCAATTTCCGAAATTACCAAAATGCCCTTATAAGTTACCGGTATGGCCCAATAATGCCCCGGGACTCAAACTTAACCCCCGGCTAGTGTTTTCTGACTATTTTGACCCTTCCGGACGCGTTGGCGCACTCAAAACGATCCTACGGTTAATATAACTAAAATTCACTTTTTAATTAAAATTAATATTTCCCTGACGCGACTGTCACACGCGTCTCAATAAAATTTTCCAACTTGCCGTATTTCAATCTCACGACAAATTTCATTCTTCAATATTCATATATAATCATATATGCACATTATATTCAAATACCAACTCGCATCTCGCTAGTATTTTAATCCAGATTAATTTCTACTTAATACGCATTTAATTTAATTAATCCCATAAATAAATATCACAAAAAATACGGGGTATTACATGTGACTAGCCTTAAAATATTCATTGCATTGTCATAACAGCTTTGTATCATGAGCAGACAATAATTCCATCTTGGCCAGAAACTAGTAGAGGAAGAAAAGCAATAATCAATAAGAGTACCAACAGAGTATGAAGAGCAGAAACGACAGTATGCATAAACAAAAGTTCAAATTTTATTATATCATAAAGATCAGAGTTACATGTTCAGGGTTACATTTGATAAAGAGAAATAAAATCGAAAGAAACCCTAACAACTCTACACCTTTTCCTTGTCTCCCAAAACTTTCTCGGGAGGCTGGGATGAGGAGGTAAGTTGCTCGGAGGTAACAGAAAGTTGCTCGGGGAGCGCTGGCAGTTGCTCGAATGAAGTAATGAGTTGCTGAAGTTCCTCGTTAGTAGGATGGATGCCTGGGGGATGAGAAACTTGATCTCCCATCACCATGGAAGACTCTTCAGAGGAAGCTTCATCCTCTTCTTCGTCTTCAGGAGTTGGAGGGGGACCAGGGATGTGTCGCTGGAAGAGTTAAGAAGTTTCATCAACCTTCATCTCCTGAAGAGCTGTAATCCACCCATCTCTAAAGTATTTTAGGCTGCCATATTCGACTTGCGACATCATGGCAGCCAAGCCTTTGTTCCACCCCTTATCCCAGCCAGCGCTGAAAGATTTCTTCACAACTGATTTCCTCTTTAACTTCTCCGAGGAAAGCTTCTCAGACAGAAGATTTTCAGCAGCCTTCAATTTATTCTCAGCTTCCTTCTGTCGACTTACTTCCTAAAGCTGACCCAGCCTTTCCTCATCAACCTTGAGTTTATCTTCAAACTCCTCAGCATTCTTGAGCTTCCTTTCAAGCTCTTTATTCTTCTCCCCCAGAATATTTAAATTTTTCTCCAACTCCTTAGAGACTTCAACAACTTGAATTTTCTCCTGCTCGGTTGAGGTAAGTTTCTTCTCCCAAGCAGCTTTGTCAGCATCATGCTTCTGACGAGAATCTTCCAAAGATCGCATCAGGCCCATCAGAGCTTCCTCCACACCAGATGAGGAGCTTGAAGCTTTAATAGCTTCATCTTTCTTCACAATTGTATTAAAGCAGCTCACCAACTGTGAAGAGAAAATGAAAGCAAGTCAGAGACAGATATAGAAAGGGAAAGATGAAAAGTTAAAAATAATAAGACTTACAGAAGCAATATGGCGAGCAGCCAATAAGGTAACCATGTCCCGAGAAAGGTTTTCTTCAATGCCTTGGATCTCGGGAATGATCCAAGTCTTCACCGAGCTCATGGCAGAGCTCAGGGGAACAAAAGTGGGAACTCCACTAGTCGGGGGCTGAGAGACAGTGTCCGCCAAATTGACCGAGGAGCTCTTCTTCAGCCTCCTCGGAGGAACAGGAATAATTTCGACCAAGGAAGAACTCTTGGTCGGTGATATGACAATCACCTCGCCTGGAGCAGCAGCCTTGCTCGGGTCCACTAAAGGCTTCTCAACAACCTTCACAGGAGCATATGGAGGGGCTGCATCAATTTTCTTTGTCCCTTCTGGGACATCATGTTTACTTCTTTTTGCCTCTCCAGCACCAGAGGCAGGTTTCTCGAACAAGGTGGGAGGTCTTCTTTTCTTCATCCTTTCACTTAAAGGAACGTGTGACTTAGGCGAAGAACTGGTAGAAGCTAGTACTAGCTCTGCGTCACTTATCACCGGAGGAGCAGTAAAAGAAGTTGTGTAACTCTTGTACTGAAGCAGATATGAAGCTGACCTAATATGCTCGTCAGCAACAGTCTGATGCAAACTCTAGATAATTTTTAAGTGCCTTATATTAACGTCTGCCTCTTTTGGACACTTTCTTTTGTTGTCAACTGCAAATAAATAAACATTAAAATATCAGTGGCACATTTTATCAAACATAAAGGAAGCATAATCTCAAAATAAATAAAATGAAATAAAAAGAACTTATCCCATTGCCATAGGGAGGGCATCTGGGACCCTGATACACTTCATCTCCAGATAAAGGAGCATGTTGCCAATTTTTTATAACAACCCCGTGCTCAAAACAATCCCTATTGTCATCCGGGAGATTGACCACTAAAGCCCTATTTAAAAATCTAGTTTTTAAATAAAAAGTATTATCACCAACAACCCATCTATAACAAAACATGATTTCTGGAATTCCTATGCGAGTTCCATGAATTTGATTTAGTCTATGAACCCCATTAACTATTCTCCATGTATTTAGGGGCTATTCTTGCAAGAACCACGTCAAAGTATTGACAGAATTCCAGACATAGAGAGTTTGGGGGAAAAGAAAATCCACACTCAGTAACAAAGAGACTGGGTAAACAATGTCCCTCAGCCAAACGAAAATAATCAGAAGGTTCAGAAAGTTCCTCCAGAACAACCCATGAAGGAATAGAAAAATCAGAACGAAATTTATCAAGAGATTCAAGAAGGTAAACCATGATGAATAAAGGAAATGAAGAAGAAGGAAGAAGATCTTACAGAAAAAGAAGGGATCTGTTGACAACGAACGATGGAAGAGATGAGTGCACAGGAGAGAAAGAGACGATGGAAAACTCGAAGATACAAATTTGAAAAAGTAGAAGACGATGGGATTTTCTGCAGCGTTTAAATACTTTGCCTTGGGAAACGGTAAAGTTAATGATTACAAAAAGAAACGATTACGCTACCGGCGGCTAGAAGGACAAAAAGTACGCGGAGATCGAGGCGGTTATAAAAATTCAAAAAAGCCTGATTCTACAAATTTGGAAGGAAAAATAAATACGAAGGAAACACTCCTAAATTTCAGGATAACCATTTAAAACCGCCATACATCGAGAAAGAATGTTCCACACTCTTCAAATTTCGAACTATGAAACATTGGGGGCTTCTATTGATACCAAATTTAGTCTGCTGACATGGCTCAATTGAGTAAAGACATGTGGCAATCTACGTGGCAACAACAAACACTTCCGAGGAACTCAGACGCTCCGAGGAACCATGCTACAACGAGGAACACTGCTTCCCCGACCAACTCAGACGCTCCGACTTACAAGAACTCTCCGAGGAACTTTTGAGTACCGAGGAACTTAGGCGGTCCGAGCAACTTAGGTGGTCCGAGCTACACCTAGAACAAAGCATTAATAGCAGGATAACCAACAGTTTGACTATTCATTAAATGCTTATCATTCAGATGTATACACTTAAGGGGCATTTAATAAATTACCCTTTCATATGTACACCATTTAATACATTACTCTTTCACATGTACACCATTTAATGTATTACCCTTTCACATTACAGCCTCAGGGCTATAAATACATTGTATTATCCTCATTGTAAGGGGACCGAAATTTCTTGAGATAACTTATAATCGAGAATTTCCAAATAGTCATCAATAACATAAACAGTGGACGTAGGCCATTCTTAAAAGGCTGAACCACTTTAAAAGTTCTTTGTCTCATTTATTTTATCTGTGATTAAATAATTAGATACAATCTAATTTTTTACATCAACAAAGTATAGAAAGGATAAATTTTACCAATAACATCAATTTTCCATCCTCTAAATGGACATGGCACTACATATTGCAAATCAACAACAGACACATATTTTAGAGTACCATGTTGTTAGAATTTTTAACATCCTTTAGAAAAATCAATACAGAATTTTAATATTAAAGGCCAATAAAAATCATGTCATCTTAACAACCATCTTATCTTACGACTATCTTGATGAGCCCGGCATATACCTTCATAGACTTAGGCAATATCAGTTAAACCTTAATCTTTACTTATGAACTTCATGATCATTCCATTATCTCCTCTTTTCAATATTTTTCCATCATACATAACATAATTGGTCGCCCTTAACCTGATAGCCTTATCAACTTTAACATCTGTATCATCCAGGTATTCAATTAATAGCTTTTTCCAATCTGCATGAACATTTATGATTCCAATTTCAACTAAAGGCAAACTATTATGAGGTAATGGAAAGAGTCCATTGATGGAAATCCATTTTAAATTTGTTTCAACGCTATCATCGAGATTAAAACTTGAAGCCTTTTTCAGCCATTTTGACGTCCTCATTTAAAAACCTCTTAACATAGTTCAATGTGACCGTGTTAAATTTTGATAGTAAATACAAATCCACCTGGTTATATAAAGTCAAACCATCACTAACACATATATATTCATCATCTAACTATCTTACAACCAGCTGAGAATCCCCGTATATTTCTATTACAAATGCATTATAGCTTCGAAGGATCTCTAAGACTATTATGACAGTTTATATTCCACTTAATCATTGGAACATGAATTTTCTTCTAAAATATATCCATGTTTTATTTTAATAAGTTAGGGGAATCCATAACTACCCATATTCTTAATATATTTTTAGCCTTTGAACAATCAAACCAAAGCTTCCACGACTTTATATGTATATATATATCCTATTTCATACTTACCTTCTGGATCATCCTCACATGGATGATCTACCAAAAAGCCAGATAATGTTTGGCCTTTTATTGCTCATTGAGGTACATACTGTAGAAAAACTCGAATAGATCTAACACCTATTGACTAATAATATTAGATAACATAGGACTTGTCAATATGTATTTGACTAAATCAAACTTCGAATGACAAATGCCTCTCTAGGCAATAAGTAATATCTTTATTTCATTTTTGAGACAAGTTTAAACATTGTTTTTTCCATTACAAAATATCTACATTCACAATCATTTATAAATCTACCGAGGTATTACACAGCATGTTCCTTGTGCTTCTCACAGTCTTGTGCTCCTTATGCTTCTCACAGTCTTATGCCAACATGACTCCAATTGAGGCATCAGAGGCAGAAATGTACTGCCTCGGTTGTCCAAAATGAACTCCTCTATTAGGGGGATCTGTAAACACCACTTTTTTCTCCATCAAGGTAGTCATATTCTACATGGTCCAAAAATAAAAAACATCCCAGAAGTTATCCCAAACTCATTAATAACTTCCTAAAAGATCCAAAAATAAAAAACATCCCACAAAATTACTCAAACGAGTTAAGCTAATCCAGAATGGGATCAAATGCCCAGGATAAGACGTGCTTGTTCGTTCGGTCATGTGCACATAGTAGCCTTAATTGATCGGTCATTAACCACAAAATTCTCCCTATAAAAGGAGACCTTCACCTATTAACTAGAGGCATTAGCTCACGTTTCTTAAATGTAGAACATTCTGTCCAGACATAGTTTTCTCCACAAATAACCCCAAAATGCTCTCCATCTTGTATATATTTATATATTTTCTTTGTCATTATTAAAAAATAAACAAAAGTCTTAAAGTCATGGTAATCTCACAGAAGTTAGAGGATCACTAGATTCAGGGATTTCATGGAGGAGAATGTTTCCCCCCACATGAATGAACATATGTCTAAAAAAAAGATTATGCGCTAAGGGTATTATTGAATCACTCTTGGATCTATAAAAAATATGTCCAAAGAGGCCCAATTTGCCAATGATTCACAAATTTATAGCATTTACCTCCGAGAGAACTCTACAGCATGACATCACTGTGGCTCTTTTGAACATAAGGGTCGATATCATTGGGAAAGTAACACAAAAAATCGAATGGACATGAATTCATATGGGTTGACATTGATTATTTTACCAAATGGGTTAAAGTGTAATCTTATACCTTAATGAATGCAAAAAAGGTGGCTCAATTCATACAAAATAATATTATCTATAGGTATGGGGTGCCATTTGAACTTATATCTAACAATAGGATGCATTTCGAAGCAAAAGTCACAGATCTCGTCGAGGAGTATGTAATCTAGAGGCACACATCATCTCCTTCAGATCAACGTCATTGTGGAATTAGCAAATAAGAACATGAAAGTAATACTAAGCAAAATGATTGAGGGACTCTAAGACTGGGTTAATATTTCCATCTTGATATGGCAAAAACCAAACATCTGTGTAGATATTCCAATCATTGTAATTGGCTTCCGACCGCAATGCAAAAAACCTAGACATTAACTACACTCAAATAGAGTATAGCGGCTAGTTCAGTTATCAAAAACCATAGGGAATGTTGGACAGACTTTAGTTGATTTATTACTTCTAAAATAAATGTGTAAAAGGTGATGATGGTGTAAAGGGGAAAAAGGGGGAAAGTAATAAATCTGAACAAGATTAATAAAACAAGGCTAGAGTCGCATCCCTCCATGGGTTGAACAATGCGTAAAAAGGATGTTGGTTCGAAAACATTTAATTGAGCATATTAAATTAATTATAAACATCAAACATAAAGAAAATTAATTCTATAATGAAAGATTAAACATTTAATCGAAAATGGTCACACATGGATTAATTCGATAATATCGCTATAAACATTAGCGTTTCATGACAAAGAAAGTTAAATGCCTAATATTTCAACTTTAATACACGAGGATTTAATTAAATGTGTTTTTACCCCCAAAACCTAGATTTCAAGTCTCGAGACCCATTAACAGTGGAAATATGACCCTAACCCTAAGCTTAGCTACAATACATTATTAAAGCAAGAAATAAACCTAATTAACCAAAGCAAATAACTGAATAACCAATAGAAACTAAATACAAAGCAAGTAAATTAAGAACAAGGCAAAAGATAAAGAAAATAAAGCATGTCTTAAGTTAGAAGATAATGAGTCGTAACTATACTAACACAGATGGGTTGAAACCCTAGAGAGAGAAGCTCCTAAAGAAACAAACCCTAAAATTAAACTAAAATTAAAGATATTATATAAACCAAACAAAAATTTATTTATATAGTAAGTGGAAAAAAGAAAAAGGAAAAAGAAATAAAAAAGGATAAAATTGCCCAAAATCTGGAGCACCCGGTCGACCGCGGATCAAGTATGCAGCGTAATGGAATCCTTTGTGGGTTGGAACTGAAAGGCCGATCGATCGGTCCCAAGACCCGATCGATCGGTGTTCTGTTTTTATGGGTTTTATTGATGTTTAAAAATGGATTGATCCTATTTTTAAAATCACAGATAAAAATTATGGAAATAACTCAAATCACACACAGAAAAGACATAAATTCTAAAGTGGTTCGGCTATAAGGAAAGTCTGCGTCCACTGTTATTTTATTCTAGGGGTTTACAATAGCACAATATGATATGGTGTGAATGATTGAGTTATATTTATCCCTTGAATTTAGGGAAGGACTTGTATTTATAGTGACCCGGAGATCAAGGTTTGGAATGCCTTTATACATTTAAGCATTTATACTCGTACATAATGAATGTGATTGTTGATAGTATTGAGCACATGTAGAACGATTATTGGCTTCTTTCCATACGATGACTGTATATCTACAATGATGGTTTGTATTCTTCAGGTTGGTCGGCCTACTGGTCGATCAACTATCTTCTGAGTCGACCAAATGATTAATGGCTATGACCGTTGCCACATAAGGGGACAGGTGTTCATTTCTAATTGTTCCATGTAGATGGATAATTTTTGGCATCAACAGAATCCCCCAATGCTTCATTCTTGATATTTTGTTGAAAGGATTAAGTATGAGCTATGCATAGTTGCTCGGCACTCTTTCATGGTTTCGTCGGCTGTCGACTCATAGGACTTGTAAAAAATTTCCATTATTTGATCATGTGATGGAAATTTCATAAATAATTTAAAATTTAGCGAACCTCTAAAGGACACATCAATAATTTTTCATCTTTGGAGTTGTGCAACCGTCAGAATAGCAATCGTCTATACAAATAATCATCACCTGCACTGTTTTTTAGGCAAGCTATAAGAATCAAGATATGTGTTGGTTTTTGTACCATAAATTTTTAAACTTTTGAGATATATTTCATCCCCAAGATTTTCGTCTTCGATCTTTCTTTTTGCATACGATTTTACTCTTGTTTCTTCCATTACTTTCTCTTTAAGCTTTCTTCTTCCCTTTCTTTTGATTTCTTTCTTTGCTATAATCATGGTGTAACATCATTCATAGGGATTCTTTAGATGAATTTAGACGGGAAAGAAATATCCCTGATTGGGTAGAAT
This sequence comes from Sambucus nigra, assembly GCA_949130495.1. Lineage (NCBI taxonomy): Eukaryota > Viridiplantae > Streptophyta > Magnoliopsida > Dipsacales > Adoxaceae > Sambucus > Sambucus nigra. The sequence goes on along the minus strand of OX422207.1, from coordinate 303,493,852 downwards.
TGGATATGCCTATTCCTCCTGTTGATGTTTTATCATTAGCTGAAGGTCACTAGATTCCCTCTTTGTTTATAGCTGAATGCGACATTACTTTCCCTCCTAATAATTTTTTCCTTAAGTTTTGTCAATACTTTGATATTTTTCAGCTAAGGTATCCCCCAATACATGGACGGTGGTGAATAGGATTCATAGGCTAATCAAATTCATGGGACCCATATTGGCATTTTTTAGCGGTTGTTCTATTATAAGTGGAGTACCTCTAGTGACACTTATAATTTGAAGAATAGGTTTGCCAATAGGGCACTCATAGTCAATCTACCAGACTCAAATAAAGATTACTTTGATTATGGGGTAATGGTGAAGAATTGGCAACGTGATCCTCTTCAAAGAGGAGAAGTGTATGATGAACCCAGGTGTCCCCGAGAGGGAAATGGCATAGGTTGCAGAACTTTTTTTTTGCTGAATAACTTTTGATGATATACTTACTAATATTTCTTATCTTGTTTTTATACAGTTGATAGTAAGAAGAATTCCCCCAAAAGGAAGAAATCAGACTTGACGAACTCAACTTCTTATGGCTATTCATCAGAGGATTGGTGAAGAACACCCAATATCAGCTTCTTATTTTCTTAAGTATAAGAGCTCTGGTACCCCGGTCAATTAGACCTTGGATTACATTTCAGAGGTGGAAGCATTGGTCAGTGGTATGTCCAGCGGTTTAGTAAAAGGCACAATGGTAATCTGCCTTGAAGTTTCTTGGGAGTAGATTTGGCAAAGGAAGAGGATCCAAGGGTTTGATAAGGTTTCGAATTAACAGGGCTTGATAAACTTTAGAGAGGGGAGCATAGAGCTCGGTGTATTCCTTTTGGAATGGGACAGGATGGATTTTCGGTGCCCATTATGTGGTTGGTTGAGAGATGTTTTTGATGGTTGAGACTGTAGCACAGGCAGGCTTATCATATTTCCTGGGGATGAATTATCCGGACACCTTCTTTGGTTCGACATCTATTTTAGCAATACCTTCCTCGATTTATACTCCTTCTTCTCTGAGAGCTCAAAAGTGGGTATAGTATTATCCTCCCATCGTTGCTCGGATATGGGGTAACAAGTTCTTCTTTACTATGTTGACTTGTTCTTCCTCCAATGGTCGATTGGTCATGGTAGATGCTTTTTCCCTCCATAGGGCTATGAAGTTACTGACTGATTCCCCAGAGTTCTGTTTGAGCAGCTCTAAATCACGACGAGTGACCTCAAGATCTTTATTGTATTTGTACTGTGACATGAATTCTCGGGCTACATCCTCCCAACTACGAATCCTGGACTCTTCAAGAAATAAAAACCATCGGAGGGCGCCATCCTTCAGAGTTTACTGAAACAATTAGGTCATCACTTCTTCAAAAGCCCCTAATAGAGTCATGGAATGGTGATAGCTGCGGAGATGAACAATCGGGGGTCCACTTCCTCCGCATTTCTCGATATTTGGCATCTTGAACTTCTCGAGTAAACTTGCTTTAGGATAAGGAGACATATGGGTGTAGTCCATGTAATTCCTCGAGATTCTGACTTGGTCAAACTTCTTAGTGAGCATGTTGAGATCCTCTTTGACTTTGTTCTGCTCTTCTTCCTTCGAATCAACGATCATAGGCAAGCTGGCCCTAGGCTGGGCAAGGTTCGGCATCGGAAGATGGGCAGGCAGTGGCCCATTAATAGGAGGGGCACGTGGAGCGTGCTGATACTCTTCAAGAACCCAGATGGGCTCGGGTGGATCCATAGCACGAGTGAATAGGGCCTCAGGCTATTGAGGAGAAGGAACCTGGTTTCATTGCATCTCTCGGACCTTAGTTTGGAGGTTGTCAATCTTGGACACAAGTTGAGCTAGGACTGCCGTCAGATGTGGATGCACAACGGGTACTTGATATGTGTTCTCCATGGAAAGTGGATGGATTATGAACTCGAAATAAGTAACAGGGGAACGGATGAAACTCCGAGGTGATTTGACTGAAGACCGAAGCCAACAAGGAGCCAGACCAAGGGTTTGCGATCGACCTGAGAAGGCGCAAAATGGGATATATTTATTTTTTTGAGAAAAAGGGGTGAAAGAATTTTTGACATTTTTTGAGATTGGAAGACAAAATATTATTGGCTTTTTTATAAAGAGAGGAGAAATATATTTTTTTTGGCTTTTTTATAGATAAGGGAGAAATGTTTTTAGAATTTTTTTTCGGGAGTCGGACCTCAGCATAATTATTATAATTATTATGTTCTCACTTGTATTAAATTCTCCAAAATGCAAAATGAAATGTCGAACGGGACCCGAGCCTAGAAAAGTTGGGTTTGTAATATATGCAAAGCTATGGATGGACTTATGAGCAGGCTCACGGAGAGGGTCCCGTTTTAAAAATGCGTGAAAAATTTGGGCGGCAGGCTGACCCAAAATTTCGGCAGAGGTTCGGGTAGAAACTGAAAATCTAACATGTGTGTCCTAGGCTTGACACCTATATGCGGGTATGCAGTTTGGTTGGGTGAATTTGAAAGGGTTACCCCTTTAGCATGACTTCCACGATATACATCTTGCTCTTGCGGGAAATCGATACGTGTGGACAAGCCATTTAATATACCTGAGTGTACGTGAATTGCCTTACCATATACCTCGTGGGGACGGTACATGTGAGAGGGAATTCTTTATACTCGGCGTACGTGAACGAATTCCCTGTGATATACCTCCCGTCATGACTTCGGTCAAGCGGTACGATGCGGGTATACATCGAAGGTACTTGGCTAATGGAAGGTGAGATTCATATCGCTTAGGCTAACTGTGCCCTGTCGGACTAGCGCCCATCACGAAGTGACCCTCCAGTTACTGGACAAAATTTGGTAAATAACAATGCTCTTTGGTGACGTTATGTGTGAATCATGCATGACTCTCTTATAAGTATCTTATGAGAATGTCTTTATTGATTATGCCAAACAGGGAGCAGAGTACAAATGGTACACCAAGTATAGATCAGTGATGCATCCAGCGTATGGATACATGTGATCCTAGGTGCACGTGGTGTGAAGTGTACATGGAGAATTTTTCTACAAGTGTGTGAATAAAAGCATAAGCATAGGGTACACGTGGAAAAGGGGAACATGCAAAATGGGAGAAAATATAAACAAGCATAACATCCATGTAAATAAAGTATAGTCCTCAAAATAAAGTCCCCAGCGGAGCCGCCACTGTGGCCATCCCCCATCCTCGTGCAGGGCGGGCAGAGTGAGGATCCTAGGTCCCGCACGTCCCTCTCAGGAGCGCTTCGGTAGGCATCATTGGGCGAGATAAAAAAATATAGAGAGATGGAGTCACCAGTTTATTTTACTCAAAACAAACAAAAGAAAGGGAGCCATCTCGAAGGACAACGTCCAAAGACATACTGATGCATACAATACCAAAATGATTCGAAAAGGGTCTGAAGGCTAAGTTACGAAATGGGAAGGTGTTAGGCACCCATTCCGCCCTTACGGTCTCTCATGGGTTTTTGCTATATTCCATTATTTTCCCCGTGATATGTGTGCATGTGTATATATAATGGAGATAGGAGTCATCGACTTGTACCATGGAAGAGATAAAGCGAGTCATCCGTAGGAATGTAAAAATAATATTAGAAAATAGGATTTACGCGATTATCCTTACGTTGATCATTACGATGGAACGATAACGCATATGGGATAATACATTACTAAGAACAAATATATAGAATATAAGAGAATTAAGATTAGAGAAAAATATAAAATGAGAGAAAAAATAAAAATAGGACTCGAATCTCGAATTTTACCCCGAAACACCTACGTAGCCTATAGAGGCATCAAAGTCTACGTAGTTCGCATGCAAAACGAGGGGTGGGGTTTATCCCATAAATCCAATCGGGGGACTCTCTTATTCGTGTGTGTGTGTGTGTGTAAAAAAGTTCTTTAGTTATGAGAAAAGTGTAAGAAAAGTGTGAGAATTCTCGTTTGAAATTTATGGGCAAACCCTCTTTTTCTTATTTTTTGGGGTTTTTTACTTATATGAAAATAAGAGATGTGCAATAATGCTAAATAAAAAGTATATTAAGATATGTGAGATGAGAGAATAAAAGTGCTAAGTAATGAAACAAGTTAATGCGAATTTAAGGAGAGAATTGAGAAAATTGGACCTTCTTGAAGATCTTGAGCTTGATTTTGAATGTTGGAGAGCAGCCCTTGCACTTGGATGATGATGGAGTGTAGTGGATTCACAAAGTTTGATAAAAATGATGATGGAAAGTGCAGGTTGGAAAGGGATTTTGATGTGGAAATCACGCTGACTTCGAGAGAGGTTTTATGGATTTTTCGAGAGTGATGTCTATCAGATCTGGGCTCCCTTTGCAATGAGGAAAATGCCTCCTTTTTATAGGCTCGGGGCATTGTCGATCGTCATAGACCTTGTCCTTTCAATCGACAGGTGTGTTTAGGCACACTGCCGATAGGCAGGGTCTGGGACCTGCCGTTTGCCAATCTTTCTTAGCTTTTCAGAAAATTGGACCTAGAGTGCAAATCGTTGATCCGAATCATGTACGAGGCTGACCTTTGGAAAGATATTTCATAGACCTTCAAAATTCCTTAGGATCGCTCTCGGGTTCAGGAGTTGACTTTGGGTCAAATGTGGCTTGGAAGCACTCGTCGGTCCTTTGGACGGGGAATCATCGGACGCAAACGGATCGTTCGTCTGCATGCTAAGTCAGAATCGCACAGGAGACGGGTCGTTGGAAAGGTTAGGAGATGTACTTCGACATTCCAAAGAGTTTGATCCAGTTTAGGGAGTTGACTTTGGTCAACCGGGCCCTGGAAGCATTTGGTGACCTCTCGGAGTAAAATGGATCGTTCGTTCGCATGGTAAGTCGGAATGGCGCATGGGTCGAACCGTTGGAAAGGGGTTTAAATGCCCTTTGAAGATTCATTTAGTCTCGATCGAGATGAAGACTTTAACTTTTGGTCAAATGGAGCCGGGGAGTGCCCGATGGATTCTAGGTCAGTACTCGGGGTATGACCTGGGTTTGTGGTGATAAAGGGAGGTGCTAGGGACCTAAGGAGAGTTAAAAGGGGTAACGGAATGGGGTGTCTACAATAAGACTTATACATCAAAACAGTTTACACCATATTATACATCAGACTGATTTCATAATTTATATCCGATTGGGTAGGTTTCTTTTACAAGTAAATATTATCTCTTGGACTTTTTATATCAATTTGCTTTTATCTCTTGGACTAACATTCTTTTTACAGAAAAATATATGGGTCATCTACCAAGCTACTTTCAATCACACATATTTTTAGAGTACTATTTTTATGCTACAATAGGTATATTTTTATGGAGAAGATAAAAATAAATATTTGTATATCAGACTTTAAAATCATTTTGAAGCTACACCATCTCAGTAAATCAGGAGCATTAAATGCTCACAAGCAATGTGTCTAAAAACTATTTTTTTTCTAAGACATCTTAAATATTCAAGATCTGCATTGAAGACACACACATGAATGAGAATTTAATCAAGAGATAGAGGATTTATTGAGAGAATTTATTTTACTACTCAGTTACACATTCAAGAGAGCAATTAATTTTATTATCTGCTCAATCATTGAATAAGAAGACTTGTTCCTACACCAACATCATTTATATAAGTCTCATTGAATAAGGATAAACTCAGATTACAAAGTGTAATTTAAGGAGTTTCATTATTGTACCTTGTACTACAAAAATTCAGATTTGTTGTGAAGCTTTGTTGAAGCTTCGGGTTGTACCGGTGATTGGTTCCTACCCGCAAGTGGGTCACGGTGTTTGAAGCTCAGAGTTAGCTTGCAAATGGTTGCACGCGGTGGTTTGATCCTACCCGCAAGTGGATCAGGTTTAGTGAAGCGAAAAGGAGACAAGGGCTCTAGGCGCGTGGACGTAGGCCGGGATTTGGCCGAACCACGTTAAATTTCGGTGTCATTTATTTTTTGCACTTTTATTTATTTATTTGCACATGATTGCTTGAGTTAATATTTTCAGCACACTATCTTGCAAATAAATTAATTCCTAAATTTGACTAAATTAATTTTTAAGGTTAAAATAATTATTTTTTGAATTAAATAATTAATTTTAAAATATCACTTAATATTAAATACGAAAATTAATTTAATATTCATAGAGTATTAAAATATACTTTTCTAATTGATTAAATTAGTTGGTTGCATTTATTTGATATTGTTGGACTTATTCATTAATGATTTATTAATCTGAAATTTATTAAAGTGTTGTAAATTAAATATTTTTCTGAAATTTTAATTTAACCCGAAAATTTTGTAAAAACTCAATTCACCCCCCCTCCCACCCCTCTTAAGTTTAATCTGAGCAACATTATGAGCAAACCGTGTGGCCGAAAGTGCAGCCACTTGCACAACAAACTTCACGCAATAGCAGGAGTACCTCATATATGGTGCACCCAGTTACTGAGTGGCATTGACCATACCCGGTCCACCGTGCTCTCCTAGGCCCAATCGTATTGTACCATAACATGGAACCAATTCGAGTTACCACATAAGTGAGAATATCGATCCCCGATTAGCAAAATCGAAAGGGACACAGGAGAGTCAGAAGGAACAAGCAACCGTCCCGAGAAGTTTTGCACAAAAGTATCCGATTATGATTTACAAAAGCGAACCTACGCCATATACTTGAAGTTATTTCACTCATTCCCAAGTTCTCAAAGAGTACAAATCCCAGCCACATACCTTGGCTTGGGTCGCTAGCCGTGATGAATCGAATCACAATTATCCATATCATAACAAAAAAGTAGTATACTAATCAATAGTCCTTTAGGAAGTCAACGCCGAACTTCCCTCCCTTGGATTAAGGCCCTACGCTTCACCTCTTTGACTTACATGAACCATTACAATTGGCGGATACCTCACGCCCTTTTTTACATTGACCTTGTCCAATTACTAGTGAGGACGTCACCAACCCACTACACTTAGGTTATTATTTTCCTCATTATATCGTGATCAAAATCCCAAACTCCCATAGGCATTACTTAGTCCAAGCGAGGCACTCACCTAACTGTGTCATTTGACAACGAGGTTGCCACCAAACTTACTTTCGACTTCTACCCACACATAATTTACGTAGCGACCACACCCATCACCATTAGCCTTCTAATGGAAGTAAATATCGCACATGGTTGCATCTTTTAATTTGAAAAAGCTTAACAAGACATGCCAAGAACTATCCCATATATTGCTAAGGCTACCCTAGCATATACCTTCGACACATGCCGACCTACCTATCATGCTTCGATATTACCCGACCTTGGTTGCCATTTTCAAGTCTCCACATGGCGTCATCACTTCTAAGTCTCAAATATATCTCCTTGTACATCCCGAAATAGAGTATCACCACACCCACACTATATCTGAGCATCACTCCTTAAATGACACAAACTATCACCCTATTTTAGGGATTATACTACTCATCTGTGCCGATTTGGGAAGTCACACCTGGCACATATGCTATATGACCAGCAATTTGGTATCATCACCTGACCCTTAACATAATCATTACTAGGATGTTAGTACTTCTTTCTACTAAGCCTGACTGGTCTCCTAAGGACACCAAACACATCATATATAAAAGTCCCAAAACCCGGCAATATTCCATCATCCATACCTTTATCATTGTAGGTGCGCTCTAAAAACCTTCAAGATTCACAATTTGATTACCCGGTGATCGTAAATACACTAGTCTATGAGCTTCTACCTATAGTGCACTTTATCCATCAAACACCTCAAGGCATCACAACATTAGATCTCTATCCTCGATGGTTTCACCCACCATTTATCACATGGGTACCTCAAAATACCTTTAAACCACACCCACACTAAGAGTTCCTCTCACCCAGCCATTACCTTGGCGGATAAAATGAGTCTCTACACTTAGATAATAATATTATATTTCTTCCAAACGATCGTGACTATAAGTCACGTAAAAACCACAACCAACTCTACTACGGATTATGGCAGGTACAGGACGTCGTCTACAGCCTATAAACCTCATGGTCTGCCTCACCTAATCCTCAATGAATGTTCAATCACGACAACTAAAGTGTGTCACTATTCAAACATCATGCCATGTGCTAATCTACAAGTTAACACGACCATATAGATCTTGGTAGGATATGGGACATCGGGTATTGCCTATAAATACTAAGGCCCACACCACAAACGCCACACTGGATCCTATTCCTCAATACGACATTCTAATAAATATACACTAAACCCAAGTCCTCAATAAGGGAACCCAAATACTTTCTTACCACATGATCAATACTTAAGAATGCCACTCAGTCATCTAGTCTCCATACATAAAGTACACAACCTTTACAGCTAGGTCCTCAAGAACATTACTCATTGTTGTGACTACCAAGGATAATCTTATCATCAAAGTTATCACACAATACATCTCATACAAAAGATCATGGCGTTGCCACTATTAGCGTACACAACTTCATATGTTCACCAGACTACCATCAATTGCGAGATCACCCCAAGGATCGAATTTTCCTAATTACATTACCGACGTTAACTACATGTAGGCGCCGCGTCTAAACACTTTATACTTTCTAATCATCAATCATCATTACTTAGTCACGACACCCTAACCATCAACCTATACCGTTGACTATATGCAACTCGTGCCGCTTGCCTAATGGGCGTCATCTCACTCTATGAACATCTCAAATGATTCTATGCTATCAAGAATTTAACAGAAGCACCTCGCACTAACAACCTTGGTTTCACCGCTATTGGCTTGCATGGACACCCGTAATTTACTACAATTTTAATCAGAAGCCCGAAAGCGATTAATAACTATCAAATTGATCGCGTACCCCTTGGCACTAATGTAAGGGCAAATTTTCAATCGAGTCAATTTGTAGTATTAGCTTAATTACGGACAAAACTATTTGAGTCATAGGATAGATGTTCATGGTACATTCTTCCAAGCCTATAACGTTTGAAGAAGTTGAAGACGTAACGGCCAGTATTTCAAGTGGACATCATTTGTCGATTTCTTCAGCCTCATTTATGCGTTATCAACATCACATTGTTCCAAGGTCTCCAAAAGGTATGAATGCAATTATGTATATTTAGGACCTTGGATATTTTAATTGGGTGTATTTTATTAAATATTTTTAACGACTTTATTTTTCTCAAAAAATTATTTTGGAACTTTTCATAAAAGTTTTGGTCTTAAAAAGGATTTTTATATTTTTTGTAAAGTCGTTCGAACGAATCTGGGATCTTGTTCGAACGAGATTCCCAGGTCATTCAAATGATACTTCTAACGAGTTTATCCATTTTAATCCCTGACTTATCGTTAGTAAGGTCACTCGAACGAAAAGGTCGTTCGAACGAGTTTCGACGGGAACAGTTTTTGGAAGTTTTTCCCACTTTTCCACTCTTTTTCCCCACTATCTTTTTCCAGATTTAAGATGTGAGGGAACCAACTTTTTGAAGGATTTTGTTCATAATTTCCAAAGGCTTGAGAGAGAAAATATCTTCCAACAAAAATTCCCTTGGTGTTTGTTATTCAAATTGATTTATTCAAAGAACAAAAAGTTTTCACTCAATAGTTTGTTTAATCCAAGTTCTTCATATATATACCTTGCTTAGAGTTTATTTGGCACTTGATTTTCTCTACACCATCAAGAAGAGAGTTTGGATTATTCTCCATCCCCAAAAGGAGTTTGTTTGCGTGTTGCAGTGTTCCCTCTAGAAAAAAGGCTTCGCGTGAGGATGACGGTGACCAAGAGCCCCATCGGAGTCCATGGTTATCTACTAGGTGGAGGTGTTTACAAGAAGGAATGTCAAGGCTTGGACGGAGTCAAGTTATTGGTGTAAGTCTACTGTCTTGTAATTATAATTTCATACTTGGTGGATTTGGTAGGCTAGGGTGGTCCGAGGTTTTTTCCATTTGGGTTTTCCTCGTACATCGGCATGTAGTGTGATCTAATTTTTTTTTATCTTTCAAATCACCTTATAATGGATGCTTAAGTTTAAGATAAAATTGGGTTTAAACACATTTTATTTTAATTTGGTGCTAATTAAATTTGGGTGATGTTTAATTAATTTAATTCAAGCCAACTACTTATAATTTGATAAAATTTGGTTTGGCCTAAATAGAAAAATGAATTATTCTTGTTAGGCAAATTTTTAGGACTTGGGTTGAATTAATTTGGTTTAAGTGAAAATTTATTTGTTAAATAGTTTAATTTCACTTTGAGTTTAGTTTAATTTTAATTTGAAAGAAATTAAAATTTATAGATTGTGTTGTTTAGAATTCGAACCATCCTATTCCGCATTAAAGGAAATTCATTTAAAAGGAAAAATTTTAAAATTTGGGGGCCTCCGAGTTTTCAAAGTGGTATCAGAGCCGGAGCGCTTATTTATCACGTTAAATATCCTTTTTCTGCTTTTAAAATTTTGTGTTCTCTTTTTAAAGGTGGTTCATATATCTCTCTTTCAATTTTTGTTTGTTTCTCTCGATGGGGCATCTCAATGATAAGTTGTCCAATGTTTTTAGTGATAACAAAGGTTTTGATATTAGAGAGGAGTTTAATGAGATTTTGAGCCGAAATAAAAAATTGACATAATTAAATTTGAGATTTTCAAAAAGAATTAAATGTCTTGAAAATGAAAATTCTTGTTTGAAATCTAACATTGAATTTTTGCAAATCTCCCAAAATCAAAAAGATAAAGTTCGTGTCGATGAAGAAAATGTTTTAATAAATAATTTTGCGGCACATGAAAAGACTCTTCGGGACAAATTCGCTCACATTGAGGGGGAGTATGATAACCTCCTAAGGGATATAGAAAATATAAAGAAGGAGTCCCGAAAAATTTAAGAGTCTAATTTATTACTTGAGTCCGAAATTTTAAAATTGAAAAATGATTTACAAGGCTTGAGTGGTTGTTGTAGTGGTTATGGCTCGTCCTGTTCTAATGCTTCCATTTTTAAAGCCAATACCATTGTTTGTTTTAGAGGTTCAACTTTATTCAAGGACGTTAGAATAGGTCACACCTTAGGTTACATTCGTCATGTTTACACATTCTTGAATTGTGGTAGGAAAGGTCACCTTAGGTCATTTTATTTTGATCTTAAAAGAGGTCTTAGGAAGTCTATGTCTAGTTTTTCATTGGTTCCCAAGACCTGTCATTTTAGATACACGTCTTTTGGTTAGGAAATCTCTTTTGAAGTCATTAGATGTTAGACTTGTTGATTCTCGAATTCTTGCACATGGCTTATCACATGCTATATCTTATGGGTGATTGCTTCGATGTTTTGCATACTCTAGCTTTTGTTCTTCATTCTAGTTGTGTACTTGTTTGTCATTTTCTAGTCTATGCCTCATTATATATGCGTTGCTAGATTTATAACTTGTTTATCTTTTGTATTATGTTCTTTTCATTTTAGTTTACATTAAATGAAAAATACAAATGATTTTTGTTTATCTTTTGAGTAATTTGTTTTTTTGTTGGTTAAAAAAAATTGAAAAGCTCAAAATGATTTTATTTTTGTGTGTATTTTAGTTTAACACACCTTTTGTGCCATATGTTTGTGTTAAATCCTATCATTTCACTTCTATGTGGCTAGAAATTTTGGTTAAAATTTTCAATCCTTAAAGTGTTACTTGTCATGGTTACATGGAGTAGTTTGAACTTGACTTGCTTAATGGATTCACTTTTTATATGTCTTCACACACATGCATAAGCTCATTTGAAATTTTAACTTCACATGTATATTTTATCTTTGTTAGGTGTTCTCCAACCAATCTAGTCATCTACATATCTTGTGACCTAGGAGGGTATTTGCATGTTAAATCCGTTGCACGTGAGATTTGTGTGATAAAAAATTGATATATGAATGTGCATAGGGAAGGGCTCCAAAAGGAAATATTATCCTTTGCAAGTAAGCCATCGTTTTTTATGGACCTAAAAGAAATACATGGTCCAAAGGCCTAAAAGAATATGGCATTAAAAGAAAAATTATTTATCCAATGCCTATTTTAGTTTAGTTTGATATATTCATTCAAAAGTCTTAAATGCATATTTTGAGGGAGTTTGGATGGTATATCAGCGGTTTTTCACAATGTCTTTATTTCCTAGTTGCTCCTTCATTGTCATGACTCTATTGGTTTGTAGAATCATCAATATGCTAGGCTTGTATACATTGTACTTGTTTGTTCATAGAGTTCACTTCATCTTTTCACATACATCTAAATCTTAGTTGATAAAGTTTTACAATCAAATGAGAACTTGGTGAACATGTTTAAGTGATTGGGTTTTAATTCATTGGTATCTTGTTCAAAGCCCTTCACTTTCGTTTCCATATGATACATTTATGCCATAAGAGTGTGGGAAACTCATGTTATTTTATTTTGTGTCATTTGTGTGTTTATATCTATATATGTGTGCTTATGTTATATGTTGTTTGTTTTGAGTCTTTGCCATGTTAGCTAGTCCATTCATGCTTTTAATTCATAATTGGTATCTATCTTGTTGCGAATTTTGGTTGATATCCCATGCTTACGTTAAATACATTTTAGTTGGTATCTATTTACACTTGTTGTGGATTAGTTACTTTTTATCATTGCCCATATTCTTTTATGCTCTTACACTTTATGCACCATCATGTTTTACTTATTTTCCCATATTTTATATCCCTTGTGTAGTTTTAAGGGGGAGAAATAGTATATCCTTTAATTGGGGGAGAAATAAGTAATGTTTTAATTCTTTATCCTTTGTCTATTCGTGGACAAAAGGGGAGAGAAATGGTATCTAAACCTTTAGTTTAGGAGATTTAACTTAGGGGGATTCGCGACCTTTTTAGGTAGCTCATATTTGATAAAGGGAGAGAATTAAGTTAGGGGGAGTATTTATTTAAATTGCATTTAATCTCTTGATATTCCCTATGCGTTTAATTGTTTGCTTAAGTGTGCAGGAATTTATTTATTATGTTAATGGCATTTATTTAAAGCGGCAAAGCACATCCTTGGGTTATGTCAATAGCGTCTTTATTTTTTTTGGGTGGGGTATTGTGTCTAGACGAGCTTGACGGCCCTTTAGGATTTTTATTTTGGTTTTGTCCCAGAATAACCAAAGGGGGAGATTTGTAAGGACAAATTTCTAATCGAGTCAATTTGTAGTATTGAGTTTGAAAAAATGCCACTTAAGACGTTTAAAACAGAGTTAAACTATTAAAATTGCTCCGAACTATTTATTGAAGAAACTCTTTTAATCAATACAAATCTTAACACAAGATGTGTTTAAAAACTTATCAAAATAGTTTGTTTGAGTGTTAACGAGTTATTTCAGATCTAGAGTAAACCAGTTTTGAAAAATAAAACATTAAACTATTAAATCAAATCATCTTTAGGAGAAGGTGATGAGACTATAAGGAAGAACACAAGTAGTTTTTTACGTGGTAAACCCCAACCAATTCAGGAAACATCCACGGTGTCCTCTACGACACAAAACAAAAATTCACTAAAATCAAAGTAAAAAATTACAAGATATTCAACAATCAAAACAAAACAAATACACCTAAACTAAGTTCAAGATCGTTACTAACTCCTCTGGATTAGATCTAACTTCTCTGAAGGTTGTTGTTATTGATGTTCTTTGCAGCCTTGGAACTTTACTCGATTCCAGTCTTTACGTCGACTCCAACAAGTTCAAGATCATTCAACAAACACTTTAAGTGTGGTAGCGTGAAAGTATAGTGGTGATGTGCTCTCTAACATATGCATGAAACACACTCACACTTATTACAGACAAAATGACTTAGTCAAATTACAGAATCACTAGACATGCAAGGTTTTCTAAAATCGGTTTAGTCAAACCAAAATCAGACTTTAAACCTTTCAATTTATCCGGAGATCAAGAGGGAATCTTGTTGAGAAATATCCAAGACCCTAACACTTTCGGGTTTTAAAAATATTATCTAGAAAGTGCAAATCCCAATCAAGATCTCAAAACTAGGACTTAGCTTGATAGTTTAAGTAAAATGAAATTAGAAGAAATATTGTTAGTATAGGGTTTCAAAACATGAAATCAATTTAAAATAACCAACAAATATGATTTCTCGAAATAATAAATCAAAATAGAAATCTATCTACGTGATTTGTATCACTAAGATGAGATCTCAGGTTTTCATGTGGAGAAACTGAGAACCTCCACCAACGTGACTAAGTTGGAACAATGATCAAGAACAAGAGAGGAATATTTATCAAACCATTATCTAAGCACTCAACACTCAAGGTGTTTAAATCTCAGAATAGTGTTTTTGAGTTAGGGTTTGACGAAGTTGGATTAAGGTTTCAACTCTCTCTATAATCTTTTCTCTCTCTTCTCTCTCTTCTCTCTTTTTTCTCTCAAATGAGGAAATATCCAAATTCTTCAAATGCCTCACAGATGGCATCTATTTATACTAGGCATCGAAGGATCTCGAACAAGGGTTTGAAATTTAAGGCTGAGATTAAAACGATTTAAAACGATGGAGATCTAATGGTTCACAGTTGACAGAGGGAATGAATTACTCTGATTGGTTCAAAAACGTTTCACTTGGATCAAGTCTAATACATGCAGACCGTAGATGAAAATAATTCAATGATTAGTAATTGGTTTTAAGTTTGTGAGTGAAAAGAAACAAAAATCCACCAGCCCAGTGTGCAACACATGTACGCTCAAGATTCAATTTCACATGCGTGTTTTTGGTTCTCCAAAAAATCTCATTTTCCACCACAATATTTTCTGCCACTTTTGGTTTCTACCCAAGATAGTTTTAAGGACAAATTTTAATTATAAAACAGCCCAAAAACTTTACAAAGTTCAAATTTGAATTTCCTAAAATCATTTTAAAATTATTAAAAAATTCTTAATATATCCCAAAAAGTATTTAAAAATCATTTTAAGGGTATTTAACTCACACAAGATTATATTATGAATAAAACACTAAATGTATGCAATCCTAATGAGTGGTGTAGTGTTATACCTTCATGAACTTGTAGAGGAATACTAATGATGATTATGAAGTGATGAGGCTTTTTGGTTCAGCTAGGAATAGACATAATTTTGTCATTATTTCCAAACTAGATGAGCTCCTATATAATGTAGACTCAAATGAGTCAAGGATATAGGGTGCTTGAATCTCCCCCTTTGGAAATATGAGACAAAATCTCCTTTTAGTCAACAAGGACTCGTAGGGATACCGAAAAGAAATAAGAAAAATCATATTCCTATACATAAATTTATATCTACCCAATCTCCTAGAAATGAAAAATTACATAACTCAACTATATACAAACCAATACCCTATCAAAATCTGATCCTGCAATAAAATTCCTAAGATCAAGTTCATTAGTTGAGAATGTACAATAGTGTCGAAGTGGACTCAAAATATCTCCCCCATTTTGTCTCAAATGGATAAAGGGCAGCAAGAATCAAATAAGGGAGTTATAAGCAAGTAGATATACAAATTATTCAGCTAAAACCATGCCAATTGATTTACGCAAAGATTCAAAACGCTTAAAGTCCAAGGTTTTGTGAACAAATCAGCCAATTGTAGATCAGTAGGTAGGTAATTAATCTCTAGTTCCTTTAATTCAACTAATTCCTGAATGAAGTGATATCGAATTTTAATATGTTTAGTGTGAGAATGTTGAATAGGGTTCTTAGAGATGTTGATCGCACTTTGGTTATCGCAATAGAGATGGAGTTTTTCTTTATTTATACCATAATCTCTCAGCATAAGTTGCAGCCATAATAATTGGGCACAATAACTTCCAGCTGCAATATATTCAGATTCTGTAGTAGATAAAGAGGTACAGTTCTATTTTTTGTTGTTCCAACCAACCAAGTTATTACCGATGTAGTACCATGCGCCTGATGTACTTTTACTATCGTCAGAACACCCAGCCCAATCAGCGTCGGTGTAGCCAACTATAGCGCTTAATGTGTTATTAGTGTACCACAACCCTAAATAATGAGTGACTTTTATGTATTTAATTATTCTTTTTACACATATTAAATGACTCTCTTTAGGATTATTCTGAAAAAAGGCCCATACACACACAGCGTACATGATATTAGGGCGCGAGGAATTTAGGTAGAGCAAGATTCCTATCATACTACGGTATAAGTTAGATTCAATGGATTTACCATTTTCATCTTTGGAGAGTTTGATCGAGGTACTCATAGGCGTTCGAGATTCCTTAGCAGTATATAAGCTAAACTTTTTTACAATCTCTAATGCATATTTAGATTGCGAAACAAATAAACCTTCTGAGTTTTGTTTAACTTGCAGACCTAAGAAAAATTACAACTCCCCCATAAGCGACATTTGGAATTCTCTGTGCATAATGTTTGAGAAAGACTTGGCTTCTGAAGGGAAAGTGGATACAAAAATTATATCGTCAACATATACTTGAGCAATAGTAATGTTATTGTCAAAATGTTTGACAAATAAGGTTTGGTCATTTCCTCCTCTCTTAAACCCATTATTTAAAAGAAAGGTGGACATACGCTCATACCAAGATCTAGGAGCTTATTTGAACCCATAAAGAGCTTTCTTAAGACGATAAACATAGTTAGGATGATGAGGGTCAATAAACCCTTTTGGTTGTTCTACATATGTCTCCTCAGTTAAAATTCAATTAAGAAAGGCAGACTTTACATCCATTTGGAAAAGTGTGAAATGTAAATGACATGCTATAACAAAAAGTAAACGAATAAATTCGAGTCGAGTAACAGGAGCAAATGTTTCCTCGAAATCTATCCCTTTAATCTAAGAGTAGCCCTGGGCAACTAACCTATCTTTATTTCTAATAATCATCCCAGACTCATCAGTCTTATTTTTAAAAATCCAACGTGTCTCAATAACCCTTTTATTTTTAGGTCTGGGTACAAGATACCAAACATCATGAATGACAAATTGAAGAAGTTATTCTTGCATTGCAGTAATCCACAAGGGGTCATTCAAGGCTTCATTTACATTTTTGGGATCAATAAGAGACACAAAGTATGCGAAATGAGCAATGTTATAAAGTTGGGATCTTGTACGCATAGGTTCTATAGTATTACCAACAACGTTATCTATGGGATGGTCTTTAGAAACCCAGTTAAGTACTTTAGGGGTCTCTTTTGGTAAAGACTCAGTTATTTTAGGAGAGTCATATTTTAAAGGCTTTCAGACTCTTCCACATTAGCTGGTCTAGTAGTTTTACTTTCTATAGAGGTGTCATTTACAATCACATTAATGGATTCCATCATGGTCTTAGTACGCAAGTTGTAAATACGGTAGGCTTTACTGTCACGTGAATATCCCATAAATATAGCTTTATCTCCTCTTGTTTAAAACTTAGATAAATGTACTCTGTCTATACAGACATAACATGCCAAATGTCCTAAGATATTTAAGATTTGGCTTCTTTCCATACCAAAGTTCATAGGGAGTATGTTTAGAATTCTTCCTAAGGTAGACTCTATTGATAATATAACATGATGTACGAACTGACTCAACCCTAAAATATTTATGTACGTCTTTGGCATGTGTTAGAACTCTTGCCATTTCCTGAATAGTCTTATTTTTACGCTCGACTATCCCATTTTGTTGGGGTGTCTTGGGAGCACTAAACTCGTGTTTGTAACCATTATAGTCACAATATTCAATAACACCTGAATCTATGAATTCTCCTCCTCTATCATTCCGGATTCTATCTACTTGGGAGTTCTTTTCATTTTCTATACGAAGTAAGATTTTTTAAAAGCGCTCTAAAGGTTTCAGACTTCTGTTTTAGAAAAGCAACCCAAGTGAATCTCGTGTAGTCGTCAACCATAACTAGAATGTAATTATTGCCACAAAGACTAATAGTACGAGAAGGACCCATTAGGTCCATATGGATAAGTTCCAATGACTTAGAGGACAAAATGTCTTTAACTCTTTTATGAGATGCCTTAACTATTCTGCCTTCTTAACAAGGACCAAAAACTATGTTCGAAATAGGATTTATTTTAGGAATAACTCTAACAATTTCCTGAGAGGATAATTTACTAAGGTCGTCATAATTTATGTGACCCATTATGTTATGCCATAATTCATTGTCATCCATTATGTTAATGTTACAATTCTTTGTACTAGGATTAACAGTGTAACAATTATCTGGAGTACGGAGTCCTATAATTATTCACTTACCATTTTCATTTAACATTTTACAATTGTTCCTTGAAAAGGTGATAGTGTGATTGGAGTCACAAAATTGTGAAATACTTAGTAGAATAGCCTTAAGACCTTTTACTAATAAAAACATCTTCAAGAACAGGTAATCCTTCTTCTTGGAGTGTTACTTTGCCTATCATCTGGGCTGAAACACCATCTATAAACAAGACTTTACCTCCGGAGAAGTTAGTTTTGTTTGAGAGTTTGGATTCATCCCTGGTCATATATTTAGAACATCCATAGTCTAAGTACAATCCAGACGTGGTGTGTTCAGGTTTTAAAGCACTGATCATTATGTTACATTTCATTTGGGGTACTAGATCATCCTTTCTTACCCAAATAGCTCTAGTTTTCAATTTGCGCTTATTAGCTCGTATTTGATAAAACTTACGGGCTTCAGATTTTTGTCTATACAAATTTTACACAACTTTATTTTTTTTAGAAACAGTTTGAGCATTTGGTCGAGAAAATCCTCTAATATTATTTCTTGACGATTGTCTTTTATCATTAGATCGTGTCTTTCTCTTTCTATAGTTACAGTTTATGTCTGGTGGTTTACGAAGGACATAATTGTTACGGCTTCTCCTAGAATAGTTAAAGTTCTGATAGGTAAAGAGGGGATAAGTATTTTGGTATAGGCGTTTGGAATAGCAACCATCTAAAGAATGTTCATACAAATCACAGTATGAGTAATAAAGATTGCTCGTAGCAGTTAAGTCTTTAGGAAAGTTGTTGAACATAGGTTTTCATAATTTATGACTTTTGGCATTATTTCTATAGGGAACAGTTTGAAACGAGGTCTCCCTCCTTCTAATGGGAGGACAAATGTGCTTAGCTTTAAGTTGAACATTTTGATAAGAGGTACTTGTCTCATCAAAGTTTAACTGCTGCTGATTTTTATCAATATCATTTTTCAAAGATTGAAAGTCAGGACAGATTTCCATAGGTCTTTTCCCACCAGTAACAAACTTTATAGTTTCAAAAGGTTTAGTTTGTTTAATATATTTGGTACAAAACCCTATTCAGATCTATCATCTGAATCGATCTTGCTATCAGCAACACAGTCCTTAAAGCAATTATAATTGCTTTCAAATTTTGAGAATTTTTTAAAGACTGTTGAAGCCTTTTCTTTTGTTTGTTCCAACTCTAATAAAGATCCTTTATACTTCTTTTCCAAAACATTATTGGATTCAGTCAAGTCTTTCAATTTTTATTCAAAAGATTTTATTTCCTCATCATGAGTTAAACTTTGAGACTTATACTCTTCAGCATTTCGTTTAACTATTGGGTTCAAGGACTCTAATTTCTTAGAAATATCTTTGACAAGTTTCTCTAGTCTAGCGCTTTTCTTGAGAGTTTTGGTTTAAATTGTGTGAATGTCAGGAAGGTCCTCATTATCGGAGTCACTAAGTGAGATGTGTGATGTGTCCCCTATCGATTGAATTTAAGGACTCACACATCCATTGGCATCAATGATAAGATAATCACTTTAACTCTCACACACACGATTTTCAGGACTACAATCATTATCAAGCAGTAAGGTAGACATATCAATAGAAGCAGCATCAGTCATGGTATGATCAATTTCCTCATCATCATTGTAGATTATCTTAGCAAAGAATGATATGCAAGGGTCATAATAGTTGGATGACTGAGGTTCTTCATTTTCAGAGTCACTTGAGTCATTCCAAGTCTTGCATAGCTGAGCCCTATTATGTTTGGGGTGTTTGTCTAACTTAACCCTATAGTCACTAGCCATGTGTCCTAGTTTACCACATCTATAACATTCAATATTTTTAAGATCTTTTTGAGGTTTCTTGTGATCATCAGTCTTTTGTTTGTCAACTCTTCTCTCATGAGGCCTATTGTTAGAAGTGTTGGAGTAATTAGGTTTCCCTTGTCTAGAAGCAACTTTGTTTCTAAAGTTTATAATTTTTTTAAATTTCTTAGACATAAGAGCAATCTGATTATCCAAGTTATCCAAGTCACGGTCCTCATCAAAGTCAAGGTCAAGGTCAGGTTTGATCAATTTAGAAGAAAAAATAAGATTAGAATTACCCTATTTTTTTACGAGTCTAGATCAATTATTTCTTGAATTCTAGTTCCATTTCCATAGTTCTTATTTTACTACTGAGGACTTCTGGGGTAATATTTTGATCATCCATTTCCTCAATAGCATATCTTTTGTTATCAAACTTCTTTGGAAGTGATCTAAGAATTTTTGAAACAATTTAATTCCTATCATAGGTTATACCATTTGCATGTAACTTAATCACAATGTCAGTAACCTAATATAGAAATCATCAAAGGTTTTAGTCTCAAACATGATAAGAGATTTATATTGTTGAATAAGCATTTGATTTTTAGTTGCTTTAACTCTCATATCACCCTCATGTACAGTTAAAAGAGTATCCCAGGCCTCCTTAGAAGTAGTGCAGGATGACATCCTCTTGAACTCATGTCCATTTATAGACATAAATATGGCATTCTTGCCATTATTGTTACATAGCGAAAAAAATTTCTCATCTTTAGTGAATTCACTTAGTAACTTCCTGATTCTCACAAGACTTCCTTCAGCTACTGGTTTAGTAGGAAAAGTGTAACCATTTTCTATAACTTCCCAGACTTCATCTCCGAGAGTTCCTTGAATGAAGGAAATCATACTTACCTTCCAGTAAGGAAAATTGGTTCCATCAAAGAGAGAGGGGGTCTGGACAGGTTACCTATTCTCTCAAATTTCTTGTCCATATTTTTGTTTTGAAAAAAATAACTTCAGAAACACGGGATCTAAAAGATTTTAAAATAGCGAAGCTCTGATACCAATTGAAAAAATGTCACTTAAGATGTTTAAAATAGATTTAAGCTATTAAAATGACTTTGAACTGTTTGTTCCAGAAACTCTTTTAATCAAAATAAATCTTAACACAAGATGTGTTTAAAAACTTATCAAAATAGTTTGTACGAGTGTGAACGAGTTATTTCAGATCTAGAGTAAACCATATTTGTAAAACAAAACTTTAAACTATTAAATCAACTCAGCTTTAGGAGAAGGTGATGAGAGTATGAGGAAGAACACAAGTAGTTTTTTACGTGGTAAAACCCCACCCAATTAGGGAAACGTCCACGGTGTCCTCTACGACACAAAATAAAAAACCACTAAAATCAAAGTAACAAATTACAAGATATTCAACAATTAAAACAAAATAAACACACATAAACTAAGTTCAAGATCGTTACCAACTCCTCTAGATTAGATTTGACTTCTCTGAAGGTTATTTTTGTTGATGTTCTCTACTGCTTTGTAACTTTACTCGATTCCAGTCTTTACGTCGACTCCAACAAGTTCAAGATCATTCAACCCACACTTTAAGTGTGGTAGCGTGAAAGTGTAGTGGTGATGTGCTCTCTAACATATGCATGAAACACACTCACACTTTATACATACAAAATGACTTAATAAAATTACAGAATCACTAGACATGCAAGGTTGTCTAAAATCAGTTTAGTCAAACCAAAATCAGACTTTAAACCTTTCAATTTATCCGTAGATCAAGAGGGAATCTTGTTGAGAAATATCCAAGATCCTAATACTTTCGGGTTTTGAAAATATTATCTAGAAAATGCAAATCCCAATTAAGATCTCAAAACTAGGACTTAGCCTGATAGTTTAAGTAAAATGAAATCAGAAGAAATATTGTTGGTATATGGTTTAAAAACATGAAATCAGTTTAAAATAACCAACAAATATGATTTCTCGAAATAAGAAATCAAAACAGAAATCTATCTACGTGATTTGTATCACTAAGATGAGATCTCAGGTTTCTATGCGGAGAAACTGAGAACCTCTACCAACGTGACTAAGTTGGAACAATGATCAAGAACAAGAGAGGAATACTTATCAAACCATGATCTAAGAACTCAACACTCAAGGTTTTTAAATCTCAGAAAAGTGTTCCTGAGTTAGGTTTTGACGAAGTTAGATTAGGGTTTCAACACTCTCTCTAATATTTTCTCTCTCTTCTCTCTTTTTTCTCTCAAATGAGGAAATAGCCACAAATGGCATCTATTTATACTAGGCATCGAAGGATCTCGAACAAGGGTTTGAAATCTAAGGCAGAGATTAAAACGATTTAAAACGATGGAGATCTAATGGTTCACAGTTGGCGGAGGGAATGAACTACTCTGATTGGTTCAAAAACGTTTCACTTGGATCAATTCTAATACATGCAGACCATAGATAAAAATAATCCAATGGTTAGAAATTTGTTTTAAGTTTGTGAGTGCAAAGAAACACAAATCCACCCGCCCAGTGTGCAACATGTGTACGCTCTAGATTCAATTTCACATGCGTGTTTTTGGTTCTCCAAAAAATCTCATTTTCCACCACAATATTTTCTGTCGCTTTTGATTTTTACCCAAGCCAGTTTTAAGGACAAATTTTAATTATAAAACAGCCCAAAAACTTTACAAAGTTCAAATTTGAATTTCCTAAAATCGTTTTAAAATTATTAGAAAATTCTTAATATATCCCAAAAAATATTTAAAAATCATTTTAAGGGTATTTAACTCACACAAGATTATATTATGAATAAAACACTAAATGTATGAAATCCTAGTGAGTGGTGTAGTGTTATACGTTCATGAACTTATAGAGGAATACCAATGATGATTATGAAGTTCTGAGGCTTTTTGGTTCAGCTAGGAATAGACACAATTTTGCCACTATTTCCAAACTATATGAGCTCCTATATAGTGTAGACTCAAATGAGTCAAGGATATAGGGTGCTTCAGGCTTAATTCCGGACAAAACTATTTGAGTCATAGGATAGATTTTCATGGTATATTCTTCCAAGCCTATGACGTTTGAAGAAGTTGAAGATGTATCGGCTAGCATTTCAAGTGGACATCATTTATCGATTTCTTGTGCCTTTTTATGCGTCATCAACATCACATTGTTCAAAGGTATCCAAAAGGTATGAATGCAATTATGTATATTTAGGACCTTGGATATTTTATTGGGTGTATTTTATTAAATATTTTTAATGACTTCATTTTTCTCAGAAAATATATTTATTTTTTTATTTAACTTTTCATAAAAGTTTTGGGCTTGAAAAGGATCTTTATATTTTTTGTAAAGTTGTTCGAACAAATCTGGGATCTCGTTTGAACGAGATTCCCGATCATTTGAATGAGACTTCTAACGAGTTTAGCCATTTTAATCCCTGACTTATCATTAGTAAAGTTGTTCGAACGAGTTTTAGCGGGAACAGTTTTTGGCAATTTTTTCCACTTTTCCACTCTTTTTCCCCACTATCCTTTGAAAAATTTAAGATGTGAGGGAATCAACTTTTTTAAGGGACTTTTTCCATAATTTCCAAAGGCTTGATAGAGCAAATATCTTCCAAAAAAAAGTCCCTTGGTGTTTGTTATTCAAATTGATTTATTCAAAGAACAAAACCAAGTTTACACACAATAATTTGTTTAATCCAAGTTCTTCATATATATATCTTGATTGGAGTTTATTTGGCACCTTTTTTTCTCTACACCATCAAGAAGAGAGTTTGGGTTATTTTCCATCCCCAAAAAGAGTTTGTTTACGTGCGACGGTGTTCCCTCTCGAAGAAAGGCTTCACGTGAGGATGACGGTGACCAAGAGCCCCATCGATAGATTCTGAGACCGTGGAGGAGTCCATGGTTATCTACTAGGTGGAGGTGTTTACAAGAAGGAGTGTTACGGCTTGGACGGAGTCAAGTTGTTGGTGTAAGTCTACTGTCTAGTAATTGTAATTCCATACGTAGTGGATTTGTTAGGCCAGGGTCGTCCGAGGATTTTTCCATTGGGGTTTTCCTCGAACATCAGCGTGTAGTGTGATATGATTGGTTTTTATCTTGCAAATCACCTTAGAATGTATGCTTAGGTTTAAGTAAGATAAAATTGGGTTTAATCACATTTTAGTTTAATTTGGTGCTAATTAAATTTGGGTGATGTTTAATTAATTTAATTCAAGTCGACTAATTGTAATTTGATAAAAATTAGTTTTGCCTAAATAGAAAAATGAATTAATCTTGTTAGGCAAATTTTCAGGACATGGGCTGAATTAATTTGATTTAAGTGAAAATTTATTTGTTAAATAATTTAATTTTAATTTGAAAGAAATTAAAATTTGTAGGTTGTGTTGTTTATAATTCTAACCATCCTATTCCGCATTAAAGGATATTCATTTTAAAAGAAAAACTTTAAAATTTAGGGGCCTCCGCGTTTTCAACTAACTTACTTATTGTGGTAACCTCTTTGACTTTAATGTTGAGGACACGAACTAAACTGTCACCAAACTAGCATGACCGGCCCAAGCCAACACTGATGTCGAAAGATCCAATATTGACCTCACCACGTCACTCCTGAAAGGAATGTTGAACCTAGAGATCTGATACCATTTGTACTGCCCTGACCCAGATTTATGGGTTACCCATGATCAACTCGGTCCGACCCGAGCGTCAGGTGTGAAGTGCAATGAAACAACTTACATAATATTGCTAGTCCAGTGTTATTTTAATTAACATTTCACTTGATTAACATGCCATTCCAATTTCAGGTTAAACTACGTGAGGGACCCATGGGGAGAACTTCGAAGTCTAAGCATACAGGGCTACTAACGTAATATAAAAGAAAGTACTTACCGATAGAACACTCTCAAAATACAAACCCGCTCCCAACCTACCGTAACAAGCGAGTGAGACAATTCTCAGTGGGAAATATACAAATGCAGTATAGAATTTAACGACAAAAGGAAGACTCTGACATGTAATCTTACGTGCACATGTAACTACCTTGTATACATATGTATAAACATACATATACATATACTTAATGCAAGAAACAATTTATTTCTGAAAACCTTGTTTATCCAGATCAATTCATCTTAATCTTATAAAAGACTTAATTTTTTCAAATTTAGCATTTCTCGCTTTATTTAACACATATGGTTCAATACTTGAAACCACTAAACTTGATTTGATCGAAAATTATTTCTTTATCGAAATCACCCTTTTTAACATATCTGATGCACATTAGTATTTCGTTGAAAACCACCCTTTCAACACACGCGTCCACAGTGTTAGAAAATACTCATTTAGCCTTTGAAAACCTTTTACAACACATTCTTGTGTTAATTATGGATTTAACCACTTAGGTTTCTTTACCACCCATTTACCCACTTACTTTACTCTTTTTCCTTACTGTATGGACATTAATCAATTACATATTTACTTGTGCATTTTAACCCTTACCGGAATACTTATTAATTCATTCAAGTTAGGTTGTATTAACAAGTTTCACCACACTACCCATTTATTGACATGACCTTATTCCTTTATCTTTTCTCACAATCTTCCAAATACTGCATACTTCAACGGGCTCCACACCACCGGCTATGCGCACCATATGCTATAGCCGATTATTTTGGGTCTTTCACTCCAAGGCTCTGGGCCCTCCTTAATTATCCTAGTGTCATCCGAGTTCCTTTATATTTGTTTCAACATTTTACGAATGTTCACATAATTTCACATTCCTTTTACCCGGCTGAAGCCAAAACTTGGGGTTTCATCCCAGCTTGTGCTACACTTTGAAATTATCATTTCATTTCCTTTACACTTTAACCTTGATTTTATTCCAACAATCATATTCATTTAGGACCAATTTGTGCAACACATTTTCCAATATTTTTATTTCATAAATATGTTCCACTTTAAGTAAAATTACCATTTTACCCATTTATTTCCAAACTCATCTTTTACTCCATTTCCACAAGTGTTAATTTTTTCAAAACACTATTTAGTTACCCACACTAATTTCTTAAGTGTTTTAACTCCTTTAACACCTTTTTAACCTTGGAGTAAAATTCTTCTTAATTGGGAATACCCTTATCTCATTATTTTCTTTCCAATTTTATAAGTGTTAATATTTTACAATATTACTAAGTTATACACACCAACTTCTCAATGTTTAACCATTAACACTATTTCAACATTTTTACTAACCGTTTTTCTAAACTAGACGTTTCTTTAATTTCATTATTCAAGAAATCTAATTACACATAAAGACTACTTTATAGGAATATATCATTTCTTTTTATCAACACGAGTAGTTTTGCAACTTTGTACTTATCACACTTTTAACCTATTTTTCACACACTTTTAAGACAAGAATTTCTACTTTTCTAATTTCATGTTTAAGCCCAAAAAAATCATCTTTAAATTTTTTTATAGACTCAGTGCCAAAATACTACAAGTTTATATGCATGATAAGAAGAACTTTAAACTTTAAATCCTATTAATGGGCTAAACATACATTTCCTTTTTAGAAATTCTTCATACTTGCAAAATATACTTTCAAGGCATAAAAGACATTTAATTTCTTCAAACTTAACAAATGTCCATTGTTCATAAAATCTTCATTTTTGCAAGAACATTATTTTACATATGTTTACCAAAAATAAATCATTATTTTCAAATATTTTATTTCATAAAATGTTTAACATTAATCTTTATAGAAAATACACTATTTTTATAAAATACATATTTTTATATTTCAAAACCTTGAAATATTTATTCATTCTTTATTTTCAACAAAATAACATTTTACCAACAATTTTATTCCATAAAAATATTTATTATTTACTACACGTGATTTTCATTATATAATCAAATACACCTTATTTATGTAATCTAACAACAGGATTACAAATAATGCAAATAGAGTCTTAAATACTATGGATAGATTTTTTCTCCTCTAAAGGCTCCAATGGTAGTGGAAATGTTGGTGTAGGAGGAGCAACCCGCACCTCCAAAGGTGGCCTCAAGGGGTTACCAAATGCAACCTCCAAAAATGCTCCAAATGTGCTTTATCCATGCTTCTAAGCAAAACCCACTTCAAACTCCATGGAAGCTCTCATCATCTTCTCCAAAAAAAACACTTCTTTAAAATTTGTAGCTCCACTCAAAAAATGGTGTAAACATGTGTTGTAGGCTTGAACATAGTGGAATATTATGTAAAATGGTGGTGGAGTTGTGGAGGAATAGTGGAAGACATAAAAAATTTGTGGAAGACCTCTCCACTTTCTCTCTCTCTCTCTTCCATCTTCTTCAAGCTCAAAAATACCCCAAATACACTAAACACACCCTTATAAAACACCCCAAACACCTCAAATTCATATTTTGACCAATATGGGCTAATCTGAGCTCAACAACTCAAAGATCTAATGGTTAGGAATGTGACATCACACAATGGAAAATCAGAATAAAACATTTTCATAGCACCTCATTCGAACGGCATGTCAACCTCGTTCGATGGGAAGCTTTGCGCGACCTTAACACAACATGCCACGGTTATGAAGAAACATCCCGTTTGAAGTTTGTTTGAACCTAGCTTGGAGAGACGTTCTACCTCGCTTTTAACGACCTCCTCATGTCGTTTCAACGATCTTCTTTATTTTCCATTCTTTTATTTCTTCAATTTTTGTCCCACAATTTTTTATAATTATCATCATACCTTACAATATCACAACTTATACCAAATTTAATTGAATTACTGGGATAGGGTATTACAGTTGTAGTCGGCCTCCAAAGAAAATACCAGTGGATATAAGAATGCCCAGACTCAAACATCCATTCTACCCATTCTTATTCGCTCGCTCTCCTAACGATCAGAGGCTCATAAAAGACATACTCAACTGGACCGTAGGGGAGAGTCATCGAGTGTTAACCATGCATCATGTAATATGAAAATCATTGTTATGGGTTCGCCTACTCAATACAAAAACCTGAACTACGACTGCACTTGCGATACAAGTATAGCGGTAAGCCGGGTATCATGAATCCACGAGGAATGTCGTATAGATTTTAATTGATTTATTATTTCAAGAATACAAATGTAAAAGGTGATATGTGGTTATGGTGAAAATAGAGAAAAATAAGAAGTTAAGTCTAAACAATATTTAATTAAAATGAGAGTCGGGATTGCGTACCCAACATGGGCTAAACTACACAAAACAGAATTTCGGTTCGAAAACATTTAAACGGCATTTTTAATTAAAAATAAACATCACATATGAAGGGATTTTAACCCCAAAATACGAGAAAGAACAATTAAGTCAAAATGGTCACATGCGAATTAAAATCCGTTTATCGCTATAACACTAAAGTTGCATGATAAATAAAGTTAAACGCAAAATAATCCCATTTTAATACGCGAGGTTTCGATTAAATGTGATTTTACACAAAACCTAAATGTCGAAGCTCGGCTCCCATCAATGACAGACACACGATCCAAACCCTATTTAACTACTCACTACACGTAATTAAATTAATTAAACAACTAGTTAATTAATTAAGACAAGAAATAAATAAATTAAACTAATTTATCTAGGAAAGAAATAAATAAGCATGGAAATTAAATACACAAACCAAATAGACAAGGGAGAGGAAGAAAAACTTACATTAATGGTGGACGAGGAGAAGGGAGCTATCCAACAAAAAATTCCCAAAGTTGCAAACCCTAGCTTCTAAGAGAAAAAGAAACAATAAAAGAAAAAGATAAAAGAAAATAAAAGGGGTATAACCTCCTAATTAACTAACAAAAGACGAAGAAGAAAGATGTGACAACCCGTGATCCGAGATAAGGGGTGACCAGCCCGATACCCAAATGAACAGGAATCGTGGATGGATATCATCCTCAGCATCAACAAAGATAAACTGAGTATATGGGAAAACCACCCAATAAATCAGAAAACGGGTTGCCAAAAAGTGTAAAATTTTAAAACCAGTTAAGAAAATTAAATTTAAACAACCCAAATCTAATAAGCAAGTGGACTTCCACAAAAATATACATAATGCATCTAAGACGAATGTATACAAAAGGACCGAATAGGCTGTCGATCCACAGCAACATACAATGAAGTACAACAATTAATATCTTACTAATTACATTCATTAAACAAATACAAAAGTTTGGGCCACACGCCCCGATGAAAAGACCCGATCATATCTAGAACACAAAGATGAGGGCGTCTAATTCAATGACCTGTAATATCCACAAAATCTTATAGCCCGTCAAAGTAATTGTAATGGAAACATCAAAACGGGCGTCCTTGTGGGGGAGCACCTGAGCGGATACAATCATATACACAACAAGGAAAGTAAACCGGTCAGGGCCGGGTTCTATATGATCACCAGAAGAAATAAAAAGCATGATAGAAATGAACAGTTATGCATGAATGATAAGGATGATAAACTTACATTACAATTTAACTAAATGATGAAATGAAATGTCATTTACATAAAAGAAAGAAAAGTAAATAACTTAAATTTAAAACCTTTCCTCATTTATCCAATTTCCATTATCTTTTGTATTCCTTAATAGGAATAAAACCATTTATTAACTTCCATAGTTAATTATCTTACCATTTCATCTTTCCATTCCTTAATAGGAATACCATTAATAATCAAGTGCTCTTTATGGCACATTAATCTCAATCCCGTGCTCTTTATGGCACGTATCCATGCTCTTTATGGCATATATCCATCAAGTCCCACTTGATGCAGAAAAGTTATATTCCCATACGTATAACGATCCTAAGACCTCCCCTACGAGTTTCCCCACTGGGCGCTCCCCTATATGACCATCATCTTCCAGGGCCTATCTATAAAAGACAATCTGGGCACCTATCGCGATACGTCAAGAAGCGGCCATATGCCTGCGGGAGAGTCAGGACCACACCCGGAATCCCCTCACCAGCGCATAAAACATATAAAACCCCGCATATGGCCTAGGACTATATCCACCCTGCATTCACTAGCCAGGGGGCATCACCAAGCACGCGAACTTCCCTTATGATGTCATTTAGAGAGGTGTGTTTAAGTAAATTGACATTTACCATATTAAATCTCATTTTCATTTTCAATTTATCATTACTAAATTCCATTTCCAATATCCATGTGATTGGTTCTTTTTATTCGAACCTAACATCATTAAACAACTGGGTTCATTTTATTTGAACCAATCATTTTTATCACAATTTGGGTTCATTTTAGTTGAACCCATCTTCTTTAAACAATTTAAGTTCATTTTATGCGAGCCTATTCCCATCGAATATTATCATGGATATTCCTCAAATTAAAAGTCCCGACTAAATCTCCAAATAGACATTATGATCCTATAATTCCCAAAATTCATAGGATTCCAATAAGCCCCTAAGTCTCCAATCATGGGCATTTAACTTCCTAACTTCAAAAAGTTTGAATAAAAGAAGAAATGCATTAACATTTTTTTAAACACCCCGGGAAATAAACCCCAGATGACCCAATTCTAATCTAGGGTGGCGACCAAACTCGACTAATGCTCTAGGACTCTAAGTTTACTTCTTTCAAGAAGGTTCCTAGGTCCTAAACCTAAAGAAAAAGATAAAAATTTAAACAAGAAAATGACTCAAAACTGCAGGAACCTAATCGATTCGCCCTGAAAGCGAATCGGTTCGGAAGACAAATCCAACCTTCTGCATACTACCGAATCGATTTGGCCTTAACCCGAATCGATTCGGGTACACAAACCTGGGAAACTGCATCTATGCGAATCGATTCGCCCTAGGGGCCGAATCGATTCGCCCCTGCGAAATTTTCAAGAATGGCTATGGAGTTCTAAACTCCAAATTTTCTCCCAACCTCAAAACCAACCAAACCCAAATAATCTAATGGAACTAATACACCAAAAAGATGTCTAATTACCATCATTTACAATATTTATCATCCAAATCCATTTCCAAGGGTTAATACCCAATTAATCTAACAAAACCCTAAAATGATTAAACACAACAAATTCATAACTATCACGACTAATTATTCTCCTTAAATCATATAATAGCAAGTAGGTAACTTGCCTTGATCATGCAAATGCAGATTTGATTTGGTGTAGATAACCATCCAAGCTTGAATCTCCAAATCCCTCTTTTTCTCCCAAAATTCTCTTCCTCTCTCTATCTCTCTAAGTTAACAATTTGGTCTTAAGAGGAATAGTAAGTCGTAGCAAGACTAAATCGGGCCATTAGTCTAAAATGCCCAACTTTAATGACTAATACGCGATAAAATGATACCCAACTACACATTTAAGCGATAACCAGTCAAAAGTGCCCGAAATACCAAAATACAATATGGCACTTATTTTGACTATATCGCACCTACCGGGACTAACTACACCCTCCATATTATCATTTGGAAATTTTATAACTCATTTTACTTCCGGTTTCTCATTAAACCAAAATGTCATTTTATATCTTATGACACCATAAATCACCACATGGATATTTTTACCTACTCATTAGGTAATCATACAACATTTCAGTAAATATTAACCTTTTTCATATTAAATTAATATTTACTCAATATCCATCATTTTATAATTAATTACTACACCTAGTAAATAAATATAAAATATGTTATCAAACGTGAGGGTTGTTACAAAAGAGAAATAAAAAAATAGAAAATGGGATAGCAGCAAAACAGAGTTGGCCAAAACAGGAACCGAATCGATTCGAAAACAGGGGACCTGAGCATTTCTTAATTTCGAATCGATTCGTAAGGGTGCGAATTGATTCGTACCTGAGACTTTTCAATTCCCATGCCCACTACTAAGAGATTCCAATAAAAACAATGACACAAGCATTGGAGCGCAACAACAACCATAAAAAACGCCTAAGGCCGATATTGAAGACCTGCTGCGACAAAGGAAAACCACCCTAGACCCATTTCAAGTTCAAGCCGAGAGCTGCCACAAACCCAAAACTACATGGCCAAAAATGGCCAAAAACCTTCATATCTATTAACGGTGAGCAAAGACCCATTTCGTGAAATTGACAAAAAATCAACGATCCATATGCGCCTGTGGTCAATAATCTTGCTCCAATTTTGGATGAAACCGAAACACGAGCAAAACCGGAGCTAAGAACCCAAATCGCCATTTCAGAAACGATGTTTGCTGCAAAAACGGGTTAGGTACATGGAGGGTATTTAAGAAATTGTTAGTAAAAGAGATAAGGGACATGGGGGGAATTAATAAAATTATTATTTATTTCTTATAATTCTTCCTCCGATTAAAGGTCCGTGTTTTCTTCGTTCGGATTTTGATTTGAGCATCGTTAACAGCCACGTGAAGCTTATCCTGAGGGATACAACTTTCGTGAATACTTCGGGCAAAAATCCCGAAGTGTGAAATTATCAAAATGTCCCTGAATGCGCGAACTCTTATGAAACTTTATCGAAACGCGACGAAACTTCGCATTGAGCACCCTAACACTTATATATGATCAATTATACCTCAAATAAAGTATTAGCGTATAAAATGGAGGTTGTCTTATTAAAGAGCATAAATATAGCAATTACGGTACCCGAGAGGGCTAAAAATGTAATAGTTAATGGGCGTAAATAGGTAATATTTGCGTCATATCAGAGAGATAAAGGGTCCCGAGTTAGGCTGAACCTCTCTAGCAGCCATATATATAAAAGCAAGGGGTTTCCCCACAGAAAGGACATTCCCAGGAGCAGAAAGAGGAAAGACCGTTTGTGGTCTCAACCAGAATCAAATGTATCGGTCTCTTGGCCTCCTTCATTTGTAAAACTACATATGCCGGGAAAATATAGACACGAGCAGTGACGATAATAAGAAAGTGCTGAAATACTAAAGGTAAGGCCAAAATGACTCTTCAACCAGCCCTATGCCCTCTTATAGGGTATTATACAGGGAAAAAAAGTCAACTGCCACCATTAGGTCAATCTTATCCATAGTAAGGAATTATCGAGCGATAAGGTAGTCCACTTCCAACAGTTCAACAGGAAAAGAGATTGCTCATCAACTAAGATAAGGCTTTAAGATGGGCTGGTCCACACCATATCCCGTCAATCAGCAATAGTCTTTAAATTTTGGACATATTTACTCCAAAGTAAAACAAAATAAATTATCCTCTCGGTAATAAAAATGTGCAAAAGCTTGAAAGAAATCCCAATTAATTTACATGGTCCTCTGAGATAATAAATGAACCAGACCGTAGCAGTATAGCCCCCAAAATAACCAATCATCGAAGTTGTGAATGAAGTTATCTATCTGACAATTCAAAGCGGATTGATAATCAAAGTTTGGAAGCGTCATTTCAATAAAGAAACTACGAACAGATTGTAGTGTCTAAATATTATGAGAGAAATAATGCAGAAGGTGTTCCGATGCCAAAACCCCTTCAAATTTATAGAAAGGGGCAATTGATCGATCGGTCCCTCCCTAGACCGATCGATCATCCCATCAAAGTTCGAATATGTAATCTTCTCTTACAGACCTGCTAACTGAAAATCCAGCTCATATGACTTGTTACGAGAATAAATACTGCAAAGAATCTGAAAATGTAAAAATAGGATTATTTTCCATTTTCTATTTCATTATCCTTGTCAATATTATGATAAAATGATTCCAATAACCCAAAAATAAATCCACTTTCATATATAAGCATGTTTTGTACACAATTCTAGGAATTAAGGACAAATCCCCTTAAACATTAAAAACAAAATATAAAATATAAAACACATAAATACAAAATTAAAAAGGATAAAATCAATACCAATGACCAATAAAGAACGAGTCACCTTCATCCTTCTTAGAATCCAAATTCAAGACAGCAACGCGCGCTACATACTCTCAAATAATTAGGCCTCCCCGATGAGGTATAATAAAGTTAGGTCATCTATACTTAGGACGCACTCGTCGTGAAGACTCAGGCACTTCAGTCGCTCAAACACCCGAACCATCATTGGGAAAGGATCCCAAAATATCCTCGATCAATAGATGCACCTAGCCCAGACTTTTCATCATTTTACAAAGGTAGGCTAGATAGGCGCTCATCGTCTGGGACATTATCTTAAGCACTACCCAAGTGACAGTGAAATCTTGTAATAATAAATGGTGCATCACAAATTTAATCTCAAGCAAACTAAAAGAAAAAATAATTGAATTAAATAAAAATTCATTAGGTGCCTCATCTCCTACACGAACGGAGAAATAAGGATGGGAAGGAGAAACTGCTACCTCGTACTCTACACCGTCATCCCTTATATACCAAATGGACAAGCTCAAAACCCAAACGACAAGTGGAGGGGTTGAGGAATGGTTCGTCGATACAGCAGGTCCCATAGAGGTCCACCAAAATACGAGAAAAAATTAGCAGTAGGGTGAGCCTCCCCTGAACCCTTGCCCTCTCCAGGTTGGAGGACCTCCGATATCGACCTCTTGGCAACGAAGTTTTCATAAGGAATGGTATAGTTAAAGTGGGAGACCCCCACCTCCACTCACTGTATGAATGCCTCCAAGTCATCTGAGATAAGAAAATATGGTGCCCTCATCTCAAAAGGAGACACCACAGATGTAATCAACTGTCGAAAAAGGTTTACTGAAGGACAAACATCTCCCTTAAGAGGAAATTTACACCCCCGTCACTTCAGAAGAGAAACTAATAAGCGGTCTAGGATGCATCCCTGCTCGTAACCCAACGACATCGAGACATGGTCCAATGGAATAAAAAAACCTGCAAGTCAAGTAAGAATAATGAGAAAACATAAATGATGCAAAAATCTAAAAATCAAAAAGAAGACCAGGAAAGT
Organism: Sambucus nigra; assembly: GCA_949130495.1. Lineage (NCBI taxonomy): Eukaryota > Viridiplantae > Streptophyta > Magnoliopsida > Dipsacales > Adoxaceae > Sambucus > Sambucus nigra. The sequence continues at coordinate 303,458,859 of OX422207.1, read as the reverse complement.
AACATACCCTATCAGCGATCAATCCGTTTAGTAAAGTGAGAATCTCTTAATCTCTCTCAAAAAGTACATCAAAAACCCAAACCTCGATTGTCCTTTCTCCATCACCTTTAGCGGGACCAACAATCCTACTTTTGAAAAATCAAAGGGCCCTGGTAGACCCCCAAGGATCACAAGAACCCCTACCTGCATGAAGAAAATAAAAAATATTAGTAACATAGTAGAAAAGAAATTTTAAATGTTAAGTAAAGCAAAAAATAAAGTATGCCTCCCAAACATTAACGTAACAAATGGGGGGCTCATCCCTACGTCTCGAAAGGGTGCTCATACTGGCATAAAGTAAGTCCAAAGTCAAATCGCACAAGTCATATTGGCAAGCGCAACTAAATTAGCATAGAGGAACGAACAAACTAGTGTGGACTACCTTTGCATGAGAGGAGTAGATAGTATGATCAAGTGCAAAGAGGAAGAATCACTAGGTCGCATCATCCCCTAAATCCCTCATTGGCCTACGCATATGATTACCCACGAAGGTAAGAACAATCATCGTTCGTTAGAAAGTGTCTAGAAGAAACCCTAGTGTTACCTTGATGGCGTCCCTCAAAAGCCTAAGATGGTGGGGGTCATCAGTTGGAACTAAACCGATGGAAGTCTAGTTAGGACATATATATTAAAAAGGGTAAGTGTTATCTCACCCGTCGATAGATCGAATGTGGAAGTAGTATCCCACCACCTCTCTATTAATTCCTACACCATGAAGGTGCTACGAGTTATCCCCATTGAGTCCAAAAAAGGACCAAATCCCAGGTCCCATATTCTATCCCTGACGACATAAATGAAGTGCTCACTTTCCAAAAGAGCCACTACCCGCCTTAGGAAACCCTTACGACGGACGCGAGTGGAGTTATCCTTCCGATGCTCCAGAACAGTACGTAATATAATAATTATAAATAAGAAAACAAAATAATGCATCATAAATACATAGAAAATATAAATGATGTCTCAAAAATAAATGCATAATAGGTCACGATGCACAGCGTCAGAAAGGTACATAACAGGATCTCGCAACAAGTCAGTCTGATCTCCAGGTTGGGGCATGTGGTGGGGCACCCCCAGGTCCCTCTCCTCTGACTCCTCGAAAAGATCTACGCTCACCCATTCATCAGGATTGTCATCCTTAGGATTAGGAGTTGTGATGGGAAGGTCGCCCTAAATAATATCCAATAACTCTTTAACAATATCTCTCTCGGCCATGATAAAGAGAAAACACTTACAAATTCAATAGAAAATACAGAAAACTAGAGCTCTGAGTAAGTAGAAAGTGTGATAAGTGAAAATTGAAAACAAATTCGAAAAACTTCCTAATTTAGAGGGACCAGGCACTTGTCTGATTGGTCAATAGAGCGCTTGGCAAATCTGTTAAGTGGTCCCAGTGCTTGCCCGATCGGTCAAGCGCCCCAGCTCTAATAAAAATCATTTTTTCAAAAAATTCCTCCAAAATTTATATTCTTTTTCAAATTATTTTACCAAGATCCAATTAATTTAAATACTTTTCTCCCTCAAACACATCAAATTCAGATTCCCTATTAGACTTGTCACAAGAGGACACTTTTCTAATGATTCAGTGTATCGATAAACACCTTGTCCCGAGAGGATACTTTCCTAATGATTCAATGTATTGAAAAATACCTTGTACCATGCAAACACGTTCCTAAAGATTTAAAGTATCAGCAAACACCTTGTCCCAAAATAAAACTTCCCTAATGATTCAGTGTACCGATAAACACCTTGTCCCAAGTGGACACTTTCCTGAGGAATTGGTGTATCAACAAACACTTTGTCCCATGCAGGTATATTCCTAAACATTAGATGTATCGACAAACACCTTGTCCCAAGAGGACAGTTTACGATTGATTCAGTGTATTGATAAACACCTTTTCCCAGGAGAATAATTTTCTAATGATTGGGTGTATTGACAAACACCTTATCCCAAGTGGACACTTTTCGAACGATTCGGTGTACCAATAAATTCCTTATCCCAAGCAGACAGTTTCCTAATAATTCAGTCTATTAATAAACACCTTATCCTAAACGTACGCTTGCTTAATAATTCAATGTATCGCCAAACACCTTGTCCCAAGCGGATAATTTCTCAACGATTTAGTGTATCGATAAACACTTATCCCAATGGGACACTTTCCAAAAGATTCGTTGTATCGACAAACACCTTTTCCAAAATGGGCACATTCCTAAGGATTCGGTGTATCCTCAAAATCATTATCCCAAGCGGGTACTTTCCTAACGATTTGGTGTATCGACAAATACCTTATCCCAAGTAGACACTTTCGAAATGATTCGGTTTATCGATAAACACCTTGACCCAAGTGAACACTTTCCTAATAATTCGTTATATCAATAAACACCTTGTCCCAAGCGGACACTTTCCAAATAATATAGTGCTTCACCTCGCCCAATGCGGATGAAAAATAACATTTCATTGTCTTTTATAAGACATCGCTAGACAAGCATCACAACCCTTCACGATAATTAGACTAACTCTCCAAGTAGAGTAATACACAAGCATCCTATCATAAGTAAAAAGAATCCACAGAAATAGCATAACGGTAATAACGTTCATATAAAAGAACTCCGTTGTTGAGGGGCTCTATAGGCACTCCATTATACTCTATGAAGGTAAACACATCTACCATGATCTTCCAAAGGTCCAAAAGATATCCCAAACTCAATAGGACCTTCCTAAAAGGTCCAAAAACCTAAAACAGCCCAAAAAATTACCCAAAAGAGTCAACCAATACAGTGGAGCCAAAGGTCCAGGATGACATATGCATAACCGATCGATCATGCACACATAGTATCCTTAATCGATCGGTCATTAACCCTAAAAATTTCCTATTAAATAAGGCCTTCGCCTACCTACTGAAAGCATTAACTTTGATTTATTAAAGTAGAACATTTTATCCAAAAATAAATTTCTCTCTAGATATCCCCAAAAATCTCTCCATTTGTTATCATAAGCCTCTTTAAGTTTAGATCTAGTGTTCTAACTTCTAGCCCTAACTTCTCATTTATCATCCAAGTTCAAAATAATAACAAAAACCCATTTCCTTTTTTTCTTCTTTTAAGTTCTTTCTCCCTAAAATTATCCTTAGATCCATTTTTAAAAAGTTCGGTCCTAAACCAGAACACTACTGAAATAAAAAGGAGTACATGTAACTTTGCAGGTACATGGTCTTACTATTTTATTTTGAAGTGTTGTGCTACAACACCGCCCTAAGATACTTTACATGTGTTTCATTATATAAGGCTTGATCTTTCTGAAAAGGTTATGTTCAAACTATGTTAACTTTTATTCTGCCTATAGTAGATTTATAGACATATTAGGGAAGCCCAATCTCTAAAACTCTAGTCAGATCTTATATATATATTCAAATATTTTCTTCATCACTGTAAAAAACTAAACAAAAGTCTTAAAGTCATTGAATATTCTTACATAAATTAGAAGATCACTATAACTGGGGATTTCATCTACTATTTTGTTCTTAATGGTGAAGTTCTGGTCATTCCTTCATCATCAAATGAATTTATGGGTGAAATAACTTTGTTCGAATTATCCTATGAACTTAAAACTATATACTTTTTTAGATTTAACCTACTTAAATCATTAAACATCTCAAATGATCAAAAAAAGACCAGACCTCCCACATCGAGCCTCTATATGGAGGGAAATTACTCTTTGCTCGTTAACGAACTACGTGGACTTTGAATCACCTCGTGCGAGTATGTAAGATCATTCGGACTGTCATCTGAGTGAACCAATCCAACTTTTTACATATGCATCCTTTATCTATATTATCTATATACACATCCCATAACGCATCACACAGTCTAGATACATACTAAAAATTTTCTCTTTATTATTTTTTTACACCATAACATGCCATAATAAATGTTTCACATCTATATTTGAGATCGAAATGGTGGAACGGGTGCCTAACACCATTCCAATCTATAACCTAGACCCCAAACCCTTAACTTTCTGGTTAAACATGCAGATCACTTGTCATAATTAGGTCTTCACTAAGACCTACCACTTTTTATCCTTTTTTAGTAAAATAGACTAACAATCCTATTTTTTTATTTATCCCATTTTTTAAAAAAAAAACTTTACGCAACCGAGGCGGTGATCGTGCATCACTAATCGAGGATCTGGGAAGAAGAATGGGGTTCTCATAATTTTATCCAATTGATTCGGGATTGTGAATAGAGGAGGGAAACTTAGGTAGAGTTTGATTTTTCAAGTGCTTTTGAGCATTCTTCGTTGTAAACCCCCTTCTTCTCATTTCTTAACAACTAAAATAACGGTCGACATCTTTTAAATGATTTGCAGATGAAGCGATTAAATATTACAAGCATCTGAAATAGGTTTTTAACATATCTAACTGTCTTGGGTGGTTGAATAGTCCTTATTTCCTCGATTTGATGGAGATTTGCTTGGATTCCCTTTGGTTGACCAGATAACCTAAGACCTTGCCAGACTAGAACCCAAAATGGAATAATTGGCTGCATTGAGATTCATTCGATAATACTGGAGGAATTCAAATGTCTTCGCTTGGTCTAAAAGTTATCACCTTTTAGTTTAATTTTAACGAGCATGCTGTTTATTTACACATATATGGTACCACTCAGTTGATGCCTAAACATCTTAGGTGATTAGTCACCGGTAGGTCATTCTTGCATTTTTTAATCGAAATGACATGACTTTATAATATTAAAGGCCAAGGGTTGTGATCGAGGAATTTGATGATAGCCGAAATAAACATCCAAAAAGCTCATCCGTTCATGGCTAACTGTGGTGTCGAGTAACTTGTCAATAGTTGGAAGGAAAAGTTATCCTTGGGATATGCTCTATTTAGGTTAGTGCGTTCTATGTAGACTCTATACACTTTATTACTCTTCCTAACCATGCCAGTGTTTGAGATCCACTTAGGGAATTGAAATTACTTGATGAACCTTGCCTTCAGAAGTTTCTTAACTTCCTCTTTCGCTACTTTTACATTTTTGGGACTATTCGTCATTCCTTTTGAGAAATCATCGAGAATAAGGGGTCCACACGAAGTCGGTGTCACATTACTCCGGGTCAATGCGAGGCATATCATATGGATTATAGGCAAACACATCATGGTTCTTCTTGAGTAAAGAAACCAACTCTTCTTTTTCGTGATCAACGAGCAAGCTGCCGATCATAAATTTTTTATCTTCTGTGAGTTATCGAACATAAGTTCTTATAATGATTCCATGACTCTATCAGTAGTGGCCAGCCTTATGTCTTCTACCACCAATTTCCCATACTTTAGTTACTATTTAGAGTGGGTATCTCCGTCCATGTCTTCCACCTTCTCTTTTTCATTTCCTACTTAAGTCTGATGGTCATGATAAAGTACTACCTAATAGAATCTTGATTCACACATATCTCTATTACCCACGGTCAGTAATGCATTTGAGTTTCTAGTGATACGTGCATGGAACTACCTTCATTAAATGGATCTATCCTCATCCAAGAATCGCGTTGGTTGGAGATTTAATGTCTATGACTGATAATTTGATTAATTTTGATATGCTTCAAGTTTATACTAGGAGCATAACCTTTCTTAGCGGCATCACCATTCTCCTTAAAAACTAAGCATATGGATGGTCTCGTTTTTTAAATCTTCAATAATTTAATTAAGTAGGTTGAACATCTTGAGATACATCACGACCAAAGAACTTACCTAGTCCACTAGTAGCGTATCCACATCCTAATTGGTGATTCTCAGTATGATTACAAGTACATAATGATGTGGAGTTCTGACTCCAACCAGGATTTCTTTAATGAAAATAATGTTGTTATCATAGTCAATCTGCTCTAGTCGATGATGAGTTTCGTCACTAGGTTTGGTTGGGCCGATCTAGATAGCTTCCACGACTGCAGTGATTTTCTTTAACTCTGTTGTAACAGTGTTGCCTAGAATATGGTTAGGTATTGAGGCCTCATGAATAGACGCTAACTCTTGTCTTATCTCCTTATTATCTAAGAATTTTCCTGCCTTTTGATCGCGCTCAATGGGACCTTTCTTATTCTTTTTCTCTACAGCATCGTTCATGTGGCCTACTTGGGCTAGGTGTTCGAGATGAGACTTGAGCACTTTGAAATTCTCTTATTTTTGCTCATACTCCTTGCAATAGAATAATCTCAAGTTTGTGTTCCTTTTTGAAGGGTCCCTTATATCTTCCTCGGCCATTTAAAATACTGTTGGTGTTAAATATCATTAAGAAACCTATATATTGTCTCTTTAAAAATAGTGTTGATAGTATGTTGAGCCTTATCGAGGTCCACTTTCTCCTCTCCCTTAGGTCCACCATTCTGCTTCTTGCCACCATTTTTGGGAGCATTCTCCTTGTCTCCATTCTTTCTCACCTTTGATCAACTGTTATCCTATTGTGTGTTTTCCATTACATCCTCCACTTTAGCATAATTCTTAATTCGAGATATTAGGTCATCTATAATGGTTATTTACTTCATGGTGAGGGGATGATATAATATAGAGTTGTTCGACGAGCCTATCTTAAATCAGGTTATCGCCACGTTTTCGGAGCAGTCTTCCACCTTATTATAAATTTCCCAATATTGTCTAGCATACTCATTAAAAGTTTAGTGGGGCTTGTTCTTCAACATGAGGAGTGAATCCATCATCTTTGAATGGGTGCTTCTGGTTATAAAACTTATGGTTAAGGCCTATACGATTAGTTTAAAGCTAGATATGGATAGGTTTGGTAGTTTCTCAAACCACGTTCTCACTACGACCCTAAACTAGAAGGAATTCAACACATGAGTGCCTCGTTGTTATTCTCGAGCATCGTGGCCTGACAATATTGGCAATCATGATCAGTGGGATCATTTTTCCCATCATAAGTCTTAAATTTAGGGGTGGTGAACCTCTTCAAAGGCTCAAACTCCTCGATTGATCAGGTGAATGGATATTTCATTTGGCAAATGAGGGATCCCATGATAAATTCCTCAATGGTTTTGGATCCTCGGTGGGTAGTATGGTCATCCATATCCCTCCGTATGAGGTTATAAAGATATTTCTTGTCATGACAACTGTCATGGAAATGTTTGCTACCTGGTGATCCCATCTCATAGATTGTTCATGTCTCGAACATCTTCCTCGAGTGTGTAACAGTATAATAAACTCGATGTGCTCCATTGAATAGATTGTCTAAATTTCTTGCCAAAACATATTTGAATCTTTATTCAAGAGATCACCAAAAGCCTTTATCAACATCCAGGACTCACTCAATGTTGAACCTCAAGTACACCACTTAGGAAAGGTATAAGACTTAATGAACTTAGATTAAAATCTTGGTTAATTTGTCTTTATAAATTAAACAATATTTATAATCAACCTTGGTTTTGAAAAATTAACAAATACAGAATGCAAATATACTTTTCATATAGATATATCTATTTTATAAAAAGTTGCATCTTTATATGTATTTTAAGTGTGGATGTTCTTGAGTGTAACAAACATACTTAGAGTTTGACAAAAACTATGACACCCCACCTACTAAAATACCGGGTGGTTAGCCCATGATCAAAATAAAACGTTGGTCTCATATGGCTCATTCTTAGCATCACTGTCGAAAGCATTTTCAGAGTTACTAACCATTTAGTAATTTAATTAAACCGGTGCCAAATTTTATCTTTCATTAATTAACAACATGCGAAAATAAATTATAATAATAATAATAATAATAATAATAATAATAATAATAATAACAATAATAATAATAATAATAATAATAATAATAATAATAATAATAATAATAATAATAATAATAATAATAATAATAATAATAATAATAATAATAATAATAATAATAATAATAATAATAATAATAATAAAACCATCCACCAAAACTGGTAACTGAATACAACACAGTTGAATAATATAAATAAAGATAACCGAGTCAACTATCAGTTCAACAATAAAATACAACAGTAAACTAAAATCATAACGTGGAAACACAAGGTCCAATAAATAACTAAATAATAAATCTAAGGGCGACATGCCCAAATAAGTACTAAAATAAAGTCCCTACAGTAGGGATGAATGAACGAGGCGTCTATAGCAAGGTCTTTTAACTTCCACATGAGATGAAGTCATGTATCCTTGGATGGAATCCTCAAACTGGGCATCCCTGTGACTGGACACCAAAAAGGTTTTGGAAAAGATTTTTGACACGGGTCAGAGCCCAAGTAAAACATTTTGAAAATATTTAGCAAACAGTTAAATTGCAATAATAAAATATGAATGTACACATTTCATATTTAAGCTAGTGTCGCACTCTCTTGAGGTACAGCTCACCCATCAACTAATGTGCACACCTAACGCTTGCCTGCTAACCTTCCTAGCTAAGCTACCCCACATAACTAGCCGTGTTACACCTCTTTCCACCACATTACTCTAACCCTAGTATTCTTACTTTTATTATTAATTATCTACTCATTAACTTATTATTCCTTTCAACTATATTAAATCATGTAACGTACACACTAGTTATGTAAGAAATCCCCTTTTTTAATTCATATAACTTTCATACTAATTATATAGAAAACTACTTTTTAAATTATATAACTTTCACACTTGTTATATAAGAATCACCTTTTTAAATCATATAACTTTCACCTTGGTTATATAAGAAATCATTTTTTTAAATCACATAACTTTCACCTTAGTTATATAAGAAATCACCCTTTTAAATCATATAACTTTCACACTAGTTATATAAGAAACCACTTTTTAAATTATATAACTTTCACCCAACTTATATAGGAAATACATTCACACTTTTACCTTTCACACTAGTATTCATCTCGTATATAATTACCTACTCATATTATATACATACTAGTATAAAACAAAATTCACACACATGTCAAGTATAATAACCATCCATACCTGAGTAAGAACTCACCGGATGTTTTCTCTAAAATTCTATCATCCCAGGTATACTCAATCCATCCGGATACACCGAGATGGTTAGCTCACCGAATCAGAAAAATAAAATAAGCGTAGCGAAGGCGGTCATAGTTCCCCGAGTATGAGACCGAATCATGCCCAAGAGGTCTCACCCCGAAAAGAATCACAACATATAAATACTAGACGCTATGACCCGGGGATTATACTCTCCATGCTCCTCAAGTCAAGGGATTCACACACATCGCACAACCTCCTATGATAGCACTAGAGGGGTATGTATTCCTATAAATATCATTCACACTAATATCTATAAATCAAGTCAATATATATATATATACTATCACACTACCGTATACATATATTTAATAATAGTTTCTGCTAACCCGTGCCTAACGACCGTAGCACTAGACCAAAAATACCCAAGCCTATATACAACTTGTAACTTAATTAATCACACATTAATTATTTTGCATTCAAGTTGTGTCACCCAATTATAATACCCAGACTCACTTGGTCGGTCTGTATCTTTATCTCTCAGAATTTGTTACACAAAACCCCTCTATTAAGTTTAACATTTCTCGTTAAATTTGATATTCGAAAATTTATTATATATATCTATAATAAATTAACCCGATTACTCTGTGCCTAACTCCCATCGCACTAGCCTGAAAATATCTGAGTCACAACCCCGACTCTTAATTTAATTAATTGCACATTAATTAATTTATTAAAGTAGTGTCACTCCCTATAATGCTCGGACACATTCACTCGTCCCGTAATTAAATACCTTGGAATATTTTTCCCATAATTCATTAAACATGTGTCACACACTTTCCACCCTCCTAATCCCAATTATATCCACCTATAATTGTTAGGATATATGCCCCATATTTATTTCTCACCAAATAAGTAAGTCTCAAATTAAATTCGAACAACTTAATTGCCGGCTACCCCCAAACAGGTTCGGCCTGAACCCCAAACCCGTTCACCCGCAAATCCGAACCGGTTCACTGCATCTGAGCAGCGAACCCTCTTCTTCTACAACACGTTTTTTCCTCCATTAACAAACTTTTAAGCTTTTTGGTTCTACCCCAACTATAATACGATCATTCTTAACATAAATACACCTCCAAATCAGGTTTTGAACATCAGCCAAACCTTTAAACACTATTGATTTAAATCATAATCCATCAATTTCTATATTGGGTTTTTATCTGGGTTCCATTCAATCGGTTAGAAATTTCATTCTATAATCTGAAATTAAGCATCAATATCCATTGGGTTTATCATAAGATTCAGATTCCTACAACCTAGAATCGTATAGCATCATCAATTTTCATTTAATCTACACAACATGATTAAATCATTCAAAAACCCTTTTTCGTATGAGAACCCACCCAAAATGAATTTTGATATAATAACCCATCATAAAATGAATATGCTTTGCACCCACCATGATATAAATCGCAATACCACAATTTAAACGAAAGCAAGTTTAACTACTTGCCTGAATAAATTTGTAGAGTCTGATTTCCTTTGTTGTAGACGAATATTTGATGAAGAACACACCCCTCTTCTTGCTTGGGCTCCCAACAGTTCTCCTAATTTCTTCATCTCTTCTTCTATGCAAAAATAGATTTTTCTATTTGTGTTGTGTCAGTGGCAAACTCCCTAATATAGGTTTTATATCACTAATCTCGAAATTAAGCCTATGGACCAAATTAAAATGACCCAAACACCCCCGTGTGAGCCCGATTATGCCTAAAAATGCCCCGAGACCCAATTACTACCTCCGGGTAATCTTTTCCAACTATCTCGACCTATTCGGAATCAACCGTGCACTCGCAATTACCATTCGAGTTACTTTACAAAAAAAATCAATCTCGGCCTAAAATTACGACACATGTGAATTTTTAAAATAACCCGAATTAATTAAATCTCAATTCACTAATTTAATTAAATCCTTTAGAGAAATTAATTCCTATGTCACCGAATTAATTAAATTATAAATCCTCAAAAATGCGGGGTGTTACAAAACTTATTTTGAAAATTTCTCTAAGACAAACTGGGCAAAAATCTGGACATTCCTACCACCTACATTATCATCGCAACGATGCTCCCGCGGAGATTTTATTCGATGCACTGAAAATGTCTCGCTGGACTTTTGTATCCCATGCAAATTATCTGGCTTTTTGCATTACCTAATTATCTCTTCAGTTCACCACATTGAGGAATTCCCCCATTGCAACGACGACGTTGCGAGACACGTCTCACAATGCTGAAAGTGGATTTTTGAACAAGATTTTCCTTAATATCTTTTAGTTAATATGTAAGGGAGAATTTTGGGGTGACTACGACCTTGAAGTGACTACTTGACTCCATAAGAGTGTAAAACCTAGCATATGAGCTTGTAAACCATTTAAAATCAAAGGGTTATATAGTTAAGTATTGTTTACTCTTCCAAACTAAGAGTGGGAGCTTTAAAAAACTACTGATCAAAACACATCACGTATCTGCTAGCATACTATTTCACTCATCTTATTTGAGTTATTCAAGCCATTATTTCTATTGAATGTATATTTATTCACCTTATGCTAAAAAATCAGAGGTCATTAGTGAGTAAATATTTTATCTTCCTTGGCTGGAAAACTCGTTTTGATATTTAAAGCACCATATCTTTGCAAACAACCCAACACCCATTTCTTTAGGATACCCTCAAGAACCTAGGTGTATAATTTTTGTTGCTTGAAGGTTACATCTAGGAACAAAGATGCTTTAGCATTAAAGAAGAAATTTTTTGGCGAAGGATTTGATGAGATTGGTCACATACCAAATCTAGTGGCAGTTGTGCAGTGTACTTTAGTGGTAGGCACTCTCCTTGGGTAATATGGTGGGAAAGAGTGTTTAGACGGTCATAGCCTCGTGTGGTTGCAATTTTATGTCTTCTAGTTGTAAAATTATGCTATAGTGCTTTTTTCATTCATATCAACCTAAGGTTTTTCCCGTTAGTGGGTTTTTCCTCGTACATCTAATATTATTCTTATTTTACTTTGTTCGCATTTTATAGAATCGTTCTCTTAATTAAGAAGATAAATCTTGAGATTCTAAAATCAAATAAAATATTTTGTAGCTTAAACATTTGGATTGATAATCCTTTTATAATAATAAATTAGTAAACCTTTTTTCTTGAATTAGGGGAATTAATTTTTATTTGAATAGCTACCGTTGAGAGGCACGCTCTCAACTTTCAACAGAGAGGATCTCTAATTTTTAGGTTTAACTACTTAGGTTTAGATCCTTTTGTGTGAAATGGATGGAAGTTCAACCCTCCGACCTCCTCCATTTGATGGTAGCAATTATTTTTATTAGAAATCCCGCATGACAACTCACCTGATGTCTGTGGATGATTGAATATAGAAAGTGTCATTGTGGGATGGACTTCTCAAAACCATTTCCCATGATTTCCAAGTTGACAATATTAGATCTAGTTGGGACTATAACAATTTAAAGGAGATTGGGTGGAATATGAAGGGACTCAATGCTATTTTTGGTTGTGTGTCCCTAACTGAGTTTAGATGTATATGCACTTATACAACATCTAAGGATCTGTGTGAAATTGACAAATGACTAACGAACGCACCTCTGCCATGAAGAACTCCAAGCTTCAAAGGCTTACCACCCATTTTGAACTTCTTATAATAAAGAAGAGCGAAACTTTTGACGAGTTCAATGTCGGGCTAAAAGAAATAGTACATTTTCCTTTGATTTGGAGAAGAACATTAAAGAGGATATAATTATTGATAAAATTCAATGTTCTCTTACTGCTAGGTTCTGTGGGGAAATGGATGTCATTGATGAGGTTAAAGCTTTGCATTCAAAGCCAATACATGTAGACGTATTAGTTAGCTCTCTCCAACCCTATAAGGCAATTTTTTCATATTGATAAGGAATGCTTACTAAGGAGAAAAATCTAGATTTGAAGTCTAAGAAGGCATCTCCTGTTTTAGTTCCCTTGATGTTAATAAGGATTATATGGAATTTCTCATTAATTTTTCCAAGAAGTGGTAAAAATGTATTCAATCAAAAAGAGCTCCCAAGAATAACCCCCCTAGGTTTGAAAATGGTCAAGGAAGTAGAGAAAAGAATGTTAATTCTTTAAATATAGTCGCGTGTTTTATGTGTGATGGTTGAGGGCATATGTCAAAGAAATGTCCCTCGGATCCAAGTCATGGTGGTGGTAATAATACTTATCAAGCCACTTTTAGTGACGATAACTCAAACTTCAACAAGAACTCTCAAGAATTCAATTATGCCACTTTTATGATGAGAGAAAAACTTGACGAGTTGGATAATTTAGAGGATTTTGATGTTACTCATGCATCTAGTGAATAAATTATTATTTATCATCGCTCTTTTAGCAATATTGACGAGGAAGAAAAAAATGATCTCCAAGCGAACTAAGTGAGGCTTTATGAGGAAACAATAAATCTCGAAAGGCATAACATCGAAATCTCCACCATACTAGCCAGTGTTGATAATAAAATGACTATGGTAGGTGAGACTAGTGCGAGCTATTTTGATGTTCCACATATGGTGTGTAGTGAACCATGTATTGAAGGAAGTACGAATGACTTTCTTTGTCTTGAGATTGAGTTCCTTAGTATGTCCCCACATGAGAGCAAAAAATCTAAAATATCCCTAGAAAACCAAATCTCTTTTGTTTAGGCCAAACTAATATCACATCTACTTTTAAGCTAAAATTAGTGCATAGGTATCAAAAATTGTATAGGATGGTTTTTGGATCCAAGTTATCTATTTCGGATAAACGAGGAATCATATTTGGCACCTCTTCATCTAATCAAGGTACCTTAATATTATACTTCATTTCCTCATGTCCCATCAGTGAATCTTAAAATTAGTCCATAGCTGAAGAAAACCAAAGGAAGGTGACTTCAGGTATTCCTTTTGCAACAAAGGACATTTAAAGGAGTTTTGCTTTAGACTTAGGAAGCAATAACTCAAACATCCCGTCGACCCGATTCTTCCACAACCCTATAGGTGCACACATTGGCGTAAGTTAGGTCACCTTAAGTAATTTTGTGTTTTACTTTAACCCGCGTTGACTTTAGGTGATTTTGATAAAGGCATAAATGTCGATTGGAATGGAAGAAGAAGGTGGAAGCCCCTCAAAAGGTTTCCAAATGGAAGGGAAGTGAAAAATTGTTTGATCCTCTCACAATTCCCAAATTGGTTTATATATCCAATTCTTTGCAAATTTAACTGAATAGGATTTCGAAATAAATTATTAATAGAGGATAACTAGAATACCTAGATAAATGTGCAACGTCTTGGTCCTTGTCAGGAATAAATATGAGTCATTTGGTTTAGGTGTCTTAGAGTGTTTTATTTACTCTTTTTGGACAGGCATCTTAATTCCATTCTATCATTCTTTTATTCTTTAGATATGTTCTTTTCTTTGTTCACACCTTTAAAAATTTTTTTCCTTTTACAATATTGGTCTTATATGCATGTTAGGTATTATTTTAGCCCAGGAGCTTAAATACAAACCTACATGCTTAGTTACCATACAAACAAATTTGTCTGTGGATTTTATACTCTGTGCTTAATTTTTTATATATTGATATGCCTCGATAAATTGAAATTGCTATTTTAAAGTATTTTTCATAACTTATGCACTTTACATCGCACAATAAACTTGAGCATTTCCATGCAAAATATAATTAAGGGTTTTGTTTACTACTTCTACCGAAAATTAAAACTTTTATATGACGTTTTGATGAAGGGTGTCATTGTTAATCCTTTTTTATGTATGAAAGATTTTATCATCACGGGTGGAGTTAAAAAATATATATGTTTCAAAATCATGATTGACGATGTGGTAAAGGTTACAACTTTGGAATCGTGAAAACTACTTTTGAAAAATTGGAAATATTTCACCACCCTTTGTAATAAATAAACGAAAGCCGCCATATGAAAAATTATATTAAAAGTGATATCTAAAATATCTTTATCTATCCAAAAATTAAATAACATCAAGGGTTTGGGACTTAAAGGTTTTTATCATAAATCGCTATTTGAGGGAGAAAAAGTGGTAATTGAAAACTTATTTGTTTTAAAGCAAAATTGAGGCATTCTCTTTATTGCATAAAGTCAAAAAAAAAATCAAAAGTGAGTTCAAACATTAATCTTCATTCTTCGATTTAACGAGTTGATACTCATTTTATTCATTTTTCTATCACAAGTTAAGTCTTTGAATCGCTCTATCTTTTAAATGGATTTAATTAAATCTTAGGCCTTTAAATGTTAAACCATTCATTGTGTAGAGTATTTGGCATAACCAAAAACTGTTTTATGATATTTTTTTTTCATTCTAAATAGAATTTATGGGATCAAAATGTACCTTCCTAGAGCTAAGAAATCATATATGTACATTTCCTTGTTTGTGTATTGTTTTTTCACACTTGTGCTTTTAATTGAATTTTTTGTGATCTTTATTGTTTTAAGAGCTTCACTGCAACAACATCACGGGGACTAGTAAGAAATCTCTCACTGTAGAAAATCATATGGTTTGGTTCAAAATGCTCAAATTTGAGATTTGTAACCTGTTTTAGCCATTTGCTTATCAAAACCACTTCACCTTAGAAACCTCCTGCTTTCCTCTCAACTTAGAATCTTTGAAGTCATTTTTGCTGGTCTTTACCTCTTTCGAGTGGATTAATATTCATCTTGGTAAGTTTTTATTTCTAGATTTTCATATTTACTCCTTTTTAGAGTTAGGTCTTGGTGATTGTATTTTTAATGGATTTTGATGAAATCTCTTCTACGATTTATGAGTTGGACTTATCTTGAGTTAAAATTAATTCCTTTGAGTATCTTTTAGGCTGTATTACTTTTCTCTATACTTTTTTGGACTTTGTCAAGTCATAATGTTAGTATAGAATCCTTGGTTTACACTTCCATTTCTCATAGGATTTTTGTACTTATGTCTTAGTGTGAGTTTTTATGCTACTCCGTTGCTTAAAATCTCATCCACGTGCCTCAAATTCCTACAATCGTTCCACATTTGATGAAACTTTCACTAAACCTTATGTGCATTGGGAGAGATCAATGGATTTGGACTCTTTCTCCAGCACCCATCTGTATAAGTCCTTGAATAGAATTAAGGGGATTGGTCTTTGCTCTCAAATCGTACCACGTCTACCCAACTTGGTGAGAGAATTTTATTCGACTCTTGTGGATGGTGAGGATCATTTAAGCATTAGATTCCTATAAGCCGAAGTGATAGGAATTTAAGTAAATCTTTGTTCTAAGGGACAAGCAACCACTTTAGTGTCCCCAGAAGAGAACTATCCCAAATATCCTTAAAAGTCAATTAGAAGTGAACCTTACAACCGGAATGTAATTAATACATCAGGTAACAACCATTATCAGTCTTGGAATGGATGGACACTTCCTCAAGCATTTCTTTCTATGTATTTTTATATTTTTAATTTGGTTATGTACTCTTGTATTTAGCCTATATACCATCCTAAAAACATATCTTCCAAGTGTGCACGATTGTTGTATGCCATTAGAATGGGTGTTTGTATGTGTTTATGTGATTTGATTATGGAATAGATCTTTGATCACACTAAGGATAATAACAAGACTCGTGATTTTCCCTTTGGTTGTTTGATCGTGCGCTTGCTTTTGGAGTTTGGAGTTCCTGTTCTAGAAGATGAAGCACAGTAAAAGTCACAATATTGTTGACTATTGACTCTTATTATAAGTTTATTACTCGGCTTCGTGACTAGAGTGGAACACACACACCACTACATGTTGTTCCTCCTTTATTTACTCATCCCGTCTCTACATCGCGTGTATTTAGTATATGCCTCTTGACTGAAAATGAGTTGATTCAATCGTTTCTCAGTTATTTACTCAAACGCGTTCTAGTTTGCAACCTATCTTTGAGGAATTTAGGAATCAGTTTTCTTCCTTTAGATCTATGAGTTCTTCATCCAATGACGACTTTCATCGCACCTTTTGTCCTCAAAGTGTAGAATGCTAGGGATGCCTTAAAATATGTTCAAACTGAGGTTATTGAAGTGTGTTCCATAAAGATGTTGAAGACGTGGAAATTATATAGTTTGCTTTGTGTTTTGGACTTTATTGGTTTCTAGAGTCGATGAATTTTGATTTGTATTGATCAAATTTATTGTAATCCTTGTAAATTTTAATTTTATTTCCATGCTTATCACTTTTTAGCATTATTTATATCATTCCATGATATATTTTATCTTCCCATGTGTTATTAAAATTGTTGATTTAGGCCAAATATTCTCTTGATTATATTTTGCCTAGACTAAAATTTTAATTGTTAAAGTTATTCTTTATTTGTTGGTTTGATTATCATGTTTTACTCTCCTAAAATTCCTTGAGAAATTGATTCTATTACATGCTTATTTCTTTCCTTTTTACGTTTTGTCTCGAAATTCAACAAAGGAGGATATTGTAAGAGTATAGTTGTAATACCCCGTACTTTTATGGATATTTAAATTACATAAGTGGGTGTAATTTAATGATTTGAGAATTTTAAGTGAAAAAGAATTTGAAGCGTGGGTTAAATATTAATTGGCGAGTTTTGGATCTTTATCGATGCATGCTATATTTACTTACGAGAATTATTAAAAGAAGTTGGATTATTTTATATCATGTCGCGGTTGGGATAAGCGACAAGTAATAATATTTTATTTGGAGAATACGTGCAGAGTTGTATTGGATTTAAAAAGGTAATTTTTTTATAATTGACTCGAATGGGGATTTCGAGTGCGCAGTTGGTCTCGGTTGAGCCAAAATAGTCAAAATAGAGTACCCGGGGGTAGTGTTTGGGTTTTGGGGCTTTTTGGACAAGTAGGAACTCGCATTTGAGTATACGAGTCAATTTTGGGTTTAATTAGGGGAGAACCCTTATTTCTCCCTTATAAGCCATGAGAGAGAAAGAGAAAAGGAAGGAAAGAAAGAAAAGGAAGATAGAAAGGGAGAAAAGATGAGAACTTCAGCCAAGCTCCGACGGATCCCGGCACGAGGTCATCGGAACTATCCAACGAGACAAGTGTTTAACTTGCTTTAACTATTTATGTGTGTTTAAAATTCATATTGTAGTTAGTGAAAACTATATGATTTTGGGTTGGAATTCTTGAATCAAAATGGGATTTTGGAAATGATTTCATATAAATTGATGTGATAACAAATCCATAGGAAATTTGAGCTCAAATCCATGTTAATGGTGTAATTTTTGGTGAGAAATTGGAAAAGTTGAATAAAATTAACGGTTTAACTAAGTTAGGGTTTAAATCTTAGTAAAATTGAGGAATCCCGAGAATAAATTGATCTGTTGGGTAAAAATAAGTGTGTATATGTTTAAAGTAATGGTTGGTGATGTTAGAAACCATAAATTTTAGAGATGGAGAAGATGATAAACTCCCAAATTGAAAACGTCGAACCGCTGAAATGCGATTCGGTTTGGGTCACCAAACCGGTTCATTTTTGGGGCCATCGTTTCGGTTCGTTTATTGGTCACCGAACCGATTCATTTTCTGGCCATCGGTTCGGTTCGTTTATGACAGTTAAATTTGAGAAACTTTCTTGGACTAAAAGGATCTGAGAAGAATTCCTTTTTGGAGATAAATAATAGGGCACCCTAAATAGAGCGTGACTGCCTCTAAAAGATTTAATGAGTGATCTATAAACCTTGGGTAAGTGGGAATAAGATCCGGGTTATAAACTTTAGGAGTGTTTAGGACGAACGACACTCGGGAAAATTATTTTGGCAGGTACAAATATATTTATGCGTGTAGAATTTATATATATATATATATATATGTGTGTGTGTGTGTGTGTGTGTGTGTGTGTGTGTGTGTGAGTGAAATCCGAATGTGCGAGTAGCATGAAACTAGAATACTAGCTAGACGTGATAAGCTAATATTCGAAAGAAATCAATGTGATAATTGTATCATAAGTGACTAAATACTTATGGCATTAAAATATGGGCGTGTATACTTATGAATTAATATGAATCGGTATATTCGAGATTTCTAGGTGAATGCCACGTGAGATAGGCATGGATAGTCGGATTTTATGTGATATATATATATATATATATATATATATGTGTGTGTGTGTGTGTGTGTGTGTGTGTGTGTGTGTGTGTGTGTGTGTGTGTATGTGTGTGTGTAAATGATATATTTGTATGAAACATACCCCTCTAGTGCTATCATGGGGAGTTGCGCGATGTGGGTGAATCCCCTGGCTTGAAGAGCAGGGTGAGTATAGTCCCCAGGTCATAGCGTCCAGTTATTTATGCAGCGTGGCTCTTTATCATTGGTGAGACGTCTTGGGTATGATTCGGTCTCACTTTTAGGTGAGGAACTATGGCCTCTTCCCCTACGTTTTGGTTATGTTTTTATCAGGTCGATGTGAGATTTTGACCGGTGGTACCCAAGATGATGTGCGAGAAATCCCAGGAAGATAATAGCATTATAGAGACTACATCCGTTGATTTATAGCTCTGAGGGATGGTTATTATACTTATATAGTGTGTGATATATAAGTATGGATATACTTGATGTGTATAGTATATTGAATATATATGAAGATGTGCAAAGATATACATAAGGACAATATAAAGAAGAGATGCGTAATGATTTCTGGTTACATCCGGGAAAATAAAATTCGGAATAAAAAGTTGATATATGTATACAAAGATGAGAAAATTATATACAAGAGTGATAATGCTAAAATGCGAATAATGTATTATAACTAGTGAAAGTTATTCAAAATGAACGAATAAAATTATACATGAGAATTTATAATGCATAAGCTCGTGCAAAAGCTTAGAATATTATATACGCGAGGGGTATGAGATATCGTATAGTGATTTAAAGGTTGAGAGATGCTAGTTAGGTTAGGTAGCGTAACTTGGGTATTTAAAATGCATACGTTAGGTGTGCACTGTTAGATGAGAGGTGAGGGATATCTTATCGGAGTGCGACACCAGTTTAAATATGGAGAAAATCATATTGTAAATATTAAATTATTTTAAACACTTGCTAAAATATTTTGAAAACGCTTTGGGCTCTGACCCGCTTACAAATATTTTCAAAAACCTTTTAGGTGTCCAGACACAGGGACGCCTGGATGATATTATTCCTTCGAGTCACACAATCCTGCAGCAGCTGTGGATGATAGCACGGATTGTTTAGACACTTATATCCTTGTGATCTAGATAGGAGGTATTGTGAGTTCTATTCGAGCATGTTACCCCACTGTTGTCATTCATTTTATTTTATTTTTCTTCCACATTTTCGTTTACGTATATTCAATATGGTTGTATTAATGTTTTACCGAGAGTTATCGGTTATTGTTTTATTCAATTAAAGTGTATATTAATTGTGTGGATGGATTAATTGTGCGTTTAAGTTAACAAGATTAGAAAGTTTAAAATTTTGACACCATGCCTAATAGGTTTTTAATAATTAATTCGATTTTGATGCTAAGAATGATCCATTATGAGAATCCTATATTATTTTGATAAAGGATTGATCAACCGATATTAAAATAGGCAGGGTGTCACAGATGGTTTCAGAGCATCAGATTCCAGTGTCCTTAGGAATCTGTGCAGACGTACTACGTTTTCAGCATTGCTTTCTATTCGATATAAAGCCCTATTCTTAGGATTATTGATTTCTACTTATATGCATTCGGGTGTGTTTCGTATTTCGAACAATGAAGGATGGAAGATGAGGGCCATTGGGAGAACAGCAGGAGGCAGGGCTCAGTTGGAGTTGTAAGATATTTCGAGGATGATGACCGTAGTGGAGGTCATCCTTATTATTGCTTGAGAAGATGGGGCTGTAAGGACTCCTAGGGTGCAATATATATTTTTTTCAAGTACTGCTATAGCAGAAAATGGTGCCAAATTGGACTCACCCAGCATGATTAGAATGGGAGAGAGTCAGAGGGGTCTTTGAAGATGACCACCAGATGGAATTTTACAAAATGCGGAGATTGTGTATGTTAGCCAATGGATGTAAGATCCCTAGAAGCTTTGTCATACTGCAGAGTGTAGTATACCCAGAAGAGAAAATTTGGGGTAAAATTTTTTTTAGCTCGTGGGAACAGTGTTGTTATGGTGGGAGTAGATCACCACATTAGAAAAGTTAAATATTATGCCAATGGAAGGATCTTAGGTACGGTTTGACCGCAAGTTCCTTCATCTATTGTTCAGGAAAATATGCGAATGAAAATTCTGAACTTATCACAGGAGGACTGGACAGAGGCCTTGTCTAGTGAACCTTGTACCTGATGAGGTAGGTATAGTGGAGAAAAGAGTCCTTAAGTGGGTGATGGACACACGAGAAGAGTCGCCAACACTTAAGTAAGATTATGCTTGGATGATCGATGCAGATGACGACATTAGTCAGGGAGTAAAACTAGATGAAATAGTATTAGCGAAACACCGCAGGGGGGAGACCCATTAGGGGACCCATTTAAAGTATTCAGATATTTGAATTCCTACCGAGTGATGGTGGATTCAGTTACGGTTGTTAAAGCCAACAGTGTATTCCTTAGGGCTAGCGGAGTTAACGGAAATAATAAAGGTGTCCATCAGGGTTGAGGCTACCAGGGTCCGAGAGAAGGACAACCCTAATACGGTCAGTGTGGTCGAAGATAAGTGGATTATATGAAGAGTTATTTTGATGCGAAGAGTAGGACCACATGCATTGATTTTTCCCTAAGCGAATAAAAGGACAAGAGTATGGTACCTAGCAGGGTCAATGACTAAAATAGTTTGGTTCGGTTCGAACAAGCGTGCTATGTTCGGGAACCATTTGAGTAGCCAGGGTGATTGGCAAGGTTGAAATATGAGTTTTAACCCCGTGTGAATGAGGCATACTTTATGTGAAACAAGCATGTCACGGTATTTTGATTAGCACGAGATTCGCGTGTGAGATGAGTTTAGTGGTTTTATCGATAACATTATTGTGTTTATATATTTTTCGTTGTATAGCGGGGTTATCTTTTGTTTTATCCGCAAGGGAGCGGGTGTAGTCAGCGAGAACATATTTTTATTAGAATTACTAGTTCTAGTGATGTGTTATACGAGTATGATATTATCCTGAGTATAGAATGGTTAGAACGATAGTGGGATGATATTATAAGGCTATCGTGTTTGTTGTTTCAGGGCAGGATGTGTTATTTTGGAGATGCCTCACCAGAAAGAGGGTCGATCTCGCATTCATTTTATATTATGTTAGAGACTTCGGAGAGTATAGTTGTCTCGAGATATTGATCCCAATGTGTATGGATTTTACCGATATTATTCGGGGTACATTGGATTTACTATCGAGCGGAGAGATTTAGCTCATTATTATGTTTAGCGCTCAGGACTTAGTGATATGGAGAGCGCATTGTTAGATCACTCCTTTAGAGACGTGGGAGTTGAGATTTATTTTTTATATTTGAGGATAGGATTTTTTGGAAACGTAGACCCCCAATTTTAAAAACTTTCACTTTAATTTCCTATGAGTGCGGAATAAAGATGGTTACTAACAAAATTTAATTTTCCAAAATATATTTAATTTTCTTTTCTTTAAAAGATGGAAAATTATAATGAGCACAAATTTTAATTTCTTAAAACAAATTAAAATTAAACATTACGAAGTGAATTAAAGTAAACACACACACACTTTAAATTCACTAAAACCAAATTAATTTAATTATCAAGTTTAAACAACTTAGACAAGAATATTATCCAATTAATTTAGTGCCGACTTGATTTAAATTAACTTAAAATAAACTTATCCAATAATTCAATATGCACCATTTTAAGCAAGATTGCGAATTAAACCCAATTTTTATCTTTTTACCCTAAGCTTGCGTTCTAGGTGATTTTTGCAAAAGATAAAATAAATTCACAATCCCACAACGCGTCGATATGCGAGGAAAAAATCCAAATCAGGAAAACAACCTCGGACGGCCCTGGCCTAACAAATTCACTAAGTATGGTATGAATTTTACAAATACTCGACAAGAGGACTTACACAACAGACTCGACTCCCTTCAAGCCTTGATGCTCTCCTTCAATCTTCAACCTCCGCCTAGCGAATAACCGCGGACTCCTCCACAGTCTCGGACTCCACCGATGGGGCTCTTGGACACTGTTACCCTCACACAAATCATTTCTTTGAGAGGGAACACCGCAGAGTAAACAAATGTGTATCCTTTTGTTGGGGTTGAGAAACAGGACCCAAACTCTTTTCTTCTTCGGTAGAAAAGTGAACCTGATGCCAAAACACTCCAAGCAAATATATAGAAGTAGAAACTCGAATGAAGTAAACTTTGGGTGTAAGTGTTTTTGTAGGAATTAGATCATGGTAACACAAAAACACTAAACAATGAAGTTTTGAACTAAGAAATTTTTCTCTCTAAAATGTTTTCTCAAATGTGTTTAGAAAATGTCAAAAGTTAATTTTTCAGAATAGGTTCCCGCACTAAATAAATCTGGAAGTGAGCTAGTGGGTAAAAAGGTGGGAAAGTGGGGTAAAAATTGCCAAAACTGCTCCCGCTAGAAATGTCTTTCGAACGACATTTTCATTCGAATGAACCCATCTAACGATAGTCCAATACAAAATAGTTAAATTCGTTGGAAATTTCATTTGAATTCTCGTTCGAACGACTATCTCGTTAGAACGACAATTCGAACGATTTGTCATTACAAATTAAAAGGGAACTCGTTGGAAAAATTAGAACTTATTCGAATGAAATTCTCGTTCGAACGACATTCTCGTTCGAACGACAATTTTGAACGAAATGTCAGAATGTGAATTTTTCGATTTAAGCCCAAAAACTTTATTTTAAATAAAAGTTACACCCTTAAATAATATTCCAAGTCTCTTACAAATATATAAAAGCATTCATACCTTTGGAGACTTGAAATATGATGTTGATGACGTGAAACGTGGCACTGAAACTCGACAATGATGTTCTCTTGAAAAGTAGGTCGCAATGTCTTTAACTTTAAAATGTCATAGTCTTGATGGATGGTCAAGAACTCTATCCTATGGCTTTAGTGTTTTTGTCTGGAATTGAGCCAACACTACATAAGACTCAATTGGAGACTTGTGTCCTTACAAATCTCCCCATTTGGCTATTCCAGGACAAAAACCAAAATAAAATCCTAAGAGGACGTCAAGCTCTACTAGACTAAAAAACTTCCCACCCAAAAATAAAAATGCGAAGCTTGACTCGAAGAACACTTAGGATAAATAGCTTTGCCAATGAAAGTTGCCACTTAGAAAAATTCGTGTACACTTAAGCAAACTATCAAACGCATAGGGAATATCAAGAATATTAAAAGCATATAAAACAAATACTCCCCCTAAATTAATTCTCCTTTATCAACTATGATCAACCTAAGAAGATAGCGCTCTCCCCCTAAGTTAAATCTCCTACACTAAGATATGATTATAATAGGATTAGATACCATTTCTCCCCCTATCATTCTCCCCCTTTTTGTTCAGGAATAGACAAAGGTGATATAATTAATAAAATACTTATTTCTCCCCCAATAGAATTAAGTATGAATTCTCTCCCTAAAACTACATAGGGGATATATATATATATATATATATGGAAAAGCAAGTACAGCGAAGATGCATAAAGTGTTAAGGACATGAAAGCATATGGGCAACAATAGACAATAACTAATCCAAGCAAGAATAATGGATGCTAACTATAATGCGAACAAAACGATATCAATTTGAAACATAAGAGACTAAGCATGTGATATCAAACAAATATTTTTGCAACCAGTTAGATACCAATTATGAATTAAAGTATAGGTAGACTAGCTAGAACGGCAAAGACTCAAAAAAATTACCATATATATATATAGACATAATGAATATCACTAACGCACACGCACATATATATACGAATAAACACCACATATGACATAAAATACATTAAGCTTTTCACACTCGTATGGTAAAAATATGTCCAAATACATGTGGTAAACGGAAGTGTAGGGGTGTGAACTAGTAACAATTAAATTTTGACTCAATCACTTAAAACATGTTCATGGAGTTCTCATTTGATTGCAAAACTTTATCACATTTAGATATAGCCTCATGTGGCAATATAAATTGAACTCAATGAACAAACATCCACAATGCACTCAAGCCTAGAATTTTGATGATTCTACAAACTAATAGAGTCATGACAATAAAAGCTTAACTAGGATTCAAAATCATTGTGCAAACCCGTTAATATATCCAACCAAACTCCTCAAAATTTTCTTTTTCTTTTCTTTTGAACATATTAACTAAACTATTTCGGCCTTGTCAAATATTCTTTTTAATGCCACATTTTTAAGGCCTAAAAGTCAATGGTGGCTTTTCACGCAAAGTAATTTTGTCGTTCGCAGCCTGATTCCATTGATAAACAACCACACCGAATAAACATATTTTTTTAATATTTTAAATCCAGGAAATGGTTATTACATGCACAAATCCTCCATAGTTATAGAAAAATGTAGATGACTAAATTGATTGGAGAACATATCACTTAGCTCAAATATACATGTGACATTTCAATTTCAAAAGAGCTCGTGCATGTGTGTATTGAGGCATATAAAAATAGAATCCATTAATCAACGCAAAATCCAACTACTCCATATAGGCATGGCAAAGAACATTTTAAGGATTACAATATTAAACAAAATTTTTAGCCACATGGAAGCGAAAAATAAGGGATTCAAACTCAAGTTTATGCCACATAAAGTGTGTCAAACTAAAATACACACAAAACAAAAATCTTTTTGAGCTTTTCAAAATTTTAACAAAACAAAAATATTTACTCAAAAAACAAATAAAAACATTTGTATTTTTCATTAAGTCTAAATAACTCATAAGATAGACCCAAATGATAAACTAAAATCTTTTGTTATTTTTAATTTAATGCTAACTAAAATAAATATAATACAAAAGATAAACAAGTCATAATTTCTAGCATGAGATATGAAATAAATAAATAAATAAATAAATAAGTAGAAAATGACTAAACATGCATACACCTAGCAATGAGATATGATATGAAACGTAAAAAGCTAGAGTATGCAAACAACTAACAGATCCAACCTTTGAATTTAGCAAGGGATGTATCGTGTGAAAGTAAAAGAGAATAAAAAATCCTATCTTGTAAAGATACGAAGTCGAATATCCTAACCCAAACTAATTATGAATGACGATCTCGGGATATAGGAATCTTGGCTAGCTCGGTTGCCTTACGTTGGTATTTTCTAGGACCTCGTTTAAGATCAAAGCAAAACTTCCTAAATGATCTTTTCGACCACAATGATACAAGTAAAGACGCGTCGAAAGGTTGTACCTAAGGATTAATCTCTAAAGGTTTTCCTAGGTGATTCTCTTAAAACATTGGTTTTGGCTTTATGAGTTAATTCATTACATGTATCGAAGCCTAAACCACACATGTCATTTTTTTTGGACCGTTCCTAATATTTTATCTAACTTCTCCGGACGACACTCCAAATCAAATTTGACTTTACAAGAGTCCTTTAATTTATTTTCTAAATTTAAAATGTGGGACTCTAATAAAATGTTGCGCTTTTCAAATGCGAGAAGTTCCTTTTTCAAGGATTCCATTACGCCCTTAAGGCTATATCTCTTGCCTTATACATACTCAAGCTTCTCTTGAAGAGCTCTCTCTCATGTCCTAAGGTCATCAACTAACGCACTCTCATCAACAACCTTGGCACGCTCCTTTAAACTCGCTTCTAACTTCAAATTTGACCTTTTAATTTTATAGATTCGACATATAATTCTTGAAATGAAAATTGAAGTTCACTCCTATCAACCTCATGTTCACTTTCAATCTATCTCTCTTATCCACTCTCATTACCATCATCTTTTAGAGCTTCACAAACAAAGGCCTCGAAAGTGTCATGATTTGAGATGTCATCGTCGGATAAATTCTCTCCATCACTAACATGACAATCCATGAATGCAACAAAGTTATGTTCAATTGGGGATTCGGGTCCCTCTTCCTTTTCACTTTCATCACTAAGGGTGGCATTATAGGAAATTAGTTGTTTGCCTTCTATCCTTAGTTTAGTGGGTCACTTTCTCGCCCTATGGCCATAACCCTTACAACCATAGCACCTATTTGACTCATCGCTATTTAAATTTTCATTAAAGGTTTTAGGGATCTTTTCGGCTTTGTCATGCTTAAATCTTTCAAATTTCCTAAAATTATTTTTAAATTTATCTTTGTTAAATTTAATAAATTTATGAAGCTTCCTAGCAAACATTGCCATATCTTCCGAGTCACTATCACTCTCGTCATCCACAACTTATTTTTCCTCCTTACGGGATTTCAAAGAAATGCCCTCATCAATTTTCTTTTCATTTTTGTAGGGGAACATATCTCGTTCATAGGTTTTAAAATCACCTACTAGTTCCTCAAGTTTGGTAGAGTGTAGGGTGGGTAAAGAATTTAAAACAGTCACCTTAGGGATAAATCTATCTGGTAGGGACGTAAGGATTTTCTTTACAACTCGATCATCGAGTATTTTCTCTCCTAAATTAAATGAAGAATTTACTATATCGGAGAGTCTATTATAAAACTAATCAAATGTTTCTTTTTCATCCATTTTGATGGTTTCAAATTGAGTGGTGAGGTTTTGGAGTTTAGAAGCTTTTACGACACTTGTTCCCTCGTGAATGAGTTATAATATATCCCAAGCTTCCATAGCGTTTCACACATCATGATACATCGAAATTCATCCTGTGTGACCGCGCTAAACAAGGCATATAAACCTCAGGAATTAAAGTTAGCAGATTTTAGTTCATTCTCACTCCAACGCTCGACGGGTTTAGGGACACGCACATTCTCTATTAAGCAAGTAGGTGGGGACCACCCATTAACTTCGGATAACTAAACCCTCTCGTCTATATCCCTAAGTGCCGAACACATACGTTCTTTCCAATATGCGTAATTAGAAGCATCGAAAATAGGAAATTTAGAAAATGGGGAAAAATCCAATTTTAGTCAAAAATATTAAAAGGACCTAAACGAAGCAAATTATTGCTCCCACTCTGATACCACTTGTGGAAACGTAGACCCCTAATTTTAAAAACTTTCACGTTAATTTCCTACGAGTGCGGAATAAAGATGGTTACTAACAGAATTTAATTTTTCAAAATTTATTTAATTTTTTTTCTTTAAAAGATGGAAAATTATAATGAGCACAAATTTTAATTTCTTAAAACAAATTAAAATTAAACATTACAAAGTGAATTAAAGTAAACACACAAACACTTTAAATTCACTCAAACCAAATTAATTTAATTATCAAGTTTAAACAACTTAGACAAGAATATTATCCAATTAATTTAGTGTCGACTTGATTTAAATTAACTTTAAATAAACTTACCCAAAAAATTCAACATGCACCACTTTAAGCAAGATTGCGAATGAAAGCCAATTTTTATCTTTTTACCCTAAGCATACGTTCTAGGTGATTATTGCAAAAGATAAAATAAATTCACAATCCCACAACGCGCCGATGTACGAGGAAAAATCCAAATTGGGAAAACAACCTAGGACGGCCCTGGCCTAACAAATTCACTAAGTATGGTATGAATTTTACAAAGACTCGACAAGAGGACTTACACAACAGACTCGACTCCCTTCAAGCCTTGATGCTCTCCTTTAATCTTCAACCTCCGCCTAGAGAATAATCGCGGACTCCTCCACAGTCTCGGACTCCACCGATGGGGCTCTTGGACACTGTTACCCTCACACAAATCTTTTCTTCGAGAGGGAACACCGCAGAGTAAATAAATGTGTATCCTTTTGTTGGGGTAGAGAAACAGGACCCAAACTCTTTTCTTCTTCGGTAGAAAAGTGAACCCAATGCCAAAACACTCCAAGCAAATATATAGAAGTAGAAACTCGAATGAAGTAAACTTTGGGTGTAAGTGTTTTTGTAGGAATTAGATCATGGTAACATAAAAACACTAAACAATGAAGTTTTGAACTAAGAAATTTTTCTCTCTAAAATGTTTTCTCAAATGTGTTTAGAAAATGTCAAAAGTTAATTTTTCAGAATAGGTTCCCGCACTAAATAAATCTGGAAGTGAGCTAGTGGGTACAAAGGTGGGAAAGTGGGGTAAAAATTGCCAAAACTGCTCCCACCAGAAATGTCTTTCGAACGACATTTTCATTCGAACGAACCCATCTAACGATAGTCAAATACAAAATAGTTAAATTCGTTGGAAAT
This sequence comes from Sambucus nigra, assembly GCA_949130495.1. Lineage (NCBI taxonomy): Eukaryota > Viridiplantae > Streptophyta > Magnoliopsida > Dipsacales > Adoxaceae > Sambucus > Sambucus nigra. The sequence continues at coordinate 303,429,456 of OX422207.1, read as the reverse complement.
TTCATTTGAATTCTCGTTCGAACAACTATCTCGTTTGAACGAATATTCGAACGATTTGTCAGTGCAAATTGAAAGGGAACTCGTTGGAAAAACCTAAAACTCGTTCGAACGATAATTTTGAATGAAATGTCAGAATGTGCATTTTTCGATTTAAGCCCAAACACTTTATTTTAAATAAAAATTACACCCTTAAATAATATTCCAAGTCTCCTACAAATATATAAAAGCATTCATACATTTGGAGACTTGAAATATGATGTTGATGACGTGAAACGTGGCACTGGAACTCGGCAATGATGTTCTCTTGAAAATTAGGTTGCAACGTCTTCAACTTTAACATGTCATAGGCTTAATGGATGGTCAAGAACTCTATCCTATGACTGAAGTGTTTTTGTCCAGAATTGAGCCAACGCTACATAAGACTCAATTGGAGACTTGTGTCCTTACAGATTTTGAGAGTCCCGGGTATGTGTTTGAAATTTATGGAATTTGATTACTGCCTATACTCAGCGATAGTGGATTTGGTAATTTCCTAGTTTTAATTTGATTGCGGGATGAGAAACGCGTGAATCTTGATAAACTTCGTGAGTAGAGAGACGTTAATGGATGCTAAGGCATCATTTTTTAATGTTAATCAATGAAAGTGTAGAGATAACACAATGAGCTAAGAGTTATTATATAGTATAAGGCCAGTGGAGCCGTAGTGCCGTGAGAGAGCACTGAAAATTTTTCTTCTCACCAAGAGTTGAAGGATGGAACGATGTTAAGGAGAATTAAATTCCAATTTATGGGGTGATTGAGAATACCTATGTGTTATAGCCACGACGAGAATGCGAGGCCAGTTTTGAGAAAAGTGTGCTAAGTGTGTGACGTTTTCAGTGTTGTGCAAATAGGCATGGATAATAGGGTGTATGGGAGCCCTGGTTAGATGATTTCGAGTCGTCTGAGATAGGAGGACCCGGGAATAAATGTGTGGAATATATGTTTGTGGAGCAATTATAAACAAAGCTAGAACGGTATGATGGATTAAATGTCGTGCGAGAAAGACGATAATCTAACTATATATATGTGCAACAATAGCTATCACACCCGAGATGAGTTGAAAGGTAGCAAGAAGCCATTTATAAGGATATCTCTTGAGAAGAGTAAAATCCAACTATTGTGGGAAAGTAAATCAGAGTCCTACTTAGTCGAATGTTGAGGGTGGCTTGTGCGTAAATAGAATGTTGATGTCCATAAGGTAAGAAGGGCCCAGAAGTGCGCATTGTGGCAAAAAGTGCACAGGCCGTAATTTTTGGTATACCCCGAGGAAAGAAGGGGAGTATAAAGTACAACTTAATGTGAGACGTTATAAGTGGGAATTGGTGTTAGGTAAGACACGGTGAGATTGTTTCTGGGTGCACCACTCATAGATGGAAGTAGGTTGGTCCGAGATGATCAACCAGAAATTTGGTATCAAGCTGACGATTCCAGTGACGGAATGGGCAGACAGGCTGGTAAAGAAGAATTTCACTGGTGCAAGGTGCCGCCCAATATTGTTGTGAATTAGGATGAGGTCCTTGAACCTCATCTCCGATAGGGATTTTCGGGAAGCAGTGGGAATAACATTTTGTTCTGAACAAGTTGTGTCACCTATAACTAATGAGTATCCGAGAGGTGATTTATAATGATGGATAATGTGAGTGGTGAGCATTATAAACTGTACGGTAATTGGGAAGGGAAATTACCGACTGCTAGAGTTGTGTGTAATAACTCCTATCGATTTATTATGGACTAGGTGCCATTCGATGTTTTGCGTGGAAAGCTTTATCATTCCCCTCGGGTTGTTTAGAGGTGAGCGAATAACTAGACTTTTGGATCGAACGTGATTTAGAGTCTATTATCGAGAGGAGCATTAGCCACAAACCGTATTTGGGTGACTTTTGAGTGTCGTAAGAGTTACATCCCCATGAACTAAGATTTAAAGGGCTGATAGGAGTGGTCGGATGTTCTTATGGTTTATCTTAGGATGGGAGTCTTGTGTTAGGATGGATATTGGAAGACGGCACTTAGTGATGTGCGGTCTTCCAATATTATTAAGGCGATAGATCCAGTATTATATAGGCTCGTCTTATTTGGATGTCGTTCGTAGAAGCACAATGTGTGATGTGCCATGATTGAGGTGAGAGTTTATGAGTGATGGAGTATATCAATATGAAGAGAATTGAACAAGTTTGCCATGAAGTTGGGGCTATAGTGATTAAGCCTTTAGACATGTGGGTACCACTAGCAGGTGTATAGTAGAGTAACTCTTATGCTACGTTGAGATCGAATTCGAGTACTAAGAGGATGTTGTGTTGTTAAAGATCCTGAGTCTTATTATCAGTTGTATCTAAATTTCGAGGATGAAATTCCTTTGTATGGAGGGAGTATGTAATATCCCGTACTTTTATTAATATTTAAATTGCATAAGTTGGTGTAATTTAATGATTTGAGAATTTTAAGTGAAAGAGAATTTGAAGTGTGGGTTAAATATTGATTGGCGACTTTTGGATTATTATCGATGCGTGCTATATTTACTTACGCGAATAAGTAAATGAAGTTGGATTATTTTATATCATGTTGCTATTGGGATAAGCAACAAGTAATAATATTTTATTTGGAGAATACGTGCGGAGTTGTATTGGATTTAAAAAGGTGAATTTTTTGTAAGTGACTCGGATGGAGATTTCGAGTGCATGGTTGGTCTTGAATGGGCCAAAATAGTCAAAATAGAGTACCCGGGGTAGTGTTTGGGTTTTGGGGACTTTTTGGACAAGTAAGGACTGCCATCTGAGTATACAAGTCAATTTTGGGTTTAATTAGGTGATAACCCTTATTTATCCCTTATAAGCCACGAGAGAGAAATAGAAAAGGAAGTAAATAAAGAAAGGGAAAAAAGGAAGAAAGAAAAGGAGAAAAGAGGAGAACTCCGGCCAAGCTCCGGTGGATCCCGACATGAGGTGGTTGGATTTATCCAACGAGGCAAGTGTTTAACTTGCTTTAACTATTTATGTGTGTTTAAAATTCATATTATAGTTGGTGAAAACTATATGATTTTGGGTTAGGATTCTTGAATCAAAATGGGATTTTTGGAAATGATTTCACATAAATTGATGTGATAACAACTACATATGAAATCTGAGCTCAAATCCATGTTAATGGTGTAATTTTTGGTGAGAAATTGGAAGAAATGAATAAAATTGAGGGTTTAACTAAGTTAGGGTTTAAATCATAGTTAAATTGAGGAATCCCAAGAATAAATTGATGTGTTGGGTAAAAATTAGTGTGTGGATGTTTAGCGTAATAGTTGGTGATGTTATAAACCATAAGTTTTGGAGATTGAGAAGATGATAAACTCTGGAACTGAACAAGTCGAACCGCTGAAATGCGATTCGATTTGGGTCACCGAACTGGTTCATTTTTGGAGCCATCGATTAGGTTTGTTTATTGGTCACCGAACCGACTCGTTTTTCGGGCCATTGGTTCGGTTCGTTTATGACAGTTACATTTGAGAAATTTTCTTGGACTAAAAGGATTTGAGAAGAATTCCTTTTTGGAGATAAATAATAGGGGACCCTAAAAGAGTGTGAGGGCATCTACAAGATTTAATGAGTGATATATAAATCTCGGGTAAGCGGGAATAAGATCCGGGTTATAAACTTTAGGAGTGTTTAGGACGAACGACACTCGAAAAAATTGTTTCGGTGGGTACATATATATTTATGCATGTAAAATATATATATATATATATATATATATATATATATATATATATATATATATATATATATATATATATATATATATATATATATATATTTCGATTATATGTGACTGAAATTCATATATGTGAGTAGGATGAAACTAGAATACTAGCTAGACGTGATAAGCTAATATTCGGAAGAAATCAATGTGATAATTGTATCATAAGTGAGTGAATAATTTTAGGATTAAAATAAGTGCATGTATACTTATGAATTTATACGAATTGGTATATTCGGGATTTATAGGCTAATGCCATGTGAGATAGGCATGAATAGCCTAATTCAATGATATATATATATATATATATATATATATATATAGAGAGAGAGAGAGAGAGAGAGAGTATATGTATGATATGATTATAAATATATTTGTGTGAAACATACCCCTTTAGTGCTATCATGGGAAGTTGCATGATGTGGGTGAATCCCCTGGCTTGAGGAGGAGGGTGAGTATAGTCCCCAGGTCATAGCGTACAGTTATTTATGCATCGTGGATCTTTATCATGGATGAGACATCTTGGGGATGATTCGGTCTCACTTTCAGGTGAGGAACTATGATCGTTTCCCCTACGTTTGTGTTATAGTTTTATCAGGTCGGTGTGAGATTCCGACCGGTGGTACCCGGGATGATGTGCGAGAAATCCCTGGAAGCTGATAGCATTCTAGAGACTGCATCCATTGAGTTATAGCTCTCAGGGATGGTTATTATACTTATATAGCATGTGATATATAAGTATGGATATACTTGATGTGTATAATATATTGTATATATATGAAGGTGTGAAAAGATATATATATATATATATATATATATGGACAATATAAAGAAGATATGCGCAATGATTTTTGGTTACATCTGGGAAAATAAAATACGGAATAAAAATGTAATATATGTATATAAAGATGAGATTATTATACACGAGACTGATAACGCTAAAACGCAAATAGTGTATTATAACTAGTGGAAGTTATTCAAAATGAACGGATAGAATTATAAGTGATAATTTATAATGCATAAGCTCGTGCGAAAGATTATGATATTATATACACGGGGTATGAGATAGCGTGTCGTGATTTAGAGGCTGAGAGATGCTAGTTAGGCCGGGTAGCATAACTAGGGTGTTTAAAATACATGCGTTAGGTGTGCACTATTAAATGAGAGGTGAGGCGTATCTCATGGGAGCGCGACACCAGTTTAAATATGGAGAATATCATATTGTAAATATTAAAGTATTTTAAACAGTTGCTAAATATTTTCATAACGCTTTGGGCTCTAACCCGCTTGCAAATATTTTCAAAAACCTTTTAGGTGTCCAGACACAGGGACACCTGGATGATATTATTCCTTCGAGTTAGACGATGTTGCAGAAGCTGTGGATGCTAGCAGGGATTGTTTAGATGCTTCCATCCTTGTGATCTAGATATGAAGTATTGTGAGTTATATTTGGGTATGTTTCCCCACTGTTGTCATTTATTTTATTTTATTTCTCTTCCACATTTTCGTTAACGTATATTCTATATGGTTGTATTAATGTTTTATCGAGAGTTATCGTTTATTTTTTTATTCAATTAATGTGTATATTAATTGTGTGGATGGATTAATTGTGCATTTAAGTTAACAAGATTAGAAAGTTTAAAATTTTGACACCGGGACTAATTTTTTATTAGTAATTAATTCGGTTTTCGACGGTGACGCTGAGAATGATCCATTATCAGAATCATGTTTTATTTTGATAAAGGATTGATCAAACGAGATTAAAATAGGTGGGGTGTCACAATAGTATACTTGATGTTCTCCATATAATAAATTGTCTAAATTCCTTACCAAAATATATTTGAGTCTTTGTCAAAGAGGTCACTACAAAATCATCATCAACATCCCGAACTCATTCAATGATGAACCTTAAGTACACCACTTAGGATAGATATAAGACTTAGTGGACTTATTTTCACACCTTCGTTAATTTATCTTTATAAATTAACCAATATTTTTAATTAACCATGGTTTTCTAAAATTATCAAATACACAATGCAAATATACTTTTCATACAGAGATATTTATTTTATAAAGAATCGCATATTCATGTGTATTTTTAAGTGTGGATATTCTTGAGTTGAATAAACATACTTAGAGTTTGCCAAAAACTTATTTTGATTTTTTTCTGAGGCAAACTCGGTAAATTTTTGGACATTCTCGCGACTTACATTATCTCCCCAACAAAGATCTTCTTCGCTGCAGCAAGGTAAATTTTTGGACATTCCCGCGACTTACATTATCTCCCCAACAAAGATCTTCTTCGCTGCAGCGACAATGTTTTGCCGAATTTTTGTATCCCGTGAAAATTCTTTGGCTTTTTGCATGACCTAATTGTCGCTTCAATTCATTACAGCGATCGCTTCAATTCATTACAGCGAGGAATCTCCCCGCTAATACGAGACGCGTCCGACAACATTGAAAGTGCCTTTTGCACAAAATCTTCTTGATTTATGTCTTTTGGGAGACTAAAACCTTGAAGTGACTACTTCACTACATAAAATTTTGACACCTGGCATATGAGCCTTTAAACCATTTTAATGCAAAGGTATATATAGTAAAGTATTGTTTACTTTTCCAAACCAAGAGTGAGAGCTTTGAAAAAAAATATTTTTACTGATCAGAACACTTCACATATTTGAGAGCATGTTTTTTTGCTCCTCTTATTTGAGTTCTTCAAGATATTGTTTCTAATAAAGGTATATTTACCCACCTTGTGTTCAAAAATATATTTTCATTAGTGAGTAAATATTTTTTCTTCCGTGGCTTGGAAACTCTTTTTTCATATTTAAAGCACCACATCTTTGCAAATACTCCTACACACATAACTTTAGGATTCACTCAATATCCTAGGTGTAGCATTTTGGTTGCTTGAAGGTTCTATCTAGGAACAAAGTTGCTTCAACTTTAAATAAGAAAGCTTTCACAACAGATTTGACGGCATTGATTACTCCTGCGGTCAGAGCTCTTCCCGGAGAATATGGTGGAAAAGAGTGCATAGTCGGTCAAAGTGTCATGTGGTTGTAAGCCTCTCTCTTATACTTTTAAAAGTCTACCATAGTGTATTTTTTTCTTCTTATCGTCCCGAGGTTTTTTCGTTAGTGGGTTTTTCCTTATACATCCGATCTCGTGCGTATATAACTAGTTATGTATTTTTAGAATCATTGTCGTAATTAAGAAGATAAAACTTGGGATTCTAAAATCTAATAAATATTTTTCCACTTATACTTTTACGTTTTTAAAACCTTTTGTAATAATAAATTTATGAACCTTTTTTCTTGAATTAGGGGAATTAATTTTTATTTGGGTAACCATTGAGAGGCACACTCTCAGGTTGCGAGTCTTGATCGCTTAAGGGCTAGGATGTGGATAAATTCACGATGCTTGCGCTTGTGTCTATTGAGATCTTATTCTATTCTATCCAAATTACTTTGGAGGTGGGCCTTATCCTTCTTTTGGTGGTGCATGGTTGCTCTAATTCACAAAGGCCTTGTTCATAAGCATCCACAAGTCTCGATATCTAGTTGGATCGTGGTGATTAATTATTCTCCACTCTTTGATCCTCATGTGGACGATAAAGAGAGTTGGGGTTATTGTGGATTATATTGGGTTGGATCACATATTTGATCTAAGAAGTTGCATGTCCATTCTGATTGTCTTGGCGACTACCGTGAGATGGCAAATGCTCATTGTGTGAAAGAGACATAACTATTGTAGCTTGTGCTGTTGAGAAAGGGAACTCGTTTCCCATATGTGGCGCCAATTGTAAATCGAGCTAGTCATGGTTCAACACAAAATTAGCCAAATAGAAAGTAAATCATGCACAATCACATAAGTACAATATTTACGTGGTTTGATAATGTGCCTATGCCAATGGGATGTTTTCTCTTTTCTATTAGTCTGGATCAAATGGTTATAATTACCTTCCCCTTTTTTGGCAAGGGTTGTACTTATAAGAAAAGTGATCATTGAGTTATGAACTACTCTATTAATTATAGTAGTTATCTCAGCTTAATCAGTTGTATCTTGCTCCTTGATTCTCACATATTTGTTATCTTCAACATTCCTTATCTCTAAGAAGGAAATATTGATCGGATCAAGGGGCACGTTCCCTCCTCACTTGTGTGGTCGAATTATTACCTCCCATATATCATTGGATTTACAAAGTTAGACAACATAATTTTGGTGCAAGTCTTGAAGGCTAACTTACTTAGCTTAATGTAAATCTGTGATGATCGTCACGATGCATTTTTTCAATAAACGAATGCCAAGTACTTAATCTTATGGATAAATTCATTTTACAGGGCACTTGAACTTGAAGAATTGTTATATCATCAATACCTCATCCAAGGTTATTTTTAAGAGTGCAAAGGAAGACGTGGTAGATCTTTAGCACAAGAGATTAGGTCACGTGAACTGTAGAGATCTTGGAAAACTTGATAAGAATGAACTCATTCGTGATCAGCCCCATTTTGAGTTGACTTCTTCCCGCATATATGGTATTTCCAAATAGGAAAAAAAATCTGAAATCCACATAAAAATTTGAATGTGATCTTTACTTTTAGAGTTTTAGAACTCCTACACGCAAGCATCATGGGTACAAATAAAATAGGCGGTAAGTGTTACATCCTTGTGATCGTAAATGACTTTTCAAAGTTCACTTTATAACATTTTCGTGTAGTCGGTCCTATGCTTAGGAATTATTTATTCCCAGGTGCAAATAACTCTAAAATAAGAAAAGGTTTTATTATCTTTCGAGTTAGAGTGCTTATGGACAAGAATTTCAGGGATTCAGAGTAGTGTAGTTATGTTAGTATACACCATAAACATTTTCCCCTAAAAAACCTCAACAAAACAAAATTATCGAAATAAAAAATTGAACTATCCAAGGATGGCTAGGTTTATGTTAATAGGCAAGAGTGTGCCTAGGATATTTGGGGAGAATTGGTCAATGAGACTTGTCACACTTTAAACCAAGTCTATTAGAGGTATGGTAACAACAATAGCCCTTATGATATTTTGAAAGGAAATATTCCCATACTTAAGTATTTTATATTCTTTAGAAGCAATTGTTATGTACTCAAACATTCTGAGTAATTAACTAAGCTTGACTCTGGGAGTCATGTTGGCATTTTTCTTGCTTATTCCACTAATAGTCATGCCAACTGTGTGTATAATTGTGCTTCATAAAAGCAAATGGAGTCAATAAACATTGTCATCGATGAAAATACTCATTGTCATTTATTGAGGACAATTATGAGAACACACTTTTCATGTTTCCTTAAGTATAATGGGAAAATGGAATGGATGATTGTGTATATCTGCCCACACCACCACAAGTGGTTATTAAAGTGGATAACACACCTCATTTATTACGAAAGGACCGTGATGTTTCTAAAATCACTCAAAGTCCTGATACTGGAATGAACACCCATTATCAACTTCATAAATAGGTTAAATGTATTTATTATGCTTCTACTCTCAAGCCCATAAATGTTAAATAATCCTAGTTAGACGAATATTGGGTCAATGTTATGCAAGATGGATTAGACCAATTCGCAAAACAAGATTTTTGGAACCTAGTGCCTACATTGAAATATGTTCACATCATTGATACCTAATGGGTATTAAAAATAAATGTGACAAATAGGGTGTCGTGTTGAGAGATAAGGCTGGGTCGGTGGCTCAATGATGCACCCAAGTTAAAGGTGTTGACTTTGATAAGTCTTTTGCCTTGATAGCTAGGCTAGAGTAATTGTGTTTTCTCTTAAGCATAGCTTGTGCTTTGAAATTCAAGATCCATCAAATGGATGTAAATAGTGCATTTTCAAAGGGAATTCACCAAGAGGAAGTCTACGTGTCACGACCAAAGAGTTTTGACCACCCCCAAGCTCCCTACACTCGTTTAACGCCTAAAGTAAGCTTTATGTGGTCTTAGTTCAGCCTAGATATCTTGGTATGATAGACTCACCTCACATTTAGTGGGAAAAGGTTTCACATCACATACAAATTGACCTGACATTTTACGTTGTGGGTCTTATATTACTAAAGGCTCAAAGTTTACCAAAATTTGATTTAGTCAAAACAATTAATTATTTGTAACCTAATTTATCCAAACTATGTGTATATGAGCCGATAGATATATCATATCTAAGAGTTTTATACTTTTTTCATCAATCTTAAACCGCCCGATTAATTCACAGAGTTTTGTATCTTAAGCATGTATATTGATGTAGCTTTTTAATTCCATTGATCACTTGACGTAGACATATGACATTCTTAAATGAATGATCTTATACTTATTTTTCCTTCCTTGTTGGTTTTATGCAATTATAAAATTGGAACTTCCTTCGTGGTTTCGTTGAGGTAGTCTACGAAGATCCTTAAAGGTGAATCTTCCCATTTGTTTAATTGTCGTTGCATGGACGTTTTATAATCTTCATTTGTTATGTTTGTCATTGTGTCTTGAGAATTTTTATAAGGATAATAAGATATAATATAGTGACGCTTTTTTATTATCAATTTAATTATTGTTATCAAAAGTCATTTGTGTATTCTTTTAAAATCTCCTTTGCTTCATAAATGTAACTCGTTGTATAAATCAATGTTATTTTGTTTGGAATCACCTTATCATCTTTTCCTCGATTCCATCTTGTTTTCAAAGGAACCAAACATGTCACTAAAATTCTCATATACCTCTGCCTCAGTTATCCCACATATGCGACGATCTAATTGAATCCTTTTCCAAACTGACTTGTACTAATTGTGACCCTTTTTTGTGAATTTTAATTTTTGTTATAAGAACACGCTTTTCAGTTTTTGATCAACATTATGCTCAAAATTCATCGTGACTAGACGCTAATTAATTTGAACAACCAGCTCATACAGGACACTATCTGAAGAAGGTATTAATAGTTGTTTTTCTCTTCCAATTCACAACATTCCTTTCAATTAGTTAAAGATGACCTATATGTGAAGGATCATGGACAATGTTGTCAATAAGTTCACATTATCCACTAGACTAATAAGAACACCATGATAGGTTAGACTTCAATAAATCAAGTTTACAAAAAGTAAATTCAACACTTAATTTCACTATCGGTTTGAACTTAGTCAATATGTTTGCATCACACTTTAAGGAAATATAAACCAACACTTTTTAAATTTATAGTACTCCCCTATCTCACCTAAGTATGAATGTCTGCAAAACTTTAGATTATCACTGATGACTTAACATTTCACAGCGCTTTGGTCATCTGGTTGTGGAAATAATAAATTTGATGATGATGTCGTCCAGTGTCTAACTAAGAACCGATAGTCTAAATGTTAGTAAATACATTCTCCTCATTTAAGTATGGGTAGAATTTTATCAAACTGATAGTCATTTATGATTCAGTCCAATTTGTGGAGTCCTTTGAAGTCTTAAGCCAATAACGACATTGTAAGAGCAAGTTTTATTATTGCTCAATCTATTATAGTTTGGCATATTCCATGACACCTTCATCATCATATACATTCTCCAAATCTTCAAGCAAAGAAAAGTTAGTAACCGTATACAACAATCAAAAAATAAAATAGTTGAATTCATCACTTCAATCATCTGAGAATGTATATAGTTTTGATTATGTGCAAACATTTTATTCAGAGGATATTTTTTTAAATGTTTGACATCTAATTTTAAAATTATTTGCAAAGGAAAAATATTTTTATTTTTTAGGTCATCCGAACGACTTTAAGTCATTGATCGAGTGACTTAACTCCTCGTTCGAATAAGATTGATAGCTCGTTCAAATGAACTTCAAATGACATTTTTCTATTACTAAACTAATGTCGTTTTAAGCTCATTAGAATCTGGTTCGAACGATATTTGTTGCTCGGTCGAAGGAGTTTTACTTTAGTTCGAATGAGCTAGCAGTTTCATTCGAATGAGTCCTTATTTTCATTCAAACGAGATTCCAAAAAATTTGCTCAGTCTTGAAATTCGTGTTTTCTATATAAAGGGGTCTTGGGATCATCTTTACACGGAACTTTTGGCAAGAAACACTTTCCCATACATATCCAAAAGGTCTCCAAACCCTAGTTTGTTTAAAACTCTTTTATTTTTTAATCCAAACCCTTGGATGATTTGTTGAGCATTTTATCCAACCCTAGAAGAACTCGTCTACTCTTCGTACCCTTGTGGAGTTGATTATCCACTGCTGAAGAAAGAAATATTATTTTTTGAGGGTGATCGATGAACACATAGGCAAGTTACTTAGATGAATCTTGGTGGTTATATGGATAACCTGTATAATAAGGTCACCTATTTTTATGGCTCTAATTATGCATACTGGAAACCTGGAATGAGATTATCTCTGAAATTCGTCGACGAGCGCATCTGACTTTATGTTGAAAGGGGGTGGACTCCTCCCACTATGACTAATGAAAATATCATGGATCTCAAGCCAGTCACAATTTAGACTAAGGATGGATTTAGATGGAGTAATTTTAACTCTTGGGGCTTAAATGCAATTTTTGGTGTTGTCACACCTGATGAATTTTGCCGTGTCATGATATGTACCACATCTAAGGAAGCTTGGGATATCCTCTAACTCATATACGAGGGTACCAATGTTATGAATGCTTTTAAGATTCAAAACCTCACCACATAATTTGATACTATTATTATGCTTTAATCTGAAACTTTTGATGAATCTTATGAACATTTGTCTGATATTTTGAGCTCCAGCTTTAATTTGGGTGAGTAAATTTCAAAAATGAGAGTTGTTGAGAAAATTCTACGGTCTCTCTCTTCAAGTTTAAGTTCTAAAGTCATGGTCCTTAAGTCTTTGGGAATTTTAGACACGCTTAGGCTATAAGAGCTCGTAAATGATATTGAAAATTATGACATAAACATATTCCCTAAAAGAAAAAAGAGAAAAGGAATCACTTTAAAAGACCAATAGAAGAAAAAATAGGAGGTTTATGACTCCGATTTTGAATTCGATCTAGATCATATTGACTTGTTTGCTAAAAAAATTCAAAAAGTTTCTCAAATTAAAAAATCAAAATTCCTCTAAAGTGGAAAATAAAAGTTTTAAGAAAGACAAAAATTTCAAAGCGGGAAAGAATGTTTTTTAGAATGATCAAAGGAAATCTAGAGGATAGTACCCGAGAAAGATGATTCAGAAAGATGCTATGAGTGTGAGGGGATATACCACAAAGTCCATGAGTGTTCCATGAGGCTTAAGAGACAGGGAAAAGGCCAAGGTGCTTATAATGCCACTCTAAGAGATAGTTATGTTGAGTCGATGGACTCTGGAGATGAATTACCACATGGACATAACTTCACCACGTTAATGGTGAATCATATTAGCACTTCGAGTCTGTCTCACGCTGATGAGGAAGTTTTTAAATATGATAACCTTGACAATGTGTCGAACCATTCTGGAGAGAGTGAGGGTGATGATTTGAGTGAGGGAGAATGCGGTCTCTAATACCCCTACACCGAACTTCACATCGAGTTATTAAAAACTGAAAGGAAAAATAAAAATTTAGCTCTTACGGTGTTATATTTATAGAAGGAATTGAAGGTTTCGAGAGAGAGTGAGACCTTGGTCAGGATTTTTTTGGGTAAGAAATTAGTTTCAATGGGTAGGGAAAATAATGACTTAATCAACAAAGTGTCTAATCTTATGAGAGATCTTTACGCATCATGGATGACTTATGAGAAACTTGAAACCCATATTTTTCAACTGGAGAAAAATCTCGAACGTGCTCGGGAGGTCAAAGTTACTTTAGAGGACACATTTAAGAAGGTTGGAAAGATGTTCCTAGGTCTCGTGTTAGGTTTTAAATAGAGGTAAAGGATAGGTTATAATGGTGCATCCACCTCCAATATCACATCTGAATCGGTTCCCAAGCTTGTATTGGATCCTTATGGGCCTCGACATAACCCACCTAGGAGAGCTCATCCTCGGTATTTTAACCAAGGTAGACAAAAAAAACTATGTTTGTAACTGTTTCAAACAAAGAGGTCACCATATGGAATTTTGCTATAAGCTAGGAAGAGTCTCGCGTGCACATGATCCCCACACCACTATAATGACTTTGCTAGTCTTAGAGAGCAAGTTGAGTTTCTAGTCACTACTTCTAAAAGCTTAATGAAATAATTTAAAAGTATGTATGTGCTTTTTGAGAACAATTTCAATGCAATGACTAAAGCCAACAATGATAAGGGGAAGCAAAAGGTTACCTCATCTTGGGTACCTAAAAATAACAAAAAAAGCCTGTATTTTTCAAGTTTCTCTCAAGGTTCAAGATACTTCAAAATTTCGAGTAGGTCCAGATTATATGAATACTTCGTATAGTAGGTCACGCACACAAACACAATTTATTTTTGACCAAATTTTTTCTTGATTAATTTTATGTGGGCATGTAAGATAATTTCAAAGCTAAAAACACATCCAATCATAAGATAATATCTTTTTCGATCAAAACCTATATTTCAGCACTGTGTTTGAATAAGACAGACAAACTTACAAACCAACTTATAAATCCACTAAGCTTATGCGATAAAGTCTTCAAGTATTCCACAACAAACGATGTCGTCCAAAATCGTTCCATGGGAAGCAACTCTTACTTGATATCCACCAATTAGATTCAGGAATCGTAATTCCTTTTTTCTTTAGTTGTAGAGACTAATCTCCATAAACTCGGTAATAGAGCAGCATTCTACAAGGTTTTTAAGATGAATGGTGTTCTTGTAGGGTTTGGCTAAACTCAATAAATTATTTAGGGAACTTGATTTGGAAAACAAAAGTGATCTTCACAAACTAGGGTTGTGAGACTTTTGGAATGGGTATAGAGATTTAATTCTCGTTAAAAGTTTTGACGAAACTTGTTCTCAAAGCCCATTTTATAGAAATCACGAATTTCGAGGGGGCAAAACTCATCCAAAAAAAACTATAGGTTCGTTTGAACAAAAACCTTATTTCGTTCAAACAAACTCTAGTCTCGTTCGAACAAACAAGTGATCTCCTTTTAACGTACTTTGGACGAGCTTCTAACGGGTAGACTTTTTTCAAACAGATAAACCCTATTGGATGTTCATTTGAAGTTCGTTTTAACAAACTCAGCTTCTCATGTGAACGAAAGCCTTTCTCGTTCGAACAAACAATAATAAAGAACTATTTTTTTTAATTGTATAAAAAACTTTCACTGAATAATTTATAAAAACATCCCTGAATAAAATGTTTAAGTATAAATCAAAAACGTATACCATATACCTCCACCATTAATGTAGCGATGATTTGAACGCATTTGATCTTCGATTGTTGCTGGTTCACTAACTTGTCTTCACTTTGAAGTTCTTGGCAAGTACTTGGTGATGCGGTTTGTAATATCCCGTATTTCTATGTATTTTTATTTAATTAATTTGAGGAATTGATTAGAAAAAAAATACGTTTTAATAAATTATGCGAGTGAAGTAATTTAATACGATTAGATGATAATTGTGACTATTAAATAATAATCAAGAGATAGATACTGATTAATATTGCATTATGATATTTACTAAGTGTGAATAGTAAATAATTGATAATTTTGGCTATATAGCATAGCAAATGATATGTGCATATTTTATTAAATATGGTTATACGGCATAGCGAGTGATATGTATGAATTTTATTTTATCTCACCGGGAGTTGCGTGTAGACTATTTTGGGGTGAGAAATGAGAAATATATTTTAAGTGACTCAGATGATAATTTAGAGATCGTGAATGATTCCGAATGGATCGAAATAGTCGGAATAAGGTACTCGGGGGTATAATTTGGGTCTCGGGTGAATTTTGGACCAAATCGGCACTTATTAAGGGTGTTTCGGTCATTTTTCAAAAATAAGTGAAGGGACCTACGAAATTTAGATCCATATATCTGATATCTACAGATTGGGTTCAGGTATTATAACACTAAAAGGTTACAGAGTCCAATAGAGAGAAGAGAGAGAACCTATTTTCAAAGCTTCAAGAGGGATTTTGAAGATGGTGAAGAAATCTTGTATCCCAAAGCAATTGGAAAGGAAGATTGGAGAAGGAAACAATCAATCATTAACAAAGAACCAAGAAATCAGATCAATCAATCTAAGTTAAGTGTTTATTGCAAATTAAATTGATGTTACAATACCCATGTGTAGGGTTTTTTATGAATAGATTGATTTTATTGAAAAATCCTTGATGAAAAGTATCAATTGATTTCAGGTTTGGGTAAAATTGCATGTAGTTAGTGTTTATATCTGTAGATAATTTAAATCATAAGAGTTCTGAATATTATTACAGATTTAAATATCAGTTTGAATTCAATTTAATGGATGAACACAAAACTAGATTATGAAAGAGTTATGAAGGGTTTGATTCATTCTTGATTGATTTCAGTGAAGTTTTAATGTATTTGAAACATTAGAAATCATCCTAACTCCTGTAGAAATAGTTAGGAATTATCGGAAGTGAATTTCGTGAAAAATTATGGAAGTTGGGTAAATCATAAAGGGTGAAAAATTGAAGAAGAGGAAGTTGCACCTGATCGATCAACCCTGGCAGATTTTGGGTTCTTTTCTTGGATGAATTTTCTAGGATTTCCAATTATGGAAAGGGATCTTAGGAGTGATATTATACCTATGTATGGACTTGATAAAGACCATTAGGTTCTAATTAAGGTCCATTAAGGTGATTGGGTGCAGGACTTAGAGCACGGACCGGAAGGGATAACCGATGGAGAGATAGATCGGGAAATTTGGAAATTTATCTACGGAGACAGAGTAGACATCAATTCAACATGTATATTAGTAGGTTAAAGATGGTAACTACTGAATTTATATAACAAGGGGGTAACTATGACCCTAGAGTTGTGTGAACACTCATATATATACGATAGTGAGATAAATCGTAAGTATGCGAGAGATATATACATTGTACTAACATGTATTATCGAGTTGTGTGAATACATATTGATGCATAATACTACTTAGGTTGTGTGAATACCTACAGTATACTATATATATATATATATTGGTGATAGATGTATGATTCCGAGCCAAGAGATATAAATCACTATTGGTGATCGAGGTAGGATTCCGAGCCAATAACCCCTAAAATGTGATACAGGGAGGTGATTATATAGTATGTGTTTAAAGTATCTATTATGTGCGAAATATATATACATAAAGTGTGCTTAATTCTATATTGGGATCGATGATTATCCGGACTAATACATGGAAGCTCGATTTTGGGTCGATGATTATCCGAACTAAATTAAAGATAAATGATATTGGGGTCGAGGAGTATCCGGACCAATATACATATGCATAACATTTACTTTGGGGTCGAGAGATATATGGACCAATGTAAATAATAGGATAGTTGGGGTCGATGATAATCCGGCCCAATATCCTTATAGTATATATTGTGTGTGAAATATATACTTCATGTTATTCTACTTATGTGCGAAAGTAGACTTGGGGATAATATATAGAGAGAGAGATATACATCTAAATGATAAATTAAGTAGAGATAAACTTAATTTCAAGATTTAAAATAGATCGGGAATATCTATAATAAATTAAGTAGTGAAACTTAATTATGGAAGTTGAATGGTAACATTGAAATGATTTAGTGAAAATTAATTATGGAAGTTGAAAGATGATTAAATGTGAAATGCTATATTAATTAAGTAGTGAGACTTAATTATGATGAGTAAACGTAACATATGTGAATGTTATATGAAAACTGAATAACATGCGAGAAATGTTAATAATGAAGCGTGTTGTATGGGCGGTACAGGAGAGTAGACTTGATAAGATCAGTTATATACTGTAGTCGAGATAGCTTGGGTATGGTTGCTAGGTGGGCTAAGTATAAGAATGTTAGGTGTGCACATTAGATGAGAGGTGAAGAAACTCAAGGGAGCGTGCGTGAACCTAACATGTGCAATCAATAGCCTATTTTAATTGTGATAAATTACTTGTTAAATGTTTTCAACTGTTTTGAGTACTAACTTTTGCTATAAAAATATTTTCAAACCCTTTTAGGTGTCCAGCCACAGGGACACCATACTTAATGGTTTCATTCCAGGGATTCGGAGTTGTAGCACTGTGGATGCTGACGGGATTTGGAGTAGTCGATTCTTTCATTCGAATCTAGCATAGGATCTCACTCTTATATATCATGTTTGGACATATGGGGCGTTGTCGGTATTAAAGTTTTAGTTTGGTATTAGTTTTACTCTGCAGTTTGGACTCAGATTATTACTTGGTTTAGTTGTTTTGGGCCAATAGCTTATTTGGAATGACTTTGATTCATTAACATATCATGATGGTTTGGACTCTAGTATATTGTGAATGTTGTTTAAGTTTTAGAACTAGTTATTTATCCTGTTTAATTAAAAGATAAAAATTTGGTACCGTGTCTTTTGAATACTAGGTAGTTAGTAAGTTTAAAAAGTTTTCGATAGTGATGCTAAGAATGAACCATATGAGATTCTTGTTTAATTTGATATATGACTGATCACCCAGTATTTTACAAGGCGGGGTGTCACGCGGTTGTAATGGAATACTCCTACATAAAAATGATGAGCAATCATAAGACTTGCTCTTACAAATCTCCCATTTTGGCTATTCTAGTACAAAACACAAATCGAAAACAAAACCTTAAGATAAGTACTACTAATGCCCTCCCAAATCCAAATAAGGAAAGACACTTGTGATAGACTATCTTCAACTGAAAGTCTTCATCGTGTATTCCATGAAATCATCACGGTGGAAAAAATTACATACATGAAGCAAAATAAACACTATGATGCATGGAGCTTAAAGAAAACATAAAAAGCATAAAAACTCCTCAATTTGTTATCCCCCTTTTTGTCCGTAATAGACAAAGGGTTAGAAATTAATCTTTAAAGGTTAGAATCACATGAATCCAAATATGAAATATCATCACAAAGAGTGAGCAATTAAGCATATTTGATGAAAATCAAAAGAAGCAACCAACTATTTTTGAAAAATATTACATTTTTGTGTATATAACAAGTACATATGTATCAAATGTAAATATATGTAAAAATACCAACAGTCAAACCATTGAATAGCAGGAAAATATCCGAATCATGGAAATGGAATGAAATTGTGAGAACTTAAACCATGAAAAAATCAAAAGAGTCATTGACACCCCGCCTAATTAAACCCCGGGTGATCAGTCCTAAATTAATTTAGAACAGGTTTCTTAATTGGTTCAATCTTAGCATCACTGTCGAAACTTTTTAATTACTAACCACCTAAGTGAAATTAGACTGGTGCCAAGTTTTATCTGTCATTAATTCAATGAAATACTCATGCGGAAATAAATCATTAACAGTCACAAGCTAACTGAATCCAACATCACATATAAATAAGAAACTGGCCGAATAAACCATCGGCTAAAATCCAACACAAATGTAAAGATAGATAATAATGGATCTCAAGTATCTAAAATAAATACTAAATAAAATCGTGAGCAAAATGCTCGAATATCTTATAGAAAAATCTTATACTAGGAATAGAAGGAATAGAGGTGCCTATCCAAATCTTGCAACATCCACATATGTTGCATTAACGAATCCCTGGAATGAATCAAGCCATGTGTCCCTGTGGCTGGACACCTAAAAGGTTTTGAAAATATTTATAGCAAGGGTTAGAATCCAAAACATTTTGAAAACATTTAGCAAATGATTAACTTACAGTAATAAAATATGCATGAATGCGCTTCATATTTTAGTTAGTGTCGCACTCCCTTGAGGACAGACTCACCCCTCAACTAATGTGCACACATAACGCCTTCTTCATATCCCACCTAGTCCTCTACCCTGAAACTAGATACTTGATATAACTCTTGACAATCGCCCTACTCAATCCCGAGTATTTTAAAAGCATGATTTATAAGTTATTTATCACCTTATCTTATGTAATCAACTTCCTTGAAAGCCATATAACATTCACTAGTTATATAACTAATATACTTTTCTCCATATATTTAAATTTCCCGTATATAATTATTCCCCCATTATGTACGTACAGTTATCTTACAACAATCACACATGTTGAATGTGAATATAACCCATATATAATAAATACAATTCACTACATGTATTTAATGACACGTATATAATTATTTATCCCATTATATACGTAGAACCATATTACAAAATTCACACATATGTTGAATATAAATATAACCCATCCTCCCGAGTAATAACTCGCCGGATGTATTCTCTAAAGTGCTATCACACTAGGTGTACTCGCATAACCTAGTTACCCCAAGTCATAATCGCTTACTAACTTGGCCAAAAACATGAACATAATGGAGGCGGTCATATTCCTTCCCTGAAAGTGAGATAAGCCCCCCACCCATATGACGGACGCTATGACTTGGGGATATACTCTCCCTACTCCTCAAGCTAGGTGATTCACCCACATCGCGCAACCTCCTCCGATAGCACTAGAGTTTATATATTAATAATTTCTAATCACTGATATTTATATGCACACACCATATATATACTATCGCACACCGTATATATATAAATATAAAATATCACGGCTTTACCGTGTATTGAGTCCGTAACACAAGCCTATACATAATATCTTGAGTTTATGGTCCAACTCTGATTATTAATTAACTTGCACATTAATTAATTAAATTACTTTTAGTGTCGTTCAACCAATATACTCAGACTCGCTCCCGTGGTCCGAAATAATTTAATACTCGATTCTAATCCCCGAATCCAAATTAATTAGTTGTTCATCCATAATTAATTTAAGTGAGTGGTGTCGCCCTACTACTATACCCAAACTTATTCACCCAGTTCGTTATTTTATTTCTCAGAATTTATTCTCAAAATTCATACGTAAGTGTTACACTTAATTACCCCACCACTCCCAATAATATGCCCCTATAATTGTGAGGATATTAACCTCCCTAATTAAATTTTCTACCTTAATTAGACTTGGTGGTAATTAAACTAAAAGAAAATCCCACTTAAAACTCCCAAGACCAAACAGTCGAAAATTCCCAGCCATCAATCGATCGATCCCAGCCATCGATCGATCGATCGAACGGGTCCTCATCTTCTCCGACTTTCTGTTTCTGCCATTAACGAATTCCTCTAACCTCCAAACTCGTTTATGGTTCATCACAAGCACACACAATATTTTTATCACATGGGAACGTCATTAGGACCTCCCCTAGAACCTTAAAGACAAATTAAATTTCACAAATCTCTACTTTTCCGAATTTGGGGAATTTTTGGGTCTTTACTCGTTCAGTCCCAATTTCATCTGTTTATCCCAAATTTGTTCATAAATTTCTACTAGGCTTTCACATCTGAATAAATTATCTCATAACTATGTAACATAATGAATTCCCACATTAATTTGCCATTAATTTCATTCAGGTGTTCTATATACAAAAAACCCTTTTTTTAACCCTTTTACACCCAAAACGAATTTTGATTTACACATCACAAAAATATGAATTGGATATCATAAATAAACATCACAGCAAGTTAACCACTTGCCTTTTGGGGTTCGTTGGGTCTGATCCGTTGGTGTAGAGGCAAGCTTGATGATGAGCACCCAATCCGTTCCTTATTTTATCTCCAAAAGATCCCCAAATTGGCTTTAACTGCTCCCTCTCACTTTCTCTCCGATTTCTTAGATTTAGGTTTATGTTTCTCTGTCGTTCCCCACTGTTAGATTTAGGTCTTAAAACATTAATCCCGTTTTTAGCCTAATGGATAAAGCTCAAGTGACACAAATAACCCCATGTGGGCCCGATTATGCCTAAAAATGACCTGTGACCTGTTTACTACCCCCGGGTACACTTTTTTTACTATCTCGACCCAAAATTGACATCTGAATTAATTTATAAAAATCCTTAACTCACGCCCAAATTAGTTTATACCGACTCTCGACTAAGATAAATAAATGCCATGTCACTAATACACGTTATGACGTAAATAAATTATTACTATTCACTTAGTAATTAATTTTCCCTAAATATTAACCATTCACTCTCCGATTAATATTTAAATAAATATTACCATAATTAATTCAATTAAATTACGACACACAAGTAATTTAAAAAAATTCGAATTAATTAAATATTACATGCACAGAAATACGGGGTGTTACATACTCCCCCCCTTACAAAGAAATTTCGTCCCCGAAATTTGGTTATTACTACGGCGAATACTATGGATACTTCTCTCACATATCCTCATCCCGATCCCATGTATACTCATTAATACTGTGATGATCCTACCCCACTACACTCTAACTGGTGGTACTACCTTAGACTGCAGCTTTGGCTCACATAGGTACCAGTCTCCCATCACATGAGGTGTCTTATTGCAAGTCATTATCCTCGAGTGGAACGTGCCCAAAAAGTTCAATCGCTCCTCTTGTATCCCTCCAGTTATGCCACGTGGAACACATCCCGTATTCGTTGAGATGTTTTGGAAAACCCAGTCGATAAGCTATCGGTCCCACCCTCTCAAAGATAGGGAAAGGACCCACATACCTCGATGCTAGCTCCCCTTTCTTGCAAAACTTCATCACTCCTTTCATAGGAGACACCCGAACCAATACCTGGTCACAAGTCTTTAAATCGATGGCCCTTGATAACATAGTGTCCCAGAAGATGAGCCTATACTCCACCAGCTCCACTATCTCTCAGTTAGGAAATTCCCCTCCTATATGGGTGTCAATTTCCTTGTTGCCAAAACGCGTGATTATCTTTCGAATAATTTTACGCATCATCCATGACTAATAATGTCATACTTGAACCTTTAACCCACAGTGACGTACCCCTCCTTAAGTCCTTGAACTATACGAAAGGATACAACTTACTTAATTCCCACTGATGGATCATAACCCATCTCGGGTCCTAGCAGCTTGTTATTTCCCCACCTCTTATCTACCAAAGGCGGATAATAAAACTTTTCCCATAAAGTCTCCTAAGGTGTCATGCAGACCAAACCGTTACGAGGCATCACACGTAACTCTACCTGTGGTAAATACTACTCCCGAATCACCCAAAAATCTAAAATGAACAATCCTCACTTCCCGTCTACCCATCGACCTATGGGCGACATGTTCAACCGAATATGTAACTCTGTCCCGATCACCTCCTAGCAGTTTACCAATCTGAGCATTAATCCCTTCACTGGAACCATAGAATAATAAAAATAATTGGTTGGTACCCTCCAATCAACCTTTTTCCATTCTTAAATGGTCTACCCGGAGACAAATTCACTACGTCTCATTCATCACCAATTCCCATGCTCAAGAACTCTAACCCTTGTGCAGTTTTCATCAGGTAGGACTCTACACCATGCCTATGCGTAAAACCACTCTAAGCATATAAATAAGTGATACTCTTTTCTATTTTCCCAGAAACGTGACTTCTTTCTTGCCTTAAGATATTTTGTTACATGCGCCTCCACCGTCTTTACACTCCTTACGGTGGAGATAGTTCACCTTGATACGCATATAGTCGGATTGTTTCCTCTTTCAAACAAATTTCAGTTCACTGCACTTTCCCAGTTTTTCTCTAACTGCCCCGCAGGCGTACATTCAATATGTTTATTCACACATCCCTTTATTTAAGACGGCTCTGAAATCACACTAACCAAGGTTCCCATACACCCTATATCCCGTGCTTAACCGCACAAAAATTACCTTAATTATTCATGGTGCCTATATACCCTGTCCCTGTGCTCAACCGCACGAGTCGTAAGCCGTGAGCCATAGTATAACTTCCAACCCGTAGTCATATCACATACATGAATAATAATCGTGGTAACCAACCTATGTACTAACGACCAAGCATCTCCCCACTTCCAATGTTATGCTAAGTTTCATGCGTGGGATGTCTCGCAAAGCGAAATCCAAATAAGGAACCCCCCCGATACACTACTACCTAACATTGTCGGTCGTTGAGATCTGTTAGACCCTTAGTCCATAGCATGTAGCCCCAAATACTTGTCTCTTAATACAAAAGCATAAACGACTACTCTTATGCTACAAAAGACAACATAAAATACTGGGCCCTTACTATCACTAGTTCTTGAGCAAAATAAATCCCAAGCTATCTCTCCCCGCTCGAAAATAATTTTAACCGCCCTGAATCGCTTCAGTATACATCCCTTCTTACTGGGAAAAATATAATAATACAAGAAATTCTTATATGTCTATCATACCTCACAATACAAGCTATATACGCATATATATAGGCTAGGCTCCCTCTCAGGTGACACCTAGCAGGATTCATTCATAACCTGGTGTCACGAACACCAAAACTTACTATCACTATCCATAATAGTTCACATCCATTTCTAGCCAATCCATACCCAGGGAAAATCATGCTTTTATAACACTCGTCAAAATGAGTAAATCTCATAAAATATACCCTCTCAGTTTTCACACCTGCTCCCCTGCAGATAAGACCAAAGAGAGCTCCGTTACCCCGTGGTAACCATATACTTAATAGTAACACTACTATACACCCACTAAACTCGTCCCCCACGCGAATACAGTGCTAATAAGAATATTGTAATCACTCGTGTCACAACATTCACTCCATCTATCTGAGGATAAGATTCATACTTCCACTCGCCTATACACCGACGGCCCAAATGGTTCCTGGACATAATATTCTTATCCGATCGAACCAAAACTTCACAATTATTGTCCTTACTGGGCATCCCACTTCTATCCCCTGACTCACTGTGGACATAATCAATTGTTGTGGTTCCACGTCCACACATAAGAAACCTCTCTGTGTCAATCCCTTGCCTCTGGCCCAAATGGCCATGTTGGGGTTGTCCTTCTCGCATACTTGGTAGTCTTGACCCTAAGTGATACCCCCGTTATCCCTTTGGCTTCCCTAGCCCTATGGGGGACTCGTTATTGTCCTCGATGACCCAGATCAAATCCACCGTCAATAGGTAGAAATTTACATAATTTAAAACGTCAAGATGGGTCCCTTACTAGGTATACCCTTCCGTCGTGCTTCACTAGAACCATTAAATCTCATTTCGTTCTTAGTTTAAACTCTCTAACCTTATTGGCTCCAACATCTTAGAAGCGTCAATGTAAGCTGGCAAATAAAAGATATTAATGACCTCAACACTAGTCATCCTAGTCGGATTTCTCATCCATTATTCTATATTCTCACACGGTTCATTATCCATTTGCGGGTTCCTTTATCATTCTCTGTATCCCATTCGTCGGTTATGAAGTTCGCTTATACAATTTATCGTCTCTCTCACAATCATATACAATATTACCCATTTTATAAACTCTTAAATTTCACTCGCACCCCTATTTGAATAGCGGATGGACGATCTTAAGGTCACACCGTACCCAAAATTTCTCGTTTGACTCCATATATTCTCCTTCATACGTGGTGACTGACTTTCGAAAATAATCCTCCTGACTCTCTCTCCTTGCCAACAATGCTGAGTGAGTCCAAAATTGTATCACCGTTCTCTACAATAGTGCTTGGGGAAATTACTTCCCCAAGTGATTATCCTATTCCACGAATACTCTACATTTTCGTCTTTCCTCTCCTCCTTCCATACTTCTTACGTCCCACGCTGGTCGTCCGAATTTTTTTGATATACAATGCCCAATCGAACTCGTCTATGAATTAAATCAACTACACTTGATAGCAGGAGAACATAAGTTGCATACGTAGAGGAATACAACATACAATCATAAGGCTCTACATTAAAGAACGCTAAACTGAAGCGTGAAAAGCCGCACAAATCCTACGAACACTAGAACCAGATGCTCTGATACCATCTATGACACCCCGCCTAATTAAACCCCGGGTGATCAGTTCTAAATTAAATTAAAACAAGTTTCTCAGTTGGTTCATTCTTAGTATCACTGTCGAAACTTTTTAATTACTAACCACCTAAGTGAAATTAGACTAGTGACAAGTTTTATCTTTCATTAATTTAATGAAATACTCATGGTGAAATAAATCATTAACAATCACAAGAAAATTGAATCCAACATCACATATAAATAAGAAATTGGCCGAATAAACCATCGGCTAAAATCCAACACAAATGTAAAGACAGATAATAATGGATCTCAAGTATCTGAAATAAATACTAAATAAAATCGTGAGCAACATGCTCGAATATCTAATAGAAAATCCTTATACTAGGAATAGAAGGAATAGAGGCGCCTATCCAAATCCTGCAACATCCACATATGCTGCATCAGCGAATCCCTGGAATGAATCAAGCATGGCGTCCCTGTGGATGGACACCTAAAAGGTTTTGAAAATATTTTATAGCAAGGGTTAGAACCCAAAACATTTTGAAAACATTTAGCAAAATGATTAACTTGCAGTAATAAACTATGCATGAATGCGCTTCATATTTAGTTAGTGTCGCACTCCCTTCAGGATAGACTCACCCATCAACTAATGTGCACACCTAACGCCTTCTTCATATCCCACCTAGTCCTCTACCCCGAAACTAGATACTTGATATAACTCTTGTCAATCGCCCTACTCAATCCCGAGTATTTTAAAAGCATGATTTATAAGTTATTTATCACCTCAACTTATGTAATCAACTTCCTTGAAAGCCATATAACATTCACTAGTTATATAACTAATACACTTTTCTCCATATATTTAGATTTCCTGTATATAATTATACCCCCATTATGTACGTATAGTTATCTTACAACAATCACACATGTTGAATGTGAATATAACCCATATATAATTAATACAATTCACTACATGTATTTAATGACCCGTATATAATTATTTATCCCATTATATACGTAGAACCATATTACAAAATTCACACATATGTTGAATATAAATATAACCCATCCTCCCGAGTAATAACTCACCGGATGTATTCTCTAAAGTGGTATCACACTAGGTGTACTCGCATAACCTAGTTACCCCAAGTCAAAATCGCTCACTAACTTGGCCAAAAACATGAACATAATGGAGGTGGTCATATTCCTTTCCTGAAAGTGAGATAAGCCCCTCAACCATATAACGGACGCTATGACTTGGGGATATACTCGCCCTACTCCTCAATCTAGGGGATTCACCCACATCGCGCAACCTCCTCCGAAATCATTGATATTTATATTCACACACCATATATATACTATCGCACACCGTATATATATAAATATAAAATATCCCGACTTTACCGTGTACTGAATCCGTAACACAAGCCTATACATAATATCTTGAGTTTATGGTCTAACTCTGATTATTAATTAACTTGCACATTAACTAATTAAATTACTTTTAGTGTCGCTCAACCAATATACTCGGACTCACTCCCATGGTCCGAAATAATTTAATACCCGATTCTAATCCCCGAATCCAAATTAATTAGTTGTTCATCCATAATTAATTTAAGTGAGTAGTGTCGCCCTAATACTATACCCAAGCTTATTCACCTAGTTCGTTATTTTATTTCCCAGAATTTATTCTCAAAATTCATACGTAAGTGTTACACTTAATTACCCCACCACTCCCAATTATATGCCCCTATAATTGTGAGGATATCAACCTCCCTAATTAAATTTTCTCCCTAAATTAGACTTGGTGGTAATTAAACTAAAAGAAAATCCCACCTAAAACTCCCAAGGCCAAACTGTCAAAAATTCCCAGCCATCGATCGATCGAACAGGTCCTCATCTTATCCGACTTTCTGTTTCCGCCATTAACGAATTCCTCTAACCTCCAAACTCGTCTATGGTTCATCACAAGCACACACAACATTTTTATCATATGGGAACGTGATTAGGACCTCCCTTAGAACCTTAAACACAAATTAAATTTCACAAATCTCTACTTTTCCGAATTTGGGAAATTTCTGGGTCTTTACTCGTTCAATCACAATTTCATCTGTTTATACCAAATTCGTTCATAAATTTCTACTGGGCTTTCACATATGAATAAATTATCTTGGAACTATGTAACATAATGAATTCCCACATTAATTTCCCACTAATTTCATTCAAGTGTTCTATATGCAACCCCCCCCCCCCCCCCCTTTTTTTTACCCTTTTACACCCAAAACGAATTTTGATTTACACATCACAAAATTATGAATTGGATATCATAAATAAAAATCACAGCAAGTTAACCACTTGCCTTTTGGGGTTCGTTGGGTCTGATCCGTTGGTGTAGAGGCAAGCTTGATGATGAGCACCCAATCCGTTCCTTGTTTTATCCCCAAAAGATCCCCAAATTGGCTTTATCTTCTCCCTCTTACTTTCTCCCTAATTTCTTAGATTTAGGTTTATGTTTCTCTATCGTTCCCCTCTCTTAGATTTAGGTCTTAAAACACTAATCCCATTTTTAGCCTAATGGGACAAGCCCAAGTGACCCAAATAGCCCCGTGTGGGCGTGGTTATGCCTAGAAATTCCCCGTGACTCGTTTACTAACCCCGGGTACACTTTTCTGACTATCTCGGCCCATCCGGACTCGATCGTGCACTCAAAATTGACATCCGAATTAATTTATAAAAAAATTTATCTCACCCAAATTCGTCTATACCGACTTCCGATTGAGATAAATAAATGCCACGTCACTAATACACATTATGACGTAAATAAATTATTACTATTCACTTAGTAATTAAATTTCCCTAAATATTTACCATTCACTCTCCGATTAATACCTAAATAAATATTACCATAATTAATTCAATTAAATTACAACACAAGTAATTTAAAATTTTTCGAATTAACTAGATATTACATGCACAGAAATACGGGGTATTATAGCATACAAAGCAGAGGTGCACGAAGTCAAAGAGATAATCATAAATAAAGAAATCATTTAACCATAGGTGTAAGAATGTTGAAAAAAGTGAAATTGACTTGACTTATGCAACATGCCATGAATTTTGATGCTTCTCAAATCAGTAATTCTAAACTATTTAATATTTTTTAAGGAAGGTCATTGTGCAAACCCATTGATCTTCGACTTATAATACCCTCAAAATCTCACATTTTAAGTATTCACTGTCAAAATTTTCAAAGGGATCATAATGTTCATGATAGTGAAGCATCCATGAAATAAAAAATGGCCTTGGCACATCTGTTTTTGTGTGCTAAAATAATCTTCTAGGCTCATGCCAATGGAGGCCTTTAATGTAAAGAAGCTTACTTATTTAATAGCCCCTTTTCATTGTTTTAAACAAAATCAAATCTTTGAGGAAAAGAGATATGGGCAATGGTTCTTACAAGCACAATTTGTTCTTAGTATATTTGGTTTGTTAATAAATAGTATTAAGATGAGAACACAATATTCAACATATGAAAAGTAAGTACATTATTCAAAAAGTCCATGCATGTGTGCAATAAAAGGCAATAAAAAAAGTCTAGCATGAAGGAAGTAATCATCAAAGAACAACGAAATGATAACAATGCATTATTAAGCACATTAAAGAAAACGAATCCATTTCCCAAAAAAACACGAATAAGTTACATAAATTAATGGCATGTAATTGTGATTCGAACATCTATATGGTGTAAAAAAATACAAATGCTAATATATGCAAACATACTAGCTAAAAAATATATCATGAAATACAAATGCTAGTAAACATGCTAGTAAAAATACATCTTTTTGTATTTTTCTATAAAACGCAATAAAGGGAAAATCAAAATACAAAAGAATCAAACCACATACAACTAGCTAAAAAATATATCATGAAATACAAATGCTAGTATATGCAAACATGCAACATTCACCCATAAGATATAGCATGTGAAGAGTTATGTGCAAGTATATGAGAACCAGCCAGTCTAATATTTAATGCCTCCAAAATCAATTTCTTAACCAAATAGATGAATACTTTAAGCGCCGGGGTTGGGGAAATATGGGGACACTAGACTTTATTTTCCAACGGTCTTTTATAAGATCATAGCAAAAAATGCCAAAGGTGACCTTTCTTACCATAATGTGTGCACGCGAAAACGCACAAGGAATGGAACTTTTGGATTGACCTTTTCTAATACCCTGGGTTGTGGTTGAACCTCTAAAATAAATTATGATCTTAGCTTTAGCAACAGAATAATTTGGAATATCGAAGCCAGTACCATACCAATTTGAGAATGCGAGTAGGTCCAGGTTATATGAATACTTTGTATAATATGTCACACACGTAAACACAAAATTTATTTTAGATAAAATTTCATCTTTATTAATTTTATAAGAGCATGCAAGATAATTTCAAAGCCAAAAACACATACAATCACCAAAATCAAAATAGGAAGAAGATAAGGAAAAATCCATTCCGAGCAAAACCATTATTTTAGCACTGTGTTTTAACTAGACAGATAAATACCGACTTACAAACCAACTTAGAGATCCACTAAGCTTATGTAGTAAAGTTTTCAAGTCTTTCATAGCAAATGACACAGTCCAGCACCGCTACACAACAAGCAAATTTTGTCCCAGTATCCACCGATCAGCCTTAGAAATCTTTATTCCTTTCTTATTTAGTAGTAGAAACTAGTCTCCATAATATTAGCAGTAGAGAAACACTCTACAAGGATTTTAAGATAAATGGTATTCTTATAGGGTTCGACTAAACTCAACAAATCATTTAGATCACTTAATTTGGAAAATAAAATGGATTTTCATAAACTAGAGTGGTAAGACTTTTGGGAGAGGTAAAAAGATTCAATTCTCATCAAAAGTTCTGATGAAACCTGTTCTCAAAGTTCAATTTTATAAAAATCACGAATTTTGAAGCGCCGCAACTCCTTCCAAATAATATAGGTTTGTTTGAACGAAAACCTTATTTCATTCAAACGAACTCGTCTTATTCTCGTTCGAACGAACTTGTCTCGTTCGAACGAACTTGTGATCTCATTCGAACGTACTTGGAATGATCTTCTAACGGGTATACTTCTATCAAGTAGTGAAACCCCGTTAGATGTTCGTTTCAAGTTCATTCTAACGAACTCATCCTTTTGTTCGAACAAAAGTATATTCTCGTTCGAACGAACAAAAATAAAAATAAATTATTTTGAAAAATATTTTAAAAACTTGCCCCGAATAATTTATAAAAACACCCCTGAATTAAATGTTTAAGCATAAATCAAAACCATATAACCTATACCTCCTCGGTTAATGTAATGATGATTTCAATGCATTCAATCTTTGATTGTTGCTCGGTCACTAACTCGTCTTCACTTTGAAGTTCTTGGGAAGTACATAATGATGTGGTTATAAAGGAATACGCCAAAATAAATAAAAATGATAAGCAATCATAAAACTTGTTCTTACATACTTCTCGATGGAATTTCATAGTAGGCGGTCTAGGCACTTGACAAGTGACAAGTCATATTTTACCAACCTTGTGGATGGCAAGGAAGGGAAAAGTCACATTTGGGGATGAGAGTAGGTATAAAATATTAGGACGAGGTTGCATGGAGATTCCCAGCTTTCTTAAGCTATAAAATGTGTTGTATATTGAAGGTTTAAAAGAAAACATGATAAGCATAAGCCACCTTTGTGATGCAAGCTTTGCAGAAAACTTTGGTCGGTCGGACTGTAATGTTTATGATTAATCATGTGAACTTTTGTTACAAGGTGTGAGGACTACCGATAATTTCTACGGTATCATTCCCAATCCTCTAAAGTGTGTAATAATTCTAAGGTATCCACCATGGACCTTTAGCAATAACAACTAGGTCATGTCAATTTTAGATATATTAAGAGATTATTCAAGAAAGAACTAGTTCGTGGATTACCATCGCTTGGGAAACCGACTTCCTCATCTTGTGGTCCATATCAGAAAGGGAAACAAATCAAGAGTCCCCATAGAAAGTTGAATACCATTACTATCTCTCGTGTTTTAGAGTTGATACACATCCATCTTATGGGTCCTCTGCGTACGAAGATCATTGGCGGTAAGAAGTATATCCTAGTGATAGTTGATGACTTCTTTTATATATTGTATCTTTGGATTTCTTATAGAAAAGTATGATGTTGTTGAGTTTTGAACAATCAAGTGTCTTGTTCTATATAATCAACATGGTGTCGATATAAATCGTATTCATAGTGACAATGACACTGAATTTAAAGAAACCGAACTTGGTAGCTTTTGTGATGAAGTCGGTAATAAATATGATTTTTTGGTCGTTCGTACTTCTCAGAAAAATAAGATTGTTGCGAGGAAGAATCGAACAATTTAAGAGATGGCTAGATACATGCTTCTTGGTAGGAACGTGTCTATATTTTTAGGCGGTTAACATTATATGTCACATGGTGAATAGGATTTATCTTCATCCACAAACACTTCACACTCCGTATGATTTGTGAATAAGGAAGAAACCCAACATATCGTATTTTTGAGTTTTGAGGAGTCCTTGATATATCCTTAGATATATAGAGCGCTTAGGGAAGTTTAACTCTATAAGAGATGAGAGAATATTTTTAGGGTATTTATAGACTAGTAGAACCTATGGAGTATTTAACCTTAAATGCTCTAAGGTCATAGAATCGATAAATGTCCTGATTAGAGATGATTCTTCGACTACGTTTATTAATCCTGGCCTTGCGTGTAAGAACAATTCACCCCCAAGTGATGATCTCATTTTTACCCTCACCACCATGATGGACCCCTCTCTTGATATAAATAACTCACCCTCTTGGATTCAAAAGAGTCGTGACCCTACCAACATACTTAGTGATCCCACACTAGGTGTTAAGACTCGCGCTCAACTAGAGAATGTGGTTATCTACTTTTTCTACACTTACACGGTAGAGCCCAAGATTATGAAGAAATCACTCAAGGATAAACATTGGATTTATGTTATACAAGATGATTTGCTTCAATTTTAAAAGAATGATGTCTATGAATTAGTCTCCCGACCTAGAAAGACTAAAGTGATTAGTAACAAATGGATGTACCAGAACAAGATGGATGAGAATGGTACCATTGTTTGCAATAAGGATAAGTTGATCGCTCAATATTACCCACATATTAGGGCGTAGACTTTGACGATAATTCATTCATATTTCTAGGCTTGAGTATGTTCGCTTACCACTCGCTATAGCATGTCATCTATGGTTTAATCTATACCAAATGGATGTCAAGAGTGCCTTCCTTAACGACATTCTTCAATATTGGGTTTACGTGGAATAACCAATTTGAAACCACTCGGGACACGTCTTTTATCTATAGAAGGCCTTGTATGGATTGAATCAATAACCTCATGCTTAGTACAAAAGGAGAACTTGTTATCTCTTAGCTAGTGGCTTCAAGAGAGAAGGAGTTTATATGAATTTATTTATTGTGAGAGAGGGTGGTGCTATCTTAGTTGACCAAGTCTATATGGTCTTTGAATCCAAGTGCTCCCAACATGCTCACACTTTGGAGGAAGCGATTAAGAGTGAGTTTGAGATAGGCACGGTTGGTGAACTTTTCCTAAGTCCCCAAGTGCGTCAACTCAAGAATGATATATTTATATCTCAATCTAAAGATGCTAGGGACCTTGTGAAGAAGTTTGGTTTGGACTTTGCTAAGCACTCACGAACACACATGTGTTCCTCACTAAGCTTAATAAAGACACTTTAGGCACAGACATAGGGCAAACACTTTGTGGCAGTATGATAGATAATCTCCTCTACTTGACCACAAGCCATCCAGATATCTCCCTTAGTATTGGAATTTGTACATGGTAGTAAGCATCCCCAAAAGAATCACACTTGCTTTCACTTAAACGTATCATTAAATATGTGAGTGGCACTCTATCTTATGGCATTTGGTGTTCCTTTGATATCGATGACCATTTGCCGACTTATTTGGACGACGATTGGCCCATATTGATGGTTGTAAAAGCACATCCGGTGTATGCTTTTACTATGGGAGTACTCCTATATCTTGGTTAAGCAAGAAGCAAAACTTCATTTATTTTTCCACAGTAGAGGCCGAATATATAGTCGCAGGGAGTTATTGCACACAATTCTTATAGATGAAGATTTTAGAGGATTATGGGATTACTCAAGTCACAATGACTGTTTCTTGCAACAATTCAAGTGCAATCACATTTCTAATAATTATGTACAACATTTTCGTACAAAACACATTAGGATTCGTAAGAACTTTATTCGAGATCTTGTTGAGGAAAAGATCGTTTCCTTGATATTTGTGAGTAACGAACATTAATTGACCGATATATTCACTAAACCTTTAGAAGCATTAATATTTGATGATCTTAGGAAGTCATTAGGTATTTGTGCCATTGATTGAGTTTAAGTATTATTTCTAAATAGGGTTATTATCATATCTCTGTCTTTTGTCCCTATTACTAGATTGTATTCTTGTTTATATATTTGAAAAATTAAAAATATTTTCTTTTCTTTTTGAAAAAGTTACAAAAATTCTCAAAAAGATTTTATTTTTGATAAAAAAATTCAACAATTCAAAAGGATTTTTTTATTTTGTTTTAGGCCATATATGGATGTGCATTTAAGATGTTTGAATCGCCATTATATTCCATCCATTCATGTAATTTAACCATGGTGTTATAAGACTTTGCTTCATTTCTTTTTTGTGCTAAAATACATGTTTAGCATTACGTTGTTCTTTAATGATCACTTTTTCATGTTTTACTCCTTATATTGCCTTTATTGAACACTTGTACGAACTTTTGAACATTGTGCTTGATTCTTAGATGTCGAATAGGATATTTTCATATCAATTCGTGATTAATAACGAACCAAATGTACAAGAAACTAACTGTGCATGTAATAACTATTGTCCGAATTTTTTCCTGAAAAAAATATTTTTTGTTTATGCAATGGAAAGGTTCTACGAAAGAAGCAATCTTCTTTTCGATAAATGTCACCATTAACCTAAAATATGATTTCATCACGTAAGAACGAAAGTGCCAAGTTCAATTTTTTATTTCATTGATGCTTCATTCACATGAGAAATATGATTCCATTAAAAAATTTAAGAGTCTGTGTATAAAATATGAGATTTTTTGGGTATTATAAGTTGAAGATTAATGGGTTTGCATAACAAACTTCCTTCATAAACATTAAATAGCTTGGCATTATTGACTTGAGAAGCATTGAAATTCATGATTTTTTTTATAAGTTGAGTAAATTTCATTTTGTTCAACAATTTTACACCTAAGGTCGAATTCAGTTCTTTCTTTTAAAGTATCTCTTTGACTTTGTACAGAACTGTTATGTATGCCTATGCTGGTTGTTTCATGCATTGAGTTTACATAATTTCATTCCATTTTCATGATTCAGATATTTTCGTGTTACTGCATGGTGTGACTATTTCTATTGGTATTTATATGCATATTTATATACTTCGAAATTTCCAAAAATTTATAAAAATAATTTGTTATTTTGTTGGAATCTCATCGCATATGTTTCATTGTTGTATTAACATTTCATATTTGGATTCTCATGATGCTAACATTTCAGTATTAGCTTCTAAACCTTTATCTATTATGGACAAAATGGGGGAGAGCATATTGAGGGAGAGTTTTGTGTTTTCTTTAAACTCCACGTGCACGATATTTCTTTTGCTTCATGTGTGTAGTTCCTTTTTGACATGATGATTTCATGGATTAAATGATGAAGATTTTTTATTAAATAAATATCTTTTCCTTTTTAGGTTTGGGATGAACATTAGTTTAACTTGTCTTAGTTTTTTTTGTGTGTGTGTGTGTTTTGTACCGAAATAGCTAAACGGGGGAGATTTGTAAGAGCAAGTTTTATAATTGCAATGTCTATTTTAGTTTGGCATATTCCGTTACACCTTTATCATTATGTACATTCTCAAGAGCTTCAAATGAAGACAATTAGTGACTGTATGCAACAATCGAAGAACAAAATAGTTGAATTTGTCACTTTAATCATTGGAGAAGGTCTATGGTTTTGATTATGTGCAAACATTTTATTTAGCGATTGTTTTTAAAAAATGTTTGAGATCTGATTTTAAAATGATTTTCAAAGAAAAAAATATTTTTATGTTTTAAGTCATCTGAACAACTTTGATAACTCATTCAAACGAACATCAAAAAATATTTTTCTGTTAGCAGAACTGAATCTTTTTAAGCTCATTCGAATATGGTTCGAACGAGATTGTTTGTTCGTTCAAATGAGATAGGATTTTCATTCAAATGAGTCATTATTTTCATTTAAACGAGATCTCTTGAAATTTATGTTGCCTCTAAATTTGTGTGTGTTTTTTATATAAAGGGCTCTTGGGATCAGCTTTGTACAAAACTTTTGGCCAAAAACATTTTCTCGTACACATCCAACAGGTCTCCAAAACCTAGTTTGTTTATAACTATTTTGTTTTTTCAATCTAAACCCCTTGGATGACTTGTTAAGCATTTTATCAAACCCTAAAAGAACACATATACTCTCCATACCCTTGTAGACTTGATTCTCCACTGCTGAAGAAAGGAATATTATTTTATGGGACTGATCGATGGACACCGAGTAAAATGAAGCTTGTTGTGGAGAATTATTGGATCTACATCTCTATATGTTGACAGCAAGGATTGAAGACACAACTGCATCACTTAATGGAGTCTAAAGTTTTGTAAGTTTGTTAGCGTCGTTCAGTAATTCGTAGTTGTAACAATGCAGAAATATAGGTTTTGCCCCAAAGGAATTTTTTTCTCATCTCCTATCCTCTGATTCTTGTTTTATTTGTTTGTTTGGATTTAGTTTCAATATCTTACATGTTTAGGTTCACCTAACTAATCAAGATAAAATTTGGATGAAATAGAACTTGGCTTGTGTGTGTGACCTAGTTATAATTTATACATATAAATAGACTACTCCATTTTTCAGATATGACAACGCATTCTTATCGGGAGTGAAAATCTTCTTCCGTAGGTAACACTAGTGAAGTTGTGTAATTTAGAATCTAATTTAATGACTGTGGGGTTTGGAAATAATAAAAAATGTTAAGTTGGGAGAAATACACAATGACATTAAGTGTGCAATGATTTTTTATAGAAAATAAAGGGTGTATATGAAATTGGAGAAAATACAAATATAACCCTACAATTTAGGGTGATTTTCAATTCTAGACCTTAAGTTTCCAAAGTTGTAATATTAATTCCAAAGTATAATTAGTAGTGCAGTGTATGACATCGTTAAAATTCCATTTAAAACACAAATGATTTGTTATATGTGGTATTTTCTAGTTGTTTCTAATTAGACATGTGGCCAATACGTGGCAAAATGAGACGACTGTTGTGACTTAACTAATTATCACGCAAAATATATGGAAAACCAAACATTCAGTTAATTTTCACCCTCCGTTGTCTGATATCATTCCATTCTTGTTCTTCTCTACCCACTCTGGGAAAAAACTAGTATTTTGTCCAAGCATTTAGCTAAAGGTGTGCATATGATATAGATATTTTCGATCACCTAACATGCCGGAACCCAGTTATGGTAAATTTTCATGATTTGAATTATTTTTTCTTCAAAGAGCTCAAACATATGTTTAGTATTTTTGTTCAGCAAATATGTTCAAAAACTTTGGAACTAACTAGTTAGTTATGGAGGACTGTTGTGAATGTTCTAGATTTTTCGTCTGTATTTTCCACTTCATTTGAAAACCCTAACAAAAACCCTTCATTTTTTAAACATATATGTTTTACATGGTCAATTTTACAATGATTTAATATTGCATGTCTACTTTGCCATGAGAAAACCTTAATCCTAAGTAATACTTACATTGCCCTTGTCTTAGTTTCATTTTTAAGCGAGGGTGATAGTTATTTCAGCTTGAAAATTCATCATAATGGTAGATTTAAATATGCCAATTCTCCTAGAAGGTATATTGGGGGTAAAGTAGACAAGTATGACTTTACAACACATGCCTAATATCCATCTTAAATATAATGGAAATGGTTAAAGAGTTGGTCATTAAAGAGTTATTCATGTTACACCATATGACTAGTGAATGTCTTTGGATGAATTTGGGCAGTTATAAGGTATTCATTCAAATATTATCTCAATTGTCGAATAAGAGATACAAATGTTTTGTTTTTTTGTTGAAGTGATCACCCATCTTAACATAAACCCTAGTCAATAAGCCACAGAAGAACAATAGCACACTAAAAATAATGAACAACCAGCTATGGAAAGTGTAGAAGCACCTAGGCTTGATTATGAACCACCAATGGATAATGTAGAACCCTAAATTAGTGATGAAGATTTTAGCGAGATAGCGAGCCTAAAAATTGATGGTTAAGTTATCTCTACAAAAGATATTGATATAGCTGTTGAAAATGGAAAATTTGGGAGTGACATTGACTTTGATTATGGAGATTTTAGTGAATCGGAGTTTAAGTTTGAGATTGATGACCTTATGTTTTATGATCACACTATGTATGAGGATAATTTAAAGGGGAAAAGTCAAGGAGAGGAAAATTCAAATAAGAAAGAAAAATCTAAGGGTAAAGAAAAACAAAGGGGAAAGAAAAAATCAAGGCTTGGTGGGATGATTTAGGTGAGTTTAAAGATGTTTATTGTGTGGTTTCAGATGATTTAAGGGGTGTAGATAGTTCATCGGGTAAGGAAGATGAGGGTAGGGTAAAATCTAAATATTGGACTCAATTTAATCCCAAAATAGATATGGAGGATACTCATTTTTTAATTGGCCAAACCTTTAGTTCTCATACCATCTTAGCTAAGTGATGAGGCGTAAACTTTATATTTAAAATACGTCGTTGGGTGTTTACGCCAGATACAAAATAAATACCATAACTTGGTACACTAATGGAAGTGTAATGGCAAGTAGGGATCGAATCCATGGGGAGCGTTGGATAGACTTTAATCGATTTATTATTTCAAGAATAAAAATGTAAAAGGTGATGGGGTGAAAATGGTGAAAATAAAAAATAAAAAGTTAACACTAAATAAGAACTAATTAAAACGAGAGTTGGAATCACATCCCCGCCATGGGATAAATAACGCATAATTAGAATTTCGGCTTGAAAATATTTAACCGAGCATTTTAAATTAATTATAAACATCACATATGAAGGAATTTAATCCAAAAATGCGAGATAGAGCATTTAATAAAAAAATGGTCACACACGTCTGAAATTCGGATTATCACTATAAACACTAACATTGCATTACAAAGAAAGTTAAACGCATAATAATACGAATTTAATATACGAGATTTCAATTAAATGATTTTTTTTCCAAAAACTAACTTTCGGAGCTCGATGCCCATTAATGGCGGAAACACAATCCCAACCCGTTATCTACGGACTACACATGGATTAAAACTACTTTAAACAAAAATTAACAAATTAAAACAACAAACAAACAAACAACTAAAACTAGTTAACTAGGTATGGATATGGAAGAACATAAAGGAAATTAAGCTAAACAAGTAGAGAAGATGATGAATAGTAAATAACTTACATTAATGGGCAAAACACTGCAGAGAAAAGAGGAGAGGAAAGCTCCAACAAAAATTCCCAAAAAATCTGATTTCTAACCGTACAAGTGTAAAAAAAATGAAGTCCCAACTTAATAGAATATTTACATATATATACCCAACCAAAAACCAACTTAAAAATGAAATTTGCGGATTTTCATCTGAATCGATTCGCACTTCAGCTGAATCGATTTGCACCTACAAGTCTGGTTGTTGCAGCTTTGCCCAACTTTACGAAAAATGCCGTAACTTCTTCGTTATAACTCGAAATTTGGCACGGTCAGAGGCTACGTGAAGATAAATCAAAGAAATAAAACATCCAAGAAGACATTAGGCCAAAAAAACTAAAATATTAAATGACTAAAATGCCCTTGAATGTGTCCTTGAGTGTGAAATTGAAGTAAAAACCATCCCAAAAATGCCATAACTCCCTCATTATACATCGGAATCATGCACCGTCAGTGTCCACATGAAGAAAAATCAAAGGGATCCAACTTCTGTGAAGAGTTTGGGATCAAAATCAGAATGGTGAAATTAGTAAAATGCCACGAAGCTGCAATCTTTAATGGAACTTTTCCAGAAAGCGTTCGAACTTCATACTAAGCATCCAAATACCTACAAAAGCTTAATTAACCCCTGCAATGTATATATAGAAATTCGAGGTTGTCTGGTTAACGAGCATAAGTATAGGGATTAAGATACCCGAGGGGGCTAATAACGCGTAGGTTAACAGGTGAAATACGTAATATTTGCATCGTATCACTGAGGCCATAAGGCAT
Source organism: Sambucus nigra (assembly GCA_949130495.1). Taxonomy (NCBI): domain Eukaryota; kingdom Viridiplantae; phylum Streptophyta; class Magnoliopsida; order Dipsacales; family Adoxaceae; genus Sambucus; species Sambucus nigra. The sequence continues at coordinate 303,389,321 of OX422207.1, read as the reverse complement.
CATTATATCAAGCATGGTAAGCAAATAAAAGTCATAAATATTAAGAAAAGAGGGTTAAGGTCAGTTTGTAGCGTGGTTATCATTGGGTATTATCTGCTACAAAGATGACTGATGAGTCAACTTTACAGTTGAGGGTTCTAGAGATTAAGCACACATGTTATAGGTCATTTGTGAGCAAGAACCTTAAGGCAAAGTGGATTGCCAAGAATTTGGTTAATGAGATTAAGTCCAATCCTCAAATTCATTTGCATGATCTACTAGAACTATTATGTCTGAGTTCAACTGTAGTGTGAGTAGAACCAACTTTATAGGGCAAAAACACATGCTTTCAAGTTAATTGAGGGGACTTTAAATGATCAGTTTGCTAAATTTCACGACTATGTTGTATAGCTTAAGAGGACTAATCTAGACAACACAACCATTATTCAAGATGTGGGATGGATTATAGCATGTTTGGCCAATTAATGGGCATGTATGGCTGTCATTTGAAATCCCCCAAAAACTTTGGTATTTGCAATGGAGAAATTGTGTCCAAATTCAGAGCATAGACATTTGTGTCAGGAACTTGTATAATAACTTTAAGGCTAAACATAAAGGTCATATTCTCAGAAAATCCTTTCATAATTATGTAATGACTAGTACAATTCCTGGTTTTGAAAAATAAATGGAGGGCTTATGAATTTGGACAAAGACGCTTTTGAATGGTTGGCGAGAAATGACCCTTATCAGTGGAGTAGCTCTCACTTTAGTTCCATAACCTTGTTTGATATGTTGTTAAAAAATCGTTATGAGAGTTTTAATGCACTTATTTTAGAAGCAAGAGAGAAACCATCTCTAACTTTGTTGGAGAAAATTATGTGTATCTTAATAAAGAGCTTGCATGTAAATAACGTAAAATGGAGAAGCATAAGGGATTATTATTATGGGTGTGCAGACAAATTGACTAATCGACAAAACCAAACCAAACTGATGATTTTTAGTCGGTTGTTTAAGGGGGTTCGGTTCGGTTCGATTCGATTCGATTTGAAGGGGGTTAAACCCGACTAAGACGGTTCAGTTTTGATTTAGAACTAATAAGGTTTGGTTTGAATCGAACTGACCCGCATATGTTGTTTTATTATATTTTTAATACTATCTTATATATCATGCCTTTAAGTAAGTGGTAGGGTGTACCATAACTAATGTACTGATGCATATACAAAAGCTAACCCAATGCACACAACTCCCAAAACCAAAAGAAATCTCCCCATACCCTCATTTCCCTCTCACTCGCTCCACCGAAATGGAAAAAAATCTATGACTCTTTCTCACTTATTTTATCTCCTCGTCGCCCACAAAAACCCTTCGCCCATCGCTTCTCTCTCTAACGCTTTTGTTTCCACCGCCGCTCTCCCAACCGAGATTGTCCGACTCCAAAATTAAGGGTTTTTTTTACTTTTGTTTTGTAAATATTCACCCCGAATTTTTGAACTTTAGATCTTATGTAAACTCAAATTAAACATATAAACTCATATTTTACTTTATATTTGCTATCTGGTTTAAACTTATTATGTCTGTTTATTTCATATTTTCCATAAAGTTATAACTCATAGATTGATTTATTTAATTCATTTTTGATAAAAAGCTATAACTATTAGATTGGTTTGTTTATCTCGTCTTGACATAAACTTATAACTCATGGATAGGTTTGTTTAACTTCTAAAATGGTTTATGTAAACGTATTTTTCTATGTAAATTTGTTATGTTATATCATTTTTTATAGATAGTTTATTGGGTTTAATTTGTTTAAATTTAACGTTTTGTGATTTTTTTTAATAATCTTGTAACACCCCGTGTTTTTATAATTGATTTATTTAATTAAATGGGAATTTTTGAGATTTTTTTTTTAGATTTTTGGATTTTCATTAATTAATTATGTTGGTTTTATTATTTGGAAAGTATTACTTTAAACGGAATCGAAATCAAATTTAAAATGAAGTTTTCATAAGAGTTTTAAGATTAACCCCTTTTTTAAAAAATTGTTGTCAGATTTCTAATTTCCTTCTTGGTCGATCGATCGACTAAGCCCAGATTTTCGACGGCTCGGCCTTTATTTAAGAGTTTGAGTGGGATTAGGACTCTTAATTGTTATTTAATTCTTTTAATCCGTAGGGGAACTTCTCATAATCACTTTTTCATAAGTTTTTCACTAGAGAGCTCTTCCAAAATATTTTCTTCTCAACCCCAAACATTAACCTCCAACATAATCAAAGTTTTGTCACAAGATTTGAAGGCTTAATTTGGGGTTTACTCAAGATTACTCAAGAACGCACTTTTGCTCATTTTTCAAGAAGAATTCAGCCATCTACCCAGATTTTTGATTCATAAATCACAGGCATGAATACTCCATTCCTTTCTTTTAGTATTATGCGTTTTAAGTATCGCCTAAACCCTTAGTCATATGTTTTTTATTAAAAATCAATTAGTAACTTAATTAGATAAAGTGGACACTAAATTTTGGGATTGTTTTTGTGGAAATTTTTAATATGAAGTAATATTTGAAACCCTTGGGCGCATAGGTTAGATTTTTGGATTTTTATAGTCCAGGGTGTAGGTTCTCATGTAGAATTTATGGAGGTTATTTATATGCCTAATTGGGGCGCGTTCATTTATAAAAATTAGATGACTTATAAAAGAGAACGATTATGGCGTATTGAATATTGATCTATGTTAATTAATTTAACCTTTTTTAACGTAAATAATTATGTTGAAAACAATGGCGGAGTTAATCTTTTAATTAAATTGAATTGGGACTTTTATGATCAAGTGTTATGTTATTCTTATGAATTGTGTATTGCGTGATTTATTTTATTCATGTTTGCCATCGCGGGGACGAGGGGATTTTGGGTAGTATTTTTACTCACCTCTATTATAGGATGCTTACTAGGTATGTGACTAGTGGGTAGGTCTTGGTTATAATTTATACTTGCTAGTTATGGGACTAGTTAGTGTAAATTCATGGGGATTTTATATTTTGGAGTGGGGCAGATTTTTACGTTATATCGAAATTCGCTAGCCTAGACATGAGACTAGGACGTGTTTTCTCTTGGTGATTTATCATATATGTAGGATAGGATGCATGTATTCTTGGGGACCCCTAGGTATGGGACTAAGTGGTATTTTTTAGCATCTCACATCGATAAAATGGGTGGGGTGATTTGATAATTGTGAAATTGAGAATTAATGCATGAGATAAAAACGGTTATTAAAATATGGGAGACATAAATATCAAGGGCCGACAGTTTAAACGGGTCAGCCGACGTTTTATATCGTGTCGTGTGTGAAACCTTATCGAATTTCGGGATCTACAGTTTAAACGGATCAGTGGTCGTTTTAACAAGGGGAGGTGTTAAATTTTGGTGGAAATTACTACCCGGGGCGGGAGGACCGCCATAATAAAAAGTTAGAACAATATTAATTTTGGGTTAATTTAATTAAATTAACAATTTGGGACAATGGGATATTTAAAATGATATTGGTGTGATTTTTATAAAAAAAATTGTGAGGGTGGTAAGTGATTTATCTTTCTTGCGTTTAATTATATTCATTTAATTACAGTATTCTATTGTGATATTTATCATATATAATGCTATTGTCTGGGTTCACGGACCCTATTTGAGGGGAGTAGTGTGTATTCATGCTCGGGGCTCTGACCTCGTGCGTTGACTAACTTTTTCAGGTATTAGTGTTGTAATAGCTGCATAGGATTTATTGGATATCGTTTGGAGGTGCAGCTGGAGTTTATTCTTTTTATCGCTTTATTAAGTTAGACTTTCTTTTCAGTCGTATGTCATTATGAGACTTCATTTGGGTTTTATTGGGCCATTCAGTTCCAAACTTGTTAGAGGATTTCAGTTGGATTATTCTCAGTTGATTATTACTCAGTTTTAATTAAATCATTTTTGGAGATTGGATTTATTCAAAGTTTTAGTATGAGATTAATCTTTTATCGTTCAGTTGTTATTATCATTTGGTATTGATTCAAATATTTATCTTATGGATTGATTTCATAATGTCTCATATCTGTCTCATGCTAACGAAGGTATTTTATTTACTCGCGCCCAACAAAGTTTTGGTGGCGGCCAACGCCAGAATTACGCGGGGTGTGACAAATCTGTGATTGTTTAATTTTTTTGTACTATCTAGATGTCTTCGATTGAGCATGCCTAAAAAAATTAAACGCTCTTAAACGAAAGGCTTGGTGTTAGGACAACTTTACCATTACAAAAGATTCAAATAAACCTAGGGTTTCCTATAATTATAGTGGGGCAACGTATGCTTATGATTTCAAGAATAATGGAATTCGTAATTTGATAAATCACATAAATAATAAATGCAATGTCTACCCATATAGAAATAAGGATAACATCACATAAAACTTTAACTTTTTAACCAACAAAAGATGAGAGGGGTAACGGTTCCGATCTTGTGGTCGTTAATATCACAGCTAAAGGTTGTAAAAAAAATAATCGAAATCCAAATAATAAATGATTTGCCTTTTAGGTTATTTGACACCAATGTGTCGAAGGATATGTCAAGAAATGTGGAATATGTCATACTTTCTTCATATGGGTGGTATGATAAATGTAAAGCAACCAAATCTAGTGGTTTATCATCACAAAAAATGGATAAATGATTGGAAGGAGTGGATGGTGGCAATGATGATGATGAGGATGGGCGTGATTTTTTAGCATCTCAATTTGAAGGACATTTTGAAGAGGAAGACACCTAAGCTAATAAATCAAAAGTTGATAGATTTTTTACAGAGATATGTGAGGAAGATATAAATAATTTTGATGTTTTGGGTTAGTGGATGATTACTTCATCTAAAGCATCGAATCCTCTCATTTGTTGGGCAGGATGTATTAGTAATTTCTGTTTCTACCATTGCATCTGAAATCGCTTTTAGCTCAATGTTTCCTAGAATAGTGGAACCACTCATTTGTACACAAAATTGGATTCAAATTTCAACCACCTCGATTAGTCTTGACGATACTACTAATGTAATTGAGGAACATGAAAAATTTAATACGGGTAATTTTTTATATTTGAAAAATATTTCTTTTTGTTTAAAGACGCTTGATATTTCAAAGTTATGTAACTAATAGTTTGTTATTTTATTTTTTTGAGTTGTTAGGATCCGAAGAGAAGGTCGTTGATGTTGATGGTCGGGGGTTCGAAGAATCCTTACTAGGAGGCTTGGACCGTTTTTTTTTAATAATTTTGAAAAAAAATTATTTGCTAATGATTTTGGACTGCTTTTACAACCTTTTTAATGGGTTTTGGGCCTTTTGGTAGCCGTCACCCTTTATAATAAAATTTTGCATCGACTTATGATTGTGATTTGGACTGTTTTAGCAAACATTTTAATAGGTTTTGGGCCTTTTGGCAACCCCCACCCATTGTATTAAATTTTGCATCAATTTGAGACTATGTGTGGACTCCAATATCCCTTTTAATGGGTTTTAGGCCTTTTGGCAGCCCCCAACATTGGTATTAAATTTTGCATTAATTTGAAACTGTTTTTATACTTTTTTAATTCATTTTAAACATTTTTTGTATTTTGCACCTTTTGGCAACCCACTTTTTTTTAATTATAAACTGTTTTTGTTCCATTTATAAGAGATTCTTTATTAAAATTAAGGATAATTTTTTTAGCATGTTTTAAAAGATATTTAAATTGTCTTAAAATGTTGGTAATAGATTAAAATAACGCTGAAACGTTTTAATGACATATAGTTTCACTTGGCAAAGTTTGATTACAAAATGCACATACAAATTGGAATTTAAAATTAGCTCTTAATTTAATTAAAAAATAAGCAAACAAATATCAAACCTAATGTCAAAAAAATAACCCAATCAGACCTAATACGCCCTGCACAAAATTGACCATATACAGTTCACTTGATAGCAGTTCGATTTTGGTTTAAAATTGTAGAAAATCAATTTGATCGGTTTGACAAAAAAATATCCTTCAAAATCGAATCGACTAACCCGTGCACACCTCTAGTTGTTACGTCCTAAAATTCAACAAATCTTGGACAAAAATAAACTTCGAGTAGCCAAATGTGTTACTAACTAGGATGGAGGCCATAAGTTTTAGGTTTTATCACCACATGGCTAGCTTGTGGTGGATTTGGAGGCTCTAACTTGCACATGGTAGAAATGAGAATTTACTGGGATTCCATGCCTTTATGGTTGTTCAGATATCGTTTATACTTGAATAGAGCCAGAAGAGTTTGTGCACGACTATTAGAAGAGAAGGAACTATATATAGTGTTCTAGCAACATCATTGAACCATTAAATGGTACTGAAAGGTGGGATAAAATAGGGCTGATAGGGCTGCCAGCAATGACAGCACCCTCTCATCGGAGATTGCCAGGGAGGTCCAAGAAGAAAAGAAAATTGGAACAAGATGAGAGAAAAAACCAAAATCCCAATAGGCTGAGCAGGTAGATCCATCAAGCGATAGTCAAATTCGGTTTATGCGGGCACTCAGGGAATATCAAGATGAAATGCAAGGACAAAAATAAAAAAGTATGTTCAATTAATTCCATTCTGCCTATTTTATCATTTAATGCCATTTTACATGCATCTTTTCCATTAATAACAAGCATTTGCAATTTGATTTTGGACAGGAAAAAGGAAGCAAATCATATGTTAGGCATCTTTCATGGGTGAGTGACATTCAATCTCAAACTACAACAGAGACATGGATTAGATGTCAAACAACATCCAAAAAACTTTTTGTAGGTTCTTGTAACATTGTTAATCACTATTATAACTGAAATGCAATTGTTATAATTCATTATAGATTTTACTTAATGTCATGTTACTGGAGGCAAAGGAAGAGATGAAGCTATAAAGAGGAGTAAGGCAGGAAAGAAGCAGTAGAGGAAACATCAGTTTAATATAGGGGAAATTTTGTTAGGGATTATATATTTAACTGGTTTACTTTCTTTGTGGATCTGTTACGTAACTATTTCAACTGTGAAATTTAGTCCTGTAACCTAAAATGGACAATGTTTGAACTTTTAAACTTTAGCTACTAACTGCATATAATGCAGTTCCACATTCAAAATGTTATGTTGTTGATTGAACCCAAATATTGCATTTCATTTCACTTAAGTTATACATTACTCTCCACTTCACAGACTACTACACATTACATTACACTTTGTTGTACAATAGTAGAATAACTAAGATTACAATCATAATTTTCATGTTCTTTTTTGTTGCTTTTGATTTTGCAACTTCAGTGTTCTTTTACTTGACTTCAACCTCCATAGGTTTATGTTCATCCTACAAACCAATGATCCTCCTTAGTAGTCCATGTGTTATTTTACTTGCCGAAGTGATGATGGGAGGATCCACCTATTTGAAATAGCCACAAGTCCCACTATTTTGCAAAAGTGAGTATTTAGTCAGTTATAAACTATTGAAATCACTAGTTTACTAAATTCTAGGGTTAAGTTAGCTTACCAATGGAGTACCACATCTCTTAAACATCCTTCTCGGGTTACTCTTACTCCAAGATGTCCGAACAATAGGGTTTTTACCATAAAAATAACTCTTGCATTCCATAAATCCTTGACTATCCTTGTTTGTTGAAGAAAAAAGATTTCTTTTGAATTGCAACATCTTCAATGGGAGTAAATGAGAATGTTAGAGAAGAAAGTGTTGGACAAGAGGATTGTTATAACATAGTAAAGATTATTAGTAGGATTAGGTCTGTTGTTTTAGCCACCAAATGAGGTGGACCATCTTGGTTAACGGATAAAAAGTCACGTGTACAAATCTAGTCAGTAAATCGTTTGTGTTTTATACTAAATTTTAGCGGTGACTCACATTGCATTACTAATTTTACTTTGGGGTTGACATTGAAACTTTTGTAAATTAAGGATTAAAATTGAAAATCAACCTAAACATCGGGATTAAATTTGCATTTTCCCTGTGAAATTTATTAACTAGGCATTAAAATATATGTTTTTCTCTTGGACTCCTTATCTACAGTGACATTTGAATTTAACAACATGTAAAAATGACATACACTCAACACTTACACATGTTTAAATGGAAAATATCCAATCCCTTCTGTTATGTGATAATATTTTGGATGAATTGTGATTACAAAGAAAGTGATTATTAATCTAATTTTTTTACCAGAAACTTCAATCCTACCACTTTGTTTTAATTAACTAGTGGATTCCTACTGACAACCAAAATTAAATGTTTAGTCCGTGCATGTAAAGTGACAAGATAATATGCATTATATACCTAAGATACCCTTTTAATTATCTTGTTATTATGCTTATTATAAATTTACTTATTGATAGGGTTAATTGTAAGTTTGACCCTAATGTTGAGGGTTATTTTGAATTTTGGACCCATTTCTTAAAAGTTGCAACGTTAACTAAGAGGTTTCTAATTTTAGCAATGTCAACCCTTCATCAAACGTCTGTTATGATATTTAACGAATAAGGTGATTGTACATCAAATTTATAAACTTATATGTCATTTTCTCCAATCAAAAAGTGGTGTGTGGTAAAATAAATTAGTAACTAAATTAATTGTATAAAACTTAATCATACAGAATAAACATCTTATCTCAACCGTTTCTACACTTATCCACCAACCACCATCCACCGCCTTCATCAATTAAACAACACTACCTACCCCATCCAAAACCATCTCCGTGACCACCTACTCCACGACCGCAAACTATTAAAAGGAAGTTTGAAAATAAACAAAATAATAACAATAATGCTTATACCCATAACCGCCTTTTTAAACCACCTACACCGAACCCATTTCCATTATTACTTCACAAAACCAACTACCACCTCTTGAAATCAACCCCACACACCTTATAAAGCCCTTTAAATCAACACCAACCACTTGAGAAAAAATTCTTAGAAGTCTCGACTACTAGTGCACCAAACGAACCACTACCGCTTGTGAATCAACCCCACCATACGCCTATTAAAAATCCATTATCGCCAGTGCTAGAAACCCATTGTTGCCTATACATATACCTATCACTACCGGCTCACATAAACTACATCGCCATCGTTGGTGTTAGTAGAAACTCCATCGTCGTGATACACCGCCCCATGGCCATTTGTTTAATTAGAGAAAATGTAGGTTGAGAGAGAAGGTCGTAGGTGAGGTGAAGTGAGGTGAGGGGTAGGGGCATGATCTGTTTGTGTCTGGGAATTAGATGTGTTTAATCAATTAGTATGTTTATCGGATGTGGAAATTTATTACTTAATCAATTTTTGTATTAGTTAATTAACTTATTAGCTGATAATCTATTGATTATTAGTAAATTTATTTTTTATTAGATAATTATTTTTCTCAAATGCCATTATTTTATTGAATTGTTCATTACATTTGGAGAAATTGGTTTTCCAGTCAACTTTTACGTTAAATATCCTAACAGGAGTTTGACAGAGGGTTAATATTGCCAAAATTAAAAAACTTAGAGTTAACATGACAACTTTTATAAGAATGGGTCCAAATTTCAAAATGACCCCAAATGTTAGGTTCAAATTTGCAATTAACCTTTATTTTTAACATATACCAATGCACAACCATATATTTCACTATTAGGTAATGTCTTGAAATATTTTTTTGTGATTTTTGAATATTATGACTTTCTAGAAAACATATGGTTAGGCTATACGAGTAGTTTTTATTATTTTATGTAGACTTTCAATGTTTTTCATCACAATTTTATTTAGAATTCTCACGGGAAAGTAGGAATCCTTCTACATTATATGAATTTTGATTCTACTAGACATTTCACAATTTAACTTTATAATAAATATAACAATCTTGCACTTTAGGAATCAGATTATTTAAAAGAAATAAAACTAAGATTCCATCTAACTCTACTAAGTTCACGATAAATTAAAGGTCATAGTCAAAATATTAAAATGGTGATTTTATTCTAGCCGAAATATTTTGACTCCAAATTCTGTTTGATACACCTTTTAATATACCTATATGATTGGCTTGATAAACTTTCAATACACACCTTTATTGGGGGCTATATATAAATTTAATATCCTAAAAATTTTAAGGTGTATTACTTATTTTTAGTTTTCACTTCCCACCCAACTATCTTTCCATCAAACCTGAATCTTCCATCAATGTCAAAGATGTTATCCATTGTCAGCGTTAAATCTCATTACCTATATGTAGAATTCAGTTCCTTCCATCTCACTACTTTAAATCCAAACCTTATGTTTGGGAGATATACAAATGAAACCAAAGTTCCCATGTCGGGAAAGTTGAACACACCCATAATGACTATATTCAAATATGTACAGATGGATTAAATTTTTTTCCCTTAACAAAGGATTCAAGTTTTATATTTTCCCTTGTAAATTTTCACTGTTGTTGAAAAATACCAATGATGTGAAGCAATAGGTTTCTTCATTTGATGGAGATGTCTATTTTTGTCTCTTAATGTTGAATTGAATTCCATTCAACAATAAAATTTTATATTTTGTGTTTCTTTTTAGCTCTTAATGTTAAAAAATACTGAATTAACATTCAACATTAAGAGGCAAGTCCCATACTGAACGCTTGGTGTTATTTGTTTAATAAATTTTTATTTCAATTTTATCAATATTGTATTTATTAAAGGACACTAGTGTAAAACATTAAATAAAATAATTATTAACGATAAAATAGTTAAATTACTTGTATTTGGTATGTAGAGCCATATAAGTTAAATAAACAACATACGTTTAAACATTCATTGCGATTAAAAAAAATACTCTTCAACATTCAACAATCAAAATTCAACATTTAGAGGCTAAAAACCAAAATTTCCCTAGTTTTGATTTTACATGTTCCTAATTATAAACCAATGTTGATATTATTAGTTAGTGACAATAATACTGGTGATGGACGGATGTGGTGCCGATAGTCAAATTTTAACGTTCTAACCATTTAATGAGTTTAACGAGTTTAATTATAAGTATTTAAATGTTAAATAAGGAGACTTAATTAAGTTTTTTTTTGTATTTTTACATTGATATAACTATTTATTTTGTAAATTATTATAACGTGTCCAAACAAACGAGATGGGCTTATTTAAAGGGTTGTTGTCTATTAGTTGCGTAAGCATTATTCTCTACTCAACTAAATTTAAAAAAAATAAACCCTAAAATATCTACCCAGGTTTCTACCACCTGTCGTTATCGCCACCACCACCTATTGTCATCGTTGCCACCACCACCCCCTCCTCCACCACAATCCACCATCACCATAATATTTTCAACACCACAACCTCCCACAACCATTAATGACCGTATAACCATAACGATTAATATTTACTAAGAAGCCTTAAAAATGAAACTAAGAAAAATAAATAAATATTGTTTGAAGTAAACAATTTATTCCAAGTGTAGATATTTACCATCACAAGTGAAAGGAAAATAAAGAAAAGATAAGAAGTGAAACAAAACTTATATTAAAAGCAAAAATTAACACTTACAATTAAAAATGGGTAAATTATATCATCTCCACTTAACCATAGCGGTTTTTCAGATATCCCCCTAATCTAAAAAACCTGACGAAGAGCCCCCTAAATTATTGAATTTTGACACCTAGCACATTTTCATTCAATATGAATTGGTAAAAACATGATTTTATGCATAAAAATGTAAAATTTTAATGCATAATTTTTAGGTGTCAAAATTCAATAGTTTAGGTGGCTTTTAATCGAGTTTTTGAGATTTGGGGGCTATCTGCAAAATTGCTATTGTTTAGGAGAATTTGGTGTAACTTACCCTAAAAATTTCAAAACAAGATGAATGGGAAGGAGAAAAACGAGAAAATAATCAACTCTGAGAAAGCGGATTCATATTGAATATTCGTATCTTAGGCCAACTACACATAAATTCAAATTTTAACAAACTTTACCCCGATTTAATTTATTATGCATGCCAAATTGAACATTGAAGACAAACTCCAAATCAAACAAGCATACGAAGAAGAACATTGAGGAAAATCAAAATAAACCTTTAATTTCAATATTGTACCAGAATTGACATACACTAGACGATTTACAGACTACTTAGCTCCACTAAGTATAAAACATAGTTCTTTAAGTCTTCCACAAATACGGCACGGTTTAGCACCATCCACAGGAAGCATCTTTTCGCTATCCCCCGATCAGCCTCAGGAACCTCCGGTTCCCTTCTTCTTCAGCAATAGAGCCTCGACTGTAGAAATCAACAGTAAAGAAAATTATTACGAGGGTTCTTGAACTTGGAATATTTTTTTGTTGAATTAGTAAAGTGATCCTTATAGAGCCAAGCGGTTTGGATGAAAAAAATAGAGTTTTATTACAAAAAGAACCCTAAAAAGGCATAGGCAAAAGCCTAATCCCATATCTCTATTTATAAGCAAAGTTATTGCTCACATATGGGCATTAAATATTTGGATCAAATTTGTTTAAAAAGGAAAAACTCGCGTGCTCATTACCTTGTTCGAACGGCGTACCCTTTCTCGTTCGAACGTGTTTCTAATGAAACTTCGAACGACATTTCAGAGATGATAAAAAGGCATCGCTTTGAATTTTATTAAAATGTGAAAAACTCGTTTTAACGACATACCTAATCTCGTTCGAACAATATCCAACAAAACTTTGAACGACATTCCAGAACTGATCAAAAGGCATCGTTCCAGATTTCGTTTGAACGAAGGAATATCGTTCTACTAGCATTGTGTAACTTGTTCGAACGACCTATCAAAATCGTCCTAACGTGTTAGCGAGTTTCCAAACAAACATTAAAAATTATTTTAAACATTTTTAAAACTTTTAATGCAAACTCTTTCGTTTAAAAAAATCCCCCGGATAAATAAATACTTTACCTAAGCTCCTCGTAACTCTTTTGAATGTTATCTTAACGAACAATCTTTAATCTTCCAAATGTCATCACCTTCTTGTCTTCAAACACGTGGAAGTAGTCATGAAGGCGCAGTGGGGTGTGACGGGATAAGCCCAATAAAAACTAAAATTGAGCAATTATAAGCTTGATCTTACAAATCTCCCCATTTGTCTATTCCCATAATGTCCTCCCAAATTAAGACTAATACAAATAATGTCCTCCCAAATTAAGAAACGAAAATGCATAAATGTGTGAGCCTTCAACTAAAACATCATGAGTCTTCAACTGAAATGTCTACATCTTTTGCGGTATAAGAAATTATCATTAAGGCGGAATTACCTACAAACATCAGACAAAAGAAATATCGTGACACTATGGGTTTAAAAAATAAATAAACTACTACTCAATTTATTCTTTCCCTTTTACTACCGTAATCGACAAAGGGTTAGAATCTAAGCATCACACGAAGAAGTAAATATATCATCACAAAGAAAATCAGTAAGGAATAATGTGCTCCCCCCTATTGAACAACTAATTTCAAAGTTTTTCAAAATTTTCAAGTATAATATCTATGTATAAAAAATACATATCGGTAAAAAAACACATAACACCATGGAAAAACACTAAAATACCTAAATCGTGAAAACGGAATGTAATTGTGTGAACATTTTTCATAGGCAAATCAACATAAGTATTCATAACATATGTGCAAGAAGTCATGAGATGCTTCTCAAGAAATAACTGAATTTTAATATTAGGTGTAAAATGTTGAACTCTAATGAAATTGACTCGACTTATGCAATATCCCATGAATTTTAATGATTCTCAAAACAACTATTTAATACTTTCAAGAAAGTCCATTGTGCAAACCCATTGATCTTCTACTTTATAACTCCCTCAAAATCTTACAAATATAAAAATTTACTCTAAAATATTTTAAAGAATTTAAAATGCTCATATGTAGTGAAGCATCAATGAATATAAAATAAATTGCCTTGGCACTTTTGTTTTAGAGTGCTGTTAATCTTTTTAGGCTCTTTTTTGCAAACGGTGGTTTGTAATGCAAAGAGAATTTTATTCTTTCGTAGCCTCTTTCCATTGCTTAACATATATCAATATTTTTTTAAACGTGAAATTCGAGTAATGGTTCTTACAAGCACAACTTATCTCTTTTAAATTTGTTTTGTTATTAAGCAGAATTGAGATGAGAACACTGTATTCAACACATGGCAGGCAAGTACAATGTTTATAAAGTTTGTACACATGTGCAATAAGGGTGATAAATAGTCTAACATTTATAAAGTAATCATCAATAATCAATGAAATGTTATCCACACGTTATTAAACACTAACGAAAGAAAGCTATGTCTCAAAGCACTAAGGAAAAGTCACTCAAATGTATGAAATGTAAGGGTGATAAGAATATCTTAAATGTTCATCCATATACGCTAAAAAATGAAAATACAAAAAATCTATGTCTTTTTAAAAAAAATTATCAAAATAAAATGTTTTTCAATTTTTTAAACTTTTTCTTAAAAATAAAAAATCTTTTTAAATTTTTCTAAATATATCAAAAAAGAAAAATAGATGTATATAATGATAATACAATCTAGCTATAGAGATATAGGATATGAGCATGAGAAACACCCTACACTAGATAAAGTACTCGAACTCAATCAACGGAGAAAATACCCAAAGACTTCCTAAGTTATGTTAATATAAGTGCATCTAAAGGTCTCGTAAAAATATTGCCTAATTGACGTTTGTGTAACAACCCGCCTAATAAGATACCGGGCGATCACTCCAATATTAAATTAAAACAGGAGTCACATATGGATCATCCTTAGCATCACTGTCGAAAATCCATTTAATTACTAATATCCTATTAGGTGGCTGTTAAAAACTTTTACTTAACTACTCTTTTTACGAATAAAATGAACCATCCACAAGTTAATGCGTAAATGAAACTGAAATAAATTAAAATAATCGAACACTCGGTTCAAATATACAACCATATCGAATGCTGTACTGAAAGAATAACTAAATGCAATTGGACCATTGTCCCGAATATTTATACAGTACCTCCTATCTAGAGTACAACGATGGAAGCGGCTATCAAAAACCTGCATGCATCCACAGCTGCTGCAGCTGACGACAGACTCGAAGGAATTGTCATCCAGCCCTGTGTCTGGACACCTATATATATATAATATAGCAAGAAAGGAAAAGTATATAAACAGGTCAGAGCCCCGAATTTTGAAAATATTTTGCAAGTGCATAAATGCCTTATTATTTTGGAAAAGGTTTTATCTCATATTTAAGGTTGGTATCGCACTCCCATGAGATACCCCTCACCTCTCCGCTAATAGTGCACTCCTAGCGCATCTATCTAGAACATTCTAGTCAAGCTACCCTGCTAAACTAGTCTATCACCCGACCACTATCTACCCTAGATAGTCCAGGTAATGTACTAAGGGCTAAGCTTCACCCCAGTCTCAGCGCTATGCCATGTTCGTGCGTGGGGTGTCTCGCAAAGCGAAATCCAAACAAGGAACCCCCCCGATACACTACTACGCAGCACGGTCGATCGTAGAGATCTGCTAGTCCCTCAGTACAGAAAGATATATAATAATATATATACCATAAGAATTAATAATATAAGAGCACTAAGGATTAAACTTCTCCCCAGTCTCAACACACTGCCATATTCGTGCGTGGGGTGTCTCACGAAGCGAAATCCAAACAAGGAACCCCCCCCCCCCCCGATACACTACTATGCGGCAAGGTCGATCGTCGGGATCCATTAGACCCTCGGTACTCGATGCATCCATATATACATATTCATATTACAATATACATCCGTATCTATCTCCCGGACTGAGGATTTATATACAAGTATTTATCAATACTTTTATTTTCTCAAAACTTCCCATTTCCCTTTTTATTTTCGGGAAATGTAAATATAAAAGCCAATTCATTATCATGAATTGCTTTAACAAATCGTTTACCTTTTTAAAGCCAATTTTATTATCATAAAAGTGCTTTTCCTTTATATGTCATCCCCCAAAGCCATTTTCATTATCATGAAAATGCTTTGATCAAATCATGCTTCCACATCCCTTCTTCCATCCGGGAGTGTTACCGAAGCTAAACCTTTATCCCATTTCCCTTTTTATACTCAGGAAATGTAAATATAAAGCCAATCCATTATCATGAATTGCTTTAATAAATCTAAGACCGTCCCTCCGGGTATCCCCACTGGACGCGCCCCTAAATGGCTATCATCTTCCAGGGCCTCCAAGACAACCTGGGAACCTAACAACGTCGGGAAGCGGCCATATTGCCTGCGGGAAAGTCAGGACCACACCCAGAATCCCCTAACCAGCGCAGAAAAATATAAATAACCGCCCATATGGCCTAGGGACTATATCCAACCTGCTCAACAGCCAGGAAGGCTTCACCATAACGCGCGCAACTTCCCTTATGATAGCGATTTAGGGAGGTGTGTAACCATAATCCATAATTTATCAATTATGAAAAACATTTATCTTTCCATTTTGAAAATATTCATTTTTATATTTTCAAAATCATTTCCATCATATCATATATATATATATATATATATATATATATATATATATATATATATATATATATATACTTTATTCACATAGTATAAATACATACCATATAGTCCTCCTAGAATATATAAACGGCCATAATGGCCTATACCCTCTAGCGATGACCAATAATCCCAAAGATTCCCTCCAGGAATCATAATCATGCATTCATATAAGCATGATACTAAACCCAAAGTATATTCTTACTTTAATAAATAAAACATACTTAAATCCTATCTACGGATTCATTTGGATATCTCCAAATATACTAATTCACTCTAAGTGAATACACACATATACAAACTCCCAATTCCTCAAGTCCTTTAGGACATAACCCTCCATAATTTCTAATTTGGAAGGTCCTTAAACATTAAACTCAAAAAGGAGAAATAATCCTAATCTCCAAAATCTTGGGCTGAAAACAGGGCACCGATCGACCGGTCCTAGATCCCCGGTCGACCTCGGGTTGTAAATAAGCCTACGAAACAAAGCAGTAGGCCCTTTCTCCTTGACGCGATCGACCGGCCATAGGGGCGCGGTCGACCGGTCACACCAGGTCTCCCAAATTAAAATCCCTCAATTCCCTTAACCAACAGCCTAAATTCATTTTCGGGGTTTCTAAACTACCCCAAAAATTATCCCGAACATCTACGACATTAATTCTAGCCGTAATTTTTCCAATTCCCGATTTGATTTCCGAGTTGACGATGTCAACCCGGAGCTGTCATCTTGTAAAAATCATATCAAATCGTAGAAAAATCAGAAAAATACGGGTCGGCGCCAACGCGACCGTATCGAAAAGATCTACAACTTTCGTGTTTTGGCCGAAAGCTAAATCAATTCTTTTCCTGGCCAAAAATGCCCCCAAAGGTGATGGGTTACTATTCATCGTCACCTCCGAGACGATTTCCGCCATTAAAGCTTCTCCCAAGCTTTTGTCGCCTCACCCAACGTCCTACAACCTCAACCAACTACAACTACACGTATATTAAGGGTTCTAAACATCCTAGAACCCAAAACCATCAATTAATTTGGATTAAAACCTAAGTTCCACAAAATTGAATTATTAGTGGGGTTTAATTGTTTTAACTCCCAAAAACCCGTTTTATCCACGATAACCCACCCCAAAACCATTAGGGTTTGTTTATACCAAACTACGGTATGAGATATTTATGCAAAAAGATAAATAAAGCAAGTAAACACTTGCCTCGTGGATAAAATCCGACGACCTCGAGTCGAATCCGGCGGAGTTGGCCCGAGATCTCCCATTTCTCCTCCTCTTTCTCCTTCCTCTCTCTCTTCTCTCTCTTTCCTTTCTTTCTTTCTCTTTTCTTTCCCTCTCTCCCTCTTTTTATAAGAGAAAAGGGTTTTAAACCCTTAAAACCCAAAAACGACTCGTTTACCCAATTACGAGTTACTTTTACCTCTAAAATTACCCGAAACTCATTTTCGTCAATCGGACACTCTTTTCCGACTATCTCGGACATTCCGAGAATTATGGCGCAGTCGAAATTCCCATCTGGGGTACTTGACCGCAAATCACTATTCCAACCCAAAATAAATAAATGCGGATT
The DNA here is from genome assembly GCA_949130495.1 of Sambucus nigra. Classification (NCBI taxonomy): domain Eukaryota; kingdom Viridiplantae; phylum Streptophyta; class Magnoliopsida; order Dipsacales; family Adoxaceae; genus Sambucus; species Sambucus nigra. Next base: position 303,371,179 of record OX422207.1, on the reverse strand, counting down.
TTCCAATTAAAAATCTTACCTCGTGTCGCTTTACTCAACAACGACATATAATTAAAATATTTCGACCTATATAGTCCCAAAAATAATCACAACATCCTTCGAAAATCATTCAATCCTAAAAAATCCCAAAAATTACTATTTCGGGAAATTCCTCAAATCCCCAATTTATAATTAATTATGGAATTTAATCGTCTCCAAAAAGGACGGGTTGTTACAGTTTGGTGCTCACAAATCCCAAGTACATGACCTTCTCCTCAACATGATCACGAATAAAATGCTCGTGTATCCCAACAGGCTTTATGTGAGAATATCATACCGAATTACGGGATATATGGATCGCAATGGTATTTTCACAAGATCTAGTAATTGTGCCTTATGAAATCCCATAATCTTCCAAAATTTGCTTCATCCATAAGAGTTGCGTTCAACAACTCTCGTCGGCTATATACTCAGCTTTCATCGTGGACAAAGATATCGAGTTTTTCTTCTTACTCAAACAAAAAACAAGAACACTCCCAAAGTAAAATCACCCACCTGAGGTGCTCCTACCATCAACATTCCCGGCCTAATTGAAATCCGAATAAGCGAAAAAATGGTCATTGGTATTAAAGGAATACCAAATATTGTAGGAAAGAGTTTCACTTACATATTTGATGATAAGTTCAAGTGAAAGCAAGTATGACTCTTTAGAGGACGCTTGGTATCGCGCACATACTCCAATGTTAAAGGTAATGTTGGAACAACTAGCGGTCAAGTAGAGAAGACCACCTATCATGACCTTATAAATGGTTTACTCTACGTCCTTACCTAAAGTGTCTTTTCCAAGCTCAGTCGATGTGCTCATAGGTGTATGATAAGAGGGTGAAAGGTAGCGCGTGTAAAGACATTGATCATTGTTTTAGTTTCACCGCCTTAATACAAACAAACCTAAGTTACGACTACACTTGCAATACAAGTATAGCGATAAGTCGGGTATCGAATCCAAGGAGAATGTTTGATAGATCGTAACGAATTACTAATTCAAGAATAAAAGTGTAAAAGGGTGATGTCTAAATGTAAATAAAAGAAAAGAGAGAAGTTAAGTCTAAATAAAGTAAAAGCGAGGATCGGGATATTATCCAACCATACGGATCGAAACAACTACTAATACAGATTCCGTCTCGAAAGCAATTTAATCGAGCATTATCAATTAAACATAAACTTCCCACAATAAAGAATTTAAGCCAAAGTTGCGAGAATAAACATTTAGCCAAAAATTGGTCGCTCGCGGATTAAATTTGGATTATCGCTTTAAACACTAACGTTGCATGACAAAGAATGTTAAACGCATAATAATCCGACTTTAATTTACGCGGGTTCAATTAAACACAATTTTGCACAAAACCTCATTTTCGGAGCTCGGGGCCCGAAAATGGGTGAATGAAATCCCGACCCTATTTATCTAGGGGCAATACATGAATTAAGCTAAATTATATTAATTAAACTAGGAAAGCAAGAATTAAAGCAAGTGAACTAATTAACAAAGCATGAAACTAAATTACAAAGCAAAGAAAAATGAAGAACAAAGCTATATTAATGGTAAATGAGATGGAAAGTTAAATCTTACAAAACTAATTGGTTGTCACCCCAAGAAGAAAATAAAATGAGCTCTCCAAACCAAACCCTAACCTAAAATGTATTCTAAAAGTAAGTATCTTTGATATTACAACAAAATTAGCTTATATAGTAAGTTGGAATAAAAGAAAAGAAGAAAGAAAAGAAGGCAAAATATCTGCAGAAAATAGGGGATCGATCGATCGACCCCTTTGGTCGATCGATCGATCATTGAAATCGTGGCAAATATCTAAAGGATCGATCGATCGATCAAGCAGGGGTCATCCAAGCAGCACACTGCATTGCAGTTTCTTCTTCTCTTCTCCTTCTTTTGGTTTCAATGTCATTCCTTCCGCCAATAACGCCGTAACTTCTTCGTTATGAATTGGATTCGTGCACCGCTCGCTGTCACACGAAGCTAGCGAGGAGGGCTACAATTTTTGTGAGATATTAGGCCAGTGCCCAAACTGTGAAATGACTAAATTGCCCTTGAACGTGCGGATGCGTATGGAACTTGAGCGGAATGCGTCCGAACTCCATTCTTAGTACCTAAATACCTACAAAAGCCCAATTATACCTCATATAGTATGTTAACAATATAAACCGAGGTTGTCTGGTTAATGGGTTTAAATATAAAGATTGAGGCACCCGAGGGGCGAAAATGCGTAGGTTCGAGAGATGAAATACGCAATATTTACATATTATCACACCCCCTAACTTACACATTGCTAGTCCCTAGCAATGAAATAGGATGCAACAAGAACAACAAGTAAACCAAAAGCAGGATAAGTATAAAAATATTCTATAAAAGCATAAGGCCACTTTTGCGGGCGATTCGATTGCTTTTAGCATATGCAATAAACCGTTAAACTCCTAGGTTACCCTAGTGGACGAGTGTCGTCTCATTGGGGTTTTCTGGGATGGAACCCATAAACATCAAACAGTTTCCTCAAAATATTCCCAATCACATGCGATAAACTCAACAATACGAATAAGATTTCAACATGTTATTGGCATAGCAAACGAATTCACGTGAAAAGTCCGTAGTTATTAACATTACCGAATGCACCTCAATGAATTGAAACTTTAACATGTGGGAGGGGAGTGAGCACATGCAAAGTATGATTTGGTGAAAACTTATATAAACCGGATAAGCGTTAAAGCAAGCATACATTCAATCCTCACGGGCATTACGCTCATCAAGTGAATTCACTCGAAACAGGGAGGTAACACACGGAACATGCGGGCATAAAGAGTAAATGTAAATGGAAACTAGGCCGCACACATGTCACAAATGAAGAAATCTATATAGGACATAAAAATAGTAATCTCAGTGAAAGATACCACACATTAAAGGAGGCGAAATGCATTTTCATATATTATCAAAACTATTTCAACCTTTGAATTACATCTACTTAAGATCACATAGGACTTTAATAGGGTTGTAATGTAGGCTAGGCTAGGGTACGACACGAAGGATATATATGTACGAATTCAAAGTGTTCGGGATGAAACTCGGGATAATGGGAAAAAGTGAGCAATTTCAAAATTGGACAACAAGCTCCAAAAAGGCATTAGATATATCATCAGGGAGAGTAATCAAAGCTTATTCGAACTATATACAACATTTACAACTTTCTTTTTCTTTTCTTTTCTTCTTTTTCTCATTTTTTTCTTTTGTTTTCTTTTTCTTTTTGCTTTCTCTTTTTCTTCACTTTTTTCACTATTTTCTTTTCTTTACTTATCAAACTCTCATATGCCTAAATTGCAACCGACATCATAACAAACATCATTAAATCCCAAGTAACATTCCAAACAAAGGTATGGAAGGTGTATGTATGGTTTATAACTACGATTTAGAGTTGGTTATGGGAATGGGATTATGAAATGAAAGGCTATATTTAGGCTCAAAGGGGTTAACGAGGGTAAACATATAAGGGTGAGGTCAAGGATAATATGGGTGGTATAATAAATAGGGCCTATGATCATTTCACAAAGTTTACAAAATTCTCGAATCAAAACAACATATGAAAATCATGATCAAGTAACATATTTCAAGTATGAACTCAATTAATGAACGGTAAAGGAAAGACTAAAGAGATTACCAACGAATTCAACGTTTTCAAAGAGGAAAGAATAGTGTATACACTCACAAATGAAGATAAGTCTTTAATCTCACTCGGTGTAAGTATATACAATGCAACAAAAACATACCGAGTTATAAAAATCTTAAACCAAATCAATATAACAAGAAAAACGCATGTGCTCACGGGATAAAGTTTAATTCATGAAGTTATTCATAATATTAATGATTTGAGGACTAAAGACTAATAACTTCTAAAATCGAGAACATGCATCGTTGGATTGTCTAATGGATCGGGCAATTATTAAAATTTATCATCGGAAACAGAGGCAAAATACCCAACAAAGGAGAAAAAAGAAAGAAAATATTTTTAAATTTTTTAATTTTTTAACAAAAACATGCTTTATAATTAAATTGTAGTCAAATTCACGGACTAAACAGTGAAATGGATAGAATATCCCACACCCCCTAACTTAAATGTTGCATTGTCCTCAATGTATCCATTAAAGAACATAACACAAAGATAGGAAAAGAATGATATTACCCAAATTTGGGGCGATCTCCATAAGAACCAGTCCAAATGAATCTGCAAAACAAGTTAGTACAAAGCATACAAAAAAAATAAAAAGAGATTAACTACTTACACTAGACTAAATTAAGAAGAAAGAAAGAATAAAAAGCTAACTATATACAACCTACTATTTAGGGTACACACTAACTATACACTAGAAGTCTAAATAGTTGAGGGTCCACCCAAAATACAATTTGACTTTGGAGGATCAACGGTGGACCCTCCCTTTCATGCATGCCTCTCGAAAAATAGGAATTCCGTTCAAACGACCGAAGGCATGTGTGTGGTGGAAAAGGTGAACCATACCCAATTAAAAATTTGGGAGGGAGGATGGGGGATTTGGATAGGACGGGTGACAAATACACAAGGGGACCAAAAAAACTGAATTTTCTCCCAAAGATTTAGCAAGCGGAATGGGAGGTGGCGCACATGAGGGCAAAAATGCCTTCATGGAAAGCAAATCGAGCAAGTACTCCTCGTCGGTGAAAGGGTTGAATGTTTTAAAGTTCAGTTCCGATTCATCGGGTACTTGTGACGGTGTGATAATGGAGAATGAAAATGGGGAGGAAAGAAATTCAAACTCAAGAGATGAATTATCATCGCTCAAAGTTGGAATTTCAAAGGAGATAGGATCATTTTCAATGAAGCGTTCTTCTTTGGGATCCAAAGAAGAAATCATATCATTGCAAATAGATACTACATCCATTTCATCCTCGCTTTCATTCTCAATTACAAGATGGGCCAAGTGACGAATGGTTTGTTCCAAAGTAGGCACAAAGTCCTCATTTGGTTCAAAACATTCCTCGACTTCAAAAGTCTGGGAAGAGAAATCGTCGTCGGATTCGAATAATAAATCCAAGTCTTGCTCCCAAATATGATGTTCTTCCCGATAACGTTCTTCATACCTCTCGTTCTCAAGCATAAGCAAACCCTCGTCGAAAGTCATAGGCCGAGGTGCGGATGCTTGAGAATGAGGGGTTTGAAAATCATTATCGGCACTAAAATTAAACTCATTACTATAGGAGTTTTGAAAACTATTGCAAATCGTTTCAAAACTCCTATTATAAGGAGGTAAAGGCCCAAAATCATTATAATCATCATCAAAATACAGACTTTTGTAATACTCGCCCAAAGTCATTTTTGATTTTGCAATTTTTAAGGATTCTAAGTATTGACCAAAAGTCATAGGAGGGGTACGAGAATTTTGAGAATTATCATAATGATTATCGACATGATTGGAATAAGACATGTTTACCCCAAAGAAAGGCTCAAGACAGCAAATTCCACAAAGTAATGTGCGCACGAAAAAATTCAAGCGTTTCTAGGCGCTCACGTGTAGAAGTCCTGCAAAAAAGGTTAAAAGAAAGAATACAAATACAAAAGAAAAAATACTACGAACTAATAAGACAATTACAATCTAAATCAAAACACTCCCCGGCAACGGCGCCATTTTGATAAGAGGGTGAAAGGTAGCGCGTGTAAAGATGCTAATCGTTGTTTTAGTTTCACCACCTCGATACAAACAAACCTAAGATACGACTACACTTGCGATACAAGTATAGCGGTAATTCGGGTATCGAATCCAAGGAGAATGTTTGATAGATCGTAACGAATTATTAATTCAAGAATAAAGGTGTAAAAGGGTGATGTGTAAATGCAAATACAAGAAAAGAGAGAAGTTAAGTCTAAATAAAGTAAATACGAGGATCGGGATATCATCAAACCATACGGATCGAAACAACTACGAATCAAGATTCCGGCTCGAAAGCAATTTAATCGAGCATTATCAATTAAACAAAAATTCCCACAATAAGGAATTTAAGCCAAAGTTGCGAGAATAAACAATTAGCCGAAAATTGGTCGCACGTGGATTAAATTCGGATTATCGCTTTAAACACTAAAGTTGCATGAAAAAAAAAGTTAAACGCATAATAATCCGATTTTAATCCATGCAGGTTCAATTAAACACAATTTTGCCCAAAACCTCATTTTCGAAGCTCGAGGCCCGAAAATGGCGGAACGAAATCCTGACCCTATTTATATAGGGGTAATACATAAATTAAGCTAAATTATATTAATTAAACTAGGAAAGAAAGAATTAAAGCAAGTAAACTAATTAACAAAGCATGAAACTAAATTACAAAGCAAAGAAGAATGAAGAACAAAGCTATATTAATGGTAAATGAGATAGAAAGTTCAATCTTACAAAACCAATTGGTTGTCACCCCAAGAAGAAAAGAAAATGAGCTCTACAAACCAAATCCTAACCTAAAATGTATTCTAAAACTAAGTATCTCTGATATTACAATAAAATTAGCTTATATAGTAAGTTGGAATAAAAGAAAAGAAGAAAGAAAATAAGGTAAAATATCTGCAGAAAACAGGGGATCGATCGATCGACCCCTTTGGTCGATCGATCGATCATTAAAATCGTGGAAAATATCTGAAGGATCGACCGATTGATCCTTTTGATTGATCGATCGATCAAGCAGGGGTCAGCCAAGCAGAACACTGCATTGCAGTTTCTTCTTATATTCTCCTTGTTTTGGTTTCAATGTCATTCCTTCCGCCAAAAATGCCGTAACTTCTTCGTTATGATTCGGATTCACGCACCGTTTATGGTCACGCGAAGCTATCTAGGAGGGATACAACTTCCATGAGATGCCAGGCCAGGTGCCCAAACTGTGAAATGACTAAATTGCCCTTGAACGTGCGGATGCGTACGGAACTTGAGTGGAATGCGTCCGAACTCCATTCTTAGTACCTAAATACCTACAAAAGCCCAATTATACCTCATATAGCATGTTAACAATATCAATAGAGGTTGTTTAGTTAAAGGGATTAAATATAGATATTGAGGCAACCGAGGGGGATAAAATGCGTAGGTTCGAGAGATGAAATACGCAATATTTTCATATTATCATGGTACATGAGTGCTTAGTGGAGTCTAAACCAAACTTCTTCAATAGGGCCCTATCATATTTGGATTGAGATATAAATAACCTATCCTAAAATTGATGCACTTGGGGACCTTATAAGAACCTAAACTCACTGGCCATGCTCACCTTAGACTCACTATTTTTCTCCTCCTCAAATATGTGAGCATATCGGGAGCATGTGGATCTAAATATTATGTCATCAACATAGACTTCATCAACCAAGATACTATCACTCTCTCTCCTTACAAACAACGTCTTATCCACTCCCCCTCTCTTCAAGCCACGAGCTAAGATATAGGAAGTGAGCCTCTTGGACCAAGCCTGAGGTTCTTACTTCAAACCATACAGGGCCTTCTTAAGATAAAAGACGTGTCCTAGGTGATTGGAATCTTTAAACCCCTTTGGTTGTTCCACTTGAACTTTCTCCTGTAGATTATCGTTAAGGAAGGAACTCTTGATATCTATTTGATATAACTTGGTGTGCAGATGACATGTTATGGTGAGTAGTACGTGAATGGACTTAGACCTAGTCAAAGTATACACCTTCAATATGTGTGTAGCCTTAAGCAACCAACCTAGACATATTGCAAAATATGCTACCATTCTCATGTGACACCCTGCCTAATTAAACCCCGGGTGATCAGTCCTAAATCAAATTAAAATAGGTTTCCCGATTGGTTCTTTCTTAGCATCACTGTCAAAAACTTTTTAATTACTAACCACCTAGGTGAAATTAGACTAGTGCCAAATTTTAACATTGATTAATAAAACAATAACATGCGGAATAAAGTGTAAATCAAATACCAATAAAAGAGTCTGAGAATAACAGCTAAGATAAAACAAAGTCTTGCCAAATAAGCCATCGGCCAAAAACCAACATTATAACCAACTCCAATATAAATGAAAGTACTGAAGGACGACATGTCCATTCTAAAAGCTGAAATCCTACACTAGATCAGGAAGGATAAAAGAAGCGTCTAATCAAGGCCCTGCAACACCCACCTATGTTGCACCTCCGAAATCCCAGGAATGAAGTCACGCTTGGCGTCCCTACGGCTGGACACCTAAAAGGTTTTGAAAATATTTTATAGCAAGTGTGAGTACACAAAACGTTTTGAAACTATTTAGCAAGTAATTTATCGCAATAAATACCAGTTATTAATTACACATGTTAGGATCACGCACACTCTCTTGAGTTTCCTCACCTCTCATCTATAATGTGCACCTAATGTTCCTACCTAGCCTCGCTACCCACTTCAGCAAGGTCTCCAATATCTAAACACCTCAGACAATTTAGCTCACTAGTACCTCCCATACGGTACGCTACATGCTACCCTTAATTTACATTAAGTCATTAGTTAAGTTCACTTTAACTTCCCCATACCGCCCCTACAGTATGTATCCGAACGTCTAGTAATTATCATTACTCTTACTTTATTACCATTACATAAATATTAGGTTCTCACACTTAATCTATTCTTAGGTACTTACTACCTACCTTCTCTACTAATCACACTCAAGTAGATTATTCAGGCGGTATATGTTTCACACACACATATACCCAATACAGCATATCCTGTTATCGATCCTATTTCACACATTAAGGGTAAATGGTTCGGAATGTCTCCTCGAACACGGTTCGGAATGTCCCCTCGAACCTGGCTCGAAATGTCTCATCGAGCGTAGTTCGGCATGTCTCATGGAACTTACCAATCCTATCACAAGGAAACACACAATAGGCATACATAAGCCACGTACTCATATAAAACAGTAGGTATTCACACAACCCAACTATTCCGATGTGTACGTAGTATTTTTCTCTCGTATACTTACCGTACTTATTATTCAACGATTTATCTCACCATCGTACATATTAGAGTATTCGCATAACTCTAAGATCTCTAGCTAGCTCTTTATTTATAACAGTAGTTAAACTATCTCTAACCTAATGGCATACACCTTATATTGACGTGGACTCACCCCGTAACTTAATTCCAAATTTTTGACCCGCGACTCGATCGATTTATCCCTGTTGGTCCATATCCCAAGCCATACACTCAACGGCCATAAAGGACCTTAATTATACTCCCTAATGGTCTTTATCAAGTCCCTCCATAGGCGTAATGACATCTCTAAAAATTTCCCCCATCGTTGGAATTCAAGGAAAACTTGATCAACAAAAATAACCCAAAATCATCTTTGGTTGATCGATCGATCGATGGCATCGATCGATCGACATTCTTGAGTCGATCGATCGATCGAACAGGTGTAGGTCGCCTTCTTCCTCGTTCCACCATGTTTGTCCGATCCAACACTTCATTACACCTTATGAAAATCCTTCCCAACATCATCAATCATCTTATAAATGTATAGGGATCATTCTCAACGTAAATATATCATCAAATCCTCACTAAATCCATCCAAGAACTATCCAAATCTAAATTTTCTCAAAACCCTGGATAATTTAGTTCTTCATGGTTGTACATCCTAAACCCAGATTTAAATTCATAATTACCAATATAGATTCATTTTTTATCAGTCCTCTACAAATGTAAATGCCAACTCCATGCAATCCTACTCCAACATGTAATCCATTCATTTTTTTTCTTTACGAATTTCCAATAAAAATAATTTATTTAAAAAGCACTACACATGGGTATTATAACTTCATAATTTGCAATAAACCACTTGCCTTGATTATGGCAGGATCTCGTGGATGATGAGGGTGTTTGATTGATTCCTTCTTCAAGCTCCCTTCCAAATTGATCTTGGTTGCAAGAAGCCCTTTGGAACCCTTTAAGCCTTCATAAAACTCTCTCTCTTTTCTCTCCGTTGGTTCCTCTCTATTTTTCTATGTTTTGAACCCTAACTTAAGCCCCAAACCATCTGATATAACTTGCAAATTTCGTGGGTCTCCCCACCTCTATTTGCTAAATAACCATAATGCCCTCAAGAGGTGTCGGTTTGGTCTATAATTGACCCGGGACCCAAACTATACACCCGGGTACACTTTTTCGACTATTTCGACCCTTTCGGGACCAACCGTGCCCTCAAAATTACCATTCGAGTCACTTTATAAAATCATCTCATTTAAATCACCGAATTAAATAATTTTTAAATCTTCAATTTAATTAATTTCCATATTCTCCAAATGTACGGGGTGTTACATACTTCTCCCCTTATAAAGGAATTTCGTCCTCGAAATTCAGATGAAGCTCTCTACCCTGCCTTAACCCTTTACTCTTAAGGCTACTACATATTTTGTTTCTATCCTTCCCTAATTACAGACAATACTATAATTATTTAATTACCTAGGGCACCCATACACCCTATGCCTATGCTCAATCGCACAAAAATCGCCCGACTATACTAGTCGTGAACCGTAATATAACTTCCAACCCGGAGTCATATCACATATATGAATAATAACCGAGGTACCCAACCCATGTACTAACGACCAAACATCTCCCCACTTCCAACGTTGCGCTAAGTTTCATGCGTGGGACGTCTCACAAAGCGAAATCCAAATAAGGACCCCCACGATACACTACTACCTAACATTATCGATCGTTGAGATCTGTTAGACCCTCAGTTCATAGTATGTGCCCTCAAATACCTGTCTCTTAACACAAAAGCATACACGCCCACTCTTATGCTACAAGAGACAACATCAAATACCGCACCCTTACTATCATTAGTTCTTGCATAAAATAAACCCCGAGTTATCTCTCCCCGCTCGAAAATAACCCTGATTGCCCTGAATCACCTCAGTCGACATCCCTACTTCACGAGATAAAATATAACCATATAATCACATATTCGTATTAGTCTATTATGCCACACATAATAATATGTATACACACATACCTAGTTCAAAGCCTCTTTCAGGTGTTACCTATCAAAACATAATCTTATGCTGGAACCGAGAGCTCGAAATCTTGCTATATCTACCACTATAGCCTAAACCATCGCTAACCGGTCAAAACTCAGCAAGTAGTCTACTCAATTCTCATAATTCTCGAAGGTAGTGTCATGCAACCACCCTTGGTGTACGCCTCCATTCTCTCTCATGCGACACAAAAGTATCTCTACCCCCCGATAATTAATCATGTACGTACCCGGTAAGGTTACTGCTGCTACCGCATTCACTAATCCTGACTCTCTCATGAATTTGAATGTTAACAGTCTCATTTACGAAGCACCCATGTCACTTAAAAATTTTCCATACTCATATGGATAAATATAAAACAAATTTCTCCACATTCTAGTCTATCATTCTGACACAAGATTTAGTCTCCTAAATATAATATCGAATTCTCTTCAGATTGAATGCATTAATGTGCCACAATCCACTAGTGACTCCTCACACACAGAGGGACCGCCGGGTATCTCTAATATGCCAACGGCTCGTGCAAAACTAGCCTTAATAAATAATTTTAAGGCCTGGTATCAAACAAAATCCAACTCTCAAGCTAGTAAATAGAAAATGTACCCTTTATCGCGGGTGGTGCCTATGGATCTAGAGGCATAGGTACGTCCTGAACGTTATACACACGCCCATAGTGCATCTGGCCCTGCTGTTGTGGGTCCGATGCTGGTGTTGGAGTTATCAAAGCCCGATGTTCCTGTTGGGCATCCTGCTGTTGAACCCCGTCCTGCTGTGGACATTGTCTCTGTCTGTGACCCTGCTGGCCACATATAAAACACTGTCCCGGAAATGGTCTCCTCAGGCCTTGTTGTCCTTGCCTAACCCCCCCCCCCCCCCCGTCAGGTTGGTAAGTTCCGGATCCGGACCTCTTGGGAAAGTTCCCCTGTTGAGAATTTTGCCCTTGCTGACTACCTGACTGTTGCTGCAGTGCTTCACCAGCTCTACTCCCATTGGCTTTGTCCGACTGGTTTGGCTCACCTCTCTTACTCCCCTTCGAATGGAAGCGATTATATTGACAGTGTAGTAAGGCTGCATGAACGACATCAATATATGTCACCAGTGTAAGGTTACCTATCAAATGCTGCCTGATCCTCCAGGCCAACCCCCCCCCCCCTAAATTTGCTTTCTTCCTTTCTTCATTGCTTACCTCATCTGGTACAAAATTAGTCAGGCGGGTGAATTACTCCTCATAGTCTTCTACCGAATGAACACCTTGAACTACTTCATTAAATTTCTTCCTCATCTCTGACTCTACTACCGGTGAAAAGTACTTGCGGTCAAACCGCACCCAGATTCAGAAATAATTATCAGATCTCTCTCCTCAACAGTGGTCACCGACTCCCACCACTGTAGAGCTGCTCCAGCTAGTCTGAAGGTAGCTAACATCTGTTTCTGAACTTCACAACAATCTAGCATGCGCAGATGGCGCTGAATGTTCCTCTTCCATTGGAATGTCGTCACTACATCCGTGTCACCCTGGAATTCTGGTGGGTGACCTTTCTGGAAGATTTCCCTGATGTTGTTCCAAGTGGGATGCCTTGGATGGGCCTGAATAACTAGGTTATGACACCCCGCTTAATAAAATACCAGGTGATCAGTCATATACCAAATTAAAACAGGAATCCCGATTGGTTCATCCTTAGCATCACTGTCAAAAACCTTTTTAAAACTTACTAACCACCTAGTATTCCAAAAAGTTGGTGCCAAATTTTATCTTGTTAATTAAACCAAATAGTACATGCGGAAATAAATATAATCCATTCACACAACTAAATTAAATGGACTAAACAAATAATAAAATGACATGTCGAATAAACCATCGGCCACCAAAATAAATAGTCCAATACAAATATTCAACACCTGAATAAAAATCTGAAAACTAAACTGATAAATGATTCCTACTCTAGGAACAAAAGAACGATGCATCTAATCCAAGCTCCTGCTAGCATCCCTGGAATATAATATCAATCCCGGCATACCTGTGGTTGGACACCTAAAAGGTTTTGAAAATAGTTTTATAGCAAGGGTTAGAACCCAAAATATTTTGAAAATATTTAGCAAGTGAATTAACTACACTAATTTAAAATATATGAATGGGCTCCATATTTAAGTTAGTGTCGCACTCTCTTGGGGACATTCTCACCCCTCCACTAAAGTTCACACCTAACGATTTCCTTAACCCCACCTAGTTGTACTACCCCGTCCAACTAGTCCTTGTAATCCTCCCTTTCCTTTCCACTCTAAACCGAGTATTATTATCCATAGGTTATAAGTTATCTCAATAATTAACTTAATTAATTTCCTTTAAATAATAACATATAACTGTGACACAAGTTATATAAAATAATTCCATCACACACTGTATTATTACCCGCATATAATATTTACTACCATTATATACGTACCTTTACCATAACCTCAACACACACACACACACACACACACACACACATATATATATATATATCCATCCCCCTGAGTATACCCTCACCGGATGATTCCCTCTAAATTGTTATCTCACTAGGTGTTCTCACATAACCTAGTTCCCCAAGTTGGAATTGCTCACCAACCTGGCCCAAAATATAAACGTAGTGGAGGCGGTCATATTTCTTCCCTGAAAGTGAGATAAATCCCTCACCCATATACCGGACGCTATGACCTGGGGATATACTCGCCCTACTCCTCAAGCTAGGGGATTCACCCACATCGCGTAACCTCCCTTAATAGCACTAGAGTATATAAATTAAATAAATATCTAGTCACTGATATTTAATAGCACACACAATAGATACACATATATATATACTATCACTACACCGTATATATATAATAAAAACCCCATCTCTACTGTGTACTCAAAATCCCGTAACACTAGCCTGTAATTTCCTGAGTCTGTGGCCCGACTCAACTTAATTAATTTATCACTTATTATTTCACACGTCAATTAATATAATATTTCCCCGAGTCCATGGCCCGACTCTTATATAAGTACTTTGCACATTGATTTATATATTATTTACCCAAGTCTCTGATTCGACTCTAGTTTAATTAATTTACACCTTAATTAATTAATAATAATCTGAGTCTATAGTCCGACTCTACTTAAATTAATTTACACATTAATTAATTACCAATCCGAGTTTATGGTCCGACTCTAATTTAATTAATTTACACATTAATTAATTATCAATCCGAGTCTATGGTCCGACTCTAATTTATTTAATTTATACATTAATTAATTATCAATTCGAGTCTATGGTCCGACTCTAATTTAATTAATTTACACATTAATTAATTTAACACTTGGTGTCGCCCAACCATTATACCCAGACTCGCTCACTTGGTTCGTACCATCGTTAATAACCAATTCTATATTTCGCCGCATAACTAATTAATTACACCTCGATTCCTTTAATAATGTAGTGCCACTCAACTACAATACCCGAGTATTTTCCCTCGGTCCAAAATCAATACTCACAAATAAATTCCCGAAATTGATTCCTCCCGTGACATACAATTTTCACCCTCCTAAACCCAATTATATCCCCTTATAATTGTTAAGGAATATTTGTCACATATGCGATTATCACTAAATAAAAGTAGGGGATTAAATTCTAAATTAATTTCCCTTACATATATAAACAGGCCGAATTGCCAAAATTCTGGGACCTTCGATCGATCGATCGAATAGGGATGCGTCTTCTCCGCCTTGTTGTTTCAACCATTGATGAACCCTTAAGCTTTTGTTTCTTCCCCAAACCTTTACCCAAATCACAACCAACATATTCTCCACACAAGAAAAGGTTCTAAACATCCTAGAGACCTTCATCCATCATCAAATTTATACATAACCTTTAGTATATCCGATTTGGGTTTTTTCCTCCGGGTCTCGTTCTACCGAATTTGACCTAACCATTTTCAGTCCATTTAATCACTAATACATATTGTAATCCACTCTACAATTCAATTTTAAGAATCCCAAATCATAACTTAACCTCCATTGAGTAATTAAATCCGTCAATTACTCTAAATTCAGAAAACCCACTTTTAATTATGGTTACACACCCAAAACGAATTTTTATATACACCTACTATAATATGAATTGGTTATCACTTATTTTAAGAATCAAAACTGTTAACCACTTGCCTGGAACGATTCGTATAGTCTGATCCGTTGGTGCAGTGAAGGTGTTGATGAAGAACACCTCAATCCGTCCCTTAATTTGACTCCAAAAGACCCCCAATTGGCTTCTTGATTTGCCTCTTTTGTGTCTCTCTCAAACCCTAGATTTAGAGTTGTATTAACTGCCATTCACACTTCCCCCAATTAGGATTAAAATCCTTAATCCCGTTTTAGGCCATACGGGCCTAATTAAAATGGCCCAAATCACCCTGTGTGGGCCCAGCTATGCCCAAAAATACCCCGAGACCCAATTACTACCCCTGGGCACTCTTTTTTGACTATCTCGACCCATCCGGACTCAACCGCACCCTCATAATTGTCATCCGAAATACTTTATAATGCTCTCAAATTTTGACCTCAAAATGAGACACTTTAATTCGAACAATTAAACTTAAAAGTCGACAATTATAATTAATTCGCCCCACTTAAATAAATTCTCCAAATCATAAATTTAAGTTTCTCCAATTTAAATATTTTTATAAATCCCAAAATAATTAAATATTAAATCCTCAAAATTACGGGGGACATTTTTTGTCCATTATCAATTGTATGTCGTATGCCGTTACAAGATATTCAAGATTGCATTTACATCAACGGATCCGAATAAGCATCTTCATTCATGGAATCAATTTTTTGGACATCCGGACAGGTCCACCTGTTCTAAAAAGGAACCGATCCACCCCGGACCGATCCGCCCCATTTGGAAAAAGAACCGATCCGCACAAGGACCGATCCGCCTCAATCCGGACCGATCTGCTTTACACCAATCCAGTATACCCTGGATCGATAGCAAACCAAAGAAGCTCCTTGAGAAAATGAACCGGTCCGACCTCGGACCGATCCGCATCCATACCGGACCGGTCCACCTGGGATAAATTCGAGCATATCGTGTAGAGATTTTTTAGGCCCAGTTTTTCTTTTATAAACCAACTTTGGGAATTTGTTTAGCAAGACTTTCATAGATGATTTTCAGAGTTCTAAATACTCTAAGTCTTTACCTTTGTGAGTCCCAAGACTCATGTTTTGATTCACATAACTTTTCAAAACCTTGTGAATCAGTTTGCAACCCAAGAACACAACCGTGTGTCTGTTCATAACCTTGTGGAGAAGACCGTCCTTCTTCTTCATTGCTGCCCTCCTGGAAAGGAAAAGTTCCAGCCGCCGACTACAGATCCGAAACCTGCGGGTAATTCTGTGTCACTGTATTTTCATTATAATCCGAGAAATTTCATGTTACAATGTTATAATGAAAATAAATGGTTTTGCCCCTTTGGGGGATTTTTCCTCACATGTGTGTGTTTAAATGTTCTTGCTTATTTCATCATCTTATTCAATCACACCAAGATGCATGTTTAGGACTTAATTGATAAAAAAATGTGTTTAATTAAATAATATCTCTATTTGAATGCACCCGCACTTTTTTCAAATTGGTATGAGTGCAGGTTACGCTAATCTATCGTGTATTCCTAATTTTTCGCAAAATTTTTTCTAAGATATCAATTTTTGGAAAAATTGATTTTTGAAAACGAATGTGTTCATAATGGAGAAGTTATATAATAAAATGCCAGTTTTTGATGGGACAAACTATGCAATTGGAAAGCCCTCATGATATCTGCATTAAAGGCCATTGATGAACGTGTACGGATTTTGGTTGAAAGAGGGTGGATACCTCCCTCCGTCACTGTTAAAAATGTGAACAATTTAAAACCTGTCTCCTCTTGGACTGAAGAAGAGTTTAGATGGTCATCTTTTAATTCTAAGGGTTTAAGTGTTATTTCTGGGTCTATCACACCTGATGAGTTCAAACGTATAATGACGTGCACCACATCAAAAGAGGCATGGGATGTTTTGCAACTTATCCATGAAGGTACTAATGCTGTGAAAGAGTCTAAACTGCAAAATTTAACAACTCAATTTGAAATAATCACCATGCTTGAATCGAAATGTTTTGATGAATTTTATGCTAGATTGTCTGATATATTTAACACTAGCTTCAATCTTGGTGAACACATTCCTAATGCTAGAGTTGTCAAAAAGATTCTCCACTCTCTCCCTAAGCGTTTTATCCCTAAAGTCACTGTGCTAAATTTATGGGTAATTTAAATACGCTAAAATTAGAGGAACTTGTAGGAGATTTGCAAACTTATGAGATTGGTATGTTTCCTAAATCTGTCAAGACTAAAGATAAGGGAATTGCACTTAATGCCCAGGAGATAAAATGGGAGGGGTCGGCAAGAAAGAGGGAGTCATCTAGAAAAATAGAGATTGATACGTCAGATTCTGAGTGTGATTTTGATCTAGATGATTTAGCCCAGTTTGCTAAAAATTTCAAAAGAATTCTCAAATTCAAGAAAAATGGTAATTTTAAAGATAAAAAGAAGTTTGAGAAAAATAAGTTTGAAAAGAAAAATGAAAAAGTTTTTTAAGACACTCCTAAGAAGGAAAGTGAGAGATGTTTTGAGTGTTACGGTAGGTGTCATAGAGCCTTTGAGTGTGTTACTAGGCTGAACAGAGAAAAGGGCAAAGTTGTCCTTAATGCTACCCTTAGTGACGACAGTGAGGTTGAGTCGGTGGATTCTGGAGATGAGTCACCGCATGAGTGTAACTTCACCACATTCATGGCTAGTCATGTGAATACTTCTAGTGCTCCTCATGACGATGAGGATGCTGCTTCACAGGGACACCTTAACAGTGAGATCGATGTAAGTGAGGGGGAGGATGACCCAAGTGAGAGCGAGAGTGATCTCCAACGCGCCTACGCCGAGCTTTATTCTGAGTCATTCAAAACTAAAAAGCGTAACAAAGCGTTAGTTCTTAGGATCACCGCTTTAGAGGAAGACTTAAGAAAAGCGAGAAAGAGAGAATCCTCCACCTGCACTACCTTAAGAGAGATAGAATCTGCGTGTGATGAGAAAGAGAGTTTATTTAGAGAGAGAAAAGGTTATTTTGAGAAAGAGAGAGAGGACTTGACCAAATAAATGGGTAGTCTTACGAGTGAGATCCATTCCTCCATGGAGACTCGAAAGAAACTTGAAGCCCTTATTGCCCAGCTTAATCATGATCTTGAGAGAGCACGGGAAGTCAAGCTTCAAATCGAGGACAGATCTGGAAAGATGGGAAAGATGCTCCTCGGCCCCGCTTTAGGTTTTGGTGATAGGCAGGGAATAGGTTATGAAGGTGCCTCCACGTCCCAAATTGCACCTGGACCAGTTCCTGAGTTTACTACGACTCCTTATGGCCATCGTCAAAAACCTCGAAAGAGAGATCCACCAAGAAAAGTAAACCAAGCTCCGCCTTTGACTTTGTTCTTTTGTACATATTGCAAAAGAAAAGGCCACCTCGGGTAATTTTTCTATAGTATGGGTCGGACATGACGTACTACTGCTCCACCACAGCATACTAATGATTTTACCAGTCTGAGAGAGCGAGTTGAGTTTTTAGCTGCCACATCACAGAGTTTGATGGAGGAATTCCGACGGATGTCTTTACCGTCAATGAATGCTTCTCACATTCTGACTAACACCAACAACAATAAAGGTAAACAAAAGGTCTCCACTACTTGGGTACCTAAGAAAGATAAAAATGCCTTTGTTGTTCATGTCGCTCTCAAAGCACATAATACCTCACAGTGAT
Organism: Sambucus nigra; assembly: GCA_949130495.1. Classification (NCBI taxonomy): domain Eukaryota; kingdom Viridiplantae; phylum Streptophyta; class Magnoliopsida; order Dipsacales; family Adoxaceae; genus Sambucus; species Sambucus nigra. Next base: position 303,352,249 of record OX422207.1, on the reverse strand, counting down.
ATTTTGATAGTGGGTGCTCCAGACATATGACGGGTGATGCCTCATTTTTTACGTCTCTTGAGGATTGTCAGGATGGCAGAGTCACCTTTGGAGATGGGAGCAAGTCTAGCATTATCGAACGTGGTACTGTTATGTTACCAGGATTTCCTAAGCTTGAGAATGTTTTGTACATCAAAGGTTTAAAAGCAAACCTTCTCAGTATTAGCCAGTTGTGCGACGCTGACTTTGCCTTAAAGTTTGACCGGGACGCGTGTAAGGTCTATGATCAAGCCGATAAACTTTTAGTGAAAGGGGTGAGGACAAAGGACAATTGCTATGGGACTGAGCCCACATCCTCACTTGTCTGCAACGGCGCCACGATCACTCCTATGGATATGTGGCACCAACGTCTATGTCACATGAACATTAGAGACTTAACTCGGTTAACTAAAAAAGACCTAGTAAGTGGCTTACCATCTCTTAGAAGTCAACTTCAATGATTTGTGGACCCTTTCAGTTGGGAAAACAAATTCGTAGCCCCCATAGGAAGTTGCATTCCATTACCACCTCTCGTATACTTGAGCTTATTCACATGGATCTTATGGGTCCTACTCGCGCTGAGAGTCTGGGCGGTAAGAGATATATCCTCGTGATGGTGGATGATTTCTCCAGATACTCGATTGTAGGTTTTCTGAGGGAGAAATCTGATGTTGTGGAGTTTTTAACGACCAAGTGCCGTGTCCAGCAAAATTAACACGGAGTCACTATTAACAGGATACGTAGTGACAACAGCACTGAATTTGAAAAAGCAAAGGTATATCTTTACTGTGATAGCCTTAGGATCAAACATGAGTTTTCTGCTGTGAAGACTCCTCAACAAAATGGGATTGTTGAGAGAAAGAATAGAACGATCTAGGAAATGGCAAGATCTATGCTTCTAGGTCGTATGGTTTCTAGGAAATTTTGGGCAGAGGCAGTGTTTACTTCATGCCACACGGTGAATAGGGTTTATCTAAGTCCACACACACTTAAGACGCCTTATGAATTGTGGACTGGCAAGAAACCTAACCTTGCATATTTTCGTATTTTGGGGAGTAAATACTACATCCTACGGGATAGAGAGCAATTAGGAAAGTTTTACTCCCGAAGCGACAAGGGAATACTGTTAGGCTATTCATCAAATAGTAGAGCATACCGGGGTTTTAACCAGAAGAGCTCAAAGGTTATGGAGTCAATAAACGTCACTGTGCAAGATGACGTTTATTGATTCTAGCCTTTAGTGTGCGGATGAGGATGTTTCTGGCAGTGATTTACTTGCACCTCACCCACACTCTGTGGACACTACTCCTGTGTTAGGGGACACACCTGCTTGGGTTCGCAAGAGTCATGACCCTTCTGCCATTATTGGTGATCCCACTCTAGGGGTCAAGACTCGTGCTCAGCTAGAGAACGTTGTTAGCTATTTTTACTACACGTCTAAAGTCGAGCCCAAGAATCACAAAGAAGCACTCAAGGATGAACACTGGATATCTGCTATGCAGGATGAGTTACTTCAGTTTAAGAAGAACAATGTCTGGGAACTTGTTCCCCAACCTAGTGAGACTAATGTGATTGGTACCGGATGGGTTTTCAAAAATAAAATGGATGAAAATGGTACCATAATCCGAAATAAGGCTAGGTTGGTCGCTCAAGGCTACATACAGATAAAAGGTGTAGACTTTGGGGAGACATTTGCTCATGTTGCGAGGCTTGAGTCCGTCCGCTTACTACTCGCCATCGCATATCATCTACGCTTTAAGTTATATCAGATGGATGTCAAGAATGCCTTTCTAAATGGCATTCTACAGGAGGAGGTTTACGTGGAACAATCAAAAGGGTTTGAAGACCCTAAGCACTCGAAGCACATTTATTATCTGAGGAAAGCCTTGTATAGTTTGAAGCAAGCACCTCGTGCTTGGTACGAAAGGCTTACTTCCTATCTCTTAACCCGTGTCTTGAAGAGAGGGGGAGTTGATATGACGTTGTTCGTCAGGAGAGATGACGGTGCTATTTTGGTTGCCGAGGTCTATGTGGACGACATAGTCTTTGGATCCACGTGCTCCCTACATGCTCACCACTTTGATAAGGAGATAAAAAGTGAATTTGAGATGAGCATGGTAGGTGAGCTTACTTTCTTCCTTGGTCTCCAGGTTCGTCAGCTAGAGGATGGGATGTTCATCTTCCAATTTAAGTATGCAAGAGACCTAGTGAAGAAATTTGGGTTAGACTCTGCTAAGCATGCTCGTACGCTTATGAGTACCACTACCAAGCTTAATAAGGACACTTCAGGCAAGTTCGTAGAGCAAACATTGTATTGGAGTATGATAGGTAGTCTTCTCTACTTGGTTGTCAGTCGTCCCGACATAGCCTTTAGTGTTGGAGTCTATGCGCAATATCAGGCGTCCCCAAAAGAGTCACATTTACTTGCTCTAAAACATATTATTAAATACGTTAGTGGGACTCTCTCATATGGTATTTGGTATTCCTTTGATACTGATGACCGTTTGTCCGCCTATTCGGATGTCGATTGGGCCGGGGATGTAAATGGTTGTAGGAGCACTTCTGGTGGGTGTTTCTATTTTGGTTCTGCTTTTATCTCCTAGCTGAGCAAGAAGCAAAACTCCATCTTCTTGTCCACCGCGGAGGCTGAGTACATCGCCGCCGGGAGTTGTTGCACGCAACTCTTGTGGATGAAGCAAATGCTGGAGGATTATGGGATTTCACAAGACACCATGACTATTTCCTGTGATAACAAGAGTGCGATACACATATCCGGCAGTCCAGTTCAACATTCGCGCATAAAACACATCAGGATACGCGAGCACTTTATACGTCAGTTAGTTGAGGAGAAAGTTGTATCCCTGAGATTCGTACCCACCAACCGTCAGTTAGTCGATATTTTCACGAAACCTTTAGATGCCCCTAGATTTGAGAGTCTTAGGAAGTCTTTGGGGATTTGCACAGTTGACTGAGGGGTTGGTCTTTGACTAGGATAGGATGATTTTTCATGTTCATATCATATGCTTCCTATTGCTAGTTTGTTTTATATGTATTATTATTTTGTTGTACAGCTATTTATTTATTCTTTTGAAAAATACAAAAAGATTTTATTTTGATAAAATTTTGAGAAAATCCAAAAAGATTTTTGTATTTTTGTTTACACCGTTTATGGATGGACACTTAGGATGACCGAGTCACAACCTCATTCCATTATTTTCATGTGACTATTTGATAGTGTTTTGAGACAATAGGTCAATTCATTCATGTGCTTTATAATGTTTGGAGTCATTAAGATGTAATTAAGTGTTACTTCCTACATGTTTGACTCGTGTTTCCTTTATTGCACACATGAAAGGATTTGTTTGATTATTGTGCTTGTCTTATCACATGTTGGTTGGGTGTTTTCACTTCAATCCTGTCCTTAAAACGAACCAAGCGCGATAATTTTTTATAAGAAAATTGTGCATATAAGAACCGTTTTGTGAGTTTGTGTGCTTTGTTTGAAAAACGGGGAAGGGCTGCGAAAGGTTCATTTTGCCTTTGCGAATACTAAGCCACCGTTAAATTAGACCTAAAAAATGGAGGAATTTTATTATCCGGTGTCCAAAGAGGTTAAAAGAGCCCGAAAAAATTGAAAGGCAATAAAAAGATATTCATGCCAAAAAAGGGCCATTTAGATTTTTGCACCAATTCTCTAAAGTTTGAGAATTTAGTTTTTATACCTATAAAAGAAAATATGCATAAGGGAGTTTGGTTGAAGAATTTAAACGGGTTTGCACGTCCTTGATATACTTGAAAATGCGCTACACAGTTTTGGACGTTATTGGTGTGGAAATCACTTTGACTTTGATTTGCTGATTTGCATAAGACGATGTCATCTAAATTCAACAATATTTTCACCTAAGGATACTTTTGATGTTCATTCATTAGGGGTACACATATGCATCATGCACATATGATTGATTGAGTTGATTTACCTATCGAATGTGTTCACACCCATTCATTCCATTTCCAAGACTTGGTTGTTTGAGTCTAAATCCATGATGTGACTTTTGTAGCATATTTTTTTTTCAAATGTATCTTATTTTTTGTTTGAATTTTTTTTGAAAATCTTTAAAAAATAGTTGCTTATTCCTTGTGACACCCCCATTTTGCTTGTTTGATTTATTCTTCTTATTTGTCTACTTAGGGACATCATAAAAAGGGGGAGACAGAATTATCATACTATGGGGGAGTTTTGAAGTTTTGAAATTTTAAGTTTCTATCATAAATTGGTATATATGTTTATATCTCATTTCAAACTCGATACGTCACTTGGTATTTGCTTTGTCTCATGTGTGTAGGTACTTCTTTGATGATCTCTGAATTGCACACCCTGATGAGAAAAGCGTTGATATTCCTGAAGAGTTGAAGACCAAACGATGAAGTCTTATTCATTTGTATCTTTCCAGTTTTGGGTTCATGGAAGGGTAGATTTGTATAGGCATTTTGATATTTGATAATTTGGATGTTTGTTTTTATGTATGTACCGGCATAGACATAGGGGGAGATTTGTAAGGACGTTTTTTGTCCATTATCAATTGTATGTCATACGTCATTACAAGATATTCAAGATTGCATCTACATCAACAGATCCTAATAAGCATCTTCATTCATGGAATTAATTTTCTGGACATCCGGACCGGTCCGTCTGTTTTAAAAAGGAACCGGTCCGCCCCAGATCGATCCGCCCCATTTAGAAAAAGAATCGATCCGCACACGGACCGATTCGCCTCAATCCGGTCCGATCCGCTTTACACCAATCCAGTATACCCTGGATCGATAGCAAACCGAAGAATCTCCTTGAGAAAACGAACCGGTCCGACCTCGAACCGATCCGCATCCATACCGGATCGGTCCGCCTGGGATAAATTCGAGCAGATCGTGGAGAGATTTTTTAGGCCCAGTTTTTCTTCTATAAACCAACTTCGGGAATTTGTTAACAAGACTTTTATAGACAATTTTCAAAGTCCAAAATACTCTAAGTCTTCACCTTTGTGAGTCCCAAGACTCAAGTTTTGATTCACACAACTTTTCAAAACCTTGTGAATCAGTTTGCAACCCAAGAACACAACCGTGTGTCTATTCATAACCTTGTGGAGAAAACCGTCCTTCTTCTTCATTGCTGCCCTCCTGGAAAGGGAAAGTTCCAGTCACCGACTACAGATCCGACACCTGCGGGTAATTCTGTGTCACTGTATTTTCATTGTAATCCGAGAAATTGTATGTTATAATATTATAATGAAAATAAATGGTTTTGCCCATTTGGGGGATTTTTCCTCACATGTGTGTGTTTGAATGTTCTTGCTTATTTCATCATCTTATTCAATCTCACCTAGATGCATGTTTAGGACTTAATTGATAAAAACTGTGTTTAATTAAATAATATCTCTATTTGAATGCACCCGCACTCTTTTCAACATACTTCCCCCCTTACAAAGGAATTTCGTCCTCAAAATTAAGATAAGCCTAGTGCTCCGAGCTTCAAATAGCACTCTCTTGTCATGTGCCTCTAAGCTCGCTATATCTATATATCCCGCTTCTAACTATAAATTACACAAATATGCATTTTAATTAACCAGGGCGCCCATACACCCTTACCCGTGCTTGACCGCACAAAAGTTGCCTTAATTAACTCGGGTGCCCATACACCCTATCCCCGTGCTTTACCGCACAAAATTACCCGACTGTACTAGCCGTGACCTGTAATATAACTTCCAACCCTTAGTCATATCACATATATAAATAATAACACCCGGGGTACCCATCCCATGTACTAACGACCAAACATCTCCCCCACTTCCAACGTTGCACTAAGTTTCATGCGTGGGACGTCTCGCAAGCGAAATCCAAACAAGGAACCCCCGATACATTACTACTAAACATTGTTGGTCTTTGAGATCTGTTAGACCCTCAGTACATAGTACATACCCCTAAATACTTGTTTATTAATACGAAAGCATACACGCCTACTCTTCTGCTACAAAGAAAACATAAAATACCGCGCCCTTACTATCACTAGTTCTTGCACAAAATAAACCCCGAGCTATCTCTCTCTGCTGAAAACTAAATCAAACCACCCTGATTCACTTCAGTAACCACCCCTACTTACCGGGATAAATCTGAGAACACAAGACCTCATTATGTGTTTATCTCACCATACAATACAATATATATACACATATATATAGGCTAGACTCCCTCTCAGGTGATACCTAATAAAAATCATTCATACCCTGGTGTCGCGAACCCCAAAACTTACCCCCACTATTTACAATAGTTCAAATCCATCGAAATCCAGACGATATAAAAACTTTCTACCCTACTTCCAGAATTCTCAAAAGTAGTAACCACTCACATAATTTAAACATTCTCTCTGTGTGCACCTCCACTCTCTCGTGGTTAACACCAAAGGACTCCGCTACCCCACGAAAAATTTTATCTACAAATTATGGCTGCTATATCCAGTGCACCCACTAAATCCGACTCACTCGCGAATTTTAGTGGAAAAAAAATTATATTGTGACACCCTCGCTGTCACCAAAAGTATACCCCATGCCCATGGGATAAAAAGATAATTACCTCCATACTCTAGCTGCAATGGCTGATCCTAGGGTTCCTGAGCAACTCCCCCCCTTCCCGAATGCACCCATGACTTGTTTTAGTGGTTGCACATCAAGGACCTCATCCTGTAGTTAACACCTTCCTCGCTGAGGACAATCTCTCTTCACGTGTCCCGCTTCCCCACAAACGAAACACCTCCTAATAAATTCACCCTGCCATTGATCCTTTCCTTGTTGGCCTTGTCGGAAGTCCTGGTCATCCTGTCAATAGCCTCCAGACCTAAATCGCTTGGCCTGATTCCCATGTCGGGAATCTTGCCCCTGATGTCCCCCTGTCTGCTGTTGAGATACCCCATTGGTTCTGTCCCTTCCGCTTTATCCGATTGACTAGTTTTCCCTCCCCCTTGCTTCCTCTCATATGGAGGCGATATTCCTGACAATGTAGGAGTGTTGCATTTACGACGTCCGTATAAGATACTAATGCAGGATTACCAATCAAATGTTGCCTGATCCTCCAGACTAACCCATCCATGAACTTTAACTTCTTTCTTTCTTAGTCACTTACCTCATCCGGTATAAAATTTTCCAAACGAGTGAATTCTTCCTCGTAATCGGCCACTGAACGGTCCCCCTGAGTCACCTCTCTAAATTTTCTCCTCATTTCGGTCTCCACTACTGGAGGAAAATACTTGCGGTCGAACCGCACCCAAAACTCTGCAATTGTTAATGTATCCATTTCCTCAACTATGGTGATCGACTCCCACCACTGTAGCGCTGCTCCCACCAACTTAAAAGTAGCTAGCATTTGCTTTTGCACCTCATTGCAATCTACCATGCGTAGGTAACGTTGGATATCTCTCTTCCACTGACACGCTAGCACCACATCTGAACCCCCTCGAAACTCTGGTGGGTGGCCCTTTTGAAAGACCTCTCGTACTTGATGCCACTTCGACTGCCCCTGGTGGGCCTGAACATCTGGTGCCACTAATACTTATGGTTGATCTCGTGGAAAGTACCTTGCCATAGCGATCATCGTTGCTTCAACTGCCTGCGCCACTAATTCAGTTACCTGTGCTGCCGAAATCATCTCTAGTAGTTGTTGTGGTAACTCTTGCTCCTGAGGAGCCTCTCTAGTCTCATCTCCCCCAGCTTCCCTAGCTGCTCTCTCTCTCTTAAGCGGCATCTGAAATGAGAATCGAATCGTATGAGTTCACCCTCAAATATAAAATAATTGGCAGAAGAACGTAAATGCGCATACGTATAAGAATACGATAATCCTATGATAGGGCTCTATATCAAAGGACGCTAAGCTGAAACGTGAAAAGCCGCACAGATCCTAAGGATACTAGAACCTGATGCTCTAATACCATCTGTGACACCTCGCCTAATAAAATACCGGGTGATCAGTCATATACCAAATTAAAACAGGAATCCCAGTTGGTTCATCCTTAGCATCACTGTCAAAAATCTTTTTAAAACATACTAACCACCTAGTATTCCAAAAAGCTGGTGCCAAATTTTATCTTGTTAATTAAACCAAACAGAACATGCAGAAATAAATATAATTTATTCACAAAATTGAATTAAATGAACTAAACAAATAATAAAATGACATGTCGAATAAACCATCGGCCACCAAAATAAATAGTCCAATACAAATATTCAACACCTGAATAAAAGTCTCAAAACTAAACTGATAAATGATTCCTACTCTAGGAATGAAAGAACGATGCGTCTAATCCAAGCTCCTGCTAGCATCCACATATGCCGCAGTTCCGTGCCCCTGGAATAGAATATCAATCCTGGCGTCCCTGTGGCTGGACACCTAAAAGGTTTTGAAAATAGTTTTATCGCAAGGGTTAGAACCCAAAATATTTTGAAAATATTTAGCAAGTGAATTAACTGCAGTAATTTAAAATATATGAATGCGCTCCATATTTAAGTTAGTGTCGCACTCTCTTGGGGACATTCTCACCCCTCCACTAAAGTGCACACCTAATGATTTCCTTAACCCCACCTAGTTGTACTACCCCGTCCAACTAGTCCTTGTAATCCTCCCTTGCCTTTCCACTCTAAACCGAGTATTATTATCCATGGGTTATAAGTTATCTCACTAATTAACTTAATTAATTTCCTTTAAATAATAACATATAATTATGACACAAGTTATATAAAACAATTCCATCACACATTGTATTATTACCCGCATATAATATTTACTACCATTATATACGTACCTTTACCACAACCTCAACATATATATATATATATATATATATATATACACCCATCCCTCCGAGTATACCCTCACTGGATGACTCCCTCTAAAATACTATCTGACTAGGTGTGCTCACAGAACCTAGTTCCCCAAGTTGGAATCGCTCACCAAATTGGCCCAAAATATAAACGTAGTGGAGGCGGTCATATTCCTTACCTGAAAGTGAGATAAAATCCCTCACCCATATACTGGATGCTATGACCTGGGGATATACCCGCCCTACTCCTCAAGCTAGGGGATTCACCCACATCGCGCAACCTCCCTTGATAGCACTGGAGTATATAAATTAAATAAATATCTAGTCACTGATATTTAATAGCACGCACAATAGATACACGTATATATACTATCACTACACCATATATATATATATATAATATAAATCTCGGCTTTACCGTGTACTCAAAATCCCGTAACACTAGCCTGTAATTTCCTGAGACTGCGGCCCGACTCAACTTAATTAATTTTCTCACTTATTAATTCACACGTCAATTAATATAATATTTCCCCGAGTCCATGGTCCGACTCTTATATAAGTACTTTGCACATTGATTTATATAATATTTACCCGAGTCTCTCATTCGACTCTAATTTAATTAATTTACACCTTAATTAATTAATACTAATCCGACTCTATTGTCCAACTCTACTTAAATTAATTTACACATTAATTAATTAATTACCAATCTGAGTCTATGATCCGACTCTAATTTAATTAATTTACACATTAATTAATTATCAATCTGAGTCTATGGTCCGACTCTAATTTAATTAATTTATACATTAATTAATTACCAATCCGATTCTATGGTCCGACTCTAATTTTATAAATTTACACATTAATTAATTTAACACTTGGTATCGCCCAACCATTATACCCGGACTTGCTCACTTGGTCCGTACCATCGTTAATACCCAATTCTATATTTCGCCCCATAACTAATTAATTACACCTCGATTCCTTTAATAATGTAGTGCCACTCTACTACAATACCCGAATATTTTCCCTCAATCCAAAATCAATACTCACAAATAAATTCCCGAAATTGAATCCTCCCGTGACATATAATTTTCACCCTCCTAAACCTAATAATATCCCCTTATAATTGTTAAGGAATATGTCACATATGCAATTATCACTAAATAAAAGTAGGGGATTCAATTCTAAATTAATTCCCCTTACATATATAAACAGACCGAATTGCCAAAATTCTGGGACCTTTGATCGATCGATCCCCTGGGTCGATCGATCGATCGAACAGGGATTCGTCTTCTCCGGCTTGCTGTTTCAGCCATTGATGAACCCTTAAGCTTTTGTTTCTTCCCCAAACCTTTACCCAAATCACAACCAACATATTCTCCACACAAGAAAAGGTTCTAAACATCCTAGAGACCTTAATCCATCATCAAATTTATACATAACCTTTAGTATATTAGATTTTGGTTTTTTCATCCGGGTCTCGTTCTACCGAATTTGACCTAACCATTCTCAGTCCATTTAATCACTAATACATATTGTAATCCACTCTACAATTCAATCACTAATACATATTATAATCCACTTTACAATTCAATCTTAACAGTCCCAAATCATAACTTAACCTCCATTGAGTAATAAAATCCGTCCATTACTCTAAATTCAGAAAACCCACTTTTAATTATGGTTACACACCCAAAACGAATTTTCATATACACCTACTATAATATGAATTGGTTATCACTTATTTTAAGAATCAAAACAGTTAACCACTTGCCTGGAATGATTCGTAGAGTCTGATCCGTTGGTGCAGTGAAGGTGTTGATGAAGAACAACCCAATCCGTCCCTTAATTTGACTCCAAAAGACCCCCAATTGGCTTCTTGATTTGTCTCTTTTGCGTCTCTCTCAAACCCTAGGTTTAGAGTTGTGTTAACTGCCATTCACACTTCCCCCAATTAGGATTAAAACCCTTAATCCCGTTTTAGTCCATACGGGCCTAATTAAAATGGCCCAAATCACCCCTTGTGGGCCCGGCTATACCCAAAAATATCCCGAGACCCAATTACTACCCCCGGGTACTCTTTTCTGACTATCTCGTCCCATCCGGACTCAACCACGCACGAAATACTTTATAACGCTCTCAAATTTTGACCTCAAAATGCGACACACTTTAATTCGAACAATTAAACTTAAAAGTCGCCAATTATAATTAATTCGACCCACTTAAATAAATTCTCCTAATCATAAATTTAAGTTTCTCCAATTTAAATATTTTTATAAATCCCAAAATAATTAAATATTAAATCCTTAAAATTACTAGGTGTTATATGGGTCCGCGGGTTGCTATGCCCGAGGCGGAGGAAAATGGGCTTCCATGGCCCTCATAGCTGTGTCTACGGCATGTGACACTATCACCACCACCTGAGTAGCGGAAATCATCTCTGATGGTGGGGGTGGGGGTCCCTGCTGGTCCTGAGGGCCCTCCCTAGCCACATCTCTAGCGTCTACCCTCTCGAATCGCTCCCTCCTTGGCGGCATTCTGAAATAAAATTCAAGTTTGTATAAGTACACGGTTTATACAAAATTCTAATACAATGACGATATCGTAAACGTGCAAGGATAATTTTTCCAGTCCTATCAATAGGACTCTATATCCAAATAATGATGCGCAAAAATCGTAGTAAGTCGTACACATCCTAAGGACACTAGAACCTGACGCTCTGATACCATCTGTGACACCCCGCCTAATTAAATCACAGGTGATCAGTCCTAAATCAAATTAAAACAGGTTTCTCAGTTGGTTCATTCTTAGCATCATTGTCGAAAACTTTTTAATAACTAACAACCTAGGTGAAATTAGACTAGTGCCAAATTTTAACTGTGATTAATAAAACAATAACATGTGGAACAAAGTGTAAATCAAATACCAACAAAAGAGTATGAGAATAACAGCTAAGATAAAATAAACTCTTGCCGAATAAACCATCGGACAAAAACCAACATTATAACCAACTCCAGTATCAATGAAAGTACTGAAAGATGACATGTCCATACTGAAAGCTGAAATCCTACACTAGATCAGGAAGGATAATAGAAGCGTCTAATCAAGGCCCTGCAACACCCACCTATGTTGCAGCTCCGAAATCCCTGGAATAAAGTCACGCTTAGCGTCCCTGTGGTTGGACACCTAAAGGTTTTTAAAATATTTTACAACAAGTGTTAGTACACAAAACGTTTTTAAAATATTTAGCAAGTAATTTATCGCAATAAATATCAATTATTAATTACACATGTTAGGATCACGCACACTCTCTTGAGTTTCCTCACCTCTCATCTATAATGTGCACCTAATGTTCCTACCTAGTCTCGCTACCCACTTCAGCTAGGTCTCCAACATCTAAACACCTCAGACAATTTATCTCACTTGTACCGCCCATATGGTACACTACATGATACCCTTAATTTACATTAAGTCATTAGTTAAGTTCACTTTAACTTACCCATACCGCCCCTACAGTATGTATCCAAACGTCTAGTAATTATCATTACTCTTACTTTATTATCATTACTTAAATATTAAGTTCTCACACTTAATCTATTCTTAGGTACTTACTACCTACCTTCTCTACTAATCACACTCAAGTAGATTATTCAGACGGTATATCCTTCACACACACATATACCCAATACAGCATATCCTGTTATCGGTCCTATTTCACACATTAAGGACAAATGGTTCGAAATGTCTCCTCGAACCTAGCTCGAAATGTCTCCTCGAGTCATGTTCGAAATATCTCCTCGAAAACGGTTCGGAATGTCCCCTCGAAACTAGCTCAAAATGTCTCATGGAACCTACCAATACTATCACAAGGAAACACACAATAGGCATACACAACCCACGTACTCATATAAAATAGTAGGTATTCAAACAACCTAATTATTCCCGTGTGTACGTAGTATTTTTCTCTCGTATACTTACCGTACTTATTATTCAACGATTTATCTCACTATCGTACATATTAGAGTATTCGCACAACTCTAAGATCTCTGGCTACCTCTTTATTTATAATAGTAGTTAAACTATCTCTAACCTACTACCATACACCTTATATTGACGTGGACTCTCCTCGTAACTCAATTCCCAATTTTTTATATATGACTTGATCGGTTTAGCCCTGTCGGTCCATATCCCAAGCCTTACACTCAACGGCCATAACGGACCTTAATTATACTCCCTACTGGTCTTTATCAAGTCCCTCCATAGGCATAATGACATCTCTAAAAAATTTCCCCATCGTTGGAATTCAAGGAAAACTTAATCAACAAAAACAGCCCAAAATCATCTTTGGTCGATCGATCGACCAAATGCTTCCATCGATCGATCGATATTCTTGAGTCGATCGATCGATCGAACAGGTGCAGGTCTCCTTCTTCCTTGTTCCGCCATGTCTGTCCGATCCAATACTGAAGCACCTTATACCTTTGACTTGCTTAAGTCTGCATTGTATAAGTGCTCAACTAATTTGGAAATATTGACAAAATTGGTAGTCCATCCTAGAAACCAAAAAGCCTCAGAGCCTAACTCTCTCTAATCCTCTTCAAAGATCAATGATGGTACAAAATGAATCACACATCACACAATTAGAAGTGCATATATGTGTTAATATTGCCTAAAATTGAGTGTGTGTTTAATTCTCCTTGTATTGGAGCTTTAATATTTTTTGGGAATTTTTTAATCCTTTTTAAACATTTTTTATACATTTTTGAATAAATGTTTTTATTAATAAAATGGGTTTATAAAATGTGTGGGGTTAATATACTATTTTGGAAACATCATTTTTCACTGAAATGTTTGGTTGGGTACGATCTCAAAGCGCTAGAGACTTCAGGGTGATGTTTTGTAATTATTTTGATGCGCGTGTGAGAGCCTCTTACCAGCCAACACATGTCATCCTTTTGGTGCGTTAGTTTGCGTTTGTTATGTGAGAGGATAGCCAGGTGCATTGGTGATCATTGGATCTTTCCTTATCAAGGGTCTGCATGCGTTCTTGGTTAATCCCAGTGCAAACCTTTTGAACCAATCAGAACCATCTTAATCCACTGTTGTTTTATAACCATAGGATCAAGTCAAACCTTGCAATACTTCATCACAGCCATTGATTTGCCTCGATCATCCAGAACCTTCCCCAGGCACTATATATACCCTTCACTTCTCAGCCTTAGAGAACTTTTGGTCATTCGTCTTTCTGAGAGAAAAAAATAAGAGAGAAGAGAGAAGTGAGAGAGAAGAGAGAAAAGAATAGAGAGAAGAGAGAGAAAGAAAAACCTGTTAGCCAAACCCTAACCCTAAACAGTTCACCTTCTCTGAAACAAACCTTCGTATATTCAAACCCAAACACAACCTGAGTGTTTGAGAGAGAGAGAGAGAGAGAGTGGTTTGTTCATATCGTTGCTGTAACCTCTTGATTTTTAGATCTTGTACACAACTTAAACATTTGTGTGAAGATCTAGTTTCTTTTTCATAGAAACGTTAGATCTACATACTATATGTTACATTTTCACTAGATCTGCATGTTTTATACTTGATTTAAGAAAATCTTACTGATTTGGTTTTAAAATGTTTTCTGGTTTCTTTTCTTACGAAACTTAATCCTGACCTAGTTGGATAGGGTTTTTAATCTCATTAATGTTTTCAAAAGAGATTGATTAAGGTCTTGACCGATTTCTGAAGCAAGATCTCCGTGGAATCTGGGTTATCTTTAAAGGTCAAAGGGATTTGAGTTCTGTGAGGAAGAAATAAATTAAAATCACTGCATATAGACTTTATATGTAATTTTACTAGGACTGTTTGTAAATCTAAGTGTGTGTGAGTTCATGCATGTGTATAGGTATCACTTCACAACACTTAACACACTACTACATTGGAAGTGTTGGGTTTAAGATCTGAAATCATTGAGTCGATGTAAGGAAGATAAAGCAAAGGAAGTTAGCAAACTGGAGAAACATCAACAACAAATCAGATCTATCAGAAGTTAGAAGGACACCAAGGGGGTATATTCCTAAACTTAGAATAGGTTGATTTGTGTGCTTGCATGTTGTATAGTTTGTAACTAATTTTTGTTATTAGTGGATTTTTGCTTTTGTGACTTAGAAGTCATCGTGGATGTTTCCTCTGTTGGGAGAGGTTTTACCACGTTAAAATCTTTGTGTTGATTATCTTCATCTACTCACCTCATTCTTTAAGTGTGCTGAAATTTTGGAACTGCCTTGGTTTTAAAAAAACTGATTACATAATCTTAATTACTCTCGTACATAAGTTTCTTTGTAAACACATCTTGTTTATAATTTTTATTTTCAAAAGAAAAGGGTTTCTCCAACAAACATTCGGAGTTGCTTATACAGTTTAACCTTGTGTTAAACGGCATTAGCGATGTTTTTCAAATACTTCATTACACCTTATGAAAATGCTTCCCAACTTCATCAATCATCTTATAAATGAATAGGGATCATTCTCAACGTAAATACATCATAAAATCCTCACTAAATCCATCCAAGAACTATCCAAATCTAAATTTTCTCAAAACCCTAGATAATTTAGTTCTTCATGGTTATACATCATAAACCCAAATTTAAATTCGTAATTACCAATATAGATTCATTTGTTATAAGTCCTCTACAAATGTAAATGCCAACTATATGTAATCCTACTCCAACATGTAATCCATTCATTTTTTTTTCTCTAAGAATTTCCAATAAAAACAATTTATTTAAAAAGCCCTACACATTAGTATTATAACTTCATAATTTGCAATAAATCACTTGCCTTGATTATGGAAGGATTTGATTTCGTGGATGATGAGGGTGTTTGATTGATTCCTTCTTCAATCTCCCTTCCAAATTGATCTGGGTTGCAACCTTTTAAGCCTTCATAAAACTCTCTCTCTTTTCTCTCCGTTGATTCCTCTCTATTTTTCTATGTTATGAACCCTAACTTAAGCCCCAAACCATCTGATATAACCTGCAAATTTCGTGGGTCTCCCCACCTCTATTTGCTAAATGACCATAATGCCCTTAAGAGGTGTCGATTTGGTCTACAATTGATCTGGGACCCAAACTGTATAGTTGGGTACACTTTTCTGACTATTTCAAACCTTTCGAAACCAACCGTGCCCTCAAAATTACCATTCGAGTCACTTTATAAAATCATCTCATTTAAATCACCGAATTAAATATTTTTTTCCAAATTAAATAGTTTCTAAATCTCCAACTTAATTAATTTGAATATTCTCCAAAAGCGCGGAGTGTTACTTCTCATCCATCTTATTCTTTTAAATCCACTTGGTACCTATCACATTTGTCTCGCTAGATGTAATACCACGTAATATTGTTGATTTTTATTTAAGGGATTAATTGAATTAAATGAAAATTAATTGGGAATTAATCCGGATATATATACTAGTGAGATGTAAGTTAGTATTTGATTATGATGCTAAAGTTGAATATTTCATGAGTGTTGAAAATATTAAAATTGTCCCGAGGCTGAAATACGACAATTTGGAAACTTAAGTTGGGACGCGCGTGTCAGTCGCGTCAGGAATGAATTTAATTAGATTAAAAATTAATTTACATTTTTATCAACCGAATTTTCATTTTGAGAGCACCAACGTGTCCGAAAGGGTCGAAATAGTCAGAAAACACTAGGGGGGTTTATTTTGGATCCCGGGGCATTTTTAGGCCAAACCGGCAACCTAAAAGGGTATTTTGGTAATTTTAAAAATAAGAGAATTAAAACCCATGAATTTTAGAGTTTATTTTTATATTTTTAAAGAGGCCACTAAGGCCATTACCAGCCAAAAGCATTAGAAGTGGGCTACGGGAGTTAGAGAGGAGTTATCATAGGGTTCCAAACCAAAAACACCCAACACCATCATTTTTGGAAGAGATCGTGACCATAAAGAGGGAAGAATCAACCTTGAAACATCGGCAACACATCTGAAGAAGAAATATCTGAGGCAAGTGATTTGATAATTTTAAGTGCATTGAATATTTCTTCCATGTTTAGTGTAGGAACTGTTTTGTCTTGAAAGTTTTGAGAAAAACTAATAAAATTGTTGTAGAAACTCTAAAGTTGGGTTAGGAATTGCATGTAGAATGGTTATGGACGAATTTGGTATTCGAAGACTTAAATTTAATGATTTAAAAACGGATTTATGAAGAGTAATTAGGCATAATAAAATTTTGGGTTCATGTTCATAGGGTTTGGGGTAAAATTTGGGGATTATTGATAATTACATGTTGTTTAGGAGGATTTGATCCCAAAAATATGTTAAGAAACGACCTAAAAGGATTTAGAGAAGTTTAATAACATTAAAAGGCGATTGGGATGATCTGAGGATGAATTTAGAGAAGAGAAAAATTGAGAAAAACGAATTGGGAATTTTCTGGGCGTATTCTGCCATCTCGTTAGAAGACCTGCCCAGGTCGTTCGAACGACCTCGTTTGAACGAGACTTTTAACAAGGTGACAGTATCCCTTCTAACGAGTTTGTATTTCATTCGAAGCCTTTCGTTCAAATGACACTCGGTCGAACGAGATTTCTAACGAGTTGACATAATGGCGTTTTAGGCCTGATTTTATTTCGAACCTCCAAAAGACTTATATAATTGAGTGAAATCCTTCCCTTGTTGATTTGTGGATATAGTTGTGATATTAGAAGTACGTCAAGGATTAAAACTTAGAGTTTTGTAGTAAACCGGATGATGTTTATGGGTTATGATATAAGTATCTAAAAACTTTGACGCGAGGAGAGTTGATAACTTTAATGTATATAAATCGGGGACTTGTAAACGTGTAACATGAAATGACGGTATAGGAATGAGAAATATACCTTTATTAATATTATGGGATACCGAAGATGTGTGAATGCTTGGTATATGTAGTTAGTTTTGTATAACATACCTACCATAATTGCTATAACGAGAGGTCGGCGTTCGATCAGGGCCATCTAGTCTTTGTGTGCCTACGGGGGGATTTAGATTGGTACCTCGAGGACATAGGTCAGAGAAGGACTTATTGAGAAGTTAATGAGTCTGCTGATCATGGGAACGTAGGTATGTGTGTGACCCATGTGATGTGAACTATGTTCGCCTCCATTAGGTGTGATTGTTGTTTATTGAAAACGATTCCTGAGAGATTCGGAATATGTGGTCCTTATGTACGTGATGTATCGGGAATGGATAGTAGAGTATGTGTGCACCGCAGCTTAGTTTCGAGGTGCCAGTATTGTATATTTATGATGAGAATAATATACTGCAAATTGAAATGAACTGTCATTAATAAATGAAAGTGTGAATAATAGCAACATTTTAGTAGTGTTAAAAATGGAAAATCTCTAGTGATTAGCTTGACTAATATGGGAACTAAGTAGGAAAGTAAAACTCTCTATTTAAATTAAGATGTAGGGACTTAAATCGTGAATCATATAGAAATGTTAGATTGTGTATTGGACTAGTTAGATATGGGAATAACTGGAACGGGTACCGGTACGATAGGAGTGCACAATTAGTTGAGAGGCGAGGAACTCATGTGAGTGCACGCACTATCATGTACTTTATATTCACTGTTTAATTATATTAAACCACTTGTTGTATTTTAAACTATTTTCACAATCGGGCTCTGATCCGTTTGCTTTCAAATCTATTTTTGTAAAAACCTTTTTAGGTGCCCAGCCATAAGGACACCAAGCATAGGAGTTCTATTCCTGCGACGTGTTGTAGCTGCTATGGAAGTTACAGGACCTCAATAGTAGACGCCTCCACTTTATATCTTGACTCTACTTCAGATTCATTCATCTGTAGGGCATGTCGCCCCTTTCCTTTCAGAGACATCTTATTTACTCAGTTTTTTATTTTATATTTTGGGTTGTAATTAAATTAATGATTCAGGCTTGTATTTGTTCATTTCAGTATTTGGATTGTTGTGAGGTGTATTCCTCCAGATTTAGTTTATTACATAGTTATTTATTTATGACTGTAATGTGGTTGTGGTATCAGTATTTCATAATTTAAATGGATGTCATGTTAATCGGATTTAATTAAAATTGACAACTCACTTTTTAAATATTAGGTGGCTAGTAATTATTAAAATATTTTCGACAGTGATGCTATGAACTGAACCAAGTTGGAATTTTGTATTAATTTGAATAAAGGAGTAGCTACCCGGTATTTAATTAGTCGGGGTGTCACAGGTGGTATCAGAGCATCAGGTTTTAGTGTCCTTAGAATCTGTACGGCTTGTTATGTTTCCGCTGAGCTTTCTTTGATGTAGAGCCCTATATTTTAGGATTGTTGTATTCTTTTGTGTATGTTTTTCTCTTCAGTTATTTTGAGATAATAACTGCGAACTTATAAGACTTTACTCTCATTTCAGATGTCTCCACGACGTGCACAGCGAGTTCCTATGGATGCTCAGACCGAGCCACAGCCTGCACCAGTCCAGGGCACCATGAATGCCGCAGAAGTTGCCGCTATTGTAGCCCAAGCAGTAAATGCCGCCCTCGCAGTTGTGCAGCAGGCACCACCCCAGGCGTCGGCAGTAACGCCAGTTCAGGCTCATGCATTCCCGTCTGCTTGGGAACGTGTTCGTGACGCTTTTCAGAAAGCACACCCTCCGGAGTTTGCAGGTAGCTCCGATGTTGTTGTGTCCAGTCAGTGGAAGAAGGACATTCAAAGACATTTGAGGATGTATGAGTGCACGGAGGTACAGAAACAGATACTGGCTACTTTTAAGCTAGTAGGATCAGCGTTGCAGTGGTGGGAGTCCATTACCACCCCGGAGGAGAGAGATGTCCTTTCTATACAGGAATTTTGGGTGCGGTTCGACCACAAGTATTTTCCATCAGCCGTTCACACTGAAATGAGGAGGAAGTTAATGAACCTCAAGTAGGAGGGGAGGACCGTGGCCAAGTATGAGGCTGAGTTCACTAATCTCTTGAACATCGTTCCTGATGAGATTCCAACCGAGGAGAAGAAGATTCATAAGTTCATAAATGGATTGACTTGGAGGATCCGTCAGCACTTGTTGGGAAATCTCTCACTGGCTACTTATTCTGATGTGGTTAACGCAGCACTACTTCACTGCCAGGACCACCACTTCTATATATCAGAGAGTAAGCAATCAGAAGAGTCCAGCCATCAGGGTAAGATAGGGGGAAATGATGCCAGCGGGGCACAATCAGCTCGGTGTCAGCATAGGCAGGGAGATCAGGGTTCCCAGCAGGGGGATTTTAAGAGGTTCAGATCTGGGGGTTTCAAAAATAGTCAGGGAGGTTTTCGTCAGGGTCAGCACGTCCAGCAGGGCCAACAACAGTAGTTTCATCAGGTCCAGCATGGTCAGGGGAGGAATGGCAACGGCCACCAGGGTCGTGGGCAGCAGGGTCAGAGAGGGGGGACTTTCCCGGGAAATGCTTCATTTGTGGCAAGATTGGCCACAAGCGCCAGGAGTGTCCTGATAGGGGCAGAGCCCCACAGCAGCGGCAGCAGGGAGCTCGACATGAGCCCCAGAGACCTATGTTTCCCGCCGCCCTCCCAGCAGCACCACAGATGCCAGCTTTGCCACCCATCCCAGCAGTCCCAGTCCAACAGGGACAGCTACAGTACAGGCAAGTTTATCAACTTCAGCATGCCGCAGTCCCACAAGATCCACCTGCTATTGAGGGTATGTTCTCTATTCATGGGACTATGGGGCGTATTTTATTTGATACAGGGGCCACACACTGTTTCATTGCCACGAGATTTGCACGCACATCGGGGTTGTTAGACACTGCAGAGAGTACGATTACTTGCGTAGATTCACCATTGAGTAGGGGTTCCGTGATTTTCCTTATTTGTAGAGGTGTGGGTATAGAGATAGGGAGATTTACTTTACCCGACGATATGCTAGTATTACATATGACTGAGTACGATGCGATTGTTGGTATGGATTGGTTAGTTGCGTACCGAGCCATGATTGATTGTTTCAGTAGGAGTATTATTTTTGCCATTCCCGAGCAGGAGATGTTTTTAGTGGTGATGCCTCACCCCGAGGGAGGATCGTCCACACACTTGTATTATATAGAGGAGGAGACCTCTAAGGAAGTGGTAATACCACTTGATTCGATTCCCGTTGTTAGTGAGTTCGCTGATGTATTTCAGGATATACCTGGATTACTTACTAGTAGAGAGATAAATTTTGTTATCGATTTGACACCGGGAACTCGACCAATTTCCCGCGCACCATACCGTATGGCTCCAGCGGAGGTGAGAGAGCTAAGGGATCAGATAGAGCAGTTATTGGGTCAGGGATTTATTCGAAGGAGTACTTCGCCGTGGGGTGCCTCTGTGTTGTTTGTAAAGAAGAGGGATGGATCATTGAGATTATGTGTAGATTACCGGGAGTTAAATAAAGTCACGATACAGAATAAGTATCCGTTTCCCCGAATAGATAACTTATTTGACCAGTTGAGAGGAGCTTGCTTCTTCTCAAAGATTGATTTGAGATCGGGATACCATCAGTTGCGTATCAGGTAATAGGACGTCTTGAAGACTGCTTTCTTGACGATGTATGGTTCCTACGAATTTTGGGTTATGCATTTTGGCTTGACCAACGCTCCAGCCGTGTTTATGGATTTGATGAATAGGGTGTTCAGAGAGTTCCTAAAACAGTTCGTCATCGTCTTTATTGATGACATTCTGGTTTATTCCCAGACAGAAGAGGAGCACGCCGAGCATTTGAGGCAGGTTTTCCAGACGCTGCGTCAAAACGAGCTATATGCAAAGTACAAAAAATATGGATTTTGGTTGAAGGAGGTTCAGTTTTTGGGGCATATCATTTCAGACCGGGGGATATCTGTTGATCCGAGGAAGGTATCCGCAATGAGGGAGTGGGGATAGGCCACGACACCGATTGAGATCCGTAGTTTCTTGGGCCTAGCAGGATACTACAGGAGGTTTATTCGTGGTTTCTCAAAGATAGCGGGTCCTTTGACACATCTGACTCGCAAAGGTGTGTCATTCATCTGGAGCGATGCCTGTCAGTTGACATTTGATGAGTTGAAGGACAAGTTGACCTCAATGCCTGTGTTAGCATTGCCCAGACCGGGAGTTGAGTATCTAGTCTACACTGATGCGTCCTTACAAGGACTTGGAGGTGTGATGCAACAGGAGAGTCAGGCTATAGCTTATGCTTCCCGTAAGCTTAAGCCTCACGAGAAGAATTACCCCACCCACGACTTGGAGTTAGCAGCAGTCGTATTCGCTCTTCGGATTCGAAGACACTATCTCCTGGGGGAGAAATTTCGGTTGTTCACAGACCACAAGTCTCTACAATACCTCTTCACGCAGAAGGAACTGAATATGTGTGAACATCGGTGGCTTGAGTTTGTGAAGGATTCAATTTGATACCCAATATCACTAGCAAACGCGTTGAGCCGTAGGCCAGTAAATGAGGTGGCCGAGGTGTGTAAAACTAAGTGGAAGGAGTTGGGACACCAGGATACAGTGGTCCAATTATTCATGTCTGTGATGACTGTTACACCTCAGATTATTACGAGAGTGATAAAGGCACAGGAAAATGACTCGTTATGTCAGGAGCAGATAGTTCGATTACTAGCAGAGGGAGCCGAGTCCTATACCGTTAGCTCAGACGGGGGATTACGCTTCAATGGAAGACTGGTCGTTCCGAAAGGGGAAGACTTGCGACATGAGGTAATGATAGAGTCTCACGGATCACGGTTCGCGGTACACCCTGGTGGGGATAAAATGTACCAAGACAAGAGACGACAGTAATGGTGGAGCGGGATGAAGAGAGATATCGCCGTGTTCGTTTCTAAATGGGCCACTTGTCAGCTAGTAAAGGTGGACCATCAGAGATCGGCAGGACTTCTACAGCCGTTAGAGGTTCCGATGTCGATATAGGAGAGCATATCCATGGACTTTATCACGGGGTTACCTAAGTCATGGAGGGGTCACGACTCCATAAGGGTAATTGTGGATAGATTGACCAAAGTTGCTCATTTTCTACCCGTAAGGACAGATTACACTATGGGACAGTATGCGCAAATTTTCACTGCAGAGATAGTGAGACTTTACGGGGTGCCTCTAAATATCGTGTCTGACCGAGACAAGATATTTATTTCACGATTTTGGGAGAGTTTCCAGGAGGCCATGGGTACAGAGTTGCGACTGAGTACGGCATATCACCCATAGACTGATGGGCAAACAGAGCGGATAAATCAGATGTTGGAGGACATGTTGCGTATGTGCATCCTAGGTTTTGGAGGTGGTTGGGAGCAGTACCTTCCACTGGTGGAGTTTGCTTATAATAACTCCTACCAGTTCACCATTGGCATGGCTCCATTTGAGGCGTTTTATGGTAGACCTTGTCGTTCCCCAGCATGTTCGTTAGAGGTGGGGGATAACAAACTCCTTGGGCCGAAAGTGATTCAGGACACTTCGGCAAGGATAGAGATGATACGGAGTCGTATTCGGGTAGCTCAGGACCGGCAGAAGAGCTATGCTGATGCCAAGAGATTCTTCAGAGAATTCAAGGTGGGAGACCAGGTGTTACTCAGAGTATCTCATATGAAGGGGATTATGCATTTTAGGAAGAAAGGGAAACTGGCACCAAGATATGTGGGGCCATTTCCTATCATCGAGAGGATCGGGCCAGTTGCGTATAGACTTGGGTTATCGGAGCACTTGCATAGGATTCAAGATGTGTTCCATATTTCCTCGCTAAGGAAATATCTTAGGGACGATTTGGTCCATACTCACATTGCTTTAGAGGACATCGATCTTCAGCCTGATAGTTCCTACGAGGAGGGACCGATTGCTATTTTGGACCAAAGCGAGCGGAAACTAAGGTCAAAGATAGTACCATTAGTACGTGTTCAGTGGCGGCATCATAATGCCGAGGAGTCCACATGGGAGCGTGAGGATGAGATGCGCAACCGTTATCTAGAGTTATTTTTACCAGGTACTCTTTAGTTCCGAATTTCGGGACGAAATTCTGTTATTAGGGGGGAAGTATGTAATACCACGTAATTTTATTGATTTTTATTTAAGGGATTAATTGAATTAAATGAAAATTAATTGGGAATTAATCCCGATATAAATACTAGCGAGATGTAAGTTAGTATTTGATTATGATGTTAAAATTGAATATTTCATGAGTGTTGAAAATATTAAAATTGTCACGAGGCTGAAATACGACAATTTGGAAACTTAAGTTGGGACGCGCGTGTCTGTCGCGTCAAGAATGAATTTAATTAGATTAAAAAGTAATTTACATTTTTATCAACCGAATGGTCATTTTGAGTGCGCCAACGTGTCCGAAAGGGTCGAAATAGTCATAAAACACTAGCCGGGGGTTTATTTTGGATCCCGGGGCATTTTTAGGCCAAACCGGCAACCTAGAAGGGTATTTTGGTAATTTTAAAAATAAAGGAATTAAAACCCACGAATTTTAGAGTTTTTTTTATATTTTTAAAGAGGCCACTAAGGCCATTACCAGCCAAAAGCATTAGAAGTGGGCTACGGGAGTTAGAGAGGAGTTATCATAGAGTTCCAAACCAAAAACACCCAACGCCATCATTTTTGGAAGAGATCGTGACCATAAAGAGGGAAGAATCAACCTTGAAACATCGGCAACACATCTGAAGAACAAATCTCTAAGGCGAGTGATTTGATATTTTTAAGTGCATTGAATATTTCTTCCATGTTTAGTGTAGGAACTGTTTTGTCTTGAAAGTTTTGAAAAAAACTAATGAAATTGTTGTAGAAACTCTAAAGTTGGATTATGAATTGCATGTAGAATGGTTATGGACGAATTTGGTATTCGAAGACTTAACTTTAATGATTTAAAAATGGATTTATGATGAGTAATTAGGCATAATAAAATTATGGGTTCATGTTCATAGGGTTTGGGGTTAAATTTGGGGATTAATGATAATTACATGTTTTTTAGGAGGATTTGATCCCAAAAATATGTTAAGAAATGACCTAAGAGGATTTAGAGAAGTTTAAGAACATTAAAAGGTGATTGGTATGATCTTAGGATGAATTTAGATAAGAGAAAAATTGAGAAAAACGAATTGGGAATTTTTCTGGGCGTATTCTGCCATCTCGTTAGAAGACCTGCCCAGGTCGTTCGAACGACCTCGTTCGAACGAGACTTCTAACGAGATGACAGTACCCCTTCTAACGAGTTGGTAGTTCATTCAGAGCCTTTCGTTTGAACGACACTCGTTCGATCTAACGAATTGACATAATGGCCTTTTAGGCCTGATTTTATTTCGAACCTCCAAAAGACTTATATAATTGAGTGAAATCCTTCCCTTGTTGATTTGTGGATATAGTTGTGAGATTAGAAGTACGTCAAGGATTAAAACTTAGAGTTTTTTAGTAAATCGGATGATGTTTATGGGTTATGATATAAGTATCTAAAAACTTCGACGTGAGGAGAGTTGATAACTTTAATTGTATATAAATCGGGGACTTGTAAACGTGTAACATGAAATGACGGTATAGGAATGAGAAATATACCTCTATTAATATTATGGGATACCGAAGATGTGTGAATGCTTGGTATATGTAGTTGGTTGTGTATAACATACCTACCATACTTGCTATCACGGGAGGTCGGCGTTTGATCAGGGCCATCTAGTCTTTGTGTGCCTACGGGGGGGATTTAGATTGGTACCTTGAGGACATAGGTCAGAGAAGGACTTATTGAGAAGTTAATAAGTCTGATGACCATGGGAACGTAGGTATGTGCGTGATCCATGTGATGTGAACTATGTTCGCCTCCATTGTGTGTGATTGTTGTTTATTGAAAACGATTCCTGAGAGATTCGGAATACGTGGTCCTTATGTGCGTGATGTACTGGGATTGGATAGCAGAGTATGTGTGCATCGCAGATTAGTCTCGGGGTGCCAGTATTGTATATTTATGATGAGAATAATATACTGCAAATTGAAATGAACTGTCATGAATAAATGAAAGTGTGAATAATAGCAACATTTTAGTAGAGTTAAAAATGGAAAATCTCTAGTGATTAGCATGACTAATATGGGAACTGAGAAGGAAAGTAAAACTCTCTGTTTAAATTAAGATGTTGGGACTTAAATCGTGAATCGTATAGAAATGTTAGATTGTGTATTGGACTAGTTAGATATGGGAATAACTAGAACGAGTATGGGTACGATAGGAGTGCACAATTAGTTGAGAGGTGAGGAACTCACGTGAGTGCACGCATTATCATGTACTTTATATTCACTATTTAATTATATTAAACCACTTGATGTATTTTAAACTATTTTCACAATCGGGCTCTGACCCGTTTGCTTTCAAATCTATTTTTGTAAAAACCTTTTTAGGTGCCCAGCCAGAAGGACACCAAGCATAGGAGTTCTATTCCCGCGACGTGTTGTAGCTGCTGTGGAAGTTACAGGACCTCGATAGTAGACGCCTCCACTTTATGTCTTGACTCTACTTCAAATTCATTCATCTGTAGGGCATGTCACCCCTTTCCTTTCAGAGACATCTTATTTACTCAGTTTTTACTTTATATTTTGGGTTGTAATTAAATTAATGATTCAGGCTTGTATTTGTTCATTTCAGTATTTGGATTGTTGTGAGGTGTATTCCTCCAGATTTAGTTTATTACATCGTTATTTATTTGCGACTGTAATGTGGTTATGGTATTAGTATTTCATAATTTAAATGGATGTCATGGTAATCGGATTTAATTAAAATTGACAACTCACTTTTTAAATATTAGGTGGCTAGTAATTATTAAAATATTTTCGACAGTGATGCTACGAACTGAACCAACTTGGCATTTTGTATTAATTTGAATAAAGGAGTAGCTACCCGGTATTTAACTAGTCGGGGTGTCATACTAGATCATGGGACTAATTCTCAAACATCTTTCTTTCAAAACATAACCAATCCATCTTGTATAACAGATATTCAACTCTCGTCCCTTAGTGATTCTTTCACATTCTTAGGCTTGATTAAGGAGGTGTAACAAAGGTAGCTAACCACAATCTCAAGTTGAGCACGAGTCTTAACACCTAGTGTGGGATCACCAAGTGTGGCGAAAGGGTCTTAAATCTTTCGAACCCAAGAGGGTGGATACTCTAAATCAATAATGGGGCCCACCGGGGTAGTATGAGGAATGATGGGATCAACTCCAGGGGTGCATCATCCTCACATGAGGGGTTAGGGTCAATAGATATCGGTATCTCTTCGTATCTAATCGTGACATTTATTGACTCCATGACCTTGGAGATTGTAAGGTTAAACACCATATATGCCCTACTCGGTGATGAATTGATTAAAAATATTCCCTAGTCAATTGAGCTTTCCTATGTGCTCTCTATCTATCAAAATATAGAAAGTACTCCCAATGACACAAAAATACGATATGTTGGTCTTCTTCCCTATCCACAACTCATATGGCGTGTGAAGTGTATTTGGACGAAGATATATCATATTCACGATATGTCATGCGACACTCGCTACCTTTGCCCAAAAATGTATAGATAGGTGACTCCTACAAAGTATGGATTTAACCATCTCTTATATCGTCCGGTTCTTCCTCTCAACAATCCATTTTATTGAGGAGTGCGGACGATCGAAAACTCATCTTTGATGCCCACTCCATCACAATAGCTATGCATTCAGGCTTCTTTAAATTCATTATCGTTGTCACTATGCATCTGATTAATAATGACACCATGTTGATTTTGTAAGAAATGATACTTAGTTGTTAGGAACTCAATTGCATCAGATTTTTCTTTAATAAATCCCACGATATATTATCTCGAAAAGTCATCGACCATCACGAGAATATATCTCTTACCAGCTAAACTCGTCGAGCGAGTAGAACCCATAAGATCCATGTGAATTAACTCCACAACACATGTGGTGGTAACGGTGTTCAACTTCTAATTGGGACTTCGAATTTGTTTTCCTTGTTGACAATGTCCACAAACCTAGGAAATTGGTTTCCCAAGTGATGGTAAGACACACACTACATCCTTTTTCATTAATTTCTCAAGATCTCTAAAGTTTACATGACCTAGTAGTTCATGCCAAAGGTCCATAGATGAGACCGAGTCATTTTGCATAAAAAGGAGGACATAAGAATGATCTCATAACAATTATCTTCGGTCCTCATTGCTTGCAGTAAAAGTTCACCAGATTGATCATATACGTTACATTTGGACCGGTCAAACTTTATTGTAAAGTTTGTGTTGCATAATTAGCTTATGCTAATTAAGTTCGCTTTTAACCTTTTTACTAGGGGTGGCAATTCGTGTTATCGGGTCGGCTTCTGGACCAACCCGACATGACACGAAATGTTTTTTAGTGACACAAACACGACACGACCCGATGTCGTGTTATTTTTTTATAACCCAAACACCCCCCGCTTCAAACACAACACGACTTAAAATTTTAATTTGATTAATACCCATTAACACGACACGATATACTCGACTCGTTTGGCACGACACGACACGGTTGAAACGACACAATTTGTAGCATGTTTTCCAATTCATGCTTGTATTACAGATTAAATCAACAATTTGCAAAAAATCCATAATTTGTAAAAATTATATATTAAGCGTGCGCAACTACGAATTACATCACAATAAGCAAGCACAACAAAAACTTATATAATCTCAACCACCAAAAGTTCCAAAAAATGTCAAAGGTACTTAAAGTTGTTAATCATATGACAATTTACAAACAATAGTACTTAGTTGAGATGACAACTAATAAAGTCTTCAAAAGATCACTACTCTCCTCCGTGCTTGCATCATTCCTTCTTCCATCATGCACAATATCATTCATATGAAAAAAAATATAAGTATTATTAGAATAAAATAAATTAGTAATACTAGTGAAACTAATAAAATATTAGAAATTGCATGTATTAACCTTGATAGTATCCTATGAATTACTTTCCTTCTTATCCACTTCTATAATATCTTCAGTGAGCTCAAGAAAATTAAGATCCAAATCACCTTATTAGTACAAAAATTCAAAATGATTAAGAAGTGAAAATCGTTTATTTAAAAAAATCGAATTGTAAAGAAATATAAATTTAACTTTAATGCCAAAAAGCCAATCTCTAGTACAAATCAACGCCTCCACAGTTGCAGGCTTAAGTGAGCTCCGATATTGATCAAGCACATGACCACCGCTACTAAAGGCTGACTCCGATGCAACCGTGGATACAGGGACACTTAAGACATCATGAGCCATATACGTTAGATCAGGGTATCGGTATTAATGAGCTCTCCAAAAACTTAAAACATCCCATTGTTCTGCTAAGTCACTCCTTGGTTCATCTAAATACATCTCAAGTTGTGTCTTTTGCATTGAAGAAGGTGTCAGACTCTCATAAGAGAAGAACTCCTAAAAACAACAAAAAAACAGCAATGTTTTTGCATAAAAAACATCAATAAGAAAACAACATGTATTGTAATTAAAAAAACCGCATGTTTAGTAATAAAAAAACAGCAATTTTTTCATAAAACAAACAGCAATATTTTTTCATAAAAAAACAACAACAATGTTTTTGCATTTACTAACAAAAAACAACAACTTTTGAAAAACAACATGTTTTGTAATAAAAAAAACAACATGTTTTTTCGTAAAAAAAATAGCAATGCTTTTGCATTTACTAAAAAAAAGCAACTTTTGAAATAACAAAACATGTTTTTGGTAATAAAAAATAGCAACGTAGATTTACCTTGAACATGTTTTTGGTGGTTCGACTTAGTACAGTAGCATTTGTCTTCTCATCATCAACTTTCTTACATCCATCTATCGTTGTATTGGAGGTGTTCTCGCCCATAGTAAAGTTGCTCATGTATTCACGAAAAAGATCAAACAACTTTTCTTTAACAAGACGACTTTAATAATTATTAATACCATAAATTTTTGGTATGCGAACTCAACATATTGAAATTTGAGACGAGGATCCAAAATCGCAGCCATTGCCAAAAGCAAATTATAATCCGACCAATACTTGGAAAATTTCTCATGCATTCTACATGCCATTTGCTTCATAAAGACATCGAACTTTTTATTTTTTCTCTTAAAGTGAACTCAACCCTGTACACGAAACTAAAATACAAGTTAGACGTAGGGTATTTATTTTTGGAGAAGATGCAAGTCACTTCATAGAAAGCTTTTAAAAACTTATAAATTTTCTCAATCTTTCCCCACTCCGTTTCATTTGGGCAATGCAAAAAATTTGAATCACTTAGTGTTAAATGAACAAACGCACGACGATAAAATATAGCACTCTCTATCATTAGAAATGTTGCATTCCACCTAGTAGGGACATCTTGACGTAATCCTCTCATTGCATCCAAATGAACAAATTTTACACATTCCATAAATTTTGCTTTTCGAACTTGTGAGCCTTTCACATACTTCACGCACTCTCGCACCTTTCCCACCCCTTCATCTATTGGATTTAAACCTTCTTGAACAATTAAATTCAAAACATGAGCACAACATCGAATATGAAAATAATCACCCTTACTTAAAAGTGAGCCCTTATTATTTAATTGACTTTTTAGCAATTCAACAAACATATCATTGCTTGATGCATTGTCCAGCGTGATAGTGAACAACTTCTTCTCAATGCCCCACTCAGACAACAAATTGGATATTTTTTCGATTAAGCAAATACCATTATGTGGAGGTGGCATCACTTGAAAATTGAGAAGCATTTTTTGTAATTTCCGATCTTTGTCAATAAAACGTGAAGTGACACAAACAAATCCATCCGTGTTAATTGAAGATCATAAATCAAATGTCAAAGAAATCCTACCCGGAGCTAACTCAGGCATTTTTTTTAACTTTTTCTTCCCTTTTATGCATTTTTAAGACACCGGCCTTTGCGGTATTTCTTGAGATAGTTATGACATCCTCATATAAGTAATGAAAAATATCCCTAATACCCTCATACTCTACAAACTGAAATGGTAAATCATGCATTACAATGGCCTCACTAATTAAATAAAATGTCCTCACTAATTGACTCTCAAAATCTTTCAGGTTCAAATTTGGAAGAGCGCATTGACATATAACCACAAGATTGGTTCATCAGCATTTGGGATACGTCATTTTTATCCCTCCTTGGACACTTGTTCATATGTTTTCTCAAACTACCCGTCCCATTCTTAGAAGAACACACGTAAATTTTTGAACATTTTTTTACATTTGGCTCTTTCTTTTACATCATCACCAACAGGAAGAAGGTAAAAAAAATGCCATACCTCGGACCGACGTTTCCTACATTGTTTTACTAAATCCCTTTGTGTTTTCGTCTCTAGTTTCACATTAACTTCAACAACGTCATCACCATCATCTTCGCAAGAACTATCGTCTCCGCTTTCCCTGTCAGCCTAAAAAAATCATAACACAATATAAGACAAACTATAAAAAATAAACAAAATAAATCTAATAAAAAAATACATAATTACCTCATTTTCATTTAAATTATTCTCAAGAGGTTTCGAAAATTTCACCTTTTTCTTCTCCCCAACTTCCTATGATTTTGACCTCTTCTTCTCATTAACATTAGACAAGGTTGATTTTGGGTTCATTTTTAGATCTGTCAAATGAAAAAAAAATTACAAATGTTACTCAGATAAAGAAGAAGTACCTGTTAACTCAATTTTCATTTACATTTGCCAACTCAAAATGAATTGAAGTACTGTTAACATGTAAAAAAATAAATAAAAAAACTGATATACCAGCACAAAATACGTGGTATACTAGCACAAAAAAAACACAAAAAAAAACGTGGTATACCAGCACAATTCCTTTATATGTTTTCAAAGTAAAACATATGACAATCAACAGAATCCGTGGTATAACTTTATATGTTTTCAAAGTAAAACATATAACTGATCCTAAATCCGTGGGACACTCGAATATCTAAACCAAAGAAAAACATATAACTGATTAGTCAGTTATGCTTGAAATAAAGGAAACGAAATAATGGACGGATCTCTAATGAAAGGAAATGAAGATCAGAATAACCACCGAAATGGAGGAAACGAAATGAAGGAAATGAAGGAAACATACCGCCGAAATAAATGAGAGAGACCAGCGGAGGGTTTTTGTTGTGGTGAAATGATTTTTTGGTAGTTAGGCTAGGGTTTGTTTTGTTTTCTTTTGTGGTAATAGACGGATCTCAAATGTTTTATGGGTTGGGATTTTTAACCAAGGCTTTTATTTTTTAATGGATTTATATTGGGTCTTAATGGGGTTAATAATGGGTCAATAACGGGTTTTTGATCGGGTCCATATTGGGTCTTAACGAGGTCACTATCGTGTCTTTAACGGGTCTATTTCGGGTCAATTTCGTGGCCAAAATTCAACACGAACACGACACGACACAACAACGGGTCCAGTAACCCAGACCCGACCACGACCCGAACATGATAAGCCGTGTTAATTTCTTGTTAATTTCATTCCGTGTCGTTTTGTGTTCTTATGTCGTTTTCGATATTGTCGCCCCTATTTTTTTACGTACAATATATTATCTAGTTTAGGGAATTCGAGTATCTCAACATATCCACATCCTAAAATACTAGACCTACTCCCATATCCAAAGGTGATTTTTCCTTACTTGAGATCCTCAAAGTTGGTATAAAATTATATGTCATTGGTCATGTGCCTAGAGCACCCACTATCAAAATACCATTGGAAAGTGTTTTGAACTTTGAGAGCGACGTGAACAACAATGACTCTTTTATCTTGCTTAGGTACCCAAGTTGAGGTAACCTTTTATTTGCCCTTATCATTGTTGGATCTAGTTATAGCATTAGAAGTGTGGTGACAATTATTATTGAACACAAAGAGATAAGAAAAGCGCAATCACCAAGCAGAATAAGGAATACAAAATGCCAATCACACAACAAGAGATGTACGTGATTCAGCAAGAATGCCTACGTCCACGGTGGTGCAGTGAGTATTGTTTTTATATATCCGGGGAGCGATTACAGAGAATACAGTGCGTGTCCTATTGCCCGAACCTAGGGTTTATTATATACATGTTCATTTTCAGGGAGTGGGGGTGTTAGACTCCCCCACGTTTTCCATCTTCTCCTAGAACCCCTCTTAACGAGAACATGGGAGAAGACCAAATCATAACCGATTAAGATATGGAGGGTCTGGACTTTGGGCCGCTATAATTGGGCTACTCGTCTAGGCCCATTATTTTAATTTCGGGTACCCACAATTGCCCTTAAGTTTGTTGGGCCATACTTTGGGCTCAATAAATTTAAATGATTTGTCATAATGGCTCCTTTGTACATCGTGCAACTCTTCCCAAAGTTTGAGGACTGATTTTGGCGGCACTTTCTTCGTGGTCTGTGCACTATGATTAGTAACACTTAAAAGTTATTCAGAGCAGTCGTTTCTCAATCGTCGTTTCAAGCTTCTCAGTACCCTTCCATTTTCTGCGAGGTCTAGCGATTCACGTTCTCTTCTCCCGGTCTTCATTCTTATCGCTTTCGATCTTCCTCGTCGGTTGGGCTTATGATTATTCATCGTTCAAGTCGAACTTTCATCTTGTAAGTTCCCTGTGCCTTCTCTTTGAATTTTCTCTTTGTGTTTGTAGTTTTTTAGGGTTTTCCAGTGGCAAAGATTGGTAACAGATCAGTGTCTGAGTTTAGGAAGTTTTACAATATCCCAGAGTGGATAGAGATTGAGTGCGCCTCTCCCCCTAGAAATGTTAGAGAGATAGAGGGTGCCCATTGGATCCATGTCTTGTTGTTTTCCCAAGGGGGACTTACCTTTCCTCCCAACAATCTATTCTTGCACTTCTTTGATTATTTCAACATTATTCCTGCACAGTGTTCGCCCAATATTTGGAACATAATTAATGGCGTCCATAGAATTAATCAGTTGTATGGTACCAAATTAGGGCTCGCCGAGGTCTACTTTTGCTATTTTTTCTCTCGAACAAGTTCTGGTGTCCTCTATCTCAAAGTCAGGAGTCCTGACAGGGTATTGATAGTAAACCTACCTGATTCCCATAAGGACTATTGGCAAGATGGATTCCTTGCTAGAAATTGACAGTTTTCCCCCCAGACTGAGGGGTCGAGGTCTGATAGGTTCTCTGTTCCCTTTTATGGGTAAGAATATACATGTAGTCTTTGCTCTGTTCTTTTAATTTCTTTACTGATTTGTGATCTTTCTAACTCTTCCCCGTTTTTTCTTCAGCGAGGTCGAAGAACTTGGAACCTGATCCCAGCGAGGTCTGTCTCTCTGAGTTGGTTAAAACTTGGAATATTAGGGAGCCCCTAGCTGACGGAGAGCATCCTCGGTCTGCTGCTTTCTTGCTTGAATATAAAAACGTTGGTTCTAGCTTTATAGCAAAGCCGGTAGATAGCATTCCCGAGTTTGATACCTCTGAAGAGACTGTCGCTGATCCTATCCGGTTGGACGAGGAGGAGAGAAATTCTGAGAGTGATATTATAGGCGGTGCTCAAGGTAATTTTGGTGAGGGGGCTCCAGTGGTGATAGTTCTTCTGACTCAGAAGAGGTTTCTGAAGCCCGAGAACCTTCGAGCACATCTAGCAGCTCAAGTGGGGAGATGGTTCCTCCAAGGAAAAATTTGATTCGGGACGATGATGATGATGATCATGCGCTCCTCGCTCAGAGGTCGAAGAAGCAGAAGTCCAGTACTGGGGCAGTTGCTACTGGCTCTCGATCTACTGCTCAGGAGCAGGAGAGGAAGAGGAAAGAAGAAGCACAGATGAGGTACAGAGAGAGAGAGAGAGAAAAGGAAGAGGAAAGGAAGAAGATGGAAGAGCGGAAAAGGATGGAGGAGAGGAAGAGAACGGAGAAGGATAAGGAGTAAGAGAGGAGAAAAATGGAATTGAGGACGAAGGTTGGGCAGGCCTTAGTCCCGGTGTCTGCATTGCCCGAGGGGGCCTCAGTTGCCATTTCTCCTTAATTGGCACCTACGCTGCTCGAGAGGGCAGTTCTCCCTGCAGATTGCCAAAGGGTGCTGGGGTCTGATCAATTGTCCCTTTAAGCTAGTCAGAGGCTAGCTTTGGTAAGACCTTTTCCTTCCTCTAATGCTTTAATAAATATCGGGTATTTCCTTTTCCTAATTTCCTCTTGTATTTGCAGTTTGTGACTGACTTTGTCGTGCTCTATCGTTCTCGTGATGAGTTGGTGAAGAAAAATATCGAGCTGGAGCAACAGAATGCTGCCTTGAAGTTGAAGGGTACGGAGCTCGAAGCTGGTTTGAAGGTTGCTGATGCTGCTCGGGCTTCCACCGACCTGGCACTTGCCGAGGCCAATCGAGAGAGGGAGGCGAAGATTAAAAAGTTGAATGAGTTGAGGCAAGCCTATGACTTAGTCAGATCGAGCAAGTTGGCCGTCATCGAGGAAAATAGGGTGTTGACCGAGCAGCTGAAAGAAAAATATTCTCAGGCAGCTACCATCAAGGAGGACTCTTATAACTCCGGGTGGGCTGCTGCATATGAAGATTCTGAGGTTCAGATAGGCTACATCAGTCGTCTAAACTTCAAGAAAGATTGGAACAAGGCTCTCATAGCTGCTGGTGTCGATGTTGCATCTCCTTTGTTCAAAGATCACGACCCAGGTCCAAAGACGATTGTGGATGAAGCCCCTGCCCCTGCCCCAGCCATCGAAGGTGTTGACCCTGCCTCCTAGACAATTCCTATCGATGTTCTCCCTACTCAGGCGACAGAGGTCATCCTTGTTGAGGGGGGTGCTTCTACTGCTGTCGATAAGGGGAAGCAGCCAGCTACTTCTGGGCAGCCTGAGGTTGTTAGTTAATCAATTCTAGGATTACTTTTGTATCTTTTGCTTGTAATTTTCATTTTTGCTGCTCGAGGTACTTTGACCCTTATTAATGAATGAAAAGGTTTCTTTTCCCCAGTGCACTGATTTATTTTTCTTTTCATTGCCCTTTTATTGCTTGTAGTCGATTCATATTGATGATTATATACCAGCCACTTCTCAATTGGAAAGAATGCTTGGACCTGATGTAAGCTCTGAAGTTCGTCATACTTTTGTAAGGATTTGCAAATCGCTGCGATTAAGGAACAAGCGTTTCATAGAGAAAACTGATCTCTTCATTAAACTGAAAGACAGGCTCCAAGAGATGGAGGAAATTGATGCCTCAGTCCAAGAAGAGGTGAACACACTGAGGGCAAAGCTTCTAGATGCTTCTGAGATCAACCAGGTTGGGGAAGTTCTTCAGCAGGAGAATTAGGCTTTGAGGAGGGAGGTCTCGCGACTTAGGTAGCATGCGTCGAGCATTGCTTCTACAGTATTATGAGGTTCCTCCTTATCACGAGATGGATCTGGACCAAGCAACGTTCCTCCGGTGCTGCGAGGTTCTACCCCGCCGACTGTTCTGCAACTGGTAAGGGCACCAGAAGTTCAGCTAGGGAAATGGAAGAGCTTCGTGGTGACGTTCAGAGAGCGTATATGATTATTGTTGGGCTTTAAAGGGACGTCACCCGGCTAAGACATTTGTTTAGAAGGGACCTCGACAAGTATGGGCCGATGGTTACGACCAAGGCTGGCTAGATGCTCCAACGAGGCTAACAGAGTTTGAAGAGCTCTCCTTCATCAGAGGATGGTTGAGTGCCCTAAAGGAGCTACAAGCCCCAAGGAACTCAATTCTTTTGTATCGTCATGAGATCAACCCTTCTACTCTACTGCCTAATCCCTTCCGTAGAGATGATCAATGGATCCCCATTGATGCCATCCCTCGGGAGCTACTGGAGACGGGTGTGAATGAAGTCAATGAAGAGTTAGTTCCTCATCCTGACGATGGTCGAAGAGCCCAAGTGGCTGATTATCTCGTTCAGAGGCCTCACCCTCACTAAGATTTTGCCAGTAGTAACTCTGTGTATTTTGTATTGAAGTGATGTAATGTCGATGTTTTGGGCGAGCTCGTCGACTAAACATGTATTGTATTTGCTGTAAATGTGATGAATTTAATATAAAATTATGTTTTGGGCAGTTTTTCCGACTAAACAAGTGTCTTATATTTTTCTCATCTTTGCTCAATAATCTTGAGCCTCTCTTAGCTGACTAGTTTTGTAAGTTTATTTTTTCAAATAAGTGTCCTTCCAGTCCAGTATGCCAATGAGATACCATTCTGCCCCACTTTATCTTTTAGGTTGTGTCGTCACACTCCCTTAGGCCTAAGTGTGGAAATTGGAGAGGACACACCTGGGGTTGGATGTTTCATCCGATCAGGATTTTATAAACCAAACATTGTTTGGCAGCTAATTTTGAACTGGCCATATTGCCTAGGGATCTCCTGTAGGGCTTCGTATATTTCCAGGGGCAATGCTAGGAGGTTATTCGTGTCTTATAACGAAAACCTGAGGAGGGTGATTTCCCTGCTATGGCGTAATGATTAATGTGCATGTCACTTGGAAAGGGTGTGTGATTAATAAAGTTCATATACTAGTTAACTGACACTTCGTAGAATGCAACTGCTAAATAACTTTTATTAATGAGTTTCAGTCTCATAAGTACAATGCAAAAGAAGAATCTAAAAATAGAATTTCTTGAGATTGGATGCATTCCATGCTCGGGGTATCTCTTTGCCCTCTAGCGTTTCCAAGTGATAAGCTCCTTGCAGATCGTCTCTTGTTATCATAAATGGTCCTTCCGAGTTTGGTCCTAGCTTGTCGTCTGATGGTTTTACTGTTTTACCCAGGACTTTCCTCGGGACATAGTCCACAAGTCGAAATGTCCTTGGATCTACCTTCTTGTTGTAGTGCCTTGCGAGTTGCTGCTGATAGTTTTCTAGTTTTACTAGGGCCAGCTCGAGGCGTTCATCGACTAGGTCGAGCTCAGCGAGCAATGCTGCATTATTATTGCCCTGATCGACAATGCTGGACTTCATCGTTGGCAAGCCTGCTTCCAAGGGGATGACTGCTTCCATTCCATACGTCAATGAGAATGGGGTTTCCCCTGTCGCTCGTCGTGGAGTAGTACGGTAAGACCATAGAATATGTCGTAGCTCATCTACTCATGCGCCTTTGGCTCGCTCTAATCGTTTCTTTAAGCCGTCGATCACTATTTTGTTGGAAGCCTCGGCTTGTCCATTACTCTGAGGATAGGCCACCGAGCTGAAATGGTGTCTGATTTCATGCTCGACACAGAAACTCTAAAAGGATTCGCTCTCGGACTGCGTTCCATTATCAGTGATGATGGTTCTGGGGATGCCAAAACGGGTGATTATATTTTTCCATATGAACCTTATCATATCTGCATCTCGGATGTTCACTAGGGGTTCCGCCTCAATCCATTTGATGAAGTAGTCAGTTGCGCCCAACAGATACTTACGATTGTCGGTGGTGGTAAGAGGTGGTCCTATGATGTCCATTCCCCATTGGGAGAATGGCCATGGGCTGGACAGTGATTTTAGGTCGCTAGTAGGTTGGTGGACCATGGGAGCGTGAAGTTGGCATTTTAGGCACTTGCGAACATACATCGCAGAGTCCTTTTGCATATATGGCCACCAATAGCCCTCCGTCATTGCTCGGAAAGCCAGAGACCTTCCACCAATATGGCTTCCACAGATTCCCTCATGAAGCTCATGTAGAACTTGCTCGACATCCCTTTGGTGAACGCATTGAAGGTAGGGACCGTAAAAGGATCTCTTATATAGATTACCCTCTGGAGATAAAGTGAAAGCGAGCAGCTTTGAATCTTATCTGGTGAGCAGTCTTCTTATCATCTAGGAGCGTGCCATCCTTTAAATAGTCCCTTAGAGGGTACATCCAGCGGGGTGCTGACTCCATTTGGAGCACCTGCTCCATGCCTAGTGACTTGCTGTTACGGCTAATACTAGGATGAGCGAGGAAATCGATGGGGATTATTCTTTTTAAGTCAGAATCGATTGCTGAACTCGGGCTGCTAGGGCGTCAGCATGGCTGTTCTGTCCTCTGGGAAACTGTTGGACATTGGCTTCTTCGAAGCTAACCATTAGTCTTTTTACTAAGGCGAGGTAAGTTGCCATTCTTTCGTCTTTTGCATTGTAATCTCCACTTATCTGATTGGAGACTAATTGAGAATCGTCGAACACCTGTACATGCTTTGCCCCCAAAGTGTGCGCCTTCTGGAGGTCAACTATTAAAGCTTCGTATTCTGCCTCGTTGTTAGAGGCTGTAAATCCAATCCTGATTCCTTATTCAAGGATTGTATCTTCTAGAGTAATAAGGACAATGCCTATTCCTTCCCCCTTTGAGTTGGAGGCTCCATCAACAAATAATTTATAGACTCCCTTTATTGCGTGGTTTTCTCCTTGTATTAGTGGTTGAGATTGGTCGAGGGGCTGTTCGCCTGTGAATTCGGCTATGAAATCAGCAAGGACCTTCCCCTTGATTGCGTTCCTTGGTTAGAATTGGATGTCAAAACGTCCGAGCTCGACTAACCATTTGGACAGTCTGCCCGACAAATTCGCCTTCCTCAGGATTGCTTTAAGGGGATGCGAGGTAAGGACAATAATAGTGTGAGCTTCAAAGTAGTGCTTTAACTTCCTCGAAGCAACTACAAGCGCAAAGGCGAGTTTTTCTAGTGGTAGGTACCGCTGCTCGGCCTCTAATAAGGTCTTACTCGCGTAATAAATGGGGTGCTGTATTCCTGCAATTTCGCACATCAATGCAGAACTGACAGTGTGGTTGGAAATAGAAATGTATAAGTACAAGGAATCTGTTTCATGTGGTATGACGAGCAGTGGGGGAGAGCTAAGGTAAGCCTTGAGCTCATACAATGCCCGCGAACAATCTTGGATCCATTCTACCGTTTTATTTCCCTTTAGAAGCTGGAAGAAAGACTTGCACTTCTCAACGGACTTAGAGATAAAGCGGTTCAAGGCAGCGAGCATATCGGTGAACTTCTGTATGTCCCGGATTATTCGAGGAGGTTGTACCGTGTTTATTGCATCTATCTGGTCTGGGTTAGCCTCGATGCCTCTCTTACTGACCAAGTACCCAAGAAATTTTCCCGACTGGACACCGAAAGAACACTTGCTTACGTTAAGTTTCATTCGATATTTCCTGAGGATTTCAAAGGTTCTTGATAGGTCCGAGAGGTGGTTTTCTTTCTTCCTGCTTTTGACGAGCATATCATCGATGTAGACTTCCATGGTGTCTCCCATTTGGTCCTTGAACATTTTGGTGACCAGTCGCTGGTAGGTTGCCCCTGCATTTTTTAGCCTGAAGGGCATGACCTTATAACAGTACAATCCAACAGTGGTGATGAATGATGTTTTTTCCTGGTCTGGGACGTGCAAAGGGATCTCATGATACCCTGAGTATGCATCCAAAAAACTCATTCTCTCGTGAGTTGCCGTGGCGTCAACTAGCTGATCGATTTTTGGAAGAGGGAAGCTGTCTTTAGGGCACGCCATGTCAAGGTCGGTGAAGTCAATGCAGACTCTCTACTTTCCGTTGCTCTTGGGAACTACTACTGGGTTGGATAACCATTTGGGGATTTGGACCTCCCGTATGGATCCTGCATCCAGCAGTTTTTCAACCTCTTTCTCCACGACTTTCGCCTTCTCGGGTGTAGTTCGCCGTGCCTTCTGCGTCATTGGTTTGAAGGTGGGATCGAGGT
The DNA here is from genome assembly GCA_949130495.1 of Sambucus nigra. NCBI lineage: Eukaryota > Viridiplantae > Streptophyta > Magnoliopsida > Dipsacales > Adoxaceae > Sambucus > Sambucus nigra. The sequence continues at coordinate 303,311,668 of OX422207.1, read as the reverse complement.
TAAACTGATGACAACCCATGTTAGGATCAATTCTAGGCAGCTCGTATGGTTCCCACGCAAAGACGTCTATGTTGTTCCTTAGTAGGGTCGTTAATTCCTTCTTCTCCTGATCTGTGAGAGAAGCTCCAATCAAGAAGATCCTGCTATCGCCGCTATCTCCAGCTGCGACTTCCTCCAGGTCCTCGACGACCCATTCGGAGGGGAGGAGCCTGGTCTCCTCTACTCCGGTCCATCCGTACTTTAATTACTATTTTGAAGGTAACAGACCTTCTTGTTCTTCAACTTTCTCGCTGGGCTTGTCAGCTTTCTTTTCTAGCCTTGGGCGGATGGCTGTTATGAAACATCTTTTTGCCATCGCTTGATCGCCATGAATCTCGATTACCCCTCGCTTGGTCACATACTTGAGCTTCTGATGGTAGGTCGAGGAGACTGCCTTCATTGCGTGCAGCCATCCTCTGCCAAGGACAGCCTGGTATGGCGAATCAATGTCGAACACCACAAACTCAATCATTTTGGAAACATTTCCTGCCCTTACTGGAAGCACGATCTTTCCCAAGGGCATAGTCACTTTCCCAGCGAAGCCAACTAAAGGGACAGTAGCTTCATTTAGGTTGACAATGCTTAACTTCAATTTTCTGAATAGGTCGAGGTACATTACTTCGGATGAGCTTCCTTGGTCGACGAGCAACTTGTCGATGTCATAGTTAGTTATTCTGAGAGTAATGATCAGAGCATCGTGATGTGGGGCTCTTACTCCCACCAGATCTTCCTCTATAAACACGATATGCTTACCATAGTCGACGTCATCTGCTCACCGACGTTTTCCTGGCAGCATCTTCGCTGGATCGATCTAAAAAGCTTGCATCACCGCTGTAAGCTTTTTTACCTCCATTCGAGCTGAATTTCTTTGGATCTGTTTCATGTCAGATGCCCCATGAATTACAGCGAATTCATGGCTGGCATCATCTTCGAGTACGTTTTCAGGCCTTGCTTCTCTATGGGCAACAACTTTCTCTGCCTTTTTTTCCACGAATTCATTCAGATGCCCGGACTGGGCCAGCTCTTCGAGGTGGGACTTAAGAGCTTTGCAATGCTCAGTCTTATGCCCTCCCTCTTTGTGAAAAGCTCATCTTAGCGCGTTGTTCCTCTTCGAGGGATCTCCTCCCATCTTCCTGGGCCACTTGATAAATGGCTCGTCTTTGATTTTTGCGAGAATTTTATAAATTGGTTCTTTGAAGACGGTGTTGATCGCCTGAAATGCTTTCGACACATCATCGTTGCCTCCGTTCTTGGATCCATTCTTACCCCATTCTTTCCTCCTTTCTTCTGGTTCTCAGTTTTGTCACTGCCCTTGGCAGCGAGCTTAGCTCAATCATTTTCCCCTGTGCTGAGGTGGGTCACATCTTCCACCTTGGCATATTTCTCGATGCGGGCCATTAGGTCGTCGATGGTCAAGGCTTCTTTTTTTATTAGGGACTGGTACAGAAGGGAAGAGCTGGGTAGCCTAATTTTGAAAGAGGCCACTGCCACCTGCTCCGAGCAGTCCTCGACCTCGTTGAGTAATTCCCAGTACCTCTTCGCGTAGTCTCGGAGGGTCTCTTGAGGCGTCTTTTTTATTGTTAGCAAAGCATCCATCCTTTTGGGATGGGTGCTACTAGTAATGAATCGGGCCGTAAAGAGCTCGGCCAGGGACTTGAAACTCCGGATGGATCGGTAGGGGAGCCTTTCGAACCATTTTTGCGCCACGTCATGCAGGCTCAAGGGAAAAATTCAGCACATTAGTGCGTCTCAATGGTTCTAGAGGGTTATGGCCGGCCGGTACTGCCTGACGTGATCAATGGGATCAGTCTTTCCATCATAAATTTTGAACCTTGGAATAGCAAACTTCTTGGGGGCTTCCTCTTCTTTTATTTCCCTCTAGAAAGGTGATTTCATCTGAGTTTTGAGAGCTCGCCTAGCGAGTTCTCGGGTCGATATGGTACCGTGATGTGCAGGGTGTTGGTCCATCTCCCTCCGGACCAGACTTCGTATGTTTTCGTTGCTGCGATCTGGGCTCCTGTGATTGCGAGCTAGTCGCATTTGCTCGAGCAGGTCATCCTCTGACTCGTTTCCCTCAGCTTTTTGGGATCCGCGCCTGAGGCTCCTTCCTCGACTGTGAGACTTGCTCGCTTGAGGGCTAGGAGTGCGGTATGGACGTTTCCTGGTACCACGATAGATCTCTCTCTCCATTTTTTCTAGTATTCTTTTGAGGCGAGCATTCTCTGCTTCGTGCTTGCGAGAAGACTCCCTCTGCTCGCGGAGCCTCGCCTCATATGCATCAATCAGGCTGGATATCTGTGTGGACCTCGCTGGTCCTTGGCTTTCCTCTGAGGCTAGCCTTTCTAGGCGAGCCTTTTAATCTGAACACCGAACTTCATACCTAATCCTGCGAGGAGCAGGTGGTTCTTGGATATCTCCTGCCTGGGGAGCATTACTACTGTGACCAGACATTTCGAACTCTTTTCTTGGTGTGGGCTTTCTCAGGGAAGATAAACGGTTCCCACAGACGGCGCTAATTATGGTGACAATTATTATTCAACACAAAGAGATAAGAAAAGTGCAATCACCAAGCAGAATAAGGAATACAAAATGCCAATCACACAACAAGAGATGTACGTGGTTCAGCAAGAATGCCTACGTCCACGGTGGTGTAATCAGTATTATTTCTACATACTCTGGGGAACGATTACAGAGAATACAGTGCGTGTCCTATGCCCCGAACCTAGGGTTTATTATATACAAGTTTATTTTCAGGGAGTGGGGGTGTTAGACTCCCCCACGTTTTCCATCTTCTCCTAGAACCCCTCTTAACGAGAACGTGGGAGAAGACCAAATCATAACTGATTAAGATATGGAGGGTCTGGACTTTGGGCCGCTATAATTAGGCTACTCGTCTAGGCCCATTATTCTAATTTCGGGTACCCACAAGAAGTATTCTCAAACGGCATAAACATCCATTTGTGAAGTCGCGACTAAGAACTCAACTTGCTCTCCAAGACTAGCAAAGTCACTATAACAGTGCGCGGGAGTATGTTTATGTTGAGTTCTTCCTAACTTGTATTAAAACTCTCGAAGGTGGCCTCTCCTTTTGTAATAGGTACAAACATAGAGTAGTTTGGGTCTATATTGGTTCATTTTTTAGGTTGAACTCCCTTTTATGATTTAGGTCGAGGCCCATAATGCTCTACCACAAATTTAGGAACCGATTCTGGTGCGGTATGGGGAGTGGATGCACCGTCGTAACCTAGTCCTCGTTTTTCCCTAAACCCTAAAGCGGGATCGAGGAGAATCTTTCCAACCTTCTTCAATATATCCTATGTGGTAATCTTGACCTCCCGAGAACATTTGAGATCTTTCTCGAGCAGGGATACAAGGGCTTCAAGTTTTCACGAGTCTCCACGTATGCTTGAAGATCTCGTATAAGACTAACTACTTTGTTGGTCAAGTCACTATTTTCTCTCTTTACTAAAATGAATCTCTCTCTCACAAAGAAAATCTTACTGAGGATTTTCTTTCTCTAGCCTCTCCCAACTCCTTCTCTAAAGATAAAACTCTAAACAATAAACCTTTGTTTTGCTTTTTCAATTTTTAGGAGTCATCGTAAAATTAGGCGTAAACACGTTGAAGGTCAGTCTCTCTCTCACTCAAAATGTCTTATCCATTACTCTCTCGGGAATGACTAGAATCACTGTCGAGGTCATCATTTTAGCAACTTCCTTATCGATGTGAGGTGTACAAGATGTACTAATATAACTGACCATTAACGCGATGAAGTTACATACATGCGATGATTCTTCCATGGAATACACCGTCTTAACATCGCTATCATTAAGCATGGCATTTAAGGAAGCTTTTCTTTTACTTTGTCTATTTCATCTCGTAGCACACTCATGAGCTTTTTTATCCTTACCCTCGCACTCATAACATCTATCTTCATCTTTTTTAGGGTAGTCTTTTCTTTCTTTTTCAAAAATTTTCTTGCCTGATTTATATTTTTTATTTTTATCAAAACTTTTAATTTTTTTTTAAATATTTGCTTTTCTAAGTTTGAGAATTTTTTGAATGTTTATACAAAAAGGGCAAGATCATCGAGATTAAAATCATACTTGAAGTCAGAAGAAACTTCCTCTTACTTTCAAGATTGAACTTTTAAAGCAATCCCTTTTCCTTAGGTATAACAATTGTGGGAAACATGTCGATCTCATAAGTTAGAAGGTCTCCTAGGAGTTCTTTTAACCTAAACGTGTATCTAATATACCCAATGAATTAAGCATAATAAACTTAGGAATAAAATGGACTGGATGTAAGGCCCAAAAACATGATTAGTAAGGTTAATTACATGATTAAGTATAAGTTATGAGTTAAAAGTTATAAATTGGTTATGTGCGTTAAACATGTTAATTATCATGTTTAGGGGATGCATGCTCATGTGATATATATGTGGTTTATATTAGATGCTAATCGAGCTTATGATCGGGGATAACATGTTTAGAGCATATGATTAGTTGTATGGCAAAATGCATCATAAAATATGTTTTTAATGCATCGTTATGTTTATAAAATTAAACTAGAGTCTTGGTGCGAAAGTGGCGATGTTTGGTCGCCAAATGTGAAAGTTATGAAATTTTGAGTAAACTATTACTATTCTGTTCGAGCCCAAATTAGGTGTACTAATTTTATGATTTTGGAAACACAAAATATGAAAGTTGTAGATATATGAATTAGGGTTGTAACACAACAAACGGTGTGTTAAACGAAGGCTCGTACAAGAAGTTATACCGAAAGTACGAAACAAGGGCAAATATGTCCATCTCTTAAGTGACATTTGTCTTATTAGCACACCATGTGCTATTTTTTGATTGGTTAGAGGGTGGGTGATGGTTTGGACGATTTAAACTTGTTAAAATAACCCCCTTGTTCAGCCAGTTCATCCATGAAAAAGAGTTTTGCCTAAAGAGAGAGGGAGGGAAAAAGTTAAGGAAGAAATCCTTTGAAAAATTTCTATAAATCGAGGAATCCTCATAAGGTAATTAATCCTTTATTAAAGTTGGTCACATGGATGAGTTATACACTTGGTATATTTTTGTTTCTGATTTGGATAAATATTTCAATGATACCCATAATGCCAAATTGTGTTAAAATAAGGATGGTTTAAGAACATATGTAAGAACGCGTATTAGGATCGTAAATACTAACTTTAAAGTACCATATTTGAATTTCCTTCTAGTGAAGCTTTTTTATTTAAAAAATTCATATTTATGATGTGTGTATATGGTAAAACGTGTTATAATATGATTCCATCATTGATACCCAAGATGGAGGTTATGTTTGATTAAAAATGTTAAGTATGTTTTAATGTTCCATTCCGACCTAGTTGTACTAAAAATGGCATAAATCATGGAATACATATTGAAATTGAGTAATTCTAGTTGGAGATTAAAATAGACTCATATATGTATGAGTATGACATATCCGAAAAATATGTAAAAATACAAAGAAATTACCTTTGGTGATAGTTTGAAGTTCTGGTATAAAATCTGCCTCAAAGGAGTAAGTATGCATACCAGGTGTTTGACATTTTGCTCGACATAGCAAATGAACCCTAAAAATTATGGAACATTAATTTTGTATTATTCAATGTGTTTATTGATATTGTGTAGAATATCATGCAAAGTTATGATGTATAAAAAGTATGAAAAATCCTGGAAGTTGAAGTTGTGTTGCAGTTTTTCTTGAGAAACGATTTGGAAAAGGTTGTAATAAAATGGGTATAACTTTGTCTAGAAAATTTGTAATTTAATTCCGTAAATTATTTTAGAACCCTAATGAATAGAGTGTTATAGAAATGTTAAGCTTCATATTTAATTTATTTTCAGTTATTTTTGATTGACCAACTGATGTGATGTCTTATAAAGTTTAATGTTATTTGGTGTATTCAAATACTAATGATGTTGAATTGATAGGTACGGGAACAGATAATACTACCATACAAAGGAAGTAGATTTTGATGTTGATTTTATTACCTACTTCAAGGTGAGTGTCCTTCCCTATGAAATATAAATGCTTATATTTTCATATGGAAATGTGTAGTTGAATACATGTGTTAGAATGCTTATGGAGTGATGTGGTATTTATGGAACATATGCATATGATTATAAATGTGAAGCACTATTATTTAATGTTATGGACTGTGGAGGGTCCTTTATCTAATGCTAAGGATTGTGGTGGATCCTACGGGATGTGGCGGTCCTGTTAATCCAACTTAAATATTTGTGTACTCGGGCTTAATAAATGGATGTGGTGGTCCCCAAAAACTATGGTGGGTTAATTGGACTGTGGCCAGGCTTGCGAGAGTTTCACAATTCTTGTTGGGTTATATCATTAGAACAAAATAAAAATGGATATTCAAATTGGTTATATGTGTAGTATATGGTCATTCACTAAGCCTTTATAGCTTACACTCCTATAATATTTTGTTCCGGTATGCTTATCATTTGGAGTTCACTGCCAAGTTAGGATCTTAAAACGGGGGAGTGATGAATATCTAATATGGTTTGAGTGTCAATAAGCTTTTTGGATAAATGTTAAACTAAGGATATTGGGTATGTAAAGTTGTATGGTACTTATAAGTTACATGTAAACGTAGTTATGCTTTCATCTACACATGCCTTTGAAAAAACAATCTTATGCTATTTTTCCTGAGAGATTTAAAGTAAAGCATTGTTACAGGAAATTTATCTCTAGAAAAAATGAGTTTAACTTAATTAAGTCGGGGCTCGACAACTTGGTATCAGAGAGTGCTATTAGGTTCTGGACAGGGTGTGAGGTTCTAGATTGGCAGTGGACACTAGAAAGTGAGTTTGCTATGCGTCTGGATTTTGACTAATAATGTTAATATTAAACTGCTGCTACTGTATTTTGTTTAAGTTAATCATACTGCGGTGAGTGATGGATCCACACGAGTCGCGTGATAGAGCAGAGGGTGAGGCATTTTATGTTCCTAATAGTCAGCAAGGACATAAGCATATTGAAGTGGAGGAACCAGAGGTGCAACAACAACCTATTGATGATGTGGGAAGAATATTACGTGTTGTGGCGCAATTAATGTAACAAGCAAGAGGTGGAGAACATGGTGGGGATAGGGATAAATTGCATGAGAGGTTCATGAAGTTAAATCCACCAGCATTTACTGGGACTACTTATCCGTTAGTGGCAGAGGTGCGGATCAGAAAGATGGAAACAATATTCAAGGTGATGGAAGTGCGAGATGAACAAAAGGTTTTGTTAGAAACCTGTAGGTTAAAGGACGATGCAAAGTTGTGGTGGTATGCTACATAAAGGTTACTTAATACAATTGGGGGAGTGGTGTCAATAAATCCTCCACAAATTACATGGGAGAGGTTTGTGAAGGTGTTCTTTGAAAATATTTCCCAAAGATTTATAGGAAAGAGAAAGAGGAAGATTTTATTACGTTGAAACAGGAGAACCGAACAGTGGTAGAGTATGAAGCTTTATTTATATCCTTATCTAGATTTGCACCTGACTTGGTGAGGACGGAAGAAAGTAAATGTGATCGGTTTCAAACTGGGCTGAGTGTATATATAAAAAAGCATGGTTGTTAATATGAAGATCACAAATTATGTGGACTTGAAGGACAGGGTCATAGTGTCAGAAAAGTCAATGAAAGAAATGCAAGTTGAACACTCGAAGAAAGCTAGACACGATGGTATAAGATCATATGGATGGGAGACGGGAACCTCAACTCAGAGTGTAGCGTGAGGAGTACCTAAGGGCCAAGAATTTAAAAATAATAGAAGTGCAAATGGAATATTTCAAGCTCGAGGTGGAATGACTAGGATGAATAGATTAGAAAATGCATCCGTGTTGGTACCGAGGGTCATATTTTGTTATAGATGTGGTGGTCAAGGGCACATGTCTCGGGAGGGTAAAATAGCTGAGACGTCACCTTTATGTTTCCATTGTCATCAACCAGGGCACTTATGAAATAATTGTCCAATGATAGGAGCTACAACATCAGTTGGGAGTGTGGTAGTAGGAGGTAGGAGTTCTGCACATAACGTACCCAGGGGAGGTAGAGGAGGTATATCCCAAAGTCAAGGTCAAGGCAGAGTGTTTGCACTGACGCAACAAGATGCACAAGCTATGCCTAACGCAGTGACAGGTATACTTACTATTGGTGATAAAGATGCTTATGTGTTGATAGATCCTGGTTCTACACATTCTTTTGTGTCTTTGCTTTATCTGTTGCATCTTAATAAACCATTATCATCATTAGATTCTGGTTTAGCTATTGTTACTCTAGTGGTGGGGTTGGTTTTTATTGAGAAGGTATATAGGGAGTGTGTGGTGCGAGTGGGTGAAAAAGAATTACCAGTTGACTTGTTACCTCTCGATATGCATGACTTTGATGTGATACTGGGTATGGATTGGTTATCCTCATATCATGTATATTTAGATTGCTTTAGAAAGGAGGTAGTGTTTCGGTTACTGGGTGAACCTGAATTTAAATTTGTTGGGGAATGAAATGTCACTCCAACATGTTTTATTTCTGCTATAAAATCTTATGAATTTTCAAGGAAAGGGTGCAGGGCTATCTTGACCATGTGGTGGACATACGACAAGAGGCTAGAAAACTATCAAATATACCAGTAGTTAATGAGTCTGCAGATGTCTTCCCAGAAGAACTCCAAGGGTTAGCACCAAACCGTGAGGTAGAATTTGTGATTGAGTTGGTACCAGGCATCGCACCGATATCTATTACACCATATCACATGGCACCTGCAGCATTAAAGGAGCTAAAAATACAGTTACAATATTTGTTAGATCGTGGTTTTATAAGGCCTAGTGTATCACCGTGGGGAGCCCCATTATTATTTATGAAAAAGAAAAATAGAACCATGACACTCTTCATCGATTATCGTCAACTGAATAAGGTGACTATCCGTAACAAATACCCACTACCTCACATTGATGACTTGTTTGATCAGTTGCAAAGAGCCAGAGTATTTTCCAAGATTGATCTCAGATCCGGGTATCATCAGTTGAAAGTAAGAGACTGTGATATTTCAAAAACTACTTTTCGTTCCAGGTATGGACATTATGAATTTTTTATCATTCCATTTGGGTTAACAAATTCACCAGCCGTATTCATGAACTTGATGAACCGCATATTTCATCCATACATGAATTCTTTTGTTATCGTCTTCATTGATGATATTTTAATATATTCTCATAGTAAGGAGGAGCATGAGCATCTTTTGCGTATAATTTTAGAGATCTTACGAGAAAAGCAGTTATATGCTAAATTTTCTAAATGTGAATTTTGGCTAGACAGGGTAGTATTTTAGGGGCATGTTATTTCTGCTTATGGTATTTGTGTTAATCCCAATAAGGTATAAGCAGTAATGAATTGGGAAAGACCAACTAGTATGGCATAGATACGTAGCTTTTTGGGATTGGCGGGCTATTACAGGAGGTTTATATCGAGGTTCTCTTCTATTGCATTACCATTGACTAAGCTTACCATAAAGGAGAACAAGTTTGTGTGGAGTGGTGATTGTGATAAAAGCTTTGAAAATTTAAAGGGTAAGTTGACATTAGCTCCAGTATTAATTATCCCAAAGGGTACAGAAGGTTTAGTTATTTATAGTGATGCTTCGTATCAAGGACTTGGTTGTGTATTAATGCAGCATGGAAAGGTAATTTCTTTTGCTTCTCGACAGTTAAATATACATGAACGCAACTACCCTACTCATGATCTTGAGTTAGTTGCAGTAGTTTTTGCATTAAAGATTTAAAGATATTACTTATATGGTGTTAGTTGTGAAATTTTTACTGACCATCAAATCTAAAAATACTTGTTTACTCAAAAAGACTTGAACTTGAGGCAAAGAAGGTGTATGGAACTTATAAAAGATTATGATTGCACGATACATCACCATCCGGGTAAAGCTAATATTATTGTTGATGCTTTGAGTATAAAATCTCTAGGCATAGTATGTTGTATTTATTATATTCGAGTTTACCTGCTAAGAGAGTTAGCTTTAATAGGGGTGGAATCAACTTTGAATGAGTCTTACAGAATAGTAGCACATTTAAATGTTAGAACCACGTTGATAGACTGGATAAAATAAGCACAGACATGAGATACAGAATTGGAGAAAGTTATAGATAATATGAAAAAGGGTAAAGCAAATGAATTTTCTATTCATGATGATGACATTGTTATGTACGATAATCGTTTGTGTGTACCTAATGTGACTGATTTAAGAAGAACAATTTTAGAAGAAGCCCATTATTCTTTATATGCTATGCATCCAGGGAGCACGAAACTGTATAGAGATTTGAAACAATGTTATTGGTGGCCGAAAATGAAACACGACATTACAGATTTTGTTGATAGATGCTAGTTTGCCAATAGGTGAAGATAGAGCATCAGAAGCCAAGTGTCTTACTACAGCCCTTACCCATTCCTGAGTGGAAATGGGAGCATGTTACTACAGATTTTATTATAAGTTTACTAAAATCATCAGAGGGTTTGATTCTATTTGGGTTGTCATTGATAGGTTGACTAAGTCTGTACATTTTCTCCCTGTTAAAAATTACTTATTCCATGGATATATATGCCAAATTATATGTGGATGAGATTATTAGATTGCATGGTGCACCTGTTTCTATTATTTCTGATCGGGATCCTAAGTTTACTTCTCACTTTTGGCCTAGTTTACAACAAGCTTTGGGGACTAAATTGAAATTTAGTACAGCTTTTCATCCTCAGACTGATGGGCAGTCAGAAAGAACGATCCAAACACTCGAAGACATGTTACGAATTTGTGTATTGGAGTTCAAGGGAAGTTGGGATGAACACTTTCCACTAATAGAGTTTGCTTATAATAATAGCTATCATTCGAATATTGAGATGGCTCCTTATGAAGCTTTGTATGGGAGAAAATGCAGAACTCCAGTCTGTTGGACTGAAGTAGGAGAACGAAAACTACTTGGGCGAGAAATTGTACAGCAGACTACTGAAAAGATAAATTTTATCCATAATCACTTGAAGGTGGTGCAAAGTAGATAGAAAAGTTATGCAGATAACCGAAGGAAAGGATTAAAATTTGAGGAAGGTGATCGAGTATTCCTACGTGTTTCTCCTTGGAGAGGGGTTATAAGATTCGGGATGGAGGGAAAGTTAAGTCCCAGGTACATTGGCCCTTATGAGATAGTGAAGCGGGTTGGATCTGTAGCTTATAAATTGTCATTACCACCAGAATTATCTCAGGCCCATGATGTTTTTCATATATCCATGTTACGTAAGTATGTGCTCGATCCTTTACATGTGTTTATTTCACAACCGATAGAGCTTCAAGATGACTTAACCTACATGGAGGAACCAATTGATATTATAGATCGAAAGGAGCAAGTGTTACGTAGTAAAACCATTTCACTAGTTAAGGTGATGTGGAGAAGTCAGAATGTGGAGTATGCCACCTAGGAAGGGGAGCATAACATGAAGAAGCAATATCCTCATTTGCTTGGTAAGTTTCTTATGCGTTAAATTTCGACGACGAAATTTTTATAATAGGGGTAGAATTGTAAGGCCCTAAAACATGATTAGTAAGGTTAATTACATGATTAAGTATAAGTTATGAGTTATAAGTTATAAATTGGTTATGTGTGTTAAACATGTCAATTATCATGTTTAGGGGATGCATGCTTATGTGATATATATGTGGTTTATATTAGATGCTAATCGAGCTTATGATCGGGGATAACATGTTTAGAGCATATGATTAGTTGTGTGGTTAAATGCATCATAAAATATATTTTTAATGCATCGTTATGTTTATAAAATTAAACTAGAGTGTTGGAGCGAAAGTGGCAATGTTTGGTCACCAAATGTGAAAGTTATGAAATTTTGAGTAAATTATTACTATTTTGTTCGAGCCCAAATTATGTGTACTAATTTTATGATTTTGGGAAAACACAAAATAAGAAAGTTGTAGATATATGAATTAGGGTTGTAACACAACAAACGATGTATTAAACGAAGGCTCGTACAAGAAGTTATACTGAAAGTACAAAATAAGGGCAACTATGTCCATCCCTTAAGTGACATTTGTCATATTAGCACACCATGTGCTATTTTTTGATTGGTTATAAGAGTGGGTGATTCGGCACGAATATTGTATTTTTCACCCCATATACTTATGCATTTTAGTCCCCCCGGGTACCTTAATTCCTATATTTATGCTCGTTAACCAGACAACCTCCATTTTGTATGTTTAGATGCTATATGAGGTATAATTGAGCTTTTGTAGGTATTAAAGTGCTTAGCGTGAAGTTTGGTCGCTTTTCGAAAAAGTTTCGTTAAAGATTGCAGCTTCGGGGGCATTTTAGCAATTTCAGCATTCAGATTTTGATCCCGAGCTCTTCACGGAAGTTGAAGCCCTTTTATTTCTCTTCTCATGGCCACCGATGGTGCATGATTCTGAGTTGTATCGAAGGAGTTATGGCATTTTTTGATGGTTTTATCTTCAAAATCACACTCAAGGTCACATTCAAGGGCATTTAGTCATTTCATATTTTGGTTTTTTGGCCTAATGTCTTCTTAGATATTGTAGTCCTCTGAGTCATCTTCACGTAGCCTCCGACTATGTCTCATTCCGAGTTATAACGAAGAAGTTACGACATTTTCCGTAAAGTTGGACAAAGCTGAGTTTTCAGCACTGTCAGGTGCGAATCGATTCGGACAGTGCGAATCGATTCGGCTGAAAGTCCGCAAATCTCTATTTTTAAGTGGGTTTTGGTGGAGTATTTTGGGGTAAAAGAATTGTATTAAGTGGGAGATCTTTTTTTAGACTTGGGATAAATCATTTTAGGTTAGAAGAGGGGATTTTGGTGGTGGAGCTTCTCTCTCCAGGGTTTGCACCATTTGGGTTTATAATTAACACTATTCATCTTCTTCTCCATTTATATAGTTGTATTCCCTTTTCTTGCTTTATTTCCATTGATGTCATTCCAATTCTTGCCTATATAATTAGTTGTAGTTATTTATTTCTTGTTTTAATTAGTTGTTTAAAGTAGTTTAATCCATGTATTGTCCGTAGATAACGAGTTGGGGTTGCGTTTCCGCCATTAATGGGCGTCGAGCTTCGAAAGTTAGGTTTTGGGAAAAATTGCATTTAATTGAAACCTCGGGTATTAAAGTCGGATTATTATGCCTTTAACTTTCTTTGTCATGCAACGTTAGTGTCTTTAGCGATAATCCGAATTTAATCCGCGTGTGACCATTTTTTATTAAATGTTTAATCTCGCAACTTTGGGTTAAATTCCTTATTGTGTGATGTTTATGATTAATTGAAAATGCTTGATTAAATGTTTTCGAAACGAAATTCTAATTATTAGTTACTTAGCCCATGGTGGGGACGCGATCCCCTCTCGTTTTATTAATTCTAGTTTAGACTTAACTTCTTTTTTTTTTCTTTTTCTTTAAAACCACCCTATCACCTTTTTCATTTTTACTCTTTAAATAATAAATAAATTAAAATCTAAAGTTCAATCACTCCCTGTGGATTTCTTACAATACCCGAATTACCGCTGTGCTTGCTCGTCATGTGTAGTTGTAGTTTAGGTTTTTGCATGTAGAGCGGGTGCTGAAATCAACGACAGTGTCCCTACACGAACACTCGGTTCCCCTCGCATCAGTGGGTGATTGTTTGACCGACTTAAACTTGTTAAAGCAACCCCCTTGTTCAGCTAATTCAGCCATGAAAAAGAGTTTTTCCTAAAGAGAGAGAGAGAGGAAGAAAGTTAAGGAAGAAATCATTTGGAAAATTTCTATAAATCGAGGAATCCTTGTAAGGTAATTACTTCTTTATTAAAGTTGGTCACATGGTTGAGTTATACACTTGGTATATTTTTTTTTCTGATTTGGATAAAGATTTTAATGATACCCATATTGTCAAATTGTGTTAAAACAAGGAGGGTTTAAGAACATATGTAAGAATGCGTATTAGGATCGCAAATGCTAACTTTAAAGTCCCAGATTTGAATTTCCTTCTCGTGAAGCTTTTATATTTAAAAAATTCATGTATATGATGTGTGTATATGGTAAAACGTGTTATTATATGACTCCATCATTTATACCCAAGATGGAGGTTATGTTTGCTTGAAAATGTCAAGTTATGCTTTAATGTTCTATTCTGACCTAGTTGTGCTAAAAATGGCATAAATCATGGAATACATATTGAAATTGAGTAATTCTAGTTAGAGATTAAAATAGACTCGTATATGTATGACATGTTTGAAAATTATATTAAAATAGCAAGAAATGAACCTTTGGTGATAGTTTGAAGTTCTGGTATGAAATCTGCCCCAAAGGAGTAAGTATGCATACCCAGTGTTTGACGTTTTGCTCGACATAGCAAATGAACCCTAAAAATTATGGAACATTAATTTTATATTATTAAATGTGTTTATTGATATTAGGTGGAATATCATGCAAAGTTATAATGTATAAAAAGCATGAAAATTCCTGGAAGTTGAAGTTGTGTTGCTGTTTTTCTTAAGAAACGATTTGGAAAAGGTTGTAATAAAATGGGCATAACTTTGTCTAGAAAATTTGTAATTTAATTCCGTAAATTGTGTTAGAACCCTAATGAATATAATGTTATAGAAAATTTAAGCTTCATATTTAATTTATTTACAGTTATTTCTGATTAACCAACTGATGTGAAGTGTTATGAAGATTAATGCTATTTGGTGTATTCAAATACTAATGATGTCGAATTGATAGGTACGGGAACGGATAATACTACCATACAAAAAAAGTAGATTTGGGTGTTGATTTTATTACCTACTTCAAGGTGAGTGACCTTCCCTATGAAATATAAATGCTTATATTTTCATATGTAAATGTGTAGTTGAATATATGTGTTAAAATGCTTATGGAGTGATGTGGTATTTATGAAACATATGCATATGATTATAAATGTGAAGCAGTGTTATTTAATGTTATGGACTGTGGCAGGTCCTTAATCTAATGTTAAGGATTGTGGTGGATCCTACGGGATGTGGCGGTCATGTTAGTCCAACTTAAAGGTTTGTGTACTCGGGACTGATAAAGGGATGTGTTGGGTTGATTGGACTGTGGCGGGTCCAGGCTTGCGAGAGTTTCACAATTCTTATTGGGCTATAGCATTATAACAAAATAAAAATGGTTATTCAAATTGGTTAATGTGTAGTATATGGTTATTCACTAAGTCTTTATAGCTTACACTTCTATAATATTTTGTTCCAAATATGCTTATCATTTGGAGTTCACTGCCAAGTTAGGATCTTAAAACGGAGGAGTGACGAATATCTAAAATGGTTTGAACGTCAAGAAGATTTTTATATAAATGTTAAACTAAGGATCTTGGGTATGTAAAGTTGTATAGTACTTATAAGTTACATGTAAAGGTAGTTATGTTTTCATCTACACATGCCTTTGGAAAAAAAATCTTACGTTATTTTTCGTGAGAGATTTAAAGTAAAGCATTGTTAAAGGAAATTTATCTCTAGAAAAAATTGAGTTTAACTTAATTAAGTCGGGGTTCGACACTGGAAGTGATCTCAAAATCTTTTTAACTATACGCTTCTCATGAATTTTCTCACTTGAATTAAAATTAGACTCTCCGATATCAGACAATCGTGCATAAAATTCATCGAAAAACTCAGACTCTAGCATGGTAATAGTCTAAAACTGTGTGGTGAGATTTTGAAGCTTAGAAGCTTTCACATCTTTGGTACCCTCGTGAGTGAGTTGGAGGATATCCCACGCTTCATTAGACGTGGTGCACATCATGATGCGGCAGAATTCGTCAGGGGTGACGGCTCCAAAAATGGAACTTAAACCGCGTAAGTTAAAATTATTTCATTTAAAGTCATATTTTGTCCAAGTAGTGATAGGTTTTGGACCTATAACATCGACATTGGTCACTTTGGGTGGTGTCCACCCTGTTTCACAAATAAGCCATATTCTTTCATCAATATATTTTAGAGCAGACCTCATCCTAGCTTTCCAATACGCATAATTCGATCCATCGAAAATAGGTAGCCTATTATATAAATTATACATAAAACAAAATTTTTTAAAGATCACCAATTTGAAAAAATGATAACAAAAAAAATGTCGCAAAAGGATCACACAATATTTTAGTGTAACCTGCTCTGATACCAGTCTGAGAAAGCAGGTTCGTATGCAATATTTGTATCTTAGGCCAAACATGCACAAATTTAAATTTTAACAAATTTATCTTTATTTTATTTAATGTGCCTGCAAAATTGAATTATGAAGCCAAAGTCCATATCAAACAAGCATGCGAATAAGTAAACTGAGGAAAAATTTCTTTCGGACAAAACCTTAATTTCAGCACGGTATCAGAATTAACAGACATTAGATGACTTATAAACTACCTAGCACCACTAAGTAAATTATATTCACTAAAAGTGCATATAAATTCGAGAACACAAAAAAGCATCAGTGGCTAAAAAATTGATTAGTAACTCTCTATGCTAACACATACATACACACCATGGCATTGTGTAACTCTCTAGTGTTATTCCACTTGGTTATAATGTTATTAATTATACGACTCTCAAAAATTGGGTAATTAGGACTAATCAACCTAAATATGAAATTTATGGGGTATCACAGTTGGTATCAAAGCACGGTCTAGAGCCATAAGATCTATGCAATTCTAATCAATTTTTTGATCCATTTAAAGCCTTTTATAAGATTTTATATTATCCTGTCACGAGGAAGCGTGTTGGCGTTGTTAGCACAAAACTTGGAAATTAAAGTGTAAATGATTGATGTGATAAGTATCCGTGGAAAAGTTAATAGTCTAGGAAATACCGAATGGTTGGGCAAGTATATTCATCACATTTTGTGGAGATGATCAATTTAATGATTGATGTTTGGAGTAAAACTGCATTTCAGTGATTTCACAGGCTTAGATATATCGGGTGTGCCGACTTTATTTTGGGTGAAAGTTTGAAGTTTGTGAGATAACCCATTGGAGTTTGAAGGTTCAATGCATGTTATAGTTTCCTTTAGTGGTAGGAAGCTAAGAGGGATGCCTTCATGAAAATTGAGTATGCTGAGGTATATTAGTAGTTGATTGGTAAATCTCAATTGTTGAGAGACTCTTTGCAAGTTAGATAATTGGGTGTATATTCGTTGGGAGGGTGATTTTGAGTTATGCCCACTTTGAGATAAGTAGAATAATAAGCAGTGCCAGAGTAATATACAATTAGCGAAGGTAATAATGTATTAGACCTTGGGAGTAAGGTCAGTACATAGTTGTGAAATATAAGCAAAGGTCAGCACATATGTACGGAATATACGCAATAATTTAAGAGATAGACGGTAATGGAACCTAATGCTTCCACTATCTATTTGTTTTAACACGAATGCTTCCATATATTTGGTGAAGCTTTGTTATCTTTCAATTTTGATATTTCAAAAATCATTGGAAAATAAATCTTTACCTGTGCTTTGTCAGTAATGAAAATTTGAAGATATATATATTTGGTGCTTTGTGAGATGTAAAGTAAACTAGGCACATTTTCAAGTTTTGTCTTTATAAGGTGATAACTTTTCTTGTTCTTCTCACATACATTCTAGGTAAGTACGGACAATTTACTAAAATATACATGATAATTAATTTATCTGTTATAATATATCTTTATTTGTGAATTACATCTTTATAGACCGACCATATTCTTTTAAACTGCTAAGATTTTGTAACAACCCGCCTAATGGGATACCGGATGATCACTCCTATATCAAATTAAAATAGGAGTCACATACGGATCATTCTAAGCATCACTGTCGAAAATCCATTTAATTACTAATATCCTATTAGGCGAGCGTTAAAAAATTTTACTTAACTACTCTTTTTAACGATTAAAATAAAACATCCACAATTTAATGCGTAAATAAAACTGAAGGGAAAATCAAATGAACTAAAATAACCGAACACTCGGTTCAAATTATACAACCATATCGAATATCGTGCAAAGAATAAATAAAATCAGTTGGACCATTGGCCCGAGTGTTTGTACAATACCTCATATCTAGAGTACAAGGAAAGAAGCGTCTACCGAGAACCCGCAAGCATCCACAGCTGCTGCAGCAGACGTCTGACTCGAAAGAATTTCCATCCAGGCGTCCCTGTGTCTGGACACCTATATATATATAATATATAGAAAGAAAGGAGAGTAGATAAACGGCTCAGAGCCCGAATTTTGAAAATATTTTGCAAGTACATAAATGCTTTATTTTTAGAAAAATAGTTTTATCTCATATTTAAATTGGTATCGCACTCCCATGAGATACCCCTCACCTCTCCTCTAGTAGTGCACACCTAACGCATCCTAACAACATGCCCTAGTCAAGTTATTCCTGCCTAACTAGTCTATCACCCAACTACTATCTACCCCAGATAGTCCCAGTTCTAAGGGCTAAACTTCCATCCATCCTCAACACTGCACTAAGTTCGTGTGTGGGGTGTCTCGCAAAGCGAAATCCAAACAAGCCCCCCCCCCCCCCCCCCCCGATACACTACTACTTGATAGGGTTAATGGTAGAGATCCATTAGGCCCGTAGCACACACAATGTATAAATATATATATACACATACATCTATAATATACGTCCGGATAATATCTCCCGGACTGAGGTTTACAAACTCAATTATCTCTTTATAATACACATCCGGATCTACCTCCGGACTGAGGTGTATTCTATACACAAAGTATTTATCAATACTTATCCTTTTCATTTCAAAAACTTCCATTTTCCTTCTCATATCCAGGAAATGTATTTAAAGCCAATTCATTAGCATGAATTGCTTTACCAAAACAAATATCTTTTTAAAAGCAAATTTTATTAACCTAAAATGCTTTTCCTTTTTCAATTATCCCATTTCCCTTTTTATACTCAGGAAATGTAATTAAAAGCCATTTTTATTATCATAAAAATGCTTTTACCATATCATATGCTTTCACATCCCTTCTTCCATCCGGGAGTGTTACCAAAGCTAAACATATAACCCATTTCCCTTCCTATATCCAGGAAATGTAATTAAAGCCAATCCATTATCATGAATTGCTTTAATATAACGTGTTCTAAGATCGTCCGTCCGGGTTTCCCCACTGTGTGCGCCCCTAAATGGCTATCATCTTCCAGGGCCTATCATCAAGACAACCTGGGATCCTATATCGCAAGCCGTCGGGAAGCGGCCATGTGCCTGCGAGATAGTCAAGACCACACCCGGAATCTCCTAACCAGCGAAGAAAATATATATCAACAAACGCTCACATGGCCTATAGGACTATATCCACCCTGCATTCATTAGCCAGGGGGCTTCACCATACGAACGCAACTTCCCTTATGATAGCGATTTAGAGAGGTGTGTAATCCATATTTTATCAATTATGAAAATCATTTATTTACCATTTTGAAAATATTCAGTTTTACATTTTCAAAATCATTTCGATCATAACATATATATATATATATATATATAAATCACACAGTATATACATATCCTATATATTCTTCCTAGAATATATATAAACGACCATAGTGGCCTATAGCATCTAGCGATGACCAATAATCCCAAAGATTCCCTCCATGAATCATAATCATGCATTCATATTAGCATGATTCTAAATCCAAAGTATTTCTTACTTTAATAATCACTATATCTCAATCAATCCTATCTAAGGATTTATTGGATATTTCCAATGATACCCTTCCACTCTAAGTGGAATCGACAAATATCCATATTCCCAAATTATCCTAATTATCTCCTAGGATATACTTAACAGTATTCGATATAATTATACTTTCTATAAGCATAGTTATATAGGCCTGTATGCCTACGAGAATTGTCCTTGGGATTTATCTCACCCGAACAACCTTAAATTCAATGAGTTAAGGATTTCATTTCCTTGAATCCCAAGACTACACCTAGTCCAATTAATCATTTAGAAGTCCCCAATTTAATTTAGGAACCCTAATCCATAAATTTCAGCAAATATTCTATTTTCCTCGAAAATACAGATTAAGGGTTATATGCTTAAAACCCTTACTTTACCCTCCTAAATTGCCTCAACTTATGGACCATAAAGTCCTAAAAGGTTCTTTAGGTTATCACCTAATTAACCTCAAAACAAGATGAAATGGAATCTATCCCATCCAAATCACCCTAAGAGAATTGTCCGTTTTCAGCAGGGGTCGATCGATCGACCCATGGCCGTCAATCGATCGAAGGCTTCGATCGATCGAAACCCCATGATCGATCGATCGATCAAGTCGGGAAGCTTCTTCTCTGAGAAGCTGTTTCGGCCATGGAAACTTCCCCCAAGCTTCCATCTTTTCACCAAACGGCCTACAACTTCAACCAACTACAAATACACCTATAATACGGGTCCTAAACATCCTAGAACCCGGAATCACCCAATATTTTTGGTTAATTACTAAATTTCACCAATTTACCAATTTTAGGGGTTTATTCGTTTTATCTCCCAAAAACCCGTTTTATCCACGAATACCCAACCCAAAATCATTAGGGTTTGTTATACCAACAATGATATGAGATATTTATGCTCAGAAATAAATAAAGCAAGTAAACACTTGCCTCGTGGATAAAATCCGACGTCCTCGAGCCGAATCCTGCGGAGGCCGGCCGGAATCTCCCCCTTTTTCCTATTTTCTTCCCTCTCTCTCTCTTCCCTCTCTTCTTTCTTCTTTCTCCCTCTCTTCCTCTTTATATAGAGAGAAAAAGGGTTTTAACCCCTTAAAACCCAAAAACGGTTCGTTTACCCAATTACGAGCCTATTTAACTCCAAAATTACCCGGAACTCAATTTCGACAATCGGACACTCTTTTCCGACTATCTCTAACATTCCGAGACTCATGGCGCAGTCAAAATTTCCATCCGAGGTACTTGACCGCAAATCACTATTCTAACCCAAAATAATTAAATGCGGGTTTTCTACTCAAAATCTTACCTCTTTTGTCGCTATACTCCACGGCGACATATAATTAAATTACTTCGACCTATATAGTCCCAAAATAATTTATAACACCCTTCGAAAATCATTAAATCCTCGAAAATCCCAAAAATCACTATTTCGAGAAATTCTCCAAATTCTAAATTATACTTAATTATGGAATTTAATCATCTCTAAAAGGGCGGGTTATTACAGATTTCATTCTCTAAACTTTGATTATTTTCATATTGTCCTATTTTTATCTTAAAATTTTGCATATTTACAGTTCTACTGATGAATTTTTGGAAACTCCTCTACGACCCATATATTTATTTATAAGTTAAAATAAAATTAAAAATTGGAACCAAAAGTATTCTATTTTTTATTAGGATCCAAAGTTCCAATTATTTTTCAAAGTTGCGACTTGAAGTTTATTTTGTAATTAGAATTAGAGCTTCAAGTTCTCAATTACTATATTAAATTTGGGACCAGCAATACCCATACAGTAATTTAATTTGGGGTATGAAGTTCCTAAATCATAAAAGTTTATATATGAAGCTCTCTAAACATCCAACATTGGGACCTGAAGTTCCCTGATAATTATTCAAATTTAGGATATGAAATTCTTGAATTATTTGGACATAAAGTCTTAAAGAAAATGTATATCACTATCAAACCCAAAGTTTTTATTGTCTCATTAAATGGGTATGGTCTTAAAGCCCCCCAATCATCATTAATTTATGATATAAAATCCCTAATCACTGTGACCCAAATGTTCACAAATTATTAGTTGTAAAGAGATATATTTTTTTTCAAATTATTATAAATAAATTTGAGACCCACAGTTTACAATTTTTTTAATATGTTTGGACTTGAAGTTCCAATAAAAATATACCATAAATCAAAACTTGAAGTTTTGATTATTCTTAGGGAATGAATGTTGAACGTTCGAAGAATAATTATTTATAATTTGGACTTGAAGCTCCAGACATATGTTTTTATTTGGATTGGGTTTCACAATAATTCGAGTATCAAACCATCACTTCTCAATTTCTTAACTTTTAATTTTCTTTATCGAATTAAAGATCATTTACTTACTCGGTAATATGTTCATTTAACTATTCTATTAATGGTTTTACCATTAAACTTTTGTCTATTAACATTGCGCTTCATTAAAATATTAAATTATCTTTTCAATGGTATTTAATTTTAACTCCTTTTCATATTCTAATAATTTATCATATATTAAAGTCTTGAAAATGTATAGAGAATGTAAACAAATAAAATATAAAATAAGTTGGATTATAATTGTCTGGAGTTAATCTCTCTCTCTCTCTTTATATATATATATATATATATATATATGGAAAATGTTAGACACATGGGGTGTTAATACCGGTACTGCTTTATTTGTTTGCATTATGGTGTGGGTCCAACCAAGGAATGTTGTAGGTCCCACCAATGTACAATTAAATAAAGCGCATTTGGTACTAAACTGGTACTTGGACCCGGTAAGAGTATCATCACTCATATATATATATATATATATATATATATATATGTGTGTGTGTGTGTGGCACTTGTTTGGAATATTCTCTAACATCTTTACCCATAATCAAATATGAAGATTTGATATAAAAGGGTAGAGAATTTAATGTCCTTTGACATTAATAATATTGAACTCGAAGTTCTACTATTTGTATAGAAATAAAAGTTTCTCACACACAAATGATAAACCCTGAAGTTTTATATTTTACATAATTTGCACGAGACACTTTGTGAATTAATTTAATTTAGGACCCGAAGTCTTATGTTTAATTTAATAGATTATATGAATCTGAAGATTCATATACATATGGCATATTATGGAACATGAATTTCTATAATATTGGATAAATTTTTTAGCCATGAATCTGAATAACTAAAATTTTCTCTTAAGAACGTGACGTTCTAAATTGATATACTAAGAATCAAAAGTTTCAACTTTTATTGGTCAATTTTATTCATGTAGTTTTACATTTTGATTTCATATTTGTATAGTACAAACCCCACGAAAGGTTAACCCTAATGGTTAAAAATGGGTGTTTATAAGAAAGTGGAGTGAAAAATTTGTTAAAAAGTGCACTAACTAATGACACAAGGTTTCCTGTAAAAATCATGTATTGACTATATACGAACATACCATCCCGTTATGACTGTAATACTTTTTCATATATCTGACTAACATAGCAGTATTTGAAATATATTATATATGAGTCTCATGAATATTATAACTTCTTATTTATTTGCAACTTAAACAATCACCAAATGATTTTCTTTGCCTGGAGCAAAGTTGATAAGTAAGTACTCAATTTGAATAAGATGTTCATTGTACAGCTTGAAGAAATCTATAAGGATACGGGTACAATCATCTTAGAAAATATTTGTCTTCATATGAAAATAATTATATGAGCTAATGTGTCATTATATAAATATTCTTAAAAGGACGTGCCCCTGAAGAGCTCAATTGAAATGTAAAATTCCCAATTAAGGAATTAAAAAATGAATGATCATGGGGTAATTAGTTATTATCTCGGCGCGAGAATCAAGAATAATTCTGGTTAAACATTGATCCATCAGTTAAATGGATTGAAAAGTCTTGCGATACTTTAGTATATATTAAGCACACCATTTTAGTATACTCATGATGTTCGGTTTTTGGATATTAAAATATTCATATCAACCTAAAGAAGATGACATATATAACTGTCGTGGGTCAAATTATTCATGCCACACGGACCAATAAAACTGGGATATGTCCTCATAAGTATACATCTCATCACTTCATTTATATATGATCGATTTTACAACTACTTAGTCAACATACCAGTCGACCAGCTTAAGAAAATGAACCATCAGGAAAGAAGTAAGGTCATTCACATGGAAATAATCAGAAGTCATTCAACACGTGCCTTAAAAGATCAATAGTCTCATTCATTGTGTATAAGTATAGATGCCTGAATATATAAAGGCATTCCACCCCTTAGTTTTTAGGACCACTATAAATACCTAACTTCCCAAGGGATAAGTCTATTGCGCATAAGCAAGACTGTCCAAAAATTTATGTAAATACCCTCAGTAATAATACCCTAACTGTTGACGTTGGTTTTCCCTAAGCTAAATCACGTTAAAAATCCTTATTGTCCTTTATTATTTTTATAAGAATAACTTTTCTGACATTGTTCATATCATAGCTTTAGGCTAGTTTGGCGTATCCCGTTACAAACCGTCACGAAATGTCAAGACGAATCGAACTCAAGCATCTCCAAGTTTGAAGACTTCCCGACATCCCAAAAGGTATAAAATGCATATAAAGTTTAAATTAATTCATGGAATTATATTTAAGATGTTTATTTTTTTATCAAAAAACGAACAGGACTTTTTAATGATTTTAAAAATAATTTTTTCAAAAATAATTTTGTGTCAAAACTGTTTGATCTTGCTTGAAGCTCGTTTGTAGGTCGCTTGAAGAGTTACATCAAACGAGATGCTACTGGAATGCATTTTAAAAAAATAAAGTTTTTTAATGTTGTTCAAATGACATTGAATGTCGGGTGAAGCACTATTCAAACAACATCTAATGTCGCGCGAAGAGGTCGTTCGAGCGACATCATATCTCGTTCGAGCGACATCATTGTGGCACCCCACCCAATTAAATATCGGGTGATCAGTCCTTTATAAAATTTATAACAGAATGTTCGGTTGGTTCATTCTTAGCATCACTGTCGAAAACTTAAATCCAATTAATTACCTAACATTTAATTAAGCTAGTGTAAAAACATTTATCAATTTAATTTTAAACCAATTAATTCAATTAATTTCTGAACATTGAATTATAAACCACACACAAGAAATTAATGTTGATTGAATTAAATACTGAATAATTAAGACTGAATAAAACCTTCCAGTTCAAAGTCACAAACAAAACCAAAACAAATACTCAATCCAACAGAAAAGAAATACAAAGGAACTGAGTACAATCCCGCTACTGAGGATGGGCGACACATGCCCGAAATGAAGTATTTGAACTAGGAACTGAATAAAATGAGAGAAGCGTCTAATCTCAATGACCCGCAACTTCCACAACAGCTGCAACTAGGCAAACCATCCAAGTATCTAGAACCGGTGTCCCTATGGCTAGGCACTTGTACTAATACATACATACATATATATATATATATAGCAAAAGAGAGAAGAAATACAAGAAACGGGTCAGAGCCCGAGGTGTAAAAATGATTTAGCAAGTATTTAAAACCGGTTCATAAAACAAGTCTTATACGCATGTTAGTTATCGAACTCTCACATGAGTTTCTCACATCTCATCTATTGTGCACGCCTAACGTACATCTAATCTCCCCTAGTTATACCTCCCGGTCTAACTAGTCAGAAACCATACTAATACTAACTATGCTCACTAGTAGTATTCCCTTATCTCCCATACAATACGCTATTCAAATAGTTTTTCTCACAACTAAATTTCATTATTCACCGTTCGAAAGGTTAAATCTTTTATCCACTAAGATTATTATATCTCTCATTTCTACTTTATCTACTAGTTTCATAAAGTAGAAAGTTACCCAAATACACTCATACATATATATAGTCTCATCATCCCTATATACACACACTAATCCTGCACTCTTAGGTTAAGACCACTTGGTGCAATGTACTGATTATTATTATTACCAAGTCTACTAATTTCACACAGTAGAAACATTTTCAAGTTCATATATATATATATATAATCACATCATCCCTATACATAAATATATACTAATCCTGCACCCCCGGGCTAAGACCCATTAGTGCACCTATCAAGAAAATACTGCATCCTTGGGCTAGCACCCATTAATGCACCTATCAATAATAATCTAGCACCCCCGGGTTATCACCCATTAGTGCGCATATCAAGAGAATCCTGGATCCCTGGGTTATCACCCATTAATGCACTTATCTATAATAATCTAGCACCCCAGGGTTATCACCCATTAGTGCGCCTAATAATAATCATCCTTGTAACGGTTATCACCCATTAGTACACTTAACAATAGAGTTTCTGCACCCCCGAGTTATCACTCATTAGTGCGCTTAACTATAAGGTTCTTGCACCCCCGGGTTATCACCCATTAGTGCTCTTACAATAATATCACATAATAAACATACACACATCCTATTATAATTTATAGGTATTTCTCCAACCTACATTTATACTTCTCATCCGCATTTTAACCTCATCACTACGTATAGTATAAATATTTAGATTACTATCTCTCTCGTAATTTCCAGGGTACATTCTCTCTATATCAAAATAAGTAAAGTATCTATTCTCACATACTTTTCCGAAATCCTTTCTTGCTTAAGTTTATTATCGGACACTTTCTCTCACTCCAAGAAACCGGTAAACCCAAATTTGGACTTAAAGAAAATTTCCAAAAATTCCTTCTGTCGCTCGAACCAGAAGGGTTATCGCTTGAACCAGAAATATATCTCGCTCGAACGAGAATGAGGTGTCGTGCGAACGACCTCACGCGATATCCCTATCTCGCGCGAATGACTTCGCGCGAGATCGCGCGAGATGTCACTGTTCGCCTTCTTTCCCAGAATTCTGCGTTTTTCCACCATTTATGAACCTAAAAACCTCTAAGATTCAACACCCAATGCCTCATCATCAATACCCATCAACACCTAACGGGTTATAAATCATTCCTAACCTCCTACGGTCATTAATTCGTCATAAATCATCATAATTATATAAAATTCCCAAATCAATTCATATGAACCTTAGTTTCCAAATTTTCAATTAAAGAACCTACTCAACTTAGATTCGTTCATCAATATATAATTCAATTTCGTGATTAATCCTCTACATACATGAAGGAATTTCAACAACTTATTAACCCAGTCCTTAATCATAATTTAAATCTCCAATATTCACCCAATTACATGTAAATCATGATTAATTTCACCTATTCTAACATGAGTATGATTATTGCTAAAAGAAATCAAGTAATAAACACTTGCCTCGAATATGACGGTCTGATCCATTGGTGATGTTTGTATGGGTGTGTTCCCCTTGTCCCGATCTACACGGTGGTGGTGGTGATTGTGCAAGGTGGTGTTATCTTGGCCATTTTTCTCTTGGAATTAGCTCTCCCTCACACCTCCTATAGTCGTTCTTAACTTCCTGTAACTTTTTTAACCCTAATGGACCTTCCTTGGCTGATACAATTACTCTTAATTTTCGTCCATTAATTTAGCCAAAAAATACAATTTACCATGATGCCCTCTCGGATGGCCGGTTAGACCTAAAATCGTCCCGGGACCCAAACTAAACACCCGGGTATACTATTTTGACTATTTTGACCCTTTCGGACTCAACGACACACTCGAAATGACCATACGAGTTAGTACAAATAAATTATCTTTTTATTCTATTCAATTAGTTCCGACACGACTCACACGCGTGTGAGACTTAAATTACCAAACTGACGTATTTCTCACTTCCGACAATTTATCAAATGTTATAATTCCATATTACATATTACACAGTAATATTCAATTATTATCAACAATAAGTATTAACCCTTGGCACGCTAGTTAATAATTATTTTAATCCGGATTAATAACAAATTAATTTCTCGCATTTTAATTTAATTATTCCAACAACAATAATTAATCGCGTACTTATTCCTATAATAATAATTAATCACATAATTATTTAAATCGTAAAAAATACGGGGTGTTACAATCATGTTTTCGTTCGAGCGACGCGCCGACTCAATTTTGTTATAAATCCATGTTCCGTGATTTAGTTTCTCAAGAATTTTGCCAGTGACATTTCTGCATATCGTGTGCAAAATTTCTTAAAGTTTTTATGTTTAAAAACACTGTTTAATTCACAACAAGAATCCTTGAAAATTGTTCTTGTGAATTAGTTTGGTGTATCTCTTGCATGCACCTTAGCGAGAGGCACTCCATGGCTAACTTGTGGTACCTGCGAGATTCACTGCTGAAAACGAAGGTTGAGGCTAATTCAAAGGACTGCGATCATGTGACTCTTGCAAGCGTCATAGTTGTTCCTTAGAGATTTTTGAAGAATAGCGCGTTATGCTTATGGGGGATCAAGTAGTCTGTAAGTCGACTCTCTTGTAAATTTCTAAGTGAATAAAGGTTTTTGATTTATCTGGTTTATCACATAGCTGCATGTTTAGGATAAACAAGATAAAATTGGTTTAAAATTAGCTTCCGCATATTTAAAATCGGTGTTGCATTTTTTTATTAAAATCACCCTTTGTAATTATTTTGCTTTCTCAATTTTCATTCTCACTACTTAAATAATTATCCGTGATTACAAAGTTGGTAATTCCTAACGAAGATAAAATCTCTACCAATTTTGGACATCAACATATTGGCACCGTTTGTGGGAACGACTTCTTGTCAATGTTCTTTACCCATCCCATTCACTTGTTCACCTAGGAAGTTATCTAAGGGATGGTAAATGTTCCTAAAAGTAGCCTTGCAGCTACAAGCAACACTCTTGATCCACCTGCTCCTCCTAGTGTAGCAGATCTTCAAGGACTCTTACTTAATCTTGTTAAAGGGTAAGAAGCAATGCAAGAGTAAGTCAGGCAGTTAGCTCAAACGGTAGGATAAGTCTACCACTGCACCATCCCGGAGGGAGATACCGCCTCCTCCAACCAAAAATGAGAGAAGTAGCTATTCTAGGTCCTCCCCGAGACAGATTTTAATACCCAAGAGCGACATCGTCCATTAGACCTACTAATTACTATGATGGTCGGTTTTTCACTTTTAAGTGATCGATCATGTTAGAACGATTGAGCCTTGCTTATGCTTTTGATCTTCTTCGTCCCCGAGCAACCAGGGGTCATCATAGAGAATCGATCCGGTCCCGCGATCATAGGGAATGATCAGTTAGGTCCAGAGTGAGCATCAGAGGATCTGTGCATATTGAATAGACTTCTTAGGAAGAAAACTTAGCACAAATGGACAGTAAGGCTACCAAAGTCTCCTCAGCCAAGTCCAAACTAGAAGAGCACTCTTGGAAGGGATCAATATAAAGTTTGGAAAATCATTTGGGAGAAAAGGCTAAGAATCCTTTGCAAAAAGGTTTTGTGAAAGGATCTTCTTTTATCCAGGCCATTGTAGATTTGTCTACGCCCTCCAAGTTCAAACCACATGTGGTCGCATCTAAGTATGACGAAAAACTGATCCCGTCCTTCATGTTGAGCAGTACCACGCTGTTGTTAATATTTATTTTGTTATTGCCGAAATGCGATGCCGAGATTTTTCAAGCACAATCATTGGTCTAGCCCAGATATGGTATAATAATTTACCCCGAGGATAAATGTCTAACTTTTATCAGCTCGTCGAACTATTCATTAGTAATTTTTCTTTGGAGCAAAGACAATCAAAAGGTTAAGTCATTTACTCAGTGTTCGCCAGAGACCAAGAGAAACTACCCGGGAATATATCACTGATTTTAATAATGAGAAATTGGAAGTGGTAGATTGTGAAGAAAAAATTGGCATTACAACTTTAATGCGTGGGTTGCTTCTTGAAAAGTTGTATTATGCATTGACGAAAGAACCTCCAAAAACCATGACTGAACTGATGGCAAAGGCTAGTAAAGTCATGAACGCCAAAAAGTTATGGCTGCTAAGCAAACCCTCCACATAAAATCTGATGGTAGAATAACTCTAATAAGGAGGAACAAAAAGATAAGAAAGTTGAGAAGCCTAAAAAGTATGAGGAATAATATATGTGTACATTACATTTTGAAGGAAATTAGGGGCAATAAGGACTTTAAATGGCCCAGGAAACTGAAATCGCCATCTAATTAGAGAGATAAGTTTAAGCACTGTGACTTTTATAAAGACCATGGATATACCACCGATGACTGCATTGCCCTGAAGAATGAAATTAAATCACTCATTCACCGAGGAAATTTGACCAAGTTTGTTAACCAAACTGAAGGTCGGGACACGAGAAGAAGGTTAGAGTCCCCTTGTAAAAATAAAGACGACAAGAAAAGAGGTTGAGATAATGATTTTAAAGATGACCATGACTTGTCGACGAAACCCAGGGAGCCTGAACTTGAAGTAGACGTGAAATCTTTTAGTTGTCATTCCATTGTAGGAGGGGATACCGGGGGCGAAGATAAAGTCATGGAGAGAAGGGCCTATTTAAATGAGGCCAAAGTTTATTCCTACATTAGGCAGGTTAACTCATCAAACAAAGTAAATGGTCGAGCCAGAAAGGTGGATAAAGACAACCTAGTTATCGGCTTATCCAATAATGACTCGCCAGGAGTGATTTACCCTCACGACGACCCTCTAGTCATTACCTGCAAGGTACATCATGCCAGTATAACAAGAATTCTCGTGGATAATGCTAGTTTAGTAGATGTTATGTTTTATAATTGCTTTCACAGTCTATGGTTATAAGATAGCAAACTAAAACCCTATTATCGCCCTTTAATTGGTTTTTTCGGATAAAAGGTTTATCCTCTCAGGACTATCAAATTATAATTCTTGATCGACACTTGGCCAACAAGTAGAATCGAGAAAATTTATTTATTCGTCCTGGGCAAAAATGTTCCCTTGGCATATAATATGATCCTTGGCAGAGTTAGATTGAAGAAGTTTAAAGCGGTGTCATCTATAGTTCATCAGTATATGAAGTCCCCCACTCGCTATGAGGTTAGCGTGGTGAAAGCTAACCAAGTAGAGGCCAAATAGTGCTATTATACTTCAGCCGACCAACATGAAGTTTAGAAGATCACCACTACTCACCAAATCGACACTTTGGATCCCCGTAAAGAAGTCGATTCAGTCAAAGGGCAAGTCGCGAAAGCCACAAAAACCATCATACTATATGATAAAAAACTAGAAAGAACCACTCAGATCGATTCAAACCTATCACCATCCCTCAAATAATAATTAATTACATTCCTTAGAGAGTGAAAAAATGTGTTTGCCTGTAGCCATGGGGATATTCCTGGAATTGGCCCTAACTTCATAAGCCATGAACTTAATATCAACAAAGATGTTAAGCCAATCAAGTAGAAACGCAGGGTATTTACTCCCCTAGAAAGACGTGGCTATACAAAAGGAAGTAGATAAATTATAATAAGCTCATTTGATTCAAGACATTAAATACCCTAATTGGTTGGCCAATGTAGTGATGGTAAAAAAGAGGAATAACAAATGGCGAATGTGTTTGGATTTCATCAACATCTACAAAGCATGCCCAAAAGATCAATTTCCTTTAGCAAGGATTGATCAATTGGTAAATGCAATAGTAAGTCATGAGTTATTGAGCTTTATGGATACATACTCTGGTTACAACCAGATCAAAATGAAATCGAAGGACACAAAAAACACATCTTTCGTCACCAATTGAGGTACTTACTGCAAAAACGTTATGCCTCTTGGGCTTAAATACGCTAGAGCGACATACCAAAGGTTAGTTAATAAGGTTTTTAAAGAACAAATCGAGAAGAACATTGAAGTATATGTAGACAACGTGCTTACCAAAAGCAAGGTAACCGCTGACCACATCAAAGACCGGAGTCAGACGTTCGATCAACTGGAAAAACATCAAATGAAGCTCAACCCGACTAAGTGTGTGTTCGACGTACGGAAAGGAATGTTCTTATGCTTTACTGTGAATCAAAGAGGAATTGAAGCTAACCCAGATAAATTAAGGCACTGGTTGAGATGCAATCTCGAACATGCAATAAGGATGTACATAAATTAAAGGGAAGAGTGGTCGCCCTCAATCGATTTATGTCTCGAGCTACTGACAAGTACCAACTATTCTTCAAAGTGCTCATGAAAACCTTCGAATGGAATGAAGAATGCGAAAATGCCTTTCAAGAGTTGAAGAAGTACTTGGGATCTCTGCCATTGCTCTCCCAACCATTCTGGGAGATAAATTATATTTATATTTGGTTGTCTAAAAATTCATTGTTATCTTGGAGTTAGTCAGATTGGAAGATGGAGTTCAGAAGCTAGTGTGTTACACTAGCAAAGCATTCAAAGGAGCAAAAATTAGATATCCGCGCCTAAAAAAGCTAACCATTGCTCTTATTAAAGCTTCAACTAGAATGAAACCATACTTTTAAGCACACACCATTGTGGTCTACATATATTTACCTCTGCCCCAGGCACTTCACAATCTCAGATTGATGTCTTGGGCAGTAGAGCTGAGAGAATACGAAATCCTTTATGAGACAAGGATTATTCTAAAGGGATAAGCCATATCATATTTTATTATTGAATTTACATATATATAAATGATCAATATCCCAGGTTTTCCTGCCAAGCATACTTCCTTGAAGAAAGCTTCGCTCCAAAGCAAACTGAATTATCACCGATCGACCTGAAACATCAACTGCCCAGGAGATGGCTCATAGTTAAAATGAGTGGAGAAATAAAATATTCCAGCAAGGAGTATTATCTAAGGAGGGCTTCAATGATGATGTTCCAGTTTGGAAGTTGTATATAGATGGATCCTCA
The DNA here is from genome assembly GCA_949130495.1 of Sambucus nigra. Lineage (NCBI taxonomy): Eukaryota > Viridiplantae > Streptophyta > Magnoliopsida > Dipsacales > Adoxaceae > Sambucus > Sambucus nigra. The sequence goes on along the minus strand of OX422207.1, from coordinate 303,278,984 downwards.
TGTGCTACTGGCTGTGGAGTATGTCTTATAATTAATATTCCAGATGACACTGATGTGGATTATGCACTTTGTTTTCAATTCTAGGCCTCTAATAATGAGGTGGAGTACGAAGCATTGATCATAGGCTTGGAATCAGCCTTATCAATTGGGAGCCGAGCAGGTTATGGCACATAGTGATTCATTACTTATTGTTAATTGAGTGCTTTAAATATATAGAATCAAGGGAGATCTCATTATCAAGTATCTATATACAACTATGAAAGTCATCTCCAAGTTTTTTCAGTCAAAATGGTGAGAATACCAAGGATAGAGAATGCCCGAGCATACGCACTTGCTCGATTGGCTTCAGCGATCATGATAGAACTCGAGAGAACCATTCTATAAAAATTCTTACACACAAAAGTATAGATGCGGAGGTTATGATCAATTTTATTGAGATGGATTTAGGACCCTCGTGGACGGATCCGACTATGAGTTATATTAACAAAGGTATATTACCTACTGACCCAAAAGAACCAGGAAGTTAAGGTTCAAGGTAGCTCGTTATATGTTAGAGTGAGGAGTGCTGTAAAAAAGGGGATACACTATTTCGTTACTTTATTGTGTTCACCCCGTTGAGGTACCAGACATGATCACGAAGGTACATGAAGGTTTCTGTGGGGCTCATTCAGTTGGCCAATCATTAGTGCGAAGGATAACTATGCAAGGATAATATTGACGATTATGAGAGCAGGTTGTATTTCCTCAGTAAATAAGTGTAATAAATGTCAGAAGTTTATCGCAATTCATAGAAGACCGAGAGCTACCTTAAATCCCATTACTTCTCATTATCCTTTGGTTCTTGGGGGAACTGATTTGGTCAGCCCATTGCTAAGGACCACGTGAAAGTTCAAATACTCGGTAGTGGTGGTGGATTGCTTCACAAAATGGGTTGAGGCTGAGATGTTATTTTAAATGCCTTATAAAAGAGTTTTATCATATGCATGTATGAAAGGCCATATTCCTTCATCACTAATCATGACACATAGTTTGATAATGAGGAATTCGAAGAGTACGCATTCACTCCAAGATCCAAAAACTTCACTATGTAGCTGGACACCCACAGTGTAATGGCCAAACAGATGTCACTAACAAAACTATACTCGATGGGTTGAACAAGAGGTTGGATAATGCTAAGGTAAACTGGATAAATGAGCTGCATAGTGTTATTTGGTCATATAGAACTACGCCGAGAACATCCACCGGTGAAACTCCTTATATGCTTGCTTTGGGAACTGAGGATATGGTACCGGTCGAGATAAGTTTTCTGACTCATAAGGTGTTGAACTTCATTTTGCCTCAAACATGAACTCATATGAGGAGGTTGGATCTAGACTTGATTAAGGAAGTTAGGGAGGATGATGCACTCCGAGTAGCTGCTTATCAATAAAGAATTACTAGATACAAAGGTCATCCAGAAAGGAAATAAGTTGGAAGCAAACTAGCATGGTCCTTATCTCATCTCGACAGTCATCTGACCAGGAACTTATCGTCTAAAACCACTTAAAGGGGAATAATTTAAGAATCTATGGAACATCGATCACCTTAGGAAATATTATCAGTAATTATATTACGTATTTGATGTATTCATTTCATCCAAATTAATAAAGTTGTGATTTTTAACCAATTATGCTTCCTTCTGTGCTTTTTCTCAGGGTACAGCGATGATTACATCCCCCAATAAACTTTTACAACTTTAAAAAAGGAAAAATAATTTTAGACTTCATGTATGACTTCATCTTTAACAAGTCATGAACAAAAGGTCCATGAAACTTTATGTATGACTTAAAATAAGAAATAAGGAGTTTTACCCCACCAATTTAAATCAGGAAACCCCCAAATTCCTAATACATTTGGCTGTTAATTGTAACTAATGCAAACACTTAGCTTGAAAAATGACAAAGATTCATTTTACCTAACTACATTAGTAAACCCAAGGCCCAATAACCCAAGCTCATAACTTGACTAAACACGGATCAATCAAGCAGGTTAGTTGGTTGTACAGTTGATCAACCAATAAAAAAATAATTATAAATCAATGACTAAAATACATAGACAAACGTGTATACAAAAGAAAGTCTTTTTATTTTAACAAACTTCCACAGAATATAGACATCGAGACAGAAATAAGAAAGAAAAAATCCTTTCAGGGGATGTTTTCCCTCATCTTTATCCATCCCATCTGGAGAAACATCAAGAGTACTAGGCAGAGTAGTATTCCTAAAGTCTCTAAACTTATGATGACCACTGGTGCTCGGCTGATCCAACAAGTGAAGGGTACTAATGTAAGTATCTTCACCGTGAAGGCCATAATCCCCTAGGTATTTTCTCATTAAGCTCTGGGGAATGGCATCAGTCAGAATTCACTCGACATCAAATCTTAATGGAGGGTTAGGATTATCCAACATACTTGGATCATGCCAATGTCACAACTCATTCTTGTCATCCACCTTTAATAATACCAGCATGTTCAACTAACCCCACTTGTACACTTCTCGGCGAGATTGCTCTAGATGATCTTTCATATGAGTTATGTCATCATCATTACTATCCATCTAGATAACTTTAGTTTGCTTATGGAAGTGGAAAGTTAATCGCTCCACTTGGTCTTGGAGCTTTTTGATGGTTTTGTCTTTATCCTTTAACAGGGCTGCCTGGTTGGATAATGTTTTCTTAGCCTTTTCTTCCTCCTCAGTTGGGCGAGCAACAACCACATGTATAGAAGACTGGACGAATTTAGTCTTCCTCTTCTTCAAGCTTTCTAATTCTTTCAGCAGTATGGCATTCTCAATCTCCAATAAAAAAACACTCTCGCTTGGCACAGCTTGAGCTGATTTTTTCAAGCTATCTAACTCATTCTTTAAATTGTTATTTTCTTTTTCAAGAAGAGTGGCAACGTCCCGAAAACTTCCCACCTCCCTATTCAAAATGGACTATTTCTTCCTGAAAGCACATATAATCTCTTATAGTTTTTTATCAAAGCCACAACTCAAGGCCTCAAATTTGGCCTTATAGTCAAAATGGAGTAAACCCGAGAAAGAGTGTGATCATCTTGAAGTTGCTCGATCATTTCATAGCATGTCGTATTATTCACCACAGCTTTATCAAAGAGACAGTGCAGATGAACATAAGCTTCATTTACTTTGTTTGCGACATCTACGTCGAGCAACTCTTTTAGCTCAGTCTCAGTCAGACTTATATAGCTAGCATAAAGCAAGCTATTGCTACATCTTAACAAGCGAGTCTCAATAGAGATAATGGAATTTTTCACGATAGTAAACTGAAAAGCAAAAAGTATAAGAATCGCAAGTCCGACTAAGCCGAAAGAACAAGCATAATTAAAAGTAAAGGCTAACGAGTTGACTAAAGAAAGCTTGTCATTCATCACCAAGGAATGTGTTACAAAGGACAACTTCATTACAAAGCAAAAAGGAAAAAGATATAAAATAAAACATTAGAGAAAAGGGATACAAGATAAGAACAATTCATAAAACTGTAAGAGATTTACACCTTTTTAGTGTCTTTTGTTATTGCCTTTAAGAGGGAGGACTCATTCCCAATCACAGGTAACAAGGAGGATTTGCATGTCCTCTATTCATCATCAATATCCTCTTCCAAGTTAGGATGGGTTCCGAGATCACATCTCCGAAACAAATTAGAGTCGGTAGAAGTGTCGACCTTCTTCAAGGTAGAAGTCCATCCATCGAGAAGTCCATCCATCTTTGAATGACACCTTATTCAAGTACTCAATTTGAATAGTAGATGCAACAAAGGCTTTATCCTAACCCCTCTTGAAGGTAACTTCCTCATCTTTCTTAGTTTGGGCCTTCAGCTCTAGGAACCTTTTCTTCTCATCAGTTGCCTCGCCAGTCGAGCTAGTTGCCTTGTCCTTGATAGCCCTTACCTTGTCTTCGACAATATTTACCTTATCTTTGGCTATTGCCGCTCTATCTTCAGCTTATCTTGCCACTGTTTTTGGTCCCTCTCAAATGCCTCCTCAGAGTCCTTCAAAGATTTCTTTAAGCCTTTAAAGGCTTTTTTCATATCAGCTGATGATGACCTCATCTGGTCATCTTTAATCAATAATTGGTCATAGTCGATAAAAAATTATAGGACAATGCAATAACTAATCATTATCATATATACTTAAAGGAAAATTATTGAAAGCGGGCAAATGGATCAATAAATTTACTGCACCTAACTTTTGATTCACCCTCTCTGACAGACAGGCTCTAGATAAAGGGGTTGTCGATGACTTATCTTCTGAAAGAACTCTAGCACCAATGAATCCCATAGCTAGACTATAGTTCACTGCCACTGAGGTAGACTCAGCAGCAACTTGGTGAGTTGAACTTTTCTGGACCAATTCTTATTCGACAGTTAGTCCTTTCTTTAATCTCTTGAACCGAGGCTCTGTGGTTGTAGACTCCTTAATGTTAAAAACCAGGGGTCTATTGTTGGCAACAGTGATTTTTTGGGGTGGTGGAGAAGGCAGACCAACCTGCAGGTTAAGAACACTTTTTTTCCCATCTCGACAATGGGGGAAGTCTGGATATCGGTAATATCAAAAGACTCAAAGGGTGATGATGTACCTCTTAATGTTACTTCGTTGTCTGCTCTAAAATACCTGGCAACATAAGAAGTTGAAACGGGTTCCTCGTCCAAGTTGATTGGAGATTGGGGAATAACCTCAATTGGTCAGGCCACAAAATATGTGACAGAGCTTTCATACTCTAACAATATATAAGCATATCTAGGGTACTCTTCCCCTATTCTCTAGTTAATTGACCACAAGAACTTTAACTCGTTAAGGTTCACCTCGGACTTCTTGAGACATCTCTTCTTACTTTCCTCTGCAAAAATAAAATAAGATTTGTTAATCTTCATATCATCAAACAGTTAGTAGGCATTGAAGAAAACTAAAATTCAAAGTGTTAGCCGACCTATGCCACATTCTTCCCGGGGCTTTTGGGACTAGTATATTTTATCCCCTCACGAAGGGGGCATACTGCCAGTTCTTTACTACTACGCTGTAATCCTAATAATCCTTATTAGAATCAAGCAAGTTAACTACTAATTCCCTATTGGCTTGCATAGTCGTTAGATAATATGTATTGTCTCCTGTTGTTCCTACTTGTAACAATACATCAGTTCAAAAATCTCAATGTGGGTCCCATAAATTTCATTTAAACAATGGACCCTATTTATAACCCTCTGAGTATTGGGGCTACTCTTGTAAGGACTACATCAAAATACTTATAGAATTCAAGGAATAAATGATCTGGAGGGAAAGTTATTCCACACCCTGCAATAAATGGAGTGGGAATATAGTAGCCCTTATCAAACGATAATACATCTATAGGACCTTCCACTAATTATAAAGATACCCAATTAGGGATTTTTCGCCTTTACCATATTCTGCTAAATAATCCTCATCAACGATGTACACCATTGTTGAAGTGAAATAAAAGTAGAGGATAAAGAATAAAGAAATCTTATAGAGCTCACTACTAAACAACAAATAAGGAACACCAGGAAAAGCTTGAAGAGAAAGAGGTTGCTTAGGTGCGAAGGTTGGTAGTGAAAAGAAATGGGGGGAAAAGTTTCGTCCTTTTATATATTGACCTCGAAAGTTGAAAAGTATCGATTAACAAAACCAACGATTGAACTCTTGATGGCCGCACGTTTCCCAAAGGCATGAAAAGACCAGCGTACTTTTTGGCGGTTCATTATTTTTCAAATTATTCATAAAAATGCCACTGACTGATGTACCGGTGAAAAATTTACAAGACCATAAGGTTGCCCGCCAACCATCGTCATATTAGAACGCCGAGCAACTTTTTAGAACAAATTTTCCATCATTTCAATAAATCATCAAGCATTGAGCATTGGAGTCTTTGTTGCGAGTCAAATTATTCATGCCACATAGACCAATGAAACTGGGACACTTGTCCTCATAAGTATAGATCTCAACGCTTCATTTATTCTTGATCGACTTTAGGACTACTAAGCACACCGGCCGACCAACTTAAGAAGATAAGCCATCTGGAAGAAGAAAGGTCATTCACATGGGAATTATTAGGAGTCATTCCACATGGGCCTTAGAAGATCAATAGTTTCATTCATCGTGTATATGTGTAAATGCCTATAAAAGGCAATCCACCCCTTGGTTTTCAGAGCCACTATAAATACATCATTTCCCTTAGCTTAGGGGACAAGGTCTATTGTGCATAAATAAGACTGCCCAAAAATCTATGCAACCACCCTCAATACTAATACCCTAATCGTGGACGTAGGCTTTCCCCAAGCTGAACAACGTTAAAAATCCTTATTATCCTATGCTACTTTTAGTCTCACTACTTAAATAATTATTTGTGAGTATGAAATTGGTAATTTACAGCAAAGATAAAATCTTTACCAATTTTGGACATCAACATCGTACCATATTTTTATGTTATTATTTCATTGTTAAGTTTGGTACAGAAATAACATAGGTGTAGATTATTAATATATTACTACGCGTAGCATAATGCATGATACCAGACATAATATTCGTAGATAATCTCTTATAAATAAACAATTAATCATTGACTTACAAGCATGGGATTAATATCGATTATATTATGTGACACGTTTAAAACGATCTATTTATAGCTAGTTATGTAGATGTAGGTTATCTTTGTGATCCTCACAAGTAATAATCAAAGCACTTATGAATTCCACCCATCAACACATGTTACTACAACTACCCATGAAGGCAATAATGCATGTATAACTCAAATAAAAGGATCTTAAATCAAGAGAGGTATGACTTGCGCATTTCATTTTTTTATATACATGAACTCCAAATAAGTTATGCCATTGAAGTAAAATAAATCAGATAAAGTGATATTTTCACCCCTCTTCACCAAAGTCTAATGGAACTTGCGTTTGGGAAGAAAAATGAGAATGACGTAACAACCTATTTGTTTCACCAAGTCATTGCCGAAAACAACATTTTAGAAGCGTGTGTATGAGACTGGTATGCATAGACTTAATCATCATAGAAATGCCACAACGAGGGAGAGTATATCATTAGTAAAACTTTGTATCTTGCCTTTTTTTTTTTCAAATTGTTATTTTTATAATTTAGTAAACAGAAGAATTCTTATTCGACATATCATAATAACTAAGCAAGTTCCATTTCATATTGATTTGCCGAAATAGGTAATGAAAATTCTTAATTTGATTAATAATATAATGAAATGAGCCAATTTTTCGAGTCAAATCGATTCAGATTATTCCAATATTTTATGACTTATTTGTTTGTTGCACAAAAAACCTTTTTGAATTTCTGGTAGAAAGAGATTTCCTAAATGATAAAGCTTTTAACACCGAGGGAATATAACATGAGATTTATGGGAAATACGCGCGTTGTTTTAACGAGGCAAAGCGCGTCTAACATCAGTTCAGTGATCATGAAGAATGTTGTACTCAACTCACTTTTTTTTTCACTGAATTTTTCTTTAGTAAGATTTTAATGAGCCAATTGTTATTGAACGGTGGACGTGATGAACATCCAAGAGGAAATGTTGTATATAAAATTATTGGTGGATGTCCATATGTAAAAGATGGTGTAACTTATCATGCATCGATTTTGTGAAACAAGTGAAGAGGTGATCCTTGTGTATAAATAAATAACTTTTTCTCGCATTGTTCTTTATTAATTTTATAAAGTTATTTACCCCAGTGACTCCTAAACTATATTAGTGCGACCATTTTAGCCCCTAAATAATTTCTTTTGACCTTTTCGATCCCTGAACTACAAAAAATGCCATTTTTAAGTCCATTTGTTGACTACTTCGTTAAAGTTAACAGAATTTCTATACAAGTCAAGTATCCTCATTAAAAAGTACAAAAAATTAAAGAATTTGCAACATTTAGAACCAAAACAGAAAAAAGGGACTTTCCAACACTAAAACTGGTTAAAATATCGTTTTTACTTATAATTCAACACGACCCAATTAAATACTATACAAAATCTTTCCTTCCTTAACACAGGCACGACTCAAATAAAGCGTGAGATGGCGTGAAAACGTATTTATAAACCACCACAAATACGACCCAATTAACACGACACTAATTTTTTTTACCTAACACGAACACAATCAAAATAAATTATGACACTACAGAAAGTCATATTTTAATGTCATATAAACACGACCCAATTAAAACACGTCACGACACAAAACAATTTTTTTAAACCTAACACGAACCAAATAAAATGCTACACAAAAATGAGGCGACACAAATTCTTTTTTTAATCTAACATGAATACGATCGAAATAAAATGTTACGTGATATGAAATCGTATTATTTTACCTAACACGGATACAACCATAATATGACACATAATTCTTTTTACCTAACATGAAAATGACCCGTATAGAATGCAAAACAACATTAATTTTTTTTTTTACGTACAACGAACACGACTTAATTATAACACGACATAAAATCTTATTTTACATAACACGAGCATGACCTAATCAAAATGCAACACTACATAAAATGTCATATCGAGTGCACAAGGCTCCCGCTTTAGCAGGGTCTAAAAGAGGTAGATGTAGGCAAATCTTACCTCTATTTTTGGAGAGGTTGCTTCAAAGACTCGAACACGTGACATGATGATCTGGGGGGCAAGCACTTGTCATCACACCAAGTTCGCTTTCTAAAATGCAACACTACATAAGAAAATATTTTTTTTAACCAAAATTCATGTTCATAAGGATGTGATAAAGTTTTACGCCAACTATCAACCTAACACAACAATCCTCCTTTACCCCGGATTTGACAATATAATGATTTTATGTTGTATCTTCTTTTATTGGGTCGCATTCGTGCCCGAAAAATAATATGATTTCATGCCTAGTCGCATTATATTTGGACAATGTTTATGTTAGTTAAAAATAATTCCGCGTCGTATTTTAATCGAGTAATGTTTTTATCACGTAAAAAATACGATTTCATGTTGAGTCGCATTTTGTTTGGTTCATGTTATTAAAAAAAAGATTTCTTACCGTGTCGTGTTCATTTGAGGTTATAAAATATGACTTTATATCGTGTCGTATTTTATTTTTCTCATATTCGTGCTAGATAAAAATGACTTTGTGTCTTATTAATAGGGTCGTATTTGTATTAGTTTAAAAATAAAATTTAATGTCATGTATTATTTTATTTTGGTCATTGTTAACGCAAAAATTATCCATCTACGAGGACCAATCAGAAAAGGACACGTGTCATCCTACGTGGTAATATTCGACACCCGAGGAGAGTTGGTCGGCACCCGAGGAGTGTTAGTCGGCACCCGAGGAGAGTTGGTCGGTACCCGAGGAGAGTTAGTCGACACCCGAGGAGAGTTAGTCGGCACCCGAGGAGAGTTGGTCGGCATACCAACCAGGAAGATCAAAGGATAACTATGCATTTAATGTGCATTAATGAAGATGGCAGCGCATTTAATGAGCCTTGATGTACATTTATATTGTAGATGACAACACATAGCATACCAAGCAATTCAACAATTAGATTCGTTGAATGTAGACATAATGTATAAATGTTTACATACAATGAATCTCTTCATCCCCCATCACTATAAATACATGTATTCCCTTAGCCAAAAAGGGAACAAGAGATCCAAGAAAACCAAGAACCGAGAGACACCATACACAAGATCCACACCTTTTTCTCTCTCTACCACATTGTGCTAATGTAAACCCCCGGGAATAAAATAACAGTGGACGTAGGCCATTCTTATAAGGCCGAACCACTTTAAAAATATTTGTCTCTTATATGTTTGATGTGAATGTTTTTCTTCATCTTCAATCTCATCCTCATCATTTATCTGCTGTTGACGCCACTAAAATGTCAGTGACCATTTTTTGTCTTCAACAGATTGGCACCGTCTGTGGGAACGTGTTACAAGCATTGTTCTCCATCAAAAGCTAAGTTTTTATTTTCTCTACGTATAATCAATTTTACATACATCTTTTGATTCAATCATGATTTTTATGTTTATATACATAAATTAATTATCCAATTTTTATTTGCAAAATGTTGCATATCATGATTTTTAAATCATAAATGTTAGATTAATTCTTATTTAGAAATCTGAAAAATAATGGATTTCATAAATCATAACTTTTTGCTTGATTCTCAAGTTTCAATTTTATATCATGGAATAAATATTTTAAATGATTAAATATACCAATATATACGATGGTGATAAGATTTGATAATTTTCTTTGTTGATTTTGAAATAATTTGTGAAAGATCTTTGATGACTATTCAAATTCTCATCATATTTTTAATAAAAGAATGGGAAAAGGTTAAAGACAATAAAAAGTTTTCTCATGGAAATCATGACCCAGATCTATTTTATCTTTTCAAGTTTGAGTCTCTTTGCATTCATTTTTATGAACCATATACTTAATTTGGTTCAACTTCCATTTATGTCAATAAAGTCAAATTGATTGATTTTTGATATAAATTTGGTAATAACTTTAATCATTCACCATATTTGTATCTCTCCAAATAGGGAATAAGAAGGGATCAATATAAAAAATAATTTTCTCTCACCTGAAAAACCCACTAACTGTAGTTGGTCGACGAGGAAAAAATATTCCAAACTGTATCAACGTAGTTGGTCGACGAGGAAAAAATATTCCAAACTGTATCAACGTAGTTGGTCGACGAGGAAAAAATATTCCAAACTGTAGCAACGTAGTTGGTCGATGAGGAAAAAATATTCCAAACTGTATCAACGTAGTTGGTTGACGAGGAAAAAATATTCCAAACTGTATCAACTATAGTTGGTCGACGAGGAAAAAATATTCCAAACTGTACCAAGTATGGTTGGTCGGGGATAAAAACCCACTAACTGTAGTTGGTCGACGAGAAGAATTTATCGACCTTGGTTGGTCGGACACATTTTATGAAAAAGACAAAAATTTACCAAGTATGGTTAGTAGGGTATAAACTCTCACTAACTATAATTAGTCGACGAGCACAATTTAACAACCTTGGTTGGTTGGAAAAATTTTAAACATTTTTATACTCATTACTTTATTATTAAGTGATCGAGCAACATTACTAATACTTGTAATTTTTTTATTACTAAGTTGGTCGATGAACAACACAATATTGCTATCTTTTTAACTTATACATATGCACAGATGCAGAGTATTTTACAAGACAATAGCAATTAAGATGCGAATAAAAATGAAAGTCTTTCATTAAAATCAAAAACAAAATACATTGAGAATGAAAATGTATCCTAACTATTACATTGAGATTCCTACTCTATTGGTTTCTTTACCTCTTCTTTTGAAACAGGTTCCTCGCCAGCAGGAAGATCATCCAAAGCATAAGGGGAGTTTATGAAGTTAAGGTGATGCAGCATTCTGATGTTCATCACAGATGGTCTGTTCGAGCAGCTCTTGCTCGTCCCCGAGAACCTCTTGCTCGTTACCGAGCAGAGGTAGAAGTCAAAATCAACATCTACAGCACTGAGATCTTTTGCTACTACTGTCTCGACCAATAATGAAGAAGAAGTTGTGTGAAGATGTTTCGAAGTCCACCACTAGCTTGGTACTAATTAGATTGAAGAGTTGGGTTCAAAAGCTAGTATGTTACTCGACAAAGTATTCAGAGGATCATAAATCCGAAGAATCAAGCACGTGAAGTTAGCACTCAGTGGCTCGGCACAGGAGGCAGTTGGTCGGCTAGCAAACCAATCAACATACTTGAAGATTATGACAAGATACAAGTTGCATACTACACTACACCAAAATGGGCAAATTGTCACCTTTCAGCCGGCCAGCCTTGTCAAGGTCATTGACCGTGACAAAAAAACACGCGTTTTATGTCACGGTCATTGACCTTGACACGACCGTGACAACTAATTGTCACGGCCATTGACCGTAACAAGGCCGTGACAAATTTAATTGTCACGGGCTTGTCACGGTCAATGACCTTGACACGACCGTGATAACTTTTTCAGCAAAAACCATTTCCCCCTTCTTTTTTCCCTCCCACCGTTCCCTCCCCCTCTCTCTCTCTCTCTCTCTCTCTCTCTCTCTCTCTTTTCCATTTATATATATATTTGTGTGTATATTTATGTGTGTATGTGCATATATATATGTGTGTATGTGTGTGCGTGTGCGTGTGTGGGGGGTGGGGGAGGAGGTGGTGGAGGGGGGCAGGGGGTGGGGCGGGGTGGGGCAGGGTGGGGGAGGGGGTGGTGGAGGGGGCAGGGTGTGGGGTGGGGTGGGGTGTGTGTGGTGGTGTGTTTTGGGGGAGGGGGTGGTGGAGGGGAGGAAGGGGGTGGTGAAGGGGGGCAGGGGGTGGGGTAGGGTGTGGTGTGTGTGTGTGTGTGTGGTGGTGTGTGGTGGGGGAGAGGGTGGTGGAGGGGGGCAGGGGGTGGGGTGTGTGTGTGTGTGTGGTGGTGTGTGGTGGGGGAGGGGGTGGTGGAGGGGGGCAGGGGGTGGGGTGGGGTGTGTGTGTGTGTGTGAATAGGTATAATTTTTTTCACTCCCTCTCTAACCCTCCACAATTGATTCTTATGCTAAAATCCTCGCTTACACAATATATATAGGTATAATTCACGGGCTTTAGCTAAACTAGGGTTTTATAGAGTTTCGCTCCTACTACTTGGGCAATGACTATACTAGGGACCAAAGATAAATAAATAAACTGGATTCAAAGTAAATACTAGGAAATCCCAATTTATAACCGTCTAATTTATATCCTTTATTTATTTAATCACGATTCATTCCACTAAATAATCATGATTGCACTCAAATTTAATTATTTATAAATCACTCGAAAGAATGTGTTATTATTATTAAAGTTGATTACGGTATATTATGATTCTCCACGTTATGTTTTCGATACCCTCTTGGTTAAATAAATTCTCTACTAACCGATTTTAATGAATATCTGATCAATTCCTTGATTCTAAAACTTAATTCTATAGGATTATAAAATAGTTCATCGGTCGGGTAAACAAAACATATAAGTCTATCAAGGGGTATCACAATCCAAATTATTTCTTGGACGTGAATTCCTCCAAATTATGATCTCATACATATTCACACAATGATTGACCAACTTGCGAGGATCTATTGTGAGCATCCTTAGACTTGTAGGGGGTGGGGTGGGGTGGGGTGTGTGTGTGTGTGGTGGTGGGGGAGGGGGAGGGGGAGGGGGTATAAACAACTAAAAAAATGGGCGTATGCCGCCTATTTGTGAGCATATGATATTCTTTAGTAAAAGGCGAAATAGTAGTTCATTGTGTGCTCATTGTGTGGCCTCATCAATCTACAATACACTACATAACTAAAAGTTCAATAAAAAAGCCGAGGACTTGCTTTATCTACACATAAGCATGATATATATACTCCAAACAACTGATCTCTTTATTTATCTACACATAAGCATTGAACAATGGTTAACCTTAAAACTAAAATAAACAGAGTATAACTTGATAAACCCAGTACCAAATAATTATATTTAAAATTTCACATCTGATCATAAAAACTAACATATATACACAACACTAAAAGTAGACATCAATTTTATAAATAATTGATAATAGTTGGATAATAATTGGATAATAAACATCGGGAGGGGGTGGGGGTGGGGGTGGGTGGGGTTTTGAATATTATTTACATTCAAAATAAATAATTGATAATAGTTGGATAATAATTGGATAATAATTGTTTTTATACCTATAGAACAACTTAGATAGTGTGTGTGTGTGTGTGTGTATGTGGTCAATACATGAATTTATTTTTGTATTTGAATTATCCCATGAATTTATTTTTGTATTTGAATTAACACATTATATGAAACATACTTGAAATTAAATATAGTGCGCATAGATACTAGCATTCTAGTTCTTATGCGTACGCATTCAATAACCCTTAGACCCGTTCGAGAGTCATTATCCCTGTAATGAGATCTCTCGAATTGTCCCGTTTGGACAGTTTGAGACTGTATAATTTATGTATAATATTCTTATTGGCTTAAAATTGTTACTTTTGGAGGAAGTTCTGCAGTCGTATCTTAATGTTCTCTGGGTACATACTAGATTGACAAGTGTGACTGTTATTTTAATTGACCAATTGAAATAACACTCACACCTGCCAATCTACACCATGTACTTGGAGAACTATGGGGATATGCTGTCGAATTTTTTTCAAATCGTAACAATGTGCATGAGCTGTTAAATATATTACAGAAAAATGCATTCTTGAATGGGATAGGACCACTTACCCTTTAATAGGATAATTAAATGATGGGATAATTAAATAAAACATACTATAAATCTAAGTTTTGTTTACCTTTAATAGGTGTTTAGTTGTGGTAGCTGTGATGGGATATCCGAAATACAAAGAGTGGATGGGTGAGACTAATAGAATGGGGGATGTGTTTCGCAGAGGTGATAACGAATTTGTGAAATATGCAAAGAGATGTCGTAATGATGAAGAGTTTCCGTGTCCGTGAGCTAGGTGTAAGAATGGTAAGGTGTTTGAGTGGAAAACAGTTGAACTACATTTGTTAAGATCGGGTATGCAAGATAGTTATCGATTTTGGAGTTTTCACGGTGAATTGAAAGTTCCTTTTGTCCCTGACCAACCTTCACAACATCCTTCAACAAGTAGAATAGATGAAGAAGGGGACGACGTAGATCATAATATGTTAGAGGATTTAGTTGATGATGCGTACGGAGTTTATGAAGCTGAGGAGAATAAGGTTACTGATGATGTAGAAGAATCAAGTGCTCGTGAAGATAACACGATAAAACTTGACGATGACTACCAAAGTTTAAAATTTAAGGCGACCCAACCGTTATACTCTGGTTGTGATAAAGATAAAAAAACTTTACATGCCATGGTTGGTTTTCACAATTTGAAGACGCAGTACGGTTTGTCTGGCAATTGCGTGACGAGAATTCTGAAATGGGTGAAGGGCTTATTACCCAAGGTGAATACACTTCCAAATAGCTATCCTGTTATGAAGAACAGTTTGAAAGGTTTGGGAATGAAGTATAAATCGATTCATGCTTGTGTGTATGACTGCATACTATACCGAAAGGAGTATGAAAATCTCGATCGTTGTCCGGTATGCGATGAACCTAGATATGTCCAATCTACTAGTAAGGAAGGCACAAGCTCAAAAGTACCTCAAAAAGTATTGAAATATTTTCCCGTTGGGCCTAGATTAAAGCGATTTTTCACAGTACCATGGATTGCAGAGGCAATGACTTGGCATGCTAGGGCAGAAGTAGGGGTAATATCATGCGTCATCCTATTAATTCTACTGCCTGGCGGAGGATGAATTATGAGTATCCCGATTTTACTCGAGAACAACGCAACATTCGTTTGGCTATATCAACAGATGGTTTCAATCCATTTGGAAATCTAAGCACCAATCAGAGTGTATGGCCAGTGATCCTAGCCCCACTCAACCTCCCTCCTTCACAGTGTATGAGACCTGAATTTTCGATGATGGATTTATTGATACCTGGGCCAAAGGCACCAAGTGAAGACATTGATATCTACCTGGATCCTTTGGTAGAAGAATTAAATGAGTTGTGGGAAGAGGGTGTGCAATCATTTGACTCTTTTAGAAAAGAAGAGTTTACGCTGAAAGCTATGTTGATGTGGGCAATTCATGATTTTCCAGCTTATGGGACATTATCCGGATGTGTAGTACATGGTTATTTGGGGTGTCCTATTTGTGGAGAGGAGACTGAATCTCTTCGTCTATCCTCCAGCTTAAAAAATGTATACCATTGCCACAGGAGGTTTTTACCCCCAGCTCATAGTTTCAGATTTGAGAAAGCTTCCAATTTTTTATTAGGCGGAGTTGAACATAGGCTACCGCCGAGACAACTTTCGGGTTCAGAAATTGAAAGTAAATCTTCTGAATGTGGCCCAAATATGCCAGGTAAGAATCCCAAATTTAAGAATGTCAAGCATAAGAAGACCCCAACTAGGAATGAAACTGAGATAAGAAAGACATGGTCTCGGAGGTCAATTTTATTTGACTTGCCTTATTGGAAGAAAAACCCGGTGCGTCGTGTATTGGATGTGATGCATGCAGAGAAGAACTTCGCTGAACATATTGTGGGTACTTGCCTTGGGAGGAGTCATTCGAAGGATGGAGAAAATGCACGAAAAGACCTTAAAACGTTAAAACTTAAACCACAACTATGGTTGAAAGAAGATAGTAGGGGAAGGACAATAATTCCCCCTGGTGCGTTTACTTTGACGAGTGAGTAAAGGAAGGTGCTTCTAGACACAATATATAATTTGAAGGGCCCATCTACTTTTTCGTCCAACTTGCAAAGGATTGTGAATTATGTTACTCATGATTTACATAAGTGTAAGTCCCACGATTGGCATGTGATCATGCAATTGGTTCCTCTATTGTTTAAGCACTGTTTCTCCAAGCACAAGGATTTGCGTAGGGCTATTATGCAAATTAGTATTACCTTCTCCCTCTTGTGTGAGAAGGTAGTGAATCGAAAACACATAGTGGCCGCAACATTGGCTGTGAACGAAGCGATTTGTGTATTGGAGAAGTACTTCCCCCCAGCATTCTTTGACATAAGTGTTCACTTGTTGGTACACCTATGCGACGAGGCACTTCTTTGTGGTCCAGTTAGATATCGATGGATGTATCCGTTTGAAAGATTGATGAAAGTTTTTAAAGATTACGTCAAGAATACGCGATATATTGCAGGATCAATTGCAGAGGAATACATCACCGTGGAGTCATCAATATATACTCGGGAATATATGACTGACTCTACCAGCGTTGATGACACTGATGAATTCCTCGATGGTGGTGGTAATGTGATGGGAAAACGAGTGAAATTAACGAGTTTGCAACATGAACAAGTAGCTCGTTATCTATTTGACACACATGAAGATGTCGAAGAATGGAAAAAGTAAGTTTCGAATATTATAATGTTTAACATTATTTTAGATTATTTTATACATGATTAATTTTGTAATATGCAGTAAATATGAAGCCTGTGAGAACAATAAAAGACGAAAAACAGTGGTACAATCACACAGCGAATTTAGGCTATGGTTGACACAAAAGGTAATTACAATGAAAACAGTCGTTATATAACGTTACATTACACTCAAATTTTACCACTAATATAATTAATTTATCTATATTCTCAGCTCCTAAAGATGGGTGATGCGACATCAAGGCTTGCTCGTCTAGCCACTGGACCCTTGTTCGTGGCACAAGAGTACAAAAAATATCAATTGAACGGTTACATTTTCGGCACTAAAGTGTACGAGGAAAGTACAAATGTACAGAACTCGGGAATTTCATACAAGGCTCTTACTTTCTTTCGAGCGAACGCAAAAGATAAAAACCTCGTTGAAGCTGAAATGACTTACTATGGTGTAATCCAAAATATATTTGAATTGGATTATATAAGCTTCAAAGAGGTTGTATTTTACTGTGAATGGGTAAGAGTTGAGGATAAAAATGCCCGAATTTGAAACAATTTTTTAATTTGTAATAAATATTTCAATTTGTATCGAAACATCCATTTTTAATGCTTTTACTTGATCTGCACTTTATCATTTTCACTCTTGTGTAGTGTGCGTGTGTGGATAGGAGATTAATACATAAATATTCCAACTACATCTAAGTTTTGTTTATACTAATCCATGAATATAAGCTTCTTACCTTTAATAGGTGATTAGTACATAGTTATTTGGGGTGTCCTATTTGTGGAGAGGAGACTGAATCTCTTCGTCTATCCGAACACTAAGAAATGCCATAATCCTATGGAGCGATGCTCTGCAAATTCCTCCCAACCGTTATGTAGCCAAACATCACCGGTTGAAGTTGTCAATTCCACTTTCCATACCCCACCACTTGGAACTTCTAGCAAAACATGGGAGACCATTCAAAGGTGGAGTTGACAACTTCAACTACTGATTTTTGGCTACACAACGGTTGGAAGGAATTTGCAACGCATACCTCCATAGGATTATGGTATTTCTTAGTGTTTAGATATGAAGAGAATTATAATTGACACGATTGCCCGGGGTACATTAGTTGGAAGGAGGTGCCATATGAGCTCAAGTTAGCTGTTTGAGTGACACTACATGTAATGTATTTATATTTATATGTCAATTTCGATTTCGATTTCAATTACGATTTATATTTATCTATATTTGAGGGGCGGATACTAATTTTACTTTATTTCAATTCAGGGGACAGGGAGTGGCCCTAAGGATAGGCCACATATGCTCTATACTTATGTGGCTATTCGGACGTGAAGGGAAGGATAATGAGGTGTTCCCGAGCGTCGCGGTACAAAATCTCTTTTCCATGCAAATAGTTTGTAGATTTGAGATAAAATGATGGTGATGTTGTTTCTTTTTAAATAGTTTCTTATTTGAATATATATTTGCATTATCTTTAGTTTGTTCGGATATATGATGTTTGGAACAGGTACAACGTTGCTATAACAGGTACAAATATACTGCTGGGCAGTGGCAGTGGCAGTGGCCATACTGCCCAGCAGTTTTTTTTTTAATTCTGCCCAGAATTGTCACGGTCATTGATCGTGACACGTCCGTGACAAAATTGACACGGACGTGTCACGGTCAATGACCATGACAATTTTTTTAAAAAGGGTCACGGATTTGTCACGGTTTATAACCGTGACAAACGTGCCACGGTCATTGACCTTGACACGACCGTGACACGATCGTGACAAAAAAAGTTGTCTCGCCTCGAAATGTCACGGTCATTGACCTTGACAAGGTGGATTTGTCAAGGTCAATGACCTTGACAAATGGACAGATTTGGTGTAGTGCTATGGCATGGCTGTATCCAAATTCCCAGGGGTGATACATAGCACACAGAGTTCCTCAAAAGAAAGATTAACAACCATCGATCAGCCTGCATCATATGTCGTCCAGGAGATAATGCACTTTATGTTGAACAAATCAAGAAAGTAGATCAAGAATTTCACGAGCACCGAGCAATACTGCAGAATAAATACTCCATCCTTTCAAGTAAACCATCAAGCATGGAGCATTGGGGGCTTCTGTTAACGCAAAAATTATCCATCTACGAGGACCAATCAGAAAAGGACACGTGTCATCCTACGTGGTAATATTCGACACCCGAGGAGAGTTGGTCGGCACCCGAGGAGTGTTATTCGGCACCCGAGGAGAGTTGGTCGGTACCCGAGGAGAGTTAGTCGGCACCCGAGGAGAGT
Source organism: Sambucus nigra (assembly GCA_949130495.1). NCBI lineage: Eukaryota > Viridiplantae > Streptophyta > Magnoliopsida > Dipsacales > Adoxaceae > Sambucus > Sambucus nigra. The sequence goes on along the minus strand of OX422207.1, from coordinate 303,259,636 downwards.
TGGTCGGCATACCAATCAGGAAGATCAAAGGATAACTATGCATTTAATGTGCATTAATGAAGATGGCAGTGCATTTAATGAGCCTTAATGTACATTTATATCGTAGATGACAACACATAGCATACCAAGCAATTCAACAATTAGATTCGTTGAATGTAGACATAATGTATAAATGTCTACATACAATGAATCTCTTTATCCCCATCACTATAAATACATGTATTCCCTTAGCCAAAAAGGGAACAAGAGATCCAAGAAAACCAAGAACCGAGAGACACCATACACAAGATCCACACCTTTTTCTCGCTCTACCACACTGTGCTATTGTAAAACCATGGGAATAAAATAACAGTGGACGTAGGCCATTCTTATAAGGCCGAACCACTTTAAAAATATTTGTCTCTTATATGTTTGATGTGAATGTTTATCTTCATCTTCAATCTCATCCTCATCATTTATCTGGCCATTTTAGTGGCGTCAACAGTCATATTAATAGTTCTCTCTCTGTTAGAGGTGAAAATGAGGCGAGCCGAGCCGAGCTTAAGATTGCTCAAGCTTGGTTTGTAAATGTAAACGAGCTTAAAAGTATGTTCAAACTCGGTTCATTTATCCTACGATCCAAACTCGAACGAGCTTCTAAGCAAGCGAATACGTGCCGAGCTCGAGTAGATTGATTATTTTATACTAGTTTAATATGGATATCGATGATCGAGCCGAATTCGAGCCGAGCTCAATAAGACAATGAGCCTAATTTTTTGTTCAAGCTTGGCTCATTTATTTTACGAGCTAGTCTCGAAGGAGCTTTTTTCCGAACGATCACGATCCGAGCTCAAGTAGCATGATTCATTTTACAGCGCTTCTCTGCCTCTCTTTGTTTAGGATAGTTTTCTTAACGAGAATAGTTCAAGAGCCACCGGGTAAATAACTCTAGCAGACCCGATCCGCCCAACCTGACCCGATCCGGGGTTGACCCGTCCCGTCCCAGCCTAGATTTGACTTGACCCATCACGTTCAAATTATCCAATCCGATCCGCTTTTGATACGTTCAAATTTATTTATATCCATTTTTGACAAGTGCATAACCGCATTCTTAGGAGACGAGGGTATATCTTCTTTTCCCCATTTTCCTACTCTTCCAACTCCATCCCGTAACAGAACAACAGAAGCAGCTAACCCCCGGAGTTAGAGAGATAGAGAGAAATGACAACTCGAATAGCTCCGGGAGTGGGAGCGAACCTGCTAGGTCAACACTCCGCCGAGAGGAACCAAGACGCCACCGCCTACGTCGGCAATCTCGACCCTCAGGTTTCCTTTTCCCCTTTTATGCCGTCTAAATCATCACCAACTTAGGGTTTTCGTTTCTTAATTCTTTATTGGAAGCTTCAACTTCAACCTCTCAACTCATATTGAATCGCAAGTGCTCCACTTTCTACTTTCAGAATTGATTGCCATCGAATCACAATATTTTATACAAAATTCATAGAACACCATTAAAATATTTCTACATGAATGACGCTAGCTGATCTCTTTAATCAATTTAGAGCTTATAGATAGAAAAAAGGAAAATGACAGCCTGTAAAATAGGGAAAATGAGAGGTGCATCCTTTGTCAACTTCCCAAGTAGTTGAGTAGGCTAAATATCCATACTATGTAAGATTATTACTCAATAATGTTGCTGATCGAATTTTCAGTCTATATAACTGGTCATATATTTCAAATGCGATTTTGGTGTGTAACTTCAGAGTTTGACATGTGTTGTAATTTACAGTAGTTTTACCATTAAGGATTTTCCTAGCGTTCCGTTAATTGGTTCAACTTGTGTTTGAGCTTGTGCTTGTGTTCTTTTGTATGCAGGTAACTGAAGAATTGTTATGGGAGTTGTTCGTTCAAGCAGGCCCTGTTGGTATGTTTCAGTATGCCATCATTATTTAATAATTTTATTTATAGGAAATGTTACTATTTTGTTACTTTCTGCACCATGCCATTAGCATGGTTGGAAAATTTGGCTGTGTTAGCTTTGTTTGGATTTGTTTGGTTTAAGAGGCTGACATAGTCTGAAAGACATGATGAAACGAAAGATTTCATTCAATTTTTTTTGCCTCTCGTTGGGCTACTTCGTTAAAGCATTTCTGGAATATTTTGTTTTGGTGCATTCTATTGAGTTGGACGGAGCTTGGGACATGAAGAATTGTTATTTGCTTTCTCCTTTCTTTCGTTCGTTTTATATATTTTCCCCTTATTTGGCGGCCTTCCTGTTCTTCGTTTTTGTAATTTTATGCAATCTTGTCATTTTAGCAACGTTTGTTTCTTATCAAAAAGGTCGAGTTTCACAAATTGGATTGGATTGTCCCAATTCTGTGAAGAGAAGCTTTTGATGATAGTTACTAGCGCATCATTGTTCCGTAAGAAAATGAGTGGTGCCAGCCATTATTTTTTATTTTGTTATATATACCTTTATGTTTTCAAAAAAAAAAAAAAAAGCCGACCCCAAATAATCGGGAAAAGGCTTTGTTGAGTTGAGTATACTTTTATGTTTTCATGCCCTAATGTGTGCAAGAAAAATCACACAACTGTGTCTTTTTTTCTTTCCTTTCCTTTTTCTCTTTTAACAAACTTTATCTCATTAGTCATCACTCACCATAAATATTGGTTATAAAATATGATAAGTTTTTAAAAAACTCATCAAGACATGGGGCTTTGGAGATGATGGTTTATTCTGTTGTGTAACATATTTGTATGCTCATCCTCTATATCTTGGTAACTTTTCAGCATCTGATTAGTTTCACTTTATAATTTTGCTAGTTAACGTGTATGTTCCGAAAGATAGAGTCACAAATCTTCATCAAGGTTACGGATTTGTGGAATTTCGGAGTGAAGAAGATGCCGACTACGTAAGTGTTTCTTCTTGGCAGCAACTGTTCATTCTTACATGCTTAATTGTCTGTTTAGCATGTTAGCTTCTTGTTTTAAGTTCTTTAATTTTGATTATTGAAAATTTTCCCCCAATTACAGGCAATAAAGGTTTTAAACATGATTAAACTCTATGGGAAGCCTATACGAGTGAATAAGGTGTGCTTTTTATTTGTCTTTATGATTTGGCACTGCTTATCAAATTACGAAGCACATTACGATTTTAGTTTTGAAGTCCTTAAATGATTTAATGGGAATGCTGATGATTTATTTTCTTTCTGCCTTTTGGGTTCCAGGCTTCACAAGATAAGAAGAGCCTGGATGTTGGAGCGAACCTTTTTGTTGGAAATCTTGATCCTGTAAGAAGTTTATTTTTTTGGCTCATTTGTACACCCCTCCTTTTTTTTTTGGTCTTACTTTAATACACAATATATATTCAGCTGCTTAGCCACAACCACCCAACGGCCCAAAATTTTGACCCTCAATTCCATTGGTTGAAAACATTAAAAAATGAGGAACCAATGCCACTTACATTTCTCTTATTTCGAAGTTCTAAAGAATGGGGAGTGTGGGCCATGCTAACCCTCATTAAGTAAGGTAAAAAAATCTTGATTCCACCCACCCACCGACCATCACCTCCAATTTATATCACCTGTGTCATATATTTTGCTGCACCTCTCTATTAATTGTAACAACATCAAACTTGGCTCAATATTCTTTGCAGGATGTGGACGAGAAACTTTTATACGACACTTTCAGTGCATTCGGAGTCATTGTTTCAAATCCCAAGGTCAAAGCTCTACTTTTTCACTAGTACATGCTGTTGTAGTTTTGTTTTGTGTTTCTTGTCGACATATATGAAGCTCACTACAAACGTAAGGTTTTTGATTTTCTGTAAAGTAGAAAACATGTTTTCTTATGCACAGTTTTAGGTTGATCTTTTTGTTAATAATTTCTCTTTTCCCAGTGCATGATATGAACATTTTTTTAACTTTTTCTGCATACTATGCTTTGTAAGGTAGGATTTTGTAATTCATTACAGCAGTTTCTATAAAAGTTTCACGATGATTATTAACTGAGCTTGATGGTTGAGATGATACACGGTAAAGAATTAATAACCTTTTTCTATGGATAAGTAAGAGATTTAAGAACTTCTAAGTCGAGGAAAAGAAAGAGAGTAATTAAATAGAAAAAATCTTTTACAATGCAATGTTCACTGGTACTCCGAACCCCAAAGAGCACTCCTTGCACCACCAAGTCCTGATTGGGATGTACACTTGGTAAATTCTTAATTTCTTGGTAAATATATTTGTCATACAAAAGATACAGTACAACTCATCCAACAAAATAAAGTAGCCGACATGACATTATAAGAAAGAGAGAGATGGAGAGATAGATAGAGAGAGTACCAGGAGGATGAAAAAGGGGCCAGGTAGTTAGGGAGAGGCTTGAGCTGGTTTTGGTTATAACTTCTTTTTATTACCTCCCTATACATCTGAAAGCTATAAAGGCGTCAAGTGTGTAAGATTAAGGTTAGTGACTTACCAAACTCATAGCCTGGAAATGCAAAGGTGTGACGGAATAAGTTTTGCTAGTGCCGGTGAGAAAGTGGTGAGGATTCTATTGTTGCATGGTGAAAAGTAGTTACAGGCTTCTTTTATTCCACATACGAGCGTGATTTATCACTCCGGTGCAAACTTTATGACAAAATTTCATGATTACATGGAACAGTTTCACATTCTTTACACACTGGCCAATCTTAATGAATTGGAAGAACAAGGTAAGCCGCTACATTACCAGGATTATAGTTAGAGAGATTAGGACACTAAATGGGGTGGAGGGCTACTTGAATCTGTGAAGCACGGACTCGACACGTAATATGTGTTTCGACATGACACGCGACACTGATTTTTTCAAAAACTAGGATACAACATGCTAGGATACATATAATATATATATATATATATATACATATATTTATATATATGTAGAGAGAGAGAGAGAGAGAGAGAGAGAGGCTCTCCAACATACCTCCTAGCAACATACCCATTTTTTAAAATAGTAAAAAAAATTAATTTTGAGATGATATTTTTTATATGGGTTCATGATATTTCAATGTGCCCGTGTAAAAAAAAATCAACTGAAAATAATGTATTTTGTTATTTTTAAAAAATAGGTAAAAACAGATTTTTTACCTATTTTTTAAAAATAACAAAAAACATTATTTTGAGTTGAATATTTTTATAGGGGTACATTGAAATATCATGAACCCATATAAAAAATAACTCAAAATTATTTTTTTTACTATTTAAAAAAAATAGGTATGTTCATAGGTATGTTTAATGAGGTATGTTGGAGAGCCTAACTCTCTCTCTCTCTCTATATATATATATATATATATATTGATGAAATAAAACAAATTTTTCCATAAAATACATTATTAGAGCATTCTTAATATGAAATTTAAGAAATGGACCATATAAATAAAATCCAAACACACTAACATTAAAAATCATAAATAAAGCAGAATTACCATCACATTAGAAAAAAAATAAAAAAATCAATTTCGCCTGTCCGAAGCGTGTCCCAACATGTACATGTCCAAAGCGTTCCCCATCGTGTCCAATCTTAAAAAAAAGGACTCGTGTTTAGGCAATGTGTCGGAGCGTGTCGCGTGTCTGACTCGAGTCAAAGCTGACCCGTGGCTTTCGGGAGAGTGTCCGTGCTTCATAGACTGGAAGACCTCAAAGTCGCCGAAAGCACTAGGGGTCTAACCTCTCTGCTATAGGGGCTGCATTTACCGTTTACCGTGGCTGTAAAGTTCCAAATTTCCAATGTTTTGAGTTTGGCCATAAAGTTTCAGATTGCCCACGGAAGAAACGGACACTCGTGCTTGTAACCGAGTGGGTAAGAGTGGAAGATATAGACACTCCATCCAAACCCGTAGAGGAAAAAGTGATGTTATCCCTTGTGTTCGTTCCTCCAAAGATGAATTCCATACCCCTTCGAATATGTAAGATGAGCTTTCTTGAAGGAAGGGTGTGGGAGGGAGTGACATGATAAGCAAACGAGAGAGTGAATGCTTAGTTGGTTGAGGAGAGAGAAAAAGGGGGCTATTTTGTTAGTGTTACATTACGAAATAACCAAACTCACCCACAAATTAGTCCACATTCTTGCCTAGCTAAAGTAAATTGATGTCTAAGCTCAAAAAAGGGAAAAACATTTTTTTGATAAGTGAACTAAAAAATATGGATTAGCAGGCCGCCTGTAGAACCCCCGTATACAACAGAAAAGAAGGAAACAAATGATAAAAAGGACCAAATTAAGGGGGTGGATACACTATCATAAAACAAATCTCCCTTCACAACAACCCAGTGAGACTCTCTACCCTACATAAAATCAACAAATGGAAAACAAGAGAAAGGAAACTCCTCGAGCCACAAAAACAAAGGAAATCAACAACATATAGCGAAGATATGCAAAGCACCCACTATTCCTTGCCCTCCATAAAAAGATGCATAAAGGAGCAGTCTCTCAAATCCCTTGCCTTCGCTTCCCCCTCCCTTCCCCTTCATGTTGCCAAAACCTCCATCATTGTCTTGGGCATAGCCTAGTGTATCTCAAAGAGGTTAAAAATGACCTCCCGAAGGCTCCTTGACACTCACAATGCAATAATAGATGGTCTACTATTTCCTCCTCCTTCTGGCCTAATAAACATGGACTACCCATATATGCCTAATTCTCCTCTTCAATTATCAGTTGTAAGGATCGGTTGTCGAGCTGCTATCCATGAAAAAAACCCACGTTAATGGGGCTTATGTCTGTCATAATTGCCTCTACATAAATAATTTCTTACAAAAAAAAATCACCCTTCCTGCAATTCTTCCACCCCATTTTGCCCTCTCTTGCACTCGGAACACCCACCTGTCCCAGGGCCTCGAATGAAGCATCTATCCCCTCCAACTCCCAATCCAAAATGGGTTTATTAAAATCTTGAATTCCACACCTTTGTATCCCCCCATCCTTGACACGTAATCCGCCACAATGCCCTCCTTATCCCTTGCTATACGAAACAACCGAGGAAAGTGCACCTTCGAAGAAGTCTCCCCGCACTAAACATCTCTACTAAAATCTCACCCACGGGCCATTACCCATTTGGAAAGAAGTATGCCTCTTAAACTCCGTTCGTTCTCCTACTATATTCTTCTACATTGTCACACCTTGGGAAAATGAACAGAACACGAGCTCTACTCATGCTTATCAAGGCTAAACCTCCCAACTACCACCCGCTTTCTTAATCGGGATTCCTCCACAGGAAATTTCCACAACCACTTACCAAGCAACGCCTTAGTGAAGATGCTTAGATTTTTGACCCAATTCCCTTCCTTCACCTGATTGCATACTTCTTCTCAATTAACCAAGCAATATATGAATGCCTCCTCATTTTCCTTATAGAGAAAGTCTATTATATGCTTCTCTAACCTTTTTTGAACCGAGACCAAAATTTGCAAAATCGAGAGATAAGACATAGGGAGACTAGACCAGGTACTCTTGATCAACGTCAGACAACCTCCCATATATCCTTGGATCTAACTGCGGGCAACCTCAAATAGGCAGTCGGGCGTGATCCCACCTTTGATCAACCACTTTCGAACTTTTCGATAATTGGTCACACCTTGGGACCTCCCCCACCAAGATTATTTCACCTTTCCCCATTAGTATTCAGGACCGAAACATCCTTAAACAGAACCAACACCAAACTCACCCCTCACCTGATCCGCCTTAGCCCCACAAAAAATATAATGTCATCACAGAGGGAGCTATTTCTGTCCCCCAATCGAGAAAGCACTCATCAACCTGGTTACCTTAACTCGGATCATAGGCCTACATAGAGCGTCCATGATCAAGATGGATAGAAAAAGAGAAATATGATTTGTCAACAAAGGTTCGCTCTTGGGAAAAAAAACCCTCCGACATGCCATTTACTAGTATTGAGAACCTTACAGTGGAAATACAACTCTACAACAACTCACTTTCTTCACTTCTCATCCTATCCTCCACACAATCGTTCGCCATAAAATCACATAAAATGTAGGATCACTTCCTTAAACCCGAGATAACACTTTGGCTAAAACTTGTGCGCTAAACAAGTTGTCTAAAATCACCAACATCCACCGCATCTCCTTTCTCAGGGACGATTAATAAAGAGGCACTAAAAACTCCTCTTAAATAGGCCACGAGAGTGGAACTTGCTAAAGCTATAACATTATCCCATACCGCCCTCCAACACGCCTAGAAGAACGTCATTGTGAAACCATGTGGCCCATATGCTTTGGCACCACACATCGATCGAATGCACGAACTACTCCCTCTTTTGAGAATGTACCCTCCATTTCTGAGTTCTTTCTTGAAATAGTACCAAACTTCACTCCCTTAGATTACCATTCTTCCTCAATATAATGCAAAGCCTCATAATAGTGCCCAATCTCTCTATTTATGTCCGCTTCCCAACCACCATCTTTCTGATATGGTGCGAATTAGCCATTATGTAATTATCTACCTCCCTAAGCTCAAAGAGTGGATGGGGAGAGAGGTGGTGAAGGTGGAGATGTGGCATCTCCATCTGTCCATCCAGGCACAAGCCAATGTTTTAAAAATCACTCGAGGCGTACTCCTCGAGGAGAATCAAAAGCCTCAGTTGTTACCGAAGAGGCTTACGCCTCAAGGTTGTTTGAGACGGAACAGTGAGGCACACATCTTTGTTTTTAATGAGTTTTTTTGCATTAAAAAGACGGGTAGAAAAAACCTAAATTGACCCTATTGTCAAAATTTGAACCAACAGAAAAGAACAAATGAAAGGGAGATAACACAGAGTGGTAAGATAAGAATAGACTTTCGCCAGAATAAGTGGTTGGAATCCCAAAATTTTCCTTAATATTGGAGCTCTGTACCAAAAAACTATGAAGAGAAAGAAACGGAGATGTTGACTGAAGGTTTTAGTTTTTAATAATACTTAAATCAATTTTATCCTTTTTGTCTGTGAAGCAGTACCATTTTATTTACTCATGAGATAAAAGCTGCTTCATATCTTTTTTTTTTCATTTATCTTTGTCGACTTGTAAGATGTCTTAGCTATTCTAACTGCGTGTAAGATGTCTTAACTATTTAACTACAACAGTAGAATTAAGAAGTAAAAGTGAAAGAGTTTTTAACTTCAAAATTTACACTCTAAAAAAATAGTATTTTGGTTATTGATAATTATTTTTAGATGGGTGTTTTTATATAGTTTTTTTGGTATACAATTATTAATCAATTTTTTACTAAATAATTAATTGCTTGAGCCCTTAGCGATGATAATGGATATATGCACTGATTTTACGTTTTCTTGTTAATATTATCATTATAAGGCCATACTAATCAATTAATTATACATTTAATTTTTGTTGGTACCCAATTCTTAATAAAAAATATACTATATAATTAATTACCCGTCTCTAAATAAAAAAATACTACATAATTAAAAAATATACTATATAAATATAATTATAGCATATATTAACTATAATATTAAAAAAATTATTTGTGGTTATGCACCCCAAGTGGGATTAGATGAGCACACTAAAGTACAATTTTGGGAACAAATGGATGAACTAATTCAAGAAATAGCTGTAGGTGAGAAAATCTATATTGGGGAAGATTTTAGTGGCCATGTAGGAGAAGATCGTATAGGATATGAGATGGTGTATGGAGGATAATGGTTTTGAAGATAGGAACGATGGTTAAGAGTCTATCTTAGATTTTGTGATGACTTGTGATTTTGTACTAGTATGCTTTAAAAAGAGGCTTGAACACTTAATAACTTATAAAAGTGGAACGAATAAGAGCCAAATAAACTTTTTCATTACTAGGAAAGGAGAGCGAACATATAAAGACTGTAAGGTTATTCCGGGAGAGAGCGTAACCTCACAACATAGAATAATGGTGTTGGATATAAATATTAAAAATCAATCACGAGTGCGAAAAGAGAAGATTAACCCACGAACTAGGCGGTGGAACTTAAAATGAGAGGAATTAGAACTATTTAAAGATAATAAGTTATATGAAGCATCATTGAATACCGAAGATGAGACTAACATAATGTGGGATAAGATGACCACTTGTACGAGGAGAATATCAAAAGAAATTCTTGGACAATCAAAGGGTAAGGGTCCACATTTTAAAGAAACTTGGTGGTGAAATGAAGAAGTACAAAATATAGTAAAAATCAAAAGTGAATGCTTTAAAACATGGCAAACATAAGAAACGAAGAAAATTTTGAGAAATATAAATGGGCTAAAAAGGAAGTTAAAAAATAGTAAGAGATGAGTTAAAGGGGTATGATAATCTTTATACAAATCTAGGAATACAAGAAGGGGGAAAAAGTATTTATAAGTTTGCTAAACTTGGCGACAGAAAAATAAAAGATTTTAATAGCGTTAAATGTATTAACAGTGATGATTCGAGAGTCCTAGTCAAGGATGACGAGATTATGGAAAGATGGAAAAATTACATTGAGACGTTATTGAATGAAGATAATGGGAGTAGATTATATATAAAGGAAATGAGGAAGACTTGAGAAAATATATTTTTCCACATAATTAGGACAGAGGTTAAGATTGCTCTAAAAAAGATGAAAACATTGAGTACTTTACGATCAGATGGTATCCCTATTGAGGTTTGGAAGTGCTTAGTGGAGGAATGACTGTCTTGGCTTACAAAATTATTTAATAGAATTATAATAACTAATAGGATACCCGATGAATGAAAAAGAGTGTTTTAGTACCTATTTGTAAAGATAAAGGGGATATACAAAGTTGTTCAAATTATCGTTGTATTAAGTTAATGAAGAGAGTGATTGAATATAGATTGAGATTGAAAACAGCGGGATCGGAGAATCTATTTGGGTTTATGCCTGAGGGGTCCACAATGGAAGCAATTTATTTAGTGAGATTAACAGAGAGGTATATGGAGAAAAATAAGAACCTTCATATGTTTTTTTTTATAGATTTGGAGAAGGTGTATGATAGGATACCAAGAGATATAATTTGATGGGTTTTACATAAAAAAAGAGTGACTCGTAAATATATTGATGTGATCAAGGATATGTATCCTTGTATGAGTGGGCCATGACTATAGTAAGAACATAATGAAGTAGTGGATTTTCAATTACTGTAGGTTTGCACCAAAATTCATCACTAAATTCTTATTTTTTTGCTTTTGTTATAGATGAGTTTACTGGACAAATATAAGATGAGGTGGACAAATATAAGATGCGGTGCCGTGGTGTATGCTATTTGCAGATGATATTGTTTTAGTGGATGAGACTAAGACGGGATTAATGCTAGATTGGAATTGTGGAGAGAAATTCTAGAAACAAGAGGATTTAAAATAAGCAAGACTAAAACAGAATATGTGGAGTGTAATTTTTATAGTAATTGGAGAACAAACGGGGACGTGGTAAAGTTGGAGTGTCAATAGATACCTAGAAATGATCATTTTCGTTATTTAGACTTGATTATCCATAAAGATGGAGATATTAGTGATGATGCTACATTAAGTGGAGAAGTGATACTGGCATATTGTGTAATAGGCGCATACGAAAATTTTATATGACAGCCATTAGACCCACAATGTTATATGGAATAGAGTGTTGGGAGACTAAAAGACAAAATGTGAAAAAACTGAGTGTGACTGAGATGCGAATCTTAAGATGAGTTTGTGATAAAACTCGAAAGGATTAAATTAGAAATGAACAAATTTGTGAAAGGTAAAAATAGCTCTTTTAGAAGATAGATTGAGAGAAAATTGACTTTAGATGGTTTGGACATATCAAGCGTAGATCAATGGATGCTTTCGTAAGGAAGAGTGATTTAGTTAGTATTGATGGTAACACAAGAGGTAGAGGTAGGCCTAAATTAACTTGATAAGATATTTTAAAAAAGGACATGATATCATGTGGTTTAATCGAAGATATTGCACTGAACAAAATAGAATGGAAAAATAGGGTTCAATGTAGCCTTTTCCAAAGGCTCTGTTGGGTAGTAATATTAAAAAAATCAGTGCATATATCCATTATCATCGTCAAGGACTCAAATAATTAATTATTTAGTAAATAATTGATTAATAATTGTATACCAAAAAAACTATATAAAAACACCCATCTAAAAGTAATTATCAATAACCATAATACTAATATTTTAGGGTGTAAATTTTGAAGTTCAAAACCCTCTTCACTTTTACTTTTTACTTTCATTGTTGTAGTTAGAATAGCTATGCCACCTTATAGGTCTACAAAGATTAAAAAATGAAGAAAAAAGAGACGAAGCAACCTTTATCTCATCAGTAACAGTAACAGAGTTGTACTGCTTCAAAGACAAGGACAAAATTGCTTCATAGAGAAAGGACAAAATTGCTGTAAATTATCCCCATTGTCCAAAGCTGGACAGTCCTTCAGAGTTAAAATAAAAAATTAAATTCTTCAGTCAACATCTCCGCTTCTTTCTCTGCGTTATTTTTGGTACAGAGGTCCAATATTGAGGAAACTTACAACAAGGTGCTAAAAAATTAAGGGATTCAACCACCTATGTCGTCGAATGTCTATTCCTATCTTCCACAACTCTGTTATCTCCTTTTCTTTTCTTGTTCTTTTCAGCTGGTTCAACTTTTGACAGTTGGGTATATTTAGCTTCTTTTGGTCCGTCTTTGTTTTTTAACACACCACCTCATTAAAAACAGAGGTGTACGCCTCACCGCCTCGCCTCAAACAGCCTTGAGGCGTACCACCTCACTCAACTGAGGGGTAAGCCTCTTCGGTAACAGCTGAGACTTAGCCTCGAAGCAATGTGTTTCCAATTCGCCTCGAGGCGTTGAGTGATTTTTAAAACCTTGTTAAGAAGCTTGTTACCATCAACAATAGTGATATACATTTTTTGGTAGTTTCTAATTCATGACCACTCTGGGATGCAGCTTGTGGATCAATGAAGCCGTGAGTGCTTCCACTATCCACCAAAATTTAGAGTGGAATTTTCTTCACATAACCTGTCAATCTTATAGTATTGTTGGTGGAAGTCCCTGCTAGTGCATGTACGGAAATTTCCCCCTCCTCTCCAGAGTTTTCTTCTATCATCTCTTCTTACTCCACACCATTTTTACCTTAAATCATAAAGAGTTGTTGCCTTTTACATTTTTGACCATTTGTATAAACCTCATTACAATAATAACATAGGCCTTTTCCCCTTCTGGCCAATGTTCTAAAAAATCATTTTGATTCGCGCCTTGAGATGCCAAAAAACTGCCTCAAGGGACAAAAACTGAGGTTTATGCCTTTTTGGACTGAGGCTTACGTCTCAACGCTAATCGCCTCAAGACTTATGAGGTGTACACCTCACGGTCAAATGCTGGTCCGCTTAAAAAAAGTTCAAGAAAGGTAGTTGTTGTAAAAACATAAGGTAAAACCCTACTCCATCCTCCAAAAATAAAATAAAATCTCAATATCATTTCTCCCAAAAAATCTATCGCAGCGTCACAGCTCCATCCTTTCCTCTTCTTCGCAGCCTTGGTCCATCACCTGCTGTGACGAACAAGGGAGGCCTTTGTTGATTGTAAATCTATCAAGCCTTAGGTCCGTAAGTCTCCATTTCTTGTAAATCTCTATTTCTCCGACTTTTTTCGTGCCGTATCATTTTTCTGTTTGTTTTTTCCTTTTTTCTTGCTTTCTATACACACACACACACACACACACACACACACACTATATATATATATATATATATATATAGTGTGTGTGTGTGTGTGTGTGTGTGTGTGTGTAAGCGGACCCAGGGGTGAGGACTACAAACGGACTTTCAAGAAACAAGAAGAAAAACGTGGGTGACAAGGAGACATGGGCAGCAGTAAATGGCAGGAGGTCTCTACAACCATATCTCCTTCTCACCCACGTTTTTCTTGTATTGGGTTGGATTTTAATTGGACCTTTTCCACTAAACAGTACATCATTGCGAATCGTAAATTGTGTCTGGGAGTGATGTCGACACGTATGTTTTATGATTGTATTCATATTGTGGTAAATTTGAATTAGCAGAAGGCTTAATTATCGGATCACCGTTAATTACATGAATTTAATACATGAAGCAAAACCATATTATCACATAAACTCTATCCACGCCCAAATCCAAACTAAAATAATTATATCAAAATTTAGATACATCTTTTTCCATTGAGATTAACTAAATTAAAACAATTTGTCCAATCTTCTTGAATCATAGAATCAAAGAAGTCCATCTCGTTGCATCATATAATCCTGGGAAAAAAAGAAAAAAAACAAAGTCAGTGATATTCTTTAAATCTAAGACGTTACCCTTAACTATTTAGTTTACCTGTTAGTGAAAAACCATCATCATCTAAATTTGCTCTAGGAGTTGCATCGTTTGACAGGCTTTGAAGATCTATATGAATTAAAAAAAATGCTAGATACTTGCTTTTTACAACATGATAAATTTGCTTTTTACGGCATGATAAATTCAATGATATATTACAATTTTTGTTACCTATTTATAATATCAAATGATATTTGGTGTACACATATTTGAAGTCTGATTTTTTTCCCTTTTTATCAAACTTGAGCCTCATCCATTCCTTTTTATCAAACTTAAGCCTCATCCATTTCTTACATTTAACATTACTACTGTTGGATAATGTCAAACTTGATCACTTCGTCTGATTCATTCATCCTACAGTTGAGATTAATGCTACTGGTCACAACAATATTACAAAAAAAAGTTGGTAACTGATCACCTACAAGAAAACATCAACACAAATCATTTACATACCTGTTAAAAGTCCTTTTTATATTCTTGGCAGCTTTCTGTGGAGTTAGCGGCAGCGGTGAGAATGAGAGATGTATGGTGTTTGTTCGGACTGTATCTTGGAGGGAGAGAGAGACGATGCAAAGAGAAAAAAGTTGGAGGCGAAGAAGAGAGAGAGAGAGAGAGAGAGGTCGAAGTTATAGAGTTCTAGTATAATTGGAATTCTGCATGTTTTATTTTCCACGTCTTGCCCACGTTTCCAAGTTTCCACATCATTCAGGCGCATTTTTTTGGTCCGCTCCTTGGTTCCCTTACTTAGTCTGCTTAAGATCGGGGATATATATATATATATATATATATATGTGTGTGTGTGTGTGTGTGGGTGGGTGTGGGTGTGTTTACAGACGTCTCAGGTGTGGACTCCCATGTGGACCATTTTTAAAATATAGTAAACAAATGAATTTTTTGATGATTTTTTTTTGGAGATTATATCCATAATGAGGACATCATTTGCAAAAGATTTCATAAAAAAATTCAATCCAAAAATGGGTGAGATCCAAAGTTTCAACCCGGAAATGCACATATTCATTATTTTTGCATAGCGTTTTTTTTTTTGAAACAGTAAATAATTAAATTTGTTGATGAAACTTTTTGCAGCTGATCTCAAATCATCTAAAAAAAGTTCCATCACAATTTTTTTTTTTTACTATTTAAAAAAATGGTTTGGTAAGATTTTTAGCCAGTCATCGTTCTTGTTTTCATTACTCATTGTCATTGACGACATGTTCCAAACTTCCCTTGCGTCTTGGTTCATCATTGGTGCAGTTTTCTTGGTTAGTGGTCCCCTCTCACATTCTTTCTTTTCGAAGTGCTTGTGCTGCGTGTGTTGTGTAAATTATCTCTAATATGAGATATTAGAGTTTTTGTAAATAGTAAAATCAAGGTTGTCAAAATGTGTATCGGAGCCGTATCGTTTTCTCAAAAAATGTGTATCGTATCGTAAGATACATTTTGATTTTCAATAATTATATAAATAATTTTATATACATTAAAATACGTGCGTGTTGTATCTAAAAATAATATAGAAAACACTAATTATTTAGCAATCTCAGCCTTTTATTTTTCCCTTCACCAACTTGCGTGGAATGATCATACACCAAATCTTTTTGTCTTGACATTCTATATTAACATTAAAAATATAAGGAGTAAGTAATTTAACCCATTAACTGAAATATAATAATATTCTCAGTAGTCACTATGGCCTATTTTCTATTAAACACAATATTTAATAATTTATACAATAATCATAGCCACTAAGACCAATTATACTTATTATATAATAATATTGTTTGCACAGGACACTAGCCCACACATAAATAAATAAATTTGTTGGGAATAAGAAACAAAGGAAGAAAATAATAAATGAAAAAAAGAGAGGAGGTTGCGATCAATGGAAATCAACCCTCACCTAAATCGAAGAAGAAGAAGAAATAGAGAGGAACCCTAGCAAAGCTGTAATGGTTTGTAAGTTCTTCTCCTTGTTTTTAAAACCCTCGTAACTTTGCTAAACCAAATCCCAAGTCCCAAATCCCTTTTACAAACTCCCTCAACTTGTTCTATTTTTTTATGGTTACAAAAGCAAAGTGGCGTTGTTTAGCTGAAAATAAAAAAGGTATGTATCGACGATACAATATGATACGTCCCATACTTATGTATCAACCGATACTTACTTATTTATCGCCGATACTTACAAAAAACGATACATTCAGCGATACAACACGTTTTGCCCCCGATACGATACGATACGTCCGATATGTATCGTGTATCGGCCGATATTGACAATATTGTGTAAAATGACGTGGGTTAATTATAGTGACATTTTTTTCTTTCTATTTTGATTGTTTCTTCTGGCAAGAGAGGAACACTCGATAAGTTTGCTTTGGTCTTGTTATGTTGTGCCTTAACCTCCACTGGGTTTAATAGGCATTCCTTTTTCAAGCAGTGTTAATAATTTTCATACTAGCCATCGGTCACTCCATAACACGGTTTGGCACGAAGATATGCGGAGGTTGGCTTGGCATGCCTTGTCATGGCATACTATAGGGGATGACAGAGCTCTCTCATCAGAGCTCGACCTCACAAAAATTGTGGTGTTACTAGTAAATAATAAAAAAAAATTACAAGATAAAACTAATAAGACATATATATTCATCGAAAACTCTTGTTTTTAATATATAATGGCTAAGATTGGCATTGGTGAAGACAAGTTTGGTGCAGCGAAATCCGCTAATTGTTGGGCTAATTTGGGTTGTAGGACTTGTTGGACAAAATCCTTACTATGTGGGAAAGGTCAAGTTCACTATTACCAATTTGGACTTTTAGTTGAGAGCTACTATTAGGAGTTGGATGGGTGGCTGGGTGAGTGGGGGTGGGAGGTTAGCTCCGCAAGGCCATGACTTAAGGCTAACATGGACCAAATTCTTCTTGTGATCACATAATGGCAACGGTGCGGACAAGTATTGAGATATTGAGACATGGTGGTGCATGATTATGTATGGGAAATCAAGGAGAGTGGAGGTGGGGGTGGGTGATATTACTTTTGTGTGGTATGCAAAGAATTAGAGGGCCCTTTTATTTTGTTTTACTTTTTTTTTCCTAACTTTTTGTTAGTTTTCACATTACAATCCTTTTTAGTCAATAAACTATTGAAGGCACTTAGTTTTGGATGAATTTTTTTTAGTGGTGCATGATCTGTTGTTCTTGATTTAGGCCTCAACATCTATTCACTGGTTTCCTTAACTGTTCAATGGCTTCAACATCTGACTGACTGGATGAAAGAGGCAATTGACAGAGCAACATCGAATAGTGTAGGATCCAACATGCATATTCAGATTTAGATTTGACAGTTAACTTCACAGTCAAACTGGATATAGACGTAAACTACACGTCCATGGCCAAGAAAATGAACAAACCCTAACTTTAGAGAGAAAATTTAAAGATTTTTTATATTTCAAAATGGAGAGTGTCCTCAAATGAATAATACAAGAGGTATTTAAAGGGGGAAGTAGCTTAGACTCTAAGCTAAGGCTCAAATTACAAAAATGCCATCAATTGCCTTAACTACGTCTAACCTTTAAAAAGGAATACAATGCTAAAACAAAATGAAAGAAAATAACAAATAGAAATAAAATACTAATATGCCCTAAAATGACGATTATGCCGTCGATTCATATCATTCTCCCCCTTGAAAAGAGTTCGTCCTCAAACTCAGAGGGGAAGACCAACCGAGTCACCTTCCAAAACAGTGATCAAGGTATGCTGGGGAAGCTCCTCGGACGCGTCCAAATAGTCAGGAGGTGGCTGATCCATCGCCAATGGGGCGCGGCGTTGCGGGAGAGAGCAGCCAGAAACTCGGTGACCAACATTGCCACAGTTGTAGCACCGGAATGTAGGCCCTAGATGAGGTGCAACAGAAGTAGTGAAAGTAAGGGCTGCAGCTGTCACACGAGGCGGGGTTGGGGTTGAGACCGGTATAAGTGGGTCCCGTGAGGTTTGAAGAGCTGCAGGCGCAGTGTGGTAGGCCGCAACCTTGGTCACATATTCGGCCGCCTTCAGAGTTGTTAGTATCTCCCTCAAGTTCAGATCATGCTGAAGTTCCATTGGTCGCAACTGAAGTTCCATTGATAGGTGGTCTCCATCCCGATGAGTCTCAAGGCCCATCACATCACCCGACGCGCAGGTGCAACATAATTCGCAGGAATTGGTGGAATCTGAGCAGGTGGAGGACGACAAGGATAAACATGTGGAACCACGGGAGGTGTTGGAGGGCCGCGATGGGGACACGTGCCAATCAGGTGGTCATGCTCTCCACAATAAAAGCACTGGCGGTCTTGAAGTAGGACGAAGAGAGGAGGGTCGGGTGAGGGAGGTAGAATCCACTCTAAGACGCTGTGGTGGGTATCTCCAGCGCCGGAGAATGAAGAGCAGTCGGTGTAGAGTAGGGAAATATCATGATAGGAAGGGGTGTGATGTGACGGTGGAGGCGGTATGACGTACGGTGGTGGGCAAGGGTGTATAAGTCGGGGTGGTAGTACTGGGTTGAGATCGGGGGGAAGGCTGTGGGTCTTTATATGATGGTGGAGGGTTCCGGGATTGGTGGGAAACCAGTGGCGGTGAAAAAGGTATGGGGTCGAGGGGGTGGGGCATACCTGGGCTGAATTGAGGATTCGGGTTGCTAGTTGGGTGGGGGTAAGTAGGTAGGGAGTTGGAAATAGGTGGTTAGGGACAGGAATTGAATTGGGTTGGGCACGGAAGGGCCTCCGAGTAAGGTGGAGGGTCTGATTGGCAAAAATGGGTCGTGGCAGTGGGTTTTGGGGTATCCGGGCAGGTGGGGCTGAAAAATGGGTCGAAATGGGTTAGGTTTCGTGCGGAATCAATGGGGGTGAACTTCAATTTTTTTTTTTTTGGGTGGCCGATAAGGAGGGAAATGGGTTGGAGGTTTTTGAGGTATCCTGGGTCGGCAGCAGGGAGGTATCTTGGGTCGGAAACGGGCCTGGGTATGTGGGTTCTGGGTCGGGGTTTGGGATTTTTGCTGGGCTGTTGGGTCACCCTGTTTTATGGGGTCCGAAGGCTGGGGAATGCTGGCGGGGGTGGGGTGTTGGTGGCAGGGGGTTTCTAGGGCTGCGGGGTGGGCTTGGGGAATAAAGAGGTGGGTTAAGGCAGATTTGGGGGTTGTTAGGGTTGGGATTTCACCCAAAACAGCCGTGGGTCCGGAGGAGTTAAGGTGGTTGGCCAATGGGGGTTAGGGTTTAATGAAGTTTGAATGTTGGAGAATAGTTGTAGGAGAGACTCTACTTGTTGGTGTTGCCTTTCCAATCTTTGCATTAAATCTTGGTTGGCCTTTTCTTGTTGTTCGGATCTTCTTAGAGCCATCGAAAGTAGTGTACGAATTTTTTGATAGCTATACACCAATACACCAATCAGGGAGCGACGCCTCGCTCTGATACCAATTTGACGTAAACTACACGTTAATGGCCAAGAAAATAAACAAACCCTAACTTTAGAGAGAAAATCTAGAGATTTCTTATATTTCAAAATGGAGAGTGTCCTCAAATGAGGAATACAAGGGGTATTTAAAGGGGGAAGTGGCTTAGATTAAGCTAAGGTTCAAATTACAAAAATGCCATTAATTGCCTTTACTGCTTCCAACCTCTAAATACTAAAGCAAAAAGGAATACAATGCCAAAACAAAATAAAAGAAACTAGCAAAAATAAAATAAAATACTAATATGTCCAAAAATGACGATTATTCCCTCGATTCACATCAGATATACTCAGTCTAGAAATTATATTATAAGTAAAACCACCCTTGGGAAGCTGGAGACCAAAGGATGTAGGGCTATATGGACTTTGATAAATGGTAAACTCATAGGATCCACTGTAAGTGTTATTTTTGGTTCTCAATAGTCCCATTGTTTTTGTAGATTTCTACGCTTTAACTTGCTTCTCCAAGAGAATCGCTCTCTTATGAATTTCTTTGTTGGAGTCCTTTGATGAATTCCGCATATGAATTGTGATTCTTATAGTAATATTTCTTGCTTTCTTTTTGTTTTTGTTTCATTTGATAGTGATTCATTCTCATTAAAATTGATGAAAGTACGCTTTAATACGCATTATATTCTGATGATTGTTTTTGAGGGATTATATGCCCACTTAGTTGTCTTCGGTAGTTATTTGCTTAGTTTTTTTTCCTCTAGAGTAATCATTTCTGTTTTGAAAACTTCTCTCGAGTGACCTCTTTTGATTCCCCTCACGTGAATGCTGTTCACTTTTTTTATATATTTTTTTAAATCCTTTGAAACTCACAAATTAGCTCTCTAACCCACTGGCCTTCAAAATATGGGCGGGTTAGGTATGCTTCATTCATCTTTATGTTTTAAAAATGTTATGACCTGGACATAACATTCCTACTTAACAAGCAATGGGGTCTTTTTCATTTCATCTTACGTTCTTCCGGTCTTCGATTCGTGTGGTTCAAGCCGATGTTTAAAAAGGCGAAAGGTGAGGCGTAAGCCTCACCGAAAGGGGAAAAAAGAGCAAAATAATATTAAAAAAAATACTAATTAAACCATAAAAATAAAATAACAAAGAAATATAAAATAAAACTACAAAAAAACATCCTTGAGGACTTTCTCACATAGTTTGACATTTTTTTGTTGCCCCAAGATAACTTTTTAAAAAAAAGTAATTTGAGAAAATCAATTTTAACATATTGGTTATTTTACAATATGCCAATAAATTAATCAATGCAAAACCATATTGACAAAATCATTTTTTAGCTTCATTCACATATTGGTTATTTTATAATATGACAATAAATTAATCAATGCAACTTAACAAGCAAATATTAAAAAAACATTGATTTTCAATCTAAGATAAAAAAAAACAGCAACTTTATTACAAAAAAAATTACAAAGTTATTAAAAACAAAAACTGTTTTTTACAAATATATTACAAACAAAAACAGTTTTATAAAACAGGTTTTTACAAATATATTACAAACTAAAACAATTTTTTTTTTTAAATTTATAATATAAAACATATTTTTTTTTATAAAACACTGACCAAGCCTCCGTACAATTTTTTTTTTAATTTATAATATAAAGCACTGACCAAACTACAAACGTAACACTGACCAAACAAAAAACTAAAAACGAAGGCCGACCTAAAAACTAAAAACTAAAAACGAAGGCCAAACTAAAAATTAAAAACGAAGGTGAAACAAAAAACACTGATGACCAAACGCAGGTCCTAAACTAAAAACAAAGGACGCAGGTCTTACCGTCAACGAACGAAGGCCGAAATTGAAGAATTAAGGCCGGAATTGCAAAGGAAGGACGGAACTCAAAAACTAGAGGCCGAAATTGAAGAACCAAGTTTAGGGAGGCCGTATTTGAACGCAGGGCTTACGGAATGAAGCTAGGGCTTATGTTTTTAACTTACGGTCAATTCTTTTGTTTTAAACTTGCGGTCTTTATTTTTTTAAAAGAAACTTGGCTTCTTTTTTTCAGCGTCTCGCCTCGAGGCGTACGCCTCATTCGCCTTTTTAAACATTGGTTCAAGCCTTTGCATAAATGTGTTTTCACAGCATGTCATGAGCTAGATAGAAACAATTAATTTCTCGTGTTATCTCTAAATGCCAAAAGTGATATTTGGAAATCTTACTAGATTGTAGACCACAATAGTTCCTATAAATTAAAGAATTGAAACTCGATACACACTTGATGAGTGCCTTTTATATTCTCTTTTTTGATTTTTTGGAGTTGGGGGTGATGGCTTACCGTAGCTGTGAGAAATATGGAGTAGTTACAGTGTGTGTATTTGTCCATATACACACACACACACACACACACACACACATATTTACATATTTACTTCATGCCTACCTTGTGTTTGAACAAGTAATATAGTTTCAATGTCTATATCATCTAATAAGATGAAGGGACTCAATTTGGCCACGTTTAGTGTATCCAGTCAACTTTTTCTTAGCAATTGGATTCTAATGTTTGTTGCTTTTGAACATGACAGGACACTCATATTTTCCCTATGACAAAGCACATTCATATATTGTGGGTGTCGACCAACCTTAGCTTGTTTTAAGTGATAACCCCCTCTTTTCCATTATCGATTACTGGGCTGAATGTGTGTTATAGTTGGGATGAGTTTTGTTGATTGTTGGCAATGTTCTAAAAAGCGCTAGGCGGTAGGCTGGCGGCCTAGACGTGCCTAGGCATTCTTAGGCGACACCTAGGCCTTTTTTTTACACACAACACCATGCATGTTTTGAATTTTATGTTACTAAGAGTCTACCATTGATTTACACATGAACATAGTAACAACGCTTTAAATCCTTACACTTTTAACATTGCTAAGATTTCTTTGAAGCCCCAAACATAAATAAAATATTGCTAACACTGAAACAAAGAATAGATATATTATTTACAAAAATATTTGTGCAATTGATATTTAATTCATAGAACAAAGAATAGAAATATTACATAGAAAAAATGATGCTCTTGTAGATATAATCCTAACACCATGCATGCTTTGAAGTGTATGTTAATAAGAATCTACCATTGATTTAAACATGAACATTGGTAACAATACTTTAAATCTATACACTTGTAACATTACTAAAATTGTTTTGAAGCCCCAAACATAAATAAAATATTGCTAACACCATCACAAAGAGGAGATGTATTACATATAAAAATATTTGTGCAATTGATTATTAATTCATAAAACAAAGAGTAGAAATATTTCATAGGAAAAATAATGCTATTGTAGATATAAAACTAAGTAACATCTAAAAATATTATTCAAAGCAAATGCTACTAAAATCATTGTATATATAGAGAAACATTCATATATATATATATATATATATATATATATATATATATATATATATATATATATATTTATTTATTTAAATTATAAATTTAATATATTCTATGTATGTTTCCATGCAACTCTATTTCCATGTAGAAGTGGACAAATTTTTAAAAAATGAGGATTTTTTAATTGGTCTGCTTTCATGCCACCTAGCCCTTAGGCCAACACTTTTGTTGGGGTGAAAGAGTCAAATTTTGATGCTCGGCTGGTTTCAGAATAGGGGCAAATTGGTTGCTTCCTTTTCTTGGATCTATTTGTATAGATTTATTTTGGTTGTTCTCTTTGACTTTATTTTAGTTTTTATGGACTGTTGGTCCATCATATCTTTTCATCTTTATTAAAGGTTCCTTATTTCCGATAAAAACACACATACATTCTCGGACAAAAAATGACTGTTCAACTAAATTATATTGATTTAACCATGTTAGTCAATTGGCCTACTTGAACTATACATTATGAATGCCAACTCATACTTTGACTTTTCAGATAATGAGAGATCCTGACACGGGCAATTCCAGAGGTTTTGGTTTCATTAGCTATGATTCTTTCGAGGCATCAGATGCAGCAATTGAGGTAAATCTCTTTGGCTGCCACTTTTATATCCTTGTAGTGGCAGCAAGATCTTGAGATCGAGAAAACTCAATAATGTCAAAATTAGGGTGCTTATCCAAAAAAATGTTTCAAATTAGGAATAATAATTGGTTTCATATTCTGTGCCCTGTTTTGTATCAACATAATCTTCATTTATCCTCTCTGCTTGATGAATATCAACACCCCCGTTTTTTTATATTCTGATGCATGACATATTCTTATGGCTAGGTTCTGAAATTAGGGTGCTTATCCAAAAAAATGTTTCAAATTAGGAATAATAATTGGTTTCATAATCTGTGCCCTGTTTTGTATCAACATTTGGTGTTCATTTATCCTCTCTGATTGATGAATAGTACCCCCCTCCCCCCTGTGACACCCCGCCTAATTAAACCTTGGGTGATCAAGTCCTAATTTAAATTAAACAGGTTTCTTAAATGGTTCATTCTTAGCATCACTGCCGAAAGCTTTTTAAATTACTAACCACCTAAGTGAAATTAAGCTAGTGCCAAATTTTATCTTCCGTAAGCAGAATAAACAACCCATACAAAACGATACAATTCCAGCAATACTAAAACAATTCGCATAAATAACTGAATACAGATAAAGTCTTGTCGAAAACCACGGCCAAGAAAATCAACACAAAATCCAAAATCAGAATAACTGTAAAAGTAAAGATTGGACAACATGTCCCAACTAAGAGTACTAAAACAAAGATCCTGCACTAGAACTGAAAAAGAGAAAACGTCTAAACAATCCCTGCAACATCCACACGTGCTGTAGCTCCCAAATCCCTGGAATGAAATCATGCCGGGTGTCCCTGTGGCTGGGCACCTAAAAGGTTTGAAATTTTTTTACATAGCAAGAGTTCGTACTCAAAACATTTAAAAATATTTTTGCAAGCAGTTATCACAATTGAGTTATTGATTACACATATTAAGATTTCGCACACTCCCTTGAGCTTCGTCACCTCTCTTCTATAGTGTATGTCTAACGAGGGTACTTAGTTCACCTAGTTGTACTACCCCAGTTAACTAGATCAGAATACCCCACTACATGTACCCCCTCACTAAGTCCCCATAACCTACTCGCAGTATTTTAATAATCCATATTTCATATGCTATAAACGTAGATAACTTACTTCTTGTTATCCTTATTCTTATAATAATTACATCACGCTACTTAATTATTACTAAGATATTTTCAATCCATGTCATTATCTACTATCCTAAGTCAGTAGATTATACATATGGAATACATTTTATCACACAACATGTATTAAATATTAGTTATCACTAACATATCCTTTTGACACACATAAAGGACTCTTGGTTCGGAATGATTCATCGACCCCAAGTGAGAGCTGGTTCGGAATGATCCATCGACCCAACTATTTATATATATATATATATATATATATATATATATATATATATATATACACACATATTCTGGTTCGGGACTCTTTCATCGCGACACCAGTTTAAGGTTTGGTTCGGCATTTTACATCGACCCCAAACATATAATAACTTTATGTTAGTTCGGAATATCTCATCGACCCTGACATAATTAATTTAGGTATAATTCTCTTAACCCAAAAATTCATATAATTTAGTAGGTACACACTCGACCTATCAAATCATGTCCGTACGTAATATATTTTACTTAAATTCACCATACTCATTAATTTACGATTTATTTCACTATCGCATTTATTCGAGTATTCACGCAACTCTAAGGGTCATAGTTACCCCTCCCTTGATTCAGTAGTTAAGTTATCCCTAACCTACTGGTATTTTTCTGGAATTGACTCTCACTCTTTTCGTGACTAAATTCTCACATTCCCGACATACGACTCAATCGGTTACCTTCCCGTCGGTCCATTTCTCCAAATTTCACACTCAATCATTTATGAAGAAATCTCACGGTACACCTACTGGTATCTATTAAGTCTCTTCATAGGTAAAATGCCATCACTAAGGTTCCCATTAAGTGACGGTAATTGAAAAGAAATTTATCCACAAAATTCTCTAAAGTACAGCCAGGGTCGATCGATCGAGCAGTGACAGACCCAAATCGTCTTCTTCATGCGGGTTATACCATTTTTGTTTATCCATCTCCCATGATAATTCACCATACTTGCAACTAACAATTTCTAATCATTCCTACATATTCTGGGATGATAACTAACGATTTAAAATAACAAAATCATTACAAATTTCATCCAAATTAACTAAAAATCTTCTTGTTATTCAAGAACCTTAAAAATACAATCTTTCCACCTTTTCATCACAAGTCCAGATTTTTAGTTCGATTTAATCATCAAGTCTTCTATGATATCAGATTATTTGGAGATAAAAAACGTTCTACATGAAATCCCTATCATTCATGGATCATATTCAAGTGTTTGCTCCCAAAAATATCATAAAAATCATGTTCTTCCGAAAACTTATATATGGGTATTATAACTCAATTTATTGGGCAAATAACCACTTGCCTTATGTTTTGTAGGGCCTGATTTCGTGGTGGTTGTTGATGATTGATGATTCTTATCCTTCAATCCTTCTTCCCAACAAGTTGGTAGTGGAATCTCCTTTGAATTCTCCCTACTTCCTTCTTTTGCCTTAGGAAATTGTTTCTCTCTTCTCTCTAATGGCTATGGTGTATTTCCCTCCTCTCTAACCCTAGCCTCCAACTCATAATCTGACTTATGGTTCCAAAATTCGTAGGTCTCCTCACCCTTAAATGTAAGGAGACCAAAATGCCCCCGTATGGTCCCGGTTTAGCCCAAAAATGATCCGGCACTCAACTAGTACCCCCGGGTACACTATTTTGACTAATTCGATCCTTTCGGAATCATCTGTGGACTCTAAATTATCTTTTGAGTCTCTTAAAATATGTTTCTCATCTCACCTTCAATTTTGTCTACGCGCGACACTCGGTCGAGATAACTAAGGTACGTCCATATAAATCGCTAGGCCGTACATATCAACATTCAAGATTTACTATTCACATTTAGTAAATTTTAAAATCGTCATATTAATCAGTGTTTATTAATTTTATTATTATTACATCACATTAAATTACTCTACTCACGTAATTTAATTTAAAACGTATCACATTAAATTACTCTACTCACGTAATTTAAATAAAACGTATTTTCACATTAAATTACTCTACTCACGTAATTTAAATAAAACGTATTTTATCACATTAAATTACTCTACTCACGTAATTTAAATAAAACGTATTTTCCTAACTATGCAGAAATACGGGTTATTACACCCCCCTTTATATATATATATATATATATATATATATATATATATATATTTTGATGCATGCCATTTTCTCATGGCTAGGTTCTGTAAACCAAATGATTAGAGAAATCCATAGGAGGATGCCTAGGAGGGAAAAATACAATTGGACTCTTTAAATCCCCACACATCATCATCCCCCCCCCACAATATATATATATATATATATATATATATATATATATATATATATATATATATATAGAGAGAGAGAGAGAGAGAGAGAGATGCTCCTATATTGACTTCCCGTATAGGAGTTGCCTGCGGACCTTTTTTCTGGCAACATCCCTCATTAATTTTGGTCCCCGCATTGTGCAAATGGGCCTTTGTTGTCATTTGTTGATTGATTTCCACGAATACAGGGGGTTGGGTGGATAATTGGTTAGTTATAGTTCTCTTTTATTTTATGTAGGATAACTCTATTGCCTTGATTCTTTGTTTTTAGATAGGTCCGTATATTACTCATGTGTGGGAAGACCTCACAGGAGTATTTTCATATATGTGTGTGTGTGTGTGTGTGTGTGTGTGTGTGTGTGTGTGTGTATATATATATATATAAATAAAATAAAAATTATCCAACATAAGCCTTCTCCCTTACAAGCCCTGTTTAGTTGAGGAAAATTGTTTTGTTTATTATATCTAATTTTCATTTCCATTTTTAATTTTCATTTTCCGTGGAAATTTTAGAAAACTAGAAAAGCGTTTATATGGTAGATCAATTATTTTTTTCAAAATGAAGTTTGTAGAAAATTTGGGGTTCAAATGTAATCTACACTAAGTTTAGGGTTCGAAATGTAATTTATAAATTGTTAAAAGGGTCAAAATAGAATTTATATAAACTTCAGAGGACAAAATGTAATTCCTTAAATTTTCAAGGCCAAAATTTGTATTTTTTGGTAACGAAGAGATTAAAATGTAATTTATCAAAAGGTTAAGGGTCTAGATATAAGTTATAGAAAGTTCAGTATTACTATTAAAATGTAATTTTGAGGCTGTTGGAAAACTTGTTAAAGTAGTTTTCCGATTTCTTGGAAAATTGGAAAATTTGGAGAATCGATTTTCAATTTTTAGTTTTGGAAAAATATCAAACTTGAACAAATTTTTTATTTTTTATTTTTGTGGAATTTTTTTTGGAATTTTTCCTGGAAAAAACCTTGTTTCCCACAACTAAACATGGTCTATACATTTGAAATCGAAAATAAGGATTCACACTGTTTTCGTTCCTTACCCCCCCCCCCCCCCCCCCCCCCCCTCTTTCACTTTCCTTCCTTTCTTGCTCTGTAATTTGAGTTTTTTATTTAAAAAATGCACCTAATTAATTATATATATATATAATGCATTGCGAACATATTTACAAAAATATTGCACTTCTTGAATTTGCGGTTGGTAACCAAAATCCTGAGCTGAAATTGTTGTTGGTAAGCACCTTTTAAATTCGCTGTTGGTAGCCGCGATTTCAACTTAAAAACTCGGTTGCCTACCACGATTTTAAAAATTGTAATATTTTTATTAAAGTATTAAAAAGTGCATTATTTTTGTAAATACGTTTAAAAATAATGCACTGCCGAACATATTTACCAGTGTTCTAAAAAACGCGCCTAGGCAGCATCAAGGCCTAGGCAGCGCGGGGCTTTTTAGCTATGAAGCACGGACACGTAATAAATGTTTCGACACGCGATACGTGACACGTGATTGGTCCAAAAACTAGGATACGACACACTATGATACGTAATATATAATATATATTTAAATATATAAATTAATGAAATAAAACAGATTTTTTCCATAAAATACATTATTAGAGCATTCTTAACATGGTTTAAGAAAATGGACCATACAAAACAAATTTAAACACACTTTGACACTAAGAATAATAAATAAAGCAGAATCACCATCATATGTCCGAGCCTGTCGTGTATTCGACTTGAGTCAAAGTTGACTCGTGGCTTTCGGGAGAGTGTCCGTGTTTCATAGTGTTCGACACGACACGTTGCCTTCTGAGAAGTGTCCATGCTTCCTAGCTTTTTAGCACTGTTCTAAAAAACCCGCCTAGGCTTGAGGTTTGGGAGAAATGCCCCGCCTTACGCTTTTTACGCCTTATTCTTGTTAAAACCCTTAAGGCACACTTTTTTCTAAAAACAACAATGCTTTAGTAAAACGATATCGCTTTTTTAAGAATTTTTTACAAACCGAACCATTATCTCATCGAAAATAATCAAAATAGTATTTTAATTTGCATATATTCATACGTATTTTTATGATATGTACAGTTTTAGTATTTTAATAGTCTTGTTATGGTTAAAAAATATTAAAATATATTAAGAAGGCCTAAACGCTTTTTCACGCCTTTTTACGCCTAAGACCCGCCTAGGCTTCTAAGGCTTAAGGCTTGGCCTCCACGCCTCGATCACGCCCCGCGTTTTTTTGAACCTTGCTTTTTAGATACGCCGAGTTTTGGCCCTAAGCGTGGATTAAGGCGTGGTCCATGATGGTAACGTTTTTTAGGGTAAGGCGTGAAAAAACGAGCGTTTTTAGGGGGTAAGGCGTGAAAAAATGCTATTTTTTAGAAGTAAAGTTAAAAAAACTTTTTTTTTAGTATTAAAAAAAATAGTATTTTAATTTACAAATATTCAGACATTTTTTAATGTATGTACCATTTTAGTGTTTTTAATAGCCTTGTCATAGTTAAAAATATTAAAATATATTAAAAAAGGCCTAAACTTCTTTTCATGCCTTTTTACCTAGGAAGCACAGACACTTCTCAGAAGACAATGTGTCGTGTCGAACACTATGAAACACGGACACTCTCCTGGAAGCCATGAGTCAACTTTGACTCAAGTCGGACACGTAACACGCTCCGACATGTGATGGTGATTCTGCTTTATTTATGATTCTTAATGTCAAAGTGTGTTTAAATTTTGTTTTGTATGGTACATTTTCTTAATTTCATGTTAAGAATGCTCTAATAATGTATTTTATGGAAAAAAATCTGATTTATTTCATTAATATATATATTTAAATATATATTATATATTACGTATCATAGCGTGTCGTATCCTAGTTTTTGGACTAATCACGTGTCGCGTATCGCATGTCGAAACACGTATTACGTATCTGTGCTTCATAGCTTTTTACGCATTAGGCCCGCCTAGACTTCTAAGGCTTAATGCTTGGCCTCCACGCCTCGGTCTCCCCCCGCATTTTTTAGAACCTTGATATTTACAAAAACACTTCTTGAATTTGCGGTTGGTAACTGAGTTTCTAAGATGAAATCGCGGTAGGTAACCACGAATTGAAGTTGGACTAAGTATGTTCTTAATTAGCTTTTAAGAAATTGAGCAGGATGAAATCACTATTGTAAACCACGATTTTATTGAATTTGCGGTTCAGAACCTCGAATTCTTAACTCAATTTTCTCGTAAGTTGAAATCTTAGTTTAGAATTGCGAATTCAATGAAATCGCGGTTGTAAACCACGATTTTAGTCTAATTAATGATGGGGCTGACTAATTAATGACTCACTAAGCACCTTTTGAATTTGCTGTTGGTAACCGCGATTTCAGCTTAAAAACTTGATTACCAAACCACGATTTCAAAAAGTGCAATATTTTTATAAATATACTAAAAAGTACATTATTTTTGTAAATACGTTTTTAAAAGTGCATTATTTAAATTAAAAGCTCTTGTAATTTATGAAATGATTCATCTTTTGAGTTATTTATTTATTTAATTTTTACTCTTG
Source organism: Sambucus nigra (assembly GCA_949130495.1). Lineage (NCBI taxonomy): Eukaryota > Viridiplantae > Streptophyta > Magnoliopsida > Dipsacales > Adoxaceae > Sambucus > Sambucus nigra. The sequence goes on along the minus strand of OX422207.1, from coordinate 303,228,783 downwards.
AAAACTTTCCCCCATCTTCTCTGCCTGCTTTCCTTCAACTACATTCTTGACACAAAATTATGAAATAACTTGAAAGCTTCTTTTTCCTTCTTCATACGTAGAACAAATAATGTAACACCCGAGAAAGTGAAACCCGGGGATGCCACTCAAAATAATAAATGCGTCCAATTGAAATTCTTTTCAAAATCATTTAACAATGTGCAACGGCTAAATAAAACATTTGCGGAAGCATAAACTGAATAATAAACTCTTTATTCTCATTAAATCTCAAAAATCCTTTCAATTGCGCGACATCAATCAACATATAAATCGCTGTACGAATCGAAACCTGTCATGCATATATAAACTATAGGAGGTAAGTGAGAAACTCAATACGCTCATATAAATGCTCCAAGTGAACTACATATAATCGAGCGTCACAATATATAAAAGTGTATGTAAATGAACACCCACTATCATCCCAAGCATAAATATCACATCCTAGGATCTCACCGCGTAACACTACACATCCCAAGTCCCCCAGATATCGAATCCTCGCCGCACTTCACTCAGTACGGTGTGGACTCTTGATCACCTCTCTTGTCAATTATCTTGCCAATACTCCATGGCTCCAAAGATATTACAATCACAATCAGAAGGCACGCTAGGATTTTCCCCTCATCGTTTTATCACAATGGCTTAACAACCCATAACCAAGGGCTTAACAGCCCAAAAGGGTCAATGATATGGCTCACGAGACAAGAGACAAGAAAATAGCCCGAAAGTACACCCCGTACAATAGGTGGTTTGGCTAAGGACACCTTAGCATCCCCCAAAAAACAATATCAATATCAATCTCGTAAATAACACCAATATCTAATGTGTTCTGTGACCATAGCGACACGTAGCTAGTGGCTGTGCTCCCGAGAAAAGACTATATTTTATTTTGTATAATATTGTCATTTCTTTTTTATTTTTACTTTTTAATTTAGTCCCCAAGCATGTTTGGGGCTAATTAGTAAATTTTAGTTATTAATTGCCCTTTTTAGTCTTTTGGGTCATTACTTGGTTACCAAGTAATTTTTCTCCTATAAATAGGCCCTTGACATTCATTTGTAATTACACTTGAATATTAAGAAATATAATATATATAGAGAGAAACCCACTTTCTTAGTTTAGTTTATTTCCTTTTGTTGTTGGTGGATACCAACCTTTTTAGCCACCACTTTTTCACCTTCTACTACCTCATCTTCCTCCACCATCACCACCTCCTTCCGCCACACAACCACCATTATACTCCGAAATGTAGTCCCATGTTCTTCCCTACCCTCTGAAATACTCCCCCACCCTCCACTATATCCCTAAACTTAATCCCACCACCCCAAACCCTAACCCCCAAGTTTTACCCTAATCTGACCTAACCTATATTAACTCTTTCTCCACTCATCCATGCTCAACCACAGTCAAACCCGATCAACAACGGACCTACCCTACTTTGACCCAATCTCCTACCCCCTATTTGACCTCAAATTCGGTCAAAATTGGTCTAATGGTCGATTTTTGACAACTCAAGACGGTGTGAATTAGAATGCGGACTCGTAAAATAAAGAAGTTAACTACACAACAACAACAACAACAACATGGAAAATATAGGAGTTTCAATTATTTCTCTCTTTAATCTCTTAATCTCAAATGGGCAAAAGTGATACAATGAGGGCCTCATTAGCTATTTATACTAAGAGGCTAAAAAGGGAACTATAAAGAATAAACGCTAAAAAGACGACTATATCCCTATGCTCTTGCATCATTCTCCCCCCTTGAGAGGAATCCATATATGCGAAATACTGGCGAAAGAAGTCAGGATCAACATGCTGCAATGTCGCCTCAGTAATCCACGAGCCCTCAGCGTCAGGACGACCAACCCAATGGACCAAATAGCATGTGTAATCACCCGAGGCAGAGGAGACAAAAGCGGAGTCAAGTATGCCCTCAATATGATCAATATGAGAACGGACTGACTGAGTCGACGAAGATGGAAGAGGAATGGGAGGAGGATGGATACCCCGAAAAGGAGAAAGGTCCGTCACATTAAAGGTACGATGCATGCGAAACTCCAGAGGAAGATCAACCTCATAGGCGTTCGGCCCACCAGCGCGAACAATAGGAAACAACCCAAAATGGCGTATAAGAAGCTTGTTGCCTTTGCCAACACGCCTTGGTTTCTGGAGGTACACCATGACCAAGTCATCGGGCTGGTAGGAAACGAATCGGCGATGGGCATTCGCCACCTCTTTGTAAGAGGCGTAAATGGACTGGAGGCTAGAACGAACATCAGCCTGTACGGAAGTCAAATGGACTGCAAACTCCTCAGCAGAAGGGCATATAGGAACGGTTGGTGGGAGCTCGACAACCCAACATAATCTGGAAAGGAGAGAAACCGGTAGAACGGTTGACGACGTTGTTGAAAGTAAATTCGTCTTGAGCAATTAGCAGATCCCACCTACGGGGGTGCTCAGACGTCAAACAATGCAAAAGATCGCCCACACTCCGGTTGACCACCTCTGTCTGGGGATGAAAGGCCATGGAAAACTGGAGCTCCGTCTTTAGCAAGCGCCATAATGTCCGCCAGAAATGCCCTGTAAAGCGGACGTCTCGATTGGAAGTAATGCTACGGGGGATGTCGTGCAAGCGGACAATCTCGCGGAAGTATAAGGTCGCGACAAGAGAAGCGTCAGTCGTGTGAGAACATGGAATGAAATGTGAGATCTTGGAGAATCTGTCAACGACCACCATAATAGAATCATGCCCACTGGAAGTACGGGAGAGGCCCGCAATGAAATCCATCGAAACGTCCTGCCACGGGCGCTCGGGTATCGGTCAGGGAGTGTACAATCTCGCATTGGAGTGCTGGCCCTTGGCCATTTGACACGTGTAATGGCGGATGAAGGCATTAGTATCCCGTCGCATGGTGGACCAATAAAATCGGTCTCGTAACAAAGCATGGGTGCGGGCCTGCTCCATGTAACCTGCTAAACCACCTCCATGAACCTAAAAAATAATCTTCACTTGCAAGGAGGAAGATGGAATACACAAAGCTGTCCCCCAGTGCAAAAACCATCCTGTAATAGTACTCGGCCGATGCGCCATTGCCTTGCTGGCAAGCGGCATAAATGGGCTCTAACTCCACATCGGTCGGGTGGAGGTCGCGATTCTCATCGAATCGAAAAACCTGACTCCACAAGGTGACTAATGCATGAGCGCGCCGGCTAAGTGCATTCGCTACCATGTTCTCCTTTCCCGGCTTGTACTGAAGGTGGAAGGTATAACGCTGAAGGTAGGTGTCCACTTGGCGTGGCGATCGCTAACACGCCGCTGGCAATGGAGAAGTCGCAGGGCCTCATGGTCCGATTTGATCACGAACTCCTTATGTAGGAGGCAGGTGACCAAAACTTCACGGCTTTCACAACTACATAGAACTCCAAGTCATAGGTAGAATAGTGTAGGGCCGCTCCCATCAATTTCTGGCTAAAAAACGCAATGGGCTTCCCATTCTAGCTTAAGACAACACCCACCCCCGTCTTGCAAGCATCGCAAGACGACTCAAACTAGGGCTGTGTTTCGGCTAGATCGGATCGAAAAATGACGTTTCGGAAAAAATTCCAATTTTTTCGGAAATAAAATATTTGTTCCAATTTCCTATCCAATTTTTTCGGAAAATCAAAAGAGTTTCTAAATTCGGAAAAATCGGAAAAAATCGGAAATTCAAAACATAGTAAAAATTCAGAAATTTTGGAAATACCAAAATTTCAAAAAAATTAATATAGGATTTTCGATTACTCGAAATTCTCATTTTAAAGAAATCGAAAAAAAGATTTAACCCAACATGTAAATATGTAAGGATTTAACCATTTTTTCATTTGTGTAGACTCTACAATTAACCCAACATGTAAATAGGTATAGAAACATGTATAAAACAGGTATAGAAACAACAGGTCTTAATCAACAATTAATATTTGATCTCAGTATAAATCAACAATTAATATTTGATCTCAGTATAAATCAGGAATTAATATTTGATCTCAATATAATACAGCTATAAAACAGGTATAGAAACATGTAATTAAATGATCGTTACACAATATATAATCTTACAGATCCTATAAACATGTATAATCTTATAGAAACAAAAAACCATGAATAAACAGATCCTATAACAATCCTATAGAAACAAAAAACATGTATAATCTTACAGATCCTATAAACCGCTCGTTACACAATATAAAGTTTATCCCATAACGAGGATATGAAAGCTTACTGATCAAAACTTTATATTATAAACATATCAGATCCTATAACAATCCTATCGTTACATATCCCATCCTATAACAATATAAACAGATCAGATCCTATAACAATATAAACAGATCCGATCGTTACAGATCCGATCGTTACAGATAAGGGAAACAGATAAAAGGGCTTACTGATCCTTCGTTCGACTTGGATATGAAGAGATGCATTCTAATCGTTACAGATCCGTATCTGAGAAGCGTAGAAACCAGAGAGAGAGGTGAGTAGACGAACAAGAGTTGAAATAGAGAGAGGGGACTCGACGGTATGCGCCGTATTGAGAGAGAGAGAGGAAAGATATGTCTAACCCTAAAACTAACAGCATATATATATGGGTAAGGTAAAAAATAAGGGAAATGTAAATGTACATTCTTATTATTAGACAAGGGAAATCCAAGGTAAAAAATATATATAAAATATTTGGAATATTAATCAAAAAAATTAATCGGAAATTATATTGGAAAATCGGATCGGCTAAAATATCGGAAAATCGGATCGGAAAAATCGGAAAATCGGAATTTAAAACATAGTTCCAATTTCCTATCCAATTTAATTCGGAAAAATTGGAAATCGAAAACCTTATATATGTTCCAAAATCGGAAAATGTCGGATCGGACATCGAAAAAATCGGAATGTTCGGAAAAAAAGCATAGCATAGCTCAAACAATTGATCCAAGCCTGGCAAGGAAAGGATAGGAGCAGTCGTTATCAACTTCTTGATACGTGTGAAGGCTCGATCGACCTCTTCAACCCATCTAAACTCGGCTGTCGAAGAAGTGCCCATCAAATTCGTGAGTGGAGCCATGACAGTATTGAACCCCGTTATGAAACGTCGATAGATACCCGCGAGTCCATGAAAACTACGAACCTGCGCCACCGAAGTGGGGGTGGGCTAATCCACGATCGCCTGAATCTTGGCATCGTCCATCCGAACGCCATCTCCTGATAATGTATATCCCAAAAAGGTCACAGATGGAACCATAAAAGCACACTTTTTCAACGTGAGGAAAAATCGTTCGGCTCGTGAAACCTCCAGAACCTGAGTCACATGTCGCAAGTGCTCCTCCTCGGAACGTCTATAAATCAAGATATCATCAAAATACACAACAACAAACTTGCCCAAGAATGGGCGCAAAATCTGAGTCATCACCCGCATGAACGTGGATGGGTCGTTGGAGAGACCAAAAGGCATCACAATTCACGCATAAAGGCCATCCTTGATTTTAAAGGCTGTCTTCCATTCATCACCCGGCCTCGTACGTATTTGGTGGTACCCACTCTTCAAGTCTAACTTGGAAAATATCGTTGCTCCATGAAGTTGGTCCAATATATCCTCGAGCCGGGGAATTGGGAACCGATACTTCACCGTGATTTTATTAATGGCACGGCTATCTACGCATATAAGCCAACTCCCATCCTTTTTGGGTGCTAGAAGTAGGGGTGTGCAAAAAAAAACCGACCGAACCGAAAACCGAACCGAACCGAACCGAAACCGGCGGTTTTTTTTTTAGCCCGGTTCGGTTTGCGGTTTAAGGATTTAAAAAACCGACAATATCGGTTCGGTTGTCGGTTTAGACAAAGAAAAAACCGATTCGAACCGAACCGAACCGACATCAATATTATATATTAAAAAACCCTTAAATATCTTTTATTTTTATATCCAAACACCATTAACCAACCTCCAAAACTGACCAAAACCGAAAACCGACCTACAAAAAACCGACCAAAACTGAAAATCGGTTAAAACCGAACCGAAACCGATGTGAACCGAAACCGGCTGTTTTTTTCATCGTCGGTTCGGTTTCGGTCTGATTTTTTCCAATTGCGGTCCAAAACCGAACCGAACCGACCCGTGCACACCCCTAGCTAGAAGTGCCGGAACCGCACAAGGAAACATGCTCTCCCGTATATACCCCTTGTCACACAATTCGGTGACCTATCTCTGTAGCTCCGCATGCTCTGTAGGGGACATGCGATAGTGGGGGGAAGGTTGGGGAGCTGCTTCCCTGGAATGAAGTCAATCGCATGCTGAATGTCCCGAAGGGGAGGAAGCTCGTCGGGGGGAGTGCACACATCACTATAAGAATCCAGTAAACGTTGAACACACGATGGAACGGATGCCTCAGGAGTGGTGATGGGGAGTAATAAGAGCATAACACATGTCCGTCTCCGTGGTCTCGGTGACTAACTCCTCGTGAGAAACAAGTAGGGCCGAGGGTTCGATCATCGGAAACGGTCGCATGGGTAAAAGAAGAAAGTTTCGCTCTCCATGTGTAAAAGAGTAAGTGTTGGCTCGACCATCATGTATGCTACTATGGTCAAATTGCCATGGCCTCCCCAAAAGCAAATGGCATACCCTCCTGTCAACCACGGTGTAAAGAATCTAGTCATGACAATCCCCAATAGAGAAAGCTACCCGACACTGTCGGCTAGGGGCAAGTGTGACTCCGCTACCCAACCACCCAATGCAGCATGGTTTAGCCAATGACTCCGTAGGAAGCTTCAGTTTGTCTACCATCTCTTGTGCAATCAAGTTATCACTGGTTCCCCATTTACAATTACCGTGCACAACCTGCCCTTTGCGGTGTAACGAGTAAAAAAAATGTTCGTTCGAATCCATGCATCATCACTAGGAGGAGTTGACTGGACATTCATCGAGGTCGTAATCATAACGGTACCAGTATAGGCTGTAGAGACATCAACGAGCGTCGCTTGAGAATGACAAAAAGAGTCGGGTTGACAACAAATGGATTGTGCGGTGGCTAAAGGCATAATGAGTGGGATGGGTAGGAAGCCCAAAGAGACGCATCCATTGTATAAAGAATTAGGGTTTTTAGGAGGCATAAGGGTTAGAGTTTCATGGGAAGCAAGGAAAGATGTTTTGGATTTGATTTTGTGTTGGGGAAATTGATTAGGGTTGGAATTGGGTTCAATCTTGGGTTTAATTTCTGAATTGGAGTTTGCCATTGGGTATCAGTTGATTTAGATCCAAACGGAGGATGAGTCGTGCGAGTTGATGCCCCCGAACATGGTTCTTTTTTTTTTTGCCGAAATCTTCTTTAACAGCCCCTAGGGCTTCGGCGCACTATAAAGAATCTCCAGAGGTCTCAGCTTGAGACGTCGGGTTGAAATCTTGGGCCATTAACTGTCGGCCGAGACAGGAGGACCTCTCTGAGGGGTTTTCGGTAGAGTTCCGACGGTTGGGATGGCCGGTGAAGGGTTCGGTAGACTCGGGTGGGATGTCCGACACTAGAGGGAGGGCTCCGGTGGGCTTTGGTGAGGTATTAGCAGCCATGGGGAAATTAGGGTTTTGATTTGGGCATTAGGGTTTGGTCGAAATTCATTCGGGTGAATCCAATTTGTGTCCCAATCTTCAATAATCATGGTTGATCCAATAACAAACCACGCTCTGATACCAATTTGGTGTTAATTAGAATGCGGAAGCGTAAAATAAAGAAGTTAACTACACAACAACAACAACATGGAAAATATAGGGGTTTTAATTATTTCTCTCTCTAATCTCTTAATATCAAATGGGCAAAAGTGATACAATGAGGGATTCATTAGCTATTTATACTAAGAGGCTAAAAAGGTGACAATAAAGAATAAATGCTAAAAAGACGACAATATCCCTATGCTCCTGCATCACAAGACTTCCATGAGAAGTGCATTCCACTTGGGATCCATTTTCGATTATTTGCCATATTTTGACCCGGCTTTTCGGAATGTCGCCGCCTTCGGTCTGCTTGTTTCGCCATCGTATTCACAAAGATGCGGTTGCCGGAATTTCCATCCGGTCAGATTCAAGAATCCACCGAGCCAAGCTACAACCATGTGCTCGTGGTGAAGATAAGGCGGATATGGTCGTCAGTTTTTGGTTGCTTGGATTTTGTAGGGAACATTGTAGGGATTTGGATATATTAGACCCATTATTTATGAGGTTAATATGCATGGGACTAATTGAAGTTTGGCCAGTCCACTTTTGGTTGATTTTGATTGGGGTCCGAAATTTTTCGAGAATTATATTATGTGGTATTGATTGTATGTGGATTCGCAAATTTTCAATTTTTAACTTATTTAACTAGATGTCAAATTATAATCCAAATTAATTAAACCCTAACACATGCATCTAGGTGTATAAATCATGCCATCAAAAATAAACATAAATTGTTGACACAAATTTCAGGAAAAAATCCCCCGTAAGGGCAAACCGTTTATTTCAATAAATGTAACAACACTTGCAGAAATCTGCAATGAATATTCCTCAGAACACTCACATAGGTCGCAACCTAAATCAACACTGGATTGACCGCAACAAACCCACAAGAACCGCAACTCTATCTTAAGCAAGGAACACCCTCATGCACTCCCAAGTGACCGCAGTCGTCAGCCAGCACCTCCCGCAAGAGCTACCAAGTCAGCCGTAGAGATTTCGCCTCTACAAGAGAAACTTCACCAAAGTTGTATCTTGGATTCCAAAATAATTCACTAAAGCTATTGGGATAATTTGTGACTTGAAAAACAAAGTTAAAACCCCTAAATGCAAAGACAAAATTTTTGCAGTTTGTAGTTTTCGTAGATTGAAACACTCAGGTCTTCTCAAGCAAAATTGACTCATTTAATAGGTATTTATAAAAAGTTTGAGTCGGTGGCTTTGTTTGAACGACAAGTGTATGTCGCTCGAACGACATCTAATGTCCTTCGATCTAGGGATCGCGCGACCTATCACACGAGGTAAGAATACCAAAACAATAACATGTCGTTTGAAGAAATGGATCAAGCGACCTTCAAACGAGATATCGCGCGAGATGCTCTGTCGCTTGAATGACGTGAGCAAAAAATAATTTTTTATTAAAACTCCGCCTCAGGAAAAATTATTTTGACGAAAAATGACGCCTAAGATGTTTAAAATATTTTAGAAAAAATATCCCAACACTTTAAATGAACCATTAAGGGACTTAAACACAACCTTACCAAAATCTATCTCGCAGAGGCCTGTTTGCTGAAGAATGTTGATAGATTGAGCATTCTTCGACGATTGTAGCGGTATACGACACTCTAATGTAAACGAACTATGTAAAATATGTCCTTACAAATATGCCCTATGTCTATGCCGGTACAAACTAAAAACATCTGAATTATCAAATCAAATGTCCTATACAAATCTAATACCCTCCCATGAATCCAAAACTGAAAAGGTACTAAAAATGCAACGCTTAAACTTTCTTAAAAAATCTTCAACACGAAATCTTCAACTTGAAATCTTCAAATCTCTAACTTTTCTTTGTCATCATCGGGGCGCAAAATAATGATCCTCAAATTTTGTACCTACACACATGAAACAAGAAACAAATACCTTCGTGACGTATCGGGTGTGAAATGAGATGAACATAAATCAAATCTCAAATCTCCCCCATAATTTAAACTCCCCCATAAAATCATAATTCGTTCTCCCCCGTTTTATTTGTCCGAAATAGACAAGGAAAATAATAAATAACAATAAGCATGGAATGTCCCGACAAGCAAAGCAAATCAACTACGACCATCAAGGATAAACTTGAAAGCATTCACCAACTAGTTTTGATTTTTTCAATTTTTCAAACAAAAATAATTTACGAAAAAAACATCACCCCATGAATTTACACTAAGATAACCAGATCGTGGAAACAGAATGAATGGGTGTGAACATATTCAATAGGTAAATCAACTCAAACATACATAACAAATGTGCACGATGAATATGGATACTCCTAACGAATGAACTTCAGAATCATCCTAAGGTGTAAAAATTGTTGAATTCAAATGACATTGACTTGATGAAACCAACAAATCAAAGTCTAAAATGATTTCCACACGAATAATGTCTAAAATTATTTAATGCTTTTTCAAGACTTTGTCAGGACGTGCAAACCCGTTGATTTATTTCGAACCAAACACCCTCATAAATAATAAATCTTTTATTTTTCTTGAGGTGATCTAAATTCTTAATGGCCACTTTTTGGCATATTTATCTTTTTATTGCCATCAATTTTTTTGGGCTCTTTTCAACCTCTTTGAACTTTGGCTACTTTTTACAATGCCACACTTTTTAGGTCCGATTTAAATGGTGGCTTAATCACAAAGGATATTATAATTACCTTTCGTAGCCCTTCCTCGTTTTCCACACATATATTTTGAAACAAATTCCTCATTGGCAACGGTTCTCACATGCACTACTTTCATTGTCAAGTTTTATCGCATATGGTTCGTTTTAAAGACAGGATTGAGATGGAAACACTTCGACCAATATGTGATAGACAAGTACAATAATCAAACAAATCCGTGCATGTGTGCATTAAAGGAAATCATGAGTCAAACATGTAGAAAGTAATCTCAAATCTCATCTTGATGACTCCAAACATTATAAAACACATGGATGAAATGATGTATCGTTTCAAAGTACTATCAAATAGTCACATGGATATGGAATGATATTGTGACTTGGTCATTCTAAATGTTCATCCATAAACGGTGTAAACAAAATACGAAACTGTCTTTTTTCTAAAATTTAATCAAAATAAAATCATTTTGGCTTTTTCAATTTAAAAAAAAAAGAAAATCTTTTTTATTTTTCCAAAATTTCAAAAACAAAAATCTTTTTGTTTTTTCAAAAAAGATATCAAAAAATGAAAAATATAAATACAAAAATGGTACACACTAGCAATAGGCATAAATAGGTTTTTTTTTTTTTTTCCCGAACTTTCCGATCCGTTTTTTTTTTCCGAATTTGGAGTGAAATTTTAGTTTGCTGATTTTTGATTTTTCGATTTTCGATTTTCGATTTTTTCGAAAAAAATCGGATCGGAAATCGGAAATAATTCTGAATTTCCGATTTTTTGATTTTTCCGATCCGATTTTTCGAAACTATATCGATTCGATTTTTTCGAATTTTTTCCGAATTATTTCAAATTTTTTCGAAATTATTTTTTGATTTCCGATTTTTCTGATTTTTTTTCCCGATTTTTTGAAAGTTTTCCATATCCCACATCGGTTGGGAGAGGGAGAGGGCTCCAAAATTTGCTCTGTAAAAGGAGAGTATCCGCCTAACTTCTACACGTGAAAAAAAGGCCAAATCCTCGTGTATTTACATGTTGGGTTAAGCCATTTTCTTTGTTTCTTTAAAATGAGAATTTCGAGTAATCGAAAATCCATAATTTATTTTTTTGAAATTTTGGAATTTCCGATTTTTTTTTCGATTTTTGCTGATTTTTTGATTTTTTCGAATTCGGATTTTTTTTAATTTTCCGAAAAATCGGATCGGAAATGAGTAATTATTTTATTTCCGAAAAAATCGAATTTTTTTTCGAAGAGGCATTTTCCGATCCGATCAGGCCGAAACACATCCCTATGCATAAAATATCATCATGAAAATCTTCTATGCTAGCAAACAAGTCTAAACCTCAACCGTTAGGTGCGGTGGAATTTTACAAAGGTGGTGACATCCTATGAAAAACGTCCATCAAATCATGTGAAGTTTTGGCGAAAAACTTAACTTGCTCCTTAATATGTGCAAACTCTCTCATGTATTCTCCGGAAGCATCATATGTGGGTGCACGTGTCGTAGCTTGACCTGGCAAAAATTTGTGCGACACATTACCCAACTTAAAACAAAATTCCCTGAGGTGTCCTCTCTTCTTGCAATGTGTGCAAACATAAACGGCTTAGGAACACCTCTCTCAAAACGTCTACGACGCACTGCCCTGTCCGGAACGGGACGCCTAGGTGGGTTGGGTTGAGAGCCATATGGATCATTCACAAACTCGGGAATCGGCTCGGGTGCAACATGAAAAGTAGACGCACTGTCATGACCTATTCCTAGTCTCTCAACATTACCCAAAGCGGGACCGATGAGCATATTTCCTACTTTCTTAGATGTATCCTCTATAGTGACCTTTACCTCCTAGGCACGTTCAAGATCTCTCTATAATTGTGACACACGGGCTTCAAGTTCATTCTTTTCTCGACCTACGACGATCAACTGCTCACTCAAAGTAACCTTCACCATCCTGAGTTGACTTGCCCACGCCTCAAATTCCCTCAAAATCTCTCTCCAAATCTAACACCTTAAGACCTAACTCTTTATTCAACTTCTTCGCCTTTAAGGTCTCGGCGTACAAATCTCTAAACACAATTTAGAGCTCACTTTCACCTTCGCTAGCACACTCACTCTCACTCGCTAGAAACATTCAAATCATCATCGGGGCTCTCCCGTGCTCAAGTATTTTCAACGTCGTGGGACAAACTAGGTGTGCTCACGTGACTAGCTAAAAATGCAACACATCCCATATGAAGATTCATCCTCGGCATGGCAACTTTCTTTCCCTTCCTCTTTGTCCTAGTGGGACACTCAAACGCCCTATGCCCCTTGCCCTCACATTCAAAACATCTCTCCTCTTCCTCATTCTCTTTCTCTTGCTCGCCGCTCTCTTTGGCCTCTTCTTTCTTTTTATTTTTCTCAACAAATCTTTTATTTGAAGAATTTTCTTTAGAAAATTTGAGAAACTTTTTGAATTTTTTTAGCAAACATGGCCACATCATCAAAATCAAATTCACCCTCAGACTTAGAATCATAAACTCTCACTTTCTTTTTCTTCTCTCTCTTGGACACTTCCTCACTCTTCCTAGACTGGGCTTCAAGTTCTATCCCTCTATGCTTAGGTTTGACAGTGCTAGTAAACATGTCAATTTCATATGTCTGGAGGTCTTCTACCAGTTCTTCTAACTTAAGGTTGCTCAAATTTCCTAAGGAATTCAACACAGTCACTTTTGGGATAAAACGTTAGGCAACGATCTCAAAATCTTTTTAGCCACTTGTGCATCGGGAATGTGCTCACTAAGATTGAAACTGGTGGTGACAATATATGACAAACGTGCATAAAATTCATCAAAATACTCAGATTCAAGCATGGTAATCGTTTCAAATTGAGTAGTTAAATTTTGCAATTTAGACTCTTTCACTGCGGTCGTGCCTTCATGGGTAAGTTGTAAAACATCCCAGGCTTCTTTTGACGTGGTGCACGTCATGATACGTCGGAACTCATTAGGGGTGACGGCTCCAGAAATTGCACTTACCTACAAGAACTAAAAGTGCTCCGTTTAAATTCATCCTCAGTCCAGTTAGTCACAAGTTTAAGATTGACGACATTATTAGCGGTGACAGTGGGAGGAGTCCACCCTCTTTCACAAACAATCCAAACTCAGTCGTCGATTGCTTTTAAATGAGTTTTCATGCAGGCTTTCCAATAGGCATAATGAGACCCGTAAAAAACTGGCAACCTATTATATAAGTTTTCATTCGGAAACATTGCGATTTTTCAAAAATCAAAATTTAAAAAAAAATTGGTATCACAAAAATTTCGCGGAAAAATGATCACTCGATAATTTAGAGTAACATGCTTTGATACCAATTTGAGAATGATATGTGATATCGATTGCATGTGGATTCGCAAATTTTCAATATATTTAACTAGATGTCAATTTTTAATTCAAATTAATTAAACCCTAACACAAGCATCTGGGTGTATAAATCATGCCATCACAAATAAACATAAATTGCTAACACATAGATTTCAGGAAAAAATCCCCCGTAAGGGCAAAACCTTTATTTCAATAAATGTAACAACACTTGCAGAAATCTGCAATGAATATTCCTCAGAACACTCACATAGGTCGCAACGTAGAATCAACAATGGATTGACCGCAACAAACCCACGAGAATCGCAACTCTATCTTCAGCAAGGAACACCCTCAAGCACTCCCAAGTGATCGCGGTCATCAGCCAACACCCCTCTCAAGAGCTACCAAGTCAGCTGTAGAAATTTCTTCTCTACAAGAGAAACTTCACCAAAATTGTATCTTGGGTTCCAAAACAATTCACTAAAGCTATTGGGATGATTTGTGAATTGAAAACAAAGTTAAAAACCCCTAAATGCAGCTTGCAGTTTTCGTAGATTGAAACACTCGGGTCTTCTGAAGCAAAATGAACTCATTTAACAGGTATTTATAAAAAATTTGAGTCGGCGGCTTCGTTCGAATGATAGGTGTATGCTCGAACGACATCTAATGTCGTTCGATCTAGGGATCGCGCGATCTATCAAACGAGGTAAGAATACCAAAACAGTAGCATGTCATTTGAAGAAATAGATCGAGTGACCTTCAAACGAGCTATTGCGTGAGATGCTTTGTCACTTGAAGCTGTCGTTTAAACGACATTGTCCTGTCGTTTATTATTAAAACTAATTTTTTATAGACAAGTTTGAACGATGTGAGCGAAAAATAATTTTTATTTAAAACTCCGCCTCAGGATTTAGAAAAATTATTTTGACGAAAAATGATGCCTAAAATGTCTTAAAATATTTTAGAAAAAATATCCCAACACTTTAAATGAACCATTAAGGGAGTTTAAACACAACCTTACCAAAATCTGTCTCGCAGATGTTTGTTTGTTGAAGAATGTTGATATTCGGATTCGTCTTGATGCATGAATGAGTTTGAACGTTCTTCGACGATTGTAGCGGTATACGACATACTCTAATGTAAACAAACTATGTAAAATATGTACTTACAACCCTACACGCTTGAGGACGAGCTTTTCGAACACAGGGAGAATAATGTGTTTTGTGATACGTAGCGACACATAGCGTGTGGTTGTGCTTCCGAGAGAAGACTATCTTTTATTTTGTATTTTGGTTTAGGGTAATATTGTCATTTCCTTTTATTTTCTCTCTTTAATTGGTATCCAAGCATATTTGTAGCTAATTAGTCATTTTTAGTTATTAATTGCCCTTTTTAGTCTTTTGGGTCATTACTTGGTTACTAAGTAATTTTTCTCCTATAAATAGGCCATTGGCATCATTTATTTATAATTACAATTGGATGTTGAGAAATAGAATATATAGGGAGAAAGAAACCCATTTCCTTAGTGTATATATATATATATATATATATATATATATATTTTTTTTTTTTGTTGTTGTGTAGTTGTAATAATAACGCTTCCGCGTTCATAAATTCACATCAATATCAATATTACATTCCACAAATTAGGTATTGTTACCCTACCCAATTTCTACAACCCAACATATGCGTAAAATCATCTAATTATGATTTTTCCTATCAAATAAACATGTGTGCAATAAAGATGACATACAAGTATAATATATAAAGATACAATACATAGCATGAAATATATGAATACAAACAAGGGTGAACATGTATAGCACACAAAATAACCACAAGAGAATGAACCTATCTCTCTATTCGTGAAATAATGTAACAGATTTGTAAGAAATCCCAGTGCTGTGCACTGTTGGGAAAATATACACAAGATATTCATGGAAGCTCCGAAAATTACGAATCCAGCGCCCACACGTTCCTAATTCAATAGTCTAGGATCTAAAGCTGGCGTGGAAGTCAGATTGACAAATATACCACGCCGAAAACGGCCTAAAAGTGACTAGTTTAGAAAATTTCAGCACCTCTTTTACTCCCTTCATCTTCCTCTCTAACCCTTGAGTTTGTAGAAATTTCTTGCGTTTTATCTTCTTATCAAATGTTATATAGCCTCTTATGACCTTCTTTCAAACCCTAGGTGTTGTAATATAACATATTTATACTAAGAGGTAACTAACTAGGGTTTTAAAAATATCAATCCCGTTTTTTTCACATGGACATCCACTAAGGTATTCAAATGGGTTCCAAATATATATATATTTATTCATTAATAACTAGTCCAAAGGGGTTCATAACCAATGGGTACTTATTTTTATTATTAAGTGTGTGTTTTGCCCACTAACCAATCCCCAAATTAAGTTGCCACCAAAATTAGCTAAATAAATCATAATAAAATTGTTATTACATAAATTAAAAATAATTCAATATGTTAATTGACAATATAATTCAGATGATAAAACTCAAATAATAAATATTAAGTCCATTATAAAACCCAAATAGATATGAATAAAGTTCACACACACACACACACACATATATATATATACATACAGTAGTGCTCTTGTGCATACCAGTCCGCATTTTAAGAGTGCGTACCGCACATGCGTCACCTGGCGGTGAACCTAGAAATTATAGGCTAAATTATAGGCACTCTCTCGCTTTTCTAGGTTCACCGTCAGGTGACATATGTCCGGTCTGCACTCTTAAAATGCGGACTGGTATGCACAAGAGCAATACTATATATATATATATATATATTCAAAAGTAAGGGGTATTACAAATAATTGGCTAGAATCCTCTCTAAAATTCTTTGTCCATAATCAACATCATCATTAATTAAAGAGTCCTCACCCTAAGTCCATTCTCTTTTATAGCGGGATAAAGAAGGCCGAAGGACAAGAACCCGAAGATACACTTGCGCTGCCCTCTTTGGTATCTCATAACTTGTTTCCATTGTTACAAATATCACACCCAAGTTCTCTGATACATCATGGAAGTCATTTATAGTGGAAAACCAATCAATTCATTACAACAGAGGCAAGCTCTTGAAATTATGTGGGATTGTGCTGATACCGACAAGAGAAGGCCTATTGTCATTTAATTTGACTTAAAGATATCGAGCTAATTCCCACTCATGAGAAATTAGCCCATTGCTTACCGTTGGTGTTTAAATTTGGTTTGCTGATTTGGAATCGTCTTAGCTCAATTAAACCAATAATTATAACCACATATAAAGAAATAAGCTAGAGAGGGATGGGAGTCGGAGAGAGAGACACAAACGTTTACGTGGTTAATGAGGTGCCTACATCCACGGGTACAATGCCACTACGCCATATGGTTTAATACAATCCTATCAAGAGCTCTTTAGGGTTTTGATAAAGTGTTTTCAGTTGCCCTTAGCTGAGAGGTGTCATGATCTCTCTATCATAGTTGGAAGTTAAAGAGATGGAATAACTTTATACATTAGGTATTTACATTTTTACATGATAGTTAGCAGCTATATATTCTTTCCGTGCATGTGCATGGTGACTGTTGAGAGTCGCACGTGTGTCTGTTCACATTACTGAATGTTCATACTCTTGAAAGGTGGTCGATTGGCTTGTCGACCAACGAGCTAATTGAGCCGACCACTTTTGTTTGCTGTTTTTGGGCCCACTGAGTATGATGACACGTGTCACCTTTTTATTGGTCCACGCCGTCTTATTATTTTAGGCTATAACAAAAGTCCCAATACTTCATTCTTGATTGGAGTGATATAGTGAGTGAAAGGATAACGTATTATACTCGGCAGTTTGGAAGAGCACTATCATATTAGGACACTGGCAATTCCTAGGAAAAAATAGTGAACCGTACAGGGGGTATGCTGGTCATTTTGATTTCCTGGGAACTGAGATGCCGTCGAAACTTGGAGTTGTGGTACACTTAATCATTTCAAATTTCGTAGCCCAGGAGACGTCACGAATCCTATAAAGCGTCATCATTTCCCCCTCAATTTATTCTCAACTTGAATCTCAAACTCATCTCTTCATTTGAGCTTTTAACTCTGCTATTTGTGAGCGAACTGCTGCCATGTCTTACCCCTTTCACTATAAGAACTCTTTCTTTCATGTCTTTTGCTTTCTTTGTCACGATGGTGTATACTGTAGATGAAAGCTTACACTAACGAGTAAAAATAATTTTATAGACAGAGAGGCAAACACATACCGACGAGTGCACAGGTTTGTCTTCTAAAAATTGATGCCAATAATACGTACATTAATGTGCATGTATATTTATGGATATAATCTTATATACACACACGTTAATCTTGATTTTCAATATTTGTTTTTACCTGCCAAAGTGTCTGGAAAGGAGAATTTATTTATTAAATTAGTGGCACGTCAAAGAAGAACCAAGCACAAATTTGAGATCAGCTGCGAAAGTATAGGTAATCAAAACATCATGACACACGTCTTATTCATAGACGTATCCTTCTTAGTAGAGTGATAAAACTGACCACCTTTAACCTCTTCTTTGCTTCCACATTGATCCATCTCAGCCAAGTTGCTACTGAAGGCTTTTGGCAGCTATCCAGAGCATGATCCACCTGGATTAATCACTAGTGACTGCCATTCTCTAACCAATTCCATTTATTATATAATTTATATTGATGTAGCATGGCCCAGTTAAATTTTCATGTTTTCACAAATTTAGAGTGTTAAATGCCAAATTCGTATAATCAGAATTAAACTGTTCTGATATTAATATAGCATCTGCGTCATGCCGCAGTTGGATGTTTCAATTTATTTGGGATTCAAGTTGATCAAATGTATCTATTCTGTTTTTCTTGCAGGCAATGAATGGCCAATATCTCTGTAATCGTCAGATAACAGTGTCCTATGCATACAAGAAAGACACTAAGGGAGAGCGTCATGGTACCCCGGCAGGTTAGTCGTTTATCGTGATTAGGCACCTGCTCTATACACCCACATGCGCGTGTGCGCACCCCCCCACCCATTTACTTGTAGGCTGTCTTAAGAGCATACACGAGTTCTGTTCAAAGTTTTTATAATTCTCTCCCGCGATTAATAAACTTAAATACCGCACTTTGTATAGCTTATAAAATGTGAAACCCGAAATTGTATACTGGATTACATATCTAATGATGCATTATAGGCTGCTGGCCTGCCACATTTATATCAAATTCGTTTATTTATTTACATATATGCAATCTATATGCATCCATGGATCTATGAATTTATAGTGACATTACTTATCTACTTTTGATGAATTGCAGAGAGAGTTTTGGCTGCAAGTAATCCAGGTACCCAAAAGAGCAGGCCCCACACTTTGTTTGCAAGCGGCCCCCCTACACTTCCCAATGCTCCCCAGGCCAATGGTACCATAAATACTCCGGCCCCACCACGGCCTTTTGCAAATGGTGCTGTTCCACCAGGCCCCATTCCAGGGTTCCGCCCTCCACCACCACCTCAGGTGTTCCCGCCCATGCAAATGTCTGGACCACCATCTTGGCAGGGTCAGCCACAGCAGCAACAGGGTCAAATGCTTGCACCACCTCCCATGCACCCGTCTCAATATCAGCAGTTCAGGCCACCTCCTCCTAACATGCCGCCCCCTCCCCCTCAAGTAGGTCAGATGCTAAACAGGCCTCCCCCACCACCATCGGGAATGGCAGGTCCACCTGTTTGGCGGCCACCACCACCTCCTCAGCAGCTAACTGGGGGACACCCTTCTATGCAACAGATGTCAATGCCGCCGCCACCTCCACCCAATGCTCCCCCCCCACCGCCACCTCCTGCAACGAGTTAAAAATTTGATAAGATTTTTCAAGAGCTACTCTTTTCTCTCCCTGTAGCAATTTTTTACCTTCTTGAAGTAGGATATGAGTTGTAATATGTAACTGAGAATATTTTAGATTATGGACGTGAGAAAAAGTAGAAAGAATGAAAGGGACTGCCGGTTTTGGATGTGTTGTGGTAATAGTTCTGAGTTAAAGAAGCTCTATACGTATCACACAATGATGATTTTGTTGCAGGCATTCAGCCCTAAGCATACTGTGCCATCTCCAGATCGGCCTTTGTGTTCATATGTCCTAATACTCAGCTGCATGTCTTGTACAAAATATTTTGGCAAGTGATCGCAATCTCTTTTAAATAGCATTGAGGATAAAATATCAAGGTACGTTTATGTGATTATAAATGTTGGTTTGAAAGAATTGCTTGACTCAACGATGATGAACAATCTAAACCTATTATGATTTGTCTAGCAAAACGATTCCTTGGTGATGGACTGCGACCAGTTTTTTGGATAAAATTGGAGGACCATTCTCTTTTGTAGGTGTACATATTTTTACGCAGTCTACAGAGGGTTGGCATTTGCATGCTTAAAAAGTGGTCAGCATGCCAATTAACATAGTGCCTGTCAACCCACCATATTGGATGGCAAGATGACATTGTACTTGTCTCCTCCTCGGTAAATCTTAGTAGTGGTGTGGGGCTAAATTGATATTGAAGCCGCAGCAATGGCGTGACGTTTTTAATACTGTTCGGACATTTATTGTTTTGATGAAAAATGTCAATTTTATTGTATTTTTTCAACTACAACCAACTCTAACCCTGTATTTTTGGAAGGCATTCACCAAAAAATCATGTACTTACAAAATGTAGCATGCCATTGAAATTGAATATGAATAAAATGCAGTGCAATGTTTGGATTTTATAAACTTGAGAAGTTTGGTCTAGGGTACACTACCTTGATTACCTTGACTTTCATGCTAGCGTTGTCAATGGAATGGGTCTGGATCCGGACTTGATCCGTTTAGTCGGATCTGGCTCGTACTTTAAAATTCAATTACCCATTTATCTGAATATTTGATAATTAAATGGATCTGATATGGATCTAGTACAATCAGGTTCGTTAAGGACCCGATCCGATTAAATATAGCATATATAGATTTATATATTTATTAATATATCTATATCTATATAATATGCAAGTATTATATGTATAAACATATATTGATAAAAGTAATATATTTTTTATTTATATGAATCATACACTATAATGTAAGGACATGTTTTATAAATGTCCGGTAGTATCTAGGCATTTCAGATTTATCCTAGATTCTAGAATATAAGTCGTATACCGCTACAGTCAGCTCGTCTCAACACGATCATATTTTGACGGCCTCAATCTGAATTCGACATTGTTTCACGCACCCATCTTCATCAACATCGTGCGTCATGGTCATCATCTTCAACATTGTTCGTACTGTTCTTCATCGTGTCATGGTATACAGGATTCTGAAAAGATTGAAAGACCGAACCGATCTGTTTTTCCCAAAATCGAACCGATTCGATGACCTTTGAGTCTCTGTATAATTTGGCAGACCGGATCGATCCGGATTTGGAAATAATCGAACTGATTTGGGTAGCTTTTCTATACAGAAAATGCCTTCTGATCGGATCGATCCGGAGCTGAAAACAACGAATCGATCCGGTTAGTTATTTTATATAGGAATAATCATCTCCCCAGATCGATCCGGTGATCCTTTTCGGACCGGTCTGACAGGCTCAGAAAAAAATGGCACATAAGATTTTTGTTCTCTTCTATAAATTCCCACTTCAGAGTTTGTTTTGTGTAAGACTTTGAGGGATCTCTTCCACGACCTAATACACCAAGTCTTAACAGTTTGTTTTCAATGTTTTCAATCCCAAACTCTTTGAGATTCACAAAAACATCATACTCCTTGTGTGGATCAATCTAAACCCTAAATACCCACTCGTGCAGCATCTTTTGTTGAGAAGAGGTTCTCTACATTGCTGAACTTGGAGCGTCTTGAGGGAGCTCTTGCTGACGACAACGAACCGGTGCCGTAGGGTCTTCGCTTGTCAAACTGTATTTCTCTATGTATGTTAGTGTTTACAAAATATATTGAAATAAAAAGATTTTTCCCCTTTGGGGGATTTTTCTATCACACCCTGCTAAATTTTGGCGTCGGCCGTCACCAAAATTAAGCCGGACATGAGTAAATAAAATACCATTCTTAGTATGAGACATATAAAATTAATCCACAAGATAAATGATAATCAATCCCAAAAGATAAACCATCCAACTAAGCGATAAAAGATCTATCTCAATGCTAAAATCAAAGTAAATTCAATCTCTAATAATATGTAAGGTTCTAAAAAATGCAGGGCGTGATCGAGACCTGAAGGCAAGCCTTAAGCCTTAGAAGCCTAGGCGGTCCTTAGGCGTAAAAATGTGTGAAAATGCGTTTAGCCTAGGCCTTCATAATATATTTTAATATTTTTTTAACCATAACAAGGCTATTAAAGTACTGAAATTGTAAATATCATAAAAATATGTTTAAATATACGCAAATTAAAATACTATTTGATTATTTTGGATGAGATAATGGTCTGGTTAGTAATTTTTTTTAAAAGGCGATATCGTTTCACTAAAGTATTGTTATTTTTTGAAAAAAGTGCGTTTTAAGGGTTTTACCAAGAATAAAGCGGGAAAAACTTAAGGCGGGATGTTTCTTCCAAACCTTAAACCTAGGCGGATTTTTCAGAAAGTGATAATATGAAACTGAATACTCTCCAACTGAATTCAGTGAAATAACTGAATAAAACCAATAACAACCTTGGAACCGAATAGCCCAATCAAAACCATAAACTTTGTCTCTAAGTAAATACGAAGGAATGGAAAACTAAACTAAATAAATACGCATAAGGTAGAGCAACTCCAACTGCACCTCCAAGCAAATCTTCAAATAATTCTATGCAGCTTCTCCAAATACTATTTTATGAAAAGTTAGTCAACGCACGAGGTCAGAACCCCGAGCATGAATACACACTACTCCCCTTAAATAGGATCCTTAAATCCAGACAGTAGCATTATACGCAATAAATATCACAATAGGGTATTTTAATTAAATGAGATAATTAAACGCGATATATATAAATCACTAACTACCCTCAGAAATTCCCATTCCAAAAAACACACCAATATGATTTTAACTTCCCAAGTCCCACAATGTTAATTCAATTCGATTAACCCAATTAATCATTTTCCTAAATTTTTATCTTAATTACAGCGGTCCTCCTGCCACGGGTGGTAATCCACCAAAGTTTTACACTTCCCATTGTTAAATGGCCTCTGATCCGTTTAAACTGTCGACCCCACCCCATAACAACGTTTCACACACAACACGACATAAATCGCCCACTGACCCGTTTAAACTGTCAGTTCCTGACACATTATGTCGCCACAAATTTTAATACCCGTTTTTTATCTTAGGCATTAATCCTCATTTTCTCAATTTCACAATTTATAAATTACCCCACTCTTTTAATTGATGTGAGATCTTCAAAATACCCCTTAGTCCCATACCTAAGGTTCCCCAAGTACACATACGTCCTATCCTACCTATATGATGAATCACCAAAATAAAACACATCCTAGCCTCATTCCTATGCTAACGAAAAGACGATATGACATAAAAATCTGCTCCACCCCGAAATATAAAATCCCCACGAATTTCTAGTCCCACACCTAGCAAGCATAAATTATAACCAAGGCCTACCCACTAGTCCCATACCTAGTAAGCATCCTATAATAGAGGTGAGCAAAAATACTACCCACAAGCCCCTCGTCCCCGCGATGACAAAAGTGAATAAAACAATTCACACAATAACACAAATTATAATCGCAACATGACACTTTAATCACCGATGTCACAATTCAAATTAATTCCATTAATGATATATTCGTCGTTTTCAACATAATTATTTTCATTCAACAATGTTAAATTAATTAACATGGGACAATATTCAATTCGTCATAGTCGTTCTCTTTTATAAGCCATATAATTTTTTTTTATAAGTGTGAGCACGTCCCAATAACCATAAAAATAACCCCAATAAATTCTACATGAGAACCTACACCCAAAATCATAAAAATCCAAAGATCTAACCTACGCACCCAAGGGTTTCAAAGATTAAAATCATATTAAAATTTTTTATCAAAACAACCCCAAAATTTAGTGTCCACTTTCTCTAATTAAGTTACTAATTGATTTTAATAAAAAACATATGATTAAGGGTTTAGGCGATACTTAAAACGCATAATACTAAAAAAAAGGAATAGAGTATTCATACCTGGGTATAAATCGTTTGTAAATTCTGAATTAACGGTTGGATTCCTTTAGAAAAATTAGCAAAGAATCGTTCTTGAACAATCTTGAGAAAACACCAATTAAGCCTTCAAATATTGAGTCAAACACTTGATTAAGTTGGGGGCTAAAGTTTGTAGATGAAAAGGAATAATTTTGGAGAGGTCTACTGGTTGAAAAGTTGATGAAAAAGTGATTTGAAAAGCCAAGCCACGAATTTGTTGTGATATATAAAGGATTTAAGAGTTTGATTAAGAAAATAGTTTTAATCAGATACAAACACTAAAAAATATATTACGGATGATCGGACCGTTGGAATTGATTGAAATTTAAGGGAATAGTAGCTAAAGACGAGAGGAAGCTGCACAAAAAATTTTAACTCGATCGGACGGTCGATTTTTTTTTTTATATATTTCTTTCTAAAGAGTTTTATGTTTTGAGGACTCTTCTAAACACCCCAAGACTTATATATACTTATATTAGGAGTCTTGTAATATAGCTTTCCTAATTTCGAATATAAAAACCGACATATTTAATTCTAAAAAATTATTAAATTCAAAATTTATTTTTTTTGAATATTCCAATTAATTAATTAAACTAATTATTAAGAACACGGGGTGTTATATTTTCCTATTTTGCTGTGTGTGATTCATCTTTGCTTGATGTGAATATGTTGAATGTCGAATCAATCACCTTCAGATGCATGACTTTGATGTGTGTTTAAATGTATGGTTGTGAATATATTTGATAGGAAAATCAACATATACAACCATAACATATGTGCGCGATGAATATTGGATATCCTAACGAATGAACTCAACACCTTCCTTAGGTGTAAAAATTGTGGAATTAAAAGAAAGTAACTCAATCAAATCAGCAAATCAAAGCTCAAAGTGATTTCCACACCAATAACATCCAAAACATTTTAAACGTTTTTTCAAGACTTTGAAGGACATGCAAACCCCTTTTTCATTTCTTTCCATCCAAGCTCCCTCAGAAATAATTAAACATTATATTTTTCTTTTGAGGTGATGAAACTAAAACCTATTGGCCCATTTGATTTGGCATATTGTTCTTTTTATTGTCACTTAATTTTTTTGGGGGCTCTTTTTCAAACGGTGCCTCTACGATGAGTAAATTTTGAACTCTCGCAGCCCTTTCCCGTGATTCACTCATCATATTTTGTTGCAATTAAATCCTCACGACAAATGATTTTTACATGCACTAGTATCTTGTCAAGTTTGATCTCATTATGGTCGTTGTATAGACAGAATTGAGATGAAAACACTTAAGCCAATATGTAAAAGACAAGTACAATAATCAAATAATTGTGTGCAATAAAGGAGATAAGAGGCCAAAAATGTAGAAGATATCTCTAATCACATCTCAAAGACTCTAATCAATGTAAAGCACATGAATGAAATGATGTAGCATCTCAAATCACCATCAAACAGTCACGTGGAGTATGAAATGAAATTGTGACTATGGCTATCTTAAATGTTCATCCACAAATGGTGAAAACAAAAAACAAAACTCTTTTTGTGGTTTTCAAAAATTTTATGAAACGAAAATCTTTTTGGCTTTTCCAAAAGTTTTCAAAAAAATAAAATCTTTATGGATTTTTTAATTTTTCAAAAAATAAAATTAAAATCAAACAAATAAAGATACACATGATACAATCTAGAGATATGAATAAGAGAATATGAACACAAAAAATGCATCCTACTCTAGACATGGTGACCGCCCCTCAGCCGTGCAAATACCTAAACATCTCCTAAGATTCTCAAATCTGAGGGCATCTAAAGGCTTAATGAAAATATCGGCTAACTGAAGGTCGGAAGATACAAAACTCAAGGATACGACCTTTTCTTCTACTAGCTCACGGATAAAGTGCCCCTGTATCCTAATGTGTTTTGTGCGCGAGTACTGGACATGATTACGGGATATGTGTATCGCGCTCGTGTTATCACAGGAATCGTCCATGGTGTCCTGTGATATCCCATAATCCTCCAGCATATGCTTCATCCACAGAAGTTGCGTGCAACAACTCCCGACGGCTATGCACTCATACTCCGTAGTGGATAAATAGATGGAGTTTTGCTTCTTGCTCAACCAAGAGACAAGAGCAAAACCAACGAAGAAACACCTACTAGAAGTGCTCCTACATCCATTTACATCCCCGTCCCAATCGACATCCGAATAGGTGGATAGTCGGTCATTGGTATAAAAGGAATACCAAAATGCCATAGGAAAGAGTCCTACTAACGTATTTGATAATACGTTTTAGAGTGAGTAAGTGTTACTCTTTGGAGGACGCCTGATATTGTGCACAGACTCTTACACTAAAGGCGATGTCGGGACGACTATAATTCATATAGAGAAGACTGCCTATTATACTCCGATACAAGGTTTGCTAAACATCCTTACCTGAAGTTTCCTTACTAGGCTTTGTAGATATACTCATAGGTGTACGTGCGTGCTTAGCGGAGTCTAAACCAAATTTCTTCATGAGGTCTCTAACATACTTGTATTGGGAGATCAACATCCCATCCTCTAACTGATGAACCTGGAGATCAGGGAAGAATGTAAGCTCACTAACCATGCTCATCTCAAACTCACTCTTCATCTCCTTCTCAAAGCTGTGAGCATGGTGGGAGCACGTGAATCCAAAGACTATGTCATCCACATAGACCTGGAAACCAAAATAGCACCGTCATCTCTCCTGAAAAACAACGTCTGATCAAATCCTCCTCTCTTGAAGTCACGGGCTAAGAGATAGTAAGTAAGCCTTTAGTACCAAGCACGGGGTGCTTGCTTCAAACCATATAGAGCTTTTCTCAAATAATAGACCTATCCCAGATGCTTAGGGTCTTCAAACCCTTTTTGTTGTTCCACGTATACTTCCTCCTGTAGAATGCCATTCAGAAAGTCACTCTTGACATCTATCTGATATAACTTGAAGCTCAGATGACATGCGATGGTGAGTAATAAGCAAACGGACTCAAGCCTCATAACAGGAAAAAATGTCTCCTCAAATTCTACACCCTTAATTTGTGTGTAGCCCTGAGCGACTAACCTATCCTTGTTACGTATAATCGTACCATTTTCATCCATTTTGTTCTTGAAAATCCACTTGGTAGTCTCACTAGGTCGGGGGACAAGTTCCCGTACATCGTTCTTTCTAAAAAGAAGCAAATCATCCTGCATAGCAGATATTCAGTGTTCATCCTTGAGTGCTTCTTTGTAGGTTTTGGGCTTGACTTTGGACATGTAGCAGACATGGCTGATAACATTCTCTAGCTGAGCACGAGTATTGACCCCTAGAGTGGGATCTCATGACTCTTGCAAACCCAAGCAGGCGTGTCCACTAAAACGGGAGTAGGTTCCACCCTGGGTGTGTGAGGGACAAGGGGATCATTACCAGAAAGGTCTTCATCCTCACACAAACGGTTGGGTTCAACTAACGCCAGAGGTTCGTCATCTTGCACAGTGATGTTAATTGACTCCATAACCTTAGAGTTGCTGAGGTTAAACATCCGGTATGCTCTACTTTTCGATGAATATCCTAACAGTATTCCCTCGTCTCTCCGGGAGTCAAACTTTTCTAATTACTCTCTATCCCCTAAGATGTAGCATTTACTCCCCAAAGCACAGAAATATCCCAGATTGGACTTCTTTCCAGTCCACAATTCATAAGGCGTCTGAAGTGTGTGTGGACGCAAGTAAAACCTATTCACTGTATGACATGTGGTAGACACCACCTCTACCCAAAATCTCCTAGAAACTTTACAACCAAGAAGCATAGATCAAGCCATCTCCTGAATCGTCCGTTTCTTCCTCTCAACGATCCCATTTTGCTGAGGGGTCTTTGCGAATGAAAACTCATGTTTGATTCCATGGCTATCATAGTAAAGATCTACTTTAAGCTCTGTAAATTTAGTGCCGTTGTCACTACATATTCTATTGATAGTGACACCGTGTTGGTTTTGCAGGACATGACACTTGGTCATTAGGAACTCTACAACATCTGATTTCTTCCTCAGAAAACCTACGATGGAGTATCTGGAGAAATCGTCCACCATCACGAGGATATGCCTCTTACCACCTAGACTTTCTGTACGAGTAGGAGCCATAAGATCCATGTGAATCAACTTAAGTACCCCGAATGTAGTAATGGAATTCAACTTCCCGTGTGGGTTACGAATTTGCTTTCCCAATTGACAGGGTCCACAGACTGTGAAAGTTGATCTTTGATAAACACCCAAAAGTGTACATTTTATACCCCGAATAGACGTATTTTAGTTGCTAATTCTCGATAATAATGGTCTTATGCGCGTAAATGCTCATTGTGCAGGCTGGATTGCATTTACGGGTTCAAAAAATATTATTTCGAGGCAATTTGCAAGTCAAATGGAGCTAATTACCTTACCCTGTAACCTCACCTGAGCCCAACCTGTCCCTAAACTTATTCCGAAACCCGTGTGTATTTAGTTTGTGCCTTTTTTTTTAGATTTTTAGTTTGAGTCGTTTTTATTTTTAGAGTTTATTTTAGATTTATTTAGAATTTCTAGGTTTTATTTTTATTAGTATAATTTTATTTTGATTAGTTTTTATTTGATTTTATTAGGATTAGTTTTTTTTAGGAATTCATTTATTTTTATTTTTATTATATTTTACCTTTTAGGATTTTAGTTTTAGTTTAATAGATATTTATTTTTATTTCTTTTTAGTCTTATTTTTTATTTGAGTCTTTATTTTATTTTTAGATTTTTAATTTTATTAATTTTATTTTTTAGTTAGTTAGTGTTATTTTTAGGTGTCACAAATTAAACACACACAAACACACTTATCCTACACTAACACCCCTAAACACCCCCCTCACCTTCACCTAATTTCCCTACACCCTGTCATACACTAACACTCCCACCATCATCTTCTTCAACCTCCCACGTCTTTCTCTCTTCATACCTCCATAACCACTCACCACCATTAAAACAAAACTCAACATCCCTTCAACCAAACACAACAACAAACCCAGCTCCTTCCGTGATCTCACCTCGACCAAACCCGGAACCACCAAGAACTTACCAAACCCGGCGAACCCCCTGCATCCGGGCAACCGCGACCCGAATCCAACCAATCCTCGTCTGACCTGTTTTCCCATACCAGATCCGAAACCCCCTCTAACCCATGGCCCGACCTTCCAACCCGCGAACCTCCTTATCTCAACCTAAAGACGCGACCCACCCCCGTCAACCCGCTGCCATCCAGCCCTTGTCAACCCCCCCGAACCAGACCTACCCGGATGCTCCTCAAAACCCACCTTCTAAACCCATCACGATTTTAACTTCCTGCTAGTTTCCAAAACAAGACCAAAGAAAAAATAAAACCCACATCCCATTTAACCCATGTTAATTAAACCCCTTTTAATCCATTTACCCAAAATACCCCCAACCCTTTTTTCCATAATCTCATTTTTATTCCCTCATTTCCAGCTTGTCCCCATTACCTCACACAATCCATGCATAATTGTGCATTTCGCCATATTACCCTCACCCATATATTCTCACACCTCACAACCCTCATGTGCACTCCTAATTGCCAAATATACCCCCTTGCTCCATTGCCCACTATAAATGAAGACTCAAGACCATTTGAAGAGCTATCTAGGCCTTTTCATATCAATTTTAGAGAGAGAAACACCATTTTTTAGTTTAGTTTTTTTTAGGTTAGAATTTATTTATTTTTTAATTTTTTTAGATTAGTGAGAAAAATAAATTAGTGAGAATCTATTTTTGAGTGTAATTGTTGATGTAATTTTGGTTTGATCACACAAATTGGAGGGATGTAAATTGCAAATTCAAGGATTGGAGTTCAATTTCACTCAAAGAGATTTGGTTCGATTGTTCTCTTCTCTACTTTTATTTTAATTACCTAGTTTATTTGATTATCATGCTTAGTATCATGTTAGGCTAAATCCCTTTTCAAGGGGTGGGGTGAACCCTTATTTGATGTTATTTTAATTTAATTTATTTGATTACTTGAAAATTCCCTTTGAATATTAATTTTGACCCCTCACCCTTAAATTTACGCCTCGAGAGAGGGTAAATGATTTTCGAGAGAAAATCGAAATTCTAAGTTATAATACCCATTTTAGATTTGAACTAGAGATAAGGGTTTCTTAAGTGTGGTATTATTCCTTAAATTTCAACTCTAATTTCATTATCTATGATTTACACAAATTTTAATCGATCGATCCTATCGAGTGATTAATTAAAAGGAGTGGAGATATATTTTCTAGAGTTGCGGGGGAGTTAAACTTAATTTTCTTAAAGATTACTATTAAATTTACACTTGCAACGAGAGTTAATTTGTAATTTTGATATTAATTTGGGAGAATTCAAATAATCAAATTAATTAATTAGAATAGTTAGAATTTGTGGTGTAGTCCCACTCCTTGATTGTTCTCACATTATTTACCTCACTTGATCTCCTATTTTAGTTATTCATTTTTTGTCGCCTTTTAGTTTGTCATTTAATCTTTGATTTTAGTTTAGTTTTAGTTTCACATCACCTCACCAAATTGTTTTAATATTAAAAAAGGGCTAAAAAAATATAAAAAGCGAAAAAACCCAAAAATAAAATAAAAATCTAATTACAATTGTTTCCCCTCACTTTACCCCCTTGATGTGGATTGATACCCTTACTTACCTCTACACTTTAGTTTGATGTTATATTTTGTAGGTATTTTTAGATTTCGATTGAGTTGGCTTGCAACAACGACTACACAAAAAAATCAAAGTTATCAGTCTTCCAAAAGATGGTAAGTCACGTAATAGGTCCTTTTTTACTAATCGATCTATCTCTAACGTTCACATGACCTAGACGTTGATGCCACATATCCATAAGAGTGATCGTGCACTACACCAGAATGGCCAAATTGTCACCTTTCAGCCGGCCAGCCTTTTCAAGGTCATTGACCGTGACAAAAAACACGCATTTTTTGTCACGGTCATTGACCTTGACACGACCGTGACAACTAATTGTCACGGTCAATGACCGTGACAAGACCGTGATAAATTTACTTGTCATGGACTTGTCACGGTTAATGACCGTGACAATTCTTTAAATAATTGTCACGGTCAATGACCTTGACACGACCGTGACAATGTTAACAGCAAAAACCCTTTCCCCCTTCTTTTTTCCCTCCCGCGCCGTTCCCTCCCTCTCTCTCTCTCTCGACGCTGCTCTCTCTCTCTCTCTCTCTCTCTACTTTCAGGTTTAATTTTCTCTCTCTCTCTCTCTCTCTCTCTTCCATTTATATATATGTTTGTATGTATATATATGTGTGTATGTGTGTATATATGTGCGTGTGTGTGCATGTGTAGGGGGTGGGGCAGGGTGGGGTAGGGGGTGGGGCAGGGGGTAGGGAGTTAAAAATGTACATAAATAAGTAAATATAAATAATATCTAAAAATAATATCCAAAAATGTAAATTTGTAGTAATTGTCATCCAAAGTTGCTAAAAGCATCCGAAGTTTAAAAATCATGAAAAATAAAATATTTTTTAAGATTTGTGGTGAATAACTAAAGTTAAAAAAAGTATTACTTTAGTCATTAAATTACTTTTTGAATTCGGACGATGCGCGTAAATTTGTAGTAATTGTTTTATAATAAAGATCAATTAGTCTATGTTGTTGAAAATTTTGATCAAATTGGTGAGCCCTTCATATTCTAAAAATGTTGTTTTTATTCCTATAAAACAACTTAGATAGTGTGTGTGTGTGTGTGTGTGTGTGTGTGTATGTGGTCAATACATGAATTTATTTTTGTATTTGAATTAACCCATGAATTTATTTTTGTATTTAAATTAACCCATGAATTTATTTTTGTATTTGAATTAACCCATTATATGAAACATACTTGAAATTAAATATAGTGCGCATAGATACTAGCATTCTAGTTCTTATGCGTACGCATTCAATAGCCCTTAGACCCGTTCGAGAGTCATTACCCCTGTAATGAGATCTCTCGAATTGTCCCGTTTGGACAGTTTGAGACTGTATAATTTCTGTATAATATTCTTATTGGCTTAAAGTTGTTACTTTTGGAGGAAGTTCTACAGTCGTATCTTAATGTTCTCTGGGTACATATTAGATTGACAAGTGTGATTGTTATTTCAATTGACCAATTGAAATAACACTCACACCTGCCAATCTACGTCGTGTACTTGGAGAACTAAGGGGATATGCTGTAGAATTTTTTTCAAATCGTAACAATGTGCATGAGCTGTTAAGTATATTACAGAAAAATGCATTCTTGAATGGTATAGGACCACTTACCCTTTAATAGGATAGTTAAATGATGGGATAATTAAATAAAACATACTATATATCTAAGTTTTGTTTACCTTTAATAGGTGTTTAGTTGTGGTAGCTGTGATGGGATATCCGAAATACAAAGAGTGGATAGGTGAGACTAATAGAATGGGGGATGTGTTTCGCAGAGGTGCTAACGAATTTGTGAAATATGCAAAGAGATGTCGTAATGATGAAG
This sequence comes from Sambucus nigra, assembly GCA_949130495.1. Taxonomy (NCBI): domain Eukaryota; kingdom Viridiplantae; phylum Streptophyta; class Magnoliopsida; order Dipsacales; family Adoxaceae; genus Sambucus; species Sambucus nigra. Next base: position 303,196,232 of record OX422207.1, on the reverse strand, counting down.
AGTTTCCATGTCCGTGTGCTAGGTGTAAGAATGGTAAGGTGTTTGAGTGGAAAACAGTTGAACTACATTTGTTAAGATCGGGTATGCAAGATAGTTATCGATTTTGGAGTTTTCACGGTGAATTGAAAGTTCCTTTTGTCCCCGACCAACCTTCATAACAACCTTCAACAAGTAGAATAGATGTAGAAGGGGACGACGTAGATCATAATATGTTAGAGGATTTAGTTGATGATGCGTACGAAGTTTATGAAGCTGAGGAGAATGAGGTTACTGATGATGTAGAAGATTCAAGTGCTCGTGAAGATAACACGATAAAACTTGACGATGACTACCAAAGTTTAAAATTTAAGGCGACCCAACCGTTATACTCTGGCTGTGAGAAAGATCAAACAACTTTACATGCCATGGTTGGTTTGCACAGTTTGAAGACGCAGTACGATTTGTCTGGCAATAGCGTGACGGGAATTCTGAAATGGGTGAAGGGCTTATTACCCAAGGTGAATACACTTCCAAATAGCTATCCTGTTATGAAGAACAGTTTGAAAGGTTTGGGAATGAAGTATAAATCGATTCATGCTTGTGTTTATGACTGCATACTATACCAAAAGGAGTATGAAAATTTCGATCGTTGTTCGGTATGCGATGAACCTAGATATGTCCAATCTACTAGTAAGGAAGGCACAAGCTCAAAAGTGCCTCAAAAAGTATTGAAATATTTTCCTGTTGGGCCTAGATTAAAGCGATTTTTCACAGTACCATGGATTGCAGAGGCAATGACTTGGCATGCTAGGGCAGAAGTAGGGGGTAATATCACGCGTCATCCTATTGATTCTACTGCATGGCGGATGATGAATTTTGAGTATCTTGATTTTGCTCGAGAACAACGCAACATTCGTTTGGCTATATCAATAGATGGTTTCAATCCATTTGGAAATCTAAGCACCAATCAGAGTGTATGGACAGTGATCCTAGCCCCACTCAACCTCCCTCCTTCACAGTGTATGAGACCTGAATTTTCGATGATGGCTTTATTGATACCTGGGCCAAAGGCACCAAGTGATGAAATTGATATCTACCTGGCTCCTTTGGTAGAAGAATTAAATGAGTTATGGGAAGAGGGTGTGCAATCATTTGACTCTTTTAGAAAAGAAGAGTTTACGCTGAAAGCTATGTTGATGTGGGCAATTCATGATTTTCCAGCTTATGGGACATTATCCGGATGTGTAGTACATGGTTATTTGGGGTGTCCTATTTGTGGTGAGGAGACTGAATCTCTTCGTCTATCCTCTAGCTTAAAAAATGTATGCCATTGCCACAGGAGGTTTTTACCCCCAACTCATAGTTTCAGATTTGAGAAAGGTTCCAATTTTTTATTGGGCGGAGTTGAACATAAGTTACCGCCGAGACAACTTTCGGGTTCAGAAATTGAAAGTAAATCTTCTGAATGTGGCCCAAATATGCCAGGTAAGAATCCCAAATTTAAGAATGTCAAGCATAAGAAGACCTCAACTGGGAATGAAACTGAGATAAGAAAGGCATGGTCTCGGAGGTCAATTTTATTTGACTTGCCTTATTGGAAGAAAAACCCGGTACGCCATGTATTGGATGTGATGCATGCAGAGAAGAACTTCGCTGAACATATTGTGGGTACTTGCCTTGAGGGGAGTCATTCGAAGGATGGAGAAAATGCACGAAAAGACCTTAAAACGTTAAAACTTAAACCACAACTATAGTTGAAAGAAGATAGTAGGGGAAGGAGAATAATTCCCCCTGGTGCGTTTACTTTGACGAGTGAGGAAAGAAAGGTGCTTCTAGACACAATATATAATTTGAAGGGCCCATCTACTTTTTCGTCCGACTTGCAAAGGACTGTGAATTATGTTACTCATGATTTACGTAAGTGTAAGTCCCACGATTGGCATGTGATCATGCAATTGCTTCCTCTATTGTTTAAGCACTGTTTCTCCAAGCACAAGGATTTGCGTAGGGCTATTATGCAAATTAGTATTACCTTCTCCCTCTTGTGTGAGAAGGTAGTGAATCGAGAACACATAGTGGTCGCAAAATTGGCTGTGAACGAAGCGATTTGTGTATTGGAGAAGTACTTTCCCCCAGCATTCTTTGACATAAGTGTTCACTTGTTGGTACACCTATGCGACGAGGCACTTCTTTGTGGTCCAGTTAGATATCGGTGGATGTATCCGTTTAAAAGATTGATGAAAGTTTTTAAAGATTACGTCAAGAATACGCGATATATTGCAGGATCAATTGCAGAGGAATACATCACCGTGGAGTCATCAATATATACTCGGGAATATATGCCTGACTCGACCAGCATTGATGACACTGATGAATTCCATGATGATGGTGGTAATGTGATGGGAAAACGAGTGAAATTAACGAGTTTGCAACATGAACAAGTAGCTCGTTATCTATTTGACACACATGAAGATGTTGAAGAATGGAAAAAGTAAGTTTCGAATATTATAATGTTTAACATTATGTTAGATTATTTTATACATGATTAATTTTGTAATATGCAGTAAATATGAAGCCTGTGAGAATAATAAAAGACGAAAAACAATGGTACAATCAGAAAGCGAATTTAGGCTATGGTTGACACAAGAGGTAATCATAATGAAAACAGTCGTTATATAACGTTACATTACACTCAAATTTTACCACTAATATAATTAATTTATCTATATTCTCAGCTCCTAAATATGGGTGATGCGACATCAAGGCTTGCTCGTCTAGCCACTGGACCCTTGTTCGTGGCACAAGAGTACAAAAAGTATCGATTGAACGGTTACATTTTCGGCGCTAAAGTGTACGAGGAAAGTACAAATGTACAGAACTCGGGAATTTCATACAAGGCTATTACTTTCTTTCGAGCGAGCGCAAAAGATAAAAACCTCGTTGAAGCTGAAATGACTTACTATGGTGTAATCCAAAATATATTTGAATTGGATTATATAAGCTTCAAAGAGGTTGTAATTTACTGTGAATGGGTAAGAGTTGAGGATAAAAATGCTTGTAAAGTTGATCCTGCCACCAATTTGATTATGGTTGACTTGTCCAAGTTGAAGAGCAACGACCACGTGAGTGATGAGACGTTTGTTTGTGCATTTCAAAAGGTTAAGCAAGTGTTTTACTCGGAGTATATCAACAACGAGCCGTGGTCAATTGTCCAACACTCGCCAAGGCGTCTAAATAGTAGTGTGGATGACTTGGCTGCTCCTACCAAATATCAATCCATTTTTGATGATAACCCGAATTTGAAACAATTTTTCAATTTGTAATAAATATTTCAATTTGTACCGAAACATCCATTTTTAATGCTTTTACTTGATCTGCACTTTATCATTTTCACTCTTGTGTAGTGTTCGTGTGTGGAGAGGAGATTAATAAATAAATATTCCAACTACATATAAGTTTTGTTTATACTAATCCATGAATATACGCTTCTTACCTTTAATAGGTGATTAGTATATAGTTATGTGGGGTGTCCTATTTGTGGAGAGGAGACTGAATCTCTTCGTCTATCCGAACACTAAGAAATGCCATAATCCTATGGAGTTATGCGTTGCAAATTCCTCCCAACCGTTATGTAGCCAAACATCACCAGTTGAAGTTGTCAATTCCACCCCACCACTTGGAACTTCTAGCAAAACATGGGAGACCATTGAAAGGTGGAATTGACAACTTCAACTGCTGATTTTTGGCTACACAACAGTTGGAAGGAATTTGCAACGCATAACTCCATAGGATTATGGTATTTCTTAGTGTTTAGATATGAAGAGAATTATAATTGACACGATTGACCGGGGTACATTAGTTGGAAGGAGGTGCCATATGAGCTCAAGTTAGCTGTTTGAGTGACACTACAGGTAATGTATTTATATTTGTATGTCAATTTCAATTTCGATTTCAATTACGATTTATATTTATCTATATTTGAGGGGCGGATACTAATTTTACTTTATTTCAATTCAGGGGACAGGGAGTGGCCCTAAGGGTAGGCCACATGTGCTCTATACTTATGTGGCTATTCGGACGAGAAGGGAAGGATAAGGAGGTGTTTCCGAGCGTCGACGTACAAAATCTCTTTTCCTTGCAAATAGTTTGTAGATTTGAGATAAAATGATGGTGATGTTGTTTCTTTTTAAATAGTTTCTTATTTGAATATATATTTGCATTGTCTTTAGTTTGTTCGGATATATGATGTTCGGAACAGGTACAACGTTACTATAACAGGTACAAATATACTGCTGGGCAGTGGCAGCGGCCATACTGCCCAACATATTTTTTTTAAATTCTGCCCAGAATTGTCACGGTCATTGACCGTGACACGACCGTGACAAAGGTTGTCACGGACGTGTCACGGTCAATGGCCGTGACAATTTTTTTAAAAAGGGTCACGGCTTTGTCGCGGTTTATAACCGTGACAAACGTGTCACGGTCATTGACCGCGACACGACCATGACACGACCGTGATAAAAAAAGTTATCTCGCCTCGAAATGTCACGGTCATTGACCTTAACAAGTTGGATTTGTCAAGGTCATTGACCTTGACAAATGGGCAGATTTGGTGTAGTGGTGGTACAGTTGCAGACAAATGAGGACTTGGGCATTATCTTATAGCAATTATCTTCTGTCCTCACCCCTTATAATACAAGTTTATCGGCTTGATCATAAACATTTCAACCATCCCGGTCAAACTTAACTGCAAAGTTAGCGTCGCACAACTAGCTGATGCTGAGAAGGTTTACCTTCAAACCTTTGAAGTACAAAACATTATCTAGCTTATAAACCCTGGTATCTCTATGGTAACTCGTCCTATAATGCTAAACCTTCTCCCATCACCAAAAGTGACTTTACCTTCCTTGCGATCCACTAAGGAGGTTAAAAATGAGACATCATCATTCATGTGTCTAGAACACCCACTGTCAAAATACCACTGTGAGGTATTATGAGCTTTCAGAGCAACATGAGCAATAAGAGCTTTGCTGATATTTTTAGGTACCCAAGTGGAGGTAACCTTTTGTTTGCCCTTGTTGCTGGTGGTTCTAGTCACAAAGTTGGTATTATCCACAGACGGTCCAGATAACCGTTGGAGTTCTCCCATTAAACTCTAAGAAGTCGTGACTAAAAACTCAACTCGCTCTCTTAGTCTCGTGAGATTATTCGTGGGATGTGATGGAGCATAAGTACGTCCCGTCCGACCAAAACTATAGCAAAACTCTCTCACGTGGCCTTTCCTCTTATAATAAGTACAAAAGTACGCAGTTTGAGGCCTACCTCAGTTTGATTTTCTTAGCTGCACAACTTTCTTGGGTTTTGGTGGATGACCATAAGGATTCGTCGTAAATTTAAGGACTGGTCCAGGTGCAATTTGTGAAGTGGATACACCATAAAAACCAATCCCAGGCCTCTCACCAAATCCTAATGCAGGGATGAGGAGCATCTTTCCCATCTTTCCGGATTTATCCTTGATTTGAACCTTGACTTCCCGTGCTCTTTCAAGATCATGAGTGAGTTGGGCAACAAGGGATTCCAGAATCAAACGAGCCTCTTCGAATGCACAGAGGTCTCTCGTTAGATTAGTCACTTGCTTTGTCAAGTCCCCTTTGACTTTCTCAAAACTCTTATCTTTCTATCCAAACTCTCTCTCTCTCTCTCTCTCTCTTTCCACAAACAAACTCTCATTCTCTCAAAGAGGTGCACAAGGAGGACTCACACTCTCTCTCTCATTTATCCTAACTCTTTCTCTAACGATGCAATCCTAAGAACTAAACCTTTATTACACTTTTTATTTTAAAAGAATCAGTATATAAATCAACATAAGCGCGATGAAGGTCACTCTCGCTCTCACTCCCCCAATCCTCTCTCTCACTCTCAGTGTCAAGGTCTCCATGCGAAGAGACATCCTCATCGTCGTGAGGTACCACACCAAAATGGGAGATTTATGAGTGCTGTTAGCAGTCACAAATGACCTTTATAACTGCTATTTATCGTCATAATTTAGGGGGTGACAAAATAAAATTTGTAACTCCTAAAAACAGTCACAAATTTTTATAACCCCTATGGGGGTTATGACTGGTGACCCCAATTTGTAACTGCTGTTTGTAACCGCTATCAACAGTTAGGAATATAATATTTATAACTGCTATTAGAAGGTACTATTTTGGTTGCTTACAGTGAAGAGGGAGAGAGAGAGAGGAATATTTGTTATTCAACTTCAAAGTTTGGTCGATAAAGGGAGCGAGAGATTGTAGAGGGATGGAAGAGGGAGCGGAAGAATGAAGATCACTTGGGAAAGAGAAGAGGGAAATTAAAGAAAAGCTAAAATTTTGCCAACATCAAAGTTTGTGACTGCTTACAGCGGTCACAAATTTGTGACTGCTTATAGCAGTCACAAATTAAGTCTTAAGCCAAAACTTGTGACAGCTACGAGTAGTCATAAATTTATGACTTCTCATAGCAGTTATAATTTTATGACTGCTCATAAGAGTCATAACTTAAGCCTAGTGATAAATTTATGACTCTTTGTGACAGTTATAAACTTGTGACTCCTTATAGCAGTCACAAATTAATTATAGGGTAATATTTGTGACTATCATAAGCAGCGGCAAACCAATTGACTCAAAATTTTCATTAGCCAAATATTTTATGACTCCTAATTGCAGTTACAAATAATGTTGTGACTCCTAATGGAAGTGATATAGTTTGTCACTCCCATTAACAGTTACAAGAAGGCAGTCATAAAAATAATATTTTGGTGTAGTGTGCATCAGAATCTATCACGTGGCTAGCCATGAAAGCGGTGAAGTTGCACTCATGCGGTGATTCTTCTCCTGAATCCACCGACTCGACCTCGCTTTCTTCACTCAGGGTAACATTAAGAACAACTTTGCCTTTTTCTTTGGCTAGTCTGTTCAGCCTTTTAGCACACTCAAAAGCTCTATGACCCTTACCGTCACACTCATAGCATCTCTTATCGTTTCTCTTGGGTGTGTCTTTCTTTTCTTTTTCAAAATTCTTGACATTTTTATTTTTCTCAAATTTCTTTTTATCATTAACTTGGACACTATTTTTTAACTTGAGAAATTTCTTAAAATTCTTTTCAAACAAAGCCAAATCATCTAAATCGAAGTCGAAATCATAATCTGACGTATTTTCCTCATCGTTTATACGATTCTACCATCCTTCTAGCTGATTCAAAATTCTTTTTGGCTTGGGCGTTAAGAGCTACCCCTTTATCTTTTGCTTTAACAAGTTTAGAAAACATATCTATTTCATAGGTTTGAAGATCACCTACTAATTCTTCTAATTTAATAGGGTTCAGATTTCCTAAAGAGTTTAACACAGTGATTTTGGGGATAAATCTCTTAGGCAAAGAATGCGGAATTTTCTTTACTACAAATGCATTAGGAATGTGCTCACCAAGGTTAAAACTAGTGTTAACTATATAAGATAATCGTGCATAGAATTCATCAAAACATTCATTCTCAAGCATACTTGTAATCACAAATTGTGTAGTTACGTTTTACAGTTTTGATTCTTTAATAACGTTTGTTCCTTCAGGGGCAAGTTGAAGAATATTTCATGCTTCTTTAGACGTGGTACACGTCATTATGATTCGAAACTCATCAGGAGTGACTGATCCAGAAATGGCACTAAGCCCTTTAGAATTATACGTGGACCATTTAAATTCATCTTCGGTCCATTGAGCCACAGATTTTAAAGTTGTCACATTTTCAACAGTGATAGTGGGAGGTGTCCACCCATTTTCAACAAGAATCCACACGCGTTCATCGGCGGCTTTAAAAGCGAATTTCATACGGACTTTCTGTAACAACCCGCGTAATTTTGGGCTATTTTAATTAATTTTGGAAAATGGAGGAAAATAAAGTTTTTGATAAAATTATTTTTATTGCTCAAATATGTTGGTAATTATTTTTAAAGGCGAGAATTTCAAACGGTTTCGAAATCGGAGTTAAAAAGGATTTTAAAATGATTTTTAAATATTTTTATCTCTTGGAGTTGTTTTGACTTCCAACTCTTCATTCCTTTGCCTTATTTAAAGGAGTCTTTTGGCTTTCAACTCTTCATTTCTTTGCCTTATTTAAAGGAGTCTTTTGGATTCCAACTCTTCATTTCTTTGCATTATAAAAGGAAGTCGTGGGCAACCCTTTTAACATACTTTTGGCACAAATTTTGGCAGAAAATATATTTTATATTCCTCTTCTTTTTATATACACATTGGCCCTTGAGATTTGTGAGTTCCAACCTTAGATTAGAGGTGTTCTTGGGGCTATTTTGTTGGAGGTTCTTGGACAAGCTTTTGTAGATCTTTTGAGTTGATCTTGATGATGTGATCTTTGGTTTCTCATCATGGTTTGAGGTATGGAGTTTTACACAATATGCTCTTTAAATCTCTCGAGAGTTAATCCCTTTGAATTCTTACAATTATTGAACTCATATTCGAATTGTTAAATTCATTGAAATCTGAAAAATAATTGTTGAATTATTTTGATTCATGTGGTATCATTATATTGTTGATGAGCACGTTGTCATGAGATTTTAATATGGCACGGATGTTGGGCACCCGTCAAAATTCCTGTTTCCCGGACTATGGCTTGATAAAGCATATACGGATGTGGTGAGGCCTGGTGACCCGATTAAAGTGTTGTTGAGAAATTATATTGATAAATGCTTTGAGATTTTAAGTTTGATTTGAATATTCGTACTCGTGTTGTTACGCTTTATTCATCGTTAATATATTTGTTGAGCATCTTTCCTGTCGTATTGTGTACTTCCCCATATTTTCTTTTAGTTGGCAGGTTAGCGTGGATTTGAGCGCTATGGACCAATTGGGATTAATTTTAACTTGGATATTTTGGGAAGAATTTTTAATACATTTGAGAAGACTTGTATTATTTTGATGTATAGAGCTTTGGAGATTTGTATTTTATTTTCGAGTTAGTTGTTGTTTGTAATTCGAGAGATTTGGTATTTAATTTGAAGAGATTGAGACTTGTAGTTTCTCTTTTGTTGTTGTGGGACTTGGATGCTCTATACCTTGTTATTGTGGATTTGGATTTATTTTATCGCATTAGCGCTCCGTTCGCTCTCCCCGGGCGGGCGTGGTGTTACACTTTCCAGTATGGATAATTAGACCCGTTGAAAACTGGAATTTTATTAAATGATTTTCCATTTGTACAAATGCCTTTTCAAAAAATCAATTTATAAACATTTGATATTCAGGAAAAAAACTTTGCGAAAAATTACACGGTGAAGTTGTATAATTGGCTCTGATACCAATTTGAGAGTGCGCTTTTTATTCAACCGGAGAAATAAATTTAATTAAATCCAAAATTTTAATTATCCAGATTTAAACACATATCAAAGTCATGCATCTAAAGGTGATTGATTCGACATTCAACATATTCACATCAAGCAAAGATCAATCACACACAACAAAATAGGAAAAATCCCCCAAAGGGGAAAAACCTTTTTATTTCAATATGTCTTGTAAACAGTTATATACATAAAGAAATATAGTCTGACAAGCAAAGACCCTTAGGCAGCGGTTCCTTGTCCTCAGAAAGAGCTCCCTCAAGACGCTCCAAGTTCAGTAGTGTAGAAAACCCTCTTCTCAACACAAGATGCTCCACAAATGGGTATTTAGGGTTTAGATTGATCGACACAAGGAGTATAATGTTTTTGTGAATCTCAAAGAGTTTGGGATTGAAAAAAAATTGTGAAGACTTGGTGTATTAAGTCATGGAATAGATCCCTTAATGTCTTAAACAAAACAAACTCCGAAGTGGGAATTTATAGAACAGTACAAAAATCTGATGCGCCATTTTTTTCTGAGCCCATCGAATCAGTTCGAAAAGGATCACTGGATCGGTCTGGGCAGATGACTATTCTTGTATAAAATAACTAACTAGATCGGTTCATTTTTCTTCAGCTTCGGATCGGTTCAGTCAGAAGGCATTTTTTGTATAAAAAATCTACTCGGATTGGTTCGATTATTTCTAGATCCGGATCGGTACGGTCTGCCAAAATATACAGAGATTCAATGGTCATCGGATCGGTGCAATTTTGGGAAAAATCGAATCTGTTCAATCTTCCAATCTTTTCAGAATCCTGTATACCATGACACGATGAAGAATACTACGCACGATGTTGAAGATGCTGACCATGACGCACAATGTTGATGAAGATGGGTACATGAAACAATGTTGAATTCGGATTGAGGCCATCAAAATATGATCATGCTGAGATGAGCCGACTGTAGCGGTGTATGACATATATTCTAGAATCTAGGATAAATCTGAAAGGCATATATATTAACCCGGACAATTATAAAACATGTCCTAAATTGTAAAATATTTAAATCTAAGATTAAAAATAAAGAATTGGGATAAGATAAAAAAAATTAAAATAGACACATATATATGGCTATCCGATATGATACGAATCTCAACTTGAATCCAATATTCTAGATACGATTAAGACTTGATTCGGGTTTGTATTCTATTAAGTTCTTGCTAAACGGATTCGCATCACCCTAGATCTGGTCCGGACCCGACTCGTTGACAGGTTTGTCCAGTGTCTTCTCCTATGCCGTATAGATTATCTCATCCCCATCAACGTCTAGCTCTCCAAAGAGAACTTCACACTCAGTGCGTCTTGTTGGTTTTTAGCATATGAGAGTGTCGCATGGTCCCTCGATTTGTTTCATGACTTAAAAAGGATGATACTGATCTCGAGTCCCTGTATAGTGTCTCAACCCATGAGTGAGATGAACATTCTAAGGCAAATATGTTTGCAAAATATGTCTGTAATTATTTCACGCATATATTCTATAACTGTACGTATATCATACATGTTAGGATAATATGGGGTATGACACGAATCCCTAAGGGTAATTGAAATAACCAATATAAAAAATCTTAACCATGTGACCCAACATGTGTTGTCGATGATTGATGACAGTGACATGCTCATAAGGAATTGTGCCCTAGTAGGAACTGGGTTCAAATGTAAGAGGTAGATGGAAAATCACAAGTCTGGGCGTATCCCTACCAACAACATCTTAGTGAGTCACCTAATATAATACTCATAATAGGTAACACAGTACCACCTAACTCCATAATGTAAGGGGCTAGCCGTATGCTCAGTGATGTTAGATCTAGTTGGGTCTCATTGTTTGACAAATCACGATGAATGATGGCAGAGCGGGGACAAAAGTAAAATCCATGTTCCCGCTAATACCACTGGCTAGTATTGAGGTTAATGGAATTAGTGCGATTATGAGTACGAGGGACATCTTCATCTCTCGCCTCTGCTCGCGTTTGTTATCATCCCATAAGGCGAAGACCTCTCTAATATCAATCTTGGCCACAAGTTAGTGTGATATTGTGGTGTATCTCATGGGCAACCCACTTCATGTGGGATTTACTCTATGTGAAGATACATTGGGTAGACTTTAGAATCGTAATAATTATTATGCGTCATTATTGACTGCAAGATAAATGACATGAAACATACTAAACGTTAAATATTATCTGCATAATCGAGATTAGCTCTTTACTTGGCCTTTTATCGTTTGTGATCGACAAGCAATATCTAATGGGTCATAACAACACTAATGGATCATGATGGCGCCACCCCAATCATATATCTCCATTGTGTCATATTCACCAGCAGGGAAAACCAAACCGATTGAATACTATTTTCACGTAATAACAACAGTCCTATTAAATATACATAACACTTAATCGTCTTTTCTATTGAATTGATTGTCGGGGCCAAAAGAGTAGGAGAGGTATTCTCCACCAAGACCTTAGTGAAGTACGTGCATTCCACCAGATATAGAATTTTTAAGGTAATTAATGACATAAAACATCTCAAGCTCATCGAAAGGTGAAAATCACCGTTCCCCATTGACTAACATGTGAGCATTATGAGGCTATGACGTGTGTCCTATCTCTTCACATGAAAAATAAAATGTATGCTTGTTCTTATACCTTGCTCAAGTAGAGTAATAACTAGTGCACTATCGATTCGACTATTCGACATCATAAGTATGAGTATGCTATAAAATCCTCGATATATTACTCTAATCCTGACCATAGTTGTCAGAATCTTACGATTAGCGATTCGATTCGATTCGATCTGATTCACATATTAATCGATACGAATTAGGAATAGAATCAAAGGGGTTTCAATAATCGGGCTGAATCGATCGATTCGGGAACTGAATCGTGAATCGTACCGATTCACGATTCAGGTGCGATTCATGTTTCTCGGAGGACGTAGGGTATTTTCATCCGACTTAAATCTCATGCACTTTTTTTGTTCCTTTTAAAATAATCCTAAAAAATATTTTATTATTAGAATAATAAGAAGTTAGTACAAACTTAAGTTACCCTCTTCAAAAGAGAAAGTTATTGAAACACATACTAGAATGAAAACTAAACTGCGATCACTTTTCTTTTTCTCTACTAACCTGTTCGAAGCTGTGATTTCGTCTATTTCGTGTTGCGATCATTTTTTTTTCTCTTCAAAAGAGAGGGAGGTAGCTTTGCATTCGATTAAATCCAACTAATCTCGTTTAAGGATTTTATAAGTTATATTATATGGCAATGTTATTATACTGTATTTTTATAGTGTTATGTTTAATCTTTGTTTGTGTTATTATATTGTATAATATATTATTGTGTTTGAATTTTGACATTGTAGGTGGTGGTATTGCTAGAATTTGGTTATAATTTGGACGTAGAAGTTTATTTTGTTAGTTATATTTTAGTTAAATCATGTCTTATAATTGGTTTTAGGTTATAATATGTTTTATTACATATTCTTAATGTGTTCACAATGCATTTATATATTATTTCCTACATATTTTATGTTTATACTGATTCTTATGATTCGATTCATAATTCATAAGGTAACCAATTCACGATTTGATTCACGATTTGACAACTATGATCCCGACTCAACCATCTCATGCACTGGACTTGCAAATCTAATTTAGACTCGACTGGCCTGAAGACAAAGTAAGGATATATTTAATTTAAGTTGATTAATAATTTATGTAAAATATATTCTATTATTTTTTTTTCCGGACTATAACATTGTTGCTAGATATTCATCATAATATAATCTATTGACTAAAGTAAGAAGCTAAAAATGAAGGGGAATTAAACCAGTACCCTGAACTTGATTTCCACTCGAAACTAATTAGGGGTACTGCACCTTTTTCTAAATAAAAAATAAAAATAAAAATAAATTATTAATTACCTGACTTATTTAATTAGATGAACAGTCTAACTAATTATGATAATAATAATTCATTGATGAAATAATTAATAAATATTTACTTGCTTGATTTGTTTAAAATTTTAGTGGGCTTATGAACCTCGACGTACTTAACGCTGGAATAGTCATCAAGCGTCAAATGGCCGAGGCAGCCCAAAATCACAAATATCATGATTGGCGACTAGTGATGATGAAGCTCTATGAGTGTTTTCCTCTACTAACCATTATAGTGCCTCATTTTGTTAAAATTTAGCTTTATGAGGTAAAATGGTAAAAATATTATTTGTACGCAGTAATGAAGGAAGAAGTTTAGGTATTTAAGAGTAACAACCACTTGACATTTCAAATGCCACCAATAGTTGTTGCGACATGAAGTGCTACCTGGCTTTGCATAATTTCGGTTCGTCCAGAGCATTTTCGTGCTGATTGGCATTTTCACATGTGGCATGAAACTACTAAATATGTATAGATTGTCTTAGGTATTTTTTTGTTCGAGTTTTTATGCTTTGCGGGATCTAAATCAATAATTTCACGTGTGAAATTTGAACATTAGGAAATAAATCAACATTATGTTATTAAGCTATTAGCATAAATTATGAGACTTCACATGCAAAATTGACCATTCCAAGATTCCTGAAAATCGCAAAAACTTGAACCAAACGAGCACTGGGGCTCCTTTGGTTCTACGTTTGGAAAGAAAATTTAGGATTTCTAAAATTTAGTATCTCCCTCATCTAGAATTACAATGTTTGGTCGAAAATTTCAGGGGAATTTAGAATTCTTGAAATTTAGAATTCCCACAAAATTAGAATTATCCTTTTCCCTAAAAAATGGTGTGTGTGTGTGTGTGTGGGGGGGGGGGGGGGGGGGGATGCTCTCGAGAATTCTAGCTTACTTTTATGGTGAGAATTACCCTTTCTCACTTAAACTCACCCTATCTCTCTCTCTCTCTCTCTCTCTCTCACACACACACACACACACACACACACACACCCAAACACATGCACACACACGCTCTCAAACACGCTCACTCTCTCCCCCCCTCTCTCTCTCTCACACGCATGCACTAAAATCAAGTAGAATGGTGTTTTAGTTAAATGGTATGTATTCTTGTCCACTTCTTGTCAAACTAAAGATGGTAGAGGAATTTGAGATGACGGGAAAAGAGAATCCTTATTTCAACTTGACAATGGAAATGTGTTCAAGATTTCAGGAGTTCTAAATTCATGAAACCAAGGATTACCATTCCTTTTCCAAACCTCAAATTAAACGAGCTTTAGAAGTGCACGCCATCGGATTATATAATAAATACCGAACATTTCAAAGGCCATGTTAAAATAATATCTTTATAACTTGATCTATAGTCCATAATCAACTAAAAATAATGATCATGTTCATCCTTATATATGTACTCATCAATGGGATGTTGAAAAAAGCCATTGAGAACAAAACCACTTCGGTGGTCCTTTTTTCTTTTTCAAATTTTGACCACACTATTCATTAGTTAATTATTCCTCTTATCTACTCATTTTTACCTACAAAAGTGATATCATTCGGCAGAAACAAAACACACCAAATACCAATAACAAAGTTGAGTGTAAAGATATTTTTTGAGTATACATATGTATCGAAAAATATACATTGCATTTTTCATTTGGAGTGCATTTGTGAGAGTTTTCTTTTGTAACCCATTTGTTAGGCGATCTGAGTTATTAGTGGACGTAATCAAATTGGTGAACCACTTAAATATTGTGTCTTCTGTGTGTGTATTTCTACTCATTATACTTTAATTGTGTCTATGGCATATTATTATTTAAGGTCAAAGTCAATATCATTTGTGGACACGCTTTCGCACAACAAACTGGTATGAGAGGCAAGGTCCTTTGGTCTAGACATTTGAATAATTTTTTTCGTGGAGAAATAACCATACGTATAGTACTAGTCATCCGATACTATTCATACGATTACTATTCACAACCTGAAAAATTTCTAAATTATGATTTATTTTCGTCTGCTTTTTTTTAATGATTGTGTTCATTTGAAAAAATAGCAACAACAAAATTTGATGTAGAAAAAATTAATGGGCAAAGAATTTCAACATGTGGAAATGCGAAGTTATGGATGTCTTAGTCCAACAAGAGTTGAAAATTTATCTGGGAGATTTTCCAGAAGACATAATGGAGGGTGATTGGAATAAAATCAAACGCAAGGCTTGTGGTCATATTCATCTTTACCTCAGTAAGGATAAAAAATATCCGTATATGCGCGAGACCTCGACACTGGAAAATATGAAAATGATTAGAGTATAAGTACATGACGAAGAGCATTGGAAATTTACTTTACTTAAAGAAGAAACTCTTTCGATTCCAATACGCAAAAGATATTCTTATATATGAGCATTTGGACAATTTTAACAAAAATATTGTTGATTTGCAAAATTTTGAGGTCGAAATTAACACGCTTGTATGAACATATCATTACCACGCTATTGTATGGAAAGGATGAAATAAATTATGTTGACGTCTCAAATACCTTAATGAATAATGAGGTTCATTAAAAGGGTAATGAGATTTACATACCTTAATGAATAATGAGGTTCATTAAAAGGGTAATTAATTAAGCTAAGTGTCAAAACCATTTAAACCCTTTTTTTTTCATTTTATTAAATCCGGTTATAAAACCATTAACCATTTACATTTTTAAGAGTCACACAATAAGTAGAAGAATAAAATGATCATTCAAGAGTTTACCCAACAATGATAAATCCCAAGATTAAAACACTAAGGAAAACATCCTGACATTAACAATCCCGAAATAAAGATACCGAAAAAAAAGAATTACAATCTCAGACAATACCAACTAAATAATGGAAAAGGGGCGACACATGCCCTGTTGGATAAAGCTGAACTAAAAGTAGAGTCAACAATGAGGTCGTCTAAGAAATGGCCAGCAACTCCCACAAAAGCTACAACGCGTTCCAGCCAAAGAATCCTAAGTAAGACACCCCTGTGGCTGGGCACCTGTAATACATATATATATATATAGACACAAGAGAGAAGAAGTAACAGCAAACGGGTCAGAGCCCGAATGGAGAACCGTTTTAAAAATAGTTTAGCAAGTATTTAAAATGCTACCGGCTAATGCAACAGTCATATTAGTAAGCAACACTCTCTTGAGAATTCTCACCTCTCATCTAGTGCGCACATCTATCGTACTAATGAGCCCCATCTATCTCTCTAACTTATTCCCCATAAGTTTTAACACGTGGAATTTAGGTTATGATATTCACTTTAGCAAAGTCTAACTCTCCAAGATTTCTTACGCTATTTAGAATAATTTCGTATTATTGTAACGTTTCCGAATACTTATAATGAAGCTGATTAAATTTCATACTTTCGTTAACTACTATTTTACTCGGTAGAAAGTTCTCATATAGTTACACGTATATATATATTAATTACTCGTATAATATATATATATATACAAACATCACCCCACATAAAATCTATGGTGCTAGATTTCCATATCTAAGTATATCTATACAAATCACTCATAAATTATATATATACAAACGACACCCCACATAAAATCTATGGTGCTGGCATACCCTGCTATCAAGTCCCCGTATCACACAAACTAAGGGAAATACTAGTTCGGAATCACTCTCGAACTGTATTAACACAAACACAAACAACATTGAGGCTAATCATAAATTCCAAGTCTCTAAGAGGTCAGTACATACCCTCACGTCTCTTAGGACCGTCTGAACTATCGATTCGATAGCCTGTACCAAGGATATCTATCATCTAGGGTACGAGTCAATATCCCCCATAAAGGCACATCGAGATAAGACTATCCCAGCGTGGTAACCTCAGGGATAACAAGTAGCGCGGGTACGATTTTTACACAGAAATAATATATGCACAATTACACCGTCATATATAGATATGTAATCACATCCACATTATTAAATTAGGTACTCTCACGACCCAAAATTATCATTATCCGTTATTACACGTTTTTCTCAATTATATCGTATAACGACCTCATTCCTTTCTCTTCTCGTAATTAATTCATTCTAAACTCACTTCTTGTCACTCGAAGTGTTTTATTTATTTAAGTACAATTTCAGTAGGTCCTCTCTCGCCTTCTAATCCAACTTATTAGATGTTTCGATTATTTAATCAACACATTTCTTAAGTCTGAAAATCTCCCCGTTTATCCTTTATTTCCCTTCGTATGAAAGTTCCACTTTATGGGATTTTCTCTTGACCCTACTGGTCCTCTTTATGTTCCATTATATTCTAGCAACCCTAATCAAGGTTTACTATGCATAAAATCGGATTAAGCTAACACGAGAAAAAATGCATTTTTCCGAGGAGGGTCGATCGATCGATAAAAGGGGTCGATCGATCAAGCAGTTATGCAGATTCTGCAGCCAACCCAGTTACGGGATTCTCACCCCAAATTCCTCCAAATCATCATGTTACAGTCCCAAACTCCCAATCAATTATACTATAAGTGTTGTATACCCATTGAAATAATTTCCTACGTAACACATGCGAATTTTCCTCAAGAATCATGGGTTAAAAAGGGGCAAACTCTACATAATTCTTATGAACCCTAATCTTTCCTTTAACTTAATCTCTTTCATTCTTTTTCCAGATTTTCTATCTCTAATATCAAGGAATTTCGTGGCTCATCCTCTATATGTGAAAAGGGTTTCCAGAATTATGATCTCTAACATTTTAACATGCAATTTGTGTCTCCAATTTATGCTTTTCTTCAAGAATACTAATCTAACCAACCTAATACTAATTTAAAAGGACGCATTAGCTTGATAAAAGCAAGATAGATACTTGCCTAGAAAATTTTAGTTCTGATTTGCGAACGATTTTGGTGTGGTTGTGTTCCCCATCACGCGATCTACGCGTAGGTGGTGACGGCGGTGCAATCAGAGGTGTTCTTGGCCTAGAACTCCTTGGAGAGCTTCTCTTCTTCCTCTCCAATGGCCGTCATTAGTATTTCATTGTGTTAACCCTAGAAGATGACACTTTCCATATGATATAACCCTATAAAATTCGTAGGTTTAATTACCCATAATTGCGAAATGTCCAAAACGCCCTCCTGGGATACTAATTAGGCCTAAAAAATGCCCCGAGACCCAAACTAAACCCCCGGGTACACTTTTCTGACTATCCCGACCCTTACGGACACTTTGGCGCACTCAAAACGACCATACGAGCAACTTATAATTTATTCACTTTTATAAATTAATATTTAGTCCCGACACGACACAGGGGCGTCCCGACTTAAATTTTCATAATTGTCATTTTATTCACATGTGACAATATTATAAAAATGAATCTCATATATTACTCTACTCATCCAGTAACATTCAACAAATAACAAATTTCCAATAATTACTAACTCTCGTCACGCTAGTAAATATTTAAAACAACATTCCGGATTAAAATTAAATTAATTTATCTCAATTAAATTTAATTAATCCCATAATTTAAAAGCTATAAAAATACGGGGTATTACATACTTCCCCCCTAATAACGGAATTTCGTCCCGAAATTCGGAAAATAAGGCCTATCAGGTAGCACAATTCTGGATATCCTTTTCCGTACACAAACTAACTATATATTACGGCGCTCAATCACTATAGCCCGTTCTTCACAACAACATTGTTTTACATTCTCATTGGAGACACTTCAAATTGTGCTCCCAACCGACAACATTCGCATAGGTCACACCTATATGTTATAAATTTCATTTTCTTACTATCATTAGGAGGCCGCACCTCAATACATGACAAATACTCGAATTTATTCATATATAAAACTCCCATTATGAGAAAATTATTTGAACATTTGATCACTCTTGGTCGCCTAACACATTCGTGGAATTCCACCACAGTTATCGGATGTTCTCTCGACCGATCCAAAAATTATGATTATCTACTCTCCTCTGAACATACGGGAGGAGAATAGTCGAGATTCTTCCATAACAAAAACCTTAATAAGCACTTTGCACGTGACAAACGGGTACGATTGCTTCCACAGAGCATTCCTGAAATCATCGTACCAAGATTCCAAAATCTCCTTCATGTGGATCCACTAATCTTTAATCACCGTGCGCCTATTCCCTGGCTACGTGTGATACATCCTACTCGAAACGAAATCTTATCTCCGCTGGTTTCTGAAATCCCATATCAAAGGTGGGATTCACCAATCTCATCCTGATTCAGAAATTTTTACTGCGTCGGACCATGCATTGGCGTAATCCTTCCTTTCAAAGGAAGTCTAGGGCATACCAGTTAATATTGTAAGCCAGCCCAAAGGAATATCAATCACTTCCTTCTCAGCGGCTTAATTCACATGTTCAGGATGAACCCTCGATCTTGTTTTGACGATGGCAACCATCCAAGGACTGTACCGACTTTACCGACCTCTTCCAATTTCAGGAATTGTCGATAAACACAAAATTCTTTGGTTGATTCTCCTCCTTCAACCAAACCTTACCTATGGGCGGTGCATGTAGAGACTACTCACTACTTCCCGCTAAACATCGATTCTTCCTT
This sequence comes from Sambucus nigra, assembly GCA_949130495.1. Lineage (NCBI taxonomy): Eukaryota > Viridiplantae > Streptophyta > Magnoliopsida > Dipsacales > Adoxaceae > Sambucus > Sambucus nigra. The sequence goes on along the minus strand of OX422207.1, from coordinate 303,176,305 downwards.
GAAATGTCTCACATTAAGTGACACATAATACTCCCCTTCCTTCCTTAGAGTATGTCGAAAGTTCCGACCCCTGCTCTTCTCTCCACAAAGCGCACTTCTGGATTTCTTACACTATACTAACATCATCACCCTTTATATGTGTGAGTCGCTCTCACATTTTCCTACTAACAACTCCGCTCCAGTGTTCTTCATAATCATTTAATTCTGCTCCATTCAAGGAATACTCTTCTTAAATGACTTCCCACAGTCTTCCAATTCAAATTTGGGTGTGCTATTCTAATTACACACCTATGGATGGATTATCGCCCTTCAAGTGACGTTTAATCCACTCTATCACTTCCACTTCGTTCTGTTAGCCCCACAAACACATTTTCCACACGTCCATTGCCACGCCCCTTAATCTCGGACGAGTTTTAACATCAATTAACCAGGATGTCTACACACCCTATAAATCGGGCATACTAGCGTAAGCATCACATACGCTCCATACTAATAAACAAATTCTTTATTTTCCCTGGTGCTTGCAGCGTGATTACAACACTCTAATCACCCTAAAAATCAAAATTTTAAATCTTCCTTATTATCGTTCCACCCCTCAACTCGTGGGGTAACTTTCATTGCTTTCTGACCACACAACCGGCTCCAATGGCTTTAAATCAAAATTCAACTTCCAACTTACATACATAATTACTTGATCCCATTTCGACCAGGGTACCGAACTCATGGAATAGTGACCAAAAGTCTCCCTATTTCCAACCTTACACTAAGTTTTATGCGTGGGATATCTCGCAAAGAGAAATCCAAATAAGGAACCCCCCGATACACTACTACCTAGCATTGTCGGTTATCGAAATTCGTTAGGTCCTCCGTCCATAACATATACCCCTTTATTCCGTCCCTTGACAGAAAAGTTACAATTTATCCCGTAATTATGCTTAACAAAGAACGTTTCACTGATTGCACTATTGTTCAGCATAGGTTGGTGGTAATAGCATTCCATAAACCTCGAATACATACAATCGGAATTCTCGAAATTCCTTTTCCTAATAATAGGGGTATAAATATTAACTCCCACATCTCTAAAGGATAAATACAACAATGCACTCTTCCCATCACTAAGTCCGGAGTGCTAAACATAATACTGAGTCAAATCTTTTCGCTCAACGGTAAATCTCGATACATACGGAATTATACTGGCAAAGTCTATACATACTTTGGCATCGAATATCTCGAGCCCACTATCTCCTCCGAAGTCTCTAGGATATGTAATATAAGTGCGAGTCCAACCTTCTCACAGGTAAAGACTCGCCAAAATAAACATAAAACATGTTGCACTAATGCAACCACTCCGATAGTCTTGCAATAAATGCCCACTATCGTACTAACCATTTCTATAACATTTTAACAAAGATAATATCATACTCGTGTATCACATCACTACAACGAGTAACCTCAATAAAGTATAAAACGCTGTTAATATACTCATTCATCCTCCGCGGATAGCACTAAAGAAAAATCCCGCTACACTAGGGAAAATATTCACATTTTAATAACGTTTTTAATGATATGCATTAAGCTCGTCTCACATGATAATCTATCAAGGAACAAAATATAGTGGCTCGCTCGTGTCACATAAACACGCCTCATCCTCTGAGGATACAACTTACACTTCTACCTTGTCAATCGTCTTGGCTGCGCAAATGGTTTCCGAACGTAACACGTCTACTCAAACCAAACAAAATTTCTTTAATCGTTGCCTTTTACTAGGCACCGTATTCTTGTCCTTTCTCACTTTGGAACATATTATCGCGAGCGATCTCACTCCACACAAAATACATCAACACATAATCCACTTATCACCTGTCTTACTAACCAGGTTAGGATTGTCCTTCTCTCGGACTTTAGTAAACTCGATTCCCGTTAGCCATCCCGATTGTTCCTTTAACTTTTTAGGCCATAAAGATTATGTTACTATCTATAATAGTACTTACTGAATTTACCATCACTTGGTAAGAATTCCATTATCCGAATTATTTAAATGGGTCCCCTGATGTATATCCACATCCCTTTTGTGGTGCTACACTACCACCGTTGTATTCAGTCTTATTCTCGACTAAATTCCTCGATTCCTTTAAGCTTCCCACACAAGGAGAATTATCATCTTTATTGACAAAATACAACATTGTCAACCTCTGAATCAGCCGCCCATCAAAATTTCCTCCTCGAGTATTATTAATTATTATTACGAGTTGGTCTCCCACTTGGAGTCGTTTCCTCCACTCGTATCTACATCTTTCGATACAAAATTTGCTAATGATTAGGATTCATATCCGCAATTGGACTTCCGTCATGCCCTCCTGCGATGAGTTCAAAACCACATTTGCTACATCCTGAACATTTGATGAAGGAACATACGGTCAACACTGTACCTAAGGTTCTCCTATAGGCATAGCATTCCACTTCTAAAATTGGTGGTTGACTCCAACCATTATAACTTCATCCCGAAAGCCAAGAAAATTTTCTCTAAATTTTCACTTTCAGTTTGCCACACTCCATCCTATATCTAAACCTTTGGATACTTTACCTCCTTTGGTAAACACAAACAATTCCCGAGTTTCTAAAATTTCCCATTGACAGTCACACGTTTTTGTAATATGTTGGGTAAGTTTACCCTCGCACCTCATTTGACTATAACAACATTTGGAAATCATTGCTGCGCCTTAGTCGCCTTTCTAGTCTTGGCTTCTCGTGCCATAATGGAGGTGACCTCGACTACTGTCATCATCCTCGGATATATTTTATAATCTCAACTGAGCCCTACCTCCTGATGTACGCTTAACGGTCCTCTTCTGACATCCGTCATCGCTCGGCACACGCACACATCCGAACGAAATTAGAATTCACTAATGTATACACATTATAACAGGAGAGCGAAATCTTGTCAAAGGAATCGACAATCCTAAACATAGGGCTCTATATCAAACAAAGCAACGCTGAAAGCATAATAAGCCGTACAGATCCTAAGAACTCTAGAACCTGATGCTCTGATACCACCTGTGACACCCCGCCTAATTAAATACCGGGCGATCACCCCTTTAATAAATTAATTCAAGGTGAACAGTTGGTTCATTCTCAGCATCACTTTCGAAAAATAAAACTTTTCCAATTTAAACACCCTAATTAATTAAGCTAAGTGTCAAAACCATTTAAACCATTTTTTCTCATTTTATTAAATCCGGTTATAAAACCTTTAACCATTTACATTTTTAAGAGTCACACAATAAGTAGAAGAATAAAATGATCATTCAAGAGTTTACCCAACAATGATAAATCCCAACATTAAAATACTAAGGAAAACATCCTGACATTAACAATCCCGAAATAAAGATACAGAAATAAAAAGAATTACAATCTCTGACAATACCAACTAAATAATGGAAAAGGGGCGACACATGCCCTGCTGAATAAAGCTGAACTAGAAGTAGAGTCAACAATGAGGTCGTCTAAGCAATGGCTTGCAACTCCCACAAAAGCTACGGCGCGTTCCATCCAAAGAATCCTAAGTAAGACACCCCTGTGGCTGGGCACCTGTAATACATATATATATAGACATAAGAGAGAAGAAGTAACATCAAACGGGTCAGAGCCCGAATGGAGAACCGTTTTAAAAATAGTTTAGCAAGTATTTAAAATGCTACCGGCTAATGCAACAGTCATATTAGTAAGCGACACTCTCTTGAGAATTCTCACCTCTCATCTAGTGCGCACATCTATCGTACTAATGAACCCCATCTATCTCTCTAACTTATTCCCCATAAGTTTTAACACGTGGAATTAAGGTTATGATATTCACTTAAGCAAAGTCTAACTCTCCAAGATTTCTTACGTTATTTAGAATAATTTCGTATTATTGTAACGTTTCCGAATACTTATAATGAAGCTGATTAAATTTTATACTTTCCTTAACTACTATTTTACTCAGTAGAAAGTTCTCATATAGTTACACGTATATATATTAATTACTTGTATAATATATATATACAAACAACACCCCACATAAAATCTATGGTGCTAGATTTCCATATCTAAGTATATATATACCAATCACTCATAAATTATATATATACTAACGGCACCCCACATAAAATCTATGGGGCTGGCATACTCTGCTATCAAGTCCCCGTATCACACAAACTAAGGGAAATACTAGTTCGGAATCACTCTCGAACTGTATTAACACAAACACAAACAACATTGAGGCGAAACATAGATTCCAAGTCTCTAAGAGGTCAGTACATACCCTCACGTCTCTTAGGACCGTCTGAACTATCGATTCGATAGCCTGTACCAAGGATATCTATCTTCTAGGGTACGAGTCAATATCCCCCATAAAGGCACATCGAGATAAGACTGTTCCAGCGCGGTAACCTCAGGGATAGCAAGTAGCGCGGGTACGATTTTTACACAGAAATAATATATGCACAATCACACCGTCATATATAGATATGTAATCACATTCACATTATTAAATTAGGTACTCTCACGACCCAAAATTATCATTATCCGTTATTACACGCTTTTCTCAATTATATCGTATAACGGCTTCATTCCTTTCTTTTCTCGTAATTAATTCATTCTAAACTCACTTCTTGTCACTCGAAGTGTTTTCTTTATTTAAGTACAATTTCAGTAGGTCCTCTCTCGCCTTCTAATCCAACTTATTAGATGTTTCGATTATTTAATCAACACATTTCTTAAGTCTGAAAATCTCCCCGTTTATCCTTTATTTCCCTTCGTATTAAAGTTCCACTTTATGAGATTTTCTCTTGACCCTACTGGTCCTCTTTATGTTCCATTATATTCTAGCAACCCTAATCAAGGTTTACTACGCATAAAATCGGATTAAGCTAACACGAGCAAAAATGCAGTTTTCCCAGGAGGGTAGATCGATCGATAAAAGGGGTCGATCGATCGAATCTTTGATCGATCGATGCTCTGGGCTCGATCGATCGATCAAGCAGTTATGCAGATTCTGCAGCCAACCCAATTACGGGATTCTCACCCCAAACTCCTCCAAATCATCATGTTACAGTCCCAAACTCCCAATCAATTATACTATAAGTGTTGTATACCCATTTAAACAATTTCCTACGTAACACATGCGAATTTTCCTCAAGAATCATGGGTTAAAAAGGGGCAAACTCTACATAATTCTTATGAACCCTAATCTTTCCTTTAACTTAATCTCTTTCATTCTTTTTCCAGATTTTCTATCTCTAATATCAAGGAATTTCGTGGCTCATCCTCTATATGTGAAAAGGGTTTCCAGAATTATGATCTCTAACATTATAACATGCAATTTGTGTCTCCAATTTATGCTTTTATTCAAGAATACTAATCTAATCAACCTAAGACTAATATAAAAGGATGAATTAACTTGATAAAAGCAAGATAGATACTTGCCTGGAAAATTTTAGTTCTGATTTGCGGACGATTTTGGTTTGGTTGTGTTCCCCGTCGCGCGATCTACACGTTGGTGGTGACGACGGTGCAATCGGAGGTGTTCTTGGCCTAGAACTCCTTGGAGAGCTTCTCCTCTTCCTCTCCAATGGCCGTCATTAGTATTTCATTGTGTTAACCCTAGAAGATGACACTTTCCATCTGATATAACCCTATAAAATTCGTAGGTTTAATTACCCATAATTGCGAAATGTCCAAAACGCTCTCCCGCGGTACTAATTAGGACTAAAAAATGCCCCGAGAGCCAAACTAAACCCCCGGGTACACTTTTCTGACTATCTCGACCCTTTCGGACACTTTGGCGCACTCAAAACGACCATATGAGCAACTTATAATTTATTCACTTTTATAAATCAACATTTAGTCCCGACACGACACAGGGGCGTCTCGACCTAAATTTCCATAATTGTCATTTTATTCACACGTGACAATATTATAAAAATGAATCTCATATATTACTATACTCATCCAGTAACATTCAACAAATAACAAATTTCCAATAATTACTAACTCTCGTCACGCTAGTAAATATTTAAAACAACATTCCGGATTAAAATTAAATTAATTTATCTCAATTAAATTTAATTAATCCCATAATTTAAAAGCTATGAAAATACGGGGTATTACAGAAAGTCATTTGGTGCAAGTGGGTATACGCCAAGAAGGAAGGCTCCTCGGAGAAAGACAATGCAAGATTCAAGGTCAGGTTGGTGGTGAAAGGCTATGCGCAGAAGGAAGGGATCGATTATAACGAGATATTTTCCATGGTCTGAAGCATTCTTCCATTCATATTTTGCTAGCATTGGTTACGCAGTTTGATCTCGAGTTGGCACAACTTGATGTGAAAATTGTATTCTTACATGCATATTTGGAGGAGGAAATTTATATGACTCATACAAAAGGGTACAAGGTTGCTGGTAAAGAGAATTGGGCTTGGAGACTGAGAAAATCGCTATATGAGTTGAAATAAAGTCCAAAGTAGAGGTACAAGTGATTTGATCGATTTATGTTTGGGCAATAATATACAAGGAGCCAGTATGATCATTGTGTGTATGTTCATAAACTCCATGATGGAACCTTTATTTATTTGCTCTTATATGTTGTTGATATGCTTGATTGCTTTCAAGAGTAAGATGGAGATCGAAAAACTAAAAATTGAGTTAATTCTTGAATTTGAGATGAAGGATCTAGGCGAGGAAAGGAGAATACTTAGCATGGAGATTAGATGAGATCGTTCCGGAGGCATTATTTGTTTGTCACAAAAGCAGTATTTGAAGAAGGTATTACAACGTTTTGTTATGAATTTTAAAACCAAACTTATAAGTACTCCGTTGTCCCCTCACTTCAAGCTAAGTTCCATGGAATCTCCATAAACAAATGAGGAACGTTCAGAGATGGATCATGTTCCCTATGCTAATGCGATGAGAAGTTGATGTATGCAATGGTGTGTACGAGGTTCGATATTTCACAAGCTGTTATTATGGTGAGCGAGTACATGCATGATCTGCAAAAATGCAATAATAAGCTGTGAAATGGATCCTATGGTAAATCCAAGGTACCGTAGATGTTGGTTTACAGTTTGAGAAGGATTCACATACTTGTTAACATGTGTTTGGATATATGGATTCAGATTACGCTGGTGATTTGGATAAATGTCGGTCCACCACTAGTTATGTGTTTACACTTACTGGAGGACTGGTATGTTGGAGGTCTACACTATAGTTTACAATGGCTTTGTCTACTACAGAGGAAAAGTACATGGCAGCGACAGAGGCCGATAGAGAACCTATTTGACTTCATGATTTGATTGCAGACTTGAAAATGTTCAGAATCACGTGGATATCTTTTGTGATAGTCAGAATGCCATCCACTTAGCAAAGAACCAGGTTCATCATTCATGGACAAAGCATATCGACGTTTGTTTCCACCATATTTGAGAAATTTTAGATGAGGGGATTATACTCCTAAAAAAGATTGGAAATGTGGATAATCCCGCAGATATGCAAACGAAGGTTATAACTAGGATCAAGTTTGAGCACTATTTAAACTTGATCAATATACTTCGAATTTGAACACCTTCGGGTATGGCACTTACAAGTGCATTTGGAGGCAACTTGACTCATTTTGGATAATACGTGGTTACGTGTTTGGATGGAGGTTGCATATCTCGCCAAGATAAAATTATTTGTTTTCATTGACAAAAGTTTGATAGAATAATCTATTAATTTTTGGTCAAGGTAGAGATTGCTGAAAAAATTGATTGAGAACAAAACCACTTTCCATGGTTTGTTTTCTCCATTTTTCTTTTTCAAATTTTGACCACACTATTCATTAGTTGATTATTCCTCGTCTCCCCATTTTTCCCTATAGAAGGGATAACATTCGACAGAAAACACACTAAACATCAATAATAGAGTTGAATGTAGAAAGCTTATTTGAATATACATCTGTATAAAAAAATACACATTTTATTATTCATTTGAAGTGCACTTGTGAGAGTTTTTTTTTGTAACCCATTTGTGAAGTGATCTGAGTTATTAGTGGGTGTAGCCAAATTGGTGTATGCCATATTGTTATTTGAGGTAGCAGTGGCAAATGGGCGGTTATGGGCGGTTATGGACGGGTCAAAAATGGATATGGATAAATTTGGGCGGGTCAAAAGCGGGTTGGACATAATAATGTGGGCGGGTTTGGGCGGGTTAAATTTGGGTCGGGTCGGGTCAAACCCGGATCGGGTCGGGTTGACCCGCCTTTTTTTTGAAAAAATAATTATTATACCATATACAAATAAATATGGTATAATAATTTTGAAAAAAAATATACAAGTAAATACTTGAATAAAAAAAATCTTTAAACTTTTTAGTAATTTGAGTTTTATTTTTGTGAGGGTCCAAAACCATTTTGACCCGCTAATGACCCGCCAACAAACCGTCTTATTGGATCGTTCAAACCATTTTGACCCACAAACACAATTAATGGGCCCCGAACACATTATTTTGGATGGATTATGGGCGGTTTCATCCTTAAGAACCCATATTGCCGGCGCTAATTTGAGGTTATAGTCAATATTATTTATTGACACGCTTCCGCACAATATGGTAATATTAGACTATGTGAAAAATATTGAACATTTTAAAGGCCTTGTTAGAGAAGTTATTTTTTGCATAAAAATAACTTCAATTAAATTTACAGTTCATGATGAGCTTAAGGGTGGCTGGGTTTGCTGTCCTTTTAATGGGTTGATGTTTGGTAACTTTGATAAACACGGTGTTTGGTCAACTTTAACTAACAGGCCAGCTAGGTTTTAGGTCTGGTATGTAAGTCAAATTCAAGGTAGTTTCAAGTACAAATAGAGGACAGGACTAACTCGGGGGTGGCTACCACAAATTTTAAGAGGTAGGAATAGATTGCTAACAAATTAAAGAGGATTAGTTGTTAATGCTGCACAATCAGTGGCACAGTTTGAGGCTGCTTATCATACGATTATGAGCCATTCTTAATTCCAAGATATATAGCTCCCATATCTACTGTTGATTATCTCTTAATTTTTTTTGTTATATTGTATTAAATGGTAAGAATGAATTACTTCTCAAACATTATCAACACTTAAAAAATTTATCATTCTAGTATTTGCATATACTGGAATATAGGTAGCCATTTTAAAATGCTGCATTGATATATTATTGAAAACTTGAAGAGGCTGCTCGTTTGGGAGTTTTGGAGAGAAGAGAAGGGAAAGGAAAATTTTATTAGGAGAGAAAAGAAAAGAAAGGAAAGTTAATGAGAGAGAGAAGAAAAGAAGAGAAGGGAAAGGAGTTTGGGAGAGACAAGAAAACAATTTTCTTTCTTGCGTTTGGGAGTTTGGGAGGAAAATAATTTTTTAAGAGGAAGAAGGAACAATTCATTAACAAAACTTTCCTTTCTCTCTATTTCTTTCCGTTTTGGAAAGAAAGTTTTGGAGAGAAAGGAATAGAAAGTTTTTTAAAAATTTTCCTTTCTTTTCTCTCCTTTTAAACTCGCTAACGAGAGAACGTCACTTTCTTTCCTACTTAAACTCCCAAACGAAGGAAAGGAAACACATTTTCCCTTCATTTCTTTTCTTTTCTCTCCAAAAGAGAACTCGCAAACGAGGCAGACGAATTGGGGGATCATTAAAATTCTACTGTATCAGTTGAGGAATCCTTCTGTCCTCTTTAAGGATTTCTCAAAATAAGATTCGATTCTCAAAACCCAAGCTAGCAAATCTCGTATTATTTTACATTTACCCCGTTACACTGAAGTGGAAAAATAAATTGAACACCATAAGAGAAGCACTCCGGTAAATTATAGTAGGGTAAACTTAAAAACTACACATCCTCTTTATTTATTTAATGATTTTTTTTAGAGGGAAAGCTTAAAGTTGACATTTCATTCTCTAAATCCTAATCCATTACAAATCCAATTTTCGAACCTCAAGCTAGATGATTGCTTAAGGAGTGTTAACCGAGCATGCTAAAGACCTAACTTCATAAAAGATGTTGCTTTAGAAGTTGCTAAAAAGAAGCCTAATAAAAGCCTAACATCATCTCAATTTTCTTCCACACAAGAAGCGTAGAACAACTAATGCACAAACCTTCCCATACTTTTTGTTGGTTACAAGTGTCTCTTCGTAACTAAAATCCTGCAGATTTAACTGGTCACCCTTTAAGTCCTTAATGTCCTCTCTTTCATATCTCGAAACAAAGTCCGGTGGGATTGGCAAAGCATACATCAACTCAGTTTAGGTTGATAACTTACTCAGTTATTCACCACCAGCTCTAAATAATGATTGGTATGAGATGATCAATTGAAACAGAGACTAATGAGACAGCTAATTCCCATAAACTTAGTGCCCGTTTTAATCGTGGCCCATAAAATTAAATTTTGTTGAAATTGTTATCTATTCAAGTTCCTTTTCTTTTTCCTTGAAAGCTCCATTTTAAAGACTCATTGTTGGCGTCTTAGTGTTCCGGTTCGTTTACTTGTCTGTACTTTCAAAACCAAACAAACTCAAAACTCACTTTCAACTTTTATGTGCCAAAAAACAAAAAATAGCTGGTCTTTATTAAATTAATGACACCAAAACAAGATACCAACATCCCATTTTCTAATTGACTTTCAGGAAATCAAGTCAACTTCTCATTAGAAATTTCTCCTTCTCAGCTCTTACGATATGCTTATAAAACCACATATCTCCCTTAGAAAACTTCTTGCCATATTCTACATAATAGTCCTACACTTCTGAGTTTTTCCCAAAGCATTCTATTGTTGAGCAGATTTCATCTCTGAAACTATATATCGAAACTATTTCTAAGCCTGCATATGATTCTATTCTTCTTCTGAGTAGTGCAATTGTTTCCTTGGCCCATATTATTTGCTTCATATCAACCTCAAGCAGAAATCCTAATACTAACTTACCATCTCCAAAAGTTGTTAGCAAAGTGAACCAAAACCAATCATTATCCACAGTTGAGCTTAAATGGGATGTATTTGAAATCAATGGACTCAGGATCAAAGTGTGTTTGGATCCCCGGACCTGTTATAATTGGTGCTGGACCTTCAGGCCTAGCTGCAGCAGCATGCCTTAAGCAAAAGGGGGTACCGTTTTTGGTCCTCGAGAAAGAGAGCTGTTTAGCATCTCTTTGGAAGCTGAAAACATACGATCGCCTCAAACTTCACCTCCCAAAGAAATTCTGCGAACTTCCTTTTATGCCCTTCCCTCAAGAATTTCCAGCATACCCAACAAAACAGCAGTTCATAAGTTACTTGGAGGCTTATGCTAATCATTTCTCGATTGAGCCAAAGTTTGGAGAGGAGGTCCGGTGGGCTAATTATGATTCTACTATGGGTTTTTGGAGGGTTTGTGCTAACGGGTCCCAGTTTTTGTGCCGATGGCTTATTGTTGCGAGTGGGGAGAATGCTGTCCCGGTAATGCCTGAGATTGATGGAATGGGGGATTTTAGTGGAAGATTACTACACACCAGCGATTACAAGAATGGTGGTGAGTTTGAAGGAAGAAAGGTTTTGGTTGTGGGGTGTGGGAACTCAGGCATGGAGGTTAGTTTGGATCTATGTAATAGTGGTGCTCAAGTTTCTTTAGTGGTGAGGCATAAGGTAACTTTTCGTAATCCAATCTCTGCTTTTCCCTTTTTAACTTCTTGCCTATTGCTACCTTAATTATGATATTGCTGACGACTCTTTCTTCACTATTTCTAGATTCCCACTCTTATTTGCTTAACTTAAATAATCTGCTGCAGACATTTTTATAACATAGACTTGAATTTACGCAGAGCTCCACTGAATTTTGTATGATTTCGCTTTCTATGCATGTATTCTTTTTTCTGTATTCAAATATGCTAAATCTATTTTGTTTAAAATGTTTCATAAGTATATAGATTGCTAATGTTGATCATTGTTTGATTATGGTACATTATCTAGCTTATTACCTGAATTTATGTTAGACATGTCGTTGAAGAGTTTTTTATTAAGTTTTCCCTGTGAATCATGGTTATTTATTTATTTTTTTGCAGCTGCATATACTTCCCAGAGAAGTGCTAGGTAGACCGACTTTTGCAATTGCAATGTGGTTCCTAAAATGGCTTCCAGTAAGATTAGTCGATTGGTTTCTAGTTCTCTGTTCATGGGTAATTCTAGGAGACACACGCAGAGTTGGTATTACAAGACCTGAAACTGGCCCCCTCGAATTGAAGAACACTGTTGGAAAAACCCCAGTTTTGGATATTGGATCAGTTGCTAAAATCAAATCCGGTGAAATCAAGGTTCAAAACTACCCTTTGTCACGAATTTCTGCATTTGTTTTAATTTCTCTTCTAATTTTTTGATACTTGATTCCATGCTGTTGCACTTTATGTCATTATTCGTTACATAAACCTAGAAAAATGAAAAACATTTCAGCTTTCATAGTAAAGATTACATCATATTTTGATCGGTTATCTACAATGTATTCTCATTATTGAACTTGTAAACTTTTTATATTGCCAGTAAGTGTGATAAAATGAACAAAATAAGATGTTTAATGTTGGCGCATTTTCAACTATGGAGTTGTTTAATGTTTGTGTATTTTCAACTATGGAGTTCTCAGGTGGTTCGTGGTATTCAAAGATTCACATCCAGTGGTGCCGAATTTGTGGATGGAAAAGTAGAGGAGTTTGAATCAGTAATTCTAGCAACAGGTTATAGAAGCAATGTAGCATCATGGCTAAAGGTAAAATGAACTCTAGTTCTGCATTTGGATCTCCGAAGATAAATGAGAAAGGAAAAAATGAACTAAAGTGTACAGCTAAATACAGTATTTTTTCTACCCTTGGTGTTTTTCTTTTAGTTTCCTGAGATCCAAATTAGTATAGATGGCGGCAATTTGCAAGTTTCTACATCTTCATTATTTTGTGATTTCACTTGTAATTGATAATATTTCTCCGTACAAGGACGGCAACCTCTGCAGCCATACAAAGGGTGACACTAGAAATGCATTTCCCAACCACTGGAAAGGCAACAACGGAATCTACAGCGTGGGCTTTGCTGGGAAAGGCTTGTTTGGATCTTCTAACGACGCACGGAGAGTAGCAGAGGATATTGCAAGGCAATGGAAATCTGAGACCAAACATCTCCGTCTAGAATTTTAGGGAATGCATATTATTAGTCATGAGGAATATTTAGCAATAGACTTTTCTAGGTGTCAACAGTGTAACATAAATAGCAGAAATAAAATTGCTGTCGTGTGTTTGTTTGATTGTTTCCAGAAGTGGTAGGTTAGTGTAACTTAGTTCAAATAGTTACTATATCCGAAGCCTACATTAGAATGAAAGCATGTGGTAGTTGTAATAAATGAACTTTATGAAGTTGAGATAGATTGATTTGATATGATGCTCTTTCGGCCACTATTTTGAAGATTTTATCTTTACATGTGTACATATATTTGAATGTAATATATGTGATTTTCTGACTTCAAATCTTGTTTTGTATCTTTGTGAAAATCGTCCCAATCCGAAACTAACAGTTCCTCAATTGTAGTCGTGTCTGAAGAATTGAAAACCAAGTAAGTTGTTGGACGGAATAAAACGGAAGTGGATGACTGGTATAGTCAGCAAGCACGCTCGCGAATGAAATGATTGTGAAGCTCATGTGACAAATCACCGAGAAGATGGGAGAATCTTGAACCGGTGGTCCGGGGTTTTATCCTAGTGACAATTGATATTCCACATAGCAACTAGGGCGGTGGTCCATTCCACCTTCCGCTTATGTGTTATGTGATCTAACAAGACAAATAAAAAGATAAATCGGTACATGCTAAAAAAGCCTCCATGGTCCATTCAATAACTCACATAAATCCAACCAAGACTTCTCCAGGCTTTAGTGAAATGCTTTTGCACTTTTTTCAGTACTAGTCACATTTCATACCTTCGGCATCCTTGTCTTCTACCATATCAAATCATTTACAATCAAACTTCTCTACACTGACTTGTCTTTATCTCTTCTGATCAATAAGCCTCTGACTCATAAGGCACCGCTAAAATTCTCTACACAACACACAATACTGGAAGATCGGAGTTAAGTAGACAACCTTTTTTGGTATCCAAAGTAGACAACCAGCCTTACCTCATTCTTCAAAGATATTTCATCCCCAAATATTAAAGCATCTAGTTATATTTAATAAGGAAAACCAACTAGTACCGGTACTTTAGATGTGTTGTACCATGATACAACAGTTTAAAAGCACTTTCGGTAATTTTTAGCTACTAGTGGTAAATAACTGTATCATTACTCATTCAATAAAGATAAAGACATCAGTTCAACAATTAAGATGTAGTTGCTCAACAATTAAGGTGATCCCATTTTCTTAATTTCAAATTTGATCTTATATCATATTGAAAAATTGCTAGGCTTACAAACAAATTATACATTTTTTTATATACAAACTGAAGTGGCACCATTAGGGTATGTTCGCGACTTCTATTTTGGAAAGAAAAGAAAGGAAAATAAGGAAAAATAGTTCCTTTCATTCATTTGTGAGTTTAAATTGGATAGAAACGAAACACTTTCCCTTTTATCCAATGATGGAACAAAAAATGAGAAGCTCGTTATTTTTTTTTCTGATCAATCAAAACTAAAATGAACAATTCTTTATTCTTTTAAATTCTATAGGGCTGAATTAAATATTTGATTGACCATTTGTTTGATACAATTGCTATGCTTAGTGATTAAGTAGGCAAGAAATGCAACACTTTCACTTGTTTGAGATTGAAAATGATAACATTTTTTCCAAATCGAAAATAAATGGAGGGAAATGAAAGTTTTTTTGAATGAATTTTACCTTTTCCCTATTAAAAAAATTATTTTCCTCCTAACTCCCAAACAACAAGCAAGAAAGTTGTTTTCTCTTCTCTCCAAAACTCCCAAACAAAGGAAGTAATATTACTATTATCGCCTAAAACTAGTGTATTGATTTGTCGTAGCTTATGTACACTAATCAGAAGCATATAACATATAAGAGATGTAACTTACTGAAATACTAAACTAGAGAAATAGTATAGAGATGAGAGAGAGAATAAGGACCGAATTTATGTGGTTCGACCCAAAGAGGCGCTTACTTCCATAGGTTCAGTGTTTGTTTTATTGAATTATAAGGAAAAATCCATAGTTAAGTACAATAGTGAAGTTCTCAAGTTCTCTATAAAATCAGACGACATAATAGTAAGAAAATTATCTCGGATCGCCCCTAGACGTGGGTGGTGTGTTCTATTTATAGGCTGTTAGAGGAGAGAGAAAAGAGAGTTCCATATGGCTTACCTTTATAGGTTAAACAAGTACAGGACTTACATGAGAGGAAAGGAAATGATCTTAAAGTTAGTTATTGGCACATGGAGAAATATTTGCATATATTCCCCATGTGTGCGCACTACTGACGTCATCCAATCACATATTACATGCCTTTTATAACGGAGTCAACTAATAGTGTTAGCTGACTGCCAACCATTAGGGTTAGATGACCTGTCAAGACTACTGAGGCCGACCAGGATGCTGATGCTAACCATATTACTAGCTGGGGCCGATCTTATTTTCGTGTGTGTGTGTGAGTCTACGTGTCATAATCTCTTTGGTCCACGAGTCGTACAATATTTATGATATAACAATAGCCTCCAAGACTTTGCTCACAATTGTATCTCGTAGAAGATTCTCTAAAGTATCATGTCTTTTGGGCAGGTGCTAAGGAAATTGAGTGAGTGAAGTTTTAACTTTTGTAGTGTCATCGATTCACCGTCTAGCCGGATTATGAGGATCTCATCTGCTCGGGATGTCCTCGGCTCGTCTGTGAACGAGCATATTTACTTGTGAAATTTTTAAGAAATTTCTGGCTTAGGCATGAGGTTTTCACGTGTCAGACGCTGACGATTGCAACAGACTCATTAAGGCACATATGTCTTGAGTAGTGTGACAACGATTTTGAGGTGTCAGTTGGCTTCTCAAGACATGCCGTCACGTGTACTTTCAAAAAGTGTAATCATTATCGCCTTAAATCTATAAAACCCCCTTTTTAAAGTCATTTGAACTTTTTACTTCTAAAATTCTTTGCTCGCAAGCTAATGAGAGAGAAAAACCTTCTCTTGTTAAAACCCTTTCTTCTCTGGCTAACGCTTCTCATTTTCTACCATTTCGGCCAATTTTTGCTTGAAAGCTTCTCTCCAGCGAGGATTATCTTTCTAATCATTCTCTAACCATCTTTGATCAATTTTCTTAGTCATCTTTCACAATCTAGAGTTCCAGGCGCAACTTTCACCCTTCTCTAGTTTTTAGGGTTTTCTCTGTAATTCTCTCATTCTTTGTGGCGATTTGTTGTGTTTAGATGGCAGTGTTGCTGATTTGAATGTCTATTGGTGTTTGGTCACTGGATTTAGTTAGTGATTTTAGGTTCCCATTGAGTTAGTTGGCCTAGACTTTTCTTAGGTTTGGTATTTTAGCTGAATTTTTTAGGTTTTCTGCCCAATTCCATTTGGCTAAGGAGTAAACATGCCCAAACCTTAATTTCTTGACCGAAACCTACCTTTTATGTGCGAACACTCCTGGGTCGATAGGTGGTTAGAACACATTAGAACATTGGATAAGTTTTTTCTCCGTGTTCTTACAACGAGGTTCCCAACCCCTCTTCGAATTGTTCAACTTGAGGATAATCCATTTCACCCCAATTGTCCCTAAAATTCCATCTTCTAATGGGTCATCTCCATAGCCACCAATTGTACAATATAGTAGGTCAGAGTTTTAAGGTTCTACTAGCTCAGATGGTGTCAAATGTGAGCCTGGTGGCGGGAATTACGCAAATATGGATTTTAAAGTGTCTTTATTTGACCTTTTGACATCTAATGAAGAGGTCATGTCCAAGGATCCTACCCAACCTTCTACTTCTCCAGTCATGGTACTTTTAGAGGAGGAGGATAAAAAATTCCCCTAGTAGTTCATATGGTGCTTCTAATACTGAAGTCCGGTACCTTAGCTATGATATAACTAAAGACGAATTAGATGACTTATAAGAACTGTATGCTATCCCTATTAGCATCTCTTGCAGGTTACCAGATTATGATGAGAGAGTTTATGATCAACTTAATGCTAATGATATTTACTTCCCAGTCTGGGAGTTACAAGTTGGAGTTTGTCTTCCTCTCCATTTTATAATTAGACCATTCCAGAGAGGGTGTGGGGTTCCCACACAACTTCCCCCAAATGCTTACCTAACAATTCTGGGATTGATGGTGTATTGGAACATGCATTCATGGTTCGATATTACTGGGGATATCTTTAGGATAATCTACAGTATTAAGGATAATGCTAAGTCCCATGGATACTACAACTTATCTCTAAGAAAATCACGCTTGAAGCTATGAAGGCGGCTCAGATGAGAAATCACAACTAGAAAAATAACTTTATGTTTTTGTCTAGCGATTAGGATTTTGGCCCAAATAAGGGGGATCAAACTGAAATTGTTCCCCATGAATAATGTGAGCCGAACAACATTGGTACATATAATTTCTCTATATGTTCTCCCATCTATGTTAAGTTGATTGTGCTAATATTTTTGTCTAATCCTTTTTAGTGAAGAAGGCCTTGAGTTCTCTAGCATTTATAAAGGTTTGGTCGAGAGGATTTGTATTTACCACCCCAATTTTTGAGGCCCTCTTCACCTTGAAAAAGTTTACTGATTATGGATATTACACATCTATAGGAGGTGTTTAATTAGAAGAAGTACTGCCACCACTTGTAGTCGAAGTTCCCCCTACGAACTAGGATGAAGAAGAGGAGGAGGAGGAAAATAAAAAAGGTAGAAATTTTTACAAGTGTTTGGTCGTGTCACGACCTCGACCCAAAAATAGTAGGGAAGGAGTGTCTTGACATGCCACCAAGGCATTCAATATTCTGGCTTTAAAAAATTTCTCTTAAAATATATGTAGCGGAAAGACAATCACATGATTATGAATCGTAAAATACTGAAAGTGAAGGAATTACATCATCAGAGCTTTCTAAAGGAAACTTCATTTATATTAAAATATCAACGAGTTACAACTTGACACAAAATTTAAAACCTTTTATTAAAGAGCCAAACATGCTCTATCTAATAAAACAAACTTCTACTTAATGTAACAAAAGGATCTCTAAAAGCTAAATTCTTTAACATAGTCCTTTTACTTCCATCCACGAGCTTAATTATGTCCTGAAAAATGGTTATTTATACAACGTCAACTAAAAGCCGAATGAGATTCAATCTGCAGACATTCCAGGGTTTTTCAGAAAATTGATACTTATTCAATTTAGAACATAGGCATATACATAGAGATATGAATTTCCAGTAATATATATAAATTAAATGACAATATAGAATAAACAGTTCAGAACAGAGCAAATAAAACAATTGAACATATGTTAATTGTTCAGTTTTAATGGCAATGTATGCTCTAATACCCAGATAGATAATGTTACCAAATGTTTCCACCTGGTAACATCACAGATAGAGAATCATGATCTCTGGAACAACGCCTTGTTTAGGGTACACCAGCGATAAACCAGTTGGGAAGGTACCACCCAAATATTTCCTCCCAGTAGTCAAGGACAACATAGTAAGAGAGTTTCCATAGGTCGAATCAATAATTTCAGAATTCAAATCAGATGTTTATATCGAGAGATATACACATATAACAAACGACGATATTATCGGTATCAGATGTATTTTGAGAATAAAAGTATTTCACAAAATATACATAGTTTGCATAATAGATAATCAAAATGCGCAAGAAATTGCATAGAGTACTCACCTAAAATAGAGGCTCCAAAATACAGATATTGAGTCTTGAATCACACGTTAATCTAATAAATACAATAAAATTTTAATTATGTACTCTAAATAAACCCAATTCTAAATATTGTGTTTTAATCCTAAAATAACTTGCGGTAAAAGGTTACTAAAACCATTTTCTCAATTTTTAATATTCATTCATCGTATTTAAAGAATTCAATTCACAGATCTTCCTAATCAGTCGGTTCCCAGTAGAGATGGAGGGTCACATGGGCACCACTTAAATACCATCTCATCTAGACAGAACATTTTCAAATTTATTCCCAGTAGAGATGGAGGGTCACATGGGCACTACTTAAATACCATCTCAACTAGACAAAATTGCACCGGGACTGACTTTGGAATTACTTAAATAAGATTCCATAATAACGAGCAATTACTTACAAAAATCATTTTAAAAAGCATATATATATATTTTCAAACAAGTTGATATATTTTGAAAATAAAATCAATTTCGATTGTTTCTAAATTTTAAGTTTTGATTAGTGGAGCCTTTAATGCATTTTCCCAGCATAACTACTAAATAAAGCTATAAAGCACGAAATTAAAACTATAAAAATGCATTACAACATTTAAATAAAATCATACCTACGAAATGAATTCTTTCTTCAAAATTATAGAACTCCTTCTTAAGATATTTCCCAAGCTATCACTATTTCTTGCTATAATTCTCAAGGAATTGGTGTGAGTTATAAATGATCCCAAAGACCCTATTTATAGGTTTCCAAGGATATTACGGTTTTGGCACGTGTCTAATGACTAAGCTTTTTGGAGTGATAATTCAACGCCGAGGTGTCGCATTCCAGAGTGTTCTTGCAGTGTTAATGTCACCAAATTATGACAAGTGTTTTAGCTTTTTGTCTAAAGATGACATGTGTAAGGTGGAGGTGACTAGCACGTGGTAGAAAGGTGATAAGGGCCAATTTACACATGAAGGGTATTTTGATAATTTTATACTATATTTTTTTAATATTTCTTAGAGGTCTTTGAAATTTTTTTATTTACAAAATGACCCTTTTTATATTTTTATTTTAGTCCCTAAAGTTTCATAAAATTATATTTTCTACCTCAAAACTTATTATTTTCCTTAAGATATGTCATAAGACTTCTATTTGATCCAATTTACAGTTGATTCTTCATATTTAAAAATGGAGTTTGTTATATTGATAGACCATAATACCACATATCTGATAATACAACATTTATAAGATTAAAAGTAACACATGAGTGTAAAAATGAACTATATACATATGAGCATATAAAAGTGGGGTCATTACAGGTCGTCTTCTACTTTTTATTGTAACTTTGATAACTGTTGAATTTTTGTGCATCTTCAACTCCCAACTACTTAGCTTTTTGGGTTGAACCCTCATGTGGTATGACACCCAAGAAAACTGATCGCGATGCCATTAATGCAACTCATAAGAAGAGTCTTGAATAAGAGTTTAATAAGAGGGCCAATGATTTATGGGCATCCTTCTCATCGTATTTCTAGAGAAACGAGATCATCTTCACGTTACCCTGAGGTGGATCACTTAAAATTTAACCCCTATAACATCATTACTACCGATCAACTGAAGAAGGAAAAAAACTCAATCTTTCACTGCTTGAACAAAGCCGTGGATGTACTTGGCTATCATGAGCACATTCAAGATTTTGAATTCCTCAAAAGTTTGGATCTTGCTTTTCAGTGGAAGTTCGCCCATCACAGGTTATTTGTGGTAAGTTTTTAAGTAAATTTTTATTTATTTTGGTGAATACTTTCCTGCTTGTTGATCTCCTAGGGAACTATGCCAATCTCATTATTTTCTTTTTTCATGGTGAGATGGCCATTACCATTATTCGATATAAATCTCTAATCAATGTTTATGCCTATAAGATGGAGAAAAATGCGAATACATAGATACACACATAATTCAATGAGTGGATCCAGAAGAATATTAAACTCTAGGTAAAGCGCAACAAGTTTGAAGACAAGCTGAAAAGACTTATGTCGAGATAGGATAGAAGGATGATCATCTTATCGTGAAGACTCTGACCCTTAGCTTGACTGAAAAAGAGAATAAAAAAAATAAAGGAGAAGGATAATAATGACATCACAAGGAATCACAGTCTTAAGGAAGTCCTTGTAAAAGCCAATGAAGTTCTTATCAAGGATGAAGAGAGTGATGATAATAAGTTCAAGGCTTATACTGACTACACTGTTGAGACCATGACTTTCATGGAGGGTTATGAAGAACTAAAAAGAGGATAGTGAAACATTACCCTAACATCATAAAGGTCATTAGTAAATGGGAGGGGGACAATGAGGAAGCCAGAGCCATGATAACGGATGAGGGTGAAATGGAAGTGGATGACCAGGATGACCTAGTTACTGGTGAGATCGAGCAAGATGATCCCACTTTTATTGCTCTTAAGGCTGTTCAAGTAGATATTGAAGAGAATTCTTGAGAAACCACTATGGTTGAGGCTATTGATAGCAATACCTATCATATTCCTCATGTCAATCAACAAGCTTTTTCAATATGAATTTTGTGAATTCTTATTTATGTGAAGCTTTGATTTGTAACTGCTCGTATTAACTTTTGATCTTTATGCTTATAATTTCTAAAAAACTATTTACATTGACAATACAATTTGAATGAATGAGTGTTCCATCCATTGTTGGTCGTCTTTATACATGTATTGTTTTGTTTATTTTTTTGCAAGTTATTTTGCTCGGCTAAGTTCTTAGCCTTCATCTGTATTAAAGTATTTTTAGTTCATGCAAAATATTTTTACAAAGTTAATGTGGTCGGAACTTGTCAACCTGGCAGTATTTGTGGTCTTATGGTCTTGTTGTTGGATCTCGTTAACTTGACCTGGATTACTAGTGCAATGCCCCGACCCAAATTTATGGGCTACTCGTGGTCAACTCAGTTCGACACAAGCATTAGGTGTTAAGTGCAATGAAATAACTTACAAAATGTTGCTAGTCCAGTTTTATTTAATTAATGTTTCACTAGTTTAGCATGCGATTTCCATTTAAATCAAACTAAGTGAGGGATCTGTGGGAAGCATCCCCGAAATCCAAGCATACAGAGCTACAAATGTAAAATAAAAGGGATACTTACCTGTACAATGCTCTCAAATTACTGAACCGCACCCAACCTGCTGTAACAAAAATGAGGGAATGAGAAGTGGAAAAAATACAAAAATGTAATATATAATCGGATGACAGAAAAGAGACTCTACACGTTATATCTATGTGCAAATGCAATTACCTTATATATATATATATATATATATATACACTCACACACAATTTTTAATGAATGAAGCTATTATTATTACAAAAAATTACTAATTACGATTAATTAGCCTTAATCTTTTAGAGAACCCCGTCCTACTTGGATTGGTATTTATTTCTCAATTTAACACACCCAGTTAAATACTTTAAACAAATACCCATTGTTTAAAGAAAAGCATTTTTGTCATCGAAATTATCCCCTTGATCATACCAAATATACCTTAGTATTTTAATTGCAAATCAACTTTTCAACACACGCAAGCACCGTGTTAGAAAATACTTATTTTTCTTTGAAAGCCTTTCATAGACACACTCTTCTATTAATTATGCGTTAAACCTCTTTAGGTTGCTTAATTACCTATTTAGTAACTTCACTTTACCATTACTTTTTCTTCATGGACATTAATCAATATTATTGCATTACTTGTCCACATTATTCTTTATCGAAGCATTTATTAATTTCATTTAAGTTGGGTTGTACTTTCTTATATTCGCCACACAACCCATTTCTTGACATGTTTCACTTTTCATTATCTTTTCTTGAAATCCTCTAAATATTCGCATACTTTAACGGGCTCCACACCGCTGGCTATGCTACCATATGCTCTGGCCAGTGATTTTTGGTCTTTCACCCTAGGACTTCGGGCCCTTCCTAATCGTTCCCGATGTCACCCGAGTCCATATTAATATATTTTAATATTTTTTAAATGTCCACATTATTATATTTTCTTACGGGTCGAAGCCAAAACCCGGGGCTTCACTCCAACTTGTGTTACACTTTGAAATCATCATTTGTTGTCCTTTGTACACTTGCATTGATTTTATCCCAAAAATCACTTTCAATTTGGACCATTTTGTGTAACATCTTTTCCAACATTTTTATTTCAATAAAATGTTTCTCTTTTCGTAAAATTACCATTTCACCCATTTGTTTTCAAACTTGTCTTTTCCTCCATTTCAAAAGTCTTATTTTTCAAAACATTATTAAGTTACACACACCAACTTTTTAAATGTTTTTAACTCATTAACACTTTAGAGTAACATGCATCTCAAGTTGGAAATCTCTTTATTTCATTACTTTCTTGAGTAAGAGAGCCCATTTTCCCCATTTGGAGACTACTTCACAAGAAAATATCATTTTCCCTTTATTTCCACATGTAGTCTTAAATATCCATTTATCACATTTTCCACACCTTTTGACACAGCTTAAAGGCTGAAATCTCTATTTTCTTCATTTCATGTTTAAACCTACTAAAACCTTCATGAAACTTGTTTATACGTTCGTCATTAAAATACTGCAAGTTTATATACACGAGAAGATGGATTTTAAGTCCAAAAATCCTATTAAATGGGTTTAACATATGGTTCATTCTATAAATTTCACAATATTGGCATAAATGTCTATTTATACAGAAACTTGAGTAAATGTCTATTTATACAAAAACTCAATTTTTCACAAGAAAATCTTAAGACATTTGTTCATAAAACATTTTCAACAAAAGAAATATCATTTCAAATATCTCATTCCTTAAAGTGTTTAGATATCAAGGTTTCTTGAAATATATCATTTTTCTCAAAACTCTTCGGATCTTTCATAAATCATCTTCTTTTTCACAAAACCATAAGTGATTACCTTCATAAATCATATATGCATTATACTCTAAGAAACGCTAGCTACAAGATAATTAATATGCAAAATTGAGTTCTTAAGCTAGTAGAGTTTTTCACCTCAAAAAAAGATCCAACAAGGTAGGATGAATGTAGAAGAAGATGGCAACCTTTCATCTCCGAAGGTGGCCTAAAAGAGGCTTCTTAGCTCCACCAATCTTGCTTCTATGGTAGCTCTAAGAAAAAACTCCCTTTTTAGCTCCATACTTACTTCTTCTTATCCAAAAACCCCCAATAACAACTCTAAAATTTATAGCTTTGCTAAAACATGGTGGAAATAAGTGTATAAGGCATAAATATAGAAGAATATGGTTACACTATGGTGGTTTTGGGTAGATAGATAGTGGTTCTAGGGTGGTGTGTGGTGGTTAAAGGAGGGAGAGCTCTAAGAAATAGAGAGAGAGATATGCTAAATCTAATGGAGAATATCTCAAAAGGGGTAAACCCCATATAAATACTCTAAAACCCTAAGTGGATAAATCCCCCAAATGCCCTTGCACTTAACCCTTTAGACTAAGGGAAATCTATTATTTTGTCCCACACTTTGATCTATGATGCTGAAAAGTTGACACGTCATCAAATTCGACGACCCACCTCATGACGACACACTAAAAGGGATAAGATTTTCAAATTCATCTTCGATCTTTCAAACGACCCTGAGCCTCGTCTGAATAAGATAGATCATTCGTTCGAACAACACTTCCAACGAGATGTTCTAACAAGATGTCAGTGAGCGCGATGAATAGATCAAACCTAATTTATCAAAACATTCAAACGAGATTGTCCCCTTGTTCTAACGACATTTGCTTTCCTTAATCTAAAATTTGCACCATAAAATTTTTGATTTGATGAGCACGAAGGCCACGACGCTACTCAAATTTGATCCAAGATCCATCTTACCAATCTAAGGCTCAATTGGGTTATACTAAATGTACGAATCACGCGGGTACAGTCAAAATCATGGCGTGGGTGTTACAACAAGATTTTTAGAACATGTCTACCAGTAGTTCAGTCTTATGGTCTTGTAATCTGATCTTGTCGACTTGACCTGACTTACTAGCTACCAGTCGGACGAACCTGAGTTGTCCTGATAGGGTTATTATAAGTGAAAACTTAAGTTTTCAATATCAATTTAACTTGGGATCTATCATTGCGTTAGCCAGATTACTAGTCGTTTGAACTGATCTTGTTATCTTGACCATGTGACAACACTAGTATCCTAGGTCGAGCAAATAAACTGGGATTGATCCTTGGTTGTAAGCTTATTAGTCATTTATGGCCGGATCTTGTTGATCGAACAACGTGATAGTATTAGTTTCCCATATTTGGCTAACTTCCTGATCTTGACCTATCGAAGACGAGGCTATTCATGAAGAGTGGTCTGATCGTAGTTATTTTGATATGCTCACCTTTGAGATGTCTTCGGCCTGGACTTCTTGCACATCTCTTACACTGATTAAATGAGCATTAAATAATGAAGAAAACTTGAAATAAATGACATGATGTAGAAGGAAAATTGATAATTCTCATTGATAATCTAAAAATTGATTATAAGTCTTTTAACAAATTATATAGACACTTTTCCCTCAAACTACAGTTTACTAATCTCTACTAGTAGTACCTTAAGTGTTCGGAGTTCTATAGATTTTCGAACTACTCACCTTCTAGAGTTTTAATTCGATAAGTCCCTAGCCTTACAACTCCTGAAATACTATAAGGTCTATGCCAGTTTGGTTCTAACTTGTTTCCCTTTCGGTTCACTTTTTATAAGGCGTAATCCCCTTATTTTAATATACTCGGTGTCATCTTTTTGTTATAAAACTGTCCGGTCCTTTATCGGTACACTACCACTCGCAGAGCTGTGTGTTCCCTGATTTCTTCGTCCAAATCAGATTAAGTCTTCTCATTAGATCACTCATGGGAAAGGTAAATTTGAGCACCATATGTCTTGGTAGGGAGATCTTTGTGGTACTACTGCCTCGATGCTAAAATCCAACATGAAAGGGGTTCAACCAATAGCTATCCTCAACGTAGTTCTTTAAGCCTAAACTATACTATGCAACTCATTAATTGAATTCCATTTAGCATCGTCCAACCTTCTCTTCATTCCATCAAGAAGGGTCCTGTTAGTATTCTCAGTCTGCCCATTTTACTGGGGATGGGCAGGTGCAAAATGTAGCTTTTTAATATTCAATCTGATACAATAGTCCTTAAATTATTCATTGTAAAACTATGTTCCATGGTCAGTAATGAATACGTATGGCACATGGTAAAGTTCCATGGGTATGTGATCGGATCTAAAGATTCCCCAGGTCATTTGTGGATGACTATAAATCGTTGGCATTTATGTCATTTTTAAGCGTAATCAGTGTAGTCTTCCTTCAAGGTCGACCAATAGTACCCCTAGGTAGTGGCCCTTTTTCATAGCTACCTACCTGCTGAATGTGCTCCACAAAAGCCCTAGTGATCCTTCTTAATCAAGTTGGGCACCTAACTAGGATTAACACACCTCAATAGGGACATAATAAATCCCTCCTAAATAAAACTCCACTTTCTAGCACATATCTTGCCACTTTATAACGAAGTCTCTGTGCTTCCGTATGGTTTTCTGGTACTTCTCTGATCTCTAAATATGATCTAATGGGGTCCATCTAAGATGAACCCATGTTCAACTCCATTACAAGCACACACTCCCATTCAATGCTGCTCTGTAATAAGATCTCAACACGAATGGGTCTTCGGAGTTCGGCTCTCATTATTGATGCCAGATGAGCTAATGTATCTTCTTGAGAATTTTTAATTCTTAGAATTCTAACCATTTTCATGTCTGAGAAGCATGGCAGTAACACTTTACCTTTGCCAGATATTTGTCTATTGTCTCCTCTCTTGCTTCATAAACTCCGAGCATATGGTTCACAACCGATTGACAATCACCGTGAGCTGATAACTTCTCGGTGCCAAATGATGATGCTATTACTAGTCCTACCATTAAAGGCTTCTATTATGCCTCATTGTTGGAATCTTTAAAGTTGAACTCGAGGGCGTACTCCAAATACACCCCGTTAGGTGTTGTAATGATCAGTACAACACCAATTCCATTGGCACATGACAATCCATACACAAATAATTTCCACATCGAAGGTTCTTTGTCAAATCTAACTTACACCGAGGAACTATTTTTGAAAACCTTTTTCATTTGATCTATGTCCTGAACTCTTTTCTCTGCTGGGTCGATGACTCTGGTCTCTCACTGTTCTACTTGATTGGTTTTTATATTAATTGATCGACTAACTTTTCTACGAATTTCTGGACTGGCTTCTCCTCGTAGGTGAACTCATACATGAAATATACCAAAACTTGACCTTTAATTTATTTTCTTGTCTCATAAAAAATATCATATACCAGTTTATGCATTTCATCTTCTAGTCCTACTAATGTCGAGATCAGTACAGAATTAGACATTACCACGTATAAATATATATTCTCACCAAGGATTGACTTGACAAAAAAAAGGCACAGATCTAAGGTATTTCTTCAAATATAAAAAATCTTTATCTCACTTACCATTCCACTCGAAGTTCTTTCTAAGAACCTTGGATAATGGAAGACACCAATCAATTTCCCTCAAAATGAACTTGTTCGGATCAACTACTTGTCCAGTCAGGATTTAGATCCCCTCCTTGCTTTTAAGAGGTTGCATATTGATCAATGTCTGGATCTTACTAGGGTTAGCCTCTATGACCCTATGATTAATAATGAAGTCGAGGAACTTTCTTATTATTACTCCAAACATGCATTTCACCGAGTTCAATATCATCTGATCCTTCTCCAGCCGATCAAATATACGATCAAGGTCACGAATGCGATCAACTATATTTTTGTAACACCCCGCCCGCCCGGGAGAGCGAATGGAGCGCTAATACGATAAAATAAATCTAAATCCACAAATAGCAAGGTATAGAGCATCTAAATAATCCCACAATATAAACAAAAACACTAATATTAATTCTTTAAATTCAATACAACAAAGTCTCTCGAACTAAAACAACTATCTATCTCAAAATAAAAATAAATCACCAAATGCTCTATACAACAAAAATAAATACAAATCTTCCAAAAAAATATTCTTCCCAAAATAATCCACTCTAAAATCATCCCAATCAAATCAATTTGACTTTTAACTAGGGCTTACTTAACCTTCCCAAGTCCCATAATATCCAATTAATAATCACCAAAGATATACAAAAGGTTTGGGATAAGAACAAGCATTAACAAGAAATAACTTTATGAATTCAGGGGAGGTCAATCGATTGATCACCCCAATAACAACCCAGTTTTCTGCATTTCTTCT
This sequence comes from Sambucus nigra, assembly GCA_949130495.1. NCBI lineage: Eukaryota > Viridiplantae > Streptophyta > Magnoliopsida > Dipsacales > Adoxaceae > Sambucus > Sambucus nigra. The sequence continues at coordinate 303,148,102 of OX422207.1, read as the reverse complement.
ACTACGGGTTTCATCACTTTTGATCATTCAAACCTTCATATTAACCATTTCTTCTACTACGGGTTTCATCACTTTTGATCATTCAAACCTTCATATTAACAACCCAAATGACTTATAAACCTTACTACACGATATAGAAACATATGTGAATGATTTCTAATGCTCTAAACATCCTAGCATCATCAAGAGTTTGAATTAAAAGGCTATATTTATCCTTATTTTCCAGAAAATTATAAACATGATATCTTCAATAACACAACAATGATTCTCATAATTTCTTCAACAACTTACTGATTATTTCGTGGATTACTATCTACCTACAACATGAGTTTTATTCCTATATATTTTCAGATTCCAGAAATCCATTAACAACTCTATCCTTTTATCTTCCAAACATGAAAAATCTCATCTTTTTATAACTATTATAACATGAACAATATACAAACTTAGATTGCAATTATCAAACACTCGCCTCTAATGAAGATCTGATCCTTTGGAGTTGAATAACACAGGTGGTTATCCCTTTCTCTGGCCAACTTCCGGTGGTGGTGGGTGGTGGTGACCTTTGACCTTTGGTTCTCCTCCTTTCCAAGCAAACTTCTCTTCTTCCAAGCAACCTTTCACTCTCTCTCACAAGGTGACTTCTCAATATTGTGTAGAAAAGATGAATGAACCCACGTACAACTAATCTCCAAATACTTATAATAAGACAAAATCCGAAATCACTATTCACCCCCCTTGTAAAAATAACCAAAATGCCCTTTTGGGTTGTCTTTTCATTTCCAAATGACCTGAGACCCAAAACCAACATCCAAATAGACTTTTCTGACTATTTTAACCCTTCCGGATGCAACGATGCACTCAAAATGACTATAAGGTTGATGTAAAAATAAGTTCCCTTTTTAATTTAACAAATTAGTTCTGACACGTCCCATACCGCGTCCGACTAAAAATTCAAATTACTGAATTAATATCACACAGCAATATCAATAATCATCACATTCATATATTACCTAAATATATTTAAGTAATATTCAGAATAATTCATTTTAATATCCACAATTCGGATAAAAACCCAAATGAATTAATTTAATAATAAAATCCCATTAATCCATTAATTTAAAATATAATCCATTTTAAAAGTCATTGAAATTACGGGGTATTACATACTTCCCCCCTTATAACATAATTTCGTCCCGAAATTCGGAAAGACAAATCATACAGGTAAGGTTAACTCTGAGTATAAATCTCACATCATAAGTAATCTAAGTCGTACCACCCTTACAGTACATTAATGAAAATCCCCATTGATGTTATACGCCAAGCCTCACCATATAGTTTCAACTGAATCGAATTTAAATTTTACACAATCTTCCCTATACCATCCTCGTGACAAAGTTTAAAAAAAATGATCCTCACTTATTAAACAAATAAATCCTGAAGTCACAACTACTTACTGTTTCGCAATTATGAAAAATACTACAATCTAACCATCCAGGGCGCCCATACACCCTATCGTATAACTTTCATTATAATATGGATATGATTACCCGCATAATACTCTAATTTATCGCAAAGGTTATAAACTCATATCCTAAAGTCCAAACTTATTTCGATTCCCAATGGTTATTAGTTTCATGCGTGGGGTGTCTCGCAAGCGAAATCCAAACAAGGAACCCCCCGATACACTACTACCTAAAGTAGTCGGTCATCGAAACTCCTCAGGTCCTTAGTCAATAGTTTATAACCTCTCTACAGGTTTTATCGATTTCAATAGAAGTCTACTCATCTACCCTCTTGTTAAAGACAAGATGCTGGCTATACGCTCTCATATACCACAAATCAATCCACGTCGATAGTCACATCATGATCGGACATGCCTAAAGTAAGAAATTCCGTGATAAAAATCAGACCCACGTGATGACATGAAAAATATAGGTGTCCCACAACCCCTCGGTGAGTCTACGTAAATAACAGTGCTAAAGGCTAAGTTTAGCAACCCTTTAGCCCATACAATATTAATCGCTACAAAAAAATCAATATACACCTCAAGATTCCTTAGATAGAAAACATACCCTCATTCGCGGGTGGTGGTTGTTGACTCCCACTATTATAACTCTGCTCCGATGAGTCAAGAAAAAATTTATCCCAAATTTTCAATTCTAGTTCACCACACTCCACTATATGCCCAAGCCTTTGAATATATTGCCTTCATTAAGTAACACACACAATTTCCGTATTTCAAGAACTTCTACTGATGAATTTCCTCAACTTTCCATAATAGGGGTGACCTCGACTATGGTCATCATACTCGAACATACTTCATAACCTCCTAAGTACGATCTTCGCTATCCGTCCAATGGCCCTCATCTGCCATACTTCTTGTACGAACCCGTTCGAACACAAATAAGATTCACTAATATATACGGAATCTTACCAAAGAAATCAACAATCCTAAACATAGGGCTCCACATCAAAGAACGCTAAGCTGAAAACAAAGTAAGCCGTACAGATCCTAAAGGACACTAGAACCTGATGCTCTGATACCACCTGTAACACCCCGCCTAATTAAGTACCGGGTGGCCAGTCCCATACCAAATTAAACTAGAATATACAGTTGGCTCATTCTTAGCATCAATGTCGAAAACATTTACAACTCACCCAATACCCAATTAAGCTAGTGTTAAAAACTTTCCAAATTTTATTTCAACAAAATCCATTTTTAGTTTACGAATAACACTACACATATTATTCTACGTCATTAATAACCGAACAGATAACACAAAAGAATTTAAATGCAATTGGAATAAACATTCCCAAATAATAATCCAATACAGTAATCCCAACAATAATAATCCAATGCAATTGGTATTATACTTTTTACTCTTTGTCAGCATGCTATATAGATAAATTCCCATATTTTTACCAAATTTATCTTCAAAGACCCTGTTTACTAGCCTTTAGTATGTTTCTCCAGCATTTTTGAGACTGAAAGGCATAGTGTTGTAGTAGTATGTACCTCGGATGGTGATGAATGTGGTCTTCTCCCAATCTTTAGGTTTCATCCTTATTTGATTATTCCCCGAATATGTATCCATGAAGCTGAGAAGATCGTGCTTAGTGGTGGATTCAACCAGTTGGTCAATTTGGGGTAGAGGATAATGATCCTTTGGACGAGCTTTATTGAGGTCAGCAAAATCGATGCACACACGCCATTTTTCATTATTATTTGGGACCATCACAACATTGGAGAGCCAATCTAGATATTTCACATCTTCAATAAGGTTTTCCTTTTTCATTTTATCAACTTCTTCTTGAATAATCATATTCTTCTCCTAACAAAATACATGACATTTATGTTTGACAAGCTTTGCATCTTTCATAATCCCGAGTTCGTATCAGAGGAGAACTGGATCTATTTTGGGCATGTCCTCATGACTCTATGCGAACACATTCTTCTCATGTCTAAAAAATTATGCCAAATATTTCTTCAGAGTGTGTTCATCTTTAAGCATCACTGGCTCAATCTACTATATCACTTAGCATGCGACCAATATTTTTACATCTCGAGGATCTAATATCTCGATCTGATAAGTAATGGTAAACTTTTTCTTCTCTTCCTACTCGAATGATGTGTATTAGCATTCTCTTTCTTCTACTTGTCTTCCCTTAACCACACTAATACCATAATGCGTAGGGAATTGTAAGCACTGATGGACGATAGAGGAAACAACTTCAAACTGTTTCAAGCCAACCTTGATGAAGATAACAATATAAGAGAATGATAAGTTCTTATGAAGGACTAAGAAATGCATCATCTCGATTCAGCACTTCGATCACATACTAGTAACGAGTTTTAGTTCAATTATTCCCAAAGGGTATATCTTCTTCCCTGAAAAACCAATAAGTGGCATGTAGCATGCTTATGGATTTTATCTACTAACTTCAGCCTCTTAAAACATCCATAATATAGTACGTTTACCCAACTTCCACTATTTACTAAGATCCTTACAACCGGCCTCCCCCCACACCAAAAATTCCAATCTAGCACGCTTACATATTGCGAATCTAACACGGTTTAAAATCGTGCCAAAATTTAACACAATTTCTTTACGATTTGGCATGGTTTTAAAGTGCGAAAAAATTAGGCACCGTTTCAAATCTTGCCAAAATTTATTGCTAAATACAATACTAAAACTTAATTCATTTTTCATTTTGGAGCACCACTCCCGTCCCCCGCTCTTTCGCTACCAAACTCATTTTTCTCTCTCTCCCAAGACTAGGTCCATGGTCTCTCTCTCTCTCTCTCTCTCTCCACGTTCGATCAATAAGGGCATGAATAACTCATTGAGAAGAAATTTGTTGAGGAGAAGACCCATTGAGAAAATTAGGGTAGAGAAAAAACCCATGAACATTGGTCTAGTAATTTCCTCCCCCCCCTCTCTCTCTCTCTCAATGACACTATCATTACCTACGTCTCTTATAAATTCAAGGTTGAGGGAATATAGAAGAAACAAGGACTAACAGAAAATGCAAACACATTGCAGTTACAGTAGTTATGAAACAGAATATTGTGTAACAACTAAGTTAATTATATGTTTGTTAATTTGTTCTTTAATTTCCTAGTATTGGTTGGGATTTAGTTGACTCATATCAGAAGTTTAAAAAATCATTTTCTCATGGGGAGGTAAAAGACTATTAGTTATCCCTTTTTTATCCTTCTCTGTCAAAAAATTAGGGCTTCATTTGTGAAATCAAAGGACTATTTCCCTTCACATCTCTATAATCTCAAAATCGATCTTCCAAAGGTTCAATGAATTGTAAATTTTTAATATTGTTGCGTATATTGGTTGTTCTTTTTATGTTTAAAGATATGTTTTTATTTTGTTAACTTTGTTTGTGTAAAATATATATGTATGAATATATTTGTTTGTAAAGATGGAAAAGGAGCTGTTGAATATATTTGGTTCACGGCCTTAGGTCATGACTAGGTCCGGGACGGGGTCACAGTTGGTATCCATGATGACAGTCCGTGACCCAATTAATCTGTGACCAATATTGTGGTAAGGGATATGGGTTGTGACTAGCGTTTATGGTCACGCCCGATTTGATCATGGACCAAATTCGCGACCCATGTCCAATGGTCAGGGATAAAATCCATGACCATTCGCCCAGTTTGGTGTAGTGCGAGCTATTTGAATTGGTGAAAAAGTGGCAAATGCAGTTGCCATTGACGGAGGGGCACCTGAGGAAGATAGATGTTTTGATGTATTAAACCGGTTTGAGAAATTTCATGTTAATTATCAGGTTTTGGTGTCCACAGAGGTAATTTAGTCTTTTATTTTCTTTTTTTCTTTCATATTGTATTATTACTTTTATATGAATTTGTTTTTTTTATGAGTCCATGTTGGTGTATTCTATTTGTGGGATTCGTTATTCGAATTTCGGAATCATTTAATTTTTATAAATTTAGTCAGGCAACCTTAGGGTTATTTGGGTTTAGGGTTTAACCCCCAAAAAACATATCCATAAGTGACCCTAGTTTTGTGCTCGAAAGATTTATAAATGGGGTTTCCTTTTTCCATTGCTTTTTCATGTTTATATCGTTTCTAATGTTTAAGATAGTCTTATTTCCGTTTTTCTCTAGTTCTTAGAATATTCCTTTTCTTTAGAGAGGCTAAGGAATTTTCTTTGTTGATCAATCTCCTTAGTTATTGAAATTTCTTTACATTGATAGAATTGATTTGTAAAGATTGGTTTTCTTCTTTAAATTTTTTGGAATAGTCTTTGAAAGATACTTGTATGAAAATGAATGTGAGAATATTTATTCTCTATACACTAATATCTTACTTTTAATATCTTAAAGGATATGATTATTTTTCTTTAAACATATTTATTTTTCTCATTGTGACTTGTGGTGCTTTTAGAGGCATAATGGTTTTCAATATTCAGTGACTAATATGTTGTGGATCATTATTTTTTCCCATCGTCTTTATTTTTGGAGGACTTCTTTACTTATATATTGTAGCTTTTCTCTCTCTATTAACTAATTCTTTTTTGAAACAAATGTTTTATCACAAGATGATTCTTTCTTGCAGACGATGCACATTGGAATTAACATGCTTCTAATATCTGAAACATCACCCACCCTTCCTTTGTTCTCTCATTTCTTCTCTCTGTGAGAGCAGAAATGGCTCATGCAACCAATTTTTCTCTCCTCGATCTTAGTTTGGAATTTACCATTATTTTTATTTGTTTCCAAATGGTGTAGGAAGTAAAACATCCATGGGGAGTTAAAAGACTATGCTTGAGAAGGACGCTCACTGAACCTTGGTAATATTTCGATAGACGAAGCATTAATTGGAGCAATAATGCATGCTAAAAGTGAGCTAGTCTTTTGGTTAAATTAAAAATGAAGATTAAAGCATATGTATGTATGATGCGATTCAAATATGGTTCTACATGTATGTAGGTAGGTATTGTATCTATGTACATAATCAATGAGTGTGCCCCATCGGAGGTGTCGATAGTGGAAGGTGGTGATGGTTGTCTTCAGGATGCGTGTCGATCCATAATTAATTTTGCAGTGGAATTGATGTATGCATCTTGTATATTTCAAGCTCCGGAGATGGTGTCTCTTTTTCAGATTGGCATTTGATTTGTGCTTATTTATCTTTATATTTATGTGATATCAATTTAAGGATATAAATTTTGCATAGTCAAGTAGGTTCATTTATGTTTCTTTTATCATGTTTTAGATTATGATTGATTCAATGCTTTTGAAGGAAATCTGAGAAGATTTCAACCCAATTACATACATTTTAGCCAAACAAAAAATTATGATGATAGTTTTTGTCTCAACCCAACTACATACATTTTAGCCTACCCACAATATATATCTTTAAGTAAAACCCAACCCGAAAACTTCAATCAATAAATTAAGCACACTTTATTTCCCAATTCAAATTAAAAATATTATGTTTATGCATTAAAATTTAGGATTTTGTTGTTTAAGATGTTTCACGAATCAGAGTGTCATATATAATATGATAATTCATTTGCATATTTGATTGAGTTTTCAATGGTTGAGGTGCTGAGACATTTTAGTATTTCAGACTACTATTGTGTACTGAAGCAATTAATAGATTGAGTTGCAAAAATAACATGAATGACATAGATTTATGATTGATTTGCAACTGATAGCATTTATAATTGTGTTTATTAGTGGTTTTATCATCGGCATGTGATGAATCCGTAGTAAGTTTTAAAGAAGCATTCAGTGTTGATCATTTATTTAGATGGAAGACTTACAAATGTATGCATAAGTACTTATATGTTTGTTTGTTCATTGTAAATGTGTATTAATGTACAAATAATTGGTTATGTTATCGATATATGTATGTTTGTTCTTTTTTGGTGAATGATCATCTAATTATGTAATTTATAAGCATTGTGAAGTGTGAACAAAGTTTAAACCCTTGTTTAAAGTTTTTGGTGTAGGGACACCACAAAATATAGCTTAACCTCATCCGTTCATTTTTAATCAAATGACCATAATATAATGTTGTTCCACAATTCTTTAGGTGCCGGATACTTTACCAATCTTGCATGGACCACTTGGAATTTATTAGTTCATCAGGGACATTGAATAATAGTAAATAATGAAAGGAAACATTTTATATTATTTGCTATGATATCTCAAAATGCTATCTGACTTAACATATAAACTTAATAAGAAAAAAATGCATTTTTATGACATGCAACTAGTGCTTTCATCCTCAATGGATAGGATAATTAGGCTATGGGATATGGAAGCACAGAGCTATTTAAAATTGTTTGCACATAATGATTATAGTAAGTAGACATGCACATGTTGTTGTTTTTCTCAATGCAAGACTATTGAACCTTCATTTGCTTATAACGTGCGTATGGTTTGGCAGTAACTTGTATACAGTTCAATTCGGTAGATGATGATTACTTCATCAGTGGCTTAGTAAATGCAATGATTCGAATTTGAAACATACCCGATCGATAAGTTATTGACTTGACTGATCTTCATGAAATGGTTACTACTGCTTGCTATTCTCCTGATGGCCAAGTAGATATTGGAAATTCAAGTAATTGGGAATAAGCTAAAAATTTATCAATTTGATTCAATTTTGATTATTCCACCATGTTTAATGTTTAAAATTCTTATTCAATTGATATTTTGTTTAAGCTGAATAACAAGGGAAATGTATTCAACCAAAAAAAGAGTAGCAAGATATGCTGATCACATAACGTAGTTCAAGATAACAAGTGTAACATGATTTGCATATGTTTAATAACGTCTCATTTTCATCAGGAAGGGTGCCATAGTTGATTCACATAAGGGGAATCGATGAACCTATAATACCACCCGTATGCATTGCTCTCCTAGATTATCATCTTTATTTTTTTATTTCTTTAACCTTTTCACCCCATTTATTAATGTATTTGTCCTGTAACGTTTGTGTCTCATATAAATCTATGTTGAATTCTTCATTTAAATCTAATAACTCAGAACATGTACATGTTTTTATTTTCATTTTACTTAGATGGCAAACTGGAATAAAATGATCATTATGAAATCCAAAATAAGAAAAGTTCTCAGTAAAAAATGAAAACTGGTTTTTAGGTCATCCCATATTTTGATTTTGGCTCCATCTTTGCACATATTACATTACTAACTTATTTTACACAAACATTTTTCCAGAAGCTCTAGTTGTGTTTATCCACAGTTTGCACCATGTAATCCGTCCAAAGTGCTAGTTACTTCTGCCAACTCTCGATAGATCATTCACAAATTCATAGGTATTTTGTAAAAATATATTTATTCACTGAATATATAAATGGAAAGAGGAATAAACAAGTAATAAATATGCTATTAAATTTTTAACAGCTCTTCGCAATACTAGTAGCCAAATTTCGTCTTCATTTAGTTTAGATGGAAAATACGTCATAAGTGCTAGTGAGGATTCTCAAGTCTACATCTGGAAGCTCGAAGAACATAAGAATGTAGGAACGGGGAAAAATAAAAGTCGCATCACCACCTATGCCCACGATCACTTCCAGTGTAAAGATGTATTTGTCGCAATCCCATGGCCACATTTATATATATATTATCATACTTCATTTGCATATTTCATTAAGTTTTCAATAGTTGAGGTGTTGAGACATTTGAGTATTTCAAGCTACTATCGAGTATTGAAGTAATTAATTGATTGAGTTTCAAAAATAACATGAATGACTTAGATTTATGATTGATTTACAACCAGTAGCATATATTTAATAGTGTTTATGAGTAGTTGTATCATCAACATATGACGAATACTTGGTAAGTTTTAAAGAAGCATTCAATGCTAATCACTTATTCAAATGGAATACTTTTTAAATAAAGAAATATAAATTTACTACCACATGTTTGTTTTGGAAAACATAAAATCAATTGGCAAGATCTATTTAGTACCAAAAATTAAAGATTGATACGCTATCTATATTACTTTAATATAATAAGAATTGGTTGAAAGGAATTTATTTTTGTAACGCCCAACCTGAATTTATGGGTTACCTGTAGTCAATCCGGTCCGACTCGAGCATTAGGTGTGAAGTGCAATGAAACAACCCACATAATGTTGCTAGTCTAGTTTTATTTTAATTAAAATTCCACTTGTTTATCATGCCATTCCAAATTTCATATTAAACTACATGAGGGACCCATGGGGGGCACCCCAAAGTCCAAGAATACAGAGCTACTAATGTAAAAATACAGAAAGTACTTACCTGTATAACACTCTCAAAATACGACACCACTCCCAACCTATCGTAATAAAGTGAGTGTGTGAGCCAATTGCTTAGTGGGAAATATACGAATGTAATATAAAATCGAACGATAGAAAGAATACTATAACACGTTATGCCTATGTGCACATGCAATACCGTGTATATACATAAACATACACACACATATATATATATATATATATATATATATATATATATATATATATATATATATATATATATATATATATATATATATATATACTTAATGTATGAAACAATTTTACTTTCGAAAGCTTATTCATTCAGATTAATTTACTTAATCTTATAAAAGACTTCCTTTTACTCATTTTAGCATGTATCACCTTATTTAACACACACGGATAAATACTTGAAACAACTACACTTGGTTCGACTGAAAAACCATTTCTTTACCAAAATTACCCTTTTCATTTAACCAATCCACATTAGTATTTTCATTGAAAATAACCCTTTCAAAACACGCGTTCACCGTATTAGAAAATACTCATTTAGCCTTTGTAAACCTTCTACAACACATTCTTGTGTTAATTATGGGTTTAACCACTTGGGTTGCATAACCACCCATTCACCCACTTACTTTGCCTTTTTCCTCACCCCATGGACATTAATCAATTACATATTTACTTGTACATTTTAACCTTTACGTGAACATTTATTAATTTATTCAAGTTAGGTTGTATTAACACGTTTCATCACACAACCCATTTCTTGACATGTTCCTTATTCCTTTATCTTTTCTCAGAATCATTCAAATACCGCATACTTCAATGGGCTCCACACCCCGGCTATGCGCACCATATGCTCTGGCCAATTATTTTGGGTCTTTCACCCTAGGGCATCAGTCCCTCCTTAATTTTTCTGGTGTCATTCGAGTTCCTTTACACGTGTTTTAAATTTTTGCAAAGGTCCACATTATTCCACTTTCCTTTTACCCAACCGAAGTCAAAACCCGGGTATTCACCCCAACTTGTATAATAGTTTGAAATTATCATTTCATGTTCTTTACACTTTAAACTTGATTTTTATTCTAAAAATCATATTCATTTATGACCAATTTGTGTAACATCTTTTCCAACATTTTTATTTAATAAAATTTTCCCACTTTAAGTAAAATTACCATTTACCCATTCGTTTCTAAACTCATATTTTACTCCATTTTCATAAGTGTAAATTTTCCCAAAACACTATTAAGTTACCCACACTAATTCCTTAAGTGTTTAACCCCTTAACACCTTTTTAACCTTGGAGTAATATCCTTCTTAGTTGGAAACATCTTAATTTCATTAGTTCCTTTTCAATTTCACAAGTGTTAATTTTTTACAACAGTTTTAAGTTACACACACCAGCTGTCCAATGTCTAGCCATTGAGACTTGTTCAACACCATTACTAACCACTTTTTCAAACTAGACACTTCTTTACTTTCTTTATTCAAGAAATGTAATTACACTTGAAGACTACTTTTATAAGAAAATACCATTTCTTTTATTCAAGACATGTAGACTTACAACCGTTTGTTCATTATATCTTTAATCCCATTTCACACACTTGAAGACTAGAATTTTCACTTTTTCTTTATTCCACATTTAAACCCAACTAAATCTTCTTTAAACTCATTAACACATTCATAATCCAAATACTACAAGTTTATATGCATGAGAAGATGAATTTTAAACCTTCAAAGTCCTATTAAATGGTTTAAACATATTTTCCATTCTACAAATTCATTATACTTGCAAAAATACACTTTTAAGGCATAAAAGCCATATAATTTCTTCAAACTCAACAAATGTCTATTTTTCATAGAATCTTCGTTTTTGCAAGAAACTGAAAAAAAATAATTTCACTAATGTTTAATAAAATAAATCATGACTTTCAAGCATTCTATTTCATAAAATGTTTAATTATCAATCTTTGTAGAAAATACACGATTTTTACAATTACCAACTTTAATATTTTAAGACATTGAGATATTCATTCATTCTTCATTTTCAACAAATAATATTTTACCAACATTTTTATTCCATAATTTTTTTTATTTATTACACATGATTTCATCATTTAAGAAAATGCATCATACTCATGTAATCAAGTACAAGACTAAAAATAATGCAAAATAGAGTCTTAGTACTAAGAGTAAGATTTTCCCACCTGGTAGAAATATTGGCGTAGGAAGAGAAAACCCCACCTCCAAAGGCGGCCTCAAGGGGTTACCATCCTCCAAAAATTCTCCAAATGTGCTCCACCTAAACTTATAAGCAAGACCCACTTCAAACTCCATGGTAACTCTCATCATCTTCTCCAAAAATACCCCAACACTTCTCCAAAATTCATAGCTGTTCTTCAACAATGGTGAAAATGGGTGTAGACACTTCAAATATGGTGGAATACATAAAGAAAATTGTGTTTCATGGTGGTAAAATGGTGGAGGAGTGATGGGAGAATCCCTCCCATAGAGGAAGACCACCATCTCCCCCCCTCTCTATCTATTTCTTTGTCTTATTGCATTTTCCTAATAAATGAGCCCAAAGCACCAAAGCCTAAAATTCTCATTTTGCTCAATCTGGGTTAATCTAGGCTTGACATCATACCAAGTCAAAGGCCAGAAACGTGACAACGCACAAGGGCAATCTGATTAAAATTTTTCGATCCACATCGTTCAAACAACAAGCCCATCTCACTCAAACGACATCTCTAACTCGGTCAAAGTTTGGCTTTGTGCGTCATGGGACTGTGATACAGTGGCACCTCGTTTGAAGGTCTGCTTCTCATGACCACCACGCGACCTTCGCGCGAGATGTCCATCTCACTTCTAACAATAGGCCAATGTCGTTAGAACGCCCCTTTATCAATTTTCCTTTATTTTTATTCAACTTTTAATTTACAATTCTTCTATAATTACCATCAGACCTCACAACGTCATAATTTATACAGAAATTCAATGGAATTATTAGGTCAGGGTATTACAAACTTCCCTCCATGGAGAATTTCATCCCCAAAATTCTTGATCCATTAATCCTTAAGCTTATAGGGTTCACCAATTTCTATTCTAAGATATAGAAGTCTTCCAAGACAAAATCATCGAAGTTCTCAACACTAAGGTCACCCTACGTGCCTCCCTACGGGGTTTGTCACCAAATAATCAACACATGACATGCTCTAACGCTCACCATCTCACTAAATATGAACTTCACATAATCGACTCCGAGTGTCCACTCACTTAATGATCATGTTGAAACAATTTCTAGCACTACCTACACTAGTACCTAAGGCATACCCACGTCTCCACAAGAAAATCCTTTCTAGCGGTTAAAATCTCCCAATATGAACCGTAATACAACCGATAGTTGTATTCATCACCAAAATCAATTCTATTTTTAAGGAATGTACATCCCGCGTCCCATAAAATGTTCAAACTATCCTGACTACACAACTCGCATGAGCTTACCGATAATCGTACTATGTTATTCTCTCTCTCCAAGGAGTAATATATTTATTAAGTCATCACTTTGTGCTTGACCTACACATTCTGCTGCGTCACTCTAATGAACCTAGCACTACCTTAGGTGTCCTACCGTTGAGTACTCACTCTAATACCCTATTTGTGGTAAGGCAACATCGTATGCTAGTTTTTTCTCAATATCTAACACTATGACGTATCCTCAAACACTATGCTGTATCCTCAAGTCATCATCCCACTTTTTGTAGCCCAGGCCACTGACTATTGTACTGGCAAGTCAGAAGTCCCATAATCTTAATTAAGATCCATAGTACGAGTAAATCGTGTGGCTGCAAGTGCAACTACCCACCCACAATACTTTATGCAATAGAAAGAATACCTCAGATAGTCACACCCAGCTATCGAGATACATTGACCATCATACCCACCGCGTTCTCCCAAGACCAATCGCACTGTATTATGACATTGTACCAATCCGAGTCACGTTATAGGTGAGAATATCAATCCTCGATTATCGAAATCGAAAGGGGACACATAAGAGTCAGAAGGAACAAATAATCATCCCAAGAAATTTCGCATAAAAGCATATGACTATGATTTTAAAGCGTACCTACGCATATACTTGAAGTCATGCCACTCTTTCCCAAAGTTCTTACCGAGCACAAATACTAGACACATACCCTAGCTTGGGTCACTAGCTATGACGAATTGAATCACAACCATTCATTCTCACAAAATGAAAGCAATTCGCGAATCGATAGTCCTTTAGGAAGTCAATGGCTAACTTACCTCCTTAGGATCAAGGCCCTACATTTCACACCCTTGCCCTACATGGACAATTCCAATTGACGGATACCTCACCCTCTTCTCTACATTGACCTTGTCCAATTACTAGTGATGATGTCACCAACCTACTACACCTGATTATTACTAATTTTTTATGTCATGATCGAAATCCCTAACTCCCATAGGCCTTACTTTTTTCAAGTGAGGCACTCACCTAATCGTGTCCTTTGACCACAAGGTTGCAACCAAACATACTTTCAGTTTCTACCCACAAAACATTCATGTGATAACCACACCCGCCGCCATTGGTAATCTAAGGATAGTAAATATCACACTGGGCTGCATCTTCTAATCCGTACCGGCTTGGAAAGATGTTCCAAGAACTAGTTCTTATGTTGCTAAGGCTACCCTAGCATATACTGTCGACACACGCCGACATTATAATCATGTTTCGATGTTACCCCACCTTGGTTGCCATTTTCAAGTCTCCACATGGCGTCATCCCCTTACATCTAGAATACATCTCCTAGTACATCTCGAAACCAAGAATCACCACACCCGTATTAGTCATTCCGTCACATTTGAGCATTGATCCTATACTGACACAAACTATCACCCTAACTTAGGGGTTACGCTACCCATCCGTACTGATTCGGGAAGCCACATCTGGCGCGTGCGCTATACGACGAACAATCTGGGATCATCACCTGACCCTCAACACATCATTACTAAGATGCTACTACTTCTTTCTACCAAGATAAATTGGTCTCTTAAGGACTCGTTGCTCGCAAAGACACTAGTCTACGAGCTTCCACCTATAGTGAACTTTAATCGTCAAACACATGAAGGCGTGACAACTGATAGAGTGAACTTTTTGGTATTTGTTATTATATTAAAGCTCATCTAATAAAAAATCTCAATTACCTACAAAATTATAACAAAACTAGAGCATATAGTGGTAAGTGAGTTATCAATCCAAATCTAAGGGTGAAACATGAAAGAGAAGAAATATGTAATTTATTTATTTGTTTATTTATTTTATTTTTGATTTTTCTATTTTTTATGCCTTTTTTTATATTAAAATAATTTTTGTGATGAGGGTGAAATAATACTAAACTAAATCAAAGATGTAAATAACTAACTAAAAAGTGACTAAAAATGATGAATAAAGTCTAACCCTAAAATAAGAGATAAAGTGCGGAAATTAAATGTGAGAACAATCAAGGAGTGAGACTACACCACAAATTCTAGTTATCTTAAGTAATTAATTTATTTATTTGAAATCTCCCAAATTAGTATCTAAATTACAAATCAACTCTCGTTGCAAGTGTAATTTTAATATTAATCTTTTAGATAATTAAGTTCAACCCTCACAACTCTAGAAAATAGATTTACACTCCTTTTAATAAATCACCCACTAGGATCGGTTCATCAAAATTCATATAAATTATAGAAAATAAAATTTGGAGTTGAAATTCAAGTAATAATACGACTTAAGAAACCCCTATCTCTAGTTAGAATCTAAAATGGGTATTATATCTCGAATTTTGATTTTCTCTCGAAAATCATTTACCCTCTCTCGATGCATAAATATAAGGGCGAGGGATCAAAATTAGCATTCAAAGGGAATTTTCAAATAATCAAACTAATTAATCAAAATAACATCAAATAAGGGTTCACCCCACCCCTTAAAAGGGCATTTAGTCTAGCATGACATTAAACATGATGAACAAACAATCAGAGGCAATGAAATAAAATATAATATAAGAGAAGATAACAATAAAACCCAATCTCTTGAAGTGAAATTGAACTCCAATCCTTGTGATGAAATTTACATCCCTCAATTTGAATGATCCAACCAAAATTACATAAAAAATGCACTCAAATTGATCCTCGAAACAATTTATTTTTCCTCACTAAATAAAAAATAAAAGAAAATAAAAACTACTCTAAAAAAATAAAAATGGTGTTTCTCTATTTAATTCTCTCTCTAGTCAAGATGATTCTTTCAAATTGGGTCTTCTTCTTCTTCTTCTTTAAATAGTGTGGCCATAGAGATTAGGGGTACATTGGGTAAGTTAATGTTTTAGTCTGCATGGAAATGGTAAGAGGATCATGGGTGAGGTTAATGTAGGACTTTGGTAGAAGACATGTAGGAAGTGGGGGTGTAGGGGTATATTGGGAGAATGAGGGACTTAAGTTAGTTACAGAGTTTGGGGGTAAAAGGTATTGAGGGTATATTAGTATTTGGGAAATTAAAGAACATGTGGGTTAGATGTTTTGGTCTTTGGCTTTTGGTTTGGTTTTAAGCTGGTAAAAATCGTGGGTATGGCTTAGGACAAATGGGAGCAGTGGAAAATGGGTCAAAGGTGGTAATGGGTATAGAGATGGGAGTTGGATCAGATTGGTGTGGTAGAGGGGCGAAGGGTTGATCCGATTTTGGATCTGAGCTAGATGGATGAGGGTTCGTCGCCGGGCCAGGTGGTTTATGGGTTGTGGAGTGGGAGCGAATTGCTGTCTGACCGATTTGGGAAGTGGGTCGTGACAGGTAGACATTGATTTTAGGTTGGGAAGTGGATCGGCCAGCAGGGGTCGGCTGTCATCGGGTAAGGATCGGGTTAAGGTGAATTCGCCGGATTTGGTTTCCGGATTGGTGGCAGGGTGAGTCATGGGTTATGGTTTGAATGGTGGTGGGTTTAATGGTGGAAAAATAGAGGAGAGATAAAGGGGTGTGTTGGAGGTTGAAGATGGAGTAAGTGTTGTGGTGAGTGAGGGTGTAGGAGAGTTTGGTGTGTGTGAGTGTGTATGCGTGTTTAATATGTACCTTAACAAAAAATAAAAATAAAAATAAAACGATCTAACTAAAACTAAATAAAACTAAAAAATTAAATCCTAAAAAAATAAAAATAAAAACCTAGTAAAAATAAAACTAAAGTCCTAAAAAAATAAACTAAGAAACGTAGAAAAATAAAATCCTAAAAACTTATCCTAATAAAAATAAAATAAAAACTAAAAATCAAAATAAAACAACACTAAATAAAAAAATGGCAAATAAATCCTAAAAGTATAAATTATAAAAATAAATAAAATAAAATCTATTAAATTCCTAATCTATAAAATAAAATTCAAATAATAAAAATAAAAACTACAAATCAAATAAAAATAAAACGTAAAGTCCTAAAAATATAAAATCTAATAAAACTAAAAGTAAACTACTAAAACTAATCCTAATAAAATAAATTAAAAATAAAGACTAAAATTAAAAACTAATCAAATATCAGAAATAAAAAGAACTAGAAAATAGAAAATAAATTCTAGGAAATTCTAAATAAATAAAAAATAAAACCTTAAATTGAAAAATAAACATCTAAAAAAAATCTAAAAACACAAACTAAAAACACATGGGGTTTGGGGTGAAGGTTTGGGCTAGGTTAGGCTTGGGTAAGGTATGAGACTGAGGAATTAGCTCATATATCACACTTTTGCCTTGAAATAGGCATTTGAACTCTGTAAACATCGATCAAGCCTGCACATTTAACAATAGGCATATAAGACCTAATTTGTCGAGAATTAGCAACTAAAATACGTCTATTAAGGATATAAAATATACACTTTTGGGTGCTTATCACATCACCCCCAAATAGAACATTGCTAGTCCTCGAACAAAATATAGAGAAAGAAAGAAAAGAAACTAAAAATGTACCACTTTCGCGGGCACTTGCGATTGCACTTGGCATGTGAAACAAGTCTTTAAACCTATAGGTTGCCCTACAGGACGAGTTGTGTCTCATGAGGATTTGCAGGGAGTGTACCCACAAAATTATTTATTTCCAAATGGCAGTCAATATCTTATTAGACGTAGAATAATCGCACAATCCATCATGAGAAAAAATATTTTGAGAAACACAAGCTAGAATTGCATAAAAAGTTAGCTAAGTAAATACTTAAGGCACATCCTTCCTAGAACTCAATAAGTGTGGTGTGAATCAGTCAAAACGGGTCGAGTATCATAAGAGTAATTCCTAGATCGCCTTTTCGAAATCAACGCTTCAACTTTAAAATCTCACGGGATATAGTTCTCTCAAATGAATTCTCGAGATTAGGGTAAGTGTATCTCTCTTGTGTGTGAGGAGGTGAGTAAATGTAAACAAGTTTAAACGTCTCACACACATATAAGAAAGAATGACCATTTAGAAAGAAAAGTGATCTCATGAAAGAGTTCTAATCACTATAATGAGAATGTCGAGTTATTCACCACGTTGACTTTCATTTGCCAGAGCACCTAGGGGAAAATATGAATGATTGTGCGTGAGGAAATGAGATGGGAAGGATATGATGATATGAGGTAGGATGGTGATGGGTGTTTTAATGGATATGAGAGAGAGCATATAACACTTGAAGAACAAATGTCTTTATTACACAAGAACTAACTAAAAACTTTTTTTTTTCTTTTCTTTTCTTTTCTCTTTTTTTCTTCCTTTTTTTTAAAATTTCCTTTTTCTTTTTCTTTTTCTTTTTCTTTTTCTCTTTCCCCTTTTCCTTTTTTTTTCTTTTTATAGTCTCAATCACTAAAGACATTTTAAGTTTGAAAACACTCTTTTTCTCAAAATGATTGATGATATATAAATGGAGATGATAAATGGATGATGCGGGGAAATATGTGGGAATATGGTAAGGTAATGGGTGAAGTGAATGGTAAATGGTAGGTGTATGGATGAAATTCTAGTGATTGGGACAAATTTTAAGACACGTGTTTCTTACAACTTGAAAGTGATGTCGTTCTTAGTGATCAAGCCAAAATTTTAAAGAATAATAATGAGATCATACAACGATTTAGTACGAACCCAAATGAAGTTGAATCAACTTATGACTCAGAGATTGTGTAAAACTCTCTGAAAGGTGAAAGGCATGAATCTCACAAGCTAAATTCTCTACTAGTGATCCTTAAGGTTTTCTTGAGAATTGTAGTACTCTTCAACTCTAAATCGTAGTGACGTGATAAATGCGCAAATTTTGTTGAGTGTAGAAATTTATGGTACAAAATGCCTTGATAAGTATTACATAAGCTATTTAGAAAAAGGTAAATCCTCTAGCTTGATTCCTAGACTTAGAAATATGGATGATAGAAAATTCACGTCAATTAATGAGATGAAAGAAACTGCACGAAAATTTTAAAAATCAGGTTTTGAAATCAAATTTTTTCAAAAGAGGTACAATTTTGATAAAATTCCGCCCTTCCAAAAAAAAAGGAACATCGTCCTCGATGTTAAGTAAAATGATTTTGAAATTGAGACCAGAAGGGAGGAAAGATAATACCAGAATCAACCGCTAAAGAAGTGGACAGATGTAGCCAATATAAAACCCGAATAAATGATAAGATAAAAATATATGTACAAGTCTATAAACATTATAAAGAACAGGGTGATGAGAAACACTACCCCCCAAAAGGATGAGACTCATACTCAGAAATTGCGGGCTGCCTTTGCGGTAGCGCTAAGTTTAATGTCTTCAGCCAGACCGATCAAAACTCACCCTAAAGATAAGAACTATGAAAGTGCGGTGTGGTGGAAAAATGGGGTGATGAGAATCACCCCCAAATAAGACCGAAGAGTCAGTCTTGTTGGATAAAGGCTAAAAGGGTCAATGCACTTGTATAGAAAAGTGCATCACACAATGAAAAGCATCGGTGGACCATAGATTGGTGGGAATTAGGGTAAGGGTGAGAAAGGCATGGGTGATTAAGCATCGATCACGGGCCTTATTGAGCCGAAAGGTGAGGGAGAGAAGGGACTTATATGCATGATGCTCTAGTTGACGAGGAAGGAAAAATGGTTTGGTAAATGGGATGTGGTGGGGCTTATAGAAATTTCACTACAGTTCTATGTGACACCCCGCCTAATTAAATACCGGGCGATCACTCCTTTATTAAATTAAAATCAAGGTGAAAAGTTGGTTCATTCTTAGCATCACTGTCGTAAAAATAACTTTTCCAAATTTAACACCCTATTTAATTTAGCTAAGTGTCAAAACCATTTTTTTTAAACATTACTTTCCAATTTTATTTATTTATTTTATTAAACAATCAATCCAATAATTTAACATTTAACAGCCCAATCCCAGCATTTAAAACTTAAAGTAAAACATACATGATGAATAAATCCCAAAGTAACAGTACTAGGAATAACTGAAATACAAATGTCCCAATAAAACAGATAAATAGTGGAAAGGGCGACACATGCCCAATAAGGAGAATGATAGAAGTGGAATCAAGTAAATGAAATCGTCTAAGCAAGTGGCCTGCAACTCCCACCTAAGCAGCAACACGTTCCTTCCAAGGGATCCTAAACAAGACGCCCCTGTGGCCGGGCACCTGTAATATATACATATATATACAAGAGAGAAAGAGGAATAGAAACGGGTCCGAGACCGATAGTGTATATAATTTAAAAATTCGTTTAGCAAGTATTTAAATTGATACAGGCCAATGCAACAACATATTAGTGCGACACTCTCTTGAGAAATTCTCGCCTCTCTTCTAATGTGCACTCCTATCGCACTAACCTTCCCAATGGTTTATCTCATCATATATCACACTATCCTTCCCCAAGGATTTAACTTATCTTAGGTGACTCTCAAAATTTAAGATTTAACAACATCATGGTTTAAAAAGGATAATTTCATTTAGTACAAAACACTCATTTTAACTTTATTGATTCATAAAGTTTTTCAATATCATATTATACTTTTCAAAACAAGTATTTCCAATTTGAGTCATTATACATGTCTTACTTACCATAACACAGTAGGCAGTTTCCTATATTTCAGAAGTTCATATATATATATATATATATTAAATACTCGTATAATATATATTCTAACAGCACCCCACATAAAATTTTATGGTGCGGGCATACTCTGCTATCCAATCCCCGTATCAATCGTACTAAAGGGAATACAAGTTTGGAATCACTCTCGAACTGTATAAATACATACACAAACAATATTGAGGCGAAGCATAGTTTCCAAGTCCAAGAGGTCAGTACATACCCTCACGTCTCTTAGGACCGTGACTACCGATTCGATAGCCTGTACCTAGGATTTCTATCTTCTAGGGTACGAGTCAATATCCCCCATAAGGCACACGAGATAAGATCGTCCCAGCGCGGAAACCTCAGGGATAGCAAGTAGCGCGGGCATGATTTTCACAAGTATATAATATATGCATACACAATCATATAAATATACCACTTTTATTATATCAATTTAGGTTTATCCAATAACCCACATTCACAACATTTATCCTTATTTTCCCATTATTATTTATCAAGTATAATGGTTCGTTTCTAACTTTAATTCGAAGGGTTTTTCCAACTTACTACGTAACCCTCATGGACTCTATTCTTCCAAATGTACAATTTAGTAGATATCCATTTATGTTCCAACGCAACTCTCTCTTACGTGTCTCTCCCCTTTAATATATACTTACATTATCCCTTATTCAAAATATCCCAAAAATATAGATTTCGCCTTACATTAAAGGATTTTGAATTTTATTTTCAAAGATGAGAATTTCAAACGGTTTCGAAATCGGAATTAAAATGGAGTTTTAATTGAATTTTTATTATCTCTAAGAGTCCTCAAAACATAAAACTGTCTAGCAAAAAAAATATTAAAAAATATTGAACGGTCCGATAGAGCTGAATTTTTTTTCGTAGCTTCCTCTCGTCTTCAGATAATTTTCTATAAAATTTCATCTAATTCCAACGGTCCGATCGTACGAAATAATTTTTTTAGTGTTTGTATCTGATTAGAAATCTTTTCTTAATCAAACTCTTAATCCTTTACATGACAAAGGGTTTCCAGAATATCATATAAATCATCACTACATGAAAATTTCCCATCTCAAATTGGGTTTTTCTTCCATAAATCTCATCCTAATAACTCCTAAACTAATATGGATGATGCATCAATGAAATAATCAAGATAAAAACTTGCCTGGGATTTTCAGAAATATGGTTTGGTGTTGAATTTGGTGTGGTTGCGTTCCCCGTCTCGCGATCTACGCGTTGGCGGTGGCGGCGGTGCAAACGGGTGAGTTTTGGGCCTTGGAATGCCTTGAGAGCTCTCTCCTCTCCTCTCCAATGGCCGTTCTAGCGTTTTGAGTTATCTAACCCTAGGAGATAACCTAAACATCTGATATAACCCCTTTAATTTTCGTGGGTTTAATTACCCAAAAATACAAAATGACTAAAATGCCCTCCCGGGGTACTAATTAGGCCTAAAAATGCCCCGAGACCCAAATCAAACTCCTGGGTATACTTTTCTGACTATCTCGACCCTTCCGGACGCATTGGCGTACTCAAAACGACCATACGAACAACTTATAAAATATTTACTTTTATTTATCAATATTTAGCCCCGACGCGACACGGGCGCGTCCCGACTCAAATTTCTAAAATTGTCATTTTATTCACTCGTGACATTTAATATGGCCACTATTTTATATTATTTTGCTCATTAGTAATATTCAACAAATTTTCCCATAATTACTAACTCTCATCACGTTAATAATGATAACATAATTAATTTCCAAATTTTTATTAAATAATTAATTCACATTAAATTTAATAAATCCCCAAATTCATATAGCATAAAAATACGGGGTATTAGATTCTACAAATGGAAGATGATAATGATCAAGCTGTGACACGCTAGGGATCTATCAATGAGAAAAATTAACACCACAAGAGAGTGGCGCGCATAGAGTAACAAGATCAGTGTCACGAAAATAAATATTAGCACCACAGATACTCTGATGGGTAGGGGATGGTTTTAGGTTAGGATCCAAATAAATGCTTGGGAACATGCAAGGTACAAGATCTAGATCCAAACTAGGTTATGGGAGGGAAGAGACAATAGGTGGGTCAGATGGGATAAAGGGTGGATGGGTGAGGTGAACATAACACACTAGTATCATGACTAAATGTAGAATACTCATAGGAATTATGGGGAACAGGGTCAAGTGTGTCATACACAGAAGAAGCATCTCTGTGAGAGACAAAAGGCTGATAATCATGGGTAGCATAGTGAGGGAACTGATCGGGATTGGGTGCACTTGATAGCCGTGACAACTATTGGAATGCGTGAGGATCCGTAACATTGGGTTGGGATTAATATTGCGTGGGAGGGTGATCAGGCCTCCACGAATATATAGGGTACCCACACAACTCGGGATTAGATACATCATGATAATAAGTAAGAGTGGGTTCCAAAATTGTGTCATATGGATACACATGGTCCATGGTGGGTTCGGATGGATACGAAAAGTATGGACACTCATGGGAAAAGTGATCGGCTAGAAATCAAGAGGTGCACAATGAAGCATTTGACGCATTGATACTCATCATCGGAGGTGATGAAATGTGAGGTCCGTGCGTGGATGACCCATGAGTATCAACAGTGTGTGGTTGAGAGTTAAAGCCACGAAGTAAGGTATGGAGGTTCGACTTGGGCTTAACCTCAAACATGCTTTGAGAGAATGAGAAATGGCCAAAGTAATCCCATAAAGGGAGTTCATGAGCCATAACGAGAGAAATACTTTTTTTTGGATTTTTAAATGTTTTTCAAAAGGAAAGAAAATATTTTTGGATTTTTCTAAATATGAAAGAAAAAAAATATTTTTGGATTTTATAAAAATAAAGGAAGAAAATATTTTTGGATTTTTTGGAAGAAAAGAGTGGGAGAAATATTTGGACTCTTGATTTGGATGAACTAACTAAAACTGACTACCGAAAGAATTGAATTGGACACACACAAATCAAGGATAAATCCTAACTAGCACATAGCCAATTTTTATCTTCAAAATTTAGTGAAAGGATAGTCAAGTTTTAATTAAGTCCGCGGGTGATAAAAATGATGAAATTTATATTTGTGATCGCCTTTGTAAAAATGTTATCCTATTGGGCTAGCTAGTGGATTGATTTTAAATTTAATGATAGCTAGGGTAGCACACAAATGGTAAACGAGTGTGTCGGATGATAAAATCCCTTCTCGTGAATGACCGGGTATAGGTCTTAATTGATTAATTCATTATACACATTCAAAAATAAATGCCAGAATTAAAATCAAATAAGAGCACGTAGTCACATACATAAATTGACTCGTTGACAGGAGAGGCGCGAGGGTTGAGAAATGTACCTCCCACGATTTTTACACCGTGAGGTGATGAACAATTTAAGTCGATCGGGGGGATATTATGCCTATCTCTGTCGGCCCCAGGAGTCTTACCGACTCAAAGTAGAGAGGCTTCGTTTCCTCGCCTTTGGACGCTCTCTCTCTACATTGTCCAACTTTCCTATCACGCTTTTCTTCGCAATTAATTATTACACATTTAAACGAAAAATAAATGGTGTCTCTAAGCACCGCAATACAAGCCAAGTAATATAGTCCTAATACAAGCCTTCTAAAAATAAAATAAAAAGAGAATGAAAAATGAAAAATATAAATGAATCACAAAATGGATCCTCTCAAGTGCTTCAAGCTTCAAAGATTGGCAACGACGCCATTTGATAGAGCGAATTTTTGGTATTTGTCGTTGTTTGAAAGCTCCTCTAATAAAAAATCTCAATTACCCACAAAATTATAACAAAACTAGAGCATATAGTGGTAAGTGAGGTATCAATCCTAATATAAGGGTGAAACATGAAAGTGAGGAAATATGTAATTCATTTGTTTATTTATTTTATTTTTGATTTTTTACTTTTTCTATTTTTTATGCATTTTTTATATTAAAATAATTCTTGTGATGAGGCTGAAATAAGACTAAAGTAAATCAAAGATGTAAAGAAATAACTAAAAGTGACTAAAAATGATGAACAAAGTCTAACACTAAAATAAGAGATAAAGTGAGGAAATGAAATGTGTGAACAATCAAGGAGTGGGACTACACCACAAATTTGAGTTATTTTAACTAATTAATTTATTTATTTGAAATCTCCCAAATTAGTATCAAAATTACAAATCAACTCTCGTTGCAAATGTAATTTTAATATTAATCTGTTAGAGAATTAAGTTCACCCCCCACAACTCTAGAAAATAGATTTTCACTCCTTTTAATTAATTACCCGCTAGGATCGTTTCATCGAAATTCATATAAATCATAGAAAATAAAATTTAGAGTTGAAATTCAAGGAATAATACAACTCAAGAAATCCCTATCTCTAGTTCGAATCTAAAATGGGTATTATATCTCGAATTTTGATTTTATCTCGAAAATCATTTACCTTCTCTCGATGCATAAATATAAGGGTGAGGGATCAAAATTAACATTCAAAGGAAATTTTCAACTAATCAAACTAATTAATCAAAATAGCATCAAATAAGGGTTCACCCTACCCCTTGAAAGGGGATTTAGTCTAGCATGATATTAAACATGATGAACAAACAATTAAAGGCAACGAAATAGAATAGAAGATAAGAGAAGAGAGCAATCAAACCCAATCTCTTGAAGTGAAATTGAACTCCAATCCTTGCGATGAAATTTACATCCCTCGATTTGAGTGATCCAACCAAAATTACATAAAAAATGCACTCAAATTGATCCTCACAACAATTTATTTTTCCTCACTAAATAAAAAATAAAGGAAAATAAAAATTAAAATAAAAACTACTCTAAAAAAATAAAAATGGTGTTTCTCTATTTAATTCTCTCTCTAGCATAGATGATTCTTTCAAATTGGATCTTCTTCTTCTTTAAATAGTGTGGACATGGAGCTTAGGGGTACATTAGGTAAGTTAATGTTTTAGTGTGCATGGAAATGGTGAGAGGATCATGGGTGAGGTTAATATAGGACTTTGGTAGAAGACATGTGGTAAGTGGGGGTGTAGGGGTATATTGGGAGAATAAGGAACTTAACTTAGTTAAAGAGTTTGGGGGTAAAAGGTATTGGGGATATATTAGTATTTCGGAAATTAAGGAACATGTGGGTTAAGTGTTTTGGTCTTTGTATTTTGGTTTGGTTTTAAGCAGGTAGAAATTGTGGGTATGGCTTGGGACAAATGGGAGCAGTGGAAAATGGGTCAAAGGTGGTAATGGGTATAGAGATGGGAGTTGGATCGGATTGGTGTGGCAGAGGGGCGAAGGGTTGATCGGATTTTGGATCTGAGCTGGATGGATGAGGGTTCGTCGCCGAGCCAGGTGGTTTATGGGTTGTGGAGTGGGAGCGGATTGCTGTCCGACCGATTTGGGAAGTGGGTTGTGACGGGTAGACATTGATTTTAGGTTGGGAAGTGGATCGGCCAGCAGGGGTCGGCTGTCGCCGGGTAAGGATCGGGTTAAGGTGAATTCGTCGGATTTGGTTTTCGGATTGGTGGCAGGGTGAGTCATGGGTTATGAGCAGAGCTCGGGTGAGGGAGAAGAGGGGGGGGGGGGGGGTATGGTTTGAATGGAGGAAAGAGAGAGGAGAGAGAAAGGGGTTTTGTTGGAGGTTGAAGATGGAGTAAGTGTTATGGTGTATGAGGGTGTAGGAGAGTTTGGGTGGGTGAGTGTGTATGTGTGTTTAATCTGTACCTTAACAAAAAATAAAAATAAAAATAAAAATAAAGCTATTTCACTAAAACTAAATAAAACTAAAAATTAAATCCTAACAAAATAAAAATAAAAACCTAATAAAAATAAAACTAAAGTCCCAAAAAAATAAACAAAGAAACTTAGAAAAATAAATTCCTAAAAACTTATCATAATAAAAATAAAATAAAAACTAAAAATCAAAATAAAACAACACTAAATAAAAAAATGGCAAATAAATCCTAAAAATCCTAAAAGTTTTAATTCTAAAAATAAATAAAATAAAATATATTAAATTCCTAATTTGTAAAATAAAATTCAAATAATTAAAATAAAAATTACAAATCAAATAAAAATAGACCCTAAAGTCCTAAAAATATAAAATCTAGTAAAACTAAAAATAAACTACTAAAACTAATTCTAAAAAAATAAAATAAAGACTAAAATTAAAAACTAATCAAAAATAAAAAACAATAAGAACTAGAAAATATAAAATAAATTGTAGGAAATTCTAGATAAATAAAAAATAAAACCTAAAAATGAAAAATAAACATCTAAAAAAAATCTAAAAACTGAAACTAAACACACGTGGGGTCCGGGTGAAGGTTTGGTGTAGGTTAGGCTTAGGTAGGGTACGGGACTGTGGAATTAGCTCCATAAATCGCACATTTGCCTTGTAATAAGCATTTGAACTCTGCAAACGACGATTATGCCTGCACATTAAACAATTAAGCAAATAAGACCCAATTTGTCGAGAATTAACAACTAAAATGCGTCTATTCGGGGTATATAATGTACACTTTTGGATGCTTATCAACAACATTCGTTCTCTATCCGCAATGGTGCCACACACAATGTGTTTATCGTTGGAGTAATATTCTTCTTAGTTGGAAACATCTTCATTTGTTTATTTCCTTTTTAATTTCATTAGTGTTAATGTTTTACAACACTATTAAGTTACACATACCAACTTTCCAATGTATAGCCATTGACATTTGTTCCACACCATCACGAACCACTTTTTCAAACTAGACATTTCTTTACTTTCTTTACTTAAGAAATCTAATTACACTTGAAGACTAATTTTATAAGAAAATACCATTTATTTAATTCAACATGTGTAGTTTTAGAACCTTTTGCTCATTATATCTTTAATCCCATTTTCACACACTTGAAGACTAAAATTTCCACTTTTTCTTTATTCCATGTTTAAACCTAACTAAGTCTTCTTTAAACTCGTTTATACATTCATCATCTAAATAATATAAGTTTATATGCATTAAAGGATGAAATTTGAACATTAAAATCCTATTAAATGGTTTAAACACATTTTTCATTCTACAAATTCATCATACTTGCAAAAATACACTTTCAAGTCATAAAAGACATTTTTTTTAAATTAGAATATTATTGATGATAAAGGAGAAAAATAGCCTTTCTCCGGTGGCTTACATTCTAGAATTGGAGATGTCAAAGTCATCAATAAAAACATTAAAAAATCTAGAGAAAGGACCTTTATAAGGTCGAGCTTTAAAAACAATAACAATATCATAGTGAATGGCCTGGATGATCGATTTGGATTTCATTGGGATACCGTCAAAATTAGCTTTGTTCCTGGAGCACCAAATCTGCCAACAAATAAAGAGGGGAAGAATTTTACAAAGAATAGATCTAATATTTCTTCCACGGCAATTTATCCACCATGAAATGATTTTAGATCTCAGTGTAAAATGTAAAATGACATTTAGTTTCTTCAAACTCAAAAAATGTCCATTTTTCATAAAATCTTCATTTTTACAAGAAACTTTAAAATATTATTTCACCAATGTATAATAAAATAAATCATCACTTTCAAACATTCTATTTCATAAAATGTTTAATCATCAATATTATTAGAAAATACATCATTTTCACAAATACTAACTTTAATATTTCAAGACTTTGAAATATTCATTCATTCTTCATTTTTAACAAATAACATTTTACCAATATTCTTACTCCATAAAAATATTTATTATTTACGACACATGATTTCATCATTTAATCAAATGTAATCTAACTACAAGACTATAAATAATGCAAAATAGAGTCTTAATACATAGAGTAAGGTTTTTCCACCTCTAAAGGATCCAATGGTGATAGAAATATTGGTGTATGAGGAGCAATCCCCACCTCCAAAGGTTGGCTCAAGGGGTTAGCAAATGCATCCTCCAAAAATGCTCCAAATGTGCTCCATGCAAGCTTCCAGGCAAGACCCACTTCATACTCCATGGAAGCTCTCATCATCTTTTCCAAAAATCCTCCAACACTTTTCCAAAATTTATTTCTCTTCTTCAACAATGGTGAAAATGGGTGTAAAAACTTCAAACATGTTGAAATACATAAGGAAAATGGTGTTTCATGGTGGTAGAATGGTGGAGGAGTGGTGGGAGAAGCCCTCTTATGGAGAAAGACCACCTCTTACCTTTTTCTCTCCCTTCTTGCATTTTTGTCCAACAAATGAGCCCAAAACACCCATTTAAAACCCTCTAAAACTTAAAATTCTCATTTGGCCCAATCTGGATTGAACTTGGCTAGACAACACACCAAATCAAGGGCTAGAAATGTGACAGCGCACAAGGGCAATCTGATTAAATTTTTTTGATCCACTTTGTTCGAACCATAAGCCCATCTCGCTCGAATGACATCTCTAACTCGTTCTAAGCTTGGCTTCGTGTGACCTTCACATGACATGGAAATGTAATATAGTGGCATCTCGTTTGAAGGATAGCTTATCGCGACCTTCACGTGAGATGCCCAACTCAATTCTAACGATAGGCCAATGTTGTTAAAACGACCCTTTATCCTTTACCCTTTGTTTTTCTTTAACTTTTAATCGACAATTCTTCTATAATTACCATCAGACCTCATTGCATCACAATTTATACAGATTTTTAATCGAACTGTTAGGGCAGGGTATTATAATTCTTCCTCTTTTTGTGCAAGATTATTTTTGTTTATGTTAAGAGAAAATGATTAATTTGACACTATCATTGTAGAGAAATCTTCTTAACTTTGTCGGAAAGGATCTTGTGGAAGATGTCATCCCAATCCCCTAGTTTTGCATGTCTTTATTTCCTTATTCCAGCGCTTTAATATTATCTAGTTTTATTATTAATTTTAATGTCGTTGTTTAATACAAATTGCTTTATTCATTGTACAACCTTGGTGTCAATTTAAATTTTCAGGGATTTATGCTTCAACAATTTAACTGGATGGATTCCAAAATTGCTATTCAATTTGAGTTCACTCGCTTAGTTGTAATAAACATCGAATCAACAAAGATGTGGACCTTGTGATTTCTTCGACAAAGATGAGAACACAGAAGTTAACTTTTGCCCACTGCTATTTATTTGTTTATTTATTTTTAATATTTGTTTTTTATGTGTTAACAATGAAATTGGTTAAGTTCTAGTGTTCTTCTTTAAGGGTAAAATTAAATTTTCTTTGGAAAAACTATAGGTACTAACTCCTAAAACAGAAGGCATTAGAGGATAGAGTTTTATTTATTAGATTCTTCTAGAACAATTATATGGTACCATTGCTATCGTCATGGTCAAATGGTTAATTCTATCCCCGTGTTAGATCTAATATGTTATGTTTATATAAGTGTTCACGTCAATGGAGTTAAAAATCTAGGTCATATGTTAGTATAAAACTACTACAAGTTGTTCAATTGTATTTCCTTCTTGGATCAACCAATAAAACTTACAAATGTATGCATAAGAACTTATATAGTTTCGTGTATTAATTATAAAATAACGTACACTTTTAGTCCAATACAAATAATGTACACTTTCATTACAAATGTATGGAGTCTGGAAGGTACACTTTCATTATAAATTACGTAAACTTTCTTTACAAATGTATGGTGTCTGGGATGTAATTCATTTTATATTATAATAATGGAAGTTTTTAATAACCATATGATTGATCATTGGTACATATGGACTATTAAGGGAGTATATGACTGTACGTCATGATCATTTGATTATGATTAATACAAGGATCTGATCATCTAATTGTGTAATTTAGTTATTGCTTGATTGCTTTTCCTAATATAATTGGTTCTGTCATGATCTATATATGTTTGCTCATTCATTGTAAACGTGTATTCATGTACAAATAATTGGTTTTGTTATGGATCAATGTATGTTTGTTATCTTTTGGTGAATGATCATCTAATTGTGTAATTTATAAGCTTTATGAAGCGTGAATAAATTTCATTACAATGTAACCTGTAGGAATTGACCGCATAGTCAGTGGACTCCCGATTTGAGAATATGACGATAATTTACAAATATATAGACTCAGGTTTAAAACCATGCCGTTAGAGTGTGAAAACTCACAATAGCTCCCAAATAGCCCCAAAGAGGCACGAACACCTTGCACGGGACCAATGTAACTTGTAGGAGATGATCGTGTAGTCATGGGACTATAGATTTGATAATATGATGATAATTTATAAATATCTAGACTTCCGCATAAAAAATGTCATTAGAGCGAGAAAACTCAAAATAATTCCCAAACAGCCTTATAAGAGGCATGAACACCTCACACGGGACAAATTTATCTCATAGGAACTGAGCGCGCAGTCACGGGACCCCCAAATTGGGAATATGATGATAATTTGCAAATGTCTATACTTGGTTTAAAAACATACCGTTCAAGGGGAAAAACTAAAAATAACCTCGTAAGAGGCACGAACATCTCGTACGGGACCAATATAACTCGAAATAACTGATCGTGTAGTCACAAGACTCTTCGTTTGAGAATATGATGATAATTTATAAATATATAGGTTTAAAAACATGATATTCAAGGATAAAAGCCAAAACAACCCCCAAACAGCCCTCTAAAAAGCACGAACACCTTATACTGGACCAATGTAACTCGTAGGAACTGACCTCGTAGTCATGAGATTTCTTGTTTAGGAATATGATGATAATTTGCGAATATCTAGACTTCGTCTTAAAAAAATATCCCTAGAGCGCAAAAACCCAAAATAACCCCCAAACGGCATGGGACCAATGTAACTCCTAGGAACTGACCATGTAATCACGGGACCCCGAGTTTGAGAATATGATAATAATTTGTAAATATCTAGACTTAGGCTTAAAAACTCACCGTTAGAGGGAAAAAACCCAAAACAATCCCAAATAGCCTCGTAAGAGGCACAAACACCTCGCAAGGGACCAATGTAATTCCTAGGAACTCGTCGTGTAGTCATAGGACCTACAGTTTGAAAATATGATGATAATTTGCAAATATCTAGACTTTGGTTTAAAAATATTTCGTTAGAGGGCAAAAACCCCAAATAACCCCCAAAAGGTCCCATAAGAGGCACAAACACCTCGCACGGGACCAATGTCACTCATAGGAACTGATCGTATAGCCACGGGACTTCTGATTTGATAGTATGATGATACTTTGTAAATATTTACACTTAGGCTTAAAAACATGTCGTTCAAGGGAGAAAACCTAAAATAACCCCCAAACGGCTCCGTACGAGGCATAGACACCTCGTACGAGAACAATGCAACGTGTAAGAACTGGTCGCGTAGTCATGAGACTTCTAGTTTGAGAATACGATGATAATTTGCAAAATTCTTGACTTAGGCTTAAATATGTCGAAAAGTATACACAATTATTCTGCTTGAATACAACTTTTTAAACAATATTTGATTACTGATATCATCTTTTTTTTCTTCAGGATAACATTTAAGTGTTACCTTTTTTCCATATAGAACACACGAACAAGTCAATAGTTTACACTAGGGAGATTATTTATTTATTGGTGTCGACATTCAGGATTGCTTTTTTTGATGCGTTATGGCTGTGCGAGCTTTCTTGATTTTATTATTTAATTTTATGTCCGCGCGAGCTTTTATAATATTATTGTTGATTTTTATGGCCATGCATGCTTTAAATTAGAGAAGGTTTTATATTAACAGGTTTTAGAATGTCCATAAAACAGAGTAAACTTTGCCCAATATTTGTTTGGTCTGTGAACTATTAAGACTTGTATTATTTTGAAGTTTAATATGTACATTAGTTTTTGATCAATGTGCCAGATTCACAAATTGTGGATTTTCTGGATTTTTTTGCAAATAATAAATATTTATTTTTGACATATTTGCAATTTACTGATTCTCCTCATTTGTTTGCAAATAATATATATGTTTTTATTTAGTGAAAAATCTGTCACAGTTTATAATCGTGCCAAATCTGCATTAGATTATTAAATATGAGTACGCTTATGACACAATTTGGAACACTTTATAACCGTGCCAAAAGCGTACCAGAAAATGAAAGTCTGTCACGATTTAAAACTGTGCCAAAAGAGTGCCAGATTCAAAATCTGAAATGGTCAATTCTAGCATGATTTTAAATCATGTCAGATTGGGTTTGGCACGATTTTAAACCGTTCCAGATTGCTATTTTTAGTGTATTGCTCACGGGCCATCATAGTGACAACTGTAAGGACAAATTGAGTCAATTTGTATGTTTTATCTTTATTCTGTGGTTGGATAAACTTGTTTGAGTCATAGGTTAGGATTTGGTTTTTTATCCTTCAAGCCCGTGACGTATTATTGAACATTATTACGGTAAAAAAATAAAGACACATCGAGTATATATCGTGTTTTAAGACAAGTTTCATCTTCATCATTCGAGGGATCTTAGTGAGCTATAAATTCATGTTTATGTTTATTCCCTAGATTGAATTTTGGGTGTTGGTTTATAAAAAGGTTTTATAAGTTCTTTAAAATGTTTTTTGAAAAAATACAACATGTCGTTGGAATGACTTTAGGTTTATCATTCGAATAAGTTATGCACCTCGTTAGAAAAGTGCTCCAATGAACTTCGAATGATCTGTTTTTAGATTTCTTTAGAATCTCATTGGAAGTCTCATTAGAAGATTTTCGAATGAGATCTGTAGCCTCATTCAAACGATATCCAATTTTGTTTGGACGAGCCGACATGTTTTCCATTATATATGTCACTTTTTAATCTCATCTTATTTTTGGAAAACCTCCAATTAATAGGAGTGCGGAGAAGTAGTTTTATGAGAGACTTTTCCAAGATTTTTAAGTTCCTAAACTTTTTAAAAGAGCTCTCTAAGTATATGTGTTTGTTTTGGAAAAAAAACATTTTCCAAACTAAAGCCCTAGTTTGCACCCATGTTTGAGATCCAAGAATCATACATACATATGTCATTTTGATATATCCTTGTTTTGCATCAAAGTAGTTTAATCTTTTGTAAGGACCAAATTTCCAATTGAGTCTTAATGTAGTTAAGACTTATTCTCCAAATAAAACACGTTTGAGTCATAGGTAGATTTTTATTGTCTGATCACTACGAGACTACGACGTGTCAAAGATTAATTGAAGACGTTATGACAAAGCCATAAGGAATTAATCAGGCCAAAGTTTAATTGGTGAAATTTCTCGTCTTCAAGGTTTAATTGCATTCTAAGATCACACAAGTATGAGTTCACAATGTGAATGAAACTCAAAATTTTATTTTACAAAAAGAAGGATGCTATTTTTAAGAAAATGTTTTTAAAATGTTTTATTTGTTTACACTTCATTTTTATCAGATATGGACATATTAGAGCTGGATAAGAGATGGATTAATTAAAACTATGTTTTCAAAGATGGTTTAATTAAAACTCTAATCTGACGACGTCGTTCAAATGACACTTGATGTCGTTCAAATGAGACCTGATATCATTTGAACGATATAGTGTCTCACTCAAACGAGATCTGACACCGCCTTAAAATAATTATAAATAGGCGTGTCCAATTTTCTCAAAGTGAATGCGAAAAATAGTTTACCGTATAGAAAGGTTTCTACACAAAGTTTTCTAAGTGTTTTTACTATAAAACATCCTTAGAGTTTACAAAGATCTGAGTTATATTTATCATATGCTTATGTGATCTTTGTTGCACCAAGTTTTGTTTGTTCAACACTGTATAATTGTTGGTTTTATGGTGGAGAAGCGAAGAAGGTTACTTTCGTGTTCAACATCGTAGATGACAGAAGGCCGTATCGATGGATATCGAGGCATTCATTGAGGCAACTGCTGTGGATGAGCATCGTAGAAGAAGGTTACTTTCTGCGCGGGCACTGTGAAGATTGGTAGAAGATCAGAGGAGCGTCAAGTCTCATAGGTGGATCGAGTCGTTGTATAAGACTACCGTCTGACTTTGTAAAACCATTGTCATAGTGATTGTCTGTCCTGGGCCGTCCGAGGTTTTTACCCGATTGAATGCTTAGGGTTAAACAAGATAAAATTAGGTTAAGTTAATTTGTGTCATAATTTGGTGTGGTTTGATAAAATTAAGAAAGAGTTGGTTTATATTCATCCTTAACTTAATTCTACTCAAGCAAAATTTTTGTTGAAAGTTAAATATACGAGGACCTACAATTTTTTATCAGAGCTAGAAATACATTTTTATTATGTTTGATCCCTTTTTGCTTGTAAGGATGAATTTTGGAAATTATAATAGTTTTCGCACTCTTATTTTTGATGGCACTAATTATGCTTATTGGAAAATGCGAATGAAAAGTGCTTTAAAATCTATTAATGAGGGTATTTGGTTAGCGGTTGAAAAAGACTGGACACCACTTGTCACACGAGAGGGCGATGTCACAAGTTTGGGAACCCATTGAGTAATGGACTGAGACTGAACATAGGCTTGCACTGTATAATTCTAAAGGTCTTCATGTTATTTTCCCGCATGTCACACCTGAAGAGTATAATCGTATCATGACTTATGAAACTTCGAAAGAAGCTTGGGATACACTTGCACTCACTCATGAGGGAACGGGCATGGTTAGGGCGTCTAAGTTGAAAAATCTCACTACACAATTTGAGACGATTTAGATATTAGAGAGTGAGATGTTTGATGAGTTTTACACTACGCTGTCCACTATTTTTAATCCTGCGTTTAACCTACGTGAGAAGATTCCCAATAACCGAGTGAATAAGAAAATTTTGAGATCGTTGCCAAGTCGGTTTGATGAGAAAGTGATTATTATGAATTCCCTTGGTTTGCTTAACTCGTCTAAACTAGAAGAGATCGTAGGAGACCTTCAAACCTATGAACTCAATATGTTTACCTCCAAGCAAGTGCCAAAGAAAGAAAAGGGCATTGCTATGAAAGCCTTGAAGGAGGAAACTAAAGTTTCAAATGACGATTCCGATTCTAACTTTGAGGATGTCGTCTTGTTAGCATGAAAGTTCAAAAAACTTCTTCAAATTCAAAAGAAATCGAAAGATTCCAAAAAGTTTGAGAAATTCAAGAACAAGGGAGAATCCACTCCTAAGGATCAGAGTGAGAAACCTAAGAGAGATGAGTTTAATAGGTGTTTCGGGTGCGAGGGGTATGGTCACAAAGTTGTTGAGTGTCCCAGTAGACTTAAGAAAGAGGGAAAAATACTGATAGCATACAATGCCACCTTAAGTGATAATGAACCATAAGAGGGAGATAATTCCCCCATTGAGCGTAATTTTGTTGCGTTTATGGCATGTTGTGTGAGCGACGATGATATATCTTCCCTCGAGGATACTCATGTGCATGACACTTCCGAGGCTGTTGAGAGTGCTTCCCGAGAGGGTGAGGGTGATGAGAGCGAGGATGAGGAGATCGACGTAGGATAGTTTTAAGTTACATTTCGAGAGATTTTTAGGAAACGATGAAGGTGAAGAAGGCTAACTTGAAATTCCAAGGTAAGTTGAATGGGCGTGCCGTTGAAAATAATGATGCATTAATTGAGCATCTTAGGGCAGGAGAAAAGAAGCTTAGGGAGAAGGTAGAGTACTTCAATAAAGAGAGAGACACCCTTAAAGGTTTGATGTAGGCCTTGAAAAAGAAGTTGCTAGAGTTTAAAGAGTCTAGCCGTTTACTTGAGTTTAGGATTAAGGATGTAAGGACATTTCTGTCCATTAGCAGTTTATATGTCGTACGCTGTTACACCGTTGATAAAATTCAAGAATCATACACTCATCAATGGAATCCAAATATCAAAAGGGGAACAGACCGGACCGATCCGGCCCAGATAAAAGAATCGATCTGGTTCATCCGGACCGATCCGCCTAAAGAGACCGGACTGATCTGCCTGCTGAGGTGAGGCCAGTGTACCCCGGATCCATAGCGAACCGATGAAGCTAAAAAGCTGAACCGATCCGATGCCAATCGGATCGATCCGCCTTCAAAAAGGAACCGATCCGATGTTATCGGACCGATCTGCCTAAAGAGACCGGACCGATCCGACGAGGATAATTTCAAACAGATCGTGTTCAGATCATGTTCCGAATTTTAGGGCTCAAGTTCTCCTATTTAATCCCACTACGGGAAGTGGTTTTTCCAAGACTTCTACACACGATTTTCAGAGTAGAGAAAGCCCTAAGTCTTCACCTATTGAGTACTAATACTCTAGGTATTTTGATTCACACAAATTTCATTCATTTGTGAATCTTTTTGGTAACCCAGGAACGCAGTTTTTGCAGTTCAACCCTTGTGGAGGAGACCGTTCTTCTTCTCCATTGCAGCCCTACTTGAAAGGGATAATTCCAGCCGCGACTATAGAATCCGATACCTGAGGGTAATTCTTAGTCAACTTGTATTTTCATTGTAATCCGATTGTAAGCCGTTTTCTTACAAATTATAGTGAAAATAAATGGTTTTGCCCCTATGGGGGATTTTTCCTTAATTATGTGTTTTTGAATAACTCTTGCATGATTTCATATTGTTTCAATCACACCTAGTTGCATGTTTAGGGTCTATTTGGGTTAAAAGGTGTTTAATATATAATTTGATCATTTGAACGCGAGCACACACGTTCTCAAATTGGTATCAGAGCAGGTTACACTAATCTATCGCGTATTCCTTTTCCGCAAAATTTTTCTAAGATATCAATTCTCTAAAAAATTGATTTTTGAAAAAGTGAGTGTTCAAATGGAGAAGTCATATTATAAAATGCCTGTTTTTGACGGGACAAATTATGCTTATTGGAAAGCCCGTATGAGGTCGACTTTAAAAGCCATTGATGAACGTGTTTGGATTTTGGTTGAACGAGGGTGGACTCCTCCCACCGTGACTGTTGATAATGTGA
Source organism: Sambucus nigra (assembly GCA_949130495.1). Classification (NCBI taxonomy): domain Eukaryota; kingdom Viridiplantae; phylum Streptophyta; class Magnoliopsida; order Dipsacales; family Adoxaceae; genus Sambucus; species Sambucus nigra. The sequence continues at coordinate 303,110,289 of OX422207.1, read as the reverse complement.
CCAACTTGAAACCTGACACTTCTTGGACTGATGAAGAATTTAAATGGTCTTCTTTTAATTCTAAGGGTCTTAGTGCTATTTCTGGGTCTGTCACACCTGATGAGTTCAAACGCATAATGACGTGCACCACGTCAAAAGAGGCATGGGATGTTTTACAACTTACCCATTAAGGAACTAATGCTGTGAAAGAGTCTAAGTTGCAAAATTTGACAACTCAATTTGAAACAATCACCATGCATGAATCTGAATGCTTTGATGAATTTTATGCTAGACTTTCTGACATTGTGAATACTAGCTTTAATCTTGGTGAACATATTCCTAATGCTAGAGTTGTTAAAAAGATTCTTCGTTCTTTGCCTAAGCGTTTTATCCCTAAAGTCACTGTGCTAAATTCTATGGGTAATTTAAATACGCTAAAATTGGAAGAACTTGTAGGAGATTTGCAAACTTATGAAATTGATATGTTCCCTAAAACTGCTAAATCTAAAGATAAGGGAATTGCACTTAAAGCCCAAGAGAGAAGGAGTTAGGGGTCGGCTAGAAAGAGGGTAGAGTCTTCTAGAAAGAGAGAGACTGACACGTCTGATTCAGAGTGTGATTTTGACTTAGATGATTTGGCTCTTTTTGCAAAAAATTTCAAGAGGATTCTCAAATTTAAGAAAAATGGCAATTTTAAAGATAAAAAGAAATTTGAGAAAAATAAGTTTGTAAAGAAAAATGAAAAAGATTCCAAAAATCCTCCTCTGAAAGAAAGTGAGAGATGTTTTGAGTGCGATGGTAGGGGTCATAGAGCCTTTGAGTGTGCCAATCGTCTGAATAGAGAGAAAGGGAAAGCTGTCCTTAATGCTACCCTTAGTGACGACAGTGAGGTCGAGACGGTGGATTCAGGAGACGAGTCACCGCATGAGTGTAACTTCACCGCATTCATGGCCAGCCAAGTGAGCACTCCTAGTTATCCTCACGACGTTGAGGATGATGCTTCACAGGGACACCTCGACAGTGAGATCGATGAGAGTGAGGGGGAGGATGACTCAAGTGAGAGCGAGAGTGATATTCAACGCGCCTACGCTGAGTTATATTCTGAGTCTTTTAAAACTAAAAAGCGTAACAAAGCGTTAGCTCTTAAGATCACCTGCTTAGAGGAATATTTAAGGAAAGAGAGAGAAAGAGAGTCCTCCACCTGCACCGCACTGAGAGAGAGAGAATCTACCTGTGTCGAGACTGAGAGTTTGTTTAGAGAGAGAGAGTGTGTTTTAGAGAAAGAGAAAGAGGACTTGATTAAACAAGTGGCTAGTCTTACGAGTCAGCTCCATTCCTCCGTGGAGACTCGAAAGAAACTTGAAGCCCTTGTTGCCCACCTGACTCATGATTTTGAGAAAGCACGGGAAGTCAAGGTTCAAATCAAGGACAGATTTGGGAAGATGGGATAGATGCTCCTCGGCCCCGTTTTAGGTTTTGGTGATCGGCAAGGAATTGGATATGATGGTGCCTCCACGTCCCAAATTTCACCTGGACCAGTTCCTGAGTTTACTACGAATCCTTATGGCCGTCGTCAAAAACCTCGAAGGAGAGTTCAACCAAGAAAAGCAAACCAAGTCCGCCTTTGACTGTGATCTTTTGTACTTATTGCAAAAGAAAAGTCCACCTTAGGGAGTCTTGCTATAGCATGGGTCGAACACGACGTACTACTGCTCCACCACGTCATACTAATGAGTTTTCTAGTCTGAGAGAGCGAGTTGAGTTCTTAGCTGCCACGACCCAGAGTTTAATGGAAGAATTCAGACGGATGTCTCTACCGTTAGTGAATGCTTCTCACATTACAGCTAAAACCAACAACAACAAAGGAAAACAAAAGGCCATCTCTGCTTGGGTGCCTAAGAAAGATAAAAAGGCCTTTGTTGTTCATGTTGCTCTCAAAGCTCATAATATCTCACAGTGGTATTTTGATAGTGGGTGCCCCAGACACATGACAGGTGATGCCTCTTTTTTTATGACTCTTGAGGACTATCAGGATGGCAGAGTCACCTTTGGAGATGGGATCAAGTCTAGCATTTTAGGATGTGGTACTGTTGAGTTACCTCGATTTCCTAAGCTAGAAAATGTTTTGTACGTCAAAGGTTTGAAAGCAAACCTTCTCAGCATTAGCCAGCTGTGCGACACTGGCTTTGCAGTAAAGTTTGACCGAGACGCGTGTAAAGTCTATAATCAAGCTGGTAAACTTTTGATGCAAGGGGTGAGGACCGAGGATAATTGCTATGGGACTGAGCCCACGTCCTCACTTGTCTGCAACAGCGCCACGATCACTCCTATGGATCTGTGGCATCAACGTCTAGGTCATGTGAACGTTAGAGATCTAAATAGACTAGCTAAAAAGGACCTAGTACGTGGCTTACTATCTCTTGGAAAGTCAACTTCGACCGTTTGTGGACCCTGTCAGTTGGGAAAACAAATTCGTAGTCCTCATAGGAAGTTACATTCCATTACCACCTCTCGTGTTCTTGAGTTGATTCACATGGATCTTATGGGTCTCACTCGTACTGATAGTCTAGGTGGTAAGAGGTACATTCTTGTGATGGTAGATGATTTCTCCAGGTACTCCATTATAGGTTTTCTGAGAGAGAAATCCGATGCTGTAGATTTTTTAACGACCAAGTGCCGTGCCCTACAAAATCAACACGGTGTCACTATTAACAGGATACGTAGTGACAATGGCACTGAATTCACATAAGCAAAGGTAGACCTTTACTGTGATAGCCTAAGGATCAAACATGAGTTTTCTGCTGTGAGAACTCCTCAGCAAATTGGGATTGTTGAGAGAAAGAATAGAACGATCCAAGAGATGGCTAGATCTATGCTTCTAGGTCATAAAATTTCTAGGAGATTTTGGGCAGAGGCAGTGTCTACTGCATGCCACACGGTGAATAGGGTGTATTTGCGTCCACACACACTTCAGACTCCTTATGAGTTGTGGACTGGCAAGAATCCTAACCTAGCATATTTCCGTGTTTTTGGGAGTAAATGCTACATCCTACGGGATAGAGAGCAATTAGGAAAGTTCGACTCCCGGAGCGACGAGGGAATATTTCTAGGATATTCATCGACTAGCAGAGCGTACCGGGTTTTTAACCTAAAGATCTCTAAGGTTATGGAATCAATAAACGTCACCGTGCAAGATGACGAACCTTCGACGGTTATTGATCCTAACCTTCAGTGTGAGGATGAGGAGTGTTCTGACAGTGATTTACCTATTCCTCTCTCACACTATGTGGACCCTACTCCTGTGTTAGGGGACACACCTGCTTGGGTTCGCAAGAGTTATGACCCGTCTGCCATTGTTGGCGATCCCACTCTAGGGGTCAAGACTCATGCTCAGCTAGAGAACGTTGTTATCCATCTTTGCTACACGTCCAAAGTCGATCCCAAGAACCATAAAGAAGCACTCAAGGATGAACACTGGATATCTGCTATGAAGGATGAGTTGCTTCAGTTTAAAAAGAACAATGTCTGGGAACTTGTCCCCCGACCTAGTGAGACTAATGTGATAGGTACCCGGTGGATTTTCAAGAACAAAATGGATGAAAATGGTACCATAATCAGAAATAAGGCTAGGTTGGTCGCTCAAGGATACACACAGATAGAGGGTGTAGACTTTGGGGAGACATTTGCTCCTGTTGAGAGGCTTGAGTCCGTCTGTCTTCTGCTCGCCATCGCATGTCATCTACGCTTCAAGGTATATCAGATGGATGTCAAGAGTGCATTTCTAAATGGCATTCTACAGGAGGAGGTTTATGTGGAACAACCAAAAGGGTTTGAAGATCCTCAGCACCCAGAGCACGTCTACTATCTTAGAAAAGACTTGTATGGTTTGAAGCAAGCACCCCGTGCTTGGTACGAGAGGCTTACTTCCTATCTCTTAGCTCGTGGCTTCAAGAGGGGGGGAGTAGATATGACGTTGTTCGTCAGGAGAGATGACAGTGCTATTTTGGTTGCCCAGGTCTATGTGGACGACATAGTCTTTGGATCCACATGCTCCCAGCATGCTCATCACTTTAAGGAGGAGATGAAAAGTGAGTTTAAGATGAGCATGGTTGGTGAGCTTACATTCTTCCTTGGTGTCCAGGTTCGTCAGCTAGAGGATGGGATGTTCATCTCCCAATCCAAGTATGCTAGAGACCTAGTGAAGAATTTTGGTTTAGACTCCGCTAAGCATGCACGTACACCTATGAGTACCACTACCAAGCTTAGTAAGGACACTTCAGGCAAGGACGTAGAGCAAACCTTTTATCGGAGTATGATAGGTAGTCTTCTCTACTTGACTGCCAGTCGTCCTGACATCGCCTTTAGTGTTGGAGTCTGTGCTCAATATCAGGCGTCCCCAAAAGAGTCACATTTACTTGATCTAAAACTTATTATTAAATACGTAAGTGGGACTCTATCACACGGTATTTGGTATTCCTTTGATACCGATGACCGTTTGTCCGCCTATTCGGATGCCGATTGGGCTGGGGATGTAGATGGATATAGGAGCACTTCTGGTGGGTGTTTCTATTTTGGTTCTGCTCTTGTCTTGTGGCTGAGCAAGAAGCAAAATTCCATCTCTTTGTCCACTGCGGAGGCTGAGTACATAGCCGCCGGGAGTTGTTGCACACAACTCTTGTGGACGAAGCAAATATTGGAGGATTATGGGATTTCACAAGACACCATGATCATTTCTTGTGATAACACGAGCACAATACACATATCCCGTAATCCCGTCCAGCATTCGCGCACAAAACACATCATGATACGTGAGCACTTTATTCGTCAGTTAGTTGAGGAGAACACTGTATCCCTGAGTTTTGTTCCCACCGACCGTCAGTTAGCCGATATTTTCACGAAACCTTTAGATGCCCTTAGTTTTGAGAGTCTTAGGAAGTCTTTGGAGATTTGCACAGTTGACTGAGGGGTTGGTCTATGTCTAGAATAGGATGCTTCTTCATGATCATATCATATGCTTCCTATTGCTAGTCTGTTTTATATGTACCATGGCTTAGTTGTACAACTTTTATGTATTCTTTTTTCTTTTTATAATTCTTTAAAAAAAAAATACAAAAAGATTTTCCTTTAAGAAAAATTTTGAGAATAGCACAAAAAGATTTTATTTTGATAATATTTTTGAAAAAGGCCAAAAAGATTTTTCTGTTTTTTCTCCTTTTATGGATGAGCATTTAAGTTAGCCAAGTCACAACTTCATTCCATATCCCCATGTGACTGTTTGATAGAGATTTCAGAGGCTACATGATTTCATCCATGTGCTTTACATTGTATGGAGTCTTTGAGATGTAATTCGTGATATCTTCCTACATGTTTGACTCCTATATCCTTTATTGCACACATGCACGGCTATATTTGATTGTTGCACTTGTCAATCTCATGTTGGCTTGAGTGTTTCCATCTCAATCCTGTCTATACAATGCCTAAAATGCGATAAAACTTGACAAGATTGGAATGCATGTAAAAACCGTTTTGGTGAGACTGTGTGTTTTTGAATAACGGGGAGGGGCTGCGAAAGGTCATTATCTCTCCTTTGCGCAAAAGCCACCGTTAAAAAGGACCTAAAAAATGGAGGAATTTTAATATCCGAGGTCCAAAGAGGTTAAAAGAGCCCAGAAAAATTTAAAGGCAATAAAAAGAAATTCATGCCAAATATGGGCCTCTTAGGTTTCACCATCAATTCTCCAAAGTTTGAGAATTTAGAATGCCTCTATTCAAAATAATATCTGAGGGAGTTTGGTTGGAGAATATAAACGGGTTTGCACTTCCTTGAAAGTCCTGAAAAAGCATAATATCATTTTGGATGTTATTGGTGTGAAAATCACTTTGAGCTTTGATTTGGTAATTTGTTTGAGTCAATATCTTATATTGTCATTCTTTTACACCAAAGGAAGCATTTGAGTTCATTCGCTAGGAATATCCAATATTCATCGTGCACATATGGCATGTTTGTATGCATTGATTTCCCTATCGAATTTGATCACACCACTTCATTTACGCTATCACTGACTTGGTTACTTTGTGTTCATTCATGGTGTGATTTTATCCGTGTGACACCCCGCTCTTGCTTATTTGATTTATTTCTCTCATTTGTCTATTTGGGGACATCATAAAAAGGGGGAGAATGAATTATCTTATTATGGGGGGGAGTTAGTTTTGAAAGTTTGAGTTTGTTCATAAATTGGTATATATGTTTATCTCCCTTCAAAGTCTATATGTCACGTGGTATTTTGCTTTATCTCATGTGTGTAGGTACTACTTTGATGATCACTTAATTGCACACCCTGATGAGAAAAGCGTTGAGATTCCTGCATATTTGAAGACCAAACGCTGTAGTCTTATTCACTTGTACTCTTTCAGTTTTGGGTTCATGGAAGGGTAGATTTGTATAGGCATTTTTTATGATTGATAATTCGGATGTTTGTTTTTATGTTTATACCTGCATAGACATAGGGGGAGATTTGTAAGGACATTTCTGTCCATTAGCAGTTTATATGTCGTACGCCGTTACACCGTTGAGAAAATTCAAGAATCATACACTCATCAACAGAATCTGAATATCAAAAGAGGAATAGACCGGACCGATCTGGCCCAGATAAAAGAACCGATCTGGTTCATCCGGACCGATCCGCCTAAAGAGACCGGACCGATCCGTCTGCTGAGGTGAGGCCAGTGTACCTCGGATCCATAGCGAACCGATGAAGCTAAAAAGTCGAACCGATCCGATGCCAACCGGATCGATCCGCTTTCAAAAAGGAACCGATCCGATGTCACCGAACCGATCCGCCTAAAGAGACCGGACCGATCCGACGAGGATAATATCAAACAGATCGTGTTCAGATCATGATCCGAATTTTAGGGCTCAAGTTCTCCTATTTAATCCCACTACGAGAAGTGGTTTTTCCAAGACTTCTACACACGATTTTCAGAGTAAAGAAATCCCTAAGTCTTCACCTATTGAGTACCAATACTCTAGATATTTTGATTCACACAAATTTCATTCATTTGTGAATCTTTTTGGTAACCCAGGAACGCAGTTTTTGCAGTTCAACCCTTGTGGAGGAGACCGTTCTTCTTCTCCATTGCAACCCTACTGGAAAGGGATAATTTCAGCTGCGACTACAGAATCCGATACCTGAGGGTAATTCTTAGTCAACTTGTATTTTCATTGTAATCCGATTGTAAGCCGTTTTCTTACAAATTATAGTGAAAATAAATGGTTTTGCCCCTATGGGGAATTTTTCCTTAATTATGTATGTTTGAATAACTCTTGCATGATTTCATATTGTTTCAATCACACCTAGTTGCATGTTTAGGGTCTGTTTGGGTTAAAAGGTGTTTAATATATAATTTGATGATTTGAACGCGAGCACACACGTTCTCAAAGGAGTTGGAGGAGAGTTTGAGAGACTCGTCAAGAGTTAAGTTTGGCTTGGAGTCTAGGTTGGAGATGTAAGGACACAAATTTCCAATTGAGTCCATATATAGTTTTGGCTCAATTCCGGACAAAAACATTTATTCATAGGATAGTATGAAAATGTAATATTCTCAAGCCTATGAAATGTTTGTTGAAGACGTAGCATCAAAGAGTATAAAGCTTCATCAAATATGCCGGTTTGCATGCCTCGTTTCTACGTCATCAATCATAGTTCCACGCTCCAAAGGTATGAATGCAATTATATATATATATATATATATAGGAGCTTGGAACAAGTTTATTGGGTGTTAGGTTTAATAAAAACTGCGTTTTGTTTTAAGAAAGAAATTATATAAGACTTTAAATTAAGTTCATAAAGTTTTCTGGGCCAAAATCGAATTTTTCAATCTTTCTGGTCGTTCGTTAGATATGTCGTTCGAACGAGTTTTTTCGTTCGAACCAGATGTCGTTCGAACGAACCTGCCAACGAGTTCCCACTGAGGCATACTGGTCTGTCGTTAGAAATGTCGTTCGAACGAGATTCTCGTTCTAACGAGATTTCCAATGAGCTTCTAACGAGTCCATACTGGAGCCTCGTTAGAAGTCTCGTTCAAACGAGACTTCGTTCGAACGAAATGTCGTTCGAACGAGCTGTCAAGCGGGAACAGTTTTTGGCCATTTTTCACCCACTTCCCCACTTGGTTTTTAACCAACTTTTTCAGACTTTATGAAGTGCAGGAATCACATTTTCCAAACTAACATTTCCATAACTTTTCCATCTCTTAGAGAGTGTTTGAGAGCAAAGATTTTTTAGGAAAATGTTCATGTTTTGAGTGAGATTTTTAGAGAAAAATATTTTCATCACTCTTGTGTTTACACCCAATTGAGTTTATCCAAGTTCACATATACATATTAAATTGCTTGGAGTTTGGCACCGGTTTATCTCTACTGAATTCAAGAAGATAAGTTTTGGTTTGCTTCTACATCCATCAAAGAAGAAGACATTTTTGTTGTGATTCTACCCACTTGGAGAAAGGCTCCATGTACGGGTGACGGTGACCATAGAAAGCCCCATCGGTGGATTCCGAGATCGCGGTAGTGTTCCGAGATTGCCAGCTAGGAAGAGGTGTCTACAAGAAGAAGCGTCGAGGCTTGAGAGGGATCGAGTCAGTCGTTGTAAGTCTATCTGTCTTGTAATTGTAATTCCGTATCTAGTGGACTTGTGGCTAGGGCTGTCCGAGGTTGTTTCCCATCTTGGGTTTTTCATCGTACATCGCGGCGTAGTGTGATATTGTTTATTTTATCTTGCTTAATAACGTAGAACGCATGCTTAGCATAATTCAAGATAAAATTCAGTTTAATCTATCACACTCATTTAATTTGGGACTTATATTAAATATTGAGTAATGTTTAATTAATTCAAGTCTTTTGCTAAATTTGGTTTCACCTAATTTGCTAATATTGATAAATATGACTTAGGCAAATTCTAGGACTTGGATTAACTTATTTTAATTTGTTTTGAAGAAATTAAAATTTGGCTTTGTTTATTTGTTGAACCATTACTTATATACGCTTCCACATCGTTTTTACATAAAAGGAAATTAACTTTGATTTTAATTGAGAAAATCACCATCCGGGGGTTCCAGCCCATTACAAATTGGTATCAGAGCCAAAGCGATAAATTATTTCGTTAACGATCTTTTTAAATAATTTTTGGCTAAAATGGATTTTTCCCCATTTTCAAAATTTCCTATTTTCGATGGTTCAAACTACGCGTATTGGAAAGCGCGAATGAGATCGGCACTAAAATATATCGACGAGAGAGTTTGGATGTCTGTTGTTACCGGGTACTCCCCACCAACTTACTTAGTTGAAAATGAACGTGTTATCAAACCCGCCGATAGATGGACTGAAAATGAGTTTAAACTTGCTAACTTTAATTCCCGAGGTTTAAATGCCTTATTTAGCGCTGTCGCACCGGATGAATTCCGACGTATTATGACGTGTGAAACCGCTAAAGAAGCTTGGGATATTTTACAATTAACTCATGAAGGAACTAGTGTCGTTAAAGCTTTAAAACTCCAAAACCTCACCACTCAATTTGAAACTATCAAAATGGATGAAAAAGAAACGTTTGATATATTTTATGCTAGACTTTCTGATATCGTTAATTCATCTTTTAACTTGGGAGAGAAAATAACCGACGACCGTGTTGTAAAGAAAATTTTAAGGTCCCTACCCGATAGATTTATTCCTAAAGTGACCGTTTTAAATTCTTTACCCATTTTAGCTTCTACGAAATTAGAAGAGCTTGTAGGTGATTTACAAACCTATGAACTAGATATGTTTCCCTCTAAAACTGAAAAGAAAATTGAAAAGGGTGTTGCTTTAAAATCCCGAAAAGAGGTCAAACAAGTTGTAGAGAGCGATAGTGAAAGTGACTCGGAAGAATATTTTTAAACAAGTTGGGATATTTTTAACATTTTCACTTTTAAGAGATAATAAAAAATTTCATCCACCTTGGAGATGTCAAAAGAATATTTTTAATCATCCCCTTTGATTCTAGGGCATATGATTATATTGTTGTGTTCTTTTGAACTAAAAGATCATAAACAACGAATTCATTTCCAATTATCTCAGCAACATCCATCTCTAAATTTAGATCCTTGTAATATTTTGAAAAAAAGAAGTGTTTCTCTCATGATCTTTCTCAAAAAGATTTTCATATATGGACACCTTGCAAGTTAATTTCACCAAATCTCTAAATTTAGTAGCATCGAACTTCTTTTAAAGCCTAAGTTCTAGCCCATTTTAGGCCAAGTTGACAAACTCAAAATGAGCTAATATTATTTTTAATTTATTTCTAGATCTTTTAAATCTATTTATAAAGGTTATTTATTTTTTGTCTGACTTTTTGCCTAGTCAAGCGAAGTTAGCCATGGATAATTCTAGTTCAGTTTAGAAGAATTGTGCATGGAACATATCTTCCATTTTCTACCAATTTTTGATAGTGTTGGTTGATAAGCTTATGAACTAAGAAAAACTTTTATCAGTGAGACAACTAGAAAATAAATATAATTTGAGATATTAATTAGTTGATGCACCAGGACACTGACTAGTGAATCTAGCAATATGTTCCACTATGGATTGACTCCTATCTCATGAGAAAAGGTAGAAAGCTAGGAACTTAAATGCCCTTGGAATTTTAGTCATATCCACCCTTTCAGGGTACGGTTTTCTATAGATTGGAGTTTTCACCCCAATGAAAGTAGTCCAAAAATCTCATATATAAGACCCATAATTTCCTTTCTCCTAATTCCCTGAGGTAATTACAAATTTGGTGGGGCATTGTTCGGTTCACCATGGGTGTTGGCTATACCAATGAATTTGAATTTTTGTATAAATATTTTATTATGTTTGGAAAGGCTTTGGTTGAGGTTCCCAAGGAATTTTGTTATCTTCCCTTTTGAGGGGATCATAGCCAAATCTCCTATTGGTTCCCAACCCCTCATGTTTATTTTTGAACACATTTTATTGATTATCCCATAGTTTGAAGTTACTGGAAAGACTGAATTGGTCTCATAACCTAGACCTTCCTACTTCTGGGACATGCATTCTCCTTCTTAGGTTATTATAACCCATTTGTTGGAAAATATTATATCTTACCAAACCATCCATTGAGTTGTTCTCACCTAAACCAGTAGTGTATGTATAATTTTCCGTCCTTAGGTTTGTTTCAAAATTGGTTTCACTAGTGTTAGGCCTATAATACACATAGTAATAAGGATTGAGTTGAATAGTTGTATTCACACCGATTCGTGGTGTATATCCTTGACCAATGGATACTCCAATAGTAGGAGTAGATAACCTTGTAGTCACTTTCATAATCATTGTGCTCATATTCTGCATTATGTTCCCAAGATGATCAAGTACCAGGTTTAAATGGTGTAGTAGTTAATCGTGGGCATTTGAGGATGCACAAGCAACATGTGTTGTATTGAGATTTTTTTCCCTTGTATCCATTGCCATATTAAAATATTTTCTTTCAAAAATTTGTCTCAACTCATGAGCAGTTTCAACCATTATCTGCTTCGGTGACATGTGGGTTGGTCAAACCAATTTCACCATCACTATCTGTATCATCGCAACTCCTTTTTGTTCTAGCCATGGCCAATAATTATATAGCACTGGAGTTGTAATACCTTGTCCTAATATTTCATTTAAAATTTTGTATAAATTATAATGAACTGAGGTTTGATTATAATTGTGGGAAATTTGTTGGTAAGAATTGGAATTTTGAGAAAAGAATAAGAAATAAGGGTTCAAACGAGAATTGACGTTGCTCGAATAAGGTTTGGACCTCGTTCGAAGAAGGGGATCGAATGATGTTTGCACGAGGTCCCACCGCTTAACAATCCCAGGTCGCTTGAAGGTATAAATCGAATGAGGTGCACTTATCATTCGAATGAGGATTAATGTCATTCGAATGACGTGCTTCAAAAATATTAACCTGACTTGACCTTTATACGCTGTCACATTTCTAGCCCTTGGATTATTGAGTTGTCAAAATCTGATAAGCCTAGATGGGCAAAAACGGGATTTTTGGATGTTTTAAGAGTTTTATAAGGGTTATTTAGGCTCATCTGTGTTCTCGGAGCTGGAAGAAGATGAGAGAGTGAGAGATGTGGTCTTTCACCATGGCAGAGCTTCTCTCCAACTTAAACCATCGCAAAACCACCCTAAACCACCTCATTCTTCTAGTATTTCACCACATTCAAGCCTATAACACCCATCTCCACCATTGTTGTAATGGATCTATGAATTTAGTAGAAGTGTTGGGGGATTTTTGGAGAAGATGATGGAAGCTTTCATGGAGTTTGAAGGGGTTTTTGGCTTGGAAGCTTAAATGGAGCACATATGGAGAATTTTTGGAGGATGCATTTGGTAACCCCTTGAGTCCACCTTTGGAGGTGGGGGTTACTCCTCCGACAATAACCTTCTTGCGACCATTTGGAGCCTTTAGAGGTAGTAACAACCTACTAGTAGATTAAGACTCTATTTTATACATATGTGGTCTTGATTATTAGAATGTTAAGAGTAGGGTTCTTATGAACTTAGTTATGGGTTTTCTAGTAGAAAATTAATAATAAACATTTTTGTGAAATAAAGATGTTGGATAAATGTCATTTGGTTGAGAATAAACGAAGAATAATTTTTTTTCAAAGTTTTCTTGAAATAAATAGGATTTTCATGTAAATGGTATGCTTAAAGTTGGTGCTAAACATTTTTATGGAATAAAAATGTTTTAAATGTACATTTTTATCTTGCGTAACATATTTGGTAAATTAAGTTTGGTTTCTTTCACAAATGAGGATTTTATAAAAGAATGGGGCATTGATTTGAGCTTTAAGAAAAAAAATCAACTATGGTCTGGATAAGTATATTTTGCAAGTATTATGAATTTTTAGAATGAAATACATGTTTAACCCATTTAATAGGATTTTAGGATTACAAATCTATCTTCTCATGCATATAAACTTATAGCATTTTGATAATAAATAGTTGAACAAGTTTATAGAAGGTTTTGTTGCGTTTAATTAAGAAATAAGAAAAGTAGAGATTCTAATCCTCAAAGTGTGTGAACATGGGATTAAAGCTGTGATTAATATAAGGTTGACTACTACATAAATTGATAAAAAGGAAATGCTATTTTCTTAAAAAAATTAGTCTTTAAAAGTAATTAGATTTATTGAATAAATAAATTAAAGAAATGTATAATTTGGAAATATTGTTAATAAAGGTGTTGGATAAGTGTTAAGGGTTAAACATCGGGAAGTTGGTGTGTCTGACTTAAAGATGTTTGAAAGGTTAACACATGTGAATTTGGAAAGGAAATGATGGAATAAAGTGGTTTACAGCTTGAGAAAAATTATACTCCAAATTTTAAAAAGGTGTTAAAGTGTTGAAAACACCTAAGGATTAGTATGAGTAACTAGAAGTCTTTAGGAAAATAACACTTGTAAAATGGAGGAAAATGACAAGCTTGAAAAAAATGGGTAAAATGGTAATTTTGCTTAAAGTGGAACATTTTTATGAAATAAAAAGTGTAAGGGCACAAATTTCCAATTGAGTCCTTTGTATTTTTGGCTCAATCCCGGACAAAAATGTTTGAGTCATAGGATAGAGTATATTGATCATCTTTCAGGCCTATGACGTGTTTATTGAAGACGTAGCGGCCAAGTGTATAACGCTTCATCAAAATGCCATGGTTTATGTGAATCATTTGTACGTCATCAACAGTAGTTCCATGCTCCCAAGGTATGAATGCATTTATATATATATATAGGAGCTTGGAACAAGTTTATTGGGTGTTAGGTTTTTAAAACTGTGTTTTGTTTGCAAAATGTTTCTATTAAAACTTATATATAAAGTATATAAAGTTTCTGGGCTTAAAAGTAATTTTTTGAACATTCTGTGAGTTCGTTCGAAGTGTCGTTCGAACGAGATTGTCGTTCGAACCACAAGTCGTTCGAACGAGATTGCCAACGACTTCCCATTTTTGGCATAGTGGAACTTCGTTCGAAATGTCGTTTGAACGAGATGGTCGTTCTAACGAAATTTCCAACGAGCATCTAACGAGTTCATACTGGAACTTCTTTAGAAAACTCGTTCGAATGAGAATGTCATTAGAACGAAATGTCGTTCGAAAGAGATTTCAGGCGGGAAAAATTTCTGGTAGTTTTTAGCCATGTTTCCCACTTCCTTACCCCACTAACTTTTGACATAATAAATAGTGCGGGAACCAAAGTTTTTAGTTTAACTTTTCATATCCTACAAACCTCTAGAGAGTGTTTGAGAGAAAAATTGTTTTAAGAAAAGTTCATTGTTTTAAAGTGTCAATTTTCAAAGAAAAATTATTACACCCATAGTTTTGTTTATCCAAGTTCATATATATACATCTTGCTTGGAGTTTGGCACCGGGTTTATCTCTACATTAGTTTGAAGAGAAGTTTGGGTTTGCTTCTAAATACCACAAAGAAGAAGAGGTTTTCTTGATTTACCCACTTGGAGAAAGGCTCCTAGTTCGGGTGACGGTGACCACATACAGTCCGATCGATGGATTTCGAGACCGCGGTGGAGCTCCATGGTTATCCGCTAAGAAGAGGTGATTATAAGAATATGCGTGAAGGCTTGAGAGGGTTCGAGTTGAGGAAGTAAGTCATCTGTCTTGTAAATGTAAATTCCGTACTTAGTGGATTTGTGGATAGGGCCGTCCGAGGTTGTTTTCCGTTGTGGGTTTTTCCTTGTATATCGCGGCGTAGTGTGACTGATTTTATTTTATCTTACATAATAACTTAGAACGCATGCTTAGGATAATACAAGATAAAATTGGTTTTAATTGTCACACTTAATTTAATTTGGTGCTAAATTAAATTTGGGTAAAGCTTCTTTAATTCGAGTCATTTGTTAAAATTGGTTTGGCCTAATTTGGAAATAATTATTAATATGACTTAGGAAAATTCTAGGACTTGGATTAATGATGTTTAAGTGAAATCAATAGTGTGTGTGTTTAAGATCAATTTCACTTTAGATTGATTTTAATTTTGGAGTAAATTAAAATTTGGTGTTTTTATGTTGTGAACCATCACCTCTTTACGCTTCCGCATCTTTTTCATAGAAAGGAAATATTATATTTTTAAAGTTAGAAATTAAAAATTGGGGGATCCCTCTTTATAAATTGGTATCAGAGCCAAAGCGATAAATTATTTCGTTAAGATCTTATAAATAATTTTCGGCAAAATGGAATTTTCCCCATTTTCAAAATTCCCTATTTTCGATGGTTCTAACTACGCGTATTGGAAAGCGCAAATGAAATCGGCACTAAAATCTATCGATGAGAGGGTTTGGATGTCTGTTGTTAACGGGTGGTATCCACCAACTTATTTAGTAGAAAATGAACGTGTTCCCAAACCGACCGATAGATGGAGTAAGGATGAATTTAAACTCTCAAACTTTAATTCCCGTGGTTTAAATGCCTTGTTTAGCGCTGTCACACAGGATGAATTCCGATGCATTATGACGTGTGAGACCACTAAAGAAGTTTGGGATATTTTACAACTCACTCATGAAGGTACAAGTGTCGTTAAAGCTTCGAAGCTTCAAAACCTCACCACTCAATTTGAAACTATCAAAATGAATGAAAAAGAAACTTTTGATGAATTTTATGCTAGACTTTTCGATATTGTTAATTCATCTTTTAACTTGGGAGAGAAAATACCCGACAACCGAGTAGTAAAGAAAATTTTAAGGTCCCTTCTCGATAGATTTATTCCAAAAGTGATCGTTTTAAATTCTTTACCAACTTTAGCCTCTATGAAATTAGAAGAGCTCGTAGGTGACTTACAAACCTATGAACTAGACATGTTTCCCTCTAAAACTGAAAAGAAAATAGAAAAAGCCGGTGCTTTAAAAAGCCCGAAAAGAGGTCAAACAAGTAGTAGAGAGCAAGAGTGATAGTGACTCGGAAGACATGGCTTTGTTTGCTCAAAAATTTAGAAAATTTCTTAAATTTAACAAAGATAAATTCAAAAATGATTTAAAGAAATTTGAAACTTTTAAGTATGACAAAACCGAGAAGATCCTTAAACCTATCAATGAACATTTAATAGGGACGAGTCAAATAGGTGTTTTGGTTGTGAGGGTTATGGCCATAGGGCTTCTGAGTGCCCAACTAAACTAAGGAAAGAGGGTAAACGACCCATTTCATATAATGCTAACCTTAGTGATAGTGATAAGGAAGAGGGACCCGATTCCCCCACTAAGCCAAATTTTGTGGCTTTTATGGCTAGTCATGTGAGCACCGATAGTGAATCTTCTCATGAAGATATTCAAACACATGACACTTTCGAGGTCAAATTTTTTGATTCCCTTGTTTGTGATGATAGTGAGAGTGGAGAAGAAAGAGAGAGTGAAAATGAATAAGAGGTTATTGTGAGTGAACTTCAAAATGCTTTTCAAGAACTTTTTAAAGAATCTATTAAATTGAAAAGAGCTAATTTGAAGTTAGAAGCTAGTTTGAGAGAGCGTGTCAAGGTCGTTGATAATAGTGGGTTGGTTAAAGACCTTAGGACACGAGAGAAAGCTCTTATAGAGAAGCTTAAATATATAGAGGGCGAGAGAGATGGCCTTAGGGGTTTAATGGAATCCTTAAAAAAGGAGCTTCTTGCTTTCGAAGAGTGAAATGTTCTATTAGAGTCTAACATTGTAGAATTTCAAAACAAATTAAAAGACTCTAGTAATGTCAAATTTGATTTGGAGTGTCGTTCGAAAAAATTAGATAAAATATTAGGAATGGTCCAAATTAAAAATGAAATGTATGGTTTAGGCTTCAATTCTTGTAATGAATCTACTCATAAAGCCAAAAACAACGTTTTAGAAGAATATATTAGGAAAGCTTTTAGAGATCATTCCATAGGTAAATCTTTTTGACATGTTTTTACTTGTACACATTATGGTCAAAAAAGTCATCTTAGGAAATTTTGTTTTGATCTTAAACGAATTTCTAAAAAATCCCAACGTAAATTAACCAAGGTATTTGAAATTCCTACATCCCAAGATAGTCATTCTTCATTAATTTGGGTTAGGAAATCCGACTTGGTTGTCTTGCAAAATAGGGTGTTTAATTCTCATTTACTTTCACATGCTTCCTCCCTTGCTGAATATAAAGGATGAATGTGTTAGTGTTTGCATACTTTAGCGTTTGTACTTCATGCTATATTCGCATGCTAAATGTATGTTTGTTTATCATTTTCTAGTCTATGCTCCATGCTTATCACATGCTAGAATTATGATTTTTGTTTATCTTTTTGTATTATATCTATTTTGTTTGCATTGATTGAAAAATACATAAAGATTTTTGTTTATCATTTGGGTTTTTATCTCTGGATAATTTAAACTTAATGAAAAGTACAAATGATTTTTTTTTTGTCTTTTGAGTATATATTTTTTTTGGTTAAAAATTTCAAAAACTCAAAAAGATTTTATTTTGTGTGTATTTTAGTTTGACACACTTTATGTGGCATATACTTGTGTTTGAATCCCATCTTTTTCGCTCCCATGTGGCTAGAACTTTTGGTTTAGATTGTCAATCCTTAAAGTTTTCTTTACCATATTTTTATGTAGTAGTTGGATTTTGTGTTGATTAGATGGATTCTATTTTTATATGCCTCTATTAACAGATGCACGAGCTCTTTTGAAATTTAACTTCATATGTATATTTGTGCTTTGTGAGGTGTTCTCCTTCCAATCTTATCGTCTACATATTTGTGACTTAGGACGACTATTGCATGTCAAAATTCGTTGCACGTGAGATTTGTGTGAAAAAAAAAATAAAAACATGATAAATATAAATGTGCACAGGGAAGGGCTCTGAAAGGAATAATAATCCTTTGCGATTATAAGCCACCGTTTTGAATGGACCTAAAAGAAATACGTGGTCCAAAGTCCTAAAAAATAGAAAATATGGCTTTAAAAAGAAAAACAATTTGCCAAGGCCTATGTTTGATTGATATATTCTTTCAAAATTAATATATGCTTATTGAGGGAGATTGGATGGGATATCAACGGTTTGCACAATGTCCGTTTATCCTAGTTGCGCATTTCATGTCATGACTCTATTGGTTTGTAGTATCATTAATATGCTAGGCTTGTATGCATTGTGTATGTTTGTTCATTGAGTACAATTTATATTGTCACATGAGGTTATATTCAAATGTGATGAAGTTTGCAATCCATTGGGAACTCCGTGAACATGTTTTTAAGTGATTGGGTCTAAATTTAATCGTTACTAGTTCGCACCACAACACTTCCGTTTCCATATGACACATTTTTGCCATACGAGTGTGAAAGACTCCTATTATATTTTGTGTGTGTCATTTGTGTGTTTATATCTATATATGTGTACTTGAGTTTCTTTGGTATATATTATGTATACATATATTTGATATTCTTATTTAGTCTTTGCCTTGATTTCTAATCCATATATGCTTTAATTCATACTTGGTGGATATCTTATTGCATTCTTTGTTGATATCACATGCTTATTAATTTATATATCATATTGGTATCATTTTATTGCATCCTAGTTGGTCTAAGTTGTTATTTATTAGATTAGTTGAATTTTTTTTGCCCGTATGCTTGAACGTTCTCATCACTATATGCACAATTACTTATTTTAGCTTGTTATCCCATTCTATTTATCCCTTTCTCATCACTATATGCTTTATTTGGGGGAGATAAGTCAATTTTTGATTCTTTATCCTTTGTCTATTCCTGAACAAAAAGGGGGAGAAATGGTATCTAAACCTATTATACTCGTATCTTAGTTTGGGGGAGATTTATCTTAGGGGGAGACGTCTTTCTAAGTTAAAGGGAGAGAATTAATTTAGGGGGAGTACCTACTTTACTTGCATTAAATATTTTGATATTCCCTATGCGTGTAATGTGTTTGCTTACGTGTGCAGGAATCATATTATAAGTGGCAACTTTCACCTGCAAAGATTGTGATCCTTGGGTTGTTTGAGTCAAGAATTGTATTTTTGTTTTGGGTGGGACTTTTTATTAGTCTAGTAGAGAATGACGGACCTTTAAGATTTTTGTTGGTTTTTGTCCCGGAATAGCCAAAGGGGGAGATTTGTAAGGACGCAAATTTCCAATTGAGTCCTTTGTATTTTTGGCTCAATTCCAGACAAAAACGTTTGAGTCATAGGATAGAGTATACTGATCATCTTTCAAACCTATGACGTGTTTATTGAAGACGTAGCGGCCAAGTGTATAACGCTTCATAAAAATGACGCGTTTTATGTGCCTTGTTTGTACGTCATCAACAGTACCTCCATGATCCCAAGGTATGAATGCATTTATATATATATAGGAGCTTGGAACAAGTTTATTGGGTGTTAGATTTTTAGAACTATGTTTTGTTTTCAGAATGTTTCTATTAAAACTTATATATAAAGTATATAAAGTTTCTAAGCTTAAAAAGAATTTTTTGAACATTCTGTGAGTACGTTCGAAGTGTCGTTCGAACGAGATTATCGTTCGAACCACAAGTCGTTCTAACAAGATTGCCAACGACTTCCCATTTTGGCATACTGGAACTTGGTTCGAAATGTTGTTCGAACAAGATGGTCGTTCTAATGAAATTTCCAACGAGCTTCTAACGAGTTCATATTGGAACTTCGTTAGAAAACTCGTTTGAACGAGATTTCAGGCGGGAAAAATTTCTGGCAGTTTTAAGCCATGTTTCCCACTTCCTTACCCCACTAACTTTTGATAGAATAATATAGTGCGGGAACAAAAGTTTTTAGTTTAACTTTTCATTTCCTTCCAACCTCTATATAGTGTTTGAGAGAAAAATTGTTTTAAGAAAATTTCATTGTTTTAAAGTGTCAATTTTCAAAGAAAAATTATTATACACTTTAGTTTTACACCCATAGTTTTGTTTATCCAAGTTAATATATATACATCTTGCTTGGAGTTTGGCACCGGGATACATTAGTTTGAAGAGAAATTTGTGTTTGCTTCTAAATCCCACAAAGAAGAGGTTTTCGTGATTTACCCACTTGGAGAAAGGCTCCTAGTTCGGGTGACGGTGACCATATAAAGTTTGATCGGTGGATTCCGAGACCGCAATGGAGCTCCGTGGCTATCTGCTACGCAAATATGGTTACAAGAAGACGCGTAAAGGCTTGAGAGGTTTCGAGTTGAGGAAGTAATTCATCTGTTTTGTAAATGTTAATTCCGTACTTAGTGAATTTGTGGATAAGGCCGTCCGAGGTTGTTTCCCGTTGTGGGTTTTTCCTCGTACATCGGGGCGTAGTGTGACTGATTTTATTTTATCTTACATAATAACTTAGAACGCATGCTTAGGATAATACAAGATAAAATTGGTTTTAATTGTCACACTTAATTTAATTTGGTGCTAAATCAAATTTGGGTAAAGCTTCTTTAATTCGAGTCATTTGTTAAAATTGGTTTGGCCTAATTTGGAAATAATGATAAATATGACTTAGGTAAATTCTAGGACTTGGATTAATGATGTTTAAGTGAAATCAATAGTGTGTGTGTTTAAGATTAATTTCACTTTGAGTTGATTTAATTTTGGAGTAAATTAAAATTTGGTGTTTTTGAGTTGTGAACCATCACCTCTTTACGCTTTCGCATCTTTTTCATAGAAAGGAAATATTATATTTTTAAAGTAAGAAATTAAAAATTGGGGGCTCCCGCTTTACAAAAAGTTAGAAAGGGTCATACACTAATAGGTCCTAAATGAATATGATTTCAGAATGAAATCAAAGTTAAAGTGTAAGGACATGAAAGGATAATTTCAATGTGTAATACGATCTGGGGTGAAACCCCTGTTTTGTTTTAAATAGGGTAAAAATGGAAATAAGAAATAATGTGGACATTTATAAAATGTTAAAACACATAAAAGGAACTTGGATGACACTGGGATAATTAAGGAGGGCTCGGAGCCTGAGGGTGAAAGATCTAAAATCACTAGCCAGAGCATATGTTGGTATCGCCGGTGGTGTGGAGCCCATTAAATTACGCGATTTACTGGAAGATTTTTAGAAAAGATAAAGGAATTAGGAACATGTCAAGAAATGGGTTGTGGGGTTAAAATGTGTTAAGACAACCTAACTTGAATGAATTGATAAATGTTCCCGTAAAGGTTAAAGTGGACAAGAAATGTGTAAATTGATTAGTGTCCATAAAGTTAGTGAATGGTAAAGTATAATGGTTAAACGGGTGAGTTAAGTAACCTAAGAAGGTTTAACCATAATTAAAATAAGGGTGTGTTGTGAAAGGTTTTCAAAGGTTAAATAATTATTTTCTAATACGGTGTTCACGCATGTTAAAAGGGTGATTCTCAAGTGAAAATACTAAAGGTATTGGTTTAAATAAAAAGGAAAATTTTGATAAATAAATGGTTTTCCGTTAAATATAGTGTGAATGTTTCAAGCATTTAACCGTGGATGTTAAATAAAGGTATAAATGTGAAATTAAGAGAGGAGTCCTTTATGACATTAACGTAAATTAATTGGACTAAATAATATTTTCGAAAGTCAAATAGTTTCCTGCATATAGTGTGTGTGTGTGTGTGTGTATATATATATATATATATATATATATATACACACACACACACACACAAGGTAGTTGCATAAGCACGTAGGTATAGCATGTTAGAATCTTCTTTCTGTCGTTCGTTTCTATACTGTATTTTGTATATTCCCACTGGGAATTGGCTTACACCCTCATCTTTGTTATGGTAGGATAGGTAAGTATTTTATTTAATTTTACATTAGCATTTCTGTATGCTTGGACTCCTAGGGTGCTTCCCACAGGTCCCTCAAATAGTTTGACTTGAAATTGGAATCACATGCCAAATAAGTGAAATGTTAACAAAAATAAAACTAAACTAGCAACATTATATAGGTTGTTTTATTTCACTTCACACCTAACGCTCGGGTCGGACCGGGTTGACTACGGGTAACTCATAAATCGGGGCCGAGGTGTTTCAAATGGTATAAAATCTCTAGGTTCAAGGTTCCTTTCGGGAGTGACGTGGTAATGTTAGTAGTGGACCTTTTGACGTCGGTGTTGGTTTTTGTCCTGTCACACTAGCTTTGAGCTACAGTTTAGTTCGTGTCCTCGACAGTGAAGTCAAAGAGGTTAGCACGACATGTAAGTTAGTGACTAAGTTTGTTATTATCAATCTCTTTTTCATTTCTTATTTAGATATGCTAGTTAGTTACGAGTATCCGTGCAAGCCAATAGTGGCGACACCCCAGGTTTTAGTGTGAGGTGCATGTGTGTCAATCCGTAGTGATATGTGAATCCAATTGAGGTGTAGAGAATGATGAATTATACCTATCGAATTAAAAATATGACTCATGTAAAGTCAGTCATGGAGACTAGATAACTAGTGCGTCATACCTAGATAGTGTTGGAAATACGTTAAACTTATGTGATAGGTAATTTGGCTAGTTACTACCAATGGTGTGGTTAGGTGAATTCGATCCTTGGGATAATGTCATGATGTAAGGCAATTGATGATTTAGTGGACATGATCAACCGTGTTGGTCAACACTTGGATGTGTACTCAGTCTAAGTCGGTAAGATGGAATCGTTATAAGTAAGTTCCTCGGTGACACCTGATTGAAAGTTGTACCTTGTAGGGTGTGTCCATCCCGATCCAAGCTTCGGCGGCTCGGAGAGGTCTCACGTCCCACTCGGGGGCGCTTCAGCTGACGTCGGTATAGGGTAAATGTAAGGAGATAGAGTCACCAGTCTATTTTTCTCAAAACAGACAAAAGAACATGTCGTCGCCTCGAGAGGACGGCATGAAAGACAAACTGATGCATACGAAACCAATAGTTCAAAGGGTTCGAGGGCTAAATTATGGAATGGGAAGGTGTTAGGCACCCATCCCGCCCTTTCGGTCTCTCATGGGCTTGTGTTATTATTTACTTATTTCTATATGAAATGTGTGTGCATGTATATATAATGGAGATAGGAATCACTCAACTCATATCATGGAAAAGATAGAGTGAAATCATCCAGAGGAATGTGTACAAAGATAATATATATATATATATATATATATATATTAAAAATATGATTTATGCGCTTATCACAATATTGTCCACTATGGATAAATGACGATATATGTCAGATGAAGAGCTAAGTAAGAATTATGAAGAGATAATAATGCAAGAATATGATGAAGTCTAAGAATAGGGTTTTTGTGAAAATTGGAAAATCGGAAGTTGGACTCGAGTATGGGGTTTTAATTCGAAATGCCTACGTAGCCCATAAAGGCATCAAAGTTTACATAGTTCGCATGCGGTACGAGGTTGGGATTTTATCCCATAAATTCGAATGAGATTTTATTAGTGTGTGTGGAAAAAGAGAGTTTTAGTTTTGAAAAAGTGTGAAAGATGATTTCGTTAGGAATTTATGGGTATAACCCTCTTATTGTTGATTTTAGGTTCTTTTGTAGAAAATAAAGTATGTGCAATATACTAGTAAAATGTAGAGATTAATATGTATGAATTAAGGTAAGAACTAGATTATGAATTTAATATAACTAAAGCACAAACAAGAAATTTAAAGAGATAAGGGAAGGATTTGGACCTTCTTTGAATAATGAGAGCTTTCCCTTGATTTTGGATGAACTCCCTTGATTCTCGATAAGAATATTGAATGAGATCTTGGCAATTTGGGTATGAAAGGGATGGGAATGTGAACTTGGATAAAATTTCAAATAAGGGAACTTTGCTGATTGAGAGAATGTTGCTGAGATCAGTGATGCTGATGAATCTGAGTTGTAGGTGTGCTTCAGAGTGAGGTCATGTCCTCTTTTTATAGGTTCAGGGGTTTGACGATCAAAATAACCCTGGTCATGTCAATCAGCAGAAGACACTAGGCACACTACCGATAGGCAGGGTCTAAGACCTGCCAATTTGATGTCTCGTGCAAATTTCCCTGGAAAAATGGTCATAGAAATTAATTTGTTGATCCGAATCACGCACAGGGCACACCTTTAGGAAGGTAATTCAAAGACCTTCAAGAGTCCTTTGGAATTTCTTGTGTACGGGAATTGACTTTGGATCAAATGTGGCTCAAAAGCGCATGTCAGTTCTTTAGATAGGCGATCGTCGGACACAAACGGATCGTTCATCCGTATGGTAAGTCAGAATTGTGAACGGGGCAAATCGTTAGAAATTTTAAGAGATTTATTTCAGCATTCCAAAGAGTTTTGCTCGGTTGAGACTGTTGACCTTGGTCAATCAAGGCTTGAAAGTGCTTGGAGTCCTGTCGGAGTAAAATGGTTCATTCGTCCGTACGGTAAGTCAGAATCGCACACGTGGTGGGACAAAATGTTAGAAAGTGTATTCAATGCCCGTCGAAGATCCATTCAGCCTCGGTCGAGCTGAAGGGTTGACTTTGGTCAAATAGAGTCCGGGAGCTCCCGATGGCCTTTGGATCAATTTTTAGGGGAAACAGATCATTCATCGGAATAGTTATGCCATTTTGCACACATGGCAGACTCGTTAGAAAGAGATTTTAGTGACCTTCAAAGATTCAAAGAGCTTTCGCTATAACGATGAAGTTAATTGGGGTCGAATTGGGGCCCGAGAGTGCCCGATGGCCTCTAGATCAATTTTTAGTAGTAAAATGGTCCGTTCATCCGAATTTTTATGATGATTCATGCATGGAGCAGGCCGTTGGAAAGGGTATTCAGTACCCTTTGAAGATTCAAAGATATTTTTCCCTGATGATAGGGTTGATCGAAGTCAAACGAGGCCCGAGATTTCCCGATGGCCTCTAGATCGGTACTCAGAGTATGACCTAGGGTTTGTGGTGAATTGGGGGAGGTCTAGGGACCTAAGGAGAGACAGGGGGTTGTAGAACATGGTGTCTATATAGCCCCTTGACGGGTGAGATTGGAATGAGTGATAGCCGTCGAATAAACACCATAAGGTGTTTTGGAAAGAGGTCAGTTCTGCGGACCTAAGGTAATGGTGGGGATGGATGAGCCGAGGTCAATTATGAGGACCTAAGGTGGTGGTGACCAATTCTAAGGGTTGATGTCAATTCTGACCT
The DNA here is from genome assembly GCA_949130495.1 of Sambucus nigra. Classification (NCBI taxonomy): domain Eukaryota; kingdom Viridiplantae; phylum Streptophyta; class Magnoliopsida; order Dipsacales; family Adoxaceae; genus Sambucus; species Sambucus nigra. Next base: position 303,085,163 of record OX422207.1, on the reverse strand, counting down.
AGAATAGGTGACGATCGGGGTCCGAGGTCAATTCTGACCTAAAAGAGGTGGCAACCGAGGGCCGAGGTCAATTCTGACCTAAAAGAGGTGACGACTGAGGGCCGAGGTCAATTCTGACCTAAAAGAGGTGATGATTAGGGATGAGGTCAATTCTGACCTAAAAGAGGTGACAACTGAGGGCTGATCTTAATTCTGACCTAAAAGAGGTGACAACGTGGGTTGAGGTCAATTCTGACCTAAAAGAGTTGACGATCGGCGGCCGAGGTCAATTCTGACCTGAAAGAGGTGACGAATGAGGGCCCGAGGTCAATTCTGTACTAAAAGAGGTGATGACCGAGGGTCAAGGTCATTTCTGACCTAAAAAGAGGTGACGATCGGAGTCTATGGTCAATTCTGACCTAAAAGAGGTGATGATCCGGGGCCGAGGTCAATTTTGATGTAAAATAGGTGATGACAATCAATTATGACCCAAAGTAGGTGACAGCCAAGGACCAAGTTCAATTCTGACCTAAAAGAGGTGATGACCAAGGGTGGAGGTCAATTCTAACCTAAAAGAGGTGACGACCAGGGGCCGAGGTAAATTCATACCTAAAAGAGGTGACGAATAAGGGCCGAGGTTAATTATGACCAAAAAGAGGTGACGACTAAGGGTCGATGTCAATTTTGACCTAAATGAGGTGATGAGCAGGGTCCGAGGTCAATTCTGACCTAAAAGAGGTGACCAACGAGGGCCGAGGTTAATTCTAATCTAAAATAGGTGACGATGTGGGTCGAGGTTAATTCTGACCTAAAAGAAGTGATAGCCGGAGGCTGAGGTCAATTCTGACCTGAAAGAGGTGACTACCGCGGCCTGAGGTCAATTATGACCTAAAAGAGGTGACGATTGAGGATCGAAGCCAAATCTGACCTAAAAATACGTGACGATCAAGGGATATGGTCAATTATAACCTAAAAGAGATGAAAATTGGGGGCCGAGGTCAATTCTAACCCGAAAGGGGTGACGACCGAGGGCCGAGGTCAATTCTAACCTAAAAGAGGTGACGATTGAGGCTGAGGTCAATTCTGACCTAAAAGAGGATGACCAAGGGCTGAGGTAAATCCTAACCTAAAAGAGGATAACCAAGGGCTGAGGTAAATCCTAACCTAAAAGAGGTGACAACTAGGGGACGAGGTTAATTCTAACTTAAAAGAGGTGACGACCAAGGGCTAAGGTCCAGGGGCCGAGGTCAATTTTGACCTAAAAGAGGTGATGACGGGAAGTGGTCAATTCTGACTTGAAAGAGGTGACGACCGGGGTCCGAGGTTAATTTTGACCTAAAAGAGGTGATGACCAAGGGCTGAGGTCAATTCTAACTTAAAAGAGGTGACGAACAGGGGCCGAGGTCATTTTGACTTAAAAGAGGTGACGACCAGGGGCTGAGGTCAGTTCTGACCTAAAAGAGGTAATGACTGAGGGTCGAGGTTAATACTGACCGAAAAGAGGTGACTACCAATGGCCGAGGTCAATTCTGACCTAAAAGAGGTTGAACAATATTGTAGGCCAAACCCGATTCTGAGGGCTTAAGTAAGGATGAACTTGGGAGGCTCCACTGGGGATATTTATCGTGAAATTTCTTATTTGATTTAGATTCTGCTGGGGAGGTGGTTTTTCTTAGCTAGGAAAATTTTGATTGGAGACATCAATTGGTTTTTGGGCATTCCACTGGGCAGATGAGAGTTTTGCTGGGGAAATGGACATGGAAAAAATGTTTTTCTTGGTGAAAAAGTTTATAAAACTCATTTGGAAATTTCAAGAATTTTTCGGGATTTTTTTTGGATTTTTTGGCATTTTTCTGGAGTTTTTGTACGAAATTACATAGGGGGTGCCGACCGGCATGGTTTGAATGGTGCCAAACGGCAGTGGTACGGTCTTTCTGGCTACCTTAAGCAGATGGAAGGCCAGTGCCGATCGGTGGGTGGAAGGGGACTGCCGATCGACATGCCCCTTAGCCTTTTATAAAAAGGGGGCAGGTTGCCCTCATTTTTAACATTTTTCCTTCTTGTTTTCTTATGGATTTGTCTTCTGCAAACAATTTTGACGTTCCAAAATCAAAAGATGGCCAACTTTGTAAGCAATACGGCACACAGGGTGTGGATCAATGTGACTAGGTAACACAACAAGCTAAAGTATGAGCTGCCACGCCTCACTGCCTTAATCCTAAACACTGAGCTTCCACGCTGAGCTTCCACGCTGTGCTTCCTCGTTGAGTTGCCTCGATGCCTTAATCCCAAACACTGTTGTAACTGAGAGGATTATCTCTAATCTCAGGATTACCTTCAATCCCCTTTACATTTGCCCTATCGTGAAGAGATTTATTGTGGAAACAAGAAATGTCTGAACGAAAACTTCTCAATTCGATAAATCGTTGTGGCTTGACTATTTAAAATTATCCCGATAGACCAACTAACTTTCTCAAATACTCGTTTTAGCTTTGGGGGAGTGAAATTCTTCGGTTTGTGATGTGGTGGAGTATAGTTGTAGGCAGTGAGTTTTTCGTTAGGGCTGCCCCTATCGTTGAGACTTGTGAAATTCTCCCTTGTAATGTTTTGCCAGGTTCGAAAAAGTAAAAATTCTCCGCGATGTAGCTGAGTCACAATTTAAATAACGTTTGGACTTGTGACGAGGGGACATCGTAGCTTTTTTGAACCGTTATGGTAGCTTATTCGTTGGAGTTATTGGATATGTCTGACAAAAGAAAAATTTTGGCGCCAAACCCCAAAACTTATCTTGGAAGAAACCCTTTACATCCCCACTAGTCGCTTCATTAATGAGGAAATGCCGTCTTATCAACTGTCAGGACACTTCCCGAAGTGCCATATGTCTGTTTGAAATGATTTTAGGTGTCTTTGCACGTGTGGTGGTGGGAAACTCAAAAGACGGGTTAAAAGATTTCAAACGTCTATTTTTTTAAAACACTTCTCCTTTCTTCGTCTTCTTCAAACTCCCGTCTACTTTAGAGAGAGAAACTCTTCCAAAACTCCATTATTGTCAATCTTTTCTCCTCATCCCTTTCCTCTGCAATCATCCTCACTTTCTAGCCATTCCATTATTACTTCTCTGGTGACTTCTCTAAGCTTTTATTTAATCTTCATTGTCATCTTCAATGGCCTCCTCAAGCAATCCTACTACATCCGCCACCAATGCTCCACCTGCCACCCCTGTTTCCACCACCTCTGCTGCCACCTCTTTGACTGCTGTCCGCTAGGACCAGCTGCGTTTCTACCGATAGTCCCCTATATTTGGAAAGGGTGACGATTTTGATGGGTTTTGCAAAACTTAAATTTTCAATGATATGTATGATGCCATGACGCTTGGCGATGAAGATTAAAGTGCGGCTGACTGGGGCTTTCTCCCCCTATAGGGGACTCTTCGATTTTATCTTGAGCGAGGGGACTTCCCGTGGTCCTATATTAACTTCGAAGGGCCCGAAGGCTCTCCTGCCCACTTCTCTACCTGGAACTCCCACATGAAGATTTCCTACGCTGATACCCTCACCAAAATTGGGCTTCATCGGGCTAAGTGGTTTGGTGAGTTTACTCTATCCAAGAATAATGTTTCCCTTCCTATCCTGGTGTCTAGTTGGAACATTACTACTCACACCTCCATTGCTGGATAGGGTGAGTTTACAATAACATTAAAAGACTTGTGTGAGCTTCTGGTCCTTGAGGCAACATTTCATAAGCCCTATTCTGATGAGGCCCTGGATGCCCAAGAGGCTGCTCACCATTTGGAGTTGGACCGTATATGCCTAAGGTGCATCGGTTCTTCAAATAAATCCCCTTTCACTCCTCTCATCAACTATTTCTTCAAGGATCCTTCTGAAGGTAGTTCTTTTGAGGCTGCCCCTGGTCAAGGTACATCGCTTAAACTTGCTGCCTATATCCTTTTCATTCTTTCTCATTTCCTATTAATGGGGAAGCCTAACGACTAACCTCAAAGGGACCTCATCAACATATCCCTCCATTTAGCTTGGGGTATCAAGCTTCCTCTGGCTTCAATTACCATGGGATCACTTTACACATGGCTTAGTAGAACCATTTTTGACATGGAACGATCTCTTGGTCGTTATAACCTGGCCAACTTTGCTAATTGTGTCCTTCTGACAAGCTGTAGCTGTGTACCAAAATGATCTCTTGGTTTTGGCCAACGATCTATTGGACAACGATCTCTTGGTTTTGTCTTCCTTTATGTACTACAAAGTTGGTTGCTACGGTTGGTTTTCCAATTATCTCACCCCAAAGTCTCTTTTAGCAAGGCATGTTCCCTGTTCTCATCTACTGCTCCGTGGGGGGTAAGTTCTACCATGGCTGGGCGAGTAACCATTCTGAGCATCACAAGGCAGGGGGATGTGACCTCCTATTTGCAACAAAGTATTGGTCGAGATAAATGGCCTAAATTTCTGAGTTCATCCAGGGGGATCCCATGTATTCCCCAATTCTTTCATTTTCTCTAGAGCTGGGGCTGAAATGTAATTTCGTTCTTGGGATTGAGTTACCTCTAAGAAAAACTCCCAAGGAACCTCTCACTGAGCTTCCTCCACATTGCTCCATGATTCATGTTGCTTCCCCAAAGCCCAAAAAATCCCCAACACCCAAACAGCCTGCTCCTTCAGGAGGTATTTATGGTGAAGGAGTTTCAACTGAGGTAGCCTCTAGCGAAGGACCTTCTCAACCATCAGCCAAAAAAACTAGGAAGTCCAAGAGCGGGACTTCCTCAAAGTCTAAGAATGAAGCTCAGTCTCAAACTCCTTTTAAGGCATTTCCCATCACCTCCGTTCCTCCTCCCATGTCTGGAAAAATGAGTGAGGAGTTAAGAAGGAAAGTTCAGGCAGAGGTGGCATGAATATATGAGGAGTTTCAATGACGCGTTCCCGTTGTTCCTCCTTCTACTACCTTCTCCACTATCTCAGTTGATCCAACGGAACCAAGATCAAAGAGAAAGAAGAGTTCAAAGTTTCCTCGAAGCGCTGGTGCTATGGGTATGAGGAAGAAGACTCGGGGTACCAAGTCCCAGAGGAAACGAGCTCCAGATGTACATCTATCCCCAACTCCCTCTATTGCTACCTCCTCTCCTCCTTCGCCAGTGGTTATATCCTCCCATTCTCCCGCTAGGTTCAAGGTATGTATGTGTGTTGTTGTTCTTACTCCTCTTTTTCTAAGGCAAGCTTATTCCGTTTAACTCTTAATAACTTTGGTGCAGGAGGTTGAACAAAAATGACCCAACCCCCCTGTGAGCCCTTTTATGGGGAGACATTTTGGTTCCCCTCAAACCGATGTAACTCCTCCCTGTTCCTCCATGACTAGGCTTACTTACTCCCACCGTTCGGCCTCACAACGTGCGAAGGATTCTGCTATGGGGGGTGATTCCGTTGAGTCTATGGGCATCCCTTCTCAACCAGAGACAACTCCCCCAGCCCCTTATGAATTATCACCTGAGTTCGAGCTTCTTTTGCCCAGTGTTCTAGCTGCAGAAAGTTCCCCCAAGACAATATATTATCAATTACTTATTAGGTCTCACGTCTTTTTTCTCCTCCATCCCTTTTTTCTGTTTAACATGTTGAACTTTAATATATTGGGATGCGTTTGGTTGAAATGGCATATTTGTTAGCTAAAATTCTTCTTTCCACTATGCTGATGAGACCCCTAGCTGCAGTTTCTCTCTTTGGTGCCATAACTGAGGTAAGTAACACTTAGAGGTATTTCTCACTTCTTCTGTACTTATTCCCCATTTCTAACACTTAGCTTCATTTTTTGCAGTTTTATCCGGATCTTTCCCCACCCTCCTCTCTTAGTAGGCTGCCTATTCCCAAGGCCAGGGTTGAAATTTCTGCCCAGCATGGTGGTTCCTTTGCATCCACCAACGTTGGGGATTATTTGGAGGTCAAACATCCTCCTGAATTGAGGCTCCTGTATTGGCCTTGGTACCTTTTATTAGCGAAGGAGCTTTATCGGCTGTTGAGGCTTCTTTAGTTGGGGGTGCCGTTGAGGCTTCTGAGGAGGTAAGCCTTCCCCCAATAGTTCCCGCCGTTATGGCCTCCTTGGTGACTCCCGTTCTTGCTCCAGCCACTGCTGAGGTACATCGCTAGTTTCTCTTCGTTTCTCGTTATTTGTTTTTTATTCTTGACAATGTACAATCTAGAAAAGTCTCATTTCTCAAACTTTTAAACTTCACCTATAACGGTGACTTAACAATGAAAACACTTGTTAAGATTTTTTCATAAATCCCACCTATAACGGTGACTTAATAATGAAAACACTTGTTAAGATTTTTCACAAACTCCACCTATAGTGGTGACTTAACAATGAAAACACTTATTAAGATTTTTCACAAACTCCACCTATAATGGTGACTTAACAACGAAAACACTTGTTACGATTTTCGCAAACTCCACTTGTAACGGTGACTTAACAATGAAAACACTTGTTAATATTTTTCACAAACACCACCTATATAAGGGTGACTTAACAGTGAAAACACTTGTTAAGATTTTTCACTTAACTCATTGTTTCTTGTACCCGTTCTCAGGTTGCACATGAATCTTTTTCGACGAGAGATAAATCTCCACCAGTTCTTTCGCCCATCACTTCACCCCATTAGGAACCTGCTATTTTAGAAGATTCTATCCACAATGACCAAGGTTCCACGACTGGTGCTGCTGCTGACAGCGAATCTGGTTGTGGCTTCCTCTACCTAACTTAGCTGCTCACAACTTTTACCTCACGGTCCTTCAACATTCTCCTCAAATGCCTTTAAGTCATCATTTGGTGATTGAGCAGCTTGCAAGCCACTATCCTGATACTTTTACTATAGATTGCATGCGTTCCAACATCTCCGTGATGAGCTATAGGCTTAAGGGCATGGCAATCGTTGTTGTTGATATCGTCAGTACTCCTACGAAGAACATTATCCGGCCTTTTCTTAACCAATTCCTGGGCTATCTGAGGGAGTTGGGTCGAGATGGCTTTCGTTTTGACTAGATGATTATGCACTTAAAAACTTTGAAGATCCAACGACTGGATGGTCAGAGGGAACTTCTACAGAAATATCGGTAGGATCAATGGGCTGAGGAAACTAAGTTGGCTGAGTTAGCGCCTCTGCTTGAAGTTACCAATAGGGAGGTGGAGGACTTCGAAGAGTCTATACGTCTAACGAAGCTTAAACGAGATAAACTCCATATCGAGTGCCACACAAGTGTAAACGAGATTAAAGGTTTCTATTAACGCCCAACAGTCTTGCCTAGTAGCTTCTTTGGGCCTGCCCGACGATTTTTTCTCTGCTCTAGAACTGTGGTTCCTTTTAGGCCAATGAACTCTTTCACTTTTGTATACATTTTCCACATTTTTATGTAATTCTTGGGCATTAGCTCCCCATTGTGTAATGCCCCAAAGTTTGTGAATGAAATGAAACATTTGTATGTTTTCCCATGACATTTCTTTGTGCTGTAACCGTTTACATATATTATGAAGTTCTACAGTTATTCCATCTCCACTCGAGTTGCAATAATAGACATAAAAAACAACTTGTATATTCATAAGAACAACTTGATACAACAATGGTCTAGACTTAATTGCTTACATATGATAAAATTTCAACCATTTATTATCAATTTTGAATAGCTTGTCTTCTTCCATCTTAGAAATTAATAAATAACCTGAATTATGAGCTTCTTTTACAATGAAAGGTCCCTCCCAATTCGTTGAAAACTTAGGTAGAGGAAGCCCCCTGATGTGCTTCACTGCTGCCTTCAAAATGAGGTCTCCTTCCACGAACTTCCTTGGTCTCACCAAGTTATCATATGCCCTGGAGAGATGCTTCATATACATTTGAAAGTGTTGCATTGCATTATCTCTGTGTTCATCCAACGCTTCCAACTGCACATGTCTATTCTGACGGAGCATGCTACTTCACAAGGCATATCGAGCAGAGGAAATTCCAACTCTATCGGGAGAATTTCCTTAGCCCCATATACAAGGGAGAATGGAGTATACCTTGTGGGATTCCTCTTGGTTTTTCGATAGGCTCACAATACAGTTGGTATCTTATCGTCCCATGATCTTGGGAAATCCTCTATCGTTTTAGCCAAAATATTAACCAAGGTTTTATTAGTTGCTTCGGCTTGACCGTTACCCTTTGGGTATGCCACCGTTGAAGTATGATGAATAATGGAGTACTTATCTGTGAGCATCGTTACCTCTGAGTTGACGAAGGGGGTTCTGTTATCTGAGAGAATAACCTTTGGAATCCCAAAACGATAAATGATGTATTCCCTAATGAAGTTTCTCACTACCCCTACTGTTGCCCTTCTCAGTGGTATCACTTCAACCCACTTTGTAAAGCACTTCGTTACTACTAGTATCCAGATGTTCCCCCTCAAAGAAAGATGTATTTCCCCTACTAGGTCAAATGCCCAAGTGTGAAAAGGATAAGACATTGCTAGGGAGTGTAGGTTCACTGATGGGGCATGGATCATATTTCCATAAAGTTAGCAAGCTTTGCATTTTCGAATGAACTCATCAGAGTCCTTCTCCATCATTGGCCAATAATACCCCAATGTCATCAATTGGTCATACAACTTGGCCCCTCTTATGTGAGCTGGATCATGCACTTGTTTGAGGACCTCGATTACTTCTTCCTTCATGATACAATTCAATGGCCTGTTGAAGTAACCCATTTGGTAAATCTGCCCCTCCTGAACATAGAACCTCGAATACCTTCACTTTACTCCCATCAGATCAATTTTCTCTATTGGGATAACTACATATTTAATAAAGTCAATATAGGGCTGCCTCCAGTCAGGTTGAGCCTCAACAAAATGACGTTTAGCTGCCTTAAAGAATAACTGGCACTTATCGTACTTCTGTTGCAGCTCTGCTGTGTCATGCTTCATTCTAGGCTAGAAACGTCCCTCCCTTTAAATTCTCTTGTAAAGAGGTATCTCGGTTATTTCGCAGTGCTCTTTGTGTGTTTTCTTCAACCTCCACTCTGCTTCTTTTGGGCCGATGCATCTTAGCAACCATCCTCCCGCATTTCTGAAATAAATATTTCTTTGATTTGTAAAGTATTGGGATAATTCCCTCAGCTCCATCACTCCTTCCCCCGATTGTAGTTGTTTTCTAATCTCTCCCCTCCAGTCACAATAGTCCTTCATCGGTAGAATTGACTGAACCACGGAGGGAGTTGTTCTTCGTTGGATCACAACTGTAGTTGTATCATCTCTCATGACCATCTTTTGAGCAATGGTGGCATAGGCGTTTAGATGGCGATTCATCGTTCGGGGATGTCTCTTGATCTTGGTTCGATGGAACTGGCTAATAAGCCTCTGAATAATTAATCTGTATGGTGCCAAATTCAGGTGTTTCAATGCATATTCTCCATTCACTTCCTGAATCACCAAGTTCGAATCACCTTTGATTCAAAGTGAACAAATTCACCTTCTAAGAGCCTCCAGCAACCCCAATACCAATGCTTCATACTCTACCTCATTATTGGAACAAGGGAAAGCTAACTTTAAGGAAAGACAAATCTCCTCCATTCCTCTTGAAAGAATAACCCCTTCTCCTCCTTTCTTTTATACCGAGGATCCATCGAACTGCATCGTCCATTCTTCATCGCTTGCATATACGTGGTTGGCTTGCAAGTCGTCTCATGGAATACTTTCTTTAGGTGGTTCAAACCACCCAGAGGGGAATATTACCAAGAGATCTGCGTATGCCTGGCTCTTAATCACGCGAGGAACCACACACTTTAAGTCATATTTCGAGAGGATGAGGAACCACCTAGCTGCCCTACCAATCAATATAGTTCTTGCTAGCAAATAATTAATAGGATCACATCTGGTTATAGTATGAATTGTAAAAGATATCATATAATGTCTAAGTTTTTGCGCTACAAAGACTAAGGCTAAATAGTGCCTCTCCAAGCTATTATACATGACCTCTGGCCCATGTATGATTCTACTAAGATAGTAGACTGACCTCTCTTTCCCGTCAATCTTTTACGCCAACAGAGCTCCAACGGACCTCGTGGTGGATATGAGGTGTAGCTACAATGGTATTCCTGCCTTTGGGGGAACCATGGTTTATGGTGAAATGAGAAACTTCTTCAGCCTAGTGAGAGATTCCTGGTGAACCTCCTCCCACTTGAATTTTGTGTCCTTTCATAAAAGCTGCATCAACGGGTGCATCATTTCGGCCAATCCAGGAAAAAATCTCCTAAGGTAGGAAACTTTACCGAGGAAACTCTTCAACTCCTTCGCCGTTTTTGGACTGGGCATCTCTAAGATCGCTCGCTGTTTATCTTGGTCCATATGCACCCCCTGCCGATCAACCACAAAACCTAAAAAATTTCCACTAGTTACTCTGAAGACGCATTTTAGTGGGTTCATCTTCAGCTTATACTTTCTGCATCGAGCAAACACTTTCCTCCAATCACTCAGATGGGACTCCTCCTTCCTCGATTTGATGACCAAGTCATCCACATAATATTCCACAAACTTGTGAAATAAGTCATGAAAAATGGCCATCACTGTTCTTTGATCAGTAGCCCCAACATTCTTGAGTCCAAATGGGGTTACTTTGTACATGAAGTTGCCCAATGGGGTTCTAAATGTCGTTTTCACTGCATCCATGGGGTCTATCTTGATCTGGTTGTACCCTATATACCCATCCATGAAGCAATACATCTCATGACCAGCCATTGCATCTATCAGGCTATCGATGGAGGGTAGAGGGAACTCATCCTTAGGGTAAGACCTATTCAAGTCTCTGAAATCCACACAGATCCTTATTTAACTTTTATTTTTCTTTCCCACTGGGACAATGCTAGATAACTAGAGTGGGTGCTGTATCGGTTTGATGAACCCTACCGTTAGTAAGAGTTGGACCTCTTCCTTGATTTTTAAGTTTAGCTCAGGCTTGTACGTTCTCGTTGCTTATTTCACCAGAATGGCTGAAGGTATCACGTTCAACTTGTGGCATCTTACTTCCTCATCCATACCTTCCATCTCTGTGTACTTCTAAGGAAAAATATCTATGAACTCTCGAATCAACTTAACTAAGGCCTTTTGTTTCTCCTTACTGATATCCTTCAAGATGAAGACGGGCCTTGGATCCTCCCCTTCTCTTGCTAGGTTTAACTGTTCCAGCTCTTGTGCTTGTGGTTTTGGTTGATCTTCCATATAGTCTGGTTCTTCGATGACATCTTCCATAAATTCCTGTATGTTGGAGTTATCTACCACCATACATTGCCCCCGTTGATCCACCGAAAGAACTCATATATCGGGTCAACCTGATTATCAGTTTCTTCGGCCGCTCGTTCACACCATTATAATCGACAAACCACCTTTCCTTCTTCGGTAATCACCTTTTTGTATTATCTGCTGGTAGTCGCCACTGCCTTCCTCTTCTTATCTCCAAAAGCCTTAGTAACTCTTCCACCTAAAAATTGACTCAGCACACTTTGTTGTTGGACCTCATGCTCCATTGGATCCACTCTAGGCCTCATCCTATCTTTGAGCTGCTTCGAGATGTTTTAGGGACGAGGGACCACCTAGTGGGATTCTTTTGTCATCAATCCTTTGCTGCTTGTAACTTCGTTATTTTGCTCATTCAAGGGCCCATCCTTTGTCTGATCGAGGGAACCTATGCTCCATCCATTCTTCTCGTTAGGACTCTTACGTCCTCCTCCAGTTCTGTGTAAAAGGCTGCATCTACCAGGTGATCTTCTTCTAAAGTGAAGGGCATCTTCGTAGCTCTAATGGTCACCTCTATTGCCTTGATATTCGCCTTGGCGCTTTGGTGATACGTTGAAGGAACTAGCCCTTGGTTGTGAATCCACACCCTTTCTATTAGCAGATGGTAGGAAGTCGCACTCTCTATCACATGGCATTTGATGTGGGAACTCAGATTTCCCATCACAATCCCAATGTTCACATACCCAATGGACTTGAAAGACTGGTTGTCATTGCCTGAAATCACCCAAGGCATGAGAACCAACCTATCCTATGGAATATTAGCTGTATGGAAAGAGTTTATTGGAATGATATTGATGGAGGCTCCCCCATCCATAAGAGTCCTTGCAAAGCTAACTCTGTTAATGCTGGCAGTCATATACAATGGCCATTTATGAGGGAATCTCATGGCCCAATCTGCATCACTGAAATTTATTTCTAATAGAAACTTCTTTACCAACCTGACCATGGGTCCCTACCATCTCAGCGAAGGGACTGCGTTCTTCCTCACAATATCAAGGATCGCCTAGTTTATCTCTAACCCACTCTCCTTTGGTATCCCTACCAGGTCGAAGAACCAGGTGAACTTTGGGGATTTTAAAACCTCACAATATTCCATAACTTAGTCCACTTCTTCACCTTCAATGTTATACATGTCCTCCACATCTTTAGCACTTGCTTCATTGTAAACTAACACTATATTAGTTATTCCCCTAGTGCAATCTTTCAAAGATTCTTTAAACTCCTCCTGCTCCGTTATTATCTCCCTTACTTCCCTTTTTGCCACCTCCCCGTAGGCTTCCACCAGATTGGCCCCATGTGCTAGGAGTGGGTTGTTGTTAACGTTCTGTGGAGGGATTTGCAACGTTCATGCCTTTACATATTATTCGATGATTCTTCTTAGCGTAAAACAACTCTCTATTGGATGTTAGATCTTTCGATGAATCTAATAATATTTAGGATCTGCCCCAGTTGCAGCGTCTAGTTCCACAATGGGGATGCCATTTGGTTCGTACACCATTCCTCTTTGAACCATTGCATTGTAATAGCTGACAACATCTTCTACTGTTTAAAGCGGCGACGGTGGATCTTCCCTGTCTCTCCCAAACTTCCTCTTGTTGTCCCTCTTCGCTACCTTACTCCCATCTTCTCCTTCGGTATATCCTACCCGTGGGGGCTGAGACCTCCCTCCCACAGGTTGTATCGGCTACCTAAACATCATGGGAACCACCACTAGATTTTGTCGTACAACCAACGGGATATTCCTTGCTGCTTTTAGGAATGCCACAAAAGTCCCCCCGCGCGTCTCATTAATAAGATGGAAGAGGTACTAAGGAAGCAGTCCCTCCGCACATATTTGTAGTAGCTTGGACTCTTTAGCCTCCTTCCTCACATAGAGGGACCTTTCCCTTAACCTTCGAATGTAAGCCACTACATCTTCCCTGGGTCGTTACTTCTCTCTCCCCAGTTAGGTCAAGGTGAACTCGTCTTTCGCTAGAAAGAACTTCTAGATGAATAAAACGTGCATCTCCTCCCACGTGGAAACACTCTTGGGGGCTAGGTGAGAATACCAGGTATATGCTTTATTAGTTAAGGATTTAGAAAATTACCTCAACCTGAGTTTCTTGTTATTGTAATGCACCCCAAGTGTTCAACGAAGCATTTAATGTGCTCTTTCGGGTTCCCACCCTTTCCTGTATATTTTTTAAATATAGGAGGAATTTAATCTTTTGGGTAGGGCTCATCATTGTATTCTTGGGGGTAAGGTGTTCGAAAGTTGTCATAGAACAAAGCTACCTCACTCGCAGATTACGAGGAAGCTTGCATGAATTTCAGCATCTCTTTCCTCATCTCTTCCATAGCTAACGCTGTTGAGGGAATGACCAGAGGGATCATAGGCGAAATGCCTGTTGCAGCTCAATCACAGTTGAAGCCATTGATACTCTTGGAGTTCCCACTGTTGGATTTACAACATAAGGTATACTTGCTGGGACCGTTCCTATTAAAACTGTGCTTGGTGGGGCCGTTGGGGCTGCCCCTGGCATCACGAAAGAGTTGGACTCAAATCCCCCCAACACCGTTGAAGCTACGGGAGTTTGTAAAAAATCGTAAAATTTATTCATGAGGAGTTCCACTTGGACTGGTCCCAACCCAGCGCTCGTGGAATCTTGTGTCACCCCTAGGACCCCTGTCGCCGTTTGAAATGGAGGTACCTCTAGTCGAGGGGCTCTGTCCCTTGAAGCCTCTAGTTTTCTCACTACCTGTTCTTCATTATGTTGAATGTCATCAAAGTTAAGTCTTCGATTAACGTTATCCTGCACCATACTCCTTCCTTAGAAGAATGCCTCCCCAGCAGAGTCGCCAAATGTAAGAGGGTAGTTTAGATCAGATGGAGGCGTAACCTCTTTTGACTACAGTAATGATACATTAACTAATCATGCCATCGCTTAGCTACAGGACACACAAACACAACTTAGTGAAGATAAACTCAATTTGAACTCACAAATCTCTTGTGTATAACTCAGAAGGTAATAATGAACTTAGAAGCAACTTCGCTTAGATGGAGAGAGAAAATGAGCACCCTTAATACACCTTGGCTAGCAGCTAAACACTCTATCCACCCTCAATGATCTCTGTTAAGTATTAAATCTACGTAATAAATGACAATGGTGGGTGAGTAAGCTCCCTCGTTTTCAATAAATCTCTCTTTGATGTATATTCTCTCTAGCAATAACGTCTGAACCCTCATAAAGAACATCCTCTCCCCAGAGGTGGTTGGGGTCCTTAAATAGCCCCCCACACCACTCCTGAGGTAACTCAGTCATTAATAACCATGAAAGACATCCCTCATACTTTATGTCATAAATATTAAATTTCTGATGCCTTAGTTAGCTCCACGTCATAAACATTAAATGCCAAAACATGACTTTTGCCTAACCACTGTGTTTCAAGTGGCTATTGTCATAGAGGTGGCTCACCAACTGGGTGACAACCCCAAATACCATGGTGGTTTACTCAAGTGAAGATTTGACATTGTCTAGATGGATAGTGACATCACCTACAGTAGATGTGACATTAAGTAGAGGGTTGTTTCGTCCATAAATCAACCCCCGATGGAACTCAAGGCTGCTCCACCCGGGGTTCCACAGTCAGGGTCTTTTGGTTTTTTACCAGGTGTTTCTAAGATGGTCAGGACAATCCCCAACGGTGCCTCACTTCTTAATCCTCCAAACCAAGTCCTTCTAAAGTTCCCACGAAGAGGTCGTTCGATAGAGCATGAAAGCTCTCCCAAGCCCTTCCAAGCATGGTCTCTCGTGAGTACCGTTCAACCTCACACAAAGAATCATTATACTCGTTACATCATTACAATTTTTATAGCCCACAGTCAATATAAACAAAGATACAATGTGACTAAGTAACACAATAAGCTAAAGTATGAGCTGCCACGCTAAGCTTCCTCGCTGAGCTGCCACGCCTCACTACCTTAATCCCAAACACTGAGTTTCCACGCTGAGCTGCCTTGCTAAGTTTCCTCGCTGGCTTAATCCCAAAAACTGTTGTTAATGGGGGGATTATCTCTAATCTCAGGATTACCTTCAAACCATTTCTACAAGTTGAATCCTTTCAGAGGAGTTTGAAAATGGGTTCACAAATGGAAGTCAACTGGCTGATGAACCGACTGATGTACTGTAATCACCCAAGTAATCCTCTGACTTCTTTCTCTGTTCGAGGTTGTGGTATCTCGAGTTTGGCTTTCAGTTTGGTAGGATATGCTTCTATCCCCTTCTTACTAACCATTAATCCTAAGAGTTTTCCTTTTGTAAAGCCGAAGACATATTTATGGGAGTTGAACCGCATCTGATATTGTCGTAGTTGCTCGAAGAACTTTCGAAGAGAGGGAATCTGACCCTTCCTAGTCTTGGACTTGATAATCATATCATCCACATAAAGCTCTACTTTCTTGTGTATCAGATAATGTAAAATGGTTATGGCAGCCCTCTAGTAGGTAGCCCCTGCATTTTTGAGACCGAATGGCATAACGATGTAGAAAAAATTTCCCATGGGGCTAGTCGAGGGGCTAGTGTCTGTAAGTTAAGTAACCTTCAGAGTCACTTTTCTTGGAATCTCTGACATTGGCTATGATCTTCTTAGTGAGCGGTTACACATGATGCTGGTAACTCTCGGCCCATGAATAACTGCCTTAGAAAAAGATCTCCATTATAGGTTTTATCTTCTTATCCACGTGGTCATTCCAAGGTTCTGGAAAGCCACAAAAGGGGAAATCTTCACCCTATCTAATAAATCTTCCATTCAGGGAATCTCTTGAGATGATATTAACACATTCTAGTCTTCTCTTCAATCGAAGGTGACGAATCGTTCTGAGTTCTTCAAATGACAGTTGATAACCTATGCCACAAGGAGGAAAATCGTTCTTCAGCACAATGTTTTCGAGTATACCTTACTATTTTTGCCCTAACACTAGTGTGGGAAAGAAGTGCATATTCTTGATCATCTGGATCACATTAACGTTTCCATGGGGATCATACTTTAGATAAACCCTATCTTTGAAATCATCCCCTACTGGGAGTTAGAGTGGATCAATTCAAAAATCGGATAGGAGCATATCATTTAACCCATGTCGTATCTCAAGTACTGGATTGTTGGTGCTTGCATGGTTGGTACTGTCGTCGTCGCCCAAGATGGTAATGACTTACCCATTAGTGAAGAACTTCAGTTTTTGATGTAGGTAAGTGTGACACCCCGACTAATTAAACACCGGGTAGCTACTCCTTTATAAAATTAATTCAAAATGCCAAGTTGGCTCAGTTAATAGCATCACTGTCGAAAACGTTTTATTATTACTAACCACCTAGCATTTAAAAAGTAAGTGCCAAATTTTATTAAATCTGATTAACATGCAACAAGAGTAATGATTAACTAAATAACACCATTCACCATGCTGAAGTAAAACGGATAACCATCACAATATGTAAATAAAACCTGGAGGAAAACTCCTCAATACGAATCCCACAACTGATAAGTAAACTGAAATAAATAACTAAAACTGAATGCTGAGCAATACATGCTAGAGTCTGAAAACTGAATTGTAAAAATGTCTAATAGGATTGGGCAACATGCCCTACAACTGATAGATGCTTAGACTGGAATCCAAATGAGAGAAGCATCTACATGCAAATCCCTGTAGCTTCCACAAACAGCTACAGCTCGTCACCTGAATGAGAATCCTATGCTTGGTGTCCCTGTGGCTGGGCACCTAAAATGGTTTTACAAGAAAATATATTTGAAAGCAAATGGGTCAGAGCCCGAAAGTGGAAATCATTTTAAAAACCTGCAAGTGCTTTAAAAACATTTAAAACATTAAATGCAAAGTACATGTTAGGACGTGCACTCACATTAAATTCTCACCTCTCGACTAACTGTGCACTCCTAACGTAAGTACCCATCTATAACGACCCATATTACTAGATAACTGACAACATAACTAGCTAAACTGCCAAAGGTTCTACCCATATTACTCGGTTCCAATCATAACAACGCTCGTAATTAAATAGAGGTTTAACGTAAACTCAGTTACTAACTATGCCATTGATATAAGTATCAGCTAACTCATTATATATCTCGAAACAATACCGTAATATTTTCACAACATTAACATGAGGATTTCCATTAATTTAATGTATATTATTCACATCATAAATATACAATACAAGCACCCCGCAATCTAAGCTGTAGTGCACACATACTCTGCTATCCATCCCGGTACATCACGTACATAAGGATTACATATTCCGAATCTCTCAGGAATAGTTTACTGATAACAACATCACAAATAATGGAGGCGAACACAGTCACCATCACATGGGTCACGCACATACCTACGCTCCCATGGTCATGAAGACTTATTAATATCACAATAAGTCCTTCTATGATCTATGTTCATCAAGGTACCAGTCTAAATCCCCCCCGTAGGCACACAAGGATTAGAGGGTCCTAAGCGAACGCAAACCTCCCGTGATAGCAAGTATGGTAGGTATGTCATACACACAAATACTATATCAATACTAAGTATACACGCATCTTAGTAATCACCGTAGTATAATTGTAATACTCTACATCATTATACCATTTCCAAATTTATATATTTTTCAAGTCTCCCGTTAATATAAAGTTAAATTGCCGACACGTCTCACGCCGTAGTCCCTTATCCTTAAAACCTATCTTGAATAGACTATTAAGTTCCCATAATTCCCACATATGACATCTATATACCTAAGGTCTTTACTTCTGCCCTAAACCTTATTTCATCGAATTACACAATTTTACACTACTAACCTAAACGTTATCTCGCTTCACGAATTTCAATAATCTAGAATAATTCCTCGAATTGTATTATAATTAAAGTCCACTATAATAATCACTCCTACTGGTCTCCTTAAGGCTGAGGGTATTCATAAGTTCTCCAAACATATTCTCCGAGGGTTTCCACCATTAAAATCAAATTAAGGAAAATTTTACTCATTCTGGGAAGGTCGATCGATCGACCTATGAATATCGATCGATCGATCTACATAAATAACAAGGTATAGAGCATCTAAGTCCCACAACAACAAAAGAAAAACTACAAATCTCAATCTCTTCAAATTAAATACCAAATCTCTCGAATTACATACAACAACTAACTCGAAAATAAAATACAAATCTCCAAAGCTCTATACATCAAAATAATACAAATCAATCTCCAAACAATCCTCGCTAAAATTAATCTCCATAGCGCCTCAAAATCCGCGCTAACCTGCCACTAAAAGAAAATATGGGGAAGTACACAATACGACAAGAAAGATGCTCAACAATTATATTAACGATGAACAAAGCGTAACAACACGAGTACGAATATTCAAATCAAATGCAAATCTCATAGCATTTATCAATATAATTTCTCAACAACACTTTAACTGGGTCACCAGGCCTCACCACATCCGTATATGCTTTATCAAGTCATAGCCCGGGAAACAGGAATTTGGCGGGTGCCCAACATCCGTGCCATATTAAAATCTCATGACAACGTGCTCATCAACAATATAATAATACCACATGAATCAAAATAATTTCAACAATTATTTTCCAGATTTCAATGAATTTATCAATTCAAACATGAGTTCAATTAAACAAGATTTCAAAGAGAATGACACTCGCGAGATTTAAAGGAGCATATTGCGTAAAACCCCATACCTCAAACCATGATGAGAAACCAATGATCACATCCTCAAGATCAACACAAAAGATCTACAAAATCTCCTCCAAGAACCTCCAACAAAATAGCCCCAAGAACACCTATAATCTAAGGTTGGAACTCACAAATCTCAAGGGCCAATGTGTATATAAAAAGAAAAGGAATATAAAATATATTTGCTGCTAAAATTTGTGCCAAAAGTATGTTAAAAGGGTTGCCCATGACATCCTTTTATAATGCAAAGAAATGAAGAGTTGGAATCCAAAAGACTGCTTTTAATAAGGCAAAGAAATGAAGAGTTGGAAGTCAAAACAACTCCAAGAGTTAAAAACATTTTAAAATCATTTTAAAATCCGTTTTAACTCCGATTTTGAAACCGTTTGAAATTCTCGCCTTTAAAAATAATAACCAACATATTTGAGCAATAAAAATAATTTTATCAAAAACTTTATTTTCCTCCATTTTCCAGAAATTAATTAAAATAGCCCAAAATTATGCGGGTTGTTACACTTCCCCACTAACAATGGAATTTCGCCCTCGAAATTCGCCGAATGACTAACTCTCAAAAATCAGGCTAACAATCTCCAAAAATAAATCAAGTCTCCCAAAAATAAATTCCTCACATCTAATTCTGAAACTTATCACGAATATCACCTACAAAATTTTATCTCCAAAAATTGCTAACCACGCAATGAACCCAAATTTATATATTTTTCAAGTCTCCCGTTAATATAAAGTTAAATTGCCGACACGTCTCACGCCGTAGTCCCTTATCCTTTAAACCTATCTTGAATAGACTATTAAGTTCCCGTAATTCCCACATATGACATCTATATACCTAAGGTCTTTACTTCTGCCCTAAACCTTATTTCATCGAATTACACAATTTTACACTATTAACCTAAACGTTATCTCGCTTCACGAATTTCAATAATCTAGAATAATTCCTCGAATTGTATTCTAATTAAAGTCCACTATAATAATCACTCCTACTGGTCTCCTTAAGGCTGAGGGTATTCATAAGTTCTCCAAACATATTCTCCGAGGGTTTCCACCATTAAAATCAAATTAAGGAAAATTTTACTCATTCTGGGAAGGTCGATCGATCGACCTATGAATATCGATCGATCGATCTAGTCGATCGATCGACTGATGAATGTCGATCGATCGATCGAACAGGTATGGCTACGGACTGCTTCGTTCTGCAGATTTGAAAACGTCCCAAAACTTATTTCTAACGTGTGATTCTCAGATATAACGTTATAGTAATGTCATATAACAATCCTACAATAAAACTAACGTCCATAAATCAATATTTCAACAACTATAGGCTACATATGGATCAATCTTCATCAAAAACCTAGTTTTTCTGATTTTTCTCAAGAACAGTCATGAACCTCATCTTAAATCCGTTTTTGGTATTACAAAAGGCAGTAATTCACATAATATGATCGTCCAGTAACATTCTACATGCAACCTATATCCCAAAATTCAAACTAATAACTCCAATCTTATGGGTTTTTCATTATCTTCCAAGAACATACAAAGTTTTTGAATAATCTAACATGGAAGAATCATTCTCTGAAATTTAAATGGAATAAATCACTTGCCTTGATTTGATTTCGGATTTGGTGTTGATTTGGTGAAGAATCTCTGCAGAATTCCTCTCTCTCTCTCCTTCTCCAAGCTTTCTTCTCCAAAAGGCTATGGTGGCTAGGGTTTGCTTTGGGAGAGTTGGAAGACTAAATGATAACCTACGTAGCTTATGGGGTTAATAAAGGGTTGGTTGGGTCAATCCCTTATCAGATTACAACTCTCAATTTTCGTCACTTTTAATTACCCAAAAATACCAAATTACTAAAATACCCTTTAAGTTACCGGTATGACCTAAAAATACCCCGGGACCCAAACTATACCCCCGGCTAGTGTTTTCTGACTATCTCGACCCTTCCGGACGCGTTGACGCACTCAAAACGACCATACGGATTATAGATTTTAAATTCACTTTTATTAACAAAATAATATACCGTGACGCGGCGGTCCCACGCGTCTCAACAAAATTTCTAAAATGCCGTATATAAATCCCACGACAAATTTTATAATACCAAGTTCATATATAATCATATATGCACATAATCAAATACCAACTCGCATCACATTAGTATTTTTTTTAACCCGGATTAATTTCCAATTAATACGCTAATTAATTAATTAATCCCAAAAATAAATATAGTCAAAAATACGGGGTATTACATACTTCCCCCCTAATAACTGAATTTCGTCCCGAAATTCGAAACTAGAAAGTACCTGCTAAAAAACAGCTCTGGATAACGTTCGCGCATCTCATCCTCGCGCTCCCATGTGGACTCCTCGACATTGTGATGTCGCCACTGAACACACACTAACGGGACTATCTTTGACCGCAGTTTCCTCTCGCTTCGATCCAAAATAGCAATTGGCCCCTCCTCGTAAGAGCTATCCGGCTGGAGATCGATGTCCTCCACAGCAATGTGAGAATGAGCCAAATTGTCCCTAAGGTATTTCCTCAGCGAGGAAATATGGAACACGTCGTGAATCCGATGCAAGTGCTCCGGTAGTCCAAGTCTATATGCAACCGGTCCTATCCGTTCAATAATAGGAAACGGCCCCACATACCTCGGTGCCAACTTCCCCTTCTTCCCGAATCGCATAATCCCCTTCATCGGAGATACCCCGAGCAAAACCTGGTCCCCTACTTGGAACTCCCTGAAAAATCTCTTCGCATCAGCATAACTCTTCTGCCTGTCTTGAGCTACCCGAATGCGACTCCGAATCAACTCAATCCTTGCCGAAGTATCCTGGATCACTTCTGGCCCAAGTAATTTGTTGTCCCCCACCTCCAACCAACATGCTGGGGAACGACAAGGCCTGCCGTACAATGCCTCAAACGGAGCCATGCCAACCGTGAACTGATAGGAGTTGTTGTAAGCAAACTCCACCAGTGGAAGGTACTGCTCCCATCCACCCCCAAAGTCAATAATACACATGCGTAGCATGTCCTCCAACATCTGGTTGGTGCGCTCTGTCTGCCCATCGGTCTGCGGGTGATAAGCCATACTCAACCGCAATTCCGTGCCCATGGCCTCCTGGAAACTCTCCCAAAACCTCGAAACAAATATCTTGTCTTTGTCAGACACGATATTCAGGGGCACACCGTGAAGTCTCACAATCTCTGAAATGAAAAGCTGGGCATACTGTCCCGTAGTGTAGTCAGTCCTTACGGGTAAGAAGTGAGCGACCTTGGACAACCTGTCCACAATTACCCAAATGGAGTCGTGACCCCTCTGCGACATAGGCAACCCCGTGACAAAATCCATGGATATGCTCTCCCACATCCACATCGGAACCTCCAACGGCTGTAGCAATCCTGCTGGTCTCTGATGATCCACTTTTACAAGCTGACAAGTGGCGCATTTCGAGACAAACTCAGCGATATCTCTCTTCATACCGCTCCACCAATATTTCCGTCTCATGTCTTGGTACATTTTGTCCCCTCCGGGATGTACCGCGAACCGTGAGCCGTGCGACTCAGCCATAACATCGTGCCGCAATTCTTCCCCTTCCGGAACTACCAATCTCCCATTGAAGCGCAAACCCCCGTCTGAGCTAACGGTATAGGACTCGGCTCCCTCTGCAAGTAATCGAACTATCTGCTCCTGACAGAACGGGTCATTAGCCTGTGCCCGTACTACCTTCGTGACAATCTGCGGTGTAACGGTCATCACAGACATGAAAGATCGGGCCACTGCATCCTGGTGTCCCAATTCCTTCCACTTAGCCTTCCACACCTCTGCCACATCATCTGCTGGCCTGCGGCTCAACGCGTCTGCTACCACGTTAGCCTTACCCGGGTGGTACTGGATGTCGAACTGGTAGTCCTTCACAAACTCAAGCCACCTACGCTGCCGCATGTTCAACTCTTTCTGCAAGAACAGATACTGTAGGGACTTGTGGTCCGTGAACAGCTGAAACTTCTCCCCCAAAAGATAGTGCCTCCAAATCCGTAAGGCAAATACCACTACCGCCAACTCCAAATCATGCGTGGGGTAATTCTTCTCATGAGGCTTAAGCTTACGGGAAGCATAAGCTATGGCCTGTCTCTCCTGCTGCAAAACACCTCCAAGCCCTTGCAAAGACGCATCGGTGTAAACCAAATACTCCACTCCCGGTCTCGGCAATGCTAACACAGGTGCTGAGGTCAATTTGTCCTTCAATTCATTGAATGCCAACTGACAGGCATCACTCCAGATATATGGCACACCCTTACGAGTAAGATGTGTCAAAGGACCTGCTACCTCCGAGAAACCCCGAATAAACCTCCTGTAGTATCCTGCTAAGCCCAAGAAACTACGAATCTCTGTTGGTGTCGTGGGCTGTCCCCACTCCCTCACCGCTGACACCTTCCCCAGATCGACAGATATTCCCTGGTCGGAAATAATGTGACCCAAGAACTGGACCTCCTTCAGCCAAAACCCGCACTTCTCATATTTTGCATACAGCTCGTTTTGACGAAGTGTCTGCAAAACCTGCCTCAAATGCTCGGCGTGCTCCTCCTCTGTCTGAGAGTAAACCAGAATGTCATCAATGAAGACAATGACAAACTGATCTAGGAAATCCCTGAACACCCTGTTCATCAAGTCCATAAACACTGCTGGAGCGTTGGTCAAGCCGAAAGGCATAACCCGAAACTCGTAAGAACCATATCTCGACAAGAACGCAGTCTTCGAGACATCCTCCTCCCTGATACGCAACTGATGGTATCCCGACCTCAATTCAATCTTCGAGAAGAAAGAAGCTCCTCTCAACTGGTCGAATAAGTCATCGATTCGAGGCAACGGATACTTATTCCGTATCGTGACCTTATTCAACTCTCGGTAGTCCACGCACAATCTAAGTGAACCATCCCTCTTCTTCACAAACAAAACTGGAGCGCCCCAAGGTGAGGTACTCCTACGAATAAAGCCCTGCCCTAAGAGCTGCTCTATCTGATCCCGTAACTCTCGTATTTCAGCTGGAGCCATACGGTACGGTGCACGTGCTATAGGTCTCGTACCCGGTAGCAAATCAATAACGAAATCTATCTCTCGACTGGGTGGTAAGCCTGGTATCTCCTGAAACACATCTGAATACTCCCTGACAATCGGGATCGAATCCAAAGGAATCACAACCTCCTTAGAGGTGTCCTCCTCTATATAGTACAGATGAGCGGTCGATCCTCCCTCTGGGCGAGGCATCGCCACTATAAACATCTCTTGCCCCGGAATGGCAAAAACAATGCTCCCGCTGAAGCAATCAATCATGGCCCTATATGCTACGAGCCAATCCATACCGATGATCACATCGTGAACATGCATGTCTAACACTAACATGTCCGCAGGCAATACCAAACCACCAACCTCTACCCCCACTCCCCGGCATATAAAGAAAATAAGTGACCCACTCCCTAATGGTGAGTCGACACACGTCACTGTGCTCTCTGCCATAGCTAATAATCCTAAAGCTTTCGCGAAGTGTGTAGCAATAAAACAGTGTGTAGCACCCGTATCAAATAACACCCGACCCATAGTGCCATGGATAGGAAACGTACCCTCGATCGCGGGCGGTGCCTGTGGAACTGCAGCCTGGTGAACGTTGTAGACACGTCCATACTGTAGCTGCCCCTGCTGAGCTAGGACTGCTGGAATGGGTGGCAATGCTGCCATCTGTGGCGGTGCAGGAAGAGCGGAGGGAAACATGGGTCTCTGTGGCTCCTGGCGAGCACCCTGCTGCTGCTGTGGGGCCCTGCCCCTATCAGGACAATCCTGCTTCTTATGACCAGTCTTGCCACAAGTAAAGCACTTCCCTGGGAAATTCTCTCCCCTCTGCCCCTGCTGTCCCCGGCCCTGGTGGCCGTTACCGTTCCTCCCTTGGCCCTGCTGGCCCTGGTGAAACTGCTGCCCATTCTGCCCCTGTTGACCCTGCTGCCCGTTTGGACCCTGATGGCCCTGACGGAAACCTCCCTGTCCCTGCCTGTAGTTCCCTGACCAAAACCTCTTATTGTCCCCCTGCTGGGTACCCTGCTCAATCTGTTTCTGCCCCTGACCGGCCTATGCCCCGCTGGCACCATGTCCTCCAGTCCTGCCCTGATGGCTAGACTCCCCTGACCGCTTGCCCTCGGCCATATGAAAACGGTGGCTCTGGCAGTGCAATAGTGCAGCGTTAACCACATCAGAATATGTGGCCAACGATAGGTTCCCTAGCAGATGCTGACGGATCCTCCAATTCAACCCATCAGTGAACTTCTCTATCTTCTTCTTCTCTGTTGGAATCTCGTCTGGAACGATATTCAACAGGTTAGTAAACTCGGCCTCATACTCGGCCACTGTCTTGCTCTCCTGCCTCAGACTCATAAGCTTCCTCCTCATCTCTGTATGAACTGCGGACGGAAAGTACTTGCGGTAGAACCGCACCCAGAACTCCTGAATCGTGAGGGTATCCCTCTCCTCCACGGTGGTAATGGACTCCCACCACTGCAGCGCAGATCCAACTAGCTTGAAAGTAGCTAGCATCTGCTTCTGAACATCTGTGCACTCATGCATCCTCAAATGCCTCTGTATGTCCTTCCTCCATTGGCTCGAGACTACCACATCTGAGCTTCCTGCAAACTCTGGCGGATGCGCTTTCTGAAAAGCGTCGCGTACACGTTCCCAAGCAGACGGGAATGCATTAACCTGGACGGGCGCGGTAACCGGCGCCTGAGGCGGTGCCTGCTGAATCACGGCAATCGCGGCATTCACCTCTTGAGCTACTATAGCTGCAACCTCTGTGGCGTTCAACATGCCCTGAACTGGAGCGGGCTGGGGTTCGGGCGTTGCATTCCTGGGAACTCGTCTTTCACGTCGTGGAGGCATCTGAAATAAGAACAAGGTTTATAAGTTCACGGTTTATAAACTTAAAATAGCTGAAGAACGAAGCACACAAAAAGAATACAACAGTCCTAAAATATAGGGCTCTATATCAAAGAAAACGTAGCGGAAACATAATAGCCGTACAGATCCTAAAGGACACTAGAACCTGATGCTCTGATACCACCTGTGACACCCCGACTAATTAAACACCGGGTAGCTACTCCTTTATAAAATTAATTCAAAATGCCAAGTTGGCTCAGTTAATAGCATCACTGTCGAAAACGTTTTATTATTACTAACCACCTAGCAATTAAAAAGTAAGTGCCAAATTTTATTAAATCTGATTAACATGCAACAAGAGTAATGATTAACTAAATAACACCATTCACCATGCTGAAGTAAAACGGATAACCATCACAATATGTAAATAAAACCTGGAGGAAAACTCCTCAATACGAATCCCACAACTGATAAGTAAACTGAAATAAATAACTAAAACTGAATGCTGAGCAATACATGCTAGAGTCTGAAAACTGAAATGTAAAAATGTCTAATAGGATTGGGCAACATGCCCTACAACTGATAGATGCTGAGACTGGAATCCAAATGAGAGAAGCGCCTACATGAAAATCCCTGTAGCTTCCACAAACAGCTACAGCTCGTCACCTGAATGAGAATCCTATGCTTGGTGTCCCTGTGGCTGGGCACCTAAAATGGTTTTACAAGAAAATATATTTGAAAGCAAATGGGTCAGAGCCCGAAAGTGGAAATCATTTTAAAAACCTGCAAGTGCTTTAAAAACATTTAAAACATTAAATGCAAAGTACATGTTAGGACGTGCAATCACATTAAATTCTCACCTCTCGACTAACTGTGCACTCCTAACGTAAGTACCCATCTATAACGACCCATATTACTAGATAACTGACAACATAACTAGCTAAACTGCCAAAGGTTCTACCCATATTACTCGGTTCCAATCATAACAACGCTCGTAATTAAATAGAGGTTTAACGTAAACTCAGTTACTAACTATGCCATTGATATAAGTATCAGCTAACTCATTATATATCTCGAAACAATACCGTAATATTTTCACAACATTAACATGAGGATTTCCATTAATTTAATGTATATTATTCACATCATAAATATACAATACAAGCACCCCGCAATCTAAGCTGTAGTGCACACATACTCTGCTATCCATCCCGGTACATCACGTACATAAGGATTACATATTCCGAATCTCTCAGGAATAGTTTACTGATAACAACATCACAAATAATGGAGGCGAACACAGTCACCATCACATGGGTCACGCACATACCTACGCTCCCATGGTCATGCAAACTTATTAATATCACAATAAGTCCTTCTATGATCTATGTTCATCAAGGTACCAGTCTAAATCCCCCCCGTAGGCACACAAGGATTAGAGGGTCCTAAGCGAACGCAAACCTCCCGTGATAGCAAGTATGGTAGGTATGTCATACACACAAATACTATATCAATACTAAGTATACACGCATCTTAGTAATCACCGTAGTATAATTGTAATACTCTACATCATTATACCATTTCCAAATTTATATATTTTTCAAGTCTCCCGTTAATATAAAGTTAAATTGCCGACACGTCTCACGCCGTAGTCCCTTATCCTTAAAACCTATCTTGAATAGACTATTAAGTTCCCATAATTCCCACATATGATATCTATATACCTAAGGTCTTTACTTCTGCCCTAAACCTTATTTCATCGAATTACACAATTTTACACTACTAACCTAAACGTTATCTCGCTTCACGAATTTCAATAATCTAGAATAATTCCTCGAATTGTATTATAATTAAAGTCCACTATAATAATCACTCCTACTGGTCTCCTTAAGGCTGAGGGTATTCATAAGTTCTCCAAACATATTCTCCGAGGGTTTCCACCATTAAAATCAAATTAAGGAAAATTTCACTCGTTCTGGGAAGGTCGATCGATCGACCTATGAATATCGATCGATCGATCTACATAAATAACAATGTATAGAGCATCTAAGTCCCACAACAACAAAAGAAAAACTACAAATCTCAATCTCTTCAAATTAAATACCAAATCTCTCGAATTACATACAACAACTAACTCGAAAATAAAATACAAATCTCCAAAGCTCTTTACATCAAAATAATACAAATCAATCTCCAAACAATCCTCGCTAAAATTAATCTCCATAGCGCCTCAAAATCCGCGCTAACCTGCCACTAAAAGAAAATATGGGGAAGTACACAATACGACAAGAAAGATGCTCAACAATTATATTAACGATGAACAAAGCGTAACAACACGAGTACGAATATTCAAATCAAATGCAAATCTCATAGCATTTATCAATATAATTTCTCAACAACACTTTAACTGGGTCACCAGGCCTCACCACATCCGTATATGCTTTATCAAGTCATAGCCCGGGAAACAGGAATTTGGCGGGTGCCCAACATCCGTGCCATATTAAAATCTCATGACAACGTGCTCATCAACAATATAATAATACCACATGAATCAAAATAATTTCAACAATTATTTTCCAGATTTCAATGAATTTATCAATTCAAACATGAGTTCAATTAAACAAGATTTCAAAGAGAATGACACTCGCGAGATTTAAAGGAGCATATTGCGTAAAACCCCATACCTCAAACCATGATGAGAAACCAATGATCACATCCTCAAGATCAACACAAAAGATCTACAAAATCTCCTCCAAGAACCTCCAACAAAATAGCCCCAAGAACACCTATAATCTAAGGTTGGAACTCACAAATCTCAAGGGCCAATGTGTATATAAAAAGAAAAGGAATATAAAATATATTTGCTGCTAAAATTTGTGCCAAAAGTATGTTAAAAGGGTTGCCCATGACATCCTTTTATAATGCAAAGAAATGAAGAGTTGGAATCCAAAAGACTGCTTTTAATAAGGCAAAGAAATGAAGAGTTGGAAGTCAAAACAACTCCAAGAGTTAAAAACATTTTAAAATCATTTTAAAATCCGTTTTAACTCCGATTTTGAAACCGTTTGAAATTCTCGCCTTTAAAAATAATAACCAACATATTTGAGCAATAAAAATAATTTTATCAAAAACTTTATTTTCCTCCATTTTCCAGAAATTAATTAAAATAGCCCAAAATTATGCGGGTTGTTACACTTCCCCACTAACAATGGAATTTCGCCCTCGAAATTCGCCGAATGCCTAACTCTCAAAAATCAGGCTAACAATCTCCAAAAATAAATCAAGTCTCCCAAAAATAAATTCCTCACATCTAATTCTGAAACTTATCACGAATATCACCTACAAAATTTTATCTCCAAAAATTGCTAACCACGTAATGAACCCAAATTTATATATTTTTCAAGTCTCCCGTTAATATAAAGTTAAATTGCCGACACGTCTCACGCCGTAGTCCCTTATCCTTAAAACCTATCTTGAATAGACTATTAAGTTCCCATAATTCCCACATATGACATCTATATACCTAAGGTCTTTACTTCTGCCCTAAACCTTATTTCATCGAATTACACAATTTTACACTATTAACCTAAACGTTATCTCGCTTCACGAATTTCAATAATCTAGAATAATTCCTCGAATTGTATTCTAATTAAAGTCCACTATAATAATCACTCCTACTGGTCTCCTTAAGGCTGAGGGTATTCATAAGTTCTCCAAACATATTCTCCGAGGGTTTCCACCATTAAAATCAAATTAAGGAAAATTTTACTCATTCTGGGAAGGTCGATCGATCGACCTATGAATATCGATCGATCGATCTAGTCGATCGATCGACTGATGAATGTCGATCGATCGATCGAACAGGTATGGCTACGGACTGCTTCGTTCTGCAGATTTGAAAACGTCCCAAAACTTATTTCTAACGTGTGATTCTCAGATATAACGTTATAGTAATGTCATATAACAATCCTACAATATTACTAACGTCCATAAATCAATATTTCAACAACTATAGGCTACATATGGATCAATCTTCATCAAAAACCTAGTTTTTCTGATTTTTCTCAAGAACAGTCATGAACCTCATCTTAAATCCGTTTTTGGTATTACAAAAGGCAGTAATTCACATAATATGATCGTCCAGTAACATTCTACATGCAACCTATATCCCAAAATTCAAACTAATAACTCCAATCTTATGGGTTTTTCATTATCTTCCAAGAACATACAAAGTTTTTGAATAATCTAACATGGAAGAATCATTCTCTGAAATTTAAATGGAATAAATCACTTGCCTTGGTTTGATTTCGGATTTGGTGTTGATTTGGTGAAGAATCTCTGCAGAATTCCTCTCTCTCTCTCCTTCTCCAAGCTTTCTTCTCCAAAAGGCTATGGTGGCTAGGGTTTGCTTTGGGAGAGTTGGAAGACTAAATGATAACCTACGTAGCTTATGGGGTTAATAAAGGGTTGGTTGGGTCAATCCCTTATCAGATTACAACTCTCAATTTTCGTCACTTTTAATTACCCAAAAATACCAAATTACTAAAATACCCTTTAAGTTACCGGTATGGCCTAAAAATACCCCGGGACCCAAACTATACCCCCGGCTAGTGTTTTCTGACTATCTCGACCCTTCCGGACGCGTTGACGCACTCAAAACGACCATACGGATTATAGATTTTAAATTCACTTTTATTAACAAAATAATATACCGTGACGCGGCGGTCCCACGCGTCTCAACAAAATTTCTAAAATGCCGTATATAAATTCCACGACAAATTTTATAATACCAAGTTCATATATAATCATATATGCACATAATCAAATACCAACTCGCATCACATTAGTATTTTTTTTAACCCGGATTAATTTCCAATTAATACGCTAATTAATTAATTAATCCCAAAAATAAATATAGTAAAAAATATGGGGTATTACAGTAAGAAGAAACACCCTTGATACTGTGGAGCTATGGTTATCCAAGTAAAAAATTGAAAGAAGTTGGGATATCGATGACTTGGAATTCTATAACAGGATTTATAGGGCCAACCCCTATTGCAAGCTTTATGGATCCCATCACTTCCCGATGAGTATTATCGTAGGTGCTTATAGCGACCGAGGTTGGATCAAGGTTGCTCACTTTTAGTTCCAAATAATTGAGGGTTCTCAGTGGGCAAACATTTCGAGCAGTTCCATTATCGATAAGAGAGAGCGAGACACTCTTTTCCATGACTTAGACAGAGATATTGAGAGCATAATTGTGGTTTGTCCCGATCTTGGGGATTTCATCTTCGAAGAAATATAGCCTTCTTATAGAGGTCAGAGATCCAACTAGATTCACTGCTTCTTCTGGCATGGTAGACGGAGGGACTGTGGGCCTGGTGAGTAGCTTGACTAAAGCATTTATATGCAGCAGATCTTGGAGTTATTTTTAAGCACATGTTATTTTATTCACAAGTTTGTAAAAGAATAAGTGCCATTAAGATATTTTTTCCATTCTGTGATATGATAATATCATTAAGTGATAGGGTTTAGCCAATTAGTATATGAAAAGATCAAATACCAATGTAGCCTATTAACCCACATGGGATTAGAATTGATCAAGAAGGTGTATATAATGATTCTTTATCCAATAGGATATTTAAGTCAGATTAAAGACTTGCTTAGGTCCATGAAACCATGCCATGTTAGACTATTTAGGAGATAAAGATGTCAAAATTTCTCATCAACATTACTCGTTTATATATTTGTAGTGGGAAATGAGGTTTCCTCCAAAAATATAAAGCTAGGGGGTTGGGGCGGGGGTAATTAATTTATATTATTTTCTTAATTTCTTAATTATTTGTTTTAAAGATCGCAAACGTTAAGTATAACATACCCTTAAAGAAAAATGTACCAAACTCAAACTCAATTAATAAAAAACTTACTAAACCTAAAACGTGGTAATTAGTGATATATTAAAGTAAAAAAACCAAAAAATAACATGGAATAACTTGAAAAATCAAAACTCAGACTTGAATCCAGTTTACACATAAATATTCAACCACAAGATAAAACTGTAAATTGTGACATGATTTTCATCTCTCTCTCTCTCTCTCTCTCTCTATATATATATATATATATATATATATATATATATAATAATCATATGTAGTTGGCAAATTGTTTTTGCTAAACAAATGAAATTACTATTCTAATACAAATTTTCTTCGAAGTTAAGTTCTTAGGCAACTTGTGGGTTTGAATTTGAATTTTGGGTTCATAAAATCTTTGTTTTGGCTAATATTGGGCAGATTAAATAATAACAATGTTGAACCATGAATATGGCACAACCTGAAAGCTAGTAAGAATGGTAAAACTAAACTCATTATTAACAAAAATGAGATTGGTTCAGACAACAAAAAAATCGGCTCAGACATGATTAAGTTTGGACTTAATCATTTTGGTCGGACTTTCCATCCTAGACAACCCACATGCCATTATATGTCCACTACCAAAGAATCATATAGTGTGGCAATGTCACAGGGTACTCACATGCTTGAAACAAACGAACATACTCCCACTCAGACATGTCCATGCTAACATTTTAATTATTCCCCCATTATCTTGTAAAGTGGGTATTTATTTATTCTATAAAGACAAAACCCCAGATATATTCTAGTGGATCAACTGGATAAATCCATTAGCAAGTACTCTCACACTCATATTTAAGATAGAGGGAGAAACCCTGAAAAGGACAAGCAACCAATGAACTATCCGACTGGGAGAAAGAGAGATACTTTGACATTTTTACTATCTGGAAAGAGGGATGACACATTTGTACTAATCCAATACTAGTGCAAAAAGTCTACTTGTGGATGTAGGCTTATTCCCGAGGGCTGAACCATGTAATTCTTGATGTTAATCTTCTTGTCCTCATCTCCATCTATAATCAGTTGCATACACTTCATATTTATTATTTTCTTTCTCGGATTGGATTTTAACTAGATTAGACAAAACCTTGAATCCATTTTTAGATGATAACAGAATGACGTAGTTCGTGGAAAACGACTAAAGCCTAGTTGTTTATCATCTGACTCCAAATTTCTACTTGTGGAAATTACGTAATTTTTTTTAATCCCCCAAATCTCGTTGACAGTCATCTTACTGAATTGATCAACAAATTTTCTTGATTTCTCATTTGAAATCCTTGATTTACTGTTCCATAATCTAATTATGTGTAAACCATACCTAGATACACTCATTCCTAGCTAAAAATAATTTCACTATTTTCAATTTCATAAGTATCCCGCAGTACTCTATTATCGTGCATCTATATTTTTCTGAAAATTCTTATAACAATGTTTGAACACCCACACCTATGAGGTAGTAGGGAAAAAGAAGATGCAACACCCTTCACCCCTATTGGAATAGGGAATATAGCATGATTATTACACAACTTGGTTAAGAGCCAGGAAGCTATGAAAGAAAATATGAGACAACTGACCCAAAGTGTGTTGGGCTCACAAAGCCGACCAATCCATCCAGAATTGGTTCCAATAACCCTAACTTTAGATAAAAATCTAGGTAAACATAGGGAATCACCTCCTCCTGTCCCTACAGAGATAGGAGATAAGAGAATCGAGAAAAGTTGTGGAAAATCCTTGGATCCTAAATTTGGGATTTGATACGTTAGAGTATGAAGAATCCTCTTACCAACCAAGTAAAACCTCGACCATGAGGTCAACTACCTATGATGATGGCGAAATATATTCGGATCAACGGAAAAGTGCCTTTAAGAGTCTCAACAGAGTATCGATCTTTGATAGGCTGGGAAGGAGAGGGGCGCAATCACATTTACACCCCGAAAAAGGCATAAGACGAGTAAAAAATAGGAGGCAAGACCCATGGAAAGAGAAAAGTTAAAGATGCCATATCAAGAAGATAAAAATAAATTGGCTGAAGAGAAGAGAGATAGATCGAGAGTCAAGGACGAACAAATTAGGTAGCAGTTGCTGGGGAAGCCCAACCGTAGAGGGTATCAAGCCAAAGGATAGAAGATTGTGGATCTCATAAAAAATAAAAAATCCACTCTAAAGAGGATTTGTATAGGTATTTCCTTTCACAACTTTCATGATTATCTACCCCACACTTGTAAAATTCAATCTGCCTGTGATCACTCCCAGCTATGAAGGGAAATCAGATCCAATTTTTCA
The DNA here is from genome assembly GCA_949130495.1 of Sambucus nigra. Taxonomy (NCBI): domain Eukaryota; kingdom Viridiplantae; phylum Streptophyta; class Magnoliopsida; order Dipsacales; family Adoxaceae; genus Sambucus; species Sambucus nigra. The sequence continues at coordinate 303,051,022 of OX422207.1, read as the reverse complement.
CATTGAACAGTACAAGGTGGCATGCGACATATTCTCTGTAGCTAACGAGATGCGTTTCAGACCTTTTTTAAGCACTCTCATAGGACCTTCTCAAATCTAATATAATGGGCTACCAAAGGGGAAGTTATGAGTTTGAATAGCCATCCGACCTCTTTCCTAAAAAATTCTACTTTGGAGAAAAGCCTTGTAAGAGGGTAGTGCACTTGTTAAGAATACATTAACGCGAGAATGAAACGACAAGAGAGTATATTATCGGGTTCAATACTAAAAAACTAGTAGTGGTTTACCTCAATGAGAAAGTATCCATTAAATCAATCATGAGTGGGATATTGCCTAAAAAGTTATATTGGGCAGTGGCCAAGGAACCTCCAAACCACATGGTCGAGCTCAGAATCTATTATTGTAAATGAGTTCAGCGATAAAAAGTTTGAGGAAGATAGCATCTCAGGAAAAAAAAGACCCATAAATGGCCCCAAGACGAAGAGCGATAGGAGGCCATACCAAAAGTTTGATGAATATACTCCCTTGATGATGGGAGTACACCATATCCTCATTGAGATATGAGGAAATGGTTAGTTAAAATATCTAGAGAAGCTAAAAACTCATGCTAGAATATTAGATGAGAATAAGTTTAGCAAGATCCATAAAAACCACAGGCATGAAACCAAAGGTTGCATAGCCTTGGAAGACCAAATTGAGGCCTTCGTGAAAGGAAGGAAGCTTAATAAGTAAATTGAGAAGAATGGCATACGAAGCTTAATAAATACATTAAGAATAATGGAACACAAAGTATAATAAGTATATTGAGAAGAACGACAAACCAGCACAAACTCATGATGACTAGAAGTCGAGGAGTAGATTAAGATCGCCTCGGGCAGGAAATAAAGAACATAAAATAGCTCAGGAGAACAAGGACAATGAAGATCCCGACCTTATAGCAAGGACCAAAGATCTTATAAAAGAACCGAATATGTTCCTTCTAAGGTGCAATTTCATAACTAGAGGAGATGTTTGTGGAGATGATGGATCCAATAAAAAAGGCATATCTTAATAAAGCAAGAGCTTATGCCAATAACAAAGAAGTCAACATGACAACATTGGTAGACGTTCGATCGCATAAGGTCACTAAATAGCGGTTAATAATAGGATTTTCTAGAGACGACCTCTCAGAATTATTATATCCTCTTGACCATCCACTGGTAACAACTATGATGGTCCATAATAGGAATGTGAAAATAATTATGGTGGGCATTGAGAGTTTGACGGATGTATTATTCTATGATTATTGTAAGTGACTGGAGTTGTTTTACAGGAAATTGGAGGCATACTGTCACCCTCTGATCTAATTCTCAGGTGAAAGTATATCCACTAGGTACAATTGAGCTAAAAGTTATTATTAAAACTTGGTTGACCTGTAGAATATAGACGATGCGATTCTTTATCCTTGATAAGAATGTCTCATCAGCCTACAATATCATTTTTGAAGAGTGAGCCTAAATAAGTTTGAGGTTATAGCCTAAACCATTCATCAATGTCTGAATTTATCCATAAATTTTGGTGTAGGAGTGGTGAAAGGAAACTAGGTAGAAGCACACGAATGATACTACACGTTGATCGATGAGGAAGAAGTTAATTCAAACCAATCAGATCGAGACATTAGGTCCTCGAGATGAAGATATGTTGATAACTAAAGAAGTGATTGAGGAAACATAGCTACTAATACTGGATGATGAGAATCCTAAAATGACATCCCAAATCGTCTCATCCGTGGATCCCGTCCTCAAGAAGAAACTGTATGACTTCCTACGATCTAGGAAAAGTGTATTTGCTTAGAGCCGTGAAGACATGAATAGAATTGATCCAAAAATTATTAGCCACGAACTCAACATAACTAAGGAAGTTAAAACTGTAATACAAAAATGATGAGTATTCTCAGAAGAGAAAAATGTGGCAATTCAAGAATAAGTGTCCAGGTTGAAAAAGGCCGATTTCATTGAAGACGTGATGTATACCAACTGGTTAGCAAACACGGTGATGGTATAGAAAAAATAACAAATGGAAGATGTGTGTGGACTTCACATATCCAAATAAGGCATGTCTTAAGGATTATTATCCTTTGCCTCGGATAGATCAATTGGTCTATGAACCGGATGGGCATGAGCTACTGAGCTTCATGGATGCATATTCTAGTTATAACTAACTTAAAATAAAGCTAAAGGACAAAGAGAAGACTTCCTTTATCACCAGCCGAGGTATATATTGCTATAATGTTAAGCCATTTGGAATAAAAAAATGGAGGTGCCACTTATCAAAGGCTTCTAAAACATTTTGAGAAGAAGATAGTGAAAAACATGTAAGTTTATGTGGTTGACATGATGACCAAGAGAGTAAAAGCAGATGACAACATTAAAGACTTAAGGTTAGAAAATTTCTAGGCTTTATCTTCAACTAAAAGGGTTAGGCCAACCCCAACAAGATCCAAGCATTCATCAATACACATCCTCCGAAGAGAAAGAAAGAAATTCAACTCCTAATAGGTCGGGTGGAAACTTTGAACATTTTTTATATATAAAGCCACACATAAGTGCCTCCCATTCTTCAAAGTTACTAAAAACTCTTTCGAATGGAAAAATGAATGTCATGTTATTTTCTAAAGCTAAATAGATATATGGAAATGGGCCCACTGTTGTCAAGGATAATCCCGGGGGAAAACTATACTTTTATTTGGCAATATCAGAATCAGTAGTTAGCTCGTCTCTGGTCAGAAGTGATAAAGGTGTCCAAAAGTCATGATACTACACGAGCATAACTTTTATTAGTCCATAAATAAGATATTTCAGAATGGAGAAGTTATCTCTGGCTTTGATAGTGGCATATAGGAAGATGACGTAGTTCGTCCAAGACCACTCTATATTAGTTTATAAAAATCTCCCACTTTATCAAACCATCCACAAACTTGAAAAATCTGGTAGGTTGATGGCGTGTAAGATAAAGGTGGGTGAATATGAAATTTCATATGAGTCAAGGACTGCAATCAAAGGCCAATCCATATCATATTTTATTACAGAATTCACCTATGAGGAGAAAAGATTTACCGAAATAACAACTATTGCTCTAGTCAAGCAAATTCAAAGTTCAGTCAAGTAACTTAGTGTTGTTCTAGCCAAGAAGATCCAAAGATCAGTGGAGTCCTCAGTCGAAGAAGACAAGATTGTTTATAGGGGGAATTTACTAAAAACTGTTTAAAGATGATTCTTTGATACATGGTGACTTTGAGCACGAGTTACCATTATAAAGGATATTCATGGTTGGATCATCATGTGTAAGCGGTAGTAGATCTAGTTTGATAGTCAATACACATGATGAAGCCGTCATATAATTTGATATGCATTTTAAATTTGAAGCATTGGACAATGAGGCATAATACGAGGCTTTCATTCTTGTATTGTATTTGGTTGTATCACTTGGAGCCGGGAAAATAATGGCTCACAGTGATTCACAATTAGTGATAAACCAGGTACCTGGGAGAGTATAAAGCAATAAAAGTAAACATGTTAAAATATCTTACGAAGGTGAAAGGGATACTTCCAAAGCTAAAATCACTCCAGATGATCAGAATTCCCAGAATTAAAATTTCCAGAGGAGATGCATTAGCTAATCTGCCATCAGATACGAGGGCCTATCTAAGGAGATTTATACTTATAGAAATCTTGTTATAGAGGAGAATTAATATAGATGAAATAAATCTTCTGTAAATAAGCATGGGCCCATCCTGGATGGACCTAATTATAATATATTTGGAAGAGAGCATTCTCCCAGTCGATTAGAAGGATGTGAAAAAATTTCGTTACAAAGTGGCCAAGTTCGTTATGAATAAGGGAGTGATGTAAAAAAATAGCTTTAGTGTCTCAATGATGATATGTATTCACCCCATGGAAGCACCAAACCTAGTTTGATAAATACATGAGGGATCATGTGCCACACACATAACAAAATGGACAATTTTAAAGAGAATTTCCATCTGAGGATATTATGCACCATCAATGAGGAAAGATTATGAAGAATACATGCAGAAGTGTGACAAATGCCAGAGATACATAATGATCCACAAGAGACCAGGAGCCGAGCTGGTACTGATTATATCACCTTGGCTTTTTTCCATTTAGGGTATGGATCTCTTCGGCTCACTATCGAAGACCAAAGGAAGATTTATATATCCGGTGGTAGCAGTTGAGTAATTTAAAAAACGAGTAAATTTCAAATCACTCATAGAGATGACCTATGCATAAGTCTCACAATTTATATGGAAAAATGTGATAGGAAGGTTTGGGATACCTCACACCTTCATTGCCACCCACAAAACCAAGTTTGACAATAATAAGTTTCAAGAGTATTGCGACAAGGACAAAATAAAAAAAACTGCATTCATTACAAGATCATCCATAATACAACAAGTAGACGGAGGTCACGAACTGAAATTTTCTAGATGGGATAAAGAAGTGGCAAAAGTAAGCCAAGGGAAATTAGATAAATGAGCTACAAAGCTTACTATGGACCTACAGTACACCACCATGAACAATACAACACCGTAAACAATAATAGAAGAAACATCTAACATGTTGGCCTTTGGTGGTGAAGTTATTGTCCCAGTTGAGGTCATCCTCCCAAGCCATCGATTCCTCAACTTCGATTCTCCCAAGAGTGCTTTTGCAGGAAGACTAGACTTAGACCTGATAGATAAAGTCAAGAGGTAGAAACACTTAGGGTAACACCCTATCAATAATGCATAGAAAAATTCTATAACAAAATATTCAAGTTTAGTACCATCAATGAAGTGGATTACATTTCGAAGAAGGTTAGGCAGAAGTCCAAAAAATTAGAAGCAAATTCGCATGGTCCCTACCGTGTAGCCGATGTCATACAACTCGACATTTATCGAACTAAAACTCTAGAAGGATAAATGTTAAAAAATCCTTGGAACTTGAGCACCTTAAAGGCATTATCATTGACGGAATCTTTTGATTGTAAAAATGCAGTTGGGGGTTACAATATTTATACAAATAGAAATCATTGTATGAAGATACCTTCTTTTTTACCACAATTTTAGTTTTATAATTATCAAATTCTTATTAAACATTCATTTGAATAGATGGACAAGGGGCTTCAGTTAAAGACATCTTAAGGTATATAACAAAAGAATGTGTTCGACTGAACAAAACATTTAGAAGAGGGTGTGATGGTAAGATTTGACCACATACCTTTCTTAAAATGGATAAAGCACTTATTTAACTGCAAAAAAATATTAGGTTAGGTTGGATCAAGCCAACCCAATTGATCAAAGGCACATCTTTGATTGATCAAAATTGAAAGACCATGTCAGCTAAAGTTAGCCCAGTTGATCAATATATGTCTTTGACTGAACAAAATGTTTGGAAGAGGGTGTGACGATAAGATCCAACCACATACCTTTCTTCATTGGATAAATCACATCTTTAATTGCTAAAAAAATATTAGGTCAGGTGGTCGCAAGCCTACCCAATTGACCAAAATCAAGTCTTTGACTACTCAAAATTGAAACATCAGTTCGGCTAAAGCTAATCAAATTGATCAATGCACATCTTTTACTTCACAAAACATTTGGAAGAGGGCGTGATGACAAGATTCGACCACACACCTTTCCTAAATTAAATAAAGCACGTCTTTGACTTATCAAAAAGATTAAGTCATTTTGGCTCAAGCCAACCTAATTGACCAAAAACAAATATTTTATTGCTGAAAAATGAAAGATCTGGTCGGCTAATGCCGACCCAATTGATCAATGCACGTCTTTGACTGAATAAAACATTTGGAAGAGGGTGTGACGAAAACATCCAACCATATACTTTCATAATTGGACAACTAAAATAGTTCATCCTTAGGGAACTAGTTATCCTAAATTGTGACAACATGATCTAGCAACACTGTAAGAAAAGTCTAAGAAATAGTAGTAAAACCCAAATAAAACTTTATTGCATGCAGACAAATATGATGAACAATGTAATCATAATGCTAATAAGCATACATAACGATTTAAAACGTGTATCATAGATAAATTTTTTAGAGTATTTAAAAAGTTTAAAAATAGAAAATAAAAATTTTGAGATGAACAAAAAATATTAAGCTTCAAGAACATGGCCAACATTGAACTCTACCATTGGAGCATCTTCAAGAGCGACGTGGAGGACATTATTGGTAGTGACATGGTTAGTTATGGGTTTAGTCTAGTCTTCCACAACTTCGTATTCCCCGACATCAACCTCAATCATCTCCTATTTTGTAACTAAGGCTTTAGCCTTGTCATCATCCCATTCCTAATCTTGAAAGACTTTAGAAATATTTGGGTAATATTTGATGACCGTATTCTTTCGTTCATCATAGCCTTTTATGAAGACAGCCAATAAATCAATGTTTTACTCGATAGAGGCGTTATACTTTTAGAACCCCGCTTCTTCATTATGGGTAATGGATTCTTTGGCCATCTCAAGGGCTTCATTAGTTGCCTTAAGAGAATCATTAGCCTTTTGAAGATTAGTGACCCCCTTAGCAAGCGCTTCATCTAAACTCTTGAGCTTTATAAAGTTAGTGTTGATTTTCTCCTCCATCTTTGTATTTTCTACCTCAACTTGGCTCACGCTTTAATGTTCAATCTGAGTTGATCATCTTTCTCTTTAATCTCAATAAAACCTTGTCATACTAAGTATTGGCAGTTTTTAACTCTTATGACAAGGTTTCGTGTTGATCAACGAGCTTGAAGTCGGCCTCTTTTAACCTCATCATAAGCATTTTAGTATAAGGCCATTTTCTCTCTTAGAACGGTGGCGCCCATCACACCATGAAAGTTTAAAAAAAGACCGACACATTAAAAAGCATACTTCAATAGAATTTTAAAAAGTACAAGTCTAGTAAAGAACTTAACACCAACACTGTGTGTTGCACCATGTTCCCCCGTTCATTAATGATAAAACACCTTTAAAACTTGAAATAAAGGGGCATAACCATGTTAGCTGACCACATCTGTAGTATTGTGTGTATGACAAAGATAGAATTTTTATCGCATTCAACAGCTTCATTGTGGTCCAATGGTATGGATCAAAGGTGGAGGGATTCACTTCACTATAAGGAGTCGATGACCCTACACCCTAGACTAAGTGCTGAGCAGTTGCCCTAAGGATATGGACCCTTTCACCACGGACTTTGGTTTTTTATTGTTTAGGAGAAGGTTGAGGTGTGGGAAAATTAGTTGAACTCTTAATAAAAACTGGTGGACTGTTATCATAATTACTGCTTTCCTCTTCCCTTGGCTTTGGCAATAGCAACAGCAACAACAACAACATTAACATTGGCCTGCATCTTAGAAGGATACTTGATATTCTTTCGGGCCTCAACATTAGCTCTATTTTCGGCATTAATTTTCTTTTTTACCCTAGCATCAACATTGGCCTTTTTCTTTTGGGATTCATCATCAAGTTTCCTTTTGTGGGCAATCTCTCTGGAAGCATAATCAAGGGTAGGAGGAGCCATGCCTGACAAATGTTCAATCAAAAAAGATGACAAACTAGGAGCTGAAGCTGCATAAAAACACACTGTTTAGTAAAAAGTTTTAACGTTAAAGTTCTAAGTAAAAGATGAGATAATAAAGAGCCTTATATCTTCTACAACCTCCTAATCAGTAGGACCCTCCTAATAGATTAGACTTTCTTTCTCAACTGGTTCTTCATGCTCGACTCCCCATCTTGTTTAGTAGAAACGTTTCCCTCAGCCACCAAGGCAATCTGATGGTATCTAGGGGGATCACCTCCAGAAGGAAAATAATATCCAAGATCTATAAATTTTCTCAGGAAGAAAAGCTTCTCAAATTCAATTTGTTTGGGAATAAAATTCTCCTACACCAAATTTTTCATGATGACTAGCAATTTCGGAGCTCTCCGCTCTACAGAAAAGTCAAGCAAAAGTAAAATAAATACATGATAAGTTAGAAGTAATTTACTAAGTGTTAGTAAATAGTAAGATATATACCACTATGACCTATCTCACTCTAGTCACGAGGGACACTAAAAGATCTATTCCTTTTGTTAGAGAGAAATTTCCAATCGCCCTTAATATAGAGGAACTAATTCTTCCAGCTGCCATTGCTCATATAAAAAACCTTTACTATCTTCTGATTACACTTTCAAGGGAAAAATAATAATACCCACTGGCCTTAGTGTTATCCCCCTTTTGGTAAAAACTAGTGTGGATATGCTAATAGATAGTTGACCCCAAATGGATTTATAAGTAGTCAGTGGAAGCTAGGTTAGGGACATTCTGTAACCTCTAAAAATATACTTTATGATCGGGTGAAGGGGCAACCAAACTCCTACTTATAGGGCCAAAATTAGTAAACAGATCTCATCGGCATTAGGATGATCATAACCCTCTCATCATAGTCGGGTAGTCTTAAGGAAATGTTATTAAGGATATCGTATCTACCCCTCAAGTCATGTAGCTCATCTTCAATGATGTCACTGCTATGATTACAAGAAACTATAGTGTCTGTGTCCCAAGAATCAGAGCATCCTGAAGTGCTCTCCTCAGTAGGAGGAACTACCACATGAGATGTGGAGGATTTATAACTTTCAAGAATAGTTCTCTCTAAGGAGGCATACAAGTCAACAATTAAAATATTCAGACATTGTGTTCACAAGCTCCTCCATAGGTTGGTTCACTTTAGTTCACCCACGGTATCAAAGAACAAAGGAGCGGTATGCTTTACATCTGTTTTTTTTTATGGGGAACTAGCAAAAGAGGCTAATGTTGAGGTATATTTAGGGTGACCAGGTTTATCCTCAGGATGAGCAACCTGAAGAGGTTTGGAGAACCTCCTAGCAATAATACCAGGGCGAGTTTGTTCTAAATCCGCTAAATACTCCAACCACCTTTAGATGTAAGACTCGTAACTCATCAAAATAATGAAATTGGGATATAAAACAAGACTTATTGGAGGTTAAAAAATATTTAGGGGATTTTTAGTTTCATAAGTAAAAGGTTTTGATAAAATGAAACCATATACACCTAAAAAAACCAAAGCCCTAAAATCGAAGACCCCTAAGCTGACCAACTCAATGGCCACCTAAAATTGCCAAAATCCAATAATTAAATGAAATCAACAACCAAGTTCACAAAAGTTGAATCTAAGAGAGGCAAATTGAAACGAAGACTAAGAGAATTACATAATAAAGCCCCTAAAAACTAGATGACAATGAAAGGTTAATCAACACTAAAGATTACCCAACGTTGGGATTTTCTCAAAAATTAAAAAGGAAATAAATAACATTTCCAGGGGGAGTCGATCAATCGATCAATCGAATGATCTACGTTCTTGGGTCGATCGATCAATGATTTTAGCCAATCGATCGATCAGTCAATCGATCGACATTCTTGGGTCGATCGATCGATCAAATATTAGCCCAGATTTCTTTTACAGTTACGGGTTTACTCATTTTTCATTCTCAAAACGTTTACCATATGATCTGAAACTCCATATAAATTATCCTAAATGATATAACAATATATATAAGTGATATATAATCATTAAACAATATAAATCCATCAAGAAGTTTAAATAAATCATGATGTTTTCCTTTAAAATTTAGAAACTCCGTATTATATCTCCCATACTAGCACACCTATAAAACCCCGATTTTTCTTCACCAAATGATTCCCAAATTTTGTGGATTAAAATACTTATTCAAAAAGAGATTAATCCTACATAATTATCATTTCAAGGAATCAATTAAAATCACCATATTTTATCTTTGAATCATGCAACTTTTCAAAATTTCATAACTATCCTAACATGGAAAATATACATGCTAAGTTTGCTAAGGTTAAATCACTTGCCTTAAGATTATAGGTCTGAACCATTGGGGATGAAAGTCTACTGGTGGTCCTCCCCTTTTCCGTCCAACTTTTGGTGGCGTTGGTAGTGTAGGATGACCTTTGGCCTCTTGGCTTCCTAGAGATATGTCTTCCTTTCACAGGGAAATCTGTTACGCTCCCCTAAGTCTTTCTCTATAAGTTTGGTGAATGAAATATGAATCTTACCACCTTTTAGACTGATAAATAATCCTCAATTTTCGTGGCTACTATTCACTTCATTTGTAAAACAACCAAAATACCCTTCCGGGGTGTCTATTCCGTTCCAAAGTGCCCCAAGACCCAAATCAAACACCCAAGTAGACTTTTTTTGACTATTTAAACCCTTCCGGACACTTTGGTACAGTCAAAACGACCATTCAGATGACATAAAAATAATTTATTTTTCATTCCATTTAAATATAGTCCTGACACGACTCACACGTGCATCCCGACTTAATTACCGTAATTGTCATATTCATCACTCGCGATAATTTTATAAAATTCATAATCATATGTAAAGTCATAATACTATATATTACTTTTAATCACAAGTAATATTCAACATAAATAACATATTACTTTATTCTTAAGTAATATTTAAATTCAGATTAATTTTTAATTATCTAACAATTAATTCTAATTAATTCCATTTTAAAAGTCATTAAAAATACGAGAGGTTACATACTGCCCCCTTATAACGGAATTTCATCCCAAAATTTAGAAAAATTATACCAGATAATAACAACTCTGACTATATGTTCTGCATCGCATCCTCGTGCTCATAAGTAAACTACTCCGTACCTCCCATGCAGTATCCTTAATAATGAACACCTCACGTATGTTCTCCATCGTAATTCATTCAATTAACACTAGTTAATTTCTCCCATTCAATCTCACACATAATAATATTTTTTTGGGTCTTAAATATGTCCTACTGCCCTTCCCTAAGTCCCAATATTTTCAATTAATCAACACTAAAGATTTTTCAAAGTTAGGATTTTCTTAAAAATTAAAAAGGAAATAAATCAAATTTCTAGGGGCGTTAATTGATCGACGATTTTGGTCGATCGATCGATAGACATTCTTGGGTCGATCGATCGATCGATCAAATATTAGCCCAGATTTCCTTAACAGTTACGAGTTTACTGATTTTTCATCCTTAAAACCTCTACTATATGATCCCAAAATCCATATAAATTAGCCCAAATGATATAACAAGATATATAAGTGAACTCTAATTATTAAACAACGTAAATCCATCAAGAAGTTTAAATAAATCATGATGTTTTCCTTTAAAATTCAGAAACTCATTATATCACCCATAAGAGAACACCCATAAAACCCAAATTTTTCTTCACCAAAGGTTTCCCAAATTTCTTGGATTAAAATACATATTCAAAAAGAGATTAATCTTACATAATTCGCATTTCAAGGAATCAATTAAAATCACCATATTTTATCTTTGAATCATGCAACTTTTCATAATTTCATAACTATCCTAACATGGAAAATATACATGATAAGTTTGCAAAGGTTAAATCACTTGCCTTTTGATTGTAGGTCTGAACCATTAGGGATGATAGTCTACTGGTGGTCCTCCCTTTTTCGGCTAACTTTCGATGGCGGTGGTGGTGTAGGATGGCTTTTGGCCTCATGGATTCCTAGGGGTGTCTCTTCCTTTCCCAGATAAATCTCTTACTCTCCCTTAATCTTTCTCTCTAAGTTTGGTGAATGAACTATAAATATTACCACATTTTAGACTTATAAATAATCCTCAATTTTTGTGGTTACAATTCACTTCATTTATAAAAGACCAAAATACCCTTTCAGGGTGTGTATTCAGTTCCAAAGTACCTCGAGATCCAAATCAAACACCCAAGTAGACTTTTTTGACTATTTAAACACTTCCGAAAACTTTGTTGCAGTTAAAACGACCATTAAGCTGACATAAAAATAATTTAATTTTCATTCCATTTAATTATAGTCCTGACACGAGTCACACGTGCGTCCGAACTTAATTACCGTAATTGTCGTATTCATCACTCGTGATAATTTTATAAAAATCATAATCATATGTAAAGTCATAATCATATATATTACTTTTAATCACAAGTAATATTCAACATAAATCACATATAACTTTATTCTCTAGTAATATTTATATCTGGATTAATTTTTAATTATCAAACAAGTAATTTTAATTTATCCCAATTTAAAAGTCATTAAAAATACAGGGTGTTACATACTTCCTCCCTTATAACGGAATTTCGTCCCAAAATTCAGAAAAAGTATACCAGATAAGAACAACTCTGGATATATGTTCCGCATCGCATCCTCGCGCTCACAAGTAAACTACTCCATACTGTCCATACAGTACGCTACCAAATACCCTTAGTAATGAACACCTCATGTAAGTTATTTTTAAACTCCAGGTTACCCTATCACGTAGGTTCTTGCCCAAGTATCACGGTTTAAGTTTCATTACTTAAACTTTAGTTTAGATACCCATTATCTAACCTTCTACTATTCTCACTTTAGTAGATTAACCGTTCTTTAGATACATGCGGTCTCGTCTCGCGACGATCGCACATAAGTAGGTTATTTGCGTAGTATATATTTTACACACATTATATACAATAAGTATCAACTCATCTTTGATCTTTGCAATAGTACCTGGTCCCCCACCTTAAACTAACAAGCATGAGAACAACAAGGCTTACTGTGCCATACCTCAAGTGGAACCTTGCCCAAAAGTGAACTTAGATGAGTTATTGTTTACAAACTCCACTAGTGGAAGGGACTGATCTCGTCCTCCGCTAAGATCCAAGGGTACATGTATAATTAATTCTCTAAAATTTGATTAGTCCGCTTAGTCTGCCCAGTAGTTTGCGGATGATAGGTCATAACCACTCACAACTTGCTATACATGGCCTTGTGAAAACTCTTACAATATTGGGAGAAAAAGATATTGTCCCAATCGGACATAATATTAAATGGTACCCTATGTAACCTCACTATCTTAGCTATAAAGATCGGTGCATACTCTCCCATAGTATGATCAGTCCTAACAGGCATAACGTGAGCTACTTCGTTCAACCGATCCACTATCACACATATAGGATTGTAACCCCTCTAGGAAGTGGTTACCTTCGGGATAAAATCCTTGGAATGCTCTCCCATTCTACTGGTTGAGAAACCCCATCTCGTTTCGGATGGTCCACCCTTTTCCAACAGACATGTGAACCATTGCAAAATGAATATTCCAATATTTCCCTTCATTAAATCCCATCACCACTGTCATTTATAACATGATACACCTTATATTCTCTCAAATGTACCTTTAATCGTGATCCATGTGAATTTGCATCAGTAAATATCAGTTTCTCGTGAAATATAGGCCTCTGCCAAAACTTTTGGAATAAGCTTTGACTTTCCTAGCTAGGAGTTGTCTAATTCACATGAGAATCATAATCTACTGCCTCATTCAATCACCTAGGGCGCCAATAGAACCCACGTCTTACGCATTATTGCACCAATAACATGTACTCCTCTTAAATCAATTCTCGCGCACTTGGCATGCTGATATGGTAGGAGTACACTCAACCACCACACTAGTCATAATTTAATCACTCTTTCAGTGGCTTCATTATTCTATTCATAATGATACCAGGACTAGGTGACTCTACCGGCCTCAAGTCATCTCATTTATATTCTTGTAAATGTAGAATGACCAAAGTATGAAACCCATATACTATCGACCAAACTTCTCTCTAACGCTTAACGTTTGCAAGTTTCATTCCTGGGATGTCTCACAAAGCAAAATACAAACAAGGAACCCCCTGATGCACTACTACCTAACATAGTCGGTTGTCAAGATCCGTAAGGCCCTCAGTCAATAATATGTACCTTCCCATAATCTCCGTATGTTGACACAAAAGTCTACTCGTCCACTCTTATGTCCCTTAAAAAAATACCATGAAACATGGCACTCTCACTATCCCAACTTCTCAGCGCTATATATATAACGATCTATCTCTCGTTGCTCGATAAAGAACATAATGTATCATGAGTCACATTAGTAAATAAATCCCTACGCACAGGAATCGCATATAAGTAGACAAAATACTCACCGAGGTCTACAATATCATGAAATTTTCATATATACATATATATATATAGGCCTATCCCTATTTCAGGTGGAGCCTCACAAAATAATATTACTCCCTCCAGAATATCGAGCACGATAGTCTTATCACTTAATGTACTATCGTTCAAACATTTGGTAATTAGTTACTACACATTACCATAATAAGTTCTACTTTGCTAAATCATTGTAGTAGTAAATTATAACAACAAAATATGCTCTTAGTGCTCACCCGGCTCACTCATGGGCAACATAAAAAAGCCCTGTTATCAATGATAGATACGTTTGTAATCCGACTGTTAAAACTAACGTGCCCCAAAAACTCGACTCGCAAGCGAATTTTAATGTTTACAATTTATTTATAAGTTGTGACATACCCATGTCACTTAAATTAATCCTTTACTCACAAGGATGAAACAAAACTTCACCACTCTTTCCTAATCGTAGGGTCCCAACACGTAGCTACCAACACGACCCATGGGCATCTTCAATTGTTATACATCTAGGATTTTATCCAATAGTTTCCCCCTCCTCGTAGTGGATAATTTATTTTGTTCTCTGTCTTACACGCCCATCACTCTTTTACTTCTTGGGCCCCGTCGACCTTAAAATACGGTATGCTACTATTATCGAGGACTCCACTAGTCTTGCTTAAACGCACCACTCTAAGGTTGTAAATTCCTGGGCCCAATTCTTCCACTGAAAATCTCACTCCTTCAGTTGTTATGCCTAACTGGCATGGTTTACCATTTCCCATATTATCGATCTCACTTCTCAACGTGGACACATTCAACATTGGTAGTCCCACTCTCTACACATAGGACAATTTCCTCATCGCTGGTCCTACTGACCATTTTGGAATGTCCTTCTCTTGGATCTGGTAGTCTTAGCTCCCATTTTCTATTCTGTTGTTCCTTTGGCTCTACTAGTTCTATGAAATGCATTGTCGACCTCGCTGGCCTTGGATGAATTCACCACCGCTTAGTAAGGATTTAAATAGGTCCCCTACTGGATATACCTTTCGGGAATGTTTCACTATCACCATTGAATTCAATCTTACCCTACAACTAGGTTTTCCTAACCACCTGGCTCCCCTTTTTTCAGAAGCGGTTAAAAATTTCTTAATGACATCAATCATAGTCGTCTTCTTCAGATTTCCCATCTGTATTTGATTATTTACCGAGGAGTTCTTCCACACAATGAACTCTTCTTACCTTCGATGTACCCCATTCTTCATTGGGTAATGGATTTGTTAAGCAAATTAACTTCTCTTTTTCTTGCCCATATGAGATAAGTTTCAAAATTCCATTCATATGCCAGTTAAAACAACAAATGGATGATTTCACGATCGAACCATACCTAAATTTCTCATTTTTCTTCACACATGCTTATCTATATGTCATGTCTAACTCTCATCACTTTAGATTTATCCTCTGAGCAAGAAAGTTCATTAGAAATTTTTAAGTCCTGGGTGTTACTACACTTTCAGCCTACAGAATTGTGTTAGGATTTCTTCCTTCACAAAAGTCCTTCCGACTACCTCACCCTTTACTGACAGTTCAGGGTAGGTTTAGAATGACGCAAACGTCATCAATGATGATGCTTGGGAAGCTACAACTCCCGAATGTCTTCTTTATTGTCCTCAGCCCGAACTACAATTTTGGTGGGTTCTATCTCAAACACCATTTTCCAAAACACCCTATATCTTTGGCCGAGTCCTCCTCTTGTTCCTTCTAATGACCCTCACTAGCCATCCTACAATATTGGGTGAACGCTGCCCGACTGAACTCGTATCAGGATTACATCACTTATATTTCTCGACAGGTGCACGTAAGTCGTAATACATAGAGGAATACAATATGCTAATAATAGGGCTCTTCATCAAAGAACGCTACGCTGAAACGTAGAAAGCTGTACAGATCCTAAAGACACTAGAATCTGATGCTCTGATACCACCTGTGACACCCCGCCTAATTAAATATCGGTTGATCAGTCCTTTATTAAATTAAATTAGAATATTCAGTTGGTTAATTCTTAGCATCACTGCTAAAAGCAATTTCTTTATTAATTCACCTGATAATTAATTAAGCTAGTGTCAAAAACTTTTCCATTTTTAATTTAATTAAAAGCATTACACAATGTGTATTAATAATAAACAACATCACATTGCAACTGAACAAGAATAAATGCGACGGGAATAACTCAACTCAACTTAACAAAGCCTTTTTCCAATTATTTGGGGTCGGCCACATGAATCCTATTTTTCCATTCCATTATGTCCAGTGCAATATCTTCGGTTATACCACATGACATCATGTCCTTTTTTATAATATCCCACTAAGTCAATTTAGGCCTACCTCTACCCCTTGTATTACCATCAATACTAATTAAATCACTCTTTCTTACATGAGCATCCATTGGTCAACGCTTGACGTGTCCAAACCATCTAAGTCGATTTTCTCTCAATTTATCTTATATAGGAGCTACTTTTACCGTTTCATGAATTTGTTCATTTTTAATTTTATCCTTTCGAGTTTTACCATAAATCCATCTCAGCATTCGCATCTCCGCCACACTCATTTTCTGCACATTTTTTTCTTGGTTGCCTAACACTCTGTCCCATATAACATGGAGGGTATAATGTCCATCCTATAAAATTTTCCTTTTAACCTCAAAGGCATACGCCTATCACACAAAATTCCGGTAGCGCTTCTCCACTTAACCCAACCTGCTCTAATCGAATGAGTAACATCATCACTAATATCTCCATCATTTTGGATAATCGCTCCTAAATAACGAAAATGATCATTTCTAGGTATCTCTTGTCCCTACAATTTCACCACACCTCCATTTGTCCTCTTATTACTACTAAAATTGCACTCCACATATTATGTTTTAGTTCTTCTTATTTTAAATCCTCTTTTTTCTAAAGTTTCTCTCCATAATTACAACCTAGCATTAATCCCCGTCTTATTCTCATCCACTAAAATAATATCATCCGCAAATAGCATACACCATGGCACCTCATCTTGTATTTTTGCAGTCAACTCATCCATAATAAGAGCAAAGAGATAAGGACTTAATGATGAACCTTGGTGTAGACCTACCATAATTGAAAATTCAGATGTTCTTACTGTAGTCATTGCACTATTATACATATCCTTGATCACATCAATATATCTGAGAGTCACTCCTCTTTTATATAGAACCCACCATATTATATATCTGGGTATCCTATCATATGCCTTCTCCAAATCTATAAAAAGCATATGAAGATCCTTCTTTTTCTCCCTATTCCTCTCCATTAATCTCCTCAATAAATAGATTGCTTCCATTGTTGACCTCCCAGGCATAAATCCAAATTGATTCTCACATACTGTCATCTTCAATCTCAATCTATATTCAATCACTCTCTCGAAAAGTTTCATTGTATGACTCATTAACTTAATACCATAATAATTTGAACAACATTGTATGTCCCCTTTATTTTAATAAATAGGTACTAAAACAGTTTTTCTCCATTCACCGGGCATCCTATTAGTCATTAAAATTATATTAAATAATTTTGTAAGCCTTGATACTCCATCATCCCATAAGAACTTCCAAACCTCAATAGGGATACCATCTGGTCCTAAAGCCTTCCCTATTTTCATCCTTTTTCGAGCAATCCTGATCTCTGTTATCCTAATTCTGTGGAAAAAAATATTTTCTCGAGTCTCCCTACGTCCCTCTATATATAATACACTCCCATTATCTCCATTGAATAACCTTTCAAAGTAGTTTTTCCATCTTTCCATAATTTCATCATCTTTGACTAGGACTCTCGAATCATGACTTTTGATACACTTAACGTTATTAAAATATTTTTTTCCTGTCCCTAAGTTTAGCAAACTATAAATATTTTTCCCCTTCTTGTGTTCCTAATTTTGTATAAATATCATCATACGCTTTTAACTTAACATATCTTACCACTTTCTTAACTAGAATCATGGGACACATGCCCTAAATACAAATATATACTAGAGATGTATGAATCAATAGATTGGAAGCGTCTAAATAAAGTCTGCATCTCTAGTGGCATCTATAATCCATCGAGACATTCACATTGTATACCGAAATCCCTAATATTAGACACCTGATGTACAAGATACAACAAAGAAGGTAATATGCAAGGAAACAGGTCAGAGCCTAAAAATATCAAGTTCTTAATAAGTGCAATTAAGCAATTATTATGTACATGTTAGCTTATCGGGCTCTCATTTGAGAATTCTCACCTCTCATCTAGTGTTCGTGCCTAACGTACCTTATCATCTCCCTAATTAAGTTTTCCAAATATGATCCTACCTAATATCATATACCCATATCTCCCACGCAATACATATGATAATTAAACATGTTTATTTATCTTAAATATGAACTAGGATTTCACAACTTTAGGATTAAGTACTCACTTACTTAATTCAACAAGATTTTATTATTCATTTTCATCTACAATTTCACACAGTAGATTACATCACAGTATAAATTTTAATCTACAATTCTCACATATTAGATTACATCACAGTATATATATTCATCACATTATTATATATATTAATATGGATTCTCCCAGACACAGCTGCGGTGCATGCATACTCTGCTATCATGTCCTGATACATCTCTCGCCGTATAAAGGACTAATGGTTCGGCGTATCTGACGAACCATAACTAACATAACACATAATATTGGAGGTGAGCATACTTCCCAACCAAATGGGTCACGCACATACTTATGTTCCCATACGACCATCGAAAATATCATTCACACCGATAGAACGTGTCCAAGGTCCTATGCTCGGGTACGAATCTAAAATCTCCCCAAATAAGATCATCAGGATAAGATCGTCCACAATGGAAAACCTCCACCCCGATAGCAAGAAGTGTCGGTATGTCATACACATAATAAATAATAATACAAGTATTCACTCCACCTATATATAATAATAATAGGGCACACTCACAACCCATATACATATTTCCATATGTAGTATATTTTTCTCTAATATCCTACGTATTTACAGATTATGACTTTACTTCTCAAATTATATTCACGAGTTTCTATCATCACTCTAAGGGTAATCATTTATTTCTTATATAAATTCAGTAGGTAAACATCCACGCCCTACTAGTCCATGTCATCACAACTCCTGAATTTCTATGAATTAAACTTATCTTCAATTAGGTATTCCTCAATAATTCCTAATTCAATCTTATCCCTTTATTCCATCTCTTGGGGTTAATCCCATATAAGCCTAAGGTTATTCAGGTAATTAACGACCCTCTTACTATTGGTACTAACCTTAAGTCATCCTTTATCCGATTTAAACCTCAATTTATATAATTCTCCACCGTAATTCATTGAATTAACACTCGTTAATTTCCCCCATTCAATCTCACACATAATAATATTTTTTCGCGTCTTAAGTATGTCCTACCGCCCTTACTCAAGTCCCAATATGTTCAATTAATCAACACTAAAGATTTTTCAAAGTTGGGATTTTCTCAAAAATTTAAAAGGAAAAAAATCACATTTCCAGGGGAGTTAATCGATCAACGATTTTGTTTGATCGATATCGTTCTTGGGTCGATTGATCGATTGATCGATGAGATATTAGCCCATATTTCCTTAACATTTACGAGTTTACTCATTTTTATCCTGAAAACATCTAATATATGATCCCAAACTCCATATAAATCATCCCAAATGATATAACAAGATATATAAGTGATCTCTAACCATTAAACAACATAAATCCATCAAGAAGTTTAAATAAATCATGATGTTTTTCTTTAAAATTAAGAAACTCTTTATTATATCACCCATAAGAGAACACCCATAAAACTCAAATTTTTCTTCACCAAATTATTCCCAAATTTTGTGGTTTAAAATACATATTTAAAAAGAGATTAATCTTACATAATTCTCATCTTAAGGAATCAATTAAAATCACCATATTTTATCTTTGAATCATGCAACTTTTCAGAATTTCATAACTATCCTAACATTGAAAATATACATGCTAAGTTTGCAAAGGTTAAATCACTTGCCTTTAGATTGTAGGTTTGGACCATTGGAGATGATAGTCTACAGGTGGTCCTCCCCTTTTTTGGCCAACTTTCAGTGGTGGTGGTGGTGTAGGATGACTTTTGGCCTCTTGGCTTCTTAGAGGTGTCTCTTTGTTTCCCAGAAAAATCTATTACTCTCCCTTAATTCTTTCTCTGTAAGTTTGGTGAATGAACTATGAATCTTACCACATTTTAGATTTATAAATAATCCACAATTTTTCTGGTTACTATTCACTTCATTTGTAAAATGACTAAAATACCCTTGTGATTTGAAAATGAAAAGGATTTTATCTCTCTAAAACGTGTGAAGGATTGAAGATGCAAAAGGTCAAAATAGTGTTGAAGTAGGTATTTATAATTTTTAGGAGTAATGATTAGCACCATTCATTATCGCACGTAACATCATGTCTGGGAAAAGCACAATGGTGCGGCGCAGACTGATGCACACTATCCCATGCACATGCACAACAATTGTGCGAGATGCCATCATGGGCATCTGATGCATGGAAAGTTAACTTCTAGGTAACAAATGTTCCAAGTTATTCTTCTCGGCGCGCGTTAACGAGATTCAAAGATGATTAGGGCTACGAAGGATGAGCACACATTCCAATGAACTCTTTACTCGATCAATATGCTTAACACTTACCTAAGAGACATAATGCTTCAAAGAATTTGCTATACACTTCAATCGTGGGCAAAGTCTTGGGGTCTTATTTCACAATGAATATGGTACAACCCAGAAAGTAGTAAGAATGGTAAAACTGAACACATTATTAACCAGAATGAGATCGGTTAAAAAAAGAGATCGACTTAGACATGATTCGGGTTAGCCTTAATCATTCTAGTCAGCCTTGCCATCCTAGACTACCCAAATTCCATTATACGTCCATTAATTGAGAATCAAATAGTGGGGGTGAAGTCATAAGGTCACTCACACGCTAGAAACGAACAAACATTCTCCTTTTCAGACATGCCTATGCTAACTTTTCAATTATTTCCTATTACCTTTTAAAGTGGGAATTTGTTTATTCCCCTTGAATATTCTTGTGGATCAACTTGATAAATCCATAAACGAATACTCCCACACTCATATTTAAGAGAGAGGGAGAAACCCAAAAAAGGGCGGGAAACCAACCAACTATCCGACTAGGAGAAAGAGAGATACTCTAACATTCTTACTATCACGGTAGAGGGATGACACATATGTAATAATTCGATACTAGTGCAGAAAGACTACCTATGGATGTAGGCTCATTCTTTAGGGCTGAACTACATAATAATTAGTGTTAATCATCTTGTCCTTATCTACATCTCTATTCATATGAGTACGCTACTTATTTATTATTTGTTATCCCGAATTGGATTTCAATTATCTAACACCAAACCTTGAATCCATTTTTAGACGATAAGAAACAATAATAATAATAATAATAATAGTAATAATAATGTTAATAATAAAAGTGTAGTTTATTTTAACCTCTAATTTCATTATACACAACTCACTTTTAATTATTCATATGAATGAATTACTAAGATCTCAATACATCCTAAAAAGTCATGGGTATATATTAAGTTAATATGTTTTTAAAAATTAAGATCATCTCTCATTCAACCGTAAATATGTGTCTCCCTCAATCCCAATCCTCGTATCTCCCTGAACAAAGATAACATATTTTTTAATGAACAAAGCTTTGCAAATACTCACACACATGTATATATATACACATACACCATTAAAGGTCCATGGATAAGCTTATCAAACTAATTGTTTTCATCCTACACTCCTTTCATACCAACAATAGTATTAACGACCAAAAGAATATCTCATAATTTGTTAATTAATGAACTTATACTTCAAGTGATTTATTCCAGTGAGAATATTATTCTTAACCACTATCACTACCATTATCATCAACCACTAACACCATTATCATCAAAGTATTAAATTTGATAGTATTTGGCTACCTACCATAACTTTATCATATTGATGCCACATAAACCAATGATATTATCTCTAAATCACAAACAAAAGTTTAGGTTTTGAGTACAACATGGTGAGTGTATATATAGTGACATCCTTTCATATTTAAATAAGTAACACTAAAATCTAGAGGGACTCATAGTTGGGATTTTTTTAAAATGACGCATAATATGTCACATCATTTAGTGCTTGGTGTCTACTAATCATTGTTTATTATATTAATTAATGCCTTTCTCCAATGTTAGTGAGTCACCATTATGTTGTCCATGAAAACACATCTTCACCTAAATTTTTTCACTCTCTCTCATTCTTATTGTCCCCAAAGTATAGGAATGTGTTTAACCATTTAAATATCATTAGTTTTTCAGCCCGTGAGATGCGCATGCGATTTTTAGTTAGTGCTATATATATGCGTATGTATATGTATGGATACAACCATACATTTTAAAATATTTCCATATGAGACCTTTGAAATGAAATGCATATTTTTTTAGTTGTACTTTAAATAGGTGAAGCAAGTAATAAGAACCTATGATATTAAGGAATGGTTTTTACATCTTATGTTCTGCGAATCTTCAAATGTATTGCACTAAATAATGGTAAAGAATAAATAAATTATAGAGGAAGTGTGGGGTTACTTAACAATATTTTAATGAGAGAGATGGATAGAGAAATAAGGAAAAACCAATTGTAATTAAAGAAAATAATAGTTATAAATATATTTTTTTGATAGGTAAATAGTTGTAAAATATTTAAGAGGGGAAGGGAACAATTATTAGGGGAGTAATTGTAATAGTAGAAATGAGCCATTTTCATTGTCATAATTATAACAAACATGTCACTCTCTTCTTTAAAGAGAGACTTTTTTAGTTATTATATATATATATATATATATATACGCATACATACTGCTTGGGAAAACCATTTTTTTAAAATCTTAAAAAATATTTTTGAGTTGAGTTTTTTTGTGTGGAATTTAAATATTTCAAAGGACCAATATAAAAAAATCAACTCAAAATAACTTTTTTTGCTATTTTTAAAAAACCAGTCAAACTTTCGCATCTTTTAAAGTGTTGGAGCCTATATATATATATAGGATGTCATGTAAATTATTTATATTGAAATAAAATCAAACACTCAAAACCATAACTCGTTAAATAACAATACTAGGTATATGCATAGAACAAACCCAAAAAAAAAACTCAATGAGTTGTCAGTAACACATTAGTTGGTATGTAGGGTTCACACGTGGTCCACCATAAACACCCCACCCATTGTGTTACTTACAATAACATTATCCTTGTACATTTCCCCTATTTTTTAATTATTCTTAACAATAACCATTAATTCTAATTAGTTTCAATACTTTTGTTTTACAAAAAATTCAAGACTCTCTAAGAATCCTAAAATAATTGGAGAAGAATATGTAATAAAATTTAACTAGAAACTAACTATATAAAGAGATAATACAAGTAAAATGCTTGGATTATGATCTTTTTGTACGATTGATATACTCACATGAATTTATGTGATGTGGCTTCATTTATGAAAGTTTTTTTTATGTCGAAGGGTTCCATCCTGGGACAACTTGCACACACCTCATAATATTCCCTCTACCCCGAACAAGGCTTTCTATAAAAAAGTTTACCCCCTAGGGTCCATGGCCCCAAGTTTATGTTTGGTGGTAGAATCAAACACATGACCTAGGGGTTGCGAGTCCATTAGTCATTTACAAAATAGTTCAATACTAAATTACGCAGTTCTCACAATAAAAATTTATTGGGTGTTGCTATTGACACTCAATAAATAACTCCATAATACCACATAAAAAATAAAATTACTTATACTATTGACACCCATACCGTATATAATATTTTTTCAAACAAACCAAAGGACCCCTACTACACAAACCAAGCAAACCCTTAAGCTCCTCCGACTGTGAAAGTCTTTTCTCGGTGAAAATGCACACCACACAAACACAATTCAAACTTCAAACAAATAATATTTTTGTCATATATATTGCTTTATACATTTCAAGTAGACCATTTTATGATAGTTTTTATACTTTTTTTCGAGCATATAACGTATATAAACTATGGAAAGTGATCAAAATATCAATACAAATGGTGGTGGTTTGGGGTCTTTAACATCTCATCAAAATAGTTCCAAAGTACAAGAATTATTATATAAAAAGTTTTTTGTACTTATTATGTTGTCTGGTTAATATAAAACTAGGTTAAAAAGTAGTTGTAATATAAGTATAGTTTCATTCGGTATCGGGGTACCGACACTCTTCCATATATTCGTCATATACCTGCTGCATTATTTTTATTTTTATTTTTATTTTTATACAAGTTTTCATTCGACATCTAAACCCCAAACATATAACATATAAATCATGACATGGTCCTCGATTTCTTTGAAGGATATTTGTGCAACATATACCGAATCCATTTCAAGGCTTTCTCGAATTATACACGAGTTTTACTTAGGGTTGTATATCACGAATGATCTCATAGTCAATTGTCACGTTCGTCTTGAGTTCCAATTGTTTTACTCATTATTGTCATTCTGGATGACCTGTATGATTCACTCCTTTTTTATTGGCATTGTATGAATTTATTAATGTAATCAAATCTTGTAAGGACATAATTTTATAAATGTCCGGGATAGAATCTAGGAATTTTCTATTTTTCCTAGATCACAGTATGTATATCTGATACCGCTACATTCGGCACGTCAACACGATCATCCACGACGGCCTTGATCTGAATCCATGCATCCACCATCTTCACATGTGCATCATGCTACATGCGACGTTCTGCTCAACTGTTCCCACTACTCCACTTCGCATTATTGGTAAAATGATTTATTGGAGTTGTTTATATTTGCATAAATATTTGGGAATTTTTTAGAAAATATTTTTCGAAGTCTGATTTGTTTTTATCAAAAAATACAAAATTTTCTAAATGTAGAAGAGGACTTGCCTTGGTCGAAGAGCTCGTTCAAATGACATAGCTTTGTCGTTCGAGTGACATGAGGATGTCGCGCGAACTCGTTCAAATGATATCTCTCTGTCGTTCAAGCAACATAGGGATGTCGCGCGATCTCGTTCAAGCGCTGCCGCCGCCTCAATTTTCGTATAAATATCTGGGTTCCTTCTACACGTTTTCTAAGTCTTTTTCGCACACGATTTCTGCATTTTACAGCCTAGAAAAAATACTTCATCTTTTAAGGTTTTATGCCTTCTTTATTCACATAAACACTCCCATATCTGTATGTGAATCTTTAAACCTTCAAGAGGATCGTTTTTACTCATTTGGAGTAACTTATAGAGAAGCCTTCTCTTCTTCATTGCTTCCCATCTAGAGTTGTTGCGGGAGATTCCAACGAACAACATCGGAACTGACACCTTAGGGTATTTCGTATGTCACTCTTATTTTCATTATAATCCGTGTAAACCATTCTTTACAAGTTATAGTGAAAAGAAAAGGTTAGCCCCTTTGGGGGATTTTTCCTCACTTGTGTGTTTCGTTTGTGATTGAATGTTCTTGCATGATCATATTGTCTTCAATCACACCTAGATGCATGTTTTAGGACTTAATTGAAAAAACTGTGTTTAATTAAAAAAATTCTTTATTTGAACAAAATCCCACTCTTCAAATTGGTATCAGAGCCAATTACACAATTATACCGTGTAATTTTTCGTAAATATTTTCTAAGATATCGATTTTCTAAAAAAATGATTTTTGAAAAAGGGTGTGACACCCCAACTAATTAAATACCGGGTAGCTACTCCTTTTTAAATCAATACAAAATGCCAAGTTGGTTCAGTTAATAGCATCACTGTCGAAAACATTTTAAAGATTACTAACCACCTAGTATTTAAAAAGTGAGTTGCCAAATTTTAAGTTAACTCTGATTAACATGCAATAAGAGGATAATGAAAGAATAACAACCATTCACCATAACGAAACAATAGAAATAACCAATAACATAATAATAAGTCCGGAGGAAAAACTCCTCACAACAATCCCACAATTGAACTAAATAAAACAAAGTAACCTGAATTAATTACATGCCAAAAGTCTGAAAATCTGAAATAGGAAATGATTCTAATAGAAATGGGCGACATGCCCTACAACTGATGAAAGCTGAATATAGAGTCAAGATAGATGAAGCGTCTACTAGCAAAGTCCTGTAACTTCCACAAACAGCTACAGCTTTTCACCTGAATGAGAATCCTAAGCATGGTGTCCTTGTGGCTGGGCACCTAAAATGGTTTTTACAAAAAAATAGATTTGAAAGCAAACGGGTCAGAGCCCGAAAGTGGGGATTATTTTAAAAACAACAAGTGTTTTAATAACATTAAAACAATGAATGCAAAATACATGTTAGGACGTGCACTCACATGAAGTACTCACCTCTCGACTAATTTGTGCACTACCGTACCCATCTAAAGACATACATATCTAACCAGACCGTAATAAGTTCTACCCCTTACTACTCAATTCCCATTATACGTTCCAGCGTTGTCAACTAAATAGAGGGCTTCACTTAACTCAGGTTCTCAATTATTAGTATTACAATTCATTACAGGTTATCCCTTTATAGTTACTCAAAGCATTTCTGTATTTATAAGCACAATACCAACATGAAAGTTCTCATTAATTTAAGTGTATATTAATCACGCCATATATATATATAATACAAGCACCCGAGTCGAGGCTGCGGTGCACACATACTCTGCTATCCATCCCGGTACATCACGTACATAAGGATCACGCATTCCGAATCTCTCAGGAATCGTTCTCAGATAATAACAAATCACAAACAATGGAGGCGAACACAGTCACATCACATGGGTCACGCACATACCTACGCTCCCACGATCAGCAGACTTATTAACATCCCAATAAGTCCTTCTCTGACCTATGTTCTCGAGGTACCAATCTAAATCCGGGCAACACAAGGATTATAGGGTCCTAAGTGAACGTAAACCTCCCGCGATAGCAAATATGGTAGGTATGTCATACACATAAGATCATATACATATACGAAGTATACACACATATTAGTAATCACCGTAATTTATTTGTGGTACACATCTCATTCTCGTACCGACTTATAATGTTGCACAATTCATAAGTTCCCGATTAATTCAATTATTTAAGCCGTTAATAATTTTCGCATCGTAATAGTCACTCACGTCCTGAAAACGCAGTTGGAGAATCCCCGGGTTTGAAATAATAATCTCAAATTAAAATATTTAATTTCCCTTTTTAATCAATGAATGCGGAAGCGTTGAATACAAGTGATGGTTCCACAACACAACACAGGCCGGGTTTTAATATCATGAGAAACAAATTAAAACAACATAATTCAAGTCCTAGAATTTGCCTAAGTCATCATTAAAAATTATTCAAAGTTAGGCGAAACCATATTAATGCAAGTGACTTGAATAAACCAAATTTAATCCAATATTAAATTACAGTCCCAATTTAAATTAGTGTGAATGTAAAACCAAATTTTATCTTGAAATTATCCTAAGCATGCGTTCTAAATTATTGTGCAAGATAAAATAAACAAGGTCACACTACACCGCGATATACGAGGAAAAACCCACTAACGGGAAAAAACCTCGGGACGGCCCTAGCCTCAAATCCACTAAAAACGGTATTAAAAAATACAAGACAAAAGACTTACTTCCTAAACTCGAACCCTCTCAAGCCGTGATGCTCCTTCTTGTATCAACCTCCAATTAGCGGATAACCAACGGAGCTCCACTGTGGTCTCGGAATACACCGATAGGACTTTAAACGGTCACCGTCACCCGAACATGGAGCCTTTCTCCAAACGGGTAGAATCTCAACAAAGGTCTTCTTTGTGATGGGGTGTAGAAGCAAACCCGAAACGTCTCTTGAATTCGGTAGAGAAAACCGGTGCCAAAAACTCCAAGTAAGGATATGGATATATAGAACTTGGAATAAACAACAATGGGTGTAAACTAGAGTGTGTATGAATTTTTCATTAAAAAATAACACTCAAAACTTGAACATTTTCCTTAAATAAATTTGCTCTCAAACTCTCTCTAAGAGATGGATATGGAATGGAAAAGTTAGGAAAAGTTGTCTTGGAAAATGTGTTTCCCGCACATAATATTGCATGAAAAATGTTGGTTGAAAACCAAGTGGAGGAGTGGGGAAAAACTGCAAAAAACTGCCAAATAACTGTTCCCGCTGGAAGTTCGTTCGAACGAACGTGATTCTCGTTCGAACGAGACTTCTAACGAGTGACCAGCCTGGGCTCGTTAGAGGTTCGTTAGATACCTCGTTAGAACGATCCTTCGTTCGAACGAAATATCGAACGACATATCGAACGACTGTCCAGTTAGGGTCGTTGGCAAAATTCGTTCGAACGAACCTGGTTCGAATGACAAAACTCGTTCGAACGAAATCTAGTTCGAACGAAAAAACTCGTTCGAATGACATTTCAAACGAACAAACAGAAAGATTGAAAAATTCGATTTTGGCCCAGAAACTTTTATAAACTTTTATATACTTATTTTTATGTTTCTAATAGATTCTTTCTGAAAAATAAAATGCAGTTTTAATTCACCTAACACCCAATAAATTGTTCCAAGCTCCTATATACATATAAATACATTCATACCTTGGGAGCATGGAACCTAAGTTGATGACGTACAAACGAGGCAAATAAACTACGGCATGTTGATGATGCTTTATACTCTTTGCCGCTACGTCTTCAACAAACACTTCATAGGTCTTGAATATTACAATTAAATAAAATCCTATGAATAAATGTTTTTGTCCGGAATTGAGCCAAAACTATAAGAGGACTCAATTGGAAATTTGTGTCCTTACAAATCTCCCCCTTTGGCTATTCCGGGACAAAAACCAAACAAAAATCCTAAAGGGCCGTCAAGCTCTACTAGACTCAAAACATAACCCGCCCAATCTTGACTTAACCCAAGGATCAAACGCTTTGCCATAGAAAGATGCCGCTATAGAATAATTCCTGCACACTTAAGCAAACTCATTAAATGCATAGGGAATATCAAAGTATTAAATGCAATTAATTAATTACTCCCCCTAAATTAATTCTCCCTTTAAACACATGACCTACTTAGAAAGACGTCTCCCCCTAAGATAAATCTCCCCCAAACGAAGATATGATAATAATAGGATTAGATACCATTTCTCCCCCTATCATCATTCTCCCCCTTTTTGTTCGGGAATAGGCAAAGGATAAAGAACTAAGAAACAACAAGTGAAAGCTTAAAGTGATAAGACATGAAAGCATATGGGCAATTAAAAATAAGGCAAAGACAAACAAATATCATATATATATATACTAGAAATATATCAATGGACCACTTGCATATATATATATATATAGATATAAACACACACATGACACAAAATACAATAAGTTTGCACACTCGTATGGCAAAAATGTGTCATATGGAAACGGAAGTGTAGGGGTGTGAACAAGCAACAATTAAATTTAGACCCAAACACTTAAGAAACGTTCACGGAGTTCTCATTTGATTGCAAACTTCATCACAGTTAAATATAACCTCATGTGACAATATAAAGATTGAACTCAATGAACAAACATACACAATGCATACAAGCCTAGCATGAAGATGATTCTACAAACCAAATAGAGTCATGACATTAAAGACAACTAGGATAAACGGACATTGTGCAAACCGTTGATATACCATCCAATTCTCCCTCAATAAGCATATATATTCTTTTGTTTTTGAATGAATATATCAAGTAAACATAGGCCTTGGCAATTGCTTTCTTTGAATGCCAAATATTCTGTTTTTAGGCCTTTGGATCACGTATTTCTTTTAGATCCAATCAACGGTGGCTTACAATTGCAAAGGATTTAATTCATCCTTTCGGAGCCCTTCCCCGTGCATATATTAATTTATCATGTTTTCATTTTTCTCACAAATCTCACATGCAACGGATTTTGACATGCACTAGTCCTCCTAGGTCATAGATATGTAGATGACTAGATTGATAGCAGAACATCTCAAAAAGCTCAAATATAACATGTGACATTAAGATTTCAAAAGAGCTCGTGCATGTGTGAATAGAGGCATATAGAAATAGAATCCATTTGAACAATACAAAATCCAACTACTCCATATAAAACATGGTAAAGAACATTGTAAGGATTGAAAATCTAAACCAAAAGTTCTAGCCACGTGGAAGCGTAAATGATGGGATTCAAACACAAGTATATGCCACATAAAGTGTGTCAAACAAAAATACACACCAAACAAAATCTTTTTTGAGTTTTTAACATTTTAATAAAAAATAAAGATATATACTCAAAAGACTAAACAAAAATCATTTGTATTTTTCATTAAGCTTAAATGAAATAAATAAAACACAAATGATAAACAAAAAATCTTTTTATATTATGTAGTCAATTCAAACACAAAATATAATACAAAAAGATAAACAAGTCATAGTTTCTAGCATGTGATATGAAATAAGGCAATGACTAGAAAATGACTAAACAAGCATACATTTAGCATATGAATATAGCATGAAGTACAAACGCTAAAGTATGCAAACACTAACACAATTATCCTTTAGATTTAGCAAGGGAGGAGGCATGTGTAAGTAAATGAGAATCAAAATCCCTATTTTGTAAGGCAACCAAGTCGGATTTCCTAACCCAAATTAATGAAGAATTACTATCTTGGGGTGTAGAAACATTAGCTATCGTGGTTACTTTACTATGGGATTTTCTAGGAATTCGTTTAAGATCTAAACAAAATTTCCTAAGATGACCTTGTCGACCACAATGTGTACAAGTAAGAGCATGTCGAAAAGATTTATCTAAGGAGTGATCATTAAATGCATTCCTAGAAGATTCTCCTAAAACATTGGTTTTGACTTTAGGGTTAAAATCATTACAAGAATTGAAGCCTAAACCAAAAGTGTCATTTTTAATTTGGACCGTTCCTAACATTTTATCAAGTTTTTTCGAACGACATTCCAAATCAAATTTGACATTACTAGAATCTTTTAATTTATTTTCCAATTCAACAATGTTAGATTCTAGTAAAGAATTACGCTCTTCAAAAGCAAGAAGCTCCTTTTTCAAGGATTCCATTAAACCCCTAAGGCTATCTCTCTCGCCTTCTACATATTCAAGCTTCTCTTGAAGAGTCCTCACATGTGTCCTAAGGTCTTCTATTAAGGAACTTTCATCAATGACCTTGACACTCTCTCTTAAATTCGCTTCTAACTTCAAATGAGCTCTTTTCAATTTAATAGATTCTTTATATAATTCATGAAAAGCATTTTGAAGTTCACTCATATCAACCTCATCTTCATTTTCACTCTCTTCTTCTTTTTCACTCTCACTATCATAAAAAATAAGAGAATCATGTACAATGACCTTGGAAGTGGCATGTGCTATAATTTCATCATCCGATGAGTTCTCATTATCACTAACATGTGCCATAAAAGCCACAAAATTTTTCTTAGTGGGGGATTCGGGCTTCTCTTCCTTATCACTATCACTAAGGGTCGCATTATATGAAATGGGTCGTTTACCCTCTTTCCTTAGTTTAGTGGGGCACTCAAAAGCCCTATGGCCATAACCTTCACAACCAAAACATTTATTAGACTCGTCCCTATCAATATTTTCATTACTTGGTTTAGGGATCTTATCGGCTTTAGAAATCTTCTTGTTTTTATCATGTTTAGAAGATTCAAATTTCTTAAAATCATTTTTAACTTTATCTTTGTTAAATTTAAGAAATTTTCTAAATTTACGAGCAAACAAAGCCATATCTTCTGAGTCACTATCACTATCGCTCTCTACTACTTGTTTGACCTCTTTTCGGGCTTTTAAAGCAACGCCCTTTTCAATTTTCTTTTCAGTTTTAGAGGGAAACATATCCAGTTCATAGGTTTGTAAATCACCTACAAGCTCTTCTAATTTCGTAGAGGCTAAAGTGGGTAAAGAATTTAAAACGGTCACCTTTGGAATAAATCTATCGGGTAGGGACCTTAAAATTTTCTTTACTACACGGTCGTCAGGTATTTTCTCTCCCAAGTTAAAGGATGAATTGACAATATCAGAAAGTCTAGCATAAAATTTATCAAAAGTTTCTTTTTCATCCATTTTGATAGTTTCAAATTGAGTAGTGAGGTTTTGGAGTTTAGAAGCTTTAACGACACTCGTTCCTTCATGAGTTAATTGTAAAATATCCCAAGCTTCTTTAGCGATTTCACACGTCATAATACGTCGGAATTCATCCAGTGCGACAGCGCTAAACAAGGCATTTAAACCACGGGAATTAAAGTTTGCTAGCTTAAACTCATTTTCAGTCCATCTATCAACGGGTTTGGGAACATGTACATTATCAATTAAATGTGTTGGTGGGGACCAACCGTTAACAACAGACATCCAAACACGTTCATCGATGGATTTAAGTGCCGATTTCATTCGCGCTTTCTAATACGCGTAGTTAGAACCATCAAAAATAGGAAATTTTGAAAATGGGGAAAAATCCATATTTAGCCAAAAAGTAAAGGATCTTTAACGAAATAATTTATCATTTTTGGCTCTGATACCAATTTGAAAACGTAGTTGGAGAATCCCCGGGTTTGAAATAATAATCTCAAATTAAAATATTTAATTTCCCTTTTTAATCAATGAATGCGGAAGCGTTGAATACAAGTGATGGTTCCACAACACAACACAGGCCGGGTTTTAATATCATGAGAAACAAATTAAAACAACATAATTCAAGTCCTAGAATTTGCCTAAGTCATCATTAACAATTATTCAAAGTTAGGCGAAACCATATTAATGCAAGTGACTTGAATAAACCAAATTTAATCCAATATTAAATTACAGTCCCAATTTAAATTAGTGTGAATGTAAAACCAAATTTTATCTTGAAATTATCCTAAGCATGCGTTCTAAATTATTGTGCAAGATAAAATAAACAAGGTCACACTACACCGCGATATACGAGGAAAAACCCACTAACGGGAAAAAACCTCGGGACGGCCCTAGCCTCAAATCCACTAAAAACGGTATTACAAAATACAAGACAAAAGACTTACTTCCTAAACTCGAACCCTCTAAAGCCGTGATGCTCCTTCTTGTATCAACCTCCAATTAGCGGATAACCAACGGAGCTCCACCGTGGTCTCGGAATACACCGATAGGACTTTAAACGGTTACCGTCACCCGAACATGGAGCCTTTCTCCAAACGGGTAGAATCTCAACAAAGGTCTTCTTTGTGATGGGGTGTAGAAGCAAACTCGAAACGTCTCTTGAATTCGGTAGAGAAAACCGGTGCCAAAAACTCCAAGTAAGGATATGGATATATAGAACTTGGAATAAACAACAATGGGTGTAAACTAGAGTGTGTATGAATTTTTCATTAAAAAATAACACTCAAAACTTGAACATTTTCCTTAAATAAATTTGCTCTCAAACTCTCTCTAAGAGATGGATATGGAATGGAAAAGTTAGGAAAAGTTGTCTTGGAAAATGTGTTTCCCGCACATAATATTGCATGAAAAATGTTGGTTGAAAACCAAGTGGAGGAGTGGGGAAAAACTGCAAAAAACTGCCAAATAACTGTTCCCGCTGGAAGTTCGTTCGAACGAACGTGATTCTCGTTCGAACGAGACTTCTAACGAGTGACCAGCCTGGGCTCGTTAGAGGTTCGTTAGATACCTCGTTAGAACGATCCTTCATTCGAATGACATATCGAACGACATATCGAACGACTGCCCAGTTAGGGTCATTGGCAAAATTCGTTCGAACGACAAAACTCGTTCGAACGAAATCTGGTTCGAACGAAAAAACTCGTTCGAACGACATTTCAAACGAACAAACAGAAAGATTGAAAAATTCGATTTTGGCCCATAAACTTTTATATACTTATTTTTAAGTTTCTAATAGATTCTTTCTGAAAAATAAAATGCAGTTTTAATTCACCTAACACCCAATAAATTGTTCCAAGCTCCTATATACATATAAATACATTCGTACATTGGGAGCATGGAACCTAAGTTGATGACGTACAAACGAGGCACATAAACTACGGCATGTTGATGATGCTTTATAATCTTTGCCGCTACGTCTTCAACAAACACTTCATAGGTCTTGAATATTACAATTAAATAAAATCCTATGAATAAATGTTTTTGTCTGGAATTGAGCCAAAACTATAAGAGGACTCAATTGGAAATTTGTGTCCTTACACGTCCTATTCCAAAATTTCCATTCAATTCAAATCACACTTCTATGTTTTACACCTCAATATATCCCAAATGTCCCAACTATATTAATTTATCATCAAGGGAATGCTATCTCTCCAATTAAACAAGGTTACGGGACACGCGAAATCAAAACAGACCAAAAAGCCTAAACTATCAGCTCGTTAGAAGTCTCATTCGAACGAACTGGGCATCTAACGAGATCTCGTTCAAACGAAAGGCATCGAATGAACATTACTCTTATTAGAAGGCAAAATATCAACTCGTTAGAAGCTCGTTCGAACGAGCTAGTTCGAACGACCTGGGCAGGTCTTCTAACGAGAGGCCAGTTTCGAGCCCAGAAATTCCCTTTTTCGTTTTTCCAACTTTCTTCACTTCTAATCCCACATAAAAATCGTCTGAACATCAGTTTAAGGTTTCTAATCCATACTAAACATTCGTAGGTCATGATAGAACATTTTAAATAGGGCCAAATCTTCCTAAACATCATCAGATCATTAATTCCGCTCATTTATCCCCAAATCCCGTGAACATGAACCCTAAAATTTTAAAATCACCACTGGGCATAATTAAATCCGTTTTTGTTATATACAAGATGTATTTCTATCAGATTGATCATCCTAACACAATTCTACATAAAATCTTTTCATCAAAATATAAGTTTCTACTTCCAATTCAATGGGTTTTTCATCAACCTCCCAAAATTATACAATTTCATGATTTCCTACGCATGGAAGAAACATTCTTTGCAAAAACGAAATTAAACCACTTGACTTTGATATATCTCTTAATTTGGTGTTGGATTTATGAAGGTTGATTTGTTCTCCCTCTCTCTCTGCAGAGTTTTCCTTTCTTTCTCTCTCTACCAGCTTTTCTCTAAGGATGACAATGGAGGTGGAGGTTGGTTTGGCAAGTTTAAGGTTTCTAAACTTCTCCCGTAGCCCACTACCTAGATTGGGGTTGGAAATGGCTTAGTGGATTAAGACTAAGTCAGATTTTTAACTCTAGTTTTTGTGGGTTTTAATTCCACATATTCTAAAATTACCAAACTACCCTTTTACGTTGCCGGTATGGCCTAAAAATGCCCCGTGACCCAAACTAAACTCCCGGCTAGTGTTTTCTGACTATTTCGACCCTTCCGGACGCGTTGGTGCACTCAAAATGACCATACGATTAATAGAAATGAAATTGACTTTTTAATTAAAATAATTATATTCCTGATGCGTCTATCACACGCGTCCCAACAAAATTTCCAAATTGCCGTATTTCAATCTCACGACAAATTTCATAATTTCCATATATACTCATTAAAATCAAATACCAACTCCCATCTCACTAGTATTTTTATCCAGATTAATTCCCATTTAATACACATTTAATTCAATTAATCCCATAAATAAATATCATAAAAATACGGGGTATTACATACTTCCCCCTTAATAACAGAATTTCATCCCGAAATTCGAAACTAGAAAGTACCTGGTAAGAATAACTCTGGATAACATTCGCGCATCTCATCCTCGCGCTCCCATGTGGACTCCTCGACATTATGATGTCTCCACTGAACACGCACTAACGGAACTATCTTTGACCACAGTTTTCGCTCACTTCGGTCCAAAGTAGTAATCGGCCCCTCCTCGTAGGAGCTATCAGGCTGTAGATCGATGTCCTCCAAATCAATGTGAAAATAAGCCAAATCGTCTCTAAGATATTTCCTTAGCGAGGAAATATGAAACACATCGTGAATTCGATGCAAATGCTCCGGTAACCCAAGTCTATACGCAACCGGCCCAATCCGCTCAATAATAGGAAATGGTCCCACATATCTCGGTGCCAACTTCCCTTTCTTCCCGAAACGCATAATCCCCTTCATAGGAGATACTCTGAGCAAAACCTGGTCCCCCACTTCAAATTTCCTGAAGGATCTCTTCGCATCAGCATAGCTCTTCTGCCTGTCCTGAGCTACCCGAAAGCGACTCCGTATCAGCTCTATCCTTGCCAAAGTATCCTGAATAACTTTCGGCCCAAGTAGTTTGTTGTCCCCCACCTCCAACCAACATACTGGGGAATGATAAGGTCTACCGTACCGCGCCTCAAATGGAGCCATGCCAATGGTGAACTGTTAGGAGTTATTGTAAGCAAACTCCACCAGTGGAAGATACTGCTCCCATCCACCCCCGAAATCAATGATGCACATATGCAACATGTCCTCCAACATCTGGTTTGTACACTTGGTTTGCCCATCGGTCTGCGGGTGATACGCCGTACTTAATCGTAATTCCTTGCCCATGGCCTCTTGAAAACTCTCCCAAAACCGTGAAACAAATATCTTATCTCTGTCAGGCACGATATTTAGGGGCACACCGTGAAGTCTCACTATCTCTGCAATAAAGAGCTGGGCATACTGTCCCGTAGTGTAGTCTGTCCTTACGGGTTGAAAATGAGAGACTTTGGTCAACCTGTCCATAATTACCCAAATGGAGTCGTGACCTCTCTGTGACGTAGGCAACCCCGTGATAAAGTCCATGGATATGCTCTCCCACATCCACATCGGAACCTCTAATGGCTGTAGAAGTCCTGTCGGTCTTTGATGGTCGACTTTTACCAGCAGACAAGTGGCACATTTAGAAACAAACACGGCAATATCTCTCTTCATCCCGCTCCACCAATACTGTCGTCTCATGTCTTGGTACATTTTGTCCCCACAGGGATGTACCGCGACCCGTGAGCCGTGCGACTCTGCCATCACTTCGTGTCGCAATTCCTCCCCTTTCGGAACTACCAATCTCCCATTGAAGCGTAATCCCTCGTCTGAGCTAACGGTATAGGACTCGACTCCCTCTGCTAATAATCGAACTATCTGCTCCTGAAAGAACGAGTTATCTTCTTGTGCCTTTACCACTCTCGTGACAATCTGTGGTGTAATAGTCATCACAGACATGAATGATCGGGCCACTGCATCCTGGTGTCCCAATTCCTTCCACTTGGTCTTCCACACCCCTGCCACCTCATCTACTGGCCTACGGCTCAGCGCGTCTGCTACCACGTTAGCCTTCCCCTGGTGATATTGGATATCAAACTGATAATCCTTCACGAACTCAAGCCACCTCCGTTGCCACATATTCAACTCCTTCTGCATGAATAGGTACTGTAGGGACTTGTGGTCCGTGAACAATCGAAACTTCTCCCCCAAAAGGTAATGTCTCCAAATCCGAAGGGCAAATACAACTGCCGCCAACTCCAAGTCATGAGTGGGGTAATTCTTCTCGTGAGGCTTAATCTTACGGGAAGCATAAGCTATGGCCTGACTCTCCTGCTGCAATACACCTCCAAGTCCTTGCAAGGACGCATCGGTGTAGACTAGATACTCAACTCCCGATCTCGACAATGCTAACACAGGTGCTGAGGTCAACTTATCCTTCAACTCATCAAATGCCAACTGACAAGCATCACTCTAGATGAATGGTACACCCTTATGAGTAAGATATGTCAAAGGACCCGCTATCTTCGAAAATCCCCGAATGAACCTCCTGTAGTATCCTGCTAGTCCCAAGAAACTACGAATCTCCGTTGGTGTCATGGGCTGTCCCCACTCCCTCACGGCGAATACCTTCCCGGGATCAACAGATATCCCCCGATCGGAAATAATGTGCCCCAAAAACTGAACCTCCTTCAGCCAAAACCTGCACTTCTCATACTTTGCATACAACTCGTTCGGACATAGCATCTGCAAAACCTGCCTCAAATGCTCTGCGTGCTCCTCTGTCTGGGAGTAAACCAGAATATCATCAATGAAGACAATAACAAACTGATCAAGGAACTCTCTGAACACCCTATTCATCAAGTCCATAAACACTGCTGGAGCATTGGTCAAGCCAAAAGGCATAACTCGAAATTCGTAGGAACCATATCTCGTTAAGAACGCAGTCTTTGAGACATCCTTGTGACACCCCGCCTAATAAAATATCGGGTGATCAGTCCTATACCAAATTAAAACAGGAATCCCAGTTGGATCATCCTTAGCATCACTGTCGAAAACTTTTTAAAACTTACTAACCACCTAGTATTCCAAAAACTGGTGCAAATTTTAAATTTTTGATTTAACAAAACAGTACATGCGGAATTTAATATAAACCATTCACACAACTGAATGAAAGTAAATCGAATAATAATTACACAACTTGCCGAATAAATCACCGGCCACCAAATAAAATTAAATACAATTAATCAACACCTGAATGAATTATACCTGAAACTGTACAGAGAAGTCTGGGCGACAAGCCCTAAAGATAACTGAAACTGATACAAGATTCCTACTCTAGGAATAAATGAATGATGCGTCTAGTCCAAACTCCTGCTAGCATCCACATATGCCGCAGCTCCGTGTCCCTGGAATAGAATATCAATCCCGGCGTCCCTGTGGCTGGACACCTAAAAGGTTTTGAAAATAGTTTTATAGCAAGGGTTAGAACCCAAAACGTTTTGAAAATATTTAGCAAGTGAATTAACTGCAGTAATTTAAAATGCATGAATGCGCTTCATATTTAAGTTAGTGTCGCACTCCCTTGTGGACATTCTCACCCCTTCACTATTGTGCACACCTACCGGTTACCTTAACCCCACCTAGTTGTACTACCTCATCCAACTAGTCCTGGTATAACCTTCCCTTGCCATACTACTCTAACCCGAGTATAATGATTCTTGAATTTTAAGTTATTTCACCGTTAACTTAATTAATTCCTCTTAAATAATAACATATAACCGTGACACAAGTTATATAAAGTACATACGTCAAACACTGTATTATTCCCACAAATGATTAACTTAATTAATTTCTCATTAATTAACAACATATAACTGTAACCCGAGTTATATAAGATAAATACATCACGCACTGTATTATCACCTACATATAGTATTTACTACCATATTATACGTACCTTTACTAACATCCACACATATATCATACGCGTATCCATCCTTCCGAGTATACCCTCTCCGGATGATTCCCTCTAGAATGCTATCTCACTAGGTGTGCTCACAAAACCTAGTTTTTCCCAAGTTAGAATCGCTCACCAACTTGGACCAAAATATAAACGAATTGGAGGTGGTCATATTCCTTCCCTGAAAGTGAGATAAATCCCTCACCCATATATACCGGACGCTATGACCTGGGGATATACTCGCCCTACTCCTCAAGCTAGGGGATTCACCCACATCGCGCAACCTCCCTTGATAGCATTAGAGTATATAAATTTAATAAATATCTAATCACTGATATTTAGTAACACGCAAAATAAGTACACACACATATATATATATACTATCACGACACCGCATATATATATATAATATAAACCCGGCTTTACCGTGTACCCAAAATCCCGTACACTGCCTGTAATTTTCTGAGTCTGTGGCCCGACTCAATGTAATTAATTTTCTCACTTAATAACTTTTCCTCTTCCCGAGTCTATTTTCCGACTCTAATATAATTAATTCACACTTTAATTAACATAATACTTTCCCCGAGTCTATGGTCCGACTCTCCTTAAATTAATTAACACGCATATTAATTTAATTCTACCCGAGTCTACAAACCGACTCTAATTAAATTAATTAACACCCACATATTAATTTAATCCTACCCGAGTCTACCAACCGACTCTAATTAAATTAATTAATACCCATATTAATTTAATAACTTGGTGTCACCCAACCATTATCCCCGGACTCTCTCGCCCGGCCCTTACCTCCACATTTCCGAGTCAATGTTCCGACTCCAAACTAATTACTTCCTCTCTATAATTAATTTAACACCTTGATATCACTTAAACAATATACCCGGACTTACTCACTTGGTCCAATTTACATCTCATAATATAATACCCACATTTTTGCCTACAATGTGTCACACCTTTAATTTCTAGAATTTTTCCCAATTATATTTGCTTATAATTAATAACATACCCGGACTCGATTCACTTGGCCCGAAATTAAATATTTCCCGAGTCTATACCCCGACTCTAAATTACTTAGTTTATCTCCAAACTTAATTCACTACCATGGGTTACTTTACCAATATACCCGGATTCACTCACTTGATCCGTACCTCACTATTTTGGAATAAAATCTCTCAAATTCATCCGTTAAATGCCCCACATAAATTCATCCTAGTCCCAATTACTTTCACCCATAATTTCTAGGAATAATTGTTTCATATTTATTTATCACTAAATAAATGCTTGGGAGTTAAATTTAATTACTTTCCCCTTCACCCAAGGCCGAACTGCCCAGAATTTTCCATCGTCGATCGATCGATGCCCCCGATCGATCGATCGACCCCTTCGTTGCAGCTCCTCTTCTCCCTGTTTTCCACCATTAACGAACTTAAAGCTTTTTAACCCATAATTTACCTCTAATCACATCATCCCATCCTCTACACATGGTCAATCCACATCCTACTTATCATAGAGATCATTAAGCTAATCAACCCCTCTAATTATCTCTTAATTTTCGAAATGGGTCTTTCTCACTAAAATTTAATTATCTGTTTTTAAATCCCAATTTCCAGATTCTATTTCCACTCTTTTATATTCTGAATTTCTCATTCAAATCATAAATACATATTCAGATTTCAATCACCCATCTAAATCTTACTTTGAATCTCATTCAAGTATTTCAAAAAAACAAAAACCCATTTTGTACCCATTTACACCCAAAAACGGATTTACACCCAAAACGGATTTTCATACCCACATAACTATAATATAAATTGATTATCATGCTTTAAGAATCAAAACAGTTAACCACTTGCCTCAAAGTGTTTGTAGTGTCTGATCTGTTGTTGTTGACCCTCAATTTGGCTCCAAAAAGCTTCAATTGCTCTTGATTCGTTTTCCCCCAATTTCCTTCTCAAGCCCTAGGCTTAGAATTTGATGGCTGCTGATTTTCTAATCTCCCCATTAGGTTAAAAACCCTTAATCCCGTTTTTCACCTAATGGGCTTAATTAAAGTGGCCCAACTCACCCCGTGTGGGCCCGACTATGCCCAAAAATACCCCGAGACCCAATTACTACCCCCGGGTACTCTTTTCTGACTATCTCGACCCATCCGGACTCAACCGCGCAGTCAGAATTGACATCCGAATTAATTTATAAAAAATCTTATCTCACACCCCATTAAGTCTATACCGACTCTCGGCTGGGATAAGTGCATACCCCGTCATTAATACTCGAAATGACGTAATTAAGTTATTACTATTCACTTAGTAAATAAATGTCCCTAAACATTAACCATTCATTCCCCGATTAATATTTAAATATATATATTTCCATAATTAATTCAATTAAAATTACCACACACAAGTAATTTAAAATTCTCGAATTAATTAAATATTAAATGTACAAAAATACGGGGTGTTACATACTTCCCCCCTTACAAAGGAGTTTCGCCCTCGAAATTAAGATAAACCTAGTGTTCCGATATTCACATCTTTCTCACCAGTCATGTGCCTCCAAACTCGCTATATCTATCCCATATGTTGCTAACCACGTTGCACAAGTATGCATTTAAAATTTACCCAGGGTGCCCATACACCCTATTCCCTTGCTTTACCGCACAAAATTTGCCTTAATTAACCCGGGTGCCCATACTCCCTATCCCCGTACCCTACTACACAGAAGTTACCCGACTGTACTAGTCGTAACCCGTAATATAACTTCGAACTCGTAGTTATATCACACACACACACACACACACACACATATATATATATATATATATATATATATATATATATATATATATATATATATATATATATATATATATATATATATATATATATAATTACTGCCCGGGTACTCAACCCATGTTACGTCCAACTATCTCTCCATTAATACTTATCTCTCAACACAAAAGAATATACGCTTACCCTTATGCTACCAAAGACAACATAATACCGCGCCCTTACTACCACTAGTCCTTGCATAAAATAAACCCCGAGCTATCTCTCTTTGCTCGAAAAATAAATCTAACCACTCTGATTCACTTCAGTAAACATCCCCACATACTGGGATAAAATGTGAGAACACAAAACTTCATTATGTGCTATCGCACCACGCAATACAACATCTATACATCCACATATATATAGGCTATACGCCCTCTCCGGTGATACCTAGTACCAACCCTACCCTGGTGTCGTGGACACCAAAATTTAACTCCACTACTATCCACAATAGTTAACTTCCATCGCTATCCCGCCGACATTTAGGAAACATTATCATCCCTACTCCCATAATTCTCGAAAGTAGTAATTCTTCGCCAAATTCAAACAATCACTCAGCGTACACCTCCACCCTCTCGTGAAGAACACCAAGGAACTCCGCTACCCTACGGAAATTTCTCCACATACTATGGCTGCTACTGCCAACGCACCCACTAAGTTCGACTCACCTGTGAACTTTAGTGAAAAAAATATGTCTTATTTTTGTGACATCCTCTTTGTCACTCAAAAACAATATACCCCATGTTCCTAGGGTAAAAATATAATTACCTCTATACTCCAGCTACAACGGCTGGTTCTCGATTTTTGGAGCAGCTTCTCCCTGCCCGAATGCAATCGTGACTTTTCTTTAGTGGCTGTACATCTAGGACCTCGTCCTGTAGTTGACCCCTGCCTTGCTTAAGGCAATATCTCTTCATGTGTCTCGCTTTTCCACAAATGAAACACTTTCTAATGTGTTCACCCTGCCACTGATCCCTTCCATGCCAACCTTGTTGGAATTCCTGGCCATCCCGCCGATAGCCTCCAGTTCTAGATCGTTTGGCATGATTTCCTTGCCGAAAATCATGCCTCTGATCTCCCCCCAATCTTCTGTTGGGATACCCCACTGGTATTGTTCCATTCTGCCTCATCCGACTGGTTAATCCCCACTCCCTTCCCGCTTCCTTTCGCGTGGAAGCGATATTCCCAACTGTGCCGGAGTGTTGCGTAAATGACATCGATATAATCTACTAATGCTGAATTATCAATTAACTGTTGTCTGATTCTCCAGACTAACCCATCCCTAAACGTTGCTTTCTTTCTCTTTTCCTCGCTTACC
Source organism: Sambucus nigra (assembly GCA_949130495.1). Taxonomy (NCBI): domain Eukaryota; kingdom Viridiplantae; phylum Streptophyta; class Magnoliopsida; order Dipsacales; family Adoxaceae; genus Sambucus; species Sambucus nigra. The sequence continues at coordinate 303,007,446 of OX422207.1, read as the reverse complement.
TCATCCGGTATAAAATTTACCAACGAGTGAAATCTTCCTCGTAATCGATCACTAAACGGTCTCCCTTTGAGTCTCCTCATAAACTTTTCTCCTCATTTCGATCTCGACTGCTGAAGGAAAAATACTTGCGGTCAAACCGCACCTAAAACTCTGCAGTAGCTAGTGTGTCCCTTTCCTCAACTGTTGTGATCGACCCCCACCGTTGTAGCAATGCTTCCACTAACTAAAAGTGGTTACCATTTGCTTTCGCACCCCATCGCAATCTCCCATGCGTAGGTGACGCTGGATACCTCTCTTCCTTGACATGCTAGTACTACACCTGAACCCCCTCGCAACTCTGGTGGGTTCCCACTAAAATAACCTCTCATCCTTGTTTCCACCCTGACGACCCTGCGTGAGTCTTAACATCCGGCGCCACTAACACTTGTGGTTGATCCCGTGGAAAGTATCTTGTCGTTGCGACCACCGTTGCTCAAACTACCTGTGCCACTATTTCAATGACCTATGTTGCCAAAATCATCTCTGGCTGTTACTGTGGTAGCTCTTGCCCTTAACGAGCCTCCCTCGTCTCATCTCCCCTGCTGCCCTAACTGCTCTCTCCTGGCGTCATCTGGAATGAGAACCGAATTAGTATGAGTTCACTCTCAAATATAAATTTCGCAGAAGAATGTATATGCGCATACGTATGAGAATACAACAATCCTATGATAGGGCTCTATATCAAATATTGCTAAGAGGAAACGTGAAAAGCCGCACAGATCCTAAGGACACTAGAACCTGATGCTCTGATACCATCTGTGACACCCCGCCTAATAAAATATCGGGTGATCAGTCCTATACCAAATTAAAACAGGAATCCCAGTTGGATCATCCTTAGCATCACTGTCGAAATCTTTTTAAAACTTACTAACCACCTAGTATTCCAAAAACTGGTGCAAATTTTAAATTTTTGATTTAACAAAACAGTACATGCGGAATTTAATATAAACCATTCACACAACTGAATGAAAGTAAATCGAATAATAATTACACAACTTGCCGAATAAATCACCGGCCACCAAATAAAATTAAATACAATTAATCAACACCTGAATGAATTATACCTGAAACTGTGCAGAGAAGTCTGGGCGACAAGCCCTAAAGATAACTGAAACTGATACAAGATTCCTACTCTAGGAATAAATGAATGATGCGTCTAGTCCAAACTCCTGCTAGAATCCACATATGCCGCAGCTCCGTGTCCCTGGAATAGAATATCAATCCCGGCGTCCCTGTGGCTGGACACCTAAAAGGTTTTGAAAATAGTTTTATAGCAAGGGTTAGAACCCAAAACGTTTTGAAAATATTTAGCAAGTGAATTAACTGCAGTAATTTAAAATGCATGAATGCGCTTCATATTTAAGTTAGTGTCGCACTCCCTTGTGGACATTCTCACCCCTTCACTATTGTGCACACCTACCGGTTACCTTAACCCCACCTAGTTGTACTACCCCATCCAACTAGTCCTGGTATAACCTTCCCTTGCCATACTACTCTAACCCGAGTATAATGATTCTTGAATTTTAAGTTATTTCACCGTTAACTTAATTAATTCCTCTTAAATAATAACATATAACCGTGACACAAGTTATATAAAGTACATACGTCAAACACTGTATTATTCCCACAAATGATTAACTTAATTAATTTCTCATTAATTAACAACATATAACTGTAACCCGAGTTATATAAGATAAATACATCACGCACTGTATTATCACCTACATATAGTATTTACTACCATATTATACGTACCTTTACTAACATCCACACATATATCATACGCGTATCCATCCTTCCGAGTATACCCTCTCCGGATGATTCCCTCTAGAATGCTATCTCACTAGGTGTGCTCACAAAACCTAGTTTTTCCCAAGTTAGAATCGCTCACCAACTTGGACCAAAATATAAACGAATTGGAGGTGGTCATATTCCTTCCCTGAAAGTGAGATAAATCCCTCACCCATATATACCGGACGCTATGACCTGGGGATATACTCGCCCTACTCCTCAAGCTAGGGGATTCACCCACATCGCGCAACCTCCCTTGATAGCATTAGAGTATATAAATTTAATAAATATCTAATCACTGATATTTAGTAACACGCAAAATAAGTACACACACATATATATATATATATACTATCACGACACCGTATATATATATATAATATAAACTCGGCTTTACCGTGTACCCAAAATCCCGTACACTGCCTGTAATTTTCTGAGTCTGTGGCCCGACTCAATGTAATTAATTTTCTCACTTAATAACTTTTCCTCTTCCCGAGTCTATTGTCCGACTCTAATATAATTAATTCACACTTTAATTAACATAATACTTTCCCCGAGTCTATGGTCCGACTCTCCTTAAATTAATTAACACGCATATTAATTTAATTCTACCCGAGTCTACAAACCGACTCTAATTAAATTAATTAACACCCACATATTAATTTAATCCTACCCGAGTCTACCAACCGACTCTAATTAAATTAATTAATACCCACATATTAATTTAATCCTACCCGAGTCTACCAACCGAATCTAATTAAATTAATTAATACCCATATTAATTTAATAACTTGGTGTCACCCAACCATTATCCCCGGACTCTCTCGCCCGGCCCTTACCTCCACATTTCCGAGTCAATGTTCCGACTCCAAACTAATTACTTCCTCTCTATAATTAATTTAACACCTTGATATCACTTAAACAATATACCCGGACTTACTCACTTGGTCCAATTTACATCTCATAATATAATACCCACATTTTTGCCTACAATGTGTCACACCTTTAATTTCTAGAATTTTTCCCAATTATATTTGCTTATAATTAATAACATACCCGGACTCGATTCACTTGGCCCGAAATTAAATATTTCCCGAGTCTATACCCCGACTCTAAATTACTTAGTTTATCTCCAAACTTAATTCACTACCATGGGTTACTTTACCAATATACCCGGATTCACTCACTTGATCCGTACCTCACTATTTTGGAATAAAATCTCTCAAATTCATCCGTTAAATGCCCCACATAAATTCATCCTAGTCCCAATTACTTTCCCCCATAATTGCTAGGAATAATTGTTTCATATTTATTTATCACTAAATAAATGCTTGGGAGTTAAATTTAATTACTTTCCCCTTCACCCAAGGCCGAACTGCCCAGAATTTTCCATCGTCGATCGATCGATGCCCCCGATCGATCGATCGACCCCTTCGTTGCAGCTCCTCTTCTCCCTGTTTTCCACCATTAATGAACTTAAAGCTTTTTAACCCATAATTTACCTCTAATCACATCATCCCATCCTCTACACATGGTCAATCCACATCCTACTTATCATAGAGATCATTAAGCTAATCAACCCCTCTAATTATCTCTTAATTTTCGAAATGGGTCTTTCTCACTAAAATTTAATTATCTATTTTTAAATCCCAATTTCCAGATTCTATTTCCACTCTTTTATATTCTGAATTTCTCATTCAAATCATAAATACATATTCAGATTTCAATCACCCATCTAAATCTTACTTTGAATCTCATTCAAGTATTTCAAAAAAACAAAAACCCATTTTGTACCCATTTACACCCAAAAACGGATTTACACCCAAAAACGGATTTTCATACCCACATCACTATAATATAAATTGATTATCATGCTTTAAGAATCAAAATAGTTAACCACTTGCCTCAAAGTGTTTGTAGTGTCTGATCTGTTGTTGTTGACCCTCAATTTGGCTCCAAAAAGCTTCAATTGCTCTTGATTCGTTTTCCCCCAATTTCCTTCTCAAGCCCTAGGCTTAGAATTTGATGGCTGCTGATTTTCTAATCTCCCCATTAGGTTAAAAACCCTTAATCCCGTTTTTCACCTAATGGGCTTAATTAAAGTGGCCCAACTCACCCCGTGTGGGCCCGACTATGCCCAAAAATACCCCGAGACCCAATTACTACCCCCGGGTACTCTTTTCTGACTATCTCGACCCATCCGGACTCAACCGCGCAGTCAGAATTGACATCCGAATTAATTTATAAAAAATCTTATCTCACACCCCATTAAGTCTATACCGACTCCCGGCTGGGATAAGTGCATACCCCGTCATTAATACTCGAAATGACGTAATTAAGTTATTACTATTCACTTAGTAAATAAATGTCCCTAAACATTAACCATTCATTCCCCGATTAATATTTAAATATATATATTTCCATAATTAATTCAATTAAAATTACCACACACAAGTAATTTAAAATTCCCGAATTAATTAAATATTAAATGTACAAAAATACGGGGTGTTACAATCCTCTTCCCTGATACGCAACTGATGGTATCCCAATAGTAAATCAACCTTGGAGAAGAAAAAATCTCACCTCAACTGGTCGAATAAGTCATCGATTCGGGGCAACGAATACTTATTCTGTATCGTGACCTTATTCAACTCTCGATAATCCACACACAACCTCAACGATCCATCCCTCTTCTTTACGAATAACACAGGGTCACCCCACGACGAAGTACTCCTCCGAATAAACCCCTGTCCCAACAACTGCTCAATTTGATCCCGTAACTCTCTCATTTCTGCTGGAGCCATACGGTAAGGTGCGCGGGCAATCGGCCGAGTGCCCGACGTCAAGTCGATCACAAAGTCTATCTCTCTACTCAGAGGTAATCCAGGTATATCCTAAAATACGTCGGCAAACTCTCGAACAACCGGAATCGAATTAAGTGGTATCACCACTTCCTTAGAGGTCTCCTCCTCTATATAGTACAAGTGATTGGAGGATCCTCCCTCAGGACGAGGCATCGCCACTAAAAACATCTCTTGCCTGGGAATGGAAAAGATAATACATCTACTAAAACAATCAATCATGGCTTGGTACGTAACAAGCCAATCCATGCCAATGATGGCATCATACTCGGTCATCTATAATACTAACATATCCGCGGGTAAAGTAAACCTCCCGATCTCTATACCCATGCCTCTACATATACGTGAAATCACGGAACCCCTACTCAACGGCGAATCTACACAAGTAACCATGCTCTCGGCGGTGTCTAACAACCCAATGGTGCGTGCAAATCTCATAGCAATAAAACAGTGTGTAGCCCCCGTGTCAAGCAAAATACGCCCCATAGTCCCCTGAATAGAGAACATTCCCTCAATGGCTGGTGGATCCTGTCGGACTGCAGCCTGCTGAAGCTGGTATACTCTCCCATACTGCAGCTACCCCTGCTGAACTGGGACCGCTGGAATGGGTGGTAATGCTGCCATCTGTGGTGGCGCCGGGAGGGCGGCGGGAAACACGGGTCTCTGCGGCTCCTGTCGAGCACCCTGCTGCTACTGCGGGGCCCTGCCCCTATCCGAACAGTCCTGGCATTTATGGCCAGTCTTGTCACAAATGTAACACTTCCCTGGGAAGTTCCCCCCCTCTTTCCCTGCTGCCCCCGGCCCTGGTGGCCGTTACCGTTCCTCCCCTGGCCCTGCTGAAATTGCTGTTGACCATTCTGACCCTACTGGTTCTGATGGCCGTTCGGACCCTGATGGCTCTGCCGGAAACCTCCTTGTCCGTGCCTAAAATTTCCCGATCTGAACCTCTTGTGATCTCCTGCTGGTCACCCTGTCTCTGCCCCTGAACAGAATGTGCCCCACTGGCACCATTTCCCCCAGTCCTGCCTTGATGGCCGGACTCTCCCGATCTCTTGCCTTCAGCCATGTGAAAGCGATGATCCTGGAAGTGTAACAGTGCAGCGTTAACCACATCAGAGTAAGTGGCCAACGATAGGTTCCCCAACAAATGCTGACGGATCCTCCAAGTCAACCCGTCTGTAAATTTCTGTATCTTTTTCTCTTCCGTCGGTATCTCATCCGGAACAATATTCAACAGATTGGTGAATTCGGCCTCATACTCGGCCACAGTCTTACCTTCCTGCCTGAGATTCATCAACTTCCTCCTCATTTCCGTGTGAACAGCTGACGGAAAATACTTGCGGTCAAACCGCACCCAAAACTCATGTATAGTGAGAGTATCTCTCTCCTCCACGGTGGTAATAGACTCCCACCACTGCAGTGCAAACCCCACTAGCTTAAAGGTAGATAGTGTCTGCTTCTGGACATCGGTGCACTCATACATCCTCAGGTGCCACTGAATGTCCTTCCTCCACTGACTCGAAACCACAACATCGGAGCTACCTGCGAACTCCGGTGGGTGTGCTTACTGAAAAGAATCACGTACACGCTCCCAAGCAGACGGGAATGCATGTGCCTGAACTGGCGCGGCTACTGGCGCCTGAGGTGGTGCCTGATGAACTACGGCTAGTGCGACATTTACCGCCTGGGCCACAATGGCTGCAACCTCGGCGGCATTCATCGTGCCCTGAACTGGTGCGGGTTGTGGTTCTGGCGTAGCATCCCTGGGAACCCGTTGTGCACGTCGTGGAGGCATCTGAAATAAGAATAAAGTTTATAAGTTCACAGTTATAAACTTGAAATAGCTGAAGAACGTAGCATATACAAAAGAATACAACAATCCTAAAATATAGGGCTCTACATCAAAGAAAGCTCAGCGGAAACATAATAAGCCGTACAGATCCTAAAGGACACTAGAACCTGATGCTCTGATACAACCTGTGAAACCCCGACTAATTAAATACCGGGTAGCTACTCCTTTATTAAATCAATACAAAATGGCAAGTTGGTTCAGTTAATAGCATCACTGTTGAAAACATTTTAAAGATTACTAACCACCTAGTATTTAAAAAGTGAGTTGCCAAATTTTAAGTTAACTCTGATTAACATGCAATAAGAGAATAATGAAAGAATAACAACCATTCACCATAACGAAACAATAGAAATAACCAACGACATAATAATAAGTCTGGAGGAAAAACTCCTCACAACAATCCCACAGATGAACTAAATAAAACAAAGTAACCTGAATTAATTACATTCCAAAAGTCTGAAAATCTGAAATAGGAAATGATTCAAATAGAAATGGGCGACATTCCCTACAACTGATGAAAGCTGAATATAGAGTCAAGATAGATGAAGCGTCTACTAGCAAAGTCCTATAACTTCCACAAACAGCTACAACTCGTCAACTGAATGAGAATCCTAAGCATGGTGTCCTTGTGGCTGGGCACCTAAAATGGTTTTTACAAAAAAATAGATTTGAAAGCAAACGGGTCAGAGCCCGAAAGTGGGGATTATTTTAAAAACAGCAAGTGTTTTAATAACATTAAAACAATGAATGCAAAATACATGTTAGGACGTGCACTCACATGAAGTACTCACCTCTCGACTAATTTGTGCACTCCTAACGTACCGTACCCATCTAAGTGACATACATATCTAACCAGACCGTAATAAGTTCTACCCCTTACTACTCAATTCCCATTATACGTTCCAACATTGTCAACTAAATAGAGGGCTTCACTTAACTCAGGTTCTCAATTATTAGTATTGCAATTCATTACAGGTTATCCCTTTATAGTTACTCAAAGCGTTTCTATATTTATACGCACAATACCAACATGAAAGTTCTCATTAATTTAAGTGTATATTAATCACGCCATAAATATATAATACAAGCACCCGAGACTAAGCTGCGGTGCACACATACTCTGCTATCCATCCCGGTACATCACGTACATAAGGATCACACATTCCGAATCTCTCAGGAATCGTTCTCAGGTAATAGCAAATCACAAACAATGGAGGCGAACACTGTCACATCACATGGGTCACGCACATACCTACACTCCCACGATCAGCAGACTTATTAACATCCCAATAAGTCCTTCTCTGACCTATGTTCTCGAGGTACCAATCTAAATCCGAGCAATACAAGGATTAGAGGGTCCTAAGCGAACGTAAACCTCCCGTGATAGCAAGTAGGGTAGGTATGTCATACACATAAGATCATATACATATACTAAGTATACACACATATTAGTAATCACCATAATTTATTTGTGGTACACATCTCATTCTCGTACCGACTTATAATGTTGCACAATTCATAAGTTCCTGATTAATTCAATTATTTAAGCCGTTAATAATTCTCGCATCGTAATAGTCACTCACGTCCTATTCCAAAATTTTTATTCAATTCAAATCACACTTCTATGTTTTACACCTCAATATATCCCAAATGTCCCAACTATATTAATTTATCATCAAGGGAATGGTATCTCTCCAATTAAACAAGGTTACGGGACACGCAAAATCAAAACAGGCCAAAAAGCCTAAACTGTCAGCTCGTTAGAAGTCTCGTTCGAACGAGGCTGTTCGAACGAGAGTTCGTTCGAACGAACTGGGCATCTAACGAGATCTCATTCGAACGAAAGGCATCGAACGAACATTCCTCTCATTAGAAGGCAAACTTTCAACTCGTTAGAAGCTCGTTCGAACGAGCTCGTTCGAACGACCTGGGCAGGTCTTCTAACGAGAGGCCAGTTTCGAGCCTAGAAATTCCCTTTTTCATTTTTTTAACTTTCTTCACTTCTAAACCCACATAAAAATCGTCCCAACATCATTTTTAGGTTTCTAATCCATACTAAACATTCGTAGGTCATAATAGAACATTTTAAATAAGGCCAAATCTTCCTAAACATCATCAGATCATTAATTCCCCTCATTTATCCCCAAATCCCATGAACATGAACCCTAAAATTTTAAAATCACCACTGGGCATAATTAAATCCGTTTTTGTTATATACAAGATGTATTTCTATCAGATTGATCATCCTAACACAATTCTACATGAAATCTTTTCATCAAAATATAAGTTTCTACTTCCAATTCAATGGGTTTTTCATCAAACTCCCAAAACAATACAATTTCATGATTTCATACGCGTGGAAGAAACATTCTTTGCAAAAACGAAATTAAACCACTTGCCTTTGATATATCTCTGAATTTGGTGTTGGATTGATGAAGGTTGATTTGTTCTCCCTCTCTCTCTGCAGAGTTTTCCTTTATTTCTCTCTCTACCAGCTTTTCTCTAAGGATGACAATGGAGGTGGAGGTTGGTTTGGCAAGTTTAAGGTTTCTAAACTTATCCCGTAGCCCACTACCTAGATTGGGGTTGGAAATGACTTAATGGGTTAAGACTAAGTCAGATTTTTAACTCTAATTTTCGTGGGTTTTAATTCCCCAAATTCTAAAATTACCAAACTACCCTTTTACGTTGCTGGTATGGCCTAAAAATGCCTCGGGACCCAAACTAAACTCCCGGCTAGTGTTTTCTGACTATTTCGACCCTTCCGGACGCGTTGGCGCACGCAAAATGACCATACGGTTAATATAAATGAAATTCACTTTTTAATTAAAATAATTATATTCCTGACGCGGCTGTCACACGCGTCCCAACAAAATTTCCAAATTTCCGTACTTCAATCTCACGACAAATTTCATAATTTCCATATTCATATATAGCCATATATAATCATTAAAATCAAATAACAACTCACATCTCGCTAGTATTTTTATTCGAATTAATTCCCAATTAATACACATTTAATTCAATTAATCCCATAAATAAATATCATAAAAATACGGGGTATTACAAAGGGTGTGTTCAATATGGGGAAAGTATATAATAAAATGCCAGTTTTTAACGGGACAAATAGTGCTTACTAAAAAGCCTACATGAAATCTTATTTAAAAGCCATGATGAAAGAGTTTGTATTTTGGTTGAAAGAGGATGCACACCTCCCTCCATCACTATTGATAACGTGACTAATTTAAAATCTGTGACTGCATGGACTGAAGAAGAATTTAAATGGCCATCTTTTAACTCTAAGGGTCTAAGTGCTATTTCTGGATCTGTCACACCTGACGAGCTCCGACGAATAATGACGTGTACCACGTCAAAGGAGGCATGGGATATTTTACAACTTACCCATGAAGGAACGAATGATGTGAAAGAATCAAAACTTCAAAACTTAACAACTCAATTTGAAACTATCACCATGCTTGAGACTGAATTCTTTGATGAATTTTATGCTAGGTTATCTGATATTGTAAACACTAGCTTTAATGTTGGTGAAAACATTTCTAATGCTAGAGTTGTTAAAAAGATTCTAAGATCACTGCCTCAGCGTTTTATCCCTAAAGTCACTGTGCTAAATTCTATGGGTAATTTCAACACGGTTAAATTAAAGGAAGTTGTAGGAGACTTACAAACGTATGAAATTGATATGTTTCCTAAATCTGTCAAGGCTAAAGATAAGGGAATTTCACTTAATGCCCAGGATAGGAAGAGTGAAGGGTAGGCAAGAAAGAGAGTTGAGTCATCTAGAAAAAGGGAGATAGAAACATCTGATTTCGAGTGTGACATTGATTTAGATGATTTGGCTCTGTTTGCAAAAAAATTCAAGAAAATTCTCAAATTCAAGAAAAATGGAAATTTCAAAGATAAAAAGAATTTTGAGAAAAATATGTTTGAAAAGAAAAATGAAAAAGAATTTAAAGACCCTCCTAAGAAAGACAGTGAAAGATGCTATGAGTGCGACGGTAAGGGTCATAGATATTTTGAGTATACTACTAGGTTGAACAGACTCGCTAAAGAAAAGGGCAAAGTTATCCTTAATGCTACCCATAGTGATGACAGTGAGGTCAAGTCGGTGGACTCTGGAGATGAGTCACCGCATGAGTGTAACTTCACTGCATTCATGGCTAGTCACGTGAGTACTTCTAGTGATCCTCACGATGATGAGGATGCTAATTCATAGGGACACATCGACAGTGAGAACGATGTGAGTGAGGGGGAGGAGGATGCAAGTGAGAGCGAGAGTAATCTTCAACGCGCCTACGCTGAGTTATATAATGAGTCATTTAAAACCAAAAAGCGTAACAAAGCGTTAGTTCTTAGGATCACTGCTTTAGAGTAAGATTTAGAAAAAGTGAGAAGGTTTGGAGAGAGAGAGTCCTCCACCTGCACTACCTTAAGAGAGAGAGAGTTTGATTGTGTTGAGAGAGAAAGTCTGTTTGAAGAAAGAGAGAGAGTGTTTGGAGAGAAAGAGAGAGTTATTTTAAGAAAGAGAAAGGGGACTTAATTAAACAAGTGGATAGTCTTACGAGTGAGCTCCATTTCTCCTTAGAGACTCGAAAGAAACTTGAAGCCCTTGTAGCCCAGCTTACTCATGATCTTGAGCAAGCACGGGAAGTCAAGGTTCAAATCGAGGACAGATATGGAAAGATGGTTCTCGGTCTCGCTTTAGGTTTTGGTGATAGGTAGGGAATAGGTTTTGATGGTGCCTCCACATCCCAAATTTCACCTGGACCAGTTCTTGAGTTTACTACAACTCCATATGGCCATCGTCAAAAACCATGAAGGAGAGTTCGACCAAGAAAAATAAACCAAGGTCCGCCTAAGACTGTGTTCTATTGTATGTACTGTAAAAGAAAAGGCCACCTCAGGCAGGTTTGCTATATCTTGGGTCGGACATGACGTACTATTGCTCCACCACATCGTACTGATGATTTTACTAGTCTGGGAGAGCGTGTTGAGTTTTTACCTGCCACATCACAGAGTTTGATGGAGGAATTCTGACGGTTGTCTTTGCCGTCAGTGAATGCTTCCTGCATCCCGGCTAAAACTAACAACAACAAGGGTAAACAAAAGGTTACCACTTCTTGGGTACTTAATAAAGATGAAAAGTCCCTTGTTGTTGATGTCTCTCTAAAAGCATATAATACCTCACAGTGGTATTTTGATAGTGGGTGCTCCAGACATATGATAAGTGATGTCTCATTTTTACCAACCTAGAGGATTATAAGGAAGGTAGAGTCACCTTTGGAGATGGGAGAAAGTCTAGCATCGTAGGACGAGGTACAGTAGAGTTACCCGGATTTCCTAAGCTAGAGAATTTTTTGTATGTCAAATGTTTAAAAGTGAAACTTCTCAGCAGTAGCCAGCTGTGTGATGCTCACTTTGCCGTAAAGTCTGATCGGGATGCGTGTAATGTCTATAATCAAGCCATTAAACTTTTAGTGCAAGGGGTGAGGAGAGAGGATAATTGCTATGGTACTTTTATCAAGTCCTCACTTGTCTGCAACAGCACCACGATCACTCCTATGGATCTATGGCACCAACATCTAGGTCACGTGAACTTTAGAGATTTGATACATTTAGCTAAAAATGACCTAGTACGTAGTTTACTAACACTTGGAAATCCAACTTCCACGGTTTGTGGACCCTGTCACCTGGGAAAGCAAATCCGTAGCCTCCATAGGAAGTTGCATTCCATTACCACCTCCCGTGTTCTTGAGTTGATTCACATGGATCTTATAGGTCCAAATCGTACTGAGAGTCTGGGTGGTAAGAGGTATATCCTCATGATGGTGGATGATTTCTCTAGATATTTGATTGTAGATTTTCTGAGAGAGAAATCTTATGCTGTAGAGTTTTTAACAACCAAGTGTCGTGTCCTGCAAAATCAACATGGAGTCACTATTAACTGGATACGTAGTGACAACGGAAAGAAATTTAAGGAAGCAAAGGTAGATCTTTACTGTGATAGCCTTGGGATTAAACACGAGTTTTTGGCTGTAAGGACTCCTCAGCAAAATGGGATTGTTGAGAGAAAGAATCGAACGATTTAGGAAATGGCTAGATCTATTCTTTTAGGTCGTAAGATTGCTAGAAGATTTTGGTCAGATGCAGTGTCTACTACCTACCACACGGTGAATAAGGTTTACTTGCTTCCACACACACTTAAGATGCCTTATGAATTGTGGACTCGCAAGAAACCCAACCTTGCATATTTCCATTTCTTTGGGAGTAAATGCTACATCCTACGGGATATAGAGAAATTAGGAAAGTTTGATTCCAGGAGCGATGAGGGAATATTTCTAGGATATTAATCAAATAGTAGAGCGTACCGAGTTTTTAACCTGAAGAGCTCTAAGGTTATGGAGTCAATAAAAGTCACCATGAAAGATGACGATCCTCCGACGTTTATTGATCCTAGACTTCAATGTGAGGATGAGGACTTTTTTTAAGCGATTTACTTGTCCCTCACCCACACCCTATGGACCCTACTCCTGTTTTAGAGGACACACCTATTTGGGTTCGCAAGAGTCATGACCCTGCCTCCATTGTAGGCGATCCTACCTTAGGAGTCAAGACTCGTGCTTAGCTAGAGAACGTTGTTAGCAATTTTTGCTACACGTTCACAGTCGAGCCCAAGAATCACAAAGAAGCACTCAAGGATGAACACTGAATATCTTCCATGCAGGATGCGTTACTTCAGTTTAAAAAGAACATTGTATGGGAACTTGTCCCCCGACCTAGTGAGCCGAATGTGATAGGTACCAGGTGGATTTTTAAGAATAAAATGGTACCATAATCAGCAACAAGGATATGTTGGTCGCTCAAGGATACACATAGATAGAGGGTGTAGACTTTGGGGAGACATTTGATCCTATTACGAGGCTTGTGTCCATCCGCTTACTACTCTCCATGCCATGTCATCTGTGCTTCAACTTATATCAGATGGATCTCAAGAGTGCCTTTCTAAATAGCATTCTATATGAGGAGGTTTACGTGGAACAACCAAAAGGGTTTGAAGACCCTAAGAACCTAGAGCACGTCTACTATCTAAGTAAATCCTTGTATGGTTCGAAGAAAGCACCCCGTGCTTGGTACGAGAGGCTTACTTCCTATATCTTAGCTCGTGGCTCAAGAGAGGGGGAGTTTGTGACAACCCGAATATAATTATGATAAATTATGTTTAAATCATGCTAGGATTATGTGATATGTATAATATGTTAATATTATATATAATGTTAAGTCATTATGTTTAGTCTAACCCTACCTTCATAAAGAATGAAATATTGCATTAGTTACAAATATAAAATTTTGAAGTATTCAGTAGGGAATGTCCACGTTTAAGACTAGTTTTGACATTTATAACGTAACAATTGACTTGAGGAGAAAACTAGATAGTTGTAGATATATGAGTTAGGTTTGTAACACGACAAACGGTGTGTTAAACGGAGGTCCGACCGAAAAGTTATGCTGGAATTATGAAGCAGGGACAAATTTGTCCATTTGTTAAATGATATTTTGTCTTATTTGGCTAACAAATGGTGGATTTTGATTGGTTAAAGAAGGAGGTTGGTTTTTGCCGAATTTAAAGGCTTTAAATAAGTCCCTCCTCTAGCATAACTCAGCCATTAAAGAGTTTGTCTTGAGAGGAAGAGAGAATTGTAAAGTTTAGGAAGAAAGTGAGGAGAAAATTTGGAGAAAATCCGTGGAAATTACGTAAAAGTTGCGAAGGTAATCCTAACCCCAAATATTGTTATTTTTCTTATATAACTGATTTAGATGATATAAATCATCATTTTTTTACTAAACGTTTAGCCCTTGATCTATTTGTATGGTTGATGCAAGTTTAAGTTAAGTTGAATGTACAAACCCTTAAAATTGCTTTGTTTAGTAAACTTGTTTATTCAACCTTCCATATATTTTTGTATACTTACTGGAATTAATTTATTCAAATTGGAGATTAAAATAGACTCATATATGTGTGAAATATACTAAAATCATGTAAAAATACCATGAAATGAATCTTGGGTGATGGTTTGAAGTTAGGGTCTGAAATCTACCGTAAGGGTGAAAGTATGCCCGTCATGTGTTCGATGTTTTGGTTGACATAGCAAACGAATCTTAAAAATTATGAAAATTTAATTTTGAATTGTTAAATATGTTTAATGATGTTGGGTGAAATATCATAGAAATTTATGTTGTATAAAAATTATGAAAATTCCTAGAAGTTGAATGAACGATAAAAGAGCCTATAGGGCAGATTTGCTATGTGGTAAAGAAATGGCCCTATCTTGCTCTGGGAGACTTGAAATTATGTACCGTATTTTGTATTGGAATCCTAATATGATAAGGATTGAATTACCAATAATAAATGAATGTATGTTTGGACTATGATTTGAATATGTCAAATATATTAACATGAATTTGGATGGAACTTCACTCGTGATAAATGATTTGAATAGAATCATATGATACTTATGAATTGAGTTATGTTTGAGATATTCCTTGGATTTTTGATATGCTTATGATGATACTAATGTTCTAAGAATGATAGGAAGGGAATAAGAACCAGTTGAACAAGTGTCGAACAAAGGAAAAGGAAAGCCTATTAAATTACCAAGGTGAGTATACTTATGATTGTTTCATATATACAGATGTATGAATATATCTCTAAGAGCAGGATTTGTTTGATTACTTTGGTATTCAGGATTTGCTTGGATATTAAAATATTCAGGATTGTTTGGGTCTTATAATCAAGGATTTGATATTTCCAATGGGCAGCATTATTTGGATCTTATGATCCAGGATTTGTTATTGCCAATGGGAAGAATTATTTAGGTCTTACGATCCAGGATTTGTTATTGCCAATGGGTAGAACTATTGGATCTTACGATCCAGGATTTGTTATTGCCAATGGGCAGGATTGTTCGAATTTTATATCCACATATTTGACATAGAATTGTCATCCTATTGCATGGAAGGAGTACCTCACTAAGCTTAATGCTTACGGTTTATATTTTAACAATTTCAGGTTTGTACGCTGCTAGCTAGGATACTATATGACCGGTAACTTTGAGAGCTGCACTGTTAGAAGAGATGTAGTTTAAGTATGGAGATTTTATCGTTGTCACACTGAAGATTTTAATATACTCACACATTGTATATGTTGAGTTAGCATGGATTGAGTTGACCGTAGTTAATCATAGAATTGTATAATCTCTAATTATGACTCTGATGTTGACTTCGTTATGGCACAAGAACAATATTATGTTCATTATGCAGAAAAATATTGATAAATGAATTAAATTTTCAATGGGCTCGAGATTATGATCCAATCATTCTAATAACAAATGATTAATATGGATATTGGGTTTGGGGTATGATAGAGTTGATATGATGTTGTTCATCAGGAGAGATGACAGTGCTATTTTGGTTGCCCAGGTCTATGTGGAAGACATAGTCTTTGGATCCACGTGCTCCCAGCATGCTCACCACTTTGAGGAGGAGATGAAAAGTGAGTTTGAAATGAGCATGGTAGGTGAGCTTACGTTCTTCCTTGGTTTCCAAGTTCATCATCTAGAGGATGGGATGTTCATCTCTCAATCCAAGTATGCTAGAGACCTAGTGATGAAATTTGGTTTAGACTTCGCTAAACATGCACGTACACCTATGAGTACTTCTATTAAGCTTAGTAAGGGAACTTCATGATAGGACGTAGATCAAACCTTATATCGGAGTATGATAGGTAGTCTTTTTTACTTGACTACCAGTTGTCCTGACATATCCTTTAGTCTTGGAGTTTGTGTGAGATATTAGGCATCCCCTAAAGAGTCACACTTACTCGCTCTTAAACGTATTATGAAATACGTGAGTGGGACTCTCTCCCATGGCATTTGGTATTACTTTTATACCACTGACCATTTGTATGCATACTCGGATGCTGACTGGGATGGGGATGCAGATGGATATAAGAGCACTTATTGTGGGTGTTTCTTCTTTGGTTCTACTCTCATATCTTGGTTGAGTAAGAAGAAAAACTCCATCTCTTTGTCCACTGTGGAGGCTGAGTACATAGTCGCCGAAAGTTACTGGACACAACTTCAGTGGATGAAGCCGATGCTGGGGGATTATGGGATATCACAGGACACCATGACCATCTCCTGTGATAACACGAGCGCGATACACATATCCCGCAATCCGATCTAGCATTTGCGCACAAAGCACATCAGTATACGCGAGCGTTTTATACATCAGTTAGTTGAGGAGAAAGTCATATCCCTGAGTTTCGTACCCACTAACCTTCAGCTATCCGATATTTTAATGAAACCTTTAGATGACCTTAGATTCGAGAGTCTTAGGAAGTCTTCAGGGATTCGAAAAGTTGACTGAGGGGATGGTCCTTATCTAGGATAATATGCATTATCATGTTCACGTCATATGATTCCTATTGCTAGTTTGTATCATTTGCATTATTATTTTGTTTCCTTTTTCTATTTTTTTTAAAATCCAAAAATATTTTCTTTTTATAAAAATATTAGAAAAGCACAAAAATATTTTTGTATTTTGTTTACACCTTTTATGGATGAGCATTTAAGATAGCCGAGTCACAACTTCCATTTCCATTTATCCACGTGACTATTTGATAGTGATTTTAGATGCTACATCATTGCATCCATGTGCTTTACATTGTTTGGAGTCTTTGAGATGTGATTAGTGATATCTTTCTACATGTTTGGATCCTTATCTCCTTTATTGAACACATGCACGGCTTTATTTGATTATTGTACTTGTCTATCACATATTGGCTTGAGTGTTTACATCTCAATTCTGTCTATACAACGAACCATATGCGATAAAACATGACAAGATTAGAATGCATGTAAAAAACCGTTTGGTGAGATTGTGTGGTTTTTGAAAAAAAATGGTGAAGGGCTACGAAATCCTTTGCGATTAACCCACTATTTAAATTGAACCTAAAAAATTGGGGAATTTTATTATCCGGGGTCCACAGAGGTTAAAAGAGCCTGAAAACATTTAAATGCAATAAAAAGATATTCATGCCAAATAGGGGCCATTAGGTTTCACCATCAATTCTCCAATGTTTGAGCATCTAGATAAACTCAATTCAAATATAAATCTGAGGGAGTTTGGTTGGAGAATTTAAATGGGTTTGCACTTCCTTGAAAGTCCTAAAAAAGCATTAAATCATTTTGGACGTTATTGTGTGGAAATCACTTTGATCTTTGATTTTTTGATTTGATTGAGTCAATGTCTCATATTTCCATCTTTTGACACCAAAGGAAGATGTTGAGTTCATTCGTTAGGAGTATCCGATATTCATCGTGCACATATGGCATATTTGTATGCATTGATTTTCCTATCGAATTTGATCACACCCCTACATTTCCGCAATCATCGACTTGGTTGTTTTTGTGTTCTTTCATGGTGTGATTCTTTGTTGTATATTTTATGTGAAACTTTTTGAAAAACTCAAAAATAGGAAGTTTATTACCATATGACATTTTCCATATTTATGCTTCTCATATCTGTCTATTTGGGGACATCATAAAAAGGGGGAGAATGAAGTATGGGGGAGAATTGTTTAGTTGATTTATCAATGATTTACTTAAGATTAATTGTACTTTGATTTTTGCATATCTATATATTTCAAACTATTGCGTGTCACGGGTATCTTCTTTTTCTCATGTGTGTAGGTACAAAATTGATAATTATTGGATTGCACACCCCGATGAGAAAAACTTTGAGAGTTCCTGAAGAGCTGAAGATTTGAAGATGTTGAAGTTTGATTGACGACATATCATTTAGTATTCTCAGTGTGAGGGTTTAATGGGGATATTATCTTGTATGTCATTTGATTGCATAATTCAGATTTTTTATGTATGTACCGACATAGATATAAGGACATAATTTTATAAATGTCCAGGATAGAATCTAGGAATTTTCTATTTGTCCTAGATCACAGTATGTATGTCTGATACCACTACATTCGGCACGTCAACACGATCATCCACGACGGCCTTGATCCGAATCCATGCATCCACCATCTTCACATGTGCATCATGCTACATGCGACGTGCTTCTCAACTTTTCCCACTACTCCACTTCGCGTTATTGGTAAAATGATTTATTGGAGTTGTTTATATTTGCATAAATATTTGGGAATTTTTTAGAAAATATTTTTCGAAGTCTGATTTGTTTTTATCAAAAAATAGAAATTTTTCTAAGTGAAGAATCAGACTTGCCTCGGTCGACGAGCTCATTCAAATGACAACACTCTATCGTTCGAGAAATATGAGGATGTCGCGCTAACTCATTCGAACGACATCTCTCTGTCGTTCAAGTGACATAGGGATGTAACGCTATCTCGTTCAAGCGACATCGATGCCTCGATTTTCGTATAAATATATGGGTTCATTCTAGACGTTTTCTAAGTCTTTTCGCACATGATTTCTGTGTTTTACAGCCCATAAAACAGACTTCATATTTTAAGGTTTTATGCCTTATTTATTCACGTAAACACTCCCATATATATATGTGAATTTTTAAACCTTCAAGAGGATCATTTTTACTCATCTACAGTAACTTGTGGAGAATCAGTCTCTTCTTCATTGCTGCCCATATGGAGTTCTTGAGGGAGATTCCAGCCGATGACTTCGAAACTGACACCTGAGGGTATTCGTATGTCACTCTTGTTTTCATTATAATTAGTGTAAACCGTTCTTTAAAAATTATAGTGAAAATAAAAGGTTTTTCCCCTCTGGGTGATTTTTCCTCACTTATGTGTTTTGTTTCTGATTGAATGTTCTTGCATGATCATATTGTCTTCAATCACACCTAGATGAATGTTTTAGGACTTAATTGAAAAAACTGTGTATAATTAAATAATTTCTTTGTTTGAACAAAAGTGCACTCTTTAAATCCTAATATTTTCCAGGATCCCTGGATGGAGTTTAACTTAGTGCTTTTTGACGACACAATGGTTAAAAGAAATTAAGAGAAGAAGGATGAGGCTTCTCTTAATATTAATGTCAGTGAGAACTTCTTCACTAATCAGTTTTTTTATTATTAGTGTGTTTTTAATTATACATTTGGATGCTTGTGAAGTAATGGATTCATTTTCCACTTGCGTGTTTTTCAGGTATTTGCTTCACGAGACGCGTTTGTTGATTGGGCTCAAATTAGGGCAGATCGGTACGAATGTACGATTGTTGTAACTACCAAGTTAGATGCCTCATCGACCTCACGAAAGATTCGTCTTCACTTAGGTTATGAAAGGGGAGAAATTCATAGGGATCATAAGAATTTATATGTTGATGGGAAGAAACATAAGATAGATTATTCTACAAATAAGTACAACTATCCATTTTCATTTAAGGGTTTTCCCTTGGATGAAATTTGTAATGGTGTACACAATCACTCTCTCCCTCAGACTCTTATAGGCCATTCATAAACCATCCGTTTAATCATGGAAGAGAGTAAAATTACAGAGGAGACGTTCATCATGGTGTGAAACCCGTCGCAATTTTAATCACACTAAAATGAAGGCATTAATCTAATGTATCAACCATGATGATGATTTATAATGCTAAAGAAAAGAAGATAAACGAGAGGGAGGGAAGTAATGCAATGAAACATCTGATGAAGTTGTTGATTGACAAACATTAAGTTTATGGGTATAGGCATAATGAGGATACCGGGGAAGTGGAAGACATATTTGGGCTCTTCTTAGGTCCATTCAACTAGCTAAATTTTTTTCGTTAGTTGTAATAGTGTATTGTATATAGCAGACCAATCGTTACAACATGCCAATTTTTGATATGGTTGGGATGGCCTTTGTCGATCGTTCTTTCTCTGTTGTATTTGCCTTCCTAGTCCAAGAGAAAGTAAATAATTATAGGTGGGAATTGTGACATCTAAAGATGTTCTTTGATCCGACTAGCATCACAGAGGTGTTCATTACCGATCATGAGTTAGATGTATGAATGCATTACTAAATGTATTCCCTAATGGAAAATAGATGTTGTGAACATTTCATGTAGCATGGAATGTGGAATCCCATGCAAGGAGAAAGTTTTTGGGTGAGGATGTATACTAGAAGTTCATTCGAGATTGGGTCCATCTTATTGAATCACCTACTGAGCAAGATTTTTTTGAATCTTGGATATTGATGAATGTGGATTGGGATCATTATCCTATTACTGTCAAGTACATAACTCAAACATGGATTACATTGAAGCAATGTTTTGTCGCCTCTTGGGTTCATATGATTAAACAATGTGGTAACCAAACCACCAACCATTGTGAAGGTGCACATGGAGAATTGAAGAACCACCTATAGAACTTGCATCTAGCCTCTGACTTAATGTGGGAGGGTATGGATAATCTATTAGGTTTACAAATAACGGAGATCAAGAAAGAGTTTGAGACTTAAAATCAATATTTCTCACAATATATTGATCTTCAGTGAAATAGTGGGGTGGGTGTTCCAGTATGGCATTGATTTTATAATGAAGATAAAAAAAGTTGATGTTGGCGGTGTTGATGTGAATGCCTATGACAACGTGTGGCGAATGATGTATGGCCTTAAATGTGCTCATGAGTCAGTAATTTATATACTGGAGGGTTTCCCACTATCGTGGGAAGAATTGGATGCTCATTGGTATAAGATAACAATGATTCCTAACTTCATTAAATACCAAGAGGTTGTTACAAATTAAAGATTCTATTATTTAAGGAGCAATTTTGGAGATCGATCGAGGATGAGTAAAAGAAATTGTTCCACAAGCTTAAGGATATAGTTTCACCGACCACCGCTAGGCTATACAAACATTTTGTGAGGCCAGGTAAGGCAAGGCCAAGGGGACGTAAATAATATGTAGAGGAATAAAATCATGGAATGTCGACCAAAGGGGACCCATCTACATTTTAATATGCGAGGGTCGAGGTTAATGTCCCAACAATGCAGAAAAAAGTCAAAATTGACTATAAGAAGTTCATGGGCGAAAACCCATGGCACCCTAAATACACAACCACATACCTACAGTATGGGAACCATATTCTCGAGTTTTGTTTCATGATTTTATTGGGGATATATTAAATGTCAACATTTATGGAAATTATGGGTTTTGATGTGTAGCTGGTTCACTAATGTAGGTTAGTGATTACGATGCTTGAAGAGGTGATAAAACACAAACCCGTATATGAATATGTGTCCAGGGCGAAGTTTCATGATACCATTATTTCACTATTGAACAACTTTAGTATCCCGTGCAAGTAGAAGTAATGATTACTTATGCCCGAGTATTGTTGTTTCATTGAAAAAATTTATAATTTTACCCCCAAAAAAGTCATGTTCATTCAGATACTAAATGAAAAAACTTATTCCTCGCAAACCAAAAAGTTTACATCAAGCCAATCGGTTCACAACCCAAAAAAAAATTCATACGGACTCCACATAATTTCGTTAATTTTTTATTTTCTGATGTCCCTTTCTAGGAACATTATCGCGATCTTCAGAAACCTTCTTTTATACTTGTTGTTTTTATTCTTTTCTTCACTATTCTTCTGTTGTCCAACTCCCATTTCATTTGCTGATGCAAGGATATCAATTGCTTCAATATCTCATTCAGGTATGGTTGCAACATCAACATTTTACCCGTCTTGGTTGTTTTAACAAGAAACTCCATCACCTTCTGCACTTGATCATATTGAATATATAATTAATATAAAATGTTATTTACATATTGACGTACAGTTTTATATGCAAGTACAAAATGAATATAAAATTACCAATGATTAGTCTCGGAGTGGAGATTGGCAAGATCCTGGATGACATGATGGAAGTATGTCAGGAACCATTTCATGTAATCCCCGATTAAATCCCATAGGAGCGACACCGGTATTGAACGAGACTTAGCTATAAGCAAATGGTCTTGACAGTTCTCTTGGTAACATTTTTGATTATCGAACTTGACACTATAACGGTCAACTTTATTTCCTCTCTTATCTGTGACCAGTGTCATTGGGTCCCTAAGAATGACTTACACACGCTCTAGTTGTCTCAGCACGTGATCCGAGTAGTAAGGTTCACCCACATCACAACAAATCAATATACCATTGTAAAATGATATGTCGTGGACTGGGCACGTATCTCTTTCATTATGATATGAGTCCCAAAAAACCCGTAAAGTTTCAATTTGAGTAAAGTTTAAATATAAGTAGAATTTCAATATGACAGACTAGTCACTTATAATATTAGAGGACAAGTTTCTCCCTATATCTATACAATCGTGGCACTGCATTCTTTTGTTAAATAGGTTGCAATGACAGTCAAGTGATCCTTGGCACTATGTTCTCAAATTCCATACTCGAGCATATGACTTCATGGACAAGAGACCGTACCATTATCAATGTCTCAAATAGTTAAATTATATATATATATATATATATATATATATATATATATATATATATATATATAGAGAGAGAGAGAGAGAGAGAGAGAGAGAGAGAGAGAATTATAGATAGCCTAAATTAATATAATCATTTATACTTGTAGAAAAGAAAGGCACCAACTCATTCACTTCAGCCTGGACCTAAATCTTAAGGAAAGTTGCTGGTATAAGTAGTATATGATTCCAATTCCCCATGCCACCCCCAAACTTTATTCAAATTCTTCAAGAGTTAAATATAATAGAAAAATATTTTGTTTTTCGTCTAGTTAGGAAAGATGGTGCAACCTATGATGTACAATAAATATGGCCTGGTATAATAATTAAGTTGGTTTTGTGGGGCATAGTTCACTTTAGATTTATCTAAAACATGTCGGCCATGTAATTAAGTCTCACAACATATGATGGATAGCATTCTTCTTTGGCTTCTTCTTTGGTAACTCCCAGAAAATCAACTATAAGTTCTATGACCTTGGTGGGTTATAACTCTTTCCCCCATCAACTCCATAAACTAACATTCCAATGATATGGAATTTTAAAATCCTAAGTACGTCATTAAGTGTGATGGTTCTCTCTCCAAAGGTCATGTGAAAACTGATAGTCTCGGGATGCCATCTCTTGATGAATGTAGTTATCAATGCTTAGTCTATATATCAATGACTTTGTTGGATTAAACCCATTAACTAGGACTTATGAAACCTATATCATATGCCTTTATTTAGTTTCTCCACTCACCATTCATTTATTTTAGTATAGTGGTTCACACATAATCGTGGTGCACATTCGGGCTACATAAATAATATTAAAAGGGTTTATGGATACATCATTTTAATTTGTTATAAAACAAAGAACTAAAGTTTAGTTTTTAACATAAGAACCTGTCCAAATTGCATAAGAATTATGTTTATTGAAGTGTTTTGGTAATCGAAGATCACTTATTCCACCATAATCTTGTGGGGTTACGATAGACTCTCCCTTGCTGGATGGACCTATCTTAGTTTCAAACTCACCTTCTTCACTACTAGCATCGACAATATTCATAGGTTGTTCCCCTTCCTATATTTTTTAATCCTACATTGGAGTATAAACTTCCTCCTATATGTTTGTACCCTGAACTATAACATTCAATTTAACCTTTAGTTTCCTCTCAGAAGCTATTAATGACACTCACTTTCTCATTATGTAAATCAATTTAGGTTCCATGATTTAACTTGTGATTCATGTGATAGTTGGAAAATCACATATCTAAATAAAAAATAGTAGATACTAAGATACTAATTATTCTCTTAGTAACAGTTGGAAAGGCACTCAACTAACGAGTTTTAACTAACAAAATAACTATAAAACATCGGTATTCAACTAATGAAAGGAATGAACAATTATCAACATCAGACTAATAAATGACATGATTGTTATTATAAGATTATGTCGAGATATAGTTCCATATTTTGTCCCATTTAATAGGTATCTATACCTTAATTAGAGTATAAACAAATCGTAATCTTTATGCCAACATGAAAATTTTAAAAATATAAGGCGCTCTTTATTATTGATATAAGAAGAATGATAAAAAAAACATGAATATCATTGTCAATCTCGAATCCAAGCGTCAATTTCATCCCAAATTAAAAATGGTTAATTTTAGGAATGGAGTTTTGATTCAGGATGAGAAACATGAGTGATACTAAACCATTTTTGTCACGACCTCGGGAACGATTGTCAAGACACTCCGCCACGGCATTCAATATTCTAGCTTAAAAATTTTCTCTTAAAATAAATGTAGTGAAACATACATTCATTTAGTTAACTAGCTGAAAAGGTAACACATCATAATAGCTTCTAAAACATAACTTCTTGTTCTCATAGATAACTAAATTCTATTAGAAGTCGTGCCAGAATCACTTAAAGAGAAATAAATTCTTTATCATCTCATTCCACACTAGCTTCTAGCCATAAAAACATCTGAAAATATAATCTTCTATTCAATCTTGACATATCCATCCTACTCTTTAACTATAATCGAAAAAGGCCATTTATACGACATCAGTTAAAAGGTGTATGGGATTTAATCTCCAAACATTCCAAGTTTCAGAAAATAGATACCTATTCAACTAAGAACAAAAGGCATATATACATATGGATATGAAGTTGTAGTAATATATTTATAAGTGAATGGCAGTATATAGAAATGAATAGCTCAGAATAGAATGAATGAGACAAATCAAATGCAATATTTTTTTCCTTCGATCATATCATTTTAATGGCCAAGTACACTATCGTACTGTATTCTTCTATCGTATTATTCCCCAGTAGCTGAGGGTCAATTGAAATAGTTCACTATAACACCTTATTTAAGGCACACCAGCAATAACCCACCTGGGAAGGTCAGTCAATAAGAGAGGAGGCCCCTTAGGCCGAATCTTATTTCCAATATCCAATCCAATTTTATTTTCAATACTTGTTTCAATCAATATGTTTATATGGCTAGATATAAATATATCACAAATGAATCAATCATCGGTATTAAATGCATTTTGAGAATAAAAGTAGTTTTACAAAATACATATAGTTTGCATAATATCATATAATTGAAATGCGCATGAAATGCCATAGAGTACTTACTTAAAACATATATTCGAAAATACAAATATTGAGTCTTGGATCACCTGTTAATCTAGCAAATACAATACATGTTTAATTACATATTCTAAACAATGTCCATTTTATATATTGCATTTTAATCCTATAATAACTTATTTTAAAGGATTACTAAAAGACATTTTCTCAACTTTTAAAATTCATTGATCATAATTGAAGAATTCAATTCATAGTTCTTCCTAATCAGTCGGTTCTCAGTATATTGTAATAACCCTCGCTTATGAGAACGTAGTTTATATTAATTACTAGGTATGGTAATTAGATATAAATGTGGGATTATGTATTGAGTATTAATTTAATGGAGAAAAGTTAATATTCACTATGAGTTTGCACATGCCTAGTAACTGTGGGTGAATATTGCCATGCTAAGTTTTATTACATCATAAGAATCTAATATGATATTTGGCTTAATAAAGAGACCGGAACTTAAATTGAATTATAAAATGTCCAAATAATAATTTGGAGGTTGTAGTTGAATCCGGAACGTGTGAGATAGTCAAATAATGTACCACATTGTATTTTGAGGTTTTGGGCATTTTTGACTGATTATGTCTTAAATATGCACTTGCTTATTATTTTATCGCACTATTGGTTAATTAAGTGGGACTTTTGTCTTAATCCACGACTTAGACTTACTAAGTCTTCTAATTTCCCTAATTTCACTTCTAAACCTAGAGAGAACCAGAGAGAGAAGATAAGAGAGATTGAAGATTTGAGTTGGATTCTTGCTCCTACACCAAAGGAAATCTGCAATTTCAGAATCAAGGCAAGTTTCTACTTGCTATTTAAGGTTTAAGATAGATGATTTGTATGATAATGCTATATTAACCCTAGTTTAATTAGATTAGGGTTTTCTTTATGTACTTGTGGGTTTTGATCCATTCAAATATGATTGGGATGATAAATGATGTTTAAGGTGGTCATTAGTAGTATAGATGATCTATTGGTGATGAAAAATGAGTTTGGTTTGAGGAAATTTTTTGTTGGGATAGAGGTTGGAGTCCAACACTCCATAGCCATTCTTGGCAAAATCGCAGGCCCGAATCGATTCGGCCCTCTGGGCGAATCGATTCGCTTAGGTCCAGTGCTCAGGTCTTGTGAACCGAACCGATTCGGCATCTATGCAGAAACCCAGTTTTCCCGGGCGAATCGATTCGGAAAATGCAGAATCCCATATCTTCTGACCGAATCGATTCGGTTAGGCCCCGAATCGATTCGGAAACCCTGCACTTTTTCAAATTTTCTTTTTAAATTTTAAACCCTTTCCTTTAGGATTAGTGAGTAGGGGCCTTCTTAAATGTAGTAAATATAGGATTTTAGAGTATTAGTTGAGTTGGGTCGACTCCCTAGACTTGAAAGGGTTCATCTAGGGTTCTTTTAAGGGAAATTTAAAGTAATGATTAGACATTTCTTCTTTCGCATAGTTGTATAAACACCTAGGGGATCTTAAGGTCAAATTTGGAGACTTTAGGAGTTAACCCGAGCTAGGTTTGACTTGATGGTCTATCATAATTCCTAAAAGGAGGCTTTGGAAAATAACTTGGGAGTCTGATTCCTTATCGAGGAGGTTTTAAAGATACGAAATACGTTCAGTTACGGATAATGTTAATGCATTTGATATAAGGATAAATGGATAAAGTAAATGATAATTTACTAAAATCATGTAATGGATATAAATAAAATGGATGTTACACACCTCTCTAAATACCATCTTAAGGGAAGTCCATGCGTGAGGTGAAGCCCCCTAGCTATTGAATGCAGGGTGGATATAGTCCTAGGACATATGAGCAGTTGTTTTATATTTTTCTGCGATGGGTAGGAGATTCTGGGTGTGGTCTTGACTACCCCGCAGGCATATGGCCGCTTCCCGACGTTTGCGATAGGATCCCAGGTTGTCTTATGTTAGGCCCTGAAAGATGATGGTTATTTAGGGACGCGCATAGTGGGGAAACCCGGACGGGCGGTCTTAGAATCGTTATATTTATATTAATAACTATTCTATTATCGAGTTGGACTCGATGGAACATTCATGCCATAAAGAGCATACTATTGAGATAAGTGCCATAAAGAGCACATGGTAGTAAATGCATTCCTGATAAGGAATGGAAAGAAGATGGAATAGAAATGATGAAAGATGAAAAAGGCTTATAAGTACTTTTAAATTCTTATATAATTGGATTTCATTTGTATAATCATTTGTCTGTCTTAGTTCTTTATATGATGTTTCCATGCTAGAATATCATCCATACTTACTTGTACATTATTGTCATACCTGTCATTTATCTAGTGATAATCTTAAACCGGCCTCTAACTGGTTCTTCATTTTCTGGTTGTGCATGTATATTCTTTGTTCGTCTAGGTGTTCCGCCGCAAGGGCGCCCGTAATGACCTTCCCATCCCTTTGTCTTTTGAGGAGCCGTGACATTTTGCGGGTATCACGGGATATTTGTGTAGACGCCTCCATTTTTGTTATCTAGTTATGATCAGTCTTTATTCGGGCGTGTGTCCCAAACCGTTGTAATTGTGTAATGGATGTATTATGTGACACATGTGACCTATTGTGTATTAAGTAAATTTTATTGATCGATGTTTCATTCGATCCTTTTCTTATTTTGTTGGTATATAGATATGCTTGTGGGAGTTTCCACCCTCTTTTCTATTATGGGTTGTTTGAAAATGTTTCCTTTAAATTTCAAAACTAAAATTTTTGATAACCCGTTTTCTGGAATATTGTGTGGTTATTCCCGATACTCTATATGTTTACTGTGATGCTGAGAATGATATTTATCTATGTTTCCTGTTTCATCGGGGTATAAGGTTGGCCACCCTTTATTTCGGATTGCGGGTTGTCACATATGGTATCAGAGCATCAGGTTCTAGAGTCTTTAGGATCTATGCAGACTTGTCACGTTCTATCGTAGCGTTCTTTGATATAGAGCTTAATGTTAGGACTCTCTTGTTGCTTACGTATGCAATCTTCTGCTTGATAGATTGTTTTATATATACTCTAACTCTATCTCTTCTCTATCTCAGATGCTGCCAAAGAGAGGACGTCCTGCTAGACGTAATAGAGTTATTGAGGATGAGGTTGGTCCTCCACCACTACCACCGGGGAATATTAGTGCCGCTGATGTGGCAAATATCGTGGCCCAAGCTGTTAATGCAGCGATGACTGCAGTAGCACAACAAATGCCACAAGTTCAAGCGAGAGGACAAGAAGTACTAGTTCCTACGGGACCTTCTCAGTGGGGAAGGGTAAGAGAATCTTTCCTAAAAGGTCATCCCCCAGAATTTGAGGGAGGTTCTGACGTTATTAAGGCAAACCAGTGGAAGAAGGATATGCAGCGCCATTTAAGGATGGTGGAATGTAGTGAGGAGAGAAAGAAAATCCTCGTTACGTTTAAGCTTGTCGGGTCGGCCTTACAATGGTGGGAGTCAATGACGACGCCCGAACAAAGGGATACAATGTCAATCACTGATTTTTGGACTCTGTTTGATGGAAAGTATTTCCCTCCCGCAGTTCAAAGGGAGATGCAGAGGAAACTTCAAGATTTGGTACAAGGGGAGAGATCGGTTGCCGAGTACGAAGAGGAGTTTACCCGGTTAGCAAGCTTTATACCGAATGAAGTGACTCCGGAAGTGAAGAGGATATCCAAATTTGTAGGAGGGTTGCACTGGCGAATAAAACAACATTTGCTTGGAAATCTATCTTTGGTAACCTTTGGGGATGTGATGAATGCTGCTTTGCTTCACTGTCAAGAACATAGATTATTTGTGCAAAATAATAAGAAGGCTGCAGTAATGGGGCAAGTGGTGAGACCTAGAGGAAACGAGAGCGGAGGGGGAATATCTTCTTCGTCCCAATCCTCGAGGAACAAGCAGAGAGAGAGGGATCCTCAACAAGAGGATTTATTGAAGCGTCAACATTTTGGTGGGTTTAATGCTGGGGGCAACAATAATAATAACAGGTCGGGTCAAGGTG
Source organism: Sambucus nigra (assembly GCA_949130495.1). NCBI lineage: Eukaryota > Viridiplantae > Streptophyta > Magnoliopsida > Dipsacales > Adoxaceae > Sambucus > Sambucus nigra. The sequence continues at coordinate 302,977,737 of OX422207.1, read as the reverse complement.
GTCAACAGTAACAACAGGGAGGTAGAGGTGGAAATGGAGGTAGGGGCCATCAGGGCCGAGGTGCGGGGCAATTTCGAAACAATCAAGGTAGGAACCAGGAGAATGCGGCTAATAAATGTTTTCAGTGTGGGGAGTTGGGCCATTATAAAAGGGCGTGTCCTCAGTTGGTTGGAGGGAATATTCCTAAGGCCCCACAATAGGCGTATGTACAGTTTCCACCCTAGGCACCAAATCAGATCGCTCCTCCTCAGCAGGGGAAGTTGCAGTATGGGCGGGTTTACCATATTCAGGAGGCTATGCTTCCTCCAGCTCCTCCGGCAACGCCAGCGATCGAGGGTAAGTTTTTCATTCATGGGCATATGGGCCGAGTACTATTTGATACGGGTGCTACACACTCTTTAATTTCTAGAAGTTTTTCCCAGACCACGGGATAAATCAAATCTACTGAAAGTACCTTCACTAGCGTTGAATCTTCTAGGGGCAATGGTTCCTTAATTTTCTTTGTTTGTAAAAACGTAGGGATTAATCTGGGTAACTTGTGTTTTGAAGCTGACTTGCTCGTCCTTGATATGGTCGGGTACGATGTAATATTGGGTATGGATTGGCTAGTGAAATACCGTGCGATAGTAAATTGTTATGGGAAAAGCATAGTTTTTGCAGTTCCGGGACAAGAAATGTTCCTGGTTGTTATGCCTTGCATGGAAGGGGGTACGAGTGCTTATTTATACTGTATTGCAGAGGATGCATCTAAGGATGTTTTGATTGCCCTAAATTCTCTTCCAATTGTTAGAGATTTTGAAGATGTTTTTCGGGAGATACCAGGATTACCTCCAAGTCGGGAAATAGAGTTTGTAATTGATTTAATGCCGGGAACTCGACTGATTGCTAAAGCCCCTTTTCGAATGGCTCCCGTGGAGATGAGGGAGTTGAGAGATCAAATTCAAAAGTTGTTGGAGCAGGGGTTTATTAGGTGTAGTACATCACCATGGGGTGCTCCAGTGTTGTTCGTTAATAAAAGAGATGGTTCTCTCCGGTTATGTGTGGACTATAGGGAGTTGAATAAAGTCACCATCCGAAAAAAATACCCTTTACCTCGTATCGATGACTTGTTTGATCAACTTCGAGGAGCGATGTACTTCTCTAAAATCGATTTGAGGACGGAGTATCATCAACTAAGGATACGGGAGGAGGACGTGTCCAAGAGTGCTTTTCTTATGAGGTACGGATCCTATGAATTTTTGGTCATGCCCTTTGGACTAACCAATGCTCCTGCTGTGTTTATGGATCTGATGAACAGAGTGTTTCGGGATTTCCTTGACCAGTTTGTTATTGTGTTCATCAATGACATTCTAGTCTACTCTCGAACGAAGTCTGACCATGCTATGCATTTGAGGTTAGTCCTACAGAGATTGCGAGACCATCAACTGTATGCCAAGTTCGAGAAATGTGGCTTTTCGTTGAAGAAAGTGCAATTTCTGGGTCATGTGGTGTCGTCCCAGGGTATATCGGTGGATCCTAGTAAGGTGATTGCAGTGAGGGAGTGGGGTCAACCCACGACACCTACAGAAGTTCGTAGTTGTCTGGGGTTGGCGGGTTATTACCGTCGGTTCATCAAGGGTTTCTCCAAGATTTCTAGCCCTTTGACTAACTTAACCCGAAAAGGGGTGAACTTTATTTGGGATGATTCTTGCCAAGCTGCATTTGATGAACTTAAGGATAGATTGACATCGGCTCCGGTCCTTGCTTTGCCAAAACCAGGATTGGAATATCTAGTCTTCACCGATGCATCTCTTCAGGGATTGTGAGGTGTACTTCAGCAAGAGAGACGGGCTATCGCTTATGCTTCCCGTAAGTTGAAGCCCCATGAAAGAAATTATCCGGTGCATGACCTAGAACTAGCCCCAATTGTTTTTGCCTTAAAGATATGGAGGCATTATCTCTTGGGAGAGAAGTTTAGTCTTTTCATGGACCACAAATCGTTGCAATATTTGTTCTCACAGAGGGACTTGAATATGAGACAGCGTCGATGGTTAGAGTTCGTGAAAGATTATCAATTTGATATTCATTATCATCCGGGTAAGGCCAACGTGGTAGCAGACGCCTTGAGTAGGAAGCCTGATGGAGAATTAGCTGAGGTTTGGAAAGATAAATGGAAGGAACTCAGTCAGGAGGATGCGATTGGGAGAGCATTCATGTCGGTAATGACTATTACTTCTACCATTGTGGCAAGGGTGGTAGAAGCTCAAGGAAAGGATAAGGAGTGTCAAGACCTGATTTGCTAATTGCTGTCCGAGGGAGCAGAGTCCTACTCGATTAGTTTTGAGGGTGGGTTGAGCTTCCATGGAAGACTCATCGTTCCGGAGGAAGGAGAGAGGCGGGCAGTGATGGCTGAATCTCATGGGTCTATGTTTACGGTTCATCCTGGTGGGGATAAAATGTATCAGGATATGCGTCGTCAGTACTGGTGGTCGGGTATGAAGAGGGATATTTCGGAATTTGTGTCCCAATGCACTACTTGTCAATTGGTCAAGATCGATCATCAGAAACCGACAGGTTTGTTACAACCGCTGGAGATCCCGTATGGAAATGGGAAAGTATATCGATGGATTTTATCACATGCTTGCCGAGATCACATAGAGGGTGTGATTCTATTTGGGTAATAGTCGACCGGTTGACAAAGTCGGCACACTTTCTACCCGTTCGGACAGATTATGACACCGCTCGGTATGCTCACTTGTTCATCGAGGAGGTGGTGAGACTCCATGGGGTGCCTTTGAATATAGTCTCCGATAGAGACAAAATTTTCGTTTCCCACTTTTGAAGGAGTTTCCAAGAAGGGATGGGGACCGAACAGAGGTTAAGCACGTCATACCATCCTCAAACCGACGGCCAAACGGAAAGGGTAAATCAAATGTTGGAGGATATGCTTCGCTTGTGTATGCTTGACTTCAAGGGTGGTTGGGAACAATATCTCCCATTGGTTGAGTTTGCCTATAATAACTCTTACAAATTCACAATTGGAATGGCACCTTACGAGGCTTTTTATGGAAGGCCGTGTAGATCACCCGCTTGTTGGTTGGAGGTGGGTGATAATAAATTTCTTGGGCCTGAAATGATCCAAGATACTTCCTCAAAGATTGAGTTGATTCGAAATCGCATTCGGATAGCCCAAGATCGTCAAAAGAGCTATGCCGATGTGGGTCGGTGACATATGGAATTGGAGGATGGAGACCAAGTTTTGGTTAGAGTGTCGCCCATGAGAGGGATAAAGCGTTTCGATAAAAAGGGGAAACTTGCGCCGCGCTTTATCGGACCATTTCCAGTTATTGCTAAGGTGGGTCCCGTGGCATATCAACTCGCTTTACCAGAACCATTACAACAAATTCATGATGTGTTCCATGTTTCCTCCCTAAAGAAATATAGGAGGTGTGAAGGTGCGCTATGGTACATTCCTTTCGAAGATATTGATTTGCAACCCGATGTTTCATATGAAGAGCAACCGGTTGCAATATTGGAGTATGGGGAGCGTAGATTGAGATCTCGTGTTTTGCCCTTGGTGCGGGTCCAATGGAGTCATCATAATGCTAAAGAATCCACGTGGGAGCGTGAGAATGACATGCGGGAAAAGTATCCACATCTCTTCTCATAAGGTACGCTTGAATTTTGGGGACAAAATTCCCTCATAAGGGGGGGGGGGGGGGGGAGTATGTAATAACCCTCACTTATGAGAACGTAGTTTATATTAATTACTAGGTATGGTAAGTAGATATAAATGTGGGATTATGTATTGAGTATTAATTTAATGGAGAAAAGTTAATATTCACTATGAGTTTGCACATGCCTAGTAACTGTGGGTGAATATTGCCATGCTATGTTTTATTACATCATATGAATCTAATATGATATTTGGCTTAATAAAGAGATCGGAACTTAAATTGAATTATAAAATGTACAAATAATAATTTGGAGGTTGTAGTTGAATCCGGAACGTGTGAGATAGTCAAATAATGTACCATATTGTATTTTGAGGTTTTGGGCATTTTTGACTGATTATGTCTTAAATATGCACTTGCGTATTATTTTATCGCACTATTGGTTAATTAAGTGGGACTTTTGTCTTAAGCCACGACTTAGACTTACTAAGTCTTCTAATTTCCCTAATTTCACTTCTAAACCTAGAGAGAACTAGAGAGAGAAGATAAGAGAGATTGAAGATTTGAGTTGGATTCTTGCTCCTACACCAAAGGAAATCTGCAATTTCAGAATCAATGCAAGTTTCTACTTGCTATTTAAGGTTTAAGATAGATGATTTGTATGATAATGATATATTAACCCTAGTTTAATTAGATTAGGGTTTTCTTTATGTACTTGTGGGTTTTGATCCATTCAAATATGATTGGGATGATAAATGATGTTTAAGGTGGTCATTAGGTTCTTGGATCAGTTTGTTATCGTCTTCATAGATGACATTTTGATATATTCACACTCCGAGGAGGATCATGCCGAGCACTTGAGGCAGGTTCTTCAGACTTTACGAGAGCATCAGTTGTATGCTAAGTACGAGAAGTATGGATTCTGGTTGCGAGAGGTACAGTTCTTGGGCCATGTTGTTTCTGAGCAGGGGATAGCAGTTGACCCGAGTAAAGTGTCAGCGGTGAGGGAATGGGGACAACCCACGACACTGACGGAAGTGCGTAGTTTCTTGGGGTTAGCCGGATACTACAGGATATTCATTCGGGGATTCTCCAAAATAGCGAGTCCATTGACGAATCTGACTCGCAAGGGGGTACCATATGTTTGGGATGACGCTTGTCAGTTGGTTTTCGACAAGATGAAAGACAAGCTTACTTCAGCGTCAATCCTTGCTTTACCAAAGTCGGGTGTGGAGTACCTGCTTTACACTGATGCCTCTTTATGGGGACTTGGGGGAGTACTTCAGCAGGAAGAGAAGGGTATAGCTTTTGCCTCCCGCAAGCTTAAGCCGCATGAGAAGAATTACCCCACCCATGACCTGGAGTTAGTAGCGGTCATTTTTGCATTGAGGATATGGAGGCAGTACTTATTGGGGGAGAAGTTCCGTTTGTTCACAGATCACAAATCACTGCAGTACCTGTTCACTCAGCGAGAGCTGAATATGCGTCAGCGCAGATGGTTAGAGTTTGTGAAGGACTATCAATTCGACATACAGTATCATCCGGGGAAGGCCAACGTAGTTGTTGATGCGTTGAGTCGTAGATCGGTAAATGAGGTAGCGGATGTCTGGAAAGCAAAGTGGAAGGAGTTAGGCCACCAGGACGCAGTAGCCCGTTCCTTCATATCTGTTATGACAATCACACCCGAGATTGTTATGAGGGTAATACAGGCCCAGACCATAGACCCGTTTTGCCAGGAGCAGATTATATGACTTTTAGCCGAGGGTGCTGAGTCCTATTCTGTTAGTTCTGTTGGGGGTTTGAGGTTTAATGGGAGATTGGTGGTTCCAGAAGGAGAAGAATTACATCATGCAGTGATGACCTAGTCTCACGGGTCATGATTTGCAATACATCCTGGAGGAGATAAGATGTACCAGGATATGAGGAGGCAATACTGGTGGAGTGGGATGAATAAGGACATTGTTGAGTTCATGTCCAAGTGTTCTACCTGCCAGCTGGTGAAGGTGGACCATCAGAAACCGTCAGGATGGCTTCAGCCATTGGAAGTACCCGCGTGGAAGTGGGAGAGTATTTCCATGGATTTTATTACGGGGTTGCCTACATCACAGTGGGGCCACTATTCTATCTGGGTGATTGTAGATCGTTTGACCAAGGTGGCTCATTTTCTTCCAGTGCGGACAGACTATACCACGGGTCAGTATGCTCAGTTGTTCATTGCTGAGGTTGTCAGATTACATGGGGTGCCCCTGAATATTGTGTCAGATAGAGACAAAATTTTTGTGTCACGTTTTTGGGAAATCTTTCAGGAGGCTATGGGTACTGAGCTGAGGTTGAGTTCAGCTTATCACCCACAGACAGATGGACAAATAGAGCGTACTAATCAGATGTTAGAGGATATGCTACGCATGTGTGTTCTTGATTTTGGAGGAGGTTGGGAGCCACATCTTCCACTGGTAGAGTTTGCTTATAATAACTCTTATCAGTTTACGATTGGTATGGCTCCATTTGAGGCTTTGTATGGCAGGACTTGTCGTTATCCAACTTGTTGGCTCGAGGTGGGGGATAACAAGTTGTTGGGACCAGAGGTGATTCAGGAAACCTCCGTGAGGATTGAGATGATTAGGAGTCGCATTCGAGTAGCCCAGGACAGGAAGAAGAGCTACACCGATGCGAAATGGTTCTTCTGGGAGTTTAATGTGGGGGACCAAGTATTATTGCGTGTATCTCCTATGAAAGGAGTAATGAGGTTCGGGAAGAAGGGGAAATTGGCCCCAAGGTACGTGGTACCATTTACCATCATCGAGAGGATTGGGCCGGTAGCATACAGATTGGGACTGCCAGAACATTTACATAGCATTCACGATGTATCCCACATCTCATCATTGAGACGGTATCTTCGGGATGATATGGCCCATACTCATATTGTGATAGATGAGATAGACTTACAGCCTGACAGCTCTTACGAGGAGAGACCGGTTGCTATCCTAGACTTTAGTGAGAGGAGATTGAGGTCAAATACAGTTCCACTTGTACGGGTCCAGTGGGAGCACCACAATGTGGAGGAGTCCACTTGGGAGCGCGAGGCCGATATGCACGAGAGATATCCAGATTTGTTCTTACCAGGTATGCCTTGTTTTTCGAATTTCGGGAGGAAATTCTGTTATTAGAGGGGAAGTATGTAATACCCCGTATTTTTATGCTATATTAATTTGGGGATTTATTAAATTTAATGTGAGTTAATTATTTAATAAAAATTCGGAAATTAATTATGTTATAATTATTAACATGACGAGAGTTAGTAATTATGGAAAATTTGTTGAATATTACAAATGAGCAAAGTAATATGTAATATTGGTTATATTGAATGTCACGAGTGAATAAAATGACAATTTTGGAAATTTGAGTCGGGACGCGCCCGTGTCGCGTCAGGACTAATTTTGATAAATAAAAAGTGAATATTTTATAAGTTATCCGTATGGTCGTTTTGAGTGCGCCAACGCGTCCAGAAGGGTCGAGATAGTCAGAAAAGTGTACCCGGGGGTTTAGTTTGGGTCTCGGGGCATTTTTAGGCCTAATTAGTACCCCGGGAGGGCATTTTGGTCATTTCACATTTATGGGTAATTAAACTCAGTAATCTATATCAGCCATTTAGGTTAGTCAGCCAGGGTTAGAAAACTCAAACACAAGTGACGGCCATAGGAGAGGGAAGAAGAAAGCTTCCAAGGCAATCCAAGGTCCCAAAAGCCATCCGTTTGCACCGCCACCACCACCAACGCGTAGATCGCGCAACGGACTACGCAACCACACCAAAATCATCTGCAAACCAGAACGTCGAAAATCCCATGCAAGTGTTTATCTTTCTTATTTCGTTGATGCATCTTTCATATTAGTGTAGGAATGATTAGGATGAGTTTTATGGAAGAAAACCTAAGATTTGAGATAGGAATCGCATGTAGTTATGGGTTAAATGATAATTCTGGAAACCCTTGCCATCTAGAGGAATTTACCCACGAAATTATGATGTTTATAAGAAGAAAATTCTGGAAAAACATATTGGAACCATGATTTAGAGATTTCTAGGGTTCTTGAATATTTAAATGAATTATGGCATAATTAATCCATGTTTAGTGACGTAAATTGACATGCTTTACGTAAGAAATGTATGATATCATGTTAGGAAGTTAGTAGTACAAATTTTGAGACGTTTGGGATTGTAAAATATGGATTTGGTGTAAGTTAGAAGATGAAACCCGTAACTGAAATTCTGCGAAATCGTTTAAGTTTAACCAAGGCGGACCGGTCCGGGTCTGAGGCGGATCGGTCCGATTTACCGTATCGGTTCTTTTATTCTGAGGCAGATCGGTCCGTTGATGATCGGATCGGTTCTTTTCCAGGCTTCATCGGTTCTCTTGCGGTTCGTGGTCTACTAGCCTTCAGTAGTCGGATCGGTCCGGATATGAGGCGGACCGTCCGATTAGTCAGATCGGTTCTTTTATTACAGGTGGACCGGTCCGGTGATAGAATCCCTGAGCGTTATGTAGTAAGTGGAAAGGTTCCTCAAAATTAAAGTAAGATGTGAACGGTTATACGTGATAACTAAATAATGTTAAATAAAAGTCGTAACTATGGGATTTGAGAATATACCCATTATTGATATGGTAATATTAGTATAGTTATATGATTGTGTATGCATATACTATCAATGTGTGAAAATCATGCCCACGCTACTTGCTATCCCTGAGGTTTCCGCGCTGGGACAGTCTTATCTCGATGGGAGCTTTATGGGGGATATTGACTTGTACCCTAGAAGATAGATATCCTTGGTACAGGATATCAGAATGATAGTTCAGATGGTCCTAAGAGATGCGGGTATGTGCTTTCCTCTTAGAGACTTGGAATCTATGCTTCGTCTCATATTGTTTGTGTATAGGTGTCCTTGGTACAGGCTATCGCAGTGATAGTTCAGACGGTCCTAAGGGACTTGGAATCCATACTTTGCCTCAATATTGTTTGAGTATGTGTTAATACAGTTCGAGAGTGATTCCGAATTTGTATTCCCTTAGTACGAGTGATACGGGGATTGGATAGTAGAGTATGCCCGCACCATAGTTTTTATTTGGGGTGCTGTTATGATATATATATATTTTATGAGTAGTTAATATATATATGAAATTCTGAAATCCAAAACTGCCTACTGTGATGTGATATGTAGGACATGGTTGATGACTCAAATTGTAAATAATTATTTTAAGAAAGTATAATATGAGACTGGAAAAATTTATTGATTACTAAAGTTAAAATGAGAACTATGGTTACTAATTGAAATATTATTTTCAAACAATTGAATCGTTAAATTTTGAATCTTACGAGTAATCTAAGATAAGTTAAATCATTGGTAAGACTAGTGCGATAAATGATAAGACAAACCGTTGGGAAGGTTAGTGCGATAGGTGTGCACATTAGAAGAGAGGTGAGAATTTCTCAAGAGAGTGTCGCACTAATATGTTGTTGCATTGGCCTGTATCAATTTAAATACTTGCTAAACGTATTTTAAATCAAACACACTATCGGGCTCTGACCCGTTTCTTCTTCTCTTTCTTTCTCTTGTATATATATGTATGTATTACAGGTGCCTAGACACAGGGGTGTCTTGCTTAGGATCCCTTGAAAGGAACGTGCTTCAGCTTAGGTGGGAGTTGCAGGCCACTTGCATAGACTGCTTCGTTTACTTGATTCCACATCTATCATACTCATTTATTGGGCATGTGTCGCCCTTTCCACTATTTACTTGTTTTGTTTTTGACATTTATATTTCAGTTAGTTCTCGTACTGTGATTTTGGGATTTATTCAGCATGTATGTTTTACATTTAGTTTTAAATGTTGGGATTTTGGATGTTGAATGTTTAAAGTAATTGGATTATGTTCCAGGATAATTGTTGTATGATTCTTACTTATTGAAAATGTTGTTACTAATTAAATAAATAAGTTTTTCTTTAAAAATACTATTTGGTTAAAAAAGTTAAAAATGGTTTCGACACTTAGCTTAATTAATTAGGGTGTTAATTTGGAAAAGTTTATTTTTACGACAGTGATGCTAAGAATGAACCAACTTTTCACCTTGATTTTAATTTAATAAAGGAGTGATCGCCCGGTATTTAATTAGGTGGGGTGTCACAATAATTTTCCTTTATAAATAGGATAATTACTAAAATGAATTTTGGGGATATCGTATGTGAGATATTTGTGAAAGGGTAGTACTATAGCCCTATTATGTATGTAATGACCCTAAGAGGAATTTTGAGCAAGATAGGCTCGTATTCTATTATTTTGTAAAAGAATAGATAATTTTGCAAGGTGCTAAGAAAGAGCTTTAAACCTTGTGGTAAATGTAAGAATGGTAATGGTGATAAGTAGTTATGATAAAAGCTACTTCTTTTTATATTGTCATGATTAGACTATTATAATTGTTGTATTCCAGTTATGGATGAGCCTTATAAATGGAGATATATTGAAATGTTGAAAGATGTTGTTTATGTTTGAAAGTTGAGATTGTTGATTGATGGGATGCAGGAAAATTTCAGCTCATGATTATGATAATATTTGTGAGCTACATATTGTTATATATATGATGATTCGAAAGACCTTGTGTTGGGCATAAGGCATTTTATGTTATATTATAATATATAAACCGTTTTCAAAATAAATTATTTTCAAAATATAACTTTTATCGGCCTTCGGGTCCTTTCAAAATGATTTTCATAAAATTAAAATTTTCAAACTCTAGTCCGGATTTAACAAACTCTCAATCCCCTACGTCGTCACATAGTAGTGTATTGGGAGGGTTCCTTGTTTGGATTTCACTTTTACCAGACGTCCCCCGCACGAAAGTGGCGAATGTCATGAATTGAGAGGAGTTATTTCTTTGGACCATTCAAAATTTTCACACTATTAAAATGTTAATATTATATTTATGGAAATGTGGAACTTTGGAGGCAAATAAAGCCTCATTTTGATTACTGTGAGCACAAAGCTCATATATAAAGGGTGTATGGGCGCCCTTGTTGTGGAAATTGGTTTTATATAACTCATATTCAACTTAAAATAAAATAAATTAAATTAATTCCTCGTGGGAAGTTAGAAGTTTGGAGATAGGATTAGTAAGGGTGAGTGTAGTAGAACTAGTTGAGCTTTGGAGAATTAGGCTTAACTAAAAATTTCGAGGACGAAATTTCTGTAAGTGGGGAAGTTTGTAACAACCCGAGGTCTTGGAGACAATGAGTTATTTATTTTGGGAGAAATAAATAATATTTTATTGGAGAAATAATTAAATTGGCAATTGAGGTCAAAATTTGATGTTGTTATAAAGAGTGTCGAATGTCAATTCCAAGGGTACCATAGTGTCCGGAAGGGTCGACAAAGTCGAAATGACTGTACTTGGGGTCTATTTAGGTTCCGAAATAAATTTGTACCGTTTGACTCGAATTAAAGTTACCGGGTCATTTAAAGTGTGTATTTTCATTTAAAGATGTGTATCTTGGGATTTAGGGCTTATTAAGCCTACGGGAGATATTTCACCAAAGAGAGAAAGAGAAAAAGAAAGAAAGAAAGAGAGAGAGAGAGAGAGAGAGAGAGAGAGAGAGAAGAAGAAGAAAATGAAGGAGAAAAGAGGGAGAAAGTGGAGATTTCCGGTTAATACACGATCTCAAGGTGGATTCAGACCCTACGAACCCGAGACAAGTGATTAAACTTGCTAAATAATTGTTATGTACCAAATATTGCATGATTTGTGGATTGATATTTTGGGTTTTAGGTTTAGTTTAACAAAACCTAACTTTTGGGTATAATCTTAGAATTGATGAGTAGATCTTTAATTTGAGGTAGAAATTAGTTTATATGTATTCTAGGATGATTATTGATGATATATATGTGATTGGGTTGAAGAGAAATGAAGAGAAAAAGGATTAAAATGAATTTTGGGTATTTTAGGCTTACAAAAAGTAGCCATTTTTGAGATTTCTGAAGGGCCGAATCGATTCGGCCTCCTACCGAATCGGTTTGGAATTATGCTGGTGCCCAGGTCGAAGTGACTGAATTGATTCGGACTCCAGCCGAATCGATTCAGACTGAGACAGAATCCCAGGTCTGATGACTCGAATCGATTCACCTTCCTGGTCGAATCGATTCGCTGTGCCGAATCGATTCGGAATTGGCCCCAATCGATTCAGAAACATGGCTTTCGGGGGATTGTTTTTCTAAAAAGAATTTCATCCCGTTTTGTTCGAGGTTATCAATTTGGGATCTCTATAGGAGATATTTGGAGTATTTTTTGGGGACTTTTAGCGAGTTTCCCTTATAAGAAATTTTGGAGTCATATTGACTAAGTTTGAGGAATACCGATTAGAGATTTTGGTATTTTTCTAAGAGGGGAAGCCCACTTTTATTTGGGGGTTTTATTTGGTGATAATAACGATTTCATGATTTGATAATGAGAATAAATTAGAGATAATTGATATTGTGATCCAATCCCAAATGGGATAACGTTAAAGGTTCATAAAATGAATTGAACCCTATTATGGATGGAGAATTATGAATGCTGTTTGAAGTGCATACGGATATAGAAATATCCTTATTGATGTTGGATTTGGGAGATGTCTCACACAACGAGAAATGCTAATTGAAGAGCATTAGTATAAAAGAACATCCTTAACTTAAATAGAATTGAGAGATAATTCATAATTAGAAGCGACATGTGAGCTTCAAGCGAGAAATAGTATAGCGTATACTAAGTGGGGAAAATGTGTGAGAATTGGCGATTAGTATATCTAGAGGGAAATATACTAAACAATGACATTAAATCTATTGCGCCTAAGAGCGTACAATGAAAATGAAAATGATGTTGCAGGTATACCTTATATGATGGTATATCTTTATTATGTGGGATGAATGTATACCCTATATACATGTTAAGCATACCCCCTCCTTGCTATCATTGGGAAGTTACGTGCGTAGAGGGTGAGCATTCTGGCTAGATGAGTCGGGTGTGGATATTCCCCAGGTCATAGTCGTCCATGGTGGTCAGCAAATGATATATATATATATATATATATATATACATTTATTTATTTTGGGGGTGGGAGGTCATGGGTATGTGTTGATCTCACTTGCCGGTTAGGAGCTATGATCGCTTCCCGGGACGTCTTGTGCGTGAGTTGATCACGAGGTGGGTGTAGTGGAACCCCACCAGGTGACCCTAGTTTGCTACGTATATGGGCTGCTGGAAGATCATAACATGTGGGCCTGCGTCCTTCGAGTTATAGCTCGGTTGGATGGTTATTATTGCTTGTGCTTGTACTTGGGTATCGAGGGCATAATGGACCTCAAGGACTGACATTGCCAGGATTAGTGCATAGGGGGGGTTCCTTGTTTGGATTTCGTTTCGGCGAGACGTCCCACGCACGAACCGCAGTGTAATGTTGGAAATTAGGGGTTAGTTAGTCCTTGATGCTCATATTTACTTATATATATATATATATATATATATCACCTATCCCGACAAACGACAGTGCCAGGAGTAGTGTAACAGGGGGTTCCTTGTTTGGATTTTGCTTCGGCGAGACGTCCCACGCATGAAACGCCGTGTACTGTTGAGAATTGGGAATACTAATTAATTAAAATTTGGATAATAATTTGGGTTACATGCATCTTGCATTGAGGGCATAATGAGCCTCGAGGATTGATACGGTCAGGAGTAGTGCGACAAGGGGTTCCTTGTTTGGATTTTTCCTCGGCGAGATGTCCCACGCACGAAATGCAGTGCCATGTTGAGAATCGAGAGGAGTTTAGTCCTTAACTCTTGATGCTAATAACTCATATATTATAATTACACATATATATTATTTTCATGCCATATAAGGGCATCACTAGAATATAATAATCTAGTAAATGAGAATGTTGATGTATTGTGTTGATGTGGTCATGATTGGATCATGTAACTTTATATGTTCAACAAATGAACATTATAAAGATAACTATAACTATTACACTAAAGTTAATGTATATAACTTATAGATTATTGAAATAAGTGTAGATTGGGAGATAGATTAGATGGTTTCACTTAAGTACTTCAATTGGGTTTAAGTTAGAATCCTCTTACCTAAATTAGAATCGGACATCCATTTGGAGATCACGTGCATACGCTTAGTGCGCGCTTTAGATGAGAGATGAGTTGAATTATTATGGAGAGTTCGATTCCACCTTAATCATGTAATAATGCATCTATAATTATTATGCATTTTAATACACTTGCTATAAAAAAATTCAACTCGGGCTTTGACCCATTTATATTTTCTCCTCCATGTATATATTGTACTACTTTAGGTGTTCCTCCGCGAGGACGCCTTTGAGGTTCATCCATTCAGGATTCGTGGAGTTGTGGCAGTAGCGGACTGTTGCGGCATTTTGTTTTAGTCGATTCCTATCTTTGTATATCTATATTAGGATTCAGTTGTATATTGAGTTAGTATTCAAATGTTGTAGATTAACACTTTCATATTTCATTTCTCATATTATTGTATTGTCTGTTACCCGACACCATATTCGGGTAGTTTATTTGTTCTTTGTATTGCACTCTTGTACATTAATGGAGTTTGCACTTATCACTCATCATAGTTAGATGTATACTGTTGGTTATGTTGCACTATTGGTTGTGTTGTTATTGTTGTTAAATAAAAAGTTTTAAATTTTTAACAATACACTTTTAATATTTTCGGGTAGTTATATTTATATTATTAGTATTGTCAGTTGATGTTGAGACTGTGCCATCTGGGATACCTGATTTAATGTAGTATAGGGCTGGCCACCCGTTATTATTTTGAGTGGGTTGTCACAGTTATATGTGTGGATGTTTTAGTAAAGGTACGTATATAATGGTATTCAATATTATATGCAGGTAATAATACAGTGTGTTATGTATTTACTTTATATAACTCGTGACATGGTTATATGCTACCATTTAAGAAGGAATTAATTGAGTTAATTGTGAGATAAATTATAATTCAAGAATCATTATACTCGGGCTAGAGTAGTATGGCAAGGGTACGTTATACTAGGACTAGTTGAACGGGGTAGTACAACTAGGTGGGGGTCAAAGTAACCGTTAGGTGTGCACAATAGTGGAGGGGTGAGAATGTCCACAAGGGAGTGCGACACTAACTTAAAGATGAAGCGCATTCATGCATTTTAAATTACTGCAGTTAATTGACTTGCTAAATATTTTTAAAATGTTTTGGGTTCTAACCCTTTCTATAAAAATATTTTCAAAACCTTTTAGGTGTCCAGCCACAGGGACGCCAGGATTGATATTCTATTCCAGGGACACGGTGTTGCGGCATATGTGGATGCTAGCAGGAGTTTGAATTAGACGCATCGTTCATTTATTCCTAGAGTCGGAATCATGTATCAGTTTCAGTTTTATTTAGGGCTTGTCACCCAATCTTCTCAGTACAGTTTTCAGATTTGTTTTATTCCGATTTTGAATATTTGTATTGGATTATTTCACTTTGGTGGCCGATAGTTTATTCGGCAAGTTGTGTAATTAATTATTCAGTTGAGTTTTATTCAGTTGTGTGCATGGTTCATATTTATTTTCCGCATGTACTGTTTTGTTTAATTAAAAAGTTAAAATTGTCGCCAGCTTTTGGAACACTAGGTGGTTAGTAAGTTTTAAAAACTTTTCGACAGTGATGCTAAGGATGATCCAACTGGGATTCCTATTTTAATTTGGTATAGGACTGATCACCCGGTATTTTATTAGGCATGGTGTCACATCTAGTTATTAGTTCTAGCTTATAAGGACCATTTTGAATGAAGAGTTGAATGTTTTTATCTTTGATATTTGTGGCCGGGCTTAAAATTTGGGTATAAATATTATACTTTTAATTTCATCATTTTCGATCTTGATCCTTATCAAAGTGGGAGTCCAGCTCCCATAAAAGAAGGTTTGTTCCTCTCTTATGTGCATATATACATACGTATGTTTTTATACGACATGTGTTAGTTTGATTATGTATATTTTCTTTCGTTAATATGGATACATAATATAAGCAATTCTAAGAGTGAAATTTCACCATCTTCTTTAAATTGTTTAGTGTTTACATTCATCCTAACATTTTTAGAGTGTTGATAGTAATGTACCAACCCACTCTAAATTGAACTTTTATTAACCATTTTAACTTTATTTTTTTGGCAAATCCATTATTATTAACTATGTCATTGGTATATGTGATTTTTTTTTTGTTTCTATGGTTAGCTAATCAAAATTCTTATTTTATTTTTTAACAGGTGAATTACTGTTGTTGCCGGAGGTCCTCAAACAATGGTGGACATTGTTATATTTGACACAACCATCCATTTTCCAATCTCAAATGCGCATTACACCAGCCATTGATACTAATAGTTTCTGCTGTGCAAGATGTTTATTCTCCTCTCCAAATTGATATTATCATTTTATTGTTTAAGCTTAGCAATATTTTTAGTTCTTTAAGCAGCACGAATATGTTTTCACCTACGTAATTTGGATCACGATTCATTGTTTTTGAACCCACACTTTGGTTCATGTTACATTCTTATATTTGTATATTGTTGTTGATTATTTTTTATTTCTTAAATAAGGTGGATCGTCCAATAAACAGGGAAAATTTTGCCCAAAATTTTTAATTTGTTTACAATTATTTGTGCTATATAATAATTTACAATGATTCTAGGTACGTGACAGACTATTAGTATTGTTGTTGTACTATTTTTCTCCGTTCCTTCAAACTTCTCTCTCTACCGCATCTACAGCAGTTCCAAAGGTTTGAAGGCACGGAGAAAAACACCTTTGGAACTTTTGTAGATCCGGTAGAAAGAGAAGTTTGAAGGCACGGAGAAAAAGAGTACAACAATAATACTAATAGTCTGTCACGTACCTAGTAATCATTGTAAACTACTATATAGCACAAATAATTGTAAACAAATTAAAAAATTTGGGCGAAATTTCCCCTCTTTATAGTACGATCCACTCTATTTAAGAAATAAAAAATAATCAACAATAATATACAAATATAAGAATGTAACATGAACCAAATGTGTGGGTTCAAAACAATGAATCGTGAATCAAATTACGTAGGTGAAAACATATCCGTGCTACACAAAGAACTAAAAATATTCCTAAGCTTAAAAAATAAAATGATAATATCAGTTTGGAGAGGAGAATAAACATCTTGCACATCAGAAACTATTAGTATCAATGGCTGGTGTAATGAGCATTTGAGATTGGAAAATGGATGGTTATGTCAAATGTAACAATGTCCACTATTGTCTGAGGACCTCCTCCAACAATAGTAATTCACATGTTAAAAAATAAAATAGAATTTTGATTAGATAACCATAGAGAAAAAAAAAATTACATGTACCAATGACATAGTTAGTAATAATGGATTTGCAAAAAAAATGAAGTTAAAATGCTTAACAAAAGTTCAATTTAAAGTGGGGTGGTACATTACTGTCAACACTATAAAAATGTTAGGATGAATGTAAACACTAAACAATTAAAAGAAGATGGTGAAATTTCACTCTTAGAATTTCTTATATTATGTATCCATATTAAAAAAAGAAAAATATACATAATCAAACTAACACATGTCGTATAAAAACATACGTATGTATATATGAACATAAGTGAGGAATGAACCTTCTTTTATAGGAGGTGGACTCCCACTTTGATCAGGATCAAGATCGAAAATGATGAAATTAAAAGTATAATATTTATACCCAAATTTTAAGCCCGACCACAAATATCAAAGATAAAAACATTCAACTCTTCATTCAAAATGGTCCTTATAAGCTAGAACTAATAACTGGAATCAACCAAAAATGAATAGGAAGAAAATAAAAGTTTGGAGTTGTTAGATTAGAGAAATCAAACCATGTAAGGCCAGGCTATATGGTGAACCTTAGGATTTGTAACTTTCAAATAAAGGAATCCTCAAACTTTCAGCCAGTTCTTTCTTTTTGTGCAATCAAAGCCAAAACTTCACAAAACAAATCAAAATCCCAATAATAAGGCAACAAATCAACATGAGGAGAAATTTATCATTAGAAACATTCTAAACACTTCAATATTCAAAGTGATAAATAGCTTTAGTCCACCAATAAAGTAAAATCTGTGGCAAAAATAAATAACTGCCAAGACTTTAATAAACCAAATGAAAGGCAATTACCAAATATATAGAAATTTCTCGAAATAAATAGCATCTGATAAAAAACCGGGGAAAAATAACATTTGGCCACAAACTCCCATTTTGAAGTCCATGCATAGATAATGAAAAGAGCACAAAAGGGTAAAAGTACATGCAATAATAAAGAAACTCCTCATTAACCTTATTAATTATCCTTAAGCATTGAAATAAAAAGTTTCATTAAATATAAAACACCAGTTAAAAGTAAATTGAAAGAAAAACTAATGAAGAGCCGAGAGAAATGAAAAACCTAGTAAAAAAACACCTAAAAAAAGATAATGTTCAGCAAAGAAAAAAAATCAATTGTTTGGGCGGTATAATCTGACGTTCATTGGGTAGTGGGAGATCTAAAGCTTCTTTGAGATATTACCTATCAAATTGGAAGATAAGATATACTATATCATTTGAAATATACCTACAATATATTTTGAGGTGTATTTTTTACTGCAAATATTCTATATAAAAAATGCATAAAAAATATACATAAACCTATATCAATCCCATCACGTACAAAAGTATTGACAGACTATAACATTAACTTACAAATTTAAAAAAAGTTTTTTATGTGGAGAAGGTTATCAACGCAATATTTAGCAGGCCATTCCATTGACCTTCTCAGCACCACAGTTGCTTGACCAACATTGACTCCCATTGTCACAGGAAAATTCACCAGTATTGAATTATCCACCACTTAAAGTGAAATCTCTCGGTCAATTTGGGGAGAAGTAAAGACTACTCACTGGTGACCTATTATATAAAACCCAAAACAACAAAGAGAAAAAATAATAATAAGCAAACTTAGTCGATCCCTAAATTTACATTATTCACACACTAAACAAATTATCTACCTAAGAAGATCCGGTGTCGGTTCCACAATTTCCCTCATGACTATCATTACCAAAGTTTCACCCAACAATTGATACTTTTAACACACCAAGATCTTCAAAATAGATCCCAAACAACATTCAATCGTACTGGCCCAAAAAAATTTTCCCCCTTTAATCAACATTCAATTATACTGGCCCAAGAGTTACCTGCTGATGGTTTTAGGTTTAGGTAATTTCCAACAGCTTTGCGTCGTCATTGATTAGTTTTGCCTCTATCGCATCACTTGCATTTTGTCCTGTGACACTGGAAGAGTAACTTCATAAGCACATCAACCTACTCTACCTCAACTTGAACTCAGAGTTATAGTTAGATCCGCTAGTATAATTAAGGTTGTTACATTTTAAACAAAAATGTTATAGAGGAAACGTTGTTCATGAGACAACACACAAATCATTAGCAATCAGTCGATAACTATTCAAGAAAATAGTCAAAAAAATATTCAGCAAAGACTATCCAGTTTGTTCAACACTTGCCAGAAACATTTACCTTGCAGAGCTCGTCGAACGTGCCATCTGCATTTCTCGAACGATAACCTTCGCACCTAATGATCACCTTATGCATCTTTGATAATCAATGTTAACCCAAGTTAGGCTGGCAAGTGAAATATTACGGCCCATCACCATTTTGCATTGGTTACTCATCACTATCATAATGGATTGAATTGATTCCCATATTCAAACTTCTCCATGTTTTATGCATCTATTGATTTCTGTAAAGAACAAACATTTCCAACATTCATTAATTTTTGTAAAGAACAGAAGGCACAGTGTTAATTGATTTCCAACCTAAGGTACAGTTATTAATTTCAAACTCAAAAAATCGTATACTAAGAAGACATGTAGATGCTTTCATCACCATAATATAAAAAAAATTGATATAAATAAACTGAATATGGGACAGATTAGTGTACAGTGTAAGAACATACTCTACAAAACATAGAAATTAAGGTATAAAGTTTCCAACCCAAGAATATATAGAAAACTACAATCTAACCAAAAATAAACTATGCCAAAGTTGTAGCATGACTTCCAAAATTTTGAGCGTCAATTAATAGTGAGAAGCACCATATTACCTCATATCAGTCCATGCGATCCAAATAATACATTGCAAAACGAATCCTATATTTTATAAGATAGAAATAAACTAATCCAATTATTATTGAACCCCACAAACTTGAAGTAAACACATACTAATCACAATAGTCAACTGAATAAACGAACACTCTAGAGTCCTTGAATTAAACACATATTAATTTCCAATTTATTTATGTAAAGTGATGGAATAAAATCCTGATATAATCTAGATATCAAGATTGAGAGAATGAGATAAATAGTTTATCTTTAGCTAATGGTGGCAATGATGGTAGCACACAAAGTTAGAACACTAAACCATCCACAACTCCATCTTGATATAGTTCTGGTATGCTTGAATAATTGTCTTACCGTGTGTTTTACTCTGAGATAGATGATATCCAAGGTTCCTTCCCCAAATACATGTGACTACTACAAAATTATAAACTATAAAAAAAAAGTGATTAATTCAGATAGGGTGTTCTATACCTTGGAGAATGTAGACATTTTGAAAGGATACCAACATACATTGTAGACATTTTGAAATGATAACAACATAAATTATCAACATTTTCACACAATGACACTTGCCATACCTCACGTTTACAAAAACCAAATTATTATTATGTATTCATGTAATATATTGATAATGACACTGACCCACATATTATGAATTATCATTGTCATTAGGTATGCTAATGAAAATAACTATAGAAATAATAGAATGAATGCAGATATAGTGTATCTTGAACATAAAAAAACTCATATCAAATTTAGGAGAAAACTTATTGACCGAAATACCAAAGAAAACATAGATTATAAGTCGGTATACTTGTCAATTTTGTTTCTACAATCAGGTTGGGTTATGCACTTATTAAATGATGCATTTACCTTCGAGCATTAAGTCACATTGTATAAAAAGAGTACATCAATGCCATCATGAACCACTCATAAGTTTAATTGGTTCCTCACCAACTCCTCCTGGTTGTTTTCTCTATTGATTCTGAAATTCCCGTCCGCCTAGACATCCGAATTTAAAGTTTCAACCAAGATAACTACTTACACATTATATTTTAGAATTCTGTTTTTTTTACTTTGCCCCTAAGATAATTGTGTAATTAGACATAGCCCCTGTAGAGGGGGATTGAAGGAAATACTGAGATTAGGGATAATCCCCCCATTAACAACAGTGTTTGGGATTAAGGCAGTTCAGCGTGGCAGCTCAAGTGAGGTAGTTAACCGTGGCAGCTCACGCGAGGCAGCTTAGCGTGGCAACTCATACTTTAGCTTACTGTTTTAGCTAGTCATATTGTATTTTTGTTTATATTTACTATGAGATATAATGGTTGTAATGAAATAATGATAATGGTAATAACTTGGTGTGAGGTCGAACAATACTCGCGAGAGACCAGGCTTGGCAGGGCCTGGGAGAGCTTTCATGCTCTATCAAACGACCTCATTGTGGGAACTTCAAAGGGACTTAGTTTGGAGGATTGAGAAGTGAGGCATTGTTGGAGATTCTCTTGACCATCTTAGATACACATGGTAAAATACCAAAGGACCCTTACCATGGAACCTCGGGCGGAGCGGCTTTGAGTTCCATTGGGTGGAGCGGCTTTAAGTTCCAACGGACGTTGAGCTGTGAACCAAATAGCCCTCTACTTAATGTCACATCTACTGTAGGTGATGTCACTAGCCAACTAGACAATGTCAAATCTTCAATTGAGTAAACCACTGTGGTATTTGGGGTTGTCAGACGGTTTGTAATCCACCTCTGTAGCGACAGCCCCCTGACACACAATGGTTAGGCAAAAGGCCTTGACATTTAATGTCTGTGACGTGGAGATAACTAGTGCATTAGGTATTTAATGTTGGTGAGATAAAGTATGAGGGATGTCTTTCATAAGAATTGATGACTGAGTTGCCTCGGGAGTGGTGTGGGGGCTTTTTAAAGACCCCAACCACCTCTGGGGAGAGATCATGTTCTTTTTTAGAATTCAGAAGTTATTTCTAGAGAAAAATATAAAAGAGAGACAGTTATTACAAACCAGAGAGTTTTACTCACCCAACATTGTCATTTATTATGAAGCTTTTAATACTTGGAAGGGATTATGGAGGGTGGTTGTTGTATTTGGCTGCCTGTCAAGGCGTACTAGGGTGCTCACTTCTTTCTCCCTCTAAATGAGTTAATTCTAAGTTCATTGTCATCTGATTGAGTTATACATGAGATATTTACGAGTTTAACAAGGTTTCTCCTCACTAAGTTGTGTTCGCATGTCCTATGGTTAATCTAAGGTTTTTTTAGTTAACTTATCATTTTTTTACTCAAAAAGGGGTTACGCTTCCATTAATCTAAACTACCCTCTTACATTTGGTGACTCTGATGGGGAGGCATTCTTCTAAGCAAGGAGTATGACGCAGGATAATGTTAATCGAAGTCTCAACTTTGATGACATTTAACACAATGAAGAATAGGCGGTGAGAGAACTGGAGGCTCTAAGGGACGGGGGCCCTAGATTAGAGGTACCTCCATTTCAGGCGATGACAGGCATTCCAGGGGTGACACAAGCTTCCACGAGTGTTACGTTGGGACCAGCTCAAGTGTCACTCCTCATGAATAAGTTTTACGTGTTTTTGCAAACTCCGGTAGCTTCAACGGTGTTGGGAGGATTTGATGCCAATTATTTCGTAACACCAGGGGCTGCCCCACCAAGTACATGCATAACGGGAACAGTCCCAGTAAGTATACCTTCAGTTGTGAATCCATTAGTGGGGACCTTGGGAGTATCAATATCTCCAATTGTGATGATCGCTTCAGCTTCAATGGGCACTCAGCCTATGGTCCCATTGGTCGTTTCTCCAATGGCATCACCTATGGAGGAAATGAGTAAGAGATGCATAAAGAGATATTGAAGTTCATACAAGCTTCCTCACAATCTGCGAGCGATGTAGCTTCGGTCTATGATGACTTTCGAACACCTTACCCCAAGGAATATAATGATGAGCCTTATTCAAAAGATTATATCCCTCATATCTTTCAAAAATATATAGGAAAAGTTGGAAATCAGAAGGAGCACATTAAGCGCTTCGTTGAACACTTAGGGGTGCATTGTAATAATAAGAAGCTCAGGTTGAGGGAGTTTTCTAAATTGTTAACCAATAAAGCATATAATTGGTATTCTCATTTAGATCCCAATAGTGTTTCCATGGGGAGGAGATGCACGTGTTGTTTGTCCAGAAGTTCTTTCAGGAAGAAGATGAGTTACTCTGACCCAACTGGGGAGGGAGAAGCAACAACCATGGAAAGATGTGGTGGCGTATGTGCGCAAATTCAGGGAAAGGTCCCTCGATGTAAGAGAGGAGGCCAGAGAATCCAAATTGTTGCAGATCTGTGCAAAAGGACTACTTCCTAAGTATATCTGCCACCTCGTTAATGAGACGCGTGAGGGGACTTTTGCGATGTTCCTAAAAGCAACGAGTAATATCTCGTTAGTTGTATAACCAAATCTAGTAGTAGTGCCCATGATGTTCAGGCAGTCGATACAACCTATGGGGGGGAGGTCTCAACCCCCATGGGTAGGGTACACCGAGGGAGCAGATGGGGGTAAGGTACCGAAGAAGGACAATAAAAGGAAGTTTGGAAGAGATAGGAAGGACCCACCACTATTCCCTTATACAGTAGAAGAGTCTGTCAGCTATTATAATGAAATGGTCCAAGGAGGAATGGTCTATGAACCAAAGGGCATTCGCATTAGGGAACCCGAAGCGACAATAAAGGCAAATCCTAAATATTGCCAGATTCATCGAAAGATCTAACATCTAAGAGAGAGCTATTTTACGCTAAGAAGAATCATCGACAAATATGTGAAGGCAGCGACGTTACAAATTCCTCCACAGAATGTTAACAACAACCCACTCCCATCCCATGGGGCCAATCTGGTGGTGGCCTATGATGGGGAGGCAGAAAGAGAGGAAAGAGAGGAAAGAGAGTTAATAATGAAGCAGGAGGAGTTCAAAGAAGCTTTGAAGGATTGTACTAAGGGAATGGCTAACATAGTATTAGCTTACGATGAGGTAAGCGCTAAAGATGTGGAGGACGTGTACAGCGTTGAAAGAAAGGAAGCAGACCCAGTCATAGAATACAGAGAATATTACCATGACTGCCCTCATAGGAGGTCTTCAGAAGGGGAAATTGTTGTGGAAACTTGCAGAAGACCCTCTAAAGTCCATGGCGGAGCCATTGGCAATGCTGGGGATGGTCATGAACACTGAAGAGGCCATGGCCGTTAAGTATGAAGACGAGAATGGCGGTAGCAGCAGAAAGTTCCAAAGAAAGAAAGATGGAAAGAAGAGGTCAGTTGATGATAAGTTTTCACGTTATACCCCTCTTACTATAAGCTGAGAACACGTCCTCAATGAGATCAAGAATGACCAGTCCCTAAGATGGCCAGAGAAGTTGAAGGATCCTCTACATAAGAGGAACCAGAACTTATGGTTTGAATTCCACCAAGACCATGGTCATGTCATAGACAAATGCTTCGCCTTAAAGGATGAGATCGAGAAGATATTGAAATCGATAAAGTTGAGAAAGTACGTCGATAGCAAGGCTCCCAAAAAGGGAAGAGATGACCCTAAAAAGAGGAGAAATGATAGGTGTCGTGACGATGCCCCAACGAAAAAGTGCGATGACTCGGATGGCGATAATGAAGACGATCTGGACCTTCCACTGAAAGATGACAACACCTCCGTGAAGAGGGTTGGTATGATCTACTTTAGTGTTAACACCATATGTGGAGGACTTGAAGGGGGTGGTTCTGAAGTGGCTGACCAAAAATCTCATGTTACAGAGGCCAAGTCAGTGGCTAAACTTAAAATAGTAAATCTGACGTCTTTTGAGACCACGCGGAAGAGAAAGAAGGTGGACATGGACATGTACACTCTCACAGTCGAGTTCTCTTGACTCGACTTCACAGGCATTCTAGCTCCACATGATGACCCTTTAGTAATTACAACAAGAGTTCATGGATGTGAGGTACATAAAATTCTTGTAAATGGAGGAAGTTCAGCAGATGTGATGTTTTGGCCATGCTTCAAAAGCCTGGGCCTTAGCAGAGCTAGGTTGGTACCCTATCATCATCCGTTAATGGAGTTTAGCGGTGAAAAGGTCCATCCGTTAGGCATGTATGAGATGGACGTGCAAATGGGCGATGAGTGGCCTAAGAGGTTAACTCGAAAGATCAATTTTTTTGTTATGGATGAAAACGTCTTCTCGGCTTATAACCTCATCATAAGAAGAGTATCCCTTAAGGAGTTTGAGGCCATGTCATCGACGGTCCACCAGATGCTAAAATTCTTGACCCCCTATGGAGTAGGGGAAGTGACCAGACCATAGCACGAGAATGTTACTTCAACTTGGCTGAAGAGAGAGAGGCCCATAAGAGAGAAACTACCACATATAACATTGATACACTTGACCCCAGAGATGAAACGAAATTGAATAAAGAAGAGGCCACGGAAGAGGTAGAATCCATCGTCCTCAATGAGGACGAGCCAAAAAAAATTATCCAGGTCAGAAAAGCCTTAAAGGTAGAAATCAAGGTTCAGCTAATAGAATTCCTGAGGAGGAGGCAGAGTATCTTCGCTTGGAGTTACGCGGACATGTCTGGCATCAGCACTGAAGTTATGTGCCCCAAGCTGAATGTGACTAAGGATTCTAGGCCAATCAAACCTAGATGAAGAATTTACTCCAGGGAGAAGTACGACGTCATCCGGGAAAAAGTTAGAAAGTTGAAGAAGCTGAGTTTATCAGGGAAGTCATATATCCGGAGTGGCTATCGAATGTAGTCATTATGCCCAAAGCCAATGGAAAATGGAGAATGTGCGTAGACTTCACCGACGTGAACAAATCTTGCCCAAAAGATAGCTATACCTTACCTCGAATCGACCAGATGGTAGATACAACTGCAGGACATGATCTCATGAGCTTCATGGATGTGTACTCAGGCTATAACCAGATTTTCATGGATGCCGAAGACTCAGAGATGACAGCCTTCATCACTAATAAAGGGACGTATTGCTACAAGGTTATGCCCTTCGGATTGAAAAAATGAAGGGGCAACATAACAAAGTCTTATGAATAAGACATTTAAAGACCAAATAGGCAAGACTATGGAAGTGTACATCGATGATATGTTAATTAAGAGCTTAAAGGCCTGCACCCACGTAGCAGACTTGGAAAATACTTTCGATACCATGGACTTGTATAGAATGAAAATTAACCTTGCGAAGCGTGTCTTCGGGGTAGGAGTCGAGAAGTTTCTTGGATTCATTGTCAATCAGAGGGGAATAGAGGAAAACCCCGAAAAAATCAAGGCTTTGCTCGACATGAAAACATCAAAGAGTATCAAGGACAATCAGAGGCTTACTGGAAGAGTAGCTGCACTCAACAGATTTGTTTCAAGAGCAATGGACAAGTGTCTTCCTTTCTTTAAGGTGCTTAGAAAGGCATTCGAATGGGATAAAGAGTGCGATGAGGCTTTTAATCAGCTCAAGTCCTACCTCGGAACCCCTTACCCTTATCTCGACCCATAGCAGGAGAGAAATTTTATGCCTATCTAGCAGTTTCTGAATCAACTATAAGTGTAACCATATTACGGGAAGACATTGGGGTCCAAACGCCTGTGTACTTCAATAGTAAGGCCCTTTAAGGGTCTGAACAAAATTATCCTCGGATGGAAAAGTTAGCCTACGCCCTAATACATGCTTCTAGGGAGATGAAGCCTTACTTTTAAGCCCATTCCATGGTAGATTGATGACATGGGTTATTGAGCTGGGAGAGTATGACCTTACTTATCATCCCAGGGTGGCCATCAAAGGGTAGGCACTGGCGAATTTTATCGTTGAGTTCACATGGGAAGAGACCGAGGTTGAGAATAATCTAGAGACTGCAGAAGGGTC
This sequence comes from Sambucus nigra, assembly GCA_949130495.1. Taxonomy (NCBI): domain Eukaryota; kingdom Viridiplantae; phylum Streptophyta; class Magnoliopsida; order Dipsacales; family Adoxaceae; genus Sambucus; species Sambucus nigra. The sequence continues at coordinate 302,950,892 of OX422207.1, read as the reverse complement.
AAATAGCAACGTCTTATGACACCCGAAAGAGGTTATTCCCAAGAGAGCCAGAGATGGAATAGCCGAGAATGAGGAATTTTGGTACCTCTTCAGGCAGGGAATAATATTAAAAGGTGGTTTCTCATCAGATAAAGACATCTGGAACCTCTTTGTCGATGGGCCTTATTGCGAAAGTGGAAACGGTGTGGGGATGATACTCTCAGCCCCGGATGGTACCAACATGGAATATGCCCTAAGGTTTAACTTCAAGGCGTTAAACAATGAGTCAGAATACGAGGCCATGATAGCAGGCCTCTCCTTGGCAAGGACCCTTGGTATAAGACGACTCTTCCTTCACAGTGTCTCAAGGTTGGTTGTTAATTAAGTATTGGGGGTTTATGAGGCCAAGGATAAAAGGATGGCCAAATAATTGAAGAGGGTGAGAATGACACTAGAAGGCTTCGAAGAGGTAAAGATGAAGAGAATACCTTGGCAAAACAACAGTCATGTAGATGCATTAGCAAGGCTAGCTTCGACAATAAGGACAGATATCAGAAGGATAGTCCATGTTGAGATATTTCCCAGAGCAACCATTGAAGAAGAAGAGGTCAATAACCCTTGTCTCAATTTGAACCTAGGGTACTCATGGATGGACCCCCTTATTAGATATATCAGAGAGGGGGTGCTACCAGAGTCAAAGTTAGAGAGGAGAAAATTGAGGTACAGAGATGTAAAGTTCTCAATAGTAGGAGATGTCCTGTATAGGAAGGGATTCCTATTACCTCTCCTCAAATGCGTTCATCCCACAGAAGTTCCCCACTTCCTACAGGAGGTACACGAGGGTTCTTGCTCCAGTCAAATGGGAGGGAGACCTTTGGTGAAGAGGATTATCACGCAAGGATATTGGTAGCCGACCTTGGACAAAGATGCTGCAGCCTACGTGAAAAGGTGCGACAAATGTCAGAGATTCTCCACTATCCCACATCAACCTCATCAGCCTATGACGTCAATCATTTCCCCTTGGCCATTCCCAGTATAGGTAATTGACTTGGTAGGACCCCTGCCAAGGGATGCAAATAATTGCCGATTTCTGATAGTTTCCATTAATTACTTATGCAAATGGGTAGAGGCGGAATTGATGATCATGATTACAGAGCAGAAGACTTTCCAATTTATTTGGAAAAACATCATATGCAGACATGGCCTCCCAAACACCCTCATTTTGGACAACGGAACCCAGTTCAAGAATTCTTCCCTGGGAAAATACTGCGAAAGAGTTGGGATAAATCAATTTTTTACTTCTCCTAGCCGACCTCAAGCAAATGATCAAACCAAAGTCACAAACAGAATGATCCTTGACGGGATCAAGAAGAGGTTAGAAAAAGTTAAAGGTAGATGGACTGAAGAGGTTTATGTTGTGCTATGGGCCTACAGAACAACGGCTAGGACACCAACAGGGGAGACCCCATTTATGTTATCATATGGCTCAGAGGTTGTCATACTAACAGACGTAGGACTCCCTACTCATAGGGTTCATACCTATGAACCTGAGAAGAATGGGGAGGAGAGAAGGCTCGACCTAGACTTGATTAAAGAGAGAATGGAAGATGTAGAAGTTAGGCAGGCAGCTTACCAGCAAAGAATAATAAAATTCTACAATCAAAGGGTAAAATCAAGACCCATAGCTATAGGGGACCTGGTGTTGAATAAGACGTTGCAGAAGGCGAACAAGCTTCACCCAAATTGTCATGGTCCCTATAAAGTGATTAAGGAGGTTGTACCAAGGACCTATAGGCTAGAAAATCTCGAACGGGAACCTTTCTCCAACCCATGGAATGTTGATCATCTAAAAAAGAATTACATATGATGTTACTAGGGCTTTCATGTAAATATATCATCTTATGAAGAGATTATTATTGAGAAGATCAGTCCCTGTGTCAATACTTGGTTCATTGTGCTCGAACGATAAAATTTTGTGGGGATAACATCTTAGTTGATGACCTCAGACCTTATAACATCATGATTTGGTGACAAGCTCTGAGGTTAGATATCATACTTGGATAACCTTAGACCCTAGACATCATTAATTTGGTGAAAATTATTTATGCTTATAACATCTTAGTTGATGACCTTAGACCTTATAACATCATGATTTGGTGACAAGGCCTGAGGTCAGACATCATACTTGGATGACCTCAAACCCTAGACATCATTAATTTGGTGAAAATTATTTATGGGGATAACATCTTAGTTTATGACCTCAGACCTTATAACATCATGATTTTGTGACAAGGTCTGAGATCAGACATCATACTTGGATGACCTCAGACCCTAGACATCATTAATTTGGTGAAAATTATTTATGGGAATAACATCTTAGCTGATGACCTCAGACCTTATGACATCATGATTTGGTGACAAGGTCTGAGATCAGACATCATACTTGTATGACCTCAGACCCTAGACATCATTAATTTCGTGAAAATTATTTATAGGGATAACATCTTAGTTGATGACCTCAGACCTTATAACATCATGATTTGGTGACAAGGTCTGAGGTCAGACATCATACTTGGATGACCTCAGACCCTAAACATCATTAATTTGGTGAAAATTATTTATGGGGATAACATCTTAGTTGATGACCACAGACCTTATAACATCATGATTTGGTGATAAGGTCTGAGATCAAACATCATACTTGGATGACCTCAGACCCTAGACATCATTAATTTGGTGAAAATAATTTATGGGGATAACATCTTAGTTGATGACCTCAGACCTTATGACATCATGATTTGGTGACAAGGTCTGAGATCAGACATAATACTTGGATGACCTCAGACCCTAGACATCATTAATTTGGTGATAATTATTTATGGGGATAACATCGTAGGTATTGACCTCAGAACTTATAACCATGATTTGGTGACAAGGTCTGAGATCAGACATCATACTTGGATGACCTCAGACCCTATACATCATTAATTAGGTGAAAATTATTTATGGGGATAACATCTCAGTTGATGACCTCAGTGTGACATCCCGCCTAATTAAATACCGGGCGATCACTACTTTATTAAATTAAAATCAAGATGAACAGTTGGTTCATTCTTAGCATCACTGTCGTAAAAATAACTTTTCCAAATTTAACACCCTATTTAATTTAGCTAAGTGTCAAAACCAATTTTTAAACATTACTTTCCAATTTTATTTATTTATTTTATTAAACAATCAATCCAATAATTTAACATTTAACAACCCAATCCCATCATTTAAAACTTAAAGTAAAACATACATGATGAATAAATCCGAAAGTAACAGTACTAGAAATAACTGAAATACAAATGTCCCAATAAAACAGATAAATAGTGGAAAGGGCGACACATGCCCAATAAGGAGAATGATAGAAGTGGAATCAAGTAAATGAAATCGTCTAAGTAAGTGGCCTGCAACTCCCACCTAAGATGCAGCACGTTCCTTCCAAGGATTCCTAAACAAGACGCCCCTGTGGCTGGGCACCTATAATATATACATATATATACAAGAGAGAAAGAGGAATAGAAACGGGTCAGAGCCCAATAGTGTATATGATTTAAAAATTTGTTTAGCAAGTATTTAAATTGATACAGGCCAATGCAACAACATATTAGTGCGACACTATCTTGAGAAATTCTCGCCTTTCTTCTAATGTGCACTCCTATCTCACTAACCTTTCCAATGGTTTATCTCATCATATATCACACTATCCTTCCCCAAGGATTTAACTTATCTTAGGTGACTCTCAAAATTTAAGATTTAACAACATTATGGTTTAAAAAGGATAATTTCATTTAGTACACAACGCTCATTTTAACTTTATTGATTCATAAAGTTTTTTCAATATCATATTATACTTTTCAAAACAAGTATTTCCAATTTGAGTCATTATACATGTCTTACTTACCATAACACAGTAGGCAGTTTTTCATATTTCAGAAGTTCATATATATATTAAATACTCATATAATATATATATTCTAACAGTACCCCACATAAAATTTTATGGTGCAGGCATACTCTCCTATCCAATCCCCGTATGAATCGTACTAAAGGGAATACAAGTTCGGAATCACTCTCGAACTGTATAAATACATACACAACAATATTAAGGCGAAGCATAGTTTCCAAGTCCAAGAGGTCAGTACATACCCTCACGTCTCTTAGGACCGTGACTACCGATTCGATAGCCTATACCTAGGATATCTATCTTCTAGGGTACGAGTCAATATCCCCCATAAGGCACACGAGATAAGATCGTCCCAGCGCGGAAACCTCAGGGATAACAAGTAGCGCGGGCATGATTTTCACAAGTATATACTGTATGCATACACAATCATATAAATATACCACTTTTATTATATCAATTTAGGTTTATCCAATAACCCACATTCACAACATTTATCCTTATCTTCCCATTATTATTTATCAAGTATAATGGTTCGTTTCTAACTTTAATTCGAAGGGTTTTTCCAACTTACTACGTAACCCTCATGGACTCTATTCTTCCAAATGTACAATTCAGTAGATATCCATTTATGTTCCAACATAACTCTCTCTTACGTGTCTCTCCCTTTTAATATATACTTACATTATCCCTTATGCAAAATATCCAAAAAATATCGACTTCACCTTACATTAAAGGATTTTGAATTTTATTTTCAAAGATGAGAATTTCAAACGGTTTCGAAATCGGAATTAAAATGGAGTTTTAATTGAATTTTTATTATCTCTAAGAGTCCTCAAAACATAAAACTGTCTAGCAAAAAAAAAATACTAAAAATATTGAACAGTCCGATCGGGTTGAATTTTTTTCTGTAGCTTCCTCTCGTCTTCAGCTAATTCTCTGTAAAATTTCATCTAATTCCAACGGTCCGATCGTCCGTAATAAATTTTTTTTAGTGTTTGTATCTGATTAAAACTCTTTTCTAAATCAAACTCTTAATCCTTTACATGACAAAGGGTTTCCAGAATATCATATAAATCATCACTACATGAAAATTTCCCATCTCAAATTGGGTTTTTCTTCCATTAATCTCATCCTAATAACTCCTAAACTAATATGGATGATGCATCAACGAAATAAGCAAGATAAACACTTACCTGGGATTTTCAGAAATCTGGTTTGGTGTTGAATTTGATATGGTTGCGTTCCCCGTCTCGCGATCTACGCGTTGGCGGTGGCGGCGGTGCAAACGGGTGAGTTTTGAGCCTTGAAATGCCTTGAGAGCTCTCTCCGCTCCTCTCCAAATGCCGTTCTAGTGTTTTGAGTTATCTAACCCTAGGAGATAAACTAAACATCTGATATAACACCTTTAATTTTCGTGGGTTTAATTACCCAAAAATACAAAATGACTAAAATTCCCTCCTGGGGTACTAATTAGGCCTAAAAACGCCCCGAGACCCAAATCAAACTCCCGGTTATACTTTTTTGACTATCTAGACCCTTTCGGATGCGTTGGTGCACTCAAAATGACCATACGAACAACTTATAAAATATTTACTTTTATTTATCAATATTTAGTCCCGACGCGACACAGGCGAGTCCCGACTCAAATTTCTAAAATTGTCATTTTATTCACTCGTGACATTTAATATGGCCACTATTATATATTAATTTTCTCGTTAATAATATTCAACAAATTTTCCCATAATTACTAACTCTCATCACGTTAAATAATTATAACATAATTAATTTCCATATATTTATTAAATAATTAATTCACATTAATATTAATAAATACCCAAATTAATCTAGCATAAAAATACGGGGTATTACACTCAGACCTTATAACATCATGATTTGGTGACAAGGTCTAAGATCATACATCATACTTGTATGACCTCAGACCCTAGACATCATTAATTTGGTGAAAATTATTTATAGGGATAACATCTTAGTTGATGACCTCACACCTTATAACATCATGATTTGGTGACAAGGTCTGAGGTCAAACATCATACTTGGATGACCTCAGACCCTAAACATCATTAATTTGGTGAAAATTATTTATGGGGATAATATCTTAGTTGATGACCTCAGACCTTATAACATCATGATTTTGTGACAAGGTCTGAGATCAGACATCATACTTGGATGACCTCAGACCCTAGACATCATTAATTTGGTGAAAATTATTTATGGGGATAACATCTTAGTTATTTACCTCAGACCTAATGACATCATGATTTAGTGACAAGGTCTGAGATCAGGCATCATACCTGGATGACCTCAGACCCTTGACATCACTAATTTGGTGAAAAATTATATTGAGACTTCAGAACTGCACACATTACATGACAAAGAAAATCATTCAAAGAACACTCAGCAAATAAGGAATTGAAGCATATATCAGAAGTTAGTATAGATTAAGAGTTACAAGATACAAGGTAACTGAGTTTATGATCAGAAGTTACATTTTGAAATCAAAATCAAAGAATTACATAAAGCTTCACAAAAAAGGCATAAGGGTTTGAAGCTATAGTGTTGGCATCCTCGGCCTCATTCCCCTGATCGACGTTGGTTACCTAGGCCTCATAATCTTGGAGGTTGGCACCTTCAGCCTCAATAACATCCAAAGGTGGAGTCTCTGCAGGGGCATCCTCCTCCTCTTTAACCTCTTGAAGGGCCTGGGCAAATTGAGGGTTGGCAAAACCCAGACCAATGACGTCAAAGACCTTCAGGCTCCCTGACTCCTTCTCCTTAGTGGCCGCCCATTTGCCAGTTACCTTAATACCTCTTTCGAGGTATTCAAAGCCAAAGATGATGAATTCATCAGAGACTTCGTAATCACCCAGGATCCCCTCAGAAGCATCCTCAAGGGCTTCCTTCACTACAACATCAACCTTCTCCTTCAGGGCAGAGGTGTGTTCCTTCTTAAGCTTGGAGATATCTTTCTCCAACTGCTTGACCTTCTTATCAGACCGTTCAAAGGCAGACTTGAGACGATCCACCTCTGCATTCAGAGAGCTTTGCACGGCCTCTTAGCCTTTCTCGATGAGGGGAAACTTCTTTAGAGTCCAATTGGAAAGATGATTCATAGCAATGACGCCTTGCAAATCAAGAAGTCAAATGTATAAGTTCAAATTCAAAACAGAGGTTACACTTCGAAATGAAACTGAAATCCAAAATCTTACCTGAATGGACCTGTGAAGGCCAAACTCAACCAGCATAGGAGTATCCATGGAGTGACAAAAGCGGTTGTCAGCATCAGTCATAGCATATCTGATTGCATCTAACTCCTGAAGGATATGGACTATAATACTATCATTAATTTTTAGATGCTCCAGACGATTATCCAGTGCATTTTCAGAAGATATGGGGATGACCTTTTGGGCCTTGCTTTTCCTCTGATCCTCAGAGGGAGTGGCTGTAGTTTTCCTCTTTTTTGTATCATCAGCCTTGGACGTGCCAACACTCTTTTTTGGTAAGGGAGGAGGGGGTACACTCAAGACTGCCTTCTTCACCAACTTCGTGAGACCTGGGGCAGACATCTCCCAGATATCGTCTGAGATGCCTTCAGGGCGTTCTGCAAAGAGAAAGGTCTGAGTTTGAAAATTAGATACATAAAAAGTCAGAGGTATAACTTTCTAAAATAATAAAATAAGAACTTACGAAGCTCGGTCAGAGGACCCCCCCTAAGGCCAGTCTTAGAGAGATAGTAGGGGTTCATTAGGTGTTCGAACCTGACCAACAGACCATGATCCCCCTGATCTTGAAGGTCTTTTACTTTTTGAAGATTATTTTGTCTTAGCCCAGGGTCAGACCTGGCAAACATTGACACCTTGCCCCATCTCAGGGGTATCCTCGGCTATAAATTTGAAGAGGCGACACAAGGGCCAAATTCCCATGCCCCTGAGGCAAAGAAATACCGCAACTTCTAACTATGGTTACTAGTTTGGGTGACCTACAACATCTTCTTAGCTGACTTCTGAGCTAAGAAATGGTAATAGCTCGGATGATTCCTGGCAGAGGAAGTGATGTAGCATCCGGTGAAGACCTAGACAGGAAGTTCTGAATGGTGGACTACCTTCCATAGAACTATAGCTCCATTTATCACCATCCTGGCATTGGGGGATAATTGGTAAGGAGCTAATTTGATGCAGGAAAAGATGGCCTTAATTATGGGATGAGTGGGCAGACGAAATCCTAACTTGAACATTGGCTCATACAGGAAGATCTCACCATCTCGGTCGTCGAAAGCCCTCTCTTCCCTCAGAGGTCTCCTGAGTTTTATGGAGGGGCTAATGGAATATAGATGCCTGAAGGTAAGAAGGTAGAGCTCGGTGATAGTACTTTCTATCTCGGCTGCCTCTGAGGTGTCAACATCACTCCCATCATCCTCATCCTCTCTATCGTCGGCCGGAGTAGACAAGGGATTTCCATTAGGAAACCTCTGAGAGAACTCAGCTCCTGTAGAAGCTGACAGGGGGACAACATTATTGGGAAGAGGAAAAGCCACACTCGGTTTAATAACTTCAACATTTGAGGAAGTCTGGGATGTGCTAGACTCGTTTTGGGATGAGACGCGACTCGAAACCTTGGCTTGATCAGGGACCTGATCCTGCCAAATGGAAAAGTCCATGGCCTCTTGAAAAGAATTCACAGACATAGGGTCTGAGGTAGACGACTCAGACTCAAACATATGAGTAGTTTCAACTGGGACCTCTATTTGGGTTACTAGTTCGGCTGGCTCAGGGTATATGACCTTCAGAGGTGGTGAAAAGATAGGTCTGAGGGGGAACACCTATGCCCTACGAGCTTCCTCTTGGGATCTTTCTATTTGTCTAATTTTATCTAAGGTCTTCTCCTAAGAGAGGGGAATTCCTCTAAGAGTTGGTAAAGGGGTCTGAGCATATGAGTCAGATCCTACACCTGTGACTCTTCTAAATAAACAGGATTGGCAAATTGACTAAGGATCAATCTAAGCTTTTAAACAAGAATAATTAAAGAACAGTTCACCGAAAAACTCTTAGGCTCGTCGAAAAATGCATACTTGTCGGAAATTTCAACAAAAGGAAAAACAAGGCAGAAAAGTACAACAAATGGAGAAAGAGGGGTGATAGACGATATCTGAAGAGGATGTGTGAAGTAGAAAAAGAGAAGTTAGCAAGGAAAATCAACCAAAAGCACTGCTAACCAAACTCTGGTAGAGAGAGAGAGAGAAGCAAAAAATTTCAGGCGAGGAAATGAAAGAGTGGGGAAGAAAGAGAAAATAAATGAAGGTTAAACCCTCAAACAACCCCATACACATCCCAAGGTCCATCATTTCCTTGGGATCCTAAAAGAATGCAATCATTACACTTGTCAGGCACGCTAACCACTTCAGCAGCTGGAACTTGTCAAAAAGGTATTAACACCTAAGGAAGTCCAACCTCGAGCTAATATACACTTTAGGCACCAGATCACACAGTTAACTAAGGGGTAGGGGTGATTGATATGCCCTAAATGTACCCTCTCATCTCAGAGACATCAACCTAGTCCATGGATATGGCCGATGTTGGAAGGGCCTTAGATCAATAACCAATGACCTCATCCTAAGTAAGGTCGGCCATGGCCGATGTTACTAGCTACCTCGGCAAGTGAGGTCTCCGTAATCCACATGGGCGATTATCCATCTGGTCATTTAAGGCTTGCAACCTCGACTTGGTTCAGGCCGAGGTTGCCATCCCATTATCATATTTAATCTCGGCTGAGGATCAGACGACATTCCTGCTACACCACCATTACCTCAGCTCAGGCCGACGTCACAGCTCAACATGCCTTACCTCAGGTCTCCCACTGAGCCAAGATCACCACCTCGTCCTCTTCCAGGCCGAGGTTAGGACCATTCACAGATGGTCGAGCCCTTATCAGCATATGTATTATTGGGAACACGTGTACACAATCAGTTATAACCGAATTATTTCCCACATGTGGGGAAATATTGAGGTCACCATTATCTACATGAGATCAGCCATGTATCATTCTTATACTGGTTCGATCCTTATGCACATGTTCATTTCTTGCTTGGGGGTACATTACACCCCCAGGCACTATATATAGAGGTCATCCTCTACCTTGTAAGGAATCCGAAATTAGGAACCCTAGCTGAAACTCTGTCCAAATATACAGTAGAGCGAGAAAGATAGAGAGATTGTATCCATGGCCATTAGTGCCCTCATACAGTGATATTAATCACACACTTGCACAGTGGACGTATGCCAAATTGGCTGAACCACTTATATTCCGGTGTTAATCATCTTCTCCTCACCAAAATCTCTTATTTACATATATATAGTATACCGATATGCTGCCATTGTTATCACTAGTTTGAGCATACAAACACCTTGACTGGTGTTGCTATTTCTAGCATCATCACAAACTTAGATTGCAATCATCAAATACTTGCCTCCAATGAAGGTCTGATTCTATGGGGTGTATCATAGGTGGCTCTCCCCTTCTCCAGCCAACTTCGGTGGTGGTTGGTGGTGGTGACCTTTGGCCTTTGCTTCACCTCATTCCCAAGCAAACTTCTCTTCTTCCAGGAAACCTTTCACTCTCTTAAGAAGATTACCTCTCAATATTATGTAGAAGAGATGAATGAACCCACGTACAACTAATCTCCAAATACTTATAATAAGACAAAATCTGAAATCATTATTCATCCACCTTGTAAAAAATGACCAAAATGCCCTTTTTGGTCGTCTTTTCATTTCCAAATGACCCGAGACACAAAATTAACACCCAAATAGACTTTTATGACTATTTCAACCCTTTCGAATGCAACGACGCACTCAAAATGACTATAAGTTTGATGTAAAAATAAGTTTCCTTTTTAATTTAACAAATTAGTCCCGACTCGTCCCATACCGCGCCCGACTAAAAATTCAAATTACTGAATTTATAACTCATAGCAATATCAATAACATCACATTCATATATTACCTAAATATCTTTAAGTAATATTCAGAATCATTCATTTTAATATGCGCAATTCGGATAAAACCCAAATGAATTAATTTATAATAAAATTCAATTAATCCATTATTTTAAAATATAAGCCATTTTAAAAGTCATTAAAATCTCGAGGTATTACATACTTCCCCCTTATAACATAATTTCCTCCCGAAATTCGGAAATATCAATCATACTGGTAAGGTGAACTCTAAGTATACATCTCACATCACAAGTAATCTATGTCGTACCGCCCATACAGTACATTAATGAAAATCCCCATTGATGTTATACGTCAAGCCTCACCATATAGTTTCAACAGATCGAATTTAAACTTTACCCAATCTTCCCTATACTATCCTCGTGACAAAGTTCGGAAAAAATGATCCTCACTTATTAAGCAAATAAATCTTGAAGTCAAAACTACTTACTGTTTCGCAATTATGAAAACTGCTACAATCCAACCATCCAGGGCCCCCATACACCCTATCGTTTATCTTTCATTATAAAATGGATATGATTACCCGCATAATACTCGAATTTATCGCAAAGGTTATAAACTCATATCCTAAAGACCTAACTTATTTCGACTCCCAACGTTTGTTAGTTTCATGTGTGGGGCGTCTCTCAAGAGAAATCCAAACAAAGAACCCCCCAATACACTACTACCTAAAGTAGTCGGTCATGGAAACTCCTCAGGTCCTTAGTCAATAGTATATAACCTCTCTATAGGTTTTATCGATTGAAAATAAAGTCTACTCATCTACTATCTTATAAAAGATAAGATGTTGGCTAGTAGTACATACGCTCTCATATACCACAAGTCATTCCACGCCGATAGTCACATCATGTTTGAATATGGCTAAAATAAGTAATTCTGTGATAAACATCAGACCCACATGATGACATGTAAAATATAGGTGTCCCACACCCCTGAGTGAGTCTACGTAAATAACAGAGAAAATAGGCTAAGTTTAGCAACCCTTTTGCCCATACAATATTAATCGCTACAAAAAAAATCAGTGCGCGCCTCCTAATTCCTTAGATAGAAAGCGTACCCTCATTTGCGGGTGGTGGTTGTTGAATCGCTGCCTGATGGACGTTATATATACGGCCTTACAGACCCTGTTGCACGGGTGCTGCTGGAATGGGAGGTAGTGCTGGCACCGGAGCTGGAGCTGGAAGTGCAGCTAGTGGAAACACTCGTATCTGTGGCTTATGTCGAGCATTTTGTTGTTGAGGGAATTTGTCATTATCAAGACAATCTTATCTTTTCTGTCCATACTTGCTGCACACAAAACATTTTCCAACAAACTTCCCACCATTTTGTCCCTGTTGACCCCGACCCTACTGGCCACTACCTTCTTTGCCTTGGCCCTCATGAGCCTGCATCTGGACCTAATGGCCCTGCTGTCCTTGCCCATTACCTCTATCCTCAAATCGAGAATCTCAAGATAATAAATGTTTAGCCCCCTATCTGGGAACCCAGATCATTCTAACGCTGATGACTCTGACCTGGTTGAGTCCCACTAGAACTGCCCCCATTAGTCTTGCCTTGCAGGCTTGACCTAAACCCCCGCTTGACACCCTGACCATGAAAGCGGTTATCCTGGCAGTGAAGCATTGCAACATTAAGAAAATCTGCATAATTATGGAGTGAAAGATTTCCCAACAAATACTGGAAAATCTTATAGTTCAACCCATTAGTGAAGATTAGAATTCTCCTTTCCTCAATGGGTACCTCTGATGGTAGCAAATTAGTTAGTCGCATAAATTCTTCCTCGTATTTCGCCACCGTCTTCTCTCCCTGCTTCAAATCAAGTAATTTCCTCCACATCTCTGTCTCTATGGCAGAAGGAAAGTACTTTCAATCAAATCGTATCCAAAAGTCTTGGATAGTCATTGTGTCTCTCTCTTAGATAGTGGTTGTAGCCTCCCACCACTGCAAAGCTACCCCTACTAGCTTGAATGTGGCTAGTATTTGACGTTGAACCTCAGTGCATTAAAGCATTCACAAGTGCCTTTGGATATCTTTCTTCCATTGGCTAGCAATCACGACATCTGATCCTCCTTGAAACTCAGGTGGGTGTGCCTTCTGAAAGGCATCCCTTGCTCGTTCCCATGCAGTAGGAAATACTTGCCCTTGCACAGGTGGCACAACTAGTTCTTGTACTGGAGCCTACTGAACAGCAGCTAGAGCTGCATTGACTGCTTGAGCGATAATTGCAGCAACTTCGGCCGCAGTTATTGTACCCTGAGCTGGGGCGGGCTGAGGTGCACATCGATGAGGCATCTGAAATGAGAGCATACCATCAATATTTGATATAACAAAATAACTGAAGAATTTAGGCGTAAATAGAAATGAAATAATCCGACTCATAGGGCTCTACATCAAAAAACGCTAAGCTAAAAACACAATAAGCCGTACAGATCCTAAAGGACACTAGAACCTGATGCTCTGATACCACCTATAACACCCCGCCTAATTAAATATCGGGTGGCTGCTCCCATACCAAATTAAAATAGAATATACAGTTGGCTCATTCTTATCATCATTGTCCAAAACATTTACAAATCACCCAATACTCAATTAAGCTGGTGTTAAAAACTTTCCAAATTTTAATTTCAACAAAAACCATTTTTAGTTTATGAATAACACTACACATATTATTCTACAACACTAATAGCTGAACAGATAGTACAAAAGAATTTAAATGCAATTGGAATAATAATTCTCAAATAATTATCCATCACAGCAATCCCCACAATAGTAAATGTATTAAAATGACACGAGTAGAAGAGTATTTGACTCAGATAGAAAAGAGATAACTGAATTCCTTTGGGACACATGCCCTAACAAAAAGAACACTGCGAATCAAATGAAGATAGGCATATAAGCAATACTCCATAGCTCATCACAATTCTCTAAGGTTGGCATCCCTGCTGCTGGACACCTGATATAGAAGGTACAATAGAAAAGAGAATATGCAAGGAAACAGGTAAGAGCCAGAAGTGAAAATGATTTTGAAAATAGCAAGTATTTAACAAGTGCAATAAAGGATTTATTATGTACATGTTAGTATCCAACTCTCACTTGCTATTCTCACCTCTCGTCTAGAGAGCATGCTTAACGTTTTCTATTAACCTCTTAGTTAATGGTTCCTTCTAACTAGTTTCCATATTATGATTACATCCCACATCATAACCCCATATGTCCCATATCATACGTCGTATAATCATTCATATACGTTTCCCATTAACATGCATCGTTTCTCATTAATATAAATTAAGATTTTCAAATCCGTAAGAATAAACATTCATTAACTTAATTCAATTCTCTTTCTCTATTCACCGTTATCTACAATTATCACATAGTAGATTGATTTAACCACTATATACATACATTCATTTAATTCATTATATATATATATATATATATATATATATATATATATATATATATATATATATATATATATATATACATGTATAATACGACACCCCGAGACACAGCTGCGGTGCATGCATTACTCTACTATCACATCCCAATATCGCTGGTCACCGAATAGGTGACTAAAGGTTCGGTAAGGGTTGCTCGAACCACAAACAACAAGACAAAAATTAGAGGAGAACATAGTTCTCATACCCATGGGTCATGCACATACCTACAATCCCATAGTCATCAGAGTTATCAACTCCCCGATAAGTCTTTCATAGACCTATGTTCTCGAGCGACAAATCAAAGATCCCATGGATTCATCAGGATATGACTTCCCTCACGCCCAAACCTCCCCATCGATAGAAAGTAAGCTAGGTATGTCATACACATAAATTATCAATCAATCAAATAGTAATTATCATCTACCTATAATATAATATCAACAAGGTACTCACACTACCCTAAGATCATCCCCATACGTATCATTATATCTCTCAAATCCTACGTATTAAAATATTATGACTTTACTTCTTTAATTTAATTATTCCAGAGTCTCACTCACTACCCAAGGTTTAAATAGGTCTTTCCTCAATATATTTATTCAGTAAGAACTCACTAATATCCTACTGGTCCATATCATCTTATATCCCGAATTACTACGAGTTAAACTCTCTTTTGATTTGGGTTATAACCGATAGTTTCTAATCTCTCATAAACACATCCTCTATCACATAGGATTAAACCCTCTTGTAAACTTAAGGCTACCCGGGTGGTTTATTAACTTACCCCTACTAGACCTATCCTTAATCCTCATGCATACAAATTAGAATCCAACACATGAATCTAGCAACCAAAATGTCTTTCAAGTTAATTATCAAAATTCTAATCAATTAAATCCCCATCACATTAATTCGATTCTTATCCTGGGCTTACTGATCTTCACTAAGTCCCATAATACCCAATGAATAATCACCAAAGATTTACAAGAGGTTTGGGATAAGAACAAAAATAAAAAAGAAACAGCTTCTTAAATTATGGGGAGGCCGATCGATCGAAGTAGGGGGTCGATCGATCGATCGCCCAGATAACAATCCAGTTTTCTGCATTTCTTCTACTATGAGTTTCATCACTTTTGATCATTCATACCTTCATATTAACAACCCAAATTCCTTATAAACCTTACTACATGATATAAAAACATATGTGAATGATTTCTTATGATCAAAACATCCTAGAATCATCAAGAGTTTGGATTAAAAGCATATATTTATCCTGTTTTTCCAGAAAATTATAAACATGATATCTTCAAGAACACACCCATGATTCGCAGAATTTCTTGAACATCTTAATTATTATTTCGTGGATTACTATCTACCTACAACATGAGTTTGATTCCTACATAGTTTCATTTTCTAGAAATCCATTAACAACTCCATCTTTATCTTCCAAACATGAAAAATCTCATCTTTTTATAACTATCCTAACAAGGACAATATACAAACTTCGATTGCAATCATCAAATACTTGCCTCTAATGAAGGTCTGGTCCTTTGGGGTGGTGTACCACAAGTGGTTCTCCCCTTCTCCGGCCAACTTCCGGTGGTGGTTGGTGATGGTGGCCTTTGGCCTTTGGTTCTCCTCCTTCCCAAGCAAACTTCTCTTCTTCCAAGCAACCTTTCACTCTCTCAAGAAGATGACCTCTCAATATTATGTAGAATACATGAATGAATCCACGTACAACTAATCTCCAAATACTTATAATAAGACAAAATTCGAAATCACTATTCATCCCCCTTGTAAAAAATGACCAAAATGCCCTTTTTGGTTGTCTTTTCATTTCCAAATGACCCAAGATCCAAAATCAACATCCAAATAGACTTTTCTGACTATTTCAACCCTTCTGGATGCAACGACGCACTCAAGATGACTATAAGGTTGATGTAAAAATAAGTTTCCTTTTTAATTTAACAAATTAGTCCCGACACGTCCCATACCGCGTCCGACTAAAAATTCAAATTACTGAATTTATAACTCACAGCAATATCAATAACATCACATTCATATATTACCTAAATCTCTTTAAGTAATATTCAGAATCATTCATTTTAATATCCACAATTTGGATAAAACCCAAATGAATTAATTTATAATAAAATCCAATTAATCCATTAATTAAAAATATAACCCATTTTAAAAGTCATTAAAATCTCGGGGTATTACATACTTCCCCCCTTATAACAGAATTTTATCTCAAAATTTGAAAAGATCAATCATACTGGTAAGGTCAACTCTGAGTATACATCTCACATCGCAACCATATGGTACATTAACGAAAATCCCCATTGATGTTATACGCCAAGCCTTACCATATAGTTTCAACATAATCGAATATAAAATTTACCCAATCTTTCCTATACTATCCTCGTGACAAAGTTTGGAAAAAGATGATCCTCGCTTATTAAAAAGATAAATCCTGAAGTCACAACTACTTGCTATTTCACAATTATGAAAACTACTACAATTCAACCATCCAGGGCTCCCATACACCCTATCGTATATCTTTCATTATAAAATGGATATGATTACCCGCATAATACTCGAATTTATCGCAAAGGTTATAAACTCATATGCTAAAGACCTAACTTATTTTGACTCCCAACGTTTGTTAGTTTCATGCGTGGGGCGTCTCGCAAGCGAAATCCAAGCAAGGAACCCCCCGATACACTACTACCTAAAGTAGTCGGTCATCAAAACTCCTCAGGTACTTAGTCAATAGTCTATAACCTCTCTATAGGTTTTATCGATTGCAAATAAAGTCTACTCATCTACTCTCTTATAAAAGACAAGATGGTGGCTAGTAGTACATACGCTCTCATAATTTTCGCACACGAAACATTTTCCATCAAACTTCCCACCATTTTGTCCCTATTGACCCCGACCCTGCTTGCCATTACCTCCTTTCCCTTGGCCCTGATGAGCCTGCCTCTGGCCCTGATGGACCTACTGTCCTTGCCCATTACCTCTATCCTCAAATTGATAATCTCCAGATCATAAATGCTTAGCATAATCCCTTGTATGGGAACCCTGATCATTCTAACGCTGATGACTCTGACCTGGCTGAGTCCCACTAGAACTTCCCCCATTAGTCTTGCCTTGAAGGCTTGACCCAAACCCCCGCTTGACACCCTGAGCATGTAAGTGGTTATCCTAGCAGTAAAGCATTACAACATTAACAACATCTGGATAAGTTCGGATTGAAAGATTTTCCAATAAATGTTCGTGAATCTTATAGTTCAACCCATCAGTGAACATTAGAATCCTCCTCTCCTCAGTGCGTACCTCTGCTGGTACCAAATTAGTTAGTCGCGTAAATTCTTCCTCGTATTCCGCCACCATCATCTCTCCCTACTTCAAATCAAGTAATTTCCGTATCATCTCTGTCTGGATGGCAGAAGGAAAGTACTCCGATCAAACCATATCCAAAAGTCTTGGATAGTCATTGTGTGTCTCTCTTCGATAGTGGTCGTAGGCTCCCACCACTGCAAAGCTGGCCCTACTAGATTGAATGTGGATAGTATTTGACGTTGAACCTCAGTACATTAAAGAATTCTCAAGTGCCTTTGGATATCTTTCTTCCTTTGGCTAGCAGTCACGACATCTGATCCTCCCTGAAACTCAGGTGGGTGTTCCTTCTGAAAGGCATCCCTAGCTCGTTCCCATGCAGTAGGAAATACTTGCCCTTGCACGGGTGGCACAATTGGTTCCTGTGCTGGAGCCTCCTGAATAGCAGCTAGAGCTGCATTGACTGCCTGAGCAACAATTGCAGCAACTTCGGCCGCAATCATTGTACCCTGAGCTGGGGTGGGCTGAGGTGCACGTCGAGGGGAATCTGAAATGAGAGTATACCATAAGTATTTGATATAACAAAGTAGATGAAGAATGTAGGCGTAAATAGAAAAGCAATAATCCTACTCATAGGGCTCTACATCAAAGAACGCTAAACTGAAAACACAATAAGCCGTATAGATCCTAAAGGACACTAAAACCTGATGCCCTGATACCACCTCTAAAAACCCGCCTAATTAAATATCAGGTGGTCGCTCCCATACCAAATTAAAACAGAATATACAGTTGGCTCATTATTAGCATCACTGTCGAAAACATTTACAAATCACCCAATACTCAATTAAGCCGGTCTTAAAAACTTTCCAAATTTTAATTTCAACAAAAACCATTTTTAGTTTATCAATAACACTACACATATTATTCTACAACACTAATAACCGAACAGATAACACAAAAGATTTTAAATGAAATTGGAATAAACATTACCAAATAATTATCCATCACAGTAATCCCCATAATTGTAAATGTATTAAAATGACACGAGTACAAGAGTATTTGACTCAGATAGAAAAGAGATAACTGAATTCCTTTGGGCGACATGCCCTAACTAAAAGAACACTGTGAATCAAATGAAGATAGGCATATAACCAATACTCCATGGTTCATGATAATTCTCTAAGGCTGGCGTCCCTACTGTTGGACACCTGATATAGAAGGTATAATAGAAAGAGAATATGCCTGAAAACGGGTCAGAGCCCGATGTGAAAATGATTTTGAAAACAGCAAGTATTCAACAAGTGCAATAAAGCATTTATTATGTACATGTTAACATCCAACTCTCACTTGCTATTCTCACCTCTCACCTGGAGTGCATGCTTAACATTTCCAATTAACCTCTTAGTTAATGGTTCCTCCTAACTAGTTTCCATAATATGATTGCATCCCACATCATAACCCCATATGTCCCATACCATACGTCGTATAATATTTATCCTGCTTTTGTGGAAAATTATAAACATGATATCTTCAAGAACACACCCATGATTCACAGAATTTCTTCAACATCTTAATGATTATTTCGTGGATTACTATCTACCTACAACATGAGTTTTATTCCTACATAGTTCCATTTTCCAGAAATCCATTAACAACTCCATCTTTATCTTCTAAACATGAAAAATCTCATCTTTTTATAACTATCCTAACATGGACAATATACAACCTTAGATTGCAATCATTAAATACTTACCTCTAATGAAGGTCTGATCCTTTGGGGTGGTGTATCACAGGTGGTTCTCCCCTTCTCCGACCAACTTCCGATGGTGGTTAGTGGTGGTGACCTTTGGCCTTTGGTTCTCCTCCTTCCTAAGCAAACTTCTCTTCCTCCAAGCAACCTTTCACTGTCTCAAGAAGATGACCTCTCAATATTATGTAGAAGAGATGAATGAACCCACGTACAACTAATCTCCAAATACTTATAATAGGATAAAATTTGAAATCACTATTCATCCCCTTGTAAAAAATGACCAAAATTCCCTTTTTGATTGTCTTTTCATTTTCAAATGACCTGAGACCCAAAATCAACATCCAAATAGACTTTTCTAACTATTTCAACCCTTCCAGATGCAACGACGCACTCAAAATGACTATAAGGTTGATGTAAAAATAAGTTTCTTTTTTAATTTAACAAATTAGTCCCGACACGTCCCATACCGCGTCCGATTAAAAATTCAAATTACTAAATTTATAACTCATAGCAATATCAATAACATCACATTCATATATTACCTAAATATCTTTAAGTAATATTTAGAACCATTCATTTTAATATCCACAATTCGGATAAAACCCAAATGAATTAATTTATAATAAAATCCAATTAATTCATTAATTTAAAATATAATGCATTTTAAAAGTCATTAAAATCATGGGGTATTACAGGTATACTCCGTTCTCCCACATTTATGGGGTTGAGGAAATCCTTCCAGTGGAGTTAGAAGTTCCCTCTACTCGATATGCCTTGCGAAGTAGCATTATCCCTCATAGTAGACATGTGCAACTAGAAGCATTGGATGTACACAAAGATAATGCGATGCAACACTTCCAAATGTATACGAAATAGCTTTCCAGGGCTTATGATAATTTGGTGAGACCGAGAAAGTTCGTGGAGGGAGACCTCATGTTGAAAGCAGTAGTGAAGCACATCAGAGGGTTGCCCCGACCCAAGTTTGTAGCAAATTAGGAGGGACCTTTCGTTGTAAAAGAATCTCATGACTAAGATTATTGCTTAATTTCTAGGATGGAAGAAGATAAACCATTCAAGATTAACAATAAATGGTTGAAAGTCTGTCATGTGTAAGAAATTATGTTTGGACTACTGATGTATCTAGTTGTTGTTATGTGGGGATGAAAGAATTATAAAACTTCATAATGTACGCAAACAGTTGTAACACAAATAAATGACATGGGAAAACATACATTTCTCTTCATTCATAAACTTTGGGGCATTACGAAATTGGGAGCTATAGCCCAAGAATTACATAAAAAGAAGAAAAGGAAAATATTTATAACAAATCATTGACCTGAGAGGAACCAGAGATCAGGAGCAGAGAAAAAATATCCAAGAAGGCCCGAAGAAGCTGTTAGGCAAGACTATTGGGCATTTTTATAGAAACCTCCAGCCTCGTTTGTGCTTGTGTACGCTCAAAGAGGAGTCTCTCTGGCTTCAACTTGTCCAGACACAGAGCTTCTTCGATACCTCCCACCTCTTTATCAACAGCTGCAAGGAGAGGTGCTAACTCACCCAACTTAGCTTCATTAACCCGTTGATCCTCCTGATGTTTCCGGAGAAGTTCCCTCTGGCTATCCAGTCACTGTCTCTTCAAAGTTTTTAAGTGCATGATAAGCCAGTAAAAATGAAAGCCGTCGTAACCCAACTCCCTCAGGTAGCCCAGAAATTGGTTGAGGAGGGCTCTGGTAACGTTTGAGATCGGAGTGCTGGCGATTTTAGACACAACGGTAGCCATGCTCGAAAGCCTGTAACTCATCACGGAGATGTTGGAATGCAGGCAATCCACAGTGAATTTTTAGGATGGTGGCTTGCAAGTTGCTCAACTACCAAGCGATGGTTGGTAGGCATCTGAGGAGAACGCTGAAGCACCATCAGAAAGAAGGCATGGGGAGCCAAGTCAGGCAGAGGAAGCTCACAGTCAAATTCACTCTCGGCAGCAGCACTAGTCATGGAACTTTGATCGTTGTGACTGGAGTCTTCTGAAATAACGAGTTCCCGATGGGGTGAAGCGATGGACGAAAGAACTGGTGGAAAATCCTCCCGAGCAACCTGAGAACAGTTAGAAGAAATAATGAGTTTATGAAAAAATCTTAACAAGCATTTTCATTGTTAAGTCACCGATATAGGTGGAGCTTATGAAAAACCTTAGCAAGCATTTTCATTGTTAAGTCACCGATATAGGTGGAGTCTGATATAGGTGGAGTTTATGAAAAATCTTAACAAGCATTTTCATTGTTAAGTCACCGATATTGTGGAGTTTATAAAAAAATCTTAACAAGCGTTTTCATTGTTAAGTCACCGATATAGGTGGAGTTTATGAAAAAATCTTTACAAGCGTTTTCGTTGTTAAGTCACCGATATCGGTGGAGTTTATGAAAAAATATTAATAAGCATTTCATTGTTAAGTCATCGATATAGGTGGAGTTTATGAAAAATCTTAACAAGCGTTTTCATTATTAAGTCACTGATATAGGTGGAGTTTATGAAAAATCTTAACAAGAATTTTCGTTGTTAAGTCACCGATATAGGTGGAGTTTATGAAAAAAATATTAACAAGTGTTTTCGTTATTAAGTCACCGATATAATGGAGTTTATGAAAAAATCTTAACAAGTGTTTCCGTTGTTAAGTCGTCGTTAAAGGTGGAGTTTGTGAAAAATCTTCAACAAGTGTTTTCAGTGATAAGTCACTGTTATAGGTGAAGTTTGAAAGGTTGATAAATGCAGAGAAATTAGCGAATTACCTCGGCGGTTGCAGGAGAGATAATTGGAGTCACCGTGGAGTCCATAGCGGCAGGAACTGTTGGGGTTAGGATTACTTCCTCATAAGCCTCAACGGTGCCCTTATCTGGAAAAGCCTCAACGGTGCCCTTATCTGGAAAAGCCTCAACGGTCGGCAAAGATGCCTCGCCAATAAAAGATACCAAGGGCAACGTAGGAGTTTCGCTCAAAAAAGATGATGGAGCTCCAACCGATACCTCAGCATGGGTAGGCACCGAAGAATCATCACACTGGTAGAACCATCACGCTGGGCAGAAGCATCGGCCCTAGCCTTGGAAATAGAAAGACCACTAAGAGAAATGGGTGGGGTAAGACTTGGAAAAATCTGCAAACATGAAGCCATGAGTTAGACACGGGGACCAACTACGGGAAAAAGGGGAAATGCATCTAAGTGTTACTTACCCCCATTATGTCACCAAAAAGGGGAATCGCAGTTATGGGTCTCGTCAGGGTAGTGGGGAGAAGAATGCCACCTACTAAAGATGCCAT
The DNA here is from genome assembly GCA_949130495.1 of Sambucus nigra. Taxonomy (NCBI): domain Eukaryota; kingdom Viridiplantae; phylum Streptophyta; class Magnoliopsida; order Dipsacales; family Adoxaceae; genus Sambucus; species Sambucus nigra. The sequence continues at coordinate 302,928,096 of OX422207.1, read as the reverse complement.
TTCCACCTAAGGTATCTCATCATATTATAGTTCAGCATGAAAAGAAAAGAAAGGGGATGGAACAAGAAAAGACGTGAGCCATGACAAGTAATTGTTTATATTACCTCAAGAGCACTCTCCATAGCTGTAATGATGGGAAAAGGACCTCGTAATGTGATGAAAATTTTCGAAGGGGCTAAGGGAGTTATCTCGGGTTCAGAAGAGATTCCCCCAGATTCAACAGAACCTCCCCCCACGATAGTGTCCTTTGTGCATTGATAATAAGTAAGCCCAATCATGGGGGAACGGGGAGGAGTAGTATTGACTTGAGAGATACCGAAACGTCCCCCCATGAAAGGGCTCACTAGGGGACTGGGGGGACTATGTCTAACTTCTTCAACTCCCTGCACCAAAGGTATCAAGAGATAAGCATATGCATTTTGCCTTAAGAAAAATGAGAATAAGAGAAAAAACATGCACACATACCTCAGATCTGGAAGGAGAATGAGAAGATATAAACACTGACAAAGGAGGAGAGGAGGCAGCAACAAAAGGAGCTGGGGAGGGATGTATCTCGGGAGTCCATTTCTTCTGGGACGTGGTACCCATAAATTTTTCTCCTCTTTGTCATTGGCTCAGGTGGATCAACTACGATCATTAGAAAGGCAACCGAAGGAGGAACAATGACAGCACATCATTGAAACTCAGCATTTATTCTTTCGACCTCAGCCTGAACCTGCCTCCTCAGCTCTTTACTTACCTCTGCAGACATGGGAGGGGGAACGAAGGCTATGGGGAATTCCTCCAAAGGGGTGTGTGCTTGAGCTTGAGATTTAGATTTTGAGGACTTGGATTTTGAGGAAATCCGAATCTTGGACTTCTTGGTCTTTTTGGCTAGTGGCTGGGAAGGCCCTTCGCCAGTAGCAGCTTCGGTCATTATTATAAGTTTTCTCGAAAGTCTCTTGGACAATACTATCAATCATGTCAATATCCATGGGTTCTTCATCATCGGGTGGTTGTTTGTCCAAATTTAACACATTAAGGTCCATAGTCATGTTACCAAAGGATAGGTTCAATTGTATACTACGACACCTAATGACGACATCAGATGTGGCGAGGAAAGGACGACCCAAAATAATAGGGATTTGTGTAATAGGATTTTTCACTTACTGGGTGTCCAAAACAACAAAGTCGACGGGAAATATAAAGTCACCCACTATAATTAGGACGTTCTCAACTATGCCTCTCAAAATTTTCACAGAATGGTCAACTAAGGACAAGGTAATCCTAGTCGATTTCAAATCCCCCAAACCTGGTTTCTTGTACACGGTGTACGATAGAATGTTCACTCTTGCTCCTAAATCTAGAAGGGCTTCCTCAATGAGGTGCTCCCCTATCTTGATAGAGATAGTTGGAGTACCGGGATCCTTATACTTTATGGGAGTTAGATAAGAAATGATCAAGCTTGCTTGCTCGATGAGAAAATATTTCTTAGGTACGTTGGTGCTTCTCTTGAAGGTACAAAGGTCCTTAAGAAATTTAGCGTAGGATGGGACTTGTTGAATAGTATCAAGTAGCGGGATATTGATTTGTACTTGCTTGAATACTTACAACATTTTATCAACTTGAGCCTTTTAATTTTGTGGCACCAAATTGTGGGGAAATGGAGCTTTTGGGACATAGATCTCTATAGATGGCTCGAAAGGTAAGGGTGAGGAGGAAGTTGGATCCACGGGTGGATCTTACTTCTCCTTATTTTTCTCGGATTCACTCTCAAGAGGTGGTGAAATGTTTTTCTCTACTTCCTTGCCAAAACTAATCGTGATGATGGATTTCGCATGCTCTCGGGTGTGTGAAGTGCTCGTGTCGTGTTGAACAATAAATTGACCCCTAAGCATGTTACCTTTTGGATTGGGTTCGGGCTGACTCGAGAATGTTCCCTTATTCGTCTCACTCAATGCGTTTGCTAGTTGTCTCATTTGAACCTTGAGTTTAGTTATGGCTTGAGTGTTTGCCTGCATGCTTTGCTGGGTGGATTGGAGGACATTTTGAGTGGTTTACTGGAATTGAAGGGTACTTTGGGTAAGAAGGTTCATCGAATCCTCTAAAGATTGTATCTTATGGGATGAGGGATTCGATGGTGCGGTGGCATTCTTTTGGAAACCCCAGGGTGGGTTACCGAAAGATTGACCTCCATTTCCTTGGTATTGACCCTTGGACTATGAAATATTGGGGTGTCTCGCCTCCTCGAATTGTACGCATTGGAATGTGGGTAATACTTTGGCCTATTTTGATAGAGGGCATTGACTTGCTCGGTGACTTCCTTATGGGCTGGGAAATTCTCGACTAAGTGGTCGAATGCATCAAAAAGTATACACATAGGGGAACTACATGTTAAATGACTGCAGGTGATGTTCTATTGCTGATTAGGCATAAATTTTTCCCAACTTATCCCTTAATTTAGTTACTTTTAGCACCTCGAACAACGTAATTAATTTAACTTTATCTCATAATCTTGCTACAGACTTATCCTAACGAGTACACCGAGTTTTCGATATTTTGTACTAATTTTGTAGGTATTTAATGTAAAAAACGAAAGAAAGAAACCGAAAGAATCGAAAGAGAAAAGAAGGAAAGTCAAAAGTATAAAAGTGTAATTTTTACTTGGAATTTGGATCAGGCACCTAAGAGAGTTGAATATATCACATTCATGAGCACATAGGAAGAAACGGCACCTCAATCGGAGTCACGGAACAAAAGTTATGAGCAGTCAAAGTTGGAGAAAAAAGTCAAAAAGGCAGACCGATCCGCAGGAAGGCCGGACCGATCCGCAATGCATATTCTAGAGAACCCCGAATCGAAAGAAAACCGAAGAGGGAGGAAAAATAAATGAACTGGTCCACCCCGGACCGATTCGCACCAAAAATAAAAGAATCGGTCCGCATTCCAGCAGACCGATCCGCAGTAGACCCAGACCGGTCCGACTATCAAGTTTTAATTTCTTATCCTTCTCTAATGGGGAGTCCTAGTGCAACTAAAACTCCTGAAACTTTGTAGGGTATATAAACCCAAGTTATTATCATTTTTTAGGATGGAGAAATAATATAATTTTCCATTCTTTTCAGAAAACCCTAATTTAGAGATAGTTTACAATTTTAATTCCAAGGTTGAAGATTATTCAGATTTCTGTGATTCCAAGTGTTCTTAATTACTGCTTTTGCTTTGGTAAGATTAGGAGTTACTTTTATTCAGTCAAATTCCTTTCTACGTCATTCCACAAATTATCCTTAGTTTAATCATGGTTTTCTACAATTCAAAAATTGTTTTCATTAGTTTCAGCATGCTAGGCTAGATTTTCTAAGGCCGAGATACATAGCCTGATGTGATAGTTGCATGTGTATAACATTAATCCTATGAATTTAGTGATTTCTTACGACCGTATTGCATAGGAACACGACAATTTTAGATCTTTGGATCTCGCTTGCTTTCGGGTAATCGAGATGCTTTAGAATGCAATTCGAGTGTAACTACCGCGATACCGATTTACTCATCCTCTAATTAAGTATGGTGCGGTCTTGAACCACATATATGTAATGCTTGGGAGTAGTAAATTATGGGTCTAATTAATTAGTTAAATTTACGATTATTATTATACCTACAATACACTAGGGTTGGGGGATTGTATTCCCGTCCTGTTTTTCTTCATCACATCGTTTAAAGTTTTAAATCAGTATTCATAAGTATTTTAGGTAATTTAGTATAATTGCACCTTTTCATAATTTCATAATTGCATCTAGTATCGTCATTCCACAAACCAAATTAATTATCTTTTTCCTTTAGAGTCAGAGTTAGGATTTCCTTCTCTATCCAACGCCGTCACAACTCTGTTGTCCTATTTCCCTGAGGATACGATCCCGACTTACTGGGTTTATTACTAACGCGATAGGCTTGCACTTGAGCCTAGAGTGAAAGCACATTAGTGACACTTTTTGAGTCGCGTCAAGTTTTTGGCGCCGTTGTCGGGGAATTTGGTAGACTTAGGATTAGATAGAGTCAATCTAAAGCTTTGACCAAAAATCCAAAAACATAAAAAAAAATTCAAAAAGCACAAAAAGATCCATCATCATCTCTCATAAGCTGTTAATGAAAAATTCTAAACTCACTCCCACACCCCATAATACTCCAACCAGCATTCAAGAAAATCCAATAGTTGAGTACGATCCCCATAGCCCTCACACTCCTAACACCCCACAGTTCTAGATTCCACCCCCCACACCATCACACTCAATCTCAAATAACACTCCGTTTTCCTTCTTAGGATACACCTATGAGCACACTTCGAGCACACCAAGTGAGGACACCGAGTCTTTAAGAAAGAGAGAAATGTCGCAACACGGTAGTGCAGCCGCCGGTGTGGAAGAGGCCCCATACCGTCCGTTGAGAGAAATCTTATATCCCGAGCGCACTATCACTCTGGGATGCATTATACTCCCGTATAATGCCGAGGAATTTCGTTTTAAAAACGGGATGATCCAGATGTTACCCAATTACCATGGTATGGATTCTGAAAAGTTATATCCTCGAATTGAAGAAACTTCCCTCCCACATTAAATATGCATAACTAGGAGAGGATGAGACATTTCCTGTTACTGTCTCCTCTAGCCTAGACGAAGAGAAGGAGGGTAAACTGTTAAAAATTCCGAGAAAGCACCAAAGTGATTTTGGTTGGTGCATTGCTAATTTGAAGGGGATAAGTCCTTTCATTTTAACTCACAAGATCCATCTCGAAGAGGATGTCAAGCCCTCAAGAGAAATTCAAAGGAGGCTAAGTCCCAATATGAAAGAAGTAGTGAGAACTGAAATTATCATGTTATTGGATGCCGGGGTTATCTACCCAATCTCGAATAGCAAGTGGGTGAGCCCTATTCAAGTCATCCCGAAGAAGTCGGGCATGACAGTGATTGATAATGCTAAGGAAGAGCTAGTTCCCCAACATACCACCACCAGGTGGAGCATTTTCATTGATTACCGAAAACTCAATACGGGAACTAGGAAAGACCATTTCCCCTTACCATTTATTGATGAAATGCTTGAGAGAGTAGCGGGCCACCCTTACTATTGCTTCCTTGATGGTTATTCTGGATATAACCAGATTGAGGTAGATGTACTAGACCAGGAGAAAACGACCTTCACTTGCCCTTTTGGTACATTTTCCTACAACAGTATGCCATTCGGCTTGTGTAATGCACCCGCGACCTTTCAAAGGTGCATGTTGAGCCTATTTAGTGACATGGTCGAGAGAGGACTCGAAGTGTTCATGGACGATTTCAGTGTTTTTGGCACCTCTTGCGATCGTTGTCTAGAAAAACAGGAAAAAGTACTTGCCCAGTGTGTGGAAAAGAACTTAGTGCTAAATTGGGAGAAATGCCATTTCATGGTCATCGAGGGAATAGTTCTTAGCCACACAGTATCATCTAAAGGAATAGAAGTTGATAGGGCAAAAATAGATGTCATAGATGATCTTCCCCCACCAAAATCGCTCAAGGATGTGCGCTCCTTCTTGGGCCACACGGGGTTTTATCGAAGGCTCATTAAGGACTTTAGTGTCGTCGTTAGACCCTTAAGCAACCCACTCATGAAGGAAACCCCATTCGAGTGGACGAAAGATGTCAAAGCTCTTTTGAAAAACTGAAAACCATGCTTGTGTCCGCTCCCATCATACAAGTTCTGGATTGGTCTTTAACATTCGAACTTATGTGTGATGCTAGCGATAATGCGATAGGGTCTGTTTTGGGCCAAAGAAAAGATAAGAAGGCTCATGTCATCTACTACGCTAGCCGGACTCTTACCGGACCACAACTCAACTACTCTACCATGGAGAAGGAGTTACTCGTGATAGTCTTTGACCTTGATAAATTTTGGTCATACCTTATCGGTTCTCCCATTACTTGCTTCACTGACCATGCAGCATTGAAATATCTACTTGCAAAGAAAGATGCCAAGCCGCACCTCATAAGGTGGATCATACTCCTATAAGAGTTCAATCTCTCCATTAAAGATAAGAAAGGAGTAGAAAACGTCGTTGTCGACCACTTAACACGGCTTTCGTCTGACGTATCTAGTGATCCCATACCCATAGATGAATACTTTTCGGATAAACTCTTTGCTACCTCTTCTTTGACCTGGTTTGCGGATATAGTTAACTACCTTGTCACAGGAGCCGTCCCTCCCGACTGGAGACCGCAAGATAACAAGAGGTTTATTACTTGGTTTCGCATTTTTTTCTATGATGATCCCTTCCTTTTTAAATATTGCGCCAAACAAATCATCCGACGATGTGTACCGGATGACGAGATCCCAAAAGTTATCCAGTTTTGTCAGTCGAAAGATTATGGAGGCCACTTTTCGACGAAAAAGACGGCCGTTAAAATTATGCAATGCGACCTCTATTGGCCCATAATATTTCGGGATGTGAACACTGGGTGTAAATCTTGCAATAGTCCTAATGGATGGGGTCCATTACCCGATGAGACATGATGCCTCTTACCCCCATACTCATCATTGAGATCTTTGACTGTTGAGGTATTCACTTCATGGATCCTTTACCCCCATCCTTTGGTTTCCTATACATCCTTGTTGTGGTAGAATACGTTTCTAAATGGGTGGAAGCTATAGCTACCAAGACAAATGACAACAAAGTGGTGATAAAATTCTTGCATGAACACATACTTTCCCGCTTCGGTGCACCGAAAGCGATAATCAATGATAATGGCACGCACTTTTGTAATAGGCCATTCGAGAAGCTAATGAGAAAGTATGGTGTCGTTCATAAGGTTGGAATGACTTATCACCCGCAAACGAATGGGCAGGACGAACTAGTAAATCGGGAATTCAAGAACATTCTTAAAAAGATCGTCAATCTTACCCGAAAAGATTGGTCACTTAGACTGAACGATTCACTATGCGCCTATCGTACCGCATACAAAAATCCACTCGGCATGTCCCCGTTTCGATTTGTGTATGGAAAACCTTGCCATCTTCCCATGGAGTTAAAACACAAGGGCTATTGGGCGATTAAGGAGTTAAACTATGCCATAGATAAGGCTGGTGAATCTCTCAAGCTTCAATTAAATGAGTTAGAAGAGATACGCAATGATGCGTATGAGAATGCAAAAATATCCAAACAAAGGATGAAAATCGCTCACGATAGAATCATTCGACGCAAAGAGTTTATTCCCGGGAAAAAAGTGCTTCTTTATAACTCTCAGCTTAATCTCTTTTCGGGCAAGTTGCGGTCATGATGGTCTGGCCCATTCGTTGTAAAGAATGTTTTCCCTCACGAACCTGTTGAATTAGACGATTTGAAAGGGGGAAATACATTCAAAGTAAATGGACAACGTCTAAAGCCATATCTAGAGGCATATGTGGAAGAAGTCGACACCGTTTGGTTATCGGACCCCATTTACGTGGTAGAGTGAGCTGCTACAGCGAGGTCGTCGCACCCCCGACGCGTATGGGGTGAATTCTTGTGTATATTAGATTAGAGTCGCATGTGTAGTGAGCGTCGATAGGATTAGGGTACATTCGGGAAAGAGCATTCACATTTTCGGGAAATTGAGTCAAATTGCGTTGGCCATTGGTGTCGAGAGGTTTTTAATCCAACATTGATAGGGAGTATGTTGTGAAAGTGAAATTTTTGGAGAAGAGTGATCGAAATTGAGTTAGGGGAAAATCCAGCTAAAAAATAAGAGACGGACTGGTTCCTTTAATTTTGGGCCGGACTGGTCCGCCCCGGACTGGTTCCTTTATTTGTTAGTCGGACTGGTCCACTAGTCGAAATGGCGTGCAAATTAAAGGACCGGACCTCCCAGGCGGACCGATTCGTTGTCTGCAGAAAATTTTTCCCCCTTTCCTAAGGTGCATCCCCTCTCCCAATCCACATCATTCCCTCCCAATTCGTCCCCCTCTCTCCCAATGCTTCCCTTTCCCTCCCATATACACCCCCTTTTCCCTCCAATTCCAAACCCTACCCACCCCTTTCACCTATGAATACCTACCTTCAACATCCTTTTCTCTCCACACCATCAACCAAATCACTCCTCTCTTCTCTCTCCCTATGTCCAGCCATGTCTCCCTGATATCATGGCCCAACGACCAGCCCCCACCAAGTACGAATCCACCGAAATCCTCCCCTCAGGCCATGGCGAATTTCGTTCCCACCAAGAGGAACGTTGGTGCAATCACTTCTTCGGCTCGGATTGCAAACTCTATATGGATCTCACTATCCAATGGACAGGTTTTCCCAACTACGATACCGCCCTCTTCATGGCTAGGGGTTGGTGTAGATTCCTCAATGAACCATACGAGGTGGTTTGGGCTGCGGTCCGCTCCTTTTATGGCACCCTTATTCGGACGAACCAATTCGAGGTTCAAGCATACGTGGATGGTACCGCCATCCACTTTTCATTAGCCCTTCTCACGGCCAAGTTGGCTAAATACGATGTTCCCGACGTTCAAGACTTCACTTACCTTAGGAACATCACACCGATCGCTAAAGACGTGATCATGGAACGCATTGCCTCGGATGTTGCATGAATGGGGAAAATTGTCGTCGTTGGACGCCTTAATGAGAAGGCGCACCTCACTTTTCAAATTGAATGCCCCAATATTTTGCAAACGTCTAATGATTCCGCGATGCGGCCCCGCCAGGCCACATTGACCTATCACCTATTTGATCCACACGCTTCTATCCACTTGGCCCGCACCCTATACGCCGACATCATGGTCGCAGCCTTGGATGAAAAAGGCGTAGCCCCACTTCCATATGCAAGATTGATTACCTCCATCCTCAAGGGTGATGGCATTGCGGCGCCGCTCGATCGTACTCGCATTCCCGGTACTTTTGGATAGGGAACCCGTACTAAGAGCGCCAAATAGGTAGCCGTCCTTCGGGCGAGGTGGGGCAGTGATAGTGAGGAAGAAGCTGCCTCGAGTGAAAGAGAAGAAGAGGAAGCAGAAGCAACCGATGCTGATGTAGAAATGGGTGATGTCGGTGCGGATGAGGAGTCGACGGACTAAGAGGACGACCCTGATTTTGAATGGGTGGGTAGCGACCTAGCGAACCGTATGTCGGCCCTTGAAACGAGATTCGACAACTTTTTGACCGATTGCCGTCGCGATACCATCATGATGTTTCGATTCCAAGCGGATATAGGCTAAGGGGATCCCTACGAACCATTGCCATACTATTTCTATTACCCCTATGGCCCCGACGCACCCGATTCTTCACAACCCCCACCCCAGTGATGTTGTATTTTGCTTGTGGCAGTTTTTACTTGTTTTCCCTATTCACATGGTTGTTTGTCTTTCGCTGTAATTATACCACCGTCGTGTTTTCTATAAAATCTGCATTTTTTTCATTTGTTTGTTTTATTTATCGCACTTATTATTTTGGCTTGTTTAGATTTTAGTCCTTTTTTCTTGAGGACAATGCAAAAGTCTAAGTTAGGGGGGGTGACAATTGCGTATTTCTAAAACTTCACAAAGTTTTAAAAATGCCCTGAAATTTCGAAAAAAAATCATAAAATTTTGAAAAACCCAAAAATATTTTTGTTCAAAATAAATAAAAATTGGAATCCAAATTTTTCAAAAATATCATTAAAAGTCAGTTTAAAGTCTCAAGTTGTAAAATTCAACATACACAAAGCTGAAATTGACTAAAAATGTGAGTGAAAATTGACAGCTTAACGAATAAGTGTGGAGATTAACAAACCCGGTGAGATTTGAGCCTATCACTTTTTGCGAGTTTTTAAATCAGTCCGAGTTAATTGTTAACTCAAAGTTCTTTTCAGAGCCTAAAAAGTCATCGAGGATCTCAACCCTTTTATTTTGATCGGTTATGAAAAATGTGTGTGATATTGCTTTGAAAAACGTGCCAAAAGTGATCTCTAAACTTAAATTCATCTCGAAACGCATATGGTAACACAATTGGCATTTTGGACAATGAAGTAGGCTCTTATTTGTCACCCAAAAATATTGGCCAGAAAAAGATGCGAAAAATCACCCCTTTGTAACCCAAATTGACCCAAATAGATTTTCCCTTTCGTTTGACAACCCGAAAAAACCCCCAAATAGCCCGGAATTGCAAAAAATGGAAAAATTCAGAATTAAGTCCGAAAAGTGCATATAAAGGGGCAAGAAAAAAATATACATGCTTAACAAAAATAGCAAGAAAAGAAGTGAAAAACAAAAAAAAATAGGGAAAAAGAAGAAAAAAATGAACAATAGTCCGAAAAAAGTACAAATGGACATCACAAATGACTTTTCCAATTCCAACCTTCCCTACCTCTTTCATTTTACCCAATATACCTTAAAACCCGAAAAAGTCCTAACCGAATCTAAATTGTGAAATTGTTTACCGCGTGGAGAGCTAATACACCAAAGGATAATAAAAGGGATTGAATGCGCGAAAAAAGAGGCAATATTCCCATTTTTAAAACCGCAATCCGTTGATGAGATCCTATTACTATAAAATTTCCATCTTTCTTCTTGTATTCGTGACTTTGTGTCCATTATATTTACTGTTTATATCACGCATACCAAGAGAATAACCACATTCCGAGTGATTCATTTGAGAGAGCATTCCGTGAGAATTTGAAATCAAAATGAATTTTCGAATAAGTAACGTAATGGTCAATCGGTGGAAATCCGCGGTTATATTTCTGGCTTCACACACACACACACTACGGTTTGAGACTTGTACATATGACTTGATGATGAATATTTTCTAGGAAAGTTTGATTTATACAATTTTTAGGTATTTTGATTTTTCTTTGAGTCCAATTTTGTGGGTATATTCACTGTAAACCCTCATGAGACACAACTCGTCCTACTAGGGTAACCTAGGGGTTTAAAGTCTTGTTGCATATGCTAAATGAAATCGCTTGCCTACGAAAAAGGTATTCTATCCCAATAAAATGTTTTTCAAGAGTTGACTCGTACTAGGATTCTTTTACATTGCTCGGGACGCACAAAGTTCTTCCCAATTTATCCCTTAATTTAGTTACTTTTAGCACCTTGAACAACATAATCGATTTGACTTTATCTCATAATCTTGCTACTGAATTATCCTAACAAGTACACTGAGTTTTTGGTATTTTGTAGTAATTTTGTAGGTATTTAATATCAAAAACAAAAGAAAGAAACCGGAAGAATTGAAAAAGAAAAGAAGGAAAGTCAAAAGGGCAAAAGTGTAATTTTTACCCGGAATTCAGACAAGGCACCTAAAGAGAAGTTGAAGATATCACATTCATGTTCACAAAAGAAGAAACGTCACCTCAATTGTAGTCTCGGAACAAAAGTTATGAGCGGTCAAAGTTGGAGAAAAAAGTCAAAGAGGCAGACCGATCCGCAAGAAGGCCCGATCGGTCCGCAGTGCATATTCCTTAGAACCCCGGATCGAAAGCAAACCGAAGAGGGAGGAAAAATAAATGAACCGGTCAGCCCCGGACCGATTCGCCCCAAAAATAAAAGAACTGGTCCGCATTCCAGGCAGAATGATCCGTAGGAGACCCGGACCGGTCTGGCTATCAAGTTTTAAGTTCTTATCCTTCTCTAATGGGGAGTCCCAGTGAAGCTAAAACTCCTGAAACTTTGTTAGGTATATAAACCCAAGTTATTATCATTTTTTAGGACGAAGAAATAATATAATTTTCCATTCTTTGCAGAAAACCCTAGTCTAGAGTTAGTTTATAATTTTAATTCCAAGGTTAAAGATTTTTCAGATTTCTGTGATTCCAAGTGTTCTTAATTACTGCTTTTGCTGCTTTGGTAAGATTAGGAGTTACTTTTCTTCAGCCAAATTCCTTTCTACATCATTCCACAAATTTTCCTTAGTTTAATCATGGTTTTCTGCAATTCAAAAATTGTTTTCATTAGTTTCAGCATGCTAGGCTAGATTTTCTAAGCCCGGGATACATGAACCCAACCTGATGTGATAGTTGCATATGTATAACATTAATCCTATGAATTTAGTGATTTATTACAACTGTATTACGTAGGAACACGATAATTGTAGATCTTTGGATCTCGTTTGCTTCTGGGTAACCGAGATGCTTTAGAATGCAATTCGAGTGTAACTATCGCGATACCGATTTACTCGTCCTCTGATTAAGTATGGTGCGTGATTGAACCTCATATACGTAATGCTTGGGAGTACTAAATTCTGGATCTAATTAATCATTTAAATTTATGATTAGTATTATACTTGCAATACACTAGGGTTGGGGGATTGTATTCCCGTCCTGTTTTTCTTCATCACATAGTTTAATGTTTTAAATCAGTATTCATCAGTATTTTAGGTTATTTAGTAGAATTGCACCTTTTCATAATTTCATAATTGCAGCTAGTATCGTCATTCCACAAACCAAATCAATTTTATTTTTCCTTTAGAGTCAGAGTTAGGATTTCCTTGTCTATCCACCGTCGTCACAACTCTGTTTTCCTATTTCCCTGAGGATACGATCCCAACTTACTGGGTTTATTACTAGTGTGACAGGCTTGCACTTGAGCCTAGAGTGAACGCACATTAGAGACACTTTCAGAGTCGCATCAATTGCCCTATTTGCTCATCTCTAAAGCTTCTAAACGTCGGGACAATGTCGACACTTTGGAATTTAAATCATAACTTTGTTCAACTTGGTGAGAAAAACCCTCATTGGATGTGGTGGACCTTGGTTCTCTATTCGGTGCCCATTGCTAGGATTTTTTCTCAATGACTTCTAGGAATACCCACCCATCAACCTCACTTTCTCAGTAAAATTACCGTTACATAACGACTCGAGCATAGTTAGAGTATTACAATAGAATCCCTCATACAAAATTTGGACTTGGCGTCCCATTTCAATCCCATGGTGCGGACATTACAATAACAAGTCCTTGAATCTCTCCAAATACATCCATATGGATTCTCCCTCCTTTTGGATAAATGTGTTGATTACGTGACGTATCGATGCCGTCTTTTGGTTGGGAAATAATTTTTGCAGGAAGGCGACACTCATTTGGTTCCAAGTGGTGATGGATTCGGGTGTTAATGAGTTAAACCAACTCTTGGATTTTTCTTTCAACGAGAACGGGAACAATTTAACTTTGACAATCTCCTCGGTGAGTTGTTGATACTTAATGGTTCCACAAATCTCCTCGAATTCCCGAACATGAAGGTACGTATCCTCTTTGTCGGTACTTCAAAACCCGGGAAACATTTGGATTGTTCCATGATGGGATATGAAATTATTCGCGGTGTGATCGGGTACATGTATGCATGAAGGTTGACTTGACCTAGTCGGATAAAGGTAATCTTTAAGGGCACATGGCGCTAACTCGTCTCCCATTTCAGTGAAAATATAAAGTTTACCTACGTAAGTATCGAAAATGCTAGACTCCACACTCGACAAACGACCGGTATGATCTCGAAGCCAACTTCGCATACACTCAGCTCACTCGATTTTTTTTATGTGAAGAAGATTAAAAAAAAATTGACTTAAACCACGTAATTCCTAGCTAACACACAACAAATTGAATTATCTAATTTAGGTGGGGGAAATTTCAATTTTAAAATCTAGTTTTCCCGAGATTAATCGACGACACATGGGTCTCCAACTTAATCTCCCTAATTAGACAGTTGCTACTCTTTGAAAAGGGAGAATTGAAAAGACGACCAACCATGGTTATCACCTCAAATTCTGCTTTTTCTTTCAAGTAGGTGGTCTGTACGAAGACACATTAAAAACCACCAATCCTAGACAAAGTGAAACGAGATCGATTTGACAAGTTTGCGTTGGAGTATCTTTTAATTCTAGCCTCATTAAGAGGTTTCCTATGAGCTATGTGATATCCTAAGACCAATGTCTACTTGCTTTTAAATTAAATGTGATGGATCGAGATATGAAAATGCGGGGTTAATTCGTGATTTTCGGGGCAAGGAAGGGTGATGAAATCCCCACCTTATTTTTCACAATGGTTTTTCCCTTAAGTAAATTTATGCAACGTGCTAAATTAAGTGCAAAATTCAATCATGTAGGAGCATACAAAAACGTACCTTCGGCGTGGAATTTTTAAGGTCACTTGTTTATGCCGGGCCGAAGTTTAAGTTGACGTCGATCGGAGGGAAATGCAACCTACATTTCAGTCGTCCTGAGAGTTTCTTGTGCTCGTGGCAAGATTGCACTCATGCACCGTCGCACACTTTTTCGAATTTTCCTTCACTTTTGCCCCTTTTTTGTGTGCTTCTAAAAAAAATTTAAAGAAACTATACCAACGTAAAGTGCGACACACAAAAAAAATAAAGAAGAAAAAGAAGAAGAAAAAATGACACGACTCATGCACTAGTAGTGTATATAACACAAAAAAACAAAGGACACTTTATGATGATTTTTTTAGGGACTATTCACTAAAAAAACGAATCTGGAAATTTCCAAAATAAAAAATAAAAAATTCAATTTTTCAATGTTTTATGTATTTTAGAATAAACTAGACCTACAAGTACTATTTACTAAAAAAAACTTAAAATCAATTTTTTTAAGATAACATAAAATATTAGTAGTTATTTTTTTTAATTAAATTTTTACTAAAAAAAATGCAAAAAAACTAGTCCGAAAGTCATAACTTTAAAAAAAAAAATGAACAAATTCCCCGACAATGGTGCCAAAAACTTGTTGTCAATTTTATCAAATACCGCAAGTGCACGGGCTATTATATAATAGTGAGTCTAAGGAAGGGTTGAACCCACGAGGATTTGTCAAGTTTTTCGTTCAAAATAGTTTTGATTGTCCAACTAGAATAATTTTGTTTGGAGATGAGGTGTAATATTAAACTAAGAAACACAATCAAGAATCAGGAGTGTGAGAGATATAATCAAGAGAGCGTGAGAACTGGTACATTGAATCAATTTATCACGTTTTAATTAACACTATGCAATAATTTAAATTCATTAGTCTCAATTTTATAACTCAAATTAAATCGACTCTCGTCGTATTTAATTCAGAGGATAACACGGTTAAGTTCCCAATAAAATTTAACGTCTCTAAATTAAGATGGCTAAAATCCATATTCCCTTAAAAGTTTACTTTTACATTTCAAAGTATAGTCTTTAAGCATGGACTATCAAAATAATCGAGTGCAAGCATAATCCATCAAAAAGTACTCACACTTAAAAATAAAAATATGATTTTTTCTCAAAAAAATTCGAAGGTTTAAAATACACACTCATGTCGTTTTACATGAATACCGAATTTTTAAAGCCTTTACCATATATCGAGAACAAAGACGAATTTAAATCACGTATAATATTAACTTGACATGATAAGTTTCACCTAGTCCTAGTAAAGAAATTACTCTATCATAATGGAAGATATCATAAAATTCCAAGAATGAATATCAATTTTCATTAATAAAACAACTTACAAATTATGTGTCTTACAATTTATGTTGACAAAATTCCTTGCCCAAAGATACAATTGTTGGCCCTCAAATTTAAATAAAACTCTAAAAATAAGAGAACCAAAAACTATTTCCCAAACTCTCTCCAAAATTCTCTCCTTGTTCTACACACTAAATAATAAGCCAAAGGGTTCTATTTATAGGCTTAGGGTGAGGCATTAGCGTTTTGGTGGAACTCTTCCACTTCCACCTCTTCAATTACCCCCCATTCGAAAAGTTTTATCTTTTCTTATTGAACACGCATGCCAAATTTCGTCCAAGCCGGAGAAAAAAAATTCTCGACTTTTTTTAGCATTTTTTCAAACGACCGTAAAATTCAACTTTTGCGTGCCTTTTTCAAGTTGATCATCAATTTGCACCAAATTCCGTCATTACCTGCAAAAATTTCACTAGGCAACTTTTTTCAAAAATTAGAACAAGAATATTATAAAATTATTGAAGCACCCATTTTTGACTTGGAATTGCCATTTTAACTATGAATTCAATCATTCTTGCATTTTTTCCCTTTTTAATAAAATGATCCTAAAAACTTATTAAATAAAACAAAATGGGACTAACAAGGTATAAATTTGGGTATAAAATATACAAAATAATGCACTCATCAATAAGGGCTATGGTTAGTTGATTCAACGAGATAATCTACTGAATGTGGGAGTAGTAACTAGAATAAATTGAGAATATGTTAGGCGTGCACATTAGTTGAGAAGTGAGAATATCAGGTGAGAGTCTGAGAATCAAACATGTATATAATAATTATTAATTATATCATTTATTCACTTGCTGTTTTTAATTTTTTTTACAATCAGGCTCTGACCCGTTTTCTTGCATATTCTTTTCCCTCTCGTATATTCTATATCAGGTGTCCATCCACAAGCACGTCCAACTTAGAGGATTGCATATTTATTTGCTATGAATGCTATGGATAGTGGACCTTACATTAGACGCATCATTATATTGATTCCTATACTCTGTAGTTGAAGAGTGCACTTTTGTTCAAACTAAGAAATTATTTTATTAAACTCAGTTTTTTAATTAAATCCTAAAACATGCATCTAGGTGTGATTGAAATGAATATGATCATGCAAGAATAGTCAATCACAAACCAAACATAAAAATGAAGGAAAATCCCCCAAAGGGGCAAAACCTTTTTATTTTCACTATAATTTGTAAGAAACGGTTACACGGATTACAATGAAAATAAGAGTGACATACGAAATACCCTCAGGCGTCGATTTTAATGTCGTTGACTGGAATCTCCGTCAAGAATTCTAGGTGGGCAGCAATGAAGAAGAAACGGCTTCGTCATAAATGACTCCAGATGAGTAAAAATGATCCTCTTGAAGGTTTAAATATTCACATAAATAGATGGGAGTGTTTATGTGAATAAATGTGAATAAAGAAGGCATAAAACCTTAAAAAGTGAAGTATGTTTTCTAGGTTGTTAATCGCAGAAATCGTGTGTGAAAAAGACTTGGAAAACGTGTAGAAAGTGACCAGATATTTATATGAAAATTGAGGTCGTGGCGTCGTTCGAATGAGATAAGCATGTCGCTCGAACGAAGGACAGGTGTCGCTCGAACAAGATTGCGTGACATGCCTATCTCGCGCGAACGACGGTGATATGTCATTTGAATGAGCTCGTCGACCGAGGCACTCCGCTTCTACACTTAGAAAAATTTCTGCTTTTGATTAAAAAAAATCAAACTTCGAAAAAATATTTTTTGAAAAAATTCCCAAATATTTATGCAAATATAAACAACTCCAATAAATCATTTTACCACTATTGCGAAGTTGAGTGGTGCGAACAATTGAAAATCACGTCGCATGAAGCATGATGCACGTGTGAAGATGGTGGATGCATGGATTCAGATCAAGGCCATCGTGGATGATCGTGTTGATGTGCCGAATGTAGCGGTATCATACATACATACTGTGATCTAGGGAAAACATAAAATTCTTAGATTCTACCCCGAACATTTATAAACTTATGTCCTTATAATCTCTCCATATGTCTATGCTGGTACATACATAAAAAAAATCCGAATTATGCTATCAAATGACATACAATATAATATCCCCATTAAACCCTCAAACTGAGAATACTAAATGACATGTCACCAATCAAACTTCAACATCTTCAAATATTCAGCTCTTCAGAACTCCCAAAGCTTTTCTCATCAGGGTGTGCAATCCAATGGTTATCAACTTTGTACCTACACACATGAGATAAAGAAGATACCAGTGACACGCAACAGATTGAAATATAATGATATGAAAAAATCAAAGATCAATTAAGCTTAAGGAAATCATTGATAAATCAACCAACCAAATAAATCTCCCCCATAATTCATTCTCCCCCTTTTTATGATGTCCCCAAATAGACAGCTATGAGAAGAATAAATATGGAAAATGTCACAAGGTAAAAAAGACTTTCTATTTTTTTGAATTTTTCAAAATTTTCCCACAAAATATACAACAACGAATCACACCATGAAAGAACACAAAAACAACCAAATTGATGATAGCGTAAATATAGGGGTGTGATTAGATTCGATAGGAAAATCAGTGCATACAAACATGACATATGTGCACGATGAATATCGGATACTCCTAACAAATGAACTAAACATCTTCCTTAGGTGTAAAATGATGGAAATATGAGACATCGACTTAATCAAATCATCAAATTAAAGCTCAAAATGATTTTCACACCAATAACATCCAACACAATTTAATGTTTTTTAGGACTTTCAAGGAAGTGCAAACCCGTTTAAATTCTCAAACCAAACTCCCTCAGATTTATATGTTGATAGAGGTGATCTAAATTCTCAAACATTGGAGAATTGATAGTGAAACCTAATGGCCCATATTTGGAATGTATTGCTTTTTATTGTCTTAAATTTTTTTGAGCTATTTTAACCTCTTTGGACCCCGGATAATAAAATTCCTCAATCTTTTAGGTCTGATATAACGGTGTCTTAATCGCAAAGGATAGATAAGTACCTTTCATATCCCTTCACCATTTTTAAAATACCACACAATCTGACCAAATGTATTTTTACATGCATTCCAATATTGTCAAGTTTTATCGCATACAGTTCATTATATAGACAAAATTGAGATGGAAACACTCAAGCCAATATGTGATATAATAGTACAATAACCAAATAAAACCGTGCATGTGTGCAATAAAGGAGATAAGGAGCCAAACATGTAGAAAGATATCACTAATCACATCTCAAAGACTCCAACAATATAAAGCACATGGATTCAATGATGTAGAGTCTCAAATCACTATCAAATAGTCACATGGATAAATGGAATGAAATTTGTGACCCGGCTATCTTAAATTCTCAACCATAAAAGGTGTTAACAAAATACAAAAATCTTTTTGTGCTTTTCTAAAACTTTTATAAAAAGAAAATCTTTTTGGATTTTTCAAAAAAATAGAAAAGGCAAAAAAATAAATAATATAAATGATACAAACTAGCAATAGGAATCATATGATAAGAACATGACAATGCATCCTATCCTATACACATACCAACCCCTCAACCAACTATGCAAATACCCAAAGACTTCCTAAGACTCTCGAATCTAAGGGCATCTAAAGGTTTCGTGAAAATATCGGCTAACTGACGGTTGGTGGGTACGAAACTCAGGGATATGACTTTCTCCTCACCTAACTGTCGTTTAAAGTGATCGTGTATCCTGATGTGATTTGTGCATGGATTTTGGACTGAATTACAGGATATGTGTATCGCTCTCATGTTATCACAGGAGATAGTCATGGTATCTTGTGAAATAACATAATCCTTCAATATTTGCTTCATCCACAAGAGTTGCGTGCAACAACTCCTGACAACGATGTACTTATCCTCCAAAGTGGATAAAGAGATGGAGTTTTTCTTCTTGCTCAGCCAAGAGACAAGATCAGAACAAAAGTAGAAACACCCACCAGAAGTGCTCCTATAACCATCTACATCCCCAACCCAATCAGCATCCAAATAGGTGGACAAACAGTCATCGATATCAAAGGAATACCAAATATCGTATGATAGAGTCCCACTCACGTATTTGATAATACATTTTAGAGCGAGTAAGTGTGACTCTTTCGGGGATGCCTGATATCGCGCATAGACTCCAACACTAAAGGCTATATCGGGACGAATGGCAGTCAAGTAGAAAAGACTACCTATAATACTTCGATACAAGCTTTGCTCTATGTCCTTGCCTGAAATGTACTTACTAACCTTGATAGAAGTACTCATAGGTGTACGTGCATGCTTAGCGGAGTCTAAACCAAATTTATTCACTAGGTCTCTATCATACTTGGATTGGGAGATGAACACCCCATCCTCTAGCTGACGAACCTAGAGACCAAGGAAGAAAGTAAGCTCACCTACCATGCTCATCTCAAACTCACTTTTCATCTCCTCCTCAAAGTGGTGAGCATGCTAGGAGCACGTGGATCTAAAGACTATGTCGTCCACATAGACCTGGGGAACTAAAATATCACCGTCATCTCTCCTAACAAACACCGTCATATCAACTCCCCCTCTTTTGAAGCCACGGGCTAAGAGATAGGAAGTAAGCCTCTCGTACCAAGCACAGGGTACTTGCTTCAAACCATACAAGGCTTTCCTCAGATAATAGATCTGCTCCGGATGGTTAGGGTCTTCAAACCCTTTTGGTTGTTCCACGTAAACCTCCTCCTGTAGAATGCCATTTAAAAAAGCACTCTTGATATCCATATGATATAACTTGAAGCGCAGATGACATGCGATGTCGAGTAGTAAGTGGACAGACTCAAGCCTCGCAACAGGAGCAAATGTCTCCCCAAAGTCTACACCCTCTATCTATGTGTAGCCTTGAGCGACCAAGCTTGCCTTGTTTGTGATTATGGTACCATTTTCATCCATTTTATTCTTCAAAATCCACCTTGTACTTATCACATTAGTCTCACTAGGTCGGGGGACAAGTTCCCAGACATTATTCTTTTTAAACTGAAGCAACTCATCCTGCATGGCAGATATCCTGTGTTCATCCTTGAGTGCTTCTTTGTGATTCTTGGGCGACTGTGGGCGTGTAGTAAAAATTACTAACAACGTTCTCTAGCTGAGCACGAGTCTTGAACCCTAAGGTGGGATCGCCTATAATGGAGGCAGGATCATGACTCTTGCGAATCCAGGCAGGTGTGTCCCCGAACACAGGAGTGGGGTCCACAGGGTGTGGGTGAGGGATAAGTAAATTGCTACTAGAAAAGTCCTCATCCTCACACTGAAGGCTAGGACCAATAAATGTCGGAGGTTCGTCATCTTACATGGTGACGTTTATTGACTCCATAACCTTAAAGCTCTTCAGGTTAAAAACTCGGTACACTCTATTATTTGATGAATATTCTAGAAATATTCCCTCGTTGCTCCGGGAGTCAAAATTTCCTAATTGCTCTCTATCTCGTAGGATGTAGCATTTACTCCCAAAGACACGAAAATATGCAAGGTTGGTTTTCTTGCCAGTCCATAATTCATAAGGCGTCTTAAGTGTGTGTGGACATAGGTAAACCCTATTCACCATGTGGCACGCGGTAAACACTGCCTCTGACCAAAATCTCCTAGCAATCTTACGACCCAAAAGCATAGATCTATCCATTTCTTGAATCGTCCAATTCTTCCTCTCAACAATCCCATTTTGCTGAGGAGTTCTTACGGATGAAAACTCATGTTTAATCCCAAGGCTATCACAGTAAAGATCTACCTTTGCTTACTTAAATTCCATGTTGTTGTCACTACGTATCCTGTTATTAGTGACTCCGTGTTGATTTTGCAGGACGCGACACTTAGTCATTAAAAACTCTACAGCATCGGATTTTTCTCTCAGAAAACCAATAATCGAATATCTAGAGAAATCATCTACCATCACTAGGATGTACCTCTTACGACCTAGACACTCAGTACGAGTAGGACCCATAAGATCCATGTGTATTAACTCAAGTACTCGTGAAGTGGTAATTGATTTCAACTTCCTTTGGGGGCTACGGATTTGCTTTCCGAACTGACAGGGTCCATAAATCGTGGAAGTTGGCTTTCCAATTGATGGTAAGCCACGCACTAGGTCCTTTTTATATAAACTTGTTAAATCTTTAATGTTCACGTGACCTAAATATTGGTGCCACAGATCCATAGGTGTGATCGTAACGCTGTTGCAAACAAGTGAGGATTTGGGCACAGTCCCATAGGCATTATTTTCTGTCCTCACCCCTTAGACTAAAAGTTTACTGGCTTGATTATAGACATTACATGCGTCCCGATCAAACTTAATGGCAAAGTCAGTGTCGCACAGCTGGCTAATGATGAGAAGGTTTTCTTTCAAACCTTTGACATACAAAACATTCTCTAGCTTAGGAAATCCTGGTAACTCTACTGTACCTCATCCTACGATGATAGACTTTCTCCCATCTCCAAAGGTGACTCTAGCTTCCTTATAATCCTCTAGGTACGTAAAAAATGAGACATTATATGTCATATGTATGGAGAACCCACTATCAAAATACCATTGTGAGGTATTATGTGGTTTGAGAGCGACATGAATAACAAGGGCCTTTTCATCTTTCTTAGGTAGCCAAGTATTAATAACCTTTTGTTTACCCTTATTGTTGTTGGTTTTAGTCGGGATGAGGGAAGCATTCACTGACGGCAAAGACATTCGTCAAAATTCCTTCATCAAACTCTGAGATGTGGCATCTAAAAACTCAACACGCTCTCTCAGACTGGAAAAATCATCAGTGTACTGGAACAGTAGTACATCGTGTCCGACCCAAACTACAACAAAACTCCCTGAGGTGGCCTTTTCTTTTGCAGTATATACAAAAGAACACAGTCTTGGGCGGTCCTTGGTTTGCTTTTCTTGGTCGAACTCTCCTTCGTGGTTTTTTACAATGGCCATATGGAGTCGTAGTAAACCCAGGAACTGGTCCAGGTGCAATTTGGGACGTGGAGGCACCTTCAAAACCTATTCCCTGCCTATCACCAAAACCTAAAGCGGGGTCGAGGAGAATTTTTCCCATCTTTCCAGATCTATCCTCGATTTGAACCTTGACTTCCCGTGCACTCTCAAGATCATGAGTAAGCTGGGCTACAAGGACTTCAAGTTTCTTCCAAGTCTCCAGGGAGGAATGGATCTCACTTGTAAGACTAGACACTCATTTAGTCAAGTCTCCTATCGCTTTCTCAAAACAACTATCTCTATCTCTCTCTCTCTCTCTCTCTCTAAATAGACATTCTCTCTCAACGCGGGCAGACTCTCTCTCCCTCTCAAGGTGGTGTAAGTGGAGGAATATCTCTCTCCCGCTTCTTATAAATCTTCCTATAAAGCAATGATCCTAAGAACTAATGCTTCGTTATGCCTTTTGGTTTTAAACGACTCATTATATAACTCAGTGTAGGCGCGTTGAAGATTACTCTCGCTCTCACTTTCATAATCCTCTCCCTCACTCACATCGTTCTCACTGTCGAGGTGTCCCTGTGAATTAGCATCCTCATCACCGTGAGGAGTACTAGAAGTACTCGCATGACTAGCCATGAATGCGGTGAAGTTACATTCATGCAGTGACTTGTCTCCAGAGTCCACCGACTCGACCTCACTATCGTCACTAAGGGTAGCATTAAGGACACCTTTGCCCTTTTCTTTGGCAAGTCTGGTAAGCCTGGTAGCACACTCAAAAGCTCTATGACCCTTACCATTGCACTCATAACATCTCATACTGTCTTTATTAGGAGGGTCTTTAAAATCTTTTTCATTTTCTTATTTTTCTCAAAATTCTTTTTATCTTTGAAATTTCCATTTTTCTTGAATTTGAGAATCTTCTTGAAATTTTTAGCAAAGAGTGCCAAATCATCTAAATTAAAGTCACACTCGGAACCAGATGTTTCTATCTCCCCTTTTCTAGATGACTCAACTCTCTTTCTTGACGACCCCTCACTCTTTCTATCTTGGGCATTAAGTACAATTCCCTTATCTTTAGGCTTGACAGATTTAGAAAACATATCAATTTCATACATTTGTAGGTCTCTTACAAGTTCCTCCAATTTAAGCGTGTTTAAATTACCCATAGAATTTATCACAGTGACTTTAGGTATAAAGATATTAGGCAGTGATCTTAGAATCTTTTTAACAACTATAACATTCAGAATGTGTTCACCAAGATTAAAGCTAGTGTTTACAATATCAGATAACCTAGCATAAAATTCATCAAAATATTCAGTCTCAAGCATGGTGATAGTTTCAAATTGAGTTGTTAAATTTTGCAGTTTATACTCTTTCACAACATTAGTTCCTTCATGGGTAAGTTGCAAAACATCCCATGCCTCTTTTGACGTGGTGCACGTCATTATCCGTCGAAACTCGTCAGGTGTGACGGATCCAGAAATAGCACTTAACCCTTTAGAATTAAAAGATAACCATTTAAATTCTTCTTCAGTCTATGTAGTCATATATTTTAAATTAGCACATTATTAGCAGTGATGCAGGGAGGTGTCCACCCTCTTTTAACCAAAATCCAAACTCTTTCATCAATGGCTTTTAAAGCAGATTTCATGTGGGCCTTCCAGTAATAATAGTTTGTCCTGTAAAAAACTGGCATTTTATTATATAATTTCTCCATATTTCACACGCCATTTTTCAAAAATCAATTTTTCAAAAAATTGATATCTTAGAAAAATTTTGAGGAAAATTACATGGTATAATTGTGTAATTTGCTCTGATACCAATTTGAAGAGTGCGCTTTTGTTCAAACGAAGAAATTATTTAATTAAACCGAGTTTTTCAATTAAATCCTAAAACATGCATCTAGGTGTGATTGAAATCAATATGATCATGAAAGAATAGTCAATCACAAATAAAACACACAAATGAGGAAAAATCCCCCAAAGGGGCAAAACCTATTTATTTTCACTATAATTTGTAAGAAACAGTTACACGGATTACAATGAAAATAAGAGTGACATACGAAATACCCTCAGGCATCGGTTTTGATGTCGTCGACTGGAATCTCCCGTAAGAACTCCAGATGGGCAGCAATGAAGAAGAGACAGCTTCTCGACAAATTACTCCAGATGAGTAAAAATGATCCTCTTGAAGGTTTAAAGATTCACATACATAGATGGGAGTGTTTATCTGAATAAAGAAGGCATAAAACCTGAAAAGGTTAAGTCTATTTTCTAGGTTATTAATCACAGAAATCTTGTGTGAAAAAGACTTAGAAAACGTGTAGAAAGTGACAAAATATTTATACAAAAATCGAGGCGACGATGTCGTTTGAACGAGATAAGCATGATGCTCGAATGAAGGACAGGTGTCGCTCGAACGAGATCAGGCGACATTCCTATCTCGCGCGAACATTAGTGATATGTTATTTGAACGAGATCGTTAATCGAGGCACTCCGCTTCTACATTTAGAAAAATTCTGCTTTTGTTAAAAACAAATCAGACTTGGAAAATATATTTTTTGAAACAATTCCCAAATATTTATGAAAATATAAACAACTTCAATAAATCATTTTACCAATAATGCAAAGTGGAGTAGTGGGAATGGTTGAGCAGAACGTCGCATCAAGCATGATGCATGTGTGAATAGGGTGGATGCATGGATTCGAATCAAGGGCATCGTGGATGATCGTGTTGACGTGCCGAGTGTAGCGGTGTCAGACATACATACTGTGATCTAGGGAAAACATAAAATTCCTAGATTCTACCCCGGACATTTATAAAATTATGTCCTTACAGTAGTCATTTTCTTCTATGGCATGTTGCCAATGGATCCTTGTCATTTTGATTCTATCTTAGTAATTAGTTTTACTTATGTTAGTTTTGGATACATTTTATTTGACTTGGTTTATTGTATTGAGATGTTTTAAAGTGGGAAGTTTATTCCAGTTATATTGAATAAGTTATGATGGTTATTATTTATTATTCATTGTTATGGATTGGGTTATATGATAAATTATTGCTATTGTTAAAAAGGAATTTTATTTAAAATTAAATTTTTTAACACTAGCTTAATTGATTACTAGGTGGTTAATAAAGAAAGAAAAAAAATTAATTATAACAGTGATGCTAAGAGCCAGCTGTATAATTTGAATTAATTGGATAAAGGATTGGCCACCCGGTATTTAATTAAGTGAGATATTACAGGTGGTATCAGAGCATCAAGTTCTAGTGTCCTTAGTATCTGTACGACTTTCGACGTTTCAGTGTAGCATTCTTTGATTTAGATCCCTATTATTAGGATGTTGTATACCTCTGCGTATTACGACTTACGTGCTCCTGCTAGGAAATATACGTGATGTAATTCTTATAAGAGCTCGGTCAGGCATAGATGACTAGCGAGGGTCGTTAGAAGAAGAGCAGGAGGAGGACTCAACCGAAGGCATAAAAGATTTTGGAAATGGTGATTTAGATATAACCCACCAAAATTGATGTTTAGGCTGAGGACGATAAAGAAGTCGCTTGGGAGCTGTTGTTTTCCAGGAACCGTCATGGATGATATTTGTGACATTTCAAAACTTACCCATCACTGTCAATGAAAGGTGAAGGAGTCGGAAGGAAGCTTGTTAAGGAAGAAATCTAAATACAATTGTGTAGGGTGAAGTGTAAAAACACCAAGGACTTGAACATTTCGGTTGAAATTTTTGCTCATGGGAAGTGATGAGAGCTAGACATCACATATAAAGAAGCATGTGGGAAGCTAAAACGAGACATTATAGTATGGTTAGGCTGTGAAATCATCCATTTTATGTTTAATTGAGATATGAATAGAATTTCGAAACTTATTTCATATGGGTGAGAAAGAAAGCCCAACGCGAAACAGCAGTGAACTTGTTTAACGAATTCCTTACCCAACGAAGAATGGGTTACGTTGCAAATAAGAAGAGTTCATTGTGTGGAAGAACTCGTGAGTTAAATACTCAAGTGTAAATGGGAAAATCTGATGAAGACGACTAGGGTTAATCTCGCCAAGAAATTTGTTAACTCCCCAAGAAGAAAGGGAACGAGGAGGGTTAGGGGAAACCTATCCCCAAGGCAAAGAATTAATTAAATGGTGATAGTGAAACATTACCTGAAGGTATACCCAATAGGGAATCTATTTAAATTCTTACTAAGTGCTAAATTTAGCCAAGACTAGCAAGGTCAACCATGTGTTTCATGGGACTAGCAAAGCCAAAGGAACAGTGGAAATAGAAATTAGGGGCTAAGACTACCTAGTCCAAGAGAAGGACATTCCAAAATAGTCAGTAGGATCAGTGATGGGGGAATGAGAAAGTAAATTTCCATATATGTAGAAACATAGACTACGTGTGTTGAATGTGTCCACGTTGAGAAGTGAGACCGATAAGTTTAAGAGTAGTAACCATGACAGTTAGGCATAACAACTTGATGAGTGAAATTTTCAGTGGAGGAATTGGGTCAAGAGAATTGGGCCGTGAAAATTTACAACTCGAGAGTAGTGGGATTAGGCAAGACTAGTGGAGTCCTCAACAACTATAGCATACCGTATTTCAGGGTCGATGGGACCCGGGAAGTAAAAGAGAGGACAGTAAGGTCATAAATAAGGCCTAGAGATTTGGGACCAACGTTTCAATGATGGGAGTCTAGTCGTAGAACATAATAATTTTCCCCCTACGAGGAGGGGACAACTATTGGATAAAATCCTAGATGTGTAATGATTGCAAATGCTCATGGGTCATGTTGGAAGCTAAGTGATGGGTCCCTACGATTGGGAAAGACTGGTGAAGTTCTGTTTCATCCTTGTGAAAAGTATTAATTCAAGTGTAACGGGTGTGTCACAATATATATGAATTATTAACACTAAAAATTCGCGTGCGAGTGAAGTTTAGTGGGTATGATGGTTTTAACAGTTGGGTTGCAAACATATTTATAATTGATAATGGGACTTTTTGATGTCGTCCGTGAGTGAGGCGGGTGGTAACTAAGAACATATTTTATCGTTATAATTTACTATGACTTTGAGTTAGCAAAGTAGAGCTTATTATGGTAATGTGTAGGGATTGATTACCAAATGTTTGAACGATAGTAGATTGAATGATAAGACTATCGTGCTGGATATTCTGAGTGAGTAATTTACTGTGGTGAGGCGCCACTTGAAATAGGGTTGGGCCTATAAATATATATGAAAATTTCATGGTATCGTCGACTTTAGTGATTATGTTTTCTAGTTATATGTTAACCTGGTGTATATGAATTTATTTACCGATGTGACTCGGGATACATTGTGATATTTATAGAGAAACAAAATATAGCTCGTGAGAGCGCCATGTTTTATGTTCTTTCTAAGGGGAATAAGTTTTCTTTAACATATGAAGACTGTATAAAAATACATATTATGGACTGAGGGCCTTACGAATTTCGAAGATCGGCTATGTTAGGTAGTAGTGTTTCGGGAGGGTTCCTTATTTGGATTTCTCTTTGCGAGACATCCCATGCATGAAACTAGCAAACATCGGGAGTTAGAGAGAAGTCTGGTCGATAGTACATAAGTTTCGTACTTTGGTCATTATACATATATAAGAATATAACTGAGAGATGATAATTCTATTAGGACTTAAGGCCGCTAGAGACGCCTACTCCTGGTATCATTATGAATAGAACAATGATGCCACTGAAAGAGTTGTTAAGTTATGACTAGTGGGGTGGTTGAGTGTACTCATATCCTATCATCATGTCAAGTCCGTGAGAATTAATTTACCAGTGGTACATAGTATTGGGGCACTACTGCGCGAGACATAGGGTGTATGGGCACCCTAGGTGATTGAATCGGGAAGTGGATTATGATTGCCATGTGAATTAGAGAACATTTATATGACACCCCGCCTAATTAAATACCGGGCGATCACTCCTTTATTAAATTAAAATCAAGGTGAATAGTTGGTTCATTCTTAGCATCACTGTAGTAAAAATACCTTTCCAATTTAAACACCCTAAATAATTAAGGTAAGTGTCAAAACCATTTAAAACCTTTTTCTCATTTTATTAAATCCGATTATAAAACCTTAAACCATTAACATCTAAAGAGTCACACATTAAGAATAAAAATAGAATTGAACATACACGAATTTAATCATAAATAATAAATCCCAACATTTACAACACTAAAGGAAAACATCCTGACAGTAACAAATCACCAAATAAAGATACTGAAATATAAAAGAATTACAATCTCTGACAATACCAACTAAATAATGGAAAAAGGGCGACACATGCCCCTGCTGGATAAAGTTGAACTAGGAGTAGAGTCAATAATGAGGTCGTCTAATCAATATCCTGCAACTCCCACAAAAGCTACAGCGCGTTCCGTCCAAAGAATCCTAAGTAAGACACCCATGTGGCTGGGCACCTGTAATACAAATATATATACACAAGAGAGAAGAGGTGACAACAAATGGGTCAGAGCCCGAATGTAAAGCAATTTAAAAATAGTTTAGCAAGTATTTAAAATGCTACCGGCTAATGCAACAGTCATATTAGTATGCGACACTCTCTTGAGAATTCTCACCTCTCATCTAGTGTGCACATCTATCGTACTAATGAACCCCATCTCTCTCTCTAACTTATTCTCCATAAGTTTTAACACGTGGAATTAAGGTTATGATATTCACTTTTAGAAAACCTAACTCTTCAAGATTTCTTACGTTATTTAGAATAATTCCGTATAATTATAGCGTTTTTGAATACTTACAGTGAAGCTGATAAATTTCATATTTTACTTAACTACTATTTTACTCAGTAGAAGGTTCTCATATAGTTACACGTATATATATATATATGTCTTTCTCATATAATATATATATGTACCAACATCACCCCACATAAAATCTATGGTGCTAGACTTCCATATATAAGTATATATATACCAATCACTCATAAATTATATATATACTAACAGAACCCCACATAAAATCTATGGTGCGGGCATACTCTACTATCCAAACCCCGTATCACTCGTATTAAGGGCAATACAAATTCGAAATCACTCTCGAATTGTATTAACACATACACAAACAACATTGAGGCGAAACATAGATTCCAAGTCTCTAAGAGGAAAGCACATACCCGCGTCTCTTAGGACCGTTTGAACTATCATTCCGATAGCCTGTACCAAGGATATATATCTTCTAGGGTACGAGTCAATATCCCCCATAAGGCAACACAGGATAAGATCCTCCCAGCGCGGCAACCTCAGGGATAGCAAGTAGTGTGGGCATGTTTTTCACACAGATATAATATATGCATAATCACCCAATCATATATATATATATATATATATATATATATATACACATCCACATTATTAAAATTAGGTGCGCTCACCACCCATAAATTATAATTATCCGTTATTACACATATTACTCAATTATATCGTAAAACGGCCTCATTCCTTTTATTCTTGTAATTAAGTCATTTTTAACTCACTTCTCGTCTCTCGAAGTATTTCCTTTATTTAAGTGCAATTTCAGTAGGCCTCTCTTGCCTTCTAATCCAACTTAATAGATGTTTCGATTATTCAATCACCACACGTATGATTTCTTAAGTCTGAAAGTCTCCCGTTTACCCTTTATTTTCATTCACATTAAAGTTCCACTTTATTGGATTTCTCTTGACCCTACTGGTCCTTTTTATGTTACATTATATTTTAGCAAATCTAACCAAGGTTTACTATGCATAAAATCGGATTAAGCTAACACGTGCGAAAATGCAGTTTTCCCAGGAGGGTCGATCGATCGATGAAAGGGGTCGATCGATCGAACCTTCAATCGATCGATCGATCAAGCTGTTATGCAGATTCTGCAGCCAACCCGGTTATGGGATTCTCACCCCATACTCCTCCAAATCATCATGTTGCAGTCCCAAACTCCCAATCAATTATACTATAAGTGTTCTATACCAATTCAAACAATTTCCTACGTAACGCATGCGAATTTTCCTCAAGAATCATGGGTTAAAAAGGGGCAAACTCTACATAATTCTTATGAACCCTAATCTTTCCTTTAACTTAATCTCTTTCATTCTTTTTCTAGATTTTATATCTCTAATATCATGGAATTTCGTGTCTCATCCTCTATATGTGAAATGGGTTTCCAGAAATATGATCTCTAACATTATAACATGCAATTTGTGTCTCCAATTTATGTTTTTCTTCAAGAATACTAATCTAATCAACCTAAGACTAATATAAAAGGATGCATTAACTTGATAAAAGCAAGATAGATACTTTTCTGGAAATTTAGTCTCTGATTTGTGGACAAATTTGATGTAGTTGTGTTCCCTATCGCGCGATCTACGTGTTGGTGGTGACGGTGGTGCAATCGAAGGTGTTCTTGCCCTAGAACTCCTTGGAGAGCTTCTCCTCTTCCTCTCCAATGGCCGTCATTAGTATTTCATTGTGTTAACCCTAGAAGATAACATTTCCCATCTGATATAACCCTATAAAATTCGTGGGTTTAATTATCCATAATTACGAAATGTCAAAAACGCCCTCCCGGGGTACTAATTAGGCCTAAAAACGCCCCGAGACCCAAACTAAACCCCTGGGTTCACTTTTCTGACTATCTCGACCCTTTCGGACACTTTGACACACTCAAAATGACCATACGATCAACTTATACAATATTCACTTTTATTTATCAATATTTAGTCCCGACACGATGCGGGCGTGTCCCGACTTAAATTTCCATAATTGCCATTTTATTCACACGTGACAATTTTTATAAAAATAAATCTCATATATTACTATACTCATCTAGTAATATGCAACAAATAATATATTCCCAATAATTACTAACTCTTGTCACTCTAGTAAATATTTAAAACAAAATTAAATTAATTTATCTCAATTAAATTTAATAAATCCTTAAATTTAAAAGCCATGAAAATACGGGGTATTACATACTTCTCCCCTAATAATAGAATTTCTTCCCGAAATTCGGAAAATAGGGTCTACCAGGTAGCACAATTCTGGATATCCTTGTCAGTACGCAAACTATCTACATAGTACGACGCTCAGTCACTATAGCTTTTTCCTCACAGCAACATTGTTTTACATTCTCATTGGAGACACTTCACATTGTGCTCCCAGCCGACAATATTTGCATAGGTCACGTCTATACGTTATAATTTCCTTATCTCACTATCATTAGGAGGCCGCACCTCACTACATGACAAATATTCGGATTTATTCATATACAAAACTCCCATTCTGAGAAAATCATACGAACATTTGATCACTCTTGTTCGCCTAAAACAGTCGTGGAATTCCACCATAGTTATTGGATATTTTATCGACCGATCCAAAAATTCTGATTATCTACTCTCCTTTAAGCATACGGAAGGAGAATAGTCGAGGTTCTTCCATAACAAAACCTTAATAAGTACCTCGTACGCGAGAAACAGGTACGAGTGCTTCTACAGAGCATTCTTGAAATCATCGTACCAAGATTCCAAAATCTCCTTCACGTGGCTCCACTAATCTTTAATCACCATGTGCTTATTCCCTGGCTAAGGGTGATACATCCTACTCGAAATGAAATCTTATCTTCGCTAGTTTGAAATCCCATATCAAAGGTGGGATTCACCAATATCATCCTGATTCAGAAATTCATACTGCGTCGGACCATGCACTGGCACGATCCTTCCTTTTAAAGGAAGTCTGGGGCATACTATTTAATATTTTAAGCCAGCCCAAAGGAATATCAATCACTTCCTTCTCAGCGACTTAATTCACATGTTCGGGATAAACCCTTGATCTTGTTTTGAGGATGAAAACCCATCCAAGAACTTTACCGACTTTACCAACCTCTTCCAATTTCAGGAATTTTCGATAAACACAAAAATTCTTTGGTTGATTCTTCTCTTTCAACCAAACCTTACCTATGGGCAGTGCATGTAGAGACTACTCACTACGTCTCGCTAAACATCGATTCTTCCCTTGAAATGTCTCACATTAAGTGACACGTAATACTCCCCTTCCTTCCTTGGAGTATGCCAAAAGTTCCGACTCCTGCTCTTCTCTCCATGAAGCACACTTCTGGATCTCTTATACTATACTAACATCATTACTCTTTGTATGCGCAAGTCGCCCTCACACTTGAGTAATAACAACTCCGCTCCGAGTGTGCTTCATAACAATTAAATTCTACTCTATTCAAGGAATACCAATTCTTGAATGGCTTCCCACAGCCTTCCAATCAAGTTAGGCCGTGCTATTCTAATTGCACACTTATGTATGGATTATCGCCCCTCATGTGATGTTTAATCCACTCTATCACTTCCACTTCGTTATACTAGTCCCACAGACATATATTTCACACGTCTATTAACACATCCCTTCTACTCGGACTATTTAACTATAGTTAACCAAGATACCCACATTTTTGTAACACTCCGACCGCCCTAGGAGAGCGAACGGCGTGCTACTCATCTGTAGGACTAACTAAATTCAACGGAATAGAAGGAATAGGGCATTCAAATTCCATGACAATAAAAGAGGAATAATAATTCTCAACCTTCCTCTAGATAAGTACAACAATTTTCCCAAATAGGTACAACAACCAAGATAAATCACTAACGCTCTATTCATCACAATAATTATATGTCATCTATTTTGTATAATAAAGTTCTTTCCAGATAATCCAAGCTAAAAATCATTCCAACTGTTATTCTACTCATTTTTTGAACGCGGTTACGACATTTGGGTACTCTCAATCACCCTAGAAATCAAAATTCTTAAATTCTCCTTATCATCGTTCCACCCCTCAACTCGTGGGGATAACTTCCAATACTTTCCTACCAGAAAAATCCGGCTCCAATGACATTAAAACAAAATTCAACTTTCAACTTACATACATAATTACTTGATCCCATATCGACCAGGGTACCGAACTCATGGAATAGTGACCAAACGTCTCCCTATTTCCAACCTTACGCTAAGTTTCATGCGTGGGATGTCTCGCAGAGAGAAATCCAAACAAGGAACCCCCCCGATACACTACTACCTAGCATTTTCGGTTATCGAAATCCGTTAGGTCCTCCGTCCATAGTATATACCCCTTTATTCCGTCCTTTGACAGAAAAGTTACAACTTCTCCCGTAATTATGCTTAACAAAGAACATTTCACCAATTTCACTATCGTCCCGTATTGGTCGATGGTAATTACATTCTATAAATATCGGACACATACGATCGGAATTCTCGAAATTCCCTTCCCTAATAATAGGGGTATAATTCTTAACTCCCACATCTCTATAGGATAAATATAATAATACACTCTTCCTATCACTAAGTCTGGAGTGCTAACCAAAATACTGAGTCAAATCTTTTCGCCCAACAGTAAATTCCGATTCATACCGAATCATATTGGCAAAGTCTATACATACATTGGCATCGAATATCTCGAGCCCACTATCTCCTCCAAAGTCTCTAGAATAGATAATATAAGTGCGAGTCCAACCTTCTTACAGGTAAAACCTCGCCAAAACAAAACATGATGCACTAATGCAACTACTCCGATAGCCTTGCAATAAATGCACACTATCATACTAACCATCTCTATAACACTTTATCAAAGATAATACCATACTCGTATATCGCATCACTACGACGAGTAACCTCAATAAAATACGTAATACTGTTAGTATACTCATTCATCCTCCGCGGATAGCACTAAATAAAAATCCCGCTACACTAGGGAAAAATATTCACATAATAATAATAACGTTTAAAATGATATGCATTAAGCTCGTCTCACATGATAATCCAGTAAGGAACAAAATATGGTGACTCGCTCGTGTCACATAAACACGCCGCATCCTCTAAGGATACAACTTATACTTCCATCCTGGCAATCGTCTTGACTGCACAAATGGTTTTTGGATGTAACACGTCTGCCCAAACCAAACCAAAATTATTTTTAATCGTCGTCCTTTACTAGGCACCGTATTCTTGTCCCTTTTTCTCACTTTGGAACATATTATCGCGAGCAATTTCACTCCGCACCAAAATACCTCAACACATAATCCACTTATCACCTATCCTACTAATCAGATTAGGATTGTCCTTCTCTCGTACTTTAGTAGACTCGATTCCTGTTAGCCATCCCGATTGTTCCCTTAGCTTTTTAGGCCATAAAGATCATGTTACTATCTATAATAGTACTTACTGAATTTACCATCACTTGGTAAGAATTTAACTATCTGAAGCATTCAAATGGTTTTCCTGATGTGTATCCACATACTTTTGTGGTGCTATACCACCACCGTTGTATTCAGTCTTATTCTCGACTCAATTCTTCGATTCTTATAGCTTCGCCCCACAAAGAAGTGTCATCATCTATATTGACAAAATACGACTTTGTCAACCTCTAAATCGACTGTCCATCAGAATTACCTCTTTGAGTGTTATCAACTATTACTACGTGTCGATCTCCCACTCGGAGTCGTTTCCCCCACTTGTATCTACATCTTCCGCTACAAAATTTGCTAACGATTAGGATTCATATCCACAATTGGACTTCTTTCATGCCCTCTTGCGATGAGTTCAGAACCACGTTTACTTCTCATCCTGAACAGTTAAGGAAGGAACATACGGTCAATATTGTACTTAAGGTTCTCCTATAGGCATAGCATTCCACTTCTAAAATTGGTGGTTGAGTCCAACCATTATAATTTCGTCCTTAAAGCCAAGAAAATTTTCTCTAAATTTTCACTTTCAGTTTGCCACACTCCGTCCTATATTTAAGCCTTTGGATACTTTACCTCCTTTAGTAAACACATACAATTTTCGCGTTTCTAAAATTTCCCATTGACAGTCTGTACACGTTTTTGTAATATATTGGGTAAGTTTACCCTCGCACCTCATTTGACTATAACAGCATTTGAAAATCATTGCTGCACCTTAGTCGCCTTTCTAGTCGTGGCTTCTTGTGCCATAATGGAGGTGACCTCGACTACGGTCATCATCCTCGGATATATTTTATAATCTCAACTGAGCCCTGCCTCCTCATGTACGCTTAACGGTCCTCTTCACATCCGTCATCGCTCGATACACGCACACATCCGAATGAAATTAGAATTTACTAATGTATACACCTTATAGCAGGAGAACGAATCCCATCAAAGAAATCGACAGTCCTAAACATAGGGCTCTATATCAAACAAAGCAACGCTGAAAGCATAATAAGCCGTACAGATCCTAAGGACACTAAAACCTGATGCTCTGATACCACCTGTGACACCCCGCCTAATTAAATACCGGGCGATCACTCCTTTATTAAATTAAAATCAAGGTGAACAGTTGGTTCATTCTTAGCATCACTGTCATAACAATACTTTTCCAATTTAAACACCCTAAATAATTAAGCTAAGTGTCAAAACCATTTAAAACCTTATTCTCATTTTATTAAATCCGGTTATAAAACCTTAAACCATTAACATCTAAAGAGTCACACATTAAGAATAAAAATAGAATTGAACATACACGAATTTAATCATCAATAATAAATCCCAACATTTACAACACTAAAGGAAAACATCCTGACAATAACTGTAAGGACACAAATTTCCAATTGAGTCCATATATAGTTTTGGCTCAATTCCGGACAAAAACATTTATTCATAGGAAAGTATTTAATTGTAATATTTTCAAGCCTATGAAGTGTTTGTTGAAGACATAGCGGCAAAGAGTATAAAGCTTCATCAAATATGCTGGTTTGTGTGCCTCGTTTCAACGTCATCAACCATAGTTCCATGCTCCCAAGGTATGAATGCAATATTATATATATAGGAGCTTGGAACAAAGTTTATGGGGTGTTAGGTTTTGTAAAGACTGTGTTTTAATTTTCAGAAAGAATTAAATAAAACTTTAAAATAAGTTTATAAAGTTTTCTGGGCTAAAATCAAATTTTCCAAACTTTCTGGTTTTTCGTTCGATAGAGTCGTTCGAATGAGATTGTCGTTCGAACGAAAATGTCGTTCGAACGAACCTGCCAACGAGTTCCCACCAAAGTATACTGGTCCGTCGTTCGAACGAGATTATTCGTTCTAATGAGATTTCCAACGAGATTCTAATGAGTTCAATCTGGAACGTCGTTAGAAGTGTCGTTCGAACGAAATGTCGTTCGAACGAGATGCCAGTTTTTGGCAGTTTTGCACCCACTTCCCCACTTGGTTTTTAACCAACTTTTTCAGACTTTATTATGTACGGGAATAACAATTTCCAATCTAACTTTTCCATACCATTTTCATCTCTTAGAGAGAGTTTGAGAGCAAATTGTTTTAAGGAAAATGTTCATGTTTTGAGTGAGATTTTTAGAGAAAAATATCCATCACTCTAGTGTTTACACCCAAATGAGTTTATTCCAAGTTCTTATATACTTATCAATTTCTTGGAGTTTGGCACCGATTTTCTCTACACCGAATTGAAGAGAAGTTTTGGGTTTTGCTTCCACCACCCACAAAGAAAGAAGAAGTGTTTCTATATTAAAATACCCACACGGAGAAAGGATCCATGCTCGGGTGACGGTGACCATATAAAGTCCCATCGGTGGATTCCGAGATCGCGGTGGTGTTCCATGGTTATTCTCTAGGAAGAGGTGTCTACAAGAAGAAGCGTCGAGGCTTGAGAGGGATCGAGTCGTGCGTTGTAAGTCTATCTGTCTTGTAATTGTAATTCCGTATCTAGTGGATTTGTGGCTAGGGCCGTCCGAGGTTGTTTCCCGTCTTGGGTTTTTCCTCGTACATCGCGGCGTAGTGTGATTGATGTTTATTTTATCTTGCAAAATAATGTAGAATGCATGTTTAGAATAATTCAAGATAAAATTTGGTTTAAATCATCACACTCATTTAATTTGGGACTAAATTAAATATTATTTAAAGCTTATTTCATTCAAGTCATTTGCTAAAATTTGGTTTCGCCTAATTTGCTAATCTTGATAAATATGACTTAGGCAAATTCTAGGACTTGGATTAATTAATTGGTTTAAGTGAATATATTAATTGATTAATTTTACTTCACTTGGTTGCAATTTTAATTTGTTTCAAGAAAATAAAAATTTATCGTTTGTTTATTTTGTGAACCATCTTTACGCTTTCGCATCATCTCGCATTTTACAAATTGGTATCAGATCTTTGATTTAGAAAATCTTCACGTTTACAAATTGGTATCAGAGCCAAAAATGATAAAATATTTCGTTAAGATCCTTTAAATTTTTGCCTAAAATTGATTTTTCCCCATTTTCATAATTTCCTATTTTCGATGGTTCAAACTACGCGTATTGAAAAGCGCAAATGAAATCGGCACTAAAATCTATCGACGAAAGAGTTTGGATGTCTGTTGTTAACGGGTGGTCCCCACCAACTTATTTAGTTGAAAATGAACGTGTTATCAAACCTGCCGATAGATGGACTGAAAATGAGTTTAAACTTGCTAATTTCAATTCCCGTGGTTTAAATGCTTTGTTTAGCGCTGTCACATCGGATGAATTCCGACGTATTATGACGTATGAAACCGCTAAAGAAGCTTGGGATATTTTACAATTAACTCATGAAGGAACTAGTGTCGTTAAAGCTTCAAAACTCCAAAACCTCACCACTCAATTTGAAACTATCAAAATGTATGAAAAAGAAACTTTTGATGAATTTTATGCTAGACTTTCTGATATTGTTAATTCATCTTTTAACTTGGGAGAGAAAATACCTGACGACCGTGTTGTAAAAAAAATTTTAAGGTCCCTACCCGATAGATTTATTCCAAAAGTGACCGTTTTAAATTCTTTACCCACTTTAGCCTCTACGAAATTAGAAGAGCTTGTAGGTGATTTACAAACCTATGAAGTAGACATGTTTCCCTCTAAAACTGAAAAGAAAATCGAAAAGGGCGTTGCTTTAAAAGCCCGAAAAGAGGTCAAACAAGTAGTAGAGAGCAAGAGTGATAGTGACTCGGAAGACATGGCTTTATTTGCTCGCAAATTTAGAAAATTTCTTAAAATTAACAAAGATAAATTTAAAAATGATTTTAAGAAATTTGAATCTTCTAAGCATGACAAGAACGAGAAGATTTCTAAAGCGGAGAAGATTCCTAGAGCCGAAAAGATCCCTAAACCTAGTAATGAAAATTTAGATAGGGACGAGTCTAATAAGTGTTTTGGTTGTGAAGGTTATGGCCATAGGGCGTTTGAGTGCCCCACTAAACTAAGGAAAGAGGGTAAGAAACCCATTTCATATAATGCGACCCTTAGTGATAGTGATAAGGAAGAGAAGCCCGATTCCCCCACTAAGAAAAATTTTGTGGCTTTTATGGCTAGTCATGTGAGTGATAGTGAGAACTCATCGATTGATGAAACTTTAACTCATGACACTTCCAAGGTCATAGTTTATGATTCTCTTGTTTTTTATGATAGTGAGAGTGGAGAAGAAAGAGAGAGTGAAAATGAAGAAGAGGTTAATGTGAGTGAACTTCAAAATGCTTTTCAAGAACTTTATAAAGAATCTATTAAATTGAAAAAGGCTAATTTGAAGTTAGAAGCCAGTTCAAGAGAGAGTGTCAAGGTAGTTGATGAAAATGCTTTAATAGAAGACCTTATGACACATGATATAACTCTTTAAGAGAAGCTAGAATATGTAGAAGGCGAAAGAGATAGCCTTAGGGGTTTAATGGAATCCTTGAAAAAGGAACTTCTTGCTTTTGAAGAGCGAAATCTTTTATTAGAGTCTAACATTTTAGAATTTCAAGATAAATTAAAAGACTCTAGTAATGTCAAATTTGATTTGGAGTGTCGTTCGGAAAAACTAGATAAAATCTTAGGAACGGTCCAAATTAAAAATGACACTTGTGGTTTAGGCTTCAATACTTGTAATGAATTTACTCATAATGCTCAAGCCAACGTTTTAGGAGAATCTACTAGGAATACATTTAAAGATCACTCCTTAAGTAAATCTTTTCGACATGGTTTCACTTGTACACATTGTGGTCGAAAAGGTCATCTTATGAAATTTTATTTTGATCTTAAACGAATTCCTAGAAAACCCCATAGTAAAGTAACCACGGTAGTTAACGTTCGAACACCCCAAGATAGTCATTCTTCATTAATTTGGGTTAGGAAATCCGACTTGGTTGCCTTGCAAAATAGGGTTTTTGATTCTCATTTACTTTCACATGCTTCCTCCCTTACTAAATCTAAAGGATGAATGTGTTAGTGTTTGCATACTTTAGCGTTTGTACTTCATGCTATATTCACATGCTAAATGTATGCTTATTAAGTCATTTTCTAGTCATTGCCTTATTTCATATCACATGCTAGAAATTATGACTTGTTTATCTTTTTGTATTATATTTTGTGTTTGTATTAATTGAAAAAATATAAAAAGATTTTTGTTTATCATTTGTGTTTTATTTATTTCATTTAAGCTTAATGAAAAATACAAATGATTTTTGTTTGTCCTTTTGAGTAAATATTTATTTTTGATTAAAAATGTCAAAAACTCAAAAAGATTCTAGTTTGTGTGTATTTTAGTTTGACACACTTTATGTGGCATATATTTGTGTTTGAATCCCATCTTTTACGCTCCCACGTGGCTAGAACTTTTGGTTTAGATTTTCAATCCTTAAAATGTTCTTTACTATGTTTTATATGGAGTAGTTGGATTTTGTGTTGTTTAAATGGATTCTATTTT
The DNA here is from genome assembly GCA_949130495.1 of Sambucus nigra. Classification (NCBI taxonomy): domain Eukaryota; kingdom Viridiplantae; phylum Streptophyta; class Magnoliopsida; order Dipsacales; family Adoxaceae; genus Sambucus; species Sambucus nigra. Next base: position 302,887,884 of record OX422207.1, on the reverse strand, counting down.
TATATGCCTCTTTTCACACATGCACGAGCTCTTTTGAAATCTTAATGTCACATGTTATATTTGAGCTTTTTGAGGTGTTCTCCTACCAATCTAGTCATCTACATATCTATGACGTAGGAGGACTAGTGCATGTTAAAATCTGTTGCACGTGAGCTTTGTGAGATAAAAAAAATTATATATCTAAATGTGCACGGGGAAGGGCTCCGAAAGGATGAATTAAATCCTTTGCGATAGTAATCCACCGTTTATTGGATCTAAAAGAAATACGTGATCCAAAGGCCTAAAAACAGAATATTTGGCATTAAAAAGAAAACAATTGCCAAGGCCTATGTTTGTTTGATATATTCATTCAAAAACAAAAGAATATATATGCTTATTGAGGGATAATTGGATGGTATATCAACGGGTTGCACAATGTCCGTTTATCCTAGTTACCTTTAATGTCATGACTCTATTTGGTTTGTAGAATCATCATCATGCTAGGCTTGTATGCATTGTGAATGTTTGTTCATTGAGTTCAATCTTCCTATTGTCACATGAGGTTATATTTAAATGTGATAAAATTTGCAATCAAATGAGAACTCTGTGAATGTTTATTAAGTGTTTGGGTCTAAATTTAATTGTTGCTAGTTCACACCCCAACACTTCCGTTTCCATATGACACATTTTTGCCATACGAGTGTGCAAACTTATTGTATTTTTGTGTCATGTGTGTGTTTATATCTATATATGTGTGCGTGTGCATTTTTGATATATTTCTAGTTTATATATATATGATATTTGTTTTGTCTTTGCCTATGCTTTTATTGCCCATGTGCTTTCATGTCTTATATCTTTATGCTTCAACATGTTGTTTATTAGTTCTTTATCCTTTGCCTATTCCTGAACAAAAAGGGGGAGAAAATGATAGGGGGAGAAATAGTATCTAATCCTATTATTATCGTATCTTAGTTTGGGGGAGAATTATCTTAGGGGGAGACGTCTTTGTAAGTAGGTCATGTGTTTGATAAAGGGGAGAATTAATTTAGGGGGAGTAATTAATTAAAATTGCATTTAATACTTTGATATTCCCTATGCATTTGATGAGTTTGCTTAAGTGTGCAGGATTTCTTCTAAAGCGGCATTGTTTAAACGACAAAGCGTTTGATCCTTGGGTTGAGTCAAGTTTGGGTGGGTTATGTTTTGAGTCTAGTAGAGCTTGAAGTCCCTTTAGGATTTTTGTTTTGGTTTTTTTCCCGGAATAGCCAAAGGGGGAGATTTGTAAGGACACAAATTTCCAATTGAGTCCATATATAGTTTTGGCTCAATTCCGGACAAAAACATTTATTCATAGGAAAGTATTTAATTGTAATATTCTCAAGCCTATGAAGTGTTTATTGAAGACGTAGCGGCAAAGAGTATAAAGCTTCATCAAATATGCCGGTTTGTGTGCCTCGTTTCTACGTCATCAACCATAGTTCCATGCTCCCAAGGTATGAATGCAATATTATATATATAGGAGCTTGGAACAAAGTTTATTGGGTGTTAGGTTTTGTAAAGACTATGTTTTAATTTTTAGAAAGAATTAAATAAAACTTTAAAATAAGTTTATAAAGTTTTCTGGGCTAAAATCGAATTTTCCAAACTTTTTGGTTTTTCAATCGATGGAGTCGTTCGAACGAGATTGTCGTTCGAACGAAAATGTCGTTCGAACGAACCTGCCAACGAGTTCCCACTAAAGTATACTGGTCTGTCGTTCGAATGAGATTGTTCGTTCTAATGAGATTTCCAACGAGATTCTAATGAGTCCAATCTGGAACGTCGTTAGAAGTCTCGTTCGAACGAAATGTCGTTCGAACGAGATGCCAGGCGGGAACAGTTTTTGGCAGTTTTTTTGGCTGTTTTGCACCCACTTCCCCACTTGATTTTTAACCAACTTTTTCAGACTTTATTATGTGCGGAAATAACATTTTCCGATCTAACTTTTCCATACCATTTTCATCTCTTAGAGAGAGTTTGAGAGAAAATTGTTTTAAGGAAAATGTTCATGTTTTGAGTGAGATTTTTAGAGAAAAATATCCATCACTCTAGTGTTTACACCCAAATGAGTTTTTTCCAAGTTCTTATATACTTATCAATTGCTTGGAGTTTGTCACCGGTTTTCTCTACACCGAATTGAAGAGAAGTTTTGGGTTTTGCTTCCACCACCTACAAAGAAAGAAAGAAGAAGTGTTTCTATGTTAATTTACCCACAAGGAGAAAGGATCCATGCTCGGGTGACGGTGATCATATAATGTCCCATCGGTGGATTCCGAGACCGCGGTGGTATTCCAAGGTTATTCTCTAGGAAGAGGTGTCTACAAGAAGAAGCGTCGAGGCTTGAGAGGGATCGAGTCGTGCGTTGTAAGTCTATCTGTCTTGTAATTGTAATTCCGTATCCAGTGGATTTGTGGCTAGGGCCGTCCGACGTTGTTTCCCGTCTTGGGTTTTTCCTCATACATCGCGGCGTAGTGTGATTGATGTTTATTTTATCTTGCAAAATAATGTAGAACGCATATTTAGAATAATTCAAGATAAAATTTGGTTTAAATCATCACATTCATTTAATTTGGGACTAAATTAAATATTGGGTAAAGCTTATTTCATTCAAGTCATTTGCTAAAATTTGGTTTCGCCTAATTTTCTAATCTTGATAAATATGACTTAGGCAAAATTCTAGGACTTGGATTAATTAATTGGTTTAAGTGAATATATTAATTGATTAATTTTACTTCACTTGGTTGCAATTTTAATTTATTTCAAGAAAATAAAATTTTGTTGTTTGTTTATTTTGTGAACCATCTTTACGCTTCCGCATCATCTCGCATTTTACAAATTGGTATCAGAGCTTTGATTTAGAAAAGCTTCGCGTTTACAATAACAAATCCCGAAATAAAGATACTGAAATATAAAAGAATTACAATTTCTTACAATACCAACTAAATAATGGAAAAAGGGCGACACATGCCCTTGCTGGATAAAGTTGAACTAGGAGTAGAGTCAATAATGAGGTCGTCTAATCAATGTCCTGCAACTCCCACAAAAGCTACAGTGCGTTCCGTCCAAAGAATCCTAAGTAAGACACCCATGTGGATGGGCACCTGTAATACATATATATATACACAAGAGATAAGAGGTGACAACAAATGGGTCAGAGCCCGAATGTAAAGCAGTTTAAAAATAGTTTAGCAAGTATTTAAAATGCTACCGGCTAATGCAACAGTCATATTAGTATGCGACACTCTCTTGAGAATTCTCACCTCTCATCTAGTGTGCACATCTATCGTACTAATGAACCCCATCTCTCTCTCTAACTTATTCTCCATAAGTTTTAACACGTGGAATTAAGGTTATGATATTCACTTTTAGAAAACCTAACTCTTCAAGATTTCTTACGTTATTTAGAATAATTCCGTATTATTATAACGTTTTTGAATACTTACAGTGAAGCTGATAAATTTCATATTTTACTTAACTACTATTTTACTCAGTAGAATGTTCTCATATAGTTACACGTATATATATATATATATATATATGTCTTTCTCATATAATATATATATGTACCAACATCACCCCACATAAAATCTATGGTGCTAGACTTCCATATATAAGTATATATATACCAATCACTCATAAATTATATATATACTAACAGAACCCCACATAAAATCTATGGTGCGGGCATACTCTACTATCCAAACCCCGTATCACTCGTATTAAGGGGAATACAAATTCGGAATCACTCTCGAATTGTATTAACACATACACAAACAACATTGAGGCGAAACATAGATTCCAAGTCTCTAAGAGGAAAGCACATACCCGCGTCTCTTAGGACCGTTTGAACTATCATTCCGATAGCCTGTACCAAGGATATCTATCTTCTAGGGTACGAGTCAATATCCCCCATAAGGCAACACAGGATAAGATCGTCCCAGCGCGGTAACCTCAGGGATAGCAAGTAGTGTGGGCATGTTTTTCACACAGATATAATATATGCATAATCACCCAATCATATATATATATATATATATATATATACACATCCACATTAATAAAATTAGGTGCGCTCACCACCCACAAATTATAATTGTCCGTTATTACACATATTACTCAATTATATCGTAAAACGGTCTCATTCCTTTTATTCTTGTAATTAAGTCATTTTTAACTCACTTCTCGTCTCTCGAAGTATTTCCTTTATTTAAGTGCAATTTCAGTAGGCCCTCTCTTGCCTTCTAATCCAACTTAATAGATGTTTCGATTATTCAATCACCACACGTATGATTTCTTAAGTCTGAAAGTCTCCCGTTTACCCTTTATTTCCATTCACATTAAAGTTCCACTTTATGGGATTTCTCTTGACCCTACTGGTCCTTTTTATGTTAAATTATATTTTAGCAAATCTAACCAAGGTTTACTACGCATAAAATCGGATTAAGCTAACACGTGCGAAAATGCAGTTTTCCCAGGAGGGTCGATCGATCGAACCTTCGATCGATCGATCGATCAAGCAGTTATGCAGATTCTGCAGCCAACCCAGTTATGGGATTCTCACCCCATACTCCTCCAAATCATCATGTTGCAGTCCCAAACTCCCAATCAATTATACTCTAAGTGTTCTATACCCATTCAAACAATTTCGTACGTAACGCATGCGAATTTTCCTCAAGAATCATGGGTTAAAAAGGGGCAAACTCTACATAATTCTTATGAACTCTAATATTTCCTTTAAGTTAATATCTTTCATTATTTTTCTAGATTTTATATCTCTAATATCATGGAATTTCGTGGCTCATCCACTATATGTGAAATGGGTTTCCAGAAATATGATCTCTAACATTATAACATGCAATTTGTGTCTCCAATTTATGTTTTTCTTCAAGAATACTAATCTAATCAACCTAAAACTAATATAAAAGGATGAATTAACTTGATAAAAGCAAGATAGATACTTGCCTGGAAATTTAGTCTCTAATTTGTGGACGAATTTGATGTAGTTGCGTTCCCTATCGCGCGATCTACGCGTTGGTGGTGACGGCGGTGCAATCGGAGGTGTTCTTGCCCTAGAACTCCTTGGAGAGCTTCTCCTCTTCCTCTCCAATGGCCGTCATTAGTATTTCATTGTGTTAACCCTAGAAGATAACATTTCCCATCTGATATAACCCTATAAAATTCGTGGGTTTAATTACCCATAATTACGAAATGTCCAAAACGCCCTCCCGGGGTACTAATTAGGCCTAAAAACGCCCCGAGACCCAAACTAAACCCCTGGGTACACTTTTCTGACTATTTCGACCCTTCTGGACACTTTGGCGCACTCAAAATGACCATACGATCAACTTATAAAATATTCACTTTTATTTATCAATATTTAGTCCCGACACGATGCGGGCGCGTCCCGACTTAAATTTCCATAATTGCCATTTTATTTAGACATGACAATTTTTATAAAAATAAATCTCATATATTACTATACTCATCCAGTAATATGCAACAAATAATATATTCCCAATAATTACTAACTGTTGTCACACTAGTAAATATTTAAAACAAAATTAAATTAATTTATCTCAATTAAATTTAATAAATCCTCAAATTTAAAAGCCATGAAAATACGGGGTATTACAATTTAGCCATGGAAGTCGAAACTTATTCCGTAAGATTTTTCAAAATCTTACGTTTCATAAGAAACTGATTTTTAGAGTAGGAAAAGGACTTCTAACACGCCGTGAGGAAAATTCACATGGATCATGGTTAGAAGTACATTTGAGAGAATATAAGATATATTAAGTTATAAATGATATTGTTGATGAGTTGCAATGGAGAGAAATATTGCTCAATTCATTTGCAATGGGTCACCTTCCTGTTGGTAAAGAGTGGACCATCCGAAACCAATAGGGATTTCTCAACCAGTAGAAGTGGAAAGTATTCCAAGATTTTTATCGCGAAGATAACTACTTCCTAGAGGGGTTACGATCCTATATGGGTGATAGTGGATCGATTGACCGAACTAGCTCATGTTGTTGTAGTTAGGACTGATCATACTACGGGACAATATGCATCGATATTTATAACCAAGATAGTGAGGTTACATGGGGTATCACTTGATCTCGTGTCCGATTGGGACGAGATCTTTGTCATTCAATTTTAGGAGAGTGTTCAAGAGGCCATAAGTACCGAGTTGTGATTGCTAAAGCCCATCATCCACATACGAATGGGCAGAATAAGCGGACTAATTAGATGTTAGGAAATAAATTATATGTGTACCCTTGGATCTTAGGGGAGGACGAGCATAGTACCTTTCATTCGTGGAGTTTGTGTACAATAAACTCATATAAGTTCACTTTTGCGCAGGTCTCCAGTTGAGGTATGGCATGATAAACATTGTTGTCCTCCTTGTGTTAGTTAAAGATAGGGGACCAGGTACTATTACAACGATTATAGATGAGTTGGTACTTAGTACATAATGCAGGTAAAATATATAATGTACAAATAACCTACTTAGGTGCGATCGTCGCGAGACGAGATTATATGTATCTTAAAAATGATTAATCTACCATGGTGCAAATAGTAGAAGGACAGATAGCGAATATCTAAAATAAAGTTTAAGTAGTGAAACTTAAACGATACGACTTGGGAAAGAGAAAACGTGATAAGGTAACGTGGAGTTTAAAATGAAAATACGTGAGGTGTTAGTTATTCACGGTATTTGATAGCGTATTGTATGGGCGGTATGGAGTAGTTTACTTGTAAGCGAGAGGACGCGGTGCACAACATATAGCCAGAGTTGTTCTTATCCGGTATACTTTTCTGAATTTTGGGATGAAATTCCGTAGTAAGGGAGGAAGTATGTAATACCTCGTAATTTTAATGCTTTTTAAAATATGATTAAAAGTAAAATGGGGATTAATTGAAATTAATTATGAATAATAATTGGAATTAATTCGGATTGAATATTACTAGAGAATAAAGTAATATGTGATTGATATTTAATATTACTTAGTGATTAAAAGTAATATATGATTATATGGTCGCGAGTGAATAATACACGAATGATTGAAATTAAGTCATGACGCACGTGTGTCGTGACAGGACTAAATTAAAAGGGAGAAAAGGGAAATTATTTTAATACATCCATATGGTCATTTCGACTACGCCAATGAGTCCGGAAGGGTCTAAATAGGCAAAAAAGTCTACCCAGGGATTTGATTTGGGTCTAGGATCAATTGGGAACCAAAAGGACACCCTGAAGGGGCATTTTGGTCATTTTTTGAGGGAGGTGAATAGTACCTGGGGGATTGGAGTTTTATTATTTAAAATTAGAGTGTGTTAAACCAAGATATTATTTACCAAAAGACTACGGAGAGGAAGGGAGAGAACTCTAGGAAGAGGAGGGGTTTTGAGAGCAAACTAAGGGCTGCACCACCTTGCACCACCACCGAAAAAGTGTTTGGAAAGGAGGAGGAGGAAGCATCCTACATACATCTTCACCAAAGAATGAGACATACACCTTAAGGAAAGTTTAATTCTTGTTCTAATTAATGATTATAATATCCATATTAAATTAGAAGGGATAAATGTCCATGAAAACTATAAATCAAAATGAAAAATTGATGATTTTGATGTAATTATTGAAATGGAAATTATTTAGGATTATTACTTTGATGAAATTAGAATTAACACCATGAAATTTTGGGTTTAATTTATGAGGGAATTTGGGGTTTATATGTGTTCTTGAGAAAGAATTCTATCGTGTAGATTTTCCTGAATTTAAAATAGGATTAGTAAGAGTCATCGAAATTCCATAATGATTTTGATATGATTTGATGTTATAAATCATGTACATATTTGAATATATCATTTGGGATGAATTATAAGGTGTTTTTGATCAATTGGTGGTGGTTTTGACGATGAATTATGCTACAACCCGTAGGTAGAAAAAGGTCGAACATTGTATGATTATTTTAGGACTGTTTTAAGAGTAATTGGGTAGTGTGCACACGTGTTTTTGAATAAAATCACGTTCTGAACAACTGTGTATTTCTAAGTTTTTCAAAATTGGAGCAGAAAAGCCTCAAAATTGTAATTTTTTTCGGGCAGATTGTAAGTTTATAGAAAAAAAAGGATTATTGGGAATTAAAATATAATACAGGCTTTTTATAACGAGCCTGGGTTTTGGACCAATAAGTATGAATTGATGGTAGATACTGGAATAATGGATTAAATCCTTTAAGTTAATAAGAGATGTTAGGAGTAATGGGAAATATGAATAAAGTGTGAATTGTTAGTTATGGGATAAACTTGAAATATACTACGTGTGGGATTTGTATATGAGATGAGAGTATAACTATTTGTTGATATACGTACATATGTGGACCAAATATGTATAATAAAATTGAGGTTTAAAATACCATGATGCGTAGGATATTCGAGATATAAGTATATTACGTATGAGACTTGTGATATGGGATGTGCTTATGCCCTATTGTTGATATATATATATATAGGTTGAGTGTATACCTATATGATGATTTGTGTGTATTACATACCTAGCCTACTTGCTATCAATGGGAGGTTTGCGCGTTGAGGACAGTCATATCCTGATGAGCCTGTAGGGGGATTTTTGACTACGCCTCAAAATATAGAACCTATGTACGGGATATCTATGATAATGTGATGACGGTCATATGGGTGAGTAGGTATGTGCGTAGCCCATAGGCTCTGAACTATATTCGCTTCCAATATGTGTGATTTGTGATGATGGTCCGAATGTGATATTGAACCAACTGTCCTTTATAGAGTGATGAGATGTACTGGGACTAGATAGCATAGTAGTGCGTGCACCGCAGTTGTGTCTCAGGTCCAGTATTGTATATATATATATATAATAGAGTGAATGTATATATATACATGTGATATTATCTACCATGTGATTTGTGTAGACGTGAAGGATAAAGAAATTTAAAATTAATTACGTATGAGAACACCTAATTATATGGATATTTGAGTTAATATATTTATTTATTACATGTATCGTGAAGGAAATACGTGGGGAAAGATAAGGGCTATCGTTAGTTGATACAACGAGATAATCTAGTAAAAGTGGGAATAGTAACTAGAATAAATTAAGAATACATTAGGTGTGCACATTAATTGAGAGGTGAGAATCTCAAGTGAGAGTCTGAGAATCTAACATGTATATAATAATTGTTAATTGCAGCATTTATTCACTTGCTATTTTTAAAATCTTTTACAATCAGGCTCTGACCCATTTTCTCTTGCATATTCTCTTCCCTCTTGTATATTCTATATCACGTGTCCAGCCATAGGGACGCACAATTAGAGGATCACATATTTATTTTTTTATGGATGCTTTGGACGGTGGAAGTTACATTAGACACATCATTTTATTGATTCCTGTACTCTGTATTCATTTTCTTCTATGGCATGTTTCCAATGGATCCTTGTCATTTTTATTCTATCTCAGTAATTAGTTTTACTTATGTTGATTTTGGATACATTTGGTTTGACTTGGTTTATTGTATTGAGATGTTTTAAATTGGTAAGTTTATTCCTGTTGTATTGAGTAAGTTGTGATGGTAATTATTTATTATTCATTGTTGTGGATTGGGTTATATGATAAATGATTGCTATTGTTAAAAAGTATTTTTATTTAAAATTAAAAATTTTAACACTAGATTAATTGATTATTAGGTGGTTAATAATGAAAGAAAAAAATTATTTTTTGACATTGATGCTAAGAATGAGCCAACTGAATAATTCGAATTAATTGGATAAAGGATTGGCCACCCGATATTTAATTAAGCGGGTTGTTACATTGAAGTCAACCAAAAACTACCAAGTAGAAAGTATAAGATGATTAGAAGAAGTTCAACAAGAAAAACCAAAAGATAAGATAATTACCAAAGCTAAATTGTGAAATGCCCTCTCAATTAGCCTTGACCTGGACATGTAGGCTAATACAACTTGATCAGCAGGGAGAGTTCCAGATTTTATTAAAACCTTGGACAATCTAGGGTTAAAAGAAACTGAAGCAGACTCAATGTCACCAAGGTTAGATTGGATTTTCCTTACCAACTCTTGTTGATCGTCTAGAGTTTTCTTTGCAACCAATCCTTGCTAGTCAGCTTGAGTTTTCTAGGCTTGTCTTTGAGGGTCATGCAAACCTCTCTTAACTCTCTTAAGTTGAGACATTGTAGTTTGATTCACATCAGTACCAATGACTTGAGGCCTCTTATCACTGGCCTGGGATTTATTCTCAACTGGCTTCTTACCAGTGTCAGTATACTTCTTAGGGGAAGAGATAATGGTCCACTCATCAAATTGGGCATCATTCTTTTCACCATGTTCATTGAAGGATAAACACTGATTTCGGAGATATTAAAAGACTCAAAAGATGATAAAGTTACTCCTTGGATGAATTTGGTCCCACATGATTCAGTAAACGAAGAAGTGAAAATAGCCTCCTCTTCCAAATTGATGGCAACGTGGGACATAACAAGTGTTTGTCAGGAAAAAAGGAAGTCATAGAGCTTTTATACCCTAACAACAAGGAAGTAACTCGGGGATGCTCTTCTCCAATTATTTGATTAAGTCCCTATAGAAATTTGATCTCTTCAAGATTAATCTCACCTTCTTTAGGAAACCTCTTCTTGCTTTCCTTTGTATAAAAAAGAAACAAAAAAGTTAGTCGGCAGAACTTAGAAACACATAACAAATGAAGAAAAAAATAAAGAATAGAATTACAACCTATGCCATGCCCTACTTGAGGTCATCTGGACCTAGTATAAAACACTCCCTGTGGAAGAGAGGCATGATGCCAGTTCTTAACACCTACACCATAATTCCAATAGTCCTTATTGGAATCTAGTAAATTCACTACTAAAGCTGTATTGGCTTGCCTAGCCTTCAAATCATATGTGTTTTCTCCAACATTACCCCATTTATAACAAAACATTATCTCATGGACCCCAACATGGGTCCAATAAATCTCGTTCAACCTATTGACACCATTTATAACCCTCCAAGTGTTGGGGATACTCTAGTAGAAACTACACCAAAATATTGATAAAATTAAAGGAAAATAGGGTTTGGTGGAAAAGTGAAGCCACACTCAACAATGAACAAGGTGGGGATCCAATGACCTTCAGGAAGAGAATATACGTTTATGGGACCTTGTGCTATTTTTAAATCTACCAAAGCTATTTTTTTTTCTTTTTTCTCTAAACTACTCTAATGAACCCTCATCCATAATGTGAACCATGGTGCAAATAAAGAAAAGGATGGTAAAAAAGAGAAAGAGGGAAAAAAGGCTTACATGGATTTAAGGGTTATTGCAAGAGCTGGAGAAAAATGAGGGCAAACAAAGAAGCAGTAAATGATCGTAGAAAGAAAGCTTGAAGACAAAGGAAAAGGTAAGTGTAGAAGATTTGAGGAGAAAAGAAATGGGGTGAAACTCCTGCCTATTTATAGGTTTCCTCGCTAAATGGGAATGGAATAATTAACTAAACAAACGATTGAATTACCACTGACTGCATGCCTACTAAAGCTTCAAAAGCCCATCGTACACTTTGGCGATTAAAAAAAGTTTGAATTGTTTACAAAAATGCCATTATCAACAGTACCAATGAAAACTTTTTACAAGTGTGGGAAGTCGGTTTCCTACCACTAACTCAAGCAGTACGCCAAGCAACATTTGGAGCAAAATACACCATACTTTCGATCAATCATTAAGCATGGAGCATTAGGGGCTTTATTATATGTTAAAATTACTCTCCCTCATGGACCAATGATTAATGTTCACTTGTCTTTCTACATGGCCGACTAGCCACCTTAATCGGCATCAGAGATACTTACTCGGATAGAAAGACGACCAACTCTGGAATACAAACCATCAGGAATATCAAAAGTTACTCGAATGGGATGCCAACGAGCACTGAATTCCAAGAGTTTCATTTAGTATACACAGATGTAACTGCCTAAAAATATAAAGGCGTTCCATATCTAGGGTTTGACACCATTATAAATACAAAATACTCCCTCAGCTCCAGGGGAAATTGAATTATTCTCAAACATACCACACTGAGCTATTGTAACCAACATCAATAAAATTAATAGTGGACATAGGCTTTCTTCACAGCCAAACCATTTCAAAAATCTCTTCTCTTGCATGCTTGATTTGATTAAACTACTATAATTTATCTCTGCCTAAAAATCTAGATTAAGTCCATTATTAGACATCAACATAATCCATGAACCCAATGCTAGAATATCTTTTATTTTGTTTTGTTAAAAGGCATGAACAAGTGAGGTAATTGCAGTAAAATGGAAAGCAAGTTATAATTTGGGGTTTAAGGACCGAATCCACTTTTTGGGGTTTTTTATGCTTATGATAATAAGTCTAGTGATATATAAATAATTAAAGAGTGATTAAGCTGAGGAAAAAACAACAAAATGAAACAATATACTAATGAGTGAAAGTGAATAATATCACTAAAATAAACAGTTTGAATGAGTAGTACCCCTTCTATGAGGCATGAATTTTTACTTAGATGGTGATGTAGGCTCATTTTGGTGGTCTAATGGTGGTAAGGTGAGGTGAATGGGTGATGTAATGGAATGTGGGAAGAAAGTTTTGAAAGGGATGTGTAAGAGACTACACACTGATTTTAAGGAAGTGCTTTCTTAGGATTTGGAAAGGGTTACTTTAAAATGAGGTCATTTCATCCTTAAATAGGAAACCTTTAGGTTAGGGGATCTGTTGATCGGCATGGTCCTAGGTTTGCTTATAAGCATACCCCCTAACTTGGGGGAAAAGTAAAGTAACACTATGCTGATAGGCATAGGTCTAAGGGTTCCTATATATATAGTTAAAGGTGGACTTTCTAGGAACGATGGGAATAAAATGGAAATCATGAGTTCAAATCGAGCATGGTTGGGACTATTGAAAATAGGATTTAGAGCTCTTAAAAAAAAATTAGGAAACTTTTGGGCTTGAGAGCGGACCAAAGTAAAATGGAGCTCGGATGTGGCCAATAACCTATTGATTAGAATTTTGGGCGGAAACATTAATTAAGTATGAATAGTGATGAGTATTTGTGCATGATACGAATCGTTGAAAAGGGTATTCAGAGCCCTATGGAAGTTTATTCATCTACCCTTGGATTTGAGGGTTGATTGGAGAGAAATGGAGCTCGAAGGGGTCCGATGGTCTATTGATTAGGGTTCCAAAGGGAAAAGGAAAGGAAATGTGAATCGTATGGAAGATTTGCACATAGTATAGACCATTAAAAAGGTTATTCAGATCCCTATCAAGGTTTATTCGGTTACCCTTGATTTTGAGAGCTAAACAGATTCAAATGGGGATCAAAAGCATCTGATAGTATCTGGATTAGGGTTCTTATGGGAGGACCAGGGTGCAATGGTTTAAGGGGTTGTGCTTGGGACCTATAAAGTTGTATGAGGGTACTATAATTGAGTGTCTACACATCCCTTATATTCTTCCATGTTATTGGTGTAAGGGAACTCAAGATTAATGGAAACATGAGTGTGAGAGTCATTGGGAACAATCAGGAGTATCAAAATGACATGTCCCCTCTTCTTGGAAGTTTTTTCAAATGACATATACGATTAGAGCTCTTTGTGAGAAGTACAGAGAATATCCTCATTTGGAAATTAAGAAATCCATATATCATTTTCTCCAAGGGTATGGTCAGCTAAGTAATTATAGATCTCTCTTCCTTCGATATCTTTTTACGTGAAATAGGTGATTTTGAATTCAGTTAGAAAAATTAGACAAAGATCCATACGGAACAAAATCTTGTGGTATTGAAGTTTTTGAGATACCAAACTAAGGTGACAAACACCTTCTCCAATGTTGACTAGTTCACTATATACCCCGCCAATTTTTTATTAGCGTAGTAAATTTATCTATCCTTACAAAATTGTTCAATATATTGGGTTATCATAGCCCCATTCGCAGTGTTGGTGATAGTTAGGTACAAAATGAGGTATAAACCTAATGTAGGTGGCATGAGTGATCGAGCGCGAAAAGTAGCGTCGCGTCAGAACGCTAATCGTTGTTTTCGTTTTGCCTACTCAATACAAAAACCTAAACTACGACTGAACTTGCGAGGCAAGTACAACGGTAAGTCGGGTATCGTAAGAAATCCACAGGGAGTGATTGAATTTTAGATGTTAATTGTTTAATTACTTCAGGAATAAAAGTGTAAAATAAATAAATGAAAAGGTGATAGTTGGGAATGGTGACAAAAGAGAAAAAGGAAGAAGTTAACACTATACTACAATTAATAAAACGAGAGTCAGGATCGCATCCCCACCATGGGCTAAACAACTAATAATTAGAATTTCGGTTCGAAAATATTTAATCGAGCATTTTCAATTAAGCATAAACATCACACAATAAGGAATTTAACCAAAAGTTGCGAGATTAAACATTTAATCAAAAATGGTCACACGCGGATTAAATTCGAATTATCGCTATAAACACTAATGTTGCGTGACAAAAAAAGTTAAACGCATAATAATCCGACTTTAATACCCGAGGTTTCAATTAAATGCAATTTTCCCCAAAACCTAACTTTCGGAGCTCGACGCCCATTAATGGCGGAAATGCAATCCCAACCCGTTATCTACGGACAATACATGGATTAAACTACTTTAAACAACTAATTAATTAATTAAAGCAAGAAATAAATAACTACAACTAATTATCTAGGCAAGAAATGGAATGACATCAATGGAAATAAAGCAAGAAAAGGAAATACAATTATATTAATGGAGAAGAAGATGAATAGTGTTACTTACAAACCCAAATGGTGCAAACCCTAGAGAGAGAAGCTCCACCACCAAAATCCCCTCTTCTAACCTAAAATGAATTATATCAAGTCTAAAATTGATCTCTCCCTTTATACAATTCTTTTACCCAAAACTACCCCACCAAAATCCACTTAAAAATAGCAATTTGCGGACTTTCTATAGGGCCGAATCGATTCGGAAAAATTCCGAATCGATTCGCACCTACAGGTCTGCAATCTGCAGCTTTGTCCTGTTTTACGGAAAATGCCGCCATTTCTTCGTTATAGCTCGGAATGAGGCACGGTCGGAGGCTAAGCGAAGATAACTCAGAGGAATACAACATCCAAGAAGACATTGGGCCAAAAAAACCAAAATATGAAACGACTAAAATGCCCTTGAATGTGACCTTGAGTGTGAATTTGAAGTAAAAACCATCCTAAAAATGCCATAACTCTTTCAATACAACTCGGAATCATGCACTGTCGGCGGCCACGCGAAGAGAAATCAAAGGGCTTCAACTTCCGTGAAGAGCTCGGGATTCAAACCCAAATGCTGGAATTACTAAAATGCCCCCGAAGCTGCAAAAGTCGACCAAACATTTTCGGAAAGCGTCTGAACTTCATACTAAGCATCCAAATACCTACAAAAGCCCAATTAACCCCTAAAAAACATGTTAACATAGAAATCGGAGGTTGTCTGGTTAACGAGCATAAGTATAGGGATTAAGATACCCAAGGGGGCTAATAAGGCGTAGGTTAACGGGTGAAATACGCAATATTTGCGTCGTATCACACCCCCTAACTTACACATTGCTAGTCCCTAGCAATGAAATAAGAAACTACAAGAACTACAAGCAGACCAAAAGTAGGATAAGTACAAAAATATGGTATAAATGCATAAGGCCACTTTCGCGGGCGATTCGATTGCATTTAGCGTATGCAATAAGCCGTTAAACCCCTAGGTCACCCTAGTGGACGAGTGTCGTCTCGTGAGGGTTTTCAGGGATGGTACCCACAAACATCACATGGTTTCCTCAAAATATGCCCAACCCAACATGCGACAAACTCAACAACAACGAAAAAGATTTCAAACATGTTATTAGCATATTGAATGAATTCAAGCTAAAGTCCGTTGTTATTAACAAGTTGAATGCACCTCATAGAATTGAAACTTAAAAGTGGGAGGGGGGAGAGCATATGCAAAATATGATTTGGCAAAAAACTTAAATAAACCGGATAAACATAAAGGCAAGCATATATTCAATCCTCACGGGCATTAGGAGGTAATACACGGAACATGCGGGCTAAAGAGTAAATGTAAATGGAAACTAGGCCGCACACATGTCACAAAAGAAGAACGCTATATAGGAAATGAAAAACTTGTAATCTCAATGAAAGGATAACGCACACTAAAAGAGGCGAAATGCATTTTCACAGATTATCAAAACTATTTAAACTTTTGGATTACATCAACCTAAGATCACATAGGACTTGTAATAGGGTTGTAATGTAGGATAGGCTAGGGTGCGAAATAAAGGAATGTATGTACGGATTCAAAGTGTTCGGGATGAAAACTCGGGATAATGGAAAAATGCGGGCAATATCAAAAATTGGAAAACAAGTTCCAAAACAAGCATTAAATGTATCATTTGGAGATTAATCAAAGCTTATTGAACTATACACAACATATACAACTTTCTCTTTCTTTTCTTTTCTTTTCTTTTCTTCTTTTTCTCATTTTCTCTTTTGTTTTCTTTTTGCTTTTTGCTTTCTCTTTTTCATCACTTTTTCACTACTTCTTTTCTTTACTTATCAAACTCTCATATGCTTAAATTGCAACCGACATCATAACAACAACATTCAATCCCAAGTAACATTCCAAACAAAGGTATGGAAAGTGTATGTATGGGCTAAAACTCCAATTTAGAGTTGGTTATGGCAATTTGGGTTATGAAAAGAAAGGTTGTATTTAGGCTCAAATGGGTTAACGAGGGTAAGCATATAAGGGTGAGGTCAAGGCTAATATGGGTGATATAAGAAAGAGGGCCTATGATCATTTCATAAAGTTTACGCAATTCTCGAGTCAAAACAATATATGAAAATCATGCTCAAGTAACACATTTCAAGTATGGACTCAATTAATGAACGATCAATGAAAGAATAGTGAGATTACCAACGAATTTAACGTTTTCAATGAGAAAAGAATAGTGTATAACACTCACAAACGACGAAAGGTACAAAGCTTACTCGGTGTAAGTATATACAATGCAACAAAAGATTACCGAGTTATAAAAATCTTAAACCAAATCAATATAACAAGGAAAGTGCATATGCTCATGGGATAAAGTTTAATTCATGAAGTTATTCACAATATCAATGATTTGAGGACTAAAGTCTAATAACTTCTAAAATCGAGAACATGCATCATTGAGTTGTCTATTGGATCGGGCAATTATTGAAATTTATCACTGGAAACAAGGCAAAATGCCCAACAAAGGAGAAAAAAGAAAGAAAATATTTTTGAAATTTTTCAAATTTTTCACAAAAAGGCATACTAAGTAACTAAATGTGAGCAAATCCATGGACTACACATGAAATGGATAGAATATCCTATACCCCCTAACTTAAATGTTGCATTGTCCTCAATGCGCATTAAGAACACAACACAAAGAGAGGAAAAGAACGATATTACCCAAAATTGGAGCGATCTCCATAAGCGCGAGTCCAAAGGAATCTACAAAACAAGTTAGTACCGAGCATAGCAAAAACAAATAACAAAAAGTTAACTAGTTACACTAGACTAAATAAAAAGGAAAGAAAAGTAGGAAAGAAAGAAAATTAAAAAGCTAACTATTTACAACCTACTATTTAGGCTTCACACTAACTATACACTAGAAATCTAAATAGTTGAGGGTCCACCCAAAAAGGGATTTGACTTTGAAAGATCAACGGTGGACCCTCCAAAGTGAACATGCCTCCCGAAAGATATGAATTCCGTTTGAACAACGGAAGGCATGTGGGTAATGAAAAAAATGAACCATCGCCAATTTGAAATTTTGGGCGGACGATGGGGGATTTGGATAACAAGGGGGAAAGATACACTTGAGGTCCAAGAAAAATCGACTCATCTCCCAAAGATTTTTCAAATGGAATTGGAGATGGTGCACACATCGGGATAACATCCATCGAAAACAAATCCGGTAAAGAGTCCTCATCCGCAAAAAGTGTAGAAATTTTAAAAGTTTCTACCGACTCATAGGAATCAACCGGTAATTCTAATGGTTCAATGACGGAAAACGTATATGGTAATGAAATAAATTCAATCTCCATCAACATATCGTCAGAAGGAGATTGAATTTCGGGGGAGAGAGATGCACATTCGATGAGAAATTCTTTGAAAAATTGAGGTGAAACACAAGTTTCCACCTCCTCGTTGTTTTGTGCATAAGAATTCACCTCATCGCAAAGTGCATCAAGTCTCATTCCAGCATCATTTAAGCTTTCCAAACCTTGGTAATAAAGAAGCAAAGTCTCTTCCAAAGTAGGCTTCCTCGGCTCAAGAGCCTCAGACTCCTCATTTGGTTGAAACTCGTCTTCGAAAGTAATGAAATGAAAATCATCATTGGATTCGAATAATGAATCCAACTCAAGCTCCCAATAACGATTTTCATTCCGATAAATGTTTTCAAGTCTTTCATTTTCAAGAAAATCTTGAAAATGAAAAACTTGAAAACTATCCCCAAAGTATGAATCATTAGAATAACCGTAATAACTATAATAGTAGGACATGATTACCTCTTTGTTTTCAGATAGATAATCCGAGCAAGAAAGTGAGCAACCGCGAATCAAATTTCTTAGCGCTCAAAGTATGCAAATCCTGCAAAAAAGGTTAAAACAAAGAATACAAATACAAAAGGAAAAATACTACGAAATAATAAAACAATTACTATCTAAAACACACTCCCCGGCAACGGCGCCATTTTTGATCGAGCGCGAAAAGTAGCGTCGCGTCAGAACGCTAATCGTTGTTTTCGTTTTGCCTACTCAATACAAAAACCTAAACTACGACTGAACTTGCGAGGCAAGTACAACGGTAAGTCGGGTATCGTAAGAAATCCACAGGGAGTGATTGAATTTTAGATGTTAATTGTTTAATTACTTCAGGAATAAAAGTGTAAAATAAATAAATGAAAAGGTGATAGTTGGGAATGGTGACAAAAGAGAAAAAGGAAGAAGTTAACACTATACTACAATTAATAAAACGAGAGTCAGGATCGCATCCCCACCATGGGCTAAACAACTAATAATTAGAATTTCGGTTCGAAAATATTTAATCGAGCATTTTCAATTAAGCATAAACATCACACAATAAGGAATTTAACCAAAAGTTGCGAGATTAAACATTTAATCAAAAATGGTCACACGCGGATTAAATTCGAATTATCGCTATAAACACTAATGTTGCGTGACAAAAAAAGTTAAACGCATAATAATCCGACTTTAATACCCGAGGTTTCAATTAAATGCAATTTTCCCCAAAACCTAACTTTCGGAGCTCGACGCCCATTAATGGCGGAAATGCAATCCCAACCTGTTATCTACGGACAATACATGGATTAAACTACTTTAAACAACTAATTAATTAATTAAAGCAAGAAATAAATAACTACAACTAATTATCTAGGCAAGAAATGGAATGACATCAATGGAAATAAAGCAAGAAAAGGAAATACAATTATATTAATGGAGAAGAAGATGAATAGTGTTACTTACAAACCCAAATGGTGCAAACCCTAGAGAGAGAAGCTCCACCACCAAAATCCCCTCTTCTAACCTAAAATGAATTATATCAAGTCTAAAATTGATCTCTCCCTTTATACAATTCTTTTACCCAAAAATACCCCACCAAAATCCACTTAAAAATAGCAATTATCGGACTTTCTGTAGGGCCGAATCGATTCGGAAAAATTCCGAATCGATTCGCACCTACAGGTCTGCAATCTGCAGCTTTGTCCTATTTTACGGAAAATGCCGCCATTTCTTCGTTATAGCTCGGAATGAGGCACGGTCGGAGGCTACGCGAAGATAACTCAGAGGAATACAACATCCAAGAAGACATTGGGCCAAAAAAACCAAAATATGAAATGACTAAAATGCCCTTGAATGTGACCTTGAGTGTGAATTTGAAGTAAAACCCATCCTAAAAATGCCATAACTCTTTCAATACAACTCGGAATCATGCACCGTCAGCGGCCACGCGAAGAGAAATCAAAAGGCTTCAACTTCCGTGAAGAGCTCGGGATTCAAACCCAAATGCTGGAATTACTAAAATGCCCCCGAAGCTGCAAAAGTCGACCAAACATTTTCGGAAAGCGTCTGAACTTCATACTAAGCATCCAAATACCTACAAAAGCCCAATTAACCCCTACAAAACATGTTAACATAGAAATCCGAGGTTGTCTGGTTAACGAGCATAAGTATAGGGATTAAGATACCCAAGGGGGCTAATAAGGCGTAGGTTAACGGGTGAAATACGCAATATTTGCGTCGTATCAATGAGCACCAGAGCTTAAGTGATGTATTACTAGATTTTATCAAATTCTTATCTATATGACTCATTACAAAGTTTGGTTGAATCCTTTCAAAGGAGATTGCACATGTACTCACAGAAGGAATTGAGTTGGCTGATGAACCAACTAAAGTATTAGATCTTACCCTGAAATAAAAAACTTCTTTCTCATTCTCAAATGGTGTAATTTCAAGGATTTCTTTTTGTTTGGAACCATCTTATTTCATCCCTCTTTCACATATTTTATATCCAAGATGTAGAAGTGTAGAGCCCCCTCCCCCCCCCCCCCCCCCCCCCCCCCCCGATTTTAAACTCTTTTCAAATCATATTTCCTTTTTATGAAATAAATGCGGAAGCATTAGGAGATGGTTCAACTTAAAATAACAAATTTTAATTTCATCTTCAAATTAAAATTAAAACACAAAGTGAAATAAGTTGGAATTACACACACTCTTTGAATTTAAGTTAAAACGCCATTAATCCAAGTCCTAGAATTTGCCTAAGTCATATTTATCAATATTACCAAATTAGGCCAAACCAGTTTTAATCAATATACTTGAATTAAATAAACATTACCCAATATTTAATTATGCACCAAATTAAATTAAGTGTGACAATTAAAACCAATTTTATCTTGAATTATCCTAAGCATGAGTTCTAAGTCATTGTACAAGATAAAATAAATCAATCACAATACGCCACGATGTACGAGGAAAAACCATTAACGGGAAACAACCTCGGATGGCCCTAGCCTCAAATCCACTAAGTATGCAATTTACAATTACAGGACAAAAGACTTACATCAAATGACTTGATCCATCTCAAGCCTCGACGCTCCTTCTTGCAAACACCTCCACTTAGCAAATAACCCCGAAGCTCCACCACGGTCTCGGAATCCACCGATTGGACTTTATGTGGTCACTGTCACCCGAACTAGGAACCTTTATCCAAGTGGGTAAATCACGAAAAACCTCTTCTTCTTTGTGGGATTTAGAAGTAAACCCAAACTTCTCTTCAAACTAATGTAGAGATAAACCCGGTTCCAAACTCCAAGCAAGATGTATATATATGAACTTGGATGAACAAACTATGGGTGTGAAACTAAAGTGTATAATGATTTTTCTTTAAAAAATTGACACTTTAAACAATGAACTTTTCCCTAAAACAATTTTTCTCTCAAACACTCTCTAGAGGTTGGTAGGATGTGAAAAGTTAACATTGAAAAAGTTATTCCCACACATAGATATTCAGCAAAAAGTAGTGGGGTAAAACCAAATGGGAAAGTGGGCAAAACTGTTTAAAACTGCCCCAAAACATGTTCCCGCCAAATCTCGTTCGAACGACATTCTCGTTCGAACGAGTCTTCTAACGAAGTTCCAGTATGAACTTGTTAGAAGCTCGTTAGAAATATCGTTAGAACGACCAGTTCGTTCGGACGACATTTCGAACGAAATTCCAGTATGCCATAATGGGAAGTCGTTGGCAATCTCGTTCGAACGATATTTCGAACGAACTCACAGAATGTTCAAAAATTCTTTTTAAGACCAAAAACTTTTATATACTTTATATATAAGTTTTAGTAGAAAACATTCTTGAAAAGAAACACAGTTTTAAAAACCTAACACCCAATATAAACTGTTCCAAGCTCCTATATATATAAGTAATGCATTCATTCCTTGGGAGCATGGAACCACTATTGATGACGTTGAAACGAGGCACAAAAAACTCAGCATTTTGATGAAGCTTTATTCACTTGTCCACTACGTCTTCAACACGTCATAGGCTTGAAAGATGATCAATATACTCTATCCTATGACTCAAACGTTTTTATCCAAAATTGAGCCAAAACAACAAAGGACTCAATTGGAAATTTGTGTCCTTACAAATCACCCCCTTTGTCTATTCCTGGACAAAAACCAACAAAAAATCCTAAAGGGACGTCAATCTCACTAGACTCAAAGAGCAATGTCCCACCCAAAATAAAAATACAATGCTTGACTCAAACAATCCAAGGATTAATATCTTTGCCGATGTTGAATGTTGCCATTTTGAAGTATTCCTGCACACTTAAGCAAACTATCAAACACATAGGGAATATCAAAATATTAAATGCAATTAAACAATTACTCCCCTAAATTAATTCTCCCCTTTATCAAACAAATGACCTACTTAGAAAGACGTCTCCCCTAAGATAAATATCCCCCAAACTAAGATACGAAAATAATAGGATTAGATACCATTCCTTTATCAAACAAATGACCTACTTATAAAGATGTCTCCCCCTAAAATAAATCTGCCCCAAACTAAGATACGCCAATAACAGGGTTAGATACCATTTCTCCCCCTTTTTGTTCAGGAATAGACAAAGGCTAAAGAATCAAAACAGTAACTTATCTCCCCCAAATAAAGCATATACACCCTCTAAACTAAGCAAGGGATAAAAGAATGGGATAACAAGCTAAAACATGTAATTGTGCATAAAGTGATGAGAACGTTAAAGCATATGGGCAACAAAAGTTCAACTAATCCAAACAATAACATCGGATACCAAGTAGGATGCAAGAAAATGATACCAATATGGTATATAAATTATTAAGCATGTGATATCAACAAAGAATGCAGTAAGATGGATACCAAGTATGAATTAAAGCATATATGGATTAGAAATCAAACAAATATCAAATATATGTATACATAATATATACCAAAGAGACTCAAGTACACACATATAGATATAAACACACAAATGACACACACAAAATATAATAGGAGTATTTCACACTCGTATGGCAAAAATGTGTCATATGGAAACGGAAGTGTTGGGGTGTGAACTAGTAACGATTAAATTTAGACCCAATCACTTAAACATGTTCACGGAGTTCTCATTTGATTGCAAACTTCATCACATTTGAATATAACCTCATATGACAATATAGATTGAACTCAATGAACAAACATACACAATGCATACAAGCCTAGAGTTTTGATGATTCTACAAACCAAATAGAGTCATGACATGAGATACGCAACTAGGATAAACGGACATTGTGCAAACCATTGATATACCATCCAATCTCCCTCAATAAGCATTTATATTAATTTTGAATGAATATATCAATCAAACATTAGGCCTTGGCAATTATTTTTCTTTTAATGCCATATTTTCTGTTTTTTGGCCTTTGGACCACATATTTCTTTTAGGTCCATTCAAAACGGTGGCTTACAATCGCAAAGGATCACTAAGTCCTTTTGGAGCCCTTCCCCGTGCACATTTATATTTATCATGTTTTCATTTTTCACACAAATCTCACGTGCAACGGATTTTGTCATGCACTAGTCCTCCTAAGTCACAAATATGTAGATGACAAGATTGGAAGGAGAACACCTCACATAGCTCAAATGTACATATGAAGTTAAAATTTCAAAAGAGCTCGTGCATGTGTGAATAGATGCATATAAAAATAGAATCCTTTTAAACAACACAAAATCCAACTACTCCATAAAAATATGGTAAAGAACATTTTAAAGATTGACAATCTAATCCAAAAGTTCTAGACACATGAGAGAGTTAAATGAGGGATTCAAACACAAGTATATGCCACTTAAAGTGTGTTAAACCAAAATACACACAAAATAAAAATATTTTGAGTTTTTGACATTTTCAACCAAAAATACAAATATTTTCTCAAAAGGCAAACAAAAATCATTTGAATTTTTCATTAAGCTTAAATTCCAATAGATAAAAACCCAAATGATAAACAAAAATTATTATTCTAGCATGTGATTAAGCATGGGGCATAAACTAGAAAATGATTAAACAAGCATACATTTAGCATGTGAATATAGCATGAAGAACAAACGCTAAAGAATTCAAACACTGACACATTCATCCTTTAGATTTTGCAAGGGAGTAAGCATGTGAAAGTAAATGAGAATCAAAAACCCTATTTTGCAAGACAACCAAGTCCGATTTCCTAACCCAAATTAATGAATAATGACTATCTTGGGGTGTAGGAATTTTAAATATGTTGGTTGCTTTACGTTGGGATTTTTTAGGAATACGTTTAAGATCAAAACAAAATTTCCTAAGATGACCTTTTCGACCACAATGTGTACAAGTAAAAACATGTCGAAAATATTTACCTAAGGAGTGATCTCTAAAGAAATTCCTAGTAGATTCTCCTAAAACATTGGTTTTGGCGTTATGAGTAAATTCATTATAAGTATTGAAGCGTAAACCACAAGTGTCCTTTTTAATTTGGACCGTTCCTAATATTTTATCTAATTTTTTCGAACGACACTCCAAATCAAATTTGACATTACTAGAGTCTTTTAATTTATTTTGCAATTATAAAATGTTAGACTCTAATAAAACATTTCTCTCTTCAAAAGCAAGAAGCTCCTTTTTCAAGGATTCCATTAAACCCCTAAGGCTATCTCTATCGCCTTCTATATATTCAAGCTTCTCTAGAAGAGCTTTCTCATGTGTCCTAAGGTCTTCAATCAACACACTATTATCAATGACCTTGACACGTTCTTTCAAACTAGATTCTAAGTTCAAGTTAGCTCTTTTCAATTTAATAGATTCTTTAAAAAGTTCTTGAAAAGCATTTTGAAGTTCACTCACATTAACCTCTTCTTCATTTTTACTCTCTATTTCTTCTCCACTCTCACTATCATCAAAAATAAGGGAATCAAAAACATTGACCTCGGAAGTGTCATGTGTTAAAGTTTCATCAATCGACGAGTTCTCACTATCACTCACATGACTAGCCATAAAAGCCACAAAGTTGGGCTTAGTGGTGGAATCGGGTCCCTCTTCCTTATCACTATCACTAAGGGTCGCATTATATGAAATGGGTCGCTTACCCTCTTTCCTTAGTTTAGTAGGGCACTCAGAAGCCCTATGGCCATAACCGTCACAACCAAAACAACTATTTGACTCCTCCCTATTTAATTGTTCATTGATAGGTTAAGGGATCTTCTCGATTTTGTCATGCATAGAAGTTTCAAATTTCTTAAAGTCATTTTTAAATTTATCTTTGTTAAATTTAAGAAATTTTCTAAATTTTCGAGCAAACAAAGCCATGTCTTACGAGTCACTATCACTCTCGCTCTCTACTACTTGTTTGACCACTTTTCAGGCTTTTAAAGCAACGGCCTTTTCTATTTTCTTTTTAGTTTTAGAGGGAAACATGTCTAGTTCATAGGTTTGTAAATCACCTACAAGCTCTTCTAATTTCGTAGAGGCTAAAGTTGGTAAAGAATTTAAAATGGTCACTTTTGGAATAAATCTATCGGGTAGGTACCTTTAAATTTTCTTTACAACTCGGTTATCGGGTATTTTCTCTCCCAAATTAAAAGATGAATTGACAATATCGGAAAGTCTAGCATAAAATTCATCAAAAGTTTCATTATCATTCATTTTGATGGTTTCAAATTGAGTGGTGAGGTTTTGGAGTTTTGAAGCTTTAACAACACTAGTTCTTTCAAGAGTTAGTTGTAAAATATCCCAAGCTTCTTTAGCGATTTCACACGTCATAATGCGTCAGAATTCATCTGGTGTGACCGCGCTAAACAAGGCATTTAAACCTCGGGAATTAAAATTAGAAAGTTTAAACTCATTCTCAGTCCATCTATCGGCCGTTTTGGGAACAAGTTCATTTCTAACTAAATGAGTTAGTGCAGACCACCCATTAACTACAGACATCCAAACCCTTTCATCGATAGATTTTAGTGCTGATTTTATTCGCGCTTTCCAAGTCCTAGAATTTGCCTAAGTCATATTTATCAATATTACCAAATTAGGCCAAACCAGTTTTAATTAATAGAGTTGAATTAAATAAACTTTAGCCAATATTTAATTATGCGCCAAATTAAATTAAGTGTGACAATTAAAACCAAATTTATCTTGAATTATCCAAAGCATGAGTTCTAAGTCATTGTACAAGATAAAATAAATCAATCACACTACGCCGCGATGTACGAGGAAAAACACACAACGGGAAATAACCTCAGACGGCCCTAGCCTCAAATAATCTAAGTATTGAATTTACAATTACAAGACAAAAGACTTACATCAAACAACTCGATCCCTCTCAAGCCTCGACGCTCCTTCTTGCAAACACCTCCACTTAGCAAATAACCCCGGAGCTCCATCGCGGTCTCGGAATCCAGTGATCGGACTTTATGTGGTCACCGTCACCCGAACTAGGAGCCTTTCTCCAAGTGGGTAAATCACGAAAAATATCTTCTTCTTTGTGGGATTTAGAAGTAAACCCAAACTTCTCTTTAAACTAATGTAGAGATAAACCCGGTGCCAAACTCCAAGAAAGATGTATATATATGAACTTGGGTGAACAAACTATGGGTGTGAAACTAAAGTGTATAATGATTTTTCTTTAATAAATTGACACTTTAAACAATGAACTTTTCCCTAAAACAATTTTTCTCTCAAACACTCTCTAGAGGTTGGTAGGATGTGAAAAGTTAACATTGAAAAAGTTATTCCAGCACATAGATATTCAGCAAAAAGTAGTGGGGGGAAACCAAATGGGAAAGTGGGCAAAACTACTTAAAACTTCCAAAAACCTGTTCCCGCCAAATCTCGTTCGAATGACATTTCGTTCGAACGACATTCTTGTTCGAACGATTCTTCTAACGAAGTTCCAGTATGAACTTGTTAGAAGCTCGTTAGAAATGTCGTTAGAACGACAGTTCATTCGAACGACAGTTCATTCGAACGACATTTCGAACGAAGTTCTAGTATGCCATAATGGGAAGTCGTTGGCAATATCGTTCGAACGACTTGTTGTTCGAACGACAATCTCGTTCGATTGACATTTCGAACGAACTCATAGAATGTTCAAAAATTCTTTTTAAGCCGAGAAACTTTTATATACTTTATATATAAGTTTTAGTAGAAAACATTCTTGAAACGAAACACAATTTTAAAAACCTAACACCCAATATAAACTGTTCCAAGCTCCTATATATATATATATATATATATGTAATGCATTCATACCTTGGGAGCATGGAACCACTGTTGATGACGTTGAAACGAGGCACAAAAAACTCGGCATTTTGATGAAGCTTTATTCACTTGGCCACTACGTCTTCAACACGTCATAGGCTTGAAAGATGATCAATATACTCTATCCTATGACTCAAACGTTTTTTTTTTCGAAATTGAGCCAAAACAACAAAGGACTCAATTGAAAATTTGTGTCCTTACACAAGAAGTTTCCACTTTGTAACACCGAAAACACATTTTTTTCGATTGAGGTGCAACTAGTATCGATGAAACCATTACGAGAATTTATCAAGGTAAAAACATGTGACACCCCTCCTATTTCAATAACGGGTGATCTGTCCTCTACTAAAATAAAATAGGAATATCATCTGGTTCATTCTTAGCATCATTGTTGATAATTTTTTTAATTATTAACCACCTATTATTTAAACAAGTTGGTGCCGAATTTTATCTTTCATTAATTACCGTTAAGTAAACCATTCACCACAAACCATTCAAAGTAACAAAATTAAAAATAAAACATCACTATAATAAAGTCTAAAGGTGGAATAAATTTAAAAACGCAAATACTGAATACAACAACAGTTTCAAAACAATCCAATATGACCCAGACTAGACGAATTAGATAAAAACTGAATTTAAAGAGTCTGATAAAAGGGGCAGCATGCCCACTAACAACTTAAATGAAACCTAACTAGAATACAAAAGATAGAATCGACTACTCCAAAACCTGCAAGCCTCCACATCTGCTACTACTCCGTAAATCCTAGAAAGAGTTATCACGCTTAGTATCCCTATGGAGGGACACCTAAATTTTTGGAAAGTATTTGATGCAAGTAAGAGGCCAAAACCTTTTTAAAACATTTAGCAAGTTAATAAAATTCATTAAATAAAATGTACAATATTTTTCCATATTTAAACCAGTAGAGCACTCCCATGAGACGACCCTCACCCCTTATCTATGATGCACACCTATCGTGTACGGTCTAAACACCCAGTTCTGCTACCTTGCCTAAATATTACCGACACGTATCTTAGCCTCGTACGCTAACCTTGAACCCACTGTGTCACATACGTTTTTCTATGCTTCAAATCTTATCTAGTTATCACCCACGCTAAATCATTTTTAAATTCCATCTTAATTAGTTCACACAACTTCACCTCAGTTATTTATTCCATACTCACATAGAATGTTATTCACCCGTATATAATTATCACACTTACATTCGTATATTTATATCAAATATTGATTAAATACTTATATATCACTCATTATATACGTATAATCGCAATCCATCTGAGCATTTCTTCCCTGGGTGAAAAATCACCAGCATGCTATCAACGTCTAAGAAGGTCCACCACAACCTGGCAACTGGGTCGAAATCTCACCACCAAACCCAAAATGAAAACGAAAATCAGAGGCGATCATGGCGTTAAGCCCATAAGTCATAACCTTACAACATTATTCCACAGGACTCCAAACCTACATAACATGGTCATGCATAGACCTATGACCTAGGGGAATGGTACTACCTCTTCTGGGATTCGACATAGTGACCTCCCACGGTGCCCAACCTCCACCGATAGCAAATCCTCTAGGATGGTATATTTCACATAGATATTATACACAGATATTATTATTATTATTATTATTATTATTATTATTATTATTATTATTATTATTATTATTATTATTATTATTATTATATACTCTCCCTATACCCGTATATTTATAACCCGGATAATCCTTGCCTACAACCCGAAGCACTAGCCTGTAATACTCCGTATTTTTTGAAAGACTTTATTTTAATTATGGGATTAGGATTAATTAATTTACATGGGGAAATTTATTTATAATTAATTTTGATTTAATGAAATAATTACTAACGTGACGAGAGTTAGTATTTATTGGTGAGAATTATTTTGAATATTAATTAGTGAGTAAAGTAGTATATGGTTATGAAAATATATTAAAGTTTTCGTGAGTGAAAAATACGACAATTATGGAAATTAAGTCGGGATGCCCGTGTCAGTCGTGTCGGGAATAAATTAATGAAATAAAAAGTAAAATAATTATAAGTCACTCATATGGTCATTTCGAGTGCGTTGTTGAGTCTGGAAGGGTGGAGATAGTAAGAAAAGTCTACCTAGGGGCTTAGATTGGGTTCCGAGGCAGTTTTAGGCCGAATCGGCATCCCAGAAGGGTATTTTGGTAAATTGTATTTTTGGAGTAAATTAAAGGATGTAAATTAGAGAAAAAAAAGGTCTCCTATGTGGTTTAAATTAGGTTATCTATCGTGAGAAAAAATGTTAGACCCAGAGAGAAACCAAAATGAGAGAAAGAGGAAGAAAAATCAAAGGAAAAGCCACCATAAGTGCACCTCTTCCACCACCGAGACCACCATCGCGTAGATCGAAGAACGAGGGTCATAACCATACTAACAACGCCTAAGGATCATACCATTTTCGTAAGCCAAGTGTTTAAATTTTGCTCTTTTAGCATTAAATGTGTTCATATTAGTGTAGGTAATGAAACCCCCTTGAGTTGCATGTAAATTGATGAGAAATTTATGATTAAAGGATATATCAGGGCTCAATTTGTCCATGTAATTACATGAATAACCACGAATTTATGATGATAACTTATGATTTAAATCTGGGATTATAAGCTTTAATTTGAAACTTTATGACCTAGGGTTCTATGAAACTGAAATTGGGGATTTTGGATTTAAGGGTTAATTAATCATGAATTGATGCTTTTAGAATGCTAAAACTCATTCTAGTATATGAAAAAGTGAATTAGAATTGAATGGATGTGTAACATCCCACCTAATTAAATTAAAACAGAATATACAGTTGGCTCATTCTTAGCATCACTGTCGAAAACATTTACAACTCACCCAATACCCAATTAAGCTGGTGTTAAAAAAACTTTCCAAATTTTAATTCAACAAAAATCCATTTTTAGTTTAAGAATAACACTACACATTTTATTCTACAACATTGATAATCGAACAGATAACTCAAAAGAATTTAAATGCAATTGGAATAAACATTACCAAATAATTTCTCAATACAGTAATCCCAACAATAGTAAATGTATTAAAATGACACTAGTACAAGAGTATTTCACTTAGATAGAAAAGAGATAACTGAATTCCTTTGGATGACATGCCCTAACCAAAAGAATACTGTGAATCAAATGAAGATAGGTGTCTAAGCAATACTCCATAGCTCGTCATAATTTTCTAAGGTTGGCGCCCCTGCTGCTGGACACCTGATATAAAAGGTACAATAGAAAAGAAAATATGCAAGGAAACGGGTCAGAGCCCGATGTGAAAATGATTTTGAAAACAACAAGTATTTAACAAGGGCAATAAAACATTTATTATGTACATATTAATATCCAGACTCTCACTTGCTATTCTCACCTCTCATCTAGAGTGCACACTTAACGTTTCCTATTAACCCCCTAGTTAGTGGTTCCTCCTAACTAGTTTCCATAATATGATTCCATCTCATATAATAATCCCGTATGTCCCATACCATACGTCGTCTAATCATTGTTATACGTTTCTCATTATATGAATCGTTTCTCATTAATATGAATTAAGCTCTTCAATAAATATTCATTAACTTATTTCAATTCTTTGCTTAATTCACCTTTATGTACAATTATCACACAGTAGATAATTTAACCATTATATACACATTCATACAATTCATTATATATATATATATATATACACACACACACACATATATAATACGACACCCCGAGTCACAGCTGCGGTGTAATGCATTACTCTACTATCATGTCCCAATATCGTTGGTCGCCAAATAGGGGACTAAAGGTTCGGTAAGGATTTCTCGAACAACCAAAAACAACACACAAATTAGAGGTGAACATAGTTCTCATATCCATGGGTCACGCACATACCTACGTACCCACAGTCAGCGGACTTATCAACTCCCTGATAAGTCTTTCATTGACCTATGTTCTCAAGCGATAAATCAAAATCCAATGGATTCATCAGGTTATGACTGCCCTCACGCGCAAACCTCCTATCGATAGCAAGTAAGCTAGGTATGTCATACACATAAATGATCAATAAATCAAATAGGCATTATCATATACCTATAGATATAATATCAACAAGGTAATCACGCTACCATAAGATAGTTCCCATACGTAGAAATATATCTCTTACATCATACGTATTAAAATATTAAAATATTATGACTTTACTTCTTTAATTTAATTATCCCCGAGCCTCACTCATTACTCAAGGTTCAAACAGATTTTTCCTCAATATAGGTATTCAGTAAGACATCACCAATATCCTACTAGTCCATATCATCTTATCTCCTGAATTACAATGAATTAAACTCTCCTTTTAATTAGGGTTAAAATCGATAGTTTCACATCTTCTATCAACTAGGATTGAATACCATCATCACATGGTCCATAGTCTATAGTGTTTCATTCACACGATATTACTTCTCAATAAAACTAATATCCTCGCATCCTATAACATCTCTCCACTCCTGACGTCGTTAAGGTTCATGCGCGGAACGTCTCGCTAAGAGAAATCCAAACAAGGAACCCCTCCAATACACTACTACTTAACTTTGTTGGTCGTGGAGGTCCGTCAACTTCAAATACGTAACCGGGATAACCTCATCCCCTCTTTCAAACAAATTTTGTTTGAACTCCCATCTCTATCCAGGAGCCATCCCACTAAGCGCTTGTACTACACTCAGTCCTTGTGCAATCAATAATGAGCTTAAACTCAGTCCTTGATGTTCAAATCGTAACCCTAAGGCTACCCAGGTGTTATATTAAATCTCCCCTACTGGACCTATCCTTAATCCTCATGCATACCAATTAGAATCCAACACATGAATCTAGCAACCAAAATTTCTCCCAAATAAATTAATTATCATAATTCTAATCAATTAAATCCCAATCACATTCATTCGGCTCTTATCTAGGGCTTACTGATCTTCTCTAAGTCCCATAATCTCCAATTAATAATCAACAAAGATATACAAAAGGTTTGGGATAAGAAAAATCATTAAAAGAAATGACTTCACAAATTCTGGGGAGGTCGATCGATCGAAGGGAGGGGGTCGATCGATCGAGCGCCCAGATACCAGCCCAGTTTTCTACATTTCTTCTACTACGGGTTTCATCACTTTTGATCATCCAAAACTTCATATTAACTACCCAAAATTACTTATAAACCTTACTACATGATATAGCAACATATGTGAATGATTTATAATGCTTTAAACATCCTAGAATCATCAAGAGTTTGAATTAAAAGCATATGTTTGACCTTTTTTACAGAAAATTATATACATGATATCTTCATGAACACGCCATTGATTCTCAGCATTTCTTCAACAGATTTATTATTATTTTGTAGATTGATATCTACCTACAACATGAGTTTGATTCCTATATATTTCCAGTTTCCATAAATCCATTAACAACTCTATCTTTTCATCTTCCAAGCATGAAAAATCTCATCTTTTCATAACTATCCTAACATGGGCAATATACAAACTTAGATTGCAATTATCAAACACTTGCCTCTAATGAAGATATGATACTTTGTAGTTGAATAACACAGGTGGTTCTCCCTTTCTCCGGCCAACTTCCGGTGGTGGTGACCTTTGGCCTTTAGTTCTCCTCCTTTCCAAGTAAGATTCTCTCCTCCCAATCAACCTTTCATTCTCTCTAAGAAGATGAATTCTCAACTTTTGTGTAGAAAAGATGAATAACCCACGTGCAGCTAATCTCCAAATACTTATAATAAGACAAAACCCCAAATCACTATTCATTCCCCTTGTAAAAATGACTAAAATGCCCTTTTGGGTTGTCTTTTCATTTCCAAATGACCCGAGACTCAAAATTAACATCCAAATAGACTTTTCTGACTATTTCAACCCTTCCGGATGCAACGACACAGTCGAAACAACTATAAGGTTGATGTAAAAATAAGTTTAATTATTAATTTAACAAATTATTCCCGACACGTCCCATACCGCATCCGACTAAAAATTCAAATTACTGAATTAATAACTCACCGCAATATTAATAACATCACATTCATATTTACCTAAATATCTTTAAGTAATATTCAGAATCATTCATTTTAATATCCACAATTCGGATAAAACCCAAATGAATTAATTTATAGTAAAATCCAATTAATCCATTAATTTAAATTATAACCCATTTTAAAAGTCATTAAAATCACGGGGTATTACATACTTCCCCCCTTATAACAGAATTTCGTCCCAAAATTCAGAAAGACAAATCATACTGGTAAGGTCAACTCTGAGTATAAATCTCACATCACAAGTAGTCTATGTCGTACCGCCCATACAGTACATTAACGAAAATCCCCCATTGATGTTATATGCCAAGCCTCACCATATTGTTTCAACTGAATCGAATATAAACTTTACCCAGTCTTCCCTATACCATCCTCGTGATAAAGTTTGAAAGAAAAATGATCCGTAATCATCAAGTAAATACATCCTGAAGTCACAACTACTTACTATTTCACATTTATGAAAAATACTATAATCAAACCATCCAGGGCGCCCATACACCCTATCGTACAACTTTCATTATCAGATTTATCGCAAAGGTTATAAACTCATATCCTAAAGACCTAACTTATTTAGACTCCCAATGTTTATTAGCTTCATGCGTGGGGTGTCTCGCACGCGAAATCCAAACAAGGAACCCCCCCGATACACTACTACCTAAAGTAGTCACTCATCGAAACTCCTCAGGTGCTTAGTCAATAGTTTATAACCTCTCTACAGGTTTTATCAATTTCAAATAAAGTCTACTCATATACTCTCTTGTTAAAGACAAGATTCTATCTATAGTAGTACATACGCTCTCATATACCATAAGTCAATAGTCCCATCATGTTCGGACATGCCCAAAGTAAGTAATTGTGTGATAAAAATCAGACCCACGTGATGACATGAAAAATATACAAGTGTCCCACAACCCGTCGGTGAGTTTACGTAAATAACTGTGCTATAGGCTAAGTTTAGCAACCCTTTTTCCCATACAATATTAATCGTTACAAAAATCAGTATGCGCCTCATAACTCCTTAGATAGAAAACATACCCCCATTCGCGGGTGGTGGTTGTTAACTCCCACTATTATAACTTTGCTCCGATGAGTCAAGAAAAATTTTACCCCAAATTTTTAGTTCTAGTTCACAACACTCAACTATTTTCCCAAGCCTTTGAATATATTGCCTTTGTTAGGTAACGCACACAATTCCCTCATTTCAAGAACTTCGACTGATGACTCTCCTTAATTTTCCATAATAGGGGTGACCTCGACTACGATCATCATACTCGAACTTACTTCATAACCTCCTAAGTACGATCTCTGCTATCCATCCAATGGCCCTCACTTGCTATACTTCTTGTACGAACCCGTCCGAACGCAAATAAGATTCACTAATATATACGGAATATTACCAAAGAAATCAACAATCCTAAACATAGGGCTCTATATCAAAGAACATTAAGCTGAAAACACAGTAAGCCTTACAGACCCTAAAGGACACTAGAACCTGATGCTCTGATACCACATGTAACACCCCGCCTAATTAAGTACCGGGTGGCTAGTCCCATACCAAATTAAAACAGAATATACAGTTGGCTCATTCTTAGCATCATTGTCGAAAACATTTACAACTCACCCAATACCCAATTAAGCTGGTGTTAAAAAAACTTTCCAAATTTTAATTCAATAAAAATCCATTTTTAGTTTAAGAATAACACTACACATTTTATTCTACAACATTGATAACCGAACAAATAACTCAAAAGAATTTAAATTCAATTGGAATAAACATTCCCAAATAATTTCTCAATACAGTAATCCCAACAATAGTAAATGTATTAAAATGACACTAGTATAAGAGTATTTGACTCAGATAGAAATGAGATAACTTAATTCCTTTGGACGACATGTCCTAACCAAAAGAATACTGTGAATCAAATGAAGATAGGCATCTAAGCAATACTCCATAGCTCATCATAATTCTCTAAGGTTGGCGTCCCTGCTGCTGGACACCTGATATAAAAGGTACAATAGAAAAGAAAATATGCAAGGAAATGGGTTAGAGCCCGATGTGAAAATAATTTTGAAAACAGCAAGTATTTAACAAGTGCAATAAAGCATTTATTATGTACATTTTAGTATCCAGACTCTCACTTGCTATTCTCACCTCTCATCTAGAGTGCACACTTAACGTTTCCTACTAACCTCCTAGTTAATGGTTCCTCCTAACTAGTTTTCATAATATGATTCCATCCCATATCATAACCCCGTATGTCCCATACCATACGTCGTATAATCATTCTTATACGTTTCTCATTATATGAATCATTTATCATTAACATGAATCATTTCTCATTAATATGAATTAATCTCTTCAATAAATATTCATTAACTTATTTCAATTATTTTCTCAATTCACCGTTATCTACAATTACCACAGAGTAGATAATTTAACCATTATATATACATTCATACAATTATATATATATATATATATTTAATACGTCACCCCGAGTCACAACTGCGGTGTAATGCATTACTCTGCTATCATGTCCCAATATCGTTGGTCGTCGAATAGGGGACTAAAGGTTCGGTAAGGATTTCACGAATAACAAAAAAAAAAACACAAATTGGAGGCGAACATAGTTCTCGTATGCATGGGTCACGCACATACCTACGTACCCACAGTCAGCGGACTTATTAACTCCCCGATAAGTCTTTTATAGACATATGTTCTCGAGCGACAAATCAAAATCCCATGGATTCATCAGGATATGACTGCCCTCACGTGCAAACCTCCCATCGATAGCAAGTAAGCTAGAAATGTCATACACATAAATCATCAATCAATCAAATAGGCATTATCATCTACCTATAGATATAATATCAACAAGGTAATCACGCTACCATAAGATAGTTCCCATACGTAGCAATATATCTCTTACATCATACGTATTAAAATATTATGACTTTACTTCTTTAATTTAATTATCCCCGAGCCTCACTCATTACTCAAGGTTCAAACAGATTTTTCCTCAATATAGGTATTCAGTAAGACATCATCAATCTCCTACTAGTCCATGTCATCTTATCTCCCGAATTACTATGAATTAAACTCTCCTTTTAATTAGGGTTAAAACCGATAGTTTCAGATCTTCTATCAACTAGGATTGAATACCATCATCACATGGCCCATAGTTTATAGTGTTTCATTCACACGATATGAATTATCAACAAAACCAATATCCTCGTGTCCTATAACATCTCTCCACTCCCGACGTCGTTAAGGTTCATGCGCAGAACGTCTCGCAAAGCGAAATCCAAACAAGGAACCCCTCCAATACACTACTACTCAACTTTATTGGTCGTGGAGGTTCGTCAACTTCAAATACATAACCGGGATAACCTCATTCCCTCTTTCAACCAAATGTGGTTTGAACTCCCATCTCTATCCAGGAGCCATCCCACTAAGCGCTTGTACTACACTCAGTCCTTCCGCAATCAATAATGAGCTTAAACTTAGTCCTTGATGTTCAAATTGTAACCTTAAGGCTACCCAGGTGTTATATTAAATCTCCCCTACTGTACCTATCCTTAATACTCATGCATACCAATTAGAATCCAACACATGAATCTAGCAACCAAAATTTCTCCCAAATAAATTAATTATCATAATTCTAATCAATTAAATCCCAATCACATTCATTCGACTCTTATCTAGGGCTTACTGATCTTCTCTAAGTCCCATAATATCCAATTAATAATCACCAAAGATATACAAAGGGTTTGGGATAAGAACAAACTTTAAAATAAACAACTTCATTAATAATGGGGAGGTCGATCGATCGAAGGCAGGGGGTCGATCGATCGATCGCCCAGATACCAGCCCAGTTTTTTACATTTCTTCAACTACGGGTTTCATCACTTTTGATCATCCAAAACTTCATATTAACTCCCCAAATTCCTTATAAACCTTAATACATGATATAGCAACATATGTGAATGATTTCTAATGCTTTAAACATCCTAGAATCATCAAGAGTTTGAATTAAAAGCATATGTTTAACCTCTTTTTCTAGAAAATTATATACATGATATATTCAAGAACACACCATTGATTCTCAGCATTTCTTCAACAGATTTATGATTATTTAGTAGATTAATATCTGCCTACAACAGGAGTTTGATTCCTATATATTTCCAGTTTCCAAAAATCCATTAACAACTCTATCTTTTCATCTTCCAAGCATGAAATATCTCATCTTTTCATAACTATCCTAACATAGACAATATACAAACTTAGATTGCAATTATCAAACACTTACCTCTAATGAAGATCTGATCCTTTGGAGTTGAATAACACTGGTGGTTCTCCCTTTCTCCGACCAACTTCCGGTGGTGGTGACCTTTGGCCTTTAGTTCTCCTCCTTTTCCAAGCAAGATTCTCTCCTCCCAATCAACCTTTCATTCTCTCTAAGAAGATGACTTCTCAACTTTTGTGTAGAAGAGATGAATAAACCACGTACAACTAATACCCAAATACTTATAATAAGACAAAACCCCAAATCACTATTCACCCCTTGTAAAAATGACTAAATTGCCCTTTTGGGTTGTCCTTTCATTTCCAAATGACCCGAGACTCAAAATAACATCCAAATAGAATTTTCTGACTATTTCAACCCTTCCGGATGCAACGACGCAGTCGAAATGACTATAAGTTTGATGTAAAAATAAGTTTAATTATTAATTTAACAAATTAGTCCCAACACGTCCCATACCGCGTCCGACTAAAAATTCAAATTACTGAATTAATAACTCACCGCAATATCAATAACATCACATTCATATATTAGCTAAATATCTTTAAGTAATATTCATAATCATTCATTTTAATATCCACAATTCGGATAAAACCCAAATGAATTAATTTATAGTAAAATACAATTAATCCATTAATTTAAAATATAACGCATTTTAAAAGTCATTAAAATCACGGGGTATTACAGGATGTAGTTGGGACTGATTTATAGAGGTTTTAGGGTTGTTTATGGGTGAAAATGTAGCAGGTGCAAGTTGGGGACGGAACTGCTCAATCTCATTCAAACGATTGTGTCTTGTTCGAATGGGAACCTGTGTCGTACGATATGTTGTTCTAACCACATGGTATCTCATTCAAACGAGATAGCTTCTGGTTCGAACAACAGTTCCAGTTTTTGGGAAATTTCTTCTGTTTCAAACCTGGGTAGC
Organism: Sambucus nigra; assembly: GCA_949130495.1. Classification (NCBI taxonomy): domain Eukaryota; kingdom Viridiplantae; phylum Streptophyta; class Magnoliopsida; order Dipsacales; family Adoxaceae; genus Sambucus; species Sambucus nigra. Next base: position 302,849,058 of record OX422207.1, on the reverse strand, counting down.
ATGTTTATTTAAGTGATGTTTAGCAGTTTAATTGGGATTCAGGTTGGAACAAAATTAGTGTGTAATATAATTGGTATAATGATTTATGATAATTAGAGTGATGAGCTATCTCTAAAAGTTACGAGCGAGAGTATATGTAACACCCCGTATTTTTGGTACATTTAAAATTTAATTAATTCGGAAATTCTAAATTACTAGTGTGTTGTAATTTAATGAATTAATTATGGTAAAATAATATATAAATATTAATCTGGGATTGAATGGTTAATATTTAGGGAAACTTATTTACTAAGTGAATAGTAATAATGTAATTACGTCGTTTCGAGTATTGATGACGAGGTATGTACTTATCACATCCGGAAGTCGGTATAGACTATATTGGGTGGGGGATAAGTATTTTTATAAATTAATTCGGATGCAAATTCTGAGTGTACAGTTGAGTCCGAATCGGCCGAGATAGTCGGAAAAGTGTACCCGGGGGTAGTAAACGGGTCACGGGAAATTTTTAGACATAGTCAGGCCCACTCGGGGGCATTTAGGTCACTTGGGCTTGGCCCATTAGTCAAAAAACGGGATTAGGGAAATTTACCTAATAAAAAGAAATAAGGGCATGGCTGAGCTTAATTAGAGAGAAGAATTAAAGGGTTAGAAAACCCTAACAGCAGCCAAAGCCATTTGGGGATCTCAAAAGAGCCAACAAAGGTCATCTTCAACCTTGGAACCCATCTCATATTCAGACACTACGAAACCTAAGGCAAGTGAATAACTTGCAATAGTATTAAATTTGTCTTTCAATTCATATCTGTGTGATGTAATGAATTAAAATTCGTTTTGGGGTTTCATGGCATAAACATGGGGTTTTGAAAAACAAAAGAAAATATTAATCTGATTTGCCAAAGTTTATGAGGATTTATGTAAAAATATGATATTGGATATATTGATGTGTACCTGTTAGAATTATATCCGGATAAATTAGAACGAGTTTGATGAAGAAATTTGGGGTGTAAATGTGTTTATGGATAAAGATAGATTTTTCCCCAAAATTATGAATCAGTAGTTTATGGACGAATTGATGATTGTTGTGGACTTTCTAGGGGATCCTAATAAGGTTTCTAATATGTACCTGTGATAAGAAGGCTTGTAATTCATGTTAGAAGAGATTAGGGTTTGAGTAAATCCGTCCATGGCTGCCCTGTCTTCGCGAAGAAGACGAAGACCTGTTCGATCGATCGATCGACGGTCTGGGGTCGATCGATCGAGGGTCGGCAGAACTTGGCAGTTTCGCCAGTTAATTATATAAAAGGGGAAATTCATATAAAAATCTTATGTAATTAATTATTGAGAAATTAAATACATGAGTTTAAATCTAATTAATTGTAGATAAATTAATTAAGGTTTGAGGCAGAAAATTTGGTTTAGCGAAACTGAAATGTAATAATTTAATTAGACAAGGCTAATAAATTAGAGTCGGGGATTTTGACTCGGGTAAATTTATTTTGGGCTACGAGAGTAGGTCCAAATTTACGGTGGGGGCGACACCAAAAGTAACTTAATTAATTAAGGTGCAATTTAATTAACATTTAGAGTTGGACCATAAACTCTTAATAATTTTAATAGGCTTATGTTACGGATTTACCGCACGGTATAGCCGGGACTTTTATATTTATACGGATGTGATAGTATATATATATGGTGTGTACATTAATATCAGTGATTAGATATTTTATACTATAGTGCTATAGGGGGAGGTTGCGCGTAGTGGATGAATCCCCTAGCTTGAGGTGTAGGGTGAGTATATTCCCAAGGTCATAGCGTCCATTATATGGGTGAGGGACATCTCACTTTCAGGGAAGGAATATGACCGTCTCCAATTATTTATTTTTTATCAAGTTGGTGTGAAATTCTGACTTGGGATAACTAGGATATGTGATTGTACCTAGTGGGATAGCACTTTATAGAATTTACATTCTGTGAGTATTTTACTCGGGTGGATGCAAGTTGTTAAATATATTACAGTATGATTGTGAATGCTGAAAAATGATTATAAGTATATAATTGGATAATTAATTGTATACGGGTTAGTAATGAAAAATATGAGTGGTTTCATATGTATAACAAGTGTAGAAGTTATATGAATTTAAAAAGGGAAATGTTTTAGTTAAGTTGATGTTACTAATAACTTAAAAATCATAATCACTATATACTCAGTTAGAGTAGGGTGGGTATAAAGAAACTATGTTAATTATCTAGTCATGAGATGAATAACTCGGTAATTTAATTTAAGTGTTAGTAGTGTACATTAGAGGAGGGGTAAGGAAGTCCTCAAGAGAGTGCGATACTAACTAGAATATGAAGAGCATGCATATTTATTTATTACTGCAAGTTAATCATTTGTTAAATGTTTTCCAAATGTTTTGGGTACTAACCCTTGCTATAAATCTATTTTCAAAACCTTTTAGGTGTCCAGCCACAGGGACGCCAGCCTTGACTAAATTCCAGGGATCCGTTGCTGCAGCATATGTGGATGTTGCGGGGTTTTGATAGACGCCTCATTCTTCGATCTTAATGTATAAATTCATGATTAGTTATTAGAGCATGTCGCTCACATTCCGTTTATTTGTATTAGACTTGTTGGGAGTTCGTTCTTGTCTTTACGGGATTTATTATTATTTGGACCGATGATTTATTCGGTTAATTATTTTTACTTGTGGATGATTAATTCAGTTATCTGTGATTGTTGTATTATTTTATTTTTCGCATGGGTTTTTGTTTAAATAATGAAAGATAAAAATTGGCACCAGTCTATTTTTCTCACTTAGGTGGTTAGTAATTTAATAAGACGACAGTGATGCTAAGAATGGACCAAATGAGAAACATGTTCTAACTTGATTTAGGACTGATCACCCAGGATTAATTAGGCGGGGTGTCACATATTCGTAATCTAGTGTGTGTAATGTAAGTAGTAATGAGAGACATACTACGTATAAGTTAAAGATTCAGGTTGTGTGCATACATAATGAACTTGATAGGTTGCGTGAATGCCTATAATGATATTTATTATATGTATGAGATACCCAGCATACTTTCTATCACGGCAGGTTGTGGAAGGGGACAGTACTATCTTGAGGAACCTTCGGGGGGATATTTGACTAGTACCTCAGAGCACGGAACCTAGGTACGGGCTATCTGAGAATGATAGTGATGATGGTCATATGGATGCATAGGTATGTGATTAATCCATAGGCTTGGAACCATGTTTGCCTCCAATATGTGTGATTTGTACTTTATAGTTCGTGGGAGATTCCGAACCCATTGTCCTTATGCGGTCTGAGATGTATTGGGAATTGATAGCAGGCTATGAGGGCACAATAGCTGAGTTTAGAGGTACATTTTTAGTATATATAGTATATATATATATATATATATATATATATATATATATATATATATATATACCTGTGGTGTTACTTGCTGTGTGAAAGTACGTGGATAAGAAATATAGTGAAAATTTCTAAATAACTTAAGTAAGAAAATGCTCAATGGGATTTTCAAATACTTCCTGAATCGAGATAATATTTAAAACATTTAATATGGTATTGCGTGGAAAATACAGGTGGCTTTGCGGATAGTAATTAGAAGTATTATGTCGATAGTCTAGTTAGATGATAAAATAATTAGCCTGGATTTAGAGGTGCGTTAGGCGTGCACATTAGTTGAGAGGTGAGAATTTGAATTAAGTGTCCGAAAGACTAACATGCACATGATATTTGCTTTCCTGCAATTTTTAAATACTTGCTAAACTTTTTAAAATATATTACACTCGGGCTCTGACCCGTTTCTTGCAAATCTCTTTTCTTTTGTCAAATTATTTTAGGTGCCCAGCCATAGGGACATCAATGATAGGATTTCCATTCATTTGTCAAGTTGCAGCTACTGTGGAGGTTACAGGACTTGGCAAGTAGACGCCTCTATGATTCTCATTCCTCCTTTTTCAGTTAGTTATTTCAGTTAAGGAATATCTCCCCTCTTTACTTATTTATACAGTCAGAGATTTATGGATCTATTTATTCTTTCTATTAAGCAGTTGGTTTATTTTTTTGGATTATTTTATTTGGGATTTAGGATGGATGTGTTTACTCCAGTCTCATTTATTATCTTAGTCATTCTAGTTCATATGATATTCATTTGAATGGTGTATTATTGGTAATTGATTATTTTTCTTTTCATGTTAATTAAAAGATAAAATTTTGGCATCAACCGTTTTAAATATTAGGTCGTTAGTGTTAACATAAAAGTTTTGACAATGCTGCATATTCTGAACCAACTGGATATTCTAAATTAATTTAATAAAGGACTTATCACCTTGTATTTAATTAAGCGGGGTGCCACAGGTGGTATCAAAGCATTAGGTTCTAGAGTCCTTAGGATCTGTGTGGCTTATTATTATGCTTCCAACATAGCTTTCTTTGATATAGAGACCTATGTTTTGGATTGCTGATTTCTATAGTGAGATTTTGCCCTCCTGCCATAACGTATATATTAGTGAATCTTTTTTGCATTCGGGTGTGTTCGTGGGCCGAACCATGAAGTACGATAGGCGAAAGCCATTGGCAGGACAACAGAAAGCAGGGCCCAATTGAAGTTGTAGAGTATTTTCAAGGATGGCGACCATAGTTGATGTCACCCCTATTATGGCATAGGAAGTTAGGATAGTAAAGACTGCTAGGGTGAAACATATGATTTTCAACTTTCGCTATAGTATAAAGTGGAGCCAAATTAGACTCACACAACATGGTTGGAATGGGAGAGAGTCGTATGAGTCTTTGAAAAGGACCATCAGTGGAAATTCTAGAAATGCAGAGATTGTGTGTGTTAGAAAATGGAAGTTAATTATACAAAGGCTTTGGCATATGGCGGAGTGTGGTTAACCAGAAGTGGAAATTTGGGGTAAAATTTTTCTTGGTTTGTAGGAGAAAAGTTATAATGGTAGAGTCAACCACCACATTTAGAAGTGGAATGTTATGTCAATGGAAGGATTTTAGGTACGATTTGACTGCAAGTTCCTTCATCAGATGTTAAGGATAAGATGTGAACGTTTTTCTGAACTCATCACAGGATGGTTGGATAGAGGTCCATTTGTGAAAACGAATTTAATTATTTAGAAAATTTTGTACCGAATGAAGTAGGTACAATGGAGAAGAGAATTTTAAGTGGTAAATTAACTCGTAAGAAGAGTTTCCAGCACTTATGGTGAATTCTGCTTGGACAGCCGATGGAGATGGTGGCAATGTCGCATTTTGTCAATAGATATGCTAACGCTTCTTTGTGTGGGGAGCTAAAAGAATGTATTAATGAAGCACCACAAGGGGAGACCCCTCAGGGGACCCATTTAAATGATTCAGATAGTTGAATTCTTACCAAGTGATGGTGAATTCAGTCAGGGTTGTTGAGGCCAATAGTGTATTCCTTAGGACCAACGAAACTTAGGGAACAACGAAGGTAGCCATAAAAGTTGAGACTAACAGAGTCCGAGAGAAGGACAACCTTAATATGGTCAGTATGGACATAAATAAGTGGATTATATATAGAAGTACTTTGTGAAGAGTAGGACCATATGCATTAGGTTTTCCCGAAGTGAGTAAAGGGACAAGAGTATGGTGCCTAGTAAGGGCAATGATTATAGTAGTTTTTCTTTTGGTTCGGACAAACGTGTTATGTTCGGGAACCAATTTAGAAACCAGGGGGATTGGTAAGGTAGAAAATATGAGTTTTTTCCTCGGAGAACAAGGTATGTTTCATATGACTCAAATGAGTCATGGTACTTTGATTTGTGCAAGAGTCACGTGTGAGATGAGTTTAGTGCATATATCGATAACATTATTATTATGTATATATTTTCCCCGGTATAGAATGTTTATATCTGGTGTCACCCGCTGTCAAGCGAGTGTATTGATAGTGGTATATATTCTATTGAGATTACTCATTTTAGTGACGTGTTATACGAATACGACATTATCCTGGATAAGGCTTATTAGTAATGGTTAGAACGATAGTGGGAAGTTATTTCAAGGCTATTGGGGTTGCTGCTCTAGGGAATAATGTGTCATATTGCTGATGCCTCACTTGCGAGAGGGTCGAGCTCACATAGATATTATCTTATTATAGGGACTTTGGAGAATATAGTTGTCTTGAAATTTCTGATCCCAGTGTGTAGGGACTTTATTGATATGATTTGAGGTGTATTAGGGTTCCTGTTGAGCGAAGATATTTAGCTTGTTATCATGTTTAGCGCCTAAGATTTGGTGATAGGAAGAGTGCATTGTTATATAACCCCTTTAGAGATATGGGAGTTGAGATTTATATTTATATGTCTAAGGACAAGAATTTGAGAGTCCCATTTATATTTGAGGTTTATGGAATTTGATTACCACCAATATTGAATGATAGTGCTTTTGTGTGCGCATGGGGGTGGGGGGGAGTTCATTGTTTAAATGTAATTACGGGAGGAGATATAGATTTTAGGTCAAGAGACGGGAATTTAGGGGTACATGATATGGACTCAGGGCCTGACAGATTTCAATGACTGACAATGCTATGTAGTAGTGTATTTGGGAGGTTCCTTATTTGGATCTCGATTTTCGAGACATCCCACGCATGAAACTTAGCGTAATGTTTCAAATAGGGAGATGTTTGGCCATTTGTCCATAATTCCAGTACCTCAGTCATTATAAAAGTATGTAGTTATAATTGTATGTTGAAAGTTATATTATGATATAAAGATGGTTGGGCGGTGAGGAAGCAGTGGAAATTTTGTTTATCACCACGAGTTGAAGGGTGGAATGATGATAAAGAGAATATAAAATTTCAATTTCTGGGGTGATTGAGAATACCAAAGTGTTATAGCCACGTTGTGAAGGCAAGGGAAATAAAGAATTGAGGGTTATGTGTGAAGCGTAAGTGATGTTTATACTAGTATGCTCGATTTATAGGGTGTGTGGGCACCCTGGTTAACTGATGTCAAAAATCATTTGGGTTAAAGGGACGAGGGAAAGATGTGTGAAGTATATGCCTATGATAACGAAGTGGAGGTAATAAAGTGGATTAATCGTCGTGTGAGAAGGACGTTAAACCATATATATGTGTGTGACTATAGTAGCACACCCAAATTTGGTTGAAAGGATGTGAAAATCCATTTAAAAGGGGATATATCTTGAGAAAAGGAAAATTTAAGTATTATGGAAATTTGGAGAGGATTTTTACCCAGTCGAATGTTGAGAGGGACTTGCGCATAAATAGAACGATGATGTCAATAAGGTGTAAAAAGTCCAGAAGTGAACATCGGGCAAAAAGTGCACGGGTCGAAACTTTTGGTATGCCCCGAGGGAAGAAGGGAAGTATTATGTACCACTTAATGTGAGATATTATAAGAGAAAGTCGACGATTGAGAAGGACATACTGAGTACTCTCCGTGTTGACCATTCATAGATAGAAATCAAGATGATCCACCCGAAAATTTTGTATCAAGACGATGATTTCAGTAATGGAAGGGGGCAGTCAAGATGGTAAAGTTCGTTGATGGGTTGCCAACCTCAGGATAAGGTCACGATTTCCTTCGAATGTGTTGAACAAGTTGACCAAAAAAAAGGAAGTAATTTTTATTCCTTTGGGGTGAGTTACACTATTAGATACTGCACCCTAGTTTTTCTTTAAAAAGAAGGATCGTGTCTATTCGTGGTCCTGCCCAGTATTGTTGTCGACCGGGATGAGATCCTTGAACCCCACCTCTAATATGGGATTTCAGGAAGCAGTGGAGATGACGTTTTTTTTAGCAGGTCGTATCACATATATCTTGAGGAGTAGGCAAAAAATGATTGACAACTAGTGAAGTTGCATGAATGTGATTTTGGAATCGTTGTGATTACTTCATTTCCACAACTGATATAGCTGGTAAGTGAAGTATAGTACGATAATTGGGAGAAGATTTTACCTAATTATAGAGTTGTACGTAAACACTCATACCTATTTTCTATAAACAAGGTTCTTATTGCGGTTTTGTATGGAAAAACCTTAACCATTCTTCCTCTGGTTGTTTAGAGGTGAGCGGATAATCAAAAATTTTGGATTGGTCGAGAGTTAGAGTTCGATGACTAAAGTGGAATAACCACAAACGGTCTTGGGTGGTTTTCGACTGTCGTAAGAGTTACGTCCCCGGTAACCGAGATTTGCAGGACATATAAGAGTGGTCAAATGTTTATATGGTTTCTCTCAGGATGGGAGTTTTTTGTTTATATGAATACGGGAAGTTGGCATGTAGTGATGTGCGACCTTTCAATAATATTGAGATAATAGGGCCAATAATGTATAGGCTCGTCTTATTCGAATGTCGTGGGTAGGAGCACAATGTGAGGTGACATTATTGATTTATGACCTTATAACTGATGAAGAATATCAGTATCAAGAGAGTTAAACAAGTTTTCTATGAAGCTGGGAATATACTTATCGAGCCTTACTTTGAAGTTGGTTTTGAGTACTGGAGGATATGGCGTTGTAAGATCATTAGTCTTAGTAGCGGTTGTATCTGAATTTCGGGATGAAATTCCGTTATTAGGGGGAAGTACGAAATACCCCGTACTTTTTGAAAGATTTTTTATTTTAATTATGGGATTAGGATTAATTAAATTAAATGGGAAAATTTATTTATAATTAATCCGAATTTAGTTAAATAATTACTAGCGTGACGAGAGTTAGTATTTATTGGTGACAATTATGTTGAATATTACTTAGTGAGTAAAGTATTATATGATTATGAAAATATATTAAAGTTTTCGTGAGTGAAAAATACAACAGTTATGTAAATTAAATCGGGACGTGCGTGTCAGTCGTGTCAGGACTAAATTAATAAAAAAAAAGTAAAATAATTATAAGTCGCTCATATGGTCATTTCGAGTGAGCCGATGAGTCCTTAAGGATCGAGACAGTCAGAAAAGTCTACCTGGGGGCTTAGTTTGGGTTCCGAGACAGTTTTAGGCCGAACCGGCACCCTAGAAGGGTATTTTGGTAAATTATTTTTTGTAGTAAATGAAAGGACTAAAATTAGAGAAAGAAAAGATCTCCTATGTGGGTTAGATTAGGTTATCTTCAGTGAGAAAAAAAAGTTAGACACAGAGAGAGACCAAAAAGAGTGAAAGCGGAAGAAAAATCTAAGGAAGAGCCACCACAAGTGCACCTCTTCCACCACCGAGGCCACCATCGTGTGGATCGAAGAACGAGGGTACAACCATACCAACAAAACCAAAGTATCAGACAATCTTTCGTAAGGCAATTTGTTAAATCTTGCCCTGTTAGCATTAAATGTGTTCATGTTAGTGTAGGTAATAAAAACCCCTTGAATTGCATGTAAATTGAAAAGAAATTTATGATTAAAGGATATATTAGGGTTCAATTGACATAGAGATGAATTTTCCATGTAGTTAGATGAGTAACCACGAATTTATGATGATAATTGATGATTTAAATTTGGGATTAGAAGGTTTAATTTAAAACTTTATGAATTAGGGTTTTATGAAACTAAAATTAGGGATTTTCGATTTAAGGTTTAATTAATCATGAATTGATGCTTTTAGAGTGTTACAAATAGTTTTAGTATGTGAAAAAGTGAATTGGAATTGAATGGAGGGATTTTGGAATTGATTTATAGAGGTTTTAGGGCTGTTTATGGGTGAAAACGTAGAAGGTGCAGGTTGGGGACGAAACTGCTTAATCTCGTTCAAACGAGATTGAGTCTGGTTCGAACAAGAACTAGTGTCGTGCGATATGTTGTTCTAATGACATGCTATATCTTTCAAACGAGATAGATTTTGGTTCGAACGACAGTACGAGTTTCTAGGAAATTTCTTCTATTTCAAACCTGGGTAGCATGTTTTTTAAGTGGTGTTTAGCGGTATAATTAGGATTCAGGTTAGAACAGAATTAGTGGGTAATATAATAGGTATGATTCTTAATGATAATTGGAACGACGAGCTATCTCTGAAAGTTACGAGCTAGAGAGTATTCGTAGTCTAGTGTGTGTAATGTAAGTAGTAATGAGAGACGTACTACGTATAAGTTAACGATTCGGGTTGTGCATATACCTAATGAACTTGATAGGTTGCGTGAATGCCTATAATGATATTTATTATGTGTATGACATACCTACCATACTTTCTATCATGGGAGCTTGTGTAAGGGGATAATACAATCTTAAGGAGCCTTCAGTCAGATATTTAACTCGTACCTCAGAGCGTGGAACCAAGGTACGGACTATCTGAGAATAATAGTGATGACGGTCATATGGTGCATAGGTATGTGCATAACTCATAGGCTCAGAACCATGTTTTCCTCCAATATGTGTGATTTGTACTTTATGGTTCATGGGAGATTCCAAACCCATTGTCCATACGCAGTGCGAGATGTAACGAGACTTCATAGCAGGGTATGAGGGCACAGTAGTTGAGTCTATAGGTTCCTTTTTAATATATATATATATATATATATATATATATATATATATATATATACACACACATGTGGTGTTACTTGTTGTGTGAAAGTATATGGATAAGAAATATAGTGACAATTTTTGAATAACTTAACTAAGAAACGCTTAATGGGATTTTCCAATACTTCCCGAATCGAGATAATATTCGTGAAAACATTTAATATGTTATTGCATGGAAAATACGGGTGGCTTTGTGGGTACTGATTAGACAGATTATGTCTATAGTCTAGTTAGATGATAAAATAATTAGCTTGGGTTTAGAGGTGCGTTAGGCGTGCGCATTAGTTGAGAGGTGAGAATCTCAAGTGATTGCCCGAAAGACTAACATGCACATACTATTTGCTATCCTGGAACTTTAAAATACTTGCTAAACTTTTTAAAGTATTTTGCACTCAGGCTCTGACCCGTCTCTTGCAAATCTCTTTTCTTTTGTTAAATTATTTTAGGTGCCCAGCCACAGGGACACCAAGGATAGAAGTTCCATTCATTTGGAAAGTTGTAGCTACTCTGGAGGTTACATGACTTGGTAGTAGACACCTCTATGATTCTCATTCCTCCATTTTCAGTTATCTATTTTAGTTAGGGCATGTCGCCCCTCTTTACCTATTTAGACAATCAGAGATTTGTGGATCTATTTATTCTTTCAGTTAAGTAGTTGGTTTATTTTTTGTTGGATTATTGTAATTGGGATTTAGGCTGGATGTGTTTACTCCAGTCTCATTTATTGTCTTATTCCTTCTAGTTCATATGAGATTCGTTTGAATGGTGTATGATTAGTAATTGATTAATTTATTTTTCATGTTAATTAAAAGATAAAATTTTGACATCAACCTTTTTAAATATTAGGTGGTTAGTGTTAACAATAAAAGTTTCGACGGTGATGCATATTATGAACCAATTGGATATTCTGAATTAATTTAATAAAGGACTGATCGTGCAGTATTTAATTAGGCGAGGTATCACATAGCCTAACTGTTCCGAGTCTACCCCTAACTCTTAAATTTTTCATTAACTCCTAATATTCATGTAATCCGGATAATCTGTTCCCATCACTCAAGGCACTTGCCTAAATGATCCAGGTATATTCCCAATTCCTTATTGTTTAATTAATCCTTTACATAATAAAATTCACACATATATTATTAAATCTGGACACTAGGCCATTCTCGACCAGCGCATATCCTAACTTAACTCAAATTTCAAACTGAACTCATTAATCCATTTTCCCAAGTGTTGTTCATCCTAAACACTCAAAATTCCATACTTCGAGTTTTATTACAACTAACCCAAGGTAAGCCAAGGTCCCTACATACTTTTCATAAATTCTACTTTTATCTACATACATCGCAAAATAACCCAGACCTTAAACTAGTCAATGCATCAAATAAATAAGCAACATGGGCTAAGAGAGGGATCCAAATCGATTCGGCCAGGGGGAGAACCGATTCTCCCTTGTACGTAACTCATGTCGGGCCTGCTATGTTCTTTTCGAGATTGACCTAGATTTTCACCGCCAAAAGTGTCCCAATATTCACCCGAATGCATAATATAATTACTCTATCAATCTTCAACCTAAAGAAACATGTTTTATTATTCCAATTCATCAAAAACCAAACTTAATAACGGTATTCAATAAGCCTTTTTCCATAATTAGTTCACCCTTAATTCCAATACAATTTCTAAATTCGTAATTCAAGATCACCGCTTTTGATTATTCAATCGTAGACTTTTCATTTCAATAATACAATATAACTTTCTCATTATTAGGTTTCTCTATCAATAACTTATTTTTCACGTGGGATTTAATCATCAAGATCATATGGAATCATCATAGTTTTCATTCTTTCTCAAAAACCTATTTAACATATTAATCCCACCCCAAAATTGGTTTCAATTCTACAAATTATGGTATGAAATAAATAACTACATAAATAAAATGAAATAAGTCATTCACTTTCCTTAGGTTTAAATAAAACTACGAATCCTCCTTGTATGTTGATTGAAGCCTAGCAATTTCCTTAAAACTTTCTTCTCTAATTGGCCTCCCTTGATTTTTTTTGTGTTTCCTTCTCTTTTCTCCCCAATACCCCTCTTAGATGTTTGATTATGTAAAGTGGTTGCCTAAAAGCCCCTAACCTCTTATTTAAATACCTTAACCACGAAATTAGGTTAACTAATAACATTAAAATGAACCGAATACTCCCATACGGGTCCCGTATAGCTTAAAAAGTCTTTGAAACCCGATTATAACTCTCGAGTACCTACCTCTGACTATATCAACCCTTCCCGGATCGTACATTCACTTGAACTCACCATCTAAGTTACCTGTTATCAATTTACCAGTTTATTCCTAACACGATCTCACACGCGCGTCCCCGAATAAGATCATGTTAGCCCATCACTTTTTGCCACTTACGACGTACTATAAAATAACAAAATTTCATTTACTTATCACACAAGTAAATATAACACAACATAAATATTAGTACAATAATCTCTAATTAAGATTTATTTAATTTACTTTGTTTCCTAAATTAATTAAATAAGTTATAATGTAAATGTTCACAAAAATATGGGGTGTTACATACTTCCCCCCTTACAAAGGAATTTCATCCTCAAAATTCAGATAAGCCCGGTACTAAGAAATATGAATACTTATTCACACTGCACCTGAAGACATTTCAGTGTACCCATTATAGACCCACCAATGGTACTTTCCAACCCGAAAGCCTATACACTGTTGTTCAAAACTAGTGACTAGCCTATTCTTGTCAATTTTCACTATACACTACATCGTCCTTCTTAACGTCTCATCTTGGTGAATATACACAACACATTACAATCCTACAAAAAATATTTTGATACGATGAGCTTATACATCATCGACTCTATCATTTCACAACCGACTAAAGGTCCAAACATTTATAAATGTTAACTGTCCCTTTTTGCCAATAAACAAAATTCCTCTCATGTGAGTCACTAACACTTAACACTTGACCACAATTGTCAGACTTCAAAAACTTCGATTTAGAATGATGTAACTCATACTACGTTTCTCTTTTATACGAAATAACCCTTAATTTACTCAATCCTTTTTGATGGACTCTGAATCACGTACAACTCGAGAAGTTTGTCATTATCCCAACTATAACCAACCAATGTAGATGATATGGTTTCCCACACAAATACTTCAAAGGGGACTCGCCGAAAATAGGCTGGTACGAGATTTTACACGCAACTCTACCAATAATAATTACTCTTTCTAATTACTTAAAAATCTAGAATGCCCATCCTTCGCATTTTCCAGCATCTTAGTCACCCCTATCATCTACTCATCGACCTACTGGTGATACGCCTTACTCACAATGTAACTTCGTCACCATTACATGTTTATGATCCCTATTAGAGGTGGGTCTAAGGGTCTCATCCAAATCGACAACAATGTTGGCCACACTAACTAATAATGTAATTCACCTATATTAGTCATATATTCTCCATCTCGGTCAATTAATTCCATAAGCTAAATAAAATCTTAACCTTTCCATGATGTTGGTAACCTACACTGAATTCTACAAGTCTGCATGCCCAGTCGGTCACTCGAATCACCAAGTATTGAAAAATTTCTAGTTAATCCCTTAGAACTAACTTTTTCCCCTTTAACAAGTGGTGCACCTGGAGACAACTTCATTATTTCTCGCTCCACATTGATCCACATTCTCTATGTCCCATATTATGTGGTACATCTTTCTCCCCTTCCTATGGCACGCCAAAAATCGTGACCCATATGTTCGTTCCATAATTGTGCACTTTGTGGGTCTTTCTTGTCTAGTAAAATCAACATCCTATTTATGTTCAAGCTATCCTCAGAACTTGACTGAGTATGACTTAAATCTAATCCCAAAAAATGTTATATCCTCCCTTCCCAAGAGATATCCATTGCCCATGTCTTCAGAGTCCTTTTACCCCTCCTAGGTGTGATAGATCCCCATGTGGTACACATATCTGGAGTATCTTTCTCCTTAACGAGGTTCAATCCCTCTTACTTTTCTAATTCTTCTTTTATTTCCCTAGAGGCATACGGTTCAACACATTTATTACCACGTCCCCTTATCCCGGATGATATTAAAAATCAAACTAACTAGGGCGCCCATTCTCGCTATATCTCGTGCATAACTGCACAAACATCCCAAACGTAACACACACACACACACACACACACACACACACACATATATATATATATATATATATATATATATATCCCAGGATTTGGCCTGCGTGCTCAGCGTGGCTATACAGTAAAGGTATGCTTGATTACACCCACTAATAGCGATTCAATTATTGAAAGTGCCCCACCTATCAACTAGTGGTGTAAAAGTTTTCCCAATGCTTTTTACACAACACTACCCAACTCCATTGGCTTATATAGTATAATAACTCTCAGCTCAGAGTGTTTTCTCCGTACGTACAAAAAATAACCTTCAAAACTGATACCCTAGCATCCAACAACATCTCCCAATAAGGAACTCCACCGATGAACTATCACCTGGAATCATCGATCATCGAGATGCTTTGGCCTAAAACATATAACCAGGACACTAAAAATCTCGGCCATGGACATATAAGTCTAATTCTCTTCTCCCACATCTCTAGAGGATTCATACCGTACAGTGCTCATACTAACATTAAGTCCCTAGTGCCAAATCAATAATGAGCTAAATCTCACCACCCGATGGTAAACCTGATATACCACCAATCACATGAGTAAATGTCCCTACATAACGAAATCAAAGATAACAAGATAACTATATTCTCCGAAGTCTCCTCTACAATATAATATATATGTGGGCTCGACCCTCTTTCAGGTGAAGACCCATAAAATGACACCTCCTACCCTAGAATAGCGGTGATGATAGCCTTAATGTAAAAGTCCACCATCATTCAAACCAGTATAACATCATACTCGCATATCACATCCCTCCAAAATGTGCTTCTTTATAAAAAAACATATCCTCCCAGTGTCCATACCCGCT
The DNA here is from genome assembly GCA_949130495.1 of Sambucus nigra. Classification (NCBI taxonomy): domain Eukaryota; kingdom Viridiplantae; phylum Streptophyta; class Magnoliopsida; order Dipsacales; family Adoxaceae; genus Sambucus; species Sambucus nigra. The sequence continues at coordinate 302,833,488 of OX422207.1, read as the reverse complement.
TCCCTGTAGATGGAACCAAAGAGATCCCCGCTTCGCAATAGTAATTGTATACACATACTAGTAACACTAATTATACATCCACTAAACATATCCCACGTGAGAATCTAGCGTTAACAAAATACTGTGACGCACTCCCATAAAACTTACCCCATATACATATGGATGAAAATCGTACCTTTAATCACCAATGGCACTAGCTTCTCAAATGGTTTCTCGACATAATACTCATGTCTAAACTGTCCCAAGAACTATTGTAATTATCCCCCTACTGGGCACCGTACTCCTATCCCTTATCTCGTTATGAACAAGATTGACACATGTACTCCTGCTCTGTGAAATACCTCCCTGTGAAATCCCCTATCTCGGGCCCCACTAGACATATCGGGGTTTACCTACTCTCGAACCCTGGTAACTTAATCCCTAATGACTACCCCATCGTTCCCTTATCTTTTATGGCCATGTGGAACCCGTTACTTACTCTAATAGCCATGTGTGAATCCATCATCACTCGGTCAAAAATCCCCTGATCTAAATAATTTACACGAGCCCCCCATTGGATATTCCCTTATGGTTCCCCACTAGCACTGATATATCCAGCCTTGCCCTTCTGTCTAGACTCTCAAAATATCCTAGCTCCTTTCACATGGAAGCGATAACCTTGACAATGAAAAAATGCGATTGTGATGATATCTGTATAAGTCATCCAATCCATATTTCCTAGTAAGTGTTTGAGAAATCTACCCATGAGTCCATCACAAACTTATGGACCCTTTTTCTCTTTAGTATCCACCTCGTTGGGTACAAAGTTTGCTAAACAAGCACATTCTTCCTCATAATCGTCTATTGTCTAACTCTTCTGTAATAAGTACTAAAATTTCCTTTGCATCTCTATTTAAATGACAGATGAAAGAATTTGTGCTCAAACCGCCACCAAATTCCGCGATATTCATGTAATCTCTCCTCAGACATGGTGACTAACTCTTATTACTACAACACTGCCCCCATGAGCAAAATATATAGCCTGAAATTTAATACTTAGCATTACTTCTCTCCACCATACACAATTGCCTTTGGATGTTATCCTTCTAATGGCTCGATAACATACATCCGCACTTTCCCCAAGCCCTTGCGAATGGACCTTATAAAAAGTCCCTTGGACTCTCTCCCATAATGATTACACTAGGTGAGTCTCAATTAATGCCATCGTCTGCTATGGCGGTACTTAGGGAAACTATTGTGCCCTAGATTTCATCACAACATTAACCGCTTGAGCAATAATAGTGGTGACTTCTACTAAAGTCATCATTCCCAGAATACTCAGTGGCTCCGACTGAGCCTCTCCTCCTACAGTCCTCCTAATGGCCCCTACTGGTAATACTATATTTTTTGGTATACGAAGCCCAACCTGACCCGTATATGATTCTCTTAAATTATAAGCAATAACAAAAGAACATAAATCACAGTATGAATCAGTGTTCCTAAGCATAGGGCTCTACATCAAAGAGAAAGCAACACTAAAAATATAGTAAATTTGTAAAAATATAAGGACAATAGAACCTGATGCTCTGATACCATAAGTGACACCCTACCTATTTCAATAATGGGTGATCAGTCCTCTACTAAAATAAAATAGGAATCTCATCTGGTTCATTCTTAGCCTCACTGTCAAAATCATTTTTAATTACTAACCACCTATTATATAAATAAGAAGGTGTCAAATTTTATCTTTAATTAATTACCGAAAAGTAAACCATTCACCACAAACCATTCAAGGTAACAAAATTAAAAATGAACCATCACTGCAGTAAATTCTAAAGGCGAAATTAATTTAAAATCCAAATACCGAATACACCATCAATTAAAAACAATCCAATACAACCCATACTAGATGAATTAAATAAAAACCAAATGTAAAAAGTATGACAAAATAGGCGACATGCCCACTAGAAACTAAAATGGAACCTAATTAAAAGACCAAAGATATAGTCGACCACTCCAAAAACTGCAAGCCTCCACATCTGCTGTGGCTCCATAAATCTTGGAAATATTGATCACGCTTGGAATCCCTGTGGTTGGACACCTAAACGTTTTGAAAAAAGTTGATACGGGTCAGAGCCCAAAACCTTTTGAAAACATTTATCAAGTGAATAAAACTCATCAATGAAAATGTACAACATTTGTTCATGTTTAAACCTATAGCGCACTCCCATGAGATGACCCTCGCCCGTCATCTATTACGTGTGGATATCGTGTGCATTTTAAACCCCATAGTTATGATATCCTGCCTAACTAGTACCAACACATATCTTAGATCCATATGCTAACCCTTTACCCACTGTGTCACATATATTTTTTCTATGTTGTAAATCTTATCTTGTTATCAAACATGTTAAATCATTTGTAAATTCCTTCTTAATTAATTCGCATAACTTCACTCTACTTATTTATTCCATACTCGCATATTAATATTATTCACTTGTATATAATTGCCACACATATATACCTATATTCATATAACATATTGATCATGTACATATATAGCACTCACTATATATGTATAACCACAATCCTTTCGAGCATTTCCTCACTGGGTACGAAATCACTAGCATGCTATCAACCTACAGGAATGTCCACCACAACCTGTGCAACTGGGCCAAAATCTAACCGCCAAAACCAAAATGAAAATGAAAATCGAAGGAGGTCATGGCCTTATGTCCGAGGGTCATAATCATACCACATTATTCCACGGGACTCCAAATTTGCATAGGGTGGTCGTTCATAGACCTATGACCAAGGGGAACAATACTACCTCTGCTTGGATTCTTTAGAGTGACCTCCTATGGTGTGCAACCTCCTTCGATAGCATATCCGTTAGGAGGGGTATGTTACACATAAATATCAAACACACATATATTATTATAATTATTTATATATATATTGTCCATATACCCGTACACACACACACAAATATATATATATATATATATATATATATGAAGTTCACTATATAGAGCACCATTAGTGTTAGGTGTTTTTTAGGTGTTTAGCTATATAGAACTTCAACTAGTTGGACTTGAATTTTGATAAGATTTTGTGTGTAATTATGTCGAGCTAGTAGACCCATGCCATGCCTCCACTCAGTCAATTTCACTTCTCAAAATTTACAAACGTTCTCAAATCAGTTCTCATAAGGTAGTCTCTTTCATTTATTCAATTTGGCTCATTGGAATATTTTTCACGTAGGACACTGCATACATTACATCATATCTAATGATTTGTGTGTATATATTTAAAGAAGAATTTTTAAATATTTTTACAAAAATTTTAAACATACTAAATCAAATTAATTCACAATTTAAATTTGTTGTTTTAATTAATTTAAATTACGAAGAATAGGGATAAATTCTAAAGAAAAATATATTTGTGTGTGAAAGCATTACAAATATTTTTCAGAATTTATTCTTTCTTTTTTCTGGGAGTTTTTTTAATTTAATTTTGACTTTAAAACCATTAAAGTTCTAAATTAAACATTATTTTATTTATGATATTTGTTTAATGCCTATTTGCTTCTTATACCTGATTGCATATGCTTTTTGTACATTGTCTTATATGCGTATTATATGTGTATCATATACAGTTTCCAATGGTAACTTGCATTACCAGTACACGATTTTGGCCCATTTTTTATGATAGTGGATTACGCGTGTCTTTGTTTAAGGCATCCTTTTGTGTTTCATGCTCGATCGTAGGATTGTCTCTTTATCGACGACTGTTGTAGCTCATTAACGATCGAAGTGATGATTTGATTTTCCAATCACAACATACCTGGTTGCTCTATAAATTGAGACGTCTGTGTCTCCATTTTGGATATCTGAGAAACTGTTTAAAGAGTTGTTACTCCGTAAAAATATAGAGAGAAAAAAATATATAAAGAGAGAGGGTTTACACACATGTCACACACTAGTCTTCTTGAACACAATTTGGTCTTACTCATAGATAAAATCAAAAGCAAGAACACTAGTATTGTTTGAAACACATTTGAACCTGTCAAACTTTATCAAAAACTCCCATCCTATGGTTTGATTGTGTATTTTTTTATATCTTTTGAAAAAGGAACCCTAAGTTTCACTTCTAAATTTAAACGTTTGTTCTTGTTAAAGTAAAAAATATCTCATCTACAGTTTTGATTTGTTTTCTAGATCATCCTTGGTGATTTCATGCGTAGTATTTATGTTTAGATACACTACACACACAGATTTACACCATTCATATTTTTTTCTCTACTTTTATTCTTAAATCTAGTTATTTAAATCGTGAATGATTTTTAGGTTAATAGAAGTTTCTATGTATATCACTACACACACGAAACATATTTTTGTGTATTTTCTGTCAAGAGTTGTCAAACTATTGCATGTTTGATATTTTGAGTTTATGTACACAAATACACGCAGACACATATTGTATTCTTATAGATCTATTTGATTTTATGATATATGTCTTAGATCTGGTTTGTGTGTAAAGTTATATTCTAAATCACATTAATCGTGATTGTTTGTATATTCTTGGTTCTTTTGTTACTTCTAGCTTCATTTTTTTTAGTAAAATAGTTTGTTTTAAGTCATACATAATAAAGGTTGGTTTAGAACTATTATATCTTACTTAGGTTTAGAAAGTTAAACCTAATATTATTAAGGACCTTATTTGGAAAGAACTTTATTCTTGACTCTCCTTGCATTTTTTCCTAGACTACACAACTGAACTGTACATATCTTCTTGAATCGTTCCTGACCAGTAGCTTTTGAGAACCGAGGACTGAGAATCACAAACATTGAACTTGTGAATTGTTGAACTGTTTGGCTTGTTTGTACTAATCTGAAAAATTAATTGTTAAAACAGTCTTGTTAGGTTGTTGGATTAAAGAAATTTTTAATCTCAGACTTTGTTAAAACAATTTGTTAGTATTTGACTTTGTGCTTGAAGTGTTTATATATTTGAAGTCATATATTGTTTTGTGTATGTTTACTTGACTATACTTGTTACATAATCTTAGTGATATTTCAGGAACTGTGATACAACATTGCATATCACTTGTAGATCATACACTATACACTATAATTCACGTAGTCAATGAATCTTGTGTACATATCTCAAACAAATCTGAGTGTTTCGATTTTTGAAATAGAAACTTTGCTGAAAAGAATTTTAAATCAAGATAGCTTGATTTAAACAAAAGAAAGGAACCTAAGATTTACTACTGATATATAGACTATTTGATATGTAGAATATTCATTTGGCTCGTATCATTAAGGGTGGGTGAGTTATTGTAGAATAACTCACTACACTACACTTCACTAAGACATATCACTTAGGCATCGAACAATTACTGTGCTTGAAAAAGTTAAAGGGAAGAGCTAAGATGTTAAGAACAACTCGGATAAGAGCTGCAATGTGAGGCATTTAGAAAAGCAACCAAAGTAAGAGTCATTGGTATTGGGTAATAGTTTTCTGTTTTAACCTACTTTAGTCTTGTTGTGTGATTGTAAATCGTCATGTTGTGATTTGTTTAGTGGAGTAGCGTTAGTTTGATCCTTAGAAGGATCCGTGTTTTTCTCAAGGGAAGGGTTTTTGCGAAGTTACATAAATCCTTATGTGCTTTAAAATTTTCATTTAAGACCTAACATGAAAAAGTAGGATTTAAATCTAGAAACTCGCCTACTAATCTGAATTAGTTATTATCTGGTTAATGAACTAGTTTAATCAAGATAATGATTAGTACTCTAATTAACTTGGAAAACATTATTCTATTTGTAGTATAGTTAAAAATTTAAGAAAAGTTTGAATTGGCCCACCTTGGATAATCTATAAAAACTCGTAGGTAATTCGAGTTTATTTGACATTAGTTTACTTTTGCACTAGAGTCTACTGGCTTTAGCCGCCCGCTCAAGTGGTATTAGAGCTAAACTTTATTAAGATTTATTTTCACAAACTTTTGTTAAAATCTATTTACCTTGTTTTAATGGAAGATTCAAGTCAGCTACTTAGGCTACGAAATTTCAATAGACCTCTTATATTCGGTGGAACCAATTTTCCATACTGGAAAATTAGAATGGTCGCATTTATTGAAGGCATGTTAGGAGATGATGTTTGGGATTTAATTGAAAACAGTTATAGGTACCCAACTACTCCTATAGCAGAAGGTAGCAATATCTTTAGAAAACTTAGAACCACTGAATTAAGTACTAATCAAAAGAAGATAAGAAATTTCAATAATAAGGATAAAAATAAGATTTTCATGAGTGTGCGTGAGAATGAATTGAAATGTATATGTCACTGTGCCATTATCAAATATGCTTGGGATAATTTGGTAATAACACACAATGGAGATGCAAGGGTTAAGGAGTGTAAAACTAAAATGTTGGTTCAATAATACAATATGTTTATTATGAAAGATAATGAACCATTTGATGAATTTTACATGCGTTTAACTGATATATTTACCCAGCTACATGCTAACGGTATATAATACACTTATAAGGAAGTTTGTGCTAAGATTTTAAGGCATCTTGCCCCTAGATTTGATCATAAACGTTACATCATAGAAGAAATGAACAATCCATCACTCACACGAGAATTGATAAGCTCTAAATTGAGAACTATGTAACTTGAATAAACCTTTAGGAAGGCTTTTATATCTTATGCTCAGAATGGGTTGACCAATTCTTCTAAAGTTGCGTTTAAAACTGCTTGTCAAAATAAAAATAAACATAGTATAGTTAAACAGCAATCTGAGTCAGAAAATGACTCTGATGTAGATTCAGATGAAATTGACAAGATTGATAATGAACTTGCTTTGATGTCTTCCCAATTTAAGAAACTTTTGAAGAACATAAATGTTGTTGCTAAGAAATGCATGAAAGAAAATCATCAGTCTAGTTAATCCACATGATCCCACAATAAAAGTTCAAATTGGACTCTTGATTATGATAGTAGAAGTAGTAAGATGGATAAAACCAAAATGGTTTGTCACAATTATGGAAAAATCGGTCATGTAATACCCCAGTAATTTTAATTAATTGGGAAAATTAATTAGAATTACTTCAGGCCAAAATAAATATTAATTAGCAAGATAAGGATTAATATCTACTTATATTAAATGTTACTTAGTGAATGAGTAAAAATAATGATAAGAAAACTTTATGGCTGTCATGAGTGAGAAATACGACAGTTATGATAAATTTAGTCGGGACGCGCGTTTCAGTCGTGTCGAAACATAAAGTGGATAATAACGTAATTTCATTTTTGGTATTTCGTATGGTCATAAACTTATTCTTCAATGGATCAGACCTACCAAAAGAGGCAAGTGTTTGTCTTGCTTAATTCAATGCATATGTTATCCATATTAGAGTAGGTTTGATGATATACTCATGATATTATGATTTTGGGGCTGAAATTGGATGTTAAATTGTGTCCTTGGGTCAGGAATCGCATGTAGTTCTGTAAATATTTGTAGAGAAGATGGCATCTGAGATTACGCATGATAAACACGAATTTAAATTGGGTATATGCTGGACATTAATGGTGATTATGTATATCTAAGGTTTTTGAGGATTTAATGAATTACTCAATTCCTACATAATAAATATAAGGTTTTGATTTTAAAAATGTGTTAGAAAGCACCCAATTACCTGTAGAAATGATTTAGAACATTTGGTTTTGAGTTGGGACTAATTACATGAAATTTGGGTGAAGAAAAAGGGTAAAAAATGCAGGTTTTAGAGGAATGGGACAAACTGGGTTAATCTCATTCTAACAACCTAGGGAATTCGTTCGAACAAGAATTCTACGATATTTCAGAGTTTAGTTAGTTTGAAGTTTGTTCAAACATACTTGTTCAAATGACCTCGTTTGAACGACTTTACTAACGATAATTCAGAGTTTAGGTTCGTTCGAACGAGATTTTTATCACTTCGAATGAAATTTAAGAAAATGAATAAAATTTATTCGGACGAGTTAAAATTTGACGATATTCATTCGAGAGTAGGAGAATGACCTACGAATATTGAGAGTAACCTTATTACATGAACTAGTAGTGTGAAACATGGGTTAACTACTATGATTATATAAAGGGAAGTGAAAGGGCCTTAGATGTGTGTATTATGTCTGAGGAAATACGATAGAGAGAATAAATCGTAAGCTACCTACTACCATGAGTATTAGAGAGAAATATACTACGTATAAATCTAGGCACTTGGGTTGTGCTTATACCTACTGGATTTTATAGCTTGTGTGTATACCTATTATATGATGTATTATGTGTATGACATACCTACCCTGCTTGCTATCGGGAGGAGGTTTTGCGACATGGACGGGCTTATCCTGATGAGCCTGTTGGGGGGATTTTTGACTAGTAGAACATGGAACCTTGGATATGTGTTATCTCAGAGTATGATAGTTTCTACAATTGAATGGGAGCGTAGGAATGTGCGTGACCCATTTGGCTAGGAACAATTTTAGCATCTAATATATGTAAATTGTTTAAAGGTTTAAGTGAGATATGGAACCCGTAGTCCTTTATATAGTGTGTGAGGTACTAGGACATAATAGCTGAGTATGCATGCACTGGGTGGTCTCAGCCTAAGGGTGCAGTATTATTATATTTATACATGTGATGATAAATATATACACTTATGACTTATTCTATTGAGTGTAACTAGTAGAAGAGAAAGATAATGACAATTAAGATAACTCTAGTATATGAGTATTTAATTATATTATGCGAAAATTATAATTGACATAGAAAGAATGCTATAACGTATTATATCACTGATATGGGTGAATGTTACAAGTTATCGCATATAGGAGTATATTTTAGTTTGACTAGTTAGGCGGGGTAGCATAACTAGGATGGGATATAATTTCACGTTAGGTGTGCACATTAGACGAGAGGTGAGCATCTCAAGTGAGAGCACCTAAACCTAACATGTATATTATATTTGATAATTTTTTATTTAAACACTTGCTAAAATTTTAAACTATTTTACTCGAGATATGGACCATTTTTCTCCAATTTTCTATTTTTCTTGAAAAATATTTTAGGTGCCTAGCCACAAGGACACCAGGATTAGAAGGTTTTTCCTTTTAGCATGTTGTAGCTGTTGTGGATATTGTAGATCCCTGACATTAGGAACCTTAGTATTCATTCAGTTCTTCGTTATGAGCATTTATTTCAGTCGGACATGCTGTCCATTTTTATTTTACTGTCATTAAAAGATTTTGGATTTTTTTATGATATATTGGACTGTGGAGTTAGTTTAATTTTGGATTACTGTTTGGATATTCTAGACTGGACTGTATGATTCAGTTATATTTACTTTACTTTTATTATTCATTGTGAGTTGTTACTTAATTGGTGTAAATGTGATATAATTGATTAATTGGTCTATGTTAATTGTAATGTTAAAATTTTGACATCTGCTTTACAAATACTAGGTGGTTAGTAATTAAAAACAAGTTTTTGACAGTGATGCTAAGAATGGACCAACTGTATATTCTATTTTAATTTAATAAAGGACTGATCAGCCGGTATTTAACTAAGCAAGGTGTCATTGATGGTATCAGAGCACCTGGTTCTAGAGTCTTTAGGAACTCTGCAGCTTATTATGTTTCCAGCATAACGTTCTTTAATTTAGAGCCCTATCTTTAGGACAGTTGGGTTCTTATTTGAGTATTTATGTCTTCAGCTATTTGAGATATATTAAATTGAGGACTCATGAAAATTCTTTCTTATTTCAGATGCCTCCCAGACGTGCACAACGAGTCCCTCGAGAGCCACAGCCAGAGACGCAGCCATCAACATCGCAGGGCACCATGAATGCCACCGAAGTTGCCATCATAGTTGCATAGGCGGTGAATGCAGCATTGGCGGTAGTACAACAGGCTCCATCCCAGGTACAAGTGGTGGTTCCAACACAGGCCCAGACGTTCCCTTCTGCGTGGGAGCGAGTTAGGGATGCCTTTCAGAAGTCACATCCTCCAGACTTCTCGGGGAGTTATGATGTTGTTATGACAAGCCAATGGACGAAAGATATCTAGTGTCACCTCAGGATATATGAGTGCACCGATGTTCAAAGATAGATTTAAGCTACATTCAAGCTAGTCGGGGCAACATTACAATGATGGGAGTCTATTACCACTGCCGAGGAGAGAGCTACTATGTGGATACAGGGGTTTGGGGAGTGGTTTGACCATAAATACTTCCCGTTCGCCATTCATATTGAATGAGACAAAAATTTCTAGATCTGACTCGGGAGGGTAAGACAGTTGCCGTGTACGAGGAGGAATTTACGCTGTTGACAAATCTCATACCAAAGGAGGTACCTACTAAAGAAAAGAGGATTCAGATGTTTGTACACAAAGGTATTAAATGCTGTCTTGTTAAATTTCCAAGACCACATCTTCCATCTTAAGGGGAGCAAGCGAGGAGGAGAGTCCATCCACTAGGGCAGTAATGGGGGTGGTTGTGCCAGTGGGGCACCATCATTTTAGAGTCAGCCTAGGCAGCGTGAGAATAGTTCCCATCAGGGGGACACTACTAAGCGATTCAAATCTGGTGATTACAGGAAGGGACATGGTAGTTTTTAATAAGGCCAATTGAGTTAGTCGGGCCAGTGTCGTGCACAATATGGCCAATGAAGGGGTGGCAACAGCCAACAGGGTTGAGGATAATAGGATCAATGCGGGGAAAACTTTACTGGGAGATGTTTCACCTGTGGTAGGATCGTTCACAAGAAATAGGATTGCCCTAATAAGGGCAGGGTCAGTAGCAACAGGATACTCGTTAGGAGCCACAGAGGCCTATCTTTGTAGCTGCCCTTCCAACACAAGATGCTGGGACTCCCACAGAGCAGGGAAATTGAGTTTGTGATAGACTTAGTGCCGAACACTCGGTTGATAGCACGTGCACCTTACCATATGGCTTCGGCGTAGATAAGGGAGCTGAGGGATTAAATCGAGCAGCTTTTGGAGCAGGGCTTCATTCGTAAGAGTACCTCGCCTCGGAGTTCCCCAGTACTGTTATAGTTATCAATTAATTATCGAGAGTTAAATAAAGTCACGATACGAAATACCTATACGTGGCCCCAAATTGATGACTCGTTTGATCAGTTAAGAGGAGTAGCCTACTTCTCGAAGATAGACTTGAGATCTAGGTACCATCAGTTGCGTATTATGGAGCAGGATGTGTCTAAGGCTGCCTTTATGGCATGTTATGGATTTTATTAGTTTCGGGTTATGAAATTTGGACTGACTAATGCTCCAGTCGTGTTCATGGACTTGATGAATAGGGTCTTCAGAGAGTTCTTAGATCAGTTTATCATTATCTTTATAGATGACATCTTGATTTATTCCCAGACTGATTAGGAGCATGTCGAGCTTTTGAGACGGGTTTTACAGACACTGCGTGAGCATCAGTTGTATGCAAAATATGAGAAATGTGGATTTTGGATATGAGAAGTGAAATTTTGGGGGCACATTATATCTTACAGGGGGATATTAGTGGACCTAAGTATAGTGTTAGCGGTGAGGGAGTGGGGAAAATGCACGACACTGAAAGAGGTACGTATTTTCTTGGGGTTAATCGATTACTACAGGCAGTTTATTCGTGGATTTTCAAAGATTGCAGGTCCTTTGACTAACTTGAATCATAAGGGGGTACCATTCATATGGGATGGCGCTTGTCAGTTGGCTTTTGATGAGATAAAGGATAAATTGACTTCATCACCTGTTCTTGCACTGGCCATTTGGGGGGTGGAATACCTAGTCTACACTAACGCGTCCTTACATGTACTTAGGGGAGTACTACAACAAGAGGATCAGGCTATAACTTATGCTTCGTGAAAGCTTAAGCCTTACGAGAGGAATTACCCCACCCACGACTTGGAGCTAGCAGCAGTCGTGTTTTCCCTTCGAATTTGGAGACATTACTTATTAGGAGAGAAATTTTGCCTATTCACAGATCACAAGGCACTACAGTATTTATCACTCAAAGAGAGTTGAATATGCGTTAGCGCAAGTGGCTTAAATTTATGAAGGACTATCAGTTTGAAATCCAGTATCATCCAGGGAAGGCCAATGTGGTGGCCGATGCTTTGAGTCGTAGACCAGTGGGGGAGGTGGTCGAGGTGTGGAAGGAAAAATAGAAGGAGTATGGTCATTAGGATACAGTTTCTAGATCATTCATGTAAGTTATGATCATTACACCCAAATTGTCACAAGGGTGGTACAGGCACAGGCAACGGATCTATTTTGTCGGGAGAGTATTCGATAGCTTTTGGCTGGTGGAGTAGAGTCTTACTCATTGAGTTCCGAGGGAGGCTTATGCTTCAACGAGAGAGTGATTGTACAAGAGGGGGAGGATTTGCGACACACAGTAATGGTAGAGTCGCATGGATCTTGATTTGCGGTACATCCCGATGGGGATAAGATGTACCAGGATATGCTATAATAGTATTGGTGGAGTGGGATAAAAAAAGACATTGCTGAGTTTGTCTCGAAATGTACCACCTTTCATATAGTAAAGGTGGACCACCAGAGACTTGCAGGGGTTCTTCAACCGCTAGAGATTCCTATGTGGAAATGGGAGAGCATTTCCATAGATTTTATTACCGGGTTGATACTTCACATAGGGGTCACGATTCTATTTGTGTGATAGTGGATCGGTTGACCAAGGTAGCCCACTTCCTGCCAGTCCAAAAAAGATTATACCATAACACAGTATGCTCAGATTTTAATTATCGAGGCAGTGAGACTACATGAGGTTCCCCTTAATAATTTGTTCGACAAGGATAATATTTTTGTGTCTTGACTTTGGGAGAGATTTCAGGAGGCCATGGGTACGGAATTACGTTTGAGAACGGTCTATCACCCGCAGACGGATAGGATGACAGAGCGGAGTAATCAGATGTTGGAGGATATGCTACATATGTTTATTGTTTATTTTAGGGGAGGATGGGAGCAATACCTTCCACTAGTGGAGTTTGCGTACAATAACTCCTATCAGTTTACTGTTAGCATGGCTCCATTTGAGGCATTGTATGGTAGACCTTGTCATCCTCCCGCTTGTTGGTTAGAGGTGGGGGACAACAAGCTTCTCGGTCCAGAGGTAATTCAGGATACTTTTGCCAGGATTGAGATGAATCGGAGTCAGATACGGTAGCTTAGGACAGACAAAAGAGCTATTCTGATTCCAAGCAGTCCTTTCTAGAGTTTAATGTGGGACATTAGGTGTTGTTGCGTGCATCTCCTATAAAGGGGATTATGAGGCTCAAGAAAAAGGGGAAATCGGCGTCGAGGTATGTAGGGACATTTCCTATCATCGAGTGGATTGGACCAGTAGCATATAGTCTCGGGATGCCGGAGCACTTGCACCGTATTCACGATGTGTTCCACATTCCTGCATTGAGACAATATCTCAGGGATGAGTTGGACTATACTCACATTGCATTGGAGGAGATTTATTTACAGCCCGATATTACATGTATGAAGTGACCAGTGTCCATCTTAGACCATAGAAAGAGGAGACTGAGTTCGAAGATAGTTTCGTTAATAGGTGTCCAGTGGGGGCATCACAGTGCTGATGAATCTACCTAGGAGCGCAAGGATGAGATGCGCAACAAATATCCAGAATTATTCATACTTGGTATACCTTTATTTTCCGAATTTTGGTACGAAATTACCTTATTAGGGGGGCAGTATGTAATACCCCCATAATTTTAATGATTTTAAATGTGGTATTAATTTAATTAATTGGGAAAATTAATTGGGGTTAATCCAGGTTAAAATAAATATTAATTAGCAAGATAAAGGTTAATATTTATTTATATTAAATTCTACTTAGTGAATGAGTAATAATAATGATAAGAAAACTTTATGGCTATCGTGAGTGAGAAATATGACAATTATGATAAATTTAGTCGGGACGCGCATGTCGGTCGTGTCAGGACTTAAAGTGGGTAATAAAATGTAATTTCACTTTTGGTATCTCATATGGTCATTTTGAGTTCCCCATTGTGTTCGAAAGGGTGGAAATAGTCTGAAAAAACTACTCGGGGGTTTAGTTTCGATCTCGGGGAACTTTTAGGCCAAATCGGCACCCTGGAGGGGTATTTTGGTCGTTTGAAATTTTAGGGAAAAAGGACAGACGAAAATTAGAGAACCGTATCTGCACTTACATAGAAGGGATTAGGGTTAATAACTGCTAAACCAAAGGGAGGCCATAGAAGGAAGTGGATAGTAGAATTCCTAGGCCAATTCAGAATTTCTAACACCAAAATCACTATAGTTGCATAGATCTGGGAGAAAGGAACCCAACCATACCCTTCTTCTTCAATGTATCAGACCTACCAAAAGATTCAAGTGTTTTTCTTGTTTAATCCATTGCATATGTTATCCATGTTAGAGTCGGTTTGATGATATACTCAAGATATTATGAATTTGGGGCTAAAATTGGATGTTAAATTGGGTCCTTGGGGTAGGAATCGCATGTACTTCTGTAACTATTTGTAGAGAACATGAAATCTGATATTTATTCATGATAAACATGAATTTAAATTGGGCATAGGCTGGACATTAATGGTGATTATGTATATCTAGGGTTCTGACCATTTAATGAATTAATTGATTCCTACATTATAAATATAAGTCTTGATACCAAAATTAATATGCTGATATGGATGAATAATATGAAGACACGTGTCAATCTACTTGGCACAATAGCGACGAGGAAGTTCATTTCCCTGACCAACTCATGTTCTCTCCGAGCAACGAGGATACACCGAGGAGATTCAGCACTCCGAGGTACTCTAGCGCTCCGAGGAACTCCTGAGCAACGAGCAACCAAGGCGGTCCGAGCTGCACCTCGGTCGTAGCATTAATTGCCAGATAATCAACAGTTCAACTATTCATTGAATGTTTATCATCTTGACGCACACGCTGCATTAAATGTATTACCATTTCATATGTATATCATTTAATGTATCAACCCTTTCATGTACAGCCTAAGGGCTATAAATACCTTGTATCACCCTCATTCAGGGGGGGGGGGAATTTCTTGAGAGAACTTGTACTCGAGAATTCTCAAACACTCAGCAATAACATAACAGTGGACGTAGGCCATTCTTACAAGGCTGAACCACTTTAAAAATCTTTGTCTCATTTATTTATCTGTGATTAAATTATTAGAGCGATCTAATTTTTTACATCAACATATTGGAGTCGTCTGTGGGAACGATTGTTACTATCGTTTTTCACCAAAAATAATTCATCATCAATGGCGGATAATCAAGAATCTAGCAATCGAAATGCTGGAAATACTGGAAATCCTTCGAATCCCTCTGCACCTCCAGATCTAGCCAGGATTATGACGAATCTGGCTCAAGGACAAACCGCCATGCAAGAAAAAATGAGGCAACTCATACAAACCCTTCATGGCGGTGCACCTGCACGTTCAGGACAACAAAGTGGTCAGAGGCAAACTTATTTACTTTCTTCACGATCCAGGCGTACTGAGTCACGTTGTAATGAGGAGTCTGATGATTTCTCTTATCAACCTGGGCGAACTTCGTCAATAAGGCCTACAGATACTGATCAACATATCACCCTCTCTCTAGAAAGACCCAGTGCTTTAGAAAGACTGAGTAGGGTGTCTCCTTTTAGTCGATTAGGCCCTAGGAGGAATAGGAGTCCACCTAAGACCATGTCGAGGTGTTTTCGACAACCATCAGATCTAAGAGAAGGATCAGCACAATCACGACCAGCTGCTCGTCAAGATAGATCTCAAGAAGCTACCTCAGAACGATCAATTGCTCGAACCAATAGGCCCAAGGAAGGAAATGAAGCGTGGAAAGGATCTCTCCAACGGTTGGAGGATAAATTTGGAGAAATGGCCAAAGCAAAGAATCCCCTGCAACGAACTTTTGTTCGAGGAACACCTTTTATACAGGCCATTGTGAATTTTCCTACACCATCAAAGTTCAAAGCACCTGTGGTGACCCCCAAATATGATGGAAAGACAGATCCTGTTCTTCACATAGAGCAATATCAAGCTGCTGCCGACATCTATGTCGTCCCCGACGAGATGAGATGCAGAGCGTTCTCAGGAACTCTTACTGGAGTTGCCCAGATATGGTACAACAATCTTCCTAGGGGTAAGATTCCAACTTTCTTTCAATTGGCCGAGTTGTTTATTGGCAATTTCTGTTTTAGAGCAAAGCCAGTAAAATGAGTAGCACACTTGTTAAGTGTTAGACAAAAATCTGGTGAGATTACTAGAGATTATATAACTCGTTTCAATAACGAGAAGCTGGAAGTCATAGATTACGAAGAAAAGACAGCAATCACTGCCTTGAAGAGTGGGTTGCTGCCTAATAAATTTTATTACACCTTGGCGAAAGATCCACCTAAAACTATGTCAGAGTTGATGGAAAAAGCGGCCAAAATCATGAATGCCGAGGAAGCTATGGCTGCAAAGAAGAATATGGATAAAGACACCAAGGTGGACACGACAAGTCTAAAAATAAAGAGCATAAGGGCAATGGCGGTGATAAACGTTCCAGAAATAATAAATCGTCATGGGAAGTCCTGAAGAAATACGACAATTATACTCCTTTGAAAATGGGTATTCATCATGTCTTGGAAGAAATCAAGAACAACGAGGAAGTAAAATGGCCAAAGAAACTGAGGTCAGACCCTGATTTGAGGAGTAAGGATAAATATTGCGAGTTTCATAAAGATCATGGTCACATGACCAAAAATTGTATAGTTCTTCAGAACGAGATTGAAACACTCATCCGAAGAGGAAAGCTAGCAAAATATGTTGATCGGGGAGGTGAAAGAAAAAATAACTACCGAACTAGAGAGATGTCTAGATCTCCTCGTCGAGCAAAAGAGAAAAAGAAGAGAAACCATGAATATGATCCAGATGATGACCCCGACCTTCCCAAGAAACCAAGACAGCCGGAAAGATAGGTATTTTCTATACGTTTTAGGTCATTTAATTGTGATGTCATTACAGGAGGAGATGCAGGAGGAGGAGACCTTACTGCAGAAAGAAAGGTTTACCTTGGAGAAGCTCAAGCTTGTTCATATATTCAGCGAATAAATCTGGCCGAGGACGATCGTTCGAGGAAGGTAAACAAAGAGAAGCTGGTCATTGGCTTTTCAAAAAATGACGTAGCAGGTGTTCTTTATCCTCACGACGATCCTCTGGTAATCAAAATGAGGATGAAGGAAGTAGTGATTTCAAGGGTATTGGTAGACAATGGAAGTTCGACAGACATCATGTACTATTCATGCTTTGACAGTTTGAATCTGAAATTATCTCAATTGGAACCGTATCACAGACCCCTCCTGGGTTTTGCTGGCGAGAAAGTTTTTCCACTTGGGACGATCAAGTTGGATATATTCATTGGAACTTGGCCTGCTTGTCGAACAGAAAGAATACGCTTCTTTGTGATGGATAAGAATATGCAGTCAGCTTACAACATCATCATGGGAAGAGTTGGTTTGAAGAAGTTTGAATTTCCATTTACAGTGCATCAATGCTTAAAATTTCCAACAAACTTTGGAGTAGGAGTTGTGAAAGGTGATCTAAAGTAGCTCGGGAATGCTATTATTCATCTGCCGAGCAAGAGGAACTTGAGGAATCAAGGAAAAAGACTACTACTTACCAGGTGGAAGAAGATACAGAGATTGAAACTCTCGATCCCAGAGATGAGTCCCAACTTGTAAAAGGACAGGTGGTAGAATCTACAGAAAATGTTATTCTGGACGACGAGCACCCTGAACGAGTAACCCAGATAGGTTCATCGTTGGATGCTTCAATAAAATAGGAGTTGATAACTTTCTTGAGAAATAGGAAGAAAACTTTTGCATGGAGTCATGAAGACATACCAGGAATAGATCCAAACTTCCTATGTCATGAGCTCAATGTGAATAAGGAGATTAAGCCTGTAAAGCAGAGAAGAAGGGTATTTAGCCCCGTGAAGAATCAAGCTATTCAAGAGGAGGTCGACAAGCTCCAAAAGGCTCAATTCATTGAAGATGTGAAGTATCTGGACTGGTTGGCAAATGTGGTGATGGTAAAGAAGAAAAACAATAAATGGAGAATGTGTGTTGATTTCACTAATCTCAACAAGGCCTGCCCAAAAGATCATTTCCCATTACCCAGAATTGACCAGTTAGTTGATGCTACATCGGGACACGAGCTGCTCAGCTTCATGGACGCTTACTCTGGCTACAACCAGATCAAGATGAAACCTAAAGACAGGGAAAGTACTTCTTTTATTACCCCTAGGGGTACTTATTGTTATAATGTTATGCCTTTTGGTTTGAAAAATGCAGGAGCGACATACCAGCGACTAATGAACAAGGTTTTTGCCGAACAAATCAGTTGCAATATGGAAGTCTATGTCGATGATATGCTGACAAAAAGCAAGAAATCTGCTGATCATCTAGTTGATTTAAGTCAGACTTTTGATCAACTGGATAAATACCAGATGAAGCTCAACCCGACAAAGTGCACATTTGGAGTACGAGAAGGAATGTTT
This sequence comes from Sambucus nigra, assembly GCA_949130495.1. Lineage (NCBI taxonomy): Eukaryota > Viridiplantae > Streptophyta > Magnoliopsida > Dipsacales > Adoxaceae > Sambucus > Sambucus nigra. Next base: position 302,814,886 of record OX422207.1, on the reverse strand, counting down.
CTCAGGTACATTGTCAACCAGCGAGGCATTGAAGCAAATCCAGAAAAGATCAAAGCTCTTTTAGGGTTGCGATCTCCAACAACAAAGAAAGAAGTGCAGAGTCTTATAGGACGAGTTGCAGTGCTCAACAGATTTGTATCTCGAGCAACAGATAGATGCTTACCATTCTTCAAAACACTTCGAAAAACTTTCGAGTGGAATGATGAATGTGAAAAAGCCTTTCAAGACTTGAAGAAATATCTGGGAACACCTCCACTACTGCCCAGACCGGTAATGGGAGAAAAGTTGTACTTATACCTGGCAGTATCAAAAAATGCAGTCAGCTCGGCATTAATCAGATTGGATAATGGAGTCCAGAAACTAATTTATTACACAAGTAAGGCTTTCCGAGGTGCAGAGATCAGGTACCCAAAGCTGGAAAAATTGGCATTGGCATTAATTGAAGCAAGTAGAAGAATGAGGCCATATTTTTAGGCCCATACCATCGTCGTTTATACCGACATGCCATTGAGACAAGCCCTTCATAAGCCAGAAAAGTCAGGGAGACTGATGTACTGGGCAATAGAGCTCGGTGAATATGATATTGTGTATGAACCCAGATCATCATTGAAAGGGAAAGCTGTACCTGATTTTATAGCAGAGTTTACATACCCTGATACCCCCGAGGAACAAAAGTTGCTCACTGATCAACCTGTGGATGTTACAGGATCAACAGACATAAGTCCAGACCAACTCCAGTTGGTAAAAGGGCTTGTGGATATAGAAAGATCATCAAATTCAAACCCAAACCAACTCCGGTTGGTAAAAGGGAAAGAATAGATGGTCGATGAGGAGCGAAAATTAACAGGGGAGGATGGAAGAGAACATCAAATATTTCACCGAGGAACTCTATTGGATAAGAAATTTGAAGACAAGTTACCTATATGGAGATTGTATGTAGATGGGTCATCTTGCACAGCAGGTTGTGGAGCAGGGATTGTTTTGAAACCCCAGATGGGATTGATATAGAATATGCCTTGCGATTTCAATTCAAAACCTCCAATAATAAGGCTGAGTATGAGGCCATGATAGCAGGTCTTAATTTAGCAAAGATTATGGAAGCACAACAAGTGATGGTATTCAGTGATTCTCAATTAATTGTGAATCAGGTGATGGGAACATATGCGGTTAAAGGAGAACTAATGGTCAAGTATCATGCAAAGGTGATGGAATTGTTGGCAAAATTTGATGCCATTCAGTTGATCAGAATACCCAGAATAGAAAATGCACAAGCAGACGCACTGGCCCGACTAGCATCAGCTATTCGTACCGAGCTGCGAAGAACAATACCAATTGAAGTACTAGAAAGTCGAAGCATAGATGAAAATCTGACGATGAACATTATCACCCTTGATCTAGGACCATCTTGGATGGATCCCATCAGGGCATATATTGAAGAAGGAGAATTACCGGAAGATAAGCTCGCTGCCAAGAAATTGAAGTATAAAGCTACTCGGTATGTACTAACTAATGGTATTTTGTATAGACGAGGAATTATGGCAGGTTTACAAAGATGTGTACATCCTTCCGAGGTGAAAGAATTAATTGAAGAAATCCATGAAGGGTCCTGTGGAGCTCATGTAGCAGGTCGAACACTTTTGCAAAGGGTGATGACTCAAGGATACTACTGGCCGACGATGAGGGATGATTGTATAGCCTATGCTAAGAAATGTGACAAGTGTCAACGTTTTTCCTCCATCCGACAAACTCCACAAGCATTGTTGACACCCATAACTTCCCCTTGGCTATTTTCCATGTGGGGAATTAATTTGGTTGGACCACTGCCAACCACCCGAGGAAGATTCAAGTACCTCGTCGTCGGAGTAGATTATTTTACTAAGTGGGTAGAAGCTGAACCCCTTATCGATATGACGTACGAGAAGGTATACCAGTTTGTTTGGAAGAATATCATTTGTCGATATGGTCTCCCTCATGCCTTCATCACAAACCATGGAACACAATTCGAAAATGAGGAGTTTGCTGCCTATTGTCAACAATCAAACATCCTGAAGACCCATTCAGCACCAGGTCATCCTCAAAGCAATGGATAGACAGAGGTAACGAACAGAACACTGCTAAATGGTTTGAAGAAGAGGCTAAGTGAAGCTAAAGCTAACTAGATTAATGATCTACAATCAGTATTGTGGGCTTACCGAACAACTCCCCGATCAACGACTGGAGAATCACCATATATGCTGGCATTTGGAAGTGAGGCTGTAATACCTGCCGAGTTGGGTCTACCAACACACAGAGTGCTGAATTTCAATTCCCCGGTCAGTGACTTGATGAGAAGACTGGATTTGGATATGCTCGAGGAGGTTAGAGAAGAGGCAGCCATTAGGAATGCTTCTTATCAACAACGAACAACTCTGTTTTACAACAAGAGGGTGAAGAAATGCGATTTAAAAGAAGGAGATTATGTGCTAAAGAAGGTCATTCAAAAGCATAATAAATTGGAAGCAAACTTGCATGGACCTTACCGAGTTACAGAAGTTGTTCGACCAGGAACTTACCGAATAGCAACTCTAGAAGGAGAGGAATTCAAGAATGCTTGGAATGCTGAACACCTTCGCAAGTATTATCAGTAATGTAAAATGTACAGCAGTTCCATCAACATGAATAAAACAATGATGTTTCACAATTTTTTCTCTCTCCTTTGTTTGAAAGTTTTTTCGGGAATACTAGTGTTGTACACTACGCTGTTCAACAGCAAAAAGAAGACGATAGTTCAGACCCACAACCAACTCCGGTTGGTAAAAGGGAGAGAACAAATTATACTCCTTTGGTTAGGAGGCGTACACTTGCGTGATCAACTTCGGTTGGTAAAAGAGATTGTGGACAAGATAGTTCGAAAGAACCTGATAGTTCGAGCGTGACCAACTTCGGTTGGTAAAATAGCGAGAACAAATTATACTCCTTTGGTTAGGAGGCGTACACTTGCGTGATCAACTTCGGTTGGTAAAAGATCTTGTGGACAAGATAGTTCGAAAGAACGTTATAGTTCGAGCGTGACCAGCTTTGGTTGGTAAAATAACGAGAACAAATTATACTCCTTTGATTAGGAGGCGTACACTTGCGTGATCAACTTCGGTTGGTAAAAGAGCTTGTGGACAAGATAGTTCGAAAGAACCTGATAGTTCGAGCGTGACCAGCTTCGGTTAGTAAAATAGCGAGAAAAAATTATACTCCTTTGGTTAGGAGGCGTACACTTGCGTGATAAACTTCGGTTGGTAAAAGAGCTTGTGGACAAGATAGTTCGAAAGAACCTAATAGTTCAAACCCACGACCAACTTTGGATGGTAAAAGGGCGAGAACAACATTCTTAAAATGCCAATGTTGGATGGTTAAGAAACAAAATATGCTCTCAAATGCCAACTTATGTTGGTCGGGAGGTAAGATTATTGCAAAAGTTCCTCGAAGAACAAAATATTCCAAACTGAACCAAGTATGGTTGGTCGGGGATAAAAACCCACTAACTGTAGTTGGTCGACGAGGAGAATTTATCAACCTTGGTTGGTCGGACACATTTTATGAAAAAGACAAAAATTTACCAAGTATGGTTAGTAGGGTATAAACTCTCACTAATTATAATTGGTCGATGAGCACAATTTAACAACCTTGGTTGGTCGGAAAATTTTAAACATTTTTATACTCATTACTTTATTAAGTGATCGAACAACATTTTTTATACTTGTAACTATTGGTTGATGAACAACACAAAATTATTATATGTAATACCCCGTACTTTTGACTATATGTATTTTTGGGATTAATTAATTAAATGCGTATTAATTGGAAATTAATCCGGGTTATAAATACTTACGAGATGTGAGTTGGTATTTGATTATGTGCATATATGATTATATATGAACTTGGTATTATAAAATTTGTCGTGAGATTGATAGACGGCAGTTTAGAAATTTTGTTGAGACGCGTGGGACCGCCGCGTCACGGTATATTATTTTGTTAATAAAAGTGAATTTAAAATCTATAATCCGTATGGTCGTTTTGAGTGCGTCAACGCGTCCGGAAGGGTCGAGATAGTCAGAAAACACTACCCGGGGGTGTAGTTTGGGTCCCGGGATATTTTTAGGCCATACCGGCAACTTAAAGGGTATTTTGGTAATTTTACATTTTTAGGAATTAAAAGTGACGAAAATTAGAGATGTAAATATGATGTGGATTAAACCCACTAAGCCCACTAACCATCCCATATTAAACCATTAAGCTACGGAGGTTATCTTTAGGTTTACAACTTTCCCCAAAACAAACCCTAGCCACCTTAAGCCACCATTGGAGAAGGAGCTTGGAGAGAGGAAATTCTGCAGAAAAACATCATCAAACCTACACCAAAGTCAGAAATCAAACCAAGGCAAGTGAATTTATTCCATTTAATTTTAGAGAATGTCTTTTCCATGTTAGAAATTGGAGAATATCAATTGTTCTTGAAAGATAATGAAAACCCATGTAGTTTAGATCATAGAACTTGAGAAATTTGAGAAGGATTGTATGTAGAATGATAGGTAGATGTTTTTACTGATGATATACATGATTGAAAAGAAATTAAAACGGATTTTGTTGGGTTAATTCTTGATTCAAAATGTTAGGGTTCATGTTCTTGAGATAATTGGGGAAAAGTGTAGAAATTCATATGTTAATTGATGTTGAAGATATTTAATCCTTGAAAACATGTTAGGAGTTGACTTGAATATGTTTATGATCACTTAGAGACCATAAAACGTTGTTGGGATGAACTTTGGATGAGATTAGAAGTGTTAAAATGGTTAAAAACGAGGAAGGGAAAAATCTGGGACGAATCTGGCATCTCGTTAGAAGCCCCTACCCAGGTCGTTCGAACGAACTCGTTCGAACGAGCTTCTAACGAGTTGACCAGTCGCTGCTAATGAGAATGGATTTTGTTCGATATCTCGTTCGAATGAGATATCGTTAGAAGGTACAGTTCGTTCGAACGAACTGGGACCTCGTTCGAACAGCCTCGTTCGAACGAGACTTCTAACGAGTTGGCAGAGGAATCTCGTTCGAACAGTCTCGTTCGAACGAGACTTCTAACGAGGTGACAGTTTGGTCCTTTTTGGACTGTTTTGATATTTGGAGTTCCGTAAACTTATTCGAGGATATGGATATCATTCCGTAGATGTAGTAATGATAGAATTGGGACATTTGGGTATTTATGAGAAGGAATTTACATACGAGGGTTGTATTACATGGACGGTTTGGGTTGGGACGTGAGTGTCTACTACGACGTGAGAAATTATGGCGCGTATGATTACAAACCGGAATAGTACAAATTGTGATAATTATAGTTAGTACGGGAGTGCAATATGTACTACGATTAAAATACGATATTACTAAGACGTGTGTTTACTTAGTATTGGTATATGAATTGTGTGTATGACATACCTACCATACTTGCTATCACGGGAGGTTGCGTTCGCTTAGGACCCTCTAATCCTTGTGTGCCTACGGGGGGGATATAGACTGGTACCTCGATGAACATAGGTCAGAGAAAGACTTATTGGGATGTTAATAAGTCCGTTGATCGTGGGAGCGTAGGTATGTGCGTGACCCATGTGATGTGACTGTGTTCGCCTCCACTATTTGTGATTTGTGTTATCTGAACTATTCCTGAGAGATTCGGAATATGTGATCCTTATGTACGTGATGTACCGGGATGGATAGCAGAGTATGTGTGCACCGCAGCTTAGTCCTCGGGGTGCTTGTATTGTATGTTTATGATGTGAATAATATACACTTAATTAATGAGAACCTTCATGTTAATGATGTGAATATAATTACGGTATTGTTTCGATAAATAAAATGAGTTAGATGATAGAGAAATATATTGCATTTTGAGCATCTGAGTTTACATTCAATCCCTATCTAATTACGAGCGTTATATGTTATTAGAACCGGGTAATAAGGGTAGAAACCATTACAGTCTAGCTAGTTATGATGTCACTTAGCTAGTGGTTTATATCGTTGTAGATGGGTACTTACGTTAGGAGTGCACAGTTAGACGAGAGGTGAGAATATCATGTGAGTGTACGTCCTAACATGTACTTTGCATTTAATGTTTTAAATGTTTTTAAAGCACTTGCAGGTTTTTAAAATATAACTCCACATTCGGGCTCTGACCCGTTTGCTTTTCAAATCTTTTTCTTGTAAAACCATTTTAGGTGCCCAGCCACAAGGACACCAAGCATAGCATTCTCATTCAGGTGACGAGCTGTAGCTGTTTGTGGAAGCTACAGGGATTTGCTTATAGACGCTTCTATCTTTTGGATTCCAGAGTCACTATCTATCAGTTGTAGGGCATGTTGCCCATTTCTATTTAGAGCATCTTTTACATTTCAGTTTTCAGATTTTAGCATGTATTGTTTCAGTATTCAGTTTACTTTTCAGTTGTGGGATTATAGTGAGGAGTTTTTCCTCCAGACTTTATTTACTCTATCGTGATGGTTATTCGTTTTACTTCAGTATGGTGAATGGTGTTATTTATTCTTTATTTCGCTTGTTGCATGTTAATCGGACTTTAATTAAAATTTGGCACTTACTTTTTAAATACTAGGTGGTTAGTAATAATAAAATATTTTCGACAGTGATGCTATCAACTGAGCCAACTTGGCATTTTGAATTAATTCAATAAAGGAGTAGCTACCCGGTATTTAATTAGTCGGGGTGTCACAGGTGGTATCAGAGCATCAGGTTCTAGTGTCCTTTAGGATCTGTACGGCTATTATGTTTCCGCTAAGTTTCTTTGATATAGAGCCCTATATTTTAGGACTGTTGTACTCCTTTTTGTATGCTTCGTTCTCCAGCTATATTAAGTTTATAACCGTGAACTTATAAACTTTGTTCTTATTTCATATGCCTCCACGACGTGAACGAAGAGTTCCCAGGGATGCAACGCCCGAACCCTAGCCCGCTCTAGTTCAGGGCATGATGAACGCCGCTGAGGTTGCAGCTATAGTAGCCCAAGCGGTAAATGCCGCCATTGTCGTTATTCAGCAGGCACCACCTCAGGCGCCGGTTGTCGCGCCAGTACAGGTTAATGCATTCCCGTCTGCTTGGGAGCGTGTACGTGACGCTTTTCAGAAAGCTCATCCGCCAGAGTTTGCAGGTAGCTCAGATGTGGTAGTCTCGAGCCAATGGAGGAAAGACATGCAGAGGCACTTGAGGATGCATGAGTGCACTGATGTTCCGAAGCAGGTGCTAGATACTTTCAATCTAGTTGGATCTGCGCTACAGTGGTGGGAGTCCATTACCACCGCGGAGGAGAGGGATACCCTCATGATTCAGGAGTTCTGGGTGCGGTTCGACCGCAAGTACTTTCCGTCGGCTGTTCATACGGAAATGAGGAGGAAGCTGATGAGTCTGAGGCAGGAAGGAAAGATAGTGGCCGAGTATGAGGCCGAGTTCACTAATCTATTGAACATCGTTCCAGACGAGATTCCAACAGAGAAGAAGAAGATTGAGAAGTTCACCGATGGGTTGAATTGGAGGATCCGTCAGCATCTGCTAGGGAACCTATCGTTGGCCATGTATTCTGATGTGGTTAACGCTGCATTGTTACACTGCCAGGACCATCATTTTTATATGGCCGAGGGCAAGAGGTCGGGAGAGTCTAGCCATCAGGGCAGGACTGGAGGACATGGTGCCAGCGGGGCACAATATGGTCAGGGGCAGAAATAGAATGAGCAGGGTACCCAGCAGGGGGATAATAAGAGGTTCCGGTCAGGGAACTACAGGCAGGGACAGGGAGGTTTCCGTCAGGGCCATCAGGGTCCAAATGGCCATCAGCGCCAGCAGGGGCAGAATGGGCAGCAGTTTCATCAGGGCCAGCAGGGCCAAGGGAGGAACGGTAACGGCCACCAGGGCCGGGGACAGCAGGGGCAGAGGGGAGGGAACTTCCCAGGGAAGTGCTTTGTTTGTGGCAAGACTGGCCATAAGAAGCAGGATTGTCCTGATAGGGGCAGGGCCCCACAGCAGCAGCAGCAGGGTGCTCGCCAGGAGCCACAGAGACCTATGTTTCCCGCCGCTCTTCCCGCACCACCACAGATGGCATCATTGCCACCCATTCTAGCAGTCCCAGCTCAGCAGGGGCAGCTACAGTATGGACGTGTCTACAATGTCCACCAGGCTGCAGTTCCACAGGCACCGCCCGCGATCGAGGGTACGTTTCCTATCCATGGCACTATGGGTCGGGTGTTATTTGATACGGGTGCTACACACTTTGCGAAAGCTTTAGGATTGTTAGCTACGGCAGAGAGCACAGTGACGTGTGTCGACTCACCATTGGGTAGTGGGTCACTTATTTTCTTTATATGCCGGGGAGTGGGGGTAGAGATTGGTGGTTTGGTATTGCCTACAGACATGTTAGTGTTAGACATGCATGTTCACGATGTGATCATCGGTATGGATTGGCTCGTAGCATATAGGGCCATGATTGATTGCTTCAGCAGGAGCATTGTTTTTGCCATTCCGGGGCAAGAGATGTTTGTAGTGGCGATGCCTCGCCCAGAGGGAGGATCGTCCGCTCATCTGTATTACATAGAGGAGGATACCTCTAAGGAGGTTGTGATTCATTTAGATTCGATTCCGGTTGTCAGGGAGTATTCAGATGTGTTTCAGGAGATACCAGGCTTACCACCCAGTTGAGAGATAGACTTCGTCATAGATTTGCTACCAGGTACGAGACCTATAGCACGCCCACCGTACCGTATGGCTCCAGGAGAGATGAGGGAGTTACGGGATCAGATAGAGCAGCTGTTAGGTCAGGGCTTTATTCGCAGGAGTACCTCACCTTGGGGCGCTCTAGTTCTGTTTGTGAAGAAGAGGGACGGTTCACTGAGATTGTGTGTGGACTACCGAGAGTTGAATAAGGTCACGATACGGAATAAGTATCCGTTGCCTCGAATCGATGACTTATTCGACCAGTTGAGAGGAGCTTCTTTCTTCTCGAAGATTGATTTGAGATCGGGATACCATCAGTTACGTATCCGGGAGGAGGATGTCTCGAAGACTGTGTTCTTGTCGAGATATGGTTCTTACGAGTTTCGGGTTATGCCTTTCGGCTTGACCAACGCTCCAGCAGTGTTTATGGACTTGATGAATAGAGTGTTCAGGGATTTCCTAGACCAGTTTGTCATTGTCTTCATTGATGATATTCTGGTTTACTCTCAGACAGAGGAGGAGCACGCCGAGCATTTGAGGCAGGTTTTGCAGACACTTCGTCAGAACGAGTTGTATGCAAAATATGAGAAGTGCGAGTTTTGGCTGAAGGAAGTCCAGTTTTTGGGACATATCATTTCCGAACGGGGAATATCTGTTGATCCTGGGAAGGTGTCAGCGGTGAGGGAGTGGGGACAGCCCACGACACCAACGGAGATTCGTAGTTTCTTGGGTCTAGCAGGATACTACAGGAGGTTTATTCGGGGTTTCTCGGAGATAGCAGGTCCTTTGACACATTTGACTCGTAAGGGTGTGCCCTACATCTCGAGTGATGCCTGCTAGTTGGCATTCGATGAATTAAAGGACAAATTGACCTCAGCACCTGTGTTAGCATTGCCGAGACCGGGAGTTGAGTATTTGGTTTACACCGATGCGTCTTTGCAAGGACTGGGGGGTGTATTGCAACAGGAGAGACAGGCCATAGCTTATGCTTCCCGTAAGCTTAAGCCTCATGAGAAGAATTACCCCACGCATGATTTGGAGTTGGCAGCAGTGGTATTTGCCCTACGGATTTAGAGGCACTATCTTTTGGGGGAGAGGTTCCAACTGTTCACGGACCACAAGTCCCTACAGTACCTGTTCACGCAGAAAGAGTTGAATATGCGGCAACGTAGGTGGCTTGAGTTTGTGAAAGACTACCAGTTCGACATCCAGTACCACCCGGGTAAGGCTAACGTGGTAGCAGACGCGTTGAGCCGTAGGCCAGTAGATGAGGTGGCAGATGTGTGGAAGGCAAAGTGGAAGGAATTGGGACACCAGGATACAGTGGCCCGATCTTTCATGTCTGTGATGACCGTTACACCGCAGATTGTCACGAAGGTAGTACGGGCAAAGGCCAATGACTCGTTCTGTCAGGAGCAGATAGTTCTATTACTAGCAGAGGGAGCCGAGTCCTATACCGTTGGCTCAGACGGGGGATTGCGCTTCAATGGGAGATTGGTAGTTTCGGAAGGGGAAGAATTGCGACACGATGTGATGGCAGAGTCGCACGGCTCACGGTTCGCGGTACATCCCGGAGGGGACAAAATGTACTAAGACATGAGACGACAGTATTGGTGGAGCGGTATGAAGAGAGATATCGCTGAGTTTGTTCCGAAATGAGCCACTTGTCAGCTTGTAAAAGTGGATCATCAGAGACCGGCAGGATTGCTACAGCCATTGGAAGTCCCGGTGTGGATGTGGGAGAGCATATCCATGGACTTTATCACGGGGTTGCCTACGTCGCAGAGGGGTCACGACTCCGTTTGGGTAATTGTGGACAGGTTGTCCAAGGTCGCTCACTTCTTACCCGTAAGGAATGACTACACTACGGGACAGTATGCCCAGCTCTTCATTTCAGAGATTGTGAGACTTCACGGTGTGCCCCTAAATATCGTGTCTGACAGAGACAAGATATTTGTTTCGAGGTTTTGGGAGAGTTTCCAGGAGGCAATGGGCACGGAATTGCGGTTGAGTACGGCTTATCATCCGCAGACCGATGGGCAGACAGAGCGCACCAACCAGATGTTGGAGGACATGCTACGCATGTGCATTATTGACTTCGGGGGTGGATGGGAGCAGTACCTTCCACTGGTGGAGTTTGCTTACAACAACTCCTATCAGTTCACGATTGGCATGGATCCGTTTGAGGCATTGTACTGTAGGCCTTGTCATTCCCCAGCATGTTGGTTGGAGGTGGGGGACAACAAACTACTTGGGCCGGAAGTGATTCAGGATACTTCGGCAAGGATTGAGTTGATTCAGAGTCTCATTCGGGTAGCTCAAGACAGGCAGAAGAGTTATGTTGATGCGAAGAGATTTTTCAGGGAGTTCCAAGTGGGGGACCAGGTTTTGCTCAGGGTATCTCCGATGAAGGGGATTATGAGATTCGGGAAGAAGGGGAAGTTGGCACCGAGGTATGTGGGGCCGTTTCCTATTATTGAGCGGATCAGACCGGTTGCGTATAGACTCGGACTACCAGAGCATTTGCATCGGATTCACGACGTGTTCCATATTTCCTCGCTGAGGAAATACCTTAGAGATAATTTGGCTCATTCTCACATTGCTGCGGAGGACATCGATCTCCAGCCGGATAGTTCCTACGAGGAGGCGCCGATTGCTATTTTGGACCGAAGCGAGAGGAAACTGCGGTCAAAGATAGTCCCGTTAGTGCGTGTTCAGTGGCGACATCACAATGTCGAGGAGTCCACATGGGAGCGCGAGGATGAGATGCGCGATCGTTATCCAGAGTTATTTTTAGCAGGTACTTTCTAGTTTCGAATTTCGGGACGAAATTCAGTTATTAGGGGGGAAGTATGTAATACCCCGTACTTTTGACTATATTTATTTTTGGGATTAATTAAATAAATGAGTATTAATTGGAAATTAATCCGGGTTATAAATACTTACGATATGTGAGTTGGTATTTGATTATGTGCATATATGATTATATATGAACTTGGTATTATAAAATTTGTCGTGAGATTGATAGACGGCAGTTTAGAAATTTTGTTGAGACGCGTGGGACCGCCGCGTCACGGTATATTATTTTGTTAATAAAAGTGAATTTAAAATCTATAATCCGTATGGTCGTTTTGAGTGCGCCAACGCGTCCGGAAGGGTCGAGATAGTCAGAAAACACTACCCGGGGGTGTAGTTTGGGTCCCGGGATATTTTTAGGCCATACCGGCAACTTAAAGGGTATTTTGGTAATTTTACATTTTTAGGAATTAAAAGTGACGAAAATTAGAGATGTAAATATGATGTGGATTAAACCCACTAAGCCCACTAACCATACCATATTAAACCATTAAGCTACGGAGGTTATCTTTAGGTTTACAACTTTCCCCAAAACAAACCCTAGCCACCTTAAGCCACCATTGGAGAAGGAGCTTGGAGAGAGGAAATTCTGCAGAAAAACATCATCAAACCTACACCAAAGTCAGAAATCAAACCAAGGCAAGTGAATTTATTCCATTTAATTTTAGAGAATGTCTTTTCCATGTTAGAAATTGGAGAATATCAATTGTTCTTGAAAGATAATGAAAACCCATGTAGTTTAGATCATAGAACTTGAGAAATTTGAGAAGGATTGCATGTAGAATGATAGGTAGATGTTTTTACTGATGATATACATGATTGAAAAGAAATTAAAACGGATTTTGTTGGGTTAATTCTTGATTCAAAATGTTAGGGTTCATGTTCTTGAGATAATTGGGGAAAAGTGTAGAAATTCATATGTTAATTGATGTTGAAGAGATTTAATCCTTGAAAACATGTTAGGAGTTGACTTGAATATGTTTAGGATCACTTAGAGACCATAAAACGTTGTTGGGATGAACTTTGGATGAGATTAGAAGTGTTAAAATGGTTAAAAACGAGGAAGGGAAAAATCTGGGACGAATCTGGCATCTCGTTAGAAGCCCCTACCCAGGTCGTTCGAACGAACTCGTTCGAACGAGCTTCTAACGAGTTGACCAGTCGCTGCTAACGAGAATGGATTTCGTTCGATATCTCGTTCGAACGAGATATCGTTAGAAGGTACAGTTCGTTCGAACGAACTGGGACCTCGTTCGAACAGCCTCGTTCGAACGAGACTTCTAACGAGTTGGCAGAGGAATCTCGTTCGAACAGTCTCGTTCGAACAAGACTTCTAACGAGGTGACAGTTTGGTCCTTTTTGGACTGTTTTGATATTTGGAGTTCCGTAAACATATTCGAGGATATAGATATCATTCCGTAGATGTAGTAATGATAGAATTGGGACATTTGGGTATTTATGAGAAGGAATTTACATACGAGGGTTGTATTACATGGACGGTTTGGGTTGGGACGTGAGTGTCTACTACGACGTGAGAAATTATGGCGCGTATGATTACAAACCGGAATAGTACAAATTGTGATAATTATAGTTAGTACGGGAGTGCAATATGTACTACGATTAAAATACGATATTACTAAGACGTGTGTTTACTTAGTATTGGTATATGAATTGTGTGTATGACATACCTACCATACTTGCTATCACGAGAGGTTGCGTTCGCTTAGGACCCTCTAATCCTTGTGTGCCTACGGGGGGGATATAGACTGGTACCTCGATGAACATAGGTCAGAGAAAGACTTATTGGGATGTTAATAAGTCCGCTGATCGTGGGAGCGTAGGTATGTGCGTGACCCATGTGATGTGACTGTGTTCGCCTCCACTATTTGTGATTTGTGTTATCTGAACTATTCCTGAGAGATTCGGAATATGTGATCCTTATGTACGTGATGTACCGGGATGGATAGCAGAGTATGTGTGCACCGCAGCTTAGTCCTCGTGGTGCTTGTATTGTATATTTATGATGTGAATAATATACACTTAATTAATGAGAACCTTCATGTTAATGATGTGAATATAATTACGGTATTGTTTCGATAAATAAAATGAGTTAGATGATAGAGAAATATATTGCATTTTGAGCATCTGAGTTTACATTCAATCCCTATCTAATTACGAGCGTTATATGTTATTAGAACCGGGGAATAAGGGTAGAAACCATTACAGTCTAGCTAGTTATGATGTCACTTAGCTAGTGGTTTATATCGTTGTAAATGGGTACTTACGTTAGGAGTGCATAGTTAGACGAGAGGTGAGAATATCATGTGAGTGTACGTCCTAACATGTACTTTGCATTTAATGTTTTAAATGTTTTTAAAGCACTTGCAGGTTTTTAAAATATAACTCCACATTCGGGCTCTGACCCGTTTGCTTTTCAAATCTTTTTCTTGTAAAACCATTTTAGGTGCCCAGCCACAAGGACACCAAGCATAGGATTCTCATTAAAGTGACAAGCTGTAGCTGTTTGTGGAAGCTACAGGGATTTGCTTATAGACGCTCCTATCTTTTGGATTCCAGAGTCACTATCTATCAGTTGTAGGGCATGTTGCCCATTTCTATTTAGAGCATCTTTTACATTTCAGTTTTCAGATTTTAGCATGTATTGTTTCAGTATTCAGTTTACTTTTCAGTTGTGGGATTGTAGTGAGGAGTTTTTCCTCCAGACTTTATTTACTCTATCGTGATGGTTATTCGTTTTACTTCAGTATGGTGAATGGTGTTATTTATTCTTTATTTCTCTTGTTGCATGTTAATCGGACTTTAATTAAAATTTGGCACTTACTTTTTAAATACTAGGTGGTTAGTAATAATAAAATTTTTTCGACAGTGATGCTATCAACTGAGCCAACTTGGCATTTTGAATTAATTTAATAAAGGCGTAGCTACTCGGTATTTAATTAGTTGGGGTGTCACATCTTTTTAACAGATACATATGCACAGATGTAAAAGTGTTAGACAAGTACAAAAGAATAGCAATACAGTTTTGCAAACAGAAAATGAAAGTCTTTCATTAAAATTCAAAATAAATTACAAGTTACATATGTTTGCTAACTATTACATTAAGATCCCTACTCTATTGGTTTCTTTCCCTTGGCTTTTGAAACAGGTTCCTCGCCAGCAGGAGGATCTTCAAGGCAAAGAGGAGAATTAATAAAGTTAATATCTCTGAGCATTTTGACGTTCATCATAGAAGGTGTGTCCAGTAGATGTTCGGGACGAGATACCTCGATTTAGGAGTGAAGATTATAGTCACCAAGGTATTTTGAAATTAAGCTCCGAGGAATGGCACGAGCTGGGATCCACTCCATGTCCAGTTTGTAAGGTGGTACAGGCAAGTCTAGTAGCCCAGGAGCATGATAATCCCATAAATAATAGCCCTGGTCTAGCTTTAACACACCCAGTGCGTTTAACCATCCCTGTTTATGACCTTCATTATTGGCATTTTCAAGGCGAGCATCCAAGTGACAAAGGGCTTCATTGTAGCCTGCTATCCAAAACTCATGAGGTTGTTTGTGGAATTGGAAAGTTATTCTCTCTAGTTGCTCGTGAAGGCTCTTGACAAAAACATCTTTATTATTCAAAGCAGACTTCGTCGTAGTAAGTTGATCTTCCAAAGATAGGTTTTTCTTGGACATTTCAGACAAAGCACGATCTTTTGCATTCAATTGGAACGCTTGAGTTTCCAAAGTAGACTGAGTGCGAGCTTCTTCAACATTACGACTGAGAACTCTTGATCGACTCCGAGCAGGTGGAGAACTTTGCTCCTCGACAACATTTTGAACAGCTCTTCCTCGCCCACGAGAACCTCTTCCTCGTCCCCGAGTAGTAGTAGAGATACCAGACCTTCTCAGAGTATCCAATTCTTGCCTTAATTTGGCATTTTCAACCTCTAAGAATGAGAATCCTTCATCGGTGATCGGTACCAAGGCAGTAGAGGATGAAGCTGCAGATTCATATTGTGCTAACTTTTTCTGCAAATTGTTGTTCTCTTGTTCCAGCAGCTCGGCGATCTGTCTGCAGGCCTCAACTTCACCATTTGGGGTTCTCTCCCTGACATCGTATCCAGCAATGATCTTTTTGTGGCCTGTCTCGGAAGAAAGTTGTTGATACCTATTCTCATACTCCTTGTGCAACAAGGTAGTTGATTCATTGTGCTGATTTTGAAGATCTTCTAGGGAATAATGAAGATCCTCGATCAATTCATAGTAGGCCACATTATTAGCCACAACTCGGTCAAGTAAAGCTTTCAAGTACCGATAAGCCTCAATTGCCTGTTCTGAAGCATCATGGCCAAGGATGTCAACAATTTCTGATACACTTAGCTCTGTGTGACCAGCCTTATAGTATTCATGACATTGCTGCATCAGTTTTGTATCATTGGCAGATAGCAATTCCATCCTGGCCATAAACTAATGAAGAGGAAACAACAGTCAACAAAAAGAAATCATCAACAACATAGAAGAACGAAGATGTATTTTATTAGATCATAAAAGGTTACATTGTTTGATTAGAAATGATAATGAAAGATAAAAAAGATACTGAACAACTTCACACCTTTTCCTTGTCTCCCAAGACTTTCTCGGGAGGCTGGGACGAGGAGCTTGGTTGCTCGGTGGTAACAGCAGCTTGGTCAGCAGGAGTTGGAATTTTCTCAGGAGGAGGAAGCATGGAAGAAATTTCCTCATTGGCAGAAGGAAGAGAGGCAGGGACTTGATCACCCATGGCCATGGAAGATTCATCAGAGATAGGCTCATCCTCTTCTTCTTCTTCTTCAATTTGAGGGGTGGGGGATCAGGGAGGTGTAGCTGAAATAGCTCAGAGTCCTCTTTGATCTTCAATTCCTGCAGAGCGGCTACCCAGCCATCTCGGAAGTATTTCAACTTCCCGTATTGTACTTGGGATGTCATCGCAGCAATCCCTTTGTCCCATCCTTTATCCCAGCCAGCGCTGAAGGATTTTTTAACTACGAGTTTTCTTTTCAGTTTTTCCAAGGAGAGCTTCTCGGATAGAAGATCCTCGGCAGTCTTCAACTTCGCATCCAATTCTTCTTTTTGGCGCTTGACATCTCGCAAGACGGACAACTCTTCCTCTGCCTTTTTCAGCTTATCTTCAAGCTCTCCAAATTTCTAGAGCTTTTCGTCATATTTTTGATGCTCGACCTCTAAACTTCTCACCTTATTCTCCAAACTCTTGGAGATCTCAGCCAGCTTCACCTTCTCAGCTTCAACTATAGACAACTTTTTCTCCCAGTCAGCTTTGTCTTCATTATACTACTGACGAGAATCCTTCAAGGATTGGGTCAAACCAAACAGAGCATCCTCTACCCCCGACGACGAGCTGGAAGCTTTAATTGCTTCATCTTTCTTCATGATGTTATTAAAACAATTCACCAGCTAAACAAGGGAAAAAGTGACAAATCAGTACAAAAATACAAGTATTCGAAGAAAGAAAGGAAATTCAGAGTGTGAGAAACTTACTGAAGCAAGGTGACGAGTAGCTAGGGATGTCAACATATCCCTAGAAATATTTTCATCAGTTCCTTGGACCTCGGGTATGATCCAAGTTTTTACCGAGCTCATGGCAGAGCTCGGAGGAATGATGGTTGGAACACAAACACCACCAGCTGGTAGAGAGGAGATGGTTTCCGTCAGATTGACAGTTTCATCCAAATTAACTGAGGACGATTTCCTCATCTCCTCAAAGGGACTTCAGCAACCAAGGAAGAGCTCTTGGTCGGAGAGATAGTAGTCATCTCCAAAGGAGCAATCTTCTTGCTCGGAGCCACTGGGGGCTTCTCGGTAGCTTTGGAAGGTGCAACATCCACCTTCTTAGTCCCCTTTGAGACATCAATTTTTCTTTTCTTGGCCTCAGCAGCAGAAGTAATGTCATCAAATAGAGCAGGAGGAGCTCTTTTCTTGTCCATTCTCTGACTTAAAGGGATGTGAGAATCTGAAGAAGAATCTTCTAGAGTTGAAGATGGCTCAACAGATCTAATCACAGGACGAGTAGTATAGGAAGTCGTATAGCTCCTATACTGCAGCAAATAGGATGCAGACCTGATGTGCTCATCTACAATGTTCTTATGCAAACCCCAGATAAGTTTCAGATGCTTAATATTAACCTCTGAATCTTTTAGAGTTTTTCTTTTACTATCAACTGCAAATAAATACATAATGAAATATCAGTCATACATTTTGTCAAATATCATAAAAGCATAATTTCATAAGTAAAGGAAAATGAGAATAAACCTATCCCATTGCCATATGGGGGGCATTTAGGACCCTGGTATACTGCATCTCCAACCAAAGGGGCATATTGCCAATTTTTAATAACCACCCCATGTTCAAAATAATCTCTATTTGCATCAGGGAGGTTAACTACAAGAGCCCTATTTAAAAACCTAGTTTTTAAGTAATAAACGTTATCTAAAATAGCCCATCTATAGCAATACATAATCTCAGGAATCCCTATACGAGTCCCATGAGTTAAATTTAATTTATACACCCCATTAATTATTCTCCATGAATTGGGGGCTATTTTTGCAGGAAAAACGTCAAAGTACTGACAGAACTCTAAGCATAAGGGGTTTGGCGGAAAAGAAAATCCACATTCAGCAATGAATAGACTGGGGAACCAATGTCCCTCAGCCAATCGAAAATAATCTAAAGGCTCAGAAAGAACCTCCAGAGTTACCCAGGAAGGAATGGAAAAATCGGAACGAAATTTCTCAACAGATTCCACAAGATAAACCATAGTGAATAAAAGAAATAAAGAAGAAAAGAAGAGAATCTTACAGGAAAAAGGAAGAGCTGACAACTAGCGAAGGAAAAGATGAACGCACAAGAGAGAGAAAGAACGTAAAGCTTGAATGCAGAAAATTGGAAAAGGTAGAAGACGGTATGGTTACCTAAGAAGTTTAAATACTTTACCTTGGGAAGCTACGAAGGAAATGATTACACAAAAGAAACTAATACGCCACCGACGGCTAAAAGGACAAAAATGCACGAAGATCGAAGCACTCATAAAAATTCGAAAAGGCGAATTCTGCGAATTTGGAAGGAAATTCAAATATGAAGAAAAGGCTCCTAAAACCCAGGAAAGTCATTTAATATCGCCATATACCGAGAAAGAATGTTTCATACTCCTCAAAGTTTGAAATATGAAACACTGGGGGCTTCTGTTGATACCAAAAGTAATATGCTGATATGGACGAATAATATGAAGACACGTGTCAATCTACTTGGCACAATAGCGATGAGGAAGTTAATTTCCCCGACCAACTCATGTTCTCTCCGAGCAACAAGGATACACCGAGGAGCTCATCACTCCGAGGTACTCTAGCGCTTCGAGGAACTCCTGAGCAACGAGCAACCAAGGCGGTCCGAGCTGCACCTCGGTCGTAGCATTAATTGCCAGATAATCAACAGTTCAACTATTCATTGAATGTTTATCATCTTGACGCACACGCTTCATTAAATGTATTACCACTTCATAGGTATATCATTTAATGTATCAACCGTTTCATGTACAGCCTAAGGGATATAAATACCTTGTATCACCCTCATTCAGGGGGGGGGGAATTTCTTGAGAGAACTTGTACTCGAGAATTCTCAAACACTCAGCAATAACATAACAGTGGACGTAGGCCATTCTTACAAGGCTGAACCACTTTAAAAATCTTCGTCTAATTTATTTATCTGTGATTAAATTATTAGAGCGATCTAATTTTTTACATCAACAATAAGGTTTTGATGTTAAAAATGTGTTAGGAAGCACCTAATTACTTGTAGCAATGATTTAGAACAGTTGGTTTTGAGTTGAGACAATTTACATGAAATTTGGTTGAAGAAAAATGGTGAAAACGCAGTTCTTAGAGGAAGGGCAAATGGGTTAATCTTGTTCAAAAGACCTGGGGAAGTCGTACAAACGACTATGTTCGAATGAGAATTCCTATAACAATTCTATGAGATTTCAGACTTTAGTTCATTCGAAGTTCGTTCAAATATCCCCGTTTAAATGACCTCATTCAAATGACTTTACTAACGAGAATTCAGAGTTTAGGTTTGTTCGAATTTCATTCGAACGAGATTTCTGGCACTTTGAACGAAATTTAAGAAAATGAAGAAAATATATTCGGACGAGTTGAAATTTAATGAGATTGATTTAAGAGTAGGAGAATGACCCATGAATTTTGATATTAACCTTATTACATGAACTAGTAGCGTGAGATATGGGTTAACTACTAGGAATATATAAATGAAAGTGAAAGGGCCTTAGATGTATGAATTATGTTTGAGGTAATACAATAGAGTGAATAAATTGTAAGTTATCTAGTACCATTAGTATTAGAGAGAAATATACTACATATAAATCCGGGTACTTGGGTTATGCGTATACCTATTGGTTTTTATAGGTTGTGTATACCTATTTTACGATGTATTATGTGTATGACATACCTACGCTGCTTTCTATCGAGAGGAGGTTTCACGACGTGGACGATCTTATCTCTATGAGCCCATTGGGGGATTTTAGACTTGTACCCAAAACATATAACCTTGGATACGTTCTATCTGATAGTATGATAGTTTTGACGATTGAATGAGAGCATAGGTATGTGTGTGACCCATTTGGCTGGGAACTATGTTCGCCTCTAATATATGTGAATTGTTTTAAGGTTCAAGTGAGATACTGAACCAATAGTCATTTATTTAGTACGTGAGGTACTAGGACATGATAGCAGAGGATGCATGCACCGGGAGGTATCACCCTAAGGGTGCAGTATTGTTATATTTATATGTATGATGATAAATATATACACTGATGACTTATTCTACTAAGTGTAAAGCATAGAAGAGAAAGATGATGATATTTAAGATACCTCTAGTATATGAATATTTAATTATATAATGAGAAATTTATAATTGACATAAAAATAATGTTATAACATATTTTATGGGTGATATGGGTGAATGTTACAAGTTATCGCGTATCGTAGTATATTTAAATTAGAATAGTTAGGTGGGGTAGCATAACTAGGACGAGATGAAATTTCACGTTAGGTGTGTATGTTAGAGTAGGGATGAGCATCTCAAGTGAGAGAGCATAAACTTAACATGTATATAATATTTGCTAATTTTGCATTTAAATAGTTGCTAAAATTTCAAACTGTTTTACTCGGGCTCTGACCCATTTTTCTCCGATTTTCTATTTTTCTTGCAAAAAATTTTAGGTGCCCAGCCACAGGGACACCAGGCTTATTAGGTTCTATCTTTTAGCGTGCTTCAGCGGCTATAGATGTTGCAGGTCCTTGACATTAGGCGCCTCAGTAATCACTCAGTTCTTCGTTATGAGCATTTATTTCAATCGGACATGTTGTCCATTTTTATTTTACTGTCATTTAGAGATTTTGTATTCTTTTATGATATATTGGACTGTGGAGTTAGTTTGGTTTTAGATTACTGTTTGGATACTCTAGACTGGACTATATGATTCAGTTATATTTACTATTCTATTATTATTCATTGTGAGTTGTTACTTAATGGTGGAAATGTGATTTAATTGATTAATTGGTTTCTGTTAATTTTAAAGATACAATTTTGACATCTTCTTTTCAAATACTAAGTGGTTAGTAATTAAATAAAAGTTTTCGAGAGTGATGCTAAGAATGGACCAATTGTATATTATATTTTTATTTAATAAATTATCACCTAGTATTTAATTAAGCAGGGTGTCATAGGTAACTTCATTGCTGAGTGTAGGTCTAAGACATAGTCCAATCACTCTAAAATACACAAGGCTCATATAACCAAAACATAAGATGAGTCTTCTAATTTTGAATCAGAAGATGACCTTGCATTTTTAGGAGAAGTTTGTGAGTGTTGCGAAGACCTATACTTAGCAGGAATGACTGATTTCGAAGATCAATATTAATTCGATGAAGTGCTTGATTTGATTGATGTTGCTACAGCTTTGTTAGCTAATAAATCTTCCATACTTGAATTAACTACCCCGTTTGATGCAAAATATGTTGTGTATGTGTATAACACTAAGTCTGATGATAGCAACACTTCTCACTCCGACACTAAGAATAATGAAAATTTTGTTGGCTATAATGATTATTCAGAATTATATGTTAGGTCTTTGAAAAATAGAAAAAATTTAATCAATCTGGTTAAATCTCTTAGTGAGTCCTTAGAGGATCAATATACGATTATTCAACAAAATTCGATTGAGATGAGAAACATCAAAATAGATTTTGAAAAACAGACACTTGGCTTTAAATATCAGATTATGACATTAAACGAAAATTTGATATCTTTAGAAGAAAAATATAATATAGTTCTTTTACAAATAAAAAATCTAAACAAGTTTGTGAAACTACCTTCAAAATGTGTCGTAGTCATGATGTAACATTTTTTTACCTTGATAAACTACGTATTGTCAAGTGTTACAAGGGTGATACTAAAGGGTTTGGATTTGAGGAAACTATTAAAAATGATGATTTAAATAGATCAACTGTCTTTGTGAAATCCCAAAAAGAAATGGATCTTCAATTGGATAGTAGTTTGTGTGAAAAGGCTGAAGGAAAACAAGTTTTAATTTAAACTGATTTTAAAAGTGACATCGCTAGTTTCATTAAGAATTATGTGGAAACATCTTCATCTAAATATTTCCCCCTTGCCAAGAGACTTTATAGACCTCCTAAGCTAATTATTCATAAAAAAATCTATTAAAGGTTTAGTTTGAAATGCTACCACTTAGACCTCCGTACTTCTAGTAAATTTTGTACTAAGTGTGATGTTTTTAGACACCAAAACTATGAGTGACAAAGGTTTCATAAGAAAAATGCCCATTTTTACTTTAACTCAAAAGTTAGGAGATTTGGTAATAAAATCTTGAACCGTAATGGATCATTCCCTTCGTTTTAAAATCCTAGACCCAAGACTAACATCAAATAAAAAACAATAGGCAAATCCCATTCCCGATCTCAAATTCAAGAACAAAATAATTTTAAAATCGTGCCTATTTGGATTAAGAGTGATGATCTAAGACCCCAACTAGACCGTTTTAATCTAAAATCTTTTATAGTCTTGACGTCTCTATGCTGTAAGATGCAAACTTCTAGTTGGTACTTTGACAACAGTTTCTCGTGCCATATGATGTGGGATGTTACCAAACTAAATGATCTTGTCCATTATAATGGTGGAAAAGTTACCTTTGGGGATGGTAAGACCTCCCAAATCATTGGTAAAGTCATCCTTAACAAAGAGGGTTTACCTAATGTCAATGACATGTTGTTAGTTAAAGGGATAAGAGCAAATTTGTGTTCTATCAGATAGTTCTCTGATAACAGCTGCCAAGTCAAATTTACAAAAACCTCATGTGACATGGTGACTGAAACGGGAGAGGATTTCATAAGAGGCAATCGTATTGCGAACAACTGTTACAAAGCATCTTGTGCTCTGTCTTGTAATGTGAAACTTTTGGATGATTCCAACCTATGGCACCATAGGTTGGGACATATCAATTTTATTACCTTAAATCGTTTGTCATAACAAGACCTTATGAAAGGATTAACTAAAATTTTTAAATGCCCCACTTCTGTTTACGGTCCATGTCAAGTGGGTAAAATTACTAAGTCTCCTCACAAGAAAGTTAAAGATGTTAACATCACTACTCCTCTAAAAATTCTCAACATGGACTTAATGGGTCCAACGAGGACAATCAATTTGAATGAAAATTCCTATATCTTAGTAATTATGGATGATTTCTCTCGTTTTTCTTGGGTTTCTTCTATAAAAACCAAGTCAGAAACTTTTAACCCATTTTTTAAAATTCTGACTAAAATTAAAAATGAGAAAGACACCCAAGTAACACCATTTCGAAGTGATAGATGTGGTGAGTTTAAAGAAATTGGTGTCATTTAATACTGTGAAGCCAATGGTTACTCCCATCAGTTTAGTGCTCCAAAAACTCCTCAACAAAACAAGGTTGTAGAACAGAAAAATATGATCATACAGGAAATGTCTAGAGTCCTTATTCATGCTAAATATTTACTGTTAAATTTTTGGAAAGGATCATGCATTAGTGTCATTCACATCATTAATCGCGTTTAGCTTAGAAAGAATACCAAAATGACCACTTATGAGTTTGGGTTCAACAAAAAGCCCAATGTAAAATATTTTTGAACCTTTGGCTCAATCTGTTATGTTTGCAATGATCGCAAAAATCTCTCTAAATTTGAAGCTAAAGGGGATAAATCCATTTTTCTTGGTTATTCTCATAATAGCAGGATATATAGGGCTTGTAACTTAAGAACCAGATCCATTGTTGAGTACATAAATGTTGTGGTAATCGATAACATAGTCATGGTTGTTAGTAAAGATCCACCTGTTGAAACTAAATTGGACACAAATATTTTAAATGATCCAACTTTGACAGATAATTAATATTTGCCGACACCAACAGCTATCATGCCTAACTGTGTTTCAAAATATCATCCACTCGCAGAAATTGTGGGAGATATCCATGAGCCTGTGAGAACTAGGAATCAGTTACGTCAAGTAGCTCATTTGACTACTTTTGTAACCCTCGTGGAACCAAAATCGGTAGATGAGGCACTTAGGGATTCTTATTAGATTGATGCGATGCAAGAGGAGCAAGCTCAATTTAAGGATAATGGCATATGGCATCTAGTTCCTAGGATTAAGAATATCAAAGTAATCTGAACAAAATGGATTTAAAAAAATATGACCGATGAAAAGGGTATAATAATTTGAAATAAGGCTAGATTAGTTGCTCAAGGTTAATCTCAAATAGAAGGAATAGACTGTGATGAGACGTATTCTTCGGCAACGCGTCCTGAATCAGCGAGATTACTTCTAGCTGTTGCGTGTCACTTACAAATTAAGTTGTTTCAAATGGATGTCAAATCATCTTTTCTTAATGGAATTTTGTCTGCAGAGGTTTACGTTGAGCAGCCCAAAGGATTTCAAGATCCTAAACACCCTGATAATGTTTACAGACTATAAAGCCTATGTGTGATAAAGATGCATAAATTCCAATCACAAACTTATTTAATTAGAGTCAATTTATGAATCAATTTAATCCATCCCTTAACATCAACTAGCTACGTGCGTGCAGTGTCAACACAACATAAAAAAAATATGAGACACAAATTTCAGGAAAAATCCTCTAAGGGAAAAACTTTTTTATTTCACTATATTTGTAAATCACAACTTACACGGTTACAATGAAATACAGTTGGTTGACACATGAATACCCATAGGCATCACTCGACATCATCAACAATGAATTACGTGCAGCAATCCACAAGAACCGCACTCCTATCTTCAGCAAACAAACACCCTCAAGCGTTCCTCAATGACATGTAGCCATATGATGTAGATATACTCCCCACAAAAATATGAACACCAGCAAAGTGTGTTCTCAAACTCCAAAACAATTCACATGAATAATTGGGACTTTGTGAATTGAAAACAAAAGAGATTATACTAAAAAGAAGAATCCAAAAGGTTCTGCTGATTTCGCAGTGTTTGTAGAATGTAAAAACGTACAGACTTCTTATGGAAAATAGAGTTGAAAAGTCCCTCGAATAGAAAACTTAAGGCGGTGGGTCGCTCAAACGAGATGGACTGTCGTTTGAACAAAATCCAATTTCATTTGAATGACAGCTGGAACTTCGCGCGACATACGTTGTCGTTCAAACGAGAGGAGTAAAATCCAATATTTTTTCTTTTTCTTTTTTCTTGATAAATGCACTGCCTGAAAAAACTTCAAAAATTACATTTTTGATTAAAAACATTTAAAACTCCGCTCCAACACTTAGAAAATATTTTCTGAAAAATATCCCAATATCCTAGGTGAATTATTAAGGAATTAAAAACACAGCTTTACCAAATTCATTTTGTGGAGGCTTGATTGTTGATGAAGCTTGATATTCAAACCGTCTTTTGTAGATGTTAGACTCCTCAATCCTTCTACGAATTGTAGCGTTACGCGACATAATAAATTGTGATGGATAATGCCCTTACAAATCTCTCCCTATGTTTAAGTCGGTACAAAATAAAAATATCTGAATTATCAATCTAAAAAAAATGACCTAAAAAAATCTACCCTCCCCAAAAAAAAGTGAAAAGATAAAATGATAAGTCTTCAAACATTTCTCCAACAATCAATTTTTCAAAACTTCAAGCTTTTCTCATCAAGGTGTGCAATCCAAAAATCTTCAATTGTACCTGCACACATGAGACAAAGCAAATACCTCGTGACATATCGAGTTTGAAATGATATAAGCATAAACATGAAAGCATAATAAATTCTCCCCATACTTAAAATCCCCCATAAAATCATAATGTGTTCTCCCCCTTTTTATTTGTCCGAAATAGATAAGGAAAAGAATAAGCCATGTAAATCAAATCGGGGTGTCACGGTAAACTAAGGCAAACAAAATATTTTTGATTTTTTTGATTTTTCATACAAAGATGAAAAAAATGATGTTACAAAAAACACACACCATGAATTTACATTAAGATAACCAAATCGTGGAAACGGAATAAATGGGTGTGAAGAAATTCGATAGGAAAATCGACTCAATCATGACATGTGTGCAAGATGCATAAGTGTACTCCTAACAAATGAACATAAAAAATAGTCCTTAAGTGTAAAATCGTTGAATTTAGATGACCTCATCTTAATCATATCAACAAATCAAAGTATAAATGATTTCCACATCAATAATGTCCAAAACTATGTAATGCTTTTAATGACATTCAAGGAGGTGCAAACCATTTTAAAATTACATCCAAACTCCCTCATTAAAAGATAATGCTTTTTATTTATCTTATGAGGTGATGAAACTAAACCCCATTGGCCCATTTTTAGCATATATTTCTTTTTATTGCCTTTCAATTTTTTCGGGTTCTTTTAAACCTCATCGGACCTCGGATAATATTCAATTACTCACTTTTTTAAGTCCATTTAAAAGGTGTCCTTATCCTAAAGGAAAATTTTAAATACCTTTCGCAACCCTTTTTCATTTTTCAAAATAAACACACAAACTCAAAAACGATTTATAACATGAACTATTGATGATGTTGGAAACAGCACCACCAGATGAGGTATTGACAATCTCAAGCTAGCAATAACAATGGAAGCACAAGTGTATATATAGTAGAAGGAGGTGAGGAGAAGAGGATGAACACTTTTATATAAGTTGTTCAGCCAATCTGGCCTACGTCCACCGTGAGTGTGTGAGCAATATCACTAGATGAAGGCACTAACGGCCGTAGATATAATCTCTCAAGCTTTCTCTCTCTACTGTGTAAACTAACAGAGTTTCATCTAGGGTTGCAATTATGGATCCTTTTACAAGGTAGAGGATGACCTCTATTTATAGTGTTTGGGAGGTGTAATGTACCCCCCAAGCATGTAATGAGCATGTGCATGAGGATCTAACCAGTGTGAGATGACACCTGGATGATCTTATGTGGATAATGATGACCTCAATATTCCCTCACATGGGGGAATGATTCGGATATAACTGATTTGTCCATGCATTCCAAACCTTACATATGCTTGTAAATGCTCGGCCCTGCGTCCTTGAGTGGTTTAACCTCGACCTGGATGAGTACGAGGTTGGTGGAGTCAGATGTAGTTGCTTTGTCTTCTCTAATTATGATGACCTCGGCCAGGAAGGTTGGCCGAGGTTTGGTATGAGGTAGATGGAACATAGGTTGTGGCCGATGATGATGTTGGTAGTTAATTGAGCCCGTGAGGCTCTGCTGACCTCGAACAATGAAGAGTAGAGGTTGGTGTGTGAGAGGGCCGACCTTATGAGAGTCGACATTACTGATGGTTGTCGTAATCTTCTTGTCAACTGGCTATGATACTGGACGAGGTTGGTATCTCTAAGTACGAGAGTGCACTTTGGGCATATCAATCACCCCTAGCCCTTAGTCTTCTACGTGAATAGATGATTGAGGGGTATGTGTTTTAGGCCGAGGCTGAGTCTCTTTGAGTACCAATATTTTCTTGGCACATGCCACTTACTGAAGTGAGTAGCATGCTTATCAAGGTGTGATGACTCTGACTTTCCCTTTAGGTTCCCTAGGGCAATGATGGAACATTGGGACTCGCGCCCCATCATTGGATAGGTTTAAAATCCTTTTTCTCTTCCCCTCTTCTTTTTCTTCTTCCAAATTTCTCCCTCCTAGGTTATGCAACTTTCTCTATCTCTCCAAGAGTCCAGTATTGCGAAGATTTAGAGCTTTCTTTGCCTCCCACCCTATTCTTCTTTATTTCACGATTAGCCAGGTATTAATTTCCACCTTTCTTTTCCTTAGTTACAACATCATCATTTCTGAGTTTCTGGCTAGCCTTTGCATTTTTCGATGAGGGTTTCCACCAATATTGATGGTTGTAGGTATAAGATAGTAGTGGTTGAGTGTTTTAGGGATAGTGGTAGGTAGGTCTCTAGTTATTTCAGCCAGAAATATCCCTTCTTTAGGTTTCTTGTGAACCTTCAGTCATGTTCTTCGGCGACCCTGTTCTTGAAGTTCTTCATTTCAAATTTTCTAACTCCCCTTTTTTATCTTAAGTTTGAGTTCTTTTAAGTTGTATAGCTATTTGTGGTTTGAGACCTTTTTAAGTGTAATGTCATCCCACTTATGCTTAGACCCTTTTACCAACTCATAGAAGAGTTCCCCTCTCTTCGTTAGAAGACCTTCGAGAAAATTAGGCAAATAAAGATAGCCTAAGAGAAGGATCATAGGTCTGAGGCCTTTCCTCTCAGACCCATCTTTCCTCCACCCCTGAAGGTTATCTACCCTAATCCATCTGAGACAGTTGAAGTTCTTGGGGATCCCATACCAATGTCTGAGTCTGAGTCATCTTCCTCTGACCCCATGTTTGTAGACTCTTTTCAAGAGGCTATGGATTACTCTCCTAGGCAGGGTGAGGTTCTTGAGGAAGTTGATGTATCGAGTTGTGACTCATATCACCAAGGTGCTAGTACCTCACATAGATCTTTTGATGTTGAAACCATAGGGCCAAGTGTGGCAATTTCCCCCATCATTGATGCCATTCCTCTATCGACTACCACCGGGGCTGAATTTGCTCAAAGATTTCCAGGTGGTGCTCGAGCACCTGCCCAGGTTGATGTTGCTGGGGATGGTGATGATAGTGAGGAGAGTGATCTTCATATGTCTAAGGCAACGGAGTATCAGAGTACCGTCACTGAGTACGTCCTTATTTCTTTTAGTCACATTTATTCCATAAATTCTTCCATCATCCTTAGGAAACCTCTGAGGGATGAAAGGGCCTTTGACGACCGAGATGGAGAGATATGTGTCTATGAGTAAATGTTAAAATCGGTCTTCCTTCTTCCTACTCACCCAACCATCAGAGTTATACTTTCCCATATAAACCTAGCCCCTCCCAATTATCTCCTAATGCCTGGAGGGTTATGATTGGGGCCATCGTCCTTTGGAGGGTTGACGACCACTTAGACCTTACAGGTAGGGTTTTCACAGGTTGTTATGTTCCCCCCTCTCCCAAAAACCACCCTATCTATTACCACTTCTTAGCTAGGAAATCAGAGAAGAAAAGTTTGTGTGTTACCAAAACTTCAAACCAAAAGTGGAAACCTCGGTATTTCTTTGCTTCTTGGGTATGGGAATTTAGTCCAAATGAGTCCTCTAGAACATCTATTCCAAGGACCCCTTTGAGATGGGGGAAGGTCTCCCTTGCTACTAAAGCCGATCATGGACTTAGCCAAGACAATTGCCAAAAAGTTGAAGATCTTCTCAATTAGGGCGAGTAGGGTCATCTTGTAAAATATGAACATCTTATTACCCCATACTACCTATCTTAGATAGGCTTGGGGGTGGTCCTTTAGGAGAGCTTCGTAAGTCTTAATTTTGTATATGTTATACCTCTTACTTTTTATACCTCTTAATTTGTATACCTCTGACTGACTAACTCAGAGACTTGTCTTTTACAGAGCGCCCTGAAGGCATATCAAATGACCTTTGGAAAATGTCTACTATCGGTCTTATAAAGATAATGCAAAAGAGAGGTGGAAAAAATGTACCCCCTCCTACCAACAAGACGAACGCCAGCACATCACAGTCTAATGTTACCAAAAAGAGGAAGACAACAGCCAACTCGGAGTATCTGAGGTCGGGTAAGACTCAGAAAGGGGATCGTGCCATTCCCATCTCTACAGATGATGCCCTAGCTGCTCATCTTTCTTAGATAAAAATTAGTGATAGCCTCATTGGCCACAGTCTGAAGGCGTCCAATGCTATTGGCACAATAATAACTGAAGAGGATAAGCATTTCTTACGCTCTTTGGATGTCCCATTACTGGCCGAGTTTACTCTCTATAAATAAATTCAGGTATTAGTTTTTGTTCATTTGCTTTCCAAAAGTGTAACCCCGGCTCTTTTATTAATTATAGCTCCTATATTCATACGTCTTACCTTTTACTACAGGGTGTCTTATCCTTTTATCATCTCATTAATTGGAATCTGAAGAAGATGCCCCTTAGATAGAAAGGCCAGGAAGCTGAGAAGGTTCAAGCCTCTTTGAATGCAGAGGTTGAAAGGCTGAAGGGGGTTATCAAGCAGAGGGATGATGACATGTTTAAACTTAAGATGGACCACAATGTAGCTCTGAAGGCTAAAGATAATGCCCTTCAGACTAAGGTGAATGTTGTAGTCAAGGTTGCTTTAGAGGATGCTGCAGAGAAGACCATTAAAGACTATAAGGTCTCTGATGAATTTATCAGCTTTGGCTTTGAATACCTTGAAAGTGTTATCAAAGCAACTGACAAATGGGCATCCACTAAGGAGAAAGAGTCGGGGAGCCTGTTTGCCTCAAACTTTGTGGGTCTTGTCTTTGGTGATCCACTCTTTGCTCAGGCCTTGCAAAAAGTTGAGGAAGTTGATGCTGCTCCAACTGAGACTTCTCCCCTAGAGGTCACTGAGACTGAAGATGCTAATCATTGGGATGATGGAGGTAAGGTGACAAACGTCAGCTGCGATGACACGGCTGTAGCTGCAGAGACATAGTCCTTTTCTAGTGAAGCTTTTAAGAGTTGTAATTTTGGTTTCCCTTTTGTTTGAACCACTTAAAATTTGTGAACTTCTAATGGCCTCTTGATTCCTATGACTTGTAATTCATCTGTTTCATGATAATCATTAGTTCAATCTTATTTAGACTCTTTTGCTTCATATGATGTTTTTCTTGAATGTCTTACCTCTTAATCCCTCACCAAATTGATGATGTTAAAGGTCTAAGGTCACCAATCTACTATGTCTTGCATCATAAATTATCACCAAACTAATGATGTTGAAGGTCTGAGGTCACCCTATAATGATGTTTACCCTCATAAATTATCACCAAACTAATGATGTTTAAGGTCTGAGGTCACCAAATTATGATGTTTCACCTCATACATCACCAAAATAGTGATGTTTAAGGACTGAGGTCACCATATAATGATGTTTACCCTCATAAATTATCACCAAAATAATGATGTTTAAGGTCTGAGGTCACCCTAATGATGTTTACCCTCATAAATTATCACCAAACTAATGATGTTTAAGGTCTGAGGTCACCAAATTATGATGTTTCACTTCATACATCACCAAACTAATGATGTTTAAGGACTGAGGTCACCATATAATGATGTTTACCCTCATAAATTATCACCAAAATAATGATGTTTAAGGTCTGAGGTCACCATATAATGATATTTACCCTCATATTTTTCACCAAACTAATGATGTTTAAGGTCTGAGGTCATCATATTATGATGTTACACCTCATATTTTTTTCATCAAACTAATGATGTTTAAGGTCTGAGGTCACCATATAATGATGTTTACCCTCATATTTTTCACCATACTAATGATGTTTAAGGCCTAAGGTCACCAAATTATGATGTTTCACTTCATACATTTTTCACCAAACTAATGATGTTTGAGGTCTTAGGTCATCATATTATGATGTTATACCTCATATTTTTTCATCAAACTAATGATGTACAAGATCCGAGGTCACCAAATTGTGATGTTTCACCTAATACATTTCACCAAACTAATGATGTTTAAGGATTGAGGTCACCAAATTATGATGTTTCACCTCATACATTTTCACCAAACTAATGATGTTTAAAGAATATAACAAGAGTACTAGCACAACATTGTTATCTTTTCATTAACATCTTTTGTTTAAACTGATACATGTATTACAAAAAGATAAGAACAACTGCAACATCATATGTAATACTTATTAAAGTGATCGACATTCCAAGGGTTGGAGAAAGGTTCTCCTTCAAGGTTTTCTAGCCGGTAGGTACCAGGCACAACCTCCTCAACTACTCGGTAAGGACCATGCCAGTTTGGATGGAGATTATTTGACTTTTGCAACATCTTCTTTAGGACTAGGTCTCCCACAACTATAGGCCTTAATTTTACCCTTTGATTGTAGAATCTAGTAGTTCTCTACTGGTAGGCTTCCTGTCTTATATCTTCTTCATCTCTTCTTTCCTTAATCAAATCAATATCAAGTATTCTCTCTTCTCCATTGCTCTAAGGGTTATAGGTCCGATCTCTATGAGTGGGAAGTCCTACCTTTGTAGGGATGATAGCTTCTGAACCGTGGGCTAACATAAAAGGAGTCTCTCCCGTTGGTGTCCTTGTTATCGTCCTGTAGGCCCATAACACAACATATAACTCCTCTATCCATCTCCCTTTGGCCTCTTCCAACCTCTTTTTATACCCTCAAGGATTGTTCGATTTTAGACCTCGGTCTAACCATTTTCCTGGTATTGTCTAGGAGAATAGAAGAACCGCCTGATCCCTACTCTTTTATAGTATTTCTCTAAGGAAACGTTCTTGAACTGGGTTCCATTGTCTGAGATGAGGGTGTTTGGAAGACCATACTTGTATATGATGTTCTTCCAGATGAACTAGAAGGTCTTCTGCTCAGTGATTGTGATTATTGGCTCAGCCTCTACCCATTCAGAGAAATAATCAATTGCCACGATCAAGAATCGATAATTGTTCACAGCTCTTGGTAGGGGTCCTACCAAATCAATGCCCCATATTGAAAATGGCCAAGGGGAGCTAATTGAAGTCATATGTTGATGAGGCTGATGAGGGATAATGGAGAACCTTTGGCACTTATCACACTTCACGTACGTAGATGCATCTTTGGATACGGTCGGTCACCAGTACCCCTGAGTGATTATCCTCTTAGATAAAGGTCTTCCTCTTATGTGACTGGAGAAAGAGCCCTTATGTATATCTTATAATATATGAGGAACCTCTTAAGGGTGGACATATCTGATGAGAGGAAGTAGGAACCCATTCTTGTACAAGACATCTCCCACAATTGAGAATTTGGCAGCTCTGAACCTCAACTTTCTTCTTTCGGACTTTGACTTTGGTAGGTCTCCCTATTTTATGTATATAATAAGAGGATCCATCCATGAGGCTCCTATTTTCAAGTTGAGGCGAGTTCTGGTAACCTCTTCTTCTTCAATGGTCAGCTTGAGCTGAATTTCAACGGGTACTGCTCTTCTTATGTCTGTCCTTATTACTGAGGCTAACCTTACGAGTGCATTAGCTTGACTGTTATCTTATCAAGTTATCCTCTTCATATTCACTTCTTTGAATCTTTCTATCATTATTCTCACCCTTTTCAGGTATTTGACCATCCTTTCATCTCTGGCCCCATACACTCTCAGGATTTGGTTGACGGCCAACCTTGAGTCATTGTGGACTAGGAGTTGGCCAACACTAAGGGCTTTTGCCAAGGAGAGACCTATTATTAATGCCTCATATTCTGACTCATTGTTTGAAGCTTTAGAGTTGAACCTCATCGCATATTCAATATCGGTACCATCTGGTGTTGACACTATCAGCCCTGCTCCACTTCCGCTTTCACAGGATAACCTATCAACGAAGATGTTCCAAACATATTCATTTGAAGAGAAGTTACCCTCTGACAGGGTCCCTTACTTGAAGAGGTAATTGTCTTCCTCATTCTCAACTATTCTTTTTATGGCTTTACTTGACTTAATCTCATCCGGTTCTTGGAAGGCATTTTTGTCTGGCTCATCTGCAGCATTTTTACTATTTTCAACCTCATCCTCTTCCTAGGTAAACTCGACTACAATGTCTTCGAGTGCATATCCCTTGACGACAACCCTGGGTTGATAAACAATGTCATATTTCCCCAATTCGATAGCCCAAGTCATCAGCCTGCCTGACTTCTCAGGCTTATGGAGGACCTGTCTGAGTGGGGAATAGTGAGGACAACCATGGAGTGGGATTGGAAGTATGGATTCATTTTCCTAGAAGAATGTATCAGATCATAGGTTAATTTTTCAATCCGAGGGTACTTATATTCAGACCCTTGAAGAGCTTTACTATTGAAGTATACTGGCCTCTGCACTCCATTATCTTCTATTAATATGGAAGCACTAATGGTTGACTCTGAGATAGCTAGATATACATATAACTTCTCCCCCAGAATGGGACGATATAGGAGTAGAGGGGATCCGAGGTAGGACTTGAGATCCTAAAAATCTTTGTCTCATTCCTCATCCCATTCGAAGGCCTTTCTAAACACTTTGAAAAAAGGAATACACTTGTCTGTGGCTCTTGAAACAAACATGTTAAGTGCTATAACTCTTCTTCTTAACCTCTGAACATCTTTGATAGTTCTGGGTGTCTTTATTTCTAACAAGGCCTTGATCTTCTCATGGTTAGCCTTTATCCCCCTTTGGTTGATAATTAATCCTCAAAACTTTCCTACTCCTACTCCGAAGGCACATTTGGACGGGTTGAGCTTTATTCTACACTTGTCCATGGTGTTAAATGTTCTTTCAAGGTCGGCCACATGAGTGTCGACCTTCAGACTCTTCGTTAGCATGTCATCCACATACACTTCCATGGACTTGCCTATTTGATCCTCTAACATCTTATTTAAATGGCGTTGGTAAGCAGCTCCTGCATTCTTCAGCCTAAAGGGCATGACCTTGTATCAATAGGTCCCTTTGTCTGTGATGAATGTTGTCTTCTCTAAGTCTTTCGCATTCTTAAAGATCTGATTATATCCTGAATATGCATCCATGAAGCTCATGATCTCATGTCCTGCTGTGACATCCACCATCTGATCTATACGAGGAAGGGGGAACTTACTTTTGGGAAAGACTTGTTTAAATCAGTGAAATCTACGTACATCCTCCATTTCCCATTTTCTTTAGGAACTATGATAGCATTGGATAACCACTCAGGGTATATGATGTCTTTGCTGAACTTGGCCTCTTTAAGATTTCTCACCTCTTCTACTCTTCTTATCTTCTTGATGGTCTTAGCATCTTCTACAACATTGAGTTTATGGCACATAATCTCAGGGTTAATACCTGGCATGTCTAAATGGCTCCAGACAAAGATATTTTGTCTCTTCCTTAAGAGCTTCATCAGTTCTTCCTTGATTTGAGGTCTTAGGGATTTATCGATTTGGATGGTTTTTTCTGACTCATCCTCAATAAGGACGATGGATTCTACCTCTTTCACGGCCTCTCCCTTCTTGAGCTTTATTTCATCTCTAGGTTCAAGTGTATTAATGTTGTATGTTGTTGTTTCCCTCTTATAAGCCTCTCTCTCTTCTGAAGAGTTGAAGTATCATTCACGTACCGATGTTTGGTCACCTTGAACTTCCCCTACTCCATAGGGAGTCGGGAATTTTAGCATTTGGTGGACTGTTGAAAGCACGACCTTAAATTCCTTGAGGGCTACTCGCCCAATGATGCGATTGTAAGTTGAGATGACGTTTTCATCCATCATAAAGAAATTGATTTTTTTGGTCAACCTCTTAGGCCAGTCATCTCCCATTCTAACATTCATTCTTTTCACCGCTGAATCCAATCAAGGGATGGTGATAAGGAACAAGCCTATCTCTGTTGAGGCTTAAGCTCTTAAAACAGGGCCAAAACATAACGTCTGTAAAACTACCCCCATCAACGAGTATTGACGAGACTGAAAATGTGTCTCAGAAATGCGTTCACTCTAGACTCAAGTGTAAGCCTCTTTCTCAAGTAATAATCCGACATGTCGGGTATCGATCCTCAGGGAAAAAGGACAACGAAGTTGTGACGACGGGAAAGACGGAGGAATCCTAACCTTGACTCTAAAAATAAAGGGAAAATGATCTAATTTTCGGAATGATTATAACTAAATGCAAATATGAAATTATAAAAAAATGTAACTACACTAACTTACCTAAATTATGAATGAAGGATGATTTGACACTTTTTGTTTTAAATGATGAGAAGAATAGGACGGGAATACAATCCTCCAACCTTAGTGTAGTGCGGATATAATACTAATCTTGAATTTATCCGATTGATTTGACCCAGAATTTAGTACTCCCATGCATTACGTATACGAGGTTCAAGCCCGCGTCATACTTAATCAGAGGATGAGTAAATCGGTATCGCGATAGTAGCATTCAAATTCCACTCTAAATCATCACGAGTAACCGGAGGCAAACGAGATATAAAGATCTACAATCATTGTGCAACTATGCAATACAATCAATATCAATCATTAAATTCAACGGATTAATTTTATACACACGCACTAACGCATCAGGCTGGTTTCATGCATCCCGACCTTGGGAAATCTAGCCTAACATGTTGAAAAGGATGGAAACAAGGATTAATGTGCAGGAACTCATAGTTACTCTAATAAAAATAATAATTAGATGCAGAAAAGAATTAGAATTAACAATTAATCACTAATATTATCCAAGCACTAAGTGAAACAATGAAAGAAACATATACTCACAGAAATCACTGAATAAATTCTTCAATCCTTGAAATAAATCTGAAAATGTTAACTAAGCTAGGGTTTCTGAAAAAGAAGAGGTAAAATCTACTAATTCTTCGTGTCTATAACAATACTAAATCGGGTCTTTTATACCCTACAACAATATCGAAAGTCAGCTGCACTAGGAGTCTTTTTAGGAAAAGAAAATATTTTCAGATCTCGAAGACCGGATCGGTCCGGGTCTTAAGCGGACCGGTCTACCTCCAAGGAGGATCGGTTGTTTTTATTTTGGGGAGGACCGGTACGGGGGTGGACTGGTTCCTTTTATTTTTGCCTCCTTCGGTTTGCATGCGCTCCGGGGTCCTCTGGAGTTTGGCAAGGCGGACCGGTATGGGGTAGAGGCGGACCAGTCCGGCTATTTGACTTTCTGGCTCCTCTTTGACTACTCATAACTTTTGTTTCGGGATTTCGATTAGGGTGTCGTTTCTTCCTTTGTGTTCGTGAATGAGATGTCTTCGACTTCTCTTTAGGTACCTCATCCGAATTCCGTGTAGAAGTTACGCTTTTGCCCTTGAGACATTTCCTTCTTGCTTTCTTGATTCTACCGATTTCCTTCTTTCGTTTCTTGACATCAAATACCTGCAAAATAACTACAAAATACCAAAAACTCGGTGTACTCATTAGGATCAGTCAGTAGCACAGTTATGAGATAAATCCAACTCAATTACGTTGTTCGAGGTGCTAAAAGTAGATAAATCAAGGGATAAATTAGGAAGAATTTATGCCTAATCAAACCCCCCTAACTTAGAACTTTGCACATCCCGAGCAATGTAAAAGAATCCTAGCGTGGCTCAACTCTTTAAAAATCTTTTTATTGTGATAAAATACCTTTTTCGCGGGCAAGTGATTGCATTTAGCGTATGCAATAAGCCGTTAAACCCCTAGGTTACCCTAGTAGGACGAGTGTTGTCTCGTGAGGGTTTGCAGAGAATATACCCACAAAATTCGACTCAAAGAGAATTCAAAATATGAAAAAATTATGCAATTCAAAATTTTCCAGAAAATAGTCATCATCAAGTCATATTTACAAGTCTCAAACCGTGGTGTGTGTGTGCGTAGCCAGAAATATAACCGGTAATTTCCACTGATTGATCATTACATTACTTCTCCGAAAATTCGTTTTGATTTCAATTTCTCATGGAATGCTCTCATAAATGAATCTCTCGTATTATGGCTATTCTCTTGGTATGCGTGATATAAAGAGTAAATGTAATGGAAGCAAAATTACGCATACGGTTAGAAAGACGAAAATTTTGTGCTGAAAGGACCTCATCAAAGGATTATGCTTTTAAAAATGAGAACATTGCTTTTATTTCGCGCACTTAATCTCCTTTATTATCTTTTGGTGTATTAGCTATCCACGCGGTAACCAACTTCGCAATTTAGACTCGGTTAGGACTTTTTCGGGTTTTGAGGTATATGGGGTAAAATGACAATTGTCGGGAAGGTTGGAATTGGAAAAGTCATTAATGATATCCATTTGTGCTTTTTCCGGGCTTTTGCTCATTTTTTTTCTTCTTTTTCTCTAATTTTTTTTTCTTTTCATTTCTTTTCTTTTCTTTCTATTTTTGTTGAGCATATTTATTTTTTCTTGCCCCTTTTTATGCCCTTTCCGGACTTAAATTCTGAACTTTCTCATTTTTCACAATTCCCGCTATTTGGGTTTTTCGGGTTATCAAACAAAAGGGACAATTTGTTTGGCTCAAATTGGGTTACAAAAGGGGTAATTTTTCGCTACTTTTTCTGGCCAATATTTTTGGGTGACAAACGAGGGCCTACTTCATTGCCCAAAATGCCAATGGCGTTACCATATGCGCTTCGAGATGAATTTAAGTTTAGAGATCAATTTGGCACATTTTTTCAAAGCAATATTACACTCATTTTTCAAAACCGATCAAAATGAAAGGATTGAGATCCTTGACAACTTTTTAGGCGCTGAAAAGAACTTTGAGTTAACAATTAACTCGGATTGATTTAAAAACTCGCAAAAAGTGATAGGCTCGAATCTCACCGTGTTTGTTAATCTCCACACTTATTCGTTAAGTCGTCAATTTTCGCTCAATTTCCATCTTTGGTCAATTTTGGCTTTGTGTACATTGAATTTTACAACTTGAGACTTCAAATCGACTTTTAATGATATTTTTGAAAATTTTGAATTCCAATTTTTATTTATTTTGAACAAAAATATTTTTGGGTTTTTCAAAATTTTTATGATTTTTTTGGAAATTTCTGGGCATTTTTGAAAATTTGTGAAGTTTTAGAAATACGCACTTGTGACCCCCCTAACTTAGACTTTTGCATTGTCCTCAAGCAAAAAGGACGAAATCTAACTCAAGGCGAATGAAAAGTGCAGAAAAATAAAATAAAAAAATATTAAAATGCAACAAGACACTATATGACACTCATGCATGACTCAAAAATACAACAATAATCACCCCATACGCGTCGGGGGTGCGACGACCTCTCATCTCTCCACAGACTCACCCGACCCCACTCATGGGGTTTGATGTTCTCCTTGTATCTCCCGTCCTAGGATTATAAGCTAACAATCGAAACAAGTTGGGACCTCGCCCATAGATAAAGGATAGACCGGGAGACTCATCGTGACTAACTGGAAAGGGATCCTCGTGATGCTGGCTCAAAGTGTGATCTGCGTGCACTGACTTGGAGGGAACACCTAGGTTTCATTCAATTTTTAAGATGCATGGGTCGGGATCTAAGTCAGATGAACCAAAACTTTTCTCCCCACTTGCCTTCGGGGCCTCTAGTGTTGTGGGTGGATTGTCACAACGAAGGAATTCATCAATTTTTGCTTTCAATTCACTTTCATCTAAGTGACTACATGAATCCAATAGGGATTGGCCTTCAATAGTAATACTTTCATCCACCTTCCCGAATTCTCTTTCAAAATCTTCCATGCTCATGTCTCCTAGTTCTCTCTCTCGAGTAGTGCCTACGTCCTCTCTTACTTGCTCGATCTCCAACTCCACCAGTTTTCTCTCCTCTAACCCCTCTCTCTCTCTTTCAATTGCGGTCACTACACACCTCTCCCCCACTTTTCTCACATTGTCACAACTACCACTATTACTTGATGAAATAGGGCACACCCCTAACGGCTCTGTCTTGTGGGACCCCTCATTATCATGGCTCGACACTAAGCAGGACCTTAGGGAATCTCCACAATCATTTTTCTCAAAGTACTCCCCTACGATCTCGTCTATGAAGCTCACCGCGTGAAGGTCATATTCTTCCCTCGCATGTTGGGCGACATGGAAGATGTTGGTCTCTAAGGTCATGTTTCCAAAGGTGAGTTGCATTCGCCCATTCCGAGTATTGATGATTGCGTTAGCCGTGGCTAAGAAAGGGCACCCAAGGATGATGGGAACATGGTTGCTCGAGTTAAATGAGGGCTACGTGTCCCAAATGACAAAGTCTACCGGGAAGTAGAAAGTGTCAACTTGGACGATCACATCCTCGACTATGCCTCTTGGGATCTTTACGGTTCGATCCGCTAATTGGAGAGTGACCTTTGTGGGATTGAGGTCGCCCAAGTCAAGTTGCCTATAGATGGAGTAAGGGAGGATATTGACCCTTGCTCCCAAATCAAGTAAGGCTTTTTCGATTTTGTTTTCTCCAATGATGCAGGAAATGGTGGGTGCACCGGGATCTTTGAATTTAGGTGGGAGATCATTGAGTAGAATGGAGCTCACATTCTGTGCTAGAAAGACATTTTTCTTTACCTTCATCTTTCTCTTTACCATCAACAAGTCTTTAATGACTTTTCAATAAGCTGGAATTTGCTTAATGGCATCGAGTAAAGGTAAATTCATCTTAACTTTTTTTAGCACGTCTAGCACGCCATCATGTGGGTTTCCTTTATGGGAAGGAATTGGCTTTTGAGGAAACGGTGCCGCGGAGGGTGGTTTCAGTACTACCTCGGGCTCACTAGCGTCTTCTTTGTCACTCTCATTCAAGGGGACATCTTCGGCCTCTTTCGTGCCGAGTGAAATCTCCTTGTCTTTAGGTACGTCTCGTGGGGGAGGTGACAAGTCGACTACTCTCCCACTACGTAAAGTGGTAATTGCGCTACATTGCTCAGGATGGTCACGGGGTGTTGAGCTAACACTAGTTTGACCTTGGAGAGGTCTTTGGCCCTGGGCAGGAAACTTTCCCTTCTCTTGGATACTCTATAATGATTGCAACTGTGAAATGTTCGCATTCATGTCATTCATCATGCGCTCATGCCTAGCATTAGTTATAGTCTGGGTATTGATAAAGTGGTTGATAGTATCCTCGAGACTTCTCCGCGGTGGCGGGATATAAGATCCTTGAGGTGGTGGTGCTTTCAGATGCCCTTGCATGTGTGGGGCTTGTTGAAAGTTTTGTGGTAGAGGAGGGGCAACATGCAAAGGAGGGTTCATTGCGGCATGTTGTTGCCCATAGCTAAAATGGGGATGATTTTTCCATGAAGGGTTGTATGAATTCCCGTGCGGGGCACTGAAATTACCCTTAAAACCTCCTACACCACTAACTTGATCTTGAAACATTGCTTTGTAGGCGGGTATCATCGGGCATTCCTCAGTTGAATGTCCCGCCTCACAAATAGTACACACCTTTACAACTGGGTTTCGAATGGGTCCAGCTGGTCCTTTTCCATATATCTCGCACAGATCTCGAAATCCTATCTCAAGAGTCTCTAATCATCTATTCGTCATAGAATTCTTATCTACATGGAATAGGCCGGATGCTGACGGAGTAGTGGTCACTTGTCTATTATGATTTTGAGTGTTGGGATCAGAAGTGTCCCAGGATTTGGTAGTCTCGGCGACATACCTCAAGTGAAGCTCAGCATCCTGGGCATCTAAATTGATAAACGGACCACTTCCCATTGTTTCAACAAGTTGTTTGGAGTTAAGATTCAACCCATTATAGATAAAAGAGATGAATTGCGCTGAATCAAATCCATGATGGGGGCATGAAGCAACTAACTCGTTGAAACGTTCATAACATCGATGGAATGGCCCATTTTCAGCTTGTCTGAATGCTTGAATTTGAGCCTTTATGGAGATTGTTCGATGTGGTGGGAAGAATTTCTTGAGAAATTTTGACTGTAGCTCATTCCAGGATGGAATCGAGCTTGGAGGTAAAGACCATAGCCATGCCTTAGCTTTATCTTTGAGCGAGAAAGGGAAGAGTTTGAGGCGGATTACCTCTTGTGTGCAGGTTTGATCATTAAGAGTGTCACACACTTCCTCAAATTCCCTAATATGGAGGTATGGCTTTTCAGAATCCATACCGTGGTAATGCGGTAGCATCTGGATCATCCCATTTTTGAAACGGAATTTCCCGGCATTATACGGGAGTATAATTCATCCCGGAGTGACAGTACGCTCGGGATATAAGAATTCTCCAATCGGACGGTATGGGGGATCTTCCTCACCGGTGGGTGCACTGTCGTGTTATGACATCTCTCCTACACTTATTGACTCGGTGTTCTCACTGGGCGTGCTCGAAGTGTGTCCTAAGAAGCGGATGTAATACCCCGTATTTTTTATGCTATATCAAATTTGGGGATTTATTAAATTTAATGTGACTGTTATTTAATAAAAAAATCCGAAAATTAATTATGTTATAATTAATAACGTGACTAGAGTTAGTAATTATGGGAAACTTGTTGAATATTACTAATGAGCATAGTAATATATTATATTGGTTATATCGAATGTCATAAGTGAATTAAATGACTATTTCGAAAATTTAAGTCGGGACGTGCCCGTGTCACGTCGGGACTAATTGTGTTAAATAAAAAAGTGAATATTTTATAAGTTGTTTGTATGGTCGTTTTGAGTGTGCCAACGCGTCCGGAAGGGTTGAGTTAGTCAGAAAAGTGTACCCGGGGGTTTGGTTCGGGTCTCGGGGTGTTTTTAGGCCTAATTAGTGACCCAGGAGGGCATTTTGGTCTTTTTCCAAAATAGGGTAATTAAACCCACGAATTTTAGCAGCCTTTATCAGCTGGTTAGGTTAGCCATTTAGGGTTAGAACATACAGAACCCTAGGACGGACATTGGAGAAGAGAGGAGAGACCTTTCTAGGAGATTCAAGGCCAAAACACCTCCGTTTGCACCGCCGTCACCACCAACGCGTAGATCGCGAGGAGGAGAACGCAACCACACCATAATCCGCAGGAAATCAGACTTCTGAAAATCCCATACAAGTGTTTAACTTGCGTATTTCGTTAGTGCAATGTTCATATTAGTTTAGGATTAATTAGGAATGTAATCCATGTAAGAAAACCCCAAATTTTGATAGGAAATTGCATGTAGAGAAGATTAAAACCTTATGCTCGAAACTCTTATAGATGTATTACCCACGAATTTTGATGTTATATGAGGAAGAAATTCTGGAGAAAAACTGAATTGGATAATAGTTATGAAAACTTTAGGGTTCTTGATGTTTAGATGAGATTTTGGATTGTTTAACCATGATTAATGATGTATACACGCATGCTGAACGTTAAAAACATCTGGAATTATGTTAGAATGTTAGTAGTAGACTTTTTGGGTCGATTAGTGTTGGAAAATATGGATAGTGATGAAGAACTTTGATGAATCCCGTAACTGCTATTCTGCAGAATTTTTACCCAGACCTGCTTGATCGATCGATCGAACATAGAACATCGATCGATCGAAGGTTCGATCGATCGAGCCCCAAGCTTCGATCGATCGACCCCTCCTGGCAGACTCCTATTTCCCTTGTTTAATTAGTTAACGTAAGTTATCGTGAAATTATCTTTGGGCATTCTAAATAAAATGAATTGGGAGACACTGAGGATCAGTAGGTATATGGATAAATGTTAGAACCTTTAATCTTCAA
This sequence comes from Sambucus nigra, assembly GCA_949130495.1. Classification (NCBI taxonomy): domain Eukaryota; kingdom Viridiplantae; phylum Streptophyta; class Magnoliopsida; order Dipsacales; family Adoxaceae; genus Sambucus; species Sambucus nigra. The sequence goes on along the minus strand of OX422207.1, from coordinate 302,771,435 downwards.
CGAAAATGGTATTTATGGGATATTTACCTTAGGTTGGTAGATTTATGAATTTAAAGGGTGAGTTATGTAAGAGAGTTATGTTGGAATCTAATAAAATCACTTACTGAATTTCAAAATTTTGAGGATGTAATCCATGAGTGTTAGGTAATAAGTGAGAAAACCCTTCGAGCTAAGGTTAGGAATAAAACCTTATATGTAATTCCATAACTGTGTAATTAAGGATAAAGGGTATAATTACGGGAGATGAGAAGAACCTATATTAATTCGATAAAGTGGTATATTTATATGATTGTGTGTACATATATTATATGCATGTGAAAATCATACCCACGCTACTTGCTATCCCTGACGTTTCCGCGCGGGGACAAGTCTTATCTCGATGGGACCTTTATGGGGGATATTGACTTGTACCCTAGAAGATAGATGTCCTTGGTATAGGCTATCGATGTGATAGTTCATACGGTCCTAAGAGACGCCGGTATGTGCCACCCTCTTAGAGACATGGAATCTATGCTTCGCCTCAATATTGTTTGTGTATTTATGTTAATACAATTCGAGAGTGATTCCGAATGTATTCCCCTTAAAATGAGTGATATGGGGCTTTGGATGGTGGAAGTATGCACGCACCATAGTTTTATTCGGGGTGCTGTTACATATATATATTATACGAGTAGTTAATATATATATATATGAGATTATGATATTTAAAACTGTCTACTGAGATTGATAAGTAGAACATGGTTGTTGACTCAAATTATTAAATACTTATTTTGAGAAAGTATAAAATGTCACGGGAACTTTATTATTTTTATGAAGTTAAAAATAGAGAATTTAGGGCTACTTGTTGGAACATCTTTTAAAGTGGATATCGGGTATTATAAATCTTACGAGTAATTTAAGTTAAGTTAAAGCTGTTAGAAAGACTAGTATGTTAGATGCTAAAACAAACCGTTGGGAAGGTTAGTGCGATAGGTGTGCACATTAGAAGAGAGGTGAGTATTTCTCAAGAGAGAGACGCACTAATATGTTGTTGCATTGGCCTGTATCAATTTAAATACTTGCTTAACGTATTTTAAAATCAAACACACTTTCGGGCTCTGACCCGTTTCCTTTTCTCTCTCTCTCTCTCTCTTGTATATATATATATATATATATTCAGTTACCCAGCCACAGGGGCGTCTGGCTTAGGATCTCTTGAGAAGATCGAGTTGCAGCTTAGGTGGGAGTTTCAAGTCACTTGAGTAGACGACTTCTGTTATTGACTCCACTCTTAGTACTCTCATTTATTGGGCACGTGTCGCCCTTTTTATCATCTCATTTTTTGTTGGGACATTTATATTTCAGTCATTTCTAGTATTGTTCTTTGGGATTTATTTCAGTATGGACTTGTAATTTTAGTTTTATTATGTTGACATTCGATTGACGAATGTAGGTTATTATTTAGTTCTTCGTGGTGTGATTCTTAATTCTAGAAATTTTGCTTTATATAAATAAGTCTTTTCTTTAATTAAAATTTGTAAAGTTTGTATGAAAAATGTTTTTGAGACTAAGCTTAATTATTTAGGGTGTTAAATTGGAAAATTTATTTTTATCGACAGTGATGCTGAGAATGAACCAACTGTTAACCTTAATTTAATTTAATAAAGGAGTGATCGCCCGGTATTTAATTAGGCGGGGTGTCACAGGGGAAGGGAGTTTCATCGTAGATTGAGTGCGATGGTGTGGGAGGTGGGACCCAGAACTGTGGGGCGTTTGGAGTGTGGGGACTATCAGGATTATACTCAACAATTGGAATTTCGTGAATGTTGGTTGGAGTATTATGGGGTGTGGGAGTGGTTTTAGAATTTTGCATTAAGCATAGGAGATATGATGATGAATCTTTTTGTGGTTTTTGAATTTTTTTAAATTTTTTATTTTTTATTTTTTTTAGTCAAAGCTTTGGGTTGACTCGATCTAATCCTAAGTCTACCTAGTTCCCCGGTAACGGCGCCAAAAATTTACGCGACTGAAAATGTGTCTCAGAAATGCGTTCACTCTAGGCTCAAGTGTAAGCCTGTCTCTCATGTAATAATCCGACAAGTCGGGTATCGATCCTCATGGAAAAAGGACAACGAAGTTGTGATGATGGGAAAGACGGAGGAATCCTAACCTTGACTCTAAAAATAAAGGGAAAATGATCTGATTTTGGGAATGATTATAACTAAATGCAAATATGAAATTATAAAAAAATGCAACTACACTAACTTACCTAAATTATGAATGAAGGATGATTTGACACTTTTTGTTTTAAATGATGAGAAGAATAGGACGGGAATACAATCCTCCAACCTTAGTGTTTTGAGGATATAATACTAATCTTGAATGTATCTGATTGATTTGACTCGGAATTTAGTACTCCTAAGCATTACGTATACGAGGTTCAAGCCCGCGTCATACTTAATCTGAGGATGAATAAATCGGTATCGCGATAGTAGCATTCGAATTGCACTCCAAATCATCACGAGTACCCGGAGGCAAACGAGATATAAAGATCTACAATCGTTGTGCAACTACGCAATACGATCAAGGCCAATCATTAAATTCAACGGATTAATTTTATACACACGCACTAACGCATCAGGTTGGGTTCATGCATCCCGACCTTGGGAAATCTAGCCTAACATGTTGAAAAGGACGGAAACAAGGATTAATGTGCAGGAACTCATAGTTACTCTAAGAAAAATAATAATTAGATCCAGAAAAGAATTAGAATTAACAATTAATCACTAATATTATCCAAGCACTAAGTTAAACAATCAAAGAAACATATACTCACAGAAATCACTGAATAAATTCTTCAATCCTTGAAACAAATCTGAAAATGTTAACTAAGCTAGGGTTTCTGAAAAAGAAGAGGTAAAACCTACTAATTCTTCGTGTCTATAACAATACTAAATCGGGTCTTTTATACCCTACAACAATATCGGAAGTCAGCTGCACTAGGAGTCCTTTTAGGAAGAGAAAATATTTTCAGATCTCGAAGATCGGACCGGTCCGGGTCTTAAGCGGACCGGTCTGCCCCCAAGGCGGATCGGTTCTTTTTATTTTGGGGGGGACCGATCCGGGGGCGGACCGGTTCCTTTTTTTTTCCTCCTTCGGTTTTCATGCGCTCCGGGGTCCCCTGGAGTTTGTCCAGGCGGACCGGTCCGTGGTAGGGGCGGACCGGTCCGGCTATTTGACTTTCTGGCTCCTCTTTGACTGCTCATAACTTTTGTTTCGGGATTCCGATTAGGGTGTCGTTTCTTCCTTTGTGCTCGTGAATGAGATGTCTTCGACTTCTCTTTAGGTACCTCATCTGAATTCCGTGTAGAAATTACGCTTTTGCCCTTGAGACATTTCCTTCTTGCTTTCTTGATTCTACCGATTTCCTTCTTTTGTTTCTTGACATAAAATACCTGCAAAATCACTACAAAATACCAGAAACTCGGTGTACTCATTAGGAGCAATCAGTAGCACATTTATGAGATAAATCCAACTTAATTACGTTGTTCGAGGTGCTAAAAGTAGATAAATCAAGGGATAAATTAGAAAGAATTTATGCCTAATCAAGTATCCTCTGAAATTGACACCCATGCACCCTTGTGGTGATTACCAGAGGGTCATCGTGTGGAGTGAAGATACCTTTAAAATCAAGTCATGAGAATCCAACTATGAGGGTATCCATATCTACCTTCTTTTTCTTCTCATGTGTAACCTCTGAAGATGCCAAGTTCACAACCTCAACTTTGGCCACTGACTTGGCCTCTTCCCCGTGAGCTTTACGATCGACTACCTCTAAGTGACAACCTGCTAGTCCTCCAGAGATGATGTTCACAACAAAATAGATCATACCAACCCTCTTCACTAGGCCATGGTCATCTTTTGGTAGGAGGTCAAGGTCATCGTCATCATCATCTGAGTCCTCAGCTCTTCTAGTAGGGGCATCTTCCCGGCACCTATCATTTCTCTTCTTTTTAGGATCATATCTCCCCCCCCCCCATTAGGAGCTCTACCATCAACATACTTTCTGAGTTTTCCAGACTTCAACACTTTCTCAATCTCATCCTTCAGGGAAAAACACTTGTTAGGTAGATGGTCGTGATCTTGGTGGAACTCACACCATATGTTATTGTTCCTCTAATGTGGAGGAACCTTCAGCTTCTCCGGCCATCTCAAGGACCTGTCATTATTTATTTTATTAAGGATTTGTTCGCAGCTCATAGTTAGAGGAGTATTGTGCAAACATGTTGTCTGCAACCCTCTTCTTCCCGTCTTTTTTCCTTTGAAGTTTCCCACTGCTACTTCCATTTTCATCATCATACTTTCCAGCCATTGCTTCTTCTGTGTTCATGACCTTTCCAGCTGTTGCTAACATCTCGGCCATAAACTTAGGAGGGTCTTCAGCAATCTTCCAGAGTAGCTTTCCCCTTTGAAGTCCTCCAATGAGGGCTGTCATGGCTATATTTTCTTCATAATCTTCAACCTCCAACTTTTCCTTATTGAACCTCGCAATGTAATCACTGAGGCTTTCATTTTTGCCTTGATTTATATAGAGCAGATGGGTTATTTTCTTCTGAGTTCTTACCCCAAAATAGAAGTTGTGTATAAAACGTTCAGCCAAACCCTTAAAGTTCTTAACGAAATTTTTAGGGAGAGAAGTGAACCTGATATGTGCAACTCCCATTAAATTTCTTGAGAAAGATCGACACCTCATCTCATCAGGGATGAATAAATGTCTGCTGCAGACTAATACATCTCAATGTGATGTACTGGGTTGGTACTACCACCGTACTTGGGAGACACCATCGATGGTTTAAATTTGGCAGGGGTTGGTAAGTTGACAATCCTTGCCACAAATGGGGAGCCTTCTAAAAATATTCTTTATAGTGGGTCTCAGTTTTTTATGAGGTTACCTATATTCTCTTCCAACCGTTCAATGGAGTCATTCCAAGGTTTAGCAACGTCGTCCTCCCCAAGCTTGTCCCCAGCCACCTCCAAGGGGTAGACCAAGGGTTCCCCAGTTGCTGCACAACGTTAGTTGTTTACCTCCTGGCCACAGTCTTGGCCATGTTGGGGTCGGCCATGATGATGCTGATGTTCACTACCTTTCCTTTATGATCCATCTACACTTCTTGACTTGGATAACCCCTGCCTCAGATCATTAACTGGGTCGAGCCTTTCAAAGTTCGACCCTCTACTCAAGCAATAAAAAGATAATCCTCTTTGTCGGGCGTCATCATCTCGTCTTGCTCCACAACCTTGGCTATGCTATATAGGACATATTGTGTTGTTTGAAACCTCGTATGGCTCCTAACAGTCTGCTAGAGCATCCTCTACCTCAATGTCATTGTACCTATCCTCAAGCAAAGGGTTTCCTTGCCTCCCCAGGCATAAACTCCTAGGGTCAGCAACGTCCCTCCTCCGCTGAGGTGTGGGTTGGCCCTTTTGTGGTGCCTGTGGTGGTCCCCTAGCCTCAGGATGTGGTTGAACATCTGCTGGAGTTATCATCTCCGGTGGGACCCCAGGAGGTCTTATTATATTCTAGCTTAGATAGGAAAATTGATACTTCATCGCTTGTTGCGTTGCAGCCAAGGACTTCAAGGCCGCTGCCACTTCAGCCATTTCGGACTGGGGTGGTACCTAGCTGGAACTAGGTCCTCCAACACCAGACGGTGGATGTGGTGGTGGTAACGATGGTCCCATATCATGAGACTAAAGAGCTTATAATGAAAATATTAGAGATCTTGATACCTTAAAGGACCTCTTTCAATGGTGACATTGCTTCACATGAGGGGTGAGGCCTAATTCACCACCAGAGTCTTCGGTGAGGTCGCAAAAAGGAAGAAATGAATCATCTCATTCCCACAGACGGCGCCAAAATGATGATGCTAGAAATAGAACCACCAGATAAGGTGTTGACAAGCTCAAGATAGAAATAACAATGGCAGAACAAGTGTATATATAGTAGAAGGGGGTGAGGAGAAGATGATGAACACTTGTATATAAGTGGTTCATCCAATCTGCTGACCTCGACTGATGAAGATTCATGGTTGGTGTGTGAGGGGGCCGACCTTATGAAAGACGACCTTGTTGATGGTTGTCGTAAGATTCTTGTCAACTCAATTGTGAGACTGGACGAGGTTGGTATCTCTGAGTACGAGGGTTCACTTTTGGCATATCAACTACTTTTTGTCAAGTTTTATCGCATTTGGTTTGTTGTATAGACATAATTGAGATGGAAACACTCAACCAACATGTGATAGACAAGCACAAAAGTCAAACAAGTATGTGCCAGTGTGAAATAAAGGACAAAATAGTCAAATATGTAGGTAGCAACACTATATATCATTTCAAAGACTCCAAACTTTGTAAAGCACATGAATGACACAACATATTATCACAAAACACTATCAAATAGTCACATGGATAAATGGAATGAAATTGTGACTCGGTCATCCTAAGTGTCCATTCATATACGATGTAAACAACATATAACACTTTTTTTGAATTTTTCATAAATTTTATCAAAAAAGTGAATATATTTTTGTATGTTTTGAACACTATTCAAAATCAACCCAGCAGTACCAAAAAATATAGCAATACGAACCAGGGAACTGCAAACAGAAGAGACAAAATTCTCCAGGGATAGCTCGAATGAAGTGCCATGTCGCTCGAATGAGAAGGATTCTCGTGAGAAGCTTCTTTGCGCGACATCAGGTGTCACTCGAACGAAAACTCATCTCGTTTGAACGATAAAAAAAATTTCCATAGATTTCCCACATTGCTATGTAGTTTTGGCCAGTGAAAGAATTTCTTGAAAGCAGTTCCTGGAATGGGTAAAAATATCCAAAACAGGGCTAAAACAGTAGTAATAATAAGAAAATAATGTAAACTACAAAGTGGTACATACTAGCAATAGGCAAAAAAACGTCATTATGTAAATCATCCTATGCTAGCAAAAATTCTAAACCTCATCCATTAGGTGCGGGGGAGTTTTCCAAAGATGGCGACATCCTATAAAAAACTTCCATTAAATCATGTAAGACCTTGACCAAAAACTTTACTTGATCTCGAATATGTGCAAAATCTCTATCATTATGTGCAAGCAAAGAATTATGAGTGGGTGCATGTGTGTGAACATGTGTAAAAGCAAAGCGTGACACATTACCCAACTTAAAGAAAAACTCCCTAAGGTGTCCTCTATTTTTGCAATGGGAGAAAACATAAATAGGCCTAGGTATACCTTTATCAAAATATCTCATATGCATTCTCCTAACAGGTACGGGATGCCTAGCTTGGTCGGGTCGAGAGTCATGCAGATCTATCACTAAAGTAGGAATCAACTCGGGTGCAACAAAAGAAGTGGATGCACCATCATGACTTATTCCTATACTTTCACCACTACCCAAAATGGTATTTAGAACCATATTTCCAACCTTCTTATATGCTTTATCCAAAAACACTTTAGCCTCCTGGGCGTGCTTAAGATCTTTCTCTAATTGTGACACGCAAGTTATAATTTCACTATTCTCCCTATTCACGACGATCAATTTCTCACTCAAACTAATTTTCACCTTCTAAAGTTGACTCTCTATAACCTCAAAACCTCTTAAAATTTCTAACTCTTTCTCCAAATCCCTCACCTTAAGACCTAACTTCATATTCAATTTCTTAGTCTTTAAGGTCTTAGCGTACAATTCTCTAAAAGAAATTTGGAGCTTACTTTCATCTCTAATTTCACACTCGCTCACAGATTCGCTACAAAAACTCAAATCCTCCTCGGGGTATCATGAGCACAAGTGTCCTCATCGTTGTGGGACAAAGTGGATGTGCTCTCATGACTGGCTAAAAAGGCGATACACTTTCCTTGTGAAGACTCATCCTCAGAATCATTCACATCTTTCTCACTATCACTCAGGGTGGCTGGCATAGAAAATTTCTTTCCTTCTCTCCTAAGTCTAGCGGTACACTCAAACGACTTATGCCCTCTCCCCTCGCACTTAAAACATTTCAAATTTTCAAAAAAAAATTCACCCTCTTTCTCTTTCTCACCGCTTTCTTTAGCATTGTCTTTATTTTTTTTCTCCAAAAACTTTTTACTGGAATAATTTTGTTTCAAAAACTGGAGAAACTTTTTGAAATTCTTTACAAGAAGGGCCATGTCAAAATCAGACTCGGAGTCACAAACACTCACTTTCTTTTCCCCATCACTCGTGGACACTTCCTTTACCTTTCTAGTTTGGGCTTTGAGTGCTATCCCTCTATCCTTAGGTTTGAGAGTGTTGGGGAACATGTCAATTTCGTACGTCTGGTGGTCTCCTACCAACTCTTTATGTTTCAAACAACTCAAATTTCCAAAGGTACTTAAAACAGTCACTTTTGGGATAAAACGTTTAGGCAGCGATCTTAAAATCTTTCTGACCGCTCGTGCATTAGGTATAGGCCTACCAAGATTAAAGTTAGTGTTGACAATATCAGACAAAAGTGCATAAAACTCGTCAAAACACTAAGTCTCTAACATAGTGATCGTCTCAAATTGAGTAGTCAAATTATGAATTTTAGACTTTATGACCACATTAGTTCCTTCGCGGGTGAGTTGCAAAATATCCCACACTTCTTTAGACGTGGTGCATGTCACATCAGAACTGGTCAGGGGTGATGTGTTCGAAAATTGCACTAAGACCTCGTGAATTGTAAGTGCTCCACCTAAACTCTTCCTTAGTCCAGCCTGACATAGGTTTTAAATCAGTGACATTATTCGCGGAGATAGTGGGAGGATTCCAACCTCTTTCACAAATGACCCAAAATCTTTCATCGATTTCTTTTAAGTGGGATTTCATTCGGGATTTCCAGTAAGCATAATTAGACCCGTAAAAAATTGGCAACCAGTTATATAAGTTTTCACTTGGAAACATTGCGACAATTTTAAAAATATGATTTTTCAAAAAATTCAACATCACACAACCTTGCGAAAAATAGGAATACATGATAAATGTGCATAACTTGCTCTAATACCAATTTTTAAAACCTATGTGTCATAAAGATGCACAAATTACAATCACAAACTTATTTAATTGGAGTCAATTTATGAATCAAATTAATTCAGCCATTAACATCAACTAGCTACGTGCGTGTAGTGTCATAAATAAAATATGCGACACAAATATCAGGAAAAATACCCTCAGGGTAAAACCATTTTATTTCACTATAATTGTAAATCACAATTTACAAGGTTATAACGAAATATAGTTGGTTGACACAAGGATACCTGCAGGCATCGTTCAGCGTCGTCAGCAATGAATTATGAGTAGCAATCCATAATAATCGAATTACTATCTTCATCAAAGAAACACCCTCGAGCACTCGTCAATGACACTCAACCATATGATGTAGATATCCTCTCCAAAAAAGTATGAACACCAGTAACGTGTGTCTCAAACTCCAAAAAAAATTCACATGAATATTGGGACTTCTGTGGATTGAAAACAAAATAGATTAAACTCTAAAAGAAGAAGCCAAAAGGTTCTGCTGATTTCATAGGGTTTGCAGAATGTAAAAAAGTACAAACTTCTTATAGAAAATGGAGTTGAAGAGTCCCTTAAATAGAAAACTTAATGCGGTGGATCGCTTAAACGAGATGGACTGTCGTTTGGACGAAATCCAGTGTTATTTGAATGACAGCTGGAACTTTACGTGACATGTGATGTCGTTTGAACGACATACACTGTCGTTCGAACGAGAATAGTAAAATCCAATATTTTTTCTTTTTCTTTTTCTTGATAAATTCACCGCCTCAAAAAACTCCAGAAATTATATTTTTGATGAAAAACATTTAAACCTCCGCCTCAACACTTAGAAAAATATTTTATGAAAGATATCCCAATACCCTAAGTGAATTATTAAGGAATTAACAACATAGCTTTGCCAAATTATTTTTGCGGAGTTTTGATTATTGATGAAGCTTGATATTTGAACTGTCTTTTGAAAATGTTAGATTCCCCAATCCTTTGACAACTTGTAGTGGTATACGACATATAAATTGTGACGGACAATGACCTTATACAGACTTAAAAAGGCCTTATATGGTTTAAAACAAACTCCTCGGGGTTGGTACAAATGCTTAACTACTTTTTATCTACACATGGCCTTGTTAGAGGAGGAGTGGAGCAAACTTTATTTGTCGAGACACCTAATAAAATGGCGTTTTAATTGCTCAGATTTATGTTGATGACATTGTTTTTGGGTCAACGTCTCAAAAACGAAGTTAATAAATTTTCAAAAGACATGAGAAGTGAATTTAAAATGTCACTTATGGGGAGTTATAGTATTTCCTAGGACTCCAGATTCAACAATGTAATGATGGTTTGTTCATATCACAGTCTAAATATGCTTAGGATTTACTTGTTAAGTTTGGACTTGAATATTCTAACACATCCTCTACACCTATGGCCATAAAAACCAAGTTAACAAAACATGAAAGTGGCAATGATGTAGATCTTACCTTATACCGTAATATTCTAGTAGTTTGTTATACTTAATTGCTTCTAGGACTGATATTCAATATGTTGTCTGTATTTGTGTGCGGTTTCAATCCAGTCCAAAGGAGTCTCATCTTATTGTGCTAAAAATATTTTAAAATCTGTTAAAGGCACAATTGAGTATGGACTCTGGTATACCAATGGCTCATCTTGTGATATATTTGGGTACTCGGATGCAGATTGTGGTGGAAGCACGAATGATTTTTGCTCCACCTTAGGTGGTTGCTATTATTAGGGCATAACCTAGTAGGATGGACTAGTAAAAAGAAGACTAGTATTACTTTATCTTCTATCGAATCCAAATATATCGTTGTTGGTGCATGTTATGCTCAACTAATTTAGATTAAATATATGTTATCTAATTATGGTATAAATGAGTCCAAAGTTCATCTCTAATGTGATAATGAGAGTGCTATTTGCATAGCTAAAAATCATGTCCAGCGTAGTTGGACTAAACATATTTACATAAGACATCACTTTATCAGAGAGTTGGTAGAATCGAAAGAGCTTATAATAGAAAATATTTCAACTATTAAACAACTTGTTGATCTCTTTACAAAACCATTAGATAAATCTAGATGTGAAAGATTGAGACATAAGATCGAAATGAATGTTCTTGATAAGTAGAATATGTTCATTATCCATCCTGTTTACTAAATCTTTAAAGTTTTAGGATAAAGATATCTACTAATAATTGTAACTCTTATAACAATGTTTAACGTATGAGACATTTATCTTGCAGTTTATGAACATTTTCATATGTTAATTTCTCACCATTGTACAATTTAGTCAAAATGGGGGAGAGTTGAGTATATATATATTTTTAGTGTGTTGATATTCTTTCAAGCATATTATCTTGCCTTATTCTTTCCTGCACATTTTTTTTTTCTAATAATTCAATAGAGAAAATTCTTGTAACTTGATTTCTCGACAGAAATGTTATTTATTGTCTTGCAGGTTTTCTCGTCAGTCGCCAATAGTTGAATATTTTCTTTTCTAGGATTGTGTGGATAGTTAGAAATATTTTTGTATAGGACATTATAGGAATTTTTACCTTAGTATATCATTTGATGTACTAAAGGTTTTTGTCAAAATTAGTCCAATGGAGGAGATTGAAGGTCCCTATATGGAACACGCTTAGGGTTAGGTGTTTTTTTGGTGTTTAGCTATATAAAGCTTCAGCTAGTTCGACTTGAATTTTGACAATATTTTGTCTGTAATTATGTTGAGTCTAGTATACCCATGCCATGTCTCCACTCAGTCCATTGCACTTCACTGAATTCAAAAAGTTTCTCAAATCAGTTGTCATAAAGGTAGTATCCCTCATCTTTCAATTTGGCTCATAGTAATATTTTTCACATAAGACACTACGTACATTACATCAAATCTAATGATTTGTGCGTATATGTTTAAAGAAGAATTTTTAAATATTTTTAAAACAGTTTTAAACATATTAAATCAAATTAATTCACAATTTAAATTAGTTGTTCTAATTAATTTAAATTACGAAGAATAGGGATAAATTCTCAAGAAAAATATATTTGTGAATAAAAGCATTAAAAATATTTTTCAGAACTTTTTCTTATTTTTAGGGAGTTTTTTATTTTAATATTGATTTTAAAATGCTTTAAAACCATTTAAAGTTCTAAATAAACATTATTTTATTTCTTATTTCTATTTAATTCCTATTCACATCTTATACTTGTCTACATATGCTTTTTATACACTGTCTTATACGCGTATTGTTCGTGTATCATATACGGTTTCTAATGGTAATTTGCATTACCAGCACTCGATTTTGGGCCATGGTTTTGTGATAGTGGATTACACGTGTCTTTGTTTTAAGGCATCCTCTTGTGTTTCATGCTAGACCATGGGATTGTCTCTTTATCTATGGTCGTTGTAGCTTATTAATGACCGAAGCGCTGATTTGATTCTCCAATCACAACATACTTGGTTCCTCTATAAATTAATACGTTTGGGTCTCCATTTTGGATATCTGGGAAATTGTTTAAAGAGTTGTTACTCTGCCAAAATAGAGAGAGCAAAATTTATATATAGGGAGAGAGAGCTTACATACACCTCATACACTAGTCTTCTTGAACACGATTTTGTCTTACTCATAGATCAAATCAAAATCGAGAACACCAATATTGTTTGATTTCTTTTTGTGTTTGATTTTTGTTTGAAATACATTTGAATCTATAAAACTTTTTCAAAAACTCTCATCCTAGGGTTTGATTGTGTATTTTTGATATCTTCTGAAAAAGGATCCCTAAGTTTCACTTCTAAATTTACACGCTTCTCCTTGTGAAAGTGAAATATCTTTCCTCTACAATTTTGATATTTTTTCTAGATCATTCTTGGTGATTTCATGTGTAGTATTTTTTTTTTGATACACTACACACACAGATTTATACCATTCCTATTTTCTTCTCTGCTTTTGTTCTTAAGATCTAGTTGTTTAGATCATGCCAGATTTTTAGGTTGATACAAGCTTCTGTGTATATCACTACACACACGAAACATATTTATGTTGTGTTTTCTATCAAGTGTTGTTAAATTGTTGCTTGTTTAAAATTTTTAGTTTATGTACACAAAATACACAAAGAGAACATTGTATTCTTATAGATCTATTTAATTTTATCAGACCTGTCTTAGATTTGGTTTGTGAGTAAAGTCAACTTCTAAATCACATGAATCATAACTGGTTATGTATTCTTGGTTTTTCTGTTACTTTTGTCTTCATTTTCTGTTAAAACAATTTGTTTCAAGTGTTACATAATAAAGGTTGGTTTATAACTGTTATATCTTACTTAGGTTTTGAAATTTAAACCTAATATTACTAAGGAACTTATTTGGAAAGAACTTTATTCTTGGCTGTCCTTACATTCTTGCCTAGACTGCACAACTGAATTGTACATATTTTCTTGAATCAAACCTGACTAGTAGCTTTTGAGAACTGAGGACTGAGAATCATGAACATTGAACTCGTGAATTGTTGAACTGTTTGTCCTGTTTGTACTAATCTGAAAATTTTTTTGTTAAAACAGTCCTGCTAGGTTATTAGATTAAAGAATTTTTAATCTAAGACTGATAAAATAGTTTGTTAGTATTTGACTTTGTGCTTGAATTGTTTATATATTTGAAGTCATATATTGCTTTGTGTATGTTTTCTTGAATATTCTTGTTACATAATCTTAGTGATATTTTAGGAATGGGGAAGCGGCGCATTGAGCATATTTTAGACATGAGTAACGTTGCTGCACCTATTTATATGTCTCTTCACGAAATAAAATTTTGCGTAGTTCAAGGGTCGGTATGATATGCCAAAAAACTCGATTCTTGGGTGATTTTGGTGTTTTTGGTGCCCCAGGGGTGCCAAAATTGGCCAGTTGCCTCCAAACGCCCATATTTCGTGTAAAATATGTAAAACTCATGATAAAGCCACGAAGTGCTTCTCATCACCATCAAACCCATGACAGAGCTCAAGAAGTCTGTGGGGGAGAAGAGTTAGAATTTCTCTCCTTACCTTGCCCCCAAGACCTTCCTCCTCTAAAATGAGGGGAAACCCCCTTTTTATAGCCAAAACACCCTAAGTGGGGTTTGACACATGTCCTGTTTCTATGGAGCCCAATGTCTAATACTTATGATTCCACTTGTCACAATATATGTGGTGGTATCTCAAGTAATTAATTTAAATCATTACTAGAATATTGTCTAGTTCAATTCGTTAAACCCGCGGTATATTAAATCGCGCGTAATAATATCTCAACCTGTGTAGGGTCTGAATTATAGTAAAACCTGATAAATTATAAATCAATATATGATTAAATCCATGGGGTAATTTTATTAGAGTTTTGGTTTTTAATTTCTTTAACCCCACTCTACATTTGTCCCCTGGTACGCATAGTTGGTGTGGTGATGCTTTGGCTAAAACATATCAACTGTGTGTACGAAACATCTTTCACAATGTTTTAACTTTTTCTAAGCCATCATGTGATCACGTTCGATCTATACCATGCGTATATGGGCATATAATTGTAAGGGCTATCATTTTTGCCTCGGTTTTTCATTTTGGAGGAGTATTTTGGGGTTGCCCCCATTCCTTTAGTCGGTTTTGATATATTGGATCAACCTGTGGATCGTGAGTAATAATCTCATATCTCATTTCATTTTTATGATATATTTATATCTCATATCTCACATTTTAGGCTTTGATCTCATGGGTTATTTCCAAATAACCTCGTGATCATTCTTTTCATGCGAATGAACTACAATGAGTTGAACGAAGAATAAGAAGGAAATTCTAGCTCCTTAATAATGAAAACCACTTGTTAAGGCTTTTTTTGTAAATTCACACCTACAGGGTGACTTTTTCAATGCAAACACATTTGTTAAGATTTTCACAAACTCTACCCAAAAAAAGATGACTCAACGAAAACCACTTATTAAGATTTTTCGCAAACTCCACCCAAATATGCAACTTCATAATGAAAACAACTTATTAAGATTTTTCGCAAACTCCCCCAAAATATGTGTCTTAATAATAAAAACCATCTATTAAGATTTTTCACAAAATCTACCAAAATATGTGACTTAATAATGAACACCACTTGTTCAGTTTTTTCACAAACTCCACCCAAATATGTGGCTTAACAATGAAAACCACTTGTTAAGACTTTTCGCAAACTCCACCAAAATATGTGACTTAACAATGAAAACCACTTGTTAAGATTTTTTGTAAACTCCACCAAAAATAGGTGACTTAACAATGAAAACCACTTATTAAGATTTTTTAAGTGTCTTCAGTGTACCTAGTCGAGTAACCATAAAGGTTCTTTAGGCAAACTGGGGCTTCTAGAATGACCAATTTACCTAGTCGAGGTTCCATATAGGCCCTTTAAGTAAATTGGGACTTTTAAGCGATAATAATTTACCTTGTCGAGTGACCATAAAGGTGCTTTAGGAAAATTGGGCCTTTGAGAAGGCCCAATTTACTTAGTCAAAGTTCCATATAGGCCCTTTAAGTAAACTGGGACTTTTCAGCGATAACAATTTACCTAGTCGAGCAACCATAAAGGTGCTTTTGGTAAACTGGGGCTTAGTGAATGCCTAATCTTACTTGGTCGAGCAACCATAAAAGTGCTTTGAGTAAAATTAGGACTACAATATAGGTCGAGGTTTCTCATAACTATAATTCATCACTTTGGGCTACTTACCACAATATTGGTAAGGTTTCTCGAAGCTATAATGCACCACTTTGGACTACTTACCACAATATTGGTAAGGTTTCTCGAAGCTATAATGCACCACTTTGGGCGACTTACCACAATATCGGTATGGTTTCCCGAAGATATAATGCCCCACTTTGGGAGACTTACACCAATATCGGTAAGGTTTATTGAAGCTATAATGCACCACTTTGGGAAACTTACCCCAATATCGGTAAGGTTTCTCGAAGCTATAATGCACCACTTTGGGAAAATTACCATAATATCGATATGGTTTCTCGAAGCCATAAGGCACCACTTTGGGTGACTTACCCCAATATCGGTAAGGTTTTTTGAATCTATAATGCACCACTTTGGGAGACTTACCACAATATCAGTAAGGTTTGTGAGAACTATAATGCACCACTTTGGGCGACTTACCACAATATCGGTAAGGTTTTTCGAAGCTATAATGCACCACTTTGGGCGACTTACTGCAATATCGGTAAGGTTTGTGATAACTATAATGAACCTCTATGGGTGACTTACCCCAATACTGGTAAGGTTTGTATGCAAACTCTGTATCAATGCTCCAGGTTTTTAGGGCAATTCACTTCCCCCTATCACTTTGTTGGAAATAATGTCATGCAGTTAGTGCTATATGTGAGCCAACAGATGGCTATGCTGAACAAGTCTAGAGTTTATTTTGGTGATG
Organism: Sambucus nigra; assembly: GCA_949130495.1. Lineage (NCBI taxonomy): Eukaryota > Viridiplantae > Streptophyta > Magnoliopsida > Dipsacales > Adoxaceae > Sambucus > Sambucus nigra. The sequence goes on along the minus strand of OX422207.1, from coordinate 302,754,951 downwards.
CCTCAACAACGATGGCTATTTTGTGGCCATATTTGAGCACGCTTATTACTGGGGCTCCTATGTAACTAAATATTAAATCATATTATACTTCCCCCCCTCCTTACTTTGTTTTCTATTTTATCTCATGACAGAGAAAAGTAAAGAAAAACTCATACATCGATTAGAACACCATATGAATTAAATTAAATACATTTCACTTTGTCATATCCCCGAAATTTAAAAAAAAATCTCTTAAGCTTTTGGCTTTGAGGCCTGATGTAATTGCTCGAGCTTTATATTTCCATGTGCGTTCAATATCTGCACGGATAAAATTCATCTATGATTCTGGAATAAAAATATTAGTAAATTATGAGGCATATTATAATGTCATATATAATCATGTGGGGTATATCTTGCCCCCTTTATTTTATTTTATGTCAATAGAATAAAATAAACTCAAAATCTTTCCTCGAAGAATCGTAAAACATATTATTTTGTGCAGTTTCATACTGCCAGTTTGATATGATACAATAAGCAGTCTATAATTTTTCAATCTCATTTTTATAGCATAGAATGATAGAGCACGGGTATTTCATGTGGTGAGCTATTGATCTCATGCCCCCATTATTTTATCAAAGTTGAGAAAACTCAGAAGTGGTCTATCAATTCATATATAGAATAATCCAACCAGTAAGCATGCTGAGTCACCTTGGACTAAATAAAAAATATAAGACTTGAGTTTTCATGTAACTAATTTCACAATGTGAATAAATCATACTTCAATATAAATTGAATTCAAGGTAGCGCAGAATGTCTCTCCTAGCGACCATGGATAAGGTTGCTCAGAGTGTTACCATGACTGAGGCAGCTCGAGCTACTATGACTAAGGCAGCTCGAGGAACTATAAATGAGGTAGATCGAGTTCCAATTTTGACCAAATTTGCCAAGTTTCAACAAAAAATATTATTTTGCCAAGGTCACTCTAAAAATATCCTTTTTGATAAGGTTGTTCGAAGGATATCATTCTGACATTATTACTCGAAATTATTATTTTGTCAAGGCTGCTCGAGGGCATTATTTTAACAAAGTCGCTCGAATATGCACATACTAATTCTTTAAATGGTCTTTCTAGAGATAATTTAAAATAGTTTACAAAACTTCAAGGCATGTGTGGTTTATCGGTGGAAACATTTAAGAAACGTGGTGCTTCACATGAAAATATAAGCAATAAGGTGCCTCGGGTAAAATGTAATCAATAAGGTGCTTCAAGCAAAATAAGGTGCCTCGGGCAAAATTTAAAAAATATTGTGCCTCAAAATAGAAGTTGCTCAAATCCAAACATGCATTTATTTAAGTTTAAACATTTTAAGGGAATTTTTCTGTGTCAAATAAAGAAATGTTTGTGTGAAACGTAATAACCTCCAAAGTTCACAAAAACAAATGCCAAATATTTATGCTCGAATTATATCAACTTTTATAAGTGTGGCATTTACTTTATGCTGACATATTAAAAATTATATCAGTTCAAACTTGATTCTGGATAATTATAACATTGCTTCAGTACATTCTCATACTTAAATTTTTAAATGGTCCTCTCGATCCACCATAAAATAGTTACAGAATGCCAAGGCATATATGGGTTTTTTCAGAAATAAATATTTTTCTACTCTAACAACTCGAATTTGTGCGAGGCTGCATATAATTAATAAATCTTTTATAATGTGTAAATAAAACACACACAAATCAAATACCATAATATTTACCACTGTTTACGTGACCATAAAATTAATATTGTGCAAAACTTTGAAAATATTTGAAGTGTGGTTCATTGCACTACACTCGACCACTGTCTTATAAAGGGGATGCCCCTGAGCCACCAGAATATTTCTTCGTAGTTTTTTAAACAAAAGAAAAACAAGCCCAACTTCTATCTTGGAACTTGAAATCTCCCAAAAATAATGTATTATTAGGCTCATCCCAACAATCCATTTTAAAAACCTCAAATTTGCGACTAACTCGCACGGGCCGCTACTCCGGATGAAAACCCGAAGTGTCTCAGTTTTCCAAGGTTCGTCGGAGGTTAGTTGTTCAAAAATCCTCCTCAGATGTCAATATCCTCGTAGATCTAGGTTGTTCAAAGGTTTGACGAGGTTTCTCGAAAGGCAAGGTTCCTCGGAGATCAAGGGTTAGGAATTAAATTTGCTCGGAGTTTTATACAAGGCCACTCGTGTTTCCAAGGTTGCTCAGAGATCGACCTACTCGCAGATCCAAGTTTGTTCGGCGGTTCGTATGAGGTTCCTCGGATTTCAAGGTTGTTCATAGGTGGATGCTTCTCGTAGGTCTCCAATGTTCTTCGGAGGTCGAGGATGTTCGAAGTTCATACGAGGATCCTCGGGTTTTGGCATTTTTTAACAAGTCCCAGATTATTGCATTGTGTCGATTTGATCTTTCATGTTGGGTCTTTCACATACCTTACCTAGGCAAATCGAGTTAAACCTCGAGGTGGCTCGAAGGTTTAGTCGGATAATTTTATCCTGCCCGAGGTGGGACGGATTTTTTTAGTTTCCATATCTTCGCTGTTTGGTTAGATAATATAGTCACTCGAATTGCATTGGTCTGAACAGGTACTTCGACCATCATATGTAGGAAGGTTTGTAGTTCCTCGAATGACGCTCCGGCCTAAAGTGAGTTGCATTAGTTTGGGTAAAAAACGAAAGTGGATTGTCCTAGATCCATTTGTAATCTAAGGTGGGTTTATTCAAAGATGCATCATTCTACACAGGTGGTGAGTTTGGTTCAGTTCATAACTGAATCGGTTTGGGTTTCTTATCAGGTTTTTATGAAAACCACCAGTGGGTTTTCTTATGAGGTTTTATTGCATAGGCCTTAGGCATTTCAACAAGAGATTTATGACATCATAGATAGGTGTTTACACTATTTGACATGTTTTGACAGCATAAGTAGTTATGTATGCTAAGGTCTATTTGTCAGTATAGGTAGTTGTATGATATACAACGTCATGTTCTTATCTGTAAAAGTAATTTGCTCTGAATTTGTATAATAATTTGACTAAACTCTCAATTTAATGAGAAAGTACTTATATCTAGTATTAGCTTTGCCCCTTTTGTTTCTTTTGCTTTTGGCTCCGACAGAAAATAGTCAAGTTAATATAACTGACATACATAAACTATTAAAATTTGCACAATTTTTTTCGTGGACTACACACAAATAGACAATAGCTTTATTTATATGGTCAACATAAAACTTTTAAACAAATTAATGCTAAACAATAACAATAATAATTTTCCACTAGAATCATTATTGTGTATATTTTATCCATTTGAATATTTCAAATATTCTGATTGAAGATAAATGCTAACAGATTTAATGTGTAATCTAACAAATATGATTTGTGATATTCATCATAACAAGGATACGTAGAATATTTAACATCACGATTAAAAAGTACATTTAATAATAATACTTAACTCCGTTGAAGAAAAAGAAGGCTTCACCTCCACCGAGTTCTCCTTGTGCGGACGAGGCATTACACAATCGGAATCGTGAATAGCTCCCCAGCGGAGTCGCCAAATGTAAGACGTGAGTCCAGATTTGTGGAAGCATCGCATTGAGCGTATTTTAGACTTGATCAACATTGTTGAACCTACGTTTCCATCTCTTCATGAAATCAAAGTTTATGTAGTTTGAGGGTCCGTATGATATGTCAAAAAACTCGATTCTTGGGTGGTTTTAATCTTTCTGGTGCGCGGGGGGTGCCAAAACCTTCCAGCCGCCTCCAAATGCCCATATATCGTCTAAAATACGTAAAACTCTTGATAAAATAATGAAAATCCACTCATCACGATCAAACTCGTGACGGAGCTCAGGAGGTATGTGGGGGAGAAGAGTTAAAATTTCTCTCCTTACCTTGCCCCTAAGACCATCCTCCTCTAAAATGAGGGGAAACCCTCTTTTTATAGCCAAAATATCCTAAGTGGGGTTTGACACATGTCAATTTTTCTGTGGATTTCCAATACTTATGACGCCATTTGTCACAATATATGTGGTGGTATCTCAAATAATTAATTTAAATCATTACTAGAATATTTTCTAGTTCAATTTGTCAAACTCGCAGTATACACGATATATTAAATCGTGTGTAATAATATCTCAGCTTGTGTAGGGTCTGAATCGTAGTGAAACTTGATAAATCACAAATCAATATATGATTAAATCTGTGGGGTAATTTTATTAGAGTATTGGTTCTTAATTTCTTTAACCTCACTCTACACACTGTACACTATTATTCACATAACCACTAAATCTTGTGTACATATTCGGAACAAATCTGAGTGTTTTTATTTTTGAAATAGAAAGTTTGCTAAAAACAGTTTTAAATCAAGATAGCTTGATTTAAACAAAAGAAAGGAACATAATATTTTCTACTGATATCTAGATTATTTGATCCTTAGAATATTCATTCGGTTTGTATCATTAAGGGTGGGTGAGTCATTGTAGAATAACTCGCTGCACTAGACTTGACTAGGACACATCACTTAGGCACCATGAAATTCCTGCACTTGAAGAAGTTAAAGGGAAGATATAAGAAGTGGATAAAAGCACGAACAAGAGCTCCAATTTGAGGCATTCATAAGAGCAAGAAAAGTAAGAGGCATTGCTATTGGGTAATAGGTTTTTGTTTTAACGTACTTTAGTCATTTTTCATGATTGTAATCGTTCATATTGTGATTTGTTTAGTGGAGTAGCGTTAGTTTGATCCTTATAAGTACTCGTCATTTTTCCCAAGGGAAGGGTTTTTACAATGTTAAATAAATTCCCGCATGCTTTAAATTTTGCATTTAAAACCTAACATGAAAAATTAGGATTTAAATCTAGAAACTCACCTGATAATCTGAATTAGTTATTATCTGCTTAACGAACTATTTTAATTAAGATAATAATTATGAATATAATTAACTTGGCAAACATTATTCAGTTTGTGGAATAGTTAACAACTTAAGAAAAGTTTGAATTGGTCCTGCACGGATAATCTATAAAAACTCGTAGGTAATTATTCGACATTAGTTTACTTTCAAACTAGATTTTATTGCGCTTTAGCCGCCCTCTCAATATATATATATATATATATATATATATATATATATATATATATATATATATATATATATAATCTGTCCCTATCACGCGAATCACTAGCCTAATTATGCCGAGTCTATACCTGACTCTAAAATATTTAATCAATTCCTAATATTCACAAAATTCAGCTAATCCGTGCCTATCACTCGAGGCACTAGACAAAATGACCCGAGTCTATTCTCGACTCGTGATTATTTAATTAATCCCTTACTTAATAAAATTCGCACCTATATTATTAAATCTGGACACTAGGCCATCCTAACTAGCCCATATCCTAAATTAACCCAAATTTCCAACCGAATTCATTAATCCATTTTCCCGAGTGTTGTTCATCCTAAACACTCAAAATTTCATACTTTGGGTTTTATTCCAATTAACCTAAGGTAAACCAAGGTCGCTAAATATTTTTCAAAAATCCTAGTTTCATCTGTGGACATCCCAAAATGACTCGGACCTTAAACCAATCAACGCATCAATTAAATAAACAACCTGGTGTAAGCAGGGGAGCAAAACCGCTTCGACTAGGGTGGAAACTAGTTCTCTCCTATACACAACTCAACATGGGCATGTTATGTTCTTTTCGAGATTTACCTAGATTTTCACCCCCAAAAGTGTCCCAATCTTCATCATAATGCATAATATCATTACTTTATCAATTCTAAACCTAAAGAAACATGTTTGATTGTTCCGATTCATAAGAAATGAAACTTAATAATGGTATTCAAGAACCATTTTTGCAAAATTATGCACCCTTACATATAATACAATTTCTAAATCCGTAATTCAAGATCACCTCTTTTAATTGTTCAATCTCAGATTTTTAAATTCAAGAGCACAATATAACTTTCTCATTCTTTGATTTTCCTCTCAAGAACTCAGTTTTCATATGGGATTCAATCATCAAGATTATATGAAATCATCATAATTTTCATTATTTCTCAAAAACCCATTTATCATATTAATCCCGCACCATAATTGGTTTAAATTCTACCAATTGTGATAAGACATAAATAACATTAATAAAGTCATTCACTTGCCTTAGGTATAAAGAAGCCTATGGATCCTTCTTTTATGTTGATTAAAGCCTAGCAATTTCCTTTAAAACTTCTTGTCCAATTGGCCTTCCCTTGATTTTCTTTGTGTTTCCTCCTCTTTTCTGCCCAATACCTCTCTTAGAAGTTTGATTATGTAAATCGACTTCCTAAGATCCTCTAAACTCTTATTTATAATTACATTAAAATGACCTGAATACCCCCGTACAGATCCCGTATAGCTTAAAACGTCCTCGAAACCCGATTACAATCCCTGGGTACCTGATTCTGACTATCTCACCCCATCCCAGATCATTTGTGCACTCGAAATCATCATCTAAGTATCTAACATCAATTTACCATCTTATTCCCAACATGACCCCACACGTGCGTCCCCAAGTAAGATCTCGTTGGCCCATCGCTTTTACACACTTACGATGTACTATAAAATAATAAAATTTCATTTACTTATCACACAAGTAAATATGATAACACATACAATATTAATCAAATATTTGTTATTTAATATTTATTTAATTTGCTTTATATATCAAATTGATTAAATTATGTGTAATTTAAATGTTCCCAAAAATACGAGGTGTTACCTACTTCCCCCTAACAAAGGAATTTTGTCCTTGAAATTCAAATAAGTCTCGTGCTAAGAACTTTAGATAATTATTCACATTTCACCCTCACATTCCCAAAGTTACATCTTAAAGACATTCCGATGTCTCTACTATACGCCCACTAGTTAGTAGTGGCAAAATGGGCCTCAAAGAATAAAATACCCATATTAGCCCAGTCATTTAAATACGTGGCCCATGTTTAAAAGCTATGAGTCAAATATGGTACCCATATTTAAAAGATAGAGTCAAATATGGGTCCCGTATTTGAAAGCTATGAAACACATATGGAATCCATTCCCAAAAGCTACGAGTCAAATACGAAACCTATTTTTAAAATTAAGAGTAAACTATGTTTGCTTTACATATATTTGGAATTGTAATACTTATTTGGGGAGAAACAAAATGGGTTGACCCATCCCATATTTGGCTCGCCCATATTAGGCCTAACTCATATTTAGACCAACCCATATTTGGACCGCCCACATTAGGCTCAACCCATAATTTTGCTCGTACTGCCACTAGTGGTACTTTGTAGCCCAAAAGCCTATACACTACTATTTAAAACTAGTGACCAACCTATTATAGCTAATTTTCACTGATACGCTACATTATCCTTCTTAACATCTCATCTTTGCGACTATACGTAACACATTACAATCCTGCTAAAAAAACTTCAATACGATGAGCTTATACACCACCGGCTTTATCATTTCAAAACTAACTAAAAGTCCAAACATTTAAAGATTCTAACTCTCCATTTTTTTCCAGTCAACAAAATTCCTCTCATGTGAGTCATTTACACTTAACACTCGACCATAATTATCAAACTTCAAAAATTTTGGTTCGCAATTATGTAACTCTTATGACGTTTATCTTTTATCAAAACAACCCTTGATTTACTCAATCCTTGCCGACGGACTCTTAATCACATTCGACTTGAGAAGTTTGTCATATCTGTTCCATGTCGATCAATCAATTCCACAACCCAAAGGAATCTTGAACTTTTCCTGATGTTGGTAACCCAACACTGAATTCCATTAATCTGCCTACCTATTTTGTCACTAGGATCACTAAGTATTACAAAATTTCTGGTTGATCACCTCGGACCAACCTTTTCCCCTGTAACGAGTGGTGCAACTGGAGGCAACTTTCTTATTTCTCGATTCATACACTTTGTATAACACATTATGTGGTATATCTTACTCCCCTTCATGGGGCATGCCAAAAATCGTGACCCATGTGTTTGCTCAATAAATTTGCGGGTCTTTCTCGTTTGGTAAAATCAACATCTTATTTATGTGCTATCTATCCTCAGAACTCGACTAAGTATGACTCCGCTCTAATCCCCAAAACTATTGGATCCTCCATTCGTAAGAGAGATCCCTTGCATTTGTCTTCACAATTATTCAACCCCTCCCAAGTTTGATAGTTCCCCATATTGTACCCATATCTGGACCATATTCCTCCTCAATGAGGTTCATTCCCTCTTAGTTTTACAATTCTACTTCTACTCCCCATAAGCATGACATTCAACACATTTATTACCACGTTCCCTTATACCAAATGGTACTTAGAATCAAACTAATGAGGGTACCCAAATATCTTATATCTCGTGCATATCTACACAAACATCCCAGACATAACATATTTATTCCAAACTCGACCATGCGTGCTCGGTGTCGCTATACAGTAAAGGTGTGATCGATTAACCCAACTAATAGTGATTCAATTCAACAAATTTACCATCTATGAACTACTGGTGTAAAAGTTTTACCAATGCTTTTTACACAACACTAATCTATTGCATTGGCCTTATATAGTATAATATATTTAATTTCAAAGTGTTTTCCCCACACTTAAAATTTTTAACTTTCAAAATCGATGCCCTAGCATCCAAGAACGTATCCCAACAAGGAACTCCCCCGATTCACTATCACCTAGCATCGCCGGCCATCGAGATCCTTTGGCCCAAAAGACATAACCAGGATATTAAAAATCATGTCCCTAGACGTATAAATCTAATTCTTTTCTCACACATCTCTAAAGGATTCATATCATACGGCGCGTGCTAACACTAAGTCCCTAGTGCCAAATCAATAATGAGCTAAATCTCACCGCTCGACAGTAATCTCGATATACCCTAAATCACATTAGTGAAAATTCCAACGCATCGAGATCAAATATAAAAATATAACTATAGTCTTTGAAGTCTCCAATACAATATAACATATATGTGTGCTTGAACCCTCTTTCAAGTGGAATCTCATAAATTGACACCTCTTACCCTGGAATAGCGGATACGATAGCCATACAGTAACAATCCATCACCACTCAAGCCATCGTTAACCAGTCCTTACCCAAGATAACACCATACTCTCATATGATGTGATACTTGCATATCATATCATACTCGTATATTACATATCGCCCATAGTCATTTTAAAATGCTTTTGTGAGTAGACCTTTGGATACTCACTCATTTAACTAATTGTGGGCTGGGTCACTCCTATTAGCATTATCTCTTTCCCTAGGTAATAAAGTGGTTGGGCCTTGACTGTTCCCAACAAAACTTGTCTCTCAGCCACCAAATAAAAACTCCCTAGAGATCCCAGTTGGCCTGCTCGAGCCTTACTTGCTCGATGAAGGCTACATATGTAACAAAATAACAATGTTAGTAATTATTTATGAACAATGGTTATTTGACGGTAAGCATCCCTTTTATATTTTGGGTCTACCCATCCATTTTTTTTATTGTCTTGGGGTTTCTCGTTGAGCTCCCCCTTTCCATTTTTCTATCTTGGTTTTATTTACATTTTGGGTCTACTCGTTGTAGACCCTCTCGTCAAACATTTATCTTGGCTCCATTTATATTTTGGTCCTACTCGCTATGGACCTCCTTGCAAAACTCTAATATTGGATTTCTCTAACTAAGGGCATAGATGAGGATATGCAAACATTAAGATCTAGCTTCAACAACTTACCCTTACCTGCCTATTGGTCCCAAGGCATTACTCTTAGTAGGAGGACATCTAATTCAAGAATTGATTTAGTAATAAACAAAATAATCTAGTCTTATTTCCCCCATGGAGGGAGCCTTTACCCGACCAAAAGAAACTTAGTGTATTGGCCCGAAAGAACTACTTATATTTATTGCAAAAATATGTAGCTACTAGAGGGGCAGTTCTACAAAGGAAGTGCACCAATGACTGCCTATAGCAGATAGTCAAAAGGATGAATCATATTATATTACCACCTATTTTTGTACAAAATAATTTGTTGAATAAGATAGGTTGTTACAATAAGAGCATTCCTACCCTACTCGAGAGATGAACCTCGCATATCCTTGCACCCACTCGCTTGTGGACCCTCTCTTCCATTGGATTTTCTTATGGGCAATCAAGTGGGTTCCCCTATACCTTAGCCCCTCGTGCAAAATAATTTTGCATTGGCTAAACCAAAGGTTTTTTTATGAAATCATTATTCTTTTCTGGAGTTCGAAGGGTTTCTCAGTCACATGATTTCTATGTTGGGCATTAAATGCTCCATATGAGTTCAACCCTCATTTAGTGTCTCGAGGAGACACATGTCTACTTAGTAACACATATCCCATCATTTGGGTAATAATTTTACTCCCTCTTGAACTGTCAAGCATGTGACGCTTCATAGGTATAAATACATATTTTAAAATTTTAACCCTTACCTTTGTCATTTGCAAAAAGTTGCATTTTCAAATCTTCTTGAGAGATAAATAGTTCATCCTCCTAAAACCACCATTTCTTCCATAGATTTTTTCGAAAACCCTTACTGTGTCAATCATATCTCTGTCTATTTCTTCTTCTACCTCCATCTCTACTACTATTAGAGAGGTTCTCATTGGTTTGATTCTCATTCAGGCGACGGTTTCCACCATCCTTGCCACTAGTGTCACCACCATGGCCACCACCATCATCCGTCCACCGCCCTTGACAGTGGGTCTGGTGGCACGGCCTGTAATACTACAACCCTCTCTAAGGTACACACAGAGCATCTTGAAAACCGTTCAAATAGGAACTTTAACTTTTACCGCCTAGCCCCCTATTTTGGGGAAAGGACACCTTCATAGAGGGTATCAAAAATTTTGAGGAAGAATTTATGGAAAAGATAAGCGAGAAACCCTTCTTAGGTTTTATTGAATATATGGATGCCCCTATTATTTTGACTGGTAGCATTTTGAGAGTTTGAGTGGATAAGGGTGATTTACCCAATTCAAACAAAACATGGTTATCTATGGAGGTTCCCTTGACGAGTGCGACCACTGGGTAGACTATGTTCTAAGTAAGCCTACTCACAAGGATATCATCGAGCAACTAGGTTTGATGAGAACCCTTGACAGTTTCAAGGCTTGTACTATTGTCAAACACTCCAGCACTCTCAACCTCCTGTCCTCTCACTGGAGTATTGACCCACACACTTTCATCACTAACTGGGGTGAATTTTATGTCACCTTAGAAGATATTTGCGAGCTAACTGACCTCCCTCTCTTAGGAAATCATGTGTTCACGGATGTCTATGCATATGACGTGGAGAAATAAATGTGTGAGGAGCTATATCAAGCATTATCTGACTATCCTCTTTATGTTTCTATCAACAAGACATGAACCACTAAGCATTCATTTTCTAAGTGGTAAGAATACTGTTTTAGGTACTTCTATCCTCTACCAAAATAAGGTACTTCGAGTAGGGAACCCACAAGCTAGTATGGTCCCAAGATCAGGTCTCCTTCTGGTTTAGCAACTTTCATTATCACTTTCGTAAGTAGGTTTTTGTTTTAAGGTAGACCAAAAGACTCCCATCGTGAGTTATTATTTCCACTTGTAGTCAAGCTTTCTTGAGGGTGAGCTATTCCCCTTGCAACACTTACACTCGGTTCCCTCCACACTTGGTTAGATTGTCTCCATGTGGATATGGAACGATCTCATGGTCGTTATGATGTGATCAACTTTGGAAATTCCTTCATTTTGGTTCCACTTTTTCTGAGAGGTTCCTTAACTTTGCCCCAGAGGCAAATCAGTTACATAGGAGCATTGCTTGAATTACCGGAAGACACAATAAATATCCCAACCAAGATTTGGGTCCTCTAATTGACAATATCAATGAATTTTCATTTCTCCTCTACTGAGAGACAGTGGGGGGGGGGGGGGGGGGGGGGTATATTCTTGTGGTTCTTTACTTTTGCACCTTTTAGCATCCTATATATTTGGATCTTGGAAGCAGTGGCAGATTTTCCTCATATTTTGATCACGTGTATGGTTCTTCCTTAGTTCCTCCCCTCGCCGACTAAACTTAGGCAATGAGTTGAACTTTATCATTCAGAGAGGATAAGAAGGACATTTGGGTATGACTAAGGAGTTTACACCCCATCTACCCCTTGAGTTTTGTGCCCACTAAATTATATTTGGAGGCTTATTCCAATTTTACTTTTAAGGGGATGCTTGAAAGGAATGATAACTTTGATGTCTTCTTCATACCTTCTCATGACTATCTCCCATCATTTAGTCACTCATGGTTTTCTCTATGGCAACGTCAAATTTCTATGATCACAAATTGTATTCCATATATGCCCCTCGAAACTATCCCCACTAAAATTCCAATCAATGACAAACACTTGGGAAAAAGGAACAAAAATGAGTTATGGTTTCACATTATAGTTACAAAGACGCCCCTCGAGAGGGTCACTCTTATTCTAGTGAGGCCTCTATGCAAGGAGTCTATATATGCCAAATACTCTGAGCCCTAGTCATCTAAGGCCAAAGGAAATGGTAAGTCTAAGTCCAAGGCCCTTTAAAAAATAAAACACCCAGACAAGAGGTGTTAATTTTTTTCCCAACAAAAGAAGAGACCACTCTTCCTCCTTCTCGTGTAAGACTCGAGCAAGTAAGAAGAAGAAGAATAATAATAATAATAATAATAATAATAATAATAATAATAATAATAATAATAATAATAATAATAATAATAATAATAATAATAATAATAATAATAATAATAATAATAATAATAATAAGAAGAAGAAGAAGAAGAAGAAGAAGGTGGTTGAGTTCACTTCTCCCTCACCCATTCCTTATAATGAATCAAACACTCACACCCTTAGGATTGATGAGACCTATCAGACTCTACACGAGCAGGCTATGAGGCCTTGGGCATTCCATCTCAGGAGCATTCCTTCTCATCCACCCTTCTCACAAAACGTACTTTAGTTACTTATCTTTTACTTAGTGAAACTACAATCATGAGGTTTTAAGTGCTTGTTCCTCCTCTTGTTCACTTGAAGAGGAATTGGTTGATTATGGAATCACATTTTCCTATGAGTTCTTCTTCAAATAACATTTGTGTTATTGACTCTTACCAAGATCACTAGACTAACACTTGTACTTTGTTGTCATTTCGAGAGGTTCTGGTAATGAGAAGGATGACTCTAGGATCTATTTTCCTTCAACCACTAGTCCCACCACTGGGCAACTTCTGTATGGGTAGGCCCCTCGCTCAAAAAATTTAAGTGCCTTTTATTATCTTTATTTTCTATTTTTTCTTGACTTATGTATTATGTTTTTTAACATCAACTTTGTCTTTTTTGAACATATTTCATGGGGATTAGTGGCCCCTCAAAGGTGAGGGAGACCCCCCATCTCCACCATTTCCACTTTCACCGTTACCTTTCCACCCTGAGAGGAGTTCCGTGCTTAACTCCTCTTTGGGCCTTACTAGAGAGGTTTGTTCACAAAAAATTAATACTTGAATATGCTCTTACTTATCAAATGTCTTTAACATTTTATGTCTTTGTTTATCTTTCATTTTTCTACTATGTTTCCTACTTCCATGAGAGGATCTTCAGCGTCCTCTCGTTTTCTGTAGGTATTCAACAATCTTTTCAAATCCCATTTTTTAAGTCCCATCACTCACTGGTTTTTGTCTTATTCTTTTGAATTTAACTTTGTTCATTTGTCTTTCTAATAGGTTACTGTAACCCCCATTTCTCTTGCCTCCACTCTAGGAGGAAGTTCTTCAATTGGGCCTTCTATCTCTATCTCTTTAGAGGTACATTTTAGCGTTTTCCTTTGTATATGTTTTGGATCTTTTTCTAACATCTCTCTAACTTTATTACATTTGAAATTTATGTTGTAAGGCTATCTTTCAAAAAACCTCTCTACTAGTGGTGGAATAATCCTGCCCATAGGGTTAGTCATTCCTGGATTACCCCCTTATGGGAGGATATCTATTCCCAGGGTTTGCCTTCTTATGGACAATAGACCACTGGTCCAACCTCTTCCATCTTAGAATATATAGAGTGTGGCTACGAGTGGACCTGTTTCACATGCTTCTCCTTCAACATAGATATTCATCTATCTAGCCTTGTTATTTTTCTTACTTGGTCTTTTTCTAATAACTTTCTTATTGGCAGGTTAGTATGAAAATCCCAGCATCCCATGTGGTTTATTTGAGCCCTTATCCCCTTCCTAGGGTTCAGGTACTTAGATTTTCTATACTTGTGTTTTTTATTTATTTGAAGGCATCTTGGTGAGGATCTTTTTTTACTCTAGGTGATTCCCTCGTAGTTTCCTATTCTTGAGGACCCTCATGTAAGTATACCCTAGAGCACCTCTTTAATAGAGGCTTCTCGGGTACACTATTTTTCTTAGTACTTCAGCCTTTTTAATTTTTACTATGTACGACATCTTGGTGACTTATTCTTCGTTTATTTATTTTCAATCTAATATTATTGAATTCCCTTTGTCCACAGGACATGCGGCGAGAACTGTTGAGGTGACTCCTCAAGTACTTATTTCAGCACTTTAAAAAAAAATCTTTTTCTGCACAAGTGCTCTCTAACACATCCTTGTTTCCTTGTTCTTAAGTTAGTGATGTGAGCATTCCAATGACTGTAGAACAACTTGAGAGCACAACTATGAATGAGGTATTATACTATCGTACCTTATTTACTCCTTTCTATTTTCTCCCCCTTTGTTTTCATTCTTGTTATTATTGTGTGAGTTCTCACCATCACACCCCTATTTCCTTGTTTTCAAGTTAGTGGGGCAAGTGTTTCCATATATATGGAACATGTTGTGAGTATTATGGTGAGAACTCCTTGGGTATTATACTTTCATATATGATTTAACTTTGCATATATATATGACCCTTGCTTTATGATGAGAAAGTGTTCTATTAATATCAATTTTCTCTTTCTTTTCTAGGTCAGCATAGCAGGTCTAGGGGGACCTTACAGTTTGGTTGGCATCATGCTCACCCCTTTGGGCATATGGGTAGACTCCTTCTCTTCTTTATTTTGCTTTTTATTTTCCTTTATAACTGAACATGTTTAACTACTTCACTTTCTCATCTACCTTTACATTTTCATTTCCAAGATTACGCGAGTGGGCATGTGGACGAAACTAAAGATGAGGGACCTAGTTCTGAGGCCAATCATTTTGATGGGGCTAAGGAGGAGTTTTAACTTTTCATTTCAAGCCTGAGTCTAGGAACACATGCTATGATGATATCAAAGTTTAGGCTCCTGAGAACTTCATGAGATACCTATGGATTGAGGAGCATCCAAAGAGGTTTGGGATCCACGAGCAAAATATATTGGACCTGATTATCGAACATCATCCTCAAACCTTCACATCCAAAAGCATCCTCAACATTGACAACCTCACTATATATAATATAAAGGCCCTTTCTAGCCATATTCCTAACTTTTTGTTCACTGCTCCTGCTAATCTCACCATCTTGAAGACTTCACACTTCTTGCAGGATCTTTATGACCTTCAGAGTTTCTATCACTTCAAGTGGGACTAGCTTGATGTTGTATATTGTTCTTTTACTAGCGTTCCATTCAAAAGTAGGATGAAACCTTTTCTCATCTAGGTAAACTAGAGTCCAACAACGTCATGCTGAAGCCTCTCAGTTGTGTGGTTAGATTCAGCTGCTTGAGGCCAATTTAGCTAAGGTTATAGCTGGTGACTCGGAGGACGATGGTAGCCTATCTATGATAGAGGAGGAGTTCATTTAGGAGGATGGTCTCTCATATACTTATGTGCACTCATGAGAGAACCTATTATTTTTTTTTTTAGTCGATGTTTCCTAAGGAATAAATTTTTCTTTTCTCGTGTACTCTTTATTTTCTTATACATGTAAAGAGTGATCTATTCTCGGAGAGTCTTCTATACTAATGAATATAAACATTTGGTTACTATTTTTCCATCTTCATTTCTTTTTTACATTATTTCCATTTAGACTGGTGTGAGTGCAGAAAAAATCACAATAAAAAGTTTCACAAAAGCAATCACAAAAGGCAGAAAATAAATGAAATCACACATAACAACGATGTACGTGGTTTGGCAACTTCCTACATCCATGGAGAGGTTACTTATTTTCAATTAAGTGTCTCTTAATGATTACAATTTGTTCGTCCCATTTCCCCGGCCCAGATAGTACAATTTATACATATATTTGTTACAGATCTTGAGTTATTTAAGGAACTCCATCATCCTATATGGGTTGGCCATGAGGTGCTTGAATATCTCGTCTGGGATTCTTGGCACCTGATTTCACCATATCCACGAGTATCCTTTTCTAATTAAACTGCTTGTGTATGAATTAAGACATGATTTGGGTCGGACCAAATAACTCAAGCTATCTTGGTCGGCTACTTTCACGGTCTTGTAAAAAAGGTGCTCCCACAATAGCCCCTCAAATCTTTGGGTTAATAGACTTCAACTGAATTAGAGGTCTAGGTCATCATCGTGTAGTGAGAGTCTTTGATGGCATCATTGTAATAATAAGGCTTGCAACAATGGCACGCTTGTCTTAAGATGGTAAATAAAGCACCAAAATCTTCCAAGGAAGTTGAAACTCATCATTTGAGTGTTCTGGTGATCAGTTGAGGCATACCCAAGAATTTGTTCATTGCTTTTGGTCGTTATTGCACATAATCCATTCCTTAATCTCTTTTCTTCCTTTAAAAGTCAAAGTTTCTCTCTTTCTATTCTTTCTCAAACTCCATCATCGCATGTAAGTTATAGTCCCTGACTTTTCTTGGTACATTTTCTCTGTACTAGCTAGTTATTGTAGTTAGGGTTTCTTCGTGCTCTCTTTGGTTATGGAGATGTTGGATGGTAAATCTGTAGAAGAATTTAGGCATAAGTATAACATTCCTGAGTGGGTAATTATCAACAGTGGCCCCCTTCCTCGTAATGTTCGCAGAGTGGACGGGGTGCACTAGATTCATACCCTGTTGATAACTCAAGGAGGTCTTACATTTTCCCCAAATGAGTTATTTCATAGAATTTTTCAGGTATTTATCCATTGTTCCTGCTCAGTGATCCCCCACTTATGGAAGATAGTAAACGATGTTCATAGGATAAATACCCTTTATGGAACAAGGTTGGGATTACCAAGATATGTTACTGTTGTGTATACTCGAAAACCAAAGAGGGGTAGTTGTATCTTAAAACCAGAAAAGTTGAGAGAGTTCTGGTGATAAATCTCTCGAATTCCCACAAGGAATACTGGGAAAGTGGGTTTATTACAAGGAACTGGCATCACCCTCCACTGTTAGAAGGGGAAAGACCATGTGACCTTCCCATTTTTTACTATAGGGAGGCCAAAATAGGTCACTTCCTCTTTTTTCCTTTCTGCTAGCTTCTTATAGATTCCTCATTTTTGTGGATGATTTTCCTCTTTTTGTTATCGCAGATCGTTCTAGGAACCAAGAACCTAACATTTTCGAGATCAATACTGAAGATCTCATGAAGTCCTGGATCACAAATGAGAGATTGGAAGAAGGTGGGCATCCTAAGTCAACGACTTTTCTCTTGGAATACAAGAACATATGCACCAGCTTTATTGCTTGACCAATCAATTAGATCCTAATTTTAACAGCTCCATAAGTAGGTTCTTATGAGGAGGAAAGTTCTGAAGAAGAAGAGAAAGAGAGCAAGGAAGAAAGAGGATGATTATAAGTAGAAGTTGGAGGAGGAGTGGAAACAAAGGTAGAAGAGGGGTAAGAAGACATGGATCCTCTAGTCAAGAAGAGGAGGTTGAGGATTCCTGGTGACGATGATGCCCATGCAGTCCTGTCTAACAGGATTCCTACTTTAAAGATTTTTATGGCAGCTTCTCCCAAGGGCAGTGGTACTAACTTGTCCAATAAAAGGAGAGAGC
The DNA here is from genome assembly GCA_949130495.1 of Sambucus nigra. Classification (NCBI taxonomy): domain Eukaryota; kingdom Viridiplantae; phylum Streptophyta; class Magnoliopsida; order Dipsacales; family Adoxaceae; genus Sambucus; species Sambucus nigra. The sequence continues at coordinate 302,736,956 of OX422207.1, read as the reverse complement.
AAGAGAAGGAGAGAGAGAATAAGAGATAAGAAGAGAAGAATAAGGAGAGATATAGAGAAAGAAAGAAGAAGAGAAGAAGAAAGAGAGAGAGAGAGAGAGAGAGAGAGAGAGAGAGATAAGAATAGAAGAAGTGAGATAAGGAGAAATCTGAGGCTAAGAAATTAGCCTTTTATTTCACTGGAGGGCCCACCGTCCCTAGTCTTGAGGGGGCTAGTGTGGGCGATTCCCCCTTTTTGGCCCCAGAATTGCTGCAGAGATTAGTGCTTGCCACTTATCGTGAGCGATCCTTGAGGCTAGGGGCATCTCAACTCGCCCTTAAAACTGAACAGGGGGTGTCTCTAGTAAGTCTCTCTTACTTGAGTTTTTCTTTTCTATTTCCCATTTTGGTTCTGATTCCGCATCATTTTGTTTTCTCTGCAGATACTGTGTGACTTCACTACCCTTCTGGACAATCACTCTAATAGCTTCAAAAGGGAGGAAGAAATGAAGAAGGCCCTTGAGGCTGAGAAGGTGGCCCTTGTGGACGATAAAGTATCATTTTCCAATGCTCACCAATCATGGGAGCATAAAAAAAACTAACTGGGAAGGTGGCCACATTAGAGGCTGACTTCTATCATGTCAAGGATAACAACTATCATGAAGGTTTTTATAAATCTTATGAGGATGTTGAACGAAAAATGAATAATGCTTACAAGGTATCCTTTAAGAGGGGATGGGACCAATATTTGAATGTTGCTGGAACTCCTATATGTTATGAACTCTTTGGCCTTCATTCTCCTAGCCCTGGCCCTTATATTGAAGACAAAGAAGGAGAGAGCGGTGACCAACCTGATGGAAACACTGAGATCATTCCTGTTGTGGTTGGCGGGAGTGCTGATGTTATCCAGGAATAATAGGTGGTTGACAAGGGGAAGACCAAAGTTAAGGAAGACCAGGTGAAAGACTAGGGCACTTATATACTAGGAGTTACATTTTTCCTTGTATAATTTTTAATTTTCATTGGTCTGTACCCTTATTTTGTAAACTTCATGCACTGGCCAGTGGCCTTCTTTTATTTTTATTTGATAATGAAATTTACCCATTGGTTCTTGTATTCATCTATTTTTGTTTATGTTAATGCCTGCTTCTGGTTTGATATGTATTGTTTGTAGTCTGTTGATTTAGGTCACTACATTTCTCCCAATTCTCAATTGGGGAGAATTCTTAGCCTTGATATCAGATTACAAGCTCACAAAGCCTTCGTGAAAATTTGCTAGTCACTAAGATCTAGGAACAAACAATACAAAAATAAAACTAAAGTGATTGGAAAGATGAAGGCTGACCTCCAGGAGATGGAGGAGATAGGTGAAACAACCTAATGCTCACTTTCTAAGGTGTATTAGGTTATAAAAACTCTTTTAACTCTTTGATATAAAATCTATTAAAGTTTGTAAATTAAAATACACTCACACACACTACTAAGTAAAAGTGGTGATGCTGACAATAAAAATACCTTTTAAGAATGAGATCAGGAAAAGAGAAAAGTCACACAATTTTTGTTCTCGAGAAAACCACTGTAACGGAAAACCCCGTGTCCTTAGTCCCAGGACAACTCACACACCCAAGTCCACTATTACCAATTATTAGTTACAGATTATAATCCACTAATTTACAATTATTTAAACTAAGCAAATGCAAGTCATGCACCCAACCTAGTCTAAATACAACCCAACTTGACAGACATCCGGTCAACCCAATAACACCCAAGTAGTAGTGACTAGAATAGACACACTACACACTCAATACCTGAGATACCCTGTAGATGTACAACATAAATAAATAGTAATAATATGAGATTGAATTAATCCGTATTAAACAAATGATAAACTATTAAGTCACAAGACACAAGCAAAGTCTTCCTTAATAATTAATATTCAAGTAAAGATTAAACCAAAACCAAATCAGTTGGTGAAAATGACCACAAATAAAATAGAAAATAAAATTCCAAAGATTTTTTTCACGCTAACTAAAATAAAAAGTAACCTAACACTGAATAGGATAAGAATAAATAAAACATGTGTTATGTCACAAATATTGAGTCCAAGTAAAATGAGCAAAAGATAAAGTGTGAAGCACTTAGCTCATACAAATTAGGACGAGTTTAACTAAAATAAAATTAAATAAATAAAGATAGATAAGATTTAAAGGTTCGCAGATTAAGCCCAACTAAATAAAATGAACAAATAAAAGTGTTCAACTTAGAGGATATAAATAGGTGTGAGCAAAAATCATATTTATCTTTAATCACAAATTAATTAAATTAAATCAGATTTAAACTTAAAAGATATTTTAATAAAATTGTGTGACACAAAAAAAATCATTTTTTGGTTTTTAAGTTTTAAAAAGTTAAATCCAATTTTACATGCTAAGACACACACTGATAGCACCAAACAAAAAAATCAGACTTAGTCCAGAACAGTCCAAATAAAATTTTCGTCAAAAAAAATATTTAGTCCAAATTTTAAATGACACACCACAAGCAGGGTTAAAAAAAATCAGATCTGAACTAAAGTAACAACGAACTAGTTAAATACTGTTTAGATTGACGATTAATAAAAATATTTAAGACAGATTACACACCAAAAAAATTAAAACCGAGTTCAAGAAGATCTTGAAAAATTCAGCCCGTCTTAGATGATAAAAATTAGACCTACAAATACACAAGCAAGTAGATAAAAAAAACTTATATATATGTATGTATGTATGTATGTATGTATGTATGTATGTATGTATGTATGTATGTATGTATGTATGTACGTATGTATGTATGTATGTATGTATGTATGTATGTATGTATGTATGTATGTATGTATGTATGTATAACGAAGAAGAAAAAATGATATTACCTCAAAAGGATTTCGTCCGAAAAGAACCGAGGGCAAAAAAATAAACTCCAAAAGAAGCGAGCCTTCTCTAATCCAAATAAGTTTCAAATGAAAAAAGATACTCGTGTAAACATGGAATACAAAACCAGAAAAAGCTCCACCAAAAATCACCACCGGAAAAACGTACCATTGAAAAAAATCACCTACGTAAAACAACCTCAAACCGTAAACCCCCTAAAACACGGAGATTAGTGTAAGGAAAACTCCGATCCGAACACCCAAATACAAATCACCAAATGCTTCTCAAATCGTAGAGCAACCAACCCTAAAAAAATGCCCTTTCTCAAACTAAACTCTCAAACAAAATAGATATCAGATGTTTAGGAGCTCTCAAAAAAATTCACCCATGTTTGAGTAAAGAAATTGAGAGAAAGAAAAATTGAGAGAAAAGAGTGTTGGCAGTAACTATAGAGAGAGAGAGAAAAATTGAGAGAAAAGAGTGTTGGCAGTAACTATAGAGAGAGAGAGAGAGAGAGAGAGAGAGAGAGAGAGAGAGAGAGAGAGAGAGAGAGATAGATAGAGAGAGAGAGAGAGAGAGAGAGAGACCCCAAAAAACTTATTTTCAAAAGCTCCAACCAACAAATATAAAGGATCGAAATTATTTAATTTCTTCAAATGGAATTCCAAAGACAAATGAGGGAAAACTCGTAAAAGCAATGGCGACACACTCCAACAGCTATATCTGACATTGGGCAAACCAAAACCTTGAGCCACAAAACGTTGCCCACGGTTTTAAACCAAAACCATCAACACCCAAAACCACCAACACCAAATTAAACTGTGTCGTTTTAATTTAGGAATAACTGTTTAAATTAAACAAAACTAATGTTTAATCTCATAACATTTTATCCAATTATAAATTTAGAATAAATATTTAACCACCATACAAATTAATTAAAAATTTTGAAAAGAAAATAAAACTCATAATTAATAATATAAAAATTATTTGAAAAAATAATACATATTAAAAGTGTTTTCACAAACATAGTCTATATATTAAAACATTATAAGAAAATACGATTTTAGATTTATAAAAAAATAGATTTTAATAATAAAAAATGCAGGAGCAATGCAGGAGCATCTAAATATTGGTTGTCTCCAAATTGAGCCAACAATAGAAGAATGAGATTTTCAATCTCCCCCTCTGGCCAATTTTGAGACAAATAAAATCGAGACTAAAAAATAAGGAACGACACAAATTACATAACTCAACTATACACATGATTCCTAAAAATAAAAGATTGCATGACTCAACAAACAATAAGAGTCCTAACAAAATAGGAGAGTGCATAATAACTCAACTAACCACATGCAATTCTAAAAGAAATAAAAGAGTACATAACTCAACTAACCATTTTGATTCCTAAAATAGAAAAGTACATAACTCAATTAATAACAAGAAATACTAAAAGACTAAACAAATTATAAAATACAAAAATAAAAGAGTCTCAAATTCTCCCCTTGTTTGTATCAAAAGGACAAAGGATAGGGAAGAATCCTACTAAATAAAGTTATTACAACATAATATGCAAATAAAAAGTACTAACAAACAAACTAAAATAAACTAAAACAAACCAGTCTGAAATTTTGGTACTCCTCATTTGACAACCTAAGTCATTTTTCTTAATCCACTTAGATTTGACATTAAGAAGAGTAGTCTTAAAATGGGAAGAATTAACATTAAATTGTCAAAAATTCTCAATAAAATCAGACTTTAAAGGAATCCTGGGCATATTCTTAACACCACTTTGTTGACTACTTAAACGCCTATAGCAAAATTGTCCCAAATAACCCTTTTTTAAGAAAAATAATTGGATTTCACATGTTTAACATTTTCAGATTTTCTAGTTAAATTCAATCGCTTAAAGCAAATATGTTCTAAATTCCTATAATTTAGACAAAAATTACAATGAAATATCTTTGATTTAACACATTTGCAATTATCACACTTAGTGAAGTGTTTTTCAAAATTAAAATTTATGTTCAACCTCAATCTCTTATTATAAAACTTTTCTAAATGGCCCATTTTAGAAAAGAAATTACACCTAGAAACAGGTTTAATAGCTTCTTTACACTTACCATTCAAAGGCAAGTTATATACATTCTCAAGATTTCCTTTTGGTTTTAATCGTTTAAAACAGAATTCTTCTAAATGTCCTGAATTAAAACAAAACTCACACTGAAAAGCAGGTTTAGAAGGAAGACTATTCCTAATATTTTTAGTTGTTCTCAATTTGCCTACATTAGCTTTATTCTTTCCTAATCTCTTAAAATTTTTTTTTGCAAAATGTCTAGTTTTAAAACAAAAATCACATTTAAGAGTAGGGTTAGCACTTTTAAAATTCCCAACATTTTGAATTTTCCTAGATTTGCCTAAATTAGCTTTATTTTAATTTAACTTCATAAAATAGAATTTTTCTAAATGACCTTTATTAGAGCAAAAACTACATCAAAAAGTAGGTTTGTCATTTTGAGTATTCCCAACAGTTTTACGTTGCCTAAATTTTCCTAATTCAGATTTATTTTGTCCTAATTTCTTAAAACAAAATTTATCTAAATGTCCAGTTTAATGACAAAATTTACATTCAAAAACAGGTTTACCACTAGTGGAACAACCCTCATTTTTAAAATATTTATAAGACAACCTAATTTCATTTGAATCGGGGAATTGTTCCTTAGACTTGACAAAATTAATAACATCAAAATTGTTTTCCTTCAAAACCAAGACCTTTTGTAGGAACAAAATCACAATAAGAGATGGTTGGATCATAAAATGTATTCTTATTAATAGTCTTGACTGCATCACCAGCATTCCAATAACTCTTTAACTTTTTTCAAAATGACCTCTAGTTCATTTCTACATTCATCATATTTATTCAAAACGGCCTTAAGTTCATCTTGAGATTCATCAAATTCAAACAAAAATTCCTTGTTTTCAGTTTCAAGAGAGTAATTAAGCTCCGTTAACATTGTTTATTATTTTCTCTAAAAATGAAACATCTTTTTCAAGTTCATTTATACGAAAATCAGATTCTTCGATTATTGACTTGATTCGATTGTTTAAAACGTCTTTTTTAGACATCAACCTATAATTAATTTGGCATAAATTAGTATGGTCCTCAATTGTGTTATCAAAAGATTTATTACTCACACAATCTTTTAAATTCGGACTCACGCACCCTTCTAAAATGACAAAATTATCTAAATTTTCAGATTCATCAACATTATCAAAACTACTATCAATATTATAAAAGAAGATGTGTAAGTATGGTGATTTTGAACATGTGAGGTATGACATAAATTTACAAGATCTAACTCACAATTATCAACACGTAAATCAAAATTTTCAGAACGAGTAGATAAGTGGTCAAAAATATCCTCAGACTTAAAGACACACCGAGAAGTAAAAGCAACTAAATCATCACAATACTCTATGCTATCACATGCAAAAATATCATTAAATTATTTAGATAAATCTGTAGAAGATTTAGGGATGTTCCAAGCATCTAAAAGTGTGGTGCAAGCTGAAATATTTTTAACTTTGGTTGCACCCATCGCTTGGAAAAAAGCATTATCGCATTTAATTTCATCTTCTGAATAAAACTTCGCATCCGTAAAATATTCATAAAGGGATTTTCTAGAAGAAAAATAAGCGTCACCGTATAAGTTTTCCATATTTAAAAAATAGATTTTAAAACTACAAAAATAGATTTTAAGAAGAGTTCAGGATCTTTATGGAATAAAAACTTTTAAAAAGTGAGTGATGAAGATCTGATACCACTTGAAACAACCTAATGGTCACTTGCTAAGGTGTATTAGGTTATAAAAACTTTTTTAACTCTTTGATATAAAATCTATTAAAGTTTATAAATTAAAATACACTCACACACACTAGTAAGTAAAAGTGGTAATGCTAACAATAAAAATACCCTTTAAGAATGAGATGAGGAAAAGTGGAAAGTAACACAATATTTGTTCTCGAGGAAACCACCATAATTGAAAATCTCGTGTACTTAGTCCTAGGACAACTCACACCCCCAAGTACACTGTTACAAATCATTAGTTACAGATTACAGTCCACCAGTTTACAATGATTTATACTAAGCAAATGCAAGCCGTACAATTAGCCTAGTCTAAATACAACCCAACTTGACTGGCAATAAGTCAACCCAATAACACACAGGTAGTAGTGACTAGAACACATGCACACTACATACTCAATACCTGAGAATCCGTGTAGATGTACAACACAAATAAATAGTAATAATATGAGATTGAATTAATTGGTACTAAACGAATGATTAACTATTAAGTCAGAAGGCACAATCAAAGTCTTCCTTAATAATTAATATTTAAGTAAAGATTAATCTCAAACCAAATCAGTTGGTGCAAATAACCATAAATAAAATAGAAAATAAAATTCCAAAGATTTGTGTCACACTAAGTGAAATAAAAAGTAACCTAACACTGAATAGAATAAGAATAAATAAAACAGGTGTTATGTCACAAATATTGAGTCCAGGTAAAATGAGCAAAAGATAAAGTGTGTAGCACTTAGCTCTTACAAATTCGAACGGGTTTAACTAAAATAAAATTAAATAAATAAAGATATGATTTAAGGGTTCACACACAGATTAAGCCCAACTGGATAAAATGAACAAATAAAAGTGTTCAACTTAATGGATATAAATAGGTGTGAGCAAAAATCAGATTTATCTTTAATCCCAAATTACTCAAATTAAATCAGATTTAAACTTAAAAGATATTTTAATAAAAATTATGTGACAAAAAAAAACTTATTTTTTTGGTTTTTAAGTTTAAAAAATATAAAGTCCAATTTAACATGTTAACAAACTGATATATGTGTAAATAAAACCGCAACATCAGATACAAAAAAAAAATTCAAACTTAGTCCGAAACAGTCCAAATAAAATTTTCGTCAAAAAAAAATATTTAGTCCAAACTTTAAATGACTCACCACAAGTAGGGTTAAAACAAATCAGATCTGAACTAAAGTAACAACGAACTAGTTAGAGACTGTTTAGATCTACGATTAAAAAAATATCTAAGATAGATTACACACCAAAAAAATTAAAATTGAGTTCAAGAAGATCTTGAAAAATGCAACAAGTCTTAGATGAAAAAAATTTAGATCTACAAATATGCAAGCAAGTAGATAAAAACACTTATAAATAATATATATATATATATATATTTGTTTAAATACATATGTATGTATAGAGAGAGAATCTCCACCGAAAATCACCACTAGAAAAACGTACCACCGAAAAAAAATCACTTTCGAAAAATAGCCTCAAACCGTAAATACCCAAAAACACGAAAATCCATGTAAAGAAAACTTAGATCCGAACACCCAATACAAATCACCAAATGCTTGTCAAACTGTAGATCAACCAACCCTAAAAATAAATGCCCCTTCTCAAACTAAAGTCTCAAACAATATAGAGATCAAATGCTTAGTAGCTCTTAAAAATCCACCCAAGTTTGAGTAAAGAAATTTAGAGAAAGAAAAAAAAAGAGAAAATAGTGTGAGCAGCAACTAGAGGGGGGGGGGGGGGGGGGGGAGAGAGAACACAAAAAAACTTATCTTCAAAAGCTCCAACCAACAAATATAAAGGACCGAAATTATTTGACTATTTCAAATGGAATTCCAAAGACAAATGAGGGCGAACTCATAAAAGCAATGGGGACACACTCCAACAGCTATATCTGACATTGGGCAAACCAAAACCTCGAGCCACAAAACGTTGCCCAGGGTTTTAAACCAAAACCATCAACACCCAAAACCACCAACACCAAATTAAATGCTGTTGTTTTAATTTAGGAATAAATGTTTAAATTAAACAAAACTACTGTTTAATCTCATAACATTTTATCCAAATAAAAATTCAAAATAAATAAATAACCATCATTAAAATTAATTAAAAATTTCGAAAAAAGAATAAAACTCATAATTAATAATATAAAAATTATTTGAAAAAAATACATATTAAAAGTATTTTCACAAATATGGTCTATATATTAAATCATTATAAGAAAATTCGATTTTAGATAAATAGATTTTAATAATAAAAAATGCCAGAGCAATGCAGGAGCATTTAAAAATTGTTTGTCTCAAAATTGAGCCAGCAATAGAAGAATGAGATTTTCAATTGGGGCCTTTGTTCAAGAGGAACTTAATTCCCTAAGGGCCTAGATTCTGGTGAGGACTAAGGTTGACCAAGTGGGTGAGGTCCTGCAGTTTGAAAATGATTCTCTGTGAAAGGAGGTGGCGAGCTTAAAATCTTTAATATGAGTATCAAAAGACAATGTCAAGAAGATGAGATACTCCTTTAAGGTAGGACCTAGAGAGGTATGGGGGAGGTTATAATGTTGGTTGGGTAGATTCCCGAGGAAAACTTATAGAGGCTGAAAGCATTGCTTTTTCTCCAAGATGGTCGAGTGCTCTTAAGAGGGAGAGAACCCCATAGAAATTCAAGCTTTGGTATAAGTACCAGGTCAAATGTCCTACTTATAGCCATAATCCTTTTTTCAAAAATGACGAATCAATTCCGACCGATGTTATTCCTCCCCAACTCTTGGTTCAATATCTCGATGAAGATGTAAAAGAATTTTCTCCGAAGCCAGACCATGGTCATAGGGCAGCTGTAGCATAATATCTTAATTGACACCCCAGCCCTTCTTAGGCTTTTGTGTATCTATATTTTGTTTTGTGATTGTAAACTTGTATTCGTAATAAGGAATTTTCTTATGTTTTGAGCATGTGTTGACTAAACATATTTTGATTGTACATGTTTGTAGGTTACTTAACACTTTTATAGACAAAAATGATATTGATTGACCGATCGTAGGCTTTAGGTAGGCTCATAGTTAGTTTGAATCGCTTTGGGCTTTATCAGCCGACTAAATGATGTTTAAGTGTTGGCATTATGACTTTAATATGTTTGAACATTATCCCAGTCCAATATGCCTAAGAAGTATCATTCCATTCACTTTACCTTTTAGGTCACGTCGTCACACTTCCTTAGGCCTAAGTGAGATGATGCTGAGAATGTACCTAGTATTTGGACAATCCACCCGAGTAAGTTTTTTGCGACCAACAAATGTTGGCGACCAACCAAAGTTGCCTTTATTGCCTAAGGATTCCCAATAGGGATTTCATTATTACCGGGGCAACTCATAAGGCCTCTTGTGTTAACAAAAAGGGTCTGAGGGTAATTCCAAGTGTTAGTATTTCACTTTCTAACCCTGTTCATTAAACATTCAAAGTATGCACATAGGAGATATTGCTGGAAAATTTGAAAATTAATGAGATGAGATGAGATGAGTTAAGTAGCCAATGTAAACTTTGAGAATAGAAGGCCAGTCCGGCCTTTATTCACTGCAAATTGTCTTATCAAGTAACAAAAACTACAAAAAATTAAACATTATGCTAATTAAAAAGATAAAAAAGTAGAACTTCTTGAGATTGGCTACGTTCCATGCTCTTGAATATCATCTCTAATCACTCAGAATGGTCCTTCCCTGTTTGGTCCCATTTTTCCATCTGATGGTTTTACAGCACTGCTAAGGACTTTTCGCAGGACATAGTTTCCTATTGAAAACTTCCTCAGACTGACCCTTTTCTTGTACTACTTGGATAGTTATTATTGGTAGGAGGCGAACATGATCAAGGCTAGCTCTCGTCTCTCATCTGCTAGGTAGAGCTTAGTGCATAAGGCTTTATTAATAAGGCATTGGTCCAACGGTGTAGTTTTCATAGTAGGGAGGCTTGCTTCTATAGGGATAACAAACTCCATGCCATAAGCAAGGGAGAATGGTGTTTACCCAGTTGGTTTCCTAGGCGTCATGCGATAGGCCTATAGAACATGAGGTAGTTCATCCACCCAAGATCCCTTATCTTTTTCCAATCATTTTTTCATCCATCGATCATGGTTTTGTTAGAAGCCTCCACTTTCCCATTATTTTAGGGATATGCCACAGAACTGAAGTGGTGCTTCATGTCGTGCTCGTCGCAGAAAGCTTAGAAGAAACCACTTTCAAATTGTGTACCGTTATTGGTAATGATGGTTCTTGGTATCCTGACACAAGTTATGATGTTTCTCCATATGAACCTGGTCATGTCAGAGTCTCGAATGTTCTCCAATGGTTCAACCTTAACCCATTTAGTGAAATAATCAGTGGAAACTAACAGGTACTTGCGATTTCCAAAAGTAGTAGGTAGTGGTCCCACAATGACTAATCACCATTTCATAAAAGTCCATGGACTAGTAAGATAATTTTGGTCATTGGTTGGTTGGTGAACCATAAGCGAGTGCTTTTAGCACTTTTCACATTTGCAAATATATGTGCTAGCGTCTTTCTGCATGTGAGTCCACTAATATCCTTATTTAATCGCTCAAAAGGCTAGTGATCTTCCACCTGTATGACTCCCATAAATGACTTCATGAAATTCACTAAGTACTTGCTCTACATCTTGTAAGTGGACACACTACAGGTAGGGGATTATGAATGACTTCTTATAGAGTTTACCTTATGAGCTAAGGTAGAAATAAGAAGCCTTGACTTTAATTTGGTGTGGTGGCCCCTTATCGTCTGGTAGTATGTCGCTCTATAGATAATTAATGACGAGATCTATCCAAATTAGGGCTTTATCTATGAGGAGGACTTTCTCGGCTATGACTGTATGATTGATATTGGGTTGTGCGAGGAATTCAATATGTATCGTCCTTTTTAGGTCAGAGTTAATTGCTAAGCTCAGTACCTATTAAGGAATCATCGTGACTATTCTACCGTCATGACAACTATTGAATCTCCACCTGCTCAAATTCTCTCATGATTCTTCTGACTATATCGAGGTATGCTTCCATTCGATAACCTTTTGCGTTGAAATATCCATTTACCTATTTGGAGACCAGATTGGAATTAACAAATACGTTGAGGCGTCATGCACATAATGGTTTGGTTTTTCATAGATTGACGATCAATGCTTCATACTCAGCTTCGTTGTTGGAGGCTTCAAATCTCAGCCTAATTCCCTGTTTGATTATTGTGTTTTTGAGAGTAACGGGAACAATCCCTACTCCTACCCCCTTAAAATTTGATTCCCCATCAACATACAGTGTCCAATCTTTGGACGTTGCATCACATATGACCAATTGCTCTTCGTTGAAATGATCTATTCGTCGATCTCCTGTGAACTCATCAATAAAATTTGCTAGGATATGTCCCTTTGTTCACCATTCTGGGCTGGAAGTGGATGTTAAATATTTTGAGCTTGATCGGCTGCTTCAAAAGACACCCAAAAAGGTCAGCTTTTTGTAGAACAACCTTGAGTGGGTGAGACGTGATTATAGTTATGGAATGAGCTTCAAAGTAGTGCTTTAACTTCCTCTAAGCGATCACTAGGGCATAAGTGAGATTTTTCAGAGGTAAGTACCATTGTTCAGCATCTAGTAGTGTCTTGTTGGCATAGTAAACCAGATGCTTTTCCCCTTCTTTTTCACAAACTAAGGCGGAGCTCACAGCATGGTCTGATACTGCCAAATAAAGGTATAGTTTTTGTCCATCATCGGTAATGAACAATAATGGGGGCTTACTAAGGTAAGAATTGACATCTTCCCAAGTTTGTGAGAAGTTTCATTCTGTACTAGGCATTTGCCTTTCTTTAAGACTAGAAGAATGGTCGACAATGCTCTAAAGACATGGATATGAAGCGGTTGAGCGCAGTGACCATTATAGTAAGCTTTTTAACATCTCTCAGTATTTTAGGAGGCTGAACTTTGGTGATAGCATCAACTTGGTCTGGGTTGGCATCAATTCCCCTTTTACTCACTAGGTAGACTAAGATTTTCTGTTGACTAGACCCCAAATGAACACTTACTTGCATTAAGCTTCATTCAGTACAGACTGAGGATTTCAAAGGTTGTTTCTAGGTATGAGAGGTGATCAACCTTATTCTCTCTTTTGATTAGCATGCCATTGATGTACACTTCCATCATCTCTCCCATGTGTTTGATAAACATCTTGGTTACCAATCTTTGATAAGTTTCCCCTGCAACCTAGAGGCCAAAAGGCATGACCTTATAGCTATACAAACCAACTAAGGTTATAAAAGAGGTATTTTCCTGTTCGGGCCCGTATAGCGAGATCTGATGATATTATGAGTAAGCGTTAAGGAAGCTCATCCTTTTATGAGTTATTGTGGCATCGACCAGTTGATCTATCTTTGGGAGAAGGAATATATCTTTAGGACATGCCAAGTTGAGGTAGGTAAAATAGATCCACACCCTCCAATTGCTATTTCTTTTAGGTACTACCACTAGGTTGGATAGCCATATAGGGAACTAAACTTCCCCGATGGATCCTGCATCCAGTAACTTCCCTACCTCTTTCTCTACTATCGTAGCTTTCTTCGGTGACATTCGATGATACTTTTGAGTAAAGGGTTTGAAAGTAGGATCTACGTGTAGATGGTGACAAACCAATATGGGGTCAATTCCAAGAAACTCATAAGGCTCCCATGAAAAAACATATATGTTTCTTCTAAGTAGTGTAACTAATTCCCTTTTCTCCTGATCGGTGAGAGCAGATCCAATCAAAAAAAAATTCTATCAAGTTATCATTGACTATAACTTCTTCCAAGATTTGATGACTATGTCTGTAGGGTGGACCCTAGTCTCTTCCACCCCTAGTCGACCATATAGTAGTTTCTATTTGGAGAGAATGATCCCTTTCTGGGATTTCTCTTGGGCATTTTTGGGCTCCTTCTTTTTCTTTTTCTATGGGTAGATGGATATAATAAAGCACCTTCAGGCTGAAGCCTGGTCATCGTTGATCTCGACCACTCCACTATTTGTGATGCACTTTAGCTTTTGATGATAAGTGTATGGTACGACCTTCATAGCGTGGAGCCAACCTCTTCCTAAAATATCATGGTATGGGGACTCGATGTCCACAACTAAGAACTTGATTAACTTCAAGATGTTCCCTGCCCTGACTAGCAAGGTGATGTTTCCCAATGTCATGGTAATCCTTCCCACGAAGCCAACTAATATAACGGTGGCTTCATTGAGGTTGGCGCCATTCAATTTTAGCTTATGGAACATGTCTAGATACATCACTTCGGATGAAATCCCTTGGTCCACCAGTAGCTTGTCGACATCCCAGTTAGAAATCTTGAACGTGATTAATGCGTCATGATGTGGGTTCCTTACCCCGACCATACCCTCTTCGATGAACATGATATTCTTCATGTAATCAACATCTTATGGTCACCAACATTTTCCAGCTTGAGTCTTGATCGGATCGATCTGAAAAGCTTTCATAATGGCAGTTACCTTTTTAAGTTCCATTCTAATGGCATTGCCCTGAATCTGCTTGAGGTCTGATGCCCCCTAAATAACTGTAAACCCGTGTCCTATGTCATCATCGAGGACACTATCTGGATTTTGGTCATCGTTGGTTGAGCCTTTCTCTATTTTCTTATCAATGTACTCGTTAAGGTGCCCTGCCTAAACTACCTCTTCCTGATGCGGCTTTAGAGCTTTGAAATTTTTTATTATATGACCACCCTTCTTGTGGAATGCACACCTTAATGCATTGTTTCTCTTGGTCAGATCTTTGCCCATCTTCTTGGGCCATTTAATAAAGGGCTCGTACTTGATCTTACTACCAATATTGTAAATAGATTCCTTAAAGACTATGTTAACAGCCTAGAATGCTTTGGAGGGGTCATTCTTACCTCCACCTTTGGATCCGTTCTTACCCTATTCTTGGTTCCCTTTTTCTGAGTGTCATTCTTCTATTTCCTCATGTTCATATTTGCTTGACCATTATCTCCCCTCTTAGGATGGACCACATCCTTGATCTTGGCGTATTTCTCGATATGGGCCATAAGATCATCGAAGTTTATGGCTTCCTTCTTGGTGAGAGATTAGTGCAGCAAGGAGGTGGAAGGAAAGCCAATTTTGAAGGATTTTATGGAAACTTGCTTCGAGAAGTCCTCGATCTCGTTAAAGATCTCCCAGTATCTTTTGGTGTAAACTTTGAGGATTTCCTAAGGCTTTTTCTTCATAGTGAGCAGTGCATCCATCCGCTTAGGATGGGAGCTTCTTGTTATGAACCGTGTCATAGAAGATTCTACCAATTCTGCGAAGTTCTTGATTGACCTGGAGGGGAGCTTCTGAAACCACTTATGTTCTACATCGTGTAGGGTAGAAGGGAATATCTTGCACATCAGTGTGTCCTTGTGACTCCATAAGGTCATTACCAATCGATATTGCCTAACATGATCTATGGAATATATTTTCCCATCATAGATTTTATACCTGGGGACAAAAAATTTCTTAGGGGCTCATCGCGTTTAATTTCCCTTGAGAAAAGGGTCTTCATCTAAGAATTTAGAGCTCTTTTAGAAAGTTCTCTGGTCGATCTGACTCCTCAGTGTGCCGATGTTGGTCCATCTCCCTACGGACCAGAATCCTCAAATCTTCACTTGGTCGATCATTATTCCTATGGAACCTCTCCTGGTGGCCATGCTCTGATCATACTCACTCTGACCTTTCACGCTCAGTTCTCTCTTAGTTATGCCTGGGGCTCTTTCCTCGGCTAGGGGAATTTCATCGTGAGGACTAGGAGTCATGTCTCAACATAGCCTTGTGTTTCTGGAGAGATCCATCTCCATTCTTTCTATTCGCCTCTTATGGTGAGCATATTCTTTTTCTTGGTAGTGCATTGCCTCTTACTATTCTCAAAGTCTTTCTTTATAGGCATTGACCAGCCTGAAAATTTGAGTGGACCTTGGAGTTCCATGATTCTAATCTACGGGTTAACTTTCCTAGAGAAACCTTGGGTTTGAATATTTGCAAATTTCAAACCTGACCCTAGGAGGCACAGGCTCTTCCTGAACATCACTGACTTGTAGAATGTTACTGCTATGGTGACACATTGATGACTTTCTGGTAATAAATGCTTTCGTAGGAACATAAGTCGTTTCCCACAGACGACACCAATTATGAGTGCAAAAAAATTGACAATAAAAATATTCAAGAAAGCAATCACAAAAGGCAGAAAGTAAATGAAATCACACACAACAATGATGTACATGGTTCTGCAACTTGCCTACATCCACGGAGAGGTTACTTGTTTTCTATTAAGTGTGTCTCAACGATTACAATTTGTGCATCACATTGCCCCGGGTCAGGGAGTATAATTTATACATATGTTTGTTATAGAGTTTGAGTTCTTTAAGGAACTCCATCTTCATATGTGGGTTGGCAATGAGGTGCTTGAATATCTTGACCAAGATTCTTGTCACCTGATTAGACCATATCCACGAGTATCCTTCTCTAACTAAACTACCTGTGTAGGAATTAGTCCATGATTTGTGCCGGACCAAATAACTCAAGTTATTTTGGTCGACTACTTTCTTAGTCTTGTAAAAAATGGGCTCCCACAATTGGTACCTGTTTGAAGTGAACTGGTCCCTTTTTTCGTGGGAGTATTTGCCCAAAATCTTGGCAAATTATATTTTAAATTGTCCCTTGTTCTGCGGGGTACTTGTTCCACATTTCATCTGGAATTTTTTCACTGTTAGGCAATGACCTAGAGGAGGGGTTGACCCCTTCACCATATTTCTAAATAATCATGTACATAATTCATAAAACAAGAGTAAAGATAACATCTCAGTTCTTCAAAACGTATTCTCAATATATAAAGAAATATGATTACTTATTAAAACTACCCCTTAATTTATAGGGTATTTGAACTATTATAAATAGAGGGACTTTGCTCAATATACTTTATCTTTGGGATTTATATTTCCCCATGTATAATGAGTAAAGTTCCTAATATTTTAGACCCTATCACAAACTTTGAGAGTCAAAATATGCTTTGCCTACGAGAAAACGTATATTTACTTTTTTCACATTTGGGCAAAAATATTAAGTTGATAAATCTGGCAACATCCATACGCATCTTATTAGCAAGTGGGTTCTTATAAACTATTAGAGAAAAATGCAGATAACTAAAGAAAAATCTCAAGTGTGGTTGGTCAAAATAATTTATACTCATTCACTTCTATGAGATATCACTTTTTATGTTGTGTACATTGATTTCATGATCAAAATTTCTTTTACAGAATGAGTATTTATACTAGAGAAGCCATTTGAAATCATAAAAAACTAAGAAAATTCAGGCATAGTATCTTTATCATACACTTACATTCAATAAACTGGATGCATTCACTCTTAGGTTTCGATATCTGATAATAACCTGACTTCCCCACTCCTCACACCACAAAGGGCCCTTTCTAGTTTGACTTAAACTTGGATGTTGACCTTCTCCTCAAGTCGTTAGTGGATGCCCATAAGACTACCTACCCTATTTGAAACTCTATAGGCTTAAATAGGTTCTCATCATCTCTAAATAGTTGTTGGGTAAAAACTTTGAAATTTTCTTTAGCCCTATCTCGATACTCATCTAGTACTTTCAATTATACATTCTTGGGATTTGGTATGAGGCAATTACTCAGAGTCACTCTTGCTGAGGGTAATGCTAATTCTACTGGTAGGATAGCTTTAGTCCCAGAAATCATAGATAAAGGAGTAAATCATGTTGTATTTCTTTTCTAAGTTCTATAGGCCCATAAAATTATTGGTAGCTTTTCATACCAAGCCCCTGGCATATTTTTAAGCATCTTCTTCAAGATATTGATCAGTTTCTTATTTATAGCCTTTGCCTGGCCATTCCATTTAGGATACGACATAGTTGAACTGATATGCACAATCTTGTATTTATCCATTAGGAGTCATATTTCCCTGCATACAAACTATTTCCCATTATTTGTGAGGATGACCTTTGGGGCATCAAATCAACGTATAATATATTCACTAATAAATTGGGTCACTACCTGAGCAATCACCCTCCTCAAGGGAATCGGCTCTGCCCACTTGATATAAAGTTCCATAGAAATAATAATGAAGGCCTTTTCATGATAATTTGGGCTAATATTTCCTACTAGATCAAATTCCCAAGTGTGGAAGGGGTATGAGGCTACTAAGATTTGCAACCTTACTGAGGGGGCATAGACCATGTTTCCATATACTTGGCATGCCTTTCACTTCTTCATAAAGTGAATAAAATCAGCCTCCATCATTGCTAATAATACCCCAATTTCATCAATTATTCTTATAACTTAGCACCCCCCATGGGTAAGGTTCATGTGCTTCTTTCAACACCCTCTCCACATCTCCCTTTGACACTCATCGCAATGCTTTCTCGTTATATCATCTTCTGTGGAGATCCCCTTCTACGAAGTAGAATTGTGTTGCTATTTTCTTTAAGAAAATTTCATCTTCCTTGTTAGCTAGCATCTCCATCTTTGAGGTAGGCTATGTAGGATTGTCTCCAATGTTCAAAGTTCTTTATAAAGTTAGCTTTAATAAGTTGTTCTGACTAGGTTTGTAACTTTAAACAACCTTGTTACAGACGAGTAGCCTCAATGCTCATGGTGGGATAAGAGAATCACCCCTACTGCAATCATCGATAAAGGGGAATATCAGTATCCCCATAATGCCTCTCATGAATTATTGCCAACCTTCTCTAGCTTCTTCATCTCCTACACATCTTGACAGGAATCCTCCCGGGCATTTAAAATAGAGTGTCCCGTGGAGTAAGTGGTAATTTGCTAGCTCATACATCTTCATACTACCTTCTCACATTTCTAGTTTCTTCACTATAGGACACCTCCCATCCTCGGGTTCCTCACTTCAAAACAATAATTTCACCGTTGTTGGCACTATCCTTCATCTCATTGTGAAGATTTACTCTTGCTTCTCCATCTCTAATTTTTTTGCTATATGTCCAATGCATCTGGATGCCTATTCATTATCCAAGCATGTCTTTCTATCTTCACATTCAGAAAATAGCTAAGTAATCTTTGAATAATCGACATGTATGGGTCCAGGTTGGTATGATTAAGGGTGACCTCAAAATTAACTTGTTTCACAACCAAGTTAGAGTCCCCTCATATATATAAAATTATAATTCCTCTTCCCAACACCTCCAATTGACTAAGTATGAGAGCCTGATACTTTTCCTCATTATTAGAACATTTGAAATCTATCTTGAATGATAAGGTGACCTTATCTTTTCCATTCGAGATGATAATTCCAGCCCCACGTGTACCTTGTGCATAAGAACCATTAAATTCCATCTTCCATTCTTCTATCTCTTTCGCTCAATAGGCTGAAAAATTCTCACCCAACAATTCCTTGCTAGGAGGCTCAAAGTTCTAACTAGGAATGTGGGCCAACAAGTTCGTTACTGCTTGGTTCTTGATGACCTTAGGGATCACACATTTCAGATCATACTCAGATAATATCATAAACCATTTTTCTTCTCTTCTCACCAAGACGATTTGCGCTAGGAGATACATTATGGGATCATATTTTGTGACAATGTCAAGAGTAAAGTAAGAGAATAGTGTCTTAGTTTCTAGGCACCAAACACTAAGGCAAGATAATGCATCTCCATATTGGTATATCTGAACTCAGTATTTGATATTACCGGTAATAATTATGACACCGACCTCTCTATTCCTTATTTCTCTTGAGCAAGCAAAGCCCCTATGGATCTTTCTATTGAGGTTTAATAGAGAAGTAACATTGCACCTGCTTCTAATGGTATCATCAATTAATGGTAGGTTAATATTGCTTTTATCTTCTCGAAGGATTTTTTTTGCTCTTCCCCCAGATCCACTTTTCTTTCTCTTTGATTAGGGGGGCAAAAGGGTGAGTGACCTCCTCCAAGTCTTGTATGAATCTTCTAAGGTAAGAAACCTTCCCTAAGAAGCTTTTGAGTTGTCTCCAATTTTACATGTGGCATCATCAAGATAGCTTTCTAGATTTCTTTATCGATCTTCACCCCTTGACTATTCACCATGAACCCCAAAAACTTTCCTACTATTACCCCAAAGGCACATGTAAAGGGGTTTATCCTTATTTTGTATTTGCAGCATCTCTCGAACACCTACCTCAAATCTTTCATATGCATACTTTTCTTCTTAAATTTCACTACCACGTCATCCACATAAAATTCAAATATATCATGGAACATGTCATGAAACATGGAAATCATCGTGCATTAATAGGTGGCGCTTACATTTTCAGTCCAAACGGCATAACTGTGTAGTGAAAATTTCCCAAGGGTGTCCTAAAAGAATTTTTCTCTGTGTTAGCTAGATCCATTCTAGGATGATTGTAGCTAACATACCCATCTATGAAACTATACATTGCATATCCCATCATGGCATCCACCAAACCATCGATGCTGGGTAGTGGGAATTCATCTTTTGGGTAAGCATAGCTTAAGTCCCTAAAATCAATGGAGATCCTTATCTTCTTCTTATCTTTCTTGTCCATGGGAAATATGCTTGAATTCCATATAAGATGTAGGATTGGCTATATGAACTCTGCTACTAGAAACTTCTCCACCTTTTCCTTGATTATTAAATCTAATTCTACTATGTAGGTTTGAGTGCGTTGCCTCACTAGTAAAGCATTAGGTAAAACATTAAGCTTATGGGTGCTCACTTCTAGGTCTATCGTAGGCATCTCTATATATTTTCCACGCGATCACATTTGTGAACTCCTTGAGTAAGCTGACAATCTCCTCCCTCTATTTGGGATTCAAACCTTTAGAGATAAAGATGGGTCGCTGCCAAACATGAATGTTTCCCAATTAATGATTACGACTTGAATTAAAGTAAACTAAAATAACCCAGTTTAATTTAGCATCAATTAAACAACTTCAAAGTCAAACTAAATTTTATCTTGTTAAACTTAAGAATACATCTAGATGGATTTGCAAGATAAAATAAACACAAACACAATGCCACGATGTATGAGGAAAACACACAATGGGAAAAATCTAAGACGGACCAGCCACAAGTCCACTAAATACAAAATTACAAAGGACACAACAGAATTCTTACACAATGAATCGATGCCCTCATAAGCCTTAATGCTCTGTTCCTTCCACCTCTGCCTAGTGACAATGCAGGATTCCACCTACATTTTGGAGTCCACCAATAGGGTAATGCTACTGTCAAACACACGTATTCTGCCATATGTACACCAACGAACATGGAATCCTCTAAGAGAAATAATTCATAGAAATTTATGGAAAGAAATCGGTGCCAAAAATGATCTCAAAACATTTATTATGTAGAAGCTTGGATCGTGAAACTATTTGGGTGTAAACTTGTTGTTTTTTTAAGATTAAACCGTTGAAGATTCACAAAAACTAAAGGGACTTTCCTTAAAGGTTTCTCTATTTAGAAGTTGGAAAATCATCTAGAAAAATGCACTCCTGCACTACTAAAAAGGTTGGGAAAAATTAGTGGGACTATTGTGCAAAAACTACCAAAACAACTGTCCACTTTCAGAGAAAAATGTCAGGTTGTTAAAACGAGAAAACATAGGCTTTCGAACAACATATCGAATGACAATTCAATGAGAAAAAAATCATCTCATTTGAAGGGTCATTCATACTATCTTGGTATCTCGTTCGAATGAGAACTAAGACTTTTGGGAAGCTAGATATTTTCGATGTGAAAGCATGGCCTCCAATTTCGTATTTTTCTAAAAAAATTCAATTAGTTATGATTTATCAATGGAAAGGTGCCCAAGAACAAAATCTTTAGATAGTTTGAATTCAAAAAAAATTAACAAAAATTCTCACACCCAACAATAAATTTCTAATTCTCAATATAACATATGCATTCATACCTGAGAGATCCCTGGAAAGTTGCTAATGACATAAAGCACGAAACGCAACATATGATGTAATTTTCATTAGATTTGGCCACTACATCTTCAATTCAAATGTCATAATCTTGAAAGGTCATAAACTTCTATCCTAGACTCAAATAGTTTTGTTTATAAGAAATCCAACACTTATAAATTTACTCAATTGAAAATTTTCCCCTACAAAGGAAGGAGAACTATGAGTGCTCAAAGTAAGTGTGACACCCCGCTTAAAATAATAGCAGGTGGCCAGCCCTATACTATAATTAATCCGGAATCTCAAGTGGATCATTCGCAGCATCTACTGTCGATACTAAAATAAACATAGTTAACTACCCAATACTATTAAAAGCGGGTGCCAAAAAAATTTAAAATCATACAAAGAACATCAACAAACCAACAACATGATAACTACTGAAACTGATAATGTAAACAAACGGACAACAAGAAGGTGTACATCTATAAAATATAATAAGTACAAAAAAAAAGAAAAAATTCCCGAATATGCTGTCGGGTCACAGACAATACAATAACCTAAGGAAACAAATATAGCTACATATGCAACCCTTAGGTGTAAATCTGATATACAAACTGAATCCTAATCTAGATTTACAAAAGATAGGAAACAACTATAACAAAAATCCAGTAACAGTCTGCATCTGCTGTGGCTTCGAGCACACCGGATAGAAAAGCGTCACTGGCGTCCTTGTGGGGGAACGCTTATAATGTATTACAATATATGTATAGAAAGAGAAAAATATAAACTAGTCAGAGCCCGAGGTATGAAAACATTTTAGCAAGTGCATTAAAATGCATAATAATTATAAATGCACTATATCATGATTAAAGTGGAGTCACACTCCTGCGGAACTCAATTCACCCCTTAACTAAAACGCGCACGTAAACGTATGTACATGGTCCTCAATTAAACTACCCAACACGTTCTAGGGACAGCTCAATCTAACCTACGCCTAATCCACTCTCGCGTAACCCATCATCTAAAACATAACCATAATCTCCCTATTCTACCCTAATTTAAGGGTTCATTTGAACTTATGTTAACATATATATATATGTATCTTACTAGAATTCATCAGATTCTAGTTATTAACTTAAACAAGTTATTAGCATCCAAATACTAAGGACTAAACTTCTCCCAACTCTCAATATTGCACTATGTTTCGTGCGTGGGACGTCTTTCAAAGCAAAAACCAAACAAGGAACCCCCTGATACACTACTCCTTGACAATCTTGATCATCGAGATCCATTACACCCTCGGTGCACGACACATATAACATCATCTACTTATTTAGAGTACTACTCTAATTTATTCTCATAAAGCATTGTTTCGCTATAACATATAAATCCGAGTACTAAGGACTAAACTTCTCCCCACTCCCAACATTGCGATGTGTTTTGTGCGTGGGATGTCTCGCAAAGAGAAATCCAAACAAGGAACCCACCCGATACACTACTCCTTGACAATGTTGATCATTGAGATCCATTCATCCCTCGGAACCCAACACATAACTTCGACTACTTATATGAGTAACTATATCTAATTACAGAGATAAGATATCGCACCAAACCTTTAGGGTCTATATAACATTACTCTAGTTATAAAGAACAATCATTCAATCCTAACAAGCACGTACACATAATGCACTTAGCGTACATGTAAATATCCAAAACCCAATCACTTATGGATATAAAAAATACTTCACAATGCTATCATCTTCCAGGAATTACTCACTTTATCTCGGGTTACCAGCTGTCGGACTATTATCACACCGCCCTGGTAATAAAACCAAATCACAACGTATAGGAAGCGGTCATAGTTCTGAACCTGAAAGTGAGAACAAATCATACCCAAGACTACTCACCCAGAATAACATCACGCAATAAATAATGTACGACTATGACCTGGGACTATACGCATCCTACTCCTCAAGCCAGGGGCCTCACCCACATCACGTAACTTCCCATGATATCACTGGAGGGGTATGCTCACACAATAAGTACATATCTATCATTCACACTAGATATATATGAAATCATATCATATATGTGCAAACCATCACACAAGGTATATACATTCAAGCCATTTATATATATACACACTCCGATATAAAGTGATTAACCCGGCTATAAGTATATACACAACTTATTCTAGTCGGTGATATACTAAAACGTTCCCAATTTAGGTTATGGTTCAGTTGATCGTACGAACCATTAACGTTATCACATTTGTGATTTAATTCAAAAGTCCAACATCATTAAGCACATCTTGCCTCTCTCTTATTAACCCATAATTATCTCCAAACAGAAAACTCGATGATAGTAGGATTCCCCACTAGTCGATACGATAATCTTCAACTTGTACTCTCTCGAAATAACTCGATGCGCCCCCAATATTTCATCATACGTGAAACTCCCTAAAAATATCCAAGACGTTCTTCTCATAACATATATAAAGGTTCCAAATCGATAAACCCAAATGGAATGGAGAAAAACTCACTCTAGAAAAAACCTCACAAAATAGCCCTATTTTCTAATCGATTCGGCCTAGTCCGAATCGATTCGATCCTCAAAGTGAATCGATTCTCTCCTAATGCGAATCGATTCGGTCCAAAGGACCTGTGAGTCTGTTTTAGGCGGAATGGATTCGGGTTTGGGTCTGAATCGATTCGGTCACTCAGACCTGTAAGTCTGCAACATTCTGAATCAATTCAAAAAGGGGCTGAATCGATTCGGCCTATTCAGCAGCTACGAAAATGGCTTATTTTCTCCAAAACCAAAATTTTCAAAACCCTAATATATCCTCTTCTAACTACCAATCTTCAACCCAAACATGTTTCTATCATTAAAACTCATTTTATTTCAACCCAAAAAATTTTAAAACCTTAAATCCATATACCCACACCGCAAATACAATATTTAACCAAAAATCTAGGTTTTTGACATAATAACCCCAAATCCATAATTTTATCCACAAATCATGAAATAAATGACACACAAGAATTATATAAAAAGTTTAATCACTTTCCCCAAAGTTGTGGAGATTGAATCTTCCTCAAAATTGCGTATTTGCCGAAATCCCCAAGCTTTTCTTCTTTCTCTTCTTCCTTTCCTTCTCTCTCTCTCTCTCTCTCTCTCTCTCTCTCTAGTGCTTTCTCCCAATCTCACAAATAAGATTGTTATCTCAAGGAGGATTAATAAGCCTTATCTCCAAAATGCCCGACTTTAAATGATAATAAACACTTTAAATGACTCGGTTACTCCAATTCGAGTCAAACGATCTTAAAATATTTCGGAACCGAAATAAGTCCCAAGTACAATCATTTTGACTATCTCGACCCATCCAAGATCAACCGCGCACCTAGAATCGTCATTCGAAATACTTTATAACATCCTCAAAATTTGACCTCAATTTCCAAATTAGAATTCTCCAATTTAAATAATTATTATTTCTCCCAAAAATAATTAAAATTTCAGTCCTAAAATCATGGGGTATTAAAGTAAGTTGAGAGTAAATCTTAAGAATATAAGAATTAGTTAGTAATTTCCTTGCTTTTAACTATTACTTTGGGAGAAGGAGAATTGGTAATTTATATTGATACATCTAGAATTTGTTTTCGATGTGGGTTGTTGTAGGATATAATAAAAGTATCTATCGTTAAGGAAGTTAAAATCGTACGAGAATAATTCCTGCACTTGTGACTTAGAATTAAGTATGGTTAGTTTTAGTCATAAAATTTGGAGGTATTATTCTTCTGGGAAGACTTTTAATTTTTAAGCAGATTATATTACTATAACGTACATGTTATAAAAATTTGACCATGAAGAGGTAAACAGCCCAAGCTAAAGACCTGATACCAATTTGTAGAATGTGTGATATCGATTATTTATTTAATTCACAAATTTCAAATGTTAAACTTATTTAATTAAATTCAATCTTCAATCCAAATTTTATTTAAACCCCAATCATGCATCTATGTGAAATAAATCAAATATGCAAATCAAACAATCATAAAAGAAGCGGCAAACGAGATTTAAGAAAAAACCACTGTTGGGTAAAACCTTTATTTCATTATCTAGCAAAATCTGCAATGAATTTCCCGCAGAAAATTTACATAGACCACAGCCTAGTAACCAGCAAAGATCCCCTCGAGAACCATAATGATCGCAGTCGTCAGCAAACAACTCCTGCAAGAACTACCAATCCAACAGTAGAGATTACGCTCCAAAAAGATAAACTTCCATGAAGTATTTGGATTCCACAAGCGATTCACAAAAGAATTAGGATGTCTTGGGGTATCAAAAACTAGGTTTTTAACCCTAAAAGATGAAGACTAAAGGTCTGCCAAAAAGCATTTTTTGTGTATTAAAAGTTTTAATGAAAAAGGTCTCAAAAATAGGTATTTATAGCTCAACAAAACTTATGAGGCGGCGCAAGTCGTTAGAAGTTGTTCAAATGACATTGTCATGTTGTTTGAACGACATTCGATGTCGTTACTAATGACCTAAGAAACGACCATTAAAAAGGTAAAACAATACGCTGTAGTTTGAAGCAACAAAGAAATGACCCTTCGAGCGACCTATCAAATGACATGTGATGTTGTTAGAAGCAGTCATTTGAACAATTTATCAATTTCGTTTGAACAAAATTGCTTTGTCGTTTGAACAACATAAACGAAAAAAAAATATTTTAAAAAGCTCGCCTACAAGTCTTTAAAAAATATTTTGACTTAAAAAAATGCCCCGGTTTGATAAAAGTAATTTCAAAAAATATCCCAATACTTAAGTAAAGAATTTATGAAACTTAAACACATTTTATATGAAATTATACCTCATGTCGTGCATATGTTGAAAATAATTGAGATTCGGATTCGTCGTTTTGAACAATGAACGTGAACTTCTTCGATAGTTGCAGCAGTATACGACGTACTCTATGTAAAATACAGACTATGGAAGTTATGTCCTTACAAATCTCCTCCTATGTCTATGCTGGTACAAAATAAAAATAATTTGAATTATCAATAAAATTCCTATAAAAATCTAATACCCCCCCCCAATGCAATCCAAAAGCCGAATAGATCCTAAAAATGCAAGTCTTCAAATTCTTCAAAAAACTTCAACTTTAAATCTCTTCATATAAAATCTATTTGCTTTCCTTGCTCTTCTTTTGTGTTCTTTCCAAATGATCATCAATGTCCTGCACCTAATAAACAAAACAAATACCTTCTTGATGTATCGAGTTTGAAATGAGATAAAGCATAAATCAAATCAAGTAAATCTCAAATCTCCATCAAAAGTTAAACTCTCACTCCCCCATAGTTCTGAACTCGTTCTCTCCCTTTTTATTTATCACAAATAAATAAGAAAATGAATAAAAAAATAAATATGGAGTGTCATGACAAGCATAGCAAATATATATCAATTACGCTCATGAAAGGATATACTCAAAAGGATCCACGAACTCTTTTTAATTTTTCAAATTTTTTTCATGCAAAGAAAATTTACAAAAACAGCACACGCCATGAATTTACACTAAGATAACCAAATCGTGGAAACAGAATGAATGGGTGTGATCATATTTGGTAGGAAAATCAACTCAAACATACATAACATATATGCATGATGAATATGGAAACTACTAACGAATGAACTCAAAATTGACCTTAGGCGTAAAAGTGCTGAATTTAAATGACACCGACTCAATTTAATCAACACATCGAAGCCTAAAATGATTTCCACACCAATAATGTTTAAAACTATGTCATGCTTTTTCAAGACTTTTTCTGGACGTGAAAACCCATTGATATATTTCCAACCAAACACCCTCATAAATAATAATGTTTTTTTATTGTTCTATTGAGGTGATCAAACTAAACTATTTGACCCCCTTTTAGCATATTATCTTTTTATTTCCTTAATATTTTCTCAATCTCTTTTCAAACGGTGGTTTTCATGACAAGATTATCATTCTCTCGTGGAACTTTCCCATGTTCAGTCATCATTTTTAAAATTTTAAGTAAATCATCACGGGCAACGATTCTTACATGCACTACTTCCATTGTCAAGATTTATCGCATTTGGTTCGTTTTAAAGACCGAATTAAGATGAAAATACTTCGACCAATATAAGATAGACAAGTACAATAATCAAATAAATCCCTACATGTGTTCATTAAAGGAGATTAAGAGTCAAACATATAAAAAGTAATCGCAAATCTCATCTTAATGACTCCAAACATTATAAAGCACAATGATAAAATGATGTATATTGTCTCAAAACACTATTAAATAGTCACATGAATATGGAATGATGTTGTGACTTAGTCATCCTAAGTGTCCATCTTTAAACGATGTAAAACAAAATACAAAAATCTTTTTAACTTTTTTCAAAACTTTATTTTTCACAAAAAAAAGAATTTTTTTTTTGTATTTACCAAAAAAAAATTCAAAAAAAAAATTGGATTTTGCAAAAAACATATCAAAATGAAAAAAAAAATACAAAGGTGGTACACACTAGAAACATAGATAAAATATCACCATGAAAATTATCTTATGCTAGTAAACAAGTTTAAACCTCAACCAATAGGTGTGGAGGAGTTTTTAAAAGGTGGTAACATCCTATGAAAAACATTCATCAAATCATGTGAAGTCTTGACTAAAAACTTAACTTGCTCTCTAATATGTGCAAACTCTCTCATGTGATGTGATGGATCATGCAAAGTATCATGTGTGGGTGCGTGTGTGGAAACATGTGGAAAAAATCTATGAGACACACTACCCAACTTAAAATTGAATTCCCTAAGGTGTCCTATCTTCTTATAATGGGTGAAAATACACACGTGCCAACGAACACCTCTCTCAAAATGTCTAGGATTCACTGTCCTATAGGGAATTGTATGCTTAAGTGGGTTAGGCTGAGAGCCATAGGGATCTGTCATAAACTCGGGAACTGGATCAGGTGCAACATGGGAAGTAGATGCACCATCATAACATATTCCTAATCTCTCAACATTACCCAAAGAGGGACTGAGGATCACCTTTACAACCTTATTATATGTGTCCTTTATAATAACCTTGACCTCTCGAACACGTTCGAGATCTCTCTCGAGTTAGGACACACGAGATTCAAGTTCACTATTTTCCTGACATAAGACAATCAACTATTGACTTAAAGAAACCTTCACCTTCTCGAGTTGACTCATCGACGCCTCACATCCCCTCAAAACTTCTATCTCTCTCTCTTGAAATCTAACACCTTAAGACCTGACTCCTTATTCAATTTCTTCTTCTTTAAGGTCTCGACGTATAAATCTCTAAATGTTTTTTAGATATCACTTTCACCCTCAATTTTAATATCACTCTCACACTTACGCGAAACACTCAAGTCATCATTAGGGATCTCGCGTACATAAGTGTCCTCATTTTTGTGGGACAAACTAGGTGTGCTCACGTGACTTGACATAAGGGTGACACATATACCATGTGATGATTCCTTCTGAAATCATTCACTTCTTCATCACTATCGCTAAGAGTGGATGGCATATCAGTTTTCTTTCCCTTTCTCTTTGGCATAGT
This sequence comes from Sambucus nigra, assembly GCA_949130495.1. Taxonomy (NCBI): domain Eukaryota; kingdom Viridiplantae; phylum Streptophyta; class Magnoliopsida; order Dipsacales; family Adoxaceae; genus Sambucus; species Sambucus nigra. The sequence continues at coordinate 302,707,609 of OX422207.1, read as the reverse complement.
GGGACATTCAAATGTTTTCTTCCATTTGCCCTCATATTCAAAGCATATTGCCTCTTTATCACCACTCTATTTGGCCTCTTCTTTCTTTTTATTTTTCTCAAACATCTTTTTATTGAAATAATTTTCTTTAAAATATTTGAGAAACTTTTTTTTAAAAATTTCAAACATGGCCACGTCATCAAAATCAAACTCTCCCTCAGACTCAGACTCATAAACTCTTTATTTATTCTTCTTCTCTTTATTCCTAGACACTTCCTCACTCTTTCTAGATTGTGCCTTAAGTTCAATCCCTCTATCCTTAGGCTTAAGGTTTTTGGAAAACATGTTGCTCTCATAAGTTTGAAGCTCTACAACGAGTTCTTCTGACCTAAGTTTATCTACTATCCCCATAGAATTTAAAATAGTGACCTTAGGAATGATACGGGATGGAAGTGACCTCAAAATATTTTTCATGACCCTCAAATCCACAATTTTCTCACCCAAATTAAAAATCGCATTGATTATGTCCGACAACCTTGTATAAAATTTGTTAAAACACTCGGACCCTAATATGGTGATACTCTCAAACTAGGTGGTCAAATTTTGCAACCTAAACGCCTAAACTGTGTTAGTACCCTCATGTGTCAATTGGAGGATATCCCATGCCTCTTTAGTTGTGGTGCACGTCATAATATGTTGGAATTTATTAGGGGTGAAGCCTCCAGAAATAGCACTAAGGCCATGGGAGTTATAGGTACTCCATTTAAAATTATCCTTAGTCTAGTCCGACACAGGTTTGGGAGTGGTGACATTTTCAATGGTGACAGTGGGAGGAGTCCACCCTCTTTTACAAACAATCCAAAAAATGTTCATCAATAGCTTTTAAAACAAATTTCATGTGGTATTTCCAATAAGCACAATTCGTGCCATCAAAGAAGGGCAGTCGATTATATAAGTTCTCCATTGAAAAAATTAAGAAATTTTTTAAAATCGAATTATTCAAAAAACTCGATATCACAAAAAAACTTTGCGAAAAAAGGATCTCACGTTAATTTGGTGAAACCTGATCTAATATCAATTTGAAGAGGTAAAAATCCCGAGCTAAAGCTCTGATACCAATTTGTAAAATGTGTGATATTGATTATTTATTTAATTTGCAAATTTCTAATTTTAAACTTATTTAATTAGAGTCAATCTTCAATCCAAATTTTATTTAAACGCTAATTATGCAATTATGTGATATAAATAAAATATACAAATCAAATAATCACGAAACTAGTGACAAACGAGATTCAAGAAAAAAAACTATCGGGTAAAAACTTTATTTCACTATCTAACATAAATCGTAATTTACAATTGCATAGAAAAATCTGCAATGAATTTCCCGCAGCAGATTCAAAAAAATCGCAACCTAGTGACCAGTAAAAATCCCCTCGAGAACCTCAATGACCGTAGTCGTCAGCAAGAAGCTCCCACAAGAACTACCAATCTAGTAGTAGATATGGAACTCTATAATGATAAACTTTCAAGAAGTATTTAGGTTCCAGAAATGATTTCACAAATGGATTGGGATGTTTTAGTTAATCAAAAACTTGGTTTTTGACCCTAAAATATACAGACTAAAGTTCTTCCAAAAAGCCATATTCTTGTATCAAAATTCTTAATGACAAAGGTCTCCAAAATAGGTATTTATAGCTCAACAAACATTTTGATGCGGCGCATGTCTTTAGAAGTCGTTTGAATGACATTTTCATATCGTTTGAACGACATTAGATGTCGTTACTAACGACCTAAGAAACAACCATTGAAAAAGTAAAACATTACATGGTCATTTAAAGCAACAAAGATATGACCCTTCGAGTGACCTATCAAACGACTTGTGATGTCGTTAGAAGCAGTCGTTTGAACAAGTTAACAATATCTATTGAATGACATAAACGAAAACAATTTATTTCAAAAATCTCGCCTACATGTCTTTAAATAATATTTTGACTTAAAAAATATACGGCTGTTTGATAAAAATAGTTTTGAAAAATATCTCAATACTGAAGTAAAGCATTTACGAAACTTAAACACATTATAAATGAAATTATTCCTCATGTCGCGTATATGTTGAAAATGCTTGAGATTCGGATCCGTCGTTTTGAAAAATGAATGTGAACTTCTTCCACGGTTGTAGTGGTATACAACATACTCTATGTAAACAATGGACTATGGAAATTATATCCTTACAATTCTCCCCCTATGTCTATGCCAGTACAAAATAAAAACAATCTGAATTATCAATAAAATTCCTATACAAATCTAATACCCTCCCATGCAAACCAAAAGTGAAAAGATATTAAAAATGCATGTCTTCAAATTCTTCAAAAATATCCAACTTTAAATCTCTTCAAATCAAATATCTTTGCTTTCCTTGCTCTTCTTTTGTGTTGCTTTCCAAATGATCATCAAAAGTCCTACACGCAATAAACAAAACATATACCTCCGTGATGCATCGAGTTTGAAATGAGATAAAGCATAAATCAAATCAAGTAAATGTCAAATCTTCTCTAGAATTTAAACTCTCACTCCCCTATAATTCATAATTCATTATACCCCTATTTATTTATCCGAAATAGATAAGGAAAAGAATAAACAAAATAAATACGGAGTGTCATTATAAGCATAGAAAATATATATTAATTACACTCATGAAAGGATATACTCAAAAGGATCCACGAACTCCTTATGATTTTTCAATTTTTTTTCAATCAAAGAAAATTTACAAAAACAAAACACACCATGAATTTAGACTAAGATAATCAAATCGTGGAAATAGAATAAATCGGTGTGATGATATTTGATAGGAAAATCAACTCAAACAAACATAACATATTTTCACAGTGAATATGGAAACTCCTAACAAATGAACTCAAAATTGTCTTTAGGTTTAAAAGAGATGAATTTAAATGACATCGACTCAATTTAATCAATACATTAAAGCCTAAAATGATTTTCACACTAATAACGTCAAAAACTACGTAATGCTTTTTCAGGACGTGCAAACCCATTGATATATTTCCAACCAAACACCCTCATAAATAATTAAAAAAATATATTTTTCTATTGAGGTGATAAAACTAAACTATTTGGCCACTTTTTGGCATATTCTCTTTTTATTGCCTTAATATTTTCTTAAGCTCTTTTCAAACGGTAGTTTTCACAACAAGATTATTATTCTCTCGCAGCACTTTCCCATGTTCACTTATCATTTATTAAATTTTAAATAAAACATCACGGACAATGATTCTTACATGCACTACTTTCATTGTCAAGTTTTATCGCATATGATTCGTTTTAAAGAAGGGAATGAGATGAAAAAATCTCGACCAACATGTGATAGTCAAGCACAATAATCAAATAAATCCATGCAAGTGTGAATTAATGGAAATCGTGAGTCAAACATGTAGAAAGTAATCTCAAATATCATCTTAATGACTCCAAACATTATAAAGCACAAGGATGAAATGATGTATCGTCTTAAAATACTATCAAGTAGTCACATGGATATGGAATGATGTTGTGACATAGTCATCCTAAATGTACATCCATAAACGGTGTAAAACTAAATATGAAAACACTTTTTTCTCTTTTTCCAAAAATTATTTTTCTCAAAAAAAGAAAATCTTTATGTATATTTTTAAAAAATTTTAAAAACAAGAAAATAATTGAATTTTGTGGCAAATATATCAAAATGAAAAAAAATAAATAAATAGGTGGTGCACACTAGCAATAGGCATAAATTATCATCATGAAAATCATATTGTGGAGGCGGAGGAGTTTTCCAAACATGGTGACTTCCTATGAAAAACATCCATCAAATTGTATGAAGTCTTGACTAAAAACTTAACTTGCTCTCTAATATGTGCAAACTCTCTCATGTGATGTGCGGGATCATACAAAGTATTCTGTGTGGGTACGTGCGTAGAAACAGTGGAAAAAAATTATGAGACACACTACCCAACTTAAAATAGAATTCCATAAGGCCTCATATCTACTTACAATGGGTACAAACACACAGGGGCCAAGGAACACCTCTCTCAAAATGTCTAGGACGCACTCTCCTATCGGGAACTGGATGCCTATGTGGGTAAGGCTGAGAGCCATAGGGATTTGTCACAAATTTGGGAACTGGATCAGGTGCAACATTGGAAGTAGACGCACCGTCATAACCTATTACTAATCTCAAAACATTACCCAATGAGGGAATGAGGAGCATCTTTCTAACCTTATTAGATGTGTCCTCTATAGTAACTTTGACCTCCCGACCACGTTCGAGAACTCTCTCGAGTTGGGACACACGAGATTCTAGTTCACTCTCTTCCCAACCTAAGACGATCAACTTCTCACTTAAAGAAACCTTCACTAGATGATGCCTCACCTACACTCAAAACTTCTATATCTATCTCCAAATCTAACACCTTAAGACCTAACTCCTTATTCAACTTTTCGTCTTAAAGTTCTCAGCGTATAATTTTCTAAACCCTTTTTGGAAATTACTTTCACCCTCACTTTCAATCTCATACTCACACTCACTCAAAACACTCAAATCATCATCGGGGCTCTCACATACACAAGTGTCCTCATTGTCGTGGGACAAACTAGGTGTGCTTAAGTGATTATCCATAAAGAAAACACACATACCATGTGATAATTCATCCACGAAATCATTCACTTCCTCATCACTATCGCTAAGAGTTGCTGGCATAGCAATTTTCTTTCCTTTTCTCTTTAGCATAGTGGGACATTCAAAGGCTTTGTGCCCTTTGCCCTCACACTCAAAACATCTCGCATCTTACTTTTTTCACCGCTCTCTTTGGCCTCTTCTTTCTTTTTATTTTTTTCAAGCATCTTTTTATTGAAAGAAATTTCTTTGGAAAATTTGAGAAACTTTTTTAAAAAAATCACAAATATGGTCACATCATCAAAATCAAACTCTCCCTCAGACTCGAACTCAAAAACACTCTCTTTATTCTTCTTCTCTTTCTTTCTAGACAGTTCCTCACTCTTTCTAGATTATGCCTTGAGTGTATGCCCTCTATCCTTATGCTTAACAGTTTTGGGAAACATGTCGATCTCATAAGTTCGAAGGTCTTCTAGGAGTTCTTCTAACCTAAGTGTATCTAATATCCCTAAAGAATAAATGGGATGGTAGTGACCTCAAAATCTTTTTCACAACCCTCATCTTGTCAATAATCTCACCCAAATTAAAACTCGTATTGACTATGTCCGACAACCTAGCATAAAATTCATCAAAACACTTGAACTCTAAGTGTAAAATTTTGCAACTTAGACGCCTTAACTGTATTGGTACGCTCATGTGTCAATTGGAGGATATCCCATGCCTCTGTGGACATGGTGCACGTCATAATATGATGAAACTCGTCAAGAGGGACGGATCCAGAAATAGCACTAAGGCCACGGGAGTTAAAAATACTCCAATTGAAATTATCCTCTGTCCTCTCCGACACAGGTTTGGGAGTGGTGAAATTTTTAGCGGTGACAGTGGGAGGAGTTCTCCCTCTTTCACAAACAATCCAAACACGTTAATACGTTTTAAACCAGATTTCTTTTGGACTTTACAATATGAATAATTCGTGCCATCAGAGACGGCAACCGATTATATAAGTTATCCATTGAAAAAATTGCAAAAATTTTTAAAATCAGATTTAAAAAAAAAAGTCGATATCACAAAAAAAAACTTTGCGGACAAATGATCTCTCGGTAATTGTTTGAAACCTGATCTGCTACCAATTTGAAGAGGTAAAAATCCCGAGCTAAAGCTCTAAAACCAATTTGTAGAATGCGTGATATCGATTATTTATTTAATTCACAAATTTTCAATTTTAAACTTATTTATTTAGAGTCAATCTTCAATCCAAAATTTATTTAAATCTTAATCATGCATCTATGTGATATAAATAAAATATGCAAAGTAAACAAGAGGCAAATGAGATTTAAGAAAAAAAAACCTTTCAGGAAAAACCTTTATTTCACTATCTAACATAAATCACAACTTATAATTATATAGAAAATATGCAATGAATTTCCCGAAGAAAATTCACATAGATCGCAGCCTAGTAACCAGCAAATATCCCCTTGAGAACCTCAATGATCGCAGTCGTCAGTAACCAACTCCCGCAAGAGCTACCAATCCAGCAGTAGAGATGGCACTCTACAAAGATAAACTTCCAAGAAGTATTTGGGTTCCACAAATTATTCACAAAAGGATTTGGATGTTTTGGTGAATCAAAAACTAGGTTTTTAACCCTAAAAGATGAAGACTAAAGGTCTGCTAAAAAGTAGTTTCCGTGTATCAAAAGTCTTAATGAAAAAGGTCTCCAAAATAAGTATTTGTAGCTCAACTAAAATTTTGAGGTGACACATGTCATTAGAAGTCGCTCGAATTATGTTGTAATGTCATTTGAACGTCATTAGATGTCATTACTAACGACCTAAGAAACAACCATTAAAAAAGTAAAACTTTTCATGGTCACTTGAAGCAACAAAGAAACGACCCTTCGAGCGACCTATCAAATAACATTTGATGTCATTAGAAACAGTCATTTGAACGACTTATCAATATCGTTTGAATGACATTTCTAGTTTGAATGACATAAACAAAAAAAAAATTAGAATCTCGCTTACAGGTCTTTAAAATATATTTTGACTTATAAAAATGACTCAGTTTGATAAAAAATCGTTTCAAAAAATATCCCAAACACGTTCTATATGAAATTATACCTTATGTCGCGCATATGTTGAAAATACTTGAGATTCGGATCCGTCATTTTGAACAATGAACGTGAACTTCTTCAACGGTTATAGTGGCATATGGCATATTTTATGTAAACTATGGATTGTGGTAATTATGTCCTTACAAATCATAATACAATGAAGATTGTCAAATTTGATAAAATATTATGACTGGAATTTTCATTATCATCCGTGGAAAGCTAATATATTAGTTTTCCCCTTAAGAAAGAATTTTAGGAAAAAATTATCATGGTTACTAATCAAGAATCGTTATACAGGGATGTAAGAAGTATGGACATAAATGTCGGTAGTCATAGTGAATAATGAATTACCATAAATATAACCTGTAAAGGATTATGATTTTATAAACAGGTGACCCACCTTTGTTAGAAGATTAAGTAATTCAAAGAACACAACTAAATTTCCAGTCTAAGATAGCGTATTGAGATCAAGAAATAGGATATGTGTTCCAAGTAGTACCCAGCTTTATAGTTAAATATTTGAAGATGGTCATTTTACGAAATTCATCTTTCATCCCACTATACAAAGATGTGTAAGGATCTTTAAAAAGTGTTTTGGTGAAACTACATGAAGAAATAGGTTTCATAGTTTATATTTGTTTGCTTGATTTCTAAACAATTGAAAGCTTATTACTAGAAACTACCAGGAAGATTACAAACATCTACCTATGACATAGTGCAACTAAAAAAATATTACCATATATTTGTGGTAAGCTTACCTAAGTGTTCATATTAAAGATTTCATTTAGGTTATAGGATATTAGTTATTTCATTTTTATCATTTCCTTCCCATAAAAAATTCTAGTTCTTTAGACACTAGAGCGAAATAGAATATTCGTGGGATTATTTGACTTCAAAAAATTTAGGATCAATTAATTGTAACTGTGATGATGTGTGTCTAGATTATAAGAAGAGTTTTCTACAACCCATGGAATAAATTTAAACATTAAATTCTAAGTCTATACAAATAACTATTTTAGCTAAATCGTGTAATACATATTAAGATATTTTTATCTGGTACAAACAATAGATGGAAGAAAGATGTTAGTGAAAATTTAAAAATTAACATAGGTCAAGTTGGGGAAGTAAACTTCTTATAAGGAGTGTAGGATGTAATAACTCAATATTTATATGCTCATATATGAGAAGAGTGCGCTTGTGTTCAAATAAGTAAGTTATTTAATTAAACTCATTTTTTATTAATTAAGTCCTAAACATGCATCTATGTGTGATTGATGATGATAAAATCAAGTAAGAACATTCAAACACACACAAGTGAGGAAAAAACCCCCAAAGGGGTAAAACCTTTTATTTTCACTATAATTTTGTAAGAAAATGGCTTACACGGATTACAATGAAAATATGTAAAATAGAAATACCCTCAGGTGTCGGTTCTGATGTCGTCGACAGGAACTATCCATTTCCAGTAGGGCAGCAATGAAGAAGATAACGACTTCCTCACAAATTACTCCAGATGACTAAAAGATCCTCTTAAAGGTTTAAAGATTCACACACATATATGGGAATGGTTTTGTGAATCAAAAAGGTTTAGAAAACCTTAAAAAGAAGAAGTCTTATTCTAGATTGTTTTCGCAGAATTTTGAGATTGCAGAAAGACTTAAAAATTGTATAGAAGGTGAACAGGTATTTATACAAAAATCGAGGCAGTGACTGTTCGAACGAGATAGCCATGTCGCTCGAACGAATGATAGATGTATTTCGAATGAGATCGCGCGACATGACTATCTCGCGCGAACGACAGTCAAAGTCATTTGAGCGAGCTCGTCGTTCAAGGCACTTCACTTCTACACTTGGAAAAAATTCTACTTTTGATAAAAATTAATCCAGACTTCAAAAATAATTTTCAAAAACATTTCCCAAATATTTATACAAATATTAAAGCTCCAATAAACCATTTTACCGATAAAGTGTAGTAGAATAGTGGGAATGAGCTGAGCAGCACGTCGCATGTAGCATGATGCACGTGAAGATGATGGATGCATTGAATTCGGATAAAGACCATCAAGGATGATCGTGTTGAAATGTAGAATGTAGCGGTATCAGACATACAAACTGTGATCTAGGAGAAAATAGAAAATTCCTAGATTCTACCCCAGACATTTATAAAATTATTTCCTTACAATATATAGTTTCCTTTTAAAATTGTGTGTTACTTAATATTTACTAAATGTTATATTGTTACATATGTGGTATTCTGGGTTTTCAGTATAACAAACTACATTTTTAAACATGATGAATCAACTATAAATTGGATCAAATCGAAGTCTTATGACATGTCCTAAGGTAAATGATAAGTTTGGGGGTAGAAAATGTAATTTTATGAACTTTAGGAACTTTGTTTTAATAAAGAAAGTTTCAAGGACTAAAATAAAAAGTGTATAAAAAGGAACATTTTATATATTAAATATTTTCAAAGACCTCTAAGAAATATTGAAAAAATACAATGTGAAATTACCAAATTACCCTTCATGTATAAAATGACCTTTATACACTTACTACCATTCCAACTCGTGCTTAACACCTTTCCACCTCATGCTTGACAACTCGTGCTTCATTTTGACACCTACACCTTACACGTGTTATCCATAGAGATAGCTAAAACACTTGTCACTATTTAGTGATATTATGACTGTAATACTCTTTCGGCACATGACACCTTAGCGCTGACTCGTCATTGTAAAGCTTAGTCACCTAGACACATGTCAACACTGTAATATCTTTGGAAACCTATAAATAGGGTCTTTAGGATCACTTGATACTCACACCAATTCGTTGAGAATTATAGAAATAAATAGTGAGAGAAAGTGTGGGAAAGTTTCAAAAGAAGTTCTTAAGGATATTCATCTTAATGTAATCTTCTACTAATGCTCTAATGCATCTTTATAGTTTTAATTTGTTGTTTTATAGCTATACTAAGTAGAAATATTGGTAAACACACTAAAGATCCATTTTAGTGAAGATAAAATTGTAGGGTTTTCTAAATTGAATTATTTTATGAAATTAAAACATAGAATTCTTTTCATAATAAATTATTAAGTATCGAAAAGGTACTTTCACTAATGAATCTATAGTCTTTTAGTGATGAAAATTTATATTATTTATTATTTCCAAACGCGTAATAGATAAATTACAATTATTATTGAATTTACTAATTTTTCAAACTGAAACTTGTTTATAATTACATATAGTATTTTGAAATAAATTTTGTTATTGTGGAATACAATTAAGTAATTCCAAAGTCAGGCTCAGTGAAATTCTATCTAGATGAGATGGTATTTAAGTGGTCCCTGTGACCCTCCATCTCTACTGGGAATGAATTCGAAAATGTTCTGTATAGATGAGCTGGTATTTAAGTGGTGCCCCTGTGGCCCACCATATATATATGTGACAACCCGCAATCCGAAATAAAGGGTGGCCAACCCTATACCCCGATGAAACAGGAAACATAGATAAATATCATTCTCAGCATCACAGTAAACATATAGAGTATCGGGAATAACCACACAATATTCCAGAAAACGGGTTATCAAAAATTTTAGTTTTGAAATTTAAAGGAAACATTTTCAAACAACCCATAATAGAAAAGAGGGTGGAAACTCCCACAAGCATATCTATATACCAACAAAATAAGAAAAGGATCGAATGAAACATCGATCAATAAAATTTACTTAATACACAATAGGTCACAGGTGTCACATAATACATCCATTACACAATTACAACGGTTTGGGCCACACGCCCGAAAAAAGACTGATCATAACTAGATAACAAAAATGGAGGCGTCTACACAAATATCCTATGATACCCGCAAAATGTCACGGCTCCTCAAAAGACAAAGGGATGGGAAGGTCATTACGGGAGCCCTTGCGGTGGAACACCTGGACGAACAAAGAATATACATGCACAACCAGAAAATGAAGAACCGGTTAGAGGCCGGTTTAAGATTATCACTAGATAAATGACAGGTATGACAATAATGTACAAGTAAGTATGGATGATATTCTAGCATTGAAACATCATATAAAGAACTAAGATAGACAAATGATTATACAAATGAAATCCAATTATATAAGAATTTAAAAGTACTTATAAGCCTTTTTCATCTTTCATCATTTCTATTCCATCTTCTTTTCATTCCTTATCATGAATGCATTTACTACCATGTGCTCTTTATGGCACTTATCTCAATAGTATGCTCTTTATGGCATTAATGTTCCATCGAGTCCAACTCGATAATAGAATAGTTATAAATATAAATATAACGATTCTAAGACCACCCATCCGGGTTTCCCCACTGTGCGCGTCCCTAAATAACCATCATCTTTCAGGGCCTAACATAAGACAACCTAGGATCCTATCGCAAACGTCGGGAAGCGGCCATATGCCTGCGGGGTAGTCAAGACCATACCCAGAATCTCCTACCCATCGCAGAAAAATATAAAACAACCGCTCATATGGCCTAGGACTATATCCACCCTGCATTCAATAGCCAGGGGGCTTCACCTCACGCAAGGACTTCCCTTAAGATGGTATTTAGAGAGGTGTGTAACATCCATTTTATTTATATCCATTACATGATTTTAGTAAATTATCATTTACTTTCTCCATTTATCCTTATATCAAATGCATTAAGATTATCCGGAACTGAATGTATTTCGTATCGTCAAAACCTCCTCGATAAGGAATCAGACTCCCAAGTTATTTTCCAAAGCCTCCTTTTAGGAATTATGATAGACCATCAAGTCAAACCTAGCTCGGGTTAACTCCTAAAGTCTCCAAATTTGACCTTAAGATCCCCTAGGTGTTTATACAACTATGCGAAAGAAGAAATGCCTAATCATTACTTTAAATTTCCCTTAAAAGAACCCTAGATGAACCCTTTCGAGTCTAGGGAGTCAACCCAACTCAACTAATACTCTAAAATCCTATATTTACTTCATTTAAGAAGGCCCCTACTCACTAATCCTAAAGAAAAGGGTTTAAAATTTAAAAAGAAAATTTGAAAAAGAGCTGGGTTTCCGAATCGATTCGGGGCCTAACCGAATCGATTCGGTCAGAAGATATGGGATTCTGCATTTGCCGAATCGATTCTCCCATAAGTCCGAATCGATTCGCCCAATAAACCTGGGTTTCTGCATAGATGCCGAATCGATTCGAACAAGGCCGAATCGGTTCGGTTCACAAAACCTGAGCACTGGACCTAAGTGAATCGATTTGCCCAGAGGGCCGAATCGATTCGGGCCTGCAATTTTGCCAAGAATGGCTATGGAGTCTTGGACTCCAACCTCTATCCCAACTCAAATCTCCTCAAACCAAACTCATTTTTCATCACCAATAGATCATCTATACTACTCTCTGAATACTCGATTCATTAAGTCCATGAATACGGCTGGAGCATTTGTGAGACCAAATGGCATCACTCTGAACTTGTAAGACCCATATCTCTTCAAGAAGGAAGTCTTTGAAACATCCTGCTCTCTAATACGTAGATGATAGTACCCCGACCTCAGATCTATCTTCGAAAAGAAAGTTGCTCCCCTCAATTGGTCGAACAGATCATCGATTCGAGGCAATGGATACTTATTCCGTATCGTGACCTTGTTCAACTGCCGGTAGTCCACGCACAACCTCAGTGAACCATCTCTCTTCTTCACAAACAGAATCGGAGCGCCCCAAGGCGAGGTACTCATGTGAATGAATTCCTGACCTAACAGCCGCTCTATCTGATCTCGTAACTCTCGCATCTCCGTCGGAGCCATACGGTATGGAGCGCGTGCTATAGGTCTGGTATCTGGCAATAAATCTATAACAATGTGTATCTCTCGACTGGGGGGTAGGCCTGGTATTTCCTGAAATACATCGAAATACTCATGAATAACTGGAATCGAGTCTAATGGAATCACAACCTCCTTAGAGGTATCCTCCTCTATATAATACAAATGAGCGGTCGAACCTCCCTCTAGGCGTGGCATCGCCACTACAAACATCTCTTGCCCCGGAATGGCAAAAACAATGCTCCTACCTAAGCAATTAATCATGGCTCTATAAGCTGCGAGCCAATCCATACCGATAATAACATCATGCTCATGCATATCTAAGACTAACATGTCCCCAGGTAATACCAAACTACCAATATCTACCCCCACTCCCCGGCATATAAAGAAAATAAGTGACCCACTCCCCAGTGGTGAGTCCACACACGTCATGGTTCTCTCTGATGTGGCTAACAACCCTAAGGCCTTCAAAAAATGCGTAGCTATAAAACAATGAGTCGCTCCAGTATCAAACAAAACTCGACCCATAGTACCATGGATAGGAAACATACCCTCAATTGCGGGTGGTGCCTGTGGAGCTGTTTCCTGGTGGACGTTATAGACAAGTCCGTACTGTAACTACCCCTGTTGCACTGGAGCTGCTGGAACGGCTGGTAGGGCTGGCACCTGGGCTGGAGTTGGGAGTGCATCCGAAAAAAGTGGTCTATGTGGCTCATTACGGGCACCCTGCTGCTGTGGGGCTCTATGTCCTTTCGGACAATCCTGGCGCCTATGGCCATGTCTACCACACCCAAAACATCGACCCTTGAAGTTACCTCCCCTCTATCCCTACTGACCACGGCCCTGCTAGCCGTTACCTCCCCGCCACTGGCCCTGTTGGCCCTGATTAGCACGCTGTTGGCCCTGCTGGCCCTGCTGTTGTCCCTGCTGTCGGTGTTGGCCTTGCTGGCCCTGCTGATTAGGCTGGCCCTGCCTATAGCCCCCATATCCCTGCCTAGAATCACCTGAACATAATCGCTTAGCAGGATCCCCCTGATGGGAACTCTGCTCGTGCTGACGAGTCTGTCCATGAGATGGTGCCCCACTGGCACTATTACCACCGGCCCTGCCCTGCTGGCTGGACTCTCCTGCTATCTTTCTTCCCTGAAGATGGAAGCGGTGATCCTGGAAATGTAGCAATGCGGCATTGAGTACATTAGTAAAAGTACTCAGAGATAGATTCCCAATAAGATGGTGACGGATCCTCCAAGCTAACCCGTCCACAAACAACATAATCTTCTTGCTCTCAGTAGGTGCCTCATCTGGCACAATGGTGAGAAGTCTTGTGAACTCCTCCTCATACTCAGCAATGGTAAAGTTCTCCTGTTTCAAATTAAGTAATTTCTGCCTCATCTCAGTCTGCACGACGGGTGGAGAGTTCTTGCGGTCAAACCGCTCCCAAAACGACTGAATAAGGACCGTGTCCCTCTCCTCCAAGGTGGTAGTGGACTCCCACCACTGCAAAGTGGCTCCCACCAGCTTAAAGGAAGCCAATAACTGCTGTTGCACGTCGGTGCACTCATACATATGGAGATGCCGCTGGATGTCTTTCTTCCATTGGCTAACTGTGACAATATCGGAGCTACCTGAGAACTCAGGGGGATGCGCTTTCTGAAAGGCATCCCGAACCCTCTCTCATGCAGATGGAAGCTGTGCTGGTATTGGCGCCACTGCCTGAACCTGGGGTGGAGCCTGCTGAACCACCGTTAGTGCGACATTCACCGCCTGAGCAACAATGGCAGCTACTTCATTTGCATTCATTGTGCCTTGTGCCGAAATTGCTGGCTGCTCGGCCTGGGCACGCCTATCCTTCGCAGCACATCTCGGAGGCATCTCAAACGTGAAGAAGTTTATTAGTCTACAGTCATTATCAAATCTTAAATAGCTGAAAACATAAACTTGCAAGCAAGAATACAACCATCCCATAATAGGGCTCTATAGCAATATCGTTAAGATGAAAGCGAAATAAGCCGTATAAATCCTATGGACACTAGAACCTGAGGCTCTGATACCACCTGTGACACCCCGCCTAATTAAATACCGGGCGATCACTCCTTTATTAAATTAAAATCAAGGTGAACAGTTGGTTCATTCTTAGCATCACTGTCGTAAAAACAAACTTTTCCAAATTAACACCCTAATTAATTAAGCTAAGTGTCAAAACCATTTTTAACCTTTTTAACCAAATAGTATTTTTAAAGAAAAACTTATTTATTTAATTAGTAACAACATTTTCAATAAGTAAGAATCATACAACAATTATCCTGGAACATAATCCCATTACTTTAAACATTCAACATCCAAAATCCCAACATTTAAAACTAAATGTAAAACATACATGCTGAATAAATCCCAAAATCACAGTACGAGAACTAACTGAAATATAAATGTCCCAACAAAATAGGTAAATATTGGAAAGGGCGATACATGCCCAATAAATGAGTATGATAGATGTGGAATCAAGTCAACGAAGTCGTCTATGCAAGTGGCCTGCAACTCCCACCTAAGCTGCAGCACGTTCCTTTCAAGGGATCCTAAGCAAGACGCCCCTGTGGCTGGGCACCTGTAATACATACATATATATACAAGAGAGAGAAAAAGAAGAAGAAACGGGTTAGAGCCCGATAGTGTGTTTGATTTAAGATACGTTTAGCAAGTATTTAAATTGATACGGGCCAATGCAACAACATATTAGTGCGACACTCTCTTGAGAAATTCTCACCTCTCTTCTAATGTGCACACCTATCGCACTAACCTTCCCAACGGTTTGTCTTATCATTTATCGCACTAGTCTTACCAATGATTTAACTTATCTTAGATTACTCGTAAGATTCAAAATTTAACGATTCAATTGTTTGAAAAGAATATTTCAATTAGTAACCATAGTTCTCATTTTAACTTTATTAATCAATAAAGTTTTCCAGTGTCATATTATACTTTCTCAAAATAATTATTTACAATTTGAGTCATCAACCATGTCCTACATGTCACATCACAATAGGCAGTTCCGGATTTTAGAATTTCATATATATATTAACTACTCATAAAATATATATATATCATAACAGCACCCCAAATAAAAACTATGGTGCGGGCATACTCTACTATCCAATCCCTGTATCACTTGTACTAAGGGAATACAAATTCGGAATCACTCTCGAACTGTATTAACACATACTTAAACAATATTGAGGCAAAGTATAGATTCCAAGTCCCTTAGGACCATCTGAACTATCACTGCGATAGCCTGTACCAAGGACACCTATATACAAACAATATGAGGCGAAGCATAGATTCCAAGTCTCTAAGAGGAAAGCACATACCCGCATCTCTTAGGACCGTCTGAATTATCATTTCGATAGCCTGTACCAAGGATATCTATCTTCTAGGGTACAAGTCAATATCCCCCATAAAGGTCCCATCGAGATAAGACTGTCCCAGCGCGGAAACCTCAGGGATAGCAATTAGCATGGGCATGATTTTCACACATAGATAGTATATGCATACACAATCATATAACTATACTAATATTACCATATCAATAATGGGTATATTCTCAAATCCCATAGTTACGACTTTTATTTAACATTATTTAGTTATCACGTATAACCGTTCACATCTTACTTTAATTTTGAGGAACCTTTCCACTTACTACATAACGCTCAGGGATTCTATCACCGGACCGGTCTGCCTTTAATAAAAGAATCGATCCGTCTAAACGGACGATCCGCCTCATATGCGGACCGATCCGACTATTGAAGGCCAGTAGACCCCAGACTGCAAGCGAACCGATGAAGCCTAGAAAATAACCGATTCGATCATTAACGGATCGATCCGCCTCAGAATAAAAGAACCGATCCGATAAATCAGACCGATCCGCCTCAGACCTGGACCAGTCCTCCTGGGATAAACTTAAACGATTTCGCAGAATTTTAGTTATGGGTTTCATCTTCTAACTTACATTAAATCCATATTTTACAATCCCAAACGTCTCAAAATTTGTACTACTAACTTCCTAACATGATATCATACATTTCTTACGTA
Source organism: Sambucus nigra (assembly GCA_949130495.1). NCBI lineage: Eukaryota > Viridiplantae > Streptophyta > Magnoliopsida > Dipsacales > Adoxaceae > Sambucus > Sambucus nigra. The sequence continues at coordinate 302,690,934 of OX422207.1, read as the reverse complement.
AAGCATGTCAATTTACATCACTAAACATGGATTAATTATGCCATAATTCGTTTAAATATTCAAGAACCCTAGAAATCTCTAAATCATGGTTCCAATCTCTTTTTCCAGAATTTTCTGCTTATAAACAACATAATTTCGGGGGTAAATTCCTCTACATGGCAAGGGTTTCCAGAATTATCATTTAACCCATAACTACACGCGATTCCTATCTCAAATCTTAGGTTTTCTTCCATAAAACTCATCCTAATCATTCCAACACTAATATGAAAGATGCATCAACGAAATAACCAAGATAAACACTTGCCTGGGATTTTCGACGTTCTGGTTTGCAGATGATTTTGGTGTGGTTGCGTAGTCCGTTGCGCGATCTACGCATTGGTGGTGGTGGCGGTGCAAACAGATGGTTTTTGGGGCCTTGGACTGCCTTGGAAGCTTTCTTCTTCCCTCTCCTATGGCCGTCACTTGTGTTTGAGTTTTCTAACACTAGCTGACTAACCTAAATGGCTGATATAGATTACTGATTTTCGTGGGTTTAATTAACCATAAATGTGAAGTGACCAAAATGCCCTCCCGGGGTACTAATTAGGCCTAAAAATGCCCCGAGACCCAAACTAAACCCCCTGGTACACTTTTCTGACTATCTCGACCCTTCTGGACGCGTTGGCGCACTCAAAATGACCATACGGACAACTTATAAAATATTCACTTTTTATTTATCAAAATTAGTCCCGACGCGACACGGCGCATCCCGACTCAAATTTCCAAAATTATCATTTTTTCACTCGTGACATTCAATATAACCAATATTACATATTACTTTGCTCATTAGTAATATTCAACAAATTTTCCATAATTACTAACTCTCGTCACGTTAATAATTGTAACATAATTAATTTTCGGATTTTTATTAAATAATTAACTCACATTAAATTTAATAAATCACCAAATTAATATAGCATAAAAATACGGGGTATTACAATTATCTTACATCATCCACCTCTAGTCCGATTTCCCTTCCTCGTCAATGGGCTCCCAAAAAAAGTCCCCCGGTCCAAAACGACCTCGAATCTGCTGTAGGGGTTGCACTTCCAAGAATTCATCAAACCGTGGTCCTTTACCTCTTTTAGGACAATTTATCTTTTTATGACCTATATCTTTACAAAATAAACACTTACCCACAAATCCTTTCTGCCCACTCACATTACTGGAACTCTCATCGCCAAACTTACTTGATGAACCCGAATCTCCAAAGCTCTTTCCCTCTTGCGAAGGAAGACGGTATTCATGACACTTTAGTAGTCCCGCATTCACTACCTCAACGAAAGTCACTAAACTAGGACACTTTAACAAATGTTGTCGAATTTTCAAATCTAATCCTCGAACAAATTTTGATATACACTTATCTTCCGTATTTACCTCACCAGGTACTATCTTTGCCCATTTAGAAAAATCTTTCGCATATTCTGCCACTGTTCTATTAACCTGAAAAATCTTCATATCCCTAGTAGAGGAAAGAAAATACCTTCGATCAAAAAGTTCCCAAAATTCTTTTAGAGATAAAGTATCTCTATGTTCAGATGTGGTGACAGACGCCCATCAATGGAGAGTTGCACCCGATGACCTAAAGGTGGCTAAAAATTGTTTCGGCACCTCACCACACTCAACCATACGAAGGTGACTTTGTATACTAATCTTCCATTGACTTGCATCCATTGCATCAACTCCCCCTGTAAACTCGGGAGGATGCCCTTTACTAAAATCTTCCTTCGCTCTCTCCCATAAAGACAATCCGAAATGGGGTGGGGCTGCTCGAGCGATAGATTATTGATCCATCGTGGAAATGGCAACAGTTACCGCTTATGCCACAATATTGGCAACATTATCCGTAATCATGTTCCTTTGAGGCATTTGGGGTTTCCCTTTGTTTGCCCTGACTGAAAGACCTCCCTTCGGTGGCATCTAAAATAAGAACAATTGTATCAGAACGCCTTTCAAATATTTTTGATTCACAGAAAGATATGGCCGTATGAATGTAACCATCCTAGCAATAAGGCTCTACATTAAGAACTCTTACGGAAGATCGTAGTAACGCACACAAATCCTAAAGATACTAGAACCTGATGCTCTGATACCATCTGTGACAACCCATTCAAAATAATAACGGGTGGCCAGCCCTATACTACATTAAATCAGGTATCCCATATGGCACAGTCTCAACATCAACTGACAATACTAATAATATAAGGCTAACTACCCGAAAATATTAAAAGTGGATTGTCAAAAATTTAAATTTTTTTATTTAACAACAACAACAAAACCAATAGTGCAACATAACCAACAATATACATCAAACTATGATGAGTGATAAGTGCAAACTCCATTTATGTACAAGAGTGCAATACAAAGAACAAATAAAATACCCGAATATGCTGTCGGGTAACAGACAATACAATAATCTGAGAAATGAAATATGAAAGTGTTAATATACAACACTTGAATACTAACTCAATATACAACTTAATCTAAATCCAGATATACAAAGATAGTAATAGACTAAAACAAAATGCCGCAACAGTGTGTTACTGCCACAACTCCACGAATCCTGAATGGTTGAACATCAAAGGCGTCCTTGCGGAGGAACACCTGAAGTAGTACAATATATACATGGAGGAGAAAATATAAACGTGCCAGAGACCGAGTTGAAAAACATTTTATACCAAGTGTATTAAAATTCATAATAATTATAAATGCATTATTACAGGATTAAGGTGGAATCGAACTCTCCATAATAATTCAACTCACCTCTCATCTAAAGCGCGCACTAAGCGTATGCACGTGATCTCTAAATGGATGTCCGATTCTAATTTAGGTAAGAGGATTCTAACTTAAACCCAATTGAAGTATTTAAGTGAAACCATCTAACCTATCTCCCAATCTACACTTATTTCAATAATCTATAAGTTATATACATTAACTTTAGTGTAATAGTTACAGTTATCTTTATAATGTTCATTTGTCGAACATATAAAGTTATATGATCCAATCATGACCACATCAACACAATACATCAACATTCTCATTTACTAGATTATTATACTCTAGTGATGCCCTTATTTGGCATGAATACAATATATATATGTAATTATAATATATGAGTTATTAGCATCAACAGTTATGGACTAAACTCCTCTTGATTCTCAACACGACACTGCGTTTCGTGCGTGGGACATCTCGCCGAGCCGAAATCAAAACAAGGAACCCCCCCCCCCCCCCCGTTACACTTCTCCTGACCATATCAATCCTCGAGGGTCATTATGCCCTCAATGCAAGATGCATGTAACCCAAATTATTATCCAAATTTTAATTAATTAATATACCCAATTCTCAACAGTACGCGACGTTTCATGTGTGGGACGTCTCGCCGAAGTGAAATCCAAACAAGGAACCCCCCGTTACACTACTCCTGGCACTGTCGATTATCGGGCTAGGTGATATATATAAGTAAATATGGGCATCAAGGACTAACTTACCCCCAATTTCCAACATGACACTGCGGTTCGTGCGTGGGACGTCTCGCCGAAGCAAAATCAAAACAAGGAACCCCCCCATGCACTAATCCTGGCAATGTCAGTCCTTGAGGTCCATTATGCCCTCGATACCCAAGTACAAGCACAAGTAATAATAACCATCCAACCGAGATATAACTCGAAGGATGCAGGCTCACATGCTATCATCTTCCAGCAACCCATATACGTAGCAAACTGGGGTCACCTAGTGGGGTTCCACGACACCCACCTCGTGATCAACTCATGCACACGACGTCCCGGGAAGCGGTCATAGCTCCTAACCGGCAAGTGAGAGCGACACATACCCACGACCTCTCACCCCCAAAATAAATAAATGTATATATATGTCATTTGCTGACCACCATGGATGACTATGACCTGGGGAATATCCACACCCGACTCATCTAGCCAGAATGCTCACCCTCTACGCACGTAACTTTCCAATGATAACAAGGAGGGGCTATGCTTAACATGTATATACACCATCATATAGGGTATACATACATCCCACATAATAAAGATATACCATCATATAAGGTATACCTGCAACATCCTTTTCATTTCCATTGTACGCTCTTAGGCGCAATAGATTTAATGTCATTGTTTAGTATATTTCCCTCTAGATATACTAATCGCCAATTCTCACACATCTTCCCAACTTAGTATACGCTATACTATTTCTCGCTTGAAGCTCACATGTAACTTCTAATTTTGAATTATCTCTCAATTCTATTTAAGTTAAGGATGTTCTTTTATCCTAATGCTCTTCAATTAGCATTTCTCATTATGTGAGACATCTCCCAAATCCAACATCAATAAGGATATTTCTATATCCGTATGCACCTCAAATAGCATTCATAATTCTCCATCCATAATAGGGTTCAATTCATTTTATGAACCTTTAAAGTTATCCCATTTGGGATTGGATCCCAAGATCCATTATCTCTAAGTTATTCTCATTATCAAATCGTGAAATCATTATTATCACCAAATAAAACATCCAAATAAAAGTGGGCTTCCCCACTTAGAAAAATACCAAAATCTCTAATCGGTATTCCTCAAAGTTAGTCAATATGACTCCAAAATTTCTTATAAGGGAAACTCGCTAAAAGTCTCCAAAAAATACTCCAAATATCTCCTATAGAGATCCCCAATTGATAACCTCGAACAAAATGGGATGAAATTCTTTTTAGAAAAATAATCCCCCAAAAGCCCTGTTTCCGAATCGATTCGGGCCAATTCTGAATCGATTCGGCCCAGCGAATCGATTTGTCTAGGAAGGCGAATCGATTTGGGTCATCGGACCTGGGATTGTATCTCAGGCTGAATCAATTAGGCTGGAGTCGGAATCGATTCGGTCACTCAAACCTGGGCACCTGCATAATTCCAAATCGATTGAGTAGGAGGCCGAATCGATTTGGCCCTTCAGAAATCTTGAAAATGGATACTTTTTGTAAGCCTGAAATACCCAAAATTCATTTTAATCCTTTTTCTCTTCATTTCTCTTAAACCCAATCACATATATCATCAATAATCATCCTAGAATACATATAAACTAATTTCCATCCTCAAATCAAAGTTCTACTCATCAAATCTAAGATTATTCCCAAAAGTTAGGTTTTGTTAAACTAAACCGAAAACCCAAAATATCAATCCACAAATCATGCAATAATTGGTAAATAACAATTATTTAGCAAGTTTAATCACTTGCCTCGGGTTCGTAGGGTCTGAATCCACCTTGAGATCGTGTATTGACCGGAAATCTCCACTTTCTCCCTATTTTCTGCTTCCTTTTCTTCTTATCTCTCTCTCTCTTTCTTTCTTTCTTTATTTTTATCTTTCTCTCTTTGGTGAAATATCTCCCGTAGGGTTAATAATCCCTAAATCCCTAGATATGCATCTTTAAATGATAATACACACTTTAAATGACCCGGTAACTTTAATTCGAGTCAAACAGTCCTAATTTATTTCGGAACCTAAATAGACCCCAAGTACAGTCATTTCGACTTTCTCGACCCTTCCAGACACTATAGTACCCTCGGAATCGACATTCGACACTCTTTCTAAAACATCTAATTTTGACCTCAATTGCCAATTTAATTATTTTTCCAATAAAATATTATTTATTTCTCCCAAAATAAATAACTCCTTGTCTCCAAGACCTCGGGTTGTTACAAAATTCCCCACTTACAGAAATTTGTCCTCAAAATTTTTAGCTAAGCCTAATTATCCAAAGTTCAACTAGTTCTACTACACTCACCCTTACTAATCCTATCTCCAAACTTCTAACATCCCACGACGAATTAATTTAATTTAATTTATTTTAAGTTGAATATGAGTTACATAAAACCAATTTCCACAACAAGGGCGCCCATACACCCTTTATATTTGAGCTTTATGCTCACAGTAATAAAAAATGAGTCTTTATTTTCCTCCAAAGTTCCACATTTCCATAAATATAATACTAACATTTTAATAGTGTGAAAATTTTGAATGGTCCAAAGAAATAAATCCTCTCAATTCCTGGCATTCGCCACTTTCGTGCGGGGGACGTCTGGCAAAAGAGAAATCCAAAGAGGGAACCCTCCCAATACACTACTATGTGACGACGTAGGGGATTGAGAGTTTGTTAAATCCGAACTAGAGTTTGAAAAATTTAATTTTATAAAAGTCATTTTGAAAGGGCCCAAAGGCCAATAAAAGTTTTATTTTGAAAATAGTTTATTTTGAAAACGGTTTATATAATATAATATAATATAAAATGCCTTATGTCCAACACAAGGTCTTTTGAATCATCATATATATAACAATATGTAGCTCACAAATATTATCATAATCATGAGCATAAATTTTCCTGCGTCCCATCAATCCACAATCTCAACTTTCAAACATAAACAACATCTTTCAACATTTTAATATATCGCCATTTATAAGGCTCATCCATAACTGGAATACAACAATTATAATAGTCTAATCATGACTATATAAAAAGAAGTAGCTTTTATCATAACTACTTATCACCATTACCATTCTTACATTTACCACAAGGTTTAAAGCTCTTTTTTAGCACCTTTGAAAATCGTCTATTCTTTTACAAAATAATAGAATAAGAGCCTATCTTGCTCAAAATTCCCCTTAGGGTCATTACATACATAATAGGGATATAGTACTACCCTTTCACAAATATCTCACATACGATATCCCCAAAAATCATTTTAGTAATTATCCTATTTATAAAGGAAAATTATCTTACATCATCCACCTCTAGTCCGATTGCCCTTCCTCATCAGTGTACTCCCAAACAAAGTCCCCCGGTCTAAAACGACCTCGAATCTACAGTAGGGGTTGCACTTCCAAGACTTCATCAAACCGTGGTCCTTTACCTCTTTTAGGACAATTTATCTTTTTATGACCTATTTCTTTACAAAAGAAACACTTACCCACAAATCCTTTCTGCCCACTCACATTACTGGCACTCTCACCGCCAAACTTACTTGATGAACTCTAATCTCCAAAGCTCTTTCCCTCTTGCGAACGAAGACGATATTCATGACACTTTAGTACTGCCGCGTTCACTACCTCAATGAAAGCCACTAACCTAGGACTCTCTAACAAATGTTGTCGGATTTTCAAATCTAATCCTCGAACAAATTTTGATATACGCTTCTCTTCCGTATTTACCTCACCAGGTACTAGCTTTGCCCATCTAGAAAAATCTTTCGCATATTCTGCCACAATTCTATTACCCTGAAAAATCTTTATATCCCTAGTATAGGAAAGAAAATACCTTCGATAAAAAATTTCCCAAAATTCTTTTATAGATAAAGTATCTCTATGTTCAAATGTGGTGACAGACTCCCACCAATGGAGAGCTGCACCCGATAAACTAAAGGTGGCTAAAAATTGTTTCTGCACCTCACCACACTCAACCATACAAAGGTGCCTTTGTATACTATTCTTCCATTGATTTGCAGCCATTGCATCAACTTCCCCTGTAAACTCGGGAGGATGCCCTTTACTAAAATCTTCCTTCACTCTCTCCCATAAAGACAATCCTAAATGGGGTGGGGCTGCTCGAGCGGCAGATTGCTGAGTCATTGTGGAAACGGCAACAATTACCGCTTGTGCCACAATATTGGCAACATTATCCTTAGTCATGTTCCTTTGAGGCATTTGGGGTTTCCCTTTGTTTTCCCTGAATGAACGACCTCCCTTCGGTGCTATCTGAAATAAGACCAATTGTATCAGAATGCCTTTCAAATAATTTCGATTCACAGAAAGATATGGAAGTATGAATGTAATCGTCCTAGCAATGAGGCTCTACATTACGAACTCTTACGGAAGATCGTAGTAACGCACACAAATCCTAAAGATACTAGAACCTGATGCTCTGATACCATCTGTGACAACCCATTCAAAATAATAACGGGTGGCCAGCCCTATACTACATTAAATCAGGTATCCCAGATGGCACAGTCTCAACATCAACTGACAATACTAATAATATAAGGCTAACTACCCGAAAATATTAAAAGTGGATTGTCAAAAATTTAGAACTTTTTATTTAACAACAACAACAAAACCAATAGTGCAACATAACCAACAATATACATCTAACTATGATGAGTGATAAGTGCAAACTCCATTTATGTACAAGAGTGAAATACAAAGAACAAATAAAATACTCGAATATGCTGTCGGGTAACAGACAATACAATAATCTGAGAAATGAAATATGAAAGTGTTAATATACAACACTTGAATACTAACTCAATATACAACTTAATCTTAATCTAGATATACGAAGATAAGAATAGACTAAAACCAAATGCCGCAACAGTCCGTTACTGCCACAACTCCACGAATCCTGAATGGTTGAACATCAAAGGCGTCCTTGCGGAGGAACACCTGAAGTAGTACAATATATACATGGAGGAGAAAATATAAACGGGTCAGAGCCCGAGTTGATTTTTTTTTATAGCAAGTGTATTAAAATGCATAATAATTATAAATGCATTATTACACGATTAAGGTGGAATCGAACTCTCCATAATAATTCAACTCTCCTCTTATCTAAAGCGCGCACTAAGCGTATGCACGTGATCTCTAAATGGATGTCCGATTCTAATTTAGGTAAGATGATCTAACTTAAACCCAATTGAAGTATTTAAGTTAAACCATCTAACCTATCTCCCCATCTACACTTATTTCAATAATCTATAAGTTATATACATTAACTTTAGTGTAATAGTTATAGTTATCTTTATAATGTTCATTTGTTGAACATATAAAGTTACATGATCCAATCATGACCACATCAACACAATACATCAACATTCTCATTTATTAGATTATTATATTCTAGTGATGCCCTTATTTGGCATGAAAACAATATATATATATATGTAATTATAATATATGAGTTATTATCATCAAGAGTTAAGGACTAAACTCCTCTCGATTCTCAACACGGGACTACGTTTCGTGCTTGGGATATCTCGTCGAGGTGAAATCAAAACAAGGAACCCCCCGTTACACTACTCCTGACCGTTTCAATCCTCGAGGCTCATTATGCCCTCAATGCAAGATGCATGTAACCCAAAATATAAACCAAATTTTGATTAATTAATATTCCCAATTCTCAACAGTACACGACGTTTCATTCGTGGGACATCTCGCCGAAGTGAAATCCAAAGAAGAAACCCCGTCGTTACACTACTCCTGGCACTGTCGATTGTCGAGATAGGTGATATATATATATATATATATATATATATATATATATAAGTAAATATGAGAATTAAGGACTAACTTACCCCCAATTTCTAACATTACACTGCGGTTCGTGCGTGGGACGTCTCGCCGAAGATAAATCCAAACAAGGAACCCCCCTATGCACTAATCCTGGCAATGTCAGTCCTTGAGGTCCATTATACCCTCGATACCCAAGTACAACGACAAGCAATAATAACCATCCAACCGAGTTATAACACGAAGGACGCAGGCTCACATGCTATCATCTTCCAGCAACCTATATTCGTAGCAAACTGGGGTCACCTGGTGGGGTTCCACGACACCCACCTCGTGATCAACTCACGCACACGACGTCCCGGAAAGCGGTCATAGCTCCTAACCGGCAAGTGAGAGCGACACATACCCACGACCTCTCACCCCCAAAATAAATAAATGTATATATATGTCATTTGCTGACCACCATGGATGACTATGACCGGGGAATTTCCACACCCGACTCATCTAGCCAGAATGCTCACCCTCTACGCATGTAACTTCCCAATGATAGCAAGGAGGGGGTATTCTTAACATATATATATACCATCATATAGGGTATACATACATCCCACATAATAAAGATATACCGTCATATAAGGTAAACCTGCAACATCATTTTCATTTTCATTGTACGCTCTTAGGCGCAATAGATTTAATGTCATTGTTTAGTATATTTCCCTCGAGATATACTAATCGCCAATTCTCACACATCTTCCCCACTTAGTATACGCTATACTATTTCTCGCTTGAAGCTCACATGTCACTTCTAATTATGAATTATCTCTCAATTCTATTTAAGTTAAGGATGTTCTTTTATCCTAATGCTCTTCAATTAGCATTTCTCATTGTGTGAAACATCTCCCAAATCCAACATCAATAAGGATATTTCTATATCCGTATGCACCTCAAATAGCATTCATAATTCTCCATCCATAATAGGGTTCAATTCATTTTATTAACCTTTAAAGTTATCCCATTTGGGATTGGATCCCAAGATCCATTATCTCTAAGTTATTCTCATTATCAAATCGGGAAATCGTTATTATCACCAAATAAAACCCCCAAATAAAAGTGGGCTTCCCCACTTAGAAATATACCAAAATCTCTAATCGGTATTCCTGAAATTTAGTCAATATGACTCCATAATTTCTTATAAGGGAAACTCGCTAAAAGTTTCCAAAAAATACTCCAAATATCTCCTATAGAGATCCCCAATTGATAACCTCGAATAAAACGGGATGAAATTCCCTTTAGAAAAACAATCCCCCAAAAGCCCTGTTTCCCAATCGATTCCGGCTAATTCCGAATCGATTCGGCCCAGCGAATCGATTCGGCCAGGAAGCCGAATCGATTCGGGTCATCAGACCTGGGATTCTATCTCAGGCCGAATAGATTCTACTGGAGTCCGAATCGATTCGGTCACTCAAACCTGGGCACCTGCATAATTCCAAATCGATTCAGTAGGAGGCCGAATCAATTCGGCCCTTCAGAAATCTCGAAAGTGGAAACTTTTTGTAATCCTAAAATACCCAAAATTCATTTTAATCCTTTTTCTCTTCATTTCACTTCAACCCAATCACATATATATCATCAGTAATCATCCTAGAATACATATAAACTAATTTATATCCTCAAATCAAAGATCTACTCATCAAATCTGAATTTATACGCAAAAGTTAGGTTTTGTTAAACTAAACCTAAAAAACAAAATATCAATCCACAAATCATGCAATAATTGGTACAAAACAATTATTTAGCAAGTTTAATCACTTGCCTCGGGTTCGTAGGGTCTGAATCCGCCTTGAGATCGCGTATTGATCGGAAATCTCCACTTTCTCCCTCTTTTCTCCTTCTCTCTTTCTTTCTTTCTTTTTCTCTTTCTCTCTTTGGAGAAATATCTCCCATAGGCTTAATAAGCCCTAAATACCAAGATACACATCTTTAAATGATAATACACACTTTAAATGAACCGGAAACTTTAATTCGAGTCAAACGGTCCTAATTTATTTCGAAACCTAAATAGACCCCAAGTACAGTCATTTCGACTTTTTCGACCCTTCCGAACACTATGGTACCCTCAGAATCGACATTCGACACTCTTTCTAACAACATCAAATTTTGACCTCAATTGCCAATTTAATTATTTCTCCAATAAAATATTATTTATTTCTCACAAAATAAATAACTCGTTGTCTCCAAGACCTCCGGTTGTTACAATAACATACGTATATCCATCCCTCAGAGTATACCTCGCCGGATGAGTGCCTCTAAAGAGCTATCCCACTAGGTGTGCTCAAATAACCTAGTTACCCAAGTTGGGTTCGCTCACCAACCTGGCCTAAAACATAAACGAAGTGGAGGCGGTCATATTACTTCCCTGAAAGTGAGATAATCTCCTCACCCATATACCAGACGCTATGACCTGGGGATATACTCACCCTACTCCTAAAGCTAGGGGATTCACCCACATCGCGCAACCTCCCTTGATAGCACTATAGTATATAAATTAAATAAATATCTAATCACTGATATTTAATAGCACACACAATAAGTATACACACATATATATACTGTCACTACACCTTATATATATATTATAAACCCCGGCTTTATCGTGTACTCAAAAACCCGTAACACTAGCCTGTAATTCCCCGAGTCTCTGGCCCGACTCAACTTAATTAATTTTCTCCCTTATAAAATTATCATTATCCCAAGTTTGTGGTCCGACTATAATATATTTAAATGACACTCAATTAGTATAATATTTTTCCCGAGTCTGTGGTCCGACTCTAATTAAATTAATTAACACACCTATAAATTTAATACCTTCCCGATTCTATCGTCCGACTATAATTATATTAATTAACACACCTATTAATTTAATACCTTCCCGAGTCTATCGTCCGACTCTAATTAAATTAATTAACCCACGTATTAATTTAATACCTTCCCGAGTTTGTGGTATGACTCTCATTTAATTAATTTACACATTAATTAATTAATACCCTTCCCGAGTCTATCGTTCGACTATAATTAAATTAATTAACACACCTATTAATTTAATAGCTTCCCGAGTCTATCGTCCGACTCTAATTAAATTAATTAACACACCTATTAATTTAATACCTTCCCGAGTCTATCGTCCGACTCTAATTAAATTAATTAACCCACCTATTAATTTAATACCTTCTTGAGTCTGTGGTCCGACTCCCAGTTAATTAATTTAAACATTAATTAATTTATACTAAACCGAGCTTGTGGTACTACTCTCCTTTAATTAATTTACACACTAATTAATTTATACCAATCCTGAGTCTACAATCCGGCTCTAAATTAATTAATTACAACATCAATTAATTTAATACTTTTCCGAGTCTACTTTCCGACTCTACCTTCATTAATTAACTCATCCATTAATTTAATAACTTGGTGTCACCTAACCATTATCCCCAGACTCGCTCACTTGGCCCGTAACTTAATATTTCCTGAGTCTATATTCCGACTCCAAATTAATTTACTCTCTCAATAATTAATTAAATACTTTGGTGTCACTTAACCACCATACCGATACTCGCTCACTTAGTCCATTTTTACATCTCATAATTTTATTCCCACAACGTGTCACACATCCATCTCCATAAATTTCCCAATTATATTTACCTATAATTACCAACATACCCGGACTCACCCACTTGGTCCATAATTAAATATTTCACCTCAATTTCTTTAATAATGTAGCGTCACCCAACTACAATACCCGAATATTATTCCTCGGCCCAACATCGCTACTTATGAATTATTTTCCCAAATTCGTTCATCTCATGACATACCGTTCACACCCTCCTAAACCCAATTATATCACCCTATAATTGTTAAGGAAATATGTGTCCCATATGAATTTATCACTAAATAAAAGTAAGGGATTAAATCTTAAATAAAATCCTCTTTATAAAAAAACTGACTGAACTGTCAATTTTATGGGACCGTCGATCTATCGATCCTCCTGGGTCGATCGATCGATCGAGCAGGTGATCGTCTTCCCCGGCTTTCTGTTTCAGCCATTAATGAACCCTTAAGCTTTTGGTTTCTTACCAAACCTTTACCCAAATCACAACCAACATACTCTCCACATAAGAAAAGGTTCTTAACACCCTACAGACCTTAATCCATCAACAAATTTAAACAAAATCCTAAGTATATTCAATTTGGGCTTTTCACCCGGGTCTCGTTCTACAAAATTCGACCCTACCGTATTCTGTCCATGTAATCACTATACATGTTCTAATCCACTATACAATTTAGTCTTAACAGACCCAAATCATAACTTAATAGCCATTGAGTAATTAAATTCGCTCATTACTCTAAATTCATAATGACTCAATTTTAATTATGTTTATACACCCAAAACGAATTTTGATTTACAGATCACTATGATATGAATTGATTATCATCAATTTAGAAATCACAACAGTTAACCACTTGCCTGGAATTGTTCGTGGAGTCTGATCCATTGGTGTAGTCCCTTAATTTGGCTCCAAAATCCCCAAATTGGCTCTTGATTTTCTTTCCCTAAATCTCCCTCTCAAGCCCTAGGCTTAGAATTTGTGTTTACTGTTATTTAACAGTTCTCCATTAGGTTAAAAATATTAATCCCGTTTTTGGCCATCTAGGCCTAATTAAAATGGCCCAACTCACCCCGTGTGGGCCCAGCTATATCCAAAAATACCCCGAGACCCAATTACGACCCCCGGGTACTCTTTTCGGACTATCTCGACCCATCCGAACGCAACCGCGCACTCAGAATTGCCATCCGAAATACTTTTTAATATTTCCAAATTTCAACCTCAAAATACGACACACATTAATTCGAACAATTAAACTTAAAGTCGCCAATTATAATTAATTCGGCTCACTCAAATAAATTCTCCAACTCATGAATTTGAGTTTCTCCAATTTAAATATTTTTATAACTCCCAAAAATAATTAAATATTAAATCATCAAAATTATGGGGTGTTACATACTCCCTCCCCCCCCCCCCTAGAAAGGAATTTCATCCTCGAAATTAAGATGAGCGTAATGTTCCAAGCTTCGCATATTACTCTCTAGTCATCTGCCTCTAAGCCTGCTATATCTATCCCATTCGCTTCTAACCATACGTTACACAAGTATGCATTTAGATTAACCATGGCGCCCATACACCCTATACCTATGCTTAACCGCACAAAATTTGCCTTAATTAACCCGGGTGCCCATACACCCTATCCCCGTGCTTTACCGCACGAAACTTACCCGACTATGCTAGTCGTAATTCGTAATATAACTTCAAACCCGTAGTCATATCACACAGACATATATATATATATATATATATATATATATATACGTAATGCCCGGGTACCTAACCCATGTACTAACGTCCAAACACCTTCCCACAAAATACTTGTCTCTCAACACAAAAGTACATATGCTTACTCTCATGTTACCAAAGACGACATAAAGTATCGCGTCATTACCATCACTAGTCCTTGAGCAAAATAAACACCAAGCTATCTCTCTTTGCTCGAACATAATTCTAACCACCCTGATTCACTTCATTAAACAACCCTACTTACCGGGATAAAATGTGCAAACACAAGACCTCACTATGTGCCTATAACATATATACACACATATATATAGGCTATACACCCTATCAGCTGATACCTAGTACCAAACGTATCCTGGTGTCGCGAACACTAAAACTTACCCCGACTATTTATAATAGTTCAAACCCATCGCTATCCAGCCGATATTTAGGAAATATTATCAACCCTACTCCCATAATTCTCGAAAGTAGTAACTCTTCTTATAATTCAAACCTTCACTCAGTGTACACCTCCACTCTCCCGTGAAGGACACCACAGAACTCCGCCACCCCACGCAAAGTTTATCCACATACTATAGCTGCTACAGCCAGCGCACCCACTCAATTCGACTCACCCGCGAACTCTAGTGAAAATAATTCTTATATTGTGACATACTCCTTGTCACTCAAAAATATACCCCATGCCCATAGGGTAAAAATAATTACCTCCATACTCCAGCTGCAACGGTTGATCCTCGGGTTCCGGAGCATCTTCTCCCTGCCCGAATGCACCCATGACTTGCTTTAGTGGTCGTATATCCAGGACCTCATCCTATAGTTGACCCCTGCCTCGCTTAAGACAAACTCTCTTCATGTGTCTCTCTTTCCCCCAAAACGAAACACCTTCTAATACATTCACCCTGCCACTGGTCCCTTTCATGCCGACCTTGTTGGAATTCCTGGCCATCCTGCCGATAGCCTCCAGTTCTAACTCGTTTGGCATGATTTCCCTACCAAAAATCCTACCCCTGATCTCCCCCTGTCTTCTGCTAGGATACCTCACTGGTACCGTTCCCTCCTGCCTTATCCGACTGGCAAATTTCCACTCCCCTCCCGCTTCGTTTCACGTGGAAGCGATATTCCCGACATTCCAGGAGTGGTGCGTTAATGACATCAGTAAAATCTTCTAATGCGGGATTACTAATAAAATGTTGCCTGATTTTCCAGACAAACACATCCATAAACCTTGCTTTGTTTCTCTCTTCATTGCTTACCTCATCCGGTACCAACTTTGCCAATCGAGTAAATTTTTCCTCATAATCGACCACTGAACGGTCTCCCCGAGTCACCTCTCTAAATTTTCTCCTCATTCCGGTCTCAACCAATGGAGGAAAAATACGTGCGGTTGAACCACACCCAAAACTCTTCAATAGCTAGTGTATCCCTTTCCTCAACTGTGGTGATTGACTCCCACCACTGTAGCGCTGCTCCCACTAAACTAAAAGTGGCTAGCATTTGCTTCCGCATCTCATCGGAATCTCCCATGCGTAGGTGACACTGAATATCTCTCTTCCTTAACACGCTAGGACTACATCTGAAACCCCTCGTAACTCTGATGGGTGCCCACTCTTGAAAAACCTCTCGTACTGGTTTCCACCTCGACGACCCCGCGCGGGCCTGAACATTTGGCGCCACTAACACTTGTGGCTGATTCCGTGAAAATTACCCTGCCATTGTGACCACCGTCGCTTCAACTTCTTGTGCCACTAGTTCAGTCACCTATGCTGCTAAAATCATCTCTGGCCATTGTTGCGGTAACTCTTTCTCCTGATGAGACTACCTAGTATCATCTCCCCCTGCTGCCCTATCTGCTCCCTCTCCTGGGTGGCATCTGGAATGAGAATCGAGTCATATGAGTTCACCCTCAAATATAAATTTGGCAGAAGAACATAAATGCACATACGTATAAGAATACAACAATCCTATGATAGGGCTCTATATTAAAGATTGCTAAGCCAAAACGTGAAAAGCCCCACAGATCCTAAGGACACTAGAACCTGATGCTCTGATACCATCCGTGACACCCCGCCTAATAAAATACCAGGTGATCAGTCCTATACCAAATTAAAATAGGAATACAAGTTGGATCATCCTTAGCATCACTATCGAAAACTTTTTTTAAACTTACTAATCACCTAGTGTTCGAAAAGCTGGTGCCAATTTTAACTTTTTAATTAAACAAAACAGTACATGCGGAAAATAAATATGAACCATGCACACAACTGAATAAAACTCAACTGAAGAATTAATAACACAACTTGCCGAATAAACTATCGGCCACCAAAGTGAAATAATCCAATACAAATATTCAACACCGGAATAAAACAAATCTAAAAACTGTACTGAGAAGACTGGGCGACAAGCCCTAAATAAAACTGAAACTGATACATGATTCCTTCTCTAGGAATAAATGAATGATGCGTCTAATTCAAACTCCTGCTAGCATCCACATATGCCGCAGCTCCGTGTCCCTGGAATAGAATATCAATCCTGGCGTCCCTGTGGCTGGACACCTAAAAGGTTTTGAAAATAATTTTATATCAAGGGTTAGAACCCAAAACATTTTGAAAATATTTAGCAAGTTAATTAACTGCAGTAATTTAAAATGCATGAATGCGCTTCATATTTAAGTTAGTGTCGCACTCCCTTGTGGACATTCTCACCCCTCCACTATTGTGCACACCTAACGGTTACCTTGACCCCCACCTAGTTGTACTACTCCGTCCAACTAGTCCTGGTATAACCTCCCCTTGCCATACTACTCTAACCCGAGTATAATGATTCTTGAATTATAAGTTATCTCACAATTAGCTTAATTAATTACTTCTTAAATGGTAGCATATAACATTGTCACAAGTTATATAAAGTAAATACATCACACACTATATTATTACCCGCATATAATATTGAATACAATTATATACGTACCTTGACTAAAACGTCCACGCATATAACATACGTATATCCATCCCTCCGAGTATACCCTCGCCGAATGATTCCCTTTAAAGTTCTATCCCACTAAGTATGCTCACATAATCTAGTTAACCAAGTTGTGTTTACTCACCAACCTGTCCTAAAATATAAACGAAGTAGAGGCGGTCATATTCCTTCCCTGAAAGTGAGATAATCTCCTCACCCATATATCGAACGCTATGACCTGGGGATATACTCACCCTACTCCTCAAGCTAGGGGATTCACCCACATCACGCAACCTTCCTTAATAGCACTAGACTATATAAATTAAATAAATATGTAATCACTGATATTTATCACACACAATAAACACACACACACACACACACACACACACACACACATATATATATACTATCACTACACCGTATATATATTTATTATAAACCCCGACTTTATGTACTAAAAAACCCGTAACACTAGCCTGTAATTTCCTGAGTCTCTGGCCTGACTCAACTTAATTAATTTTCTCCCTTATAACATTATCATTACCCCGAGTCTGTGGTCCGACTCTAATATATTTAATTCACACTCAATTAATTTAATACTTTTCCGAGTCTACTTTCTGACTCTACCTTCATTAATTAACCCATCCATTAATTTAATAACTTGGTGTCACCCAACCATTATCCCTGGACTCGCTCACTTGGCCCGTAACTTAATATTTCCCGAGTCTATGTTTCGACTCCAAATTAATTTACTCTCTCAATAATTAATTAAATACTTTGGTGTCACTTAATCAACATACCCGGACTCGCTTACTTGATCCATTTTTACATCTCATAATTTTATTCCCACATATTCACCCACAATGTGTCACACATTCATCTCCATAAATTTCCCAATTATTTTTACCTATAATTACCAACATACCCGGACTCACCCACTTGGTCCATAATTAAATATTTCACCTCAATTTCTTTAATAATGTAGCGTCACCCAACTAAAATACCCGAATATTATTCCTTGTCCCAATATCACTACTTATGAATTATTTCCCCAAATTCGTTCATCTCATGATATATCGTTCACACCCTCCTAAACCCAATTATATCACCCTATAATTGTTAAGGAAATATGTATCCCATATGAATTTATCACTAAATAAAAGTAAGGGATTAAATCTTAAATAAAATCCTCTTTGTGGGTACCCAGAATTAAGACAATGGGCCTGGACGAGTAGCCCATTTCTAGCGGCCCAAAGTCCAGGCCCCCCATTTCTCATTTAATTATCCGATCTCTTCCCACATTCCCATTAAGGGAGGTTATAGGGAGAGATGGAAAACGTGGGGGAATCCAACACCCCCACTTACCTGAACATACATGTATATATTGAACCCTAGGTCTAGGGCAAAAGAACAAGTTGTATTCTCTGTAATCACTCTCCGGAGTATATAGAAATAACATCGACTGCACCATCATGGACGTAGGCACTCCTTTGCTGAACCACGTACATCCTTTGTTGTGTGATTGTCATTTTACATTCCTTTTTGCTACTTGGTGATTGCCTTTCTCTTATCTATTTGTGTTGCATAATAATTGTTAAGTAAAAAATTAGAGTGCTTCTAATTATTTAATCACAGATAAATATAAATGAGACAAAGAACTTTAAAGTGGTTCAGCCTTAGAAGAATGGCCTACATCCACTTTTTCTGTTATTGCCAAGTGTTTTGGAATTCTCAATATATAATTCTATCAAGAAATTCCCGTCCCTTTGAATGAGGGTGATACAATGTATTTATATCCCTTGGGCTGTACATGTGAAAGGGTAAACAATTAATGCCCTTTAAGAATATACGCCTGTATGATAAGCATTCAATGAATAGTTTAACTGTTGATTATCTGGCAATCAATGCTGTGGCCGAGATGCAGCTCGGACCGCCTTAGTTGCTTGTCGTTCAGGAGTTCCTCGGAGTGTTGCAGTTCGGAGTGGGTATGACTTAGTCGGGGAAATAAACTTCCTCGTAGGTTGACACGTGTCTTCTTATTATTCGTCTATATCAGCATATTAATTTTGGTATCAATAGAAGCCCCCAATGTTTCATATTTCGAACTTTGAGGAATATGGAACATTCTTTCTCAGTATATGGCAATATTAAATGACCTTCCTGGTTTTTAGGAGCCTTTTCTCCGTGTTCGAATGTCTTCCAAATTCGCAGAATCCGCCTTTTTGAATTTTTATAAGTGCTTCGATCTTCGCGCACTTTTTGTCCTTTTAGCCGCTGGTAGCGTAATAGTTTATTTTTATAATCATTTCTTTCGCCGTTTCCAAAGGCAAAGTATTTAAGCTTCATTGGCAATCCCATCATCCTCTACCTTTTCCAATTTCATCTTTCGAGTTTTCCATAGTCTTTCTCTCTCTTGTGCGTTCGTCCCTTTCTTCGTTTGTTGTCAACATATCTCCTTTTTCCTGTAAGATCTTCGTCCTTCTTCTTCATTTCTTTTATTCACCATGGTTTATGTTATTGAATCTCTTGAGAAATTCCGTTCTGACTTTTCTATTCCATCTTGGGTAACTCTAGAGGATCTTTCTGAGCCTTTAGATTATTTTCGTTTGGCTGAGGAACACTGGTTCCTCAGCCTCTTTGTTACTGAATGTGGATTTTCATTTCCACCAAACCCTTTGTGCTTAGAGTTCTGTCATTATTTCGATGTTGTCCCTGCAAAAATAGCCCCCAACACATGGAGAATAGTTAATGGGGTGTATAGGATAAATCAAACTCACAAAACTCGTATAGGAATTCTTGAGATTATGTATTGTTATAGATGGGTTGTTCTAGATAATATTTTTTTATTTAAAAACTAGATTTTTGAATAGGGCCTTAGTAGTCAACCTCCCTGATGCTAATAGGGATTATTTTGAACATGGGATAGTTATCAAAAATTGGCAACATGCCCCTTTGACTGGAGATGAAGTATATCAAGGTCCCAGATGCCCTCCATATGGCAATGGGATAGGTTATTTTCATCTTATTTTATTTTTGAAATTATGATTTCATTATGTTTGAATAAATGTGTGACTGATATTTCACTATGTATTTGTTTGCAGTTGACAGCAAAAGAAAAACTCCAAAAGAATCAGAAGTAAATATTAAGCATTTGAAACATATCTGGAGTTTGCATCAAAAAGTTGCAGACGAGCACATCAGGTCAGCTTCATATTTGTTGCAGTATAGGAGCTATACATCATCCTTTACTGTTCGTCCTGTGGTCAGCACTAGTGATCCAGTGTTAGTTCCTGAGGACTCTTCTCCAGAATCTCACATTCCTCTAAGTCAGAAGATGGGCAAAAGAAGAGTTCCTGCTTTCTTTGAGGAGACTACCTCTACTGGAGATGGGAAAAGAAACAAGACTGATGTCCCAAAGGGGACAAAGAAAGTAGATGTTGTCCCTTCTGTTGCTCCTCAGAAGGCTGCCGAGAAGCCCCCAGTGGCTCCGAGCAAGAAGGTTACACCTGTGGAATTGGTCACCATCTCCCCAACCAAAAGCTCTTATTTGGTTGAAACTGTTGAAATGCCACCGAGGAGACTGAAGAAATCCTCCTCGGTCAATTTGACTGAAACCATTCCCCAGCTCCAAGTTAGTGGAGCTGGTGTTCCAACTATTATTCCCCCGAGCTCTGCAATGATCTCGGTAAAGACTTGGACCATTCCTAAGGTTCAAGGAATTGAGGAGAGTATGTCTAGTGATATGCTTACATCCTTGGCTACTCGTCACATTGCTTCAGTAAGTTTATTTCATTTTGAATTTTCTTTCCTTCCATCAATACATATATCTCTGTACTGACTTATCATTATCTCCTTTTTTCAGCTGGTGAGTTGCTTCAACACTATTGTGAAGAAGGATGAAGCAATCAAGGCTTCTAGTTCCTCGTCTGGAGTGGAGGATGCTTTGTTGGAGTTAACCAAATCTTTGAAGGATTCCCGTAAAAAATATGATGAGGATAAGGCTGATTGGGAGAAGAAATTGGCTGCAATTGAGGCAGAAAAGGTGCAGCTGGAAAATAGAGTGAAAGATTTGGAGGGAGAGAAAAAGAAATATGATGAGAAGCTTAAGAACTTTGGTGAGCTTGAAGACAAGATGAGAATGGCAGAAGAAGAATTATCTCTTCTGCGAGAAGTGAACCACCAGAAGGAAGAGGTGGAAGCTAAGTTGAAGGCCACCGAGGATCTTCTATCCGAGAAGCTCTCCTCGGAGAAAATGAAAAGAAAGTTGATGGTGAAAAAAAATTTCCGCACCGGTTGGGATAAAGGATGGGACAGGGGGGGTAGCAGCAATGATGACTCAGGTGCAGTATGGGAGTTTGAAATACTTCCGAGATGGTTGGGTTGCTGCCCTGTAAGAATTGAAGGTTACTGAGGACTCAAAATTGTTTCAACAACATCTCCCTAGTCCTCCCCCAGCTATTGAAGATGAAGAAGAGGATGAAGCTGCCTCCGAAGAATCTTCAATGGTAGTGGGTGATCCCATCCTTACCCAGCCTGCTGACGAGGATCTTTCATCTCTGCCTGCTCCTCCTGAACAAGTTCCAGCTCCAGCCGACCAACTCATTGTTCCCACCGAGAAACTGAGCTCCTCATCCCAGCCTCCCGAGAAATTCTTGGGAGATAAGGAAAAGGTGTGAAGTTGTTCGGTATTTGTTTCTATTTTTCTTCTTTTTCAAGTGTAACCAAGATCTTTGTAACTCTGCACTATGATCTAATAAAATTTGAGTTCTTTTCTCCCATATGATTGTCTCTTTTCTATTTGTACTCTGTCTTGATCTTCTTTTTGATGATTACTTTTTCTTTCTCTGCTAGTTTCTGGCCAGGATGGATCTGCTGTCTGCTAATGATACAAAGCTGATGCAGCAATGTCATGAATATTATAAGGCTGGTCACACAGAATTGAGTGCATCAGAAGTTGCCGACATCCTTGGTCATTATACTTCAGAGCAGGCAATCGAAGCTTATCAGTACCTGAAATGCTTACTTGACCGAGCTGTGGCCAATAATGTGGCTTACTACGAAATGATTGAAGACTTGCAAGGTACTCTCGATGACCTTCAGCATCAGTATAAAGAGTCTTTAGCTCTTTTGCACGAAGGATATGAGAAGAAAATTAAACAACTTAGTGTTAAAACAGGCTACAAAAAGATGATCTCTGGCTATGAAGTGAGAGAGAGAACATTGAAAGCAGATGTCGAAGGGCATAGGTAAATCGCTGAGCTATTGGAACAAGAAAACAACAATCTGCAAAAAGAACTAGCTCAACTGAGGTCTGCTGCTTCATCTTCCACTGCCTTGGTACCGGTCACCGATGAAGGATTTTCATTTTTAAAAGTGGAAAATGCCAAGTTGCGAGAAGAGTTAGAGGCTTTGAGAAGAGCTGGGCCTTCTACTGATACTCGAGGATGAGGATGAGGTTCTCGTGGACGAGGAAGAGTTGCTCAGAATGTTGACGAGGAATAAAGTACTCAACCTGCTCGGGGATAACCAAGAGGTCTTCGTCGTACTTTGAAGAAGCTCGTACTCAATCAACGTTGGAAAACCAAGCATTCCAATTAATGGCTAAGAACCAAGCCTTGTTCGAGCTGTCCAAGAAAGTTAGAGAATTGGAACAACAACTCTCTTCAAAGAACTCAGTATTGAAGACTAATGAACTTTTCATCCAGAGTCTTCACGAGAAGATTACAAGGTTGACATTTCAATTTCAGAAACATCCCAGGGAGTTCTGGATGGCTGGATACAACGAAGCACTATTTTATTTAGATGATCGTATCCAGAATGCTAATAATGAGGGCTACAAGCAAGGTTGGCTAAATGCCTTGGGCGTGCTGAAGCTCGAACAAGGACACTACCTGTGGGACTATTATGATCCTGGGGTACTTGACTTGCCTGTGCCACCGTATAACTTGGACATGGAATGGATCCCAGCTCGTGCCATTCCTCGGAGCTTAATTGCAAAATACCTCGGTGACTACAATCTTCATTCTCAGATCGAGGTATCTCGTCCCGAGCATCTACTGGACAAACCTTCAATAATGAACGTCAGAATGCTTCGAGATATTAACTTCATTAATTCTCCCCTTTGCCTAGAAGATCCTCCTGCTGACGAGGAGCCTATTTCAAAAGCAGAAGGGAAAAGACCAGTAGAATAGGAAATTATGATGTAATAATTAGCACACAATTTAATATCAATGTAATAAATTTATGTAATTCATTTTGAATTTAATGAAAGAGTTTCATTTTTGTTCGCAAATTTGTATTGCTATTGTATTGTATTTGTCAAACACTTTATATTTGTGCTTGCATAACAATATTGTGTGGTTCGTCGACCAACTTGGTAATAAAAATTAAAAGTATTAGTAATATTGCTCGATCACTTAATAATAAAGGAATGAGTATAAATATGTTTAAAATTTTTCCAACCAACCAAGGTTGTTAAATTGTGCTTGTCGACCAATTATAGTTTGTGGGTTTTTATCCCTGACCAGCTATACTTGGTACAATTTAGAATTTTTTCTCCTCGTAGACCAACTACAGTTAGTGGGTTTTAATCTCCATCCAACCATACTTGGTACAGTTTGGAATATTTTGTATTTTCTGGAATCTTACCTCCCGACCAACATAAGTTGGCATTTGAGAGCATATCTTGTTTCCCAACCAAACACGTTGGCATTTTTAGGAATGTTGATGTTGTTCTCGCCCTTTTACCAACCGGAGTTGGTCTGAGTTCGAACTATCATGTCCACTTGCCCTTTTACCAAAATTGGTCTGAGCCAGTGTCAGCCTCCTAACCAAAGGAGTATGGTTTCCTAACCAACCGGAGTTGGTATTTTTAGGAATATCGTGTTCTCGCCCTTTTAGCAATCGAAATTGGTCTGAGTTCGAACTATCATGTCCACTCGCCCTTTTACCAACCGGAGTTGGTCTGAGCTAGTGTACGCCTCCTAAGAAAAGGAGTATGGTTTGTTCTCGCCCTTTTACCAACCGGAGTTGATCTGAGCTTGAACTATCGTGTTCTTTTTACTGCCGAGCAGCGTAGTGTTACACACTAGTATTCCTCGAAAAACTTTCAATAAAAGGAGAGAGGATGGAAAAATATCATCGTTTTATTCATATTGATGGAACTGCTTTACATTTTACATCACTGATAATACTTACGTAGGTGTTCAGCATTCCATGCATTCTTAAATTCCTCTCCTTATAGAGTTGCTATTCGGTAGGTTCCTGGTCGAACAACTTCTGTAACTCGGTAAGGTCCATGCCAGTTTTCTTCCAACTTATTGTGCTTCTGAATGACCTTCTTTAGCACGTAATCTCCTTCTTTTAAGTCGCATTTTTTCACCATCTTGTTGTAAAACAGTGATGTTCGTTGTTGGTAAGGAGCATTCCTAATGGCTGCCTCTTCTCTAATTTCCTCGAGCATGTCCAAATCTAATCTCCTCATCAAGTCGCTGACTGGGAAATTGAAATTCAGCATTTGGTGTGTTGGAAGACCCAACTCGGCAGGTATTACATCCTCACTTCCAAATGCCAGCATATATGGTGATTCTCTAGTTACTGCTCGGGGGGTTGTTCGGTAAGCCCACAATACTGACTGTAGCTCATTAATCCAATTAGCTTTAGCCTCAATTAGCCTCTTATTCAAACCATTTAGTAATGTTCTTATCGTCACTTCAGTCTGTCCATTGCTTTGAGGATGGCCTGGTGCTGAATGAACTTTCAAAATGTTTGACCGATGACAATAGGTGGCGAACTCCTCGTTATCAAATTGTGTTCCATGGTCTGTAATAAAGGCATGAGGGAGACCATATCGGCAGATGATGTTCTTCCAAACGAACTGGTACACCTTCTCGTATGTCATATCAATCAGAGGCTCAGCTTCTACCCACTTAGTAAAGTAATCCACTGCGACAACGAGGTACTTGAATCTTCCTCGAGTCGTTGGTAGTGGTCCAACCAAATCCATTCCCCACATGGAAAATGGCCAAGGGGAAGTTATGGGTGTCAACAATGCTTGTGGAGTTCGTCGGATGGATGAAAAACGTTGACATTTATCACATCTCTTAGCATAGGCTATACAATCAGCCCTTATCCTTGGCCAGTAGTATCCATGCGCCATCACCCTTTGCAAAAGTATCCGACCTGCTACATGGGCTCCACAAGACCCTTCATGGATCTCTTCAATCAATTCTTTCACCTCGGAGGGATGTACACATCTTTGCAAACCTGCCATAATTCCTCGTCTATACAAAACACCATTAATTAGTACATACCGAGCAGCTTTAAACTTCAATTACTTGGTAGCGAGCTTAGCCTCTGGTAATTCTCCCTCCTCAATATATACCCTGATAGGATCCATCCAAGATGGTCCTAAGTCAAGGGTAATAATGTTCATCGTCAGGTCTTCATCTATGCTCCGACTTTCTAATACTTCAATTGGTATCGTTATTCGCAACTTGGTATAAGTAGCTGATGCTAGTCAGGCCAGTGCGTCTGCTTGTGCATTCTCCATTCTTGGTATTCTGATCAACTGAATGGCATCGAATTCTGCCAATAACTCCATCACCTTTGCATGATACTTGACTATGAATTCTCCTTTAACTGCATATGTTCCCATCATCTGATTCACAATTAATTGAGAATCACTGAATACCATCACTTGTTGCGCTTCCATAGTCTTTGCTAAATTAAGACCTGCTATCATGGCCTCATACTCAGCCTCATTATTGGAAGCTTTGAATTGGAATCACAGGGCGTATTCCATGTCGACCTCATCTGGAGTTCTCAAAACTATTCTAGCGCCATATCCTGCAGTGCAAGATGAGCCATCTACATATAGCCTCCATATAGGTAACTCGTCTTCGAATTTCTTATCTGACAAAGTTCCTCGGTGAAATATTTGTTATTTTCTTTCCTCCTCCCCTGATATTTCTCGCTCCTCGTCGATCATCTCTTCTCGCCCTTTTACCAACCGGAGTTGGTCTGAGCTCAAATTTGATGATCCTTTAATATCCACAAGCCCTTTTACCAATCGGAGTTGGTCTGAGCTTGTGTATGTTAACCCTGTAACATCCACAGGTTTATCAGCGAGCAACTTTTGTTCCTCAGGGGTATCAGGATATGTAAACTCTGCTATAAAGTCTGCTACAACCTACCCTTTTAGTGATGATCTGGGTTCATACACAATATCATATTCACCGAGCTCTACTGCCCAGTACATCAGTCTCCCTGATTTTTCTGGCTTATGAAGGGCTTGTCTCAATGGCATGTCGGTATACACAATGATGGTATGGGCCTGGAAGTATGGCCTCATTCTTCTACTTGCCTTAATTAACGCCAATGCCAATTTTTCCATCTTTGGGTACCTGATCTCTGCACCTCGGAAAGCCTTACTTGTGTAATAAATTGGCTTCTGGACTCCATTCTCTATTCTGATCAATGCCGAGCTGACTGCATTCTCTGATACTGCCAGGTACAAGAACAACTTTTATCCCATTACTGGCCTGGACAACAGTGGAGGTGCTCCCAAATATTTCTTCAAGTCTTGAAAGGCTTTTTCACATTCATCATTCCACTCGAAAGTTTTTCGAAGTGTTTTGAAGAATGGGAGGCATCTATCAGTTGCTCGGGATACAAATCTGTTGAGCGCTGCAACTCGTCCTGTAAGACTCTGCACCTCTTTCTTCGTCATTGGAGATCGTAACCTTAAAAGAGCTTTGATCTTTTCTGGATTCACCTCAATGCCTCGCTGGTTGACGATGTATCTGAGGAATATTCCTTCTCGCACTCCAAATGTGCACTTTGTCGGGTTGAGCTTCATTTGGTATTTATCCAGTTGATCAAAGGTGTGACCTAAGTCAACTAGATGATCAACAACTTTCTTGCTCTTTGTCAGCATGTCGTCGACATAGACTTCCATATTGCAGCTGATTTGTTGGGTAAAAACCATGTTCATCAGCCGCTGGTATGTCGCTCCTGCATTTTTTAAACCAAAAGGCATAACATTATAATAATAAGTTCCCCTAGGGGTAATAAAAGAAGTACTTTCCCTGTCTTCAGGTTTCATTTTGATCTGGTTGTAGCCAGAGTAAGCGTCCATGAAGCTGAGCAGCTCGTGTCCCGAAGTAGCATCCACTAGTTGATCAGTTCTGGGTAATGGAAAGTGATCCTTTGGGCATGCCTTGTTGAGATCAGTGAAATCAACACACATTCTCCATTTATTGTTTTTCTTCTTTACCATCACCACATTTGCTAACCAGTCCGGATATTTCACATCTTTAATGAATTGGGCTTTCTGGAGCTTCTCAACCTCCTCTTGTATATCTTGATTCTTCTCGGGACTAAATACTCTTCTTCTCTGCTTTATGGGTTTGATCTCCTTATTCGCATTGAGCTCGTGACATAAGAAGTTTGGATCTATTCCTGGCATGTCTTCATGACTCCATGCAAAAGTTTTCTTTCTGTTTCTCAAGAAATTTATCAACTCCTGTTTTATTGAAGCATCCATCGTCGACCCTATCTGGGTTATTCGTTTAGGGTGCTCGTCATCCAGAATAACATTTTCTCTAGATTCCACCACCTGTCCTTTTACAAGTTGGGATTCATCTCTGGGATCCAGTGTTTTAATTTATGTACCTTCATCCACCTGGTAAGTAGTAGTCTTTTTCCTTGACTCTTCAAACTCCTCTTGCTTGGCAGATGAATAATAGCATTCCCGAGCTACTTTTTGATCACCTTTCACAACTCCTACTCCAAAATTTGTTGGGAATTTTAAACACTGACGTACTGTAGATGGAAATGCTTCGAACTTCTTCAAACCAACTCTTCCCATGATGATGTTGTAAGCTGATTGCACATTCTTATCCATCACAAAGAAGCGTATTCTTTCTGTTCGACAAGCAGGCCAAGTTCCAATGAATATATCCAACTTGATCGTCCCAAGTGGAAAAACTTTCTCGCCAGCAAAACCCAGGAGAGGTCTATGATAAGTCTCCAATTGAGATAATTTTAAATTTAAACTGTCAAAGCATGAGTAGAACATGATGTCTGCCGAACTACCATTATCTACCAGAACCCTTGAAATCACTACTTCTTTCATCCTCATTTTGATCACCAAAGGGTCGTCGTGAGGGTAAAGAACACCTGCAAGGTCATTTTTTGAAAAACCAATGACCATATTCTCTTTGTTTATCTTCCTCGGGCGATCCTCCTCAGCCAAATTTATTCGCTGAATGTATGAGCAAGCTTGAGCCTCTCCAAGGTAAGCTTTTCTTTCTGCAGTAAGGTCTCCTCCTCATGCATCTCCTCCTGTAATGACATTACAATCAAATGACCCAAAGCGTATTGAAAATACCTCTCGTTCTGGCTGCCTTGGTTTTTTGGGAAGATCGGGGTCATCGTCTGGATCATCTTCATGGTTTCTCTTCTTTTTCTCCTCTGCTCGACGAGAAGATCTAGACCTTTCCCTAGTTTGGTCATTATTTCTTCTTTCGCCTCGCCGATCAACATACTTTGCTAGCTTCCCTCTTCGGATGAGTGTTTCAATCTCGTTCTGAAGAGCTATGCAGTTTTTGGTCATATGGCCGTGATCCTTATGGAACTCGCAATATTTCTCCCTATTCCTTGTGTCAGGGTCTGACCTCAGTTTCTTTGGTCACTTTACTTCCTCGTTATTCTTGATTTCTTCCAAGACATGATTAATACCAATTTTCAAAGGTGTATAATTATCGAATTTCTTCAGGACTTCCCATGACGACTTATTATTCTTGGAATGCTTGTCATCGCCATTGCCCTTATGCTCTTTCTTCTTAGATTTGTAGTCTTCCACCTTGGTTTCTTTTCCCATATTCTTCTACACAGCCATAGCCTCCTCGGCATTCATGATTTTGGTCACTTTTTCCATCAACTCTGACATAGTTGTAGGTGGATCTTTGGCCAAAGTGTAATACAACTTGTTAGGAAACAACCCACTCATTAAGGTGGTGATTGCTGTCTTTTCTTCATAATCTATGACTTCCAGCTTCTCGTTATTGAAACGAGTTATGTAATCTCTAGTACTCTCACCAGATTTTTGTCTAACACTTAAGAAGTGTGCTACTCGTTTTACTGGCTTTGCTCCAAAACAAAAATTGCCAATGAACAACTTGGCTAACTGAAAGAAAGTTGAAATCTTACCCCGAGAAAGATTGTTGTACCATAACTGGGCAGATCCAGTAAGAGTTCCTGAGAATGCTCTGAATCTCATCTTGTCGGGGACGGCATAGATGTCGACAGCAACTTGATATTGCTCTATGTGAAGAACATGATCTGTCTTTCCATCATATTTGGCGGTCACCACAGGTGCTTTAAACTTTGACGGGGTAGGAAAATCCACAATGGCCTGGACAAAAGGTGTCCTTTGAACAAAAGTTCGTTGTAGGGGATTCTTCGCCTTAGCCACTTCTCCCAATCTATCCTCCAACCGCTAATGGAACCTTTCCGCGCATCATTTCCTTCCTCGGGCTTATTAGTACGAGAAATTGATTGTTCTGACGTGGCCTCCTGAGATCTATCTTGATGAGCAACTGGTTGTGATTATGCTGAT
Source organism: Sambucus nigra (assembly GCA_949130495.1). Taxonomy (NCBI): domain Eukaryota; kingdom Viridiplantae; phylum Streptophyta; class Magnoliopsida; order Dipsacales; family Adoxaceae; genus Sambucus; species Sambucus nigra. Next base: position 302,660,629 of record OX422207.1, on the reverse strand, counting down.
CCTTCTCTTAGATCTGATGGTTGTCTAAAACTCCTCGACATGGTTTTAGGTGGGTCTCTCTGGGGAGAGAGTGAAAGGAGACACCCTACTCAGTCTTTCCAAAGCACTGGGTCTCTCTGGGGAGAGAGTGATACGTTGCTCAGTATCTGTAGCCCGTATTGATGAAGTTCGCCCAGGTTGATAAGAGAAATCATCAGATTCTTCATTACGATACGCATCTGTACGCCTGGATCGTGAGGAAAGTAGATAGGTTTGCCTCTGACCACTTCGCTATCCCGAATGTGCAGGTGCACCGCCATGAAGGGTCTGTATGAGTTGCCGCATTGTCTCTTGCATGGCAGTTTGTCCTTGAGCCAGATTCATCATAATTCCAGCCAGATCTGGAGGTGCGGAGGGATTTGGAGGATTTCCATCATTTCCAGCATTTCGATTGTTGTATTCCCGATTATATGCCATTGATGATGAATGATTTTTGGTGAAAAACGATAACAACAGTTGTTTCCCACAGACGGCGCCAATCTGTTGATGTAAAAAATTAGATTGCTTCTAATTATTTAATCACAGATAAATATAAATGAGACAAAGAACTTTAAAGTGGTTCAGCCTTATAAGAATGGCCTACATCCACTTTTTTTGTTATTGCCAAGTGTTTTGGAATTCTCAATATGTAATTCTATCAAGAAATTCTCGTCCCTTTGAATGAGGGTGATACAATGTATTTATATCCCTTAGGTTGTACATGTGAAAGGGTAAACAATTAATGCCCTTTAAGAATACCCGTCTGTATGATAAGCATTCAATGAATAGTTAAACTGTTGATTATCTGGCAATCAATGCTGTGGCCGAGATGCAGCTCGGACCGCCTTAGTTGCTTGTCGTTCAGGAGTTCCTCGGAGTGTTATATTTCCTCGGAGTGTTGCAGTTCCTCGGAGTGTTGTAGTTCCTCAGAGTGTTGCAGTTCGGAGTGGGTATGACTTAGTCGGGGAAATAAACTTCCTCGTAGGTTGACATGTGTCTTCTTATCATTCGTCTATATCAGCATATTAATTTTGGTATCAACAATAATTGTCACCACAATTGGCTCCGTTTATGGGAAACGTTCATCTTTCCCTGAGAAGATCCCACACCAAGGAAGGAATTTAAGATGTCTGGTCACAGCAGCAATGCCACCCAGGCAGGAGACATTCAAGAACCATCTGCTCCTCGTAGGATTAGATCTGAAATTCGACGATCAGATCAAAGGACTCACTTGGAAAGGCTAGCCTCAAAAGAAAGCCAAGGACCAGCGAGGTCCACACAGATATCTAGACTGATTGATGCATACGAGGAAAGGCTCCACGAGCAAAGGGAGTTTTCTCGCAAACACGAGGCTAAGAATGCTCGCCTGAAAAGAAGACTGGAAAGGTTGGAGAGAGAGCTTCATCATGATAATAGGAGACATCCGTACCGCACTCCTATCCCTCGGGCGAGCAAGTCTCCCAGCCGAGGAAGGAGCCCCAGGAGAGGATCTCAAAAGATGAAGGAAAGCGAATCAGACGACGACCTCCACGAGCATCTACGAAGAGCTCGCCTTTACTAGAGCCCTACTCGCAGCAACGAGAACATACGAAACCTGGTCCATAGGTAAATGGACCAACATCCTGCCCACCGCGATACCAGATCGACCAGAGAACTCGCTAGGCGAGCTCTCGGAACCCGGATGAAGTCACCCTTCACATGGGAGATCAATGAAGAAGAATCCCCCAAGAAATTTTCCATTCCAAGGTTAAAGATTTACGACGGTAAGACTGATCCCATCGATCACATTAGGCAATACTGACAGGCCATGACCCTCTGGAATAATCGGGATGTACTGATGTGCTGTATTTTCCCCTCGAGCCTGCATGATGTGGTGTAGAAATGGTTCGAAAGACTCCCCCACTGGTCCATCAAAAGTTTCAAATCCCTGGCCGAGCTCTTTACGGCCCGGTTCATCACTAGTAGCTCCCATCCCAAAAGGATGGATGCTTTACTGACAATGAAGAAAACGCCTCAAGAAACACTCCTAGACTACGCAAAGAGGTACTGGGAGCTATTCAATGAGGTCGAGGACTGTTCGAAACAAGTGGCAGTGGCCTCTTTCAAAATTGGGCTACCCAGCTCTTCCTTTCTTTACCAGTCCCTGACAAAGAAGGAAGCTATGACTATTGACGACCTAATGGCTTACATAAAAAATTAAGCTAAAGTGGAGGATATCACCCGCCTCAGTACAGGAGAAAACGGTCGAGCTAAACTGACTACCAAGGGAAGTGACAAAGCTGAGAACCAGAAGAAAGGAGGAAAGAATGGGGGCAAAAACGGCTCTAAGAATGGAGGGAACAACGATGTGTCGAAAGCATTCTAGGCAGTTAACACCGTCTTCAAAGAACCAATTTACAAAATTCTCGCGAAGATTAAAGATGAGCCATTCATCAAGTGGCCCAGGAAGATGGGAGGAGATCCCTCGAAGAGGAACAATGCGCTAAGATGTGATTTTCACAAAGAGGAAGGACATAAAACTGAGCATTACAAAGCTCTTAAGTCTCACCTCAAGGAGCTGGCCCAGTCTGGGCATTTGAATGAGTTTGTAGAGAAAAGGGCAGAGAAAGTGGATGCCAATAAAGAGGCAAGACCTAACAACGTGCTGGAAGATGACGCTGGACACGAGTTCGCGGTAATTCACGAGGCATCTGATGCCAGGCAGATATAAGGAAATTCAGCTCGAATGGAGATGAAGAAACTTACAGTAGTAACGCAGGCTTTTCAGATCAATCCAGTAAAGTCACAGTCACGAAAATGTCGACGAGAAGATGACATCAACTATAACTAGCATATTGTCTTCACATATGAAGATCTGGTGGGAGTGAGGACCCCGAATCATGATGCTCTGATCATTACACTCAGGATAGCCAATTTTGATGTCGATAAGATGCTCGTCGATTAAGGCAGCTCGTCCAAAGTAATGTATCTCGATTTATTCAGAAAATTAAAGTTAAGCGTCACCGACCTAAATAAGGCTACTGTACCTTTGGTTGGCTTCCCTGGAAAAATAACTATGCCCTTTGGAAAGATGGTACTACCACTACATGCTGGAAACGTCTCCAAGATGATCGAGTTTCTGGTAGTTGACATCGACTCACTATACCAGGCCATCCTCAGCAGGGGATGGCTTCATGCGATGAAGGCAGTCTCCTTAACCTACCATCATAAACTCAAGTACGTAACCGAACTAGAAGTAATGGAAATCCACGGTGATCAGGCAATGGGGAGAAGGTGCTTGATAGAAGCCATCCGTCCAAAGCCAGAGAAGAAGTCCGAGCAGCCCAACGAGAAAATTGAAGAAGGTCTGACACCTTCTAAATAAAAATTGAAGTATGGGAGACCTGTAGTAGAGGAGATCAGTCTCCTCCCCCCCGAGCGGGTCGTCGAAGACCTAGTAGAAGTTACGTCTGGAGATGGCGACAGTCTTAGAGTCTTCTTGATTGGAGCATTTCTTACCAACCATGAACAGAAGGAACTGACAACCTTATTGAGGCACAACGTAGATGTTTTTACGTGGGAACCATATGAGCTACCTGGAATCGATCCTAGTATGGTATGTCATCAACTGCACGTCGACCCCACATTTAAGCCAGTCACACAGAAGGCACGATGAACTGCACCTGAGAAGGCTAAAGAGGTCGAAAAAGAAGTTGAAAAATTGTTGGATGCAGGATCCATACGGGAAGTAGAATTCCGCAAGTGGCTATCCAACCCATTAGTATTTCCGAAGAGCAATGGGAAGTGGAGAGTTTGCATCGACTTCAGTGACCTTAACAAAGCATGCCCTAAAGATAGTTTCGCCTACCAAAAATAGATCAACTAGTAGACGCTACCGCAGTTCATGAGCTAATGAGTTTCCTGGACGCATACTCAAGGTATCACCAAATCCCCTTATATGCCCCAGACAAGGACAAAATAGCATTCATCACTACAGTTAGGTTATACTGCTACACAGTCATGCCCTTTGGGATCAAGAATGCAGGGGAAACATATCAGCGGCTGGTTACCAAGATGTTCAAAGATCAGATGGAAGACACCATGGAGGTCTACATCGATGACATGCTCGTTTAAAGCAAGAAGAAGGAGAATCACCTCTCAGACCTGTCAAACACCTTCAAAATCCTCAAGATGTACCGAATGAAACTTAATGCAAGCAAGTTTTCTTTCGGTGTCCAATCAGGAAAATTTCTTGGGTACTTGGTCAGTAAGAGAGGCATAAAAGCTAACCCAGACCAGATCGATGCCATTAGAAGGGTACAACCCCCTCGCACAATTCGATACGTACAGAATCTCACTAGTATGCTCGCTGCCTTAAATCGTTTCATCTCTAAGTCTTTCGAGAAGTGAAAGACTTTCTTTCAGCTTTTAAAGGGGAACAAGACAGTAGAATGGAGACCAGACTGCTCGCAAGCATTGATCGAGCTCAAGTCTTACTTAAGCTCTCCACCGCTGCTCGTCATACCACAGCAGACAGATTCTTTATACCTATACCTATCTATGTCCAATCAAAGTGTCAGCTCTGCGCTAATATGCGAGGTTGCAGGAATCCAGCACCCCATTTATTACGTGAGCAAAACCTTACTGGACGTAGAAAAAAGGTACCTACCATTGGAGATGCTCGCCTTTCCACTAGTATTAACCTCGAGGAAGCTGAAGCATTATTTCAAAGCTCACACTATCATCGTCCTTACATCGCATCCCCTTAAGGCAATCCTAAGGATAACGGATTTGTCGGGTAGATTGTCTAAGTTGTCAGTCGAGCTTGGTCGATTTGACATCCAATTTCAACTAAGGATAGCTATCAAGGGTCAGATCCTCGCTGATTTCATAGACGAATTCACGGTTGAGGAACCCTCCGACCAACCTGAACCAGCAAGACAAAAGGGGAAATAAGCAAAAGAGAAAACCTGGAAACTGTTTGTTGATGGAGCCTCCAACTCGAAGGGGGAAGGGGTAGGCATTGTCCTCATTACTCCAGAAAATACAATCCTTGAACAAGGAATCAGTCTTGGATTTGTATCCTCCAACAACGAAGAGGAGTACGAAGCCCTAATAGCCGGCCTCCAAAAAGCGCACACTCTAGGAGCAAAACATTTACAGGTGTTCAACGATTCCCAACTAGTTTCCAACCAGATAGCGGAGATTACGATGCAAAAGATGAAAGGATGGAAACTTACCTCATCTTAGTGAAAAAACTAATGTCGAGCTTTGAAGAAATCAACGTCTAGCAGTTTCCTAGGGGGCAAAATAGTCACGCTCACGCCCTAGTATACTTGAGTTCAGCAATTGACTTCGACCTAAAAATAACCATCCCCATTGATTTCCTCACTCACCCGAGCATCAATCTCAATAACAAGCCACCAAACGTCGAACAAGTACTCCAGGTGGGATAAGCCCCCAGCTGGATGGACCCCTTAAGGGATTATTTAAAGGATGGCATGCTCCCGAGTGACAAGAAGACTACCCACCAGATAATAGTCAAAGCTGCTTGCTTTCACTTATCCCCAGAAGGTAACTTGTATAAGAAATCCTTCTTCGGTCCCTACCTCCAATGCGTCCACCCAGGAGATGTCGAGCAAGTGCTACACGAGCTTCAGGAAGGAGTCTATGGAAGCCATATCGAAAGAAGATCTCTAGCCTTTCTAGCAATGAAGGAAGGCTACTGGTGGCCATATATGCAAAGGGACTCTGCGGTATATGTCCGCAAATGCCTGAAATGACAACTTCACGCTCCCATGGTCCACCAACCCTCCGGCAATCTAAAATACCAGTCTAGCCCATGGCCATTCACCCAATAGGGAATGGACATCGTGGGACCGCTACCTACCGCCAGCGAAAATCGCAAATATTTGTTGGTCGCAACTGACTACTTCACCAAATGGATTGAGGCAGAACCCCTGAAGAGCATCCGAGATGCTGATATGATGAGGTTCATATGGAGGAATATAATCACTCATTTTGGCATACCTAGGACCATCATCACCGATAATGGAACACAGTTCGAAAGCGAATCCTTTTAGAACTTCTGTAACAAACACAGTATGAGACACCACTTCAGTTCGGTAGCCTACCGCCAGAGTAATGGCCAAGCTGAGGCTTCCAACAAAACTGTTATCGATGGATTAAATAAGCGATTGGAGAGAGCCAAAGGCGCATGGGTAAATGAACTACCTCACATCCTATGGGCATATCGAACCACTCCTCGGAGAGAAACAGGAGAAACCCCATTTTCGCTGACATACGGCATGGAAGAAGTCATCCCACTCGAAGCAGGTTTGCCGACAATGAGGTCCAACCTTGTCGACTAAGGCCATAATGATGTAGCATTGTTCGCTGAGCTCAACCTAGCCGACGAGCACCGGGAGCTATTCCTAGTGGAACTAGTGAGCTACCATCAACAGCTCGCGAGGCATTACAATAAAAGGGTTAACCCGAGGGCATTCCGAATTGGGGACTATGTTCTAAGGAAAGTCTGGGCATGGCAATAAAACCATCAGACGTCAAGCTAGGCCCCAACTGGGAAGGACCCTTTAAAGTAACCAGAGACGACCTGCAGGGCGCCTATCACTTGGAAACGATGGAAGGCAGAGAAATACCACGAGCATGGAACGCAGCCAATCTCAAGAGATTCTATTTTTAGATCTTTATTTTATTCTTTTGTTATGAAGCTAGAAGATCATTTCCCTTATCATTAATGAAAGTTATTTAATTGGTTACAATCTGATGAGTAACAACTGCATTTATCGCACATCTTTTCCAAATAACAGCCACATTGATCACTACATTATAGCAGGGTAATATCCCTCCTCAGGTCATCGTTATGAAACACGAAGGACCTCTTAGCATTTCCCCTGGCAATATATGAAGCCCTAGAGGGGATCCTTAGTCAATATGACCAAATTTTATACTGGTCATCAAACCTACTTCGGTTAAGCAAACCCCTGATCGGATAAAGCATCCAACACCAGGTGTGTCCTCGCCAATTGCCCCACGTAGGCCTAAGGGAGTGTGACGGCACAACCTAAAAGGTACAATATATTTTGAGGTGTATTTTTTACTGCAAATATTCTATATAAAAATGCATAAAAAATATACATAATCCTATATCAATCCCATCATGTACAAAAGTATTGACAAACTATAACATTAACTTATAAATTTAAAAAATGTCTATTGTGTGGAGAAGGTTATCAAGGCAACATTTAGCAGCCCATTCCCCTAACCTTCTCAGCACCATAGTTGCTTGGTCAATCTTGCCTTCCCATGGTCGCAGGAAAATTCAACACTACTCAATTATCCGTCACTTAAAGTGAAATCTCTCGATCAATTTGGGGAGAAGCAAATACTACTGACTGGTGACCTATTATGAAAACCCAAAACAACATAGACAAAAAACAATAATAAGCAAACCAAGGCGATCCCTAAATTTACATTATTCACACATTAAACAACTTATCTACCTAAGCAGATCCAGTGTCGGTTCCATAATTTCCCTCATAATTATCATTCACCAAGTTTCACCAAACAGTTGATACTTTTAACACACCAAGATCTTAAATAGATCCCAAACAACATTCAATCGTACTGGACCAAAATATTTTTCTCCCTTTTATCAACATTCAATTATATTGGCCCAAGAGTTATCGAGTTACCTGCTGATGGTTTTAGGTTTAGGTAATTTCTAACTGATCTGCATCGTCATTGATTAGTTGCGCCTGTATCGTATCACTTGCATTTTGGCATGTGAACACTGGAAGAGTAACTTCATAAGAACATCAACCTACTCTATCTCAACTCGAACTCAGTGTTATAGTTAGATCAGCTAGTATAATTAATGTTGTTACATTTTAAAAAAAAACGTTGTAGAGGAAACTTTGTTCATAAGACAACACACAAGGCATTAGCAAACAGTCGAAAACTATTCAAAAAAATATTCAGTAAAGACTATCCAGTTTGTTCAACTCTTGACAGAAACATTTACCTTGCAGAGCTCGCCGAACGTTCCATCTACGTTTCCCAAATGATAACCTTCGCACCTGACGATCACCTTATGCAATGTTGATAGTCAATGTTAACCCATGTTAGGCTGACAAGTGAAATATTATGGCCTATCTCCATTTTGCAATGGTTACTCATAACTATCATAATGGATTGAGTTGATTCCCATATTCAAACTTCTCCAAGTTTTATGCATCGATTGATTTCTGTAAAGAACAGACATTTCCAACATTGATTGATTTTTATAATGAATAGAAGGCGCAGTGGTAATTGACTTCTAACCTAAGGTACAATTATCAATTTCCAACTTAAAAAAATCGTATACTAAGAAGACATGTAGATGCTTTCATCACCATAATATATAAAAATTGATATACATAAACGGAATATGGAACATATTAGTGTACAGTGTAGGAATATACTCTACAAAACATGGAAATTAAGTTATAAAGTTTCCAACCTAAGAATATATAGAAAAATACAATTCAACCAAAAATAAACTATGCCAAAGTTATAGCATGACTTCTAAAGTTTTGAGCATCAATTAATAGTGAGAAGCATCATATTACCTCATATCAGTGCATGCAATCCTAACAATACATTGCAAAAAGAATATTATATTTTAGATGGTAGAAATGAACTAATAAAACTATTATTGAAACCCACAAACTTAAAGTAAACACATACTAATCACAATACTCAACTGAATCAATGAACACTCTAGAGTCAATGAATTAAACACATATTAATTTCCAATTCCTTTATGTAAAGTGATGGAAAAAAATGCCCATATAATCTAGACATCAACATTGATAGATTGAGAAAAATAATTTATCTTCAGCTAATGGTGGCAATGATGGTAGCACACAGAGTTTAAACACTAAACCATCCACAACTCCATCTTGATATACTTGTGGTAAGCTTGAGTAATTGTCTTACCATGTGTTTTACTCTGAGACAGATGATATCAAAGGCTCCTTCCCCAAATACATGTGTCTACTATAAAATTATAATGTGTAAAAAATAAGTGATTAAGTGAGATAGGGTGTTCTATACCTTGGAGAATGAAGACATTTTGAAAGGATACCAACATAAATTGTAGTTATTTTGAAATGATAACAAAATAAATTATCAACATTTGCACACAATGACACTTGGCATACCTCATGTTTACAAAAACCAAATTATTATTATGTATTCCTATAATATAGTGAGAATGACACTCACCCACATATTATAAATTATCATAGTCATAAGGTATGCTAATTAAAATAACTATAGAAAGAATATAATGAATGCATATATAGTGTATCATGAACATAAAAAACTCATATAAATTTAGGAGAAAACTTATTAACCAAAATACCAAAGCAAACAGATATTCTAAGTGAATAAACTTGTCAATTTTGTCTCTAAAATCAGATTGGGGTATGTACTTATTAAACGATGCATTTACCTTCGAGCATTAAGTCACATTGTATAGAAAGTGTACATCAATGCCATCAAGAACCACTCATATGTTTGATTGGTTCCTCACCAACTCCTCCTAGCTGTTTTCTCTACTGATTTTGAAATTTTTGTCCGCTTAGACATCCAAATTTAAAGTTTCAACCAAGATAACTGCGTACACATTATATTTTAGAATTTAATTTTTTTTACTTTTCCCCTAAGATAATTGGGTAATTCGACTTAGCCCCTAAAAGTTAAAAAAATTTAGACTTACACCGGTAATTCTAACTTTTAAACTTCCCTTTACAATCATATCTAGAGTTCGAAATCTTATTCTCTAAAGAAAATTTATTTATAATCTCATAGGAGTAACTAAATGGGTATAACCAACATAATAAAAAGAAAATAAAAAATTTCATGCTAGCGTACAATTCATAAAATTGGATAAACACCCACTTCCACAAAATAACATGCTTGAGAGTGTTTGGTGTTTCCTTCGCCACCTTAACAAATATTGATAGAATATGCTAGATTCTCCAGATGTGGTATTCTGTCAAGCATGTGGTATGCGCTATAGTCCTTCGAAGAATAAAGCTCGAGTAAGTATATAAAGAAAAGGTAGAATCGAACAACATAAGAGTTGGGCTTCATAAAAACATACCTGCCATACATGCTATATCTGATCTCCTAACAAACCAAATGCTTACTATACGTGCTATACCTGGCATATAAACTGAACTGCTATAGCTGCCATATGAACTGAACTTCTATACCTGCTAGAATGAATAAAGCAGTCCATTTGTTAACAGGTCATTCAATAGTAGTCCATTTGTTAGCATTGAAGAAAGTGGTTAATAAAGCAATACATCTAATGTACATGTTATACATGCCATATGAACTGAACTACTATACCTGCTATATGTTTTGTAAAATGTTATTCCATTCTATTGAACTACTTAATTTCTTCGATTGAACTGCTATACATTTTATTGAACTACTATATAACAAAAAACATAACTATTCAATATCAGTCTAATTGAATTATTATTTTGACAGTTCAATGGAAGCAGTATGTTATACCTCTTATTGAATCATTATGTTTAGACAGAGAGTTGGTGACCAAGTAAAAACAGAACAATACAATTTGTGTTTTAACTAAAAATGAATCGTACCAAAAGAAACACAATACACTACGATACTATATGAAATGATATCTGTTACGAAATGTTTTCTAACAAAAAAGACCAAAATATACACCATATGAAATAAATGCATTTAAACCCCTCAGAAGAAGAATATGTTAACCATGTTTCAAGTTGCATAGGGCATGGCCAAGTTACATTTTAAAAAAGGCAATGCTTATATTAAAAAATGTAATCTCTTAGTTGAAAAAAGATAAAATAACCAATTAAATAAACCCCAAATAAATGAAAAATACCGTAAATATAATGAAAAAGAAATTGTCCAAATGAGAAAACCATGTAAATAAAATGCATAGCAATATGAGAGAAAATCATATAAAGATTAGAAGATCGTATCTTAGAAGAAGGAGATGAGATCGCAAAAAAAAAAACAATATGAGTTGTTTAAAAATATCAAAAATAGCAATATGAGATTTTTATTTACTTTGCAAAAATACCAAGTGTTAAAAATGCATGAAAATATGAGAGAAAGAGATAAGTAATACCAAATCCCTATTTTAGAAAATAGTAAATGATAAGGTTGTTTTAGCTATTTTTTCAAAAATATGGTGAACAAAAGCATGAGAAAACTCATAATATGTGAAAACCCATGTGGAACAACATAAAAAATGTATAAGACGTACATTTAACCAATATACAAACTGGAAGATACACAACAATAATAACGAGGTCATTTATTATAATGCCAATAATGAGGTCAATGGAGCATTTAGACAAACATACAGTAGGCCATTTTCTCCTACCCACAAAAAAATGTCATTGCAAAAAAAAACCGGACTTATACAGATATGTATCATTAAGGTTCTTAAACACAAAAATCACAAACCAACCATACAACCCTAAAAAATTCAAGATATGAACAAATACTTGGTGGTTGCTAGCACTTGATGGAGAGTTGAAGATCTTGGTTCAATATGTATGAATCCGTGGTCAAATATTGAAAATCAAACAAAAGAAATGCTGATCTTAAAAATAATTCAAAGATATAGAAAAACATAATTGTTAGATAGGGGGACGAGTGTGTGTGTAAGAGAGAGAGATAGAGAGATTAATACTTATAAAAAAGTGCTACTAACACGGAAAGCAACGAGTATAGGTCTGCCATCATCATACAATAAAAATAAATAATTTATAATGGGTCTCATTAGTTTTCAAAAATTCAAGTGATGTTCATGCGGTTTATAATGGCGTGGGGGGCTTTGGAAAGAATGGGGGCATGGGGGGGGGGGGGGGGGGGGGGGATGAGGGCGTGTAATGGCGACAATGTTAGCAAACGAATAAATGAGGATGATGGGTAGGGTTTGGTAAATTGAAAAGGGTATTGAGCTGGTTAAGGGTATCTTACTATTTTATCCCCGTGCTTGAAATTTGGGGAAGGATGAAAAATGAAACTAAGTGAAAAATTGGGGGGGGGGGGGATCAGATAACAAAAGGACAAAAAAGGAAAGGATGGTGCTTTTTATCTCAACCAATGGATCCCACTTTTTAAGAATCAATCCTAGCCCCTAATTAGCTTATAATTTTATTAAATAGTAAAAAACTTGTAGTCCGTATTTTATATGTATATATATATTTATTTGTGTGCTTTATAATATTCGGTGTGAATAATATTTATAGGAATACATTCCTCTCTAGTATTATCAACGGAGGGTTACGCGATGTGGGTGAATCCCCTAGCTTGAGGAGCAGGGAGAATATAATCTCTAAGTCATAGCGTCCAATATTTATATCTTGTGATTATTGTTGATACGAGAAATCATCCACTTGTCTTTCTCATCCCAGCAAATCAAGAGTAAAGTGTATAATAACTAAACATAGCAGGTAAATAAAGAGAAAACAAGATGTAGAGTGGTTCAACCTCTAAAATAGTCCTACGTCCACTGTGTTGCTCTGTTCTCATTATATGCATTGTATTGTACAATATAATCGTGCCTAAAGAGGCGTATAAGTATAAGAATAAAGGAGAGTACATGATGGTATTGAGGATTCCGGTGCACTGGAGAGATGGCAGCGACGTAGACGAGTAAACCCAGAACTGTCTATTGAGGTTATGAAAAGAGAGTATGTATTGTGGAGTCTGCCCCGGGTGTATGGAAATAACTCTCTCTCACATATTTCGAGGTGTGGTCCTCTATTTATAGGAGATATGCCCATGTGCTTTGAGCACGTGACGTGTGTAAAATATGGAGTGGCTATAATAGGTAGGGATGTGTCCTGTAAGGCAAGCAATGTGAGTGTTTCATCTTGTAATAGGCTAGAGACAAAGGTGTCGCTCCCTATACTGGGTGGTTCCGTGATGTGTTGAGGGGGCCGCACCCTGTGATGAGGAGGGACGCGCCCCTATATTCGGCAGGGCCGCACTCCGAGTTCAGCAAGGCCGCACCCTATGTTTAGATAGGGTGCAATATGTAAGCATGTGCAATGCAGAATACATTCCGTGGCAAGGTGTTATATTTGTACTATCAATAAGCCCCCAAGTCGTAGTGCCAAGAGAGTTCAATTTGGATTGCGACTTAGTTCAGTCTTCTTAGGTGACGCGGGTACTTATAAGGCGACGCTTCATCTTCTGCGCTCTCTTATATAAATATTTCATGCCGTGGACTTCATTACGTTTTCCAAAAATTTGAGAGCAAATCGAAAGCTGAGCTCTGTTCGTCCATTCTCTTGCATTTTCCGATGATCTTTCAAGGCCGTGTGTGGTGGTTCAAGGAGATTTGAGGCTGATTATTGCCATATTCTTCATTTCCAGGTAATTTTTTAACCAATCATCCTTTTTAAATAGCTTTTGTAGTTCGTACTTCTTCTATAATAGTCGAACACATGAACTTTTGCATTTCTAAACTTCACGAAAAAACCCCAATTGCCTGATAGGAATCTAAGGCTTTGTTTGGATAATCTGTCAACTTCCAAGAATCTAACATATATCCATGATAAATAATTGTAATTGTTAAAAAATTTCCTTGGATCGACCTTCATAATACGAAATCAAATAATTGTTCATCCACTTCCTTGAATCATATTGAAATCAAAGTGTTCTTCGATGTTCTTGATGTTTTTTAAGCACACACTTCACATTCTGGGTCTTTGATCCTTAAATGTATCAACATTTACACACTAAACTGCTTGAGTGAGAGTCCGTGGCGTGGTAGAATACACCTTTAGTAATTTTGGTGATGGCTGCAGCCTATAGACTCTGAATAATCCATTGGGTTTCAATTCATACCCCGCAGCATTTAAGCCCATAAATTCATGACTTCTTTAAGATGTTACAACCTATTTTAGTGAGTAGCCACGTCACTGTAAGCTCCCTTAATGATTTAGGGGATGGATACGACCGGTAAACTCCGAGGGTACTCACTTAGGTTTAATGAATAGGGCTAGTAATGATTTAGCCCATTAGTAACTACTATCGAGAAATAACCCCCATCAAACCAATATGCCGCGGAGATAATTATCTTTTAGGGCTCTTAAACCCCACTGTTCTCATTTAGCCAGTCTTGTCGATCATTTCTATTCACTATTCATATAACTAATCTTGTCGCGTCTTCTTAAAGTCTTTTTCGAACCATACTGGCTGCGATGCCTAACTGCGAACTCTTTTTAGGTACTACTGCAGCCATATGAACTTTGACCCAGACAAAGTTTTGAGAGGTTTTGGGGGGTAAACACTTTGGAGCTCCTCCCCCTGAACTTCCTTTCGTGCCTCCTTTGAAGTCAATATGGGCTTGCCAATTGAAGAATTATCCCAAGTGTGTAGCACTAGACTCGGACTCCGTGGACTCTACCTATAAGAAAGATTTTGAGTCCACGCCAATGGAAGAGGAAGCTAATTCAAGTAATCATCCCTTGGGTGTAGGAGATGATTCCACGAAAGTTTGGGATAACCTAGTTGGTCCATCTGGAAGGGCTGAGAGACCCCTAGTTGTGCTTGATATCCACAACATCATGACCCAAGACTAGGTTGACCAGGTAGCTAAGGACTTCGAGTTTCCAAAAAACATGATATGCTCAGCACCTGCCACGAACCAACTACCTTGCATGGCACTTTTCAACGATGGGATCTGCTTTCCATTACATGCTTTTATTTATAGGCTGTGACTACCAGTTCCTGTTCCCATTCGATGTATTTTTCAAACCATGAAACAAGCACCATCCCAGTTAGATCCCAATGGCTGGAGGGCCATGCTTCCCGCGATCGTGCTTTGGGAGAATCAATTCAAAAAAGACATTACTCCCGTGGAGTTTTTTCACTTCTACCATCCTAAGGAAAACACCATGAAGTTCACTGGGTACTACTACTACTCTGTCTGCAGCAAGGAAGAGACCCTTTACTCTAGGAGGTCGACCAGTGTAAATAACTGGAAGGGGAAGTACTTCTACATCTCCGAAGAAGGGTGGGAGATTCATCCTCATGAGAACGAGAGGGAGAAGTCATTTTGAATGTCGTGGCAGTGGGGGTCCCCTTTTAAGCTAGGTATTTGATTTATAGCCGTGTCCCCTTTTTTTAGTTGCTTATTAAACTTTACTAACCTTTGAAGTGCTATTTTGTAGTTCTTGACAACTTGCAACTGAGCGGGAGGCAGGAGAAAAGGGTTGCTAAGGTCGCGGTAGTTCCTGCCGAGCTTAAGAAGTTTAGGACACGTGTTACATCTGTAACTGTATTTGAAGTAGGGTTTGATGTCCACATTTTACGATCCCATCCACTCAGCTTCTTCGCCATCGCCCCTATTATAGTGGCTAATGAAAACCTTGCATCTCCTCAATACCGCACTAGAGCTGGTCCTGTTGGTCGACCGCGGCCACAGTTAAGATAGTCTGACCCTGAGTCCTCCTGGGATACTACGTCGAAGGTTAAAGAGGGCCCTTGATGGCACAGATCTCGATAAGTTGGTCGAAGAAGACCATAATGATCTTGAGGACTGTGGCCTCCATAGTCTTTTGAGGGTAAGTGCTAGTGTTTTCTTAATTTTGATTTTACATTCCATACTTTTCTCCTAACTTTCTCTTTTTAGGTCGCAGACGTGATTGTGGATCAAAAGAGGAAGTACGAGGTCCTCTACAAACTAAAGGAGACAGTGAAGAGGGTGCACACCGCAGATTTGGAGGCTCCATGAAATTCATCTTTTGAAGTAGGGAAGTAGTCTGTTGCCGCGGCTCTTCAAGCAGCCCAGATGAACTTACAGGCATAAATAAAGGCCAGAGAAGAAGCCGAGGCCAATTTTAATCCGGTCGAATAATCTTTCAAGGTCTCCCAGTCACAGACCGTGAAAGCCACACAAGCCGCAGAATCTTCCAATAACAAGTTGTGACTCCTACAAGGGAGGTACGAGGAGTTAGAAGACAAGGTTGTGCGTGATACCGAAGCCCATATCGCGGTAATGAAGAAACTAGAAGCAGATCATAGCGAATCCCTTCAGCTGGCCATCGACAGTACGGTGGAGTCGTTTAAGGGATCCAAAGATTTATTCCTCATAAATAATAGGGCTTACCTCCGCGACTAATAGGATCTAAGGCATATAATCATCAAGAACTTCCCTGACACTAAGGAGAAGTTTCTTGCCTGGATACTTAGTAATAATGATCATCAAGAATGCATATATGAGCTCAAGGCCGCGGCTGAAGAGAAAGCCATATTGAAGGCCGAGGCTAAGGCAGTTGTCGCGGATGAAGAGACATTGACGGCCATGGAGGGGGAAGAATGGGATGAAGCCGATGATGCCGAATCATAGGGATACGACCCTCTTTAATTTTGTTTTCACTTCTCTATAGTGGATGCGGCCCTCTTGTCTGTAATCTAACTGATATTATAAAGGCTGCGACCACCTTTTATTAGCTATTTTTGCCTCATTTTCATATAGCTTTTTGTTCTTCTAATTTTCTTGCTTCAATGCTTTAATGAATTATTTTTCTATACATCTTTGATTGCTTGAACACAACTACTTTTATATTTGAAAATGTTTTCTTTATTTAATGAACTTGTAGAATAGATTAAGTCCCCAGCACCATAATATACATGGTTTCTTCACATAGGTTGCAGTATCTTCTAGGACATCCGCGGCACCTTTGAGTGTCATCTAATCGGTTAATGGCTGCATCCTCATAAACAATGCTATGGCTCCTTCAAACATACAGGACATAGGCTACGGCTTAATGTGTATGGCTTATGTACACGGGCCGCGACCCCTTTTCCCTTTTCTTGACTGGAAGGGCTTCCCCTTGATCAGGCCCATGACAATTTGATGATCCTGCCTATACTATCGCTTCTGAATGAATTTACTTAATGGACGAAGCCATATTGACAGGGATGTCACATTTCAATGATTTAATTCCTTCCATTGTAGGTTTACTTGGATCTAAGTCCAAGTCATTACCGCATCAACTCTTAGTCGCTTTGACGACTGCAACTGTATTGACAGATCTACTGCTCTCATTTAGCCTTTTCATTTGAACATGGGCCTTTGTAGATATACGATATACTTTCAAGCCTCCCCGGGATGGGTTATGTTATTAATCCACCCATAGCTAACATACATGATACTTTCAAGCTTCCCCAGGTTGGGTTATGTTATTAAGCCACTGTAACACCCCGCCTAATTAAATACCGGGTGGCCAGTCCCATACCAAATTAAAACAGAATATACAGTTGGCTCATTCTTAGCATCAATGTCGAAAACATTTACAACTCACCCAATACTCAAATAAGCTGGTGTTAAAAACTTTCCAATTTAAATTTCAACAAAACCTTTTTCCATTTTTAAGAATAACACAACACATTTATTTTACAACACTGATAACACACTAAGTATCACAAAATAATTTAAATGCAACTGGAATAAACATTCCCAAGTAATATAAATCCTTTACAATAATCCCAACAATGTTAAATGTATTAAAAATCAGAATACAACAATATTTTACTCCAACAGAAAATGATAACTAAATCCTTTTGGGCGACATGCCCTAACTAAGAATACTGTGAATCAAAAAGATGATAAGCGTCTAAGCAAAACTTCCATAGATCCATAGCTCGTCAAAATCAACTATGGTTGGCGTCCCTGTTGCTGGACACCTGATATAGATATACAATAGAAGAGAAAATATGCAAGGAAACGGGTCAGAGCCCGAATGTGTAGAGTATTTTTAAAACAGCAAGTATTTAACAAGTGCAATAAAGCATTTATTATGTACATGTTAGATCCAACTCTCACTTGCAATACTCACCTCTCAACTAGAGTGCACACTTAACGTTTCCTATTAACCTCCTATTTAATGGTTCCTCCTTTCTAGTCTCCATTTTATACTATCATAATCCCCGTATGTCCCATACCATACGTCACATTATTATTCATTTACATTTCTCCTTTATGATTTGTTTCTCATTAATATGAAACATAACTCATTATTTCTCATTAATATGAATCGTTACTCATTAATATGAGTTAAGCTTTTCAATTCTAAAAGCATAAACATTTATTAACTAAATTCCATTAACATATTTTATTCACCGTTATCTACAATTATCACCGTAGATAGATCTAACCACAATATATCCATTTAATCATTTAATTCATTATATATATATTCATATATAATACGGTACCCCGAGTCACAGCTGCGGTGCAATGCATTACTCTGCTATCATGTCACATCATCGCAGGTCGCCGAATAGGGGGCTACAGTTTCGGTAAGATTCCACGAACCACAAACAACAAACAAATTGGAGGCGAACATAGTTCTCGTATCCATGGGTCACGCACATACCTACGCACCCACAGTCAGCGGACTTATCAACTCCCCGATAAGTCTTTCATAGACCTATGTTCTCGAGCGACAAATCAAATATCCCATGGATTCATTTGGATATGACTGCCCTCACGCGCAAACCTCCCACCGATAGCAAGTAAGCTAGGTATGTCATACACATAGATCATTAATCAATCAAATAGGTATTATCATACCTATAATATAATATCAATAAGGTAATTATCATTTCCCTAAGATATTTCCCATACATAGTATTATATCTCTTTTAAATTCCACGTATTAATATAACCCCCGCATCCTATGACATCCCTCCACTACCGACGTCGTTAAGGTTCATGCGCGGAGCGTCTCGCAAAGCGAAATCTAAACAAGGAACCACTCCAATACACTACTACTTAACTTTGTCGATCGAGGAGGTCCGAAAACTTCAACTATGCGATCGGGATAACCTCATACCCTCTTTCAACCAAATGAGTTCTAAACTCCCATCTCACAAGATTTAATTAGGATTTCTCTCATCTTATAATCAGTGATAAGTCACTAATTTCCTACTGGTCCATAACCTTTATTTCTCCCGAACTACTACGAATTTAATTCTCCTTTTAATTACGGTTAAAACCGATAGTTTCAAATCTCTTATAAACACGTATTTTTCACTTAGGATTAAACCCTCTTATAAACTTAAGGATACCCATGTATTATATAAAATCACCCCTACTGGTCCTATCTTAAATCCTCATACATCACCATTCGGAAATTAACAAATGAATCTAGAAACTGAAAATTCCATTCGATATAATTTTCATCATTTAAATCATTTGAATCTAAATCCAATTATTTCAAATCTTAACAAGGGTTTACTGATATTTTCTAAGTCCCAAAATATTCAAATAATAATCACCAAAGATCCATAAAAGTTTCGGGATAAGAATCAACATTTAAAAAGAAACAACTTACTTAATCAGGGGAGGTCGATCGATCGAAGGTAGGGGTCAAACGATCGATCCCTCAGGTCCAGGCCTGATTTTCTGCATTTTCTGCAACTACGGGTTTAACAACTTTTGATCATTTAAACCTTCATATAAACATCACAAATGACTTATAAACTTTACTACATGATATATCAACATATATGAACGATTTCCAATACTCTAAACATCCTAGAATCATCAAAGGATTGGATTAAAATGCATGTTTATCTCCTTATTCCTAGAAATTTATTAACATAACCTCTTCAAGAACACATCAATGGTTTCCATCATTTCTTCAACAGATTCATGACTAATTCGTGGACTATTAATATCCTAACACATGAGTTAAATTCCTATATCATTTCAGTTTTCCAGAAATCAATTTAATGATCCATTATCTCTTCCAAACATGAATAATCTTCTCTTTTCATACTATTCTAACATGGACAATATACAAACTTAAATTGCTATTATTAAACACTTGCCTTTAGTGTAGGTCTGATCCTTTGGTGTAGTTTATCTCAGTTGGTTGTCCCTTCTCCGGTCAAACTCAGGTGGTGGCTGGTGGTGGTTGGTAGAGGTGAACCTTGGTTCTAGTTCTTCTCTTTCCCAAGTGACTTTTCCCTTCCCAAGCACTCTTACTCTCACTCTAAGAAGATGGATGCTTTTATTTGTGAAGAGGAGATGAATAACTCCCATTCACTTAATCTACCTATTCTTATAATGATCCCAAATCCGAAATCACTATTCATCCCCCTAGAAAAATGACCAAAATGCCCTTTCGGGTTGTCTATTCATTTATGAATGACCAGAGACTCAAAATTAACATCCAAATACACTTTTATGATTATTTCGAACCTTCCGGACTCAACTACGCAGTCGAAATGACTATAAGGTCGAAAGAAAATAAAATTCCTTTTTAATTTAATAAACTAGTAACGACACGTCCCATACCGCGTCTGACTAAAAATATAAATTACTGAATCTATATCATACGGTCATCTCAATGACATCACATTCATATATTACCTAAATATCTTTAAGTAATATTCAGAATCATCCATATAAATATCCACCGTCTGGATAAAACCCGAATGAATTAATTAATAATAAAATCTAATTAATCCATTAAATTAAAATATAACCCATTTTAAAAGTCATTTAAAAATACGGGGTATTACAGCCACCCACAACTAACATACATGATACTTTCAAGCCTCCCCAGGTTGGGTTATGTTATTAAACCACCCACAGCTAACATATAAGATACTTTCAAACCTCCCCATAATGGGTTATGTTGTTAATCCACCCATAGCTAACATACAGGATACTTTCAAGCCTCCCCAAGCTGAGTTATATTATTAAGCCACCCATAGCTATGGATATATATAAAGCCATCCCTAGCTTGATATTATAAGTCTCTCGACTTATTGCCGTATCCTGAAAGCTAAGATTTGGCATTGGAATCACTTATGTGTGATGTTGTAGTTCGATTTGGATAACTTCTTTCAGTATTTGCTTTCACCATTTTTAATTATCTTCACCTCTCAGACAATCAGGCGTCTTATCGGGCGTTGTGGACCATTTAGATATAACGTATTGTGTCGAATTGAGATCTGTTTAGGACAAAAATGGTCTTTATAAGATATCATTTCATGGAAATGAGAATTAAAATATGGCACTATAAAAGTGAACTTGATTTCATAGAATCATTCATATATATGTGTATATGACTTTGTAAGGATAATACAAAGTTTGGTTTAGAGCAACAAAAGAAGAGTTGTCACTGTAAAGTAGAGACAGATGGAATATAAGAGATAAGCATGAAAAAAAGAGCATGCGGTCTGTGAGACTAGGATGCATCCCCTAAACATCTTTGAGGAACCTCCGCAGCATCCCTTGCCCAATCAGCCTTTCAATTTCATCCTTTAAAGCATAGCATTGCTCAGTGTCATAGCCATGGTCCTAATGGAATCTGCACTAAGTAGCTTTGTTCCTCTTGTGGGGTGGAGATCTAAGCTTTTCTGGCCACCTCAACACTTTGTCTTCTTTGATGAACTCAAAGATCTCTTCAATTGGGAAGGACAATGGAGTGTAGGCCTCAGATTTCTTCTCTACCTTATCCTTTCTCTTTTTCTGGCACCTGCTGACTGCTTCCGTGGCCAGATCTTCTTGAACTACCGTGGCATCGTAGGCAGTTGAAGCTATTTTTGGGTGCCGCTCTCCCACTGGGTGAGTACGCGGCCTCTAGTATTAGGACCCTCTGAGTCAAATAGTTTACTTGGTTCTGGAGTGGGGCATGACTGTCGTAGAGGTGGTTGAGGTGATTGTACAGCTGCACAATCTCATCTTTGACTTCTGTGCTCTGTCTAGATTCCTCCTCCATTTCTACTTTTATTAGTCTTTACAAAATGTATATAATCTGAGATAAAACTAACAGAAGTGAGTAATCTCAGGAATATTGGAGTAACCAAGTAGGAAATGGGGATGCAACATCTATACTGCTACATGGTATTGTTGCTGAGGCCGTGGCCAGTATGGCACATAGGTGCACTGCCCTGGACTTTGTATGATATTCAACAAGGCTGAGTTGGAGACCACCTGAGTCTGTTCCTTAATGTTTTGAAGTTTCTGTAACACACCTACCCCAGTAGAGGCCACAACATGTAAGGTATTTGAACTATCACGCCGCATCCCTACCTAGGCAGTGAGGGAAAATCTCAAAATTAAAACCCAAAAACTGAGTTTTTCTCCCGAAACACGTGGAGAGCATACCTACTAGGACCTATCCATTGAGATAATAACCTCTCGATGCATAAAATAGCAGAATTCTAATGATAAATCATATATCATAGGCAAAGAATAGTAAAAATGGAGTAAACACAATCCTTGCCTAATCATTCACCTTTTCAAAGCTAAATCCCATCATGCATTTCAGCATTATCTTGATGGCATGATATCATAGGGATATATAGAAAAAATCTAAGGTCATAAGAAGAAGACCCAAAAGCAAATATCAAGGTACAAAATACCCATTTAAGGGTGTAAGTACAAAATAGAGCTCAATAACCAAATTTTTTCTCATGGGATGATGATCCAGAGGATCCCCATGAATAGAATAAGATGTTTAAGAACTCGAATATAGAGAAACAAGATTCAGACATCTTGTTCCCACAGACGGCGCCAGATTGTTGATACGAGAAATCGTCCACTTGTCGTTCTCATCCCAACAAATCAAGAGTAAAGTGTATAATAACTAAACATAGGAGGTAAATAGAGAGAAAACAAGATGTAGAGTGGTTCAGCCTCTAAAATAGGCCTACGTCCACTGTGTTGCTCCATTATCATTATATGCATTGTATTGTACAATATAATCGTGCCTAAAGAGGCGTACAAGTATGAGAATAAAGCAGAGTACATGATGGTATTGAGAATTCCGGTGCCCCGGAGAGGTGGCAGCGACGTAGACGAGTAACCCCGGAACTGTCTGTTGAGGTTGTGAAAAGAGAGTATGTATTGTGGAGACTGCCCCGGGTTTATAGAAATATCTCTCTCTCCCATATTTCGAGGTGTGGTCCTCTATTTATAGGAGATAAGCCCACGTGATCTGAGCACGTGACATTTGTAAAATTTAGAGTCGCTATAATTGGAAGGGATGCGTCCTATAAGTCAAGTAATGTGAGTGCTACATCCTGTAATAGGCTAGAGACAAAGGTGCCGCTCCCTGTACTGCGTGGTTTCGCGGCGTGTTGAGGGGGGTCGCACCCTATGATGAGGAGGGTCGCGCCCCTATATTCGGTAGGGCCGTACCCCGAGTTCAGTAGGGCCGCACCCTATGGCCATCCCCTATCCTCACCATGCGGGTGGGCGCGCAAAAGGAAAGGATCCTCAGGTCCCACGCATCCCTCTCGGGAGCGCTTCGACCGACATCATTTGAGATGTGGTGTAAAAATGTAGATAGATTTAGAGTCGCCAGTCTATTTTACTCAAAACAGACAAAAGAAAAAGGGGAAGCCATCCCGAAGGATGGAATCCAAATACATACTGGTGCATACGAAACCAAAATGATTCGAGAAGGGTTCGGAGGCTAAGTTACGAAATGGGAAGGTGTTAGGCACCCATTCCGCCCTTTCAGTCTCTCATGGATATTTTCTATTTCCCTTTATTTTTCCTCGTGATAATGTGTGCATGTGTATCTATATAGTGGAGATAGGAAACCTCGACTTGTATCATAGAAGAGATAAAGCGAGTCATCCGTATGAAGGTATAAAAATAATATTATAAAGATAAGATTTATGCGATTGCCCCTACGTTGATCATTATAATGGAACGATAATGCATATGGAGTCATACGTCACTAAGAACAAGTGTATAGAATATAAGAAAATTTCATTTAGATAAGATAGAAAATGAGAGAGAAAGAGAAAAAGGAAAGGACTCGAGTCTCAGGTTTTACACCGAGACGCCTACGTAGCCTATAAAGGTATTAAAGTCCACGTAGTTCGCATACAAGATGAGGGTTGGGGTTTATCCCAAAAATCCAAATGGGGGATCACTTATTTGTGAGTGTGTGTGTGTGTGTAGAAACAGTATTTTAGTTGTGAGAAAAGTATGAGAATCCCTATTTGGAATTTATGAGCAAACCCTCTTTTTCTTATTTTTTGGGTTTTATTTATATGAAAATACGAGATGTGAAATAATACTAAATAAAAAGTATATTAGGATGTGTGAGATGAGATAATAAAAATGCTAAGTAATAAAAGAAGTTATTACGAATTTAAGAGAATTTGGAGAGAAAGTTGAGAAAATTGGACCTTCTTGAAGATCTTGAGCTTGATCTTGAATGTTGGAGAGCATCCATTGCACTTGGATGATGATGGAGAGTGGCTAACTCACCAAGTTTGATGAAAAAGATGATGAAAAGTGGAAGTTAGGAAGGTATTTGGATGTTTAAATCGCGCTGCCTTCGAGAGAGGTTTTTGGGATTCGCTGAGAGCGATTTGTATCAGATCTGGGCTCTCCTTGCAAATGAGGTGAAGGACTCCTTTTATAGGCCCAGGTCATTACCAATCGGCATAAACATAGTCCTGCCTATCGTCACCTGCCGATAGGCAGGGTCTGGAACCTGCCGTTTGGTAGAGTGTTTCAGGACTTTTCGGAAAATCGGCTGTCGAGGGAAAACTATTGGTCAGAATTGCACACGGGGTAGACCGTTAGAAAGGTAATTCAGAGACCTTTGGACCTCTCCCGAGTTAGGGAGTTTACTTTGGGTCAAATATGGCTCGAAAGCGTTTGTCGATCCATTGGACAGGGAATCGTTCAGATGCAAACGGATCGTTAGTCCGCATGGTAAGTCCGAATTGTGCACGGAATGGACCGTTGGAAAGGTTAGGAGATGTAATTCTACATTCCAAAGAGTTTCACCCAGTTTGGGGAGTTGACTTTGGTCAACCAGTCCCTGGAAGCATTCAGTGACCTTTTAGAGTTAAACAGATTATTCGTCCGCATCGTAAGTCAGAATCATGAACGGAGTGGACCATTGGAAAGGGGTTTCAGTGCCCTTTGAAGATTCATTTAGCGTCAGTCGAGATAAAGAGTTAACTTGGGTCAAACAGATCCTGGGA
The DNA here is from genome assembly GCA_949130495.1 of Sambucus nigra. NCBI lineage: Eukaryota > Viridiplantae > Streptophyta > Magnoliopsida > Dipsacales > Adoxaceae > Sambucus > Sambucus nigra. The sequence continues at coordinate 302,635,561 of OX422207.1, read as the reverse complement.
GCTCTCAGTGTCCTCTAGATCAAGTTTCGGATGCAAATGGATCTTTCGTTCGAATGGTAAGTCAGAATTACGCACAGGATGGACCGTTGGAAAGGGATTTTAGTGCCCTTCGAGGATTCATTCAGCCTCGGTTGAGATGAAGAGTTTGACTTTTTGGTCAAACGGATCCTGAGAGTGCCCTATGGCTTCTAGCTCAGTACTCAGGACATGACATAGGTTTGTAGTGGCGAAGGGAGGTGCTAAGGACCTTAGGAGAGTTATGGGGTAACAGAATGGGGTGTCTATAGAGCCCCTCGACGGATGAGTTTGGAACAAATGATGACTGTCGAATTGACACCACATGATGCTTTTGATGGAGTATGACTGATTCATAGGGTAGAGGCCGATTCAGAGGACCTGAGGGGTGTGCCGAGGATGACGAATTTTGTCAAAGCGAAATTTGTAGGCTTAAGTGATGAGGGTGACCGATTCGGCGGGTCAAAGCCAATGTTGCGGGCTTAGGATGAAGATCTAATAACCGAAGTAAATTCTGACCTAAGAGTGGCGACGACCGAGGATCGAGTTCATTTTTTACCTAACTCAGGTGACGATCTGAGACCGAGGTCAATTCTGACCTAAGAGTGGTGACGACCGAGGACCGAGCTGACACACCCCAACCCAGTTACTTATAATTAAGTTTGAAAGTCAAAGTGAGTCAGATCATAATTACCTTAACCAAACCATCTCCACGAGTATTCTTTTTCAATTATTAACATAAAGCAATAAAACTATAACATTTCACAATGTTAACATAATTATGCTTATTCAAACTTTCTTAAAGGATAAGTAGGATTAAATTACCCCTTTTTCATTTGACCAAAATTATGGTTTTATGCATCCTTTGATAACCCAACTCGACCTGCTAGATTTGGCAGTGACAACATGCTACATGAAACACATAACCATAATAACCGTGAGCAAAAGAGCCCAGTGAATGCATCACTACTAAACTATTGCATAAAAGTAAATACAATAAATCATATACATGTGGTAATACATATGTACTTATCCGGCACATTAACAATTATGTATTACTTATTTGGTCCATTCATAAAGAATTACCAATTATATACTTACCCAACTCATTCATAAAGAATTTTCAATTATACACTTGTCTATCTCATTCATATAGAATGACCAACTTATCCGAATCATGATTCACATATCATGTCCGCAATAGACAATTCTCCACCATTCCTGGTCGAGGAGTAACCCCTTGTCTTTAATAGACAAATCTCCCCCATTCCTGGTCGAGGAGTAACCGCTCATTTTGGTAAACCGAAATGAACAAATTCATAATCAATATTATTCTTATCATATCCATAACCATGTATAATACATCTTACTAGTGAGTGATATTCATATCATATCCATAACCACGTGTAATACATCTTACCCGATGATTGATATTCAAATCATCTCCATAGCCATGTATAATACATCTTACCGGTGATTGATATTCAAATCATCTCCATAGCCATGTATAATACATCTTACCAGTGATTGATATTCAAATTATCTCCATAGCCGTGTATAATACATCTTACTGGTGATTGATATTCATATCATATCCATAACCATGTGTAATACATCTTACCCGTGACTGATATTTAAATCATTTCCATATTCATGTATAATACATCTTTTTCCAGTGAGTACACTCACCTTGACCACTTCATGTGTTTTTTCCTTGCCTTTGTATGGTACTTGTTCAACCGATTCTTATTCCCTTTCAAATATAGTTTCTTACAATATTATTATCATCATAAGGATAGTAACAATCCAAATAATACTTAAAAATAACTCAATTCATACGTATTATATGATTCCATTCACATTCATATTACGATATCCAACATATATAAATCATAACCCAAAGATACTTTATTTTCTTCTTGATAACCCAATTATTATCATATTAGGTTACCAATATAAAAGACAACACATCATTTCAAGTTTCATAGAGCAAGCTGTGTCCATTTCTTTATTACAAATCAAATCTCCGCTATAGACTCTTTTATCGTTCAGTCAACTTCATAGAATTTTCATAATTTTTCTACGTCATAAATTAATTTGATATTTCACCCAACATACATAAACATATGGAAAAATACAAAATTAAAGTTTCATAATTTTTAAATTTCATTTGCTATGTCAAGCATAATATCGAACACATGGCGGGCATACTTTCACTCTTGGGACAGATTTCATACCCTAACTTCAAACTCTCACCAAAGACTCATTTATTGGTCTTTTCACATGATTTTCGGACATGTGACACACATATCCTTGTTAATCTTCAATTTGAATACATCAATTCTAGTAAATGTACAAAAAGATATGGAAGTTTGAACACATAAGGGTTCTAAACAAGGCCATCTAAATGATTTACACCTTCGGCTTTCTTTAAACGTGCATCCATCCATGCATACCCACAAAGGAATGAAATTTTAATAAACAATTGATGATTTATATCCTTTCAATCAGTAGTATTAAAAAAAAAATATTTATGGATAGAATTACCTAAGGGACGTTTACGTAATTTTCTAAGAATTTTTCTCCAACTTCTCCTCGTCCTTCTCTTCCTAAGCCTTTCTGTTCTCTCTCTTCAGGAGAAACTCTCAAATGGATGAGTTTGGATGATGAAGGAGGTCTTTTCAAGGGTCTTAGGTCGGTCAATATTCCCCCCCCCCTCTCCAACCAATGAGATTCATGTGTTATACATATAAGACAAAATACCACTTAACGAATGGACAGATTGGCCCCTGCTTTGTAATTCCAACATAACTTCTTGCGCGGCCCTCCGTTTTACAAACTGTTTGTTGTGTTACAAACTTAACTCATACATATACAACTATCTGGTTTTTTCTCAAGTCAATTATTATATTATAGTGTCCAAAACTAGCTCCGAACTCGAACATTCTCACCGAAGACTTCTCAAATTTGGGTTTGTGACTAATTCAATATTTCATAAATTATGAAAGCAGAATCAGACTAAATACAATAAATAAACAATATATATTATAATAACACAATATCCCCATCCCATACTATAAGCATGATTTAATCATGGTTTATCATAATCATATCCGGGTCGTCACAACCTTCCCCTCATAGAAAATTTCGTCCCCGAAATTTAGGATGAATTTCACTTATCAAACAATTGGGGATACTATTTTCTCATTCCATATTCTCTTTCCCAAGTTTTTTATTTAATTTAATAGATCCTCCACAACACTTTAACTATGGAATCAACTTTATTCCCTAATACTTTCTCCTTACGACCAGGAATTTCAACTGTCTTCTCGATGTACAACAAATCTTCTTTCATAATAACTTTAGTATCCTTATCATTACCCATAAGAATAATCGTCTAATGATTTCTTATTCATTATAACCAATACCCAACTCATATATTACTTCTCACTATATTCTCCTTTTCAGTATCGTATGATTGTTCTTTAACTAAATGTACAATGACTTTAACAAGTCATTTATTTGGCACAATAACTTTACAACCATAATCTTACCCCAATGTTTATTAACATGATATTATTATGCAATATCATTAATACACTCATCTGACCCGTTTGGTAACATGGATGTTAATCATAACATCACCACTGAAAACTTTAACCATACCTACCAACCCCATAATACTTATCTCAACTATTATATGTCGTGTTACTTTCAAATAACTTGAATAAATACCTTAATGTATCACATTATGGTATCTCACATAACATCTTATCCTTACACATACTTCTTGGTGACTGCATATAATGTCAATCATATTCATTATATGCCATACTCTTAATGATAACCCATACGTATAATAACAAATACAACTCAATATCCACCCAAACCAGTTGTCAAGATTCCAACCCGATTAACATCTTTCCCATACCCATACACAACACATACTCTTAAAAAGGCTCTTCAATATTTGTAAACTTCCAATTCTTTAACCCTTCATCCCAACTCAACTATTCATATAAACATTTCAACACATCCCAGGAGTAATATTCACTATATATACGCATACAATAAAAAATACAACCCAACTGATATTACTCGTTTCTTCTACTTATCATAATTCAGTATGAACCCATATTTGGATCAATTGTGATATATTGACTAGTAATTGAATTTCAGACCATTTCAAATATTAAATTTAAACATATACAAGTATTAATCTTCTCACTTCACCTTTACCACGTGAATCTTCATTTGATTCACACTCTGACAATTTACCATCTCAGACTTTAACAGAATATGGGTTCCCGTACCTCATACTCCTCATAAATGGGCACACACCAAACCATGGCTTAATAAGTGACACAACTCAAGTTTAAATATTCCAGTATAAGAAGGGATTACTTCCAATACTTCACAATTTTCATATACCACATTATTTCTTAAATTTTTTTTTCTTCAATGACATGTTCGTCCATACCACAATAAAACAATGCAATGATTCATACCAAAATACATGTATTCGCTGTCATCCCCGAATAAACCTTAACATCTCATTTCCTTTCCTGCAAGATCCTTGCATTTCACATCTCATACAACAATATGTATTTATAACTAACAAATGTTAGTCAACAAAAGCCAATTTACTTCTGACTTAAAACCATTTCTACTTCCACTGCCAAATCTAGGCGTTCCTCACCCCAGAACCTCTAAAACCTGGGCTCTGATACCAAAGTTGACACACCCTAACCCAGTTACTTATAATTAAGTTTGAAAGTCAAAGTGAGTCAAATCATAATTACCTTAACCAAACCATCTTCATGAGTATTCTTTCTCAATTATTAACATTGTTGATACCAAATTTAGTCTTCTAACATGGCTCAATCGAGTGAAGACACGTGGCAATCTATGTGATAGCAACAAGAACTTCCGAGGAACTCAGACGCTCCGAGGAACCATACTACAATGAGGAACACTGCTTCTCCGAGGAACTTAGACTCTCCGACCTACAAGAACTCTCCGAGGAACTTTTGAGTACTGAGGAACTTTTGATTACCGAGGACTTTAAGCGGTCCGAGCTGCACCTCGAACAAAGCATTAATAAAGGGAAAATCAACAGTCTCACTGTTCATTAAATGCTTATCATTCAGATGTATACGTTTAAGGGGCATTTAATATATTACCCTTTCACATGTACAACATTGAATGTATTACCCTTTCACATTACAGCCTCAGGGCTATAAATACATTGTACAATCCTTATTGTAAGGGGACCAGAATTTCTTGATAGAACTTGTAATCGAGAATTCCCAAACAATCATCAATAACAGAAACAATGGACGTAGGCCATTCTTATAAGGCTGAACCACTTTAAAACTTCTGTGTCTCATTTTATCTGTGATTAAATAATTAGATATGATCTAATTTTTTAAATCAACAGATTGGCGCCGTTTATGGGAAACGACTGGTAATATCGTTTTTTATCACAAACAATCCATCACAAATGGATGATATTCCAGAACCCAACAATCAAAATGCTGGAAGCCCTCCAAATCCATCTGCTCCGCCTAATATTCCAGATCTGGCTAGAAAAATGACAAATCTGGCCTAGGGCCAGACAGTCATGCAAGAAACTATGCGACAACTCATACAAACCCTCCATGGCGGTGCACCAACCCATTCAGGACCACAAAGTATTCAAAGAAATACTCGTGCATCTTCTTCGCGTACTAGGCCTACCAATTCATATCATAATGAGGAGTCTGAAGATTTTTCTCATCAACCTGGATGAACTTCGTCAGTGCGAGCCACAGATACTGAACAACGTATCACTCTCTCTCCATAAAGGACTAGTGCGCGAGAGAGGTTGAGCAGGGTATCACCTTTTGATCGATTAGGACCTAAAAGGAGTACAAGTCCTCCAAAAGTCTCATCGAGAAGTTTTCGACGACCATCAGATTTAAGGGACGGATCTGCCCAGTCGCGACCAGCTGCTCGTCAAGATAGATCCTAGGAAGCCACATCAACGTGATCACTTGCTCGAACCAACAGGCCCGAGGAAGGAAATGATGCATGGAAAGTCTCTATTCAGAGGCTGGAGGATAGATTAGGGGAAATGGCTAAAGTCAAGAACCCTCTACAACGAACTTTTATTCGAGGAACACCTTTTGTCCATGCCATTGTAGATTTTTCAACACCATCAAAGTTTAAAGCACCTGTTATGACCCCCAAATATGATGGAAATACTGACCCTATCCATCATATAGGATAATACCAAGCTGCAGCCGACATCTATGCTGTTCGAGATGAGATGAGATGCAGAGCATTCTTGGGAACTCTTACCGGATCTGCTCAAATGTGGTATAATAATCTTCATCGGGGTAAGATTTCAACTTTTCTTCAACTGGCCGAATTATTTATTGGGAATTTCTATTTTGGGGCAAAGCCAGTTAAACGAGTAGCACATTTGTTAAGTATTAGACAAAAAGCTGGTGAGAGTACCAGAGATTATATAACTCGTTTTAATAACGAGAAAATTGAAGTCATTGATTATGAGGAGAAGACAATGATTACCGCCTTGATGAGTGGACTACTGCCCAACAAGTTGTACTACACTTTGGCCAAATATCCACCGAGAACCATGTCAAACCTGATGGGAAAAGCGTCCAAGATTATGAATGTCGAGGAGGCTATGGCTGCAAAAAAGAATATGAATGCCAAAGAAACCAAGGTGGAAGGTGATAAAGCTAACAAGAGAGAGCATACGAACAATGGTAATGACAAACATTCAAAAACTAGGTCGGTATGGGACGTATTGAAGAAATTCGATAATTATACTCCTTTGAAGAAGGATATCAACCATATTCTAGAGGAAATAAAGAACAACGAGGAGTTAAACTGGCTAGGGAAGATGAAGGCAGACCCTGACCGAAGGAATAAAGCAAAATATTGTGAGTTTCATAAAGATCATGGCCATATGACCAAAAATTGCATAGCTCTTCAGAATGAGATTGAAACACTCATCAGACGAGGAAAACTGGCAAAGTATGTTGATCGTGGAAGCGAAAGAAGGAACAATGACCGAACAAGAGAGAGGTCTAGATCTCCTCGTCGAGAAGAGGAGAACAAGAAAAGAAACCATGAAGTTGATCCAAAAGACGACCACGATCTTCCCAAGAGACCAAGGCAGCCAGAACGAGAGGTATTTTCAATACGCTTTGGGTCATTTGATTGTAATGTTATTATAGGTGGAGATGCAGGAGGAGGAGACCTTACTACAGAGAGAAAAGCTTACCTCTGTGAGGCTCAAGCTTGCTCGTATATTCAGCGAATAAATCTAGATGAGGAGGATCGCCCGAAAAAGGTGAACAAAGAGAAATTGGTCATTAGTTTTTCAAAGAACGACCTCGCAGGAGTTTTATATCCTCATGATGACCCATTGGTGATCAAAATGAGGATGAAAGAGGTAATGATCTCAAGAGTACTGGTAGACAATGGTAGCTCGGCAGAGATCATGTTCTACTCGTGCTTTGATAGTTTATATCTAAAGCTATCTCAACTGGAGCCTTATCATAGACCCCTCCTCGGTTTTGCTGGCGAGAAAGTATTTCCACTTGGGACGATCAAGTTGGATATATTAATTGGTATGTGGTCTGCTTGTTGGACAGAAAGAATACGCTTCTTCGTGATGGATAAGAATGTTCAATCATCATACAATATCATCATGGGAAGAGTAGGATTGAAGAAATTTGAGGTTGTACCATCTACAGTGCATCAGTGCCTAAAATTTCCAACCAATTTTGGAGTAGGAGTAGTTAAAGGTGATCAAAAAGTAGCTCGGGAATGCTATTATTCATCTGTCGAGCAAGAGGAACTGGAGGAATCAAGGAAAAAGACTACTACCTATCAAGTGGATGAAGGTTCCAAAATTGAAACATTGGATCCTAGAGATGAGTCGCAACTCGTGAAGGGTCAAGTAGTGGAAGCTACTGAAAACATCATTCTGGATGACAAGCACCCTGAACGAATTACTCAAGTAGGTTCGTCGTTGGAAGCCTCACTAAAACAAGAATTGATAACTTTCCTTAGAAGCAGAAAGTAAACTTTTGCGTGGAGTCATGAGGATATGCTTGGGATAGACCCAAATTTCTTATGTCACGAACTCAATGTGAATAAGGAGATCAAGCCTGTGAAGCAAAGAAGAAGAGTATTCAACCCCGAGAAGAATCAAGCTATACAGGAGGAAGTCGAGAAGATCCAGAAAGCCTTCTTTATTGAAGATGTTAAATATCCTGACTGGTTAGCAAATATGGTAATGGTGAAGAAGAAGAATAACAAATGGAGGATGTGTGTAGACTTCACCGAACTCAATAAGGCATGTCCAAAGGATCATTTTCCATTGCCCCGAATTGATCAACTAGTGGACGCTACCTCGGGACACGAGCTGCTGAGCTTCATGGATGCTTATTCTGGCTATAATCAGATTAAAATGAAACCTAAAGACAGGGTGAGTACTTCTTTCATTACCCCTATGGGAACTTATTGTTATAATGTTATGCCTTATGGTTTGAAAAATGCAGGTGCGATATATCAACGGCTGATGAACAAGGTCTTTGCTAAACAAATCAGTTGCAATATGGAAGTCTATGTTGACGATATGCTTACAGAGAGCAAGAAAGCTGCCGATCATCTAGTTGACTTAAGTGAGACTTTTGATCAACTGGATAAATATCAAATGAAGCTGAACCCGATGAAGTGCATATTTGGAGTATGAGAAGGCATGTTTCTCGGTTATATTATCAATCAATGAGGTATCGAGGAAAATCCTGAAAAGATCAAAGCTCTATTAGGGCTGCGATCTCCAACGACGAAGAAAGAGGTGCAAAGTCTTACAGGACGAGTAGCAGCACTCAACAGATTTATATCGCGAGCAACTGATTGATGTCTCCCATTCTTCAAGACACACCGAAAGACTTTTGAGTGGAATGATGAATGTGAGAAGGCTTTTTAAGACTTGAAGAAATACTTGGGATCACCTCCATTGTTATCCAGGCCAGTGATGGGAGAAAAATTATACTTGTATCTGGCAGTGTCCGAGAATGCAGTCAGTTCAGCATTGATAAGAGTGGATAATGGAGTACAAAAACCAATCTACTATACAAGTAAGGCCTTTCGAGGAGCAGAGATCAGATATCCACTGCTGGAAAACTTGGCACTAGCATTGATCGAGGCAAGTAGAAGAATGAATCCATACTTTCAAGCTCACACCATAGTAGTATATACTAATATGCCATTAAGGCAAGCCCTTCATAAACTAGAAAAGTCAGGAAGATTGATGTGTTGGGAAATAGAACTTGGTGAATATGATATAGTTTATAGACCCAGATCATCGCTGAAAGGGCAAGCTGTAGCAGATTTTATAGCAGAGTTCACCTATCCTGATACCCCCGAGGAGCAAAAGTTGCTCGTTGATCAACCTTTGGATGTTACAGGATCATCAAATACAAGCCCAGACCAACTTATTTTGGTAAAAGGGCAAGTAGATGTTACAGGATCATCAAATTCAATCCCAGACCAACTTAGGTTAGTAAAAGGGCAAGAAAAGATGATCGACGAAGAGGAAGAAATATCAGGGGAGGATGAAAGGAAGCAACAAATATTTCATCGAGGAACTTTGTCAGATCAGAAATTTGAAGACGAGTTACCCATGTGGAGGCTATATGTAGATGGCTCATCTTGCGCAACAGGTTGTGGGGCAGGGATAGTTTTGAATAGCCCGAACGAGGTCGACATGGAATACGCCCTACGTTTCCAATTCAAATCTTCCAATAATGAGTCTGAGTACAAGGCCATGATTGCAGGTCTTAATTTGGCAAAAATTATGGAGGCGCATCATCTTATTATCTTTAGCGATTCTCAATTGATCATAAATCAAATGTTGGGAATATATGCATCCAAAGGAGAATTAATGATCAAGTGTCAGGCGAAGGTGATGGAGTTGGTATCAGAATTTGCTGCTATTCAGTTGGTCAGACTACCAAGAATGGAGAATGCGAGAGCAGATGCCCTAACTCGATTAGCATCAGCTACTCGTACCGAGCTACAAAGAACGATCCCAATTAAAGTTTTAGCTGGTCGGAGTATAGATGAAGATCTGACGATGAACTTTATTACCCTCGATTTATGATCATCATGGATGGATCCCATCAGGGCATATATTGAGAAGGGAGAATTACCAATTGATAAGCTCGAAGCCAAGAAATTGAAGTTTAAAGCTGCTCGGTATGTATTAATTAACGATATTCTATATAGACAAGGAATGATGGCAGGTTTCCAAAGATGTGTGCATCCCACCGAGGTGAAAGATTTTATTGAAGAGATTCATGAAGGGTCCTGTGGACACCAGGTAGCAGGTCGAACGCTTTTTCAAAGTGTAATGACGCAGGGATACTACTGGCCAATGATGAGAGTTGATTGTATAGCCTATGCCAAGAAATGTGATAAGTGTCAACGCTTTTCCTCCATTCGAAGAACTCCACAAGCATTATTGACACCCATCACTTCCCCCTGGCCATTTTCCATGTGGGGAATAGATTTGGTTGGGCCACTACCGACGACCAGGGGAAGGTTTAAGTACCTTGTCGTCGCAGTGGATTATTTTACTAAATGGGTTGAAGCTGAGCCTCTCATTGATATGATGTACGATAAGGTGTACCAATTTATTTGGAAGAACATCATTTATCGATATGGTCTTCCTCATGGCTTCATCACAGACCATGGAACACAATTTGATAACGAGGAGTTCGCTGCCTATTATCATCAATCAAATGTTTTGAAGATCCACTCACAACCAGGCCATCCTCAAAGCAATGGACAAACTGAAGTGACAAACAGAACGTTGCTGAATGGCTTGAAGAAAAGACTGGACGATGCGAAAGCAAATTGGATCAACGAGTTACAGTCAGTACTGTGGGCTTACCGAACTACTCCCCGAGTAGCAACTGGAGAATCTCCATATATCTAGAATTTCGAAGTGAAGTTGTTATACTTACCGAGTTGGGCCTCCCAACACACAGGGTACTAAATTTCAATTCCCCTATCAAGGACTTAATGAGAAGATTGGATTTAGACATGCTCGAGGAAGTTAGAGAAGAAGCAGCCATCAGGAATGCTGCATACCAACAACGAGCATCTTTATTCTATAATAAGAGGGTGAATAAGTGGGACCTCAAAGAAGGAGACTATGTGCTAAATAAAGTGATTCAAAATCATAACAAACTGGAGGCAAACTAGCATGGACCATACTGAGTTACAGAAGTTGTTCGACCAGGAACTTACCGAATAACAACTTTAGAGGGAGAGGAGTTTAAGAATGCATGGAACGCAGAGCATCTGTGCAAGTATTATCAGTGATGTGTATTCTCTCCTTTTATTGAAAGTTTTTTGGGGAATACTAGTGCTCCACTACTCGGCGAAAATCGGCATTCAAAAGTTTTTCTCGAAAACGCCAACTAAGGTTGGTCGAGAAAAAAATGTATTCCTACGGGAAATAAAACTTGTATTCCTCCAGGAAGTAAAACTTGTATTCCTCCGGGAAGTAAAACTTGTATTCCTCCGGGAAGTAAAGCTACTTGTATATCTTCGGGAAGTAAAACTTGTATTCCTCTGGGAAGTAAAACTACTTGTATTCCTCTGGGAAGTAAAACTTATATTCCTCCGGGAAGTAAAACTTATATTCCTCCGGGAAGTAAAATTTGTATTCCTCCGGGAAGTAAAACTTATATTCCTCCGGGAAGTAAAACTTTTATTCCTCCAGGAAGTAAAGCTACTTGTATTCCTTTGGGAAGTAAAGCTACTTGTATACCTCCGGGAAGTAAAGCTACTTGTATTCCTCCGGGAAGTAAAACTTGTATTCCTACGGGAAGTAAAACTATGTGTTCCTCGGGAAGTAAAACTATGTGTTCCTCGGGAAGTAAAAGTATTCCTAAAAATGCCAACTTATGTTGGTTAGGAAGTAAATATATTCTTGAAAACACCAACTAAAGTTTTTCAGGAGGTAAAATTATTCCAAAAAGTGCCAAAGCTCTTCGTAGAGGAAAAATCCACTAACTATGGCTGGTTGGGGATAAAAACCCACTGACTGTAGTTAGTCGAAAAGGAAATTTTATCTACCTTGGTTGATCAGAAACATTTTATGAATACGAGAAAATAATCAAGAAAAATTATTGATACTCGTGACTTTTTAAAATTATTACTAAGTTGGTCGAGAAACAACTTAGTAAGTTGGTCGAGAAACAACTTAGTAAGTTGGTCGAGGAATAACTTAGTAACTTTTTAAAATGACAACCACAAATTCAAGCTAGTTGACAATAAGTTGATCGACATACACAATATTGTTATCTTTTTAACAGATACACATGCACAAATGTAAAGTGTTTTACAAGACAATAGCAATTAAGATTGCGAACAAAAATGAAAGTCTTTCATTAAATCCAAAAATAAATTACATTGAGAATGAAATGTATACAAATTTATTACATCAATATTCCTATTCTATTGGTTTCTTCCCCTTTGCTTTTGAAACAGGTTCCTCGCCAGCAGGCGGATCATTTAAAGCAAAAGGAGAATTTATGAAGTTAAGATCTTTTAACATCCTGATATTCATCACGGATGGTCGATCTAGGAGGTGCTCTGGACAAGATATCTCGACATTAGAATGGAGATTCTATTCACCGAGATACTTGGAAATTAAGCTTTGAGGGATGGCCCGAGCAGGGATCCAACTCATGTCGAGCTTGAATGGTGGCACTAGAAGGTCGAGCAACCCAGGATTATGGTAATCCAACAGGTAATGACCCTATTCTAGTTGCAGCACACCTAAGGCATTCAACCAGCCCTATTTGTATCCCTCATTATTGGCATTCTGGATACGATCGTCCAAGTGGTAGAGAGCCACGTTGTACCCAGCCATCCAGAACTCCCTGGGCTGTTTGTGGAATTGATATGTCAATCTTTCTAGCTGTTCGTGGAGATTTTTGATGAAGAGTTCTTTATTCTCCAAGACAGACTTTTGCATAGAATGCTGCTCTTCTAGGTCCCTGATCTTCTTTAACATTTTAGCCAACGCCTGGTTCTTCGCCATTAATTGGAAAGCTTGGTTCTCTAAAGCAGATTGAGTCCTATGTTCCTCGACAGGAATCCGAGCAGCTCTTACTCATCCCCGAGGAGCTCTTGCTCGTCCATGAGAAGATGTAGAGGGGACAGCTCTCTTCAAGGTCTCCAATTCATCCCTCAAGTTGGCATTCTCAACCTCCAAGAATGATAATCCCTCATCAGTCACTGAGATCAAGGCTTTTGAAGTTGAAGCTGCAGAACAACTCTCTTTGCAGGTTGTTATTCTCTTGCTCTAATAATTTAGCTATTTGTCTGCACTCCTCGACCTCACCCCTCGGAGTTCTCTCCCGTACGTCGTAAGCAGTAAAACTCTTCTCGTATCCCTTATCGGTAACGATTTGGTGGTACTTCTTCACGTACCCCTCGTTCAAGAGGGTAGTGGATTCCTTATATTGTTATTGAAGGTCTTCAAGAGTTCCTTGGAGATCCTCAATCATGTCATAGTAAGCTACATTATTGGCCACCGTACGATCAAGCATACACTTCAAATATTGGTAGGCCTCAATTGCCTGTTCCGGAGCATCTTGGCCGAGGATGTCGACGATTTATGCTGCACTCAGATCTGTGTGACCAGCCTTAAAATACTCATTGCATTATCGTAACAACTTGGTATCATGAGCAGACACTAATTCCATCCTGGCCAGAAACTAGTAGAGGAAGAAAAAGCAATAATCAATAAGAGTCCTAACAGAGCATGAAGAGGAGACAATAGTGATGATGCTGGGATTAGCACCACCAGATAAGGTTTTCTCAAGATCAATCTAAGGACAACAATGGCAACACAATTATGTAAAGAAGTAAGAGAATGAGATGAGGAGAAGAGGAGAATACACCAGGATATAAGTGGTTCAGCCTAAATTGGCCTACGTCCACTGTGTGTGAGAATAATCTCACTGCAACAAGGCACTAATGGCCATGGATACAATATCTCAAGCTTTCTCTCTCTTACAGTGTATATGGACAGAGTTCCAGCTAGCGTTGAATATTTTGGATCCTTTTGCAAGGTAGAGGATGACCTCTATATATAGTACCTAGGGGGTGTAATGTACCCCCCATGCATGCCATGAGCATGTGTGTGGTTACCTCACCAATGTGGGAGTGCCATCTGTCACTGTCACATGTAGAGAATGATGATGCAATATTCTCCCCACTTGTGGGGAATAATCTTGTTATAACTGATTTGTGTCAACGTGTCCTTATCTGAATGTCAGCAGGTGCTCGGCTATCATGCCTGGTGTATTACCTTGGCCTTGGAGAGGACGAGGATGATGAGTCTTGATACCTGTTCATTCTGAGTCTTCCATATAGGTCTCGGCCTGATCTTAGTCGAGACAATGGTTAGGGTCGGCCCGATATGAGGTTGAACTGGTGGTTTGATGAGGTTGCTGGTTACTTCCTGCAGGCTCGACCTATGTATGGACGAGGTTTCCATTTCAAGGCATATGCGAGTGTTGTCGATCCTTATGATGTCCCTTGGAGAGGCTCATAGTAGTGTCGGCCTGGGCCGACCCTGATATGGCGTGCCCAAGACTCGTCCCACGTCCGCCATGATCTCAGCCGAGGTTGGCGTCTCTAGGCCGAGGTTATTGTCTCTAGGCCGAGGTTACACTTGGGGTATATCAATCACCCCCCAGCCCTTAGTCATATGTGAGAGCAAGTGACTAGGGGACTACTACACCTCCGAGGCTTGTCTATTCCAAGCCAATACCTGCCTGACACCTGTCCAATGCTAGAACATGCTTACTTGGTAGGCATGTGCTGTCAGCCGTCCTTTTGGGCTCCCAAGGCAATGATGGGACTTGGTTGTTGTGCCTGAGTGTATAAGGGTTTTGAACCCTTCCTTCCTTCTTTCTTCTTCATTTCTTCGTTTCAGTCGCTATCATTCAGCAGCGTTTCTCTCTTCTAGAAAGATCTTGGTTCAAGGCATTTGGGTGGTGATTTTCTCGCGTTTTCTCCTCTCTTACTTACCATTTCATACTAAGGTAAGGTTTTCCATACTTTTTCCTTATTTTTACCTGCAAGCACCCTTATTTTCGTACTTTTCGGCGACTTTCTTGTTTTTTCGGCGTCACCGCCATAGTTTCAGGCGAGCTTTTCTTGCCAAATTTAAGTAGTTTGATCTTTAAATTCCTTTGCTTATTAGCCAGTCTTGTTTGTGACTTTTGGAGTTTAGGAAAATCCCCAAGTGTAATGTCGTCCTCTGATGCTCAGACCCCTATATAAGCTTCTTGAGGAGTTCCCTTCTCTTAGAGAGATGACTTCAGAAAAGATTAGGCAAATAGAAAGAGCACAAGAGGAGGCTCATAGGTCACAAGAATTCCCTATTAGACCCATATTTCCCCCACCTCTGAAGGTGATATATCCTGACCCCCCGAAGAATTTCTATCAGACAGGGGTTTCTGCTTATCCTATACATATGTCTGAGTCTGAATCTTCTACCTCAGACCCCATGTCTGTGGACTCCTTTCAAGAGGCCATGGACTTCACACCTAGGCCTGATCAGTCCCCTGATCAGGCCTAGGTCTCCAGCAGAGCCTTATCCCATAACCACTCAAGCACCTCAGGGTCTTCCTCAGAGGTTGAGATGCTTGAGCCGAGTGTGGCCATACCACCACCAATTGACGCCATCCCTATGTCGGCTGTTACCAGGGCAAAATTTGGTCGGAGGTTTCCTGGTAACCCATCAACATCTGCTCCGGCCAACGTTGAGCTGGATGATGATGAGGTTGAGATTAATGTCGACGTCTCTGAGGCAGTCGAGATCGAAAGTACTATCACTAAGGTAGACCTTCTCTGCTTCAGGTATCTATATTCTATTAGCCCCTCCATCAAACTTAGGAGACCTCTGAGGGAAGAGAGGGCTTATCATGGCCGAGACGGGGAGATCTGCTTGTATGAGTAGATGTTCAAGTTGGGGTTCCATTTTCCCATTCACCCCATTATTAGATCCATCCTCTCTTTCATTAATTTGGCCCCCTCCCAGCTCTCTCCTAATCCCTGGAGAATCTTAATAGGGGCCATAGTGTTATGAAATGTTGTCCACCACTCAAACCTTCCAGTTCACGTCTCTGTAGGATGTTACGTCCATTCCTCGGCCAAAAATCATCTGAGCTACTACCATTTCATAGCTCAGAGGCCTGAGAAGAAACTGCTTCAGGTGACCCAGACTTCCAACCATAACTGGAAGCCTCGGTACTTCTTTGCCTCAGGGCCATGGGAGTTTGGCCCATGTATTCCCTCGTCTCATTTGGAGCAGAGGATGCCCCTGAGGTGGGGTAAGGTCACCATGTCTGCCACGACCGACCCTGGCCTAAGTCTTTAAAACCTCCAGAAGGTGAAAGCCCTTCAGGATTAGGGGGTAAATGGTCTGTTTGTTAGGTTTGAACATCTGATGACTCCCCACTTCCTCTCTGGGACAGGTTTGGGTGGAAGTCCCCTTTCCGATCTTGGTAAGCATTTTTATTTTTGAAGTTTAACCTCTGAGTTTATTCATATCTGACTATCTAACTCAGGTCTACTAATTTTTGCAGAGCAACCAAAGGATATTCCAGACGAGCTGTGGGATATGGCTGCACCGAGCTTGACAAGACTTGCCAAGAGAGCAGGGCTTAATGCTCCTCCCCCATCTCCCTCGACCTCTAATCCCCCATCCAAAAAGAAGAGGGATCCTAAAGATCATGCCTCTGAGGATTAGAGGCTGAAGAAGAAGATGCCTGAATCTACCATCCTTATCTCTTCAGCCGACATCCTGTCGACCCTTCTGAATCAGTTGAAGTTAACTGATAGTGTGGTCGGCCACAGTATGCAGGCCCTGGATGCCATCGGCTCTATAATGACCGAGGCTAACAAGCGCTTCTACAGGGCTATGGACACCCCCCTGCTGGTTGAGTTCGGCCTTCACAGAGCCGTTCAGGTATGATTTGGTCCTTCATTTTTGAAGTGTAACATCTGATTCTTCTTTAACTTTACTCATGATCACTAAACATGCAGGGCTTGACCGCTATGAACCATCTATCAAACGGAACTCTGAGGAAGTTGCCTCTCATCCAAAATGGGCAAGAAGCCGAGAAAGTCCAGGGTGCTTTGAATGCAGAGATAGAGCGCCTCAAGTATGAGCTGAAGGGATCTGAGGAGAAGTTGAAGGGGTTGGAGAGGGACATCTCCCAGCTCGGAAAGGACCATGCTGCCACACTGAAGGCTAAGGAAGACTTTCTTCAGCAAAAGGTCAACTCGGCTGTTAGGGCCGCCCTTGAGGACGCCTCTGAGAAGATCATTTCTGACTATAAATCCTTTGATGAGTTCATCGGGTTTGGCTTTGAATACCTTGAAAGAGGTATCAAAGCCACTACCAAATGAGCTGACATCAGAGAGAGAGAGGCCGGTACTTTTAAGGCCTCTGACTTCGTGGGTCTCGACTTTGCTGATCCTCAGTTTGTCTAGGTCCTTCAAGAAGTTGAGGAAGAGGCTGCTGCTCTTGCCGAGACTGCTACACTGGAGGTCACCGAGGTTGGAGGGGCAGAACCTTTTGATGATGCGGCCGAGGTGACTAACCAAGACGAGGGTGTCAACGTTCCCCCTCAGACCCTTAGGATATTTTGATCGTTGTTTGTAATTTTAAATGTATTGTGGAACTTTTCTGTAATCATTGAACATACAATTTCTGAATATATATATCAACCTCTGATGAGGACCTTCTTCACTTTCTTTTCATTGAATGTCATGTGATGCTTTTCATTCTTAGTTCCATTGTTATGGTGTCTGCTAGAAATAAATTTGTAATGAGATTCAACCTCTGAAGCCCTCTTTCTAAGCTTGTCTTGTAAAATGGTCTTGTTTAAATTCAACCAATGGTTCTGAGCTCAGACCTTGTCAACAATGTATGGCCTTATGCAGGTCTGAGGTCATTACCTAAGAGGTTATCCTTAAAATAAATTTCACCAAATTAATGACGTTAAGGGTCTGAGGTCATATCACTATGATGTCTGAGCTCAGACCTTGTCACCAAATTAATGATGTTATAAGGGTCTGAGGTCATCACCTAAGGTGTTATCCTCAGAATGAATTTCACCAAATTAATGATGTTAAGGGCCTGAGGTCATCTCATTATGGTGTCTGAGCTCAGACCTTGTCACTAAATTAATGGTGTTATAAGGGTCTGAGGTCATCACCTAAGATGTTATCCTCATAATATATTTCACCAAATTAATGATGTTAAGGGTCTGAGGTCATCTCACTATGGTGTCTGAGCTCAGGCCTCATCACCACTGAGTGATGTTATGAGGGGTCTAAGGTCATCACCTAAGATGTTATCCTCCATATATTTCACCAAATTAATGATGTTAAGGGTTTGAGGTCATCTCACTATGGTGTCTGAGCTCAGGCCTCGTCACCACTGAATGATGTTATGAGGGGTCTGAGGTCATCACCTAAGATGTTATCCTCATAAGATATTTCACCAAATTAATGATGTTAAGGGTCTGAGGTCATCTCATTATGGTGTCTGAGCTCAGACCTTGTCACCAAATTAATGGTGTTATAAGGGTCTGAGGTCATCACCTAAGATGTTATCCTCATAAGATATTTCACCAAATTAATGATGTTAAGGGACTGGGATCATCTCAATATGATGTCTGAGCTCAGGCCTCGTCACCACTGAGTGATGTTATGAGGGTCTGAGGTCATCACCTAAGATGTTATCCTCATAATAAATTTCTGATCTAAGAATGAAGCAAGAACTGTCATGGAAACTGATCTTTATTAATAACCTCTTCACAATAAGATGGTACATTTACATAAAATTCTATGCAACATCATATGTAATATCTCTTTAGGTGGTCAGTATTCCATGGGTTAGTGAAAGGTTCTCCTTCTAGGTTTTCTAGCCTGTAAGTGCCAGACACAACCTCTTCTGTTACTTTGTAGGGGCCATGCCAGTTTGGGTGAAGCTTATTTGCTTTCTGTAGGGTCTTCTTTAGCACTAGGTCTCACACTGCAATGGGTCTTGACTTCCCCCTCTGGTTGTATAATTTCGCTGCCCTCTGCTGCTAGGCTATTTTTCTGACCTCTGCGTCTTCTCTTCTTTCTTCAATAAGATTCAGGTCTAGCCTCCTCTCTTCACTATTGCTGTCAGGGTCGTAGGTCTGAATTCGATGAGTTGGGATTCATACTTCCATTGGTATGATGGCCTCTGAGCCATGTGATTGCATGAATGGGGTTTCTCCTGTTGGTGTCCTTATCGTGGTTCTGTAGGCCCATAACACAGCGTAGACCTCTTCAGTCCATCTCCCCTTAGCATCTTCTAACCTATTCTTGATTCCGTCCAAGATAGTTCTATTTGTGACCTTGGTCTGACCATTTGCTTAAGGCCAACCAGGAGATGAGAAGAACTGCTTAATCCCCACTCTTAGGCAATACTTTTCTAAGGAGGAGTTCTTGAAGTGGGTCCCATTATCCGAGATGAGAGTGTTTAGGAGGCCATATATGCATATGATATTCCTCTAAATTAATTGGAAGGTCTTCTGATATGTGATTATGATCATCGGCTCCGCCTCTACCCACTTTGAGAAGTAGTCAATGGCAACTATCAAGAATCTATAGCTGTTGACAGCTCTTGGCAAAGGTCCTACTAAGTTGATTCCCCATACCGTAAATGGCCATGGGGAAGAGATTGACGTTATAAGCTGATGGGGTTGATGATGGATAGTGGCGAACCTTTGACATTTATCGCACCTCTTCACATAGTCTGTAGCGTCCTTGGACAAGGTAGGCCACCAGTATCCCTGAGTGATGATCCTCTTGGCTAAGGGCCTTCCCCCTATATGGCTAGAGCAAGAACCCTCATGAACCTCTTGTAAGACCCGGGGAACTTCCACGGGATGAAAACATCTGAGGAGAGGAAATAGAAACCCCTTTTTGTACAGGACGTCTCCTACCATTGAAAATTTGGCAGCCTTATATCTTAATTTTCTCCTTTCTGTCTTGGACTCAGGCAGCTCTCCCTCTCTTAGGTATCTGACAAGAGGGTCGATCCATGAGTCTCCTAGGTTCACATTGTGACAAGGGTTACATACCTCTTCTTCCTCGATGGATGCCTTTCCTAAGACCTCGATTGGAATGGTCCTTCCTATATCTGTCTTCATTGCCGAGGCTAGCCTTGCCAATGCATCAGCATGATTGTTTCTTAGTCGAGGCACTCTCTTCAGTTTTTCTTCTTCAAAATATTCTAATAACCTTCTTACCCTCTATAAGTACTTGGCCATCCTTTTGTCTTTGGCCTCGTATATCCCCAGTTCTTGATTCACAACCAACCTTGAGTATCTATGGAGTAGGAGTCGCTTTACTCGAAGAGTTGTTGCAAATAAGAGACCTGCTATCATGGCCTCATACTCAGACTCATTGTTTGAGGTTTGGAAGTTGAATCTCAAGGCGTATTCAATGTTGGCGCCATCTGTAGCCGAGAGTATTAGCCCCACCCCGCTTCCGCTATCGCAGGAAGATCCATCAACGAAGAGGCTCCAGACGTCTGTTTCTGAGGAGAAGACCCCTTCTGTCATAACTCCTTTCTTGAAGAGGTATCGATCCTCTTCGTTCTCTTCTATTCTACTCTCGATTTTTCTGAGATGACCTCTTCCTGATCTCCAAAGACGTTCAGTGTCGTCTCTTCCGAATTTCGGAAGACACCACGATTTTGCCTCTTCACCGTCATCTAGGCCTTTCTCTGTCTCGGCCTCTTCCTAGGTGAACCCCTTGATGGCTGTCCTAGGCTGGTAGGTAAGATCATATTCTCCTAGTTCGATGGCCCAGGTCATCAATCTCCCGGACTTCTCAGGTTTGTGCAGAACCTGTCTTAGTGTGGAGTCGGTCAGGACTACCATGGAGTGAGCTTGGAAGTAAGGCTTCATTTTTCTTGAGGCATATATTAGGGCATAAGACAACTTCTCCATACGGGGATAATTTTATTCAGACCCCTGAAGGGCCTTACTGTTGAAGTACACAGGCCTTTGGATCCCATCCTCTTCCGTATGATGGCCGCGTTGATGGCTGATTCAGAGAGTGCCAGATACACAAACAACCTTTCTCCTGCGATGGGCCGAGACAGCAATAAGGGAGACCCTAAGTAGGACTTGAGCTGGTTGAAGGCTTTTTCACACTCTTCGTCCCATTGGAAGGCCTTTCTTAGAACTTTAAAGAATGGAAGATACTTGTCCATTGCCCTAGAAACAAACCTGTTAAGGGCAGCCACTCTTCCCGTGAGTCTTTGGATATCCTTGATACTCCTATGAGTCTTCATGTCAAGTAATGCCTTGATTTTCTCAGGATTCACTTCAATCCCCCTTTGGTTAACGATGAACCCCAGGAACTTCCCAGCTCCTACCCCGAAGACACACTTTGCTGGGTTGAGTTTAATTTTGTACGAGTCCATAACATCGAAGGTCTTCTCAAGGTCCGCTATGTGAGTAAAATATTTCAAGCTCTTCGTTAGCATATCGTCTACATACACCTCCATGGTCTTACCTATTTTCTCTTCGAACATCTTATTGATAAGATGTTGATACGTTGCCCCTGCATTTTTCAGACTGAAGGGCATCACTTTGTAGTAGTACGTCCCTTTGTCAGTAATGAAGGCTGTCTTCTCAGAGTCTTCGGCGTCCATGAAGATTTGGTTATAGCCTGAATAAGCATCCATGAAGCTCATGAGCTCGTGCCCCACCGTTGCGTCCACCATCTGGTCTATCCGAGGTAAGGGATAACTGTCTTTTGGGCAAGACCTGTTCAGGTCAGTGAAATCCACACACATTCGCCACTTCCCATTGGCCTTAGGCACGATGAATGCATTTGAGAGCCACTCCGGATAGGTTACTTCTTTTATGAATTCAGCCTCTTCTAACTTTTTGACCTCTTCTCGGATGACGTCATACTTCTCCATGGAGTAGACTCTTCATCTCTGCTTGATTGGCTTGGCATCTTTGTCCACGTTGAGCTTGTGGCTCATGACCTCAGGGTCGATGCCAGGCATGTCTACGTGGCTCCATGCGAAGACACTCTGTCTCCTCCTAAGGAAGTTTATCAGCTCTTCCTTGATTCCTAGATCTAGGGCCTTGCCAACCTGGATGGTTTTTTCCGGCTCGTCCTCATTGAGGACGATGGATTCTACCTCTTCTGCGGCCTCTCCCTTTTTCAACTTGGTTTCATCTCTTGAGTCAAGAGTGTCAATGCTATAAGTAGTGGTTTCCCTCTTATGGGCTTCCCTCTCTTCGGCCGAGTTAAAGTAACACTCTCGCGTCGTGGTCTGGTCCCCTTGCACTTCCCCTACTCCATAAGGAGTCGGGAATTTTAGCATCTGATGGACCGTCGACGACACAGCTTCAAACTCTTTAAGGGCCACCCTTCCTATGATGAGGTTGTAGGCCGAGAAGACATTCTCGTCCATAACGAAAAAGTTTATCTTCTTGGTCGGCCTCTTAGGCCACTCATCACCCATCCGTACGTCCATCTCATACATGCCCAAGGGGTGGACCTTTTCGCCACTGAAGCCTATCAATGGGTGATGGTAGGGCACCAACCTAGCCCTGCTAAGACCCAGGTTCTTGAAGCAAGGCTAGAACATCACGTTTGCTGAACTCCCTCCGTCTATGAGGATCCTCCGTACCTCGCACCCATGCACCCTTGTTGTTATGACCAGTGGGTCATCATGGGGGGCTAAGATACCCTTGAAGTCGAGTCTGGAAAACCCCACTACGAGGGTGTCCATGTCTACCTTCTTCCTCTTCTATACTGTATCGGAAGACGTAAGATTCACAACATCAAGCTTGGACACTGACCTGGCCTCTCCTACATGAGCCTTCCTGTCAGCTACTTCAGAGCCACCTCCTGCAAATCCCCCACATATGGTGATAATACCAAAGGAGATCGTACCGACCCTATTCACCGGGGTGTTGTCATCCTTTGGCGGAAGATCCGGATCGTCTTCGTCATCTCCTTCTGAATCATCATCTCTTCTGGTCGGGACATTGCCACGGCATCTGTCATTTATTCTTTTCTTAGGGTCATCTCTTCCAACCTTTGGGGCCTTACCATACACATACTTCCTCAGCTTTCCAGACCTTAACATCTTCTAAATCTCATCTTTTAAAGCGAAGCATCTATCCGTGACATGGCCATGATCCTGATGGAACTCGCACCATAGGTTTTTGTTCCTCTTATGCAGTGGGGCCTTGAGTTTCTCTGGCCATCTCAGAGTCTGGTAAGTCTTAATCTCATTGAGGATGTGTTCGCAGCTCACAGTCAGAGAAGTATAGTGAGCGAACTTGTCATCTTCTGGCCTCTTCTTCCCCTCTTTCTTGGTCTGGGACCTCCTAGTGCCACCGCAGTTCTCCTCCTCATACTTGGCGGCCATTGCCTCTTCCACATTCATTACTTTCCCCGCGGTTTCCAGCAGCTCCGCCATAGATCTAGGGGGTCTTCCGCTAGTTTCCACAATAGCTTCCCCTTCTGGAGGCCTCCTATAAGGGCGGTCATGGCTATGTTCTCTTCATAATCCTCCACTTCCAATTTCTCTTTGTTGAATCTTGCTATGTAGTCTCTTAGGCTCTCACCCTTGGCCTACTTGACGTACAGCAGGTGGGTAGTCTTCTTTTGAGGCCTCACCCCAAAGCAGAAGTTGTGGATGAACTACTCGGCTAAGCCTTTGAAGTTCTCAATTGAGTTCTTCGGAAGGGAGGTAAACCAACTATGTGCTGCTCCTATCAAGGTCCCCGAGAAGGCCCTACAATTCATATCATCGGGTATCGAGTAAATGTCTACTGCTGACTGGTACATCTCGATATGATGTACAGGGTTAGTGCTGCCATCATACTTGGGAAACACTGTAGGAGGCTTGAACTTAGCCGGGGTTGGGAACCCCACTATCCTAGCCATAAATGGGGAGCCCTCTGAGTAGACCCTTTGTAATGGGTCCCTTCTTTTAATGAGGTCTCCTATCTTCTCCTCGAGGCATTGGATAGAATCATTCCAAGGTCTTCTTTCATCAACTTGGCCAAGGTTATCCCCTGCCACCTCCCTGCGATGGACCGAGGGTTCCCCTGCCACGACACGTTGGTTGTTGACCTCTTCTTGTTCCCTGCCTCTTCTTTCACAGGGTCGGCCTTGGTCTGGCCGACCCTGCCTATTCACTCTCTGAGAGCCTGCTGTGCTCCTTGACCTCGATAGCCTCTATCTTAGGTCATTCATCGAGCCCAGTCTCTCGAAGGCCGACCCTCTGCTCAACCTATCAAAGGTCGACCCTCTTTGTTGGTCCTCTTCACCTCTTCGGCCGACACATCCTTGACTTTGCCTAAGGGGCCGTATAGTGTTATTTGACACCTCATACGGCTCCCAGCATTCTTCTGGGGTTTCTTCAGCTTCTAGGTCATCATACCTGTCCTCTGGGATAGGGTTTCCCTGCCTCCCCAGGTGCAAGCGCCTAGGGTCAGCAATGTCCCTTCTCCGCTGGGGTGCAGGCTGGTCCTTCATTGGCACCTGGGGTGGTCCCCTAGCGTCAGGATGAGGCTGAACTGCCACCGGAGTGATCATGTTCGGTGAGAATCCAGGTGGCCTCATCAGAGTTTGACTGAGCTGAGCAAACTGCTCATGCATGGCTTGTTGTGTTGAAGCTAAAGATCTCAAGGCTGCTGCTACCTCCGCCATTTCGGACTGGGGGAGTGCCTGACTAGAACTAGGCCCTCCACCCCCAGGCGGAGAAAGAGGCGGTGGTAACTCTAGTTCCATGTGTTAACACTATAGAGCTTGAGTAGCAGATGAGATTAGTACTTCAAAGGACCTCTTTTAATGGTGAAACAACTCCGCGCTAGGGGGAGGCCTGGTTCACCACCAGAGTCTCCGGTGTGGTTAAGCAGAAAAAGATGAAGAGCTCGATTCCCACAGACGGCGCCAAAATGATGATGCTGGGATTAGCACCACCAGATAAGGTCTTCTCAAGCTCAATCTAAGGACAACAATGGCAACACAATTATGTAAAGAAGTAAGAGAATGAGATGAGGAGAAGAGGAAAATACACCAGGATATAAGTGGTTCAGCCTAGATTGGCCTACGTCCACTGTGTGTGTGAATAATCTCACTCCAACAAGGCACTAATGGCCATGGATACAATCTCTCAAGCTTTCTCTCTCTTAAAGTGTATATGGACAGAGTTCCAGCTAGGGTTGAATATTTTGGATCCTTTTGCAAGGTAGAGGAAGACCTCTATATATAGTACCTAGGGGGTGTAATGTACCCCCCATACATGCCATGAGTATGTGTGTGGTTACCTCACCAATGTGGGAGTGCCATCTGTCACTGTCACATGTAGAGAATGATGATGCAATATTCTCCCCATGTGTGGGGAATAATCTTGTTATAACTGATTTGTGTCAACGTGTCCTTATCTGAATGTCAGTAGGTGCTCGGCTATCGTGCCTGGTGTATGACCTCGATCTTGGTGAGCCCGAGTTTGATGAGTCTTAATACCTATTCTGTCCGAGTGTTCCATATAGGTCTCGGCTTGATCTTAGCCGAGACAATGGGAAGGGTCGGCCCGATATGAGGTTGAACTGGTGGTTTGATGAGATTGCTGGTGACTTCCTGCAGGCTCGGCCTATATATGGACGAGGTTTCCATTTCAAGGCATATGTGAGTGATGTCGATCCTTATGATGTCCCTTGGAGTGTCGGCGTGGGCCGACCCTGATACGGCGGAGGGATGATATCGCATGCCCAAGACTTGCCCCACGTCCACCATGATCTCGGCCGAGGTTGCCGTCTCTAGGCCGAGGTTGGTGTCTCTAGGCAGAGGTTGCACTTGGGGATATCAAACAGTATGCAAAAACAAAAGTTCAAGTTTTATTATATCACAAGGTTCAGAGTTACATGGTTCAGGATTACATTTGTCAAAGAAAAATAAAATAGATAGAAGTCTGAACAACTCTACACCTTTTCCTTGTCTCCCAAAACTTTCTCGGGAGGCTGGGACGAGGAGGTAGGTTGCTCGGATGGAGCAGATAGTAGCTGGGGAAGTGCTGGAGGTTCCTTAGAGGAAGTAGCGAGTTGCTGAAGTTCCACGTTAGCAGGCTGGATGGCTAGGGGATGATCTCCCAACACCATAGAAGACTCTTCGGAGGCAGCTTCGTCCTCTTCTTCGTCTTCAGGAGTTGGAGGGGGACCAGGGATGTGTTACTGAAAGAGTTTGGAGTTTTCATCAACCTTCATCTCCTGTAGAGAAGAGACCCACCCATCTCTAAAGTATTTAAGGCTGCCATATTCTACTTGAGACATCATGGCAGCCAAGACTTTGTTCCACCCCTTGTCCCATCCGGCGCTAAAAGACTTCTTCATAACTATTTTCCTATTTAACTTCTCCGAGGAAAACTTCTCGGACAGAAGACTTTCAGCAGTCTTCAGTTTATTCTCAACTTCTTCCTTCTGGTGACTTACTTCGCGAAGTTGGATTAGTTCTTCCTCAACAACCTTGAGCTTATTCTCAAGCTCTCCAACATCTTTTAGCTTCCCTTCAAGCTCTTTATTTTTCTCCTCCAAGTTCTTTATTTTCTTCTCCAACCCCTTGGAGATTTCGACAACTTGAGCCTTCTCCTTCTCGGTGGAGGTAAGTTTCTTCTCCCAAGAAGCCTTGTCAGCATCGTACTTCTGACGAGAATCTTCCAAAGACTGCCTTACACCCATCAGAGCTTCCTCCACACCAGATGGGGAGCTTGAAGCTTTAATAACTTCATCTTTCTTCAAAATTGTGTTAAAGCAGCTCACCAACTGTGAAAAGAAAATGAAAGCAAGTCAGAGACAGATATAACAAGGGAAAGATGAAAATTTCGAAACAATAAGACTTACAGAAGAAATGTGACGAGCTGCTAGTGTAGTAACAGTGTCCCGAGGAAGGTTCTCTTCAATACCTTGGATCTCAGGAATAATCCAAGTCTTCACCGAGCTCATGGCAGAGCTCGGGGGAATGAAAGTGGGAACTCCACTAGTCGGGGGCTGAGAGACGGTGTCAGCCAAATTGACCGAGGAGCTCTTCTTCAGCTTTCTCGGGGGAGCAGGAATAGTTTCGACCAAGGAAGAAATCTTGGTCGGTGATATTACAATCACTTCTCCTGGAGCAGCAGACTTTCTCGGGACCACTGAGAGCTTCTCGACAACCTTCACAGGAGCAGCCGAAGAAGGTGCACCAATTGTCTTCGTCCCCTCTCCTGGGACGTCAATATTACTTCTTTTTGCCTCTCCAGCACCAGAGGCAGGTTTCTCAAAAAGGGTGGGAGGTCTTCTTTTCTTCATCCTTTCACTTAAAGGAACGTGTGACTCAGGTGAAGAATTGGTAGAATCTGGTACTGGTTCTACTTCGCTTATTACCGGACCAGAAGTAAAAGAAGTAATGTAGCTCTTGTACTGCAGAAAATATGAAGTTGATCTAATGTTCTCATCGGCAACAATCTGATGCAGACTTCAAATAAGTTTTAAGTGCCTTATATTAACGTCTTCCTCCTTTGGACACTTTCTTTTGCTGTGAACTTCAAATAAATCAAAATTGCAATATCAGTGGCACATTTTGTCAAACACAAAAGAAGCATGATTTTAAAATAAGTAAAATGAAATAAAAATAACCTATCCCATTGCCATAGGGAGGGCATCTGGGACCCTGATAAACTTCATCTCAAGATAAAGGAGCATGTTGCCAATTTTTTATAACAACCCCGTGCTCAAAATAGTCCCTATTGGCATCCGGGAGATTGACCACTAAAGCCCTATTTAAAAATCTAGTTTTTAAATAAAAAGTGTTATCACCAACAGCCCATCTATAACAAAACATGATTTCTGGAATTCCTATGCGAGTTCCATGAATTTGATTTAGTCTATGAACCCCATTAACTATCCTCCATGTATTGGGGGCTATTCTTGCATGAACAACGTCAAAGTATTGACAGAATTCCAGACATGGAGGGTTGGGAGGAAAAGAAAATCCACACTCAGCAACAAAGAGACTAGGGAACCAATGTCCCACAGCTAAATGGAAATATTCTGAAGGCTCAGAAAGCTCTTCCAAAATAACCCAGGAGGGAATAGAGAAATCAGAGCGAAATTTATCAATCGATTCTACAGGATAAACCATGATGAAAGAAGGAAATTAAGAAGAAGTAAGAAGATCTTACAGAAAAAGAGTGGATCTGTTGGCAACGAGCGATGGAAAGGATGAACGCACAAGAGAGTAAGACAATGGAAAATTCGAAGATACAAATTTGAAAAAGTAGAAGACAATGGGATTGTCTGTGACACTTAAATACTCTGCCTTGGGAAACGGTAAAGTTAATGATTACAAAAAGAAACGATTACACTACCGAAGGCTAAAAGGACAAAAAGTACACGGAGATCGAGGCGGTTTTATAAAAATTCAAAAAGCCTGATTCTATGAATTTGGAAGGAAAAATAAATACAAAGGAAACACTCCTAAAAATCAGGAGGACCATTTAAAACTACCATATTTCGAGAAATAATGTTCCACACTCCTCAAATTTCGAACTATGAAACATTGGGGGCTTCTGTTGATACCAAATTTAGTCTGGTGACATGGATCAATCGAGTGAAGACATGTGGCAATCTACGTGGCAACAATAAGCACTTCCGAGGAACCATACTACAACGAGGAACACTGCTTCGCCGAGGAACTTAGATGCTCCGACCTACAAGAACTCTCCGAGGAACTTTTGAGTACCGAGGAACTTTTGATTACCGAGGACTTTAGGGTGTCTGAGCATCTTAAGCGGTCCAAGCTGCACCTGGAACAAAGCATTAATAGAAGGAAAATCAATAGTCTCACTGTTCATTAAATTCTTATCATTCAGATGTATACGC
The DNA here is from genome assembly GCA_949130495.1 of Sambucus nigra. Classification (NCBI taxonomy): domain Eukaryota; kingdom Viridiplantae; phylum Streptophyta; class Magnoliopsida; order Dipsacales; family Adoxaceae; genus Sambucus; species Sambucus nigra. The sequence continues at coordinate 302,606,483 of OX422207.1, read as the reverse complement.
TTAAGGGGCATTTAATATATTACCCTTTCACATGTACAGCATTGAATGTATTACCCTTTCACATTACAGCCTCAGGGCTATAAATACATTGTACAATCCTCATTGTAAGGGGACCGGAATTTCTTGATAGAACTGGTAATCGAGAATTCCCAAACAATCATCAATAACAGAAACAGTGGACGTAGGCCATTCTTATAAGGCTGAACCACTTTAAAACTTCTGTGTCTCATTTATTTTATTTGTGATGAAATAATTAGATATGATCTAATTTTTTACATCAACAAATATGAAGCAATAAAACTAGAACCTTTCACAATGTTAACATCATTATGCTTCTTCAAACATGCTTAAAGGATAAGTAGGATTAAATTACCCCTTTTTCATTTGACCAAAATTATGGTTTTATGCATTCTTTGATAACACAACCTGACCTCCTAGATTTGGCAGTGACATCATACTACATGAAACACATAACCATAATAAACGTGAGCAAAAGAGCCTAGTGAATGCATCACTACTAACTATTGCATAAAAGTAAATGCAATAAATCATATACATATGGTAATACATATGAACTTATTCGGCTGATTAATAGTTATGTATTACTTATCCGGTCCATTCATAAAGAATTACCAATTATATACTTACCCAGCTCATTCATAAAGAATTTTCAATTATACACTTGTCCGGCTCATTCATATAGAATGACCAACTTATCCGAATCATGAATCACATATCCTGTCTGCAATAGAACATTCTCCCCCATTCCTGGTCGAGGAGTAACCGTTTGTCTTTAATAGACAAATCTCCCCCATTCCTGGTCGAGGAGTAACCCCTCATTTCGGTAAACCGAAATGAACAAATTCATAATCAATATTATTCCGATCATATCCATAACCATGTATAATACATCTTACTAGTGAGTGATATTCATATCATATCCATAACCATGTGTAATACATCTTACTCGATGATTGATATTCAAATAATCTCCATAGCCATGTATAACACATCTTACCGGTGATTGATTTTCAAATCATCGCCATAGCCATGTATAATACATCTTACCGGTGATTGATACTCAAATCATCTCCATAGCCATGTATAATACATCTTACCGGTGATTGATATTCATATCATATCCATAACCATGTGTGATACATCTTACCTGTGATTGATATTTAAATCATCTTCATATTCATGTATAATACATCTTGTTCGGGCGAGTACACTCACCTTGACCACTTCATGTGTTTTTCCCTTGCCTTTGTTTGGTACTTGTTCAACCGGTTCTTTTTCCCTTTCAAATATAGTTTCTTACAATATTAGTATCATCATAGGGATATTAACAATCCAAATAATACTTAAACATAACTCAATTCATACGCATCATATGATTCCATTCACATTCACATTCACATTCATATTACGATATCCAACATATATAAATCATAACCCAAACATACTTTAATTTCTTCTTGATAACCGAATTTTTATCATATTAGTTTCCCAATAAAAAAGACAACACATCATTTCAAGTTTCCTAGAGCAAGATGCGTCTATTTCTTTATTACTAATCAAATCTTCCCTATAGACTCTTTTATCGTTTAGTCAACTTTAAAGAATTTTCATAATTTTTCTGCATCATAACTGTAATACCCCGTAATTTGATTGATTTTTATTTAAGGGATTAATTTAATTAAATGAGAATTAATTGGAAATTAATCCAGATGTAAATACTAGCGAGACGTGTGTTGGTATTTGAGTATGATGTTAAAATTGAATATTTCTGATTATAGGTAGAAATACGACAATTTGGGATATTTAGTTGGAACGCGCGTGTGAGTCACATCAGGAATGAACTTATTTAAATTAAAAAGTAAATGCATTAGGAATGAACTTATTTAAATTAAAAAGTAAATTATATTTTTATCAACCTAATGATCATTTTGAGTGCGCCAAAGTGTCCGGAAGGGTCGAAATAGTCAGAAAACACTAGCCGGAGGTTTAGTTTGGGTCCTGGGGCATTTGTAGGCCAAACCGGCAACCTAGAAGGGTATTTTGGTAATTTTAAAAATGGAGGAATTAAAACCCACGAATTTTAGGGGTTAATTATATATTATTTGAGAGGCCACTAAGGCCATTACCAACAAAAGATAATAGAGTGGGCTACGAAGGTTTTGAGAGAAGTTAGAAAGAGGGTAAAGGAGTTTCCAAACCAAACCATCTCCCATCACCAGAAATTTGAAAGGATTTGTCCGGAGAGAAGAGAGAGAGACAACCTTGATCTTCAACAATGAACCAGAACATCGGATTTAAGGCAACTGATTTGATGCCATTAATTGCAATGACTATTTCCTCCATGTTTAGTGTAGAAATTGTTTTTGTCTTAGAAGTTTTTGATGAAAAACCCAATGGAATTATTGTGAAACTCGTGATTTTAGGTAGGGAATTGAATATAGAATGATTGTGGATGAATTCAATACGCAAAAATGTAACTTTGGATGATTTAAAAACGGATTAACAAGAGTCTTGGTAGTCAATAAAATTATGAGTGCATGTTCATAGGGTTTGGGGCAAGAATTGGGGATTTATGATTTTGGCATGTTGATTTGTAAGATTTGACCCCAAAAATATGTTAAGGAGTGACTTAGGGTGACTTAAAATAGTTTACAAACATTAAAACGTAACTTGGATGATCTTAGGATGAGTTTAGATAAGAGAAAAATGAAGAAAAACGAGTTGTAAAAATTCTGGGCATTTTTTGCCATCTCGTTAGAAGACCTGTCCAAGTCGTTCAAACGAGGATGTTCGAATGAGACTTCTAACGAGATGACAGTATCCCTTCTGATGAGTTCATTTTAAGACTTCATTTAAATGACACTCATTCGAACAACCTCGTTCGAACGAGATTTCTAATGAGTTGACAGAATGGCCTTTTAGGCCTGATTTTATTTCGAACTTCCAATAGACTTATTTAATTGAGTGTTAACCTTCCCTTGTTAAGTAGTGGGTATAGTTGTGATATTGGGGTACACTGAGGATTAAAACTTAGAATTTTGTAGTGAACCGGGTGAAATCTATGGGTTAGGAAATAAGTACTTAAAATTGCGACGTGAGAAGGGTTGATAACTTTTAATGTATATTATTCAGGGATTTGTAAACGTACAACATTTAATGACGGTATAGGAATGTAAAATATACCTCTATTGATATTATAAGATATCTAAGATGTGTGAATGCTTATTATATGTGGTTATCTGTGTATAACATACCTACCATACTTGCTAACACGGGAGGTCGGCGTTCGATCAGGGCCATCTAATCTTTGTGTGCCTACGGGGGGATTTAGATTGGTACCTCGAGGACATAGGTCAGAGAATGACTTATTGAGGAGTTAATAAGTCTGCTGATCATGGTAGCGTAGGTATCTGCGTGACCCATGTGATGTGAACTTTGTTCGCCTCCATTATGTGTGTTTGTTACTTGTCGAAATGATTCCTAAGAGATTCAGAATACGTGATCCTTATGTACGTGATGTATCGGGATTTGATAGCAGAGTATGTGTGCACCGAAACTTAGTCTAGGGGTGCCATTATTTTATATTATGATGAGATTGATATACCGAATTATTGAAATGATCTGTTTATATAAGTACAAGTGTGAATTAATGTAACATCTTTGTAGAGTTAAAAATGGGAAAACTCTTAATAATTATTATTACTAATTATGAGTAAAAATAGTAAGACCTCCAGTTTATATTATGACATTGGGAAATGAACTTTGAATTATAAAGTAATGTCAGGTCATGGATTGGACTAGTTCGATAGTAGTATAACTAGAATGGGTACGGGTACGATAGGTGTGCACAATTAGTTGAAAGGTGAGGAACTCATGTGAGTGCATGCACTATCATGTATTTTATATTCACTGTTTAATGATATTAAACACTTGTTGTATTTAAAACTGTTTTCACAATCGGGCTCTGACCCGCTTGCTTTCAAAACTATTTTCTTGTAAAAACATTTCAGGTGCCTAGCCACAAGGACACTAAGTGTAGGAGTTCCATTCCAGTGATGTGCTGTAGCTGCTGTTGAAGTTACAGGACCTCGATAGTAGACACCTCCACTTTCTACCTTGACTCTATTTTACTCATCAGTAGGGCATGTCGCCCCTTTTCTTTTAGAGACATCCTACTTACTCAGTTTTATTTCAGATTTTGGGTTGTAATTAATTTATGATTCAGACTTGATACAGTTTTATTCAGTATTTCGGATTATTTCCAAGGAGGATTCAGTATTTTGGATTATTTTCGAGGAGTGTTCCTCTAGATTCATTTATTCCTTTATCTTTATAATGTGACTGTAATGTGGTTGTGATATCATCATTTCATAATTTAATACTTATTGTATATTAATCGGATTTAATTAAAATTGACAACTCACTTTTTAAATATTAGGTGGCTAGTAATTATTAAAATGTTTTTCGACAGTGATGCTATGAACTGAACCAACTTGACATTTTGTATTAATTTAATAAAGGAGTAGCTACCCGGTATTTAATTAGTCGGGGTGTCACAGGTGGTATCAGAGCATTAGGTTTTAGTGTCCTTAGGATTTGTACGTCTTGTTATGTTTTCGCGTCGCTTTCCTTGATATAGAGCCCTATATTTTAGGATTGTTGTATTCTTTTGTGTATGTTTCGCTCTTCAGCTATTTCGAGATAATAACTGCGAACTTATAATACTTTACTCTCATTTCAGAGGCCTCCACGACGTGTACAGTGAGTTCCTATGGTTGCTCAGAGCCCGACGTGCACAAAGCCCGGGAGGCCTCCACGACGTGCACAGAGCCTGGGAGTGCCCGGTGGCCTCTAGATCAAGTTTTGGATGCAAACATATCGTTCGTTTTCATGATAAGTCAAAATTGCACACGGGATAGACCGTTAAAAAGGGATTTCAGTGACCTTCGAGGATTCATTCAGCCTCGGTTGAGCTGAAGAGTTTGACTTTTTATTCAAACGGAGCCTGGGAGTGCCTTATGGCTTCTAGGTCAGTACTCGGGACATGACCTAGGTTTGTAGTGATGAAGGGAGGTTCTAGGGACCTTAGGAGAGTTAGGGGTAACATATTGGGGTGTCTAAACACCCTATGTTGAGATAGGCCGCGTCATGTAAGCATGTGCAGTGCAAAATACCTTCCACGGTAGGGTGCTATATTTGTACTATCAATTATTTTTAGGGTGAGACGTCTTGGGTATGATTCGGTCTCACACCCGGGGAACTATGATCCCCTCCACTACTCTTATTATTTTTCTTAAGATCAAGAGTGAGTCTGACTTGATGTATCCGGGTTAGAGTGAGCAAACCTGAAACATGATAGAATTTTAGAGAAAGAATTCGATAAGTTATTACTTGGGAATGGATGGTTATTATACTTGAGATGTGTGTGAATGTTGTAGTATAATAATATGTATATAATATGAGTAGATAATTATACATGGGATTAATACATAAGTGTGAATGTATTTCTTATATAACTAGGATAAACGTTATATGATTTAAAAAGGGATTTCTTATATAACTAGTGTGAAAGTTACATGATTAAAAATGTGTTTCCTATATAACTAATGTAAAACGCTATGTGATTTAATATAGGTGAACCAATTAACAAGTTAAGGAGTAGATAACTCAATAATCAAAGTAAGAGTACTCGAGTTAAAGTACTGTTGTAGAAAGATGTGTGATACGACTAGTTAGGTGGGGCAGCTTAACTAAGAAGGTTAACATGCAAGCGTTAAGTGTTCACATTAGATGAGGGGTGGGTCAGTTATACCTCAAGAGAGTGCGACACTAGATTAAATTTGAAGAGTGTCCATGCATATTTAATTATTGCAATTTAACTGCTTGCAAAATATTTTCAAAAAGTTTTACTTAGGCTCTGACCCGTATCAAAATATTTTTCAAAACCATTTAGTTTTCTAGCAACAGGGATGCCCAGTTTGAGAATTTTATTCAGGGATGCACAGTTTTAGATCATGTGGAAGTTCCAGGACTTTGCTATAGATGCTTTGTTCATTTATTCATAGTGTAGGATATTTACTTCAGTACTCTTTTGGGCATGTCTCGCTCAGATTTATTATTCAGTTATTTATTTGACCTTGTGTATCTAGGTTATTATTTCAGTGTATTATTGAATTTTATTGTTAAACTGATAGTTGATTTGGTCATCTTTATTTATATTATTCATATGTGTTGGATTTAGTTACCAGGTTGTTTTCGCATGTTTTTAATTAATGAAATATAAAATTTTGCACTAGTCTATTTAAATTACTAGGTTGTTGGTAACTTGAAAAAGTTTTTGACAATGATGCTAAGAATGATCCATATGATACCCACATTTTATTTTGATCACGGGCTGGCCACTCAGTATTTTATTAAGCGCGGTGTCACAAATGGTATCAGAGCATCAAGTTCTAGAGTCCTTAGGATATGTGCGACTTATTACATTTCAACGTAGCGTTCTTTGATATAGATCCTTATTATAGGATTGTTGTATCCATTTACGCATGTGACTTACATTCTCCTACTATTCTGTATAGTTGATGAGATTCGTATACGAGTTCAGTTGGGCTTCGTACACTGAATAATTTTGGATGACCAACGAGGGACGTTAGAAGGATTGCAGGGGGAGAGGGTCAGAAGAATCCATGGAATATTCTAGGAATGGTGACCGCAATATAAGTCACCATGGTTATTTTTCAGGAAGATGGCGTTGGGATAATCACTAGGGCTCATTAGTTTCCCTAAGCACCGTCATAGAAAGTGGTTGTGAAAATTCAGACACACCCAGCGTAGTCAGTAAGGGGGAGTCGATGGAACTCTTACGAAGAGCCATACATAATGATTCGGGTAAGAGAGAGAGTGTGATGGGTCAATGGAAGGAAATAACCCAAAGTTAATTATGTAGGGTGGATTGTAGTGGAACCCAAGATTTAATTTCGAGCGAAATTATGGCTCATAGGAGCGCCATTATAGTGATAGGAGTCAGTCACGACAACCATGGAGATATACCATGAATAATGAGGAATTTGGGGTGTTGTTTGATCACAAATCCGCTCATCAGCTGTTTAAACATAGAGGCAAAAGAGATTTCAACACTTATTTTAGAAGGGTCGTGCAGTGGTCCGTCATGAAGGAAAGTCGATGTGTTTAGCGAACTTCTTACCCAACGAGGTGGACACAAAGAATTAAGAAGGTCCATAAGTTAATAATGGATTCATGGGTAGAATATAGAAGTATGGATGGGGAAGTACGACTAGAAAGACTGGTACCGTTGTCATCAATGTAGTACATTTACAATTTGGTATCATCACTTCCGTGGGAAGGAAACCAAGAAGGTTGGAAAACCAACCCGAAGGGAAATATTGGAATTAATAGTGATGGGGAGGCACCACAAGAGGGGATACCCAATAGAGGACCTAGTGTATCAATTGAGATCAATTAAATTCCTATTAGGTGATGGTGGATTCAATCAGGACCGTCAAGTCCAGCAGCGAGTGCCATAGGTCAAGCGGAACCGAAGGGACAATGGAGGTAGGAATTAGGGTCAAGTCTACTAGGTCCGTGATAAGGTCAACCTCGACATGGCCGGTAGGTCCAGCAAAAAAAAAGGCTAATGACATAGAGATGTGTCTTATGTGTAAAGAATAGTAACACATGTGTGGATCTTATCCAGAGTGAATTGGGGGACAACAACGGGATCCCCAGTAGGGGAAACAGTTATAAGAAGTTTTTGGATTCGGTGGGATAAGATTTTTATGTCCAGGAACCATTTGAACTCCGAGTGCTATTGACAATTGCAAGTATGAGTTTTATCCCATGATAATTGGGGTCTGTTTTGTGACACGAGCGAGTCACAATATTTTGTTAGTGCTATATTCTCGTGTGAAAGGGGTTTAGTAAAAGTGTCATTAATATCACTATAGTGTGTGTATATTTACCGTGGAGTAGTGAGGATCTCTTAAGTTCCATCTACAGGGGATAGGGTGTGGACAATGAGAGGGTGTATATTTTATGATGATAACTCATTTTAAGAGGTGATATTCGAGGTATGGTTTTATCCTGGGTATGGACTGTTGATCGATGGTGAGCGATGATAACAATACTTTCATGTTTGCTGTGCCGATGTAGGATGTATATTTTTGCGATGTCTCACTTGAAAGAGGGTCGAGCTCATGGTGATATTTTTATGAAATAGACTTCAGAGATTACAGTTTTCTAGTTATATTTGATCCCGATGAGTAAATACTTTTATTGATATGATTCAGGGTATATCGGGTTCACCAATAAGCAAAGAGTTTTTATCTCATTGTTGTTTACGTGCTGAGAACTTAGTGATAATGAGAGCACTGTATCATGCAAAGCCTTGAGAGACATGGGCATAAACGATTTGATTGATGTGTCGGGAGACATGGATGGTGATATCTTATTTTTGTGCTTTGGACCCACATATTTCAGTGATCGAAAATGGTAGGGAATAGTGTATTGGGAAAGTTCTTTTGAGATTCGTTGCAGGAGGTTACACGCATGAACCTTCATAAACGTTGGGAGTAGTGAGACGTTGTTGGATGCTCATGCATAAGGTTTAGAAAATTTTTAAGCTGAGAGCTATTACGATATATGGCTCGGGGAGTCGGGTAGTGCTGAGAAGGAAGCACTGAGAAAACTTTTTTACCTCAAGTTCATGGGTGGGGAAATAACGAGAAGAATTAAATTTTCAATTTGTGGGCTCTTCGAGAATACCTTTATGATTATGCCATGCCAAGAGTGCGGAGGTGAGATTGAGATAAGTATGTTACGTACGCGACATTAGTGATAATTATGCTGGGATGTTTGGGCTATAATATATAGTGTGGTGAGACTTGGTGTTCATTGTTATGATTTACTTGTGGTAGTTATCACCTGAAAGAGGGTCTAGTGTATATAAGCGTTGTATATATGCTATCGTGTGTTGTATAATAGACTTATAAGAAAATGATTGAATTGTTATATTTAATCCCGAGGAGTAAGAACGTAAACTGAGGGGATTCTAGGTGGATAAGGATTGTTATCAAGAGGGGAGATATAACTCGTGATTGATTCGCGCTAATAAACTAGTGATAGTAAGGGGCGATGTATTGTATGATGTCTTTTGTAACATGAGAGTGGATGAGTATACTTTGATGTCAGGAGATGGGAATTTGGGGGTACTTGCTATGGATTAAGGGACAATCGAATCTCAATAACCAACAATGTTAGGTATTAGTGTATCAGGGAGGTTCCTTATTTGGATTTCGCTTTGCAAGACGTCCCACACATTAAACTTAGCGCACCATTGGAAGTGGGGAGATGTGTGGTCATTAGGACATGGGTTTGGTACCGAAATTATTATACATATATGTAATTACAACTGTGAGTGGAAAGTTATATTACGATTTAAGGCTAGTAGAGCCATGTAACATTTGTGCAGATGAGCAAGGGTACAGGGTGTATGGGTGCCCTTGGTAATTAATTTAATATTTAATATAATTCATGATCAGAAGGGTTAGTGTTATGTATAGCGATCTTACAGGCATGTGAGTAAGGAAGTATTTGAGGCTTGGAGTACTAGAGTCATCTTAATTTCGAGGATGAAATTCCTTTATGGGGGGGGGGGGGGGGGGGGAGTATATAATACCCCGTGTTTTTTAGAATTTAGAACTTAATTAATTCGGTGATATGAATTCAGTGATATAGGAATTAATTTATTTGGAGGATTTAATTAAATTAGGGAATTTAGATTTAATTAATTCGGGTTATTTTAAAATTTACTGTAATACCCCGTAATTTTATTGATTTTTATTTAAGGGATTAATTAAATTAAATGAGACTTAATTGGGAATTAATCCAGATATAAATACTAGCGATATGTGAGTTAGTATTTGATTATGATATTAAAATTGAATATTTCATGAGTATTGAAAGTATTTAAATTGTCACGAGGAAGAAATGCGACAAGTTGGGAAACTTAGTTGGGACGGGCGTGTCAGTCGCATCAGGAACGAAAAGAATTAAATTAAAAAGTGAATTATATTTTTATCAACTGAATGGTCACTTTGAGTGCGCCAACGTGTCCGGAAGGGTCAAAATAGTCAGAAAACACTAGCCGGGGTTTAGTTTGGGTCCCGGGGCATTTTTAGGCCAGACTGACAACCTAGAAGGGTATTTTGGTAATTTTAAAAATATGGGAATTAAAACCCACGAATTTTAGGGTTAAATAATATATTACTAATGAACCCATTAAGTTCATTATAAGCATTAGGTAAGTTAGTGGGCTATGGGAGTTAAAGGGGGAGTTTGAAGAGGTTCCAAAAGAAACCTCCGACCACCATCACTATCCATTGGAAAATTCTATAGAGAAAGGGGAGAAATCAGCCTTCGTTCATCAACATCAATTCAGAAGAAACAAATATAAGGCAAGTGTTTTGATATCGTTATTTGCAATGAATATTTCCTCCATGTGTAGTGTAGAAAACTATTTATGTCTTGGAAATTTTGATGAAGAACACCCAATGAAATTATTGTCAAACTCTTGGTTTTGGGTAGGAATTTACATGTAGATGATTATGGACGAATTTAATATACAAAACATAACTTTTGATGATCTGAAAATGGATTAATAATGAGTCTTTTTATGAAATTAAATTTTGGGTTCAAGCTCATAGGGTTTGGAACAAGAATTGGGGATTTATGATTTTGGCATGTTAGTTTGTAATGATTTGACCCAAAAAGCAAGTTTAAGAATGATCTAGGGTGACTAAAAATGGTCTACCAACATTAAAATGTAGTTGGATAGTCTTAGGGTGGATTTAGAGAAGAGTAGAATAAAGAAAAAAATGAGTTGTGGATTTTCTGGGTGTATTCTGCCATCTCGTTAGAAGACCTACCCAGGTCGTTCGAACGACCTCGTTCGAACGAGCTTCTAACGAGATGACAGTATCCCTTCTAACGAGTTGGTAGTTCGTTCGGAGCCTTTCATTCGAATGAAACTCGTTCGAACGACCGCGTTCGAACGAGACTTCTAACAAGTTGACATAATGGCCTTTTAGGCCTCATTTTTATTTCAAATGTCCCGTAGACTTATTTAATGGAGTAATCACCTTCCCTTATTGACTAGTGGGTATAATTGTGAGATTGGAGTACGTTGAGGAGTAAAACTTCGATTCTTGTAGTAAACCGGAGGACATTTGTGGATTAGAAACGAGTATCTAATTACGACGTGAGAAGAATTGGCAACCTTAATGTACATAAACCGGGGGCTGGTAAACGTATAACACTAAAGATGGTATAAGAACGAGAAGTATACCTATATTAATATTTTAAGATATCTAAGATGTGCGAATGCTTAGTATATGTAGTTATCTATGTATAAAATACCTACCATACTTGCTATCATGGCAGGTCGGCGTTCGATCATGGCCATCTAATCTTTGTGTGCCTATGGGGGGGATTTAGATTGGTACCTCGAGGACATAGGTCAGAGAAAGACTTATTGAGAAGTCAATAAGTCTGCTGATCATGGGAGCGTAGGTATGTGCGTGACCCATGTGATGTGAACTATGTTCGCCTCCATTATGTGTGATTGTTGCTATTTGAGAACGATTTCTGAGAGATTCGGAATGCGTGGTCCTTATGTACGTGATGTATCGGGATTAGATAACAGAGTATGTGTGCACCGCAGCTTAGTCTCGGGGTGATAGTATTGTATATTGATGATGAGAATAATATACTGTTAATTGAAATGAACTGTCATGTTTAAATGTCAGTATAAATAATAGCAATTTCAGAGGCCTCCATGATGTGCACAACGAGTTTCTAGGGATGCTCAGCCTGAGCCACAGCCTACACCAGTTTAGGGTTCCTTGAACACCACAGAGGTTGCAGCTATTGTAGCCCAAGCGGTAAATGCTGCCCTTGCAGTTGTGAAGCAGGCACCACCCCAGGCGCCGGTAGTCGCGCCAGTTCTGGCTCATGCATTCCCGTCTGCTTAGGAACGTGTTTGTGATTCTTTTCAGAAAGCACACCCTCCGGAGTTTGCAGGTATCTCTGATGTTGTTATGTCCAGTCAGTGGAAGAAGGACATTCGAAGGCACTTAAGGATGTACGAGTGCACGGATGTTCAGAAGCAGATACTGGCTACTTTTAAGTTAGTAGGATCAGTGTTACAGTGGTGGGAGTCCATTACCACCACGAAGGAGAAAGACGCCCTTTCCATTCAGGATTTCTGGGTACGGTTCTACCGCAAGTATTTTCCATTAGCCGTTCACACTGAAATGAGGAGGAAGTTGATGAACCTCAAGCAGGAGGGGAGGACCGTGGCCGAATATGAGGCCGAATTCACTAATCTATTGAACATTGTTCCCGATGAGATTCTGACTGAGGAGAAGAAGATTCAGAAGTTCATGGATGGGTTTACATGGAGGATCCGTCAGCACTAATTTGGAAATCTCTCATTGGCCACTTATTCTGATGTGGTTAACGCAGCATTGCTTCACTCCCAGGACCACCCCTTTCACATGTCATAGAGTAAGCGATCAAGAGAGTCCAGCCATCAGGGCAGGACAGGGGGGAAATGGTGCCAGCGGGGCACAATCTACTCAGGGTCAGTATAGGCAGGGAGATCAGGGTTCCCAGTAGGGGGATTTTAAGAGGTTCAGATTTGGGGGTTTCAGAAATGTACAGGGAGGTTTTCATCATGGCCATCAGGGTCAGCAGGGCTAGCACAACCAGAGGAGGAATAGTAATGGCCACCAAGGCCATGGGCATCACGTTCAGAGAGGGGGGAACTTTCAGAGGAAATGATTCATTTGTGGCAATATTGGCCACAAGTTCAAGGAGTGTCCTGATAGGGGCAGGGCACCACAGCTGCAACAGCAGGGTGCTCGATAGGAGCCCTAGAGACCTATGTTTCCTGCCGCCCTCCCAGCAGCACCACAGATGCCAGCTTTGCCACCCATCCCAGCAGTCTCAGTCCAGCAGGGACAACTACAGTACGGGATAGTTTATCAACTCCAGCATGCCGCAGTCCCACAGGATCCACCTACCATTGAGGGTATGTTCTCTATTCAGGGACTATGGGGCGTATTTTATTTGATACGGGGGCCGCACATTGTTTCATTGCCATGAGATTTGCACGCACTTTGGGGTTGTTAGACACTATAGATAGCACGGTTACTTGCATAGATTCACCATTGAGTAGGGGTTCCGTGATTTCCCATGTTTGTAGAGGTGTGGGTATAGAGATATGGAGATTCACTTTACCCGCTGATATGCTAGTGTTAGAGATGACTAAGTACGATGCGATAGTTGGTATGGATTGTCTAGTTGCGTACCGAGCCATGATTGATTGTTTCAGTAGGAGTATTATTTTTGCCATTCCCGGGAAGGAGATGTTTTTAGTGGTGATGCCTCGCCCCGAGGGAGGATCGTCCACACACTTGTATTACATAGAGGAGGAGACCTCTAAGGAAGTGGTAATACCACTTGATTCGATTCACGTTGTTAGTGAGCTCGCTGATGTATTTCAGGATATACCTGGATTACCTCCTAGTAGAGAGATAGACTTTGTTATTAATTTGACATCGGGTACTAGACCCATTGCCCGCGCACCTTACCGTATGGCTCCAGCGGAGATGAGAGAGCTAAAGGATCAGATAGAGCAGTTATTGGGTCAGGGGTTTATCCGCAGGAGTACTTCACCATGGGGTGCCACTGTGTTGTTCGTAAAGAAGAGGGATGGATCATTGAGATTATGTGTAGGTTACCGGGAGTTGAATAAAGTCACGATATGGAATAAGTATCCGTTGCCCCAAATCGATGACTTATTTGACTAGTTGAGAGGAGCTTGATTCTTCTCAAAGATTGATTTGCGATCGGGATACCATCAATTGCGTATCAGGGAACAGGATGTCTCGAAGACTGCTTTCTTAACAAGGTATGGTTCCTATGAATTTCGGGTTATGACTTTTGGCTTGACCAACGCTCCAGCCGTGCTTATGTACTTGATGAATAGGGTGTTCAGAGAGTTCCTAGACCAGTTCGTCATCATCTTTATTGATGACATCCTGGTTTACTCCTAGATAGAAGAGGAGCACGTCGAGCATTTAAGGCAGGTTTTGTAGATACTGCGTCAGAACGAGCTATATGCAAAGTATGAGAAATGTGGATTTTGGCTGAAGGAGGTTCAGTTTTTGGGGCATATCATTTCAGACCGGGGGATATCTGTTGATCCGGGGAAGGTATCCGCGGTGAGGGAGTGGGGACAACCCACGACACCGATTGAGATCCGTAGTTTCTTGGGCCTAGAAGGATACTACAGGAGGTTTATTTGGGGTTTCTCAAAGATAGCGGGTCCTTTGACACATCTGACTCACATGGGTGTGCCATTCATCTGGAGAGATGCCTATTAGTGGGAATTTGATGAGTTGAAGGACAAGTTGACCTTAGTGCCTGTGTTAGCATTGCCCAGACCAGGAGTTAATTATCTAGTCTACATCGATGCGTCCTTACAAGGACTTGGAGGTGTGCTGCAACAGGAGAGCCATGCCATAGCTTATGCTTCCCGTAAGCTTAAGACTCACGAGAGGAATTACCCCACACATGACTTGGAGTTAGAGGCAGCTGTATTTACTCTTTGGATTTGGAGACACTATCTCCTGGTGGAGAAATTTCAGTTGTTCACAGACCACAAGTCTCTACAATACCTCTTCACGTAGAAGGAGATAAATATTCATCAACATTGGTGGCTTGATTTTGTGAAGGATTATCAGTTTGATATCTAATATCACCCACGGAAGGCTAACATGGTAGCAGACGCGTTGAGCCGTAGAGCAGTAGATGAGGTGGCCAAGGTGTGGAAAGCTAAGTGGTAGGAGTTTGGACACCAGGATGTAGTGGCCCGATTATTCATGTGTGTAATGACTATTACACCTAAGATTGTTACGAGAGTGGTAAAGGCCCAAGCAAATGACTTGTTCTGTGAGGAGAAGGTAGTTCGATTACTAGCAGAGGTAGCCGAGTCCTATACTGTTAGCTCAGACGGGGGATTATGCTTCAATGGAAGACTGGTCGTTCCGGAAGGGGAAGACTTGCGACATGAGGTAATGACAGAGTCGCACGGCTCACGGTACACCCTGGTGGGGATAAAATGTACCAAGACATGAGACGAAAGTACTAGTGGAGCGGGATGAAGAGAGATATTGCCGTGTTTATTTCTAAATGCGCCATTTGTCAGCTAAGAAATGTGGACCATCAAAAATCGACAGGACTTCTACAGCCGTTCGAGGTTCCGATGTTGATATAGGAAAGCATATCCATGGATTTTATCACGGGGTTACCTACGTCACAGAGGGGTCACGACTCCATCTGGGTAATTGTGGATCGCTTGACCAAAGTTGCTCATTTTTGACTTGTGAGGACAAACTACACTACGGGACAATATGCCCAGATTTTCATTGCGAAGATAGTGAGACTTCACGGGGTGCCTCTAAATATCGTGACTGACCGGGACAAGATATTTGTTTCACGATTTTGGGAGAGTTTCTAGGAGGCCATGGGCACGGAGTTGCGGTTGAGTACGGCTTATCACCCGCAGACTGATGGGAAAACATAGCGGACAAATTAGATGTTGGAGGACATGTTGCGTATGTGCATCTTAGATTTTGGAGGTGGTTGGGAGCAGTACCTTCCACTGGTGGAGTTTTCTTATAATAACTCCTACCAGTTCACCATTGGCATGGCTGCATTTGAGGCATTGTATGGTAGACCTTGTCGTTCCCCATCATGTTTGTTAGAGGTGGGGGATAGCAAACTCCTTGGGCCGAAAGTGATTCAGGACACTTCGACAAGGATAGAGATTATACGGAGTCGTATTCGGCTATGTTGATGCGAAGAGGTTCTTCAGAGAATTTAAGGTGGGGGACCAGGTGTTACTCGGAGTATCTCCTATGAAGGGGATTATGCATTTTGGTAAGAAGGGGAAACTGGCACCAAGATATGTGGGGCCATTTCCTATCATCGAGCGGATTGGACCAGTTGCCTATAGACTCAGGTTACTGGAGAACTTGCATTGGATTCATGATGTGTTCCATATTTCCTCACTAATAAAATATCTTAGGGACTATATGGCCCATACCCACATTGCTTAAGAAGACATCAATCTTCAATCTGATAGTTCCTACGAGGAGGGGCCGATTGCTATTTTCGACCAAAGCGAGCAGAAACTGAGGTCAAAGATAGTACCACTAGTACGTGTTCAATGGCGGCATCATAATGCCGAGGAGTCCACATGGTAGCGCGAGGATGAGATGCTTGAGCATTATCCAGAGTTAGCTTTACCAGGAATTCTTTAATTCCAAATTTCGAGAAAAAATTCTGTTATTAGGGGGGAAGTATGTAATACCCCGTAATTTTATTGATTTTTATTTAAGGGATTAATTAAATTAAATGATAATTAATTAAAAATTAATCCGAATATAAATACTAGCGAGATGTGACTTACAATTTTATTATGATATTAAAATTGAATATTTCATGAGTATTGAAAGTATTTAAATTGTCACGAGGCAGAAATGCGACAAGTTGGGAAACTTAGTTGGGACGCGTGTATCAGTCGCGTCAGGAACGAAATGATTTAAATTAAAAAGTGAATTATATTTTTATCAACCTAATGGTCACTTTGAGTGCGCCAACGTGTTCGGAAGGGTCGAAATAGTCATAAAACACTAGCCGGGGGTTTAGTTTGGGTCCCGGGGCATTTTTAGGCCAGACCGGAAACCTAGAAGGGTATTTTGGTAATTTTAAAAATATGGGAATTGAAACCCACGAATTTTAGGGTTTAATAATATATTACTAATGAACCCATTAAGTCCATTATCAGCATTAGATAAGTTAGTGGGCTACTGGAGTTAAAGGGGGAGTTTAAAGAGGTTCCAAAAGAAACCTCCAACCACCATCACTATCCTTGGGAAAATTCCTTAGAAAAAGGGGAGAAATCAGCCTTCGTTCACCAACATCAATTCAGAAGAAACAAATCTAAGCCAAGTGTTTTGATATCATTATTTGCAATGAATATTTCCTCCGTGTTTAGTGTAGAAAACTATTTTTGTCTTGGAAATTTTAATGAAGAACACCCAATGAAATTATTGTCGAACTCTTGGTTTTGGGTAGGAATTTACATGTAGATGATTATGGAAGACTTTAATATACAAAACATAACTTTTGATGATCTGAAAATGGATTAATAATGAGTCTTTTTTATGAAATAAATTCCGGGTTCAAGTTCATAGGGTTTGGAACAAGAATTGAGGATTTATGATTTTGGCATGTTAATTTGTAATGATTTGACGCCAAAAGCATGTTTAGGAATGATCTAGGGTGACTAAAAATGGTCTACCAGCATTAAAACATAGTTGGATAGTCTTAGGGTGAATTTATAGAAGAGGATAATAAAGAAAAAAACCAGTTTGGGATTTTCTGGGCGTATTTTGTCATCTCGTTAAAAGACCTACCCAGGTCATTTGAACAACCTCGTTCGAACGAGCTTCTAACGAGATGATAATATCCCTTCTAATGAGTTAGTAGTTCGTCCGAAGCCTTTCGTTCGAATGACACTCGTTCGAATGACCTCGTTCAAATGAGAATTCTAACGAGTTGATAGAATGGCCTTTTAGGCCTGATTTTTATTTCAAATGTCCCGTAGACTTATTTAATGGAGTAATCACCTTCCCTTATTGACTAGTGGGTATAATTGTGAGATTGGAGTACGTTGAGGAGTAAAACTTAGATTCTTATAGTAAACCGGAGGACATTTGTGGATTAGGAAACCAATACCTAATTACGACGCGGGAAGAATTGGCAACCTTAATGTACATAAATCGGAGACTGGTAAACGTATAACAATAAATGATGGTATAAGAACGAGAAGTATACCTCTATTAATATTTTGAGATATCTAAGATGTGCGAATGATTAGTATATGTAGTTATCTGTGTATAACATACCTACCATACTTGCTATCATGGGAGGTCGGCGTTCGATCAGGGCCATCTAATCTCTGTGTGCCTACGGGAGGGATTTAGATTGGTACCTCGAGGACATAGGTCAGAGAAAGACTAATTGAGAAGATAATAAGTCTGCTGATCATGGGAGCGTAGGTATATGCGTGAACCATGTGAGGTGAACTATGTTCGCCTCCATTATGTGTGATTGTTGCTATTTGAGAACGATTCCTGAGAGATTCGGAATGCGTGGTCCTTATGTACGTGATGTACCGGGATTGGATAGCAGAGTATGTGTGCACCGCAGCTTAGTCTCGGGGTGCTAGTATTGTATATTTATGATGAGAATAATATATTGTTAATTGAAATGAACTGTCATGTATAAATGAGAGTTTAAATAATAGCAATGTTTTGTAAAGATAAAATGGAAGATCTCTAGTAATTAGTATTACTAATATGAGAAACTGTGAAACAAAGTAAAACTCTCTGTTTAAATGAAGAAGCCGGAATTAAATTTTGAATCGTATAGTAATGTTTCAATTTTGTATTGGACTAGTTAGATATGGGAATAACTAGAATGGGTACGGGAACAATAGGAGTGCACAATTAGTTGAGAGGTGAGTAAATCATGTTAGTGCACAAAATATCATGTACTTTATATTCACTGTTTAATGATATTAAGCACTTGCTATTTTTAAACTGTTTTCACAATGGGGCTCTGACCCGTTTTCTTTCAAATCTATTTTTGTAAAAACCTTTTTAGGTGCCCAGCCAGAAGGACACCAACCATAGTAGTTATATTGCCGTGACGTGCTGTAGCTGCTATGAAAGTTACAGGACCTCGATAGTAGATGCCTCCACTTTATATATTGAATCAATTTCAGATTTACTCATTTGTACGGCATGTTGCCCCATTTCTTTGTGACACCCCGACTAATTAAATACCGGGTACCTACTCCTTTATTAAATTAATACAAAATGCCAAGTTGGTTCAGTTCATAGCATCACTGTCGAAAACATTTTAATATTTACTAACCACCTAGTATTTAAAAAGTGAGTTGTCCATTTTAATTAAATCCGATTAACATGCAATAAATGAATTATGAAAAATTAACATAACCAACACAACATAGTCACAATGGAATAACCCTCCAATAATAATGATTCTGGAGGAAAACTCCTCACAACAAACCGAATTCCGAAATAAAAAATACAAAGTATGCATCACTAAAATTAATTACAACCCAAAGTCTGAAATAACTAAATAAGTAAGATGTCTCTACAAGGAATGGGCGACATGCCCAACAAATGATAAAAACTGATAATGGAGTCAAGATCAGAAATGGAGGCGTCTACTGTCAAGGTCCTGTAACTTCCACAGCAGCTACAACACGTCACCTGAATATAACTCCTATGCATGGAGTCCTTGTGGTTGGGCACCTAAAAAAGTTTTTACAAAAATAGATTTGAAAGAAAACGGGTCAGAGCCCGAATGTGAAAATAATTTAAAAAAATGCAAGTGTTTAATATCATTAAACAGTGAATATAAAGTACATGATAGTGTGTGCACTCACATGAGTTCCTCACCTCTCAACTAATTGTGCACTCCTATCGTACCCGTACCCATTCTAACTCCCATATCTAACTAGTCCAATGCTAAATCTAACATTCCTATATGATATCCAATTCAAATTCCAACATCTTATATTTAATAGAGTATTGTACCTTATTACACAGTTTTCCCCACTTTAGCCCTACAATATTTATTATAAAACATACATTTTCACTCTACAAACTATTGCTAATATATATACTCACAATTATTGATGAGAATTCATTTCATTCAATAGTGTATTATTCTCACAGAAAATATACAATAATAGCAGCCCCAGACTAAGCTGCGGTGCTCAAATACTCTCCTATCAAATCCCGGTACATCACGTACATGAGGACCATGTATTCTGAATCTCTCAGGAAACGCTTCATTAACAACAATCA
This sequence comes from Sambucus nigra, assembly GCA_949130495.1. NCBI lineage: Eukaryota > Viridiplantae > Streptophyta > Magnoliopsida > Dipsacales > Adoxaceae > Sambucus > Sambucus nigra. The sequence continues at coordinate 302,586,411 of OX422207.1, read as the reverse complement.
CAAACAATGGAGGCGAACATAGTTCACATCACATGGGTCACGCACATACCTACGAACCCATGATCAGCAGACTTATTTACTTCTCAATGAGTCCTTCTCTGACCTATGTCCTCGAGGTACCAATCTAAATCCCCCCCGAAGGCACACAAAGATTAGATGGCCCTAAACGAACGCCAACCTCCCATGATAGCAAGTACGGTAGGTATGCCATACATAGATAACTACATATACTAAGCATTATCACATCTTAGATATTACAATATTTTTATTAGTGGTATACTTCTCGTTCTTATACCAACACTTAGTGTTATACAAATCATAAGTCCCTGGTTTATATGTATTTAAGTTATCAATTATTCTCACTTCGTGATTAGTTACTCGCTTCCCAATCCACAAAAGACATCCGATTTAAGACCCTATTCTAAGTTCCACTCCTCAATGTACCCCCAATCTCCCAACTATACCAACTAGTTAATAAGGGAAGGTTATCTCACCATATAAATAAGTCTACGGGATACTAGAAATCAAATCAGGCCAAAAAGGCCATTCTGTCAACTCGTTAGAAGTCTCGTTCGAATGAGTTCATTCGAACGAAGGGCTTCGAACAATATACTAACTCGTTAGAAGTCATACTGTCATCTCATTAGAAGTTCGTTCGAACGACCTATGAAGGTCTTCTAACGAGATGGCAGTTTCAGCCCAGAAAATACCTATTCCATTTTTCTCAATTATTCTCTCCTCTAAATCCACCCTAAGACCATCCAAATTATGTTTTAACGTATATAAACCATTTCTAATCACCCTAGATCATTCCTTAACACATTTAAGGGGTCAAATCTTAAAAATTATCATGGAATTAATATGAATCTTCAAATGTCTCCCCAAATCCTATGAACATGAACTCCAAATTTTCTTATGCCTAATTACTCATCATAAATCCATTTTTAAGTCATCATATATAACTACTCAAGTATTAAATCGGTCCATTATCATACTACATGTAAATCCTAACCCAAATTCAAAGTTTCTCCAACAAATTTCGTGGGTTTTCTTCAAAAAGATCAATATAAGATAATTCCTACACTAAGCATGGAAGACATATTCAATGCATTAAAAATACTAAATCACTTGCCTTAGACTGTTCTTCAGAATTTGATGTTGAAAGTTTAAGGTTGATCTCTCCCCTTTCTCTACAGATTTTCTCCCAAGGTTGAAGATGGTGGTTATGGGTTTTCTTTTGGAAACCTCTTCTAACTCTTCCTATAACTCCCGTAGCCCTCTAACTTGTCAAATTATGGTAATGGGATTAGTGGGTTACTAAATAATGTATAATTAACTCTCAAAATTCGTAGGCTTTAATCCCCAAAATTTCAAAATTACCAAAATACCCTTTTAAGTTGCCGGTATGGCCCAAAAATGCCCCAAGACCCAAACTAAACCCCCGACTAGTGTTTTCTGACTATTTTGACCCTTCTGGACTCGTTGGCGCACTCAAAATGGACATTCGGTTGATAAAAATAAAATTTACTTTTTAATTCAAATAATTACATTTCCGACGCGACTGACACGTGCGTCCTAACTAAATTTCCCCAATTGTCGTATTTCAGTTTCGTGATAATTTTAATATTTTCAATATTCATATATTGCCATATATACAATTCATAATCAAATACCAACTCACATCTCGTTAATATTTATATCCAGATTAATTTTCAATCAATTCACATTTAATTTAATTAATCCCCCTTAAATAAATATCGATAAAATTACGGGAATTTTCAATCAATTCACATTTAATTTAATTAATCCCCTTAAATAAATATCGATAAAATTAAGGGGTATTACATACTCCCCCCTAATAACAGAATTTTGTCCCGAAATTCGGAACTAAAAAGTACCTGGTAAAAATAACTCTAGATAACGTTCGCGCATCTCATCCTCGCGCTCCCATGTGGACTCCTCAGTATTATGATGCTGCCACTGAACACGTACTAATGGTACTATCTTCGACCTCAGTTTTCGCTCGCTTCGGTCCAAAATAGCAATCGGCCCCTCCTCGTAGGAACTATCGGGCTGGAGATCGATGTCTTCCAAAGCAATGTGAGTGTTAACGCAAAAATTATCCATCTACGAGAACCAATCAGAAAAGGACACGTGTCATCCTACGTGGCAATATTCAACACCCGAGGAGTGTTAGTCGGCACACGAGGAGTAATAGTTGGCACCCGAGGAGAGTTGGTCGGCACCCGAGGAGTATTAGTCGGCACCCGAGGAGAGTTGGTCGGCACCCGAGGAATGTTGGTCGGCATACCAACCAGGAATATCAAAGGATAACTACGCATTTAATGATCATTAATGTACATTTATATTGTAGATGACAACACATAGCAGACCAAGCAATTAGATTCGTTGAATGTAGGCATAATGTATAAATGTCTACATACAATGAATCTATTTATCTCCCATTACTATAAATACATGTATTCCCTTAGCCAAAAGGGACAACTATGGAGAGAGATCCAAGAGATCCAAAAACCGAGAGACACCATACACAAGATCCATACCTTTTTCTCTCTCTACACCACATTGTGCTATTGTAAACCCCTGGGAATAAAATAACAGTGGACGTAGGCTTTTCCTTATAGCCGAACCACTTTAAAAATCTTTGTCTCTCATGTGCTTGATTGGATTGCTTTTATCTATTTATCTGTGATCATAAAAATGGGATTCGGTCCAGTTTTTTGCATCAACAGATTGGCGCCGTCTGTGGGAACGTGTCACAAGCATTGTTCTCCATCAAAAGCTAAGTTTTTATTTTCTCTACGTATAATCAATTATACATACATCTTTTGATTCAATCATGATTTTTATGTTTATATACATAAATTAATTGTCCAATTATTATCTGCAAAATATTGCATATTATGATTTTAAAATCATAACTGTTAGATTAATTCTTATTTAGAAATCTGAAAAATAATGGATTTCATAAATCATAACTTTTTGCTTGATTCTCAAGTTTCAATTTTATACCAGGGAATAAATATTTTAAATGATTACATATACCAATATATACGACGATGATAAGATTTAATCATTTTCATTGTTGATTTTGAAATAAATTTTGTAAGATCTTTGATGTCTATTCAAATTCCCATCATATTTTTAATAAAAGAATGGGAAAAGGTTAAAGACAATAAAAAGTCTTCTCATGGAAATCATGACCCAGATCTATTTTCTCTCTCTTCAAGTTTGAGTCTCTTTGCATTCACTTTTATGAATTATATACTTAATTTGGTTCATCTTCCATCTATGTCAATAAAGTCAAATTGATTGATTTTTTATATAAATTTGGTAATAATTTCGATCATTCACCATATTTTTATCTCTCCAAATTGGGAATAGGAAGGGATCAATATAAAAAAAAAAAATAATAATTTTCTCTCACCTGAAAAATCATTACCCACCTCTTGTAAAAGAGGATTAGTAAAATAATCATGACCATATCAAGACTCTGGGAACAAATTTGCTATGTTGGCCCCTCGTTCATCACATCACAAGGTTTCTTTGACGAAATCACACGATCTAGCGGATTATTTATTTATTCATTTAATTAACATTCTTAAGGCTTAAATTTTACATTGAATGTTATTTTTTCATCTAAAGATTCGAGATATTCTTGTCATCCAACCATATATTCTATAATTTGAGATATCCTTAAATGTTGGTCGGCAACATCCATGTTGTTTGTTGGCAGCCCTGATATTTCTTTAAACACGAGTTCGGCTTGGGGACAAGCAGGGGGCTTAAGTCTTTTTTAACTTATGATCACCCCAAAAATATTTTTAAAACCAATTGATAAATAATTTTCAAACAGCAACTTATACCTGATTAGTTGTTGGAGATTAAATAAATTTACGAAAAACATTACGTCTTATTTATGATGCATATTTGATAATAATTTGTCCATCTCACACACATTTGGCATAAAACATATTATTTCATATTTTGAAATTTTTATGATGATACATATCATATATTGATTGGATGAGTAAATTATTCTCATGACTAATCAATTCAGCCTACACATATGGTAGAGCAAATTATTAATTTTTACAGGCATAAGATTCAATGCCGACGAATGCTGAAGCACAAATTATTCTATATCCGTTCGGATTCATATTTTATATTTATCTCAGCATGGAGCTCGAAAAATTTCTTCTCTATATATATATTCGGCTCAGAGGAAAAGCTACAACAATTATTATATTTCACCCCCAACGGATAGTTGGTCGGGGTAATTCTTATTTATATGCAGGCCCAGCAAAGTTCTCGGCCATATTCTTATGTTCTGGAAAATATTATTCTTATTCGGCATTCTACAATTATGCCTCGACAAGATACTTATTCAGCTTTAAGGAGAATTACAGCATTCGTTCGGATAATTCTTATTTATATTCAGGCCTGACAACGTTCTCGGCCATATTCTTATGTTCTGAAAGATCTTATTCTTGTTCGGCATTATATGATTCTACCTCGAATGATCGGCGAGGCACTTTATTATTTTTAATTATTCTTTATATCTATTTGGATGCATATTCTATTCTCATTTCAGCATGGAGCTCGACAACATTTATTATATCTTATTCAGCTCCAAGGATGTCTCCAGCATTTATTATATCTTATTCAGCTCCAAGGATATCTCCGGAATTTATTATATCTTATTCCCAACAATCTGTTGGTCATCGCCGAGGAGGTATCCTGCATTTATATTATATTTTATTCCCAACAATCTGTTGGTCATCGCCGAGGAGGTATCCTGCATTTATATTATATTTATTACCAACAATCTGTTGGTCAGCGCTGAGGAGATTTCCAGCATTTATATTATCTTATTCCCAACGAATCTGTTGGTTAGCACCGAGGAGGTCTTCAGCATTTATATTATCTTATTCCCAACGAATCTGTTGGTCAGCGCCGAGGAGATCTCTAGCATTTGTATTATCTTATTCCCAACAAATCTGTTGGTTAGCACCGAGGAGGTCTTCAGCATTTATATTATCTTATTCCCAACGAATCTGTTGGTCAGAGCCGAGGAGATCTCTAGCATTTGTATTATCTTATTCCCAACAAATCTGTTGGCCAGCGCTGAGGAGGTCTCCAGTATTTATATTATCTTATTCCCAACAATCTGTTGGTCAGCTCCGAGGAAGTCTTCATCATTTATTATCAATTACCACCAACTCTGATCGGTAGATAAAATCCAACTCCGGCTGGTAGACAAAATCCAACTCCGGTTGGTAGATAAAATCCAACTTCGGTTGGTAGAAAAAATCGAACTCCGGTTGGTAGACAAAATCCAACTTCGGTTGGTAGAAAAAATCCAACTCCGGTTGGTAGATAAAATCCAACTCCGGTTGGTATTGGTCGATAAATCTCATTCAAAGTTCACATTCCACAGTTGGGGGCTTATATTACAGATATATTTGTTCATTTGGTGGCACATTCTTATATCATCATGCAGTCGAGCATCAAATTCAACCCCGACTAATCAGGAGGTATATTGAAGTTCAGGAGGAATATTGAAGTTCAGGAGGAATATTGAAGTTCAGGAGATATATTGAAGTTCAGGAGGAATATTGAAGTTCAGGAGGTATATTGAAGTTCAGGAGGAATATTGAAGTTCAGGAGATATATTGAAGTTCAGGAGGAATATTGAAGTTCAGGAGGTATATTGAAATTCAAGAGGTGTATTCAGAAGTATCACGACATGATGAAAGAAAGCGACAAGTATTCCCCCGAGGAACTCTGTCAGACCAGAAATTTGAAGACGAGGTACCTACATGGAGATTATATGTAGATGGATCATCTTGCACAGCTGGTTGTGGAGCAGGGATTGTTTTAAACACCCCAGATGATATTGACATGGAGTATGCCTTGAGATTCCAATTCAAAGCTTCCAATAATGAGGCTGAGTATGATGCTATGATAGCAGGTTTTCATTTGGCGAAAGTCATGGAGGCACGGCAAGTAATTGTTTTCAGTGATTCTCAATTAATTGAATCAAATGATGGGAATATATGCAGTGAATGGAGAGTCGATGGTCAAGTACCATGCAAAGGTGATGGAGTTATTGACAGAATTTGATGCTATTCAATTGGTGAGGACACCGAGGATGGAGAATGCTAGAGCAGACGCATTGGCCCGATTAGCATCAGCTACTTGTACCGAGCTGCGAAGAACGATACCAATTGAAGTATTAGAAAATCGGAGCATATATTGAGGAGGAACAATTACCGGAGGATAATCTCGCTGCCTAGAAATGGAAGTTTAAAGCTGCTCGGTATGTATTAATTAATGGTATTTTGTATAGACGAGGAATTATGGCAGGTTTGCAAAGATGTGTACATCCCTCCGAGGTGAATTGATTAAAGAGATCCATGAAGGGTCCTGTGGAGCCCATGTAGCAGGTCGAATACTTTTGCAAAAGGTGATGACGCAGAGATACTACTGGCCGACGATGAGAGCTGATTGTATAGCCTATGCCAAGAAATGTGACAAGTGCCAACGCTTTTCCTCCATCAGAAGAACTTCACAAACATTATTGACATCCTTCATTTATCCTTGGCCATTTTCTATGTGGGGATTGATTTGGTTGGACCATTGCCGACGACTCGACGAAGATTCAAATACCTCGTCATCGCAGTAGATTATTTTACTTAGTGGATAGAAGCTGAGCCACTTATTGACATGACATACGAGAAGAAGAGCATCCAGCCCCGAGAAGAATCAAGCTATACAAGAGGAAATGAAGACCGAGCAAGAGAGAGATCTAGATCTCCTCATCGGGCAGAAGAAAAACAATAAATGAAGAATGTGTGTTGATTTCACCGATATTAACAAGGCAGTGGATGCTACCTCGGGACACGAACTGCTCATGGATACTTACTCTGGCTACAACCAGATCAAAATGAAACCTGAAGACAAGGAACGACATAACAACGGCTGATGAACAAGGTTTTTGCCGAGCAAATCAGTTGCAGTATGGAAGTCTATGTTGATGACATGCAAGAAAGCTGCTGATCATTTGGTTGACTTGAGTCAAACTTTTGATCAACTGGATAATTATCAAATGAAACTCAACCCGACGAAGTGCACATTTGGAGTACGAGAAGGAATGTTCCTCGGGTACATCATCAACCAGCGAGACGTTGAAGCAAATCCAGACAAGATCAAAGCCCTTTTAGGGTTGCGATCCCCAAAAACGAAAGAAGAGGTGCAGAGATCAGATACCCAAAGCTGGAAAAATTGGCAGTGGCATTAATTAAAGCAAATAGAAGAAGGAGGCTGTGTTTCCAGGCCCATACCATGCATACCGACATGCCATTAATACAAGCTATAGCAGAGTTTACTGATCTTAATACTCCTGAGAAACAAAAATTGCTCGCTGATCAACCTGTGGATGTTACAGGATCAACCAAGAAGACTGCTCTAAGGAGCCATGCTCTACGGAGCCACGCTCTACGGAGCCATGCTCTACGGAGCCAAGCTCTACGGAGCAAAAGTGCTATAAGTAGCCAACCTCCTTTGGTTAGGAGGACAAGCTCTACGGAGCGCTCTACGGAGCAAAAGTGCTATAAGTAGCCAACCTCCTTTGGTTAGGAGGACAAGCTCTACGGAGCGCTCTACGGAGCAAAAGTGATATAAGTAGCCAAACGGAGCGCTCTACGGAGCAAAAGTGCTATAAGTAGCCAACCTCCTTTGGTTAGGAGGACATGCTCTAAGGAGCCAAAAAGTTCTAAAGAACCCTACTACTCCTTTGGCTAGGAGGTATACACCAGCATGATCAACTACGGTTGGTAAGACTTTATATATTCTCGCATTACAACTTATGTTGGTCGGGAGGTAACATTATTACAAAAAGTTCTTTAAAGAACAAAATATTCCAAACTATACCAAGTATGGTTGGTCGAGGATAAAAACCCATCAACTGTAGTTGGTCGACAAACATTATTTATCCACCTTGGTTGGTTGGAAACACTTTGAATAAATTATACTCATTACTTTATTATTAAGTGATCGAGCAACATTACTAATACTTATAATTTTTTTTTTCGATGAACCATACAATATTGTTATGCAAGCACAAATAATAAAGTGTTTGATATTTACAAAACAATAGCAAATTCAAATTTGCGAACAAAAATGAAATTCTTTCACTGAATTCAAAATGAATTATGCAAATTTATTACATTGATATTAAATTGTGTACTAACTATTACATTGAGATTCCTATTCTATTGGTTTCTTTTCCCTCTTCTTTTAAAACAGGTTCCTCACCAGCAGGAGGATCATCCAAAGTATAAGGGGAGTTTATGAAGTTAAGATCTTTCAACATTCTAATATTCATCACAGATGATCTGTCCGAGAAGCACTAGCTCATTCCCGAGAAGCTCTTGCTCGTCCCTGAGAATTATTTGCTCTTCCCCGAGAACCTCTTGCTCATCCCCGAGCAGAGGTAGAAGTCAAAATCAGCATCTACAACACTGAGATATTTGCTACTACTGTCTCGACCAATAATGAAGAAGAAATTGTGTGAAAATGTTTCGAAGTCCACCACTAGCTTGGTACTAATCAGATTGAAGAGTTGGGTTCAAAAGCTAGTATGTTACTCGACAAAGTATTCAGAGGATCATAAATCAGAAGAATCAAGCACGTGAAGTTAGCATTCAGTTGCTCGATACAGGAAGCATTTGGTCGCCTAGCAAACCAATCAACATACTTGAAGATTATGGCAAGCTACAAGCTGCATACTATGGCATGGCTGCATCCAAATTCCCAGGGGTGATACATAGCACACAGAGTTCCTCAAAAGAAAGATTAGCAACCATTGATCAGCCTGCATCATATGTCATCCAGGAGATAATGCACTTTGTGTTGAACAAATCAAGAAGGTAGATCAAGAATTTCACGAGCACCGAGCAACACTGCAGAATAAATACTCCATCCTTTAAAGTAAACCATCAAGCATGGAACATTGGGGGCTTCTGTTAACGCAAAAATTATCCATCTACGAGAACCAATCAGAAAAGGACACGTGTCATCCTACGTGGCAATATTCAACACCCGAGGAGTGTTAGTCGGCACACGAGGAGTAATAGTTGGCACCCGAGGAGAGTTGGTCGGCACCCGAGGAGTATTAGTCGGCACCCGAGGAGAGTTGGTCGGCACCCGAGGAATGTTGGTCGGCATACCAACCAGGAATATCAAAGGATAACTACGCATTTAATGATCATTAATGTACATTTATATTGTAGATGACAACACATAGCAGACCAAGCAATTAGATTCGTTGAATGTAGACATAATGTATAAATGTCTACATACAATGAATCTATTTATCTCCCATTACTATAAATACATGTATTCCCTTAGCCAAAAGGGACAACTATGGAGAGAGATCCAAGAGATCCAAAAACCGAGAGACACCATACACAAGATCCATACCTTTTTCTCTCTCTACACCACATTGTGCTATTGTAAACCCCTGGGAATAAAATAACAGTGGACGTAGGCTTTTCCTTATAGCCGAACCACTTTAAAAATCTTTGTCTCTCATGTGCTTGATTGGATTGCTTTTATCTATTTATCTGTGATCATAAAAATGGGATTCGGTCCAGTTTTTTGCATCAACAGTGAGTATGGGCCAAATCATCTCTAATATATTTCCTTAGCGATGAATCCTATGCAAGTGCTCCAGTAACCCAAGTCTATACGCAAATGGCCCAATTCGCTCGATGATTGGAAATGGCCCCACATATCTCGATGCTAGTTTCCCCTTCTTCCCAAAACACATAATCCCCTTCATAGGAGATACTCTGAGTAAAACCTGGTCCCCCACTTTGAATTCTCTGAAGAACCTCTTGGCATCAGCATAGCTCTTCTGTCGATCCTGATCTACCCGAATGTGACTCCGTATCAATTTTATCCTTGCCGAAGTATCCTGAATCACCTCTGGCCCATGTAGTTTGTTGTCCCCCACATCTAATCAACATGCTAGGGAACGACAAGGTCTACCGTACAATGCCTCAAATGGAGCCATGCCAATGGTGAACTGGTAGGAGTTATTATAAGCAAACTCCACCAGTAGAAGGTACTGCTCCCACCCACCCCCAAAGTCTATGATGCACGTACGCAACATGTCCTCCAACATCTGATTTGTATGCTTGGTCTGCCCATCGTTCTACGGGTGATAAGACGTACTCAGCCGCAATTCAGTGCCCATGGCCTCCTGGAAACTTACCCAAAATTGTGAAACGAATATCTTTTCTTGGTCACACACGATATTTAGAGGCACACCGTGAAGTCTCCCTATTTCTGTAATAAAAATCTGGGCATACTGTCCCGTAGTGTAGTCTGTCCTCATGGGTAGAGAATGAGAAACTTTGGTCAACCTATCCACAATTACCCAAATGGAGTCATGACCCCTCTGTGACGTAGGTAACCCAATGATAAAGTCCATAGATATGCTCTCCCATATCCACGTCGAAACCTCTAATGGCTATAGAAGTCCTGTCGGTCTCTGATGATCCACTTTCACCAACTGACAAGTGGAGCATTTAGAAACAAACACGGTAATATCTCTCTTCATACCTTTCCACCAATGCTGACGTCTCATGTCTTGGTACATCTTATCCCCACCAGGGTGTACCGTGAACCATGAGTCGTGCAATTCTTCCATCACCTCGTGTCGTAAGTCTTCCCCTTCCGAAACAACTAGTCTCCCATTGAAGCGTAATCCCCCATCTGAGCTAACGGTATAGGACTTGGCTCCCTCTGCTAGTAATCGAACTATCTGCTCCTGACAGAACGAGTCATTTACCTGGGCCTTTAGCACTCTCGTAACAATCTCCGGTGTAACAGTCATCACATACATGAACGATCGGGCTACTGCATCCTGGTGTCCCAACTCCTTCCACTTTTATTTCCACACCTCAGCCACTTCAAATGGCCTACGGCTCAATGTGTCTGCTACCACATTAGCCTTCCCCAGGTGATATTGGATATCAAACTAATAATCCTTCACAAACTTAAGGCACCATCTTTGTCGCATATTCAACTCCTTCTGCGTGAAGAGGTACTGTAGAGACTTGTGATTCATGAACAATCAAAACTTCTCCCCTCGGAGGTAATGTCTCCAAATCCGAAGGGCAAATACAAATGCTGCTAACTCCAAGTCATGGGTGGGGTAATTCTTCTCGTGAGGCTTAAGCTTAGAGGAAGCATAAGCTATGGCCTGACTCTCCTGCTGCAGCACACCTCCAAGTCCTTGTAAGGACGCATCGGTGTAGACTAGATACTGAACTCCCAATCTCGGCAATGCTAACACAGGTGTTGAGGTCAACTTGTCCTTCAACTCATCGAATGCCAACTGACAGGCATCGCTCCAGATGAATGGAACACCCTTGCGAGTTTGATGTGTCAAAGGACCCGCTATCTTTGAGAAACCACGAATAAACCTCATGTAGTATCCTGCTAGGCCCAAGAAACTATGGATTTCAGTCAGTGTCGTGGGTTGTCCCCATTCCCTCACCGCGGATACCTTCCCCAGATCAACAGATATCCCCCGGTCTAAAATGATATGCCCCAAAAACTGAACCTCCTTCAGCCAAAACCCACACTTCTCATACTTTGCATACAACTCGTTCTGACGTAGTGTCTGTAAAACCTATCTCAAATGCTCGGCGTTCCCCTCTTCTGTCTGGGAGTAAACCAGAATGTCATCAATAAAGATAATGACGAACTGGTCTAGGAACTCTCTGAATTCCCTATTTATTAAGTCCATAAACATGGCTGGAGCGTTGGTCAAGCCAAAAGGCATAACACAAAACTCGTAGGAACCATATCTCGTTAAGAAAGCAGTCTTCGAGACGTCCTGTTCCCTGATACGCAACTGATGGTATCCCGATCGCAAATCAATCTTTGAGAAGAAAGAACATCCTCTTAGCTGGTCGAATAAGTCATCGATTCGGGGAAATAGATACTTATTCCGTATCGTGACCTTATTCAACTCTCAATAATCTACACACAACCTCAACGATCCATCCCTCTTCTTTATGAACAACACAGGGGCACCCCACGGTGAAGTACTCCTTTGGATAAACCCCTGACCCAACAACTGCTCAATCTGATCCCGTAACTCTCTTATCTCTGCTGGAGCCATACGGTAAGGTGCGCGGGCAATAGGCCGAGTGCCCGACGTCAAATCGATCACAAAATCTATCTCTCTACCCGAAGGTAGTCCAGGTATATCCTGAAATACATCAGCAAACTCCCTCACAACTGGAATCACATCAACTGGTATCACCACTTCCTTAAAGGTCTCCTCCTCTATATAGTACAAGTGAGTGGACTATCCTCCTTCAGGGCGAGCCATCGCCACTAAAAATATCTCCTGCCCAAGAATGGCAAAGATAATACTCCTACTAAAACAGTCAATCATGGCTCGATACGCAACTAGCCAATCCATACCAATAATGGCATCATACTCAGTCATCTCTAACACTAACATATCCGCGGATAAAGTAAACCTCCCGATCTCTATACCCACACCTCTACAAATAAGCAAAATCATGGAACCTATAATCAACGGTGAATCTACACAAGTAACTGTGCTCTTGGCGGTGTCTAATAACCAAATCGTGTGTGCAAATCTCATGGAAATAAAATAATGTGTGACCCCCGTATCAAATAAAATACGTCCCATAGTCCCCTGAATAGAGAACATACCCTCAATGGATGGTGGATCCCTTAGGGTTGCGGCATGCTAGAGCTGATACACTCTCCCATACTGAAGCTGTCCCTACTGAATTGGGACCGCTGGAATGGGTGGTAATGCTGCCATCTGTGGTGGTGCTGGGAGGGTGACGGGAAACATAGGCCTCTGTGGCTCGTGTCCAGCACCCTGCTGCTGCTGCTGTGGGGACCTACCCCTGTCAGGGCAATCCTGGCATTTGTGTCCAGTCTTGCCACAAACAAAAAAATTCCTCGGGTAGTTTCCCTCTCGCTGTCCCTGTTGCCCCCGGCCCTGATGGCCGTTACCATTCCTACTTTGGCCTTGCTGGCCCTGCTAAAAATGTTGCTGCTGACCATTCTGACCCTGCTGGCCCTGTCTGAAACCTCCCTGTCCACTTCTAAAACTCCCAGATCTTAATCTCTTAGAATCCCCCTATTGAGAACCCTGGTTATCCTGCCTGTGTTGTCCCTGAGCAGATTATGCCCCACTGGCACCATTTACCCCGGTCCTGTCCTGATGGCTGGACTCTCCTGATCTCTTGCTCTCAAACATGTGGAAGCGGTGATCCTGGCAGTGAAGTAGTGCAGCGTTAACCACATCAGAATAAGTGGCCAACGAAAGATTCCCCAACAAGTGCTGACGGATCCTCCAAGTCAACCCATCCGTGAACTTCCGAATCTTCTTTTTCTCCTCAGTCGGTATCTCATTCGGAACAATGTTCAAAAGATTAGTGAATTAGGCCTCATACTCAGCCACGATCTTTCCCTCCTACTTGAGGTTCATCAATTTCCTCCTCATCTTCGTGTGAACAACTGACGGAAAATATTTGCGGTCAAACCGCACCCAAAACTCCTGTATAGTGAGGGTGTCCCTCTCCTCTGCAGTGGTAATGGACTCCCACCACTGCAATGCAGATCCTACTAGCTTAAAAGTAGTCAGAATCTTCTTCTGAACATCCGTGCACTCGTACATCCTTAAGTGCCTCTGAATATCGATCCTCCACCGACTGGATACCACAACATCGGAGCTACCTACAAACTCCGGACGGTGTGCTTTCTGAAAAGCATCACGGACGCATTCCCAAGTAGAAGGGAATGCATGAGCCTGAACTGGCGCAACTACCGGTGCCTGGGGTGGTGCCTGTTGTACAACGGCTAGGGAGGCATTTACCTCTTGGGTTATAATAGCTTTAACCTCTACGACATTCATAGTGCCCTGAACTAGTGCAGGCTGTGGCTCGGGCTGTGCATCCCTAGGAACTCACTGCGCATGTCGTGGAGGCATCTGAAATGAGAGTAAAGTCTTATAAGTTCACAGTTATTATCTCAAAACAGCTGAAGAGCGACACATACACAAAATAATACAACAGTCCTAAAATATAGGGCTCTATATCAAAGAAAGCTCAACGGAAACATAACAAGCCATACAGATCCTAAGGACACTGAAACCTGATGCTCTGATACCACCTGTGACACCCCGACTAATTAAATATCGGGTAGCTACTCCTTTATTAAATTAATACAAAATGCCAAGTTGGTTCAGTTCATAGCATCCACGGTCGAAAACATTTTAATATTTACTAACCACCTTGTATTTAAAAAGTGAGTTGTCCATTTTAATTAAATCCGATTAACATGAAATAAATGAATTATGAAAAATTAACATAACCAACACAACATAGTCACAATGGAATAACCCTCCAATAATAATGAGTCTGGAGGAAAACTCCTCACAACAAACCGAATTCCGAAATAAATAAATACAAAGTCTGCATCACTAAAATTAATTACAACCCAAAGTCTGAAGTAACTGAATAAGTAAGATATCTCTAAAAGGAATGGGCGACATGCCAAAAAAATGATAAAAACTGATAATGGAATCAAGATCAGAAATGGAGGCGTCTACTGTCAAGGTCCTGTAACTTCCACAGCAACTACAAAACTTCACCTGAATAGAACTCCTATGCATGGTGTCCTTATGGCTAGGCACCTAAAAAGGTTTTTTACAAAAATAGATTTGAAAGAAAACGGGTTAGATCCCGAATGTGAAAATAATTTAAAAAATGCAAGTGTTTAATATCATTAAACAGTGAATATAAAGTATATGATATTGTGTGCACTCACATGAGTTCCTCACCTCTCAACTAATTGTGCACTCCTATCGTACCCGTACCCATTCTAACTCCCATATCCAACTAGTCCAATGCTAAATCTAACATTCCTACATGATATTCAATTCAAATTCCAACATCTTCTATTTAATAGAGTATTGTACCTTATTACACAGTTTTCCCCACTTTAGCCCTACAATTTTTATTACAAAACTTACATTTTCACTCTACAAACCGTTGCTATTATATATACTCACAATTATTCATGACAATCAATTTCATTCAATAGTGTATTATTCTCACAAAAAATATACAATAATAGCACCCCGAGACTAAGCTGTGGTGCTCACATACTCTGCTATCAAATCCCGGTACATCACGTACATGAGGACCACATATTCTGAATCTCTCAGGAAACGCTTCATTAACAACAATCACAAATAATTGAGGCGAACATAGTTCACATCACATGGGTCACGCACATACCTATGCTCCCATGATCAGCAGACTTATTTACTTCTCAATAAGTCCTTCTCTGACCTATGTCCTCGAAGTACCAATCTAAATCCCCCCCGTAGGCACACAAAGATTAGATGGCCCTAAACGAACGCCAACCTCCCATAATAGCAAGTACGGTAGGTATGCCATACACAGATAACTACATATACTAAGCATTCTCACATCTTAGATATTACAATATTTTTATTACTGGTATACTTCTCATTCTTATACCAACACTTAGTGTTATACAAACTATAAGTCCCTGGTTTATATGTATTTAAGTTATCAATTATTCTCACTTCGTGATTAGTTACTCGCTTCCCAATCCATAAAAGACATCCGGTTTAAGACCCCATTCTAAGTTCCACTCCTCAATGTACCCCAAATCTCCCAACTATACCCACTAGTTAATAAGGGAAGGTTATCTCACCATATAAATAAGTCTGCAGGATACTAGAAATCAAATCGGGCCAAAAAGGCCATTCTATCAACTCGTTAGAAGTCTCGTTCGAATGAGTTCGTTCGAACGAGTTCGTTTGAACAAAGGGCTTTGAACGAAATACCAACTCGTTAGAAGTCATACTGTTATCTCGTTAGAAGTTCATTCGAACGAGGTCGTTCGAACGGCCTGGGCATGTCTTCTAACGAGATGGCAGTTTCAGCCCAAAAAATCCCAATTCCATTTTTCTCAACTCTTCTCTCCTCTAAATCCACCATAAGACCATCCAAATTATGTTTCAACGTATATAAACCATTTCTAATCACCCTAGATAATTTCTTAACACATTTAAGGGGTCAAATCTTACAAATTATCATGGAATTAATATGAATCTTCAAATGTTTCCCCAAACCCTATGAACATGAACTCCAAATTTTCTTATGCCTAATTACTCATCATAAATCCATTTTTAAGTCATCATATATAACTACTCAAGTATTAAATCAGTCCATTATCATACTACATGTAAATCCTAACCCAAATTCAAAGTTTCTCCAACAAATTTCGTGGGTTTTCTTCAAAAAGATCAATATAAGATAATTCCTACACTAAGAATGGAAGACATATTCAATGCATTAAAAACACTAAATCACTTGCCTTAGATTTTTCTTAATAATTTGATGTTGAAAGTTTAAGGTTGATCTCTCCCCTTTCTCTACAGATTTTCTCCCAAGGTTGAAGATGGTGGTTATGGGTTTTCTTTTGGAAACCTCTTCCAACTCTTCCTATAACTCCCGTAGCCCTCTAACTTGTAAAATGCTGGGAATGGGCTTAGTGGGTTACTAAATAATGTATAATTAACTCTCAAAATTTGTAGGCTTCAATCCCCAAAATTTCAAAATTACCAAAATACCCTTTTAAGTTGCCGGTATGGCCCAAAAACGCCCCGGGACCCAAACTAAACCTCCGGCTAGCATTTTCTGACTATTTCGACCCTTCTGGACTCGTTGGCGCAATCAAAATGGCCATTCAGTTGATAAAAATAAATTTTACTTTTTAATTCAAATAATTACATTTCCGACACGACTGACGCGCGCGTCGTAACTAAATTTCCCAAATTGTCGTATTTCAGTTTCGCGACAATTTTAATATTTTCAATATTCATATATTGCCATATATACACATCATAATCAAATACCAAATCACATCTCGTTAGTATTTATATCCGGATTAATTTTCAATCAATTCACATTTAATTTAATTAATCCCCCTTAAATAAATATCGATAAAATTACGGGAATTTTCAATCAATTCACATTTAATTTAATTAATCCCCCTTAAATAAATATCGATAAAATTACAGGGTATTACATTCTTTTAGAGACATCTCATTTACTTAGTTTTTATTTCATATTTTGGGTTGTAATTAAATTAATGATTCAGGCATGTATTTGTTACTTCAGTATTTGGATTGTTGTGAGGTGTATTCCTCTAGATTTAGTTTATTACATCGTTATTTATTTGTGACTGTGATGTGGTTGTGATATCAGTATTTCATAATTTAAATGGATGTTATGTTAATTGGATTTAATTCAAAATTGACAACTCACTTTTTAAATATTAGGTGGCTAGTAATTATAAAAATGTTTTCGACATTGATGCTATGAACTGAACCAACATGGCATTTTGTATTAATTTGAATAAAGGAGTAGCTACCCGGTATTTAATTAGTCGGGGTGTCATATTTACACGTGTCGTAATTTAAGGTCGGGGTTGGAGATTTTAGTTAAGTAACTTGGATGACAATTCTAAGTGCATGATTGATTTAAAATAGGCCGAGATAGTCGAAAAAGAGTACCGGAGGGTGGTAATTAGGTCTCATGGCATTTTTAGGCATAACCCACGAGGGTGTTCGGGTTATTTGGGCTTGGTCCATAGGCTTTATTTCTTGATTTGTGATATAAAATGTACATTAGGGAGTTGGTGGAAGGCACAACTCAATAAGAAAACTCTAGTTTTGTAGAAGAGAAAATAGGGAGAAATTGGAAAAGCTTTTAGGAGGAAAACTAAGAGAAGAGGAAGGAGGGGTGTGTTCTTCGTCAAATCTTCGTCTACAACAAAGGAGACCCTAAGAATTTATTAAGGCAAGTAGTTAAACTTTCTTTCAATTCAATTGCAATATTTTGATTCATATCAGAGTGGTTGTGATAGAGAAATCCGTTTTTGGGAGTGGACTAGTATATAAAATGGGTTTTTGGATTTGAGTATATCATGCGGAATAAATGTGAAATTGATGATGCTATATGATTTTAGGATTTAAGAATCTGAATTTTATGATAAATCCCGTAGAGGATGATATCCAAATTTCGGTGTTTACGATTAAATTGGGAAACGATTTATGGAAATCCGGATATAACCCAAATCGGGAAAACATTAGTCGATGTGTTAATTTATTATTGATTAAGGGTTTCTAGGATGATAGAGCCTATTTTTATAAGGGTTTAATGTTGATTGTCATTGGGTTAAGAGTTAAGGGGGAAGCAGAACCTTGAAGGTTCGTTAATAGTAGAAGAAGGACATCGTCGTGAGGAAGACGAAGGGCTGGAAAATGAAGAAGTTCGTTCAAACGACCACGGTGGTCGTTCATACAATTCTGGAAAGTCATTTGAACGACACCAAATGTCGTTTGAACGATGGCCAGGATTTTCGAAAATGTCAATTTTGCCCTTATTATCTTTTGGGATATTTTTTTTAAGGATTTAATTGAATGAAAATTAAAGTGAGAAAATACAAGGGCCTTAGGAGGTGGATTTTAAGATATTTTATTTAGATAGAGTGCCAATCTAAATAACTGGAAATTGGGCGAAATAAATCCAAAAGGTTAGATTACAGACTAAGTAAGGGAGTCCGAGTATTTTGGTTGAGTGACATAACCTAGATAAAATTAATTGAGGTGAATTAATTAAAGTAAGGGTTAGACGTTTGACTGGGATTATTTTTAGGCAGAGTGCTCCAGGAGTTAGTCATGGGGTAGCCCATTTAAATTATTATAGATCTATATAATAAATTATTGAATATTAAATTTAACGAGGGGTGTTAAACTAAATAGTGGGATTTTGTGTAACAAATTCTAAGAGGTGAAGATACGGACCGAATGAGTGAGTCTGGGTATTGTAATTGAGTGCCACAACTTTAATGAAATAATTAATGTGTGATTAATTAAATTACATGTCGGGATATAGACTTGGGTATTTTTGGGCTAGTGCTATGGGTGTTTGTCACGGGTTAGCCGTACTTTTATTAAATATATGTATACGGTTAGTGTGATAGTATATATATATATATATATAGGGAAAGCCTCAAGGGAGGTCTCAGTTTGAGGACCCGGAATGAGGTCCATTTTTTTAAAATGGTAAAAAAATATTTTTGGGCTGTTTTTTTAAGGTTTTTTAACATTTCAGTAGAACCATAAAAAAATAATCAAGTCAAAATGATTTTTTTTTCTAATTTAAAAAAATCGGTCAAACAGTGTCAGTTTTTAAGCTGTTAAAAACTCACAAAGTTTGATCGATTTTTTTAAAACAGTAAAAAAAATCATTTTGAGGTGATTATTTTTTTATGGTCCTACTGAAATGTTTAAACCCATAAAAAAAATCAATCCAAATATATGTTTTTTACTATTTTAAAAAAAGGACCTCATTCAGGGACCTCAAACGGGGGACCTCACTTGATCCTCTCTCTCTCTCTCTCTCTCTCTATATATATATATATATATATATATATATATATATATGTGTGTGTGTGCTTGATAAATATCGGTGTGAATGATATTTATAGGAATACATACCCCTCTTGTGCTATTATCGGAGGTTGTGTGACGTGGGTGAATTCGCTGGCTTGAGGAGCAAGGAGAGTATAATCCCCAGGTTATAGCGTCCAATATTTATATGTTCAGATTCTTTTCGAGGTGAGACATCTTTGGTATGATTCAGTCTCACACCGGGGAACTATAATGGCCTCCACTAAGCTTATTATTTTTCTCAATCTCTAGAGTGAGTTCGACTTGAGGTAGTCGGGTTAGAGTGAGCAAATCTGGAACATGATAGCATTTTAAAGAAAGAATTTGGTGAGTTGTTACTCGGGAATGGATGGTTATTATATTTGACATATGTGAATGCTGTAGTATATTAGTACGTATATAATCTGAGTAGATAATTGTATATGGAATTAATACATACGTGTGAATATATTTCTTTTATAACTGGGGTGAAAGTTATATGATTTGAAAAGGGATTTATTATATAACTAGTGCGAACGTTACATGATTAAAAAGGTGTTTCCTATATAACTAATGTAAAACGTTATATGATTTAATATAGTTGAACCGATTAACAAGTTAAGTATTAGATAACTTAATAATCAAAGTAAGAGTACTCGGGTTAGAGTAGTGTGATAGAAAGAGGTGTGATACCGCCAGTAATGTGGGGTAGCTTAACTAGGAAGGTTAGCAGAAAACTGTTAGGTGTTCACATTAGACTAGGGGTGAGTTATACCTCAAGAGATTACGACACTAGCTTAAATATGAAGAGTGTGCATGCATATTTAATTATTGCAATTTAACTGCATGCTAAATATTTTCAAAATATTTTACTTGGGCTTGGACCCGTGTAAAAAAAAATTCAAAACCGTTTAGGTGTCTAGCCACAGGGAATCCCAATTTGAGGATTCTACCTAGGGACACGCAGATGCAACTCATGTGAAAGTTGCCAGAGTTTTCTATAGACATTTTGTTCATTTATTACCTGGGTATGATCTTTACTTTAGTACTCTTAGGGGCATGTTCCCCTCAGATTTATTATTCAGTTATTTAGTTGACCTTGAGCATCCAAATTATTATTTCGGTGTATAGTTGGATTTATTGTTGAACTGACAGTTTATTTGGTCATCTTTATTTATATTATTCATCTGTGTTGGATTCAGTTACCAGGTTGTGTGGATGAAATTATTATTATTTATTTATGCATGTTGTCAATTAATGAAAGATAAAATTTAGCACCAGTCTATTTAAATTACTATGTGGTTAGTAACTTTAAAAAAAATCGACAGTGTGCTAAGAATGAGCCATATGAGACCAATATATTATTTTGATCACGGGTAGGCCACCTAGTATTTTAGTAGGCTCTCAATTTTGTCATCTATGCGCATATTAAAGTTAGAAGAGTTTTGCATGTAAGAACTGTTGCCGTGAGGATTTATATTGCATATTGAAAAAATGACGAGTGTGTAAGCAAAAGGGCTGCGAGAGGTATGTGAACTCATCGTGAAATACACCATTTAAAAGAGGCCAAAACAAAATTATTGCAATAAAAAGAAACATATGACAAAAATGGGGCCAATAGGAAATCTCTTAAAAGAGAAATTAGAACCTCAAAAGAAAATATATTGTCAAATATGAGGGTGTTTGATTAGATAATACAATGGGTTTGCACAAACAAGTCCTTTATTAAAAAAATCATGTCATGTCATGACGCTATTGTTTGTAGAATCATTAAAAATTCTAAACTTGTGTGTGTGATGTATGTTTTGTTCATAAAGTTCAAGTTTAATCGTTACATATGGCTAGAACATAGTTTAATGATATTCAGCGATCAATTAGAGATTCTTGAACATATCTTTGTGTTTAGAATGTGATTCATTTGTGTTAGTTACACCCCTGCATTCCATTCCACGATTAAGCACATTGATATTATGTTAATGTGTAACTTACATGTTTATTTTTTAGTCATTTTTGATATTGTTTTCATATAATTTATTTGCGGAAAAGATGCTATATATTTTTAGAGATGGAATTGAGAGTTTGTTAAGTAGTTAGAATGACTTTTGGCTGTCTATCGAACGGCATGTCCCTATCATTCGATGACTAGGCTAAGTTACCCTTAGAATAAGCTACAGTAAATGTCAGATATAGTCGTTAGATGAATCGTTAGATAGGTTATTAGGTGGTCACTTCGCACAACATCATACTATTTTGGGTCATTTCTTACCTGGTTCAAACGATATGCTTCAGTTGTTCAAATGACCCACCATTGTTGCTCGAATGACCCTGGTTGTATTTTTCCTATTCGATTTGTTTCAATACTTGAGTGATGTGTATTCTTCTTTTACACTTATTTGGTACTTCTGGGTTGTTTTGGACAGTTTATCCGTAACCGATTGTGATTATTCATGCTTAATTCATACACCGCATCGATTTGTTTAGTCACATAATTTAATATTGATGATTATTTTTTGTGACTATTTACTAGCTATGATTTGACCTATATTGATTCTTTAAGATCGTTCATCTACATATTCTTCTCATGTTGTATTCATGCTAGATATCCGTGTATACGTTTATTCTTCTCACTAGTTGTCTATTCGAGACAAAAAGAAGGAGAGATAAATATGTGACGTTGGGGGAGATTTTTTATATTATTTTATAATCGTATCATATTGATTATATATCATTTTCTCCTCCATACTTCACATGGTATTTGTTTTTTTCGTATGTGTAGAGATTTTTCAATGGCTAGAGATTTTGCAACTACATCACATGAAGACAGTTCATGCTTGTTTGTCGTCCTACATTTTATAGTTGCATTTAATATACTCAGTGTTCTATATTTTCTTTTTTAGTTTTATGGGATGGGATTCAGGTCATATGGCTGGATAGACCAACTTAGGCATTTCACTTTTTTAGTTTTGTGCCGGAATAGCCAAATGGGAAATTTGTAAGGAAAAATTTTCAACTGGTGTCAGTTTGTATAAATTGGCATCACTCCAGACAAAAACCAATTTGAGTCATATATAAATTTTATCTTGTCATGATTCTCATTTAGTCTACGATGTTGTGTTGAAGACGTAGCGGCCAAGATTCAAAGATAGATCATACCATAGTTTTAGTGCATGTTTCACGTCTTCACATTGATTTTTTTAGATTCTCTTAGGATTGGATGCATATTGGTTAATGGATAATCGATAAATATTTTGTAAGGATGTTATTTATTTTAATATGATTTAAAATAGTTTTAAAATTTGTTTTTTTGAGATAAATTTTATTTCGAGTTGTACAAAACATCTCCTTGTGTTTAGATGGTTCAAACGACATTTACAGTTATTCAAACGACATCATACTGCCATTTTAATGACATGCATATATGATTCTAACGAGATGTGAAAGTTGTTCTTATGACATAACGACGTGACGACTCAAGGTTATTATTTAAGGCATCTTTTTGCTCAGAAAAATAGTGTGTAGAACATACAGAATTATACAAAACCCATAAGGTTTTATACACTTATTTACCAAAGGTTTCCAAAGTTGAAAACATCCTCTGTGTTTACAAGATCCGAGTTTACATACCATATGTTATAGAGATCTTGTTTTTGCACCATTGTTTCATTCTTCATCATTTGAAGAACCTATTTCATGCGGTGGACTCTATACGTGCTAATTTTGGTGATGAAGTGTTGGGCTCCATGTTCTGAATCGTAGACGGCTGCTAGATAGATTGGTGGATACTGAGGCACATGTGGACTCGTGTGTTATGGACCTAACATTGGTGGACTCCTACGTTTCACTGTAGAGGATCCCTTGAAGAGAAAAAGAAGAAGGCATCAAGGCATGTGGGGCGAGTCGTTGTGTAAGACTGAAATTTTCCTTTGTAAAGTTGTATCATAGTGATTGTCTGGCTTTGTTCGTCCGATATTTTTGTCGTTGTGTTTTCCTCTTACATCGGCTCGTTATGTGAACATTTTTCATTTTATCTTACTTAATCACACTAAATGCATGTTTAGGGTTAAGAAGATAAAATTAGTTTAATTAGTTTAGTTCACAAAATTGGTGCTTAATAAAATTGGAAAAAAATGGTTTGGAAAAGAAAAAATATTTTCACCTAAAGGACACACATAGAGGGACCACCCCCATATATACAATCTCCCATATAAGGGAAGAAATGAAGCCCCTAAGGATCCAATTTATGTAGTTTGCTAAAAAAAATTGACTTCCTTTGATTAGTAACTTTAATTCCTACAGTTGTTTTTACATTGAGAAATGGAAAATCATCATTGAAAAAGGATTGAAGGCTTATGTTATGATTTTATCAATTTGGTTCAAACTAGAGATAGGCTAATAAAAATGATTAAAATTATAACATAGTTTTCTTCAACTCATGTTTTATTCTATTTAATTAAAATTAGCTCGGCGAATTTTTCCTGGGGGATGATTCTTTTGATTAATTTTAATTCATTTGGACTAGAGATGTAGGAATTGACATTACTTTTCTAAAGTAATATATACTTAATTCATTGGTGTAATGAGAATTAAGTTTTTCATGATATGAATATTTTGGAAATGAATCAAAATAAAATAGGTCTAACTAGATTGAATTCTATTTATGGGGGTGGATTTACATCCCTTGATCTTTTTTACTAGTATATCTAATTTAGTTATCCTCACTCATTTTCATCACACACTTCATAGTTATTTTCTTTACACTTTTCTTTTAGTTTAGTTAATCTCTTTCATTTAGTTTATTTATTTCACCATCACATAAAATTGTTTGAATATAAAAAATTCATAAAAAAAGTAGAAAACAAAGAAAAAGAAACAAAATTAAGAAAAATAGCTAGAATTTGGATTACATCACTTTTCGTGTGTTTCACTCCACAGAGTTGGATTAACATTCTTACTTACCTCTAGGCCAGTTCTTGTGATACTTTTGTAGGTAATTCAAGGAAAGGTTTTTATTGGATAGGCTTTGAAACAACAACTCATCATTCCCTAAAAGTTCAAATTATCAAATGGGGCCATTGTCGCTTTTTGAAGATTGATGCACTCGAGAAGATTTTGGATTGTAATTCTTTCTTTATTTTATTTTTAATTTTTAGTATCATTTTTCCTTTTATTGGAAGCGTGGTATTAGAGTTTTGTAATTTTTCTTGTATTGTGGTGCTTGGAGACACCATTTCGTTTTTCATTTATATCTGTAATAATTCATAAAATAAGAAAAGCATGATAGGGAAACCAAACTAGGTAGAGAGAAGGCATCCAAAAGCGAGGAAGAGAAGCCTCTTTACTTTGGGTCGATACGACTCCCGAGGACGATTGAGATAGGCGATCTCCCCCAGTTAACTCAACTCGATCTTCACCCCATGTGTGTAAAATCTATTGGAGGTAAATTTATTTATCACCTGTGAATCTCCCACAAGCGTGTCCATTCATTGTGTTAAATTATTTGCTCCTATGTGATTTTTATTAACACATTGTATTTATTTTGGATGATTTGATGAATTAATGAACCCAAGACCTAGGCCCGATCATTGAAACAAGTTGGGAGTTCATCACCCACTAAATCACTTTATCTCACTTTCTTGTTATCCGTGCCATCACATAATTAAAATAATTCAACTCGCAAGCTAAGTAGGACCATAATTTTCAAAGATGAGGTATAAGGCTCCGTGTTATTCTCATCCGCAAATTAATTAAAATTTGACTACCATATCACCTAATTGAAGATAAATAATTGGTTACCGTCTAGTTAGAATTTCTTCTTTTCTTGTACATGTCTAGTTCATCCTTTGGTAGTCAATTTTGAGTGCTCCGACGCTTTTGCGTTTCAAAAAGATTCCATTGTATCCCCTTTTCCAAAAAATCCCAAAAATATTTTTCTTATTTAAAAAAAAAAATCACAAAAATATTTTCCTGCTTTATCAAAATATTCAACACGTCCTTTAAGGGACTACTTTGGTCGTTTTCCATCATCTTGAAGCACGTTTGAAGTCGAGCCTAAGTCCAACCTTTATAATATACTTAGTGTCTTTAACACTCTCACAAAAAATGTTGATACTCTTGCATGGTCTACACACGCATATCATATTTCACAACCTCTAGTGATGAGTGTTAACGCATATAATGCTTCACCATGGACTTATTTCTTTCAAGACGATCACTTATCCCATGAGTTACCATACGTTCCCTATCCATCGGAACCTACTGTGGCCGAAGTGTAGCCATATGAAAATTTTTTGGAACCCACCTCGACCTATTATCATGACATATCCAATATCGAGTGGTGTGAATACCAAAGCTATTCATGAAGGCTTGATCATCCTCCTACGCAACATGAATCCATACCCCATGTTGTGGATCCTCATGGTTAATAATAGTTGTTATGGAAATCCAGAGACCTTCCTCTAATGTATGGAAAACTTTACCCCGTTCCTCACACTTCATATGAATATTCTTCTTTTAGTCATGCTAATAGGGAGTTTTGTCCACGTCAATCACCACCACCACCCTCTAACACTTCCCCACCACCATCCTCATCTGCTCTCGAAATCCTCTTGCAAAAGCTCATCCTCGAACAAGATCAAGATACTCAATATCAAAATGAAGCCCGTAAATGGCTTGAACAAAGGTTAAATCAATTTGAGTGTGCACGAGAGCCGAATTTCATCCCAAGTCAACCCATTCTTACACCCATGTGGAGTGATGATGATTCATCTAGTGACATGAATTTTGAGTGTGACCAACCTATCATCCCAAGAATCTCAAAGTTGAAACCACCTCATGGTTCAATCCCTAAGTTGACAATTGTGATTATTTACCCAAAGATTGTGAGTTTGATAAAATCACACCATGTTTAAAGAACCCATCATTGAGGTTCATATTTCCTCTCCCTCTGAATCATAAAATATGATCGAGTCTACACCTTAAGCCCACCGTGTGTGTTCCCGAGGCTCCACTTTATTACAAGATAGCTCCGATTATGAGTTCTCACCAATGTCCAGAGATATGGTTCCTACCTCTCTCGATATGGATGTTGTCCCAACACACTTGGATCACTTTGGGTCATATATTAATGTTGATTCTTCTATCTCAGATTTCAATGCCTCGTTAAATTTTTCCACCCCCTTGGATGGTGACTTACGGGTTGATAAGTTGATCTATCAACCCCTAACTACCACGCTTCCTTACGAGTACCCTTGAGGATCATTCCAAGCCCCATGAGGAGTGTGTGTCCCCTACTCTCGATTTGGATCATCTTTCCCCACCCTTTGTCCCACCCGGCCCACCCATTCTCCCATCTTCTCCACCACATGGTTTTGACCTTGCTATTATACCTCACATGTTCCTATCCATGTATTTAGGTCCTCACCTGAACCCTCCCTCCACCATAGAGCTCCACGAGACCTCTCATGAGTTCTTATCCACCCCATCATCCATGAGAATTTTTGTGATGTAACTCTTAACTTAGGTGACACTGATTATTCCCGTGGTGATTTTTATTCCTGTAAACTCATTCACATGTCACAGCGTGACCATTATCATCATCCATTTATAGAATGGCCATGATATTTCAATGAGCCCCACCACATCCCAATTGCCAAACCATATTGCCTTCCCATCCAATTATAGAACCATGCTTATAGGGTCCTTGTTCCACTCATGTTTATGCTCGATAAGGCCCGTGATCGGTGCTTCTTCACCCTCACCCTTGCCTTTCTTCCCTATACACTCCTCCCCACCCACCCTTCGTCCACCGATGCTTTTCATCGCGTGAAGAATTTTGTTCATACAAGTTCATTGACCTTGTATCCTATATCAAATAAGACTGATGCTTCAGTCTTGTTTGGGGGTGATTATCATCACCTAATTTTTTTCCCACCCTGTGCTTTCATAGTTCTTATCTTTAGGGTGTGAATGGTACGATCTCGATAAAGACGTTAAACTTAGTTCTAACGGGACGCATCGCACTATTTCCAAGTATGAGTCTTATCCTATTTAGGGGTGGTATTTAATACCACCCAATGCTTTACCATATTTATAGACTTATACCCATTTTTATCTCATCACTTATTCACGCTTCATCTTGGATATGTATGGTCCACATCATGAGCAGTTGGTTATGGTAATCTCTCTCCTACATTATGTTCTTAATTTCAAAAATCATTTTATCTAACATCGAGGACGATGTTACTTTTTGTTTGGGTGTATTTATAAACCAAACTTTATTTTTAAAATTTTCGTGCAATTTGTTTCATCTCACTCATTGACGTGAATTTTCTATCATCCATCTTTTATGTCTAGAAATCAAGCTAGAGGATATTTTTTCTAAATAGTTTATGTAATACGTACCAAGGCATTTTTCTCCATGAATTTCCGGACTCAATAAAATTTGCACACTTATCCCATGCCATTACGGTTTAGAGTTGAAGATTACTACAATTTTCAAGAAAACCTACAGGATCAGCACTAGAGACTTTAGCTTGTGAGATTCGTACCTTTCGCTCTTTTAAATATTTTTATGCAATCTCTTAGTCACAAGTTAATTCGAATTCCTTTGGTTCCACACTTAATCTTTGTCTGATCTCATTATCCTTCACTAAATTTTGGGCTTGATTACTGAGAACGACAACACTTTTGAGTTATAAGAAACATGTGTCTTGATGTTTGTCCTAATCACCATATTTTCATTCATACGCTAACCAAATTCCATTTTATCATACATTTATCCACATCCATACCCCCTTTATTTTTCATATCATTACTATATACCACCCATTCCCATATCGACTCCATTTTCCACCCACCATTTTGAAAAAGGGAAGAATGTTGAAAGTATAAAAGAGAAAAGTCTTCATAGAGAGTATTTGAATTTTTAGAAAATACCTCTCTCAGAGCTCATTTATGTGGAGAAAAACTTAGATGCAAATCTATGTTTGGATCATTTGCAATTTTTAGCAGATATATCTCAGATATTGATGAGTGTTTGTGAGAACGCGAATAGGTTCGGTGTGTGATAATTGATTTAAATTAAATTAAATTCGCAAGATTCCAAGTAACCCTTATTTAATTAGAGTCCACTTTTAAATCAAATAAATTATGTGACACAAAAATTATGCTGAGACACAGAATTCAGGAAAAAAAACCTTTCGGGTAAAACCTTTATTTCACTATGAATATACAAGCCGCAACTTACAATTACATAGAGAAATCTGCAATGGATCAACGCGCAGCCAACCCACAAAGACACGCAGTCTTGAACTCAGCAAGAGAATACACGCAGCACCCTCCAAGGACTCGCAGCCCAAACAACAAAGGTAGAACCGCAGCTCTCCTCAATGACACACAGTCATAACACTCTGTAGAGACTCCCTCAGCAATGACACACAGCCCTCGGTTGCAAAGATCTCTCCACAAAGATGAACAGTAGCAAAGCTTGTGTTCTACGGTTCCAAAAGATTCACAAAAGTAATTGGGATTTTTGGTGTGAATCAAAAAAAATCTTGGGACTCAAAAAGGTGAAGACTTAGAGTATTTAGGACTCTGAAAATCGTCTTGAAAAGTCTTAGAAAACAACTCCCCGAAGTTGGCTTAAATAAGAAAACTTTGAACCTAAAAAATCTCGAACAGATCTGGCCGAATTTATCCCAGGCGGACCGGTCCGTCTTGGAGGCGGATCGGTCCGACCTCGGATCGGTTCTTTTAAAAATTGGCTTCTTCGGTTCGCTTTCGGTTCGGGGCTTACTGGATCTGCAACAAGCGGATCGGTCCGATGGAGGATCGGTCCGGTATAGAGGCGGACCGGTCTGGCTTCCCAAAAAACTAAAAAACTTCTAAAAGCCTCATTTTTCTTGAAAAAACTTTCTTCTTATTTTTATAAAAAACATTTTATAAAAATTTCCCAATACTAAATATGAACTTTAAGGAACGTAAAAACAAAATTTTACCAAGTTCATTCTCGCAGAGGTTATGATGTTGAAGACACTTTGATATTCGGATCCGTTGTTGTAGATGCGATCTTGAGTTTCTTCAACGCTGTAACGACGTACGACATATAAATTGATAATGGACAAAAATGTCCTTACAGTTTGGAAGTTCAAAAAAAGGGAAAAATGACGAAAAAGATAATAAAAATAAAGAAGAAGAAAAGAAAATTCAAAAAGAGAAAGTTTGCAATTAAGATTTTGTAAAATAAAGACATTATATTCCTCAAGTACAATACACTCTTCTCAAATATCCATCCAATATCTATCATATCACCATCCTACCTTATCTCATCATGTCCTTCTCATTTCATTTCCTTCTCATCCATTAGAATTTATGTGTTCCTGTTGGTGTTCGGGAAAATGAAGGTCAACGTGGTGAATAACTCGACATTCTCAATATAGTGATTAACATTCTTTCATGAAATCATTTTTCTTTCTAAAATGTTCTTTCTTTCTTATATGTGTGAGACATTTTACCTTGCTTACAGAGATATACTTTACCCAAATCTCGTGAGTTCGTTTGTGATAGCTGTATCCGTGAGATTTTGAACTTGAAGCATTGATTTCAAAAATGCGATATAGATTACTCTTACGATATTTAACCCATTTTGATTGATTCACACCACACATGTTGAGTTATAGGAAGGACGTGCCGTAGGTTTTCACTTAGCTAAAGTTTTTATACAATTCTAACCTATTTTCCTTAAAATATTTACCTCGTGATGGATGGTACGATTCTTCTACGTCTAATAAGAGATTGTCTGCCATTTAAAAATAAAGAATTTTAGGGGTATATTTCATGCAAACCCTTGCGAGAAAACACTCATCCTATAGGGCAACTTATAGGTTCAAAGGCTTGTTCCACATGCTAAGTGAAATCGTAAGTGACCGCGAAATTGGCACACTTTTGGTTTCTTATATTTGTTTCTCTCTATTTTTGCTCGAGGACTAACAATTTTCTATTTGGAGATGGTGTGATAAGCTCCCAAAAGTGTTCAAATTATTCCCGAACTAGACGGTTTTTAATTTTGAATTCTCGATAAAATTGGTCGTATGCATGTATATGTTTATCTCGTAGGTGAAATATTACTTGTGGAGTTTAAAAGCTTTAATTCAAGTCAAATGTGGTGGTGATGTGGTTAAAAGAGGCTAAAATCAATTCCCTTACCAATTACCCAAACCTAAACACAAGTCCAGACCATCCCAAAACCCTAGTGTGTGTGTGTAGTTTTATTTTTATTATTTTCTATGAACATATATTTTTCAAGTCATTTTTATTATTTTATTTTATTTAGTGTTTTATTATTTTATGTAAATATAATGTGCATGAGTATGTTTGTGTCATTTTACATTTTTGTCTTAAGCTCGTATCTATAAACGTAGGGGTGTACTTAATTTATTCATATATATAATTTTGGCCATGTAATTTTTAATGGCATTTTTATCTTATTTTATTTTTAGTGTTCTTATAGATTTATACTTGTGTGTCAAATTAAATTTATTTATTTATTTATTTTATTTTAGTATTTTTATTTGGTTTTATTAGTTTAGTTTTCATTTATTTTTATTTTAGCCTTTTAGTACTTATAAGGTTATGAATTTATTTCTTTTTACTTTTAGTAGATTTTATTAGGTTTTGATTTTATTTTGAATTGTAAATAATTATAGAGTTTTCATTATTTATTAGTGAAAACTGAAAGCACACACATACCTATCTATCATACACCTTACACACACACACAAATACATCTCTTACCTCACACCCATCTTTTCTCCCTTCTTACCCTTCTCCACCAAACTTCCATAACCTAAAACCCGTGCACCCCATACTTTCTCCTACCACCTCTGACAGTAACAAAAGCTCCAACGACTGTAAATTCATGCCGGGGACCCTTATCCCGCCTACTAGGCGACGATAAGCTCCGACCAACTCGAAATCTAACCCATTTTATACCCGATTCTTATCCCTAACCAGAGATACCCAAACCATTGTCGGTTTCTATTAACACAACCCACAACCACCTTTTAACCCCTTAGACCTGCGAACCCTTGACAACCCTCTAACCCGACCCCCTTGTGCCTAGACCACGATCTTCACCCCGATGACCCATCTTCCAATGCCATACCTCTCAACATCAAACCTAACATCATCCATTACCCCAACCACCAATCTTTAACGATCCATATAGAGCCTCTATTTTTAACAAAATTAAACATGACTGGTCATCAAAATACATAATATCCGATCCAAAATTTACACGTCGATGTAAAATGTCTCCTAATAACAAGGCTAGGTAAAATACACCTCCAAATAATTACAGTTTAAATTTCACTAAAAATAACGCTAAGATCCCAAATATTTACCTACTAATTTGTACAAAATGATATTCTCAAAATGTTGTTCTCTTAATGTCCTTCATAAATCAGTAGCATCCAAATTCACGCTTACCTGCCACTAAAAAAAGAATGGGGAAGTACACAATATGACAAGAATAGATTCTCAATACAATAACGGTGAAAAAATGCAACAACATGAAATTATATACGAGTCCAGTGCAACACTCGAGCAATTTACCAATTTATCTCTCCATAAGACATCAATAGGTCATCGGTCATCAAAATACATATCATCTAATCCAAAATTCACAAGTCAATCTAAAATGTGTCCTAACAACAAGGCTACGTAAAACACACCTCCACATAATTACAATTTTAATTTCACTCAAAATAACGCTAAGATCCCAAATATTTACACTACTAATTTGTTCAAAATGATTTTCTCAAAATGTTGTGCTCTTAATGTCCTTCATAAATCAGTAACGTCCAAATCCACGCTTACCTACCAGTAAAAAAAGAACGGTGAAATACACAATAAGACAAGAATAGATGCTCAACACAATAACGGTTAAAAAATGTAACAATATGAAACTGTATACTAGTTCAATGAAACACCCGAGCATTATACCAATTTTTTCTAAATAACACACTAATAGGTCATTGGGTGTCACCTCACCACACCTAGGCTTCTCGAATCCTCATTATAGATATTGGACTTTTGGACTTTTGGCGGGTGACCATTCTCAGTGCCACATTAAAATTTCATAGCACCATGCCAAAATAAATAAATACAACCGAATAACATATAGGATTCCAATTAATACAACAACCTTTTAAGAAGAAAATAAATAACTGATAAACACACAAATACTCTCATGAGATTAAGAGGAGCATATTATGGTAACCCCATACCTCAAAATCATCACTTGAAAACTCATAAAAATTCTTCCTCGGAACTTTGATTTCACTATTGCGTTCCTCTCACAAAAACCGTAAAGACGTGCGCTTGGATGATCTTGAGAAAACTTGATTTAGATTTTGAAAACTTAGGTTAAAAGTTGTGTTTAATGGAGTTTAGGTTTTGTATATGAGATGAGATAATAATTTGGGAGGCTACTTCTTTTTGAGAAGGGTTACAAGCGTTTTAAAAAGTCTAAACTCGTCCATTATATAAAGGATTTAAATAAAAAGTCCTAATCAAACACAAACACTCAAAAATACATTATGGATGATCAAACCGTCAAAATTGGCTGAAATTTTAATATGTTGCAGTTGAAGGTGAGACAAAGCTTCTGTAAAATAATCAACTCGATCGGACGGTAAAAAAATATTTTTTATCCTTAGGTCAAGTCCTCCCTCGATTTTATATAAAAAGTTACAACTTCTAAATTTTAATCCCAATTTATATTCCACTTAAATACTTATATTTTATATATAAAAACCAAAATTTTTAAATACCAAAATTAAATATATACCAAAAATTTATTTTTCCAAACCTTTTTTAAGTTTAACAAAGATTTTTACGACTCTAAAATCACGGGGTGTTACAGGCCAACAACCATGGACCATACCAGATCAAAAGATACACCCCCCCAAAACCCATCCAAACCTCCCAAAGCCTTATACCCGATTCTACATCCTTTCCCATTCATAAAATAAAATCAAAACCCACATGTGTTAAAAAGACTTCTACCCCACTTTCCTAAAATAAACTCCATCTTCCCTCCATACCCTCACTACGTCACCAAACACATGAACATTTGTGAAAGTCCCATATTACCCTCACACTTAACCATTCCAATTTTACCCTTAGCCCCATTTTGCCACATTATATAAATAGGAAGGCTCATTTGAAGAAGATGACCTTCATTTTAGTTTTAATCTTGAAATAAATTCTTCTCCGTCCCTTTATAGAAAGTAATTGCACTTTTAGCAAATATCTCAATATAAAGTGATGTTGTAGAATTTATTTCTTTGGGATGAATTATTTCGTACAAATTTATAATAAGAGGGTTTGTAATTTTTAGAAAATTTCTCTCATTATTTAGGAGTCCATTAAGAATTCATCCATTCTATATATTATAAATAGCCTTTTTCTTTCTTATGTTGTAATTATTTTTTTCTCTCTTTTGAGATTATTTATTTTTGACCAAGAGACTTAAAGAATACCTTTGAAAAAGTTTAGAATAGAGAACAAAATTTTATTTTTTGTTTTTATTTTAAAAAAATTAGTTGAGTGAGTGTAATTAGATTGGGGGAATTTTTGATGTAATTGAAGGAGTTTTAATTTAATTCAAGGAAAATTTGGTGTGATTACTTCTTCTCCTAATTACATATTTTTTAGTCCTTACATTCTTTTAATTGTTTATTTTATGCCTTAAAGCCCATTATGGAGGGCTAATCTCCCATTCAAGGGATAAAATGAAGCCCACATGAATCCACATGAATCCAAATTATCTAGTTTTCTAATTTTATTTTTGTTTGATTTCCTTTGATTAGTAACTTTAATTCCGACACTTATTTTTTCTTTGCGAAATGGAAAATTATCGTTGAGAAATGATTCAAGGCTTATGTTATACTTTTAACAATTTCATTCAAACTAAGCACATGCTTATCAAAATGATTAAAATTATAATATAGTTTTCTTCTACTCATGTTTTATTTTATTTAATTAAAATTTCTTTGGTGAATTTTCCCTAGGGGTGATTCATTTGATTAATTTTAATTCATTTGGAGCAGAGTTATAGGAATTGAAATTACTTTTCTAAAATAATATTTACTTAATTAATTAGTGTAATGAGAATTAACTTTTTAATTAGATGAATATTTTGAAAATCAATCAAATTAAAATAGTACTAACTAAATTGAATTGTATGTATGGGGGTGGATTTACATACCTTGATCTTTCTTACTAGTATCTCTCATTCAGTTACCTTTCACACATTTTCATCACACACTTCATAGTTATTTTCTTTAGATATTTCTTCTAGTTTAGTTGATCTCTTTTATTTAGTTTAGTTATTTCAACATCACATAATTGTTTTAATATTAAAAAAAATTCATAAAAAAGTATAAAACAAAGAAAAACTAAAAAAAAATAGCTAGAAGTTGGATTACATCACTTTTCGCATGTTTCACTCCATAGATTTGGATTGAAATCCTTACTTACCTCTATAATAGTTCTTGTGATATTTTTTTAGGTAATTGATGTAAATTTTTTATTGGAGAGGCTTTGCAACAACGACTCATAATATGGAAAAATTAAGTCATCAATTACCAAACCTGAAGTTATCTTCCCTCGTGCCATGGGTCTGCAAGCACCAGAACAAATATGGGCTATGGAGGAGTTTACACAAGTTCCTCATGCCTCGCTTGTCCCCCCTGTTAATGTGGAACAACTAGCTCAGTTGCCAATGTTGAACCTTGCCTAACTAGGGGATAACTTTACAATGCTTATTCTTGCTGATCCCATAGAAGAAGAATTGAAAAAGTTAATGATGACCTCAGATTTGTATCCAAAAGTTCTGATGAAGTCAAAATTTCAAGAAACTATGTGTATTACACCCACATGTCTCCCTATCTGAAGGTTTGATTGCCAAAAAAGTCCTAAAAGATGGAGATCGGGAAGTTTGGAGGTTGTAGACGTCCAATTATGCATATTCACAATAATCACCAGTCCATGAGCCTATTTGGGGTCATCAAAGATATAATGGCCTAGACGCTTTAACAAACTCTAAAAGAAATTTCCTTTTGATGGTAGTTGTCTTGGTAGGAATCTCGATTCCGTAGTTTGGAGGTTGTGGCCTCAGAATTCATTGCCTAATACAAATGTAATGACGAGTTATAATTCACTTACCAAGACCTTGAGATACTTAATCAGAACCATAGAGAGTCAGTCAATAGCTTTATTTGTAAATGGGGATAAAAAGTTGTTACCATGACAAATTTACCTTCCAAGGAGGAACAAGTGAGTAACATGAAGAAGAATTTACACCTCATGTCCTAAGATCAATGAAAAAAAGATATTACCCATATTTCATATCCCTACCAGAGGAGGAGGTCAAAATTTAAGAGACTTATAGTAATCAAAAAGTTGTCTATGAGCCGGATAAGACAACAAGGCAGATCACTACTTGCAAACTAGCTAATACAACTACTTTATCCATCAAGAGAATTTCTATGCTTACTACATCACAAACGCTAAAAGATCATCCTATTATGGATAGAAAGGAATGCACCGAGCTCTATGATAATCTATCGAATGTATACCAAGCCTTCTTGTCAATAAAACTCATTAAGACTTTGGACCCTCATCCATTGCAAAACACACTTCCAATGAACTTTAAGCACGACGCTTTCTATGATTTCCATCAGATTGTCGAGCATACCACCGACTAGTGTTACCACCAAAGAATATAGTTCAAAACCTCATCGATAAGGAGGTCATTGAAACTCAAGTTAATCTTAAATCCAATACCACCCAAACACCATTGTCACCACAGAAAACTGGTGTTAATGCCACCCTCAGTGATGGAAACCATGATTTGATCCTTCCACCAAAATCCAACTCATTAATACACCTGCTTCATTTGCCAATTCCCCCATACCCTTTAAAAATTTCCCCTCTGGTCTTCTACCCCTTGAAAATGCTCCAGACCATGTTCTATTCCTCATGAAAAAGGACTATATCATCGTCTGAACCTTCTCAGAAATAGGGATCATGAACCTTACATATATCTTGGATCAACTCAAAGATTATATGCTGAAGTTACCACTTGGGATGATTAATGAGGAAAATAATTATAAGAGATTTAACAATGTATGCTTGGAAGCCCAAGAGATGGACCAACAATCATATTATTGGTTTGTGTCAACAAATGAATTTAACTTATATTGTATTATACAGATCATGTCATGTGAATTCATTAAGGAGAAATATATATATACAACTTCCAGTCTAGTCATTGTCCTAAAAATCAAGGGATGCTTGGTTACCTTCTTAGAATACTTTTTCGCGGAGTGGGAAGATTTGTACGATGAAGCAATTTAAGTCGTAAAATACATTGATTTCTCTTAGAAAGACAATGTTATTGTCATCGAGTGGTATTTTGACACAAACACAAGTTCATTCTACACTAAGAGCACCAACAACACTGAAAGCTCTAGGAACGGTAAAAATGGTGAATCATTTGGATTCCACACATGACAGATGGATATATGCATGGTCCACACATGAGAAGAATTGTTTGACCCGATGTAAAGATTATCTCTGCTAATAAAAACACTTCTTAATGAGCATAGTATCCTTGTCAACCCCTCTAACCCTCCCAAACCCCGTTGTTTATCCCTTACAATATGAACCCGAATTTGTCCCCTCATTTTCTATTACATATATAGATTTATATGACCTCCTTTGATGAGCTTCTCACTGATGTATTTCTAATTAAATGAATTAGTATTTTGAGTATCTTGATGTGAATTTTATTAATGTCCACTAGTTTTAATAAAATAATTAATGAATATGATCTAGTAAAAGAAAAATTATTAACTGGTCTCAATGAAGAAAAAATTTAACCACATAACCATGTTAAAACTAATGATGACGAAACTATTTTTATTAACCTTAACTCTAGTAAAAATCTTTGCGAGATTAGGTTAGGGTCAACCATCAATGAGCATGAGCGGTCCCCATTTAATGAACTCCTGAAGAAATTCATGGACGTCTTAGCATGGTCTAACAATTGTATTCTTGGCATTGACTCGAAGATCGTGCATCATGAAATTCCTATTTACTCGAAGTGTAAGCCTGTCAAGAAAAAAAATAAAAATGCTCTTAGTCGACTGATATTTTAAACTCAAAGATGAAGTAGTAAAACAAGTGAATGTATATTTTATTCGTGTAGTTGAATTTTTGACATGGCATGCCAACATCATCCTTGTACCAAAGTTAGGAGATAAAGTTTGTTTATGCATCAATTACCAAGATTTGAACAAATATTACCCAAACAAATATTATACCTTGACAATATTGACATGATAATTAATAATACTATCAATCAAGTTCTCTGTTGATACCAAATTTAATCTAATGACGTGGACCATCATTTGAAGACATGTGTCAACTAACGTGGTAATTAAGAATACTTCTACCGATCAACTTACTGCCACTGAGCTACTCAAGCGCCACGAGCAGCTCATACATTCCAAACAGCTCAAGCGTATCGATCAACTTAGGTTCCCCTAGCAACTCATGGGCCCCGAGAAACTCAAGCGTGCATAGCAACTAAGGCGGTCCGAGCAACTCAAGTGTGCCGAGCTACTAAGGCGGTCCAAGCAGCTCAAGCGTGCGGAGCTATTTAGCGTACAAATCACTCAAATCGGGATAATCAAAGAGACGACGGCTCATTAAATGATCATTATTATCGTACAGACGTATATGTCTACTAGATAACAACGCATTGTCCTTTCATATGTATAGCCTCAAGGCTATAAATACACTGTGACCTACTCATTAGAAGGGGACTCTAGATCTTTTGGTAAACCAGTTAGCGAGAATTCCAGGTAAACAGTCAGCAATACAAAAATAGTGGACGTAAGCCATTCTGATAAGGCTGAATCACTTTAAAAATCAACTTTCTCATACTTCTTTATTTATTTTTATCACTTCTTTATTTATTTTTATCTGTGATTAAAATAATTTGATTAAATCTAGTTTTTTACATTAACAGATTGGCGTCGTCTGTGGGAAGTGACTGTACTTATCATTTTTTACCAAAATAATCCATCATCAATGGTTGATAATCCAAAATCCAGTAATCGAAACACTAGGATTCCTCCAAATTCATCCATTCCCCCAAATGTGTCAGATATGGATGGCATAATGGCTAGTTTAGCCCAAGGACAAATGGCCATGTAAGAAACCATGCGACAACTTATACAAACTGTTCAAGGCGGAGCGTCGGCTGAATTAGGGTAACGAAGTGTTCAGAGAAATACTCGTTTACCCTCTTCGCGAACTAGGAGAACGTTATTCCCTAAGGAATCTCGATCCAGACGCACCAATTCATATCGAACTGAGAGATCTAATGATCCTTCTAATCAGCCTGGTTGAACTTCCTCAATACGAGCTACAGATACTCAATAAAATGTCACTTTATCTCCAAAAAGGACCAGTGCTCTTGAAAGGTTGAGTAGAGTCTCTCCTTTTGATCGTTTGGGCCCTAGGAGGAATAATAGTCCTCCTAGGATTGTGTCAAGGAACTCTCAACGACCATCCGATCTAAGGGAAAGCTCTAAAGATCCCAAGAGGCTAATTTAACGCGATCAGTTGCTCGAACAAATAGGCCCGAAGAGGGAAATAATGCATGTAAAGTCTCTATTAAGAGGTTGGAGACAGACTAGGGGAAATGGCTAAGGCCAAGAATCCTCTACAAAGAACTTTTGTCCAAGGGACACCATTTGTATAGGCAACTGTGGATTTTCCCACACCATTAAAATTCAAATCTCCTGTGGTAATGCCTAAGTATGATGGAAAAAATGATACTGTCCTTCGTATAGAACAATACCAAGTTGCTGCTGACATTTATGCAGTTCCAGACGAGATGAGATGCAGGGCATTCTCAGGAACTCTTATCGAATCAACTCAGATATGGTACAACAACCTTCCCCGGGGGAAGATTGCAACTTTCCTTCAACTGGCAGAGCTATTTATAGGGAACTTCTGTTTTGGAACCAAACCAGTCAAACGAGTAGCGCACTTACTGAGTGTTAGAAAGAAGACAGGTGAAAGCACTAGGGATTATATTACTCATTTTAATAATGAGAAGCTCGAGGTAATTGATTATCAGGAGAATACAACAATTAATGCTCTGATGAGTGGACTATTGCCAAATAAATT
This sequence comes from Sambucus nigra, assembly GCA_949130495.1. Taxonomy (NCBI): domain Eukaryota; kingdom Viridiplantae; phylum Streptophyta; class Magnoliopsida; order Dipsacales; family Adoxaceae; genus Sambucus; species Sambucus nigra. The sequence goes on along the minus strand of OX422207.1, from coordinate 302,546,519 downwards.
ATACTACACTTTAGCCAAAGATCCACACAGAACCATGGCAGAACTGATGGCAAAAGCAGCCAAAATCATGAATGCTGAGGAAGCTATGGCTGCGAAGAAGAATGCAGACAGTAAGGAGGTCAAGGTTGAAGATGATAAGACTGAAAAGAAGGATCAGAAGAATAATGGTGGTAACAGGCAGTCAAAAACAAAGCAAGCACTGGAACAGTTGAAGAAATTTAGAAATTATACACCTTTGAAAGTAGATATAAATCACATTGTAGAAGAGATCAAGAACAACGAGGAGCTAAACTGGCCAGAAAAAATGCAGGAAGATCCTGACAAGTGGAATAAATCCAAATATTCTGAGTTCCATAAAGACCATCGTCATACGACCAAAAATTGCATATCTCTCCATAATGAAATTGAGGCGCTCATTAGGTGAGGAAAATTGACCAAGTATGTTTATCTCCGAAATGGTGGGAAGGTCAATGACCGATCAAGGCAGAGGTCTAGATCTCCTCATCGAGCAACAGAAGACAAGAAGAGAAGTCATGAAGAGGACCCAGAAGATGACCAAGATGATCCCGATATCCTCAAAAGACCAAAGCAGTCAGAACGTGAGGTATTTTCAATCCATTTTGGATCATTTGAATGTAATGTAATTACAGGTGGAGATGTAAGAGGCGGGGATATAACTGCAGAGAGGAAAACTTACCTCAATGAGGCTCAAGCTTACTCATACATCCAGGGGATAAATATGGCTGAAGATGATCGCCCGAGGAAGGTGAATAAAGATAAGCTGGTCATTGGTTTCTCCAAGAATGACCTAGCAGGTGTATTATATCCTCATGATGACCCATTGGTGATTAAGATGAGGATGAAGGAAGCGGTGATTTCACGGGTACTGGTGGATAATGGTAGCTTGGCAGACATCATGTTCAACCCATGTTTTGATAGTTTGAACCTGAAGTTAGCCGAATTAGAGCCCTATCATAGACCTCTCTTTGGTTTTACTGGTGAAAAGGTTTTTTCGCTTAGGACGATCAAGTTGGATATGCTTATCGATACATGGCCCGCTTGTCAAACAGAAAGAGTACGCTTTTTTGTAATGGATAAAAATGCCCAATCATCTTACAATATCATCATGGGAAGGGTAGGTTTGAAGAAGTTCGAAGAAATACCATATAATGTACATCAATGTCTAAAATTCCTAACCAACTTTAGAGTAGGAGTGGTGAAAGGCGACCAAAAAGTAGCTCGAGAATGCTACTATTCGTCTGCCGAGCAAGAGGAACGCGAAGAATCTAGAAAGAAGACTACTAATAATCAAGTGGATGAAATAGAAGAAGTGGAGACTGAAACGATGAACTCCAGAGACAAATCTTAGGTAGTGAAGTGAAAAGTCATGGAGGCTACCAAAAATATCATTCTGGACTACGAGCATCCAGAAGGAACAACTCAGATTAGTGCATCATTGGATGTATCAATAAAATAGGAATTGATAGAATTTCTAAGAAGCAGAAGGCAGACTTTTTCATGAAGTCATGACGATATGCCAGCGATAGACTTGAGTTTCCTATGTCACGAGCTCAACGTGAACAAGGATATTAAGCTAGTGAAGAAACGAAGAAGAGTGTTCAGTCCTGAAAAGAATCAAGCCATATAGGAAGAAGTAGAGAAACTACAAAAAGCCTCTTTTATTAAAGATGTCAAATATCCTAATTGGATAGCAAATTTAGTAAGGGTAAAGAAGAAAAACAACAAGTGGAGGATGTGTGTGGACTTCACTAATCTTAATAAAGCCTAACCAAAGGATCATTTTCCTTTGCCTCACAATGATTAGCTGGTGGATGCTACATCGGGACATGAATTATTGAGTTTCATGGATGCTTATTCTAGGTACAACGAGATAAAAATGAAGCCTGAGGATAGGGAGAGTACCTCTTTTATAACCCCTAGGGGAAATTATTGCTATAATGTTATGCCTTTTGGACTTAAAAATGCAGGTGCAACATATTAGCGGCTGATGAATAAGGTGTTTGCAGAGCAAATCGGTCATAACATGGAGGTTTATGTTGACGATATGCTGACAAAGAGCAAGAAAGTTGTTGATCATCTAGTTGACTTACGTCAGACCGTTGATCAACTAGAGAAATATCAAATGAAGGTGAATCCCACCAAATGCATATTCGGAGTACGCGAATGCATGTTTCTCGGATATATTGTTAATCAACGAGGAATTGAGGCGAACCCTAAAAAGATCAAAGCTCTATTGGAGCTACGATCTCCAATGACGAAGAAGGAAGTACAAAGTCTCACAGGACGAGTTGTAGCGCTTAATACATTTGTGTCACGAGCAGTTGACATATGCCTACCATTCTTCAAAACACTCCGAAAAACTTTTGAATGGAATGAGGAATGGGAGGTAGCCTTTCAAGAACTGAAAAAATATCTGGGGACACCTCCATTGTTGTCCAGACCAGTGACGGGAGAAAGATTATACTTATATCTGGCAGTTTCGAAGAATGCAGTCAGCTTGGCATTGATAAGATTGGAGGATGGAGTGGAAAAGCCAATCTATTACACTAGCAAAGTCTTTCGATGAGCAGAGATCAGATATCCAAGGTTGGAGAAATTTGCACTGGCACTAATCGAAGTGAGCAGAGGATAAGGCCATACTTACAAGCCAATACTATAGTGGTGTATACAAATATGCCATTAAGGCAAGATCTGAATAAACCAGAGAAATTAGGAAGATTGATGTACTAGGTAGTAGAACTTGGTGAATATGATATAATTTATGAGCCTAGATCGTCGCTCAAAGGACAGGCAGTAGCGGATTTTATCGTAGAGTTTACTCAGGAGGATGCCTCTGACGAGCAAAGTTAAATACTGACCAACCTGTAGATGTTACAAGATCATCAAATTTAAACCCCGACCAACTTCCCACCATGGAGGATCAAGAGAAGATGATCAACGAGTAGTGAGAAGTGCCTTTGTAGGACAAGAGGAAGCACCAAATATTCCACCGAGGAACTCTATCTGATAAAACTTTTGATGATGAAGTACCTATATGGAGTTTGTATGTTGATGGCTCTTCGTGCACTACGGGTAGTGGAGCAGGGATTATTTTAAACAGTCCGAATCAGATTGATATGGATTATGCCCTGCGCTTTCAATTTAAGGCTTCTAATAATGAGGCTGAATATGAGCTATGATCGTGGGTATAAGTCTGGCCAAAACCATGGGTGCAGAGCAGATCGTTGTATTTAGTGATTCACAGTTGGTCGTAAATCAAGTTTTAGGGGAGTATGAAGCAAAAGGAGAATTAATGATCAAGTATCATGCCAAAGCAATGGAGGTTGTATCAAGTTTTATTGCAGTTCAGTTGATCAGAATACTAAGACTGGAGAATGCAAGAGCAAACACATTAGCTCAGTTAGCATCAGCCACATGCACCGAGTTACGAAGAATAATCCCAATAGAAATCCTGGCTGATCGGAGTATAAATGAGGATTTAATGATGAACATTATTGCCCTCGACTTGGGGCCATCTTGGATGGACCCCATTAGGGCCTATATTGAAGAGGGGGCTTTGCTAACTGATAAACTTGCAGCCAAAAAGCTGAAGTTTAAAGATGCTCATTATGTATTGACAAATGGCATCTTATATAGAAGAGGGATTATAGCAGGGCTACAAAGATGTGTCCACCCCTCTGAAGTAAAATATTTGATCGAAGAGTTTCATGAAGGATCTTGTGGAGCCCATGTGGCAGGTCAGATGCTTTTATGAATAATAACAACGCATGGGTATTACAGGCTGACGATGAGAGCTTATTGTGTAGCTTATGCCAAAAATTGTGATAAATATCAACGTTTCTCTTCTATCCGAAGAACTCCCCAAGCATTGTTAACATCTATCACGTCCCTTTGGACATTTTCCATGTGGGGAATAGACTTGGTCGGCCCACTTCCAACGACCAGGGGAAGATTCAAATATCTTGTGGTTGTTGTGGATTACTTTACCAAATGGGTAGAGACTGAGCCTATCATTGATATGACATATGAAAAAGTCTATCAATTTATTTGGAAGAATATTATATGAAGATATGGTCTCCCACATGCATTCATTACTGACCATGGAATCCATTTTGATAACGAGGAGTTTGCAGTGTATTGTCATCAATCCAATGTACTGAAGGTCCACTCGGCACCAGGAAACCCCCAAAGCAGTGGGTAAACTGAGGTGACCAACAGAATGCTGCTGAATGGTTTGAAGAAACGACTAGATGATGCAAAAGGAAATTAGATTAACGAGCTACATTATGTGCTGTGGGCTTATCATAACACACCACAAACAGCAACAGGAGAGTCTCCATACATGCTGACATTTGGAAATGAAGCTGTCATACCTGCTGAATTGGGTCTACCCACACATAGGGTGCTTAATTTCAATTCTCCTGTCAGTGATTTGATGAGAAGATTAGAACTGGATATGCTCGAAGAAGTCAGGGAAGAGACAACGATCAGAAATGCCGCATATCAACAACGAACACCTTTGTTCTATAACAAAAGAGTGAAGAAGTGTGATTTGAAGGAATGAGATTATGTGCTGAAGAATGTAATACAAAATAAAAAAAAATGGAAGCAAACTGGCATAGACCCTATAGAGTAACAAAAGTTTTTCGTCCAGGGACATACATGATTGAAACATTGGAAGGAGAAGAATTCAGGAATACAGAGCATCTGCGCAAGTATTATCAGTAATTGAATTTCCTATGTAATGCAGTTTTCTTCAGTATGAATTAAGTGTTGGATGTTTTACCCGGTTCTCTCTTTTTGTTAAAATTTTTCAAAATATTAGTGCTACACACTACACATCAAGTTGTTAATTTCCCCCAACTCTGGTTGGTCGGGAACAAATTACCACCAACTCCGGTTGGTCGGCAAATCAATTTTCCCCAACTTCGGTTGGTCGGGAACAAATTTCATCCAACTCTAGTTGGTCAGGAAAAAAAATTTTCCAACTCCGGTTGGTCGGAAACCAATTTTCCCCAACTCCAGTTGGTCGGGAACAAATTAGCACCAACTTCGGTTGGTCGGCAAATCAATTTCCCCCAACTCCGGTTAGTCGGGAACAAATTACCACCAACTCCGGTTGGTCAAAAAATTAATTTTCCCAACTTTGGTTAGTCAGGAACCAATTTCCTCCAACTCCGGTTGGTCAGGAACAAATCACAACCAACTCCGACTGGTCGATAAGACAATTTCCCCCAACTCTGGTTGGTCAGGAACCAATTTTGTCCAACTCTGGTTGGTCGGGAACTAATTTCGTCCAACTACGGTTGGTCGGAAACCAATTTCCCTCAACTCCGGTTGGTCGGGAACAAATTACCAACAACTCCGGTTGGTCAGCAAATCAATTTCCTCCAACTCCGGTTGGTCGGGAACAATTTATCACCAACTCTGGTTGGTCATCAAATCAATTTCTCCCAACTCCGGTTGGTCGAGAACCAATTTCCTCCAACTCCGATTGTCGGGAATAAATCATAACCAACTCCAGTTGGTTGGAAAATAAATTTCCCCAACTCCGGTTGATTGGGAACCAATTTCGTCCAACTCTGGTTGGTTAAACTAAGCAGGAACATGGGATGCAAATCATTTCATTTCTTAGGCTCAAAGAATGACAAGTCATTATAATGAAACAACAAATGGAACAAATTCTAATATCCAAAAGCAAAACAGAATGTACATATCAAGATATGCATATATTCATAAACAAAAACATTCTGTAAATTACTTAGAAGAAAGTAAAATGGCAAAGACTAAAAATTTCTGTAAGTAGAATTACACATGCTGTGAAAAATACACTTCATTACATGAAAATCCTATTATATTGGTTTTTACCTTCTGCCTTTGAAACAGGTTCTACTCCAGTAGGAGGATCATCTAAGGCATAAGGATAATTTATGAAATTTACATCTCTCAGCATCCTAACATTCATTACAGATGGCCGATCAAGTAAATGTTCTGGGCGAGATATCTCAAAATTGGCGTGAAGACTGTAGTCGCCAAGATACTTGGAGATCAGGCATTAAGGAATCGCACGAGCAGGAATCCAATTAAAATTGAGCTTAAATGGAGGCACGGGCAAATCGAGCACTCTAGGCTCATAATAATCCCATAAGTAATGACCCTTCTCCAATTGAAGCATATACATGGCATTCAACCATCCCTTCTTATACCCTTCGTTATTTGATTGTTGGATCTGAGCATCAAGATGATAAAGGGCTTCATTGTATTGAGCTATCCAAAACTCTTTAGGTTGTTTATGAAATTGATAAGTTAACCTCTCTAGTTGATCGTGGAGATTCTTCACCAAAAGTTCTTTATTTTCCAAGGTAGAACTCTGGGCAAAGAATTGTTCGCTGAGGTTCAGAATCTTCTTTGACATCTCTGCCAAAGCTTGGTTCTTCGCCACCAACTAAAAGGCCTGATTCTCCAAGGCTGCTTGAGTTCTTATTTATTCAATAGAAACCCGAATAGCCCTTGCTCATTCCCGAGAAGAAGATCTTGATCATCCACGAGTAGAGGTGGAGGGTCCAGCTCTTTTCAAAGTTTCCAACTCATCTCGCAATTTGGCATTTTCTACCTGCAAGAAAAAGAAAGCATCATCATTAACAGGGACCAAGGCTCTCGAGGAGGATGCATCAGATTTCAGTTGTTTTATCTCCTCTTAAAAGGAAATATTCTCCTGCTCCAACAACTTGGCAATATGTCTGTGTTCTTCAACTTCAAGCTTCAGAACACTTTTTTTCTTCTCATGAGAAGAGATAAATTTGTCATACCCTTTGTCGGCACTCAGTTATTGATATTTTTTCTCGTATCCTTGGTGTAAAAGGGTAGGAGATTATTTATATTTCTGCTGAAGTTCCTCGATCATTCCTTGGCAATTTTAAATTATCTCATAGTAAGCCACATTGTTGGCAACTGCATGATCAAGCAAACACTTCAGGTATTGGTAGGATTCTACTGCTCGTTCAGAAACATCTGAACTAAGGATATCAAGTATCTGGTCCTCATTTAGATCAGCATGACCAACTTTAAAATAGTCGTGGCATCTCTTCATTGATTCTGTGTCATGAGCTGATAAGAGTTCCATCCTGGCCATAAACTAACAAAGAGAAGAAATACAAAGAATCAATAAGGATGCAGACAGAGTAAGTCAAAGAAAAGGTCAAGACAAATAACCAAAGTTTGAATTTTTATTTCATCATAAAGGGAAAATACAAAATTTGATGTTACATTCAATAGAATAACAAAATAAACACCCGAGTAACTCTACACCTTCTCTTTGTTTCCTATGACTTCCTCAGAAGGTTTTGAGGAAGAAGTTGGTTGCTCGGAGGGCAAAATTAGCTACTCGGTAGAAGTAATGGCTGGTTGGGGTTGCTCGAAAAGATGAACAACATGAATATCAAGGACTTGATCTCCAGTCATCATTGAAGATTCGTTTGAAGCAGCTTCATCCTCTTTTTTTTCTCTAGGAGAGGGATGAGGGCCATGAGTGTGTTGCTGGAACAATTCAGAGTTCTCAGCAACTTTCATCTCTTTCAATGTAGCCACCCATCCATCCCTTAAATATTTGATGCTGGCATACTCCATTTAGAAGGTCATGATAGCCCAGCCCTTGTTCCACCCCTTATCCCAACCAACGCTGAAATATTTTTTAACCCCCTTTTTCCTCTTTGCCTTCTCCGAGGAGGTCCTTTCCCTAAGGATCTCCTCGGTAACCTTCAACTTATTCTCAACCTCCTTTTTTTGTCGCTCGACATCTTGAAGTTTAACAACTTCCTCTTCAGCCGACTTGATCTTAGTCCCAAGCTCCTTGTTTCTCTGTTCAAAATTCTTGTTGCTCTGCTCAAAGTCACTCAATTTCTTCTCCAAGTCCTTGGAGGCATTCACAACTTGATTTATTTCTAGCTCGATGGACTTGAGTTGCTTCTCCAATTATAAATTTATCTTCCTCGTACTTTTGACGAGAGTCTCTTAAAGACTGAGTCAGACCAACAAAAGCTTCCTCTACACCTCCCGAGGAGCATGAAGCCTTGATAGCTTCATCCTTCTTCAAGATGTTGTTGAAACACGTCACCAGCTAAAAAAAGAAATAAAATTAGGTCAATATATGAACATAATATTAGAAAGTGAATGACTCAAACTAACAAAACTTACTAAGGCGATGTGTTAAGCAGAAAGGGTAGTAATTCTCTCACGAGAAAGGGAGTCCTCAATACCTTGGACTTCTAGGACAGTTTAAGATCTCAACAAACTTACAGCGGAGCTCGGAGCATCAAAAGATGGAATAACACCTTCAACATTTGAAGTCTGAGAGACACGTCCAACAGGTCTCTCAGAAGAATTTTTCTTTAACCTCCTCAAAAGATCAGAAACATTTCCAACTAAAGATGTTGTCTTTGTTGGTGAAATAACAATAACCTCACTTGGAGGAGAAACAACAACAATCTTTCTCGGGGCCACTTGGGGCTTTTCAATAGCTTTCATGGCAGCAGCAGGAGGTGGTGCATCAGTGATTCCCATCCCTTATTCTGGGACATCTTGTTTGCTTTTCTTTGCCTCCACATTAGTAGAGGCAGATTTATCAAAGAAAGCAGGATCTCTTCTTCTCTTCATTAAGTTACTGATGAGAACACTTGACTCAGAGGAAGAACCTTCCACACTAGTCTCAGAGGCTAGTACTTGGTCAAAATTAACCACCACTGGACGAGGACGAGCAGTGAAAGAGGAAGTATAGATTTTGTATTTCAATAAGTAGGAAGCAGATCTAATATGTTCCTCGACAACAGATTTGTACAAATCCCAGATAAGTTTCAAATGTTGTAAATTAATGTCAGCTTCTTTTGGAGGTTTTCTTTTCTGTCAAATGCAACAAACAAAAACAAATGTCAGTGATACATTTTATCAAACACAAATAAAACAAGATTTCAAAAAATAATAAATAACCTATTCCATTGCCATAAGGGGGACACCTGGGACCTTGATATACATCATCTCCATCTAATGGAGCGTGTTGCCAATTTTTCATAACAACCCCATGCTCAAAATAATCCCTATTGGCATCTGGAAGATTGACAACTAAAGCCCTATTTAAAAACCTAGTTTCTAAATAGAAGGTGGAATCATTAACAACCCATCTATAGTAGTACATAATCTCAGGAATCCCTAAATGGGTTCCACGAAGTTGATTCAATCTATGTACGCCATTAACTATCCTCCAAGTATTTGGAGATATTTTTGCAGGAACAACATCAAAATATTGACAGAATTCCAAACATAGGGGACTTGGAGGAAAAGAAAAGCCACATTCAGCCACAAAGAGACTTGGGAACCAATGCCCCTCAGCTAAAGAAAAATAATCAGACGGTTCAGAAAGTTCTTCCAAAATAACCCACGAAGGGATTGAAAATTCAGACCAAAATTTATCCAATGACTCAACAAGATTGTTGATACCAAATTTATTCTACTGACATGGATCAATTGGGTGAAGACACGTGGCAATGTACATGGCAACAATAAACACTTACGAACAACACCTCGACTTTGAGGAACCATACTTCAACGAGGAGATCTTCTTCCCTGATTAACTCAGACGCTCCGACCTACAAGAATTCTCTGAGGAACTTTTGAGTACCGAACAGCTCAGGCGGTCCGAGCTGCATCTCGAACAAAGCATTAATAGTAAGATAACCCAACAGCCCAACAGTTCGACTGCGTAAATGCTTATTATCATACAGATGTATACGCTTAAGAGGCATTTAATATATTACCCTTTCACATTACAGCCTTAGGGCTATAAATACATTGTATTACCCTCATTGTAAGGGGACCGAAATTTATTGAGAAAACTTGTAATCAAGAATTTCCAAAGAGTCAGCAATAATAGAAATAGTGGACGTAGGCCATTCTTATAAGGCTGAACCACTTTAAAAGTTCTTTGTCTCATTTTATTTATCTGTGATTAAATAATTAGATATGATTTAATTTTTTACATCAAAAGATTGGCGCTGTCTGTGGGAAACGACCGATAATATCATTTTTCATAAAAAATAACTCATCACAAATGGCTGATATTCCAGAACCCAGCCATCGAAATGCTAGAAGCCCTCTAAATCCATCTTCTCCGCCTAATATTCTAGATCTGGCTGAAATAATGACAAATCTGGCCTAGGGCCAGACAGTCATGCAAGAAACAATGCGAAAACTCCTACAAACCCTCCATCGCGGTGCACCAACCCATTCAGGATTGCGAAGTATTCAAAGAAATACTCGTTTACCTTCTTCAAGTACTAGGCGTACTGATTCATATCGTACTGAGGAATATGAAGATTTTTCTTATCAACCTGGATGAACTTCGTCAATGTGGGCCACAGATACTGAACAACGTATCACTCTCTCTCCAGAAAGGACTAGTGCGCTAGAGAGGTTAAGCAGGGTATCAACTTTTGATCGATTAGGACCTAGAAGGAGTAGAAGTCCTCCTAAAATTTCATCGAGGAGTTTTCGACGACCATCAGATTTAAGGGAAGGATCTCCCAGTCGCGACCATCTACTCATCAAGATAGATCCCAGGAAGCCACATCAACTCGATCAGTTGCTCTAACCAATAGGCCCGAGGAAGGAAATGATGCATGAAAAGGCTCTATTCAGAGGTTGGAGGATAGATTAGGGGAATAGCCAAGAGCCCTCTATAATGAACTTTTGTTCGAGGAACACCTTTTGTCAAGGCCATTGTAGATTTTCCAACACCATCGAAGTTTAAAGCACCTGTTGTGACCCCCAAATATGATGGAAAGACAGACCCTGTCCTTCATATATAAAAATACCAAGATGCAGCCGACATCTATGCTGTCCCAGATGAGATGAGATGTAGAGCATTCTCGGGAACTCTGACCGGATCTTCTCAAATATGGTATAATAATCTTCGTCGGGGTAAGATCTCAACTTTCTTTCAACTGGTCGAGTTATTCATTGGTAATTTCTGTTTTGGGGCAAAGCCTGTTAAACGAGTAGCGCATTTGTTAAGTGTTAGACAAAAAGCTGGTGAAAGTACCAGAGATTATATAACTCATTTTAATAACGAGAAGCTCGAAGTCATTAATTATGAGGAAAAGACAACGATTACTGCCTTGATGAGTGGACTACTGACCAACAAGTTGTACTACACTCTAGACAAAGATCCACCTAGAATAATGTCAGATCTGATGGGAAAGGCAACCAAGATTATGAAAGCCAAGGAGGCTATGGCTGCGAAGAAGAATATGGATGCCAAAGAAACCAAGGTGGAAGGTGACAAAGCTAAGAAGAAGGAGCATAAGAACAATGGTAATGACAAACACTCAAAAACAAGGTCGTCTTGGGAAGTATTGAGGAAATTTGATAATTATACTCCTTTGAAGAAATACATGAACCATGTTCTAGAAGAAATCAAGAACAATGAGGAATTAAATTGGCCAGAGAAAATGAAGGCAGACCCTGACAGGAGGAATAAAGAAAAATATTGCGAGTTTCATAAAGATCATGGCCATATGACTAAAAATTGCATAGCTCTTCAGAATGAGATTGAAGCACTCATCCGATGAGGAAAACTTACAAAGTATGTTGATCAGAGGAATGATAGAATAAACAACGACCGGGCAAGAGAGAGATCTAGATCTCCTCGTCGATCAGAGGAGAACAAGAAGAGAGACCCTGAAGTTGATATAGAAGATGACCCCGATCTTCCAAAGAGACCAAGGCAGCCAGAACGTGAGGTATTTTCAATACATTTTGGGTTATTTGACTGTAACGTTATTACAGGTGGAGATGCAGGAGGAGGAGACCTTACTGCCAAGAGAAAATCTTACCTCTGTGAGGCTCAAGCTTGCTCATACATTCAACGAATAAATCTAGCTGAGGAGGATCGCCCGAGAATGGTGAACAAAGAGAAATTGGTCATTGACTTCTCAAAGAATGACCTCGCAGGTGTTCTATATCCTCATGATGACCCATTGGTGATCAAAATGAGGATGAAGGAGGTAATGATTTCAAGAGTACTGGTAGACAATGGTAGCTCGGCAGACATCATGTCTTACTCATGCTTTGACAGTTTAAATCTAAAGCTATCTCAACTGGAGCCTTATCATAGACACCTCCTCGGTTTCGCTGGCGAGAAAGTATTTCCACTTGGGACGATCAAATTGGACATATTCATTGGTACGTGACCTGCTTATCGAATAGAAAGAATACGCTTCTTCATGATGGATAACAATGTTCAATCATCATACAATATCATCATGGGAAGAGTAGGATTGAAGAAGTTCGAGGTTGTACCATCTATAGTACATCAATGCCTAAAATTTCCAACAAATTTTGGAGTAGGAGTTGTGAAAGGTGATCAGAAAGTAGCTCGGGAATGCTATTATTCATCCGCCGAGCAAGAGGAACTGGAGGAATCAAGGAAAAAGACTACTACTTATCAAGTGGATGAAAGGGAAGAAATTGAAACATTGGATCCTAGAGAAGAGTCGCAACTCGTGAAGGGTCAAGTGGTGGAAGCTACTGAAAACATCATTCTGGACGACGAGCACCCTGAACGAACTACTCAAGTAGGTTCGTCATTGGAAGCCTCACTAAAATAGGAATTGATAACTTTCCTTAGAAGCAGAAAGCAAACTTTTGCGTGGAGTCAAGAGGATATGCCTGGGATAGACCCAAATTTCGTATATCACGAACTCAATGTGAATAAGGAGATCAAGCCTGTGAAGAAGAGAAGAAGAGTATTCAGTCCCGAGAAGAATCAAGCTATATGGGAGGAAGTCGAGAAGCTCCAGAAAGCCTGCTTTATTGAAGATGTTAAATATCCTGACTAGTTAGCAAATGTGGTGATGGTGAAGAAGAAGAACAACAAATGGAGGATGTGTGTAGACTTCACCGACCTCAACAAAGCATGCCCAAAGGATCACTTTCCGCTGCCCCGAATTGATCAACTAGTGGATTCTACCTCGGGACACGAGCTGCTGAGATTCATGGATGCTTATTCTGGTTACAATCAGATTAAAATGAAACCTGAAGACAGGGAGAGTACTTCTTTTATTACCCCTAGGGGAACTTATTGTTATAATGTTATGCCTTTTGGTTTGAAAAATGCAGGTGCAACATATCAGCGACTGATGAAAAAAGTGTTTGAAGAACAAATCAGTTGCAATATGGAAGTCTATGTTGACGATATGCTTACAAATAGCATGAAAGATGCTGATCATCTAGTTGACTTAAGCCAAACTTTTGATCAACTAGATAAATATCAAATGAAGTTGAACCCGACGAAGCTCATATTTGGAGTACGAGAAGGCATGTTTCTCGGATACATTGTCAATCAGCGAGGCATTGAAGCTAACCCTGAAAAGATCAAAGCTCTGCTATGGCTGCGATCTCCAACAACGAGGAAAGAGGTGAAAAATCTTACAGGACGAGTAGCAGCACTCAACAGATTTGTATCGCAAGCAACTGATCGATATCTCCCATTCTTCAAGACACTCCGAAAGACTTTTGAGTGGAATGATGAATGTGAGAAGGCATTTCAAGACTTGAAGAAATACTTGGGAGCGCCTCCACTATTATCCAGGCCAGTGATGGGAGAAAAATTATACTTGTATCTGGCAGTGTCCGAGAATGCAGTTAGTTCGGCATTGATAAGAGTGGAGAATGGAGTATAAAACCCGATCTACTACACAAGTAAGGCCTTCCGAGGAGCAGAGATCAAATATCCAAAGCTGGAAAAATTAGCACTAGCATTGATCGAGGCAAGTAGAAGAATGAAGCCATACTTTCAAGATCATACCATAGTAGTATATACTGATATGCCATTGAGGCAAGCCCTTCACAAACCAGAAAAGTCAGGAAGATTGATGTGCTGGGCAATAGAACTTCGTGAATATGATATAGTTTATGAACCTAGATCGTCGCTAAGAGGGCAAGCTGTAGCAAATTTTATAGCAGAGTTCACCTATCCTGATATCCCCGAGGAGTGAAAGTTGCTCGCTGATCAACATGTGGATGTTACAGAATCATCAAACACAAGCTCAGACCATCTTAGGTTGGTAAAAGGGCAAGTGGATGTTACAAGATCATCAAATTCGAGCCCAGATCAACTTAGGTTGGTAAAAGGGCAAGAAAAGATGATCGACGAAGGGCAAGAAAAGATGATCGATGAAGAGCAAAAAATATCAGGGGAGGATGGAAAGAAGTAACAAATATTTCACCGAGGAACTCTGTCAGATCAGAAATTTGAAGACGAGTTACCTATATGGAGTCTGTATATGGATGGTTCATCTTGCACTACAGGATGTGGCGCAGGGATAGTTTTGAGCAGTCCGGAAGAGGTCGACATGGAATACGCCCTACGTTTCCAATTCAAAGCTTCCAATAATGAGGCTGAGTATGAGGCCATGATTGCAGGTCTTAATTTGGCAAAAATTATGGAGGCACAACAGGTTATTATCTTCAGTGATTCTCAATTGATCGTAAATCAAATGTTGGGAATATATACAACCAAAGGAGAATTAATGATCAAGTATCATGCAAAGGTAATGGAGTTGGTATCAGAATTTGCTGCTATTCAGCTGGTTAGAATACCAAGAATGGAGAATGCAAGAGCAGACGCCCTAGCTCGATTAGCATCAGCTACTCGTACCGAGCTACGAAGAACAATCCCAATTAAAGTGTTGGATAGTCGAAGCATAGACGAAGATCTGATGACGAATTTTATTACCCTTAATTTAGGACCATCTTGGATGGATCCCATCAGGGCATATATTGAGGAGGGAGAATTACCAATTGACAAGCTCGTAACCAAGAAATTGAAGTTTAAAGCTTCTCGGTATGTATTAACTAACGGTATTCTATATAGACGAGGAATTATGGCAGGTTTGCAAAGATGTGCACATCCCTCCGAGGTGGAAGAATTGATTGAAGAGATCCATGAAGGGTCCTGTGGAGCCCATGTAGCAGGTCGGACGCTTTTGCAAAGGGTGACCACACAGGGATACTACTGTCCAACGATGAGGGCTGATTGTATAGCCTATGCCAAGAAATGTGACAAGTGCCAGTGCTTTTTCTCTATCCGAAGAACTCCACAAGCATTATTGACACCCATTACTTCCCCTTGGCCATTTTCCATATGGGGAATAGATTTGGTTGGGCCATTGCCAACGACCAGAGGAAGGTTCAAATACCTCATCATCGCAGTGGATTATTTTACTAAATGGGTTGAAGTTGAGCCTCTCATTGATATGACATACGACAAGGTGTACCAATTTATTTGGAAGAACATCATTTGTCGATATGGTCTTCCTCATGCCTTCATCACAGACCATGGAACACAATTTGATAACGAGGAGTCGCTGCCTATTGTTATCAGTCAAATATTTTGAAGATCCACTCAGCACCAGCCCATCCTCAAAGCAATGGGCAAACTGAAGTGACAAATAGAACGCTGCTGAATGGCTTGAAGAAAAAACTGGATGACGCGAAAGAAAATTAGATCAACGAGCTATAATCATTGTTATGGTCTTACCGAACTACTCCCCGAGCAGCAACATGGGAATCTCCATATATGCTGGCATTTGGAAGTGAGGTTGTTATACCCGTCGAATTGGGTCTCCCAACACACTAAATACTGAATTTTAATTCCCCTCTCAGCGATTTAATGAGAAGGTTAGACTTGGACATGCTCGAGGAGGTTAGAGAAGAAGCAGCCATTAGAAATACTGCTTACCAGCAGCTAACAACTTTGTTCTACAACAAGAGAGTGAAGAAGTGTGACTTGAAAGAAGGAGACTATGTGCTAAAGAAGGTGATTCAAAAGCACAACAAACTGGAAGCAAACTGGCATGGACCCTACCGAGTTAAAGAAGTTGTTCGACCAGGGACATACAGAATATAAACTTTAAAAGGGGAGGAGTTTAAGAATGCATAGAATGCAGAGCATCTGTGCAGATATTATCAGTAATGTAAACTCTCATGTAATGCAGTTTCATCAGTATGAATAAAATGAAGATATTCTGCCAAATTCTCTCCTTTTATTGAAAGTTTTTCGGGGAATACTAGTGCTACACACTACTAGGCAAAACTCGGACTACTCAAATTTATTCTCAAAAACGCCAACTAAGGTTGGTCGGGAGTAAATGTATTCCTACGGGAAGTAAAACTATGTATTCCTAAAAATGCCAACTTATGTTGGTTATGAAGTAAATGTATTCCTATGGGAAGTAAAACTATGTATTCCTAAAAATGGCAACTTGTGTTGGTTAGGAAGTAAATGTATTCCTATGGGAAGTAAAACTATGTATTCCTAAAAATGCCAACTTATGTTGTTTAGGAAGTAAATGTATTCCTACGGGAAGTAAAACTATGTATTCCTAAAAATGCCAACTTATGTTGGTTAGGAAGTAAATGTATTCCTACGGGAAGTAAAACTATGTATTCCTAAAAATGCCAACTTATGCTGGTTAGGAAGTAAATGTATTCCTATGGGAAGTAAAACTATGTATTCCTAAAAATGCCAACTTATGTTGGTTAGGAAGTAAATGTATTCCTCAAGAAGTAAAAGTATTCCTAAAATTTCCAACTAAGGTTGGTCAGGAAGTAAATATATTCACAAAAAGCCAACTAAGGTTGGTCGGGAGGTACAATTATTCCAGAAAGTGCCAAAGCTCCTCATAGAGGAAAAATCCACTAACTGTAGTTGGTGGAAAAGGAATTCTACCGACTTTGGTTGGTCGGAAACATTTTATGAATACGAGAAAATGATCAAGCAAAATTTTTTATACTTGTAACTTTTTAAAATTATTACTAAGTTGGCCGAAAAACAAAACATTATTTTTTGCAAATGACTACCACAAATTCAAACTACTCGACAATGAGTTGGTCGACAAATAACACAATATTGTTATCTTTTTAACAGATACACATGCACAGATGTAAAGTGTTACAAAACAATAGCAGTAAAGATTTGCAAATAAAATTATTTCATTAAATGTTGAACAAAATACATTGGGAATGAAATACAAATTTATTACATCAATACTCCTATTCTATTGGTTTCTTCCCATCTGCTTTTGAAACAGGTTCCTCGCCAGTAGGTGGATCGTTTAAAGCGAGAGGGGAATTTATGAGGTTAAGATCTTCAAGCATCCAGATATTCATCACGGACGGTCGATCTAGGAGGTGCTCGGGATGAGATATCTCGACATTTGAATGGAGATTGTAATCACCGAGGTATTTAGAAATCAGCCAATGAGGGATGGCCCGAGCAGGGATCCAACTCATATCAAGCTTGAATGGTGACACGGATAGGTCGATCCGCCCAGGATTATGGTAATCCCATAGGTAATGACCCTGTTCTAGTTGCAACACACCTAAGGCATTCAGCCATCCCTGTTTGTACCCTTCATTATTTGCATTCTGGATACGATCGTCCAAGTGGTAGAGAACCTCGTTGTAGGCAGCCATCCAGAACTCCCTGGGCTGCTTGTGAAATTGATATGTCAATCTTTCTAGCTGCTCGTGGAGATTTTTGATGAAGAGTTCTTTATTCTCCAAGATAGATTTCTGCGCAGAAAGCTGCTCTTCCAAGTCCCTAATTTTCTTAGACATCTCAGCCAATGCCTGGTTCTTCATCATCAGCTGGAAGGACTAGTTCTCTAAGGCAGATTGAGTCCTTTGTTCCTCGACGGGAATTCGAGCAGCTCTTGCTCGTCCCCGAGAAGCTATTACTCGTCCATGAGCAGAAGTAGAAGGGCCAGTTCTCTTCAAGGTCTCCAATTCGTCCCTCAGGTTGGCATTTTCAACCTCTAAGAACGAGAATCCCTTGTCAGTCACTGGGACCAAAGCATTTGAGGTGGAGGCAACAGATTTTAATTGAGATACTTCTCTTTGTAAGCTGTTATTTTCTTGCTCCAACAACTCGGCTATTTGCCTGTGCTCTTCGACCTCATCTTTCAAAGTTCTTTCCCTCACATCGTAAGCAGCAAAACGCTTCTCATATCCCTTGTCGACAATGATTTGCTGATACTTCTTCTCGTACCCCTCGTGCAAGAGGGGAGTGGATTCCTTATATTGTTGCTGAAGGTCTTCAAGAGTGACTTGGAGATCCTCAATCATATCATAATAAGCTACATTATTGGCCACCGCACGATCAAGCAGACACTACAAATATTGGTAAGCTTCAATTGCCTGTTCCAAAGCATCTTGGCCGAGGATGTTAACGATTTATGCTGCACTCAGATATGTGTGACCAGCCTTAAAATATTCATTGCATTGCTGTAACAACTTTGTATCATGAGAAGACAATAATTCCATCCTGGCCAGAAACTAGTAGAGGAAGAAAAAGCAATAATCAATAAGAGTACCAACAGAGCATGAAGAGGAGAAACAACACTATGCATAAACAAAAGTTCAAATTTTATTATATCATAAAGTTCAGAGTTACATGTTCAGGGTTACATTTGACAAAGAAAAATAAAATAGAAAGAAATCCGAACAACTCTACACCTTTTCCTTGTCTCCCAAAACTTTCTTGGGAGGCTGGAACGAGGAAGTAGGTTGCTCGGTTG
The DNA here is from genome assembly GCA_949130495.1 of Sambucus nigra. NCBI lineage: Eukaryota > Viridiplantae > Streptophyta > Magnoliopsida > Dipsacales > Adoxaceae > Sambucus > Sambucus nigra. The sequence goes on along the minus strand of OX422207.1, from coordinate 302,527,869 downwards.
GAGCAGAGAGTTCCTCGGGGAGCGCTGGGAGTGGCTCGGATGAAGTAACGAGTTGCTGAAATTCCTCGTTAGTAGGCTAGATGGTTGGGGGATGAGAAACTTGATCTCACATCACCATGGAAGACTCCTCAGAGGCAGCTTCGTCCTCTTCTTTGTCTTCAGGAGTTGGAGGGGGACCAGGGATGTGTCACTGGAAGAGTTAAGAAGTTTCATCAACCTTCATCTCCTGAAGAGCTGCGACCCACCCATCTCTAAAGTATTTTAGGCTGCCATATTCGACTTGCAACATCATGGAAGCCAAGCCTTTGTTCCACCCCTTATCCCAGCCAGCGCTAAAAGATTTCCTCACATCCAACTTCCTCTTTATCTTCTCCGAGGAAAGCTTCTCGGAAAGAAGGTTATCAGCAGCTTTTAATTTATTCTCAACCTCCTCCTTTGATGACTTACTTCCCGAAGTTGACCTAACTCCTCCTCAGCAACCTTGAGTTTACCTTCAAACTCCTCATCATTCTTGAGCTTCCCTTTAATATCTTTATTCTTCTCCTCCAGACTATTTAATTTTTTCTCCAACTCCTTGGAGAATTCAACAACTTGAGCCTTCTCCTGCTCGGTTGAGGCAAGTTTCTTCTCCCAAGCAGCCTTATCATCAGCATATTTTTGGCAAGAATATTTTAGAGACTTCCCCAAGCCCATCAAAGCTTCATATACACCATACGAGGAGCTTGAAGCTTTAATAGCTTCATCTTTCTTTAAAATTGTGTTAAAACAGCTCACCAACTGTGAAAAGAAAATGAAAGCAAGTCAGAGAAAGATATAACAAGGGAAAGATGAAAAGTTCAAAACAATAAGACTTACAAAAGCAATATGGCGAGCAGCCAATGAGGTAACCATGTCTCGAGAAAGGTTTTCTTCAATACCTTGGATCTCGGGAATGATCTAAGTCTTCACTGAGCTCATAGCAGAGCTCGGGGGAACAAAAGTGGGAACTCCACTAGTCAGGTGCTGAGAGACGGTGTCAGCCAAATTGATCGAGGAGCTCTTCTTCAGCCTCCTCGGAGGAACAGGAATAGTTTTGACTAAGGAAGAACTCTTGTTCGGTGATATGACAATCACCTCGCCTGGAGTACAAGCCTTGCTCGGGGCCACTGGGGGTTTCTCGACAACCTTCACAGGAGCAGTCGGAGGGGCTGCATCAATTTTCTTTGTCCCTTCTGGGCCATCATGTTTACTTCTTTTTGCCTCTCCAACACCAGAGGAAGGTTTCTCGAAAAGGGTGGGAGGTCTTATTTTCTTCATCCTTTAACTCAAAGGAATATGTGATTTAGGAGAAGAACTTGTAGAGGCTGGTATGGGTTCTGCATCGCTTATCACCGGACGAGCAGTAAAAGATGTTGTGTAACTCTTGTACTGAAGCAGATATGAAGCTGACCTAATATGCTCGTCGACAACAGTCTGATGCAAACTCCAGATAAGTTTTAAGTACCTTATATTAACGTCTGCCTCTTTTGTACACTTTCTTTTGTTGTCAACTGCAAATAAATCAAAATTAAAATATCAGTGGCACATTTTATCAAACATAAAGGAAGCATAATCTCAAAATAAATAAAATGAAATAAAGATAACTTATCCCATTGCCATAGGGAGGGCATCTAGGACCCTGATACACTTCATCTCCAGATAAAGGAGTGTGTTGCCAATTTTTTATAACAACCCCGTTATCAAAATAGTCCCTATTAGCATCTGGGAGATTGACCACTAAAGCCCTATTTAAAAATCTAGTTTTTAAATAAAAAGTATTATCACCAATAGCCCGTCTATAACAAAACATGATTTTTGGAATTCCTATGCGAGTTCCATGAATTTGATTTAGTCTATGAACCCCATTAACTATTCTCCATGTATTGGGGTCTATTCTCGCAGGAACAACGTCAAAATATTGACAGAATTCCAAACATAAAGAATTTGGTGGAAAAGAAAATCCACACTCAGCAATGAAGAGACTGGGGAACCAATGTCTCTCAGCCAAACGAAAATAATTGGAAGGTTCGAAAGTTCCTCCAGAACAACCCAAGAAGGAATTGAAAAATCAGAACAAAATTTATCAAGAGATTCAACAAGGTAAACCATGATGAATAAAGGAAATGAAGAAGAAGGAGAAGATCTTACAGAAAAAGAGTGGATCTGTTGACAACGAACGATGGAAGAGATGAATGCACAGGAGAGAAAGAGACGATGGAAAACTCGAAGATACAAATTTGAAAAAGGAGAAGACGACGAGATTGTATGTGACGCTTAAATACCTTATCTTGGAAAACGGTAAAGTTAATGATTATGAAAAGAAACAATTACGCAACCGATGGCTAGAAGGACAAAAATTGCATGGAGATCGAGGCGGTTATAAAAATTCAAAAAAGCCTGATGCTACAAATTTGAAAGGAAAAATAAATACAAAGGAAACACTCTTAAATTTCAGGATAACCATTTAAAACCGCCATATATTGAGAAAGAATGTTCCACACTCCTCAAATTTCAAACTATGCAACATTGGAGGCTTCTGTTGATACCAAATTTAGTCTGCTGACATGGATCAATTGGGTGAAGACACGTGTCAATCTACATGGCAACAATAAACACTTACGAACAACACCTCGACTCCTAGGAACCATACTACAACGAGGAGCTCTACTTCCCCGATCAACTCAGACGCTCCGACCAATAAGAATTCTTCGAGGAACTTTTGAGTACCGAGGAACTTAGGCGGTCCGAGATGCATCTTGAACAAAGTATTAATAGTAGGATAACCCAACAGTTCGACTGCGCATTAAATGATTATTATCATACAGATGTATACGCTTAAGGGGCATTTAATATATTACCCTTTCACATTATAGCCTTAGGGAAATAAATACATTGTATTACCCTCATTGTAAGGGGACCGAAATTTCTTGAGAAAATTTGTAATCGAGAATTCCCAAACAATCAGCAATAACAGAAACAGTGGACGTAGGCCATTCTTATAAGGCTGAACCACTTTAAAAATTCTTTGTCTCATTTAAGTTATCTGTGATTAAATAATTAGATATGATTTAATTTTTTACATCAACAAAGATAAACCATGATGAAGAAATACATAAAAGAAAGGGAAGAAAATCTTACAGAGAAAGAGAGATCAGGTGATAATGAACGATGGAAAGAACGAAGGCACAAGATAGAGAGAAAATGAAGAGTACAAAGATACAAATTTGAAAACTAAAAGACGATAAGATTTATTTCGTGCTTAAATACTTTACCTCGGGAATATAGAAAATCAATGATTACAAAGGAGGACGTTTGCGTATCCGGTAGCTAAAAGAAGAAAAATAGCACAAATATCGAAGCAATCATGAAAATTCAAAATATTTATATGGCCTGATACTGTGCACTAAAAAGGAGTTATGTACAATGAATGATTTCCTAAAAACCATATAAACCAATAATCTATGCAGTTTTCAAGCAAAATGTTCCATACTTTTCTTCAACATCAAACTACGAACCATTGGGGGCTTCTGTTGATACCAAATTTAATCTGCTGATGTGGACCCATCATTTGAAGACATGTGTCAACTAACGTGGTAATTAAAAATACTTCTACCGATCAACTTACTACCATCGAGCTACTCAAGCTCCATGAGCGGCTCATACATTCCGAACAGCTCAAGCGTATCGATCAACTTTGGTTCCCCGAGCAACTCAAGCTTGCCGAGATACTAAGGCGGTCCGAGCAACTCAAGCGTGCCAAGCTACTAAGGCGGTCCGAGCAGCTCAAGCGTGACTAGCTACTTAGCGTACAGAGTACTCAAATCAGGATAATCAAAGAGACGACGACTCATTAAATGCTCATTATTATCGTACAGATGTATATGTCTACTAGATAACAACGCATTGTCCTTTCATATGTATAGACCCAAGGCTATAAATACATTGTAACCTCCTCATTAGAAGGGGACTCTGGATCTCTTGGTAAACCAGTTATCGAGAATTCCAGGCAAATAGTCAGCAATACAAAAGTAGTGGACGTAGGCCATTCTGATAAGGCTGAACCACTTTAAAAATCAACTGTCTCATACTTCTTTATTTATTTTTGTCACTCCTTTATTTAATTTTATCCATGATTAAAATAATTAGATCAAATCTAGTTTTTTAAGTCAACACTCTCAATCCATTCATGATGGTTTCACTAGGTATAAGTAGATCAAAATTCATCCTGATCACCAAGACAAGACTACTTTCACTACCCTTTGGGGTATGTTTTGCTACATCGTCTTGCCTCTTTGGTCTTAAAAATTATCGAGGCTACCTACCAGAGAGTAGCTACAAGCATTTTGCATGATCTTATCCATAAGGAGTTTGAGTTTTACGTTGATGACATGATTTTCAAGTACAAAACACGATAGGATCGCGTCCCTTCCCTGAAGAAATTATTTAAATAACTGTGACAGTACCAAATGCTTCTCAATCCACATAAATGCATCTTCGGAGTCGAAAAAGGAAATTTCCTCATCTTTATAGTTAGTAAGAGATGACTCTAGACAACATTTCAAAGCTAAAGTGATCCTTGAAATTTCTCCTCATTGGAGATATAAAGATGTTAGCAGTGTCTTGGGTAAACCCCAATATATCAACAGATTTAGTAGACATTTTGTCTCTATTTGTGAGCCTGTCTTTAAGCTCATCTGAAAATATTTAACAAATAATGGTATGAAGCATGTTATAAAGCCTTTAACAAAATAAATAAGTATCACACCTAACCCTCGGGGATCATGCCATCGTATACTTTTCTTCCTCTATTTCTTTATACCTCACAATTACAAACAGTGCAAGAAAGGTTGTGCTAACCCAATATCTAAAGGAATTATGTAAAGAGAGACATATACTATGCCACTAAAAAATTGGTAGGTTACAAAGTAAATTATATCGTGTTGGAGAATTCTTGTGTTCCCTTAGTGTGTGTCACTCAGAATCTTTAACACTACATATGTGTGTTCCCTATCAAGTTAATATCTCGAATGGATCCCATGAAATATATATTATAAAAACCTTCCTTATCAAGTCGAATGGCCTGCTAGTTACTATTGTTAGCCTAATTCGACATCTCATATGTCATATAGAAATACATAAATGGAAGATAATCCTCTGATGACCTTGTGAACAATCCCATTAGAGAAGCCGATGCATGGGAATCTGAGTTACTAAGCGAGGATATTCTCTGTACTTGTCATGAAGATCTTCTATGGAAAATGTTATTTGATGGAGATACTAACAAAAAAGTGAACGACATTTTCATTATCCCGATTACCTCATATGATTAGCACACTACTATTTGGATTAAGGTTGTTTTACCTTGCACGAATAACATAAAAGGGTTGGAATCTTCCACCATGGACCTCAAGCTTGTCCTCGAGAAAGGAATCCGATACCTCAATGTTTATGGAGAGTCGACTCTCATCATAGGACCAGTTTTTAGGAAATGAAAAGTCAAATATAAGAATATCCTACATTGTCATGCTAACTTCTAAGAGATATCCTCCCAATTTAAACATATCACCTTCCAATACCTTACTCGCACGAGAAACATCTTTTTCGATGCATTGGAAACCTTGGCCTCCATGATCGACATGCCCGAAGGAGAAATAATGCCCCCTTCCAAGTTCAAAAACAATATCCACTAACTCATTTTGATCATTTGTAATACCTAGCCCCAAATATTTTATTTAAATCCCATGTAAAACTGGGATAATACGAAAAATAAGGGGACTTAGATGAGTATAACTAGATTATATCCCTAGTTATTTTAATATAGGGTTCTGATGATATTTATTGGAAAATTATGAGTAAAATATTTAATTACAGAGAATTATTGAATAAAGATTATATATGAAGTATGTTTGGATTATAGAATTAGTAGTTATAAAGTAATTAACTATACATATAGAGATACCTCCTAAGAATTCAGAACTAATGGACCAATGTGATAAACATAGGAATTGGGTAAAGAAGCAGGTCAAATAAACCACATAGGCATAATTTTAAATCTTAGAAGATGTTAAGGGAATAAATGTAAAATAGGTGTGTTAGTCGTTCGAACGACCATGGAGTTCTCTCGAACGAAGTTACAAAATCTCTATCTCCTCCTTGTGATGTCAAGCTCCCATTTGAGGCTCAATTTATTTCAGATCTGATTATCTATCAAAGAGAGAAAGAAGGGTTTGAATTTTCGGCTTCTATATGTTTCATGGATGATAGAAATAGAAACCTTGGATGCATAACCCATTTGGTCAGCCTCTCAAAGTGTTGTCACTTTTTAAACCGTTGATCAAATAATCGTGTCAGTCTGCCATGGACCTTTATCTTTATATCTATAATAATTCCCCAATTCAAATCATTATGCTACGGTGTTGTCACTTTTTAAACCATTGATCAAATAATCGTGTCAACACTAGAGCATAACAATTTGGATTGGGAATTATTATGGACATAAAGAAAAAAGTCCTTGGCAGTAGATGACACAAATGGTTCCTTCCATTTATTCTAATCACTCTTATATTTATCTAAGTAGGTATCCGATTTCTTGGGTGCAATGGTAATATCCACACCATAGATAATTACTTCTCCACTGTCAACAAAAGGGAGTTACGAAATATTTAAGGGAATACTGTTGGGGGGTTGCTTATGGGTATTGTTGGAGGGTTTTGTGGTGTATTTGAAAGGGGTTATTTAGAAGAAGAAGGACACATCATGGAGGTTTTGAGAGGGTTTATAATGGTTCTTTCTTGGAGCTATTTTTGGAGGTTGCATGGTGGAGCTTTGAGTAACTCCTTTTAGGGCCACCTTTGGAGGTGGGGGAGTCACCCATCTTTATCACCACCACCACTATCTTTGGAGTCATTCATGTGGGATAATCTCCTCTTTGCTTGTGATACTCTTTAGTGTATATTGTAGTCTTATGATTGTTCAATATCAAGAGTAGGATGGTCATGAAATACTATTGAGCTTCCAAGTAAACTGGAAATGGACATTTTTATTGTGCATAAAAAAGTAAGAAAATATTTTTTGTGCATATTTTTTAATAAAATTGGAAGGGGTATTTTTATGGAAATGAAAATGTTAGATAATATTATTAGTGTGTTTGCTAATAAAACTGAAATTTATACATTTTTATGGAATAAAAATGTAAGGTGTGTTATTTTGGCATATTCCTAGTGAAAAACAAATAATAACCATTTTTATAGAATAAAAATGTAAGAAGCGTTACTTTGGCATATTCATAGTGAAAAAGAAATAATAGGCATTTTTATGGAATAAAAATATAATGATGCTAATGTTGTCAAAATATTTATGAAATAAATATTTTTAAGTTTCTTGCAAAATGGTGACATTATGAATAAATGGACATTTGCCAAGTTTAAAGAAATTGATGAAATGTCTTTATTTCGTAAAATGCATGATTAATTCATTTGGTAGGATTTCAGTATTGAAAGTCCACTTTCTATGCATACAGACTTGTAGTATTTTTTATAATAAATATGTGAACAAGTTTAAAAAAGATTTTATTGGGTTTAAACATGAAATAATTAAAGTTGAAATTTTAGTCTTCAAAGTATGTGTAATTGGGACTGAAAGACACAGTGGGATTGAAGGTAAAGGACTATATGCTAAATAAAAGAAATGAGAATTTTGTTATAACACTAGCCTTAAGTACAAATGTATTTCTTGAATAAAGAAGTAAGGAAATATGAATGTTTGTAAAATGAAATAATTAAGTGTCAATGGGCAAACATATAATGTTTAGTGAGTATAACTTACTAATGTTGTGAAATATCAACACTTATGTGATTATGAAAGGATTAAGGGTATAAGGGTGTTTATAATAAAGAATAATGTATTTCAAGTGTAGAAAGGTTTTAAGTGTTAAAACACTTAAGAAGTTGGCGGGTACAACTTAATAGCATTTTGGGTGAAATTAACACTTGTGAAAATGGAGTAAAAGTGTAATTTGGAAACAAATGGGTAAAATTCTAATTTTACTCAAAGTGAAATATTTTTATGAAATAAAAATGTTGGAAAGGATGTTACACAGAGTGGTCCAAAATCAATATGATCTGTGGAATACAAATCAAGGTTAAAGTGTAAAGGACACAAAATGGTAGATTTTCAAGTGTAACACAAATTGGGGGTGATAAAGTCCCGAGCTTTGGATTTGATCGGGTAAAAAGGAAAGGTAATAATGTGGGAACTAGTAAAATGTGAAATTATAATAAAGGCACTAGGATGACACTGGAAATAAGTAAGAAGGGCTCCAAGCCCTTGGGTGAAAATCCGTAAACCATTGGCCAGAGAATATGATACGCATAGCCATCGGTGTGGAACCCGTGTAAGTATGAGGTAAATGGTAAAATTTGGGGAAAGATAAAAGGAAAAAAGGAACTCATGTAATAAAATGGGTTATGTGGTGAACCGTGTTAATACAACCAACTTTGAATGAATGAAATAAATGTTCAAGTAAAGATTAAATGGCCAAGTAAATGTGTAAGCCAAGTAAATGTGTAAATCTATAAATGTCCATGCTAAGGCAAAAAGGCTAGAGTAAAGTGGGCAAACTAGTGTTTTAGTGTGGAACCCAATGTGTTAAACAAAGTGGGAAATGCTAAGCATGATTAACGAAAGTCTTTCAAGATTAAGGTAAATTAATCTAAATGTGTAAGTTTTGGAAGTAAAACGGTTACTGCATTTTAATATGTATTTTCAAAGGTATATCTCGTGGGGAACAAATTTTGTTCTTAGCCCATAAAAACAGTCGACATGGCCCAATAGATTTATAAAGCATCCTAGCCTCACATTGTAAAAAGAATCTGCATGCGTGTGCAGTCCACACTGCCCCAAAACCAAGTCAATCCTCTATAATCTCGTGTAGATAGTCAAGGGATTCATGGATCATCATGGGCATCGTGGAGTTACTCGAAGAATGAGGATTCTACATATATAAATGGTAACCCTTGTCCCAGGGCATAGGGGCATGTAACCAATCATATTGAGAGATAATAAATAAATAGTAGACCTCTCCGTGGATGTAGGCAAGTTGTCGAACAATGCACATATTTATGTTATGTGTGTATTTTTTGCTTTCCTTATTGATTGTGATTGTTCCTCGTAAAACCTATATTGTGATATTTATTGATTTGGTGTCGTCTGTGGGAACAACTATTATTCCTATGAGAACACTCAATAATTGAAAGCCCTCAATGTCTCACCATAGCAGTAACATCCCTCAAGTCGTCGATGTTCAGGAAGAAACTTCCCCTCCCAGGGTAAGATCTGAAGTTCGCCAACTAAATCCAAGGCTTCACCAGCAAAGGAAGCCTTTTAAGAGAGTCACGAACTACCGAGGTCCACACATATTTCCATGTTGGTCGACACCTATGAGGCTAGACTTCTAGAACAAGAAGAAGCCACTCGTTTCCAAGAAGAGGAGAATGCTCGCTTAAAAAGGTGACAAGAAAGAATGGAGAGGGATCTCCATAGAAATAGAAGAAGAGTCTATGATCAGACTCTTTGTCCTCAGGTGAGTGAGTCTTACAACCGAGGAAGGAACCCCAGGCGCGACTAAGGGAGAATTAAGAAAAACAGGTTAGAGGAAGGTCGATCAAAACGACTACAGCCAGCTCGATACCGTGGGAGTCCTAGTGGATAGAATGACGAAATTAGGAGTCTGTTCCATAGGGAGATGGATAAGAACCCAACCCATCGAGGGGCCGAGTCCACACGAGAGCTATTTATAAGATCTCTTAACACCCAGATGAAGTCCCTCTTTTCAAAGGCAATAAAAGAAGAAGAGCCCGCCCAAAAGTTTGCAATCCTTAGATTCAAGATCTATGATGGGAAAGCTAACCCTATCGATCATGTCCAGCAGTACAGGCAGGCCATGACCTTGTGGAGGCACAACGATGTGTTGATATGTCACATCTTCCCTTCCAGCCTACACGACATGGCCCAAAAATGGTTTGAGAGGCTGCCATATAGAATTATAAAGAGCTTGAAGGCTATAGCTGAATTATTCATAGCTTGCTTCATAACCAATAACTCCCACCCCAAGCGAATGAATGAACTTGTCACAATGAAGAAAAAGCCACAAGAGAACCTTAGGGTGTATGCCAAGTGGTACTGGGAGATTTTCAATGAGATTGAGGACTTCTCAGAGAAGGTTTCCATAGTGTCTTTGAAGATCGATTTGCCAAGCACTTCCTTATTGTACCAATCCCTAACTAAGAAGGAGGCTAATTGCATCGATGACCTAATGGACCGTATTAAAAATACACCAAGGTCGAAGATGTAATCCATCTTAATGTAGTGGACGTTGGTCGCATGAAGACGAATAAAGGGATAAAGAAAAATGATTCCGAGAAGAAAGGAAACAGGAATGGTACTAAAAATGGCAACAAGAAAGACCCTCAAATGCGTTCTAAGTTGTTAACACAGTCCTAAAAGAACCGATATACAAAATCCTCACTAAGATCAAGGAAAATCCATTTATCAAGTGGCCCAAAAAGATGGGAGGATATCCAATGAAGTGCAATAATGCACTGAGGTGTGCGTTCCACAAAGAGGGCAGTCACATGACTGAACATTGCAAAACACTTAAATCTCATCTCAAGGAGTTGGCCCAGGCTGGTCATCTCAACAAGTTCATAGATAAGAAGGCAGAAAAATTCGCAGCCAATGGTGACCAAAAGCTAGATAACGTCCTCGAGGATAAGATAGGCCATGAGTTCGCAGTAATTCATGGGGAATCAGACCTCAAGCAAGTACAAGGAAACGCTATTCGGATAGAATTTAAGAAGCTTACTGCAATTATACAAGACTTTTAAATAGACCCCACTTAGGCCGGGAAGCGTTGTCGACCAAAAGATGTCGACTACAGCAAACACATTGTGTTTACCGAAGATGACTTAGTTGGGATGAGAACCTATCACTATGAGGCATTGGTCATTGCACTCAGGATATCTAATTGGGACATCGACAGGTTGCTCATCGATCAAGGTAGCTTTTTCGAAGTGATGTGCCTAGACTTATTCCATAAATTGAAGATGAATATTACCAACCTCAAAGAGGACACTATTTCGCTGGTCGGCTTTGTAGGAAAGATAAATATGCCACTGGGAAAGATAGTCTTACCAGTAAAGGCAGGAAGTATTTCGAAGATGATCAAGTTTTTGGTGGTAGATATCGAATACCCCTATCATGCCATTTTGGGTAGGGGATGGATCCATGCCATGAAGGTCATTCCATACTCATATCATCAGAAACTCAAGTGCATAACATACCGGGGGGGGGGGGGTCGCGATCCATATTGACCAAGATTTAGCCAAAAAATACCTCATCGCCGTTATCCATGCCAAACACGAGAAGAAAAATGGAGATAATAGAGTCCAGGAGGAATCCCAAGAAGGTGTGTTGCCTTTAAAATAGTAATTATGGTACGACCGATAAGGGGTGGAGGAAAATAGGGTCCACCCCGCAAATAGGGTCATTGAAGACCTAGAATAGGTTTCAACTGGATTCAACTTACTTGTAAGGAGATTTCTGATCGGTGCCTCCGTCATCGACTAAGAAAGGAAGGAGATCACCACGTTCCTCCAGAGAAATATAGATGTTTTCTCTTGGGAACCATACAAGCTTCCCAGGAGAGACCCTTAATTGCATGCCATCAACTGCACGTCGACCCAGCTTTCAAACCAGTCACTCTGAAGGCTCATCGAACAGCCCCAAAAAAGGTAAAGGAAGTAGAGAAAGAGGTAGGAACGTTACTAGATGCAGGTTCCATTCGAGAAGTTTAATTACTCAAATGGATATTTAATCCAGTCGTAGTACCCAAAAGCAACGGAAAACTGTAGAATTTGTATTGACTTTACCGACCTCAATAGGGCCTGTCCAAAAGATAGTTTTCCTCTCCCAAAGATAGACCAACTGGTCGATGCCAATGCAACACATGAAAGAATGAGATTTTTGGATGCTTACTACGGATACCACAAAATCCTACTTTATTTGCCAAACTAAGATAAGACCTCCTTGATAACGCCTATTGGGTTATATTATTATAAAGTCACGTCGTTCGGCCTAAAAAATGTAGGAGCGACTTATCAGCGACTAATCACCAGGATGTTCAATAAACAAATGAGAGAAACAATGGAGGTATACATCGACGACATGCTCATCAAAAGTAAACTCAAGGTCAACCATGTCTTACACTTATAAGGAACCTTTGAGATCCTCAGGAATTAACAGATGAAACTTAATGCTAAGAAGTGTTCATTTAGTGTCCAGTCAGGAAGGGTCCTAGGATATCTGGTCAGCAAAAGAGGGATTGAAAACCCTGATCAGATCGACGCCATCTGAAAATTCCACCCCCCTCTGACGATTAGATATGTCCAGATGTTGGTCACACTCAACCTCTTCATCTCTAAGTCTTCAAACAAGGGATCAGGCTAAGAGTAGGCATTGCATTGGTTCCCCCAGAGAAGACTGTGCTCGAACAAGGGATCAGGTTAGGATTTGAAGCCTCTAACAACGATGAAAAATATGAAGCACTAATCGTCGGCCTTTGCAAAGTATAATTTCTAAGGGAAAAATTCCTTTGGGTATTTGGCGATTCAAAGTTAGTGTCCAATCAAATAAGTGGAGACTTCAGAGCCAAGGATGAGAGGAAGGAAGCTTACCTCACTATTGTAAGCTTACTTATGGAAAAGTTTGAGAGACTTATTGTTCAGCAGTTCCCTAGGAGGCAGAACAGTCACGTCAATGCCCTATCAGCACTAAGCTCCGCCATGAACTCCAACCTAAGGAGATCCATTCAAATAGAATTCCTCACGTAACTAAGCATTAACCAGACAGTCGTAGAGCAAGTCCTCCACATAGAAAAGGCACCAAGTTGGATGGATCCCATCATAATTTATTTACAAAGTGACTCACTTCTAAGAAATAAGAGATCGACACATTAGATAATAGCCAATGATGCTATCTTTCATGCATATCCTTAAGTAATACTATATACAAAGTCTTTCGCTAGACCCTACCTCTAGTGCGTTCACCGAGAAGATGTCAAACAGGTTCTTAGTGAACTTCATGAAGGAATTTGTAGGAGTCATGCAGGAGGAAGCTCTTTGAATTTTTGAGTAGTCAATGAGGGGTATTAGTGGTCGTACATGTAGAAAGATGTTGTAGTTTATGTTCAGAAGTGTGAGAAGTGCCAGAAGCACTCTAGTATGGTCCACCAACCAGCTAGAAACCTCAAGTCCTTAACTAGCCCATGGTAGTTCACCCAGTGGGGTTTGGATATTTTAGGGCCTCTCCCTACTATATCTGGAAATTGTAAGTATATGTTAGTCGACACTGACTACTTCATCAAATGGGTAGAGGCAGAACCACTCGCAAACATCCTAGACTCTGACATGACAAGGTTCATTTATAAGAACATCATCACCCATTTTAGGATGCCAAGGAAAATCATCACTGACAACAGCATGAAATTCGAAAGTGGCTTCTTTCAAAGCTTTTGCAACGAGCATGACATTAAGTACCACTATAGTTCTATAGCATATCCCAGAGCAATGGGCAACCTGAAGATTTTTACAAGTGAATGATCGATGGACTAAAGAAATGGATGGAAATAGCTAAAGGTGCCTGGGTAGACGAGCTACCTCACGTTTTATGGGCTTATTGGACAACCTCTAGGAGAGAAACGGGAGAAACCCCCTTTGCGCTTGCCTATGGAATGGAAGCAGTCATCCCGCTGGAAGCAGAACTCCCTACTATAAGGATTACCTTGATTGACCAAGGCCTCAATGATGAAGCATTACTCACTGAGCTTGACTTAGCTGATGAGCGACAAGAACTGGCATTAGTTAAGTTAGCATCTTACCAACACGAACGAGCCAAATAATACAATAAAAAAGTCAATATGAGGAAATTTCTAGTAAGGGATTGCGTCCTAAGGAAAGTCCTCGGCAATGCTGTGAGACCATCAGACAACAAACTAGGACCAAATTAGGAGGGAGCTTTCAAGATAATAAGAGACAACTTACAGGGGGCCTATCACTTAGAAACGCTGGAGGACAGGGGGATTCCAAGGGCCTGGAATGCATCCAACCTTAAGAAGTTTTACTTTTAGACTTATATATCTTTTATTTTTCAGCATCATTACTTTAGGCAAATCTTCATTTACAAACTGATGTTGCCTTTTGTTTATCATTTTTATTCAATAAAGGTAGATTGGCCTATGCATTCTGAACATCTTGACTGTTTAATATCTCTTGATAAAACTTCAATACACATACTTTCTAGGCAATATGCGCCATCTCAAAACATAACAAAAACATCAAGTTGGTCAACTTGCTCCAGTCAAGGAATAGAGCTCCTATGGTAGTAACTTTGTGCCATACTTATTCTATGCAAAGCTAAAATATATATATAAAGAATGGTTTATAGTTAACCTTCCTCAGGTTTTTGTTGAAAACACAATTGGCCTCTTGAGTTTCTCCGACAAAAATGAAAAACCTATAAGGGATCCTTAGGCAATAAAGCTAACTCAAGGTTGGTCACAAACTTAGGTTAGTTGAAAACTCATGTTCGAATGGATGTCCCCTTAACCAGGTACATTTTTTACATCGCCCGACTTAGGCCTATGGAAGTGTAATGACTCGACCTAAAAGGTAAAGTGGCATGGAATGATATGGAAAATACATATTGGACTGGGAGAATGTTCAAACACACGAGATAAAAAAAACTCAATGTCATTTAGTCGATAGACAAAATGATTAAAGTTTTGTACTCACTCATTTATACTATGATAAGATTTATCATGAACCTTTTTTGGTCAAGCACTATACCAAGAAACCAATAAGTAAGGTTAACACATGTTTAGTCAGCAAATGCTCAAAACATAAATAATGAACTTATTTATCATTAAGAATCATATGGTTACATTTACATCAAAACACCAAAAAAAAAATACTTAAAGACCTACGATGGCCCAGCGTGATGAGTAAGGTAGTCCGCTACTCAAGCTCTCCGACCGTCACCAGGATGGGGAACTAAGTCTTCCTCAAATATATCTGGGCGTGGATATAGAAGCTACACCGAAATAGAATCTATTAGGATCCATCGATCATCCCTCGAGAAG
This sequence comes from Sambucus nigra, assembly GCA_949130495.1. Lineage (NCBI taxonomy): Eukaryota > Viridiplantae > Streptophyta > Magnoliopsida > Dipsacales > Adoxaceae > Sambucus > Sambucus nigra. Next base: position 302,512,658 of record OX422207.1, on the reverse strand, counting down.
GGATTTTGCAGAACAGATGATGAAACAGTCTGATATTTATACCACAGGGCGGATTCCTTAGGAAATTTCAATTCCTTAAGAACATTCTACTATCCCCTGGCAAAGGCAAGTTCTTTGGCCTCTTTCAATCTTAGTGGGGCATATGTCCAACCTTGGTCACACCGATCAACCCAAACCCCCCTTTTAGAATAACTCTCTCAATCGTGAGACATCCGTTTGAAGACCATCAACAATCACATATTCTCAACAAACATCTTCTTTCAGCTCGACAATATCCCTGTTGGAAGCTTGATTGTTAGTATGAGAAACCACAGCAGATGATGATGAGGAGACCAAATGGCGTGTTTTCTCTAAGGCGATAAATTTCTCTCCTCAAAGCTTCATTCTCTCTTTGTAGCAATTCCCCCACCTGGTTGATTTCAGATGCATCCAGAAGCTTTTCTTTTAAGGTGTCCATGTCCTACTACACAGAGGCACCTATTCCCTCCATCTCATTGAGCCTATCCGTTATCTTGGCAACAACCTCAGACTGATCTTTATAATCTTGGTTTCTTTCCCTTAGGGATTTACATATCCTTACAAAAGTTCGACGTGATTGAGCGCTTATGTTTGGACAAAGAATCTGCCCTAGATGGGACTTAACAAGGATATATTCATCTAAATCAATGAGCTACAACAAACCAAATAAGCAACATAAGTATCAAGAATTCGTAATGAAATAAAAAATTTACTTTTTCATTAAATCAAAGGGCACATGCCAGTACAACGAATGTAAGAATAAAAAATATAATAAGTGAAAAAAAATAAGAGTAAGGCCTAAAATTCTTAGGAGGGCTCAACCTGGCCAGATGTGGAGAGCCATTTCCCTTTATCATCATTTTGGTAGACATGAACCTCCCCTTTACCAGCACTTGGGGAAGCTCCACCAATTGGGATAATGGCCCCCTCTGGATTGACTAGTGTAGCCCCAATAGCAAGGGTAATGGGACCCATTACATCGTGAGCATCTGGTTGGGAAGATGGAGACTCTTCAAAAAGATTGGACTAGGATGATGCCAAGAGAAGAGGGAGAATCAACAACAGCTCCAACAGTAGTCAAGGCTTGGTCCCAGCCTCTCTTAAAACATGCTTGCCGAAGATAAGCAATCTGGCATTCAGTGTCATCATATGATACATCCTAACATTCATTATATCCACTTTCTCGAATGGTCACTACTTCCTCCTTTAATTTCTCAACATCTGCGACCAACCCCTGATTTGCCTCTACCACTTCCAGCTTGTCTTCAATCACAAAACCACAAGCTTCGCAGAGGTTAGACAACTCTTTAGCATTCTTCTCCCTCTTTTTGTCAAAGGTAAAATTCGTGTCAGTAAGGGCCTTCTCAAAAGACCTTAGATCTTCATTCAGCTCTAAGTTTCTCCTCGACAACTCAACTCAATAGTAGAGCAACACAATATAGTTAAGAAAAACTACAAAACATAAAAAACACAGGATAAGCATGAGATGTTAGAGGAAAACATAAAACAAAGAAGTATAGAGAAACGATTACTTACCAAAGGAAGCCCTTGGCAGACTTGATCGCTAACTGGTCTCCCATGTGCTCAATGAGTGCTCATGATCAGCTGCGAGCACTACTTTCTCCGGTAGTAGGGGGCAAGTTGAGGAGCAGCAGCCAACGAGGCTCCCTTAATAACAACAACATAATGCATTATCGAGGCCTATCCCCTTCTTTTTTTCTCCTTCTCTTTCTCTCTCTCTTTCTCTCTCTCTCTCTCTCCTCTACTTCTTTCTTCTTTCTTTGCACCTCTTTCTATTGAGCCACCACCTTGGAGCTTCCAATAGAGTCTCCATCCTTCTACATGAGGAACTTCATCCTATTGGATAACAGATCATCATCATCATCATCATCATCATCATCATCATCATCATCATCATCATCCGGGATTAAGATTCTTCTCCTGAAAGGGGCTATCTCTTCTTCACTAGACTCTCATTCATTGGGCTCTTCCTTATTTCTCTCACATTCACCACTTCCTTCCTCACTTCCTTCTACCTGATCCTCCCGGAGCTACTCTCTTCCTCTTCCTCTACCTCAACAGGTTCAGAAGTACCACCAACTTCTTTTCCTAGAACCTCTAGATGAGGGATTGTGTCTATTAGATGAGCAATAAAGCTGGAAGTAGTATTCCTATATTCTGGCAAGAATGTAGCAGACCGATGATGTTCCCCTTCAAAAATAATATCTCTTATCCTCCAAGATTTCATAAGTTCAACAACTCGGATCTCGTAAAGAGTTGGCTCTTGATTCTTGGCTTTTGCTATAAAAGAAAAAGAAGGAAAAATCAGAAGGAATGCACACAGAGGAAGGAAAATAAGCAATAAAATAGAGATACAGAAAATAACCTGTATATTCATCCCCAAAGGTAGGGATTCGAGGTCCCAAGTACCTTATGCCCCCTTATTGGGGGAGGAAATTGTCAATTCCTGGAAATAAAACCTTCATACCAATAGTCTTTATGGGAATCAGGTGGATTTACTACTAACACCCTATTAGGACTTCTTGCCTTCAAGTATAGAAGACACCCACTATTGCGAGAGAATGAATAGCAATAGCAAATCTCAACTAATCCTAAGTTTGTGCCATAAAGGTGGTTTATCCTATGGACTCCATTAACAACCTTCCACACTTTTAGATAACATTGAATAGGGACCATGTTAAAGTATTGGAAAAAAATGTAAAAATAGAGGGTTAGGGGGAAACTTTAAACCCCCTTGTGAAACTAATAGAACATGGATCCAATAACCATCTTCTAGGTCGCGAACGTTTTTGGGGGACTGACGTACACTCTAGCTCTACCTAATCAGGTATATTGTAACGCTTCTTAAACTCAGGCAAAGACATATTATCAAGAATCACCATGTGACAAAACATAAAAACCCTAGCTACAACAGAAGATCGAGGCACAGAAGAAAGAAAAATAGAAAAAGAAGAAGGTCAAAACTTACGAGATAAAGAGGAGACTTGGAAAGTTGAGAAAGTCTTGATTGTGAAGAGTGAGAGTAAAGAATGAAGCCTGAACATACAGTTTGCGCAAAAAATGAACAAATATGATGAACTGACGGTTGGGTTTTTTACATACCAAGTTTCAAACACTCAAGTGACGTTTTGCACTTCTAGAGGAAGATTTGGCGCTTTAATATCTCATAGAAAGACAAGCGCACCTCTCCTACTTCAATAAATTACAAGTATTCCACTGACAAAGCTACACCCATAGCCACATGTAAAATCCATTGGCCCAAGCAATGTCCCAAAGATTTTAGGGGAAATTATAGGGACTAGATTTTGTACTTATCCCACAACAACGGCCGACCTGGCCAAATAAATTTAGAAAGCAGGCCAGCCTTACATCGTAAAAAGAATCTACTTGCATGTGCAGTCCACACTACCCTAAATCCCAGTCAATCCCCTATAATCTCGTGGGTATATTCAAGGGATTCATGGATCATTATGGGCATTGTGGAGTTGCTTGAAGAATGAGGATTCTACATCTATAAATTGTAACCCCTGGCCTAGGGAATAGGGGTATGTAACCAAGCATATTGAGAGATACTTAATACAATAGTAAACCTCTCCATGTATGTAGGGAAGTTCCCGAACCACATACATAGTTGTGTTGTGTGTGTGATTTTCTGCTTTCTTTATTGATTATGATTGTTCCCCGTAAAACTTGTATTGTGATATTTTTTTATACCACATATCTATATGTTTGTTGATAGATATATATTTTTGTATGCAATGATTGTAGCGTGTGAGTATTCCTTTATACCGTTCTTTTCTATACCGCTTGTATATCCCCACTAGGCATAAGCTCACATCACTACTTTGTCACAACAGGTTGGGTGAGGGTTCATATTTTGAGGGCATTTTATAGGTATGTATATCTTATTTATGTGTTACGTCAGTTGTTCTATTTACTTGGACTCCAGGGTGCTCCTCGTGGGTCCCTCATGTAGCTCATCTCGAGGTTTGAATCACATGCTAACAAGTGAAATGACAATTAAAATAAAACTAGACTAGAAGCATTATTTAGGCTGTTTCATTTCACTTCACACCTAACGCTCATGTCGGATCGGACTGGGTTGACTCATAGGTAACCCATAAATTTGGGTCAGGGCATTACATTATATGAATCTCTCTATAGAATTAGATCTAGATAAAGTTAGGCTATAGTGATATCTGGTACCTCCTCAAGTATGATAAATATCCTCAAGTGGATGATAAGTGGTACTTCATAACTTTTTGAAAACTTGCAGCTCAATAAATTATCTACGATAAAGAGCATTTCAAAAGTAACTTCGATGGAACCCATTTGCAATGCATTAGGGGGGCTGACACTAAAAAGATCATGCAAAAGATCCATAAAGAGAAAAGTGGACCCCATGTGAATGGTCATATGCTTGGATGATCATCCATCAAGGGTACTACTTAACTGCTATGGTTCAAGATTTTGTTGATTATGTTAGAAGGTTACTTAAATGCCAATAATTCGCTAACTTTCAACACCTGCCTCCCCGAGAGTTGTACAACATGAGTTCAGCCTATGCCTTCTCAACTTAGGGCATTGCCATCATTGGTAAAGTCAATCCTAAATCATCAAATAGGTATGAATTGGTATCGGATAATGAGATTCACTTTGAGGCATAAGTTATATAAGGAATCGACAAGTATTATATTAAGAGGCACAAATCTTCTCCCTGTCGACTATGAAGCCATGGGGCGGTCGAATATGATAACAAAAGCCTCAAGACCATAATCAATAAGATGACTAAAATTTGATGTGACCGAGATATTCGAATTTCTTATTCACTCTGAGTTATAGCACAATTATCAAAACACCAATTGGGGCTACCTCTTATTCTTTGGTTGGCACGAAGGAGGTCCTTCATGTGGAACTTGAGATACCCTCTTCGTAACTTATGCTCGAAAGACAAGATGGAGAAGTTTATTGGAAGCAAAACCGTTACGATGAACTTGCAGACTTGGATGGAAAAAGATTAAAGTCTTTATATGATATACAAGGATACTAGGTAGGCTCTATAAAATGAAGTCTCTCTAGTAACTACATGAATGTATAGTATGTCTTCCACCTAAGAAGGTCCTTAGACCTTCCTTTCAATTATCAAGACCGTTCAGTATCTCTCTCACTATGGTAGCAACAAGTTATGATTTTAAGAGATTCAGAACATAATAGTGGTGTAGATGTGTATATAAATAACCACATAATTAACGAAAAGTTTTTATGATCAGTTCTCAGTTAAAGGGTATGCCTCAGCAGCCGCATAGCCACTATAGTGTTATGTGAGTAGTCATCAATAAATAAGGTTAGATGATTAAGTCCAAGACGCCATTGAGTCACACAAGCGTTGACTAAAAAACTTATTGGATAAGCAAGTCCAAGTCACTAGTGAGTCACATGACAAGTGACCAACAAAATATATTACACGAGAAAGTCCAAGCCACTAGTGAATCAAATGAGTAGTGACTAACAAAAGGTATGCATGAGAAACCCTAAGTTATTAGAGATTCATAAGAGTAATAAAGAGGATTTGTGAGAAACACTAAGTGATAGAGATTTTAAAGAGAAACAAGTACACGAGTCACATTGCCTGCCTACTAAAGTAAGGTTATGAGCAGTTGCTCAAGAAATATGGTAGAATGTATTTGAGAACCTCATTTACTAACACCTAGTATTATTGTTTGAACATAGCCTTACTTAGCTAGAAGCCTTAGTCGATCAAGTAGGGCTAGAGTAGATGACCAATTAGGACCTTACAAGATTTTTGGTTTGAAGGCTGAGGGTATGTTTTGTTGATCAAGCTATGGTTCAACCACTTCAATATCGTAAGAAATAGAGAATACATAAGCGAGGGAATAAGAGGTTACTCGTACGCAATCACATTACACACTCCACAATTTTTAATTAGAGAGCAACTAGTGAGTTTCACTCAAGACATTTTTAATAAAGAAAATGGACAGGGACCCTTAAGGTCACTCATAACTTTTTGAAATTCTTCACTAAGTAACAGTTTGCAAATAGAAAAAATAATATCTTTTAGAGTTAGGCCCAAAAACATTGTTTTTTTGCCCACTATTACACCAGACATCACTCCACAACATGCAGATCGTGGTAGACATTAAAAAATAGTAATAAGGACAAAAGTATTCTCAAATATTTCTCACATGGGAATATCCCTTTGGCACGCATCTGACATGTCATCCTTAATGTTTCACTATAAATAGAGAACTTCATGCATAGTCAATATCATCTTCCCATTATCGTTGTCACTTTGCACAAATTCCCAAATATACTCTCTCTTTTCTCTCTCCTTGATATTGAAGTTCTGATCTCTTCACTCTTAGAAAATCTCTTCTCTCAGGTAGTTCATTCCTTTATTATTATTTGAAAGTTATATTGAGTCATTTTTTTATCATTATTGTAACTGGAAGTATCATTATTATATATAACAGTTGGTTTTTGTTCTCTTCTTTTTTCTTGAAATATTTTTACCTAGAAGATTTTTTTCATTTAAGTGGGTCACACCTCACCCATTATAGCTATCCATAGACCCTGGTACCATTACCCTCATACATTTGGTAGCTATGATAGGGTCGTATTCTAGTTACCATGTAAAAAGAAGGGTACAATGTTTCGAAGTAGTTGGTCTTTGAAGACACTTTGATAGGAAACATTGTTCAAATTTACCAAACCACTAATGTACTCATCATTGTTACCCGAGAAAGAGGCCCTGGACCCTTCGTGGTCCAGACGAGCAACTCAAATGCTCCATAGTTGAATGCGATGAATATTAGGAGTTTATTTTTACTTTTTGATTTTTAGAGGAAACACAATGTAAATATTGTAAGTATGGGCTAAGTTCGTAGTACACCAGTAGTGGATCTTGCAGGAGGAGCTGGGGAAGCAAAAGTGGTTCCCACAAGGAAGGTTGTTGCCGAGTAGGCCCTAAACCCCATGAGCTTACCACCAACAAATAAAATGGAGGTGGAGTAATCTCTTTCCAAGGCGTTTATAATGAAGGAGGTAAAAAATCTCCTTGTACTCTGATAAGAACCCCCGATCATGCATGAGGAATGGAAAACCCCTTATCCAGATAGTGTCAATGAGAGGACGTACCCCAATGGGTATGTTCCACAAAAATTCATGAAGTTTAATGGAAATCAATAAAACCATAGAGAGAACGTAAAGAGGTTTATAAAATATCTCAGTATGCACTACAACGATAAGTATTTGAAGTTGAGGGAGTTCTCAAAGACTCTCACTAGAAAAACTTACTTGTGGTACTCTCATCTAGCGCCAAATACCATTCTCACTTGGGAAGAGATGCATGGAAAATTTTTACAAAAATTATTTTTGGTTAAATATGAGTTTACTAGAGAGAACTTGTCCCAGGAAGTGAAAAAATCTGGCGAGCCGTTGATGCAATCCATCAAGAATTTTAGGGAGAAATCATTGAATGTCCACAAGGAGGTCACCTAGGTTAGGCTACTGCATATTTGTGTAGAATACTTACGTAGGATTACAAATTCCACTTGATTAACGAAAGATGAAAAGGGACATTTCTCAATTTCACATGAGTGATGAGGAATATATACATGATTATCAAGCCAAAACCCAATGGTTGGATAATTCAAGTGGACATTCTAATAGAAAAATTCCAAATCTCTCAGCGATAAGCACTTAATTATGTGGAAGTTAGACCCAAAAGGAAAAACGGTTGTTCAAATACACAAGAATAATTTTGAAGGAAAAAGAATGTTTGGGAGTGATGTTCCACCACCACTACCATGAAGCGTTGAGGGGGAGGCAGGCCCTCTTAAGTGGAACGGTCAAGTATGAACGACTAATGAGAATGCCGATTTAAAATTTTACGAGCTTCACTAGAGAGTTTAACACGCCATAAAAAATTGTTACTATCTGTGTAGGATAATAAGTGAGAGAGTTTCAAATATCATTTTGTACATTCCTCACACGGATGTCAATACGAACCCATTGCCAACCCATTGATATGGTTCTACAAATATAGTAATAGTGCATGACTGGGACAAGATAATAAAGTCTCAATAATGGCTAAAAAATAATAAAGTGTGTGACTAATGGATGGTTAGTGTGTCCAACATGGATTTTAAGAGTGATTGGGATGAAAAGTTAGAAATTGAAACGGAAATGACAGTATAGTTCTTGTTCTTAATGAAGGGAGAACGTTTGAGGCCAAATATATCTTTAATGCTCAGACTTATGACGTAGAAATCGATTCAAAGTGCACAACAATTGCATGACCCTATTAGAAGACTCTTAAAAAATTACACCTTAGAGGTGGTGTTTTAGGAGGAAAATTGATATTTAACCTTCTTCCACAACATAACTTTGTATGTTACTTCTTTAGTAAACAAAATTAGTTTCTAATGAGCACTCTTGTATTATGGGGCACTGACTAACATCTTACCCATCAACACTCTCGATGAGATGAGATTCCCGCAAGAGAAAATTATGCCAGTGCCTTTAGTGATTTTTGGATTTGATAGCATGGGTCTGCGATCACTCGAATATGTGAAAATTGGGATTAAGTTGGGAAATTTCACTTCCCATGGCAAATTCCATGTCATTAATGTCAATATAAGTTATCAACTCCTGATTGGCCGAGTATGGATGCATACTCATGGAATTGCATCTTCTAAGTTCCACCAATGTGCAAAGGCTAACTTTTATAGGAAATAAATACTGATTAAATCCACAAAAGACCCTTTCGCAGTAGAGGAGTCCCATTTAATTATGCGACATTTAATACAAAATTGTATAAAGGGAGGAATAAGTTGTTGATAAAGGAAACATAGGAACCTTGAGTTTTTTGAGAAGGAGATAAAGCTAAAACATCCATTCACGATATGTTAGGTCCACAAGTGGTACCTCCTAAAAAGAAAGGCAAAGAAAAGACAAATATAAACAATGATTCAAGACATGCGCAGACTTGAAATAAAGTTATTTTGCCCATCTCAATGTCAATTACCATTTATAACGGTTTAAGCCAGTGGCATTTTGGGATAAAAACATTGACCCGGTGTATGATTGCTTTGTGATAGATGATTCCCACGTAGCACAACATGTCAAAGAACTCACGGAGGCACACAAGTGTATTCATCCCAAAAGAAGCTTCAAGCGATTAAATAATTGAACTTAGTAGAAGAAGACGAAAATAAGAGGCCCATTTTCATCTCAAAAAGTTTAAGTTAAAAGAAATGTGAAGAAAGTGTCAGTGCGTTCAAAGAATTCACCCATTTGGTTTCATGTAATTACACGAGATGCTGGGAAAATATCCTAACGCAAGATCTCATATGTTAATTATTTTTCCTAATGCCTTACCAGTGAGGGAGGCCATGTGCACTTACAAGGCTTAGTTAGATATAAAGATCAAGCATAAAGTGAAGAAGTTGATCGTTGTCGGTTTTATCAACCCCATTCAACATCATGTCTGGCTATCAATTATTGTGTCCATCGCTAAGAAAGACAAGAAGAAAATCGAATCTATGTGGATTTTAGAGTTTTAAACCGGGCCTATCTAAAGGATTAATTTATTTTGTGAAGAATTGATAATTTGGTAGGCGCCATTACCAGTCATTAGATGTATACTTTTGTGGATGGATATATTGGCTACTATCAGATTAAAATGGATCTGATGGATGCAAAGAAGATGAACTTTTCGACCCCTTTTAGGAAACTTTCACTATATGATCATGTTTTTGGTTTCAAGAATGCTGGAGTAACGTACTAGGGAATTATGATGAAAATATTTCATGACATGTTTCATGTGTCATGTTGGAATTATTTATGCATGACCTAGTGGTAAAATACAAGAAGGAGAGAAGGCACATTCAACATCTAAGAAGAGTTTTCGAGAACTACCGGATGTACAAGATGAGGATGAACCCTTCAAAATGTCCTTTGGGGTTAAGGAGGTTAAATTCCTTGGATTTGTTGTAAAAAGGTAAGGGGTGAAAGTTAATATTGAAAAATAAAAGGAAATTTTGATGATGCCACCATCGAAAAGTCAGAGATGTCATAAAGGCTTCTAAGGAAAAGTTTCTTATTTGAGATGGTTCATACCAGCATTGGTAGAAGTCACTCATCCTTTCTTGCCACTCATGAAATATAAGGTGAAATTGGTGTGGGGGGGGGGGGGGGGGTGGGGGGGGGGGGGAAGCAGAAAGCATTTGAGAGAATTAAAGAGATTTTTACTTTTTCTTCAACTATGATTCCACCAGAAGAAGTTAAAACTTTTCTTTTATACCTCACTTGTACCGAGTGGTATATTGGGGTTTTGATCGCCAAGAGAACGAAGGGAAAGAGCAACCTATGTATTATGTGTCATGGGTGATCTCTGGGAAAGTATCTAGATATATAAGCACGAAAAGACATTACTTCGTCTTGGTATTTATGGGCCAAAAGTTATGACACTATCTACTCGCATTCAGTGTGAATTCCATTAACAAATGTGATACTATTAAATGCCTTCATATGAGAACTATTTTGATAGGGCGAGTGTCTATATGGTTCCTAATACTTTCAGAATACGATTTGAAGTGACTTCATCCAAAGGTCATCTGAAGTTAAGTAATAGCAGACCTACTAGCCAACTTATAAAGCCAGAATTCAAAGGGCCTGAGCGAGGAGCTACTAAGGGATAACTTCCAAGCTTGTTTGAATGAAGATGTGGAAGAATGAAAGATGGAATTTTATTCTTCGTGTGCATAAGGTACTGGGGGAGTAGGAGTTATCCTCTTTAATGACAAAGAGAAACTCACCCTTTCTTAGGAAGTAGACTTCAAGTTCTCAAACAACGAAGCATAATATGAAGCACTCATACTTAGTCTGTTGAAGCTTTAAGAAGAGGGATTAAACTTCTTTATGTATGAGGAGATTCCAACCTCTTGATAAATAAAGTCAATGGATAATTCTTACTCCCTGCAAAGTAATTATCCAAAGGTTTCTAAATCAATTCTTAGCTTCGAGGGTAGAAAGGCACCTTAAAATGATGAATAGACACCCCAAAACTCTAACAATAATTGCTCAGGCCTTAGAGATGGATGAACCATAAGTTATGATTATCATTTGATGGAGAATAATGCCTACTTCAATGAGTTCTTTATTTCCATGTGACGAGCCGAAAGACTGGTGATTCTCAATATCAAGGCCAATAGAAATGCATAAAAGAGAAATGAGGTTATCCGAACTAGCAATATTAAATATGATTTAAGTCAGTCTTTACTTCAAATGCCTTATTGGTTACTTGTCATAGTGCATGGGGGAATATAGTCTAATGATTAGATAGATGAAATTCACACAAGTCATTGTGGGCATACAAATATTCTACTTTATATGCATTTGCGGCAAGGGGCTACTATTGTGTTGTAATGAGTCCCGAGGTTGCTCGTCTACAAAAAAGTTATTTAAAATGCCAGACACAATTTGATTAGCCAACTGAAGCTAATTTTGTGGAAATCATAAAGTATTCGGGAAAGCTTTATATTGCCTATCTCAAAGATGGCGAGTTACTCGTTGAACGAGCTGATGATATTTACTTAAAGAAGAGGGTTGGCCGATTCTACTTGGTCAAAGGGGAACTTTACAGAAAAGGATATAATGAGAGAGCACTGAAATGTGTCATAAAAGAAGAAATGGTGAAACTATTGAAGGAATATCAAGATCCCTCACATACGAGTGGAGGAAAACTGTATGAGGGTACTATTAGGAGATGATGGATGTTGATTCCAAAGATTTTATAAAGAAATATAAAGCATGTCAAGTGCACGATAACCTGGTTTATACCACCTGGTTAGCTTACAAAGTGTGGTTACTCGTAACTCAATCCACACATGGGCTTTTGATTTGGTAGGAAATATTATCCCGAACTCATGTGAAAAATCTTTCATTTTAGTTGCGATAGAGTTGTCAACCAAATGGGTAGAGGCGATCCCCATGAGAAGGATTACCGTTCATGTAGTAATTCAATTTATTAGAGAACTATAATTTATAGATTTATCATTACAAAAGTTATAGTCATGGACAATGGAAATAATTTTGCACGCAGTTAGATGGGTTTGCTCACAGATAAATGCAAGATCATTCATAATAGTTCAACCATCTCCTACCCCAAAGGAAATGGAAAGGCAGAAGCAATCGATAAAACCTTGATCATTATTTGGAATAAGATGCTAGAGGATATCCTTGGAGCATGGGTGGCAAGTTGACAATGGTTTTGTGGGCCTATAGAACCGTTAAAAAAGATATCAGGATTCACTCTTTTCTCTTTAGTCTTACAAGTAGAATGGGTAGTACCATCTACACGAGAGGCCCTCAGTCATGACTTGCTACCTGATCCAAGACATGTGTAGTTGGAAGCTTTAGATGAGCATCATGATAAAACAAATGAGAATTTTAAAGTCTACACCTAATAGTCATTAGGGGATTATAAAAATCTAGTCGAGAAAAGAGAATTCCAAGTGAGATTCTTAGTCCTATAGGCATCTACTCATCATCTAAGAAGCATGTCCGCCTCCAAGTTGAAGCCTAATCAAGACGGACAATTTGTGATACGAGGAGTGGGAAAATTAGGATATTGCAATATTTTAGAGCCTTAGAGTGATTATATTCAGTCAATTAACTAAAAATGGATTAAGAAGTATTATGCATGAGGTATTTTAGTGTTTAGATCTGCTAAAGTTATGAAAATTAACAGTTTATTCTGTGAGAAGAGATCCTTATCTTTTTATTTTTTTTGTATGAGCAGTACTAGACAAGCATCAATTTTCATATGATGCATGTAATATCTCATGTTTTATTATGCTAGGTTTTCTTTCATAGTTTATAATGGTAATTATAATAATTGTCGATTTACATAACAAACAAGTTTCGTGCTTTCTTACGTATTTACTTGCAATATAGTGCAAGGAGATACATTTAAAAAATTATAATTTTACTCGATTTAAATTATATAATGTGCAAAATAGTTCCACGATTCTCACATTATAAGGGAAAAGTATCTTCGTGAAGGAAGGTGCATTACTCGCCATATGTTGAGGGGATATACTTTAAAATGAAAAAATATAACGAGCAAGACACCTAATAATTTCCAATATAGGAGGAAATATGTATACTTTATTTAATAAACTAACTTTTGCTCGCAATATTTTTAGGGTATATACTTTCTAACTAGAGTCCTCAATGAAATACAGTGAGCAAGGATGTATTAATTTTAAAAAACTATGAGGAAATAAAAGCATTAAGCAATCCATATTTGCTTGTAACACTATGAAGGGTATACTCCCAAGTCACAATTTTCATTAATAGAATATAGCAAGTAATATAGTACATAATTTTTAATGCATACATCTCTCCTCGTAATATTTTGAGGGGGTACACTGGAATAATCATTATTAAAAAAGCTCATATAGCAAAATATACTGAGACTAGATGTAAATTCCAAAGTACATGGGTATTGTTTCATTCAGTTAATGATTATTTACTCATACATTTTTGAAAGCATACAGAATTATGTGACCAAACATCCCCACATAATATGGGAAGACAATATTATATTTATTACTCGTAAATTTCCGAGCAACCATCACCACAGTATGGGAAAAACGATATTATATTTATTAATCATAAAATGTTTTTTCATAAAAAAATAGTTTCGAAAAAGTAATAAAAGTGCAAAGTATACCCACAAGATAAACAACATTTCATTTCACAAAAATGGCCTACTGGAAAAAATCATGCCATGATATTACAAACAAGAGAAAATGATTACAAGGTTAATTCTCCACTAAGGGGGTAATGAGATTCTTTATCATGTAAAAGACTTCAAATGGGACACCTACTTCTCGCACAACTTCCGGATCCATTTATGAAATGTGAGCGACACTTTCTTGTTTTGCCAGAAAAAATATTGTTTAACTCATCTTCAATAGACTTGATATGCTCTCTAAAGGAATATGCTCGCAAACGGCTTTGCTCAGCCTTAGCATTCTCAAAAGACTTATCTTTTATCAACCTCCTTATTGTAGGATGAATAAGTTAGTGAACGGAAACATCCATCCAATTCGATTTAAAATGATTGCATTTATCCAAGTCTTTGATAGCATAAATAAATTGCAGTTCTCTCATGAGTAATCTCGTTAGGAAAAGTGTAAGTAAACCAATGAACGTGACTTTCAAGCATCTTCAAGTCGGTAATGTATATGTTGTTAAGATTATATATGCACGCACTCATGAAAGTCTTAGTATCATGCTTGAAAATCAGGTCTAAGATAACTCGATCTTCCTCACGAAACCTACTCACATGTCTCTTGCACCACATGTCTTTCATATCGACTTCAGGGGCATCTATGTTTATGGCGTTAAAACTGCTATGTATAGACCTAGAATTAGACTAAGTGGAAGATTCCCTGTTAGAGTGCTTTCCTTCATCCATGTTGGAGTGTGTAGTCTGCTCATATTCATCAACAAATTATCCTTCCTCTTTTTCTTGATCCTAAAGAAAAAAGAAGTAAAGGATAAATGCACAAAGTAAAGAATTGAAAAGGATTGTAGTGAGACGGAAGAAAAGGAACTTACTCGCATGCTGGTAGGAGTTAACATACTCCTTGAGATCCTATGTTAATATATTTTCTCAAATTGAGGCTCCACGGGTAGAGGATCACTCCTAGTACTTTCTTGAAATAATGAAACATATAGAGTGACTCCTCGAACATTTTCAAAGTATAAGGAAGTAAATAAAAATGAGATCCAGATTGATACCTGAGGCTCAAGAGACAAAATATAGCTCATAGTACTCACCTAAAAGTAAGGAAATGGGAAGAGTGACTAGTCGAGCATCTATAAAGTATAAGCAAGTAAATTCTAAGGCCAGATTAATACCTGAGGATCCACATGCAAAGAAGCGCTCATAGTACTTGCCTAAAAACAAATAAGCATGAATAATGACTAATCAATCACTTGCATAATAAAAGAAAGTAAATATTAAGGTAGATTAGATTAGTACCTAAGGCTCCACAGGCAAACGAGCGCTTGTAGTACATACCTTAAAACAAAGAAATAGGAAGAATGACTGCTCTATAATTTTCATTGAAAATAAAGTAAATACAAAAGTATGACAGATTAATACCTGAGGCTCCACGGGCAGAGGATAACTCATAAAACTCATCTGAAACCAATGAAACAGGAAGAGTTGCTACTTTAACATTTCCAGATTAGAATCAAATAAGTTTAAAGGTATCCCAATATAATACTTATGACTTCACATTTGCATTAGCACTCATAATACCCACCTGAAATAAATTACACATGATGCGTAATTACCTTAAGATTCACAATGTAAAAATGAGTAAATACAAGGGTTTGCCATTTTAAATACATGGACCTTCTCAGGCATAAAAATGATCGAATTAATCATAATCTCTTTTTGAATAAGAAATATTTATAGCCTATCAGAAATTGAGGAAACAGATGAGCTTAATAGAATGAGCATATAGACGGGCATGTGCACTTGAACCCTTATGTGGAGAAGTGATTAAATCAATTATCTTACTCATTTGAGATCTTGTGTATTTAGCAATAACTAGAAAAATATCATTTGTACCAATCTGTTAATAAAACAAATAGGAGATGTCCACATAATGTAATCAATCTGATAAAACTGTATGCAAGTTACATATTCCAAACTAGTAATATGTAACGACCGTCTACTCAAAGCGACGCTAAATATCGGTCCAGTGGAACATAGCCAAACCTAGGGTTTGTCATCCATAAGAAGACTAAATTGAGGCATAAAAGTCCTATGATAATAAGGAAACTCTAGGATAGTTACCCCAGTGGTAAAAAGTATACCCCCCTTTGAAAAGGGGGTGCTCATTTAAGGACCACATGAAGTCAAAAGTCATGAGAGATCATTAATTAAACTTAATTCCTAATTAGAGATGCCTAAAGATAAGTGCTCAGAGAGTACCCTTCTTAAAATAGTTACAGCACTCACTAGACGAACTGCTCGTTCTAGAAGAAATAATTAAAGCAGACGTCGAGGCGTGATAGATATCTATCAACCAAAGAAAAAGTAGGCATAAAGTATAAAAATTTGATAGACGCTTCTACAAAGACTTGTGAATAGATGAGAGGAGATCATAGCTATTGAAGGGCTTCCAAAAGCTATATGAATTAAGGTTGAAATCTTTATGTAAGAAAAAGTGAAGTCAATCTTTAAGAACTTGTGTGACGCTTGAGCCCAAGATTATACCTTATTCCACTTTAATTTGCAAACCTATTGGCCATGAATTTAATATAATATATGGTTGTATATTTTGAACTATTCTTATGCCCTTCGTGAAATTAAAATGGAATTGAATGGTCCAAAATTTAAATAAGAAAAGTTTGGATCGTAAAAAAAATGATGAGTCATTCAAATGAGATTCAAATTTTGTTAGAACCAAGTTGAGTCATTCGAATGAGAAGCCTCCGTCGTGCGAATAGTTACTTCAAACGACCATCGAACAACAAACACGTGTTCTATTTACCAACGTCATTAGATCATCATTGGAAACCCATTCGAATGAGATGCGAGGTCATTCGAACAAGGTCTAGTCTCATTCGAACGAGACTACAGAAAATTCAAATTTTTGTAGATCCCAATACACTATTACAACGAGAACCATCAGATCATTTGATCTATCAGGCTCGCAATGAAGCAGATCAAACGGGGCTAAGAGTTTTAGTGCGCCAAAGGGTAAATTCTTAGGTGGTTTTGGGGTGTAAATAAGAGAAAGAAGAGTATTGGGGGTCATTCCAACACTCCTCCATCATATTTTCAAGCTCTCTATCTATTTCCAAGTCCCTCTCTACATTTTTAACCTTTTTCCACCCTTTTCAAGGGCTATACCTCCATTACAAGCCTTATTATAGCCATTTTCAAGATTATAAGACCCATTTCAAGCCTTTTCTAATGAAGAAGTTTGGCTAAAGAATTGTTCTTGTAGATTTCAAGCGGAGTTGGTGAATTTCTTGGATCTTTTGGAGTTTCTAGGAGCCATTTCGAGGAGTTCTTATAGTTTTTGGAGCTTTCAAGTGATCATTTCTCAGTTTATCCTCTTTAAACTAAAGGTAGGTTTTTACTCACTGAGTTTGTTAGATTATAACCCAAGCTACATGTTAGGATGCATGCGGGAATGTAGATAACCTTGTAAAGTTATTTTCTAGTTTGTTTATTTAATGTTTTCTTATGAAAAATGAATGTTTTAAAGAAAACTAAACTTGAATGGATTTGTGAAGAAAAAACATAATTTTAATCATCAAATAAGATGAATATGAAAATAAAATATGATTTCATGTTAATTTGATGTTTATAACTCATATTATTGGATTTCTAGGTTACAATCCATCCTCACGTGTGTAGAATCTTGAAGTATCTTAGGAGATGTAATATATACATAATAAATAAGGATTAAAATGAGCTTGAAGATGAAATATGAAAGTTGGAAAATCCAGCACCTAAATGCGTTGTAAAATGTTGATAAAATGAGGAATAATGATGTTTAGACAACATATAAGTATAAGGGAAAATGGACATATTTGTAAAAATGGCCCTCATTATGATTAATGTAATTCATGTTAAAGAAATGGGATTTGAAGGAAAATGATGTGATATGATTTTTGAATATAAAATGGTAATTTATAATATTATAATGATGAAAATATATTCACAACGTATTGGCAAAATAAATGGAAAATGGTAATTTTGACCAAATAGAGGGTCCTAGTGGTTGGACTTCCTCATTTGACCTTATCGGTTGATTTTGTGAAAAATGAGTGAAATGAATAAAGTGGCATGAAAACAGTGTGAAGCATAAATGTGAATCGCAAGAATGATAAGAATGGTGGCATAATGCGGACATTTGATAAAGTGGTAAAACATATTAATATGGACATGGATGCAATCAGGAAAGAATTAAGGAGGTCTTGGATACCTAGGGTGAAAAACCAAAAATCACTGGCTAGAGTAGCATAGCCGGTGGTGTGGATACTGTTAAAAGACATGGTTGTTCGATAAATTCCAGAAAAAAGATAATGTTGATAACCAAATGATGGAAATGAAAATAAATAAGGTTATGCTTAGGAATTGTAAGGAAGACAACCTAACGGAAATATTAAAATGGAGAATAGTGGATAAAGATGATTAAATGGTCTCGAATAAAGTGAAAAGTTTTTGTAAATTTGATAAATGTGGGTATGAGCACATCGTTCGGTTGCATTACACGGTAGTTTCATTTATACTTGCTAAATTATAACAGTTTTGGAATTTCCAAATATACATTATATGTATGGTATTTTCTTATAAAAATGCATACCTTAGTAATCCCCACTCTGTTGAGTGCTTTGCTCACTTCTACTTTTTATGTTAAAACCCCCACCCCCAGGTGCCTCCGGTACGAACACTGGCAAGGACATTAGTAAGGCCCCAGAGGACATGAATGGTTGTTATAGCTCTAACATGAAAATTTTTAAAAATTGGGTTTTGGGACATTTGAATTCATGGAACTTTAAACAATCTTTAATCGAGGCCTTCGACCATTTGTTGTAATAATACATGAGTTTTGTGATTTATTTCCCTTGTTATTAGAATTGTTGGATTTAATGAAATTTTCTAAATAAATCTTGCCAATGAATTTAATTACTTAAAGTGGAAAATTATTACTTAAATTAAGCCGGTTTAATTATTTCCCGTTTGTTAGGACATATTTTTAATAAGTCTGTCACAATTAATTATTTTGTATACCGCTACAAGTCGTCGAAGAATTGTGAAGATTGCATCTACAAAAGACAGATCCGAATTACAAGTTGCCTTCAACATTCAAGCCCAACAATATGAACTTTGGTAAGATATTGTTTTAAAGTTTCATTTACATTTCATATTAAGAGTGTTGGGATATTTTTAAAAGGATTTTAAATAAACTTTGTTATAATTTTTTTTTTATAAATGTTTGTTTTTTAAAGAGGTTTTATAATTGTTTGTGAAAATCTGCTACCTCAGTAAACGTACCTGAGTTTCGATGCCAAGGTCGTTCAAGCGAGATCTCAATCTCTTTCGAATGACATGGGATGTTGCGCATAGTCGTTCAAATGACACGCGATCTCGTTCGCGCAAGATGTCATTCTCGTTCGAGCGAGATGACTTTTTAGCTGACACATCTGACTTCATCCTTATCTTTGACCGACTCAAATTTACTATAAAAAGGAATGTCAGCCTTTGCTTTTAGACGTGGAGAACAGTTTCATCTTTAAAGTGTTTTATCTTTTTGAAACTTTTGTGTATCTGCCCAGTTTTAATTCAATACCTTTTGGCAGAAAGTTTTTCTCCAACAATTTTAAGGGTTCAAATATTTTATTTTTAATTCACAAAATCCCAATTACTTTTGTGTGAATTGTTTTGTGGAACCCAAGAACATATTTTGTTTTTGTTCATACTTTGTGGGGAGAGCTCTACAACCGACAACTGCATGCTATTGTGGAGGGAGCCTTTATAAAGCTCACATCTTGTGGAGAAGTTGTTTCTCTTCTTCACTGCTTCCCTCCTGGAAAGGGAAAGTTCTAGCTGCCGACATCGGAACCAACACCTGCGGGTATTTCGTATGTCACCTATTTCATTGTAATCCGTGTAAGCCGTTTTCTTACAAAATTATAGTGAAATAAAAGGTTTTGCCCCTTTGGGGATTTTTCCTGAATATTTGTGTCACATGCCTTATTTATTTATGGGTTGGCACACGCACTTTTAGATGCATGTTTAGGGGCTGGATTATTTTGGTTTAAAAATAGACACTAATTAAATAAGTGTGACAAATTAGAAACTTGCGAATAAATTTAAATCAATTATCACATAGTCGCACTCTTTTTCACCGTTCCTTATAAAATGTTCCAAATTAAAGGATTTTCTTAAACAATAAAATTGGACTTTCCCCCTCCCCTTAACACCTTCACTCTGGTGTGGGTTGACCCAACGATAGCCTAAATTCATGTCAGGAAGTTGTAACTTATATGTGAACACTTGCGATTAAGGAGGATTCATGATACATATCTCATGTGATAATCTCAGAGAAGATACCAACAAGGAATTCATTCCCCTTTGAAAGGGGCCCCGGGGATGATGAATGGAAGAACTAAAAGACAAAGAAACTACGCTCATCCTTGGCACTCAACTTGTTTCCACAATGAAAACCTATTTGAAAAGAAACATGATGAAGTTAGTTACAAATATAAACTAAAGATAAACTTGGGGATGTATTGTAGTAAACATTTACAATCCCTCTATGATGAGATTTCCCATAAGGCAATGGCCTAGTAGTTGGGCTTGTTAAGATGGGAAAATAGATCAGGGTCTCATCATGATACCTAGTAGAATGCTACAAGTCCTAAGTAACAATCCTCATAGATGATACAAAAATAAAGCATCAGTCAAGTGATCTTCATTAAAGGAAAGTGACTCAATTTCATTTGAAGATGAATTATGATAATTATAGGAAGGATAACTTCAATAATCAATTCTTCTTTAGAAGGACACAACATCAAGTGACAACTCGCATCTCTGTTACTTTTATGTTTTATGAGTAAGACGTGAATATCAATAAAACCTTACACAAACAGAGAAGGAAGTGGAACAAATGGCCAAGAGATAGTCGCTTCAACGACCTCATAACCTTACTTGTGAACAGTCTCCTCGATGCCAAAAGTGTAAATATTAAAGATTTGGTTCCTCTTTAAAGAAGTTTTAACTTTGCCTTTGGTTGTTGCCACTTTGATCTTTCTCCCTTGGTTCTTTGAGTAGATGCTTTCCTCACATATGGAATTTACTAAGATAGAAGTAACCTAGGCTAATGTATTCCTCGAAACATGGTTATAATGCAAGACCTCTTTGCAAGTGTGTTTGGTGAGATACTTATCAATTGAAGGGATTCCTTATTAAATGACTCGTGATAGACATATTGAATCCAATTCTTGATAAGATAAATTTGACGCTTCCATAGGAAGAGCCACAAGAAGTTGATAGATGGTAGATAATCATAAAAAGGGATGGGGAAATTATCAAAGCGAGCAATCCCGTAGATCAAACACTCAGGAATGAAGTTTAAATAAACTTCCAAGTATAACTCATCATGCGGGGGATTAATAGAGAGATCAGGAGACTAAGTTCCATGTTACTAACTATATTTCTTGTTTACTCGGTTAGCATAAAAATACTCTACTATTTTCCCTAACTCAACCAAGAATGGGAGAATACAAGGGAGGATGTAAGACATAACTCAGAAACTAGGACAATCCTTAAAAATTCTAAATTGGCATGAGGATTAAAAATATCTGATACAACAGAAAACCATCCCTTAGATATTATACCCGCCTTTATTCAAGTAAAGACGAAAGGAAAATTCATCAATATTTTCTAAAAAAAAGTCTAAGTGATTAAATAGGATTATTCCTATGCCACCTAACAATACGAGTATGGTTGCACAACAAGCGGGGATCCAAGGATTAGTTAGGTAACCACTCACATAGAAAACCTATAAGAATGAAGGAATTAACAAAAATAAAAGCATCATACCTCATGTGCTATCTTTCCATATCAATGTGTGTGTAGTCTAACAATATATATATATATATATCCATGGGTCAAAACGGTGAGAAAAACAATTCTACCACGAGCAAGCCTAATAGCAAGATGGAAGAGAAACTCATGAGGGGAGTCATTAAGTGTCCCCTAAAATATAAATATATACAGTAAAGTTATAAAGAATTTAATAAGATGAATTTTAGACCCCAACGTTAGGCCATCTTTATTTTTGGGCACGCTGGTCTTAGCTTTATCATTAGACAAGTGTTTAAAATCCGTAATCCAATACCTATGCCATTTGGAAAGTGAACTCTTTCTCATCCCAGTAAGAGTGAACCCAACATAACTAATGTATTTACCAATAGACTAATGTAACTCCTCGTATATTTCCTTCTCTTCAATGTCCTCCTAACAATTTATAAACACATGGTTTCCTAAGATATGTAAACCTGTGAGCTCACAAATGTCCCGGAGAGTAATAGAGAACTCCTTCCATCCTATGATGAAAACGTGTGTCTATTCTCTAGAGAGACAATAAGATATTGAGAGAAATCATGTTATTTCTAATGGTAAAAACTTCAAGATATTACGAGTCCTCATGAGACTAAGCCCCTCGATAATGTTACGGTAGCTTTGTACGGATATAACATTGTCCACCCAAAGATACCACTCCTCAAGAGCCCCATCACATACATTAACATTAATGTTAGAGAATTAGATATCACCTTTGTCCACACGATTTGTTCATATACTATCATCTAGAAAAATAAAAGTATCATTGGATTCTTAGAACCCAATAAGTGGTTGCTCGACCACTTTAGCAAAAAACTCATCTTCGAGCCTCTCAAATAAGGGAATAAAACTGTCATCGTTCCAAAAATGTGAACCAATATGTAAGGGGTAAGGTTTGTTTTCATCCTTGTTTCCAAATACGAGTTGTGTGCCATAGTAATATCAACATAACTACCGATGCCCCTTTGAGAAGGTTCAGCTCCGGCTTTAGTGGTGGAGGTAGTAGAAAAAGTGGTGGTCAAAGTTCTAACAACAGAAGAGGTAGTATATCTATCATTGTATTTACATTTTTCTGGAATAAAAGAAGAAAAAAGAAAAAACATAGACAAAGTTCTAGGATGCAGCCCAAAATTTCTAATACAATCCAACTAAGATCTACCTTCTTGAGGATTCTGATGCACACACTTACCAAGATAGCGACAAATGGATCATCTGCTTCTAGAACTAGAGTCTACCTCATGATCCTCGATAGTAACTGAATGCGCCACATAACGTAAAGTTGTTTACCTCACATGATCAGTAACGAAAGAAATTCAATCAATATTGTCACGCGATGAAGATGCTGCTACATACATGGCACGAAAGAGTGAAATCGAACATAAATAAGAAAGTCAATAATAGAGGAATGGATCATAATCCCAATGACGGAATTAGAAGGAAATATCAAACATTTCTGTGATGAACCTTCTCAGAAAATGTAGGAAATACATCTATCATTTTATAAGGATGATGAGGAACTAATACCATGGGGCCTCCACCCCACTGGATATGATAAGATGTAGTAGAGAAATGATGGATGGCAATTACCTCCATTGTTACTGCACCGCTCTCTGATGCATGCACTGAAGAACTAGGCGCACTGCTACCAGGTCTATCCCTATTAACGGTGGAGGCACACCCTCCATGTCATATATGGACAAGGACATCAACCAACTTATCATATTGTCTAGATAATCATGCCCCCATCGTATCAATGTAGAATATATAGAGCTCAACCTCCATTACCTCTTCCCTTGCATCATCCAATAAATCCCCCACTTTCGTCATATAGATAATAAGTTCCAAAGATGGAATTTCTACCTCACCCTCTATTACCTATCTCACCACCCTCTCTCCTACGTATTGGATGTACCCAAACTCGTGTGATAATAACCTCTATATCGTCACCCCCGCTCACCTTTAGGATAAATGCCAAGGATAGAACATCACCTCTCCTAAAATAAAGTCAATCATCAAAAATCTTCAAAAACATAAGTAACAACACAAAAATAAATAAAATAAAGTCTAATTTGATCACTTGTAATGCAATTTAGAACCATCCTCACATCCTTTGGGACAAATAATTCCTTCGACACCTTACTTGATATCCTCCACCAACTCCTCCCAGGAAACTCCCCCGCATCATTCACCTCTATAGACACCAACCCCTATTGTGCCCGATCAATTCATTAAATGACGTTAAAAAAATCAACCCAAGTCTTTCAATAAATAAAATTTAGAAAAAACAAGAAGAAAATGCAAAAAAAAAATAAAGGCTCCCTTTAAAAGTATGCAATCTCTATGAAAGTCTCTCGACTGCACCAACTGAAAGCATATAAATAAACATACATAGATATTAGCACGAATCTCTCCGAGTCATACATGAGATCTCAAATATGGTCTAAAGAAAGGGTGAGAACCACTTGTGAATGACATCACCACTCGGCACCCCCGTAAATCCTACCCACATAAGTATAATAAGCATGTTGTATGCTTGATACATCCATCAACCACCCACGATGGATATATGACATGCAAGAAAGTTTCCATCAACATCGATATCCTCAAAAATTCCCCAAAAATAATCCTCCCAGTGTCGTCAAGGGCATCCAGATCATAGCTTAAAAAATGCATAGTTTTCAATCCACTACGATCTTCTGACCCTAAGACTCTAACACTATTAGATATTGTACATTTAATGAAGTGGTTGTCTTCTCACCAATCCCTAAATGGACCTTGTGATTAGTTACCACGAGCGCTCTCCTAATAATAGAACAACTGATGATCTCAGCATGTCATACAAAGCCCACGAAAGAGGACCAAACCCCGCAACCTCTGCCATCGAATTCACTTTCATGGGGAGTTTCTCCCATACATTATTAGCTGACATAAATCCTTGAGAGAATATACTTCACGAAGCGATGTTCACCTACATAACATGAATAGTTATTGATCCCTAATGAAAAACAAATCTAAAAGAAAAATTCAAAAAAGTAATGAAGAACACTCACATTAACCATTTGGGTTCTTCACCTTTGTAGAGTAGTGCTTCCTATGATCCATTAATAGCGTCATGTCATCATCCATGTCTTCAATATCACAATACAAATTCTTATTACCAATCATCTGTGCACATACTCGGCGCCAATCATTGGTGCTAATAAAATGTTTGTTATCCACATATTCCATGAATCTTTTGAAGTAAAAAGCATCTAATGTTATTTTCTAGAGAGAGATATAAATATTTTATTTTGGAGATGTGCATAAAATGAGGAGCTCGCCCTCATAGTATTGTTAAAATCCCACCATGTTTCATGCCACTACTAGTAGGCACACCCTTGACTATGCCTGTCGACATAACTCCTAAATTTTGTTACAAAAGTGCCAAAAAAATCTTAAAAATTGCCCAAAAAATTCACAAAAAATCTCTAGAAAACTCCAAAAGAAAAAAAAACCTAAAAATTCAGCAAAAAATATTTTTCATAAAATCCATCCATTTTTAAGAACATAAATTCATTCAAAAAACATCAAAATTGTAGAAAATTTCAAAAATATCTAAAAATTAAAATGCACCCACATTAATAAAACATTGTAGTTATCTATTACATCATGCATCCTTACTTACACTCTGTAGGTCTACACAATTGACGTCGACCCTTTCAATCATTCACACAGTTTTGGCCGATAGAATTGTCTTTGACCCTTTAAATTGGTTGCTTCCACCCTTTAGGTCTGTAGAATTGGCCTTGACTCTCTGAATTAGTCACTTCTACACTTTATGTCCGTATAATTAACATAGTCCCTCACAATCGGCATCCACTCTTTGAATCGGCTACTTCTGCCCTTTACATCTGCAGAATTGTCTTAGGCTTGAAGAATTTCCCTCAACCCTCTAAATCGATTGCTTCCCCCTTTTAGGTTCACAAAATTGACATCTCTCTCTCTCTCTCTCTCTCTCTCTCTCTCTCTCTCTCAATATATATATATATATATATATATATATATATATATATAGACCACCCTCTCCCACCACTATAAACAACCCTACATCGCCATGTATCCACCCTATGCTACAACATTTTAGATGTATTCCACCATATTTATGCCCAATAAACTCATTTCCTCCATTGTTAGGTACAACTATGAATTTTGGAGGTGTTGTTGAGGGGTTTTTAAAGTTAGAAGATTAATGGTGCTTGAGAGGGGTTTTGCTTAAAGTTCTTATGGAGGCAGGGTTTGTGGAGCTAGGCAACCTTCTTCAGGCCAGCTTATGAGGTGGGGGGTTTCCATCACCTTCTTCTTCATCCAACCAATTTGGGATCTCTATTAAGGTGGGGGGACAATAATCTTAGTTTAAGACTCTATTTTTCACATTAGTAGAATTAAAGCAAGAATTGCTATAGTTTAATGCAGACCTAAGTTAAGAAGATGATTTCTTAAGGTTTTGTGTAAAGGGTTTATAATGAATTCAATGGTTTTTGAGAAAAATACTATGATTCAAGAATGTTAAATAAATTATTTATTTAAAAAAGCTTGGTATCAAACATTTTATGTAATAAAACATTTTGAATATGATGTTTATGTTGGTAAATATATTTTGGGTGAGCTATATTTTAAAGATTCTTGCAAAAATGTATATTTTATAAAATTGGACATTTGTTGAAGTTTTGAAGAATAAGAATATCCTTTACTCTTGAAAAATGTATTTTTTCAAGTATTATGAAATTTCAAGAGTAAATCAAATGTTAGACCCATTTGATAGGATTTTTGGACTTAAAATTCATTTTCTCATGCGTATAAAATTTTAGTAGTTTAAAGTTGAACATATAAACAAGTTTAATGAGGGTTCTATTGGGTTTGAACATGAAATAAATCAAATAGAAATTTGAACCCTTAAGGTGTGTGAAAAGGTGATAAATGTATGGTTTTAAGAATACATAACTTAATGAAGGAAAATGGTATTTTTTTATGAAGTAGTCTTTAAATGTACAATGATTTCTTAGAAAAAGAAAGTGATGAAATAAAGATGTTTTCAACTTGAGAACAATGTTACTCCAAAATGTTAACAAAAAGTTTTAATGTGTTAAAAACACTTAAGAAGTTTGTGTGGGTAATTTAATGGCGTTTTGGGAAATAATATTTATGAAAATGGAGGAAAAGACGAGTTTGGAAACAAATGTGTAAAGTAGTAATTTTACGTAAAGTGGACCATTTTTATGAAATAAAAATTTTGAAAAAGATTTTTCACAAAAAGGTCCTAAATGTATATGATTTTTGGGATACCTTTCTAATGGTATGCCCCATGCATGATTTGGATCAACAGTTTATGTTCTACGACCACTTTTCCATGAAAATCTGCATGAGACTACCAATGGGCAAGTCCAGATCCCTGCCTATTAGCACAGTGTCTAGGATCACATGCTAATAGGCACCCCTGGGGTAGGTCGATCGGAACCCCCATGACCCTATAAATAGAGGCTATGAACTCACTCTAAACACTGAACAGATCCATCAGCATCAGTGATCTCAGCAACATTCCCTCGAAATTAGTGAAGTTCCTCATGTGAAGTTCTATCCAAGCTTCCATTCCCATCCTTTTCATACACAATTTGGAAAAGTATCCTTCTCTCTCATCAACATTCATAAACACTCAAGGGAGTTCATCCAAGATCAAAGATCAAGCTTCAAAGAAGGTCCAATTCCTTTCCTTTCTCTTTAAATTCCTTATTTTTGCATAATAAACATTAGATTCATAATCTAGTTCTTACTTTAGTTCATACACATTAATATCTACACTTTTATAAGTACATTACGCATACTTTATTTTCTACAAAAAACCTAAAAACAAATAAAAGAAGGTTATTCCAACAAATTCCGAACGGAATTATCCATCACACTTTTTCCAAAATTGAAAAACCACATTTTCTACACATACACATATAATAAAATTCCGTTCGGATCTATGGGATAAACCCCACCCTAATGCTACATTCGAACTACATGGACTTTGATGCTTTTACAGGCTACATAGGTGTCTCAGATTAAAATTCGAGACTCGAGTTCAATTTTCCGATTTTCTCAATTTCCCAAATTCCTTAATTTTCTAAAATCTCCCATTTTCATATTTATATGTGTATCATGATTATTTGCATTTCATACAACACATATTATCATTTCCTACTAATGATCAATATCGTAATAAACTCAAAAATCATACTTTCTACATATGTTATTTTGGGAACATTCCTACTCTACGTTGTCCATGGTATGAGGTGCATGCTTCCTATCTCAATTATATAAACACGCTCACACACTTCACGGGAAAATTAAGGAAAATAATCACAGTACGCCATGAGAGACCGAAAGGGCGGGATGGGCGCCTAACACCTTCCCATTCCATTACTTAGCCCACGAACCTTCGAACTTTTTATTTCAAATGCATCAGTTTGTCCTTGATGTCACTCTCTCGAAGTGACAACATATTCTTTTGCCTGTTTTGTGAAAAATAGGTTAGCGACTCCATCTCTTCACATTTACCCCCACACCGACGACAGTCGAAGAACCTTTTAAAAGGGGTGCAAGACGGCGGTGCATCCTTCCCGAGGGGATATATCTCTTCCCTCGACATCTCTCGGGATAGCCACAGTGGTGACTCCGCTGGGGGATGTTTTTAAGAGGTCTAGACTCTATTTTCATGGGTGCTTTATATTCTTGTATATCCCCCTATTTTCATGTTCCCCTTATTATTCCCTGTACATCTGTACCTCATGCTTATGCCTCTGTTCACACACTTGTAGAAATTTTCTATGTACACTTCACACCATGTGCACCTAGGATCAATTATATCCACATGTTGCACACACTATGTAGAAATCCATGCTTAGGTGTCACTAACACACGCCTCTACTTATGCTCATCACACACTCACTTATAGATAATTACACATCACCCACTATAACTTGTTATCCTTGCTCTACTGTTTATATTTGTACCTCATTCTCGGTTGGGCATGATCAAACTCTCTCCATAATATACTAAACAAGGAATCATGCATGATACACACAACATCATCAAATAACATTGCTATTGACCAAATTTTCTCCCATAACTGGGAGTCACTTCATGATGGGTGCTAGTTCGGTAGGTTGTAGTTAGCGTAAGTGATATGACTCTCACCTTGCATTGTCCAAGTACCTTTGATGTATATCGAATGGTTCCCCCCATCATATAGCTTAATCGATGTTATGAAGGGAGGTATATCACAGGGAACTCATTCACGTATGTCGAGTATATCGAATTTTCTCTCACACATATCATCACCACGAGGTATATATTGAGGCAATTCACGTACACTCAGGTATATCAAATGGCTTGTCCACACATACCGATTTCCCTCAAAAGCAAGATGTATATCGTGAAAGTCACTCCAAAGAGGGAAACACCTTCCAATTAACCCGACAACTCCAAACTCGAATATAGGTGTCAGAACTAGGACGTATATATTAAATTGACGATTTCTACCCAAAAATTGACAAAATTTTAGGTCGGCCTACCGCCCAAATTTTTGTGCATTTTTTAAAACAGGACCCTGCTCATGAGTCTGGTAACAAGTCTAACCCTAGTTTTTACATATGTTGTAGACCCAATTTTTTTAGGCTCGGGTCCCGTCCGTCATTTCTTTTCTGCATCTAGGAAAACTTAATACAAGTCATAACATAATAAATATAATAATCATGTTGAGACCCGTCTCTTGTATTCTCTCATCTCTTTCCAAAACTGTCCAAAAACATTTTTCCTCTTTTATCAAAAATACCCAAAACATTTTCTTTTCCTCTAAAAAATGAGAAAACATTTTTTTCTCATATTTTCCAAGAATGTCAAAAAACATTTTCCTCCTTTTCTAAAAATAACAAATTCCCCTTCTTTTATTTTCCTAAAATAAATCCCAATTTTTCTCCTTATTAGGTCGATTACATACCCTTAGCCTAGCTCCACACTGGCTTTGATCTTCAGTCTAACCTCCCCCAAGTTCTGTCAGTCCCCTTACTTCTTTTGAGTCTGAGATTCACCCGCCTTCCATAGAGAACACAGATCAAGTGTCGAATGTACAGCTGAATTTATTGATGGTTCTAGCTCAGCTCACTGGAAAAATTGATAACCTTCATACCGAGGTTCATGACATGCAAAGAAACCAGGTCCCTTTCCCTAAAGAGCCCGAGGTCCTCCACTCCGCGCTATGGGTCTGCATACACTCGAGCCTATTTAGGTTCCCGAGGAATACTAGCATGCTCCCCGTGCTCCTCCTGCTAAAAGGTCGCCGCCAGCCCAACTTCCATTGCAAATCTTTCCAAGCTAGGGGCTAACTTACTCATGACTGTTGACCCGAAAGAGGAAGAATTGAACAAGGTCAAGGAAGACATCAAGATGTTGACTAATAAATTTGATCAAGTCAGACTCTCTGGGAACTATATGGACTACACCCAAATGTCTCCCTATCCTAAAGACAGGTTACTAGAAAAATTAAGATGCCCAATATTGAGAAGTTCGGAGGTAATAGACCCCCGATCGTTCATCTCCGTAGATATCACCAATCCATGACTCTCCTAGGGGCTTCTGAAGAAATAATGGCCTATATGTTCCAGCATACTTTGAAATATAGCTCTCTCTGTTGGTTCTTATCCCTTGAGGAATCGAGGATCCGCAGTTAGGAAGATGTTGCCTGAGAGTTCATATCACAGTACGGGTACAACGAAGAGCTAGAAGTTACCGACCATGAATTAAATCTATTTAAGCAGAACCCTGGGGAATCAGTCAGCAACTTCATATCAAGGTGGAGAGAAAAAGAAGTTACCATGATCAATCGACCTTTTGAAGAAGAACATGTCAGTGTCGTAAAGAAGAGCTTCCTACCCCATGCCTAAGAAACAATTGGAGGGCAATATTACCCTCACTTTCGAGCTCTTTGAGAAGAACGAGTGAAGATCGAAGAAAGTCTTTCCAAATAAGAGGTGAACTGAAGAAAATCTCTGGACAGTTTGCTCCTAGAAAGTTTGAAAAACCTCCTAGTACCACGATTTCTACTGTCAACAACATCTCTCAGCATACTGCTTTATGGGCATAAGAAAGTCGCCTAAACCCAATCCAGAAGGAATACACCGAGCTTCACGTTCCTCTCTCCAAAGTCTACCAGGCCCTCTTAAGCAAAAATCCGATCAAACCACTCGACCCCCGTCCGTTACCAAACCCACTTCTGAAAAAATTTAAACTTCATGCCCATTATGACTTTAACCAAACTGCTAGCCATACCGCCAACCAGTGTTTCCATCTCCAAAATATAATCCAAGGCCTAATTGATCAGGGTGTCATCGCCCCAATAGCTAATCCTTAACTAAAGACTACCGATAATCTACTCCCAAATCATGCAAATACCATTTTCCTAGAAGAAGACTTAGAATTTGACCTATCCACCCAAATCACGTCGAGTAAATCACCAATCATGCCCATATACTCTCCTAAACCTCTCCAAACATGCCCATATTTTCTCTTACACCCTACCAGCTTCGCCGATCAATCCTTATCCCTTCTCACCCAAGCATGCATTGTTGTCTGCACCCATTCTGGAGGTAAAGATATGGAACTATTAGAAGTGTTGAACCAACTCTTAGAGTTCAGGCTGAAATTGCCCTCCTAGATGACCATCGATTGTCAAAGATTTAGTGGTTTACTCTTAGAGGCTCAAAAATGGGCCCGAGAGTCAAACAATTGGGTGGTGCCAACCGATGAAGTCAGTCTAGATGACATGATCCATATCATGAAAGATTTGTTTTGATATACTAGTGATATTTATATTGTATCCTAGATACTCAATCCTTTAAAATTATAAGGGCGATTGGTCCCTTCAGTTCTGCATTTCCCTGTCGAATGGGAGGAATTACATGAAGCGACTGTGGAAGTTGTGGAGTACATTGACTTTGCATGGAAAGACAATATCGTTGCCACCGAATGGGGGGATGATTTCAAAGATTCATATGAAGGGCAAGATTCAGAAAAGACTAGTTTGATAACCAACATCTACGGGATGATATCATTCGAGGAGCTGTCAGGAGAAATTAATAAGGTTCCTGAACAACCTAATATCGATAAAGAAACATGATTTTTATTTTCCCTACTTATGTGAACCACATGACTAAGTGAGGAAGACATTACCAAATCCAAAGTCTACAAACATTTAGCTAGCGATAAAGGAAAGGGTTCCGAGAATATCCCTATGCCAGAAATGACCATTGAAGAATGTAAGGTCTTTAATCAACTGACAAAAACCCAAGCCAACATCACTTTATGGGGCCTTTTTATATCTTTCCAACTGCATCGAAATGCACTAATAAATATACTCATAGGACCCACAATTCCTCCCTCAACCAAGATAGAAGAAGCGATGAACCTAGTCGGATCCTTGACCTCTACTCGAATGCTATCCTTTTATAAAGAAGAAATACCTAAGACTGGTCCAAAATAAAATCACGCTCTTAATATCTCCATTAAAGTTATGGGGAAAATTGTCCCACTCTCTCTTGTCTATAATGGTTCAGCTCTTAATGTTTTACCGTTAAGACCCTCAATTATTTGGGATTAAAAGTGAGCGATCTTGCTCCAACCTCTGCATACGTATATGCCGATGACAACACCCGTCGAGAAGTAATTAAATCTATCAAACTTATAATAGGGTCTATCCCTATAAATCTTGTTATTGAATTCTAAATCATCGATATCCGAGCCTGTTTGAATCTGCTGCTCGGATGACCACGACTCCATAGCATCAAAAGGGTGTCTTATTCTTTTTATAAATAATTGAAGTTCTTCACCAATGGGAAGGTCATCAACATCTGGGCGAAGACAATAACACCGAGAATGAAAGAACCAGTAATCCGGTACATGAAATACAACATGTGGTTAATGATATGCTTCTATCAGGATTCCAAGTTGAACAACTCCTACTCCCAGTAGGGGAAGACTTTAAAGAAAGGGTTTGTTCAAAATATAACCCCCATAGAAACATCAATATATTCCAAATGTTCAAGAATATGCACTTTATTCACCGATTGGGGATAGGAAAAAGACAAGAAAGGATAATTAAACCTAATGTGTTAAAGGAGGTCTTTCCTCCCAATGGCTTAGGCTATCAGTCGTCAAAAGAAGAACTCAAGTTGATCTGACAACCTAGACTAAAGAGGAGGTTAGAATGGGCCAAAATTGTCCCGAAAGATTCCCTAAATGGAATATTCATAAAAAAGTGAATATTTCCCTTTCTCCGGCTTCCCTGAACCTTGGTATGACCCTTTAGACAAAAGGATGAGACAAGGAATGGAGATCTTCTTTCAAGACAGCTACCCATGGGCTGAGAGTTCCCAACATAATGTACAACCACTCACTAAAGAGGCCATAGCTTATACCGGGGATTCTGATAGAAGTGATGAAGAGGATTCTTTCAATTTATACACACTGGGGCTGACACTCTGCATGATCCACTCAGGGGATACATCGTCGAATCCATCCTACCTCATCAAAGATGCTAATTCACCTCTTCTCAACTGGCATGCTTCACCTGTGCCACCAGCTAATGTTCAACCTAACAATGATGTTTACTCCCTTTCCCTTTTAGTTGTTTCCCCTTACTATGATGTAATAAACACCCCATTTGATGAGGTTTTCAATGTTGTTTTTCCTATCAGTGAAATCAATGAAGATTTTGAGTATCTTGTTGCGCCTTACAATATTTGTCTTGATTCTAATCAAACTCTTGATGATGATGATTTTTGCAAATGAACAATTCTTAACTAATCTAAATAAGGTCAATAACAAATAACTCGAGTTAATGAAGATGAAACGGTTGTTATTAATCTTGGTTTTAGTAGCCAAAGGTGTGAGATTAGGATAGGGGAAACCCTTAATGATCATGAGTGCATGAAACTCAAAGAACTACTAAAGGAATTCATGGACGTCCTCAAATGGCCCTACAATGATATGCTCAGCATTGACCCTGAGATAGCACAACATGGCATTCCAACTCTCTTAAAATGCAAACCAGTCAAACAGAAACTGTAAAAGCTCCACATTGAATGGACACTCAAAGTTAAAAAAGAAGTAGTCAAGCAGCTAAATATGAGCTTCATTCGTGTTATTGAATATCCCACATGGGTAGCCTATATCGTACTTGTGCCAAAATCAGGAGGGAAGGTTCACATGTGTGTCGACTACCGAAACTTGAACAAGGCATCTCCGAAGGATGATTACCCACTACCCAACATCGACATGATTATGGACAATATAACTAGTCACGCTCTCAAGTCATTCGTTGACGGGTTTTCTAGATATAATCAGATCAAGGTGCACCCATATCACTAAGAGAAAACCGCATTCATCACCCCTTGGGGAACCTTTTGCTACACTGCCATGCCATTTGGTCTAAAAATGCAGGGGCTACCTACTAGAGGGATTCCACAACTATTATGCATGATCGAATAGAAAAAGAAGTCAAGGTCTATATAGATGACATGATTATAAAGTCCAAGATTAAGGAAGTCCATGTTCGCGCTCTGCAGAAGTTCTTCGATCGACTGTAATAATACCAGATGCGGCTCAATCCATAAAAATGTGTCTTAGGCATTACCAAAGGAAAACTCTTAGGATTCATGGTTAGTGAGAAAAGGAAAAAAGCAGATCCTACCAAGATAAAGGCCATACTTGAGATGCCACCACCTTGAACGGAGGAAGGAAGTCTGGGGGTTCCTTGGGAAATTACAGTACATCGTCCAGTTCATCATCCAATTGACTTCCATTTATGAACCCATCATCAAACTCCTCAAAAAAGATTCAACCAAAGTTTGGAATGAAGATTTCCAAGAACCGTTTGACCAAATCAAGAAATACCTAACCCAACCTTCGATGCTCATACCGCTGCAGCCTGATCTTCCCTTAATCATAAACTTAATCGTAATAGATACTGAAGCTGGGGCTTTACTAGCATAATACCTCGAAGAAACCCACAAAGAGAGAACCATCTACTATGCTAGTTGAAAGTTAGCCGATTATGAAGTTAATGACACCACCTTGGAAAAAGCACGTGTCACTCTTGTCTGGGTTACCCAAAAGTTGTATCACTACATGATTCACTTTCCCATTAAGCTTATATCCTGAATGGATCCCATCAAGTACTTACTCAAGAAGTCCACCCTATCCAATAGAATGGCCCATTGGTTGATGCTCCTAGCTGAATTTGATATCACCTGTGTCATTAAAAAGTCCATGAAAGGAAGAGCTATCTCTAACTACCTTGCTGACTACCATATGGAAGAGGCCGATGTATGGATCTCCGAGTTCCTTGATGATAATATCCTTTGTGCCTCCTAAAAAGACCTTCGATGGAAATGTTCTCTTATGGAGCTGCCAAATAAAAAGGTTAGGACATTATGATCCTCCTAATTGCCTCTGATGACTCTCACACTCCCATTTACATCAAGCTCGATTTTCCCTGTACTAATAACATGACTGAATACAAAGCATGCACAGTAGGCCTCAAAGTTGCCCGAAAGAAAAGAATTCGATACCTCGATGTCTATGGGGATTCATCCCTCATCATCGATCAAGTACTTAGAAAATGGAAAGTCAAGGACGAGAAACTCTTACCCTTCCATGCACACCTCGAAGTGATAGCTTACTAATTCAAGGAAATTACCTTCCACTACCTGCCCTGAGCAAAGAATAACCTAGTCGATGCCCTTCCTACATTAGCCTCCATGATTGAGATGCCCAAAGGAATAACCATGGCCCCCTTACTTGTCCAAAAGTAAGATAAACCAATCCATTGCTACAACATTGAGTTGGCACGAAGGAATATCCTGAGATAGCTAGCTGCTGGTACTATGATAATTGCGACCTCCTCAAACATGGTAGGTATCACCTAGGATCTGACAAGAAATATTGAGAAACTCTTCGCAGACTGGATGCCCAGAACATTATCTGTGATAAAGCACTATTTAAGAGAAACTTTGATGAAACATATTTGCACTGCATCGCAGGGGCTGACGTTCAAGAAATGATGCAGAAAATCCATAGCGAGGAATGCAGACCCCACATGAATAGCTATATGCTCGCCAAAAAGATCAGACGACAGGGTTACTGTTGGACTACCATGGTTTATGATTGCACAACCTATAATCGATGATGCTTCAAATGCTAATAATTTTCCAACCTATAGAACTTTACCCCGTAGGAATTATATGGTATGACTTCTCCCGAGCCGTTCTCCACATGGGGCATTGACATTATAGGGAAAGTTACACCGAAAGAATCTAACAGGTAGGAGTTCATCCTAGTCTCCATTGACTACTTCACTAAATGGGTCGAAGTTGAGTCATATATAGTTCTTAATGCCAAGAAAGTGACCAAGTTCATCAAGAAAAATATCATCTGCCAATATAGGGTTCGAAACGAGCTGGTATTAGACAACGAGTTACATTTCAAGGAAAAAATTACAGAGGTGGTCAACGAGTATGTAATTAAAAGACAAAAATATTCTCCATACCGATATCTAACAAACGGAGCAGTTGAAGTAGCCAATTATAAGCTCAAAGACATTATCAGCAATTTGACCGAGAGTTGTCGAGATTGGGCCAACAGGATCCCTTACGCCCTTTGGGGCTACCGCACTTTAGATCGAACTTTTACTGGGGCTACCCCTTACTCTCTAGTCTACGACATGGAAGCAGTCCTACCAGTGGAGCTAGAAATCCCTTTTCTACACATCATACTTGAAAGAAAAGTCAGTGAGGAAGAATAGCACCAAAGCCATCTTGACGAGCTTTACCTTTTGGAAGAAAGGAGGCTAAAAGCTCTATATCACATATAAGGGTACCATCACTGTATGGCATAATCATTCAACAAGAGAGTCAAGGACCGCGATTTTTGAGAAGGGGACCTAGCCCTCAAAGAAATAGTAGAGCCCACCTAGGACCCCAGAGGGAAATTTAAAACAAATTGGAGTGGCCCATACATTGTGAAGAAGATCTTGTCAGGCGCCGCCGCTGTGCTCACTAACCTGGATGTAGAAGAAATGGCACGTCGAGTCAACCTGGACCATCTCAAGAAATTCTACCCCTAGTCCATAATCTCTATGCACTAGGACTCTTCTCATCTCCCTTCTATTAAAAAAAACTCTTCATTTCCTTCTAATTAGAACTACGTGGGGCCTGATTCTCTAAAAATATTTTTTCTTTCAAGAATGGATTTCTAAAATTTTCAAAACTGTTAGAGGTACCTAGACAGCTCATACATTTACATGATCATAACCCTCTTCTTTTTTCACAAAATGTTATTCTTTTCTTATCCCCGAGAATGATAGTTCATTTTAACATATACATGAACAAAATGATTATGTATGACTTAACGATCTGTATAAATAATTCCAAATGCATAACTCATCAAGAGTCATAATTAGATGATCAAAAACTCCTTTATTTCATTATTCAGAATTTCGATACAGTTACATCATCATAAGGAACCAAATGACTTCCCTTGTTATGCCCACTCCTACCTGCCTAAAACTAAAGTAAAAAAAGTCCCCATTACTCCCAAAATATTGCTCAAATTATTTCCAAATCACGAAATCACACCCATTACAGAAGTTTCATGAAGTCTTACCCACATCTGCCAAAGGAACCATCCCCATCATCACCTGCATCCTAGGTCCCCAAACCTCTCCTTCCTAAATGGAGTATCATAGATGCTCCATAGAGAGATAATCCCGAACTATCTTGGGGAAAACAACAACACCTCCCTCCTGGTATCAAATATGGCAAACCACTTATGACCAGGCTCCAAAGCAAGCATTTTTTCCACTACCTTCTTCCACAACTACATCATGCAGTCCCCAGAGACACGCCAGACTTGCTAAGTAGACTGAGAAGGATGGGTCGACAATCGACGATTCTCCCATAAAGATCCAAGCCTCATGAGCATATGCTTCGTCAGGTCCAAAGGAAAGAAGTTTAGTGTTCGCGGTGGAAGGATTTGTTCCCAATCATATTATCACAACAGCTGCCAGGGAAAGTAGAAAGAGGTTTTCCCGAGGCTAACCAACTGGACATATTATTACTCCTCGAGTTCCATAATGGGAAGAATGTCCCCCCCACTAAGGTACCGACCAACTCAAGCCTCGAGACCTATGCTCTACAAGCTAGTCCCCTAGCTCTGAATGTCCAGTCCTATGCTAATTACATAGCATGAAAAAAAGTTTGTCATAGCCGGCAAAGGATACTTAGGTGGGACCATCATACGGAACCTCTTAGATAACCACATAAATAATATCACAGTCTCCCTCTCAGAAAATCAGAACGGGCCTCCTATTAGGCATTTAGATCATTCAAACCATCGTAGGATTATGAAGGTACGACATCCAAGAAATAATAGCCACAAGTTGGGGGGTCCACTAGCTTTTCCATAGTCACCAACAACACTTTTGAAACCAGAACCAAAATAATGGCCCCAGCATATCCAATGTCGCCCATGTCCTCTGATTGTATGGATTTCAGTACTGTCAGAAGAGAAATCAGGCCTCTTGTTACCAGAGGTCTGGCCGCCGAAGGCGAGATAGGAAGAAGTATAGTGAGCAACTCCATAAGAGAATGAGAAAACTTAAGCAAAGCTGCAGTAATGCTGAGATTTATCCCCAATATGGAAACAAATTCCTTGTAGTTATGACAAATTTCATCCAACACGAAGAGAAAGACATGGTCTTTGGAGTACCATAACTCAATTACCGATGTCAGTATATTCCACACAATAGACCAATTATGCCACAAAGACACTCATCGCATGTGGAAAGTTTCATAATCAACATTATAAGAACACATTGCTTCCAAGGTAGTTGGCGAACTCAATGCTAGCAGGGAGAGACATCCTACAAAACAAGAAGATAATGAGAAAATTAGAATGCAAAGGAGAAGGAAAATGAAAGTGTGAGGAAAAAGTCCCATTTACACCCCTATTTATACTTGAAAACTCTCAAGGAAAGAAAAGAAACCCTGCAGAAATCGGAGGAAAACTTGCTGCACCATGTACCAAGCAATTAAAGAAAGTGCAATCAAATCCTTGGGTGATTGGACTCGATTGATATGCCGATAGGAAGGACAACATTCATTACGATCGGCAACTCCCTATTTTTGGGAGATCCCATTTTTCCTCTTTTGTCAAAATTAAAAACCCAAATAAAAATAATTTTTATCTTAAGTGAATTTCGAATTTCCTTATGCTTTTATTCATCCCATTGTAAAATAAAATGCTTCTCAGATCAATTTTCAAGTTCTTTTTTTACGGTTTCAGCAGCAAAGTAGAAAGAGAACATGTATT
This sequence comes from Sambucus nigra, assembly GCA_949130495.1. Lineage (NCBI taxonomy): Eukaryota > Viridiplantae > Streptophyta > Magnoliopsida > Dipsacales > Adoxaceae > Sambucus > Sambucus nigra. Next base: position 302,473,483 of record OX422207.1, on the reverse strand, counting down.
AATCTCTAAAACAACAATTAATAAAAACTTCAATTTTATTTGCATATATTTTTCTGTGTTACATTGATATCTTGCAGGAAAAATTAAAAAATAACGGGACTCAGTCCGAACCCAATTTTCTTTCTCTCTCTCTCACCCACATTCTCTCTCTCTCTCTCTCTCTCTCTCTCTCTCTCTCTCTCACACACACACACACACACACACACACACACACATACACACACACCTTTTCTCTTATTTCTTTCTTTTCTCTCTCTCTAAGATCCTCCATCCCTACGAAACTCCATCTTCCCCCAGAGGCGAGTCGATGTGCCACCACTTCCAGAGCTCGACCCTTCCCCGGATGAGGAAGATGACACCAAGAAAGAAGGTGCCAAAATTATTTCCTTAATATGGGTAGTCGTGGAAGATATCCAATCCGTATTATCCCTTAGGCAAGTGGTGGAGACTCAGATGTGCTTCAAAAGAAAATAGAAAGATCAAATCAGTCAAGACTGGGAGAAAAAGAAAGGAATCGGGAAATCAAAAGACAAAGAAACACAAAGTGTACCTCAGGTCGAAGGACCTCCTCTGTCCGGACTAACTCTTACGGGTCCGTCACATTGGGACGATGATGTAAATGCACCGACCCTCCATTAGCTCGCCGGCTGTTGTAACCAGGAAAAAATAGTCGTGTGAAGGGAGCCTCCGAATTCGTCGTCGCCCCGCCCGCACTATGGGAGGACCTCACCTACCAACTTGAACCTGCGCAAGGAAGAGGAGTCACATCGTATATACTGTGAGGCATCAACCAGCTCGACATGAAATCCATATAGTCATACATCACAGTCATGTCGGTACATAGCGAGTAAGTCTTACCCATCATTGTCGCCACCCTAGCATCCTCTGATATCTCCCGCACTCGCCGCATGAAGATAGGGGGCTTCACCGGTGATACTTGAACCTCATCCTCCACGATCTGTCAAACTACCCTCTCCCCGAGGTACCATGAGTAGCCAAATTCATGCGCGAGAAGACTCTACATATGTGCATGTTCCTCGGTCACCCTAGTGTGCTAAATGGCCACCCCAAAGGATAAAAGGTCACCTACAAATCCCTAGCAAGAGAAAAAGATCAATATCAATAAAAAAAACATCAAAGGAAAGGATAGTCTCAAGAGAAAATAAGGCTTACCCGCTTGCTCTTCATGCCATTTAAGACCTAACGCACCATCTCCAGAGATAGAGACTTCTTCGACTGTCGTTTGGACCTCCACCACCTGTACATATGACAGAAGTCTGAAATAGAGTCATACTTCAAAGATATCAACTGGGTGTTTAGTACAATGACCTCATAAAACCACGTCTGCAAAGGGCAAAGACTAGAAATTAAGAAATCAAGAATAAAACGCATGAAGGAAAATGTGAATGCATAAAGGAAAATGAGAAAATAAAGATTACCTCCAAAAGATACATCGCTCTAGTAAAAGACAACCGACAGCACCAAATGAATGCATCAGTAGAATAATAAAGGGTCGCCAAAGTTAGTATCCCTCAATCATAAAGACGGATGTCTGAAAACACCCTTAAAAATGGCAAAAACAACAAGTGCACGACATCGCCACTCGTTGCCACCAAAAAACCTCCCAACACCAACAAAATGTACAGACGAGCCATTTAACGCACCTGATTCCCATTGCTCTCATCGATCCTCCTGCTTAACAACTCCCTCAAAAAAGACAAATGAAGAGAGTACCCAGAAATCACCCTCTCCACATCACCTAATGCCACCGTTACCGTCTCTGGCGTCACCCTTAACGTCCTGTCCACCTCAATCTAAGCACTATCATAGTCCAGCCCCAACTGCTTATGCACATCAATAGGAGTCATCGTCATCTCTCTAATGCCAAAATGGAAGGTGTGGGTAGTGTCCCACCACCTCTCCCCCAGAGCACATAGAACGGCCATAGAACGAGGCATCTCATCCAAAGCAGACGTCAGTCTCCTAAAACCAGCTGATGACACCATCCAGGGCACCATAGGTGGAAGGTGCTCCCAAACATCCCTAAGCCTCGTTGTCCCTCGGGAACGTATAGTAGACATGGAGACGTTGTATTGTCCAAGAAACAAAGAAAACCATTATCAAATTCAGGAAATAAAAAAATCTCGTCAAGAAAAAAAGGAGAAGAATACCAAAGGTCGTTCAATACTTACATAGCCACCAGGGTTCACCACCCTAGAAGAACGATGAAGTGAGGACTCACATAGAAGAATCTGATCATCCACCACCGGCTCGAATGAGTTGAATGAGTTATCACTCCCCAGTGTAAGGGGCACCCTAGACCTCTATTCCATCCCTGCCCAATCGTCGGCATTTAGCCATGCCATGCGAGTAGTGCTGCTTGAGAATCAGCCATTTTGAACATTAGAACAATTTACATAAGTTAATTGAAAAAGAAGGGAAGTAAAAAAATTTAAAAAATGAGGAGAACCCTTCCCCTTTTTATAGGAGGTTAAAGGGCATGCCGATCGACATCTCCCTGCCACCCACCGATCGATACTGACCCTCCACCTACTCGAGGCACCCCCAAAGACCATGACACTGCCGTTTGTCACCTCTCCATCTACGCCGATCGACACCCCCTTTAAAATTTCGTACAAAAAAGTCCAAAAAATTACCAGAAATCCCAAAAAACCCCAGAAAATTCCTAAAATAACCAGAGTAATTTTAGAAGCTTATTCGCTAAGAAAAATGTTTTTTTACATCACCAATGGAAGTCCAAAAAATAATTCTCCCCATCAATGCCTCCAGAGGAAAATCCAAAATTCCCAAAATTCCCCTACTAAAAAACCTTGGATCATTCCCTCTTCCACAATGAAACATAAAATCAAATGCGTCCCCAATACCTAGAGAAAGATCACACATACCCACTGGACCCCCAAACATCCCAAAGGACACATAAGCCCTCAGAATTGGTCGCCTCTACCTTAAGCCTGCAGAATTGGCTTCAACCCTTATAATTGGTTGATTCTACTTAAGCCCGCAGAATTGGCCTTGAATCGCACAATTGGTCACCTCTATCTTAATCTTTCCTAATTGCCTTCGACTCTCAGGATTAGTCACTTATACTTAAGCCCGCACAATTGGCTTTGATCTGCAGAATTAGTCACCCCAAATAAGCCCTCAGAATTTTCTTCGGCCGGCAGAGTTAGTCACCTATAAATTAATCCTACAGAATTGTCTCCAACCCTTAGAATTGGTCGCTTCTACTTAATCCCACATAATTACCTTTAACCCATAAAATTGGTCACCCCTATCTTAAGCCCGCATAATTGGCTTCGACCCTCAGAATTGGTTGTTTCTACTTAAACCCGCAAAATTGGCTTTGAACCACATAATTTGTCACCCCAAATAAACCCTCAGAATTAGATTTGACTCGTATAATTGCTCACCGCAAATAATCCATCAGAATTGGCCTTGACCCACTGAATTGGTCGCTTCTACTTAAGCCTGCAGAATTGTCTTTGATCCTCAGAACTAAACCCAGCCCGCAAAATTGGCCACCTCCTTACTCATCACCTCCTTTAGGTCCTGAGAATCGGTTATCCCTAATATCACCTTAGGTCCTCAGCATCGATCTTGACCCTCGGAATCGGTCATCCTCTTCCCTTAGGTCCACAAACCAACCTCTATCATGTGGTTTCTATTCGATGGCTATAACTTGTTCCAAGCTCACCTGTAGAAGGGATCTAAATAAATGACATTCTAGGACCCCCTAAGTCCCCTCTTAGGTCGCTAGCACCTCCCCATCCCATTGTAATCCCCAGGTCGCACTCCGAGTACCGATATAGAGGCCATCGGGAGCCCCCGGGCCTCGTTTGACTCTGATCAACCCTTTCGTCAGAGTTAAAGCTCTTTTAATCATTGAACGTATCTGAATACCCTTTCCAATAGTCTTCCCCATGCACAAATAGGCATAACGGTTCGGATGAACATACCATTTTACTATCAAAAATCAATTCGGAGGCCACCGGGCACTCTCGAGGCCCAAATTGACCCCAATCAACTTCATCGTCAGAGTGAAAGCCGTTTTAATCTTCAAAGGTGACTGAAATGTCACACCCCGAAAAATCTGACAGACGGGGTGGCCATCCACCACCGCCGAACTATGCTGGGCATGAACTAAATAAATACAATTCTTAGCATGAGACACATATGAGACATAAATAATCAGTCCATAAGATAAATAATTGAATCAATCTCAAATGATCATAAATCACTAAGAGATAAAGATCCATCACATGCTACCTCCAAAAATCCATTCACCAATAATGATTGAATAAAATCTTAAATAATCCCAAAATAAATCCTCTAAACAACTTTGGAACCGAATGGCCCAATAAAACTCAAATGAAGTCTTATAATTAAATACGACAGAAAAGAAAGTCTAAACTAAAACAAAGCGATAAAGTAAATTAGCTCCAGCTACACCTCCAAATGATAACTCCGATAAACTTATGCAGCTTCTCCAATTCTAATCCTAAAATAGATTAGTCAACGCATGGGTCAGAGCCAAAGCCCCGAGAAAGAATACACACTACTCCCCTCAAATAGGATCCTTGAATCTAGACAGTAGCATTATACACAATAAATATCACAATAGAATATTTTAAATTAAACGGAATAATTAAAGGCGATAAATATAACTTACTAACTACCCATAGGAATCCCCATTTAAAAGGCACACCAATATGATTTTAAAATTCCCAAGTCCCACGGCGTTAATTTATTAAATTAACCAATTTTTATTATTGTTCTCACTTTTTATTAAAGTGTCACACTTCCACTTGTCAATCGCCCCCTGACCCGTTTAAACTGTCGGCCTCGACACATGACAAGGTTCCACACACGACACAATATAAATCACCCTCTGACCCGTTTAAACTGTCGGCCCCGACACATTATGTCGCCACAAATTTTAAAACCCTTTTTTATATTAGGCATTAATTCTTAGTTTCTCAACTTATAATCACCCCACCCTCTTTATCGATGTGAGATCCTCAAAATACCCCTCAGTCCCATAACTAAGGGTCCCAAACTTATTATCACGTCCTGCCCTATGTATAGGAAGAATTTATATCCTCAACTTCGACCTAGTCTCATGCCTAGGCTAGCTTAACGATGAAAAAGTACAAAAAATCAGTCCACCCCCAAGATGATAAAAACACGATAATCTACCCTCACTAGTCCTATACCTAGAAGACATAAATCATTAAAAGTCCTACACACTAGTCCCATACCTAGAAAGCATCCTAAAGTATAGGGAGAGAAAAAACCCAACAACCCGTCGTCAAAAGGCAATATAATAATACCAAAAATTCACACAAATAAACATAATTAAACAACGTATAAAACTACGCATGATAGTCCAGTTCAATTAAATCTTAATTTAATTATCACCTCGTCAACAATACCCAATTAATCTCATTTAATTATTTTAAATTAAATATACCAAGTTTCCACCATATATTCATCAAAAACCAAATTTTACTATCTCTACATATATTACATGAGTTATACGCACCCAAAAATTATTTATTTTAAAACTGGGGTTTCTCTACATGTAACCTACACCAATACAACCCAAAATCCACTCATCAATCCTACGTACCCAAGGGTTATGAATATTATTCATATTAAAAGAATTTATAAAAAATAAAAAACATAATTAGTGTCCACTTTTTCTAATTAAGTTACTAATTATTTTTAAGAAAACATGTAATTAAGTGTTTAGGCGACACTTAAAATGCATAATACTAAAGGAAAAGAATAGAGTATTCATGCCTGTGAAGATTGTGTTGAAAATCTGATTAGAAATATGGATTCCTCTCGAAAAATTAGCAAAGAAGTGTTCTTGAAAAACTTGATTAAGCCTTACTTAAACCTCCCAAAACTTGTGACAAAAGCTTGATTATGAAGAAGGTTGATGATTATGAGTGAGAGGAAAAATATTTGGAAATGTTCTCTGGTGAAAAACTAGAGAAAAAGTGATTATGAGAAGTCCCCCTCCGGATTAACAAGGTTATAAAGTGATTAGGAGTCCTAATCTTACACAAATATCCGAAATTGGCTTGCTGAACACATTTTCTGGGAGGGTCGATCGCCTCCGAAAACTGATGGTTTTGCCTAAAAAATTATAAGGGACAATTATTTCCAAAAATCATATAAAATCCATTTTAACTCCGATTTCAATTCCGCTTGAAGTTTTATTCTCCTAAAATCATAATCAACATATTTCGCTAATAAAAAAAAATTAAATTCAAAATTTTATTTTTCTCGAATATTCCAATTAATTAATTAAAATAATTAATAAAAACACGAGGTGTTACATACTTCCCCACTATCAAAGAATTTTGTCCTCGAAATTAGACGAAGCATACTCATCAACGCATAAATCTCGCAAAAGAAAATATGGCTCACATATGCCTACCCATAGAATGCCATAATTGGGCACCCATACACCCAATCCTATGCGCTCCTACCCCACAAACAACAAAATAACATATACTGACTATATGCATACGCGTAATTGTGAAAATAACAGCGTACCACACACTCTCATAAATCCCCCACTCGATTACTTTAGTCGAAAGTCATCAAAATGCTAACGTCCTCAAATTAAATGTCAACACCAAAAATAGATACATACGATACCTAACATCTGTACTCAAATCTCCAAAATAATTATCATCTCCATAATCCATTCTAAGTATCCCCACATCAAGATTACTAATTCTAAACTCAATGCCTACAACGTCCTTAACTCAAAACTTCAATTCTCCAAGAAACACATATAACACGTATGTTAGACCCTGTACCTTAAGAAGTACGAATCAACAAAGAGAATCAAAGATAAACAACGTGGAAGCTAAACGGACTCATAACCTGCGAGACCTAAGACCATTCTCTGATACAATCTGTCACATCCCGCAAAATTCGACAGACGGGGTGGCCAGCCACTGCCGTCGAACTATGCCGGGCGTGAACTAAACAAATACCATTCTTAGCATGAGAAACATATGACACATAAATAATCAGTCCATAAGATAAATAATTGAATCAATCTCAAATGATCATAAACCACTAAGAGATAAAAGATCCATCACATGCTAACTCCAAAAATCAATTCTCCAATAATGATTAAATAAAATCTGAAATAATCCGAAAAGAAATCCTCTAAAGAACTTTGGAACCGAATGGCCTAATAAAATTCAAATGAAGTCTCATAATTAAATACGGCTGAAAAGAAAGTATAAACTAAAATAAAGCGATAAAGTAAATCAGCTCCAGCTGCACCTCCAGATGATAACTCTGATAAACTTATGTAGCTTCTCCCATTCTAATCCTGAAAAAGATTAGTCAACGCATGGGTCAGAGCCAAAGCCCCGAGAAAGAATACACACTACTCCCCTCAAATAGGATCCTTGAATCCAGACAGTAGAATTATACGCAATAAATATCATAATAGAATATTTTGAATTAAACGGGATAATTAAACGCGATAAATATAAATTACTAACTACCCGTAGGAATCCCCATTTAAAAGGCACACCAATATGATTTTAAAATTACCAAGTCCCACGATGTTAATTTATTAAATTAACCAATTTTTATTATTGTTCTCACTCTTTATTAAAGTGTCACACTTCCCCTTATCAATCGCCCTCTGACCCGTTTAAACTATCGGCCCAGACACATGACAAGGTTCCACACAAAACACAACATAAATCGCTCTCTGACCAGTTTAAACTGTCGTCCCCGACACATTATGTCGCCACAAATTTTAATACCCTTTTCTATCTTAGGCCTCAATTCTCAATTTCTCAATGTATAATCACACCACCCTTTTTATCGATGTGAGATCCTAAAAATACCTCTCAGTCCCATAAGTAAGGGTCCCAATGTTATTATCACGTCTTGCCCTATGTATAGGAAGAATTTCTATCCTCAACTTCGACCTAGTCTCATGCCTAGGCTAGCGTAATGATGAAAAAGCACAAAAAATCAGCCCACCCCCAAGATGATAAAAACGCGATAATCTACCCTCACTAGTCCCATACCTAGAAGACATAAATCATTAAAAGGCCTACCCACTAGTCCCATACCTAGAAAGCATCCTAAAGTATAGGGAGAGAAAAATCCCAACAACCCGTCATCACAAGGCAATATAATAATACCAAAAAGTCACACAAACAAGCATAATTAATCAACGTATAAAACTACGCATGATAGTCCAGTTCAATTAAATCTTAATTTAATTATCACCTCGTCAACAACACCCAATTAATCTCATTTAATTATTTTAAATTAAATATACCAAGCTTTCAACATATATTCATCAAAAACCAAATTTTATTATCTCTACATGTATTACATGAGTTATACGCACCCAAAAATCATTTATTTTAAAACTATGGTTTCTTTACATGCAACATAGACCAATAAAACCCCAAATCCAATCATCAATCCTACGTACCCATGGGTTATGAATATTATTCAGATTAAAAGAATTTATAAAAATAACCCCATATTTAGTGTCCACCTTTTGTAATTAAGTTACTAATTGTTTTTAAGAAAACATGTAATTAAGTGTTTAGGCTACACTTAAAACACATAATACTAAAGGACAAGAATAGAGTCTTCATGCCTGTGAAGATTGTGTTGAAAATTTGATTAGAAATATGGATTCCCCTCAAAAAATTAGAAAAGAAGTGTTCTTGAACAAACTTGATTAAGCCCTACTTAAGCCTCCCAAAACTTGTGACAAAAACTTGATTATGAAGAAGGTTGCTGATTATGAGTGAGAGGAAAAATATTTGGAAGTGTTATCTGGTGAAAAACTAGAGAAAAAGTGATTATGAGAAGTCCCCCTACGGATTAACGAGGTTATAAAGTGATTAGGAGACCTAATCCTACACGAATACCCGAAACAGGCTTGCTGCACACGTTTTCTGGGAGGGTCGATCGATCGATCGCCTCTGAAAACTGACAATTTTGCCTAAAAAATTATAAGGGACACTTATTTCCAAATATCATATAACATCCATTTTAGCTCCGATTTCAATTCCGCTTAAAGTTTTGTTCTCCTAAAATCATAACCAACATATTTAGCCAATACAAAATTTTAAATTCAAAATTTTATTTTTCTCGAATATTCCAATTAATTAATTAAAATAATTAATAAAAACACGGGGGTGTTACATGAAACCCCTTTCCAACGCCCCCCCCCCCCCCCCCCATATGTGCCAAACAACATAACCATTCGGACGAATGATCAATTTTAGACCAAAAATCTATTTGGAGGACAATGTGCACTCTCGGGCTCTGTTTGACCAAAGTCAACTCTTCAGATAGACCGAGGTTGAATGAATATTCAAAGGGCACTGAATAACCTTTCCAACGGTCAGCCCCATCCAAGATTCTGACCTACGATACGGTCCAACGATCCATTTTACTTCGAGAGGTCCTCGAAGCTTCCAAACTGAGTGAAGCTATTTGGAATGTCGAAGTACATCTCTTAACCTTTCCAACGATCTACCCCGTGGGTGATTTTAACTTACCATGCGGACGAACGATCCATTTTCGTCTGACGATCCCCCATCGAGAAGACTGACGTGCACTTTTGAGCCACATTTGACCGAAAGTCAACGCCTGGACCCAATAGTGGCCCAAAGGACTCTTGAAACAATATTCCCCATACACGATTCAGATCAACGATTTCTGTTCTACGTACACTTTTCCAGGAAAATCTGCACGAGACTTCCAATTGGAAGATCCAGATCCGTGCCAATTGACACAATGTCTAGGATCAGCACCTCTCTGACCCTATATATAGAGTCCATGACCTCACGCCAGACACAAAATAGATCCATCAGCATCAGTGATCTCAGCAACATTCCCTCAAAATCAGCGAAGTTCCTCATATGAAGTTCCATCCAAGCTTCCATTCACATCCCTTTCGTACGCAATTTGGAAAAATATCCTTCTCGCTGATCAACATTCATCAACACTCAATGGGATTCAGCCAAGATTAAAGATTAAGCTTCAAAGAAGGTCCAATTCCTTCCCTCTCTCTTTAAATTCCTTATTTTTCCATAATAAATATTAGATTCAAAATCTAGTTCTTAATTTAGTTCAAACACATTAATATACTGAAGTAATTGATTACTAGGTGAAAATAGCAATTACTCCTCTGATGAGTGGATTATTGCCCGATAAGTTGTACTACACTCTAGCTAAAGACCCGCCTAGGACCATGGATGAATTGATGGCAAAAGTAGCTGAAATCATGAATGCCGAGGAAGCTATGGCTGCAAAGAAGAATGCAGACACTAAGGAGACCAAGGTTGAAGATGGTAAAACTGAAAAGAAGGATCAGAAGAACAACGATGGCAACAGGAAGCCGAAAGGAAAGCAAGCACTGGAGCAGATGAAGAAATTCGGAAATTATACTCCTTTGAAGGTAGATATAAACCATATTCTGGAGGAGATCCAGAATAGCGAGGAGCTAGCTTAGCTAGCGTAAATGAAGGCAGATCCTGACAGAAGAAACAAGTCCAAATATTACGAATTCCACAAAGACCATGGTCATACAACCAAAGGTTGTATACCTCTCCAGAATGAAATTAAAGCACTCATTAGACGAGGAATACTGGCTAAGTATGTTGATCGCCAAAATGGTGGAAAGAACAACGACCGAGGAAGGCAAAGGTCTAGGTCTCCTCATCGAGCGAAAGAAGAAAGAAGAGAAGTCACGAAGAAGATCCAAAAATTGACCAAGATGACCTCGATCTCCCCAAAAGACCAAGGCATCCAGAACGTGAGGTATTTTCAATCCATTTTGGATCATTTGAATTTAATGTTATTACAGGTGGAGATGCAGGAGGAGATCTGACTGCGGAGAGAAAATCTTACCTCAATGAGGCTTAAGCTTGCTCGTACATTCAGCGAATAAACTTGGCAAAAGATGATCACCCGAGGAAGGTGAATAAAGACAAACTGGTCATCGATTTTTCTAAGAATGACCTGGTAGGTGTACTATATTCTTATGATGACCCATTGGTGATCAAGATGAGAATGAAGGAAGTGGTGATTTCACGAGTACTGGTGGATAATGGCAGCTCGACAGATATCATGTTCTATCCATGCTTTATCAGTTTGAATCTAAAGCTAGCCCAGTTGGAGCCATATCATAGGCCCCTCATTGGCTTTACTAGCAAGAAGGTTTTTCCACTTGGGACGATCAAGTTGGATATTCTTAGCGGTACATGGCATGCTTGTCGAACAGAAAGAGTATGCTTTTTCGTAATGGATAAAAATATTCAATCAGCTTACAATATCATCATGGGAAGGGTAGGTATGAAGAAGTTCGAAGCAGTACCATCTATTGTACATCAATGTTTAAAAGTCCCAACCAACTTTGGAGTAGGAGTGGTGAAAGGCGACCAGAAAGCAGCTCGGGAATGCTACTATTCATCTGCCGAACAGGAGGAATGCGAAGAATCCAGAAAGAAGACTACTACTTATCAAGTGGATGAAATAGAAGATGCATATATTAAAATGTTAGACCCTAGAGATGAGTCTCTATTTGTGAAGGGCCAAGTCATGGAGGCTATCGAAAATATCATTCTGAACAACGAGCATTCAGAACGAACAACTCAAATCGGTGCATCACTGGATGTATGGATAAAACAGGAAATAATAGCATTTCTAAGGAACATAAAGCATACTTTTGCGTGGAGTCTTGAAGACATTCTAGGGATAGACCCTAGTTTCATGTGTCACGAGCTCAACGTGAATAAGGAAATCAAGCCAGTGAAGCAGTGGCGAAGAGTGTTCAGTCCTGAGAATAACCAAGCCATACAGGAAGAAGTAGAGAAGCTACAAAAAGCCTTTTTTTTATTGAGGATGTCAAATATCCTGATTGGCTAGCAAATGTTGTGATGGTAAAGAAGAAAAATAAAAAGTGGAGGATGTGCGTAGACTTCACTGAGGCATGCCCAAAGGATCATTTTCCTTTGCCCCAAATCGATCAACTAGTGGATGCTACCTCGGGGCATGAATTGTTGAGTTTCATGGATGCTTATTCTAGTTACAACCAGATTAAAATGAAGCCAGAGGACAGGGCGAGTACCTCTTTTATCACCCCAAGTGGAACTTATTGCTATAATGTTATGCCTTTTGGACTCAAAAATGCAGGTGCGACATATCAGCAACTAATGAATAAGGTGTTTGCACAACAAATCAGTCATAACATGGAAGTTTATGTTGATGATATGGTGACGAAGAGAAAGAAAGATCCTGATCATCTAGTTGACCTAGGTCAGACCTTTGATCAACTAGAGAAATATCAAATGAAGATGAATCCCACCAAATGCATATTCGGAGTACGAGAAGGAATGTTTCTCGGATATATTGTTAACCAATGAGGAATTGAGGCGAACCCTGAAAATATCAAGGCTCTATTGGACCTACGATCTCCAACGACGAAGAAGGAAGTGCAAAGTCTCGCAGGGTGAGTTGCAGCACTTAATAGGTTTGTGTCACGAGCAACTGACAGATGCCTACCATTCTTCAAAACACTCCGAAAAACTTTTGAGTGGAATGATGAATGCGATGAGTCCTTTCAAGAGTTGAAAAAAATATCTAGGGACACCTCCATTGTTGTCCAGACCAGTGATGGGAGAAAGATTATACTCGTATCTAGCAGTTTCAGAGAATGCAGTTAGCTCAGCATTGATAAGGGTGGGAGACGGAGTACAAAAACCAGTCTATTACACCATCAAGGCTTTTCGAGGAGCAGAAATCAGATATCCAAGGTTGGAGAAGTTGGCACTAGCACTGATTGCAGTAAGCAGAAGGATGAGGCCATACTTCCAAGCCCATACCATAGTGGTGTACACCGATATGCCATTAAGACAAGCTCTGTATAAACTAGAGAAATCAGGAAGATTGATGTACTGGGTAGTAGAACTTGGTGAATATGATATAGTTTATGAGCCTAGATGGTTGCTCAAAGGGCAGGCAGTAGCAGATTTTATCACAGAGTTTACTCAAGAAGATGCCTCCGAAAAATAGGAGTTGAATACAGACCAACCTATGGATGTTACAGGATCATCAAATTTTAGCCCCGACCAACTCACGCCGGTAGACGAGCAAGAGAAGATGATCAGGGAGCAGCGAGAAGTGTGGAGGAGGACGAAAGGAAGAACTAAATATTCCACCGAGCAAATCTTTCTGATTAAAAATTTGATGATGAAGTACGTATATGGAATTTGTATATGGATGGCTCTTCGTGCACTACAGGCAGTGGAGCAGGGATTGTTTTAAATAGTCCGGATGAGATTGATGTGGAGTATGCTCTCCGCTTTCAATTTAAGGCTTCTAATAATGAGGCTGAATATAAAGCAATGATCTTGGGTCTAAGTCTAGCCAAAACCATGAAGGTAGAGCAAGTCATTGTATTCAGTGACTCGCAGTTAATCATAAATCAAATTCTAGGGGTGTAGGCGGCAAAAAGAGAATTAATGATCAGGTATTATGCAAAAGCAATGGAGGTTGCATCAAGTTTTACTGGAGTTCAGTTGATTAGAATACCAAGATTAGAAAATGCAAGAGAAGATGCCCTAGCTCGGTTAGTATCATCCACACGCACCGAGCTACGAAGAACAATTCCAATAGAAATCCTGGTTGGTCAGAGCATAGACGAAGATCTGATGATGAACTTCATTGCCTTCGACTTGGGACCATCTTGGATGGACCCCATCAGGGCCTAATGTAAGGACATTTTGTCCATTATTTCTGTGTATGTCATAAGTCATTACATCATTAAAGAAATACAAGATCACATCGTCATCAACGGATCCGAATATCAAAGAATTCAAGGAATCAGTTTTCTGGTCAGTCGGACCGATCCGCCTATTATAAAAAGGAACCAGTCCTTACCGGACCGATTCGCCAGTTTGGAAAAAGAACCGATCTTCCAACGGACCGATCCGCCTCAAATTGAACCGATCCTCTTATGCTTCAATCCAATAGACCCCAGATTGATTACGAACTGAATAAGCCCTTTTCAAAAAAGAACCGATCTGACCTCGGACCGATCCGGATTAGAAGCAGACCGCTCCGCCTGGGGTAAAATAATGCAGATCGTGTTCACATTTTTTAGGGCCAGGTTTTCTTTTATAAACCAACTTCGGGGATTTGCTTAGCAAAACTTTCATAGACGATTTTCACAGTCCTAAATACTCTAAGTCTTCACCTTTGTGAGTTCCAAGACTCATGTTTTGATTCACATAACTTTTCAAACCCTTGTGAATCCGTTTGCAACCCAACAACACAACCGTGTGTCTGTTCAAACCATTATGGGGAACACCGTCCTTCTTCTTCATTGCTGACCTCCTGAAAAGAGAAAGTTCCAGCCGCCAACTACAGATCCGACGCCTGCGGGTAATTCTGTGTCACTGTATTTTCATTTTAATCCGAGAAATTGTATGTTACAATATTATAATGAAAATAAATGGTTTTGCACCTTTGGGGGATTTTTCCTCACATGTGTGTGTTTGAATGTTCTTGCTTGTTTCATCATCTTATTTAATCACATCTAGATGCATGTTTAGGACTTAATTGATAAAAACTGTGTTTAATTAAATAATATCTCTATTTGAACTCACGCTCACTCTTTTCAAATTGGTATCAGAACCGATTATGCTAATCTATCGCGTATTCCTAATTTTTTGCAAAATTTTTCTAAAATATCATTTTTTTGAAAAATTGATTTTTGAAAACGAGTGTGTTCATAATGGATAAGTTATATAATAAAATGCCAGTTTTTGACGGGACAAACTATGTATATTGGAAAGCCCGCATGAGATCTGCATTACAAGCCATTGATGAACGTGTATGGATTTTGGTTGAAAGTGGGTGGATACCTCTCTCCGTCACTGTTGAAAATGTGGCCAATTTAAAACTTGTCTCCTCTTGGACTAAAGAAGAGTTTAGATGGTTAACTTTTAATTCTAAGGGTTTAAGTGGTATTTATGGGACTGTCACACCTGATGAGTTCAAACGTATAATGACGTTCACCACGTCGAAAGAGGCATGGGATGTTTTGCAACTTACCCATGAAGGTACTAATACTATGAAAGAGTCTAAACTACAAAATTTGACAACTCAATTTGAAACAATCACCATGCTTGAATCGAAAGTTTTGATGAATTTTATGCTAGATTTTCTGATATTGTTAACACTAGCTTCAATCATGGTGAACACAATCCTAATGCTAGAGTTGTCAAAAAGATTCTCTGTTCTCTCCCTAAGCATTTTATCCCAAAAGTCACTGTGCTAAATTCTATGGGTAATTTAAATACGCTAAAATTTGAGGAACTTGTAGGAGATTTGCAAACTTATGAGATTGATGTGTTCCCTAAATTTGTCAAGTCTAAAGATAAGGGAATTGCACTTAATGCCCAGGAGAGAAAAGGTGAAGGGTCGGCAAGAAAGAAGGAGTCATCTAGAAAAATAGAGATTGATACGTCAGATTCTGAGTGTGATTCTGATCTAGATGATTTAGCCCTTGTTGCTAAAAATTTCAAAAGAATTATCAAATTCAAGAAAAATGGTAATTTTAAAGATAAAAAAAAGTTTGAGAAAGATAAATTTGAAAAGAAAAATGAAAAAGTTTTTAAAGACCCTCCTAAGAAGGAAAGTATGAGATGCTTTGTGTACGACGGTAGGGGTCATAGAGCCTTTAAGTGTGCTGGCTGAACAGAGAAAAGGGAAAAGTTGTCATTAATGCTGCCCTTAGTGACGACAGTGAGGTGGAGTTGGTGGATTCTGGAGATGAGTCACCACATGAGTGTAACTTCACCGCATTTATGGCTAGTCATGTGAATACTTCTAGTACTCCTCATGACGATGAGGATGCTGCTTCACAGGGACACCTTGACAGTGAGATCGATGTGAGTGAGGGGGAGAATGACACAAGTGAGAGCGAGAGTGATCTTCAATGCGCTTACGCTGAGCTTTATTCTGAGTCATTTAAAACTAAAAAGCGTAACAAAGCGTTAGTTATTACGATCACCGCTTTAGAGGAAGATTTAAGAAAATTGAGAGAGAGAGAGTCCTCCACCCGCACTACCTTAAGAGAGAGAGAATCTGCCTTTGATGAGAAAGAGAGTTTGTTTAGAGAGAGAGAAGGTTGTTTTGAGAAAGAGAAGAGGGGACTTGACTAAATAAGTGGCTAGTCTTACGAGTGAGCTCCATTCCTCCATGGAGACTCGGAAGAAACTTGAAGCCCTTGTTGCCAAGATTACTCATGATCTTGAGAGAGCACGGGAAGTCAAGGTTCAAATCGAGGACAGATCTGGAAAGATGGAAAAAATGCTCCTCGGCCCCGCTTTAGGTTTTGGTGATAGGCAGGGAATTGGTTTCGATGGTGCCTCCACGTCGCAAATTGCACCTGGACCAGTTCTTGAGTTTACTACGACTCCTTATGGCCATCATCAAAAACCTCGAAAGAAAGTTCGACCAAGAAAAGCAAACCAATGTTCGCCTTTGACTGTGTTCTTTTGTACATATTTCAAAAGAAAAGGCCACCTCATGGAGTTTTGCTATAGTATCATACACGATGTACTCCTGCTCCACCACAGCATACTGATGATTTTACCAGTTTGAGAGAGAGAGTTGAGTTTTTAGCTTGTACATCACATAGTTTGATGGAGGAATTCCAATGGATGTCTTTACCATCAGTGAATGCTTCTCACATTCCGGCTAAAATCAACAACAATTAAGGTAAACAAAAGGTTACCACTACTTGGGTACCTAGGAAAGATAAAAAGGCCTTTGTTGTTCATGTCACTCTCAAAGCATATAATACCTCACAGTGGTATTTTGATAGTGGGTGCTCCATACATATGACATGTGATGCCTCAATTTTTACGTCTCTTGAGGATTGTCAGGATGGAAGAGTCACCTTTGGAGATGGGAGCAAGTCTAGCATTGTAGGGCGTGGTACTGTAGAGTTACCAGGATTTCCTAAGCTAGAGAATGTTTTGTACGTCAAAGGTTTGAAAGCAAACCTTTTCAGCATTAACCAGCTATGCGACGTTGACTTTGCCGTAAAGTTTGATCGGGACGCGTGTAATGTCTATGATCAAGCAGGTAAACTTTTAGTGAAAGGGGTGAGGACAAAGGATAATTGCTATGGGACTGAGCCCACATCCTCACTTGTCTATAACAGCGCCACGATCACTCATATGGATCTGTGGCACTAACGTCTAGGTCACATGCACGTTAGAGACTTAACTCGTTTAGCTAAAAAGGACCTAGTACATGGCTTACGATCACTTGAAAAGCCAACTTCAACGATTTGTGGACCCTGACAATTGGGAAAATTAATTTGTAGCCCCCATAGGAATTTGCATTCCATTACAACCTCTCGTATACTTGAGCTTATTCACATGGATCTTATGGGTCCTACTCGTACTGAGAGTTTGGGTGGTAAGAGGTATATCCTCGTGATGGTGGATGATTTCTCTAGATACTCAATTGTAGGTTTTCTAAGGGAGAAATCCGATGATGTGGAGCTTTTAACAACCAAGTGTCGTGTCGTGCAAAATCAACACGGAGTCACTATTAACAGGATAGGTAGTGACAACGACATTGAATTTATGGAAGCAAAGGTAGATCTTTACTGTGATAGCATTGGGATCAAACGTGAGTTTTCTGTTGTGAAGACTCCTCAACAAAATGTGATTGTTGATACAAAGAATAGGACGATCCAAGAAATTGCTAGATCTATGCTTATAGGTCGTAGCGTGTCTAGGAGATTTTGGGAAGAGGTAGTGTCTACTGCATGCCACACGGTGAATAGGGTTTACCTGCGTCCACACACACTTAAGACGCCTTATGAATTGTGGACTAACAAGAAACAAAACCTTTCATATTTTCGTGTTTTGGGGAGTAAATGCTACATCCTACGGGATAGAGAGATATTAGGAAAGTTTGACTCCCGAAGTGACGAGGGAATATTGCTAGGGTATTCATCGAATAGTAGAGCGTAGCGAGTTTTTAACCTGAAGAGCTCCAAGGATATGGAGTCAATAAATGTCACCGTGCAAGATGATGAACCTTTGGCGTTTATTGATTCTAGTCTTCCGTGTGAGGATGATGATGTTTCAGGTAGTAATTTACCTGCACCTCACCCACACTCTGTGGACCCTACTCTTGTGTTAGGGGACACACCTGCTTGGGTTTGCAAGAGTCTAACCCTTCAGCCATTGTTGGTGATCCCACACTAGGGGTCAAGACTCGTGCTCAGATCGAGAATGTTGTTAGACATTTTTGCTACATGCCCAAAGTCGAGCCCAAGAATCATAAAGAAGCACTCTCGAATGAACACTAGATATCTACCATGCAAGATGAGTTGCTTCAGTTTAAAAAGAATAATGTCTGGGAACTTATTCCCCGACCTAGTGAGACTAATGTGATAGGTACCAGATGGATTTTCAAGAATAAAATGGATGAAATGGTACCATAATCAGAAACAAGGCTAGGTTGGATGCTCAAGGCTACACACAGATAGAATGTGTAGACTTTGGGGATACATTTGCTCCTGTTGCAAGGCTTGAGTCCGTCCTCTTACTACTCACCATCGCATGTCATCTGCGCTTCAAGTTATATCAGATAAATGTCAAGAGTGCCTTTCTAAGTGGCATTCTTTAAGAGGAGGTTTACGTGGTACAACCAAAAGGGTTTGAAGACCCTAAGCACCCGAAGCACGTCTACTATCTAAAAAAAAGCCTTGTATGGTTTGAATCAAGCACCCCGTGCTTGGTATGAGAGGCTTACTTTCTATCTCTTAGCCCATGGCTTCAAGAGAGGGGGAGTTTATATGATGTTGTTCGTCAGGAGAGATGACGGTGATATTTTGGTTGCCCAAGTCTATGTGGACGACAGTCTTTGGATCCATGTGCTCTCAACATACTCATCACTTTGAGTATGAGATGAAAAGTGAGTTTGAGATGATCGTGGTTGGTGAGATTACTTTCTTCCTTGGTCTCCAGGTTCGTCAGCTAGACGATGGGATATTCATCTCCCAATCTAAGTATGATAGAGACCTAGTGAAGAAATTTGGTTTAGAGTTCGCTAAGCATGCACGTACACCTATGAGTACCACTACCAAGCTTAGTAAGGACGCTTCAGGCAAGGATGTAGAGAAAACCTTGTATCAAAGTATGATAGGTAGTCTCCTTTACTTGACTGCCAATCGTCCCTACATAGAATTTAATGTTGGAGTCTGTGCGGGATATCAGGTGTCCCCAAAAGAGTCACATTTACTTTCTCTAAAACTTATAATTAAATACGTGAGTGGGACTTTCTCATATGATATTTGGTATTCCTTTGATACTGATGACCGTTTATCCGCCTATTCGGATGTCGATTGGGCCGAGGATATAGATGGTTCTAGGAGCACTTCTAGTGGATGTTTCTATTTTGGTTCTTCTCTTGTCTCCTGGTTGAGCAAGAAGCAAAACTCTATCTCTCAGTCCACTACGGAGGCTGAGTACATCGCTGCCGGGAGTTGTTGCACACAACTTTTGTGGATGAAGCAAATGTTAGAGGATTATGGGATTTCATAGAACACCATGACTATTTCCTATGATAACACTAGTGCGATACACATATCCCGTAATCCAATTCAACATTTGCGCACAAAACACATAAGGATACGCGAGCACTTTATACGTCAGTTAGTTGAGGAGAAAGTCGCATCCCTGAGTTGCGTACCCACCGACAGTCAGTTAGCCGATATTTTCACAAAACCTTTAGATGCCCTTAGATTTGAAAGTCTTAGAAACTCTTTGGGGATTTGAACAGTTGACTGAGGGGTTGGTCTTTGTCTAGAATAGGATATTTTTTCATGTTCATATCATATGCTCCCTATTACTAGCGTGTTTTATACGTTTTATTATTTTGTTGTACAGTTATTTATTTCTTCTTTTGAAAAATACAAAAAGATTTTCGTTTTATAAAATTTTTAGAAAATCTCAAAAAGATTTTTGTATTTTATTTTCACCTTTTATGGATGAGCAGTTAAGATAGCCAAGTCACAACTTCATTCCATTTATCCATGTGACTATTTGATTGAGATTTGAGACGGTACAACATTTCATCCATGTGCTTTACATTGTTTGGAGTCTTTGAGATGTGATTAGTGATATCTTTCTACATGTTTGACTCCTATCTCCTTTATTGCACACATGCACGAATATATTTGATTATTGTACTTGTCTATCACATATTGGATTGAGTGTTTTCATCTCAATTCTGTCTATACAACTAGAAATATGCGATAAAGCTTGACATGATTCTAATGCGTGTAAAAATCATTTTGGTGAGACTGTGTGTTTATTGGAAAATGGGTAAGGGCTGCGAAAGGTTCATTTAGCCTTTGCGATTCTAAGCCATCATTAACAAGGAACTAAAAAATTGAGGAATTTTATTATTCGAGGTCCAAAAAGGTTAAAAGAGCCCGAAAAAATTTAAAGGCAATAAAAATCAATATATGCCAAAATATGGGCCATTAGGTTTCACCATCAATTCTCCAAAGTTTGAGAATGTAGATCGCCTCTTTTCAAAATATAAATCTAAGGGAGTTTGGTTGGATAATTCAAACGGGTTTGCACTTCCTTGAAAGTCCTGAAAAAGCATTAAATCGTTTTGGACGTTATTGGTGTGGAAATCATTTTCAGCTTTTATTTGTTGATTTTATTGAGTCAATGTCTCATATTAC
Organism: Sambucus nigra; assembly: GCA_949130495.1. NCBI lineage: Eukaryota > Viridiplantae > Streptophyta > Magnoliopsida > Dipsacales > Adoxaceae > Sambucus > Sambucus nigra. The sequence goes on along the minus strand of OX422207.1, from coordinate 302,452,650 downwards.
CACCTTTTTTTTACACCAAAGGAAGATTTTGAGTGCATTCATTAGGATTATCTGATATTCATCGTGCACGTATGTCATGATTGTATCCATTGATTTTCCTATCGAATTTGATCACACCTCTACATTTCCGCTATCATCAACTTGGTTGTTTTGTGTTCGTTCATGGTGTGATTTTTGTTTTGTATTGTTTGAAATTTTTTGAAAAACTTTAAAAAATAGTTGCTTATTCCTTGTGACATTCCGATTTTGCTTGTTTGAGCTATTCTCTCATTTGTCTATTTGGGGCCATCATAAAAAGGGGGAGAAAGAATTATCATTTTATGGGGGATTTTTGCATTTTTGAGATTTGATCAAGTATGCTTTCATCATAAATTGGCATCTTTGTTTATCTCATTTCAAACTCGCTACGTCACTTGGTATTTTCTTTGTCTCATGTGTGTAGTTTCTTCTTTGATGATCTTTGAATTGCACACCCGAATGAGAAAAGCGTTGAGATTCCTGAAGAGTTGAATCCTAACCGATGAAGTCTTATTCATTTGTATCTTTCCAGTTTTGGGTTCATGGGAGGGTAGATTTGTATAGGCAATTTGATATTTGATAATTCGGATGTTTTATGTTTGTAACGGCAAAGAGATATGGGGGGGATTTGTAAGGACATTTTGTCTATTATTTCTGTGTATGCCAAAAACCGTTACATCGTTGAAGAAATACAAGATCACGTCGTCATCAACGGATTCGAATATCAAATAATTCAAGGAATCAGTTTTCTGGTCAGCTGGACCGATCCAACTATTTTCAAAAGGAACCAGTCCGCACCGGACCGATCTGCCAGTTTAGAAAAAGAACCGATCCACAAACGGACCGATCCACCTCAATCCGAACCGATCCGATTATGCTTCAATCTAGTAGACCCCAGATCGATTGCGAATCGAAGAAGACCTTTTCAAAAAAGAACCGATCTGACCTCGAACCGGTCCAGATCAGAAGCAGACCGATTCGCCTGGGATAAAATCGTGCAGATCGTGTTCAAATTTTTTAGGGCCAGGTTTTCTTTTATAAATCAAGTTCGGGGATTTGTTTAGTAAGACTTTTAAAGATGATTTTCAGAGTCCTAAATACTCTAAGTCTTCACCTTTGTGAGTCCCACGACTCATGTTTTGATTCACACAACTTTTCAAACCCTTATGAATTCGTTTGGAACCCAAGAACACAAGTGTGTGTCTGTTCAAACCATTGTGGAGAAGATCGTCCTTCTTCTTCATTACTGCCCTCCTAGAAAGGGAAAGTTCCAGCGGTCAACTACAGATCCGACGCCTACGGGTAATTCTATATCACTGTATTTTCATTGTAATCCGAGAAATTGTATGTTACAATATTATAATGAAAATAAATGGTTTTGCCCCTTTGGGGGATTTTTCCTCACATGTGTGTGTTTGAATGTTCTTGCTTATTTCATCATCTTATCCAATCACACCCAGATGCATGTTTAGGACTTAATTGTTAAAAAAAATTTGTTTAATTAAATAATATCTCTATTTGAATGCACGCGCACTCTTTTCACCTATATTGAAGAAGGGGCTTTACCAACTGATAAACTCACAGCCAAGAAACTAAAGTTTAAACTTTCTCGTTATGTATTGACCAATGGAATTTTATATAGAGAAGGAGTTATAGTAGGGATACAAAGATGTGTCCATCCCTCTGAAGTGAAGGATTTGATCGAAGAGGTTCAAGAAGGGTCTTGTAGAGCCCATGTAGTAGGTCGGACGCTTTTGTAGAGAATAAAAATGCAGGGGTATTACTAGCCAACGATGAGAGCTGATTGCGTAGATTATGCTAAGGAGTGCGATAAATGTCAATTCTTCTCTTACATTCGAAGAACTCCCCAAGCATTGTTAACACCGATAACGTCCCCTTGGCCATTCGCCATGTGGGGGATAGACTTGGTAGGACCACTTCTAACGACCAAGGGAAGATTCAAATACCTCGTGGTTGTTGTGGACTACTTTACCAAATGGGTGGAAGATGAGCCTATCATTGATATGACATACGAAAAAGTCTATTAATTTATTTGGAAGAATATTATTTGCAGATATGGTGTCCCACATGCATTCATTACTAACCATGGAACCCAGCTTGATAACGTTGAGTTTGCTGCGTATTATCATCAATCCAATGTACTAAAGATCCACTCTGCACTAGGCCATCCCCAAAGCAATGGGAAAACTGAGGTGACAAATAGAATGCTACTAAATGTTTTGAAAAAGCAACTAGATGTTGCAAAGGGAAATATGATTAACCAGCTACATTCTGTGTTGTGGGCTTATCGTACCACACCACGAATAGCGATAGGAGAGTCTCCATATATGCTTTCATTTGGTAGTGAGGCTATCATACTCGTTAAATTAGGTCTACCCACGCATAGGGTGTTTAATTTCAATTCTCCTGTCAGTGACATGATGAGAAGATTAGACCTGGATATGCTTGAAGAAGTAAGGGAAGAAGCAGCAATCAGGAATGCATCATATCAACAACGAACAACTTTGTTCTATAACAAAAGAGTGAAGAAGTGTAATTTGAAGGAAGGGGATTATGTGCTGAAGAAAGTGATCCAAAAGAATAACAAACTGGAAGCCAACTGGCATGGACCCTATAGAGTAACAGAAGTTGTTCGTCCAGGGACATACAGGATTGAAACCTTGGAAGGAGAAGAATTCAAGAATGCATGGAATGTAGATCATCTGCGCAAATATTATCAGTAATTGAAATTCCTATGTAATACAGTTTCTTCAGTATGAATAAAGTGATGTTTCACCCAATTTCTTTCTTTGTTGAAATTTTTCAGAATATTAGTGCTACACACTACACATCAAATTTAGAACAATTACCACCAACTCCGATTGGTTGGGAAATCAGTTCCCACCAACTCCGCTTGGTCGGGAATCAATTACCACCAACTCTGGTTGGTCGAGAAATCAATTACCACCAACTCTGGTTGGTCGGGAATCAATTACCACCAACTCCGGTTGGTCGGGAAATCAATTACCACCAACTCCGATTGGTCGGGACAATTACCACCAACTCTGGTTGGTCAAAAATTAATTACCACCAACTCCAGTTGGTCGGGAATCAATTACCACCAACTCCGGTTGGTCAGGAACTATTTACCACCAACTCCGATTGGTCGGAAAATCAATTACCACCAACTACGGTTGGTTGGGAACTAATTACCACCAACTCCGATTGGTCGGCAAAGTCAATTACCACCAACTCCGGTTGGTCGGGAACTAATTACCACCAACTCCAGTTGGTCGGCAAATCAATTACAATCAACCCTGGTTGGTTGGTACTAAACTAGGCAAGAAGCTGGACGACCTCCTGGGGCATCCACATTCAAGGAAACAAGGTAATCCATACGAGATTACTACAACTAAGCAGGAACATGGGATGAAAATCATTCCATTGCTTAGGCCCAAAGAGTGACGAGTCACTATAATAAAACAACAAATGGGGTAAGTATAATATATACATATATATTTACCAACCAACAAGCAAGGAGATTATACAATTTATTTAGAAGAAAATAAAATGGCAAAAGTCTAAAAAATTCTTCATTCAAATCAAGTAGAGTTACATATGATGTGAAAAATATACTTCATTACATAAAAAACCCTATTCTATTGGTCTTTTCCCTTCTGCCTTTGAAACAGGTTCTACCCCAGTACGAGGATCATCTAATGCATAAGGGGAATTTAAAAAATTTAGATCTCGCAGCATTCGGACATTCATCACGGAGGGACGATCAAGCAAGTGCTTTGGGCAAGATATCACAAAGTTTGCATAAAGACTGTAATCGTCGAGATACTTGGAGATCAAGCCTTGAGGAATTTCCTGAGCATGAATCCATCTAATGTCAAGCTTAAAAGGGGGCACGGGAAAATCGAGCACTCATGGGTCATAATAATCCCATAAGTAGTGGTCGTGCTCTAATTTTAGCACAAACAGTGCATTCAACCACCCTTGCTTGTACCCCTCGTTATTTGACTGCTGGATCTAAGCATCAAGATGGTAAAGGGCTTCATTATACCCAGTCATCCAAAACTCTCTGGGTTGTTTATGGAACTGATAAGTTAACCTCTCCAGTTGCTCGTGGGAACTCTTTACCAGAATTTCCTTATTTTTCAAAGAAGAACTCTGGGAAGAGAGTTAGTTAGTAAAATTCAGATTCTTCTTGGACATTTCTGCTAAAGCTTGATTCTTCTCCATCAACTAAATTACCTAATTCTCCAAGGCTGATTGAGTTCTTGCTTCTTCAATAGAAACTCGACCAACCCTTGCTCGTCCACGAGAAGAAGATCTTGTTCGTCCACGTGTAGATGTGGAGGGTCCAACTCTTTTCAAAGTTTCCAACTCATCTCGTAAGTTGGCATTTTCTACCTCCAAGAAAGACAAACCTTTATCATTAACAGGGACTAAGGCTACCTAAGAAGATGCACCAGATTTGAGTTGTTTTATCTCTTCTTGCAAAGCAATGTTCTCCTTATCCAACAACCTAGCAATATGCTTGTGCTCTTCAACTTCAAGCTTCAGAACATTCTCTTTCTTCTTATGACTAGAGATGAATTTATCATACCCTTTGTCAGCTCTCAATTATTGATATTTCTTCTCGTATCCTTGATGCAAAAATGTGGAGGACTCTTTGTACTGCTGCTGAAGTTCCTCGATCGTTCCTTGGAGATCTTAAATCATTTCTTAGTAGGCCACATTGTTGGCAACAACACGATCGAGCAAGCACTTTTTGTATTGATAAGCTTTAACTACTCATTCAGAAGCATATAAAGCAAGGATATCAATGATTTGAGCCTCATTAAGATCTGCATGACCATATTTAAAATAGTTATTGCATTTCTTCATCAATATTGTGTCATGAGCTGAGAAGAGCTCCATCCTGGCCATAAACTAACAAAGAGAAGAAATAAAAAGAATCAATAATGATGCAGACATAGCAAGTAAAAGATAAAGTCAAGATGAACAACCAAAGTTTAAATTTTTATTCATCATAAGAGGAGATACATAGTCCAAGGTTACATTTATGAAAGTAATAAAAAAGCCCAAACAACTTTACACCTTCTCCTTATTTCTTATGACTTCCTCGAAAGGTTTGGAGGAAGGGACTGGTTGCTCGGAGGACAAGGGTAGCTTCTTGGCAGAAGTTTTGGTTGGTTGGAGTTGCTCGGGAGGTTGAATAATAGGAACAACAGGTACCTGATCTCCAGTCATCATAGAAGATTCATATGAAGCAGCTTCATCCTCTTCTTCTTCTCTAGGAGAGGGAGGACGGCCATGAGTGTGCTGCTGAAATAACTAGGAATCCTTAGCGACCTTCAGCTCCTGCAAGGCTGCTACCCATCCATCCCTAAAATATTTAATGTTGGCATACTCCATTTGAGAAGACATGGCAGCCAGGACCTTATTCCACCCTTTGTCCCAACCAGCCCTGAATGATTTTTAACTACATTTTTCCTTTTTCCCTTCTCTAAGGAGGTCCTTTACCTAAGGAGCTCCTCAACAACATTCAACTTCTCTTCCACCTCCATTTTTTTTCGCTCGACATCTTGAAGTTTAACAACTTCCTCTTCAAAATACATGAGCTTAGCATCAAACTCCTCGTTGCTCTGTTCAAAATCCTTATCGCTCTGTTCAAACTCCTTCAATTTTTTATCTAATTCCTTGGAGGCATTCACAGCTTGATCTTTCTCTAGATCAATGGACTTGAATTGCTTCTCCCAAGCAACTTTATCTTACTCCTAATTTTGATGAGAATCTTTCAAAGATTGGGTCAGACCAATCAAATCTTCCTCTACTCCACTCGAGGAGCTTGAAGCCCTAGTAGCTTCATCCTTCTTCAAAATACCGTTGAAACATGTCACCAGCTGAAAAAAGAAATAACTTTGAGTCAATAATACTTACTGAGGCAATGTGTTGAGCAACTAGGGTAGTGATTCTCTCACGAGAAAGAGTATCTTCAATGCCTTGGACTTTTGGGATAGTCCATGATTTTTCCAAGCCCACAGCAGAGCTCGAAAGAACAAAAGTTGGAACACTACCTTCAACATTTAAAGGTTGAGAGATAGGTTCAGTAGGTCTCTAAAAATATCTTCTCTTTAATCTCCTCAAAGGAGCTGGAGCATTTTCAATTAAGGAGGTTGTTATTATTGGTGAGATGACAATAACATCACTCGAAGGAGAAACAACAACAGTCTTGCTCGGAGCCATAAGGGGATTCTCTCCAGCTTCTTAGCAGAAGCAGGAGGGGGAACATCTATGGTTTTTATCCCTTCTTCTAGGACATCTTGTTTACTTTTCTTTGCCTCCATAGTAGCCGAGGCAGATTTGTCAAGAATGGCAGGAGCTCTTCTCTTCTTCATCAGATCACTAATGGGAATACTCGACTCAGAGGAAGAACCTTCCACACTAGTCTCAGAGGCTGGTACTTAGTCAAGATTAACTACCACTAGACGAGGATGAGCAGTGAAAGATGAAGTATAGCTTTTGTATTTCAACAAGTAAGAAGCTGATCTAATATACTCCTCAGTAACAGATTGATGCAAATCCCAGATAAGTTTTAAATGCTTTAAATTAACATCAGACTCTTTTGGAGGTTTTCTTTTACTGTCAACTGTAACAAACAAAAACAAATGCCAGTGATGCATTTTATCGAACACAAAGAAAACAAGATTTCAAAAAATAAAAATAACCTATTCCATTGCCATAAGGTGGACACCTGGTACCTTGATATACATCATGTCCATTTAATGGAGGGTGTTGCCAATTTTTCATAACAACCCCATTATCAAAATAATCCCTATTGGCATCGGGAAGATTGACAACTAAAGCTCTATTCAAAAACCTAGTTATTAAATAGAATGTGGTATCACTGGCAACCCATCTGTAGCAGTACATAATCTCTAGAATCCCTAATCGAGTTCCATGACGTTGATTGAACCTATGTACGCCATTAAATATCCTCCATGTATTTGGAGCTATTCTTGTAGGTACAACATCAAAATATTGGCAGAACTCCAAACACAGGGGATTTGGCGGGAAAGAAAAGCCACATTCGTCCACAAAAAGACTTGGGAACCAATGTCCCTCAGCCAAAGAAAAATAATCATAAGGTTCAGAAAGTTCATCTAAAATAACCCACAAAGGGATTGAAAATTCATACCGAAATTTGTCCAGCGACTCAACAAGATAAACCATGATGAACAAAGTAAATAAAAGAAAGGGAAGAAAATCTTACAAAAAAAGATAGATCAGTTGACAATGAACAATGGAAAAAACGAAGGCACAAGATAGAGAGGAAATGAAGAGTTCAAAGATACAGATTTGAAAAGTGAAAGATGATAGGATTTCTGCTGCGCTTAAATACTTTATCTCGGGAATAGAGAAAGTTAATGATTACAAGGGAAGACGTTTGCATTTTCTATGGCTAAAAGAATAAAAGGGCATAAATATCAAAGTGGTCATGAAAATTCAAAATATTTATGAAGCCTGATAATATGCGTTCAAAAAGGAGTTATATATAATGAAAATTTTCCTAAAAACCATAAAAAATAATAATCTGAGCAGTTTTCGAGCAGAATATTCCACACTTTTCTTCAACCTCAAAGTGTGAAACATTGGGGGCTTCTATTGATACCAAATTTAGTCTGCTAACGTGGACCATTCACTTGAAGACACGTGTCAACCTACGTGACAATTACAAACACTTTTAAAGAACAACATACTGTCACCAAGCTACTTAAGCGCTCCAAGCAACTCAATCATATCGGGCAGCTTAGGCACCCCGAGGAGCTTAAGGCCCCGAGGAGTTTAAGTCTCCTAGAAACTTAAGCATACCGAGCAACTCAGGCGGTCCGAGAAACTCAACGTACAGAGCATCCAAATCAGGAGAATCAAAAAGACGACTGCGCATTAAATGCTCATTATTATCGTACATATGTATATGTCTACTAGATAACATCGCATTGTCCTTTCACATGTACAGCCTCAAGGCTATAAATACATTGTAACATCCTCATTAGAAGGGGACTCTGGATTTCTTGGTAAACTCACTTATCAAGAATTCTAGGCAAACAGTCAACAATACAAAAATAGTGGACGTAAGCCATTCTCATAAGGCCGAACCACTTTAAAAATCTATTGTCTCATTTAATTATTCATTTTTATCTGTGATTAAAATAATTAGAACAAAATCTAGTTTTTTACATCAACATCTATGGTTTTAAAATTACATGTGTCAATGAAGGAAGATGATATTTTCTTGTAAAGTAGTCTTTAAATGTACAATGATTTCTTAGAGAGAGAAAGTGATGAAATAAAGATGTTTTCAACTTGAGAAGAATGTTACTCTGAAATATTTAAAAAGTTTTAACATCTTAAAAACACTTAAGAAGTTTGTGTGGGTAACTTAATGGTGTTTTGGAAAATAACATTTGTGAAAATGGAGGAAAAGACGAGCTAGGAAACAAATGGGTAAAGTGATAATTTTATGTAAAGTGGAATAGTTTTATGAAATAAAAATATTGAAAATTGTGTTACATATAATGGTCCTAAATGAACATGATTTTTGAGATAAAACCAATGCCAGAGTAAACAAAATAAGAAATTATTCTTTAAAGTGTAACAAAAGTTCAGGTGAAACCCTGGGTTTTGGATTCGACCAGGAAAAGAAAAAGTGGAGTAATGTGGACTTTACAAAATACTAAAACACATTAATAAGGACTTGGGTGACACCATGATAATTAAGGAGGACCCAGAGCCCTAGGGTGAAATATTCAAAATCACTTGCCAGAGCATATGGTAGCATAGTTGGCGGTGTGGAGCCCATTAAAGTATGCGGATCTTGAAAGATTTCGAGAAAAAGATAATGAAAATGGAAAATGTCATGAAATGGGTTGTATGGTGAATATGTAAAAATACAACCTAACTTGAATGAAATAATGGATTTTCTGGTAAAGGATAAATGGAGAAGAAATGTCAAAATTGATTATTGTTTACAAAATAAAGTAACGGTAAAGTGTGTTGGCTAAAAGAGTAGTTAAGAAACCTAAGGATGTTTAACCCATAATTAAAACAAGAATGTGTTTATGAAATAAAATGTTTTGAAAATGATATTTATCTTGCTAAGGATTTTTTGGTGAACTATGTTTTAAAGAATCTTGCAAAAGTGAAGATTTTATAAAAATGGACATTTGTTGAAGTTTTGAAGGATAAAAATGTCCTTTTGTCTTAGAAAATGTATTTTTGCAAGTATTATAAAATTTCTAGAGTAAAAGACATGTTAAACCCATTTGAGAGGATTTTTGGACATAAATCCATCTTCTCAAGTATATAAACTTGTAGTGTTTTAAGGTTTAACATATAAACAAGTTTAATGAGGGTCTTATTTGGTTTAAACATGAAATAAAGAAATTATAAATTTTAGCCCTTAAAGTGTGTAAAAAAGGTGTTGAAAAGGTGATAAGTGTATGGTTTAAGATTACATGTGTTAATAAAGGAAAATAGTATTTTCTTATAGAGTAGTATTTTAATGTCTAGTCATTTCTTAGATAAAGAAAGTGATGAAATAAAGATGTTCCCAACATGAGAAGAATGTTACTCCAAAATGTTAAAAAAGTGTTAATGTGTTAAAAACACTTAAGAAGTTTGTGTGGGTAACTTGATGGTGTTTTGAGAAATATTTTTTTGGAAAATGGAGGAAAAGACGAGTTTGGAAAAAAGGGGTAAAGTGGTAATTTTAAGTAAAGTGGAACATTTTCATGAAATAAAAATATTGAAAAAGGTGTTGCACAAAATTATCCTAAATGGAAATAATTTTTGGGATAAAATCAATGTTAGAGTAAAAATGACAAGAAATGATGCTTTTAAAGTGTAACACAAGTTGAGGTAAAAGCCCGGGTTTTGGCTTCAATCGAAAAAAGGAAAAGTGGAGTTGACACACCCCAACCCAGTTACTTATAACTAAGTTTGAAAGTTAAAGTGAGTTAAATCATAATTACATTAAGCAAACCATAAACACGGGTATCCTTTTCCAGCTATTAACATGAACCAATAAAACTAAAACTTGTGACAACTTTACAGTAATTATGATTATTCAAACTTACTGAAAAGATAAGTGGGCTTAAATTACCACAATTACGTTTGAACAAAATCATGGTTTTATGCATCCCATACTAACCTCACCGACCTCCTAGATTTGGTAGTGACATCACAATACCTGAAAAACATAAACATAGAAACAATGAGAAAAATACCTCAACAAATGCATCACTACTGCACTATTGCATAAAATTAAATGCAATAAATCATATCCTTATGATGATATATGAATACTTATTTGGGCCATTCATAAAGAATTACCAATTATATACTTATCCAGCTCATTCATAAAGAAGGACCAATTATATACTTATTCGGCTCATTCATAGAGAATGACCAATTATATACTTATTCGTCTCATTCATAAAGAATGACCAACTTATTCGAATCATGATTCACATATCCTCTCTTCAATAGACAATTCTCCCCCATTCCTACTCGAGGAGTAACCCCTTTTGTTTAATAGATAAATCTCCCCCATTCCGGGTCAGGGAGTAATGTCCTATTTTGGTAAATCGAAATAAACAAAATAATATTCATTATTATTTTGATCATATTTGGAACCATGTATAATACATATTACCAATAAGTGATATTTAGATCATATCCATAACCAGTGAGTGATATTCGGATTATATCCATAACCATGTGTAATACATCGTACCCGTGAGTGATATTCAAATCTTTTCCATAACCATGTGTAATACATCTTACGCATTAGTGATATTCAAATCATCTCCATAACCATGTATAATACATCTCTTTCCAGTGAGTACACTCACCTTGGCCACTTCATGTGTTTTTCCCTTGCCTTTGTTCAGCACTTGTTCAATCGGTTCTTCTTACCTATCACATATAAATTCTTACAATATTAGTATCATCATACGGATATTAATAATCCAAAGAACAACTTAAACTTAACCTAATTCATAAGCATCATATAATCCCATTCAAATCATATATCATAAATGAAGTCCAATCAAACTTCATGGTAAGATATTTACCATACCCAAATCATAGGCCAAATATATTTTAATTTCTTCTTAATAGTTTCGTCCTTATACTATTGGGTTATAAATTCAAAAGACGACATATCATTTCAAGTTTCCTAGAGCAAGATACGCCCATTGTTTTGCTACATAGCAAATCGACTCTATATGCTCCTCTATCATTCAGTCAACTTCCAGTAATTTTCATAATTTTTATGTATCATAACTTTCTCTGATATTTCACCAAAAATCAATAAACGTATTCAAAAATACAAATTTCAAGTTTCATAATTTTTAAGGTTCATTTGTTATGTCAATCAAAACATCGAACACATAGTGTGCATACTTACACTTTTGGGGAAGATTTTATAGCTGAACTTCAAACTATCTGGTATTTACACATAATATTCAGGGATGCATCTATTTTCATTTTCAACTGGAATTATTTAATTCCAATAAATATACAAAAAGATATAGAAGTTTGAATACACAAGGTTTCCAATCGAAACAATATACATGATTTACACATTTGACTTAAACTCACATATATCCATACGTATACCTCAAGAAATGGAAGTTTAGTAACCAAATTTTGATTTATATCATTTCAATCAATAATTCAAAAAATATACAAGATTTACAGGTAGAATTACCTTAGGGACTTTTACGTAATTTCTATGAATTTTTCTCCAATTATTCTCCTCACTTTCTTATTCCCAAACTTCCCGACTATCTTTCCTCAAGCTAAACTCTCCAAACTGTACCAATTATGATTTTATGAAGAAAGGGGATTATTTTTATGGGTTATAATTTTCCATAAGTCACCTCCCCTTGGTCCAATCAAAATATAACACGTGGCACCATGTAAGAAGAAATATCATTTAAGGATAAATCACTACTTTACCCCCTGTTCGTAAAAAGACAATATGTTCTCAATAGAATGTTTGTTTGATGAACCGTTTGTCGTGTTGCAAAACTAACTTCCATATCTACAACTATCTAGTTTTCACCGCAAGTCAATTATTATATTATAATGGTCAAAACAAGTCTCCAACTTGAACATTCCGACCGAAAACTTTACAAATTTGTGTTTGTAACAAATTCGATATCTCAAGAGTTATAAAGGTAGAATTAGACTAAACGTAATAACTTAACATTATATACACCGATAACACAATTTCCCCATCCCATAAGGCAGTCATGATTTAAATATGATTTATCATAATTATATTCGGGTTGTCACAACTTCCCCTCCTTATGAAATTTTGTCCCTGAAATTTAGTATGAATTTCATTAACCAAACAATTGAGGATACTATTTAATCATACTATATTCCCTTTACCAAGTTGATTATTTAATTTCATTGATCCTCAACAACACCTTAACTATGGTACTAACCTTATTCCTTAATGCTTGCTTGTTTTGATCAGTAATTTCCAATGATTCTTCGATGTAAGACAAATCTTCTTTCATAATAACTTCAGTTTCTTTATCATTTACACGTAAGGATAGTCATCTAATGATTTATCAATGAAAATCAATTAACAACACATATATTACTTCATACCTTTATAAATGTATGTCCAACATTCACATATAATAGATTATCAATTGTATCAGCATATATTCACAATGAGTGAGCATCCGTAACAAACCTAGTATCATTATTTACCTTTCTCCCTTCATTCCTATAGTGTATCCTTATCATCGTGTAATATTTCAAATCATAAATATCATATTACTAGACTAGCTTATTACACATCACATTTCCATCTTCCATCCAACACCAAATTCATGTGTTTGACCTGAACTATTTTCTATATCATTTCTGAAGTTTAAGAGTATGTTAAATATCATCCTTATACTTTCTTAAGTTAAATATAGCCTCACTACTATTAATATATCAAAACTAAAAAATCATTCACTAAATGTTTATTCTTAAACGAGATTTCATATTCACCTTCATGTATATTGTGTAGTCGTGCACCATGAACTCAATCTAATTTCTCACTATATTCCCTTTTTCAGTATCATTTGATTTCTCTTTAACTAACATACAATGACCTTAGAAATTCATTTATCCAACACAATAACTTTGCAATCATAATCTTATCCCAATGTTTATTAACATGATATTCTTATACAATATCATTAATACAATCATCTTACCCATTTGGTAACATGGATGTTAAATGTACCCTCACCACTTAAAACTTTAACCATACTTACTAATCCCGTAATACTTCTATAACTATTATATGTCGTATTTATTTCAAATAACCTATACAAATACGTCAATATATCCCCTTACAGTATCTCAAATATCACATTATCCTTACACATACTTCTTGGTGACTCCGTATAATGTCAATCATATCCATTATATGTCATACTCTTAGGGATAACAAGTACGTACAATGACAAATACAACTCAATATCCACCCAAATCAGTTGTCGATATTCCAACCCGATTAACATATTTCCTATACTCATACACAACACATACTCTTAAAAGGGCTCCATAATATTTTTAAACTTCCAACTCTTTAACACTTCGTCTCAACTCTGCTATTCATATAAGCATTTCAAAACATACTAAGAGTAACATTCACTACATATACTCATACTATTAAAAAAAATACATCTCAACTCTTATTACTCTTTTCTTCTACTTATCAGTATTCAGTATGAACCCATATTCAGATCAGTTATGATATACTGACTAGTAATTGAATTTCAGACCATTTCACATATTGAATTTAAACATATATAACTATTAATCTTCTCACTTCACCTTCACAATGTGAATCTTCATTTTATTCACACTCTAATAATTTACCATCTCATCCTTTAATGGAATATGGGTTCTCATACCTCACTCTCCCATATAAATGGGCACACACCAAACCATGGTTTAATAAGTGACACAACTCAAGTCTAGATATTCCAGTATAAGAAGATATTACATTCAATACTTTACAATTTTCGAATACCACATTTTGTCTTTAACATTTTTCCTTCAATGACATGTTTGTCGATACCACAAATAAAACAAAGCAACGAATCATATAAAAATTCATGTATTCGCTGTCATCCCCGAATAAACCTTAACATCTCATTTCCTTTCCTGAAATATCCTTAGATTCATATCCCATACAACAATATATATGTATAACTAACAAATGTTAGTCAATAAAGCCAATTTTCTTATTACTAAAATCAATTTCTACCTTCACTGCCAAATCTAGGCGCTCCACCCCCTAGAACCTCTAAAACCTAGGCTCTGATACCAAAGTTGACACAACCCAATCCAATTACTTATAACTAAGTTTGAAAGTTAAAGTGACTCAAATCATAACTACCTTAAGTTAACCATAAAAATGAGTATCATTTTCTAGTTATTAACATGAACCAATAAAACTAAAACTATTGACAACTTTAAGGGAATTATGATTATTTAAAGTTACTGAAAAGATAAGTACGCTTAAATTACCCCGTTTATGTTTGACCAAAATCATGGTTTTATACATCCCTTTCTAACCCCACCGACCTCCTAGATTTGGCAGTGATATCACAATACCTGAAAAACATAAACATAGAAACCATGAGAAAAATAGCTCAACAAATGCATCACTACTACACTATTGCCTAAAATTAAATGCAATAAATCATATCCCCGTGATAATAGAAGCATACTTATCTGGCTCATTCACAAAGAATTACCAATTATATACTTATCCGACTCATTCATAAAGAATGACCAATTGTATAATTATTCGGTTCATTCAAAAAGAATTACCAACTATATACTTATCCGGCTCATTCATAAAGAATGACCAACTTATCCTAATCATGATTCACATATCCTATCTACAATAGACAATTCTCCCCCATTCCTGGTTGAGGATTAACCCCTAGTCTTTAATAGACAAATCTCCCCCATTTCGGGTCGGGGAGTAACCTCCCATTTCGGTAAATTGAAATGTAGAAATTCATGTTCATTATTATTCTGATCATATCTATAACCATGTATAATACTTCTTACCAATATGTGATATTCAGATCATATCCATAACCATGCATAATACATCTTACCAGTGAGTGATATTCAAATCGTATCCATAACCATGTGTAATACATCTTACCCGAGAGTGATATTAAGATCGTATCAATAACCATGTGTAATAAATTTTACCTGTGAGTGATATTTGAGTCATCTCTACAACCATGTCTAATACATCTCTTTCTAGTGATTACACTTACCTTGGCCACTTCATGTGTTTTCCCCTTGCCTTTGTCTAACACTTGTTCAACCGGTTATTCTTTCCTTTAACATATAAATTCTTACAATATTAGTATCATCATACGGATATTAAAAATCCAAACAATAACTTAAACTTAATCCAATTCATAAGTATAATCCCATGCAAATCATATATCATAAATAAAGTCCAATCTAAATTCATGGTAAGATATTTACGATACGCAAATCATAGGCCAAATATGTTTTAATTTATTGTTAGTAGTTTCATCCTTAACATATTGGGTTCTAAATAGAAAAGACGACATATCATTTCAAGTTTCCTAGAGCAAGATATGCCAATTTCTTTGCTACATAGAAAATATGCCGTATAGGCTCCTTTATCGTTCAGTCAAATTCCAGGAATTTTCATATTTTTTATGTATCATAACTTTCTCTGAAATTTAATCTAAAATAAAAAAAAACTATTGAAAAATGCAAAGATAGAGTTTCATAATTTTTAAGATTCATTTACTGTGTGAAGCAAAACATCGAACACATGGTGTGCATAATTACACTTTTGGGGCATATTTTATACCTAAACTTCAAACTATCACCAAAGATTCATTTCGTAGTATTTTCACATAATATTCGGACATGTTATACATATATAAGTTTATTTTCTTCTCCAACTAGAATTATGAAATTCCAATAAATATAAAAAAAGATATAGAAGTTTGAATACACAAGGTTTCCAATCAAAATAATATACTTGATTTACAAGTTTTGCTGAAACTTGCATCTATCCATATGTATACCTCATAACACGGAAGTTTAGTAATAAAGTGATGATTTCTATCATTTCAATCAATAATTAAAAAAATATAACAAGATTTAAGGTTTGAATTACCTTAGGGACTTGTACATAATTTCTTTGAATTTTTCTCCTCACTTTCTTATTCCCCGAACTTCCCGGCTCTCTTTCCTCAAGCTAAACTCTCCAAAATGAAACAAGTATGATTTTATGAAGAAAGGGGATTATTTTTAAGGGTTATAAGTCGGCATAAGTAACCCCCCTTGGTCCAATCAATATATAACATGTGGCACCATGTAAGAGAAGATATCATTTAAGTCAAAATGATTACTTTACCCCCTGTTCGTAACAAGATAATATCTTCTCACTCGAATGCCTATTTGATGGACCGTTTGAGGTGTTACAAACCTAACTCTCATATATAAAACTATCTTGTTTTCACCTCTTCAATTATTATATTATAATGGTCAAAACAAGTCTCCATCATGAACATTCCTACCGAAAACTTTACAATTGTAACTAATTCGATATCTCAAGAGTTATAAATGTAGAATTAGACTAAACATAATAACTTAAAATTATATACACCAATAACACATTATTCCCATCCCATAAGTTAGGCATGATTTATCATAATTATATCCGGGTTGTCACCAAAGTAATGTGAAAATTTACAAAATGTTGAAACACATTAATGAGGATTCGGATGATACCCAAGTAATTAAGGAGGGCTCGGGGGTTAAAGAGCCAAAATCAAAGGCCAGAGCATGTGGTAGAATATCCGTTTATGTGGATCCCACTAAATTATGTGGATATTAGAATATTTCGAGAAAAGGATAATGAAAAGTAGAACATGTTAAGAAATGGGTTTTATGGTGAATGTAAAAAGACATCCTAACTTGAATGAAATAATGAATATTCCGATAATGGATAAATGGACAAGAAGTGTGAAAATTGATTAATGTCCATAAAGTGAAGGAATGGTTAGGTATTTTGGATAAATGGGTAGTTAAGCAATCTAAGGAGGATTAACCCATAATAACACAATATAAGGAGGTTTATGAAAGGTCTTAAATAGAAAATTAAGTATTTTCTAACATGGCTCTTGCATGTGTTGAAAGGATGATTTTCAATGAAAATACTAATGTGGATTGGTATGAACAAAGGGGTAATTCTGGCAATAAAATGGTTATACCCCAAGCAAAGTGTATTTGTGTAATGTATTTAACCGGGTGTGTTAAATCAAGGAATAAATGTCACGTTAAGTATAAGGGAATTCTTTTACAAGGTTAAGGTGAATTAATCGTGATAAGTAATGTTTTAAATATATATATATATATATATATATATATATATATATATATATATATATATATATATATATATATATATATATATATATAACGTGTTTTGCATTTTTTTGTAATTGCCATTGGGAATTTGGCTCATAACCTCATCTTTGTTATGGCATGTTGGTTGTCATTATGTATTTTAAGTGCGTTGTGCAGGCAAGTATACTTTTATTTTACATTAGTAGCTCTATATGCCTGAACTGAGGGGACGTTTCCCATGGGTCCCTCACATATCTTGATTTGAAATGGAAATCTCATGCTAAATAAGTGAAATGTTAATTAAGTAAAAATGGATTAGCAATATTATATAGGTTGTTTCATTGAACTTCACACCTAATGCTCGGGTCGGACCGGGTTGACCCCAAGTAACCCAAAAATTCAGGGTGTTCATTGCAATTCATAAGGGAGGAATCCAAGAAAGGAATTTTAACTAACTCAATTTCAATTAATAAAAAAAATTCATGATTGTACTATTAGACGGATCAGGGGTGGTAATAGTACAAAGTTGAATGAGGAAGCAATGTAAAAACATAACGATGAGTATGACATAAAGAAAATTTTTTCACCAATGGTACACCTCAACTAATCAAAATTATTAAGATGAAGAATTGAAGAATTCAGTAAATGTCCCGGTCTATTCTCAAAGGGAGGAATGTGTATGTTCCCAAGGGATTTAGTAAACTTTACTAATTACCATTTCCATTCAAAATTAAATCCTCTTTATATTGAACCAAAATTCAATTTTATTGAATAAAATTAATGAGATCAATTTTAGAAGAGGTTTATTCAAAATATTAATGTGCAACATATGAAAACAACCAAAGACAATGCCCAAAGGATTTTTCATTGAAAACCCTCATAGAAAAAAAACTATCACTCGAGCCCAATAAGTCAATTAGTATTATAATGTTTGAGGTCTTACAATGGACAAACACAACATATATATAAGACAATGATTACCTCCATTAAGTTTCACCTTTGTGTTCTAATTCGATGCATTCAACGGTACTAGCAATCACTTGCTCCATGCTTGAATTCAACTAGAATAGTCCTCAAGCCTTGGAATTTATTGACCGTTGTTATATACGATCAGACCACATAATTGCTTGTTCTGGTGTAAAAGACTAAAGGTGTAATGTCCCAACCCGGATTTAAGGTTATTGAGGGACTAACCCAATCTGATTGGTATGTTAATTGTGAAGTGAAATGGAACACCCTAAATAATATTTCAAATCTAGTTTTATTCGTATTTAATGTTGTACTTATTAGCATGTGAGTTCAATTTATATTAACCACGTGGCAAGACGCAAGGAAAGTGCCCTGAAGGCCAAGTAAACAGAGCTACTAATCACAAATGCAAATATTTACTTCGCTGTATAACGCTCTAAAAGTATGAAACATCATATAACCTATCGCAATAAGAGAAGGGATGTGAGTCGAATGCTCGGTGGGATCATATACAAATGCAATACATAAACGAGCGACAAAAAGGAGTACTCACACGCTACACTACGTGCATGTGAAAATATGTATATATCTATATATATACCCTTGAAAATATATGTAGCAATGTATTTAACCGTTTCATTCAAAAGACGTTAATCAATACCAATTGACTTTCTTGACCTTACAAAACAGTCATTTTATATTATCATGCTTTGAAACCTAGCATTCGTTCACATTAACTCATGTAGTTAGACAAATGGCATTTGTTAGGGAAAACTTTTCATTTACTTTCAAAATATTTTTTACTCAACGTTCATTAACTCATGCCATTGTTACTTAACCATACTTTGGGACTTCCATTCAACACACGCACATACCGTGTCAAGAAAAAAATACTTTTTTTCTTTGAAAGATTTATGTAACACACATTTTGGGTTTATTGTGATTCAAACCTTATTAGGTAGCTAAATATCATTAAGTCACCTTACTTTACCATTTCATTTTTTTCTTCTTCTGGACATTAAACATTATTATCAATTTACTTATCCATCTTACATTAGTCGAAACAGTAATTGTTCACGCAAGTTAGGTTATTTTCATCTTATAACCCGTTCCTTATCAAGTTTCAAATTACGCCATTATCTTTCGGATTTAGTCAACAACCATAAACTTCATTGGCTTTCACTACCGGTCTCTTCCGCAATGTTCTATTGCAGTTATTTTGAGGTCTTTCACCACTAAGGGCGTCATGCCCTGCTTAATTATTTATTCGGCATCATCCGCATCTTCCATTATCCTTTCCAATGTGTTCAACATTTTCTCATGCGCACATTAATTTTCCTTTTTCAAGTCGAAGTCAAAGCGTTGGACTTAGCCGTCCGTTTTCCAATTATACATTTAGGAAAAAAATCATTATATTCCATTAAAGTCCTCTTTCACGCACGCATTGATTTTTACACCGAAAATTATTTCTTCTTTAAGGACTTAAATTATTCTTTTCATATCAGTGTCAAAACATTCTTTAGCGTTTTTATTTCATAAAAATGTCACACTTTAAGTAAATTACCAATTTACCCCTTTCTCTTTACCAAAATATGCAACCTTACCCCTATTCAAGTGCTATTCACAAAAATACCCCTTTCAAGTTCCGAACTCAACACTTAGGCATTTTAGTCATTAAAACACTTGTTCAACTTCTCACTTTGCAAAAATTTACGCATTTTTCATTTTAACGCTTTTAATATATACAATCAAGCTTTTTACATATTAAGTCTTATTTCTCATGTTTAAGCCTACGCACTTTAATTATGACTTTTAACGCTAAAAACCCATTTTAGTCTACCTTTACACATTTGACACTCTACATTTCAAATTTAGTGTCACACACTTTAATTATGACTTTTCGCATAAGGACCCATACTTAGTCATTTATTTCACACTTAGTTTTCTTTACTTTTCATTATTTACATGAAGTCTTTAGTTTCACATGTTTACGTATTAAAGCCACCTTATTTACTTATGATGAGTTCACACACTTTAAAATGCCCCTTTAAAATGAAATAATTCCTTCACAAGCAAAACTCTTTATTTAATGTAGGAAAGTACATATTAAAGTTACCACATGCCATAAATAAGCTCAAACATCACTTATCATAGAAATCACATTCTCTTTATTTAAAATACACTTTTAACCCATTTTATTTCAGAAAATGTTTATAAACAGTGTTCTAAAAATTTAACACTTTAGAACTAATTTAAAACCTTCTTTTAAATGCCTCTTTTTCTCAAAAAATTATGGGTGCAAATAATAAACCCATAAATGCATTATACCCACTTTGTTACACGTTATTACACCCAAAATGTGTAGAAAAATAATTTGAATTTTTATCAATTTCAAAAAGCATTTGAAATATTTCTTTGAAACCCATTTTCACGTAAAATCATAGATTTCAACTAGTTAACCCCATATATGCAAACTAACTAACATCACACATATATTTAGTCTAATACATGTAATTAAAGTTGCTAAAATTATACTCAACTTCAAACCTAAACCAAGGTTAGTATTCCAGCCTAAGTATCAACAAAATGGTGGTGTAGGAGGAGCAAACCCCACCTTCAACGGTGGCCTCAAGGGATTACCAAAAGCTCTTCAAAGAAATCTCCAAGAGTCCTCCATCTCCAAGCTCAAAACCCCATTCTATAACTCCCAAACCTCGTCAAAAGGTTCTTAAAAACTCTCCCTACAAGTTGTCCCAAAACTCCAAGGTGTTTTTATGGTGTTTATGACCTACAAAATGGTGCTTTCATTGTGTAAAGATGGTGGGGAATAAGAGCTACGAATTTTGGGTGAAGGAAGAGCTCTTACTTGACCATGGTGATGAATAAAATCTGATGAAAAGACTGAGATATTAATGGCCAACTCAATTTCCCTCCCATTTATCTTATAAGGTATTTGTGGTAGTCTTCCACTCTTGACCAACCACCCAAGATTTTGTATGTCCCAAATGTTGAAAAAGGGTTATTAAGGTCTACAACTTAAGTGGGAAAGGGATAAAACAATGCAAGAAACCTTGACACATGTGACACTTAAGAACTACCCAAAATAAACCCCAAAAGGATGATTTGCGTCATTTTCTCTGTCTAAAAATATTTTTTTTGGTAATTTTTAACTTGATATTCATATAACTTGCATTTGTTGGATAAAAAATCATATTACAATAGTTGTTTGGCCTCCCGAATTGTCCAATACAAGGCTGTAATAACCCACGTAATTTTGGGCTATTTTAATTAATTTTTGGAAAATGGAGAAAAATAAAGTTTTTGATAAAATTATTTTTATTGCTCAAATATGTTGGTTATTATTTTTAAAGGTGATTATTTCAAACGGTTTCAAAAACGGAGTTAAAACGGATTTTAAAATAATTTTTAATATTTTGAACTCTTGGAATTCTAATTCGGCGAACATTAAGTAATTTTCAAGCGTTGTTTTGACTTCCAACTCTTCATTTATTTGCCTTATTTAAAGTAGTCTTTTGGATTCAAACTCTTCATTTCTTTGCATTATAAAATGAAGCCGTGGGCAACCATTTTAACATACTTTTGGCACAAATTTTGGCAGCAAATATATTTTATATTCCACTTCTTTTTATATACACATTGACTCTTGAGATTTGTGAGTTCCAACCTTAGATTAGAGGTGTTCTTGGGGTTATTTTATTGGAGGTTCTTGGAGCAGATTTTGTAGATCTTTTGAGTTGATATTGAGGATGTGATCGTTGGTTTCTCATCATGGTTTGAGGTATGGGGTTTTACACAATATGCTCCTTAAATCTTGCGAGTGTCATTCTCTTTGAATTCTTGTTTAATTGAACTCATATTTGAATTGATAAATTCATTTAAATCTGGAAAATAATTGTTGAAATTATTTTGATTCATGTGGTATCACTATATTGTTGTTGAGCACATTGTCATGCGATTTTAATATGGCACGGATGTTGGGCACTCGCCAAAATTCCTGTTTCCCGGGCTATGGCTAGATAAAGCATATACGGATGTGGTGAGGCCTGGTGACCCGATTAAAGTGTTGTTGAGAAATTATAATGATGAAATAGTATTGAGATTTGCATTTTGATTTGAATATTCTTACTCATGTTGTTACGTTTTATTCATCGCTAACATATATTTGTTTAGCATCTTTCTTGTCGTATTGTGTACTTCCCCATATTTTCTTTTAGTGGCAGGTTAGCACGGCTTTTGGGGCGCTATGGAGATTGATTTTAGCAAGGATTATTTGGGAAAGATTTGTATTATTTTGATGTACAGAGCTTTGGAGATTTGTATTTTATTTTCGAGTTACTTGTTGTAATTGTAGAGATTGAGATTAGTGGATTTATATTATTGTGGGATTTTTTAGATGCTCTATACCTTGTTACTTGTGGATTTGGATTTATTTTATCGCATTAGCACTCCGTTAGCTCTCCCCGGGCGGGCGGGGTGTTACAGATGGTATCAGAGCTTAGGTATACGACAACCATCGGGGCTTGGGTTTTGGGTTCATTGCGTGGTTAGCACTTTTCGGAGATAGAAAATTTTAGGTGATATTAGTGTTAGGTTTCGAGATTAGAGGTGAGGAATTTATTTTTGGGGACGTGATTTATTTTTGGAGATAGTGTAGTGGCCTAATTTTTTAGAGTTAGGCATTCGACAAATTTTGAGGGCGAAATTCCATTGTTAGTGGGGAAGTGTAATAACCCGCATAATTTTGGGCTATTTTAATTAATTTTTGGAAAATGGAGAAAAATAAAGTTTCTGATAAAATTATATTTATTGCTCAAATATGTTGGTTATTATTTTTAAAGGCGAGAATTTCAAACGGTTTCGAAAACGGAGTTTAAACGGATTTTAAAATAAATTTTAATATTTTTAACTCTTGGAATTCTAAGTCGGCGAACATTAAGTAATTTTCAAGCGTTGTTTTGACTTCCAACTCTTCATTTCTTTGCCTTATTTAAAGGAGTCTTTTGGATTCAAACTCTTCATTTCTTTGCATTATAAAAGGAAGTCGTGGGCAACCATTTTAACATACTTTTGGCTCAAATTTTGGCAGCAAATATATTTTATATTCATCTTCTTTATATATACACATTGTGTAATACCCCGCCCTAGAAAATAGGTATTTAACGTTATTTGAAGTGTTTTCTCAAAAAAAAAATTGGAGGAATAAATAATCTAAGTGTAACACGTCAAGTAATACATAAGGTGGCATATTACGTAAATGGTTTAAGCAAAAACAAATCCAACAATGCATGTATCGCATTAATGCATATTTAATCTCTAATAGTATTGGCTAGTATGTCCATTAAGTTTGAGGAAAAAATACCAAGGAACGGATGATAAGGTTAATACAACGCGACATTTAAATGGTACGAAAAGCAAATTATCGCAATATGGGTTAAACGAGATAGTTTTATGTTTCATGGTTCACACGAGTTTTATTTTGAGTTTATATAATTATTTTAAGCACATTGGTTAAGTTTCGTGCGATTCGGACAAGCAACGAATGCTACGCAAACATGTGTACTAATTGTCTTACGACGCGCGACACAAGAAAGTCCAGTCTTGTGCAAATTGTTTAGGACGTCTCAGGAGGTCAAAAAAAATATTGTGAATATGTTTTTTGACTCAAAAAAATATAAGGAATATTATTATGAAGAGAAAAATCGAAAAAAAAATACTTTTGTACGAAGGTCCCGATTCTTGCGCGCCTTGTATAGGACAATCCGGGAGACCAAACGACTATTGTAAATATGATTTTTTAGCCAAAAAAATGCAAGGAATATGATTCTTTAGTTATAAATTTCAAAAAAAAAAAGAATTTTTTTTTGGGCTTGTACCAAAAGTGACGCAAATCAACTTTTGTGGGTGTTTTTGGGCATTTTTCAAATGAATCTTGGGGATCACATGTTTGGTGTATGTATAGTCACTTTCAAGACATATTATACAGATCTTGGGAAACCAAATTACACCCATTGGGGCATTCAAAACCTTGGGTTTGTTGGTCAAGGGTGAAAAACTTCCATTGTAAGATAAATGGGAGGTAAATACTTGGAGCCAAAACTCTCAAACATTTTTAGATTATATCTCCATCTTCTAGCTCTTGCAAGAGTTGTTCTTCCTTCCAAATTCGTGGTCCACCTTTTCCACCATCAAAACACCACATTGGAGGTCCCCAAACTCCATTAAAACACCTCTAAAAGTTGGGACAGCTCATAGGAGATTTTGAGATAAGTTTTTGGAGCTCAAAGGAAGTCTTGTTAGGTGATTTTAAAAGGATTTTATCATAGTAGAAGAAAGAGTAGTTCATAGAGCTTGAAGATTAATTGGGATCTTGAAGAGGGGACTATTGTGACTCCCTTTAGGGCCACCTTTGGAGGTGGGGGAGTCACCCACCTTCTCTACCATTATTTAAGGACATTTTGAGGTGGGATTCTTTAACCTTGGTGTAGCTTTATTATTTAGCATAATGTCATATTGCTATTTACATATATTAGTTTTAATATATGAAGGATTTGTGTTGATTTGCATCCATGGAGTTCATTGGGTGGGTTTCTATGATTTCTTGGACAAGTGGGTTTTCAAAGAAGTGATTTAAATGGGTTTTGAATTTGACAAAATTTCATAATAGTATTTTCCACCATTTGGGTGTAAATTGTGTGAGAAAATGGTTAAAACCAATTCATGGGTTTATTAGTTACACTATTGGTATTTTGTGTAAGGATGAGTATTTTTATGAAATAATAATGAGGTTTGAATGTACTAATAGACTTATTAGTATCATGTTTACTATTTTCTATGAAAATGGGTACTTACAGCAAGAGGTTTAATGGGTTTTTAAAATAGATAAATTTCAGCCCCAAATCACAACATTTTATGGAGTAAAATGTTTAAATTTCATGTTTTAAGGTGAATAAATGATTTCTTTGATAAAGGAACATTTGAAGCTTGTGTACCCTTTTTGTTAGATTGGTATAGTGAGTTTATGTTGATAAATCATTATAAAGTGCACAAATAAACTTTCATTTACAAAGTGTACTATTTAGTTTGTTTAAACTAAGTTTTGGGGTTAAAAGCCTAAATATGCAAAAGTATAATCTTTTGAGAACTTTGGGTAAAAATATAAATAATGAGAATATAGGAGACTAAGTACGGAAGAAATGATTAAGTATGGGTTTTTATGCAATTAATCATGATGAAAGTGTGTGACACAAAGTTTGAAATTATAAAGTGTCAAATGTGTAAATGTTGGTTAAAATGGAGTTTTAGTGTTAAACTCACAAAATCAAGTGCGGGGACTTTAATATGTGAAAGGCATGATTTTATATATTTTAGAGGCTAAAATGCAAAATGTGTAAAATTTGATAAAGTGAGAAGTTAAACAAGTGTTTTAATGACGAAAATGCCTACGTGTCGAGAACGGAACTCAAAAAGGGTGTTTTAGTGAATAACACTTGAAAAAGAATAAGGTTGCGAGTTTTGATGAAAAGAAGGGTAAATCGATAATTTACTTAAAGCGGGACATTTTTATGAAATAAAAATGTAAGTGAATGTTTTTATCCAAGCACGATGAAATTGAATTAAGTCCTAAAATGTGAATCATTTTTGTGTAATATTAACACGTGTGTGAACAAAGGACTTAAAGAGAAGTAATGATTTTCCAAGTATAATGGACGGTTAAGTCCAAGTCTTTGGCTTTGGCCCAAAGGAATGAAAATTGAAGCACAACTGTGAAAATGTTGAAAACATTGACAAGATAATGATAGTCGGATGACGTCGAGAGAAAATAATTAAGGAGGGCATGACGTCCCTAGTGGTGAAAGACCCCAAACCAACTGCAGTAGTATATGGCGGCGGAGACCGGTGGTGTGAGGCCACGAAGTTCGTGAGTGTTTGTTGGCAGATCCCAAAGAGAAATAATGCTAAGTAATGAATCGAATATTCATGAAAGAGGCATAAATGAATGGCACTAATTCATTGATTTTACTAATGCAAGAATAACGCATTAAATGCTTAAAATTCATGTGTCAACATGGAATTGTTTAATAAGGTGACTTAATGAAATTAAGCTACCTAATAACAGTTGAATTAAAGTAAACATAAGCGTGTGTTACATGAGGTTTACAATGGAAAAGAGTATTTTTCTAAACACGGCATGTGTATGTGTTGAATGGAAGTCCTGAAATGGTTAAGTAACTTTGGCGTGAGTTAATGAATATTAGGGAGTAAATCTCCTTGAAAGTAAGAAGAATGTTTTCCAAACAAATGTCATTTATTTAAACTGTTTGAGTTAATGGAAAACACGTATAAGTCCTAAGTATGATAATGCAAATTACTGTTTTGTAATGTTAGGGAAGTTAAATGGTATTAAAAGATGTTTTTGAAATAAACAGTTAAATACATTGGCATATGTATTTTTCAAAGGTATATATGTATAAATATACATATTTTCACATGCATGTAGTGTAGCGTGTGAGTACTTCTTTCTGCCGCTCTTTTCTATACTGCATTTGTATATGATCCCACTGAGCATTCGGCTCACATCCCTTCTTTTGTTGCGGCAGGTTGTATGATATTCCATACATTGAGAGCGCTATACAGGTAAGTAACTATCTGCATTACGATTAGTAGCTCTGTTTACTTGGCCTTGGGAGCACTTCCCTTGGGTCATATCACTTAGTGATTGTAATTCGAACTTGCATGCTAATAAGTGTAATGTTAAATACTAATAAGAATGGATTAGAAACATTAATTAGGATGTTTCATTGCATTTCACTATTAACGTATGATTCGAATCGGGTTAATCCCTAATTAACCTTTAAATTCGGGTCGGGGAGTTACAACTTGGTATCAGAGCTTTAGGTTTAATGTTTCTTTCGGGTGTGACGTGGTGAGGTCGATAGTGGATATTTCAATGTCGATGTTGGTTTGGGTCGGTCATGCTAGTGGTGACAGTTTGTATCCTCGTCAATAATGTCAAAGAGGTTAGCATGACAAGTAAGTTGGTGTTAAGTGGCACATGATCAGGTTGATAGTTATAAATCGCTTCCGCATTTTTAATATAAATATGTTAGTAATTACGGGTGTCAACATAAGCTAATGTCGCCAACATTGTAATTCTATTGTATAAGAGATATAATGTGTGTTGATTTTAATGGTAAAAAAGAATATGAGAAGTTAATGCACCAAATTGTGTGAGCTAAATTATCGCTAGAAAGATTAGTTGAGTTTAACTTTGGAGGTAGGTGAGTTAAATTTTGTTCAATTCTCAACCATTATGTGGTAACACCTTAGTCTTGTGTGATGTACATCACATGGAAGTTCGATGATTAGCAAGACTTAATGATTTCAGTTGAATTTAGCTGGTATTCTTGTAGTTTCATCTATGGAAATCAGAATGACTAAGTAACTTGATTATGTTTTGGGTTTAGATAACCTTGACGATTTCAAGTGATTTAAGAACAAATCCATATAGTCCTTGGGACTTAGTGTTAGAAATGATGATGTTAAATCATGATATTAGAAAAATGAGGTGGTATTGAGGAATAGGATCTTTTGTGTCATCAAAGGAATTGGCCTAAAAGTTTTATAGGTAGTACCTGATGCCTAGTATCCTACCTAAAGTTTTATAATGATGATAACTTGCGATCTGGAAAATGAGTGTGATGGCTACGTAGTGAGGCACGTTAGTTGTCGTGGATGAATAATCACAGAGGTTAAATGACAGGATATAATGAGTTTGATCTTGGGTTAGCATTATGGATAAGAAGGTGAACTCATGATTGCTCCTTGGATATATGTACTAAGGTTAATCTAATGATGTGTCAGTGCAAGTAATATGATTTCCCTAATAATGGTGAAATTAAGGTTGTACCACGTGGTATGGTACTGTCGACGTCTCTCGTTGATATTATGGAATCCCTTATGACTTTAGGAATATAGAGTTATGACTGGTATGACACATAGTGATTGGGATTAGTGTTTGGCCTTTGAGAAAATAATTTAGCGGCCATGCTCGAGTGTTATACTTGAAAGGATTTTTTTCATGATAACTCCCAGGCTAGGATACGTATGTTCAATTGGAGTCAATTGACGTGGTGACTCTTCCATGAAGCATTGGGAAAAGTTATCATATTGAGGAATGCATAAGCTATCGGTGATTGTAATACAATTTAGTCATGTTATTTGTGGCGGTACCTTAGAGTCAGTGCCATGGTTTTGTTTATAAGCTTTCATTATGGTATGACTTGGGGAGAATATCAAGAATAGGTTGATACATGCTAGGTTTTACACTCGGGAGACTTATGACACAATGATGTTCACTATAGTTTTAGAAATAACACTCGGAGTCGAGTGTTAGGCTTAATTATAACACCTGTGTGTGCTACCCGTATGGATTAGTATGACACTGGTGAGGAAAATCATTGGGTATTAGGCATGAGTCATACTTAAAAAAAAAATCGACTTGACGTTGTAACTAGTCCGATAGTTATGATTTGGGATTATATAAGACGTTGCCAAGAATTGTAGAGATGATCCCTAAGGATGAATTTATGTAATTACTGTGTTTCACTAATTGAGAAGGATCTCGAGGTTTGAAAGTTAGCAATCGCATGTTGAAATTGTGGAGACTTGAGTATATTAGGTCAATAACTACCGTTAAGCAATGAGAAATGTAACTTCGCTTTGGTATGAAGGATAACGAGTAACCTCAATCTTAAGGAGGGAAGCCTAGCGCTTTAGCTTCCCAAGTGAATCGATCCCCAAGTCGTTGTCTTTAAAAATGGGTAGCCGTGATTAATGATTCAAGCTAGGGCACACGGCTAAGCTAATACTTTACCGTATGTATGGGTCAGTGAAAATTTTAAACTTTAATTGTACATGGTTCGTACTTCACGTAGCATGGTTCGTTCTCCGAATTCAATTGTTTCATCCTGGCGTGGCAGCCGCCTGATCCATTGCATATTATTGTGCCTTCTTTGATCTCAGTAATGGAAAGTTGTTTCAATTATGGGTTGGTAGTCAGGTGTAGCGTTGCGTAGCTCAGTAGTGATGCGTAATAAGCCGGTTAGAGGCTGTTGTGTCACGGTACATGAGTACGCTCTTCTTCAGAAGCACCTTTATTTTACATTGGTTGGAGTGTACGCATGGTATTGCGGTTTGTTACCTGTAGTTTGCATGGGTACTTAATATCTTTAGGTTAATACAGTCGTTAGTTAACTAGTATAGTTGATTATAACGTATATCATGGATTTGAGTTCACGACTCTAAGATATAAATATTAGAACTTGATGGAACATTAAATTCTAGGGCTGCACCCCGTATGGAAATTACGAATTGAGAATGTTGTTTCTAGTGTGTATTTGGGTTGTCATAGCTAGGGTTACTCTAGGCTAATGCTTAGTCTCGTAGGAGATACCGATCGGATCGACCATTGGAATTAAATTACTGTCTTGAAATTTTTAATGTGAATAGTTATTGATGTTGAGGATGTATCTACCTAAGCTAGGCAAGACTCAATCGTTTGATGAAACGTAGGCTTGTAAATCCCGATGTGCCGTATAATACATGATAATGAGTTCATTGGGTGTTAGGATGATACTTGCTCACTATTAGTTACTTTGAGGAATTGTCTATATGGACATGTTAGGCATACTTGGGAGTTAACAATAATATCTTAGGATCCACCGTAGTTGTAACTGATTAATGGCATGAAATCTTTTGGTTAGACTATAGTGTTAAAGACACCTGGGATTGGAGTTAATTTGTTGGATGAATGATGTATGAGCATGATGATAACAAATTTCGGGGACGAAATTTCCTAAGGAGGGAAGAATGTAATACCCCGCCCTAGAAAATAGGTATTTAACGTTATTTGAAGTGTTTTCTCAAAAAAAAATTGGAGGAATAAATAATCTAAGTGTAACACGTCAAGTAATACATAAGGTGGCATATTACGTAAATGGTTTAAGCAAAAACAAATCCAACAATGCATGTATCGCATTAATGCATATTTAATCTCTAATAGTATTGGCTAGTATGCCCATTAAGTTTGAGGAAAAAATACCAAGGAACGGATGATAAGGTTAATACAACGCGACATTTAAATGGTACGAAAAGCAAATTATCGCAATATGGGTTAAACGAGATAGTTTTATGTTTCATGGTTCACACGAGTTTTATTTTGAGTTTATATAATTATTTTAAGCACTTTGGTTAAGTTTCGTGCGATTCGGACAAGCAACGAATGCTACGCAAACATGTGTACTAATTGTCTTACGACGCGCGACACAAGAAAGTCCAGTCTTGTGCAAATTGTTTAGGACGTCTCAGGAGGTCAAAAAAAATATTGTGAATATGTTTTTTGACTCAAAAAAATATAAGGAATATTATTATGAAGAGAAAAATCGAAAAAAAATACTTTTGTACGAAGGTCCCGATTCTTGCGCGCCTTGTATAGGACAATCCGGGAGACCAAACGACTATTGTAAATATGATTTTTTAGCCAAAAAAATGCAAGGAATATGATTCTTTAGTTATAAATTTCAAAAAAAAAAGAATTTTTTTTTGGGCTTGTACCAAAAGTGACGCAAATCAACTTTTGTGGGTGTTTTTGGGCATTTTTCAAATGAATCTTGGGGATCACATGTTTGGTGTATGTATAGTCACTTTCAAGACATATTATACAGATCTTGGGAAATCAAATTACACCCATTGGGGAATTCAAAACCTTGGGTTTGTTGGTCAAGGGTGAAAAACTTCCATTGTAAGATAAATGGGAGGTAAATACTTGGAGACAAAACTCTCAAACATTTTCAGATTATATCTCCATCTTCTAGCTCTTGCAAGAGTTGTTCTTCCTTCCAAATTCGTGGTCCTTCTTTTCCACCCCTTTTCCACCATCAAAACACCACATTGGAGGTCCCCAAACTCCATTAAAACACCTCTAAAAGTTGGTACAGCTCATAGGAGATTTTGAGATAAGTTTTTGGAGCTCAAAGGAAGTCTTGTTAGGTGATTTTAAAAGGATTTTATCATAGTAGAAGAAAGAGTAGTTCATAGAGCTTGAAGATTAATTGGGATCTTGAAGAGGGGAGTATTGTGACTCCCTTTAGGGCCACCTTTGGAGGTGGGGGAGTCACCCACCTTCTCTACCATTATTTAAGGACATTTTGAGGTGGGATTCTTTAACCTTGGTGTAGGTTTATTATATAGCATAATGTCATATTGCTATTTACATATATTAGTTTTAATATATGAAGGATTTGCGTTGATTTGCATCCATGGAGTTCATTGGGTGGGTTTCTATGATTTCTTGGACAAGTGGGTTTTCAAAGAAGTGATTTAAATGGGTTTTGAATTTGACAAAATTTCATAATAGTATTTTCCACCATTTGGGTGTAAATTGTGTGAGAAAATGGTTAAAACCAATTCATGGGTTTATTAGTTACACTATTGGTATTTTGTGTAAGGATGAGTATTTTTATGAAATAATAATGAGGTTTGAATGTACTAATAGACTTATTAGTATCATGTTTACTATTTTCTATGAAAATGGGTACTTACAACAAGAGGTTTAATGGGTTTTTAAAATAGATAAATTTCAGCCCCAAATCACAACATTTTATGGAGTAAAATGTTTAAATTTCAAGTTTTAAGGTGAATAAATGATTTCTTTGATAAAGGAACATTTGAAGCTTGTGTACCCTTTTTGCTAGATTGGTATATTGAGTTTATGTTGATAAATCATTATAAAGTGCACAAATAAACTTTCATTTACAAAGTGTACTATTTAGTTTGTTTAAACTAAGTTTTGGGGTTAAAAGCCTAAATATGCAAAAGTATAATCTTTTGAGAACTTTGGGTAAAAATATAAATAATGAGAATATAGGAGACTAAGTATGGAAGAAATGATTAAGTATGGGTTTTTATGCAATTAATCATGATGAAAGTGTGTGACACAAAGTTTGAAATTATAAAGTGTCAAATGTGTAAATGTTGGTTAAAATGGAGTTTTAGTGTTAAACTCACAAAATCAAGTGCGGGGACTTTAATATGTGAAAGGCATGATTTTATATATTTTAGAGGCTAAAATGCAAAATGTGTAAAATTTGATAAAGTGAGAAGTTAAACAAGTGTTTTAATGACGAAAATGCTTACGTGTCGAGAACGGAACTCAAAAAGGGTGTTTTAGTGAATAACACTTGAAAAAGAATAAGGTTGCGAGTTTTGATGAAAAGAAGGGTAAATCGATAATTTACTTAAAGCGGGACATTTTTATGAAATAAAAATGTAAGTGAATGTTTTTATCCAAGAACGATGAAATTGAATTAAGTCCTAAAATGTGAATCATTTTTGTGTAATATTAACACGTGTGTGAACAAAGGACTTAAAGAGAAGTAATGATTTTCCAAGTATAATGGACGGTTAAGTCCAAGTCTTTGGCTTTGGCCCAAAGGAATGAAAATTGAAGCACAACTGTGAAAATGTTGAAAACATTGACAAGATAATGATAGTCGGATGACGCCGAGAGAAAATAATTAAGGAGGGCATGACGTCCCTAGTGGTGAAAGACCCCAAACCAACTGCAGTAGTATAAGGCGGCGGAGACTGGTGGTGTGAGGCCATGAAGTCCGTGAGTGTTTGTTGGCAGATCCCAAAGAGAAATAATGCTAAGTAATGAATCGAATATTCATGAAAGAGGCATAAATGAATGGCACTAATTCATTGATTTTACTAATGCAAGAATAACGCATTAAATGCTTAAAATTCATGTGTCAACATGGAATTGTTTAATAAGGTGACTTGATGAAATTAAGCTACCTAAGAACAGTTGAATTAAAGTAAACATAAGCGTGTGTTACATGAGGTTTACAATGGAAAAGAGTATTTTTCTAAACACGGCATGTGTATGTGTTGAATGGAAGTCCTGAAATGGTTAAGTAACTTTGGCGTGAGTTAATGAATATTAGGGAGTAAATCTCCTTGAAAGTAAGAAGAATGTTTTCCAAACAAATGTCGTTTATTTAAACTGTTTGAGTTAATGGAAAACACGTATAAGTCCTAAGTATGATAATGCAAATGACTGTTTTGTAATGTCAGGGAAGTTAAATGGTATTAAAAGATGTTTTTGAAATAAACAGTTAAATACATTGGCATATGTATTTTTCAAAGGTATATATGTATAAATATACATATTTTCACATGCATGTAGTGTAGCGTGTGAGTACTTCTTTCTGCCGCTCGTTTCTAGACTGCATTTGTATATGATCCCACTGAGCATTCGGCTCACATCCCTTCTTTTGTTGCGGCAGGTTGTATGATATTCCGTACTTTGAGAGCACTATACAGGTAAGTAACTATCTGCATTACGATTAGTAGCTCTGTTTACTTGGCCTTGGGAGCACTTCCTTTGGGTCATATCACTTAGTGATTGTAATTCGAACTTGCATGCTAATAAGTGTAACGTTAAATACTACTAAGAATGGATTAGAAACATTAATTAGGACGTTTCATTGCATTTCACTATTAACGTATGATTCGAATCGGGTTAATCCCTAATTAACCTTTAAATTCGGGTCGGGGCGTTACACATTGACCCTTGAGATTTGTGAGTTCCAACCTTAGATTAGAGGTGTTCTTGGGGCTATTTTATTGGAGGTTCTTGGAGGAGCTTTTGTAGATCTTTTAAGTTGATTTTGAGGATGTGATCGTTGGTTTCTCATCACGGTTTGAGGAATGGGGTTTTACACAATATGCTCCTTAAATCTCGCGAGTGTCATTCTCTTTGAATTCTTGTTTAATTGAAATCATATTTGAATTGAGAAATTCATTGAAATCTGGAAAATAATTGTTGAAATTTTTTTGACTCATGTGGTATCACTATATTGTTGTTGAGCACATTGTCATGAGATTTTAATATGGCACGGATGTTGGGCACCCGCCAAAATTCCAGTTGCCCGGGCTATGGCTAGATAAAGCATATACGAATGTGGTGAGGCCTGGTGACCCGATTAAAGTGTTGTTGAGAAATTATAATGATGAAATGCTACTGAGATTTGCATTTTGATTTGAATATTCTTACTCGTGTTGTTACGTTTTATTCATCGCTAACATATATTTGTTGAGCATCTTTCTTGTCGTATTCTGTACTTCCCCATATTTTCTTTTAGTGGCAGGTTAGCACGGTTTTTTGGGGCGCTATGGAGATTGATTTTATCGAGGATTATTTGGGAAAGATTTGTATTATTTTGATGCACAGAGCTTTGGAGATTTTTATTTTATTTTTGAGTCACTTGTTGTAATTGTAGAGATTGAGATTAGTGGATTTATATTATTGTGGGATTTTTTAGATGCTCTATACCTTGTTACTTGTGGATTTGGATTTATTTTATCGCATTAGGGCTCCG
Source organism: Sambucus nigra (assembly GCA_949130495.1). Taxonomy (NCBI): domain Eukaryota; kingdom Viridiplantae; phylum Streptophyta; class Magnoliopsida; order Dipsacales; family Adoxaceae; genus Sambucus; species Sambucus nigra. The sequence goes on along the minus strand of OX422207.1, from coordinate 302,417,680 downwards.
TTCGCTCTCCCCGGGCGGGCGGGGTGTTACAGATGGTATTAGAGCTTAGGTATACGACAAACATCGGGGCTTGGGTTTTGGGTTCATTGCGTGGTAAGAAATTTTTGGAGATAGCAAATTTTAGGTGATATTCGTGTTAGGTTTCGAGATTAGAGGTGAGGAATTTATTTTTGGTGACGTGATTTGTTTTTGGAGATAGTGGAGTGGCCTGATTTTTTAGAGTTAGGCATTCGGCGAATTTCGAGGGCGAAATTCCATTGTTAGTGGGGAAGTGTAATAACCCGCGTAATTTTGGGCTATTTTAATTAATTTTGGGAAACTGGAGAAAAATAAAGTTTTTGATAAAATTATTTTTATTGCTCAAATATGTTGGCTATTATTTTTAAAGGCGAGAATTTCAAACGGTTTCGAAAACGGAGTTTAAACGGATTTTAAAATAATTTTTAATATTTTGAACTCTTGGAATTCTAAGTCGGCGAACATTAATTAATTTTCAAGCGTTGTTTTCACTTCCAACTCTTCATTTCTTTGCCTTATTTAAAGGAGTCTTTTGGATTCCAACTCTTCATTTCTTTGCATTATAAAAGGAAGTCGCGGGCAACCATTTTAACATACTTTTGGCACAAATTTTGACAGAAAATATATTTTATATTCCTCTTCTTTTTATATACACATTGACCCTTGATATTTGTGAGTTCCAACCTTAGATTAGAGGTGTTCTTGGGGATATTTTATTGGAGGTTCTTGGGGGAGATTTTGTAGATCTTTTGAGTGGATATTGAGGATGTGATCGTTGGTTTTTCATCATGGTTTGAGGTATGGGTTTTACAAAATATGCTCCTTAAATCTTGTGAGTGTCATTCTCTTTGAATTCTTGTTTAATTGAAATCATATTTGAATTGATAAATTCATTGAAATCTGGAAAATAATTGTTGAAATTATTTTGATTCATGTGGTATCACTATATTGTTGTTGAGCACATTGTCATGAGATTTTAATATGCCACGGATGTTGGGCACCCGCCAAAATTTCTGTTTCCCGGGCTATTGCTAGATAAAGCATATACGGATGTGGTGAGGCCTGGTGACCCGATTAAAGTGTTGTTGAGAAATTATAATGATGAAATACTATTGAGATTTGCGTTTTGATTTGGATATTCTTACTCGTGTTGTTACGTTTTATTCATCGTTAACATATATTTGTTGAGCATCTTTCTTGTCGTATTGTGTACTTCCCCATATTTTGTTTTAGTGGCAAGTTAGCACGGCTTTTGGGGCGCTATGGAGATTGATTTTAGCGATGATTATTTGGGAAAGATTTGTATTATTTTGATGTACAGAGCTTTGGAGATTTGTATTTTATTTTCGAGTTACTTGTTGTAATTGTAGAGATTGAGATTAGTGGATTTATATTATTGTGGGATTTTTTAGATGCTCTCTACCTTGTTACTTGTGGATTTGGATTTATTTTATCACATTAGCGCTCCGTTTGCTCTCCCCGGGCGGGCGGGGTGTTACAGATGGTATTAGAGCTTAGGTATACGACAACCATCGGGGCTTGGGTTTTGGGTTCATTGCGTCGTTAGAAATTTTTGGAGATAGCAAATTTTAGGTGATATTCGTGTTAGGTTTTGAGATTAGAGGTGAGGAATTTATTTTTGGTGGCGTGATTTATTTTTGGAGATAGTGTAGTGGCCTGATTTTTTAGAGTTAGGCATTCGGCGAATTTCGAGGGCGAAATTCCATTGTTAGTGGGGAAGTGTAATAACTCGCGTAATTTTGGGCTATTTTAATTAATTTTTGGAAAATGGAGAAAAATAAAGTTTTTGATAAAATTATTTTTATTGCTCAAATATGTTGGTTATTATTTTGAAACGCGAGAATTTCAAACGGTTTCTAAAACGGAGTTAAAATGGATTTTAAAATAATTTTTAATATTTTTAACTCTTGGAATTCTAAGTCGGCTAACATTAAGTAATTTTCAAGCATTGTTTTGACTTCCAACTCTTCATTTCTTTGCCTTATTTAAAGGAGTCTTTTGGATTCAAACTCTTCATTTCTTTGCATTATAAAAGGAAGTCGTGGTCAACCATTTTAACATACTTTTGGCTCAAATTTTGACAGCAAATATATTTTATATTCCTCTTCTTTATATATATACACATTGGCCCTTGAGATTTGTGAGTTCCAACCTTAGATTAGAGGTGTTCTTGGGGCTATTTTATTGGAGGTTCTTGGAGGAGATTTTGTAGATCTTTTAAGTTGATTTTGAGGATGTGATCGTTGGTTTCTCATCACGGTTTGAGGAATGGGGTTTTACACAATATGCTCCTTAAATCTCGCGAGTGTCATTCTCTTTGAATTCTTGTTTAATTGAAATCATATTTGAATTGAGAAATTCATTGAAATCTGGAAAATAATTGTTGAAATTTTTTTGACTCATGTGGTATCACTACATTGTTGTTGAGCACATTGTCATGAGATTTTAATATGGCACGGATGTTGGGCACCCGCCAAAATTCCAGTTGCCCGGGCTATGGCTAGATAAAGCATATACGAATGTGGTGAGGCCTGGTGACCCGATTAAAGTGTTGTTGAGAAATTATAATGATGAAATGCTACTGAGATTTTCATTTTGATTTGAATATTCTTACTCGTGTTGTTACGTTTTATTCATCGCTAACATATATTTGTTGAGCATCTTTCTTGTCGTATTCTGTACTTCCCCATATTTTCTTTTAGTGGCAGGTTAGCACGGTTTTTTGGGGCGCTATGGAGATTGATTTTATCGAGGATTATTTGGGAAAGATTTGTATTATTTTGATGCACAGAGCTTTGGAGATTTTTATTTTATTTTTGAGTCACTTGTTGTAATTGTAGAGATTGAGATTAGTGGATTTATATTATCGTGGGATTTTTTAGATGCTCTATACCTTGTTACTTGTGGATTTGGATTTATTTTATCGCATTAGGGCTCCGTTCGCTCTCCCCGGGCGGGCGGGGTGTTACAGATGGTATTAGAGCTTAGGTATACGACAAACATCGGGGCTTGGGTTTTGGGTTCATTGCGTGGTAAGAAATTTTTGGAGATAGAAAATTTTAGGTGATATTCGTGTTAGGTTTCGAGATTAGAGGTGAGGAATTTATTTTTGGTGACGTGATTTGTTTTTGGAGATAGTGTAGTGGCCTGATTTTTTAGAGTTAGGCATTCGGCGAATTTCGAGGGCGAAATTCCATTGTTAGTGGGGAAGTGTAATAACCCGCGTAATTTTGGGCTATTTTAATTAATTTTGGGAAACGGGAGAAAAATAAAGTTTTTGATAAAATTATTTTTATTGCTCAAATATGTTGGCTATTATTTTTAAAGGCGAGAATTTCAAACGGTTTCGAAAACGGAGTTTAAACGGATTTTAAAATAATTTTTAATATTTTTAACTCTTGGAATTCTAAGTCGGCGAACATTAATTAATTTTCAAGCGTTGTTTTCACTTCCAACTCTTCATTTCTTTGCCTTATTTAAAGGAGTCTTTTGGATTCCAACTCTTCATTTCTTTGCATTATAAAAGGAAGTCGTGGGCAACCATTTTAACATACTTTTGGCACAAATTTTGACAGAAAATATATTTTATATTCCTCTTCTTTTTATATACACATTGACCCTTGATATTTGTGAGTTCCAACCTTAGATTAGAGGTGTTCTTGGGGATATTTTATTTGAGGTTCTTGGGGGAGATTTTGTAGAACTTTTGAGTGGATATTGAGGATGTGATGGTTGGTTTCATCATGGTTTGAGGTATGGGTTTTACACAATATGCTCCTTAAATCTTGTGAGTGTCATTCTCTTTGAATTCTTGTTTAATTGAAATCATATTTGAATTGATAAATTCATTGAAATCTGGAAAATAATTGTTGAAATTATTTTGATTCATGTGGTATCACTATATTGTTGTTGAGCACATTGTCATGAGATTTTAATATGCCACGGATGTTGGGCACCCGCCAAAATTTCTGTTTCCCGGGCTATGGCTAGATAAAGCATATACGGATGTGGTGAGGCCTGGTGACCCGATTAAAGTGTTGTTGAGAAATTATAATGATGAAATACTATTGAGATTTGCGTTTTGATTTGGATATTCTTACTCGTGTTGTTACGTTTTATTCATCGCTAACATATATTTGTTGAGCATCTTTCTTGTCGTATTGTGTACTTCCCCATATTTTGTTTTAGTGGCAGGTTAGCACGGCTTTTGGGGCGCTATGGAGATTGATTTTAGCGATGATTATTTGGGAAAGATTTGTATTATTTTGATGTACAGAGCTTTGGAGATTTGTATTTTATTTTCGAGGTACTTGTTGTAATTGTAGAGATTGAGATTAGTGGATTTATATTATTGTGGGATTTTTTAGATGCTCTCTACCTTGTTACTTGTGGATTTGGATTTATTTTATCACATTAGCGCTCCGTTCGCTCTCCCCGGGCGGGCGGGGTGTTACAGATGGTATTAGAGCTTAGGTATACGACAACCATCGGGGCTTGGGTTTTGGGTTCATTGCGTGGTTAGCAATTTTTGGAGATAGCAAATTTTAGGTGATATTCGTGTTAGGTTTCGAGATTAGAGGTGAGGAATTTATTTTTGGTGACGTGATTTATTTTTGGAGATAGTGTAGTGGCCTGATTTTTTAGAGTTAGACATTCTTCGAATTTCGAGGGCGAAATTCCATTGTTAGTGGGGAAGTGTAATAACCCGCGTAATTTTGGGCTATTTTAATTAATTTTTGGAAAATGGAGAAAAATAAAGTTTTTGATAAAATTATTTTTATTGCTCAAATATGTTGGTTATTATTTTTAAAGGCGAGAATTTCAAATGGTTTCGAAAACGGAGTTAAAACGGATTTTTAATATTTTTAACACTTGGAATTCTAAGTCGGCGAACATTAAGTAATTTTCAAGAGTTGTTTTGACTTCCAACTCTTCATTTCTTTGCCTTATTTAAAGGAGTATTTTTTATTCCAACTCTTCATATAATAATGCATTATAAAAGGAAGTCGTGGGCAACCATTTTAACATACTTTTGGCACAAATTTTGGCAGCAAATATATTTTATATTCCTCTTCTTTTTGTATACACATTGACCCTTGAGATTTGTGGGTTCCAAGCTTAGATTAGAGGTGTTCTTGGTGCTATTTTATTGGAGGTTCTTGGAGGAGCTTTTGATTTGATCTTGAGGATGTGATCGTTGGTTTCTCATCATGGTTTGAGGTATGGAGTTTTACACAATATGCTCCTTAAATCTCGCGAGTGTCATTCTCTTTAAATTCTTGTTTAATTGAACTCATATTTGAATTGATAAATTCATTGAAATCTGGAAAATAATTGTTGAACTTATTTTGATTCATGTGGTATCACTATATTGTTGTTGAGCACATTGTCGTGAGATTTTAATATGGCACGGATGTTGGGCACCCGCCAAAATTCTTGTTTCCCGAGCTATGGCTAGATAAAGCATAAACGCATGTGGTGAGGCCCGGTGACCCGATTAAAGTGTTGTTGAGAAATTATAATGATGAAATGCTATTGAGATTTGCCTTTTGATTTAAATATTCTTAGTCGTGGTGATACGCTTTATTCAACGCTAACATATGTTTGTTGAGCATCTTTCTTGTCGTATTGTCTACTTCCCCATATTTTCTTTTAGTGGCAGGTTAGCACAGCTTTTGGGGCGCTATGGAGATTGATTTTAGCGAGGATTATTTGGGAAAGATTTGTATTATTTTGATGTACAGATCTTTGGAGATTTGTATTTTATTTTCGAGTTACTTGTTGTAATTGTAGAGATTGAGATTAGTGGATTTATATTATTGTGGGATTTTTTAGATGCTCTATCCCTTGTTACTTGTGGATTTGGATTTATTTTAACGCATTAGCGTTGCTTTCTCTCTCCCCGGGCAGGCGGGGAGTTACAGATGGTATCAGAGCTTAGGTACACGACAACCATCGGGGCTTCGGTTTTGGGTTCATTGCGTGGTTAGCAATTTTTGGAGATAGAAAATTTTAGGTGATATTCGTGTTAGGTTTCGAGATTAGAGGTGAGGAATTTATTTTTGGTGACGTGATTTATTTTTGGAGATAGTGTAGTGGCCTGATTTTTTAGAGTTAGGCATTCGGCGAATTTCGAGGGCGAAATTCCATTTTTAGTGGTGAAGTGTAATAACCCGCTTAATTTTGGGCTATTTTAATTATTTTTTGGAAAATGGAGAAAAATAAAGTTTTTGATAAAATTATTTTTATTGCTCAAATATGTTGGTTATTATTTTTAAAGGCGAGAATTTCAAACGGTTTCGAAAACTGAGTTAAAACGGATTTTAAAATAATTTTTAATATTTTTAACTCTTGGAATTCTAAGTCAGCGAACATTAAGTAATTTTCAAGCATTGTTTTAACTTCCAACTCTTCATTTCTTTGCCTTATTTAAAGAAGTCTTTTGGATTCCAACTCTTAATTTCTTTGCATTATAAAAGGAAGTCGTGGGCAACCTTTTAAACATACTTTCGGCACAAATTTTGGCAGCAAATATATTTGATATTCCTCTTCTTTTTATATACACATTGACCCTTGAGATTTGTAAGTTCCAACCAAAGATTAGAGGTGTTCTTGGCGCTATTTTATTGGAGGTTCTTGGAGGAGCTTTTGTAGATCTTTTGAATTGATCTTGAGGATGTGATCGTTGGTTTCTAATCATGGTTTGAGGTATGGGGTTTTACACAATATGCTCCATAAATGTCGCGAGTCATTCTCTTTGAATTCTTGTTTAATTGAACTCATATTTGAATTGATAAATTCATTGAAATCTGGAAAATAAATGTTGAAATTATTTTGATTCATGTGGTATCACTATATTGTTGTTGAGCACATTGTCATGAGATTTTAATATGGCACGGATGTTGGGCACCCGCCAAAATTTCTGTTTCCCGGGCTATGGCTAGATAAAGCATATACGAATGTGGTGAGGCCTGGTGACCCGATTAAAGTGTTGTTGAGAAATTGTAATGATGAAATGCTATTGAGATTTGCATTTTGATTTGAATATTCTTACTTGTGGTGTTAAGTTTTATTCATCGCTAACATATATTTGTTGAGCATCTTTCTTGTCGTATTGTGTACTTCCCCATATTTTATTTTAGTGGCAGGTTAGCACGGCTTTTGGGGTGCTATGGAGATTGATTTTAGCGAGTATTATTTGGGAAAGATTTGTATTATTTTGATGTACAGAGCTTTGGAGATTTGTATTTTATTTTCGAGTTACTTGTTGTAATTGTAGAGATTGAGATTAGTGGATTTATATTATTGTGGGATTTTTTTGATGCTCTATACCTTGTTACTTGTGGATTTGGATTTATTTTATCGCATTAGCGCTCCGTTCGCTCTCCCCGGGCGAGCGGGGTGTTACAGATGGTATCAGAGCTTAGGTATACGGCAACCATCGGGGCTTGGGTTTTGGGTTCATTGCGTGGTTAGCAATTTTTTGAGATAGCAAATTTTAGGTGATATATGTGTTAGGTTTCGAGATTAGAGGTGAGGAATTTATTTTTGGTGACGTGATTTATATTTGGAGATAGTGTAGTGGCCTGATTTTTTAGAGTTAGGCATTCGGCGAATTTCGAGGGCAAAATTCCATTGTTAGTGGGGAAGTGTAATAACCCGCGTAATATTGGGATATTTTAATTAATTTTTGGAAAATGGAGAAAAATAAAGTTTTTGATAAAATTATTTTTATTGCTCAAATATGTTGGTTATTATTTTTTAAGGCGAGAATTTTAAAAGGTTTCGAAAACGGAGTTAAAACGGATTTTAAAATAATTTTTAATATTTTTAACTCTTGGAATTCTAAGTCGGCGAGCATTAAGTAATTGTCAAGCGTTGTTTTGACTTCCAACTCTTCATTTCTTTGCCTTATTTAAAGGAGTCTTTTGGATTCCAACTCTTCAGATAATAATGCATTATAAAAGGAACTCGTGGGCAACCATTTTAACATACTTTTGGCACAAATTTTGGCAGCAAATATATTTTATATTCCTCTTCTTTTTGTATACACATTGAACCTTGAGATTTGTGAATTCCAAGCTTAGATTAGAGGTGTTCTTGGGGCTATTTTATTGGAGGTTCATGGAGGAGATTTTGAGTTGATCTTGAGGATGTGATCGTTGGTTTCTCATCATGGTTTGAGGTATGGAGTTTTACACAATATGCTCCTTAAATCTCGCGAGTGTCATTCTCTTTAAATTCTTGTTTAATTGAACTCATATTTGAATTGATAAATTCATTGAAATATGGAAAATAATTGTTGAAATTATTTTGATTCTTGTGGTATCACTATATTATTGTTGAGCACATTGTCATGAGATTTTAATAAGGCATGGATGTTGGGCACCCGCAAAAATTCCTTTTTCCCGGGCTATGGCTAGATAAAGCATATACGGATGTGGTGAGGCCTGGTGACCCGATTAAAGTGTTGTTGAGAAATTATAACGAAGAAATGTTATTGATATTTGCATTATGATTTTAATATTCTTACTCGTGTTGTTCCGTTTTATTCATCGCTAACATATATTTGTTGAGCATCTTTCTTGTCGTATTGTGTACTTCCCCATATTTTCTTTTAGTGGCAGGTTAGCACGACTTTTGGGGCGCTATGGAGATTGATTTTAGCGAGGATTATTTGGGAAAGATTTGTATTATTTTGATGTACAGAGGTTTGGAGATTTGTATTTTATTTTTGAGTTACTTGTTGTAATTGTAGAGATTGAGATTAGTGGATTTATATTATTGTGGGATTTTTTAGATGCTCTATAGCTTGTTACTTGTGGATTTGGATTTATTTTATCGCATTAGCGCTCCGTTCGCTCTCCCCGGGCTGGCGAGGTGTTAAAGATGGTATCAGAGCTTAGGTATAGGGCAACCATCGGGGCTTGGGTTTTGGGTTCATTGCGTGGTTAGCAATTTTTGGAGATAGCAAATTTTAGGTGATATTCGTGTTAGGTTTCGAGATTAGAGGTGAGGAATTTATTTTTGGTGACGTGATTTATTTTTGGGGATAGTGTAGTGGCCTGATTTTTTAGAGTTAGGCATTCGGCGAATTTCGAGGGAGAAATTCCATTGTTAGTGGGGAAGTGTAATAACCCGCGTAATTTTGGGATATTTTAATTAATTTTTGGAAAATGGAGAAAAATAAAGTTTTTGATCAAATTATTTTTATTGCTCAAATATGTTGGTTATTATTTTTAAAGGCGAGAATTTCAAACGGTTTCGAAAACGGAGTTAAAACGGATTTTAAAATAATTTTTAATATTTTTAACTCTTGGAATTCTAAGTCGGCGAACATTAAGTAATTTTCAAGCGTTGTTTTGAGTTTTAAATCTTCATTTCTTTCCCTTATTTAAAGGAGTCTTTTGTAATCCAACTCTTCATATGATAATGAATTATAAAAGGAAGTCGTGGGCAACCATTTTAACATACTTTTGGCACAAATTTTGGCGGCAAATATATTTTATATTCCTCTTCTTTTGGTATACACATTGACCCTTGAGATTTGTGAGTTCCAAGCTTAGATTAGAGGTGTTCTTGGGGCTATTTTATTGTAGGTTCTTGGAGGAGCTTTTGAGTTGATCTTGAGGATGTGAACGTTGGTTTCTCATCATGTTTTGAGGTATGGAGTTTTACACAATATGCTCCTTAAATCTCGCGAGTGTCATTCTCTTTAAATTCTTGTTTAATTGAACTCATATTTGAATTGATAAATTCATTGAAATCTGGAATATAATTGTTGAAATTGTTTTGATTCATGTGGTATCACTATATTATTGTTGAGCACATTGTCATGAGATTTTAATAAGGCACGGATGTTGGGCACCCGCAAAAATTCCTTTTTCCCGGGCTACGGCTAGATAAAGCATATACGGATGTGGTGTGGCCAGGTGACCCGATCAAAGTGTTGTTGAGAAATTATAATGATTAAATGCTATTGAGATTTGCCTTTTGATTTGAATATTCTTACTCGTGTTGTTACATTTTATTCATCGCTAACATATATTTGTTGAGCATCTTTCTTGTCGTATTGTGTGCTTCCCCATATTTTCTTTTAGTGGAAGGTTAGCACGACTTTTGGGGCACTATGGAGATTGATTTTAGCGAGGATTATTTGGGAAAGATTTGTATTATTTTGATGTACAGAGCTTTGGAGATTTGTATTTTATTTTCGAGTTACTTGTTGTAATTGTAGAGATTGAGATTAGTGGATTTATATTATTGTGCGATTTTTTAGATGCTCTATAGCTTGTTACCTGTGGATTTTGATTTATTTTATCGTATTAGTGCTCCGTTCACGCTCCCCGGGCGGGCGAGGGGTTAAAGATGGTATCAGAGCTTAGGTATACGGCAACCATCGGGGCTTGGGTTTTGGGTTCATTGCGTGGTTAGCAATTTTTGGAGATAGTAAATTTTAGGTGATATTCGTGTTAGGTTTCGAGATTAGAGGTGAGGAATTTATTTTTGGTGACGTGATTTATTTTTGGAGATAGTGTAGTGGCCTGATTTTTTAGAGTTAGGCATTCGGCGAATTTCGAGGGAGAAATTCCATTGTTAGTGGGGAAGTGTAATAACCCGCGTAATTTTGGGATATTTTAATTAATTTTTGGAAAATGGAGAAAAATAAAGTATTTCATAAAATTATTTTTATTGCTCAAATATGTTGGTTATTATTGTTAAAGGCGAGAATTGCAAACGGTTTCGAAAACGGAGTTAAAACGGATTTTAAAATAATTTTTAATATTTTTAACTCTTGGAATTCTAAGTCGGCGAACATTAAGTAATTTTCAAGCGTTGTTTTGACTTACAACTCTTCATTTCTTTGCCTTGTTTAAATGAGTCTTTTGGATTCCAACTCTTCATATAATAATGCATTATAAAAGGAAGTCGTGGGCAACCATTTTAACATACTTTTGGCACAAATTTTGGCGGCAAATATATTTTATATTCCTCTTCTTTTGGTATACACATTGACCCTTGAGATTTGTGAGTTCCAAGCTTAGATTAGAGGTGTTCTTGGGGCTATTTTATTGTAGGTTCTTGGAGGAGCTTTTGAGTTGATCTTGAGGATGTGGTCGTTGGTTTCTCACCATGGTTTGAGGTATGGAGTTTTACACAAAATGCTCTTTAAATCTCGCGAGTGTCATTCTCTTTAAATTCTTGTTTAATTGAACTCATATTTGAATTGATAAATTCATTGAAATCTAGAAAATAATTGTTGAAATTATTTTGATTCATGTGGTATCACTATATTGTTGTTGAGCACATTGTTATGAGATTTTAATATGGCACGGATGTTGGGCCCCCGCCAAAATTCTTGTTTCTCGGGCTATGGCTAGATAAAGCATATACGGATGTGGTGTGGCTTGGTGACCTGATTAAAGTGTTGTTGAGAAATTATAATGATGAAATCCTATTGAGATTTTCATTTTGATTTGAATATTCTTACTCGTGTTGTTCCGTTTTATTCATCGCTAACATATATTTGTTGAGCATCTTTCTTGTCGTATTCTGTACTTCCCCATATTTTCTTTTAGTGGCAGGTTAGCACGACTTTTGGGGCGCTATGGAGATTGATTTTAGCTAGGATTATTTGTAAAAGATTTATATTATTTTGATGTACAGAGCTTTGGAGATTTGTATTTTATTTTCGAGTTACTTGTTGTAATTGTAGAGATTGAGATTAGTGGATTTATAATATTGTGGGATTTTTTAGATGCTCTATACTTTGTTACTTGTGGATTTGAATTTATTTTATCGCATTAGCGCTCCGTTCACTCTCCTCGGGCGGGCGAGTTGTTACAGATGGTATCAGAGCTTAGGTATACGGCAACCATCGGGGCTTGGGTTTTGGGTTCATTGCGTGGTTAGCAATTTTTGGAGATAGTAAATTTTAGGTGATATTCGTGTTAGGTTTCCAAATTAGAGGTGAGGAATTTATTTTTGGTGACATGATTTATTTTTGGAGATAGTGTAGTGGCCTGATTTTTTAGAGTTAGGCATTCGACGAATTTCGAGGGAGAAATTCCATTGTTAGTGGGGAAGTGTAATAACCCGCGTAATTTTGGGATATTTTAATTAATTTTTGGTAAATGGAGAAATATAAAGTATTTGATAAAATTATTTTTATTGCTCAAATATGTTGGTTATTATTTTTAAAGGCGATAATTTCAAACTGTTTCGAAAACGGAGTTAAAACGGATTTTAAAATAGTTTTTAATATTTTTAACTCTTGGAATTCTAAGTCGGCGAACATTAAGTAATTTGCAAGTGTTGTTTTGACTTCCAACTCTTCATTTCTATTCATTATTTAAAGGAGTCTTTTGGATTCCAACTCTTCATATAATAATGCATTATAAAAGGAAGTCGTGGGCAACCATTTTAACATACTTTTGGCACAAATTTTGGCAGCAAATATATTTTATATTCCTCTTCTTTTTGTATACACATTGACCCTTGAGATTTGTGAGTTCCAAGCTTATATTAGAGGTGTTCTTGGGGCTATTTTATTGGAGGTTCTTGGAGGAGCTTTTGAGTTGATCTTGAGGATGTGATTGTTGGTTTCTCATCATGGTTTGAGGTATGGAGTTTTACACAATATGCTCCTTAAATCTCGCGAGTGTCATTCTCTTTGAATTCTTGTTTAATTGAACTCATATTTGAATTGATAAATTCATTGAAATCTGGAAAATAATTGTTGAAATTATTTTGATTCATGTGGTATCACTATATTGTTGTTGAGCACATTGTCATGAGATTTTAATATGGCACGGATGTTGGACCCCCGCCAAAATTCCTGTTTCTCGGGCTATGGCTAGATAGAGCATATACGGATGTGGTGTGGCTTGGTGACCCTATTAAAGTGTTGTTGAGAAATTATAATGATGAAATGCTATTGGTATTTTCATTTTGATTTGAATATTCTTACTCGTGTTGTTTCGTTAACATATATTTGTTGAGCATCTTTCTTGTCGTATTGTGTACTTCCCCATATTTTCTTTTAGTGGCAGGTTAGCACGGCTTTTGGGGCGCTATGGAGATTGATTTTAGAGAGGATTATTTGGGAAAGATTTGTATTATTTTGATGTACAGAGCTTTGGAGATTTGTATTTTATTTTCGAGTTACTAGTTGTAATTGTAGAGATTGAGATTAGTGAATTTATATTATTGTGGGATTTTTTAGATGCTCTATACCTTGTTACTTGTGGATTTGGATTTATTTTATTGCATTAGCGCTCCGTTCGCTCTCCCCGGGAAAACGGGGTGTTACAAACGGTATCAGAGCTTAGGTATACGGCAACCATCGGGGCTTGGATTTTGGGTTCATTGCGTGGTTAGCAATTTTTGGAGATAGCAAATTTTGGGTGATATTCGTGTTAGGTTTCGAGATTAGAGGTGAGGAATTTATTTTTGGTGACGTGATTTATTTTTGGAGATAGTGTAGTGGCCTGATTTTTTAGAGTTAGGCATTTGGCGAATTTCGAGGGCAAAATTCCATTGTTAGTGGGGTAGTGTAATAACCCGCGTAATTTTGGGATATTTTAATTAATTTTTGGAAAATGGAGAAAAATAAAGTATTTGATAAAATTATTTTTATTGCTCAAATATGTTGGTTATTATTGTTAAAGGCGAGAATTGCAAACGGTTTCGAAAACGGAGTTAAAACGGATTTTAAAATCATTTTTAATATTTTTTACTCTTGGAATTCTAAGTCGGCGAACATTAAGTAATTTTCAAGCGTTGTTTTAACTTCCAACTCTTCATTTCTTTGCCTTATTTAAAGGAGTCTTTTGGATTCCAACTCTTCATATAATAATGCATTATAAAAGGAAGTCGTGGGCAACCATTTTAACATACTTTTGGCACAAATTTTGGCGGCAAATATATTTTATATTCCTCTTCTTCTGGTATACACATTGACCCTTGAGATTTGTGAATTCCAAGCTTAGATTAGAGGTGTTCTTGGGGCTATTTTATTGGAGGTTATTGGAGGAGATTTTGAGTTGATCTTGAGGATGTGATCGTTGGTTTCTCATCATGGTTTGAGGTATGGAGTTTTACACAATATGCTCCTTAAATCTCGCGCGTGTCATTCTCTTTAAATTCTTGTTTAATTGAACTCATATTTGAATTGATAAATTCATTGAAATCTAGAAAATAATTGTTGAAATTATTTTGATTCATGTGGTATCACTATATTGTTGTTGAGCACATTGTCATGAGATTTTAATATGGCACGGATGTTGGGCCCCCGCCAAAATTCTTGTTTCTCAGGCTATGGCTAGATAAAGCATATACGGATGTGGTGTGGTTTGGTGACCTGATTAAAGTGTTGTTGAGAAATTATAATGATGAAATGCTATTGAGATTTTCATTTTGATTTGAATATTCTTACTCGGGTTGTTACGTTTTATTCATCGCTAACATATATTTTTTGAGCATCTTTCTTGTCGTATTCTGTACTTCATCATATTTTCTTTTAGTGGCAGGTTAGCAAGGCTTTTGGGGCGCTATGGAGATTGATTTTAGTGAGGATTATTTGTAAAAGATTTATATTATTTTGATGTACAGTGCTTTGGAGATTTGTATTTTATTTCCGAGTTACTTGTTGTAATTGTAGAGATTGAGATTAGTGGATTTATATTATTGTGGGATTTTTTAGATGCTCTATACTTTGTTACTTGTGGATTTGGATTTATTTTATCGCATTAGCGCTCCGTTCACTCTCCCCGGGCGGGCGAGTTGTTACAAATGGTATCAGAGCTTAGGTATACGGCAACCATCGGGGCTTGGGTTTTGGGTTCATTGCCTGGTTAGCAATTTTTGGAGATAGTAAATTTTAGGTGATATTCGTGTTAGGTTTCCAAATTAGAGGTGAGGAATTTATTTTTGGTGACATGATTTATTTTTGGAGATAGTGTAGTGGCCTGATTTTTTAGAGTTAGGCATTCGACGAATTTCGAGGGAGAAATTCCATTGTTAGTGGGGAAGTGTAATAGCCCGCGTAATTTTGGGATATTTTAATTAATTTTTGGTAAATGGAGAAAAATAAAGTATTTGATAAAATTATTTTTATTGCTCAAATATGTTGGTTATTATTTTTAAAGGCGAGAATTTCAAACGGTTTCGAAAACGGAGTTAAAACGGATTTTAAAATAATTTTTAATATTTTTAACTCTTGGAATTCTAAGTCGGCGAACATTAAGTAATTTTCAAGCGTTGTTTTGACTTCCAACTCTTCATTTATTTGCATTATTTAAAGGAGTCTTTTGGATTCCAACTCTTCATATAATAATGCATTATAAAAGGAAGTCGTGCGCAACCATTTTAACATACTTTTGGCACAAATTTTGGCAGCAAATATATTTTATATTCCTCTTCTTTTTGTATACACATTGACCCTTGAGATTTGTGAGTTCCAAGCTTAGATTAGAGGTGTTCTTGGGGCTATTTTATTGGAGGTTCTTGGAGGAGCTTTTGAGTTGATCTTGAGGATGTGATCGTTGGTTTCTCATCATGGTTTGAGGTATGGGGTTTTACACAATATGCTCCTTAAATCTCGCGAGTGTCATTCTCTTTGAATTCTTGTTTAATTGAACTCATATTTGAATTGATAAATTCATTGAAATCTGGAAAATAATTGTTGAAATTATTTTGATTCATGTGGTATCACTATATTGTTGTTGAGCACATTGTCATGTGATTTTAATATGGCACGGATGTTGGGCCCCCCGCCAAAATTCCTGTTTCTCGGGCTATGGCTAGATAAAGCATATACGGATGTGGTGTGGCTTGGTGACCCGATTAAAGTGTTGTTGAGAAATTATAATGATGAAATGCTATTGGTATTTTCATTTTGATTTAAATATTCTTACTTCTGTTGTTACGTTAACATATTTTTATTGAGCATCTTTCTTGTCGTATTGTGTACTTCCCCATATTTTCTTTTAGTGGCAGGTTAGCACGGATTTTGGGGCGCTATGGAGATTTATTTTAGAGAGGATTATTTTGGAAAGATTTGTATTATTTTGATGTACAGAGCTTTGGAGATTTGTATTTTATTTTCGAGTTACTAGTTGTAATTGTAGAGATTGAGATTAGTGGATTTATATTATTGTGGGATTTCTTAGATGCTCTATACCTTGTTACTTGTGGATTTGAATTTATTTTATCTCATAAGCGCTCCATTCGCTCTCCCCCGGCGGACGGGGTGTTACAGATGGTATCAGAGCTTAGGTATACGGCAACCATCGGGGCTTGGATTTTGGGTTCATTGCGTGGTTAGCAATTTTTGGAGATGGCAAATTTTAGGTGATATTCGTGTTAGGTTTCGAGAGTAGAGGTGAGGAATTTATTTTTGGTGACGTGATTTATTTTTGGAGATAGTGTAGTGGCCTGATTTTTTAGAGTTAGGCATTCGGCGAATTTCGAGGGCGAAATTCCATTGTTAGTGGGGAAGTGTAATAACCCGCGTAATTTTGGGATATTTTAATTAATTTGTGGAAAATGGAGAAAAATAAAGTTTTTGATAAAATTATTTTTATTGCTCAAATATGTTGGTTATTATTTTTAAAGGCGAGAATTTCAAACGGTTTCGAAAACGGAGTTAAAACGGATTTTAAAATAATTTTAATATTTTTAACTCTTGGAATTCTAAGTCGACGAACATTAAGTAATTTTCAAGCGTTGTTTTGACTTCCAACTTTCATTTCTTTGCCTTATTTAAAGGAGTCTTTTGGATTCCAACTCTTCATATAATAATGCATTATAAAAGGAAGTCGTGGGCAACCATTTTAACATACTTTTGGCACAAATTTTGGCAGCAAATATATTTTATATTCCTCTTCTTTTTGTATACACATTGAACCTTGAGATTTGTGAGTTCCAAGCTTAAATTAGAGGTGTTCTTGGGGCTATTTTATTGGAGGTTCTTGGAGGATCTTTTGAGTTGATCTTGAGGATGTGATCGTTGGTTTCTCATCATGGTTTGAGGTACGGAGTTTTTACACAATATGCTCCTTAAATCTCGTGAGTATCATTCTCTTTGAATTCTTGTTTAATTGAACTCATATTTGAATTGATAAATTCATTGTGAAATCTGGAAAATAATTGTTGAAATTTTTTTGATTCATGTGGTATCACTATATTGTTGTTGAGCACATTGTCATGAGATTTTAATATGGCACGGACGTTGGGGCCCCCGCCAAAATTCCTGTTTCCCGGGCTATGGCTAGATAAATCATATACGGATGTGGTGAGGCCGGGTGACCCGATTAAAGTGTTGTTGAGAAATTATAATGATTAAATGCTATTGAGATTTTCATTTTGATTTGAATTTTCTTACTCGTGTTGTTACGTTTTATTCATCGCTAACATATATTTGTTGAGCAGCTTTCTTGTCGTATTGTGTACTTCCCCATATTTTCTTTTAATGGCAGGTTAGCACGGCTTTTGGGGCGCTATGGAGATTGATTTTAGAGAGGATTATTTGGGAAATATTTTTATTATTTTGATGTACAGAGATTTGGATATTTGTATTTTATTTTCGAGTTACTAGTTGTAATTGTAGAGATTGAGATTAGTGGATTTAAATTATTGTGGGATTTTTTAGATGATCTATACGTTGTTACTTGTGGATTTGGATTTATTTTATCGCATTAGCGCTCCATTCTCTCTCCCCGGGCGGGCGGGGTGTTAAAGATGGTATCAGAGCTTAGCTATACGGCAACCATCGGGGCTTGGGTTTTGGGTTCTGGGTTCATTGCGTGGTTAGCAATTTTTGGAGATAGCAAATTTAAGGTGATATTCGTGTTAGGTTTCGAGATTAGAGGTGAGGAAGTTATTTTTGGTGACGTGATTTATTTTTGGAGATAGTGTAGTGGCCTGATTTTTTAGAGTTAGGCATTCTGCGAATTTCGAGGGCGAAATTCCATTGTTAGTGGGGAAGTGTAATAACCCGCATAATTTTGGGCTATTTTAATTAATTTTTTGAAAATGGAGAAAAATAAAGTTTTTGATAAAATTATTTTTATTGCTCAAATATGTTGGTTATTATTTTTAAATGTGAGAATTTCAAACGGTTTCGAAAACGGAGTTAAAACGGATTTTAAAATAATTTTTAATATTTTTAACTCTTGGAATTCTAAGTCGGCGAACATTAAGTAATTTTCAAGCATTGTTTTGACTTCCAACTCTTCATTTCTTTTCCTTTTTTAAAGGAGTCTTTTGGATTCGAACTCTTCAGATAATAATGCATTATAAAAGGAAGTCGTGGGCAACCATTTTAACATACTTTTGGCACAAATTTTGGCAGCAAATACATTTTATATTCCTCTTCTTTATATATACACATTGACCCTTGAGATTTGTGAGTTCCAACCTTAGATTAGAGGTGTTCTTGGAGCTATTTTATTGGAGGTTCTTGGAGGAGCTTTTTTAGATCTTTTGAGTTGATCTTGAGGATGTGATCGTTGGTTTCTCATCATGGTTTGAGGTATGGGGTTTTACACAATATGCTCCTTAAATCTCGTGAGTGTCATTCTCTTTGAATTCTTATTTAATTGAAATCATATTTGAATTGATAAATTCATTGAAATCTGGAAAATAATTGTTCAAATTATTTTGATTCATGTGGTTTCACTATATTGTTGTTGAGCACATTGTCATGAGATTTTAATATGTCACGGATGTTAGGCACCCGCCAAAATTCCTGTTTCCGGGGCTATGGCTAGATAAAGCATATACGGATGTGGTGAGGCCTAGTGACCCGATTAAAGTGTTGTTGAGAAATTATAATGATGAAATGCTATTGAGATTTGCATTTTGATTTGAATATTCTTACTCGTGTTGTTACGTTTTATTCATCGCTAACATATATTTGTTGAGCATATTTCTTGTCGTATTGTGTACTTCACCATATTTTCTTTTAGTGGCAGGTTAGCACGGATTTTGTGGCTCCATGGAGATTGATTTTAGCGAGGATTATTTGGAAAATATTTGTATTATTTTGATGTATAGAGCTTTGGAGATTTGTATTTTATTTTCGAGTTACTTGTTGTAATTGTAGAGATTGAGATTAGTGGAGTTATATTATTGTGGGATTTTTTAGATGCTCTATAACTTGTTACTTGTGGATTTGGATTTATTTTATCGCATTAGAACTCCGTTCACTCTCTCCGGGCGGGCGGGGTGTTACAAAAGCTCGTAAGAAACCTCCGCCCAAAACATATTTAATTTCAATTTTTCTTTGCATGAAAATATTCCTTATATTTTTATGAGTATAAATTTCTCGTTGGAATATTTTTGTCTTACCAATTGTCCTAAACAATTCACGCAAAACTGGACTTTCGTAGTGCCGCCCATCATCAGACAATTGGTACCCAAGCTCGCGTAGCACTCGTTGCTTGTTCGAATCGCGTGAAACTCAACCAAAGTACTTAAAGTAATTATATAAACTCAAAATAAAACTCGTGCGAACCATGCAACATAAAACTTTCTTGTTTAATCCATATTGTGATATTTTACTTTTTGTACCATTTAAATGTCACATCGTATTAACCTTGCTTCTGTCACATCCTTTTCTTGATATTTTCCCTCAAACTTATTGGGCATCCTAGCCAATACTATTAGAGATTAAGTACACATTAATGAGACAAAAGCATCGTGGGATATTATTTTCATTTAAACCATTTACGTAATATGCAACCTTACCTATTACTTGACGTGATACACTTGGATTATTTATTCCTCAAAATTTCCTTTGGACAAAACACTTCAAATAACATGAAATACCTGTTTTCTACGGCGGGGTATTACAAATGGAGATTGTGAACTAAGAGTTTATGTTGAAAATGTGGACTTGACATGATTTCACACTAAAAAGGAAAATGTCTAACACATTTTTTAGGGATTTTATAAAATTTGGATTGTATTTTGCTAAACGTATTTACATTGTTATCTATACTTTGAGTATGATAAATAAAATCAAGCATTTCTTCCTAGAAAACCAGACCTCATCTGAAAACTTTGAATCAAGGTATCTCATGCGATATTTCTATTGCACGAGGATTTCTTCCTCAAAAGAAATGTTTTCATGAAAATAACTTTTTTACGAGTCTCTTATTTGAACAATAGTAATGAAGAACTTCTCTTACAAATTTTTTGAAAAAATTACTGGTCCTTTTCCTTTCATTTTTAAATAGACTTTTGTCACATCAATTTACTACTTAAAACTAAAAATAAAGAAGTACAAAGGCCTTGAAATTTTATCAAACCTCCAAAAGAATCAATGTCTGAATATGCATGGTTAGGAATATTGTTATCTTAGTTTTTTTTGTGTTTGTCTTCAATGGTATGAAAATTAAAACTCGAAAAAAATTCAGCAATACACTTTAACATTTTTTTCTTTTTTTTTTTCTAGAATTAATCCAAAACTAAAATAATAAATGTAGATAATTGTTGCCCCTCAGACAGCTAATGAGTAAGAGTGTAAAAGTATAAGACAAGTATATCCATTCTTTTGGATCTCAGAGTCAGATCCTACGTCCATTGTTAAAGGGTGACATGATGTTTATTAGATCATAAACGAATTATTACAATTGAGGATACATTTTGGGCTTTGGCTAAGAGTTTGAGGTCCTTGTGGACTTTGTCACTAATCTTAATCACCTTAGGAAGTAGCATATATACTTCTCTAAGAGTTCCCATGTGTTGGTTTAGAACTCAGTAAGTAATACGATTGGTAACATTGCTCGAAATGATCCAAACTACGTTTTAATACTAAAAATAGTGGGTTGAGAGTGTTTAGAACAATGAAGAAACACTTGTGTAAGATAAAACTATTTTCCTATTATGTATGATGATTTGAACATGGCTTCAATCGTTCTCTCTCTCTCTCTCTCTCTCTCTCTCTCTCTCTCTATATATATATATATATATATATATATATATATATATATATATATATATATATATATATATATATACTAGGGTATGCCCGTGCCTGAAGGCACGATGCAAAATTTCAAAATTGTACATCGTTGATTGGACCATACTTTGTATTTAGTTCGTAACAATAATAATAGTCCAGTTAGTTTTAATCGTTATAGAGTAGTTGAGAATTTTACCCACGAAAAGAAAATCAACAAATTAATTCGAAATTGACATTTTTCACGACATATATATTTCAGAATTTTCTTTCATGGATGTTAATAAAAATAACTTTCGTTATTCATTTAAAAAATTGATCGTTATTTTTATTCAAAAAAAATTGACGTTACTTATATTAAACAAAAAAATTGGATATCATTTTTTTTAAAAACTCGACAAATTAATCGTGTCATTAGAGATCTGGTTTTCACCTAACATTAATACAATGACACGATTAATTCATAATTTTACTCACGTTATTTGTGTCAAATAATATTTTAATGTAGTGTAAAAATTATAAGTCAAGTTATTCATGTCGTGTATTAAAGTCTAAAAAAATTAGTGATGTATTAATGTCAAAACTTAGTTTCTTGCAAAAAAAAAAATATTTTTTAAAAAGTTATGTTTTATATAAATTCGAAAAAAACAAAGTTTTTTTTTTAAAACGTACAATTTATACTAAGTTTGTTTGAGTGTTTATTCACGTATACTTTTGTTAAAATAAATAAAGAAACAATTATTTTTATTCACATTCATTTCAATAAAATATTAATGCAAAGATCAATATATATAATCCGACAAACTTTTTTTTCTCTAGTTACGGATTTTGCTTTTAGACATTACCTAACTAACAAAGTGGACTAAAAACTCAACCTAATCTAAAATACTAAAAAATTATAATTATTACCCTCCAACTATTGACTTATATGGTGCCTTATAATAAGGCATATTAGAAAGAAAAAAATAGGTATTTGAAATAAATATTAATAAAAGTTTGTAGTATTACAAAAAATTATAGTAAAAACTCAACCTAATCTAAAAATTTATAGTATTACAATAAGAATCTCAAATTAAAAAACTTACATTGTAATAACAATGTTTCTCATTAACAAATCCATGACAGCAATGAAATCCAAAATGAACCTCGATCACAAATATCAACACCAAATGACAAAACTGAAACTCTCAAAATTGAGAAATGCAAAAGAGAGAATATGAATGAAGATCGAACCCATATGCCTCATCCATGTTAACCCCCCATCGGCTGTGTTGCCCACGCATTTGATCATATTCGGGTTTCTGTTAAACTCAGGACTTTTTTGCTTCGGCGCCATTCCTACAGCAGGTCACACTTTTCCTTGTTATTATAATAGAGAAATAAAGAGGCTTGAGTGTATAAAGTGTTAGAAACCAAAATAAAGGTAATTTTAGATGAATAATAAAACAAAAAATTCTAAAACAGAGTCGGCATTTCTGATCTGAACAAAAACTAAAATAATGTAGAGAAAATGTTTATGCGTAGAAACTACATAGAGAAAACATTGATCCAAAACCCAAACATAGAGAAAACATTGATCCAAAACCCAAAATGAACCCTCTCTAAGTTTGGTGATCTCCATTAGAAGAATTCAAATTCTCTACCATTGCTCAGATCTTCTATTATACTCTATAACTGTCACAATTCCAATATTAGTACAATTTTGGATCCAACCCATCTAATAAAGTAAATAATAATTTTGACCCAATTAATATTCAACATCAACTAAGTAAAAAAAGACAAAATCATCATCATTTATGAAATTCATACTTTCAAGTGAATAAAAGCAGACCTGATCATGAGCTTCAGAGGAAAACAAAACAAAACAAAACACAGTCATATGTTTTTGGTGAGTCAATATATAATGACACGGATGTAGAATGTTTAACACACAATTGTAGAATGTTGAACCTCAAAGAAAAACAAAGTTTATTTTGAACCCACCCACCTCAACTAAGTATGTGAACTTGGGATCTCTATTCAAAACCAACCGATGAACCAAAAACAAATAAAATAACTTTCAAAGCAAAATAATATTAAGAGATATTTTAAAGAAAAATGTTAATTACCTCATATTCGACCTGAACTATTCCTAAAGCCCTGCTTCTGTTCAAGAATGATCTCAACATTTTCTAAAACTCGAACGATCCGAAGTGATCTGAACCCGAATGATTTGAACCGTTTCTAAAACATGAACGTACAAATAAAAATCGGTTATGCTTCTAATCAGAACCTTTTTTAAAACCGTTTCTACATCTGATTGGGGTTTGACATCTGATGAAGAAATAAAAAACGTACAGACAAAAATAAAAAAACTTACAGACAACAATCTGATGAAGACTAAATAAAAAAATAAAGAAATAAAAAATGTTTATATATATAGAGAGAGAAACGAATATGGAAAAAAAGAAACCCATATTTACAATATACACGAAGAATAAAAATGTTCATCTTTGAATTTCTCTGTAACTAAAAACTCACCCTTCGTGACCCTCCAAATCGGAACCAAGTAAAATCAGTTGATGAGGATGTAGATCTCAACAATCCTAACCCGTGATGATGAAACAATAGTGGAATGAAGAGTGTTTTATTTCCTTTGATGAGGATCTAGATATCAAAACGTTTTGTGTGAAGAGAGAGAAAAGGGTCTGTAATAAATGATGGGGAAGGAGTGTGCAGAGAGTCAAGACTTTTTTAGAGGCTCGAGGTGATTTAGATGGGATTTCAAAGATTGAGATGGGACAAAAGATGACAAAGGCATAAATCTCCTCCTCATGGTTTTGTGTTTCGAGAGAAAATGAAACAGGGGTTGAGAGAGCAAGTTGGCCTCCTTTAAATATTGAAGAAAATACAATTCTATCCTCGTTTTTTAATTTCAAACATAAGGGAGAAACAAATTAGTGTGTGTTAAAAGTGGTGGGGATCAAATTATTTAGGGGCAAAAGAGGTAGTATAGGATAAATTCATATGGATGACATCATTGTTTCATCTTATGACATATATAAGTTTCTTACTTTATTATATAGATATATGCATTCTCTAAGAGAGAAATGAATGAACTATAATGGCATGGCTTTGGTGTTTCTTAAGTCTTACAGCGTGATTTGGGAGGTGGATTATTAGTTGAAGGTTCGTAAGTGGTGTAACTTCGTTTGTTATTGCGTAATGAACACGCACGACAAGGATGGTTTCAATCAAAAAATGAATTTTTTGTATTTTTATCAATTTAAGTCCCAATCATATAAATCCAATTTTTATTCAAATTTTAATCTTTGATTAAATTAGGTGTGAAGGAAAATATGTGTTCTAAATATAAGGATTTAAACTATGCATGCACATAACACAAAAATTGAGGAAAAATCAATTTTCAAGGAAAAACCACTTAATTATCACTTTAGAGAGTTTTACAAGACCATCGACTTACAAACTACTTAATATACCCCCAAGTATAACGCCCAGTGTCTTCAAAACCTTTAAAGAAAATTTCTCAGTTCAGTGTCATCTATAGGGAATGATTCACCCTCAGTATCCATTGATCAGCCTTCAGCCTTCACAAATTCAGCCGTAGATATCTCTCTCCACAAAGTGTGCATATAGGATACAAAACTTCTAGGGTTTTAAAAAGATTCAAAAACTATTTAAGAATGTAAATTTGTGAATCATAAGTGTTTTTGTAACACAAATTTTTTTGCAATAGATATGCACAAAACATTTTGTCAAAAGTCTTACGAAATTTGGAGTCAAAACCGGTATTTATAGACCTAACACAAAATTCGAGGCGGTTAATTCTTTCGAATAAAAATAGAAGTCGTTTAAATGGGAAAGGTATTTTGTTTAAATTAAAGCGCAACTTGTCGAACATGTAATGATAATCTCAAAGGCACCACCAACTGTTTTTGAAAATTTTCAATTTTTTTTAAAAAGTGTAAATTTTACAAATACAACATGACAACACAATCACAAATACTTCAAACTATGATCAAGTATATGACAACCATGGACTAAATGTAAAAATCTAGTTTCAAAACACCCTACCATATATAATATATGCATAATATACCAAAGAAAAATCGACACACACATATAGATATAAACAACCACAAAAATCCACACAAAACACATAAGACTTACACACTAGCATAGTATCAATGCGTCTAAAGATTTAGGATGGAATGAATGGGTGTGAACTAGATACAAATAAATTATGACCCAAACACTCAAATATGTACAATAAGTTGTTATTGACCACAAAACATTATCAAACTAAGATTTTATCTTCAAGTGACAAGATAATGTGAAATCTAATGAGCAAACAAGCACAATGCACATAAGGTTAGAATATTTATGATTTTAAAAATCAATAGCGTCATGACAAAATAAGAATTATTAGGATTCATTGTGCAAACCCGTTGATCATCAATAGACACCATCAAAAGATAAATATATTTTCTTTTCTTCGTTATTTTTAAGCTAGTTTTTTTATAGCTCACATAAACTAAACTATGTAAGACCCCTTTTGGTAATTTTTCTCCTTTCCAATCCCTTTCCCATGCACCCTCATATTTTTTTTCAATACTAAACAAAATCATTCACTGGCAATGGTTCTTACATACACAAATCCCCCATAGTCACAAGAACATGTAGATGACAAAATTGATGGGATAACATCTCACAAAGATAAAAATATACATGTGAAGTTAACGTTCAAAAAGTTCGTGCATGTGTGTGTAGAGGCATATACAAAGTCGAATCCATAAAGCAAAATATGTTTGAAACAACTCCATGAAAACATGGTTAAGAGTAATCTGAGTATTCATAATCATAACAAAATGTACTAGCCACATGAAAAGTACATAGTGAATTAT
Source organism: Sambucus nigra (assembly GCA_949130495.1). NCBI lineage: Eukaryota > Viridiplantae > Streptophyta > Magnoliopsida > Dipsacales > Adoxaceae > Sambucus > Sambucus nigra. The sequence goes on along the minus strand of OX422207.1, from coordinate 302,391,769 downwards.
ATTCAAACACACTAATATGCCATACTAAATGTGTAAACCAAAATTCAAAAAAATAAAAAATCTTTTCATTTTTTCAAAAAAAAATTTATCAAAATAAAATATTTTTGTATTTTTCCAATATGACTCAATAAAAGAAAAATGTAATACAAAAAAGTACACCTGTCATAAAATTAGAGTATTATACATTAAATTATGCAAGCAATCATCCATAAGATATAGCATGTGAAGAGTCATGTGCAAACATGCGAGAATCAAGTAGTTTAACATCTAGTGCCTCTAAAACATATTTACTTACCCAAATAGGTGTATACTTAACGCGTAGAGATTCGATAACCAAAAGGGACACTAGACTTCAAATGTTTAAGATCTTTTCCAAGATTATAGAAAAAATGCCTAAGTTGACCTTTTCTACCACAATGAGAACATGTGTAGACACAAGGAATGTTTCCTATGGGTGGACCTTTTCTAATGTCCTTGGATACGTTTGAACCTATTAAATAAACAATGGTCTTGACTTTGACACCATGAGAATTAGAAACATGGGATCCAGTGCCAACATTACCAAAACTACTCGAATCTTTTAAATCATCTTTTAACTTCAAATTTTAGACTAAAGCAAAGAATTAGACTCCTCTAGTTTTATGGACTACTTTGAATTTTTAATCATTCCTAGAAGGTTATCTCACTTCCCCTGAATGGAAGCGAATATATCCCTTAGAGTCTAGTCACGTGCTTTCAAATTATGATTTAATTTATCATTATCCTCATTTCCATGTGTTGATGTAAAAAATTAGATTATATCTAATTATTTAATCACTGATAAAATAAAATGAGACAAAGAGATTTTCAAGTGGTTTAGCCTTATAAGAATGGCCTATGTCCACTGTTTTTATTATTGCTAGCTGTTTGGGAATTCTTGATTACAAGTTTTGTCAAGAAATTCCTGGTTCCCTTACAATGAGGATGGTACAATGTATTTATAGCCCTCAGGCTGTACATGTGAAAGGGTAGTACATAGCTGTTCATTAGGCGTATACATCTGTATGATAATAATAATCATTTAATGCGCAGTTAATCTGTTGGTTATCCTGCTATTAATGCTCTGTTCGAGGTGCATCTCGGACCGCCTAACCTGCTCGGACCGCCTAAGTAGCTCGGTACTCATAAGTTGCTCAGTGCATTAAAGTTCCTCGGAGAACTCTTATTGGTCGGAGCGTCTGGGTTGATCGGGGAAGCAGAGTTCCTCGTTGCAGTATGGTTTCTCGGAGAACATCTATTGCTCGGAGTATATGAGTGGGTCATGGTTTTGTTCAGAAGTGTTTGTTATTATCACACAGATTGGCACGTGTCTTCACTCAATTAAGCCATGTCAGCAGACTAAATTTGGTATCAACAGAAGCCCCCAATGTTTCACAGTTCGAAATTTGAGGAGTGTGGAACATTTTTTCTCGAAATATGGCAATTTTAAATGGTCATCCTGAAATTTAGTATTATTTTGTTTTTGTATTTATTTCTCATTCAGAATTCGTACAATCGAACTTTTTGAATTTTTACGACCGCTTCGATTCCCGCGCCCTTTTTATCTTTTTAGCCACTGGTAACGTAACCGTCTATTTTTGTAATCATTATCTTTACCCATTCCCAAGACAGGGTATTTATGCGTTGTAGAAAATCCCATCGTCTTCTACTTTTTCAAATTTGTCTCTTTGAGTTTTCCATTGTCTCTCTCTCCTGTGCGTTCATCCCTTTTATCATTCGTTGTCAACAGACTCATCCTTTTTCTGTAAGATCTTCTTCTTTATCTTTTATTTCCTTTACTCATCATGGTTTACCCTGTAGAGTCTCTTGATTAATTTCATTCTGATTTCTTTATTCCTTCATGGGTTATTTTGGAGGAACTTTTTGATCCTTAAAATTATTTTCATTTGGCTGAGGGACATTAGTTCCCCAGTCTCTTTGTTGCTGAATGTGGCTTTTCTTTTCCCCCAAACCCTTTATGTCTGGAATTCTATCAATATTTTGACGTGGTTCCTGTAAGAATAGCCCCCAATACGTGGAGAATAGTTAACGGAGTTCATAGATTAAATCAAATTCATGGAACTCGTATAGGAATTCCAGAAATTATGTTCTGTTATAGATGGGATGTTGGTGACAATACTTTTTATTTAAAAACTAGGTTTTTAAATAGGGCTTTAGTGGTCAATCTCCCAGATGCCAATAGGGACTACTTCGAGCACGGGGTTGTTATGAAAAACTGGCAACACCATCCATTGATTGGAAATGATGTGTACCAGGGTCCTAGATGTCCTCCCCATGGAAATGGGATAGGTTGTTTTTATTTTATTTTTGAAATTATGCTTCCTTTGTGTTTGATAAAATGTGTCACTGATATTTTAATTTTCATTTATTTGCAGTTGACAACAAAAGAAAGTCTCCAAAAGAGACAGAAGTTAATTTAATTCATCTAAAACTTATATGGAGTTTGCATTAGACTGTTGCTGATGAGCATATCAGGTCAGCTTCATATTTGTTGCAGTATAAGAGTTACACCTCATCTTTTACTACTCGTCCGGTGATAAGTGAGGTAGAACCAGTACCTGCTTTTGCAAGTTCTTCACCTGAGTCTCATATCCCTCTCAGTGAAAGAATGAAGAAAAGAAGAGCTCCTGCCATCTTTGAGAAATCTTCCTCCGTTGCTGGAGAGGCAAAGAGAAGTAAACATGATGTTCCAGCAGAGGGGACAAAGAAGATTGATGCACCCCCTGCGGCTACTACTGCAAAGGTTACCGAGAAGCCCCCAGTGGCTCCGAGCAAGGCCGCTGTTCCAAGAGAGGTGATTGTTATTTCTCCGACTAAGACCACATCATTAGTCAAGACCATTCATGTTCCCCCGAGGAAGCTGAAGAAGATCTCCTCGGTCAATTTGGCTGAATCCATCACTCAGCCCCCGATTACTGGAAGTGGTGTTCCCACTTTTCTTGCCCCGAGCTTTGCCATGAGCTTGGTGAAGTCTTAGATCGTTCCCGAGATCCAAGGTATGGAAGAAAATCTTTCTCGGGACACGGTTACCTCATTAGTTGCTCATCATATAGCTTCTGTAAGTATCATTGTCCTCAACTTTCATTTTTTTTCTTTGTTACATCTGTGTACTGACTTGATATCATTTTCTTTTCTCAGTTGGTGACCTATTTTAATACCATTTTAAAGAAAGATAAAGCTATTAAAGCTTCAAATTCCTCATCTGGTGTAGAGGAAGCTTTGGTGGGCCTGACGCAGTCTTTGAAAGATTCTCATCAGAAGTATGATGATGATAAGGCTTCTTGGGAGGAGAAACTTCATTCCACCGAGCAGGAGAGGAACCAAGATGTTGAAGTCTCCAAAAGTTTGGAGAATAACATAAAAAGCTTGGAAGAGAAGAATAAATAGCTCGATGAGAAGCTCAAAACTGCCGGGGAGCTCGAAAGTAAGCTCAAAAATGCTGAAGAAGAGTTGGGCCGACTTCGTGAAGTAGGTCGCCAAAAGGAAGAAATAGAGAATAAGCTGAAGGTTTCCGAGGATCTTCTTTCCGAGAAGCTTTCCTTGGAGAAAGCGAAAAGGAAGTTGGCTATAAAAAAGTCTTTCAGCACCGGCTGGGATAAGGGGTGGAATAAAGGTCTGGATGCCATGGTGTCGCATGTGGAATATGGTAGCCACAAATAATTTAGGGATGGCTGGGTCGCTACCCTGCAAGAGATGAAGGTCGATGAAAATTCTGACCTATTTTAGCGACATATCCTGGGCCCCCATCCAACTCCTGAAGAAGAAGAAGAGGAGGAAGTCGCCTCTGAGGAATCCTCCATGGTGATGGGAGATCAAATTCCTCATTCCCCAGCTATCCAGTCCACCAGTGAGCAACTTCAACCATCCATTGTTTCAAATGAGCAACTTCCAGCACTCCCCGAGCAACCATCTGTACCATCCGAGCAACCTACCTCCTCGTCCCAACCTTCCGAGAAAGTTTTGGGAGACAAGGAAAATGTGTAGAGTTGTTCGGATTTTTCTCTCTGTTTATTTTCTTTTATCAAATTTAACTCTGAATTTTGTACTTCTCCCTTATGATGTAATAAAATTTGAAGTTTCGCCTATTCATAGTGTTGTTTCTCTTCTTCATGCTCTGTTTAAACTCTTATTGATTCTTACTTTCTCTTCCTTTACTAGTTTATGGCCAGGATGGAGTTATTGTCTGCTCATGATACAAATTTATTGAGGCAATGCAATGAGTACTTCAAAGTTGGTCATACAGATATGGGTGCAGCACAAATCGTTGACATCCTCGATTAAAGTGCTTCAGAGCAAGAAATTTTAGCCTACCAGTATTTGAAGTGACTGTTTGACCGTGCAGTGGCGAACAATGTATCATATTATGAAATGATTGAAGATCTCTAAGGGACTCTTGAAGATCTTTAACAACAATATAAGTGCCTTCTTGACCGTGCTTGACCTAGGGATTCTCTTTCTTGGAGGTCGAAAATGCCAACTTGAGGGATGAATTAGAAACCTTGAGGAGAGCTGGCCCTTCTACATCTACTCGGGGATGAGCAAGAGCTCCTTGGGGACGATCAAGAGCTCCTCGAATTACTGTCGAGGAATAGGGAACTCAATCTGCTCTAGAGAACCATGCCTTCCAACTGATGGACAAGAACCAGGCATTGGCTGAGATGTCTAAGAAGATCAGGAATCTGGACGAGTAGCTTTCTGTACAGAAGTCTGCCTTGGAGAATAAAGAACTCTTTATAAAAAGTCTTCACGAGCAGTTGGAAAGGTTGACTTATCAGTTCCACAAGCAGCCCAGAGAATTTTGGATGGCTGGATACAATGAGGCTCTTTACCATTTGGATGATCGGATCCAAAATGCGAATAATGAAGGTTACAAACAAGGGTGGTTGAATGCCCTGGGTGTGCTGCAACTGGAACAAGGTCACTACTTATGGGATTATCATAATCCTGAGTTGCTCGACTTGCCAGTGCCACCCTTCAAACTCGACATGAGCTGGATCCCTTCCCGGGCAATCCCCCAGTGTTTGATTTCCAAATACCTTGGAGATTATAGTCTACATTCCAATGCTAAAATATCTCGCCCGAGCACCTACTTGATCGACCATCTGTGATGAACATCAGGATGCTTAAAGATCTTAATTTCATAAACTCCCCTTATGCTTTAAACGATCCACCTGATGGCGAGGAACTTGTTTCAAAAGTAGAGGGGAAGAAACCAATAGAATAAGAATCTTGATGTAATAATTAATTTGTATTTCATTCTCAATGTATTCTGTTTTTGGATTTAATGAAAGACTTTTATTTTTGTTCGCAATCTTGATTTCCATTGCCTTGTGGTTGTAAAACGCTTTATATATGTATATCTGTTAAAAAGATAACAACATTGTGTTATTTGTCGATCAACTTAGAGTTGATTAAAACTTATTGTCGACTAGTTTGGATTTGTGGTAATCATTTGACAACTAACCAAACTTAATGATGTTTTGTTTCTCGACCAACTTGGTAGTAATTTAAAAAGTCACGAGTATCAAAAATTTTGCTCGATCACTTCCCGACCAACCAAGGTCGGTAAATTTTCCTTCTCGACCAACTATAGTTAGTGGGTTTTTATTCCCGATCAACCATAGTTAGTGGATTTTTTCTTACCGACCAACTTTGGCACTTTTTGGAATAGTTTTTCTTCATAACCAATCTTAGTTGGCATTTTTAGGAATATTTTTTCTTCCTAACCAACCTTAGTTGGCATTTTTAGGAATAGTTTTACTTCCTAACCAACCCTAGTTGGCATTTTTAGGAATAGTTTTTCTTCCTAACCAACCTTAGTTGGCATTTCTAGGAATAGTTTTACTTCTTAACCAACATTAGTTGGCATTTTTAGGAATAGTTTTACTTTTTTAGGAATAGTTTTACTTCCTAACTAACCGTAGATGGCATTTTTAGGAATAGTTTTACTTCCTAACCAACCTTAGTTGGCATTTCTAGGAATAGTTTTGAGTAGGCTGAGTTTTACTGAGTAGTGTGTAGCACTAGTATTCCGCAAAAAATTTCTAACAAAAGGAGAGAACTAGGCAGAACATTGTCACTTTATTCATACTGACGAAAATCTATTACATGAGAGCTTACATCAGTGATAATACTTGCGCAAGTGTTATATATTCTTAAACTCCTGCCCTTCTAAAGTTGCCATTCTATAGGTTCCTGGTCGAACAACTTCTGTAACTCGGTAAGGTCCATGCCAGTTTGCTTCCAATTTGTTGTGCTTTTGAATCACTTTCTTTAGAACATAGTCTCCTTCTTTCAGGTCGCACTTCTTTACTCTCTTGTTGTAGAATAAAGCTGTTCGCTGTTGGTAAGCAGCATTCCTGATGGTCGTTTCTTCTCTAACTTCCTTGAGCATGTCTAAATCCAATCTTCTCATTAAGTCGCTGACAGGGGAATTGAAATTCAGTACTATGTGTGCCGGGAGACCCAACTCGGCAGGTATAACGGCTTCGCTTACAAATGCCATCATATATGGAGATTCCCCTGTTGCTACTCAGGGAGTAGTTCGGTAAGCCCATAGTACTGATTGTAGCTCGTTGATCCAATTTTCTTTCGCGTTATTCAGTCTTTTCTTCAAGCCATTCAGTAGCGTTCTGTTTGTTACTTCAGTTTGTCCATTTCTTTGGGGATGGCCTGGTGCCGAGTGGATCTTCAAGATATTTGACTGATGATAATAGGTAGCGAACTCCTCGTTGTCAAATTGTGTTCCATGGTCGGTAATGAATGCTTGGGGAAGACCATATCTACAGATGATATTTTTCCAAATAAATTGATACACCTTCTCGTACGTCATGTCGACAAGAGGATCATCTTCTACCCACTTAGTAAAATAATCCACTGCTACGACGAGATATTTAAATCTTCCCCTAGTCGTTGAAAATGGTCTGACCAAGTCAATTCCCCACATACTAAATGGCCAAGGGGATGCAATGGGTGTCAACAATGCTTGGGGAGTTCTTCGGATAGTGGATAAGCGATGACACTTATCACATTTCTTGGCATAGGCTATACAATCAGCCCTCATCGTTGACAGTAGTATCCTTGTGTCATAACCCTTTGCAAAAGCGTCCGACCTACTACATGGGATCCATATGACCATTCATGGATCTCTTCAATCAAGTCTTTCACCTCGGTGGGATGCACACATCTTTGCAAACCTACTATAATTACTCGTCTGAACAGAATACCATTATTCAGTACATAACGAGCAGCTTTAAACTTCAGTTTTTTGGCTGCAAGTATGTCAGTTGGTAATTCCCCCTCCTCAATATATACCCTGATGGAATCCATCCAAGATGGTCCTAAATTAAGGGTAATAAAATTCATCGTCAAATCTTCATCGATACTCCGACCAGCTAAAACTTCAATTAGGATTGTTCTTCGTAGCTCGGTACGAGTAGCTGATGCTAATCGAGCTAAGGCATCGGCCCTCGCATTCTCCATTCTTGGTATTCTGACCAGTTGAATAATAGAAAATTCTGATACCAATTCCATTGCCTTTGCATGATATCTGATCATTGATTCTCCTTTGGCTGCATATACTCCCATCATTTGATTTATGATCAATTGCGAGTCACTGAAGACAATAACCTTCTCTGCCCCCATGGTTTTTGCCAAACTAAGACTTGCAATCATGGCTTCATATTCAGCCTCATTATTCGAAGATTTGAATTGCAAGCGTAGGGCATATTTATGTCGACCTCGTCTGGACTATTAAGAACAATCCCTTCCCCACAACCTATTGTGCAAGATGAGCCATCCACATATAAACTCCACAGAGGTAACTTGTCTTCAAATTTCCAATCTAACAAAGTTCCTCAGTGGAAAATTTGTTGCTTCCTTTCACCCTCTCCTAATATTTCTTGTTGTTCGTCGATCATCACTTCTTGCCCTTTTACCAACCTAAGTTGGTCTGGGCTTGAGTTTGATGATCCTGTAATATCCACAGGTTGATTTGTGAGCATCTTTTGACCCTCGGTGGTATCAGGATAGGTGAACTCTGCTATAAAATTTGCTATTGCTTGACCTTTAAGCGACGATCTGGGTTCATAAATTATGTCATATTCACCGAGCTCTATTTCCCAATAAATCAATCCTCCAGATTTTTCTGGTTTATGAAGAGCTTGCCTCAATGGCATATCGATATATACGACTATAGTATGAGCCTGGAAGTATGGCTTCATTCTTCTACTTGCTTCGATCAATGCTAGTGCCAATTTTTCCAGCTTTAGATATCTGATCTCTGCTCCTTGGAAGGCTTTGCTAGTGTAATAAATTGGTTTTTGCACTCTATTCTCCGCTCTTATTAATGCCGAGCTAACTGCATTTTTTGACACTGCTAGATACAAGTACAATTTTTCTCCCATCACTGGCCTGGACAATAGTAGAGGTGCTCCCAGATATTTCTTCAAGTCTTGAAAAGCCTTCTCACATTAATCATTCCACTCAAAAGTCTTTCGGAGCGATTTGAAGAATGGGAGACATCTATCAGTTCCTCACAATACAAATCTGTTGAGTGCTTCTACTCGTCCTGTAAGACTTTGCACTTCTTTCTTCGTCGTTGGAGATCGCATCTCTAACAGAGCTTTGATCTTTTCAGGGTTTGCTTCAATGCCTCGTTGATTGACAATGTACTCGAGAAACATGCCTTCTCGTACTCCAAATATGCACTTCATCGGGTCCATCTTCATTTGATATTTATCTAGTTGATCAAAGGTTTGGCTTAAGTCAACTTGATGATTAGCAGCTTTCTTGCTCTTTGTTAGCATATTATTAACATAGACTTCCATATTGTAATTGATTTGTTCTGGAAACACCTTGTTCATCAGCTGCTGCTATGTTGCACCTGCATTTTTCAAACCAAAAGACATAACATTATAACAGTAAGTTCCCCTACGGGTAATGAAAGAAGTACTCTCCCTGTCTTCAGGTTTCATCTTAATCTTGTTGTATCCAGAATAAGAGTCCATGAAGCTCAACAACTCGTGTCCCGAGGTAGCATCTACTAATTGATCAATTCAGGGCAAGGGAAAGTGGTCCTTTGGCCATGCTTTGTTGAGGTCGGTGAAATCTACACACATCCTCCATTTGTTGTTCTTTTTCTTTACCATCACCACATTTGCTAACCAGTCTGGATATTTAACATCTTCAATAAAGCAAGCTTTCTGGAGCTTCTCGACCTCTTCCTGTATAGCTTGATTCTTCTCAGGACGGAATACTCTTCTTCTCTGCTTTACTGGCTTGATCTCTTTATTCACGTTGAGTTCATGACATAAGAAATTTGGGTTTATTCCGGGCATATACTCATGACTCCATGCAAAAGTTTATTTTCTGCTTCTTAGTAAAGTTATCAATTTATATTTTAGTGAGGCCTCCAATGACGAACCTATTTGAGTTGTTCATTCAGGATGCTCGTCGTCCAGAATGATGTTTTCAGTAGCTTCCACCACCTGGCCTTTCACGAGTTGGGACTCATCTCTAGGATCCAATGTTTCAATTTCTTCACCTTCCTCCACTTGATAGGTAGTAGTCTTTTTCCTTGATTCCTCCAGTTCCTCTTCCTCAGCAGATGAATAGTAACATTCCCGAGCTACTTCTTGATCACCCTTTACAACTCCTACTCCAAAATTTATTGGAAATTTTAAACATTGATGTACCGTAGATGGCACTGCCTAGAACTTCTTCAATCCTACCCTTCCCATGATGATATTGTAGGCTAATTGAACATTTTTATCCATCACGAAGAAGCGTATTCTTTATGTTCGACAAGCAGGCCATATACCAATGAATATATCCAATTTGATCGTCCCAAGTGGAAAAACTTTCTCGCCAGCAAAACCGAGGAGGGGTCTATGATAAGGATCCAGTTAAGATAGCTTTAGATTTAAACTGTTGAAGGATATGTAGAACATGATGTCTGTCGAGCTACCATTGTATACCAATACTCTTGAAATCATTACTTCCTTCATCCTCATTTTGATCACCAATGGGTCATAATGAGGATATAGAACGCCTGCGAGGTCGTTCTTTGAGAAACCAATGACCAATTTCTCTTTGTTTACCTTTCTCGGGAGATCCTCCTCAGCTAGATTTATTTGTTGAATGTATGAGCAAGCTTGAGCCTCACAGAGGTAAGCTTTTCTCTCTGCAGTAAGGTCTCCTCCTCCTGTATCTCCATCTGTAATAACATTACAATCAAATGACCTAAACCGTATTGAAAATACCTCACGTTCTGGCTGCCTTGGTCTATTGGGAAGATCGGGGTCGTCTTCTGGATCAACTTCATGGTCTCTTTTCTTGTTCTCCTCTGCTCGACGAGGAGATCTAGAACTTTCTCTTGTTCGGTCGTTGTTTCTTCTTTCATTTCTACGATTAACATACTTTGCCAATTTTCCTCGTCTAATAACTGTTTCAATCTCATTCTGAATAACTATGCAATTTTTGGTCATATGGCCATGATCTTTGTGAAAATCTCAATATTTTGCCTTATTCCTCCTGTCAGGGTCTGCCTTCATTTTCTATGGACAGTTTAATTCCTCGTTGTTCTTGATTTCTTCTAGAACATAATTGATGTCTATCTTCAAAGGAGTGTAATTATCAAATTTCTTCAATACCTCCCATGACGACCTTGTTTTTGAATGTTTGTCACCACCATTATTCTTATGATCTTTATTCTTAACTTTACAACTTCCACCTTGGTTTCTTTGGCGTCCATATTCTTCTTTGCTGTCATAGCCTCCTCGGCATTCATGATCTTGGCTGCTTTTGCCATCAGTTCTGACATGGTTCTGGGTGGATCTTTGGCCAAAGTGTAGTACAACTTGTTGGGCAGCAACCCACTCATCAAGGCGGTAATCGTTGTCTTTTCTTCATAATCAATGACTTTGAGTTTCTCGTTATTAAAATGAGTTATATAAACTCTGGTACTCTCACCAGCTTTCTGTCTAACACTTAACAAATGCGCTACTCGCTTAACTGGCTTTGCCCTAAAATAGAAATTTCCAATGAATAACTTGGACAGTTGAACGAAAGCTAAGATCTTACCCTGAGGAAGATTATTGTACCATATTTGAGTAGATCCAGTAAGAGTTCCTGAGAATGCTATGCATCTCATCTCATCTGGAATAGCATAGATGTCGGCTGCAGCTTGGTATTGTTCTACATGAAGAACAGGGTCGGTCTTTCCATCATATTTGGGAGTCACAACAGGTGCTTTGAACTTTGACGGTGTGGGAAAATCCACAATGGCATGGACAAAGGGTGTCCCTTGAACAAAAGTTCATTGTAGGGGGTTCTTGGCCTTAGCTATTTCCCCCAGTCTGTCTTCCAGCCTTTTAATAGAGCCTTTCCAAGCATCATTTCCTTCCTCGGGCCTGTTGGTTCGAACAACTGATCGTGTTGAGGTGGCATCCTGTGATTTATCTTGGCGAGTAGCTGGTCGCGACTGGGCATATCCTTCCCTTAAGTCTAATGATCGTCGAAAGCTCCTCGACGCATCCTTAGGAGGACTTTTGTTCCTCCTAGTACCTAATCGATCAAAAGGAGATACCCTACTTAACCTTTCTAGCGCACTAGTCCTTTATGGAGAGAGAGTGATACGTTGTTCAGTAGCTGTGGCTCGTACTGACGAAGTTCATCCATGTTGATAAGAAAAATCTTCAAACTCCTCAGTACGATATGAATCGGTACGCCTAGTACGCGAAGAAAGTAAATGGGTATTTCTTTGAACACTTCGATGTCCTGAATGGGTCGGTACTCCACCATGAAGGGTTTGTATGAGTTGTCGCATAGTTTCTTGCATGGCTGTTTTGTCATTATTCCATCCAGATCTGGAACGTTTGGCGGAGTAGATGGATTTGGAGGGCTTCCAGCATTTCGATTGCTGGGTTCTGGATTATCAGCCATTTGTAATCAATTGTTTTTGATGAAAAATGATATTACCAGTCGTTTCCCACAGACGGTGCCAATCTGTTGATGTAAAAAATTAGATTTTATCTAATTATTTAATCACAGATAAAATAAAATGAAACAAAGAGATTTTAAAGTGGTTCAGCCTTATAAGAACAGCCTACGTCCACTGTTTCTATTATTGCTGACTGTTTGGGAATTCTTGATTGCAAGTTTTGTCAAGAAATTCCCGGTCCCCTTACAATGAGGATGGTACAATGTATTTATAGCCCTCAGGCTGTACATGTGAAAGGGTAGTACATAGCTATTCATTAGGCATATACATCTGTATGATAATAATAAGCATTTAATGCCCAGCTAATCTGTTGGTTATCCTGCTATTAATGCTCTGTTCAAGGTGCATCTCAGACCGCCTAACTAGGTCGGTACTCATAAGTTGCTCGGTGTATTAAAGTTCCTTGGAGAACTCTTGTTGGTCGGAGCATCTGGGTTGATTGGGGAAGCAGAGTTACTCGTTGCAGTATGGTTCCTCAGAGAACATATATTGCTAAGAGTATCTGAGTGGGTCAAGGTGTTGTTCGAAAGTGTTTGTTATTGTCACGCAGATTGCCACGTGTCTTCACTCAATTGAGCCATGTCAGCACACTAAATTTGATATCAACACCATGTAAACTCACCCTAGATTTTTTAAGTCCTCTAATTATTTCTCTAAAACTGAGATTCTATAATCACTCACTTTCTTGGACATATCTAAAATTTTAAAATTGGGGTCCCTATCCATAATCTTCTCACGAAAGAGATCCCTTTGGACATATCTAAACTTTTTTTTTTTCAAGAATTTTGATTCTTTTAGCAAACTTCAAATTCAAACAAGATAAATTTTCACTATAGCTATCCATCGAGTGAAAATCAAATAAACCAACATAATAGAGATGCAAAAATAACTATCCTAAACAATAATAAACGAGGATCGAAGTGACAAATTAATGAAACCCACTTCGATACCACTTGTTAGCACGTAGTGAACACGCCTAATAAGGATGGTTACAATAAAAAATTCTATTTTTGTATTTTTATCAATTTAAGTCCCAATCCCCCAAATCCGATTTTATTCAAATTTAATATTATATTAAATTTGGTGTGAAGGTAAATATGTGTTCTAAATATACTGATTTAAACTTTGCATTTAGAGTACACAAAAATTAAGGAAAAATCCCTTTTTAGGGAAAACACTTTTAATTAATACTTTGGAGAGTTTTAGAAGACTATCGACTTACAGACTACATAATACATCCAAAAGTATAACGCATAGTGTCTTCAAAACCTCTAGAGACAATGGCTCAATCTAGAGTCGTCCACAGGTGGCAGTCCACCCTCGGTATCCAGTGATCATCATTTAGCCTTGTTCTATCGTGATCCCTCAGATTCACAAATTCAGCGATAGAGATCTTTCTCCGTAAAATATGAATACAGGATACAAATTTTTATGGTTTAAAAAAAATTCAAAAAACTATTTGGGGATGTAATGTTGTGAAGCAAAAGTCTTTTGTAACACAAAACAACAAACATTTTGCAATAGATATGCATGAAATGTTTTGTCAAAAGTATTACAAAAATTGGAGTCAAAATAGGTATTTCTAGACTTGACATAAAATTCAAGGAGACAAGTTTTCTCGAACGAAAATAGAAGTCGTTGGGATAAGAAAGGAATTTCGTTTGAATGAAAACACAATTCGTTCGAACAAGACTACAATATCATTTCAACCAACTTCTAATGAGATTCAAACGAATTAAAACAGAAGTCCATTGTTGGATATTCTTTTGATGTAAGATCTGATAACCCTTATAATGACAAGGCATCTTCTCTCGGACAATATAAGCATCTCGTTTGAATGAGGTAAGAAAAATATTTTTACATTAAAAAATCTAGTTTCAGTTTAAATAAAAAATGAACATCCTAAATATTATTATGAATAATTTCACACACCAATTGTTTTATACCTTTGTACGATGTAGGGAAGTCTTAAATGTTAGTGTTTGCTTGTCCTGATGTGCGTGTCATTTTGTAACGGGATACGCCAAAATATGCTAAAGTGTAAATAAAACAAGTAAAGAGCCTAAGATAAAATATTTTCCCTTACATAGATGTTGGATGCATTTAATGCAAATGGAGTTATCAATGCAAGTGGAGTTGAGTGGTGGAAGTAGGTGGAATAATGTTATTCTTTTCAGCTATCCGCTAGATGAACTACATGGGTTCAAACTAATGTATTTATGTCATGTTCTACTAACGGTCAGTCATAGGATGACTTGGAGGTATACTGCCTGGGTTTGAAAGTAAGAGACCTAGCTCTAACTTTCACCACAGTGCATGCCTATGACATTGATTTCCGTAAGGTGATGGGATATGTAAAACTCAAAATAGGGGCTGGCCCTATCAATACCCTTACCAAGTTTCAAGTTATCGATATACCCACTTATTTGAATCTATTACTTGGTCAGATGGGGCTTCGCAGCATCAAGGGGTATCTTATTCTCTCCATCAGAAATTGATGTTCTTCACCGAGGGAAAGGTCATTACCATTATGGGAGACGATGATAGCATTGGGAATGCAAGCACCAGTAACCCAAAATTAAAATTATAACATGGGAAAAATGCATGATTCTTTTCTGCTTCAGGATTGATCCACTTCCACTCCTAGTAGGTAATGGTTTCAAAGATCGAGTATGTCCAAATCATAACCCTCACGGTAATGTCAACATGATTCAAATGTTTAAGAATATGCACTTTGTGCCTGAACTAAGGTTGGGATGATGACAACAAGAGATGCCGAAACCCATAGTCCTGAAGAAGGCCTTTCCTCCATCTGACCTTAGTTATCAACCATCATCTGAGGAACTTAGAATGCTCTGCCAATCCCAATTAAGAGATGTTTAGAAAGTGCCAAGACTATTTTGGGGGATTCCTTGAACAAATGATTCGTTAAAGAGGGCAAAGATTTTCAGTTTTGTGGATTTCTCGAACCACGGTATGATCACGTGGACAAGAAGATGAAGTTAGGGATGAAGATCTTCTTTTAAGACAACTACTCCTAGGCCAAAGACTCCCAGCATCATGTCCAATGATTGATTGAGAAATCTATAGCTATTACTGAGGTTTCCAAGGGAAGTGACTCTGAGGACTCGTTCAATTTTAAGACACTGGGGTTGACGCTCTGCATGATCCACTTAAATGCTACATAATTGGAATCGTCCACTCAAATCAAGGTTAAACCTATCCTTAACTGGAGTGATATACCACTTACACCTGCTAAAATGAAACTAACCTATATGTTTATAATATCTCTTCCTATTCTTTTGGCCCTCCATTTTTGGATAATAATGTATCGAGACCTCCTTGGACGAGTTTCTCAATGCTATTTTTCCCAAAAATGAAATAAATTAAGATTTTGAGTATCTTTTTATGCCTTACATTAATTGTCTTGATTCCAATCAAACTCTTGATGATGATGATTTTACAAATGAACAATTCTTAATTGATCTTAATAAGTTTAATAATAAACAACATAACCGCATTCAAATTAATGAATATGAAACTAATGTTATCAATCTCTATTCTAGTACCCAACTGCGTGAGATTAGGATAGGGTCCAACCTTGATGAACATAAGCATGTGAAACTCGAAGAAATGTTGAAGAAATTTGTGAACGTCTTTACATGGTCCTACGATGGCTTGCCCGACATCGATCCCGCGAACGCTTAGCACAAGATCCCAACTATACTGCAATGCAACCAGTCAAACAGAAACTAAGAAATCTTCGCACTGAATGGTCACTCAAGGTTAAATAAGTGGTCAACAAAGAGTTGAACGTACGAATCATGTGGGTGATTTATATCCCACATGGCTAGATAGCATTATACCATGCCAAAATCAGGCAGGAAACTCTGTATATGCATTGACTATTAGGACTTGGACAAAGCGTCTTCGAAAGATGATTACCCACTACCTAACATTGATATGAATGTGTACAACACGACTAGTCATGCTCTCAATTCATTTTTTAATGGGATTACCAAATACAATTAGATCAAGTTGTACACTGATAATTCATCACCCCTTAGGGAACCTTCTACCACACTGTTATACCATTTGGTGTAAAAAATGAAGGGGCTACCTACCAAAGGTCTGCCACAACCATCTTGCATGATCTGATACACAAAGAGGTTGAGGTCTACGAGGATGATATGATCATTCAGTCTAAAACTCGAGAAGATCATACTCACGCCTTTCGTAAGATCTTTAAATGACTATAGCGATACTTGATGTGAGTTAACCCCTAGAAATCCATTTTTGGCATCACGAAAGGAAAGGTCTTATGATTTATGGTTATCGAGAAGGGAATGGAAGCACATCGTGCTAAACTGAAAGTCACACCTTAAATTCTATAACCCCTAACGGAGAAGGAAGTTTGAAAATTCTTGGGAAAATTATAGTATATCAATCGGTTCATTAGCTAGATAACTTTTATTTATGAATCCATCTTTAAACTCATCCAAAAGGATCCCACTAAGTCTAGAATAAAGCATGTTAGTAAGCCTTAAACATAATCAAGCAATATCTTACCCGAGCTCTGGTACTTATGCCACCACTGTCTGGTCTCCTTTTGCTCCTATACTTGACCGTAACAGATACTATAGCTGGGGATTTACTAGACCAATAAATTGAAGAATCCCATAAAGAAAGGGACATTTTCTATGCCTGTTGTAAATTGTCCGGATACGAAGTCAAGTACACTTCCTTAGAGAAAACATGTGTCGCCCGTGTCTGGGTCACTAAAAAACTACAATGCTACATGCTCGTTGTTATCATCAAACTTATGTCCCAAATTCATCAGATCAAATACCTACTTAAGAAACCTTACCTATCTAACAAAATGGACCGAGGGTTGATGCTGCTAGTTGAGTTCAATATTGTGTATGTCACGCCGAAAGCTATGAAATGAAGAACTATCTCTAATTACCCTATGAAAAATCCGACGTTTGGATCTTCGAGTTCCCAAATGAAGAAATCCTTTGCACCTCTCAGGAAGACCTCCATTAGTAAACATTATTTGATGGTGTTACTAATAAGAAAGGATATGGTGTTGGGATTTCACCTAATGACTCTCACACTCCGATTGCTATGAAGCTAGATTTTCTATGCACTAATAGTATGACCGAATACAAGGAATGCATCATAGGTCTCAAAGGCACTCTTAAGAAAGGAATCTAGTGCCTATGTGTCTATGAGGACTCTGCCCTTATCACTAGCTAGGTCCTTGGAAGATGAAAAGTCAAAGATGAAAAATTCTTACCCTTCCATAACCACTTAGAAGATTTAGCTTCCCAGTTCTGGGATATCACCTTCCACTACTTGTCCCAAGCAAGGAACAACGTGGTCGATGCTCTTGCTACCGTTGCCTCCATGGTCAACATGCCTGAGGGAATAACCATGGCCCCCTTCATAGTCAACAAATAAGTTATGCCGACCCACTGCTACCATATTGAGCTTGTCAGAGAAGAGGATTTTGATATGGTCGAGTTCTGGTATTACGTCATTTGGTGCCTCGTTATGCACAGTAGGTACCCCCAAGATGCCAATAAGAAAGACCGAGCGACTCTTTGCAAATTGGCTACCCAAAACATTGTCTGCAATAAAGCACCATTCAAGGGAAACTTCGATGTAACCCACTTGTATTGCATCGCATGGGATAACATTGAGGAAATGATGCAGAAAATCCATAGTGGGGATTATAGACTCCACATAAATGGTCATATGCTTGCCTAGAAGAATTTCTGACAAGGGTACTATTTGACCATTAGGGTTCAGGATTCCGACAGGGGTACTATTTGACTACTTGACTATTTGACCTTAAATGCCAATAATTTTCCAATCTCCAGCACTTCGCTCCATGACAATTATATAATGTGACTTCTCCCTCGTCCTTCTCTACCCGACAAATCGGTATCATAGGGAAAGTCACACCGAAAGCTTTCAATGGGCACGAGTTCATATGGGTCGCCACTGATTAATTCACCAAATGGGTCGAAGTCGAGTCACATGTAGTGATAAATGCCAAAAAGGTACCCAAGTTAATCCGAAAGAACATCATATGTTGATATGGGGTTCCCCATGAGTTAGTGTTAAATAACGGATTACATTTCGAGGCAGAGGTCACAGAATTGGTCTCCAAGTACGGGATTTAGAGACACAAATATTTTCCATACCGACCACAAACCAACAGTGAAGTTGAAGCCACCAACAAGAACCTCAAAGCAATCACTAGAAATATGATCCAGAGTTATTGAGATTGGGCTGATCGGATCCCATATGCCCTTTAGGGCTAACGTATTTCAGTCCGAATATCTACTAAAGGCTACCCCTTACTCTATTGTATACGGCATGGAAGCAATCCTACCCATTAAACTATAAATACCTTCATTAGACATTATTCCTGAGAGAAATGTCAGTGAGGAAGACTAGCATCATTCCCCTTTTGATGATTTATTGCTCTTAGATGAAAGGAGGCTAAAAGCTCTATATAATGTACAAGGGTACCAACGCCGGATAGCTCAATCGTTCAACTGAAGAGTTAAGGATCGTGGTCTCCAGGAAGGGGACTTATCCCTCAAAGAAATCGTAGAACCCGTATAGAACCCCATAGGAAAATTCAAGCCAAACTAGAGTGCCCCCTATATCATGAAGAAGATCCTGTCCGGTGGCACTGCTATGCTCACTGTCCTTGAAGGAGAGGAAATGGCACGTCCAGTCAACATGGACCGAATTAAGAAGTTCTAACCTTAGTCCAAAATCTCAATGTGCTATGACTCCTCTCATCCCCCTTCTATTCTAAAAAATATATGCATTTCCATTTACTCAAAACTACTTGGGGCCTGATCCCCTAAAAAAACCTTTTGCACTCAAAATAAAACTTAAAAAATTTGCAAAACCCCCAGAGGTATGTAAGCATCTCGTATGATTTACTTGGGAATGATCCCTTTTTTCCACAAAATGCAATTCTTTTCTTACCACCGAGAATGACAGTTCATTTTATCATCTGCATGAACAAAATGATTATGTATCCCTTATAGATTTGTATAGATAATTCAAATGTAAAATTCATCAAAAAGCAGAATAATATGATAAAAATTCTTTTTTGTTCCATAAATGGGAGAATTTAGTACAATTACATAATATATTAGTGTAGGGAGTCAAAACAACCATCCCCACTAACCATACAGCTGTTAAAATAAACCTAACCAAACATTCTCAAAATTATTCTCCAAAACAAAAACAAAATAAAAACAAAAGGAACACATCTCAATCACAAAATTTTCATAAAAAGTTAACACCAACTTCACAAAGACCCTATTCGCAGTTTCGAAAGACCCAACCCCGTCATTCTTTTCTCTTTGAGGCCCCTAAACTTGCCCAACCTGATTAGTATCCCAAAGGTGTTCCATAGAACGATATGACCTAACCAACCTGGAGAAACCCACCATGTACCCCTCCATATTATAAAAAAGGTAAAACCATCTATGTCCGGTCTCCTCTGCTAAGATCTTTGCCACCACGCTCTTCCACAACATTATAAATAATCTCCAAAAACATGCCAAACCTTCTCCCATAGAGAACCCAACCTAATGAGCATGGATTCGATTTGGTCTTCCATAGGAATGAAGTCTAGTTCCCTAGGAGGCACCATCTGCTCCCATCAAGCTTAGTGTAAAAGCCGCCAGGGGAAATAGAATGAGGTCTATCGAAGACTAACTAACCGAACGTACTGGTATTACCCTAGTTCTGGAATGGGTTATAGCTCCCCCAACCATGGAACCGACCAGTGCATACATTGAGCTCCATACTCCACGAACCAATTTACCTAGTTCTCAATGGATGGGCTAAACTGATGAAATAACATGTGAAGAATTTCAGCACATCTACCAAGGGATATTAAGGGTCCTACCAAATGGAATCTCTTGGCCAACCACATAAACAACATCATTGTCTCCCTCTCATGAAGCCGAAATGACAATCCCTCCAAGCATTAAGACCATTCAAGGTCTCAGCCAGTATCAATGCCACAAGATTATGATGATAGGATATCCATAATGTGATTACACCCAACTCGAAGTCCACTAACAAGTCCCTTATCACCAGCAAGAGCCTCAAAGTTAGGTCCAGGGTGACAGATTTAGTAAACCCAACATCTTTATAGTATATTCATCACACCAGATTCATCAAAATCCAATGAAGGCGACAAGATGCAATTTACATCAAGCTTTCTATCTCCTCAAACATATGCCAACTAAGCCTCCAAGGCCTTCCTTTATCAAAAAAATTCCAAAAACATATTTTTCTTAAAATAAGTTCTTTCAAAGGGAAGCTTTAGCAACCAAGCCTTTAAGGCTTTCCTCAAATCAAAAATTCTAAAAAAATACAATTCTCCTGCATTTTCTTAAGGCAAAAACTCAGCATTAAATCAAAGTGCATGTAGAGTAAACCACTAAATCAAGATAATCAAATAAAATATGCATCTTTTTTTTCCTTTTTGAGTCTCTTGTCAGGTACAATACCGCTATATCAAGCATGGAATATGTTCAATGCCAAGCTCTCACTATCAACACTACATCTGCATCAAATCTCGAAGGGAAAGAACCAGAATTGGATGTCACCTCATCTACCCCACAACCCCCTCTCCTAGGTATCAAACATACTTAAACTCACGTTCCCTCTATAACTCTATCCGTGCATGCATAGTCGTTACCCTCGTATCTCAAGGATCCATCATTGATTTAATAATCCTACCCAACACCGCCTGCATTGCCTCTTATTACACCCTCAACATGTAATCCACTACTATCTACACACCCTTGTAACCTATCCCCAACAGTTGGTGAACCTCATACCAATCATGACGTGCCTCTCCCCCTTCCCGAGGCAGCCTAGTAAACTACAAAAATCCTAGAAAGTGCAAAAAAACTCAAAAAATTCTTGAAAAATTCTTGAAATTGCAAAATATTTAATAGAATATTTCTTCATCAAGAAAACCATTTTTTAATATCTTAAAATCCCTATCCGAATTAAAAATACAGCCTTATCTCCAATTTAAAACCTAAAATGGTGCGCTCGCATCCCAAAGTCCACTACAATTCCTTAGCGGAATCCCAAAACCTTAAGTCATCCCCAGCAGAACTCAAAACCTCAAAAATCAAATGTTTCCTCAACAGGTCTATGTAATATCCTAACCATTTCCCAAAAAAAATTTCTAAATTAAACTTTATCCTAGAGAAATTCAAACTTCTCCAGCTGAACTATAAGACCTTGTCGGACATCTCTCCCCAGAAGAAGCATAAGTTCATCCGAACTCCCAAAGAAAAATAAAAGACTCCCAAGAAAGAAAAATCCACATTATAACTTTAGGTCTGTAGAATTAACTTCGACCCACAGAATTGGCCATCTCAGTTTTAGGTCCTTAGAATTGACCTCGATTCGTATAATTGGTTTCCATAACGTTAGGTCCTCAGAATTAACCTTGACCCACAGAATTAGTCACCCCAACTTTAGGTTTGAAAAATTGATCTCGGCCCGCAAAATTGATCTCCCTAACTTTAGGTCCATAGAATTAACCACGACCCATAGACTTGGTCGCCTCTACTATAGGTCCTGAGAATTAATCTTGACCCACAGAATTGGTCACACAAACTTTAGGTTTGTATAATTGACCACGACTCGCATAATTGGTCCCCTTTACTATAGGTCCTAAGAATTGACCTCGACTCGCAGAATCGATCGCCTCAACTTTAGGTCCTCAAAATTGACCATGAATAGTAGAATCAGTCGACAAAACTTTAGGTTCTCATAATTAACCTCAATTCGCAAAATTGGTCACCATAACTTTTCGTCCTCAGAATTGACCTCGACCTGCAAAATTGGTCCCCACAACTTTAGATCCTCATAAATGAACTCAGCTCGTAGAATCGGTTACCATCACTTTAGGTCCTCAAAATTGACCTCGACCCATAGAATATTCCCCCTCAAACTTAGGTCCTCGGAATCAACCTTGACTCTCCGAAACAGACATCCTCGTCCATTTGGTCTGCATAATTGACCTCCTTCCCAAAACATCCATATGTTGTATATTCGATGACTTTCAATTGTTCCTAGCTCACCCATTGAGGGGATATATAGAAACGACATTTTAGGACGCCCTAAGTCTCTCCTTAGGTCCCTAACACCACCCCCATTTACCATAAATCGTAGGTCATACTCTGAATATTGATATAAAATCCATCGTGCATTCTCGATCCCCATTTGACTCCGGTCAGCTTTATCATCTCAGAAAATTCTCAATAAATCTTTGAAGGGCACGGAATCCCCTTTTCATAGGTCCATACCATGCACTAAATGGCATAACGGTTTGGACGAACGAATCATTTTTTTACTAAAAACCAATCTGGAGGCCACCGAGCACTTTCGAGCCCCGATTTAAAACTAATCAACTTCATCATCAGAGTGAAAGATTAATGAATCTTTGAAGGTAACTTTATCCCCTTTCCAACGGTCTGCCCATGCATGACACGACAAAATGGTTAAGATGAAACAAACCATTTTCTCCCAAAAATTGATTCGAAGGCCATCGAGTACTCTCGGGGTCCATTTGACCAAATTCAACTCTTCAGCTTTAACAAGACTGAATGAATCTTTGAAGGGCATTGAATACCCTTTCCAACAGTTCACCCCATGCACAAATCATACTTATGGTATAGAAGAATGAGTTGTTTTACTCATAAGGTCCCCGTTTAACAAAAGTCAAATCCCTAAACGAAGACAATATCTTTGGAACATAAAAGTTCCTTGCATAACCTCTACAACGGTCAACTCCATGCATGATTCGGACTTATGATTTGGACAAATGATCAATCATCGTCCGACGATCTCCTATCCTAAGGACCAACGGCTGCTTTCGAGCCTCGTTTGACATAAAGTAAACTCCTGGACTTGGAAGTGGCCTAAAGGATTCTCGAAGTTACCTGAATAACCTTTCCAATAGTAACCGTGCACAATTTGGACTTATTGATTGCATTTTATGACTGTTTTCTAAAAAATTTGCACGAGCCTGCCAAATGGAAGGTCCATTTCCTTACCTATTAGAAATGTGTCTAGAGTTACCTGTCGATAGGCAGGACAATGACAATTCCGATCGGCAGTCCCTTGACCCTATATAAGGAGAATATTATCTCACTTTGTAAGGCACCTCATAAATATCAACTTTAGTTATCACAACAACATTCTTTTAAAGTCAATGAAGTTTCCTTGTTTTAAACACTTCCCCACCTTTCATTTCCATCACTTTAAAACCCAATTTAGAAACCCCCCCTACATTCCTCACCCACTTGCAAGGGAGCTCACCAACCATCAGGATTAATCTCCAAGTCTCCAAATAAGGTCCAAACATTCTTCTCTCTCTTTAAATTTCTTTATTTTCACTCTAGTTATATAAAAAAAAGGGCTACGCCTATAAATTCCAAATGTGATTCGTCACTACATTTTCTCAAAACTAAAACACATTTTTTTCACACACACATAATAAAATACCCGTTTGAATATATGGGATAAACCCCACCCTTGTGCCGCATGCGGACTACATGGACTTTGATGCCTTTATAGTCTGTGTAGGCATCTCGGGCTAAAACCCGAGATTTGAGTCCTACTTTCCTATTTTCCTCTTTTTCCACTTTATCCCTATGTTATTTATAGATATTATACTTGTGAGTCATATGAGCATCTTATCAAACACATATTATCATTTCATCATAACGATCAATATATTGATAAATGCATATCATATTTTTAATTACTACTTTGGGAACACTCCTATGGATGACCTCACCCCGTATTTTCCCATGATGCGAGTTGAGCGATTCCGATCTCCACTTATACACACACCTACACACACACATTTCACGGAGAAATTAAGGAGAATAATAACATAAGCCCATGAGAGATCGAAAGGGAGGGATGGGTGCCTAACACCTTTCCATTTCATAACATAGCCCCCGAACCTCTGAACTAATTGGCTTTGCAAGAATCAATTTGCCATTGATGTCGTTCCCTCGTGGTGACAACATTTTATTTTGCCTGTTTTGTACAAAATAGGCTGGAGACTCTACCACTTTACATCACTCCAAAATCGACGATGCCTGAAGCGCCCCGAGGAAGGGTAGGAGACATGTATCTCCTCTCCCATGTGCGAATGCATGAGTTCCAAAATGACCAAAACCCTGTGCGGGAGGGAAGATTTCCCTAGGATGGATACATATGGAGTGTTGATTGAGGCCAACACTGCAGACCTAAAGAGGGTTGAGGTCGATTTCATGGCTCGCGGTCAATTCGGTGGACATTAGAGGTCGATTATGGGGGCCTAAAGATGTAACAACTAATTTAGCGGGTCGAGGTCAATTATACGGACCTAAAGAGGGTTGAGGTCAATTTTGGGAACCTAAACACATAGTGAACAATTCATCAGGTCGAGGATGATTTTGTGAATGCAAAGATATAGTGACCGATTCAGTGGGTCAAGGTCAATTCTACGAACAAAAGGAGTGAGATGACCGCTCACGAGGGATTGTATTACCATTCGTACCCAGTTCAAAGGAACATATATGGAATTATCGGCCATTCTTAACCAACTTCTAGATTTTGGGTTGAAATCGCCCTCTGAGATGACCATCGACTGTCATAAGTTAAGCATCTTTTTCATGGAAGAACTTACGTGATGTCATGAATTAGATAATTGGGTGGTACCCATTAACAAAGTCAATTTCGACAATATAGTATAGATTATGGAAAACATGTTCCAACATAGTGGCAAAATCTGTAGCATTTTCGATCTACTGACCACTTTGAAGATTCAAGGGCGGTTGGTCCCTCCACTCTCTCACCTCCCCGTTGATTGGGAAAATTTATATCAAGAATTTGTTAAGGTCCTGGAAAGCGTTGGTTTATCTTTATAGCGATAGTTCGTAGCCACCAGATGTGGGGATGAATTTGACAGCTCGGATGTTGAACTTGAGTCAGGAAAAGATCAATCTAATGATCCGCATGTAAGGGATGATCTTTTTTGAGGACCTATTGGGGGGAATCAGTAAAGTAAATATGGAACCCAATATAAATGAAGAATCGGGGTTCTTGTTCTTCCCCACCTCCGTAAACCATACCACTAAATCAAGAATGCGCTACTAAGATCCTAATCCTCAACCATGAAGAACAGATAAGGGAAAGGGAGTTTTGGAGGAACTACCCATTCCAGAGTTGACCATTGAAGAGAGAAAGATCCTAGATAAACTCATGAAAACTCAAGCCAATATTACCTTATGGGGACTCTTCAGGTCTTCCCAATTACACCGAAATGCTCTGATAAAGCTTCTAACTGGTTCCATTGGCCCTCCTTCAACCACTTCAAAAGAAGATGTAAACCTTGTTGGATCCTTGACCATCACTAAACTCATTTCCTTCTCTGAACAAGAAATTCTGATGGTCGGCCTAGATCACAACTATGCCCTCAACATCTTCGTTGAAGTAATGGCAAAGACAATCCTGTTCTCACTCATCGACAATGGATCCACCCTAAATATTTTCCCATTAAGAACCTGCAATTGCTTGGGGTTGAAAGAAAGTGACCTAAGTCCTACTTCCACTACAGTGCATACTTATGACAATACTCATCGAGATGTGATGGGATCTATAACAATCATAATAGGGGTTGACCTTATCAATCTCGTTACTAAGTTTTAAGTTATTGACATACCCGCTGTGGCCATCTCGGGTGGCATCAGGGGGAGAGAGATAACCCCTCGGGAAAGCTGTGCCACAATCTTGCACCCCTCCTGGAAAGGTGCTTTGACCGTCGTCGGTGTGTGTGTGTGTGGGGGGGGGGGGGGGGGAGGTAAATATGAAGAGATGGAGTCGCCAACCTATTTTGCACAAAATAGGCAAAAGAACATGTTGCCACTTCGAGAGAGCAGCATCAAGGACAAACTAATGCATGCGAAACCAATAGTTTGAAGGTCCGGGGGCTAAGTTGCGAAATGGGAAGGTGTTAGGAACCTATCTCACACTTTCGGTCTCTCATGGGCTAGTGTTATTACTTTCCTTTATATCCCCCTGAAATGTGTGTGTGTGTGTGTGTGTGTTTATATAATGGTGATCGGAATCATTCAACTCATACCATGGACAAGGTAGAGTGAGGTCATCCAAAGGAATATTCCTAAAATAACATATGTAGAAAATATGATTTGTGCCTCTATCACGATATTGATCTTTATTAGGAAACGATAATATGTATTAGTTAAAATGCAAACAAGCATAATATATACACACACACATATATATATATATATATATATATATATATATATATATATATATATATATATATGTGTGTGTGTGTGTGTGTGTGTGTGTGTGTGTGTGTGTGTGTGTGAAAATGGGAGAATTAGGGAATTTGGGAAATTGAGAAAATTTGGAAAATTGGACTCGAGTCTCAGATTTTAATCCGAGACACCTACGTAGCCTATAAGGGAATCAAAGTCCATGTAGCTCGAATGTAGAACAGGGGTGGGGTTTATCCCATAGATCCGAACGTAATTTTATTATATGTGTATGTGTATAAAATGTGATTTTTGTTTTTAGAAAAAGGTGTGATGGATAATTCCATTCGGAATTTACATGTATAACCCTCTCTTATTTGTTTTTGCCATTTTTGTAGAAAATAAAGTATTTGCAATATACTAATAAAGTGTAGATATTAATGTGTATAAACTAAAGTAACAACTAGATTATGAATCTAATGTTTAATATGGAAAAAATAAGGAATTTAAATAGAGAGGGAAGGAATTGGACCATCATTAAAGCTTGATATTTGATCTTTGATGAACTACCTTGAGTGTTGATGAACGTTGATGAGAGAGAAGGGTATTTTCCAAATTGGGTGACAAAATGATGGGAATGGAAGATTGGATGGAACTTCACTGATTTTGAGGGAATGTTGTTGAGATCAATGATACTGATGGATCTATTATCTGTTTCGCAGAGTGAGGTCATGGACTCTATTTATAGGTTCAGGAGGGTGACAATCGACCTAACCTAGAGGGTGCCTATAGGCATATGATCCTAGACATTGTGTTGATAGGCAGGGATCTTAATCAACCAATTGGTAGTCTCATGCAGATTTTTCTGGAAAAATAGTCGTAGAATGTAAATGTTTGATTCGAATTATGCATAGGGAATGTCACCAAGAAGGTTCTTTAGATACCTTTAAGAGTCCTTTTGACTTCTTCTAGGTTCGGGAGTTAACATTAGGTCAAATGTGGCTCGGATGAGCACGTCGTTCTTTTGGACTGGAGATCGTCGGAAGGAAACGAATCGTTAGTCCACATGGTAAGTCAGAATCGCACACGGGGTAGATCGTTGGAAAAGTTAGGTGATGTACTTCAACATTCCAAAGATTTTTACTCATTTTGAGAGATTGACCTTGGTCAATCGGGACTGGAAAGTGCTCAGGGACCTCTCGAAGTAACACAGATCATTCGTCTGTAACATAGGTAAGAATCGTACATGGGGCGGGCTGTTGGAAAGGGTATTTAGTGCCTTTCATAGATTCATTTAGTCATATTCGAGCTGAAGATTTGACTTTGGCCAAATAGAGCCCGAGAGTGCCCGTGAGTCTCCAGTTGGATTTTAGAGGGAAAATTGATCCTTCGTCTGAATGGTTATGCTATTTTGTGCACGGGGTAGACCTTTGGAAAAGGGATTATAGTGAGATTCGAAGATTCAAATATCTTCCGCTCTGACGGTGAAGTTGATTGGGGTCAATTCAAGGATAGAGAGTGCTCGGTGGCGTCTGAATCGATTTTTGGCAGCAAAATGGTCTATTCGTTCGATCCGTTGTCCCTATTCATGGACGGGGTAGACCATTGGAAAGGGTATTCGATGACCTTCAAAGATTCAATTATCTTTCACTCGATAGAGTTGACCGGAGTCAAACTAGGCTCGGGGGCACCCGATGGCCTCTAGATCGGTACTTGGAGTGCGACCTAAGGTTTGTAGTGAGATGCAAAGGTGTTAGGGATCTAAGGGGAGACTTAGGGGGTCCTAGAATATGGTGTCTATAGATCCCCTTAACCGGTGAGATTTGAACAAGTGATAGCCATCGAATAGACACCACATGATAGAGGTCGAATCTTTGGGCCTAAGTGATAAGGATGTCTGATTCACATGGTCGAGGTCGATGCTGAGGACCTAAGGTGATGTTGGGGCGGTCGATTATGAGGACCTAAAGGAGTTTATGAGTAGGGAGGTGACCAATTCTGGGGGCTGGGGTTAGTTCTGAGGATCTAAATTATAAGGACTCTGCGTACAAAAGCCAATTATGTGGGCTTAAAACATGGGTGACCAATTTTGCGGGTAGCTTAAGTAGAAGTGACCAATTCAGAGGGTCAAAAAAAATTTGCGGGCTTAAGATTGGGGTGACCAATTATTTGGATCTAAGACAATTCTGAGGGCTTATTTGGGGTGACCAATTGAGCGGGTCAAAGCCAATTCTGCAGGCTTAAGTATAAGCGACCAATTTTGTGGGTTGAATCCAATACTGTGGTCTTATGTAGAGATGAACAATTATACGGGTCAAAGATAATTATGTGGACTTAAGTAAAGGTGACAAATTCTGCGAGCTATAGACAATTCTGAGGTCTTATTTGGGGTGACCAAATCTGTGGGTCAAAGCCAATTCGGCAGGCTTAGTTGGGGTGACCAATTCTGCGATTCAAAGATAATTTTACAGGATTAAGTATAAGTGACCAATTCTACAGGTCAAAGTCAATTTTGAGGGCTTATGTTGAGATGACCAATTCTGCAGGCTTAAGTAGAAGCGACCAATTCTGGAGGTTAAAGGCAATTCTGAAGGCTTATGTAGAGATGACCGATTCTGCGAGCTTAAGTAAGGGTGGACAATTCTGTAGGTAGAAACCAATTCTGAGGGCTTATCTTTTCTTTTGAAAGTTTGGGGACTTTATTGGGATGTGTGATCCTTCTCTGGGGATTTAGGGAGGCATTTGATTTTAGGTTCCACTGGGAAAAAGGGAATGATCCAAGGATTTTTAACTGGGGGAATTTTTGGAATTTTGGAGCGTCTTTTGGATACATTACTGGGGAGAATTATTTTATGGAATATTGTTGGGGATGTAAAAAAAAAAATTTGTTGGTGAAAAGGTTCTAAATTAATTTGGTGTTTTTAGGAATTTTTCATGATTTTTTTGTATTTTTTTGGACTTTTTTGTAAGAAATTTTAAAGGGGGTGTCGACCAACGTATATGGTGGTGGCAGGGAGATGCTGATCGACATGCCCCTTAGACTCCTATAAAAAAGGTCAGGTTATACTCATTTTCATAGTTTTTTACTTCCCTTCTTCTGCAAATCGTTTCGACATTCCAAAGTCAAGGGATGGATGAGTTCTCACGCAGCGGCTTAATGGCGATGATTGGTACGGGTTGGAGTGGATGGCTAGGGTGCCCCTTGCACTAGGCATGGATAACTCATTTGACTAATTTGATCTGGTGGTGGATGATCGGATTCTTCTATGTGATCCCTCACATCGTCCTTCTTCTAGGGTGGTGAAACCTGGTGGCTATGCAAGTATTGAATGACCTTTTTATTCTTTTCCTTTTATCTTGACAAGATTTCTTTATTTTTTGAATTTGACAATGGTTTTCTTTGTTTTTGTGATAGTCTAACGTGTTCATGTCGACTATACATGCGTGAGGGAAGAGAGGGATTAAGGATGTTTGAGAGAACCTTCCATCTGTGGTGCACTGGATGGTGTCATTAGTCGGCTTTGGGAGACTAGCGTATACTATGGATGACACACCTTGTTCCACTACTGTTCTGTGTGTTCTGGGAAAGAGGTGGTGGGTCACTACCCACACTTTCCCTTTATGCTTCAAGGAGATTATAGTGACTCACATTAATGTGAAGTAATTGCTGAGGCTGGACTGCGATGGTGCTCATATTGAGGTGAACAGGAAATTAAGGGTGACTCCGGAGGCGGTGACGGCGACGTTGGGTGATGTGGATAAGGTGGTATATAGGGAATCTCTCCATTTGTATTTCTTTTGGGAGTTTTAATTGAGGAGGAGGATCAATGAGAGAGACGAGCAGCAGGTGCGTCAGATGGCTCGTCTGTTCATTTTGTTGGTGTTTGGAGGTTTTCTAGTGGCGACTGGTGGTGACGTCGTGCACTTATGGTTTTTTCCATTTTTGAGGGTGTTCTTGGACATCCATCTTTATCATTGGGGGAGCCTGACTTTGGAAACCCTTTATTATTATCTTGATGTATTTAGCCGGTACTATCGACAGTCTTTTACTGGAGCCACGTATCTTTTGGAGGCATTCTTTATCTTTTTGCATTTTTCCTTTATGCATTTGCATTTTCCTTCAAGCGCTTTATTCTTGATTTCTTAAATTTTGTTCTTTGCAAACTCTGTTGGGAACTTCTACCGGATGTATCGGTGGCGGAGGCCCAATCGATAATCGAAGAAGTCTCTCTCTTTGGAGGCGGATCCTTGAGGGATGGCCATTCAGCACACCGTGGTGACTGGGGGACATGCGTAGATGCGGCATATTCTGGTGCAGGATTTTGGCTACTCTTGGTACCTCAGGGAGAGGGTAGTCCGATAGATCATGAAGGACGGGTTTGTGCTGCTGCTTCCAAAGCCCCCTGTGTTCATGAGGCGAGTGCGTGAGATATCAAAGGATGACCAGAAGGTGGCAATGATGGGTGATCCTTACTCGTTGTATACCGACACAGCTGTGATGTTTGACAACATGGATTTCTTGTCTATATGGATGATGCCTCTCAGTATATACGATGTGATGCCTCTTTCTCGGGTTGGTTTGAGTCACCAGGTGCGGTTTTCCCACAATGCGAGCGGTGCGACGACTTTGTAGACTCCCTTTGTACTACTATTTTTCTTTGGTTACAACATCCGATGACCTGATGGAGGGTCGATTAATTTACAGCATCATCCCAATTCAATGGACCTAGAGGAGTTTGGACTGACATAGGAGGTCCTTTGACGTGAGGTACACTATGTATTTCTTTGTCTTTTGATTTCCCGATTCCTTTCTTTTTCTTTCAGACTTGACTAATTTGATCATTCTGTTTTCTTTTGTAGCACATTCGGGTCTCCACCACTTTGCTGATGGATATTAGGGATTGGATATCTTCAGTGACTGCCCATATCCATGAGATGGTTCTGGTCCCTTCTTGCTTGGTGTCATCTTCCTCGTTCGGGGAAGGGTCGAGATCTGGAAGTGGTGGCACATCATCTCGTCGTAGGGGAAGAGGGAAAGCCTTAGGAATGGAGGATCTTAGAGAGAAATAAAAGATATAAGAGAGAGGGAGCTTGTAGGTGAGAGAGAGACAAATGAAATTGGGTCCGGGATGACTCCCGTTGTTTTTTTTTTCTTTTTCTGCAAGATATTAATGTAATACAGAAAAGAATATATGCAAATAAAATAAAAAAATTGAAATGCTTTTTTTTCTTTACTGCTAAGACCGTAAAAAGAATTTGAAAATTGATTTGATAAGGATTTTATTTTAAAATGGGATAAGTAAAAGCATAATTATAAGGAAATTTGGTATTCACTTAAGATAAGAATTATTTTTATTAGTTTTTTTTATATATATAAAAAGGAAAAAGGGAATTTTCCTAAAATAGGGGGTTGCCGATCGGCATGACCCCTGTCCTACCTATGAACATATCAGTCCATTACAATCAACCCAAGTCCTTGATTGCACTTTCTTCAATTGCTTGAAACTTGGTGGGGAAAGTTTTACCCCGATTTCTGTAGGGTTTCGTGTCTTTGCTTGAGAGTTCTAAAGTATAAATAGGGGTCTGAATTGGGCTTTTATCCTCACACTTTCATTTCCTTTCTTTCTCACATTTTTACTTGTTTATCATCTATTTGTTTTGTAAGATGGCTCTACCTAGTAGCATTGAGTTCGCAACCTACCTCGAAGCCTTGGAAGCAATGTGTTCTTAAAATGTTAATTATGACACTTTCCACATGCGGCGAGTCTCTTTGTGGTCCAACCGGCCCATTGAGTGGAATATTCTAATGGCGGCCATCGAGTTCTGGTATCCCGAGGGTCATGTATTTCTCTTCGAATTGGATGAAATTTGTCTTACCTACGAGGAATTTTTTGCCATATTGGGGATAAATCCTAGCATTGTTGTGGATTTGCCTGAGTTTTCCTGTTCTCGTAAGGAGTTACACGATGGACTTCTTCATATCTCGCCTTCGGGGGCCAGGCCGTTAGTTACGGGAGGAATAATTTCCCTGTCGATAGTTCTGCAGTCTATGCATTCACAGGATGTGGGCGATCCCGACTATGCTAGGGACGTTATTCTGAGTCGTATTTTAAAGGTGTTGTTGGTTATTGGGGAAACCCTAGTGGAAACCCAACTTGCGGCTATCATTTTCAGATGTCCTACCTTCGAAATCCTGTGGTGGTGATACTGGTGGAGACTTTGAACGGTTTCAATGCCTGGAGGGAAGGTGTTTCTGACTTTCTTAGGGGTAGACCTATAATTCTTTTTGATATGATAAGTATCGCCTCATCCAGGACCATGAACATCGACCTTAGACAACCCCTACCAGATGACCAGGAAGAAAAAGTAGCCACTCGACTTGGGGAAGAAGTAGCCACTCGGTCTAGGGAAGATGTCTCGGCCTCGTCCCTCGCTAGTCACCTAGAATGGAGGTATGCAATCTTCTTGATGGATTAAGTATCCTCAGACTTGATTGACACAGTG
This sequence comes from Sambucus nigra, assembly GCA_949130495.1. Lineage (NCBI taxonomy): Eukaryota > Viridiplantae > Streptophyta > Magnoliopsida > Dipsacales > Adoxaceae > Sambucus > Sambucus nigra. The sequence goes on along the minus strand of OX422207.1, from coordinate 302,358,871 downwards.
CCGATAAGACCAATGGACGAAACTAGGGGACGAGACATGTACCATTTCACCAGAATGAAAGTCCCACGGATTCATCCTTAGACAACAAGGTCGGCCAAATTCCTCATCCTAGACCATGCAGTCGATGGAGATAGCTAGCAGAGCGCATAGTTTAGGAGACGCGTGGAACAGTGCACATGGGATGCAGGTCCTGCATAGATGAAACTATTGCAATTGAATCATTCCCCCCACGAGGGGGAATATCTCATCATCCTTTACATATTATAGTGACAGATGGCGGTGGATATGAATATTCCACACCTTCTTGGGGGTGCATTACAACCATCAAGTCCTATATATACTCTTTATCGTCTCAATGAGAAGGGATCTCATTATTCACAACCCTAGCAGAACTCTATCAAAATCTACTAAATATAGAGAAAAGCTTGAAGTGTTGTACTATAGGCCATTAATGCCATAGTTATAGTGAAAACCACCATTCACACTGCATAGTGGACATAGGCCCCGACCGAACCACTTATATTTGGTATCTTCTTCTTCTTTTCCTCATCTCTTTCTGGATATACATTTATATATTCTATACACCATTGTTGTCTGGTTTGAGCTTACATACATCTTGACCTAGTAATACCATTTCTGGTATCATCAATCTAGCATCGTTTGTGGGAAGGAGAAGCATTATATCTTCCCTTACTTAGCTTGTTCTTACCGCAGTCTCTGGTGGTGAACCATTCCTCCCCTTCTGTGGATCTGTTTCACCATTGAAAGAGTTCCTATTGACCTTCAAGTCTTTCACTCTTTGATTCTAATCTCACCCACTTGGATTTCACATGGCATCAGAATTTCAACCACCTCCACTACCAACTGGTGGCCCGAGTTCCACTAATGCCCTTCCTTAGTCATAAGTTACGGTCGCACTAAAATACTTGGCGGGAAGCCAATGGGTGATATAAGAGAAGAGAATGGCCTTAAGCCAAAATGTAATAATAACGACAATGGGGGTCTCACCAACGATGATTACTCTGGTAGCAGGGGAGCCTCCTCAGGGGGCCAGGGAACCACCCCAGGCACCTTGCAAGGATTTACCTCCTCCTCAGCGACGGAAGGATGTTGCTGACCCTAAGCATTTACGCCTGGGGAGGCAAGGACAACCCTTCCCGAAGGACCATTATGATGAGATTGATTTTTAGGATCCATAAAAATTATCTGGGAACACGGTTCGCCCCATTCAAGGAAGCTGGGGCTATGAAAGGAGGCGTAGTCAAGATGCCCAACCTAGGGGCTCAACTTTTAACCAATTAAGTAGAGGGTCGGCCTTTGAAAGGCTTGGCGTAGTTGGATATTTGAGAGAAAGGTTTTCCAGGACAAGGAGCAATGCTGGATCAAGATGGGAAGGGGCAGATGGATCACCTCCTCGTGGCTGAGTCGAGGGATAGTGAGAGGTGAATCACAGATGCAGGTCAGCGATCAAGGAACCCTCGGTTCATCCAATAGAGGCAATAGGGGACAACATCGGTCAAGACGATGCTATTGAAGCAGTCGAGAAGCCTTGGAATAACTCCATCCAAAGGCTAAAAAATAAGGTTAGAAACATCCTTAAGAGTCGTGACCCCTTGTAGAGGGGATACTAAGAAGGTTCTCCTTTCATGGAAAAAATACTCAACTTCTCAACCCCTGCCAAATGCAAATCGCATGTGGTTACCCCAAAGTATGATGGGAGTATCAACCCTATACACCATATTGAGATGTACCAGTCGGCTGTAGATATTTACTCTATCTCATATGAGATGAAATGTCGTGCATTCTCGACCACTTTGACTGGGGATGCACATATATGGTTCATCTCACTTCTAAAGAACACCATTGAAAACTTCAAGAACTTGCATAACAGTTCATCCATAACTTTTATTTTGGGGTAAGACCCCATAAGAAGACAACCCACCTATTTTACATTGAGCATGGAAAGAATGAGAGTCTTAGGGAATACATCGCGAGGTTTAATAAGGAGAAACTTAAAGTGGAAAACTATGAGGAAAGAATTACGATGACCACATTAATAGGCATCTTGTATAAAGGTAAATTGCTTTGGAAAATTATTGATGACCCTCCAAAGTCTATGGCTCAGCTATTGGCAATAGACAGAAAGGTCATGAATGTCGAGGAAGCAATGGCTGTTAAATATGAAGATGAGAACGGGACTAGCAGCGGGAGAAAGTTTCAAAAAAAGAATAAAGACGGAAATAAGGGGTCGGTCGATGTTAAGTTTGTTGGGTATACCCCTCTCACGGTCAGTTGCGAGCACATTCTGAATGAGATAAAGAATGATCAGACCCTAAGATGGCCTAAAAATCTGAAATCTCCCCCTCACAAAAGGAGTAAGAGCTTATGGTGTGAATTTCACCAAGACCACAGGAACTTAACTGATAAGTGTTTTGTCCTGAAGGATCAGATTGAGAAGATGCTCAAGGCTGTAAAACTAAGGAAATATGCAAGTAGTGATGGGCCAAAGAGGGAACGATATTACCCCAGAAGGAGAAGGGCTGACAAGTGCAGGGAAGATATCCCATGGAAGAAGAATGATGCCTTAAATGACGATGATGATGACCCAGATCTGTCGCCAAAGGACGATGATCTGAAAGGGCCACTCAATATGATCTCGTTTGAAGTGAAGACAATTTATGGAGGCCTAACATGGGGATGCGTAGAGGTGGCCGACATAAAGGCACACCTTATGGAGGTCAAAGATGTTCCCATGGTTGAAGCAGTTCACTTGGTAGCAGCTGATATAAAACCAAAGAAGGTAAATATGTATAACTTAATTATGACATTTTCGAGGCTTGACTTCAAGGGAATCCTAGCTCTTCAGGATGACCCTTTGGTAATCACAACTAGAATGCATGAATATGATGTGCCGAGGATATTGGTCGATGGCAAAAGTTCAACCGACGTTATGTTCTGGTCGTGTTTCAAAGGTTTGGGACTTATCAGGAAGAGGTTGGTCCTGTATCATCATGCTCGGATAAGTTTTACTGGCAAGGAGGTGCATCCATTGGTAATGTACGAAATGGATGTCAAGATGAGAGATGCTTATCCTAAGAGTTTAACAAAGAAGGTCAATTTCTGTGTAATGGACGAAAGTGTGTACTCGGATTATAACATTATCATGGGTAGGGTAGCCCTCAAAGAGTTTGAGGGTGTGACATCCATTATACACCTGATGGTAAAATTCCAGACTTATATGGTGTAGGGGAAGTCAAAGGTGATCAAGTGTTGGAACGTAAATGCTATTTCAACTCAGTCGAGGAGAGGGAGGCTCACAAGAAAGAGACTATAACCTACAGCATTGACACCCTGGACCATAGGAATGAGACTTAACTGAACAAAGAAGATTCCACGAAAGAGTTAGAATCCATCGTCCTTGTTAAGGATGAGCAAAAAAAAATCGTCCATGTGAGTAAATAACTGATAGGAGATATCAAGGAAGAACTTGTCAAATTCTCGAGAAAGAGGCAGAGTACCTTCGCATGGAGTCATGCAGATATGCCAAGCATTAATTTGGGACTCTTTTCCCATAAATTAAATGTGGCCGACGATGATAAAAGAAGATACGACAGAAGTGGAGGATCTATTCCTGGGAGAAATATGAGATCATCCGGGAAGAGGTAAAAAAGCTGAAAATGCTGACTTCATAAGAGAGGTGACATATACTGAGTGACTGTCCAACGCTATCATAGTTCCCAAATCCAATAGGAAGTGGACAATGTGTGTAGACATCACTGATCTGAACAAGGCTAGCCTAAAGGACAGTTTTCCTTTGCATAGGATTGACCAAATGGTCGATGCCACAATGGGCCATGAGTTGATGAGTTTCATGGATGCTTCCTCATGATATAACCAGATATCTATGCACACGGCTGATGAGGAGAAAACCACCTTTATAATCGATAAGGGGACTTACTGCTACAAAGTTATGCCTTTTGGTCTGAAGAATGCTGGAGCTACCTATTAGAGACTTCTTAGCAATATGTTTGAGGATCAAATTGGGAAGACGATGGAAGTCTATGTGGATGATATATTTACTAAGACTCTAATGGTCGACTCTAACATGGCCGACCTCAAGCAAACCTTTGATACGATGGATAAGTAAAGGATGAAGCTCAACCCTGCAAAGTGTGTATTCAGCATAGGGTTTCGTAAGTTACTGGGCCTTATCATATATCATCGGGGAATAGAGGCCAACCCAGATAAAATTAAGGCCTTGATAGATATGAAGACCCCAATTTCAATCAAGGATGTGCAGAGGCTGATGAGAAGAGTAGCGGCACTTAACATGTTTATATCCAGGGCCACTGACAAGTGTCTTTCACTTTTTAAAGTTCTTAGAAAGGATTTAGAGAGGAATAAGGAATGTGACAAAGCCTTCCAAGAGTTTAAGTCATACCTAGGCTCCCCCTTATTATTATCACGACCAGTCCAAATGGAAAAGCTCTATGTATGCCTAGCAGTTTTAGAGTCAGCTATTAGCGCTACCATCGTAAGAGATGAGGATGGAGTATAGAAGCTGGTACACTTCAATAGTAAGGCGCTACAAGGGGACAAATATAGGTACCATAGGATTGAAAAATTATCCTATGTTCTAATTCATGCCTCAGGGAAGATGAAGTCGTACTTCCAGGCCCATGAAATGATCATTATAATGGACCCTCCACTCCGGTAGGTCATCCACAAGCTTGAGAAATCAGGGAGATTAATGACTTGGGCAATAGAGCTTAGAGAGTTTGATATCACTTATCATCCTAGAGATGCCATCAAAGGGTAGGCACTAGCATCCTTCGTGGCCATATTCACTTGGGATAAGGACGATAGTGAACAGTTTGAGACTACTGGTTGTGAGATAAGGAAAAGTTTAGCTCTCCCACGGATGGGTCCGGGATAGGTTCAGTCAATGGGAAGGTATTTGAGAATGAATAGGAACGGTAAATCTTTAAAAATATGACCCTTGTAGAAGGAAATTTCTCTGAGAATAGATTAGTATGGATCATCTTCGTCGACAGGTCCTCCTGCGAGAGTGGAAGTGGTACAGGGCTAATAGTGTTGGTACCAGATGGGACATACATTGAATACGCATTGAGGTTCAATTTTGAAGCCTCCAATAATGAGTTTGAATATGAATCCTTCATAACAGGCCTCTCCCTGGCCCAAGCTCTGAATGTCGTCCAACTCCTGGTTCACAGTGATTCAAGATTGGTGGTGAACCAGATTTTAGGGACATATGAGTCAAAGGATGATAGGATGGCTAAATATTTGGAGACAGTAAGGTAAGTCTCAAAGAGATTGGAGTAGGTGAAGATGAAGAGGATACCTCGGCTAAAAAATAGCTGAGCTGATGCACTTGCAAGACTTGCCTCAGCTATAAGAATGGAGATAAGAAGGACGGGGCCAGTAGAAATCCTGCATCGATCGACCATTAAAGAGGAAGACAGTGATGTAGAGTCTTGTCTAAATTTGAATATGGGGGCTTCCTATATGGACCCCTCATCAGATACATAAAGGAAGGATAGTCTCCAAAATCTAAGAACAAGAAAAGGAAACTAAGATATAAAGCGGCTAAGTTCTCCATCATAGGAGACACATTATACAAAAAAGGGTTTTTGCTTCCTCTCCTCAGGTGTGTCCATCAATCTGAGGTAGTATATATCCTTTAGTACGTGCATGAAGGCTCTTGCTCTAGTCACATTGAGGTTAGATCTCTAGACAAAAATATTGTTACCCAGGGGTATTGGTGGTCGACCTTTACCAAAGACGCTGCAGCATATGTCAAGAAGTGCGACAAATGCCAAAGGTTCGCTACAATTCCCCATAAGCGTCATAAACCTCTAACCTCAATCACATCGCCTTGGCCATTTGCAGTATGGGGAATTAATATGGTAGGACCCTTACCCAAAGCTATGAATAATTATCATTATCTGATCGTAGCAATAGATTAATTTTTGAAGTGGGTAGAGGCCAAGACAATTATTACAATCACGAAATAGAAGACCTTCTAATTCATTTGGAAAAATATCATCTGTAGATATGGCCTACCCAACACCCTGATTTCTAATAATGGAACATAATTCAATAACATATCCCTAGAAAATTATTGTGAAAGGGTCGGCATCAAATAATTCTTCTCCACTCCAGACCAACCCCATGCTAATAGGCAGACATAAGTGATAAATCGAGCGATTCTTGATGGAATTAAGAAGAAGCTAGAAGATGTAAAAAGGAGATGGATCGAGGAAGTGTATGATGTCTTATGGGAATACAAAACAATAGAGAGGACCCCCACCGAGGAAACCCCAATTATGCTTACTTATGGATCGGAGGCAGTTGTACCAACGAAAATAGGTCTGCCAACTCATAGGGTTCAGACCTATGACCTAAAGAATAATATCGATGAACGTATGATTAATTTGGATCTTGTAGAAGAAAGAAGAGAGGAAGATAAAGTTAGGCAAGCCGCCTAACAGTAAAGAACAATAAAATTCTACAATAAGAGGGTAAAGGAGTGTCCACTAAAAGTAGGAGACTTGGTACTAAAAAAGACATGGAAAAACCCCAATAACCTTCACCCAAACTAGAATGGCCCATACAAGGTAGTTGAAGAGGTGGTTCCGGGGATTTACAGATTGGAAAACTTAGACAGGGAGCCATTCTCCAACCCATGGAACGTCGATCACCTGAAGAAATATTACCAATGAGATTATAGTTTGCTGTCTTGTGTGCATTCTATTGTAACACATGTATGAGACTCAGATGCAAGAAATTTAATGAAATCCAAGTTTTGATTCATATGTTTCCTTCCTATTAAAATATTCATTTGTGTCAGCCCATCTTAAGATGTAAAACATCATTCATGGTGAAATAACATTAAGTTAATAAACATCATTAATTTGGTGGAATCACTCCCTCGCCCGGGATGATAGTGCTGGACGAGATGACTTTCCATGCACTCTCAAAGAGGAGAGGGAGGGCTTGTGCTAAAATACCATTAATTTGGTGAATGTAAAATTAAAAAAAAAAATCACTTAGTTATAGTTATCATTGAAAACATCATTAATTTTGGAGAATCACTTCCTCGACCGGGACGATAGTGCTGGACGAGACGACTCTACATGCACTCTCAAAATGACGAGGGAGGACTTGTTCTTAAAACATCATTAATTTGGCGAATGTAAATGTAAAAAATAACTTAGTTGTGGTTATAATTGAAAACATCATTAATTTGGTGGAATCACTCCCTTGGCTGGGACGACAGTGTTGGATGAGATGACTCTCCATGCACTCTCAAAACGACTAGGGAGGACTTGTGCTCAAAACATCATTAATTTGGTGAATGAAAATTTAAAAAATCACTTAGTTGTGGTTATCATTGAAAATATCACTAATTTGGTGGAATCACTCCCTCGGCCGAGATTACAGTGTTGGACGAGACAATGCTTTGTGCACTCCCTCGGCCGAGATTATAGTGCTGGACGAGACAATGCTCTATGCACTCTCAAAATGACAAGGGAGAACGTGTGCTTAAAACATCATTAATTTGGTGGAATAACTCCCTAGGACGGGACGACAGTGATAGACGAGATGAGTCTCCATGCACTATCAAAATGATGAGGGATAACTTGTGCTTAAAACACCATTAATTGGATGAATGCAAATTTAAAAAAGCACTTAGTTGTGGTTATCATAGAAAACATCATTAATTTGGAATAATCACTCCCTCGGTCAAAACGATAATGCTGGACGAGACGACTCTCCATGCACTCTCAAAATGACTCCGGAGGACTTGTGCTTAAAACATCATTAACTTGGTGGAATAACTCCCTCGGCCGAGACGACAATGCTGGATGAGACGACTCTCCATGAACTCTCAAAGCAGCGAGGGAGGACTTGTGCTAGAACATCATTAATTTGGTGAATGCAAATTTAAAAAATTCACTTACTTGTAGTTATCATTCAAAACATCATTGACTTGGTCGATTTGATCCTTCTTCCTAAACGATAATACTAGACGAGGGGAGAATTCACAAAAATCAGGTCAAAGCATGCAAATAAAATAAGGAATGCAAATACTAGAACAATAAGCTTCACTTCACAAAAAAATTTGAGAGTTCAAAAACTGTGGAGATATCAAGTTGTCCTTAAATAATAAAATAAGGGTATAGTAAAAAATAGGATATTGGCCACAGGGATCCACCCTAAGAAGCAGGCTTAAGATTGACGATGGTGGTTCCCTCTATGATAGGTTCAGTTCCACCATCGACTAGAAGGTTAGCCCCGAACTCGGCCATCGCTATCTGCTCCACGTACTCCAAGACAGAGTCATAGAGAGGATTAGTAAAATTTGGAGAATCTAAAGCTGGCCGAATGGAAAAGACTACATAAATGAATTTAGTGGCGATCCATTGGCATGCCATTTTCACACCCCTCTCCAGGTAAATAATGCCAAACCTGCCAAACACATCTGAAGTCTTGAAGGCTATGACAACCTCAACCCTGATATTCTCAATGGTTTCTGGAGATGAAACCTCATCCTTCCCCTCTTCACGGCGTCGGTAAGCTCTTTGGTGTGAATGATAGCTATTACAACCAAAGCCTCATCTTTTTCCTTGATCAGGTCATCCTTCTCCTTCATTAAATCATCCACTTATTGGTTCGGTATGTCTCTAAGCATTTCTTGAACATATCTTCAGACCTGAGAGCTCAGTCAGCCTATTGAACTTTGGGATAATTCTCGACCATCCACTTATTGGTCGAGGCAAAGGTGCATACAATCTATAAATAAAGGAAGACATGTCAGTACAAATGAGGAAAGAGTATGAAAGAACACTTGTTAAGATGAAAATTGTTACCTAAGACATTAAATGAAGACCCAAATCAAAGACTTAAGGGGCAACCATCTTATCAAGGAACTCGTAGTCATCCTTGGTAGGGACACTGAGCATCTCCCTCTTGGATCTTGTAGCATAAGGAATGATTGAGCCTGGGCACTTCCTAAGATTGTTAATATTGTTCTACCAATATTCTTGAAAGGAATCCCCTGAGAAAGTGCTCGCTCTGGAGATACTAGGCATGTACGGCCCTGGGGGAAAAACACTTGACCTTTGTATGTCCTTGTCAGGCCGACCCTCGAGGAAAACTTGTTCTTCAGTCCTTTTTTAGCCGACCTTAGGTGGTGGCGGCCCGATGGTTATTGTCTTCTTCGGCTGACCCTTACCAGCCGGATGTTTCTTCTTATTCAAGGCATTACAAAGGCTTGGAATGTGCATATTAAAAAATTCTTCAAATAGATTAAGAGGATAGTTTGTGAAAACACAAAATGAGTCATCAGTCATAAGCAGAAGGTAAGAAAAAGCACTTAAACAAAGAGAGAAAGGGACTATATCACTTACAAAGGTCGTCCAGTGGATCAACCTTCAACCTAGACTTATCTAAATATTTTGGTGACACCAAATCTTCAAAAGAAAGAAGGTGGCCATCCTTCCCTTGACTTCTGAAGAAGTTTACTCTCTCCTTATTGGCTATAATGAGGTCAGGGTCAAATCTGGTGGTCATCTTTGAAGGCTTTGCCCAAGTATAGGTCACCCTCGGCTCGTCTTGTTGACCCTCAAGGTCGGCATCGATCGAAAACTCCCAATATCTAAACGCATAAAAAATATATTTTTCCAGCTATGATTGGATGTCTAAGTAACATTGAGGACCTTCTTGTCAGACCTCCTGGATCCTAGGTGATAATACCCACCCTAGTTAGATGTGGACAACACATGGTAGCAAGCATGGAAAATATCAATCGAGGGTTCATCCTCATAGTTATTCCTCCATAAGGAAACATAACCTAAGATGACCCTTCAGGAGTTTGGGGCTATTTGATTAGGTGTAAGGCCGACACTAGAAAGTATGGATCACACAGCTGGGTCAATAGGAAGACGGAACCCAACTTTGAACATTTGGTCATAAACAATAACTTCCCCCTCTTACCTATCATACACTCTCTCGTCCTCGCTCGAAACTCGCAAGGTAACATTGGGCTTAATACCATAAATGTGTTTGAAGAAAAGGAGGTCGGACTCATGAATGGAAGACTGATATTGCTCAGTGTGCAAATAGTCAAGTGGATCATTGAACTCGGATTCCGAATATAATTCATCCTCAACCTCACCCTCAGACTCTACCTCTTCACCCTCGACGTCGACATTGGCATAATTTTTTTGGAACTCAGCATCGGACATCGTAGATATAGGAGATGAAACCGGTGGAATATTTTACTCTAGGGTCATCCCAATGGGATTTGTATGGATCTACATAGAAGTGTCGTCTCAGTCGAAAGCTTCAGATCGATTGGGCGATGAGGCCCAAGACGTGTTACCCGCCTCCTTAGTCTCCCTAGGATGAGTCGTAGAATACTGCATGGCTTCCTTGTATGAGTCCCTATTATTGGCTTGGGTGGAGGATGAGCTGACCATTTTTTCTAGAGTGCAAAAAATTACTTTTAGAGGAATAGGAAATATGGGACGTCTCCAAATAGGGTCGGCTTGATGCCTGGCCTCGACCTCGGCCTCTAGTTTAAGTATCTCTTTGAAGTACCTCACCCTCAAGGTTCTGTATTGGAAAGATAACTCGTATAGGGTCCTTAACATTCAGAGGACAATGTGACACTTGAACAATTAAATATTGGAAGCCAAGAACAGTTTTAGTATTGACTAAGTTTGAGTTAAAGATCAAAAGGGGGAAACCTAATCATTTTTCCTACCAAGAACAACTTACAGTAGGGGTATATGAAACACCACTGGAGGAATTTTATGAGCCTAATGGAAACCTAAATGGTGCAAGAAACAAGTCAAAGAAAACCCTGCCTAGAGGCTTAACCTTCCTACAACCACCACGCAAGGCTCAAATACGAGTCCCAGATAGCCAATGAGAGCTGTCGGAGTGGGGTTTGAGTTCGCCGAAAAGTGTAAAGTCTAAAAGTGACTCAAGAAACTGTAAAATCTTGAAGAAAAATGGTGGAAGAAGGTTACTTAGATAAGAAATGGGAATGGAGAAGCACAAACAACCTTAAGACAATGCCTGAGAACACAGGTGCAAAGATTTAATTTCTTTGATTCAAGAAATGTGATGAAGGGGAAAGTTTAATAAGAAGAAAGGTTTGAATTATAACTCCTATTTGTATGCAAGAAATGATTTGTTCATACCTCACAAAGGGGTTCAAAATTTCCCAAAATCCTCATCATAATGAGCACAAAACCCTAGGAACCTAAGCCTTCATTCACACCTCGATTAGACACAACCCTATGGTAAGTGTAATAGCTATCAACTCAAGCGACAAATTCACTTGATGGTTAACACGTGTCCCCTTAACAGTCATCAGCAGATATGTTCAATAATATAACATCATTACCACTCAACCTCATCCAGATGTCAGAGACTAAGGGCTAAGGGGTGATCGATATGACAAGTATTGCCTCGTCTAGGACTATGAGCATGTGCCTTAGACAACCCTTACCAGATGACGAAGAAGAAGTAGCCACTGTGCCTGGTGAAGATGACTCGGCCTTGGCCCTCGCTATTCACCTAGAATGTAGGTCTTCACTATTCCTGATGGATTAAGTATCCTCTAACTTGGTTGACACAAGGTTGACGAGACCAAGGAAAGAGACCAGCAGACGAGACAGGTACCCTTTCACTAGAGTTAAGGTCCCACTAATTCACCCTCATCCAATAAGGTTGGTCGGAGTACTTGGCCTAGACTATGAAGCTGATGGCGACCGCTAAGAGGGAGTGTAGTTTCGGATATGCGTGGAATATTGTGCATGGGATGCAGGTCCTGCATGGATGAAACCGTTGTAACCAAATCATTCCCCCACTAGAAGGAATATCTCATCATCCTCTACATTTTACAGTGACTGATGTCACAAACTCAGTGGCTAGGAACATTCCCCACCTTCTTGGGGGTGCATTACATCCCTTAAGTCCAGTATGCATTCTTAATCTTCTCCATGTGGAGGGATCTCATTATTCACAACCCTAGCAGAACTCTGTCAAAATATACAAAAGAGAGAGAAAAGCTTGAAGTGTTGTATTTACAGGCTGTTAGTGCCATATTTATAGTGAAAACCCCCATTCACATTGCATAGTGGATGTAGGCCCTGACTGAATGACTTATATTTGGTATTTTCTTCTTCTTTGCCTCATCTCCCTCTGTCTATACATTTATATCTTCTATACACCATTGTTGTCTGGTTCAATCTTACAAACATCTCAACCTGATAATACCATTTTTGGTATCATCACTGTTCATGTGGCTATCAGAGAGGTTTCGTATGGCAGTCCCACCTGAGTATCTTCTATCGACGATGCCAAACTTTTTCTCATGCAATTTTATTAGCGTAGGCCTGGACATTGAAAGTTTTGGGGACTGGTTTATAGAGCACGAGGTCGAGGCTTGCGCTAGTCTGTACCTTGGTGGGGGGAGTTGCTACTCATTCTAGAACTCGGGGAGTACTAATATGTCCAGTTGATTGGCCTCAGGCAGACTTCTTTCTACTTTCCCTGGCGACTGCTGTGCCAATTTGGTTGGGAGTAAATTATGCCACCATGAACACTGGACTTCTTTCCTACGGAGGACCTGATGGAGTGTATGTGTATGCACACTAGTTCTCTATGAGAGAATCTTCGTCTGTCAACCGTCCTTCTCAGTTTACAGGGCGAGTTTGGCATGTCTACGGGAACTATATGAAGTGGTTGTGGAAGAAGGGAGTGGCCAAGATGATGGCTGTGGAGATTGGGAAAAGTTGGTTTGCCATATCTGACACCATGGAGGGAGGTGTTATGGTGTTCCCCAAAATAGTCTGGGCTTATCACTCTATGGAGCGTCTACGATACTCCATTCTCAGAGGGGAGGTTTGGGGACCCCAGGATGCAGGTGATGATGGGTTTGGTTCCTCTAGCAGCTGCAGGTAGGACTTTGTAAAGCTTTTGTAATGGGCGTGTTTCTGTTTGTGGTTATAATTTGAGGGTTATTTTGGGAGTAGTGGGACATGTTTTTATTTTGGATTTAGGAAGTTAGGAGTACGCTTAACAACGGAAGTCGTTTGACTCCTTGTGCCGATGTAATCATAGTGAAATTTTAAATAATGAAATAAATAAGTTTTTAATTAAGTAGTTATGACTCTTGATGAGTTTTGCAATTTTAATTATCTATACTAATCACTAGAGCATACATAATCCTTTTGTCCATCTATATGTTAAAATGAACTGTCACTCTCTGGGATAAGAAAAGAAAATCATTTTGTGAAAAAGAAGGGGGTCATGCTCCTATAAACGGATGAGATGCCTACGTATCTCTGAGGGTTTTGAAATTCATTTAAAAAAAAGGATTTAGAGGATCAGGCCCCATGTAGTTTTGATTAGGGAGGAACGAAGAATTTTTTTTTAGAATAGAAGGGAGATGAGGAGAGTCGTAGCGCGCCTAGATTTCAGAGTACGGGTAGAATTTTTTGACATAGTCCAAGTTGACTAGACGTGCCATTTCTTCTCCATCCAGGTCGATTAGCAAAGTGGCACCGCCCGACGAGATCTTTTTTACGAGGTATGGGCTATTCCAATTGGGCTTGAATTTCCCTTTGTGGTCCCAAATGGGCTCTACTATTTCTTTGAGGGATAAGTCCCCTTCTCGAACACCACGGTCCCTGACTCTCTTATTGATTAATTGCACCATGCGGCAATGGTACCCATGTATGTGATATAGAGTTTCCAGCCTTCTTTTGCCCAAGAGAGAGAGCTCATCAAGAGGGCTTTGGTGCCGGTCTTACTCACTAACCTTACTGATAAGCATGATGAGTAGGGAAGGGATTTCTAACTCCGCGGGTAGGAATGGTTCCATGCCGTAGACTAGAGAGTAAGGGGTATCCCTAATAGAGGTTTGAACTAAAGTGCAGTAGCCCCAGAGGGTGTAAGGGATCATGTCGGCCCAATCTCAATAACTCTCGACCATCTTGGTGATAATTGCTTTGAGGTTCTTATTCTCTTCTTTGACTGCTTCATTTGTCTGAGGACGATATGGAGAATATTTGTGTCTCTGAATTCCATTCTCATCGACCACCTCTATAAATTCTTCCTTGAAGTGTAACCCGTTGTCTGATACCAGCTCATGCGGGACCCCATGTTGACATATGATATTTTTCTTGATGCAATTGGCCACTTTCTTAGCATTCAAACTGTGTATGACTCGGCTTTGACTCATTTGGTAATTAGTCAATGGAGGCTTAGATGAACTCATGCACATTGGATGCTTTTGGTGTAACTTTCCCTATGATGTCAATGCCCCATGTTGAGAACGACCAGGGAGAAGTCATGTTGTACAATTCTCATGGGGGCAAGTGTTGTAGGTTGGAAAACTGTTGTCATTTCAGTCATCTTTGAACCTAGGTTGTGCAATCTTGAACCATGGTAGTCTAGTAGTAACCCTGTCGGATGATCTTCTTGGCGATCATATGGACATTCATGTGGGGTCCGCATCCCCGTTGTTTATTTTTTACATCATTTCTTCAATGTGAGCCCCTACGATGCAGTGCAAATGGGTTCCATCGCAGTTTCTCGTAAATAGTGCTTTATCATAGACAATGTACTAGGAAGCCAGTCTCCGAAGAGTTGTTTGGTATTTCTTGTCAGAGCCTTAGGGATACCTACCATGTTTGAGGAGGCGCCAAATATCATAGTACCAGCAGTCGACTATCTCGGGATCTTCCTCCGTTCCAAGCTTAATGTGGTAGTAGTGGGTTGGTTTATCTTCAGTTTGGACAAAGAAAATGGTCCATGGTTATTCCTTCGGGCATGTAAATCATGGAGGTTAATCTAGCAAGGGTTCCATATCGGATATTATTTTCTCGGAGCAGGTAGTGGAAGGTGATTTCTTAGAATTGGGAAGACATCTTTTCTAGGTGGCCATGGAAGGGTAAGAGTTTATTGTCCTTAACTTTCCATTTTTTAAGTACTTAATTTATTATGAGGGCTGAATACCCATAGACATCAAGTTATTAAATCTTTTCTTGACGGTAACTTTGAGGTTTATCATGCACGCCTCGTATTCAGTCATGTTATTGGTGCAAGGAAAATTTAGCTTTATGGCCATGGGAGTTTGAGAGTCGTTAGGGGCATTTAGGAGTATCCCAATGTCATACCCTTCTTTGTTGGGAGCACCGTCAAAGAATATTTTCCATTGAAGGTCATCTTTGGAGTCATAAAGGATATTCTCATCAGGGAACTCGGAGATCCAGACATCAGCCTCTTCCATAGGTTAGTCAGCAAGTTAGTCAGATTTGCCTCTTCCTTTTATGTCTTTTTATGTGACATAGGTAATATCAATTAGACTAGGAGAATCAATTAAAGGTCCATTCAATTGGATAGGGTGATCTTTTCGAGTAGGTACTTGATGGGATCCATTCGGGATACAAGCTTAAAAGGGAAGGAAAGAATGTAGTGCCGCAACTTTTGGGTAACCCAGACAAGAGTGACACATGTTTTTTCCAAGGTGGTGTAGTTAACTTCGTAACCGGCTAACTTTTAATGGGCATAGTAGATGGCTCTATCTTTCTATAGTTTCTTAAAGAAATTGGGCTAGCAAAGCCCCAACTGCAGTAGCGGTTACGGATATGTATAGGGGTAAGGGAAAACCAGAATGCGGTGGCATGCCTACTGGAGGTTGGATTAGTTATTACTTTATTCGGTCCAAGGCTTATTGACAAGCTTCATTCCAGACCTTGGTTGAGTCTTTTTGGAGGAGTTTGAAGATGGGTTCACAGATGAAAGTCAATTGGTTGATGAATCAACTGATGTATTGTAATTTCTCAAGGAACCCTCAGACTTCCTTCTCCATTCGAGGTGGTGGAATATCAAGTATGGATTTTATCTTAGAAGGATTTGCTTCTATCCCTTTTCCCACTAACCATGAATCCTAACAGTTTTCCTTTAGTAATGCCGAAGACACATTTTTATGGGTTAAGCCGCATCAGGTACTGTTGCAGTCGTTCGAAGAGATTCTGGAGAGCGTTAACATAGCCTTACCTAGTATTGGACTTGATAATCATGTCATCTACATATACCTCGACTTACTTATGTATCAAATCATGCAGAATGGTTGTGTCAGCCCTTTGGTAGGTAGCCTCGGCATTTTTTAGGCCAAATGGCATAACAGTCTAGCAAAAGGTTCCCTAAGGGGTGATGAATGAGGTTTTATCTTGGTGATCTAAGTGCATTTTTATCTGATTATATCTGGTAAACCCATCAACGAATGACTTCAGAGCATGACTGGACTTATTTTCCACAATCATGTCGATGTTGGGTAGTGGGTAATCATCTTTCGGGGAGGAATTATTCAAATCTTAGTAGTTGACACATATAAGAACCTTCCCTCCTAATTTTTCCATGGGTACGATATTGTCTAGAAATGTGGGATATTCGATCACACAAATGAATCCCATGTTCAGTTTCTTGACTATCTCTTCTTTAACTTTGAGTGACCATTCGGTGTGGAGCTTTCACAGTTTTTTTTTTGACTGGTTTTCATTCTGAGAGAGTTGGAATCTCATGTTGTGCTATCTCAGGGTGTGAAGAGATCCACGAATTCCTTTAGTAGTTCTTTGAGTTGCGTGCACTCATGCTCATCAAGGGTGGTCCTTATCCTAATCTCACACCTTTGGATACTAGAACCAATATTTATGGCAACAGTTTCATCTTCATTAACTTGAAAGCGGTTATGTTGTTTATTATTAACCTTATTAAGATCAGTTAATAATTGTTCATTTGAAAAATCATCATCATCAAGAGTTTGATTAGAATAAAGAGAATTAATGTAAGGCACAATAAGTTACTCAAAATCTTCATTTATTTCATTGATAGGAAAAACAGCATTGAGAACATCATCAAAGGAGGTATCGATTACATTAGAGTGAGGGGAAACAACTAAAGGGTGTAAACATTGGGGTTAGGCTTAACATTAGCAGGTGGCACAGGTGCAGCATTGTAGTTGAGAAGAGGTGTATCAACATCTTTAATGAGGTAGGATGGATTCGACGATGTAGCCTATGAGTGCATCATGCAGAGTGTCAGCCCCTGTGTTTGTAAATTATAATAATCCTTGCAGTCACTGCCCTCAGAGTCCTTGATATTAGATATGGTATCTTCAGTGAGTGGTTGTGCACAGTACTGGGAACTCTTGGCTAATGGGTAGCTATATTGAAAGAAGATCTCCATTCCTGATTTTATTTTTTTGTCTACATGGTCATACCAAGGTTTAGGGAAGCCGTAGAAGGGGAAATCTTCACCCTCTCTGATGAATCTTCCATTCAAGGAATCTCCTGATATAATTTTGGGACATTATAACCTCCTCTTTCATCGAGTTTGATGGATCAATCTCAGTTCTTCTTCTCACGGCTGATTGCCCAAGCCAAAGGGAGGAAAAGCCTCCTTCAACACAATTGGTTCAACTATCCCTTGTTGTCTTCGTCCTATACCCAGTCCGAGAATGAAGTACATGTTCTTTATCATCAAGATTACATTGATGTTTCCATGAGGTAACATTGCGAACAAACCATATCTTTTCAGTTACCCCCTGCTGGGAGTAGGAGTTGTTCAACTTGGAATCGTGACAGAAGCATATCATTCACCCCATATTGTATTTCAAGTAAAGGATTACTGGTGATAGCATTCTCGGTGTTGTCATCTTCGCTCAATAGGGTGATGACTTTCCCATTGGAAAAGAACTCTAATTTCTATTGAAGGGAAATATACACCCCTTTGATGCTATGGAGCCATGGTTGTCCGAGAAACAGATTGAAACAAGTTGGGATGTCGATGACTTTGAATTCAATAAAAGGATTTATAGGTCCAACCCCTATTACAAGTTTGATATAACCCATTACTTCTCGGTGGGTGTTGTCGTAGGCACGTACGACATCAGAGGTTGGAACAAGATCGCTTACTTTCGATCCCAAACAATTACGGTTCCTCAATAGGCAAATATTAAGAGATGATCTATTATCGACAATTGAGAGTGGGGAAATTTTTCCCATAACGTAGAAAGAGATATTAATAGCATGATTGTGGTTAGGAGAGTATATGGGTATGATTGGTGATTTAATCAGCATGATTTGGGTCGATGGGTCAAATTCTGAGTCTTCTTCTAGGAAGATGGAATTTTCATGATTCGGGAGTGGATTATGGGTAGTGTTTGGTTTGGGATTAGCTGGTGGGGATATGACACCCCGATTAGTCAGGCCTTGGATCACATTTCAGAGATGGAAACATTAGTCGGTGGTACGTCCAACAGTTTAATGAAAGTCAAAATGGGCATCACGTTTAAAGTTCTTCGAAAGTGGGTTTGCTAATGGATGGGGATCTAATGGTTTGATAAAATTTCGGCTCAAGAGGGCATGGTAGACTTTAGAGAGAACAACATGAAGCTCGGTGTATTCCTTTCGGATGGGGTTTGTGAAACTTTTTAGTTCCAATGAAGCAGCAGGCTGAGAGATGTTATTGATGGTAGAATCATGGTACTAGCAGTTTTTTCAAACTACGTAGGAGCAAACTGCCCAGAGGTTTTCCTTGGTTCAACTTCTGTCTTGTCAAGACTTTCTTTGATCTCTATTCCTGCTTCTCGAAGGGCTCAAAAGTGAGGGTAATACTGTCCTCCCATTATTGCTCA
The DNA here is from genome assembly GCA_949130495.1 of Sambucus nigra. Lineage (NCBI taxonomy): Eukaryota > Viridiplantae > Streptophyta > Magnoliopsida > Dipsacales > Adoxaceae > Sambucus > Sambucus nigra. The sequence continues at coordinate 302,340,129 of OX422207.1, read as the reverse complement.
GATATGTGCTATGAAGTTCTTTTTTACGATACTAACATGTTCTTCTTCGGAAGGAAGATTGGTCATGGTAGTTGCTTTTTCTCCCCACCTTGCTATGATGTTACTGAATGATTCCACAAGTTTTTACTTAATTATCGCTAAGTCACGACGGGTAACTTCAACCTCTTCGTTGTACTTGTACTATGACATGAACTCACGGGCAACATCTTCCCAACTACGAATTCTGGATTCCTTAAGGGATAAGAAAAAAATGAAGAGTGCTATCTTTCAAAGTCTTTTGGAACATCTGGGACATTATTTCTTCAAAAGCCCCTTGGAGAGTCATGGCTCGGTGATATCTACGGAGATGAACAATCGGGGGTCCATTGCCTCTGAACTTCTCAATATTGGGCATATTGATTTTTTTCATAGCTTGCCTTTAGGATAGAGAGACATGTGGGTGTAGTCCATCTAGTTCCCAGAGAGTCTTACTTGATCGAATTTTTTGGTCGACATCTTGAGGTCTTCCTTGACCTTGTTCAATTCGTCCTCTTTCGGGTCAACAGTAATGAGTAAGATAGCCCCTGGCTAAGGAAGGTTTGGGATAGGCAGATGGGCTGGCGGTGGCCCATTAACAGGAGGAGCACGGGGATCATGGCGGTATTCCTCAGGAACCAAAATAGGCTCGACGGTAGGAGGACCCATAGCATGGGGGGATAAGGACTTAGGGATCTTCGAGGACAGAGAATCGGTTTCTTTTCATCTCATGAACCTCGATTTGAAGGTTGTTAATTTTGGTAGTGAACTGAGGTAGAATTGTCAACAAATTCGATTGTACATTTGGCACTTTATATGTGTTCTCCATGGAAAGCGGGTGAACATCATACTAGGAAGAAGTAACGGGACTAACATAACTTCGGGGCGGTTCCACTGAAGATCGAATCCAATAGGGAGACATGCCAAGGGTATGCGATCGATCCGATAAGGAGAAAAATTGGGATTTATTTTCTGAAAAGAAAATAAGGGGAATTTGTTATTTTTAGAAAGGGAGGAAAATGTTTTTGACAATCTTGGAAAATTAGAGGACAAAAATGTTCTTTTTGTTTTTGTTTTGTTGAGGAAAAGAAAATGTTTTTGATATTTTTGATAAAAGAGGAAAAAATGTTTTTAGACACTTTTAGAAAGAAATGGGAAAAGACATGGGTCTCAGCATGATTATGTTTATTAGGTTCTCACTTGTATTAAGTTTTACTAGATGCAAAAAATAAATGCCAAACGAGACCCGATCCTTGAAATTTTTTGTTTACAACATATGTAGAAACTAGGGTTGGACTTGTTACCAGGCTCACATGTAGGGTCCCATTTTAAAGATTATGCAAAAATTTGGGCAGCAAGCCGACTCGAAATTTTGGCAGAGTTTCGGGTCGAAATTTGCAATATAATATGTGTGTCCTAGGGTTGACACCTATATGCGGGTATCCAGTTGTTAGGTTAATTGGAAGGGGTTCCCCCCTTTGGAATGACTTCTACGATATACGTCTTGCTTTGGATGACAATTGGTACGTGTGGACAAGCCATTTGATATACCTGAGTGTACATGAATTGCCTCACTATATACCTTATGGGGATGGTACATGTGGGAGCGAATTCAATATACTCGACGTATGTGAATGAGTTCCATTCGATATACCTCCTTTCATGACTTCAGTTAAGTGGTACGATGGGGGGGGGGGGAACCGCTCGATATACGTCGAAATTACTTGGCCAATGGAAGGTGAGAGTCATATCGATTAGGCTAACTGTGACATGCCAGACCAGCGCCCATCACGAAGTGACTCCCTAGTTACGGGACATAATTTGGTCAGTAGCAATGCTCTTTGGTGATGTTGTGCGTATCATGCGTGATTCCTTTATTAGTATCTTATGGAGAGAGTATCTTTGTGAATCATGCCTAGATGAGAATAAGGTGCAAGTACAAATAGTAGAGCAGGGATAACAAGTTAGAGTGGGTGGTGTGTGATAAGTGTAAGTTATCATGGATATATAAAAGTGGAGGTGTGTTTTAGTTACACTTAAGCATGGATTTCTATGTGGTGTGTGCAATATGTGGATATACGTGGGCCTACATGCACGTGGTGTGGAGTGTACATCGAAATTTTTTACAAGTGTGTGAATAGTGGCATAAACATGAGGTAAATATATACAGGGAATAATAAGGGGAACATAGAAATAGGGGGATATACAAGAAAATGAAATACCCATGCAAACAGAGTCTAGCCGTCTTAAAAAATTATCCATAGCGGAGTCACTACTGTGGCTATTTCGGGTAGCGTTGGGGGGAGAGAGATATCCCCTGTAGAAGGCTGTGGCGCTGTCTCGCACCCATTTTGGAAGGTGCTTCGGCCGTTGTCGATGTGTGTGCAGAGGGGGGGGGGGTAAATTTGAAGAGATGGAATGGACATCCTATTTTGCACAAAAAAGGCAAAAGAACATGTTGCCACTTAGAGAGAGAGACATCAAGGACAAATTGATGCATACAAAACCAATAGTTAAAAGTTTCGGGGGATAAGTTATGGAATGGGAAGGTGTTAGGAACTCATCCCGTACTTTAAATCTCTTATGGGCTAGGGTTATTATTTTCCATTATATCCCTATGAAGTGTGTGTGCGTGTTTATATAATGGAGATCAGTGTCATTGAACTCATACCATGGACAAGGTAGGGTGAGGTCATCCATAGAAATGTTCCCAAAATAAAATATGTAGAAAGTATGATTTGTGAATTTATCACGATATTAATCGTTATTAGAAAATGATAATATGTGTTTGATAAAACGCAAGCATGCTGTACATATATAAATATGAAAATGAGAGAATTATGGAATCTGGTAAATTGAGAAAATTTGAAAATTGGACTCGAGTCTCAAATGTTAATACGAGATGACTACGTAGTGTATAAAGGCATCAAAGTCCACATAGTTCGAATGTATCATAGGGGTGGGGTTTATCCCATAGATCCGAACGGATTTTTATCATATGTGTATGTGAAGAAAATGTTTTTTTGGGTTTTGGAAAAAGGTGTGATGGATAATTCGTTTGGAATTTATGGGTATAACCCTCTTTTATTTGTTTTTGGGATTTTTGTAGAAAATAAAGTATGTGCAATATACTAATAAAAGTGTAGATATTAATGTGTATGAACTAAAGTAAGGACTAGATTATCAATCTAATGTTTATTTTGCAAAAATAACGAATTCAAAGAGAGAGGGAAGGAATTGGACCTTATTTGAAGCTTGATCTTTGATCTTGGATGAACTACCTTGTTTGTTGATGAATATTGATGAGAGAGAAGGATATTCACCAATTTGGGTATGAAAAGGATGGGAATGGAAGCTCAGATCGAACTTCAGATGAGGAACTTCCCTGATTTCCAGGGAATGATGCTGAGATCAATGATGCTAATGGATCTATTGATTATTTCATGGAGTGTGGTTATGGCCTCTATTTATAGGTTCAGGGGGTGCCGATCGGCCTACCCCAAGGTTTGTCGATCGGCATATGATCCCAGACACTTTGTTGATAGGCATGATCTGCCAATTGGCAGTTTCGTGCATATTTTTTTTTAGAAAAATGATCGTAGAATGAAAATCGTTGATCAAAATTGTGAACGGGGCAAATCATTAGAAAGGTTCATTAGAGACCTTCAATAGACCTTTGGGCTGCTCTTAGTTCTGGGATTTGACTTTGGGTTAAATATGGCTCAGAAACGCACGTCGGTCTTTTGGACGGGAGATCATCAGATGAAAATGGATTGTTCATCCGCATGATAAGTCGGAATTGCATACTCTGCAGACCATTGGAAAGGTTAGGATATGTACTTAGACATTGAAAATATGTTTGCTCGATTAGGGAGGTTTAACTTGGTCAACCGCGGCTCGAAATCGCCCGGGAACCTCTTAGAGTAAAACAGATCATTCGTCCGTATCATAGGTATGAATCACGCATGGGGAAGACTATTTTAAAGGGTATTTAGTGACCTTCAGATATTCATTTAGTATCATTCCAGTTGAAGAGATGACTTTGGTCAAACGAAGCCCGAGAACACCCGGTGGTGTTCAAATCGATTTTTGGGGGAAATCAGATCGTTCGTCTGAATTGTTATGCCAATTCATGCATGGGGTGGACCATTGGAAAGGGTATTCAGTGAACTTTGAAGATTCAAGGAGATTTTTCTCTAACAGTGAAGTTAATTGGGGTCAATTCGGGGACCGGGAGTGCTCTGTGGCCTCCGAATCAATTTTCGATAGTAGAATGGTCCGTTTGTACGAACTGTTATGTCTATTCGTACATAGGGAGAAATGGTGAAAATGGGATTTCAGAGCCCTTTAAATATTCAAATAGATTTTTCTCCGACAATAGAGTTGACCAGAGTTAAATAGGGCTTGGGATGCTCGATGGCCTCTAGATCAGTACTCGGAGTGCAACATAAGGTTTGCAGTGAGATGGGGAGGTGCTGGGGACCTAAGGGGAGACTTAAGGGGTCCTAGAATGTGGTTTCTACACCCCCACGCTTCAATATACTACTTCTCCTACCATGGCTTCACATCATTAGAGGGGTGTCCTCATCCCTTCATTAGAAGTTGAAATTATTCGCCAAGGGGCAAGTCATTACCATTTTAGGAGACGATGACAATACTGAAAATGTTGACACTAGAAATTAGATACTAGAAATCCAATATGGGAATAATGGCATGCTTCTCTCTAGATTCAGGGTTGGTCCACTTCCTCTTCCAGTAGTGGCGGTTTTAAAGATCGAGTATGTCTAGAGCAAAACACTCACGAAAATGTAAACGTGATACAAATGTTCAAGAATATGCACTTTAGGCTTTAACTGGGGCTGGGGCGATGCTAATAAGGAATAATACAGCCTGTAGTCCTAAAAAAGTCCTACCGCCATGTGGCTTCGGTTATTAGCCTTCAACAAAAGACCTCAAAATGCTTCGCCAACCACGGTTGAAGAGAATTTTAGAATATGCCAAGACTGTCTCTTGGGATTCTCTGAACGGTAGATTCAATAAAGAGGGTGAAAACTTCCCCTTTTATGGATTTCCTGAACCATGGTATGATCATTTGGATAAGAAAATGAAGCCAGTGATGAAAATATTCTTTCAAGACAACTAATCCCGGGCCAAAGACTGCCAGCACGAAGTGCAACCTCTCACTCAAAAAGCCATAGCTATTACCGAGGTCTTCGTGGAATGTGATTCCAAAGACTCGTTCAACCTATAGACATTAGGTCTAACACTCTGCATGATCCATTTAGGCACTACATCATCGGACACATCCATTCCAATCAATTCCACTTATGCATCTCTCCTTAATTGGAATGCTATACCCATCCCACCCAATGAGAAGCAACCCAACCCGACTGTATACTATATCTATTTATGTATTGTTGTTCCTCTATTTTAGAATAATAATTTAATCAAGGCCTCTTTTAATGAGGTTCTTAACATTGTTTTTTTCCGAAAGTAAAATAAACGATCATTTTGAGTATCTTTTTATGCCTTACATTTATTATCTTGATTCTAATCAAACTCTTGATTATGATGATTTTGTAAATGAATAATTCTTAATAGATCTTAATAAGGTCAACAATAAACAACAAAACCGCGTTCAAATTAATGAGGATCAAACTATTTTTAGCCATCTCAATTCTAGTAGCCAACATCGCAAGATTAGGATAGGGTCCATCCTTAACAAGCACGAGAGAACAAAAATCAAGGAGATAATAAAAAATTTATGTACATCTTTGCATGGTCCTATGATGATATGCCCGACATTGATCCCGAAATAACTCAGAAAGAGATCCCAACTCTCCTAGAATGAAAATCGATCAAACATAAGCTGCAAAATCTCTGCACTTCAAAGAAGAGGTAATAATAGATGAACGCATGCATCATTCGGGTGATCGAATATCCCATATGGCTAGTCAACATTGTACCCATGCCATAATCAGAAAGAAAAGTCCACATGTGGGTCGACTATCGCGATTTGAACAAATCAACTCCAAAGGACGATTACCCATTGCCCAAAATCGACACAATTATGGATAACATAACCAATCATGCTCTCAAGTCACTCATCGATGGGTTAGCCAAATAGAATCAAATTATGATGAATGATAGAAAGAACTTTTCGGTGTATTTGTCGTTGTTGTACAAGCTCCTCTAATCAAAACCTCAAATACCTACAAAATGTAACAACTCAAGTGTAGAGGTAAGTAAGGGTATCAATCTACTTCCAAGGGGGTAAATCTAGATACAAATTCAATTGTAAGTCACTTTTTATTTTCTTTTTCTGATTTCTCACTTTTTCTAATTTCTTTACCTTTTTCAATATTAAAACAATAGGGTGAGGTGAGGTTTAAACTAAACTAAATTAAAATGTGAGATAAAAACAACTAACTAGAAATTTACTGAAATGAAAAATAAATTCTAACACTAAAATAAGAGATAAAGTGAGGTAAATAATTGTGAGAACAATCAAGGAGTGGGATTACAACACAAATTTTAGCTATTCTAACTAATTAATTTAATTAATTGAATTCTCCCAAATTAATATCAAAATTACAAATCAACTCTAGTTGCATATGTAATTTTAGTAGTAACCTTTTAGAAAATTTAGTTTAAGACCCCACAACAATAGAAAAATAGATCCACACTCCTTTTAATTAATCACCCGCTAGGATCGATCAATTAAAATTTATGTCAACCTTAGAAAATAAATTTATAGTTGAAATTCAAGTTAAAATACAGCACTTAAGAAACCCCTGTCTCTAGTTCGAATCTAAAATGGGTATTATAATTATAATTTCGATTTTCTCTCAAAAATCATTTACCCTCTCTCGAGGCGTAAATTTAAGGGTGAGGGATCAAAAATAACATTCAAATGGAATTTTCAAGTAATCAAACTAATTAAAACTAAAATAACATTAAATAAGGGTTTCCCCCCAGCCCTTGAGAGGGGATTTAGCCTAACATGATATGAAATATGACAAATTAATGATCAAAGGCATAAAATAAATGAGATGAGAAAAGAACAATCAAACCCCAATCTCTTGATGCTTAATTGATCTTCAATCCATGAGTTGAAATTCATAATCCATCAATTTGAGTGATCCAAACAATATTACATAAAAATTTCACTCAAATTAATCCTCACACATTTATCACTCAATAATATCAGAAAAAGAAAAATGAAAACTATTTACAAAATGGTGTTTATCCTAATTTATTTCTAACCCTAAACTTTCTCTCTCTAAAAATTCTTATCTATCTAGCTTTTTTTCTTAATATGGGGTCTTCATCTTTATTTATAGTAGGCACATGGAGTATGGGGGTATTTTTAGGTAGACAAAGGTGCAAGAGGGTGTGTAAGGTATTGGGTGAGGGTAAATTAGGAAAAATGGCAAGGGAGCATGTGGATGGTGAGGTTATGAGAGAGTGGGGATAATTTAGTGGGATTTTTTGGAATTGGGGTTAAAAGGGGATTTAACACATGTGCACGAGTGGGGACTTTGGCTTTGGTTTGTTTTGTGCAGGTGGTAAGTCGTGGCTTGGGGCGAAATAGGTATTCGGGTTTTCAAATGGGTTTGGGGGTTGAAATGGGTATGGAGGTATGTATCGGGTTCGGTAGGTCACGATCGGAGGGTTGGAGTAGGGGTGATGTTGGGTAGTTTCCAGTGGTAGTGGACTGTCAGCGGGTTTCAGTTTCGCCGAAGAGAGGAGCGGATGAGGTCGCGACGGAAATTCTCCGAAGAGGGGCTGGTTCCACCGGTTTTGGAATGGGGTTGCAATCGGGGGTTTTGGGTTGCTGGAGATTTGGTCATCTGTCGTCGGAGATGACGCAGGACAGGTCAGCACGCCGGCGAGGGGGTTAACGGGGGTTTGTAGAAGCAGTGAGTTGCTGGCAGTCGACGGTTTAAGGGGTAAGGTTGTTCCGGGTTTGGGACGGCGGCGATCGGGGCAGCGCCGCCATGGGTTGGGTGGCGGTTTGGTCGGTGCTGGAATGGAGTAGGTGGTTTCGGGTATGAGAGTTCGTAAGGAAGGAGGGTTTCAATTTTTTGAAATGAGGTGGGTTAGTAATGGAGGAGAGAGAGTGTAGATGGTGATGGGGGAAGCAGATGAGTTGGGTGAGGGTTGTGTTTGTCAAGGTGTATTTGGGTGAGGTGTGGGTGAGGGAGTGTTTTGTGTGTGAGTGGGTTGTAGGGTAATAGGGTGTGTGTGTGTTAAATTTTTGACGATAAGATAACACTACCTACCTAAAAATAAAAATAATCAAACAAAATCTAAATAAAATAAAAGTATTAAAACTAAAAAACTAAAATCTTAAGCTTATATAAAAACTAAAATAAAACAAAAGAAATAAAAGCTTAAAATCTAAATGAAAACTAAAGTCCTAAAAAATATAAAATATAATAAACTAAAAATAAACTCCTAAAAACAAATTCTAATAAAACTAAAAACTAATAAAAATGAAAATGAAATTTAATTATACTAATGAAAATAAAATAGAAAAATAGAAAATAAAACCTAGAAAATACTAAATAAATCTAAAATAAATCCTAAAAATAAATTGATTCAAACTAAAAATCTAAAAAATAATAAAAAAGGACAAACAAAACACACACATGGTTTGGGGTAGGTTTAGGGACGGTTTAGGTAAGCTAGGATAGTAGACAAGGGTATTTAGCTCCATAAAACGGGCATTTGCCTCGATATATAGATTTTGACACCGCAAACGGACGTTTGACCTACAAGATAAACATTTAAGTGCATAAGACCCATATTGCTAAGAATTAACAACTAAAGTACATCTATTTGGGGTATAAATTGTACAGTTTTGGGTGCTTATTACACCACCCCCAAACAGAGCATTGCTAGTCCTCGAGCAATAAGATAGAGAGAAAGAGAAAGATAAGTAACCAAAAGTGTACCACTTTCGCGGGCACTTGCGATTTCACTTAGCATGTGCAACAAGCCTTTAAACCTATAGGTTGCCCTACAGGACGAGTTGTGTCTCGTGAGGGTTTGCATGGAATATACCCACAAAATTCTTATTTGCAAAATGATTTATTAAAAGGTAGTCAATCTCTTATTAGACATAGAATGATCTCACAATTCATCATGAAATAAATGATTTCTGAAATACAAGCTAGAATGTGTAAAAATATTAGCTAAGTAAATACTAAAGGCACATCCTTCCTAGAACTCAACATGTGTAGTGTGAATCAGTCAAAAGGGGTCGAGTATCGCAAGAGTAATACCTAGATTGCCTCTTCGGAATCAACGCTTCAACTTCAAATCTCACTGATATATGTCTCTCAAACGAACTTTTTAGATTAGGGTAAGTGTATCTCTCTTGTGTGTGAGTAGGTGAGTAAATGTAAGCAAGTTCAAACGTCTCACACACACATAAGAAAGAACGAATAATTAGAAAGAAAAATGATCTCATGAAATAAATGCTAATCACTATAGTGAGAACGTCGAGTTATTCACCACTTCGACTTTCATTTGCCCGAACACCTAGGAGGAACATGGATGTATATGGGTGAGGGGAAAATGAAATGGGATATGTGGGATGCGATGAGGTAGGATAGGATGGGATGATGATATGATGGATGGATGGTGGATATGTGATGGGTAAAAGATGGATGCGATATGCAATGTGAGAGAGTGTATAGAACTTTTAGGCACAAATGTCTTTATTACTAACTACAAACTCTCTTTCTCTTTTCTTTTCTTTTCAATTTTTCTTTTTCTCTATTTTTTTCCTTCTATTTTTTCCTTTTTTTTCTCTCACTTTTCAAACCAACAATGAAGGCATTTAACATTTTGAATCAACACTCTTTTATTTGAAATGATGGAAGATATATGAAATGAGTGGGGAATAACGGTGAGGGGAATATATATGAAATATGGGAAGTAATGGGTGGATGAATGAAAATATGATATGGAAAAGTGGTAAGTGTATGGATGAAAATCTAGTATTCGGGACAAATTTCAAGACACACGTTTCTTACAACTCGAAAAAGATGTCATTCTCACTGATCAAGCCAAAATTTTAAAGAAGACAAATGAGATCATACAACAATTTAGTGCGGACCCAAAAGAAGTTGAATCAACTTGTGGCTCGGAGATTGCGTATAACACTCTAAAAGGGTAAAAGGCACAAATCTCAAAAGCTAAAGTCTCTACTATTGATCCTTAAGGTTTTCTTGAGAATTGTAGTACTCCTCAACTCTAAACCGTAGTGACGTGATAAGTGCCAAATTTTGTTGAATCTAGAAATTTATGGTGCAACATGCCTTATTACGTATTACATAAGCTATTTAGAGTAAATATTCTCTAGCTTGATTCCTAAACTTTGAAAGATGGATAATTGAAAATTCACATCAATGAGTGAGATGAAAGAAACTGCACGAAATTTTAAAAATCAGGTTTAAAAATCAAAAATTTTCAAAAGAGGTACGATTTTGATCAAATTCCCCACCCCCAAACAAAAGGAACATCGTCCTCGATGTTAGGTAAAATGATCTTTTAAAATTGAGAGCATAAGGTAGGAAAGATATTACCATAATGAACCTCTAATGAAGTGGAAAGATGTAGCAAAGAATAAACCTGAATAAATGATAAGAGAAAAATAAAGGTGTACAAGTCTATAACATGGTAAAGCATTGGGTTATGTAAAACACCACCCCCAAAAAAGATGAGACTAGTACAAGAAACGCGGATTGCCTCCCGATAGTGCTAAGTTTAATGTCTTCAGTTAGACCGAACCATTCTCACCCTAAAGATAGGAACTAGGAAAGCTCGGGGTGGCAGAAAAATCGGGTGATGAGAATCACCCCCAAACAAGACTGAAGCGTCAGTCTTGTTGGATAGAGGCTAAAAATGGGTCAATGCACTTGTATGGAAAAGTGCATCAAACGATGCAAAGCATCAGTGGACCATGGGTGGGTGGGAATTAGGGAAAGGGTAAGAAAGGCATGGGTGATGAAGCATCGATCACGGGCCTTATTGAGCCAAACTGTGAGGGAAACAAGGGCCCTATAAGCATGATTCTCTAATTGGTGACGGAGGAAAAATGGTTTGTTAAGTGGAATAGGTTGGGGATCATATAAATCACACGACCATTCTATAAATTGGCAATGATAATGGTCGCGCTGTGACACGCCAGGGAGCTGTTGAGAAAAATCAACACCACAAGAGAGAGGCGGGTATAGAGTAACATGCTTGGTGTCACGGTGGAGAGTATCACCATAAAAACTCTCGAGAAAGATGGAGGATGGTTATAGGTTAGGATCTAAAAATGTATATAGAAACTTGAAATGTGTAAAATCAAGATCCAAACCAGGTGGTGGGGTGAAAAGGATAATGGGTGGAGGAAGATGATCCAACTCAAGCGTGGGAGACACACACTCATTGGGAGGAGTAAAGGAATACTCACAAGGGAGTGTGGTTTCTAATGATGGAGTGGTCAACTTTTCTCTAAGAGTAGTATCTGGGAATGTGGTGGGTGGGTAAGGCGAGGCACCAAGATTTAAGATAGAGGAATCACTAGAAATATCAGGCTCAAAGGGAACCATGCATGGAGGTACATCATCCATATCCGGATAGGTAGGAGCAATCACGAATTCTATCTCGGGAAAATGATCAACACTCGTAGCTTGAGCTAACCTAGGATAAATTGGTTCCTTGGGAACACAAGGGTGAAGCTTAATAGGTGTAGACTCGGGCATTTTTTTGGATTCAGCGAGAGTGGGAATGTGAACCTCAAAGTGGGGTCCATGATGACATGGTGGGATTGGATTAGGCTCACTATCGAAAGGTAAGTCAACACAATTGTCTACTTGGGACCCAGACCATGGGATGATCTCAACTTCGAGATTCTCGGGAGGATAGGGTTGGTCACACTCAAAATCTATGTCACAAGATGACACATCATCATCACACTCGGGTGCAACGATGGGTGGAGCCATGAGAATGTCCGACTCTCCCGCACACTCAATTTCATTTAATCATTGTTCAAGCCTTTGGAGAGCTTGAGTTTGAATTTGAGTGGCTTGCTCTTGCTCGAGTATGAACTTTTGCAAGAGGCTTTCGAGAGTGGAGGTGGATGGTGGTGGAGTGATGGGTGGTGGTGGTGGTTGAGGTGGACACAACTCTTTATGATCATGGCTATATGGAGAATACTCAAATGAAGTGTGTGGAGTGGGGCCAAGTCCATCATACACGAAAGTATCGCTTTCGTGATGGATAATTGGTTGATACTCATGGGGTGCGTAGTGAGAAAACTTATCGTGAATGGGTGCACAAGGTTTCAATGATGACTGCTGGAACAGGTGAAGATCCACAACATCGGGTTGGAAATCGTATTGCATGGAAGGGTGATCAGGCCTCCACGAATATCTCGGGTACTCACACAATTTGGGATTAGGTATAGCAGGGTAGTAGGCCGAGGTGGGTTCCAAAACAGTGTCATATAGATACACATGGTCCATGGTTGGTTCAGATGGATCTGGAATGTAAGGGCACTCATGGGACATGTGATCGGCATAATAACAGTGGGTGCACAACAAAGGAGTAGACACGTCGACACTTGACACCGGGGTTAATGGAAAATGAGGTGCATGCATGGACAGGTCAAGAGTATCAAGGGCACTCGTGAGAGAGGTGAAACCACTAAAAATATCATAAAGAGACGGATTGGAATCACTCTCACACGTGTCACGTGTCAATGGAAAATTACCAAAGTAGTCCCGTAAAGGACGTTCTTCAGCCATGTGGAGAGAAATATTTTTTGGAGTTTTTTAAATTTTTTCAAAAGGAAAGAAAATATTTTTGGATATAAAGAAAGAAAATATTTTTGGACATTTTTAAAAAAATAATAGAAGAAAATATTTTTGGATTTTTGGGAAAAATAAAGGAAGAAAAATATTTTTTGATTTTTCTAAAAATCAAAGAAAGAAAAAAATTTGGATTTTTTGGAAGAAAAGGTGGGGAAAATATGGACTCTTGATTTTGACGAACAAACTAAAACCGACTACCGAAAAATGAATTGGACACACACACAAGTAAAGAAAATTTCCTAACTAGAACATAGCCAATTTTTATCTTTAAACTTAGTGAAAGGGGTAGTCAAATTTTAATTAAGTCCGCGGGCGATAAAAATCACGAAAATATTTGTGATCGCATTTGCATAATTTTCTCCTATTGGGCTACCTAGTTAATGGATTTTAAATTTAGTGATGGCTAGAGTAACACACAATTGGTAAGCGAGTGAGTCGAATGATGAAATCCCTTCTCGTGAGTGATCGAGTGTAGGTCATAGTCAATTAATTCATCACACCATTCGAAAACAAATGCGAGAATAAAATCAAATAAGAGCAAACAAATCACACAAAAGAATTGACTCGCTAATAGGAGTGGCACGAGTGTTTGAGAAATGTACCTCCCATGGTTTTTACGTCGTGGGGTGCCAAAAAATTTGAGTCGACCGGGGGGAGATCACTCCTATCTCAGTCGTCCCGAGAGTCCTACCGACCCAAGGTAGAGAGGCTTCTAAATCCTCGCCTATGGATGCCCTCTCTCTACCTTGTCCGGTTTTCCTATCACGCTTTCTTCAATTGTTACAATATTAAATGGAAAATAAATGGTGTCTCTATGCACCGCAATACAAGCCAAGGATAAAAATCATAAATTCAAGCCTTCTAAAAAAATGGAACTAAAAAAAATAATAAAGTGCGAAAAATGAACTACAATTTGAAATCCGCTCCAAGTGCTTCACGCTCACAAGAACGGAAACGACGCCATTTGATAGAAAGAACTTTTCGGTGTATTTGTTGTTGCTATACAAGATCCTCTAATCAAAACTTCAAATACCTACAAAATGTAACAACTCAAGTGTAGAGGTAAGTAAGGGTATCAATCCACTTTCAAGGGGGTAAATCTTGAGACAAATTCAATTGTAATTCAATTGTTATTTTCTTTTTGTGCTTTTTAACTTTTTCTAATTTTTTAGCTTTTACAATATTAAAACAAGAGGGTGAGATGAGGTTTAAACTAAACTAAATTAAAATGTGAGATAAAAACAACTAACTAGAAAGTCACTAAAATGAAAAATAAAGTCAAACACTAAAATAAGAGATAAAGTTAGGTAAATAATTGTGAGAAAAATTAAGGAGTGGGATTACACCATAAATTATAGCTATTCTAACTAATTAATTTAATTAATTGAATTCTCCCAAATTAATATCAAAATTACAAATCAACTCTCGTTGCAAATGTAATTTTAGTAGTAACCTTTTAAAAAATTAAGTTTAACACCCCACAACTCTAGAAAAATAGATCCACACTCATTTTAATTAATCACCCGCTAGGATCGATCGATTAAAATTTATGCCAACCTTAGAAAATAAATTTAAAGTTGAAATTCAAGTTATAATACCCCACTTAAGAAACCCCTATCTCTAGTTCGAATCTAAAATGGGTATTATAATTAGGGTTTCGATTTTCTCTCGAAAATCAATTACCCTCTCTCGAGGCGTATATTTAAGGGTGATGGATCAAAAATAACATTCAAAGGGAATTTTCAAGTAATCAAACTAATTAAAACTAAAATAACATTAAATAAGGGTTTCCCCCTTAGCCTAACATGATATGAAATATGACAAATTAATAATCAAAGGCATAAAATAAATGAGATGAGAAAAGAACAATCAAACCCCAATCTCTTGATGCTTAATTGATCTTCAATCCATGAGTTGAAATTCATAATTCATCAACTTGAGTGATCCAAACAATATTACATAAAAAACTTACTCAAATTAATCCTGATACATTTATCACTCAATAATATCAAAAAAAAAAAAAGAAAAATGAAAACTATTTACAAAATGGTGTTTATCCTAATTTATTTCTAACCCTAAACTTTCTCTCTCTAAAAATTCTTATCTATCTAGCTCTTTTTTTTAATATGGGGTCCTCATCTTCATTTATAGTAGGCACATGGAGCATGGGGGTATTTTTGGATAGACAAAAGTGCAAGAGGGTGTGTAAGGTATTGAGTGAGGGTAAATTAGGAAAAATGGCAAGGGAGCATGTGGATGGTGAGGTTATGAGAGAGTGGGGATAAGTTGGGGGGCCTTTTTGGAATTGGGGTTAAAAGAGGATTTAACACATGTGCACAAGTGGGGACTTTGGCTTTGGTTTTTTGTGCAGGTGGTAAGTCGTGGCTTGGGGAGAGATGGGTATTTGGGTTTTCAAATGGGTTTGGGGTTTGAAATGGGTATGGAGGTATGGATCGGTTTTGGTAGGTCACGATCGGAAGGTTGGAGTAGGGGTGATGTTGGGTAGTTTCCGGTGGTAATGGACTGTCGGCGGGTTTCGGTTTTGCTAGAGAGAGGAGCGGGTGAGGTCACGACTGAAAGTCACCGGAGAGGGGTTGGTTCCACTGATTTTGGAATGGAGTTACGATCGGGGTTTTTGGGTTGCTGGACAATTGGTGAGTTGTCGTCGGAGATGACGTGAGATGGGTCAGCACGTTGGCGAAGGGGTTAACGGGGGTTTGCGACAGCAGCGAGTTGCTGGTAGCCGACGATTTAAGGGGGAAGGTGGTTCTGGGTTTGGGACCCCAGCGATCGGGGAAGCGCCGCCATGGGTTGTGTGGCGGTTTGGCCGGTGCTGGAATGGAGTAGATGTTTTCGGGTATGAAAGTTGGTAAGGAAAGAGGGTTTCGGTTTTTGGAAATGAGGTGGGTTAGTAATGGAGGAGAGAAAGTGTGGATGGTGATGGGGGAAGAAGATGAGTTGGGTGAAGGTTGTGTGTGTGAAGGTGTATTTGGGTGAAATGTGGGTGAGGGAGTGTTTTGTGTGTGAGTGGGTTGTAGGGTAATCGGGTGTGTGTGTATTAAATTTGTGACCCTAAAATAACACTAACTACCTAAAAATAAAAATAATCAAACAAAATATAACTAAAATAAAAATATTAAAACAAAAAAACTAAAATCTTAAGATTATGTAAAAAATAAAATAAAACAAAAGAAATAAAAACTTAAAATCTAAATGAAAACTAAAGTCCTAAAAACTATAAAATCTAATAAACTAAAAATAAACTCCAAAAACTAATTCTAATAAAACTAAAAACTAATAAAAATCAAAATAAAATAAAATTATACTAATAAAAAAAAGATTGAAAAATAGAAAATAAAACCTACAAAATACAAAATAAATCTAAAATAAATCCTAAAAAAATTATTCAAACTAAAAATCTAAAAAATAATTAAAAGGGACAAAAAAACACACACATGGTTTGGGGTAGGTTTAGGGACGGTTTAGGGTATGCTAGGAGAGTGGACAAGGGTATTTATCTCCATAAAATGCGCATTTGCCTCGATGTATAGCTTTTGCCATCGCAAACGGACATTTGACCTACAAGATAAACATTTTAGCGCATAGGACCAATATCGATGAGAATTAGTAACTAAAGTACTTCTATTTGGGGTATAAATTGTAAAGTTTTGGGTGCTTATCAATCCACCCCGGCCATTAAGAAAAAACTCCCTTCATCTCTTCCCTGAGAACTTTTTATTACACGATTATGCCATTCGGGCTTAAGAATGCAGGGACTACATACCAAAGGGATACCACAACCATATTGTATGATTTGATGCATAAGGAGGTCGAAGTCTACATATACGACATGATTATTAAGTCTAAGACTCGAGAAGGACACATTCCTACCCTCCAAAAGTTCTTCGAACAACTACGGCGATACAAAATAGTGTTAAACCCACAAAAAATTGTTTTCGACTTCACCAAAGGAAATATTTTGGGATTCATGGTTAGTAATAAGGGAATCGATGCAAAACCTACCAAACTAAAACCATATTCAAAATTCGAGACCTGAACAGATAAGGAAGTCCGTAGATTCTTGGGAAAATTACATTACATCAGTTAATACATCACCCAACTATCTTCTATTTATGAACCAATCTTCAAAATCCGAAAGGATTTTTCCAAAGTTTGTAATGAAGCCTTCCAGGATGCCTTCAATAGAATCAAGAAATACCTTACCCAACGTTTGGTACTCATGCTGTCGCAGCCTGGTCTCCCTCTACTCTTGTACTTGACCATAACAGATACTGCAGTAGGGGACTTGATAGCCTAATATATTAAGGAAACCTACAAAGAAAGAGATATTTACTATGGAAGTAAAAAATTAGTTGGGTACAAAGTGAACTGCACTACCATGGAAGAAAGCATGTGTTGTCATGGTCTTGGTCACTCAAAAGTTACGGTACTACATGGTCGATTTCCCCATTAGACTTGTGTCCCGAATGGATATTATCAAATATTTTATTGAGAAACCCAACCTATTTAGCTGAATGGCCTGATGGTTGATGCTACTAGCTGCGTTCGATATTGTGTGTCACACAAAAATCCATGAAAGGGAGAGCCATCTCCAATTACCTTGCTGACCACCCCATGGAAGAAGTTGATGTTTGGGTCTCTCAATTATCGAATGAAGATATTCTTTGCACCTCTCAAGAGGAACTTTGATGGAAAATGTTCTTTGACGGTGCTAACAACAAGAAGGGATAAAACATTGGGATACTCGTGATCGCCCCTGACAACTCTTACACTCCCATTACCGTCAAATTGGATTTTCCATACACCAACAATATGACATAATATGAGGCATGCGTTGTAGGCCTCAAAATCACCCTAAAGAAAGGTATCAAACACCTGGATGTCTACGAGGACTCTACCCTAAGCATCAGTCAAGTCCTTAGAAGATGGAAAGTCAAAAATAAAAAGCTCTTATCCTTCCATGCCTACCTACAAGAGTTGACCTCCCTGTTTCGAGAAATCACCTTCCATTACTTACCTTGTGTGAAGAACATCTTAGCAGATGCCTTTACTACCCCAAATTCCATGGTCGACATGCCCGAGGGAATAACGATGGCCCCTTTCGTAGTCCAAAAATAAGCTAGGCCAACCCACTGCTGCCAAATTGAGCTCATCACAGAGGAAGATTTTGATATGGTCAAGTGCTAATACTATGATATTTGTGCCTCCTCAAACATGGTAGATATCCCCACGATGCTAATAAAAAATATCGTGTGATCCTTTGTAAATTGGTTGCCCAGTACATCATCTTCGATAAAGCATGATCAAGAGTAACTTCGATGGAACCCATTTACATTGCATCACAAGGACTGACATTGAATAAATGATGTATAGCATCCATAACGGGGAAGGTGGAACCCACATGAGCGGTCATATGATTGCTAAAAGGATTATCTGTCAAGGGTATTATTGGACCACCATGGTTTAGGATTGCACCACCTACATTCGAAGAAGCCTAAAATGCAAGTAGTTTGTTAATCTCCAGCACTTGCCTCCTCGAGAATTGTATAACATGACTTCTCCCTAGCTATTGTCCATCTAGGGCATTGACATCATTAGGAAATTCACACATAAAGGCTCCAATGTTCATGATTTCATCTTGGTTACCATTGATTACTTCGCCAAATGGGTCGAAGGTGAGTCATATGTAGTACAGAATGCCAAGAAGGTAACCAATTTTATTTGAAAGAACATCATCTTTCGATTTGGGGTTCTCTATGATCTAGTACCAGATAATGGGTCACATTTCAAATTGAGAACTGGAACTACTCGATGATTATAGGATTAAGAGACAAAAATCTTCTCCCTACTGACCCCAAACCAATTGTGCAGTTGAAGCCGCCAACAAAAATCTCAAAGCCATCATCAACAAAATGATCGAGTGTTTTCGAGATGGGGCTAATCATATCACGTATGCCTTATCGGGCTATTTCACTTTAGTCAGGACATCTACTCAGGATACCCCTTACTCTTTAGTGTACAACATGGAAACAGTCCTACCCATTGAGCTTGAAATACATTCCTTACGTGTTATAATTGAAAGCAGAGTCAGAGAGGAAGATTAGTATCAGAGATGCTTGACGAATTGTCACTCTTTGATGAAAAGAGTTCGATGGATCTATACCACTTGCAAGGGCACCATCAACGGATAAAACGATTATTCAACTAAAGAGTCAAGGATCTAGGTGTTCGAGAAGGAAACTTGTCCCTCAAAGAAATCATAGAACCCATGTGGGACCTCAAAGGGAAATTCAAGCCAAAATAGAGTGGCCTTTACATCGTAAAGAAGATCTTATTTGGTGCCATTGCTATGCTCACTGACCTTGATAGAGAAGAGACCACACGTCTAGTTTACCTCAACCGTCTCAAGAAGTTGTACCCTTAGTTAGAAATCTCGACGTACTACGACTCCTCTAATCCCCAGTCTACTCTAAAAAAAATTCTTTATTTTCTTTTACCCAGAACAACATGGGGAATGATCCTCTAAAAAACTTTTTACTCTCAAAATGAAACTCAGAAAGTTTTCAAACCCACTAGAGGTACGTAAGTAGCTCATATGCTTTATATGGGCGTGGTTCCCTTCTTTTTCATAAAATGCTATTATTTTCTAACC
Source organism: Sambucus nigra (assembly GCA_949130495.1). NCBI lineage: Eukaryota > Viridiplantae > Streptophyta > Magnoliopsida > Dipsacales > Adoxaceae > Sambucus > Sambucus nigra. The sequence goes on along the minus strand of OX422207.1, from coordinate 302,320,566 downwards.
TCCTAGAACAACGTTCATTTTATCATTTACCTGAACAAAAGGCTTATGTATTCCTTAGGGATTAGTATAGATAATTCAAATGTAAATCAAGAGTCGCAATAATATGATCAAAATATTTTTTTATTTAAAATAGGGGAGTTTAGTACAATTACACAAAATATTATTAAAGGGAGTCAAAACAACCACCCTCCGCTAACTAGACTATCCCTAAAACAAGCCTAATAAAACTGTGTGTAAAACAAGACTATCCAAATCTCCAAAAATTATTCCAAAATCTAAAAAAACAAAAACATATAAACACAACCCAATCACATAAAAGCATCAATTGAAATAATCCCAGCTTCACAAAAGACCCTATTCGTAGCTACCGGAAGACCCAACCCCATCATCATTCGCTCCTTGAGGCCCCTAAAGTTCCCCTACCCGATTAGTATTACGAAGGTGCTCCATAGAATGGTATGCCATAACCTTCCTATAGAAAACCACTACTCCGCCCTCCATAGTATCAAAAAGGACAAACCACCTATGGCTGATCACCTCTGCCAAGATCTTCTCCATGACCTGCTTCCACGACCATTTTACATAATCTTCGGATGCATGCTAGACCCTTCCTATAGATTGATATGGATGGGTTGATGGACGACGATTATCCCATAAATAACCTAACCTCATGACCATGGATTCAGTTAAATCTTCTACAATAAAAGAGTCTAGTGCCTAAGGAGCCACTATTTTCTCCCATCCGAATTGGTGTAGAAAACACAGGGGGGAATAGAATGAGGTTTATCAAAGGCCAACTAACCTAATTTATCCATATTTTCTCAGTTCCATAATAGGTTGAATCTCTCCCCACCATGGCACCGCTCAACGAAGGCATCAAACTTCGTCCTCCATGAACCAATTTACCCAGTTCTCTATGGATGGGACGAAATTGTTGGTATGTCGAGTAAAAAAATTTAGCACCATTTCCAAGGGGTACTCAGGGGGAATCGCCAAGAGAAATCTCTTTGCTAGAAAAATGTGCAATATCACCGAGCTCCCTCTCAAAAAATCCGAGCACCCTTCCCGCCAAGCATCTAGATCGTTTAGGGTCTTCGTCAGTATTTCTACCATAGGATTGAAACGATAAGACATCCATGCTATGATTGAAGCCAACTAAGGGTGCACCATTAGGTCCCTTGTCACTGGAAAGAATCTCAAAGCTAGGTCCAAGGCAACAGCTCTGACATGGCATGCATCATTGAAATCCCTCAAATGCATAGTATACAAGATAGTCAAAAGAGAGATCATCCCCCTAGTGACCAATGGCTAAGACAATGAAGGGTAATTGTTGAGCAACTCTGCTAACAACATCTGTGGAGACCAAGAAAATTCAAATAGATCTACTGCTACACTGGGAAAGTGTTATTAGGTCGGGCAACCCTAATCTAAACTAAATCATAAAACTTGGTCTTTAGAGCACCGGATTTTCATTGGCGCTACCAACATATTCAAATCAATATCCTGGTTACACCACAAAGATACTCGACGCAAGTTGAAAGATCAGTAGTCCACGTTATACAGGCACATGGCTTCTAGACTCTTAAGGTATGAAGAGAATTATAATTTCATTGTAAGTGCCATTTGGGAAATAATGGAGCAGAAAGCAAGAAATAAGAAGGAAGAGAAAATGATAATCGATGAAAAACTACACCCCTTTTACCCCTTTTTATACAAAAAGGCCTTGGCTGAAAATAAAAAACCTAAAGAGCTCGAAATAATGCCTACCTTAAAAAGTAGTCAGGGCTACAACAAAGTGCAATCAAAGCCTTAGGGTGATTTGACTTGACCCATATGACGATAGGCAGGACAAGGGGTGTGTCAATCGACAACTTCCTTATTTCAGAAAGTTCTATATTTCCTTTTTGATAAAATCAAAAACTCAAAAGATAATTCCTTATTTTATGACCCGTGGGTTATTTCTCCTAAAATTATCCATTTTACCCATCATTTTTCATCATGAGTCTAAAAATCTATTTTCCAAAAAACCATCCCATTATTTTTACAGTCTCAGTAGCAAAGTAAAAAAATCATATAGAATAAGTCATTAAAACTTGAATTAAAAATAAAAATCTGCTTCATATATATCCTGCCATTTCACGATTACATTTTTCAGGTAGAAAAATAAATAGAAATAAAAAATGGGACTCAACCCGAACACACAATCTATCCCTATAAACCTTCAACCCCTACAGCGGACACGCTTCCCCGGCAACAAGTTGTAGAATATCAACTCCTTGAGAACGATCCCTCATCTGAGGTAGCTGGAAGAACCAGATAAGAAGGAATAGAGTCCTTCATATTGGTAGTCGGAGAGGCCACCCATTGTCATAACCCGCCTAATTCTGGCGTCAACCGCCACTAAAACTTAGTCGGGCGTGCGTCAATAAATTACCATTCTTCGCATGAGACAAATATGAGACGTAAATAGATCAATCCTCAACATAAATAATTGAATCAGTCTCAATTGTTAACAATAACTAAACGATAAAAGATCCATCACATGCTAAACTCCAAATAAAAACTAATCTCCAATAATATAAAACTGAATAAAACCCATACAACTTTGAAACCGAATGGCGCAATCAAAACCATAAACTATGTCTCAAAGTACATACGAAGGAATTGAAAACTAAACTAAATCAACACGCATAAGGTAGAGCAACTCCAACTTCACCTCCAAGCAAATCCTAAAATAACTCTATGCAGGTTCTCTAATTACTAATTCTTGAAAAGTTAGTCAACGCACGAGGTCAGAACCCCGAGCATGAATACACACTACTCCACTCAAATAGGATCCTTGAATCCAAACAGTAGCATTATACGCAATAAATATCACAATAGAATATTTTAATTAAACGAGACAGTTAAACGCGATAAATATAAAACCATCTACTCGCAGGAATCCCCATTTAAAAATAACACATCAATATGATTTTAAATTCCCAAGTCCCGCAGAGTTAATCTTTTATTAATTAAGCCAAATTACCAAATTTCTCAATTATTTATGTTATTACTTCAATAATTATTAGGTATGGCGTTCCTCCCACCTCGGGTGATAATTCACCAAAATTAATTATAGGGGTCCTCTCGCCATAGGTGATTTCTCCACCAAAATAGACATCCCCTCGTCAAAATGCTGGCTAGCCCGTTTAAAGTGTCGGCCCTCACTGATTGACAAGGTTCCACACTCGACATGACATAAAACGTCGATTGGCTCATTTAAACTGTCGGCCCTCAGTGATTATGTCGCCATTATATTTTAATAACCGTCTTAGTATCTTAGGTATTAATCCACAATTTTCTCATATTCATAATTTCAAATTACCCCACCCTTTTATCGATGTGAGATCCTCAAAATACCCCTTAGTCATATACCTAAGGTTTCTCAAGTTATCAATACGTCCTATTCGATGTATAGGATAGAATTCTAACATAAGCTTCGACCTAGTCTCATGCTTAGGCTAGCGTAACGACGATAAAGTATCGAAAATCTGCCCACCCCCAAAATGATAAACATGTGATAATATACCCTCACTAGTACCATACCTAGAAGGCGTAAAGCATCAAAAGGTTTACCCACTAGTCCATTTTCTAGAAGGCATCCCAAAATATAAGGAGAGGATAAATACCCAACAACCCATCGTCACAAAAGCAATTAATAAAACCAACAAATCACATAAAAAATAACAATTAATCAATGTACCAAACTATGCATGATAGCCCAATTGAATTAAATCTTAATTTAATTATCACATCGGAAAAAAACCCAATTAATCTCATTTAATTATTTTAAATTAAATACACCGAGATTACATCATTAACATATCATATTTCCAATTTTATCATCTTAAAACAAATCACGTGAGTTATACGCCCCCAAATCAATTAATTCAAGACTAGGATTTTTCTACATGCAACCTACACCAACAAAACCCAAAATTCACTCATGAATATTATTCATATTAAGAGATTTCATAAAAACAACCCCAAGTTTTATGTGTCCACTTTCTCTAATTAGATTCCTAATTGATTTTAAGAAAAACATGAGATTAAAGTTTAGGAAACACTTAAAACGCATAATACGAAAGGAAATGGATAGAGTATTCCTGCCTGTGATTAGCTGGACAAAAATTTGAGTAGAAGTTTGAACTCCTCTTGAGAAAACACCAATTAAGACTTCTAATCTATGGTTGAAATCTTGAATAAATCTGGGATTATGGTTTGTAGATGAAAATGGAGTAAATTTTGAGAGGTCTTCTAGTTGAAAAGTTTGAGAAAAAGTGATTTCAAAAGTCCATCCATGAAATAGTTGTGATATATAAAGGATTAAGACTTTGATTGAGAAAAGAGTTATAATCATATACAAACACTCGAAAAATCATTAGAGACGATCAGATCATCAAAGTGGCTTAAAATTTTCGTATGTTGTAGTGAACGGCGAGACACGACTGCTGTGAAAAATTCAGCTCGATCGGACAGTCGGATTTTTAAAAATATTTTTTTATCCTCCTTAGCTCGGATCCTCCCCTGATTTTTATACAAAAAGTTTCCAAATTTTAATCCCGATTTAAACTCCACTAAATTTTTTTTATATATATACAAAAAAAACTTAATTAATTGTTAAAAATAATTAAATCCAAAATTTTATTTTTCTCGAATTTTTCAAAATTAGTTTAAAAATACCTATTTATAAAAAATCAAGGTTGTTACACCCAGTCCCTGATGTTCTTTAGCCAAGATACTCTGCCCTTCCCGAAGTCGTAGGAGGCGGAGGTCTATTAACCAGATCATAAATACATGAGGTCATCAGCCAACTCACTACAAAATCTAGGTAGTCATAAGTCACTGTCGTGTTTGTTTTGAGCGAATAATACTTGCCAAGCATCACCATCATCCTATCCTCATACAATATCTCTTGCACTAGCCTCATATACATTGGAGGCACTGCCGGTGGGACCTCCATCTCATGCACCATTATCCTCTGCATCTATGCATGAATTCTTGTCACCCCCATGTGCTGAGGAGACATCCCTTAATAATAAAATGCTATTTGTAATTCCCAACAAAGATCGGTATCCGTGTAAAGAAAGAAAATACAAGAATAAAACATGTGAGAATTACCTCCAAAAGGTATGTGACCCCCATAAAGGTCTGACACTAGCACCAGTTGAATGCATTCAGAGAAGAATGAAGGGTCAGCAAGGTGAGGCTCCCCATATCGTAGAGTAAGACACCAGAAATGATCCTTAAAAAGGGAAAAAACCAAAGATGAATGACGTCTCCACTTATTGTCACCAAGAAACCACCAATAAAAAAGCAATATAAATAATCAGGCGATCTACCTCACTTTCCGCCCATCAGTCTCACCAACCCTCTGACTCCAGAGCACCTCCCTAAGAGAGGAAATGGAGATAGAATTTCAAGAAACTATCCTACCTATATCCCCCAAAGCTTTCGAACCACCTTTGGCGTGAACTTCGCAATACGTTCCATCTTTACCTGGCAGATACTGAACGTCGATGGGAGTCACAGTCACCTCCCCCAAACCCAAGTTAATGGTGTGGATAGTGTCCCACCACCTCCCTCCCAAAGTACATAAAACCGCAATAGAACGCGGTGTCTCGTCCAAAGCCTGTGCCAGGCGAACAAAGCCATCAGAGGTAACTACCCAGTGCACTGCCACCAGAAGACTCTCACACACATACTTCAATCCTGTCATCCCCTTGGAAGGTATGCTCGAAGGAATTATGTCAATCTGTCAAAATAAAAAAGAATGAATTGAACTTTTCATCAGCATAAGAAAATAAAGAAAGGAACAATTAGAAAAAGGAATGCCAAAGGTCACTATACTTACATCGCCACTAGGGTTCCACACCCTACAAGAGCGATGGTGTGAGGGATCACTCAAAATAAAGAGATCCTCAACTACTAGCTCAAACAAGTTAAATGCATTCTCATTGACCAAAGCAAGGAGCACCTGAGCTCGCCACTCTAGGCTCTCCCAATCATCAACACTCAACTACTCCAAGTTGTATTCCTTATTGGAAGAATCCGCCATTTGAAGTTTTGAAGAAAAAAGGACTTAGCGATGAACTCTAGAGAGAAGAAGTAAAATATTTAAATGTACAAAGATGTGAAAAATGAGGAGGGATCACCCCCTTTTTATAGGAGTCTAAACGACATGTGAATCGACATACCCCTTCTCATATGGATCGGCATTCACATGTTCTTCTACCTAAGGTAGCCCATTCCATTACCAAACGACAACCCCTAGAACATGCCGGTCGGCAACTCCCTGAAAATTTTGTAAAAAAATGCTAGAATAATCTAAAAATTCTCTGAAAAGTTTTGGCAAATGCCAAACAAGTATTAGAAGATTTCTTCACCAAGAAAACCAATTTCATCCCCTATAATTACCAATCAGATTAATATTACACTCTTACCCCAGCATAAACGCTAAATGTATTCTGCAAAATGGTGGATCCTAAAAGTACACTATAATTCCCGAGCGAAACGCAAAATCAAATTCTTCCCCAAATCCCCAGAGAAACTCCCAGACTAAACTTTTTCCTAAATCATCCACCATAAGAATTTCAGCTTCCCTGCTAAGATATCTCTCCTCAAAAGACATGACCTAGTCAGATGTCTTTCCCTAGTAGAGTTATAAGTACAAAAGACTCCCCAAAGAGAAAACCTCCATGTGTTACAACTTTATGTCCTCAAAATTGACCTCAACCCTCAAAATCATTCTCCTCAACTTTAGGTCCCCATAATCGACCTCGGCCCTCAGAACCGGTCGTCATAACTTTAGGTCCTCAAAATTGACCTCGACACTCATAATTGGTCTCCTTAACTTTAGGTGCTTAAAATTGACCTCGACCCTCAGGATCGATTATCCCGTACATTATCCTAGATCTTCCTAATCGACCTCAACCCTCTGAACTAGTCATCCTCATCCCTTTGGTCCGCATAATCAGCCTCTTTCCCAAACATCCATGTTGTGTCTATTTGATGGCTTTCACTTGTTCCAAGATCATCTGTCGAGGGCCTCAATATACACGACATTTTAGGACCCCCTAAGACTCTCCTTAGGTCGCTAGCACTTTCCCATTCACCATAAAACCCTATGTCATACTCTGAGTATCGATCTAGAGGCCATCGGGTGCCTCGGGCCCCATTTGACTCTGATCAAATTTCTCATACAAGAAAAAGGTCAACGATTCTTCGAAGGTATATGAATCTCATTTCCAATGATCTGCCTCATGCGCGAATCGACCTTACTATTCAGATAAATGGTCCATTTTATTATCAAAAATCAATCTAGATGCCACCAGTGCCCCTAGGCGCCATTTTGACCGTGATCAACTTCCTCGCATGAGAAAAAGCTCAATTAATATTCAAAGTCATTTGAGTTCCCTTTCCAATGGTACCCCCCAATGCGCGAATCGACCTTATAATTCGGATGAACACTATGCTTTCCCTCAAAAATTGATTAGGATTCCACTACGTGTCTCAAGCTCCATTTAACTCCCATAAACTCTTCACCTTGAATGAGACTGAATGAATCTTCAAAGGGATATAAATCCCCTTTCCGACGGTCCGCCCTATGCATGAATCAGACTTACGGTACGGATGAACAACCCATTCTACTCCAAAGGGTCCCAAGCAGTTTTGAGCCCTGTTTGATAAAGGTTAACTCTTCGAACCAAATGAGACGGAATGCATCTTCGAAGGTCTATGAATACCCTTTCCAATGGTCCATCCCATGCGTTAACTGGCCTTATGGTTTGATCGAACGATTTATTTTCCTATGAGAATCTCTTATCCGAACGACTATCAGGTGATTCCAAGCCCTGTTTCACAAAAGTAAACTCCTGAACCCAGGAAAGAACCAATGGATTCTTAAAGGGATCTAAATACCATTTCCAATGATATGCCCCATCATGATTCAAACTTAAAGATTAAGTTTTACAATAATTATTTTGAGAAATCTCCATGAGGTTTCCGAATGGAAAACCCATTTCCCTGCCAAGTGGCAGTGTGTATGGGGATGCCTGCTAATAATCAAGTCAAGTACAATGACGATGGGCACCCCATTTACCCTATATAAGAATAGAATGAGCTCACTTTGAAAGGGACCTCAGAAACATCTCTCTCAATGACCTCAATAACATTGTCTCTAAGTCGCATGGTCTACTTGTTGAAATCTCTCCTCCATATTTCATTTCCATCCCTTTCACACCCAATTTAGGAAAATACTTCCCCTCTCCTCCTACCACCTCCATCCACTTATAAGGTAATCCTATCAACAATTAAGATCAACCTTAAAGTCTCTAACGAAAGTCCAAACATCCTCATCTCCCTTTAAATTTTCTTATTTTCTCATTTATTATTTAATCCTTACTTTAGCATTTCATCTTTATTATTCCACACATATTAATAATCCCATTATTTATTAGTAGCATTCCACATAACATATTTCCATAAAAAACCCAAAAACAAGAAAAAACGGTTTGATCACAAATTCCAAACGGGATTACTCACCACATTTTCTTAAATTAAGACATCCTTTTTCTACACACACACATATAAATAAAATCCCTTGTTGGGTTTATGGGATAAACCCACCCTTATGTTACATGAGAACTATGCAAACTTTGATGCCTTTTTAGGTTACGTATGCATCTCAAGTTAGAACTCGAGACACGAGTCCTCTTTTTTTATTTTCATCCATATATTATTATACTTGTGATTCTTATTCGCGCGTTATCTAATATATATTATCATTTTACCATAACGATTGATGTCCCAATGAGAGTACACATTATGTTTTCAATTACTATCTTAGGAACACTCCTACGAATGAATTGATAAATTCTATTCTCCATCTATATATACACGCCCACACATTTCACGGGGTTATTAAGGAAAATAATAACAAATGCCCATGTAATACCAATAGGGCGGGATGATTTCCTAACACCTTCCCATTCTGTAACTTATCCCTTGAACCTCTGAAATAATTGGTTTCACAAGCATCAATATGTCTTTGATGCCGTTATCTCGAGCCGACATCATTTCTTTTTCCTATTTTGTGCAAAATAGGTTGGCGACTCTATCTCATTACATACCCCCACATCGATGATGATCAAAGCTCTCCTAGAAAGGTTGCAAGACCTTCTTCTTCTATCTCTCCAATCTCATGGGCGAGTGTCAAAACCCCTCCCCAGAAAGGAGGAAGGAAAAAAGAGTAAGAAAGAGGGATGGCTTAGCTTTGTCGAAATGATGTATTGGGCAGCCAGTTTGTGAACAGTCTCATGGTTTTTCTTATCTACATCTCTGGGATACCTAAAATATTTGAGAAGGTTCCAAATGTCATAGTTCCATAATCCCACCATGTCAGAGTCTTCTTCGGTGACAAGCTCAATGTGATAGTAGTGAGTGGGCGTAGCATTTTTCTGAACATGGAAAGGGGAAATTATTAATCCTTAGGGTATGTCGATTATGGAGGCCAGGGCTGCTAGGGAATCAATAAGGTTATTCTTCCAGTGAGGTAGTTAATAGAAGGTGACATATTTAAACTGGGATCCAACCTATTTTTAGGTGGGCATGGAAGGGTAAGAGTTTCTCATCATTGATTTTCTAAGTATTTATCCAATAATGAGGGAAGAGTCCCCATAGCCATATATGTGATTGATTCCTTTCTCAAGGGAAATATTAATACCTATAATGCATAACTTATACTCATCCATGATATTGGTGCAGGGGAAGTCCAGTTTGATGTCAATGGGGATGTAAGAGTCATCAGAAGCGATCAACAATATCCCAATGCCATATCCTTTCCTCTTAGTAGCTCCATTAAAGAATATATGCCACCTAATATCCTCCTGAGAGGTGTAAAGATTGTATTCATCTAGGAATTTAGAGACCTAAACCTCGATTCCTTCCGTGGGACGGTCGGCGAGATAATTGGTTACTGACCTACCCTTCTTGGATTTTTGTGAGACGTACACAATGTTGAACTCATCTAGCAACACCAACCAACGGGCCATTCATCTTAACTGATATGGTTTCTCTAGAAGGTATTTTATGGGATCCATTCAGGATACTATTTGATGGGTAAAGTAAGTATGTAGTGTCGTAGTTATTGCACGAACTAGACCAAGGTGACACATGCCTTCTTGAAGGTAGTGTAGTTGACTTTGTACCTGACTACTTTTAAATCTCATAGCATATATCTCTCTCTTTGTAAAAATATTCAATATATTGGGCTAATAAAGACACTAATAAGGTGTTGGTTATGGTCAAGTATAAGAGGATGGGAAACCTGGATACATCGGCATGAGCACCGGAGGTCGGGTGAGGTATTACTTGATTTGTCAAAAGTCTTCTTGGCATAACTCATTCTAAAATTTTATTGAGTCTTTTCATAGAAATTTAAAAATGGGTTCGCAATAGAGGTCAGTTGGTTAATGAACTGATTGATGTATTGTGATTTATCCAAGAATTCTCATATTTTCTTCTTTATCCAGGGTTTTGTCATCTCGAGTATGGCTTTCAGTTTGGTGGGTTCTGCTTCAATCCCTTAATCACTGGCCATGAATACAAGGAGTTTTCTTTTAGTGATGTCAAAGACACATTTTTTATGGGTTGATCTGCATCTAGTACTATCGCAGTGCTTGGAGGAATTTTCTTAGGGGGGGGGGTGGGATGGGACCTTATCGAATCTTTGACTTGATGATCATGTCATCTACATAGACATCGACCTCTTTACTAATGAGGTTGTGTAGGATAGTTGCATCGGCCCTTTTGTATGTATCCCCAACATTATTGAGCTCAAATGGCATGATGGTGTAGCAGAACGTCCCCCATGGGGTGATGAATGTCATTTCCTCTTCGTGGTTAGGGTGCATTTGATCTGGTTGTAACTAGAAAATCCATCGACAAATGATTCCAGGGTGTGGTTGGTCAGGTTATCCATAATCATGTAAATATTAGGTAGAGGATAATCATCCTTCAAGGATACTTTGTTTAAATCCCGATAGTCGATGCACATGCGGACTTTTCCTCCTGATTTTAGAAAGGGGATGACTTTTGCAAGACATGTACGGTATTCGACCACACGAATGAAACCCATATTCAGTTTTTTGATTACAACTTCTTTTATCTCGATGGACCATTCCGTTCGGAGATTTCTCAATATTTTCCTGATCGATTTTCATTTCGAGAATATTGGGATCTCGTTTTGATCTATCTCCTGGTCAATACTGGGCATGTCATTGTAGGACCATGCAAAGACTTCCATGAATTCCTTTAACATCACTTTGAATTATGCCCATTCATGATCATTGAGGGTGGATTATATCCTAATCTCGCACAAATATCTACTAGAATCAAGATTAATAACAATAGTCTCATCATCATTAGTTTCAACGCAATTATGTTTTTAATTTTTTCCTTATGGAAATGAGTTAAGATTTATTCATTTACAAAATCATCATCATCATAAGTTTCATTATAATCAATGAAATCAATATGAGGCACAATAAGATATTAGAAATCCTTGTTTATTTCATTCTCATGGAATACATCATTAAGAACCTCGTCAAAAGAGGCCACATTTACATTGACATCAGAAACAGGAGAAAGAAAAACAAGTGCATAGGTTTGTTCGATGGTGTAAACATCAGGATGTTATTAGGCTTGAGTGGGCAGGACCGGGATGGCATGCTAGTTTAGGAAAGGCGATTCAGTAGTTGTGATTTTTATGGATGGGTCTAACGGCGTAGCATCTTGGTGAATCATACGTAAACTCATATCCAGTGTCTACAGGTCAAATCACTCCTCAGTTTCTCTACCCTCTGATTTCTCAATGGTTTTCATGATTTCCTCAATCATAGATTTCACCTCGTGCTTCCATTATTCTCCCTATATATTATTATCTTGGAAGAAGATCACTAGGAATGATTTTCTCTTTTTCTCACAGAGTAATACCATGGTTCGGAGAACCAGAAAAGGGGGAGACTTCTCCCTCTTTAATAAACCTTCCATTTAGAGAGTCTTCTAAAATGGTATTTTCATCTTCCAGTATTCTTTTTTAACATGGTTGTCTGAGTGCTTTGAGTTCACCTGGTGAAGTTTGGTAGCCCAGGCTGCATTAGGGAAAGGCTTCCTTTAGGACTATTAGCTCAAAGACCCTTTGATGGCATTGTCCTTGCCCAATTTCGAGCATGAAGTTCATATTCTTGAACATCTGGATTAAATTAACGTTTCCATGAGGGATGTGTTCTATACCAACCTGGTATTTGAAATTATCTCCTATTGGGGAAGGGAGTGGGTTAATTATGAAGTCGGAGAGGAGAAAATCATTTCTACCATGTTGAATCTCCAATACTGATATCCTGGTGTTGGAATTGTCTGAACTGTCATCATCCCCAAGGATGATAATGACTGACCTTTAGCGAAGAACTTCAATTTACAATGGAGAGAAAACAATACTCCTTGGATGTTGTGGAGACATAGACAACCAAGGAGTATATTTAAAAATTCAAGGATTTCCACCAAAGGTTTGATAAGGAAAACCTCATAGTCTAACCTTTATAGAACCCATCACATCCCGAATGGTGTTGTCATAGGCATGCATGTCGACAAATGTGGAAGTGAAATCATTGAATTAAAACCCATGAAATTTAAGGTTCTGAGTGAATAGACATTCAGATCGAATCCATTGTCTATAAGTGATAGTGGAATTGTCTTCCCTAAAACTTCGATGTAGATGTTTATGGAATAACTTTGATTTGGGCCAAATTTGAGGATTCCTTTTTCGAAGAAAGAAAGGAGTCTGGTTGAGGATAAGGATACAACCATATTCACGGATTCTTTAGGAATGGTAGAGGGAGAAACTGTGAGTCCTAAGAGGAGCTTTATCAAAGCATTTTGGCATAACTAGGTAAAGATTCCCCATAAGGTGATGTTGGCTTTACTTTTCTTGAGTTTGTCGAGAACTTTACTTTCTTCAATGATCATCTCTGGCAGTAGTTTTCACTTATATTAGGTTTTCCTAATTGCAAAGAAAATGTTGGACATGATCTAAGCCTAGGGAAAAAATTGGGTATAAGACACGGTTTGACTTGTTTCTAGGCTCACAGACAGGGTCTCATTTTAAAAATAGGCAAACTAGGAAAAAATTCGGATGGTATGGTGACCCAAAAGTTTAGCAGAGTTTCTCACAGTAACCATCAAACGAATTGTGATTTACCTAAGGCAAACGCCTGTATGACATTTATGCATTTTGTGGGTTAGTGGACGGGTTCCCCTCTTTGGCATGACTTTCACTATATAACTCCTACCTATAAGGGTAATCATTCATCGATACATACAGGCAAGAAATTGACATACCTGAATGTAAATGAATTGCCTCGTGATATACCTCGTGGTGATGGTACGTGTGAGAGAGAATTTGACATAATCAACATACAAGAACGAGTTCCCTACTATATACCTCCCGTCGTGAGTTCGGTGAAGCACTAAGATGAAGGGTGAAATGTTCAATATACGATGAAGGCACGAGGCCAATGGAAGGAGAGAATCATATATCTTAGGTTAATCGGGCCCCACATGATCGGCACCCATCAAGAAGTTACCCCCAAGTACGGGACAAAATTTTGGTTAATATTGTCAGGATCTATTAATGTAGTGTGTAAAATGCACGAGTTTTTATTAGTATCTTATGGAGTTTTTTTTATTTTTATGCTAAGTAAGGGGAGTACTACCGTTATGAGGGAGAATATATAAATTGCATTAAATAAAAAGTAAAGCTACCATGGATCATGAAAACTACACAAAGTATGGTAATAGGGGAGCATGCGAATATGCAAGTGAGTGAGTTATGTAAGGTGCGAGAGTGACATGGGAATGGTGTAAGTTAAAAGCTTTGTGAATATATACAAGTGAAGGTGTGTTCTAGTGAGAATAAGAATGGATCATCTACAAGTGGTGTGTGAGATGTGGAAGTGAGCATGGAGATATACGCAAGTGAGAGAAGTGAGTATGTGCTCTAGGGAATCTAAGCATGGATAATCAATAAGTGGTGTGTGAGATGTGTAAGTAAATGTGATACTATATACAAGTTTAAGTGAGTGAAGTGAGCATGAAGAATATATACAAGAGGGTGTAAGGTGAAACATGGTGAGCATGTACAAGTGAGTGAATAGTGATATATATACGAGAAGAGAGCATGAGATAAATATACAAGATGTAAGTAATGGTGTAAAAGGAACATACAAGTGGGAGCATATGTACGCATGTAGAAAAGCATGATAATAAACAATAACACTCGTGTACAAATAGAGTTTAGTCCTCTAAAAATCCCCAGTAGAGTTACTAATGTGGCCATTCGGGTCGAATTCCTCTAGTGTGGGATTAGGCCTTGAAGTCGGGACGAGGGGAGCAAGAAGGAAGGAAGGAAGGAAGAAGGTTACCTCCCTCACTCTCTCTTCCCTTTTTCAGCCTTGCACGTGTGGGTGATTCAGGATATGGAGATCCACCTTTTTCCACTCATGTCGACATCTTTATTGTCCAACCTCGGATCTAAAATTGTCCATCATTAAATGGCGGTAACACGAAGAGATAGAGTTGTAAGCCTATTTTTCTCAAAACAGGTAAAAGAATGTCGTTGTCTTGAGATAACGAAATCAAGGTCAAATTGATGCATATGAAACCAAGTTATTCGAACGTCCAGTCACTAAGTTATGGAATAGGAAGGGTTAGTCACCCATTCAACACTTTAGATCTCTCACGGAATATGTTAATCTTCTCCTTTTTTCTCCATGATGTGTGTACATATGTTTAATATAAGTAACAGGAGGATGGAATTATCTGACACGCATTATGGAATGGATGGAACGTACTCAACAATAGGAGTGTACCCTAAAATAATCATAAGCAAAAGATATGAGTGTTAGACGAATCACGAATTGCTATGAAAAATTGAATGAGCATGTCGGACAAGACACAAGTATGTAGGAATCCAAGACCCACAAATATAGATGTAATATAATATAAAAAGGCAGAACTCGGATCGTGAGTATGGCCAAAGAGTTAGAAAGTAGCGCAGGGGTGGGGTTCAACCCATAAGTCCAAATGTAAGAATCCTCTTGTGTGATTTTTTGAGAAAAATGTATTTAAGTGTGGAAATGTGAGAAAATTGAAGTCATACTTTTGAAATTTATGAATAAACCCTCCTTTTGTCTTTTGGGGATTTTTATGAAAATAAGTTGTGTGTGATACTAATAATAAGAAATGAAGATTATTTTATGTGAGATGATAAACCAAAATAATGGAATATCACAAAAATAAGAATAAAGTGAATAATAGGACTTAAATGAATAATAGTAGAAAAGAATGAGGGAGGGACCTCCTTGATAATTTTTATTAGTTAATTTATAATTTTAGTATCCAGATTTTTGTAGTGGTATGAGGGTAGTATGGTAGGATCAGGTGGATGTCGAAGTGAGGTAAGGAGGTGAGGTGAGGGAATGTTGGAAAATGGACTTTTTTGGAAAATGGAAGGCTTTGAATTTGAGGAGAATGTTTGTTGATGGATGAAAGGGACATCTTTCCAAGGGTAAGGTCATGGACCTTAGGTTTAAGGGTGGTGTCAATCATCATGGATCCTAACCTACCTATCGGCATAGTGCCTACCTTGTTGGGTAAGGAAAAGCACACCTTGCCGATAGGCAGGGCGGTCCGGAATGGACTTTACAAAAAAAGGCATAAAATGCAAACCGTAAGTATATATCATGCATGGACGAGATTTTTGGAAAAGGAATTTGGGTACCATTGATAATCCATTGAGACACTCCCATGTTCGAGAGTTAACCAAAGTCAAACGGGTCTCGAAAGAACCTGATGGCCTCTATAGGGGAGGTTTTCGAAGGAAAATGGGTAGTTCATCCAAACTGTGAGGCGACATGATCGTTGGAAAGGTAATTCAGTGACCTTCAAGATTTCATTAAGCTTAGCTTGATTAGGGGAGTTGACTGAGGTCAAATGGGGCTCTGCATCGCTCGATGACCTTTTGGAGCAAAATGGGTCATTCATTCGAACTGTGAGGTCGGTTCATGCATAGGATGGACCATTGGAAGGCGAATTTAGATCCTTTCAAGGATTCATTGAGATTTTCTCAGAATGGAGAGTTGACAGGAGTGAAACAGGGTTTGGGAGCACCCCATGGCCTTCAGATCAGCACTCAAAGTAAAATTGATCATTTGTGCAGACCATAAGGCAAATTCATGCACGAGATGGACTGTTAGAAAGGGGATTCAAATCCTTTCAAGGTTTCATTGAGCTTCGGTCAAGTTGGAGAGTTGAGCAAAGTCAAAAAGGGATCAAGATCACCCTATGGCCTCCTGATCATTACTTGGAGTACGTCCCAGGGTTTACGGTGAGTGGATGAGTGTTAGGGACCTAAGGAGATTCTTAGGCGGGGGCCTATGATGGGGTGTCTAAAATAACATTTTCAGGAAATACAATACCAAGGACCTTGTGGGAGGAAGACTCATTTACACTTTCACCAGATTTATTCACTAGAGGATAAACATCGGGGGTTTGGATTGGCAGAGTTGGGTTTAATGGAATGCTTCGCCAGTTGCGAAGAGGATTATTAGATGGAGATATGTTCAAGGAAGATTCAGATATTTCAGTCTCAATGTGGATTATGTAGAGGTCCATTCCTATCATAATTGATCCAAATGATTCGTCATTATCCTTTCTATATGTGTTTTCCATGTCGTAGGAGCTTGAATTAGTAGACTTAATGGTTAAGGGTTTCACCTCCTACTTTAGGCCTTCAGTCCAAGTAAATTTGTCTTCAAAGAAGATTTTAAATCTCAGATTCAGCTTCAACTCGGTAATATCATACCATAGTTAGGGAAAACCGAAACTGGGGAAGTACTTTCACTCTTTGATAAAATGCCTATTTAGAGAGTCCCTAAAGATGACTTATTTCCTCTTCAATACTATCCTTCGGTACAGTTGACTGAGAACCATAAGTTAAGCTAAAGATGGTGGATATCATAAACCACATAGGGAATAGGATTTTTTTTTATAACAATTCATTTAAGGATTCTTGATGCTACGACCTAACGTGATTTTTGGTTATGGAATAAATATTCTTGAACGTTTGGATCACATGGACATTACCATGTGGGGTGTGTTCAAGACTAATTTTGTCTTTAAAGTTTTCTCCAAGTGGGAGACACATGGATCAAATGTAAAGCCTGAGAGGAACATGCCATTAGCAATATGTTGGATCTCTAAAACTAGTTTAATGGTACAAATGGAATCAGAATTCTCATCATATGCGACAATGGTAATGACTTAGTTGTTCGCAAAGAATGTCATCATCTAGGGAAGAAAAAATTATACCATTTTATTGTTGTGAAGCTACGGGTAACTAAAAAATAAATTTAAGAAACAAGGGATTTTAATGACATAAAATAATTTCTAAGGGGATATCGTTCCAACCCCTAGAATGAGTAGTATCGAACCCATGACTTCTTATTACAAGGACAAAATTTCCAATTTAGTCTATTTGTATGTAATTGACTTATTTTTGGAAAAAATCATGTTTGAGTCATAGATAGATTTTTATATTGCCACGATACCCACATAGCTTATGACATGTTTGCATTGAAGACATACCGGCCAAGCTTCAAAGATATATTATACTGAGTTTTATTAGTGCACATTTTATGTCTTCATTCAAATTGCATTCCAAATATCTCTTAGGTATGAGCGCATTATGTTTATGGAGTTTGAAAAGAGTTTCAAAGTATGGAAACTTTATTAAAACTAATTTTAAAATGTTTAAAATCATTTATTCTAAGTTTATCGGATGTTTAGAGTCATATGAAACACTGACTTTGGTTTAAATGGTTCAAACAACATGTGATGTCATTCGAATGACATCTCACTGTTGATAGAACGACATGTGGATCTCATTAGAAAGACTTGTCGACTTAATTATTTTATTTAAGGCATTTTTCTTTTAGAATTTCATAAGGTGTAGAACCAAATTACAGAACAAATAGTTTTGTTTTTCTAAAAAAATAGAACAAATAGTTTTATTTTTATGCACAAAGTTTTCTAAGTCTTTCAAAGATTAAAACCATACTTAGTGTTTAAAACATCCGAGCTTTCATATACATTTGGTATAGAGATCTTGTTTGCACCATCTGGAGTTTGTTCATCTCTATTGAACATTGTTTGTTGGGTTTTATGGTGAAGAAACGATGAAGGATGTGTTCTGAATCATAGACGGTTGTCAAGCTGCATCAGTGGACATCAACACACTCGTGGACACATTTGTTATGGACGAGTATCGTGGAAGGATTTCCATATGGGCACTGTGGATGAGAAATTGAAGAGAAGAAGAGCCTCAAGGATTATGGGGATAGAGCCATTGTGTAAGTCTTTTTGTATTCCTTTATAAAATTCTATCATAGTGATTTTCTGGCTTGGGTTGTCCGAGGTTTTTTCCCTTAGTGGTTTCCTCATACATCTGATATTGTGAACTTTACTTTATTTTACTTGCGTTAATCACCTAGATACGTGTTTAGGATCAAAGGAGATAATACAATGCTTAAATAAAATTGGTTCACACATTTGGTGCATATTAAAATTTGGAAAAAGGTTTTAGAATGAAAAAAATATCTTGCCACCTTAAAGAACACTTTAAAAACAAATGGGCCTACAAATTGGTATCAGAGATGAATTTCGGGATGAATTTCAGAAATTTTGGAAATTTTGTGATTTTCAGGATGAATTTCGGAAATTTTGACAGTTTTAGAACTCCGATTTTTAATGGCAAAAATTATGCTTATTGGAAAATGTGAATGCAAAGTGATTTAAAATCAATCGATGAGCGTGTTTGATGGATCAAAGCCGAACATAGACTTCCACTTTACAATTTTAAAGGTCTTTTCGAATCATGACGTGTGAAACCTCAAAAGAGGCTTGGAATATTATTGAAATTACTCACGAGGGCACTAGTATAGTTAGGGTGTCTAAACATCAAAACCTCACTACACAATTTGATACGATTAAGATCTTAGAGAATGAGACATTTTATGAATTTTATGCTAGATTGTCCAACATTGTCAACTCGTCGTTTAACTTGGGAAAGAAAATACCCGACAACCAAGTCATAAAGAAAATCTTAAGGTCGTTGCCTAGTATATTTGATCCCAAAGTGACCGTTTTAAAGTCCTTGGGTATACTTGAATCAATGAAACTATAAGAGGTTGTAGGTGATTTACAAACTTATGAGCTTGACAAGTTTACCTCCAAGCAAGTGCCAAAGAAAGAAAAGGGCATTGCTTTGAAATCTCGAAAGGAGGATACTAATGTTTTGAATGATGATTTCGATTCCAATTTTGAGGATGTAGCCTTTTTGGCAGAGAAGTTCAAAAAATTTCTGAAGTTCCAAAAGCAATCGAAATATGGCAAAAGACTTTAGAAATCCAAGAACAACAAGGTCAATCCCGCCGCTAAGAATAAGAGTGTGAATGTTACGATGGATGAGTTGGATAGGTCTTTTGGTTATGAGGGTTATGTCATAAGGTAGTGGAGTGTCCCACTAGACTTAAGTAGGAGGGCAAGAAATCGATATCATATAATGACACCTTAAGTGATAGTAAACCGAAATAGGGAGAGAGTTCCCCCGTTGAGCATAAATTTGTAGCATTCATGACATGTCATGTGAGCGATGACGATTAATTTTCCCATAAAGATTCTCATTTGAATGACACTTTAAGGGTTGTTAAGTGTGAATCCCAAGTGAGTGAGGGTGAAGCCAGTGAGGAAAAGGAGATGGATGTGGGAGAGTTGCAAGTTGCCTTTAATGATTTGTATATGGAAGGAGTAAGGTGAAAAAGGAAAACTTAAAGTTAAGCTAAGTTTAATGAGCATGTTGTAGAAAATAATGATGCTTTGATTGAGGATCTTAAGGCACGGGAGGAGACTCCTAGAGATAAACAAGAATATATTGAGGGTGATAGAAATAGTCTTCCTAGTTTGATGGAAGCTATGAAGAAAGAGATTCTAAAGTCTAGGATTAGTGAGCTTGAAGAGATTGAGAAACTCAAGTAATGTGGAGTTTGATTTAGAGGGTAGTTCGAAAAAGTTGGATAGGATTTTAGGTACCGTCCAAATCAAGGATGATATGTGTGGTATATGCTACGATGATCGTATTTCTCCCAATCCCAAATCCAACACCAATAGTGTGAGAGATCCGACTAGGAACATTAGGAGAGGGCCACATTTAGTTCACATTTCTCACCGTGTTTACACATTCCCACATTGCGGTAGGAAGGGTCACCTTAGGCATTTTTGTTATGACCTTTAAAATGCTCCTAGGAAGTTTAGGAATAAAGTCATTTAGGTTCCCAAAACCCCCCATGAGTCGTTACACACGTACTTGGGTTAGGAAATCGAACTTAGAGGCTTTAGGAATTAAACTTCATGTTTTGGTTGCACTTTATTCTTGCCATGCTAAATCTAAAGGTTGATTGTGTTGGCATGTTTATCCTATGCTAGTCTTTGCTTCATGATTTATATCTTGCTAGTGTTATGACATGTGTATCTATTTGTATTATATTTTTCATTTGATTTGAGTCTTATTGAAAAATACAAAAAGATTTTGTTTTGATAAAATTTTGCAAATACAAAAACATCTTTGGTTTCATATATTTTTGAAAAATACAAAAAAAAGATTTTATTTTGGGGTCAAAAATATTTTTAGAAAAATAAAAAAAGATTTTCGTTTTATTTTTATGTCATGAGTTTTCATGTTTGATGTGTCATATTAGTGTGCTTGGACCCCCATCATTTCATTATCCATGTGGATAGTACATTTGGTCATAATTGTTGGTACGTTGAATGATCTTAGCCATTGATTAATAGTTTTTTTTACATTGATATGCATTTGGATTCGACTTTGCATATATACCATCTTTGCACACATGCATGGGTTTATATTAATGTTGGACATCTCATGCATATTTGAGTTTGGTGAGACATTCTTATCTCAATTTTGTCATCAATGCATAATAACACTTAGGAGGAGGTGTAAGAACCATTTGTCGTGTGTATTTATATTCCATCAATTGAAAAAATGATGAGTGTTCACGGGAAAGGGCTGCGAGAGTACAATTAAATCGTCATGAAAGTCGTCGTTTAAAAGAGCCCAAGAAAAAATTAAGGAAATAAAAAGAATCATATGCCAAAAAGAAGGCCAATAGAATTTCTCTAAGTTGAGAAAAGTAGAAGCCTCAAAATATATTGAAAAAGAAAATATGAATTTGAGGATGTTTGGATGGAAAAATAAAAAGGTTTACACCACGAATCATAACGTTCAAAAATCATGTCATGACTCTATTATTTGTAGAATCGTCAAAATTTTGGATTTGTGTGCATGTTGCTTGTTTAGTTCATTAAGCTTAATATGTTAATTATCGCATATGGCTAAAACTAAGTTTGATGGTATTTATCTATCAATTAGAGCTTCTTGATCGTTTTGATGTGTACATGTTGTGATTCATTTGTTATAGTTCATGCCCATTCATTCCATATCCATGTTTGAGAATATTGATACTACGTTATCATGAAACTCACACCGTTTTTTGTTTTATTTTTCTGTTTTGAGTCTATTTTGCTATTGTATCCTATCTCCAATACTTATCATGAAACTCGCATTATTTTGAGTTTGATATCATGTTTTTCGATCGTATGTATGATTATATTTTATTGGTATCATCTTGTATTGCACATATTGGTCATGTTTTACTCACAGGTTTAAAGAAATGATTTGTTTTACATATTGGTATTTTTTATATCATTTGTTCATCCATACTTCAATGGGTATTTGTCTGTTTCATGTGTGTAGGTATTCTTAAGCGATTCGAGATTTCAAGTCTACATCACATTCAGAAAGTTCATGCTTGTCGGTCCTACATATACAAGGCAGTGTCCTGCAATTTTTGACTTGGGATTTTGGGATGGGATTTAGGTGTCATACGGCTTGATGGACCGACTTAGGCATTTCACTAGTTTAGTTTTGTTTGGAAATAGTCAAAGGGGGAGATTTGTGAGGACAAAATTTCCAATTGAGTCCATTTGAAGTTTTGACTTATTCCTGGAACAAAACTCTTTTCAATTCATAGGGAGATTTTTATATTATCATGATACCATATAGTTTATGACATGTTTGTATTGAAGATGTAGCGACCAAGCTTCAAAGATATATCATGTCGAGTTTTATCTGTATACGTTTCATATCTTCATCTAGATTTCATTCTGAATATCTCTCAAGTATGAACACATTATGTATATGGAGTTCGGTAAGTGTTTCAAAACGATGGAAACTTTATTAAAACTAATTTTAAAATGTTTTAAATCATTTATTCGGAGTTTATCTGATGTTTTGAGTCATTTAAAACATTGACTTTGGTTTAAGTAGTTCAAACGACATCTAATGTCGTTCTAACGACATCTCACTGTTGTTAGAACGACATGTGGATCTCATTAGAACGACTTGTCGACTTAAGTTTTTTATTTAAAACATTTTTCTCTCAGAATTTTGTAAGGTGCATAATCAATTTATAGAACAAATAGTTTCATTTTCTATACGAAGTTTTCAAATATTTTCAAAGATAAAAACCATCCTTTGTGTTTAAAAGATATGAGCTTTTATATAAAATTTCTATAGAGATCTTGTTTTCACCATCTGGAGGTTGTACATTTATGTTGAACATTTTTCGTTGGGTTTTTATAGTGAATAAATGTTGAAGGTCATGTTTAGAATCGTAGACGGTTGCCATGTTGCATTGGTGGACACTGAGGCACTTGTGGATGCATGTGTTGTGGACGAGTATCGTGGAAGATTTTCGTGTGGGTACTGTGGAGGAGTAGTTAAAGAGAAGAAGAGCGACAAGACTTATAGGGATCTAGTCATTGTGTAAGTCTATTTGTCTTACTTTGTAAAATCATAACATGGTAATTATTTGACTTTGGTCGTCCAAGATTTTTTCCCTTAGTGCTTTCCTCATACATCCGACGTTATGAACTTTACTTTATTTTACTTGCTTTAATCCCCTAGACTCATGTTTAGGATTAAACAATATAAAATTTGGCTTAAGTAAAATTTATTCACATTTGGTGTGTATTAAAATTTGGAAACATATTTTTGAAAGAAAAATTGTTGTCACCTTAAAGCACACTTTTAAACAAAAGAAGGGGCCTACACTTATCGTGTATTTTTATAATCGAGCACAATGGAAGATGTCGGATTAAGATTTCTAACTTGTAACCCTAGCCATCTGAGAGGTCTCATTTTGAAAAATTCAAGGAGGAACCATTATAAATGAGCACCAATGGGACTATTTTCTCGAAGATTTCAACCGAGATATTGAGGGCGTAGTTATTATATGGTCCATAGTTGAGGATTTTTTTTGTCAATGAAGGATATAGTCTTGTGGCAGTCAGAATGTTGACTATGTCGATTGCCTATTCTGAACAAGTGGTGGGAGGAACCATAGCCTGAGCTGGATAAGGGAATTTCAGAGAAGTTGGGAAAACATAAAGAGTCCCCAAGGGTGTTGATGTTAGCTTGGATTTTCTTGAGGTTCTCAAGGATCTTACTCTCCTTAATTGAAATTTCAAGCATTTGGATTTCTTTAGCAATCCTTTTTCCCTTATCTACATAATCACTCATTGATGGGAGGATTGGATATTTATTATACTGACCCTACCCGGTCACGTGATTCACAACTATTGTGAATAATCACTACACTATAAATCAAGAATGGTCAAGGTAGGTGGGTCACAACCCATGACCGTGACAAGATGGTAACAACCAAAGATCAAAATCATAATAAAACCTCACCTGGAAATGTCCATTGACAAATCCAAAGGGTTACATCCAATGTATATGGTCAGTACACGTAGACCCTGACCATGGGGGTCACATCCATGGTACGTGACTAACCCATAATGAAATGGGTGACAAATTCTTTCCAAGGAGTTACGTAGCCACGGACCGTGACTTGGTGCATGACAAACATAAGGTTTTTACTTGAATTTAGTCATGGACCTAGGACCTGAACATTTTAAAATAGTCACAACGGTGGTCACCACCATGACATGTAAGATAAATGGTCACAGTAGGTGGGTCACGGACAAGGGTCGTGACCATAACATGTACATATATACAACCCATGTCAGTTTATCATTTCATGCAAACTCTTTTTTTCTCTATCTTTCTCTCTTTCTCTCTCTACACCCACAACTACCCCTACTTTATCTCTCTATTAATAGAAACCTTGTGTCTTTTTCTATTTCTAGTGGAAAATATACTTCATTAATCACTGAAAATAGTTCTTTAAAATAGATTACCCAGTAGAAGGAGGTTTCACCATCTGAGCTATTTAAATAATCTAGGTTATCCCCCACCCATTTAAGACAATGTCACCAATTCGAGAAAAATTGATACTTTCTATAAATTCAACTGTTTCATCACACAATTCTTCCCATGTAGTGGAGAAGTGTTTTCCGGAAGGGACCAAGTATCCTTGAGCTTCAGTAATGTGACTAGCTCGGGTGGTATACATAGTTTATTATTTTTTATACACTAATATTTCAAAATTTGAATGATGTCATTCGACTTGGATTCCCCTGGTGGTACGCACTAAGTATTGGAATGATGGGTCCATTTCGGTATTCTATGTAAATGGTACTAATTTTTTCAAAATCCTTTCCCTTGAGGGTCATTTTAGATGGGAATTTCATCCGAAAACCTCTGAGTTATTTTAGAAATAGAAGGTATTGTCATACTTATAGTTTCCTAGTGGGTTTGAAAAATAATGAAATCCCTTGTCAAAAGAGAGATAGAGAGAGACCCTGAACGAGAGTATTCTTGGTATGTGGGATGAAGGATGGGAAAAATTTGAGAGCAACATGTGATTTAGAGGATATGTTGGATGTGATAGTCTTAATGATGAGCCAAATTCTAGTAAAAGGGTCGAAACATCGATCCCCATCTGTGAGGATGGATTCCATGCCAATTTAAGGCGTGATTAAAGGGTTTGGGTAGTGTTTGGTTTTCGGTTTGTAGAAGGGGGAATGATTTATTTGTCAATGAGGCTTTGGATGAAATTTATTACCCGATGACACTCGTCTAGGGTATGCCCAATAGTTTGATGTAATTAATAATGAGCATCCTATTTGAAATATTTTGGGAGAGGGTCAAGAAGTGGACGAGGGTCTAAAGTCTTCACAGGGTTTTAGGTTAAAGGGGATTGATAAAATTAGGACATGGAGGAGTGGAGTTCAGTATACTCCTTGTGATTTACAGTAAGGAAGACTTATGGCATCCATGAGGTGGAAAGATGAAAGGAAATGTTATTAACGGCTAAAATGGTAGGCTTATCATACTCATAAGGAGTAAATTACCTAATGGGTTTCTTTGTCTCAGATTCGATTTTCTAACTATTATCATGATCCTCAATCTCCACTATAACTTCTCGAAGAGCTCATAATTGGGGGTAATATTATCTACCCATAGAAGTACAAATATGTGGCATAATGTTCTTATTCACAATGCTGACATGTTCCTCTTAAGACTGGCATTTGGTCAAAAAGGTAGATTTGTATCTCCACCTGGTGATGAAACTATTGACAAATTATCACGAGTTTCATTTTATCAATTCAAGATCTTGGAGAGTCACTACCAAATCTTAGTTGTATTTATATCGGGACATGAACGCCCTTCTGACATATTCCCAATTGTAGATGTGATATTCTTCCAATGATAAGAATAATGTATGGGAACTTTCTTTAAGGGGTTGACGAAACATCTGAGAAATTATCTCCACAGTAACCTCAAGTAAACTTGTGTAGAGATATTATTTTTTAAGGTCAACAATGGGAGGCTCGCTCTCTCTGAACTTCTCAATGTTGGGCATTTTAAACTGCTCAGGCAACCTGACTTTTTAGTATGGAGACATGTGGGTGTAATCCATATAGTTCCAATCTTTAACTTGTTTAATTTCTTGGATAGGAAATTGAGATCACCCTTCACTTGATTTAATTAATCTTCTCTAAGTTCAGTTGGAGAAGGCATGGAGAAGTTATCCGCTTCCTAAGCAAGATTTGGTATTTTGTAGGAGGTAGGAGGTAGCCTATTAATGGGAAGAACATGTGAAGGATGTGAAGCTTGCTAATACTATTTCGGAGCCCATATTCGTTCAGGCCTTTGCAGTCCCATGGTATAGGGAAAGACAATATTTATATATGAATTTTTTGGGAAATGACCCTGATTCTCTATATCTCATGAACATCTTCTAGCAATCTATCATTCTTTATCAAGAGTTGATAAAGTATAATCATTAGATCTGGATGAACATCAGTGTTATGATTAGGGTTCTCCATCCGAAATCTTTAGAAGGACCATTGGGTTTCTTCTGAAGTGGTTGATGAAGATGTAGAACTCAAAGGTGGTTTAATAATGGATCTTAGCTAATATGGATCCAGATCAAGGGGGTGGTTGCATCGAAGAGGGAAATAATATATATATTTTTATTTTTTTAAAGAAGAATATTTTTCATATTTTCTAAAAAAAGGGAGAGATGGGGGAGAAAAATTCATTAGTGTATTTTGTTGTTATTAGATTTCACTTGCATTATATTCCACCTAGGGTGCAAGTGAAATTTCAAATAAGACCCGAGTCTAGTAAATAATGGAATATACGATGCAAGACATGGTTTGACTTGTTTACAAACTAATGGGAAGGGTCCTTTTCTAAAATGGGTGAAATAGCTCAAAATTTGGGCAGTAAGACGACCTGGAATTTCGTCAGAGTTTTGCATTGGAACTGGTAATCTAGTTATAAATGTCCTAAGGATGATGTGTATGTGAGGTTTATACTTGGTAGGTTAATATAAGTCATCCCTCTTTTGTAATGACTTCTATGATATACCTCTTTCCTATAAGGGAAATCATTTGTCAATACATGTTGAAAAACCATTTGATATACCAAAGTGTACTTGAACTGCTTCAGGAAATATGTAACAACCACACTTTTTATTACGTACTTGTATTTCGACCTATTTATATGTCAACGTGCCGTTAACAAAAAATCTACATTTGCATGTCTCACATGGGTATTTATTTGTGTTTATATGGATTATTTAAGCACCTTGATAAGTTTTACGCAATTTGGACAAATATATATATATATATATATATATATATATATATATATATATATACATATAAATAAAAAAATTCATCAAAAAACTGAAAGTGCTCAGAAAAATCTGAAACTTCGCAGACAAATGTAAAATTTAATTTTGAACAACTTTGCCTTCTTCGTCATCCTAAAAAAATGGTTATATCCTGGTTTAGACGAATTTATGTCGAAATTATAGTAAAAAAAATTATTTTAGGTGGTGTGGTTGGCTCATTTATTGGGTGGTTGGCTTTTGTATTTTCCAACTTGGGAAAAAACATGTTTCACTTATATTTTCAAGCCTAGGAGACTTAAATGAGTCAAAATATTGAAAAGGAAAGATTAAAATTGATATAAATAATGGTGGGGGGATTCATGAACCAAGTAAACCCAAAAAATATAAACTCCTCCATCTTCTTCCTCTCTCTTACATCCTCAAGGGCAAAAATACTTCTAAATTTCGTAGCTCACCCTTATACCCATATTCTCTCTCCTCAAGCTCCATTAAAACATCACACAAGGGTTGGGGCAACATCGTGTGGCTTGAAAGCTTGATTTTGAGAACATAGGAGTGGAGTTTAGGAGCATTCTAGGAGGACTTGAAGTTTTCTTCTCCAAAGTTATCTCCTCTTCATAAATCAAGTAGGGTTTTCCTCTTCCAAAATTTATATTTTCAAAAGCTTAAAACACCAATGTCGATGAAAGATGATTTCCTGTAAAAAAATTGCTAGTACTTGTAATTTCTATTATGCAAACCCATGCTTTTACGTGTTAAAATGAACTAGATTTGTTGACTAAATTTCATAATATCATGCATGTATAAATGAATGATTATAACATGAAAATTGTTAAAAAAAATAATATAATCATATACCACTTGAATATGAATGTGTAGGGTGCATATGCATGGATTTCTTAGGTAGAAATCCTCATTTCATGTGAATATACTTAAATAATTTTTTAGCCATGATAAATGATATGTTTTGAAATGAAATAGATAGATTTCATCATGTTTTTAAAGAAGGATAATTTTCAGCCCCTATTTTGATGATGTTAAAAAGTTATGATAATGACTTAAAATGGTGTAGAAACTTGATTTAAAACCTTATATTTGAACCCTACATTATAATGGTAATTTTAATAATTAAGTTTATGATTAAAAGAGTAAAATATGATAGAAAAATAGTAAGGTCTTATAAATATATGTTTTTTCCTTGAAACCCCATTTAAAGGATGCATTTTTGGTGTAAAAATGGCGTAATGGCAAGTTTGGTAATTATGTGAAAAACTAGTGGAAAATAATGTTTCTTTACTTTAAATGCTAGTAAAATCATTTTGAAGGTAATAAAAATTTGTTAATGCATTAATCAATAAATATGGTAATTGATGATTGGATGTTAGTGTTCAAAGTACGCTGTTATTATTAGTTGGCCTCCTCGGCTATTTAATATTGCCATATACCGAGAAAGAATTTTCCATACTCCTCAAAGTTCGAAATATGAAACATTGGGGGCTTCTGTTGATACCAAAATTAATATGCTGATGTGGACGAATAATACGAAGACACGTGTCAATCTACGTGGCACGATAGCAGCGAGGAAGTTCATTTCCCGACCAACCATGCTTCTTTCCGAGCAACGAGGATACACCGAGGAACTCTAGCGCACCGAGGAACTCTAGCGCTCCGAGGTACTCTAATGCTCCGAGGAACTCCTGATCAACGAGCAACTATGGCGGTCCGAGCTGTACCTCGGTCGTATCATTAATTGCCAGATAATCAACAGCTCAAATATTCATTGAATGCTTATATTCTTGACACGCACGCTGCATTAAATGTATTACCCTTTCACATGTATACCATTTAATGTATCGAACCTTTCATGTACAGCCTCAAGGCTATAAATACCTTGTATCATCCTCATTCAAGGGGGACCGGAATTTCTTGAAAGAACTTGTAATCAAGAATTCTGCAAACACTCAGCAATAACATAACAGTGGACGTAGGCTTTATTCCTAGCCGAACCAATTTAAAAATCTTTGTCTTATTTATTTATCTGTGATTGAATAATTAGAGCAATCTAGTTTTTTACATCAACAGCGAGTACTTGGGATAATGAGAATAATTGTAAGAATGTGAATATTTGGAAGAATGTGAATATATGAAAAGATAATGATATTCGGATGTTGCCGAAAAAAATAATTAAAGAGGGCATGACATCCCTAGTGGTGAAATACCCCAAATAACCTGGCCAGTTTAACATATGTGTGCTCGATACCAATGGTGAAAGGCCGTGAAATTGTGGATGTTGGCAAATCCCAAAGTAATAAAAGTAATATTTATGAATGATTGGGAAAATGAATGGATTAATGAATTTGAATAAATGGATCTTATTAAATAATAACATAGTTGGATTAATAAGTTAAGTATCTGGAACAAGTCATGAAAAATACTTAAGTATGATTTGGGCATATAGGTCGAGTGCATTGAATGTAGTTGTATTAACATTTCATGAATTGGAAATTATTTTACAAAATACCGAAAGACATTGTATATGTATAGTATTTTTATTATCAAATTATTGCTTAGTATTTCCCACCCTACCGGGCATTCGCTCACCCCTTTACTTTTCCCCACCCAGGTACTTCAGTTGGTAACACTAGAAATGATCTCAGTAAGGATGCGGAGGGTGTGACTCGACGTTAGGCGCTCTGTTGACCATTTAATAATATGTTTAAGATTTATATTTGTAGCACTTTAATTAATATTTTGGAACATTATTAAGGGATTTGGACTATTGTGTTGTCTTACTCAGTGAACTTTATTTCGCTAGATTAAGTGTGGTATTGTGTGGTTTTTTTCATGGACAAATTCATAAGTTGAATTTATTAGGCATGTTAAAAGTTTATTCTTTTTAAATTATAATTTGGCAAAATGAATATAATGTCCTTAAATCAATTAAATAAATATTTTTCTTAAATAATAAAGTAAACTTTCCCCCCTCCCCCCTTTTAACACCGTAATTAGAATTTGGGTTATCCCAACGGTAGTATAAATCCAGGTTGGGGTGTTACAACTTGGTATCAGAGCATTAGGATCCACGTGTGCAACAGAGAGATATCACGTCTTCCTTATTTATGTTTCATCAAATAAACTAGTATATTAAATTACATGTTCTTATGGGATGGCATATAAGTGTAACAATGCCGCTTCTGGGTATAGCGAGCTTCAACGCATGGAAAGGGTCGTGCGTCGGTTAGCTCACACTCTCTCGCATCTAGAGAGGGGTAATCGTAGAGGTACTATAGAAAGTACTACTGCAGCTTCTATGGTGAAGGATTTTCAATGACTGACCTTCAGTGGTACTAAAGGAGCATCTCATTCATTTATATCTACTTCCTTAGATTTATGTTTGGGGTTAGAGGTAGTTGAGTTTATCCCACCCATATTTGTGGGATTTCCCACAAGTGGCGGTGTCGTCCTTAGCAAAGTTTGTCGTAATTGTGTAATCATAGTTGGAGACTATATTCTCGAGTATGATCTTATATTAATGGATAAGGATGGATTTGAAGTTATCCTAGGTATGTATTGTCTCTTCAGTTTCGATTCCACTATCGAGTGCCATTGACACAGTTGTGACACGCCTCCTAATTAACCCTGGGTGATCAGTCCTAAATTAAATTAGAACATATTTCTCAGGTGGTTCATTCTTAGCATCACTATCGCCTTTTAATTAATAACCACCTAAATGACAAAATTAGATTGGTGCCAAGTTTTTATCTTTCATTGACTAAAATTAAATACTCATGCAGAAACATAATAATATAAACAATCACAATTAACTTAAATAAACCATTCACAATTTATGAACTGACCGAATAAACCATCGGTTCAAAGTTCAATAAAAGTAAAGAAAAGTAATAGATCCCAATAGGTGTGACATTAGTACTGAAATAAAACTGTGAGAAACATGCTCGAATAACTGATAGGGAGTCTTTACATTAAGAATGAAAAGAACGAGGCGCCTATCAAACTCCCGCAACATCCACACATGTTGCAGCAACGGATCCCTGGAATGAGTCAAGCCTGGTGTCCTTGTGGCAGGACACCTAAAAGGTTTTTAAAAGTTTTTACAGCAAGGGTTAGTACCCAAAACATTTAGAAAATGATTAACTTGCAGTAATAACTAAATATCCATGCTCTCCATATTTTAGTTAGTGTCGCACTCCCTTGAGGACATCCTCACCCCTCCTCTAATGTGCACTACTAACGCCTTGATTAATTTACCTAGTTATTTATCTCATGACTAGATAACTGATATAATCCCCTTGCAACCACCCTACTCTAACCGAGTGTGCCATAATTATGATATCTATGTTGTCAACATTAACTTAATTAATCATTTCCGTTTTTAAATTTCATATAACTTCCACCCCAATAATATATCTAATACAATTCACGACCTGTATTAATTTACTCGTATATAATTATTTACCTCATTATATGTGTATAGTTATATTACAACATTCACAACATGCTGAAAATACCAATTAATACCAAACATCCTCCCGAGTAATAACTCACCAGATGTAAAATCTCTAAAGTGCTATCCCACTAGGCATATTCACATAACCTAGTTACCCCAAGTCAGAATCGCTCACTAACTTCGATAATACATAAAAAAAAATTGGAGGCGGTCATATTCCTTCCCTGAAAGTGAGATTCCGCTCACCCTTATAACGGACGCTATGACCTGGGAATATACTCGCCCTATTCCTCAAGCTAGGGGATTCATCCACTACGCGCAGCCTCCCCCTATAGCACTAGAGTATATGTAATAATAATATCTAGCCACTGATATTAATGCACACACCATATATATATATATATATATATATATATATATATATATATATATATATAAAATAAAGTAAGAAATTTATGTGTGTCACAAGCTTGATTGACGATGTCATCTATATAAATTTTTTCTATACTATATCTTTTACCCTTAAAAGTTTTGAATTCTCCCTCTTTAAATACACTATAATTTATTTTTCCCTTTATTTTTAAATTCAAATATAAGGGTACAATGGTATTTTCTTCAATATTACATAAAGGCTCACTTTCTCTCTCAACCCCTATGTCATTTTCTCTTGAAACACAAACTCAGAAGGAGGAGATTTATGTCTTTGTTATCTTTTGTCCCATCTCAATTTTGAAATCCCGTCTAAATCACCTCAACTAAAATTTCTTAATTAGATTTTACCTCGAGCCTATCAAAATTTAGGATTTTACCTCGAGCCTCTAAAAAAGTCTCGACTCATCACGCACACTCCCCCATCATCAATTAAAGGCCCTTTATCTCTATTCACACAAAAATGGTTTCGTCTCCTCTTAAGGAAAAAAACACTCTTCAGCCCATTATTGATTCATCATTATAGGATAGGACTGTTGAGATCTAGATCCTCGTCAACTATCAATTAAGGTCCACTTTGGGAGGTCACGAAGGTCCACTTTGAGATCTAGGGTATGCCCGTGCCTGAAGGCACGCTGATAATCACAAAACGCAAAAAATTTCCTGTCTGAAAACACCGCGAAAATTTTCAAAGTACGTAATTGCAAAACTGCGAAAATATTCTATGTGCGCAACTGCAAAAAAAAAAATTGTTCCCCAACAAAATAATATATAATTAAAAAAACGGTCATAATTTCCAAAGTCGTTCATGTGCTGAAAGGCATGACGACAATTCTCCTAAGTATGAATCGTGTGGTTAAGTCATAAAAGTTTTGTATTATAACATAATTTTCCAAAATATCATCGTGATCAATTTTTCTGAAAGACAAATATATTTTTTCAAAATTATTTAATCGCGTATAATTTCAAGTCAAAAAATTTATTTTCACCACAAATAAAGGTAAATATATAAGAAAAAAATTATGCATAATTTCCTTTGTGTATATGAGTATCCACTTGTTTAAGGTATAAAAAATACTTTAACGACATAAATAAACCGTCCAAGACCTAGTATAAACGTCGCCTACTTAACAATATTTATATATAAACCCCTACTACACCACAAACCCTTATTGGCATCTTTAAAAATAAAATATCTAAAATAATCCAATAGAATGACTTTCAATAATTTACAAAGCTTCATCTCGAAATAAAACAAAGTGTATAAAAATTAAAAAAATTGGGCAAAATCCACTTTATTTATATGTCAATCCACCTGTTCAATAATGCTAATAGTCCATCATGAACATCTTATAAACAAATGTATCAATTTTCCATTATTCAAAAACAGAATATATATATATATATATATATATATATAATTTTAATTGTTATAGAGTAGTTGAAAATTTTAATTACGAAAGGAAAAATCAGTACATTGATTCGAAATATATATTTCAAAAGACGTAGTTATTTTGGAATTTACTTACATGAACGTGCTCGTTTCAATTGTCCATCGGAAGACTTTTGTGGTACACCAAACAAATCTAAGAAGAATTTAAAAGTCATGAAAAATGAAACAGTGAGTTAGTAATCTTACTAATCTTCAAGTATACCTGATTTGAACCACAAAATAAAAAAAAAAATCAAATGGAGAGATCTCCAAGTAAGTGAACCTTATGTTGGCAGATCTGCAAAATCAAACATAAAACCCATATTAAATGGGTGCTTAAAACTCAGCTGCATCACTTGCTACTGCTTTATATTTTGCTAAAGTCAGATTTCCAGCTACATCTTGAATTCCCAGTTAAATCTCTTTGAGAACCTATTGTTGACTTGAGTACATGAGATTACCAACTTATCTAAGATTTAAGAAATTAAAAATAGCTACTTTGCTAAACTAAAAAATAAAGAAAAGTCTCAAACATCTCTTTGAAAACCTATTGTTGACGTGAGTACATGAGATTACCAACTTATATTAGATTTAAGGAATTAAAAATAACTACTTTGCTGAACTAAGAAAAATAAAAGTTCTCTGCACCAAATAAAATAGGTACCTCCATTTATACATCGTGGAAAAAAACTCTTTATTTAAACCAAATACATCACTGGAAAGACCTTATATGCCAAAACCAAAGTCCCATCATTTTGTACAATTAACATAGGAAGTAAACATACTATACCAAAAGTATGATGACTTGGTTCTATGGTGACTTACTGTGGTTCTATGTGATTCATTTACAAATGTTGTCTAAGAAACATGACTTTTGCTTCACGGCTGTAAGCTTTGATTCATTAGAAACATCTTATAGATGAACACATGAATGATTACTTTTGCTTCACAGCTTACATATTTTGGCACAATCACTGTGATTCATTTTCTACAATTCGAGAGGAAATGGTTCTACAATTTTTTATTCACAGACTCTCTCGCATGATTCATTTTCTACAATTCAAGAAGAAATGGTTCTACAATTTTTTATTCACAGACTTCTCCCGTGTCATGAGGGTGATTGTGCCAAAATATCTAATGAAGTGCAATCAGTGTGTTCAACTTCACAGTGAAATAACCACCGACACAGTTAACATTCAACAAAATTAAAATTAAAATGCTTAGATTTTAACGATTTATCCTGTCAACATAATAATAAAATGCAGGGATTCCAATAAACCCATAAACACAACCATTAAGTTTTTTTATAAACGATGGCAAACTCAATATCGGACAAAGCATACAAACGCACCATGAAGAAAGAGAGAGATGTGGGTCATTTTTTAAAGCGGAATTTCTTAAACTGTGATGGTATTACAGTACAAATGGAGTTGATATGGAGTTAATATGGAGTTAATAAGGCTGCCGACAAAGATTAGAGATTGGGCCTCTGTGGAATGTAAATATGTACCATAAATTATATTTCACGAACTTTTAATCCCAATAAAAAAGGTAATCATCAGTTGTTAGTTCTCGAACAAACCCGAAGATGAACGCCATCAGTTATCAGTGCTTAAAACAGGGAATCATCAGTTATCAATGCTAAAAAAAATTAAAACGAAACTTTAAATTCAAACAAACCCAAAGATGAATAAAAATCCTTTAATAGAGGCGGAAACCTGAATACAAAACTATACCTGATGTCCAAATGTTAGATCTAAAATAGAAAACTATACCTGATGTCCAAAGTTAAGAACAAAACGTTAAATAGAGTTGCAAAAGAGAACAAAACAAAAATATAAAAACATTAAACAGAGAACAAAACTATAAAATGTTAAACAGAAAAGAAAACTATAAAACGTTAAATAGAGAACAAAACAAAACTATAAAAACATAGAGATGCAAAAAGACTATACCTGATGTCGATCTGCAAGAAAAAGTCAGTTGGATCC
The DNA here is from genome assembly GCA_949130495.1 of Sambucus nigra. Classification (NCBI taxonomy): domain Eukaryota; kingdom Viridiplantae; phylum Streptophyta; class Magnoliopsida; order Dipsacales; family Adoxaceae; genus Sambucus; species Sambucus nigra. Next base: position 302,284,902 of record OX422207.1, on the reverse strand, counting down.
AAAAAAATTCGGCGATCTATCTTACATGTATTCAGAAAAAAATTAGGAGGCGTGTCTTTACATTCAAACTCTGGCGATCTGTCAAACTTGTGTATAAATGATACAAAGTAAAGACATGCCTCCTCATGTTCGCCCATTCTCTCTCTCCCTCAAAGCCCTGATAGGAACCCTAAATCCCACATACCCCATCACTCTTGACGGCGATCAATGGAGAGCGTTTGAGGAGAGGGATGTTGGGGGTCCTCTGTAGCTTGCCGGCGTGCTTCGTTCTTCAAATGAGCAATGGGTTTAGAGAGAGACGGTGCATGTTAGAGAGAGAAACGGGATTTCAAATTAAACTTTCTTGGACACACATTTCTAATCTCAAAATATGTGAGATTATTATGGGCGGGATGTCAAAAGATGTGATACTTGACCAAATCAACCCCAATTTTGAATTGAGGTGAAAATTTGGGGAGTAAAAAAAGGGGGAAATTAAATAATTAAGGGTAAAAGAGGTAGTGTTGAAAAAGCTCAAATAGATGACATCATTCCTCTATCTTATGACATACATAACTTTCATACTTTATTATATATATATATATATATATATATATATATATATATATATATATATATATATATATATATAATAAAGTAAGAAATTTATGTATGTCACAAGCTTGATTGACGATGTCATCTATATAAATTTTTTCTATACTATATCTTTTACCCTTAAAAGTTTTGAATTATCCCTCTTTAAATACACTATAATTTATTTTTCCCTTTATTTTTAAATTCAAATATAAGGGTACAATGGTATTTTTTTCAATATTACATAAAGGCTCACTTTCTCTCTCAACCCCTATGTTATTTTCTCTTGAAACACAAACTCAGAAGGAGGAGATTTATGTCTTTGTTATCTTTTGTCCCATCTCAATTTTGAAATCCCGTCTAAATCACCTCAACTAAAATTTCTTAATTAGATTTTACCTCGAGCCTATCAAAATTTAAGATTTTACCTCGAGCCTCTAAAAAAGTCTCGACTCATCACGCACACTCCCCCATCATCAATTAAAGGCCCTTTATCTCTATTCACACAAAAATGGTTTCGTCTCCTCTTAAGGAAAAAAACACTCTTCAGCCCATTATTGATTCATCATTATAGGATAGGACTGTTGAGATCTAGATCCTCGTCAACTGTCAATTAAGGTCCACTTTGGGAGGTCACGAAGGGCGTGTTTTTACCGTGTTGGATTTCTTCTTTTTAGCTGCTGAGAAATTCAAAATTAGAATTCGGGTTGCGGTTGATTTTTTCTTTTTATTTGTTGGACTTTACTTTACTGGTTCCTTAACAAGTATTGGTTCAGTTGGCGGTAGTGCGATCTTCAAAGTATTGGTTCAGGTATATGTAACACCCCGCATTTTTCATGCATTAAATATTTAATTAATTCGGGAATTGAAAATTACTTATGAGTCATAATTTAATTGAATTAATTAGGAAAATTTTATTTAAATATTAATCGAGGAGTAAATTGTTAATATTTACGGGATGTTATTTACTAAGTGAATAGTAATTATTTATTTAAGTCATTTCGAGTATTAATGATAGGGTATGCACTTATCTTAACCAGGAGTCGGTATAGACTAAAGGGGTCAGGGGATAAATATTTTTAAAAATTAATTTGGACGCCAATTCTGAGTGTACGGTTGAGTCCGGATGGGCCGAGAAAGTCGGAAAAGTGTACCCGGGGGTAGAAACGGATCACGGGGCATTTTTAGACATAGCCGGGCCCATACGGGGGCATTTGGGTCACTTGGGCTTAGCCCATTAGGCAAAAAATGGGATTAGGTAAATTAAGGAATTAGGAGGAATAATAAATGGCTGATAGAGTTTAAGAAAAGTCTAAGTGTATTAAGGAACCCTAATAGCAGTTAAGGGCAGCTTTGGGATCACTAAAGAGCCAACAAGGATCGTTTTCAACCTTGGAAACTCATCTCCGAATCAAACACTACGAAACCTAAGGCAAGTGGATAACTTGCAATAGTATTGAATTTGTTTTAAAATTTATATTCATGTGATGTGTTTGATCAAAATTCGTTTTGGGTGTTCATGGCATAAACATGAGGTTTTTAAAATATTAATCTGATTTACGAATTTGAATGAGGATTCTTGTAGAAATGTGATATTATAAATTGATACATATCTGGTAGGATGATATCTGGATAATTAGAAACGAATTTGGTGAAGGGATTTGGTATGTAAATGGGTAAGGAATTTAAAGATGGATATTTACCCAAATTCAGAAATTTTAGTTAATGGACGAATTAATGATGTTGGTGGAAATTCTGGAGGTCCCTAATAAGGTTTCTAACATGTATTAATGTTAAGAGGGCTTAAGGTTGCTGGTAGAGAAAACTAGGTTTTGAGAAAAATCACCCGTGGCTAAATCTGTCTTCGCGAAGAAGACAAAGACCTGCTCGATCGATCGATCGAAGGTCTGGGGTCGATCGATCGATCGAAGGTCGGCAGATTTTGACAGTTCGCTCAGTTTTATTTTATATAAAGAAAATTTAATTTAATCGTTTTCCATGAATTAATTTGGTGAGAGATTTATACATGGGTTTTAATTCTAATTAATTGTGAATAAAACTAATTAGAATTTGGAAACGACTTAGTGTGACATCATAATTTAAAATTGTTGGGTTTTGGAGAAATTAGGTGTGACACACTAAGGTTGAATTTTGGGAAGGTGTTCGGAAGAATTAAAAATAGATGTAGTGAACAAGTTCAGGAATAACGGTTGAGGAATACCGAGTGATCAATCTTATTTAGGTAAAGGCTAAATAATTCGGAAGTCAAGAAGTTAGACTCGGGTGAGGGTAATTCGGACTTCGAGAGTAAGTTCAATTTTATGGTGGGGGCGACACCAAAGGTGACTTAATTATTAATGTGCGAATTAATTAATAATTAGAGTTGGACCATAAACTCTTAATCAATTAAATGGGCTTATGTTACGGGTTTTGTTCATGGTGTAGTCGGGACGTTTTTTATATATATATACGAAGTGTCATAGTATATATATATAGTATGTGTGCATTAATATCAGTGATTGATTATTATTAGTATGTACTCTAGTGCTATAGGGGGAGGTTGCGCGCAGTGGATGAATCCCCTAGCTTGAGGAGTAGGGCGAGTATAATTCCAGGTCATAGCATCCATTATATGGGTGAGGGGCATCTCACTTTCACGGAAGGAATATGACCGCCTCCAATTCGTACGTTAAACTAAGTTAGTGAGCGAATCTAACTTGGATAACTAGGTTACATGAATATACCTAGTGGGATAGCACTTGGGAAAATTTATATTTTGTGAGTATTTTTACGCGGTCGAAAGTTTGTATTAAATGTTATTTCAGTATGTTTGTGAATACTATAATATTATTAAATATATAATTAGGTAAATAATTATATATGAGATAATTAATACATAGTGAAAAATGTATTATGTGCATAACAGGTGTGAATATTATATGAAATTAAAAGGATTAATGATTTAATTAAGTTTAACGTTTATAATAACTTAAAAATCATGAATTAAGGCATACTCGGTTAGAGTAGGTAAAATTCAAGGGTTAAAATAAGCATTGGGTCAAGAGCGTAGTACCTAGTAAATTAAATGGAGCTAGTAGTGCACATTAGAGGAGGGGTGAGTAAGTCCTCAAGAGAGTGCGGCACTAACTAAAATATGAAGAGCATGCATATTTACTTATTACTGAAAGTTAATCACTTGTTAAATGTTTTCAAATGTTTTTGGGTACTAACCCTTGCTATAAATTTTTAAAAACCTTTTAGGTGTCCAACCGCAAGGTCGCCAAGCTTGACTCTATTCCAGGTATCCTTTGCTGCAGCACATGTGGATGTTGCGGGGTTTTGATAGACACCTCCTTCTTTCATTCGTGTAGAGATTCTCTAGTATTTATCTGAGCTTGTTGCTCACAGTTCATTTATCAGTATTAGACTTGTTGAGATGTTTTTCTGATATTTACTTGTATTGGACATTTGGACCGATGGTTTATTCGGTTAGGTGTTTTATTTGTGGATGGTTATTTTAATTAACTGTGATTGTGTATTATTTTTGTTCCGCATGAGTTTTATTTAATTAATTGAAAGATAAAAATTGGCACCAGTCTACTTTTCTCACTTAGGCGGTTAGTAATTAAAAAGACGACAGTGATGCTAAGAATGGACCAACTGAGATACCTTTTCTAACTTGATTTAGGACTGATCACCCATGATTAATTAGGCGGGGTGTCATAGATGGTATCAGAGCATCAGGTTCTAGTGTCCTTAGGATCTGTACGGCTTTCTACGTTTCAGTGTAGCACTCGTTTGTTATAGAGCCCTATTATTAGGACTGTTGATTCATTTTCCGCTTGTGAGATATCGTATTTCTGCTGTGTATATTTTTGTGTAAATTGTGTAATTATAGAATTCAATCTATTTCAGATGCCACCGAGGAGACTGAGAGCGGAGAGGGCTGAGGCTAGGGATGAAATAAGGGAGGCTCATCAGGAGCCACAGGTACCGCTACCACCACCCCCACCCGAGTTGATTTCCACTACTCAGGTGGCAGTGATAGTGGCCCAAGCGATCGAAACAGCAATGAGAGCTATGGCATCTCACTTCCACAGCCCCAGGCACCGCCTCCAATGGCACCAGCAGTTCAGGGTCAAGTGGGGCCACCATCTTGGCAGAGAGTTAGGGATACCTTTTAGAAGGGTCACCCACCTGAGTTCCGGGGTAGTACAGAAGTGATAGAGGCTTGTGACTAGAAGAAGAACATTCAGCGCCATTTGCGCATGCTAGAGTGTACCGAGGTACAGAAGCAGATGCTTGTTACCTTTCATCTATCAGGGGCGGCCTTACAGTGGTGGGAGTCTGTTACCACCATCGGGGAGCGAGACTTGATGCCGATAGCAGAGTTTTGGGTGCGGTTCGACCGCAGATACTTTCCACCAGTAGTAGAGACTGAGATGAGGAATAAATTCAGTGATTTAGTTCAGAGTGACCGATCAGTGGCAGACTACGAGGAAGAGTTCACTGATTTGGCAAACTTTGTGCCAAATGAGGTGAGTGGTGAGGAGCGGAAGAAATCGAGGTTATGGACGGTTTAGCCTGGAGAATCAGGCAACACTTGATTGGGAATCCGGCGTTAGTAACGTATACAAACCTCGTTAATGTCGCACTTCTACACTTCTAGGACCATCGCTTCCATGTGAAGAGGAGCAAGCGAACAGGGGAGCCGAGCCAACAGGGCAAGGCTGTTACTAATAGTGAGACAAGTGGTACTCAGCAGCAGGCGGGTAGTCAGCAAGGGAATCAGGCTAAGAAGTTTAAGCTTGGTGGTTTTCGACAGGGAGGACAGGGGTTCAGGCAGGGGCAGCCGGGCCCGAATCAGCAGCAGCAGGTTCCTCAGTCCCGTCAGGGCCAAGGGAACAATGGGGGAGGCCAGCAGGGCCAGGACCAGCCGCGTCAGGGACAATTGGGCCAATGATAGGGGGATGGTCAGAGACGCTGTTTTGTGTGTGGCCAGCCAGGACATTTCAAGAGGGAATGCCCACAGAGGGGCAGAGGTCAACATCACGAGGACCAACAGGGGCAATGGGGGCAATTACCACCAGAAGCACCAGCCCCACCCGCCCCACCTTAGTAGGGGAAGATACACTACTAACGTGTGTATAACATCCGGGATGTTCCTAATCCCCCGGCGCAGCAAGCACCGCCAGTAGTTGAGGGTATGTTTCTCATTCATGGTTATGAGGGTAGTATTATCTTTGATACAGGAGCATCACATTCATTCATTAAGTTAAATTTTGCTAAACGGTCCGGACTACTAGAGATCGCGGGAGGTCTTCGGATGTGTGTAGAGTCGCCAGTTGGCATCGGGGCTACAATTCACTCGATTTGTTGGGGTGTGGACATTTTGATCGGGAGACTTAGTTTAGCAGCAGACCTACTAGTGTTAGATATGGATGGGTACGATATCATATTGGGTATGGATTGGTTGGCAGGTTATCGGGCGATGGTGGATTGCTACGAAAGGACTATCGTGTTCTCAATTCCAGGGCAGGAGATGTTCTTAATAGCAATGCCACTACCCGAAGGAGGGTCACGCACACACTTGTATTACATTGAGGAGGAAACCTCACAGGAGGTGTCTATTCCATGGGATTCAATCCCAGTGGTGAGAGACTTTGAGGATGTGTTTCAGGAGATACCAGGGTTGCCACCTAGCAGGGAAATCGAATTTGTGATCGATTTAGGACCGGGGACGAGCCTAATTTCTCGGGTCCCATACCGTATGGCCCCTTCAGAGATGCGTGACCTGAGGGAGCAGATTCAGCAGCTTCTGGGTCAGGGTTTCATACGATGGAGTACATCGCCGTGGGGTGCACCGGTGTTATTTGTGAAAAAGCGAGATGGCTCACTATGGTTATGCGTGGACTATAGAGAGCTGAATAAGGCCACGATACAGAATAAGTATCCGTTGCCTAGGATTGACGACCTATTTGACTAGTTGAGAGGGGCGTCTTATTTCTCTAAGGTCGACTTAAGGTCAGGATATCATCAACTATGTATTCGAGAGGAAGATGTTCCGAATACCGCTTTCCTGTCGCGGTATGGATCTTACGAGTTCAGGGTGATGCCATTCGGACTCACCAATGCACCAGCAGTGTTCATGGACCTCATGAATAGAGTATTCAGGGATTTTCTCGATCAGTTTGTTATCGTGTTCATTGATGACATCCTTATCTACTTGCGTACCGAGGAGGAGCACGTAGAGCACCTACATATAGTGTTACAGACATTACGGGATCACCAACTCTATGCAAAATTCGGTAAGTGTGGATTTTGTCTACAGGAGGTCCAGTTCCTTGGGCACGTGGTGTCAGATTGGGGTATTGCGGTGGATCCAAGTAAAGTATCGACGGTGAGGGAGTGGGGACAGCCCACGACACCAACAGAAGTGCGTAGTTTTCTGGGGTTGGCCGGTTATTACAAACGGTTCATCAAAGGATTCTCAAAGATTGCGGGCCCTTTAATGAATTTTACCCGGAAAGGGGTACCTTTCACTTGGAATGATCACTGTCAATTAGCCTTTGACGAGTTAAAGGACAAGTTGACATCTGCACCCGTGCTTGCATTGACGAAAGGAGGATTAGAGTATCAGGTTTACACTGACACATCCTTGCAGGGACTTGGGGGTGTGCTTCAGCAGGAGGAAAGGGCTATAGCTTATGCGTCCAGGAAGCTAAATCCCCATGAGAAGAATTACCCCACTCACGACCTAGAGTTAGCAGCAGTCATTTTTGCTTTGAGGATATGGAGACATTATCTCCTGGGGGATCACTTCAGTATCTCTTCACTCAGAAGGATTTGAATATGAGACAGAGGCGATGGCTAGAATTCGTGAAAGACTATCAGTTTGATATTCAGTATCATCCTGGTAAGGCTAATGTGGTGGAAGATGAATTGAGTCGAAGACCGACTAGGGAAATATCAGAAGTCTAGAAAGCGAAGTGGAGAGAACTTCGATACGAGGATGATGTAGCCAGGGCTTACATGTCAGCATTATCCATTACACCCGAGATCATTATGCGGGTTGTGAGGGATCAGGCAGAGGATCAGACCTGCCGGGATAGGGTGAGCCAATTGCTAGCTGAGGGAGCAGAGGGCTACTCGATCAGCTCGGGGGAGGCTTACGCCATAATGGGAGGTTGATTGTGCCAGAGGATGCAGAATTGAGGCACGCTGTTATGACAGAGTCTCATGGGTCGAGATTCGTGGTACATTCCGGTGGGGATAAGATGTATCAAGATATGAGGAGGCAGTATTGGTGGGCAGGGATGAAACGGGACATAGCAAAATTTGTTTCGCAATGTGCCACATGTCAGCTTGTGAAAGTTAACCATCAAAGACCATCAGGGATGCTACAGCCACTTGAAATTCCTGTGTGGAAGTGGGAGAGCATCTCTATGGACTTCATTACGGGGTTACCGACATCACAGAAGGGTAACGATTCCATATGGGTTATTTTGGATCGGTTGACCAAAGTGGCCCACTTCCTACCGGTTCGCACAGACTTTGAGACAATGCGTTATGCACAGCTATTCATAGCGGAGATTGTTAAACTGCACGGGGTACCGATTAATATTGTGTCGGATAGGGAAAAGATTTTTATGGCCCATTTTTGGCAGAGTTTTCAGGAGGCCATGGGCACGGAGTTACGTTTGAGTACAGCCTATCATCCACAGACTGACGGGAAGACCGAGAGAGTCAATCAGATGTTGGAAGATATGCTCAGAATGTGTATACTAGACTTTGGGGGAGGTTGGGAGAAATATCTTCCTCTGGTAGAGTTTGCGTATAATAACTCTTACCAATTCACGATCGGTATGGCACCATTCGAGGCATTATACGGGAGACCTTATCGTTCACACGCTTGTTGGTTAGAGGTGGGGGACAATAAACTGTTGGGGCCGGAGATTGTTCAGGAGACATCTTCCAAGATAGAGCTGATCCGAGGGTGGGTCCTGTTGCCTACTGGCTGGAATTACCGGAGCATCTTCAGCAGACACACGACGTGTTCCATGTAGCATCGCTGAAGAAATATCGTCGGAGTGAGAGGGCCTTCTGGCACATTCCACTTGAAGAAATTGATTTACGGCCATACATCTCATATGAGGAGAGGCCGGTGGCTATCCTAGACCTTAGCGAGCAGAAATTACGATCCAAGGTTATTCCACTAGTTAGAGTACAGTGGGGTCATCACAACATTGATGAATCTACCTGGGAGCAGGAGGAGGATATGCGGGAGCAATATCCAGAGCTTTTCATCACAGGTATGACCTAATTTCAGGGACGAAATTCCTTTGTAAGGGGGGGAGTATGTAACACCCCGCATTTTTCATGCATTAAATATTTAATTAATTCGGGAATTGAAAATTACTTGTGAGTCGTAATTTAATTGAATTAATTAGGAAAATTTTATTTAAATATTAATCGAGGAGTAAATGGTTAATATTTATGGGAAGTTATTTACTAAGTGAATAGTAATTATTTATTTAAGTCATTTCGAGTATTAATGACAGGGTATGCACTTATCTCAACCGGGAGTCGGTATAGACTAAAGGGGTGAGGGGATAAATATTTTTATAAATTAATTCGGACGCCAATTCTGAGTGTACGGTTGAATCCGGATGGGCCGAGATAGTCTAGAATAGTGTACTGGTGGTAGTAAACGGGTTACGGGGCATGTTTAGACATAGTCGGGCCCACACGGGGGCATTTGGGTCACTTGGTCTTGGCCCATTAGGCAAAAAACGGGATTAGGTAAATTAAAGAATTCGGAGGAATAATAAAACGGCTCATAGAGTTTTAGAAAACGCTAAGTGTATTAAGGAACCCTAATAGCAGTTAAGGGCAGCTTTGGGATCACTAGAGAGCCAACAAGGATCGTCTTCAACCTTCGAAATTCATCTCCGAATCAGACACTACGAAACCTAAGGCAAGTGGATAACTTGCAATAGTATTGAACTTGTTTTGAAATTCATATTTATGTGATGTGTTTGATCAAAATTCATTTTGGGTGGTCATGGCATAAACATGAGGTTTTGAAAATAATAATATGATTTACGAATTTGAATGAGGATTCTTGTAGAAATATGATATTATAAATTGATACATATCTGGTAGGATGATATCTGGATAATTAGAAACGAATTTGGTGAAGGGATTTGGGACGTAAATTGGTAAGGAATTTAAAGATGGATATTTCCCCAAATTTAGAAATTGTAGTTAATGGATGAATTAATGATGTTGGTGGACATTCCGAACGTCCCTAATAAGGTTTCTAGCATGTATTAATGTTAACAGGGCTTAAGGTTCCTGGTAGAGAAAACTAGGGTTTGAGAAAAATCGTCCATGGCTAAATCTATCTTCGCGAAGAAGACGAAGACCTGCTCGATCGATCGATCGAAGGTCTGGGGTCGATCGATCGAAGGTCGGCAGATTTTGATAGTTCGTCCAGTTTTATTTTATATAAAGAAAATTTAATTTAATCTTTTTCCATGAATTAATTTGGTGAGAAATTTATACATGGGTTTGAAATCTAATTAATGGTGAATAAAATTAATTAGAATTTGGAAACGACTTAGTGTGACATCATAATTTAAAATTGTTGGGTTTTGGAGAAATTAGGTGTGACGCACTAAGGTTGAGTTTTGGGAAGGTGTTCAGAAGAATTAAAAATAGATGTACTGAACAAGTCTGGGAATGACGGTTGAGGAATACCGAGTGATCAATCTTATTTAGGTAAAGGCTAAATAATTCGGAAGTCGAGAAGTTAGACTCAGGTGAAGGTAATTCGAACTTCGAGAGTAAGTTCAATTTTATGGTGGGGGCGACACCAAAGGTGACTTAATTAATTAATGTGCGAATTAATTAATAATTATAGTTGGACCATAAACTCTTAATCAATTAAATGGGCTTATGTTACGTGTTTTGTACATGGTGTAGCCGGGACGTTTTTTATATATATATACGGGGTGTGGTAGTATATATATATATAGTGTGTGTGCATTAATATCAGTGATTGATTATTATTAGTATGTACTCTAGTGCTATAGGGGGAGGTTGCGCGCAGTGGATGAATCCCCTAGCTTCAGGAGTAGGGCGAGTATAATTCCAGGTCATAGCGTCCATTATATGGGTGAGGGGCATCTCACTTTCAGGGAAGGAATATGACCGCCTCCAATTTGTATGTTAAACTAAGTTAGTGAGCGAATCTAACTTGGATAACTAGGTTACGTGAATACACCTAGTGGGATAGCACTTGGGAAAATTTATATTTTGTGAGTATTTTTACTCGGTCGAAAGTTTGTATTAAATGTTATTTCAGTATGTTTGTGAATACTGTAATATTATTAAATATATAATTAGGAAAATAATTATATATGGGATAATTAATACATAGTGAAAAATGTATTATGTGCATAACATGTGTGAATATTATATGAAATTAAAAGAAGTAATGATTTAATTAAGTTTAACGTTTATAGTAACTTAAAAATCATGAATTAAGGCATATTCGGTTAGAGTAGGTAAAATTCAAGGGTTAAAATAAGCATTGGGTCAAGAGCGTAGGACCTAGTAAATTAAATGGAAGCGTTAGTAGTGCACATTAGAGGAGGGGTGAGGAAGTCCTCAAGTGAGTGCGGCACTAACTAAAATATGAAGAGCATGCATATTTACTTATTACTGCAAGTTAATCATTTGTTAAATGTTTTCAAATGTTTTTGGGTACTAACCCTTGCTATAAATTTTTAAAAACCTTTTAGGTGTCCAACCACAAGGGCGCCAAGCTTGACTCTATTCCAGGTATCCTTTGCTGCAGCACATGTGGATGTTACGGGGTTTTGCTAGACGCCTCCTTCTTGCATTCGTGTAGAGATTCTCTAGTAGTTATCTGAGCTTGTTGCTCACAGTTCATTTATCAGTATTAGACTTGTTGAGATGTTTTTATGATATTTACTTCTATTGGATATTTGGACCGATGGTTTATTCGTTTAGGAATTTTATTTGTGGATGGTTATTTTAATTAACTGTGATTTTGTATTATTTTTGTTCCGCATGAGTTTTATTTAATTAATTGAAAGATAAAAATTGGCACCGGTATACTTTTCTCACTTAGGTGGTTAGTAATTAAAAAGACAACAGTGATGCTAAGAATGGACCAACTGAGAAACCTTTTCTAACTTGACTTAGGACTGATCACCCGGGATTAATTAGGCGGGGTGTCACAGTATACTCGGTCTGAAATATACATTTCAGTTCTATAAATTTCTGAAGATCGCATCTGGTATACTCGGTTTAAATTTCTGAAGATCGCATCAGGTATCTTCAAAGTATTTGTTTCTTCTTTTCTTGTTTTTCAAATTAACATATCATCAGGTATACTTGGTTGTCCCCGCTTCAGTAATTTTATGTTCGTTTTTGTTGTTGTAAACTCCATCTTTATCTCACCAGGTATATAATCTTAGATATCTTTTTCATTTTTTATGTTGATTATTGTGGATTTCAATCCGTAATAGGTGTCTTGAGGTTTTTTATGTGCAAGACTCTCATCAGGTTTCTCTTATCAAGTTTCTTGGGGTTTGTTTTGTAATTTTGTTTGTTTAGAAAGGGATGTTCTTTTACCCACTTTTTGTTTTATGTTTTGTGGATGGTTACCCACAAATGCTTTTCTCTCTCTTAGAGGACAACACACCACAAATACCCCCAAAACTTCAAGCCTCCATTACAGTCACCGCGAAAAACGGTTAGCTTATTTTCAGGTATGTCTCTCCATCTAACTCTCACCAAGTTCAAGTTTTCTAAGAGACTTTGGATTTTGAATTTTTTGTTTTAATCTATGTGTTAAAAGCGTTTCACTTTTTTTATCTCACCATTGGTTTTGCAGGTACCGTGAAAGAGTAAACGATAATTGGGTGATGGTGAGTGTGTGTTGAAGACATTGGCATTCTTTAATCTCTTGATTTTTTGGGCGACTTTGGATTTTGATTTTTTTTGTTTTATTCATTGCGTGTCAAAAACTTTTGGTGTTAGAATTTTCTTAGAGACATTCTTTTGTTGTAATCTCACTTTGTTTGACTATTTTTTTTGCTTTTTCTTTGTGTTTAAATCACATCTAGAGACATCATATATACGATTGATATAAGGTATATGTTCTCTCTCAATCTGACTGATTTTTTTTTTGCTTGGTTTTTTTTGTAGGGGCTAAAAATGAGAATACTTGGTTTTTTTTTTTGTAGGGGCTAAAAATGAAAATCTTTTGGGTGAAATCCAAATTTACAAATCTTTCAAGTTGTAAATATAGTTGTATTTTAGATGGTTAGTAAACTCAGTTGCAATATTTCAGTTGTTTTCTGGATGCCATATATTTTTTTTTTTAAATTTGAAATATATTTTCTCCCATTTGTAGCAGGTGCTAACATTTTAAATCTGAAATTGAATTTTTTGCCTCATGCCACAGGTTCAAAGGGATGAAGAAAAAAAGGAGGGTAGAGGGAAATGTGTATTAATATTTTTCTATTAGATGTTTTTTTTTCTTTTAACTCAAAATGTTTTGTTCATTTATTCTGATAATGGTTGTGTTAATTGTTGGGTGGAGGGTGGAGGGCAAGTTTTTATTTTTGTTATTTCATGTCATGAAATTAGGAAAGTTTTAATTAATTTTTCAAATTTAAATATTAGAATGAATGTTAATGTCGATAATAATCTGACCATATTCACCTTTTTTGTGGAGTTGCAGTTGTGAATAAAAAGGAATGTTATTGTGAATACGATGTTTATCAAATTATATTAAAAATATTGGTGGGGTAAATATGAATCGATTTTTCTCGATCCTCACAATGATTTCTCAAAGGTAGCGTGTGTTAAAGATTAAGAACTTACATGTCATCCTCGAGCCTCACAAATATTTTATCAAAAAAATCAAGGTATGACAACAAGTTATCATGGAATCTGATGTTTGGCCCACTGCGTTTACTCGAATTGCTGTATGGTAGAGGTCTGAAAATTCGGCTGAAAAAAAAATCAGTGCGGGGTCCATCTGAAATAGTGTCTAATATCACTTCATGTCCAAAATTAGATTTGGAGTTTCAAAATAAAGGTTGGACTACTTAGTGTAGTGTCATAACTGACAGTTATGTTTTTTTATGGACACGGAGACCCTACTTAGTCTTGCACTTAGTTTGGCTTCTCATGGTGATTTGACCTTACTCTCTTTGCATGGATATAGAAAAATGATAGTTTACCACAAAAAAAAATGATAGAGGCTTGACTTAATCACACAATACTCATTTATCCCAAAACTTTTCTTTATTTAATTTTTTCTTAAAATCTGACTTTCAAGTTAAAAAAAAAACTGTCCAATTAAAAAACATAAATATACACTATATATAAATATATGTACAAATATATGTTAAAATTATGTGTTAATTTTTTTACTTAACACAAAGAAATTAAAAAAGTACACAATGCGATTATGATTTTTTTTTAAACTAACATGATCGCGACTCAAATAAAACGCGACGTGACATGGAGTCGATTTTTTTTCATACTGCTGGTGTGGACCATTTTTTACTATTTTGAAAATAATTTTTACTATTTAGAAAAATGGTCAACACCAACGGCATTATACGATTCTATGTCACGTTGCATTTTATTTGGTTCATGATCGTGTTAGTTAAAAATAAAATATTCATAATCGCATTGTGTAATTTTTTTAAATGATTCATTATTAAAAAGTCCTTCAAACATTTTTTAATATACATTTATTCCAAACATTTTTATTTTGTTTAAAAAAGATCATTAAACATTCATTTAACCAATATTCTCTTATTTTTTAAGGTCTGAGCCAATGGCACACATGGTGAATCACTTTTTGGAACAAAAAAAAAAGTTTGGAGTAAACGTGTATTAAAAAAATATTTGATGGACTATTTTGTATATGATTCAAAAAATTAATACAATAATGTATTTTAACACATATTTTTTTATATATATAGCGTGTATTTATGTTTCTTAATTGAACTGTTTTTTTTAACTTGAAAGCTATATTTTAGAGAAAAAATGAATTTATAGAGTGACATAATAAATAAATAAATAAATAAGGAAAAAATGGGTATTATAGGATTAAAAGACAACCTGGTGGTATATTAATGATGTGGCAAAGCCACATCATTAATTTTGAGATTTATGTCAAAAAAGAGGGTTGATGTAAGCATGCTCATAGAAATATAGTTGCTTTGTTATATTTTGATTCAGTTGGTAATAAAGAGGAGACAACTTCATCAATTTCAAAGTGCATACCATTATCCATGAAGGGTTCGTTTATTAAGAAGACAAAAGTGAGTCAATGAGATCCCCTGTGTTCGAGGGACCAAGAATATCATCCGTTGGAGTTGACAGTTTACGAAGCACATCAGCTAGCGGCAGTAAAAGAATCACAGAGCCGTGTTTAGGGAAGATACAATCGAAGAGACTAGATTCATGTGTATTACTTCTTATTTACATTTTCATTTCGGTTTACTATTTTTTTCTTATATTTTGATTTCTTATGTACTTAACTTAATGATATGTATCCAGAGTTGATATGGTTGTGTTTATAAGGTACTTAACTTAAAGATATGTACTTAACTTAAAAATATTTATTATTTACATTAAACCCGGTTGAATACTTTTAAAAATTATCAGCGTGCCTTCAGGCATGGGCGTACCATAGTATGTGTGTGTATATATATATATATATATATATATATATATAGATAAACTATCCTGGATACACCGTGTACTAAGTTCATAACACCATCCTATTCAGATTATTATGAGTTTATGGCCCAACTCCAATTATTAATTAATTCGCACATTAATTAATTAAATTACTTTCAGTGTCGCTCCAACCAATATATTCAGACTTACTCTCGTGGCCCGAAATAAAATAATTTCCGAGTCTAAATTCCCGAATCCCAATTATTTGACTCAATTTAAAATAAAATTAACGTCTTGGTATCACTCAACCAATATACCCGGACTTGCCCACTCAATTCATATTTAATTATTTTAAAATATTATTCCCAAAATTTTCATCATGGTGTGACACATATAAATTTCTTCTAAATCCTAATTAATTTTCCTTCCCAATTAATTTGATTCAAAATCCTATATTTATTTCCCATTAAATAAGGCATGGAAGAAATTTTAAGTAAATCTCCCTTATATAAACAAACTGGCCGAACTGCCAAAATCTACCGACCATCGATCGATCGATCGCACATGTCATCGTCTTCTTCCCCTTTCTGTTTCAGCCATGGACGAAAAGATCTAAACCCTAACTTCTTCTTCTATAAAACCCAAGTCTTCACATCAACAATATGTACAAAAAACCTCATATGGGACCCCCATAAAGTCCATAAACACAGTTTAATTTACGTTCGCTACTGTTTTTCATAAATTGGGGAAATGTCCGTTTTAAATCTTTAACCCATTTAAACATCAATTACTGATCTCAAATTCGTTTCCAATCCATTCGGGTTTACACATCATACCAGATATACATACTAATCTCAGATTATACATGAATTTCTACACAATTTAGAAATCAGAATATTGGTTTACAAAAACCCTTTGTTTGTACCCTTTAAACCCCAAAACGAATTTTGATTTCTCACATCACATAAATATGATTCAAAACACAAATTAATTGTTACAGCAATTCAACAACTTGCCTTATGGTTCATAGGGTCTGATTTGAGGTTGTGAATTCCCAAGGTTGAAGACGAAATCCTTTCTTTTGGCTTTTTCCTTTGTCCCCCAATTTGCCTTTAAGTGCCTTTTAGGTCTTTCCTCTCCCACTAAGTGTTTCCCAAACTTCAATCAGTCGTTTCCCTTTTCTTTTAATTAGTTAATTAGGCTAAATGCCGTTTTTGGCCAAATGGGTCAAGCCCAAGTGACCCAAATACCCCCATGTGGACCCGGCTATGCCTAAAAACGTCCCGTGACTCGTTTACTATCCCCGGGTACACTTTTTTTACTATCTCAACCCATTCGGACTCAACCATACAATCAGAATTGGCATCCGAATTAATTTGTAAAAATCCATAAATCACACCCAAGTTAATCTATATCGACTCCCGAATGAGATAAGTACATACCCCGTCACTAATACTCAGAATGACGTAAATAAATTATTACTATGCACTTAGTAATCAAATTTCCTTAAATATTAACCATTCACTCCCCGATTAATATTTAAATAAATATTACCATAATTAATTCAATTAAAATTACAACACACAAGTAATTTAGAATTCCCGAATTAATTAAATTTTAAATGCACAAAAATATGGGGTGTTACATAAGATGGTATCAGAGCGTTAGGTTCTAGTGTCCTTAGGATCTGTGCGGCTTACTACATTTCAGCGTAGCTTTCGGTTGTTATAGAGCCCTATTATTAGGACTGTTGATTTATTTTCCACTTGTGAGATATCATATGTCTGCTATTTGTTTTTGTATGAATTGTGTACTTATACAATTCGATCTGTTTTCAGATGCCACCGAAAAGGCAGGGATGAGGCTAGGGATGAGCTCAGGGAGGTTCATCAGGAGCCACAGGTACCGCCACCCCCACCCCCACCCCAGTTGATCTCCACTAGTCAGGTCGCAGTGATAGTGGCTCGGGTAGTCAAGACAGCGATGCGAGTTATGGCAGCTCATTTTCCACAGCCCCAGGCACCAGCACCTCAGGCTCCAGTGGGACCACTATCTTGGCAGAGAGTTAGGGAGACCTTTCAATAGGGTTACCCACCGGAGTTTAGGGGTAGCACCGATGTGGTAGAGGCTTGTGACTGGAAGAAGAATATTCAGCACCATCTGCGCATGCTAGAGTGTACCGATGTGTAAAAATAGATTCTTTCTACCTTTCTCCTGTCGAGTGCAGCCTTAAAGTGGTGGGAGTCAGTTACCACGGTTGAGGAGCGGGATTTGATGACGATATTCGAATTCTAAGTGCAGTTCAACCGCAAATACTTCCCACCAGCAGTGGAGGCTGAGATGAGGAAGAAGTTCAGTGAGTTAGTATAGAGTGACCGGTCAGTGGTAGATTATGAAGAAGAGTTCACCCGTTTGGTGAACTTTGTGCCAAATAAGGTGAGCGATGAGGAGTTAAAGAAGTCGATATTCATGGATGGCTTAGTCTAGAGGATCAAGCATCATTTAATTGGGAATCTGGCGTTAGTGACGTATATAGATGTCATTAATGCCGCCCTTGTACATTGACATGACCATCGCTTCCATGCGAAGGGAAGAAAGAGAGTAGGGAATCCGAGCTAACAGGGCAAGGAAGTTACTAGTGGTGACACGATTGGTACTCAGCAGCAGACTAGGAGTCAGCAGGGGAATCAGGCTAAGAAATTTAGGCCTGGTGGGTTTCGATCGGGAGGATAGGGGTTCAGGGAGGGGCAGCCCGACCCAAATCAGCAGCAGCAGGTTCCTCAGGGCTAGGACCAAGGGAACAATGGGGGAGGCTAACAGGGCCAACCATGTTAGGGCCAACCCAAGGGGGATGGTCATAAACAATATTTTTTTTGCAGCCAGCCATGACATTTCAAGAGGGAGTGTTTTCTAAGGGCATCAGCCACAACATTGTCCTTTCCTGGATGGTACTCCAACGTAAATTTATAGTCTTCAAGAAGCTAGATCCACCTTTGTTGCCGAAGGTTAAGATCTCGCTGAGTGAAGATGTACCGAAGACTCTTATGATCTGTGAATACCTCAAACTGCTCGCAATATAGGTAATACCTCCAACTCTTCAAAGCAAACACAACGACTGCTAACTCAAGATCGTGAGTGGGGTAGTTCCTCTCATGCGTGTGAAGTTATCGAGATGCATAAGCAACCACCTGACCCGCCTGCAAAAGAAATGCACCAAGACCAGATCTGGAGGCATCACAGTACACTGTATACCCTTTTCCACGCACAGGAAGAATAAGAATAGGTTCTGAGCTAAGCCTAAACTTTAACTCTTGGAAGACAGCTTCACACTCATATGACCCACAAAATGAACATTTTTTGTGTCAATCGAGTAAGGGGCAATGCAACTTGAGATAAATCCAGATCGAATCTCCTATAGTATCCAGCCAAGCTAAGAAAACTCTGAATATCTGTGACTATCTTCGTTCTTTCCCATCAGAGGATGGCTTCAACCTTGGATGAATCAACAAAAATGCCGGCACTGGACACTACATCAACAAGAAATTTAACCTCATACACCCAGAATTCACATTTTCTAAACTTTGCATATAATTGATTCTCCCTGAGTACTTGAAGTGTAGTATGCAAATTCTCCTAGTGATCAACATTAGAAGCCAAATATATAAGAATATCATCAACAAAGACCACCAAAAATAAGTCCAAGTATGGACGGTAAATACAATTCATGAGGTCCATAAATGCAGCATGGGCATTTATCAAGCCGAAAGGCATGACCAAAAACTCGTAATGTCCGTACCTCGTTCGAAAGGCTATCATAGGGATATCTTTCTCCCTAAATCGCAATTGGTGATACCCATATCGGAGATCAATCTTGGAAAATCTTCCCGCTCCCTGTAACTCATCAAATAAATCATCGATTCTAGGCATAGGATATTTGTTTTTCACCGTCACCCTATTTAGTTGACGATAATCAATGCAGAGTCTGAGAGTGTTGTATTATTTTTTAGCAAAAAGGATTGGTGCTCCCCAAGGGGACACACTAGGGCGTACAAAACCCTTACTAGTGAGATCATCTGACTGATGTTTTAATTCTTGCAACTCCGCCGAGGCCATCCGATGAGGAGAGATGGAAATTAGTGAAACACCTAGATGAATATCAATAGCTAAATAAATCTCTCGACTCCAGGGTAATCTGGGAAGTTCCTCAGGAAATACATCGAAAAAATCCCGTACAATAGGATAATCTATAACCACACGTACAGGCTCTTCTTGTGCCACAATACTGCTTAACCACCTAAAGAAATGTTTCTGATCTCGGGAAGAAGAGAATTTACACGGATGATTTATGCTCTGCTCGCTACCAAAGAGAGAGCGAGACCCATCTGGGAGAGATACTGACACACTGTTGTGACAGCCCGCCTAATTAACCCCGAGTGATCAGTCCTAAATTACATTAGAACAGGTTTCTCAGTTGGTTCATTCTTAGAATCACTGTCACCTTTAAAATTACTAACCACCTAAATGTTAAAATTAGGCTGGTGCCAAGTTTTTATCTTTCATTAACTAAAATTAAATATTCATGGGGAAACAACATAATATAAACAATCACAATTAACTGAAATCAACCATTCATAATTTATTAACTGACCGAATAAACCATCGGTTCAAAATCCAACAAAAGTAAAGACAAGTAATAGATATCAACCGGCCTGACATCAGCACTGAAATAAAACTGTGAGAAACATGCTCGAATAACTGATAGGGAGTCTCTACACTAAGAATGAAAAGAACGAGGTGCCTATCAAACTTCCGCAACATCCACACGTGCTGCAGCAACGGATCCTTGGAATGAGTCAAGCCTGATGTCCTTGTGGATGGACACCTAAAAGGTTTTTAAAAGTTTTCACAACAAGGTTTAGTACCCAAAACATTTAGCAAATGATTAACTTGCAGTAATAACTAAATATCCATGCTCTCCATATTTTAGTTAGTGTCGCACTCCCTTGAGGACATCCTCACCCCTCCTCTAATGTGTACTACTAACACCTTGATTAATTTACCTAGTTATTTATCTCATGACTAGATAACTGATATAATCCCCTTCCAACCACCCTGCTCTAACCGACAGTGCCATAATTATGATTTCTATGTTGTCAACATTAACTTAATTAATCATTTCCCTTTTTAAATTTCATATAAATTTAACACCAATTATATATCTAATACAATTCACGGCCTGTATTAATTTACCCGTACAAAATTATTTACCTCATTACATACGTATAGTTATATTACAACATTCACAACATGCTGAAAATAGTAATTAATACTAAACATCGTTCCGAGTAATAACTCATCGGATGTAAATTCTCTAAATTACTATCCCACTAGGCATATTCACATAACCTAGTTACCCCAAGTCAGAATAGCTCACTAACTTGGATAATTCATAAAAAAAAATTTGGAGGCGGTCATATTCCTTTCCTGAAAGTGAGATAACCCTCACCCATATAACGGACGCTATGACCTGGGAATATACTCGCCCTATTCCTCAAGCTAGGGGATTCATCCACTACGCGCAACCTCTCTCTATAGCACTAGAGTATATGTAATAATATTATCTATCCACTGATATTAATGCATACACCATATATATATAGTATCTCACACCGTAGATATATATAAAAATATAAACTATCCCATCTACACCGTGTACCAATTGTGTAACACAAGCCTATACAGATTATTATGAGTCTATGGCCCAACTCTAATTATTAATTAATCCGCACATTAATTAATTAAATTACTTTCGGTGTCTCTCCAACCAATATATTCAGACTTACTCTTGTGGCCCGAAATAAAATAATACCCGAGTCTGAATTCCCGACTCCCAATTCTTTAACTCACTTTAAATAAAATTAACATCTTGGTATCGCTCAACCAATATACCCGGACTTTCCCACTCAATCTGTATTTAATTATTTTGAAATATTATTCCCAAAATTTTCATCATGGTGTTACACATATAAATTTCCTCCAAACCCTAATTACTTTACCTTACTAATTAATTTGATTGAAAATTCTATATTTATTTCCCATTAAATAAGGCATGGAAGAAATTTTAAGTAAATCTCCCTTATATAAACAAAACTAGCCGAACTGCCAAAATCTACTGACCATCGATCGATCGATCCCCAACCCTCGATCGAACGATCGCACAGGTCATCGTCTTCTTCCCCCTTCTATTTCCTCCATGGACGGAAAGCTCTAAACCCTAACTTCTTCTACTATAAAACCCAAGTCTTCCCATCAACAATATATACCAAAAACCTCATAAGGGACCCCTATAAAGTCCACAAACACAATTTAATTTACGTTCTCTACTATTTTTCATAAATTGGAGAAATGTCCATTTTAAATCTTTAACCCATTGAAACATCAATTCCTTATCTCAAATTCATTTCCAGTCCATTCGGGTTACACATCATACCAGATATATATACTAATCTCAGATTATACATGAATTTCTACACAATTTAGAAATCAGAATATTGGTTTACAAAAACCCTTATTTGTACCCTATAAACCCCAAAACGAATTTTGATTTCTCACGTCACATAATATGAATCAAAACAAAAATTAATTGTTACAACAAGTCAACCACTTTCCTTATGATTTGTAGGGTCTGATTTGAGATTGTGAATTCCTAAGGTTGAAGATAAAATCCTTTCTTTTGGCTCTTTCCTTTGTCCCCCAATTTGTCTTTAACTGCCTCTTAGGTTTTTCCTCTAACACTAAGCGTTTCCTAAACTTCAATCAGCCGTTTCCCTTTTCTTTTAATTACTTAATTTGGGTAAATCCCGTTTTTGGCCTAATGGGCCAAGCCCAAGTGACCCAAATACCCCCGTGTGGGCCCGACTATGTCTAAAAACGTCCCATGACTCGTTTACTACCCTCGGGTACACTTTTCCGACTATCTCGACCCATTCGGACTCAACCGTACACTCAGAATTGGCATTCGAATTAATTTATAAAAATCCTTACCTCACACCCAAGTTAGTCTATATGGACTCCCGACTGAGATAAGTACATAGCCAGCCACTAATCCCTGGAATGACGTAAATAAATTATTACTATGCACTTAGTAATCAAATTTCCTTAAATATTAACCATTCACTCCCCGATTATTATTTAAATAAATATTACCATAATTAATTCAATTAAAATTACGACACACAAGTAATTTAGAATTCCCGAATTAATTAAATTTTAAATGCACAAAAATACGGGGGGTTACATACTCCCCCCTTACAAAGGAATTTCATCCCCGAAATTAGGTCGTACCTGTGGTGAATAGCACTGGATATTGTTCTCGCATATCCTCCTCCCGCTCCAAGGTAGACTCGTCAACGTTGTGATGACCCCACTGTACTCTAACTAGTGGAACAACCTTGGATTGTAACCTGTGCTCACTACGGTCTATAATAGCCACCGGTCTCTCCTCATACGAGATATCTAGCTATAAATCAATTTCCTCGAGTGGAATGTGCTAGGAGGCCCTCTCACTCCTTCAATATTTCTTCAGCGATTCCAGATGGAACACGTCGTGTATCCGCTAAAGATACTCTGGCAATCCCAGTCGATATGCTTCCGGTCCCACCCTCTCAATAATAGGGAAACGTCCCACGTACGTCTGTGCTAACTTACCCTTCTTGCCAAACCTCATCACCCCTTTCATATGTGACAACCAGACTAATACATCGTCCCCAACCTCTAACTCCACATGTCATTGTGAAGCATTAGCTTAACTCTACTTCCTATCCCGAGTTATCCGAATCCTCCCTCGGATCAACTCTATCTTGGCAGACATCTCCTAGACACTCTTCGGCCCTATTAGCTTGGTGTCCCCGACCTATAACCAATAAGCGGCTGAACGACAAGGTCTCTCGTATAGTGCCTCGAACGGTGCCATGCCAATCGTGAATTGGTAAGAGTTATTATACACGAACTCTACTAAAGGAAGATATTTCTCCCAGCCTCCCCCAAAGTCTAAAATGCACATTTTGAGCATGTCTTCCAGCATCTGGTTGACTCTATCAGTTCTCCCATCAGTCTGTGGGTGATAGGTTGTACTCAAACGTAACATGCTCAGAACATAACTCCATGGGCACGGAGACTGATGGGCAGACTGAGAGAGTCAACCAGATTCTGGAAGACATGCTCAGAATGTGCATTTTATACTTTGGGGGAGGTTAGGAGAAATATCATCCTTTGGTAGAGTTCGTGTATAACAACTATTACCAATTCACGATTGACATATCACCGTTCGAGGAACTATACGGGAGACCTTGTCATTCACTTTCTTGTTGGTTAGAGGTGTGGGACAACAAGCTATTGGGGCCGAAGATTGTCCAGGAGATGTCTTCCAAGATAAAGTCAATCCGAGGGCAAATTTGGATTGCTCAAGATAGGCAAAAGAGTTATTTTGTTCTTCACGAAGACATGTGGAGTTAGAGGTTGGGGACCAGGTATTAGTCTGGGTGTCCCCTATGAAAGGGGTGATGAAGTTCGGCAAGAAGGGTAAGTTAGCACAGAGGTACATGGGACCTTTCCCTATTATTGAGAGGGTGGGACCGATAGCATATCGACTGGGATTGCCGGAGCATCTTCAGTGGATATATGGCGTGTTCCATGTGGCATCGCTGAAGAAATATCGATGGAGCGAGAGGGCCTTCTAGCATATTCCACTCAAGGAAATTGATTTATAGCCAGACATCTCGTATGAGGAGAGACCAATGGCTATTCTGGACCATAGTGTGCGCAAGTTACGATCCAAGGTTGTTCCACTAGTTAGAGTACAGTGGGGTCATCACAACGTTAACGAATCTACGTGGGAGCGGGAGGAGGATATGCGAGAACAATATCCAGAGCTATTCACTGCGGGTATGACATAATTTTGGGGACGAAATTCCTTTGTAAGGGGGGAGTATGTAATACCCCATATTTTTGTTCATTTAAAATTTAATTAATTCGGGAATTCTAAATTACTTGTGTGTCGTAATTTTAATTGAATTAATTATGGTAATATTTATTTAAATATTAATCGGGGAGTGAATGGTTAATATTTATGGAAATTTGATTACGAAGTTCATAGTAATAATTTATTTACGTGATTCCGGGTATTAGTGACGGGGTATGTACTTATCTCAGTCGAGAGTCGATATAGACTAACTTGGGTGTGAGATAAGGATTTTTATAAATTAATTCAGATGCCAATTCTGAGTGTATAGTTGAGTCCGAATGGGCCGAGATAGTTGAAAAAGTGTACCCGAGGGTAGAAAACGAGTCACGGGACGTTTTTAGGCATAGTCGGGCCCATATGGGGGTATTTAGGTCACTTGGGCTTGGCCCATTAGGCCAAAAATGGATTTAGCCTAATTACCTAATTAAAAGAAAAGGGAAACGACTGATTGAATTTTAGGAAACGCTTAGTGTGAGAGGAAAAAGCTAAAAGACAGTTAAAGGCAAATTTGGGGACAAGGGAAAGAGCCAAAAGAAAGGATTTCATCTTCAACCTTAGGAATTCACAACCTCAAATCAGACCCTACAAATCATAAGGCAAGTGGTTGATTTGTTTTTCGATTCATATTTATGTGATGTGAGAAATCAAAATTCGTTTTGGGGTTTAAAGGGTACAAACAAAGGGTTTTTGTAAACCAATATTCTGATTTCTAAATTGTGTAGAAATTCATGTATAATCTGAGATTAGTATATATATCTGGTATGATGTGTAAACCTGAATGGATTGGAAACAAATTTGAGATAAGGAATTGATGTTTAAATGGGTTAAAGATTTAAAACGGAATTTTCCCCAATTTATGAAATACAGTAGCGAACGTAAATTAAATTGTGTTTGTGCACTTTATGGGGGTACTTTATAAGGTTTTTGATATATATTTTTGATGGGAAGACTTGGGTTCTATCGTAGAAGAAGTTAGGGTTTAGGGCTTTTCGTCCATGGCTGAAACAGAAGGGGGAAGAAGACAATGACTTGTGCGATCGACCGATCGAGAGTTGGAGATCGATCGATCGATGGTCGGCTGATTTTGACAGTTCGGCCAGTTTTGTTTATATAAGGGAGATTTACTTAAAATTTCTTACATGCCTTATTTAATGAGAAATAAATATAGGATTTTCAATCTAATTAATTAGGAAGGAAAATTAATTAGGATTTGGAGGAAATTTTTATGTGTCACACCATGATTAAAATTTTAGGAATAATATTTCAAAATAATTAAATACGGATTGAGTGGGGAAGTCCGGGAATATTGGTTGAGCGATACCAAGACGTTAATTTTATTTAAAGTGAAAGTTAAATAATTGGGAGTCTTGAATTTATACCCGGGTATTATTTTATTTCGAGCAAGGAGAAGAAGTCCGAATATATTGGTTGGAGTGACACCGAAAGTAATTTAATTAATTAATGTGCGAATTAATTAATAATTGGAGTTGGGCCAGAAACTCATAATAATCTCAATAGGCTTTTGTTACAGACTTAGTACACGGTGTAGCTGGGATATTTTATATATATATATGGTGTGTGCATTAATATCAGTGGCTAGATATTATTATTACATATACTCTAGTGCTATAGGTGGAGATTACGCGTAGTGGATAAATCCCCTAGCATTAGGAGTAGGGCGAGTATATTCCCAGGTCATAGCGTCCGTTATATGGGTGAGGGGCATCTCACTTTCAAGGAAGGAATATGACCGCCTCCAATTTTTTTTTGTATTATCCAAGTTAGTGAGCGATTCTGACTTTGAGAAACTAGGTTATGTGAATATGCCTAGTGGGATGGCACTTTAGAGAATTTATATCCGGTGAGTTATTACTGGGGAGGATGTTTAGTAGGAATTACTATTTTTCTCATGTTGTGAATGTTGTAATATAACTATACCTATATAATGAGGTAAATAATTATATAGAGGTAAATTAATGCAGGCCGTGAATTGTATTGGATATATAATTGGTGTTAAAGTTATATGAAATTTAAAAAGGGAAATGATTAATTAAGTTAATGTTGACAAAATAAAAATCATAATTATGGCACACTCGGTTAGAGTAGGGTGGTTGCAAGGGGATTATATCAGTTATCTAGTCATGAGATAAATAACTAGGTAAATTAATCAAGGCGTTAGTAGTGCACATTAGAGGAGGGGTGAGGATGTCCCCAAGGGAGTGCGACACTAACTAAAATATGGAGAGCATGCATATTTACTTATTACTGCAAGTTAGTCATTTTCTAAATGTTTTCCAAATGTTTTGGGTACTAACCCTTGCTATAAAAACTTTTTAAAACCTTTTAGGTGTCCTTCCACAAGGACGCCAGGCTTGACTCATTCCAGGGATCCATTGTTGCAGCATGTGTGGATGTTGCGGGAGTTTGATAGGCGCCTCGTTCTTTTCATTCTTAGTGTAGAGACTCCCTATCAGTTATTCGAGCTTGTTGCTCACAGTTTTATTTCAGTACTGATGTCAGGCCCGTTGATATCTATTACTTTTCTTTACTTTTATTGGATTTTGAACCGATGTTATATTCGATCAGTTAATAAATTATGAATGGTTGATTTCAATTAGTTGTGATTGTTTATATTATGCTGTTTCCGCATGATTATTTAATTTTAGTTAATGAAAGATAAAATCTTGGCACCAGTCTAATTTTCTGATTTAGGTGGTTAGTATTTAAAATGGCAAAAATTATGCTAAGAATGAACCAACTGAGAAACATGTTCTAATTTAATTTAGGACTGATCACCCAGGGTTAATTAGGAGGGGTGTCACAACAGTGTGTCAGTATCTCTCCCAGATGGGTCTTGCTATCGCTTTGGCAATGAGCAGAGCATAAATTATCCTTGTAAATTTTCTTCTAGCCGAGATCAGAAACATTTCTTTGGATGGTTAAGCAGTATTGTGGCACAAGAAGAGCATGTACGTGTGGTTACAGACTATCCTATTGTGTGTGATTTTCTCGATGTATTTCCTGAGGACCTTTCCGAATTACCCTGGAGTAGAGAGATTTATTTTTCTGTTGATATTCATATTGGTGTTTCACCTATTTCCATCCCTCCTCATCGGATGGCCCTGATGAAGTTGCAAGAATTAAAACTTCAGTTAGTTGATCTCATTAGTAAGGGTTTTATACGCCCTGGTGTGTCCCATTGGGAGGCACCAATCCTTTTGGAGAAAAAAGGACAACACTCTCAGACTCTGCATTAATTATCGGTAACTAAATAGGGTGACGGTGAAAAATAAATATCCTATGCCTAGAATTAATGATTTATTTGATCAGTTACGAGGAGCGGGCAAGTTCTCCAAGATTGATCTTCGATCTAGGTATCACCAATTGCGAGTTAGGGAGGAAGATATCCCTATGAAAGCCTTTTGAACTAGATACGGACATTACGAGTTTTTAGTCATGCCTTTCGGCTTGACAAAGGCCCCTGCTGCATTCATTGACCTTATGAATCGTATTTACCGACCATACTTGGATCGATTCGTGGTGGTCTTCGTTTATGATATTCTTATATATTCGTCTTCTAATTTTTATCAATAGGATCATTTGCATACTACACTTCAAGTACTCATGGAGAATTGATTATATGCAAAGTTTAGAAAATGTGGATTCTGGGTGTATGAGGTCAAATTTCTTATCCATGTAGTGTCCGGTGCAGGAATTTCTGTTGATTCATACAGGGTTGAAGCCATCCTCGGATGGGAAAGATCGAAGATAGTCATAAAGATTCGAAGTTTTCCTGGCTTGGCTGGATACTATAGGAGATTCGATTAGGATTTCTCTCGAGTTGCATCGCCCCTTACTCGATTGATGCAAAAAATGTTCATTTTGCGTGGTGAGATGAGTGTGAAGCTGTCTTCCAAGAGTTGAAGTTTATTCCTACATCAGCATATATTCTTATTCTTCCAGAGCATGGAAAAGGGTATACAGTGTACTGTGATGCCTCCAGATCTGGTCTTGGTGAAGTTCTTATGTAGGCGGGTCGGGTGGTCTCTTATACGTCTCAATAACTTAAGACGCATGAGAGGAACTCCCCCACTCACGATCTGGACTTAGCCTCAGTGGTGTTTTCTTTGAAGAGTTGGATGTATTACCCATATAGAGAGAGGTTTGAGGTATTCACGGATCATAAGAGTCTTTGGTACATCTTCACTCAGCGAGATCTTAACCTTCGAAAACGAAGGTGGATCGAGCTTCTTGAAGACTATGACTTTACGTTGGAGTACCATTCGGGAGATGCCAATGTTTTGGGTGATGTCCTTAGCAGGAATTTTGTTCCTACCTTAGCAGTGATTAAATGATATCGTGGAAAGATGTAGGGTGCACTTCAGCGTTATGACTTTCATGTTCAGCAGAATAACGATAAGGCCTATTTATGGGGTCTGACGGTTAGGCCAATCGTTCATCAAAAGGTCTTGGATGCTCAACTATGTGATGATATGATCATGATTTTTTGAAACCGCATTTAGTGCGACAAGGAATTTGATAATCTCACAGTTTATCAGGAAGGTGGTGTTCGATATAAGGGTAAATTGATTGTCCCAGCAATTGAGGATCTTTAAGATGAGATTCGGAAGAATTTCACGATTCTCGGTTTAGTATACATGTGGGAGCTACTAAGATGTATAAGGACCTTTGCAGAGATTTTGGGTGGTCAGGGATGAAACGAGATGTGGCTTTGTTTGTGGAAAGGTGTTGGTGAAGGCCGAACACAAGAAGCCAGTTGGATTATTGTAACCACTTCCAATTGCCAAGTGAAAGAGGGAGCATATCACTATGGATTTTGTTACGACTTTGCCTCAGTCTGAGCGAGGGCACGATGCTGTTTGGGTTGTAGTAGATCGTCTCACTAAGTCAACACATTTTCTACCAATTAGAGTCACAGATAACATAGAAAAATTGGATAGACTTTATATTCGGGAGATTATTCGACTACATGGTGTTCCACTCACTATTGTTTTAGATAGGGATCCTTGATTTGTCACTCGATTCTGGAGGAAGGTTCAGGAGGAATTTGGTACTAATCTGAATTTGAGTAAGGTTTATCACCCCAAGACTGATGGGCAGTGTGAGAGTACTATTCATATTTCGGAGGATTTACTGCGAGCGTGTGCTTTAGATTTTCGGGGTAGTTGGGATGAGAACTTTCCTCTTGCATAATTCTTTTACAATAATAGTTATCAGTCAATCATCGAGATGCCCCCCTTTGAGGCAGTATATAGGAGACCGTGTCATTCCCCAGTATGTTGGAGAGAGGTTGGCGAGAAACATCTCACGAGTTCTGATATAATTAGGGAGATTATTGAGAAGGTTCAGTTGATTATACATAGACTTGTTACGGCCCAGATTAGGGAGAAGAATTCTGTTAATAATCATCGTATACCTCTAGAGTTTCGAGTAGGTGACCATGTGTTACTAAAAGTTAGAGCCTGAACCGGTAGCAAGAGGTTTGTCTAGTAGGGCAAGATCACTCCTTGATATATTGTCCCCTTTGAGATCTTGGAGCGAGTTGGGGAAGTATCCTACCATTTGGCATTACCTCCTCAATTGACTCATGTTCACAACGTGTTTCACGTTTCTATATTGAAGAAGTATCTGCACGATCCTAGTCATGTGATCAACTGACAAAATATCGAGTTGCAGGAAGATACTATGTTTCTAACGCGACCTTTATGTATTTTGGATTGTGAGGATAGGGTACTTCGCAAAAAGGTTATCCCTTTGGTGAAAGTCCTTTGGGAATCACAGGGTGTTGAAGCCGCTACTTGGGAGCGAGAAACCGAGATGCCGGAGAAATATCCACAATTGTTTGAGTGACTTAGGATTGATTTCAGAGACGAAATTTTCTAAGGAGGGGAGAATGTAACACCCTCACTTTTTATTACGTACTTGTATTTCAACCTATTTATATGTCAACGTGCCATTAACAAAAAATCTACATTTGCATGTCTCACATGAGAATTTATTTGTGTTTATATGGTTTATTTAAGCACCTTGGTAAAATTTTACGCAATTTGGACAAAAAAAAAGTATATATATATATATATATATATATATATATATATATATATATATATATATATATATATATATATATATATATATGTGTGTGTGTGTGTGTGTGTGTGTGTGTGTGTGTGTGTGTGTGTGTGTGTGAGTGTGTGTGTGTTTGTGTGTATAAATAAATAAATTCTTTTTCGTCAAAAAAATAAAAGTGCTCAGAAAAATCTGAAACTTTGCATACAAATGTAAAATTTATTTTTGAACAACTTTCCCTTATTCGCCATCCTAAAAAAATGGTTTAGTCCCCGTTTTAGAAGAATTCATGTCGAAATTATTGTAAAAAAAAATATTTTAGGTGGTGTGGTTGGGTCATTTATTGGGTGGTTGGCTTTTGTATTTTCCAACTTGGTAAAAAATGTGTTTCACTTATATTTTCAAGCCTTGGAGACTTAAATGAGTCAAAATATTGCAAAGGGAAGCTTAAAATTGATATAAATAGGGGTGGGGGGATTCATGAACCTAGTAAACCAAAAAAATATAAACTCCTCCATCTTCTTCCTCTCTCTTATATCCTCAAGGGAAAAAATTATTCTAAATTTCCTAGCTCACCCTTATACCCATATTCTCTATCCTCAAACTCCATTAAAACATCACACAAGGGGTGGGGCAACTTGGTGTGGCTTGAAAGCTTGATTTTGGGAGCATATGAGTGGAGTTTAGGAACATTCTAGCAGGACTTCAATTTTTCTTCTCCAAAGTTATCTCCTCTTCATAAATCAAGTAGGTTTTTCCTCTTCCTAAATTTATATTTTCAAAATCTTAAAACATCCATGATGATGAAAGATGATTTCTTGTAAAAAAAATTGCTTGTTCTTCTAATTTTTATTATGCAAACCCATGCTTTTATGAGTTAAAATGAACTAGATTTGTTGATTCAATTTCATAATATCATGATTGTATAAATTAATGATTAGAACATGAAAATTGTTAAAAAAAAATGTTATAATCACATACCACTTGAATATGAATGTGTAGGACGCATATGCATGGATTTCTTAGGTTGAAATCCTCATTTCGTGTGAATATACTTGAATATTTTTTTAGCCATGATAAATGATATGTTTTGAAATGAAATAGATATATTTCATCATGTTTTGAAAGAATGATAAATTTTAGCACCTATTTTGATGATGTTAAAAAGTGACGATAATGACTTAAAATTGTGTAGAAAACTCATTTAAAACCTTATATTTGAACCCTACATTAAAATGGTAATTTTAATAATTAAGTTTATGATTAAATGAGTAAAATATTATAGAAAAATAGTAAGTTCTTATAAATATATGTTTTTTTCCTTGAAAACCCATTTAAATGATGCATTTTTTATGTAAAAATGGTGTAATGGCAATTTTGGTAATTATGTGAAAAACTAGTGGAAGATAATGTTTCTTTACATTAAATGATAGTAAAATCATTTTGAAGGTACTCAAAATGTGTTAATGCATTAATGAATAAATAAGGTAAATGATGATTGGATGTTAGTTTTCAAACTACGATGTTATTATTAGTTGGCCTCCTTGGTTATTTTAAAAATAAGGCAAATAATGAAGTAAAGAAGTAACACCAAAAGATTAAGGTGAGTACTTGGGATAATGAGAATAATTGTAAGAATGTGAATATTTGGAAGAATGTGAATATATGAAAAGATAATGATATTCGGAAGTTTCCGAAAAGAATAATTAAGGAGGGCATGACGTCCCTACTGGTGAAAGACCCCAAACAACCTGGCCAGTGTAACATATGTGTGCTCGATACCGACGGTGAAATGCCATGAAATCGTGGATGTTGGAAAATCCCAAAGTAATAAAAGTAATATTCATGAATGATTGGAAAAATGAATGGATTAATGAATTTGAATAAATGGATCTTCTTAAATAACAACATAGTTGGATTAATAAGTTAAGTCTCTGTCACGAGACATGAAAAATACATAAGTATGATTTGGTCTTATAGTCCGAGTGCATTGCATGTAGTTGTATTAAAATTTAATGAATTGGAAATTATTTTACAAAATACTGAAAGACATTGTCTATGTATAGTATTTTGATTATCAAATTATTTCTTAGTATTTCCCACCATACTGGGAATTCGCTCACCCTCTTACTTTTCCCCACCCCAGGTACTTCAGTTGGTGACACTTGAAATGATCTCAGTAAGGATGCGTAGCGTGTGACTCGACATTAGACGCTCTGTTGACCGTTTCGTAATACGATTAAGATTTATATTTGTAGCACTTTAATTAATATTTTGGAACTTTATTAAGGAATTTGGACTATTGTGTTGTCTTACTCAGTGAACTTTATTTTGATTGATGAAGTGTGGTATTACATGGTTTTTTTCATGGACAAATTCATAAATTGAATTTATTAGGCATGTCAAATGTTTATTCTTTTTAAATTAAAATTTGGCAAATGAATATCATGTCCTTAACTCAATTAAATAATTTTTTTTCTTAGATAATAAAGTAAACTTCCACCCCTCCCCCCTTTAACACCCCAGTTCGGATTTGGGTTATCCCAACGGTAGTCTAAATCCGGGTCGGGGCACTACAACTTGCCATCAGAGCATTAGGATGCACGTGTTCGATGGAGTGATAACATGTCTTCCTTGTTTATGTTTCATCGAATAAACTAGTATATTAAATTACATGTTCTTATAGGATGGAAGATAGACGTAACAATGCCGCTTATGGGAATAACGAGCTTCAACGCATGGAAAGGGTCGTGCGTCAGTTAGCTGACACTTTCTCATAGCGAGAGATGGGTAATCGTAGCGGGACTGCAAAAAGTACTTCTGCAACTTCTATGCTGAAGGATTTTCAATGACTGAACCCTTTAACCTTCAGTGGTACTAAAGGATCATCTCATTCATTTATATCTAGTTCCTTAGATTTATGTTTGGGGTTAGAGGTAGTTGAGTTTAGCCCACCCATATTTGTGGGATTGCCCATAGGTGGCGGTGGCGTCCTTAGCAAAGTTTGGCGTAATTGTGTAATCATAGCTAGAGACTATATTCTGGAGTATGATCTTATATTAATGGATATGGGTGTCTTTGAAGTTATCCTAGGTATGGATTGACTGTCCAGTTTCGATGCCACTATCGAGTTCCATCGGCACAGTGTGTCAGTATCTCTCCCAGATGGGTCTCGCTATCGCTTTGGTAGTGAGGGAAATGTACAACAATTAATATTGAAGCAAAGAATGTGAGAATACATGAGTGACAGTTGATAAAAGAGATAAATATAAAAGTGGAATAAAGCACAAAAATATTTACGAATAGCATGAGGCATGGAACATGTACAAGTGGACAAAACATGGTGACATGTACGAGCTGTGAAACATGTGGACATGTACAAGCGAAAGGTATTTATAAAAAGTGAATAATATGGGGGCATGTGTAAATCAAGAAAACATGGAAATGATATGTGAAGCATCTGAACAAGCATTTGTTATGAGAAGAATGTGGATATATACAAGTGAGACTGAGCATGAATATATTTGAGAAACCTGGAATATGTGAAAACATGGACATGTGAAACATGGCAAATATGTACAGGTGAGTATGAAACATGAGATATATACAAATTAATAAGGAATTAATATATACAAGTCATATGAGGAAATTGATAGAAATTACAATATGTACATGTGATAAGAAGATACATATGATGGAGAAATAAAATATGCATGGATAGCGTAACATTCACATGTCATATATTAGGTTTGAGCATCGGTGTAAAAATAAGAATATAAATGTAAAAACATACATATAGTTGTAGAAAAAATGGAGAAAAGGAAAAAAATCCCATGTAAATAGTGTCTAGTCGTCTAAAATATTTCCTAACAGAGTTAACATAGTGACCATACTGAGGGTTCACCCCAAAAATGCAAAATGGGTAGAGGAAGAAAATCCCTGTCCATCCGCTTGTACGACATTCCTGGAACACCAAAGACTTACATAGGCCATCATGAATGGTGTATAGAGATTGGAATCGCCAACCTATTTTACTCAAAATAGGTAAATGTGTTAGTCGTCTCTGAAGAGGCGGCCTAAAAGGCTAATAGATATGTACGAACCCAAAAAGATCCCAATATTGGGTACTAAGTTACGAAATGGGAAGGTGTTAGGAACATATTCCCCCCTTCCAGTCTCTCATAGGATATAAAATATTTTCCTTATCCTAAACAATGTAGACATGTATACAATGTGTGTGGAGTGAAAATTGTGTATCAAAGTGAACAATGTATGTGGAGAAAACTCATCGTGTTCGCTTCATGAAAAGACGGGAAAGAATCATTCTATGGAATAAAACTAAAATAAAAATAATAAGATAGCCAAAATATGAGAGGGATGCCCGATCGTGAGTCACTATGAAAGGTTGAATAAAAATATCTATAGGACCGCTTAATGATAAGTAATATGAATGAAAATTGCTACTCTATAAGGAATGTGTCGGATGGTGAGTCACTATGGATAAGTGAGTACGGATATCAATAGTAGGAAAATAAGTAATAATAGATAGACTATGATCGACACGTCAGATCATGACTCACTATAAAAAGCGAGTACGTCTGTCAACGAAATCGCTAAAATTTGGAATACACACACACACACACACACACACACACACACACACACACACACACACACACATATATATATATATATATATATATATATATATATATATATATATATATATATAATATGGGACAATGGTGTTATGAATAGTAACATCTTATCTTATCTTATCTTATCAATATAATCAAAGGGTCTACATTTTGCCATGTGCACAAAATCTGGGGTTGAGAATAAAATACTAGGTAGGGAAAATGAGACAAATCGCCTATGGACCCCCAAACCCTACACCCGCTGCTCATTCTCTCCCTCAGTCAATTCGATTCTTTTTCAAACCCTACCTCTCTCCTCATTCCCCCTCTCACGAATCATCATCTGCTCTGCGCATCCCCTCCTCTCCTCTCCTCCCTACGACACACTACAGCCCTTAGTACTAACTTCATCATCCTATCGAGTTCAAGTAATTTGTGTTTTTGGGTTTTAATTTTTAGTGTGGGTTTTTAATGTTTAGATCTGATATGTTTTTTGTTTGCAGATCTAACTTTGGGTACTTCGGATCTAATATTTTTAACCCAAAGCTAGCAGGTATGGCATCTCATTCTCAATATTGTAGATTTTTTGTAGATTTTTTGGTGCGATCTGAAAATATATGGTTTCCATTTTGAAGTTTTCTAATGTTGATTTGTTTTTTAGGGTTTTGTGTACATGCTTTGCATTTATGAATATATATGTGTGTGGTTTCGATTTTTGATTCAAAGGGTCTTTTGATTTGTTTCAAAATTAGGGTTTTTATGGGTAAGATATGTACTAAAGCTTTCTCTGCATTTATGAATATATATGTGTGTGGTTTCGATTTAGGATTCAATGGGGCTTTTGATTTGTTTCAAAATGAGGACTTTTTTCTGATTATGATTCTGGTTCTTTGATTTGCATTTTATCTTATGCAGAATGGAGACCTCTAGACTTCATGGATTTTAATTCTACGGTATTAACACTTTTTTTTACTTCTGAGGTTTGATTTACGATTTCTAACTTCATTAGTTTTGTATTCATTTTTATAACTCCAATATATTTTATTTGATTGACACTAGCCGTGGTATCATTGTTTGGTTTTAGGGTGCAAATTAGTTTAGGGAAAATTAGTTTGGGGAAAATAAGTTTGGTTTTAGGGTAAAAATTACTTTATATCAGTGTTTGGTTTGGGGACTAACAACTAATATACATCAAGTGAATGATTATTATTTCTAGATTTCTTTATTTTTCTTCTACTATCATTTTTTCCTTTTCGTGGGAATTAATATATGTGTTGGAGAGGGCAGTGCAAGATTCTCATTAAGATTATGTTAAGGCCATTCTCATGAAGAAAGTTTGTTTGATTTTATCATTATTTCATTTTTTGTTAGATATAATCGGATAGTCAATCTTGAGTTTAAAGTTGTGAGTTACATGTTTGTGAAATTCTTTGTTGTTCCATTTATTCACTTATTCTATTAATCAATTAGATATTGGGGATGTTTTACTGTATCTATAGTTGAGTTGCCTTTCCATTATCTTTGTTGTTCCATTTATTTTGTTATCGCCTTTTCCAAGCATCTGTATTGTTGGGAATTTTCTAAAAATTGTGTGATAATTATGAGTGACCATTTTGTTTACCATGACATGGGGGGAGTGTCTTCGCCTTGAGGTGAAATGATATTTTTCTCCGCTTGGTGTAACTTTCTTAATGGTTGCAAACATTTACTTGGCCGTTTGGTGTAACATTCTTAAACTTATTACTGTCAGGGAATAATGCACATTAAGTGGTTAACATGGCTGGAACTCAATGAATCATTCTTATACCACGTGGATGCGGAAAGGCTTAACATGGTAAGCCTAAGTCTCTATTGAAATTTTCAATTATAGACATTATAATACTCTTGGGTAATTAGTTTCCATTCCTGATTCCCATACCACTACCTTCATATGAGTATTGGATCTAAGATTGTTTAATTTTCTCTTTTTTATGTGTTTGTCATTAAATTGAGTGTTTATGGATTATGGCGTAAGTTTCTTTCTTATACCACATGGATTCATTTTTTTTTTTTTTTATAATTATAGAACATATACCAGTTCCAATATGTGATAATCTATCTTTTGTTATATTATCTTTTGCTTATATACATGATATAATCTTATGAAGGACCACTAATTTTTGGGTTTTGATTCTTACATCTACATTTGAAAATATTTTAGATCGGGATTTGAAATCTATATTGGGTCACAGCTCTATGTGATCTTTGGGGCAGCGGTGATGATGAACATTTGCTCAAAGTGCTACAGAGACGTGGGAGTCAAAAAAGAGGAAGCATCTTCTACTAAATCTGTGATAAAGAAGAGAAATAAGCTTCTGTAAGCATGTTCTCTCTTAATATATGTATATTTTTTGTGAAGAAAGATGCCAACGTGTGAAAATTCTAACTTCAGGAGATTGAATTTCAGAAATACCCCGAAGTAGCGTGCAGTGTCTGTTGTCAGAACCCATCAATTCATTAAAGTGCTCTACTTTAATTTGAAAACTTCTCTACTTTAATTTGACCCCCCCCCCCCACCAACTGATTTATATTTATTATATTGTACTTTATCGAGTGTTTTGCCGAAAGTAACACATGCAATGAATCAATCCTCTTTCTTTCTCAAATCTTCAGCATTTTCATTTTCTCTCTTTGAAAAAAACAACCTCTCCCACCTAAATTTCCCTCACCCTACACTCTCTGCCCCCTTTCACTCTCCCTCACCCTCACCCTACACTCTGTCCCCAAGTTTGGATCCTAAAGAAAATCTATTTTTTTCGAGTAAACCTCTCTCTCTCTTTCTCTGTGTATTCATGTGTTTATTTCTCTCTCCGTGTATTCACGTGTTTCGTGGTATGTATTTTGATTTTAGTTTCAGATCCGAAGTGTATTTTTTATTCACGTTTGTGTATTTTGTATTCATG
This sequence comes from Sambucus nigra, assembly GCA_949130495.1. Classification (NCBI taxonomy): domain Eukaryota; kingdom Viridiplantae; phylum Streptophyta; class Magnoliopsida; order Dipsacales; family Adoxaceae; genus Sambucus; species Sambucus nigra. The sequence goes on along the minus strand of OX422207.1, from coordinate 302,246,896 downwards.
TTTGGGTATTCACATGAGGGACGACCACCTGATCGCTTCCGAATCCATCTCCGTTTGGGGGCCCTTGGTTCAGCCGCCGATAAGAAGAATTGAGGTGTTTGATGAGTATTTTCACTAAAATAAAAACCCTCAATGTTTGATGAGTTATGGATTTGTAGTATCTGATTTTATTTTTCTCTCCCTTACATTCTATAACTTTCATCTTATCTCTTGCAGATCCATCTATCTTTGATGTGTGCTTTGGGTTGTATAATTTCATCCGGTGTACTCTTTATTTATTTTACTTTTTTAATTTATGATCCCCCCCAAAAAATTACTTAACTTAGATTTCATTGTATGTTTTTAGTTTTAAATCATGGTTAAAAATTGGTATGTGTTTTATTTTTTTGCAAGTTCTTTGACACAGATTAAGATATACCATTTTTTGGTTCAAAATAAGGTTATTTTGTAAATTTAATTCAAGTTTAATTATCTCACCAATTTTCGTGTTTTCATTTTTGGCAGACCATCTCTGTTTGAGAATCAAGACTCTCTATCTGGAAGTCTTTGTTTGTTATTTTTTTATAACATAAGAAGGATGTTTGTGTTAAGTTATGAAGAGGATACAAGGTCGGTAACGAGCCTGTTAGATTGGTAAAAGTGGTGAAGGAGTTGGTGTTCAAGCATCTACTCAAAACCTGTTTGGTGTGAGTGCATTTCGTAATTTCTCATATGGGAAAAGTTAATTAGCATGTGTATTAAAAGTCAGCTGAATTTGTTCAATGCAGTGGCCGAGATCATACTATGACAGCAAGCGTGGGTGCTGCTTCCCAAAGACATGAAAGCCTGCAGAAGACTTTAGCATTCACGGGCTTTAGCCAAATTACAAACATGTGGTCAAGGTCAACCAAGAGTGCTGCCTACCTTTTTATCCATTTCAACTTGCAACCTTAGAATGATAGCAAGAGGTTAGTCCATCTTAGTTTATACTTTTAATTGAAATACATTTATAATAGCTTGGCACACAATTAAACTCACTCTAGCTGAACTCCATAATTGTTGTGTCCATACTCGATTCGCTAATATCCGTGTATACTTCGTATGGTATGGTATAATTGGTATGGTGGATATTAGATTAGTTTTGTTATATTTTTGTTTAATTTACAAAATATGGTCCATATTGATTGTTCGGGCCAAATGGTTTGATGATTTTTTAGTTGTAATTTCAATAGGAGATTTTGCAAGTGTAATGTTGTTCTAAGTTTTATGTTTAGGAACCTACAATATGGATCATGGTTTGAATCACTAGATGATATTTAAACTAGAATCTGGATCATGGTTTGAACCTAGAATGTTATAAGTTATAAGTATTATATGGTGAAGATTTTCCTCAGAACAAAAAATATGAAGTTAATCTGCAAAACACTACAACGTTCCACGAAAGAAAGGCAATGTTTAAACTTGATTTTGGTCAGTATACCTTCATATTTTTCCATTCTACGGTTTCTTATATATACTTGACTTTGTTACATGAAATGTTAATTTTAGCATTGTTAATCGATTGAATGATAGTGTGGATGATTTAATAGGAAGATTATATATATACACACATGTTTTCATGTCTGTATGCCTATTTATTGAATTTGGATGGTTGTTAGTATTGTAGATATGGAAAAATAGTGTCATGTTGGTAGATACAATGGAGGTTTAGTTTAATTATAATCTCTATTTTAATTATAATTGAAAGTTTAATTAATTGTAATCGCTATTTCAATATGATGCAGAAGAGGCAAAATGAGACCAGTAGCAGTAGGTGGAGCAGAGAAGAGGCAAATCAGCATCACGATTCTAAACATGGCAGAGGCTGCTACGGTAACACCACAAAAATAGTACCCAAGAACTATCTACTGAAACAGTGTATCTGAGCGAGCCATAACCCAAGTCACAATCATCACGAGGACATAAATAAGTGAGCTAATATTTAAATTCATTATGTTTGAATGACCAGTTATTTTGATAATTATATTTTTGGCTGTCTGAATTGGAATAAGTGAGCATGTATTGAGTCTTCTATCTCTCATATTCTGAGGTATACCTCACGATGGGTGTTCGGACATACACACCAATGGCACACAGTGTACACACACACAGTGACTCACACACACATAGTGATGCACACATAAACACCACTGCCCACACCACTATTGAATATGTCTACCATTGAGAATTTTTTTTGTTCTATTTCAGGTTGAATTTGTCTTCAGTTTAGATGAATGGTATTAATTATAATGTTACAAGTTACAAGTAAACATAAGGCTGCAATGCGAATTTGAATTACATTGTCGAAGGTGCAAACAATGATGATCAAATGTCGATTAACTCTTAGGTGAGTCGAGTTTTGAATTGCATTTCAAAATGTTGTTGAATACATTATATTTTCAGCAACATTTGTAGGTTATTACATTATATTTTTAAAATGATGTTGAATACTTTCTTTACATTCTATTAATGATTCTGAAAGTAATATATTTGTAGGTGATAAAACTGTGACTGTTTACTAAGAAGCAATCTGAAATATTGAAGCTCAACCTCTTTAGGTTGAGGGTTATTTAGGCCCAATTTCATGATATCATTATAATGGATATAAGTATCATAAATCTGATTCAGACTCTTCTGAGTGAGAAAATGGTAGGCAGTGCCGACGCTATAGAAATCATAGTATCAATTTGTGTTAAACATTCAAGTTGGTGATGTAGTGTTTATTCATGTATCGTGTGTGGTATACTTGGCCGCAAGAGGAGCTGTACTTGGAGGTAGCGGTACCTACAGAAGGGAAATGATAGAAATGGCTCTCCAGAAAGTGGGGACGGTTGCTCTAGCTAATAGGGTGTTGGAAGATGCGACAGTGTTGGTGGTGGCAGCCACTCTGTCTGGTGGTGTTCATGGCCTATAGTATGAAAATTTAATGCAGAACATGTCAGGAATTCATTAACCCATTTAATATTGGTTTCTTTGTACATGTTAGTGTTTATTTGGTGTGTAGTTAAGATGGGAGATGTTTATAGAAGGAAGGGTTTGGTATTGTATTGTTATTTAGAATTTGCAAATGAAATATAAGGTTTCTATTAGTTTCTTATGTAAAAAAATGTACTTGATTTATTGTTATTGCAATTAGTTGGTTGCCCTCAATTTTTTGGACACATTGCCTATGATTTTTGTGAATTTTATTTCACATTTGATTAACCAACTGTTCTGTTTAATTTTTCTTTGATTAGTTGTTTGTTGCCGTGAATTTTTTCCATTTTCTGATTGTGCACTTTCTGGAAATTTTCGTTACTACATGTGTTGTACGCTATGTTCCATTTTGCCTTTTTTGTTGATTTTGTGATAAGACATGTTTCATAATATGTTTGTTTATATGATCATAGGATTGAAGTAGGAAGAGTTACAGGGTGGAAAATCCAGTTTTGGGCATATAATAAGCTGAACCGCATTCAACGAGAGATCTCATCATCAAACGAGGCCTCATACAACTCCAAGAGCTGATCTGGTGAGATTGGAACTCATGTGCTTGGAAGCAACCATTTTTATTGTCATGTCTTGGCATATTACATTTTCCCCTTCGAATTAGTTGACGTTGTTTCTTCTTTTATATTATACTATGATTATAGTGTTATATTTAAATTGATTGAAATAGAACATTTGCATGTAGTCTGTTGGGATATGGTCTATTGGGATTGTTATTGTTAATTGAAATAGAACATTTGCATATGGTATATTGGGATTGTTATTATTGGAGTATTTTTTATTTCTTATATAGGGTGGATAATCCTATAAACAAAGGAGATTATGGCCGATATTTTTAAAATTACACTTTATTTTGTTGGGGAACGAAATTTTTGCCCTTTTTCAATTACGAACTTTGGAAATTATTATCATTTTGCGATTACATACTTTGGAAATTTTCGTTGTACCTTCAGGCACAGGAATACACTAGTGTGTGTGTGTGTGTGTGTATCTATATATATATATATATATATGTTTCATTTTCTATTTCAATCCTCGATGGGGGTTCTTTTCACCCTTCCCTCTTGGTACTACTTTGCTATCGGTCATCCAACAGTATTCAGCCCATAAGAAGCTCTTGTCTCTTGCTTGTTCAGTTTTTCTATATTTCTCTAATGATGTTTAAACTCTTCTTTTATTGGTACTCTTTCCATTGAAGGAAAAGCGTAATTTCCATAAATCGTCAATAACCTTTAGTTTCAGAAAGGGAAATGCATTTAGGTGAGAAACAATTATATATGTAAAAAGTTAAAGAAATAAAATAAGGAAAATGAGGACTCGAATCCCAAGATAAACCCGAGATGCCTATATAGCAAAAACTAACATCAAAGTCAATGTAGTTTGCATGAAGAATCAAGGTGGGGTTTAACCCATAAATCAGAAATTATATTTTTCTATTTTAATTTGTGAAAAACTGCGCAGAGGTGGTGAAAATGTAAAGCAAATGGTAGAAAACTCTAATTTGGGATTTACAAACACATTTTGTTGGTTTTTTGGAAATAATTTTGTGAGTATGTAAACAATAAAAAAGGTGATTAGTGTTGATAAAACAATAATTATTTTATGAACTATGCAGAAAGTAGAGGTATAAGAAATGACAATAAATTGATAAGGTTAGGTGAATAATGTTCGGAGCTTTTAAATGATTTGAAGTTTAGTTTTTGAAGTGATGTAAGATGATTATTAATGATAGTGGAGTGGTGGAAATGGGTAGATTTGGATTAGGAATAGGAAAATACATAGAATGTTTTGAAAGTGATGTAATGAAAGTTATCGGAGTGATTTTGAGGCTGAAGGGGTCCTTCAAATGAGTTCATAGTTTCATTAAATAAGAAAACCTAAAAGTTTAAAAAGACCAGGCTAGTGGGTGGTGGTAGGCATGGCTCTTAGAAAGACTTGGTGGCCAAGTAAAGTATCCCCTACCTACCGACATAAGGAAGGGGCCATTGTAGACAGGTTGAAAGTGGATTGTTTTAGAAAAATGGTGCATGAAATAAAAATTGTAAGTATGTTTTGCACATGACCAGTATAGTTGAAAATATAATTAAGATATCTACGAAAGTGTGTTAAGATACTATTGTTTCTTATGGTTGACCAAAGTCAAATGGAGCTCGAGAAGCATCTAGTGACCTCAGTCAGCATTTTTAGGAAAAAAGGATTACTAAATGTGAATCACAAGTCTCATTTGCACATGATCACGATTCTTAGAGAGGGAATTTAGATCCATACAAATGTTCATTGAGATATGCTTAGGTTCTAGAGTTAATCAAAGTCAAAATGAGATGAAAAAGTGTCTGGTTTCCTCCGATTAGGGTTTTTAGGTTAAAAGGGTTGTTAAATGTGAATCATAAGTTTGATTCACAGATGGTCAGGATTGTTGGAAAGGGTACTTAGAGTCATATGAAAGTGAATTGAGATTCTTGTTAGTCCAAGAGTTCATCAAAGTCAAAAGAGCTTGGGAAGTGTTCGATTACCTTAGATTTTAGGGTTTGAAGTAGGATCGGGGTTCCAAGGTTTGAAGGGGGATTTATTTGGACCTTATATAGGTTTACGGGGGTACTAGAATGGACTGTATACATAACAGGTCCCATCTGAGGTCTCTGGTCAACCCAAGAGGAAAAGTAAGATAAGGATATAAGAGAAGCTAACATCTAGAGTGGAGGGATACTCAATATCTCCTTCTGCTAAGGGATGAAACTCATATTCCTATATTGTGGAGGGATTAAAATCAATGGTCAACAAAAACTATTATGACATGGTGGCCATAAAGATGGTTTGGGGGACATTTTCCAATTCTTAGGAACTGATTAACCTTCTAGGCAAAGTACTTTTACATATTTTTACTTGTCCTTGGTAAATTATTTCTTCGTATAACTCGTTCTTATATTTTATTCCCTTTTCTAGGATAAAAACATGAAATGTGCCCTTATAGTTGATGCCATTGAGGGTTAAAGAGGGTGGAACAAGTCTCTGAAGATGTATGACAAGTGGGACCTGATCTAGTTGGAGATTAACTAAATAATCAACAATGAACGGTTCGAAGTGGCTACTTTTGATAAGGAGAAAGTTGGTATGAGGTTGTATATCATTTCACTAGAACAAGAGAGGATTCTCAATGATAAGAGATTATTCTTCCATTTTAACTTCTTCTTGAAGACCCTTCGCTACAGTTAAGGAATCCCATGCTTTGGATCAGATGGAGCACAATTGGGGATGAAGGCACTTTAGGGTCAAAATATTAAGCTTCAAACTGCCTAAAACAAGTTTCTTCAAGTTGATAAGGATGTGGAGTTTCTGAAGAAAAAATTTATAGATCTTAATTCCATTAAGGACTTACGGAAGTCTAAGAATCATGATCTTCATATGGAGTGATCTGAACTTTTGCTGAGTCATACTGGCTCTAGTAAGGATCCATGGTATTGTGAAGAGTAACATGGATGCATACCTTGATTATGAGTCTTATAGGAATATCTTTTCCGAGAAATACGCCTATGGGTTTGAGGCTAACAAAGTTAAGTTTCTAGAGCTCTTTCTTGAGGTGGACCTATATTGTTTATATTCTGAAGCCCTCAAATCTTATGATTATAGATCTTATAATGAAAGAAATAGTGGGGAGGTTTCCAAATACTCTAGTTCTAGGAAAGAAGAAGATATACTATAAAAAGTCCCCACTCCATATCTTGGGTTAAGCCCTCTAAAGAAAGAAACTAGACCCACCGTCGGGAACAAAACCTATGAATCCCAAGACTTGTGAAGGCTTTCATGAATTTTTTTTGGTCATGGGGATTTTGATGCAAACCTTGATTTCCCCTATATAATGAATGGAACCACCCTTAGGTTTTGTTTGACTTATATACTTCGTACTTATTCTATCTTTCTTTTTGTTGGCTTCGCCAAGAAATTATTGCATTTGATTTATTGATTGGAGGTCTTCCAAGTAGGTAAAATTACCCTTAGACCCCAAAATTTATTGGTAAAGAAAAATAAGTTGGGAAGTAATATTATTGAAGTAGAGTTTAGTGTTTATATACCTCTATTGTGTAATTGCACACCTTTTGAAGTCAAAAATGAGGTTCTAAAGTAGGTCATAAGACCTTATATTCATAAAGGATTCGTACATGTACTCTTTTAGGACTAAAAGCCCGAATTATTTGTAAGTAAATAGGTAGCCCCCCAAAATATTTGGGAGTCTAAGTCAAAACGTAAATATGTTAAGGTTCCTAATACCTTATATTTATAAATCAATTTGAAAGTGGGAGTTTTCATATTTTTAAATTGTTCCATAAAGGATCCGAAGACCTCTTAAAAACATAATTAAGGGCGGAAGTCGTAGGATAAAAATATGGTTCTGCTGAGGGTCCTAGGACGTTAGAACTTAAGAATTTTTACAACCTAAAGTCCCCGAATTGGTCATAAAACATGTAGAGTTGAATATATTAAAATACAAAGTTCCACGATAGGTCATAATCTCCAGACTTTAAAGTTTTAAATTTTTTAGGTCCATAATGTGTAATAAGTATGAGGTTCCACTAAGATTCCTAAGACCTCTAGACCGGATTTCACTAGGATGAAGGCCTTCTCGTATAAGTTTGATATTCCACACAGGTACCTAAAACCTCTAAATCTCTTCTTAAAGATTTGAGACCTTACACTTTTATAAAACTAGAATTATGGACAATTTTTTGCATGTAAACAGTTAGCCTCCTAACTATTTTTGAAAATGGAAGTTTTTTAATCTCTGAGAACTTTTGACATTTTAGTGTTGGTATTTAAAAAAACGGGTTGACGAAAATTTTATGTTATTTTTTTCATTTTTGTATATTTATGTGATTTTAAAATATTTTTGTTAGGAAGGAGATCCTTTAAGTTGATAGTCACAGGCCCTTAGATCTTAGTGAATTTTTGGGGCATCAATAATGAAAAACCTTGTAATTCCTTTAGTATTTTTTTTGTCTTTAGACATTTGACCATTAATTTGAGATGAAGTCCTTAAAACTCATTATGTGTCTTATAAGACCTTCGGGACATTGGGAGATAAGGAATGAAATGTTACATCTCCATGGGTCATAGTTTCCAACGGTCTCTTAGACCTCAACCGTTTGATTAGAGCCATTAATTGGAGACTTGCAACTTATTGTGGGTACTCAATACTTTGGTTACATCCACATATTAAGTACTTGTAACTCATATTGTATTGAGACATCAGAGGTTGAAACAATTATCTATTTTCATTTCACTTAAGTAGCCAAATACAATACTAGTAATATTTCTAGAGATGCTCTATGTTCCAACGATGTGGATGTTCATATCCGTACATATTTTTTATTTAATAACACCTTGGCATTGTTCTTTAGACCACCACATATGGACCTTCCCACTTAGGTCCTAGATTTCCTTCATTCGAATTTTTGGTTGCAAGGGTGACCTCCCTTAAAAACATATCCCCACCATGAATTCTCTTTGGAGGACCTTTATGTTTAAGTAGTAGGTTGTCCTGTGCTTTAAAGTGGATAGTCTGATATGTGTTTCCTCTCTTATTTCTTCTAATTAATTCAGAGATATTTTGAGACCTTCGTCATTATCCCCTGGTTCAAATTGGTGCCTCAATTTTGATTACATATTTATGGGTATTGAAATCATGAGTGACCTTAGACCTAATATGTGCCTCCCTTAGGACCTCTTACAAGTTAAGGGGAGAAGTTTTAATATATGAGATAAGTATATAGAGTGATTCAGACCTCAGATGACGATCTTACACCAGCTTCCAAGGGGTGTTATGTGTTTACCAGACCATAATGCGTTATTATAATCTTATACGCATCTCCGGCTTTGGATAAGAGATTCTGAAGTCCTTGAGGCCTTTATCACTATTTTGAAGGACCTTAGGGAGTAACTGATATATTTATCTAACGGTTCCCTAAGTGTTAGTTTAGGGCTCAACAACGAATAACATTGGTAAGGTAGCTGAAACTTATCGCAACTATTGTTTTATTCGGACAATAGTGGATTGAGAGTGTGTAGAACAATGAGTAAACATGTCTACAAGCTAAAAGAAAATCATCTGATGTTTGATAATTTGAACATGTCTTCAACCGGTCTCCACCCCTCCCCCCCCCCTCCCCCCCCCCCCCCCCCCCCCCCACACACACACATTTATGAATTCACTTGGAGAGAGAATGAGTGGATTGTCACTGTATAGTTGTGGTGTGTTTGAGGTTTGACGGCGTTAGTTGGTAGGTAGAATGTTGGTCATAATTTTTTGAAGTGGTTTAAGGTAGTTGTTAGGTGCATTTAATGCAGATGGGAATTATCAATGCAGGTAAAGCTGAGTGACGGCTATGTGAAAGATGAACTGTAGGGGTTCATCCAAACATCTTAGATATATATAACTACCATTAGTACATCATAGGATCAGTTGGAAGTGTATTGGAATGATATACCTTTGGACTCAGGGTTAAATGAACTTTGGAGGTCATTTCTCTTCAGATTGAGGTATTTTATATATACCAGACATGGAGAAATGCTAGTGCTTAGGTATGTGAGTGTTGTTATAGTGATATGTTGTAATGACTAAAAATTCTAGAATAATGATGAGGTAGTTGAGGCCATTGATGCTTCTCTGATCATTTATTGACGACAACGGAGGTCTTAAAGACTTAGTAATGATCTGAAAAAGGTGAGGGGTTGACCTTAGGACCTCATCCCTTTTATGAAGCAAGTTGGGAACGGTCTAAGAACTCCTGGAATACCAAGGGTTAGATATGTTACCATAATATATTAGAGAGTAGTAAATAAGCGTTAATGTAAATATATATTGTGTGAAATAATCTACTCCCCTTAATATAAGTGATACATATAAAACGTGTAAATATGAGCAATCATAAAAATTTAACAATTAAGTCCATGACTAATCCATATCTCAATACGACCAAGATAAATATCATCTACTCTAACAAATATCAAAGTAAATAAACATCGTACATCAACAAGCCAAAATAATGATAAATGAAATGTATCATAAATAATATGTCAACAAATCTACAAAAACTGAAAGTATAAGAGTATAAATAATACATCAACGAACATAAATTTATTTCTATCTCTATCTCTATCTCTATCTATATCTCTATCACAAGTACACCTAAAATAAAGCAGATATAAATAAAATTTCTCGAAGGCATCAGGACTCCTGATTATCATATCAACCATTTCTGGAGCCATCTTGACCTTATCCTAATCCCCTAAACAATATGTTCTAGATCCTCCTCTGAGCTCTCATGCACACATTTGTAAACCACTTATGGTAAAGAACATCCTCTTTGGATTCCCTTTTGCCACAGAGGCTCTGACACCTCATAATGTTTAATAATTAGGTTTATCAAGTTTCTTTATTTAATAGTATAGTTTGTCTAAACAATTTAAATACCATCCTTAGCATGAGTGAAAAAAAACTACATAGATAATGCAATAAGAGTGTGATACGAAAAAAAATCCTAAAAGATAATAACTGATAGGAAGTTGATCACCACCATCTAATATATAAAAATAAACTGTACTCCATCAAAGCATAACATTTGAGTGACATCAAAAGTACAAACTTTTGCAAGCTAATCAACAAGAAATATAACTCAATAACTAAAAGTGTACATACCAGAACTGAAGTCATAATCCTCTCATATCTCAATACATAAACTTAAATCAATAAGATGACCATTGCATCCTAATAATCATTATAAAACAAGAACATAAATTGACACAGTATGATCTGGGAAGCTATGTTGGATACTCACTAATACCTAGAAGGGGGTTCAATAACAATGAAGAGGACATCACAAAGCTAACATAGCTATGCCCCTCAAGGTAATTAGAGTCTGAATAAAGTATTATTCAATGTCGCGAACATACCTAGCCCCCCTGCCCTCGAGGTAACTAGAGTCCTTTCATGCATATGCAACAAAATAAATTACATTAGAATAAAAATAAATTCCCATCACAAATCAAACCCGTCATCCACTATAGTGAACCTAAAACATCTCCGATAATATCATAATACTCGTGTCTCACCCCAGCCCCCTTTAGGGCCACCAAGCTATTCGATATGGAATACCACATCCACCATAGACACCTCATTCATATCCATCATAACAATATACACAACAATGGCCCCACACATAGGTTCATATAAATAGGAAAATGAATCTACACTCTTGATACAATTAAACACATTAGTCTCTTCACGTCACTAATTATTTAACGTCCTTTATAGGTCTTTGATTCATTATTTCCTTGAGTTTTACTTAATGTTTATTATACTAAGGGAATGGGGTGAGGCATAAATATCACATACTAATGTCCAAAGACGAGGATTATTATTTTAATTGGGCATTATAACATAATCATAAATCATCTAACAATTTGATTATAGAGAGGTAATCATAAACTTCATTATAAATCTTATTATTAGCGATAGAGTCAAATTCAAATCATAAAAATGGTGATATCAATCTCTCATGATCAAAACGTTGAATTAAATTTTATCCATAAGCATTCAAAGAAGGACCATACATACTTGGAAACACAAGTAAATAGTTAATATAAGTTTGTAGTGTACTCAAATGGCCATTATTCGTGAAATAAAGAATTACACTAAATTTCTCAAGTTTTAAGACTTCAACTACACATTTTATTTAAGATTTACACAAATAAAATTATTAAAACAATTAGACCTTTGATATTTCTTCCTAGGACTATATAAAATTCTTAACCATCAATAATTATCAAACTTTAAATAAATTGGGTAAAATTAATATGTGAATTATATAATTAAGATTTTTAAATGGAAATGTATCAAATTATATATTCTCAAACCCAAATAAAAAATTTATTAAATCTTTTTATGAAACAGTTAACCTTATCATGTTATTAAAATAAAAAAATGAGCAAAATTTAAACCCAATTATCACTAATTAATTTTTTTATCAAAAATTAATTGAGGTATATATTATTATTTCAAAGCATAAAAGGGGAGAAGTAGAATATTAACTCACCTTTTAAAGAAATATAGAATAATTGAAATAAGAATTGCAGAGAGAATTTGTAGAAAAATCCTCTCTTGAAAAGTAATTGAATTATCCCTCGAAAGTGTAATAACCCGCGTAATTTTTGGGGTATTTTCAAAATAAAGAGGAAAAATAAAGTTTTTGATAAAATTATTTTTATTTCTCAAATGTGTTGTTTATTATTTTTAAAGGCGAGAATTTCAAACGGTTTCGAAAACGGAGTTAAAACGGATTTTAAAATGATTTTTAAATGTTCTTTACTCTTGGAGTTGTTTTCACTTCCAACTCTTCATTTCTTTGCCTTATTTAAAGGAGTCTTTTGGATTCCAACTCTTCATTTCTTTGCATTATAAAAGGAAGTCATGGGCAACACTTTTAACATACTTTTGGCACAACTTTTGGCAGTAAATATATTTTATATTCCTCTTCTTTTTATATACACATTGGCCCTTGAGATTTGTGAGTTCTAAGCTTAGATTAGAGGTGTTCTTGGGGCTATTTTGTTGGAGGTTCTTGGAGGAGATTTTGTAGATATTTTGTGTTGATCTTGAGGATGTGATCATTGGTTTCTCATCATGGTTTGAGGTATGGGGTTTTCACAATATGCTCCTTAAATCCCGCGAGTGTCATTCTCTTTGAATTCTTATTTAATTGAACTCATATTTGAATTGATAAATTCATTGAAATCTGGAAAATAATTGTTGAAATTATTTTGATTCATGTGGTATCGTTATATTGTTAATGGGCACGTTGTCATGAGATTTTAATATGGTACGGATGTTGAGTACCCGCCAAAATACCTATTCCCGGGCTATGGCTTGATAAAGCATATGCGGATGGGGTGAGGCCTGGTGACCCATTGATGTGTTGTTGAGAAATTATATTGATAAATTCTTTGAGATTCACATTTTTATTAAAATATTCGTACTCGTGTTGTTACGTTTTATTCATCGCTAACATATATTTGTTGAGCATCTTTCCTGTCGTATTGTGTACTTCCCCATATTTTCTTTTAGTGGCAGGTTAGCGCGGATTTTGGGGCGCTATGGAGATTGATTTTAGTGATGATTGTTTGGGAGAGATTTGTATTATTTTGATGTATAGAGCTTTGGAGATTTTTATTTTTATTCGAGTTAGATAGTTGTAATTTTAATTCGAGAGACTTGTTGTAATTGAAGAGATTGAGATTATTGGATTTATATTATCGTGGGTTTATTTAGATGCTCTATACCTTGTTACTTGTGGATTTGGATTTATTTTATCGCATTAGCACTCCGTTCGCTCTCCCCGGGCAGGCGGGGTGTTACGAATGGTATCAGAGCTTAGGTATACGGCAAACCTCGGGGCTTGAGTTTTGGGTTCATTGCGTGGTTAACAATTTTTGGAGATAGAAAATTTTAGATGATATTCGTGTTATCTTTTGAGATTAGAGGTGAGGAATTTATTTTTGGAGTTAATGTAGTGGCCGGATTTTGAGAGTTAGGCATTCGACGAATTTCAAGGGCGAAATTCCATTGTTAGTGGGGAAGTGTAATAACCCGCGTAATTTTTGGGGTATTTTCAAAATAAAGAGGAAAAATAAAGTTTTTGATAAAGTTATTTTTATTGCTCAAATGTGTTAGTTATTATTTTTAAAGGCTAGAATTTCAAACGGTTTCGAAAACGGAGTTAAAACGGATTTTTAAATGATTTTTAAATGTTCTTAACTCTTGGAGTTGTTTTGACTTCCAACTCTTCATTTCTTTGCCTTATTTAAAGGAGTCTTTTGGATTCCAACTCTTCATTTCTTTGCATTATAAAAGGAAGTCATGGGAAACCCTTTAACATACTTTTGGCACAACTTTTGGTAGCAAATATATTTTATATTCCTCTTCTTTTTATATACACATTGGCCCTTGAGATTTGTGAGTTCCAAGCTTAGATTAGAGGTGTTCTTGGGGCTATTTTGTTTGAGGTTCTTGGAGGAGATTTTTTAGATCTTTTGTGTTGATCTTGCGGATGTTATAATTTGTTTCTCATCATGGTTTCAAGTATGGGGTTTTACACAATATGCTCCTTAAATCTCGCGAGTGTCATTCTCTTTGAATTCTTATTTAATTGAACTCATATTTTAATTGACAAATTCATTAAAACCTGGAAAATAATTGTTGAAATTATTTTGATTCATGTGGTATCGTTATATTTTTTATGAGCACGTTGTCATGAGATTTTAATATGGCACGGATGTTGAGTACCCGCCAAAAATACCTATTCACGGGCTATGGCTTGATAAAGCATATGCTGATGGGGTGAGGACTAGTTACCCATTGATGTGTTGTTGAGAAATTATACTGATAAATTTTTTGAGATTCACATTTTGATTCGAATATTCGTACTCGTGTTGTTACGTTTTATTCATCGCTAACATATATTTGTTGAGCACATTTCCTGTCGTATTGTGTACTTCCCCATATTTTCTTTTAGTGGCAGGTTAGCGTGGATTTTGGGGCGCTATGGAGATTGATTTTAGCGATGATTGTTTGGGAGAGATTTGTATTATTTTGATGTATAGAGCTTTGGAGATTTGTATTTTTATTCGAGTTAGATAGTTGTAATTTTAATTCGAGAGACTTGTTGTAAATGAAGAGATTGAGATTATTGGATTTATATTATTGTGGGTTTATTTAGATTCTCTATACCTTGTTACTTGTGGATTTGGATTTATTTTATCCCATTAGCGCTCCTTTCGCTCTCCCCGGGCGGGCGGGGTGTTACAGAAAGTCCTTTCAAAATAGATCCAAAATTGTCCCAAAAATTTCTCCAAAAAAATTTAATTTTGGCTAGAAAAATAAAAATTGGTAGGAGTGTTTTTTTACACTACTATTTGTAGAGAATTCCAAGAATGGAGAACTCAACATGGTTATTAAAATGCATTCGTGGTAGATTTAAAAAAAAAAATACATGCACACCTTATTTTTATTTTTAATTTTTTCTCCATTTACTTTTTTAACATAATGCTCTTTCTCTTTCCTCCTTTATTATAACCCTAACCCTAAACCCTTGTCAAAGAAATCTCTTAATTACCTTTTTACCCTAATCTTAAACCAATTATCACCTTTATATATAACTTCTCATTTTCTTTCCATATTTAAAAATGATTTCCTTACTTTTATTTATATATAAATAAGCACACTACTTTAAAAATTCACCAAACTAATTCCATAAATCATCAAATAAATTTTATAGTTGATATAATTTCCATAAGTTATATTTCAACTACCACCATCACAAACGCAACTTTATTCTTACAATTAAGTCGTCAAAATTTAAAATTCCAACTAATGAATCACTCAAAATATTAATTAATTTAAATTTCCAAAAATTTATATTTAATTATTTCTAATTAAAGAAAAATTACATGGTATTACTATCTCCCCCCCCCCCCCCCCCCCCCAAAACAAAAATAATCGTGTCCTTGCAATTCATAATTTAAAATTTATATCTAACTCAAAATAGTTGTGGGTAATCTTGGTTCATCAAGTCCTCGCGTTTCTAAGTGGACTCATCCTCGTTGTAATGGTTTCACTTCACTCGTACTCATGGTATCTCCTTGGAATGCGATTTTATAATTACCTTATCCGAAATAGCTACTGGATACTGATTATACGAAGTGTATGTGTCTAACTCGATCTTAACCAAATCGATGTGATGATATAACTACCTATGATATAAGAATCTACGTAATAAAAAATGTGAAACACGTTATGCACCCAATCTCGATGATTCTAGAGTGATAAACGGTACATGACTTTTCCCACCTTCTTCATGATCATAAAAGTCCCAATGTCATGTGGAGATAAATTTCCATCCACGAATCTCATAACCCCTACCATAGGGGATACCTAAAGTAGGACCTTCTCCCATACCTAAAACTCCATAGTTTTCCTATTTATATTTTCATAACTCTTTTGTCAAACCTACACGACTTAAATCCTCTCTCTAATCAACTTGAACTTATCAGTCATCCCTAGATAAACTCCGATATTAATTGTCTTCCTTTACCTGGGTCGAACCAACATACCAATGATCGGGGCAGTTTCCCATAATGTGTCTCATATGATTCCATGGAAAAGGACTTTTAATAAATGTGATTATACACAAACTCCACTAGAGGAAAGTGTGTCTCTCAACTTCCATTAAAGTCTACACATGCATGTAACATGTCCTTAAATTATTAATTAACCCTCTCTATCATCCATCTATTTGTGAATGATAATACGTACTAAGTTCAACTGCATACCCGTATCCAACTGAAAACTATCTTAAAAATGTACTACAAATTTGGGACCCTAATTCAAAATAGTCAAGAACATAACCCCATGAAAATGGACAATCTTGACAATATATAAATGCACTAGCTTTTTGGCTAAGTAATCGGTACGTAGGAAGAAAATGAATTCCACCTTCATGAAGCGGTCAATAATCACCTTAATGAAATCATGCTGACAAGATGTCAAAGGTATACCCATGATGAAATCCATCGACCCACTTCCATGTGGGAATGGGTAGAGGCTGAAATATATTGAACTACTTCTAATTATCTGCCTTAACCATAAGACAAGTAGTGCATCTAGATACAAATTTGTCCAACTCGCTCTTCATGCTAGTCCACCAATATTGTCGCTCCATATCTCTGTACATTATATCCCACCACAAAATAAAATCTATGTGTGAGAAGAATGTTACCTGGGTAACATGAAGCCATATCCCCTTCCATTTACACATCTCGTCATGTTTTAATCGTATGCATCTCAATCTGTAGACTGTTGTAATTGCTGGAGAGTCCAAACTTCTTAGCCAAAAGATATTTCATCCATTCATACAACCCAATTATAATGGATGCCAACTCCAAATCATAGCTCGAGAAATGAACCACACACGACTTTGACTTTCGAAAGATGTAAGAAGTTGACCTAACCTCCTTTATTAATATCCCATCTAATCCTAGTAGAGAGGAATCAAAGTAAATAAAAACTCAACTCCACTCTAAGGTAAGGCAAGAACTGGTGCATAAGTTATTTTATTCTTGAGAGTGAGGATGCCTACTACCACTTCTTATTCCAAATATCTTTAAGAAAACACTAATGAATATCTTATAATAACCGTCCAAACCCAAAATGTTGCGAACCACAACAGGTTTCATGGTCTCTCCCTAATAAAACATGGCTTACACCTTACGAGGATCCACGGATAACTGCATATTAGATACCACATGCCCTTAAAATTTTCACTTCCCGTTTATAAAGCTCACACTTGGAGATCTCATAAAGCATACATTATCATGACATCTGTAATAAAGTTGCAAAGTATGTCCATGCTCCTTTTTTGTCAATGAATTTATCCAAATATCATCAATAAATACTATGATGAAATGGGAAAAATATAGTCAGAACACCTGATTCATTAAGCCCATGAATAATGTTGGGGAATTTTCCAACCTGAATTGCATCACTTTAAAATCATTAGACCCGTATTGAGTCAAGAAAGTTATCATACGAAAATCATCCTCTCACACCCTCAGGTGATGTTGACCAAATCTCAAATCAGTCTTCGAGAAGAAAAAACCTCCCTCCAACTAAGTAAAAACATCATCATTCCTCTGTAGTGGATATTTATTCTTACATGTCACCTTATTCAACTCACGATAGTTAATACACAATCGCAAATACCCATCGTTTTTCAATATGAACAAAAGTGGTGCACCCTAAGGTAAAGTGATTTGTCTAATTAAACCCTGCTCAAGAAAAAGTTTAATCTGATACCTAATCTCCTTCATGTCTATAGTTGACATATGATATGGTGCTCGAGCTATCAACTTTGTGCCTAACTCTTTAATTCTATTACAAAATCAATTTACTGACGAGGGGGTAATCTCGAAACCATGCCAAACACATTAGCGAATTCAGGAAATACGAGAATAACATTTGATGACATGGTGGTATCCTCATGGATCTCCTCGTCAAAAAAGTATAAAGGGGTAGTAGCCCGAACTTCATGTTTAGTAATAGAACACAGTACATCTCCTTACCGGGTATAGCTAACATAATGACTCTACCTATGCAATATATTTTTGCTTGATATGCACATAAACAGTCCATTCCTAAGATAACATCATATGCATGGGTATCTAAAACTAATAAATTAGGTACAAATCGTAGCCTATAAATATCAATGACTATAACACCACATGTCTCGATAATAATAGTGGATAGACCTATTAGAGTATATATGAATAATCTCCTAGTGCAAGGAGTCAGAATCATTGTCGATAAACCCATGAAGTGTCATGCAACAAAAGAGTGTGTAGCACACGTATCGAATAAAAGTTAGCTATAGTGCCATGAATGTATAAGATATCATCGAGTGCTTAAATAGGTGTTTGATTATCCTTAGGTCCTACCTAATATACCCTAACATACATGGGGTGGTGGTAGAATTGTCGCCTACTGCCTCTGAGATGGAAGAACGGGCATCTTATCCTCGCTCTACTGTTCCTAATACTTGGGCTTAAATCCCTATTGCCCTTGACCATGTTGGCCTTGCCTATAACTAAGTTATCTACGCATATACTATCCCTATTCAATTGTCTAATAATTAGCATACACCATTACCTTATGTCCTATACTTCCATACCTGTAGTAAATAATATGGTAGACATTAGAAATAATCCCTGCCTATCCTGACTGTCTTTGCTATTGTTGTCCCCCACCTGCCTGAGGGCCCGTGTAATTGTTGGGGTCTTTGTTGATTAGGTTTAGAATCTATCTCACAGCCCTTCGACTGAATGGCCCAATCCTTCTTTCCTATCACGGTCGAATCTTACCTGAATATTGGACCCACCTTCTTAGCCCTGTTTTTCTTAGAATTCTTCTTATATTTATTATGTTTTTTACAAAGCATAGGCATAATATCCACTATTAGTATGTACTTAATGTTATGACGGGTTCATCATTAAAATCCATCATATAGGGTAGATGATACCCTTCAAGAATCATTCAATACTCTTAATATACATATTATTTCCTCCTAAGAATCCAATGCAATACTTATAAATCTTTCCCATACTCTAAGACAGTACAAATCATCGTGTGGAAATAAAAGTAGCTATATTTACTTCAATGAATGGATCAAATTAGGGAATTTCTTATCATTAAACCTAATTATAGTCTTTAATTAATCTTCACGAAATGTATTACTCGATAGTACTAAGAGTCTTACACCTAATATCTCTAAACTCTCAAAAAAAAAAATCCATGCATGGGATATCTCATGAATAAAATCCAAAAAAGGAACCCTACTTATACACTTTGGTCTAGTCAGGTCGTTTATTAGGATAACTGGCATTAGGATCCTTAAAAATCATACCATATGATGAGGATAAAAAGAAAATGAACATCTTAAAGAATGATATGCGGGAAACTAGAATGTACCTATGCAACCTACATTGCATAGGACTATGCTCTGATACCAACAATGGCATCCCATAATTTTTACTAATTAGGTTGATTAAGTCTATTTATTGAATAATAAAGTTTGTTAAAATAATTTATATACCATCCTTAGGATGAGTGAGACCAAACTACATAGATAATGTAATATAAGTGTGATACGAATAAATTTATAATTGATAGGAAATAAATAATCATTATCTGATAAATAGAAATAAATTAACTCCTTCAATACATAAAATTTTAGTGACATCAAAAGTAAAAACATACACAAGGCAACAAACTAGAAATCCAACTCAATAACTAAAAGTGTATATGATAGAACTGAAGTTATAATCCTCTCATCTCTCAATACATAATCAGAAATAATAAGATGCCAACTATGTCCTGATAGTGACGATGAAAATGGAACAGAACTCGATTCAACAAGAATTGGGAAGCTAAGTCAGATACTTACAAACACCTAGAAGGGGTTTAATAAAAATGATCATGTCATCTTAATCTAACATAGCTACGACACCCAATGATAGTTACGCAAGTAAATGATAAACCTATAACTTATAAATCTTGTAACTCACTTTGTACAATGTTCTTTATAAAATAACAAATTTAATTTTCACATCCTAATAATGTATTATTCAAGACCATGCACGTACCTCGTCCCCACACCCCCTGGAGGTAACTAGAGCCCCAACATGCGTATGAAATAAAATAAACTATATAACAATATAAATAAATCCACATCACAAATAAAATCCATCATCTACCACAGAAACCCTAGAATGTCTCCAATAATATCATTGTAATCGTACCTGACTTGTAGTCCCCTTTGAGGTCACCAAGTTCCACAATACGGAATACCATGTCCGCCATAAACACCCTAGTCATATACATCATAAAAACCTCCACAACAATATGACACCCCACCTAATTAATCCGGGGTGATCAGTCCTAAATCAAGTTAGAAAAGGTTTCTCAGTTGGTCCATTCTTAGCATCACTGTCGTCTTTTTAATTACTAACCACCTAAGTGAGAAAAGTAGACTGGTGCTAATTTTTATATCTTTAAATTAATTAAAACTCATGCGGAACATAAAATAATACACCATCACAATTAGCTAAAATAACCATCCATAATTAAATTAACCGAATAAACCATCAGTCCAAATATCGAATACAAGTAAAGATAAGAAGAAAATCTCAACAAGTCAAATACTGATAAATGAACTGTGAGAGGCAAGCTCAGATACTACTAGAGAGTCTCTACACGAATGAAAGAAGGATGCGTCGATCAAAACCCCGCAACATCCACATGTGCTGCAGCAAAGGATACCTGGAATAGAGTCAAGCTTGGCGCCCTTGTGGTTGGACACCTAAAAGGTTTTAAAAAATTTATAGCAAGGGTTAGTACCCAAAACATTTGAAAACATTTAACAAATGATTAACTTGCAGTAATAAATAAATATGCATGCTCTTCATATTTTAGTTAGTGCCGCACTCTCTTGAGGACTTCCTCACCCCTCCTCTAAGGTGCACTACTAACGCTTCCATTTAATTTACTAGGTCCTACGCTCCTGAACCAATACTTATTTTAACCCTTGAAATTTACCTACTCTAACCGAGTATGCTTTAATTCATGATTTTTAAGTTATTATAAACGTAAAAATTAATTAAATCGTTACCCTTTTTAATTTCATAACATTCACACCCGTTATGCACATAATACATTTTTCACTATGTATTAGTTATCTCATATATAATTATCTACCTAATTATATATCTAATCATTTTATAGTATTCACAAACATACTAAAATAACATTTAATTCAAACTTTTGACCGAGTAAAAATACTCACAAAAATATAAATATTCCCAAGTGCTATCCCATTATGTGTATTCACATAACCTAGTTATTCGAGTTAGATTCGCTCACTAACTTAGTTTATCATACGAATTTGGAGGCGGTCATATTCCTTCCCTGAAAGTGAGATGCCCCTCACCCATACAACGGACGCTATGACCTGGGATTATACTCGCCCTACTCCTCAAGCTAGGGGATTCATCCACTGCGCGCAACCTCCCCCTATAGCACTAGAGTACATACTAATAATATTCAATCACTGATATTAATGCACACACACTATATATATATATACTATCACACTCCGTATATATATATATATATATATATATATATTAAACATCCCGGCTACACCATGTACAAAACCTGTAACATAAGCCTATTTAATTTATTAAGAGTTTATGGTCCAACTCTAATTATTAATTAATTCGCACATTAATTAATTAAGTCACCTTTGGTGTCGTCCCCACCATAAAATTGGACTTACTCTCGTAGCCTAATCAACCTCACCCGATTCTAAATCCCCAACTCTCAAATTATTTAGCCATTACCCAAATAAGATTGATCACTCGGTATTCCTCAACCATTATTCCCGGACTTGTTCACTACATCTATGTTTAATTCTTCCTAACACCTTCCCAAAAATTTAACCTTAGCGTGTCACACCTAATTTCTCCAAAACCCAACAATTTTAAGTTATGATGTCACACTAAGTCGTCTCCAAATCCTAATTAATTTTATTCACCATTAATTAGATTTTAAACCCATGTATAAATTTATCACCAAATTAGTTCATGGAAAAAAAGATTAAATTAAATTTTCTTTATATACATAAAACTGGGCGAACTGTCAAAATCCGCCGACCTTCGATCGATCGACCCCAGACCTTCAATCGATCGATCGAGAAGGTCTTCGTCTTCTTCGCAAAGACAAATTCATCCATGGACTATTTTTCCCAAACCCTAGTTTCCTTTACCAGCAACCTTAAGCCCTCTTAACATTAATACATGTTAGAAACCTTATTAGGGACCTCCAGAATGTCCACCAACATCATTAATTCGTCCATTAACTACAATTTCTGAATTTGGGGAAATATCCATCTTTAATTCCTTACCCATTTACATCCCAAATCCCTTCACCAAATTCATTTCTAATTATCCAGATATCATCCTACCAGATATGTATCAATTTATAATATCAGATTTCTACAAGAATCCTTATTCAATTTCGTAAATCAGATTATTATTTTCAAAACCTCATGATTATGCCATGAACACCCAAAATGAATTTTGATCAAACACATCACATGAATATGAGTTTCGAAATAGATTCAATACTATTGCAAGTTATCCACTTGCCTTAGGTTTCGTAGTGCCTGATTCGGAGATGAATTTCCAATGAATTTCCAAGGTTGAAGACGATCCTTGTTGGCTCTCTAGTGATCCCAAAACTGCCTTTAACTACTATTAGGGTTCCTTAATACACTTAGCCTTTTCTAAAATCCTATC
Organism: Sambucus nigra; assembly: GCA_949130495.1. Taxonomy (NCBI): domain Eukaryota; kingdom Viridiplantae; phylum Streptophyta; class Magnoliopsida; order Dipsacales; family Adoxaceae; genus Sambucus; species Sambucus nigra. The sequence continues at coordinate 302,223,937 of OX422207.1, read as the reverse complement.
AGCCGTTTTATTATTCCTCCCAATTCCTTAATTTACCTAATCCCGTTTTTTGCCTAATGGGCCAAGCCCAAGTGACCCAAATGCCCCCGTGTGGGCCCGGCTATGTCTAAAAATGCCCCGTGACCCGTTTACTACCCCCGGGTACACTTTTCCGACTATCTCGGCCCATCCGGACTCAACCGTACACTCAGAATTGGCATTCGAATTAATTTATAAAAATATTTATCCCCTCACCCCTTTAGTCTATACCGACTCCCGGTTGAGATAAGTGCATACCCTGTCATTAATAATCGAAATGACTTAAATAAATAATTACTATTCACTTAGTAAATAACTTCCCCTAAATATTAGCCATTTACTCCTCGATTAATATTTAAATAAGATTTCCCTAATTAATTCAATTAAATTAAGACTCACAAGTAATTTTCAATTCCCGAATTAATTTAAATATTTAATGTATGAAAAATGCGGGGTGTTACAAACAATGGCTACATGCATAGGGTCATATTAAGAAGAAAACGTATCTTCACTTTCGATGCAATTGAACACATTAGTCTCTCAGGTCACTAATTATTTAACGTATTTTATATATGTTTGATTCTTTATTTCAATGAACCATTTCACAATGTTTATCATTCCAAGGGAATGGTATGGGGCCTGAATATCATATACTAATGTTCAATGAGGGTTATTATTTTAAACACATATTGTAACATAATCATAAATCATCTAACAAGTTAATCATTGGGAGGGAATCATAAATTTCATTTAATTTGTATTATCAATTATAGAGTCCAATTATCAAATAATAATAGGATTAATATCAATCTATCATGATCTAAAATTTTAAATGAACCATATGCATAAGCAGTCATATCAGGATTGTACATACCTAGAATCACAAGTAAAGAATTAACATAAACTTCTAGTATACTCAAATGACCATAATTCATGAAATACATAATTAAACTAAATTTCTAAAATTCTAAGATTTAAACTACAAATTTTAATTCAGATATTTTTTTTTTATAAAAAGATGTATATTAATATAGGTAAAAACGAGGAAAAGTCGCCCGCATCTGGCTTACATAAAGTAGGAGTAATAAGGGCACCTATGCTTGAAAAATACTCTAAAACATCAATACAATAACTAGTTTTAATACCATTCAAAGGAAAGCCTCTAAAACATCAATACAATAACTAGTTTTAATATCATTCAAAGGAAATGTATGAAATACCATATTAATCTCTCCGCAAATGAGGTTAATAGTTGAATATTCCAACATTAGAGTATTGAATTTGTTCCCCGCACACCACAGATGCCAAGAAATGAAAGATAGAATGACACGACATAGAATACTCCTAATACTTATAAAATACTCCTAATTCTTACACCCTTCGAATTAATCCACCACTTCATCAAATTTCTAAAAAAATTGGAAGATGTAGTCCGTAAGCGAAGAATATTCAAAAATATTTTCCAAATAGATTGAGCAATAATACTACTTCAAAAAAGTTGTTCTCTATCCTTTATCCCAGGAGTTGTACAACATTTACATTTTGAGGCTAAGGTATATAGAGGCCTTTGAGGTATTAATCTATTGGAATCCAATTATGGAGTAGACGCCACATAAAGACTAAAATTTTGAAAACAATCCTCTTATCCCAAATAAGAGAGAAAGAACGTTGAACACATCCTTTCTCCCTCACTAAATGCCAAGCGGATTTGATAGAAAAGTCCGCATTTTTTTTTTGTCAAAATCCACTTCCCGGTATCAAAATCCACATTATTTGTAAAATCCTCCCACAAATTTTGCATTCTTTTCCATACTTGAGAGGAAACTGAGGTTGCACCTTTAAAATTGTGAATCTTTAATTTTTTGTATTTACTATGCGTGAACCGTGACCATAAGGAATTAGCATTAAAAAATTTCCACCAAACATTATGAATATAAGCCAGAGATGAATCAAGCATGCATCCTAAGTTTAGGCCACCCTCTTATTTTATTTTGCAAATGTTGGACCATTCCTCCCATTAAATTTTATATTTATCTTCTTGTTTACCCCATAAAAACCTAGCGAGGAGTTTGTTTATGTGATTGAGAACCATACCCAAAGGATTAATCCCTGCTAAAAGGTTAAGGTACATTGATTTCGACACTGATTTAATGAGAGTTATATGAACTTCTTGTGAAAGGTCTTGATGATTCCAAAAATTCAGTTTCTCAACCATCTTATCAATGTTGGGAGAAAAGTAGGATTTCTTTCTTCTACCAGCAAACAAAGGAATCCCCAAATAAATGATTGGAAGATTTTTGAGATTGAAACTTGTAATAGATTCTATAATCCTTCTCATATCAATAGACTCATTTCTCGAAAGATAAAAGAAACTTTTATTGCAGTTAACCACTTGACTTGACGCCTCTTCGTATTCCTTCAAGAATTCCATAAATCTTTTAAGAGATCTACGATCACCATTTGTAAAAATAAGCATGTCATGTGCAAAATAGAGAGAAGAAAAAATAGAACAACCCCTTGTTAGAGTGAAATGAGACATATTACCTTCCTCCTTTATTTTTTTAACCCCTTTATTGAGAACTTCCACTACAATTACAAAAAGCATCGGCGATAAGGGATCCCCTTGTCTCACCCCTTTAGAAGATTTGAAAAAACCACAACTCTTACCATCGACCCCAATCGAGTACCAACAATTGGAAATTATCCTTTAAATTAAGTCAATCACCATTTTTGACAACCCAAAACTTCTAATAGTTCTTAAGATAAATAACCACGACATTCTGTCATATTCCTTCGACATGTCAAGTTGAATAATAAGATTAGATCGTCTCACTTTCTATTCAAAAGTTGGCATTAGTTCTTGGGCCAATAGAACATTTTCTAGGTTGGACCTCCCTTTACTGAAACCGGCTTGTGAAGGTGAGATAATATTTGGTAAAATCAGGTTCAATATTTTAGCCATAATCTTGAAGATGATTTTAGATGAAAAAGTGCAAAGACTTATAGGACGTAAATCTCCAAAAAAATTGTGTCAAATAATTTTAGGGATCAGGATAATATTGGTGGAGGTCCAACTAACCGGTAATACATCACTCGGGAAGAAGGAGGATATCGCTTTGGAGAGATCTTCTTTAATAATCTGCTAACAAATTTTAAGGAAACTACCATTAAAACCATTTGGACCTACTACCCCATCATTGTTCATTTCAAAAATAACATCCTGAATTTCTTCCAATGTCAGAACTTCACTTAACACCAAGTTATCCTCCAATGAAATAGAATTTTGAATACAGTTCCAAAGGGATTCCAGATTAGCATGTTGAACCGTAGTCTCCCAGTTGCAGACCTAACTTTTAAGAAGTTCGAGACTGCGTTGAAAGTAGCATGATTGCAGTTTGAGACTACGTTGATAGTAGCTGAAGAAGTCGCTGAGTAAAAATTATTGGGAACTAAGCAGTCTGAGACTACATTGGTAGTAGCAGGTAAGCCATTTTTTATGCTATTGTTCGCATTACCTAGAAGGGACTAAAAGGAAGCCACTTTCGTATTCTCCACTTCCTGTTTATCATCAACCCAAACATCAGTGTCATTTTCAATGCGGGAAATTTTAAGAGTAACTATTTTATTCTTAGTGACACAATGGAAAAATTTAGAATTATCGTCACCTTCTTTTGCCCATTTGAAATTTTCCTTTTGCTTCCAATATGTTTCCTCCACTTTTAACGCTTTTAAGTATTCTGCCTGGATCTTATGAAATTTCAATCTTTTTTCCATGGATGAATTAGCATCAAACTCCATTTCATGTCTCATTATGTCATACTCCACTTTCCTTATAACTCGAAAAATATCGCCGAATTTTGATTTACACCAAATTTTAAGAAAAGATTTTACCTTTTTAAGTTTCTCTGCCAAAACAATAAGAGGTATACCCTTCATGTCATAACACCAAGATTGGTTAACCACTTGAAGGAATTCATCATCTTTGTCCCAAAAAGAGAGGAATTTATACGACTTTGGGAAGTTAGATTCTCCCCTTTAAGGTTAAGAAGAAGAGGACTATGATCTGATTTCCTCATTTGAAGATGATCTACCGAACTAATAAACTGTCTATGGACCCAATTAGAGTTACCCATGACTCTATCAAGCCGGGACCAAATCAGAGCATTACCCTCTCTATTTTTACACCATGTGAATATCGATCCATTGAAAGGAATTTCTTGTAATCCTGCATTGATAAGAGATAAATTGAAATCCATCACACCTTCCCAATTAACCCCATTACCTCCAAGTTTTCCACTATATTAAAGTCTCCTCCCATAATTCACTTCATATCACCTAGATATTGTGACAACCCGTTCAAAATAATAACGGGTGGCTAGCCCTATACTACATAAAATCAAGTATCTCAGATGACTCAGTCTCAACATCAGCTGACAATACTAAATTATATAAGGCTAGCTACCCGAAACTATTAAAAGCGCATGTCAAAAATTAAAAGATTTTATTTAACACCAATATAAAACCAACCATTCAACCATAACCAATAGTACTACATCAAAATCTGATGAGTGATGAATACAAGCTCCAATAATATATAAAGAGTACAACACAATGTACAAAGTAAATTACACGAATACGCTATCGGGTCACAGACAATACACAAATCTGAGACAGTGAGAATATAAAAGTGTTAATCTACGATACTTGGGTCTAAACCTGAATATACAAACTTAATCCTATTCTAGATATACAAAAGATAGAAATCGACTCAGAGAAAGTGCCGCAACAGTCCGCTACTGCCACAGCTCCACAAATACACTGGGTGGATGAACATCCAAGGCGTACTTGCGGAGGAACACCTAAAATAATATAATATATATATACATAGCAGGAGAAAATATAAACGGGTCAGAGACCGAGGTGAAAACATTTTTTTATAGAAAGTGCATTAAAATGCATAATAATTATAAATGCATTATGACATGATTTAATGGAGTTGCACTCTCCATAATAATCCAACTCACCTCTCAACTAAAGCGCGCAACTCAACGTATGAACATGATCTCCAAATAAAGGCCCAATTCTAATTAGGCAAATAAATCTAACTAAATCCCAATATTCGATTAAAATCATCTAACTTATCTCGCAATCTACACTTAGCTGAATTTCCATCTAAATCATATACTTAAACTTTTAATGTTATAGTTCTTTCTATTTGTCCACTTACTTAATAAATAAAGTTTACATAACCATTTTAATACAAACATATTCACAATACATAAACATTCTCAATACTAGAATTTCTTGTATTCTAGTCATACCATCAATATACATATAATTACGTGAGTTAGTAGCATCTAAGTGCTAAGGACTAAACTTCTCCCAATCCTCAATACTGAATTGTGTTTCGTGCATGGGACGTCTCGCAAAGAGAAATCCAAAACAAGGAACCCCCCCGTTACACTACTCCCGACAGTATTGATTTTAGAGATTCATTATGCCTTCAATGCACGATGCATGTAACCCAAATTCATATTATTCAATTTTTTAATTTATTATTCCCAATTCTCAACAGTGCACGGCGGTTTGTGCGTGAGACATCTCGCAAAGAGAAATCTAAACAAGGAACCCCCCAATACACTACTTCTGGCACTGTCAATCGTCGAGATGTATATACTATATATATATATGAGCATTAAGGACTAACTTCTCCTCACTCCCAGCATTACACTGCGTTTCATGTGTGAGACGTATCGCAAAGAGAAATCCAAACAAGGAACCCCCCCGTTACACTACTCCTTGGCAATGTTGGTCGTTGAGGTCCATTATGCCCTCAATACCCAAGTACCAAGCACAACAAAGATATAATAACCATCCAGCTATAACTCGAGGATGCAGGTTCTCAATGCTATCATCTTCCAGTTGCTTAAACCACGTAGCAGACTGGGGACCACTTGGTAGGGATAAACGACACCTATCTCGTGATCAACTCACACACACAACGTCCGTGAAGCGGTCATAGTTCCTAATCGACAAGTGAGAATGACACATACCCACGACTTCACACTACCAAAAATATAATGCAAACCACATAACAACACAATGGACGAATATGACCTAGGGAATATCCACACACTGCTCATCGAGCCAGGGTGTTCACCCTCATCGCGTAACTTCCCACTTATAGCAAAGAGGGGTTATGCTTCACTTATATATATATATATATATATATATATATATATATATATATATATATATATATATACTATCACATAAGGCATACATACATCATCACATCATATAAAGATATACCATCATATAAGGTATACCTATCACATTGTTTACATATTCATAGTACGCACTTAGGTGTAGTTGAATTAATATCATTATTTTGTATATTTCTCTCTCTTGATATACTAATCGTCAATTCTCACACATCATTCCCACTTCCTATACACTATACTATTTCTCACTTGAAGTTTTCGCATCACTTCATGATTATGAATTGTCCCTCAATTCCATTTATGTTAAGGATATTCTCTATCCTAATGCACCTCGATTAGAATTTCTCATTGTGTGAGACATCTCCCAAATTAATCATCGTTAAAGATATTTCTATATCCACATGCACATTTATTAGCATTTATATTCTCAATATGAAATATGGTTCAATTAATCATATGAACCTTTCAATTTATCCCATTTGGGATTTAATACTAAAATCCAATATTGTTAAGCGTGTTCTCATTCTTTCATATAATTTCGTAATTATCTCCACATAGAATATTCAATGTTAGCGGGCTTCCCCACTTAGTATATACGATATTCTTTAATCGGTAATCTCTCACATTAAATAAATATGACTCCAATCATTTCTCATAAAGGGAAACTCCCTAAAATCTCCAAGACATACTCCTAATAATTCTTATAGAGATTCCCAATCGATATCCTCAAACGAAACAGAATGAAATTCTCCCTAGAAAAATATCCCCCGGAATGCCCTATTTCCGAATCGATTTGGGCCAAATCCGAATCGATTCGGCCCTGCAAATCAATTCGGCCTCCAAGGCGAATCGATTCGGGTCCTAAGACCTGGGACTCTGTCTCAGACCGAATCAATTCGGCTGGGGTCCAAATCGATTATGTCGCTCAGACCTGGGCACCTTTAACTTTCTGAATCGATTCGGCCTACTAGAAGGCTTAAAAATGGCTACTTTTTACTAAACCAAAAATCCCAAAATTCATTTTAATCATATTCTTTTCATTTCTCTTCAACCCAATCACATATATAACCTTAATATTCATCCAAGAACAAATCTAAACCAATTTCTATCATCAAATCCAAGATCTACTTAACAAATCTAAGATTTTACCCAAAAGTTAGGTTTTATCAAACTAAACCTAAAACCCAAAGATTTAATCCACAAATCATGAAATAAATGGTACACAACAATTATTTAGCAAGTTTAATCACTTGCCTCAAGTTCGTAAGGTCTGATTCGTCCTCGAGATCGCGTAATGACCGGAAATCTCCACTTTGTCTCTCTTTCTCTTCTTCTTCTTCTTCTTCTTCTTCTTTCTTCTTCTTTCTTCTTCTTTCTTCCTCTCTCTTTCTTTCTTTCTATTTCTCTTTCTTTCTAAGGAGAATTGTTTCTCCCGTAGGCTTAATAAGCCTTGTCTCCTAAGATACAGAACTTTAAATGATAATATACACTTTAAATGACTCGGTAACTTTAATTCGAGTCAAACACACTTAAATGATTTCGGAACCTAAATAGACCCCAAGTACATTCATTTTGACTTTCTCGGCCCTTCTAGCAACAACTACACCCTCAAAATTTCCATTCCAAACACTTCTAACAACTTCAAATTTTGACCTCAATTACCAATTTAATAATTCTCCAAATAATATAATATTTATTTCTCCCAAAATGAATAAATTATCGTATTTAAAGCTTCGGGTTTTTACAAACTTACCCACTTACAAGAATTTCATGCTCGAAATTCAGCTAAGAATAATACTCCAAAGTTGAACTACTTCCTACTACCCTCACTAATCCTATACTCAAACCTCTAACTTCCCACGATGAATTATTTTAATTTATTTTAACTTTATAAAACCCAATTTTAACAACTAGGGCGCCCATACACCCTTTATTCGAGCTTTACTCGTACCAATCATAGTGAGGCTTCATTTACCTCCAAAGTTCCATAATTCTAAAGATGTACATAAAATACTAGAAATATTAATGGTATAAAAATTTCAAATGGTCCAAGGAAATAACTCGCCTCAATTCCTGACATTCTCCACTTTCATGTGGGAGAGGTCTCGCAAGCGAAATCCAAACAAGGAACCCTCACAATACACTAATATGTAGCGATGTCAGAGATTGAGAGTTTGTTAAATCCGGACTAGAGTTCAAAAATTATTTTTGTGTAAATCATTTTGAGATGGCCCAAAGGCCTATAAAAAGTTTGATTTTGAAAACAGTTTATTTTAAAAGAAAAGTTTATGTCTTACGATACATATATAAAATGCCTTATGTTCATAACCCAAGGTCTTAACAATCATCATACATACACAACATACAACTCATAAAAATTATCATAGTCATGAGCTAAACTTCCCTGCGTCCCAATTATCCCCAAATTTGAACCCTTTTCAGTAATAATATCTTATATCACATTAATATATTGACATTCATTAGGCTCTTCCATAGTTGGAATACAACAATTATATAAGTCTAACACGACTATATACAAATAAGTAGTTTTATCATTACTACTTGATACACAGAACATTTCTTACATTCATAACAAGGTTTATAGCTCTCCTTGAGCACATTTCAAAATAATCTATTCTCTCAAAAGATAATTTATATAAGAGCCTAACTTGATCAAAATTCCCTTTCTGGTCATTACATACATACTAGGGTTATAGCACTACCCTCTCACAACTTTCTCCCATACGATATTCCCATAACTTTATATTTTAATATTCCTATTCATAAAGGAAAATAACTTACATCATCCATCTTTAGTCTGATTGCCCTTCCTCATCATTGGGATCCCACACAAAGTCCCCTGGTCTAAAATGACCTCAAATTGGCTGTAGGGGTTGCACTTACAAAACTTCATCAAAAAATGGTCCTTTACCTCTTTTAGGACAATCTCTCTTTCTATGACATATTTCTTTAGAAAATAAACATCTACCCGCTAACCTTCTCGACCCACCTGGAGGAACAAAACGCCGCTGTGACTCTCTATAATCCGACTTGTACCCCCTGATATTACTGGCATTCCCTTCGCCAAACCTACTTGATGAAATCGAATATCCAAAGTCCTTAACCCATGTGAACGGAGACGATATTCATGACACTTAAACAACGCCGCACTCACTACCTCAAAAGTCTCTAACACTGGGCCCTCTAACAAATGCTGCCGAATTCTCCAATCTAAACCTCGAATAAACTTCGATATACCCTTCTATTTCGTATTTACCTCATCAGGTACTAATTTCACCCATCTAGAAAAATCTTCTTCATATTCTGCCACCGTCTTATTTCCTTGAAACACATCCATCAATTTCTTCCTCATTTCCTTCTGAATTGGGGAAGGAAAATACCTTCGATCAAAGAGTTCCCAAAAATATCTTATAGTCAAAGTATCTCTCTATTCTGATGTGGTGACAGACTCCCACCATTGGAGAGCTGGATCCGTTAACTTAAAGGTGGCTACAAATTGCTTCTGCACCTCACTACACTCAACCATACGGAAGTGCCTCTGCATACTATTCTTCCATTGACTTGTAGCCATTGCATCAACTCCCCCTGAAAACTCTGGAGGATGCCCCTTACTAAAATCTTCCTTCACTTTTTCCCACAAAGACAATCCTAAATGGGTTTGGGTTGCTTGAACGGAAGATTATTGCGCCATCGTAGAAATGGCAGCAGTTACTGCTTGCGCCATAATATTGGCAACTTCATATGTAGTTATAGTCTTGGGAGGCAATTGGGGTTCCACATTCTCAGCCCCTTTATTTGCCCTGACTGAATGACCTCTTTTAGGTGGAATCTGAAACAAGAACAAGTGTATCAGAACACCTTTCAAATGTTTTCAAATCACAGAAGAAATATGGACGTGTGAATACAACAGTCCTAATATTAAGGCTCTACATCAAGAACGCTTACGAAAGAACGTAGTAACCCACACAGATCCTAAAGACACTAGCACCTATTTCTCTGATACCATCTGTTACAACCCGCTCAAAATAATAACAGGTGGCCAGCCCTATACTACATTAAATCAGGTATCTCAGATGGCTCAGTCTCAACATCAACTCATAATACTAAATAATATAAGGCTAGATAATCGAAACTATTAAAAGCGGATGTCAAAAATTTAAAACTTTTATTTAACACTAATATAAAACCAATCATGCAACCATAACCAACAGTATTACATCAAAATATGATGAGTGATGAATACAAGCTCTAATAATATATAAAGAGTAAAATACAATGTACAAAGTAAATTACCTGAATACGGTGTCGGGTCACAGACAATACACAAATCTGAGAGAGAGAATATAAAAGTGTTATTCTACAATACTTGGGTCTAAACCTGAATATAAAAACTGAATCATATTCTAAATATAAAAAAGATAGAAATCGACTAAGACAAAGTGCCGCAACAGTCTGCTACTGCCACAGCTCCACAAATACACTGGGTAGATGAACATCCAAGCCGTCCTTGCAGAGGAACACCTAAAATAATACAATATATATACATAGCAAGAGAAAATATAAACGGGTCAGAGCCCGAGGTGAAAACATTTTTTATAGCAAGTGCATTAAAATCCATAATAATTATAAATGCATTATGACATGATTTAATGGAGTCGCACTCTCCATAATAATCCAACTCACCTCTCAACTAAAGCTCGCAACTCAACGTGTGCACATGATCTCCAAATAAATGCCCAATTCTAATTAGGCAAATAAATCTAACTAGATCTCAATATAAATATTCGATTAAAATCATCTAACTTATCTCGCAATCTACACTTATTTGAATTTCCATCTAAATCATATACTTAAACTTTTAATGTTACAGTTCTTTCTATTTGTCCACTTACTTAATATATAAAGTTTACATAACCATTTTTATACTAACATATTCACAATACATAGACATTCTCATTACTAGAATTTCTTGTATTCTAGTCATACCATCAATATACATATAATTACATGAGTTAGTAGAATCTAAGTGATAAGGACTAAACTTATCCCATTCCTCAATACTGCACTGCGTTCCGTGCGTGGGACGTCTCGCAAAGCGAAATCCAACCAAGGAAACCCCCCGTTACACTACTCCTGACAATATTGATTTTTGAGATTCATTATTCCCTCAATGCATGATGCATGTAACCCAAATTCTTATTATTCAATTTATTAATTTATTATTCCCAATTCTCAACAGTTCACGGTGGTTCGTGTGTGGGACGTCTCGCAAAAGGGAAATCCAAACAAGGAACCCCCCGATACACTACTTCTGGCACTGTCGATCGTCGAGATGTATATACTATATATATTTGAGAATTAAGGACTAACTTCTACTCACTCCCAACATTACACTGCGTTTCATGCGTGTGATGTCTTACAAAGAGAAATCCAAGCAAGGAACCCCCTGTTACACCACTCCTTGGAAATGTTGGTCGTTGAGGTCCATTATGCCCTCAATACCCATGTACCAAGCACAACAATAATATAATAACCATCCAAACGAGCTATAACTCGAGGATGCAGGTTCTCAATGCTATCATCTTCCAGTTGGCCAAACCACGTAGCATACTCGGGACCACCTGGTAGGGCTAAACGACACATACCCCGTGACCAACTTACACACACAATGTCCGCGAAGCGATCATAGTTCCTAACCGACAAGTGAGAACGACACATACCCATGACTTCTCACCCCCAATAATATAATGCAAATCACATAACAACCCAATGGACGACTATGAACTTGGGAATATCCACACATTGCTCATCGAGCCAGGGTGCTCACCCTCATCGTGCAACTTCCCACTTATTGCAAGGAGGGAATATGCTTCACTTATATATATATATATATATATATATATATATATATATATATATATATATATATACCATAACATAAGGCATACATACATCATCACATGATATAAAGATATACTATCATATAAGTTATACCTTTCACATTGTTTACATATTCATAGTACGCACTTAGGCATAGATGAATTAATATCATTATGTAATATATTTCTCTCTCTTGATATACTAATCGTCAATTCTCACACATCTTCTCCACTTAGTATACGTTATACTATTTCTCACTTGAAGTTTTCGCATCACTTCATGATTATGAATTGTCCCTCAATTCCATTTATGTTAAGGATATTCTCTATCCTAATGCACCTCGATTAGCATTTCTCATTGTGTGAGACATCCCCCAAATGAATCATCATCAAGGATATTTCTATATCCATATGACCATTTATTAGCATTTATATTCTCAATCTGAAATATTGTTCAATTAATAATATGAACCTTGCAATTTATCCCATTTGGGATTTTATACTAAAATCCAATATCGTTAAGCGCGTTCTCACTCTTTTATATAATTCCGTAATTATCTCCAAATAGAATATTGAATGTTACTGGGCTTCCCCACTTAGTATATACGATATTCTTTAATCGGTAATCTCTCACATTAAATCAATATGACTCCAATCATTTCTCATAAAGGGAAACTCCCTAAAATATCCAAGACATCTTCCTAATAATACCTGTAAAGATTCCCAATCGATAACCTCAAACGAAACAGAATGAAATTCTCCCTAGAAAACATCCCCTGGAATGCCCTGTTTCCAAATCGATTTGGCCCCGCGAATCGATTCGGCCTCCATGGCAAATCGATTTGGGCCCTAAGACATGGGAGTCTGTCTCAGACCGAATCGATTCGGCTGGGATCCGAATCAATTCGGTCGCTCAGACATGGGCACCTATAAGTTTCTGAATTGATTAAGCTACGGGTCCGAATCGATTCGGCCTACTAGAGGGCTCGAAAATGGCTACTTTTTAATAAGCCAAAAATCCCAAAATTCATTTTAATCATCTTGTCTTCACTTCTCTTCAACCCTATCACATATATAACCTTAATATTCGTCCAATAACACATCTAAACTAATTTCTATCATCAAATACAAGATCTACATAACAAATCTAAGATTTTACCCAAAATTTATGTTTTATCAAACTAAACCAAAATCCCAAAGATTTAATCGACAAATCATGAAATAAATGGTACACAACAATTATTTAGCAAGTTTAATCACTTGCCTAAAGTTAGTAGGGTCTGATTCATCTTCGAGATCGCGTAATGGCCGAAAATCTCCACTTTGTCTCTCTTTATCTTCTTCTTTCTTCTTCTCTCTTTCTTTCTTTCTTTCTATTTCCCTTTCTCTCTAAGGAGAATTGTTTCTCCCATAGACTTAATAATCCTTGTCTCCCAAGATACACAACTTTAAATGATAATACATACTTTAAATGACCCCGTAACTTTAATTCGAGTCAAATGCACTTAAATTATTTCGGGACCTAAACAGACCCCAGGTACAATCATTTTGAGTTTCTCGATCCTTCCGAAAACAACTACACCCTCAGAATTGTCATTCGAAACACTTTCTAACAACTTCAAATTTTGACCTCAATTGCCAATTTAATAATTCTCCAAATAATATAATATTTATTTCTCCCAAAACGAATAAATTATCGTCTCTGAAGCTTCGAGTTGTTACAGAGATGATAAAGAATAAATTTCTTCCCAAAGAGCCAATCTATCTCCTCTTTTACATTTAGCATAAATTGCCAACAAAAAGAAGAGAACTTCAAATACATCGTGGCTCAACCAAAGGGATAATTATTGATCTCCAATTTTCGCCACATAAAGCTTCAAATTATTTTACATGGGATCACAAGATATACATAAATAGAATTAATATTATAATTAGACATTTATATTTCTACATGGGATTATATAAATTTCTTAACCATCAATAATCATCAAAAATTGAAATCACTTGATTAAAATTCCATGGGAATTTATCATATTGCAAACTCTCAAAATAAAATTACAGATTAATTAACTTTTTAATTATGTACCAATAAACCTCATCATATTATTAAAATTATAAAAATTATGATCAAAATATGAACTTCATTTATCTCTAATTAATTTTAATTATTAAAAATTGATTTAGGTAAATTTTTTATTTCAAAGCATAGAAGGGGAGTAATAGAATGTTAACTCAGCTCTTGAAGAAAATCACAAAATTTAAATAAGAATTTAAGTAAATGCATTTGTAGAATAATCCTCTCTTGAAAAGTACTTGAATTAGCTTTCCAAACTCCTTCAAAAAAAAATCCAAAATTGACCTAAAAAATTCTTCAGAAAATATAATTTCTGGCTAGAATGAAAGGATTCATTTTAAGGTTGGAAATATATGATTTTTTTAGAATTTTTTTAACATTTAAGGGTCAACTTGTGTGCTAGAATTGGTGGTGGTAGTTTTTTTCACACCAACGTTTAGAGAGAATTGCAATAATGAAGAATTGGGCAATATTCTTAAACTGCATCTGCCAGCACATTTTTGTGAATAAGACATGCACACCTTTATATTCATTTATATTTAATTTTTCCCTTTTCTTTTATTTACCTAATATCTTTATTCTTACTTTATTATACCCCTAACCTAAACCTTTCTCTAAGAAATATCTTAATTATCTTCTTACAAAAATCTTAAACCAACAATTAGCCTTATGCTTAACTCCTAATTTACTTTTCATAATTATAAATTAAATCCTTACTCTAATTTATTTAGAAATAATTATACTACTTTACCTAATTCCATAAATCGTCAAATAAATTCTATAGTCGAAAGAGTTTCCATAATTTATATTTTAACTCTCTTTATCATAAAGACAACTTTATTTTTTCTAATTAAGTCATCAAAATTTAAAATTCCAGCTAACTAATTCATCAATTTATTTATTTTAATTTCCCCAAAATTCAAATTTAATTATTGTTTAATTCTTAAAAAATCATGGAGTATTTCCCAGGCTCTAGCAGTAAGGCCAATCTCTCTTGCATCTAGTTGACTAAGAGAGCCTACTACATCATTGGGTTTGTCATTGACTACTTCATCTCACACTTGAAGGACATGGACTATGTAATGAATGACATATCCATATGTTATTGTTGTTGTTGTAGCAGTATTGGAGAAGATTGAGTGGCTATAGAAGCCCGAGTCGATAGGACATGACATGAATCGACCCGAAACATATCATCCTTCTTATTAGCTCAAGGTGGACGATTTTGAGAATCTATTTAGGAATGCTTATCTGAGCTGTGTGAAATAGTGGAATAGACACATGATAAAGAACTTCATGGTATGCTCACTAAGAATGAGTGGTACATTGACGATGACAAAAACAGTGATCAACAACAACCAATTGGTTAAAGGGAAGTGTAATTGGTTATCTCCATCATTACGCACGGAATCCTGATGAATCCAATGACTAATGTATGGTCAATGGATATACTAGAACTATTGGAATAGATAAATATGATTTGGTTTACACCATAGTGCAATGTGTGTAAGATTTAATGCGAGAATTAGATTTGGGAGATGGTAATCGGGGTAAATATGGAAGAACTATGGTGTCTTCTTATTATTTAATTATAAAATGGTGTATTTTATCGAACTATAGACAATTTAGAAAGGGTGAGACATTCTAGGACCTCGAAATAGTCGACGTATTGAACCCTATGAATGTCTAATTGAGCAAAAATTATTTACGGTGAGGCCATTACCTGAACTCCACTAACATTATAGATGATATGCATTCCATATACTCAAGCATAAAAATAAAATCCCCACACCATATCTACATAGGCATCCCCACTCATAGAGAACATAGTCTCCCATCCTCTACAAACCATTCGGGTAAAAGGGTCACTCGATGTATGATATAAATTTTTGTCTCTCAATGACATCCTTCATATGGTAACAGCAAATCATGATATACCAATTATGGTCCCCGTACATAACCCCTCATGTCAATTTATTACATAATCGCGATGAATGTCGTACATCTTTTATGTTTTGCCCCATTATCAGAAAAAAAACAAATGGTTCCTAAATTAAGGCTTTAAAAGGTGTAGGAAACCAAATTGGTGTTTGCTAAGGCCAAAATCATCGTAATACACAAACCACTAACAAAATATCCCAACCACCAATGAAAAACCTATGAAAAAACAACTCAAAATAAATATGAACTAAATAAGTGATGGGAATCTATGTTTGTTAATCAGAAGAAAACTTACGCTATTTTCAAAATTTATGCATATATACACATTATATTTGAGGGGTGAACCCGGGCGCAACGGTAAGGTTGCCCCCGCTGTGACCTGGAGGTCACAGGTTCGAGTCATGGAAACAGTCTCTCTGCGTATGCAGGGGTAAGGCTACGTGCATCCAACCCCACAGTACCCCGTAGTGGCGGGAGCCTCGTGCACTAGGTTTGCCCATTTTAAACATATTGTCATTGATTCCAAACACACTATAATTTCAATATTACTATTTATCCCCAATATGAGTGAAATATAAGAACAGACAAAAGGTGGTCAACAATAGTTCTTGGGTCGCTATTTGAGAGACTACGCCATAATTACAAGAGTGCAATTTATCGTACTCTAACCAGTCGGGTTGGCTCCTATTTATAAGTACAAGTGCCCTACAAATATAAGTTTCTTGTTTATTTATCATCTATTTTCTTTGATCTTATCTATGGAGTGGTAAACTTGTAGTTGACACACATTAGGTTGTGCTAGACTATGGTCTTTCTTAATTCACTAATAAAAACTCCATTATACTCAGACGACTACGCCGCATTGACTTCTAGATCCCACATGGTATAATCAGATTATTTTCTGTAAGGACAATTTGTCCATCTTTATGTATATGTTATGTCATACGCCGTTACAAGATTGATGGTTGAAAAGATCACATCGTCATCAACGAAATCCGAAATCCGAAGATCAAAAGAAGAAGGAATCTGGAGACAGTCAGTCGGACTGGTCCGCCCCAAAATAAAAAGAACCGATCCGACTGCTGACCGATCCGCCCAGGACCGGACCGGACCGCCTTGCAAAATCAGTCCAGAGAGCACCGAACCGATTGCGAACCGAATCGGCTTCAAATTAAAAGAACCGATCCGCCATCGGACCGATCCGCCTGAGGGCCGGACCGATCCGCCCTGGATAAACTCTGCCAGATCGTGTAGCAGATTTTTTAGGGTTTTGACTCCTTATTTAAACCACGATCAGTAGTCGGTTTCTATAAGACTTTCCCATGTTTTTCAGAGCATATCTACCCTAAAGTCTTCACCTATTGAGTCCTATGATTCTAGGTTTTTAGATTCACAGATCTTCCATATCTATGTGAATCAAGTTTGGTAACCCAAGAACACCATTGCTGTTGTTCAACCCTTGTGAAGTGGACCGTTTCTTCCTCTTCATTGCAGCCCTACTGGAAAGGGATAATTCCATCCGCGACTACAGAATCTGATACCTGAGGGTAATTCTTAGTCTAAAACTTGTATTTCAGTGTAATCCGATTGTAAGCCGTTTCTCTTACAAATTATAGTGATATACAAATGGTTTTGCCCCCGTGGGGGATTTTTCCTCAATTATGTGTGTTTCAATAACTCGTGCATGATTTCATATTATTTCATTCACACCTAGTTGCATGTTTAGGGTTTGTTTGGGTTAAAAAGGTGTTTATTATATTATTTCTTAATTGAATGGAAGAGCCAACTCTTTCAAATTGGTATCAGAGTAGGTTACGCTAATCTATCGCGTATTCCTTTTTCCGCAAAATTTTTCTAAGATATTAATTTTCTGAAAAAATTGATTTTTGTAAAAGTGCGTGTTCAAATGGAGAAGTCATATTATAAAATGCCTATTTTTGACGGGACAAATTATGCTTATTGGAAAGCCCGTATGAGGTCGGCTTTAAAAGCCATTGATGAACGTGTCTGGATTTAGGTTAAACGAGGGTGGACTCCTCCCACTGTGACTGTTGATAATGTGACCAACTTGAAACCTGACATTTCTTAGTCTGATGAAGAAATTAAATTGTCATCTTTTAATTCTAAGGGTCTAAGTGCTATTTCTGGGTCTCTCACACATGATGAGTTCAAATGCATAATGACGTGTACCACGTCAAAAGAGGCATGGGATGTTTTACAACTCACCCATGAAGGAACTAATTCTGTGAAAGAGTCTAAGTTGCAAAACTTGACAACTCAATTTGAAACAATCACCATGCATGATTCTGAATGCTTTGATGAATTTTATGCTAGACTTTCTGACATTGTGAATACTAGTTTTAATCTTTGTGAACATATTCTGAATGCTAGAGTTGTTAAAAAGATTCTTCGTTCTTTGCCTAAGCGTTTTATCCCTAAAGTCACTGTACTAAATTCTATGGGTAATTTAAATACGCTAAAATTGTAAGAACTTGTAGGAGATTTGCAAACTTATGAAATTGATATGTTCCCTAAAAATGCTAAATCTAAAGATAAGGTAATTGCACTTAAAGCCCAAGAGAGAAGGAGTGAGGGGTCAGCTAGAAAGAGGGTAGAGTCATCTAGAAAGAGAGAGACTGACACGTCAGATTCTGAGTGCGATTTTGACTTAGATGATTTGGCTCTTTTCGCAAAAAAAATTCAAGAGGATTCTCAAATTTAAGAAAAATGGCAATTTTAAAGATAAAAAGAAATTTGAGAAAAATAAGTTTGAAAAGAAAAATGAAAAAGTTTCCAAAAATCCTCCTCTGAAAGAAAGTGAGAGATGTTTTGAGAGTGATGGTAGGGGTCATAGAGCTTTTGAGTGTGCCAATCGTCTGAATAGAGAGAAAGGGAAAGTTGTCCTTAATGCTACCCTTAGTGACAACAGTGAGGTCGAGACGGTGGATTCTGGAGATGAGTCACCGCATGAGTGTAACTTCACCGCATTCATGGCCCGCCAAGTGAGCACTCCTAGTTCTCCTCACGACGTTGAGGATGATGCTTCATAGGGACACCTCGACAGTGAGATCGATGTGAGTGAGGGGGAGGATGACACAAGTGAGAGAGAGAGTGATATACAACGCGCCTACGCTGAGTTATATTCCGAGCCATTTAAAACTAAAAAGCGTTAGTTCTTAAGATCACCGCGTTAGAAGAAGAGTTAGAAAAGACGAGAGAGAGAGAGTCCTCCACCTGCACCGCCATGAGAGAGAGAGAGTCTGCCTGGGTTAGTAAAGAGAATTTGCTTAGAGAGAGAGATAAGTTTTGAGAAAGAGAAAGCAGACTTGACTAAAGTCATACTAGTGAGCTCCATTCCTCCATGGAGACTTGGAAGAAACTTGAAGCCCTTGTTGTTCAGCTTACTCATGACCTTGAGATAGCTAGGAAAGTCAAGGTACAAATCGAGGACAGATCTGGGAAGATGGGAAAGATGCTCCTCGGTCCCGCTTTAGGTTTTGGTAACAGGCAAGGAATTGGTTTTGATGGTGCCTCCACGTCTCAAATTGCACCGGGACCAATTCTTGAGTTTACTACGACTCCTTATGGTCGTCATCAAAAACCAAGAAGGAGAGTTCAACCAAGAAAAGCAAACCAAGGTCCTGGTAATACTGTGCCCTTTTGCTCCCATTGCAAAAGAGATGGACACCTTAGGGAGTTTTGCTATAGATTTGGTCGGACACAATGTACTTTTGCTCCTCCACATCATACTGATGAGTTTGCTAGTCTGAGAGAGAAAGTTGAGTTTCTATCAGCCACATCACAGAGTTTGATGGAGGAATTTCGACGAATGTCCTCACCGTCAATGAATGCTTCCCGCATTCCAGCTAAAACCAACAACAACAACAACGGTAAACAAAAGGTTGCCTATTCTTGGGTTCCTAAGAAAGAGAAAAAGTCCCTTGTTGTTCATGATGCTCTCAAAGCACATAATACCTCTCAGTGGTATTTTGACAGTGGATGCTCCAGACACATGACAGGTGATGTCTCCCTTTTTACTCAGATTAAGGAGTATGATGATGGGAGAGTTACTTTTGGAGATGGGAGTAAATCTAGCATTGTAGGACGAGGTACTGTAGAGTTACCAGGACTTCCTAAGAGAGAAAATGTCTTGTACGTCAAATGTTTAAAAGTAAACCTTCTCAGTATCAGCCAGGTGTGCGACGATGACTTTGAAGTAAAGTTTGATTGGGAATCTTGTAAGGTCTATAATCAAGCCGGTAAACTATTAGTGCAAGGGGTAAGGACAGAGGATAACTGTTATGGGACTGAGCCCAAATCCTCACTTGTCTGCATCAGCGCCACGATCACTCCTATGGATCTGTGGCACCAACGTCTAGGTCACGTGATCGTGAGAGATTTGACTCGTCTTGTTAAGAAAGACCTAGTACGTGGCTTACCATCTCTTGGAAAGTCAACTTCGACCATTTGTGGACCCTTTCAGTTGGGAAAATAAATTCGTAGTCCTCATAGGAAGTTGCATTCCATTACCACCTCTCGTGTTCTGGAGTTGATTCACATGGATCTTATGGGTCCCACTCGTACTGAGAGTCTAGGTGGTAAGAGGTACATCCTCGTGATGGTAGATGATTTCTCCAGGTACTCCATTGTAGGTTTTCTGAGAGAGAAATCCGATGCTGTAGAATTTTTAACGACCAAGTGCCGTGTCCTATAAAATCAACACGGTGTCACTATTAACAGAATACGTAGTGACAACGGCACTGAATTCAAGGAAGCAAAGGTGGATCTGTACTGTGATAGCCTTGGGATCAAACATGCGTTTTCTACTGTGAGAACTCCACAGCAGAATGGGATTGTTGAGAGAAAGAATAGAACGATCCAAGAGATGGCTAGATCTATGCTTCTAGGTCATAAAGTTTCTAGGAGATTTTGGGCAGAGGCAGTGTCTACTGCATGCCACACAGTGAATAGGGTTTATTTGCATCCACACACACTACAGACACCTTATGAGTTGTGGACCGGCAAGAAGCCCAACCTGGCGTATTTTCGTGTTTTTAGGAGTAAATGCCACATCCTACAGGATAGAGAGGAATTTGGAAAGTTTGACTCCCGGAGTGACGAGGGAATATTTCTTGGATATTCATCGAATAGTAGAGCGTACCGGGTATTTAACCTAACGAGCTCTAGGGTTATGGAATAAATAAACATTACTGTGCAAGATGACGAACCTTTGACGGTTATTGATCCTAACCTTCATTGTGAGGATGAGGATTGTTCTGACAGTGATTTACCTGTTCCTCTCTCACACTCTTTGGACCCTATTCCTGAGTTAGGGGACACACCTGCTTGGGTTCGCAAGAGTCATGACCCTTCTGCCATTGTTGGTGATCCCACTCTAGGGGTCAAGACTCGTGCTCAGCTGGAGAACGTTTTTATCCATCTTTACTACACGTCCAAAGTCGAGCCCAAGAACCATAAAGAAGCACTCAAGGATGAACACTGGATATCTGCTATGCAGGATGATTTGCTTCAGTTTAAAAAGAATGATGTCTGGGAACTTGTCCCCCGACCTAGTGAGACTAATGTGATAGGTACCCGATGGATTTTCAAGAACAAAATGGATGAATATGGTACCATAATCAGAAATAAAGCTAGGTTGGTCGCTCAAGGCTACACACAGATAGAGGGTGTAGACTTTGGGGAGACATTTGCTCCTGTTGCGAGGCTTGAGTCCGTCCGTCTTCTGCTCGCCATCTCATGTCATCTGCGCTTCAAGGTATATCAGATGGATGTCAAGAGTGACTTTCTGAATGTCATTCTATATGAGGAGGTTTATGTGGAACAACCAAAAGGGTTTGAAGACCCTAATCACCTGGATCACGTCTATTATCTGAGGAAAGCGTTGCATGGTTTGAAGCAAGCACCCCATGCTTGGTACGAGAGGCTTACTTCCTATCTCTTAGCCCGTGGCTTCAAGAGAGGGGGAGTTAATATGACGTTGTTCGTCAGGAGAGATGACGGTGCTATTTTGGTTTCCCAAGTCTATGTGGACAACATAGTCTTTGGATCCACATGCTCCTAGCATGCTCACCACTTTGAGGAGGAGATGAAAAGTGAGTTTGAGATGAGCATGGTAGGTGAGCTTACTTTCTTCCTTGGTCTCTAGGTTCGTCAACTAGAGGATGGGATGTTCATCTCCCAATCCAAGTATGCTAGAGACCTTGTGAAGAAATTCGGTTTAGACTCCGCTAATCATGCACGTACACCTATGAGTACTTCTACCAAGCTTAGTAAGGACACTTCAGGCAAGGATGTTGAGCAAACCCTGTATCAGAGTATGATAGGCAGTCTTCTCTACTTGACTGCTAGTCGTCCCGACATAGCCTATAGTGTTGGAGTCTGTGCGCGATTTCAGGCATCTCTGAAAGAGTCTCACTTACTCGCTCTAAAACGTATTATCAAATACGTGAGTGGAACTCTCTCATACGGCATTTGGTATTCCATTGATACCAATGACCGTTTGTTCGCCTATTCGGATGCTGATTGGGCCGGAGATGCAGATGGTTGTAGGAGCATTTCTGTTGGATGTTTCTACTTTGGTTCTGCTCTTGTCTCTTGGTTGAGCAAGAAGCAAACCTCTATCTCTTTGTCCACTGCGGAGGCTGAGTACATTGTCGCCAGGAGTTGTTGCACGTAACTCATGTGGATGAAGCAAATGTTGGAGGATTATGGGATTTCACAGGACACCATGACCATTTCCTGTGATAACACGAGCGCGATACACATATCCCGCAATCCTGTCCAACATTCGCGCACAAAGCACATCAGGTTACGCGAGCACTTTATACATCAGTTAGTTGAGGAGAAGGTCGTAACCCTGAGTTTTGTTCCCACGGACCGTCAGTTAGCTGATATTTTCACAAAACCTTTATATGCCCTTAGATTTGAGAGTCTTAGGAAGTCTTGGGGATTTGTACAGTTGACTGAGGGGTTGGTCCATGTCTAGCATAGGTTGCATTGCCATTTACATATCATCTGATGCCTATTGCTAGATTGTATTATTAGTTTGCTGTATTTTTTCTTTTTTCTTCTTATTTTAAAAAATACAAAAAGATTTTCCTTTAAGAAAAATTTTGAGAAAAAGCACAAAAAGATTTTATTTTGATAAATTTTTTGAAAAAAAAAAGACCAAAAAGATCTTTGTACTTTTAAGTACCTTTTATGGATGAGAATTTAAGCTAGCCAAGTCACAACTTCATTCCATATATCCATGTGACTGTTTGATAGAGATTTGAGAGGCTACATCATTTCATCCATGTGCTTTACATTGATTGGAGTCTTTGAGATGTAATTAGTGATATCTTCCTACATGTTTGACTCCTGTATCCTTTAATGCACACATGCACGGCTATATTTGATTATTGCACTTGTCTATCACATATTGGCTTGAGTGTTTCTATCTCAATTCTGTTTATACAATGTACAATATGCGATAAAACTTGACAAGATTGGATTGCATGTAAAAAACCATTTTTGTGAGATTGTGTGTATATTTTCATAACGGGGAGGGGCTGCGAAAGTTGATTCCTATCCTTTGCGCAAAAGCCACCGTTAAAATGGACCTAAAAAATGGAGGAATTTTAATATCTGAGGTCCTAAGAGGTTAAAAGAGCCCGAAAAAAATTGATAAGGCAATAAAAAGCAATTCATGCCAAATCTGGGCCATTTAGGTTTCACCCAATTCTCCAAAGTTTGAGAATTTAGTATTCCTCTCTTCAAAATATAAATCTGAGGGAGTTTGGTTGGAGATTGAAAAATGGGTTTGCACTTCCTTGAATGTCCTGAAAAAGCATGAAAATCATTTTGGACGTTATTGGTGTAGAAATCTCTTTGAGCTTTGATTTGTAGATTTGATATATAGTCAATGTCTTATATTTCCAATATTTTACACCAAAGGAAGCATTTGAGTTCATTCGTTAGGAATATCCAATATTCATCGTGCACATATGTCATGTTTGTATGCTTTGATTTTCCTATCGAATTTTGATTACACCTCTTCATTTTGTCTATCATCGACTTGGTTGTTTTATGTTCATTAATGGTGTTATTTATACCTTGTGTCACCCCGATTTTGCTTGTTTATTTCATTTCTCTCATTTTTTCTATTTGGGGACATCATAAAAAGGGGGAGAATGAATTATCTGATTATGGGGGGAGTTTTGTAATTTGAGGTTCATTATAAATCTGGTATATATGTATATATGCATATGTTTATTATCTCATTTCAAACTCGATACGTCACTTGGTATTTGCTTTATCTCATGTGTGTAGGTATATCCTTGATAATCCCATGATACACACCCTGATGAGAAAAGCGTGAAGATTCCTGAAGAATTGAAGAACAAACGATGCAGCCTTAGTCAGATGTACCTCTTTCAGCTTTGGGTTCATGGAAGGGTAGATTTGTATAGGCATTGTTCATACTTGATAATTCGTATTTTTTATGTTTGTTCCGGCATAGACATAGGGGGAGATTTGTAAGGACAATTTGTCCATCTTTATGTATATGTTATTTCATACGCCGTTACAAGATTAATGGTTGAAAAGATCACATCGTCATCAACGAAATCCAAAATCCAAAGATCAAAAGAAGAAGGAATCTGGAGACAGTCAGCCGGACCAGTCCGCCCCAAAATAAAAAAAACCGATCCGACTGCGGACCGATCCTCCCAGGACTGGACCGGACCGCCTTGCAAAATGAGTCTAGAGGGCACCGAACCGATTGCAAACCGAATCGGCTTCAAATTAAAAGAACCGGTCCGCCATCGGACCGATCCGCATGAGGCCCTGACCGATCCGCCCTGGATAAACCCTGCCAGATCGTGTAGCAGATTTTCTAGGGTTTTGACTCCTTATTTAAACCCCGATCAGTAGTTGGTTTCTATAAGACTTTCCCACGTTTTTCAGAGCATATCAACCCTAAAGTCTTCACCTATTGAGTCCTATGATTCTAGGTTTTTAGATTCACACATCTTCCATATCTATGTGAATCAAGTTTGGTAACCCAAGAACACCATTGTTGTTGTTCAACCCTTGTGAAGTGGACCGTTTCTTCCTCTTCATTGCAGCCCTACTAGAAAGGGATAATTCCAGCCGCGACTACAGAATCCGATACCTGAGGGTAATTCTTAGTCAAAAACTTGTATTTCAGTGTAATCCGATTGTAAGCCGTTTCTCTTACAAATTGTAGTGATATACAAATGCTTTTGCCCCTGTGGGGGATTTTTCCTCAATTATGTGTGTTTGAATAACTCGTGCATGATTTCATATTGTTTCATTCACACCTAGTTGCATGTTTAGGGTTTGTTTGGGTTAAAAAGATGTTTATTTTATTATTTCTTAATTGAACGCAAGCACCAACCCTTTCATTTTCCTTTCAATTGCCCCATGATTATGGTGATTGATCTTTAGTCCTGGTCTTATGAGCTGCATATATGTTAGTATGGGTTTCCTCTAACATCGTCTTCAAATTGACAAGTTTCCCTCTTGGTCATAGTGGGAGTGAAATGATTTCATTTGATGCACATTATCACAATTCTTGGTAATATATGAACCCTAATTTATCCTCGTTGCAGTGGGGCTCTCTGCCCAAGGGAAGACGCCATTGTCTTCTTTGGCAACAAGAGGTATAAGGGTTTGGATTGTCTTTATACCTTCTTTTTCCTTTTGATTTTAAAATATACAATCTCACACTTTATCTATATGAAAGATTACAATCGAGAAATTTCATGCCTTTTTCTCTTTTTTTTGTTATCCTTTTCTATTATATCTTAGTGTTTTAGAAGTTTCGTGGTGAATTGAGAAAAAAATTTGATGATCATGCTAAATAGCTCATTCCTAAAATGTTCATATTAGGACCTCACCCTAAGAAGAAGAAGAAGAAGAAGAAGAAGAATATGTCTATGACATTAATGGCAAGGTTGCCTTTATTAGCACTGTAATAATTTAAGGGGGAAGGGGGATTTGATTCCCTCTTCACCCATTAATGGTGGAAGTACTCTGTTTTTTATGAAAAACTTCCAATCCAAGCAAACAAAAGTTTCTTTCATAATGTAATGGGCACACTAGGAATTAACCATATTTTTTGGACCAATTTAGATTTATATGAAATTAGGTATTTTTATGACATAAGGACTCCTCTTAGGTCTTACACTTACCATTTAAAAGCCAAAGATAAGTCTTGCAGTTTTGTAACTTGGTTAACTAAATCATAAAAAGACACCGACAAGGATTAGTTGGGGTTTCTTGGGTTATTATATGGTGAGGATTACACAAGAATTCTTATACTTATCTAGCCTGGATCTCCAAGTAGGTTGTCCACCATTTTCATAAGTGAATCAAGTAAACCTAATGTAAGTTTTCATCGTCCTTTATTTTATATGATGTGACTTATTTCTAGATAAAGCCAAGAGATTACGAGGTTAATTGTTGAAAATTAAACTTGTTTTTTGCAATTAAAATAATTGGGCTTTATTAGTTTGTAATTTTTGGGTTAATGTTTCGGTTGACTAATTAGTTAGTATTAGGCCTCCATAAAGTTAGATCCATTAAGAGTGATATTTTCTAAAGAACATTCAAGATCCCTCTTGTGTATTTTAGAGAGTGTAAGAAATAGTAGATTAGTGGAGATAGATGTAGAAGGTTCTAGAGATTCAATCTTGACCCTTGATGTAAATTTAATCTCCACCATTCATTTGAGTTGGAGGATAGTATAAATAGGGGTGTTGTCTCCACATTTTGTATGAAGAAAAATTTAGTGAGTTCTAATAAAAGAGTTCCTTTCACCAAATAGTTCTCCACTCTTTTTCATATATTCTGCTCCCTCCCCTAAATATATAAACAACATCTTCCAACAAAGTGGTATCAGAGCCAAGGTTCTAAAATGGCTAATGGTATGGTTCCTTTCCGAATCCCTCAACTCACCAAAGACATCAACAACCATTGGAGTATCAAGATGAAGGTGTTACTCACTTCTAAAGATGTCTGGGAGATCGTTGAAAAAGGATACAATGAGCCTCAAGATGAAGCCACTCTATCCCAAGCTCAAAAGGATAGATTAAAAGAAGCAAGGAGGACATATCAAAAGGTTCTCACTCTCATTCACTAAGCATTGGATGAAGGTACGTTTGAGAAAATTGCGTTTGCCACAACCGCTAAAGAAGCATGGGAGACTCTACAAATTCTCATAAGGGGATTGAGAAGGTAAAGAAGGTTCGTCTCCAAACACTTAGAGGTGAGTTCGAGTCTTTACATATGAAAGATTCCGAGTTACTTTCATATTATTTTGCTAGAGTTTTGGCTATTATCAATCAAGTTAAAACTATTGGTGAAAATATGAGTGACACACGGGTGGTAGAAAAAATCCTCTGCTCTTTAAGTTCCAAGATTGACTATGTTGTTGTTTCAATTAAAGAATCTAAAGATACAGATTCTAAGGGAATTGATGAACTCATGGGTTCCTTAAAAGCCCATGAAGAGAAACTTAACAGGAAAAGTCAGGAGACTTTAGAGAAATATCTTCAAACAAATCTTACTCTAAAAGAAGGAAGAGAATACAATAACTAACGGAGCCAAAGAGGAAGAGGCAGATGTCAATTTTGAGGAAGAGGCGGTGTGAAGTTTTTCAACAATGAAAGGCAAAACTCATATCCAACAAGAGGACATGGAAGAGGGGGCAACACGAGACCAAGGTACGAAAAATCTCAAATTAAGTGTTATAATTGTCAAAAATTCGGCCATTATGCTTCGGAATGCAGAAGTAATTCGAATATTGTGGAGGAGAAGGCTAACTATGTTGAAAAGGAAAAGCACGAGGATTCGACATTATTATTAGCATACAAAGGAGAACATAATGGAGAAAGCAAGACGTGGTATCTTGACATGGGAGCAAGCAACCATATGTGTGAAAAAAAGGACATGTTTGTGGAACTTGATGAATCGGTAAAGGGCAATGTTACTTTTGGAGATGAATCAAAAGCGCCGGTGAAAGGAAAAGGTAAGATATTGATTCGTATGAAAAATGGGAAGAACTAATTTATTTCAAATGCTTACTATGTGCCAAACATGAAAACAAAT
The DNA here is from genome assembly GCA_949130495.1 of Sambucus nigra. NCBI lineage: Eukaryota > Viridiplantae > Streptophyta > Magnoliopsida > Dipsacales > Adoxaceae > Sambucus > Sambucus nigra. Next base: position 302,195,645 of record OX422207.1, on the reverse strand, counting down.
ATCTTGAGTGTGGGGCAACTCTTAGAGAAAGGTTATGATATCCACATGAAAGATCATAGTCTTTCTTTAAGAGACCAAAAAATGAATTTAATTGCTAAAGTACCTATGGCAAGAAATATAATGTGTTTGCTAAACATTCAAAGTGAAGGTGCAATGTTTTTAAAATATTACTTTAAAGACATGTCTTGGCTTTGGCACTTAAGGTTTGGGCATCTAAATTTTGGTGGCTTAAAATTATTACATAACAAAAGAATGGTTAATGGGTTGCCTTCCATTAATCATCCGGATCAATTATGTGAAGGATGCTTACTTGGGAAACATTCTAGAATGAGTTTTCCAAAAGAGTCAATTACAAGAGCAAAGAAGCCCCTAGTACTCATTCATAACGATGTGTGTGGCCTTATTACTCCTTGTTCTTTTGGAAAAAATAAATACTTTCTACTTTTCATTGATGATTTTAGTAGGAAGACATGGCTTTATTTCTTAAAAGAAAAATCAGAAGTATTTTGTTCTTTTAAGAAATTTAAAGCACTTGTGGAAAAAGAAAGTGGTTATGAAATAAAATCTATGTGATTCGATAGAGGAGGCGAATTCACTTTTATAGAGTTTGAAAAGTTTTGTGAAGAAAATGGGATACGCCATCCTTTAATGGTTGCATACTCACCTCAACAAAATGGAGTTGCTGAAAGAAAAAATAGATCCATTTTAAATATGACTCGAAGCATGTTGAAAAGAAAAAGAATGCCAAAAGAATTTTGGGCCGAAGCTGTGGATTGTGCCGTTTATCTGTCAAACAGAAGCCCCACTAAAAGTGTGTGGAATAAAACTCCACAATAAGTATGGAGCAGGAGAAAACCCAAAATTTCTCATTTGAGAGTATTTGGGAGCATTGCATACGCTCATGTGCCGGATCAAAAGCGGACAAAGCTTGATGACAAGAGTGAAAATATGTATTTATTGGCTACGATTCACACTCCAAAGGCTACAAGTTGTACAATCCAATCAGTGGAAAAGTCAGCAAGAGTAGAGGTGTCAAGTTTGGTGAAGAAGGATCGTGGAACTGGGATGCCCAGGAAGAAAACTATGACTTTCTTCCTTTGTTTGAAGAAGATAATGAAGATAGCAGTAATGGAGATGTAAAAGAGCCTATTACGCCACCTCCATCACCACCATCATCCACTGATGGAGATCCATCATCATCATCATCATCATCATCATCATCAAGTCAAAGTTCATATGAAAGAGCCCCACGGTTGAGAAGCTTAGATGAAATATATGAGGTAACTGAAAATAAAAATGATATAAATCTCTTTTGTCTTTTTGCCGATTGTGAACCTATAGGTTTTGAAGAGGCCATACATAGCAAGATATGTAAGGATGAAATGGATGATGAGATAAAAGCGATTGAGAAGAATGACACATGGGAGTTGACAAGTCTTCCCAAAGGGCACAAAGTTACTGGAGTAAAATGGGTGTATAAAGCCATGAAGAATGCTAAAGGAGAAGTGGAGCGGTACAAATCAAGACTAGTCTCCAAAGGATTTAAGCAATGGTATGGAATTGACTGTGGAGAGGTATTTGCTCCAGTTTCTCGTCTTGAAACTATAAGATTAATTATCTCTTTAGCAACTCAAAATAGATGGAAAATCCATCAAATGGATGTGAAGTCTGCTTTTTTAAATGGCCATCTTGAAGAAGAAGTATATGTAGAGCAACCCACGGGGTATGTTGTGAAAGGAAATGAAGATAAGGTGTTAAAATTGAACAAGTCATTATACGGCCTAAAACAAGCACCAAGGGCATGGAATAGTAGAATTGATCAATATCTTCATAAAAATGGTTTCAAAAATGCCCTTATGAGCATGCCCTATACACAAAGGTGAATGGAAATAAAGATATTTTAATTGTTTCCTTGTATGTGGATGATTTAATCTTCACAGGAAATGATGCAAAGATGATCAAGGAGTTTAAGAAGGTGATGACAAGAGAATTCGAGATTACTGATATTGGGATCATGTCCTACTATCTTAGTATAGAAGTAAAGCAAGAGATAGAAGGAATATTTATTTCTCAAGAAAGCTATGCAAAGGAAGTTCTCAAAAAATTCAAGATGAATGAATGTCATCCCGTAAGCACTCCCGCGGAATGTGGAACCAAGTTGTCAAAGCATGAAAAAGGAGAAACAGTGGATCCAACATATTTTAAGAGCCTCGTTGGATGTTTGTGATACTTAATATGCACAAGGCCCGATATCCTCTTTGGAGTTGGATTTATCAGTTGTTATATAAAAACTCCAACAACAACACACTTGAAGGCTGCAAGAAGGATCCTTCGCTACGTCAAAGGTACAATTGACTATGGATTATTTTATTCAGTATCTAACAGTTTCAATCTTATTGGCTACAGTGATAGTGATTGGGGAGGAGACTTAGATGACAGAAAAAGCATAAGTAGGTTCGTGTTCTACATGGGAGACGTTACATTCACATGGAGTTCAAAGAAGCAACCTATTGTCACTCTTTCCACTTGTGAAGCTGAATACGTCACCACAATAAATTGTGTATGTCATGCAATTTGGTTGAAGAATTTATTGAAAGAGATTAACATACCTGACGATAGGGTTAGGATATGCGTCAACAACAAATCGATGATTGCATCAGTAAAGAATCCAGTTTTCCATGACAGAAGCAAGCACATTGACATAAGGTATCACTACCTTTGTGAATGTGTGGAAAAGAAGGAGGTTCAATTGAAGTACTTAAAGTCTCATGATCAAGTTGCCGACATCTTTACCAAGCCACTCAAGCATGAAGTGTTCCATAAGCTACAAAGACTACTTGGAGTTGCAAAACCAAGTTTAAGAGGGGGTGTTGACAATTAAACTTTATTTTGCAATTAAAATAATTAGGCTTTATTAGTTTCTAATTTTTGGGTTAATGTTTAGGTTGACTAATTAGTTAGTATTGGGCCTCCATAAAGTTAGATCCATTAAGAGTGATATTTTCCAAAGAACATTCTAGATCCCTCTTGTGTATTTTGGAGAGTGTAAGAAATAGTAGATTAGTGGAGATAGATGTAAAAGGTTCTAAGTTAGATACATTAAGAGTGATATTTTCCATAGAACATTCTAGATCCCTCTTGTGTATTTTGGAGAGTGTAAGAAATAGTAGATTAGTGGAGATAGGTGTAAAAGGTTCTAGAGATTCAATCTTGAGCCTTGATGTAAATTTAATCTCCACCATTCATTTGAGTTGGAGGATAGTATAAATAGGGGTGTTGTCTCCACATTTTGTATCAAGCAAAATTTAGTGAGTTCTAATAAAAGAGTTCCTTTCACCAAATAGTTATCCACTCTTTTTCATATATTTTTCTCCCTCACCTAAATATATAAACAACCTCTTCCAACATTAATTTCCATAACTTGAAATAATTTAGAACAAATGAACCCCAACCAACATCCAAACTCATTCAAGAGTTTCCCACATTCTTCTTACCGATAATCTAATAGTTCCATTAGCCATCATTTTCAAAGAGGTTCTAGATATTTTGTTGGTTGATTACTCTATGGTCAGTGTTTCTTTAATGCCCAATCCACTGACATCCCAAGTCAAGAAATGAGTGGTGTTTATATAGATGAATCTTTATTTCCCATTTACATGGCTTCGAATGATAACGGTGAACAACAAGAAGAAATGGAGAATATAGATAAGAGTAAGAATATATTTTCCTTGATGATCTTAATCCTTCATTGTTATATGAGGAGGTCGTTATCTTAAGTAGACATTGGGACAAAGTTGAGGAAGATGGATATCTGCTGTTGGGAGATTTTGGGATTCCCTAATCCATTCTCGATAACTTACAGTCGATGATTGTCCACCCCTACTGAACAGTTAGCCTCGTCGTCATTTATGTTAATCGGAAATAGCAGGGTGGGTAGGCCAACCAATTTGCTACATGTATAATCAGTTTTAAGAAAATGGTGATCATTGTGACATCCTATAATTTTAAATAACTAGGTTAGTCAAGTGTAGTTACTAACTATTATAGTTTGTCAAAAATTATACAAATATTATTCTTATCATGACGTGAGAATTAAATGTGAGGAGATACACAATTGTAGGAATGAAGGAAAACCTAAATTAAATTATATGAATAAAATAAGTAATCACCATCATGAGAGTACTTAAATTATTACAACCTAAAATCTCCCGAGATTTAAAGCATATCCAATACCAAATAGTATAATTCTAATATAGACATTGCATGTCTCAACATAAAATAGACAATAAAAATAGATCCAACACCTACGTCTCAAAAATGGTAGTGATGGAAAAAGACAAATGAGTGCTTTAAGATAAAGATAAGTCAGGTACTCAGACACATTAGAAAAAATTCAATCGACTACCAGAATAGGTCCCCCTCATACATCAGTAAATCCTCCCTGGGTCCCCCTCATATAGCCTACCATATTGTAACTATGGATGTGGTGGTTTGGTTGGTTCATGTGGTGTTATTGGTGCCTGTTGCCTTAGAGCTGGAAGGGATGGCATCGGATAATGTCTCTAACAGTGACTATGATTGGGACTAAAACCCTACTTCCACTAGCCCTGACTAAAGGGGCCATGCTAGCCCTACGGGTTTAGCTTAGACTTAGTTGGGAAATCCCTCTACTTAAGCCCAAACCTCTTGCACCTAAAGCAAACTAGTGAAGTCTAACTAGGTAGGTATCATCTTATCTCTTGTGTTGTTACTTCCCTTGGCTTCCCAACAGGGGCCTCTACTAATTGGGTCCATACCTCTTCCACTATCCTTAACCTCCCTTTCGATCGTTGTCCGATATTGCCTTAATATTGGGTCCACTTATCTGACCTATTTATCAAGCCTCCACTTATACTCAGTCCGGGTCCTACAAAGTGTGAATGTTGTGTTAACTATCTGAGGGTAAGTAACATATGTGTGATTCACCATTAGTATCTAGAAAATTGGGAAGATGAGACCTTATTTAAAGAAAAATTATATTTTTCCTAGTATTCACATCTTCTGTAGCAAACAAAGAAAATTTATAAGCTTCTTCTCATACTTTGAAATTATATAAGTCTCCTTATGTAGTGCTAAGAACTCCATCATTTTTTAAGTACGGATGGACTCCGAAAAATATTTATCATTAAATTTCGGCACAAAGTCCTCATACGTCATCTAGTTTATATGCTCAGTATTAGTCATACTCTCCCATAACTTAGGGCATCCAGATCAATCAAAAAGTCACCAAAATATACTTTTGAACATCGGTGAAAGATAAGATCATGAGATGATGCTCAATATCCTACCGCCACGGAACAGTCACATAACGATTTGTTGAATAATAGAATGTGGGATGACTAATCTTCATGAATGATGCCCTGACCTTCTCCCAATCTACGATAAGTGCCTGCATCCTTAGTTGTGGTATTCAACCGGTCTGTCATGCCATCCCACTATATAGGAAAGGTGATCAACTCGAAGTGCTTATGAGATCCAAACATAAAATGTACCTGAGCATCCATAGCTAGGACCGTTGGCATATGTGGAATCGGTGCAATTGGTGGGGTGGGTTGCATGGGTACTACTAGCTCGGATGGTTCAACACTTGTAGTTGTATGAGTATTCCTCTTTGGTGCCATGTCAAATATGGCACATAAACGTTTATTAGTAATGCTCAATTTAAGACAAGAGTATAAAGGATAATTTTTCAAAGAAAGCTATGCAAAAATTAGGGTGTACCTATGAACCTATATTGCCTAGAACCATGCTTTGATACTAACTGTGACACCCTATATTTTTTAATAATTAGTTTGATATAGTCTAATTACTAAATATTATAGTTTGTCAAATATAATGTAAATATCATTCTTAGCATGCAGTGATGATCAAATGAGAAGAGATACATAAGTGTTGGAACGGTAAAAAACTCAATTATATAATCTCAATAGAATAAGTAACCACTACCAAGAGAATTCTTAAATTATTACAAGCCAAACTACCAAAAGGTTTAAAACATCTCCAATACTAAACAATACAATGCTAAGATATACCTCGCATCTCTTCAAATAAAATAAAATAATAAATATCTCGAAGGCCTACATTTTGACAAACGGTAGTCACACGAAAAGATGACTTTTACTCTAAGAGAAAGCTAAGTCCAATACTTAAGTGCACCTACAACAATGCGATGGATTATTCCCAACGCGACAAGATTATATACTATGAACTCAGGTAGTAAAACAATCAATAAGACCCTATTATCCCAATAGTATCTAAATCCTCATCATATATTATTCACATTATTCATGTAAATGGACATTACATGTTTAACATATTATATATAAGGGTTCGTCTAAATATTATCCATAGTGATCAACATACATTTCATGGGTCGTTTTTCACATATTCATTTATCACATCGTGGTCACATCATTCATTTTTAATGGACAATACATGTTTCATATGCAAGGATTTATTTTTTATTAAAACAAGAATAAATGGATATTATTGATTTATGATGAAGTTTCAATATTTATGAAAGTTCCTATTAGTTTCATAATTCATTTATTGGGCTTAGGGAACACAATAGTCAAATTTTGGGCATTCTCACAGATTAAACACACTTTATTATAACGGTCATAACACCATACTCAGAAGTCCAAATAACGTGGTTCAAAGCTCATTGAAAATGGATCTTTCTGTATGTATCAATATCTAATTCAATGTACATAGCGAATGGCATGTGATTGAAGTGATGGCATAATTTCTTGCAAGATATTCATTGTACATAGAGAATGGCATGTGGTTGAAGTGATGTCATAATTTCTGACAAGTTATTATATCATATTAAAAACTTCTTACCAAACGGTCATAACTCCTTACTCAGAAGTCCAAATGACCTGATTCAAAGATCGTTAGAAATCTAATATCCAAACCTTTGTTTTTGTATGTGGATCACACTCTAATTGAATGTACACAAATAATGGCATGTGTTTGAAGTGACATCATAATTTTTGGCAGATTGTCATCCTAATAATTAATCTAGTATAAACAAATATAATTTATTTAATAATTGGATTCATTCATGTGTTTATCTAAAATACCAATTTTTAAATCAATGTAACAACCTAATTATCTCTACATGATTTTAAGAATTTACAAAATATTGTTTAGGTAGGAAACAAATATTAACGCCATGAAAAGATAGAGTAGTATTGGTTTTCATGGTACGAAGAATAAAAAAGTCCAATTTGTATAGAAATTCCAAAAGTGTAGAAAAATCCCCCCTAGAGTAAAAAGTAGTATTGTTCTTGAACTTGGTTGAATATTTTCCCAGAAACCGACTTTAGGATTTGTAGAATGTTTGGGGTATAATAATTTGTAGGGTGAAGGTAAGAAAAGTTTTAGGATTTGGTGTAAGGAAATGATGTAGAGTGTAGATATATAGTGTAGATATTTGGTGGGGAGTTGTGGTAAAATAAAATTAGTGTTTCCTTTTAGTTTATATATTAATTTTTCCCAACATTGACTTCCCTATTTTGCCCCTTACGCTAACTTCTTTCCAAAGTAAGTTCCAATTAACTCTTTATCCACGCTCTTAAGTGAAAATTACATTTTTGTTTTTATTTATTAATTAAATTTTGATTTGCATTTTATTTGTCAATACCACTATAAATATCTACTTGTTTCTCCACTAGACTTCATTTTCTCTTTTATTAATTAATTATTTAGAAAAATTCTATGAAAAAGATTTATTAATTATTTATGAAAAATTCTATGAAAAAATCTCATCATGTTCCATCTCCCTCTAACTATGAGTAATAATTGTCTCGCGATTAATACTCATGCCAAAAGAGTATTCAATCAACTCCACCACCGAACACGTCCATGATTCATCCTTGGATGATTTCTTTTATGAAGGTAAAAGAGAAAATGATGATCGAGACTCATCTTATCGTCATCTCAAAGTCAGGTATTCAGTTTCTCAGGTTACCTTGTTTTCGATCGACATGGAGACTTTGAGGACATTTCCTTTGGAGTGCCTTTAAAAAAAAGGGCTCTGCCACCGTATTTTGGAATTTTCATTTATCTATGATTTTTATGATATCTGATCTTTGAACACCGTACTAACTATTGTTCTTTTATTTTTACTCTTCTTAGGCCATGGAAGAAGTGGGTAGTATGTTACATCACCTGGAATATAGGAAGTGTACTCCTCATGACATAGCCAATGTAATAAAGAACCCTTTGACTAAAAACAGTAAGAAGGTAACCGATATGTAAGCTAAAATAAAGGCAAAAATGTCCTGTAGAAATAGGGCTATGAAAAAGGTGAACGGATCCATCTACAGTTCATTAAGGTTAATATCAACCTGATTACCCTCGGGCAAGACTTTGTCTCGAAAACCTAGAAAAAATAAGTTTGCAAAGGCAAAAATGGGTCCTTGAGGAAAAAATGGAAGATGGCCCCGAAAAGGCCTATGTTGAAGGGTTTGAGGTGGTAAAGAGGTTGTTCCATAATTGGATTTCCACAAGTCAATTGTGATCAACTTTGGATGGATTGTTGATCTCCAAAGGAAAAATGTCTATGAGGATGACATACCGTATACCGATAACCTCAACCCTTTTATACAACATATTATAGAGGATGATGATCCTACCCTTACTCCTACCCCATAGGTCGAGAAGGTTTTTTTGACCCTGTTGTTGCTCTAGTTGATGTAGTTGCCAATCAATAGAATGTCGATGCCACCCAAGGGACACTTATACAACAAGTTAGGGTCAGGTCACCCCTAACATTTTTTTATTTCTTCATGTAGATCGTGTGGTCATTCACTTTTGTAGGACTTTAGCCCATTTTTTATTCTAATGAATGTTCACTTTGTCTCCTATCATTATTCTCTCATTTATTCTCTGTGCATTGTAGTTTGCACATTTTATATAATAAAGACTTCTCTGTAGTTGATGGAATAATGACATGTGACCCATTCCACTGACATTAGAAATATATCAACCAAAATGACTAACTAATTTAATTGATTAAGGTAGGTATGTTAAGCTTCGTATTTAACTTGCTAGCCAATTAAGTTTATACCTGCAAGTTAACATTCTTTTTTAACTTTGGTGATAGGCGATGTGGTTTTGGTATGTTAATTAATTACATTGAATTATAAATTTAGTCAATAGGTAAATTGATTAATCGATAAATTAATGTTTTTAAGTTATGACACCCATTCGTAGGTGGACTTATGTCTATTATAGGTTGACTATTCCATATAAGGTTTGACCACCATTATAAAGTGGGTTTAATGACAAACTAGGCGACCAACTTATTTCTAAGTTGTACAACCCTTTCTTAGGCAAGTTTATGTAATATCCCAATTTTTTGGTATTTATTTGTTTATAAATTGTGAGAACAAAGTAATAAATTGGACTAAGTATTATTTGAGTGAATTGGTAATAATATAAATATATATTTACAGTATGATTAAATTTACATGTTATGTAATTTATTGGTATCGCATGTAATAGTTAAATCATCAGTGTAATTAATTAAGTTTAGATTTAATATGTTTATTTAATTAAATTTGGACTATATTCAATTATGCATAAAATACATACATGTATTTTTTATTTTATGTTGGGACGTATTATCATGAGTTGAGGTACTGCCATTTGGAGCGAACTCTAGAGTTATTTAGAGTCCCGAATATGTGTTTTTATTTTTCTAAGATGGGCCTAGGGGGTAGGTATACACTTAGAATAAATTTTGGACTATTATGGATTGTATTTGGGGATCATTTGAAGGACCAAAATTAGGTGTACTATTGACGTGAGATGTTAATGATTAATTACAAGAGTTAGACCTCATTAATGAAATACTTTACACTAGATAAATAAACCTTAAAAGACTTAAACATTTTGGAGAGCATAAGGAGGATTTTGGAAGAATAAGAAGAAGGATCAACCCATAGAGAATATTTGTTCAAACACTAAATCATGAAATCTCTTCCTTTATCACATATATAATATGTAACATGTTTATAATACATGTTATGTAGTATATTTCGCGATTTAGACACGTATTTAGGATTGAAATTTGATATCTTAATCATATTTTGTTAATGGGTCAATTGGGATGAGTGTTAATTAATTCTAATTTGAAACACTTAATCTTCTTAAAGATAAACCTTAAATTTCATCATTTTAATGTATGATTATGTGATTGGAAATTATGTCTATGATTGATTTTCATATGTAACTTGAATCCCTATGTTAATTGGATACTTGGATCAGAAATGGTATTAGGGTATTTGAATGATTAAACATTTAATTAATATTTTCAGATGATAAATTATTGAGGAATTTTTTTAGGATCATGAATCCATAATTATATTTGAAAATAGTCATGTTTGGATGGAAGGATGAAATTTAGTGAATAAATATGGAGTTTAGAGAGAGACCCATTTTTGGAGAATGAGGTTGCGCCCCCAACCTTTTGGATCGAATTAATACCTGGCAGTTGAGAGGAATGGGGCAATGAGTGTATTTTTGTTTTTTATGGAATGGCAATTTTTTAGGGAAATTTCTATGCACGCGTAAGATAATTTATAAAGGATTTAAACTAGAGGAACATGAGATAAGACTTTAATCCAGGTTTCAAAATTATTAACCTTCATTTGTTTATGTATAATCCATCGTTCGGGGATTGGCCTAATTTTAGGTATATGTGGGAGTGTTGCAACATCATATATATATATATATATATATATATATATATATATATATATATATATATATATATATATATATATAGAGAGAGAGAGAGAGAGAGAGAGAGAGAGAGAGAGAGAGAGAGGAAGGCTCACCTACATCATGATGTATACATCACACCTAATCCTACTTCCTAAGAAACCTTTTTTTCGAATTTTTTTATTTTTTTACTGAAATTAACCTTCTAATCAACCCATATTCAAAAAAATTGGTCAAAATACATTTTGTAGCTATTTTTAAAAATCCACAAAAAAATGTGGCCCAGACCCTTAAAAATAAGGTATTTTAAGCATTTTTTGTGAATTTTTTAAAAATAGCTACAAAATATATTTTTACCAATTGTTTTGAACATGGGTTTATTGGAAGTTTAATATCAAAGGAAAAATAAAAAATTTGCAAAAAAAAGTTTTTTAGGGCCTACAAATAGGTGTGATGTATGGATGATGTATAGAGCATGATGTAAGTGAGCCTTCTCCTCTCTCTCTATATATATATATATAGAGAGAGAGAGAGGGGTGTGTGTGTGAATTTATTATAATTTGTGTGAACATAGCATTAATCAAGGAGAATCTTTCGGTTTTTCTGGCTTAAAAGGTTGTAATCATGGATCGCACACCTAGTTGTTAGCGCATGCCATTATCGAAGTCGTTATGTTTTTATCATACTTTTAGGATGGTCATTACTTTGGAACGAGAAAAGAGGATTGACTCGATCCATCGATCAAGTTTGGGTATGGGACCCGTTGATGGTGTTATAATGTACTCAACACTCTAGAATTGTAATTGTGTTTGTTTATGTTCGTTAGGTGAAAGAGTCTTATGGACCGATATAATCACGAGCTAGTCCCCAAAGGTAGTTTCCTTTGTGAGGCGCGATTGATATTATTAAAGGAGATATTTTGATCTAGTGATGTATATTTAATTAAAATGAACCCTATGTCACATTTATATCTTACTACTATGAGATTGAGTGTATCTTAATTTACAGTTGACATTAAGAGGTGGAAATTTCGGTTCTATTCTTCACACGTGTAGTTAGTTATATCGCGATTGAATATTATTAGTTTTTTATCATGTATTAGTCTAGTGATAGTGACTTTTAGTATCATTTATGCATTGGATTAGGACATACACGTATTATTTAAATTATAATGAGGGGTGAAGTATTTATTACATGTGAGTGTTGACGGGGTAGCGTTATTATATTAAATGAGTTGCACGATTATTACTGTTCATATTGAACAACACTGTGCCATAATATGAGAAGGATTTTACCACACTTGCATTGTTTTCCCTAGAGTATGTAAACACAGAGGAGAAAAAGATTGAGAAGTTCATCTTTCTCTTGATGTGGCATATTTGACAAAAAAATTTAGGGAAGTTGAATTTTATGACTTATACAAGGGTGGTGAATTCTTCTTGCATACACTAACGAGACCATTGAGAGTTTTAAAAGGGGAGGGTGCGAAGAGATCAAGCGTAGATTCATCCAGCCAGCAGGGCAAGAAAAATAGACATGTGACTTGGGGTGGCCATCATTCTAATGGCCCTCGGTCAGGAGATCAATGCCATAAGAAGCATAATGGTTACAATCATAACAAGAAGGTCCAGCGGGTCCAAGGGTAGTAGTCTTAGTAGCGCCAACAAGCTAGAGATCGTGTACAGCAGGGCTAACGGGGACAACAGCAGGGCAAGCACCTATTGCATGACCTTTATTTTATTTAAGATAAGCTCATACATGCAAGTAAGAGGTTCCCTCAGCGCATTGAGGTTGCACAGTAATAGGCATATTAGCTTAAGTACCGGGCACCATAAGGACAGTGTCAGTGGTTGCTATCCTCACCAGCTTATGAGGTGTCAGCACTACCATCACCATGTAGCATCTCGTAGTTTTACACTGTTTATTTTAACTGCCCTGATTAAATGTCACAAAAAATAATTTATTTTATTTTGAATTATTTTTTGTATTTAAAATGTTGGTTTTATTATTGGAAAAATGGGACTTTAATTGGAATTGAAATCGGGGGAAAATCGTGTTTTTATTTATTTATATAAATTGTCGGGCGACCTAGGCACCTGTTTAGGTCTGAATCGATTCAACCAGGAGGGAAAATCGATTCGCCTCTGATAATGCCGGTAGATTGGAGTTTGTTTTTAGAGTTTGAGTTTGTTTAAACTCTTTAATCTTCTAATATAAATAAAATTCGGAGTTATAATTTTAAAACACTTTTATATTAGCCCTAAGAGTAGTAGCCTCCCAAATTATAATCTCCATTTATCTACAAAACCTATCCCCATTTAAAAGCAAGATTCAACCCAAATTTTTAAGGTTCAAACTTGGTTTCTCAATGTAACACCCCGTATTTTTGAGTATTTTAAAAATTAAATTAATCCTATTAATCTTAAATTACACATGTGATGTTATTTAATGGAATTAAATATTTTGTAAGGATAAAAAATATTAATCTAGAGATATAATGGTTAATATTTGTGGAATAATATCACTAAGTGAATAGTAAGTTATTATTTTACGTCCTAGCGAGTGATTGTGACGTGGCAATATTATATCTCAACTGAGAGTCGCATGTAGGCTAATTGGGGTCAGGATATGACTTCATTGTAGAGTGACTCTAATGGCAATTTTGAGGTCAAGGTTGATTCCGAATAGGTCAAAATAGTCAGAATAGTGTACCCAGGGGGTTGTAATTGAGTTTCGGGGCCTTTTTAGTCATAACCAAGCCCACACTGGAGTGTTAGGGTCAATTGGGCTAAGTCCATTAGCCTAATTTCTGGAATTGGGATTTAAAACCTAAGGTTTGCTATTCGGGGCAGCAACATAACATATATCAAACCCTAAGAATCAAAGGAGAGGAGAGGATATGAGAGGCCATTAGAGAGGAAGAAAAGAGAGTTTTGAGGTAAAACATCTTAATTCAATCACAATTGTTACTAGAATCGTGATCGGAAGCAAGGGAGGATCCTTCAGCAGACAACACAAAAAGAATTTAGACTTATTTGATAAGGACAATGTTTATCGTGTATGATTTTATGAGTTATATTAACCCTGTAGTGTAGGGTTTTTCATTTAATGAAAATTGATGATGTTCTTAGGAGTGTTATGAATAGAACTCGTAATTATGGGTAAGATTACATGTAGAATGAATCCACTTGTGTAGATAAAACGAAATCAGAAGTTATGGAAATAAGAACAAGAAAGAAATATGGGTTAATGATGAACTGATTTGAAGAACACAAAATCTTGGGTTTTAATCTGATCTTGGATGGAATTTGTATAGATTTAATAGATGATTTACGTTAGAAATCACCCCCCCCCCCCCCCCACACATATATATATATGACGTTTAGTTATGTTGGTTGGGAGTTTAGGGTTGCTGTGTAGAGATTTGGATAAATAAAAATGGTAAAAACCATAACAAATCAACGAAGAATATGAACTATCACGGGAAAATAAATTAGGATCCATTAGCGAATCAATTCGGGTTCTTGGACGAATCGATTCGGCTTCCCGAATTTGTCAAATTTCATTTATTTATGTCCAAAATTTACGAATAATTAATCGAGAGACTTTTAAATTATTCTTAAACTATAGTGAGGGATATAGTGAAATTCAATAAAACTACGGTGAAGTTTAGGCTTGCCGAAATCGGAGAATTGTGGCTAGAACCGATCGGGAGAAACGTGAAACTTAATAAATTTGCGAGACCTAGAACGGATCACAGAGAGATAAGTGAACCTATGGCTTAAACCAATAGTGTATGAGTGTATTAGCTACTGATATGTATAAATGGGTAACTAGGACCCTTCGGGTAGTGAGCAATACTTGGAAATATACAATAAAAGGTTAATATTGTAATTAATAGTACGTTGAGTATGCGACAGATATATACTAAGTACGGGTTGATATAATGGGATGTGTTCATTCCTACTGAATAACATGCATATAGACGTTGGGTAAATAACTAATATTATTATTTGATTATGCGTGTGAACATACCTACGTTGCCTGTTATTTCGGGAGGTTCCACGTAGAGGGCTATCCTACCTTGATGATTCTAGTGAGATTTGGATGTGTGCCCCAGAACATAGAATTTAGGGCAGCTCACTATGTGCAATGTATTAGTCGGACTGGCAGGTCATTTGACTATATTAGGTATGTGTGTATCCCAAAGACCTTGAACTATGTATACCTATATTGTGTGTTGATTGATTTTAGGTTGGAGGAGACATACCGAACCATTAGTCCATGATTTGGTACGAGCGGTACATGGACTTGATAGCAAAGTATACCATCATCACGAGGGGACATTCCGTGGATGCTATAGTTGTATATATTATATGTGTGATAAATATAAACAAGTGTGATTTATCTACTTTTGTGTGATAGTAGAACTTATAGATTGTGTGTACCTAAAAGTAATTTAAGTAGAGGGACTTAAATAATTGACTCAAGAATAATATGCAGGTAACATCAATTAATGATGTTGTGATAGCATGTAGTACGTGTGATATGATGGAGCTAGACCTATTGAGAATATTTAGATACGTTATCTAGTTGGAATGGTTACCATATCTAAATAGGGTATGTTAGGCGTGAACAATAGTTGAGAGGTGAGGATCTCAAAAGAGCATACGTGGAACTATCATGTGTATCTAATAACTAATTTAATATGTGATTTAAACACTTGAAAAACATTTTTAAACTGTCTTTCTTGGGCTCTGAACCGTGTCAAAATATTTTCAAAATCTTTTAGGTGTCCAGTTATAAGGACGCCAAGCTTGATGATTCTATCCAGGGATACGTAGTCGCAGCACTTATGAAGGCTTTCAGAAGTTTCTTTAAATGCTTCAGTTTATTCATTTCTAGATAGAAATTTCTTCAGTATTTTCATTTGATCATATTTCCCTTCAGACTATTTAGCTATTCAGTTTTATTTACTTCAGATTGTAGTTGGATTATTTGTTTAAAGAACTTATGGTTTATTCGGTCTTATTTATTTATATATATTTCATGTGATTGTTCAGACTATTTGTGTGGATATTTTGGTTAATTTAATTTACTTCAGCATGTTCTTATAATAATGAAAGATAAAAAATTTGGCACTGGCTTAATTGGACATAGGTGATTAGTATTTAAAAAGTATTTTTTACGGTGATGCTAAGAATGAATCAAATGAGATTCCTATTTGTTTTAATAAAGGACTGATCAACTGTGGATAAAATAGGTGGGGTTTCATAGATGGTATCAGAGCACCAGCTTCTAGTGTACATAGGATCTGTACAGCTTACTAGGATTTCAGCAGAGCGTTCCATGACATAAAGCCCAATTATTAGGACTGTTGTATTCATGATTACACATTTGAGATTTCGTTCTTCTGCTATTATATTTGTATTGATAGTGAACTCGTACAATATGATCTGATTTCAGATGCCACCCAAGAGAGTACGAGTGGTGAGAACAACGACTAGAGATAATGTGAGGGAAGCACAATAGGACCCACATGCACAGTATCCACAACCACCACAGGGATCAGTGTCGCCATAGAGATGGCAAAGATTATGGCATATGCATTTAATGCAACAATAACTATCATGGCCTTCTATTTTCCTCAGGCCCAGTAGCCATCGCAGCCAGTGGCACCGATTGTCTAGGCCTACCTGAGGATGTCAGATTGGTAGAGAGTTTGGGAGGCTTTCTAAAATGTCCACCCACCCGAGTTCCAAGGTAGCTCAGACATGATTGCGGTGGGCCCGTGGAAAAAAGATATTCAACAACATATGCTCATGGTTGAGTGTAGCGATGTGCAGTAGAAGATTTTAGCCACTTTTTGTCTATTTATAGTAGCGTTACAGTGGTGGGAGTCGGTTACTACCGTAGATGAGAGGGAGACGATGTTCATTGCATTGTTTCTGGTGCGGTTTGACTGCAAGTACTTTTCTCCAACCATTGAGACAGAGTTGCAAAAGAGCTTCAAGGAGAATGATCAGTAGCTGAGTATGAGGAGGATTTCACTCATTTGGAGAAATTTATTCCAAACGAGGTGAACAATGAGGAAAGGAAGAAGATGAAGTTTATAGATGGTCTAGCCTGGAGGATCAGGCAGCATTTCATTGGAAACCACACATTAATGACTATAAAACTGTTATCAATTCAACATTTTACACTGCCAGAACCATCATTTCCATGTTAAGGGAAGCAAGAGATAGCCAGTCGGTCAAGGCAAGGGGCGCGGTGGTAGTGGAGCACTACATCAGCAACAGTCATTAGGTAGGCACCACGGGAAAGAAAACCAGTAGGGGATAGGGCATAAAGGATTAGATCTTTTGTCCATCGACCTAATGGAGGTTTCAGGCAGGGCCAATAAGGTCCTCAACAGCAGCAGGTTACTCAAATTCGTCAGGCCCAAAAGAATAGTGGGGGAGGCTAGCGGGGTCGAGGACATTAAGGATAGGAGTAGGGTCAGCACCGTCAGGGTAATCAGTGCAAGAGGTAGAGGGACTTTCGAGGATAGTTCTTTATTTGTGGAGAAACGGACCACAAAAGGAGAGAATTCCAGCAGTAGGCTAGAGCACCACAACAAAAGGGTTCCCAATAGGAGAAACATGTACAATGACCACCTGCAACACCAACCCCACCCACCCCATCATAGTAAGGACAATTATAGTATGGACATGCTGATCATGTTTGAGATGCCATCATACAACAGGCCCCACATGCACTGTCGTTAGTAGAGAGTACGTTTCCTATTCACGAGCTTAAGGGTAGGATTTATTTGATAATGGGGAATCACATTCTTTCATAGGGACCAAATTTGCATGGGCTACTGATCTATTAGAGACACCCGATAGCCTCCTTATGTGTGTGGAGTCACTATTGAGTAGTGGGTCGCTTATACACTCGATCTGTAGGGGTGTGGACATCGATGTGGGTAGATTATGTTTAGCCATCGACCTTCTTATGTTATATATGGAGGGGTACGACATCATTTTAGGTATGGATTGGTTAGCAGGATATCGGGTGATGGTGGATTATTTCGGGAGGACTATTGTGTTCTCAATTCCAAGGGAGGATATGTTCTTAATGGAGATACCTCTTCTTGGGGGGAGGGCCGAGCACACATTTGTATTACATTGAGGAGGATACCTCACATGATATTGTTGTTTCACTAAACTCAATTTCAGTGGTGAAGGAGTTTGAGGACGCATTCTAGGAAATACCTAGGTTTCTATCTAGTCGGGAAATTGAGTTCATCATTGACCTAGAGCTGGTTACAAGGCCTACCTCCCAAGTGCCTTATCTCATGGCCCCATCCGAGATGAGGGAGTTAAGGGACAAGATTGAATAGCTCATGGTGACGGATTTTATTAGATGCAGTACATCGTCATGGGGCTTTTGATGTTGTTCGTTAAGAAAAGGGATGGATCACTATAGTTATGCACTGATTATAAGGATTTAACTAAGGTCACGCTCTAGAATAAGTACCCATTTCCTCAGATCGATGATCGGTTCGACAAATAAAGGGGAGCAGCTTACTTCTTCTAGATAGATCTGAGGTTTCATTATTATCAATTGCGTGTTAGAGAGGAGGACATTCCTAAGACTGATTTTTTTGACACAATATGGGTCATATGAGTTTAGGGTGATGCCATTCGAGCTCACCAAAGCGCCAACAGTATTCATGGATTTGATGAACCAAGTTTTTAGGGAGTTCCTTAACCAATTTCTGATTGTGCTCAACGACGATATTCTGGTTCACTCTCGCTCTGAGGATGAGCATGCAAAGCGTATGTGGATGGTTGTACAAACACTACGGGATCATTAGTTGTACGTCAAATTTGAGACTATGGGTTTTGGCTTCGAATGGTGTAGTTTTTAGGCCATCTTGTGTTTGATAGGGAGTGGGGATAACCCACGATACCGATCGAGGTTCGTATTTTTCTAGGGTTAATATAATACTATATATGGTTCATTCGAGGTTCTCAAAGATTACAAGTCCGTTGAAAAATATGACTCACAAGGAGGTGTCATTTGTTTGGGATGACCATTGTCAATTAGCGTTCGATGAGCTAAAAGACAAATTGACCTCAGCACCTTTAATTGCACTGCCTAGAGGAGGAGTGGATTATCGTGTCTACACTGATGCATCCTTTCTGGGAATTGGGGGTCTACTACAGCAGCGGAAGAGGAATATATCTTATGCATCTCACAAGATTAAACCCCATGAGAGGAATTATCCCATGCTTGACTTGGAGTTATCTGCGATTGTATTTTCTTTGAGGATTTAGAGGCACTATCTATTCGGAGAGCAGTTTACCTTATTCACGGACCATAAATCTCTTCTGTATATTTTCATGTAGAAGGATGTGAACATGAGGTAAAGGAGGTGGTTAGAGTTCATGAAGTATTACCAGTTCATATTCAGTATCATCCTGGGAAAGCTAACGTGGTGGCAGACACATTGAGACGATGACATGGCGAGGAGATACTTAAGGTTTGGAAGGTGAAGTAGCGAGAGCTTCGACATGATTATAAGATTGCTAGATCTTGTATGTCCGTGTTAGATTTCACACCTCAGATTATTTTGAGCGTAGTAAAAGCATAGGCATGGGATCAGTATTGTCATTCAGGGTTCGTCGGTTGTCAGCTGATGTGGTAGAGTCGTACTCGATCAGTTCATGGGGATTGTTTGCATTTTAATGGAAGACTCATGGTTCCAAAGGATGAGGATTTAAGACATGCAGTGATGTCAGAGTCTCACAGGTCCAGGTTTGAGGTACATCGCGGTGGGGATATGATGTACCAAGATATATGTAATACCCCGTATTATATGGCATTTAATTATGGGATTAATTAAATTAAATTGGAATAAATTAATTTAATATTAATCTGGATTTTATAATAAATATTTACTAGCATGACGAGAGTTAGTTATTATTGGTAATAATAATGTTGAATATTACAAGATGAGTAAAGTAATATATGAGAAATTGTCACAAATGAATAATACAAAAATTATAGAAATTAAGTCGGGATGCGCATGTGTCGTGTCGGGACTAAATTAATGGAATAGAAGTGAATTAATTATAAGTTGAACTTATGGTCATTTATAGTGCGCCAATGTGTAGGTACGGGTCAAGATAGTCAGGAAATTGTACTCGTGAGTTTAGTTTGGGTCTCGGGACATTTTTAGGCCTAACCGATAACCCGAGAGGGAATTTTGGTAATTACAAATTTCAGGCCTTAATCATGGACGAAAATTGGAGTGTTATATTTGATGGGAGTTATAGTTATCGAGGTTTAGAAACGTTGGAGTTGTAGAGAGGATAAGGAAGAGATAAGAGAGAAGGCTTCTAAGGAGGAGAGCCACCAGCCCTACACTACTTTCATCAATTCCACCGCCAACGTGTAGATCATCAGAAGGGAATCGTTACTATACGATTCTAATTCGTTGGATCAGGCCTTCGATTTCCAAGACAGTATCTAACTTCGTATTCTTTAGTTGATACCACATCCATGCTAGTGTAGGAATCTATTCTCTCATCTTTTCTTGAAAATAAAATGTTATTTGGGAGGTTTTTTGAGTAGAAACCATGTTAGGATGGATATCTGTCATATGTAATATAGTATCCACAAAATTGATGCCCAATAGAGATAGAAATGTAGAAATTTTGATGAATTCTTGCAAAAATTAGAAGAACTAGGGTTAAGTGTTAACTTCTTGAATTAATCCCCTTTAATGATGATTCTTGGTGAATTTGTGAATGTTTTATGTCAGAAATCTTCTATATTTGTATATATAACATTCGTGAGGTTTGGTTGGGAGTTTGGGACATTTTAATGGAGGTTTGAGGATTTATATTGGATGAAACCCATAGGCTAAAATTGCAGAAACTGGGCCAACACCTGCTTTATCTATCGATCGACTGAAAAATGTCGATCAATCGACTGTATCTATCGATCGACCATTTTTATCGATTGACCGACCCCTCTTTGAAACTGAAACTTCTTACCCTCTTTATTTTAATCCAATCCCAATGTGTAAGGACCTTTGGACGTAATTTAAATATCTTAATGGGGCATGACATGGACTAGTAGGGTATAAGTAGGGTCATGGTATGACGAGTTTATATTAGATTTAACCGTGGGGTTTCAGGAATATAAATTTAGTGCGAAATGGTGCGTACGTTATAATAAGTATTGTGAGAATTAAGAAAAACTTAGACCAGTAGAGTAGTGAGGGTCCACCTACTAATTTTATGTTTATCGAGAGGATACACTTGGAGAGTCGACAAGTACTCAAGGATTTGCAATAATTAATAGAGTAAATAGAGTGATTCACTTATACGTAGAACTTGAGCGTTATATGCTACGCATGGATAGAATATATTATGGTTCGTGGGCGTACCTAGCTAAATACTATAAATATATATATGAGTGCATATATATATACTATTTGAATATATGTGTTTAATCATACCACCGCTACTTGCTATCACAGAGGTTGAAATCTAGAAATTTAAATGAATTCTTGAGAAAATTGGATGAACTAAATGTCAACCTCTTCAATTAATCCCCTTTGATGACGATTATTGGTGAATTTGCGAATGTTTTAAGTTAGAAATCTTCTATATTGGTTTATATAACATTCTTGAGGTTTGGTTGGGAGTTTGGGACATGTTAATGGAAGTTTGAGGATTTAAATTGGATACAACCCGTAGGCTAGAATTGCAGAAACTGGGTGAACACCAGGTTGATCGATCGATCGACATTCTTGAGTCGATAGATCGACTGTGTCGATCGATCAACCCCTATTTGAACTGAAACTTCTTCCCCTTTTTATCTTAATCCAATCCCAATGTGTAACCTTTGGACATAATTTAACTATCTTAATTGGACATGAGACGAACCAGTAAGGTATAAGTAGGGTTTGGGTAAGACGATTTTATATGAGATTTAATCGTGGGGTTTCAGGAATATAAATTTAGAGGGAAATCGTGGGTACATTATAGTAAGTCTTGTGAGAATTAAGAAAGACTTAAACCAGTAGAGTAGTGAGGGTTCACCCACTGATTTTATGTTTATTGAGAGGATACTCTTAGAGAGTCGACAAGTACTTAAGTATTTACAATAATTAAGAGAATAAAAAGAGTGATTCACTTATACGTAGAAGTTGAGCGTTATATGCTACGCATGGCTAGAATATGTTATGGGTCATGGGCGTACCTAGCTGAATAATGTAAATATCTATATGAGTGCATGTATATATATTATTTGAATATATGTGTTTAATCATACCACCACTACTTTCTATCACGTTGCTTTCCGCACTAGGACAGTCTTATTCTGATGGGACCTTTATGGGGGATATTCACTCATACCCTAGAACATAGGATCCTTGGTACAAGTTATCTGAGAATGATAGTAAAACGGTCCTATGATACATGAGGGTATGTGCTGAGCTCTTAGGGACTTGGAACTACGCTTTGCCTCCAATATGTACGTTTTGTGTTTATACAATTCGAGAGTGATTACGAACTAGTATTTCCCTTTGTATGAGAAATACGGGGACTTCATAGCTGAGTATCCCAGCACCATAGATTTATGCGGGGTGACCTATTAGTATATATATTATGAGTGAGAATTATATATACCTGCGACTAATCTACTGTGCTTGTAAGTAGATAGGAACTGAATAATTCATAGTAATTGAAATAAGGTGTTGCAAACTTAAGTATATATATATATATATATATTCATATAACTAGCCTATTGTATTCATAAGAAAAGGTTATATGATATAACTATAATGATGCGATTACTTGAAACAAAAGTTTGTGAGGTGAAATTGAATTAGACTTGTGAATCGGGATAACTTCATCCAGATTAGTTCGTTAGTAGTTAGGCGTGCACACTAGTTGTGGGGTGAGAATTCCCAAGTGAGTGTCGTGGTACTAACATGTATGTAATATCAACTGGTAAGCATTTTATATACTGGCTAAACTATTTTTAAACGTGTTTACACTCGGGCTCTGACCCGTTTCTTGTTATCCTTTCCTTCTCTTGTATATATATATATGTTTTACAGGTGCCAGCCATAGAGGCGACAAGCTTATATCTTTGGACTGTTGACATGTTGCAGCTAGTGTGGGAGTTGCAGGTCCTTGTAGTAGACGACTTCATCCTTCCCTTCTCAGTCTTTTATTTAGTCATCATTATATATAGGGCATGTGTCACCCATTTCTAGTTTTATCTAGTTCAGAGAGATTTGTACTCTTGATTTACTTTAGCATTCTATTTTAGTTGGGATTACTTGTGATTATTAATATTGCCCTGCGATTTTGGATATTTTATTTGGGTTGATTTATTAAGCATGATTCTTTCATTAGGATGGTTTGGTTTTAATACTATCATTTCTATTCATGAAAATGGTTTCATAGTTAATAATAATAGTCAGACTTAACTTATAAAGTTAAATGTTTTGACACTTAGCTTAATTATTTATTAAGTGATTAACAAAGAAAATTGTTTTTCGACAGTGATGCTAAGAATGAACCAACCGGACACTTTGAGTTAATTTAATAAAGGACTGATCACCCAGTATTTAATTAGGTGGGGTGTCACAGGTGGTATCAGAGCATCGGGTTCTAGTGTCCTTAGGATTTGTGCGCCTTATTATGCTTCCACCGTTGCTTTGTATGATATAGAGACCTATGTTTAGGATTGTTTATTTCTATTGTGAGATTCGATTCTCCTGCTATAACGTATGTATATTAGTGAATCTTATTTTCGTTCGGGCATGTTTGAAAAATTAAGTATGGCAGACAGGGGCCATTGGGAAGGCAACACGAGGCAAAAATTAGGTTAGGTTGTAGAGTATATTCAAGGATGATGGCCATAGTTTATGTCGCCCTTATTATGGCACGAGAGGATAGGACTGTAAAGATGACTACGACACAGCAGATGGATGATTTCCAAGTGCTTCTATAGTCAAAAGTGGTGCCAAATACGACTCACCCAACATGGTAGGTCTGGGAAAGAGTCAAACAAAACATTGAGGAGAGCCATCAGTGGAAGTTCTAGAAATGCAAGAATTGTGTGTGTTAACAAATGAAGGTAATATATCGAAAGGCTTGGGAATATAACGGAGTGTGGTTAATCGAAAGTGAAAATTTTGGGTAAATGTTTTCTTGACTATAATGGTGGGAGTCAACCACCACATTTAGAAGTGGAATGGTATGTTAATGGAAGGATCTTAGGTACAGTTTGACCGCACGTTCCTTCACCTGATGTTCAAAAAAAGATGTTAATGCTATTTTAAACTCATCATGGGAGGGCCGAACAGAGGTTCATTTCTGAAAATGAATTTAAACTTTTAGTGAATCTTGTATCGACGGATGTAGATACAAATGGAGGAGAGGATTTCCAGTGAGATATCAAATCGTAAAAATAGTTAATAACACTTAAAGGGAATTCTGCTGGACGACCGATTCAGAGGGTGACAATGTCGTACTTTGTCAATGGAGACGATAATGCTTCTTTATGTGGGAAGCTAAAAGAATCGAATAATTTAGTCAAGAATAAGACTAGATGAAATGGTGGTAGTGAAGCACCACAAGGGGGTGACCCATCAAGGGACCCATTTAAATGATTCAGATAGCTAAATTCTTACCAAGTGATGGTGAACTCAGTAAGGGCTATTAAATCAAGTAGAATGTTCCTTAGGGAAAACAAAGCAAAGGGAACGATAGGGGTAGCCATCAGGATCGAGACTACTAAAGTCCGAGAGAAGGACAACCCTAGTATGGTCAGTGTGATAAGTGATAAGTGGGTTATGTGTAGAGGAATTTTATGGAGAACAAAACCGCATGCGTTAATTTTCCTGAAGGGAGTAAAGGGACAAGGGTATGATTCTTGCAATAACAATGGTTAATGTAGTTTTTGGTATGGCTCAAATAGGCGTGTTATGTTCGGGAAACCATTTTAGCATCCATGGCGATTGGTAAGGTAGAAGTATGAGTTTTATCCTCGGAGAATGAGTCATGTTTTATGCAAAACAAATGAGTCAATATATTTTGATTTTTACTGGATTTTTTCGTGATACGAGCTTAATGAGTATAATGATAATGTTATCATTATGTGAATGTTGCCCTTGGTATCGCGGGATTATATTTAGTGTTATTCGCAGAGGATGAATGGGTGTATTAATAGTGGTATATATATCTTATTGAGGTTACTCATTTTAGTTATGTGTTATACGAGTATGATATTATCTTGATTATCTTTTATAGTAAAAAATAGACCGATAGTGGGCGGATATCCCAAGTCTATCGGGGTTGCTGCCGTAATACATGACGTTTTGTTCTAGGGAGGCCTTACCTACGAGAGGGTAGGGCTCGTATTTATATCATATATTATAGAGACTTCAAAGGGTATAGTGGCATCAAAATTCTTAGTCCTGGGGTGTGCAAGGACTTTATTGTCTTGATTTAGTGAATATTGGGCTTACTGTTGAGCATAAAGATTTAACTCATTATTATGTTAGTGCTCAGGACTTGGTGATCGGAAGAGTACATTGTTATATTTATCCTTTAGAGATGCATGAGTTAATATTTATATTCATATGTTTGGGGATAGGATTTTGAAAGTCTCGATTGAATGTGTACGAGGTTTATGGAATGTGATTACCACCAATGTTGAGCGATAGTATAATTGGCTAAACATTCCTTACTTAAGTATAATTACGGGAGGATATGTAGCTTTTATGCCAAGAGCCAATAATATAGGGGAACATGTTATGGACGAAGGGCCTAACGGATTTCGATAACCGACAATGCTAGTTAATAGTATATCAAGGGGGTTCTTTATTTGGATTTCTCTTTGCGAGACATCCCATGCATGAAACTTAGCATAAGGTTGGAAGTAGGGAGATATTTGGTCATTAGTCCATGAGTCCGGTACCTCGATCGTTTAGGAGCAAGTAGTTACAATTGTAAGTTAGAAGTTAAAATAGTATTTAAGGCTAGTGGAGTTGGTTGTGTGGTAAGGAAGCATTGAATTTTTTTTTTATCACCACGAGTTGAAGGTTGGAACGATGTTAAGGAGAATTTAATTTTTTGATTTCTGGGGTGATTGAGAATACCCAAGTGTTATAGCCACATTGTGAATATAGGGTCAATAAAGAATTGAGTGTTATGTGTGAAGCGTATGTGATGTTTATGCTGGTATGCACCATTTACAGCCTGTGTGGGAATCCTGGTTAGTTGAGGTCAGAATCGTTCCGGATAAAGGAACGTAGGAATAGATGTGTGATATATATATGCTTATGGGATTGATATACCGAAGTATGAATGCTAAAGTGGATTAAGCATCGTGTGAGAAGGATGATAATCCATATATACGTGTGCAATCAGAATAGCACACCCGAATTTGGTTGAAAGGCTGTGGGAAGCCATTTAAAAATGGGTATTCCTTTATAATGGTAAAATTTAACTATTCTGGAGAACACTCGAAGCAGAGTTTTACCTAGTCAAATATTAAGAGAGACTTACGCGTAGACAGAATGGTGATTTTAGTAAGGTATAAAAGTCCAGTATTGCACATTGTGGAGAAAAGTGCACGGGTCGGAACATTTAGTATACACCGAGGAAAGAAGGGGAGTATTAACGATCACTTAATGAGAGAAATTATAAGTGGAAGTCGATGTCGAGAGGGACATAGTGAGTAGTCTCAACATGCACCACTCATAAATAGAAATAAATTGGAGCAAGAGGATCAGCCAGAAAATTTTGTAGCAAACTGACGATTCCTATAATGGAAGAGGGAAGACAATTTGGTAAATTTTTTCGATGGGTTGCCAACCTTAAGATATGGTCATGAGCTCCTTTAAATGAGTGGAAAAATTTTAACTAAAACAATGTAATTATTATTCTTTTGGGTGATATACACTACTAGATAGTATGCCCCAGTCTTTCTTTGAAACTAAGGATCGCATCGGTAAGTGGTGCTTCCCAGTATTGTTATGAACTAGAATGAGATCATTGAACCCCACCTTCAATACAGGATTTCAGGAAGCGGTGAGGATTACATTTAATTTTGAGAAGGTTGCATCGCCTATGGCCCGAGGAGTAGGTGAAAGGTTATAAACGACTAGTGGAGCGGTACGAATGTAATTTTGGACTCATTGTGGTCATTTCATATCCGTAAAAATTATTCTTAGTAAGTGAAGCATATTACGGTAATTGGGAGAAGATATTACCTAATATTAATGTAATGTGTAAACACTTGTACTAGTTTATTATGGACAAACTACTAATTGAAATTTTGTGTGGAAAAACCTTAATTATTCTCCCTCGAGTTGTTTAAAAGCGAACAGATAATTAGATTTTTGGATTGGTTGAGTTAAAGTCCGATGACTATAGTGGCATAACCCCAAACAGTCATACGTGGCTCTTGATTATCATAAGAGTTACGTCGCCAGAAATTGAGATTCGAAGAACTGATAAGAATAGTCAGATGTTCATGTGGTTTCTCTCTGGATGGGAGTTTTGTGTTTAGATAAGTACGAGTAGTTGACACGTAGTGAGGTGCGGCCTCCCTATAATATTGAGTTAATGGGGGCCAATGATGTATAGGCTCATGAGATTCAAATTTCGTCGGTTCGAAGCATAATGTGAAGTGCCGTATTTAAGGTGTGACCCTATAACTAATAAAGTGTTGAGTGTTTTAAACAAGTTTCCTATGAGGCCTAGGGCTATTTTGATCAAGCGGCTTACTCTAAAGTTAGTTTTCTGTAATGATAAAGTACCCATAATTGTTTTACCAGGTAGGCCTTATTTTCTGAATTTCGGGACGAATTTCCATTATTAGGGGGAAAGTATGTAATACCCTGTATTTTTATGGCATTTAATTATGGGATTAATTAAATTAAATTGGGATAAATTAATTTAATATTAATCCAAAATTTTAAAAATACATTTACTAGCATAACGATAGTTAGTAATTATTGGTAAGAATAATGTTGAATATTACTAGATGAGTAAAGTAATATACGATAAATTGTCGCGGGTGAATAATACGACAGTTATAGAAATTCAGTTGAGACACGCATGTGTGGTGTCTGGACTAAATTAATGGAATAAAAGTGAATTAATTATAAGTTGCCCATATGGTCATTTTGAGTGCGCCAATGTTTCCGAAAGGGTTGAGATAGTAAAAAAAGTGTACCCGGGAATTTAGTTTGGGTCTCATGACATTTTTAGGCGTAATCGATAACCCGTGAGGGCATTTTGGTAATTACCCATTTTAGGCTTTAATCATGGACGAAAATTGGGGTATTATATTTGATGGGAGTTAGAGTTCTCGAGGTTTAGAAACCTTGGAGTTGCAAAGAGTATAAGGAAGAGAGAAGAGCGAAGTCGTCCAAGGAGGAAAGGCACCAACCCTACATCACTCTCATCAATTTCACCACCAACGTGTAGATCAGAAGAAGGAAATCGTTCCTATACCATTCTAATTCATCGAATCAGACCTTCGATTTCAAGGAAATTATCTAACTTGTTGTTATATAGTTAATAACACATCGATGCTAGTGTAGGAAATTATTCTCTCATGTTCTCTTGAAAATAAAATGTTGTTTCGGAGGTTTTTATTGCAAATTTGGAGTAGAAACCATGTTAGGATGGATATCTATCATATGTAATATAGTATCCACGAAACCAATTCCCATTATAGATAGAAATATAAAAATTTAAATGAATTCTTGGTGAAATTGGATGAACTAGGGTTAAATGTTAACTTCTTGAATTAATCCCCATTGATGATGATTCTTGGTGAATTTGTGAATGTTTTATGCTAGAAATCTTCTATATTAGTTTATATAACATTCTTGAGGTGCGGTTGGGATTTTGGGACATGTTAATGGAGGTTTGAGGAATTATATTGGATACAACTCGTAGGCTAGAATTACAGAAACTCGGCCAACACCTGCCTACGACTCAAGAATGTTGATCGATTGACTGTGTCAATCAATTGACCCCTCTATAAAACTTAAAATTCTACCCCTTTTTATGTTAATCCAATCCCAATGCGTAAGGACCTTTGGAAATAATTTAAATATCTTAATGGGATATGATACAGACCAGTAGGGTATAAGTAGGGTCCGAGTAAGACGAGTTTCGATGAGATTTAACCGCGGGGTTTCGGGAATATAAATTTAGTGGGAAATCGTGCGTACATTATAGTAAGTCTTGTGAGAATTATGAAAGACTTAGACTAGTAGAGTAGTGAGGGTCCACATACTGATTTTATGTTTATCGATAGGATACACTTCAAGAGTCGACAAGTACTTAAGGATTTGCAGTAATTAAGAGAATAAAAAGAGTGATTCACTTATACGTAGAACTCGAGCGTTATATGCTACGCATGGCTAAAATATGTTATGGGTCATGGGCGTACCTAGATGAATAATTTAAATATCTATATGAGTGCATGTATATATATTATTTGAACATATGTGTTTAATCATACCACCGCTACTTTCTATCACGTTGCTTTCCGCACTAGGACAGTCTTATTCTGATGTGACCTTTATGGGGGATATTGACTCATACCCTAGAACATAGGATCCTTGGTATAAGTTATCTGAGAATGATAGTAAAACGGTCCTAAGATACATGAGGGTATGTGCTGAGCTCTTAGGGACTTGGAACTATGCTTCGCCTCCAATATGTGCGTATTGTGTTTATACAATTCGAGAGTGATTACGAACTAGTATTTCCCTTTGTACGAGAAATACTAGTACTTGATAGCTGAGTATTCCAGCACCATAGATTTATGCGGGGTTCCCTATTAGTATATATATTATGAGTGACAAATATATATACCTGTGATTACTCTACTGTACTTGTAAGTAAATACGAACTGAATAATTTGTAGTCATTGAAATAAGTGGTTGCAAACATAAGTCTCTCTCTCTCTCTCTCCCTATATATATATATATATATATAAGTGGCCTAATATATTCATAAGAAAAGGTTATCTGATATAATTATAATAATGCGATTACTTGAAACAAAATTTGGTGAGGGGAAATTAAACTAGGCTAGTGAATCGGGTTAGCTTTATCCATATTAGTTCGTTAGTATGTTAGGCGTGCACATTAGTTGAGGGTGAGAATTCCTAAGTGAGTATCGTGGTACTAACAAGTATGTAATATCAACTGGTAAGCATTTTAAATACTTGCTAAACTATTTTTAAAGATGCTTTACACTCGGGCTCTGACCCATTTCTTGTTATCCTTTCCTTCTCTTGTATATATATATATATATATATATATATATATATATATATATATATATATATATATATTGCAGGTGCTAGCCACAGAGGCGCCTGGATTATATCTTTGGACTGTTGACGTGCTTCATCTAGTGTGGGAGTTGTAGGTCCTTATAGTAGATGACTTCATCCTTGCCTTCTCAGTCTTCTATTTAGTCATCATTAGATATAGGGCATGTGTCACTCATTTCAACTTTTATATAGTTCAGAGAGATTCGTACTCTTGATTTACTTCAGGATTCTATATTAGTTGGGATTACTTGTGATTATTAATTTGTCCTGCGATTTAGGATATTTTATTTGGGTTCATTTATCTAGCATGATTCTTTCATTTGGATGGTTTTGTTTTAATACTATCATTTGTATTCATGAAAATGGTTTCATAGTTAATAATAACAATTGGACTTAACTTATAAAGTTAAATGTTTTGACACTTAACTTAATTATTTATTAAGTGATGAATAAAGAAAATGATTTTTCGACAGTGATGCTAAGAATGAACCAAGCGGACACTTTGAGTTAATTTAATAAAGGACTGATCACCTGATATTTAATTAGATGGGGTGTCACAGGTAGTACCAGTGCATCGGGTTCTAGTGTCCTTAGGATTTGTGCACCTTATTATGCTTCCATCATTGCTTTGTCTGATATAGAGCCCTATGTTTAGGATTGTTGATTTCTATTATGAGATTCCGTTTTCCTGCTGTAACATATGTATATTAGTGAATTTAATTTTTGTTCGGTCATTTTCGAACAATGAAGTATGGCAGGCAAGGGTCGTTGGGCGGGTAACAGGAGGAAGGGATTAGTTGAGGTTGTAGAGTTTATTCAAGGATGATGGACATAGTCGAGGTCACCCCTATTATGGCCTGAGAGGCCAAGACTGTAAAGACGGCTAGGGCGCATCAGATGGGTGATTTCCAAGTGCTGCTATAGTCAAAAGTGGTGCCAAATCAAACTCACCCAATGTGGTAGGTCTCGGAGAGAATACAACAAAACATTGAGGACATCCATTAGTGGAAGTTCTAGAAATGCGATAATTGTGTGTGTTAACGAATGAAGGTAATATATCCAAAGGCTTGGGCATATAGCAGAGTGTGGTTAACTGGAAGTGAAAATTTGGGGTAAAATTTTTCTTGAGTCTTTTGAACAAAATTATAATGGTGGGAGTCAGCCACCTCATTTAGAAATGGAATGCTATGTCAATGGAAGGATATTACGTATAGTTTGATCGCACGTTCCTTCATCATATGTTCATAATAAGATGTGAACGTTGTTTTAAACTCATCATGGGAGGAACGGACAGAGGTCCATTTGTGAAAATGAATTTAAACTTTTAACGAATCTTGTATCGACGGAAGTAGATACAAAAGGAGGAGAGGATTTCAAGTGGGAGATCAACTCATAAGAATAGTTAATAACACTTAAAGGGAATTCTACTAGACGACCGATTTAGAGGGAAACAACAAACTAATACGGATAAAGCTAAAAGAATTGAAGAATTTATTCAAGACTAACACTGGATGAAACGGTGGTAGTGAAGCACTAAAAGAGAGAGACCCATTAAGGGACCCATTTAGATGATTTGTATAGCTGAATTCTTTCCAAGCGATGGTGAATTCAGTAAGGGCTATTGAATCCATAGCATGTTCCTAAGGGCAAAAAAATATAAGGTAACAATTGGGGTAGCCATCACGATCGATACTACCAAAGTCTGAGAGAAGGATAACCCCAGTATGGTCAGTATGACAGGAGATAAGTGGGTTATGTGTAGAGTAATTTTGTGGATAATAAAACCGCATGCCTTAATTTTCCCGAAGCGGGTAAAGTGATAAGGGTATGTTACTTGTAATAGCAATGGTTAATGTAGTTTTGGTATGGCTCGAACAAGCGTGTTATGTCCGAGAAACCATTTGGGCAGACAGGGTGATTGGTAAGGTAGAAGTATGAGTTTTATACTCGGAGAATGAGGCATGTTTTATGTGACACGAATGAATCAATATATTTTGATTTTTTCTAGATTTTCAAGTGAGACGATCTTAATGCGTATATCGATAATGTTATCATTATGTGAATGTTGTCCTTGGTATAGCGGGATTATCTTTAGTGTTATTTGCAGAGAAAGAATGGGTGTATTGATAGTGGTATATACCTTATTGAGGTTACTAATTTTAGTTATGTGTTATACGAGTATGATATTATCTTAATTATGTTTTCTAGTAAAAATTAGACCGATTCTGGGGGGATATCGCAAGTCTATCGGGGTTGCTGTCATAATGCAGGATGTTTTGTTCTGGGGAAGCCTCATTTATGATAGGGCAGGGCTCACATTTGTATCATATATTATAGAGACTTATAAGGGTATATTGGTATCGAAATTCTTAGTCTTAGGGTGTGTAAGGACTTTATTGTCTTGATTCAGTGAATATTGGGCTTACTGTTAAGCGAAAAGATTTAACTCAATATTATGTTAGTGCTCCGGACTTGGTGATCATAAGAGCGCATTGTTATATCTATCCTTTAGAGACATAGGAGTTAAGATTTACATTCATATGTTTGGGGTAGGATTTTGAGAGTCCAGATTGTATGTGTACGAGGTTTATGGAATGTTATTACCACCAATGCTGAGCGATAGTGCAATTGACTAAACATTCCTTGCTTTAGTGTAATTACGGGAGGAGATGTAGCTTTTATGACAAGAGACGGGAATGTAGAGGTACATGTTATGGATGGAGTGCCTTACGAATTTAGATAATCGACAATGTTAGGTAGTAGTGTATCGACGGGGGGGGCGGGGGGGGGGGGGGGGGGGGGGGGGGGCTTATTTGGATTTCACTTTCGAGGAATCTCACGCATGAAACTTAGCATAATGTTGGAAGTAGGAAGATGTTTGGTCATTAGTCCATGAGTCCGGTACCTCGATTATTTAGGAGCAAGTAGTTACAACTTCAAGTTAAAATTTAAATTAGTATTTAAGGCTAGTGGAGCTGGTTGTGTGGTAAAGAAGCATTGAAAATTTCGTTTTATCACCACAAATTAAAGGTTGGAATGATGTTAAGGAGAATTTAAAATTTTTAATTTCTGGGGTGATTGAGAATACCCAAGTGTTATATCCACATTGAGAATACATGGGCAATAAAGAATTGAGTGTTCTGTGTGAAGCGTATGTGATGTTTGTGCCAGTATACACAATTTATAGGCTGTGTGGGCATCTTCGTTAGCTGAGGTAAGAATCGTTCGAGATAAAGGAATGTAGGAATACTTGTGTGTAATATATGTTTGTGGGATTAATATAACGAAGTAGGAATGGTAAAGTGGATTAAGCATCATGTGATAAGGATGATAATCCATATATACGTGTGCAATCAGAATATCACATTCGAATTTTGTTGAAAGGTTATGGGAAGCCGTTTAAAAAGGGGTATTCCTTGAGAATGGTAAAATTTACCTATTATGGAGAACACTCGGAACAGAGTTTTACCCAGTCAAATGTTGAGAGACTTTCTCATAAATAGATGATGTTAGTAATTTATAAAAAGTC
This sequence comes from Sambucus nigra, assembly GCA_949130495.1. Taxonomy (NCBI): domain Eukaryota; kingdom Viridiplantae; phylum Streptophyta; class Magnoliopsida; order Dipsacales; family Adoxaceae; genus Sambucus; species Sambucus nigra. The sequence continues at coordinate 302,161,957 of OX422207.1, read as the reverse complement.
CAGTATTGCACATTATGGAGAAAAGTGCACAGGTCGAAACTGTCATTATATGCCGAGGAAAGAAGGAGAGTATTAACTATCACTTATTGAGAGATATTATAAGTGGAAGTCAATGCTGAAAGGGACATAATCAGTAGTCTCCACATGCACCACTCATAAATAGAAATCAATTAGATAAATAGGATTAGCTAGAAAATTTTGAAGCAAGCCGGCGATTCCTGTAAAGGAAGAGGGCAGTCAGTTTGTTAAATTTCTTCGATGGGTTTCCAACCTTAAGGTAAGGTCATGATTTCCTTTGAATAAGTGGAACATGTTGACCTAAAAGTAAGTAATTATTATTCTTTTGGGTGATATACACTATTAGACAATATCCGCTAGTCTTTCTTTGAAAATAAGGATCGCGCCGGTAAGTGGTCCTTCTTGGGATTGTTCTGAACTAGAATGTGATCATTGAACCCCACCTTCAATACAGCATTTGAGGAAATAGTGGGGATAACATTTCGTTTTAGGCAGGTTGCATCGCCTATAGCCCGAGGAGTAGGTGAAAGGTGATAAACGACTAATGGAGCAGTACAAATGTAATTTCGAACTCATTGTGGTCATTTCATATTTGCAACAATTATAGTTAGTAAGTGAAGGATATTACGGTAATTGGGAGAAGATATTACCTAATAGTAATGTGGTGTGTAAACACTTGTACCGGTTTATTGTGGACAAACTGCTAATTGAAATTTTGTGTGGAAAAACTTTAATTATTCTCCCTCGAGTTGTTTAAAGGCGAGCAGATAATCATATTTTTGGATTGGTTGAGTTATAGTCCGATGATTATAGTGGCATAACCACAAAAAGTCTTAGGTGGCTCCTGACTGTTGTAAGAGTTACGTCGTCGAAAATCGAGATTCATAGAACTGACAAGAGTAGTCAGATGTTCATATGGTTTCTCTCAGGATGGGAGTTTTGTGTGGCCTCCCAATAATATTGAGATAATGGGGGTCAATGATGTATAGGCTTGTCGCATTCGAATGTCATCGGTTCGAAGCATAATGTGCAGTGTCGTATTTAAGGTGTGACCCTATAACTGATTAAGTGTTGTGTGTGTTAAACAAGCTTATTGTGAGGCGGGGGAAATAGTGATCGAGCGCCTTACTCCGAAGTTAGTTTTTCGTAATGATAACGTATCCAAAATTGTTTTACCAGGTATGGCTTATTTTCCGAATTTCGAGATGAAATTCCGTTATTAGGGGAAAGTATGTAATATTTTTATGGCATTTAATTATGGGATTAATTAAATTAAATTGGGATTAATTAATTTAATATTAATACTGATTTTAAAAAATATATTTACTAGTGTGACGAGATTTGGTAATTATTGGTAATAATAATTTTGAATATTACTAGATGAGTAAAGTAATATATGAGAAATTGTCGTGAGTGAATAATTCGAAAATTATATAAATTCAGTCGGGACGCGCATGCGTCGTGTCAGGACTACATTAATGGAATAAAAGTGAATTAATTATAAGTCTCTCATATGGTCATTTAGAGTGCGCCAATGTGTCCGAAAGGGTCGAGATAGTAAAAACAAGTGTACCTAAGAGTTTAGTTTGGGTCTCAGAACATTTTTAGGCCTCATCGGTAACTTGGGAGGGCATTTTTGTAATTACCCATTTTAGGCCTTAATCGTGGACGAAAATTGGAGTGTTATATCTGATGTAAGTTATATTTCTCGAGCGTGAGAAACCTTGGAGTTGCAGAGAGGCTAAGGAAGAGGGAAGAGAGAAGAGAGAAGATAAAAGACTTCCAAGGAGGAAAGGCACCAACCCTACACCACTCTTGAATTCCATCACCACCGTGTAGATCGGAAGAAGGAAATCGTTCCTATACAATTCTAATTCATCCGATCAGACCATCGATTTCCAGACAAGTATCTAACTTGTTGTTCTTTAGTTGGTAACACATCCATGTTAGTGTAGGAATTTATTCTCTCATGTTTTCTTGAAATTAAAATGTTGTTTAGGAGGTTTTTATTGCAAATTTTGAGTAGAAACCATGTTATGATGGATATCTATCATATGTAATATAGTATCCACGAAATCAATTCCCATTGTAGATAGAAATCTAAAAATTTAAATGAATTCTTGAGAAAATTGGATGAACTAGGGTTAAATGTTAACTTCTTGAATTAATCCCCTTTGATGACGATTCTTGGTTAATTTATGAATGTTTTACGTTAGAAATATTCTATATGGTTTTAAATAACATTCTTGGGGTTTGGTTTGGAGTTTGGGACATGTTAATGGAGGATTAAGGATTTAGATTAGATACAACCCGTAGGCTAGAATTACAGAAACTGGGCCAAAACCTGCTTACGACTTAAGAATGTCGATCGATCGACTGTGTCAATCGATCAAACCCTCTTTGAAACTGAAACTTCTTCCCCTTTTTATGTTAATCCAATCCCAATGCGTAAGGACCTTTGGACATAATTTAAATATCTTATTGGGAAATGAGATCGACCAGTAGGGTATAAGTAGGGTACGGGTAAGACGAGTTTATATGAGATTTAGCCATGGGGTTTCGACAATATAAATTTAGTGGGAAATCGTGCATACGTTATAGTAAGCCTTGTGATAATTAAGAAAGACTTAGACCAATAGAATAGTTAGGGTTCACGTATTGATTTTATGTTTATCGAGAGGATACACTTCGAGAGTCGACAAGTACTTAAGGATTAGCAATAATTAAGAGAATAAAAAGGGTGAATCACTTATACGTAGAACTCGAGCGTTATATGCTACGCATGGCTAGAATATGTTATGGGTTATGGGCGTACCTAGATGAATGATGTAACTATATATATGAGTGCATTTATGTATGTTATTGAATATATGTGTTTAATCATACCACCGCTACTTGCTATCATAGAGGATTTCGCGATGGGATTATCTTATTATGATGTGACCTTTATGGGGGATATTGACTCGTACCCTAGAACATAGGATCCTTAGTACAATCTATCCAAGAATGATAGTCAGACGGTCCTAAGAGACGTGAGGGTATGTGCTGACCTTTTAGTGACTTGGAACTAGGCTTCGCCCCCAATATGTATGTTTTGTGTTAATACATTTCGAGAGTGATTACGAAAGAGTATTTCCCTTTGTACGAGAGATACGGGGACTTGATAGTAGAGTATGCCAGCCCCATAGATTTATGTGGGGTTCCCTATTAGTATATATATTATGACTGTTAAATATATATACATGTGATTAAGTAGATACGAACTGAATAAATCTAGTGATTGAAATAAGTGGTTGCAAACTTAAGTCTATATATATATATATATATATATATAAAGTAGAAAAATTATGTATGTCATAAGTTTGCTTGATGATGTCATCCAATATAATTTTCTTGCATTACCTAATTCACCTCTCCAATATTTAGGTTCCCCCCAAAACCCACACTCAATTATTCTTGCTGTCTAAATCAAAAATCAAAACGAGGGATAAAAGAGTAAATGCCCAAATTCTACCCTAACATACAACACACGATACCTACCCTCTCACAAGCCACTCTCTCACAATGTGTTCTTTCTCTCACTCTCTCTATACATAGTCGACTCTCCCTATCTCTCCCTCTCTGTGTCCTCTCTTATTTCGGTGTGGTTCACCATCGGTGCTCCCGATTCCTCTATCCTTTTACAGGTGCTTTCTCTCTCTCTCTCTCTCTCTCTCTCATACACACACACAAAGACACATACACCGGCGGTGCTTACGCTTCCTCTGATAGTTGGTATTGAAACACAAATTACATCTTATTTTTCAAATGGTGCTAATTTATACCCGATACCGAGTCTTTTTTTAAAACTTCCAACCAGTACTAATCTAATGAAGATAGCCGAGGGTTTCTCCAAGTTTGAAGATAACCAGTACTGCTCATCTTACGCACAAGTTTAAAGGGTTTTCTTCTACCCAGATCTATTTTTTTCTTCTCAAATCTGAAGGTTTTTCTTCTACTATGGCGAACAATTAAATTTTTTGAGTTTATGTCGGCTCCAGTGAGGCCTCAAAACTTCTTGGTTTTCTAATTTTTTATATATCTATTTTTTTTACTAGGGTAAGAAATTTGGTTATACATGTCTATTTTTTTCATCTGGTGAGAACTGGATTCAAGATCATATGGAGTCCGAATGGCGACGTGAATATCGACCTGTAATCTATGGCCATCTAGGATCATGGATTCGTTCCCTAGTAAGAATAATTTTGGGTTTTCAGATTTTGTTTTGGTGATGGATTTATTTAATGGGTTTGGTGAATCGGGGTAGCCGTTCGAGTTTCATTGGGTAGAGATTGCTCGGAGCAAGTTTCGGGTTAGGTCATGGTTCACGTTTGGTAGCGGGTTTAGCCCGGGTTGGAAGTTTTCCAGTGAGATTGACTGGCCGGAGTTGGGTTGAGCTGTCAATGGCTGTTAAAGAAACACAAAAGATTCCATTGTAGAAGAATTAAATTGGCGTGTTTTTGAAATATAAAATCAAAAATCGATTTTCGCATAGCAAAACTAGTTTTGGAAACAGCGGGCGGTCAAAATGAAAACAATAAAGGGGAACGCGCCATCAGTTGTTGATGTAACAGACTATGGGACAAGTCACTTGCTTGAAGGGAAACGGCAACAAAAAATAGCCAAAAAGGCTTCTGCGATTAAAGCCGTGGCCAGCTGTGACAGCTAAGGCCAAAGACCTGCTAGGTCACGTCTATATAAACATATATTAATCTATAATATATACACACATGCCAACAGTTATGAATAAGGGGTTAACAGCTAACATATTCCAACAAAAATGTATATTATATAAAAATGTCTGCAGATGGTCAAATCGACAGCATATGGAGGCAACCTTCCAACAATTAAATGTTAAGATCTTAATGACCTGTTACGACACAAACAAATCCTAAGTCTATTAACAAAAAAAAAACTATATATATATATATGGGCCTATCCTATGCCTCCCGCCATGATGTGGGCCTATCCATTGCTCAGCAACAGGACTGCAATGCTGGCTTCAGATAGGATACTATGTCCGTTGGTCTAGGGTTGCATGAGTGGCTAAAGAAAAGGGTTGTCACTAATCTTTTTTGTGCTAAGAATATAATGCAAGATTGCACATGTCCTTTAAAAATCTTTACATCAGATTCGTTCTTTATTGAGATATTAAATTTTTGGATGTATATTATTTGGGATTTGATTCATTTGTATCTTATATTTTTTTCATTTTTATAGCATGTCTAGACCTCATGCCATGTATGACTATCATGACATAATAACAAATATAAAAAATGTTTTTTATATATAAAAAACATTTTAAAATAATGAACGTTTTTTAATAACGCACAAAATATTTTTTTAAATTTGTTTTCAATTAACGTGCAAAATAATTTGTAGGTGTTAATTTTATTGTTTTTAACAATTGTTTAAGTACTACTCTTTTAAAAAAACAACTAAATAAATAACATACATTTTAAATATACATATATGAAACATTTTCTAATAGAACAATTTTTTTAAAATTTTGATACAAGATTTTAAATCAAATTTGAAAAAATTGTACGTTATTTGGAAAGAAATTTGAAAAATTATTTGATAAACGTACTATATTTCAAAAAAATTCAATACATAAAGAAGAGGTTTTAATTTTTTTTAAGAAAATGATTTTTAAACATTATTCTAGGCAAAATGTTTTTTAATTTTAAAGAAACATTTTTTTATTGAATAGTTTTGATATAAACGAACTTTATTTTTAATTTTATATGACATTTTTTTTTAATTTTATAAAAATGTTTTTTGTATTTTCTAAAATAGTTTTAAATAAAATAATAAAGACCTTCTACTAATATTTTTTTAATTATAATTATAGTAATAAAATAATTTCTTCTATCATTATAATTTTGTCTAACTCGACCCTTATTTTTGAGTGGGGTCCAAACACTATCTAATATGGCTGCGACAAATCTGCAACTCGCACACAATGAGTCAAAAAATTCTTATGGTTCATTGTTTTTACATGTGTATTAGATGTAGTCATAAATTTTTTATTTATTAGATACGGTATATCGTTCTATAAATAGAGGGCACTCACACCAATTTTTTGATTTTTTTAACAATTATTTGCGTAATATAATAGGTCTATTCACGACATATGCTCCTATTGACGATGTACACTTTCGAAAATTCGCATCGTTCTTTAGTTGATATATATGTGATTTTTTGCCATTTCGAGATTACGTATTTTCGAAATTTTCGTCGTTTTGCGATTATGTACTTTCGAAATTTTCGTCGTTTCGTGATTACGTACTTTGGAAAATTTTGTCGTATATATAATTTTTTTTACCGAGATTACGTATATATAAAAAAATCAAAATTTTTCCATTTTTTTTAAACTAATAGGTTCGTACCATAGGTTATTTAAAAAATTATTTATCCGTTGCGAACTAAATAAAATATGTATGATCCTATCAATGACGTACACTTTTAAAAATTAATGCTGATTAAATTATTTTGTTGTGGAAACCAAATTGTTTTTGTTTTGCAATTACGTACTTTCGAATTTTTTTGTCATTTTGCTATTACGTATTTTTTGAAAATTTTCATCGTGCCTTCAGGCACGGGCTTACCCTAGTGTGTGTGTGTGTGTGTGTGTGTGTGTGTATATATATATATATATTTATTTATTTATAACTGGCCTAATATATTAATAAGAAAAGGTCATCTGATATAACTATAATCATGCGATTACTTGAAAATAAATTTGGTTACGGGAAATTAATTTGACTAGTGAATTGGGTTAGCTTTATCCAGATTAGTTCGTTAGTGCGTTAGGCGTGCACACTAGTTGAGGGGTGAGAATTCCCAAGTGAGTGTCGTGGTACTAACATGTATGTAATATCAATTGGTAAGCATTTTAAATACTTGCTAAAGTAATTTTAAAGTTGTTTTACACATGGGCACTGTCTCGTTTCTTGTTACCATTTCCTTCTCTTGTATATATATAATTATATGTAATACAGGTTCCCAGACACAGAGGTGCCAAGCTTAGATCTTTGGACTGTTGACGTGCTGCAGCTAGTGTGGGAGTTGCACGTCTTTGTAGTAGATGAATTCATCCTTGCCTTCTCAGTATTCTATTTATCCATTATTAGATATAGAGCATGTGTCACCCATTTCTAGTTTTATCTAGTTCAGAGAGATTTTTACTCTTGATTTACTTTAATATTAAATTTTAGTTGGGATTACTTGTGATTATTACTTTGTCCTGCGATTTGGGATATTTTATTTGGGTTGATTTATCTAGCATGATTCTTTCATTTTGATGGTTTGGTTTTAATGATGTCATTGGTATTCATGAAAATGGTTTCATAGTTAATAATAGCAATCAGACTTAATTTATAAAGTTAAATGTTTTGACTTAGATAATTATTTATTAGGTGATTAATAAAGAAAATTATTTTTCGACATTGATGCTAAGAATGAACCAAACGGACACTTTAAGTTAATTTAATAAAGGACTGATCACCCGGTATTTAATTAGGAGGGGTGTCACAATATGCACTGGCAGTGTTGGTGGTCGGTGATGAAGCAAGACATAGCCGAGTTTGTGTCAAAGTGTGCTATCTTCAAACCAGCGAAGGTAGACCACTAGAGATCAACAGGATGTTGCAGCGACTGGATATTACTATGTGGAAGTGGGAGAGTATCTGGCCCATTTTCTTCTGGTTCATATGAATTTTGTTACAAGGCAGTATACACAGTTGTTTATTGTGGAGATAGTATGGCTACACAGGGTTAAGATTAATATTATTTATGATGAGGACAAGATCTTTGTGTTCCATTTTTAGCATAGATTTCAGTAGGTGATGGGAAAAAATTTATGGTTGAGTACATCGTATCACCCATAGATGGATATGAAGATAGACAGAGTTAATCAGATGCTTGAGGATATGTTGTGGATGTGCATGCTTGAATTCGAGGGAGGATGGGAGAAATACCTTCTATTGGTAGAGTTTGTGTATAATGACTCATACTAATTCACCATGGGCATGGAACTACGATCAGCCTTGTCATTCACCCGCTTGATGGTTATAAGTGGGGTACAATAAGTTATTAGGGCGAGAAACGATTTAGGCACCACTAAAAAATTTTAGTTAATTCAAGGGCGCATCGGTATAGCTCAAGATAGGCATAGGAGTTATGCCTATACAGATAGGAGGTAGATAGATCTTGAGGTTGGTGACCAGGTGTTGGTGCGGGTGTCTCCAATAAAGGGTGTGATGAGTTTCAACGATAAGGGGAAGCTAGAGTCGAGATATGTGGGACCATTTTCAATTTTTGAGAGGGTGGGCCAGTACTATATATGCTGGGACTACAGGAGAACCTACAGCAGATCCCTAGTGTATTCCACATGTCATCGCTGAAGAGGTTCCAAATGAGTGAGAGGACTTTCAGGCATGTCCCATTATAGGAGATCGACTTGCAGCCAGATATCTCGTACGAGGAGAGATCACTGACGATACTTGATCATAGTGAGCATACGTTGAGGCCTAAGGAGGTACCCTTGTTAGAGTTCAGTGGAGGAACCACAATGTTGACGAGTCAATGTGGGATAGGAGGATGGCATATGTGAGCATTGTCTAGAGTTATTCACTGCACGTACGTCCCAATTTTGAGTGTGAAATTTATTTGTAAGGAGGGAAGTATGTAACACCCCATATTTTTGTGTATTTTAAAAATTAAATTAATCCGATTAATTTTAAATTACAAGTGTGATGTAATTTAATGGAATTAAATATTATGTGTTGATTAAAATATTAATAGAGAGAGATAATGGTTAATATTTGTATAATAAGATTACTAAGTGACTAGTAAATGATAATTTTACATCCTAGAGAGTGACAATGATGGGAATTCATTATAGAGTGACTCGAATGGAAATTTTGAGTTCATGGTTGATTCCAAATGGGTCAATATAGTCAAAATAGTGTACTGGATAGTTGTAATTGGGTTCCAAGGCCTTTTTAGTCATAGCTGAGCCCATACGGGAATGTTCGGGTCAGTTGGGCTTGGCTCGTTAGCCTAATTTCGGGAATTGGGATTATAAACCTAAGGTTAGTTTTCTGGGCAGCAGCATAACATATCTCAAACCCTAAGAATCAAAGGAGAGGACATTAGAGAGGAATAAAAGGGAGTTTGGAGGAACAACATCTTAATTCATCCACAATTATTACTGGAATCGTGATCAGAATTAAGGGAGGAACCTTCATCACACAACACAAGATAAATTTGGACCTATTTTATAAGGAAAGTGTTTATCCTGTATAATTTTATGAGTTATAATACCCATGTAGTGTATGTCTTTTTATTTAATGAATGTTCTTAGGAATTTGATGAATGGAACTCATAATTTTTTATGAACTTATGTGACGAACACAAAATCCAGTGTTTTATTGATTAATGGAGTTTTAATTTGATCTTGGATGTAATTTGTATGGATTTAATACATGATTTACCTTAGAAATTATCCACACGCACACACACACACATACATACATATATATATATATATATATATATATGATGTTTAGTTATGTTGGTTGGGAGTTTGGGGCTGTTGTGTATAGATTTTTGGAAAAATAAAAATGGTGAGAAACGTAACAGTCCAATGAAGAAGATGAACTTCTAGGGGTGAATCGATTCGGGTTCTTGGCCGAATTGATTTGGCAACCCAAATTTGGCCAATTTCTTTTATTTATGACCAAAATTTAAGAATAATTAATCGAGAGGCTTTTAAATTATTCTTAAACTATAGTGAGGAATGTAGTGAAATTCAATAAACCTATGATAAAGTTTAGCTTAGCTGAAATGGGAGAATTAAGGCTATAACCTTTTGGGCAAGACGTGAAACTTAATAAATTTGACCTAAAACGGATCATGGAGAGATAAGTGAACCTATGATTTAAACCAGTAATGTATGAGTGTATTAGCTACTGATATTTATTAAGGGGTAACTAGGACCCTTCGGGTAGTAAGCGATACTCAGAAATATACAATAAAGGGTAAAACTTGTAATTGATAGTATTTTGAGTATGCGAGAGATATATACTTCATACGGGTTGATATGATGGGTTGTGTACAGACCTATAGAATAATATGTATATATAGGTTGGGTGAATACCTATTGCTGTGATTTGATTATGTGTGTGAACATACCTACGCTGAATGCTATCACGGGAGGCTCCACGCAGAGGACAATCCCATCTTGACGATTCTAGTGAGGTCTAGATGTGTGCCCCATAACATCGAACTTAGGGAGGCTCACCATGTGCAGTTTATTAGTGGGACTAGCAGATCATTTGGGTATGTTAGGTATGTGCATGTCCAAAAGGCTTAGAATTATGTTCGCCTCCATTGTGTGTTGATTGATTTTGGGTTCGCGAACATATGTTGAACCATTAGTCCTTGATTTGGTTCGAGAGGTACATGGACTTGACAGCATAGTATGCTAGCATTACGAGGGGCCATTCTGCAGATGTTATAGTTGTATATATTATATGTGTGATAAATATATACAAGTGTGATTTATCTACATTTGTGTGATAGTAGAATTGATAGATTGTGTGTACCTTAAAGTAATTGAAGTAGAGAGACTTAAATAATTGACTCAATAATAATATGCATGTAACATCAATTGATGATATTGTGATTGCGTGTGGTAGGTGTGATACGAGGGAGCTAGACCTATTAAGAATATTTAAATATGTTATCTGGTTGGGATGGGTAGGATATCTAGATAGGGTACGTTAGGCGTACACATTAGTTGAGAGGTGAAGATCTCAAGAGAGTGTACATGGAACTAACATGCATATCTGATAACTGATTTAATCTTTGATTTAGACACTTGAAAAATATTTTTAAACTATTTTTCTTGGGCTCTGAACCATGTCAAAATATTTTCAAAATATTTTAGGTGTCTAGCCACTGGGACGCATAGCTTGATGATTCTATCCAGGGATGCATAGCTGTAGCACTTGTGGAGGCTTGCAGGAGTTGCTTTAGATGCTTCAGTTTATTCATTTCTGGATAGTAGTTTCTTTACTATTCTCATATGGGCGTGTTTGCCTACTGAGTATTTAGTTCTTTAGTTTATTTATCTGACTTTATTCAGATTCAGTTTTATTTACTTCATATTGTAGATGGATTATTTGTTTTGGCAACCAATGGTTTATTCGATCCTATTTATTTAAATATCTATCTTGTTATTGTTCGGATTACTTGTGTGGGTGGTTTGGCTTATTTAATTTACTTCTGCATGTTGTTATAATAATGAAAGATGAAAAAAATTTGGCAGCAGCTTAATTTGACATTGGTGATTAGTCATTAAAAAAAATTGATAGTGACGCTAAGAATAAACTAAATGAGAATCCTGTTTGTTTTAATAAAGGACATATCACTCGTGGTTAAAATAGGCAAGGTGTCACACTCAAGATCATTCAAGAACGTGTTTTTGTTGTTTTCTTGAGAGGAACGCATCCATACAATTAGATTTTTCAAACGACTATTTTCAAGCATATTATGCATTTTAAATGGTGCCTAAACACTAATAATTATTTTTTTTGTAAAATTATTTAGAAAGACTAATTAGGGAAAGCGAAACTAAAGTTAGGACTGATTTTATTCAAATCTTTAATACGAAATAATATTCAAAACCCTTGCATACTTAGATTAGAGGTTGTGTTTCCATTAGAATTTATAACGTTCACATGTAGAATAAATCATAGGGATGTTATAAATTAATTTCGGCATGTAGAACTACGTTAATTATGTTCATTTTGTAGAGTAAAGATTTATTGTTGTATGCTCCCAAAAATATGTGTGTAAATAGAGACTTATAAATTGATGAGAAAAAAAATTGTTTAATTGATGTTATAATTAAATGGATATAATTTGGATTGAGAGTGATCTTGCGATTTAATTAAAAAATTGTTGTAGTAAGTTGAAATATGCCATATGTGACTTGTTAATCTTATTAATAATTGACACCGGAGGGATAATGGGATTGTTAGGGTAGTTCTTGCTCTCACATTATATCTTTAGGTTGCTTTCTATGTATGGGACTAATTAGTGTAGATTTTTACGGAGGGGAATTTAGGGGTGGGGCTTATTTTTACGTTGTTTTCGTTGGATCATTAGCCTAGGTGTGAGTCTAGGGAGTGATTTTGGTAGATAGTCTTCCTAAATGATAGGTTAGGATATACTTGTGTTTTGGAGACCTCTTTAATATGGTACTAGGAGAGGTTTGAGGAATTTCTGCTCGATAAAAGGGTGGGACTAATAAAAAATAATGAGAACTTGTGAAAATTGAGAATGAATGCCTAAGACTTAGAAGGGCTATTAAAATGTATTTGCGTCGCGAGTATGTGCAGAGTTGGCATAATATGGGATGACAGATTATAGCGATGTAGGTGTGTGCGTCATCACAAGTATGTGCGTGGCTGACATAATACAGGTGAACTAGCTATAGTGACGTGTCTTGCGTGGAATCTCATGAGTATGTGTAGTGCTAACTTAATTGGATGAACTGGCGATAGTGGGGGGATGTGTGTGGTGTAGAACTTAAGCTGGCCCAAAGTATGTGCAAGACTCGTAGTAGGGTGAACGGGCTATACTAGTGTTGCATAACTAAAACGAGTTGGATTAATTTAATTAAATTATGTAAATTAAATTAGTAGCCTTAACATGACTAGATGTTTAAATATCGTATTTGGATTTAAACATTAAGGTGGCGTAGTTATGTGATAGATAGTAGTAAGTTATTTTACTCACATTGTTAATATATCTCGTTTAATTTAAAATACTCTATTATGATTTTAATCATATATAACGCTATTGTCTGGGTTAACAGACCCTAATTGGGAGGAGTAGATAGTATTCATGCGGTGGGCTCTAACCCTTACGTTGATGAGCATTTCAGGTATAGTTGTTGGAGCAGCTGCATAGGATGGATTAGAGATAATTGGAGGACGGGTAGTGTTTTATTCTATTTCTTTAGTGGTATATATTAATTTCCATTCTGATGTTGTAATATGAGAAAGTTATTTATAGTTTTGGTGGCCAATCGGTTCCATAGTTGTTTATGGGTTTTCAGTCAGATATTTGTTCTTGGATCATTTCTTTTGAGTTTTAATAGATTGAAGTGGGTTTTAGTTTTTAGATTTGCATGGTGATGGATATTATTGATTGGATATATTTTATATTTGTTGGATTTAGTTTCATTATGTGTTGTGGATTAATGTTTTTAATGTATCATTTAATTCACATGCTGAGAATTGTATTTAATTTAGTAACGTCTAGTGTAGTTTGGCGACGGTCGACGCTACAATGCACGTGTGAGTTATATATGGTATCAGAACATGGTCTTAGGTCTCATAGGTTATGAGTCCGTTTAGATTCCACGTTACCTATCTTTGATTCCCTTTTTATACATACTCCCTTAAGGTATTGGGTCTAGCATACGTGTTAGCACTGTTTCTTAGAAATAGGGAGTTATGTGTTGGGACGGTTGTAGGAATTGACGTTAGAACAGTAGTCTTGATATGAGAATACTTAAAATTGATTTTAGATATGAGATTTATTTTGCAGATCATCAGTATAGATGTTAGGTATCATAAGTATCAATATGGTGATGTGATTTGATTTAAGGACTTAATTGTTGCATTGACTTTTGGAGAGAGAATTGAGTGGTGATTCGCGGGGTAACATGGTACGTAATTATTTTCCTGGATGTGCATAGTTAAGATATATATAGGATATGTGTATGTAGGATTGGGTGTATGGATGTCCAATTGTGGTATTCTAGGGGTAGGCCTATGCAAGACTTATATTTTTGCTCGATTTTTACATTTACACTTCGTCAAATTTCAAGGACAAAATTCCCGTTCTAGTGGGTAAGTATGTAACACATCGTAGTTTTAGACCATTTATTTCAACCGTAGTAATAAAAATTAGAAAAAAATCTTTTATTTTAATTTGAATTATTTTTCATATTTAAAATGTTGGTTTTATTATTTGAAAAATGGGACTTTAATTGGAATTGAAATCGGGGGGAAAATGAGTTTTTTATTTGCATATATAAATTTTGGGGCAACCTGGTCACGTGTTCTGGTCAGAATCGATTCGGCCAAGAGGGCGAATTGATTCGCCCCTGACAATGTCAACGTGTTGGATTTTTTTTTTTGAGTTTGAGTTTGTTTAAACTCTCTAATCTTCTAATATAAATATAATTTTGGAGGGGGGAGATTTTAAAAACACTTTAATATTAACCCTAAAAGCAGTAGCCTCCTAAATTATTATCTCCTTTCATCAATAAAACCTAGCCCCGTTTAAAATCAAGATTCAACAAAAATTTTGAAGGTAAAAAGTGGGTTTTCTTAAGATCATTGAAGAACATGTTTTGTTGTTTTCTCGAGAGTAACGTAACCATCCAATTAAATTTTTCAAACAACTCTTTTCAGGCATGGATACTTCTATTGTTCCCCTTTGGAATTATGAATTTTAAATGTTGCCTAAACACTAATAATTATTGTTTTCATAAAATTAATTAGAAAGAATAATTAGGGAAAGTGAAATTAAAGTTCAGACCGATTTTATTTAAATTTTTAAAATGAATTAAGATTCATAAACCTTGCGTCCTTAGACTATAGGTTTGGTTGTCGTTAGAATTTATGACGTTCACATGTAGAATAAATCGTAGGGATGTTATAAATTAATTTTGGGACGTAAGGATATGTTAATTATGTGCATCTTTTAGGGTAGATATTAATTATTGTATGCTCCCAAAAATATGCATGTAAATAGAGACTTATAAATTGATGAGAAAACAAATTTTTTAATTGATGTTTTATTTAAATGGATATAATTTGGACAGATAGTGATCTTGCAATTTTAATATTATTAATAATTGACACCGCGGGGATGTAATTTTTTTTTTAATAATATTATTAATAATTGCTATTTTAATATAATTTGGATATAAGTTGTGGTAAGTAGAAATATGCTAATTGTCATTTGTAATATTATTAATAATTGACATCGCTGGGATGAAGGGAGTGTTGCGGTAGTTCTTGCTCTCACCTTATATTTTTAGTTTCCTTTCTATGTATGGGATTAGTTAGTGAAGATTTTTACAGATGGGAATTTATGGGTGGGGCTAATTTTTATGTTGTTTCCACTGGATCGTTAGCCTAAGTGCAAGGCTAGGGAGTGATTTTGGTAGATAGTATTCCTAAATGATAGGTTAGGATATACTTGTGCTTTGGAGACCCCTAGGTATGCGACTAGGGGTGGTTTGAGAAATTTATGCTCGATAAAAGTGTGGGACTAACATAAAATAATGAGATCTTGAGAAAATTGAGAATTAATGCCAAAGACTTAGAATTGGTACTAAAATATATTTGTGCCGTGAGTATGTGCAGCCTGACAGAGTATGGGCCGACTGGATATAGCTACGTTGGTGTGTGTGGCATCACGACTATGTGTAGGGATGACATAATACAGGTGAACTGGCTATAGTGACGTGACGCGCATGGAACCTCATGCGTATGAGCAGTGTTAACGAAATTGGGCAAAATTGCCATAATGTGGGGATGTGTGTGGTGTAGAGCTTAAGCGGGCCAGGAGTATGTGCAGGACCCATAGTATGGTAAACTGGCTATACTGGTGTCGCATAAATAAAATGAGTTGAAATTATTTAATTAAATTACAGAAATTGAATTAGTAGGCTTAACATAACTAGATGCTGAAATATCAAAATTGGATTTGAACATTAGGGTGGTCTAATTATGTGGGTTGATAGTAGTAGATTATTTTACTCGCATTGTTAATATATATTCCTTAATTAAAAATACTCGGCTTTGATGTTTATCATGTATCTTGTTATGGTATGATTTTATGGCTCTAATTGGGAGGATTCACTAATATTCATACGGTTGACATTGACTCATTGCGTTGACTAACATTTTAGGAATAGTTATTAAAGTACTTGTATCGGATGGATTGGAGATATTTTAAGGAAAATTGGAGTTTTATTTTAAATTTAGTAGTATATATTAATTTCCATTTCGTCATTTTATTATGAGTTAGGTATTTATAGTTTTGGTGGGCCAATCAGTTCTCTAGTTATTTATGGTTTTTTAGACAGATATTTGTTATTGGATAATTTCTTTTGAGTTTTAATAGATTGGAGTTGGTTTTATTTTGGAGATTCGCATGGTGATGGAGATTATTGATTGGATTTCATTTATATTAATTGGATTTAATTGTATTATATCTTATGGATTATAGTTTTAAATGTCTCATATTTCTATCACATGCTAAGAATGGTAATCAATTTAGTGACATATGGCGTAGTTTGGAGGGAGCCGACGCGAGAATATGCATGTGTGTTACACACCACTAGCCTAACTGATACGACACGAATATTGTATATTATCACCTATTAATCTTATGAATTCTAGAATCTTTGTCTCCATTATTTCGTACTTTTATGTTCATTTATTGCTTAACCTTCATATTTGGTACACACACACACACACACAGCTATATATACCGATCAAAAGCGGACCAACATGAGGACTGGTCAGTGCAGATCAATTTATTTAAAATACTAAAATATAATTTTGAGTTGATTTCTTTATTTTTTGTGTTAAAAAATTTCAAGGTACCCCTAAAAAAAATCAAATCGAAATGAATTTTTTCACTATTTAAAAAAAAAGGTCAAAAAATGATAGTTTTATACTCCATAAAAACTGACATATTTTGATCGATTTGTTTAAAATAGTAAAAATTGTGCAAGGTTTATGTGAGTTTTTGTAGGTATTTGAACAATAAACTGAGCATTTGGTTTTGTTTTAAGAAAGTTCATTGTTTGAAGAAACTTCAAGGGAATTTTCATAATTTCTGAGTTCTTGGTCTAGACACTGTAACTCCGCAAAAGTGTAGTTCATTGATTTAGCTTCACGTGGCTAAATGTATTGTGTCGTTTTATGTTTGAATGATTAAGTTATAGTCACTTCAGTATCATGAAACTTTCCCTTTTGCAAAATAAATTGCCCTATAAACTATATTCGCGATCGATCAGTGAAAAGGACCTGATCAATCGGTCCTTCAGATTTGTCCTTTGCATAAGAGGAGTGGCCATTTTCAAGAATCATTGATCGATCGATAAACACCAACAAATATTAGAAAATTTTTCTTATTATTTTCCGTCCCATTTCTGTTAATCCAACATATTATATATATGTAGGTTGGAAATTTGTTGACATATCTTTCACTTTAGGTTCAGTTAATGTTTTGGTTAGGAGGTTTTCCTCTTCTCCCTCTTTGAGTTTCCATCCATTTGTGTTCTATGTAAGTGATATTCATTGTCTTCGTCCATTTAGTTCAAGCTTCCATTGTTGCATTCTTTCTTTGTTAATTAGTTTATTTCTTAATATATTTCTTACCATTAGATTAATTCCAATTAATTTTCTTTGTAGCTAAGTTAGTTTAGGTTGCAATTGATGGAACTAACCTTAGATTAAATGGTTTATTTTCTTAGGTGAGGGATTAGATTAATTTAAATGCGTTAGGTTTTTCTTGATTTTACGTCTAGGAGATTGAATTGATCAAATGATATTTAATCTTGATAAACTTGTCTTCCCATGTATCAACTTATACTAATTAACCCGAGGTCAGGGATATTATTATGAATTCATAATTTTTACTCGTTTTGATTAATCATAGTTGATGATGCTAAGATTCAGCACCACCAGATAAGTGATGATAGCTCAAACAGTGATAACAATGGCAGCCAGAGATATGTATGCGTGTAAGTGCATAGAAGGGGATGAGTATAAGAGGAATAAAATAATGATGTATAGTGGTTCAGCCAATTTGGCCTACATCTACCGTGAGCGTGTGATCCACTAAATATGGGAATTAATGGCCTTGGATACAATGCGTATAAGCTCACACTCTCTCTCTAATGTGTGTACAAGCAGAGTTTTAGCTAGGGTTACAAATTATTGATCCCCCTACTGGATTGTAGGTGACAAGTATATATAGGGCTTGGGGGAGTAGTGTACCCCCCAAGCATGCATGGTGCATGTGAATGATGATCCAAACAATCACCTGCGAACATCTGGGGGTGCCACCTGTGATTAATGATGACATAATATTCCCTCACGTGAGGGGGTGATATTACTATAACGGTCTTGTCCACGTGCCATATGAGTCCTACGCGCACTATTCCATGCATCTCCCAAATCACACACTGTGATGACATCACCCTAAGCCTAAGATGCCAGATCGAGGCTAATAGTGGATGCTGGCATCAGGTCTGACTAAATGTGGCCTCGTACTGTCATCCCCTCATAGGGTCGTCTGGTGGTCTGGCCCATGATGAGGGTCGGCCCCTTGAAGGTTCGTCTGAGCCATGATGAGGGGTCGTACCCTTGAAGGGTGGTCTCACCCATGATGAGGGGTCATACCCTCATAGGGTCATCTGGGCCGTGATGAGGGGTCATCTGGGCAATGATGAGGGGTCGAGCCCTTGAAGGATCGTCTGGGCTGTGATAAGGGGTAGGCCCCTTGAAGGGTTGTCCGTGGGCCTGAGCCCTCGATTGAGTGGAAGACACCCTCTGCCTGGCCGAGGGTATATATGGGTATATCAATAACCCCCTATCCCTTAGCCATCGATGTTGTTGACATTGTTGAGGGGAAATGTTGCATTGGAATTCTCAAGTGTGTGGTTGGATAGATAAGTGACATCTGTCATATTGTCAGGCGCCCATCATCATTTCAGTTTCCCAGATGTGGTGGCTGGACACTCGGCTGGAACTTTTTTCCCTAATGATGTCTCTCCTTGTGGGTTGTGCACTACCTTGATTATTGGGCACACTAATCAACAAAGTACATAAAGGATTTTTGAAACATCTATTCTTTTCTTGTCCTTTTTCTTTGCTCGCCAGCTTTGTCTCTCTAACTCCCTAATAGTTCACACTACCATTTCTGTAATTTTTTCTGTATCAAGCTTTGCTTAGCCGCCGTCTTTGTCTTCAAGTAACTCTTGTATGATTTATCTTGTGATTTTTGGAATTAACCATCCCATTAACTCCTCCCTCGTATTTCTTGAGGCTAAATGGGGGGTTGATTCGTCATAAATTCTTCAAAATTTATCCCTTTAATTTTGTTACTTTTATCACCTCGAACAACATAATCGGTTTGATTTTATCTCATAACTGTGCTACTGACTTATCTAATGAGTACCCCGAGTTTCTGGTATTTCGTACTAATTTTAGAAGTATTCGATATCAATAAAGAATGAAAGAAATCGAAAGAATCGAGAAAGAAAAAAAAGAAAGTCAAAAGGGGAAAATTATAATTTGTACCTAGAATTCGGATGAGTCATCTAAAGAAGAGTTGAAGATATCAAACTCACAAGTACATAGGAAGAAATGACACGTCAATCGGAGTCACGGTGTGAAAGTTATGAGCAGTTAAAGCCTAAAGAAAAAGTCAAAGGAATCTCGGACTGATTCGAATCGGACCAATCCGGATCGGACTGATCTAAAATGCCAATTTCTAGAGAACCCCGGATCAAAGACGGATCGATGCTGAAGGAAAATAAATGAACCGACCCGTACCAGATTGATCCAACCAAGACATAAATGAACCGATTCGAATTCAAGCCATACCGAACAGAAGAAGGCCCGGACCAGTCGGATTTTGATTTTTTACTCTTCCTCTAATGGAGAGTCCTAGTTCATCTAAAACTCTTGGATCCTTTTAGGGTATTTAAATCCGATTTATTATCATTCTAAACAATGAATAATTTATCTAATTTTCCATTCTTCTCAGAAAAATCCTAGTTTGAAGAGAGATTATAGTTCTAATGCCAAGATTAAAGATTTTTCAGATTTCTATGATTACAAGTAATTTTAGTTGGTGAGTTAGTTGATTAATTTCCTCTGTCTAATCTTCTGTCTACATCATTCTTCAATTCTCCCTTAGTTTAATCATGATTTCCTACAATTCAAAAATCATTTTCATTAATTTTAGATGAGTGTCCAAACAGAAGATGAGTGGCCAATATGAAATTCTCATTAACATTCCACGTTTTCTGTTGGAGCAACACATTCATTACAACTGTGGTCCGATAGGACATTACATTATTGATAGTATTTCTTCAAATGATCTGCATTCTAGGGGTTCCCTTCAAGGTTTTCTAGAATATAGGTTCCAGTGAGAACTTCATCGATGGCCCTGTATGGGCCATTCCTATTTAGGTGGAGTTTGTTAAGCTTTTGCCAAGTCTTTTTGAGGACTAGGTCCCCCACGGCGATTGGCCTTTGCTTGACCCTTTGGTTGTAAAACCTGGTTGTCCTTTGTTGATAAGCTGCCTACCTTCTCTCAGCGTCTTCTCTTCTCTCCTTGATCAAGTCTACATCAAGTATCCTTTCTTACATATTCCTCTATGGGTCATACATTAAACTCTATGAGTAGGAAACCTAATCTCAGTAGGGATGATAGCTTCTGAGACGTACGCTAGCATGAACGGGGTTTCCCCATCAGGGGTCTTGGCCATCATCCTGTAGGGCCACAATACAACGTATAACTACTCAACCCATCTTCTTTTTTCCATCTCGAGTTTTAGCTTGACCCTGTCTAGGATTGTTCTATTTTTAACTTCAGTTTTCCCATTAGCCTGAGGTCGTCCTGGGGTTGAGAAGAATTGTTTGACACCGACCCTTTCGCAGTATTTCTCCAGCGATGTATTCTTTAATTGAGTCCTGCTATCCAAGATGAGGGTGTTGGGGAGACCATATTTACATATAATGTTTTTTCTAGATAAACTTGAAGGTCTTCTGCTCGGTGATCATTACCATCGGCTCCGTTTCCACCCATTTTGAAAAATAGTCAATTGCCACGATCAAGTATCGATAGTTATTGATGGCCCTAGGCAATGGTCCTACTAGATTGATTCCCCACACTACGAATGGACATGGAGATATGATATAGGTAAGAGGATAATGGGGCTGGTGAGGGATGGTGGAAAACCTTTGACATTTATCACACTTTCTTACGTATGTCGTGGCGTCTTTCCCCAAGGCCGTCCACCAGTATTCCTGGGTTACTATACTATTTGCTAATGACCTACACCCAATATGGATTAAACATGACCCCTCGTGCAAATCTTGTAAAATTTGTGGGACTTTAGATGGGTGCACACATCTGATTAAGGGGAGCAAGAACCCTTTTTTGTACAAGGTGTCTTCGATGACAGTGAATTTCGCAACTCTGTATCTTAACTTCTTCCTTTCTTGTTTTTCTTCTGGCATCTCCCCCTATTTAATGTATCTCATTAGAGGGTTTATCCATGAGGCTTACCTTTTGATATTTAGGCAAGGGCCAAGAGTTCCCTCTTCCTCTTCAATCGTTGGTCGAAGAAAAATTTCCACGAGGACTGTCCTCCTTATATCTGTCCTAGTCGCTCAGGCTAGCCTAACAAGTGCATCAGTTTAGATATTATCCAGCCCAGTTATCCTTTCAACTTCACTTCTCTTAATATCTTCAATAGTGACTTTACTCTTTCAAGATATTTTTCCATTCGCTCATCTTTGGCCTCGTATGCTCCCAGTATCTGATTCACCACAAGTCTTGAATCGCTATGGACTAAGATCTGTCCAACACTAAGAGACTTATCCAGGGAGAGGCCTGCTATCAGGGCTTCATATTAAAACTTATTATTGGAGGCTTTGAAGTTGAACCTCAGGGCGTACTCAACATCTATGCCGTCTGGTGCTGATACAATTAATCTAGCCCCACTTCCACCCTCATAAAAGACCCATCAACGAAGAGGTTCCACACAACCTGTTCCTCTGAAAAGTTTCCCTCGGTGAAGGACCCTTGCCTAAACAGATATCTTCCCTCTTTGTTTTTGGTAACTTTTCCTCTAGCGGTGCATGTCCCAGCCTTTTCTGCGGATGGGTCAACAATTCTTCCCTAGTGGGTATCTGTCTTCTCAAGGCTCTCATCATTAGCCACAAAATCTTCTAGTGCTTTCCCCTTAATGGCCACCATAGGTTTATATACAATGTCAAACTCTTCTAGCTCTATGGCCCAGGCCATTAGCCTCCCTGATTTTTTTGGCTTGTCCAAGACCTGCCTAAGAGGAGAGTCGGTGAGGATGACCATTGTATGCGACTGGAAGTATGGCTTCATCTTTATTAATGCATGGATCAAGGCATAGGCTAACTTATCCATCCTTGGTTATCTTTGTTCTACCCCTTGGAGTGCCTTATTGTTGAAATACATGGTCTTCTGTACCCTGTCCTCTTTTCTCACAATGGATTCGCTTATGGCTGACTCTCAGACGGCTAGGTACACATATAGTCGTTCACCCTTCATTGGCCGTGATAATAGTAAGGGAGACCCTAGGTACGACTTTAATTCTTTGAAGTTCTGTTCATACTCCTCGTTCCATTTAAAGGCCTTTCTGATAATTTTGAAGAACGATAGACACCTGTCTATGGCTCTGGACATGAATCTATTCAAAGAAGCCACTCGTGCTGTGATACTCTGAACGTCTTTGATGGTCTTGGGGGTCTTAATTTCTGTGAGGGCCTTTATCTTCTTAGGATTGGCCTAAATGCCTCTTTGGTTGACAATTAACCCTAACAACTTCCTTACTCCAACAACGAAGACACATTTGGTCGGGTTGAGCTTCATCCGGTATTTATCCATCGTGTTAAAGGTCCTCTCGAGGCCGGCCACATGATCCTCGACCTTCAAACTCTTGGTCAACATGTCATCTACATAGACTTCCATGGACTTCCGAATTTGGTCGTCGAACATTTTATTCATAAGGTATTGCTACGTTTCCCCTGCATTCTTTAGGCCAAAAAGCGTGACCCTATAATAGTATGTCCCCTTGTCGGTGATGAAAGACATTTTTTCTGAGTCTTCAGGGTTCATGAAGATCTGGTTGTACCCTGAATAGGCATCCATGAAGCTCATGAGCTCATGACCTGTCGTAGCGTCAAGCATCTAATCAATGCAAGGAAGAGGGAATCTATCTTTGGGCTAATGTTTGTTGAGGTCGGTGAAGTCTACGCACATCCTCCATTTCCCATTGGCTTTTGGGACTATGACTGCGTTAGGCAGCCATTCGAGATAGATGACCTCTCTGATAAACTCAATATCTTCCAGCTTCTTGACCTCATTCCTTATGACCTCATATTTTTCTCGAGAATAAATTATCCTCTTCTTCACTGGCTTTGCACCCTCTACCACATTTAGCTTGTGGCTCATCATTTCAGGGTCGATTCCCGGTATATCTGTGTGACTCCATGCAAAGACGTTATGTCTTCTCCTTAGTAGCTTGATGAGGTCTTCTTTTATGTCTGTCCTTAGAGTTTTTCCGACTTGGGTGGTTCTTCCCGGCTCATTATCATTAAGGATGATGGATTCTACCTCTTTCATGACTTCTCATTTCTTTAGTTTTTTCTCATCCCTGGGATCGAGGGTGTCCATATTATAAGTAGTTGTTTCCTTCTTGTGTGCCTCCCTTTCTTTGGTGGAGTTAAAGTAATATTATCGTGTCGTCTTATAGTCTCCCTGAACTTCCCCTACCCCATAAGGGCCCAGGAATTTTATCATCTGATGAACTGTGGATGGCACGGCCTCAAATTCCTTGAGTTCCACTCGCCGCATTATAATGTTATAGGTTGAGAAGACTTGTTCATCTATCATGAAAAAGTTAACCTTCTTAATGAGCTATCTCGGCCACTCACCCCCATTCTAACATCAGCCTCATACACTCCTAGGGGATGAACTTTTGCCCCACTAAAACCAATCAATGGGTGATGGTATGGGAGGATCCTGGCATGGTTGAGACCCAAGGCTTTAAAGCACGGCCAAAACATTACATCTGTAGAACTACCCCCATCTATCAAGATCCTCGACCCCTCGCACCCATGTACTTGGTAGTGATGACGAAAGGGTCATCATGTGGGGATAAGAGGCCTTTGAAGTCCATTCTTGAGAATCCCACTATCAGGCTATCCATGTCAACTTTCTTTCTCTTTTCTGACTTTACTTCCATGGAGGTTGAGTGCACAGCTTTAGTCACTGCCTTGGCCTCAACTACATAGGCCTTCTTGTCCACGACCTATGATCCTCCTTCTACTACCCCCAGAGATCATCCTAACACCGAATGAGATCATATTGAGTCTCTTGACAGGGCCGTGGTCATCTCTCGGTGGGAGGTCAGGGTCATCCTCATCATCTAAAGGGTCATATTTTCTATTTGCATGATCTTCTTTGCACGTATCACCCCTCTTCTTCTTGAGGTCGACCCCTCGGCCCCTCTTGAAGGCATTCTTGTCAACGTATTTCCTTAACTTCCCTTCTTTTAGAATTTTTTCAATTTCATCTTTCAGGGCAAAACACTTATTGGTCACATGGCCATGGTCTTGGTGAAACTCACACCATAGGTTTTTGTTCCACTTGTGAGGGACTTCCCTCAACTTCTCAGGACACTTCAAGGATCGGTCACTCTTTATTTCATTCAGAATGTGCTCGCAACTGACCGTCAGAGGGGTATAGTCAGTAATTTTTTCATATGTCATCCTCTTCTTCCCCTCTTTGTTCCTTTTTTGGTACTTACCCCCACTAGTGTCTCCTTTTTCATCTTTGTATTTTACAGCCATCGCCTCTTCGGAGTTCATCACCTTTCTTACTGCCAACAATAATTCGGCCATCGTCTTCGGGGGGTCTTCGGTAAGCTTCCACAATAGCTTCTCCTTCTGAATCCCCCCAATGAGGGCTGTCAGGGCTATACTTTCCTCATAGTCTTCGACCTCCAACTTTTCTTTGTTAAATCTAGCTACGTAGTCTTTTAGGCTCTCATTCTTCCCCTGCTTCACGTAGAGCATATGTGTGGTCTTCTTCTGTTGCCTCACTCCAAAGCAAAAGTTAGGGATGAACCGATCTGCTAATTTCTTGAATCTTTCAATGGAGTTTTTTGGAAGAGACATGTACCAGACATGTACAGCCCCAGTCAGAGTGCCTAAAAAGGCACGACACCTCATCTTATCTGAGATAGAGTATTTATCTTTCGCTGATTGGTAAATATCAATATGATGGACAAGGTTGGTACTCCCATCATACCTTGGGGTGACCACAGGTGGCTTAAACTTAGATGGCGTTGGGAAGTTGAATATCTTCGACACAAAGGGTGAACCTATGGAGTATCCTCTTTGAAGAGGGTCCCGACTCTTCAGGATGTCACCAATTTTATCCTCTAGGCTTTAGATCGAGTCATTCTAAGGCCTCATAGGGTCGGCTTGGCCAATGTTATCCCCTACCGCCTCTTTGAGGTGGACGGAAGGTTCTGTTGTGGTAGGCCTATGTCGGCTACTTACTTCCCCTCGGCCGTCATCCCGTCCGTGGGGTCGTCCCCCATGGGGTCAGCCATCTGATGCCTCCCTTATGGACCTTACAGGACTCCGTGATCTGGATAATTTTTCTCGCAGGTCATTTATTGGCCCAACCTCTCAAAGGACGACCCCTTTCTCAGACGATCAAAAGTGGAGCCCCTAGGGCGATCATAGGGATTTTGCCTTCCACACTTCCCTCTGCTCTCCTGGAGAGGTCACACAGTATTATTGAAGACCTCATATGGCTCCCAGCACTCTATGGGGGCCTCTTCCCCCTCCAAATCATCATACCTGTCTTCGGGGCAAGGGTTTCCTTGCCTCCCCAGGCATAAACGCCGGGGGTCAGCAACATCCCTCCGCCACTGTGGGGGTGTCAAGTCTTTGCGTGGCTCTTGGGGTGGTCCCCTGGCCTCATGATTCCCTAGGGAAACTGTCGGAGTAATAATCTTCGGTGAGACTCCTGGAGGTCTTAGTATGTTTTGGATAAGAGATGTAAACTTCTCTTGCATAATCTGTTGGCTTGCAGACAAAGAGTTCAAGGCAATCGCCACATCAGCCATCTCAGGCTAAGGTGGTGCATGACTATAACTAGGTCCCACTCCACTATCCGGTGGAGGAAGTGGTGGTGGTGGCATCTTCGGTGCCATATGTTTGAGTTGTGAAGAGATTAATGATCAACATGCTGATGAGCTTAAGAATCTTACTAGGCCTCTTTCAATGGTGAAACAGCTCCACATGAAGAGGGATAACTGGTTTACTACCTGAGTTTTCGATAAGGTCAAGTTGTATAAAGGAACAAATATCTTCTCTTTCCCACAGACGGCGCCAAACTGATGATGCTAAGATTCAGCACCACTAGATAAGTGATTATAGCTCAAACAGTGATAACAATGGCAGCCATAGAGATGTATGTGTGTAAGTGCATTGAAGGGGATGAGTATAAGAGGAATAAGATAATGATGTATAATGGTTCAACCAATTACTCCTACATCCACTGTGAGTGAGTGATTCACTAAATATGGGCATTAATGGCCTTGGATAGAATGCACATATGCTCACTCTCTCTACTGTGTGTACAAGAAGAGTTTTATCTAGGGTTACAAATTATCGATCCCCCTATAGGATTGTAGGTGATAAGTATATATAGGGATTGCGGGGAGTAGTGTACCCCCCAAGCATGCATAGTGCATGTGAATGATGATCCATCCAATCCCCTACTAACACCTGGGGGTTCCACTTGTGATTAATGATGACATAATATTCCATCACGTGAGGGGGTGATAATGTTATAATGGTCTTGTCCACGTTACATATGAGTCCCACGTGCACTGTTCCACGCATCTCCAAAATCACGCGAGGTGATGACCTCACCCTCAACCTAAAATACCAGGCTGAGGCTAATAGTGGATACTCGCATCGGGTCCAGCTAAATGTAGGCTCGTACTGTCGTCCCCTCATAGGGTCATTTGGTGGTCTGGCCTACGATGAGGGTCGGCCCCTTGAAGATTCGTCTGAGCCATGATGAGGGGTCGTACCCTTGAAGGGTGGTCTGACCCATGATGAGGGGTCGTACCCTCATAGGGTTATCTGGGCCATGATGAGGGGTCGGGTCGTTGAAGGGTCGTCTGGGCAGTGATAAGGGGTCGGCCCCTTAAAGGGTCGTCCGTGGGACTGAGCCCTTGACTGGGTGGAGGACACCCTCGGCCCGGTTGAGGGTATATATGGGTATATCTGACACACCCCAACCCAGTTACTTATAATTAAGTTTGAAAGTCAAAGTGAGTCAAACCATAATTAATCTAAGCAAACCATAATCACGAGTTTTGATTTCAGAGTCATCATTGTAAATCCATATAACTGAAAACCTTTTTACAACATCAGAGTAGTCATACTTATACCAACTTGCTTGAAGGATAATTTAACTTAATTACATCATTTACATTTAAACAAAATCTTTGTTTCTCCCATTCCTGGCTAAAGCAGCCCGACTTCCTAGATTTGGCAGTGACATCGCATTACCTGAAAAATGTGAACATAGGAACCATGAGCAAAAATAGCCCAGTGAATGCATCACTACTAAACTACTGCATGCATTTAAATGCAATAAATCATGTCCACATACTTATGTATTAACTTATCCGGCTCATTCATAATGAATGACCAACTTTTCCGAATCATGATTCACATATCATGTCTAAATAGATAATTCTCCACCATTCCTCGTCGAGGAGTAACCCCTTGTCATTAATAGACAAATCTCCCCCATTCCTGGTCGAGGAGTAACCCCTCATTTCGGTAAACAGAAATGAACAATTTCATATTTAATATATTATGATCATATCAATAACACGATACAAATATCTCTTTCCAGTGAGTACACTCACCTTGGGTTGTCAACTACATATCCAGGTTTCCTTCTGGTGGAGCTGAACTGGGTTTATTAGACCTTACTCCTGTCAATCCAACTGGATCAGTACTGAACCTCAATCATAAATATTATCCTAACATAATTATGTAACTTTCCATGACTATACATCAACAATATAATTCCAATTAAGTCACATTCCATAAAACATAGGTAAAGGCAAAACAATGATATACATGTTGATAAGGTTATAGACATTCAACCGTAAAAAATACCTTATAAGTAATTTATAACCAAAGTCAAGTAAATATGAAATTATACTTGTCAATGTATATATACATGAAACATGTACTCAAAGTACCCTTCGTAAGGACGAAATACAAACATTCATTCAAGGGGTATCCAATATGGCCTGAAATTATTGTCATACATACTTAACCATCCTATATTTCTAAATTGTATAAATGCAGGGGTCCAACCTTATCAATATGAAAACATATATGAATATATTATCCAGTACAAGTGACGGTGTAATTTTTCATGCTTCCTAGGGCAAGTTATGACCATTTCTCTATAACACATGAAATCTGCCCTATAAGCCCCTCTATTGATCCTTCGAATTCCCAGAATTTTCATAATTTTTATACAGCTTAACTTTCCATGATTTTCAACACACTTTCATTAGACATACTTAATAGTACATAATTAAAGTTTCATAAAATTTGTATTTCATTTGCTATCTCAAAATCTTGACCAAACTCAGGGCATACCGAAATCAAGTATACAAACAACAACTATGTACCAACTTCAAATCATCATTACGGCCTAACCACAACAAGATAAATTATAATTTTCAGATATTATATGAATATATGAGTCTAGTTTAATTTACAATTGGAATTTATCAATTCCACTAATCACACAAAGAGATATGCAGATTTGAATACAAGGGGTTTCAACACAAAGCCATTTTTAAGGGTTTCTACATTCAACTTAACATAAACTTGCATATAACCACACATACATATAAAGGGATGAAACTTTAGTAAACTTATGATTATTTATATCATATAAATCAGTAATATAAGATAAATAACAAGAATTACAATTAGGATTACCTTCAGGGCTTTTTACGTAATTTCTACGGATTTTTCTACACTTTTTCTCCTTACTTTTCTTCCTTAACTTCTACTTTCTCTTTCCCTAACCTTAAAACCCTTTTATGGCTGGTTTTGGCTGAAGGATAAGGATATTTCAAGGGTATAAGGTCGGAAAAGGCTGACTCCCAAGCCAACCAATCAAATTAAACCATTTGGTTTAATAAAAGACAATTTACCACTTAAGGTAATTGGCATATTTACCCCTTCTCGTAATTTCAACCTAACTTCTTCCTCGAGCATCCGTTTGATGCACCGTTTGTTGTGTTACGACCCTAACTCACATTTCTAAAAATATGTAGTTTTCACCTCAAGTCAATTGTAATTTTACAATGGTCAAAACTAGTCTTAAACAGGAACATTTCTATCGAAAATAACCAAATCTTGTGTTCGTACATAACTCGACATTTCATGATTTATGAAAGTAGGATTAGAGTAAACATAAGCACTTAATATTAGATACTCTAATAATACATTATTCATATCACATAATATAAACATTATTTAAATATAATTTATCAAAATTATATTTGGGTTGTCACAACTTCCCCCCCCCCCCCCCCCCCCCTTAAAATTTCGTCCCCGAAATTTAATATAAAGGTCACTTACCAAACAAATGGGGATACTGTTTCTTCATGATATCCTCCATTTCCCAAGTTGCTTATTTAACTCCATGGCTCATCCACATAACTTTAACTAAGTGAATAACTTTATTCCTCAATACCTGCTCCTTATGATCAATAATTTCCAATGGTTCCTCGATGTACAACAAGTCTTCCTTCAGTTCAATTGGTTGAGTTTTCAACTAATGAGATGGATCCGCCAAATACTTACGAAGCATCGATACATGAAACACATCATGTAAACGGGATAAATCTAGAGGTAATGCTAATCTATAAGTCAGGGGCCCAATTCTTTCCAACACTTCATATGGTCCAATGTATCTTGGACTTAGTTTCCCCTTTTTGCCAAATCTCATAACGCCTTTCCACAGTGAAATACGCAGGAATACAAAATCTCCCTTCTGAAATTCCAATGGATGCTTCCTCTTATCTGCATAAAATTTTTGCCTGCTTTGCGCTATCTTTATCCGTTCCCAAATCATTTTGATCTTTTCAGTTGTCATATCTATCAATTCCGGACCCAAAATTTTTCTTTCACCTACTTCATCCCAACACAAAGGTGTCCTACATCTCCTCCCATATAAAGCTTCATATGGAGCCATACCAATGGTGGACTGATAACTATTACTATACGAAAATTCCATCAATGGCAAATGATCATCCCAACTACCTTTGAAGTCAAATACACAAGCCCGTAACATGTCTTCTAATATTTGAATTGTCCTTTCAGATTGCCCATCGGTTTATGGATGAAATGCAATGCTGAACTTCAAACTTGTGCCCATGGCATTCTGTAAACGAGGCCAAAACTTAGAAGTGAACGTTGGATCTCTATCTGATACAATTGACACTGGTGCCCCATGTAAACGGATAATCTCATCAGCATATATATGTGCATACTTGTCAACAGTGTAGGTGGTCTTAACTGGAAGAAAATGATCTGACTTCGTCAATCGGTCTACAATCACCCAAATAGAATCATGCCCCTTTGGTGACTGTGGTAATCCCGTAACAAAATCCATCGTTATATGCTCCCACTTCCATTCCGGAATAGGCAAAGACTGCAATAATCCTGCCCGCTTCTGATGCTCTGCTTTTACTTGCTGGCATACTAAACATTTAGCTACGAATTCTGCAATCTCACGCTTCATATTGTTCCACCAATAATACTCGTTCAAATCTCTATACATTTTGGTAGCTCCCGGATGCATAGAGTAAATAGAACTATGTGCCTCTTCTAATGTATCTTTCTTTAAGGGTGGGTCATTTGGTACACAAATCCTATTTTTATAACACAACGATTCATAATTCTTAATCTCAAAGTCATTCTCTCTACCATCCCGAAGTTCTTGTTTCTTCTTTTCAAGGATTGGATCACTGATCTGCAAACTTCGTATGCGTTCTACCAATAAAGGTCTCACTGTGACATGTGCTAATAATCCTCCGCTTTTTGAAAACTTAAATTTAATCCCCATCGATGCCAAGTCAAGAATATTTCCAACACGGGCACACCGTATGCAACCAAGCATCCCTGATGATTTTCGACTCAAAGCATATGCTACCACATTGGCCTTCCCAGGATGATGATGAATGGTACAGTCATAGTCTTTAATCAACTCTATCCAACGCCTCTGTCTCAAATTCAGTTCTTTCTGTGTAAACAAGTATTTCAAACTTTGATGATCCATAAATATCTCACAAGTTTCCCCATACAAGTAATGTCTCCACAACTTTAAAGCAAAAACAATGTCCGCTAGCTCCAAGTCATGTGTAGGGTAATTTCGTTCATGCGTTTGTAATTTTCTGGAAGCATATGCTATTACCTTCCCATTTTACATAAGAACGCATCCTAACCCCTGAAATGAAGTGTCTGTATAGATCACAAAAGACTCATTCCCACATGGAATAATAAGTATAGGGGCTGAAACCAATCGATTCTTTAATTCTTTAAAACCCCTCTCACATTCTTCATCCCATACAAACTTCACTTCTTTACGAGTCAACTTTGTGAGTGGTAATGCTATTGCTGAAAATCCCTTAATGAATCTGCGATAGTAACCTTCCAATCCTAGGAAACTCCTAATTTCTGTCACATTCTTATGACTTTCCCATTCAACAATTTCTTCCACCTTCTTTGGATAAACATATATCCCATTTCTAGAGACAACATGCCCTAAAAACACAATTTCATTCAACCAAAACTCACACTTGCTAAATTAAGCAAATAATTTCTTCTCTCTCAAAATCTGCAATACATGTCTCAAATGTTTCTCATGTTCCTCCATGATACACGAGTAAATCAACACATCGTCTATGAATACAATCACAAATGAATCAATGAAAGGGTGGAATACCCAATTCATCAAATCCATAAAAACTGCTGGAGCATTGGTTAATCCAAAAGGCATCACCAAAAACTCATAGTGCCCATATCGAGTCTGAAAAGCTATTTTGGAAATATAGCTATCCTTCACTTTCAGTTAGTGGTAACCCGATCTCAAATCAATCTTCGAAAATACAGTGGCCCCCTGTAATTGG
Source organism: Sambucus nigra (assembly GCA_949130495.1). NCBI lineage: Eukaryota > Viridiplantae > Streptophyta > Magnoliopsida > Dipsacales > Adoxaceae > Sambucus > Sambucus nigra. The sequence continues at coordinate 302,129,751 of OX422207.1, read as the reverse complement.
TCAAACAAGTCATCGATACGAGGTAGAGGGTACTTATTTCTAATGGTCACCTTATTCAACTGCCGATAATCAATACATAATCGCATTGTCCCATCTTTCTTTTTCACAAATAACACCGGTGCTCCCCATGGAGAAACACTAGGACGAATGAAACCTCTGCTTATCAGATCTTGTAATTGCACTTTTAATTCTTTCAACTCTGCTGGTGCCATTCTATATGGAGCAAGAGAAATTGGACCAGTACCTTGAATTAATTCAATAGAAAACTCTACTTCCCTATCGAGTGGCAATCCTGGCAATTCCTCTGGGAAGACATCAGAAAATTCTCTAACAACTGGTATATCTTCAACTTTAAGTGCTTCCTTACTAACATCAACCACATACGCTAAATACCCCGTACAACCCTTACTCAATAACTTTCTACTCTTTATTGCTGAGATAAGACAATTAGGGACAACATTCCTTTCCCCTGTAAACTGGAACTCGGGTTCACCAGGAAGATGAAATGTAACTTCCTTTCGAAAAAAATCAATGGAAGCATGATACGAGGATAACCAATCCATCCCCAATATAATATCAAAATCCCAAATGGCCAACGGTATCAAGTCAACATAGAAATCTCTCTCACCCATTCGTAAGACACAATCTATATAAACATGCTCAACTAGAATTACACTTTCCATGGGGGTAGAAATATATAAGGCATAATTGAGGAATGAAAATGGTCTACCCAAATATGAAACAATATCTAATGCCACAAATGAATGGGTAGATCCAGGATCAATGAGCGCATATAAATCTTTGTTTGTAATAGAAAGTTTACCTGTAACCACTTCAGGTGTAGCATGGGCATCTTGTAGCGTCATCGCAAACACTCTTCCTCCTGCCCTCGGTCCAGTTGCTTATTCTGTACCTCTCCCCCTGGTGGCACTGCCTAGAGAAGATCCTTTATGAGGCCCCACACTACTGACTGAAACTGTTCTCGCCAACATAGGACAATTCTTTCTCAAATGGCCCTTCTGGTGGAAGTTAAAACATCCTATATTCAGTAACTTTGGGCAATTTCTCTTTATATGACCTGATGCCCCACAAAAGAAACAAACATTCGAATCTCCTTATGCTGAAACTCCTGAACCTCTTCCACCACTAGTTTCACCCCTTTGCAAACTACTTCCACTTCTACCATGCTGGAATTTCTGCCCTCCAAACCTCGAATATTCTATACCACTACACTTTTGATAATTTGGATCAAATCTACTTCTCTTTACACCTCGCTCTCGATTCCCTCTAGCTTCATTGACGTCCCTTTCTACTAGAATGGCTTTGTTCACCAAGGAGTAATAGTTAGAAGTCTCTAAAGCCGACAATCTAGATTTAATGACTAACTCAAGCCCATCGAGAAATTGGCTGCACATATCTTCCTCATTTCGTATAAACCTCGAAGCAAACCGAGATAAAGCTGTAAGTTTAGCTTCGTATTCTCTAATTGTCATACTCCTTTGATTCAACAGGAAATATTACTTCTCCTTTTGTTTTTAATACATTGGGGGAAATACTTATCATACAAAGATTTGACAAAAGCATCCCATGAGATCAGATTCTCACCTCCTGGAGTAATCAACAAATGTTTTGTGGCATCCCACCAGTAATTAGCTTCTCCTTTCAGCATATACGTCACCAAGGTCACTCACTGATTTTCAGGCATTCTCATTACCCCAAAAATATGTTCAATCTCTTTAACCCATACTTCTGCCTCAGCTGGATCAACCGCTCCTTCAGATGAGGGTGGGTTCATCTTAATAAATTTCTCATGTGAAGTACTTCTTTCTTCCCGGTGTATCACCTCCTCAGCCCTGGCCAATGCTTGTGCCTCCAATTGTCTGGACTGTTGTTCTTCCATCTGAGCCATAAATCTAGCTTGTTGCTCTGCCATTAAAGTCATAGCATGTGCCATTTTTTGCATGTCTGTCAATTGTTCTGGGTCAGGTTCAACATTTCCATGAACAGGTTGCTCAACCTCTGCCTCTGCTGCCATATTTGAAGCCTCATCTTCTATTTCCACATTCACATTCCCTCCTTCCATTCTTTTATATCTGAAATGGATCAAAGATATAACAACATGCATATATACATATTTTTCCTACCATAATCGTTAGTATCAAACAAAATATACTTTTAACATTCACAGCCAAATCTAGACTCTTCTCACTCCAGAACCTCTAAAACCTAGGCTCTGATACCAAAAGATGACACACCCCAACCCAGTTACTTATAATTAAGTTTGAAAGTCAAAGTGAGTCAAACCATAATTAATCTAACCAAACCATAATCACGAGTTTTGATTTCAGAGTCATCATTGTAAATCCATATAACTGAAAACCTTTTTACAACATCAGAGTAGTCATACTTATACCAACTTGCTTGAAGGATAATTTAACTTAATTACATCATTTACATTTAAACAAAATCTTTGTTTCTCCCATTCCTGGCTAACCCAGCCCGACTTCCTAGATTTGGCAGTGACATCGCATTACCTGAAAAATGTGAACATAGGAACCATGAGCAAAAATAGCCCAGTGAATGCATCACTACTAAACTACTGCATGAATTTAAATGCAATAAATAATGTCCATATACTTATGTATTAACTTATCCAGCTCATTCATAATGAATGACCAACTTTTCCGAATCATGATTCACATATCATGTCTAAATAGACAATTCTCCCCCATTCCTGGTCGATGAGTAACCCCTTGTCATTAATAGACAAATCTCCCCCATTCCTGGTCGAGGAGTAACCCCTAATTTTGATAAACCGAAATGAACAATTTCATATTCAATATATTATGATCATATCAATAACACGATACAAATATCTCTTTCCAGTGAGTACACTCACCTTGGGTTGTCAACTACATATCCAGGTTTCCTTCTGGTGGAGCTGAACTGGGTTTATTAGGCCTTACTCCTGTCAATCCAACTAGATCAGTACTGAACCTCAATCATAAATATTATCCTAACATAATTATGTAACTTTCCATGACTATACATCAACAATATAATTTCAATTAAGTCACATTCCATAAAACATAGGTAAAGGCAAAACAATGATATACATGTTGATAAGGTTACGGACATTCAAACGTAAGAAATACCTTATAAGTAATTTATAACCAAAGTCAAGTAAATATGAAATTATACTTGTCAATGTATATATACATGAAACATGTACTCAAAGTACCCTTCGTAAGGGCGAAATACAAACATTCATTCAAGGGATATCCAATATGGCCTGAAATTATTCTCATACATACTTAACCATCCTATATTTCTAAATTGTATAAATTCAGGGGTACAACCTTATCAATATGAAAAAATATATGAATATATTATCCATTACAAGTGACGGTGTAATTTTTCAAGCTTCCTAGGGCAAGTCATGACCATTTCTCTACAACACAAGAAATCTTCCCTACAAGCTCCTCTATTGATCCTTCGAATTCGCAGAATTTTCATAATTTTTATACAGCATAATTTTCCATGATTTTCAACACACTTTCATTATACATACTTAATAGTACATAATTAAAGTTTCATAATATTTGGACTTCATTTTCTATCTCAAAATCTTGACCAAACTCAGGGCATACCGAAATCAAGTATACAAACAGCAACTATGTACCAACTTCAAATCATCATTACGGCCTAACCACAAGGAGATAAATTATAATTTTCAGATATTATATGAATATATGAGTCTAATTTCATTTCCAATTGTAATTTCTCAATTCCAGTAATCACACAAAGAGATATGCATATTTGAATTCAATGGGCTTCAACACAAAGCCATTTTTAGGGGTTTCTACATTCAACTTAACATAAACTTGCATATAACCATACATACATATAAAGGGCTGAAACTTTAGTAAACTTATGATTATTATTATAATATAAATCGGTAATATAAGATAAATAACAAGAATTACAATTAGGATTACCTTCAGGGCTTTTTACGTAATTTCTACAGATTTTTCTACACTTTTTCTCCTTACTTTTCTTCCTTAACTTCTACTTTCTCTTTCCCTAAGCTTAAAACCCTTTCATGGATGGTTTTGGCTAAAGGATAAGGATATTTCAAGTGTATAAGGTCGGCCAAGGCTACCTCCCAAGCCAACCAATCAAATTAAACCATTTGGTTTAATAAAAGACAATTTACCACTTAAGGGAATTGACATATTTATCCCTTCTCGTAATTTCGACCTAACTTCTTCCTCGAGCATCCGTTTGATGCACCATTTGTTGTGTTACGACCCTAACTCACATTTCTACAAATATGTAGTTTTCACCTCAAGTCAACTGTAATGTTATAATGGTCAAAACTAGTCTTAAATAGGAACATTTCTATCGAAAATAACCAAATCTTGTGTTCGTACATAACTCGACATTTCATGATTTATGAAAGTAGGATTAGACTAAACATAAGCAATTAATATTAGATATACTAATAATTCATTATTCATATAATAAAATATAAACATGATTTAAATATAATTTATCAAAATTATATTCGGGTTGTCACAATATCAATAGTTTAAATACACATTGAGATTAACATTTTGTTAAAACTTTCATATTTTACTTTTTTTATTTTGAAGTAATAACTCAATTAATATCTAATAACATTCCTTGTGGATTCAAAACTTTGACTAACCTCTATACTCGCATAAGAAATGTAGTTATAGTTTAGGTTTTTGCACCGCGATGGGAGCCAAAAACAACTTGAGGCATAAGTAACATAGACGCCCAATTTTCCCACATTTATCAAATGGTGTTGTTATCGATAACTGTTTTGTTTTAAATTATAATTGATTTAGTATTTCCCATTATTTTTCTATCCATTTGTATTCTTTATTAATTTATTTTGCAGGACTTCCATAGTGAGAGCCATGAAACCCTTAAATTCACGGCCCCACGCCTCTTTGCGTGGATTTTCCATTTATGAACTCTTCAGTAATCATGCCTTATTCTAGTATTATTGCAAATGGTAATTCTTTGTAATCTTATAGTAAGAATAGTTTTTAAAGTCCCTCTAAATTTGTAACTTTTAGTGAATACTTTCATGGTAAGAAAAATCAAAATCGGAAGATTACTTTTGGCTAGTATTTAAAAAATCAGGCAAATGATGTAGGGACTTTCAAAGATTTTTCTTTTGACAAAACACCGCATAATTCTTACAATAACAACATTGAAGAGTCTTGTGATAATTTTTCTGAGAACTACTATGACAATATCCCTCAAACTTGTTGTATACTTGTTCTCAAAATATTCTTTTTGGTGAAATTTTCATATGGCCAATTTCATTTGGGACGTTCTTGCAAAGACGAAAAAATAAAACTTTTGATAACTATTATCGGGAGGAGAACCATTATTGAGATCATGATTTTCACTTTTTGAAACCAACGATGACTTTTCTCTTGAAATTATGAAGGAAGAGGAATTCTTTAAACCAAATGAAGAAATAATGTCGTGCTACATTTGAACAAATCATTCTTCTTTTCTCCGAACGCATAAAGTAGAGCAAAATGGTGAAGATTTGGAAACTGAAGCACTTTGTAGTGAGATGAGTGGAACACTTATGTTTTGCATCAAACAATTTTGGAAGTACATTTCATAGAAAGCGAGTCCTTCACCTTCAAAATTCAATCTTCGAGCAGTGATGATTTACCTATCGAGATTGAATTCCATTCTGTAACACCCCGTATTTTTAATGATTTTTAAAATGGGATTAATTAGAATTAATTGTGGGATAAATTGAACATTAAGCCGGATTTAAATATTACTTGAGCATAAAGTAATATGTGATTTATGATGAATATTACTTAGTGATTAAAATTAATATATATGACTATGACTTTACATACGATTATGATTTTATAAATTATCCCGAGTGACAAATATGATAATTTTGATTATTAAGTCAGGACGCACGTGTGAGTCGTGCCGGGGCTATATTTTAGTGAAATGAAAAGTAAAATATTTTTGAGTCATCCAAATGGTCATTTTGACTCCACTAAAGTGTCCAGAAGCGTTTAAATAGTCAAAAAAGTCAACTTAAGTGTTTGGTTTGTCTCATGGCATTTTGGAGATGAATAGACATCCCAGAGGGGTATTTAGTCATTTTGCATGGGAGGTGAATAATACCCCACGAATTTGAGAGATTTTATATTATTTGGAGAGTTGTTAACAATGAGGTTCATTCACCAAAAACTGAGGAAGAGACTTAGGGAGAGTGAGAGAATTCTCTGGAGAAAGTAAAAGCCACTTCTAGGAAACCAAGAGTCAAAGGCCATTCTATACCATCACCGCCACAGGAAGTTGGCCGAAAAAATGAGAAAACCACCAGTAGACAAACATCCTCAAAGGTTCAGACCTTCAATTTAAAGGCAAGAGACTTAATATGTACAAATTACATGTATAATGCCCATGTTAGAATAGTTATACAATTCTGAGAAAATTGAATGATTTAGTGATAAACCATGATGATGTTAATGGAATCATTTGTTTTTGAATTATGTAGAATAAAACTTCTTATGATTATATATTAATCCACGAATTTGGAAGCAATGGATAAAGAAAATTCGGGTTTTATATGATGTTCTTGAAGAAATGATAAAAAAAGGATTTTTTGGAAATTAGGACAAATAGTTTGTTTAATCCAAACCGATTGATGTTTTAGGATTGTTTAATGATTGGAAATCATTTATATCTATTGTCATATCATATGGAATAAATTATGAGAAGTTTGTGAATTTAAAACATGTGTATTGAAGATGAAAAATGGTCAAACCCGTAGGCAAATACATGTAGAATCATGGCCATACCTTAAGAATCGATCGATCGACTCAAGAATGTCAATCGATCGACTGGATTAATCGATCGACCCTTCTCTTCCATCGATCGACGCCTTAAGATTTTAAAAATGGTTTTTTTTAAGGTTTGATTAAATCCCATCTTGCATAAATCTTTTGTGGTGACTAATTGAACAAATTGGGGCTTAGAGGAGGGCAGTAGGGTATACTTAAGACTAAAAAAATACTATTTTGTATGGATGGAATGGGGGAAATTAATGAGTATGAATTAAATTAGTTATGGGAAAAAAATATATACATATATTGGGATTTAAATAGAATAGAGGAGGAATTAAGCTTAGGACCAGTAGTAAGAGATTTATTATTACCGGAATAGCCTTAGGCTTATGTTGGATTAACACTCATAGATGAGATAAAAGGGGTTAAGATTGAATTAGGGGTTATGGAGAATTAAACCTAATTGAAGATGATATTAATTCAGAGAAATTTGGGTATTGTGAGGACATGGACTTGTAGGACGTGAGGGATTGCCTACTGGATTTATATGAGTAATTAATGATTACCCTTAGAGTGATGAGAGAAGATTGTGAATATAATTTGAGATGTAAAGTCCTAATCTGTAAATACATAGGAAATGTGACATAAAAATACTACGTACGGAAATATTTATATGGGTTCTGCGTGTGCCCTATCGTTATTATATATAGGTGGGGTGAATACCTATATTATTTATATTGTGTGTATAACATACCTACGCTACTTGTTACCGAGGTGGAGGTTGCGCATTGTGGACAGTCATATCCCTATGGGCCTTTAGGGGGGTTTTGATTCTTATGCTGAGCATAGGACCTTGGACACGTGCTATCAGTTGAGAATGATAGTTTCGACGATTAAATGGGAGCCTAGGTATGTGCGTGACCCATTTGGCTGGGGAGTATGCTCGGCTCCAATATGTGTGTTATGAGATTTATAGCTCATGAGAGACACCGAAACAATTGTCCATTATCCAGTGAGTGATGCATCAGGACATGATAAAAGAGTATGCATGCACCGCATCTGTGTCTGGGAGGTTCCGTATTAGTATATATAATACTGTGATAAATATATATATTGTGATGTAATATACTAGGCAACAATTATAGATTAAACTATATATTAGGATGTAATCTACCGTGTGAAATTTGTAGATTGACATATATACACTATGACGTAATCTACTATGTGAAATCGTAGATCAAAATAGATAATGAAATTTGATACAATCGAGTAAGTGAATACTTAATCTTAAAGCTGTGGAAACCTAGTTCATAATAAAGAGAAATTAACATATTTAATTATCACACGTGTTATGCGGGAAATACGGGGATATGATATGGGATAGAATCTTAATTGAGAAACATTAAATTGGGAGATAATAAGGTACATTCGGAGTGCACACTAGATGAGAGGTGAGAATTCTCAAGCGAGAGCCCGAGGATCAAACATGTACATAATACCTGCTTAATGGCATTTGTTAAGCACTTGCTATTTTTAAAATTGGGCTGTGACCCGTTTCCTTGCATAGTATCTTCTCTATTGTATCATGTATATCAGGTATCCAATATTAGGGATGCCGACATAGAATATGGATATCTCGACGGGTTATAACTGCTAGTGGAGAGGCAGATTTGTTTAGACGCTTCCATCGGTTGATACATATATCTCTAGTGTCCACTTTCATTTAGGTCATGTCACCCAGGATTCTAGTTATTTCATTTCTATTCCAGAGATTGTAATCATTTATGTCAGTACTGTTAATATTAATTCTACTTGATGGTAATGAAATATATTAACTGGAGGGTTAATCTAGTCACATTTAATCTTGTTCAGTTGTGATGTAATATTGTCTATTATCACTACTCTTTGTGGAATGGTTTTTATTAAATTAAAAATGGAAAAGTTTTGACATTAGCTTAATTATTTATTAGGTGAATTAATAAAAAAAAAAATTTCGATAGTGATGCTAAGAATGAACCAACTGGATATTCTAATTTAAATTAATAAAGGACTGATCACTCGATATTTAATTAGGCGGGGTGTCATAGGTGGTATTAGAGCATCAGGTTATAGTGTCCTTAGGATCTGTACGTCTTTCTACATTTCAGTGTAGCGTTCTTTGATGTAGAGGCCTATTATTAGGATGTTTATTCCTCTGCGTATTACAACTTACATGCTCCTTCCAGGAAATATTATCGATGAAATTCTTACAAGCTCGGTCAGGCATCGAGAACTAGCGAGGGTTATTAGAAGAACAATAGGAGGAGGACTAAGCTAAAGATTTAGAGCATTTTGGGAAAATGGTGAGTTAGATATAACTGACCAAAATTGTTGTTCAGGCTCAGGACAATAAAGGAGTCATTCGGGAGCGGTAGATTTCCTAAGCACCGTGACGTTTATGCCGTTCCAAACTTACCCAACACTATCAGTGAAGGGTGAGGGAATCTGAAGGAATTTTGTGAAGGAAGAAATCCAAAGGCAAATATGTAGGGTGAAGTGTAGTAATACCTACGACTTGAATATTTAGGGCGAAATTTTTGTACACAGGAGAAATCTAAAGTGATGAGAGGTAGACATCACATATAAAGAAGCATGTTTGAACCTAAAATGAGAAATTTGGGTATGGTTCGATCATGAAATTGTCCATTTCTTATTTTAATTTGTATATGTATGGAAGTTCAAAATTTATCTCATATGGGTAAGCAAGAAAACCCAACGCGAGAGAGCAGTCAACTTTCTTAATGAACTCCTTACCCAGCAACTAAGGGGTAAATAGAAGATAAGAAGAGTTCCTTGTTGTGAAAGTACTCGTGAGATAAATACTAAAGTGTGGGTGAGATATATGACGAAGATGACTAGGGACAATTTCGTAAAGGAATTTGTAACCACTTCGAGAAGAATGGGAGCCCAGAGGGTTGGGAAAACCTATCTCAAGGACAAGATTAAATTCAATGGTGATAGTGAAACATTACCGATAGTTATACCCAGTAGGGGAACCTATTTAAGTCCGTACTAATCAGCGACGAATTCATTCAAGACCAGAGAGGTCGACAATGTGTTCCATAGGAACAGTGGAGGCAAAAGAACAACGAAGATAAAAATTAGGACGTAAGACTGCCAAGTCCGAGGGAAAGACCTTCCAAAATGGTCGGTGGGACCAGTGATGGGGAAATGGCTCAAAAATATTTTCTTATGTGTACAGAGTGGGACTACCACTATTGAATGTGTCCACATTGAGAAGTGGGACCGATAAGGTTGAGAATAGTAAACCATAACAGTTAGGCATAATAACTGGAGGAGTGAGATTTCCAGCAAAAGTATTAGGTCAAGAGAATTGGGCCCATGAATTTACAACCAGAGAAGTGGTAGGTTTAGGCAGAGATTTGAGGCCTAGAGATTTTGGGCCAACATTTCAAAGATGAGTATGTAAGCCACATAATATAGTAAATTACCCACAATGAGGAAGGGACAACAATTGGGAGAAATACTTGATGCATAACGATTTCAGATACTCTTGGGTCGTGTTGGTAGCTACGTGATGGGACCTTATGAATCAGGTAAAACTGATGAAGTGTTGTTTCATCCTTGTAAGTAAAGGACTAGTTCAAGTGAAAAGTGTGTCACAATATATATACATGAATTTTAAACACTAAAATTGTGTGCGAGTCGAGTTTAGTGAGTATGTTAGTCTTAACAGTCTGGTAATAAATGTATTTATCATGAGTAGCAGGACTTTTTAATGTCGCCCGTCAATGAGCCAGGTGAGCACTACAAACATACTTTATCGTTATAATTTACAACTGCTTTGAGTTAGCATGTATAGCCCATTATGGCAATGTGTAGTAATTAATTACCGAAAGTTTGAACGATAGCATATTGAGTGATAGGACTATCGCACTGGATACTCCGAGCGGACTAATATTATTTTTGTGAGGCGGCACCTGAAATAGGGTTGGGACTATATTGCTACGTATGTATGAAAATTTCATGGAATTATAGACCTCATTGAGTATGTTGTCTAGCTATATGTGATCCCAATGCGTAGGGATTTATTTATATATGTGACTCAGGAAACAATGTGTTCTTTATCAGGCAGTGAGATATAGCTCGCGATATATATAACGTCGCGAACTTGGGATAGTGAGAGCGCCATGTTTCATGTGATTTCTAAGTGGCATAAGTAGATTTATGTGTAAACCTACAAAAAGTGTGGGAAGGTATATATTATGGACTGAGGGATTAACGGATCTCGATAGTCGACTATGTTAGGTAGTAGTGTGTTTGGGGGTTCCTTATTTGGATTTCGCTTTGCGAGACATCCCACACATGAAACTAGCAAACGTCGAGAGTTAGAGAGAAGTTTGGTCGATAGTACATGTATTTCGTACTTTGATCATTGTACATTTACAAGAATATAATTAAAGGTTGATAATTCCACTATGACTTAAGGTCGGAAGAGTCGCCTAGTTCTGATAAGAAAACTAGTAAGAATGGTTACATCATGAATACAAAAGCATGATTTGTGCAATAATGCACAAGTTATAGGTTGTATGGGATCCCTTGGTAATTGAAAATATTGTATCAAGTAGTAGATTATGATTGTCTTGTGACTTCGACAACATTTAGCTAGGTAAGTCGAAGCTTATTCTGTTAGATTTTTTAGATGCTTATGTTTCACTAGAAACTAATTTTTAGAGCAATGGGAAAGATATGTGATGCGCGGTGAGGCAAAGTCACATAGATCAAGGTTAGAGGTACATTTGAGAGAATATAAGATGTATCATGTTATAAATGACAGTGGTGATGGGATTTAATGAAGAAAAATATTGGTAAATTCATTTTTACAATGGGTCACCTGTCTATTGGTAAAGGGGGGAGATCCAAAACCAACTGGGGTTTCTTCAACCATTAGGGATTCCTAAGTAGTAATGGGAAAGAATTTCCAAGGATTTTATTGTGGAAAGGGTCACGATACTATATGGTGATACATTACACCAAAAATAGGAATCTAGTACGGTTTAAAACTGTGTGAGATCAAATCTAGCACAGTTTTGAACCGTGCCAGAATCAGGTGTTCCAAAATGGCCAGTTTTTTCTGGCACGACTCAAAAGTGGGCCAGATTTGACCAAATAGGAACACTTCTGGTACACTTTTAAACTGTGCTAGAATTTGATATTTCTGGCACACTTTTGGCACAGTTTTGAGTTGTGCCAGATTGAGCACATTTTGATAAACTTTTGGCACAATTCAAAACCATGCCAAAATTTAATACACTTTTGTCGCAATTTTGAACTGTGCCAAATTTTTCGATAAAAGAAAACAAATTAATTATTTGAAAACAAGAAAATTCACAAATTGCAAATTTCGAAAGTTTTTGACAAACTAATGTGCATACAAACTTTAAAATATTAGAAATAATAATAGTTCACAGACCAAAAAAATTGGGCAGAGTTTCCCCCATTTTTTGGACATTCTAAGACCTCTTAATATCATACCTACATAATGTAAAGCCCGCACGACCATAAAATATAACAATAAAATTACAAAAGCCCGCACGACCATAAAAGCTAACAATAAAATTACAAAAGTTCGCACGGATATAACACAAAAAAATATAACCCTGAATATTAACCACATTAAGTAAATAATCCTCTTGTTGTAGACCATTGACTTCATGTGTTCCACATGGATAAAAGCTAATGGCAAAATGTTATGCTGTAAAAAAATAAGATACAAATGGAGATGATGTTAGTAACTGAGTAATTTAAAAAAAAATCTTATTCAAGATGAAAACTTATATATACGAATTAAAATTATTATTTTATTCACAAATCGATATTGTGGTGACTACATGGTGAGCTCCTAGGAGTTACATTAGTCCCATGAGATGTGTTAGTGCTTCTTACTGGGCCGTTTAGGGACTAATTTAAGTTCTCACCCTCAAATAACATGTTTTTAAACCTAATCTAGATATTTTCAAATTATTGTCATATTCTCAAATCGGTAGGCACGTGACTACACGATCAGTTCCTATAAGTTACATTGGTCCCGTGCAAGGTGTTCGTGCCTTTTACGGGGCCATTTGGGAGCTGGTTTGGGTTTAAACCCTCAAATAACATGTTTTAAGCCTAATCTAGATATATTCATATTATCATCATATTCTCAAACTGAGAGAACCGTGACTATGTGGTCAGTTCCTAAAAGTTACAATGGTCCCATGAGAGGTATCCATGCCTCTTATGATGACGTTTGGAGGTTGGTTTAGGATTTCACCCTTTAATGACTTGTTTTTAAGCCTAATCAAATTATTTTCATATTATCGTCATATCCTCAAATCGGGAGTCCCGTGACTACGCGATCAGTTCCTACAAGTTACATTGGTCCCGCACTAGGTCTTCGTACCTCTTATGGGGACGTTTGGGGGATGGTTTAGGTTTCCCCCCTTTAACGATTTATTTTTAAGTCTAAGTGTTGATTTTTGAAAATTATCATAATATTCTCAAATCATGAGTCCCATGACTATGTGGTCAAATCTTACATGTTGCATTGGTTATTTTCGAGGTGTTCGTTCCTCTTACAGTGACATTTGGGGGTTGGTTTAGGTTTTCACCCTTTAACAACATGTTTTTAAGCTTAATCTAGATATTTTCAAATTATCATCATTTTCTCAAATTGAGAGTCCCGTGACTACGCGGTCAGTTCCCACAAGTTACATTTGTCCCGTGCGAGGTGTCCATGCCTCTTACGGGGATGTTTCAGGGATGGTTTAGGTTTTCACCCTTTAAAGGCTTGTTTTTAAGTCCAAGTGTTGATTTTTGCAAATTATCGTCATATTTTCAAATCATGAGTCCCGTGGCTATGAGGTCAATTCCTACAAGTTACATTGGTCCCGTGCGAGGTGCTCGTGCCTCTTTTGGTGACATTTGGGGGTTGGTTTGGGTTTTCACCTTTTAACGGCTTATTTTTAAGTCTAAGTGTTGGATTTTAGAAATTATCATCATATTCTCAAATCATGAGTCCCATGACAATGCTGTCAGTTCCTACAAGTTACATTGGTCCCGCGCGAGGTGTTCGTGCCTCTTATAGTGATGTTTGGAGGCTGATTTAGATTTTCACCCTTTAACGGCTTGTTTTTAGGTCTAAGTGTTGATTTTTTTAAATTATCGTCATATTCTCAATTCATGGGTCCCGTGACTATGCGTTCAGTTCCTACAAGTTACTTTGGTCCCGTGCGAGGTGTTCGTGCCTCTTACGGGGACATTTGGGGGATGGTTTAGGTTTTCCCCTTTAATGGGTTATTTTTAAGTCTAAGTGTTTATTTTAGCAAATTATCATCATATTCTCAAATCGAGAGTCCCGTGACTATTCAGTCAGTTCCTACAAGTTACATTGGTCCCGTGAGACGTGTTCGTGCCTCTTACGGTGAGGTTTCGGGGTTGGTTTAGGTTTTCACGCTTGAATGGATTGTTTTTAAGCCTAATCAAGATATTTTCAAATTATTTTCATATTCTTAAACTTTGATACCCGTGACCACACAGTCAGTTCCTACAAGTTACATTTGACCCGTGCGAGTTGTTCGTACCTCTTATGGGGCCGTTTGAGGGTTGGTTTAGGTTTTCACCCTTTAACGACTTATTTTTAAGACTAAGTGTTGATTTTTGCAAATTATCATCAAATTCTCATATCGGGAGTCCCGTAGCTATGCGGTCAGTTCCTATAAGTTACATTGGTCCCGTGTGAGGTGTCCGTACATCTTACGGCAATGTTTGGGGGCTGGTTTAGGTTTTCACCCTTTAATGGCTTGTTTTTAAGTCTTAAGTGTTGATTTTTGGAAAATATCATCATATTCTCTAATCATGAGTCTCGTAACTATGCGGTCAGTTCCTATAAGTGACAATTGTTCCGTGCGAGGTGTCTATGCCTCTTCATGGGACGTTTGGGGGCTGGTTTAGGCTTTCAGCCTTTAACCACTTATTTTTAAGTTTAAGTGTTAATTTTTTAAAATATCATCATATTCTCAAATCGGGAGTCCCGTGACTACGGGTCAGTTCCTAAAAGTTACATGGGTCTTGTGTGAGTTGTTTGTACCTCTTACGGGGACGTTTGGGGGATGGTTTAGGTTTTCACCCTTTAACAGCTTGTTTTTAAGTCTGAGTGTTTATTTTTGGAAATTATCATCATATTCTCAAACCATGAGTCCCGTGACTACGAGGTCAGTTTCTACAAGTTACATTGGTTTTCGTGCGAGGTGTTCATGCCTCTTACAGTGATGTTTGAGGGTTGGTTTAGGCTTTCACACTTTAACGTCTAGTTTTTTAGCCTAGTCTAGATATTTTCAAATTATCATCATTTTCTCAAATCGGGAGTCCCGTGACTATGCGGTCAGTTCCTACAAGTTACATTGGTCCCGTGCAAGGTGTTTGTACCTCTTACGGGGACGTTTGGGGGTTGGTTTAAGTTTTCACCCTTTAACGACTTATTTTTAAGTCTAAGAGTTGAATTTTGCAAATTATCATCATATTCTCGAATCATGAGTCCCGTGACTACGCGGTTAGTTCCTACAAGTAACATTGGTCATGTGTGAGGAGTTCGTGCCTCTTATGGTGACGTTTGGGGTGGGTTTAGGTTTTCACCCTTCAAAGGCTTATTTTGAAGTCTAAGTGTTAATTTTTTCAAAGTATCGTTATATTCTCATATCATGAGTCCCGTGACTACGCGATCAGTTCCTATAAGTTACATTGGTCCTGTGCAAGGTGTTCGTACCTTATACGGTGACACTTGGGGGTTGATTTAGGTGTTCACCCTTTAACGGCTTGTTTTTAAGTCTAAGTGTTGATTTTTACAAATTATCATCATATTCTCAAATCATGAGTCTCATCACTATGCGAGCAATTTCTACAAGTTGCATTGGTCCCGTGCGAGGTGCTCATGCCTCTTACGGTGACATTTAGTGGTTGGTTTAGGTTTTCACCCTTTAATGACTTATTATTAAGCCTAATCTAGATATTTTCAAATTATCATCATTTTCTCAAATCGGGAGTCCCATAACTATGCGGGCAGTTCCTACAAGTTACATTGGTCCCGTGCGAGGTGTTTGCACCTCTTACGGGGACATTTGGGGGTTGGTTTAGCTTTTCACCCTTTAACGGCTTTTTTCCAAGTCTAAGTGTGGATTTTTGTAAATTATCAACATATTCTCAAATCATGAGTCCCGTGAAAATGCGGTCAATTCCTACCAGTTACATTGGTCTGGTGCGAGGTGTTCGTGCCTCTTACGGTTACGATTGGGGGCTGGTTTAGGTTTTCCCCCTTTGACGGATTATTTCTAAGTCTAAGTGTTGATATTTTCAAATTATCATCATATTCTTAAACCTAGATACCCATGACTACACGGTTAGTTCCTACAAGTTACATTTGTCCCGTGCGAGTTGTTCGTGCCTCTTATGGGGCCGTTTGGGGGTTGATGTAGGTTTCACCCTCTAACGGCTTGTTTTTAAGTGTGTAAGTGCTGATTTTTTAAAATTATCATCGTATTCTCAAATCATGAGTCTCATGACTACGCGGTCATTTCCTACAAGTTAAATTGGTCCCGTGCGAGGTGTTCGTGCCTCTTACTAGGACGTTTGAGGGATGGTTTAGGTTATCCCCTTTAACGGGTTATTTTTAAGTCTAAGTGGTAATCTTTGAAAATTATCATCATATTCTCAAATCGGGAGACCCGTGAGTACGCGGTCAGTTCCTACAATTTACATTAGACCCCGAAGACGTGTTTGTGCCTCTTACAGTGACATTTGGGGGTTTGTTTAGGTTTTCACGCTTTAACGACTATTTTAAGCCTAATGTAGATATTTTCAAATTATCGTCATATTCTTAAACCTTGATACCCGTGACTTCACGGTTAATTCCTACAAGTTACATTTGTCCCGTGCGAGTTGTTCGTACCTCTTATGGGGCCGTTTTGGGGGCTGGGTCAGGCTTTCACCCTTTAACAGCTTATTTTTAAGTCTAAGTGTGGATTTTTGCAAATTATCATCATATTCTCAAATCGGGACTCCTGTAACTACACGGTCATTTCCTATAAGTAACATTAGTCCCATGCGAGGTGCTCGTACATCTTTCTGGGACGTTAGGGGGCTGGTTTAGGTTTTCACCCTTTTACGGCTTGTTTTTAAGTCTTAAGTGTTGATATTTTTAAATTATCGTCATATTCTCAAATCATGAGTCCCACGACTACGCAGTCAGTTCCTCTAAGTATTGGTCCCGTGCGAGGTGTACGTGCCTCTTATGGGGACGTATGGGGGCTGGTTTAGGTTTTTACCCTTTAACGGCTTGTTTTTAAATCTAAGTGTTGATTTTTATAAATATCATCATATTCTCAAATCGGGAGTCCTGTGACTACTAGTCAGTTCCTAAAAGTTACATTATTCTCGTGCGAGGTATTTGTACCTCTTACAAGGACGTTTAGGGGCTGGTTTATGTTTTCACCCTTTAACGGCTTATTTTTAAGTCTAAGCATTTATTTTTCCAAATTATCATTGTATTCTCAAACCATGAGTCCCGTGATTACGCGGTCAGTTCCTATAAGTTACATTGGTCCCGTGCAAGGTGTTCCTACCTCTTAAGTGACGTTTGGGGGTTGGTTTAGGTTTTTACACTTTAACGGGTAGTTTTTAAGCCTAATCTAGATATTTTAAAATTATCATCATTTTCTCAAATCGGTAGTCCTGTGACTACGCGATCAGTTCCTACAAGTTACATTGGTTCCGTGTGAGGTGTCCATACCACTTACGGGGACGTTCGGGGGCTAGTTTAGGTTTTCACCCTTTAACGGCTTATTTTTAAATCTAAGTGTTTATTTTTTCAAATTATCGTCATATTCTCAGATCATGAGTCCTGTGACTACGCGGTCAGTTCCTACAAGTTACAATGATCCCGTGCGAGGTGTTCGTGCCTCTTATGGTGATGTTTGGGGTCTGGTTTAGGTTTTCACCCTTTAACGGTTTGTTTTTAAGTCTATTTTGATTTTTATAAATTATCATCATAGTCTCAGATCATGAGTCTCGTGACTATGCGGTCAGTTCCTACAAGTTACAATGGTCCCGTGTGAGGTGTTCGTGCCTCTTATGGTGTGTTTGGGGGCTAGTTTAGGTTTTCACTCTTTAACGACTTGTTTTTAAGTCTAAGTGTTGATTTTTGCAAATTTTCATCATATTCTCAAATCACGAGTCCCGTGACTATGCGATCAGTTCCTACAAGTTACATTGATCCCGTGCGAGGTGTTTGTACCTCTTACGGGGACATTTGGGGGTTGGTTTAGCTTTTCACCCTTTAACGGCTTTTTTCCAAGACTAAGTGTGGATTTTTTTAAATTATCAACATATTCTCAAATCATGAGTCCCGTGAAAATGCGGTCAATTCCTACCAGTTACATTGGTCCTGTGTGAGGTGTTCGTGCCTCTCACGGTGACGTTTGGGGGCTGGTTTAGGTTTTCCCCCTTTGACGGCTTATTTTTAAGTCTAAGTGTTGATATTTTCAAATTATCATCACTTTCTCAAATCGGGAGCTCGTGACTACGTGGTTAGTTCCTACAAGTTACATTGGTCCCATGTGAGGTGTATGTACCGCTTACGGTTAGTTCCTGCAAATTACAGATGATGAGATTTGCAAATTACAAACAAACATTTTAATTTTGTAGGACTCGTATGAAGTACAATGGGAAATACAAATAATGAGATTTGCGAATTATTTTGGATAGGAATTTTTGGGTTTGACTGCGTCTCAGTTTCCCTCGAACAAGTTTCTTAGAGATTTCTCTGTTGCCAAAATTTCTCATGTGAGTTCATGCACAAATTCAACCCCTCAAAACCTTTATTTTTTATTTTTACCCCTAAACTATACAAGGGGATGATGTATATAAGAGAGGGTTTAGTTTTTGTTTTTCAAAACCGGGGTTATGTCTAATTAAAGGGATACCTTATTAAAGGCCTCTTATATATTAGTCACATTTAAAAAAAGTTTCATCATATCTGTACTACTAAACTATTAGATAATACCTATAACTTAAATTAAAAAAATTATATAAGCAGAATATTGATCATGTTTTCCATTGTCATTAATATGTAAATAAAATTAAAGTGGTATTCATGTTTTTTTTGTACCCTATAGGGTGCGACTCTCCTTATTCTTTCCATAAATGGTTGTCTTGGAAGTATTGTTTGCTATAAAACATCATCGTCTCCAGTTGCAGTTTCTTCACTCAAATTAAAATTTATACCTATTTCGCAATGAGTTTTTTTTTGGATGTATAATGGTTCACCCATGTAATAAAGTCGTCATATTGATGTACACTTTTAACCAAATAAATCTCGAATTCTCTCATCCAATCCAATGGTACACAAACATAAAACAAGAAGCTAAAAAACTTACCAAACATACATTTGAACCCTCATAATCCAATCAAAGGGCATACAACACAAAATACAGTATAACAGAACAGGAAAAAAATCAAAAGAGTATATACTGACCGTATCAGGAACGAGGGCGTTAACATGATACTAAGAATCTTTTAAGGAGGATATGTCAATTAAATTTGCCAAAATATTATTAACCATGTAAGTCTGTTATGAAAACTGGGGGGTATCTGACAACTCAAAAAATCCATCAAAGTTAATCTTCAGTAATATTAACAGAATATGACCTGCACATAGTCTCCTAGAATTCAGTGGGCTTAACATCCTTATCTTTGTTAATCTTCTTCTTGGAAGTATACATCTTGACAGGTCTGATTTTATCATCGCAACGGTTTAGAGAACATAATTGAAAGAAAACTCATCATTAATAGCTGAACAATTTTAGTATAACAGTTGAGTGGTATGTGATCAAATAATAAAAATTATCATAACTATTGTCACAAAGACAAATTGTGTCTATTAAATAATGCTGAAAATGGAATATACATGGATAAGCACACACAGAAACTTAATAGAAATTGGCATAAAGTGGTTCTTCGATGGCATCCATCGATCTCCTATCAGGTGGCACAACTGGAAATTTTAAAATACAATTCAAGGTTTCCATCTCAAACACAGTAAGTCTGCCTAATAACAAAACAAGGAACATTCACCCTGTTAAATTTTTGGATTAATATTATAGATATTAGACTTCTTTATAAAAATAGGGTAAAACTGTAGTTAAATTGAAGTTTACCACCCAATTTAGATTATAAGTAATTAGGTATTACACTAGAGTTTAAGGTCTAACTTTATCCTTTGTTTATTTTGAAATCTTTGGTATGAGGAGAAAAGACAGAAGGGAGAAGCTCGCTCTGTACGTGTGTGTAAAGAGGCATCCGGATATTACTACCAATTAGACATGTTTACATACTGTATATAATTCAATCTAATAAAAAATATATTCTTACAAATATCATTCAAGCCATATGTAGGTTCAATCTCAAAATAATCCGAAGCCAAAGAGCAAAATACATGTAGTGAAAATAGAACCCAATTGAAACGAATGTGATTGAAACATACCGTGCGGTGGAGGGGAAACCTAGCTTCTGGCCGAGAGGTCTTAGAGATAGGGTTAAGTTGGTTTAAAAGGCACAACTACCAGAACAAGATGTAAACCACTCCTAGCCCCACTCTCGTAATCATCTATTGATTTCTTCTTCTTCTTGGCCCCACCACCTCCAACACGAGCCGTTTCTTCAAAAACCCTAGGCTCTACCACCGCCGGTGCTATCGGAGCAACCACGCGATCGCCGTCGCTCTTCTTCTCCTAGTCCTAGCCGCAATCCCCTCAGTAGGATTAGGATTAGGATTAGGATTAGGATTCGGGATTTGCGTGAGAGAGAGAGAGAGAGAGAGAGAGAGAGAGAGAGAGAGAGGGAGGGAGGCAATATTGAGATAGGAGAGAGAGCGAGAGAACAAAAATCATTTAGGGGATTAATTTTTTTTAGGATATTTATATTTTAGTGAAGTGTTCTCAATTTTGGCACACTTTTAAACAATGATAAACTTTAGCACGGCTTAAAAGTGTGCCAGATTATTATTAAATAGTGCCAAAATTTGGCACAGTTTTAAACTGTGACAAATTCTTACTATCAAGGTGTGCCAAATTTGTGATTTTGGTGTAGTGATAGTGGATCGGTTGACCAAAGTATCTTCCGTTATAATAGTTAGGATTTATCATACTACGGGATCGTATGCAAAGATCTTTATAAACGAGATAGTGAGGTTACATAGGGTACCGTTTAATATTGTGTTTGATTGAGACAAGATCTTTGTCTTTTGATTCTGGAAGAATGTTCACGAGGCCATATGTATTGAGTTGTGATTGAGTACAACTTATTATCTGCAGATGAATGTGAAGAACAAGCTAACTAATCAGATGTTGGGAAAATAATTATATGTGTACCCTTGGTTCTTAGGTGAGGACGAGATCAATCCCTTCCACGATTTGATTTTTGTACAATAACTCATTTAAGTATACTTTTGGGCATAGTGTCTATTAAGGTAGGGCAAGGTAATCCTCGTTGTTGTCCTGGTTGTTAGAAAAATGGGGGGGACCAAGTATTATTGCAAAAATCACATATGGGTTGATACTTAGAGTATATAATGTGTGTAAAATATATACTACACAAATAACCTACTTGTGTGCGATCATCGCGGGACGAGATCGTATATATCTAAAGAGCGATTATTCTACTAAGGCGTGAATAGTAGAAGACTATATATTCAATATCTAAAATAATTTTAAGTAGTGAAACTTAAACGGTAAGGCTTGGTAAAGAACCTATGTAGCAGGATAACCTGGAACTTAAAATGAACATGTGTGAGTTGTTCATTATTTAGGGTATTTGATAGCGTACTATATGGGCGGTACAGAGTAGTTTACTTGTGAGCGCGAGTATATGACACAGAATAGATAGCCATAGTTATTCTTATCTAGGACTTTTTCTGAATTTCGAGACGAAATTCCGTTGTAATGGCGGAATTATGTAACACCCCGTATTTTTAATGATTTTTAAAATGGGATTGATTAGAATTAATTGTGGGATAAATTGAACATTAATCCGGATTTAAATATTACTTGAGCATAAAGTAATATGTCATTTATGATGAATATTACTTAGTGCTTAAAAGTAATATACATACATACATACATATATATATATATATATATGACTATGACTATGACTATGACTATGACTTTACATATGATTATGATTTTATAAATTTTTGCGACTGACGAATACGACAATTATGATAATTAAGTCGGGACGCATGTGTGAGTCGTTTAGGACTATATTTTAATGAAATGAAAATTAAAATATTTTTATGTCATCCAAATGACCATTTTTACTACACTTAAATGTCCAAAAGTGTTTAAATAGTCAAGAAAGTCTACTTAAGTATTTTAGTCATTTTGCATGGAAATTTTAGAGATTTTATACAATTTGGAGAGTTGGTAACAATGAGGTTCATTCACCAAAATTAGAGGAAGATACTTAGGGAGAGTGAGAGACTTTTTTGGATAAAGGAAAAGCCACCTCTAGGAAACCAATAGTCAAAGGCTATTCTACACCATCACCGCCACCGGAAGTTAGCCGAAAAAGATAGAGGACCACCAGTAAACAAACATCCTTAAAGTTTCAGACCTTCAATTTAAAGGCAAGTGAATTAATATGTAAAAATTAGGATGTATAATGCCCATGTTAGAATAGTTATATAATTCTCAGAAAATTGCATGATTTAGAAATAAATCGTGATGATGTTAATGGAATGGTTGATTTGTGAATTATGTATAATAAAACTTCCTCTGATTATATATATATATATATATATATATATATATATATATATATATATATATATATTAATCCACGAATTTGGAAGCATGGATAAAGAAAATTGGGGTTTTATATGATGTTATTGGAGAAATGATAAAAGAAGGATTTTCTAGAAATTAAGGGAAATAGCTTTTTTAATCCAAACCTACTGATGTTGTAGGATTTTTTTAATGATTGGAGATCATTTATATATACTGTCATATCATATGGAAAAAATTATGAGGAGTTTGGTACTTTAAAATATGTGAATTGAAGAAGAAATTGGCTAAACACCTAGGCAAATTCATTCAGAATCATGGCCATACCTGATGGATTGATCGATTGACTCAAGAATCTTGATTGATCAGCTGGATCGATCGATGAAACATTCCCTTCGATTGATCGACCCCTCCTGGATTTGAAAATTGTTTTTTTATAAGGTTTGATTAAATCCCATCTTGTATAAATCTCTTATGGTTACAAATTGAACGAATTAGAACTTAGAGAAGGGAAGTAGTGTCAACTTAAGACCTGACAAATATTATTTTGTACGGATAGAATGGGGGAAATTAACGAGTATGAATTATTCATTACGAGAAGAATATATATATATATATATATATATATATATATATATATATATATATATATATATATATTGGGATTTAAATCAAATAGAGGAGAAATTATGGTTAGGACCAATAGTAAGAGAGTTAATTATACCAGAATAGCCTTAGGCTTATGTGGGATTAATCCTAATATATGAGATAAAAGGGTTAAGAGTTAAGTAGGGATTATTGAGAAATAAACCTAATTGAAGATGATTTTAATTCAAAGAAATTCGGGTGTTGTGATGACGTGGACTTATAGGAAGTGAGTGATTACTTACTAAATTTATATGAGGAATAAATGATTACCTTTCGAGTTATGAGAGAAGCTCATGAATATAATTTAATAAGTAAATTCATAATCTCTAAATACTCAAGATATATGAGATAAAAATACGACGTATGGAAATATTTATATAGGTTGTGCGTGTGCCCTATTGTTATTATATATAGGTGGGGTGAATACTTATATTATTTATATTGTGTGTATAACATACCTACGTTGCTTGCTATCGAGGTGGAGGTTACGTGTTGTGGACGGTCATATCCATGTGGGCATTCGGGGGGATCTTGATTCATACCCTGAGCATAGGACCTTGGACACATGATATCGGTTGAAAATGATAGTTTTGACGATTCAATGAAAGTGGAGGTATGTGCGTGACCCATTTGGATGGGGAGTATGCTCGTCTACAATATTTGTGTTATGAGATTTATGGTTCGTGAGAGACACCGAAACACTTGTCCTTTATGCAGTGAGTGTTGCACCAGGACATGATAGTAGAGTTTGCATATACGGCAGTTGTGTTTGGGAGGTGCCGTATTAGTATATATAGTAGTGTGATAAATATATATATATATTGTGATGTAATCTACTAGGAGAGAATTGTAGATTAAACTATATATGGGGATGCAATCTACTATGTGAAATTTGTAGATTAACATATATGTACTATGAGGTAATCAAGTATGTGAGATGGTAGATCAAAATGGATAATAAAATTTGATTTAATTGAGTAAGTGAATAATTAATCTTAAAGTTGTGGAATCCTAGTTGATAATAATGAGAAATGAACATATTTAATTATCACACGTGTTATGTGGGAAATACGGGGAAATGATATGGGATAGAATCTTAATTGAGAAACCTTAAATTGGGAGATAATAAGGTATGTTAGGCATGCACACTATATGAGAGGTGTTAATTCTCAAGCGGGATCCCGATAATCTAACATGTACAAAATACCTATTTAATGGCATTTGTTAAGCACTCACTATTTTTAAAAATCTTTTACAATCGGGCTCTATCCCATTTCCTTGCATATTCTGTTCTCTATTGTATCTTGTATACCAGGTATCTAGTATCAGGGATGACAACATAGAATATGGATGTCTCGATGGGTTATAACTACTAGTGGAGAGGCATATTTATTTATAGGCTTCCATTCGGTTGATTCATATATCTGTTGTGTCTACTTTCATTTAGGGCATGTCACCCAGGATTCTAGTTATTTCATTTCTATTCCAGAGATTGTAATCATTTATGTCAGTACTGTTAATATCAATTTTGTTTGATGGTAATGAAATATTTTAACTAGAGGTTATTCCAGTCACATTTATTCTTGTTTAGTTGTGATGTATTATTGTCTATTATCACTTCGCTTTGTGGAATGGTTTTTATTAAATTAAAAATGGAAAAGTTATGAGACTAGCTTAATTATTTATTAAGTGAATTAATAAAGGTATTATTTTTCGACAGTGATTCTTAGAATGAACTAATTGGATATTCTGATTTAATTTAATAAAGGACTGATCACCCGATATTTAATTAGGCGGGTGGTCACAATTTCTTTCCCATTTTTTTCACCATTATCGAACCATTACAAGTACAATAAGAATCAAATGAAATTCAACTTTGACATGTTTCTGGTCAAGGAGTGCTTTTTCGAAATGCTTCTAAGATGGGATTTGCCCTTATAGATTCCCAACCTCGCATTCCATCTATAAAACCTTCAGGGGTAAATTTTATTTTTTTGGATCGCACGTGTATTCGTTATCCGTTCAATCCAAACACCCATTATCCCCCAAAACATTCAATTGGTGATGGTTCATTTATTCCGCCCTAGACATGGTTTTAGGTGTTCAAAGAAAATTCTTATTTTTCAAAATGTACGTATTCAAATAAAGGAACACCAGTTTCCCATCAAAGTCAAATTTTATTTTTGGGGGACCCCCAAAATATCAACTTTTGGTATACAGTTTGTTAGAAGTTAAAGTTGTATGTTGTATATATTAGGTTGAATTTTTTTCTTTTTACTTATTATCTAGGGTAATTAGTTAACGTTTTTTATTCTTCTTTTTTGTTATTCTTTATTATATACTGTTTTGCAGAATCTTTGGACTTGTGATGTCTGAAGATTTCTCTATTTTGGGTGGTATCTCTTTCTTTCTCTCTTTAACTTGGTTCTTAATTCCCATTGAGCAAAATGCTAGGTTTAGGTTAGGGGGTGTGGGATATGCTTTAAATTTCTTTTTGAGTTCCATTATCGTATTACATGTTCTTCTAAAGCATGCTTTGTTGTAGAAAAACAAAAACAAAATTCAAAAATAGTTTCTTTCTTTTGTATCCTTTATTGGGCATTTTGCCTTAGTTTTCAATGGTAAATTCAAAATAAATTCCCGATGAAATAGATAATTCAATGATGCATGTTCTTGATTTTAAAAGTTATTAGACTTTAGTCCTTGAATCATTAATATTATGAAAAACTTCATGAATTAAACTTTAAACTCATGAGGACATGAGCTTTTCTTATTTAAATGATCTCGTTTAAGGTTTTTATAACTCTCTAATCATTTGTTACATTGTTTATACTTACACCAAGTGAACTTTTTGCTTTTGTGAGTGTTTATATGTTACTATTTCCTCGTTAAAAACATTAAATTCATACGTAATCTCATTATTCTTTCATTTATCGTTCATTAATTGAGTTCATTATGAAATGTATTATTTGAGCATGATTTTAAAAGTTGTATTGAATTGAAAATTGTGTAAACTTTAGTAAAGGATCATACGTCGTCTTTTTTATTACGCCCATATTTAGCTTGAACTCACCTTATATGCTTCCCCTCATTAACTCCCTTGAGCCTAATAAAGCCTTTCGTTTCAAAATCCAAAATTCTATACCAACTCCAAATTCGAGTTTTGAACCATATAAATCACCTTATATACCTATGTTTGGAATGATACTTTGGATTGGAAGATGTACTTGTTATGTGGTTGCAATTAAACATTTGACAGTGTGAAAGAAGGTAAATTGAAAGAGAAAACAAAAGAAAAGAGAAAAGAATAAAACAAACAAAAAAGAGGAGAAAAAGATAAAAATAAAGGAAAGATAAATTAGTTCCTTGATGTAAATAATATTCAATCATATTTGTCTCTTTCCAATGGTATATCCAATGCTTGTTATTCAAATCATTTTCCAATTTTAAAATTTTCCACAATTTTGCATTATCCCAGGTGTTTCATCCCTAAACACCTTTAAATACATACATATTCATTTAATTTCATAAGCTTAACCACAAGACTATGATCCATCCCTATCAAGTCCTATGTGATTCTAATTTGAATGTTATTCAAATGTCATTATAACTACGATAATTTGTGAAAATTCTTTTCTCCTCCCTTAATGAATTGTATATTTCATTGAGATGATATATTTTTTATTTTATACATAACATTCTTCATTGATGACATGTCGTGGCCTAGTTTTCATTTATATTTACTCTATATTCCCACATGTCCCATGTGTGTTACACCCCATTCATAGTGATTTCAAACACCATTGAGGATTGATATTATGAACTCTTTAACACTTATTCGTTTTATATAAAAAAAATCAAATCAAACTATTTTCACATGACAACTCGTCCTCCCATATTTATTGTCAATTACGGACTATTAAGTGAATCCAGTCATAATGCTAGTAACATGTTAAAATAATTTTCATTATTATTTAGCTTATTTCATTTATTGATTGGTCAAACTTTTTTAGGAAACTTTGATATTTGTGGATTTCATCCCTGAAAACCCACAAGAGATGACACTTGTCTGCTAGGATAAGCTAGAGGTTTAACATCTTGTTGCATATTCTTAATGCAGTGTCTCTGGATGATGGATGTTTTTTTTGTTTCATCACTGGCGACTAGCAATGTCTATGATAGGGGTGCGATATGTCATGAATATTGTATATTAGCGCCCATTAATCTTATGCATTGTAGCACTTTTCTCTCCGTTATTTCCTAATTTTAAACTCATATGTTGCTTATATATATATATATATATATATATATATATATATATATATATATATATATATATATATATATATGTGTGTGTGTGTGTGTGTGTGACGTTTATCTAAGATTTTATAGATCTTTTAATGCTAAAGGGAGAATTTGGTTGCGTTTTGATATAGTTCATCATTTGATGCAACTTCATGAACATTTTTGTAATTTCAAAACTCTTGGTCCTGGAAGTGGAAGTACAAGGGAGCATATTTCATTAAGTTATCTTCCCATGGTCATAAACAGTACGTCGTTTCGTGTTCGAACGATGATGTTATTGTTGTTTCCCCATTGTCCAACCTTTCCATTTTGAATAACAAATCACCCCTAAAATTGTATCCCCGATTGATCCATGAAAATACTCGATCGATCCATCCTTCAGGTATTTCTTTGGATCAAGAACAATGGCCATTTTCCAGATTCATCAATCGATTGATCGTTATGATCAATCGACCGACACCGCCACTAGATATTTGGCAATTTTGATTATTTTTATGTTTTCCTTTTTCTTCAATCCAACTTACTATATATATATATATATATAGGGTTTTGATTGGAATGTTTTCACATTATCCTCTTTGGGTTTCCAGGCATTTGTGTTGCTATACTTATGCATTCTCTTCCTCCATATAATTAAACCTTCAATTGTTATATTCTTGCTTTATTAATTAGTTTCAAAGTTTTGTTAAATATTTTCTACCTAAATTTATTGGTTTCCTGTATATTTATACTTTTAATTTGCTTGGTAGCTAAGTTAGTTTAGGTTGAGATTGATTGAACACACCTTGGATTAAATGGTTGATTTTCTTTGGCGATGAATTAGATTAGTTTAAATATTATAGGTTGTTCTTAATTTTATGCCTAGGATATTTAACGGTGTATATCATGTATGCATCGTCTTTATGACCTTGCATGCGTAATTTCTAGGATATTTGTTGGCACCAAAATCATAGCAGGCTTTTACGATAATTTAGGGGTTGAAAACTCTAGGTTTGATTAATTCATGAAATGTTATTTAATCTTGATAAAATTGTATTCCCTTGTAACCATTTATAGTAATTAACCTTGGGTGAGGGATATTATTCTCAATCTATAATTTTTACTCATTTTGATTAATCATAGTTTAAATACATGTTGAGATTAATCTTTTATTGAAACTATCACATTTTACACTTTTTATTTTGAAATAAAAAATCAATTAACATCTACCAATATTCCCCATGGATTCGATGCCCAGGCTAGTTGCTATACTCCCATAAATAGTGTACTTATAGTTTAGGTTTCTTCATATCAGTGGGAGCATAAAATATCAATAGGCTAATTAAAAAGGACGTCCAGTTTTCCCGTATTTATCAAATATACCGACTTGTTGCATTTTCTAAATGCAATTGTTCGCCCATAAAAAGTGTCATTTCTATTTTTTATGCTTATCTACTTTTGTTATGGCTCTCTGTTGAACTATTTTTCTTTTGTTTCATCACTACGAGCTAGTAATTTCTAAGTTATGGGTGTGATAAGTCAAGAATATCATATATTTTGCCCTTTTATTCTTATGCATTCTAGAAATTTTTTTCTACGTTATTTCCTAATTTTATGATTATATATTGGTTATTCTCAGTTTTGGATGTATATATGCTTTTCATTTTTTATGTGACCTTTCGTAGGTACTTGAATGCTAGACTGAGCAATTAGATGCATTTAGGGAAATTTATCATTTGACCAAACTTCAAGGGTATTTCGTAATTTGATACTTTTTGATCCACTCAAAAAAACTCACCGGGAGTGTATTTTGTTGAGTTAGATTCAGGTGATCGTAAACAACATGTCATTCTGAGTTCAGATGATGAAGTTAGGGCCATTTTTGTAAGGCCCCCTTGTTCATAAAATGAAGAAGAAGATTCCCAGAAGATAGAGCCCCGATCAATTGGCCAAAAAGGACCAATCGATCGGCCCTTCCAATTTCTTCATGGAATGAATCCAATAAGAATGTATTTAATTTAACCGATTGATCGGACAAATTAGCCGATTGATCCGGGGTACAAGATATTTGACATTTTTCTTTATAGTTTTATGTTCCCTTTTTCCGTTTATTCACTTACGATATATTTGTAAGTTGGATATTATTTTATTATCTAGATTTTGTATTAGGTTTAGTTTAGATTAGGTTTTGGTTGGGATATATTTCTCACACTCTCTCATAGGTTTTCCATCCTGAGTTACTATTTATCATCTTCCTCCATTAATTAAAGCTTCCATTATAGTTTTCTTGCTTTGTTAACTTATTTACTTTCAATATTTCTTGTTTTCCTTTTATTTTTTTCTTTGAATACATTATTTAATATTATTTCTAGATAATTTAGTTTAGGTTGATCGATTGCACTCACCTTGGATTAATTTGTATTCTTTGCAATGGTGATAGTTTAGATTGTCTTTCACGAGTTAGGTTTTTCTTGATATTAATCCTATGATATTTAATGGTGTATATCATGTATCTGTCGTATTTATGACCTTACATGTTTATTCTCATGGATATTTGTTGAGGCCCAAAATTATAGTAGGCTTTTATGATTATTTAGGGGGTCACAACTCTAGGTTTGAATAACGGACAAAATGAGATTTCATCTTGTAATATTTTTCTTCCCATGTAACCATTTATACTAACTAACTAGAGATAAGGTATATTATTCTCAATTTATAGCATTTAACCATTTTGTTAAGCTTAGTTTCAATACATGTCTACATTAATATTTTTTTTGAACAATTATCTTTTACATTTTTATTCAGAACTAATAAATCAATATAAGTCTAGAAACATTCCATGTCAATTCGATACCCGTACAAATCGATATGCTCTCGTAAGAATGTGTTTAAAGTTTAGGTTTTTGTATAGTCGCATATAGCCTTGGGATCCAAAAATAATAATAAGATTAAGTAACACACATGCTTGGTTTTTCACTATTTATCACAAGCCTCATGGCCAGTATCCATTATAGCAATGGCATGAGTATCACGTCTCTCCTAGGGATGCACAAGAACCAACCTAGGCGATTGAGGGTATATTTCTTATTTTTAGGCATGTAGGATAAATTTTGTTTGATACTTGTGCATTTCATCCATTCGTTAGTAGTCCATTTGCTCAGTATTCAGTAATAGCTGATTTAGCATCGAATATGTTGTACATGTTGATTCACCCATGTGTAAAAGTTCACCTATTCGTTATGTGTGAAGAGGGATAGGGGTGGTATTGGTATACTTCGATTTGTAGTCGACTTACTAAGTTATATATGTCTTAGTACGAAGGTATCATGGGGATGAAATGGTTATCTTCTTATCACACTTCTCTTAATATTTATAGTAGGTCCATCATCATTGTTATTGCGATGCAGTAGATGTATATAGTTGAGATGTCGCACCTTAGGGGAGGATCATTGATGAATTTGTATTTCATTGAGGAGGACTCGTCTGATGGATTAATTGTGTCTTTATCCTCATTTCCTATTGTTTGTGATTTTTTTATGCATTCTAGGAGATTCTTAGGTTCCACCTAGTATAGAGATCAAGTTTGTGATGATGTTAGCTCTGGGAACGATATAGATAGCTCGAGTAACTTATCGTACAGATATATATGTGTGTGAGAGAGCTTAGATATAATATTTAATAGCTAGTAGGTCTAAAATTCATTTGGAGGATTACTTCCCCATCGGGAGATTCATTCCTCTTTGTGAAGAAGAAGGATGGATTGTTTAAGATTTGCATATATTATCGGGAGTTGAACAATGTCACCACACAGAATAAGTATTCATTACCCCTTCTTGATGACTTGTTTGACCAGTCGAGGGTATTTCACACGTTTCAAATATTTTTTGAAAAATTTGCAGATTCAGGTGTAGGATGTTTCAAAGATAGTGTTTCTAACTAGATATGATTCTTATGGGTTTATGGTTATGCCATTTGGGGTAACAAAAACACCAACATTTTTTATGGACTTGATAAATTGAGTGTTTTGAGATTTTTTTCAATTAATTTGTCATTGTGTTCATAAATGACATCATGTTTTAAGCTCGAATAATAAACAAGCACGCTCAGCATTTACAGATAGTCTTATAGCTATTACGAGACAATCAGTTATATACAAATTCGAGAAGTGTGGATTTTGATTGAGAGAGGTACAGTTCTTGGGTCACATAATGTCAAAGTCAGGGATATTAGTGGATTTGAGTAAAGTTTCGGCAGTGATGGAGTGTGGACATCCCATGACATTTTTGGATTGACAAGATCCTATCGTCAGTTCATTCTGATCTTCTCCAAGATAGATTCATCTTTGACAAACCTAACAAAGTAAAGGCTGTCATTAATTTGGTATCAGTTTTTCCAGCAGGCTTTCAACAAGTTGAATGTCAAGATGACTTTAGTTCTTAATGATGTATGTTTTAGGAATAAGTGTTCACACTAAACAAACTTAGAGGAGGGTGAATAGATATAAGTTTGATCAATTTTGGAAGGAACAAGTGAAATCACAAATAAGATAGTCAATGCAAAAGCTATCTCCCTTAAAAATACTCTATGGAGTGTGTTTTACTTATGTGTTTTTACAGATATTTTCAAATGAGAGTGTAAAGAACCTATTTATGAGAGGATTTTGAAAATATTCTTCATCATTTACACGAGTTACTTTTTCCATGTGCATAATTTAAGCTGACACTAAAATGTTTTTAGAATCGTGTGAATGGGTCAAAAGATGACCTTGGGAATAGTGGCATGTGAACGGTTTCAATATGGATAGTGTGAACAATTTGAGTAAAATGTAGTCAAAAGCCACAAACAAAGAACATAAAGAACAAGTCATTTACCACTTGGACAACACAAATGCATTTAAAAGATATATCACATCTTCACCATATTAAGAACACATTTTAGAGAACACATGCAACTGTGTGTAGCAAAATGTTAAATCACAAAATTACCAAAAGGATATGTCTTCAAAGTATGTGTCATTGGAATTCTTATGTTGTAGAGCATCTTGCAGGATCTTCAAGTCCATGCAGTATAAATGAAGGTGCCTCACCCTATGATTTAATCCTATGTGTCTTAAATGACTCAACGACTCTAATGATTAGTCATGAAATTTATCCAACTTTAATATATAACAATTACAATACAAAATATTAAATTTTCAATCGCCTTTGGCTATTCCGTGCAAAAGGACAAAAATGAAAATACTCTTGATTACCCCTATAAAACCCACTCCACATTAGCTATATAATGATAGTAGTAGCAAGTAATGCACTTATGAGTCCTAAAAAAAAATTACACATCATATTCGAGTGTAAAACATCAGTCGTAATCATATTAGTATGACTATTCCTAAAATCATATGAAAAAATACAAATAATCATGAAGATAATAACATGGACAAAGTAACTCCACATAATTTGGGGATTCTCTAAAAAATTAATAAGATATAGATGATATAAAGCATGTAATAATGTTAATTATGATATGAATCATCTAAATATCAATGAATACCACAAGTATGTTATCCCTCAACATGAAATATCATAACAAAAGTGTATATGCCCCAAAGTCCCTTAAAATAAATTTTATTCCTCTAAAGAAATAGGCTTGGGAACATATATTGGATCTCCCCTATCGGGTTTCTCTCCTATAGAATATGAAATATAGTATCTCCCCATATCGATGGTTTTCCACCTTTTTTACTCGAAAAAGTCAAAGAGAAGTAAAAAGACATGGATAACATGTATAGCATGATAATCAATCACCATTCACAATGAATTGACAAAAACAACAATGAAAAAGAGAGTAAGTCATGTTAAATGTGACACCCCGACTAATTAAATACCGGGTACCTACTCCTTTATTAAATCAATACAAAATGCCAAGTTGGTTCAGTTAATAGAATCACTGTCGAAAACATTTTAATAATTACTAACCACCTAGTATTTAAAAAGTAAGTTGCCAAATTTTAATTTAAGTCTGATTAACATGCAATACAAGAATAATGGAAGAACAACATAAACCATTCACCACAACGAAGTAAGGAAATAACCAACAAATAGTAATAATTCCGGAGTAAAAACTCCTCACAACAATCCCACGACTGAAATAATAACATAAGTCTGAATCCTGAATTAATTACATGCCCGAAGTCTGAATAACTGAAATAAATAAAATGACTCTAAAAGAAATGGGCGACATGCCCTACAACTGATAAGTGTTGAATATAGAGTCAAGATAGATGAAGCGTCTACAAGCAAAGTCCTGTAACTTTTACAAATAGCTACAGCTCGTCAGCAGAATGAGGATCCTAAGCATGGTGTCCTTGTGGTTGGGCACCTAAAATGGTTTTTACAAAATTAGATTTGAAAGCAAATGGGTCAGAGCCCGAAAGTGGAAATCATTTTAAAAACAACAAGTTTTTAATAACATTAAAACATTAAATGCAAAATACATGTTAGGACGTGCACTCACATGAAATTCTCACCTCTCGACTACATGTGCACTCCTAACGTACCTTACCCATCTAAATGACATATATATCTAACCAAAACGTAATAAGTTCAACCCCTTACTACTTGATCCCCATAATGCATTCTAGCGTTATCAATTAAATAGAGGGCTTTACTTAAACTCAGATTCTCAATTAGTAATACAATTCACTATCAATTAACCCGTTATGTTTTCTCAAAACAATACAATAATTGTATTCACAATATTAACATGAAAGTTCCTATTAATTAAGTGTATATTATTCCCGTCATAAATATACAAAACAAGCACCCCGAGACTAGCTGCGGTGCACACATACTCAACTATCCATCCCGGTACATCACGTACATAAGGATCACGCATTTCGAATCTCTCAGGAATCGTTCTCAGATAACAACATCATAAATAATGGAGGCGAACACAGTCACATCACATGGGTCACGCACATACCTGCGCTCCCACGATCAGCAGACTTATTAACATCCCAATAAGTCCTTCTCTGACCTATGTTCATCGAGGTACTAGTCTAAATCCGGGCAACACAAGGATTAGAGGGCCCTAAGCGAACGTAAACCTCCCGTGATAGCAAGTATGGTAGGTATGTCATACACATAAAATCAATACATATACTAAGTATGCACACATATTAGAAATCACCATAATATATTGGTGGTACACTTCTCAATCTCGTACCGACATATAATGCTACACAATTTATATGTTCCCGATTAGTATAGTAATTTAGGCCGTCAATATTTCCCGCATCGTAATAGACACTCACGTCCTACTTCATAATTTTCCTTAGGTTCAACTACACTTCTAGGTTTTTCTCCTCATTATATCTCAAATGTCCCTACTATATCAATTTATCATCAAGGGAAGGTTATCTATACCATTAAATAAGGTTACGGGACATGCGAAATCAAAACAGGCTAAAAAGCCTAAAATGTCAACTCGTTAAAAGTCTCGTTCGAACGAGAGTTCATTCGAACGAACTGGGCCTTCTAACGATATCTCGTTCGAACGAACATCCCTCTCATTAGAAACCAAAGTGACAACTCGTTAGAAGCTTGTTCGAACGAGCTCGTTCGAATGACCTGGGCAGGTCTTCTAACGAGTGGCCAGATTAGAGCCCAGATTTTCCTTAACTCGTTTTCCCAACTTCTCTTCACCTCTAATCTCACCTAAATGTCATTCCAACAATGTTTCAAGGTATCTAATCCTTCCTAAACATGTTTCAACCGTATTACAACATTTATATGGATTCAAATCACCCTAAACTACATCAAATTATCAAATCTCCACCATTTTTCCCCAAATCTCAAGAACATGAACCCTAGAAAAATCAAGTCATTCATAGACATAACTAAATCCGTTTTTTATGATGTAAAAGGTGTATTTTCATCTGACTAATCATCCTATCAATGTTCTACATGCAATTTCCTCAATAGATTTTTAAATCTCTACATCCAATTAAATGGGTTTTCATCATACTCCAAGAACAATACAATTTGTTTGAATTTCCTACGCATGGAAGAAGCATTCTTTGTAAAAATATGTAATTAAACCACTTGCCTTAAGTGAAACTCTGGATTTGATGACGAATCTGATGAATGGTTCTCTCTCTCTTCTGCAGAATTCCTCCTCCTCTCTCTCTCTCTCCAAGCTTTCTTCTCTAATGGTGGAAATGGAGGCTAGGGTTTGTCTTAGGAACTTTTGGGGCTAATTCTAATAACCCCCGTAGACCTCTAATTTGTTAATGGCTGGTAATGGGTTATTGGGTCTTTTAATTTTCCATTTAAAACTCCTAAAATTCGTTAATCAAAAATCCCAAAATTCTAAAATTACCAAACTACCCTTATACGTTGCCGGTATGGCCTAAAAATGCCCCGGGATCCAAACTAAACCCTCGGCTGGTGTTTTCGGACTATTTCGACCCTTCCGGATGCGTTGGCGCACTCAAAATGACCATACCAGTTTATAGAAATAAAATTCACTTTTTAATTATCATAATTATATTCCATGATGCGACTGTCACACGCGTCTCAACAAGATTTCCAAATTGTTGTATTTCTATCTCACGACAAATCAGTAATTCCATATTCATATATAGCCATATATACTCATTAATATCAAATACTAACTCGCATCTCGCTAGTATTTTTATCCGTATTAATTTCCAATTAATACGCATTTAATTCAATTAATCCCATAAATCAATATCACCAAAATACAGGGTATTACATACTCCCCCCCTAATAACAGAATTTCGTCCCGAAATTCGGAACTAGAAGGTACCTGGTAAGAACAACTCTGGATAAAGTTCTTGCATATCATCCTCGCACTCCCATGTGGACTCCTTCACATTATGATGTCTCCACTGAACACGCATTAACGAAACTATCTTTGACCGTAGT
Source organism: Sambucus nigra (assembly GCA_949130495.1). Taxonomy (NCBI): domain Eukaryota; kingdom Viridiplantae; phylum Streptophyta; class Magnoliopsida; order Dipsacales; family Adoxaceae; genus Sambucus; species Sambucus nigra. Next base: position 302,093,136 of record OX422207.1, on the reverse strand, counting down.
TTCCGCTCACTTCGGTCCAAAATAGCAATCGGCCCCTCCTCGTAGGAGCTATCAGGCTGGAGATCGATGTCCTCCAAAGAAATATGAGAATGAGCCAAATCGTCTCTAAGATATTTCCTTAGCGAGGAAATATGAAACACATCATGAATCCGATGCAAATGTTCCTGTAATCCAAGCCTATAAGCAACCGGTCCAATCCGCTCAATAATAGGAAATGGTCCCACATATCTCAGTGCCAACTTCCCTTTCTTCCTAAAGCGCATAATCCCATTCATAGGAGATACTCTGAGCAAAACCTGGTCCCCCACTTGGAACTCCCTGAAGAATCTCTTCCCATCAGCATAGCTCTTCTGCCGATCCTAAGCTACCCGAATGCCACTTCGAATCAATTATATCCTTGCCGAAGTATCCTGAATCACCTCCGGCCCAAGTAGTTTGTTGTCCCCCACCTCCAACCAACATGCTGGGGAACGAAAAGGTCTACCGTACAACGCCTAAAATGGAGCCATGCCAATGGTGAACTGGTAGGAGTTGTTGTAAGCAAACTCTACCAATGGAAGATACTGCTCCCATCCACCCTCGAAATCAATGATGCACATACGTAGCATGTCCTCCAACATCTGGTTTGTATGCTCGGTCTGTCCATCGGTCTGCGGGTGATACAATGTACTCAACCGCAATTCCGTGCCCATGGCCTCCTGAAAACTCTCCCAAAACCGTGAAACAAATATCTTGTCTTGGTCAGACATGATATTTAAGGGCACAGCGTGAAGTCTCACTATCTCTGAAATAAAGAGCTGGGCATACTGTCCCGTAGTGTAGTCTGTCCTTACGGGTAGGAAATGACCCAAATGGAGTCGTGACCTCTCAGTGACGTAGGCAACCCGGTGATAAAGTCCATGGATATGCTCTCCCACATCCACATCGGGACCTCCAATGGTTGTAGAAGTCCTGCCGATCTCTGATGATCCACTTTTACCAGTTGACAAGTGGCGTATTTAGAAACAAACACGGCAATATCCCTCTTCATCTCGCTCCACCAATACTGACGTCTCATGTCTTGGTACATTTTGTCCCCACCGGGATGTACCGCGAATCGTGAGCCGTGCGACTCTGCCATCACCTCGTGCCGCAATTCCTCCCCTTCCGGAACTACCAATCTCCCATTGAAGCGTAATCCCCTATCTGAGCTAACGGTATAGGATTCAGCTCCCTCTGCTAGTAATTGAACTATCAGCTCCTGACAGAATGAGTCATCTGCTTGTGCCTTTACCACTCTCGTGACAATCTGCGGTGTAACAGTCATTACTGACATGAATGATCGGGCCACTGCATCCTGGTGTCCCAATTCTTTCCACTTTACCTTCCACACCCCTGCCACCTCATCAATAGGTCTGCGGCTCAACGCGTCTGCTACCACGTTAGCCTTCCCCGGGTGGTATTAGATATCGAACTGATAATCCTTCACGAACTCAATCCACCTCCATTACCGCATATTCAACTCCTTCTGCGTGAATAGGTACTGTAGGGACTTGTGGTCCGTGAATAATCAAAACTTCTCCCCCAAAAGGTAATGTCTCCAAATACGAAGGGCAAATACAACTGCCTCCAACTCCAAGTCATGAGTGGGGTAATTATTCTCGTGAGGATTCAGCTTACGGGATGCATAAGCAATGGCCTGAATCTCCTGCTGTAATACACCTCCAAGTCCTTGCAAGGACGTATCGGTGTAGACTAGATACTCAACTCCCGGTCTCGGTAATGCTAACACAGGTGCTGAGGTCAACTTATCCTTTAACTCATCGAATGCCAACTGACAGGCATCACTCCAGATGAACGACACACCTTTACGAGTCAGATGTGTCAAAGGACTTGCTATCTTCGAAAATCCCTGAATGAACCTCCTATAGTATCCTGCTAATCTCAAGAAACTACAGATCTCAGTTGGTGTCGTGGGCCGTCCCCACTCCCTCACCGCGGATACCTTCCCCGGATCAACATATATTCCCCGGTCGGAAATAATATGTCCCAAAAACTGGACCTCCTTCAGCCAAAACCCGCATTTCTCATATTTTGCATACAGCTCGTTCTGACGTAGTGTCTGCAAAACTTACCTCAAATGCTCGGCATGCTCCTCCTCTGTCTGGGAGTAAACCAGAATATCATCGATGAAGACAATGACAAACTGATCTAGGAAATCCCTGAACACCCTATTCATCAAGTCCATAAACACTGCTGGAGCATTGGTCAGACCAAAAGGCATAACCCGAAACTCGTAAGATCCATATCTCGATAAGAATGCAGTCTTCGAGACATCCTCTTCCCTAATACGCAACTGATGGTATCCCGATCGTAAATCAATCATCGAGAAGAAATAAGCTCCTCTCAACTTGTCGAATAAGTCATCAATTCGAGGCAACGAATACTTATTTCGTATCGTGACCGTATTCAACTCTCGGTAATCCACACACAATCTCATTGAACCATCTCTCTTCTTCATGAACAACACAGGGGCACCCCACGGCGAAGTACTCCTCCGTATAAACCCCTGACCCAACAAATGCTCAATCTGATCCCGTAACTCCCTCATCTCAGCTGGAGCCATACGGTACGGTGCACGTGCTATAGGTCTCGTATCCGGTAATAAGTCTATGACAAAGTCTATCTCTCGACTGGGGGGTAGGCCTGGTATCTCCTGAAACACATCTAAATACTCCCTGACAACTGGGATCGAATCTAAAGGAATCACAACCTCCTTAGAGGTATCCTCCTCTATGTAGTACAAATGAGCGATCGAACCTCCCTCTGGGTGAGGCATCGCCACTTCAAACATCTCTTGCCCTGGAATGGCAAAAATAATGCTCCCACCGAAGCAATCAATCATGGCTCTATAATCAGCGAGCCAATCCATACCGATAATCACATCCTGCACATGCATATCTAATACCAACATGTTTACAGGTAATACCAGACTACCAATCTCTATCCCCACTCCCCGGCATATAAAGAAAATAAGTGACCCACTCCCCAATGGTGAGTCTACACACGTCACTGTGCTCTCTGCTGTGGCTAACAACCCTAAGGCTTTTACAAAATGTGTAGCTATAAAGCAATGCGTTGCCCCCGGATCAAACAAAACCCGACCCATAGTACCATGGATAGGAAACATACCCTCAATCGCAGGTGGTGCTTGTGGAGCTGATGCCTGGTGGACGTTATAGACACGTCCATACTGTAACTGCCCCTGCTGCACAGGAACTGCGGGAATCGCTGGAAGTGCTGGCACCTGGCCTGGAGCTGGGAGAGCAGGTGGAAAAAGTGGCCTCTGTGGCTCATGTCGAGCACCCTGCTGCTGCTGCGGGGCCCTGCCCCTATCAGGACAGTCCTGGCGTTTATGGCCAGTCTTGCCACAAACGAAACACTTCCCCGGGAAGTTCCCTCCTCTCTGTCCCTGCTGTCCCCGGCCCTGGTGACCGTTACCGTTCCTCCACTGGCCCTGCTGGCCCAGCTAAAACTGCTGTTGACCATTCTGACCCTGCTGGTTCTGATGGCCGTTCGGACCCTGATGGCCCTGTCAGAAACCTCCCTGTCCGTGCATAAAATTTCCAGACCTGAACCTCTTGTTATCCCCCTGCTGGGAACCCTAGTCGCCCTGTCTCTGCCCCTGAACAGATTGTGCCCCACTGGCACCATGTCCTCCAGTCCTGCCCTGATGGCTGGACTCTCCCGATCGCTTGCCCTCAGCCATGTGAAAGCGGTGATCCTGACAATGGAGCAATGCAGCGTTAACCACATCAAAATAAGTGGCCAACGATAGGTAGTCCAACAAATGCTGACGGATCCTCCAAGTCAACCCGTCTGTAAATTTATGTATCTTCTTCTCCTCTGTCGGTATCTCATCCGGAACAATGTTCAAAAGATTAGTGAATTCGGCCTCATACTCGGCCACAGTCTTACCCTCCTGTCGAAGGCTCATCAACTTCCTCCTCATTTCCGTATGAACAGCTGAAGGAAAGTACTTGCGGTCGAACCGCACCCAGAACTCCTGAATAGTGAGAGTGTCACTCTCTTCCACGGTGGTAATAGACTCCCACCACTGTAGTGCAGACCCCACTAGATTAAAGGTAGCTAGTATCTGCTTCTGAACCTCAGTGCACTCGTACATCCTCAAGTGCAACTGAATATTCTTCCTCCACTGACTTGAAACTACCACATCGGAGCTACCTGCGAACTCCGGAGGGTGTGCTTTCTAAAAATCATCACGTACACATTCCCAAGCAGGCGGGAATGCATGTGCCTGATCTGGCGCGGCTATCGGCGCCTGAGGTGGTGCCTGCTGAACTACGGCAAGAGCGGCATTTACTGCCTGGGCCACAATGGCTGCAACCTCGGCGGCATTCATCGTGCCCTGAACTGGTGCGGGCTGTGGTTCTGGCGTTACATCACTGGGAATCCTTTGTGCACGTCGTGGAGGCATCTGAAATAAGAATGAAGTTTTTAAGTTCGCAGTTATAAACTTAAAATAGCTGAAGAACGTAGCATATACAAAAGAAAACAACAGTCCTAAAATATAGGGCTCTACTTCAAAGAAAGCTCAGCGGAAACATAATAAGCCGTACAAATCCTAATGGACACTAGAACCTGATGCTCAGATACCACCTGTGACACCCCGACTAATTAAATACCGAGTAGCTACTCCTTTATTAAATCAATACAAAATGCCAAGTTGGTTCAGTTAATAGCATCACTGTCGAAAACATTTTAATAATTACTAACCACCTAGTATTTAAAAAGTAAGTTGCCAAATTTTAATTTAAGTCTGATTAACATGCAATACAAGAATAATGGAAGAACAACAAAAACCATTCACCACAATGAAGTAAGGAAATAACCAACAAATAGTAATAAGTCCGGAGGAAAAACTCCTCACAACAATCCCACAACTGAAATAATAACATAAGTCTGAATCCTGAATTAAATACATGCCCGAAGTCTGAATAACTGAAATAAATAAAATGACTCTAAAAGAAATGGGCGACATACCCTACAAATGATAAGTGATGAATATATAGTCAAGATAGATGAAGCGTCTACAAGAAAAGTCCTGTAACTTCTACAAATAGCTACAGCTCGTCACCAGAATGAGGATCCTAAGCATGGTGTCCTTGTGGTTGGGCACCTAAAATGGTTTTTACAAAAATAGATTTGAAAGCAAATGGGTCAGAGCCCGAAAGTGGAAATCATTTTAAAAACAGCAAGTGTTTTAATAACATTAAAACATTAAATGCAAAATACAAGCTAGGATGTGCACTCACCTGAAATTCTCACCTCTCGACTACATGTGCACTCCTAACTTACCTTACCCATCTAAATGACATATATATCTAACCAAAACGTAATAAGTTCTACCCCTTACTACTTAATCCCCATAATGCATTCTAGCATTATCAATTAAATAGAGGGCTTTACTTAAACTCATATTCTCAATTAGTAATACAATTCACTATCAATTAACCCGTTATGTTTTCTCAAAACAATACAATAATTGTATTCACAATATTAACATGAAAGTTCGCATTAATTAAGTGTATATAATTCCCGTCATAAATATACAAAACAAGCACCCCGAGACTAGCTGCAGTGCACACATACTATACTATCCATCCCGATACATCACGTACATAAGGATCACGCATTTCGAATCTCTCAGGAATCGTTCTCAGATAACAACATCACAAATAATGGAGGCGAACAAAGTCACATCACATAGGTCACGCACATACCTGTGCTCCCACGATCAGAAGACTTATTAACATCCCAATAAGTCCTTCTCTGACCTATGTTCATCGAGGTACCAGTCTAAATACGGGCGACACAAGGATTAGAGGGCCCTAAGCGAACGTAAACCTCCCGTGATAGCAAGTATGGTAGGTATGTCATACACATAAAATCAATACATATACTAAGTATGCACACATCTTAGAAATCACCATAATATATTGGTGGTACACTTCTCAATCTCGTACCGACATGTAATGCTACACAATTTATATGTTCCCGATTAGTATAGTAATTTTGGCCATCAATATTTCTCGCATCGTAATAGACACTCACGTCCTACTTCATAATTTCCCTTAGGTTCAACTACAATTCTAGGTTTTGCTCCTCATTATATCTCAAATGTACCTACTATATCAATTTATCATCAAGGGAAGGTTATCTCTACAATTAAATAAGGTTACGGGACATGCGAAATCAAAACAGGCTAAAAAGCCTAAAATGTCAACTCGTTAGAAGTCTCGTTCGAACGAGGTTGTTCGAACGAGAGTTCATTCGAACGAACTAGGCCTTCTAACGATATCTCGTTCGAACGAAAGTCTTCGAACGAACATCCCTCTCGTTAGAAACCAAACTGTCAACTCGTTAGAAGTTTGTTCGAACGAGCTCGTTTGAACGACCTGGGCAGGTCTTCTAACGAGTGGCCAGATTCGAACCCAGATTTTCCTTAACTCGTTTTCCCAACTTCTCTTCACCTCTAATCTCACCTAAATGTCATTCCAACAATTTTTCAAGATATCTAATCCTTCCTAAACATGTTTCAACCGTATTACAATATTTATATGGATTCAAATCACCCTAAACTACATCAAATTATCAAATCTCCACCATTTTTCTCCAAATCTGAAGAACATGAACCCTAGAAAAATCAAGTCATTCATAGACATAACTAAATCCATTTTTGTGATGTAAAAGGTGTATTTTCATCTGACTAATCATCCTATCAATGTTCTACATGCAATTTCCTCAATAGATTTTTAAATCTCTACATCCAATTAAATGGGCTTTCATCATACTCCAAGAACAATACAATTTATTTGAATTTCCTATGCATGAAAGAAGCATTCTTTGTTAAAATATGTAATTAAACCAATTGCCTTAAGTGTAACTCTGGATTTGATGATGAATTTGATGAATGGTTCTCTCTCTCTTCTGCAGAATTCCTCCGCTCTCTCTCTCCAAGCTTTCTTCTCTAATGGTGGCAATGGAGGCTAGGGTTTGTCTTAGGAACTTTTGGAGCTAATTCTAATAACCCCCGTATCCCTCTAATTAGTTAATGGCTGGTAATGGGTTAGTGGGTATTTTAATTTTCCATTTAAAACTCCTAAAATTCGTTAATCAAAAATCCTAAAATTCTAAAATTACCAAACTACCCTTATACGTTGCCGGTATGGCCTAAAAATGCCCCGGGACCCAAATTAAACCCCCGGCTAGTGTTTTCTGACTATTTTTACCCTTCCAGACGCATTGGCGCACTCAAAATGACCATAAAGTTTGTAGAAATAAAATTCAATTTTAATTATCATAATTATATTCCATGACGCGACTGTCACACGCGTCTCAACAAGATTTTCCAAATTTCCGTATTTCTATCTCATGACAAATCAGTAATTCCATATTCATATATATCCATATATACTCATTAATATCAAATACTAACTCTCATCTCGCTAGTATTTTTATCCGGATTAATTTCCAATTAATACGCATTTAATTCAATTAATCCCATAAATAAATATCACAAAAATACGGGGTATTACATTAAATACGAGAGTTATAAAGAGAATACACAATAAATCAACATAAGCTTGAGTAATATACAAGTGTACCAACATACGAATCTCTAAACAAGAACCGATAGATGACATATGCTAATCAATAAGCATAAAAAGTGTGATATGTGATATAAAAAATATAACTAGAATGAGATCATAGAAAAAATCATGGATATAACACGAATATCATCAAAATGTCGATAACATAGAATAATTTATAAATATATGTGTAGTGTACTATAAAAATCCAAAATCATTCCATGATAGACATATGAGGAAAGTTACAAAAAATATACACACACCCATCTAAAGTACCAACAAAACGGTACTTATATCCAAGTATATAAAATAGAATAGAAGTACCATAGATAGTACACCAAATATCATCAATAGATACAATAAAGCTCAAAAGAAAATCTATGATCATCATCGATCATTTCATCATGATCATCATCATCCATAGGAGGAATATATGAAGGAAAAGTAGCAACATGTGTTGCATTAGGGATTAAGTCAGGTCCTTCTCAGTACTCAGCTAAGAAAGAAATTCTAGTACGAAGACTAGCCTAATCTCAATCCACTACATCTAGATGTGGTCCATAATAGTCATGCATATGGGTTATCTCAACTCTCATGTATCTAAACTATCCAAGTATATATGAAAATTGATACTCTATGAACTCATACGTACCTAATGAGATCGAGGCTCTAGTGATGGTGATGGTTGAGGTGTCAGTATAGGTGTCGGTGTTGGTGCATCAGGATTAAGATGTTGTAGACGGGGCGGACGTGTAGTGTGACTAATAGGAGACACCTCATTCGTGATAATCATAGGCACATCTAACCCATATAAAAAACTCGTAATCAACTGACCATAAGGTAAAGCCTCATGACTCGTATCTTGACAAGTTCTCCTCATTACCTCGAAGACAATATAGGGGTATTCTGTGAACTGAATATAGGCTAAATCGTACATCAATTGATCTATGGGATCTGGGATGTCCTGCGAGAGATGACTTGGCATAAGGTTATACATAACCAAGAAATAAAGAATAAAATATTTATCACAGATAAACTGTTATTGAAAGATTTTTCCAATCCACTCCATAAAATATCTCGCAAGAAAATATGCAACCCTATTAGGATAAATCCCACCCTTTGGTTTTGCAATAAAGATCAGAATATGAACATAAGCCTCAGCCCATAAACAAGTTTCTATGATATCCAAAGTTAAAATCACCTCGGCAACTCTATCAAATGAAGTAAGGATGATGGGAAATGATGTTGTCATGATCATTTTTACGTAGAACTAATGAATAAGAGTAGTATTGTCCTATACATGCGGACAAAGAAAACATAAATCACAAATCATGGTAATATGGGAAAAAATATTGTGCCTAATCACACCTATTAAGGTGATCCAAATAAATGTCTTTATCAGTACAAAAGGGTCATGACATAAATGTATCGTCAAGTGTGGAACCATATCTAGTGAATCATACCCTAGGGGAATCAGATATAGAATCTAGAATAGAAATAGAGGCACTCGACATGATTTTATGACCTGTCGTGTGCCATAGTTACAAATGAGACCCTATAGAATGTGAACTATCATAGGGACCACATGGGACTCGTGTTAATGAAACTTTCCTCCTATAAAGTGTCTTATGTCTAACCATGATGCTCAAATATGGTACAAATAGAAGAAGAAATGGAAATAGGACTAAAACTCCAAGTGAGTAGTGAATACAATAAGGTATGAATGCATAATCTCCCAAATCCACCAAAATTACCAAATTAAGCACATAGTTTCATGAGTATATCCTAGAAACACTCTAAGAGAATTAGATTTACAAACAAAATCACGGATTAATGACTCACCAAAGCGAATCTAGACCAAACAATATAGATCTAAAAAATAGGGCTTTTATACCAACTACCGATGAATCCTCACATTAAATTATTGTCACAACCCCAAATCAGTAGTAGTAGGGAATGAGTGTCTTAGCATGGAACTAAGGAAACAAATATTTCGGCTTAAAAATTTCTTATAAAATATGTGCAACAGAAATAAAATCACATGGTTATGAATTGTAAAATACTAAAGGTGAAGTCATTATATAATCAGAGCTTTCTAAGGGAAACTTCATCTCTATTTATATAAAAAGTAACAAGGGGTTACAACTAAACATTCAGCAAAATTCAAAAGCTATTTATAGAGTGCCAACATGCTCTAAAAATAAAATTGAAACCAAAACTTTTAATAAAATAAGAAAAATCCAAAACCTATATTTTCAATGAGTCCTCATATGTTATTTCTGCAACCTTAATTATAACCTAAAAATGTTTTATTATACGACATCAAATAAAATCTGAATGAGATTGAATCTTCGAACATTCTAGAGTTTTGTCTAGAAAATTAATACCAATTCAATTTAAAATAGAAGGAATATATATATATATATATATATATATATATATATATATATATATATATATATATATATATATATATATATAAGAGAGAGAGAGAGAGAGAGAGAGAGAGAGAGAGAGAGAGAGAGAGAGAGAGAGAGAGAGAGAGAATGAACAGTTCAAAACAAAACAGATAAAATAATTAAACATATGTCAAGTATTCAGTTTTGGTGGTCATGTGTGATCTATTACCCAGGAAAATAATGTTACCAGATGTTTCCACAAGGTAAAATCATAGACAAAATATCATGATTTTTGGAACAACGCCTTATTAAGGGCACACCACCGATAAACTAGCTACTTAGGTAGCACCCAAATATCTCCGCCCTGTAGTTAAGGCCAACATTATAATAGAGTTTCCTTAGGCTGAATCAATTATTTCAGAATTCAAATCAGATGTCTATATGGAAAGATATAAATATATAACAAATGAAGGAATCATCGGTATCAGATGCATTTTGACAACAAAACCATTTCACAAAATATATATAGTTTTCATAATATGATATAATCAAAATTTGTAAGAAATGGCATAGACTACTCACCTTAAACAGAGGTTGGAAAATAAAATTATGATCTTGGAACACACGTAAATCTAAAAAATACGATAAAGTCTTAAGTACACGTTCTAAACAAAGTCCATATCTAAATATTGTGTTTTAATCCTAAATTAAATTGTTCTAGAAACTTATTAGTAGAGATGGAGGGTCATAGGGGAACCAATTAAATATAATCTCATCTAAATAAAACTTTTTTGAATTTTTTCCCAGTATAGATGGAGGGTCACAAGGGAACCACTTAAAATACCATCTCATTTAGACATAATTTCACCATGACTGACATTGAAATTACTTAATTGGATTCAATAATAACGAGTGATTACTTACGAAAATAATTTTTAAAGTGTATATAAATTTTTTAACGAGTTTTCTATGTTCAAAATAAAATCCATAAAGATTATTTCCAAATTTTAGGTTTTCATTCCTTTCTCCTTTATTTTTTTTTACCTGCATTACTACTAAGTAAATCTATAAAACATGAAATTAAAACTATAAAAATGCATTAAAACATTAAAATAAAATCGTACTTACGATACTAATTTTTCTTCAAACTTATAGAACTCCTTCTTAAGATATTTCCCAAAATTTTTATCACTCTTTCTAACTATAACTCTCAAGGAATTTTATGAGTTTCAAATGGTCCCAAAGGTCCTATTTATAGGTTTCCAAAGGTATGTTGACACGTGTCTAGGTAATCAAGCCTTTACAGTGTCAAGTCTTCATTAAGGTGTCGCGTGTCAGGGTGCTCTTGTAGCCTTAATATCACCAGAGAGTGACAAGTTCTTTAGCTTCCTCTCTAAAGACGACACGTGTAATGTGGAGGTGTCAAGAAGGAGGTGGGAAGGTGGTAAGTGTATAAGAGTCATTTTACACATATAAGGTATTTTGATAATTTCACACTATATATTTTTAATATTTCTTAGAGGTTCTTGAAATTATTTTATTTACAAAAAGGTCATTTTCTATTTTTGATTTTGGTCCCTGAAATTTCTTTATTAGAAAAAAGTACCTAAAGTTTCATAAAATTACATTTTCTACCCCAAAACTTATCACTGACCTTAGGATGTGTCATAAAACATCAATTTGATCCAATTTATAGTTGAGTCTTCTAATTTAAAAAGTGTCATAGTAAGAACCCAGAATACCACATATGTAATAATACGACATTTATAAGATAATAAGTAACACACAATTTTTAAAACAAACACTATAAGAGAATATAAAAGTGGGGTCATTACATCCTACCCTCGTTTTAAAAAGTTTGGTCCCAAAACTTAACTTACATTAATTTTCAAACAACTAGGGATGTATCTCCTTAATTTTATCTTCACACTCGTACTTTTCTTCTTCAATAGAATGATTACGGCGTAATACTTAGATTAGTGTAATTACCTTGGTTCGTAAAATTTGATCTTTTTGGTCCAATATGCTATTGGTTGCTCAATGTGGGTTAATTATTCTCTAACTTGAAGAGATTTTTTACTTAAGATATGTGTTGTATCTTGGACATATTTATTTATTAATGATAAGTGTAACACATTATGTATACTAGAGTGTTTAGGTGGCAAAGCTATTGTATACGTAACAACTCCTATCTTTTCAAGGATTTCAAAAGGTCTTATGTATATTGGGCTCAACTTCCCTTTCTTCCCAAATTGATTACTCTCTCTGATGGTGATACTTGCAAGAACACAAAATATCCTCTTTAGAATTCTAATAGTTGAGAGATTCGATGTCGGTCGAGTATTAATTTTACTTTCTCTATTGTGATCTGAATCAATTATGGTCCTAGTAATTTTCCTTCTCCAACTTATACCCAACATGTAGGAGGACGACATCTTTTACCATAAAGTGCATCATACAGAGCCATTTGGATATTTTCCTGATAATTGCAGTTATATGAAAATTCTACTAATGGTAAATGATCATCATAATTCCCTGTGAAATAAAGTACACATGATCTAAGCATATCCTCTAAGGTTTGAATCGATCTCTCATATTTTCCATCCGTTTGAGGATGAAAGGAAGTTCTAAATTTAATTTTGTTCCCATGGATTCTTGTAGGATTTTCCAAAAGTGATACACGAATATAGGGTCACAGTAAGAAACAATTGAAATTGGGGTTCCATGAAACCTAATAATTTCCCTTATGTAAAACTTAGATAACTCTTCTAAAGAATGGTTCATCTTAATGGAAAAAAATGAGCAGACTTACTTAACCTATCAATAACAACCCAAATAGAATTATTACCATTTGAACTCCTTGGTAAACTTGTTGCAAAATCCATAGTAATATGGTTTCATTTACACTCAGGGATAGGTAGAGGTTGTAATAATCCTAAAGTTTTTTTATATTCAACTTTTACCATGTAGAAACCAAACATTGAGATGCAAATTCTTATATGTCCTTCTTCATGTTATTCCACTAAAACACTCCTTGAAGATCCATAAACATATTTGTATATCCGGGATGAAATGTGAATTTTGAATAATGAACTTCCTAAAAAATTCATCTCTTCAGTTGGGTGTCACGTGGACCACATGCTCCATTTCCAAATCTTAATATATCATCTCGTATGATATATTCATTTATCTTCCCTTCTATAACTTCTTCTCTAATCGTCTTTAGTTGTGGGTTGTTTACTTTTCCAATTTTGATCCTCACTACCAATATAGGTTGTACTTATAACTTTACGATTATTCCTCCTTTATTATAAATACGAACATCAATTTTCATACTTCTTAAATGCTTCGATAGAGATTTCGAGTTTGTAATTATACATGCTAAATTTTGTGTAGACTTTCTACTTAAAGCGTTGGCTACTGCATTAGCTTTTCGCGGGTGATAATGAATATTTACATCATAATCCATCATCAATTATAACCACCTCCCTTGTCTTAAGTTCAATTCTTTATGAGTAAATACATACATCAAAATCTTATGATCTGTATAAATCTCACAAGTCTTAATGACAAATAGTGTCTCTAAATCTTAAAAGCAAAAACTACAACTGCTAATTTCAGGTCATGGGTTGGATAATTCTCCTCATATGGTTTTAACTATCTTGAGGCATAAGAAAATATTTTCCCATTTTTCATTAACACATATCCAAACCATATTTAGAAGCATCATTATAAATCATCAATCCTTTCATACCTGAAGGAATTATCAAAATTGTGGCAGTCACTACTCGAGTCTTAAGTTCTTGAAAACTATTCTTGACGTCCTCATACCATTAATATTTCACCTTATTTTATGTTAACCTAGACAGAGGCTTGGAATTACTAGAAAATCCTTCAACAAATCTTTGGCAATAACCTACTAATCCAACGAAACAATGAATCCTTAGTCACATTAGTTGGTATTGACCAATCTAGTATAGCTTCGATCTTTTGATGGTCAACTGACACTCCCTTCTTGGATCTGACATGTCCTAGAAAAAAACACTAGGCAACCAAAACTCACACTTCTTTAATTTTGCATATAATTTCTCTTTCCTAAGGATTTGTAATATTATCTCTAAATGCTTTTGGTGTTCTTCAATACTTTTGGGATAAATAAAAATGTCATTATTGACAATAACAACACATTTATCCAAATATTTTCTAAACACTCTATTCATCATATCCATAAAAGAGGTTGATGCATTAGTTAGTCCAAATGTCTTTACAAGAAATTCATAGTTTCTAGTACAAAAAAGAGATTTTGAAATATCATCTTCCTTAATCATCAATTGATGATAACCTGACCTAAAGTCAATTTGAGATAATACTTCAAACAAGTCATATATAATATATAAGGGGTATTTATTATCAATATTTACCTTATTTAGTTCACAATCATCTATACATAGTTTCGTCGTCCCGTCCTTTTTTTTAGCAAATAACATTGGAGCACCCCAAGGCTATATACATTCTCTCATAAAACATTTATCTTAAAGGTCTTCTAATTGAACTTTTAACTCTCGTAATTCAAAAGGTGTGATTAGTATAATTACATAAATAAGGTCAATGGAAAATCCTATTTCTCTATTGAGAGGTAGACCGAGTAAATCATCTAGAAAAATATCCACAAATTTCTTATCAATAGGAATATCCTCTATGCTAAGCTCTATCATCGGCAAACTAGTAATAGTTACAAGAAATACATGGCATCCCTTCTTAAGAAAACTATTGGCTTGCATTGCAGATATTATACACATTGGTGATATGATGCCAAATCTTTCAAAATTAAATTTTAGCGGGTGAGGAATTTGGAAAATAACACTCTTCTCAAAACAATCTACCTTAACATGATTTGATGTTAACCAGTCCATCCCTAAAATGACTACAAAATATCTAATGTCTAAAACTGTCAAATTAATAAATAGTTTATGAATATTAATATCAATTGGAAAAGCCTTTTATACTAATTTACCCATTAATAAATCACTGGAAGGAGTAGAAACGTGTATGATATGATTCAATGGTTTAGGCATTTTATGAATGCAATTTAATACATCTATAAATATAAATTAATGAGTCGAACCACGATCTATCAAACATGAAAATTTTGTGCACAAATAGAAAGTGTACCTAACACTACTTCATTATAAGCTTGTGTATCAGAATGTGAAAAAACTCTGCCTTGTTTGCCTTGATCCTTTTTTTCTCCTAAAGGATTTACTGACACCCTTATTGGTTTTGGGAAGTCTTTTATCTGATGTCCTTTCTATTCGCATCTAAAACAAGCTCTCGAATCCTTGTAACGAAGTCATCCCCCATCCATCTTTCAACATTGTTAACATATCTGGTTATTATATTTTTTGTTATCACCAGCTTCCCAACATTGGATGTACTCCTACATAAATTTATATTATTCGGGTTCTTTCCCTTTTGTTCCCCAAACATTCACTTAGCGTTCTAATTCAATTGTAAACCTCATCATCTCTCTCAGCTATCGTATGCCTAGTCATGACGTCAATATAAAATGCCAATTTTAGGATGGAAATTCGACTACGAATATTCAACTTTAACCCACGTTCAAACTTCTTATCTTTTAAAACATCAATTACCACAACATGACATGCAAAATGGGATAACATAGTAAGCTTTTCCTCCTACTGACTAACCTTCATATTCCCTTACACTAGACTCATGAAGTCAACTTCACTTTCATCTTTCACCATTTGAGGAAAATATTGCTCATAAAAGGTCAGTAAGAAGTCAATCAAACCAATGTAAGTGTTCATTTCCTCATGTACTCTTTTAGTCATTCTCCATTAATGATCGGGTTTACCTTCTAACATAAATGTTGCAAATGAAACCATTTGTTCATTGGTACACTTAAGAACATCGAGTATATTTTCCATATGCATCACCCAACTTTTTGCTTCAGTGGGGAAAGGAGTACCTTTAAAAGATGGAGAATTCAACTTCGTGAAGTGTTCAATAGTATATTTACTTAGTTTAGGATTCCTTGGTACTACATTATTCACCTGATGCTCCATAATCATTGCTTGACTTTCAATCTCCTTATATGCACCTTCTTGTCCTTCTACACTCAAATCACTAGTCCCCACAGTTTGCCTTTTCTTAGTCATTTTCTATAGTCATGACCAAACGTAAGATGTACTATAATGTCTCAAGATTTCAAATTAGAAGAATAATTATAAATAATATAACACATATTTAAAGTTATCACATAAGTGGGATATTTAATATTATCTTCTAAGAATGGAAACTTAACATATATAATGTTTTAAACTGATGTTCAGTAGTCTATGGGTTCATAACATATGCTCTGATACCACCTCTTTCACGACCCCGACCTAGTAGTAGTACAAAACGAGTATCTTTAATATGTTACCAAGGCAACATATATTTTGACTTAAATAGTTATTTTAAAATATATGCAGCGAAAATACAATCACATTGTTATGAATCGTAAAATACAGACACTGAAGGAATTTCATCTGAAAAACGTTGCTAATGCCGTTTAATACAAGATTAAACTGTATAAGCAACTCCGAGATGTTTGTTGAAGAAACCCTTTTCTTTTGAAAATAAAACTTATAAACAACAAGATGTGTTTACAAAAACTTATGTACGAGAGTAATCAAGACATTGTAATCAGTTTTAAAACTAAGACAGTTTCAAAAATTCAGCACACTATAGAATGAGATGAGGTGATGAAGATAATCAGAACACACAGATTTTAACGTGGTAAAACCTCTCCCAATAGAGGAAACATCCACGGTGACTTCTATGTCACAAAAGTAAAAATCCACCAACAACAAATAGCAGTTACAAACAATACAACATACATGCACACAAATCAACCTATTCTAAGTTTAGGAATATACCCCACTTAGTGTCCTTCTAACTTCTCTTAGATCTGATTGTTGATGATGTTCTTCCAGTTTGATAACTTCTTTTGCTTTAGCTTCCTTACATCGACTCAATAATCTTTGATCTTATTCACAACACTTCCAGTGTACTAGTGTGTTAAGTGTTTGTGATGTGATTCCTATCAACATGCATGAACTCACACACACTTAGTTTTACAGACAGTCCTACAAAATTACATATAAAGACTATATGCTATGATTTTCTTTTCTTTCTTTCTTACAGAACTTGAAACCTTTTTGACCTTTAAATATATACCAGATTCCACGGACATCTTGCTTTTAAATCGGTCAAGATCTTAATCAATCTCTGTTTTAAAAATATTTTTGAGATCGAAAATCTCCAAGTGTGAATCCAACTAGGTCAAGGTTAAGTTTCATAAGAATAGAAACCATAAAACATTTTTAAAACTAAATCAGTAAGGATTTTCTTAAATCGAGAAAGAAACATGCAGATCTAGTGAAATATAACATGCAGAGTGTAGATCTACAATTTCTATGAAGAAGAAATACAGATCTTCACACGAATGTTTAAGTTGGTAATAAGATCACTGATTAAGAGGTTACAGCTTCAATATGAACAACCAAGAAACCCCACTCTCTCATAAACACTCAAGGTTGTGTTTGGGGTTGTGTGTATACGAAGGTTTGAATCAGATTTGAAGTGTTTAGGATTAGGGTTAGGTTTTGGCTAACACAGTTTTTCCTTTCTCTCTCTTCTCTCTTTTCTTTTCTCTCTTCTCTCTCACTTCTCTCTTCTCTCTATTTTTTTCTCTCAGAAATGATGACTGCCAAAAGTCTTGAAAGGTTGAGAATTAGAGGGCTTTTATAGGAGCGGAGGAAGATTCTGGAGAGTCGAAGGGAATCAAGGGCTGAGATTATGTCTTCCTAATGTTGACTTGATCTAAGGGTTATAAGAAGGCGGTGGTTAAGTCGAATGTGATTGGTTCACTGGATAGCACAAGGATAGGTTTAAAACACATGCAGGCCATCGATAAGGATTGATCTAACGATCAGCAAACCACCAGGCAACCCTCTCACATAACAAACACAAATAGGTACAATAAAAACGTGACAAGTGTTGGCATATAAGTGGCTTACAAACGCGCGTCAAAGTTAATTACAGGAAGCACCCTGAAGTCTCTAGCGCATTTACATTCTACCCAATCAAACATTCTAATGAAAAATGAATTTTTCAAAATAGCAAATTAACCCCACAAATTTTATAATCACACTTTTATTAAGAAAACATTATTTTAAAAATGTTTAAAAATTCCCAAAAATTATTAAAACAACATTTTAAGGGGAATTTAACACACAATCAATTTTAAGCAATATATACACATGTATGCACTTCTAATGTGTGTAGTGTGATTCAATTTATACCTTCTTGGATTATTGAAGAGGATTAGAGACATTAATTCTGAGGCTCTTTGGATTCTAGGTTAGACAACCAATTTTGTCACTATTTCCAAATTAGTTGAGCACTTATACAATATAGACTTAAGTAAGTCAAATGTATAAGGTGCTTCAATCTCCCCCTTTGGAAATATGAGACAAAATCTCCTTTGAGTTAGCTTAAAATCTTAGGGAATCAAAAATAAAACCTAGTCATATACAAAAGATACTATCTACCCATTTCCTAGAAAGTCAAAAATTACATAACTTAACTATTTACAAAAATTGTACAGTACAAATGGTAGACAATCAGTAGAAGAGATTCCTGCAAATATGTACACTAAGATCAAGCAGTTTAGATGAAATGTGAACAAAACATTGAACCCATAAGACTCAAATTTCTCCCCCATTTTGTCTCAAATGGACAAAGGGTAAAAATTAAGGTCTTCAAAGTTTAATTAGCATATACGATACCTATAGAATTACGCAAATACAGAAATCTGTTATAGTCTAAAGGTTTAGTGAACATGTCTGAAAGTTGCAGATTAGTAAGCAGGTAATGGATTTCTAACTCCTTAGTTTCAACAAGTTCGCGTATAAAATGATGTCTTATGTTAATATGCTTAGTTCGCGAGTGTTGAACCGGGTTTTTAGATATGTTAATAGCGCTTTGATTGTCACATTACAATTGTAACTGATCTTCTTTAATCCCATAGTCACTTAACATTTGTTCTATCCATAACAATTGAGCATAACAACTTCCAGCTGCTATATATTCGGACTCAGCCGTAGATAAAGATGTGCAATTCTGTTTTTTGCTACTCCAACCAACTAAATTATTGCCGACATAATAGCAGGCACCTGATGTACTTTTACTATCATCAGTACATCCGGCCCAATCAGCATCAGTATACCCTATGATGGTGCTGCAGGTATCATTAGTGTACCTAAGTCCAAGATTAAGAGTGCCCTTTATGTACTTGATTATACATTTTACACATGATAAATGCCTCTCTTTAGGGTTATTCTGGTAACGAGCACACAGACATACATCATACATTATATCTGGTCGTGAGGCAGTTAGATAGAGTAGGCTACCAATCATACTACGATAAAGTGTGGAATCAACTGACTTTCCATTTTCATCTTTACATAATTTAACAGTAGTACTCATAGGTGTTTTGGCAACTTTAGCATTATCTAAACCAAATTTCTTAACAAGATCTAAGGCATACTTAGTTTGAGAGATAAATAGTCCATCAGAATTCTGTTTCACTTGAAATCCTAAGAAAAGCTGTAGCTCCCCCATAAGGGACATGTGAAACTCCTTATGCATAATAGCAGAAAAAGATTTAACTTCAGAGGTTGAAGTAGACCCAAAAATGATGTCGTCTACATAGACTTGGGCTATAATAATGTTTTTGTCAAAATGTTTGAGAAAGAGGGTCTGGTCATTTCCTCCTCTCTTAAAACCCTTATCTAACAAAAAGTTGGAAAGGCATTCATAGCAAGCTCGAGGAGCTTGTTTTAATCCATACAAAGCCTTTTTTAGAAGAAAGACATGGTCAGGGTATTTAGGGTCAATGAACCCTTTGGGTTGTTCTACATACGTTTCTTCAGACAGAATTCCATTGAGGAAGGCAGACTTGACATCCATTTGATAAAGTGTAAATTTTAAGTGACACGCTATGGCGAAAAGGAGCCGAACAGATTCAAGATGAGTGACAGGGGTAAATGTCTCGCTAAAATCTATTCCTTCTATTTGTGAGTAACCTTGAGCAACTAGTCTAGCTTTGTTTCTAAGGATTACCCCATTTTCATCAGATTTGTTCTTAAAGATCCAACGTGTGCCAATAACATTTTTATTTTGAGGCCGGGGTACAAGATACCAGACATCGTGAATGACAAATTGTAAAAGTTCTTCCTGCATCGCATAAATCCAGTGTGTGTCATTCAATGCTTCATTAACATTTTTCGGTTCCACAAGGGAGACGAAACATGCGTAATTAGCATAATTTCTTAACTGGGATCTAGTACGAACTGGCTCATTAGGATTACGGACCACGTTGTCAATGGGATAATATTTAGAGACCCATCCAGGTACTTCTGGACTCTCAATAGGTAATGAGTCATCTATTTCTGGTGAATTAGTTTTGAAATCATTTTCAGATTCAACCATAATAGGTGATTCAGAAATCTTATTTTCGACAATAGTGTCGCTTACAATTACATTTATCGATTCCATAAGGGCCTTAGTATGCAGATTGTATATACGATAAGAACGACTGTTTGAAGAGTATCCTAAGAAGATGGATTTATCACCACGCGTTTCGAATTTAGACAGATGTTCTCTGTCTTTACAGACATAACACTGACTTCCGAAAGTTCTTAGATATTTCAGATTAGGCTTCTTACCGTACCAGAACTCATAAGGGGTTTGTTTAGTGTTTTTCCTAAGGTAAACCCTATTACTGATATGACATGCAGTTCTAATAGATTCTACCCAGAAGTATTTAGGTAGAGATTTGGCATGCAACATGACACGTGCCATCTCTTAAAGAGTTCGGTTTTTCCTTTCAGCAATACCATTCTGCTGAGGAGTCTTAGGGGCACTGAATTCGTGTTTGTAACCGTTATAGTTACAATATTCAACTATTCCTGTGTCTATGAACTCTCCCCCTCTATCACTACGAATACGATTGACTTGTGTGTCCTTATCATTTTCAATTCTTAGTAAGATTTTTAAAAAATTCTGAAACGTGTCAGATTTTTGTTTCAAGAAGGCAACCCAAGTGAATCGTGTGAAATCATCAACCATGACAAGGATATAACTATGTCTACAAAGACTAACATTTCTAGAGGGACCAATAAGGTCCATATGGATGAGATCTAGAGGTCTAGAGGTGAGAATGTCTTTAACCTTTTTATGCGAAGTCTTAACTATTTTTCCTTCCTGGCAATGACCACAGACAACACTGGAAATAGGTTTAATTTAAGGAATTCCTCTAACAATCTCTTGACTAGACAATCTACCAAGGATATCATAACTTAGGTGACCCATACGATTTTGCCAAATTTCATTGTCATCCATTCTGACAATGTTACAGGTTTCAGAACCAGTCTTGACAGTATAACAATTGTCAGGTGTTCTAAATCCGGTAATAATGCATTTACCTTTATCATTTAGAATTTTACAATTGTTCTTTGAAAAGGTAACTGTATGGTGAGAGTCAGAAAATTGTGATATACTTAGGAGGTTGGCTTTAAGGCCTTTAACTAAAAGTACATTTTTGAGAGTAGGCATTCCCTCTTCTTTTAGGGTTCCTTTACCTATGATCTGGGATGAAACTCCGTCACCAAAGACTACTTTGCCTCTAGCAAATCTGGTTTTGTTTAAGAGTTTGGTTTCATCTCTTGTCATATGTTTGGAGCATCCTGAATCTAAGTACCAACCAGATGAGGTGTGTTCAGCTTTTAAAGTAGTGATAACAATGTTACACTTCATTTGGGGTAAAAGACCATCTTTTCTAACCCAAATAGCTCTAGTTTTAATTTTGCGCAAGTTTGCCCTCATTTGATAAAATTTTCGAGAAACAGCTTTTTGTCGAAAAACATTTGGAGCAACAAACTGATTCTTGTGGAAAACTTGAGATTTTGGTTTAGGAAAGTTTCTGGGAGCCTTTCTCTTAAATAAACTCTTAGTTTTGGTCTTTCTATTCCTGTAGTTAGAGTTCTTGTCAGGTTTTCTTGGAAGGACATAATGGTTACGATTTTGCCTAGAATAGTTAAAGTTCTTGTAAACAGGAGTGTTGTCCACAGGGGTGTTCAGACGCCTAGCATAACAACCTTCAAATGAATGACAATAAATGTCACAATAGGAGGAATATTGATTTCTTGAGGGATGAACTTCCTTAGGAAAATTTTTAAAGATGGGTTTAACAGCATTCTGTTCAGAATTCTTATTCCTAGGAGGTATGGTCTTAAAGGTAGAATCAGCCTTTCTAATCAAAGGACAGCCGTATTTAGTCTTAAGTGCAGTGTCAGCCTTAAAATTACTAGACTCTCCAATGTCTTTCTGTTATTGCTTTTGATCAAATTCCTTTTTAATAAAATGAAAGTCTGGACATGTTTCAATTGGTCTTTTGCCCCCAGACACAAACTTAATAGGTTCAAGATTTGTAGTTTGTGGTTTGTTCTTAGGGCAAAATCCAATACCGATTCTATCATCAGAATTGGTCTTGGAGTCAACAACAAAGTCAGTAAAACACTTTGAATTGTTTTCAAACTTAGAAATTTATTTGAAAATAGTAGCTGTCTTTGTTTTTGCTTCCTCCAGTTCTAATAATGTTCCCTTGTATTTCATTTCCAGGGTTTCATTAGTTTTAGTCAACTCTTTTAATTTTTGATCAAAAGTTTCAATTTCGGATTGATGAGACAGACACTGGTTAGTGTACTCTTTGGCATTCAGCTTCACAATAAGACTTAGATCATCTAATTTCTTAGTCAGGTCTCTAACAGTCTTCTCCAGTCTAGTGCCTTTTTTGAGAGTTTTAGCATACAAAGTATGAATATTTGGGAGGTCATCTGTGTCTGAGTCGCTAAGTGAAGTGTGTGTAGTGAACCCTAACGATTCAGTTTTAGTACTCACGTACCCATTTACATCGTCATTATCGAGATCACTTTGACTCACACACATGGAACTAGAGCTAGCAACATTTTCAGATAATAGAGCATCTAGGCCAGTCAAAGCAGTATTCACACATGCAGGAGTAGGAGCATCATTATCACACACAGGCATATCATCATTGTAAATGATCTTAGCATAAAAGGACATGCAAGGGTCAAGTACATTTTATGACTCAAGTTCCTCTTCATCAGAGTCACTTGAATCATTCCAAGTTTTACAGACATTGGCTCTATTGTGTGTGTTGGCTTTATTCAGATTAACTCTGCAATCGTGAGCAATGTGACCTAGTTTCCCACAACTAAAACATTCAATCTTTTTAAGGTCTCTGTTGGGTCTGGAGTTGTTGTCCTTTGGATGTTTGTTAAGGCCTCTCTCATGAGGTTTGGGATTAGACATAGTAGGATCATTAGGCTTGCCTTGTTTAGTTGGCTGTTTGTTTCTAAATTTAACAATTTTCTTAAATTGTTTAGACATTAAGGCAATCTGGTTATCTAGTTTGTCTATATCACACTTCTCATTAGAGTCAGAGTTGATCAAATTAGTCTCAAGTTTAGATATCTTAGAGGCAAAACTCAAGTTAGAGTTGGGCTGTTTTCTTTGTGAATGATTTAATTGTTTCTTAAAGTCTAATTCCATTTCCACAGTCCTAAGTTTGCTAGTGAGTAACTCAGGGGTAAGGTTTTGATCACTCATTTCCTCAATAGCATACCTCTTGCTGTCAAACTTTTTTGGTAATGATCTTAGAATTTTATAAACAATTTCATTCCTATCATATGTTATACCATTAGCATGCAACTTAGTAACTATATCAGTTAAGTTAATGTAAAAGTCATCAAAAGACTCAGAGTCAGACATAATTAAAGAGTTGTACTGTTGGGTAAGCATTTGAGTTTTAGCATCTTTAACTCTTGAGTCTCCTTCATGGGCAGTGATTAATGTGTCCCACGCTTCCTTAGAAGTGGCACAAGATGAGATTCTCTTGAACTCATACTCATTAATAGACATAAAAATGGCATTCTTGCCTTTATTGTTATTTCAAGAAATAGTTTTCTCTTCTTGGGTAAACTCACTTAAGATTTTCTTTACCCTCTCATCACTTCCTTCAGTGGCTGGTTTAGTAGGATAAGTGTATCCATTTTCAATAATGTCCCAGACATCATCTCCTAAAGTCCCTTGGAAGAAGGCAACCATTCTTACTTTCCAGTAAGCAAAGTTGTTTCCATCAAAGAGTGGAGGTCTGGACAGATTACCAAACCTTTCATTCATCTCGTCCATAGTTAGGTTTTTTTGAAAACGATTTCAGAAAAACAAGATATTTTTGAAATAAAAGTTTACAGGGCTCTGATACCAATTGAAAAACGTTGCTAATGTCGTTTAATACAAGATTAAACTGTATAAGCAACTTCGAGATGTTTGTTGAAGAAACCCTTTTCTTTTGAAAATAAAACTTATAAGCAACAAGATGTGTTTACAAAAACTTATGTACGAGAGTAATCAAAACTTTGTAATCAGTTTTAAAACTAAGACAGTTTCAAAAATTCAGCACACTATAGAATGAGATGAGGTGATGAAGATAATCAGAACACACAGATTTTAACGTGGTAAAACCTCTCCCAATAGAGGAAACATCTACGGTGACTTCTAAGTCACAAAAGTAAAAATCCACCAACAACAAATAGCAGTTACAAACAATACAACATACATTCACACAAATCAACCTATTCTATGTTTAGGAATATACCCCACTTGGTGTCCTAACTTCTCTTAGATCTGATTGTTGATGATGTTCTTCCAGTTTGATAACTTCTTTTGCTTTAGCTTCCTTACGTCGACTCAATAATCTTTGATCTTATTCACAACACTTCCAGTGTAGTAGTGTGTTAAGTGTTTGTGATGTGATTCCTATCAACATGCATGAACTCACACACACTTAGTTTTACAGACAGTCCTAGAAAATTACATATAAAGACTATATGCTGTGATTTTCTTTTCTTTCTTTCTTACAGAACTTGAAACCTTTTTTACCTTTAAATATATCCCAGATTCCACGGATATCTTTCTTTTAAATCGGTCAAGATCTTAATCAATCTCTGTTTTAAAAATATTTTTCAGATCGAAAATCTCCAAGTGTGAATCCAACTAGGTCAAGGTTAAGTTTCAAAAGAATAGAAACCATAAAACATTTTTAAAACTAAATCAGTAAGGATTTTCTTAAATCGAGAAAGAAACATGCAGATCTAGTGAAATATAACATGCACAGTGTAGATCTACAATTTCTATGAAGAAGAAATATAGATCTTCACACGAATGTTTAAGTTGGTAATAAGATCACTGATTAAGAGGTTACAACTTCAATATGAACAACTAAGAAACACCACTCTCTCACAAACACTCAAGGTTGTGTTTGGGGTTGTGTGTATATGAAGGTTTGAATCAGATTTGAAGTGTTTAGGGTTAGGGTTAGGGTTAGGGTTTGGCTAACACAGTTTTTCCTTTCTCTCTCTTCTCTCTTTTCTTTTCTCTCTTCTCTCTCACTTCTCTCTTCTCTCTATTTTTTTCTCTCAGAAATGACGACTGCCAAAAGTATTGAAAGGTTGAGAATGAGAGGGCTTTTATAGGAGTGGAGGAAGATTCTTTAGAGTGAAAGGGAATCAAGGGCTGAGATTAAGTCTTCCTAATGTTGACTTGATCTAAGGGTTATAAGAAGGCGGTGGTTTAGTCGAATGTGATTGGTTCACAGGATAGCACAAGGATAGGTTTAAAACACATGCAGGCCATCGATAAGGATTGATCTAACGATCAACAAACCACCAGGCAATCCTCTCACATAACAAACACAAATAGGTACAACAGAAACGTGACAAGTGTTGGCATATAAGTGGCTTACAAACGCGCGTCAAAGTTAATTATAGGAAGCACCCTGAAGTCTCT
This sequence comes from Sambucus nigra, assembly GCA_949130495.1. NCBI lineage: Eukaryota > Viridiplantae > Streptophyta > Magnoliopsida > Dipsacales > Adoxaceae > Sambucus > Sambucus nigra. The sequence goes on along the minus strand of OX422207.1, from coordinate 302,067,086 downwards.
AGCGCATTTACATTCTACCCAATCAAACATTCTAATGAAAAATGAATTTTTCAAAATAGCAAATTAACCCCACAAATTTTATAATCACACTTTTATTAAGAAAACATTATTTTAAAAAATGTTTAAAAATGTTTAAAAATTCCCAAAAATTATTAAAACAACATTTTAAGGGGAATTTAACACACAATCATTTTTAGGCAATATATACACATGTATGCACTTCTAATGTGTGTAGTGTGTTTCAATTTATACCTTCTTGGATTATTGAAGAGGATTAGAGAGATTAATTCTGAGGCTCTTTGGATTCTAGGTTAGACAACCAATTTTGTCATTATTTCCAAATTAGTTGAGCACTTATACAATATAGACTTAAGTAAGTCAAATGTATAAGGTGCTTCATCATCATCAAATCTTATAAAGGAAATTTCATCTATATTTATATAAAAATTAACAACAGGTTACATCCTAACATTCAGAAGAATTCAAAAGCTATTTCTAGACAACAAACATGCAGTAATAACAAACTTGATACTATAACCTTTAATAAAATAACAAAACTTCAAAACCTAATCTTTCAACGAGTCCTCATATGTTCCTTCTGTAAATCTACTCATAAGCTGAAAATGTTGAATTATATAAAATTAGCTGAAAGTTGGATGAGATTCAATCTCCAGACATTCAAGGTTTTTTCATAGAAAATTAATACCTACTCAATTATGAACAAAAAGTATATATATATATATATATATAGGAATTCTCATTAATATATATATATAAAGTAACAGATAATACATTAAGAATAGAACAAAACAGAACAGATAAAATAATTGTGCATATGCCAACTATTCAGTTTTGGAAGCAATGTATGCTCGATTAACTAGAAAGATTGTGTTACAAGATGTTTCCACTAGATAATATCACATACATAAAATCATGATTTCAAAAACAACGCCTTATTTAGGGGACACTAGTGATAAACCAGTTGGGAAGGTACCACCCAAATATTTCCACCCTATAGTTAAGCCCAACATACTAAGAGAGTTCCCATAGGCCGAATAAATAATTTCATAATTAAATCAGATGTTTATGTGGAATGATATAAACATATAACAAACGAATGAATCATCAGTATCAGATGCATTTTCAGAATAACACCATTTCACAAAATATATAATTTTCATAATATAATAAAATGAAAATGCGCAAGAAATGGCATAGAGTACTCACCTAAAACAGAGATTTGAAAATTCAAAATTATGGATTTCGATCACACATAAATCTAACAAATAGGATTTAAGTACCGGTTCAAAACAAAGTCCATTTATAAATATTATGTTTTAATACTAAGTTAAATTGTTATAAAAACTTATTAAAAACCATTTCCTTAACTTCTACTATTCATTGATCGTAATTGAAGATATCAATTCATAGTTCTTCTTAATCAGTCGATTCCCAGTAGAGATGGAGGGTCATAAGGTCACCACTTAAATACCATCTCATCACATAACTTTTTCCTATTGATTCCTAATAGAGATGGAGAGTCACAAAGGTATCCACTTAAATACCATCTCCTCTAGATAGAATTTCACCAAGGCTAACTTTGGAATTACTTAATTGGATTCCATAATAACAAGTAATTACTTAAGAAAATCATTTTAAAGTGCATACAAAATTATGAACATGTTTCGTATGTCAAGAATAAAATCCACATAGATTATTCCCAATTTTTACGCTCTCATTCATTGATCCTTTTTATGCATTTTACCAGCATAACTACTAAGTAAAGCTATAAAACACGAAATTAAATCTATAAAAACGCATTATAACATTTAAATAAAATCATACATGTGAAATGAATTTTTCTTCAAACTTATAGAAATCCTTCTTAAGATATTTCCCAAGCTTTCTATCGCTGTTTCTTATTATAACTCTAAAGGAATTAGTGTGAGTTTAAAATGATCCCAAAGGCCTTATTTATAGGTCTCCAAAGATATTACGATGTTGACACATGTCTAGGTGATCAAGCTTTTATAGTGTCAAGTCAGCATTGAGGTGTTACGTGCCGAGGTGGTCTTAGAGTCTTAATATCACCAAATGGTGACAACTGTTTTATATTTCTCTTTAAAGACAACATGTGTAAGATGGAGGTTTCAAGCATGAGGTGGAAAGGTGGTAAGGGTATAAGAGTCATTTTACACATGAAGGGTATTTTTGTAACTTCACACTACATATATGTAATTTTTCATAGAGGTCCTTGAAAATATTTTATTTATACAAATTTCATTTTCTATTTTTGATTTTCGTCCCCGAAACTTTATTTATTGTAACAAATTCCCTAGAGTTTCTTAGAATTACATTGTCTACCCCGAAACTTGTCATTTACCTTGGGATGTGTCATAAAACTTCAATTTGATCCAATTTATAGTTGATTATTCATATTTTAAAACGGTTGTGTCATATTAAGAACCTAGAATACCACATATGTAATAACATACCATTTATAACATAATAAGTAACACACAATTATAAAAACAAAATATATATGAGCATATAAAAGTGGAGTCATTACAATTATTATATTAATCAATTCAATCATAAAATGATCAACATTCTTATCAGATCATTTGAAGCAACTTTGTATCTTAATCGAGGCATGATTCATGTGTCAATTATGGTTACAAGATCAAGACGATACACGTAACAAAATAATATGGGAATTATAATTTATTCTTAACTATATCATTACAACCACTTTATTTTGAAGATCTCAAGTAAATGGTAGTTTCTAACCATTTTTTCTCCCTCAAGAGTATGTTGATAAGAACATTTTGAATGCCAAACTAAGAAAGAAATTTTCATTTTAAGTTATGCTCTATCCTGTATTTAATGTCGATTAAACTATAAGCTTGTGTCTCTTTCTAAAATATTAGATTTTGTGTTGTTGACTTTTCACTCACCTAGACGACACCTACCAAACGATACTTAAATTCAAAATCAGGTGTAATGACTATAATGGTGAACCTTATCAATTCATAAAAATAATCCTTTTTCAACTCCTTCAAGTATGAAACATACAAAGCTCACATATTGACGATAAAAAATTTCAAAATAAATAAGAGATCTCGGATTTTGATCATGATTTAGCCCCGAAGTAAAGTCAAAAATCACTTAAGTATAGTAACAAGCATCAAGTCATATGCTTGTGCTCATGTAGTGTGAAATCAATACCAAAGATTTAAAAAAAAATTGACATTCATGATTTTTTAAACGAATTCTAACTTACGAATTAAAGCAATCACCACTTTTTTATCAAATGGTTAAAAACCAATTCCCAATCATCATTCAATTTAAACCAATCCATCACATTGCATGAATCAAAGACTTAGCCACTTAATCATAAAAAGAAACAAACATAAAATCGTTTTTCGATTTTTGATAAAATAATGATGCAAGTATTTACAAACTTATTTAGCAATGAAGAAAAAATATAAGGAAAGTGAAGGGAAATGTACATTTCCATGAAATCCTCACCAGAACATAAAAAAGGTCCAAGAAAACTTTCAAGCTGACAGCCATAAGATTTAATTCCCCATAAAAGTTAAGAATACCTAGGAGGGGACGTACACAAAAAAAATATCCTATTTATCCTAAGAAGACTAGCCTAGATAACGATGGGTGTTCCATCTCCCGAATTAAAAGGAGGAATAAAAAACTTCTTTTATCAAAAACTTCTTTTGATGTACAACAAGTTCAACTTTATTTCTTTATGCATTCTTAGGTAACTCACTACTAACTCTTGGGATCTAAACTTCATTACTCCTAGGATTCTTGTGTCTAGTCCTTAGTATTTTAGAATAAGGTCTAGGTCTAGGTCTAGGTCTAGGAAGTTCCCTTATAGCCTCACCTCCACCTTGCACCAGGAAATACATCCTTCTCATCAGTGCATCAATTATGTTGGGGAACACAACTTGGGATCATCATTTAAACTGTGAGAAAAGTTCACCCCTAAAGATCGATGATTAATCATGCATTGAAAAGAGAATTAGGAACTATGTTTAAAGATTAAATCTAAGATTCGTTAACACGGTACTATAGAGAACCACGATTTGATTTGTATGAGAAGACAAAGGTTGAAGATAATGAAATACTTTCTTCCCCCAAGGTATCCAAAAACCATGTTAGAAAGATCCAAAAATATCAAATCTCCAAACATATGATCCACCCCAAGTAAGGCTTGTATGTGGGAACCTTTGGAGATGACACCATGGTGAAATATGAGAGAAATCACTTTAACTCTCCCAATACCTTCACCAAAATATGAATAATGTTTTTTTCTTTTCTCACCCTATAACCCTCCATTGTGGAATCTTAGCCTTAAACCCTAGCTTACACTCATATATATAGCTATGGTCTATATGTTTTAGTCAAACTGGACTTCAAGAGAGTTTGGGGCCTACTACAAATGATAGTGACTTAGATGTGGAGTGTATTAAAAGTTGTGTCTAAATGTATGACATCGGTTCATTTATTGAAACCAAACCCTCTCATATAGAACTTCCTCGATGGGAGGACATAACTCACTCACATTTAATTTCAATAAATTTTCACTTAAGAAATTTAAAATTTTCATGATACCGCTATTAAAAGTATTCGATTGGGGGGAGATAATGTTGATATGAGGAATTAATGTAATACCCCATTGCACCACCATCGATATTTTCCCAAAGTTAACTAGCACTAAAGTGGTATGGGGCTTTATTCTAACTTATATCCCCAAACTAGTGCCAACGAGGTCTGAAACCCGGACATGTGATGTCATAAACCACATGTCATACTAGTGGAGCTAAAAAGACCCGAGTGTTGGAAAAGTGCAAATATACATATGTGAACCATTAATGTTCCTCACTCAAACAATGTGAGATGTAACTCTCTGACTACCAAATCAACTATGGCACCAGTCTATTACAATCCAAATCCCTTGAGGATCCCACTGTCCTTTTTGGGATAAAAATAATCATCACCTAACACTTTGGAACACTTATTTTGGTATGGTACTAGATTTAACACCATTCTGTATTACCCCACTCTACTAACACCTATATTATCCTCCCACATCAATATAGGGTTTGGTCATTATTCATAGGATACCCCACTCTAACACTTGTGGATGATCGGGATAATTGTTTTGAATGACAAGGGTTTGGGCATTATTCACGTGAGTGTCCCCCTAAACAAAGGATAAAAGTCAAGAAGCCTAAGTCATACAATGTTACCTTTAGTCATATTAAGTCTAAAGACGAGTGTGATTCTCTCGTAGAGAGAAAATTCACTGCTTTAACAGATAGTCATATGAGACTAATTCAAAAGCCTTCCAACATTGAAGATAATCATATGCAAGACAGTTATGAGGTTTAGACTTGTGATTCCTATCATAGTGATGAGGAGGAAGAATAAAGGTGAATGAAGAGGAAGAGAGTGATATTCAAGTTTCCTTCCATGAGTTGAATATTGATTAGTTAAAGTTGAAAAACGAAAACTTAAAATTAGAGGCTAAGCTGAAAGGGTGTGCCATGGGAAATAAATATGCCAAATTCCATGAGGATTTGAGGGAATGTGAGAACACTCTTATGAATAAGGTTGAATATATTGAGGGAGAGAGAGAGATCACCTTCATGGATTATTTGAAAATTTGAATATGTAGTCCCTAATTTTTTATGAGCCTAAACGTTTTCTTGAGTAGAAAATTATGAAGTATAATAGAAATTGAGTGTTATGTCCTATTTGAAGATCATCCCATCACTAAAAGGGAACTGAGAAAACCATTCAATAGTGAATATGAGATCGTCCCTATCCAATCAGACTGGCCAAGGGATGATCTTGTCTCAGTATAGCAGATAAACTATTAGAAATATGGTAGGCCTCTTTGCCACTAAAATGGATGAGATTGTTTCCATTAAGGCTAGCTCATGGAATACAATTTTAATAATACTGTCAGTGGTTAATGAGTACTATGTAAGTGGCATCATCACTAATAAAATTTATATGGACATTCCCTCATAGGTAAACCATTAGACCATTCTACATACTTGTTATAATACATTTAAAAGATGATCTTCACCGACCTATAAGGGCATGACACACGTAAACCCAATACTTTAGGCCTAACATATATTCTTTCATACTCATTCTCTATAAAAGGAGAGATCCCCCATTAAAATCTAGGCTGGCAGAGATATATACCCAGTCGGACTGTTAAATCATATACTGAGTATTGATTAAGTGAATTGTATTGTCCTTAGACGCCCGGTCACTTGAAACATTGTGCAAAAACACTAATTTGTGGTCGTAGGATCATCTTTGAGAGATAAACCACGTAACTCTTGGTGTAATTCATCTTACTCTCACCTTTATCTTTACATATATGAATTTTACTATTTATTTTTTATTTGTTATCTTCGATTGGATCTCAACTTGATAAGACTAACCTTGTAACAAATTTTAGATGATAACATTGAGAGACTTATGTTAGATGAAGTTTGATTTAGAATCTAGGTCAGAAAAGTTGAATAAGATTTTAGGCACCATCTAAATTAAAAATGACAAGGTTATAATTTTCTTCAATGATCAAAATACTTCACTTCCAAATCCAAGATAAAAAAATTCAAATGAGTCGACCTTTGCCAAGGACGTTAAAAAGGTCAACCCAGAGGTAAAAATCCTCTTCATGTCTACACTTGTCTGGATTGTGGTAGGAAAGTTCACCTTAGGTGATTTTGTTATGATCTTAGAAAAGATACTAGGAAGTTTAACTCTAGTTTCACTATGGTTCCAAAAAAGTGAGTTTGTCACGTTACACCTATATGGGTTAGGAAATCCGTTTTGGATTACCTAAATGCTAGACTTGTTGATTCAATCGTGCTTTCATGTGATTCTTCACATTCTATATCTTATCAATGATTGTGTTTACATGTTTTTCGTACACTAGTTTTTATGCTTCATGAAGTATTTTATGAATATTTGTTATGTTTTGTATTTTGTATATTGATTGATCATTATTTTGTGTCTAAATGCGAAATATAATAAAGAGATTATTTTCTTATGTGCTTTTTTAAGTTTTTTTTAAACTCAAAATGATGTTTTCTTTTTTTTAAATACTCAAAATGATGTTGTCTTAGTTTTTATAGTAATTTTACACAATTTGTGTGGCATATTTATGTGTTGGAATTCCATTCATTACATGTTTTTCATGTGTCTTGAACTTTAGAGTGTGGTTTAAAATTCTTTGGATTGTTTATTAATCATCCCTTGCATGGAAATTTTTGAATCTAGTATTCTTAATGAATTCATCAAAGTATATACCTCTCAACAAACTTGCACAAGCACTTTTTTATTTAAACTACTTATATTTCATGAGCTAAGTGAGGTGTTATTATATTATTATTTACATATAAATATGTTTATATCTGGGGGATTTGTGTAAGAACCATTGCGTGTGTTTGCTCTTAGGAATGAAAGTATTATAGTGTGAAATATAGAGGGCGATGAAAAGAGTAAATCTCCTTTGAATAAAAGAAAACAATTGGCAAGATCATTAGACAAGAAAAGAAGGGATAGATAAAAATGAAAAAATAAAAGATTTTCCAAGGTTAAGTTTAGAATGGAACATAAAAAGTGATATACTCAGGAAGAAAAGAGAAAAAATTGAATGTATATTTATTTTGAGGTTGTTATGCGTTGAATATCAAGGGGTTTTCACATTGATTCTTAGTTCATCATTAATGCTTAACATTATCGATGTGGTAATCATCAATTTTTTCCACGCTAGTGAGCATTTAGTAGATTTATCTATTTTGAGTTCACATATTTTGTCACATGAAGCTAAAACTAAATTTGATAAGTTAATAGGATCAAATAAAACTCATTGGACTATCTTAAATGTTTGAGATATATTTATTTTATCTTTTAGTTCACACCCCTTCACTCTGTACCACATCTGGTTAAGACACATTTATGTTATATGAATGTAGAAAGCTTATTTTTGTATGTCTTTTGTATATATGATACCAATATTATTTTGTGCATTCTTGTTACACGTGCATTTATATCTGTGGTATGTTTTTTTAGTCTTTGCAATGCATTTAATCCATGTTAATCATATTTCAATAAATTGGTATCATGTGGTTCAAATTTATATCATATGGTTCAAATTGATATCATATGGTATCATGTACTTTTTTCCAAGCTTGTTTATCATTGTCGTTTCACGTCACTTTTCATGATATGCTTATTTCCTTTATGTTCATGCGTGTTACATTAAGGGGCAGAAGTTGTTTCATGTTATTCACCTTGCTTTCTCTATTCTCGGACAAAAAGGGTGAAAACTCTAACCTATGAGGGAGAAGTGTTCACTAAGGGGGAGATTTTTAACAGAGAGGGAGTTACTTTTGATATGAGTATTATATATTGCTTATTCTCTTTTCATTTGAAAGGTGTGTTAAGTGTGTCGGTTTTATCGATGATGTGGCAATGTTTCACAACTGCAAAGATACACAAGAGTTTGTGTCGGTCAATTGTCAGTTCGTAATTCTTCCCTTTAGGGTTGGGTATTAATTCTTAGAGAGATCCGTGGCCTAGTAGGTTCTGATTTTTTATTTTGTTCTGACATAGCCAAAGGGGGAGGTTTGTGAGGGTAAATTTCACCATGTCTCAAATGTGTTAAATATTTACTATAAATTTGTAATATTATCTTAATTTCATTTGGACAAAACTACTTGAGACATAGGTTTGGATTGAGTATAGTTTGTCCTACAAGTCTATGATATTTTTTTATTGACTGTAGCAGCCAAGGTAAAGAGACATAAAATAAATGCTGAGTTTGGTGTTGAGTTCCATCTTTATCCATGGGATCTCGAAAAGTCATGAATGTATTTTATGTTAGATTCTCGAATTGCATTTCTAGTGTTTAATGTTCAAAAAAAATTGAGGGCATTTTCAAAAAATATTTTTTAAAGGAAAATAATTTTTTCAGCTTCCTTCGAATGTGTCATGTTTCGTTCAAACAATTTTACTTTGTTTGTTTGAATGTGCTTTTGTTTCATTCAAATGAGTCGATGATTTCATTCAAACAAGCATTGAATTAGCATGAAACAAGAGCATTATGTCCTGCCAAAAATATTTCATTGGAAGATTGATTCAACCTCATTCAAATAAGATTTTTGGTCCCATTAGAATAAACATAGGTTCAATCAAAATAGGTTGCAATTTTCATTTGAATGTCCTTAAGTTTAACTTTAACTAGATTCCTTAATGCATACTGCCAGATTTTTGCAAAAATCTATAAATAAAAGGTTTGGTAAAAAACTTTTGAGTAAAAGGTTTGCAAAATAGTTTTCATAGACAAAATAAGTTCCTCTTAAAACCTAGTTTCGACCCTATGTTTGAGATCCAAGAATATACTTGATATATTATTTTTTATATTTCAAGATCTGATCACCAAGACTTTTTACTTTTCATCATTGAGAGAATTTCTTTCTTGATTTCATGTTTGTTATGGTGACGGCTGAATAGAGAATCAAGGAGACTGGTTGATACCGAGACGCGGGAGGTGCATGTGTTGGGAAGATCATTGAAAGGCATCTAACGGTAAATCTGAATAATCTTCATAAAGGGAAGAGTGAATCAAGTCTTTAAGGCACCAAATCCATTGAGTAAGTCAAATTGTTCCATGTGTGATACCTATATCATAGTGGAATTTCGTTGCTAGGTCATCTAGGGTTTTTCCCATTGTGATTTTTCCTCAAACATTATGGATTTTTTATTTATTTATTTATTATTTCTTACTTACGTGTATGCATTCTTACAAAAAGATAAAACTTGTTAACTATTTACACAACGTTTGGTTTAATTGGTGGTTGATTAAAAATTGGTGCTGAATAATTCATATACCCTTAGCACTTGTTGGCTCATTTTTCAAACATGCTACCCTCTAAGGTCTCCAAAAATCTTTTAAGAAATCTCTGACATATAGAATCTTCTAGCATATGATCCACCAAGAGTAAGCCTTGTTTGGGGGAAACTTTGGAAGTGACAACAAAGTGAAATATGAAAGAAATAACATTTTCACCCCTCACCGTTCAAAAAAGTGCTAATAGTGTTTGTTCTTATCCCTCTCTAACCCTTACTCATGGAATCTTGGCCAAAAACCCTATCTTATACCAATATATATAATTGTGGGCTATCTAATTTAGTTAAACTGGACATCTATAGAATTTCGGGCCTATAACTTTGGCAATGGACTGTACTAAGCACCCAATAAAATTAATTAAATTGGCTTCCAAATAATTACATGGAAATCCCAATTGTAATTAACGTAATACTTTCATTTCCTTATTCAATCAGGATTAATTATACTAAATAATCATGAATGCACTCCAATTTAATCATCTCTAAATTATCATAATAAAGATCTTTTATTTACAAAGTTAATTATGGTAAATAATATGATTCCACACGTTAAGTTCCTGGTACCCGCTTAGTCAAATCAATTTATCGTTAATCGATTTTAACAAACATCTAATAAATTCCTTAACTCTAAGATTTAGCGTATTTGGTACTCCACCATGATTAGAAAATAATCCACCAGAAAAATATTACTTGGTGGAAACAAAACATATTAATCTATGGGTGTATCACTGAAGGGGAAAAACATGGAAATATATTGGATAGGATGGTTCAAATACACATAAAAAAGTTTTTATGTAGAATTTTGTTTTTCAAAATTACCTTTTTATTAAAAAAAATTAACTAAGAACCATTTAAGTATTAAACTTAACAAAATTAACCCAAAGTTAAACACTGCACCGATATTAAACAAGTTGTGATTAAACCAATTTTATCTTAAACCTAAGAATACATCTAAGTGGGTACTATAAGATAAAATATATAAACAACAATGCCCTATGAAGGGGGAAAGCCCAAACGGGAAAAAACTTCGACGGACCATCCACATAAAATTCATTAAGTATATAATTTCAAAAGTAAGTGATAAAAGACTCACAATATGGACTCGATGCCTCCTTCAACCTCTCCTCAGTCACATGTAGGGGTTCACCCACGTAGCTACAACAATGTTTAAGTCCACACACGCTCATAATCCATTGATAAGTCTAAAAAACTGTCATGCACATGGAGTCCACCCCGTGTAAACCAATGAACATAGAGTCCATTGGAAGAAAAAATTCTCAACAAGGAGTTGAAAATAAACAATGGTGCCAAACCCAATCCAAAAATAATTCTTCACCTCTAATCTCGAAACTTATCGCGAATATCACCTAAAATTTTCTATCTCCGAAAATTGCTAACCACGCAATGAACCCAAAACCCAAGCCCCGAGGGTTACCGTATACCTAAGCTCTTATACCATTTGTAACACCCCGCCCGCTCAAAAAAAGCGAACGAAGCGCTAATGCGATAAAATAAATCCAAATCCATAAGTAACAAGGTATAGAGCATCTAAATAAACCCACAATAATCTAAATCCACTAATCTCAATCTCTCCAATTACAACAAGTCTCTAGAATTAAAATTACAACTATCTCGAAAATAAAATACAAATCTCCAATGCTCTATACAACAAAATAAATAATACACTCTTCCAACTTGTATTAAAAATTCTCCGCAATATAATCCATGCTAGAAATCATCCCAATTGGTCCATAGAGTCCCAAATCCACGCTAACCTGCCAACTAAAAGAAAATATGGGGAAGTACACAATACGACAGGAAAGATGCTCAACATAATTAAATTATCAACAAGGCGTAGCAATACGAGTACGAATATTCAAATCAAAATGAAAATCTCAATAGAATTTTATCATTTTAATTTCTCAACAACACATCAATGGGTCACCAGGCCTCACCCCATTCGCATATGCTTTATCAAGCCGTAGCCGGGAATAAGTATTTTGGCGGGTTCACAACATCCGTGCCATATTAAAATCTCATGACAATGTGCTCAATAACAATATAATGATACCACATGAATCAAAATAATTTCAAAAATTATTTTCCAGATTTTAATGAATTTATCAATTAAAATATGAGTTCAATTAAACAAGAATTCAAAGAGAATGACACTCGCGAGATTTAAGGAGCATATTGTGTAAAACCCCATACCTCAAACCATGATGAGAAACCAACGATCACATCCTCAAGATAAACTCAAAAGATCTACAAAAGCTCCTCCTCTAACAAAATAGGCCCAAGAACACCTCTAATCTAAGGTTGGAACTCACAAATCTCAAGGGCAAAAATATATATAAAAAGAAGAGGAATATAAAACATATTTGCTGCCAAAATTTGTGCCAACAGTAGGTTAAAAGGGTTGCCCACGACTCCCTTTTATAATGCAAATAAATGAAGAGTTGGAATCCAAAAGACTCCTTTAAATAAGGCAAAGAAATGAAGAGTTGGAAGTCAAAACAACTCTTGAAAATTACTTAATGTTCGCCGACTTAGAATTCCAAGAGTTAAAAACATTTAAAAATCCGTTTTAATTCCGTTTTTGAAACCGTTTGAAATTCTCGCCTTTAAAAATAATATTCAACATATTTGAGCAATAAAAATAATTTTATCAAAAACTTTATTTTCCTTCATTTTCCAAAAATTAATTAAAATAGCCCAAAATTACGCAGGTTGTTACACTTCCCCACTGACAATGGAATTTCGCCCTCGAAATTCGCCGAATGCCTAACTCTCAAATTCAGGCCAACAACCTCCGAAAATAATCTCGTCTCCAAAAATAATTCTTCACCTCTAATCTCGAAACTTATGGCGAATATCACCTAAAATTTTCTATCTCCGAAAATTGCTAACCACGCAATGAACCCAAAACCCAAGCCCCGAGGGTTACCGTATACCTAACCTCTGATACCATTTGTAACACCCCGCCCGCTGGGAAAAAGCGAACGGAGCGCTAATGCGATAAAATAAATCCAAATCCATAAGTAACAAGGTATAGAGCATCTAAATAAACCCACAATAATATAAATCCACTAATCTCAATCTCTTAAATTACAACAAGTCTCTCGAATTAAAATTACAAATATCTCGAAAGTAAAATACAAATCTCCAATGCTCTATACAACAAAATAAATAGTACAAATCTTCCAACTTGTATTAAAAATCCCCAATATAATCCATGCTAGAAATCATCCCAATTGGTCCATAGCGTCCCAAATCCACGCAAACCCGCCAACTAAAAGAAAATATGGGGAAGTACACAATACGACAGGAAAGATGCTCAACATAATTAAATTATCAACAAGGCGTAGCAATACGAGTACGAATATTCAAATCAAAATGAAAATCTCAATAAAATTTTATCATTTTAATTTCTCAACAACACATCAATGGGTCACCAGGCCTCACCCCATTCGCATATGCTTTATCAAGCCATAGCCGGGAATAGGTATTTTAGCGGGTTCACAACATCCGTTCCATATTAAAATCTCATGACAACGTGCTCAATAACAATATAATGATACCACATGAATCAAAATAATTTCAAAAATTATTTTCAAGATTTCAATGAATTTATCAATTCAAATATGAGTTCAATTAAACAAGAATTCAAAGAGAATGACACTCGCGAGGTTTAAGGAGCATATTGTGTAAAACCCCATACCTCAAACCATGATGAGAAACCAACGATCACATCCTCAAGATCAACTCAAAAGATCTACAAAAGCTCCTCCTCCAACAAAATAGGCCCAAGAACACCTCTAATCTAAGGTTGGAACTCACAAATCTCAAGGGCAAAAATATATATTAAGGAAGAGGAATATAAAATATATTTGCTGCCAAAATTTGTGCCAACAGTAGGTTAAAAGGGTTGTTCACGACTACCTTTTATAATGCAAAGATATGAAGAGTTGGAATCCAAAAGACTCCTTTAAATAAGGCAATGAAATGAAGAGTTGGAAGTCAAAACAACTCTTGAAAATTACTTAATGTTCGCCGACTTAGAATTCCAAGAGTTAAAAACATTTAAAAATCATTTTAAAATCCGTTTTAACTCCGTTTTCGAAACCGTTTGAAATTCTCGCCTTTAAAAATAATATTCAACATATTTGAGCAATAAAAATAATTTTATCAAAAACTTTATTTTCCTTCATTTTCCAAAAATTAATTAAAATAGCCCAAAATTACGCGGGTTGTTACACTTCCCCACTAACAATGGAATTTCGCCCTCGAAATTCGCCGAATGCCTAACTCTCAAATTCAGGCCAACAACCTCCGAAAATAATCTCGTCTCCAAAAATAATTCTTCACCTCTAATCTCGAAACTTATGGCGAATATCACCTAAAATTTTCTATCTCCGAAAATTGCTAACCTCGCAATGAACCCAAAACTCAAGCCCCGAGGGTTACCGTATACCTAACCTCTGATACCATTTGTAACACCCCGCCCGCTGGGAAAAAGCGAACGGAGCGCTAATGCGATAAAATAAATCCAAATCCATAAGTAACAAGGTATAGAGCATCTAAATAAACCCACAATAATATAAATCCACTAATCTCAATCTCTTCAATTACAACAAGTCTCTCGAATTAAAATTACAACTATCTCGAAAGTAAAATACAAATCTCCAATGCTCTATACAACAAAATAAATAGTACAAATCTTCCAACTTGTATTAAAAATTCTCCCCAATATAATCCATGCTAAAAATCATCCCAATTGGTCCATAGCGTCCCAAATCCACGCTAACCCGCCAACTAAAAGAAAATATGGGGAAGTGCACAATACGACAGGAAAGATGCTCAACATAATTAAATTATCAACAAGGCGTAGCAATACTAGTACGAATATTCAAATCAAAATGAAAATCTCAATAACATTTTATCATTTTAATTTCTCAACAACACATCAATGGGTCACCAGGCCTCACCCCATTCGCATATGCTTTATCAAGCCATAGCCGGGAATAGGTATTTTAGCGGGTTCACAACATCCGTGCCATATTAAAATCTCATGACAACATGCTCAATAACAATATAATGATACCACATGAATCAAAATAATTTCAAAAATTATTTTCAAGATTTCAATGAATTTATCAATTCAAATATGAGTTCAATTAAACAAGAATTCAAAGAGAATGACACTCGCGAGGTTTAAGGAGCATATTGTGTAAAACCCCATACCTCAAACCATGATGAGAAACCAACGATCACATCCTCAAGATCAACTCAAAAGATCTACAAAAGCTCCTCCTCCAACAAAATAGGCCCAAGAACACCTCTAATCTAAGGTTGGAACTCACAAATCTCAAGGGCAAAAATATATATTAATGGAAGAGGAATATAAAATATATTTGCTGCCAAATTTGTGCCAACAGTAGGTTAAAAGGGTTGTTCACGACTCCCTTTTATAATGCAAAGAAATGAAGAGTTGGAATCCAAAAGACTCCTTTAAATAAGGCAAAGAAATGAAGAGTTGGAAGTCAAAACAACTCTTGAAAATTACTTAATGTTCGCCGACTTAGAATTCCAAGAGTTAAAAACATTTAAAAATCATTTTAAAATCCGTTTTAACTCCGTTTTCAAAACCGTTTGAAATTCTCTCCTTTAAAAATAATATTCAACATATTTGAGCAATAAAAATAATTTTATCAAAAACTTTATTTTCCTTCATTTTCCAAAAATTAATTAAAATAGCCCAAAATTACGTGGGTTGTTACACTTCCCCACTAACAATGGAATTTCGCCCTCGAAATTCGCCGAATGCCTAACTCTCAAAAATCAGGCCAACAACCTCTGAAAATAATCTCGTCTCCAAAAATAATTCTTCACCTCTAATCTCGAAACTTATGGCGAATATCACCTAAAATTTTCTATCTCCGAAAATTGCTAACCACGCAATGAACCCAAAACCCAAGCCCCGAGGGTTACCGTATACCTAAGCTCTGATACCATTTGTAACACCCCGCCCGCTCGAAAAAAGCGAACGGAGCGCTAATGCGATAAAATAAATCCAAATCCATAAGTAACAACGTATAGAGCATCTAAATAAACCCACGATAATATAAATCCACTAATCTCAATCTCTTCAATTACAACAAGTCTCTCGAATTAAAATTACAACTATCTCAAAAATAAAATACAAATCTCCAATGCTCTATACAACAAAATAAATAGTACAAATCTTCCAACTAGTATTAAAAATTCTCCCCAATATAATCCATGCTAAAAATCATCCCAATTGGTCCATAACGTCCCAAATCCACGCTAACCTGCCAACTGAAAGAAAATATGGGGAAGTACACAATACGACAGGAAAGATGCTCAACATAATTAAATTATCAACAAGGCGTAGCAATACGAGTACGAATATTCAAATCAAAATGCAAATCTCAATAGCATTTTATCATTTTAATTTCTCAACAACACATCAATGGGTCACCAGGCCTCACCCCATTCGCATATGCTTTATCAAGCCATAGCCGGGAATAGGTATTTTGGCGGGTTCACAACATCCGTGCCATATTAAAATCTCATGACAACGTGCTCAATAACAATATAATGATACCACATGAATCAAAATAATTTCAAAAATTATTTTCCAGATTTTAATGAATTTATCAATTCAAATATGAGTTCAATTAAACAAGAATTCAAAGGGAATGACACTCGCGAGATTTAAGGAGCATATTGTGTAAAACCCCATACCTCAAACCATGATGAGAAACCAACGATCACATCCTCAAGATCAACTCAAAAGATCTACAAAAGCTCCTCCTCCAACAAAATTGGCCCAAGAACAAAAGATCCTCCTCTAATCTAAGGTTGGAACTCACAAATCTCAAGGGCAAAAATATATATAAAAAGAAGAGGAATATAAAATATATTTGCTGCCAAAATTTGTGCCAACAGTAGGTTAAAAGGGTTGCTCAAGACTCCCTTTTATAAGGCAAAGAAATGAAGAGCAGGAATCCAAAAGACTCCTTTAAATAAGGCAAAGAAATGAAGAGTTGGAAGTCAAAACAACTCTTGAAAATTACTTAATGTTCACCGACTTAGAATTCCAAGAGTTAAAAACATTTTAAAATCATTTTAAAATCCGTTTTAACTCCGTTTTCGAAACCGTTTGAAATTCTCGCCTTTAAAAATAATATTCAACATATTTGAGAAATAAAAAGAATTTTATCAAAAACTTTATTTTCCTTCAATATCCAAAAATTAATTAAAATAGCCCAAAATTACGCGGGTTGTTACAAACACGATACAAGACACTAAAGACAATAAGCTTTACACACTCATGTGGAATTAATATATCTAAATATGTGTTGTAAATGGAGTCAGGGGTTGTGAACTAGATACAAAAGAGTTATGGCCTAATCATTTAAACATGTCCAAGGAGTTCTATTTGACCACAAAACTTCATGAAACTAAAATTTAGCCTCAAGTGATATATAAAGTGAACTCAAAGAACAAACATGAACAATGAATACAAGGCCTGAATTTTGATGATCCTACCAATCAATAGCGTCATGACATGTTTAGCATAACTATGATTTATAGATCAAACCCATTGATCTTTAACTTTAATACCCTAAAAAACTAAAATTGTGCTTTTTTCAACTCAAATATTTTGAAGATACCATTTTGATGATTAATATTGAAAATATGACCTTGGAAATTTATTCTTTTCTTTTGCCTCTGACACGACCACAAATTTGTATCTGGTGTTCGTCCTGATATATGCTCAAGTGCAAGCCGGTCGTGTTGGTAAACCTAGTCGGTCGGGATCGTATCCAATGGGAAAAAGGATGAGAAAATTGTGACGACGTTGGAAAGACGTAGAAATCCTATCTTGACTCTAAAAACAAGACAAAAAAGATGATTTGGGAGGTGGACTAACTACAAATAAAGGTAATAAGAAAATATACATACTGAATCAAGAACATAACAATAAAATGCTTTTTAAACTACTTATGAAATCAAAATTTTACTGAAAAGTTTACAAATGAGAAAAACGAGTTAGGATACACTCCTCCAACCCTAGTTCATTTACTAATGTTAAAACCAAATTCTGAATTGAAATAATTGAGAAAATCCATTCTTTATTAATTGAATGCATATGAGGATCAAGCCCGCATCATACATAATAAAGAGTAAAAATAACTCGGTGTTGTTGTAGCTACACGCGCGTCACACTCTTAAGCATCCCGGTTACCAAGGGCAAACGGGATCAAAAGCCCTACGACGGTTGTGATCACCACACAATATCGTCAAAGCAACTATTTAATTCAAAATTAAATTTTACGCATTTGTAAAGAACATCGGATTGGATTCATGCATCCCAACCCTAAGAAAATTAGCTATACATGATTAACTTAGAGAAAAGTATGGGTATTAGGAAATGGAGCATTAAATCTAAATGAAATAGATGAAAAACGAATAGTAGAATTAAACTAACAATCAAACTCAAAGAAACTGAAAAATTAAAGGAAAGATGTTACTTGTATTAAAGAAAATTAAAGTGCAATCCTTACAGCAGTGCTTCTTATTGGAAACTTGGGTTTTTCCCTACAAAAACCCTCTACTCCTACCTAGAGAACAAAAAAACCGAACTTCCATTATTATCTAACTAATCTAAATAAATGCCTCCGAAATTTACATGAGTTTGACCCAATTAAAGCTCTAATAAAATAATTGAAAATTTTGAGAAAATCCAAGGCGGGCCGGACCCATCAGTCAAGGCGGTCTGGATCCTCCGCCCCCCATATTTCAAACAGGGATCCTCTAATAAAGGCGGTGCGGACCCTTATTGAATAAATGGTCCGGACCCCCTTCTTTTTCTTTACAGGGTCTTTTTGCCTAGGGCGGTTCAGACCCTTTTTGACTAAAAGATCCGGATCCCCTTCACTTTTCATATAGAACTTGCTGGGGAACCCGGTCCGAACTCCTTTTTTATGCGGTCCAGACCTCCTGCCTTCTCCATACAAAGATCTTCTTTTGAACTTTTCTCATCTTCAAATGGTCGTAACTTCTTCACCGTAGCTCGGATTGAGGTGAAGTTTTTTCCATTGTTCTTGTAATTAAAATCTCTTCAACTTTCCACTTTCCCCCACCTCCGGACTAAGGCTGAAAATTTACGAAATTGCCTTTTGACTTTACTCCTTTGACTTTTTTCAATGCTTTTCTAGTTTCTTTCATCCTCAATAGTTTAAATACCGGTAAAACTCATGAGAAATAAATGAAACTAGATGTACTTATTAGAAGGAAGTAAGGGATAATTTAAAAAGAATTTGAGCCTAATGAAATGGGTCTAGTGTTCGTGCTATTTAGGCTCAAGTGCAAGCCTATCGCTCAAGTAATAATCCGATAAGTCGGGTATCAATCCTCAGGGAAATAGGACGACAAGAGTCGTGAAGATGTTGGAAAGATGGAAGAAAACCTAGCTCTGACTCTGAGAAGAAAAGACAAGATGATTTAGGGGATGAAACAACTACAACTAGATGCAAATTTTAGAGTGACTACTAATGAAAATAACAACTAACAATATGTAACTATGTTGATTAACTAAATGCTGATGATCAATGTACTAGTAGTTTAACTATGAAATGAGAATAATAGGTCGGGTTACAATCCCCCACGCCCTAGTAATTCACTTCTTAGGATACTAGATTCAAAATTATAATTTTAAATGAACCTGATCTTTAGTACTCCTAAGTATTACACATATGAGGGATCATAGCCCACACAGTAAGTAAGCAAAGGATGAGTAAAGAGGTATCGCATTAAATACCACTCGTGTCGCATTCTTAAGCATCCCGGTTACTTAGGTCAAATGACATCAAAAGCCATACGACGATTGTGATCACCACACAACAGTGTCAAAGAAATTATTTAATTCAAAATTAAATTTTATGCATTTGTAAAGAACATCGGGTTGGATTCATGCATCCCAACCCTTAGAAAACTAGCTAGACATGATTAACTTAGAGAAAAGCATGGGTTTTAGGAAATAGAGCATTAAATCTAAATAAAATAGGTGAAAATGAATAGCAGAATTAAACTAACAATCAAACTCAGAAGCAATGAAAAATTAAAGGAAAAATGTCACTTGTATTGAAGAAAATTAAAGTGCAATCCTCGAAGCAGTGCTTCTCATTGAAAACTAGGGTTTTTTCCTACAAACAATCCTCTACTCCTACCTAGAGAACTAAAAAATCGAACTTCCAGTATTATCTAACTAATGTGAATAAATACCCCCTAAAATTTCAAAGAGTTTGACCCAATCAAAACTCTAAGAAAAGAATAGAAAATTTTGAGAAAATCCAAGGTAGTCCGGACCCATCGGGAAGGGCGATCCAGACCCATCGGGCAGGGTGGTCTGGATTCCCCCCCCCCCCCCCCATATTTCAAACTGAGGTCCTCTAATAAAGGCAGTCTGGACCCTTTTTGAATAAAAGTTCTGGATCCCCTTCTTTTTCTATACGGGGACTTTTTGCCTAGGGCGGTCCGGACACTTTTTGAATAAAAGGTTTGGATCCCCTTCATTTTCCATACAGAACTTTCTGGGGAACCCGGTCCGGACCCCTTTTTCTGGGTGGTCTGGACCTCCTTCCATTTTTATATAGAGATCTTTGTTTAAACTTTTGTCATCTTCAAATGCTCGTAACTTCTTCACCGTAGCTCGGATTGAGGTGCCATTTTTTCCAGTGTTCTTGTAATTGAAATCTATTCAACTTTCCAGTTGTCCCCACCTCTGGACTAAGGCTGGAAAATTATGAAATTGCACTTTGACTTTCCTCCTTTGACTTTTTTCAATGCTTTTCCAGTTTCTTTCTTCCTTAATGCTTTGAATACATGCAAAACTCATGAGAAATACACGAAACTAGATGTACTTGTTAAAAGGTGTTAGTATCAAAGAAATTTGGTAATTAAACTCATTTTACATTACTCGATATAGTAAAAGCCCTTAAATTAAGGGGATAAATTTGGAAGAATTTGAGCCTAATCGAACCCCCCTAACTTAGAACTTTGCACATCCCGAGAAATGTAAAAGAATTTAACTATGGATCAACTCTAAAAAAATTCACTTTATTTGGATTGAATACCACTTTTGCGGGCAAGCGATTGCATTTAGGGAATACAACAAGCCTTTAAACCCCTAGGTCACCCTAGTAGGACGAATTGTGTCTCGTGAGGATTTGTAGTGAATATACGCAGAAAATTTGACTCAAAACAAATTCAAAATACTCAAAAATTGTATAATTTTAAAGTTTTCCATAAAATAGTAATCATCAATTCATGTTCAAGAATCTCAAATCATAGTGTATGTGTGCGAAGCCAAAAATTTAATCACGGATTTCCACCGATTGACGAGTACATTACTTTTTTGAAAATTCATTTTGATTCAAATGCTCACGGAAGACTCTCACAAACGAATCTCTCAGAACTGTGGCTATATTCTCTCGGTGTACGTGATATAAAGAGTAAATGCAATAGAACACGAATTCACGCAAACCAGATTGAAAAGAAGAAAATTTATGGGGTAAAAAGATCTCATCATTAGAATACGGTTACAAGAAAATGGGAAACATCGCCTCTACTTTATGATTTTAATCTCTTTTGTTATCTTTTGTGCATGAGCTCTCCATGTATTAAGTAAATTTGCAATTTGGACTGAGTTAGGAATTTTTGGGCTTTTAAGGCCCATTGGGCAAAAGTATACTTTGGAATTGAAAACTTTCCTTAAAATGTCCATTAGGCTTTTCCGAGTTTTCCCTCATTTTATCTTTTTTTCTTTCTCTTTTTCTCTTTTTCACATTTTTCTTGTCTTGCTATTTTTGTTGAGCATGCTCTATTTTTCTTTCCCCTTTTTATTTGCATTAATTGGACTAAAATTCTAGGGTTTCACTTTTCTCAATTCCGGGCCATTTAGGTTTTTTGGGTAGTCAAACGAAAAGTGAAAAAATTTAGTTGGCTCAAATTGGTTACCAAAAGAAAAAACAAATCACTACTTTTTCGGGCAAATTTTTTTTGGGTAACAAATTAGGACCTACTTCATGTCCAAATTATTAATTGCGTTACCATATGCGTCTGGAGGTGAATTTTAGTTTAGAGATTCATTTAGCGCATTTTCAAGACAACATCTCACACGTTCCCCGTAATCGATCAAATCAAAGGAATTGAGACCCTCAATGACTTTTATAAATGGTAAATAGATCTTTGTGTTAACCATTAACTCGGATTGATTTATAAACTCAGAAAAAAGGATAGCCTCGAATCTCACCGGGTTGGTTAATCTCCACATTTATTCATTAAGTCTCCCATATTCGCTCAATTTCCATCTTTGGTCAATTTCGGCTTTATGCATTATGTTTTTTCAATCTGAGACTTTAAACCGAATTTTAATGATATTTTTGTAAAATTTAAATTCCAATATTTATTTATTTTGAAGAAAAATATTTTTGGTTTTTCTGTTTTTTTCAAGTTTTTTAGAAATTTTGAAGTTTTCTATTTTTTTTAAGTTTTTTAATTTATTTTGGCATTTTGAAAGTTTGTGCAGTTCTAAAAATACGCACTCGTCACCCCCCCCCCCCAACTTAGAATTTTGCATTTTCCTCAATCAAAATGACTAAAATCTAAAAAGGGCAAAGTAAGAAGTGCGAAAAATTAAACAAACAAATATTTAAAATGCAAAATGACACTAACACGACTCAATAATACAACAAAAATCACCACATACACGTCGGGGGTGCGACAACCACTCATCTCTCCAAAAACTCACCCGACCCCATGAACGGGTTCCAATGCTCTCCTTATCTCTCCCTTCTTCATATTATAGACCAATAATTGTAACAAGTTGGGACCTAGCCCACAGATAAGGGAAATACCAGGAGACTCTTTGTGACTACTTGAAAGGGATCCTTCTGATGCTTACTCAAAGCATGGCCTACGTGCGCTGACTCGGAGGGAACACCTAGGTTTCCTTTAATTTTTTGGACGCATGGGTCGGGATCTAAGACAGATGAAACACAAGTTTTCTCGTTAATCGCCTCTGGGACCTTAAGTGGTATGGGTGGATGATCACAAAGAATTAATTCATCAATGTTATCTCTCCATTGACTTTCTTCTAAGTGACTACAAGAGCCCAATAGGGATTGGACTTCAATAGTAAGTCTTTCATCCACATGCCGGAATTCTTTTTCAATGTCTTTAAGACTTATATCTCTTAATTTGCTCTCTTAAGTGTGTTTCGAACATTCTCTTTCTCTCTCTCCTGAAGACTCGTGTGATGTGGAGGAATGGTCATTACGAAGGAATTCATCTATTATATTCTCCCATTCTCTTTCTTCTAAGTGGCTCTATGAGTCCAATAAAAGTTGGACTTATACATTCAGGCTCTCATCAACATTCCCAAACTCTTTCTCAAAATCTTCCATGCTTACGTCCCCTAAATATCTCTCTCGAGTAATCCCCACGTCCTTGATTGCTTGCTCGATCTCTAATTCCATTATTTTTCTCTCCTCTATTCACTTTCTCTTGCTCTCAATCGTGGTCACTACACACATCTCCCCCACTTTTTTCTCATCATCAAAACTACCGATCTCACTTGATGAAATAAGGCACACCCCTAATGGCTCTCTATTATGGGACCTCTCATGCTCGTGTACTATCTCTTTAACAAGATCCATCTCTTGCGATTCTCCTTCATCACCCTCATTCTTAATGTTATTAGAGATGTTAGTTTCGACGGTTATGTTTCCAAATGTTAATTTCATTCACCCACTCCTAGTATTAATGAGTGTGTTAGCAATAGCTAAGAATGGGCGACCAAGGATGATGGGGACATGATTGCTTGGGAGAATGGATGGCTCCTCGTCCCAAATGACAAAATCTACTGTAAAGTAGAATGTGTCAATTTGAACGATTACATCCTCAATAATTCAGCGAGGCATCTTCACGTAGCGATCCGTAAGTTGGAGGGTCATGGTTGTGGGTTTGAGGGTCACCAAATCAAGTTGGTTATAGATTGAATAGGGAAGAATGTTAACAATTGACCCTAAATCTATTGGCTCACTTTCTATTTGATTATTTCCCATGATGCACTAGATGGTGGGTGCACATGAATCTTTGTATTATAGTGTAATATCACTCAGCAACACGGAGTTGGCATTCTATGTTAAACACACGTTCTTCTTTGCCATTATCCTCCTTTTTGATGTTAATAAGTCGTTAATGACTTTTGCATAAGATGAAATTTGCTTGATGGCATCGAAGAAAGGGCAATTTATCTTAACTTGCTTAAGAACGTCTAAGATATCATCCCGGGAGGTCTCCTTGGATTGAGGGATCAACCTTTTATGATATGGGGATGCACTCAGAGGTTTCACCACCACTTTAGGATCTCTTGTGTCATCATTACTCTTCTTTTTATTGGAGACATCTTTGGCATCTTTCGTGCCGGGTGAAATCTGTAAGGACATATTTTATAAGTCTATTATCAATTAATTATGTCGTATACCGTTACAACCATCGAAGAAGTTCAAGAGCAATCTACATGAAGACGGATCCGAATATATCAAGGTTCTTCATCAAAAAGACTCCACAAATTTTACTTCGGTAAGGTTATGTTTTAAATACATTAACTTTGCACTTAGAGCTTTGGGATATTTTTTCAAAATATTTTCTAAGTGTTGGAGAGAACTTTTTCGTCAAAATTTGAGAATGAGTATTTTCTCTAAGTCCTGTAGCATACCTCGATTTTGATGCCCAGGTCGTTCAAGAGAGATCACATCTCGTTCGAGTGACATGGTGATGTCACACGATGTCGTTCAAATGACACTGTACTTCGTTCAAGCGAGATCCTTATTTCGTTCAAGCGACTGAGGCGACGCGTTTTTCTATAAATACTCATTAAATGGTTTCATTTTCATTAAGAAGTCCCAGCGTTTTGAAAGACGTAAAATTGCAAAACTAAAGAATCCTTTTGACTTCTTCTTTTAGGGTCTAATCCCTTTTTGTTTTCAATTCACAAAAATCACGTATGCTTTGGTGAATCATTTTGCTGTTCATGAACACACTTTGCTATTGGTTTATTCTTTGTGGGGAGAACTCTACAACCAGAGATATGCATGCTATTGTGGAGGGAGTCTCTATAAAGTTACTCTTGTGGAAAAGCTGACTCTTTTCCATTTCTTCCCATCTAGACTTCTTGCGGGAGATTCCAGCCGATGACATCGGCATCGATACCTGAGGGTATTTTGTATGACACTCTTGTTTTCATTGTAATCCGGGTAAACCATTCTTTACATATTATACTGAAAATAAAAGGTTTTGCCCCTTTGGGGGATTTTTCCAAACATTTGTGTCACATGCTTTATTTATTTATGGGTTGACACACGCACACACGTGTTTGCATGTTTAGGGGCTGAATTGATTTGGTTTAAAAATAGACTTTAATTTAATAAGTATGCCAAAATAGAAATTTGCGAATTTAATTAATTATCACACAGTCACACATTTTTCAAATTGGTATTAGAGCGGGTTGTTCTAATTTAGCTCGTGATCCTGATTTTTCAAGGATTTATTTTTTTATACAATTTAACTTCTCATGACGTCAAATTGGTATCAGAGTGGGTTACACTTTTTTTTGTGTATTCCTATTTTCCACAAAATTTGTGGGATATTAATTTTTTTTTGAAAAATCAGTTTTGTGAAAAATCATAATTTTTCTGATGGAGCACTTATGTAATCAGATGCCCCCCTTTGATGACACGAGTGAGAGTTTTGATGATATAAATCATTTTAATTTGACGTTTGCTAAAAGAATTAATTTTTTGGAAAAAGAAAGTTCTCGTTTTAAATCCGCAATGGACATTTTGCAAACGGTTCAAAATCAAAGAGATTTTTATTGTAAAAAATTTGTTTCTTTGGACCATGAATTTAATACTTTAAAATTGTCAAAAAAGGAGAGTGCTGAGGGAGTCCTATCTTTAGAAAAGGAATTGAAGGACTTAAAAAACTCCTAGGTTCCCGTTTGTGCCGTCGAGGATAAAAAATTAATCGATGATTTTACGGCACGTGAAAAGACTCTGAGGGATAAGTTTGTTTTAATTGCGGGGGAGCGCGATAAACTATTAAGTTTAATTGAAAATTTGAAAAAGAAATCCGTCTTTGGAATAGTCTAATTCTTTGCTTGAGTCAAAAAATTTGAAGTTAAAAAGTGATTTGACAGACTCGAGTAGGTTTGATAGTGATGGTAATGGCTCATCTTGTTCTCATGCTTCTAGTGCTAAAGCCAAAACCATTATTTGTTTTAGAGGTTCAACCATTCCTAAGGACGTCAGATAAGGTCAACCCATAGGTGTCATTCCACCCATTTACGCATGTTCATATTGTGGTAGGAAAGGTCACCTTAGGTGTTTTTGTTTTGATCTTGGAAAAACTCCTAGGAAGTTTATGTCTAGTGTTGCCTTGGTTCCTAAATCCCCCACATGACGTTTCACATCTATTTGGGTTAGAAAATCACGTTTAGAGGCACTAGCTTTTAGACAAGTTGATTCATGTTTGCTTGCACATGATTCTTCTCTTTCCATATCATATATATGATTGTGTTTGCATGTTTTCCATCCACTAGTTGTGGTTTCACGATATATAATTGCTAGTGTAATGACATGTACTTTTTGTATTAGATTTTTATTTTTGAAAAATGCAAAAAGATTTTATTTTGATAAAATTTTTACAAATCCAAAAATAGTTTTGTATTTTGTATACACCTTTTATGGATGAACACTTAGGATGATCGAGTCACAACATCATTCCATTTTTCATGTGACTTTTTGATAGTGTTTTGAGATAATAGGTCAATTCATCCATGTGCTTTATAATGTTTGGAGTCATTGAGATGTAATTAAGTGTTACTTCCTATATGTTTGACTCATGATTTCTTTTATTGCACAGATGCATGAATTTGTTTGATTATTGTGCTTGTCTTATCACATATTGGTTGTGTGTTTTCACTTCAATCCTGTCTTGAAAAATAAACCAAACGTGATAAAACTTGATAAGAAAGTTGTGCATGAAAGAATCATTTGTGAGTGTGTGTGCTTTATTTTATCAACTGTGAAGGGCTACGAAAGGTACTCATCTATCCTTTGCGATTAATCCGCCATTTAAATTGGACCTAAAAATTTGAGGAATTTTATTATCCGGGGTCCAAAGAGGTATAAAAGAGCCCGAAAAAATTTAAAGGCAATAAAAAGAAATTCATGCCAAAAAGGGGCCATTAGATTAACTCTAAAAGAAAATATGCATGAGGGAGTTTGGATGGAGATTTAAAATGGGTTTGCACGTCCTTGAAAGTCTTGAAAAAGCTCTACGTAGTTTTGAACGTTATTGGGGTGGAAATCATTTAGACTTTGATTTGTTGATTTGCATAAGTCGATATCATCTAAATTAAACAATTTTTACACCTAAGGATACTTTTGATGTTATTTTGTTAGGGGTACACGTATTCATCGTGCACATATGATTGATTGAGTTTATTTACCTATTGAATGTGTTCACAACCATGGATTCCATTTCCATGGCTTGGCTTTTTTAGTATAAATCAATGGTGTGATTTTTGGTATCTTATTTTTGTACAAAAATTTGAAAAATAAAAAATAGTTTGTGAAATTTTTTGAGATACTCCTTTGCATGCGTGTAGTTTGATTCATGTTTGGTATGCATTTTTATCATGACACTCCGTGTTTTGATTATTTCTTCTTATCTGTCTATTTGAGGACGTCATAAATAGGGGGAGAAGGAATTATCACGTTATGGGAGAGTTTTTGCATTATGGGGGAGATTTGATTTATTAATGGTTTATTCTTATATCATTTCAAACTCAATGCGTCACGAAGGTTTTTGCTTTATCTCATGTGTGTAGGTACAAATATTAAAGATCATTATGTTGCACACCCTAATAAGAAAAGCTTTGAGATTTGATGAAGATGTTTGAAGAACAATTTGAGAACTGGCAAATTTGTACCTTTTCAGTTTTGAAATTTATGGGAGGGTAGATTTGTATAGGCATTTTGGTATTTGATAATTCAAAGGTTTTTTATGTATATTCCGGCATAGTCATTGGGGGATATTTGTAAGGACATATTTTGTAAGTCCGTTATCAATTAATTATGTCATATATCATTACAACTGTTGAAGAAGTTCAAGAGAAATATACATCAAGACGGATCCGAATATATCAAGGTTTTTTATAAAAAATACTCCACAAAGTTTACTTTGGTAAGGTTCTCTTTTAAATACCTTAACTTTGCACTTAGAGCTTTGGGATATTTTTTCAAAATATTTTCTAAGTGTTGGAGTAGACTTCTTCGTCAAAATTTGAGAATGGGTATTTTTTCTAACACCTGTAGCGTACCTCGATTTTGACAGCCAGGTCGTTCAATGGAGATCACATCTCGTTCAAGCGACATGGTGACATCGTGCGATGTCGTTCAAACGACACTGTACTTCGTTTGATTGAGATCCCTATTTCGTTGAAGCGATTGAGGCGACGAGTTTTTCTTTAAATACTCATTAAATGGTTTCATTTTTATTAAGAAGTCCCAGCGTTTTGAAAGACAGAAAACAGCGAAACTGCAGAATCATTTTGACTTCTTCTTTCACGTTTTAATCCCTTTTTGTTTTCAGTTCACAAAAATTCCATATGCTTTGGTGAATTGTTTTGGAGTTCAAGAAAACACTTTACTATTTGTTCATTCTTTGTGGGGAGAACTCTACAATCAGAGAGTTGCGTGCTATTGTGGAGGGAGTCTTTATAAAGTTACTCTTGTGGAAAAGCCAACTATTTTCCACTGTTTCCCATCTAGAGTTCTTGCGACAGATTTTAGCCGATGACATCGGAACCGACACCTGAGGGTATTTCATACGTCACTCTTGTTTTCATTGTAATCCGTGTAAACCGTTCTTTACAAATTATAGTGAAAATAAAAGGTTTTTCCCCTTTGGGTGATTTTTCCTGAAATTTGTGTTGCATGCTTTATTTATTTATGGGTTGACACACGCACACAGGTAGTTTCATGTTTAAGGTCTGAATTGATTTTCTTTTAAAATAGACTTTAATTAAATAAGTGTGCCAAAGTAGAAATTTGCGAATTTAATCAATTATCACACAGTCACACATTTTTCAAAATCTCCTTTTCATTTTTATCATCGTGTGGAAGAGGTGACTCTCCCACTACGCAGAGCGGTAAGTGCACTACATTGTTCAAGATGTGTTTGGGATTTAGCACTGACACTTGATTGATCCTTGGGAGGTCTTCGCCCTTGGGACAGAAACTTACCTTTCTCTTGGATACTTAATGTCGATTGCAACTTTGAGCTGTTCGCATTTATGTCGGCGAGCATGCGATCATATCTATCATTCGTTGCAGTTTGGTAGTTAATGAATTGGTGTATTGTATCCTCAAGATTTTTCCGCGGCGGAGTGATATACGGTGCTGGAGGGGGTGGTGCTCGATAAAATTAAGGAGGGGCAGAGGAAGGGCAACCTGTGAATTTGGATTCAACGCAGCTTGTGGTTGCCCATAGCTAAAACTAGGATGGTTTCTCCATGAATGGTTGTACTTGTTACCATGCGGGGTGTTGTGACACCCCGACTAATTAAATACCGGGTATCTACTCCTTTATTAAATTAATACAAAATGCTAAGTTGGTTCAGTTAATAGCATAACTGTCGAAAACATTTTTATAATTACTAACCACCTAGTATTTAAAAAGTAAGTTGCCAAATTTTAATTTAAGTCTGATTAACATGCGATAAAAGAATAATGGAAGAACAACATAATCCATTCACCAACTAAGTAATGAAATAATCAACAAAATATAATAAGTCCGGAGGAAAAATTCTCACAACAATCCCACAACTGAAAGTAAAAATGACAATTCTGAATCCTGAATTAATTACATGCCATAAGTCTGAATAACTGAAATAAATGAAATGTCTCTAAAGAAATGGGCGACATGCCCTACAACTGATAAATACAAATTATGGAGTCAAGATGGATGAAGCGTCTACAAGCAAAGTCCTATAACTTCCACAAACAGCTACAGCTCGTCACCTGAATGAGGATCCTAAGCATGGTGTCCTTGTGGTTGGGCACCTAAAATGGTTTTTACAAAAATAGATTTGAAAGCAAATGAGTCAGAGCCCGAATGTGGAAATCATTTTAAAAATAGCAAGTGTTTTAATAACATTAAAACATTAAATGCAAAATACATGTTAGGACGTGCACTCACATGAATTTCTCATATCTCGACTATATGTGCACTCCTAACGTACCGTACCCATCTAAATAACATACATATCTAACCAAACCGTAATGAGTTCTACCCCTTACTACTCGATTCCCATATTACATTCTAACGTTATCACTTAAATAAAGGGCTTTACATACACTTGGATTCTCAACTAGTAATATAATCCACTATCAATTAACCCATTATGTTTTCTCAAAACATTACCATAATTATATTCACAATATTAACATGAAAGTTCCCATTAATTAAGTGTATATTATTCACGTCATAAATACACGATACAAGTACCCCGAGACTAAGCTACGGTACACACATACTCTGCTATCCATCCCGGTACATCACGTACATAAGGATCAAGCATTCTGAATCTCTCAGGAATCGTTCTCAGATAACAACATCACAAATAATGGAGGCGAACACAGTCACATCACATGGGTCACGCACATACCTGCGCTCCCACGATCAGCAAACTTATTAACATCCCAATAAGTCATTCTCTGACCTATGTTCATCGAGGTAACACTCTAAATCCGGAAACACAAGGATTAGAGGGCCCTAAGAGAACGCAAACCTCCCGTGATAGCAAGTATGGTAGGTATGTCATACACATAAACTCAATACATATACTAAGTATGAACACATATTAGAAATCACCATAATATATTGGTGGTGCACTTACCAATATCGTACCGACATATAATCCTACACAATTTATATGTTCCCGATTAATATAGTAATTTACGCCGTCAATATTTCTCGCATCCTAATAGACACTCACGCCCTACTTCATAATTTCCCTTAGGTTCAACTACACCTATATGTTTTACTCCTCGTTATATCCCAAACATCCCAAATATATCAATTTATAATCAAGGGAAGGTTATCTCTACCATTAAATAAGGTTATGGTACATGCGAGATCAAAATAGGCTAAAAAGCCTAAACTGTCAACTCGTTCGAAGTCTTGTTCGAACGAGGCTGTTCGAACGAGAGTTCGTTCGAACGAAGGGGATTTCTAATGAGGTCTCATTCGAACTAAGTCATCGAACGAACTTCACCCTCGTTAGAACTCAAAGGTCAACTCGTTAGAAGCTCGTTCGAACGACCTGGGCAGGTCTTCTAACGAGTGGCCAGTTTCGAGCCCAGATTTCCTATTTTCGTTTTTCCAACTTCTCTACACCTCAAATCTCATCAAAACATTAATCCAACGATTGTTTAAAGTCTCTAATCATTCCTAAACATAATTAGGTCATATACTAACATGATTTGTGGGGTTAATTCATTCTAACCTCATTCAATTATCAAATCTCTTCATATTTTCCCCCAATTTTAAGAACATGAACCCTAGAATTTATAAATCATCAAAGAGCCTAATTAAATCTGTTTTTGTTTCATCCAAATTATAAGACCATCAGAATAGTCATCTAAGTACCAATCTACATGCGATTCATCATCAAAAATGAAATTTCTACTTCCAATTTAAATGGGTTTTTCATTAACTCCCAAGAACAATGAGATTTTATCAATTCCTACACATGGAGAAAACAATCTTTGCAAAACAATGAAATTAAACCACTTGCCTTATTTGAATCTCTGATTTTGATGATGAATTGATGAACGATTCTCTCTCTTTTCTGCAGAATTCCTCCTCTCTCTCTCTCTCCAAGCTTTCTTCTCTAATGGTGGTAATGGAGGCTAGGGTTTGTCTTAGGAACTTTTGGGGTTAATTCTAATAACCCCCGTAGCCCTCTAATCAGTTAATGGCTGGTAATGGGTTAGTGGGTCTTTTAATTTTCCATTTAAAATTCCTAAAATTCGTTAATCAAAAATCCCAAAATTCTAAAATTACCAAACTACCCTTATACGTTGTCGGTATGGCCTAAAAATGCCCCGGGACCCAAACTAAACCCCCGGCTAGTGTTTTCTGACTATTTCGGCCCTTCCGGACGCGTTGGCGCACTCAAAATGACCATACGGTTTATAGAAATAAAATTCACTTTTTAATTATCATAATTATATTCCATGACGCGACTGTCAAACGCGTCTCAGCAAGATTTCCAAATTGCCGTATTTCTATCTCACGACAAATCAATAATTCCGTATTCATATATAGCCATATATACTCATTAATATAAAATACTAACTCGCATCTTGCTAGTATTTTTATCCGGATTAATTTCCAATTAATACACATTTAATTCAATTAATCCCATAAATAAATATCGCAAAAATACGGGGTATTACATACTTCCCCCTAATAACTGAATTTCGTCCCGAAATTCAGAACTAGAAAGTACCTGGTAAGAACAACTCTGGATAACGTTCTTGCATCTCATCCTCGCGTTCCCATGTGGACTCCTCGACATTATGATGTCACCAGTGAACGTGCACTAACGGAACTATCTTTGACCGTAGTTTTCGCTCACTTCGGTCCAAAATAGCAATCGGCCCCTCCTCGTAGGAGCTATCAGGCTGGAGATCGATGTCCTCCAAAGCAATATGAGAATGAGCCAAATCGTCTCTAAGATATTTCCTTAGCGAGGAAATATGAAACACATCGTGAATCCGATGCAAATGCTCCGGTAACCCAAGCCTATACACAACTGGTCCAATCCTCTCAATAATAGGAAATGGTCCCACATATCTCGGTGCCAACTTCCTTTTCTTCCCGAAATGCATAATCCCCTTCATAGGAGATACTCTGAGCAAAACCTGGTCCCCCACTTGGAACTCCCTGAAGAACCTCTTCGCATCAGCATAGCTCTTCTGCCGATCCTGAGCTACCCGAATGCGACTCCGAATCAATTATATCTGAAGAACGTGTGTCCTCGCATTCAAATGATTAAAATATATATGAAACCCTTTTAACACAAACAAACCCTAAACATGCAACAGTATGTGATTGAATAAATTGATAATCTACGCAAGAACATTCAAACACATGCAATTAAGGAAAAATCCCCCTCAGGGGCAAAACCATTTATTTTCTCTATAATTTGTAAGAAAACGGCTTACAATCGGATTACAATGACAATAAAAGTTGACTAAGAATTACCCTCGGGTATCGGATTCAGTAGTCATGGCTGGAATTATCCCTTTCCAGTAGGGTTGCAATGAAGAAGAAGAACGGTCTCCTCCACAAGGGTTGAACAAACCAAAGTTGTGTTCTTGGGTTGCAAAAGGATTCACAAATATTTGGCAAGGATGTGTGAATCAAAACATGAGTCTTGGGACTCAAAAATATGAAGACTAGATGTATTTGGACTCTCAAATTCGTCTCCTAAAGTCTTGCAAAACAACTCTCTCGAAGTTGGTATTTATAGGGAAATACATGAAGAGACCCACGATCTTAAAATGCTGAAATTCTATCCAGCGTACAGGTACCCCGAATCGGTTCGGGTACCCATGCAAACTGGTTCGCCCCCCCGAACCGGTTTTGGGCTGGGTTCGGGAAAGTGTGCTGGGAACAGGTGCTTAAACACTTAGAAAAATTCCCAAAATTTTCAATGAACATATCTCCATTTTCAACGGGCCATAACTCGTTCACCGTAGCTCGGATTGAGGTGCCGTTTCTTCCAGTATATTTGTTACAGCAAGCTCTTCAACTTTCCAGTTGAACGGTCCTCCGTACAGTGGCTGTAAAATTACCAATTTGCCCTTGAACATCCCTATCATGCCTTATTTCATTGATTTGACTTCTCTTGCGTTCCACTTGCATTACGAGCCTACAATCAAGGAACGTGAAGTCGTTGATGCAGATGAGGGACATATTAGTGGAGATAATGCATGCTTGATTCCTGGAATTTGGATAGAGGCCATCATCTGAGATCGTGAGGTGACGTGCCAAATGTAGCGGCGTACGACATAAATAAATGAAACATTTCGGACATGAGAAAAATGTCCTTACAAATCTCCCTCTATGTCTATGCCGGTACATACATAAAAAAACCGAATTATCAAATATGAAATTGCCTATACAAATCTACCCTCCCATGAACCCAAAACTGGAAAAGGTACAAATGAATAGTCTTCATCGTTTGTTCTTCAATTCTTCAGGAATAACAGATCTTTTCTCATCAGGGTGTGCGATTCCAAGATCATCAATGTAGTACCTACACACATGAGATAAAGCAAAATACCAAGTGACATATCGAGTTTGAAATGATGAGATAAACATATATATATATATATATATATATATATATATATATATATATATATATATATATATATATATATATATATATATATATATATATATATATATCAATTTATGAGCAAACTCAAATTTCAAAAACTCCCCCATAATTCATTCTCCCCCTTTTTATGATGTCCCCAAATAGACAAATTAGAGAAATAAATCAAATAAGCAAGTGCGGGGTGTCACTAGGATAAAATCACACCATGAATAAACAGAAAGCACCCAAGTCGATGATAGCGTAAATGAAGTGGTGTGATCAAATTCGGTAGGACAATCAATGCATACAAACATGACTTATGTGCACGATGAATATTGGATATTCCTAGCGAATGAACTCAAATGCTTCCTTTGGTGTAAAAGAGTGACAGTATAAGATATTGACTCAATCAAATGAACAAATCAAAGCTCAAAATGATTTTCACACCAATAACGTCCAAAATGATTTTATGCTATTTCAGGACTTTCAAGGAAGTGCAAACCCGTTTAAAAATTCTCCAACCAAATTCCCTCAGATATAATTTTGAATAGAGGCATTCTAAATTCTCAAACTGTGGAGAATTGATGGTGAAACCTAAGTGTCCCATATTTGGCATGAATTACTTTTTATTGCCTGTAAATTTTTTCGGGCTCTTTTAACCTCTTTGGACCTCGATTATTAAAATTCCTCCATTTTTTAGGTCCTTTCTAATGGTGGATTTTGCGCAAAGGATAGATGATTACCTTTCGCAGCCCCTCCCCGTTATACAAAAACACACAGTCTCACCAAAACGGTTTTTACATGCATTCCAATCTTGTCAAGTTTTATCGCATATTGTACATTGTATAGACAGGATTGAGATGAAAACACGCAAGCCAACATGAGATAGATAAGTGCAATAATCAAATACAGTCGTGCATGTGTGCAATAAAGGATATAGGAGTCAAACATGCAGGAAGATATCACTAATTACATCTCAAAGACTCCAATCAATGTAAAGCACATGGATGAAATGATGTAGCCTCTCAAATCTCTATCAAACAGTCACATGGATATATGGAATGAAGTTCTGACTTGGCTAACTTAAATGCTCATCCATAAAAGGTACATAAAAGTACAAAAATCTTTTTGGTCTTTTTCAAAAATTTTATCAAAATAAAATCTTTTTGTGCTTTTCTTAAAATTTTGTTAAAGGAAAATCTTTTTGTATTTTTTTTTTAAAAAAAGTGAAAAATTAACTAATGATACATGCTAGCAATAGGTAAAAAAATATGATAACAACCTATGCTAGAAATCAAGACTAGATCTCAACCGGGAGTATCGGTGGAGTTTTCTAAAGATGGTGACATCTTTTGAACCAACTCCACAAGATCATGTGTAGTCTTGATCAAAAACTTCATTTGCTCGCGAATATGTGCAAACTCTCTATCAAAATGAGCAGGCAAAGTATCATGAGTGGGTGTATGTGCATGAATGTGTGAAGTGGCATGATATGGCACAAAACCCAACTTAGAACAAAATTCTCTAAGATGTCCTCGCTTCTTGCAGTGGGAGAAAACATAAACCGGTCTAGGAAGTAATTTATCAACAATTTTGGGATGAACATTCCTAGACGGACACCCATGGGACTCACTCACAATTGTGGATATAGGCTCAGGTGAATTCTCTAATGTGACTTGAACCTCCCGTGCTTATTTGAGGTCATCCTCGAGATGGGATACACGTGTCGTTAGACTAGACACCGTGTGGTCAAGTCACCTTTTTCCCTTTTAAGCTCATCATTCTCTCCCTTCAACACACCAATCCGAAGACCTACGATCCTATTAGTCCTTTTTATTTCCATGGTCTCGATAAACAACTTTCTAAAGGCTTTTTTGATCAAACTATCATCACCATTATCATCCTCACTATCACTTAGAGAAGTGGGCATATCAACTTTCTTGCCCTCTCTCCTAAGTCTAGTGGGACACTCAAATTTCTTGTGCCCTGTCCCATCGCACTCAAAACATCTTATCTTCTCAAGTTTTTTATTTTTCTCATTCTCACCACAACTCTCTCTCTCTCTCTCTCCAAACAATCTTAAATCATTATCTAAAGCGGTGATCCTAAGGACTAAAGCATTATTACGCTTCTTGGTTTCAAAAAACTCAGAATATAACTCGACGTAAGCGCGTGGGAGATCACACTCGCTCTCACTTGCCTCATCCTCCCCTTCACTCTCATCACTCTTACTGTCGAGGTGTCCTTGTGACGTAGCATCCTCATCGTCGTGAGAAGCATTGGAGGTACTCACATGACTTGCCATGAAAGCGGTGAAGTTACGCTCATGCGGTGACTCATCTCTTGAGTCCACCGACTCGACCTTACAGTCGTCACTAAGGGTAGTATTCATGACAGTTTTACCCTTTTCTCTATTCAGACGGGTGGCACACTCAAATGCTCTATGACCCTTACCATCGCATTCAAAACATCGCTCACTGTCTTTCTTAGGAGGTTCTTTGAAATCTTTCTCATTTTCCTTTTCAAAAATATGTTTCTCAACATTCCTTTTATCATTGAAATTTCCACTTTTCTTGAATTTGAGAATTCTTTTGAATTTTTTTGCAAACAGGGCCAAGTCATCTAAGTCAAAATCACATTCAGAATTGGACTCAAAAACTTTTTCTTTCTTTTTCTGAAAATGAGTCTTTGATGCAATCCCATTATCCTAATCCTTAATGGTTTTGGGAAACATGCCAATCTCATAGGTTTGAAGATCTCCTACAAGTTCTTCCAACTTAAGTGATTTCAAATTTCCCAAAGAGTTCAAAATAGTGACTTTAGGAATAAAGCGTTTTGGGAGAGATCTCAAAATCTTTTTAACAACACGCGTGTTATCAATTACCTCACCCAAATTAAAACTAGTGTTAACAATGTCCGACAAGCGTGCAAAAAACTCATCAAAGCATTTGGACTCAGACATGGTGATAGTCTCAAATTGGGTGGCCAAATTTTGTAATTTAGATTCTTTAGCAGCGTTCGTACCCTCATGGGTAAGTTGCAAAACATCCCATGCCTCCTTCGACGTGGTGCACGTCATTATGCGTTTGAACTCATCAGGTGTGACAGACCCATAAATAGCACTTAGACCCTTAGAATTAAAAGATGACCATTTAAATTCTTCATCAGTCCAAGAAGTGTCTAGTTTCAAGTTGGTCACATTATCAATAGTCACGATGGGAGGAGTCCACCCGCGTTCAACCAAAATCCTGACACGTTCATCAATGGCTTTTAAAGCCTACCTCATATGGGCTTTCCAATAAGCATAATTTGTCCCGTCAAAAACAGGAATTTTATAATATGACTTCTCCATTTGAACACGCACTTTTTCAAAAATCAATTTTTTTTCAGAAAATTGATATCTTAGAAAAATTTTGCGGAAAAAGGAATACGCGATAGATTAGTGTAACCTGCTCTGATACCAATTTGAAGAACGTGTGTGCTCGCGTTCAAATGATCAAATTATATATGAAACCCTTTTAACACAAACAAACCCTAAACATGCAGCAGTATGTGATTGAATAAATTGATAATCTAGGTAAGAACATTCAAACACATGCAATTAAGGAAAAATCCCCCTCAGGGGCAAAACCATTTATTTTCACTATAATTTGTAAGAAAACGGCTTACAATTGGATTACAATGAAAATACAAGTTGACTAAGAATTACCCTCGGGTATCGGATTCTGTAGTCGCGGCTGGAATTATCCCTTTCCAGTAGGGTTGCAATGAAGAAGACGAACGGTCTCCTCCACAAGGGTTGAACAAACCAAAGTTGTGTTCTTGGGTTGCAAAAGGATTCACAAATATTTGGCAAGGATGTGTGAATCAAAACATGAGTCTTGGGACTCTAAAATATGAAGACTAGATGTATTTGGACTCTCAAATTCGTCTCCTAAAGTCTTTCAAAACAACTCTCCCGAAGTTGGTATTTATAGGGAAATACATGAAGAGACCCACGATCCTAAAATGCTAAAATTCTATCCAGCGTACAGGTACCCCGAACCGGTTCGGGTACCTCTGCGAATTGGTTCGCCCCCCGAACCGGTTTCGGGCTGGGTTCGGGAAAGTGTGCTGGGAACAGGTGCTTAAACACTTAGAAAAATTCCCAGAATTTTCAATGAACATATCTCCATTTTCAACGGGCCATAACTTGTTCACCGTAGCTCGGATTGAGGTGTCGTTTCTTCCAGTATCTTTGTTGCGACAAGCACTTCAACTTTCCAATTGACCGGTCCTCCGGATGGTGCTGTAAAATTACCAATTTCCCCTTGAACATCCCTATCATGCCTTATTTCACTGATTTGACTTCTCTTACGTTCCACTTGCATTACGAGCCTACAATCAAGGAACGTGAAATCGTTGATGCAGATGAGGGACATATTAGTGGAGATAATGCATGCTTGATTCCTGGAATTCGGATAGAGGCCGTCATGTGAGATCATGAGGTGACGTGCCAAATGTAGCGGCGTACGACATAAATAAATGAAACATTTCGGACATGAGAAAAATGTCCTTACACTATCCTCGCGGAAGTATCCTGAATCACTTCTGACCCAAGTAGTTTGTTGTCCACCACCTCTAACCAACATGCTGGGGAACGACAAGGTCTACCGTACAACGCCTCAAATGGAACCATGCCAATGGTGAACTGGTAGGAGTTGTTGTAAGCAAACTCCACCAGTGGAAGATACTGCTCCCATCCACCCCCAAAATCAATGATACTCATACGTAGCATGTCCTCCAACATCTGGTTTGTACGTTCAGTTTGCCCATCGGTCTGCGGGTGATACGCCGTTCTCAACCGCAATTCCGTGCCCATGGCCTCCTAAAAACTCTCCCAAAATCGTGAAACAAATATCTTGTCTCGGTCAGACACAATATTTAGGGGCACACCGTGAAGTCTCACTATCTCTGAAATAAAGAGCTGGGCATACTGTCCCGTAGTGTAGTCTATCCTTACGGGTAGGAAATGAGCGACTTTGGTCAGCCTGTCCATAATTACCCAAATGGAGTCGTGACCTCTCTATGACGTAGGCAACCCCGTGATAAAATCCATGGATATGCTCTC
Organism: Sambucus nigra; assembly: GCA_949130495.1. NCBI lineage: Eukaryota > Viridiplantae > Streptophyta > Magnoliopsida > Dipsacales > Adoxaceae > Sambucus > Sambucus nigra. The sequence continues at coordinate 302,027,457 of OX422207.1, read as the reverse complement.
CCACATCCACATCGAGACCTCCAATGGTTGTAGAAGTCCTGCCGGTCTCTGATGATCCACTTTTACGATCTGACAAGTGGCGCATTTAGAAACAAACATGGCAATATCTCTCTTTATCCCACTCCACCAATACTGATGTCTCATATCTTGGTACATTTTATCCCCACCGGGATGTACCGCGAATCGTGAGCCGTGCGACTCTGCCATCACCTCGTGCCGCAATTCCTCCCCTTCCGGAACTACCATTCTCCCATTGAAGCGTAATCCCCCGTCTGAGCTAACGGTATAGGATTTGGCTCCCTCTGCTAGTAATCAAATTATCAGCTCCTGACAGAACGAGTCATCTGTTTGTGCCTTTACCACTCTCGTGACAATCTGCGGCGTAACAGTCATTAACGACATGAATGATCGGGCCACTGCATCCTGGTGTCCCAATTTTTTCCACTTTGCCTTCCACACCCCTGCCACCTCATCTACTGGCCTACGGCTCAACGCATCTGCTACCACGTTTGCCTTCCCTGGGTGATACTGGATATCGAACTGATAATCCTTCACAAACTCAAGCCACCTTCGCTACCGCATATTCAACTCCTTTTGCGTGAATAGGTACTGTAGGGACTTGTGGTCCGTGAACAATCGAAACTTTTCCCCCAAAAGGTAATGTCTCCAAATATGAAGGGCAAATACCACTTCCGCTAACTCCAAGTCATGAGTGGGGTAATTCTTCTGGTGAGGCTTTAGCTTACGGGATGCATAAGCAATGGCCTTACTCTCCTGCTGTAATACACCTCCAAGTCCTTGCAAGGACGCATCGGTGTAGACTAGATACTCAACTCCCGGTCTCGACAATGCTAACATAGGTGCTGAGGTCAACTTATCCTTTAACTCATCGAATGCTAATTGACAGGCATCACTCCAGATGAACGGCACACCTTTACGAGTCAGATGTGTCAAAGGACCTGCTATCTTCGAAAATCCCCGAATGAACCTCATGTAGTATCTTGCTAATCCCAAGAAACTACAAATATCCGTCAGTGTCATGGGGTGTCCCCACTCCCTCACCGCGGATACTCTCCCCGGATCAACAGATATCCCTCGGTCGGAAATAATATGTCCCAAAACTGGACCTCCTTCAGCCAAAACTCGCATTTCTCATATTTTGCATACAACTCGTTCTGACGTAGCATCTGCAAAACCTGCCTCAAATGCTCGGCGTGCTCCTCCTCTGTCTGGGAGTAAACTAGAATATCATCGATGAAGACAATGACGAACTGGTCAAGGAAATCTCTGAACACCCTATTCATAAAGCCATAAACACGGCTGGAGCATTGGTCAAACCAAAAGGCATAACCTGAAACTCGTAAGATCCATATCTCGATAAGAACTCAGTCTTCGAGACGTCCATTTCCCTGATACGCAACTGATGTTATCCCAATCTCAAATAAATCTTTGAGAAGAAAGAAGCTCCTCTCAACTGGTCGAATAGGTCATCGATTCGAGGCAACGGATACTTATCCGTATCGTGACCTTATTCAACTCTCGGTAGTCCACACACTGTCTCAGTGAACCATCTCTCTTCTTCACAAACAACACAGGGGCACCCCATAGCGAAGTACTCCTCCGTATAAACCCCTAACCCAACAACTGCTCAATCTGATCCCGTAACTCCCTCATCTCAGCTGGAGCCATACAGTACGGTGCGCGTGCTATAGGTCTCGTATCTGGTAATAATTCTATGACAAAGTCTATCTCTCGACAGGGGGGTAGGCTTGGTATCTCCTGAAACACATCTGAGTACTCCCTGACAATTGGGATCGAATCTAAATGAATCACAACCTCCTTAGAGGTATCCTCCTCTAAATAATACAAATGAGCGGTTGAACCTCCCTCTGGGCGAGGCATCGCCACTACAAACATCTCTTGCCCCGAAATGGTAAAAAAAATGCTCCCACCGAAGCAATCAATTATGGATCTATAATCCGCGAGCCAATCCATACCGATGATCACATCGTGAACATGCATATCTAATACCAACATGTCTGCAGGTAATACCAAACTACAAATATCTACCCCCACTCCCCGGCATATAAAGAAAATAAGTGACCCACTCCCCAATGGTGAGTCTATACACGTCACTGTGCTCTCTGCTGTGGCTAACAACCCTAAGGCTTTCGCAAAATGTGTAGCTGTAAAACAGTGTGTTGCCCCCATATCAAACAAAACCCGACCCATAGTACCATGGATAGGAAACATACCCTCAATCACGGGTGGTGCCTGTGGAGCTGCTGCCTGGCGGATGTTATAGACACGTCCATACTGTAACTGCCCCTGCTGCACAGGAACTGCTGGAATGGCTGGAAGTGCTGGCACCTGACCTGGAGATGGGAGAGCAGGTGGAAAAAGTGGCCTCTGTGGCTCATGTCGAGCACCCTACTGCTGCGGCGGGGCCCTGCCCCTATCAGGATAGTCCTGGCGTTTATGGCCACTCTTACCACAAACGAAACACTTCCCCGGGAAGTTCCCCCCTCTCTGTCCCTGCTGCCCCCGACCCTGGTGGCCGTTACCGTTCCTCCACTGGCCCTACTGGCCCTGCTGAAACTGCTGTTAACCACTCTGACCCTACTGGTTCTGATGGCCGTTCGGACCCTGATGGCCCTGTCGAAAACCTCCCAGTCCATGCCTGAAATTTCCTGACCTGAACCTCTTGTGATCTCCCTGCTGGGAACCCTGGTCGCCCTGTCTCTGCCCCTAAACAGATTGTGCCCCATTGGCACCCTTTCCTCCAGTCCTGACTTGATGGCTGGACTCTCCAGATCTCTTGCCCTCAGCCATGTGAAAGCGGTGATCTTGGCAATGGAGCAATGGAGCGTTAACCACATCAGAATAAGTGGCTAACGAGAGGTTCCCTAACAAGTGCTGCCGAATCCTCCATGTCAACCCGTCAGTAAATTTTTGTATCTTCTTCTCCTCTGTCGGTATCTCATCCGGAACAATGTTCAGAAGATTAGTGAATTGGGCCTCATACACGGCCACAGTCTTACCCTCCTGTCGAAGTCTCATCAACTACCTCCTCATTTCCGTATGAACAGCTGACGGAAAGTACTTGCGGTCGAACTGCACCCAGAACTCCTGAATAGTGAGAGTGTCCCTCTCCTCCACAGTGGTAATAGACTCCCACCACTGCAGTGCAGATCCCACTAGCTTAAAGGTAGCTAGTATCTTGTTCTGAACCTCAGTGCACTCATACATCCTCAAGTGCCGCTGAATATCCTTCGTCCACTGACTCGAAACTACGACATCGGAGCTACCTGCGAACTCCGGTGGGTGTGCTTTCTGGAAAGCATCACGAACACGTTCCCAAGCAGACGGGAATGCATGTGCCTGAACCGGTGCGGCTACTGGCGCCTGAGCTGGTGCCTGTTGAACTACTGCTAGTGCGTCATTTACCGCCTGGGCCACAATGGCTGCAGCCTCGGCGGGATTCACCGTGCCCTGAACTGGTGCGGGCTGTGGTTCTGGCGTTGCATTCCCGGGAACCCATTATGCACGTCGTGGAGGCATCTGGAATAAGAATGAAGTTTATAAGTACGCAGTTATAAACTTAAAATAGCTGAAGAACGTAGCATATACAAAAGAATACAACAATCCTAAAATATAGGGCTCTACTTCAAAGAAAGATCAGCGGAAACATAATAAGCCGTACAGATCCTAATGGACACTAGAACCTGATGCTCTGATACCACCTGTGACACCCCGACTAATTAAATACCGGGTAGCTACTCCTTTATTAAATCAATACAAAATGCCAAGTTGGTTCAGTTAATAGCATCACTGTTGAAAACATTTTTATAATTACTAACCACCTAGTATTTAAAAAGTAAGTTGCCAAATTTTAATTTAAGTCTAATTAACATGCGATAAAAGAATAATGGAAGAACAACATAATCCATTCACCAACGAACTAATGAAATAATCAACAAAATATAATAAGTTCGGAGGAAAAACTACTCACAACAATCCCACAACTGAAAGTAAAAATGACAAGTTTGAATCCTGAATTAATTACATGCCGTAAGTCTGAATAACTGAAATAAATGAAATGTCTCTGAAGAAATGGGCGACATGCCCTACAACTGATAAATACTTATTATGGAGTCAATATAGATGAAGCATCTACAAGCAAAGTCCTGTAACTTCCACAAACAGCTACAACTCGTCACCTGAATGAGGATCCTAAGCATGGAGTCCTTGTGGTTGGGCACCTAAAATGGTTTTTACAAAAATAGATTTGAAAGCAAATGGGTCAGAGCCCGAAAGTGGAAATCATTTTTAAAACAGCAAGTGTTTTAATAACATTAAAACATTAAATGCAAAATACATGTTAGTACGTGCACTCACATGAATTTCTCACCTCTCGACTATATGTGCACTCCTAACGTACCGTACCCATCTAAATAACATACATATCTAACCAAATCGTAATGAGTTCTACCCCTTACTACTCGATTCCCATATTACATTCTAACGTTATCACTTAAATAAAGGGCTTTACATACACTTGTATTCTCAACTAGTAATATAATTTACTAGCAATTAACCCGTTATGTTTTCTCAAAACATTACCATAATTATATTCACAATATTAACATGAAAGTTCCCATTAATTAAGTGTATATTATTCACGTCATAAATATACGATACAAGTACCCCGAGACTAAGCTGCGGTACACACATACTCTGTTATCCATCCCGGTACATCACGTACATAAGGATCACGCATTCCGAATCTCTCAGGAATCGTTCTCAGATAACAACATCACAAATAATGGAGGCGAACACAGTCACATCACATGGGTCACGCACATACCTGCGCTCCTACGATCAGCAGACTTATTAACATCCCAATAAGTCCTTCTCTGACCTATGTTCATCGAGGTACCAGTCTAAATCCGGGCAACACAAGGATTAGAGAGCCCTAAGCGAACGCAAACCTCCCGTGATAGCAAGTATGGTAGTTATGTCATACACATAAAATCAATACATATACTAAGTATGCACACATCTTAGAAATCACCATAATATATTGGTGGTACACTTCTCAATATCGTACCGACATATAATGCTACACAATTTATATGTTCCCGATTAATATAGTAATTTAGGCCGTCAATATTTCTCGCATCCTAATAGACACTCACGCCCTACTTCATAATTTCCCTTAGGTTCAACTACACTTCTATGTTTTACTCCTTGTTATATCCCAAACATCCCAAATATATCAATTCATCATCAAGGGAAGGTTATCTCTATCATTAAATAAGGTTATGGGACGTGCGAGATCAAAATAGGCTAAAAAGCTTAAACTGTCAACTCGTTCGAACGAGGCTGTTCGAACGAGGGTTCGTTCGAACGAAGGGGATTTCTAACGAGGTCTCATTCGAACGAAGTCATCCAACGAACTTCACCCTCGTTATAAGTCAAAGGTCAACTCGTTAGAAGCTCGTTCGAACGAGCTCGTTCGAACGACCTGGGCAGGTCTTCTAACGAGTGGCCAGTTTCGAGCCCATATTTCCTATTTTCGTTTTTCCAACTTCTCTACACCTCAAATCTCATCCAAACATTAATCCAACGATTGTTTAAAGTCTCTAATCATTCCTAAACATAGTTAGGTCATATACTAACATGATCTGTGGGGTTAATTCATTCTAACCTCATTCAATTATCAAATCTCTTCATATTTTCCCCCAATTTTAAGAACATGAACCCTAGAATTTATAAATCATCAAAGAGCATAATTAAATTCGTTTTTGTTTCATCCAAATTATAATATCATCAGAATAGTCATCTAAGTACCAATCTACATGCGATTCCTCATCAAAAATGAAATTTCTAGTTCCAATTTAAATGGGGTTTTCATTAACTCCCAAGAACAATGAAATTTTATCAATTCCTACACATGGAGAAAACATTCTTTGCAAAATAACGAAATTAAACCACTTGCCTTATTTGAATCTCTGATTTTGATGATGAATTGATGAACGATTCTCTCTCTTTTCTGCAGAATTCCTCCTCTCTCTCTCTCTCTCCAAGCTTTCTTCTCTAATGGTGGCAATGGAGGCTAGGGTTTGTCTTAGGAACTTTTGGGGTTAATTCTAATAACCCCCGTAGCCCTCTAAATCAGTTAATGGATGGTAATGGGTTAGTGGGTCTTTTAATTTTCAATTTAAAATTCGTTAATCAAAAATCCCAAAATTCTAAAATTACCAAACTACCCTTATATGTTGCCGGTATGGCCTAAAAATGCCCCGGGACCCAAACTAAACCCTCGACTAGTGTTTTCTGACTATTTCAGCCCTTCCGGACGCGTTGGCGCATTCAAAATGACCATACGGTTTATAGAAATAAAATTCACTTTTTAATTATCATAATTATATTCCATGACGCGACTGTCACACGCGTCTCAACAAGATTTCCAAATTGCCGTATTTCTATCTCACGACAAATCAATAATTCCATATTCATATATAGCCATATATACTCATTAATATCAAATACTAACTCGCATCTTGCTAGTATTTTTATCCGGATTAATTTCCAATGAATACACATTTAATTCTATTAATCCCATAAATAAATATCACAAAAATACGGGGTATTACAGGTGTTAAAATTTCCATTAAACACTCCTATGGCATCCACATGCTCGGTATGCATATCCTTGTGGGTGGGAATCGCCGGGCATGCCTTTGTGGAATGGCCCGCCTCACAGATAGCTCACACCTTTTATTTTATAGCACGGGTGGATTCGAAAATCTCTCTCAATTGGACTTCAAGTAGATCTCTCACCCCTATCTCAAATACATCCAATCGACGGTCTAGTAAAGTATTACAATATAATTGGTATAGAACGGATGCATTCGGAGTGGTAGATACTTATCTAGGACGGGTTTGGGCATTAGGATCATATACATCCCATTCTTGAGTAGTCTCGGTAACATACTTAAGATGGGCCTCAACATCACTTATATCCAATTCCCAGAATGGTCTTTTGCACATGGTTTGCACAAGATTTTTAGACGTTATTGTTAACCCATTATGGAATAAAGAGATTAAGTGGTGTTTTTTGAATCAATGATGGGGGCAAGCACTAAACAGTTCTTGAAAGCCTTCCCAACACTTATCGAAAGACTCATTATCTTGTCACCGAAAAGCTTGGATTCGAGTCTTTACAGAGTAGGTCTTGTGATGTTGATAGAACTTTGAGAGAAATTTAGATTGCATATCCTTCCAAGAGATAATGGAGTTTTGGGGTAAAGACCATAGCCAAGTCTTAGGTTTATCCTTTAGGGAAAAAGGGAAAAGCTCCAGGCGAACCACATCTTGCGTACAAGCTTGATCACTAAATCTCTCGCACGCCTCTTCGAACTCTTGTATGTGAAGTTATGGTTTGTCCGAATCCATGCCATGGAAAGTTGGGAGAATCTGTATTATCCCATTGCGAAAGTGGAACTGGCCGACATTATACGAGAGTAAAATGCAACCAAGGGTGATAGTTTGCTTGGGAAAAAGTAGTTCTTTCATGGGACGATATGGTGGATTTCCATCCCCAGTACTGAAACTAGTGATGTCTGACATTACTCTCTCTTCAATTGACCCGGAGTCCTCACTCGGTGTCCTAGAAGTGTGACTCATGGAGTGACTGGCAATGGAGTGTTCGGGAGTAGGAGGTGGAACACAAAATTGTGGACCGTGAGGAGTGTTGGGGCTTTTAGAATTATACTTAACTATTGGGTTTTCATGAATTATGATTGGAGTATTTTGAGGAGTTTGAGTTTGTTTAGGATTTTGCATTAAAGGCTTGTGAAAGATGATTTTTTTTTTAGGATTTGTTTTTAAAAAAAATTTGTCTAAGCTTTCGATTGACTCGATCTAACCTAAGTCTACGTACTTCCCCAGCAATGATGCCAAAAACATGACGCGACCACAAATGTGTATCTAGTGTTCGTGGTGATATAGGCTCAAGTGCAAGCTTGTCGCGTTAGTAATAAACCCGGTAAGTCGGGATCGTCTCCACAGGGAAATGGGACGAGAAAATCGTGAGGACATTGGAAAGATAGAGAAAACCTAGCTTGACTCTAAATACAAAATAGAAAAGATGATTTGGGAGGTGGACTAACTACAACTAAAGGTAATAAGAAAATCTACCTACTAAATCAAGAACATAAAAAATGAAATGCTTTTTAAACTACTTATGAAATCAAAATTTTACTGAAAAGTTTGCAAATGAGAAAAACGAGTTAGGATACACTCCTCCACCCCTAGTCATTTACTAATGTTAAAACCAAATTCTGAATTGAAATAATTAAGAAAACTCGGTCTTTATTAATTTCAATCATTATATATATGAGGTTCAAGCCCGCATCATACATAATCAAGAGTAAAAATAAATCGGTGTCGTTGTAGATACACGTGCGTCAGGACCACAAATGTGTCTAATCAAAATCTTGATGCGACCACAAATGTGAATTACATCAGGTTAAATTCATGCATCCCAACCCTTAGAAAATTAGCTAGACATGATTAACTTAGAGACCAGCTTGGATTTTAGGAAATATAGAAGTAAATCTAAATGAAATAGATGAAAAACAAATAGCAGAATTAAACTAACAATAAAACTCATAAGCAATTAAAAAATTAAAGTAAAGATGTTACTTGTATTGAAGAAAATTATAGTGAAATCATTACAGTAGTGCTTCTTATTGAAAACTAGGTTTTTTTTCCTACAAAAACCCTCTACTCCTACCTAGAGAGCTAAAAAATCGAGCTTCTATTATTATCTAACTAATTTGAATATATACCCCCGAAATTTACAAGAGTTTGACCCAATTAAAACACTAAGAAAAGAATATAAAATTTTGAGAAAATCCAAGGCGGTCCGGACCCATAGGGCAGGGCGGTCCGGATCCCCCCATATTTCAAACAGGGATCATCTAATAAAGGCGGTCTGGACCCTTTCTAAATAAAAGGTCCGGATCCCCTTATTTTTATATACAGGGACTCTTTGCCTAGGGCGTTCCGAATACCCTTAAGTTTTCATACATAACTTGTTGGGGAACCGGGTTCGGACCCCTTTTCTAGACGGTCTGGTCCTCCTGCCTTTTTCATACAGAGATCTTCTTTTGAACTTTTCTCATCTTCAAATGCTCATAACTTTTTCATCGTAGCTTGGATTGAGGTGTCATTTTTTCCTATGTTCTTGTAATTGAAATATCTTCAACTTTCTAGTTGTACCCACCTCCGAACTAAGGCTGAAAATTTATGAAATTTCCCTTCGACTTTCCTCCTTTGACGTTTTTCAATGCTTTTCTAGTTTCTTTCTTCCTCAATGATTTAAATACCTTCAAAGCTCATGAGAAATACAAGAAACTAGATGTACTTGTTATAAGGATTTAATATCAAAGAAATGCGATAATTAAAATTATTTTACGTTACTCTAGATACTAAAAGTCCTTAAATTAAGGGGATAAATTAAGAAGAATTTAAGCCTAATCAGCCTCTTAATTTATTAGTCTCTCTCTTGCCAACGATGGATTTCCCACAAAGGATATTTGATCCTTTTGTATCCCTTTCCCACCCACCCACCACTTAAAAAAATCAACAAAATCACGGGAATGGTTCTTACATGCACCAATCCCCCATAGTCAAAAGATATGTGGGTGACAAGATTGATGGGAGAATATATCACTTAGCTCAAATATAACATGTGAAGTTAAAGTTCCAAGAAGCTCTTTCATGTGTACTAGGAGAAATATTCAAAGTGAATATATTAGAAAATCAAACTCAAAAAAATCCATACAAGCATGATTAAGAACAAACTAAACATCGAACATCATAAGTGAAAGTTCTAGCTACATGGATATATGGAATGAAGCGGTTTCAAATGCAAGGATATGTTGTACCAAATTTATAGAACTAAAATAGGCATAAATATACACAAAAAATCTTTTAGAATTTTTAAAACAAATACAACTCCAATGACAAACAAAATATTTTTTGTATTTTTCTCAATAAGACAATAAAGAAAAAAATAAAAATAAAAAAGATAAACATCGTACAACTAGCAACATAATATAATTATGCGGGACAAAAGAAAGAATATGAAAAACATGCAAACCAATGTGGGACAGAAGCAGGAGTATGAAAAACATGAAAAAGCAATCATTCATAACATATAACATGAGAAGAATTCTATGAAAGCATGCGAGAATCAACAAGTCTATCATATAAAGCCTCCAAATCTTATTTCCTAGCCAACATAGGTGAAACGTGATTTTCTACAGTTTTTGGAACTTCGGTTACTTTGGAATTAGACTTTCTAGAACCATCTATAAGATCAAAGAAAAAATACCTAAGGTTACCTTTCCTACCGCAATGTGTTCACATGCAGACACGGGGAACGTTACCCATGGATTGATATTTTCCAACGTTCCTAACAACAACTGACTCTCTTAAAATCATGGTTTTATCTTTAGTAGTGGGAAAATTTGGAAAATTAAAGCCAATACCACACTTGTCATTATTGATTCGAATGGTGCCTAACATTTTATCAAACATTTCTAGCCTAGTTTCCAAATCAAATTTAACATTACTCGAGTCTCTAAAACTTTTCTCTAACTCAATAATCTTATACTTGAGCAAATGCCTAGACTCTTTAAACTTAAGAAGATCTTCCTTCAAAACCTCCATCAAATCACGAATGTTATCTCTCTCTCCCTCAACATACTGTAAGACCCGGTGATTTATTAGCCATAAAAATGTTTGTTAAATTAAAAATTTTGGAAAAATAATTTTTGGAATCTATTCAATTTTTTCATGTAAAAATATTAGTTTTTACATGTAAAAATGAGGTTTTCAGTGGAATTTAAATCAGGATTGAAATTTTGAAATTATAACTTTTTAGATAAAATCGAGGGAGGATCCGACCTAAGGAGGATCATAAATTTGATTGTTCGATCTCCAAAACATGATGCCGAAGACCTTAACGATGTTCAACCAAGTTGATTTTTCCTTCACAACTTTGTCTCGCCTTCAGTTAGAACATATCCAAAATTCAAAGAAATTCGACGATTTGAAAACTAAAACGTGTTGCAAGTGACTTTAAAAGTGTTTGATTGAGCCGATTTTGTGATAGAGGCTTCGGCTCTCCTTCACCTACAACATATCAACATTTTAGCAAATTTTGATTGTTCGATCATACGGAATGTATTTCTGTGTGTTTATGTTTGATTAGGACTCTTTCTTTAAATCCTTTATAGGATGGACACGTTTAGAATTTTTAAAAAACTTTTAATCCTTCTCAAAAAGCAGTAGCCCACCAAATTATTATCTCTTCTCATCTACAAAACCTAAACCCCATTAAAAACAATTTCAACCCAAGTTTTGAATATCTAAACCAAGGTTTCTCCAAAACACCCAACATGTCTTTATTGTTTTTGCGAGTGGAATGCAACTGTTTAATCAGCATTTCAAGGCGAATTCTTTGCAGCCATGAATATTTCTATTGTTCCCCTTTAGTATTATGCATTTTTAATATTACCTAAACACTAATAATCACTGATTTCTTAAAATAAATTAGAGCTACTAATTAGGAAAAATGAAACTAAAGTTGGGACTATTTTTATTCAAATCTCTAATACGAATTAAGACTCAAAACTATTACATGATTAGATTAGAGGTTTGAATTTCGTTAGAATATATAGACGTTTTCATGTCAAAATAAATCGTTTCAATTTAATAATTTGAATTCGACATGTAAAATCATGCTATTTATATGTATCTTGTATAAGAGAAAATTATTATTGTATTCCCCGAAATATGCATGTGTATGGAAATTTTGTAAGTTGTTACAAATCAAAATTGTTTAATTAAAATTAAAATTAACATTATAATTAAACGGACGTATATTGGTTAAATTGGAATCTTGGAATTTAATTGAAAGAATTTTTGTTATAGGTTTAAAATAAGCCTTATGTGATCACTAATTGTGTAAATATTCGACACCGCGAGGACAACGAGATTGTTGAGGTAGCTATGCTTCACCTTATTGTAGGTTGCTTACTAGGTATGGGAATAATAGGTAGTCCTTTGTCGTTGTTAACACTTTCTAGGTAGGGTACTAGTTAGTGTAGGCTTTTACGGATGGGTATTTATGGGGTGGGGCAAAGTAGTACACTTTTATGTTGTTCCGTTTAGCCTAGGTGTGAGACTAGGTTGTATTTGTTTGTCAATATTCTTCGTAAATGATAGACTAGGATATATTTGCATCTTGGAGACCTCTAGGTACGGGACTAGAGGTAGTTTGAGGATCTATGCTCGACTAAAGGGTGGGGATAATTGAAAATAATGAAAAATTGAGAAAATTGATAATTAATGCATAAGATAATAAATAGGTATCAAAAATAATTTGCATCACGAGTATGTGAAGGGCTAACAATAAGGGGCGAACTAGATATAGCAACATGGGTGTGTATTGTCATCACAAGTATGTGCAGGGCTTACGAAATTGGGCGAACTGGCTATAGGGATGTGTCATGCTTGGAACCTCATGAGTATGTGCAGTGGTAACGAAATTGGGTGAACCGGCTATAATGAGGGGAATCTGTGTGGTGTAGAACATAAGTGGTCCATGAGTATGTGTGAGACCCGTAATAGGGTGAAGTGAATATACTGGTGTCGCATAAACATAAAGGATTGAATTGATATGACTAAATTGTAGAATATGAATTTATGTTGAAACATCATAATTGGACTAGAATATTGGGGTAGCCTAGTTATGTGGGTAGATAGTGCCATTTTATTTTACTCGCATGTTAATATATCTCGCTTAATTTCATATACTCTATGGTGATATTTATCACGTATAATGATTCAGTTTGGGTTTTCGAACCGTAATTGAGAGGAGTAGTTATTATTTACGCGGTCAGCTCTGACCCATTCCATCAACTAACATTTTAGTCATGGTTTCTAGAGTAGCTACATAGGATGGATCGAAGATTTTTTGGGAGCAACTGGATATTTATTTTTATTTCCTTAGTAGTAGTTTGATTTATTTCCATTCCGTTCTTTTTATAATGAGACTTTCATTTATGGATTTGGTGGTACAATTGGTTCCATAGTTGTTTATGGTTTCAGTGAGATATTTATAGTTCGATTCTTTCATTTTAGTTTTAATAATTTGGAGTTCAAATTACTTTGGAGATAGAATCGAGACAGATTTTAATTTACAATGACCTTTATATTGGTTGGATAAATTTGAATATTATCTTGTGGAATACAAAATTTTAAAGTCTCATATTTCTGTCACGTGTTGAGAATGATATTTTATTTAGTGATGCCTGACGTAGTTTGGTGGCGGCTGACGCCATAGTGTGCGGGGTGTTACACATACTAGATATTCTCCTCAAGAGTCCTCTAATGTGACCTAAGGTCCTCAATAAATTTAGCATTATCATCATCTATGGCATGTTCTTTCATTCTTTTTTCCAGCTTCGAGTTTTTCTTTTTTAATTTCAATGATTTCGCACACACCTCATGAAAGTCAACTTATTCATCACTCTCCTCCTCTTCTTTATCATCTTTTTCTTATCCACTCTCTTCACTATCACTTGCTTAGGAATCACAATGTAATACCCCGTATTTTTGGCCATATTTATTTTTGGGATTAATTAATTAAATGAGAATTAATTGGGAATTAATCCAAGTAAAATACTAGCGAGATGTGAGTTGGTATTTGACTATATTGAGTATATATGATGTTATATGAATATTGAATTATGAAATTTGTCGTGAGATTGATATACGGAAATTTGGTCATTTTATTGGGACGCGTGTGACAGTCGCGTCAGGATATAATTATTTTAATTATAAAATTGAATTTAAATTTTATTAACCGTATGGTCATTTTCAGTGCGTCAACGCGTTCGGAAGGGTCGAGATAGTCAGAAAACACTAGCCGGGGGTTTAATTTGGGTCCCAGAGTATTTTTAGGCCATACCGGCAACATAAAGGGTATTTTGGTAATTTTGTATTTTGAGGAATTAAAAATGACGAAAATTAGGAGTCTTTATCTGATTGGGAATTGACCAACTAAACCCACTAACCAACCCTTAATTACCCAATAAGCTACGGGAGTTATCAAATTAGGTTTCCAACTTTCCCAAAGAAAACCCTAGCCACCATAGACACCTTTGGAGAAGAAGCTTGGAGAAAGAGAGAGAGAGGGAATTCTGCAGAAAGAGAGAGGAAATCTTCATCAAAATCAGAGATCGAATCAAGGCAATTGATTTAAATTACATTCTTTATGCAGTAAATGTTTCTTCCATGTTAGAAATCTTAATAATCATTCTTGTTTGAGAGATAAAGGAAAACCCATGAAATTGGAAGTTATTAGTTTAATTTTGGGTATAGGTTTGCATGTAGAAACGTTATTGGAAGATTGAATTCAGAGATTACATATTTATGTGATGTAACAACGGATTAAATTCTGGGAATTGATGATGATAAAAATCTAGGGTTTATGTTCTTGAAAAATTGGGGAAAAGAGTAGAGACTTGTGATTTGATGATGTGTAGGAAGAATTAATCCTTTAAAATACATTAGTATGTGACTTTAACATGTTTAGGGACGATTAGAGACCTTAAACAATGGTTAGATTGAGGTTTGGATGAGATTTGAGGTGTAAAGAAATTGGAAAAACGAATATAAGAATTTCTGGGCTTGATTCTGGTCACTCGTTAGAAGACCTACCCAGGTCGTTCGAACGAGCTCGTTCGAACGAGCTTCTAACGAGTTGACAGTTTGGGGTTCTAACGAGAGGTATGTTCTAACGAGATCTCGTTAGATAGCCGAGTTCGTTCGAACGAACTCTCGTTCGAACAGCCTCGTTCGAACGAGACTTCTAACGAGCTGGCAGTTTAGGCCTTTTTGGCCTATTTTGATTTTGGGAGTCCCGTAAACTTGTTCAAGGATAGAGATAACATTCCTTTGATGATATATTGATAGATTTGGGACATTTGGGTTATCATGAGGAGTAAATTATATACGAGTGATTTAAATAATGGTTAATATGGGATTGAGACGTGAGTGTTTACCACGACGTGAGAATAAATTATGGCGCGTGTAATTATGGACCGGGATTATATAAGTTGTATATATATTAAGATTTGTACGAGAATGCGTTAAGTACTACAATTAAACTACGGGATTACTAAGATGTGTTCTTACTTAGTATTGGTATATGAATTGTGTGTATGACATACCTACCATACTTGCTATCACGGGAGGTTTGCGTTCGCTTAGGGCCCTCTAATCCTTGTGTTGCCCGGATTTAGACTGGTTACCTCGATGAACATAGGTCAGAGAAAGACTTATTGGGATGTTAATAAGTCCGCTGATCGTGGGAGCGTAGGTATGTGCGTGACCCATGTGATGTGACTGTGTTCGCCTCCATTATTTATGATGTTGTTATCTGTGAACTATTCCTGAGAGATTCGGAATATGTGATCCTTATGTACGTGATGTACCGGGATGGATAGCAGAGTATGTGTGCACCGCAGCTTAGTCTCGGGGTGCTTATATTGTATATTCATGTTGTGGAAAATATTCGATTAATAAACTGGGAACTTTCATATAGTATTGTGTGTATAACTATGGAATAACATAGAGGGCTAATCTATAACGAGCTGTATTACTTTTGTATGAGAACCTGAATTTACGTTAAACACCTATTTAACTGAGATCGTTATAATGTTAATGGGACCGAGTCATAAGGGTAGGACCTGTGACAGTCTAGCTAGATATGATGTCACTTAGCTAGTGGTTTGTGTCATTTTAAATGGGTACTTACGTTAGGAGTGCACAGTTAGACGAGAGGTGAGAATATCATGTGAGTGCACGTCCTAACATGTACTTTACATTTAATGTTTTAAATGTTTTTAAAGCACTTGCAGGTTTTTAAAATATCTTCACATTCGGGCACTGACCCGTTTGCTTTCAAATCTATTTTTTTGTAAAACCATTTTAGGTGCCCAGCCACAAGGACACCATGCATAGGATACTCATTCGTGTGACGAGCTGTAGCTGTTTGTGGAAGTTACAGGGATTTACTTTTTGACGCTTCTATCATTTGGATTCCATCTTCAGTATTCCTCAGTTTTAAGGCATGTTTCCCAGTTCCATTAGAGTTACATTTCCATTACAATTTTCAGACTTTGGCATGTATTGATTCAGTATTCAGTTTAATTCTTTCAGTTTGTGGGTTTGTAGTGAGGAGTTTTCCTCCAGACTTTATTTACATTATGTGATGGTTATTCTTTTTACTTCGGCATGGTGAATGGTGTTATTATTCTTCCTTACACTTATTGCATGTTGATCCGACTGTAATTA
This sequence comes from Sambucus nigra, assembly GCA_949130495.1. NCBI lineage: Eukaryota > Viridiplantae > Streptophyta > Magnoliopsida > Dipsacales > Adoxaceae > Sambucus > Sambucus nigra. The sequence continues at coordinate 302,011,014 of OX422207.1, read as the reverse complement.
AAATTTGCCAACTTACTTTTTAAATACTAGGTGGTTAGTAATAATAAAAATGTTTTCGACAATGATGCTATTAACTGGACCAACTTGGCATTTTGAATTAATTTAATAAAGGAGTAGCTACCCGGTATTTAATTAGTCGGGGTGTCACAGGTGGTATCAGAGCATCAGGTTCTAATGTCCTTAGGATCTGTGCGGCTATTATGTTTCCGATAAGTTTCTTTGATATAGAGCCCTATATTTTAGGACTGTTGTACTCTTTTTGTGTATGCTTCGTTCTGCAGCTATTTTAAGTTTATTAACAGTGAACTTATAAACTTTGTTCTTATTTCAGATGCCTCCACGACGTGCACGACGAGTTCCCAGGGATGCAACGCCCGAACCCCATCCCGCTCTAGTTCAGGGCATGATGAACGCCGCTGAGGTTGCAGCTATAGTAGCCCAAGAGGTAAATGACGCAATTGTCGTAGTCCAGCAGGCACCACCTCAGGCGCCGGTCGCCGCGCCAGTACAGGCAAATGCATTCCCGTCTGCTTTGGAGGGTGTATGTGACACTTTTCAGAAAGCGTATCCGCCAGAGTTTGCAAGTAGCTCAGATGTGGTAGTCTCGAGCCAGTGGAGGAAGGATATGCTGAGGCACTTGAGGATGTATGAGTGCACAGACGTTCAGAAGCAGGTGCTAGCTACTTTCAAGCTAGTTGGATCTGCACTGCAGTGGTGGGAGTATATTACCACCGTGGAGGAGAGGGATACTCTCACTATTAAGGACTTTTGGGTGGGGTTTGACCGCAAGTACTTTCCGTCCGCTCTTCATACGGAAATGAGGAGGAAATTGATGAATCTGAGGCAAGCGGGTAAGACCGTGGCCGAGTATGAGGCAGAGTTCACAAATCTGTTTAATATCGTTCCGGATGAGATACCAACAGAAAAGAAGAAGATTGAGAAATTCACCGATGGGTTGACGTGGAGGATCCGTCAGCATCTATTAGGGAACCTTTCGTTGGCCACGTATTCTGATGTGGTTAACGCTGCTTTGTTACACTGCCAGGACCACCGCTTTCATATGGCTGAGGGCAAGAGGTCGGGAGAGTCTAGCCATCAGGGTAGGACAGGAGGACATGGTGCTGGTGGGGCACAATCTGTTCAGGGGCAGAGGCAAGGTGAGCAGGATTCCCAGTAGGGGGATCAGAAGAGGTTCCGATCAGGGAACTATAGACAGGGACAGGGAGGTTTTCGTCAGGGCCATCAGGGTCCAAACGGCCATCAGGGCCAATAGGGGCAGAATGGGCAGCAGTTTCAGCAGGGCCAGCAGGGCCAAGGGAGGAACGGTAACGGCCACCAGGGCCGGGGACCACAGGGGAAGAGAGGAGGGAACTTCCTAGGGAAGTGTTTTGTTTATGGCAAGACTGGCCATAAATGACAGGATTGTCCTGATAGGGGTAGGGCCCCACAGCAGCAGCAGCAGGGTGCTCGCCAGGAGCCGCAGAGGCCTATGTTTCCCGTCGCTCTCCCCGCACTGCCACAGATGGCAGCATTGCCACCCATTCCAGCAGTTCCAGCTCAGCAGGGGCAGCTACAGTATGGACGTGTTTATAACGTCCACCAGGCAGCAGTTCCACCGGCACCGCCCGCGATTGAGGGTACTTTTCCTATCCATGGCACTATGGGTCGGGTATTATTTGATACGGGGGCTACACATTGTTTTATAGCTACACACTTCGCGAAAGACTTAGGATTGTTAGCTACGGCAGAGAGCACAGTGACGTGTGTCGAATCACCATTGGGGAGTTGGTCACTTATATTCTTTATACGCCGGGGAGTGGGGGTAGAGATTGGTGGTTTGGTATTACCTGCAGACATTTTGGTATTTGATATGCATGTTCACGATGTGATTATCGGTATGGATTGGCTTGTAGCTTATAGGTCCATGATTGATTGCTTCAGTGGGAGCATTGTTTTTGCCATTCCGGGGCAAGAGATGTTCATAGTGGCGATGCCTCGCCCAGAGGGAGGATCGACCGCTCATCTGTATTACATAGATGAGGATACCTCTAAGGAGGTTGTGATTCCTTTAGATTCGATCCCGATTGTCAGGGAGTATTCGGATGTGTTTTAGGAGATACCAGGCCTACCCCCCAATCGAGAGATAGACTTTGTTATAGACCTATTGCCAGATACGAGGCCTATAGCACGCGCACCGTACCGTATGGCTCCGGTAGAGATGCAAGAGCTACGATATCAGATAGAGCAACTGTTAGGTCAGGGCTTTATTCGCAGGAGTACCTCACCTTAGGGCGCTCCAGTTTTGTTTGTGAAGAAGAGGTACGGTTCACTGAGATTGTGTGTGGACTACCGAGAGTTGAATAAGGTCACGATACGGAATAAGTATCCGTTGCCTCGAATCGATGACCTATTTGACCAGTTGAGGGGAGCTTCTTTCTTCTCGAAGATTGATCTGAGATCGGGATACCATCAGTTGGTATCTGGAAGGAGGATGTCTCGAAGACTGCGTTCTTGTCGAGATATGGTTCTTACGAGTTTCGGGTTATGCCTTTTGGTTTAACCAACGCTCCAGCTGTGTTTATGGACTTAATGAACAGAGTGTTCAGGGATTTACTAGATCAGTTTGTCATTGTCTTCATTGATGATATTCTGGTTTACTCCCAGACAGAAGAGGAGCACGCCGAGCATTTGAGGCAAGTTTTGCAGACACTTCATCAGAACGAGTTGTATGCAAAATATGAGAAATGCGGGTTTTGGCTGAAGGAGGTCCAGTTTTTGGGACACATTATTTCCGACCGAGGGATATCTGTTGATCCGGGGAAGGTATCCGCGGTGAGGGAGTGGGGACAAGCCACGACACCGACTGAAATTCGTAGTTTATTGGGCCTAGCAGGATACTACAGGAGGTTCATTCGGGGATTTTCAAAGATAGCGGGTCCTTTGACACATCTGACTCGTAAGGGTGTGCCATTCATCTGGAGTGATGCCTGTCAGTTGGCATTTGATGAGTTAAACGACAAATTGACCTCAGCACCTGTGTTAGCATTGTCGAGACCGGGAGTTGAGTATTTAGTTTACACCGATGCGTTTTTGCAAGGGCTTGGAGGTGTATTGCAGCAGGAGAGACAGGCCATAGCTTATGCTTCCCGTAAGCTTAAGCCTCACGAGAGGAATTACCCCACGCATGATTTGGAGTTGGCGGCAGTGGTATTTGCCCTACGAATTTGGAGGCACTATCTTTTGGGGGAGAAGTTCCAACTGTTCACGGACCACAATTCCCTACAATACCTGTTCACGCAGAAAGAGTTGAATATGCGGCAGCGTAGGTGGCTTGAGTTTGTGAAAGACTACCAGTTCGATATCCAGTATCACCCAGGTAAGGCTAACGTGGTAGCAGACGCGTTGAGCCGTAGGCCAGCAGATGAGGTGGCAGAGGTGTGGAAGGCAAAGGGGAAGGAGTTGGGACACCAGGATGCAGTGGCCTGATCTTTCATGTCTGGGATGACCGTTACACCGCAGATTGTCATGAAGGTAGTACGGGCACAGGCTAATGACTCATTCTGTCTGGAGCAGATAGTTCGATTACTAGCAGAAGGAGCCAAGTCCTATACCGTCAGCTCAGACGGGGGATTACGCTTCAATGGGAGATTAGTAGTTCTGGAAGGGGAGAAATTGTGACACGAGGTGATGGCGGAGTCACACGGTTCACAGTTCGCGATACATCCCAGAGGGGACAAAATGTACCAAGACATGAGACGGCAGTATTGGTGGAGCGGTATGAAGAGAGATATTGCTGAGGTTATTTCGAAATGCGCCACTTGCCAGCTAGTAAAAGTGGATCATCAGAGACCGACAGGACTTCTACAGCCATTGGAGGTCCCGGTGTGGATGTGGGAGAGCATATCCATGGACTTTATCACGGGGTTGCCTACGTCGCAGAGGGGTCATGACTCCGTTTGGGTAATTGTGGACAGGTTGTCCAAAGTCGCTCACTTTTTACCTGTAAGGAATGACTACACTACGGGACAGTATGCCCAGCTCTTCATTTCAGAGATTGTGAGACTTCACGATGTACCCCTAAATATCGTGTCTGACAGAGACAAAATATTTGTTTCGCGGTTTTGGGAGAGTTTCCAGGAGGCCATGGGCACGAAATTGCGGTTGAGTATGGCTTATAATCCTCAGACCGATGGGTAGACAGAGCGCACAAATCAGATGTTCGAGGACATACTACGCATGTGCATTATTGACTTTGGAGGTGGATGGGAGCAATACCTTCCACTGGTAGAGTTTGCTTATAATAACTCCTACCAGTTCACTATTGGCATGGCTCCGTTTGAGGCATTATACGGTAGGCCTTATCGTTCCCCAGCATGTTGGTTAGAGGTGGGGGACAACAAACTACTTGGGCCAGAAGTGATTCAGGATACTTCGGCAAGGATTGAGTTGATTCGGAGTCGCATTCGGGTAGCTCAAGACAGGCAGAAGAGTTATGCTGATGCGAAGAGGTTTTTCAGGGAGTTCCAAGTGGGGGACCAGGTTTTGCTCAGAGTATCTCCTATGAAGGGGATTATGCGTTTCGGGAAGAAGGGGAAGTTGGCACCAAGGTATGTGGGGCCGTTTCCTATTATTGAGCGGATCGGACCAGTTGCGTATAGACTTGGGTTACCGGAGCATTTTCATCGGATTCACGATGTGTTTCATATTCCCTCGCAAAGGAAATACCTTAGAGATAATTTGGCTCATTCTCACATTGCTGTGGAGGACATCGATCTCCAGCCGGATAGCTCCTACGAGGAGGGGCCAATTGTTATTTTGGACCGAAGCGAGAGGAAGCTACGGTCAAAGATAGTTATGTTAGTGCGTGTTTAGTGGCGACATCACAATGTCGAGGAGTCCACATGGGAGCGCGAGGATGAGATGCGTGAACGTTATCCAGAGTTGTTTTTAGCAGGTACTTTCTAGTTTCGAATTTCGGGACGAAATTCAGTTATTAGGAGGGGAGTATGTAATACCCCGTATTTTTGGCCATATTTATTTTTGGGATTAATTAATTAAATGAGAATTAATTGGGAATTAATCCGAGTAAAATACTAGCGAGATGTGAGTTGGTATTTTACTATATTGAGTATATATGATGTTATATGAATATTGAATTATGAAATTTGTCGTGAGATTGATATACGGCAATTTGGTCATTTTTTTGGGACGCGTGTGACAGTCGCGTCAGGATATAATTATTTTAATTATAAAAGTGAATTCAAATTCTATTAACCGTATGGTCATTTTGAGCGCGCCAAAGCGTCCGGAAGTGTTGAGATAGTTAGAAAACACTAGCCGGGGGTTTAATTTGGGTCCCAGGGTATTTTTAGGCCATACCGGCAACATAAAGGGTATTTTGGTAATTTTGTATTTTGAGGAATTAAAATTGACGAAAATTAGGAGTCTTTATCTGATTGGGAATAGACCAACTAAACCCACTAACCAACCCTTAATGACCCAATAAGCTACGGGAGTTATCAAATTAGGTTTCCAACTTTCCCAAAGAAAACCCTAGCCACCATAGCCACCTTTGGAGAAGAATCTTGGAGAAAGAGAGAGAGAGGGAATTCTGCAGAAAGAGAGAGGAAATCGTCATCAAAATCAGAGATCGAATCAAGGCAATTGATTTAAATTACATTCTTTATGCAGTAAATGTTTCTTCCATGTTAGAAATCTTAATAATCATTCTTGTTTGAGAGATAAAGGAAAACCCATGAAATTGGAAGTTATTAGTTTAATTTTGGGTATAGGTTTGCATGTAGAAACGTTATTGGAAGATTGAATTCAGAGATTACATATTTATGTGATGTAACAACGGATTAAATTCTGGGAATTGATGATGATAAAAATCTAGGGTTTATGTTCTTGAAAAATTGGGGAAAAGAGTAGAGACTTGTGATTTGATGATGTGTAGGAAGAATTAATCCTTTAAAATACGTTAGTATGTGACTTTAACATGTTTAGGGACGATTAGAGACCTTAAACAATGGTTAGATTGAGGTTCGGATGAGATTTGAGGTGTAAAGAAATTGGAAAAACGAATATAAGAATTTCTGGGCTTGATTCGGGTCACTCGTTAGAAGACCTACCCAGGTCATTCGAACGAGCTCGTTCGAACGAGCTTCTAACGAGTTGACAGTTTGGGGTTCTAACGAGAGGGATGTTCGTTCGATAATCTCGTTCGAACGATATCTCGTTAGATAGCCCAGTTCGTTCGAACGAACTCTCGTTCGAACAGCCTCGTTCGAACGAGACTTCTAACGAGCTAGCAGTTTAGGCCTCTTTGGCCTGTTTTGATTTTGGGAGTCCCATAAACTTGTTCAAGGATAGAGATAACATTCCTTTGATGATATATTGATAGATTTGGGACATTTGGGTTATCATGAGGAGTAAATTATATACGAGTGATTTAAATAATGGTTAATATGGGATTGAGACGTGAGTGTTTACCACGACGTGAGAATAAATTATGGCGCGTGTAATTATGGACCGGGATTATATAAGTTGTATATATATTAAGATTTGTACGAGAATGCGTTAAGTACTACAATTAAACTACGGGATTACTAAGATGTGTTCTTACTTAGTATTGGTATATGAATTGTGTGTATGACATACCTACCATACTTGCTATCACGGGAGGTTTGCGTTCGCTTAGGGCCCTCTAATCCTTGTGTTGCCCGGATTTAGACTGGTTACCTCGATGAACATAGGTCAGAGAAAGACTTATTGGGATGTTAATAAGTCCGCTGATCGTGGGAGCGTAGGTATGTGCGTGACCCATGTGATGTGACTGTGTTCGCCTCCATTATTTATGATGTTGTTATCTGTGAACTATTCCTGAGAGATTCGGAATATGTGATCCTTATGTACGTGATGTACCGGGATGGATAGCAGAGTATGTGTGCACCGCAGCTTAGTCTCGGGGTGCTTAAATTGTATATTCATGTTGTGGAAAATATACGTTTAATAAACTGGGAACTTTCCTATAGTATTGTGTGTATAGCTATGGAATAACATAGAGGGCTAATCTATAACGAGTTGTATTACTTTTGTATGAGAACCTGAATTTACGTTAAACACCTATTTAACTGAGATCGTTATAATGTTAATGGGACCGAGTCATAAGGGTAGGACCTATGACAGTATAGCTAGATATGATGTCACTTAGCTAGTGGTTTGTGTCGTTTTAGATGGGTACTTACGTTAGGAGTGCACAGTTAGACGAGAGGTGAGAATATCATGTGAGTGAACATCCTAACATGTACTTTACATTTAATGTTTTAAATGTTTTTAAAGGACTTGAAGGTTTTTAAAATATCTCCACATTCGGGCTCTAACCCGTTTGCTTTCAAATCTATTTTTTTGTAAAACCATTTTAGGTTCCCAGCCACAAGGACACCATGCATAGGATACTCATTCAGGTGACGAGCTGTAGCTGTTTGTGGAAGTTACAGGGATTTGCTTTTAGATGCTTCTATCATTTGGATTCCATCTTCAGTATTCCTCAGTTTTAGGGCATGTTGCATAGTTCCATTAGAGTTACATTTCCATTACAGTTTTCAGACTTTGGCATGTATTGATTCAGTATTCAGTTTAATTATTTCAGTTTGTGGGTTTTTAGTGAGGATTTTTCCTCCAGACTTTATTTACATTATGTGATGGTTATTCTTTTTACTTCGGCATGGTGAATGGTGTTATTATTCTTCCTTACACTTGTTGCATGTTGATTAGACTGTAATTAAAATTTGGCAACTTACTTTTTAAATACTAGTTGGTTAGTAATAATAAAAATGTTTTCGACAGTGATGCTATTAACTGGACCAACTTGGCATTTTGAATTAATTAAATAAAGGAGTATCTACCCGGTATTTAATTAGTCGGGGTGTCACACACAAATAATGGCCTCCAAAGTGCCATGCTCTGAATTATCTTCAGGAAAATATTTTTCATCAATCCTTCCATGACTAGCCATGAACGCGGTGTAGTTTCCCTCAATGGCGAAATCTAGTTCATCTTTTTAATCACCATCACTAAGGGTGGCATTGTATACCTTCGATTTATTTTCATCCTTCCCTAGTTTAGTGGGACACTCGCCTCACAACCAAATCATACCTCTTCAAATTATCATTATGATTTTTATGCAATTAATTGTCCTTGTATACTTCTTTTTCTAAAACTTATTTATATCATTATAATGTTTTTAAAAATTGAGAAATATTCTCGACGACTTTGCAAACATGGCCTCATCTTTGGAATCTATGTCAAACTCATCATCTAAACCAAGTGTTTCCTATTTTGGGGCTTTAAAAACAAGTCCCTTATCTTTTTTTCTTCTATTTGAAGGAAAACATGTCAAGCTCCTAAGTTTGAAGATCACCTACAATCTTTTAATGTTTTGTAGAGTCCAAAGTACCCATGGAATTCAAAAATGTGACCTTTGAATTAAATATTTTAGGAAAGCATCTTAAGATTTTATTGACAACTTAATGTTTGGGTATTCTCTGCCCCAAGATAAGATAAGAGTTCATAATATCTAACAATATACTACAGAACTCATCAAAGGTTTCCCCCCCTCCCTCTTAAGGGTTTCAAACTAAGCGAGATGTTTTAAAGTTTAGAAGCCTTAATAGAACTAGTACCTTAATAGTTGAGTTGGAGTATGTCCCAAACCTATTTAAATGTTGCACATGTTATAATACGGCGAAACTCCTCCGGTGTGACAGCACAAAACTGAGCATTCAAAACAGGTGAATTATAATTACATAACCTCATCATCACTCCATATTTTACGAGTTTAGGAAGAAAAACTTCACCAACTAATGTCTTGGGTGGGGACTACCCTGTAACAATCGCCTACCATACTTGATAATCTAATGACTTAAGTGTTTTTTCATATGCTCTTTCAAGTACACGTAGTTAAAACCATCACAAGCCATAAACCTCGAAATGACTGACTTTCCATATTCAATCCTAAGCAAGATCCAACACGATAGGTTAATGCACCCGCTCTGATACCTATATGAAGGGGGAAATATGGAAAGATATTTGATGGGATGGTTCAAATACACAAAACCCTATTTATGTATAGAATTTTATTTGTTAAAATTAACTTTTCTTAAATGAAATTAATTCATAATTAATTAAATATTAGACTTAACTAAATTAACTCAAAGTTAAACATTGCACCCATATCATATAAGTTGTGATTAAATAAATTTTATCTTAAACCTACGCATACATCTGAGTGAGTATTGCAATAACAAATAAATCAACCACAACGTTCAATGTACAGGAAAAACCCAAATAGGAAAAAACTCATACAAAGTAGCCATAAAAAATCCACCAAGTATATAATTACAAAAGGACAGGACATAAGACTTACAACATAGACTCGACCCCCTCAAAAATCTTGATGATATTAGTTCCTTTAATCTTTGCTCAGTGACACGTAGGATCCCACCCGCATAGCTTCTACATGTGATGTACTAATCGCCCCATGTTTTTTTACCGTAATAGTGTAATTTGGTGACTTGTTGTGACCCAATTAAGCTTTAGACTTTGTGAGATTGATTATGGGTCAAATTTGGGAATAGCATGGCTTTGGTGAAATTAATTTGAACAAATTGTCCATATATGTAATATAAAGGAAATTCAGGGTCATTTGAATGAGACCCTTGGTCGTTTTAACAAGATTCAAATCTCATTAGAACGATGCTTCAAATGACCTTCAAACGAAAATACTTGTTTATAATTATAGCCTAGATAAAATCTCTTTGAAAAAGATGTTACTTAGGCCATTTAATACATGATTAAACTATTTAAGTAATTCCAAAATGTTTTTTGAAGAAACTCTTTCATTTAAATCAAATAACTTTATTCACAAGATGTGTTTAATAAAACATGCACGAGATCCATTCAAGATTTTGTTAACAAGTTTAGTAAAATGTTTAAAACAATTAAACTCAGCACAACACGAGAATGAGATGAGGAGATGTAGAAAGATTTAGTACAAGATATTTTTAATGTGGTAAAACCTCACCCAACTGAGGAAACATCCACGGTGACTTCTAAGTCACAAACCAAAAATCCACTGAAACAAAATTCTCAAGTTACAAACTATGTAACACACATGCACACAAAATAGTCATATCTAAGTTTAGAAATGTACCCATTGGTTGATTCTAACTTCTCTGGAGTTCTGATTGTTGATGTGACTTTCTCAGTTTGCTAATTTCTCCAGTTTTGTTCCAGTCTTTAAGTCGACTCTTTAGATTCAAGATCTTATATCCAACACTTATGTGTTGTAGTGTGATAAGTGTTTGTGAATGTGATTCTAACATATGCATGCACACACACACACACTTATTTTATACAAACAGTCCAATGAATTACAAATCAGATCTAAGATGAACTGTTTTCGATTTCTCTCTTCTTTAGAAGCAGAAAAATGTTTTTGACCTTTAATATAACCCCAGAATCTAAGGTTACCTTGCTCATAAGACTGCCAAGGTCATATCCAATTTCAGATGGTTTTGAAAATGATTTTGAAATTTGAAACCACCAATTGAGATTCCAACTAGGTCAACAGTCTTGTTTCGTAAGAACTAGAAACATAAAGAAGATTTGTTGATTATAATTTTTTGAAAAACATTTATAGAATAGTTATAAAAAAAGTGATTTCTTAAGATGAGAAACTTAAAATTCAGATATAGGTGTAATATGACATGCAATGGCCAGATCTATAGTTTCTATTAAAGAGAAATACAGATCTAACACGCAAAGTCTTAGTTGGAACCAAGATCTTAAACATAAGGGAATACACTCAAACAACCTTGAAAACTACCAACAACAACACACTCAAACACACAGGAATAGTGTTTGTTAAAAATATTTATGAGATATGAGTTAGGGTTTGAAACATGTTAGGGTTTTGAAGATAGGGTTAGGATGATTAGGGTTTCACTCTCTCTTAGCCTTTCTCTCTCTTTATTTTTCTCTCTTCTCTCTCTTCCCTCTCCTCTCTATCTTCTCTCTCTGGTTAGACGAAGTGGCAAAAGTTCTCAGATGAAAAGGCTAAAGCTTCCTTTTATACAGAGGGGAAAATGTTCGAGAAGGCAGTTCAAAATCAAGGGATGAGATTTGGTCTAGCCAAACTGACTTTGATCCAACGGTGAGATAACAACGGAGAGTTAGAAGTCTTATGATAGGTTGAGAAGGGTTTCACGTGGATTGACCTCAAGCACATGCAGAGCGTTGATAACAACGATCCAAGGGCTGGCAATGGACAGTGGTTCTGAGTCTTTAAAGAAACACAAATCCAACCAATATAAGGGTGACAGGTGTAGGGTCAGGGTTAAGCCTGACACGCGTGTTGTAAAATAATTACACATGCAGCCTATAGTCTTTAGCGCTTTCGGTTCCTACCCAAACCAACTTTTAGGTATGAAAAGGTAAAACCAGAAATAACAGAATGACCCCGAAACTTATATAAACCAAATTTTATTATAAAATATTATTTTAAAAAATGTTTAAAAAGTCCCAAAAATTATTAAAACCAATTTAAAGGGGATTTAACTCACACACAACCAAATGAAGCAATATGTGCACAACGTATGCAATCCAAGAGTGTGTGGATGTGATTTATACCTCCAATTGAATCAAGAGTGACATAAGATGAAGATTCAGAGGCTCTTTGGTTTCTAGGGAATGAGACACTAGTTCTTTCACTATTTACAAACTAGATGAGAACTTATACAATGTAGACTCAAGTGAGTCAAGAGTATAAGGTGATTCACTCTTTAGAACCTCATTTGAACAAGAATATTTTTCATTCAAATGAGATCTAAATTTTGTTCTAAAATGAAAACATTTTCAAGATTTGGACCATTGGATTTGACACGTGTCATACCACCACACGGAAGATCAACTTGGTATTAAACTTTGGGGCATTTATAAAATTTCCCCGCTAAGGGTTTTTCAGTATTTAAGTGATGTTTTGGACTATTTAAGGGCATTACTCTCTCTTCTCTCTCTCTCTCTCTCTCTCTCTCTCTCTCTCTCTCTCTCTCTCTCTATAGCTCCTAGAGCCTCAACACCACCTAACCACCTTCCACTACTCTAGCAGCACTACTCATTAACCCTATAGAACATACTTTGACCCTTTTCCCACCACATCTAAGCCTATAAAACCAATCTACACCATTTGTTGGACAAAATATAAATTTGTGGGGTTGTTATTAAGGATTTTCGAATAAGAAATGAAGAAGAAATTATGGATTTTGAAATGGATTTTCATAGAGCTTTCTAGCAGCAAGTTTGGTGGAGATATGAAAGATCTTTAAGGCCACCTTTGGAGGTGTAAGGTTTCCATCTTCTTCTAAATGTCATCCATTATTCAAGCTTACTTTAAGGTGGGAAAAAACTATATTATTGTTAAGTTTATGATCTATTCTATTTTGTAATATATGAGTTAAATGTGTTAGGGTTTATACAAATGAATCTTTGCATGTTTTGGTATCCATTACTCACTATTTCTTAATAACTTTGAAGATTTAAGAAATGGGTTTTTAAATGGTTTAATAAATGATGATAAATTTCAAGAAAAACTTGTGTTTAAACATTTAATGAAAGTACTTTCTTTAATAAGACATTTTTAGTATAAATCTTGAAGTTTTATAGGAAAATGAAGATTTATGAAATCTAGACATTTAAGCATGTTTTTGAAGAATAAATATTTTTTTAGTCTTGAAAATCTTGGATTCACAGGTGTTATGAAAATTCATAAGATAATCATGTGTAGAACTCATTTTTAAGAATTTCTAGACTTAAAATCCATTTATCATGTGAATAGACTAATGGTAAGTTAATGGTGAGAATAAGACCATGTTTAAGAAGGATTAAAATGGGGTTTAACATGAAATAAATAAAATAAAATTTTCAGACCTTTAAGTAGGTTACTATATGTGGAAAATGTTATAAGCTGTGGTTTCAAGACTATATGTGGTAATAAAGGAAAAATGTAATTTTTCTTGTAAACTAGTCTTCAAAATGCCAAATTATTTTTTTCATAAAGATAGTAATGAAATAAAGACAGTTCCAACTTGAGAAGTGTGTTACTCCAAAGTGTTAAAGAAGTACTAATGAGTTAAAAGTATTTATGGACTTAATGTGTGTAAGTTAATAATGTTTTGGTAAATGAAACTTGTGAAAATGGATTAAAATGCAAGTTTTGAAACAAATGGGTAAAATTGCAATTTTACTAAAGTGGAACATTTTTATGAAATAAAAATGTTGAAAGAGGTTTTACACTAAATGATCCTAAATCGGAGTGATATTCATAATGAAATATGTACACGTGTAAAGGACGTGAATGGCAATTTTATAAAATGTAATAAAAATATTAGTGTAGTCCCCAGGATTTTGGCATTTGACCGGTATAAGTGAAATAATGTGGACACTCAAAAGTGTTAAAACACTTGATGAAATGACTCGGATGTGATCGAGAATAAATAAGTATGGCCCGGAGCCTTAAGGTGAAAGACTCAAAATCACTATCCAGGGCATATAGTGGCATCCTCGGCGGTGTGGATCCCGTTAAAGTATGCGGTGATATGATGAATTCCAAGAAAAAAGATAATGAGTAAAAGTGGAACATGATATAGAAATTGGTTGTGCTATAAAATAAGAAAAGACAACTTTTGTAAAATGAAATTTAAAAATGTTCCTATTTGAGATGGAAAAAAATTATGAAAATGACCAAGTCCAAGTAAAGCGTGAGTTAATGACACAAGTAAAGTGGTTAATGGGTAATCTAGTAACCAATGGTGGTTTTAACACATAATTAACACAAATGTCGGATATGAATGGTTTTCAATAAATAAAACAAGTATTTTCTAACAAGTGCGTGTGTGTGTTGGAAGGTAGTTTTCAAGGAAAATACTAAAGTCGATTTGGAGTGAGTAAAATGCAAAATTTCGATAAATGAAGTGTTTTTCCTAAAGAAACGCTATTTTTTTTAAGTATTTAACTGGTGAGTGAAATTGGGAAATAAAGTTTAAGTCAGAGAAAAAGGGGTAAAAAAGAGCTCTTTTGTAGATTAATGTGATTTAATCAAATCAGGTGATGTTTTGGAATAAACGAATTCATGCATTAGTTTATGTATATATAGATATATGGTATTCGCATGTGCACGTACGTGGTACGTTATAGAGTCTATTTTAGGCCGCTCAATCTATGTTGCCTTTTTGTATTTCCCATTGGGCATTTTCCTCAATCTGTTTCCTTTGTTGCGGCAGGTTGTGCGCAATTCCATATTTTGAGAGCGTTATAAAAGAAAGTATTGTTTTTATTTTACATTAATTTCTCTACATGATTGGATTTTGGGGACACTTTCCACGGTTGCCACACGTAGCTTAATATAAATAAGAACGCATGCTAAGCAGGTGAAATGTAAATAAGATAAAAATTTACTAGTAGAAATATTTACGATGTCTCATTACAATTCACATGAAACGTTGGGCTGGACTGGGTTAACCACAAGTAACCCATAAATCCAAGCGGGGGAAATGCAAATTGTATTAGAGCACAAGGTTCAAGGTTACTTTCAAGAGTGACGTTTTGAGGTCGGTAGTGGATCTTTGACATCGGTGTTGGTTTTGGATCCATCGTGCTAGATAGATGATAATTTTGATTCGTGCTCTTAATGATGGAGTTAAGGAAATTAGTCCAATGAACAATTAATTTCTAAGTAGCAAGTGGCCAAGTTAGTTTCCATTAATAGTTATTTACACTTCTGATGTAGATGTGTTAGTAATTTATGAGTGTTTGCATAGGCCATTACTAGGGACACCATGTTCTATAGTGTGAGGTGCTTTTCTGTCAACCCTTGCTGATGTGAGATGTATGCTAGTGTATTAATAAAGTTAAATAGGTTCCACTGAATTAAAGTTGTGATTTTTAAAAACTAACTCTGGTGGGTTTTGTGATTATGGTGTCATGTCTAAGAAGTATTGATTTTGTAATAAGGATTCATTAGCTTGCTTAGTTAGCTAACCGTGGATGTTAAATAATGATGATGTGATTAGGCGAACTCGATCCTTGGGGTATTTTCATATCATGGATATTTGACAATTCGGTAAGCATATAAACCCATGTTGGTCATTACTTATAAATGTGTACTCAGGCCTTAGTTGATAGGATACAATCATTGTTGGTGAGTGCCTTAGTAATTGTCGTTTGATATGTGTGTATCATATGATGTGATGAGAATTACGAGCCATTGATAGTAAGTGTATTATGCATATAATGATAATGATTGAAGTGACATAGGAGTAAACCCTGATTAGTCTTCATGGGAAATGTGATGCAATATTTGAGGAATAGGGTCCCTTGTGATGTAGGTAGTGTGGTCTTAGAGGCTTATAGGTTGTACACGACGTCCTATCTTAACATAATTTTTAGTAGCAACATCTTGTAGTTTAGTAGGTAGTATATGGTATTTGTTGTTTGAAAGGAATTTTTGAGAGTATCCTTGGGACTTATTGTGTGGTGCATCATTGGAAAGAGGAGTCAATTTATTATGAGACCTTGAGGCGGTCAATGGTTATAGTTCCCCATGTGTTGGAACTTATAGGATATTCGTCCAAATGACATAGGCGAGGTCATTCAAATGAGATAGGTAAGGTCATTAGATCTAGGTTCCCACGATCGAACGAGTCAATATTTTATCTTTCTCTGGAATGTCGCTCGATAAATCATTACAAGTTGGTTCAAATGAAAACGGTTATACCGTTTGAACGAGGTACATGGTCGTTTGAACGAGTGCGTGAAAGATTATTTTTAATTATATTTCGTACAAATCCCTAATGATTAGCCTTTATAACCAACTTCCTTAAAATTGGAAAGGTGGAATTAGAGTCCGTGTGAGTATCTAATAGTTGTGGGATGGATTTTAGGAACCTCGTAGAGCATAACTATTATGGGAGGATCATAAATGATGAAATCTTAGAATTTCTTTGATACAATTACATTGAGGTATGCTTGGTGTCTTTGGGGATCCAGTCAAGTTCCGTGCTATGAATTACATGTGTTCTAATGATGATTGTATTTAGGGTCATGTGGTGATCTCAGGTTATTTGTCATTTTCACAGGGTTAAATCCTGTAGTCCTTTGGGGATGTAATCTAATTTGGTGTAAATATGTGATGCGATGTTCTAAGGGAAATTATATATTAGTGTCACAATTGGGCATGATACTCGTTTATTCTAAGATGGCTAGTGTAGGAAGTATCATACTTGATTTTGTTAAGTATTAGGAAATGTGATGGGTACTTTGATTTATGATGCCATGTTAATGACTTAAGTGTAACACCACTGTTGTGATTTCTAAGTATGATTAGAGTATTTACATGTGTTGACAGTGTAAGTTAGAATAGCCCTTGTAGGGGAAGGATTAGTTCTTGGCACATCTTCCAAGACTTGTACGGATTAGGAGGTGTAGAATTTTTTAGTAATTTATATCCCTATAGTACTAATGATGACGAGTGTGGACTCCACGTAGATTCAGTTTGGGTAAAATATTGAGATAGGAATGGTGACGATCTTATGCCATTAGTGGTTGTAATGAGGTGAGTGTTTCACCAAGGTGGGCATTTCTTGGGGATATATTGGAATATAATCATTGTATAATAATGTAGACAGTGACCTATGTGTGTTAGGTTAGTCACAACATCACGTTGACTAGAGAGATGGAGAAAATTAGTGTTAGCAAAGGTGTTCGAATGGAACAATCTGTATTTGTCGAGAATGATAGAAAGAAGTCTTATTATTAAAGGATGAAGCTCGACATTTGACTTCCTAAAGGATAATAATTTTGTATTTTATTTTCTTCTCACAATGATGAATGGTTCAAGATCTAATTTTTTTTTACTAATGACTCAGGCTAGGACGTATGGATGGGATAGGATCTGATGAGGACGTCTAGGAAGAGTTGTATAGTTCAAAGCATACAATGTAGGTCCGCACTTCGTGAACCATAGTTATTTGCATAAGATGGGATTCCCTCATAATGGTTGTTTGTTAATTTGAATTCTTTGTGTTCCCACAGTCTTGGGAGTCAAGGACTATGTTCCTTCAGTTTTGATAGTTGAGGATAATGTTCCCTCTGTTGCAAAAGCCTGGGATTGTTTCGTTTGTTATTACGACGTGGTTTGGCTCAATGAAAGTGCGGTTAAACATGGCATGGTCATTACAACTTAGTAACTGGGTGTGACCTTATTCGAAGTATTCCTTGGTTTTCGCACAAGTTTTGTGTATGTATGGTTGTGCGTTCTTCTGCCTGGTTTTCTCCTAGTATCCTCTTTCCTTAGGGTTATTGATCTTATGGATTGGATGGTATGGAGATTAGTGGATCTCGTTGTAAAGAACATAATTATGATTTGTGGATATTGTACAGTGTCATAACTTGAGGAAACATAGCAGGTAGTGTTATTTTTCCTAAGTGAGGGGATTGGTGTGGTTGTCAGGTCAGTGTTCCATGGTTGGATACCTCGGGTGATCATGTGTTCATAGGGGTATCTTGTGTATGGCATTTATAATATGCTTAAAGTGGTCCTAAGTTCATGGAAGGACGTTTTGGAATTACCAATTGGATGTATGATCTGTGACTTGGTTGGTATCTCGCTCATCTGAGTGAATGACTAGTGATGCAAGGTTAGCATCAAGTTCAAGTGAATCTATGTGGTCAGGATGACCAGAGAATTTGAGGACACTCGGGATATGTGGTCATAATAATGGAAATAAATTATGATAATGGATTGGGTGTTAGTTGTATGCCACTTTACTCTTGTGTGAGTGCCGATTATTAGAGTGTTGCCCCGATAGATGTGCCAGTATGCCTTGGGTGTTTGCAAAGATGCCTTAGTAATTGACTGAGCATTGGTTTTGGGTGAGTGGAGACTTTAAGACTATTATGTGACCTTTAAATCTAGCCTGATGGTGAGAATTAGAATATGTTTTACATTGAAATCTTTGGTGACAGCCCATTGTGAAAGGACGCATGATGACTTCTTAGTGATTGGGATTTCAATGACCTTGACTTGAAAGATCCCTACAACTAAAAATAATAATTGATAACCTCCAAGAACTTGAGGAATTGATGGACTGATAATTTCGAGGATGAAATTTCCTAATAAGGGAATAATGTAACTCCCGCCTCGTGGTTTTGACCGTACTTGTGTAATTTGGTGACTTCCTGTGACTCAATTGGCCTTTAGAATGTCTAAAATGGATTATGGGTCAAATTTGAGTAATATCATGGCCTTGGTGCACTTGATTAGATTATAATGGCAATACATTTAATTTGAAGGAAAGTCAGGGTCGTTTGAAAGAAACCTTTGTTGTTCGAACGAGATTCAAACCTTATTAAAATGATGATTCAAACAACCTTCCAACAAAAATCAAATGTTCGCAATGAAAGACTCATTAGATTATTGTTAGAACCTCGTTTAAATTAGAATAGTTATCATTCGAATGAGATTCGAATCCCATTTGAATGAGGAAACATTGTTAAGATTTGGATGATTTTATTTAGCATGTGTCACGCTCCCACACAGCAAATCAATTCGGGATTAAGCTTTAGGGCATTTATTGAATTTAACCCCTATGGATTTTGTCCATTCTAGGGCATCTCTCTCTCTCTCTCTCTCTCTCTCTCTCTCTAGCTTTTGGAGCCTCACCACCACTTAACCACCAGTTACCACTTTAGCACCACCACTCATCAGCCCTAGACCACCCTACTTTTACACTTTTCCCACCACCTCTAAGCCCCTAAAACCCATCTAGACAATTTTTTGGACAAGATATAAATTTGTGGGGATGTTGTTATAGATTTTTGGAGAAGAAAGGAAGCAGAAATTATGGAGTTTGAAGGGGGTATTCAACGAGCTTTCTAGTAGCAAGCTTGGTGGAACTATGCAGCCTCTTAATGCCACCTTAGGAGGTTCTCCCTCCATTGTTGAAGCTTCCTTTAAGGTGGTAAAAAAACTCTACTCTTGTTAAGTTTAAGATTTAAAGTATTTTGCAATATATGAGTTAAATGTGTTAAGGTTCTTAAGAGTAGAATATTTGCATGTTTAGTTAGCCATTACTCATGATTTCTTAATAGCTTTGAAGATTTAAGAAATGGATTTTCAAATGGTTTGAGGAAGTACGATAAATTTCAAGAAAACCTTGTGTTTAAACATTTTAAGAAATAAAATGTTTTAAAAATGTATTTTCTTTGATAAGCTATTTTGAGTATAAATGTCAAAATTTTATGAAAAAATGAAGATTTTTGAAAACAAGACATTTAATCATGTTTTTGAAGAAAAAATGCATTCTTAGTCTTGAAAGTCTTGGATTTACATGTGTTATGAAATTTCATATGATAATCATGTCTAAAACTCATTTTTATTGATTTCTAGACTTAAAATCCCTCTTCTCATGTGTATAGACTTATATTCAGTTAATGGTGATCATAAGAGCATGTTTATGAAGGATTAAAATGAGTTTTAACATGAAATTAAGAAATAGAAATTTCAGCCCTTAAAGTGTGTTAATAAATGTGGAAAATGTGATAAGTTTTGGTTCAAGAATACATGTGTTAATAAAGAAAAAATGATATTTGTCTTGTAAAATAGTCCTTAAAATGCCAAATGATTTCTTTGATAAAGAAAGAATCTAAATTAAGCGATTTCCAACTTGAGAAATGTGTTACTCTAGTGTTAAAGAAGTGTTAATGAGTTAAAAGAATTTTAGAAGTTAGTCTAGGGAACTTAATAATCTTTTTGGAGAGATTACACTTGTGAAAATGGAGGAAAATATAAGTTTGGGACCAAATGGGTAAAGTGATAATTTTACGTAAAGTGGAACACTTTTATGAAGTAAAAAATGTTGAAAAGGTGTAACAATAAACAATCCTAAATGAGAGTGATTTTCAGAATGAAGCCAATGTACACGTGTAAATGATGTGAAATGACGATTTCCAAAGAGTAACACAAATGTGGGTTGTAGTCCCGTGATTTTGACATTTGGTCAATAAAAGTGAAATGTGACACCCCGCCTAATAAAATACCGTGCGATCATTCATGTACCAAATTAAAATAGTAGTCGCATATGGATCATTATCAGCATCACTGTCGAAAACCAAATTAATTACTAATAACATATTAGGCCGGCATCAAAATTTTATTTAACTAGTCTTTCTAAATAACTATACATTTAAAACATTCACACAGTTTATATAAATGAAACTAGAAATAGATCGAATAACCGAACAATCGGTTCAAATATAATAATACAACAAAATCGAAAGCCGCACTAAAAGGCGATAAAAGAATAACTAGGTGTAGTTAGGCTTTCAGCCCGAAATTAACTACAATGCTTCCTATCTAGATCTCAAGAATAGAACCGTCAAAATCAAACCAGCATGCATCCACAACTGCTGCAGTTTTTGTGGATTAAATGGGTTTTTCGAAAGTTTAACGGGTAAACACCGAAAATTATGAAATTGGAGAAACATAGAAATTAATTGAATTTAATTGTTGATCTTTGGATTTAGGATGTGTATAACCTATTTCCCTTGTTTACATTTAGTTGGTTGTTGTTAGTTGTTAGTGAAATTAAAGGAAATTAAGTTTGGAGGTTTCGTAATGGCCGAAACAGGGGTCGGAGAAGAAGCTGCAGGCTTGATCGATCGATCGAGAAGGGATTTTAGCAATTTCGGCTTGTGATGTTTATATGGGATAATCTCACAAATATGATTTTAGATTGTTAAATTAAGGAGTATATGCCTATTTATTTGAGGAAATAAATAGACTTAAGTAAGGAAGATATATTTATCAAATTGAGAAAAATTTATGGGGATTACGAGAGTGTCTTAAGTGTCCGACACTAGAAATTATATTTTTGAGGGAAATAAATAAAGTGAGAAATTAAAGAGTTTAGGTTTCTCAAAAATAGAGTGGGAACCTATAAATTATTATTTGAGGAAAATATAGTCCTTGGGTTCGGGGAAATGGAATCCACGACCTATTTAAATTTAGGGTGTTTGGTGACAAATATTTTTGGGATAATTTCGTTGGGTATTTAGGCCTATATAATTACCCGCGTAGAAAACATAATTATATCGATTCCGGTTTAGTATATCCTGCGAGACTAATATGATGAATTTGGGAGAATGCGTATTTACTTAGTGTGAATTGGTATAGTTGGAGAAATTGTATAAATCCTTAAGTGGGAATAAGGTACATGTTATTTATCAGGTGAGGGAATACTTTTGAGTTTAGAATTGTGAGTGTACGAATACTTGAATTTTAATTAATTATGAGAATCATTGGGATTATTGGTCATCGCTATGTGTGATTGGAAATTATGGCCATTTATATTTATTTGAGGAATTTTGTTGATTATGATACGAATATGTATATATATATCTATGTGTGGATGGTATATATATATATATATATATATATATATATATATATATATATATATGTGTGTGTGTGTGTGTGTGTGTGTGTGTGTGTGTGTGTGTCTGTGAAGCATACCCCCTTTAATTCTATCATTGGGAAGTTGCGCGATGAGGGTGAGCCCCTGGCTTGAGGAGCAGGATGTGGATAGTCCCCAGGTCATAGCGTCCATTGTTATACTATATGATTTTTATTAGGGGTGAGACGTGGTGGGTATGTTTCGTCTCACTTTCGGGGAGGAACAATGACCGCTTCCCAGACGATGTGTGTTTGTGTTGACCGCGATGTCGGTAATGGTGAGTCTGATCGCTGGTCCTCAGGATGGTATGTGAGTGATGCCCTGGAAGATGATAGAATTGAGAGGCCGCATCCTCGAGTTATAGCTTGTTAGGATGGTTATTCTACTTGTGTGTATAGTACATTACTTGTGTATGAGAACAAGATATTATATCTCTATGAGAGGAAAGAGATAAATTGAATATGAAATAAAAAAGAATTAATTCTCATTCCGGAAGATTATATTCTAAAGTGTAATATGATGTGCATATAAAAAAGAGTATGATAATGTATATAATTATATATATATATATATATATATATAAATTGAGTACTAAGGGTCTAATGAATCTCGATGATCGACCTTGCCAAGTATTAGTGTATCAGGGGGTTCCTTGTTTGGATTTCGCTTTACGAGACACCCCACGCACGAACATGGCCTAGTGTTGAGACTATGGAGAAATTTATCCCTTAGTGCTCTAGTTTTGGGCTCTTATCATATGGGTGTATATATATACCTTTCGTGTACTGAGGGTCTACTAGATCTCGACGATCGACCTTGCCAAGTAGTAGTGTATTGGGGGGTCCCTTGTTTGGATTTTGCGTTGCGAGACACCTTACACACGAATATGGAATAGCGTTGAGACTAGGGAGAAGTTGAGCCCTAAGTACTTGGGTTGCTTAGGATTTCTAGAGTTTGGGGTAACAGATTAGTTAGGCAGCGTAGCTTGACTAGGATGTTTAGAGGGATGCGCTAGGTGTGCACTATTAGAAGAGAGGTAAGGGATATCTCATGGGAGTGCGATAACAATTTAAATATGAGTTAAACATATTTTTTAAATTTAAAGCATTTATGCACTTGCTAAATATTTTAACAACTCGGACTCTAACCCATTTCTATATTTTTCCTATCTTGTTATGTATTATATATATATATATATATATAGCTGTCGAGACACAGGGATGCCTAGATGATGATCCTTTGAGTCGGACGTCTGGTGTGGATGCATGCAGTTGTGGATGCACGCATGTTTGATTTAGACGCTTCTATTCTTGAGATCTAGATAGGAAGCATTGTAGTTATTTTCGGGCCGAAATCCCAACTACACATAGTTATTCTTTTACATCCTTTTAGTGCGGCTTTCGATTTGGTTGTATTATATTTGAACCGAGTGTCCGGTTATTTTATCTTTTTCCAGGTTCATTTATATAAATAATGTGAATGTTTTAATTGTATAGTTTTTTAAAAATACTAGTTAAATAAAATTTTCACGGCAGCCTAATAGGTTATTAGTAATTAATTTGGTTTTCGACAGTGATGCTGAGAATGATCCATATGTGACTCCTGTTTTAATTTGGTACGGGAGTGATCGCCCGGTATTTTATTAGGCGGGGTGTCATATGAAATAACGTGGAAACAAAAAAATGTTTAAACACATGATAAAAAGACTCCGATGTTATCAGTAATAAGTAAGAAAGTCCCAGAGCCCTAAGGTGAAATACCCAAAATCACTGGCCAGGGCATATGGTGGCATCGTCGATGGTGTGGAGCCTGTTAAAGTATACGGTTATTTGGTTAATTCTGAGAAAAAAGATAATGAGTAAAAGTGGAACATGATAAAGAAATTTATTGTGCTAGAAAATGAGAAAAGACAACCTTTGTGAAATAAAATTGATAAATGTTCCCATTTGGAATGGATAAGAATTATGAAAATGACTACTTCCATGTAAAGCGTGAGTTAATTACACAAGTGAAGTGGTTCATTGGTAAACAAGTAACCAGTGATGGTTTTAACCCATAATTAACATAAGTGTGTGTTATGAACAATTTTCAAAAAAGAAAACAAGTATTTTCTAACAGTGAGTGTGCATGTGTTGGAAAGTGGTTTTCAAGGAAAATAGTGGATATGGTGCGAGTAAAAAGGGAAATTTTAGTAAATGAATTATTTTTCCTAAACAATTACTGTTTTATTTAAGTATTTAACCAGGTGCGTTAATTCGGGAAATAAAGGTTAAGTCACGTAAAAATGGGTAAAATTTGTGTTTTTTAAATTATTGTGAATTAATCCAATCGAGTGATGTTTTGGAATAAATGGATTCATGCATTTGTCAATGTGTATATATAGATATATGGTATTTGCATGTGCATGTGCATGTACGTGGTACTTTATAGAGTCTCTTTTCTTCCGCTCAATTCTATGTTGCATTTTTGTATTTTTCATTTAGCATTCAGCGCATTACCTTTCCTTTGTTGGAAAACGTTGTGCATGATTCCTTAATTTGACAACGTTATCAATGTAAGTATTATTTTTATTTCATGCTAGTTTCTCTGAATGTTTGGATTTAGAGGAAACTTACCATAGGTCCCACATGTAGCTTGATATAAATTGAAATCTCTTGCTAAGCAGGTGAAATGCTAATTAAATAAAACTGGACTAGCAACATTGTTTAGATTGTCTCATTACACTTCACATCTAATGTTTGGGTTGGACTGAGTTAACCGTGGGTAAACCATAAATTCAGTTTGGGACGTTACATGTGAGGCCACACAAGCCTCGGAATCCATGAAAAAGGCTCTCTACCGTATATAAACCAAAAGGCGTGAAATTTATCAAATTTTTTGATATTATAATTGTTAACTTGTATTGAATTGGGTTTATTGGTTAAGAAAAGCTATGGTTAATCTGGCTCACACTTCAACCCACCATTATGCAAAGAAAGTATAACAAAGTGTCAGTCAAGAACAAGAATGAGGTAACAGTAACAATCTGTAACTTTATTTGGTAATTAATTAAATTAATTCGTAATTAGAAAAGCTAGCTAAAAGACTCCTAATACGAGTATATATAAGTCTTGGGTCATTTATAAGAATCCTCATAACATAAAACTCTCTAGGAAAAAAAATAGGACCAAAATAAAAATCCCGTTTCAGATAATTTTTCATGGATTTAAAGCGTGAGTAACTGTTTGTCATCGTTTTGGAGCGTGACTAACAGGCTAACTTTTATAGTTTTGATACCATTCTAATGCCACTTAAATTCTCTAATCTTTCTCTACTTAGATTAATATGGGGTTAGGACTTTTCAAACATATTTTCACAACCTCTAAGAGCAGTAGACCCTTATGATTTTCATCTTCTTCCTCTTACAAACCCTAGCCCAAAGTTATCAAGTTTTAACTCAAGATTTAAAGGCTCAATTGGTGTTTTCTCAAGTTGGTACAAGAGTCAATCTATGTTAATTTTTCAAGTGGAGTCTAATCCATATAATCATATTTCTTAACCGACTAATCTCAGGCATTAATATCTTTCTTCTTTCCCATTACTATAATGAGTCTTAGATGTCACCTGAATCTTAATTCATGTGCTTTTCTTAAAAGAAATTAGCAACTTAATTAGGAAAAGTGAGAGTTAATAATGGGACTGTTTTTCTGAAAGATACTAATCTGATTTTAATACTTATAACCCTTATGTAATTAGGTTAGAGGTTGGATTTTGGGTATATAGGTATAGGTTTGCATGTAGAAACCATTCAAAGTCGATTTATTTGAAAACTAGATGTGTATAACCATGAACAATTATGTAAACTTGGTTAAAATAAATTACCATTGTGTGTTGCATATTTTCATGATGTTAACATAATAATTATTGAATAAAAATATTGATGTTGGTTACAACTACGAATTTAATAAATTTAAATTGAGACTTAGTGTGCCTTTATGAGAAATTGTGTGTTTGTCAATAAATTATAGTTGTGCGATTTATTGTGTTGATTAAATTAATCATTGAGGGGATGATGGGATTTCAATACTTGATAGGTATGGGAATAGTGGGTATGCTTTGAAACGATCGGCATAGGTTGGTTATGGAACTAGTTAGTGTAAAATTGTACGGATTAGAGATTCCGTGGTTGGGATGATTTTTGGTGTCATTCTGTTGTTTGGGTTATTCTAAGTGCAAGATTAGGAAGCGATGAATTATAGAAATTCATCCTACGAAATAGGATAGGACGCGGTTGTGTTTTGGAGATCTCTAGGTATAGGACTAGGGATAGATTTGAGGTTTATGCTCTAAAATAGGGTGGGGCTAAAATAAAATAAAGAGAAATTGAGATGAGGAGAAAATAAGAAATTGATAATTAATGCCTAAGATAATAAACGAGTATTAAAATTAATTGGGGTCGTTAATAAGTGCAGGACTGATAGTTAAACATGTTGGCTGACTATTGTGACGTGTGGATGTGTGACGGTGTAATAACTGCAAGGTTGGCAGTTAAATGGGTTAGTTGGATATTATGACGTGTCGTGCGTGGAACCTGAGAAATAAGTGCAGGGCTGACAGAATAGGGGTTAGCTAACTATTACAGGGAGAATGTGTGTGGTGTAAAACATGAGACGGGCCTAAAAATGTGCAGGATATACAGTTGGGTTGGCTGGCTATGACGGCACCGCAATAATAATAATATTGTGATAAATCAATTTGAATGAAGAAAGTTTAAGCACGAGTCTCGCAAATGATATTAATGATGAATATAAATGATCAGGCTAATTGAATTAAATTAGATGGATAGCTTTGATAAAATCAAATAGTTGTGCTTGGACTTTAGGTTTGACTTAGATGTGGATAGACAGTAATTTATTTTACTCACGTGTTAATAATTATTGCATTAATTTAAAATATTCTATTGTGATATTTATTATGTATGATTCTATTATCTGGGTTCACGGACCCTATTTGGGGTGAGTGGATGGTATTCATGCGGTGGGCTCTGACCCATTGCGTTGACTAACATTTCAGTTTATCATTGTAGTAATTGCAAAAGATTTATTTAGAGACTCTTTTGGAGGTGCAACTGGAGTTTATTTATTAGTTGCTTTGTAGTTTAGATTTGTTTCCTTTCCATTGCATTTTTATTATGAGACATTATTTATGGATTTGGTGGGACATTTGGTTCCATGGTTGTTTTCGGTTAAATCATTTAATTCAGTTTTACATTATTGGAGATTGGATTATTTGGAGTTTAGCATGGTGAGGGATTTTCTTTATCACACGGATGGTTATTATTATTGGATCGGTTTTAAATTATTATCTTTTGGAATGAAATTTATATGTGTAATATATGTCACATGTTAAGAATGATTACTTATTTAGTTAATGCCCGACATCGTTTAGCGATGGAGGCTGGTCACCCCTTCCATGAAATTACGTGAGGTGTTACAAAAACTACCTTATAGTATTCTACTGAAATTATTTAGGGCATTGATTGTAAAATGTTTAGGCAAGAATGATAGGTCATAAACTTATGATTTTTTTTAATTATTATCCTTTTTATATATCTTAATCTTTTTTATTCTACCAGTACAAGGCATCTTGATATTTAAGTGTAAATTTATTATATCAAGATTTAATATATAATTTTCTAAAGTTTTTAGTGAACGGAGTTCAAATATTCTTGGAGTTTACATTGAGGTATCATTCTCTATATGCCTTTTATGTGTGCATGCTCATTTGGCATGTGCTCATTTTTTTTATGTTGAATATTTGTTCCATTTTGACATGGTGATTGCATATTTATTCTCCCACTTATTTCACCCCCACACAATGTGTTGTTATTGAAGTATCATACTATGTATATGTATGATTCTTTTATTGTTATAGAAATTTTGATGCTTACTTTGTCGATTACAAATATATGTAATAGAAAGCATCATTTAGCAAAAAATAGAGCAGAGGTATTTTTCAAATGATATTGAAAGAAAAATGAATTTGAAATTGTGTTTTAATTTATATATGATGATTTGTGTTCAATTTTCCATTTAGTTCTCAAATAATTCCACGATCAAAATTTTTGTTTAGATAATTATTGAATTTTCCTTTGTTGTTTTCAATAATAAAGTGTTATCAGTTGTTGGCTACATACGGTTGTCATATTTAATTGAACTCCTAATTTATAAAGGTACTTACCTCTTTATAGTTTTTATATGGATGTGTTAGTGTGCTGTTTTGTTGCATTACAAAGACGCTTTGTGCCTTCGCAAACTCAAAATCATACAACTAATCATAGTTGAAGGTAACAAATTAAACCAATGACCAAAATTTTTTATAAAGATTAAAAGATTCTAAACAAAACACTTATGCAAGATTCTTTCGCAAGTGGAAGTACAATAAATTGTTCATATAAAATAAATCTCACTACTATCTCAAGCTTCAGTCACAAGTTATGTCCCATATGTTACACATATCCAATATTAGGTTTTTGTTCTTAAAAATTTAGGACTCTCTAAGGCCTAGATTTGACGTTGTTGCCTTAACTATCATGATTTATATATTATGAAGAACAAAATTGTTAAACATTCATGTTTCTTTTAAGAATAACATTAGTTAACAACTAAATGTTTTGTTGTTTGTTATGGTGAGTTAAAAGGTTCTTACATTTTTCTATCCACATGCCAGGTATTTAACAAAAATGCTCAACTGAACGTTTAATGCTTAATATGGATTCAATTGGACCGTGATTGTTGTTGTGTAAAAAATGGTCAAATTATTTAAAAAAAATAATAATTTTAAACATGATAAATTACATTATTACTTTTGCCACATTTTTTAGTTTGGAGGTTTTGTATTTTAGGTGGATTGATGTTATGAGTCATTTTGGTGCAAATGGAAAAATATAGTTTAGAACTAACATGAATTTGTAACGTTATTAGAGGGGAATTTGATATTAACTGTAACTATACTTTTTTTACTCGTTTTTTTGCATTATAGTATTGTATTTTAAATGTGTAGTCCACCATATATACATTTTCCTATAGTTTGAATGTGAAAACTAATTTTAGTAATAACCCATCTAATATAATAAATTAGGCCTAAATTGTGGTACCTATAAATTTCCATTTCGATCCACATTTTATGAAATAAGAGGTGAACTCAATGTATGGTGTTCATGTAAGTTTAAGATTGGAAAATAGGGAGTGGGTGGGGAATTCTAGAATGCCCAATTTATTTACGATTATTAATTCTTCATGTAAGTTTGGTGCATATGTTCATTAGTTTTTGGTTTGAGATTGTATAGTTTTTTTTATTAATAACTTTAATGGTGTTTGAAATTCTTTGGTTGTTGTTTAACAATTTCTTTAAAATGCCAATATGGTGTATTAAGACCCATGACATTGTGTATTCTTTACGGATGTTATGTGTATAGGAATGAATACGACCGTGAGAGTTTTTGTTGAAGGGAATTTTTATTAGGAAAAAGTTTAATGTTGTATGTTTTTTTGGGTTTTCATGTTTGTTCAAAATTAGTTCCCATGTTTGTTATATAAAAGCCATATCTAATCTTCAATGTGTAATGTTAAATGTTTACCAATGTTTAATGAACAAGACTCTCTCTATAAACCAACGTCTTTTTGAAATAAAATATTTTGGCTTGATAATCCATGACTCAAATGCTTTGACACATAAATAATCCAACTAAACTAATAAAAATGAACTACGTATATTTTCACACCAAATGCAATCTAGAATGTGTGAGAATATCCTAAGGTTGAAAAAATTAACAAAGGTTTGGTTTCTCTAAAAAACTCAAAAAGTGAATTTTGAGTCTTCTGAAGTTAAGCATATTCCAAATTAAAACTATTTTGGAAAATAATATGTCAAAACAAGTTTGAATATGCCTAACTTTCTTTGAATCAAAATAAAATTAAAGAGCACAATGGGAAGATATAATAATTTTTCTCTATAAGAATTAAGATATTTTCTCATAATATTCTTTTATCACCCTTATTTGGTGCAATGGAGAAACGTTTAATTATATACTTAAGTGTATAAAGACAAGTGGGATACACCCAATTGTTAGAAAACTCATAGGTTAAGACAAGATGATTTTGAGGGTCCAAGGTAGATTTTTTCTTCGTATAACTACCAATGTGACATTTTAGAAAGATATTTTGAAAAGTAAAATATCCCATAGGCTCTCGGCTGTGTCACGCTCACAAAAAAGTCTTTGTTTGAGAAAAAGTCTTAGCCATGAAAGGTCACACTATAAGCCAGAGATTTCTCGTAAGGCCTCTCAAACGATTATGAGTAGAAAATGAAATGGTTCGAGGATTTGAAGTCATTCTTTTACTAAGGAAAACATGTTGGAGCATCTTCCCTAGGGTCTTTTGATCACACTTATAAATCGAACTACTAAAAAACATTACCAAAAATGTAAGATCTTACAAGGAAAAATTTAGGGTCTATTATGAAGATCTCTTAATTTTTATATCGTCTTAATAAAAATAGTATTTGATGTATATTAATCAAGAATGTGGTATCAATGTATCTTATGACGTTATACCATATTCCCAAAATGAACTATTACGAAAAAAGTTCGGGCTCTTTCTTTGTGATCACCTTCTACTTCATTATGATATCACATATCTCTCTCTCTCTCTCTCTCTCTCTCTCTCTCTCTCTCTCTCTCAAGTCCTAGTTAGGGCTTTTGAGTTATAAGAGTAACGAACTAGTGAGAAAAATATTGCTTTATTTGAATATATATGATAAGACTTAACATGTCTCCTAGCGAGCATAGGAAAACCTAACCAAACTCGAATTATAATCCTAATCGAGTAATTATAATTTAAAACTCTAAATAAATATAATTATATGTAACACCCCGTAATTTTGAGGATTTAATATTTAGTTATGTTTGGGAGTAATAAAAATATTTAAATTGGAGAAACTTAAATTCATGAGTTCGAGAATTTATTTGAGTGAGCCAAATTAATTATAAGTGGCGACTTTAGGTTTAATCATTCGAATTAATGTGTGTCACATTTTGGGGTCGAAATTTGGAAATGTCAGAAAGTATTTTGGATGGCAATTCCGAGCGCGTGGTTGCGTCCGGGTGAGTCGAGAAAGTCAGAAAAGAGTAATCGGGGTGGTAATTGGGTCTTGGGGTAATTTTGGGCATAGCGGTGCCCACACAGGAAGAGTTGGGCCTTTTTAATTAGTCCCACATGTCCAAAAATGGGATTTAGTGTTTTTAACCTAATTGAGAGATTAGGGAAGGGCAGTCAACACATCTCTAAACCTAGGGTTTGAGAAGAAAGTTGGGGGAAAACAAAGCAAGAGCCAATTTGGGGATTTTGGAGCCAAATTAAGGGACTACACCAACGGATCAGACACTACGAACAATTCCAGGCAAGTGGTTAACTGTTGTGATTTCTAAATTGATGATAATCAATTCATATCATAGTGATGTGTAAACCAAAATTCGTTTAGGGGATAAATGGGTACAAAAATGTTTTTTTTTTTTTTGTTTATGGAACTATTGAATGAGATTCAAAGTAAAAATTGATGTGTTGTATATCTCTGAGTATGGATATCTGATTTGAATGAGAATCCGAAATATAAACTGGTGGGATTTGGATTTTAAATTTGATTGGTAGAATAAAGTTGATGAATTTTAATGGAAAACCCATTTCGGGAAATTATGAAAGTAAGTGGAGAAAATTGTGTATCTTAAGATCCATATGATGTGTAGGATGTAGGTTAAACATATTTATATGGTGGGGTATTTTAATTAGAGGTTTGATTTAAGGTTTAAAAACCTTGGATTTTCATCAATGGTGGAAAACAGAGGCGAAGGAGAAGATGACCTTATCAATCGATCGATCGAGGGGAATTGGTCGATCGATCGACGGTCAGGGATTTCTGGCAGTTCGCTCCTTTTCTCTTATGGAGAAAATTATTTCTCTTCCTTTGGAGGATTATTTATTTAGAGTCAAATAAATACAAGGGATACCTTATAGTCACTTTTGATAGATTTAAAGTTGGGTTTAGGAGGGTGATAATCGTATGTCACAAATGGATGTATTTTGAGAAAATAAATATTTGTGTTAATATTGAACCAAGGAATAAAATTCGGGTATTGTAGCTGGATGACGCTACATTATTAAAGGGATTGAGGTGAAATATTTAATTATGTACCAAGTGGGCGAGTCCGAGTATGTTGGTAATTATAGGTATATATAATTAAGGAATTTATGGAGATAAATGTGGGACATGTTGTGGGAGAATATGTGGGAATGAAATTATGAGATGTAAAATGGACCAAGTGAGAGAGTCCGGGTATGTTGGTTAAGTGAAACCAAAGTATTAAATTAATTATTGAGAGAGAGTAATTAATTTGGAGTCGGAACATAGACTCGAGAAATATAAAGGTATGGACCAAGTGAGCGGGTCCAGGGATAATGGTTGGGTGACACCAAGTTATTAAATTAATGGATGTGATAATTAATTTAATAAGAGTCGAATTGTAGACTCGGGTAGGTATTAAATTAATGGGTGTGTTAATTAATTTAATAAGAGTCGGATTGTAGACTCGGGTAGGTATTAAATTAACGGGTGTGCTAATTAATTTAATTAGAGTCGGATTATAGACTCGGGGAGGTATTAAGTTAATAAGTGTGTTAATTAATTTAGTTAGAGTCAGATTGTAGACTCGGGGAGGTATTAAATTAATAAGTGTGTTAATTAATTTAATTAGAGTCAGACGATAGACTCGGGGTGGTATTAAATTAATAGGTGTGTTAATTAATTTAATTAGAGTCGAACGATAGACTTGGGGAGGTATTAAATTAATGGGTGTGTTAATTAATTTCATTAGAGTCGGACCATAGACTCGGGGAAAGTATTATATTAATTGAGGTGTGGATTAATTATATTAGAGTCGGACCATAGACTCGGGAAGATGATAAATTATTGAGTGAGAAAATTAATTATGTTGAGTCGGGCCATAGACTCAGGAAATTACAGGCAGTGTACGGGATTTTGAGTATACGGTAAAGCCGGGGTTTATATTATATATATACGGTGTAGTGATAGTGTATATATTCGTGTATATATTGTGTGTGATATTAAATATCAGTGACTAGATATTTATTCAATTTATATACTCCAATGCTATCAAGGGATGTTGCGCGATGTGGGTGAATCCCTTAGCTTGAGCTGTAGGGAGAGTATATCCCCAGGTCATAGCGTCTGGTATATATGGGTGAGGGGATTATCTCACTTTCAGGGAAAGAATATGACCATTTCCACTACGTTTATATTTTGGGCCAAGTTGGTGAGCGATTCCAACTTGGGGGACTAGGTTTTGTGAGCACACTAAGTGAGATAGCATTTTAGAAGGAATCATCCGGCGAGGGTATACTCGAAGGGATGGATATACGTATGTTATATGTGTGGATGTTGTGGTAAAGGTACGTATATAATGGTAGTAAATATTATATACGGGTAATAATACAATGTGTGATGTATTTATCTTATATGACTTGTGACACGGTTATATGATACTATTTAAGAGGAATTAATTAAGTTAATTATGAGATAACTTATAATTCAGGAATCATTATACTTGGGTTAGAGTAGTATGGAAAGGGAAGGTTATACCAGGACTAGTTAGACGGGGTAGTACAACTAGGTGGGGGTTAAGGTAATCGGTAGGTGTGTACAATAGTGGATGGGTGAGAATGTCCTTAAGGGAGTGCGACACTAACTTAGATACGAAAAGCATTCATGCATTTCAAAATTACTGCAGTTAATTCACTTGCTAAATATTTTCAAAATGTTTTGGGTTCTAACCCTTGGTATAAAATTATTTTCAAAACCTTTTAGGTGTCCAGCCACAGGTACGCCAGGATTGATATTCTATTCCAGGGACAATGGAGCTGAGGCATATGTGGATGCTAGCAGGAATTTAGATTAGACGCATCACTTATTCATTCCTATAGTAGGAATCATTCATCAGTTCCAGTTTTATTTAGGGCATGTCACCCAAACTTTCAGTTCATTTTTCAGATATGTTTTATTCCGGTGTTGAATATTTGTATTGGATTATTTCACTTTGTTGGCCGATGGTTTATTCGGCAAGTTGTGTAATTAATTATTCAGTTGAGTTTTATTCAGTTGTGTGAATGGTTTATATGTATTTATGCATGTACTATTTCGTTTAACTAAAAATATAAAAACTGGCACTAGCTTTTTGGAATACTAGGTGGTTAGTAAGATTTTAAAAAGTTTTTGACGGTGATGTTAAGGATGATCCAACTGGGATTCCTGTTTTAATTTAGTATAGGACCGATCACCCGGTATTTTATTAGTCGGGGTGTCACATTATAACTCCTCTCCTTAATCCAAAATTATATTTTTAGATTATAAATATGAATTACTTAATTCTCCCCATGTAAAGGTTACATCTACCCGTTAATAAAATAATTTTTTGACAACTTATTTTGATTAGCCTCTTTAAGTCATTGAGCCATATATATCATCATATTTTTAGTGCCAAATTAACATAATCTAACTTTATACATGAAAATGTGGATTCCATTTATAAAATACTTTCACCATACGTTAATCACCACTATCTAATCTATTAGGATAATAGATCTAATAATGAATCTCATCTGCCAGGTCAAAGCAATAAATAACTAATGCAGGTTTCCATCAAGCATATCTAGATTAAAATTCATAAGTACACCTAATAATCTTGAGGTTTAAATTTCCTTATAATATCAGTATAAAGACAATGATTTCATGGTGGTCCCGTTCAATACACACAAGTGCCATAGCACAATAATTTAAAATTATATTTTTTCCCCATAATCATAGTATACCTACAAAATATTGTGCTAAAGACTTACCGATGGTGTTCCCATATCCATCTAATACTATGAATAAGAAAACTTATATTCCATAAGAATTGGTGATCTAATCATTTATGTGTAAGTCATACTCTACGCACCAGATCGCCTACTATGCAGATAAAAAACATCAACAATATATAAAATAATGCAAAAATTATGCCCAGACATGATTCTCATTAAAATAGAAAAATTAATTTTATTAAACAATGACTCCACAACTAATTATTATATAAAGCACAATTCGAGTCCACATCTCTAACACAACAGTCCATCACAAAGGTTTTGAACAGAGCCAAAGTTTGCTAGTTCTGCAGAATTTTACAAACTTAAAATTTTCTTTGTCCAATATATGACAAAGTAAATTCTTAATACCAATGATGCATTTTAAACATCACTTTTATACATGAAGAATATAAAATCATATATTTGGCAAATCTCAAAAACCACGAGGTTAAATTAAAGCATTTTTTAATTTAAAAAATATTTAATCGATGGGAAAATCTTAGTCCTCTCGTCAATAAACATTATCCGAGGTGGTTATCTCGATCAATGCATGAATGATACACTATGAATATGTGTTTACACCACATTATCATGGCCTAATGAGGCATTTCCACAAGAAATTATATAGTGGTACCAATAACCAAACTTTAATATTCCTACTCAGATCAATTGGTAACTCGCATGCATGACATTTTTCATAAAGGAAAAGATCTATATAGGGTCATTATTTCACTTAGGTGGTAAAAAAAATTCATGAGTAACTACCCACTAGTTAAAAAGTATTGAGTTTCATGGAAAGATACTCAATAAATAAGAAACCAGAAGACAAAGGAAAAAAGGACACCCTCAGGAAAAAAAACTACACTTACTCGTTTCATTCTTTCTTTTCATTTATTTTTTGATTTCATTTCATTTGAAGTAGATTGTAATGTCGATTTTATCTTTCTTTACAATTTATTAAAAGTGTCTTGCCTCAACTTTGGTTTGTTTTCTTACATTTAGTAGTATCATAATTTACTTTATTCCACTCATTTTTCCTTTATTTAAAATATATTTACATTCATTTGAGTTGATGAAATTTAGTTTCTTCTTATGTTCTGGATAATCAAAGTAATTTATCACTAACATCAAACTCTTTCATAAGGGAAGCATAAGTCTTCTTAATTAAAGAATTGAAAGGTACGAAATAGTTTAATTATTACATGTCTAAGATATTTTGGTTGGCAATACCGTAATCTTAACTACTATTCTCACAATTGATTAATATCTATTAACCATTAGAATGAAAACCACAAATATATTTTTTGGCACACTGAGTGTGACATAATTGTTGAATTGTTGTTCGTATTTTCTAGGACACATTGAAGTGAAGATATTATAAAAACTGTGTGACACCCCGCCTAATAAAATACCGGGTGATCACTCATGTACCAAATTAAAACAGGAGTCTCATATGGTTCATTCTCAGCATCACTGTAGAAAACTAATTAATTACTAATAACCTATTAGGTTGGCGTCAAAATTTTATTTAACTAATCTATTTAAACAATTTAATCAATTTTAAACATTCACACATTATGCATAAATAAAACTGAGATGAAATAAGAATAACCGAACACTCGGTTTAACAATATACAATCAAAAAGAATGGCGCACTAAAACGCGATAAAATAATAAATAAATGCAATTGGGTTATTAGCCCGAATGTTATTATAATGCTTCCTGTCTAGATCACAAGAATAGAACCGTCTAAAAATAAACCTGCATGCATCCACAGCTGCTGAAGCCACATTGGACTCAAAAGGATCATCATCAAGGCATCCCTGTGTCTGGACACCTATATATATAATATATAGCAACATAGGGAAAAATATATAAATGGGTCAGAGCCCGAGTTGTGAAAATATTTTGCAAGTGTATAAATGCATTATTTATGAAAAATATGTTATATCTTATATTTAAATTGGTATCTCACTCCCATAAGATACCCCTTACCTCTCTACTAATAGTGCACACCTATCGTATCCCTCAAAACATCCTAGTCAGGCTACTCTACCAAACTAAACCGACACCCCAAAACCCTAAAGGTCCTAAGTAAACCGGATACTAAGGGCTAAACTTCTCCCCATTCCCAACGCGGCTATAAATTCGTGCGTGGGGTGTCTCGCGAAGCGAAATCCAAACAAGGAACCCCCTGATACACTACTACTTGGCAATGCTGTTCGTCGAGATCCATTAAGACCTCAACACACAATGTATATATATATAACTAACCCGATTACTATGGGCTAACTTCTCCCCAGTTTCAACACTGTGCCATGTTCGTGCGTGGGGTGTCTTGCGAAGCGAAATCCAAACAAGAAACCCCCCCGATACACTACTACTTGGCAGCGTCGATCGTTGAGATCCATTAGACCCTCAGTACACAATGTATAGAGGTATACCCATATAATTATATAGATTATCATAATCACTTTCATATGCATATCACTACATACGTCCGGATATAATCTCCCGGAATGAGAATTAATCCTTTTTCATTTTATCTCTTTATTCTAATAGAGATATATAATATCTTGTTCTCATAAACAAGTAATGTACTATACACACAAGTACAATAACCATCCCAATGAGCTATAACTCGAGGATTCGGTCTCTCAATGCTATCATCTTCCAGGGCATTACTCACATACCATCCTGGGTACCAGCGGTCGGACTAAATATCACCGACATAGTAAAAATCCGAAGCACAACGTATGGGAAGCAGTCATAGTTCCTCCTAGGGAATGAGATGAAACATACCCACCACGTCTCACCCCTAATAAAATCACATAATATAACAATGGACGCTATGACCTGGGGAGTATATGCTCCCTGCTCCTCAAGCCAGGGGCTTCACCCACATCGCGCAACTTCCCATGATAGCATTAGAGGGGGTATGCCTCTTATATATATATATATATATATATATACCATCCACACACAAATCTATATACATATATATGTATCATATCCTATATATATACCATAATCACATCGTATATATATTCTATATCGTCCCTCAAATATAAATGGCCAGAATGGCCAATCAAACCTAACAAGGGCCGATAATCCCAAAGATTCTCGTTAATAATATTATTTAAGTATTCGCACACTCACGATACTACATCCAAAAGTATTCCCTCACTTGATACATAACCTGTACCTTATTCACGTTTAAGGATTTATGTAATTTCTCCAACAATACCAATTCATCCTAGTAGTCTCATAGGATTTACTTAACCGCAATCGACACGATTACGTTGTTTATGCGTACAAATATGTATGCCTAAATGCCCACTGAAACTACCCCAAGAAATATTCATCCCTAAACACCCTTAATTTAAATAAGTCGTGGATTCCATTTCCACGAACCCAAGGACTATGTTTCACTCAAATAATAGTTTAGTAGTCCCCACTCTATTTTGGGGAAACCCCAACTCTCTAATTTCCCACTTTATTTATTTTCGTCCAAACCATTCCTTTTGCGACACACATTTTTACACTCTCTAATTCCCCATTGTAACACCCTCAATTGATTAGGAATAGATTCCCCTAGGTGAATATTTATTTCCTCAAATAAATAAGCTAAAAACCATAAATGTGGGAATTTATCTCATCTAAATTAACTAAGCCGAAATTGCCAAAATAACTGTTTGATCGATCGATCGACCCTTGTCCATCAATCGCTCGATCAAATAGGGCAACTTCTTCTTCACCCCTATTTCCACCATTATCAAAACTCCAAGATTTTTACTCCTTCTTCCAACCTTATTTAACCACAACCAACTAATTATACACCAGGGAAATAGGTTCTAAACATCCTAGAACCTTGAATTTACAACTAAATTCAATTAATTCCTAAGTTCCTTAAATCGATTATTATTCGGGGTTTACTCGTTAATCTCCCGAAAAACCGTTTTGATTCATGAAAACCCAACCCAAAATCTTTAGGGTTTGTTATTACCAATTATGATATGATATTTATGCTCAAAATAAATAAAGCAAGTAAACACTTGCCTCGTGGATAAAATCCGACGACCTCGAGTCGAATCCCGCGGAGTTTGGTCGGAACCTCCCTTTTCTTTCTCTTTCTCTCTTCCTTTCCTCTCCTCTTTAATTTCTCTCTTTTATTTCCTTTCTTTCCCTCTCACATTCCTTATATAGGGATAATTAAGGATTTATCCATTTTAAACCCAAAAATGACTCATTTACTCTATTGCGAGTCCCAATTAATCCAAAATTTCTTGAAACTCAATTACTAGCCCCGGATACTCTATTCTGACTATCTCATCCATTCCGAGACCAACCACATAATCGAAATATCCATCTGAGGTACTTGACCGCACATCACTAATTTAACCCTACACAACTTAACGCGGGATTTCCCATTAAAATATTATCCTATGTCGCTTTACCCAACCGCGACATAAAATAAAAATACTCCGCTCATTTACTTAATCCCAAAAGTAAAATATAACACCCATCGAAAATCATCGAATCCTTGAAAACTCCGAAAATTACTATTTATGATACTCTCTCAAATTCCCAAATTACACTTGCTTATGAATTTTAATTGTCCCCAAAAGTGCGGCGTGTTACATACTCCCCCCACCCCTTACAATGGAATTTCTCCCTCGAAATTCATATACAATCGATACTACCAACACTAACCTAGGAACGCTCCACATCTTACTAACCTGATGGCTCTCAACCTTATATTCATTCAGCACTCACCTCTATCAAGGATTATACGATACTATACTATACTATACGATTTTGAACGTTCGCTCATCTACATGAGGATATCTAATATCCCTCTAAAAGGAAATTACTCTAACGCTTGACTATTCCCAGCAATCTCGTCTCTTATCTTGGGCATGCTACCTCATATTGCCCCTTATAAAATTGGATTATCGCGTACCTCTTACGACATTCCATTGAACCCACTACAAATCTTTTAAGACGGCCTCATGGCATGATTTTAAACTTCAGATACCATGCCCCTTCTATTTCAGGCGGTATGAAAAGCCAACTTAGTAAGGAGCCCATACACCTTTTCAACCCGTGCCTCTCTGTAAAACTAACACAAGCGTTCGACACATGCACTCTCTCTAAACAATGGACCCTATTTCCTCGGCGTAATACTCACACATGGGTTTTTCCTAACCCGCAAAATTAAATTCCTCCTATACTCGAAAATCCAATCCTTTTCAAGGTGAACCAATTAATCTTTCCATATCGGCGCCACTAACTCCACTGGCCTTACTTCCTAATAACCCTACGATCAAAGTTTTTCGACACACGTATGAAGAGTGTATGTGCTCGCGTTCAAATGATCAAGTTATATATAAAATCCTTTTAACACAAACAAACCCTAAACATGCAGCAGTATGTGATTGAATAAATTAATAATCTACGCAAGAACATTCAAACACATGCAATTAAGGAAAAATCCCCCTCAGGAGCAAAACCATTTATTTTCACTATAATTTGTAAGAAAACGGCTTACAATCGGATTACAATGAAAATACAAGTTGACTAAGAATTACCATCGGGTATCGAATTCTGTAGTCACGGCTGGAATTATCCCTTTTCCAGTAGGGCTGCAATGAAGAAGAAGAACGGTCTCCTCCACAAGGGTTGAACAAACCAAAGTTGTGTTCTTGGGTTGCAAAAGGATTCACAAATATTTGGCAAGGATGTGTGAATCAAAACATGAGTCTTGGGACTAAAAAAATATGAAGACTAGGTGTATTTGGACTCTCAAATTCGTCTCCTAAAGTCTTGCAAAACAACTCTCCCGAAGTTGGTATTTATAGGGAAATACATGAAGAGACCCACGATCTTAAAATGCTGAAATTCTATCCAGCGTACAGGTACCCCGAACCGATTCGGTTACCCATGCAAACCAGTTCGCCCCCCCCCCCCCCCGAATCGGTTTGGGTCTGGGTTCGGGAAAGTGTGCTGGAAAAAGGCTTTAAACACTTCGAAAAATTTCCAGACTTTTCAATGAATATATCTCCATTTTCAACGGGCCATAAATTGTTCACCGTAGCTCAGATTGAGGTGTTGTTTCTTCCAGTATCTTTGTTGCGGCAAGCTCATCAACTTTCCAGTTGACCGGTCCTCCAGACGGTGGCTGTAAAATTATCAATATTCCCTTGAACTTCCCTATCATGCCCTGTTTCACTGATTTGACTTCTCTTGCGTTCCACTTGCATTACGAGCCTACAATCAAGGAATGTGAAGTCGTTGATGCAGATGAGGGACATATTAGTGGAGATAATGCATGCTTGATTCCCAGAATTCGGATAGAGGCCGTCATGTGAGATCGTGAGGAGACGTGCCAAATGTAGCGGCGTACGACATAAATAAATGAAACATTTCGGACATGAGAAAAATGTCCTTACAAATCTCCCCCTATGTCTATGTCGGTACATACATAAAAATCCGAATTATCAAATATGAAATTGCCTATACAAATCTACCCTCCCGTGAACCCAAAACTGGAAAATGTACAAATGAATAGTCTTCATCGTTTGTTCTTCAATTCGTCAGGAATCTCAAAACTTTTCTCATCAGGGTGTGCAACATATAGATCTGCAATCTTCATACCTACACACATGAGATAAAGCAAATACCACGTGACATATCGAGTTTGAAATGAGATAACATGGATATCAATATATGATATAAGCAACATCTCAAAAGCTCCCCCAAAATTCAAACTCCCCCATAATATGATAATTCTTTCTCCCCCTTTTTATGATGTCCCCAAATGGAAAAATTAGAGAAATAAATCAAATAAGCAAGTGCGAGGTGTCACTAAGATAAAAGCACACCATGAATAAACAGAAAGCAACCAAGTCGATGATAGCGTAAAGAAGTGGTGTGATCAAATAAGATAGGAAAATCAATGCATACAAACATGACATATGTGCACAATGAATATTGGATATTCCTAGCGAATGAACTCAAATGCTTCCTTTGGTATAAAAGAGTGACAGTATAAGATATTGACTCAATCAAATCAAGAAATCAAAGCTCAAAATGATTTTCACACCAATAACGTCCAAAATGATTTTATGCTTTTTCAGGACTTTCAAGGAAGTGCAAACCCCTTTAAAGATTCTCCAACCAAACTCCCTCAGATATAATTTTGAATAGAGGCATTATAAATTCTCAAACTTTGGAGAATTGATGGTGAAACCTAAGTGGCCCATATTTGGCATGAATTGCTTTTTATTGCCTGTAAATTTTTTCGAGCTCTTTTAATCTCTTTGGACCTCGGATATTAAAATTCCTCCATTTTTAGATCCTTTTTAACGGTGGCTTTTGCGCAAAGGATAGATGATTTGCTTTCGCAGCCCCTCCCCATTATACAAAAACACACAATCTCACCAAAATGGTTTTTACATGCATTCCAATCTTGTCAAGTTTTATCGCATATTGTACATTGTATAGACAGGATTTAGATAAAAACACGCAAGCCAACATGAGATAGATAAGTGCAATAATCAAATATAGTCGTGCATGTGTGCAATAAAGGATATAGGAGTCAAACATGTAGGAAGATATCACTAATTACATCTCAAAGACTCCAATCAATGTAAAGCACATGGATGAAATGATGTAGCCTCTCAAATCTCTATCAAACAGTCACATGGATATATGGAATGAAGTTGTGACTTGGCTAACTTAAATGCTCATCCATAAAAGTTGCAAAAAACAGAAAAATCTTTTTGGCCTTTTTCAAAAAATATTATCAAAATAAAATCTTTTTGTGCTTTTCTTAAAATTTTCTTAAAGGAAAATCTTTTTGTATTTGATTTTTTTTTTAAAAAGAAAAATTAACTAATGATACATGCTAGCAATAGGTAAAAAAATATGATAAACAACCTATGCTAGCAATCAATACTAGATCTCAACCGGGAGTAACGGTGGAGTTTTCTAAAGATGGTGACATCTTTTGAACCAACTCCACAAGATCATGTGTAGTCTTGATCAAAAACTTCACTTGCTCGCGAATATGTGCAAACTCTCTATCAAAATGAGCAGGCAAAGTATCAT
This sequence comes from Sambucus nigra, assembly GCA_949130495.1. Lineage (NCBI taxonomy): Eukaryota > Viridiplantae > Streptophyta > Magnoliopsida > Dipsacales > Adoxaceae > Sambucus > Sambucus nigra. The sequence continues at coordinate 301,968,383 of OX422207.1, read as the reverse complement.
GAGTGGGTGCATGTGCATGAATGTGTGAAGTGGCAGGATATGGCACAAAACCCAACTTAGAACAAAATTCCCTAAGATGTCCTCGCTTCTTGCAGTGGGAGCAAACATAAACCGGTCTAGGAAGTAATTTATCAACAATTTTGGGATGAACATTCCTAGACGGACACCCATGGGACTCACTCACAATGGTGGATATAGGCTCGGGTGAATTCTCTAATGTGACTTGAACCTCCCGTGCTTGTTTGAGGTCATCCTCGAGATGGGATACACGTGTCGTCAGACTAGACACCGTGTTGGTCAAGTCACCTTTTTCCCTTTTAAGCTCATCATTCTCTCCCTTCAACACACCAATCCGAAGACCTGGGATCCTATTAGTCCTTTTTATTTCCATGGTCTCGATAAATAACTTTCTAAAGGCTTTTTGGATCAAACTATCATCACCATTATCATCCTCACTATCACTTAGAGAAGTGGGCATATCAACTTTCTTTCCCTCTCTCTTAAGTCTAGTGGGACACTCAAATTTCTTGTGCCCTGTCCCATCGCACTCAAAACATCTTATCTTCTCAAGTTTTTTATTTCTCTCATTCTCACCACAACTCTCTCTTTCTCCAAGCAATCTTAAATCATTCTCTAAAGCGGTGATCCTAAGGGCTAAAGCATTATTACGCTTCTTGGTTTCAAAAAACTCAGAATATAACTCGGCGTAAGCGCGTGGGAGATCACACTCGCTCTCACTTGCCTCATCCTCCCCTTCACTCTCATCGCTCTTACAGTCGAGGTGTCCTTGTGACGTTGCATCCTCATCGTCGTGAGAAGCATTGGAGGTACTCACATGACTAGCCATGAACACGGTGAAGTTACGCTCATGCGGTGACTCATCTCCCGAGTCCACCGACTCGACCTCACTTTCTCCCTCACTTGAAGCGCTCAAACCATCACTATCACTTTCGTGTGCACTATTGTGGGACAAGGTGGGAGTGCTCACACGACTAGAAAAAGCTATAAACTTCTCACCACTAGTCTCATCACCCTCACCTTCACTACTATCACTAAGTGTGGCGGGCATAGCTACTTTCTTTCCTTTCTTTCTAAGCCACGTAGGACATTCAAACGACTTATGTCCCTTACCCCCACATTCAACACAAGTGACGTTCTCAAAATCATCCTCACACTCCTAATTGGATTTATTCTCTTGTTCCCTCTCAACACTTTCTTTGGCCTTTCCTTTCTTTTTATTTTTCTTTTCAAAAATATTTTTCTCAACATTCCTTTTATCATTGAAATTTCCACTTTTCTTGAATTTGAGAATTCTTTTGAATTTTTTTGCAAACAGGGCCAAGTCATCTAAGTCAAAATCACATTGAGACTTGGACTCAAAAAAATTTTCTTTCTTTTTCTGAAAATGAGTCTTTAAAGCGATCCCATTATCCTTAGCCTTAATGGTTTTGGGGAACATGTCAATCTCATAGGTTTGAAGATCTCCTACAAGTTCTTCCAACTTAAGTGATTTCAAATTTCCCAAAGAGTTCAAAACAGTGACTTTAGGAATGAAGCGTTTTGGGAGAGATTTCAAAATCTTTTTAACGACACGCGTGTTATCAATTACCTCACCCAAATTAAAACTAGTGTTAACAATGTCCGACAAGCGTGCAAAAAACTCATCAAAGCATTCGGACTCAGACATGGTGATAGTCTCAAATTGGGTGGCCAAATTTTGTAATTTAGACTCTTTAACAGTGTTCATACCCTCATGGGTAAGTTGTAAAACATCCCATGCCTCTTTTGACGTGGTACACGTCATTATACGTTTGAACTCATCAGGTTTGACAGACCCAGAAATAGCACTTAGACCCTTAGAATTAAAAGATGACCATTTAATTTCTTCATTAGTCCAAGAAATGTCAGGTTTCAAGTTGGTCACATTATCAACAGTCACGGTGGGAGGAGTCCACCCTCGTTCAATCAAAATCTAGACACGTTCATCAATGGCATTTAAAGACGACATCATACGGGCTTTCCAATAAGCATAATTTGTCTCGTCAAAAACAGGCATTTTATAATATGACTTCTCCATTTGAACACGCACTTTTTCAGAAATCATTTTTTTTTCAGAAAATTGATATCTTAGAAAAATTTTGCGGAAAAAAAAGGAATACGCGATAGATTAGCGTAACCTGCTCTGATACCAATTTGAAGACTGTATGTTCTCGCGTTCAAATGATCAAGTTATATATAAAACCCTTTTAACACAAACAAACCCTAAACATGCAGCAGTATGTGATTGAATAAATTAATAATCTACGCAAGAACATTTAAACACATGCAATTAAGGAAAAATCCCCCTCAGGGGAAAAACAATTTATTTTCACTATAATTTGTAAGAAAACGGCTTACAATCGGATTGCAATGAAAATACAAGTTGACTAAAAATTACCCTCGGTTATCGGATTCTATAGTCGCAGCTGGAATTATCCCTTTCCAGTAGGGCTGCAATGAAGAAGAAGAACGGTCTCCTCCACAAGGTTTGAACAAACCAAAGTTATGTTCTTGGGTTGCAAAAGGATTCACAAATATTTGGCAAGGATGTGTGAATCAAAACATGAGTCTTGGGACTCAAAAAATATGAAGACTAGGTGTATTTGGACTCTCAAATTCGCCTCCTAAAGTCTTGCAAAACAACTCTCCCAAAGTTGGTATTTATAGGGAAATACATGAAGAGACCCACGATCTTAAAATGCTGAAATTCTATCCAGCGTACAGGTACCCCGAACTGGTTCGGGTACCCATGTGAACCGGTTCGCCCCCCCGAACCGGTTTGGGTCTGGGTTCGGGAAAGTGTGCTGGAAAAAGGCTTTAAACACTTAGAAAAATTTCCAGACTTTTCAATGAACATATCTCCATTTTCAACGGGACATAACTTGTTCACCGTAACTCGGATTGAGGTGCCGTTTCTTCCAGTATCTTTGTTGCGGAAAGATCTTCAACTTTCCAGTTGACCAGTCCTCCGTACGGTGGCTGTAAAATTACCAATATGCCCTTGAACATCCCTATCATGCCTTGTTTCACTGATTTGACTTCTCTTGTGTTCCACTTGCATTACGAGCCTACAATCAAGGAACGTGAAGTCATTAATGCAGATGAGGGACATATTAGTAGAGATAATGCATGCTTGATTCCCGAAATTCGGATAGAGGCCGTCATGTGAGATCGTGAGGAGACATGCCAAATGTAGCGGTGTACGACATAAATAAATGAAACATTTTGGACATGAGAAAAATGTCCTCACAACGTAAGATGAGTACTATGCTAAATAGGGTCCCTGGTGCCCAAGACCTTTCTCAACTCCCGACATTTGCTCGGTTTCATGCATGGGACGTCTCGCAAAGCGAAATCCAAACAAGGAACCATCCCGTTACACTACTCCCTCGCATCATCGGTCATCCAGATATAACTTCCTAAAGTACACCAGTGGGACATCCTAAATCCTACCTCACTAACCTACTCACGTACCTCTACTGCTTTATCCTTCTTCTTAACGATATGGAAAATCTATCAAATTGGGGCGCCTACTCTTTGCAAAAGTGTTACGAATATTATACCCAAAACATACTTCCTCCAAAATTTTCCTTTTAATTAAGGCCTGGCTATAAGCCTCAAATTAATTTCTCTAACTCTTGATTCACCTACCTACTTGCGGTGAGAGAACCATTTTAGCGCTTCTTCATATAAATTATATTTCCATAAGCATACCATCATCATGCGGCCCTCAGTCTACAGTGTTTCCTCCACACTATATGACTTATCGACAAAACCAACATCCTTGCATCCTATAACATTTCTCCACTCCCGACATTGTTAAGGTTCATGCGTGGAGCGTCTCGCAAGCGAAATCCAAATAAAGAACCCCTCCAATACACTACTACTTAACTTTGTGGGTCGTGGAGATCTGTTAATATTAAATATGTAATCGGGATAACCTTATCCCCTCTTTCAACAAAATGTGGTCTGAACTCCTATCTATGTCTAGGAGCCACACCACCAAGCGCTCGCATTATCACGGAGTCCTTGTGTAAAAAATAATGAGCTTAAACTCACAGCTCAACAATAAACTCCGCATACTTTAAATCACACCTATAAGGTCGCCACGCACTCGAATCATGATAATGAAACATCTTCTCGCCGAAGTTCCATATATACATATAATAGTGGGCGAACTCAACCTGTATATAGGTGAGATATCGCAACAATAACCTGTTCCACTCTGGAACTGCGAACACGATAGTCTTACAATCATTTGCCTACTCTCGCTCCGATAAACTAAGATCAAAATATACTCAAAACAACACCATACTCGTATAACACACACAAAACGAGCAATACAAATCTGATATAAATTTAAAGTACTAACACCCACTCTTCACTGTGAATGAAAGAAAATAGATCTCTGCTATCACGAAAAAACACATAAACATATACTATATAATTTTATCGATACTACTAATAAACTAGAATCATACACAAATCTAAGGCTAATAAAATACCGTGACTCAATCTTGTCACACCGAATATACCTCCTTCATTCGAGGTGAAATTCATAATAACTTTGGCAATTTCCCTAGCTACTCCAACTAGTTCCCGGACATGATATACTTGCCCTTACTGAGCCAAAAACTACTTTAATCGATGCCCCACCTTGGCACCCTATTCTTGTCCTTTAATTCCTACCGGGAAAGGTCAAAGCGTGTGGTTCTACCTTCCATATTGTGCATACCCCGCCAGTGGTCACCCTAACAAGGTTAATATTATCAGTATCTGAGACTCTATAGCCTTGATCCTGACAATTGCCTTCATATTTCCCTTAACTCCTTCGTTAAAAAGGGAATTACACTACCGGCTTCAATAGCCCTGGTTCGATAAATTCCTCGGGTGGATGTCCATCGATGGGGCTCCATGGATACCAATCTTCCATAAGTGTTAGCAATACTTCCCGATTGAGCCTATCATTCCTCTGAAGGACCCTATATTTATTGTACTTACTTAAAATTCATCTATCGATAATTCTCTTTATTCACTATCAGCCTTTGACCGATCCTTAGGTGAATAGTTCAGAACCGCATTCTTCCTATTCCTACTAAATCAGGGAAGCTCACGGTTACAAACTATCCCTGCGATTTCTTTTAGGAGAAAAGCATCTTGCTACCCCGAATATGGTTACCACCATTCCTACCATTTCAATATTTCTCCTTCGAGTGAAAAATTTTCCTCTAATTTTCACATATGGGTATCTCCATACCCTTCTTTAAGACAAAGCTTCTAAGCCTTTCACTTTCACTGAATAACATTGCGCTCACTTCGTTTAACTTAAACTTCAATGCATGGTCCTTATCAAAGACTTTTCGAACCATTTTCCCAATTTACTTCACTGAGTAATTTAAGTTTAGCACCACTCACTCCTATAGCGGTGTGTTGATAATTATTACTACTATACCTTAGTAGTCATTTCACCCATCCTTGACAAATGCCACAAGGAGAGTGACCTCTACTACATTCCTAGTTTCCAACTTCAACTAACCACTCGAAATAAGTCCCCGCCTTCTTCTACCCTTGCAATGGCCTTCTTTGGTCATCCTTCATCGATCAACACAAGAATCTCAAACAAACATGAAAAAGATTTCTATAACATTATAATATGGAAGGAAGATGAATTCTAACAAGAGGAATCAATAATCCAAATCCTAAGGCTCTATATCAAATCAAGAGCAACGCTGAAAGCGTAGTACGTCCGCACAGATTCCTAAGGACACTAGAACCTGATGCTCTGATACCATCTATGGCACCCCACCGAATAAAATACCAAGTGATCACTCATGTACCAAATTAAAACAGGATTCTCATATGGTTCATTCTCAGCATCACTGTCAAAAACAAATTTAATTACTAATAACCTATTAGGCTGGTGTCAAAATTTTATTTAACTAATCTTTTTAAATAATTTAATCAATTGAAAACATTCACACAATATGCATAAATAAAATAGAGATGAAATAAGAATAACTGGACACTCGGTTTAACAATATACAATCAAAACAAATGCTGCACTAAAAGGCGGTAAAATAATAAATAAATGCTATTGGGTTATTAGCCCGAATCTAACTACAATAATACCTGTCTAGATCACAAGAATAGAAACATCTAAAAATAAACTTTCATGCAGCCACGCCTGACTCGAAAGGATCATCATCTAGGCGTCCCTGTGTCTAGACACCTATATAAATATAATAGTTAGCAAGAGAGGGAAAAATATAGAAACGCGTCAGAGCCCGAGTTGTGAAAATATTTTGCAAGTGGATAAATGTTGTAGTTATGAAAAATATATTTTATCTCATATTTAAATTGGTATCACACTCCCATGAGATACCCCGTACCTCTGTTCTAATAGTGCACACATATCGTATCCCTCAAAACATCCTAGTCAAGATACTATGCCTAACTAAACCGGAACTCCCAAACCCTAAAGTTCCTAATTAGCAAACCGGGTACTAAGGGCAAAACTTCTCCCCATTCCCAACACTGCGCTAAATTCGTGTGTGGGGTGTCTCACGAAGAGAAATCCAAATAAGTAACCCCCCCCCCCCCGATACACTACTACTTGGCAATGTTGTTCGTCGAGATCCATTAAGCCCTCAACACACAACGTGTATATATATAATTAACTTGAGTACGGAGGTCTAATTTTTCCCCAGTTTCAACACTGTGCCATGTTCGTGCATGGGTTGTCTCGCGAAGCGAAATCCAAAAAAAGAACCCCCCAGATACACTACTACTTGGCAGCATCGATCGTAGAGATCCATTAGACCTTCAGTACACAACTAATAGAGATATATAATATCTTGTTCTCATACACAAGCAATGTACTATACACACAAGTACAATAACCATCCCAATGATCTATAACTCGAGGATGCGGTCTCTCAATGATATCATCTTCCTGGGCATTCCTCACATACCATCCTAGGTACCAGCGGTCGGACTAAATATCACTGACATAGTAAAAATTGAAAGCACAACGTATGGGAAGCGGTCATAATTCCTCCCAGAGAATGAGACGAAACATATCCACCACGTCTCACCATTAATAAAATCACACAATATAACAATGGATTCTATCACCTGGGGACTATACGCCCCCCGCTCCTCAAGCCAAGGGCCTCCCCCACATCGTGCAACTTACCATGATAGCATTAGAGAGGGCATGCTTCATATAAATATATATATATATATATATATATATATATATATATATATATACATGTCCACATCATATATTATATATATACCGTAATCACATCGTATATATAAATTCTATATCATCCCTCAAATATATATGGCCACAATTTCCAATCACACCTAACAATGGCCAATAATCCCAAAGATTCTTGCTAATAATATTATTTAAGTATTCGCACACTCACGATACAACATCCAAAAGTATTCCCTCACTTGATAAATAACTTGTACCTTATTCACGTTTAAGGATTTATATAATTTCTCCAACAATACCAATTCATCCTAGTTGTCTCATAGGTTTTACTTAACTGCAATCAACACGATTACGTTGTCTATGCGTACAAATATGTATGCCTAAATGCCCACTGAAATTACCACAAGAAATATTCATCCCTAAACGACTCAAATTAAATAAGTCATGGATTCCATTTCCACAAACCCAAGGTCTACGTTTCGCTCAAATAATAATTTAGGGGTCCCCACTCTATTTTTGGTAAACCCCAACTCTCTAATTCCTCACTTTATTTATTTTCGTCTGAACCATTCCTTTTGCGACACACATTTTTACACACTCCAATTCCCAAATGTAACTCCCTCAACTGATTAGGAATACATTACCCTAGGTGAATATTTATTTACTCAAATAAATAAGATAAAAATCATAAATGTGGGAATTTATCTCATTTAAATTAACTAAGCCGAAATTTCAAAAATAACTGTTTGATCGATCGATCGACCCTTGTCCATCGATCGCTCGATCAAACAGGGCAACTTCTTTTTTCTCCCATGTTTCCGCCATTATCAAGACTCCAAGCTTTTTACTCCTTCTTCCAACCTTATTTAACCACAACCAACTAATTATACACCAGGGAAATAGGTTCTAAACATCCTAGAACCAAGAATTTACAACTAAATTCAATTAATTCTTAAGTTCCTTAAGTCGATTATTGTTCGGGGTTTACTTGTTAATCTCCCGAAAACCCGTTTTGATTCACGAAAACCCAACCCAAAATTTTTAGGGTTTGTTATTACAAATTATGATATAATATTTATGCTCAAAATAAATAAACCAAGTAAACACTTGCCTCGTGGATAAAATCTGACGACCTCGAGTCGAATTCCGCGAAGTTTGGCAGGAATCTCCCTTTTCTTCCTCCTTTCTCTCTTCCTTTCCTCTCCACTTTCTTTTATCGCTGTTATTTCATTTCTTTCCCTCTCCCATGCCTCATATAGGTAGAATTAAGGGTTTATCCCTTTTAAACCCAAAAATGGCTCATTTACTCAATTGTGAGTCCCTATTAATCCAAAATTTCCCGAAATTCAATTACTAGCCCCGGATACTCTATTATGACTATCTCAGCCATTTCGAGACCAACTGCGCAATCGAAATCTCCATTTGAGGTACTTGACCACACATCACTAATTTAACCCTACACAACTCAACACGGTATTTCCCATTAAAATATTATCCTCTGTCACTTTACCCAGCCGCGACATAAAATAAAAATACTCCAACTCATTTACTTAATCCCAAAAGTAAAATATAAGACCCATCGAAAATCATCGAATCCTTGAAAACTCCAAAAATTACTATTCACGATACTCTCTTAATTCCCAAATTACACTTACGAATTTTAATTATTCCCAAAAGTGCGGGGTGTTACAAAATGTTGGCAAAATTTGTCAACCATCCAACACATTTCCATTCTTTAGAAAACCATTGGGTAACAACAACCCAGTAGGATGAACATCTTTCCTGAAGGTGAGAAGAACTAGGTCATACCAAAATGAAACCAATTTAGGCTTCCTAGGTGGTTCGAACAATGGAATTATCAACAATCATGTGTTCGAATAAGAGCTCGGGATTGGGTGATGACAATAGATTTAACATCCAAAATCATCAAGTATCTCACTCCATTACCTATCAAGCATTACAAAATGTGCCTCCACATATACGACCACGATTGGTTCAACCAACACCCATAATAAACTAGACAATAGCTCCATAAAATACAAAAAAATGTTGGCGGAGTGGGGAGAAAAAAGATTGTGGATCTCACACATTAACCATGTGGATCAATGGCTTAGGGATTTTAAACCCCAATTTATAGGATCACATATTCCAAGTGGATAGAAAAGATAGAACTGCCAAAAGGTTTAAAATTCCCAACCGTCTCCTTTTTATTAGGAGATGGGAATGGATCCACTATGGAACAAATTACAAGATTCACTAATCAATATATTGATAATAGTTCATTTTTCAATTCACTCATGATCCATATTTTTCCTAGGTCATAAGTTTGCCACCATACTCTATCCAAACTAGGTAAAAAATGGAAGAAATCTTCCAGACACAATTTTTCCAAACTAAACTAGAAGTCTCCATTGCTAATCTAGCTAGGCTAAGGAAAAAACCTAACAAAAAGGCAATTCCTTTCATAAATAGGTTCTGAAGGGATACAAAATAATTCTAAAATTATCCTACTTAAGTCAGAATTTTTTAAAGTAGCATAAAATGATTTAGAATTTAGAATTCAAGAGAAATTTTATGCAACTGAATTCTAGAGTTTTGTGGAACTAGATGATGTTGAGATTATAGGAACTGAGACTATAGTATCTGAGCCATTGGTTCAAAAACACTAAACAGTAGGGTCTTTTGCACCCAAATTAATGGGAATGATAAAAAGAGTATTCAATTGAGAATTATAAGGCAGGTGAAATATTTGATTATCTTTTATGTGACAACCCATAAAATTTAAACTAGATTAATAAGGTATAAAGTAAATATAATAGGAGTTTAAATAATAGAATATCATTTGAAGCATGGCCATAAATATTGCTGGAGAAATTAACGAGAAATAAAGCATACATATGTGAACCCCAATACTTTGATACCAATTACACATAATATAAAGTAATAAAATACTCGCTAACTATCACCACCATAATAAATACCCAACTGAATAGAGAGTAACTGACTCTAATATACATCCAACATAAGAGTAAAATGAATATAGAAAATGAGTGCGCCGGCTCGACTTCTATATCCTATGAAATCTGCAATGATGAATAGCTTAAAACTGAATCAGGGATGAGGATACACTAGTTTCTTATGACCTAAAAATGTTAATTCAAGACATTAACAACAAGTCTAATTATTACAACAACGTAATTGATCCACAATATAACTACACTCCTTCATCATTTATTTTAGTTCCTTTTAAGTTATACCAACCAAAAATAACTATTAATATTACAAGCGTATATGTGGATACTCCCCCAAGTGTCACAATTATTACATATTATTCGACTCAGTAGAGTATTCATCAATAATTGTTATAAACATCTCCTCTATACACCAATTTGGGAAAAACTCTCTACGTGTTTATCCATATCATCCGCGATACAAGTCCAGTCTGGTAACTATAATACGATAATAACTTCCATCAGAAGATATATAAATATAATCCATTTAGTACGTATTTTCTAGGTACGCGCACATTATATTATAATTAAAGCGCGATTTACAGGTACGCACACCTGATAATAAAATCCAGTACGTAATTTCCACATACATACAACTAATAATAAAATCTAGTATGTATTTCCCAGGTACGCATACCTGATATATAATCTAGTACGTATTTCCCAAGTACGAACAACTGATATATAATCAATTATGTATTTCCCAGATATTCACACCTGATATATAATTGATACCAATATTCCTACACCACTAAGGGTTACCAGTCTTATTTCCCATTTAACACCTAAATTAACTTATTTTACTTAAGAATTAAAATTTGTTCGATATCCACGTTCGAATGATAATCCATAGGTCATTCTAATGAGCCATTCTTGTTATTCTAATAATAATAGGAAGTTCATTCGAATGACTCTTGATTGTCATTCAAACGAGAATTACCCTATCGTTCAAATGTGGCCACACTTTCATTCAAACGAGACTCGTCTAAAGCCCATCTTCTTCCCACGAAAATTCCAGCATTATTGACCCTAAAAACTCCATTATATAACTATAAACATCACCAAACTTCAATTTCTAGATGCATTAGCCTTCCAACACAACCCTAACCAGTTTCTAATTATTTTAGGTTAATGTTATAAAATTTTAATGTAGAAATCCCAATTCTCATCTCAGGAATCCTAACAAGTGATTTGATCTCAAATCATACTAATTACAGGTTAATTACTGAAAATAACAAAGGACTTATAATTCTTCGACATGCAGATGAACCAAATATATTTCATAATTCATTAATAACATGAAAATATAATTAACCAATGTTAATTAAACCATCTAATTTGGACTATTCTAGTTTTAGATTAATAAATCCAATGAGAAATCCTTCTTTAACACATATTTATTGATAAAATTATACTAAATAAACTATCCTTAAACTAATATGTGAGATTCTAATCCATTTAACCCAATTTCGTGTTCTCCAACTCCACTTTCCTCTAATTTCTTCTTCTCCAAGTATTTCCCTCTTAGTCTCCTCTCTTTAAACTTACGGTTTTCTCTTTTAAAGTATTAAGAATTAACTAAGATAACCCTAATATTTTTCTATATTGTTAGCCACGAAATTAGGGTTGGTCCCTTCATTGACCTTGACCAATTAAGACCTAAATTATATATAAATAGTTTATAGTCTAGCCTAAACCATATACTAACCTATGGGCCTTAAAACCAAACTTTTAGGGTGTAATCGAACATTCAACACATCCCTAAAATCACTCAAATTATTCCATAAACATAATTATTCTTATTTGTTGAGTAATTATTATTATTTAATTACCATATTTTAAATTCAATACAATTTCAAATAAAAAGATAATTTATACTGTCACCAATAGTCAAAATAAACAAGTACACACAAATATACACGTATTTAACTTATTTAACTTACCCTCAATCACGGGATATTACATTATTTCCCCTTAAAATAAGTAATTTCATCCTCAAAATTCAATTTCATAACCGATTAAAATAACTCTGCTAACTCACCCACGCGTCGTCCTATATCTCCTAAGTTCACTCGGACTCGCTATGATGTCCCCACTGGACTCGAACTTGAGGTAGACGTTTCGGTAGGTGTCCTCATCCTTCATAAACTTCCTTAGCATCGATATATGAAAACATCATGTACCATTGATGGTGGTCGGGTAAATCCAATCTATATTCCAATGATCCTATTGTGTCTAAAATTATAAAGGGACTGACGTAATAGGGTGCCAACTTCCCATTAAACCAAATCTAACCACCCTTTCATGGAGGGGACTCGCAGAATCACCTGAGCCCCCACTTAAAACTCAAAATTAGTTCATCTTTTGTTAGCATAACTATTTTCCCAATCATGTGTTATCTTCATTTGTTCTCGAATAAGATCCACCCTGTCTGAGGTGTGCTAAATAATATATACTCCGAACATCCCGTATTCCCCCACTATAACCAAAAGCTAGATGAACGGAACGATGCCCATACAGTTCCTCGTAGGGTGCCACACCAATAATCTTCTCTTGATAATTTTTGTGTGCACACTCTATAAGAGGTAGATGTTGACCTCACCAACCTTTAAAGTCCAACACACATTCTTAAAGAAAATCCTCCAACATTCGATTCACCCTTTCAATTTGACGCTTTGAAGGTTGTGCTCAAATTTAAATGAAATCCCAAAGCCTCTTTAAAAAAACCTCCCAAAATGAGATATGCAAGTGTGGTCCCAGTCGAACATAATGTTACTTGACACATCATGAAGTCATAAAATCTCTACTATACGCAATGTGGCATATTGCTCAACTGTGAAATGGTATGTACTGGAAAAAAATGAGCTACCTTAGTCAATTAGTCAATGATAGACCAAAATCGAATCAAAACCTCATTAGGACCTCGGTAATCCTACTATGAAGTCCCTGGAAATAATTTCCCACTTCCACTCGGGAATCTTCAAAGCCTGCAATTCCCCTTTTAGTCTTTGGTGCTTCAGTTTTACTAGCTATCATATTGTACACTTATATACAAACTCTATAATATGCTTCTTTATTTTGGTCCATAAATACACTTGATGCATGTCCTAATAAAAAAATTCCCTCCAAGATGTACCATGAATCATGAATTGTGTGCCCCAACCAAAACTGCCCTCTTCATTTTGAAATTATCTGGAACTACTAGTCGTTCTTAAAATCTCAACCTGTCATCTTAATTGATAGACATTAAAGTAAATTTACATGACACTAGTTGTTGTAACTTCTCATGGTAGAATGTATCTGAAGCTTGTGAATGTTTCACCCTTTTCACCATGGTTAGCGTAACGATCACAAATCCTAAAAAAGAATTAGATAAATTTAATTCTCGATGTGGTGACAATTATTATGCAACACAAATAACTATGAAAGAGGTAATAACCAAGAAAGAATAAATAAAATGCCAATCACACAACAACAGGTGTACGTGGTTCAGCAAAGATGTGCCTACGTCCACGATGGTGCAGTCAGTATTATTTCTCTATATTCTGAAGAATAGGTACAGAGAATACAACTTGTCCTTTGCCCCGGACCTAGGGTTTAATTTATACATGTGTATGCTAGTTAGTGGAGATGATGGGTTCCTTCATATTATCCATCTTCCCTATCCTTTCCCTTCATGGGATTGTGCTCCCCTATAACTTCTCTTTATGGGATCGTGGGGAGAGACCGGGCCAATATGAAAGATAGAGGGACTGGATTTTGGGCCGCCAGAACTGGGCTACTCGTCCAGGCCCATGGTCCTAAATTCTGGGTACCTACAATTGCCTCTAAATTTGTTGGGCCATGTGTATGGGTCCAATGAATTTAAATGATCGACCATTATGGCTGATTTGTGATTCTTTGAAAACTGTGAAGTTGCTTTGGCAGCACCCGCTTCGCTATCCTTGTGCTATGATTAGAATTGAAGGCTTGTTGGGATAAGGCACATTTCTCTTTGTCACTTCTGCTTTTCCAGCAATCTTCTATCTTCTGAGAACTCTTACGCTTTGTACCTTCTGCTTTCAATCTCTACTCTCGTTGCTTCTTCGCCATTTGACCTGATCTTCTGTCTTGTAAGTTTCTCGTGCTCTTTGCATTTTCTCTTTGGTTTGTAGTTTTTCTTGTATTTTTCCAATGGTGAAGATCGGAAATAGGTCAGTCACGGAGTTTAGAAAATTCTACAACATTCCTGAGTGGGTAGAGATTGAGTGTTGTGCCTCGCATCCTAGGAACGTTAGGGATATAGAGGATGCACATTGGATTCAAGTTTTGTTTCTCTCCCATGGGGGGACTTACCTTTCCCCCTAATGATCTGTTTCTGCATTTCTTTAGCTATTTTGGTATTGTACCTGCACAATGTTCTCCCAATGTATGGAAAATAGTGAATGGCGTGCATAGGATAAATCAATTGTACGACACAAGGTTAGGTCTTGCCGAGGTCTGCTTTTGTTACTCCTTCTCTCAAACTAATTCAGGTGTCCTGTACCTCAAAGCTAGGAGCCCTGATAGGGTATTGGTAGTAAATCTACCTGATTCCCATAAGGACTACTGGCAGGAAGGTTTTTTTATTAGGAATTGGCAGTTCTCTCCCCAATCTGAAGGGTCAAGATCTGAAAGATTCACTGTTCCCTTTTATGGGGAAGAATATATAGGTAGATATTGGTACTGTTGCTTCAAACTCTGCTGACTTATGAATTTTCTAACCCCTTTCTGCATTTTCTTTTACAGCGAGGTCAAAGAACGTGGAACCTGCTCTCAGCGAGGTCCGAATTTCTAAGTTGGTTAAAGCTTGGAACATCAGAGAGCCCTTGGGTGACGGCGAGCATCCCAGATCTTCCGCCTTCTTGTTAGAGTATAAGAACGTGGGTTCCAGCTTCCTAGCACAACCTGTGGATAGTGTTCTAGAGTTTGCTTCTCTCGAAGAGACTACTGTCGAGCTAATCCAGTTGGACGAAGAGGAGAGGAGCTTTGAAAGTGAGCCTGTCGGTAATCTTGGTGGAGGGAGCTCTGTCGGTAGCAGTTCTTCTAATTCTGAGGAGAATTCTGAAGCTCAAGAATCGTCGAGCACTTCCAGCAGTTTTGGTGAATAGATGCCTCCTAGGAAGAATTTGATCAGAGATGACGATGATGATGATGACGTGCTCCTTGCATAGAGGTCCAAGAAACTGAAGACTGCCTCTGGGGCCATAGCTACTGGTTCTCGACCTTCTTCTCAAGAGAAAGAGAGGAAGAAGAGAGAGGAGGAGAGGAAGAAGGTGGAAGAGAAGAAGAAAGTGGAGGAGAGAAAGAGAAGGGAAAGAGAAAAAGAGGAGGAGAGGAGGAAGATGGAATTGAGGACCAAAACTGGTCAAGCCCTGGTCCCAGTGTCTGCCTTGCCCGAGGGGGCTTCGGTGGCAGCCTCTCCTCAGCTTGCCCCTGCGCTGCTCGAGAGAGCAGTCCTTCCTGCAGATCACGAGAGGGCATTGGGGTCCGATCAACTGGCTCTGCAAGCTAGACAGAGGCTTACCTTGGTAAAGTTATCTTCTAATTCTCAATTTCTTTTAACAAGTTTTGATGGTTTCTTCTTCTTGATCCCTCCCTTGTTCTTTGTAGTTTGTTACCGACTTCGCCGTGATTTATCTCTCTCACGACAAGCTGGTGAGAAGGAATGGTGAGCTGGAACAGCGAAAATCTGCTCTGGTAGCCAGGGGTTCTCAGCTGGAGGCCGACCTGAAGGCTGCTAATGCAGCTCGAGTTTCATCTAACCTGGCTCTTGTTAATTCTGCCCATGAGAAAGATGATGCGGTCAAGGAGCTTGACGAGCTGAGGAAGGCTTATGACCTGGTTTGCTCGAACAAGCTAGACCTTACAGAGAAGAACAGGGTTCTGGCCGAGCAACTGGAGGCGGAGAAAGCCCAGGCATCCACCCTTAAGGAAGACTCGTACAACTCTGGCTGGGCTGCTGCGTATGAGGACGCTGAGGTTCAGATAGGCTATATCAGCCGTCTGAACTTCAAGAAAGGGTGGAATGAGGCTCTCCTGGCTGCTGGGGTGGACGTTGCATCCCCACTCTTTGACGAGCACGATCCAGGGCCAAAGCCAGTCTTAGATGAGGACCCAGACCCAACTGCTGAAGGCACTGATCCTGTCTCTCAGGCGAATTCTACTGACGCTCCTTTGGTCGAGAGGACAGAGGACACCCCGGCAGAGGGTAATGCCCTGCTGATGCCGATAAGGACAAGGGACCATCCACCTCTGGGCCACCCGAGGTTGCTAATTGATAGGGCTGCTTTATAATTTTTCCTTTTTCAATCTGATGTAACCTCGTTCCTTATTAATGAAAAGACTTAATTTTTGTTTATGTTGATCTCTTTCTTTTCTCTTTTTTTTACTTGTAGTTGGTTGATGTGGATGACTATATTCCTGTTACCTCCCAACTAGGTAGGACTCTCGGTCCTAATGCAATCCCTGCAGTTCGCCAGGCCTTTGCTGGACTTTGCAGGTTTGTTAGGTCAAGGAACCAGAAATATAAGGATCAGTCCGAGCTAGTGGCCAAGTTGAAGGACAGGCTCCAGGAGATGGAAGAAATCGGTGCTTCAGTGCAAGAAGAAGTTAGTGCACTGAGAGTAAGGTTGCTAGAAGCCACCGAGATTAACCAGGTTGGGGAGTTCCTGCAGCAGGAGAATGAAGACTTGAGGAGGGAAGTCCTAAGGCTTAAGGAGCATTCGCCGAGCATCGTTTCGGCAGTCCTACAAGGCTCTTCTTCATCGCGAGCTGCTCGGCCTTCCCTCCCGCGTGCTGGTAGGAGTGCCAGGGGTAGGAATAGGGAAGCCGAGGAACAACGTGAGAGGGAAATGGAGGATCTGCGCGGCGCAGTTCGGCGAGCTTATGTGACTGCTGCTGGGCTCCAGAGGGATGTCACCCGTCTACGGCATTTGTTCAAGAGCAGTCCTCGACAAGTGTGGTCCGATGGCTACGATCAAGGCTGGCTGGAAGCTCCGACGAGACTATCAGAGTTCGAGGAGCTATCCTTCATCAGGGGGTGGTTGAGTGCCCTCAAAGAGCTGCAGGTCCCGAGGAACTCGACGTTGTGGTATCGACACGAGATGTCCTCCTCTACTCTGATTCCCAATCCATTCAGGCGGGATGATCGATGGATCCCCATTGATGCTATTCCCCAGCAATTATTGGAATTGGACGCAAATGAAGTCGTGGAGGAGCTCTCCCCTGCTCCTGATGATGGAAGGAGAGCTAAAGTTGCTGATTATCTTGCTCAGAGGCTTCCACCTCCTTGAGATTTTATTTTTAATAATTGTAAATTCTTGGGGCGAGCTTCGCCGACTAAACATGTACTATCATTGTTTGTAAATATAAAAGATTAATAAAAAGTTCGAGTGTTGGGCAATTTTGCCGACTAAACGTGTTCATCCAATCCTTTTATATTTTTGCATCTTTACAATCCTTTTTATTTTGTCATGTGAGTGTTCGCCCAGTCCAGTATAAGAATACCATTGTGCCCTCCCTTTACATTTTAGGTCGTGTCGTCACACTCTCTTAGGCCTAAGTAGGGCAATTGGCGAGGACACACCTGGTATTGGATGTCTTCATCCGGTCAGGATTTTGTTTAACCAAAGTAGGTTTGATGCCTAAGAATACTCTGTAGGGCTTCATATATTTCCATGGGCAATGCTAAGAGGTCTGTCGTGCTTCATGACGATGACCTGAGGAGGGGTGTTCCCCTGCTATGTCATCCATTATGCCTGTGATTTGGAAAGGATGTGTAATAGGATATAATTGTTACTAGTTAGAGAGTGATCAACTGAGAGATTTTCATTGGTGAATTGAGAAATGAATTGTACTTTCACATAATGAGTACAATAAAAAGATCTAACAATAGAACTCTGAAAAATAGATTTTTTTGTGATTAGCTGTGTTCCATGCTCGTGGTATCTCTCTGCCCTCCATCATTTTCAAATGATAGGCACATCGTAGGTCGTCTCTAATTATCTTATAAGGTCCTTCCTAGTTCGGTCCCAGTTTACCGTCTGATGGCTTCCCTGTGTTGCCCAAGACCTTTCTTAGAACATAGTCCCCAACTTTGAATTTCCTCGGGTTGACCCTTTTGCTGTAGTGCTTCGCGAGCTGTTGTTGATAGCTTGCTAGTTTTACTAGGGAAAGTTCCCTGCGCTCGTCGGCCAGGTCGAGTTCAGCGAGCAAAGCCTGATCATTCTCGCCTTGCTCGACAAGGTCGGATCTCATTGTAGGCAATCCTACTTCTAGTGGGATAACCACCTCCATACCATATGCTAGTGAGAATGGCGTTTCTCCTGTGGCCCGCCTAGGAGTCCTTCTGTATGCCGATAGGATATGCGATAACTCGGTTGTCCACGCGCCTTTGGCTCGCTCTAACCGCTTCTTCAATCCAGCGATCACTGTCTTGATGGAAGCTTCAGCTTGTCCGTTGCTTTGAGTGTAGGCCACCGAGATGAAGTGGTGCCTGATCCCGTGTTTGTCGCAAAAGTTTTGAAAAGGGCCACTCTCGAACTGTGTTCCATTGTCAGTGATGATGCTTCTCGGGATTCCGAATCGAGTGATTATATTTCTCCATATGAACCTCATCATGTGAGCATTTCGGATGTTCGCCAGTGGTTCCGCCTCGATCCACTTGGTAAAGTAATCAGTTGCAACTAACAGGTATTTGCGATTGCCGGCAGCGGTGGGCAGTGGTCCCACGATGTCCATTCCCCACTAGGCGAAGGGCCAGGGACTGGTCAGGGATTTTAATTCGCTGGAGGGCTGGTGGACCATGGGAGCATGAAGTTGGTATTTTAGGCATTTGCGTACATATACTACGGAGTCCTTTTGCATGTATGGCCACCAATAACCTTCCTTCATTGCTCGGAAGGCTGGAGACTTTCCTCCGACATGACTTCCATAGATTCCTTTGTGAAGCTCGTGAAGCACGGCTTTGACATCTCCTGGGTGGACGCACCTAAGGTAGGGGCCGAAGAAAGATCTTTTATACAAGTCGCCTCCTGTGGATAAGTGAAAGCGAGCAGCTTTGACTCTTATCTGGTGGGCAGTTCTCTTGTCCTCTAGGAGCGTTTCGTTCTTTAAATAGTCTTTCAAGGGATCCATCCAGCTGGGGGCTGATTCTAATTGGAGTATTGGTTTTTCTTTTGTCAGCTCGCAGTTGGAGTAAATGCTGGGGCAACTGAGGAAATCAATAGGGATGATCCTTTTAAGTCTAGAATCAACTGCCGAGCTTAGGGCTGCTAAGGCGTCAGCGTGGCTATTTTGCCCCCTGGGAAACTGTTGGATGTTGATATCTTCAAAGCTCGTCATTAAGTTTTTTACCAAGGAGAGGTAGGCTGCCATTATCTCATCCTTCACGTTATAGTCTCCACTTATCTGATTGGAAAGTAGTTGCGAATCTCCGAATACCTGCAAATGCTTTGCTCCTAGAGTTTGTGCCTTTTGGAGACCTGCTATTAAGGCTTTGTATTCTGCTTCGTTGTTGGAGGTTGCAAATCCCAGCCTGATTCCTTGCTCAAGGAATGTATTTTCTGGAGTGATGAGAACAATTCCTACCCCTGCCCCCTTTGAGTTAGAGGCACCATCAACGAATAGTTTCCATCTTTCCCTTGTAGCCTAGTTGTTCTGTTCTGTTGGCTTAGGTTGGTCGAAGGGTTCTTCGCCTGTGAATTCAGCTATGAAATCAGCAGGGATTTGACCCTTGATAGTTGTCCTTGGTTGAAATTGGATGTCAAATCGGCCGAGCTTGACTGACCATTGAGACAGTCTACTCGACAAATTCGCCTTCCTTAGGACAGCCTTGAGGGGGTGTGATGTGAGGATGATGATCGTATGAGCTTCGAAGTAATTCTTCAGTTTCCTCAAGGCCATTACTAGGGCGAACGCGAGCTTTTCCAATGGTAGGTAGCACTTCTCGACATCTAATATGGTTTTTCTCGCGTAATAGACTGGATGTTGGATTCCTGTAACTTCACACATTAGCGCTGAGCTGGCAGTATGACTGGATACAGAGAGGTAGAGGTACAAAGAGTCCATTTGCTGTGGTATGATAAGCAGTGGTGGAGAGCTTAGGTAGGACTTCAGCTCGTCTAATGCTCGTGAGCAACCTGGGGTCCATTCTATTGTTTTACTGCCTTTTAAGAGTTGGAAGAAGGGCTTGCATCTCTCGGAGGATTTAGAAATGAAACGATTTAGAGCAGCGAGCATTCCAGTGAGCTTCTATACATCTCGGACTGTGCGAGGAGGTTGCACTCTTTTGATTGCATCAATCTGGTCCGAATTAGCCTCTATTCCTCGCTTGCTGACCAAATACCCCAGAAACTTTCCTAACTGGACACCGAAGGAACACTTGCTCGCGTTGAGTTTCATTCGGTACTTCCTGAGGATTTCGAAGGTACTTCACAGGTCTGAGAGGTGATTTTCCTTCTCCTTGCTCTTAACGAGCATGTCGTCGATGTAGACCTCCATTGTGTCTCCCATTTGATTCTTAAACATTCTAGTAACTAGCCGCTGATAGGTTGCCCCTGCATTTTTTAGCCCAAAAGGCATGACCTTGTAACAGTATAAACCAACCGTCGTGATAAACGTCGTTTTGTCCTGATCCGGGGCATACAGGGGAGCCTGGTGATATCCTGAGTATGCGTCCAGGAAACTCATTCGTTCATGAGCTGCGGTGGCGTCTACTAGTTGGTCTATTTTCGAAAGAGGGAAGATATCCTTGGGGCAATCTTTGTTGAGGTCAGTGAAGTCTATGCAAACTCTCCACTTCCCATTGCTTTTCAGAACTACCACTGGGTTGGATAACCATTTGGGGAATTGCACTTCCCATATGGACCCTGCATCCAGCAGTTTTTTGACTTCTTTTTCTATTGCTCTGGCCTTCTCGGGAACAGTTCGTCATGCCTTCTGCGCTATCGGCTTGAATGTGGGATCGACGTGCAACTGATGGCAGACCATATTGGGATCGATTCCTGGCAACACATTGGGTTCCCAAGCGAAAACATCTATGTTGCTTTTGAGTAAGGTTGACAAATCCTTTTGCTCTTGGTCAGTGAGTGAGGTTCCGATCAGGAAGACTCTGCTGTTATCGCCTTCTTTAGCCGTCACTTCTACCAGGTCCTCGACGATACGCTCGGAGGGGAGGAGCCTGGTCTCTTCCACTCCAGGCCTTCTATATTTTAATTTCTATTTGGAAGGAATCGCACCTTCCTCCATTTTCTCGCTGGTTTGAACGACTCTTTTCTCTGGCTTTGGTCGGATGGCCACTATGAAGCACTTCCTTACCATCGCCTGGTCGCCATGTATCTCCATTACTCCCCGCTCGATGACATATTTGAGTTTCTGGTGGTAGGTCGAGGAGACTGCCTTTATTGCATGAAGCCATCCCCTGCCGAGGATGGCTTGATATGGTGAATCGATGTCGACCACCAAGAATTCGATCATCTTGGAAACATTTCCACCGTGCACTGGCAGTATTATTTTTCCCAGAGGCATGGTCATCTTCCCAGCGAAGCTGACCAGAGGGACAGTGGTTCCCTTTAGGTCGGCGATGTTCAACTTCAATTTCTGGAACAGGTCGATGTACATTACTTCGGATGAGCTTCCTTGATCGACGAGCATCCTGTCGATGTCAAAGTTGGCTATCCTGAGTGTAATGACTAAGGCATCATGATATGGGGTCCTTACTCCCACAATATCTTCATCCGTGAAAACAATATGCTTGTTGTAGTTGATGTCCTCTGCTCGCCGACGTTTTCCTGACTGTGATTTTGCTGGATCAATCTGAAAAGCTCGCATTACCGCTGTCAGTTTCTTTACCTCCATTCGAGCTGAGTTACCCTGGATTTTCTTAACATCAGATACTCCGTGGATTACTGCGAATTCGTGTCCGGCATTATCTTCCAATACGTTGTCGGGTTTCGCCTCTTTATGGGCAGTCACTCTCTCTACCTTCTTTTCCACAAAGACATTCAAATGTCCGGACTGGGCCAACTCCTCGAGGTGGGACTTAAGAGCCTTGCAGTGCTCGGTCTTATGCCCTCCCTCTTTGTGGAAAGTGCATCTTAACGCATTATTTCTTTTCGAGGGGTTTCCTCCCATTTTCCGGGGCCATTTGATGAACGGCTCATCCTTAATCTTCGCGAGAATTTTGTAAATTGGTTCTTTGAAGGTGGTGTTGACTGCCTGGAACGATCTTGTAACGTCAGGGTTCCCTCCGTTTTTGGATCCATTCTTGCCCCCACTCTTTCCTCCCTTTTTCTGGTTCTCAACTTTCTCACTTCCCTTGGTAGTAATCTTGGCTCGGCCGTATTCTCCTACATTAAGGCGGGTGACATCTTCCACCTTTGTGTATTTCTCAATCCGGGCCATCAAGTCGTCAATGGTCGTAGCTTCCTTCTTTGTCAAGGACTGGTAAAGGAGGGAAGAGCTAGGTAGCCCAATTTTGAATGAAGCCACTGCCACTTCTTCCGCGCAGTCCTCGACCTCGTTGAATAACTCCCAGTACCTCTTCGCGTAGTCTCAGAGTATCTCCTGAGGCGTTTTCTTCATTGTTAATAGAGCATCCATCCTTTTGGGATGGGAGTTGCTGGTGATGAACCGGGCCGTAAAGAGCTCGGCCAGGGATTTGAAATTTCTGATGGATCGGTGAGGGAGTTTCTCGAACCATTTCTGGGCCACGTCATGGAGGCTCGAGGGGAAAATACTTCACATCAGTGCATCTCGGTGATTCCAGAGGGTCATGGCCTGCCGATACTGCCTGACATGATCAATGGGATCAGTCTTCCCGTCGTAAATCTTGAACCTTGGAATGGCAAACTTTTTGGGAGCCTCTTCCTCTTCAATTTCCCTCATGAAGGGTGATTTTATCTGGGTCTTGAGGGGTCTCTTGGCGAGTTCTCTGGTCGACCTGGCACCGCGGTGAGATGGATGTTAGTCCATTTCTCTGCGGACCAAGTTTCGTATGTTGTCGTCGCTGCGAGGAGGGATCTGGTAGCGGCGAGATTTTCTTAGTTGTTCGCGGAGGTCGTCGTCTGAGTCGCCACCTTCGTCCCCTTGATATTGCTGGCTAGGGCTCCTTCTTCGGCTGCGAGATTTGCTCGCCTGAGGGCTAGGTGTGCGATAGGGGCGTCTCCTGGTATCAGGACGTAGTTCCTTCTTCAATTTTTCCAGTCTTCTTTTCAAGCGAGCATTATCAGCCTCATATCTGCGAGAAGACTCCCTCTGCTCATGGAGCCTTGCCTCGTATGCATCGATTAATCTGGATATCTGCGTGGACCTTGTTGGTCCTTGACTTTCTTCTGAGGCTGGCTTTTCTAAGCGAGCCCCTTGATCTGAACGTCGGACTTCAGACCTAATCCTGCGAGGAGCAGGTGGCTCCTGAATATCTCCTGCTTGAGGAGCATTGCTGTTGTGACCAGACATCTTAGATTTTTTCTTGACGTGGGATCTTCTCAGGGAAAGATGAACGTTTCCCACAGACGGCGCCAATTGTGGTGACAATTATTATGCAACACAAATAAATATGAAAGAGGTAATAACCAAGAAAGAATAAATAAAATGCCAATCATACAACAACAGGTGTACGTGGTTCAGCAAAGATGTGCCTACGTCCACGATGGTGCAGTCAGTATTATTTCTCTATATTCTGAAGAATAGGTACAGAGAATACAACTTGTCCTTTGCCCCAGACCTAGGGTTTAATTTATACATGTGTATGCTAGTTAGTGGAGATGATGGTTTCCTTCATATTAGCCATCTTCCCTATCCTTTCCCTTCATGGGATTGTGCTCCCCTATAACTTCTCTTCATGGGATCGTGGGGAAAGACCGGGTCAATATGAAAGATAGAGGGCCTGGATTTTGGTCCGCCAGAACTGGGCTACTCGTCCAGGCCCATGGTCCTAAATTCTAGCTACCTACACTCGAGTTGAACGCCAATGTGCTTCCCACATGTCTGGGAAATAATCCTCATGTTCAACCCATAATTATTCCAAAGTAATAGTCGGTCTCTAACTCAATGGATCATCTATGACTAACTACTTCCTCATATGGTACTGGATCAAAAAATGGTTTTCCTTCACAAATTCAAGCCATCTCCCCTGTCATATATTCAATTTCCTCTGTGTAAACTTGTACGAAAGACTCTTGTGATGAAAATACAACATGAACCTCTCACCCAATTGATAGTGTCCCAAAATATGAAGGGAAAAAACTACTTCTACTAACTCAAAATTAATAGTGGTGTAGTTACCCTAATGAGGCTTCAGTTTCTGGGATGCATAAGCTACAGGACTCTCCTTCAGCATCAGTAAACCTACTAATCCCTAAAATAATGTATTTGTAAATACAAATACTCCATGTTGGTCTGTGATAGTATAAGTACATGCACGGTATATATTTTCTCTTTATGCTCCTCAAATGACCTTCAGTAGTTTACACTCCAAAGGAAAGGTATCCTCTTATGGGCTAGGTGAGTCAGTGGTCCCGCAATCATAAAGAACCCCCGAATGAACCTCCAGTAGTACCACACTAAAACAAATAAACTCATAACTTACATAGGCATTGTGGTTATATCCACTCTACAATTATAAAAACCTTCCTAGGATCCACTAAAATTTTAGCTGTGGATAAAACATGGACCAAGAATTGCACCTATCGCAACAAAAACCCACACTGGGAAAAACTTCAATACAAATTACTTTATCATAGTGTATATAAAACCAACGAAAAATTATCTCCGTTCTTCTCTTTCAACCTAACGTATATCAATATATCATCGATAAACACAATGATGAAAAAAATAATCAAAATACTCGATTAATTATATCCAAGAATATTGGTGGCATGTTTATCAACCCAAAAGCATGACCCAAAACTCGTATGAACCACATCACATCTGAAAATCCTTCTTCGAAAATTCTTCCTCTCGGGTATGAAACTAATAATACATAGGCGCAAATCAATCTTTGAAAACAATTATGCAGCCCTTATCTGGTCGAATAAATCGTCGATATGTAACAAGGGATACTTGCTCTGTATTATGACTTTATTCAACTCCAAATAATCTATAAATAATAGAAGAGAATCATCTCTATTTTCACAAATAACATAGGAGCTCCCCACGAGGACGTACTCCTTCGTATTAACCCCTGCTTAATAACTATTGTATCTGCTCACGCAACTTTTTCATATCTAACGATAACATCCGATATGGTTCTCTCACGGTGGGAATGGTTCCCAGCATAAAATTTATGTAAAAATTTATGTCCCTCACATGTGATAATCCTGCCACCTCCTCAAATACGTCATTAAACTCCTATACAATTGGTATCTAATCTAACAATAGAGTGACCTCCATAGACAAAGTATTATAAATTTAATATAATTGTGTGGTAGACCCTCCATCGATCCTAGACATAGCAACTGAGAACATATCTTATGTGGGAATAGAAAACATAATCACCTTCCCACTATAATCTATCTGCACGTGATATTAGGATAGCTAATCCATGCCAAAAATGATATCAGATGTTTACATATCAAATAATAAAAGTGTTGAGAAAGACACAACTTAATGATCTTTATTGCCAAGCCTCTACATATATGTAGAAACATCCATATATGTAGAGGCTTACACCATATATGTAGAGGCTTGGCAATAAATATCATTAAGTTGTGTATTTCTATTGGGGTATCCATGTATGTAGAAACATCCTCAAATATATCTACCATATAAGACATAAATGCTAATGAATAATTAACAAATGGATCCAATGTGACCATATCAAATATGACCCATACATAACTATAATGAACATAGAACATACCCTTAATCGCCTGAGACTAAGCTATCTGGCTTTCTTGATGACCATTGAAGACATGTACGTAGTGAAATTACGGGCATTCCTGCATCGGAGGCAAAGCTAAATTTGCTAGAGGAAAGTACTTCCCTCAAACTACTCCCATACCTATGAAATAGTCAAGTAAGATCGGTCCTCGGCAATAGTAACAGACTCCCACCACAATATGGTCTTTCTCAAAAGCCTAAAATTGAATAGCATTTACCTATGTGTGTCAATGTACTGTAGTATATGGATGTGTCACCCGATGTCCCGCCTCCACTGTGGTGCTACTATAGGGTTAGTAGATCCAAAGAACTCTGGTGGACTTATTTTCTTAAAAATCCCTAATAAATTTCTCCCACGAAGTTCTCATCTACTGAACAGGCACAAGTACAACCATAGATGGTGGCGATGGGATGGGTGTTTTTTTGCATGGAATCCATAGTCACGTATACAATATGTGAGATGATCTTATCTAAGTATGTCTATGAAATAATAATTTCAAGTCACTGTGGCGGAGGTGGTCGTGGATGTAGCGTTGTTGGGGTGTAGTTGCCTTTAACTCATTACAAGCGAACTGTCATGGTCGTCCTTCTCATCTGTGTGTGTTCACCGCCTAAAAAAGAGTAAACAACACGTATACCTAAACGTATGGAACATAGAGTACAAATATGTAAGTAAAATATCTATCATATAAAAGAACGATGCGCCAAAAGTGATGGATGCACTCAAGATCCCTAGGACACTAGAAACTGGATTGTAATGATACCAACTATGATTCCCCATAAAATTTAATCATGTCTAATGTAAATAAAATATGAGTTTAACTAATAGAATATCATTCTAAGCATGTATGTAAATATAGCTAAAGTAATTAACCAAAAATGAAGCATACATGGATGAACCTCAATACTATGATACCAAATCCACATAATATAAATTAATGGAATCCTCGCAAACAATCACTTTCGAAACACATAACAACTGAATAAAGATTAACTAACTCTAATATAAATTCAACATAAGAGTAAAAGGAGTATAAAAGATGAGAACGGAGGCTCGACACCTACATTCTATAAATCCACAATAAAGATTAACTCAAAACTAGATCAGGGATGAGGTTGAACTGGTAGCCTATGACCGAAAAAATGTTAATTGAAAATGTTAACAATAAGTCTAAGTAGTATAACAATATAATTTATGTTTGGACACAGTACAACAACACATTTTCATCTTGTATTTTAGTTGCTTTTATGTTATCCCATCCCAAAATAACTTTAAATATTAGATGCATCTATGCGTTTACTCCCAACCCCATCTGTCCCAAAGATTAAACCTTATTCAAACCAGTAGAGTATTCATCAGTAGTTGTTATATACCTATCCAGTATATACTTATTAAAGAACAAGTTTGTATATGCCTATCAATATCTTTCGATACAAGTCCAGTCTGCCAATATAATACGGTAACAATTTCCATCGCGCAGTGTATATATATAATCCATCTAGTACGTATTTTCTAGGTATGCTGACATGATATTGTAATTTAGAGCGTGATTTCTAGGTATACACTCCTGATAATAAAATTTAGTATGTAATTTACAGGTACTCGCACCTGATAATAAAATCTTGTGCATATTTCATAAGTACATACACCTAATATATAATTTACATCATTTTTCATACACCACGAAGGCTTACAAGTCTTAATTAGAATTTTAATATCTAAAGTACCATCTTTTACTTTAGAATTAAAATTTTAAATTAAAAGTATTTCAATCCTCTCGTTCGAATGAGAATCCATTGGTCGTTCGAACAGGTCATTCTTCTCATTCTAACAAGAATTACCCTATCATTTGAAGGATGCCACACTTCCATTCAAAAGATACCTGTCTAGAACTCATCTTCTTCACAACAAAAATCCACCATTTTTTTATCATAAAAACTCCATTAAAGGACTATAAACATCCCCGAAGTTCAATTTCTAAATGGATAATTGTTCCAATAGCAATCCTAACCAATTTATAATGGTTTTAGGTTAATCTTACATAATTTTAATGTATGAATCCCAATTCTCATCTCAAGAACCATAACAAGTGATTTTATCCTAATCCATCCCAATTACAGATTAATTTTTTACATTAAAAAAGGGCTTATAATTCTTCAGCATGAAATATCATAATCATGTCATCAATTTAACAGATGCTACTCTAAATCACGATAGAACAAATAAATTTCATAAAATCTAAAGAACGTGAATTAATATGTAATTACCAATTAACCAATGTTAATTCAATTATCTAATTTAGATTACACTAGTTTTAGATTAAGAAATGAAATGAGAAATCATATTATAACATAACTATAATTATGAAATTATACTCACCAAATTTTCCTTGAACAAAGATGTAAGATTACAATCCAATTAGCCAAATTCCTTGTTTTACAATTGCACTTACCTCTAATTTCTTATTCTCTAAGTATTTCTCTCTTTTCCTTTCTCTGGACTCTCTTTAGACTTAGGGTTTTAATTGTGAAAATGTTAAAAATGAACTAGGCTAACACTAATCCTCTCTTTTTCTTGTTAGCCACGAAATTAGGGTTGGACTACTTATTAACCTTGACCCATTAAGCCCAAAATCACATTTAAATAGTCTAAAGTCTAGCCTAAACCAGCTATGAGACATAAAATCCAACTTTTTAAGGTATAATCAGACATTCCACACGTCTCTAAAGTCACTCAAATTATTCCATCAACATAATTCTTTTTGTTAATTAATTATTATTTCATTGTCATATTTTAAATTCAATACAATTTTAAATAAAAACATGACATCACCAATCACAACATATAAGTACACACATATTTAATTTACCCTCAATTTTGAGGTATTATATTTTAAAGGAAAACATGTCAAAATGGCCGGATAATGCTAAAACACCTAATGAAATCAAAGGAAAAAATTATTGCAAATGGTATAATGTATTTTCCTATTTAACTAATGCTGGTTTTGTGTTTCACGACAATATTCATCAAGAGAGAAAAGCTCAAATTTACTAGAAAATAGAAAAACATCATGGATGTAGACAAGGATCCATTTCCCAATGTTAAATAATGGGCACAAGCGGTCTATTGAGCTACCTCAAAACAAAGGGTGTATTGAATTTAAAATGAAGGCAGAGGAGAAATCAAAGGCTTTAAAGGATGAAATGATTGAATACCCAAACTAAAAGGTTATGAAATACCTATGCATCGGGTGTGGGAAATAGTATGCCGAGATGTGTCAATTTGTAGCGTCAAAGGCGAAATAGCAATGTAAAATTGAAAATAATGGGAGTAGTGGTTATACTAGTAAGGCCCAAGTGATCCAAGGTCAAAATGAATTCCAAGGCAATATCTTTGGGAAGGTGAGACCATTTTATGTTCCTTACTACCCCAAAGGGAATATCAAAGTACCAATGAACAATCAATACATTAGGCCTAGGTTTAATGAATCCAAATCTTGATAGTATGTGGGAGCTTTAGGACCCATGGAAGTACCCAAATCAATTCCAATGGTAAATTGGGTTCTTCAGTAGTTTAATGTTCCAGATATAAAAGTGTCTGAACAACTTAATGACATGCCAAGAAGGACAAAGAAAGTTAAGCCTCAACAAATGGCCCCTAGTATATGGCACTCGATGCATCCACCAAAGTCAAAAAAAAAGGGAAAGGAAAGATATAGTGATTTCTCGCACCCATCAAAGGAGAATCCATAGGAAGTAGATAGCTTGGAAAAAGGCCTTTGAAATTATGTGCCCAAGTAAATAAGAGCAGGGCATTTCTTCATCACCATAACAAAACCCCAATTCTCACAGAAAAATGTGGATAAAGTCATGAGTGTGGATGGGAACTCTTCATCTGGGGATAACATTCTGATGAATAATAAAAGGAAGACTTGATGGTAATGGATTCTATAGCGCCTGGTCAAGAAGTTGAGAATTTTTCTTCATTAATTTTAGGTCTCTTCAACAGCAAGTGCCAATTAATGTGCTTATAACCCACCCAAAGAGGTTTGGAGGTGAAGAATGACAAGACGTCCTTTCAATGGAAGTGGATGAGGAAGAAAAGTTAAAGGTATAAATTGGACTTATTTGTATATGTTCGAGACTTGGTATATGGGTTGTAAGAGCTTGCTAATAATATGACTAATAATATCGAACCTTTGTTTATAAAATCTTATATACATGGGGTTTGAAATAATAAAATATTAGTAGATAATTGTGCAGTTGTTAATACAATGCCATACTCCAAGCATTTAAAAAATAAACACGAAAAACACTAAATTAGTCCAGAGTCAAATTATTATCTCTAGTTTTGTTTAAAAAAAGTAAACCAAAGGTTTACTACAAATTGATATTAAAGTATGCACTGGAAAATCTAAAATGCATTTCTTTAAAATGGAAGGCAAACCGAGCTTGTGTGCATTACCTACTAAAGAATGGATTCACTCTTAGAAATGTATTCCTTCTTCTTTGCATCAAAATTTTCTTTTGATGATAGAGGATGGGATTGTGGAAGAGGTGGAGTAAGATTCAATACCCTTTTCACACCAGCTCAAATGGTGTGGAGGCAAGACTTTACTAATAGAATGTAAGACTACTGAAGGCAAATGCTTTGATTCCAGAATCATTAAAAGGAGATGTATCAGATATGGCTTAGTATGAGTCGATTTTTGGTATAATAGCACCAAAAAGAAAGTAAAAGGGGTTCTTAATGGATAGTACATCCATTGATATTGATAATTCCAAAGATAATTTATCCATGGTGTTATATAAGATTATTGAACTGAAATTGAGGACAAAATTGGTGAAGAAAAGACCATTAGATGGGTTGATTATGTCTTTGAAAAGGATATAGAGGATGAATATACTCAAAGTAGTGATGAATTATCAAGTCCACCAATAGATTATGAATAAATCATAGTGAATCAACTAGACCATTTGATAGATATCAATTTGAGAGCCGAACAAAATAATAGAGTCACATACATTTGTGGCAACCAAAGTAAAGAAGGCCAGCAGCTGGTTGTAGACCTTTTACATCAGTACGTGGACTATTTTACTTAGGAATATGGTGAGTCACTTGGCTTGTACAAGAAATTAGTGCAACACATACCACTAGTTAAATAAGGAAACAAACATGTCAGATAGTTTCCAAGATAAATGACTACGGATTCACAATAAAAGATAAAAAAGGAAATATAAAGACTATTAAATATTGGGTTCATTTGAACTTCCAAGCATGTTGAATGAAACTCTAAAATAATGACAGTACCTAAGAAAAATTGGAAATTAAGATTGTGCATTGACTTTAGACATCTAAATGCATCCACTCCAAATGATGAATATCAATTGCTAGTACTAGATTTATTAGTTGACACATCAACTAGTCATGCTATTATATGTATGATGGATGGTCATTTTGGTTATAACCAAACATGCATAGTTAAAGAAGATGTTCATAAAATTGTATTTAGGTACCCTAGAAACTTGGGGACCTTTAAACGGATTAAAATATCATTTGGATTAAAGAATGCAGAACCACTTACTAAACGTGAATGAATACGATTGTTCATGACATGGTTGGAACCTTTTTGGAGTGTTATATTGATGATATAGTGTCAAATAAAGATAATAACTGATCATTTAACACACATAAAAAAGTCCTTTGAAGGAATGAGGTTGTGTCAACTTAAAATGAACGCTTTAAAAATGCCTTTGGATTTAATGGAAATTTCCTATGATACTTGGTACACGGAGGAATACAAGTTGATTAAAATAAATTTAAAGCTATAATTAAAAACACGGCTCCTAAAAGCTAGAAGCAATTATAAAGGTTTTTAAGTGAAGTTAATTTCCTTCATATATTTATATCTAATGCCACGGGAAAAACTAAAGTGTCTTCTTTTTACTTGAATCTAAAAGACCCATAGGAAATATATCAGAAGGAATAACATGAGATAGATTTGAAAACACTGAAGAAAGACTTAGTGAAACCACCTATTTTGTCACCTCTAAAGGAAGATATGACACTGAAGTTTTACATTTGATCCTCTGATGCCACTATTAGAATTATCTTATCATAAGATTGTGAGAACCACAAAGAACAAGCAGTGTATTACCTTAGTACATTTTTAAATTAGTGTTAATATATATATTCTATAATGGAAAACTATATTTGACTTTTTATTTTTCTTCTATGAAATTAAGATGTTATATGCTACTAGAGAGGTATTTATTATTTTGAAGTTTAAGTAAATCAAATATATGATGATAAGATCTATTATAAAAATTAGGAATGGCAAATGGGTGTTGTCCATATATAAATTTTTCCTTCATTATATACCTCAAATGTCGATAAAAGGCCAAGCTTTGCCTAACTTTTTGTAGATCATCCATGTGAAAATGGGCCAGAATGGGAATATGGGATATGATATATATCTCTAGGTCATTGGAAATTATGGCTTGATGGTTCGTAAACTAATATATTGTAGTACAAATATGGATATAGGTTAGAAGAAAACACATCCTCAAATAAAGTGAATAGGAGGTTGTTATAATGGGACTATAAATTATTCAAAGCTATAATGCTTTTATGATTGAAATTTTGTAGTGATTCCTAAATGGTTATAAGGCAGTTAACTAGTGAATACAAATGTGTTCACGGTAGCTTAATTTTATATAACTAAATATATTTGAATTTACCATCAAAATTTGATAAAGTCACACTAAATTACATTTCTGAATTTGTAAATGAAGAACTTAAGGAAATGGCCCAAAAGACCTCAGGATTTAATCTTGACGACAAATTCAAAGAAAATTTAAAGCTTAGTTCTATTGATGGCCTCTTACCATTTCTGCATAATATGTGGCCATTATTTGATGTTGAGAATGTTGATATTCAAGAAGATTAACGAAAAACACTAATTAAGTATCTAACTTACCTAAATATCCAGAGTGATAGGGTTGTGTTTATATTATGTGCTGGAAAATTATCTAAAATATGTTATAATGAGATGATCCTAGAGTGCCTGAGTAAAGATAAAGGACTAACAACCATTGAACATGTCCATGAAGGCATTTATGGGGACCAAAAAGATAGTCCTAAGAAGATATAGTTGTTAAGAAGATATATCTGTTATTATCTTTCTCTCTTAAAGATTGTATTGAATTTTCAAAAGGATGCCAAAAATGCTAAGCATCCAAGATGTTCATATACTCATTTTCATCATAGCGAAAGAGATAACATAGCTTGATTGGTAGTGACCAAGAATATTCCACCCTAAATTCATTATTGAATGAATTATATGCCACTTAAGGCAAGTATGCAAGGAAAATTGGGAGCATATAAGGGTGAATCCAATTATGACTGAGCTCATAAAGAGGAGGAGCTAGGAGAGGCCCAATCGATAATGGTTGGATGCCGAATTTCATTAGCAAGTTTCTTAGGACCTTATGAAATTTCACCAACCTTAACCATTCCTAGGGATTTAACCCCATTAAATTGAGGTATGTTGATCACGTAGAACGAGTTAGTTGTGCCACAAGAAGTAAGAAAATCAAAGTTGGGATCAGCCAATCCTTTAAAGAGACTAAAGAGAATGGACTATCATATGTGGCTTTATAGTAAGGAATATATCCATTATGGAGGAGAAGGAATAGTTGGGTTCAAGATTAGAGAACATTCAGTAGAGTTGAACACATCCCAAGTGCCTCAACCACCAGCATTATCTTTATTTCCATCACTGGATGGAAGACAAGCAACAACAATAAGGGCCTCGAGGTCTTTAACAGAATTGGTTGAATTTGAAGAGGATCCATGCTCATAGGTGATTTTGGAATTATCATTTTTATTCTCTATGGGATCCATTGTTATGAAAATGAAGAGACAAGTGCAGAGATGAAAGAACAAGGTTTGATAGATTAAAGATGAATAATTTCTCAGCACCAAAACACACATATTTATGTTGCATTTACCCTTGAGTAATGATGAAAAAACATGGAGTGGTGGCATGAGAATCTTAACAGTCCACTAATTATTTTTTCCAAAAGTCAATTAGTGCAGGAGGTATGTTTACACAACATTATCACGGTCCAATGAGGTGTTAGCACGAGGGATTATAAATTATTTACAATAATCAAACTAGAATACACCAACTCAGAGAAATTAGAAACTCGCATGCATGACCTATGTCATAATTTTGGACATGGTGTAAAAAATAAAGTAAATGGTATATATGGGGTCACTAATGCACCTGGGAGGGAAATAATTTGGATGGGTAACCAGATCACAATTACAAATGGTTGAGTTTCAAGGAAAGTAACTCTGCAATTAAAAAACTAGAAAACTATAGAAAAAAGGGTCTCTCCAAAAAATTACATTTCCTCCTATTATCATTTCTTTTCCTTGCTTTTCTTTTCAATTATTTAATGGTCTTCTTTCATTCGAAGTAGATTGTAACTTTCTTGACAGTTTATTAAAATTTAATCCCTTTGTATTTGATTTGTTTTACTTCTTGCTTTACATTTTTTAGTGTAGTTATTTACTTTATCACACTCATTTTTGTTTTATTTCCAAGATGACAAATTTTAGTTGAACCACCTATACATACCGCCTTGGAACTGCATTGCCCAGCTGGCAGCAAATAAAGAAAGCCACACTTCTTGCTCTCTTTTTCGAGCCCACATGTGTGTGTGGGGGGGGGGGGTGAGTGTGTGTATATATTATAAAAATAAATAACATAACAAGTTTACAAGACTTCATCTCAAGAAGATCCAAAAAATAATAGGCTACTAGTGCCATTCAAAACAAGAAACTCCCTTTCTGCAGAAAAAATATTACAATGCCCACAAGTTTCAAAAATGATAATTGAACACAAAATAGTAATAACTAAATACGGCAAGTTCAATTCACCTTTGACTTCCAAATTGGGTCAAAATTAAATTGTTTGTTTCTCTGACTTTCACCACTAAAAAATGGATGATAATTGCCCTGTATATAATTAAAAAAAAAACTATTAAATTATATATATATTTAATCTTCCAAGAAAATAAAATTAAAACAAAAATAATTACTTATATTTGAGAATGATAGTTTTGACTGTTTGGAACGTACGATCCATTTTCCGAGTCTTGTGAAGAATCCATGGAAAAGATATAGCGCGTGACCTATGTGGTATATTTTTTTCCAAACTGCACATTTAAAAATATATATACAACACTTGCCTTGGCCTTGGCCTATGTGGTATAATTAAATTATACATCAATTAAAAAAAGAAAATTTAACATGTCAAATTAAAAATAAAAATATATATACAACACTTGCCTTGGCCTTTTTTTGCTTTATTTTGAACATATTTCTCTATTTTGCTTTGTTGCCACTTATAAGGTGGTAGGCATTATCTACGAGCAATCGGTGGAGAAAGAATAATAGCACATCCCAATATATTGACGTTAATAAATCCCCCTGGAGTTACTTCACTATTTCCATAAATGTCTTCATTATTCTTTAAAGCTTTCAATAATTTTTCAGTCCAATCCATCACAATTTTTGTCTTATCTTCATTCTCCGTTGCCAAGTCTACTATTTAAAAAAATACATTATACCTCATATTATTTCATTCATTCCGAGATTTATAGCCCATCCAGAGTAAAAAAAATTTAACCTTTGTGTGGCACCTCTTCACATCTGTGACAACCCACCATCCGAAATAGGGGGTGGCCAGCCCGATACTCCAAAATAACGGAATCATGGATGGAATCATTCTCAGCATCACAACAAAATAAGAAGTATACGGGATAACCACTCCTTATTTCAGAAAAAAAGGGTTGCCAAAAATTTTGATTTTTAAAGTTTATAAAAGAAAACAACTTAACAACCCAATAAAAAGAAAGTGGAAATCCAGATGAAATTATATTATATACTAACAAATGTACAATAAGGGACCGAATATGCTGTCGGCCACAGACTCATACAACTATATTAAACAAGTGTAATAATTTACAAAATACATTACATTAATCGATTACAAAAGCTTAGGCCTATCGCCCGTGTAACAAGACCCGATCTTAACTAGAGTGCAAAGATGATGGCGTCTATTTCAAAATGTCCCGTAATACCCACAAAGCATCACGGCTCGCCAAAGACACCGAGATAAGAAGTCAGATCAGGCATCCTTGTGGCAGAGTACCTGAGCGGATATGAAAGGGTCAGGGCCCAGTTCTATATGATTACCAGATGAATAAAAAGTATGACAGTTATGAATGATAAATCATGATGAAAGAGAAATAAGAATCTACCTATAAATTTAAAACATAAGCAAGCAGGAAAATAAAATGAGTAACCTTAATCTAAAACTTCCGTCATATGCACCAATTATCTCATATATCTTTTCCTTAACAGGAGATATATATATATATATAATCACAATCTTATGCTCTATATGGCATTTTTATCTCACTTTTACATTTTGTAAAAATCCTTTCCTTATCAGGAAAATAGTCATTTTCAAATGCTCTTTATGGCATTTCAATGTGCTCTTTGTGGAACTTCACTATGCTCTTTATGGAATATCTCATACATCAAGTCCCACTTGATTATGAATGGTTATATTTATATACATATAACGATTCTAAGACCGCCCGTCTAGGTTTCCCCACTGTGCGCGCCCCTAAATGACCATCATCTTCCAGGGCCTATCATCAAGACAACCTAGGCACCTATAACGCAAGATGTAGGGAAGCGGCCATGTGCCTGCGGGGTAGTCATAACCACACCCAGAACTACCTACCCATCGCAGATACATATACAACAATAACGCTCACATGGCCTAGGGCTATATCCACCCTGCATTCATTAGCCAGGGGGCTTCACCTCATGCGCGAACTTCCCTTATGATGTCATTTAGAGAGGGTGTGTTTAAACCATTTTATTTACCATTTTCAAAAATCAAGTAAATTATCATTTACCATATTCATGATTAAGTAAATTATCATTTACCATCATCATTACCATTTTCATTTACATTTTGTAAACAATTCAACTTATTATCCGGAGCCATACGATAAATTGTATCGTTACTACAACCTCAAAGGAGTAAATAAACTCGTAATTGTCTCCAAACATTTTAGGGTATTACTTTAAAACCCCAGTACTATCATACCTCAAGGAATGAATAAACTTTTAATTTATTCTCCCAACATTCGTTTACGGTGTTATTATAAACTATCAGGATTAACATAGTTCTGGAGCCTCTAAATTCTCCCGAACATAAAACTACGACTCCTAGTTCAATAATAATCAACTAGAAGAAATAATGCCCTAACATCCATTGGCATATCCCCGAAAAAGCCCCCTCATAACCCAATCCTAATCTAGGACGGTTTCCCCAGTCATCTAGAACTCTAGAACTCTAAGTTTACTTCATTCAAGAAGGTTCCTAGGTCCTAAGCCTAAAGAAAAAGAAGAAAAATTGAGTTAAAAAAAATAACTCAAAAAGAGCCTGATTCCGAATCGATTCGCCCTAGGGCCGAATCGATTCGCCATAGCTAATCGATTTGCCCAAATAGGAAATCAGTTCGGACATAAGACCTGGGATTCTGTAAATTTCTGAATCGATTCGACCTTAACCCGAATCGATTCGGGTACCCAGACCTGGGAACTGCCCCTTAGCGAATCGATTCCGCCTGGAGAAATTGCCAAGAATGGCTTAAGGGTTGTAAACCCTATATTTTCTCCAAACCACAATCTCTTCCACTTTTACACACATCCAACATTATAAATCTACCCCACATCAACCTACAGGATTATTAACTACTAAAACCCACAATTTCATCATCAAAAACAAAGATTAGGGTTTAAATACCATAAATTTCCATTTTTGCTCCATAAATACAAATACATAAATATCATTCAAATTATTCATCTTAAATCACATATTAGCAAGTAGAAAACTTGCCTTGAAGTTCAAATCTCAGATTTCTTTTGGGCAGATGCAATCCAAGCTTCAATATCACTCTTTTCTTCTTTTTCTCCTAAGTTCTCTTCTTCTTCTCTCTCTCTCTCTCTCTCTCTCTCTCTCTCTCTCTCTCTCTCTCTCTCTCTCTCTCTCTAAGTTTTAAAACATGAAATGAGGAAATGAAATAAGGGGAAAGACTTAAAATCGTGGCTTAAGTCTAAAGTCTCCAACTTAAGTGGTTAACACCACATTAAAAGGACTCCCAATACGCGTTTAAGTTAAAACCAGGTAAAAGTGCCTGAAACCCAAAAATACAATATGGCACTTATTTTGACTGTCTCGTACATTCTGAGACTAACCACACCCTCTAAACTGGCATCCATCAATTTTATAAATTATTTCCAGTTCCAATTTCATTTAAACCATAATATCATTTAAAATACATCACACTATAAAACATGTAACCTGATGATATTTACTTTCACATACAGTAAATATACATCAATCTAGTAGATATTAAATTTCAATTTATTCAATTAATATTTACTCCAGTCCCAACATTTTATATAATTACCTCGTGCGGTAAAATTAATATGAAATTAGCCTCCTAAAAGCGAGGGTTGTTACAACATCCTTTCTACATCGTCTCAAAATGTATTTTCTTAGAATTATATGAATTTTTTGCCAATAAACACTATAAGAAAATGTCTTCTAGTGATATTAGAAAACTCAAATAAATGGCAATTACACTTAATATCACAATCGATTAGGTCAAAACAAACTAGAAAAGAGGTATCTCACTTAATCACTCCAGTCAAATCCTCTGACACTAGGTACACGTCAATATTACCATCATTACCAACGAAATACAAACGACAATAAATCTTCCTCATTCACTCATCTTCAATCTCCTAAAATTTTGTTGTTCATTTTGTAATATATGGAATTGCACCCTTGAAAGAATCATAGCTCGCTTCACTCTCTTTTGCAACCTTACTAAGCAATGCATTCTCGTATTGTTGAACAAATTATTTAATCTAGTTTTAAAATTTACATAGCCATCAAAGAACACATTCATACTCTCACTCCTTTAAGTGGTTGACATTTCGGGCCAAAGTGTATGTTTCACAAATATGGGAACCAAATGAAATCTCTCATTATATAGCCTACGCAACCAATCATTCTTTTCAAGGTTAAATTTTAGAATTAATCTACTCCACATGTCTTCAAAATCTGTGTCATTTATGGAAACATGAACAATAAAATGTACAAAACTCTTTATTAACTCATAGTGCTCATAACCCCTAACTTTTCAGGTAATTTTTTCATAATGTGACACAAGCACCACCTATGATGTGTATTGGGGAATAAAATTTTAATAGCATTTTTCATAGATATATCTTGGTTAATGATAATCGTCGTAGGATCTTAATCATGCAAGTAAGAGAAGTAAATGTATGAGTGTCCTTATTTGATAACAAACCACACCCTAACGATACAGGCTAACCGTGATGATTCACCCCCACAAAAGGAGAATATGGTATGTCGTACTTGTTCATTAAGTATGTTGGGTCAAAAGTGATAGCATCCCCATACTCTTCATATGCAACCCTACTCCTTCGATCTGCCCTAAATAAATTTTTCAACCTACCTGCATCATCCCAATCCATCAAATAAAAGAAATTAGCATCATTAGCTTGCATTTTTAGAAAATAAATTTGGAGAGCGAAAGTATCGCCATCCCTAAGTCTCGGCTTTCTAACTCTATCAATGTAGTTATAGTAATATTTCAATAGTAAGGGCACATTCTGATTACCTCCATATTCAATCACACGCGCATTAAAACTTTTATTAGGTCATATACCTACCCTATCATGCATCTCTAGCTTCCTTTTAGTCACGGCATTTATTACCCATTAGTCTTGTAAAATTGATATTTTCATGGGCTTAAGTCTTGGATGTGCTCGAGGTAAACAACCAAAATCTAAATTTCTCCGTTCGTATCTATAATTTCCCTAAGCATAGCCTTTCAATTAACCTTTTCAGTTAGCTACATCTTGAAATAATTTTTTGCTTGATTTTTTGGCTTGCACTCTCGACCACATGAAATAAACACATATTACATTATACCATCAATACCCTTTTTTGAAGACCTCTTCTCACTGAAAATCTTTTTTCATTACCGTATTTTTATAAGTCTCAAATAAACCATCAACACTATAAAATTCCATTCACAATTGAGTATCATTTATTTTCTCTACTACACGTTCTTCATTTTCATTTTAACCATCACCATATCCTATATCCTCTATTTTATATTCATCCAGGTTAATATTCAAATTAATATCAAGAGATTTTTCTAAAATTTCAAATTCCATCCTAATTAAATTTTTAAAAGGACAATAATGATTAATATGTGAACACAAAATAATCCTTAATTTCCAACCTAAAAATAAAAAATAAAATAAAAAACTACATTAAATTATTGACAAAGTTATATATAGGGAACCCTTACTAAGCTTTATGTGGAACTATTAAGCAAAGAGAGGGAACCCTTGACCAAAGAGAGGAGTAAGTGTTGATAAGAGAGAGAAAGAAGGTTTGGGTGGGTTTATCTAGTGAACTTTATTTATTTTTATCATATATACGTGTGGGCCCAACAAAGGAGATAAAATAAGTTTTCTTTATTTGCTAGCTGGGTTAGGTGGTTTCAAGGTGGGATAAGTTGTGGTTCACTTAAAATTTTCCTTCAAAGATTTTTTATTTTCATTTAAGTTGATGCAATTTTTTGTTTCTTCGTTCTAGTTAATTACAGTAATTTAGCACTCACATTAAACTCTCCCTTAGGGGAAGCATAAGTTTTCTTAATTGAAACATCAAAAAATACACAATCGTCTTATTATAACAAGGCTAAGATATTTTGATTGGAAAGATCATAACCTTTCTTGGAACACCCATAGTTAACTAAGATCCATTGACCAAGCTAAGTGAAAATCGCAAATAATTTTATGAGACTTTTCAAAAACCTCTTGGACAAGAGTGAACGTGTGTTTTGTAAAATGGTATATTACAATCCAACTCAGATGGAACTTGCAATTATACATAAAAATTTACAGAGTTAAATCCCTACTAAGTGAAAAGAACTGAATAATGTAACAATAAATTTGATATGGCTATTTAAAACCCTCTTTTATTTTTATTTTTCGAAAAATTTGTGGCTATTGGTTGATTGAAAATAGAATAAAAAGGTTATTTTTGACATACTAATGAGGTAACTAAGACGAGTGTCAAAATCAAGTGTTTTCAAATAAATTTGACATGTTATGATAAAATGAGTGTAAAAAAATAAAGTTAGGTGATTCTTCCCTCAAACGACTTTAGAGTGAGTACAATCAAGTGTGTATGTGCCGACAAAATGTAAGGTTTGAAATTTTAACTACATACAACCCCAATTATCCATTGACTTTATTAGTATACCATTGACAATCACTCCCACAAAAAACATCAAATTCTACAAAAACCAATGTATTCTCTATTCAAAAACATTATGCAATCAAAAATAAAACATAAAACACTCACATATTTAATCATTATAAATTCAACATAAAAAATATATTAAGAACATAAAGATACCATGAATAACACAAAACAACAAATCAAAGCTCCACTATGAAATTGAACAAAGTTTCATAAATGTCATTTTTTGAAAAATTCAAAACTTCTCAGGTACACGAAATTTGGGTGGTAAAAAATATTATATCTTTTCTCTTAGATATTCTACAAGGATTTTTGTAGTTTAACCAAAATTATTGGAAGAAAAAAATTAAGCAATATGATAGCTACAACAAATGACAATTGAAAATTGTACTAAAGTTCATAATGAAAATGATTAATAATGCCTACAACAAATGACGGCTGAAATTGTACTAGAGTTCGGGATGAAAATGATGAACAGTGAATCATTTTTAATAGTTTACACCTGAACCCAGTGCTATAACGACATATTTTCAATAGTCTGTACTTTACAAAGAGTATGTCGTATACCACTGCAATAGTCAAGAGAAGTTCACGTTCATACATTCATGGAGACGAATCCTAATTTCAAGCATCTTCAACTTAAGCACAACATGATGTACAATTTCATATAGAATGTGTTTAAGTTTCGTAAATTCTTTACTTTAGTATTGGGATACTTTTTGAATTTGTTTTAAAACAAAATGAGGCATTTTTTCTAAGTTAAAATAATTTTTCAAGACCCATGGGCTAGAATTTAAAATAATAATTTGTCTCTCCAATTGTTCAAATTACAAGGCAATGTCGTTGAAATGAAAGATTCTAACGATAGGCAAGGTCATTTCAATGGTCGTTCGAATGGTCATTTCTTGTTTGCTTCAAACGATCCTATATTATTTTAGTTTTTTATAAGTAATTTGTATGGTCGCTTGAAGTTAGTTATAACGACATTCAATGTCATTCAAACGACTTGGAAATGTCATTCTAATGACCTCGAGCGCTCAAGTTTTTCTCAGCTATAAATACCTATTATGGAGACCTTTTTCATTAAGACTTTTGATACATGAAAACTACGATTTTGTTTAACTTTTAGTCTTTAGTTTTAGGGGGTTTTATGTGTTTTATTCGAACCAAAACATCCTACTTCCTTTGTTAAACATTTTTGGA
The DNA here is from genome assembly GCA_949130495.1 of Sambucus nigra. Taxonomy (NCBI): domain Eukaryota; kingdom Viridiplantae; phylum Streptophyta; class Magnoliopsida; order Dipsacales; family Adoxaceae; genus Sambucus; species Sambucus nigra. Next base: position 301,925,535 of record OX422207.1, on the reverse strand, counting down.
ACCCAAATCACTTATATTTAAGTTTGTTCTTTTGGAGTGCCATCTCCAGTGCGGTTTTGGTAGATCTTGAAGGAGTTTCTTGATGAAGACTACGGTCACTTGGCCAGACTCGAGGGTGTTCTTTTCTGAGGAAGAGTTATGGTTATTATGGATCTTGCGGGATCCATTGATGGATACGAGGGTGTGGTCTATGTGTATTTTCTGCGATAAATTCAAAGCATATTTCTGTAACTAAGTTGTAAGTTGCTATTCACAATCATTTATTGAAATAAAGGTTTTTCCCTTTTGGGGGATTTTTTCCTGAAATATGTTTGTCTAACAGTTTGTAATTGTTTATGATGGCATAATTGAATTATTCAAAAAGGTACATGTTTAGGGTGGAATTAATTTAGTTTGAAGACTAACTCTAATTGAATAAGTTTTAAATTCGAAATTTTCAAATTAAATTAATAATGGATATCACTCACCCTTTTACAAATTGGCAACAGAGAAAGTTTCACCAAATTATCGTGAGGTCCTTTTTTGACAAAATTTACGTGATGTGGATTTTTTTTTAAATCAAATTTTGTAATTATTTCGATGGAGAGCTTTTATAATCAGTTTCCCGTCTTTGATGCCACAAATTATGCCTATTAGAAAGCCTGCATGAAATATTGTTTAAAAACAGTTGATGAACGTATCTGAAGGTTCCTATCTAGAGCCCACCTAGGGTTTGCTTTTTGTGCTTTAGCTATATAGGACTTCATCTAGTTGGACTCAAATTTTGACAAAATATTTTTGTAATTAGGATTGTGTGTTGCCCCTATCGACACCAAGCTCTCATTGTCCATCTACATCAAATGAGCACTTGATTATGTCCGCCCTCTCAGAAAAAGGTAATTTTGAATTTCTATGGCTCATAGAAATTTTTGTCACGTTGGACACGACACCACTTTGCATTTGCATGATTGTTTATCATATCTTATGATAGTGTTTGGTTTCGTCATAATAATTTTTTTTAGTTCAAAAACTTTAATTGAAATTTTTATAAGGAAAATATTTCTTTGAAAAAAAGTTTTGACACTAAATATTTTTTTTAATATAAGTTGCAGAATAATTTTTTTTGAAGTTAAAAATAAAATTTTGTTATGTTTTCAAATGTTACATGTGCGTGGCAATTTAAAATCTGTATGAACAGTGTGCGTGTCTTTATATAGATATATTTGCTATATGTTTTTATATGCATGCATTTTTTTTTGGATATGTGCAATTAATATATGCGTGGCTTAATATATTATATATATTATATGTATATGCATGCGTAGCATTTGGACTTAACTTCCTTTTAACCCATTAGTCATTTTAGATATCTGCACATCCTTTTCTCATAAGAGATTGGGTAGATAGTTGTTATCTACATTGTATGTTTACATATATTCTATTATATGTTATAGACTCTATGCATGTTTCCCATGCTTTGGCCTTCGCCGATCTGACCCCTTAGGTAACTGTTGGCGTTTTGGCCTACTAAAGACTAGTAGTCTTTGGCCTGCTACTCTAGAGATTTGACTATTGCTTGCCAATGTGTCCTTTCCATCTTTTACCTTATCTGTTGACGTGAAGATGTAACGTTACCGTCATGATATTGATGACGCGTGACCTCTAGATTGTTGACCAGCCCCTTGTTTTGATTTTACCACCCACGGTTTCTATTAAAACCGAGTGGCGCTTAATTTTAAACGACGTTGTGGTCACATCCGGGTTTATTTTTTCAAATGAAAATTGGTTTTCAATTTTTCTAAATGTCATCGCGTGATTATTTTATTACAACGGTAATATTTGTCTTATTCTTTGGTACGCAATGTTTGTTATAGTCTTCAAGTTTTTTTTTAAACGACACCGTGTGTCCTTATTTTCAACGATAACGATTTTATAGTGCTTACAGCTGGCTTTCATTTTCTTAAAACGACTGTGTTTTATACAACTGAAAGTTACGATTTGATTCTTGATCTGTTAGTGTGTTACAGCTTGCACTATATGTGTCACATTTTTAACACAACACTTTGTGTTTCTTTGCTAACCATCAGATCTGATTTTATCAATGGTTGTGTGTATTTATTTAGTGATCCATGTGACTCTATTTTACACCAATCTGCACACACTTGTGCACTCTATAAATAGTACCCTTTGTGTATCCTTTTCACAGAGCTGAGAAAATAATTTTTGTATCAGAAGTCTGTCAAAATTTTTAGAGAGAGAAAAGAGATTAAACCAGAAATATTTTTGTGTCATCTTCAAGTGTTGATTTCTGTCAAAACGAAAATGAAGATTGGACTTCTCTCATTGTAAATCTGCACTTATGATTTTTCAAGAGTATATAATTTTTGTAAGTAAGTTCTCTCATCTTTGTGTGTATTTTTAGATCAGTCTTTAGATCTAATATTTGTACACAAACACACACTATTCACGAAATTAAATTTTGTGTGAATATTTTGTTTGTGACTTATTAGTGAGATCTTGAATGTTTTTAAAACGTTTTGTTTTAAAACAGATTTTTTCAGAAAATATTTGTTAATAATCAGATTTGTATTGTTTGTGGTTTAGAAAGTTAAACCAAAGATTTTTGAAATCTGATTTGTGAAGATTTAAAATCTGAACTGTATATTATTTTCTTGTGTGCTTAAGACTATTTTGGATTAATCTGGTATATTTGTGAAAATAGTCTTGATAAAATTTTGGATTAAAATCTGATTTAATCTAATATTAGTTTTCTGAAAAATAAGATTGTGAATATTTGATTGTCTGTTTTTTATTGAATATATATCAGTCATTGTTTTGTGACCATGATTACTTGATTGTGTAAGTGATTTTCAGGAACTGTTTTCATCTCATATCACTCACACATATTCTATCACGTTATAATCACGTAGACACATTTATTGTGTAAATATTTGAACAACTCTAGTGTTCAAGACTTGAAAGAAAAAAAAGAAAGCTTTTCAAAACTGAATTGAAAGTCAAGAAGACTTGACTTGATTTGAATGACATAATACTTGCAAAGATATATATAGGTGATATAATATGTTTCATTGCATACTTTGTGTATTCATTAAGTGTGGGTGTGTATTCATATAGGATAGTAAACCACACACTATCACTTCTCTAGAAAATAAAATCATAGGCACTGAGCTAATCTTGAGCTAAGAAAAGCAAAAAGGAGAAGCTGAGAAGTGTAGAACACAATAACAAGTGAGAACAGTTTAAAGAGAGAACAGAATAAGCAACGAGGCAGGAGACTTGGTCGAGTGGGGTAATCGCTATATCTTTCTTCTTTATTTGTCGAGTTTGTTGTTTGTAAATCGTTCCTATTGATTTATTATTTTAGTGGAAGTAGATTAGGTAACTCCTAGAGGAGTTCGTCATTTTTCCTGGGGAAGGGTTTTTGCGACGTTAAATAAACACAGTGTGCTGTATATTTTTCGTATATCACCTCATATGAAAAAGGTAGGTATAAATAAATAGAAACTCACCTAAAAAATGAATTGGTTATTATTTTTGTAAATCACCTTGATTTAACAAGATAATAATTTGGACTGTTAATTGACTTTGAAAATAAAATTTATTTTCATAAAGTTAACAAATTAAGTTAAAGTTTAATTTTGTCCCCTTTGCATCATTCGTATAAACTCGTAGGTTTAAGGTGTTTATTCAACAATAAGTTTACTTCCGCACATTAAAGTTTAATGCATCCGCACGCTCAGTATCTGTATGGTTTGTGAAAGAGAGTGGACTCCTCCCACTGTCATCGTTAATAATGTCACTAATCCCAACATCTGTTGGACTGCACTGAGGATGACTTTAAATGAAGGAATGTTAATTCCCGTGGCGTTAGGGATGTTTTTTTAGCCGTTACCCCTGATGAGTTTGTAACAACCCGCCTAATGGGATACCGGGCGATCACTCCTATATCAAATTATAACAGGAGTTACATATGGATCATTCTTAGCATCACTATCGAAAATCCATTTAATTACTAATATCCTATTAGGCGAGCGTTAAAAACTTTTAACTTAACTACTCTTTTTTAACGACAATAAATAAAACATCCACAGTTTAATGCTTAAATGAAATAAAAAGGAAAATGAAATGAACTATACTAACCGAACACTCGGTTCAAATCATACAACCATATCGAATAAGTGCGAAGAACAAATAAAATCAGTTGGACCATTGGCCCGAGTGTTTATACAATACCTCCTATCTAGAGTACAAGGAAAGAAGCGTCTACTGAGAACCCGCAAGCATCCACAGCTGGTGCAGCAGACGTCTGACTCGAAAGCATTTCCATCCAGGCGTCCTTGTGTCTAGACACCTATATATATATATATATAATATAAAGAAAGAAAGGAGAGTAGATAGACGGGTCAGAGCCCGAATTTTGAAAATATTTTGCAAGTGCATAAATGCTTTATTTTTAGAAAAATAGTTTTATCTCATATTTAAATTGGTATCGCACTCCCATGAGATACCCCTCACCTCTCCTCTAATAGTGCACACCTAACGCACCCTAACAACATGCCCTAGTCAAGCTATCCCTGCCTAACTAGTCTAATTTACCCATCTACTATCTACCCTAGATAGTCCAAGTAATGTACTAAGGACTAAACTTCACTGCAGTCTCAACGCTATGCAATGTTCGTGCGTGGGGTGTCTCGCAAAGAGAAATCCAAACAAGGAACCCCCCTGATACACTACTACGCGGCACGGTCGATCGTCGAGATCCGTCAGTCCCTCGATACAGAATATATATATATCTATATATATACATCATATAATAAATATCAATATAAGAGTACTAAGGATGAAACTTCTCCCTAGTGTCAACACATTTCCATATTCGTGCGTGGGGTGTCTCGCAAAGCGAAATCCAAATAAGGAACTCCCCTGATACACTACTATGCGGCAAGGTCGATTATCGGGATCCATTAGACCCTCAGTACTCAATTCATCCATTTATATACATATACATATTTTACCATAACCATCCGGATCTATCTCCCGGACTGAGGATTCATATAAAAAGTATTTATCACTACTTATCATTTTTCTCAAAACCTTCCATTTCCCTTCTCATATCCAGGAATTGTATTTAAAAGCCAATTCATTATCATGAATTGCTTTAACAAATCATATACCTTTTTTTTAAAGCTAATTTTATTATCATAAAAATGCTTTTCCCTTATATGTCATCCCATTTCCCTTTTTATACTCAGGAAATGTACCCCAAAGCCATTTCCACTATTATGAAAATGCTTTGATCAAATCATGCTTCCACATCCCTTCTTCCATCCGGGAGTGTTACCAAAGCCAAACCTTTATCCCATTTCCCTTTTTATACTCAGGAAATGTAAATATAAAGCCAATTCATTATCATGAATTGCTTTAATAAATCTAAGACCGCCCCTACGGGTTTCCCCACTGGACGCGCCCCTAAATGGCTATCATCTTCAAGGGCCTATCTATACAAGACAACCTGGGAACCTACCAACGTCGGGAAGTGGCCATATTGCCTGCGGTAAAGTCAGGACCACACCCGGAATCCCCTAACCAGCGCAGTAATACAAATGCCCATATGGCCTAGGGACTATATCCAACCTGCTCAATAGACAGGAAGACTTCACCACGACTCGCGCAACTTCCCTTATGATAGCGATTTAGGGAGGTGTGTATAATCCATATTTTATCAATTATGAAAAATCATATATTTACCATTTTGAAAATATTCATTTTTATATTTTCAAAATCATTTCCATCATAACACACATATATATATACCTAAATCACACAGTATATACATATCCTATATATTCCTCCTAGAATACATAACCGGCCATAATGGCCTATATCATCTAATGATGACCATAATCCCAAAGATTCCCTCCAGGAATCATAATCATGCGTTCATATAAGCATGATACTAAACCCAAAGTATTTCGTACTTTAATAATCACTATATATATCTCAATCCTATCTAAGAATTTATTGGATATCTCCAATGATACCCTTCACTCTAAGTGAAATCAACAAATATCTATATTCCCAAATTATCCTAATTATCTCCTAGGATACACTTAACAGCATTAGATATAATGATGCTTTCTATAAGCATAATTATACAGGCCCATATGCCTTCTAGAAATATCCTCGGGATTTATCTCACCCGATCAACCTTAAATTCCACGAGTTAAGAATTTCATTTCCTTGAACGCCCAAGACTACACCTAGTCCAATTAATCATTTTGAAGTTCCCAATATAATTTAGGAACCCTAATCCATCAATTTTTACAAATATTCTAGTTTCCTCGAAAACATAGATTAAGGGTTATATACTAAAAACCCTTAATTTACCCTCCTAAATTACCTTAATTTAGGGACCATAAAGTCCTAAAAGGTCCTCTAGGTTATCACCTAATTAACCTCAAAGCAAGATGAAATGGAATCTATCCCATCCAAATCATCCTAGAAAAATTGTCCAATTTCAGCAAGGGTCGATCGATCGACTCATGGCCATCGATCGATCGATGGCTCGATCGATCGAGCCCCCATGATCGATCGATCGATCATGTCGGGCAGCTTCTTCTCCTAGAAGATGTTCGGCCATGGAAGCTTCCCCCAAGCTTCCATCTCTTCACCCAACGGCCTACAACATCTACCAACAACAAATACACCTATAATACGGGTCCTAAACATCCTAGAACCCGGAATCACCCAATATTTTTGGTTAATTTCTAAATTTCTCAAATTTATCAATTTTAGGGGTTTATTCGTTTTATCTCCCGAAAACCCAGTTTATCCACGAATACCCAACCCAAAATCATTAGGGTTTGTTATACCAACAATGATATGAGATATTTATGCTCAAAAATAAATAAAGCAAGTAAACACTTGCCTCGTGGATAAAATCCGACGTCCTCGAGCCGAATCCCGCGAAGGCCGGCCGGAATCTCCCCTTTTTTCCTCTTTTCTTCCCTCTCTCTCTCTCTTCCCTCTCTTCTTTCTTCTTTCTCCCTCTCTTCCTCTTTATATAGAGAGAAAAAGGGTTTTAACCCTTTAAAACCCAAAAACGACTCGTTTACCCAATTACGAGCCTATTTAACTCCAAAATTACCCGGAACTCAATTTCGACAATCAGACACTCTTTTCCGACTATCTCAGACATTCCGAGAATCATGGCGCAATCGAAATTTCCATCCGAGGTACTTGACCACAAATCACTATTCTAACCCAAAATAATTAAATGCGGGTTTTCTACTCAAAATCTTACCTCTTTTGTCGCTATACTCCACGGCGACATATAATTAAATTACTTCGACCTATATAGTGCCAAAATAATTTATAACACCCTTCGAAAATCATTAAATCCTAGAAAATATCAAAAATCACTATTTCGAGAAATTCTCCAAATTCCAAATTATACTTAATTATGGAATTTAATTGTCTCCAAAAGGGTGGGTTGTTACATACTCCCCCCCTTACAATGGAATTTTGTCCTCGAAATTCAGATACAACTTACACCCTCTAACTAGGATTACTTCAAATCCTAAAACGTCAAGGGAAAGATACTAACCTAATGGCTCCCAACCAAGTACTACGCGGCTACCGCGATCATAAAGTGACTCTAATACGTCACTTAATACCCATCCTCTAAAATGCCTCTCGGCATGGATTTCAACCTTATATACTACTCCTATTTTAATTAGGAGGTATACCAAACCACCTCACCGAGGTGCCCATACACCTTTCTAACTTGTGCATATCTGCACAAACATTACGAACGTCTGACACGTAACACTCTCTCCCAATAAGGGTCTCCTTTCCTCTGTGTAATACTCTCCTATGGGTCCTTCCAATCCGTGAAATTTCAATCCTCCTAACCTCGGCGCCGCTAATTCTTGCGAACCTACATCCTAAAAATGCTACGATCTATGCGTTACCCTACCTAGGTGAAACGAGTATCCTAATTATATCCCTAGTGCCCAAGGCCTTTCTCAACTCTCGATATTTGCTTAGTTTCGTGCGTGGGACATCTCGCCAAGGCGAAATCTAGACAAGGAACTCTCCCGTTACACTACTCCCTCGTGTTGTCAGTTATCGAGATATAATGACCTAAGGCACACCAGCGGGACGTCCTAAGTCTTACTAAACTAACCTACAAACGCCTTCCTATTATCTTATCCTTCCGCCCATACAGAAGGAAACCTAACTATTCAAAGTGCCTACTCTCTGTAGGAACACTTCTTATATCACCCCGATCACAGATTTCCCCCAAATTTTCCTTCTTATTAAGGCAGGGATATCATCCTCAAATCAAATTCTCTAAGTCCTACTCCGCCCAACTACTTGTGGCGAGAGGACCACTTTAGTGCTTTTCCAGAGCACAATATTTCCATAAGCGTACCATCATCACAGGGCTCATAGTCTATAGTGGTTCATCCACACTATAAGACTAACCCACATCCTTGCATCCCATAACATCTCTCCACGCCCTGCGCCTTTAAGAGTCATGTGTGGTGTGTCTCGCAAAGCGAAATCCAAACAAGAAACCCCTCCACACATTAACACTTGACTTCGTCGGTCACGGAGTCCCGTTATTTCAGACATGAAACCGGGATAATCCTATCCCTAAATAACAAAAGGTGGTCTGAACTCCTATCTCTAACTAAGAGTCACACCACCCAACGCTCGCACTATTTCTAAGTCCTTGCGCAAAAGAATACTGAGCTAAATCTTACAGCTCAACAATGATCCTGTGGGCCTTAAATTATATCTATAAGGTTGCCACACATACCAACCAAAATAAGGAAGCCTCTACTCATCGAGGTTCCATCAATCCATAATAATAAAGGTTAACTCGACCTTTATCAAGGTGAGACACCACAATAACAACTTGTCCCCTCCAGGAACTGGGGACATGATAGACTTGCCATCATTAGCCTACTATCGCTCCGATATACCATATACCTCATACGTATATATACAAAATTATACACACTCGCCTATATGACGAGTGAAGGAAAACAAAATCCCGCTATCGCGGAAAACACATAGGCATACATTATCATGTTATCGAGACCGAATACAAAGCTCAAATTACACACACGAGTCTAGGGCTATCAAACGCCACAGCTTCAACAAATCTCCCCATGTGGATGTCCACTCAGGGGCACTTGAACACAACGACATTCTCCCTACAAGTGAAAATCTTCCTTATATTTTCACATATGGGTTTTTCCATACCCTGCTCTAAGCCGAAGCTCCCGAGCCTTCTGCGTCCACTAGGTAGTGCCAAGCTCACTTTGCACAACCCCAACTTTAATATATAGTCCTTATCAAAGACCCTTTTTCAAACCCTTATCTCCCCGGTGTAATCCAACTTGAGTACCACTTTCTACCATAGTAGTACTTGGATGCTCATCACTACTATACTTTAGTAGTCGTTGCAACTATCCTTAGCATTTTGCCACAAGGAGAGTGGTCTCTACTAAGGTCCTCGTCCCCATCTTCTACCAGCTTCCCCAGCTAAGCCTTGCCAATGATGTCCTCCGAGCTCCGCACACGATTATCAACGAGCACGTAGAAGGTTTCTATAATCTTCTAATATGGCAGGAGAATGAAATCTCACAAGAGAAATCAACAATCCTAATCCTGGGGCTCTATAACAATTCGAGAGCAACGCTGAAAGCGTAGTACGTCCGCACAGATTCCTAAGGACACTAGAACCTGATGCCCTGATACCATCTGTAATAACCCGCCTAATGGGATACCGGGCGATCACTCCTATATCAAATTATAACAGGAGTTACATATGGATCATTCTTAGCATCACTGTCGAAAATCCATTTAATTACTAATATCCTATTAGGCAATCTGTAGGAGGGTAGTGAGACTGGGGTCTATGAATAACTGGAAAGGGTGAGGCGTGACCCACTCCAATGGACGCTGTCTGCAAGTCTTCAAGGTCTCCCGGTGCAACTTCTGAAGAAAACTTCTCCTTCTGGTAACAATGGAACTCAAGCTTCAACTCACTCCCTGCAAGAAGATGAACTTTCACAGCAAAAATAGCAATTTTCTCAAGGGAAACACCTGAGAGTGATGGCTGTCAGTGGGGAGTGAAGGAACAAGGCACTCAACACTAAGAGAATGAGCAGGGAGAGAATACTAGGTAGGTCTGGTGATATTTTAGCAGAGTAACAGTGCAATTTTTCTTGTCCCCCTTTTGACCTTGCCCAGGGGTCTATTTATACATGGGCGTAAGGGGTGAGCTGGCGATTTTGGGCGCCAAAATTGAGAGAGTTGGTGGGGAACAATTTCTGAAGTGTACCATTTGTCCCTACCTGCAGGCAGCTGTCTGTCCCCTCTGCAGGCGCCACCTGGCACCGACCAAAACTCAAAAAGCACATATATCCCCTAATGGAGACAAAATAACAGATTTGGTAGTTATCTTTTGAAACGGTAACTTGTGGTGCAATTTTGCAAATCTTTGAGAGAGAGGACCTTAAGGCCTCACTCCCTCTAAAAAGTGTTATTTTTCTTGAGAGAGACCTCGAGGACCCCCTCTTCTGGAAAAGTCATTTTTCTTGTAAAGAGTTTATTTTTTGTGCGTAGCCTCGAGTGGCTTCTGGGTCTTCCTACTAGTATTCTCTCATTCCTATAGTGCTAAGTGGTTGAGCTTTCTCAACATACCTTGTCCCTCAGCCGCCAAGCCAAAACTCCCAGGAGGTCCCGACGCGCCTGTTCGAGCCCTGCTTGCTCGACTGGGCAACCTGTGCAAGAAAGTAAAGTGTTAGTGCTGTTGTTTATTTAGAGCCTGCTGTTTCATGATGGAAACTCCTGTAGCAGCGCTTCTCGAATAACGTTTCTGTAGTACGATTGTGGTGGCGCAGACGCTTGAAGCGGCGCCGACCCTTGTCCTGGCGCCGTTGCTCGGAGTGGCGCTGATGCTGCGAGGCGGCGCCGACCCTTGTTGCGGCGCCGACGCTCGAAGTGGCGTTGACGCTTGAAGTGGTGCTGACGCCCGAGGTAGCGCTGATGCTTGAATCGATGCTGATATGTGAGGCGGCGCCGACGCTCGAAGTGGCGCCGACGCTCGAAGTGGCGCTGACGCGTGAGGCGGCGCCGACCCTTATCCCGGCGCCGATGCTCGAAATGGTGCCGACGCTCGAAATGGCGCTGACGCTTGAGGTAGCGCTGATGCTTGAACCGGTGCTGACAGGTGAGGCGGCGCCGACCCTTGTTGCGGCGCCGACGCTCGAAGTGGCGCTGACGCCTGAGGTAGCGCTGAGGCTTGAATCCGTGCTGACAGGTGAGGCGGCGCCGACCCTTGTTGCGGCGCCGACGCTAGAAGTGGCGCTGACGCCTGAGGTAGCGCCGAGGCTTGAATCCGCGCTGATAGGTGAGGCGGCGCCGACCCTTGTTGTGGCGCCGACGCTTGAAATGGCGCCGACCCTTGTCCTGGCGCCGACGCTCGAAATGGCGCTGACGCTTGAGGTAGCGCTGATGCTTGAACCGGCGCTGACAGGTGAGTCGGCGCCGACCCTTGTTGCGGCGCCGACGCTCGAAGTGGCGCTGACGCCTGAGGTAGCGCCGAGGCTTGAATCCGTGCAGACAGGTGAGGTGGCGCCGACCCTTGTTGTGGCGCCGACCCTTGTCCCGGCGCCGACGCTCGAAATGGCGCTGATGCTTGAGGTAGCGCTGATGCTTGAACCGGCACTGACAGGTGAGGCGGCGCCGACCCTTGTTGCGGCGTCGACGCTCGAAGTGGTGCTGACGCCTGAGGTAGCGCCGAGGCTTGAATCCGCGCTGACAGGTGAGGCGGCGCCGACCCTTGTTGCGGCACCGACCCTTGTTGTGGCGCCGACGCTCAAAGTGGCGCCGACGCTCGAAGTGGCGCCGACCCTTGTCCCGGCGCCGACGCTCAAAGTGGCGCTGACGCTCGAAATGGCGCTGACGCTTGAGGTGGCGCCGACACTCGAAGTGGCGTTGACGCCCGAGGTAGCGCTGACCCTTGCGGTGGCGTAGGGACTCGCCGCGGTGCTGACACTTGCGGTGGCTTTTGGACTTCTGGGTGGCCTCGCGGGTACCTCTCGGATGTTATTTAATAAAAAAACATATTTATTTTATTTTGCTTTTTTTTCTGTTTATAACACCCTTCTACATTAGCCCCTCGTGCAAAGATTTTTTGGTTGGGTAGACTAAAAAAACTTTGTACGCTATAAATCTGGTTTCAACAATTATATATATATATGTATATATATATATATATTTTTTTTTTTTCTGAGGGATCCTAGGATCATTAAATTATGTGTCCCTCTATCCGAGGTATTTAATTTTTTGAGAACCCACGCGTCAGTGTGGGAACTGTCACCCCATCATTTGGAAAAAAAGATCATCAACTTTTGGCCTTCCTGCACGTTTTTCCATTTTGGTGAAAAAAAAACATAAGCCCCTTATCTTGGAGTCCTTCATCTTCTTCAACCAAACATAAGCATCTTTGGGTTTGTAGTGAGAGAAAGTGAGAGAGGGATTCTTTTAAAACCCCATAGCCACCCATCTCCTTTTTTCTCTAACCTTCCCAAATATCATACCCTCTCATCCATGGGTTCCCAACTAAAGAATGTGTCTCCCAATGTAAGCAACTCTAAAACCCCCAACATCCCAAACTTTATACCCTCCTTGTCAACTGTTTCTAATGATTCCAGGGCTGAAATACCCACCGTCGGCGGTCCCTCATTCCGCCCGACGAGCGGCGTCGATGTGCTATCCTCGGAACCCGCCTCTTCATATTTTGGGTTGAGGACCCTCGTGGGTTCCTCGCCCTTGATCTTGGCGTACGCGGGTATTGACTTGGGTTATTCAGCAGGGGACATCTCGCCCGAGGCTCCGCCAATGGCGGGGGATATCTCAAGCATGGGGTCGGGTTTTATGGCTGAGACGGTTACTAAAAAGATTTCCTCCGCGGAGGGAGGTATTTCGAGCAATGTTGTCGGCGAGAACCCGGGACGGACGATTCTCTCGTCCTCGGGTCTCTCGCCTGCTGATTTGGGCTCCGAAATCTTGGTTCGAGAGGTTCATCCATTACATGTGCATAAGGATATCTCACGCGGCATCGTTAACGAGGGCCCGGGGCGAGCAGTATTCTCGTCCGTGGGTCTCTCGTCCCATTTTATTGCGCACGAGGAGCGTGGGGTCTCGGCTGGGGCTGCTCCGACCGCCGAGGGTCTCGCGTCAAGCTCCACTAATGCTGCCGCGCAGCCCGCGGTATCTGTTTCTGCAGATTTTGGGCCGAGAACCCTCACGGATTCCTCGCCCTTCCCGTCGCCACCTGCGGGGGGTCTCGAGAGGCAGATTTTGAGAGGCTCGCGCCCATTTGTAATGTTGATGAGGAGCGCGAGGTCTCGGCTGAAAATGTTCCGGTAGCTAAGGGTCTCGCGCCTGTTTCTGTTGTGCGCGAGGAGCATGAGGTTCTGACCGAGGATACTTTGACAACTAAGGGTCTCACGCCTGTTTTTGTTGTGCGCGAGGAGCATGAGGTTCTGACCGAGGATATTTTGACAGCTAAGGGTCTCGCGCCCGACTTCATTGTACGCGAGAAGCGCGGGGTCTCGACAAGTATTAGTGCGGGCGCCATCACTTCGCCCTCGGATGTCCCGACACCTTTGACTGTTTCTGAGATGGGTACTTCCACTTATGGCACTTCAATACTTGGTCTCGCATCCACAGGTCTCTCGTTTGTGGAAGGGGGTGTATCGACCTTTCGTCACTTCAGGGGTTCCGTGACCCAGGGTGTCTCGACGACTATTAGTGTTACGGAGAGCATGCCACTGACCAGGGGCTTTTCCTATGATTATGATGGGGTTTCTGCCTCTACTTCTTTTTTCGCGACAAAGGACCCCGGGGGTCCTTCGCTCGGAGTCCCCACTGGGGTGAGTTCTTTTCTTGAGCCACTGGCTCTGGGTGGTTCATCAGCTACGCCTACTTCCTCTCAGGCATGGAAGGATTATATGCACATTCGTCAAGGGTGGGACGTCGGTATTTATCGCCGTGCTCCCTTTTTTGGTCCTGCTGACAGTTTCATGACTTCACTTTCCGACTTTGGGGTAAAATTTTCGGGTGCTGTTCTCGATCGGTCTCATGTGGGGTTAACTGAGTCTGCTGATCTTCCTACTATTTCTCCGGATTCAATTCTCCAAATCCGAGTTGACCGAGGCGACTTTCCCTATTCCAACGTTGAGGTTAAAACCCCCGGAGGACCTACAGAGGAGTGGGCCAGTTGGGTTGACTACGTTCTAAGCGTTCCTGATTACGTGGCTATTCTCAGGGAGGTGGGGCTCTTCACCGCCATCAGCAGTCTGAAGTCCTGCACCCTTTTTAAACACGGTTCTTCCCTCAATCTCTTATTGTCCCGGTGGAGTATGGAGTCTCACACCTTTGTTACGGGCTGGGGAGAATTTACTGTTACTCTCGAAGATATATGTGAGTTGTACGCCCTTCCTTTCTTTGGGCAACAGGTCTTTACTGATGACTGCGAGGACTCCCTAGAGCAGGAGTTGGTGGGGGAGTTACGGTCATCTCTCGGGGAGTGCTCGAGATATGTGGCCATAAATGTAACGGGTCATTCCAAGCATTCCTTTGCCAAATGGCAAAGATATTGGTTCAGAGACTTTGAGCAGTTGCCAAAGGGGGAGACTTCTCGTGCAGCGCCCAGATCCCAGGATGGTCCTAAGCTTCACTCTCCTGCACATTTAGCCGCTTTCCTTGTTACGTTCCTGACTCGGTTCCTTCTTCCAGGTAAGCCTGAAGACTGTCCCCGCGAACTTCTTTTTAGGTTGGCTGTGCGATTGTCTCGCGGTAGACCAGTACCCATAGCTGCCCTGACCTTGGGTTCTCTTTACACCTGGATAGACCGAGCACACATAGATGTAGAGAGGTCCTGCGGTCGGTATGATGTTGCTAATCATGTCAACGGCCCTTTCTTGATGGCCTTTTTGTTTGAGCATTTCCCCCACTTTACTTCAGGGGCTCACGCTTGTCATAGCGACGCTGCGAGGCTTCTTCGGTGGCATAAAAAAACTCCCAAGCAGTCTTTGGGAATGTTGATTGATGATATCGAGGAATTTCAGTTTCGGCCTTATACCAAGCGCCCAGGGGGTACTTTCAGCTGGCTTTCTTTCCCTGGTGATGGTGGAACCTTCTATTGTCCTTCCGCAGTGGGGTCAGTTTCCACGTGTCCCCATATTAATGTGATGACGATGCTCTTACCATGTCACCTTCCTTCTTGGACCGAGTTAGGCCCCCGTGCTGAATTTTACCATTCCGAGAGGGCCAGACGACAGTTTGGTTATGATCAGGGTGTCCACACTCCTCCTCTTCCTACCTACAGCAGTCATTCTGAGGCATTCTCCGAGGCTTGCGCGAGCTTTACTCTTCAGGGGTTATTCCGCAGGGTCAGTGGTTTGGGTGGTCTCTATGTGCCTACCAGTGATTATCAGCCTTCATTCACTTCATCCTGGTTCCTTCTTTGGCAGCAGCAGGTTCGTCTTATTCAAGAATGTGTAGTTGGCCCTCCTCATGAGACTAACCCCACTAAATATACCAGAGCTCAGTTTTTGGTCAGGCGAATGCAGAAAGAGCCTTGGTTTCTCAGTACCACTTCTACGCCACCCTTGGAGCAGGCCATCCCTATTTTAGTCAAACCTCTCATTGACGAGTCACTTCCGCCTCCGTCGACTGATCTTCCCCTTGTGAAGTCTAAAAGCCAACCGAAAAGCAAAGGGAAGGCGGGCATCTCTACTGCCAGCAAAAGGAAGCATCCTGACACCGATGTTTCCAATTTTGTTCCTGCTACTACTGATTCTCCTCCTTCTTCTCCTGTGAGGACCCGGGCTGCGAAGAAAAAGAAAGGAAGTGGCGCTGGCATAGCTGCTTCCTCTACGGTGGACCAAGGTTACTCCTCGCCGAGCCTTACTTCCCAGGAGACGCGGGTCGCGTCCATTCCTATTGCAGAAGGTACTATATTACAGCCTCCTTTACTTAGTGGAACCAGTTCTTGCGGGGTTCTTTCATCTCCCTCCCCTTCATTGGAAGAGGAACTAGTTGATTATGGAAGCACCCCTTCCTATGACGACCATAGTTCTTCTTCGGGTGATATGGGCGGCCTGGGTTTCCATAGCGAAAGCACTACTGACACTTATACTTTGTTATCAGTCTCCAGAGAGTCTTCTAGCAATGATGAGGCCTCCCGTTCTCCTGGGGGGGTCAGCCCCACCCATCTCCCTTATAGCCAGACTACGCGCCCTGTTACTGTAAGCGTTCTCTCTTCACTTGTCTATATTTTTTTTTGCATATGATTTTTCTTTCTCCCCTTCACCATATATATGGATATATTTTCATTTAAAGCATTCGGTTATGTTTGTGCAGGCCACTTCCATCGAGGCAGGTGGTTCTCCTCTTCCCCCACTACGACCGACGCCCTTTCAGCGGGAGAGGAACTCCATGCTCATTTCCTCCCGGGGACTGTTTAGAGAGGTTTGCTGTTTCCTCAGTTCATTTAACATCTGTTGTAATTTATTCATCTCCTAACTGCCTTTTGGTTGCGTATACTGTCGCTTCCTCGCAGCTTTCGTCCGTGCATTTTACCGTCACTCGGACCACTCCTGTGTCTTCCCCTTCTCCTCAGGTATGCCTCGTTATTTTCAAAACTTTCATAGCGTCATTTCCTTTTGTATTCCGTCTTTTTATTTACCCATTTATCATGCGTAGAGGGCTGTGTCTTCGGGCGTTGCCACATTGTCCTCTCTTGTCTCGGCGGTGGGTGCTTCTGCAGCTGAGCCCCTGGAGGCCTCTTCATCTGAGGTAGTACTTATTTTTTTTTTGAATATTCGTTTCCTCTCCGCAGGAGTCTTAATGGCTCTTGGACTTTCTTCTCAGGAAGGGGCTCCTCCCTTAGCTGGCGTTATCGCCCCGAGTTTATCCTCTTCGGGGAGGATTTCCATCCCTAGGGTCCGCGTATCTATGGACGGCAGACCTTTGGTTCAGGCGATTTCTCGGGGCCCCATATTTACCGTGTCCTCAACCAGTGAGCCCACACTTCAGGTCAGTCTTTTCTGTCAAAGGAATGGGATCTCCTTTTCCTCGAACATGCAATAAACAACATATTTTCATTCCTTGCAGGCTATCAGTACAGCCCCTACTGCGCCGACTGTCCTTTTTCGTGCTTCCCCCTTGGATGGGGTTCAGGTATTCTTTTATTTTCTTAGTTCTATTTTCTTATCTGTCCAGCCTGCATATATCGTAGCCCTCTTTTACTTTGTCGCAGTTATCTCTGGGAGCTGTTTCGAGTGCGGCTCCTGCCACTGCCATTTCAGCAGCCCCTATACACGAGCTGGTTTGTCCTGTTGTTGCGCCTCCTCAGGTAGCTGTCTCTACGGTGCCTGAGGTTGAGGTAGCTTCTTCGGAAGTATTGGTTACCGAGGCAACCTCTTCTGGAGCATCAATCAGTGTTGTTGCCCCTACGGGGGCCCCTGCTCCTCCTTCTATGACCGTTGCGGAGGGCATTGTTCAGGTACCGTGTATAAGACTGGCATACCCCCTCTTTTTACTATTCCCCCTTTCTTTTCTTCTTGCGCATACTGTGCAAGCATTCCTACAATACCCTTGTCTCATTGTTTCCAGGTGTGTGAGGATACTCCGGTGACTGTGGAGTCTGGCGGCGGGGCAGCTGTGAGAGAGGTACTAGACTGGCGTACCCCCTCTTTTACTATTCCCCTTTTCTTTTCTTCTTGCGTATACTGTGCAAGCATTCCTATAACACCCTTGTATCATTGTTTCCAGGTGTGTGAGGATACTCCGGTGACTGTGGAGTCTGGCGGCGGGGCAGCTGTGAGAGAGGTACTAGACTGGCGTACCCCCTCTTTTTACTATTCCCCTTTTCTTTTCTTCTTGCGTATACTGTGCAAGCATTCCTATAACACCCTTGTCTCATTGTTTCCAGGTGTGTGAGGATACTCCGGTGACTGTGGAGTCTGGCAGCGGGGCAGCTGTGAGAGAGGTACTAGACTGGCGTACCCCCTCTTTTTACTATTCCCCTTTTCTTTTCTTCTTGCGTATACTGTGCAAGCATTCCTATAACACCTTTGTCTCATTGTTTCCAGGTGTATGAGGATACTCCGATGACTGTGGAGACTGGTAGTGGGGCAGCTGTGAGAGAGGTACTAGACTGGCGTACCCCCTCTTTTTACTATTCCCCTTTTCTTTTCTTCTTGCGTATACTGTGCAAGCATTCCTATAACACCCTTGTCTCATTGTTTCCAGCTGTATGAGGATACTCCGATGACTGCGGAGACTGGTAGTGGGGCAAGTGCGGAGGGAGATCACAGTTCTGAGTTCACTCCTTTAGTCGGTGATGCTGATTCTGGTGGGGAGTCTTCTTTTCTTCCCTCTGAGGCGGGGTCTCGCCACTCTGAGGGCGATGATGAAACAGAGGACGCTGCGACTATTTCTAGTAGGCTATGGCGTGAGGAGCTACCAGGCCGCTTCAGGGTACACGAGCGTCAGCTCTTGGATCTCATCTTGGAGCACCACCCTGAGACGTTCACTTCTCAGAGTATACTCCAGGTTGACAGTCTTACGGCCTTCAACCTGAGAGCTCTTGCCAGCCATGTTCATGAGTTCTTGGCTACCTCCCCTGCTAAGCTGACTAACTCTTCTATCTTGCTATTCTTGGATGCTCTCCGCGACTTACAGCAGTTCTATCATTTTCGTTTGGATTGGCTTGACGCGGGGGTTCGCCCCTTCCTGAGTGTTCCTTTCCGGAAGATAGTGAGGTTTCACACGTCCCGGCAGTCCAGGGTTGAGCAACGACACGCTGAGGCTACGAGGATCCGGAATAAGATCGCCCTACTGCGGGTGAAGCTTGCCAGACTTGAGTCTGGCGATGAGGAGGATGATGCTAAATCCGTCCGGTTGGAGGAAGAGTTTCTACGGGAGGCTGGTCCGTTATATGCTGGCGCCATCGCGCGCGATGATTTATTTTTTGTGGTTTCTAGCCGATAGGCTACTTCTTGCTTTGTAGTGCTCAGAATTCTATATGTACATCACTTATCATTCATGTATGAGGCGCTTTGTTTCTTCTGCACTTTCTTTTTCTTTTGTTCTCCCTTTATGCTGTGGGTGTTTGTTGTACGTGACTTGCTCTAATTTTTGTGAGCCTTTAGTCTACTGGTGGCTACCCCATATACTGCGGGGTATTTGCATTGATGTGAAAAGTTATGTATTATCATTTTGTACACATTTTTTTTTGAATGCACCTCTTATAACTGTGAGGTGTTGGCCTGTGACTTTCTTGGGTTGCCCCTCTGTCTGTGGGGGTATTCCTACATATTACTGCTTATAGTCATAGAGGCTGGGTTGGGGAGGAGGGTGACCCCCTCCCCTTTCTGGAAGCCTGATTTTATCATAAAACTATATTAATTTATGTCTGGGGGACTTTGCTCATTATACTCTCTTAGGATGGACTTACCTCCCAAGTGTAGTGAGCAAAGTTCCCGACCTCTCTTTTTTTTTACTCTCTTCTAACTTAATAGGGAGCGTATATGTATGTATAAATAAGTAAGCGAAATAAACGTCAAAATGACCAAAAACGTTGCTATTTCATTTCTTTTACTTTTGTCTATCGTTTACAGTGTAGTATTGCTTCAAAAAACAAAAAACTTTTTTGGTGTAGGAGCAATCCTTGACATCCGTTGCCGACATGCAAAATACAAACAAAACTTGTTAGTTGATACTAAGCATAGTACCTCTTCAGCCACTTGCAGTTGATGGACTGGAGGCAATCACTCTCAGGTTCTGATATCTGGCAGTAGCCCGACTTCCCCACTCCTCTGACAATAAAAGGGCCTTCCCAGTTAGGTTTGAATTTGGACGCCGACATGCTACGGAGATGGTGGGTTGATGCTCGTAGGACTAGATCTCCCACCTGGAATTCCCTAGGCTTAACCAAATTTTCATAGGCTCTGGACAGTTGCTGAGTGTAGACTTTGAAATTCTCTCTCGCCTTGTCCCTGTGCTCATCTAGTGCCTCCAGCTGCACATGCCTAGGATCTGGAATGAGCCCATTGCTAAGAGAAATTCTGGCCGAAGGTACCGCCAGTTCCACTGGTAAGACAGCTTCGGTCCCATACACTAGAGAGAAGGGAGTGAAACCTGTTGGCTTTCTCTTCGAAGTACGATAGGCCCATAACACCATAGGCAGCTTCTCATCCCATGCCCCCGGCATGTCTTCTAGCATCTTTTTCAGAATATTTATCAGGGTCTTATTAGTAGCTTCCGCCTGGCCATTGCCCTTGGGGTAGGATATGGTTGAGCTATTATGCACAATCTTATACTTGTCCGTGAGGAGAGCCATCTCTTTGCATACAAATTGCTTCCCATTATCCGTTAGGATCACTTTGGGTATACCAAACCTACATATGATATACTCTTTTATAAACTGGGTTACCACTTGGGCAGTGACCCTCCTTAAAGGAATGGCCTCCGCCCATTTGGTATACAATTCTGTAGCCACAATGATAAAGGTCTTTCCATGAGATGCTGGGGCGATCTTACCCACCAGGTCGAACGCCCATGTGTGGAAGGGATAGGGGGTTGCCAAGCTTTGTAGGCTGACGGAGGGAGCGTGCACCATGTTTCCGTGCACCTGGCATGCTCTACACTTTTTCACGTATCCAATGGAGTCAGCCTCCATGGTCGGCCAGTAGTATCCCAACGTCATCAGCTGATCATACAGCTTGGCGCCTCCCATGTGGGAGGGCTCATGAGCTTCTTTCAGCACCTTTTCCACTTCCTCTTTGGCTACGCACCTTAACGCCTTCTCATTATACCCTTTCCTATACAGCTCTCCTTTGACCAAGTAGAAACGTGCTACCCTTTTTCTAAGGTAGATTTCATCCGCTCTCTCGGCGGGCAGCTCCCCATTCTTCAGATACGCTAGGTACGGCTGTCTCCAATCTTCGAAGGCTTCCACGAAGTTAGCTTCCGTCGGCTGATCAAAATTAGCTTGGCACTTTAGACAACTTTGCTGCAAGCGGGCCGCTTCTACGCTCATGGAGGGCCAAAAATACCCGCTTCGCTGCAGTCTTCTGTAAAGGGGGATATCTGTATCTCCGCAGTGCCTCTGGTGCATTTCTATTAACCTCTCTTTGGCTTCCAGCTCCCCTACGCACCGTGCCAGAAACCCTCCGGGACTCTTGAAATAGAGAGTTCCCTGCAGCACATGATAGTTGGCTAACTCCAAAGTTTTCATTGCCCCTTCTCTGGTTTCCAGTTGCCTCTCCACCAAACGCCTCCAGTCTTCCGGCTCGTCACTTGGGAATAGGGACTTTACGGTAGTAGGCACTGTTCTCCGCCTAACGGTGATGGTTGCTTCTGACTCCTCCATGTCCAACTTTTGTGCTATGGTGGCGAGCGCGTCAGGGTGCCTGTTCATCGTTCGCGCCTGCCTCTCCACAGTTACTTCCAAGAATTGTCTCAGCAGTCGTTGGATGATGTGTCTGTACGGCGCTAAGTTGGCATGTTTAAGGGAAAACTCTCCATTGACCTGCCTTACTACCAGATTGGAGTCTCCTCGTATATACAATACCCTGATCCCTCTTCTGAGCGCTTCCAACATGCCTAGAATGAGGGCTTCGTACTCAGCTTCATTATTTGAGCATTTAAAATCTAACTTGAAAGAGAGGGTAATCTTCTCCTTCCCATCTGACAGTATGACGCCAGCCCCACCTGTTCCTTGTGCACTAGAACCATCAAATTCCATAAACCACTTCTTCACCTCCTCCGCCATGCATGCTTGGAAACTTTCTCCGGGTAGCTCTTCACTAGGTGGTTCGAAAACCCCACTCGGGAAGTGGGCCAGCAGATCTGCTACCGCCTGGCTCTTGATGGCTTTAGGTACTACGCACTTTAGATCATACTCTGACAAAATCAAAAACCACCTTGTTGCTCGTCCCACGAGTATAGTCCGCGCGAGGAGGTACTTGATGGGATCACACTTAGTGATTATGTGAATGGTGAAGGCTAAAAGGTAGTGTCTCAACTTCTGGGCTACAAATACCAGCGCCAGGCAGTGCCTCTCAACGCTGGTGTATCTCGATTCTGTCCCGGATATTACTCTTGATAGGTAGTAAACCGGCCTTTCCATTCCTTCCTTCTCTTGCGCCAAGAGGGCCCCTATCGACCTCTCTGTAGAAGTGAGGTAGAGCAGCAGTGGCGCTCCGGCTTCGGGGGGAATCACCGTGGACGGAGAGGCTAGGATTTCTTTAATCCTTCTGAACGCACTCTCTTGCCTCTCTCCCCAAACCCACTTGGCTTTGTCTTTTAGTAGAGGCGCGAACGGATGAGTTACTTCTGCCAACGCAGGTATAAACCTCCGCAGGTAAGATACCTTTCCCAGGAAGCTCTTAAGTTGTCTCTGACTCTTGGGCGGTGGCATCATCATAATGGCTTTCATCTTCTCTGCATCCACTTACACCCCTTGTCTATTTACCACTAAACCTAAGAATTTCCCTGCAGTAACCCCAAAGGCACACTTTGAGGGGTTCATTCTCATCTTATACCGACGACACCTCTCGAATACTCTCCTGAGATCTTGAATGTGCTTGCTTTCTTTCCTAGACTTCACCACCAAATCATCCACATAGAATTCTAGTATGTCATGAAATAAGTCGTGAAAGATTGCCATCATGTTCCGCTGGTATGTGGCCCCAGCGTTCTTCAATCCGAAGGGCATGACTGTATAGTGAAAGTTCCCTAACGGCGTGCGGAAGGCAGTCTTCTCTGCGTCGGAGGGGTCCATCTTAATCTGGTTATATCCAACATACCCGTCCATGAAGCTATACATCTCATGTCCCGCGGTGGAATCCACTAAGCTGTCTATGCTGGGTAGTGGGAATTCATCCTTAGGACATGCCCTATTCAAGTCACGAAAGTCTACACAGATTCTGATTTGGGTCTTATCTTTCTTTGCCACAGGCACTATGCTGGACAGCCATATGGGGTGCTGAATAGGCTTGATGAACCCTGCCGCTAACAATTTCTCCACCTCAGCCTTTATTTTTAAATCAAGGTCTGCTTTATATGTGCGTGTGGCTTGCCTTACCGGAAGGGCATTGGGAAGGATGTTCAATCTATGAGAGCTCACTTCTGCGTCTATTCCCGGCATCTCCGTGTACTTCCAAGCAAATACATCAGTGAACTCCTTAAGTAGCTCAATGAGCTCTTCCCTCTGCTTCGGTTCCAGGCACTTGGAAATTAGGATGGGTCTACTCTCGCCCTCTTCCGACCCCAACTTGATTTCCTCTAACTCCTGCAGCTGCTCTCTGGGTCCGTCTTGCATGCACTCCGGCGCCTCTTCTGGTTCTTCCACATGCTCAACAATATGGGATTCGTCAACAATAAAACACTCGGGCGCCGGGTCGATGCTCTCGTCCCAGAACATCGCCCACGCAGACCGTTATAAACGGTAAATGACTTTTCCATTGGGCAAAACCACTTTCTTGCAAGTTCGAGGAGGCCTAGCTACCTCCTCTACCTTCCTCTTGCCTTTTTCTATGTGGGGAATTATTCTTTCCCCTAGACGATCATGAACGGATTTTTTCTGCGGGACCCTTCCCTCAGCTATCTCGCTTCCTGCTAGCTTTCTCGTAGAGACCTTTCTTTCCTCGTCCAACTCGGTGTAAAAGGCGGCATCTACCAGGTGGGCCTCCTCAACTGCGAAGGGTCTCTGCGTGGCCTTGATCACTATCTCTGCACCTCTAATATTTGCCTTCGCGCACTGATGGTAGGTGGAAGGCACTACGCCGTGAGTGTGCATCCACACCCTTCCAATGAGTAATTGGTAGCTGGTGTCAGCGTTAATAACATGAAATTTGATGTGGGAGGTGAAATTTCCCAACTTAATTCCCACATTCACATATCCGATTGACTGCATTCCGGCGTTGTCAAATCCGGAGATTACTAGCGGTACCGGGACCACCTTCTCCTGGTCAATTCCCGTTTCATATAACGTACTAATGGGCATAATGTTAATGGATGCTCCTCCATCCATCAACGCCCTAGGAAACGAGACTCCATTAATTATGGCTGTGACGTATAACGGGCGATTGTGGAAGTAAGGCACTGCCCTATCCGCTTCTGAAAACACCACTTCAGAGGTATACTTCTTAATCATCCTTCCCATTGGCCCCTGCTAATTTAGCGAAGGGTCTCCATGCTGCTGCACCGCCTCCAAGACTTTCCTCGTGATGGACACCCTCGTGTCGTACTTCACCCCTATCTGGTCGAAAAACCACTTGAACTTGGGGCTCCTTGCTATGGCCTCACATTCAGAATCTAAGTCTACCTCGTACGTCTGGGCACTGCAAACATACTCCGCTTCAGAGGTCCCTCCCTCGTCTAGAGAGAGGATGACGTCTACCTCGCCTTCTGAGAGACTGACTTCCTCAGCTTCCCCGCTCCCGCTTTCATACTCCGGAGTGAAGAACCACTCCTCTTGCTTTCTTTCCAGCTGAAGTCTGCTTAGTGACAGATTTTCTAACTCCTCGCATAACTGCTCGCCGTCCTCCCGTTTCACAAGACTTCTCGCAGCTTCTTCGTCATAGGCAACTACCATGTTGGCAGTTCCAAAATGATGCGTAGGGAGGGGGTTCTCGTTAACGTCCACGGGGGGTATCTGCAAGGTACCTCTGGCCATCTGCTCACCAATGATCCTTCTCAAGTAGTAACAATCTTTGGTAGAGTGCTGCACTCGTTGGTGCAATTCGCAGTACTTCGGGTTGGCCTTGTCAGCTGCAGTGGGGATCTCTACTTTTAGGTTGGGGGGTCCTGTTACGCCTTCTCGAACCAGGGTGCGGTAACAATCCATGGCCTCCGCTACGCTGCACGGTAGTGGCGGCGGGACATCCTCCCCGAACTTTCTCTTGTTGCCGGGACTGTCAGTACTGGCCCCGGGACCTCCCTTCTTCCCTTTGTTACTCCCGTCCACATAGTTAACCGCCTGCCTCCTCGTAACTTGAAACCTCCCGGGAGTCGGTGGAACTTGTGTCCTCCAACCCGGGGTTCTCGGTTTGATTATCATAGCGATATTGCTGGCAGCCCTAGTGAATTCTCTGAAAGTCCCATCTCTAGTTTCGTTGATCAAATGCAGCTTGTACTCTTCCGAGAGTCCTTCCACACATATTTGTAGCAACCTGGCCTCCGCCACGTCCTCGTGAACATCTAAGGCCCTCTCGCGAAATCGCTTGATGTAGTGCATCAATTCCTCTCCTGGCTTCTGGACCTCTTGCGCCAGGTGCCTCAGTGTAAATTCATCCTCCGCTACAAAAAACTTCTGGAGAAACTGCCTGTGCATCTCTTCCCAACTAGGGACGCTGTTAGGCGCCAAGTGGGAATACCATGTATAGGCTTTCCCAGTGAGAGTTTTAGAGAACTCTCTCAATCTCAGGCTCTTGTCGCCAGCGTGTACTCCCAGGTACTCGACGAACCTCTTCACGTGTTCTCGAGGGTTCTCCCCCCTACCGCCAAACTTGATAAATTTTGGTGGAATATACCCCTCAGGGTATGGCTTCTCACTTACTTCCTGTGGATAGGGGTCTTGTAATTCCTCGTATAGGTAGGAACCCTCTCTTTGAGAGGAGGAGAGGAGCTTCCTCACTTCTTCCATAATAACAGCCTTGGAGGGTGATTCCTCCAAACATGTGGTTTTAGGAACTGGAGAACCTGTTGGCGCCAGGACATGCTCCGGCGCCGCCTTCCGAGACGGAATCGTCTCTGCCGGAATCGTAATAGGAGTGGCTACCCCTCCAGAAGGGGCAGCAGCAGGTGTCACACAACCTTGACCCAAGTTTGATAGATCCACGTTGTTTTGCTTTAAAAAGTCAAAAAACATTGCCATAAGGTTCATACCTGCCATTGGAGCCACTGCTTGCAAACTGGTCTGGCCTCCCTGAGGCGCTGGCGCCTTGGCTCCGGTCACCACCACGTCTTCCTGAGTAGTCTGGTCACTGTGAGCTCCATTACCGGATGGAATGTCCTCAAAAACCAACTGCTTGGAGACATTGAAACCTTCTTTGTCCATGGAAATGAGAATACCTCCCCAGCAGAGTCGCCAAATGTAGGAGGGTAGTGAGACTGGGGTCTATGAATAACTGGAAAGGGTGAGGCGTGACCCACTCCAATGGACGCTGTCTGCAAGTCTTCAAGGTCTCCCGGTGCAACTTCTGAAGAAAACTTCTCCTTCTGGTAACAATGGAACTCAAGCTTCAACTCACTCCCTGCAAGAAGATGAACTTTCACAGCAAAAATAGCAATTTTCTCAAGGGAAACACCTGAGAGTGATGGCTGTCAGTGGGGAGTGAAGGAACAAGGCACTCAACACTAAGAGAATGAGCAGGGAGAGAATACTAGGTAGGTCTGGTGATATTTTAGCAGAGTAACAGTGCAATTTTTCTTGTCCCCCTTTTGACCTTGCCCAGGGGTCTATTTATACATGGGCGTAAGGGGTGAGCTGGCGATTTTGGGCGCCAAAATTGAGAGAGTTGGTGGGGAACAATGTCTGAAGTGTACCATTTGTCCCTACCTGCAGGCAGCTGCCTGTCCCCTCTGCAGGCGCCACCTGGCACCGACCAAAACTCAAAAAGCACATATGTCCCCTAATGGAGACAAAATAACAGATTTTGTAGTTATCTTTTGAAACGGTAACTTGTGGTGCAATTTTGCAAATCTTTGAGAGAGAGGACCTTAAGGCCTCACTCCCTCTAAAAAGTGTTATTTTTCTTGAGAGAGACCTCGAGGACCCCCTCTTCTGGAAAAGTCATTTTTCTTGTAAAGAGTTTATTTTTTGTGCGTAGCCTCGAGTGGCTTCTGGGTCTTCCTACTAGTATTCTATCATTCCTATAGTGCTAAGTGGTTGAGCTTGCTCAACATACCTTGTCCCTCAGCCGCCAAGCCAAAACTCCCAGGAGGTCCCGACGCGCCTGTTCGAGCCCTGCTTGCTCGACTGGGCAACCTGTGCAAGAAAGTAAAGTGTTAGTGCTGTTGTTTATTTAGAGCCTGCTGTTTCATGATGGAAACTCCTGTAGCAGCGCTTCTCGAATAACGTTTCTGTAGTACGATTGTGGTGGCGCAGACGCTTGAAGCGGCGCCGACCCTTGTCCTGGCGCCGTTGCTCGGAGTGGCGCTGATGCTGCGAGGCGGCGCCGACCCTTGTTGCGGCACCGACGCTCGAAGTGGCGTTGACGCTTGAAGTGGTGCTGACGCCCGAGGTAGCGCTGATGCTTGAATCGATGCTGATATGTGAGGCGGCGCCGACCCTTGTCCTGGCGCCGACGCTCGAAGTGGCGCTGACGCGTGAGGCGGCGCCGACCCTTATCCCGGCGCCGATGCTCGAAATGGTGCCGACGCTCGAAATGGCGCTGACGCTTGAGGTAGCGCTGATGCTTGAACCGGCGCTGACAGGTGAGGCGGCGCCGACCCTTGTTGCGGCGCCGACGCTCGAAGTGGCGCTGACGCCTGAGGTAGCGCTGAGGCTTGAATCCGTGCTGACAGGTGAGGCGGCGCCGACCCTTGTTGCGGTGCCGACGCTCGAAGTGGCGCTGACGCCTGAGGTAGCGCCGAGGCTTGAATCCGCGCTGATAGGTGAGGCGGCGCCGACCCTTGTTGTAGCGCCGACGCTTGAAATGGCGCCGACCCTTGTCCCGGCGCCGACGCTCGAAATGGCGCTGACGCTTGAGGTAGCGCTGATGCTTGAACCGGCGCTGACAGGTGAGTCGGCGCCGACCCTTGTTGCGGCGCCGACGCTCGAAGTGGCGCTGATGCCTGAGGTAGCGCCGAGGCTTGAATCCGTGCTGACAGGTGAGGCGGCGCCGACGCTCGAAGTGGCGCCGACCCTTGTCCCGGCGCCGACGCTCGAAATGGCGCTGACGCTTGAGGTAGCGCTGATGCTTGAACCGGCGCTGACAGGTGAGGCGGCACCGACCCTTGTTGCGGCGCCGACGCTCGAAGTGGTGCTGACGCCTGAGGTAGCGCCGAGGCTTGAATCTGCGCTGACAGGTGAGGCGGCGCCGACCCTTGTTGCGGCGCCGACCCTTGTTGTGGCGCCGACGCTCAAAGTGGCGCCGACGCTCGAAGTGGCGCCGACCCTTGTCCCGGCGCCGACGCTCAAAGTGGCGCTGACGCTCGAAATGGCGCTGACGCTTGAGGTGGCGCCGACACTCGAAGTGGCGTTGACGCCCGAGGTAGCGCTGACCCTTGCGGTGGCGTAGGGACTCGCCGCGGTGCTGACACTTGCGGTGGCTTTTGGACTTCTGGGTGGCCTCGCGGGTACCTCTCGGATGTTATTTAATAATAAAACATATTTATTTTATTTTGCTTTTTTTTCTGTTTATAACACCCTTCTACACAATCGTTAAAAACTTTTAACTTAACTACTCTTTTTTAACGACAATAAATAAAGCATCCACAGTTTAATGCGTAAATGAAATAAAAAGGAAAATGAAATGAACTATAATAACCGAACACTCGGTTCAAATCATACAACCATATCGAATAAGTGCGAAGAACAAATAAAATAAGTTGGACCATTGGCCCGAGTGTTTATACAATACCTCCTATCTAGAGTACAAGGAAAGAAGCATCTACTGAGAACCCGCAAGCATCCACAGCTGCTGCAGCAGACGTCCCTGTGTCTGGACATATATATATATATATATAATATATAAAGAAAGAAAGGAGAGTAGATAGACGGGTCAGAGCCCGAATTTTGAAAATATTTTGCAAGTGCATAAATGCTTTATTTTTAGAAAAATAGTTTTATCTCATATTTAAATTGGTATCGCACTCCCATGAGATACCCCTCACCTCTCCTCTAATAGTGCACACCTAACGCACCCTAATAACATGCCCTAGTCAAGCTATCCCAGCCTAACTACTCTAATTTACCCATATACTATCTACCCTAGATAGTCCAAGTAATGTACTAAGGGCTAAACTTCACTCCAGTCTCAACGCTATGCAATGTTCGTGCGTGGGGTGTCTTGCAAAGCGAAATCCAAACAAGGAACCCCCCCGATAAACTACTACGCGGCACGATCGATCGTCGAGATCCGTCAATCCTATCAAAGGATTTATTGGATATCTCCAATGATACCCTTCACTCTAAGTGAAATCAACAAATATCTATATTCCCAAATTATCCTAATTATCTCCTAGGATACACTTAACAGCATTAGATATAATGATGCTTTCTATAAGCATAATTATACAGGCCCATATGCCTTCTAGAAATATCCTTGGGATTTATCTCACCGGATCAACCTTAAATTCCATGAGTTAAGGATTTCATTTCCTTGAACCCCCAAGACTACACCTAGTCCAATTAATCATTTAGAAGTTCCCAATATAATTTAGGAACCCTAATCCATCAATTTTTACAAATATTCTAGTTTCCTCGAAAACATAGATTAAGGGTTATATACTAAAAACCCTTAATTTACCCTCCTAAATTACCTTAATTTAGGGACCATAAAATCCTAATAGGTCCTCTAGGTTATCACCTAATTAACCTCAAAGCAAGATGAAATGGAATCTATCCCATCCAAATCATCCTTGAAAAATTGTCCAATTTCAGCAAGGGTCGATCGATCGACCCATGGTCGTCGATCGATCGATCGAGCCCCCATGATCGATCGATCGATCATGTCGAGCAGCTTCTTCTCCGAGAAGATGTTCGGCCATGGAAGCTTCCCCCAAGATTCCATCTCTTCACCCAACGACCTACAACTTCTACTAACAACAAATGCACCTATAATACGGGTGCTAAACATCCTAGAACCCGGAATCACCCAATATTTTTGGTTAATTTCTAAATTTCTCTAATTTACCAATATTAGGGGTTTATTCGTTTTATCTCCCGAAAACCCGTTTTATCCACGAATACCCAACCCAAAATCATTAGGGTTTGTTATACCAACAATGATATGAGATATTTATGCTCAAAAATAAATAAAGCAAGTAAACACTTGCCTCGTGGATAAAATCCGACGTCCTCGAGCCGAATCCCGCGGAGGCCGGCCGGAATCTCCCCCTTTTTCCTCTTTTCTTCCCTCTCTCTCTCTTCCCTCTCTTCTTTCTTCTTTCTCCCTCTCTTCCTCTTTATATAGAGAGAAAAAGGGTTTTAACCCCTTAGAACCCAAAAACGACTCGTTTACCCAATTACGAGCCTATTTAACTCCAAAATTACTCGAAACTCAATTTCGACAATCGGACACTCTTTTCTGACTATCTCGGAGATTCCGAGACTCATGGCGCAGTCGAAATTTCCATCCGAGGTACTTGATCACAAATCACTATTCTAACCCAAAATAATTAAATGCGGGTTTTCTACTCAAAATCTTACCTCTTTTGTTGCTATACTCCACGGCGACATATAATTAAATTACTTCGACCTATATAGTCCCAAAATAATTTATAACACGCTTCGAAAATCATTAAATCCTCGAAAATCCCAAAAATCACTATTTCGAGAAATTCTCCAAATTCCAAATTATACTTAATTATGGAATTTAATTGTCTCCAAAAGGGCGGGTTGTTATAGAGTTCCATTGTATTATGATGTGCACCACGTCTAAAGAGTCAAGGGATGTTCTCCAATTAATACATGAGGGTACCAAAGTGGTTAAGGTATATAAGTTACAAAATTTGACTACCCAATTTGTGAAACTTGTGATGTCCGAGTCTGAATGTTTTGACAAGTTTTATGCTAGGTTATTGGACATAATCAACATAAGTTTTAATTTGGGTGAGAAAATTGATGAAACGAGGGTTGTTAAAAATATTTTGAGGTCAGTTCCATCTTATTTTATTCCTAAGGTCATTTTTTTAAATTCTTTGGGGATATTAGATACACTTAGATTAGAAGAACTCGTAGGATACTATTAAACTTATAAGATTGACTTGTTTCCCAAAACCGTTAAGCCTAAGGATAGAGGGATTGCACTTAAAGCATAATCTAGAAAAGGTGAGGAAGTTTCAAGGAAGAAAGAGAGAGTTTGTGAGTCCAAGTGTGAGGGAGAGTTTACTATTGATGATGTGGCCATGTTTGCTAAAAAATTTAAAAAGTTTCTTAAATTTTCCAAAGAAAATTCTTCCAATAAAAAGATGTTTGGGAAAAATGAAAAGAAAGAAGAGGCCAGTGATAGCGGTGACAAATAGAAAGAAGAAGATGAGAGATGTTTGAGTGCGAGGGAAAAGGTAACAAAGCAATTGAATGTCACACTATGCGAAAGAGAAATCGTAAGAAAGTTTCTATGCCAGCCACTCTTAGCGATAGTGATGAGGAGGTGAATGATTTCGGGGATGATTCATCATATGATCAGTATGTTGCCTTTATGGGAAATCACGTGAGCACACCTAGTTTATCCGACAACGATGAGGATACTTATGTACATGAGAGCCCTAATGATTATTGATGTTTTAAGTGAGTGTGCGAGTGAGATTGAGAGTGAGGGTGAAAGCGATCTCTAAAAGGCGTTTATAGATCTGTACGCCGAGACCTTAAAGATGAAGAAATTGTATAAAGAGTTAGGTCTTAAGGTGTTAAATTTAGAGAGATAT
Organism: Sambucus nigra; assembly: GCA_949130495.1. Taxonomy (NCBI): domain Eukaryota; kingdom Viridiplantae; phylum Streptophyta; class Magnoliopsida; order Dipsacales; family Adoxaceae; genus Sambucus; species Sambucus nigra. The sequence goes on along the minus strand of OX422207.1, from coordinate 301,893,837 downwards.
AGATGGAGGATTTTTTAGGGAATTTGAGGTTTCAGCGAGTCAACTTAATAAGGTGAAGGTTTCTTTGCATGAGCAATTGATCATCGTAGGTCAGTAAAAGAGTGAACTTGAAGCCAGTGTGTTAAAACTAGAGACAGATAACGAACGTGCCCAGGAGATCAAGTTCACTATATAGCATACATATAAGAAGGTAGGAAGATGTTACTCGGTCCCTCTTTGGGTAATGTTAAGAGATTAGGAATAGGTCATGACAGTGCTTTTACTTCCCTTGTTGCACCTGAGCCGGTTCTCGAGTTTATGATAGATCCATATAGCTATCAACACAAACCACCTACTCATCATTACCCAATTGGAGAGTGCATCCTAGATATTTTGATAGAGGTGTTCCTAGGCCCGTGTATGTTTGCACCCATTATAATAAGAGAGGATACCTTAGGGAATTCTATTTTAAGTTAGGTAGTGTTTCACATTGAGGTTTGCCACCTGTTCCCACACACGCACCCACGCATGATACTTTTCCTGCTCTGAGAAATTACATAAGAACGTTTGCACATATTCGAGATCAAGATAAGTTGTTAGTCAAAACTTCACATGATTTGATGGATGTTTTTCAAAGGATGTCACCACTTTTGGAAAACTCCTCCGCACCTAATAATTGAGGTTTATACTTGTTTGCTAGCATAGGATATTTTCATGATGATATTTTATGCCTATTTCTAGTGTGTACCACTTTTGTATTTTATTTTTCTTTTATTTATTCATATTTGAAAAAATACAGAAATATTTTTGGTTTTATATAGTTTTTGAAAAATACAAAAAGGTCTTTTTTTAATAAATTCAAAAAAAAATCGGTTCTTGTATATTTCATTTTACACCGTTTATAGATGGAAAGTTAGGATGAACAAGTCACAACATCATTCCATATCCATGTGACTATTTGATAGTGTTTTGAGACGATACATCATTTCATCCATGTGCTTTATAATGTTTTGATTCATTAAGAAAAAAAATTGAGATTACTTTCTACATGTTTGACTCATGATTTCCTTTAATTCATAGATGAAAATTTTTATTTTATTATTGTACTTGTCTATCATATGCTGGTCGAAGTGTTTTCATCTCAATTCTGTCTTTAAAATGAACCAAATGCGATAAAACTTGACAATGAAAGTAATGCATGTAAGAACCGTTGCTCATAAGGAATTTGTTTAATATGAAAAATGATGAGTGAACACATGGAAGGGCTACGAAAGGTACTCATGTCCTTTGCTATTAAGACACCGTTGATATTTGGTAAAAAAAAGTGTGGCATTGAAAAAAAGTAGACAAGTCCAAATTAGTTTAGTTTGATATGATCATTCAAAAGAAAATAATTGAATGAAAAATATGATCATTATCTTATATATGAGGGAGTTTGGATGGAAATATATCAACGGTTGTGCATGTCCTAACAAAGTCTTGAAAAATCATTACATAGTTTTAGACATTATTGGTGTAGAAATCATTTTAGACTTTGATTTGTTTATTAAATTGAGTCGATGTAATTTGAATTCAACAATTGTTTCACTTAAGGACGATTTTGAGTTCATTCGTTAGGAGTTTCCATATTCATCATGCACATATGTCATGTATGTTTGAGTTCATTTACCTATTGAATATGTTCACACCCATTCATTTCGTTTCCACAATTTGGTTATCATAGTGTAAATTCATGGTGTGTGTTGTTTTTGTATATTATCTTTGGTTAAAAAATTTGAAAAATCAAAAAGAGTATGTGTAATCATTTTGTGTTTGACCTTGCATGAGTATAATTGTTATATGTTTGCTATGATTTTTGTGACACTCGGTATTTTTATTGTTTATTCTTTTCCTTGTCTATTTCGGATAAATAAAAAGGGGGGAACGAATTATGAATTAAGGGGGAGTTAGATTTTGAATTATGGGGGAGATTTGAGATTTTCTTGAGTTGATTTGATATTTGATTGATGTTTATCTCATCGTAAACTCGATAAGTCATGAAGGTATTTGTTTTGTTTATTATGCATAGTACTTTGATAATCATTTGGATAGCGCACAAATAAAGAGCAACGAAAGCAAAGTGATTTAAAGATGTCAAAGTTGAAGATTTTTTTAGGAATTCAAAGACTTGCATTTGTTATACCTTTTCGCTTTGGGGTTGCATGGGAGAGTAGTAGAATTGTATAGTCATTTTATTGATAATTAGTATGTTTTTATTTTGTACTGGCATAGACATATGGGGAGATTTGTAAGGACATATTTTCCATAGACCGTATTTTACACAGAATGTGTCTTATACCGCTATAACTGTCAAGACAAGTTCATGTTCATACATTCATGAAGACAGATTCGAATTTCAAACAACTTCAACATATGCTCGACATGAGGTATAATATCATATAAAATGGTTTAAGTTTCATAAATTCTTCACTTTAGCATTGGGATACTTTTTGAAACCGTTTTAAACCAAAATGAGTTGTTTTCTAAGTTAAAATGATTTTTCAAGATCTCTACGCGAGATTTTTAAAATTATATTTTTTCGTTCCTATTGTTCAAACGACAAGGCAATGTCGTTCAAATGACCGCTTCTAATGATAGGCAATGTCGTTAAAAGGTTCAATCGAAGGGTCGTTTCTTGTTTGCTTCAAACGAACCCGTAGTGTTTTAGTTTTTATATAAGTCATTTGTATGGTCGCTCGAAGTCACTTCTAATGATATTAAATGTCGTTAAAATGAATTAGAGATGTCGTTCTAGTGACCTTCGGTGCCTCAAATTTTTACTCAACCATAAATACCTGTTGTGGAGACCTTTTTTATTAAAATTTTTTATACATGAAAATTGCAATTCTGCAGAACTTTTAGTCTTCACATTTAGGGCTTTTTATGTCTATGATTCACACCTAAACATACCAATTCTTTTGTGAATCGTTTATGGAAGCTAAATCACTTATATTGAAGTTTGTTCTTATAGAGTGGCATCTCTACTGCTATTTTGGTAGCTCCTGAGGGAGTTTCTTGCTCACGACTAGGGAAGACTCGACGATGTTCTTTACTAAGGAAGAGCTGCGATTCTTGTGGATCCTGCGGGATTCATTGCTGGATACTAGGTTGCGGTCTATGTAGGTTTGCTACGATACATTCATTGAAAATTTATGTAATTGAGTTATAAGTTTCAATCTTCAAACATTTATTGAAATAAAGTTTTTTCCCTATCAGGAAATTTTTTTCCTAAAATCTGTTTGTCTAGTTGCTTGTGATTGTTTACAATGGAATGATTGATTTATTCACATAGATGCATGTTTAGGGTGGAATCAATTTGGTTCTAATACTGACTGTAATTGAATAAGTTTTAAATTGGAAATTTGCGAATTAAATTGATAATCGATATCGAACCCTTTTACAAGTGCAGTTTGATTAAAAAAGAACTACAAGTGAAATTTGGATTTACATGTTTAGAGAAGAAAAAGAGGAAAAGAGGATTAAAATGAAGATCTATCAATTTGGTAATGTCGAAATTAAATTATTTTGTTAGTTTTGTTTGGACTTAAATTTTATTTAATGGTATTTAAGACATTTCAAATTAGGAGTAGTTTGATATTATTTTTTCTTCATTTAACCATTAATTCTACTAAATCCAATGATGGTTGCATATATAATTACAAAACTTTACTCATAGATTATTATCTCTTATAAACGTTGGGGGAGGGGTATGATACATTTTTTGAACGCTAAAGCGCCTTGTCCTTTATTTTATCTTTTTTGTATTTGAAAATTAAAATTTCTCAAAATAAAAGTCTATTTTCCACATATGTATATATATTGAAAACTCTCAACGGTATCTATTTGTAGTGAATGAATAATAGGTAATTTTGAAGTATTTGAAGTTTCATTTTTAAACACAAATTTACTATTTTAAATACTTTAGAATTACATATCATTAAAAATATAAATTTAATTCACATAGTTTCATTTGATATAAAGCTCCCTAATAGATCTATCGAAAGGGATCCATGTAGCATTGGTAATTTTAAAATATCTACTTTTTTCTAGCTCCAAAATTTTGTATATTTGAGGTTTTGGAGTTTATGTTTGTGATTTTCAACATAGAATTTGGAATTTATTATATATGTAATCATGTGAAATTTTTGGAGGATTTGTAAAATAATGGTTGTGGAGTAATTATTTGGAGTTCATCATTGGTGGGAAAAAAAAGATAATAATATTTTTTTTACAACAAAAGATGTATACATTTGTAATTTCTTAGGTTTTTCAATGACAAAAAATTTGACACTATTTTTAAAAAGGCTTAAAGTGTAAGTTTGGTTATAATGAAGGTAAATACAATTTTATGAAAATTCGTGTATTATTATGGAAGTACACATGAAATTAGACACATTATATGGAAAAAAAATTGTGTATATTACAAAGTAACCTCGAAAAAAAATTCAATACATACATTTTTTTAAAGTTTGTGTTTTTTTCCTATAGTACACCTTTTTTTTTAAATGGTGACATTTTTGTTTATTTTACAGTTCAACTAGACAAAGTCTTTTTCCAATTATTTCTGGTCATATACAAAATCCAATTTTTCCATTCTGCTCTATTTAGCGCACTATCTTCGTTTAAACTACATGATATCATGTCATTTTTTATAATTTCTCTCCAAGTAAATTTAAGGTCACCTATGCCCCTTGTGTTACCATTAATACTAACTAAATCACTATTCCTTATAGGCTCAGCCATTTGTTTACACTTGATGTGTCCAAACCATCAAATCCTCCATTCTCTCAATTTATCTTCTATAGGAGCTACTTTTACCATTTTACGAATTTATTCATTTATATTTTTTTTCCTTTTGATTTTTACTAAAGATCCATATTAGCATTCACATCCCTTCCATGCTCACTTTCTCCTTATTTTATTTTTGGTTTTCCAAACACTTTGTACCATATAATATGGAGGGTGTAATGGTCATCCTATAGAAATTTTCTTTTAACTTCAAAGGTATAATCCAATCACACAATACACTGGTAATATTTTTTCACCTAACCCAACATGCTTTAATTCTATGAGTAACATCATCACTAATATCTCCATCTGTTTGGATAATCATGCCTAAATAACGAAAGTGATTATTTTTAGGTATCTCTTAACCCTCCAATTTTACCACATCCCCGTTTGTCCTCCTATTATTATTAAATTGCACTCTATATATTCTCTTTTAGTTATGCTTATTTTAAATCCTCTTAGTCTTGATTTATTCTCTATAATTTCAATCTTACATTAATCCCCTTCTTAGTCTCATCCAGTAAAATAATATCCTATGCAAATAACATACACCGCGACACCTCATTTTGTATTTGTCCACTCAACTCATCCATAACTAAAACTTAGTATTGAATATTGGTGCAGGCCTATACTAATTGAAAAATCACTACTTTCTCCAATTGATGTTCTTACAATACCCATGTCCCCATCATACAAGTCCTTAACCACATCAACATATCTATGAGTATCTTTATTTTTATATAAACCCCATACATTATATCTTTAGTTTCTTATCACACGCCTTCTATAAATCTATAAAAACCATATGAAGGTCCTTTTTTCTTCGAATAGATCTCTATCAATCTGGACAATAAATAATTAGATTCCCTTGTTGATCTCCCAAGCATAAACCCAAATTTATTCTCAGATAACGTTGTTTCCAATATCAGTCTATATTCAACCACACTCTCCAAACGTTTCATTGTATGACTCAATAACTTAATATAATTATAAGTTTAATAACTTTGTATCTCTCCTTTATTTTTATAAATAGGTACTAAAACACTCTTTCTTCATTCATCAGGCATTTTAATCATCATTATAATTTTATTAAATAATTTTTGTATGCCAAGACATTCCTTTATCCCCTAAAAATGTCCAAACCTCAATAGATATATTATCTAGTCTCGAATTCTTCCATGTTTTCATTTTTATAGAGCAATCCAAAAATCTGTTGTCCTAATTCTTCAAAAAATTATTTTCTCCAGTCTCCTTTAGTTCCTCTCTATTTAACCTACCCCCGTTATGTTCATTCAATACCCTCTCAAATTAGTTTTTTCATATTTTTCACAATCTCATCATCCTTGTCTTGGACTCTCGAATCATCACTTTTAATACCATTAATGTTATTAAATCTTTAATTTTCTGTACATAAGTTTAGCATGCTTATATATATTCTCTATGCTTTTTGTGTTCATAGTTTTGTATAAATATATCATATGCCTTTAACTTCATATTTTTACCATTTTATTAACTTCTTTTTTATCCCATATATATTTCTTCAAAAAAATCATTTCCAATCGCGTGTCGTGTTTTAATATACGTCTTCGTTCCATCACCAAGTTTCTTTAGATTGTGTCCCCCTTAGCTTTAGATTCACTAAGAATAATTATGAATATTTTCCTAATGCATGTATCCATCTTATCCCACATTATGTAAATCTCATCTTCGGTATTCCATGATGCTTAATTTAATACTTTATCTTTAAATAACTCAAATTTCACTCATTTCAAGTTGTATCACCGTGTTTATGGGATACTTTTCTTTTTTTATACTCGAGATTGATTTTTAAAATTTATTTTGAACACCATTATCCTATGAAGTACCATATGAGCAGAGTTTTATCACTTTCGGGTTGAGAACATTGGTTACATTTTACAACATATTGCTAACTCAAACAATTTTCGTAAATATATGGACAATTTTAAACAGGTAAAGACACAAAAATGAAATGATAAAAATAGTATTTTGTAAATATGTCAAAGACACTCAAAATGATATTAGGGAAACTAAGGTGTTCATGGGTCGGTCAGTTTGATTCTGTACCATATTTTTCAGCCTAATTGACCGGTTTGGTTTTGGAAAAAATTAGGCCAAAATGGAACCGAGAATTTAAAAAATCATCGGTGTCGAGACACCTCGACTTCATATGGGTTTTAGTTAGTTTTGGGTTTTTGTCGGTTAATTATTTTTGGATATAAAAATTGAAGACACTTGAGGGTTTTTTAATATAAATATTGATGCTGGATCGGTTCGGTTCGAATCGGTTTTTTCCTTGTATACACCGTGAACCGACATGGTCAATTTTTTAAATCTTTGAACTGTTGGGCATAGCGAGCTAAAAAATCAATCGATTTCAACTTGCTTCGAGCCGATTCGGTTTGAGTGGTTTTTTTGCACACTCCTAAGGGCAAGTATCAACCTCAAATTCCTCCCATCACTATTAACTATTAAAAAAATATGATTTTACATATAGGTCCCATTTGAAGAGATTTTCCATAAATAAGTCTCATTTGCTTGTCAACCATCAAAGATGTATTATTCATATTTTTTGGACTTCTTATTTTACAAATTTACCCATTTTAAATCTCTCATCCTTAACTATTGTGGATAAGTTATTCACGTGATTGAACTTTATTTTTCCCACTTTTTTAATCTTCAAATGACCATAACTTTTGTTTTACAAATCCATTTTCACAAAATTACTATTTTTGAAATCCACTCATGATCTATCAAATAAGATCCATGAATACTATAAATTCTGAAAGAAAATCCAAAAATCTTTGGGTAATGAAAATACTACACAAAAATACTAATTTTGTGACTGCCCTCCTTTGACTGCTAATGGTGGTGACAAACTTATCACTCTCGATAGGAGTCATAAAATTATTTGTAACTGCCATTAGGAGTGATAAAATCTTTGGGTAATGAAATATTGAGTCAAATTGTTTGTCACTGCTAATGATTGTCACAAATCTTGCCATATAAGTAATTTGAGACTATTATAAGCAGTCACATATTTGTAACTATCACAAGTAGTCACAAATTTTTCAATAGGCTTAAGTTATGAGTCTTATGAGCAGTTACAAAATTATAACTACTATAAGGGGTCAAAAATTTTGACTTCATACTTAATTTGTGACTGCTACTAGCAGTCTTAAATTTGTAACTGCTCCTAGCATTTATCAATGCTCCTAGCAGTTACAAACTTTGTCCTAACACCTAATTTGTGACTATTATTAGGGGTCATAAAAATTTTGACCTAACTTTAATTTCCATCTTCCCTCTTCTCTCTTTGCTCTCCTCTTTAACTCTGTCTCCCCTATCTTCACAATCACAATCCTCTATCTTCCTCTCGATTGCACTGAAGAAACTCCTCATTCATAATCATTTCACCGTGAAGAAACTCTCTTTCATTTTGCGGTGTAAAACCATTGTGAGTTTTCCCTTCATTTCAATGTTATTTATGCTCTTTCCTAGTGTTTTCATATACATACAATTATAATAATTTCGTAGTGTTTTTACAATACACGCATTTATAAATAAAAATGGATCTTTTTCCCTATAAGTTATTTTAAAAAGTTCATTTGAACTTAAATAAGGTTTAATTATGACTATATTGAATATTATTATGTTGTCAATAATGTTTCAAGCTATGATTTATTATTAGATTGTTTGGGACCCGTTTGGTTAGTAGTTGGTAGATTCTTTCATTTAGAATGTTAAGGTATAGATTTTTTAAGGACCCGACTGTAATATCCCGTAGTTTTGCGTATTCATAATTTAATTAATTCGGGAAATAATTGAGAAAATACATTTTTTTCAATTACGCGAGTGAAGTAATTTAATATGACTTAATAATACATGTGAGTGTTAGATATTAATCAAGACCTAGATACGGATTAATATTATGATATTATATTTACTAAGTGTGAATTGTAAATAATTAATGATTTGTGTTATACGGCATAGCGAGTGATATGTGTGTATTCTATTTCATCTCACCGAGTGTCGCATGTACACTATTTCGAGGTAGGAAATGAGAAATATATTTTTAGTGACTCATATGATGATTTCAAGATAACGAATGAGGCCTGAAGGGTCGAACTAGTCAAAATAGTATACTCGGGATGTCAATTGAGTCAAGGGTCGATTTTGGAGCAAACCGACGCCTTTGGAGAGTAATTTGGTCATTTTAAAAATGGAGTTTAAAGGACCTACGAAAATTAGAGCCTTATATCTGATGATTAGAAGTGGGGCCTAGGTTTCATAACACAAAAATCATAGAGTGGACATTAGAGGGAAGAGAGGAATCATTCCTAAAAGATGAAGGAGGATTCTTGAAGGATTGAAAGAATTCTTGCATCCTAAGTACCTGAGGAGTGAAGATTTGAAGAGGGAAACATCAAACATCATCCTCGCCCATGAAATTAGACCCTTCGGTGTCTAAGGCAAGTTATTCATTACATTTAAATGAAGTTACAATGCCCATGCATAGATATTTGTTGATAACCATGATTAAACCTACGTTCTTGGAGAAAAAGAATAGATTTGATGTAGGTTGGTTAGTGATTTGCGTGTACAAGGATTTAACATATGTAGAGACTTAATAATCAGAGGAGACTTTATCATTCTTACGAAATAAATTTGCGTTTGTGATTGGATATGTGGTAAGAACACAAAACTAGGGCATTGATGAAGTTTCATGGTTTTAATTCGTTCATGGTTGAATTCTTTAATGATTTAATATGTTGAAAACGTTAGAAACCCTCCTAATGCATGTAGAAATGGTTAGGAATGTTTAATTGTGACTTTGTTGTAGAGTAATGTAAGTTGGCACTGGATTATGGGAAAAAGAATGCATGAACAGATGAAGATGGTGAATTACAGACATCGAATCGGTACGGCTCTGGACACATTGAATCGGTTCGTTTACAGAAAAATGGATCGGTCCAGCCATCGGTTCGTTTACAGAAAATTTTTAGAAAACTTCAGTTCTTTCTGTTTCTGACCTAGTTTTTCAAATCGACGATGGTGAAAATTCTTAGAACCTTATTAAGAGATTATTAGGAAATCTTTTATACTACAGTAGGCCTAATTAGGATTTGTAGTTTCGTCTTAGTGAGAAAATTAAGACGGGAATCAATTGGGATCGTTAAGTCGCAAGTTATCGAGGAAAGAGATAACAAATTTTGACAACTTCGGATGAAATGATAAGTAGACCAGTAGGGTAAATAATGATTTTACTACTGAAATAAGTAGAAGGGGTGATCGTGACACTTAGAGTTTGTGTGAATGCTCATGAATACGATAGTGCAATAAGTCGTAAAACAAAATGTACGGTAAGTATTAGAGAGAAATATAATATGTACTAATGTAAATGTTTGGGTTATTGGTATACGTACTAAATTACTTATAGGTGGAGCGAATACCTATTATTATAAATACTTAGGCAGTGCGAATGCTTAAAGTATTTCATTGTACTGGGATCGATGATTATCCGGAAAAATACGTTATACTCGAATTTGGGGTCGATGATTATCCGAAACAAATCTAGATATTATATTGGGGTCAATGAAGTGACCAGACCAATATACATTTATATAAGATTTACAAATAGGGTCGAGGGGTTTCTGGACCAATGTAAATGATAGGACAATTCGGGTCGATGATCCTTATAGTATATCTTGTGAGTGAAATATATACCTTATGAACAATCCTCCTATGAGGGATAGTAGAAAATTAGATGACGTGTATACATTTAAAGGTAAACTAGGTGGAGAAACTTAATTAAAGATTTAGTGTTAGACAATGGACATCTAAGGAATAAGTTAAGTAGTGAGGCTTAATTAAATATGAAAAAATAACATACGAGGATTGTGAGTCGATAAATAATTAACATATGAGTAGTCTTAATACAATTATGTACTGTATGGGCGGTACGGGAACTTATTGATGTAGATGAGTTCAGTGGGATACTTTGACCTAGTTAGCTCAGGTAGTATATCTAGGTGGGCTAAGTATAGAACGTTAGGCGTGCACTTTAGATGAGAGGTGAGGATAACTCAAGAGAGAGTGTGTGTGATCATGTGTAATCAATAACTGAATTTTATTGTGATAAATGCTAACTAAATATTTTCAAAATATTTTGAGTATTAACACTTGCTATAAAAATATTTTCAAAACCTTTTGGATGTCTAACCACATGGGCGCCAGGCTTGATATTCTGTTCCAGGGACACCGAGCTACGACACAGGTGGATGTTGCAGGATTTTGCTGAGACGCTACCATTGCTCATTTTGATCTAGTGTAGGATTTCAGTATTTCAGTATGGACATATTGTCCTTCATTACTTATTTAGATTTAGTTCAGATAGTATTTTTTTTCATTGTTGGAGTTTTACTCGGTTTGATTTTAGACGACTATTTATTCAGCAATACTTTATTCATTTATATTCTTGAGATGTTTAGACCATTTTATATTGGTGTTTGATTATATATTAGTTCCGCATATTTTTTGTGTTTAATAAAAGATAATATTTGGCACATATTTAATTAACTAATAGGTGATTAGTAATTAATTTAGTTTCTACAATGATTCTAAGAATGATCCAATTTTTAAATCCTGATTTAATGTAATAAAGGACTGATCTCCCGGTATTTAATTAGGTGTGGTGTCATAGATGGTATCAGAGTATCAGGTTCTAGTGTTCTTAGGATCTGTACGGCCTACTATGGATTTAGCACATCACCATTTTGTTATAAAGCCCTATTGTTAGGATTGTTGTTTATTCTTTACAAGCTTACGATATTGTTCGTCTACTGTTGGAATGTTGTATAAACTGTGTACTTATGCAATTTGAACTCTTATTTCAGAATGTCGCCAAGGAGAGTGCGAGTCGAAGGGGTAGAAACTCGAGATGAGGTTAGGGAGCACCCTCAGGACCAGCAGGGACCCCCACCACCACCTGAGATGATTTATTCTACTCAGGAGGTAGTGAAGTCTCACAGGACTTTGAGACAGCTATGAGGGTCATGGAAGCCCACTTTCCTCAGCCTCAGGCACAACAACCCACAGCTACAGCTGTTCAGGCCCATCTAGAGAGAACCATTTGGCATAGCATTAGGGAGGCCTTCAATAAGGGCCACCCACCCGAGTTTCAGCGTGGTACGAACGTAGCGACAGCGTTCCAATGGAAAAAGAATATGTACTGCCATCTGCACATGTTAGATTATAGCGAGGTCCCAAAATAGATGTTGGATACCTTTAGGCTAGCAGGAGTAACCCTGCAGTGGTGGGAGTAAGTGACCATTGCTGAGGAGAGAGACTCGATGACCATTTTAGAGTTTTGGTTAAGGTTTGACCACAAGTACTTCCCACATGCAGTTGAGTCAGAGATAAGGAGGGGGTTTGGGGAGGTATGTTAGTGTGACTGATCAGTGGCTGCCAACGAGGAGGAGTTCACTCGCCTAGCTAATTTTGTGCCAGACGAGGTGAGAAATGAGGAGAGAAAGAAGGTTCAGTTCATGGACAGTTTGGCATGAAGCATCAGGAAACATTTAATCGAGAATTTAGCATTGATGACTTACACTGATATTGTTAATGTCGCACGGGTTCATTGCCAATACTATCGCTTCCATGCTAAAGGGACCAAGAAAGGAGAAAAGATTATCCATCCAAGAGATACGGGGGGAGTAGTGGCAACGAGGCACCACTTCAGCAGTAGCAGGTAGCGAGCCAACGAGGGTAGAGCTCCCGATATGGGAACTCTGCCAAGAAATTTAGATATGGTGGGTTTAGGTCTGATAGGTAGGGCCATCAGGGTCCTCAGCAGCAGCAATTTCCTTATGGTCGTCAAGGTCAGGGGAAGTCCAGCAGGTCCAAGTACCTCAAGGCCAACGCCAGGACAAGGGAAAGATATAGTTCCAGGGTCAGTGTTTTACTTGTGGCCAGAAGAGTCACAAGAGTCGGGCGTGGCCACAATGAGATAGGCCTCAACGGTAGGGTGGTCACCATGGATAGTAAGCTCCTTTAGCTCCAACTCTAGCAATTGCACCACCCCCACTATGATAGTAGGGTCAGATGCATTATGGACATGTGTACAACGTCTGAGTTGTAGTCGCGCCTCCACCACCTCCAACACCGTCTGCAGTTGAGGGCACATTTCCTATTCATGGGCTTGAGGGTAGGATTGTGTTTGATACTGGGGAATCTTATTCATTTATTAAGACTATATTTTCATGATCCACTGGATTATTAAAGAAAACTGGTAGTCATCTTATGTGTATTGAGTCATCTTATGTGCACGAGCTACTAGATTATTAAAGACAACTTGTAGTCATCTTATTCATCTGTTAAGACTAGATTTACATGAGCCACTGGGTCTTTGATACACTCGATTTCTAGAGGAGTCGATATATTAATTATGTGATTGAGTCTAGAGGAAGACCTTATGGTGTTGGACATGGAGGGATATGACATGATTCTACGTATGGATTGGTTAGCAGGCTATAGAGCGATGGTAGGCTGCATTGAGAGGATAATTATGTTTTCTATTTCGGGGAAGGATATTTTCCTAGTGGCGATGCCTCTTCCCGAGGGAGGATCGCGCCCTCATTTATACTACATCGAGGAGGAGACCTCACAGGAGTTAGTTGTTCCCTTAGATTCGATACCTGTAATGAAGGACTTTAAGAATCTGTTCCAGAAGATACTCAGGTTTCCACCAAGCAGGAAAATAGAGTTTTTCATCAACTTAGCATAGGGGATAAGACCGATTACTAGAACATCGTATCGCATGGCTCCTTCAGAGATGCGAGAGCTGGGAGAGCAAATGCCGTAGCTCTTAAGTAAGGGTCTAAGTACTTTGCCTTGGGGTTCACCGGTGTTGTTTATGAAGAAAAATGATGGTTCACTTAGCCTGTGCGTAGATTACAGAGAGTTGAATAAGGTAATGATATGAAACAAGTATTCGTTATCTAGTATTAACGACATATTTGATCCGTTAAGAGGGGATTCGTACTTCTCCATAATCGATTTGAGGTCAGGCTATCACAAGTTATGCATTCAGGAGGAGCATGTTCCTAAGATCATTTTCCTGTCGCGGTATGGATCCTATGAGTTTAGGGTGATGCATTTGGGCTCACAAATGCACCTACAGTGTTCATCGATCTTATGAATAGACTATTCCGGGAGTTTATGGATCATTTTTTTATAGTATTCATCGATGACATCCTAGTTTATTCATGGACGGAGGAGGAGCATGCATATAATTTGCGAATTGTTCTCCTGACATTATGGGACCACCACTTGTACGCCAAATTTTGTAAGTGTGGGTTTTAGCTTCAGGAGGTAAAATTTCTTGGCCACATTGTGTCTGACGAGGGCATAGCTGTTGATCTGAGTAAGGTATCAACGGTGAGGGAGTAGGCCATCCCAAGACACCGACCGAGATTCATATCTTTTTTGGATTGGACGGATATCACCGTTGTTTCATCAAGGGATTCTCAAAGATTGCTAGACCTTTGATGATCCTAACTAGTAAGGGAGTACCATTCATGTGGAGCGACCAGTGTCAGTTGGCGTTTACCGAGATGAAGGGTAAATTGACATCAGTACCTGTACTCATATTTCTTAGGAGAGGGGTGGAGTATCGGGTCTATACAGATGCATATTTACAGGTATTTGGGGGTGTGTTACAGCAGGAGGAAATGGAAATAGCTTATGCATCTCGAAAGATAAAACCCCGTGAAAAGAATCCTCCCACCCATGACCTAGAGTTGGAAGCGGTCATTTTTGCATTGAGGATAAGGTGACACTACTTGTTGGGAGAGCAGTTCACTTTGTTTATAAATCACAAGTCACTTCGCTATCTCTTCACACAGAAATATATGAATATGAGGAAGATGGGGTGGCTAGAATTCATAAAGGATTACCAGTTTGATATACACTATGATCCTGGTAAGTCTAACGTGGTGGAAGACGCATTGATCTAACGCCCTACTGGGGATTTAGCTGAGGTATGGAAAGTAAAGTGGAGTGAGATCCAGTAGGGGGATGACGTGGCCAGGGAGTACATGGAAGTTATGACTATGACTCCCGAGATCGTTATACGAGTAGTGAAGGCTCAGGAAGAGGATCTATTCTTTTAGGACAGGGTGTGATAGTTACTAGCTTAGGGTACAAAGTCTTACTCAGTCAGCTCAGAGGGAGGCCTACACTTTAATGGAAGATTGGTAGTGCCCAAGGATGAGGAGTTGAGGCCGACAGTGATGACGGAGTCTCACGATTCCAGGCTTGTGTTACATCCCGATGGAGATAAGATGTACCAGGATGTGAGAAGACAGTACTAATGGGTCGGCATGAAGAGAGACATAACAAAATTTGCATCAAAGTGTGTTACTTATCAGCTGATGAAAGTTAACCATCAGAGACCTTCGGGGATGTTACAGCCACTTGATATTCTTGTGTGGAAGTGGGAGAGTCTCTCTATAGATTTTATCACTGGGCTACCTAGTTTGTAGCGGGGTAACGATTCGATATGAGTGATAGTGGATCGGTTGACCAACGTGTCTCCCTTCTTTCCAGTTCACACTGACTATGACATGATGCAGTACGCACATCTATTTATTTTGGAGATTATTAAGATGCACGGAGTCCCGATTAATATTGTGTTTGACAAAGACAAAGATTTTGTGTCGCATTTCTAGTAGAGCTTTCAGGAATCCATGGTCACAGACTTATGGTTGAGTACGGCGTACCACCCACAGACTGACGGGCAGAGTGAGAGGGTGAATCTGATGCTTGAGGATATACGAAGGATATGCATCCTAGATTTTGGGGGAGGATAGGGGATATACCTTCCATTGTTAGAGTGTATGTATAAGAAACCTTACCAATTTACTATTGGTATGGCACCAATTGAGTCATTATATGGGAGACCCTGTCATTCACCCGCTTGTTGGTTCAAGGTGGGGGACAACAAGTTACTAGGATCGAAGATGATTCAGGTAACTACTGCTAAGATTGAGTTGATTCGAGGGAATATTTGGATGGCTCACGATAGGCAGAAGAGTTATGATGACGTCGACATGAGACATGTAGAGTTAGAGGTTAGCGACCAGGTGTTGGTTCGAGTATCTCCTATGAAGGGGATTATGAGATTAAAAAATAGAGGGAAGTTAGCTCCAAGATATGTGGGATCATTTCCTATTATAGAGAGAGTGGGACCAATAGCATACCGACTGGGACTTCCAGATCACCTTCAGCGGATACACGACGTGTTTCATGTGTCATCACTGAATACGTATAGGAGGAGCGAGAGAGCTTTCTAGCATGTTCCTATTGAGGAGATAGACTAACAGCAATATGTCTCATATAAGGAGAGTCCCATGGCTATTTTAGATCGTACTAAGCATAAACTACGGTCCAAGGTGGTGCCACTAGTGCGAGTTCAGTGGGGACACCACAATATTGATGAGTCGACATGGGAGCGGGAGAATGACATGCGAGAGCAGTATCCAGAGATATTCACCACAGGTATGTCCTAATTTGGGGGATGAAATTCGTTTGTAATGGGGGACTTTTTTAATACCCCATATTTTTGCGTATTCATGATTTAATTAATTTGGGAAATAATTGATAAATATGTTTTGTTTGAATTACGCGACTGAAGTAATTTAATGCGACTTAATAATGAATGTGAGTGTTAAAAATTAATCAAGAGCTAGATATGGATTAATATTAGGATATTATATTTACTAACTGTGAATAGTAAATAATTAATGATTAGTGTTATACGACATAGCGAGTGATCTGTGCGTATTGTATTTTATCTCACCGAGTGTCGCGTGTAGACTATTTGGAGTGGGAAATGAGAAATATATTTTTAGTGACTCGTATGATGAATTTGAGGTCACTAATGAGTCCAAAAGGGTCGAAATAGTCAAATTACTATACCTGTGGATGTCAACTGAGTCATGGGTCGACTTTGGACCAAACCGACACCTTTGGAGGGTAGTTTGGTCATTTTAAAAATAGAGGTTAAAGGGCCTACAAAAATTAGAGACTTATATATAATGATTAGAAGTGAGGGGTAGGGTTCATAACATAAAAGGCTTAGAGTGTCCATTATAAGAAATAAAGGAATAATTCCCAAAAGCTGAAGGAGGATTCTTGAAGGATTGAAGGAGTTCTTTTATCCTAAGCACCTAAGGAGTGAAGATTTGAAGAGGGAAACATCAAATCATCCTCACCCAAGAAATCAGGCACTTCACTATTTAAGGCAAGTTTTTTATTACATTTAAATAAAGTTATAATGCCCATGTATAGAGATTTGTTGATAACCATGATTAAACCTATGTTCTTGGAGAAAAAGAACAAATTTGATGTAGGTTGGTCAGGGATTTGCATGTATAAGGATTTAACATACGTAGCGAATTAATAATCAGAGGAGACTTGATCATTCTTACAAAATAAATTTGGTTATGTTATTGGATATGTGGGAAGAACATAACATCGGGCCATAGATGAAGTTTCATGGTTTCGATTTGTTCTTGGTTGAATTCTGTGATGATTTAATATGTTTAAAACGTTAGAAACCCTCCTAATGCATGTAGAAATGGTTAGGAATGTTTAATTGTGACTTTGTTGTAGATTAATGTAAGTTGGTACTAGATTATGGGAAAAGAATGCATGAACAGATGAAGCTGGTGAATTACAGACATCGGATCAGTATGGCCCTGGACACATCGAATCGGTTCGTTTACAGAAAAATGGATCGGTCCGGCCATCGGTTCATTTACAGAAAAATTTTAGAAAACTTCAGTTCTTTCTGTTTCTGACCTAGTTTTTCTAATCGACGATGGTGAAAATTCTTAGAACCTTATTAAGAGATTATTAGGAAATCGTTTATACTACAGTTGGGCTAATGAGTTGGGCAATCGAGTTGGCGGAATACGATATTATTTATCAACCCAGGGTTACCATCAAGGGATAGGCACTCATAGAATTTGTACCCGATTTTACCTGGGAAGAGGTTGATGTTGAGGAGTGTCACGGGGTCGCAGATGAACCAGATAGAAACGTCTTCCGAGATTCATACGAGGTTGAGTCAAGCAAAGCTAGGAAAAGGGCAGTTGAGAATGAGTAAGAGAGATACCTATTCAAGAAAGGGACCCTGTCAGAGGGAAGCTTCTCCTCTAATGAAACTACTTCGAACCTCTTCATTAATGGGTCGTCCTGTGAAAGTGGAAGTGGAGCAGGGTTGATAATGTCTTCACCAGATGGAAAAGATATTGAATATGCGCTCAGGTTTAACTTCAAAGATTACAACAATGAGTCAGAGTATGAGGCATTGATAGCAGGTCTCTCTTTGGAAAAATCCCTCAATGTCGTCCATCTCTTAGTCCATAGTGACTTAAGTTTAGTCGTGAACCAAATCCTGGGGGTGTATGAGGCAAAAGACGAAAGGATGGACAGATACCTAGAAAGGGTGAGAATAATGCTAGAGAGCTTCAAGGAAGTTAAGATGAAGAGGATACCTTGTCTAGACAGTAGTCGAGCTGGTGCACTTGCAAGGCTGGCCTCAGTAACAAGGACAGACATAAGGAGAACAGTACCAGTAGAGATTCTGCTAAAATCGAGCATCGAAGAGGAAGAGGTTAATTGTCCTTGCCTAAACCTAAGTATAGGAGCCTCAAGGATGGACCCTCTTATCATACACATCATAGAGGGAGAACTGCCAAAACCAAAGTTAGAAAGGAGAAAGTTAAGGTTTAGAGCTGCTAAATTCTCAATTATACGAGATGTCCTGTATAAAAAGGGATTCCTGCTCCCTCTCCTCAGATGTGTCCACCCTTCAAAGGTTCCACACATCTTGAATGATGTGAATTAGGGATCTTGTTCTAGTCAAATAAGGGGAAGGCCATTGTCTAAGAGGATAATCACTCTGGGGTACTGGTGGTCGACCTTGACCAAAGATGCAGCCGCGTATGTGAAGAAGTGTGACAAGTGCTAAAGGCTCTCCACCGTCCCTCATCAGCCTCACCAACCTATGACTTCAATCATATCCCCTTGGCCATTTGCAATATGGGGCATTGAATTGGTAGGACCCCTGATAAGATCTGTAAACAACTGTCAGTTCTTAATCGTGGCAATTGATTATTTCTCGAAATGGGTAGAAGCTGAGCTACTGATCACAATCACTGAGTAAAAGACCTTTTAGTTCATATGGAAGAACATCATATGCCGGTATGGTCTTCTAAACACCCTCATCTCAGATAATGGAACCCAATTTAAGAACATATCCTTAGAAAAGTACTGTAAAAGAGTGGGGATCAAGTAGTTCTTCTCTTCTCCCGGACGACCCCAGGCAAACGGCCAGACTCAGGTCACAAACTTAAAAATATTTGATGGGATAAAAAAGAGGTTGAAAAAAACCAAAGGAAGATGGATAGAGGAGGTATATGCTGTGCTCTGGGCCTACAGGACGACAACGAGGACACGAATAGGAGAAACTCCATTTATGTTAGCCCATGGCTCAGAGGCTGTCATACTAACAGAGATATGACTTCCCACTCATAAAATTCAGACATACGACCCTTAGAGGAATGGGGAGGAAAGAAGACTTTATCTTGATTTGATTGAGGAAAGAAGAGAGGATGCAAAGATAAGACAGGCAGTCTATCAGTAGAGAACCGAGAGGTTCTATAATCAGAGGGTGAAGTCAAGGCCAATAGATATGGGGAACGTAGTTCTCAAGAAGACTTGGAAAAAAACAAAAAGTCTTAATCCTAATTGGAATGGTCATTATAGGGTAATTGATGAGGTTGTACCTGGCACCTACCGGCTAGAAAATCTGGAAGGAGAACCTTTCTCCAATCCTTGGAATGTCGATCACTTGATGAAATATTACTTATGATGTTGTAATTTATATCTTTGTAATACATGTATCAACTTAAATAGAGAATGTCAATGAAAAGTAGAAACATTGTGCTAATGTTGTTGTTCCAATATGTGTATTAAACATCATTAAGTTGGTGAAAATATGAGGTGGAACATCATAATTTGGTGACCTCGGTCCTTAAAACATCATTAGGTTGGTGAAAATATGAGGTGGAACATCATAATTTGGTGACCTCGGACCTTAAGAATCATTATTTGGTGAAAATTGGAGGTGATACATCATAATTTGGTGACCTCGGACCTTAAAACATCATTAAGTTGGTGAAAATACGAGGTGGAACATCATAATTTGGTGACATCGGACCTTAAACATCATTATTTTGTGAAAATTGGAGGTTAAGCATCATAATTTGGTGACCACAGACCTTAGGACATCATTAAGTTGGTAAAAATTGGAGGTGATAGATCATAATTTGGTGATCTCGGACCTTAAAACATCATTAAGTTGGTGAAAATACGAGGTGGAACGTCATAATGTGGTGACCTCAGACCTTATACATCATTATTTGGTGAAAATTGGAGTTTAAACATCATAATTTGGTGACCTCGGACCTTAGAACATCATTAAGTTGGTGAAAATATGAGGTGGATCATCATAATTTGGTGACCTCAGACCTTAAACATCATTAAGATGGTGAAAATACGAGGTAAAACATCATTTATTTGATGACCTCAAACCTTAAAACATCATTTAGTTGGTGAAAATATGACGTTAAACATCATAATTTGGTGACCTCGGACCTTAGAAGATCATTAAGTTGGTGAAAATATGAGTTGGAACATCATAATTTAGTGACCTCAGACCTTAAACATCATTAAGTTGGTGAAAATACGAGGTGATACATCATTTATTTGGTGACCTCGAACCTTAAAACATCATTAAATTGGTGAAAATACGAGGTAAAACATCATTTATTTGGTGACCTCAAACCTTAAAACATCATTTAGTTGGTGAAAATTTAAGGTGAAACATCATAATGTGGTTACCTCAGACCTTGAACATACATGTGGTGAAAGTTTAAGAGGTGAAATGTCATAATATAGTGACCTCACCATGATTAGTGACCTCAGACCTTTAACATACAGTATATGGTGAAAACCAGAGGTAAAACATCACAATTATAGGGTAACACCAACATATAAATTTCAAACAAAAAACATTATATGAAGAGATAGAATCTGAAGAAGTTGAACTACTTATGATTATCATAAAAAAGGGATTCGGAGTTACAGGCCAGAATGTCAATAAGACATCAGAGTTCATACAAACAAGAATTATGGACAAAGGTTCTTCAAAATTACAACTATTGAAAAGTTTCCCAAGAAAAGAGCTTAGGTCTAGACAGGAGTCGACCCACCAATATCTGCAGTCCTTTGGTTACGGCCGATGTTCGTGACTTTAACTCCGTCATCATGATGAGTAAAGTCTTCGGTCTCTGTGACCTTGAGAGGAGCAATCTCGACTGGAGCATCATCAGACTCTTCAACTTCCTTCAAGGCATGAGCGAACCGAGGGTCTCCAAAGCAGATACCAACGAAGTCTGATGCAGTCAAGACACCAGACTCGCTGTCCTTCATTGCCTCCCATTTTCTAGTCGCTTTGATACCTCTTTCAAGGTATTCAAAACAAAAGCTGACAAATTCATCAGAGACATTGTAGTCTTCGATGGCCTTCTCAGCAGCATCTTCCAAAGTAGCCTTGACTGCAGCATCAACCTTAAACTGAAGAACGTTATCCTTAACCTTCAGAGCTTTGTCATTATCTTTCTTGAATTGATACATGTCATTGTCCCTCTGCTTGATGACCCCGTTCAACCTTGTATCTACATTCAGAGAGGCTTAAATCTTTTCAACTTCCTTCCCTTTTTCTATAATGGGCATCTTTTTCAAAGTCTAATCAACAAGGCGATGAAAAGATAAGACACCCTGCAGAAGAAGATCAAATGTATAAACATAAGAGTTATAATTTATAAAAAGATGATGTCACACTTGTGAGCAAATTAGCAAAAAAATTGATACCTAGATTGACTTATGGAGTGCAAACTCGGTAAGTAAAGGGACATCCAATACGTATAGGAAATGCTTGTCTTCCTCGGTCATTATTGCACCAATAGCATTGGAAACCTTCAGACTATGGCCGATCAAGATATCTTCAAATTTGAGCTGAGAAAGACGAGCAGCCAAGGCATCATCTGTAGAGATGAGGACGGCACAATCCATGGCCTGGGTATTGCTCGGCCTCGTATGCCCCAATTCAGCCGTGGACTTCCTCTTTTCTAACATCGTCCCTGGAGGTGCCGACATTATTTTTTTAAGTCGGTGGTGGTGCACTCTTATCACCTCTCTTTTCCATGAGCTTCACTAAACTAGGAGCAGACATCTCCCAAAACTCGTCTAGTATACCTGATGGACGCTCTGCAAGATAAGTCCCTGAGCTAGTCAGTTAGAGATAAAAATATAAGAGGCATGACTTGGGTAAGAAAAATTCTTAAAACTTATGAAGCTCTTCTAGGGGACCACCCCCCAAACCTATCCGAGAAAGGCAATAGGGGGTCATCAGATGCTCATATTTAACGAGACGACCATTATCACCATGATTGCGAAGGTCCTCAACATTCTTGTGATTGTCTTGGATAAGTCTAGGGTCGACTTTAGCAGTAAGAGAGACCTTCCCCCATCTCAGAGGGGTCATCGCAACCGACGTTCTAGATGCCTCATCTAAACCAAATTCCCAAGCCCCGAAAACAAAGAAGTATCGATGTTTCTAATTATAGTTTAAAGTTTGGGTAACCAAGGGCATTTTCTTCTCTGATTTCCTAACTAGGAAGTGGTAGTAGCTGGCATGGTCTTTGGTAGACGAGGGAACATAACAGCCTCTAAAAACTCTAACTGGAAGGTCTGAATGGTGAATATCCCTCCAAAGGACGATGGCCCCAATCATAACCCTCCAAGCATTTAGGGAGAGTTGGTAAGGGGCAAGATTTATATGAGAAAGTATAGCTCTGATGGTTGGGTGAATAGTAATATGAAAGACCAACTTAAACATCTGCTCATAAATGCATATTTCTCCATCTCGGTCGTCGAAGCAGCTCTCATCCTTCAGAGGTTTCCTAAGGATGATTGAAGAATTTATGGAATAGGGTGCCTGAAAGTAAGAAGGCCGTACTCATTGACGTTACTCTCATACTCGATCGCCTTAGAGGTATCAAGATCGCTCCCTTCATCACCATCACCATCCCTAGCAACATCAGCCAGGGTAGTTATAGGGGCAACACTAGGAAACCTTTATACAAATTCAACCCCGGTGGCTGCTAATAGCGAAATGTCATCAATAGTAGGCAGAATTGCTATGCTAGGCCCTAAGATTTCACATGGGAAGATCTATGCGAAGTGCTAGCACCTAGGTGGGACGAGGCACGGCTTAAAAACTAGGCCTCCTCAAGAACCTAACCTTTCCTAGGAGAATAATCCATATCCTCTTGAAAAGAGTCTACAAATTCACCTGCTTCAGACGTTGACATAGGGTTTGAGGAAGAGGACTCGAACATGGGGATAGGATCCTCAGGGACCTTTGCAGGCTCAGTAGGCTTTGTAGGATTAGGGTATATGACCTTTAGTGGAGGAGGAAAAATTGGCCTGAGGGTAAAGGCCTCATTCCTACGATCTTCCTCCTGGGCTAGTTTTATCTGCCTAATCTTCTCAAAAGTCTTCTCACGAAGAGAGGGGAACTCTTCTATAAGTTGGTACAAGAATTTGAGCATAAGGAAGATAACACTACAAAGAGTAAGCTAAAAATACGGACACAAATTAAAAAACCTAAATTAAAGATAAAAGGGTGGAAGTTGAAAAATCTCAAACAAAAAACACCAAGAACACTCAAGGGCAGGTCACATGAGAAGGTGACCGAAAGTTCATCAAAATCCATAAAGGAGGGGGTTATTGGCTAAAACAACCTCGGAGTAGCCTAGAACAGTCCCAAAACTACCTAACCGCTACAAGCCTAGTCCTATAACCACCTAACAGTAGTGGAAACCCTCATCGAAAAAAGAAAAATTGTTTTAAAAATTGGAACTATAAAAATAATAACCAAAAATGGAAAATAAAACATTGAGAAGCAATACCTGATTGATTATGATTGAAGGAGGAAGAGGTTAGAAGTAGAAAACCCTAAATCACAGCAAGTAATAGAGGGATTGAAGGAAATCGCGATGGCAGTTGCAGAAAAGCTTAGGCGGGAGAAAATAGACAAAGAGGAAAGAGAAGAAGGTTTTAAACCTTCTCAATGATGGGGCACAATTTCCATTGCCCCCATCATTACCCTTGGAAACCTAAAAGACGCTGCCAAAAATATCAACACCATGAGGAATACGCATGTCACTTCAGTGAGTGACATGTGCTAAGGAATCACTTCACACCCCAAGGCACTAAAAGAAACTCATCCTCGACCTAGCATACCCCTTATTCACCTACTCATATAGGAGGGCTAGGTGTGATTGATATGCTCAAAATTAACCCTCGTACTCAGAGTCACTAACCTTAGTCTGTCTCTCAACCGAGTTGATGAGAAGCTCACAACTTCCATCACAAAGGTCATATTCGGTAAGGTTGGATCTCTACTACCAACCTCGGCTCTGCAGCAGCCGAGGTCAGCAGCACCTTATGGGGACAGGTTATTGTCAACATCCTTCTCTGCTTGACCCGACATTACATCTCACCTCTTTCCTAACCTCGGTCAGTCTTCCCGGCTAAGGTCATCATGGCTATTGATAAGACAAAGCAACATTGTCGGACTTCACCAACCTCATACTCGTCTGGGTTGAGGTTACATCAGTCAAGGACACAAGTTCGAGCATATGCAAGTACATGTAAGGTTTGGAACACATGGGCAAATCAATTATAACCGAATCATTCCCCTCACGTGAGGGAATATTGCGATCATCATTATCTACATAATATCATCCATATGTCATCATCATACTCATTCAATACTCATACACATGCTCATCGTATTCTTGGGGGTACATTATGCCCCCCCAAAACTATATACAACGGTCTTCCTCTACCTTGTAAAGGGATCAATAATTGCAAACTTAGCTGAAACTTTATTGGTTTACACAGTAGAGAGAGAAAGCTTGAGAGATTGTATCTATGATCATTAGTGCCTTCATTTAGTGAAATTACTCACACACTCATAGTGGACGTAGGCTAGATTGGCTGAATCACTTATATACTAGTGTTTATCCTCTTCTCCTCACCTCTATCCACTAGATATTTACTCTTTATGCTGCCATTATTATTGATATCTTGAGCCTATCAACACCTCATACATGTGGTGCTATTTATAGCATCATCAGGACGGATGTAAAATTATATATGATTTAATGTGGTATGCAAGTTGACTACACATTTTGGAAATTCCACGAGGAGAGAGATTTTACGTATATTACAGAAGAAATATTGTCAAGTAAATGTTTCACACAGATGGTGATCCATTAGCACATGTTAGGTTAAACGATTTCATAAATGATAAGTATGAAGTGAACATCGCCCAAGAAAATAAAGACAGTTAAGGGAATGGTTTAGGTTCTGAGGATCATATTGATAATAATACTGACCAAGATAGTGATTATATACGATTAAAAGGAGCGGCTGCAAAACCATTATACCATAACTCTAATCCCTACCACACAATGTTATATGCCATGGTTAGGTTGCACAACTTAGAGAGACAATTTCGAGATTAGTGTGGCAGCAATACTCCTTTGGGCAAAAAAAATTCTCCCGAAAGTAAATACACTTCTAGTCAATTATCCAATCATGAAGAGTAATTTTAAAGGTTTGGGTACGAAATACAAATTAATTCATTTTTTCAAGTATGACTGCATTTTATACTATAAGGATCACAAGGACAAATGAGCTTTTCCTGTACGTAAGGAACCTAGATATGAAAAAAAGATAATAGTATCCAACAAATTCTTGTTCAAAGTAGATACGGAAATACATAAGAAGGTGTTAAATAATTTCCCTTTGGGTCCTCGATTGAAGAGATTTTACACTATACCTTGGATAGCAAAGGCAATGACATAACATGGTCGAGCAGAGTTGGGAGAGAATCTCATGTGACATCTGATTGATTCATCTATGTGGAAATCTAAAAATTAGCGATGCTTAAATTTTTTTAAAGAAATACGCAACATTCTCCGAAGGATATTAACAAGTGGGTTTAACCTATTTAGAAAATTGAGTATAGATAAGAGTATATAGCTTGTGTTCACTGCGCCCTTAAATTTCCCCCTGTCGTTGTGCATGAGAAAGGAGTTCTCAATTTTGTTGTTATTGATACCAGGTCCAAAAGAACCGGCTAGTGACATTCATGTTTTCTTAGAGCCACTAATAAATGAATTCAATGAGTTATGGGTTGAAGGTGTGAGAGAATTCAACTCATACAAGTAGGGGGAATTCACACTGAGAGCTATGTTGAGGAAAATTCATGATTTTTCAGCTTAAAATACCTTATCTGGGTGTAATGTATATGGTTACTTGGGTTGTCCTAGTTGTGAAAAGTATAATTAAGAAAACTAGATTAAGAAAAGAGGTAAAAAAAAATTATCATAGTCGTCGGAGATTTTTGCTGCTAAGTCACATATAATATGAAGTAATTTTATCCCACAATGCATCGAGACGAGGCAACCTCCACCAAGAGTTTTTGGTATGGAAATTGAAGAAAGGTCATTAAAAGGAGATCAAAAGTTG
Organism: Sambucus nigra; assembly: GCA_949130495.1. NCBI lineage: Eukaryota > Viridiplantae > Streptophyta > Magnoliopsida > Dipsacales > Adoxaceae > Sambucus > Sambucus nigra. The sequence continues at coordinate 301,867,275 of OX422207.1, read as the reverse complement.
AGGGGGAAATACCCCATAATTTTAGCCTAGAATCATAAAATAAAGGATGTTGATGTGAAGACGGCATCGTCGAGGAGATCAATAATGATTGATTTTCCATACTAGAAGAAACATCTTGTATGGCACGTGATAGACATTATGCAGGCTGAGAAGGATTATCGTTCATATCATAGGAACATTCTTTGGTAGTTATCATTCCAAGGATGGACAAAAAGCCCGTGAAGATCTTCGTGATTTGAGAATTAAAAGATCATTATGGTTCAAAGAATATCTGAACACTGAAAAAAGCATACGCGAGTTTCATCTTATACTTTGAGCATTGGAGAAAGAAATATGTTCTTAGAAACATTAAAGGGTTTGAAGGTCCCACTAATTTCTCATCCAATTGATGCAGGATTGTCTGCAATGCAACAAAATATTTAAAAAAGTTCAAGTCTCACGAATTGCATGTGATTATGTAACTTGTCCCTCTATTGTTCGCACACTATTTTTTGGAGCACAAGGATCTCCGGAGCACCATTATATAAGTTATCTTATATTTATCCCTACTGTGTGAAAAAAAATTCAATTGGAAGCATATAATGGAGGCAAAAGAAACTTTGGCTAAGCCTATATGTTTTTTGGAAAAGTACTTCACTCCCTTATTCTTTGACATAAGCATCCACATGTTAGCTCATTTATGCTTTGAAGCGCTTTTATATGGACATGTAAGGTGCCGATGGATGTATTCTTTTGAACGATTAATGAAAATATTTAAAGATGACGTTAAGAATACACGGTAAATTGAGGGTTCTACTGCTAAGGAGTACATTATGGAAGAGGCATCCTTGTATGCAAAGGAATATATGCCTAACCTCAACATTACAAGTCGTGAACGTTCTGTTGATGAATTAGTAGAGTTTCATTATCAGGAGGCTCTGGGTAAGGGTAAAGTAGTGAAGCTAACAAGCACACAATATAACTAGGTGGCTCGATATATACTCAAGACGCATGACGACATAGATAAATGAAAAAGGTGAGTTTAGTTAAAATCTTTTATAAAATAATGTAATATGTCTGATGTTATATTCATAAGAAGCTAATATTGATTATTTTAATCTAGGAAATATAATGAGTGAGAGCGTGCCAAGAGGGGGGAGGGAGGCACGAATGCAGACAATGACTTTAGGCATTGGGTAGCTTCTGGGGTAACTATAGTAATACCTCAATTTTATTATTTATCTTTGCAACATATTCCTAATGCAAATAATTTCTTGGTTTTAATTATAGAAAGATGGTGAAGTATCGACGAGGCTTGTACATATAGAAAATGGCCCTAGTTTTGTAGCCAAGGAGTTTGGACAAATTGTGTCAGTGGTTTTATTATCTCTTCAAGCGCACACGAGTTAAAACTCATTGTGAAAAAATAACGGCAAAGATAAAAACCTTATAGAAGTTGACATGATGTATTATGGCATTATAAGGCAAACTGTGATACTAGATTATATATCTTTCAGTGTAACTGTATTCTACAATGATTGGGTGAGACTGGAGGACAATAATGTATGTATGGTCGACATTGACACCCATATGGTGAAGGTTGATTTGGCTAAGTTGAAGAGTAAATATAATGTGAATGATGAGTCATTCATTTGAAAATTCCAAAATTTTAAGCAAGTGTTTTATGTAAAGAACCCTTACAATGATCCATTGTCCATTATTTTATATTACCTTAAGTGCTTGACTACATCGGTATACACATAAAGGCACTTACCGAGATTTAGCCTTTTCTGGACGAAAACTCAGAATTAAAGAAATTATTAAACATATTATAAGAATAGATGTTTAATTGTAGCATGGTCTATTATTTTAAATGTTGACTTCAAAGTTATGTATAATAGCATGTTTCAGTTATTTCGTATGATGCATTAAAAGTGCCTTTTGTTTACAAGTTTATTATTATATTTTCAGGATGTCAAATATTGTATATACATGTAGCGACTTTCAAAATAGGTATTTTATAGAGAACACGTCATTTTATCGATAGAGCTATCAAAAAATCAAAAAATGTAATTATTTATGAGATCACGGGTGGAATATACATGAACCATATTTATTTCAATGAATACTACGAACACTACCTCAAAGTTGGGATGAAGCTGTTGAAAGGGTTTTCATAAAAAATAATCCAAGTAATGCGATGTTGTTAGTAGAGTTTTTAGAACTCCAAGAAAGAAAAATCCATCCTTTGTGGATAGAATTGAAGAGGATAAGGATGTGTTCACACTCTATTGTGAGAAAATGTACGCATAACAAAGTTAATATATTTTCATCTTATGAGATAAGGCATACGGCTTAACATGTTTAAAGTCAGATATGCCATCGTCACCACACTTCCACAAACATCGCCAATAAAAACTTTAAGTGAAATGATGAAGTATGAGACTTATGACATGGTCAAATTACCAAAACTTTTAGAATATGTTGAAAAGGTACAACTTATATTATATTTTTTATATTATTTCCTTACTCTTGTATCAACATATGGATCAGTTTTTAAATATATAAGTACAAAAAATGGCATCCGAGAGTGAAATTCCATCATCCATGCCAGTAAGTTCCAATCATAATGAACATATCGCGATTTATTCTCATGCAGAGGTTTCCCTTAACCTATGTGGTTTGCCAATACATGGCAAGAATTCTTATAAAGAGTGAGCCTTGTATTTGTCAAAATCAAGTATTGGCTTGAAATTTGAGAGTTAGGACAAGGTTGAGGAAGTGAAAAAAATGAATTGTAGGATACGCTTATGAAAGAGTTCAATCTTCCAACCGACCGGAAGGAGTGGCACATGAAAGCCATTGGGATTCAGTTAAAAATGCTTAGAAGTAACCTCCGCTCGTCTTACTTTAAGGGATTGGACTGTGATGGGATAAAGGGCCTTAAGGATTGAGTATGGAAAAAATATATTATCCCCCGTGAGTGGAATGAATTAATCTTGCGCGAAACATCTGAGGAAAATTTGAAACAAAGACACTAAGTCCGGGTGAAAAGGGCTAAAAAGACTGACGTCCAGTGTCTTAGTCGAATATCATATTCTGTAAAAATTAAGGAGATGGTCTACACACTTTCTTATTTTATATATATATATATATACACACACATATATATAATATGTCTTGCTCATATAGTTAATGAAAAATTAAATTGTATGTGCTTAAAAATAAACGACTTGTTGATCATTTGGAAGCGTATATCAAAGGTCGTAGGAAGAAAACTGGGAAGTTCCACCCAAAGTTAGATGATGATATGGTGAGTTTCAACCTCAATTATAATAATTAAATTCATCTAAGTTTAGTCGTTCTATCATTTGAATCGATTCATCAATAATTTTGTAGAAAAAATTGAGTGAGCTGAGAAGTAGTCAAGGTTTTTCAAGCCAAACCAGTCTGAATACTGATGCATTAACTGCCTTTAAAGTAAAAGACACTAGGGAGGTGACTTGTGGTGTTAGACCAATGCCTAAAAATAAACTTAAGGCCATTGCTCCTACAGTATCACTGTGGAATAGAGAAAAGACATAAGAAGAAAAACACAATGAGGATATGGCTTTTCTCAAATCATTTTTTACCTTGATTTTAAGTCCTTTTGAATTAAATGGACTTAAACTACCAAATCCAACCAACCAATTTTCACCACAAAAAATTTGGATTTGGTCTTAATGATACATCAATCCTACATCCAAGTCCTCGTGATTATACTTATGTCCCTCATCTAAGTTCTCACAATTACACGTATATCCATCCATAATCTGAGCCAAACTTTGGATATTCTACTGATTCAGACTTTAGAGATTCAACTGATCCTCCACATGATCCATATGGTGATTTATTAGATTTTTCAAGTCAAAGGAAGATTAAAAATGGATAAGTTGTTGCTTCAGCTACTACTGGAACGATGGGACGTGGAGAAGAGCCAAGAAAAGGGAATCATTTGTTGTATCGATATATTCATGGGGAGGGCACTATTAAGGACGTTGATAAATGTTGTATGGTTTTCCCTTTCTCTGTCTTTGTCTTAAGTGATCCAGAGTAATTTATTTTGAAAATTTTAGATAAATTGTCAAAATAAACTATTAATATCGTTTGGAACTATTTTAATGTTTTGTACTCTATTTTGAATGTACGTTTCTATGAACATACTACTGTTTTGAATGAAATTAATATATTTTTAGGATGAAATTACTGCCTTTAATTATATGCTTCTCAACTATATGTTGATCTATATAAACATATTTTATACATTATGTTTAATTAACAAATATTGTCGATTCTTGTTGGGTAGGTACTGTTATATTATATAAACATATTTTATATAGTAAGTTTAGTTAATAAAGAATTACATTAAGATTCACTTGTTTGTTCCTAATTTCACTAGTTAGTGCCTAATTTCATTTATTGGTTCCCTACTAGACTAGTCTCAAGCATGTCATGTCGTACACTAATATTAATACCCTTTGGAGAATTTAAAATGGTATATAGATTTTGGTTTGTCTTGATAAATTGGTAGGTAACACCCTCACTCATCAATTAAACATGGATAAAACTATTGTTGGCTTTGATAAACAACAAGTCTCGCTAAGAAACAAACTCCAAAATACTGAACAGTTAGCTTCCTATTATTCCAATAACTAACACTCGCATTTGGCCATTTAATCCTTCTAGAAACCTATGTTTTAAAGATGCCATATCATATTACTTTCCTCCTAGGCCTGCTGTTGTCATATTAAGATCCCTTCATAATAGACTGCCCACTCTAGATAACCTTAGATGACTGTTTATGGTTTATATGACTTATATGGTAGGTTGCATAACTGATAGTAGGACACATAACTGATTTGATTAATGTGAAATATGAGTGTATTTAGATTTGATATGACAATATCTTGTTATGATGAATTATTAACATTCATGGATTTGATCAGAACTCATGAATTCATATAGGATTATTTTTAGGATTCAAATTTAAATTATATCCAACTTGTTATAGTTTCCTTTTAGTTAAAGATACATCTGTGTAATATCCTAGAGGATTAATTCAATTATAAATCAATCATTGATTCGTCCTTCTTTAGTAATTATTTTAATTAATTCAGTAACCTGGAGGATTGGTGCATATTAGTTTCTAGCTGCAAAATACTCATGCTTTACCAAGTTGTTTGTTATCTCCTTTTATAGGTATGCATTTTTTATTTGCTTCTTCAAGCTCTCGATACTATTGGTATGTTCTATTGCATTTAAGCTTATATTTTATCTGTTGTTTTTCCCATTACAAGTTTTTTTTCAAACTCTAGATAGGACATATTATCGGTATGTTCTATCGCATTTATGCTTATATTTTCCTTAATTATTTTGTATAATGTGACTTGGAAACTGCACTGCAGAAACTTGGATCATCAAGAATCCTACTTGAATGTCACATACAACTCATACTTTGTTTTGAAATTTAATTAAACTTTTTTCCATCACTATATAACATTAGTTTCAATAAGAATTTAAGGTTATACTATCATTTTTTCTAGTCTTTGTATAAATCATATTATTTTATAAAATGTTGTCATATCTGTCCATTTAATATTTTCATAAAAACCACCCTTGTGTGGTTTGGCAAGGACCTATGTCAATAAACATAAGAAGAAACATATACAACCCAACAAGGATAGAAAGAACTTCATCTTACATTTGACAGTTTTGGTTCTTGGATATAGGGGCAATATATGTGGAGTATTCATGGGTCTTTGGGCAGATAAGAGTGATGGATGGAGGAAGACAAGTGGTAGTTAGGAGTGGCAGGGTGTCGGGATGGGTTTGGGCGTGCTCAAAGATGTAAACTGCTCCAAAAAAATTCTAAGGCTCGACTAGGATCTTCTCATTAGAATGTGCATATTCACCTATACAATGCTCTTAAAAATGTTGAGAGTTGAGATCATTGCTACATGTGGAGATCCTGCCACATTCACCATATTTCAATTAAATAGCATCAACTTTTTGGGAATACCAAATGCAAGTACATGATCTTTTCTAGCCAAACTAATACGCATTAATCCTCCTAATCAGTATATGATACAAACTAAATCCAATGGCTACCAAAATCAATGCGATCACATATGAAGTTTTGTAGAATAGAGGATGGGTACACTCACTCACATTGTGAAGCGAATTGAATTATATGGGAAGTTAAAGGGGCATGAGGGTTGTGTAAACACAGTTGAATTCAATATTAGTGGTGACCATCTAGTGTCGGGGTCTGAGGATAGACAAGTAATGTTTTAAAATTGGGAAGATAAGGCTATAAATTTTCATATTTATCTAGCCACTTGGACAACATATTACAGACTAGAATCATGCCATTTACCAATGATTCAAAAATAGTAACCGTTGTTGATGGTCAGGTGAGTTCGTACACACACATCTTTCTATGCTCTAGATTGTATACACATGTCTATCTATATGTTTACAATATCTTAATATATATTTGTATTGTGAATTAGTGGAGGGAGATTTTATTTTAGGTGCCAGATATCACCTGATCTCTTTCGTGTTTCGCTTATTATTTTATTACAGCTACTTATATTGTACTCTTTATTATTTTCTTGGCTTTCATTTTCTATGTAATCTATGTGGATTGCCTGCATTTTAAGATTTATACCCCTTTGTAGATTATATCCTTCCTTTGTAGATTAACTAAAATATAATAGATCGAAAATTTTATGTGGAATCATAAGTTATTATGATTTATGATGTTCAAGTAACTGTTTTATGCAAGTTATGCCATATTACACAACCAAAGGAAAAAATAAGTAAACACTTATTATATTTATTCATAATAATTCATAACTGATACTAGGCTTCATATTTCAAGGTGAAATATGAGTGTATTTAGTGTTTGGGTTGGAAGTGAATATATTTCATTATTGGTTCCTACCATTGTAACCTATTGTTGTCCTCCTCATTTAGATTGGAAAAAATTAATAATGATGGACTTATTTCTTATGTTCTTTACTATCACTAGAAATATTAAATCATGGTTTGTTTAGTAGGATTTGAATCAATATTAGTTTTGGAATTATTAAATACTCAGGTCCCTATTTAAAATATCTTACAATATCTTAATATTCATTTCTTTGTTAGATAGATTATGAGAGTTCAATTATATTGGCAACAATGTTAAGAGTTAAAAATAAGTATGAAAATTATTGGGATTCTTTCACATGTTGCAATGTTAAATATGTTCTTAACAACTGTGAGGGTTGTGATCTTCATATTTGGAAACATATTAATTAACAACATGCAAATAATTTCAGTAAAGTAGGAATATCAATGTTTTTTCATGTATAATTTCATCTTGTTGGTACTTATTTTGAATAACACATTTACCTTAAAAGATGTTGATGCTAACAATTCTTAATCCAATTATATTTTATTATTTGCATGTATACACATGGCATACTCGACATACATATTATTCAAAGGCCTAAATCCAGGTGTTTACACTTCGTGGCAGGAAACACAGGCACATGTCAATGGATACCGAGGAGACGCATATAAAAAAATTTAGTCCGTTGAACTTACTCAGCATGCGTACTTCGAGTACACGAGGGAGGATGTCACTGCGTTAATACCCTTCACGGTTGATTTACCTAGACTTCACGAAGCTTATATACCGCGCGGTGACCCCTATCCTAGGTTAAGAATGATTTGTTACATGTTCATGACATTTTATGTCATCGAAGTGTTGTATCGTTATCTTTTTAGTTTATGTTTTATTCTATGTTTATTTGTACTTGTCCCCAAAAAAGGGTTTGTTTGATGTTAAATTAAGTTTAAACAAGTTTTATATGTACCGATTATTCAGAATGTTAGAAACATAAATGAAATGTTGTCGAATTTTTTAGACTTGTTTCATGTTCACGATATTTATTCTACTCTAATCATTTCATCTTTTTGTGAAAATATAAAGATATTTATAACAGCTCTGACCACATTTAACAAATTCAACTTTTGTAAATGCTAATAGCAATCACAAATTTGTCACTACTATTAATTTTATAACCGTTATGAGTAGCTACAAATATTATATTCGTAACTGCTGACAACAATTACAAATAGTTATAATACCCAGAATTTTTTTTAGAATAAAATAAAACTATATTTTTTAAACAAAATTAAATTTATAGGAATTAAATTAAATCAAGCAATTTAATAATTAATTAGGAATTAATTGATCAATTATTATTTTTTGCGATGTGAAATTGACTTTACAAGATATATAATTTCGGTAGAAAATAACATGTGCAGTAAATAATTGATATATGGGGTGCGACACAATCTAAAATATAGTCCTCGAATACAAATATTCGAGGTACAATTTAGGAGGTTTTACGGACTCGTTAGGATGTTTTAGATCCTTAGAAATGGTCCCAGGAATATATATATATATATATATATATATATATATATATATATATATATATATATATATATTTATATATATATATATATATATATATATATATAGGTTGGGAAGTTATTGGGCGAAGAGGATAATGTATTAGGACTCATTTGAGAGTCTAAAGTTGTGACCTAAGGCCCAATTCGGGATTAGTAAGTTAAATACCTTTATTAAGAGTTAAATAATTCCATGGTAGTTACATCTAAGAACCCTAGACTACACCACTTAGAGAAAGGAGACAAGAACCCACAACAATAATTGAAAAGGGAGATTTAAGGGATCAACCAACATTATCAGGGCAATAATTTTCCTGCTGACTTTTATTTGTCCAAAATGCTTCTTAAATCATTGTGATGTATTTCCATGTCGAATTATGAATTTGTAGGATTTGTGGTAAATAATCGATTAATTAAATCGTGTTTATAAATGTTCGGGATTTAAATGTAAGGTAGGAAAATCTAAAAATTAGGATGGGTATAAATTGTTGGTTGATTGTTGGAAAAATTCATAATTTACGACTCTATTGGAATTCGTATTATTATTTACCTTTAGAGAACTATTGAGTATGTTATGGATCTAAATTTCTAGTGATAAATTCCCTTACCTGTTGTAGATATTAAAGAACTTATGGATAAAAATCTAAAAATACACGAACCTCCGTTATGATTTCAATTCTAAGATTTGGGACTTGAACTTGACATTAAATCATGAAATAAATGATCTAAAGAGGGTAATCAAGGTTACGAAGACCTAGATTTAAAACTATATTACGGAGGTAACGTTTAGAATTTTGATTAGGGAAGACAAAGAGGATTTTCAAACTTAACAAAAATCTAGGCAGAAGTGTTGGTTCGACCCTGTTTCGAACCTGTTCATTTTGCGAGGGTCCAGGCGTGGGGTACGCTATTGGGTCCGGGTGATTTTTAAAAGTTCATACCAGTTGGTAGGACCACGTTTGAGAATGCATGTAATTTATTCAAAATGGAAACATTTCACTATTTATCGAAGAATGACTAAATTAACTAGATGGTTAATGAAATTTCTGTAAACAGGGGCTTTTTAATAATTCACATGTTAATTAATTATTAAATAAGAATAAATATGGAATAATTCTTTCGGATAGCAATGGGGTAATTATTAGGATAATTACCTTTACATATGGTAATATCTAACGATATTTTGTGTGGACATATCGAGGTTCGTGGACTGTCCTATCGATCGGGGTATGCGCGTTCAGGACCGGAGCAAACATCAGCACAAGTGGTCTAGACATAGTGTGAGAAATATTTAGGCACTACGTGGCAGCGCCACTTATAGGAGTTAGGTGATGATGCTGGGATCTAAGTGACACTGCTTGGTATGGACCGTGCAATGGTGTAACTATGTAGGTACTACCCCACTTGCTTGTATTTTTGTTTTGTTCGTTTAGATAGGAGACTCCTATGGACTCACCGATTGAACACGAATGGTACACTATATGTAGATGCCTTAGTGTCTCATATATATATATATATATATATATAGGATATATATGAAATTAATGGAAATAAATGAATGAATTCATAAGTCTAATGTGTGAACTAAACTACAAGACCCAATACTACATAGTACGAATGATATTAGATGTTATCTCCTTACAGGTAGTATGATGGGTGTAAAATTGGGAAACAACAACTTCAACATATTAAACTTTATCTCAATACCGCATCTTTCTAGATGCCTTTATATACTGTCATTACTTTTTATTATGTATCCATATCGGGCTATGGGTGGGTATTCGAGTAGCATTACTCTTAGGTGAGGGGTGAGACATTTTATGAGTGAGAGTGACGATGGTAATACTCACTTTGAATTATTTGTACGTGTGCACCATAAAATTAAGTAAATTAATTCTTCCACACTTTAGGGCGCTGACCCAAATTTTTAAATGTTTTCTCCCCCCAAGTGCTCTTAGTCAGGGATAGCGGGACTATTGATAAATCAGTCTTGCAGCCTAACTTTGCATATCAGACTTCAGACTTTTGATTCTAGATTAGGTTCCTATTATACTTCATTTTCTTTTTTTTTCTTTCGGGATTATTGTATGGGTGTAAGCCCAAAGTGTATTTCATTTCATTCAGTTATGATACGCATGTGTAATGTTGGGTTTTCATTTATATTATGTGGATGTGGGACTTATACTTGTATTGATTATTAAATTTAAATTCAGATTTTAATTTGAATGTGGTTTGCAAATAAATATTTTATTTGGGTTGATGCTCAGAATGGTATTGTATCGTGTCTAGTTAACCTTTACGTGAGAAAATAGGGATTGTTTCAATAGGTATCAGAGCATACAGGTTTTAGTATCCTTAGGGTTTGTATTACGTTTATTATTTTATGCATTGTGTTCTTTGATATGTAGAGCATATGCTGAGTATTCATTGTATTCTTATGATTTGTACTAATTCGAACCTTGTTTTCTTTCAGATGGAAAATGGAAGGAGGGGTAGACCTGATTACAGATGAAGAGACTCAGTCGAAGCCACGACAGCCACCTCAGGCCGCACCAGGGAAATTCATTATCACTCCAATAGATATCTCTACCATTATGACCCTATCCATCTCCAACGTGATGGTAGCCAAGCTCCATCACATTTCACCAATATAGGCTGAGAAGCAGCCACCGCTACCACCGCAGCAAGTGGCAACACCAGCCCAGGTGGCGAAGATAGTCTAGGATAAAGCTAGGGAGGCCTTCGTAAAGGACCAACCTCCAAAGTTTAATCCTGACATCTCAATGGAGAGAAAGGATATTTAGCAGAACTTAAGGATGGTGGTGTATACTCATGTACAGAAGCAGATGTTGGCCTTGTTTTATCTTCTGGGGGGACACAATCTAGGGGTAGGATTCAGTTACTTTAGCTACAAAGAGAGACAGTTTGACTATAGAATAATTCTAATAGAGATTTGAGGGGAAGTATTTCCCTCAAGCGACGCAGTTAGAGATGAGGAGTCGGTTTATGGACCTCAAGAAGGAGGGTCGCATAGTGGCAGAGTATGAGGAGGAGTTCACCGTTCTTTCTTACTTTGCAAGAGGAAGATGGACAGGTTTATAGCAGCTTCATCCTGGAATATTAGGAAGGATCTTTTAGGGAACCCAACATTCACTACATATAATCAGGTGGTGAATGTCACCCTTCTCTACTCCCAGGATCATAGGACCTTCTAAAGGAACAAATGTGAGAAGAGACAGAGAGCTGAGATATCGAACCAGTAAGGCAAGATAAGTGGAGGTAGCAGTCAGGGGACCTAGCAATTTAGGGATCCTTCATCTATAAATCATCATAAGAGATTATGTGGTTTTAATGATAAAAACGAACAGGGCTAGTAGGGCCATGGCATCAGGGACAGGGATAGGTCCATTAGGGCCAAGGCATCAGAGTCGAGGCCATCAGGGCTGATAGGTAAAGAGGTGCTCGGTTAGTGGGAACTATTACACTTGTGGGGAGAGGGGCCATACGTCAAGTCGGTGCCCTTAGGGTAATTAGGAACCTCGAGATCAAGGTGATTAGAGGGGATATCTGGCACCCCAGGGGCAGCACCAATAGTTACCATCTATAGGAGTTGCAGCGCCCACCGCCCCACCTCAGAGGTAGACCTCATAGGTGTAGTACAGACAGGTGTAGCACATTGCGCTGACAGAGGGACCAATACTAGTTCAGGTTGTGGAGGGTATGTTCCCTATCTTTTGGAACATAGGTCTTATTTTATTTGACATGGGGTCATATCATTCATTTGTTAGAACTGGTTTTGCACCTGAGACTAGGATGATAGATTTTGGTTCTAATAATATACTGCTCATAAACTCACTCGTGTATAGAAGGGCACCCATATGTTTGGTATGCCAGGGTATAGGGTTCGAGATAAGGCAACTCACTTTTGTGGAAAACTTATTGGTATTATATATGCACAAGTACGATTCCATATTAGGGATGAATTGTCTAGTTACATACAGAGCATGTGTTGACTGTTATGGTAGGTCCATCATCTTCGTCATTCTGGGGAAATATATGTACCTGGTTGCGACGTTGCACCCCGGGGTGGGTCGAGCATGCACTTATACTATATTGAGGAGGATACTTCTTTGAAGGTTGTAGTGTCGCTAGTTTCTATCTCGGTATTTAGAAAGTTTTCTAATGTATTTGAGGAGATACGAGGATTTTCACCTAGTCGGGTGATAGATTTCATAATTGATTTGATTCTGGGAGCGAGACCTATTGCTCGTACACTATGTCTGATGATTCCTCTAGAGATAAGGGAGCTTCGCGATCAGATGGAGTAGTTATGGGGATATGGGTTAAATAGGAGGAGTATTTCATCGTGGGGGGATCCAGTTTTTTTCATCAAGAAGAAAGATAAATCCTTGCGACTTTGTATCGACTGTAAGGAGTTGAACAAAGTCACCATACGAAATAAATATTGTTTCCTCCCATTGATGATTTATATGAGCAGTTGAAGGGTGCTGCATATTTTTTTGAAATTTATTTGAGATCTGGTTATCATTAGTTGAGAATTCGGAAGAAGGATATCTCGAAGATGGCATTTCTTATGAGATACGGGTCATATGAGTTTTTGGTCATGACTTTTGGGTTAACCAACGCATCGGTCGTGTTTATGGATTTGATGAATCGGGTATTCAAGGATTATCTAGGTCAGTCCATCATATTGTTTATTAATAAAATTCTGATTTATTCTCGGACTACAGAGGAGCACACACAACATTCATGGGTAGTTTTATAGACACTATGAGACCACAAATTGTATGCTAAGTTTGAGAAATGCATTTTTTGGTTGTGAGATGTGCAGTTCTTAGGCCACATTATGTCTGTGAGGGGAATATCAGTGGACTCGGGGAAGGTTTCTATAATGATGGAGTGTGGAAAGCCCACTATACCCACTGAGGTACGCAGATTCTTGGGATTAGTTGGGTATTACTGTTGGTTAATTTAGGGGTTCTCAAAGATAGTCGGGACCCTAACGAACTTGATGAGGAAGGACATACTATTTGTATGGTATGATGCGTGCCAACAGTCATTTAATGAGAAGAAGACTCGAATTACTATAACACCAGTTCTGGCATTACCTCGGCCAAGGATAGACTATAAGGTCTTCACGTATGTGTCCTTGAGGGGACTCGGAGGGGTATTGATTCAGGAAGAGAGACTGATAATTTATTCTTCACAAATGCTAAAACCTCACGAGGGACATCCCCCACCCACAACTTGGAGTTAGCTGTCGTGGTTTTTGCATTGCGAGTATGGAGGCATTATCTCTTGTGGGTTAAGTTCCAGATACTCAAAGACTATAAGAGTCTGCAGTACATGTTCACCAGTGGGATTTGAACTTGAGGAAAAGGAAATGGATAGATTTTGTGAAGGATTACTAGTTTGACATTCAGTACCACCCAGGGAAGGGTAATGTCATAGCGGATGCTTTGAGATGTAAGTCGATATTGGAGTTTGCGACATTGTGGAAGGAGGAGTGGAAATCACTTCGTGGAGATGACGACTTGACCCGTGCATTTATGGAGATTCTCACCATCACACCCAAGATGATTATTCGGGTCGTGAATGCACAGGAATGTGATCATCTTTTCCCTGAGCATGTTAGGTAGTTGTTAGTCCGGGAGCAGAGCACTATTCTATTAGGTCGGATGGTAATTTGAGATTCCAGGGAAAACTAGTTATCTCAAATGATGAGGAGTTGAGGAGATCCACTATATCTCAGTTCATGATTTATTGTACATCCAGAAGGGGATAAGATGTACCAGGACATGCGACATCCGTATTGGTGGTCTGGGATGAAGAGGGACATAGTGGTTTTTGTGTCCAAGTGTGCTACATATCAGCACCTTAATGTGGACCATCAGCATCCTACAAGTTTTTTATAAGCTTTGGAGATACCGATGTGGAAATAGGAGAGCATCTCCATGGATTTCATCACTGGGATACTTACATCATAGAGGGGGCATAATTCATTTTGGGTGATCATTGATCGGTTGATGAATGTGGCTCACTTCTTATCGTCCTGGAGAGATTACAATTCAGAGAAGTACGCTAGACTTTTCCTTAAAAAGATTGTGAAATTACAAGGGGCACCACTCTACATTATATCGAACATGGACAGGACGTTCGTGTCCTATTTTCGAAGTAGATTTCCATAGGCTTTAGGGGCAGAGTTGAGATTGATCATCGCATATCTTCCTTAGATCGATGGTCAAATGAAGAGGGTTAAATTGATGCTAAAACATGTTACAGATGTACATATTAGACTTTAAGGGGAGAATGGAGCAGTATTTTCCCATGGTGGAGTTTGCATACAACATCATCTACTAATTCACGATTGGGATGGCACTGTTTGAGTCACTTTAAAAGAGACCTTAGAGTTCACCCTCATGCTAATTGGAGGTGGGGGATAATAAATTTCTCTAGACAGATCATTCAAGGCACCTTAGATAAGGTAAAGATGATTCGGGCCAGGATACAAATTGCCAAGGATAGGTAAAAGAGTTATGTGGATACTGGTCGGAGATACTTAGAGTTTAATATTGGGGATCAGGTTCTAATTAAAGTGTTTCATATGAATGGAATGATGAGGTTTGGGAATAAGGGGAAGTTTGCATCCCTAAAAGTGGGATCATTCCTTATCATCGAGAGGAATAGGCCCATAACATATCTGTTGGGATTATCGGACCACTTACAGCGGATGCACGACGTCTTCCACATCATGGAGATTCCTTAGAGATGAGATATCATACTAGCATATTATCATTGATGAGATAGAGCTCCATCCATAAGAAACCTACGAGCGGAGTCCCGTAGCCATTCTGAACCGTAAGGAGTGCCGACTTTAATCCAAGGTTGTTCCGTTGGTACATGTGCAATGTGGGAACCATAGGGAGGACGAGTCGACTTGGGAGAGGGAGAATGATATGCGGACAAAATATCTGGAACACTTCTAGCTAGTTACATATTTTTCTAGATTCCAGGGACGGAATCCAATTATTGGGGGGAAGAATATAATACCCCGTATTTTTTATAATAAAATAAAACTATCTTTTTTAAACAAAATAAAATTTGTAGGAATTAAATTAAATCGAGCAATTTAAATAATTAAGTAGGAATTAATTGATTAATTATTATTTCTTTCTACGTAAAATTGACTTTGCGTGATATATAATTTTGGTAAAAAAATAAATGCATGTGCATTAAATAATTGATATATGGGGTGCTACAAAATTTAAAATATACTTCTTAAATAAAAATATTTGGGACACACTTTGGGAGGTTTTACAGACTCGTTAGGATATTTTAGACCATTAGAAATGGTCCCGTGGTATATATATGATTTGATAGGTTATTGGGCTATGTGGATAAGGTATTTGGGCTCATTTAGGGGTCTAAAGTTGTGGCCTAAGGCCTAACTCAGGATTAGTAAGTTAATTACCTTTACTAAGAGTTAAATAACTCCATGGGATTTACATCTAAGAACCCTAGAGTACTCCACTTAGAGGGAGGAAGGAAGAACCCACGACAAGTATTGAAGAGGGAGAATCAATGGAAAATTCAAGGGATCAATGAATGTTATTAGGCAAGATTCTTCTTGCTTACTATTATTTGTCCAAAATGCTTCTTAAATCATTATGATGTTTTTCTATGTTGAATTCTAGATTTGTAGGATTTTTGGTAATTAATCGAAGATTTGAATCGTGTTTATAAATGTTCAGGATTTAAATGTAAGGTTGGAAAATCAAAAAATTAGGATGGGTATAAATTGTGGGTTGAGTGTTGGGAAAATTTATGATTTAGGACTCTAATGGAATTCATATAATTATTTACCTTTAGATAACTATTGAGTATATTAAGGATCAAAATTTCTAGTGATAATTTCCTTTACATGTTGTAGAGATTAAAGAACTTATGGATAAAAATATGAAAATACACGAGCCTCCGTTATGATTTCAATTTTAAGATTTGGGACTTGACCTTGACATTAAATCGTGTCATAAATTATCTCGAGAGGATAATCACGGTTACAGGAACTCGGATTGAAAACTATATTAAGGAGGAAGCCTTTATAATTTTAGTTGGGAAAACAAACAGGATTTTCGAACTTAACAAAAATACGGATAGAAGGGTTGGTTCGCCCCGATTCACCAATGGTCGGAATCGGTTCGATTTGTGGGGGTCAAGGAGAGGGGTCCGTTGTTAGGTCACAGTGATTTTTAGAAGTTCATATGAGTTTTTAGGGCCATATTTGGGCATGCGTGGAATTATTAAAAATGAAAATGTGTCACTATTTGTCGGAGAAGGACTAAATTAATGAAATGGTTAATGGCAATTGTCTAAAGAGGGACAATTTAATAATTCACATGTTGGTTAATTATTAAATAAGAATAAGTATGTAATAACTCTTTCGAACAACTATGGGGTAATTATTAGGATAATTACATTTACATATGGTAATATGTAGCCATATTTTGTGTGAACATACAGATGTTCATGGACTATCCTATCGCTCGGGGTACGTGCATTCGGGACCAGAGCACAGGTCGGTACAAGTGGAAAATATATATTGTAGGTCATATTTTAGGTACTAGGTGGTAGTGCCACTTATAGGAGTTAAGTATTGATTTTGGGATCCATGTAGCACCGTTTGGTATGGGTCGTGCAATGGTGTAAATGCGTACATATCGCCCCACTTGCTTGTATTTTTTATTTGTTCATTTTGGATAGGAAACTCCTACGGACTCACCGATATAGCAAAAATGGGACACTATAGGTACATGCTTTGGTGTCTTATATATAAGGACATATTTGAAATTAATGGAAGTATATGAAAGAATTCCTAAGTCTATTGTGTGGGCGAAAATAGAAGACCCAATAATATGTAGTACGAATGGTATTAGATGTTATCTCCTTATGGGTAGTATGATGGGGGTACAATTGGGAAATAGTAACTTGAACATATTAAACTTTGTCTCAGCACCTCACTTTTCTAGATGCATCTATATATTATCATTATGTTTATTCAGTATCTATATCGGGCTATGGGTGGATATTCGAGTAGTATTACACTTAGATGAGGGGTGAGACACTATATGCATGGTATTGACGATGTGGATAGTCACTTTGAATTAACTATACTTTTGCACCATAAAAATAAGTAAGTTATTTCTTGCACACTTTAGGGCGCTGACCCAAATTTTTGTAACGCCTCGGCCCGAATTTATAGGTTACCCATAGTCACCTGGTCCGACCCGAGTTTTAGGTGTGAAGTGAAATCAATCACCCTATATAATGTTGCTAATCTAATTTTTTTTAAATAACATTCCACTTGTTTAGCAAGAAATTCTAATTTCAGATCAAGATACATAAGGGACCCATGGGAAGAACCACGGAGTCCAAGCATGAAGAGCTACTAACGTAAAACAGAAGAGAGTACTTACCTGGATAACACTCTCGAAATATGTGACTGCGCCCAACCTGTCGTAACAAAATGAGGGAGTGAGCCGAATGCTCAGTGGGAAATATACAACAATTAAATATAGAATCTAAGAGCAAAAAGAAGACTCTAACACATTATACCTATAAGAGGGTATTTTAGATAAGATGGAGGTGTAACCCCTTTCAAGTACAGTAATGATAAGTTAAATAGACACACTATTGATTAGCCACAAGACATAAGAACACACCTCAGTGACGATAGACTCAGTTTGATCTCACAAATCTCTCGTGTATAACTCAGGAGATAGTAATGAACTTAGAAGTAACTCAGGTAGAGGGAGATAGAATTAAGCACCCTAGATACAACTTGGCAGGAAGCCAAACACCAACCACCCTCAAGAATCTCTGTCAAGTATTAAAATCTTTGTAATAACTGACAATGGTGGATGAGTGAAAACTCTCTGGTTTGTGATAACTCTCTATAATGTATATTATCTCTAGCAATAACTTCTGAACTCTCAAAAAGATCTCTCTTACTCGAAGGTGGTTGGGATCCTTAAATAGCCCCCCACACCACCCTCGATGCAACTCAATCATCAATGCCTGTGAAAGACCTCCCTCATACTTTATGTCACCAACATTAAATACCTGATGCACTAGTTTTCTCCACGTCATAAACATTAAATGCCAAGACATGCCTTTTTCATAACCATTGTGTGTTAGGGGACTTTTGTCGTAGAGGTGTCTCACTAACTGCCTGACAGCCCCAAATACCACGGTGGTTTACTCAAGTGCATATTAGACATTTTTTAGCTGGCTAGTAACATCACCTACAGTAGATGTGTTAAGTAGAGGGATGTTTGGTAAACAAATCAACACCCGGTGGAACTCCAAGTTGCTCCGCTCGAGGTTCCACGGTCAGGGTTCTTCGATGTTTTACCAGGTGTATCTAAGATGGTCAGGACAAGCCATAATTCTACCTCAATTCTCAATCCTCCAAACCAAGTCCCTTTAAAGTTCCCACGACGAGGTCATTCGATAGAGCATGAAAGCTCTCCCAGGCCCTGCCAAGCCTGGTCTCTCACGAGTACCTTCTGACCCCTCACTAAAAGTCATTATTATTCTCGTCACATAATTATAAACGTTATATCTCATAGTCAATATAAACAAAATTACAATATGATTGATTGACACAACAAGCTAAAGTTTGAGCTGCTACGCTTGAGCTACCTCAGTGCCTTAATCCCCAAAACACTGTTGCTGATGTGGAATTACCTATAATCTCAAAATTACCTTCAATCCCCCTCTACAATACCTACGCGTACGTGCAACTACCTTGTATATATATGCATAAATATACTTAGTGTACGAAATAGTTTTAGTTTCAAAACCTTATATATCCCGATTAATTCACCTTAATTTGGTAAAGACTTCCTTTTCTAATTTTGACATTTATCCCTTTATTTAACACACACTTTTGCATTTTAACCAATTCACATTTGTATTTTCATTAAAAATCACCCTTTCAACACACGCGAACATTGTGTTAGAAAATACTTATTTAGCTATTGAAAATATTTCATAACACAACTTTGTGTTAATTATGGGTTAAACCTCTTAGATTTCTTAACAACCTATTTTTCCACTTACATTGGATTTTTCTTTACCTTATGGACATTAATCAATTTACACGTTTCTTGTCCATTTTAACCTTTACCGAACATTTATTAATTCATTCAAGTTAGGTTGTCTTAACACATTTTCACCACACAATCTATTTATTCACATGTTCCTTATTCTTTTATCTTTTTCTCAGAATTTTCCAATAACTGCGGCTTTAACGGGCTCCACACCTTCGGTAATGCCACTATATGCTCTAGCCAGTGTTTTGGGTCTTTCACCCAAGGGCTCCGGGGCCTCCTTAATCTTTTCGGTCTTGTCTGAGATCCTTGTTAATGTATTTTAACATTTAGAAAATGTCCACATTATTTCACTTTTCTTATTGCCCGGCAGAAGTCAACCCGGGGTTTTACCCCAGCTTGTGTGACGCTTTGAAAATCATAATTTCTTGTCATGTACACTTTATCTTCCATCATGTTCATTTAGGACCATCATGTGTAACACACTTTTCACTTTATATAAAATTACCATTATACCCCTTTGTTTCCAAACTCATCTTTTACTTCATTTTCACAAGTGTTAATTTTCCAAATTACCATTAAGTTACCCATACTAGCTTCTTTGGTGTTTTTAACACCTTCACACCTTTTTGACCTTTTGGAGTAATATTCTTCCCAATTGAAAACATATTTTTTTCAATTCTTTTGTTTCCAAGAATCATTAAACATAAGACTACTTTATAAGAAAAATACCATTTTCTTTCTTAAAACTTGTAGTCTTGAAACCTTATTTTTTTAGCACATTCCAATACCCATTACACACCTTAAGGGATGAATTTTTATAATTTTTTATTTCGTGTTTAAACCCAATAAAACCTTCATTAAACTTGTTTATGTGCTCATCATCAAACTACTACAAGTTTATGTACAAGAGAAGATGGATTTTGACTCCAAAAATCTTATCTACAAAATTCACAATACTTGTAAAAATATACTTTTCTTTACCAAATGACATTTTACTTCTTAAAAACTTAAACTAATGTCCCATTTTTATAAAATCTTCATTTTTGCAAGAAATCCAACTTAGTTTACCAAATATCTTTAGCAAGATAAATTATAAATTTAAAACATTTTTATTCCATAAAAATATTTAGCACCCAACTTCTTGAAACACACCATTTACATGAAAATCCCATTTATTTCAAGAAAACTTTGAAATATTTACTCATCATTTATTTACAAAAAATTGCATTTTTCCAACATTTTACTCCATAAAAATGTTTAATACTAATTTTTACTAAAAACTCATCATTTTATCATATGCATTATATCCCTAAATTCTAACACGAGACTAGTAATACACAAAAATAGAGTCTTAAACTAAGAGTAGATTTTCCCAACTCAAATGAAACTCTAACAATGGAAGGCATGAAATGTCTAAGAAGATGGAAACCTCCCACCTCCTAAGGTGGCCTCAAGTAGGTTGCCTAACTCCACCAAGCTTGTTTCTATGAAAGCTCCATCAAAAACCCTCTTCAAGCTCCATGAAACTCTCATCTTCATCTTGTCCAAACCCCAAAACAATATCTCCAAACTCATAGTTATGACCAACAATAGTGGAAATGGGTATCTAAATCTTGGTTATGGTGAAGACTAGAATAATATGGTGGTTTAAGGTGGATATTTGGTGGTGTAATAGTGGTGTGAGGTGAAGAGATGTTCAACAATGGTGGAAGACCACCCTTCTCTCTCTCTCTCTCTCTCTCCATCTCTTTTCTTCCAACTTCAAACAACAAAAATGAAGCCAAAAAAGCCTTATAAATTACCCCAAATTTTAAAAATCATGTTTTTGACCATTTGGCCTTACCAAATTTTGACAACTCAATAATCCAAGGGCTAAAAACGTGATAGCACGTAAGGAAAACTCGAATTAAAATTTTCTATGTAACCTCGTTCGAATGAGATTCGCCCCTCGTTCGAATGAAAATGGCTTCTAATTTGAACTATGCTTCAAACGACCTTTGAACGACCTAGACCTATTATACAGTGGGATCTCGTTCGAACCTCATTTAACTCCCACTTCGAACGACCTAGTAATCTCGTTTGAACGACCTCTGCTTCTTTCGAACAAATTTTTTTCCTATTATCTCCAAATTTCCAATTTGAACCCTTTATCTTCTAAAAACTACCATAAATCCTTCAAATCATTCAAATAAGAATATAAACTCAGCCATAATCATCCAAATCTTAATGTCTTTATATTATTACAACTTAAGGGGGGAATATAAAAAAATATTGGGGCGGGGTATTATAAACTTCCCTTCCGGGGGAATTTCGTTCTCGAAATTCCTGATCTGTCAATTCCTCAAATTCATAGGGTTTACCAATTCTCACTAGGAAAACATTAGCGAAGTCCTCAATAACTAATATCACATCACAAGTTCTTACACAAGGTTTGTCATAAAGGGCTCGACATACGACATGCTCTAACGCTCATCATTTTGCTAACCATCAACGTCACATAAGCAACTCTAAGTATTCACTCACTTAATGATCATGCTCAATTAAATCCTAGGACTACCTTTACTAATACTCAAAGCATATTGGGGCCTCCACGGGAAACCCTCTCTAGTGATCGACACCCACCTAAGAGCGAACAGTAACACAACCAATCAAATTCATCATTAACAACCATTTCCATTCTTAGGACTAGATATCCTGCATCTCCATGATTTTCAGGTCATCCTGACTACACAATTTTTTCCTGGTCTTGACATTAACCTTATATTACAAATTACTCACTCCGAGGATTAATACACCTACCAAATCATCATCGCGCACTCATCTAAAACCTTATGTTAAACCACTTTGATGATCCTAGTACTAATCTAGGTGTCTCACCTTTGAGCACTCACTTGAGCCTTGCGCTAATCTATTCACCGTGGCAAAGCAACACCGTATGCTAAGTTTCCTCGATTTTTAACACTATATAATATCCTCAAGTCATCATTCTTCTCTTTATAACCAAAGCCACTGACTATCGTGCTGACCAGTCGAAAGGTCATTAATCCTAATAAAACCCAATACTATGAGAAAATCGTGTGGCTGAAAGCGCAACCACCCGTACATTAAACTTTGTGTGATAGCAAGAATATCTTAGATAGGGAGCACCCCTTTATCAAGATGCATTATCCATGTCAGGTTCACCCTCACTCTATCAAGACCAACTGCATCGTGCCATGACATGGTACCAATTTGAGCTACCTTATATGTGGAAGTATCGATCCTCGATTATCGAAATCGAAAGGGACACACAAGATCCAGAAGGAACACACAACCATTTTGAGAAAATCTCATTCGTACGCGTCAGACTATGGTTTATAAAAGGGAATCGACTCCATATGCTTGAAGTCTTATCACTCATCCCAAACGTCCTCATTGAGTACTAACTTAGCCAAATAACCTGTCTTGGGTTTCTAACTGTGACAAATAAAAATTCAACCATTCATCTTCGTAAGATGAAAGCAATGTATGACCCTATCATTCTCTAGAAAGTCAATGCCCAACTTCCCTCCTTAGGAGTAAGTCCCCCCCTCACGTCTTTGGCACACACTCTCGTTGGGGAATGTCCAATGCCTTTGTTTACACTAACCTAGTCCATTTATCGGTGATTACATGACCAACCTACTACACCTTGGTTACTATCTACCTTATCATATCTTGATTGCAACCCTAAATCCCCTCAGGCAGTATTCTGCTCAAGAGAGACATTCACCTTATTGTGTCCTTTGACTATACGAGATTGTCACCAAGCTTACTTCTAGTTCTACCCAAACTGAATTCACGTGGCGACCACACCCGTCTCCATTCGCATTCTAAAGGTAGCAAGTACCACACAGAGTTACCTCTTCTAATCCATACTGACTTCGCAATATGTGCCAAGAACTAATCCTTACCTTGCTAAGGCTATCCTATTATACTGTCGACACATGCCTACATTCTAGTCATGCTTCGACATTACACCACCTTACTTGCCAATTTCAAGTCTCCACATGGCAACATCAACCTAAGTCTCAAATACTTTTCCTAATACTCCTCAAAATAAAATGTCACATCGCCCACTACTAGTCATTCCATGACACTAAGGCACTACGCCCCATAAATGACACGAGCTTCTAATTTCTCCTTAGAAGATACGCCGTCCATCTGTGCCGATTCGGAAAATCTCACACAACACGTAGGTTATTTGACTCTTCTAAACCTTTACTAGCTACTTGAGATCCGTAACACCCTGTATTTTTAATGATTTTTATATTGGGATTAATTAAATTAAAATGGGAAATAAATTCGATTTAAAATAAATAATAATAAGCAAAATAAGGGTTAATATTTATTTGTAATAATTCTATTAAGTATTATTTAGTGAACGAGTAATAAATTGGTAAGGACGTATTATGATTATCAGGAGTGAGAAATACGATAATTACGGTAATTAAGTTGGGATGCGGGTGTTAGTTGTGTCGGGACTTAAATTTATGAAATAAAATGTAAATTATTTATGGGTTATCAAAATGGTCATTTTGAGTGCGCCAGTATGTTCGGAAGGGTCAAAATCGTCAGAAAATTATACTCGGGGATTTGGATTGGGTATTGGGGCATTTTAGGCCAAATTGACACCCTGGAGGGGTATTTTGATGGTCTTTTGGATTTCTAGGGAAAAGGAACCTACAAATTTAGTATCTTTATATCATTGTAGGGGTTGAGGATGTTGTGGTTAATAGTTGCAAAATATAGAGACGTCATTATATGAGGAAGAAAGGGTTTCCAAAGCTTCCCAAACCATTTTTTGCACCACGGCCACCACCACCGAAATTTAGATCGGAAGGAGGGGAAGATAACTCCGTCACTTTTCGTCACAAATCAGACCTACAAACTCCAAGTAAGAGTTTATCTTGCATATTTCAAAAAAGTTATAATACCTATATAGTGTAAGGAACTATATTTGAGAATAAAATTGATGTTCTTGGAGTTTTTGAGAATTAAAAACATGAATCTTGTGTAGGATTTGCATGTAGAATTAAACCCCTATGTGAATAGAAAATGAAATTTGAGTATATGTGATGATTGATAGAATGAAATCTGGGTTCCTTGATGAACACACTTGTAGAAAAACTAAAGTAGGGTTTTATAGATCTCTAGAAGATAATCAATTCTTGGATTGAAATCTTAATGATTTAATGTTAGATTTACATTGCAAATCATCTCTATGCACTTATATAATGTTTAGCATTGTTGGTTGAAAGTTTGGAGAAGAATCATGAAGATTCGATAATGAAAATTGAAGAAAAAGTAATTGCGTAGAGAAAGTACCCACCTGCATATTTTTGAATCGATTCGGCTTCTTAGCCGAATCGATTTGGCTAGTGAATCGATTCGGGTCAAGGCCGAATCGATTCGGTTTGCCCAGATTTGTGTTATTTCCCTTATTAAGCCCTTAAAATGTGATTTATAAATTGGGAAAATTTTCGGACATCTTTAAAATATAATGAGGGATATATTGGATGACATTAGGCATTAGTAGGTTTGAGACGTAGTCTCTTATGAGAAAATTTAAGGTTAAGAATAGAGTTGGGATTAATTGGTAACTTAATGGATTCGAGATAATGAAAATTGATTACGGAGAGGGAAATTAAACATATGATGTAGTCCAGTAGAGTATGAGTGAATTAGCTACTGAAACGACTTAAGGGGGTAACTAGGTCCCTCGGGTAGAGAATAATACTCGGGAAAATACGATAGGGAGTTATAAATCGTAAACTGAGAAGTACGAAAAATGGTCAAGAGATGTATATCTATATTACGTACGAAGGATAACCATAGGTTGAGTGTATACCTATATGGATTATATTAAAGGAGGGGTGTATACCTATACGGATTATATTATAGCGGATATCTATGTGGATTATATTATAGGTCAAGTGTATACCAATATGGATTATATTTATAGGTTGTGTGTGTACCTATACGGATTATATTTACAGGTTATGTGTATGCCTATATGTGACATATGGATAGGTTATGTGTACGACTATTATGTGCTTTCTTATGTGTGAAAAGATACTTAGGTTTTCCACATCCACGGGAGGTTCTGCGTCGTGGGAAGTCTTATCCTGATGAGTTCATTAGGGGGATTTTAGACTTGGGCCTCAAACATAGAAATTGGATACAGGATATCTGAGTGTATGTTTCTTTTGACGATCAATTTGGCACATTTGACGTGTTCGTGACCCACATACTTGGAATTATGTTCGCCTACAATATGTGTTGATTTGATTTATGGTTTGAGGGTGACACCTGAACCGGTAATCCTTGATTTAGTACGAGAGGTAAATGGACTTGATAGCAGAGTATGCATACTCGCACCACAGTTCTTAGCCCAGGGATGCTGGTGTTGTATATATATATATATATATATATATATATATATATATATATATATATATATATATATATATATATGTGTGTGTGTGTGTGTGTGTGTGTGTTTTATCCTACTTGTATGTGAAAGTAGGGGGTGTAGATAGTGTATATCTAAAAGTAATTTAACAATGAGAAAATCTACTAAGTGTGCGATGGTAGTAAAGTTTGATAGCATATTGATATATTGTCTTTTATGTGACTTGTTTTCTAGATTCGTCGGTCATTGCATTCAAACTTAGAGTATCAAAATTCCCTTGAAATCACCAAAAAAACTTGTTAACAATTCAGTATCGTGGTAAATTCGGGTATCAATCCAATTTCAAGCATCGAAACCGTTATCGTGAAAATTTGAAATTTCAATTTTTGTAAAAAAAATCTTTTGTGTTTTTAATTTTTGAATTTTTTTAATTTTATAATTTAAAAAAATTTCAACGGAGAAAACGAAAATTTATTCAATTAAAATGAGTATGAAAAAGTAAAAAGTAATCTAGTTTAAAATTTATGAGAAGAAACGAGAGGTGGGATTACACCGCATAGTCAATTTAATTTAATGTCGTAATTATTCATTTGAATAGTTCGAAATAATATTAAATTTAAAACATAACTCTCGTTACAAACCTAAGTTCAATTTTATCTTTTTCAGTAATTAAATTAGCAATTGTCACTACATAAAAAAGAATTAAGATTCATACTTGTTCTTACAAATTACCTGCTAAGATCAATTCATCAAAATTTGTCCGGATCTTTGGAGTGCACACAAAGAATTAATACTTGAATTTAAGAATCGAACGTATCTCTAAGTCAAATTCTAAAATCAAATATCAAATTTCAATGTTAATCTATTAGCTCACATTAAATAAATTAATCAGTGCTTTTTCCCAATTTAATTAGCTTAGAACACATCAATGAACAATTTATTCAATTAAATAGCTCAACATACGCGTTTCATCTCACTCCTTGAATGGGGTGTTTAGCCGAACATTATTAAAGATTCAGCACAAGCATAGTTAAATAACAAGATATTAAAGAAGAGAGAAAGAGCTACGATACACATTAATTCCTTGTGTCAACTGTGCGCATAAACACACGTCCAAACTTGTCAGAAGAACTCAGTTGTATTACAAAACTAAAATTAAAAACTGAACCTTCAAATTTTTTCTAATCCTAAACTGATTTTTTTGATTTTTTTCTGACTTTTTTTCTACCCTCTACAGTCTCTCTTTTTCTTTTTTGTCTCTCGTTTCTTATTCTCCGTGTGAGAGTCCTCTTCTTTTTTTTATATGAGTCGCCCCCTTTTCTTTATAGTCCACGAATTGGGTTAGAAGATGAGATATTGGTGGGATTTGATTTTTATCTTGGACAAATCAAGATTTTTGGCATTTAAGGCACGTGGGTCTTTTGTTAGCAGCTTGGTTTGGTATGTCTTTTGGGTCGAAGTGATTTCGGGTTGCGGAATTGAAACCGGGTTGAACTGAGTTTGGATATGGGTTTGGATTCGGGTTAAAGGTCTTTGGTTCGGAGGTTTAGCAAGTGGGTCAATAATTTTGAATGTGGGCAACCGGGTTTGGGACGCTGCTGATGGTGAAGGTTTTGTGGTGGTATTCGGGCAGTAGAGGTCGGGTTTGTAAGGTTTCCGGTATGGGGTTGTGTTGGCTTGGGTTAGTGAGGCAGAGATGGGTAATGAGTATTGGGTAGAAAGTTATTTGGGTTTGGTGTTGTTGGTTAATGTGGATGAGAGGGGATGAAGGTAAGAGAGGTGTGTTAATGGAGGTATGAGTGAGGAAAGAGAAAGGGGTTTGTTGGAGGTTACTGTTGTTGCAGTAATAAACAATTAAATGCAGAATTAAATTCAGGAACGAAATTACCCAATTGGAGCATATAATTCTGGGGCAGAAAAATAATATAAGAATTCCGGAAACTGGACAGCGAAGAACACGGCTGAGTCGCGGACTAGGTCGCTCTCTTTAAGGTGTTTCGCGGCTCTGCCTCTAATTGTGCCGACAGTGTGCAGCCCCGTCACCCCCAGGATAAAACAGCCTCCAATTAAATTACGGATTGATAGCACAAGAGTTAATCCGGTCTGTATACACCCATTCTGTATTAACTGCTCGATTCTATAATTAATCTGTAATGAGATTAATTATTCTGGAAATAGTATACTGGGAGAAAGAAGTTTTTTCAGAACTGTAGAGAAAATTTTCGTGTTGGAAGAAGATAACTGTGTGCCAAAACCGGAGGCAACCAGCTCTTTTATGGGGCAAAAAGAAAAGAGACGTTGGAAACAACGTGGAGAAAAAACTGGAAGAAGTGGGCAACTCGGTTGAAGAAATCAACACGGAGTAAACCACGTTTTAATTTTTTCGGAATTAATTGCCGTTAAAAAATAATTTTTAAGACCCAAAAAACGTTAATTTATTTGTCCAAAAAATTAATTCTTAATGAGCCCAAGCCCAAGACCCAGGACCCGGACCCGGACCCGGACACGGGCACGGGCCGGGCCGGACGGACGGCGGCGGCGCGCGCGCGCGTGTGTGACTTGGCCCATTGGGTCTGCCCCACATACCCACAAAAACTTGAATGCCCAAAGGGCTGAACCTTTGTTCCCAAAAAATTGTATATTAACACACCACAAATTTTCCTTCCCACCGATGTGGGACTGCCTTAAAGGCTTTTCAAGTTCTTGCAACAGCTAAAGGTAACAACAGCTGTTGGATAACAACTGTGTTCCAACAATCCCCCACTTGCAAAATTTGAAAACATTTTATCGAGCAATAATTCATAGAATTGTGCATAAGCAAAGGTGTCTTTCGACTTGAACCTTTACGTAGTAAAGATGATTCAGAATATACTAGAGTAACCGTAGTTTTGAACTCTATCTCTGACAACATCCCACACACAACCCTACTTGGGTGTAAGTCTAATAGCTAGCACGTTACGGCCATGTGCTTCTATCCCAGTATAGTGAACGCTTTAGGAATTTGCCCAAAATATCCATAGGAAGCGGCCACACTTCCACATTCACATAGGTGAGTCTATCAAGAATACTCCTGTAGCTAAGTACCCCACTCAAAATAAAGCTATAGATCTCATTAAGAGTTATCATAACTCATCCTTAACTCGCTTCAGGATATCATGCTCCTTAGGGATGGACTCGGAGTAAAACCCCGTTCTATTTTAATTAATAATCGCATGATTCAACCCATATCACTTGTGGCTTGTTATTACCCTTTGAACATATTTCTTGGGATCTCCAGTCTATATGTTGGGTTACCATCACAAATGACTCATTTATCCAAGGGCTTTAGTCCCATCCCTTTCGTGGTGTTCCACACCTTTTCCCTAGCTAGTCCTTTCGTCAAAGGATCAGCTAAGTTTTGTTCAGACCGTATATGATCCACCCTCACAGCACCCGTAGAGATAAATTCTCTAACAGTACTGTGCTTACGACGTATTTGTCGTTTCTTACCGTTATAATAACGGTTCTCAACTTTTGCAATAGCCGCGGTACTATCACAATGAATCAAAACGGCTGGAATCGGTCTTTCCCATAATGGGATATCTGACAGGAGGTTTCTTAACCAACCTGCCTCTTCACTAGCAGCAGCTAGCGCTATCATCTCAGACTCCATAGTGGATTGAGCCAAAATAGTTTGTTTCTTAGATTTCCAAGAAACTGCACCACCAGCGATGCTAAATATATATCCACTAGTAGCCTTAGAATCATCAGATAGGGTGTTCCAATCAGCATCACAAAATCCTTCAAGGACAGCGGGATGCTTATTATAGTGTAATCCGAGGTTCATCGTCCTTTTAAGGTACCGCATGACCCTCTCAATAGCATGCCAATGCTCCATACTAGGTCTACTAGTAAATCTACATAGTACTCCCACAGCATAAGCTATGTCAGGTCTAGTACAATCTGTAGCATAACGTAAGCTACCAATAATGCTTGCATAAGCATTTTGGTTTACACTGTCGCCAGTGTTCTTAAATAATTTTACACTAGGGTCAAATGGAGTACTAGTAGCTTTACAGTCAAAGTAATTATATTTCTTTAGAACTTTCTCAATGTAATGAGATTGATCCAAAGAAAGTCCATTTTCTGACCTAGTAATATTAATTCCTAATATTACACTAGCTTCACCCAAATCCTTCATATCAAAGTTGGCACATAATAATGATTTAACATTTTCTACGGCATGAATATTAGAACCAAATATAAGCAAGTCATCAACATAAAGACATATGATAGTGCAAATGTTCTCAACATATTTATAATAAATGCATTTGTCACTTTCATTAATTTTAAACCCATTAGAGATGACTAGGCTATCAAATTTATCATGCCATTGTTTAGGTGCCTGTTTGAGTCCATAAAGAGATTTATCTAATTTACATACTTTATTTTCTTGACCGTGTACAATAAAACCTTCAGGTTGATCCATATAAATCTCTTCTTCTAATTCTCCATTTAAAAATGCAGTTTTAACATCCATTTGGTGTACAATTAAATCATTTAAGGCAGCTATAGCGAATAGTACACGTATAGACGTTATTCTAGTCACGGGTGAAAATGTGTCAAAAAAGTCTACATTTTCTCTTTGTCTAAAACCTTTAGCAACAAGACGTGCCTTATATTTTTCAACAGTGCCATCAGGTTTTAATTTCTTTTTAAGAATCCATTTACACCCAATTGTTTTACATCCAGGAGGAAGGTCCACTAAATGCCAAGTTTTATTTGTTTCCAAAGAATCCATTTCATCATTAATAGCCTCTTGCCATAAATCGGCATCTAAAGAAGATAAGGCTTCTTGAATAGTGTTAGGATCCTCCTCTAAGGTGTAAGCATAAAAGTCGGGACCAAAATCTTTTTCTATACGAGCCCTTTTACTTTTTCGAATTTCTAAAATGGATTCATTATTTTCTTTATTTTTATTTAAAGAAATATTAGTGGATGACTCGCCCCCACTATTCCTCAATTTAAAAGGAAATTTATCTTCATAAAAATCGGCGTCATTTGATTCAATAATTACTTGATTTTTCAAGTCATAAAATCGGTATGCTTTGCTATTAATAGCATAGCCTATAAAAGCACACTCATATGCTCTACTTGCCAATTTAGACCTTTTAGGGTCGGGTATACGTACATAGGCTAAGCACCCCCACGTTCTAAAGTATGACACGTTGGGCTTAATATTTTTCCAAATTTCATAAGGAGATATTTTCATTTTAGTCTTAGGAATTCTATTAAGCACGTGACACACAGTCAAAATAATTTCACCCCACCAATGTGAGGCAGCCCCGGAATTTAATAAAATAGCCACTACTAATTCAGTTAATGTCCTATTTTTTCTTTCGGCTTTACCGTTCATTTCGGGCGAATAAGGGGCAGTTTTTTCGTGAATAATACCGTGGGTTTTATAAAATTCAATAAATGGTCCAGAATCATATTCGGTGCCTCTATCACTACGTAACCTTTTTATTTTCCGATTAAATTGATTTTCAATTTCATTAAGGAAAATTTTAAACATGTCAAACGCTTCACTTTTATTTTTCATTAAATACACAAATGAATAATCGGAACAATCATCAATAAAAGTTATAAAATAACGTTTGCCATTTCTAGTTGTGACACCATCCAATTCACAAATATCCGAATGAATTAAATCAAGTGGTTCAGATTCTCTAAAAACAGATTTATGTGGTGTCTTAGTGATTTTTGCTTGACTACACCATTCACATTTTTCAAAATCATTTAATGATAATTCGGGAATTAATCCTAAAGTGCTCATATTTTTAACAAGTCGTTTATTAACATGACAAAGCCTAGCATGCCAAATATTAAATGAACAAGCAATATAAGCAGAAGGAGAAATTTTATTCATTGCATCAACATTCAATTTAAACATCCCATCAGTGGCATAACCCTTGCCTACAAAAATTCCATTTTTGGTCAAAGTAAATAAATCAGCACCAATAGTTTGAGTAAAGCCAGCTTTGTTGAGAAGATAGCCCGAAACCAAATTTTTCCTTATCTCGGGAGTGTGAAGAACATCTTTGAGGATAATAGTCTTTCCCGAAGTGAATTTCAATTCCACATTTCCAGTACCAGCAACCTCAGTGGAGTGAGAATCACCCAACAACACCTTCTTATCTGCAGTCTCAGAATAAGTCTTAAACAGACTACGGTCATAACAGATATGGCGAGAAGCGCCAGTATCCAACCACCACCCTTCGGCACCGCTAACCATGTTGATTTCTGAAATCATAGCACATAGGTCCTCTTCGGTCAAATTCGCTTGTGCTTGTGGCACATTGCGACATTTGGGAGCCATATGGCCAGGCTTGCCACACTTGAAACAGAGAAACTGTCCCGAGTTGCTAGACTTTCCATTTCCAGGGTTCTTATACTTATTCTGAGTCTGAGTCTGATTTTTAAAATTCTGGTTGTGGCTCTTTTTCTGATTTTTCATATTTTTTCCGTTTGCCTTTAAACAACTGGAGTGTGGTTCTTTTTCTGATTTTTGTTGTTAGACACAACAAGAATTTCATCTTTATAGTCCTGTTTTCGGGATTCCTCCTCAATTCTCAATTTAGTAATTAATGACTCTAGTGAGAATTCTTTAGACTTATGCCTCAAAATATTTTTAAACTCTTTGAACAGTGGAGGCAATTTATCAATAATTACAGCCACCTGAAATTGCTCATCTAAAGCCATGCCGTCGGAAATAATTTCATGGGCAATCATTTGCAAATCATGGGTTTGAGCAACAACAGATTTGTCATCCGTCATTTGAAATTTCAAATAACGGCTGACGGCATATTTTTTAGCACCCGCCTCCTCCGTGTCATATTTTTTAAAAAGTGCGTCCCAAACATCTTTCGCAGTTTTATAATTGGCATAATAGTCATAAAGTTCATCACTTAGAGCATTCAGAATATAGTTCTTGCACAAAAAATCATTTTCTTCCCAATTTCGAATTGTTTTGCTTTCCTCAACAGTAGGTGGATTATTTACTACGGGTTTGTCAAATTGGACACATGATGCGACTTTTTTCGTAGTTAAATAAAATAGCAGTTTTTTGCTCCAACGTTTAAAATGAGTGCCTTCATATTTGAAAGGCTTATTTAGGTTACTGGAGTTAATTTCGTCCATGGCAGATTATAGAACACCTTAAAATTGTTGTTGCAGTAATAAACAATTAAATGCAGAATTAAATTCAGGAACGAAATTACCCAATTGGAGCATATAATTCTGGGGCAGAAAAATAATATAAGAATTCCGGAAACTGGACAGCGAAGAACACGGCTGAGTCGCGGACTAGGTCGCTCTCTTTAAGGTGTTTCGCGGCTCTGCCTCTAATTGTGCCGACAGTGTGCAGCCCCGTCACCCCCAGGATAAAACAGCCTCCAATTAAATTACGGATTGATAGCACAAGAGTTAATCCGGTCTGTATACACCCATTCTGTATTAACTGCTCGATTCTATAATTAATCTGTAATGAGATTAATTATTCTGGAAATAGTATACTGGGAGAAAGAAGTTTTTTCAGAACTGTAGAGAAAATTTTCGTGTTGGAAGAAGATAACTGTGTGCCAAAACCGGAGGCAACCAGCTCTTTTATGGGGAAAAAAGAAAAGAGACGTTGGAAACAACGTGGAGAAAAAACTGGAAGAAGTGGGCAACTCGGTTGAAGAAATCAACACGGAGTAAACCACGTTTTAATTTTTTCGGAATTAATTACCGTTAAAAAATAATTTTTAAGGCCCAAAAAACGTTAATTTATTTGTCCAAAAAATTAATTCTTAATGAGCCCAAGCCCAAGACCCAGGACCCGGACCCGGACCCGGACACGGGCACGGGCCGGGCCGGACGGACGGCGGCGGCGCGCGCGCGCGTGTGTGACTTGGCCCATTGGGTCTGCCCCACATACCCACAAAAACTTGAATGCCCAAAGGGCTGAACCTTTGTTCCCAAAAAATTGTATATTAACACACCACAAATTTTCCTTCCCACCGATGTGGGACTGCCTTAAAGGCTTTTCAAGTTCTTGCAACAGCTAAAGGTAACAACAGCTGTTGGATAACAGCTGTGTTCCAACAGTTACTAATGGAGTGGGTGTAGTTGGGTATGGTGAAGTGTTGGAGAATATGGTGAAGGTGAGTGGGTTAGTTAAGTGTATGTGAGTGTGTGGTGATTGGGTGTAAGTGAGTGTGTAGTGTGAGGTAGGGTGTAGGATAATTAGTGTGGTGTGTGTTTAATTTGTACCCTAAATTAAATAAAATAAGAAAATAAGAAAAATACACCTAAGAAAAGAAAAACAGGTAAAATAAAAATAAAAACTAAACTAAACTAAAAATAAAAATAACATGACACAAAATACAAACTTTAAAAACTAAAAACGACTCAAATAAAAACTAATAAAATAAAAAAATGTAAAAAGAATAATAATAATAAACTAACTAAAAAATAAAATCAAACAAAAAATAAAAGAAAATATATACTCGATGCACTAAAAAAATCCTCTAATTATAAATAAAATCTATTTAAAAAACTCAAATAATAAAAATAAAAACTACAAAAGAAGTAAAAAAATAAAACCTAAAGTCCTAAAAATATAAAATCTAGCAAAACTAAAAATAAAGACTAAAATTAAAAACTAATAAAAATAAAAAATAAAGTAGAAAATAAATTCTAGAAAATTCTAAAATAAATCCTAAAAATTAAAATGACTCAAAATAAAAACAATAAAACTAATAAAAACACAAACTAAACACACACGAGGCTCGGGGTATGGGCTGGGCTTGGGGTAGGCTTACGTTTGGTCCGGGGGTAAGGTTTGGGACAGCGGAACTCATCGGGCAAGCTCATAAATGGACTTCAGACTTCGCAGTCTCTTTGATTTCTTCGATGAACGCTTTTAACCACTATTGTGTCACAATTATACTGATTTAGCAGTATTTGTACCACAACTACGCATTGACCTAAGAAATAAACAAATACGAATATAAAGCCATTTTTATTTAAAACGAGTGACTAAAATGCATCTATTCGCTTCTTAAATTAACACTTTTGGGTGCTTATCACACCACCCCCAAATAGAACATTGCTAGTCCTTGAGCAAAAATAGAGAGATAAAAGATATAAGTAACGTAAAGTGTGCCACTTTCACAAGCACTAGCGATTGAAATTAGCATGTGTAACAAGTTGTTAAACCTATAGGTTGCCCTACAGGAAGAGTGGTGTCTCATGAGGGTTTGTAGTGAATATACCCACAAAACTTAGAATTTCTTAAATGTCAGTCTCAGATTTGATGATGTACCGCTATACAACCCGACTAAAAAGGCTCAAGGAACACTGTATTCAACTATCAGATTGAGATATAAAATTACTTAATACCAAAAGTGTAATCCTCATAAAACTCAATGTCTGTGTGTGAAACAATCTTAAGTATCATTAGAGTAATTTCTAGATTGTCTTTATAGAATCAACGCTTTGACTTCAATTCTCACTGGATATATCTCTCTAAATCGAACTCTCTGAAAATTGGGTAAGTGTATCTCCTTAGTGTGTGAGGATGTGAGTAAATGTAAACAAGTTTAAACGTCTCACACACTTTATAAAAAAAGACGGATACATGAAAAAAATCTGATCTCATGAAGGAATGCTAACCACTATGTCGAGAATGTCGAGTTATTCACCATATAGTCTTCTCATTTACCCGAACACTTACCAAGGGTGAAAATGTGGTTTATGAAATGTATGAGGGGATAATGAAATGAAGAAGATGAATGATAGGGTTTTTGAGAAAAATGCGACACACTTTGAATAACTAATGTCTTCATTTTTTGAATTTTTGATCGCATGCTTTCTTTTTCTTCTTTTCTTCTTATTTTTTTCTTTTTTTCTTTTTTTCTACTTTTTTTCTCTTTTTTATTGCGATGCATTTTTCTTTTCATAACAAAAATGTAGACAATTTACATTGACAATTTCAAACACTTTTTTTCTCAAAAATGATGGTAGTGATGGGAAATGATATATGTATGGTATATAGAATGGATAGGAAAAATATGGAAAGATAATGGGTGAATGATAATGTGATTAGGAAAAAAGATGAGTGTATGGTAAAAAATGGTTTAGTGCTCGAGACAACTACAAGACAAATGTTTCTTACAACTCGAAAGTAATGTCATTCTCTGTTACTAAGCCCATTTTGAAAATAATGAGACCATGCAATGACTAAGTGCGGTATTCAAAGAAAGTTGAGTCAAATTCTGACTCCGAGATACGTAAAAACCCTCAAAAAGGTGAAAAGCTCAAATCTCACGATTTTTAAGTTGCCACTAGTGATCTTTTAAGTTCTTGAGAATATAGTTTCTCTTCAACTTTTGATTGTAAAAGTGATAGTGCAAATTGTCGAGTTTAGGAATTCATAGTGTAAGTATGCTTTAAGAGGTATTATTTAATTTTATGGTAAAAGCGTAATTTAGAGTTGAACACGGGTATTCTGAGATTTCTAAAAGAGGGATGATAGACAATTCATGTCATAAAATTTTATTTTTAACTGCGCAAAAAGTTTAAAACAACGTGTTTTTGAAAATTTTCAAAAGATGTACGATTTTGATAAATTCCCCACCCCCAAACAAAAGAGAACATTTTCCTTGATGTTTAAAACTACATATAAAAATGAAAAGCACAAGGGTGGAAAGATATTACCATAATGAACCGATTATGAAATTTTATCGCATGGTGGAGGAGGGATTGGACCTAAGGGGCAGATGTGACACAAAAATATGTACAAGTCTATAAAGCATGTGAAAATCAATGTATGATGTGAAACACTACCCCCAAACAGGATAAGACTCATACTCAGAAACAATGAACGACGGGCTGCCTCCTGGGAGCGCAAAGTTTAGCGTCTTCAGCCAGACCGAACCAATCTCACGCTAAAGATAAAATCTATGAAAGTGCAGGGCGACAGAAAAACGGGTGATGATAATCAGCTCTAAACAAGACTGAAGCGTCAGTCTTGTTAGATAAAGGCTAAAAGAAGTCAATGCACTTGGATGGCAAAAGTGCATCACTCGATGCAAAGCATCGATGGACCATGGGTGGGAGGGTGTCAGTGTAATGATAAGAAAGGCGAGGGAGAATAAGAATTGATCATAGGGCTTATTGAGTTGAAAGGTGAGGACAACAACGGCCCTATAAGCATGATGCTCTAATTGGACAGTGAGGCAAAATGGTTTGACAATAGTGATGTGGTGGGACTCAAATAAAGTGCATGACCATTCTATAAATTGACTCTGATAATGGTCGCGCCGTGACACGCCAGGGAGCTATCGATGGAAAAAATCAAAACCACAAGGAAGTGGTGTGCGTAAAGTAACAAGATCGGTGTCACGTAAGGGTAGAGTAGCATGCATACTCACACGGATGGTGGGGTCGATGAAAAGTGCACAAATGGGATCGTGGAGCACTAGGGTGGAGGGTGGGTGTAAGAGAGGACCTAAATGCTTAGATGTGAACGGGGAATGTTCAATAGCAATGTCCAAACCAGGTGGTTGGTGAGGGGTGACAAATGGTGGGTCGGGTGGGGGAAGATGATCTAACTCGAGAGTGGGAGAGACACACTCCTCACGAAGCTCGGAATGATTCTCAAGGTCACTCGTGGGAGGAGGTGTGAAAGTAAAATATGGAGTGATCAACATATCCACTCGAGAGGCACCATCCGAAGTGGTGGAAAAAGAAAATGAAGCATCCAAATTCGAGATGGAAGAATCAACATTAATATATAACACAACAGGAGCCAAGAATGGTGGGACATGATCCATATCCATAGAGGTAGAAACCATCTTGGATTGAATCTTAGGATAGTGGGAAGCACTCGCAGCCAGAGCTAACCTATAAGGAAGTGTTGCCTCAGGGACACACATAAAAGGATCAAAAGGTGTAGACTCAGGCATAATAGTAGATTTGGTGGAAGGGGAAATGTGAACCTCAATGGTGGGTTCGAGAGGATAGGACATAGTGGGATCAATCTCACAGTCAGTGGATAGGTCAACACAATTGTCAACTTGGGGCCTAGACTACGGAGTGGTCTTAACTTCGAGGTTCTCAGGATAATAGGGTTAGTCACACTCAACATCAGTGGCACAAGACAACACATCATTGTTCCACGCGAGTGTAACAATAGGTTGACTTGAGGTGAAATCCAACTCTCGCGCACACTCAAATGCATTAAACATTTGTTCAAGCCATTGATGGGATTAAGTTTGTGGTCTAAGAGTGTGCTCGTGTTTGAGTAAGAACTTGTGCAAGAATCTCTCTAAAGCGGATGTGCAAGATGGTTGTGGTGGTTGAGGTGGTCACAACTCACTATAATAAACACTAGGCTGAGGAGAATGCTCATATAAAGTGTGGGAAATGGGGTGAAGTGCATCAGACACGAGAGAAGTATCTCCATGAGAGAAAAAAGGTGGATAATCATCGGGAGCATAATAGGGGGACTGATCGGGATAAGGTGCATGAGGTTGTGATGACGACTGTTGGAAACCGTAAGGATCCGCAACATGGCGTTGGGATTCATATTGCATGGAAGGGCGATCAGGCCACCATGAATAGCTGGGGTACTCATATTCTTCGGCATTGGATATGTCATGAGAATATGTCGAGGGTGGTTCCAAAACAGTGTCAAATGGCTACACATGTTCCATGGTGGGTTCAGAAGGAGTGAAAATAAATGGACATTCATAGGACAAATGATTGACAAGAAAGCAGTGTGTGCACAGTGAAGCATGCAATGTGTTGATACTTAGCACCGGAGGTGGTGGAGTGGGAGATGTGGACGTGGACGACACACGAGTATCAGTGGTGGGCGTGCCAGAGTTAAAGCTAGGAATTAATGAGTAGAGGTTCGATTCGGGCTTAACATCAAGAAAACTTCGAGAGAATGGGAAATGACCAAAGTATTCCTGTAAAGGACGTTCTTCGGTCATGACGAGAGAAATATTTTTAGGTTTTAAATACTTTTCAAAAGAAAAGAAAATCTTTTTGTGATTTTTGAAAATAAGAAAAGGAAAATATTTTTGGCATTTTAAATATGGAAAAAGAAAAGAAATTTTTTTTTTTTTGGGGGGGGGGGGGGGGGTTGAAAATAATTTTTTAAAAAAGGATAATATTTTTGGAATTTTTTGAAAAAGGGGAGAAAATGGACTATTGATTTGGACGAACTGATTAAAATCGACTACCTAAAGAATTGAATTGGACAAACATGAGTCAAGAAAAAATCCTAAACAGAATGGAGGCAAAGATTATCTTTACAATTAGTGAAAGGGGTAGTCAAATTTTAATTACGTCCGTGGGTAAAAAAAATAACAAAATTTATCTTTGTGATTGCCTGTTGTAAAAATGTGTTCCTACGGGACTAGCTAGTTGATTGATTTTAAATTTAATGATAGCTAGGGTAGTACACAATGGATAAGTGAGTGAGTCGGCTGATGAAATCCCTTCTCATTTTAATGATCGGGTCCAGGTCTTAGGTAAATTAATTCATCACACCATTCAATTTAAGTGCGATGCAAAAATTAAAAGCACCGATGAGCAATTAATCACACAAAAATGAACTCGATTGCAGGAGATTCGCGAGGGATAAAGAAATTACCTCCCACGAATTTTACGTACATGGGATGAAGACCGAGCTGAGTCGACCAGGGGAAGATCTCGCCTATCTCAGACATCCCTGGGAGTCCTACCGACCCAAAGTAGAGAGGCTTCAAAAATCCTCGCCTTGGACGCCCTCTCTCCCCCTTGTCCAGTTTCCCTTTTCACTTTTTGATTTTTATGAGTAATTATTACAAATAAATCGATGTCAAAATGCACCAAAATAAATACAAAACTTCAAAAATCCTATACAACCACTCTAAGGAGGAGGGAGAAGGAATAACTACAATGAAAAATAAAAAATAAAAAATTGCAACGACGCCATTTGATAAGTGGCTTTTAGGGTATTCCCCGGGTCATTAAGATCGGGTAGCTCGTGGGTTGAAATGGTGGGTCACTCACGTTGCCGGAGATGGGAGTTGAATGGCCACTAACTGCTAGTGGTGGCAGGTGGCTGGATGTGGATTATCGGGTTGAGAGGGTTTGACAGGGGGTTAAGGGGGTCAGGTTAATGTGGTGTGTGTGTTGGTTATTAAGGTTAGGATAGAGAATGGTTTTGGTGGGAAAGGGGTTGAAGATGGAGTGGTAAATGTTAGGGTGTGAGTGAGTGTGTAAGGATTTGTGTGTGTGTGTGTGTGTGTATTCATTTGTACCCAACTAAAATAAAAATAAGAAAATAGTAAATAATAAAAATAAACTAAAAATAAAACTCACTAAAAAATAAAATAACACGACACACAATTCAAACTTTAAAAACTAAACACGACTCAAATAAAAACTAATAAAATAAAATAAAACAAAAAAATAATAATAAACTAACTAAAAACTAAAATCAAACAAAAAATAAAGGAAAACAAATACTCGTCGCACAAAAAAAAATCCTCCAAAAATAAATAAAATCTATTAAAAACAAAACTCAAATAATAAAAATAAAAACTACAAAAGAAGTAAAAAATAAAACCCAAAGTCCTAAAAATATAAAATCTAGCAAAACTAAAAATAAAGACTAATAGTAAAAACTAATAAAAATAAAAAATAAAAATAAAGCAGAAAATAAATTATAGAAAATTATAAAATAAATCCTAAAAATAAAAATGACTCAAAATAAAAATAATAAAAACACAAACTAAACACATACGAGGCTCGGGGTATGGACTGGGCTTGGTGTAGGCTTAGGTTTTGTCCAGACTCGCGGTCTCTTTGATTTCTTTGATGCATGCTTTTAACTGCTATTGTGTCGCAATTATACTGATTTAGCATTATTTTTACCGCAACTGCGTATTGACCTGAGAAATAAACAAAAACGAACATAAGGCCATTTTTATTTAAAACGAGTGACTAAAATGCATCTATTCGGGGCTTAAATTAACACTTTTGGGTGCTTATCACATATATCTAAAGATGATTTAAGTAAAGAAACTTAATAAAATGGCCTAACGATAACATACGTGAAGTGTTAATGTTGATTCAAACATAACATACGAGGAATGTTAATTATAACTGCAACTATAACATACTGTATGGGCGGTACGGGAAAGAGTTAAAGAGATATTTTGCTAAGGACTTAATGAGTAAAGATAGGGATGTTATAACGTACAATATGGATGGTATGAGGAGTCAAACATGTTGGTGGTTAAATAGTTATTAATGACACCTAGTTGGGTGGGGTAGCATATCTAGGTAGATGACGTTAGGCATGCATAATTGTTGAGAGGTGAGGAACTCAAGGGTGTGTACGTTGAACAAACATGTGTAATCAATAACTACTTTTAAACTGTGATAAATACTTGCAAAATATTTTTAAACTATTTTCTTGGTCTTTGACCCGTTTCAAATGCATTTTTGTAAAAACCTTTTAGGTGTCCATCCATAAGAACGCCAAGCTTGATGATCAATTCTTGGGATGTGTAGTTGTAACACTTGTGGATGCTTGTAGGATTTGGATTAGACGCTTCAGTCACTTCATTCCTAGAGTATGATGTGGTTTCAGTTATTTCTTTTGGGCATGTATCCCCTTCAGTTAGTTCATTTATTCAGTCTATCAGACTTAGTAATTGTGGACTCAGGTTTATCTCATTAGATGTTAGTGGGATTCTGTATTTGGGAACCGATGGCATATTCGGTACTATTCTTCTCAGTTTTTTTATTTTGTGATTGCTTCAGATTATTATTATTGCGTATTGGATTGGTTAATATATTTATTTTTGTGTGCTCTTTTGTTAAATAAAAAGATAAAATTTGGCACCGACTTTTTGAACACTATGTGGTTAGTAAACTTTTAAAAATGTTTTTGACATTGCTGCTAAGAATTAACCAAATGAGATTACTTTTTTATTTTTATAAAGAAATGATCACCCCGCATTTAAATAGGTGGGGTGTAACATATGGTATTAGAGCATCAGGTTCTACTGTCCTTAGGATCTATGCAGTTTTTCTACATTTCAGTGTAGCATTCTTTTATGTAGAGCCTTATTATAGAATTGTTGTATTCTTTTATGTATGTGCATTGACGTTCTTCTTCCAACTACTTTGTACTTGATGGAGAACTCATATAATTCAATCTAATTTCAGATGTCTCCTGAGAGAGAACGATAAAATAGCACCACTGGAGACTTTAATGCGGGACAAGTTCAATAGGTACCTCAAGTACCACAAGTAATGGTGACAGCCATGGAAGTGGCAAGTATTGTAGCATAAGCAGTTACTACCACACGATTACACTACTAAGAAAATCATATCCAACTAATAAGGAGAAAAATAACAAGGGGCGTTAGTCAATCCGGCAGGACAAGAGGTAACAATAGTGGAGGAGCACCATTGAAGCAGTGACAAGTTCCTCGAAGTCGTCAGGGCCAAGGGAATGATGGAAATGGTGGGCAGAGCCAAAGCCACCAGGGCCAAAAAAATCCAAAAATGGGGAGATAGAAAAAAAGGTGTTTTAAATGTGGAAAACATGGACGTAAGCATCAATCTTTCCCATAATAGGTTGGAGAGCAGCCCGAGATCAATCAGCAGGGCCAGTAGGACCAAAGGCAGAGAATATTTTTGGGCGAGTGCTTGAATTGTGGACGGTAGGGTCTCAAGAGGAGAGGTTCCCCATAGTAGGGTAGAACACAACAAGAGAGTGCCCAGTATGGAG
This sequence comes from Sambucus nigra, assembly GCA_949130495.1. Taxonomy (NCBI): domain Eukaryota; kingdom Viridiplantae; phylum Streptophyta; class Magnoliopsida; order Dipsacales; family Adoxaceae; genus Sambucus; species Sambucus nigra. The sequence continues at coordinate 301,824,395 of OX422207.1, read as the reverse complement.
TAGCAGGTGCAGTTACCCTCATAGCACCAGATCTACAGCAGCAGGAGAAACTACTATATAGAAGCATTTATAACGTCTGATATGCAGTCATGCCATGAGTATCGCAGGCACTACCACCATTTAGAAGTAGGTTATTTTCGTTAATTATTGTATCCTTGGAGATAATGGGGAGAAGTTTTAGGTGACATAGGCTCGTCACAGTATATACATCGTAACACAAAATTTTGCGAGTGAGTCAGGTTTAGTGGGCACATTAGCAGTGTCAGCCTTATTATGCATGTATTTACCATTGGGTAGCGGGGTTCTTCAGTGTCTCCTAAAGGGGGAGTGGGTGTGGGCACTAAGAGGATTTTTATGTTATGAATTGTTGCTTTTGAGAGCTAGGGAAGTAGAGCTTATTATGATCTTGTGTAGTGATTGGATACCGAGGATTTAAACGGTAGTAGAATGAGTGGTAAGACCATCGTACTTGTATTCTAGGGTGACAGAATCTGTTTTATGAGGTATCACCTGAAATAGGGTTAACCCCCCCCCTCCCCCCCCCCACACACACACACACATATATATATATATATATATATATATATATATAGGGGAGAGAGAGAGAGAAAGCATGGTATCATAGACTTATGAGTGTGTTGTCTTGTTATATCTGATCCCGGTGAGGAGAGACGTTTACTGATGCAATTTCAGGTATTTTAGTTTATTGTTGAGTGAAGAGATTTAGCTCATTATTGATTTAGTTCCAAGGACTCAATAATAGTAAGAGCACTGTGTTGTATATCGTCTTTAGTGATATGAAAGTGTACGAGTAGACTTTTATGTCAGGAGATGGGGATTTGGTGATGTAGGTTATGTGCTGAGAGCCTAACTGATCTCGACGAATGACAATGTTAGTTAGTAGTGTATCGGTGGTTCCTTATTTGGATTTCACTTTGAGAGACATTCCATGAATGAAACATAGCGAACATCGAGGGTTTGGAAATGTTTGGCCTTTAGGACACGTGTTTAGTACCTTAGTTTTCTGCGTGTATGAGTTATAACTGTGAGTAAATAGTTGGATTACAATTTAAGTCTAGTAGCATCATATAGTGTTAATGTGAGAAAATATTGTATAACGTTTACACCACTAGTAGATCAGTGGGGCAACCTAAGGATTGATTCAGCTGCGATTATAGAGTGGTTGAGTATAACCTTACCATATAGTCATGCCATATATGTGAGGTATAGTTGCGATAAAAAAAAAAGGTCATGTCTATATTGTAGTGCAGGAATGCAAGGGGAATAGGGTGTATGGGTGCCCTAGTTAATTGTATCCTCAATAACATTCACAAGGAGGAGACGTGGAAACATATGAAGAAACATAGATGTATGAATAAATTTGAGGCAGAACGAGAATGAGACAAAGGGGTAACGAAGTTGTTTAATGAGCAAGGTGTATCACCAGAGAGCGAAGAGTAGACGGAAAAAGGTGATTATAGGGGTGGAAATTACAAGGAATGTACATTGTAGATTTTCGAGAATAATCAACAGTTACTCCGTGCAGAGGAGTAATATGAGGAGAATTGCGTCATAACAAATTAAAAGATTTTGAATCCTGACGCTAGTAGTTGGGTATAATTCGAGATGTCTTCCATGAAGGAAGTTATATGGTTTAAGGGGGGGTAAGTGGAACCTATAGAGGTGGGGACCTTTCCCATTATAGTGAGTATGGTATCCATTAGAATGTAGGCTCGTTGTATTGGACTATTCTTGGAAGAAGTGTGACATGTTGCATAGTCACCAAGGTGAAATGTGAAGTAAGAGGTTGGATTATTTCAGAATAAGGTGAAAAGGGTGGACTGACCACTAGTTTGAACGATAGGGTGTAAACCATTAAACGGAAGTGTACCATTAGCTAAGGGGTATCGAGGACAGCATAATGTTTCTAACATGGTAATATCAGTGTATCTGAGTAAGGTGTCAGTGGTGAAGGAGTGGGGACAGCCCACGACACCGACGGAGGTACGCAGTTTCTTAGGGTTAGCCGAGTGCTACCAACGATTTATTCGGGGGTTTTCAAAGATTGCAAGGCCATTGACCAACTTGACTTTCAAATAGGTACTATTTGCTTGGGACGAAGCTTGTTATTTAGCTTTCAATTAGATAAAGGATAAATTGACCTCAACACTAGTACTCGCACTGTCCTAGACGGGAGTGGAATATCTTGTTTTTACTAACATGTCCCTTCAGGGACTTTGGAGTGTGCTTCAACAGAAGGAGAAGGCTATAACTTATGCTTCCTAAAAGCTTAAGCCTCCCAAAAGGAATTACCCCACACATAACAGGGAGTTAACAGCAATCGCATTTGCACTATGGGCTTGGAGGTAATACCTCCTAGGGCAGAGGTTTTGTCTATTGAGAGACCATAAGTCACTGAAGTAATTGTTCACTCAGAGAGAGTTGAATATGCGTCAGCGTAGGTGACTGAAATTTATGAAGGATTACCAATTCGACATCTAGTACCATCCAGGGTAAGGCTAACGTGGTGGCAGACGCATTGAGCCGTAGGCCAGTGGGGATGTGGCAGAAGTTTGGAAGATAAAATGGAAGGAGCTGGGATGCCAGATATAATTTGTAATACCCCGTATTTTATGGCTTTTAAAATTGGGGATTTATTAAATTTAATTAGAGATATTAATTTAATATTAATTTGGAAATTTATTTTATATATTTACTAGCATGACGAGAGTTAGTAATTATTGAGAATTTGTTTAATATTACTAGATGAGTAAAGTAATATATAAGACTGATTTTATTAATAATAGTCACGAGTGAATAAAATGGAAATTATTGAAATTTGAGTCGGGATGCGCCTGTATCCTGTCAGGACTAAATTACTATTATAAAAGTGAATAAATTATAAGTCGCTCATATGGTCATTTTGAGTGCGCCAATGTGTCAAAAAGGGTCGAGATAGTCTTAAGAGTGTACTCGGGGGTTTAGTTTGGGTCTCAGCGCATTTTTAAGCCCAATTAACATCCCAGGAGGGTATTATAGACATTTTGTATTTTTAGGTAATTAAACCCAATAATTTCCCTAAGATATATCAGCCATTAGGAGTTGTCTTTTAGGGTTAACACACATAGAACATAATAACGGCCATTAGAGAAGGAGGTAGAGAGCTTTCCAAGCAATCCAAGGCCTAAAACTCACTCAATCGCACCGCCACCACCACCAAAACGTAGATCGCACGACAAGGAACACAACCATATCTTTTTCATCAACAACTGAGACCCATGAATCCTATGAAAGTATCTATCTTGTTGATTTTTAGTTGATATTCCTTCCATGTTAGTCTAGGAATGAAAATCAAATGTTTTAATTGAAGAATTATATGTTTTGGAAGAGAATTTATATGTGTTGTAAGGAGAATCCATATAGTCCGAAATCTTAATCATATGTAGAAGATTTCCCACGAATTTATTATGATATTTGGGAAGAAAATATGGATTAAAATAGAGTGTCATGATTATTCATGCAAAATTTGGTTTTATAAAGAAATCAGGGATTAAACCATTTTTGATTGATTCGTTGAGGAACTATCAATGTCATTACATTAGAACTCGTTTATATATATTACTTATACATTTGGATTACTTTGATGGGAGTTTGGGATGAAATTATAGAGGGTTGGATGAGTTGGATTGACTGAACTCGTAGATTGAAATTTACAGAAAACTGGGCAAGAACTGCTTGATCAATCGATCGACCAAGAGCATCAATCGATCGATCGACCCCATTCCTCAATCGACCGATCCCTCTTGGAAAACGGCATGTTTTTCCCATTTTTGTTTAATCTGGATAAAATACGTGGGAACCCTTGATTATATTTTAAATAATATAATGGGAGTTGAAGAGGACCAGTAGGTTCTAAGTAGAATCTGTTGACGGAAATTTAATATGGGATGAAATTGTGGGTTAACGGGGAGTTATTCATACATTAAAAATTGTGCATACATTCACTAAAGAATTGAGACTCGTGAAAGATTTAGACCAGAAGTTAAGTGAGGGTAGACCTACTGAAATTATACCTAGTGAGAGAAAATACTTCAAGAGATGAGAAGTAAGTATGAAATAAATTATAAATGAGAATAAAATAGACAAAATCATTATGCAAGATAATTGAGTAAAAATTGTGCTAAGAACGGATGATAATAATTATGGGTTGTGGGCGAACTTAATTTGGAAAATGTGAATATCTATATATATGTGACTGTGACTATACATATATTAAGTATTATGTATCTTTGTATAATAATACCCGGGCTACTTGCTATCATGGAGCTTTTCGCATCGGGACAGTCTTATCTCGATTGAACCTTTATGGGAGATATTGACTCATACCCTAGAAGATTGTATCCTCGATACAGGCTATCTGAAAATGATAGTCAGATGGTCTTAAGAGACGTGAGGGTATGTGCTGACCTCTTAGGACTTGGAACTATGCTTCGCCTCCATTTGTATGTGTATTGTGTTAATACTGTTCGGGAGTGATTCCGAACTAGCATCTCCCTTAGTATGAGTGATACGGGGAGTTGATAGCAGAGTATGTCAGCACCATAAATTTATGTGGGGTGCCAATAGTATATATATATATATATATATATATATATATATATATGCGGAGACTTTCTAATGTGTGTGTAAGTAGTTAAGTAATGAATAAATGCTCCAGCTTCATATCAAGTGTTCGTGAATTTTGTAATGGTACTGAGTGGTTCTAAGTAACGTAAGAAAATGGAAGAGATCTATTTTCTAAAACTAAATATCATAGCCTTAGTATTTCTAGAGATAAAACTTCATGAGAATAAATTTGATAAACTTATGTGATCAGTAGCACGGTAGGCGTGCACACTAAATGAGAGGTGAGAATTCTCAAGAGAGTGTCGCGCACTAACATGGTGGTTATATTCGCCGGTAAGCATTTTAAATACTTGCTAAACTATTCTTAAAACTATTTTACACTCGGGCTCTGACCCATTTTCTGTCATTTCTTCTCGCTCTTGTATGTATATATGTATATATATATATATATATATATATATATATATATATTACAGGTGCCCACCCACAGGGGCGTCATGCATAGGTTCTTTGGATTAGACGTGTTGCAGCTTATGTGGGAGTTGCAGGCCTTGCTTTAGACGACCTCGTCGTTCTCTCAGTTCCTATTTTAGATCTTTATAGTTAGGGCATGTGTCGCCCGATTTCCTATTCCGTTTGGATTTGTCAGAGATTTATGTTTATTTATATTTCTAGTATTAAGTACTCTTCGGGAGTTAACTCTTGTCAGGATGATTTCATTTATAGTTGTTAAACTTGGTTTGGTTTATCTAGATGATTTAATTCTTGTGTGTTAATTGCCATCCATAGTATGTATGTGATTCTTAAACTGTTGGGTATTGAAAAGGTTTTCATATTGGAATTTAATAATAAAAAAATAATAAGACTTTAAATTGTTTTGACACTTAGCTTAATTATTTAGGGTGTTTAAATTGGAATTAATTATTTTGCGACAGTGATGCTGAGAATGAACCAACCGTTCACCTTGATTTTAATTTGATAAAAGGATTGATCACCCGGTATTTAATTAGGCGGGGTGTCACATTATTTTTTTGAATTTCGGGACTAATTACCATTATTAGGGGGGAAGTATGTAACACCCCGTATCTTTAATGATTTTATATTTGGATTAATTAAATTCAAATGGGAAGTTTATTCGGTTTAAAATAAATATTAATTAACGAGATAAGGGTTATTATTTATTTGTATGAATTCTATTGGGTATTATTTAGTGAACTAGTAATAAATTGGTAACGATGTATTATTATTGTTATGAGTGAGAAATACGGCAGTTGCGGTAATTTAGTTAGGACGTGCGTGTCAGTCGTGTCGGAACTTAAATTTATGAAGTAAAATTTAAATTATTAATGGGTTCTCCAAATGGTCATTTCGAGTGTGCCAGTGTGTCTGGAAGGGTAGAAATAGTCAGAAAGGTGTACTCAGGGTTTTAGATTGGGTCCCAGGACATTTTTAGGCCAAAGCAACACCCCAGAGGGGTATTTTGGTCTTTTAGATTTTTAGGGAAAAGGAGACCTATGAATTTAGTATGGTTATATCATCATGAGGTTTTAGTACATTAGGGTTAACAGTTACAAAAATATAGAGAGGTCATTAGAGGAGGAAGAGAGGGTTTCCAAGGCTTCCCGCACCATTTTTTGCACCACAACCACCACCACCAGAATTTAAATCGGAAGAAGGGGAAGACAACTCCGTCCCTTTTCGACATAAATAAGACCTACAAACTCCAGGAAAGTGTTTATATATCATGTTTTTAAAAGTTTATGATACCAATGTAGTGTAGGGCATTACATTTTAGAATAAAATTGATGTTCTTAGAGTTTTTGAGAATTAAAAACATGAATCATGGGTAGGCTCTGCATGTATAATTAAACCCCTGTGTGAATAGAAAATGAAATTTGAGTATATGTGATGTTTGATATGAATGAAATATGGGTTCCTTGATGAACGCACTTCAAGAACAAATAAACTAGGGTTTTATAGATCTCTACAAGATAATCAATTCTTGGATTGAAATCTTGATGATTTAATGTTAGATTTATGTTGGAAATAATCTCTATGCACTTATATAATGTTTGGCATTGTTGGTTGAAAGTTTTGTGAAGAATCGTGAAGATTCTATTAATGAAAATTGAAGAAAACGTAACTGCGTAGAGAAAGTGGTCACCTGCACTTTTTTAAATCGATTCGGCTCCGTGGCCGAATCTATTCCGCTAGTGAATCGATTTGAAGGTCCTTTTTTTCTTCGTATACATCTCCATTAATCTCCTCAATAAATAATTAGCTTTCATTGTTGATCTCTCAAGCATAAATCCAAATTGATTATCATATACTCTTGTTTCCAATCACAATCTATATTCAATCACTCTCTCCTAAAGTTTCATTGTATGACTTATTAACTTAATACAACGATAATTTTAACAACTTTGTATATCTCCTATCTTTTTACGAATAGGTACTAAAATACTTTTTCTTCATTCACTAGGCATCCTAATCATCATTATAGCTTTACTATATAATATTTGTAAAACAAGACATTCCTTCAACCCCTAAAACTTTCACACCTCAATAGAGATAATATCTAGTCCCGAATTCCTCCATGTTTTCATTTTTTATAGAGAAATCCAAAAACTTGTTGACCTAATTCTATGAAAAAATTTATTTTCTCAAGTCTCCACTGTTCCTCTCTATCTAATCTACTCATGTTATCTTTATCTAATAACCTCTCGAATTAGTTTTTTCATCTTTACACAATCTCATCATCCTATTTAGGATTCTCGAATCATCACTTTTAATACCCTTAATGTTATTAAATATTTTATTTTCTATCCATATGTTTAGCAAGCATATATATATTTTTTCTCTCCTTCTTGTGTTCGTAGGTTTGTATAACGATGTCATATGCCTTTAATTTTGTGTCTCTTACCATTTTATTAACTTTTTCTTAGCCTATATATATATATATATATATATATATATATTAAAAAAATTGTTTCCAGTCGTTTGCCATGTTTTAAATTACTTCTTCGTTCAACCATCAAGTTTTTTTAGATTGTGCCCTCCTTACATTTGGATTCTCCAAGAATTTCTATCGATATTATCCTAATGCATGTAGCCATCTTATCCCACATTATGTAAATCTCATCTTCGGTATTCAATAATGCTTATTTAATACTTTATCTTTAAATAATTCAAAATTTTCTCATTTCAAGTTTCATCACCTAGTTCATGGGCTAATGTTCTAGACTTAGGTTATCGACTTGGAATATAGGGACTACAACAGGGAAAGGGATGAAGTTAGTAGATACCATGATAAGAAGAAAAGTTAACATAGCTTGTTTACAATAAACTAAATGGGTCGGTGAGAAAGATAAGGAAATAGAAAATATGGGGTTTAAATTATACTTACAGAAAAACATAGAAATAGGAACGGAAGTGGAATAATAGTATATAAGAACTTTAAGGATGATTTCGTAACCGTTATTAGGAAAGTGATAGACTTATACTTTCAAAACTGGTATTACGTGAAAATATAATTAATATTATTAGTTCTTATGCACCCTAAGTAGGATTAGATGAGAATGATAAATTTTAATTTTGGGAACAAATGGATGAACTAATTCAAGAAATACCCATAGATAAGAAAGTCTATATAGCATTTTAATGGCCATGTAGGAGAAGATGATGTAGGATATGAGATAGTGCATGGAGGATATGGTTTTGGGGATAGGAACGACAGTGGATATTCAATCTTAGTTTTTTCGATGGCTTGTGATTTTATACTAGTAAACACATGTTTTAAAAAGAGTCTTGAACACTTAATAACTTATAAAAGTAGAATGCATAAGAGCCAAATAGATTTTTTCATTTCAAGGAAAGGATACCGATTAACGTGTAAAGATTGTAAGGTTATCCCGGGAGAGAGCTTAACCTCACAACATAGGACAATGGTGTTGGATATAAATATTAAAAATCAATCACGAGTGCAAAAAGAGAAGATTAACCCATAAACTAAGTGAGGGAACTTAAAAGGAGAGAAATTATAACTATTTAAAGATAAAGTATTAAATAAAGCATCATGGAATACTAAAGAAGATACTAACACAATGTGAAATAACATGGCCACATGCATTAGGATAATATCAAAAAAAAATTGGAGAATTAAAAGGCAAAGGGGTAAAATTTAAAGAAACATTGTGGTGGAAAAAAGAAGTACAAAATATAGTAAAAATAAAAAGGGGGTGCTTTAATATATGGTAAACAAATAGAAATAAAAAAATTAAGTAATATAAATGGGCTAAAAAGGAAGTTAAGAATGTGGTAAGAGATGCTAAGTTAAAGGCGTATGATTATCTTTATACAAAATTACGAACACGAGAAGGGGAAAAAGTATTTATAAGCTTGCTAAACATAGGGACATGAAAACAAAAGATTTTAACAACGTAAACTGTATTAAAGGTGATGGTTCGAGAGTCTAAGTCAAAGATGATGAGAATATGAAAAGATGAGAAAAATACTTTGAGAGGTTATTAAACGGAGATAATGAGAGTAGACTAGATATAGAGGAACTTAAGGATACTCAAAAAAATATATGTTTTCACAGAATTAGGACAACAATGGTTAGGATTGCTCTAACAAATATGAAAATGTTGGGGGGGGGGGGGGGGGGGCTTTAAGAACAGATGGTATCCCTATTGATTTTTGGAAGTACTTACGGGAGGGAGGAGTATATTAGCTTACAAAATTATTTAATAGAATTATAATAACTAATAGGATTCCCGATGAATGGAGATATAGTGTTTTAGTAACTATTCATAAAAATAAAGAGGACATACAAAGTTGTTCAAATTATCGTGGTATTAATTTAATGAGTCATACAATGAACTTTGGGAGAGAGTGATTGAATATAGATTGAGATTGAAAATAATAGTATCTGAGAATGAATTTGGGTTTATGCCTGGGAATTCAACCATGGAAGAAATCTATTTATTGAGGCGATTAATGGATAGGTATAGGGAGAAAAAGAAGGATCTTTATATGATTTTTATATATTTGGAGAAGACGTATAATAAGATACCCAGAGATATAATATGGTGGGTTTTATATAAAAAAGTAGTGACTCGTAGATATATTAATATGATCAGGGATATGTATTATGGGGACATGACTAAAGTAAGAGCATCAACCAGAGGAAAGTAGTGAATATTCAAATACTGTAGCACTACACCAAGGGTTAGCATTAAGTCCTTATCTCTTTGCTATTATTATGGATGAGTTGACTGGACAAATACAAGATGAGGTTCCATAGTGTATGCTATTTGCAGATGATATTATTTTAGTGGATGAGATTAAGACGAGGATTAATAGTAGGTTGGAATTGTGGAGAGAAACTCTAGAAACAATAGTATTTAAAATAAGCAAGACTAAAACAGAATATGTGAAGTACAATTTTAGTAGTAATAGGAGGACAAATAGAGATGTGGTGAAATTGGAGGGTCAAGAGATACCTAGAAATTATCTTTTCATTATTTAGGCTCGATTATCCAAAAATATGGAGATATTAATAATGATGTTACTCATAGGACTAGAGCAAGCTGGGTCAAGTGGAAAAGTGTTATAGTGTTTTGTGTAATAGGCATATACCTTCGAAGTTAAAAGAAAAATTTTATAGGACGACCATTAGACCCGCCATGTTATATGGGACAGAGTGTTAGTCAATCAGGAAACAAAATGTACAAAAAATGAGTGTGGCGGAGATGCTAGTGCTAAGATGGCTTTGTGGTAAAACTCGAAAGGGTAAAATTATAAATGAACAAATTTGTGAAAAGGTAAAAGTATTACCTATAAAGGATAAATTGAGAGAAAATTAACATTGATGGTTTGAACACGTCAAGCTTGAACCAATGGATGTTATCGTAAGGAAGAGTGATTTAGTTAGTATTGATGGTAACACAAGAGGTAGAGGTAGGCATAAATTGACTTGGTGAGATATTATAAAAAAGGACAAGATTGATGATACTAGTTCTAGTACCACCAAGTAATATAGAAAGAGATCAGTCCGGGATAGCCTTCAAGGTATAACAATGGAGCTTAGATAGAGAATAAATGAAGATGCAGGTGAGGCAAAGAGTAGAAAAGACTATAAAGTTAGTGGGTTAGCCATTTGGCCTACTCCACTATGTAAGTGAGTGTACGCTCTACTATAAAACAAGGACTCTAATGGCCTTAGAAGTACAATTAACTCAACTTTCTCTCTTTACTATGATAGTAACAAAGCTTGGTCTAGGGTTTGAATTATTGATCATTTACATTATTGAAAAAGACAAGTATATATAGTACGTGGGGTTGTACTGTACCCCCCAAACTTATAATAAGAATGTGTAGAATGTTCCTTCCAATAAGGTTAATCCACCTTCCATTAGCACATGTAGATCGTGATGATGTAAATATTCCCCCTCGTGCATATGCGATTTGGTTATATATGTTTGTCTATATGGACTGGACATATTGAAGCCATGTATCACACTTGGTGGAGATGTCATCTAGAGGAGTCTAGACAAGGCCGAGTAGGAGCCCCCAGTGTTATGTTGGTTCATATGATGCAAGTGTTATCTCGGCTGGGTATGTACCAAGACCAAGATGATCCTGTAGTTGGATTGATTGTGTCTCAGCTGAGGAGTGTTCTAGTCGAGACAAACTAGTGGGTAGTTACTGTCATTTGAGGATCTCACCCCTTAAAGGCGTACATAAGGTGAGTTATAGCCAAGATAGTCCCACTATGGAATAAGGGTACACTTGGTTATATCAATCACCCCATAGACCTTAACCTTCAATGTGAATAGGAGGTTGAGGGTTAAAGGTGTCCGACATCAAAGGATTGATGGGACAGTTCTAATTGATGGTTGAGTTGTCCATCCAACGTCAAGTCTGAGCTACTGATGGTCATTGAATTGACATTTGGTAGTTAGTATGTGGATTTAAGAGGTTTGAGATGACACATGTCCCCATTTCCATAGGTCAGCGTCTTCTTTAGGCATAAGTGTGGTTGAGGCATTTAGGGTTCTACACCTTAATGATGATTCTCTTAAGAATTGTGCCTAATCATTTAGTGATTTAAAAACCACATTTGGCATTTTCTCTTTCCTCCATGTAAACGTGTACCCTTTTATAGCTTTTATGTGCAAACTGCCATTAACATCACCACGAGCTTCCTCCGATTCATGTTGTTTCTCACATTTTCTGAGTTATTTCTTGATCTTAAGAGTTCCTCTCCATCCAGATAACCCATTTCCATCAAGTTCTCTTTGATTTCAATTCGAATTTGTGTGATTTTCTTGTTTTTCCATTTTCGACGATTTTTATATTTTTCAGCGATATGTTTGGTGGTTTTGGGGCCAAACCCTTTGCTTTCTTGGATGTTTGTGGGTAGTAGGAGGTGTTTAGGCTTAGTGTTTGGTGGTTTTAAGCCTATAACATCTGAGTTCAATCATTCCGGTGACTCTCTGGAATCCATCCCCGCCGAAGTTCTATTATTTACCTTCTTGTTCTTGCAAAGTTGTTGAGGACAATCATTAAAAATTATTGAGTTTCTATTTTTGATCTTTTCTTTCACACTTTGTCAATCCATAATTTGTTTGGATGTTAAAGACCCTTTACGAACTTCCTGAATAGTACCCAACCCTTAAGGAGAGATATTTTAGGGAGATACAAAGGATTGAGGTTGAGGCTGAAGTAAAATGCAAAGCTGAGGACAATGCTACACTTCCAATTCACCCTGTTCCATTAGCTACCATACGTCTACCAATCATTCAGATATGCGATTCTATGTCTGAGTCATCTTCCTCTGCAGGCAATAATTATTTTATCTCCCACACAACCAAGAGTGTGGATTATTACGAAGAGGTAATGGGATTCTCTACTACCTCTTCTGAAGGGTCTGAAGAAGCTGAGGTCACTTCTCGAGTCTCGTATTCTCAGAATGCTGAGTCCTCTAACCAGTCAGACTCCTCTCTATAAGTCATCTCGAATTCGAACCAGTCGAGGTTTAAAGTTAAAATTCTTCCTCCTCCTATGGCATTCCCGTTATCTGCCATTTCGGGTAACGAGTTTGAGCAAATATTTTAAGGTGGTGCCCCGATCGAAAACCTAGATAACGATAATGATTATACTGAGGATACACTTGACACATCCTATGCTGAAACTTTTCCTAGCACAGTTATAGAAGTAGATCTTTTGACTTGGAGACATCTCTATGGTATAGGATCCTCTAGCAATATGAGGGTTCCCTCTGAGGATGAGAGATCATTTCACCGTTGAGATGGTGAGATCTCGGTCTATGAGCATATGTCCAGGGTCGGCTTCAGGCTGTCCATTCACCCAATAGTACAGCCATTCCGGATGGTTTAGGTCTCAGCCTCTTTCAACTATCACCAAATGCCTTGAGGATCATCCTCGGCTTTGTATCTCTTTGGAAATTGGTTTATCACACCAACCTTTTAGGTAGAATTTTTAGGGGTTGTTATAATGTGTTATCCTTAAGGACTCATCATGGTTACTATCATCTCGTAGTTAGGGAACTAAGAAAGAAAGTATTAATTGTGAACCATGCTTCTAATCACAATTAGAAGCCCTATTACTTCTTCATATCTGGATCTTGGGAGTTCAGCCTAGATGTTCCCTGCTATTCCTATGATCCTAGGGTTCCACAAAGATGGGAAAACCACCACTATCAGCCAATTTAGACCTAAGTCTGAGTATTGATGCTACTGAGAACGTGTATAAGGTAATGAGACAAGGTAAGGAGGGTGGTCTCGTAGTGTTTGAACAATTGATGACCCCATACTTTCTGGAGTAGATAGGTTCGGGGGTGGATCCCCTAATCACATTATGTAAGTATATTTTTTATGATTGCTGTGTCATATTTTCTTTAGCTTTGTTACTGACCTCGTCCTTACTTTACAGATCGTCCTCCCAATACATCGAAGGTTGTGTGGATAATGGATGCAACGAATTTGTCATGTTTGATGAAGAAAGTGGGGAAGAAGTATATAGCCCCACCTCAGACAAAGAAGTCCACCGTCATTAACCCCTATAAGATCGAGCGGTTAAAAAATAAAAAAGAGGTCCCTGGGGATCTACCCACCTCTAATCAGCAGAAGAAGCACAAGGATGGCTCGTCCATAGGCCATCCCCATATCCTCTGAAGATGTCTTAGCAGCGCATCTGAAGAACCTCAACTCAGCTCAAACTCCCTAATATGGAATAAATAGAAAGCTTTTGAGGATCTGTCTTTAATAACACTAGAGACAGATGTTCTCTTTTTAGAATCCATAAATTTCTCTCTCCTAAACAATTTTTTTTGCATAGGGCTATTTAGGTGAACTCTTATGCCTTTATTTAATTTCTATTTTGATTTCCAATGTCGTCTTATACTAATGTTTCATATTTTCTACAGTCTATATTATCTCTACAGAAGGTCCACCAATGGGTTGGAGAAAATCTCCCTAAGCTTCGACTTGCCCGAGATATTATAAAGTCCAAGAAGCAATTAAAGTGTAAGCTCCTGACCTTGGAGGATAACCATAAGAAGAACATGGAGAATTTGAAGACCCAACATGACGAAGCCATCGGCAAGCTGAATACTGACCCTGATACTGCGATCAAGGCCTTGGTTAAAAAGTAGGCGGCTGAAGAAAAACACAAAGTGAAAGCAGTTGTAAATTAAGCCCTTGAGAAGTCTAGGAAAAAGGTCGTGGAAGCCTTTAAATCTTCATATGAGTTTTTAGGATATAGCGTCCAATACCTTGAGAGGGGGGCTCAGCAGATTATCGTTGGGCCACATTGAAGTTCCCAGACATCTCTCATCTGACTTCATAACTCGAGGCCTTTATCTTCTCTGACCCTTTAGCTCTAACAGCCTTGTCTAAAATTGGGGGGTTGGTACAACTTAAAATGACTGTCCAGACAGTTAACAATGAGGGTGATAATGAGTCGGCTGGGGATGAGGCCGATACCACACATATTGAGAAGGATGGAAATACTGAGGCTGAGAAGAATGATACCCCTGATGGGTCGGCTCATGTACAAATTGAGTGAAACCCAAACAAGTAAATTCTCTTATTTTTGTCAGGGCATCCATCTGTAGCCTGATGCCCTTTATCTTATGTAGCTTATGAACACGTTTCAATGATAGTTTAACTTATTTTTTTCTTGAACGATTGCAAGTGTATTCTCATCTGATGTTATTAAAAGTAATTATGTATAAATATTTTCATCTTCTCTTTCTGCTAGTTCTTTTCATCGTGTTGTGTATGCTTGTAACTTCAAGAAATTTATAATCTTCTGATTGTTGATATATTCTCGACCAAGTTGAGAAGTAATTTAACTAACTTAATTATTGTTTAAAATAAATATCACCACATAATTATGTTTAAAGGAACCAAAATTAAAAGGGTTTTCCAATTTGAACGCACCAAATTACTGGTATTTAATTGCAAGTACCCTCTCATCATTTTGAGAGTGTATAGAAGAGTTTCGTCTCGTCCTACACTGTTGTCTTATCGAGAGAGTTTTACTCTCATACAACCAAATTAAAGGTGTTTAAAGGAACCATAATTAAATGATTTTCCAATTTTAATGCGCTAAATTAATGGTGTTTAATTGCAAGTCCCCTCTCATCATTTTAAGGGTGTGTGGATGTGTATCGTCTTGTCCTACATTATTGTCTTGCCGAGAGAGTTTTACCCTCATACCACCAAATTAATGATGTTTAAAGGAACCATAATTAAATGATTTTCCAATTTGAATGCACCAAATGAATGGTCTTCAATTGCAAGTCCCCTCCCATCATTTTGAGAGTGTATGCATGAGTATCGAATTGTCCCACATTATCATCTCGTCGAGAGATTTTGACTTTCATATCACCAAATTAGTGATGTTTAAAGGAACCATAATTAAATGATTTTAAACTTTTCTTAGTGTTTTTCACCACCTTGGTGATGTTATCACATTGTTTCCCCCCTCTCGGTGTCATTGAGAATCTATGGACAAAGTGAGCCCCATCTAGATTCTCATCTCACCAAGAGCGAGTTATTGTTATTTCACCACAGAATTGATGTTTTGTATCTTAGGACGACTCGTATCATGAAATTTGATCAAGTCATACAACAAAGATATGTGGTAACACTTGAGATTTTTCTTTTATTATAATTTTAAGTACATCTATCATACAATGGTAATATAACCAAAAATACAAAATCTTATTGATAATATCTCCTTAAGTGATTAGCATTTCAAGGGTTTGAGAATGTCTCTCCCTCCAAATTTTCAAGCCGATAAGTTCCAGGAACAACTTCCTTAGTAAATCTATAAGGGTCATGCTAGTTTTCATGGAGCTTATTCAGCTTCTACCAGGCTTTCTTTAAAACCAGATCTCTAATGGATTTTGGCCTAGCCTTAACTCTCTTATTGTAGAATTTTTTACTCTTCTACTGATAAGAAACTTGCCTAACCTCTGCGTCATATCGTCTTTCTTTAATGAGGTCCAAATCTAACCTTCACTCCTTAGCATTTGTTTCTAAGTTGTATGTCTAAACCTTGTGACTTGTTAGGCCGATCTTGGTGGGTATCATTACCTCTTAACCATAGGCAAGAATGAATGTCATCTCCCCTATTGGTGTCCTCTTCTTCGTCCTATATGCCCATAACACAACGTGTACCTCTTTTGTCCAAAGTCCCTTGGCATATTTTAAATTCTTTTTGATCCCTTATAAGATAATTCTATTCGTCACCTCAGTTTGGCCATTTTCCTGAGGTCGACCTAGAGCTGAGAAAAACTATTTAATACCAACTCTCTTATAATTAGCCTCGAGAGATGAATTCTTGAGTTGTTTGCCATTATCTAAGATCAAGGTGTGGGGCAGACCATACCTTTAAATGATATTCCTCCAAATGAATTTTAAGGTCTTCATTTCTCTGATGGTTATCATGGCCTCTTCCTCAACTCATTTAGAGAAATAGTTGATCACCATAACAAGATATCCGTAATTATCTAGTGCTCAGGTCAAGGATCCTACCAAGTCAATCCTTCAAACTGTGAACGACCAAAGGGCAGTAATATATGTTAAGGGTTGATGAGGTTGATGAGGGATACTGGCATATCTTTGACATTTATAACATCTCTTCACTTAGTTAGCTACATCTTTGGCCAAGGTCGGCCACCAGTACCTTTGAGTGACTATTATTTTTCCAATGATATCCATCCTATGTGACTGGAACAAGAACCCTTATGCACATCCTTTAGTATATATTCTACCTCCTTCGAATGAACGCATCGGATTAAAGGGAGAAGAGACCCTTTCTTGTACAAGATGTCTCCTTTGATTGAGAACTTGGTTGTCTTGTAACTTAACTTCTTTTTCTCCACTTTTGACTTTGGTAGCTCACCATCCCTAATGTATTAGATGAAAGGGTCCATCCAAGATGCACCTAGGTTCAGGTTTAAGCAGAACTCCAATGTATTATCTTCCTCTCCAATGGTAAGACGATGTAAGATATCCACTGGCACTGACCTTCTAATCTCCATTCTGGTCTTAGATGTTAATATTGCTAAGGCATCAGCTCGGCTATTGTCTAGCCGAGGGATCCTTTTTAGCTTCACCTCTTTGAATCTCTTCAGCATTACTTTTACCCTTGCTAGGTACTTGGCCATTCTCTCATATTTTACCTCGTACACTCCCAAGATCTAGTTTACCACCAATCGGGAGTCACTATGAACTGTTATTTGGCCAACATTTAATGCCTTGGTGATGGAGAGTCCCGTCAGAAGGGTCTTATACTCCAACTCGATATTGGACGCCTTGAAACTAAATCTCATAGCTAGGGGTGTAAGCGGTACAGTTTGGTCGGTAAATAGTAGATACCAATACCAAAACCAAACTCTAGATGGTAAAACCAAATTCTAGATGGTAAAACCAAACCGTACCAGTTTACCACCCGGTACACCAAAATCGATACCAAAACCAAACCGGCTGGTACTTCGATTTTTTCAGTTTTTTCTGGTTTTGGTAAATTCTGGTTTCTTCTAATTTTTCTGGTTTCTGGTTTCAATTTTTTCTGGTTTCGATAAACAACACTAAAAGTTTTAAATACTAAAACCAAAACCAAAACCAACTTTTTTCTAATTTTGGTAAATTCGGTACGGTTTTTTTTTGTTTTGATCAATTCGGTACGGTATGGTAATTTCGATACATTTTTTCTAGTTTCAGTTAATTCGGTATGGTAATTTCGATAAATCAATTTTTTAAATATTAAAACCAAAACCAACCAACTTTTTTATGGTAAGTTCGGTTTCGTTAAGACTGGTTTCTAGTATTAATATATGAAACAAAAACTATTTTTTTCGGACCAAAACAGTACGGTAAAAATTTGTACCGCTTCCACCCCTACTCATAGCATATTCAATGTAAGTTTCATATGGGGTTTACACTATCAAGCCGCATCATTCCCAGTCTCACATGAAGAGCCATCTACAAACATGCTCCAAACACTGTCTTCTTTTGAGAAAGTTCCCTCATCCAGCACTCTATTCTTGAACTGAAATTTCTCTTCTTCATTAACAACCACCACAGTTCTGGAAACACTCGTCTTAGCCTCAGTTAGGCTTGCACTTTCTTTCTTTAGTTTAATCACTGGATCCAGAAACTCTTCCATATCGGCCTCGTTCCAAGTGAATTCGGTTACAAAATTGGCCAAAGCCTGCCCTTTAGTGTCTTTTCTCGGCTAATAAATAATATCAAATTCCTCCAGTTCTATCGACCAGGCCGTCAACCTACCTAATTTATTAGGTTTATGTATGACTTGTCTAAGAGGAGATTTAGTAAGCACGACCATCGTGTGAGCCTAAAAATAGGGTTTCATTTTCCTAATTGCATTTATCAAAGAATAATCCAACTTCTCCATCTTCGGGTACCTGTGATCGGCCCCTTGAAAGGCCTTGCTATTGAAGTAGACTGGATTTTTCACCCCATTATCATCTTATATAATTTTTTCACTGATGGTAGACTTAGATACGTCTAGGTATAGATATATATCTTCTCCTTGAACAGGGCGGGATAATAAAAGTGGGGAGCCGAGGTAAGCCTTCAACTCCTGGAAGGCTCTCTCACACTCCTCATTCCATTCGAAGTCTTTTCTCAACACTTTAAAGGAGGGCAGACATTTTTCTATAGCCCTTGACACGAACCTATTCAACGCAGCAACTCGTCCAATCAGCCTCTAAATGTCCTTTATAGTTTTTAGAGTCTTCATCTCCACCAAGGCTTTAATTTTTAAGGGTTAACCTCTATCCCTCGTTGATTGATGATGAACGCTAGGAATTTGCCTGATCAAACCCCGAACACACACTTGGCAGGATTGAGCTTCATTCGATACTCGTTCATTATGTTGAAAATGCGCTCAAGGTCAGCCACATGCGTCTCGGCCTTGAGGCCCTCGGTTAATGTCTCATCAATATATACGTCCATGGTATTGTCTATTTGATCCTCAAACATCTCACTTATCAGTCTCTAATACGTTTCCCCTTGCGTTGGTTAGGCCAAAAGTCATGACCTTGTAGCAATATGTACCCTTATCGGTGATGGATGAGGTCTTCTCAACATCAGTTGGGTCCATGAATATCTGATTATATCCTATGTAGGCATCCATAAAACTCATCAATTCATGCCCAGCCATGGCATCGACCATCTAAGCAATTCTCAGGAGGGGTAAGTAATCTTTTGGATAAGCCTTATTCAAATCAGTGAAGTCTACACACATCCTCCACTTTCCATTAGGCTTAGGCACAATGAATGCATTAGCCAGCCATACCAGGTAGACGACCTCCCTGATAAACTTTGCCTTCTCTATCATCTTCACTTCATCTCTTATGACTTCATATTTCTCCCTAGAGTAGATACTCCGCCTGTGTTTGATCGTCTTGACTCCTCTATCTACATTCAATTTATGGTTGAGGATCTCTAGATCAATCTCTGGCATGTCTGCATGATTCTATGCAAAAACACTTTGACTCTCCCTCAGCACTTTTATAAACTCTTCCTTGATTTATTTTTTTAGGGCTTTGCCAATTTGGACACTTTTTTTTGGCTTATCTTCATTAAGGATGATGAATTCTACCTCCTCAACGGCCTCTCCCCTTTTCAGTTTTATCTCGTCCCTTGGATCGAGAGTATTGATATTATAAGTGGAGCTGTCTCTCCTATGAGCTTCTCTTTCCTCCGCTAAGTTAAAGTAGCATTCTTTCTTCTTTATTGAATTGCCTTGAACTTCCCTTACTCCATACGGGGTCCGGAATTTTATCATTTGGTGAACAATCGAAGGCACTACCTTAAATTCTTTTAGGGTTACTCATCCCATTATGATGTTGTAGGCTAAATAAACATTCTCGTCCAACACAAATAAATTTATCTTCTTTACAAGACATATCGGCTAGGTCTCCCCCATACAAACATCCATTTCATAAATCACAAGAGGATGGAATTTTTCTCCACTACATCCAATTAAAGGTTGATGATATAGGATGAGCCTTTTTTTACTTAGTCCCAACCCTTTGAAGCACTCCCATAACATTACATCAGTCGAACTCCCACCATCGATTAATATCCTGGGAACATCATACCCATGCACTCTCGTAGTGATCACCAGCGGGTCATCATGAGGGCTAAGATTGCTTTGAAGTCCAACCTCGAGAACCCTATTACCGAGGTGTTCACGTTAACTTTCTACCTCTTACCCAACTTTGAATCAACTATAGCCGAGTTTACCACTTCGCCCTTTGGGATAACCTTTGCCTCTTTAACATGGGTCTTATGGTCGGCTATGTCTTTACCTCCACCTGCTAAACCACTGCATATCATTTTCACTGCGTGAGAAATTGAATGCAGCGAACCCTTAGGATCAATTATCTTCGGTGGGAGGTCAGGGTTAGCCTCATCATCATCTGAGGCATTTTCATCCTTGTTCACTGGGATATCCCATTTACACTTGTCATCCCATCTCTATCAGGTATCATCTGGGTCATCTCTTGCACCACTCTTATCCACATGTTTCCTAGGTTTCCCCTGCTTCAGCATCTTTTCTATCTCGTCTTTAAGTATGAAGAATTTGTTAGTGGTGTGGCCGTGATCCTGGTGGAACTCACACCACTTTCTCTTCTCCCTCTTATGAGGAGGGGCCTTCGGCTTCTTCGGTCATCTCAAGGATCAATCACTTTTTATTTTATTCAAGATCATCTCTGGAGTGACTATCAATGGAGTATAATCTGCGAACTTTTCATCTGCCGACCTCTTCTTTCCACCCTTTTCCTTAAACTTTTGGGACTTGCTCCCACTTGCTCCTTTTTCATCCTCTCCTTTGTCCGCCATGGCCTCCTCCGCATCCGTAATTTTAATGACTTTTAATATCCGATTAATTAAAAGTAAAATGGGAATTAATTGGAATTAATTGTGAATAATAATTAGAATTAATACGGATTGAATATCACTAGAGAATAAAGTAATATGTGATTGATATTTAATATTACTTAGTAAAAAGTAATATATGATTATATGGTCGCGAGTGAATAAACGCAAATTATTGAAATTAAGTCAGGACTAAGTTGAAAGGGCTAAAAGGAAAATTATTTTTTAAGTCATTCGAATGGTCATTTTGAGTACACCATTGAGTCCTAAACGGTCGAAATAGGCAGAAAAGTCTACCAGGGGAATTGATTTAGGTCTCGGGTCAATTGGGAACCAAAAGGACACCCCGTAGGGGTATTTTGGTCATTTTAATTGGGAGGTGAATAGTAACCACGCAAATTTGGGTTTTATTATATAAGTGAGGATATTAGAGAACTTAGGTTCATTCACCCAAAAACAAAGGAAAGGTCTTTGAGGAGAGTGAGAGGTTTTCCAAGGAGAGGAAGAGGTTTTGAGAGCAAACTAAGGGACAACCACCTTGCACCACCACCGGAAAAGAGGAGGGAATATCCTACACATATCTTCTCTAAAGGATCAGACCTACACCTTAAGGTAAGTGTAATTATCATTCCATTTAGTGAGTATAATATCCATGTTAGAATAGGATTAATATCCACCCACGAGAATTGTGAAATTGAGCATGAAATGATGAATAAATTAATTAATGTGATGGGTATTGCATGTAGTTAAGAAATTCACATGTTGAGGTTATCAGATTGATGATTTGAATTGTAAATCACGAAATTATATTCTAAGTTTTATGAAAAACATCAATGGTGAATATAGGATTTTAAGGATTATATTGATTTAGGTAAAAACCCTTCTTGAAAGCAAGGAATCAGATGTTTTCTATGTGTTATAATCACCCATAAACATTTATAAATGATGTTGAGATAATTGGGATTCGTTAGAATATATTCCATGAGGATTTGGGTGTAAGAAAATGGAGAAAATGCAGAAAACTAAGGTTGGGGACGAACTGCTGAAAACGTCGAACGAACTGGGATGTCGTTTGAAGTCGTTCGAATGAGACATGATGTCGCTCGAACGAGATATTATGTCTTCTAACGAGAATTCATGGACTTCTAACGAGATTTCAGAAATCCCATTTTAGCCCAGAAAAGTTTGGAAATTTGTATTTGGGCCCACAATAGGTTTTGAATCATTTTTGTTACATTAACAAAGAATGAGAGACTTGGGTTAATGTTGAGAAAGTAAAAAATTGAATTAATAAAGGAATTATGTGAGTGATAACTACATAATAAAATACAATAATGAGATTAAATCATAATTATCGAGTACAAATACTATTCGAGAAATACAACGGGTACTTGAGGTAGGATGAATTCCTAATATGAGACATAGGTCAAGTGTGTACCTATTATTATATAGGTTGAGTATATACCTATTGCTTAATGATTTATGTATATGACATACCTAACCTACTTGCTATCGATAGGAGGTTTGCGCATTGAGGGCGGTCATATCCTAATGAGACTTATGGGGGATTTTTGACTTATTGCCTCAGAACATAGGACTTAGGTTGGATTGCCATTAGTGAGACAATGGTATTGAACAGTCATTTAGGTGCGTAGGTATGTGCGTAGCCCAAAGGATTAAGATTATGTTCACCTCCAATATTTGTGTTTTGATATTTGTGGTTCGAGGGATATACCGAACCAACAATCCTTTATACAGTAACGAAATGTACGGGGACTGGATAGCAGAGTATGCATGCACCTCAGCTGTGTCTCGGGGTGCAGTATTATATATATGTAATAGAGCGAATGTATATATATACTTGTGATATTATCTTCTGTGTGAATTAAGTAGACATGAAAGATAGTGAAATCTGAAATTAATTAAGTTTGAGAACACTTAATTATACTGAGAATTGAACTAATATACATTTATTTATTCCATGTGTTGCGAAGAAAATACGTAGGGAAGATAAGGGTTATGGATAGTTGGCATAGTGATATAATCTACTGAAAGTGGGAATAATAACTTGGTAATACGTTAAGCATGCACGCTACATGAGAGGTGAGAATCTCAAGAGAGAGTTAGAGAATCTAACATGTATATAATAATTTCTAATTGTAGTATTTATTCACTTGTTATTTTTAAAATCTTTTACAATCGGATTCTGACCCATTTTCTCTTTCATATTCTCTTCCCTCTTGTATATACTATATCAGGTGTTCAGCCACAGGGACGCCCAGCATAGAAGATCGGATATTTATTTTCTATGGATACAATGGAGTTGTGGACTTTGCATTAGATGCATCATTATATTGATTCATGTACTCTATAGTCATTTTTTATGGCATGTTGCCAAAGGATTTGTGTCTTTTCCATTCTATCTCAGTCAATTGTTTTATTCGTATCAATTTTGGATACATTTGGTTTTATTTGGTTTATTGTATTCAGATGTTTGAAACTGGGATGTTTATTCCAGTTACATTAATTAAGTTGTCATGATACTTATTCATTATTCATTGTTGTGGGATCATTTATATTATAACTTGTTGGTATTGTTAAAAAGGAATTTTATTAAAAATTAAAATTGAAAATTTTAACACTAGCTTAATTGATTACTAGGTGGTTAATAAAAAAAATTATTTTCGCCAGTGATGCTAAGAATGAGTCAACTGAATAATTCGAGTTAATTGAGTAAAGGATTGGCCACCTGCTATTTAATTAAGGGGGTTTTACGGATGGTATCAGAGCTTAAGGTTCCAGGGTCTTTAGGATATATACGATTTATTATGCTTTCAGCTTAGCATCCTTTAATATAGAGCCCTATCAGTAGTACTGTTACACTCTTATTGCGCACTTACGTACTTCAACTATTCTGTGCTAATTAAATTGAATACTGATGGAGATAATCTCTCTCATTTCACATGCCTCCAAGACGTGCACCTCATCCCGCCCCAGCTCAAGGCACTATAAACTCTGCAGAGGCTACTGCCATTATTGTACAGGAAGTTAAAGAAGCTTTAGCGATTGTTCACCAGTCACTAGCGTAGGCACAGGCAGTGCCACCAGCACCATCTCGGACGTTTCCCACTACTTGGGAGCATATTAGAGATGACTTTCAGAAGGCACACCCACCGTACTTTTAGGGGGGTTCTGATATTGTTAATGCTAGCCAATGCAAGAAAGACATCCAGCAGTACTTGAGAATGTATGAACGTATGAAGGTACATCGTCAGATACTAGCTACTTTTAAGCTAGTTGGGGCAGCTTTACAGTGATGGGAGTCCACTACCACAGCTGAGGAGAGAGAAACTTTGACTATCCAGGACTTCTGGGTGCGGTTCGACCATAAATATTTCCCTTTCATCGTTCACACTGAGATGAGGTGGAAATTACTCAACCTAACGTGAGAGGGATGGACAGTGGCAGAATATGAGGAATAATTCATGAGACTGATAAATTTGGTGCCACGAGAGGTACATACTAAAGAAAAACGAATTTAGATGTTTATGGATGGACTGACCTGGAAGATTATCCATCACTTATTGGGCAATATTTCATAACAAACTTACACAAATGTACTTAATGCTGCGATGCTTCAGTGCCAGGACCATCACCTCTATGCTAAGGGAGGCAAGCGGGGGATTGAGTCTAGCTAGCAGGACAGGAACGGGGGAGGCAGTGCCAGTGGGTCCCAGTCAGGCCAGAATCAGCAGCGTCAGGGTAAGCAGGGTTCCCAACAGGGGGGCATTTTCTAAGCATCTACGTTCTGGAGGTTTTCGCTTTGGGCAGGGAGGTAATAGTCATGGACAGCAAGGCCAACAGGGGCAGTAATCCCATCAGGGCCAGCAGCATGTTCAGCAAGGCCAAGGGAGGGGTGGTGACGGCTAGCAGCGTTAGGGTCAGTAGGGACAGAATGGGGGAAATTTTACCGGTAGATGCTTCGTGTGTGGAAAGATTGGCCATAAATGACCGAATTGCCCCGATAAGGGAAAGTTTCCTCAGCAGCAGGGTGCTCATCAGGATCCACAGAGACCCATTTTCCCTCCAACCGCCCTCCCAGCACCAGCTCAGGTGCCAGCACAACATGCTCTAGTAACACAGGGATAGTTATAGTATGGGCATGTCTACAACTTCCATCAGGCAGCAATCCAGTAGCGACCGCCCGCAGTTGAGGGTATATTTTCTATTTATGGGGTTATGGGGCATATTTTGCTTGACACGATAGCCTCACATTATTTTATATCCACTAAACCCATAAGGTTATTAGACACAACCGACATTATTGTTACTTTTGTAGACTCACCGATGGGTAATGGGATGCCTATTTTATTTATATGTCAAAATGTGAGTATGGAGTTTAGGAGTCTGATTTTACTAATTGATATGCTTATATTAGACATGTCCGAGTATGATGATATTATCAGCATGGATTGGTTAGTCGCATACAGAGCTATGATTGATTTTTATAGTCAGAGAATTATGTTTTCTATTACTGGATAGGAGATGTTCTTTGTGGTGATGCCTCGTCCTGAGTGAGGATTGTCCATTCATTTGTATTATATAGAGGAAGAGACCTCTACGAGAGTGATGATTCCCCTTAACTCAATACCGGTAGTTTATGAGTTCCCCAATGTATTACAAGAGATACCAGGGTTACCTCCCAATAGAGAAATAGAGTTTGTAATTGATTTAGCGTCGGGTACTCAATCAATAGCTCGTGTGCCTTACCATATGGATCCTGTAGAGATGGGGGAGTTAAGGGATCAAATAGATCAGCTTTTGAAATAGGGGTTTATCCGTATGAGTACCTCACCTTGGGGTTCCCCTGTGTTATTTATAAATAAGTGAGATGGTTCTTTACAGTTATGCATTGATTATCGAGAATTAAACAAAGTCACAATACAGAATAAATATTCGTTACCTCGAATTGATGACTTATTTGATCAACTGAGAGGAGCATCCTACTAAGATAGACATGAGATCTAGTTATCATCAGCTGCATATCAGGGATCAGGATGTTTCTAAGACTACATTCCTGACCAAATATAGATCGTATAAGTTTCGAGTTCTGCCATTTGGGTTGACCAATTCACCGATAGTCTTCACGGACTTAATGAATAGGGTGTTCAGAGAGTTCTTAGAT
Organism: Sambucus nigra; assembly: GCA_949130495.1. Lineage (NCBI taxonomy): Eukaryota > Viridiplantae > Streptophyta > Magnoliopsida > Dipsacales > Adoxaceae > Sambucus > Sambucus nigra. Next base: position 301,798,133 of record OX422207.1, on the reverse strand, counting down.
CAGTTTGTCATTGTCTTTATTGATGACATTCTGATTTATTCCTAGATAGAGGAGGATCATGCTGAGCATTTGCAATGGGTCCTGCAGACACTACGTGAGCATCAGTTGTATGCTAAATATGAGAAGTGTGGATTATGGTTCCGGGAGGTGCATTTTTTGGGGCAAATTGTGTCTGAGTCAGGGATATCAGTGGATCCTAGAAAAGTATCAGTGGTGAAGGAGTGGGGATAGCCCACAACACCGACGGAGGTGTGTAGTTTCTTGGGTTTGGCCGGTTATTATAGACAATTCATCCAAGGTTTCTTGAAGATTTAGGGTTCGATGACTAATTTAACCCGTAAGGCGTACCATTTATTTGGTATAATGCGTGTCAGTTGAATTTTATGAGCTGAAAGATAAATTGACTTCAGCACCCGTACTAGCATTACACAGGCCAGGAGTGGAGTACTTAATTTACATTGATTCATCATTACAAAGGCTTGGTAGAGTATTATAGCAAGAATAAAAGGCTATAGCATATGCCTCAAGGAAGCTTAATCCTCAGGAGCAGAATTATCCCACCCACGACTTGGGGCTAGCAGCAGTCGTGTCTGCTCTTCGGATTTGGAGACATTATTTATTAGGAGAGAAAGCCTATCCATCGATTATAAGTCACTACAGTATTTGTTCACTCAGTGGGATTTGAACATGCGCCAACGTACGTGGCTTGAATTCATGAAAGATTATCAGTTTGAGATACATTATCACTTGTGGAAGGCTAACGTGGTAGCAGACGTGTTGAGCCAAAAGCCTGTAGAGGAGTTGGTCGCAATTTGGAAGTCAAAGTGGAAGGAACTGGGACATCAAGATGTAGTTGTTAGATTATTTATGTCAGTTATGACGGTTACACCTCAGATTGTGACGAGGGTGGTACAGGCTCAGACAACAAATTCACTATGCCAGGAGAAAATTCAATATTTTTTTATCGAGGGAGCAGAGTCCTACTTAGTGAGTTCTGAGGGAGGATTGTGCTTTAATGGTAGACTGGTTGTTCTAGAAGGAGTTGAGTTGCGACATGCAATGATGACAGAGTCGCATGGGTCCCATTTTTCGGTACATCCCAACGGAGATAAGATGTACCAGGATATGCGATGACAATATTGGTGGAGTGGGATGAAGAGAGACATTGCTAAATTTGTCTCTAAGTGTGCCACTTGTCAGTTAGTGAAGGTGGATCATCAGAAGCCAGCTGGGTTACTTTAGCCATTAGAGATCCCGATATGGAAATGGGAGAGCATTTCCATGGACTTCATCATAGGGTTCCTACTACTCAACGAGGTCACGATTCCATATGGGTGATTGTGGATCGGTTGACTAAGGTAGCTCACTTTTTTCCAGTTCAGATTGATTACTCTACGAAATAGTATGCCCAGATTTTTATAATGCAGAGAGTGTGATTACATGGGTATCGCTCAATAATGTGTCCGATAGGGATAAGATTTTTGCGTCTCAATTTTGGGAGAGTTTTCAAGAGGCAATGGGTATCGAGGTGAGATTGAGTATGTCTTATCAGATGGGAAGACTGAACGTACTAACTAGATGCTAGAGGATATGTTACGTATGTGTATCATGGATTTTGGGGGAGGTTGGCAATAGTACCTTCCACTCGTGGAGTTTGCATATAATAACTCATACTAGTTCACCATCGGTATGGCCCCATTTGAGGCTTTAAATGGTAGACCTTATCGCTCTCCTGCGTGTTGGCTAGAGGTGGGGGACAACAAGCTAGTTGGTCCAGAGGTGATACAGGATATGTCTGGTAGGATTGAGATGATTCGTATTCTCGAAAGAAGAGCTATGCCTATGCAAAGCGGTTCTTCATGGAGTTCAATGTGGGGGACCAGGTTCTTTTATGGGTGTCTCCTATGAAGGAAATAATGAGATTTGGAAAGAAAGAAAATTGCCTCCGATATACGTAAGACCACTTCGTATTATAGAGAGAGTTGGACCAGTAGCATACAGATTGGGGTTGCCCTAGCACTTGCATCGTATCCATGCTGTGTTCCATATTTCTTCGCTGAGGTGATATCTCCATGATGAGTTGGCTCGCACTCATGTTGCATTATAGGAGATTGACTTGCAGCCCGATAGTTCTTATGAGGAGAGATTGGTGGCGATCTTGGACTATAGCGAGAGACGGTTGAGATCGAAAGTAGTTATGCTCGTGCGTGTCCAGTGGGTGCACCATAATATTGAGGAGTCTACTTGGGAGCGCAAGGATAAGATGTGCGACCGATACCCGGAGTTGTTTATACTAGGTATACTTTTATTTCTGAATTTTGGGACCAAATTCCGTTATAAGGGGGGAGTATGTAATACCCCGTAATTTTAATGACTTTTAATATTAGATTAATTAAAAGTAAAATGGGGATTAATTATGAATAATAATTGGAATTCATCCAGATTGAATATTACTAGAGAATAAAGTAATATATGATTGATATTGAATATTACTTAGTGATTAAAAGTAATATATGATTATATGGTCACGAGTGAATAATACACGAATTATTGAAATTAAGTCGGGATTTGCGTGTGAGTCGTCTCGGGACTAAGTTGAAGGGGATAAAAGAAAAATTATTTTTAATTCATTAGAATGGTCATTTTGAGTGTACCGTTGAGTCCTGAAGGGTTAAAATAGGCAGAAAAGTCTACCCGGGGGTTTGATTTAGGTCTCGGCTCGATTGGGAACCAAAAGGACACTCCGGGGGGTATTTTGGTCATTTTAATTAGGAGGTGAATAGTAACCAAGAAAATTTGGGTTTTATTACATAAGTGAGGAGATTATAGATTCACCCAAAAATAAAGGAAAGGTCTTTAAGGATAGTGAGAAGTTTTATAAGGAGCAGAAGAGGTTTTGAGAGCAAACCAAGGGACAACCACCTTGCACCACTACCAGAATAGTGACTGAAAAAGAGGAGGGGACATCCAACACATATTTTCTCTAAAGGATCAGACCTACACCTTAAGGCAAGTGTAATTTTTTTTCCAATTAGTCAGTATAATATCCATGTTAGAATAGGAATAATATTCACCCATGAGAATTGTGAAATTGGGCATGAAATGATGAATAAATCAATTAATGTAATAGGTATTGCATGTAGTTAAGAAATCCACATGTTGATGTTATCAAATTGATGATTTGAATTATAAATCACGAAATTATATTATTGGTTTTATGAAGAACATCAATGGTGAATATAGAATTTTGAGGATTTTAAGGATTATATTGATTTAGGTAAAAAAACCTTCTTGAAAGCAAGGAATCCGATGTTTTCTATGTGTTATAATCACCCATAAACATGTATAAATGATGTTGAGATAATTGGGATTCGTTAGAATACATTCCATGAGGGTTTGGGTGTAAGAAAATGGAGGAAAGCGTAGAAAACTAAGGTTGGGGACGAACTACTGAAAACATCGAACGAACTGGGATGTCATTTGATGTCATTCGAACGAGACATGATGTCATTCGAATGAGATTCTATGACATTCGAAAGCAAATTTAGGGACTTCTAATGAGATTTCAAAATTTTCGTCTTACACCAAAAAGGTTTGGAAATTTGTATTTTGGCCCATAGTAGGTTCTGAATAATTTTTGTTACATTAACAAAGAATGAGAGAATTGGGTTAATGTTGAGAAATTAAATACTGAATTAAGAAAGGAATTATGTGAGTGATAACTATATAATAAAATATGATAATGATATTAAATCGTAATTATCAAGTACGGGTAGTATTCGAGAATTACAACGAGTACTTGGGGTAGGATGAATTCGTAATATGAGACATAGGTCGAGTGTGTACCTATTATTATATATGTTAAGTATATACTTATTGCTTGATGATTTGTGTGTATGACATACCTAGCTTACTTTCTATCGACGAGAGGTTTACGCGTTGAGGGCAGTCATATCCTGATGAGACTTATGGGGGATTTTTGACTTGTTGCCTCAGAATATATGACATAGGTTGGATTTCCATTAGTGAGAGCAATGGTATTGAACGGTCATTTGGGTGCGTAGGTATGTGAGTATCCCAAAGGCTTAGGACTATGTTCACCTCCAATACTTGTGTTTTGATATTTGTGGTTCGAGGGATATATCGAACCACCAGTCCTTTATACAGTGACCAGATGCACTAAGACTAGATAGAAGAGTATGCATGCACCACAACCGTGTCTCGGCGTGCAATATTGTATATATATAATAGAACGAATGTATATATATACTTGTAATATTATCTATTATATGAATTAAGTAGACATGAAAGCTAGTGAAATATGAAATTAATTAGGTTTGACAACACTTAATTATACTGAGAATTGAACTAATATACATTTATTTATTCCAAGTGTTACGAAGAAAATACGTGGGGAAGATAAGGGCTATGTATAGTTGGCACAGTGATATAATCTAGTGAAAGTTGAAATAATAACTAGAATAACTTGGTGATGCGTTAAGGGTGCATGCTAGATGAGAGGTGAGAATCTCAAGAGAGAGGGCGATAATCTAACATGTATATAATAATTGCTAATTGTATCATTTATTCACTTGTTCTTTTTAAAATATTTTACAATCGGGCTCTGACCAATTTTTTGTTGCATATTATCTTCCCTCTTATATATACTATATCAGGTATTCAGCCACAGGCACCAGCATAGAGGATCGGATATTTATTTGCTATTGATACTATAGATTTATGGACTTTGCATTAAACGCGTCATTTTATTGATTCATGTACTCTGTAGTCATTTCTTTTATGGCATGTTGCCAAAGGATTCATGTCATTTACATTCTATCTCAATCAGTTATTTTATTCGTGTCGGTTTTGGATACATTTTGTTTTATTTGGTTTATTGTATTAAGATGTTTGAAACTGGGAAGTTTATTCTAGTTACATTAATTAAGTTGTGATGATACTTATTCATTATTCATTGTTGTGGGTTGGTTTATATTATGACTTGTTGGTATTGTTAAAAAGGAATTTTATTAAAAATTAAAATTGGAAATTTTAACACTAGCTTAATTGATTACTAGGTGGTTAATAAAAAAAAATGTTTTCGATAGTGATGCTAAGAATGAGCCAACTGAATAATTCGAGTTAATTGAGTAAAGGATTGTCCACCCGGTATTTAATTAAGCGGGTTGTTACACTTCGGCCAGCTTCTATAGGAGCTTTCCCTTTTGTAATCCTCCCATAAGGGAAGTCATCGCAATCATTTCATCATAGTTTTCCACCTTTATGTTTTTTTGTTGAAGCGAGCTATGTAGTTTCCTAGAGACATATTTTCTCCTTGCTTGACATCCAATAAGTGGATGATTTTCTTCCGGGGCGTTACTCCAAAACAAAAGTTCTGGATGAACCTCTCGGCTAAATGCTTAAAATTCTCAATTGATTTCCTAAGAAGGTAGGTGTACCATACATGAGCAGTACCAGTGAGGGTGGTAGAGAAGGCTTGGCACCTCATCTTATCAGAGACTGAATAAATGTTTGTAATTGATTGGTACATTTCGATGTGGTGAATTGGGTTGGTGCTTCCATTATATTTTAGTGTCACTACTGATGGCCTAAACTTGGTCGGAAGCAGGAAGCTTACTATTCTTTCTACGAATGGTGAGACTTACATGTAACCCCTTTGCAGGGGGTCTCAAATCTTCAAGATATCATCAATCTTGTCTTTAAGCCTCTGAATAAAATAGTTCCATGTCTTGTCAACTGCATCCAGTTCTACATTACCTCCATTAGCTATTACAGCATTATCATCGGCTCCTTCCCTATCGATCAGATGATGCATAGGTTCTTCACCAACCATTCTCTGTTGGCTATTAACCTCCCTTCGTTCCACATCACTCCCATGTGGAAGCTGATTTTCACCACACCATCCATTACCGCTAGACCCAGCTATGCTACGAGACCTAAAGATTTTGTCTTGTAGTCACCAAATGGGAAGATTCTATCAAAGGAAGATCCTTTACTGAGTCTGTCGCATGTTAAAGTATGGGATCGGTCGTCTCAGCTCGACCTTCCGCTATTTCCTCTACTGCCTTGAATTGGGCGTACAGTATCACCAAATATTTCATAGGGTTCTTTATATTCCTCATCATCACATTAGTCGTCTTATAATTTTTGTCCTTGTTTCCCTAGGCGCAATCACCTAGGTGTGACACCCCGCCTAATTAAACATCGGGTGATAAGGCCTTTATTAAATTAAAACAGGTTTATCAAATGGTTCATTCTTAGCATCACTGTCAAAAACTTTTTAATTACTAATCCCCTAAGTACAATTTGACCGGTGCCAAATTTTATCATTCTTAAAACAGATAAATCAACAATGCGGAACAAAGTAAAAATAATCATGTACTATAACCCAATCAACAAAGTAAAAGTACAACAGAACAAAAGTATTACCGAGTAAACCATCGGCTAAAAATCTCAAAACAACAACAGGATAACCACTAATCAGAACTAACATCTGAGACTGATACCAGACCACAAGTCCATACATAGAATAGTGTGAGATCGTGTACTAGATCTGAATGAGAGATATCGTCTAATCAAAATCCTATAAGCATCCATTGTGCTACAGCTTCGAGTCCCTGGAATGAAATCATCACACATGTCATCCTTGTGGCTGGACACCTAAAAGGTTTTGAACAATATTTTATAACAAGAGTTAGTACTCAAAACATTTTGAAAATTTTTAGCAAGCGTTTATCACAATATAAAATGCGGTTATTGATTACACATGTTAGGTTCTCGTACACTCTCTTGAGTTTACTCACCCCTCATCTTTTGTGCACATCTAACGTTCTACACTTAACCCACCTAGCCATATCTTCAAAGCTATCTAGGACTAAGTAATCATCTGAACTTATCTATACTTAAGTTATCATATTTCCCACACCGTACATTCATTACATTAACATCTCACGAAGGTTAATTAATACTCAAGTAACATTTCCTATATGTTATGTTTCAAAACTTCTCATTTAATTTCACTACTAAATTTCTACAATAATCATAATTTCTGTCTTCCCACTTTTGTAATCAAGTTTCACTACTTAAATTACTAAATAGATATTCTCTATCTAATGTTACGTTTCGTAATTAAGTTTCACTACTTAACTTACCATTCCGGTATGTATCTTTAAATACATAATATATATATCAATCTACTAATACACATAAGTAGAATATCATCAAGTATATATTTCACCCACAATATATACTAAATATCAGTCATTACTATTTTTCCCTTTTCACACATGTAAAGGGCTCTTGGTTCAGAATGATTCATCGACCCCAAGTAAGAATTGGTTCGGAATGAGGCATCGACCCCAATTATTTATATACCCAAATTCTGGCTCGGACTCTTTCATCACGCCACCAGTTCAAAGGTTTGGTTCCGCATTTTACATCGACCTCAAACATATAATAACCCTATGTTAGTTCAGAATATCACATCCACCCTATTATAGTTACTTTAGGTATAAATCTCTCGACCTAAACGATCATATAATTCAGTAGGTACACGCCCGACCTATTAATTATATACGTGCGTAATATTTTAATCTCTTATATTTACCGTATAATATTTTCTTTACGATTTATCTCATTAATCGCATTTATTTGAGTATTCACACAACTCTAAGGGTCCTAGTTACCCCTCACACATAATTTCAGTAGCTATTACTTACCCTACTGTCTATTACTTAAATTGAATTTACTTTGACTCGTAACTCAATTCTGAATTCCCCGATCCTCTACTAAATCGGATTATTCTCGTCAATCCATAATTCAAGACCTGCAACCAATGGCCTTATCGGACCTCAACAATATACCTACTGTTATTTTTCTCACTCCCATATAAGTATAATATAAATCCTAGGATACTCATTCATTCCCGAAAATCAACGAAGACTTAAACACGGAAAATTCAGGAAATTCAGCTTGCGTCGATCGATCGACTGCTGGGTTCGATCGATCGACCTAGTCGATCGATCGATAGTTCGAGATCGATCGATCGACCTAGTCAATCGATCGATAGTTCGAGATCGATCGATCGATCGAACAGGGACAAACGCAATTCGTCTTCTTCGTTAAACTTTTCCTCCATTAACAAATCTCCAAACTCCATTATAGTCCACCAAAATTCGACCCAATGATCCTAATATGTTTCCACATATACCAAAACAATATCTAACATGTCAAATACATCAAAATTCCAATTCCTTTAAAGAAAAAGTGAATTAAACCCAGAATTTCTTGAAACCCTAGTTATGGTGTTCTTCCCATATTTTCATTCAAAATCCAGATTTTATTCTGAAATAATCATCAAGTTTAATCTGAATATTTATCCTCTACATATGTTAAATCATTCTACATGTGATTCCTATCCCAACATGTATAAATATCATTATTTTCTTATCAAGATATTGATTTAAACAAGACTATTCAAAAACCCTACACATGGGTATTATAACTTTATAATTTTTGCAATAAACAACTTGCCTTATGATCAGTAGGGTCTGATTTCGTTGAGTTGATGATGTATTGATGCTTATCTTCTTCAATCCTTCCTCTTTTGGCTCCTAGGGTGCAAGATCCAAACCCACCCTCCTCAAATGCATCTTCTAAGCCTTGAGAATGGTTTTCTCCTTCTCTCTAATGGTATAGGTGTTTACATGGGTTTTCTAACCCTAATCCCTCTTTCATACGGCTGATAAAAGCTCCCAAATTCGTAGGTCTCCATACCTTCTTAAGTTAAAAGACCAAAACGCCCCCGAACGGTCTCGATTTAGTCCAAAATTACCCTGAGACCCCACTAGTACCCCCGGGTATACTATTTTGACTAATTTGACCCTTTCGGACTCATCTGTGACCTCTAAATTATCATTTGAGTCACTTAAAAAATATTACTCGTTCTCACCCAAAATGGTCTACACGTGTTAAGTAACTATTTACTACTCGCACCAAGTAAATAGAAGGAGGCAATACTAATAGGTATCAGTCTCTCGAGTTTTATTTCATAATTACCTTTTTAAATAAAACTCATAAATAACGCAATTTAAATTAAGCCGTATTTTCTCATTTAATTCTCCGATTTAATTAAATAGAATATTCAGAATTACGGGGTATTACATACTTCCCCCCTTACAAAGGAATTTCGTCCTCGAAATTAGGATAAGGCTGGTATTAAGACTGAGGACCTTAAACATAACTTCATCCTCTAATACCCCAAAATCAAATCATATTATCCTAACGGTCACCCCAAGTACATGCATTGCTTTATTATAAACTCTTATCGCATGTTACCCATGCCGCATATATCATAATTAAGTCTCACTACTTAGTTTTGCAATAGATTTTTCCCAATCTAAAGTTCACTCTTGAAATTAAGTTTCTCCTTACTTAATTTTCCCTTTTGATGTAAATCTCTATATATAACATCTATGTGTCTACTCTCACTCATAAGTAGAATTTTATAAGGTATATATTTCACAACAATATATACTATAAGGGAAATTGATCCGGCAAAATCATTGGCCCCAATAATCCTATCATTTACATTGGTCCAGAAATCCCTCGACCCCCAAGGTAAATGTAATGCATGTGTTGGTTCAGACCTTCCGTCGATACCAAATTTATCATCGATTTGGTTCGAAAAATCATCGACCCCAAATCGATCCTTCACGTATTTGTCCGGAACATCATCAACCCCAATACAGAATTTAAGCATACTTATTATTGCACGTAAGCAGGAAATCATAAGGTATATATGTATTACACATAACATATACTATCAACACTTATTTTATAATCACCCCCCTTTTATAACACTTTTGGGGTTATTGGCTCGAAATCCCACCTCGATCACCAATAGTGATTGGTTATATTGTCTCAGAATCACACTTCGAGCACAATATAAGTATACATCTCATCGCACAAGAGTAGACAATTTGTGAGCCATATATTTCACACTTCTTATATTCTAAAATGTTATACCCCAATAGAATGTCCTCATATCACGCGTTAAGGACTAAAAGTTCGAAATGTCTCCTCGAACCACACCCTAAAGTACACATAAGTTCTTAATAGGTATCCAAGAACCTAAACCTTATGTACAGTCCATATAGTCAGTCTCACACTACCTACAAATATGCTCATATAGGTATACATTCAACCTATGCATTGATTAGTGGGCTTCTCCAAAATTTCCATAATTGTAAGGGCGTATTATCATCCTTTCTCACTAATATTGAGTCATAGGTAACACAACATACTCAAAATAAAACTTTATCTCTATTCCTCCCTGACCATCTCTCACAGGGTGGAATTTTAGGATTTCATCCTGATTCACAATCATATAGAGAGGCACCGTGTACTTGTGCACTCTCCCTTTTCAACTATATACTAATCCATCCCGGTCACCCCATTCCGCTACCCTAGCGAAATGTGGGCTTAATTATGATGTTCATAGCCCATCAATAATTTATAAGTCTGTCTCCTCCTTCCATCATTGGAAACGTAGTTTCACTACCACATTTTGGTTGCTCATTTCGAGTCTATCTTTCTCTATCAACTAGTGGTGCGTCTAGAGACAATCTCACTATGTCTCTTCCTCAACACCGCTTCCCACTCACGTCATCTTTCCTCAAGTGGTACTATGTTCCCCTTTCTCTCCGGGTATATTATACTTTACAATCCGTGCAGTCTTCGTAATTGGCGCACTTTGGGGTTGGTTACTTTATAAGAATCAACATTTTAGTAACGCGTAAGTCACTCTTAACACTCAGTCAAGTAGCACCTTGCGTTACTTCTTCATAACAGTTAGGTCTCCCATATCAAGAAATAACCTTAGAACGGCTTCCCACTGATTCTTATCCCTTAGGGTATGCTGGCTCTCTCAGCACATATAAGCTTGGATCATCGTCTATCCCCCATGACGTTCAATCCATTTCATCGATACGACTTGCCTCCTAACTTTCCCACCAGCGTACTTAAAAATAATTTTTCGCATCCCTCTATCTCGGATGTCTAATAAATCCAATTGACTTGGGTGCCCATACAACCTTTTCTCCGTGCACATTTGCAAAAAAAAAAAACATTACAAGCGTCGCACCCGTAACATGCTTTTCCTCAATTCTAGCCTAGTCTACATGACGTGACTAAAATCTTGCCGGTATTCTCAATACCCTATAAACCAAAAATCAAATCCTTGCCCATAAAGTCCCACTTATCCCTTCGTGGTGAAGTAAGCCTTTCAGTGTTTCTCCACAACACTACCGACTCCACTGATGCCCTAGCATCTAACAACGTCTCTTCTCCTAACGTGCATAAAAAATTCAGTCGTATCCCCTTTCGTAATCGAACTTAAACAAGGGACTTCTCCCCATGCATTCTTACTGAGCATTGTCGGAACAACACATAGTCGAGATACCGAAATTCCATTCCTCGACAACATGTGCAACCATACTCCAATATTTCTAAATAAGTCAAGTGGCACCGCACTTATACTATCACTAAGTCCTTAGCACTAATTACAACAGCGAGCTTGATCTCTTCGCTCAGCTATCATACGACATACCTTGACTCACATCATTTAGGTTCCTACACACCGAAATCAATTACTATGAGTCGTTCATAGTCTCTAAAGTCTCTCACATATTAATGAATAATGACAACTTGACCCTCTTTCAGGTGAAGCATCATCATATACCCCATTCACTCGAGGCTAAAACCCATATACTTCCTTATCCATCACTCTGGTGGTTCAGACGGTTTTCGGACATAACACGCTTGTTCTCTCCGGAATGCAAAACTTACCAGAGTTATTATTTCCTCAAATAACTTCAAGATAAAATAAAACGCGTGGCCCTATAACCCACACTAGACATCTTTGCAAAAATCCCTTTACTCCAGGCCACACTGACCGGTTTGGGTATCCCTTCTCTCGGACTTAGTAGTCTCAATTCTGAACATTGTCATCCTGGTTCCCTTAGTTCTGTTGACCAAGAGGAACGCACTATGGGACTTAACAGTCCCGACTTAGAATCTAATCATTAAATCCCCTAGTGGGTTTCCACTATAGGCTTGCACCAGCCCCATTACATTCAGTCTTACTCTTTGACTAAATACTATACTCTCTTAGCTTTGCCCACCTTGGAGAATTTAGCCCAACCTTGTAAGAAGTACCATACTGCCTTCATATACATAATTCGTCCAAGAAGAGTTTTACCAAAATTGCGAAATACAACTCGAGAGTCCATTCTCTCAAGGTATCTTTTTCCCTTATAACCTATCTCATCGGTACAAGTTCACTTCGATGGATAAATTTCTTTCTCACGGTTGGCCTCTCCCAGGCTTTCACGTGATGGGTTTAGATATTTCCATTCACTTCGCTTCTGAATTATCATTGGAGAACTTTGCGATTAAATTATACGTAAGGTCCCTCTATTTGTATATGGACCCTCGGTCCGGATGTGGTGACTGGTATCCCTGCCACGTTGCCTCAAAAATTTTACTCAAATTTTCACTTTTGGGTATTTATACTCCATCCCTAAATGCCAAAACCTCTGTACATTCTACTTCCATTGGTTTCCATGCACAGTCACCTTTTTATCACATTTTACATCTCGTTCTCATCAAAAAATTACATTTTACTCCACTATCACTGCATTGGGCGGGTCTAGATTAGCATCCCCCTTGTCGTCGCAAAACTTGGAAAATGCCTGCTATGCCTCAACAACCCTTGCATCATCTACTTCCATTACACACTAGGAGTGACCTCGACAACGGTCATCTCTCCTATGATTACCATCTTTGAAAACCCCATGCTTCATGTCGAGCTCCTCCCTCCTGCAGTCCTTCCAACGCCAATGCTGGTCCTAACCCCATGTTCGACGTACCATGCCCAATCGAACTCATATATATAAAACTATATCTACTAAATATCAGGAGAACATAAACTACGTTCGTAGAAGAGTACAACAATCCTAAGATAGGGCTCTATATCAATCAAATGATACGCTGAAAATGTAGCAAGTCGTACAGATCCTATGGACACTAGAACCTGACGCTCTGATACCATATGTGACACCCCTCCTAATTAAACATCGGGGTGATAAGGCCTTTATTAAATGAAAATAGGTTTCTCAAATGGTTCATTCTTAGCATCACTGTCGAAAACTTTTTAATTACTAATCCCCTAAGTAAAATTAGACCGGTACCAAATTTTATCTTTCTTAAAACAGATAAATCAACCACGCGGAACAAAGTAAAAATAATCATGTACTATAACCCAATCAACAAAGTAAAAGTACAACAGAACAAAAGTAATACCGAGTAAACCATCGGCTAAAAATCCCAAAACAACAACAGGATAACCACAAGTCTGAACTAACATCTGAGACTGATATCGGACCACAAGTCCATACATAGAATAGTGTGAGATCCTGTACTAGATCTGAATGAGAGATATCGTCTAATCAAAATCCTATAAGCATCCACTGTGCTACAGCTTCGATTCCCTGGAATGAAATCACCACACATGGCATCCTTGTGGCTGTACACCTAAAAGGTTTTGAATAATATTTTATAGCAAGAGTTAGTACTCAAAACATTTTGAAAATTTTTAGCAAGAGTTTATCACAATATAAAATGTGGTTATTTATTACACATGTTAGGTTCTCGTACACTCTCTTGAGTTTGCTCACCCCTCATCTTTTGTGCACACCTAACGTTCTACACTTAACCCACCTAGCCATATCTTCAAAGCTATCTAGGTCTAAGTAATCATCTGAACTTATCTATACTTAAGTTCTCATATTTCCCACACCGTACATTCATTACATTAACATCTCACGAAGGTTAATTAATACTCAAGTAGCATTTCCTATATGTTATGTTTCAAAACTTCTTATTTAATTTCACTACTAAATTTCTACAATAATCATAATTTCTGTCTTCCCACTTTTGTAATCAAGTTTCACTACTTAAATTACTAAATAGATATTCTCTATCTAATGTTACGTTTCGTAATTAAGTTTCACTACTTAACTTACAATTTCGGTATGTATCTTTAAATACATAATATATATCAGTCTACTAATACACAGAAATAGAATATCATCAAGTATATATTTCACACACAATATATACTAAATATCAGTCATTACTATTTTTCCCTTTCCACACATGTAAAGGGCTCTTGGTTCGGAATGATTCATCAACCCCAAGTAAGAATTGGTTCAGAATGAGACATCGACCCCAATTATTTATATACCCAAATTCTGGCTCGGACTCTTTCATCACGCCACCAGTTCAAAGGTTTGGTTCGCCATTTTACATCGACCCCAAACATATAATAACCCTATGTTAGTTCGGAATATCACATCGACCCTATTATAGTTACTTTAGGTATAAATCTCTCAACCTAAAAGATCATATAATTCAGTAGGTACACGCCTGACCTATTAATTATATACGTGCGTAATATTTTAATCTCTTATATTTATCGTACAATATTTGCTTTACTATTTATCTCATTAATCGCATTTATTTGAGTATTCACACAACTCTAAGGGTCCTAGTTACCCCTCACACATAATTTCAGTAGCTATTACTTACCCTACTGTCTATTACTTAAATTGAATTTACTTCAGCTCGTAACTCAATTCTGAATTCCCTGATACTCTACTAAATCGGATTATTCTCGTCGATCCATAATCCAAGACCTACACCCAATGACCTTATCGGACCTCAACAATATACCTACTGGTATTATTCTCACTCCCATATAAGTATAATATAAACCCTAGGATACTCATTCATTCCCGAAAATCAACAAAGACTTAAACACGGAAAATTTGGGAAATTCAGCTTGAATCGATCGATCGACTGCTGGGTTCGATCGATCGATCGATCGACTGCTGGGTTCGATCGATCGATCGATAGTTCGAGATCGATCGATCGATCGAACAGGGACAGAAGTAGTTCGTCTTCTTCGTTAAACTTTTCCTCCATTAAAAAATCTCCGAACTCCATTATAGTCCACCGAAATTCGACCCAATGATCCTAATATGTTTCCACATATAACAAAACAATATCTAACGTGTCAAATACATCAAAATTCAAATTCCTTTAAAGAAAAAGTGAATTAAACCCAGAATTTCTTGAAACCCTAGTTATGGTGTTCTTCCCATATTTTCATTCAAAATCCAGATTTTATTCCGAAATAATCATCAAGTCTAATCTAAATATTTATCCTCTACATATTTTAAATCATTCTACATGTGATTCCTATCCCAACATGTATAAATATCATTATTTTCTTATCAAGATATTGATTTAAACAAGACTATTCAAAAACCCTACACATGGGTATTATAACTTTATAATTTTTGCAATAAACAACTTGCCTTATGATCAGTAGGGTCTGATTTCATGGAGTTGATGATGGATTGATGCTTCTCTTCTTCAACCCTTCCTCTTTTGGCTCCTAGGGTGCAGGATCCAAACCCACCCTCCTCAAATGCATCTTCTAAGCCTTGAGAATGGTTTTCTCCTTCTCTCTAATGGTATAGGTGTTTACATGGGTTTTCTAACCCTAATCCCTCTTTCATACGGCTAATAAAAGCTCCCAAATTCGTGGGTCTCCATACCTTCTTATGTTAAAAGAGCAAAACGCCCCCGAACGGTCTCGGTTTAGTCCAAATTTACCCCGAGACCCCACTAGTACCCCTGGGTATCCTATTTTGACTAATTTGACCCTTTCGGACTCATCTGTGACCTCTAAATTATCATTTGAGTCACTTAAAAAATATTACTCGTTCTCACCCAAAACGGTCTACACGTGTTAAGTAACTATTTACTACTCGCACCAAGTAAATAGAATGAGGCAATACTAATCGGTATCAATCTCTCGAGTTTTATTTCATAATTACCTTTTTAAATAAAACTCATAAATTACGCAATTTAAATTAAGCCTTATTTTCTCATTTAATTCTCCGATTTAATTAAATAGAATATTCAGAATTACGAGGTTTTACACTAGGGTCGGCCATATCCCTACACCTCTGTTATTGCATTGCCTCTTTATGTGTGGAGGGGGTGGTCCCGTTGTCGCTAGATTTCCACCCTCCCTGGCGTCCAGAGTTATCATCTTCGCTCCTGTGATAGTGGGTCTAGTCAATAATGTTTGTCTAAAAGAATCCAATTTCTCCTACATCTTCTATTGGTTGGCCGCCAGCGAGTGCAGCGCCGTCACAACCTCTTCCATCTCTGACTGAGATGGTGCTTGGCTGGAACTGGGGACAAAGCCTGGTGGAAATTCTGAAGCCATTGAATTCGGTGAATGGAAAGAATAAGAGGTTTACTGGAAGAGTTGAATGAATTGGAAGAAAGCTTGGGTAACTCAAACTAGAGCTCTTTTAACGGTGATTCAAGCCCAGCTAAATGTGTAGTTGGATCACCACCAGAGTATCCTGTAAGGTACAAGCTACAAAAGAAAGGAAGAAGGTGAAGTATCTCGCTTCCTACAGACAGCGCTAACTGATGATACCAGTTATGGTACCCCCAAGTAATATAGTAAGAGCTCAATCTAGGATAACCTTGAAGGTATAACAATGGAGCTTATATTGTAGAATAACTGATGATGGAGGTGAGGCAAAGAGGAGAAAAGAGTATAAAGTTAGTGGTTCAGCTATTTAGCCTACTCCACTGTACAGGTGAGTGTAAGCTTTAATATAAAACAAGGCTCTAATGGCCTTAGTGGTACAATTCACTCAACTTTAACTCTCTATTGTGATAGGAATAGAGTTTAAGTGGGGGTAAACAACCCCCCCCCCCCCCCCCCCCCCCACTATCATTAGAGAAAACCTAGATTAGCAGCCATGGGAGAGAAAGGGAGAAATACCAACGAATGAAAAAAGGACAAGAACAAAGGGTAATTCAAGGGAGTTTTCAAAGGGCCTATCCTCTACAAAATTAAGAGGAAGAATTCTCTTGCTTAATTTTTATTTCCAATTTATTTATCAATGCATCATATTTGTTTCCTTTAGATTCTTGGAATTTAGGGCTTAATGTGTTTGATTTGATGATAAGCAATACATGTAGAGGACTAGTTTTTTTTTATATATAGAATTGTCCCATAAATTAGGTATCATAAATCTGAAAATTTGATGGTAAAAATTCGTAGGATTTTAATGGATACATTTTGGATATTTGAAATTAACGTGGAGGACATTAATATTTCTATACTGGACTAAAACGTAGTGATGAATCCCATAATAAATGACCATATTTTGAGTTAGCTAAGGCTCAGATATGGAGATGGTTTAATTAATTAATACCCTTAATAACAATGAATGTTGAGTTGGTTTTTGGATGGAGGAATCTGAGTTCTATACATATTTGGGGTTTGATATGTTGTAAGTTGCATATGGTTCCGAGCTTAAAATTTTACATTTGGGAAGAACTGATAATGGAGGAACGGAGTTGGGGAAGAAGGAACAAGTCGCTAAGGCGACATGGGTGCTCATTCAAGCGACCTCCCTTGTCGTGTGAACAACCCCATGGGTTATTTGAGCGACGTCAAGTGAATTTTTGTGTTTTGTTCCCTTTTTTACGAAGTGCCTAGGTTGGTGTCTTACCTCATTTTGTTTGGTATCATTAGGAATGATAAAAAAATTAAAGGAAAGGAAATTCTAATGAAGGCTTAAATAATGTAGAGTTATATTTAATTGAGAATAATTACCGCTAATTAGTTAATTAAGTAATTAATTATGGAATAAAATTTATAATTTATTAGATGGTAATTTTGGGGGTATTGAGCAATACAAACATTAATAAAGGTATTGGGCCTGAGATTTCTGTTGCGAGTATTTTTATGAGTCCAAGTGAGTGAGTGGAACTGGATTTAGGAAAATAAAGAATTTATTAAAAATATAATTGTGCCGACATTAAACAGAGAAAATCACAATTTACTAGATGGTTAAGTAATTATCTTATGGGAGGAGGATTAATAGTTTATTAGATGATGAATTGTTAATAAATGAAAATGTTGCGGACTTTAGTTGGAATGTTTTTGATAATTATGGATTAATTACCTATACATATTATATGATAATAATATGTACTATTATTTTTGTGGATATACCAGTGGACCTTCCTATTGGCTCGAGGGGTTCGAGCGTTCGGGCCGCCTACCACACATCGGCACAGGTGGACTTGACGATGTGTAGGCTATATAGGTACTACATGGAGGCTCCACTCACAAGAGGTAGGAGTTGGCGTTGACCATTCCTGTATTACCACTGGGTATGGGTCATATACAGGTGTCCTGCGTAGGGATCGCCCCCAACTTGAGTGTGTTTTTTGATGTCCGCTTAGGATAAATGATTCCTCCGGACTTGCCGATAGAGCACGAATTAGAAACCAACGGTAGATGCCCTTGTATGTCATATATATATATATATATATATATATATATATATATATATATAAAATTACCCGTACTTTATAAAGGACATATATAGAATTACCCGTACTTTATATGAGATAAACTGAAATGTCTAAGAATGTGGACATAAATTAAATTTGTGATTCATTAATGCATAATATATGTTTATGTCATTTGCGTGAAAATTCGGGGACTCTTGGAATGCGAAACATATCACACTTAGATGAGGGGTGAGGTGTTATATGCATGTGAGTGACGAAGGGGAATAGTTATTATGCATTGACTGTAAGATTGCATCATAAATTAAATAAGTTAATTCTTGCACACATCGGGCTCTGACTCAAATTTAAATATTTTTTTCCCTAGTTTATTTCTAGACAGGGATATCAGGAATGTTAATGTACCATCCTTGAGATCTCTCATTGTTAGGACATAAATTTCCAATTGAGTCCCTGTATTGTTTTGACTTAATTCCGTGAATAAAATTGTGTTTGTAATATGTCATAGGGAGATTTTTATTTTGTCACGATCCCACTTGGTCTATGACGTATTCAATAAAATTGAAGACGTTGCGGCAAAGCTTCAAAGAATTTATCATGCCGATGTCTAATTGGTACAAGTGTAATCATCTTCAAAGTTAATTGCATTTCGAGATCACTCAGGTTTGAATTCGTATAATTAATGGTGCTCGGAATTATTTTTATAAAAGAAAAGGATGTAATTTTATAAAGAAAAATGTTTTTAAAATGTTTTATAGTGTTTTAAAAGGTTTACACTAGGTTTTAATTCTGATAAGTTCGAATAGGAGTTTGACTTATTTGGATCTCTCATGGAAGAGGCACTTTGAATAAAAAGTCAAATCTATCGCTCGAACGACATCAGGTCTCATTCGAACAAGATGTTGATGTTGCGCGAATGACTTACATTATTGTTCGAACAACACAAAAATCGAGGCGGTATTTTTAATCCCATTTAAATAGTGTTTGCATCAGAATTTCGTAGGTGTGCATTCTGGAAAACTATTTACAAACCAGAAACTTGTTTGCACATGTTTTCTAAGGTTTACAAAGCATAAACACATCCTTAGAGTTTGAAAAGATCCGAGTTATCATTAATTTATGTTTACATGATCTTATTGCACCAAAGTTGTTTCATTTACATATTGAACATCAAAGGGTTTTGCGATGAAGAAAAGAGAAGGACTTATTGTTCGACATCCTAGACGAATCAAAGTCATTCGGTGGACACCGAGACATACGTGGACGCGTGTGTTGTGGACAGATATCGTGGAAGACGGAATTTATATGTGGGTACTATTTAAGAACGGTTGAAGATCAGAAGGAGCGTCAAGACCCATGGGGATCAAGTCTTAGTGTAAGGTTAATCTGTCTTTGTAAAACCATTATTCATAGTGATTGTCTGGCTTGGGTCGTCCGAGGTTGTTTTCATGTTTTGGGTTTTTCCTTGTACATCTGGCATTGTGAGTATTCTTTACTTTACTTTACTTGCTTTAATCATTAGATGCATGTTTAGGATTAATCAAGATAAAATTGGTTTAAAGTAAGAATTGGGTTTTCACAACTTGGTTTGGTGCATAATTAAAAGTTGGTAATAAAATTGGTTTTGTTTGAAACACACATATTGGGCCACACCCTTTCAAGTTGGTATCAGAGCTAGAAAACATTTTTTATTTATTTTGTGATCCCTTGTGTTTTCAAAGATGAATTCTGGATATAATGAATTTTCCCGAACTCCTGTTTTTGATGGCACTAATTACACTTATTAGAAGATGAGAATGAGATGTGCATTAAAATCTATTGATGAGCGTGTTTGGCTTGCAGTTGAGAAAGGTTGGATATCCCAGTCACTATTGTAGGTGAAGTCACTAGTTTAAAGCTTGTTGAGTCATGGACCGAAACTGAACAAAGACTTGCACAGTATAATTCTAAGGGTTTACACGTTATTGCTTCACATGTCACGCAGGAAGAATATAACAGAATCATGACTTGCGAAACATCAAAAAACGCTTGGGATATTTTGGCACTCACTCACGAGGGCACTAGCACTGCTAGAGCGTCAAAACTTCAAAACTCACTACACAGTTTGAGACCGTTAGGATATTAGAGAGTGATACCTTTGATGAATTTTATGCTAGTCGTTTAACCTAGGTGAGAAAATTCACGACAACCATGTCATTAAGAAAATCCTTAGGTCGTTGCCTAGTAGGTTTGATGCAAAAGTGACCATTTTAAACTCTTTAGGTAGGTTAGAGTTGACGAAACTAGAAGAGATTGTAGGTGACTTACAAACCTATGAAATCGACATGATTACCTCCAAGCAAGTGCCTAAGAATGAAAAGGGCATTGCTTAGAAAACCCGAAAGGAGGAAATTAAAGTTTCAGATTCTAATTTCGATTCCAATTTTGAGGATGTTTCTTTATTGGCAAAGAAATTTAAAAAATTTATTAAGTTTCAAAAGCAATCGAAAGATGCCAAGTAATTTGAAAAATTCAAGAACAACAAAGTAAATCCCACCTCTAAGGATAAGTTTGAGAAGCCTAAGAGAGATGAGTCGGATAAGTGTTTTGGGTGTGAGGGCTATGGTCACAAAGTTAAGGAGTGTCCCACTAGAATTAAGAAAAAGGGCAAGCAACCCATTGTCTATAATGTCACCTTAAGTGATAGTGATCCAAAAGAGGGAGAGAGTTCCCCCATTGATTGTAACTTTGTTACATTTATGGCATGCCATGTGAGTGATGAAAATTCTCATGTGCATGACACTTTTGAGGAGGTTTTGAGTGTATCCCATGTTAGTGAGGGTGAAGAGAGTGATGAGGAGGAGGTAGATGTGAAAGAGTTGCAAAATGCGTTTAATGAGTTGTATGCCGAAACAGTGAAGGTGAAGAAGGCCAACTCAAAATTACAAGCAAAGTTAAATGAGCCTGCCATAGAAAATAATGACAGTTTGATTGAGGATCTTAGGGCACGAGAGAAGAAGTTTAGGGAGAAACTATAGTTTGTGGAGAAAAAGAGAGATAATCTCCGTGGTTTGATGGAGTCCTTGAAAAAAGAGATTTTAGAGTTTGAGGAGTCTAGGCATTTACTCGAGACTAGGATTCACGAGTTGGAGGAGAGATTGAGAGACTTGTCTAGAGTCAAGTTTGATTTGGAGGCTAGATCGAAGAAGTTAGATAAGATCCTAGGCACCGTCCAAATTAAGGGAGATAGGGTAGGTATAGGTTTTGGTGAGAGAGATGTTCCCATTCCCCCCGCACGTGTGAGAAACACTAGGAAGGTTAGAAAAGGTCCACATATAGGTAACCATTCTTACCATTACTACACTTGCTCGTTTTGTGGTAGGAAGGGTCACCTTAGGCGTTATTGTTACAACCTTAGCCAAGCTCCTAGGAAGTTTAGGAATAAAGTTACCCCGGTTCCCCAAACCCCCATGCATCATTTTGCACCTACTTGGGTTAGAAAATTGGATTTAGTGGCTTTAGGAATTAAACTTCATGATTGTCGTTTGGGTGCACTTGATTCTTCCCATTCTAAATCTAAAGGATGATAGTGTTGCCTTATTTGTTATATGCTAGTTTGCTTCATGATATATTCATTTCTAGTATTATGATATGTTCATTTTGTATTATAGTTTTCATTTGTTTAAGTCTTATTGAAAAATACAAAAAGATTTTGTTTTTTTAGAAAATTTTTGAAAATCTAAAAAGATTATTTTTTTTTACTTTTGAAAACTAAAAAGATTTTGCTTTTATTTGAGTCAAAATTTGAAAAGCCAAAAATATTTTTAGTTTTTTGTTTTTAAGTTTATATGTTTGATGTGGCATATTGGTGTGCTTGGACCCCTCCCCCCCCAATCGTTTCATTATCCATATGGCTAGGACATTTGGTCATTATTATCGATGCTTAGAATGATCTTAACCATTGTTTATATAGGGTTATTTCGAAGTTGATATGCATTTTGATTCGACTTTGTATATATTCGAACATTGCACACATGCATGATTTTATATGGATGTTTGACTTCTCTTGCATATTTGAATTTGGTGAGGCGTCCTTATCTTGATCTCGTCATCTATGCGTAAGTAGACTTAATGAGAATTGTGCATGTAAAAACCGTTTATCGTGAGGATTTAAATTGGTAAAAATGATGAGTGATTCACGGAAAAGGACTGCGAGAGTTCAAAATATATTCGTCGTGAAAGCCACCATTTAAAAGAGCCCAAAAGAAAATGCAATATGCTAAGAAAAGGGCCAAATTTGTTTAGTTCATTCCAAATAAAATATGATATTATTGAGGGAGTTTGGATGGATTATAAATTTAACCGGGTTTGCACAACTAATCCTAATGTTGAAACATTGCAATTTGACGCTATTGTTTGTAGAATCGTCAAAATTCTGGATTTGTGTGCAGGTAGTATGTTTAGTTCATTAAGCTCACACATTTATCGTCATATGGCTATGATAAAGTTTGATGATTTATCGCTATCAATTAAAGCTTCTTGATCATTTCGATGTGTTGGAATTGTGACTCATTTATTGTAGTTTCACGCCCTTTTATTCCATATCCATGTTTGAGCACATCGATACTATGTTTGCATGTAACTCGCATTTTTAGTTTTTATAAGTTTTTGCGTTTTGTGTTAAAAGCCTACTGTTTTGTTTATGTCACACCCTTCCTGGAATTTTTTTGTGGAAATTTTTTCACTGGGCAAAAATATAACATATTTCTGGGAAAATGTGAGAATTTGACAGGTCGCGAGAAGTCGTTCAAACGACACCCCATGTCACGCGAACGATATTGTACTTCGTTCAAGCGACTTTGCTTCTCGTTTGAGCGGAGTCCTCTCTCGTTCGAATGACAGGTTGTTTTGGAGATCCTGATTGATTTGCAGTCCTCTGGGTTAAATTGAATTTTTTTTTGGTACTGCTGGAAGTGTTTCTGGATTAACTGGTTTATATGCAGTTTTTAATTGGTTCAAAATTGATTTTTTGCATATATTTCGTTTATCACACCTTATTAGATTGTTATATTATTTGTGTGATTTATTTGGTTTACTAGCTTCTGATTTGTCATTGCTTAATCATATTTAGATGGTTGTTTCATGATTATCTAGCATTTTCACATTGATTCACATCAATTTATATTCTCATGCTAGATATTTCAAATTGGTTTATCTTTTCACTAGATTGTCTATTCGAGACAAAAAGGGGGAGAGATATATGTGATGTAGGGGGAGATTTGAGCATGTTTTGGTTTACAAATGTTTGCAAATTGGTACCTTATTTTGGTATTACACATTGGTACCATTTTACTACTCAAATTGTTTAACAAATGATGTTTCAGAGATTTTTCACATTGGTATCTATTATTGTTTGGTATCATTTGGATAAATATATTGGTTTCATTTGTTCCTCCATACTCCACTGGGTATTTATTTATCTGTTTCATGTATGTAGGTATGCTTCAGTGATTCGAGATTTCAAGTCTACATCACATTCAGACAGTTCATGCTTGTCGGTGCTACATTTTCTAGTCCGTGTCTTGTAATTTTTTATTTTGGGTTTATAGGATGGGATTTAGGCGTCATACAACTGTAGGGTCCGGTTAGGAATTTCACTGGTTTAGTTTTGTCCTGGAATAGTCAAAGGGGGAGATTTGTTAGGATATAAATTTCTAATTGAGTCCCTGTATTGTTTTGACTTAATTCCGTGAACAAAACTGTGTTTGTAATATGTCATAGGGAGATTTTTATTTTATCATGATCCCACTTGGTCTATGACGTATTGAAGAAAATTGAAGACGTTGCGGCAAAGCTTCAAAGAATTTATCATGTCGATGTTTAATTGGTGCAAGTTTAATCGTCTTCAAAGTTAATTGCATTTCGAGATCACTCAAGTATGAATGCATATAATTAATGGTGCTCGGAATTATTTTTATATATGAAAAGGATGTAATTTTTATAAAGAAAAATATTTTTAAAATATTTTATAATGTTTTAAAAGGTTTACACTACGTTTTAATTCTGATACATTCGAATAGGAGTTTGACTTATCTGGATCTCTCATGGAAGAGACGTTTTGAACAAAAAGTCAACTCTGTCACTCGAACATCAGATCTCGTTCGAACGAGATGCTGATGTCACGCAAATGACTTGCATTGTCATTCGAATGACACAAAAATTGAGGTGGCATTTTTAATCCTATTTAAACAGTGTTTGCATCAAAATTTCGTAGGTGTACATTCTAGAAAACTTTTTACGAACCAAAAACTTGTTTGCACATGTTTTCTAAGGTTTACAAAACATAAACACATCCTTAGAGTTTGCAAAGATCCGAGTTATCATTAATTTGTGTTTACGTGATCTTGCGGCACCAAAGTTGTTTGTTCTACATATTGAACATCAAAGGGTTTTGCGGAGAAAAAAAGAGGACTTCTTGTTCGACATCGTAGACGAATCAAAGCCATTCGATGGACATCGAGACATACGTGGACGCGTGTGTTGTGGACAGGTATCGTGGAAGACGAAATTTCTGCGTGGGCACTATTGAAGAACAGCTGAAGATCAGAAGGAGCGTCAAGACCCGTGGGGATTGAGTCTTAGTGTAAGGCTAATCTGTCTTTGTAAAACCATTATTCATAGTGGTTGTTTGGCTTGGTCCGTCCGAGGTTGTTTTCTCATTTTGGATTTTTTCCTCGTACATCCGGCGTTGTGAGTATTCTTTACTTTACTTTACTTGCTTTAATCACTAGATGCATGTTTAGGATTAATCAAGATAAAATTGGTTTAAAGTAAGAATTGGGTTTTCACAACTTGGTTTGGTGCATAATTAAAAGTTGTATAATTTTCGAAGAAACTTAGTTTTTGTTTAAAACACACATATCGGGCCGCTCTCTTTCACTCGTGCTTAGCTGCGTTCCAGATTTATTGACTCTAGTATAGGTGCTTTTCTACCAGAGTTTAGTTACTATTACTGAGAAACAATTATAAGGGCATAAGGCCTAGATTTATTTATTTTTACTCTATGTTGGAGTTGTGACATTTACTTGATGTTATATTTATTATTTAGTTGGTGTTGGTTGGGCTTATTTATTGTCATAAAAGTATTCATAAAGTTTACAATATCGATCTTTTTAAATAACAATATTTTATTACGTTGTGCTGTGATTGGTATTAATTGATCGACAAGCCCCATCTTCGGCGTATCGTGCCTGACCAGCCTTTACGTAAGAAAATGGGGCTTGTTACATTGGGTATATCAATGACATCATATGGTTTAACCGAAAATATTGCCCTAGACAGAGTGGAATGGAAAAATAGGATTATGTAACCGACCACAAATAATTAAGAAAAGACTTTGTTGAGTTGACTTTAGTTGAGTTGAAAATTTTAGAGAGGTAAACACACAAAATAAAATGATAAAAATAGTATTTTGTAAATATGTCGACGACTCTCAAAATGATATTAGCGCAACTAGAGGTGTTCACGAGTCGGTCAGTCGGTTCGGTGTTGGACCATATTTTTTAGTCGAACAGACTGGTTCAGTTTTGAAAGAAATCATCCTGAAATCAAACCAAGGATGACAAAAATCGTCAGTTAGGGACCACATCGGTTACGGATCGGTTTTATTCGATTTTTTATTTTGGTTGATTAATGATTTTTGGATATAAAAATTAAAGTCACTGAAGGGTTTTTTAATATAAATATTGATGTTGGTTCGGTTCGAATCGAATCAAATTGAATCGATTTTTTCCTTGTCTAAATCGTCGACCGGATTGACATGGTCGGTTTTTTAAATCTTTCAACCGTTGGCCAAAGCGGTCTAAAAGAAACCGTCAGGTTCGGCTCAGTTCGGGCCTATTCGGTTCAAATGTATTTTTTTATTTTTGCACACTCCTGAGGGCAAGTATCATCCTCAAACTCCTCCCATCACTATTAACTATTAAAAAATGAGCTTTTATATTTAAGTCTCATTTGAAGAGATTTTACATAAATAAGTCTCGTTGACTTGTCAACCATCAAATAGGTATTATTCTTATTTTTTGAAATTCTTATTTGACAAATTTATCCACTTTAAATCGATCATTCGTAACTATTGCAGAGAAGTTATTCAAGTGATTGAACTTTATTTTTTCCTATTTTTTAATCTTCAAATGACCATAACTTTTGTTTTGCAAATCCATTTTTCACAAACTTACTATTTTTTTAATCTACTCATCGAAATCTATCAAATAAGATCCTTAAAAAATATAAATTTTGAAGAAAAAAATTACACAAATAATATATATTTATTGTGTTCATCAGAAAATAAAACTGTTTTATATGGGACGTTTTCACGGACAGTGAACATTTACTTTATGAATAAAAAATGAGGGGAACACATTACTTTTTTTTTTACTATTTTCTATTAAATATGGATCTTAATTTATAGTGCTCGATTAGTAGATTTCAAAAATATCAATTTCGTAAATTTTGAATTTGTATATCGAATGTTATAGTTATTTAAAAAAATAACTACCACTTTAAATTTGAAGTAAATATAGGGAGAGGTGTATATTAGTAAGGAATCTATAGTATATAATAAAAATTGTAGACCCAAATCGTGTGACACTGACATCTATATAATCTATATAAAAACTGTAGACTCAATTCGTGTGAGGCTGACACGTGGCAGTAATGAATGCCCAAATCTTATGAGGTTGACATGTGACAATAAGTAATAAAGGCTTACTAGCATTTATCATCAATGTTTGTTTCTCCCTCTATCACGGATTACGCTGCTCCACAATTTCCAACTCATCTAACTGTTCACATTTATGTACTTACAAATATGCCTACATTCGTGTACTTACAAATATTATGTACTTACAAATATCCCTATATTCATGTACTTACAAATATACATCTAATTCATCTCCCCCCACATCTATTAGATTCCCTTCCTGATGGTTAAAACACAAATTTGGGAGTTGATGTCAAACCTCTAAGGTGGAACACGGCTAAATAAAACAAAGGGTGGTTGGCCTAATAAAATAAAAGACAGTACTTTATTATCTTTATTTTCTTTCTCCAACTCATATCTTTATTTTCCATTTCTTCTATTTTGAATTGGTTGTATTAGAGCATGTGGTATCTTGGAAGACTGTCATTATTTTAGAGGTAATATAATCCAACACTTTCTCTTCTCTTTTATTTATGTTCTCTTTTAGTCACCATGTTTCAGATGATTTTAACCACTAACGAAAACTGCTAATGTAAAATTGCTATATATTATTAAATTGTAGATTTTTATTATTAATAACTTCAAATAACAAGAAAAGAAAAATGACATCACACGAAGATCGTGTGGTCCTATTCCGTCAAAACATAGAACCTGTCAAAATATATTCATCTAATTTTGTGTTTGATGATTTTAAATTATGTCATGTTTTTTTGAAGGAAGTGGAATGGAAGGGATTCATCGAGTTTCAAAACCTATATTTCTATATTTAGGTGAGGGTATTAAAATTTATGAATTTGAAAGTTTTAATATATATACAGTTGCTATACATTTACCCAATTTTTGGGTGTCAAAATGAGAGATTTTGTTGTTAGAAGCTATTACATAAAATAGTGTGAAATAACATCTAATAATAATTTATTTGTTACTTTCATACTTTAGAAATGTTGTTGGTTTTTGTTCTCTAGAGTTTGGATGTGCATTTCATTTTATTTTATTTTTTTGGAATTAGGTTGTTAGCGTTGATTTTTTTTCCTAATGATTTTGACTGTTGAATGTTGTTTGCACTTTTTTGTCAACAAATTTGAAATTTGGTTTCATTTTTTTCCCATCCGTTAGATCCCAATGACTCATGCCTTTTCATATGATTTAAGTTTTTTTTATTATAAATCATGGTTTAAGAATTGAGTTTTTCATAATTTATTATGTATACAGTTTATATTGGTAGTTCCAGTTTATGTAGCCTCGATTCACTCTTTTTTTAGAAATGAAAAGACTTCATGTACTAATTGGGTGCATACATCTGTATAATCACTTTCGTTGATTTTAACAAAATGGCGGTCTCCAAGCAACATTAAATTGTATTTTAACTAGCTACAATCGTTAAAGTACAAATGACCTTTTATTTTTAAACGATCGACAAGTGAAGTGTTTTACGTGCATAGAAGTGCATGCAATTGAGTTCGTTTCCTTTTCACGACACCACTACTTAAAAAATGGGTGTAAGTTCATACTTGATTGATTGTTTTCTTTTTTGCTTTACACCAATTATGCTTTGTATATGTATTGGTGTGCAAACAGGTCTGTAGATGATGGTCAAGGCGCATGGGGCTGCTGAGGCAGCCAAGGATGCTCTTGGCTTCCCTCGATTTTTGGAGCTCTCACTTTGAAGGTAACATATAATTTTTTCAGTCATTAGATAAATAGATTTACTTCTTTGAAATGATTATAATCATTTATAAATTATTCGTCACGCATCGCGTGACCTACATGCTATATTAATTTAAAATTCTATCTCCTTTCATACATGAAATATATTATGTGAAAAAAGACACAATAACAAAAGAATAAAGCTTTCCTAAATTCGGTCACGCATCGTGTGGACTTCATGCTAGTCTATAGTATATAATAAAAATTGTAGACCCAAATCGTATGAGGTGGTAATGTGACCGTAATAAATGCTTCAGTTAATCTATAGTATATAATAAAAATTGTAGATCCAAATCGTATGAGGCTCACATGTGACAATAATAAATGCTTCAGTTAATCACCCTCTATATCTATATATCTATACGCTGACATGTGATAGTAATAAATGCTTCAGTTAATAACACTCTATATCTATGTATCTATTCTATGTATCTATATAAAAATTGTTGTCTTAAAGCCTTATTATGGTCAAAAGTCGATTCATCACTATGTATTAATATTACTTTTATTTTTTTTCAAAATTAAATATTACTTAAATCTTAGAATTTATTGTGTGAAATAAGAAAAAAAAATTGATAAATTCGGCCACGCATCGCATGGCCTGTATGCTAGTTATATATAACTAAATTATCTTCACAACACGGCGTTGACATTTGTCGCACCCATACGAAGACACATGTACAATTCATTAAGTAATTTATTAATTTTGTATTATCTAGATTAATGTAGATACAAAAGTATTTGGTCAATACATGCATTTAGGTGGTTCACGTATATAAGTCTAAATGGGGCATGTTTACATTAAATATAATCAATGTAATAGATACATGTATTAGAATAGATACATTTTAGATGTCCTATAAATAACCATGTAATGTTGACATTTGAAGTGAAGTCATAAAAAGTCAAATATATTATGTGAGTAGTAAAGAAAATTCTCTCTTCTTACTGAGTGTTATCTCTCAAATATTAAGTGTGTTAGTGTATAATATTGTTTTATTTTTTATAGTCATGTATTTGGATGAAAGGGTTTACGGATATGTTCTCAAGTTGAATGAATACTTTATCTATTTGAATGAAGACGCTAATGAAAATTATTTTTCTGTCTGAATATTGTATGAATTTTTAGTGTGTGATGGTTTTAAATGTTTTAGTATGTTTCTTAATTTGTATGTTTGCTCTACGTATTAGTAGTGCACTATATTTACACTTATAATTTTTCAGCTATATAATAATATGTTA
This sequence comes from Sambucus nigra, assembly GCA_949130495.1. Lineage (NCBI taxonomy): Eukaryota > Viridiplantae > Streptophyta > Magnoliopsida > Dipsacales > Adoxaceae > Sambucus > Sambucus nigra. The sequence continues at coordinate 301,767,943 of OX422207.1, read as the reverse complement.
TGCTTATTAGGTTTGTTAAAGTAAATTTTGTATAAATTTATAATGTAACATATATTGTATAAAATGTTTAATATTACATATTAAGATTTTGTAATCTATTTGATGAGTTCATCATGAATGTTTTATGATTATTTTAAATTATTTTCTATGCAGTTTGAAACATGACAATCTTTTTCATAATAATTCTTTTAAACATGACAATCTCTTCCATAATAAATCTTTTTATATTAATTTAATATTAATTTTTATTTATTTAAAATAATATCAAGATATTCAAGCATATTATCCACTAACAAAATATGATTTTACTATGTTAAATATATTTTCAATATGCTTTAATTATATTATTTTTCACTATACGAATCTCCAAAAAAATATTTTTTTAGAATTACACGAAAAACAAGTTAGTAAAATAATAAACTCTAAATTATGACTTAATAGTTGACCGGCGACGGATTTGAATAAAAAAATATTTTTCAAATATGACATACCACCTACTATAATAATTACTTAAAAAATATCTCACTACTCTGATAAGGTCGACACTTTTCTTGTATGTTTGACGAGAAAGATAGCAAAATCAGAATAGACCACCACAGATTTAATCAAACTAATTAATATATCCTTATCAAGTTAGTACACGTGGCACCTGTAATTGGAATTATTTTGTAAACTAGTGATGTGATGAATCACATGTTGACAAACCTCTCCACATCCTTCCCTAGCTGGCTAAAATCCACAACGATATCAATAGGTGTGTCCCCATCAAAGAGAGAACTTATTTATTAAAACCTTCTGCGCATGGAGCATGCCAATTGACTAAATTATGTCAAGTTTTTCTTTCAATAATCAATTAATTAATTTTGATTGGATTAAATTAGTTCACAGTATTATTCCAAAATGGGTTAACTTATTCATTTTTCTTTATAAATCTAGTCCTATATGTTATTTGCTTAGAAGGAGAGGTTTTATTTAATAAACAATACTACATATGTAATCGTTTCGAACATTGAGTGAAGGATATCACAAAACCTCCTATTATCAAAACTTTTGTCACCACTACTCCGTCAAAATGCAAACATAGTCAATTTTTTTTATATTTTCTACATGATTTTTTTATTTTTTTAGATGTAATATCATTTAAACACTCTATATCTTCTTATTATCATCGCTCCATCGCAAGATCACAAAATTATATTTGCACATTTTTCAGTACAAAATTATATTTATAGTGATAATACAAAAAACTTATTTCATATTGTAATACTATTTTGATGAAAATGAAAAATGAAGGATACAAAATAATAAAATCAATTAGAAAAACAAAAAAAATTGATAGTGCAAATTTAATTATGCACTTTGACGATAGAGCACCGGTGGTTAAACTCTATTGACCGAAAGTCTAGTGACATCCATATTCTAATATTTGAAACTACCATAGCATCGATATATTTTTTTTAATGAAATATGAACTAGACTTGCAAAAATCTAACAACTTATAAAAATGGTATTTTAGAATGACAACATGTTTTATTATGGAAAAAAACAGAAATCATTTTTATAATAAAAAACGTGACTCTCCTAAAATCATAATAGAAGTGTAAACTTAGATAAAATTGTGTACTAAAGATAAAAGAAATAAAAATCATTTTTATAAAATAAAATGTGAGTGTCCTAAAATTACACTAATAGTTTAAACTTAGATAAAATTTTATATTAAGAACAGTAAAATATATATCATAATTATTAAAATAAAAAAAAAGTTGAGTGCCCTAAAACCATAATATAAACCATTTTTACTTGAGAATAAAATTATTATTTATAAGAAATCAACTTATAAAATATAGGAATTATATCTATATAAATGAAATAAAATACAATATTTATATTTATAAGTAACATTATTCTACGTCATAGTGTCTTTAATTGTTGTTTTAAAGCGTTGTTTTGGATATTGGAAGTTTTTTTTTTTTTTTGACAAAAGTCATAAACAATTGAATTTCTTATGGGCACGTGTTCTGCACTTCTAATTATACAAAACGTTTGAATTAAAACGAAATGATTCATCCGTATTCATTTATATCATATTTTTGTTCTCATTGGCAAGTATACAAGTTCTTGACCTTGGATAGGATAGGAGATGATCACTGTATTCAGTGGCGGATCCAGGAATTTTAGTCAAGTGGGGCGAAAATTTCTTACGAAGCCTAGGGATTGGGGGCGGGAGCCCCCGAGTCGATTTTTTGGGGTTGTTTTTACTTCTTTTTTTGCAATTTTTAACCTTAAAAATGTTTGAGGTAGTAATTAACTAAATTTGGATTCCTACTTTATTCGTGCTTTTTTTAATATGTTTTCAACGTAATATTACCCAAACGAGTTTGTGTGTTGTCTGCTCTTTTCCGTTTAAAAAATTTCTCCATTTCTTGACTTCCTATATTTACAACAAATTTAATTTAATTTCAGGCTAATAGATTAACGCTAGAGGCATATATTATAAATTTAATTTAATATTCATTATAAATCTACAAATCAGAGGAACAAATCAGAATAGCAAAGCAGTAGAGATGAACATATTAGATGAAGCAAAATGTAAATCTGCTTACCGGAGGAACACATCTACAAAGAAGTAGAGCAAGCAAAATGTAAATCTACAAAACAGAGGAACAAATCAGAATAGCAGAGCACTAGAGAGGAGCGAATCAGAGGAAGAAAAATTAAAATCTACTTACCGGAGGAACAAATCTACAAAGAAGTAGACCAAGCAAATCTACAAATCTGCACAAAAGTAGAGCAAGCAAAATGTAAATCTGCAAAGAAGTAGAGCATGAATATCTACAAATCAGAGGAAGCAAAACCGCCCCAACCTCCTGGATCTGGATTAAACCCTAATTTTTTTTCCCCAAATCTGAACTAGGGCGGCCGCCCCAGTTCGTCCTAACGTGCATCCGCCTCTGACTGTATTCCTCACTAAGTATTTTTCCAAAACGTTTGAAATAAAATGTAAACTACAGTACATTCACTTGAACTATAGCCCTGTTATAAATAACCCCATAATTTAAAATATTCGACAAATTACTTTATAAACTATTGAATCATGACAATTGACATATTTTCATTTTTAAAAAATTGATATAAACTTGATATTGTGAATAAAAATTGTTAAAATTTTAACTATACATGTTTGTTGTCACGATTGAATAAATGAGCAAAACTTTATTGAGTTTTTTTTAATCAGGGATGATACGTAAAATGACTACAATTCAAGGGAATTTATTGTAATTTACTATTCGGGTGTGTTTGATAAATACAAGGTTCTAAAAAACGCGGGGCGTGATCGAGATGTGAAGATCAAGCCTTAAGCCTTGGAAGCCTAGGGGTATTTTAGGCGTGAAAAGGTGTTTAGGGGTTCTTAATATATTTAATATTTTTTAACCATAACAAGGTTATTAAAATACTAAAAGTGTACATATCATAAGAATATGTATGAATATATGCAAATTAAAATACTTTTTAATTATTTTGGATGAGATAATGGTCCGGTTTGTAAAAAAAATCTTTAAAAGGGGATATAATTTCACTAAAGCTTTGTTGTTTTTAGAAAAAAATGCGCATTAAGAGTTTTACTAAGAATAAGGCGCAAAAAACTTAAGGCGGGGAGTTTTTTCCAATCCTCAAACCTAGACGATTTTTTTAGAACAATGGATAAATAAGATGGAAAATAAGCGCTAAGAATCAATTTCCATGAAATTGAAAACTTCGATATATTTTCCATGGAAAAAATTTATTGGTGTTGTTTGATTGCAATTATTTCCCAGGTGAAAAATATTCTATTTTCCATCTTTTATGCATTTGATTTTCAATATTTTCCATGGAAAAAAAGTAGAAAAAATATATAAAAAGTAGAAAATAATACAAATCCCAGAAAATTAATAAAAATAACAAGAAAATTTTAAAAAAAAACAAAATAAGAATAAAAATCTAAAATATAAAAAAATACATAAAATGAATAAAATAAATAGAAAATAAATATTAACCCCAAAATGAATTTTAAAAAACAAATATAAAAAAACAGAAAAAATTAAGAGTATTAAGAAAAAAATAGAAAAATGAATAAAAACCAAATCCACCACGGCCCCCCTCCCTCCAACTATTTCTTCCCCCATTTTCGCAAGGTCTTTTTTTTTTAATTCTCTTGTTTTTTTAATTTATTCAAATATTTGCATTTTTATTAGTTTTCTAGGGTATTTATTCATTTCCATTTTTTAAATTTTTTGACCGCTTTTTTATTTTCTTTTATTTTTTCGTAATTAATAAATTTCTCACTTTTTAATAAACTTCTCGGTGTTTTTTAAAATTAATTCAAAGTTTAATGTTTATTTTCTATTTTTTTAATTCCTTTTTTGTTTTTATTCATTATTTTTGTGTTTTTATTGATTTCTCATTTCTTTTTTTCCTAAGCATTTTTTTTTATTTTTTTATTTTCTGTTTTTTTTAAATTAATTCTGGGAATAATATTTATTTTATGTTTGTTTTTCATTTTCTGTATTTTTTAAATTAATTTCGTGGTTAATATTTATTTTCTTTTTTATGAAGTTTCTATTTTTTTCCATTATTTTGGGGGTTTTATTCATTTTCTGTATTTTTTCGTTTTTCAGGGGACTTTATTCACTTTCTGTATTTTTTTCATTATTTTCGAATTTTTATTCATTTTGTGGATTTTTTTTCATTATTTTTTGGGCTTTATTCACATTCTGGATTTTTTTCATTCTTTTTGAGTTTTATTCTTTTTTTGGATTTTTATCTTTTTTTTTGCGGGGGGGGGTATTCATTTTCTGGATTTTTCTTTTCATTTTCTGGATTTTTCTTCACTTTCTGGACTTTTTATGTGGCAATTCTTTTCCCTGAAAAATGAATAACAAGGTGGGAGGAGATTTTTTAATTTCACATTTTTGTGAAAAAAGTTGTTACGTGACTTGTTTTAAGGAAATCAATTTCATGAATTTTTTTTATCAAACATCCAAAAGATGAAAAATGACTTCATATATTGTATTTTTCATGAAAAATTAGTGTTATCACATACACACTTAAATTAAATAGAGAATTAAGGTAAAGGTCACGTTGCTTCCTATATTTGAATTTTTAGGGCAATGCTTTTCAAGTTTATAAATTTAATCCCTGTGGTACAATAGCATTTATAAATCTAGTCCCTATAGTACAATACCCTTTATTTTTTTGGTCCGCGCCAGCGGCACCATTTTTCACCATTTTTCTTGGTGTTTTTAGTACAGAAACTAAATTTATAAAATTATATGAAATGTTTCATTTTTATACACTTTAAATATTATGAGTACCGTTTCTCGAAACCAAATTAAAAGGTAAGTTATGTTAAACCTCATATCCCAATGAAGTTTACCCACGACCACTTGAAGTAAGGGTCCATTTTGTAGACAAAAATTGTCATGTCAAATTCAAAAAAATGACAAATGAAGGATTTGCTCATTTTCATGTGCATTTTATAATCATAATTTGTCAACGCAACTTAACCTTTTTTGGTGGCAAACGTTTTCTCACCTTGTATCCTAAGAAAATTATATCACCCTAAATTTGTCAACTTTTTTTTAATTTTTTTTTTTGTATATTGTTAAAATCAATGGTTTCCTTTTACAAAATTTTTTTACAACCACTTTTTATTAAAATAAACAGTGTTTTATTTTAAAAAAAGTTTACAAAAATAATAAAAATAAATTGTAAAATAAATATAAAAAACTATTGGATTATTTTAACAAAATAGTACATTTTAACAAAAAATTGTTTTATAAAAAATTAATGTATTTTTTTAAGGAAATGTTTTGTATTAAAAAAATTGTTTGGACTTTAAAAATAAAAAAATGTTTGTTTTATAAAACACTTTTTAACACAACCAATACATTTTAAAAAATTGTTTTATATAAAAAATAGTTTTATGTATAAAATAAACTGTTTTAATATTTAAAAGTTTGTTTTATATAAAAAAAATAGTTTTTTACTAATTTTATTTTATTTTAAATAGTTCGGTCTTTTTTATTTATAAAAAAAGTTTTATGCTTTTTAAAAACATCAAAATTAGACTAATTCTAAAATATAGAAATTGAAGTTAAAAATTATTATTATGAAAAATTATACTAATCCTACAAAAGGATTTGCAACTTGATGAATTAATGCTATTAATATAGATACTTGAAAAATTAGAAAATTTGTCATGAACAAATTTTTTATGAAATTTTTTGCCACCTAGGATATTTGCACAATTGATTATCAAAAGGTCCCGAAAGAACTTAATTACAAAAACTCTCATCTTTTTTTTCTATTAACATCCTAAATCGAAAAAATTCTATTGATACTAGCATATAATCTGTGCAATGCACGGACGATGTACAATAAATAAATATAATGATAAATATAAAAATTAGTATATATCATAAATTCAATATTTTATCTTAAAGTCATTATAAAAGGTTAATTTTTACATGAACAAAACTTGTCTATTATTTTTAAATATTATTATTATATAACAACTACTTTTTATAAATAAAAACTTCAAAACAACTTCAAAACAAGTGTACGTATTTTATATAAAAAAAATTGTACATATTTTTATTTGTTTTTAGTTTTGAAAATTGTATGTCATTTAAAGATACAAACTTATAGTTTTTTCTATAAATAAAACGGTAAAAATGTTTTTATAATAGGAAACTTTTTTAATTAAAAAGTTTTAAAATTTTGAATATTTTTTTGAATTAAAAACTTTTTTATAGATAAAAACTTCAAAAAAAAATTACGTATTATATAAAAAAAAAATTACACATATTTTTATTTGTTTTTAGTTAAAGAAAATTTATGTCATTTACAAATAAAAACTTAAAGTTTTTTCTATAATACAACATTAAAAAAAATATTAAAAAAAATCTTTTTTTATTTATATAAAAAATAATTTTAAAAACTTTTTTCCTAGAAATAAAAATGTTATATAGATGTAGTGGTATTAGAGTAATGTGCAATATGATTTGAGTAGAGAATGATAAAAAAAGATTAATTAAATCTTGATTATGTTAGATCGAAATATTAATTTATAGGGTCTGCAATTGATCATTTTTGAGTTTTCAAGAGACTTTTGATTTATTCATTTTTTTTGTTTCAAAGAGGTTTTTAATTAATTCGTTTAGGTGAGAGAGAGCATTAATTTTGAAGAGGGAGACGTATCTAGGTAGAGAGTATTAATTATCATTTACACCTCTAATACTATCATATCAGAGGTATAATATAGATATGCAATAGAAGTTATAGTTTACACTTTCAAAGTAAATACCCCAAAAGTAGCCCCAAAATTACATTTGAGCAATCCAATTCTTAATGGGGTCATTTGGCCTTTGTCATCCACTAATTTACTTAATTTGCAGTTTGATAGCCACTATATCCATTTATACTTTTTGGACACCCATTTTGGATGAAAAATGTTAATTCTCAAGCTTGAGAGTAAGTTGATCCTATAATCAAGCCAAAAATCTTTAGTACTCCTGATTTCTTTTATAAAAACTTTACCAAATTCTTTTTTAATATAACCTTCTTTTCTTGTTATTTTTACAATTTTTCTTTGATACTTTTATTTTATTACAAAAAATAATTAATGTTAATATTAGAAGCAGTTTTACTATAAAAAATATTTTTTATAAATATCGTTTTGTAATAAAAAAAAATTTATATTATTGAAAAAATAACATCTTATCTTTTAAAAGAATATTTTTTGACGTTTTATCTACAATAACGTTTTTTTAAAACAATTTCAATAATGATCAATGTTAAAAACAATGACAATTTTAACATCAAAAATTATTTTTAAAAACACTTTTAGTATTTAAAACAATGTTTAAAAATAGTTTTAAATTCAAAAGAAAAAACTACTTATTAAAAATGATTGGAAGTTAAGAGTAAGTTATTGTTTTGTTAAATAGAATGGAATTTTTGAATTTTATCAAAAAATGGTTAGAATTAACAGTCAACAATATTGATTAAACGATTTTCATTCAAAATGAGTGTGAAATGGGTGGAAAACTGTAAACAGGACAAATTAGAGAGTGTCAACGACCAAGTGACCCTTCTTAATGTCTCACAATCTCAATCCCATTACCAAACCAAAATATTTCTATTTTTAATATGTTCAACCCAAATGCCAAATAACCCGCCTTCCCCCCACATTCCCAAAACTAATAAAAATAAAATAAATCACATCATATGCTATTCCGTAGGGCTGTCAATCGAGATGAGTGAGCCGCACTGGGTGAGCCAGGCTTGGCTATGCTCAAGTTCACTTTGCAATCATTTCAGACTTTTGGGCTTCAGGTTGGGAGGATTTAGGCTCAAACTCGGCTCACATTTGATAGCAGACTTCGGGCCTTATTCAGGCCTACCCCAATAAAATTTTATTATATCTTTTTTCCCCATTAAAGATTCAGATTATGCATCTTATAAATAATACCTAATGGAAATAAAATTTACTTATTTATTCAGAAAGCCAGTGGAGATTAAAGGATTATTCTACGACTTGAACTCAAAATGATGCTTTGTTTATTGTTCTCAAACTGAATACTCGCACTATAATGGTGTTATTACAATAATTAAGTAATTTTAACAAGGTTAAAAAGAATATTACAATATATTAGCATGTACTTGAATATAACTATTTGGTTTAAAAGCCAATTATGTGTTTATAAATTGCTAATAACCTTTATTTTTATTAAGTTAAAATGTATATAATATATTGTGAGGCCAAATAGTTTAGCTTAGGCTTTATTATTTATTTTATTTATGGCTAGTTTGGCGTTAAGTTCCGTCATGATAAATCTACTACAAGATTGAAGACTTCCCTGAATCCCACAAAGATATAAATCAACATGTGTTTAAAATTATTTATAAGAGTTATTTATATGTTTATTTTTATAAAAACAAGGGTAGATTTTTAATTGAAAAAAGAATTTTTTTTAACCTCGTTCGAACGAATTTGCTATGTTAGTAGAAGCATCATTTGATATCTACATCTAATGAGGGCGTACTATTTTGCATCGTTTGAAGGTCGTTTGAAGCTGGTTCAAACGAGATGGCCTTATCGTTCGAACGAACTCCGTTTTCATTCTAACGAAATGCCTTTCTCATTCGAACGAGACTCATTTTCGTTTGAATGAGTCACCCCCTTGAATTTTGTACACGAACTATAAATGTCTGTTTCGTTTCAAAATTTCATGTGACTTTTGCCAAAACTATTTATGTACATTTGTTGTAAAAGTTTTTATCCCTTTTGGTTTATAAAACACTTTTGATTCAAAAATACATCCCCAAATATTTTTTGTTAATCGGTTTTGAATCTCACTCATTGCGGAGATACCATCTCTACAGCTAACTTGTGAACCTGGAAGGATTACGACTGAAGACTAAAGACTGAAGACTAAAGACTTAAGGCTAATTGGTGGATACCGAGGGTGGACCACCGTCTGTGGACTGTTCAAGTATGAATAGTATTTCTTAGAGATTATGCGAATAATTCACGTTATTCTTGTGGGTTATATTAAGTAATATTGTAAATCGGCTGTCGTGTAAAATTTCTTAAGTACTGAAAAAGATTTTGCCTTGAAAGTAGATTTTTCCTCAATTGCCTTGTGATTACATGTTTATTTATCTCTCATATCACTTAGATGCATGTCTTAGGATAATAAGATAAAATTGGATTTGTGTTTGGACATTTAATTATAACAATAATTCCATTTAGATCGCGAAAGCGCACTCTCAAATTGGTATCAGGGCCGATTACTAAAAAAATACTATATGATACTTTTTTCGCAAATTTTTCTTTGATACCAATTTATTTTAAAAATAATTATTGATCTTTGAAAGATAGAATTTTTAATGGATAATGCGTATAATCGAATGCCCATCTTTGATGGTTCCAAATATACTTACTGAAAAGCTAGGATGAGCTCTTCCTTAAAAGTCATGGATGAATGTATTTGGCTAGTTTGTGAAAGTGGATGGACTCCTACCATTATCATTGTTAATAATGTCATTGGCCCAAAACCCGTCTCTCAATGGATAAAGGACGACTTTAAGCGGAGTAATTTTAACTCTCGCGACCTTAGTGTTATTTTTGGAGTTGTCACCCTTAACGAGTTCCACCGCACCATGACATGCACCACGTCTAAGGAAGCTTGGGATACTCTTTAGCTCACACACGAAGGTACCAACATTGTAAAGGCATCTAAGCTTTAAATTTTGGCCACCCAATTTGAGACCATTACCATGCTAGTGTCTGAGCCTTTTGATGAGTTTTATGCAAGTTTGTCGGATATAGTTAATTATAGTTTTAATTTGGCTGAGAAAATACTTGAGATGATAGTTACGAAGAAAATTTTAAGGTCGCTCTCTGCCCACTTCTTTTCTAAGGTCATCCTGCTTAATTCGTTAGGGATCCTAGACACTCTTAGCTAGAATAACTTATAAGATATATTCAAATGTATGAGATTGATATGTTCCATAAAATCATTTACCCTAAGGAAGTAGGGATTTCTTTAAAGACTCAAACTAAGAAAAAGAAAAAGTTTATGAGGCTGAATTTGAAGTTGATTTTGATGATGATGACTTGACCCTTTTTGCGAAAAAATTCAAAATGTTTCTTAAATTTTCCAAAGAAACGATTTTTGGGAAAAGTAAAAATAAGAATGAGGGCATGAGTGGGGGAGAGAAAGATGAAGAGATTATGTGTTATTAATGTGATGGTAAAGGGCACAAGGCTCATGAGGGTCCCACTAGGCTTAAGAGAAAGAGCAAGAAAGTTGCTCATAAAGCCACTCTTAATGATAGTGACGTCGAGTTGGTTGATTCAGGGGGAGAATCACCACATGAACCGTATGTTCCCTTCATGGCTAGTCAGATTAGCACTTATAGTTTATCCCACACTGATGAGAACATATCTAAATGTGAGAGCCTCGATGATGTTTTAATTTACTAGGTAGATAATGAGTGTGGGGATGAGATTTTGAGTGAGGGAGAAGGTGGTCTCGAGAAAGAGTTTAGTGATCTTTACACCAAGACTTTAAAAAAAAGGTTAATAAATATTTGCCTCTTAGGGTGTTAGATTTGGAGAAAAAGGTGAAAATTTTGAGAGAATGTGAGGCGTCGGTGAGTGAACTCGAGAAGGTGAAGATTTCTTTATATGAGCAGTTAATCGTTTTAGGCTCGAAAAAGACTGATTTGACCAACACCGTGGCTAGTCTTATAGGATATCTTCAATCTTTATTGGAGACTCGTGAGAAACTTGAAGCCCATGTATCCTAACTCGAGAGAGAATCGCATTTCATGAGGCTACTTGTTGGCACACGAGGCTAGAATTCAATATTATAATCATACTTTTCATGAATCGCTACTTGATCGATTCACATTTGGATTGAGGTATAAAACTCGAAATTTCTATTTTTCTTTTGCAGTTTTCTTGACCTAATCATGTTATGAAACCATTTTTCTCTCCAATAGTGGTGAATATTAAATCAACGCATTATGGTAATATACCCTCTCTCCATCTCACACGCACATACCTAGAAGAGTAGTAAAACACATTAGTGATGGTCATAATTTTGATGATTATGATGGTAATTTTTAGCTTGGTATGTGTCATCGTATGTGTCACCAATGGAAGTTGTAGCCTATCATGAATGCACTTTTAATATGAATAAATGATATTCTTTCGTCCTATGAATGAAGTTATTGTCTCATTTTATATCTTGCATTCAAACTATTGGTGAAATGTATATCATATGTTGATATTTTTTATTTTTTATTCGTATCATCAAATTGGTTATTAAATCTTGAATTGAACTTCAATAAAACTCATGTAGTCTATTTTTGTTTTTTATGTAAAGTTCCACCAAAAACTCCCTTCAATAACCTTTTTCTGTACTTAGAAAAGGTTCATGATGTGTTGCAAAGAGGAGTTACAAAACCACAAGGTCAACTGTATAAAGGTGGGTAGGGGTAGTGAACCTTTAGGAGAAAAAGTGGTTTTGGTAAAGGCCTCTAGCATGAAGGTTAATGATACCTATTTTAAGAAAGCTTCAGTATTGCAAAATAGGGGAGTGGGGCGAGGATCTTCCTATATCACACCATTAGAGCAAAAAAAATAGCCATGAGGGGAACCGTTGATAAGAATGGAGAGGTGGCCAGATGTGAGGAGACATTTAATCCATGATATGGAAGTGTCGCTGAATCCAAAGGCTTTTAGAGTATAAAAACAAATGGCCTAGAGAGGGTATCAAAATCTTTGTTAATGTCAAATTTTATACCTACATTTCCACCAAAGCATTTGTAATTATTTTGATGACATGCCGAATTTTCCTGCCTGGGCAAAGCCATATTGATGTTTAGAGATTATTTGGGGGCTATTAAGTTAAGCCTATTATAAAGGATACTAGGAAGGATTTTGAAACTATAGTTGGACAAAGTGATAGGTCTTTAGGCACAAATATAATTAGCAGGGTGGTCCTTTGGGACGAGGGTGATGTAGCTGGAGTTTAAACCTGGGAGGATCCAATAGGAGTACTCAATGTATTCCTCAAAGCTAAGAGCCTGCAAATACTTTACTTTGGCATCTTCTTCAAGAGATTGAAGATTAAGGATTATCGTGATCCTTTTTTTCTTGATTTGTCAACAAACAGCCATTTTCCATTGATAAAAATCTGAGGAATTTGAACCTGAAATAGTTTGCCCAGCCACTATTTCACCCGAGGTAGTTGATCCCTCTGTTGCACTATCGCTGCAAGTATATTCTAGGAGAAGACAGGAGTCTATTCTTCCAACAGAGCAAGTTCAAGATCCACACATGAGTCAATTTTGGTGAGCTATCATATTCACCTCTGTTGCACTATCGCTGCAAGTATACTATAGGCTACTTTTATGTATGATAAATATGTGGACATCATTTGGGATGTATGATTAGGTTCTCGGAATTAAACAAGAATGAAAAACATAAAATATATTGGGAAATCAGTGTGTACACCGATATGTTGTCATTGGAATACGCATCTCTTTTAGTTTTAGCATAAAGTCAACTACGAACTATATTTTCTATTTTTTGTTTCAGCACTCTTTTAGTTCGCTAAGAACTGCTCCACTACAATTTCAACACTTTTTTGTTTCGGCACTTTTTTTTTTGTATTGTCCATTCCCAAATAACATATATCTAAGTAAGATTCATACTCATTTCTTTCAAAACAGGGGAAGATAATATCCAAATCATAATCATACTCAAAGCCAAGCTCCAGGACATAAAAAGGTTGATCACTGGAACAATGCCGGTTGATATTTTTCAGAGAAATATCATGGTAGCTTGATAGGTGTTTGAAAAAATGCCTAACTCAGTTTGTTTTTGAATTTTTGTCTCATATTTCTGTCTCATATATTATTTAAAGGGTTTGTCCCTATTTATACCTCTAATATATTAAATACATAGTCAAATTTATTTGCTTTGCAATGTATTTGCATGGGAAATAATGACTCGAATATTAGTTGGTATGTTTTTGATTTTTTTCATACAAAAAATGCATTTAATATTCTCGGCATGGGAATGTTAGAATTATGTTTTATACTCATATTATGTGAATATTAAAGTAGGCACGTTGAGGGTTATATAGTTAAATGTGGAATCACCTCTCAAATATATAACCTTGAAGGATAGTTCATTATTGGGTTGGGTAAGTTTTGTATTCATCTTCGTTTATGCGCTTAGTATTGTTGACTCCACATTTTTATATGATAGTTGATGTTTATTTGATGTATTCCTTTACTAAATTTAATCAGCATCAAGGTCGCTTTGTAGAAAATGGAGCTTACCGAAGGACGTTTTGGCTCCAATAGAAGGATGTTGCGCTGAATTAGGGGTTGTATGTTAACCGAATAAAATTGTTATTTTGATTTCTTTAGTATATATATGACACCAATATTTAAAATAATGTTTAGAAACAATTTCAGTTAGTGCTTACCTATAACAATTTTTAACTATTCTTTTCTAATTTATAATGCTGGTAATGGATCTCACTGTAATTTCTTTGTTCGGTTTGTACTTTTTAGTGTTTCCTGCTAATGAGAAATAATGTTCAATTTGTACTTTTTAGTGTTTCCTGCATTGCATATCTTTTACCGATCTATTGATGCTTTTGTTTTATGATTTGTATAACAATGTTATATCCAGTGTTTGAAAAAGGATTCACATTGAGTAGAATAGTCATAGCATTACAATTGTCAAATTTAGTTGTAGATAAACAAAATTGATTTAAATGTTTGGTGCTCCCAGCTATTTATATGGAATTGTTTAGCTGACATGCTTACCAACATAAATGGGGAGTTTAAGTCACATTACTGTGTGTAGTACCTCTTTGAGTGCGAAATAATATGACTCGAGGTCTTATGAGGACATTTAGTTATTCATCCGTATTTTTTAAAGTAGCATTAGCTACATACATGGTATATATTTTTGGATTATCTTTTGTTAACTTATTCGTCTATATTATTTGTTATCACATTAGTTACTTATTGGGTTCAATTAGAAGGTGGCGCTAAAGAGTTGTGAAGGAACCAGCACCTGAAAGGGAAACTTTCAAGTGTCTTGGTCCAAACGTTATTGGTTGTTGAAACTCTAAATCCTCAAAGTGGCAGAACTGAATGACTAAAAGACTTGATTGATAATCCCCCTAAATATCTTAATTTTTAAGCAGGATGGTGAGAGCTTAATAGTAGTTTGTAACCCTGTCAAATTCTTACAGGTAACATGATATTTCTTTCTATTTAGTTGATAAGAAATGATCGAATTCTTATTATTATATCGGTAAACTACCTAATTATATGTTATCTGTGTTTAAAAGAGGAAGAACACCAAGGGTTTCGAGTGGGAACGTGAATATAAGAGTTTTTGTTCATTGTATGCCTATAAGGAAGGAGTATATTAGATGAATTTTCAATCTAAAAAAAATAGAACCCGATAGTTGTGTGAATTACTTTCTTTGGTTAATGCCAATTCAGTGAAATTAAATTAATTGCAACTCTAAATGGTTAATGCCAATTTGTCATATATAGAATTTAAATTTGTAAGTTCTGTTGAATGTATCAAAAATAGATTGTTTAGAGTCTTTCATTCCATTGAAGGAATTTGCAGCTAACTATCCGAGGGGGTGAAGAACTTGACATCCTCATAAAAGGAACCATAGCTGGTGGTGGAATTATACCCCATGTCCACAAATATCTTATCAGCAAATGTTCAAAGGAATAGTTAGTTCCATGCATAATTTGTTTGTTTACGTGAGATGGGGGTTTGATAATTTGTACTCTTTTCTTTGCTGAGAGGACTGTATGTGAAGACAATTGCATTAGTTGCATGTGATGTGAGGAATGTATGGCCCTTTATCCTATCTTTATCGTGACAATATATACTACTCAATGGTAATTTGTTCTGTGACTTGCACTATGGTTGGTCATTAATATATAGATCATTTATGTGCCCCAAAAAAATATTATTTGTATTTTGTTGAGTATTTTGAATCGTTTGTGTTTACATAAAAATTTTCGGTTGATGTGGAGAACCTACTATTAAGTCTTTTATGGCTTGACCATACGATTATTTTGTTGAGTATTTTGAATCGTTTGTGTTTACATAAAAATTTGCGGTTGATGTGGAGAACCTACTATTAAGTCCTTTATGGCTTGACCATACGATTCATATTTAGGAGAATTGCCATTGTGCCTTCAGGCACGGGCATACCCTAGTATATATATATATATATACAGTACTGCTCTTATGCGGACCAGTTCGCACTTTAAGAGTGTGGACCGAACATGTGTCACCTGGTGGTGAGCCCAGAAAAGAGAGAAAGTGTACCTATAGTTTAGTCGATAATTTCTAGGCTCACCGCCAGGTGACACATGTCTAGTCCGCACTGTTAAAACACGGAATAGTTCACACAAGAGTAGTATTGTTGTATGTAAAAATTATACTCTCACGTGGACCAATGATGAAAGCACACCTGTCATCCAACCTGTTTGACCATCCTACTTGGTCGGCCTCATAGACACTTAGCCGGTTGGAATGCCGACTAGCTCCAGAAGGCCAGCCAAAAGGAACATCAACAGTTACTCGGAAAGGATGACAACCAGCACTGAATTCCAAGAGTTTTATTTATTGTACACAGATGTAAATGCCTGGTAATATAAAGGCGCTCCATATTTAGGATTTTGTACTCTTATAAATACAAACTTATCCTTAGATCAAGGGAAACCTCAAATCACTCATATGCACACCATACTGAGCTATTGTAAAACCTACAGAATAATAATAACAGTGGACACAGGCTATTTTATAGCTAAACGACTCTAAAATCCTTGTCTCTTGTATGTGTGGTTTGAGTTACTTCTTTTATTTTTATCTGTGATTATAAAATTGGAGTTAGTCCATTTTTAAACATCAACAGATTGGCTCCGTTAGTGGGAACATTTTTCTATCATCGTTCTCTACCATTTGCTTCATTTTTTATCTTTGAAGAAATGCATGGTCCTGAAAATAGAACTATCAATGAAGGTAACATGATCATTCCATTTGCTCTCCCTAGTGCGGCAGATTTACAAGGAATTATTCTCAACCTTGATAAAGGTAAAAAAGTGTTGCATGAGACTGTTAAGCAGTTGGCTCACACCATGAAATCTAAGGCCTCTAATTCCAGAAGGGATATGCCACCACCACCAGCAGTTAGGCATGAAAGAAGTTACCATTCTTATTCTTCTCATAATAGGCTATATCGTCCTGGTACAACTTCTTTATTCCGGTCAACTGATTATTATGATGGTGGATATTTTTCCAAAGAAAGACCAAGTATCTTAAAGAGTCTCAATAGGGAGTATGCCTTTGATTGTCTAGGCCCCCGAGCAACCAGAGTACATCATAAGGAACAAGATCATTATCGTGAATATCGAGAAGGTTCTACAAAAGATCTAGGGCCAGTATGAGGGGCTCTGTGTGTGCCGAGCAAACCTCTCAGGAGGAGAGTTCAGGACATAAGCATTATAAAGCTACTAAATCTACCTCGGCCAAGTTTAAACCAGAGGAGCATTCATAGAAGGGATACATACAATGGTTGGAAAATAGGCTAGGAGAAATGGCCAAATAATCAATTGAAAAGGACTTTTATTAAAGGATCACCTATCATCCAAGAAATTATGGAATACCCCACACCTTCCAAGTTCAAACCACCAGTGGTTATTCCCAAATATGATGGGAAAACTGATCCAGTCTTGCATATAAAGCAATATCAAGCTTCAGCCGACATTTACTTAGTGTCTGATGAGATGAGATGTAGAGCTTTCTCGAGTTCTACCATAAGGCCAACCCGGATTTGGTATAATAATCTCCCCAGAGGTAAAATCTCTAGTTTTCACCAGTTAGTTGAGTTGTTCATTGATAAATTTTGTTTTGGGGCTAAGACGATCAAGAGTGTCACTCATCTATTGACCATGCAGCAAAAGACAAGAGAAAGCACTAGATAATATATTACTCGTTTTAATAATGAAAGCTAGAGGTGGTAGACTATGAGGAGAAAACAACCATAGTCGCACTTATGAGTAGGTTACTTACTAAATATTTTTACTATGCCTTAGAAAAAAATCCACCCAAAACCATGACGAAACTAATGGATAAAGATGGAAAAATTATGAATGCCAAGTAAGCCATGGTAACTAAGGAAGATCTTGAGACATAAGGGGAAGGTCAAAAGAATAATTCTAATTCTTTAAAAAAGGATTAAAAAGACAAGAAACTAGATCGGATGAAAAATTATGATGAATATACCCTGCTCAGCAAGGGTGTTCACCACATCCTAGAGGAGACAAAGGGAAATAGAGACTTACACCCCTCAATAAGAGGGATAAGTCTAAGTACTATGAATTCCACAGGGATCATAGGCACAACACCAATCATTGTATTGTGCTAAAGAATAAGATACAAAATCTTATTCGACATGGAAAGTTGAGCAAGTTTGTTTATCCAAATGGCAACAGAAATGATCGAAAGAGGTTAGGATCTCCATCCCGAGCAACGAATTATAACAAGAGAGCAAGAAGTGATAATTTTGATGAAGATCCAGACTTGTCAAAGAAGCCTGATGAACTAGAAGTTTGAGGTTGACATGATATTCTTTGGATGCCATTTTATTATAGGTGGTGATGCTGGAGGAGTAGATGTCATAGCAGAAAGAAAAGATTATCCGAATGAAGTCAAAGCCTGCCCAACTGTCAAAGAAATTGATATGGCTGAATCTAGTGATACTAGACCAAGGAAAGTTAACAGGGATAGTCTAGTGATTGGGTTTTTAAGAATGATCTGAGTGGGGTTCTTTATCCTCATGACAATCCATAAGTTATCACATTCAGAGTTTAACATGCTAGAGTTGCAAGGATCTTTCTTGACAATGTGAGTTCAATTGATGTAATGTTATACAACTACTTTGATAGCCTAGGGATGAGGATCAGCAATTTATAACCATACCATATCCCTCTCATTGGATTTGTAGGGGGGAAGGTATACCAATTAGGGAGCATAAAGCTGGAAGTTTTAGTCGGCACTTGGCCGACGAGCAGAAGAGAAAAAATTCGCTTTTTGTATTAGATAAAAATATCCCGTTAACTTAAAATATCATCCTAGGAAGAGTGGGAATCAAGCAGTTAGAGGTTGTGCCATCTACAATGCATCAATGCATGAAGTTCCTAAAGAATTATGGAGTCGGGATAGTAAATAGTAGTCAGAAAGATGTTAAAAAAATGCTATTATACATATGCCGACCAATAAGAGATGTAGTTAAAGAACACCACCACTTTCCACATTAATACTATGGATCCTCGAGAGTAAGAATAGCTGGTAAATGGATAAGTTATGAAAGAAACAAAAACTGTGGTGCTGGACAACGAGAAGCCAGAAAGAACCACCAAGATCGGTTATAAATTATCTCCTTATCTAAAACGGGAATTAATCACTTTCCTTAGAGAAAGGAAAAATGTTTTCTCTTGGAGCGATGAAGATATGCCAGGAATTGATCCAAATTTCATGTGATATGAACTAAATATTTATCCAGGTTCTAAGCCGATCAAGAAAAGGCAAAGAATTTTCAGTCCTGAAAAGAATGCAATAATTCAGGAGGAAGTAGAGAAACTGCAGCTAGCATAATTCATTAAGGATGTCATGTACCCTACTTGGATAGTTAATGTGGTGAAGAAAAATGATAAGTGGCGTATGTGTGTAGATTTTATAGATCTTAATAGAGCATGTCCAAAAGATCATTTCCCTTTGCCAAGGCTTGATCAATTGATCGATGCTATAGCAGGACATGAGCTACTCCACTTTGTGGATACTTATTCTGGTTACAACCAAATTAAGATGAAGCCCGAAGATAATGAAATCACTTCTTTTATTACCAGGCGAGGAACTTATTATTATAATGTCATGCCTTTTGGGTTGAAAAACGCTGGAGCTACATATCAGATACTAGTAAACCAGGTTTTTGAGGATTGGATCGGTAAAAATATGGAGGTCTATGTAAATGACATGCTCACTAAGAGCAAGCATGTTGTCGACTATATAGCAGATTTGGCTCAAACCTTTGATCAATTAGATTAGCACCAGATGAAGCTCAATCCAACCAAATCCATCTTCATATTATAAGAAGGAATGTTCCTAGGGTACATTGTTAATTAAAGGGAAATAGAAGCAAACCCTGATAAGATTAAAGCCTTGCTTGAAATTCAGTCCTCGACCAATAAGAAAGAAGTTCAAAAGGTGACAGGACGAGCAGCTTTATTGAACCGCTTTGTCTCCCGAGAAACTGATAAGTGTTTTCCATTCTTCAAGGTGCTTTGAAATACCTTTGAGTGGAACGACAAATGTGAGAAGGCCTTTCTATAATTAAAGAAGTATTTGGGTTCTCCCCCACTCCTCTCCTGACCAGTTCTGGGAGAAAAACTATATTTTTACTTAGTTGTTCTTAAATCGACTATTAGTTCGTCTTTGATTCTAGTTGATAATGGATTTCAGAGGCCGGTGAATTATACACGCAAGACATTCAGATGAGCTAAAATTAGATATCCACGCTTGGAAAGGTTAGTCTTGGATCCAATGGAAGTATCCAGGAGGATGAGACCATACTTCCAAGCCCACACTATTGTCATCTACTCAGATTTTCCTCTGCGACAAGCATTGCACAAACCTAAAAAGTCCGAAAGATTAATGTATTGGGTTGTATATTTGGAAGAGTATGAAATTATGTATAAGCCTAGAGTTGTAATAAAAGGCCAAGAAGTAGCAGACTTTATTGCTGAATTCACCTATGTAGAGGAGCAACATAATCCACATTTGCCTACCGAGTAGACTTTTACGGAAGGGAATATATCTCCAAAGGAAACGGAGATTATGACTGACCACCCTCAGTTATCGACTTCTTAAGAAAAACTTTAATAAAGTAAGAAGATATTCAAGTACGAAGTACTAGTAGAAGAGGAATTCTATGATGATATTCCAGCTTGGCAGTTGTTTATAGATGGGTTCTCATATGCTACTGGAAATATAGCAGGCCTCATCATTAGCACTCTAGATAACTTGGATGTGGAATATGCTCTGAGATTCCAATTCAAGGCTTCCAATAAGGAGGCTGAATATGAAGCACTGATCATGGGACTGGAATTATTGTGAGTGAAAAGATCATCAGGAAATCAAGCAATTTTGTGATTCCCGTTCTCTCTCAATTAGCCTCCAATTTGGAAGATTTACCACCACCAGATGTCTTTGGGACTTTATTCAAAAGAGATATACCACTGTCGGACTCGCTAATCAATATCAGTATATGGGAATCCTTCATGGCATGAAACAGTAACCCATACAAACCATTAATAATTTTTTTCTGAGATGCACTCTATTCGAGATTGTTGACTCCTTTTGAACCTAGTTAGAAGGATCCTATTGATGTTGATAAATTTAACGACTATCGAGATCGTTAGTGATTAGTTATCTTTCTTATGGTTCTTCATGATATATTTGAGCATGTTTGTGCATCTCTATTTCATAGAGATCCTCTTCCTACACTGGAATAAGTGGTTTAAGAAAATCGCCTAACTACTCATTTGACCTCCTCTCCTGAAATTATTTTTACTAGTCCTAGAGGTCCACCGCCCAAATCTTGCAGTATACAGTGGAGTTCTTTTAATACATTCAACTACTATAAGATAACGTGTTATCCTCTTATTGATTTCCATACTCGAGTTTGTAAGTTCTATCATGGGATAGGAAGTGTCCCCCTTTACTAAGATGCCTCAAAGTTTCTGTATCTGCAAACCCATAATTCTTTCATCCCACGAAGGGGTCCCTCTAAATATGTTGCTGCTAGTGCCAACGGTTCATCTCCAACTACCTTTGCAGATAGGATCGATCATCTTGAGGATCTCCTTAAACAGGTTCTTACCCATTCTGGTAATACTCTATTTACTACTTTGTTGGTCACATCAGGTAATTATTTATGGTTATTTGATTTTGCTTATCGCAATCTCACGACCTCTAATCCTACTCACTTATCCACCATAATTTTTCTCATTACATACCTATTATTCACACTATTAACGATTCACATATGTCAGTCACTCATATTGGAACAATCTCTTTGGTAAATACCTCTTTGTTTACACTTATTTTATTCCCATAACTTACACTAAATATTCTATTGACCAACTTTGTGATCTTGATCTAACCATCACTTTTCTCCTTCTGGTTATTGTGTGAAGGATCCAAAGACGGGATAGGATCTTGGGATGATCTCGTTAACCTTCATATTCTATAATTACTCACTGCTTCATTCTAATACACTACATCAAAAACAGGAATCTAGCACGGTTTAAAACTGTGCCAGATCAAATCTGGCACGGTTTTGAACTGTTCCAGAATCAGGTGTTCCAAAATGGCAATTTTTTCTAGCACGGCTCAAAAGTGTGCCAGATTTGGCCAAACAGGAACACTTCTGGCACACTTTTAAATCGTGCCAGAATTTGATATTTCTAACACACTTTTGACATAGTTTTTAACTATCCCAGATTCAGCACAGTTTAAAAAAATTTGGTACAGTTCAAAACCGTGCCAAACCACGATACACTTTTGCCACGGTTTTGAATTCTGCCAAATTTTTATAAAAAGAAAAAAAAATTAATTATTTGAAAGAACAAAAATTCACAAATTAATAATATTACACGTTGTTAATAAACTAATGTACATACAAACTTCAAAATATTACAAGTCTTTAATAGTTCACTTGACAAAAAAAATTAGACAGAGTTTCCTCTATTTTCTAGACATTCCAAATCCTGCTAATACAAAAGCTGCCTAACATAAAGCCCGCACGGCCACAAAATATAACAATTAACTTACAAAAGCCCGCACGGCCATAAAAGTTAACAATAAAACAACAAAAGACCGCACGGCCATAACAAAAAAAAGGTGGAATCATGAATAAACCCCTTGTTATAAACCATTGAGTTCTTTGTGTGTTCCACGTGAATAAATGCCAACGATAAACTATTATCCTGCAAAAAAATAGGATACAAAAAAGATACGATATTAGTAACCCAATAATTTACAAAAAAAAAATTATCAAACTAAAAAATTACATATACGAGTGCAAATTATAATCATATTCTCAAACCGGGAGACCCGGGACTACGCGGTCAGTTCCTAAAAGTTACATTGGTCCCGTGCGAGGTGTTCGTGCCTCCTACGGGGTCGTTCGGGGGCTCGTTTGGGTTTTCACCCTTTAACGACTTATTTTTAAGTCTAAGTGTGATTTTTATAAATTATCGTCATATTCTGAACCCGGGACACCCCTGACTACGCAATCAGTTCCTACAAGTTACATTGGTCCCGTGCGAGGTGTTTGTGCCTCTTACGGGGTCGTTTGGGGGCTGGTTCGGGTTTTAACCCTTTAACATCTTATTTTTAAGTCTAAGTATGATTTTTGCAAATTATCATCATATTCTCAAACCAGGAGACTCGGGACTACGCGGTCAGTTCCTACAAGTTACATTGGTCCCATGCGAGGTGTTCGTACCTCTTACGGGGTCGTTTGGGTGTTGGTTTGGGTTTTCACCCTTTAACGGCTTGTTTTTAAGTCTCAGTGTGATTTTCAAAAATTATTGTCATATTCTCAAATCGGGAGATGCGGGACTACACGGTTAGTTCCAACAAGTTACATTGGCCCCGTGCGAGGTGTTCGTGCCTCTTACGGGGTCGTTTGGGGGCTAGTTTGGGTTTTCACCCTTAAATGGCTTGTTTTTAAGTCTAAGTGTAATTTTTGAAAATTATCATCATATTCTCAAACCAAGAGACCTGGGACTACGCGGCCAGTTCCTACAAGTTACATTAGTCCCGTGAGAGGTGTTCGTGCCTCCTACGGGGTCGTTTGGGGGATGGTTGGGGTTTTCACCCTTTAACGGCTTATTTTTAAGTCTAAGTGTGATTTTTGAATATTAACGTCATATTCTCAAATAAGGAGACCCGGGACTACGCGATCAGATCCTACAAGTTAGAGTGGTCCTGTGCGAGGTGTTCGTGCCTCTTACGGGGTCATTTGGGGGCTGGTTTGGGTTTTCACCCTTTAACGGCTTGTTTTTAAGTCTCAGTGTGATTTTTGTAAATTATTGTCCTATTCTCAAATTGGGAGACCCGAGACTGCACGGTCAGATCCTACAAGTTACATTGGTCCCGTGCAAGGTGCTCGTGCCTCCTACGGGGTCGTTTGGGGGCTGGTTTGAGTTTTCACCCTTTAACGACTTGTTTTTAAGTTTAAGTGTTGATTTTTGTAAATTATCATCATATTCTCAAATCGAGAGACCTGGGAATACGCAGTTAGTTCCTACAAGTTACATTGGTCCCGTGCGAGGTGGGTGTGCCTATTACGGGATCGTTTGGGTGCTGGTTTGGGTTTTCACCCTTAAACGGCTAGTTTTTAAGTCTCGGTGTTATTATTGCAAATTATCATCATATTCCCAAACGAAATATGCGAGACTACGTGGTCAGTTCCTACAAGTTACATTGGTCTCGTGCGAGGTATTCGTGCCTTTTGCAGAATCGTTTGGGGGCTGGTTTGGGTTTTCATAATTAAACGGCTTGATTTTAAGTCTCAGTGTAATTTTTGCAAATTATCATTATATTCTCAAACTGGGAGACCCGGGACTATGCAATCAGTTCCTACAAGTTACATTGATCCCGTGCGAGGTGTCCATGCCTCCTACGGGGTCGTTTGACGGCTGGTTTGAGTTTTCACCCTTTAATGCCTTGTTTTTAAGTTTAAGAATTGATTTTTGCAAATTATCGTCATATTCCCATACTGGGAGACCCGAGGCTATGCGGTCAGTTCCTACAAGTTACATTGGTCCCGTGCGAGGTGTTCGGGCCTCTTACGGGGTCGTTTAGGGGCTGGTTTAAGTTTTCACCCTTTAATGGCTTGTTTTTAAGTCTCAGTGTTATTTTATCAAATTATCATCATATTCTCAAACTAGAAGACCCAAGAGTCGCGATCAGTTCCTACAAATTACATTGGTCCCGTGCGAGGTGTTCGTGCCTCCTACGGGGTCGTTTGGGGGTTGGTTTGGGTTTTCACCCTTTAGCGGCTTGTTTTCAAGTTTAAGTGTTAATTTTTGCAAATTATCATCATATTCTCAAATAGGGAGACCCGAAACTACGCAATCAGTTCCTACAAGTTATATTGGTCCCGGCGAGGTGTTCGTACCTCAAACGGGGTCGTTTGGGGGTTGGTTTGGGTTTTCACACTTTAACGGCTTATTTTCAAGTCTAAGTGTGATTTTTGCAAATTATCATCATATTCTCAAAACAGGAGACCCTAGACTACGTGGTAAGTTCCTACAAGTTACATTGGTCCCTTACGAGGTGTTCGTGCCTCTTATGGGGTCGTTTGGGGATTGGTTTGGGTTTTCACCCTTTAACGACTTGTTTTTAGGTCTCATGTGATTTTTGTAAATTATCGTCATATTCTCAAATCGAGAGACGTGGTACTACGTGATCAGTTCCTACTAGTTATATTAGTCCCGTGCGAGGTTTTTGTGCCTCCTACGGGGTCGTTTGGGGGCTGGTTTGGGTTTTCACCCTCTAAAGGCTTGTTTTTAAGTTTAAGTGGTGATTTTTATAAATTATCATCATATTCTCATATCGATAGATGCCGGACTACGCAGTCAGTTCCTACAAGTTACATTGGTCCCGTGCAAGGTGTTCGTGCCTCCTACGGGGTCGTTTGGGGACTGGTTTGGGTTTTCACTCTTTAACGGCTTGTTTTTAAGTCTAAGTGTGATTTTTGCAAATTATCATCATATTCTCATATCGGGAGACGCAGGACCACGCGGTCAGCTCTTACAAGTTACATTGGTACCGTGCGAGGTGTTCGTGCCTCTTACGGGGTCGTTTAGGGGTTGGTTTTGGGTTTTCACCCGTTAACGGCTTATTTTTTAGTTTAAGTGTTGATTTTCACAAATTATCATCGTTTTCTCAAACTGGGAGACCCGGGACTATGCAGTCAGTTCCTACAAGTTACATTGGTCCCGTGCGAGGTCTCCGTGCCTCCTACGGGGTCGTTTTGGGGAGAGTTTGGGTTTTCACCCTTTAATGCCTTATTTTTAAGTTTAAGTGTTGATTTTTGCAAATTATCGTCATATTCTCAAATCGGGAGACCCGGGACTACGCGGTCAGTTCCTACAAGTTACATTGGTCCCGTACGAGGTGTTCGTGCCTCTTACGGGGTCGTTTGGGGGCTGGTTTGGGTTTTCACCCTTTAACGGCTTGTTTTGAAGTCTAAGTGTGATTTTTACAAATTATCATCATATTCTCAAATCGGGAGACCCGAAACTACGCGATCAGTTCCTACAAGTTACATTGTCCCGGGCGAGGTGTCTGTGCCTCAAACGGGGTCGTTTGGGGGTTGGTTTGAGTTTTCACCCTTAACGGCTTGTTTTTAAGTCTAAGTGTGATTTTTGAAAATTATCATCATATTTTGAAACCAGGAGACCCGGGACTATAAGGTAAGTTCCTACAAGTTACATTGGTCATGTACGAGGTGTTCGTGCCTCCTATAGGGTCGTTTGCGGGTTGGTTTGAGTTTTCACCCTTTAACGGCTTGTTTTTAAGTCTAAGTGTGATTTTTGGAAATTATCGTCATATTCTCAAATCGGGAGACCCGGGACTACGCGGTCAGTTCCTACAAATTACATTGGTCCCGTGCGAGGTGTTCGTGCCTCCTACGGGGTCGTTTGGGGGAAGGTTGGGGTTTTCACCCTTTAACGGCATGTTTTTATGTCTAAGTGTGATTTTTGAAAATTATCATCATATTCTCAAATAGGGAGATGCGGGACTACGCGGTCAGTTCCTACAAGTTACATTGGTCCCGTGCGAGGTGTTCGTGCCTTTTACGGGATCGTTTGGGGACTGGTTTAGGTTTTCACCCTTAAATGGCTAGTTTTTAAGTCTTAGTGTTATTTTTATAAATTATCATCATATTCCCAAACTGGAAGACCCGGGACTATGCGGTTAGTTCCTACAAATTACATTGGTCCCGTGTGAGGTGTTCGTGCCTCCTACGGGGTCGTTTGGGGGAAGGTTGGGGTTTTCACCCTTTAACGACGTTTTTTTATTTCTAAGTGTGATTTTTGAAAATTATCGTCATATTCTCAAATCTGGAGATGCGGGACTACGCGGTCAGTTCCTACAAGTTACATTGGTCCCGTGCGAGGTGTTCGTGCCTTTTACGGGATCGTTTGGGGACTGGTTTGGGTTTTCACCCTTGAATGGCTAGTTTTTAAGTCTCAGTGTTATTTTTGCAAATTATCATCATATTCCAAAATTAGATGACCCGGGACTATGCGGTTAGTTCCTACAAGTTACATTGGTCTCGTGCGAGATGTCTGTGCCTCCTACGGGGTCATTTGGGGGCCGATTTGGGTTTTCACCCTTTAACGGCTTATTTTTAAGTTTAAGTAATGATTTTTGCAAATTATTGTCATATTCTCAAATCGAGAGACCCGGGACTACGCGGTCAGTTCCTACAAGTTACATTGGTCCCGTGCGAGGTGTTCGTGCCTCCTACGGGGTCGTTTGGGGGCTTGTTTACACTTTCACCCTTAAACCCAAACCAATCCCCAAACTGGGAGACCCGAGACTATGCGATCAGTTCCTATAAGTTACATTGGTCTCGTGCGAGGTGTTCGTGCTTCCTACGGGGTCGTTTGGGGACTGGTTTGGGTTTTCGCCCTTTAATGGCTTGTTTTTAAGTCTAAGTGTTGATTTTTGTAAAGTATCACCATATTCTCAAACCAAGAGACCCGAGACTACGCAGATAGTTCCTACAAGTTACATTGGTCCTATGCGACGTGCTCGTGCCTCTTACGGGGTCGTTTAGGGACTGGTTTGGGTGTTCACCCTTTAACGGCTTATTTTTAATTCTAAGTGCGATTTTTGAAAATTATCATCTTATTCTTAAACCGGGTGATGCGAGACTATGCGATCAGTTTATACAAGTTACATTGGTCCCGTGCGAGGTGTTCGTGCCTCTTACGGTGTCGTTTGGGGACTAGTTTGGGTTTTCACCCTTTAACGGCTTGTTTTTAAGTCTAAGTGTGATTTTTGCAAATTATCATCATATTTTCAAACCGAGAGACGCGGGACTACGCGGTCAGTTCCTACAAGTTACATTGGTCCCGTGCATGGTGTTCGTGCCTCTTATAGAGTCGTTTGGGGGCTGGTTTGGGTTTTCACCCTTAAATGGCTTATTTTTAAGTTTAGTGTTATTTTTACAAATTATCGTCATATTCTCAAATTGGGAGACCCGGGACTACGCGGTCAGTTCCTACAAGTTACATTGGTCTCATGCGAGGTGTTCGTGCCTCCAACGGGGTCGTTTGGGGGCTGGTTTGGCTTTTCACCCTTTAACGGCTTGTTTTTAAGTCTAAGTGTGATTTTTGCAAATTATCATCATATTCTCAAATCGGGAGACGCGGGACTACGGGGTCAGTTCCTACAAGTTACATTGGTCCCGTGAGAGGTGTTCGTGCCTCCAACGGGGTCGTTTGGGGGATAGTTTAGGTTTTCCCCCTTTAACGGCTTATTTTTAAGTCTAAGTGTGATTTTTACAAATTATCATCATATTCTCAAATCGGGAGACCCGGGACTATGCGATCAGTTCCTATAAGTTGCATTGGTCCCGTGCGAGGTGTTCGTGCCTCTAACGGGGTCGTTTGGGTGCTGGTTTGGGTTTTCAAGCTTTAACGGCTTGTTTTTAAGGCTAAGCGTGAATTTTGGAAATTATCATCATATTCTGAAACCAGAAGACCCGGGACTACGCGGTCAGTTCCTATAAGTTACATTGGTCCCGTGCGAGGTGTTCGTGCCTCTTACATGGTCGTTTGCGGGATCGTTTGGGTTTTGATCCTTTAACGGCTTGTTTTTAAGTCTCTCTGTGATTTTTGCAAATTATCGTCATATTCTCAAATCGGGAGACGCGAGACTACGCGGTCAGTTCCTACAAGTTACATTAGTCCCGTGAGAGGTGTTCGTGCCTCCGACGGGGTCGTTTGGGGGCTGGTTTGGGTTTTAACCCTCTAACGGCTTGTTTTTAAGTTTAAGTGTTGATTTTTACAAATTATAATCATATTCTCATATCGAGAGATACCAGACTACGCTGTCAGTTCCTACAAGTTATATTGGTCCCGTGCGAGTTGTTCGTGCCTCCTACGGGGTCTGTTGGGGACTGGTTTGGGTTTTCACCCTTTAACGGCTTATTTTTAAGTCTAAGTGTGATTTTTGCAAATTATCATCATATTCTCATATCAGGAGACGCGGGACTACGAGGTCAGTTCTTACAAGTTACATTGGTATTGTGAGAGGTGTTCGTACCTCTTACGGGGTCGTTTGGGTGCTGGTTTGGGTTTTCAAGCTTTAACGGCTTGTTTTTAAGTCTAAGCGTGAATTTTGGAAATTATCATCATATTTTGAAACCAGAAGACCCGGGACTACGCGGTCAGTTCCTACAAGTTACATTGGTCCCGTGCGAGGTGTTCGTGCCTCTTACGTGGTCGTTTGCGGGATCGTTGGGTTTTGATCCTTTAACGGCTTGTTTTTAAGTCTCAGTGTGATTTTTGCAAATTATCGTCATATTCTCAAATCGGAAGACGCGAGACTATGCGGTCAGTTCCTACAAGTTACATTAGTCCCGTGCGAGGTGTTCGTGCCTCCGACGGGGTCGTTTGGGGGCTGGTTTGGGTTTTAACCCTCTAACAGCTTCTTTTTAAGTTTAAGTGTTGATTATTGCAAATTAAAATCATATTCTCATATCGAGAGATGCCGGACTACGCTGTCAGTTCCTACAAGTTATATTGGTCCCGTGCGAGGTGTCCGTGCCTCCTACGAGGTCTGTTGGGGACTGGTTTGGGTATTCACCCTTTAACGACTTGTTTTTAAGTCTAAGTGTGATTTTTGCAAAATATCATCATATTCTCATATTAGGAGACGCGGGACTACGCGGTCAGTTCTTACAAGTTACATTGGTACCGTGAGAGGTGTTCGTACCTCTTACGGGGTTGTTTGGGGGTTGGTTTTGGGTTTTCACCCTTTAACGGCTTGTTTTTTAAGTGTTGATTTTTAAAAATTATGGTCATATTCTCAAACTGGAAGACCCGAGACTCTGCGGTTAGTTCCTATAAGTTACATTGGTCCCGTGCGAGGTCTCCGTGCCTCCTACGGGGTCGTTTGGTGGCGGGTTTGGGTTTTCACCCTTTAATGCCTTATTTTTAAGTTTAAGTGTTGATTTTGTCAAATTATCGTCATATTCTGAAATCAGGAGACTCGGGTCTATACGGTCAGTTCCTACAAGTTACATTGGTCCCGTACGAGGTGGTTGTGCCTATTACGGGGTCATTTGGGGGTTGGTTTGGGTTTTCACACTTTAACGACTTGTTTTTAAGTATATGTGTGATTTTTACAAATTATCATCATATTCTCAAATTGAGAGACCCGGAACTACGCGATCAGTTCCTACAAGTTACATTTATCCCGGGCGAGGTGTTCGTGCCACTTACGGGGTCGTTTGGGTGCTGGTTTGGGTTTTCACCCTTAACGGCTTGTTTTTAAGTCTAAGTGTAATTTTTGCAAATTACCATCATATTAAGAAACCAGGAGACCCGGGACTACAAGGTAAGTTCCTACAAGTTACATTGGTCCTGTGCGAGGTGTTCGTGCCTCCTACGGGGTCGTTTGGGGGCTGGTTTGGGTTTTCACCCTTTAACGACTTGTTTTTAGTTTAAGTGCTGATTTTTACAAATTATCATCATATTCTCAAACCGGGAGACCCGGGACTACGCGGTCAGTTCCTAAAAGTTACATTGGTCCCGGGTGAGGTGTTCGTGCCTCTTACGGGGTCGTTTGGCGGATGGTTTGGGTTTTCACCCTTAACGGCTTGTTTTTAAGTCTAAGTGTGATTTTTGAAAATTATCATCATATTCTGAAACCAGGAGACCCGGGACTACAAGGTAAGTTCCTACAAGATACATTGGTCCTGTGCGAGGTGTTCGTGCCTCCTACAGGGTCGTTTGTGGGCTGGTTTAAGTTTTTACCCTTTAACGACTTATTTTTAAATTTAAGTGTTAATTTTTGCAAATTATCGTCATATTCTCAAACCAGGAGACTCGGGACTATGCAGTCAGTTCCTATAAGTTACATTGGTCCCGTGCGAGGTGGTTGTGCCTATTACGGGGTCGTTTGGGGGTTGGTTTAGGTTTTCACCCTTTAACGGCTTGTTTTTAAGTATAAGTGTGATTTTGGTAAATTATCGTCATATTCTCAAATCGAGAGATGCGGGACTACGCGGTCAGTTCCTACAAGTTACATTGGTCCCGTGCGAGGTGTTCGTGCCTTTTACGGGATCGTTTGGGGGCTGGTTTGGGTTTTCACCCTTTAACGGCTTATTTTTAAGTTTAAGTGTGATTTTTGCAAATTATCATCTTATTCTCAAACCGGTAGATGCGGAACTACGCGGTCAGTTCCTACAAGTTACATTGGTCTCGTGCGAGGTGTCCGTGCCTCCTACGGGGTCGTTTGGGGCTAGTTTGGGTTTTCACCCTTTAATGGCTTATTTTTAAGTCTAAGTGTGATTTTTACAAATTATTGTCATATTCTCATATCAGGAGACGCGGGACTACCTGGTCAGTTCTTAAAAGTTACATTGGTCTCCTGCGAGGTTTCCGTGCCTCCTACGGGGTCACTTGGGAGGGGGTTTGGGTTTTCACCCTTTAACGGCTTGTTTTTAACTTTAAGCAGTGATTTTTACAAATTATTATCATATTCTGAAATCGGGAGTCCCGGGACTACACGATAAGTTACTACAAGTTACATTGGTCCCTCGCGAGTTGTTCATGCCTCCTAGGGGGTCGTTCGAGGGCTGGTTTAGATTTTCACCCTTTAACGGCTTGTTTTTAAGTCTCAGTGTTATTTTATCAAATTATCATCATATTCTCAAACTGGGAAACTCGAGTTTATGCGATCAGTTCCTACAAGGTACATTGGTCCCGTGCGAGGTGTTCGTGCCTCCTACGGGGTCGTTCGGGGGCTGGTTTGGGTTTTCACCCTTTAATGGCTTATTTTTAAGTTTAAGTGTTGATTTTTGCAAAGTATCATCATATTCTCAAACTAGGACACCCGGGACTACGCAGACAGTTCCTACAAGTTACATTGGTCCCGCGCGAGGTGTTCATACCTCTTACGGGGTCGTTTGGGGACTGGTTTAGGTTTTCACCCTTTAACGTCTTGTTTTTAAGTCTAAGTGTGATTTTTAAAAATTATCATCATATTCTCAAATCGGGAGACCCGGGACTACGCGATCAGTTCCTGTAAGTTACATTGGTCGCGTGCAAGGTGTTCGTGCCTCTTACGAGGTCCTTTGGGTGCTGGTTTGGATTTTCAACCTTTAACGGCTTATTTTTAAGTCAAAGTGTGAATTTTGGAAATTATCATCATATTCTAAAACCAGAAGACCCGGGACTACGCGGTCAGTTCCTACAAGTTACGTTGGTCCCGTGCGAGGTGTTCCTTCCTCTTACGGGGTCCTTTGGGTTTTCACCCTTTAATGGCTTGTTTTTAAGTCTCAGTGTGATTTTTGCAAATTATTGTTGTATTCTTAAATCGGGAGACGCGGGACTACGCGGTCAGTTCCTACAAGTTAGATTGGTTCTGTGCGAGGTGTTCGTGCCTCTTACGGGGTCGTTTGGGGGTTGGTTTGGGTTTTCACCCTTTAACGGCTTGTTTTTAAGTTTCAGTGTGATTTTTACAAATTATCGTCATATTCTCAAACTAGGAGACCCGGGACTACGCAGTCAGTTCTTATAAGTTACATTGGTCCTATGCGAGGTGTTCGTGCCTCCTACGCGGTCGTTTGGGGGTTGGTTTGGGTTTTCACCCTTTAACGACTTATTTTTAAGTCTAAGTGTGATTTTTGCAAATTATCATCATATTCTCAAATCGGGAGAGTCGGGACTACGCGGTCAGTTCCTACAAGTTGCATTGGTCCCGTGCGTGGTGTTCGTGCCTCTTACGGGGGCGTTTGGGGGCTGGTTTGGGTTTTCACCCTTAAACGACTTGTTTTTAAGTCTCGGTGTTATTTTTGTAAATTATCGTCACATTCTCAAATCGGGAGACCCGGGACTATACTGTCAGTTTCTACAAGTTACATTGGTCCCATGCGAGGTGTTCGTGCCTCCAATGGGGTCGTTTGGGGGTTGGTTTGGGTTTTCACCCTTTAACGGCTTGTTTTTAAGTCTAAGTGTGATTTTTGCAAATTATCGTCATATTCTCATATTGGGAGACGCGGTACTACGCGGTCAGTTCCTACAAGTTACATTGGTCCCGTGCGAGGTGTTCGTGCGTCCTACGGGCTCGTTTGGGTTTTCACCCTTTAATGGCTTGTTTTTAAGTCAAAGTGTGATTTTGACAAATTATGATCAAATTCTCATATCAGGAGATGCGGGACTACGCGGTCAGTTCTTACAAGTTACATTGGTCCCTTGCGAGGTGTTCGTGCCTCCTACGGGGTCGTTTGGGGGCTGGTTTGGGTTTTCACCCTTTAACGACTTGTTTTTAGTTTAAGTGTTGATTTTTGCAAATTATCCTCATATTCTCAAACCGGGAGACTCGGGACTACGCAGTCAGTTCCTAAAAGTTACATTTGTCCCGAGCGAGGTGTTTGTACCTCTTACGGGGTCGTTTGGCGGATGGTTTGGGATTTCATCCTTAACGACTTGTTTTTAAGTCTAAGTGTGATTTTTGAAAACTATCATCATATTCTGAAACCAGGAGACCCCAGACTACAAGGTAAGTTCCTACAAGTTACATTGGTCTTGTGCGAGGTGTTCGTGCCTCCTACAGGGTCGTTTGTGGGCTGGTTTGGGTTTTCACCCTTTAACGACTTGTTTTTAAATTTAAGTGTTAATTTTTGCAAATTATCGTCATATTCTCAAACCAGGAGACTCGGGACTATGCAGTCAGTTCCTACAAGTTACATTGGTCCCATACGAGTTGGTTGTGCCTATTACGTGGTCGTTTGGGGGCTGGTTTGGGTTTTCACCCTTTAACGACTTGTTTTTAAGTCTAAGTGTGATTTTGGAAAATTATCGTCATATTCTGAAACCGAGATATGCGGGACTACGCGGTCAGTTCCTACAAGTTACATTGGTCCCGTGCGAGGTGTTCGTGCCTTTTACGGAATCGTTTGGGGGATGGTTTGGGTTTTCACCCTTTAACGGCTTATTTTTAAGTCTAAGTGTGATTTTTGCAAATTATCGTCATATTCTCATATCGGGAGACGCAGGAATATGCGGTCAGTTCCTAATAGTTACATTGGTCACGTGCGAGGTGTTCGTGCCTCCTACGGGATCGTTTGGGGGCTGGTTTGGGTTTTCACCCTTTAACGGCTTGTTTTTAAGTCTAAGTGTGATTTTTATAAATTATCATCATATTCTCATATCAGGAGACGCGGGACTACACGGTCAGTTCTTAAAAGTTACATTAGTCTCGTGCGAGGTGTCCGTGCCTCCTACAGGTTCATTTGGGGGCGGGTGTGGGTTTTCACCCTTTAACGGCTTGTTTTTAAGTTTAAGTAATGATTTTTTCAAATTATTATCATATTCTCAAATCGGGAGTCCCGGGACTACACGGTGAGTTCCTACAAGTTACATTGGTCCCGTGCGAGCTGTTCGTGCCTCCTACGGGGTCGTTCGGGTGCTGGTTTAGATTTTCACCCTTTAACGACTTATTTTTAAGACTTAGTGTTATTTTATCAAATTATCATCTTATTCTCAAACTGTGAGACCCGAGACTATGCGATCAGTTCCTACAAGGTACATTGGTCCCGTGCAAGGTGTTCGTGCCTCCTACGGGGTCGTTCGAGGGATGTTTTGGATTTTCACCCTTTAATGGCTTATTTTAAGTTTAAGTGTTGATTTTCGCAAAGTATCATCATATTCTCAAATCGAGAGACCCGGGACTACGCAGACAATTCCTACAAGTTACATTGGTCCCGTGCGAGGTGTTCGTACCTCTTACGGGGTCGTTTGGGGACTGGTTTGGGTTTTCACCCTTTAACAGTATGTTTTGAAGTCTAAGTGTGATTTTTCCAAGTTATCGTCATATTCTCATATCGGGAGACGCGGGACTACACGGTCAGTTCTTACAAGCTACATTGGTCCCATGCGAGGTATT
Source organism: Sambucus nigra (assembly GCA_949130495.1). NCBI lineage: Eukaryota > Viridiplantae > Streptophyta > Magnoliopsida > Dipsacales > Adoxaceae > Sambucus > Sambucus nigra. The sequence goes on along the minus strand of OX422207.1, from coordinate 301,733,061 downwards.
CGTGCCTCCAACGGGGTCGTTTGGGGGTTGGTTTGGGTTTTTTCATCCTTTAACGGCTTGTTTTTAAGTCCAAATGTGATTTTTGCAAATTATGATCATATTCTGAAACCAGAAGACCCGGGAATACGCGGTCGATTCCTACAAGTTACATTGGTCCCGTTCGAGGTGTTCGTGACACTTACGGGATCGCTTGGGGGCTCGTTTGGGTTTTCACCCTTTAACGACTTGTTTTTAAGTCTCAGTGTGATTTTATCAAATTATCGTTATATTCTCAAATTGGGAGATGCGGGACTATGGGGTCAGTTCCTATAAGTTACATTGGTCCCGTGCTAGGTGTTCATGCCGCTTTCAGGGTCGTTTGGGGGCTGGTTTGGATTTTCACCCTTTAACGGCTTGTTTTTAAGTCTAAGTGTGATTTTTGCAAATTATCATCATATTCTCAAACCGGGAGACTCAGGACTATGCGGTCACTTCCTATAAATTACATTGGTCCCGTGACTGGTGTTCGTGCCTCCTACGGGGTCGTTTGGAGGATGGTTGGGGTATTCACCCTTTAATGGCGTTTATTTACGTCTAAGTGTGATTTTTGAAAATTATTATCATATTCACAAATTCGGAGACCCGGGACTAGGCCGTAAGATCCTACGATTTAGATTGGTCCTGTGCGAGGTGTTCGTGCCTCTTACGGGGTCGTTTGGGGGCTGGTTTGGGTTTTCACCCTTTAACGGCTTGTTTTTAAGTTTCAGTGTGATTTTTATAATTTATCGTCATATTCTCAAACTAGGAGACCCGGGACTATGCAGTCAGTTCCTATAAGTTACATTGGTCCTGTGCGAGGTGTTCGTACCTCCTACGCGGTTGTTTGGGGGTTGGTTTGGGTTTGCACCCTTTAACGACTTGTTTTTAAGTCTAAGTGTGATTTTTGCAAATTATCATCATATTCTCAAACTGGGAGACCCGAGACTACGCGGTCAGTTCCTATAAGTTACATTGGTCCCGTGTGTGGTGTTCATTCCTCTTACGGGATCGTTTGGGGGCTGGTTTGGGTTTTCACCCTTAAACGGCTTATTTTTAATTCTCAGTGTTATTTTTGCAAATTATCGTCACATTCTCAAATCGGGAGACCCGGGACTACGCATTCAGTTCCTACAAGTTACATTGGTCCCATGTGAGGTGTACGTGCCTCCAACGGGGTCGTTTGGGGGTTGGTTTGGGTTTTCACCCTTTAACGGCTTATTTTTAAGTCTAAGTGTGATTTTTGTAAATTATCGTCATATTCTCATATTGGCAGACGCGAAACTACGCGTTCAGTTCCTATAAGTTACATTGGTCCGGTGCGAGGTGTTCGTGCGTCCTACGGGGTCGTTTGGGGGTTGGTTTGGGTTTTCACCCTTTAATGGCTTGTTTTTAAGTCAAAGTATGATTTTGACAAATTATTGTCATATTCTCATATCAGGAGATGCGGGACTACGCGGTCAGTTCTTACAAGTTACATTGGTCCCTTGCGAGGTGTTCGTGCCTCTTACGGGGTCGTTTGGTGGCTGGTTTGGGTTTACACCCTTTAACGACTTGTTTTTAGTTTAAGTGTTGATTTTTGCAATTTATCGTCATATTCTCAAATCGGGTGACCCGGGACTATGCGGTCAGTTCCTAAAAGTTACATTGGTCCCGTGCGAGGTGTCCGTGCCTCTTACGGGATCATTTGGGGGCTGGTTTGGGTTTTCACCCTTTAACGACTGGTTTTTAAGTCTTAGTGTGATTTTTGCTAACTATCATCATATTCTCAAATCGGGAGATGCGGGACTACGGGTTCATTTCCTACAAGTTACATTGGTCTCGTGAGAGGTGTTCGTGCCTCCTACGGGGTCGTTTGGGGTCTGGTTTAGGTTTTCATCCTTTAACGGCTTGTTTTCAAGTCTAAGTGTTATTTTTACAAATTATCGTCATATACTAAAATCGAGAGACCCGGGACTACGCAATCAGTTCCTATAAGTTACATTAGTCCCATGCGAGGTGTTCGTGCCTCTTACAGGGTCGTTTGGGTGCTGGTTTGGGTTTTCACCCTTTAACGGCTTATTTTTAAGTCTAAGTGTGATTTTTATAAATCATCATCATATTCGGAAACCAGAAGACCCAAGACTACGCGATCAGCTCCTACAAGTTACATTGGTCCCGTGCGAGGTGTTCGTGCCTCTTACGGGGTCGTTTGGGGGTTTGTTTGGGTTTTCACCCTTTAACGGCTTGTTTTTAAGTCTCAGTGTGATTTTTACAAATTATCGTCATATTCTCAAATCGGGAGGTGCGGGACTACGGGGTCAGTTCCTACAAGTTACATTGGTCCCGTGCGAGGTGTTCGTGCCTCTTTCGGGGTCGTTTGGGGGTTGAGTTTAGTTTTCACCCTTTAACGGCTTATTTTTAAGTCTAAGTGTGATTTTTTAAAATTATCATCATATTCTCAAACCGGGAGACCCGGGACTACGCGGTTAGTTCCTACAAATTACATAGGTCCCGTGCGAGGTGTTCGTGCCTCCTACGGGATCGTTTGGGGGAAGGTTGGGGTTTTCACCCTTTAACGGCGTGTTTTTATGTCTAAGTGTGATTTTTGAAAATTATCATCATATTCTCAAACCCGTAGACCCGGGACTACGCGGTTAGATCCTACAAGTTAGATTGGTCCCGTACGAGGGGTTCGTGCCTCTTACGAGGTCTTTTGTTGGCTGGTTTGGGTTTTCACCCTTTAACGGGTTGTTTTTAAGTCTCAGTGTGATTTTTACAAATTATCGTCATATTGTCAAATCAGGAGGCGCGGGACTACGGGGTCAGTTCCTACAAGTTACATTTGTCCCGTGCGAGGTGTTCGTGCCTCTTTCGGGGTCATTTGGGGGCTGGTTTGGGTTTTCACCCTTTAACGGCTTGTTTTTAAGTCTAAGTGTGATTTTTGGAAATTATCATCATATTCTCAAACCGGGACACCCGAGACTACGCAGTCAGTTCCTACAAATTACATTGGTCCGTGCGAGGTGTTTGTGCCTCCTACGGGGTCGTTTGGGGGAAGTTTGGGGTTTTCACCCTTTAACGGCGTGTTTTTATGTCTAAGTGTGATTTTTGAAAATTATCCTCATATTCTTAAACCAGGAGACCCGGGACTACGCGGTCAGATCCTATAAGTTAGATTGGTCCCGTACGAGGTGTTCGTGCCTCTAACAGGGTCTTTTTGGGGCTAGTTTGGGTTTTCACCCTTTAACGGCTTATTTTTAAGTCTTAGTGTTATTTTTGTAAATTATCGTCATATTCTCGAACTCGGAGACCTAGGACTACGCGATGAGTTCCTACAAGTTACATTGGTCCCGTACGAGGTGTTCGTGCCTCCTACGGGGTCGTTTGGGGGCTGGTTTGGGTTTTCACCCTTTAACGACTTATTTTTTAGTTTAAGTGTTAATTTTGGCAAATTATCGTCATATTCTCAAACCGGGAGACCTTGAACTACGCGGTCAGTTCCTAAAAGTTACATTGGTCCCGTAGGAGGTGTTCGTGCCTCTTACGGGGTCGTTTGGGGGCTCGTTTAGGTTTTCACCCTTTAACGACTTGTTTTTAAGTCTCAGTGTGATTTTTGCAAATTATCATCATATTCTCAAATCGGGAGACCCGGGACTACGCGGTCAGTTCCTACAAATTACATTGGTCCCGTGCGAGGTGTTCGTGCCTCCTACGGGGTCGTTTGGGGGAAGGTTGGGGTTTTCACCCTTTAACGGCGTGTTTTTATGTCTAAGTGTGATTTTTGAAAATTATCGTCATATTCTCAAACCAAGAGACCCGGGACTACGCGGTCAGATCCTACAAGTTAGATTGGTCCCGTACGAGGTGTTCGTGCCGCTTACGGGGTCTTTTGGGAGCTGTTTGGGTTTTCACCCTTTAACGGCTTATTTTTAAGTCTCAGTGTGATTTTTGCAAATTATCGTCATATTCTCGAACTGGGAGACCTAGGACTACGCGGTCAGTTCCTACAAGTTACATTGGTCCCGTGCAAGGTGTTCGTGCCTCCTATGGGATCGTTTGGGGACTGGTTTGGGTTTTCACCCTTTAATGACTTGTTTTTAGTTTAAGTGTTGATTTTTTCATATTATCGTCATATTCTCAAATCGGGAGAACCTTGACTACGCGGTCAGTTCCTACAAGTTACATTGGTCCCGTACGAGGTGTCTTTGCCTCTTACGGGGTCGTTTGGGGGCTGGTTTAGGTTTTCACCCTCTAATGACTTGCTTTTAAGTCTCAGTGTGATTTTTATAAATTATCATCATATTCTCAAATCGGGAGATGCGAGACTACGCGATCAGTTCCTAAAAGTTACATTGGTCCCCTGAGAGGTGTTCGTGCCTCCTACGGGGTCGTTTTGGTTTTCACCCTTTAACGATATGTTTTTAAGTATAAGTGTGATTTTTACAAATTATCATCATTTTCCCAAATCGGGAGACCCGGGACTACGCGATCAGTTCCTACAAGTTATATTGGTCACGTGCGAGGTGTTCGTGCCTCTTACGGGGTCGTTTGGGTGCTGGATTGGGTTTTCACCCTTTAACGGCTTGTTTTTAAGTCTAAGTGTGATCTTTGAAAATTATCATCTTAATCTCAAACCAGGAGACACGAGACTACGCGGTCAGAATCTATAAGTAACATTGGTCACGTGCGAGGTGTTCGTGCCTCTTACGGGGTCGTTTGGGGGCTGGTTTAGGTTTTCCATCCTTTAACAGCTTATTTTTAAGTCTAAGTGTGATTTTTACAAATTATCATCATATTCTCAAACCGGGAGACGCGAGACTACGCGGTCAGTTCCTACAAGTAATATTGGTCCCGTACGTGGTGTTCGTGCCTCTTACGGGGTTATTTGTGGGTTGGTTTGGGTTTTCACCCTTAAGCGGCTTATTTTTAGTCTCAGTGTTATTTTTGCAAATTATCGTCACATTCTCAAACCGAGAGACCTGGTACTACGCGGTCAGTTCCTACAAGTTACATTGGTCCCATGCGAGGTGTTCGTGCCTCCAACGGGGTCGTTTGGGGGCTGGTTTGGGTTTTCACCCTTTAACGACTTATTTTTAAGTATAAGTGTGATTTTTGAAAATTATCGTCATATTCTCATATCGGGAGACGCGGGACTACGCGGTAAGTTCCTATAAGTTACATTGGTGTGTTCGTGCCTCCTACGAGGTCGTTTGGGGGATGGTTTGGATTTTCACCCTTTAACGGCTTATTTTTAAGTCTAAGTGTGATTTTTACTAATTATCATGATATTCTCATATCAGGAGACGCAGGACTACGCGGTCAGTTCTAACAAGTTACTTTTGTACCGTGCGAGGTGTTCGTGCCTCTTACGGGGCCGTTTGGGGGCTGGTTTGGGTTTTCACCCTTTAACGGCTTATTTTTTAGTTTAAGTGTTGATTTTTGCAAATTATCGTCATATTCTCAAACCGGAAGAACCAGGACTACGCGGTCAGTTCCTACAAGTTACATTCGTCCCGTTCGAGGTGTTCATGCCTCTTACGGGGTCGTTTGGGGGCTGGTTTGGGTTTTCACCCTTTAACGACTTGTTTTTAAGTGTCAGTGTGATTTTTGCAAATTATCATCATATTCACAAATCGGGAGACGCGGGACTACGCGGTCAGTTCCTACATGTTACATTGGTCCCGTGATAGGTGTTCGTGCCTCCTACGGGGTCATTTGGGGGTTGGTTTGGGTTTTCACCTTTTAACGGCTTGTTTTTAAGTCTAAGTGTGATTTTTGCAAATTATCATCATAGTCTGAAACCAGAAGACTCGGGACTACGCGGTCAGTTCTTACAAGTTACATTGGTCCCGTATGAGGTGTCCGTGCGACTTACGGGGTCGTTTATGGGCTCGTTTGGGTTCTCACCCTTTAACGACTTGTTTTTAAGTCTTAGTGTGATTTTTGCAAATTATCGTCATATTCTCAAATCGGGAGACGCGGGACTACGGGGTCAGTTCCTACAAGTTACATTGGTCCCGTGCGAGGGGTTCGTGCCTCTTTCAGGGTCGTTTGGGGACTGGTTTGGGTTTTCACCCTTTAAAGACTTGCTTTTAAGTCTAAGTGTGATTTTTGCAAATTATCATCATATTCTCAAACCAGGAGACCCAGGACTACGCCATCAATTCCTACAAATTACATTAGTCCCGTGCGAGCTGTTCGTGCCTCCTACGAGGTCGTTTGGGGTTTTCACCCTTTAACGGCATGTTTTTATGTCTAATGTAATTTTTGAAAATTATCGTCATATTCACAAACCAGGAGACCCGTGACTACGCAATCAGATCCTACAAGTTAGATTGGTCACGTGCGAGGTGTCCGTGCCTCTAACGGGGTTGTTTGGTGACTGGTTTGGGTTTTCACCCTTTAACGACTTGTTTTTAAGTTTTAGTGTTGATTTTTGCAAATTATCATCATATTCTCAAACCGAGAGACCCGGGACTACGCGGTCAATTCCTACAAGTTACATTGGTTCCGTGCGAGGTGTTTGTGCCTCCTGCGGGGTCGTTTGGGGGTTGGTTTTGGTTTTCACCCTTTAACGATGTGTATTTAAGTTTAAGTGTTGGTTTTTGCAAATTATCATCATATTCTCAAACCGAGAGACCTGGGACTACGTGGTCTATTCCTACAAGTTACATTGGTCCCGAGCGAGGTGTTCGTGCCTCGTACGGGGTCGTTTGGCGGATGGTTTGGGTTTTCACCCTTAACGGCTTGTTTTTAAGTCTAAGTGTGATTTTTGAAAATTATCATCATATTCTGAAACCAGGAGACCCGGGACTACAAGGTAAGTTCCTACAAGATACATTGGTCCCGTGCGAGGTGTTCGTGCCTCCTACAGGGTCGTTTGTGGGCTGGTTTAAGTTTTCACCCTTTAATGACTTGTTTTTAAATTTAAGTGTTAATTTTTGCAAATTATCGTCATATTCTCAAACCAGGAGACTCGGGACTATGCAGTCAGTTCCTATAAGTTACATTGGTCCCGTGCGAGGTGGTTGTGCCTATTACGGGGTCGTTTGGGGGCTGATTTGGGTTTTCACCCTTTAACGGCTTATTTTTAAGTCTAAGTGTGATTTTTGCAAATTATCATCATATTCTCAAACTGGGAGACGCGGGACTACGTGGTCAGTTCCTACAAGTCACATTGGTACCGTGCGAGGTGTTCATGCCTTTTACGGGATCGCTTGGGTGCTGGTTTGGGGTTTCACCCTTTAACGATTTTATTTTTAAGTCTCAGTGTGATTTTTGCAAATTATCATCATATTCCCAAATCGGGAGGCGCGGGACTACGGGGTCAGTTCCTACAAGTTACATTGGTACCGTGCGAGGCGTTCGTGCCTCTTTCGGGGTCGTTTGGGGGTTGGCTTGGGTTTTCACCCTTTAACGGCTTGTTTTTAAGTATAAGTGTGATTTTTGGAAATTAACATCATATTCTCAAATCGGGAGACCCGGGACTACGCAGCCTGTTCCTACAAATTACATTGGTCCCGTACGAGGTGTTCGTACCTCCTACGGAGTCGTTTGGGGGTTGATTTGGGTTTCCATCCTTTAACGGATTATTTTTAAGTCTAAGTGTGATTTTTGCAAATTATTGTCTTATTCTCAAATCGAGAGACGCGGGACTACGCGGTTAGTTCCTACAAGTAACATTGGTCCCTTGCGTGGTGTTCGTGCCTCTTATGGGGTTGTTTGGGGGTTGGTTTGGGTTTTCACCCTTAAACGGCTTATTTTTAAGTCTCAGTGTTATTTTTATAAATTATCGTCACATTCTCAAACCGAGAGACCCGGTACTACGCGGTCAGTTCCTACAAGTTACATTGGTCCCATGCGAGGTGTTCGTGCCTCCAACGGGGTCGTTTGGGGGTTGGTTTGGGTTTTCACCCTTTAACGGCTTATTTTTAAGTCTAAGTGTGATTTTTGCAAATTATCATCATATTCTCATAGCGGGAGACGCGGGACTACGCGGTCAGTTTCTACAAGTTACATTGGTCACGTGAAAGGTGTTCGTGCCTCCTACGGGGTCGTTTGGGAGCTGGATTGGGTTTTCACCCTTTAAGGGCTTGTTTTTAAGTGTAAGTGTGATTTTTTAAATTATCATCATATTCTCAAATCGGGAGACGCGGGACTATGCGGTCAGTTCCTTCAAGTCACATTGGTACCGTGCGAGGTGTTCATGCCTTTTACGGGATCATTTGGGTGCTGGTTTGGGGTTTCACCCTTTAACGGCTTGTTTTTAAGTCTCAGTGTGATTTTTGCAAATTATCGTCATATTCTTAAATCGGGAGGCGCGGGACTACGGGGTCAGTTCCTACAAGTTACATTGGTCCCGTGCGAGGCGTTCGTGCCTCTTTCGGGGTCGTTTGGGGGCTGGTTTGGGTTTTCACCCTTTAACGACTTATTTTTTAGTCTAAGTGTGAGTTTTGGAAATTATCATCATATTCTCAAACCTGGAGACCCAGGACTACGCGGTCTGTTCCTACAAATTACATTGGTCTCATGCGAGGTGTTCTTGCCTCCCACGGGGTCGTTTGGGGGCTCATTTGGGTTTTCACCCTTTAACGATGTGTTTTTAACTTAAGTGTTGATTTTTGCAAATTATCATCATATTCTCAAACCGAGAGATCTGGGACTACGCGGTCCATTCCTACAAGTTACATTGGTGCCGTACGAGGTGGTTGTGCCTATTATGGGGTCGTTTGGGGATGATTTGGGTTTTCACCCTTTAACAGCTTGGTTTTAAGTCTAAGTGTGATTTTTGCAAATTATCATCATATTCTCAAACCGGGAGATGCGGGACTACGCGGTCAGTTCCTACAAGTCACATTAGTACCGTGCGAGGTGTCCATGCCTTTTATGGGATCATTTGGGTGTTGGTTTGGGTTTTCACCGTAAACGACTTATTTTCAAGTCTTAGTGTTATTTTTGCAAATTATCATCATATTTTAAAACCGGGAGACCCGGGACTATGCGGTCAGTTCCTACAAGTTACATTGGTCTCGTGCGAGGTGTTTGTGCCTCTTACGGGATCGTTTGGGGGCTGGTTTGGGTTTTCACCCTTTAACGACTTATTTTTAAGTTTAAGTGTTGATTTTTACAAATTATAATCACATTCTCAAATCGGGAGACCAGGGACTACACGGTCGGTTCCTACAAGTTACATTAGTCCCATGCGAGGTGTTCGTGCCTCCAACGGGGTCGTTTGGGGGTTGGTTTGGGTTTTCACCCTTTAACGGCTTGTTTTTAAGTCTCAGTGTGATTTTTACAAATTATCGTCATATTCTCAAACCGGGAGACCCGGGACTACGCGATCAGTTCCTACAAGTTACATTAATCCCGTACGAGGTGTTCGTGCCTCTTATGGGGTCGTTTGGGGGCTGGTTTGGGTATTCACCCTTTAACGGCTTGTTTTTAAGTTTAAGTGTTGATTTTTACAAATTATCATCATATTCTCAAACCGGACGCGGACAGTTCCTACAAGTTACATTGGTCCGTGCGAGGTGTTCGTGCCTCTTACGGGGTCGTTTGGGGGCTGGTTTGGGCTTTCACCCTTTAATGGCTTGTTTTTAAGTCTAAGTGTGATTTTTAAAAACTATCGTCATATTCTTAAATTGGGAGACGCGGGACTACGCGATCAGTTCCTACAAGTTACATTGGTCCCGTGCGAGGTGTTCGTGCCTCTTACAGGGTCGTTTGGGGACTGGTTTGGGTTTTCACCCTTTAACGTCTTGTATTTAAGTCTAAGCGTGATTTTTGCAAATTATCATCAAATTCTTAAATCGGGAGATGCGGGACTACGCGTTCAGTTCTTACAAGTTACATTGGTCCCGTGCGAGGTGATCGTGCCTCTTACGAGGTCGTTTGGGTGTTGGTTGGTGTTTTCACCCTTAAACGACTTGTTTTTAAGTCTCAGTGTTATTTTTGCAAATTATCATCACATTCTCAAATAAGGAGATCCGAGACTACGCGGTCAGTTCCTACAAGTTACATTGGTCCCGTGCGAGGTGTTCGTGCCTCCTATGGGGTCGTTTGGGGGCTAGTTTGAGTTTTCACCCTTTAACGGCTTGTTTTTAAGTCTAAGTGTGATTTTTACAAATTATCGTCATATTCTCATTTCGAGAGGTGCGGGACTACACGACCGGTTCCTACAAGTTACATTGGTCCCGTGCGAGGTGTTCGTGCCTCTTACGGGGTAGTTTAAGGGTTGGTTTAGGTTTTCACCCTTTAATGGCATGCTTTTAGTTTAGGTGTTGATTTTTGCAAATTATCGTCATATTCTCAAACTGGGAGACCCGGGACTACGCGGTCAGTTCCTATAAGTTACATTGGTCCTGTGCAAGGTGTTCATGCCTCTTACGGGGTCATTTGGGGGCTAGTCTGCGTTTTCACCCTTTAACGACTTGTTTTTAATTCTTAGTGTTATTTTTGCAAATTATAGGCATATTCTCAAACCGGGAGACCCGGGACTACGCGGTAAGTTCCTACAAGTTACATTGGTCAAGTGCGAGGTGTTCGTGCCTCCTACGGGGTCGTTTGGGGGCTGGTTTGGGTTTTCACCCTCTAACTATATGTTTTTAATAAATTTAGAACGTTTATTGATTTTAGAAAATTTTGACATATTTTCATTTATTTATTCGTTAAATCTAACATGTTTTAACATTTAAAATAAACTCAACATCAACAGCAAATTCCAAAACCAAACCACCAACATTCCCTTTCACTAATTTAACTAAATAAGCTCTAAAGTAAGCCATGAAGTGATTTTCAAAGTTTAAAAGGAATGATCAGATATGGAATGATAAAGACAAAATATAAATGTTGAGTAGAAATAATTCATTGCATTTTAAAAGGTTAATAAATGGGTACTAAACAATAGTTACCTATAGTAACTTGATTAACATTGGATGGAACTTGCCTGAGTTGAACCTTTGTAAAACAAAACTAAACAAATCACTGGTTGCCTATGCTGGCCTTTTGATCTCCAAACCTCCTCAATACCTGCATTCAATTCCCACTCAGAATTGGATCAAACTCTTTAATATTACAGTACCCATATATGATTATACACACACGTGTGTGAAATTGATAACATGTCCCTATTATTAAAAAAATGGACCGAAAATTCTAAATCCCAATTTAATACTGAACTCATCGAGAATTCAAGGTTGGAACAAATATTTAACAATTTTTTTTACACGTAGCTCGAACTAGAAATATTGTTATCCTACTCGAATTACTTTAGAGACATTTTCACGAGAATCTGAAAAACTATCAAAGACGCAAACATGGAGTAAAATACACTAAGACTTGTTGTCTCATTAGCAAGCCACTAAAGGAACAAGTTTCTACACCAATGGATAAAAAACAACTCCTATAATAAAAAATAAACCGCATCTTAAAAAATCACATGAGAATCAGAAATAACTAAAGATAAACAAACTCACCTTGCCAAATAAACAATCTCGAAGAAATCTTTCAAAAAAGCATCAAAACAATCCTTAACAAACAATACCCAAATGACAAATCCTCCGACCCCCCAAGAACACTAAAATAAAGACAAAATCAACCACACATCTCCCAATCATCCTTTAAATGAAGAAATCAACCATTAAACCAAAACAAACCACATCAGAAGTCATAAATCCCACCAAAAGATAAGCAGGGCGAGAGAGGGATCATTGAAATCTAAAATCATAGCTCGAATTTAATGAATTCGAGAGAAATCTGTGTGTAAAAATGCAAGCAAAAGCAATGTCCCACTCTAGAAATTAATAATTTGATATCTCGTTGGCAAGAGACGAATTTCTTAAAAATTTCACTGAGTAACATATCAACAAAATACATCTCAGATTTTAACCGGAAATGATTTTGTGTAAATCGTTTGACTAGAAACGATTTGACAGACCACCTAGGAGGCCTAGATAAAAAAGAACAAGAAAAGTCAAAAGAGATGTTGCAAGTGTGAGCTAATGTGGCAAAACAAAAAGACATTCACAATAGATCTTGGAAACCATTTCCATGAAGACTTGAAATTCAGGGTCCGTTTGGCAACCGAATTCCAAACCATAAAAATGGAATTGAAAGGCCAATTTTAATTCCACGGACTTGAAATAGGCCTTCCAATTCCAATCCTTGGAATTGAGTTGCCAAACGAGTCCTCATTGGCATCAAACTTCTGAACTCTAAGCCATTTGACAAAACTAGACACTACCAACACACTCGCACATTTCTTTGAAGCTTTTAGTTAATTGTGTGTCTTCCATTCGCCCGTAACTTATTTTGACAATCTCAAAAAGCTTAGAAACAGATAAAGAAAATTGAATTAATAACCTCAAGCGTTCTGTAAGGCATTGCGTACATTAAAAACAACTGCATATAGTGCACTAGGGCTTTGAATTAAATATACAGGCCCTGTTGTGTTTGGAATACATTATTTTCAGCAAAGTATAAACGAAACAACAAAGTTAGTTACATTTCATAAACTAAGTATTCACCCAAACCAAACCAAAACCCATTGTGTTGGTTTGGTAAAAATACATCTCAGATTACAGAGTATTGGTTTGGTTATGAGAAATCGTTTGATCGAAAATGATTTGATCTATCAGTTCTTACCAGTGTTGCGTCAGAGAGGTATGAACGGCGACGGGGAGGTCTGAACGGCGTAGAGAGAGAGCGGCGCAGAGAGCGAGCGATGTAGAGAGAGAGCGTGGATCATTTTTACCAGTGTTTCACCGAAGAGGTATGAACGACGACGACGAGGACTGAATGGCGTAGAGAGAGAGCGGCGCAGAGAGCGAGCGGCGTAGAGAGAACGACGACGAGGAGGACTGAATCGTTTTTTTCTTTCAAAGAGAAAGCGAGGATTAGGTGAAAAGCGGGAGGGAGAATTGGGTGAAGAGTGAGAGGGAGAGTGAGCTGAATGAAAAGTCTTTTATTTTAGTATTTTATTTAATTTTTTTAAATTTGGAACGATTTTGGCACATTTTAAAATCGTGTGCCAGATTTTGGCACAGTTTAAAACTATGCCAGAATTTTAAGAAATCGTGCCAAATTTTGGCATAGTTTAAAACCGTGCCAGATTCCCCTTGTCCAAGTGTGCCAAATTGACAGTTTTGGTGTAGTGATAGTAGCCTCTACAACCTCCACACCTTCTCTTAGCTTGTGGCATGACCATTTGGACCATGCTTTCGTTGGTTGCTTAAGTTTTTTCTTTCTCATCGTCACTTAGGGTCTATTAATAATGTAAAATTTAACTGTTTTCCTTGTTAATTTACAAATTAACTAGCTTTTCTCATTAATAAAAGTGACTTTATTTCTCATTCTCCTTTTTACTTAATATATTTTGATGTATGGGGCCCATGTCTCACTATTACCATGGGAAAATCTCGATATTTTATTATTTTTATATATGGTTATTCACGTTATACCTGGTTGTTCCTTATGCAAAATCTTTTCGAAATTCCTCAACTGTACATAAATTTTTCTACTACGGTCAATGCCTATTTTTCACGTAACATTAGGGTATTTCGTGTTGACAATGTCGCCGAATATACCGATTCCCATGTCATCATTTTTCTATACCAACATGGTACCATTCCTTATAGGTCATATGCCAAAACTTCCCAACAAAATGGGCATGCCAAATGCAAACATGGACTTATACTGAAAACTGTTCGTGCTCTACTTATCTCCGCCTCATGTCCTAAACGTTTTTTGAGAGAATCTTCTTTCACTTTCGTCTACACCATAAACTATGTTTCTTTTCCACTACTAAAAACCTGGCCCACTATGAGTGTCTTCATGGCCACCCTCTATATATAGTGACCTCAGAATTTTTGTTAGTGATTATTTCTTTCTTCTCCAATCCCATGAACACACAAAATTGGAGTCTCAATCCCAATTGTGTTACTTCTTAGGCTATGGGGTATAACACAAATGATATAGGTATTGGGATCGCTACTCTAAACGTCTTCGTGTATCCTGCCATGTTATCTTATTGGAACACAAGATATTTTCCTCACTATCCAAATTTCACTTACCTTCTTCGCACAGACCTTAATTATTTATTTATCTCTTGATAGACTTATTTCCTAATTCACGTGAACCTAATACCTTGCCAAGTATTACACCACCACCACCATCCTCTTCTTTAATACCTAATACGAACTCTTCACGCAACCTGACTTCCACTATACTATCGTACCTTTAGTTTTCTCATCTAGTGCTCCACCCGAGCTTCTTTTCGAGGATTATCCCTGAGTTATCTACTCCTCCTGGTGGATCTTCACTAGTCTTCAATCTGAATCCCCTACGTAAAAGTGTAAGACCCAAAATCACATTTGTTTTTCTTCATTATTTTCATGTGCATTCTAATATTATTTCCCATCATAAGCCTCAATCTTATCGTGAGGCCATTTCTAACCCCCTTTAGAAAATGGCAATGGATGATGAACTATAGACACTCGAACATAATTACACCTAGGATTTAATGGATGTACCAATTGGTAAGAATGTAATGGGATGTAAATGGGTTTATAAATTAAAACTCAATCTGATGGATCTATTGATCATTATAAGGCGCACCTTGTCATAAAGGGGTTTACTCAGGATGATGGAATTGACTATGAAGAGCCTTTTGCTTGAGTGTCTCGACTCATTTATATTCATACTCTCATTTCAGTTGTTGTGGTTCGACATTGGGAACTGTTTCAGAGAGATGTGAAAAATGGTTTCCTCAATGGTGAATCATCCTAGAAAGTTTGTATGCGACCAACTTTAGGATATCCCCATAACACTCATTAGGTCTGCAAACTTCGTAGTGTTCTCTATTGTCTCAAATAGGCTCCTTGTGCTTGGTTTTCTATGTTCAATATCGTTGCCACTGTCTTTGGGTTTACTTACGGTACACGTGACTCCTTACTTTTTATCCATGAATTCAACCATGGAACTATTCTTCTCCTTCTTTATTTGGATGATATGATTATTACCGGTGAGGATCACTCTGGTATATCTGATCTTAATATCTATCTGAGTCAATATTTTAAAATTAAAGATCTTCGAAAGGTGAATTATAATCTTAGTCTTAAGACCTCTTCTAACTTCGATGGACATTATCTCTCTCACCAAAAAATAAGCTTCAGATCTTCTCACTCGCGCAGGACTCATCGACAGTAACATCTCCACCACTCCTCTTGAGATGAATTCAAAGCTCACTCCCATGGATGATACTCTTTTTGATGATCTAATTTTGCATCAACAGTTAGTGGGGAGTTTTGTCTAGCTTACTGTCACACACCCAAAAAATTGCATATGCGGTTCATATTATTAGTCAGTTTCTCTCTAATCCTCATTCGCTTCATTATACTAATATTATTTTCATTCTTGGATACATTAAGGGGACTATGTTCAATAAGTTCCACTTCTCTGCTCATTCTCCCTAAAGCTTCGTTTTTACTTTGATGCAGATTGGCCAGGGGACCCCACCGACCACCATTCTACCACGAGCTATTGTTTATTTCGCGGTGATTCTCTTATCTCGTGGCTTAGCAAAAAGTTCGGTCTAATAAAGAAGTCGAATACTACTCTCTTGTTGATGCCACCCATGAACTCTATTGGCTATGATGGCTACTTACTCACATGGGTGTTATCCATTCCATAACCATTATCATTCATTGTGATAATCAAAGTTCTATCTAGATGGCTCACAATGACATTTTTTTATGAACGAACGAAGCATATTGAGAGTTATTATCACTTTTTCATCAATAACTTGTCTATGAAACTATTGGCCTTCAATCTATTTCAACCACCGATCATATTGTCGATGTTTTCTCGAAGGCTCATCTTCGAGGACCTCTTCAGGATTTAGTATAAAAACTCAAGTTGGTTTCCATCTTATCACCTTTAGTTCGAGGGGGTGTTATTTTACTTAGTGTACTCTATATTATTATACTACACGTACTACACTGTACTATCGTACTATATTTGTACTACCACGTTGTACTGTCGTACTCATAATTTAATCATATATAGGTCATGTATCTCCTCGTAAAAACATATACATTAATTCAATCTCTCTCTCTCTCTAGAATCGTGACATAAGTTATAAGTGACCATTATTCAGACATCACTACAAGGAAAATACCTTTTTTGATAGTTTTAAAAATTACTTTAAGACATTTTTTAAAAAATTATCATAATAGTATAATACTATTACTTACTCGACATATTCATTTTTTTAAATTATTATTATATATTTATTAGTATTAATTTACATGACAATTTGAATATAGGAATTATATTTTATTATATTAAATATGACCAATTTTAATTGTAATTGTAAATTCATATTACTAATGTAGTATATATCATAGTTTTTTTCCTTAAAACAATTTGGACGCACGAAAATGGCCGACACTCTCAAAATTGCCAAACACTCTCACCAATAATCACACCACGACACCCAAAATCATGCTCTGTTCCCATCGAGCTCTGTTCACGTCTTCCTCTCTAACTGTCATTGTCAGGTAATCTCTCTCTCTCTCTCTCTCTCTATATATATATATATATATATATACCTCTCTCTCTCTCTCTCTCTCTCTCTCTCTAACATAGATACATTTTTATGAAACCCTTTTTCATATATAAGGTTCATGGGTTCCTCTTAAGGGATAAGATCATGATATTAACGATTTAAGATTTATTTGTATAAGTATACTCTATTTATTCGTTGAAGTTTTAATATAAATATTGTGACTTTATGCCTAATAGTTTTGTTCACTGTTCTAAAAACCCCCCCTAGGCTTAAGGCTTGAGAGAAACGCCCGCCCTTAAGTTTTTTACGCCTTATTCTTGGTAAAACTCTTAAGGCACACTTTTTTCTAAAAACAACAATGCTTTAGTGAAACGATATCAGCTTTTAAAGAATTTTTTTACTAACCGGACCATTATCTCATCCAAAATAATCAAATAGTATTTCAATTTGCGTATATTCAAACATATTTTATGATATGTACAATTTTAGTATTTTAATAGCCTTGTTATGGTTAAAAATATTAAAATATATTAAGAAGGCCTAAACGCCTTTTCACGCATTTTTACCCATAAGGCTCCCCTAGGGTTCTAAAACTTAAGACTTAGCCTCCACGCCTCGATCGTGCTCCGCATTTTTTAGAACCTTGGTTTTGCTTAATTTAAATTAAAAAATAATATAAATCATAAACCAAAACTAGGTCCTCAATCGTCATAGTCATCCATGAGAAATTCTCTCTCTTTTAAATGTGACAATCGAATTTGTGGTTAGGTGGTGGAATATATATGATATAATGTTATCAATTACTTGGATCTTTACTTGGTTTGCACTAGATTAATTTTTTAATTGATTTTCGGATTAAGTGTCTAGATTTTGTGGAGGGTTTTGTAAATCTCATATGCGGTTACAAGGGTTTTATTGTGAATTGCCTATTTTTGTTAAGTTGTTAATCTTGGTGATGACTAATCTGAAGTAATTGGAGGTTTGGATGGTTTTCAATTTGGTGCGGGAATTGATTAAGCTCTTTGTAATATTGGGTATTTAAGAATTAGTGGGATTCTGAATATTAAATTGAATTATGTTTAGTATTTATTGTGTTCTTTATGGAATTTGAAGGGACTGCATTTGACAGATAATTAATATTTGTTGTAAAGGGGTATTGTAAAATTAGGTTATCTTTTAACAACTTTTTTATTTTTTCCCCATCTAGATTACAACTGATGGAAATTTAGAGCTCCGACCTAATCTTTAGAGTTTGGAATTGAACATTTTTTTTTATTTTTTTGCTCAGAGGAATACAATAACAACTGACAAGTCACTGAAGCCATGCCATATTACTATATTTCATCTATACTTAGTATTTGAACCATACTAATATACGTTCATTTTCAATAGATCAATGTTGTAATTTGTGAGGAAGAGGGTAACTGACAAGTCGTAAAAAATTACATTATTATTTTCAATATTTTGAAATTACTTTTATGTTACTTGTTCAATAGGTCTATCACTCCCGAATGAATGAAAATATTCCACGAGCTCATACATATGCTTTCCATCTTTTAGCACAGAAGCATATATAATGTATGTAACTCTATATTTTGTATCTGATAGTTCTTCAATTGTTTGACTAACAATTTTATTTTCATTTTAAGAACGAGAAATCAACCCCAGAGAGAAATAAATTGGGTAAAAAAATTATGACTTTGGCAGATGATCAAAAGGTATTAGTCATACTTTCTTGGGACATATACCAAATAGTCCCTCGGACATTTTTTAATACCCATTTAGTCCAAACTTTTTTATTTTGCCTCAATAAGTCCTTTGCCAGATATTTTGGAGAGGGAGTGCCGCTGACACGGACCTCTAAAAATAAGAGGATATTGAGTGCTTGAGGGACTAAATGGGTTAAACTAAAAATATGTGTCCTTTTTAAAAAATATATATTTATAGTAGGGACTATTTAATAATTGACCCTACTTTCTTTATGTTTTTTTTACTTAAAATATCCAAAAAAATATGCCTAATGCCTTAGCTAATCTCATCCCAGCATTAGATTGCTGAATTTGAACCCAAATTAAACACCATCCAATATATCAGGCATAGATTTCCCATTTGTATTTGAATTAAGTTTTTCCCATTTGATCTATAATAATATTTTCATATGGTTACACTGATTGGTTGAGTAAATTTCTTTATGTAACGTTGGAAAATGATTTCCTACTATGTGACATTTTACATATGGTTACACTGATTGGTTGAGTAAATTTCTTTATGTAACGTTGGAAAATGATTTCCTACTATGTAACATTTTACAATAAGCTACCTCACTTTACTTTCTAGTGATATTTTAGTCAAGTATAAGAGTTTTGGTGAAATTGAAGAAGAAAAAAACTGGTAAAGTATTCCCATTGCCAGAGAACTTATTAAAAAAAGTGGTGTTGAGTCTGTTGTAAAAATGATTATTGGGTCGAAGGCTCTTCAAGCATGCCAATTTATGTAGTATGCATTCGGGCATACTGTGGAGATTTCCATGGAGGCTTGGATAGTGCTATCCACTTTGTTGGTCCATCTGAGTTTTACTAAATCTAAATTCGAGGAAATATGTTTATTAGATAAAGCGTCCATGTATACTAAGGTAAAATACAAATTTACTGGATATGAACTTTCTTCTCATATTAACCATCACTTATACATGTACACATAACACACAAACTCTTATATTTTATTTCCATTTACATACTTAATTTCTAGAATTTATATTTTGATTGTATATGTACACGTTAACAGACACATTTTTATTTAATTGTGCAATTCGATCTCTATATGTGTGAGCCTATCTAGTATAGAATAATTTGATGATTTAAACATGATCTCACAACAATTACGTACCTTAAACAACATCACATCTCCTTGTGAGACTCTAAAAAATGTAGAGAAGTTCTTGTCCCCATTTACTGCTCTTTCTTAGGCTAGATTTTTTAGGAAAATTTCAATTATTTTGTCCCTTCATGGACTATAAGCTTCGCATAATCGCAGGTGGGACGTTTGAAGGTCTAGTAAAATCAATCATTGCTAGCAGAACAAGACATGTTTTATGAAAAAAATCTTAATGCTAGTCTGATGCTTTATGTGTCTTTAAAATGTTCTTGTCCTGATAATGCCTCCACTAGTGTTGGGGTTAAGTACATTGTGACATACCCCTTTATAAAAGGAGATGATGCAAATAAATTAGCCAAAACATTCAGTGTTCATAGTGATTTTATATGGGAACCTAACAATTTAGATTATAGTTTTTTTTTTGTCTTTAGTTCCATCTTCAAAGATTTGTGAGGCTCCACTCCCATGTATATTTAAAATTGTAATAGGTCTATAACCATAAAAAACTGAGGATAACTTTCTTGTAACCGCCCTCTTTCTTTATTACAGAGAACGACACTTGTCTCGTATTTGTTACAATAGGACTAACAACTAAAAAAAAGATATGTGAGTGGATATAAGTGAATCTTAAAAAAGATGACTAAATACTTAGGGCATGTTTGTTTGGTACTATAATTTTGTTTTTTGTGTTTAAATACAATTATGATAAAAATATGCGTTGGCATACCTGTTTTTAAACACTCAGGGCCTGTTTGGTTTGCAACTATAATTCTGTTTTCTGTGTTTAAATACAATTCTGATAAAAATCTTCGTTTAACAACCTGTTTTTAAACACAGAATTATAATATTCCTGTGTTATAATCAAGTTTTTCAGAAAACAGATTTTGGGTGTTTTATAACATCTGTTTTTTTTATTTTTCAACTCAGAATTATTCATTCTTAATATTTTAAAGCAATTATACCTTAATATATAATATACATACATAATACATTAATGTGTGTAATTCTTATAAATAAAAAATATATATGTACATATACACAAAATTACGTATGGAATAATATAAAGTTAAATAATATTATCAATAGATACATGATACTTATATATAGTTTTATACATATATTATTAATGTATGGAATAATATAAAATATACATATAGTACATATGTATTAAAAAATATTATCAATTCATGTATGTATATAATTTTATAGTGAATTATATATGCGACATCATTATAAATATATATATATATATATATATATATATATATATATATATATATATATATATATATATATATATATAGAGAGAGAGAGAGAGAGAGAGAGAGAGAGAGAGAGAGAGAGAGTTAAACTCCCTAACATACCTCATTAAATACACATAAAAATACATGATATTAAATGTACGTGTATATAATTTATGATGTATGTATGTATGTATATGTATACATTCATGTATCATGTATGTATGAAAGTTTTATATATATATATAAACTCCACAACATACCTCATTAAATATACCTAAAAATACATGTTATTAAATGTACATGTATATAATTTATGATGTATGTATGTATGTATACATTCATGTATCATGTATGTATGAAAGTTTTATGTATGTTTATATGTACATACATATATATATACACACACACACACACGCATATGTATGATATAAATATACATATTTGTCAATTTTGTCAAATTTTCAAAAAACTGTATTTAAAAACAACTTTACCAAACGCACACCAATAATTATAAACACAAAAAACTGAATTTTAAAACTGTATTTAAAAACAGTGTTTAAATCGAATTTTCTGAATAGAGAACCAAACAGGCCCTCAATTATAATATTTCTGTGTTATAATCAAGTTTTTCAGAAAACAGCCAAAGGGTATTATATAACTTCTGTTTTTTATTTTTTAACTCAGAATTATTCATTTTTAATATTTTAATATATTTATACCTTAATATATAATATACATACATAATACATTAAAATGTATGTAATTCTTATAAAAAAATATATATGTACATGTACACAAAACTACTTATATTTATATTTTAATAAATTATATAATATACTAAGATCTATATGTAAAATAATACTATTAATAGATGCGTGATACTTATATATAGTTTTATACATGTATTATTAATGCATAAAATAATATAAAATACATATTTATTAGAAAATATTATCAATTCATGTATGTATATAATTTAATTATGAATTATACATGCAATATCATTATATAGACATATATATACATACACACACACACACACACACACACACATGTATATATATATATATATATATATATATATATATATATTTATACATTTATGTATGTATGCACTTAAACTCCTCAACATACCTCATTAAATATACATAAAAACACATTATATATTGATGTAACTATGATGTATGTATGTATCATGTATGTATGGAAGTTTTATGTATACACACACACACACACACACACGCACACACACATATGTTTAATATAAATGAATACTAATTTTGCCAAATTTTTAAAAAAAATTATATTTAAAAACAAGTTTACCAAACGCACACTAATATTTATAAATATATAAAACGGAATTTTAAAACTGTATTTAAAAGCATGTGTTTAAATCGAGTTTTCTGAATACAGAACCAAACGGTCCCTTCCCGATTATAATGTTTCTTTATTATTTTTGTCAAACACAACTATTTTAATTCTCACGAATAACCAAACCATCCTTGTGGGACTGAAGTTGGAAATAAGGCCAAAATTCCTATTGGGTTAGAAGAGAAATGATTTTTGAATGTACATGTAATCGATACACGCAGTGAAGCAGATAAGTTGGGGTGTACTAAGTGCATGTGTTATCTGTAGAATGTTACAAAATTGTTTTTGATAAGTAAATGATTCAATAAAATAAACCCGCATAAGGGAGCGGAATCCTGTATACAGGAAGTATACAAAGCAAAAAAGTGCAGGGCCGAAACCCAAAATAGACAACACAAGCCCCTAAAACTCCTCCAAAAACTCGAGGAATAGAGATAATAACGAATCATAACTTCCCCTATACCAAGTAAGAAGAAGACTCGAAAAGAAGTACCGAATTCGAGAAGGATTAAGATCGACTCCCTCGAAGCATCTCTTGTTCCTTTCCTGCCAAATGGTCCAAAAAATACAATGAGGAGCCATCATCCAGACCACACGCGAACCAATCCAAACCATAGGACTCCTCCAAGCCACCATCACCTCGCACACAGTACGAGGCATAACCCAAGCAATTTAGAATAAAGAGAAAAATAAATCCCAGAGTCTAGTGATTTGATAGTGTAGAAGAAGGTGATTGGACGTCTCATCCTCCTTATTACATAACCAACATCTACTGGCCAACCTACTACCTCTGTGCTGAAGCCCCTCAATAGTCAAGATGGCCTATCTGGCAGCAGTCCACACAAAGAAGCGGACCTTGGGAGGCGCTCGACACTTCCAAATAGCCTTCCACGGAAAAGAAGCACCCCCCCGACCCCTCAACACATTATAATAACTCTTAACTGAAAACAAGACATCCCGAGAGCACCACCACCTCAACCCATCTTCCCCTAAAGACGGGGTCGGCGCTAATCTCAGCCAGTCAAAGAACTCCCCCGCCTAGTCCCACTCCCAATCCCGGAGTCCCCACCTAAACTTCGGATCCCACTCCCCATGAGCCCCCACCCCCCGCCTATGATTCTCAACTACCCCTCTTTATCTTAGCCAAGACGATACATCCCCGGGAAGAGATCCTCCAGAGAGCCCCCTGTGCCCCATTTATCCTTCCAGAATCTGATACGGTTCCCAATCCCGAGCTGAAAGGAAGTGAGCAAAGAGAACCTCCCCCATCCAAGCGCAATATACCTCCACCACCCCACCCCATGAGCAGAACGCCCAGTAATAGCACCCCACCCAAACAGACGCACCCCGTGCCTAGCGACCACCACTTTCTTCCACAATCTACCACCTTCCCTATTAAAGCGCCACAACCACTTCCCCAATAAAGCCTTATTGAAATGGGCTAAGATCCTCACCCCAGCCCCACCTTCTTTCAACGTCATGAACACCTCATCCCAACTCACCAAGCAATAACGAAAGTGATCATCATTACCTCTCCACAGAAAGTCCCTCATCATCTTACCGAGCCTATTGGCAACATACCCAGGTAAAAGGAGAACAAACATAAAATAAATCGGCAAGCTAGATAAAACGCTTTTGATCAACGTCAACCGACCACCTTTGGACAGGTAACTATGCTTCCACCCAGCTAACTGCTGTTGTACCCTCTCTAGCACCGGATCCCATATCGAAGAAGACTTAAACTTAGCCCCGATATGGAGGCCAAGATAAGTAGATGGGAGAGAGCCAACCCAACAACCAAGAACATCTGCAAGAAATCCCACATTTCCCACCACACCCACTTAAATCATCTCACTCTTCCTGACATTGATACTTTAACACGAAACAGCCTCAAAACACACCAAGAGAAAACGCAATGCCCTCACCTCTTCCATAGACGCCCCAAAAAATATAATTGTATCATCCGCAAAAAGAAGGTGAGACACCACAACTGGATGGGTAACAGATCTCCCGATCAAAAAACCCGATATCAGGCCACCCTCCATCGTACAACTCATCATCCTAGAAAGCGACTCCATAACCAGGATAAAGAGGAAAGGGATCAAGGAATCACCCTTCCTAAGACCATGTGAACTCGAGAAGAACCCTTATGTCACCCCATTAATAAGTACAGAGAAGTTGACAGAGGATATGCACCTTTTCATCCACCTGCACCACCGTTCCCCAAACCCCATCCTCCTGAGTAGATAAAGAAGGAACTCCTAGCTCACATGATCGTGCGCCTTCTCAATGTCAAGTTTTCATAGAATACCAGGATTCTCACCTCTCAATCTGGATTCGATGCACTCATTCCCTATCAGCGCAGCATCAAGGATCTGACGACCACCCATAAACGCGCTCTGAGCATCCGAGATAAGAGGATCAATCATATTTCTAAGTCTAACCGATAAGACCTTAGAAACGATCTTATACATGCTGCCGAGAAAACAAATAGGCCTAAAATCTCTCACATCTATAGCCCCCCCTTTCTTAGGAACCAAAGTAATGAACGTGGCATTCAGACTCCTCAGAAAGTAACCCCTATCATAGAACTTGTTGAAAACTGCCATTACATCCGCCCTAACCACCTCCCAACAATGCGGATAAAATGCCATAGTGAACCCGTCCGGACCAGGCACCTTATCACCGCATATCGACCTCAGGACCTGGACAACCTCCTCCTTTATAAACATCCTTTCCAGCTGAACCGCCTCATCCGCAGTGATGCTCAACACTGGCAACCCATCCATCATCGATCGCCAAGGCTCCTCCTCTGTATACAACCTCTCATAGAACTGTTTGATCTCCCTATGAACCTCACTCTCCTCGGTGAACTCCACTTCCCCTACTACCACCTTGTCAATATGGTTAAAGTGATGATGAGAATTAGGCACTTTATGAAAAAAATTAGTGTTGTTGTCCCCTTCCCTAAGCCAAAGAGCCCTAGACTTTTGTCTCCAACTCACCTCCTCCTAAAATAGACGCTTCCCCAACTCCCTTTTCTTCTCTTCCCTCGCCACCCTTTCTACCTTGACAGGCAATCCACCCCTTCTTTTTTGTCGAGAGCACGGATATCCTCCAAAATATGCTCAATGGCTCCCCACACATAGCCAAACATGTCTATGTTCCACCGAATGATATCCCCCTTAAGTCGAAATAATTTAGTCGCAAGTCTGAAGCTCTCATTCCACTCCACCTCATACCCTGCCACCACTCCTGAACCCTCCCAACAAAATTCTCCTCCTTTAATCACACTACACCAAATCAGCACTATTGTCACGGTCATTGACCTTGACAAGTTGGACTTGTCAAGGTCAATGACCGTGACAATTCCGGGTGAGATAACTTTTTTTGTCACGGATGTGTCACGGTCATTGACCGTGATAAGTTTGTTAGAATTGTCACGGTCGTGTCACGGGCCATGATCGTGATAAGTTTAGTCACGGTTCATAACTGTGACAAAGCCTTGATGCTTTTTAAAAAAATTGTCACGGTCATTGACCGTGACAAGTCCGTGACAATATTATTTGTCAAGGACTTGTCACGGTCAATGGCAGTGACAATTCTGGGCAGAATTTAAAAAAAATCTGCTGGGTAGTATGGCCACTGCCACTACCCAGCAGTATATTTGTACATGTTATAGCAACGTTGTACCTGTTCAAACATCATATATCCAAACAAACTAAAGATAATGCAAATATATATTCAAAATAGAAACAATATACCTGACGATATAATCCAAATATAATTCAAAAGTACCAACTTAAAAATAATCTCACTACAAGTCTGGGGTAAATGTGAGGAGGTGAGTAGGACACACGATTTACGAATTGACACACCCACTAATATACATCATGATGCATTGTTCGCGCAACCACAATAGGGAGTTCTCCTTCCCGGGTATCACATGCGTGACGAGCACTTTGGACTCGATCTCATGAAGTGCACGTCCATGAACTATTTCTCCCTGGACGATATTCGAGTCCCTCAACCCCCGCCTTATCTGTTGGCCATCAAATACGTCCAAGATAAACACGCTCAGCCAACCAATTGTCGACATCGGTCTGGGGGAGGGAACCAAATAAGGAAGTGGATCATCGAAGTACGCACGTGTCGGTGATGAAGCAGCGAGGTCCAAATCCTCGTCATCCTGCACCTCGTTCTCCCGCACCTCCTCCTCCTCCACCGCCTTCTCCTTCCCTTTCTCCTTATGGTCTCCGCCCAACGTACGTTTCATGAATGAGTACATATCTTGGACCGTCGCCTCCAAAATGGACAGCATCGCGTCATGTGAATCCACCGTTCGAGCCAACCCGGTGTCTCTCGTCTCCAATCCGATGATCCTAGATTTGGCCACCCGAGAGCTCACCCCCCTTGTCCTCTCTTTGCGATCAGATCCAAGCACTTGGCAGAATGCGTCTGTGGACAAAGACGCCTTGTCGGTATCAGACTGTAACTTGTGCACTTCCTTAAGCTTTTCTTGAAACGACAAAAAGCACATGATTAGTAAAATAAGTAAACTAAAAAATTATAACGTAATTAACAAAAATTAAACTGTCGTATTACTTACAATCGTGGCCGCGACGCTCGAGGACACGTCCTTGTCCTTCCCCTTTTTCGGTTTAAGAGCCACATAAGTATCGAGCCTATGTGGCTTACCCCCTGGGCCACTCCCTACCCCCTGAAATAAAATAAAGTAAAATCAGTATCTGCCCCGCAAAGTAAAATAATGAAGAATAATATATTTCTGTAGTTATAGAAAAATTAAATCTTACCTTCATCCTATGCTCCACCTCGGCGTAAGACGTCCGGCCGGAGTAGTGCACGTCCGTCTTTTTTGCCCGATTTTCCCTCCCCGATTGGCGAGATGCCAATTGTCGATCCTCGATCTCATTGTCAATGAACTTTTTCCATTGTGACAATGAGATCGGCTCTTTAGCCGGGACGGATTCACGCCATTGGATAATGGACTCTCGTGTTTTTCCAAAGTACCGTGTCCGCATATTTTTCTTCCACGTCTTGTATTGCTCCCTCAACTGCTCCAAGACGGAATCGCGTAGCTTTGGATCCAAGTTGAATTGTTCCTGTCCAACAAATACAATGTTAGTTGCGAATAAATATAAATATAAAATGAAATTGAAATTGAAATATTCATATAAATATAAATATATTACATGTAGTGCCGCCCAAACAGCTAACTTGAGCTCATATGGCACCTCCTTCCAACTCATAAACCCAGGGCCGATGACCGTCTTTAGCAGCTCGAGGGATCTCGCTAATAGCTCCGACTTGTTCTCGATGGTAATCCAAAATTTTCCATATTTGGGGAGCCTAGGGGCCGAGGAGCCCTCGTCGCCTCCGCTACCACCGATCCCAGACGACATCATCATAGCCAGCATCATCATCCTCACCTTAATACCTGAAGGGGACATTTGTTGTAAAGAAATATTATTAGTACAGATAAAAATGAATTAGAAGAAGACATGCCAATATGTACAATTACTATAAATAAAAATGAATTGTTAGTGTTAAACATCTCCACCTCCACCCCTACTGCCCACACATACGCACACTGCACAAGAGTGAAAATGATAAAGTGCAAATCAATTAAAAGAATTAAAATTGGAATATTTATTACCATCCCTGCCCCCTGCCTCCTCCCCCACCACCCACCCCCCATCCCTGCCCCCACCCCCTCCCCCTCCTCACCCCACCCCCACCACATATTTTGTGTTATAAGGGATCGAATAAAAGGAACCACCCATTCTTAATTGTTCAGGAAAGAAATATCTTGCTTTATCAAGGTTTAACATGTTACTTGTTTATCTTTGGTTGCCATAAAGAATCTATTCGTGTTTAAAAACATGCCAGGTTTGAATCCAACACTTTGGGGGGGGGGGGGGGGGGGGGGTACATTGTTCATTATGTGGGTTTTATGTAAAGAAACCAAATTTAATTCATTATAGGTTTGTACCTTAATTAAAATCATATTTTTTTTGCTTAACACTTGTTTAAACTGATATAAAATCTGTATTGTATTGATGAATCATATGTTTTAAATAAACATTAATAATTTTCAAAGTAATTTTAAAAAAAAGTTGAAAATCCACCCCCATATGGACAACAATCGAGTGGTCACGCCACTTTTAAAACTAACCAACCAAACATTTACTAAACAAAATAATCCAACAACAATGTCAACAATAAATGTGTATCTCGTACTCCCTCTAATTCATCTACTCAATTAATTCATTTTATCAATTAAACTAACAATTAACGTATACAATTATTGATTTACTAATTTATACTGAGGGGCAATCCTACTTTCATATGAAATGGTCACTAATTATTAATTTACTTTCATCTAAAACTGTTTCATTTATTAATTATATTTTAGTGGATGTAATTATAGAATCTATGGATGGATTCAATTTAATCTTACTATGTGAATATTTTTATCTACAATGAGTTAACCTTGAAACAATATATATTATGTCATAGAATCATCAAAACACGATATTAAGAGAATTACAATGGTACTTTGCCTCCCCCCCCCCCCCCCCCCCCACACACACACACAAACAAATTGACAAATTCATGGGTTATTTCCAACATATAAACATCATATACACCTAACAAACATACACAAATATATATTCACGAGTTAGTTTCAACAGAAGTACAAAAAATTCAAGAACCCTAGGTTAATTCAAATACAAAAATAAATTGACAAATTTATGAGTTATTTCCAACATATAAACATCATATAAAGATAAAAAAACACCACACATATATATATACAAATAACTCGTGAATATACCCCGTACCCCCACCCTGCCCCCTACCCACCCCCACCCCCACCCTGCCCCCTACCCACCCCCACCCCCCCACACACAATAGCCCCCCACCCTGCACCTCCCTCCACACCCCCCACCCACCACACATATACACACACACACACACAACAACCCCCCTGCCCCACCCCCTACCCCCACCCTGCCCCACCCCCACACACGCACATATATACACACACACACACACATATATATATATATATATACACACAAATATATATATAAATGGAAGAGAGAGAGAGAGAGAGAGAGAGAGAGTTGGAAAAAAGAGGGAACGGCGGGGGAAAAAAGAAGGGGTAAGGATATTTGCTGCAGAAGTTGTCACGGTCGTGTCAAGGTCCTTGACCGTGACAAGTCCGTGACAAGTAAATTTATCACGGACCTGTCACGGTCAATTACCGTGACAATTCTTTATCACGGTCGTGGCAAGGTCAATGACCGTGACAGAAAACGCGTATTTTTTGTCACGGTCAATGACCTTGACAAGGGTGGCCGGCTGAAAGGTGACAATTTTGTCATTTTGGTGTAGTGTCACATATTCTCAAATCTAAACGAGGTCCTCCTCCCACCCCTCCCTCCACACTCCAATAAAAAAGGCGAGTGATCCTAAGTCATTTGAGGCAGGTATGACTGAGTTGCCCCCGAAAAATGATGATCCCAATCATTAGAAAGTAAAAACCCATCCAGTCGAGAAAGTGAGGGCTCGTCCTTAAGACTGGACCAGGTGAACACCTCTCCCCCCAAAGCGAGGTCAATCATCTCCAACTCATCAATGAAGTCCGAGAAATCCCGCATATAAGAGTTCGACCTCCCCTCACCGCTTCTCTTAGAGGGGAAACGAAAGATGTTGTAGTCCCCCCCATATGCACCACGGAACTCCCCAAACACTCCCTGCCCTTGCCAATTCCTCCCACAGCTCCCAACGAGTCGAATCCTCCACAAGCCCATAAACCCCTGAAAAGCTCCAAGCGAACCTATCCTCCACACACCGTAATAATCACGAAAGAGACCACCGTCCTACTAAAACATCATTTTTTTCCACCACTTTATTATCCCACATAATGATAATCCCTCCTGAAGCCCCATCTGAATCCAGACAACACCACTCAACCCTACCCCCTCCCCAAATAGAACGAGACACCTCCCAATTCACATATCCCAACTTTGTCTCTTGTAGGCATAAAATATCCAGCCTCCACTGCGATATCGCTCCACTAATCATCCTTTTTTTCCCGAGGTCATTTAAACCCCGCATATTCAAAGATATGAGACGTAGCTTCATTTAAACCCATTTATTCCCCCACCCACCCCCTCTCTACCACCTCTACTCTCTCCCTACGTCTCTCCTATATATTTGAGAACACCCTAAGTGCCTCCTTCTCATTCCCCTCAAAATTAATCTCTAGGAATGCACTAAAGCCTCCTATAACACTGGAAACCCATTCCTCCGCCTCTAATTCCCAAATCCTCTCACCAACCCTACCTCCGGACGCCTCCCCTCCCCATTCCAAGGTCCAAGCTCCACCCACAGTCTAGGGGACAAGTCCCGAGGCTACTAGTTTTACCTTGCCCACCCGACGAATCCCCAGAGGCTCCATAAGAAAGTTGAGCAAAGATCCCCACCCACCACCTCTCTCACACCCTCCTCCTCAATCGTGCATAAGGTACCACCACTGTCCAGTAACGAACCAGGCGATAAAGTAGGAAAGAGCCCCTCGGATGCGCGATAACTCGGGGCCTCACCCTCACAGCCAGACCCACCTCTATATAAGCACATAGAGACCTTGACAACCACGCCTTTACCCTTAACCTCCCCTCTATTCCTCCATATATTTCTTATAACTTCTGATTTTTCTTTTTTTTCCAGGCACCCTTTGTTTTAATACTTTTCCCGAATTAAGACAAGGTCCGATTCTACTAAAATAAGGCTAGTGTTTACCATTGTTAATAATCAGGGAATGAGAAGTCTTATTTTTAGGAGGAAGAGCACTGACTTCATGAACCAAATTGATCCCCTGGACATTATCCGCTAACAATGAGTGGGCCCCATCCTGATTGTTACTAAAATTGCTAAAAATGTTCTTTTCACAACTCCTGTCAGCCATAGAAATATCTTACAGCAAATGAGTCTTTTCAACATGACCCACGTGCTTGTCAAACATATCTCCCCAATGTGGACATGCTAAGCTTCGCTTTCACCCACTTCAATACCCAGACCAAGACTTCCATCAATCTGTGACTTGTTCTCCTCCTTACCATTCACCACCCCAAACCTCGAATACTACGCTGCTCAAGCCCGAGATAATTTGAATCCTTTCTGAGCAAAGATCCTCCTGGACACAAGCTCCGGCAACGTCGGGCCCGGATTGTTTCTCCACCATAGTAGGCGCAACTGACTTCGCAACTGCCTCGACGAACCCAACTGACTCAACCCCTTTCGTAGCAGCACCTATAGAATTGGACGGAGACTGAGCCCCGCCCCTAGGCTTCACCACCTCAACGTGCTCCTAAATAAAAGAAGAACTGACCCCCTCTGCTCCGGTAGCAGCATTAAAGGGAGTGAGATCTCTTGCAAAACGAGAGTCAGCGCTGCACCCTGCTTGCACATTCATAGTCCACTTCTTCTGCACATTCTTTTCGCGACTCAATGAAAACCTTCCATGCACATTCCTCGATTTAAAGAGATTACTACGGTCGAGCCTCTAACAATCAGCAATACCCTTGAAACTACCCTTTTCCTTCTCAGAAGATTCATCACCTCCAAAATAGCACATAGAAGGCATCTCCACGCACACTGGGAGGTAAAAAACCCAGCCACCTTCTTTGAGTAGCACCTTCTCTGGTAAACTCTTGTTCCCTTTTAGGAAGATCCTAACCCACCTTATCTCTTCCCCGCCTGAGTGTTGTCATCTATATTAAAAAAAAACACCGATTGCCTATAACCTGGAAAACCTCCATACCCCACAAGTGGAGTGGAAATCTAAGAATCCTAATCCAACGACTAGTCGAGCGCTTGGCATTCTTAGAACAACCCCCAAGAGGATGCCACTTATCCAAGAAAAGCTGAAACCCATTCACAGTCCAATTTCTGTTGCAAAATCCTACCTGCTTCCTTTTGAGATGCAAACAAGAAACAAAAGAGAGAAGTGTTTAAATACCTGACCACCACACCACCTACAGGTCTCCAGTGACTGTTAACCCACACCTTCAACTTCTATAATGACGGTTGTAGACACCCCGCTTTACCAACTCTACCAACCAACGCTCTCTGAAAAAAGTTGATTCTAGACAACCATGAGTCATCAACAATGGAAATCTCAGACTGCGAATGAGGATCAGAGTGCACTTTCAAAGGAGAGAATGGACAAGGCTCAACTGAAGCAGCTTCTAAATACGATCTGGTGCCCATATATCCCAAGCCTTCGTTCTATTTAACCACCCTTCTCTCTTTTGTTTCTTGTTTGCATATGAAAGAGGAAGCTGGTAGGATTTTGCAACAGAAGCTTTGGACTGTGAATGGGTTTCAGCTCTTCTTGGATAAGTGGCATCCTCTTGGGGGTTGTTCTAAGAATGCTAGGCGTCTTGCTAGCAGTTGGATTATGATTGTTGGACTTCCACTCCACTTGTGGGGTATGGAGGTTTTCCAGGCTATAGGCAATCGGTGTTTTTTTTTAATATAGATGACGACACTCAGACGAGGAAAGAGCTTATGAATAGGATAATGATATAAGTACCAAGAATTTTTACTAAGTTGAGAGCCCAAGTGACATAGACTCCACTCATTCTCTTTCCTCTCCATTATTCACCCTTATTTTCTCTTTTCAAATGGCATCTATCATTTTTTTTATAAGTTTTTATTCTTTTGTTTTTAATAATTCATATAAAAAGGTTTTTATATTAAAAATAAATTTCTATTAATATCAAAAAATAGTTTTTTTAATTAAAAGTAAATAGTTTTTTATTAAAATTAATAGCTTTATATATATATATATATATATATATATATATATATAATTCAATTAATATAAAAAAATAGTTTTAAAATTAAAATTAAAATAATACCTTTTTCATAAAAAAAAAAATTATGTTCAATAACTCAATATCGCAATTGATTAGTGCTGCAGACGTGGACCCACATCATTTGTTGAATGTGGGCCCGCGCCGGGTGCATATTAGTAAACATAGTTTTTTTTCATTTTTGATTTTTTTTAATTTTAATTTTAATAAAAAAACTATTTAATTTTAATGAAAAAAAGTCTTTAATTTGATGTCTTAGATTCGCGATTGATTAATGCTGCTGGCGCGGACCCACATTTAACAAATGATATATGTTCGGAAATGTGGGTCCGCGCCAGCGACACTAATCAATCGTGATATTATGTCAATAAAAGTAGTTTTTTTATTTATGAAAAAAAATTAATTTTAATTTTAAAAATGTTCTTTTATATTAATAGAAAAATTATTTTTTAATATATACAAAAAACTGTTAATTTTAATAAAAAAACTATTTACTTTTGATTAAAAAAAACTGTTTTGTATATTAATAAAAAAAAAATTTATATAAAAAATGTGGGTCCACCCCAGCGGCATATTAGTAAACATGATTTTTTTTATTTGTGAAAAAATATTTTTAGTGTTTAATTTGATGTCTTAGATTCGCAATTGAATAGTGCCGCTAACGCGGACCCACATTCAACAAATGACGTAGGTCCGGAAACGTGAGTTCGTGCCAACGTCACTAATCAATCGCGATATTATATCATTAATCATATTTTTTTTATTTATGAAAAAATTATTTTTTTAATTTTAATTTTAATATTTTTTTTTATATTAATAAAAAAACTTTTTTTTTTATATATGAAAAACTATTAATTTTTTTAAAAAAACTGTTTTGTTATATTAAGAGAAAAAATGTTTTTTTTAATGTTGAAAACTGTTTTTATATCAATTGTTAAAAACAAAAGTATAAGAACTTATAAAAAAAAATGATAGATGCAGTTTGAAAAGAGAAAATAAGGGTGAATAATGGGGAAGAGAGAGAATGAGTGGAATCCATGTCACTTGAGTTGTCAACTTGGTAAAACTTTTTGGTACTTATATCATTTTTTCGTATCAATTATGACAACCAAATTCACGACTAATAAAAAAACAGCCATAAAAAACTTTATATATATATATATATATACAACAAAGGAATATGGTTTTGACAAAAAAATCTCCATTTTTTTATGCATAACATGTTCTCATTTCATGCGCATGCATGAAATGTCATGCTAAATGTTTTTTATTAGATATATATTTTTTAAAATATTTTTTATTATGGGTTGGATTATATATATATATATATATATATATATATATAGAGAGAGAGAGAGAGAGAGAGAGAGAGAGAGAGAGACTCACCTACATCATGATGCCATCACACCTAGTTCTAGGCCATAAGAAATCTTTTTTCTAAATTTTTTAATTTTCTCTTGAAATTAACCTTACGATCAACACATATTCAAAAAATTAAGTCAAAATACATTTTATAACTATTTTTAAAAAATCTATAAAAAAAAAAACTACTGGCGCAAACCCTTATAAATAAGGTATTTTGAGCAATTTTTTGTGAATATTTTAAAAATAGTTACAAAATATATTTTGACATAATTTTTTGAACATGGGTTTATTGGAAGGTTAATTTGAAGTGAAAAATAAAAAAAAAATGAAAAAAAAGTTTTTTAAGCCTACGAGTAGGTGTGATGTATTTATGATGTATATCGTATGATGTAGGTGATAATTCTCTCATACACACACACACACGTGTGTGTGTGTGTGTGTGTGTGTGTGTGATAATCATGTTAAACCAAGATCCTAAAATTAATGATCTGTAACGTATAAGTTTACAGGATAAATAATAATTGCGTGAATAATTAATTTATTCTTGAATCATATGTGTAGATCAATGCTAAAATTAATTGCGTGTTATTTAATTTTTTATTGTCACTTCTTAATTTTGATAGTGCCGAAGATTTTGATGGCTTTGGTGGGTGGGTAGGTTTATGGTGGTGTAAGATATACTGTTTCCAATATAAAAGAAATAAATTGAGGATTCGTTTGGCAATTCAATTCTAACACACATAAATGGAATTGAAAGATCAATTTTAATTCCACAGAATTGAAAATGGTTGGAATTGAAATTGGCGCTTTAATATTAATTTCAAGCCTTGAAATTGGGTTGTCAAACGAGTCCTTAGTAGAATTGATATAAAATGATAATTTTAGTAATTGTTTAAAGGAAAATGATAACATGTGCTCTTAGGGCATGTGTTTTGACCCTTAAAATAATAAATATTAGAGCGCCATATGAGTATCTGTTTCCTATTAAGTGTATGTCGAAACTCTATTTTTACTATTTTGGAAATCTTAATGTGTGCTCTTAGGACACATGTTATCAAGACCCTTATTTAAAAGTTAAATTTGGTCAAATAAATGTGTTTGACTATTTAGGGTCACTTGTACTTTTAGATTTCATATAACTATGATAGAAATTTTAGAAAATTAATATCAATGTCATATTCTTTCTTATATTTGGATTTTTAGGACAATGGTTTTTAGGTTTATAAATCTAGTTCCTGAGCCACATTAATATTTATTTGTGTGGTCCTTTTAGAGTTACGAGTATACAAAACAGATAATTTCATTTGTTTTAATTAAAAAAGTATGTATATTTATACCCTTAGTCATACTCATTTAACACTCAGTCGAAAAATAAATACATAAACCCGCCTCCACCCCACCCCACCCCACCCCACCCCACCCACCCACCAGAATCCTCGTCAGAATGTCGAAATCCTCGCCGGAGACAGCCGAAATTCTTGCTGGATTATTTCTTTCTCCTCGTTTCACTTTCCCCGAGTGTACTTCTTTCTTTTTTTGATCCGTGCCAGCGGCACCATTGCCAACGCTGGAAAAGAAGGTTTTTCGCTAGAAAAAATATGGTGTTTGCCGGAAAAAATAGAGTTTTCGTCGAGAAAAATGGAGATTTTAGTGAAATAGTAAATTTATCGGTTTCGATTTTTTTGTCAAAAAATATCAAATATAGATATTGTTGGATAGATCTCGACGAACATATTTCAAATATATAAATTTTGTGAATTTTGAATTTGTAGATTTGAAGTTATGGACTATTAAAAATTTGATGCTTTTTTGTTGTATGAATTGTCAAATGGCATATTAATCATTTTTCTTGGTGTTTTTAATACAATGACTAAATTTTTAAAATTATGTGAAGTGTTTTATTTTTATACACTTTGAGTTGGATTGGACCTCTTCCTAAACCCCCCTAAATTTTTTAATGGTATGATAGAAGAAGAGGACTTTTTGTGAGGGCTTTTAATTCACCCACATACTCATATATCTAATTTAGTTGAGCAATTTAGTGTAGTTAATCACAAATTAGAGCATAAAGTGTATCGGTCATCTTTGATATTTTAATTTTTTAAGTCAACGAAAGTTACAGTGACTTTTCATCATATGGAAAGAGCATTGCAAGATTAGTTAATTACACTTTCTCCCTCAACTTTATTTCATTTTTTATTTTATCACCCGAATTTTCAGTTTCTGAACTTAACCCTTTGGACTTTCAAAATGATCGCTAGTTTCCCTACAACTAACACTGTCAATACATGTCAATAAAATGTGACCTTTTCAAGGGGTATCTCGATATTTTAACCTCCTATGTTGAAAAGGAGGTAAAAAAAACCATAAAAATCATTCTTTTATCTCTATTTCAATTTCACTCTCTCTCTCTCTCTCTTTTATGGAAAACATGTCCCCCGTCCCCGTCCACCACACCTACCCCCACCCACCCAGCCTTCTCCACCAGCCCTCGCCCTCCACTCTTTCGCATCGCTTCCTCCACTGTTTCTTTTCTCTTCACACACACCCACATAAGCATACGCACATACACGAAAACACTCATGCACACGTTAGGTAAAGAAAATATGTTTATTTTTATGAAATAAGGGTCTCTTATTCTGTAAATATGTTTATTTTCTATTGTTTTTGGAAATATGGGATTATTTTTCTGAAATATATGTTTGTTTTTTGGAAATATGTTTATTTATTGAAAATATGTCTATTTTTGAAAAAATATGATTTTTTTTAAATATTTTTAGATTTATTAAAAGCCTTTTCAAGAAAAAGGTTTCCTTGTTAGAAATGATTTTTTTTTTGAAAATATATTTTTCTTCTAAAATAACAATATATTTTTTGAAAATACGTTTATTTTTCTGAAAATATGTTTATTTTTTTGCACATGTGTTTATTTTTTGAAAATATATATTTTTTCAAAAATATACTTTTTTCGAATATCTTCATTTTTTTAAAGTCTTTTTTTTATAATTCTATACTTTTAAAAGGTATTTCCAAAATTTTCAGATTTTTTAAAAAAGTTTTCGATTTTTTCAAACTTTCAAAATTGCTTTTCTATTATTTTCAGAATTTTTCAAAGTTTTTT
The DNA here is from genome assembly GCA_949130495.1 of Sambucus nigra. Taxonomy (NCBI): domain Eukaryota; kingdom Viridiplantae; phylum Streptophyta; class Magnoliopsida; order Dipsacales; family Adoxaceae; genus Sambucus; species Sambucus nigra. The sequence goes on along the minus strand of OX422207.1, from coordinate 301,695,615 downwards.
TTTACTATTTTTTGTAATTTCAGTTTGTTAATTTTTTGTAAGTTTGATTTTCTTACTTTTTACTTTTTTCAATTTTTATAATTTATAAAATATTATTTTTGTAATTTCCAGATTTTAAGAATATTTTCTATAATTTTGAATAAATTTAATTTTTTTATGTAATTATAAGATTTTATTAATATTTTATAAATATTTTTTTGTAATCTTGATTTTTAAAAATATTTATAGAGTTGGATAATAATATCCTCGTGTGAATGGCACATGTTCAATTTTTCATCCAAATCATGAGCACCGTTAGAGTGTGTGAGTTACTTGTAGTCGTTTTGAAATTTTAGGATCCTAAGTCTAGACAATAAAAGTTTAGATGACAAAATGAAAAATTGGATTAAGTTTTCTTTTGGGGTGGGGGGTGTGTGTGGGTGGGGTGGAGGTGGGGGAGGGAGCAATTAACCCAACATTGCAACTATTTACTTTATAAACCAAATATTTAGTAACATGTTACTTATAATAATATTGATTATGTGTATAGGAAATTTAATCTTATTTTTTTAAAAATAATTCCTATTTTTCAAAGTTGATTTTATGTTTTACCAAAATACCGAACCTCCCCTTATAATTAAAAAAGATAAGTAAGTTTAAATCAATCTTATAATTTTTGGAGACTCAACTTTTATTTGATACAACTATTTCCTATTTCTTTTGTCTTTAATAAAACATTATTCTTTTTAAAATATCATAGTTATTGATTGTTTTTTCGCTACAAATTTAGTCCTTTTTCCTCTTGAGGTGTTTTATGAAAAAATATACCAATGCTACAACCATTTAAAAAATTGGACCATGGATGTCATCGGAATTTCAGCCGTTAGACTTTAACCACCTTCATTCATTCATCAAATAGCATAATTAAGTTTGTATTGTCATTTTTTTAGTCGTTGTCGCCTTTATTTTTCTAATTCGTAAAAAAGGATATAATTGCATTGCAAACTCAATTTTTTAAGTATAATATTGCAAAAGGAGCTTGTTGTATTAACACCATTTTTTTTTGTGAAAACGTTCAAATATAATTACGCAGTTTAGCGGTGAGGCGATGATAATAAGACAATAAACAATGGTTTAACGAAAATCAAGTGTAAATATAAGAAATTGGTGCTACAAAAATAGTTTTGCACTCTGATAAAGGAATATGGGTGGTGGGAGTTTTGATGACATATTAGGTCTAATGTTTGAAGATAAATCAACATTATTTTTTTTTAAATAAAATATTTTATTCCAAGTAGAGATAAAATAAATAAGACTCTTTAAAGAGAAAATAATAAAACTATATTTAGAAAAAGTAAACAATTTTAATTAAGGACAAATAAAATATAAAATATTTTTAATAGAAAAATTATCTCTCATTTTGGTAAAGTACAATGTGGGTCTAAGAAAATTAAAGTAATATTATAACAATTGTATTTTAATATGATAAAAAAAATATTTTTGCTATTAAATAATTAAAGAAACGTGTTTTATAACAAAATTATTGCATCCTCTAATCATCGCGTCCTATAATTTTATAACATAACGAAAGTGTTATACAAGTAATTTTTCTATAACAGCCTCTTTTAAAAAAATAATAATTGTCCAACTTGGCGGCAAACAATGAGAAGATACTTATTAAACCTTTCAGAAAAAATAACTGCCTCTTTGACGTAATAGAGGAACATGAATGCTAAAACCCCTTATTAGATCTTCATAAAAAATAAAATAAAATGAAAATAAATAACTTATTAGCCTATTCATCGTTAAATGTTGATGTATATAGATACTCCGTATTATTTAAATATTTGCCAACTCATTATCATGCTGGTGATGATACCTACCTACCATACCCAACCAGCAACTCAAATACATATAGGTGGAAGATAAGATAAATAGATAGACCATGCAAATTGTGGGACAAACTTGTAAACACGGTCAGTTCAATGATGGAGGATGCAATCTGCGATCTTTAATGACCATATAATGAAAATCAGGCCATAAAACTTTGACTACAAAAAGATTCTTGAAATTGGCCACTATCCATCGCTCTCGCTGGGCATAGCTGGCCATTTCGTTGACCCATTTGTCCACTAAGAGGGGGGACTCAAATTGAATGCTTAAAGCGGCCAACATAAAAAGTCAATCAAACTCAATAAAATATTTTCTAATTATTTAAATTTCACTATATTAATTTTATTTTTTCATTTCATTTTATCCGGTAAAATATTTTCGATTAAATAACAAGATATCATTTTCTTTTTTTTCAATATTTCACCAAATCAATTTCTGTCTTTCTACCCCTTATTTTATCAACAATAATAACCAAATCACTAGTTCTTACTAACATATCTATTGGTCTACGCGTGACATGTCCAAACCATTTAAATCGATTTTCTCTCGAGTTATCTTTTATAGGAACTACTTTTACCGTTTCATGAATTTGTTCATTCATAATTTTATTCTTTTGAGTTTTACCACAAATTCATCTTAGCATTCACATCTTCGTCACGCCCATTTTCTGCATATTTTATTTTTTGGTTCCTCAACACTCTATCCCATATAACATGACATGTTTGATGGCCATCCTATAAAATTTCTCTTTGAACTTCAAAAGTATATGCCTATCACACAATACGCCGTTAGTACTTCTCCACTTAACTCATCCTGCTTTTGTCCTATGAATAACATCATCACTAATATCTTAATCTTTTGGGACAATCGAGCCTACATAATGAAACTGATCATTTATAGGTATCTCTTGTCCTTCAATTTCACCACATCCTCGTTTGTCCTCCTATTACTACTAAAATTGCACTCCACATCTTCTCTTTTAGTCATGCTTATTTAAATTCTCTTGTTTCTAGAGTTTATCTCCATAATTCCAATCTAGCATAAATCATCGTCTTTGTCTCATCTACTAAAATAATATCATCTACAAATAGCATACATCGTGATATCTCATCTTATATTTGTTCAGTCAACTCATCCATAACAAGAGCAAATGGATAAGGACTTAGTGATGAACCTTTTGTAACACCACGTATTTTTGCATCACTAAAATTGGTAGAATTATGATAATTAAATTGCTTGAATAAATTATTTAAAAATGGTTATGCATGATTAGGTGATTCGATTATACCAAATGTGTGCATTGAGCAAATAATTAATTTGCATGTTACGTGGATTATTGTTATTTCATAATTAGTGTAACAAAAATGTGTAATTTATTGTAGATCTAGTTCGAGTATGTTCTAGAGTGATTTAGGAACTTGTTTATGCATTTTAAACATCCTAGATTGGATCTGGAGAATATGTACTCCCTTAGGAGAGATTTAGGACCAATCCGAGTGTATTTTCAGACTTGTTTGGGGGCTCGAAATTAGGTATTAAGAGGAGATACGGGATTAAGGGTTTTAAAGGGATAGTAAACCAACTTAATTACACATTCTATCTATTTCTAAATTAACCTAGCAGCCTACTGTATGGGGGAAGTTACCAAACTTGGATAAGAAGAGAGAAGCAAAAGTTCAATGGATGAGGCTTCTAACATCTCTAAATGCATGATTTTTTTTGCAAAACTTTTAATAATATGTTTCTTGATTCATATGCATGTTTCTCATACCAATTACGGGTTATAAAATTTATTGGAGATTGAATCTTAAGTGGATTTGGATATATGGTTGTTTCGAATTTATTAATGTTAATTATGTCTTGAATATTAAAGACCTTGGTGGAAAATCCGAAATTAATATCGTACAATTGGAGAAAATTCTGTTAAAATCCATGTGATAGATGGAATTGAATCATGTATTGATCATAATATTCTGAAAATCTTAAGAGGAGAATTATGTAGTTTATGGGTTTAGACAACTTGTGATATTGGGTTATCATGTGTAGATTGATTATGAAACGATGTATATGCATTTCCTTGATTGTAATATCGTCATGGTTATAAAAATTGAATTGTATAAACCCTTAAAAAAGTTTATGAAATTTTAGGGAAGAAACTCATATTAAAAATTAACAAATCTTTACTCACTGCTAGAAGCGAATCGATTCAGCTCCCAGGGAGAATCGATTCGGCCCGGAGTGAATCAATTCGGCTCAAAGGGAGAATCGATTCCGATCCTAGAGCATGGGTCGGGGTTAGATTTTGGAAATATTCGGGAGATACGAGTCCAAGCGAGTATATAGGAGGTTGTCCAAGTGAATGGATATTTAATTAAAAATGTATTTTGTATTATTATCCAATAAATGGTAAATTTAATAATTAACTAGAGTGTTAATATTCAAAAAAAGATTTATGTTTCGAGAATTATAAAAACGGGTTGTGGTAGTTATGAGGATAATTACCTATGCATATTATCTGATATATATGTACATATTTATTTCTTTTGTGGACATACTTGTGTTCATGGAAGGCGTATCGATTGGGGTTCTATTCGACATCGAACCATGTACCACCCATTGGCTGAGATATGCTAGGCGTAGTATTGGTCGTCATTTTAAACCATACAGTTAGGGGTACCGCTTTGTGATGAGAGAAGCGGGATGGCCGGATCCATCTACATAGTCGAAGGTTTGGGCATAAGATGGTGTACTACGTGGTGATCACTCCACTTATGTGTGTTTGGCTTACGTTCGTTTGGTGAGGGACTCCTACTAATATAATAATAGAGCATGATTTAGACACTGACGGCAGACACCTTCGTGTGTCTTATATATATAAAGGTATATGTATATGCTTATATAAATTGATTAAGAATGAATCAATGTAATGTAATGATGTAAACAACTATTAATGGACACAATAAAATACATAATGTAATGTGATTGTATTACTGTGGGGGTAGTATTGTGGGGTTAGTCTGTGGGACTGTAATAATATGTGTATATATGTACATCCTGATTATATGTGGGCTAGTTGCCTTTATATTGTTATATTAGAGTATAGGCCAAATTTCATATTTGGATTTGGGTTAGAAAATGCATATAATACCACACACAGATGAGGGGTGAGATACTTACTGCATGTAAGAGACGATGGGCTATATGTAATGTGAATTTATTGCATTATTCTATATTAATTTTTTAAGTTAATTCTTGTAGCTTTAGGGCGCTAATTTAAATCATCAAAATTATATTTTGGGTCATCCTAGACAGGAATAGTAAGGCTGGTAGAGCTTCAAACTTGTAGTTTCATGTGCTTAATAGTGAATTCAACTCTTTGATTCTAGCATAGGTTACTACTCTTTATTTCATTTCAGTTTTTATATTCTAGAGATTGTATGGGCATAGGCCCAAGATGTGTTTGTTTCAGTCAGTTATTTTCAGTTATGTTTGGGATAGACGATTTATGATTTATGAGAGTTGGGACTTATTCATTGACACTTATTATTTCATGTTGTTTTACTATGCGTGGATGATTTAAATTAAAATTATATTTTTACAATTGACGCTAAGAATAGTATGAATTGTTAGACGAGCCCAATATTTAGCATATTGTGTTTGGATAACCTTTACTACAAAACGGGGGTTGTTACATATTGATCCATACCTACAATAATTGAGAATTCACTACTCTCTCCAGCTGATGTTCATACTATAGTCGTGGTTCCATCATACATATTCTTAATCACATCAATATATTTACAGATAACTCTTTTTATGGATAACCCATCGTATTATATCTCTTGGTATCCTATCATAAACCTTGTCTAAATCGATAAAAATCATATGAAGGTTCCTTTTTTTCTCCCTAAACATTTTCATTGATCTCCTCAATAAATAATTTCTTCCATCGTTGACCTCCCAAACATAAGCCCAAATTAATTCTCAGATACTATTATATTCTATCTCAATATATATTCAATCACTCTCTCCCAATATTTCATTGTATGAATCATTAGCTTAATATCACGATAACTCTAATAACTTTCTATGTCCCCTTCATTTTTGTAATGGGTACTTAAATACAATTTCTCCATTCATCGGACATCCTGTTAGTCATTATATTTCTATTAAATAATTTTGTAAGCCAAAACGCTCTTTCCTCCCCTAAGCACTTCCAAACCTCAATAGCGATACTATTTGATCCAAAATCCCTCTTTGTTTTAATCTTTTGTTAGATAAATTCTAACCTCTATTGTCCTAATCACTACACCAAATCTGCCTAATTGTCACGGTCATTGACCTTGACAAGTTCAACTTGTCAAGGTCAATGACCGTGACAATTCGGGGCAAGATAACTTTTTTTATTACGGACGTGTCACGGTCATTGACCGTGAAAAGTTCGTTAGAATTGTCACGGTCGTGTCACGGGCCATGACCGTGATAAATTTAATCACAGTTATTAACCGTGACAAAGCCTTGACCATTTTTTAAAAAAAAATTGTCACGGCCAATGACCGTGACAATTCTGGGAAGAATTTAAAAAAAATCTGCTGGGCAGTATGGCCACTGCCACTGCCCAGCAGTATATTTGTACCTGTTATAGCAACATTATATATCCAAATAAACTAAAGATAATGCAAATATATATTCAAAATAGAAACTATATACATGACGATATAATTCAAATGTACCAACTTAAAAATAATGTCACTACATGTCTGGGGTAAATGTGAGGAGGTGAGTAGGCCACACGATATACGAATTGACACACCCACTAATATACATCGTACCGCATTATTCGCGCAACTACAATAGGGAGTTCTCCTTCCCGGGTATCACATGCGTGACGAGCACTTTGGACTCGATCTCTTGAAGCTCACGTCCATGAACTATTCCACCTTGGATGATATTCGGGTCCCTCAACCCCCGCCCTATCCGCTGGCCATCAAATACGTCCAATATGAACACGCTTGGCCATCCAAGTGTCGACATCGATCTGTTGAAGGGATCCAAATAGGGAAGTGGATCATCGAAGTACGCACATGTTGGTGATGAAGCAGCGAGGTCCACATCCTCGTCATCCTGTGCCTCGTCCTCCCGCACCTCCTTCTCCACCACCTTCTCCTTCCATTTCCCCTTACGGTCTCCGCCCAACGTACGCTTCATGAATGAATACATATCTTGGACCTTCGCCTCCAAATAGGACAACTTTGTGTCATGTGATTCCACCGTTCGAGCCAACCCAGTGTCGCTCATCTCCAATCTGACGATCCTAGATTTGGCCACCTGCGAGCTCACCCCCTTGTCCTCCCCTTGCGATCAGAGCCAAGAACTTGGCTGAGTGCGTTTGTGGACAAAGATGCCTTGTCGGCATCAGACTGCGACTCATGCACTTCCTTAAGCTTTGCCTGAAATGACAAAAAACACATGATTAGTAAAATAAGTAAACTAAAAAATTATAACGTAATTAACAAAAAGTAAATTGTCGGATTACTTACAATTGTGGCCGCGACGCTCGGGGACACCTCATTGTCCTTACGCTTCTTCGTCTGAAGAGCCACATAAGTATCGAGCCTATGTGTCTTACGCTTAGGGCCACCCCCTACCCCCTGAAATAAAATAAAGTAAAATTAGTATCGGCCCTGCAAAGTAAAATAATGCAGAATAATATATTTCTGTAGTTATAGAAAAATTAAATTTTACCTTCATCCTATGCTCCACCTCGGCGTAAGACGTCCGACCGGAGTACTGCACGTCCATCTTTTTTTCCCGATTTTCCCTCCCCGATTGGCGAGATGCTAATTTTTGCTCCCCGATCTCATTGTCAATGAACTTTTGCCATTGTGCTAATAAGATCGGCTCCTTCGGCGAGACGGATTCACGCCATTGGATAATGGACTCTCGTATTTTCCTAAAGTACAGTGTCCTCATATTTTTTTTCACGTCTTGTGTTGCTCCCTCAACTGCTCCAAGACGGAATCGCGTAGCGTTGGATCCAAGTTAAATTGTTCTTGTCCAACAAATACAATGTTAGTTACGAATAAATATAAATATAAATATAAATATAAAATGAAATTGAAATATTCATATAAATATAAATATATTACCTGTAGTGCCGCCTAAACAGCGAACTTGAGCTCATATGACACCTCCTTCCAACTCATAAACCCCGGGACGATGACCGTCTTTAGCAGCTCGAGGGATCTCGCTAATAGCTCCGACTTGTTCTCGATGGTAATCCCAAATTGCCATATTTGGGGAGCCTAGGGGCCGAGGAGCCCTCGTCGCCTCCGCTACCACCGAGCCCAGACGACATCATCATAACCAGCATCATCATCATCCTCGCCTTAATACCTGAAGGAGACATTTGCTGTAAAAAAATGTTATTAGTACAGATAAAAAAATTAGAAGAAGACATGTATATATATTGTTCGATATACAAAGTAATTTTCAAAAAAAGTTGAAAAATCCCACCCCCATATGGAGAATAATCCAGTGGTCATGCCACTTTTAAAACTAACCAACCCAACATTTACTAAACAAAATAATCAAACAGCAATGTCAACAATAAATGTGTATCCCGTACTCCTTCTAATTCATCTACTCAATTAATTCATTTCATCAATTTAACTAACAATTAAAGTATACAATTATTAATTTACTAATTTACAATGAGGGGAAATCCTACTTTCATAAGAAATGGGCACTAATTATTAATTTACTTTCATCTAAAACTATACAATTAAAATTACAATTAAAGCTATACATTAAGTAAAATATAAAATATTTTTTTTCTTCTATCTTAACCAAACATACCACTTATAGGCCTACAATAACTTAAATTTAATTAATTTCAACTTCTTGCAACACATAAATAATTTATCATCCAATTCTCCATGAGTTTTATAGAATGTCTATCAAGATATATAAATTATCTAATATATTCTCCATAAAATACGAGATAAACGGGTCTATCGTGTCATTTTTGAGTTATACATGTTCGACATTAACCCAACCCAATTATTATTCATGTTGGCGGGTCGTGTCATATTCGGGTTCGTGTCAAGAAATCGTCAATCCTAACCCACTAACTTCGTGTCGGGTTATCATGTCGTGTCAAAAATTGTCACCCCTACACCCCCCCCCCCCCATCACACCCCCGCCACCACACACCCCTCCCCCCACCACACCCCTGCCCCCCTCCTCCCACCCCCACCCCCACCACACCTGCACACACACACACCCCACCACACCCCCACCACCACACCCCTTTCCCCCCTCACCCACCCCCACCACACCTGCACACACACACACACAACCCACCACACCCCCACCACCCCCTGGCCCCTCCCTCACCACACACCACCACACACATATATACACATGCATATACACATACATATACACACATATATACACACACATACACACACATATAGAAATAAACGAGAAAGAGAGGAAAAAACATACGTTAGAGAGAGAGAGAGAGAGAGAGAGACCTCGAAATCGCTTAGAGAGAGAGAGAGAGGGAAAAACCAAAAAATGGTGGGAAAAAAGAAAGCCTAGGGATTTTTTTGCTGAAGACATTGTCACGATCGTGTGAAGGTCCTTGACCGTGACAATTATTTTAAGTATTGTCACGGTCATGGACCGTGACAAGAATATTTTTCACGGTCATGTCACGGTCTATGACTAGGGGTGTAAGTGGTACGGTTTGGTCGGTAATTAGTAGATACCAATACCAAAACCAAACTCTAGATGGTAAAACCAAACCATACCAGTTTACCACCCGATACACCAAAATCAATACCAAAACCAAATCGCCTGGTATTTCGGTTTTTTTGGTAATTTCGGTTTTTTTCTGGTTTCGGTAAATTCTGGTTTTTTCTGGTTTCTTCTGGTTTTTTTTTGGTTTCGGTAAATTCTGTTTTTTTCTGGTTTCTGGTTTCGGTTTTTTATGTTTCGGTAAACAACATTAAAAGTCCACAAAAACCAAAAACAAAACCAACCAACTTTTTTAAATATTAAAACCAAAACCAACTTTTTTCTGATTTTGATAAATTCGGTACGGTAATTTTGATAAATTCGGTACGGCACGGTAATTTTGGTACGGTTTTTTCTGGTTTCGGTAAATTCGGTACGGTATGGTAATTTCGGTACGGTTTTTTCTGGTTTCATAAAATTCAGTACGTTAATTTCGTTAAATCGGTTTTTTAAATATTAAAACCAAAACCAACCAACTTTTTTGCGATAATTTCGGTTTCGGTAAGACTGGTTTCTGATATTTTAATATATGAAACCAAAACCATTTTTTTCCGGACCAAAATCGTACGGTACGGTAAAAACCCGTACCACTTCCACCCCTATCTATGACCATGACAATACTTTGTCACGGTCTTGTCACCGTCAATGACCGTGACACAAAACAAGTGCTTGTTGTCACGGTCAATGAACGTGACAAGGGTGGCCAACTGAAATGTGACAATTTGGCCATTTTGATGTAGTGAATTCCGTGAGAAAATATATTTTCATCTTTCCATAATCTCATCATTCTTAACTAGGACTCTTGAATTATCACTTTTAATACACTTAACTTTATTGGAATCTTTTATTTTTCTATCCCTAAGTTTGGCAAGCTTATAGTTATTTTTTCCTTTCTTTTGTTCCTAATTTTGTATAAAGATCATCATATGCCTTTAACTGAGTGTCTCTTATAATTTTCTTAACTTTATTTTTAGCCCATTTATATTTCTCAAAATTTTCTTTATTTCTAGTTGTTTGCCATATTTTTAAGCACTCCCTTTTAATTTTGACTATATTTTGTACCTTTTCCTTCTCCCACCAAGTTTATTTAGATTGTGGTCCCCTGTCTTTTTGATTTTCTAAGAATTTCTTTTGATACTCTCCTAATTCATGTGGCCATTTTATCTCATATTATGTTAGTCTCTTCTTCGGTATTCCATAATGATTTATTGAATATTTTACCTTTAAATAGTTCTAATTTCTCTCCTTTTAAGTTCCACCTCATGGTTCATGATTTAATCCTCTCTTTCTGCACTCACGAGTTATTTTTAATATTTATATCCAACATCATTATCCTATGTTGTGAGGTTGATCTTTCTCCCGAGATACCTTATAGCCTTTATATGTTAATCGATGTCCTTTTCTAGTAATGAAAGAAACTATTTGGCTCTTATGCATTCTGATTTATATGTTATTAAGTATTCAAGTCTCTTCTTAAAATATCTATTTACTTGTACAAAATCATAAGCTAGTGCTAAAATATAAGATAGACTCTCCTCCATGGTTCCTATCTCCAAAGTCATATCCTTCATGCACTATCTCATATCCTGCACGATCTTCTCATATATGGCCATTAAAATCTCCCCCATATAGATTTTATCACCTACAGGTATTTTTTGAATCATTTTATCCCTTTGTTCCAAAAATTATACTTTAGTATACTCATATATTCCTACTTGGGGTGCATAAGAACCAATAATATTAATTATATTTTTACCTAATACCAATTTTATAAGTATCAGTCTATCACCTTTCCTAATAACGGTTACGATAGTATCCTTAAGGTTCTTATCTATTGTTATTCTGACTTCGTTCTTATTTCTATATTTTTTCGTATAATATAATTTAAACCTTGTGTTTTTTATATTTCTAGCTTTCTCATCGACCCATTTATTTTCTTGTAAAAAAACTATGTTAACTTTTTTTCTTATCATGATATCCATTAACTCCATCCATTTCCCTATCATAGTCCCTATGTTTCAAGTCGTTAACCTAAGCCCACTATCCTGGACTAGCTTCTTTACCCGCATACGTTCAGATTGTTGCAGGATCCTTGCTGATTTCTCATCGCACCCGCGTGCCGATGCGATTTCCTTTGCTTATTTTTTGAGACACCCAATGGCAGGTACAACACCCCTCGCCTATATTTTGAGATACCTAGTGGCAGACGCAACACTTTGCTTAAGGGAAATGTAGTGACTCTTATTGTGTGTGTGTGTGTGTGTGTGTGTGTGTGTGTGTGTGTGTATACATAGACACACACACACACACACACACATATAGATACCCACACACATAAAGAGAGAGAGAGAGAGAGAGAGAGAGAGGCAAACTCTCATAGATACCAAGTTTACATACTTGCTGGAGAAAAGTTATTTTAAAAAAATATTAGAAAAAAATATTTTTGACTTGAATTTTGTATGTAGTATTTAAACATTTCAAGGGACCTATATAAAAACAAATCAGGTCAAAATAACTGTCTTTTTCTATTTTTAAAAAAATCGATCAAACTTTCACAGCTTTTAAAGTGCTTTAAAAGCTGTGAAAATTTGACCGATATTTTAAATATAGTAAAAAGATTATTTTGAGTTGATTTTTTATATGGGTCCATCGAAATGTTTAAATATCATATAAAAAAATTCAACCAAAAAATAATGTTTTTACTATTTTAAAAAAATCCATATGTAGACTTGGTATGCAAACTATATATGTATGAGCGTCTCTCTCTCTCTCTCTCTCTCTATATATATATATATATATATATATATATATATATATATATATATGTACATTTTTGAGAATTCATTCTTTTACATTTGTATCTGGAATAGTGACTTCCTGGCTTGCAATCTGTTTATAAAAAAATATTTAAATTTTTGAGTTATATCATATAAGAGATACTATCTATATGTTATGATTGATACCCGTAAAAGAGAATGTTAACTTTGATTAATGATGGAAGCAAATGAGTAGAAATCTGAATAAATGAGAGGTTATTGTACATATTCGAAACACTAAGAAAACTACTGTAATAATTCTAATGATGTGTGATGAAGTTAATAGCTGGGAAATTTATTTTTTAACAAAATTATATGTTATAACTTTAATTAAAGCATAAACTTATTCGGGAGGAAAATTATTTTCAGCATAATTTGGCCCATGAATTATAAAGCATGTATTGTTCAGTCTATATCACTCACATTAGATATGAAGTAAGATCCCATTATCTCTCTATCAAAACATTTGTCAATATCAATGTTTTCAATGAAACCTTAGCTATATCACTCCCCCTAAATATAAAGTGAAAATTTTATCTCGAAAACTTGTATTAAAAACACATTTTCCCCTTCCACCCCTCCTATATTAATATTTACCCAAGGCTTAAATAATGAAAAAATATCATCAAACCACTAGAATCCGTTATGGCACATCGTAGTGATGCTTATCTCAGCTTCTAATGTTTACGATTATTTTTTTATTATTATCTCAAATTGAAGTCTAAATGAAATTTGAAGTCTGTGAAATGATTTTTAAAATGTGATTATTTTTATGTCTTAATGAATGTGTCTAATCTGGTTCAGAGGTAATTTTATCCCTTAACTATTCGGAGGAAGATATAGTTGTTAGACCCTTAATCTTTAGAAAAATAACAATTCAAGAGTTTGAACAGTTCAGATTCATGCTTAAGAGGTAAAACCAAATAACCCTAAAAATATGAATCAATTTTGAGTTAAGAGGTTATTTTTTACTATTAATAAAACAATCACATTGGCCTTGAATCATTAAGAGATAAAAGTGTCTATGCATAGCATAAAGACGTAACTAGAAATCCATTTCTTTTGAGATATTTTTTTCCTCTTCTTCTTCTTCTTCTTCTTCTTCTTCTTCTTCTTCTTCTTCTCTAACTGTAATTGTTAAGGAATATTCAATATTTTTGTGAATTAATTAATTGAATAAAATTAATTATATGTGCTTATTGGGACTTGTAATGTCACTATTTATATCTTTATGTGTTATTTAATCAGTATTTGAAATTGAATTTAAGACATGATAATTGATTAATTAATATTTGGACTTGTACTAGTCAATTAGTAAATAACTCAGTCGTTAGCTATTTGCAGTGTTCTAAAAGGCGCGCCTAGGCTCGAGGCTTGGGGGAAACACCTCGCCTTAAGCATTTTACGCCTTATTCTTGGTAAAAGGCTTAAGACACCTTTTTTTTAAAATAAAAATGCTTTAATGAAATGATATCGTCTTTTAAAGGATTTTTTTTAAAAATGGGACTAATATCTCATTCAAAATAATCAAAAGACAAATGGTATCACAAACCTCTCTGCCTCTCGTCCAAAACATGCGTTATTTTCTTTTTTTTTTGTTTTTTCTTAGTATTTAAAAAAAATAATATTTTAGTTTACATATATTCAGACATATTTTAAGGTATGTACCGTTTTAGTATTTTTAATAGCCTTGCTACAGTTAAAAATGTTAAAATACATTAAAAATAGGCCTAAATGCCTTTTCACGCTATTTTACGCCAAAGGCCCACTTCGACTTCTAAGGCTTAAGGCTTTGCCTTCACGCCACGGTCACGCCCCGCGTTTTAGAACCTTGGTTATTTGATTTGGTATATTTTTATATTTGGCTAGTGTGACGCATAGCTGTGACAACCCGCTCAAAATAATAACGGGTGGCCATCCCTATACTACATTAAATCAGGTATCTCAGATGGATCAGTCTCAACATCAACTTACAATACTAAATAATATAAGTTAACTACCCGAAACTTATTAAAAGCGAATGCCAAAAATTTAAAACTTTTATTTAACACCAACATAAAACCGGCCTTGTAACCATAACCAACAATACTACATCTAAATATGATGAGTAATACATACAAACTCCAATAATATATAAGAGTACAATACAATGTACAGCGTCAAATACCCGAATATGCTATCGGGTCACAGACAATAAAATAATCTGAGAGAGAATATAAAAGTGTTAATCTACACGCTTGGGTATAAACCCAAAATACAAAACTGAATCCTAATCTAGATATACAAAAGATAGGAATCGACCAAAACAAAGTGCTGCAACAGTCCGCTACTGCCACAGCTCCGCGAATACACTGGATGGGTAAACATCAATGGCGTCCATGCAGAGGAACACCTAAAATAATACAATATATATACATAGCAGGAGAAAATATAAACGGGTCAGAGCCCGAGTTGAAAACATTTTATAGCAAGTGCATTAAAATTCATAATAATTATAAATGCATTATGACATGATTTAATGGAGTCGCACTCTCCATAATAATCCAACTCACCCCTCCACTAAGGCGTGCAACTAAACGTATGCACGTGATCTCCAAATGAATGCCCAAATCTAATTAGGCAAATAAATCTAACTAAAACCCAATTGAAACCTTTAATTTAAAGTTATCTAATTTATCTCACCATTTACATTTAATTATATTTCCACCTAAAACATATTATTTAATTTCTACTATTAACCCTATCGGGTTCCATACTCTTTCCAACATATAAAACATCCATCGTACATAAACATTTTCTTTACTAGAATTTCTCATATTCTAGTTATGCCATCAATATATATATTATTTATGTATGAGTTATTATCACCTAAGTGCTAAGGACGAAAATTCTCCCAATTCTCAATACTGCTTTGCGTTTCGTGCGTGGGACGTCTCGCAAAGCGAAATCCAAACAAGGAACCCCCCGTTACACTACTCTTGACAGTATTGATTCTCGAGATTCATTATGCCCTCAATGCATAATGCATGTAACCCAAATTCTTATTACTCCGTTAATTAATTTATTATTCCCAATTCCCAATAGTGCACTGCGGTTCGTGCGTGGGACGTCTCGCAAAGCGAAATCCAAACAAGGAACCCCCTGATACAATACTTTTGGCACTATTGATCGTCGAGATGTATATACTATATATATATGAGCATTAAGGACTAACTTATCCTCACTCCCAACATTACACTGCGTTTCATGCGTGGGACGTCTTGCAAAGCGAAATCCAAACAAAGATTCCCTCGTTACACTACTCCTTGGCAATGTTGGTCGTTGAGGTCCATTAAGCCCTCGATACCCAAGTAACCAATCACGACTATAGTATAATAACCATCCAAACAAGCTCTAACTAGAGGACGCAGGCTCACAATGCTATCATCTTCCAGTTTCCCAAACCACGTAGCAAACTGGGAACCACCTGGTAGGGCTAAACGACACCCACCTCGTGATCAACTCACGCACACAACATCCCAGGAAGCGGTCATAGCTCCTAACCAGGAAGTGAGAAAGACACATACCCACGACTTCTCACCCCCAAAATAATAATGTATATCACATAATAATCACCATTGACGACTATTACCTGGGGAATATCCACACCCTGCTCATCGAGCCAGGATGCTCACCCTCATCGCGCGCAACATCCCAATGATAGCAAGGAGGGGGCATGCTTCACTATATATATATATACACCATCACATAAGGTATACATACATCATCACATCATATAAAGATATACCATCATATAAGGTATACCTACCACATCATTTACATATTCATAGTACGCTCTTAGGCGTAGATGAAATAATATTATTGTTTAGTATACTTACCTCTCGATATACTAATCGTCAATTCTCACACATCTTCCCCACTTAGTATACACAATACTATTTCTCGCTTGAAGCTCACATGTCGCTTATGATTATGAATTGTCTCTCAATTCGATTCATGTTAAGGATATTCTCTATCCTAACGTACCTCGATTAGCATTTCTCATTTTTGTGAGACATCTCCCAAATTAATCATTGTTAAGGATATCTCTGTATCCGTATGCACATTTATTAGCATTTATAATTCTCAATCCATAATATGGTTCAATTAATTATATGAATCTTTGAAATTATCCCATTCGAGATTTGATTCTAGGAATCCAATATCTCTAAGCTTATTCTCATTCTTTCATATGAATTCAATAATTATCTCCAAATAGAAACTTCAATAATAGTGGGCTTCCCCACTTAGATTATAAGATAAACTCTAATCGGTATTCCTCAATTTAAGTCAATATGACTCCAATAATTTCTTATGAGGGAAACTCTCTAAAAGTCTCCAAAACATACTCCACATAAATCCTATAGAGGTTCCCAATCGATAACCTCGAACGAAACGGAATGAAATTCTCCCTAGAAAAACATCCCTCAAAAATCCTTGTTTCCGAATCGATTCGGACCAATTCCGAATCGATTCGTCCCTGCGAATCGATTCGGTCTCCAAGGCGAATCGATTCGGGTCATCAGACCTGGGATTCTGTCTCAGGCCGAATCGATTCGGCTGGGGTCCGAATCGATTCGGTCACTCAGACCTGGGCACCTGCATATTTCCGAATCGATTCGGTAAGGGGCCGAATCGATTCGGCTCCTCGGAACTCACGACAATGGCTACTTTTTACTAAGCCAAAAATCCCAAAATTTATTTTAATCATCTTCTCTTCATTTTTCTTCAACCCGATCACATTTATATCATCAATATTCATCCAAGAACACATATAAACTAATTTATAACCTCAAATCCATTTCTACAAAACAAATCTAAGATTATACCCAAAAGTTAGATTTTGATAACTAAACCTAAAACCCCAAAGATTTAATCCACAAATCATGAAATAAATGGTACACAACAATTATTTAGCAAGTTTAATCACTTGCCTCAAGTTCGTAGGGTCTGAATCCTCCTCGAGATCGCGTATTGGCCAGAAAATCCTCTTTCTCTCTCTTTTTCTTCTCTTTTCTTATTCTCTCATTCCACCTTTATATTTCTCTTTCTCTCTATGGAGAATTGATCTCCCATGGGCTTAATAAGCCTTTTCTCCCAAGATACACAACTTTAAATGATAATACACACTTTAAATGACTCGGTAACTTTAATTCGAGCTAAACGACTTAAAAATATTTCGGAACCTAAATAGACCCCAAGTACAGTCATTTTGACTTTCTCGACCCTTCCAGAAACAACTACACCCTCAGAATTTCCATTCGAAACACTTTCTAACAACTTCAATTTTTGACCACAATTGTCAGTTTAATAATTCTCCAAATAAAATAATATTTATTTCTCCCAAAGTAAATAAATTATCGTCTCTAAAGTCTCGGGTTGTTACAAACTTCCCCACTTACAAGAATTTCATCCTCGAAATTCAGCTAAGCCTGAGACTCCAAAGCTTAACTAGTTCTTACGATACGCATCCTCACTAATCTTATACTCAAACCTCTAACTTCCCACGACGAATTTATTTTAATTTGTTTTAAGTTTTACAACATCAATTCATTAACCACTAGGGCACCCATACCCCCTTTATTATTGAGCTTTACTCGTACCAATGATAATGAGGCTTCATTTGCCTCCAAAGTTCCATAGTCCCATAGATATATAAATTATACTAGCATATTAATAGAGTAAAAATTTTGAATGGACCAAAGAAATAACTTCTCTCAATTCTTGACATTCGCCACTTTCATGTGGGGGATGTCTCGCGAAAGAGAAATCCAAACAAGGAACCCTCACAATACACTACTATGTAGCGACGTCGGGGATTGAGAGTTTGTTAAATTCGGACTAGAGTTTGAAAATATTTTGGTGAAAAATCATTTTGATATGGCCCAAAGGCCTATAAAAAGTTTTATTTTGAAAACAGTTTATGTCATACGATATATATATAAAGAGCCTTATGTCCATAGCACAAGGTCTTATCAATCATCATAATATAACAACATGTAGCTCACAAAAATTTGCATAATTATGAGATAAACTTTCCTGCGTCCCAATAATCCACAAATTCTGAACTCTTTTCAGAAATCACATCTTATCTCATATTTATATATTGCCATTTATTAGGATCTTCCATATCTGGAATACAACAATTATATAAGTCTAACATGACTATATAAAAAGAAGAAGTAGCTTTATCAGTACTACTTATCACACAATAACAATTCTTACATTCATAATAAGATTATAGCTCTCTTTGAGCACATCACAAAATTATCTATTCTTTCACAAGATAATAACATAAGAGCCTCACTTGCTTAAAATTCCCTTCTTGGGTCATTACACACATAATAGGGTTATAGCACTACACTCTCATAACTATCTCCCATACGATATTCCCAAAACTTCATATAGTAATAATCCTATTCACAAAGGAAAATTAACTTACATCATCAATCTCTAGTCCGATTGCCCTTCCTCATAATTGGGCACCCAAATAAAGTCCCCTGGTCTAAAATGACCTCGAATCTGTTGTAGGGGTTACACTTTCAAAATTTCATCAAAACGTGGTCCTTTTCCTCTTTTAGTACAATCTCTCTTTTTATGACCTATTTCTTTACAAAAGAAACATCTACCCGCTAATACTCTCGGCCCACCTTGAGGAATAAAATGTTGTTGCGACTCTCTATAATCTAACTTATTCCCACTCGCATTACTGGCACCCTCTTTGCCAAACTTACTTGATGAAATTGAATCTCCAAAGTTCTTACCCTCTTGCGAATGAAGACGATATGCATGACACTGTAACAGTGCCACATTCACTACCTTGGCGAAAGTCTCTAACATTGGGCCCTCTAACAAATGCTGTCGAATTCTCCAATCTAAACCTTGAATAAACTTTGATATATGCTCCTCTTCCATATTTACCTCATTTGGTACTAATTTCACCCATTTAGAAAAATCTTCTTCATATTCTGCCACCGTTCTATTACCTTGAAACACATCCATCAATTTCCTCCTCATTTCCTTCTGAGTTGGGGAAGGAAAATACCTTCGATCAAAAAGTTCCCAAAAATTTATAATTGGTAAAGTATCTCTCTGTTCTGATGTGGTAACAGACTCCCACCATTGAATAGCTTCCCCCGATAACTTAAAGGTGTCTAAAAATTTCTTATGCACCTCAGTACATTCAACCATACGGAGGTGCCTCTGCATACTGTTCTTCCATCGACTTGCAGCCATTGCATCAACTCCCCCTGCAAACTCTGGAGGATGCCCCTTACTAAAATCTTCCTTCACTCTTTCCCATAAGGACGGTCCTAAATGGGTTTGGGTTGCTTGAACGGCAGGTTGCTACGCCATCGTAGAAATGGCAGCAGTTACTGCTTGTTCCACAATATTGGCAACTTCATCTGTAGTTATGTTCCTTTGAGGCATTTGGAGTTCCCCATCCCCTTTATTTTCCCTGACTGAACGACTTCTCTTCGGTGGCATCTGAAACAAGAACAATTGTATCAAAAAGCCTTTCAAATGTTTTCACATCACAGAAGAAATATGGACGTATGAATGCAATAGTCCTAATAATAAGACTCTTCATCAAGAACGCTTACGGAAGATCGTAGTAACCGACACAAATCCTAAAGACACTAGAACCTGATGCTCTGATACCATCTGTGACAAGTCGCTCAAAATAATAATGGGTGGCCAGCCCTATACTACATTAAATCAGGTATCTCAGATGGATCGGTCTCAACATCAACTGACAATACTAAATAATATAAGGCTAACTACCCGAAACTTATTAAAAGTTGAAGCCAAATATTTAAAACTTTTATTTAACACCAACATAAAACCGACCTTGTAACCATAACCAACAATACTGCATCAAAATATGATGAGTAATACATACAAACTCTAATAATATATAATACTACAATACAATGTACAAAGTCAAATACCCGAATATGCTGTCGGGTCACAAACAATACAATAATCTGAGAGAGAATATAAAAGTGTTAATCTACATACTTAGGTATAAACCCGAAATACAAAACTGAATCCTAATCTAGATATACAAAAGATAGGAATCGACTAAAACAAAGTGCCGCAACAGTCTGCTACTGCCACAGCTCCGCGAATACACTGGATAGGTAAACATCAATGGCGTCCTTGCGGAGGAACACCTAAAATAATACAATATATATACATAGCAGGAGAAAATATAAACGGGTCAGAGCCCGAGTTGAAAACATTTTATAGCAAGTGCTTTAAAATTCATAATAATTATAAATGCATTATGACATGATTTAATGGAGTCTCACTCTCCATAATAATCCAACTCACCCCTCCACTAAGGAACGCAACTAAACGTATGCACGCGATCTCCAAATGAATGCCCAAATCTAATTAGGCAAATAAATCTAAGTAAAACCCAATTGAAACCTTTAATTTAAAGTTATCTAATTTATCTCACCATGTACATTTAATTATATTTCCATCTAAAACATATTATTCAATTTCTACTATTAACCCTATCGGGTTCCATACTCTTTCCAACATATAAAACATCCATCGTACATAAACATTTTCTTTACTAGAATTTCTCATATTCTAGTTATGCCATCAATATACATATTATTTATGTATGAGTTATTAGCATCTAAGTGCTAAGGACTAAAATTCTCCCAATTCTCAATACTGCACTGCGTTTCGTGCGTGGGACGTCTCGCAAAGCGAAATCCAAACAAGGAACCCCCCGTTACACTACTCCTGATAGTATTGATTTTCGAGATTCATTATGCCCTCAATGCATGATGCATGTAACCCAAATTCTTATTACTTCGTTAATTAATTTATTATTCCCAATTCTTAACAGTGTACTGCAGTTCGTGCGTAGGACGTCTCGCAAAGTGAAATCCAAATAAGGAACCCCCCGATACTCTACTTCTTGCACTATCGATCGTCGAGATGTATATACTATATATATATATGAGCATTAAGGACTAACTTTTCCTCACTCCCAACATTGCACTGTGTTTCATGCGTGGGACATCTCGTAAAGAGAAATACAAACAAGGAACCCCCTGTTACACTACTCCTTCGCAATGTTGGTCGTTGAGGTCCATTAATCCCTCGATACCCAAGTAACCAATCACAACTATAGTATAATAACCATCCAAACAAGCTTTAACTCGAGGGCGCATGATCACAATGCTATCATCTTCCAGTTGCCCAAACTAGGTAGCAAACTGCGAACCACCTAGTAGGGCTAAACGACACCCACCTTGTGATCAACTCTAGCACGCAACATCCCGGGAAGCGGTCATAGCTCCTATCCGACAAGTGAGAACGACACATACCCACGACTTTTGACCCCCAAAATAATAATACATATCACATAATAATCACCATTGACGACTATGACCTGGAGAATATCCACACCCTGCTCATCGAGCTAGGATGCTCACCCTCATGGCGCGCAACATCCCAATGATAGCAAGGAGGGGGTATGCTTCACTATATATATATATATATATATATATATATATATATATATACCATCACATAAGGTATACATACATCATCACATCATATAAACATATACCATCATATAAGGTATAGCTACCACATCATTTACATATTCATAGTACGCTCTTAGGCGTAGATGAAATAATATTATTGTTTAGTATATTTCCCTCTCGATATACTAATCGTCAATTCTCACACATCTTCCCCACTTAGTATACACTATAATATTTCTCGCTTGAAGCTCACATGTCACTTCTAATTATGAATTGTCTCTCAATTCGATTCCTGTTAAGGATATTCTCTATCCAAATGCACCTCGATTAGCATTTCTCATTTTTGTGAGACATCTCCCAAATTAATCATTGTTAAGGATATCTCTGTATCCGTATGCACATTTATTAGCATTGATAATTCTCAATCCATAATATGTTTCAATTAATTATATGAACCTTCGAAATTATCCCATTCGAGATTTGATTCTAAGAATCCAATATCTCTAAGCTTATTCTCATTCTTTCATAAGAATTCAATAATTATCTCCAAATAGAAACTTCAATAATAGTGGGCTTCCCCACTTAGATTATAAGATAAACTCTAATCGGTATTCCTCAATTTAAGTCAATATGACTCCAATAATTTCTTATGAGGGGAACTCTCTAAAAGTCTCCAAAACATACTCCACATAAATCATATAGAGGTTCCCAATTGATAACCTCGAATGAAACGGAATGAAATTCTCCCTAGAAAAACATCCCTAAAAAATCCCTGTTTCCGAATCGATTCGGGCCAATTCCGAATCGATTCGTCCTTGTGAATAGATTTGGTCTCCAAGGCAAATCGATTCGGGTCATCAGACCTGGGATTCTGTCTCAGGACGAATCGATTCGCCTGGGGTCTGAATAGATTCGGTCACTCAGACCTGGGCACCTGCATATTTTCGAATCGATTCGGTAAGGGGCCGAATCGATTCAGCTCCTCTGAACTCACGACAATGGCTACTTTTTACTAAGCCAAAAATCCCAAAATTTATTTTAATCATCTTCTCTTCATTTTTCTTCAACCCAATCACATTTATATCATCAATATTCATCCAAGAACACATATAAACTAATTTATAACCTCAAATCCATTTCTACAAAACAAATCTAAGATTATACCCAAAAGTTAGATTTCGATAACTAAACCTAAAACCCCAAAGATTTAATCCACAAATCATGAAATAAATGGTACACAACAATTATTTAGCAAGTTTAATCACTTGCCTTAACTTCGTAGGGTCTGAATCCTCCTCGAGATCGCGTATTGGCCGGAAAATCCTCTTTCTCTCCTTTTCTTCTCTTTTCTTCTTCTCTCTTCTCTCTTTCCTCCTTTCTATTTCTCTTTCTCTCTATGGAGAATTGATCTCTCGTAGGCTTAATAAGCCTTTTCTCCCAAGATATACAACTTCAAATGATAATACACACTTTAAATGACTCGGTAACTTTAATTCGAGCCAAACGACTTAAAAATATTTCGGAACCTAAATAGACCCCAAGTACAATCATTTTGACTTTCTCGACCCTTCCAAAAACAACTACACCCTCAGAATTTCCATTCGAAACACTTTCTAACAACTTCAAATTTTGACCTCAATTGTCAATTTAATAATTCTCCAAATAAAATAATATTTATTTCTCCCAAAATAAATAAATTATCAACTCTAAAGTCTCGGGTTGTTACAATAGCAAGCCCATTTTAGTTCAAAATGGTATAATTTAAACCTTTTGGGTTAGTATAGGACCTAGGTGGGTTTTTAGACTATTTAAAGACTATTATGAACCTTTTGTTAGTGGCCCATTTGGAGATCAACCCTAATCTCATGGGTTAATGGTCGTAAGAAGTCATTAGAAACCTCATTTATCGCAACACATAATTAGGAAGCAATTTATGAGGCTCGAGAGAAGGCACACGACGAGGAGAGGAGAAATTGGAAGATTTGACTTGTTTTTCCTCCAGAAATCAAGAGGCAAGTTTATATAAAATATGAGTATGATTGTATATGTATTAATATTGTGATTATTTATTGAAATCTGAATATAGACATGAAGTAAACTCAATAGAATGGCTAAATTTATTAATTCTAAGGTTAACCTAGGTTAGATAGTAATTGAGTTAGTTTTCATTACTAACTTAATTGATTTTGTCATTAATAAGAACTAAAATTATTAGAAGATGGTTATATTATGTATTATTATTGGTAATTAGTTAAAAGCCTATGAACATATGAATTGATACCTTAAAATCATTACTTGATTAATGAATTTTTTTCAATTTAGGTTTCTTGAATTATGAATTAGGTTTTCGTTGAATCTTTGGTTTTAATGATTGAAATAGGTTCCAATTTTTGTTTTGACGCGTTTTGTCATTTGGACATTTATTGGGTACTTAGAAAAAGATTTTGTTCTCATTAATGATGGAGAGAGAAAATAGGGTTAAAGATAAATAATTCCATAAAAAATGAGATGGGTCTATTCTGGGTCGATCGATCGATCGATAGTGGCAGGAAGGTCTAAGGTGGGGATTTTGGTTTTTGGTTTGGATTTTTGGATTTTGGAGCTCGGGGTTAGTTTTATTTGGACTTGAGTTCTATTAGGTTATGGGATAAATTTAAAATCTAATATTTGAGGTGTTGCAGATTAGTTGGTTATTGTGAATTTGTTGATTTAAACATGTTAAAATGAGGATTAGGAATTTTATTATAAACCTGTGCGTAGGGTGGTTGGTAATTGGTAATTGGGAAGCTTAGAGGATTGGGGTTTATTGATCAAAATTATTAAGTCATTGGGATTAAGTATTGGGGTTTATATCATTTGGGTCAGTTTAGGAATTTGTCTAAAAATCCCTAAGGGAGGGTAGTTATCACATTCAATGGTTTTTTATTTAGATTTTGTGTGGATTAATACCTAGATGGAATGCCTTGAGAGATTGGATTAAACTAATTAAAATTGGATATAATTGATATATGAATTTTAGGGTATAGTACGGTGAGACTATGCCTAGATTCATGAACCCGGGAGGTTAGGGTTAGTGTGTTATGGGATGAATACAAGGTTATATATGTGTTATATTTTTTTATGATAGCGATGATAATATGAACCGATAGCGTTGTGTAGGTATGGGCATGTGAATTACCTTAATACATTTTTTAGGGTTATGTATATGTTGTCTCTAACTCATTAATGAGGGTTATGTATGTATTGGATCCTTGAGATAAAGATAAGTAAATAAGTGGAGAAGTAATTAAGCGAACATAGCCAATAGTCATGTACGATAAGAATCCTGAAAGGACATCCCATATTGGCTCGTCCCTAGACCCCATAATAAAAAATCAATTAGTTGTCTTCCTATGAGCTACAAAAAATGCTTTTTCTTGGAATCATGAATACTTTCCTGGAATTGATCCAACCATTATTACTCATAAGCTCAACATAGTCAATGAAGCAAAGACAGTAAAGAAAAATCAAAGGGTATTATCGGAGGAGAGCATAGTAATTCAATAATAAGTGGCCAAGATAAACAAAACTGGCTTTATTGACGATGTGATGTATCCCGAATAGCTAGTAAACGGGGTAATGGTACCAAATAAAAATGACAAATGACAGATGTGCGTGAACTTCACAGACTTGAATAAGTATGTCCTAGGATTATTATCCTTTTCCTCAAATTGATCAATTGGTGGACTCATCCATTGAGCAAGAACTAATCAGATTTATGGATGCTTATTCTAGATATAACTAGGTTAAGATAAAGATAATACCTCCTGTATCAATAGCCGAGGTACTTTTTGTTACAATGTTATGCCCTTCAGACTAAAAAATGTAGTCGTCACCTATCAAAGGTTGGTGAATAAGGTGTTAAGAAGAAAATATGTAAGAATATAAAAGTTTACGTAGTCGACATGCCAACTAAAACTGTGAAGGTAAATGACCATGTCAAATACCTTAGACAAACCTTAAATTAATTGAAGAAATATCAAATGAAATTAAATCCGACCAAATATGTGTTCGGAGTCAAGGTTTAAAATTTTTTGAGTTTTATTGTTAATCAAATAGGCATAGAGGCCAACCCTGACCAGATCTATGAATTGATCAATGTGTATTCTCCTATGTGAAAGAAGGAAATATAAAGCCTAACAAGTCATGTGACAACTTTGAAAAAAAAATTATATCCAGAGCAATAGATGAGTGCCTCCCATTTTTCAACGTGATTAAAACTTTTGAATGGAGAGAGGAATGTCGAGAAGCTTTCTTGGATTTAAAAAAGTACTTGGGGTCATCTCTATTGTTGCCAAGATAAATACTGGGATAAAAACTATACTTGTATTTAGTTATGTCTGAGGAAGTAGTTAGTTCGACTCTAATCATAAGTGATGAAGGAATTTGAAAACCAGTATACTATACAGTCAAAGTTTTTTTTTATTACAGAAGTGAGATATTCAGAATGGAGAACTTATTTTTTGCGATGATAGTGGCATTAGGGAAGATGAAGTAGTATTTCGAAGCCCACTCTACACTGATCTTCCACTTAGGCAAATGATCCACAAACTCAAGAAGTCTAGAAGATTAACGACATAGGTGATAGAGATTGGAGAATATGATATCACATATGAGCCTAGGAGTGTTATGAAAGGCCAAACCTTAGTCGATTTTAGTGTAAAATTAACCTATGAGGATAATAGACCAGGAGAGAAAATCCAAAGACCATCTGAACAACCTACTGTAGTTCCAGCCTAATAGATCCAAAGATCAACCGAGTCTTAGCCCGACCAAAATAGATTGGATGCAGTAATGAATTTCCTAGAAAACTGTTTATAGAACATTTCTTAGTAAAAGGAGAATTTGAACACATGCTACAAGTATGGAAGATATTCAAAATGCATCATTATATACAAGTGGTAGCGGAGTTGAATTGATGTTCAACACACCTAATGGAGGTGCATAGAATATTCTCCTCGTTTCAAATTTAAAGCATCCAACATTCAAGAAGAGTATGAGGCTTTGATTGTTGGATTGTATTTGGATGTACGACTTGGAGTCGAGCATATAATGGCTCACAGTGATTCACAACTAGTAGTAAACCAACTGCTGAAAGAGTATGAAACAAAAGAATGGAACATGATGAAATATCTTGCAAGAGTGAAATTATTGTTGTTAAAGATAAAACACTCCAAATTATTAGAATCACCAGAATTAAAAATATAAAAGAAGATGCATTAGCTCGTCTTGCATCAACCACCAGAGCCTATATAAGGAGAACTATGTTTGTAGAGATATTATTGTAAAGAACCATTGACATGGAATATGTCAACTTGTTAGAGCTAACCAAGATCACACATGGGGTAGATCCAATTATAAGACATTTAGAGGAACTCATTCTTCCAACGACCAGAAGGAAACAAGAAGACTTTGTTACAAAATGACTAAGTTTGTCATGGAAAGGGGAGTGCTATATAAAAGAGGTTTTACAGTCCTATTGATGAGATGTATTCAACCTATGAAAGTGCCAACTTAGTTAAAGAAATACATAAATGATCATGTAGTGACCACGCAACAGGATGGAAACTCATAAAAAGAATACCAATATAGGGATATTATTTGCTAATAATGAGGAAAGACCATGAAGAATACACACAAAAGTGCGACAACTGCCAAAGATTCAATGTGATACACAAGAGACCAGGAACTGAGCTGGTGACGATCACAACACCTTGGTCGTATTATCATTTGGGGTATGAAACTGGTTAGCCCACTACCTAAGACCAAAGGAAAATTCAAATATCTAGTGGACGAGGTAGATTATTTCCATTTTATATAGTAGAGTTTGAGCCACTCATAGAAATGACCTATTCTAAGGTCTTCCATTTTATATAGAAATATGTGATATGCAAATATTGGATCCCACATGCATTAATTAATGATCATAGCACCTAATTTGACAATTATGATTTTCAAAACTTTTGTGGTAAGACCAAAATCAAAAAGCTGCATTCATCACCATCTCATCCACAATGTAATGGGAAGACAAAGGTCACGAAGAAAACATTGCTAGATGGAATAAAGAAAAGGTTGGATTAAACCAAAAGGAATTGGATAAATGAACTACAAAATGTGACGTAGGACTATAGGACAACACCACAAACATCGATATAAGAAACCCTTTATACATTAGCCTTTGGTAGTGACTCCATAGTTCAAGTTAAGGCCTCCTAAGCTAAAGAGTCCTCAACTTTGATTCCCCCTAGAGTTATTTTGCCATAAGGCTGGGTCTAGATAAGATAAAGTAGTCATAAATGTAGTAGCGCTTATGGTAGCATCCCATCAGCAGTGAACAATAAAATTTTATAATAAAAGAGTCAAGAAGGTGACTAAAATTTGAAGAAAGTAAAGTAGAAATCTAATAAGCTAGAAGCTAATTAACACCGTCATTACCATGTGGTTGAAGTCATACGACCTGTTACTTATAGTATTGAAACCTTTGAAGAAGATCTATTTAGGAACCCTTAGAACTCCAAGCACCTCAAGAGGTATTATCATTAATGAAATCTTTTTATTAATAGAAAATATGAATTTAATAAGGAAAGTCAAACAAGTTGTAAGAACAAAGGTCATTAATGAGAATGTCCATTACCATAAATTTAGTTTCATGGTTATCAAAATCCTTTTGACATAATGAGATGGGAAATAAGCTATCGCCTAAAAGATCTTGGGTTAAGAATAAGGACAGGTCAATTAAAGCCAACCCAATTGACCAAAGCATGTCTTTGATTGCTTAAAACTCTTTTAAGATGAGGTTAGATAAAGCCAACCCAATTAGCTAATGCATGTATTGGACTTCACAATATCTTTGGACAGATTGGCTAAAGCCAATCCAATTAACCAAAATCATGTCCTTGACTACTCAATAATATTAGGTCATGTCTACTTAAGCTGACCTAATTGATGAATGCACGTCTTTTATTGCACAAAGCCTTTAGAAGAGGATGCGATGACAAGATCTGGTCATATAACTTTCCTAACAGGATAACTAAAATAGTTCATCCGTAGGGAACAATTAACCCAAGGTTATGATGAAAAGATCCAGCAACATAGACAAAAGGCAAAAAAATATAGGCAAGACCCAAATAAACTACGGATTAAACCACAAAATTGGCTAGATCCAATCATGAAATGAGATAAAATACTTAAAAAATTGAACATAATTCATGATGAATAATATAAAAAAATTTCATTGATATCAAAGATAAATTATACTATTCCCAGTCACATTTAGAATAATTGGAACAAATTAGTTCAACAAAAATAAATCAGCGTGGAAGAGAATAATGGGGGATAATTTGATTCAACTTACCATAAACGCCTTGTGAGAAGAAAAATTCCAAAAATTATCTACATCCAAATTTTGCATGAACTGCAAGTCAGGGGTATAGCCTACATAACCTAAGACTTATGAAGTATTAGTAGAATTAAAAAAAATATAACTTTTCTTTGTAAGGAATTTCTCCTTGGTTATTAGAGGGTCAAGATCATAAGTCTCAATATGACCATAAGGAGATGAAGAGTCCCCCCTATACAACCTTTAGCAGATCAACCATCAATGACAATATTTTTTTGGATTAAACTTGGTCAGTTTGGGATCCTTAACAGACGGATCATCCAAAGACCTTTTTCCTGCTTCTTTACATATCTTCATATACTTGATTTTTTCGTTGTCAACAATTTTATTCTTCTTTTCCTTTTAAGCGGCTAATTTTTATTCTTCAACATTTGTAAGTTGATTTCTTTCATCATTTCTCTTCTTAGTATGAGATTTATCCATATCTTTTTATTAGTTGCTCACTAGGAAAGCTTTTCGAGATATATAGATTGGACTTTTTTCACTTTATCTTGAGAAGGTAGGATCCATAACAAATGAACTAGAATTTGGAGTTGATGTTGCATAGAAAACATGGAAAAAACTCCTTAGTTATAATTTTGATATGAAGTACAAGAGCACATAAAAAAGGACGAACAAAGATATGTAAGAACTTTTCACCTTCCTTGACCTTCTGATCGGCCTCATTATGATTCCATTCAACACGTTCGATCTTCAAGTTAATTTCTCCTTCTTCATCAGGACTCTCCTCCTCATCATCATCTAGCCTTGGTGGCTTATAAGTGTCAAGATAATTAGTACTATTGCTTAAATAGTTCATCATGGACCCAAATTTCTTGGGGGAATATACATCCTTGAAATACTTAGGGTTCAAAGTGAAAACTCACCTAATTATCTTTACCAGCCTCTTATCCAATGATGGGGCCTTTTTAGCAATCAAATCTAAGGAGCACCAATCCCTGAAAATGCTAATACCTATTTTTAGGTCACTGGGAAAGAAATCTCAAGCACCAGAGATGTAGGAAAAATTTATTTTCCAGTTGTGATTGATACTTTAGGTGACTTGGACTATTTTGATATTGGACTTCAAGGAGGAAAATAGTAATATCTATGGGTTTTACGGTCATCATTCAAACTATACACATAGATAAATATGTCTCCATTAGTGTTAAACCAAAAATATTTCATCCATCCTACTATAAAACTATAGGCGTTTCGAGTAATCAGGGTAAAGGCCGCTCCATAACACTTTAACATAGATATTATTAAGGGATGGAATGGAAGGGAAGACAAACTCTTGCTTGGAGTGTCGAAAGAGGAAAGTAAACCTCATTGTCATATGTCCTGTCATAAGCGCTTTCCTCTGGGCTAGGTGACATAACTCGAAAAGTGTCTCTAATGTGCGTTCACTCTAGCTCAAGTGCAAGCCTATCGCGTTAGTAATAAACCTGGTAAGTCGGGATCGTATCCACAAGGAAATAGGACAACAGAGTTGTGATAATGTTGGATAGATAAGGAGATCCTAACTCTGACTCTAAAAGAAAAAGAAAATTGATTTGATTTGTGGAATGACTATACTAGATGCAATTATGAAATTATGCAAAGGTGCAATTATACTAATTTACCTAAAATACTGATGAAGAATGATTTGAAACTTTAAACTATAAATGAGAAAAACAGGACGGGAATACAATCCCCCAACCCTAGTGTATTGCAGTCATAATACTAATCTTAAATTTAACTGATTAATTAGACCCATAATTTAGTACTCCCAAGCATTATGTATATGAGGTTCAAGCCCGCATCATACTTAATCTGAGGATAAGTAAATCGGTATTACTATAGTTACACTCGAATTGCACTCTAAAGCATCCCGATTACCCGGAAGTAAATGATATCTAAACATATACAATTGTCGTGTTCCTACGAAATACGGTCGTATTCAATCACTAAATTCAGAGGATTAATGTTATACACATGCGACTATCACATCAGGCTGGGTTCATGCATCCCGACCTTAGAAAATATAGCCTAGCATGCTGAAACTAATGAAAACAACTTTTGATGTGCAGAAAACCATAATTAAACTAAGGAAAATTTGTAGAATGATGTAGAATGGAATTGGACTGAAGAAAATTAACTTCTAATCTTACCAAAGCAGTAAAAGCAGTAATTAAGAACACTTGCAATCACGAAATTCTGAACAATCTTCAACTTTGAAATTACAAGAATAAACTATCTCTAAACTAGGGTTTTCTGAAAAGAATGGAAAATTATATTAATTCTCCGTCCTTAAGAATGATAATAAAACGAGTTTATATACCCTACAAGACTCCAAGAGTTTTAGCTTCACTAGGAATCTCCATTAGAGGAAGATTAGAAAATTAAAATTGCGACATCCGGACCGATCCTACGCTCCTTCGAACCGGTTTGCCATGATCCGGACCGGTCCTATCCTCCTTCAGACCGGTTTGCCTTGAATGTGGACCGGTTCTTTTATTATTGGGGCAGATCGGTCTGGGGCGGACCGGTTCTTTTTATTTTCTTCCTTATTCGATTTGCCTTCGATCCGGGTTCTCTGGAATGTGACAGTGCGGATCGGTTCTTTTAATTTTTGTGCGGACTGGTCCTGTGCAGACCGGTTCTTTTAATTTCTGGGCGGACCGGTCCTGTCATTATTTGACTTTTTCTTCTATCTTTGACTGCTCACAACTTTCACACCGAAACTCCGATTGAGGTGCCTCTTTTTCCAGTGTTCTTATAATTGAAAGATCTTCAACTTTCCAGTTGGCCCCACCTCTAGAATAAGGCTGAAAAATTATGAAAATTCCCTTTACTCCCCGTTTCTTGGTTTCCTTTCACTCTTTTGACTTCTCTTTGGCACTAACTTGCATGAAATACCTGTAAAACACATAAGAGAAACATAAAATACGAAATACTTGCCAAAAAGGGTTAGTAGCCTAAATATAAGCCAAATCCAAACTATTTACACCGCACGAGATCATAAAAATACCGAAATTAAGGGGATAAATGTGAAGAATTTATGCCTAATCAAATCCTCCTAACTTAGAACTTTGCGCGTCCCGAGCAATGTAAAAGAATCCTAGAAAGGCTTAACTCTTGAAAATAATTTTATTGGGATAGAATACCTTTTTCGCGGGCAAGCTATTGCATTTAGCTTATTCAACAAGCCTTTAAACCCCTAGGTCACCCTAGTAGGACGAGTTGTGTCTCGTGAGGGTTTACAGAGAATATACCCACAAAATTCGACTCAAAGAAACTTCAAAATATGCAAAAATTGTATAATTCAAACTTTCCCAGAAAATAGTCATCATCAAGTCATATTTACAAGTCTCAAACTGTAGTGCGTGTGTACGAAGCCAAAAATTTAACCGCGGATTTCCACCGATTGACCATTACATTACTTATCCAAAAATTCGTTTTGATTCAATATCTCACGAAATGCTCTCTTAAATGAATCACTCAGAATGTGGCTATTCTCTCGGTATGCATGACATAAAGAGAAATATAATGGACTCAAAATCATGCACACAATTAGAAAGATGGAAATTTTATAGTGATAGGATCTCATCAACTGAATGCGGTTTTAAAAATGGGAACATTATCTCTTATTCACGCATTATCTCTTTTATTTTCTTTTGGTGTATTAGCTCTCCACGTGGTAACCAATTTCGCAATTTAGACTCAGTTAGGACTTTTTCGGGTTTTAAGGTATATGGGGTAAAATGAAAATCTTAGGGAGGATTGGAATTAGAAAAGTAATTTCTGATGTCCATTTGTGCTTTTTTCGGGCTATTGCTCATTTTCTTCTTCTTTTTCTCTAATTTTTTTCCTTTTTTCACTTCTTTTCTTTTCTTTCTATTTTTCTTGAGCATATCTATTTTTTTCTTTCCCTATTATATGCACTTTTCGGACTTAACTTATGAATTTTTTCATTTTTCGCAATCCCGGGCTATTTGGGTTTTTCGGGTTATCAAACGAAATGGAAAAGTTTATTTGGATCAATTTGGGTTGCAAAGTGGGTGATTTTTTGCTACTTTTTTTGGCCAATATTTTTGGGTGACAAACGAGGGCCTACTTCATTGTCCAAAATACCAACTACATTACCATATGCGAGATAAATTTAAGTTTAGAGATCAATTTTGACACATTTTTCAAAGCAATATCACACACGATTTTCATAACCGATCAAAATGAAAGGATTGAGATCCTCGACAACTTTTTAAGCGCTGAAAAGAACTTTGAGTTAACAATTAACTCGGATTGATTTAAAAACTCGCAAAAAGTGATAGGCTCGAATCTCATCGGGTTTGTTAATCTCCACACTTATTCGTTAACTCGTCAATTTTCGCTCAATTTCCATCTTTGGTCAATTTTGGCTTTGTGTATTGCAATTTTACAACTTGAGACTTCAAATCCAATTTTAATGATATTTTCGAAAAATTTGAATTCCAATTTTTATTTATTTTGAAAAAAAATATTTTTGGATTTTTCAAAGTTTTATGATTTTTTTGAAAATTTTGGGCATTTTTGAAAATTTGTGAAGTTTTAGAAATATGCACTTGTCAGCCCCCTAACTTAGACTTTTGCATTGTCCTCAAGCAAAAAGGACTAAAATCTAACTTAAAGTGAATAAAAAGTGCGAGAAAATAAAACAAACAAATTATTAAAATGCAACAAGACACTATATGACACTCATGCATGACTCAAAAATACAACAACAATCACTCCATATGCGTCGGGGGTGAGACGCCCTCTCATCTCTCCACAAACTCACCCGACCCCACGCACGGGGTTCGATGCTCTCCTTGTCACTCCCGTCTTCATGTCATATACCAACAATCGGAATAAGTTGGGCCCTTGCCCATAAATAAAGGAAAGACCGGGAGACTCATCGCGACTGCTCGGAAAGGGATACCTGGGATGCTTACTCAAATCATAGCTTGCGTGCACCGACTTGGAGGGAACTCCTAATTTTTGTTCAATTTTTGGAATGCATGGGTTGGGCTCTAAGTCGGACGAGACGCAACTTTTCTTTTCTATCGCCTTCGGGCCATAAAATGGTATGGGTGGAGGGTCATTGCGAAGAAACTCATCAGATTTATCTTTCCACTCTCTCTCTCCTAAATGACTATGTGAATCCAATAGAGGTTGGACTTCATCGTTAAGGCTCTCATCTACCTTCCAGAATTCTCTCTTAAAGTTCGCTAGGCTCTACTCCTCTAGCTGTCTCTCTTTCTTTGTTTCCACATTCTTCCTTCCTCGCTCCATTTCAACATTATTAGGTGGTGTGGGTGGGTAGTACTCGAGAAGAAAAATATCTATCGTGTCTTTCCATTCGCTTTCCTATAAGCACTCATACGAACTTATCCCTATGCCCTCTAAATTTTCGCTCTCACTTGATGTAACAAGGCATACCCCTATCGGCTCTCGCGTGTGGGTCCTCCCATGCTCGTGTGCTGCTCCTAAAAGATCCGTCTCTCGCGGTTCTCCTTTGTCACCCTCGTTCTTGATATTATTAAAAATATTTGTATCGAGGGTCATGTTCCCAAATGTTAATTGCATCCGCCCACTCCGATTATTGATGAGTGCATTAGCCGTAGCTAAGAATGGGTGACTAAGGTAATGGGAACATGATTGCTCGGGAGAATGGAGGGCTCCTCATCCTAAATGACAAAATCCACCGGGAAGTAGAAAGTGTCACATCCTCAATGATTCCCCACGGCATCTTCACAGAACGATCCGCGAGCTGGAGAGTCATATTTGTGGGCTTGAGGGCTCCCAAATCGAGTTTCTTATAGATGGAATAGGGTAGAATGTTAACACTCGCTCCTAAATCTATTAGTGCACTTTCGATTAAGTTCTTCCCCATGATGCACAAAATGGTGGGTGCATCCGGATCTTTATACTTTAACGGAAGGTCACTAGATAAAACTAAATTGACATTCTGGGCCAAAAAGACATTCTTATTTACCTTTAGCTTGTGTTTCACAGTGAGGAAGTCCTTAATGAACTTAGCGTATGCAGAAATTTTCTGTATGGTCTCGAGAAAAGGTGAATTAATCTTTACTTGCTTAAGTACATCCAAAACATCGTCCCGAGAAGTGCCTTTGGAGTGCGGGACCAACCGTTGAGGGTATGGGGCAGCGATGGGGGGTTTCACTACTACCTCGAGCTCACTAGTTCCTTCTTTATCACTCTCATTCAAGGGGACATCTTCGGCCTCTTTCCTTTCGGGCGAAATATCCTTGTCTTTGGTTTTATCGTGTGGGGGAGGTGACAAGTCAAATACTCTCCCACTATATAGAGTGGTAATTGCGCTACATTGCTCCGGATGGTCATGGGATGTGGATCTAACACTAGTTTGACCTTGGGGAGGTCTTTGGCCCTGGGCAAGAAACTTGCCCATCTCTTGGACACTCAACGAGGATTGTATCTTTGACAGATTTGCATTTATGTTTCTGATCAGGCGGTCATATCTAGCATTGGTTGCAGTTTGGCTATTGATAAATTGATTCATAGTATCCTCGAGAGTTCTTTGCGGTGGAGGGATATATTCTCCTTGAGGTGGTGGTACTTGCACATGTCCTTGCATGTGTGGAGCTTGTTGAAAGTGTTGTGGTGGAGGAGGGGCAACATGTGAAGTAGGGTTCATTGCAGCATGTTGTTTCCCATAGCTAAAACCATGATGGTTTTTCCATGAAGGGTTGTCAGAATTCCCGTGCAGTGCACCGAAATTACCCTTAAACCCTCCTATACCACTAACTTTCTCTTGAAGCATCACTTTGTAGGCGGGTATAGTCGGGCATTCCTCAGTAGAATGACCCGCCGCACAAATCGCACACACCTTCTCGACGGGGTTTGGTATGGATCCAGTTGGTCCTTTTCCATATATCTCGCATAGGTCTTGAAATCCTTTCTCAAGTATATCTAATCGACTGTCCGTCATAGAATTCTAATCTACGTGGAATAGGCCGAACGCCAATGGAGTGGTGGTCACTTGACGATTTCAATTTTGAGCATTAGGATCATAACTATCCCACGATTGGGTAGTCTCAGTTACATACCTCAGGTGATGCTCAGCATCGTGGGCGTCTAGTTCGACAAACGGACCACTACCCACGGTTTCAACGAGTTGCTTAGAATTAAGATTCAGCCCATTATAGAGAAAATAAATGATTTGAGCTGTATCAAATCCATGATGGGGGCACGAAGTAACTAACTCATTGAAACGCTCATAACATCGATGAAATAGCTCATTTTCTGATTGTCTGAATGCTTGAATTTGAGCCTTTATGGAGATTGTTCGATGTGGAGGGAAGAATTTCTTGAAAAATCTAGATTGCAACTCGTTCCAAGATGGGATCGAGCTTGGAGGTAAAGACCATAGCCAGGTCTTAACTTTATCTTTTAGTGAGAAGGGGAAGATTTTGAGGCAGATCACCTCTTGTGTCCAAGTTTGATCATTTAGGGTATCACACACATCCTCAAATTCCCTAATATGGAGATATGGCTTTTCAGAATCCATACCATGGTAGTGGGGTGACATCTGGATCATTCCATTTTTAAAACGGAATTGCTCGGCATTATACGGGAGTATAATGCATCCCGGAGTGACAGTACGCTTGGGATATAAGACTTCCCTCAGTGGGCGGTATGGGGACTCTTCCTTACCGACGACTTCACTACCGTGTTGCGACATCTCTCTCTCTTAACGACTCAGTGCTCTCACTTGGTGTGGTCGAAGCGTGCTCGGAAGTGTGCCCTAAGAAGGAAAACGAAGTGTTATTTGAGATTGAGTGTGATGGTGTGGGAGGTGAAATCCAGAACTGTGGGGCGTTTGGAGTGTGAGGGCTATCAGGGTCGTACTCAACTATTGGATTTTCATGAATGCTGGTTGGAGTACTATGGGGTGTGGGAGTAAGTTCAGAATTTTGCATTAATAGCTTATGAGAGATGATGATGGATCTTTTTGTGATTTTTGAATTTTTTTTATGTTTTTGGATTTTTGGAAATTTTTGGTCAAAGTTTTAGATTAACTCAATCTAATCCCAAGTCTACCTAATTCCCCAGCAACGGCGCCAAAAACTTATCGCGACTCGAAAAGTGTCTCTAATGTGCGTTCACTCTAGGCTCAAGTGCAAGCCTGTCGCGTTATTAATTTACTAGTAAATAGGACAACAGAGTTGTGATGACGTTGGATAGATAAGGAAATCCTAACTCTAACTCTAAAAGAAAAAGAAAATTGATTTGATTTGTGGAATGACTATACTAGATGCAATTATGAAATTATGCAAAGGTGCAATTATACTAATTTACCTAAAATACTGATAAAGAATGATTTGAAACTTTAAAATATAAATGAGAAAAACAGGACGGGAATACAATCCCCCAACCCTAGTGTATTGCAGTTATAATACTAATCGTAAATTTAACTAATTAATTAGACCCAGAATTTAGTACTCCCAAGCATTACGTATATGAGGTTTAAGCCCGCATCATACTTAAACTGAGGATGAGTAAATCGGTATTACAATAGTTACACTCGAATTTCACTGTAAAGCATCCCGGTTACCCAGAAGCAAACGAGATTTAAAGATCTACAATTGTCGTGTTCCTACGCAATACGGTCGTAATCAATCACTAAATTCATAAGATTAATGCTATACACATGAAACTATCACATCAGACTGGGTTCATGCATCCCGTCCTTAGAAAATCTAGCCTAACATGCTGGAACTACTGAAAATAATTTTTGATGTGCAAAAAACCAAAATTAAACTAAGAAAAATTTGTAGAATGATGTAAAACGGAATTGGACTGAAAAAAAATAAGTTCTAATCTTACCAAAGCAGTAAAAGCAGTAATTAAGAACACTTGCAATCACGGAATTCTGAACAATCTTCAACTTTGAAATTAAAAGAATAAACTATCTCAAAACTAGGGTTTTCTGAAAAGAATGAAAAATTAAATTAATTCTTCGTCCTTAAGAATGATAATAAAACGGGTTATATACCCTACAAGACTCCAAGAGTTTTAGCTGCACTAGGACTCTCCATTAGAGGAAGATTAGAAAATTAAAATTGTGATAGCTGGACCGATCCTACGCTCCTTCGGACCGGTTTGCTTTGATCCGGATCGGTCCTGTCCTCCTTCGGACCGATTTTCCATGAATGCGGACCGATTCTTTTATTACTGGGACAGATCGGTCCGGGCCGGACCGGTTCTTTTTATTTTCTTCCTTATTCAGTTTGCCTTTGGTCCGGGGTTCTCTGGAATGTGGCAGTGAGGACCGGTTCTTTTAATTTCTTTGCGGACCGGTTCTTTTAATTTCTGGGTAGACCGGTCCTGTCTTTATTTGACTTTTTCTTTAATCTTTGACTGCTCATAACTTTCACACCGGGACTCCGATTGAGGTGTCATTTTTTCTAGTGTTCTTATAGTTGAATGCTCTTCAACTTTCCAGTTGGCCCCACCTCTTGAATAAGGCTGCAAAATTACAAAAATACCCTTTACTCCCCGTTTCTTGGTTTTCTTTCACTGTTTTGACTTCTCTTTGGCACTAACTTGCATGAAATACCTGTAAAACAA
Source organism: Sambucus nigra (assembly GCA_949130495.1). Classification (NCBI taxonomy): domain Eukaryota; kingdom Viridiplantae; phylum Streptophyta; class Magnoliopsida; order Dipsacales; family Adoxaceae; genus Sambucus; species Sambucus nigra. Next base: position 301,656,538 of record OX422207.1, on the reverse strand, counting down.
ATAAGAGAAATACAAAATACAAAATACTTTCCAAAAAGGGTTATTAGCATAAATATAATCCAAATCCAATCTATTTACACCGCACGAGAACATAAAAATACCAAAATTAAGGGATAAATGTGAAGAATTTATGCCTAATCACTAGGAATTCTTATGGTTATATTGTCTAGTATGGAGTATAAAAATCCAAAGATAGCCAAATCTGTAGCTCGGATATCAGTTTGGTACCATGTGAAAACAAATATTGAAGGATCGTAAGATGTCGTAGGACCTATCCAAGGTCCACCTCCTTAGCAGTTAAAGGAACCTTAACAAGAGAGGTAGTATGTGAATGGTTGTCCATCAAAGACCTCTCCTTAGAGTCAGATGATTAGAAGAAGTTGTATTACTTATGTCAGCATAATTCCTTTCCCTAACCCTATTATTTACGCTCTTAAAGCTCTATAATGTATAAAATTTTGACGTATTATACCCTACACTTGGGGGATAATGACCTAGAATCGAATGGAAAACCTTTCAACAAAGGTTCCGATTTTTTTTGTTCAAATTAGTATCATATTTCCGAAGTTATTAAAATTCACTCATACCGGACACACTTACACCTAACATAACCCTCACTAAAACCCTAAAAATAAAAAAACACTACGAAAAATTCCTTCACTCAACGCAAAACCCAAAATGACAGATGAGTAAAAGACTAGAGAAAGAAAGAGAAAACAATACCTAATCACAAATACGAATCAGAGGCTGAATTGTAGAGATTCAAAGAAAACTTGGAAGCACAAGGCAAACGATCATTTCTCTCTCTAGAAAGTATGGATGCAGATAGTTTAAAGTGTTTTGCCTCGATTTTATAAGGGCAAAACACTTGTATCAAATGCATTTATAAAAGATCCATCAGATTGCCAACATGTGGAAAACTTAAGTCAATTGGAAAAATCATCAAGATAATTTACAAATCATTCTAATAAGTTTTGGGCGTTCTAGGTCAATGCCAATAAGTTTGACTGATGGACTATAAATTTAGTAACATTGTTAAAAGCTAGTCAATACCATGTGTGTGGCACCAGTCGATAACCAAAAGTGCAGGAATGTCCCTTTATTGGTAAAGAATTAGAATATTACTTATCTGGGTTTCTCTTTATTAAGAGGATGCGTCCACCCAACCCATACTGAGGTAGACAGACATTTCCCTCTCACTCATTCACTACAAAAGTAGTGATCCCCCATTGGGATCTAGACTGACTAACAGATAGATAGATATTCTTACTTTATTAATGTGTAAATAGAGAGATTGAGCGATTTGTACCGTTCTAAGACATCCGACCAATTGAAACTTGGTACTAAAAGCTACCATGTGGACGTAGGCTCATTCTTGAGAGATGAACTATGTAATTCTTGTTGTGATTCCGCTTCTTGTCAAGTATATCTTTATTCACCCCCATTTATTTCTTATTTATTGTTTATTATCTATGGTTGGATATCAATTAGCTAAGATGAAATCTTAAAACTAATTTTAGATGAAAATAACGATGTTGTTTGACCTCACCTTATCATCAATGGTGCAAGATATTTTTGAGTACATGATAAAGAGTGTTATTGAGGGACCAATTTGTGTTCAACAATTAGACTAGTTAGTTTAATGAATAACTTAAAGCTATTTATAACGAGAGAGAACTAGGTGTGCATTTGGTTGTAGAGGATATATTCATTTATAGTGGTGGGAAAACGTCACGGATGAGGTATTCTTAGATTTTCGACTAGAAATATAATGAATTCAAATTTCGAGGACACAATTCCTTATTTAAGGGGGAACGAATGTAATACCCTGTATTTTTTGAATTAATTAATTGAATAAAATTAATTATGTGCTCTTGTTGTGACTAGTGATGTCATTATATATATCTTTATGTGTTATTTAATTAGGATTTGAAATTGAATTTAAGACATAAGAAATAATTAATTAAATTAATTAATATTTCGGCTCGTATGAGGCAATTAGTAAATAACTGAGTTATGAGTCATTTGGCTGGGTATATTTTTGTATAAGGCTAATGGGATGCATAGCGTATCAATTTCTAATATAAAATGGTGTAGTTTAGGCCTTTCGGGTTAGTGTAAGGCCTAGGTTAGTTTTTAGACCATTTAGAGACTATTATGGACATTTATGCCATTGGCCCATTTAGGGACCAACCCTAATTTTGTGGGTTAAGGGTTGTCAGGAATAGTTAGAAAGTTAATTTATCATAATACACAATTGAAAATCAAGTTGGGAGGCTAGAGAGAAAGCATATGAAGATGAGAGGAGAAAGTGGGAGATTTGACTTATTTTTTCTCCCCAAATCATGAGGAAAGTTTGAAAAGAATTTGATTATGATTGTATGTGTGTTAATATTGTGTTTTTTTTCATTAAAATGTGAATATAAACATGACCTAAATCTGATTAGAATGGCTAAATTTATTAACTTTAAGATTGACCTAGTTTAGATAGTAATTGAGTTAGTTTTTGTTACTAATTTAATTGATTCTCTCATTAATTGAAACTAAAGTTGTTAGAAGATGACCATAACATGGTTTCTATTATATATTAGTTAAAAGACTTTGGTTATGTGAATTGATCCCTTGAAGTCATTAGTTGATTGATGAAGTTTTTTTCAAGTTAGAGATCTTGGTTATGAATTGGATTTTTGTTGAATCTTGTGTAATCTTGGGTTTTGATTGTCTAAATAGGTTCCATTTCTTGGTTTGATGCGTTTTTATCATTTTTTATTGATCAATTTCTTAAAGGAAGCTTTTGTGTTCATTAACAGAGGATGGATAAAGAAAATAAGGGTTGAAGATGAAGAATTTCGTAACAAAGGAGAATGAGATGTATTGAGTAGATCGATCCATCGACACTTGGTCATCAATTGATCAATAGTAGCAAGATGGGACAAGGTGAGGCTTTTGGTTTTTAGTTTGAATTTTTAGATTTTGGAGCTCGTGGTTAGTTTGTTTTGTCCTTAATCATTATTTGGTTATGACATAAAGTTGGAATATAATATTTTGAGGTGTTATATATTAGTTTTGGGGATTAGTTAATTATTGTGAATTCCTTGATTTAAATGGGTTAAATTGAGGATTGGACATTTGATTGTAAACCGTGTGTAGGATGGGTTTTAATTTGGAAATAAGAAGATTATAGTATTAGGGCTTATTGGTTAGGATTATTATATCCACTAGGATTGACTTATGGGGTATGTATCCTTTGGGTGTGTTTACGATTTGGATAGAAACGCCTAGGGGTGGGTAATTATCAAAGTCGATGGTTTTATTTGGATTAGGCATGGAATAACCTTGACGCAATGTCATGGGAGAATGGTTTAGGACTAATTAAAATTGAATAAAATTGATATATATATATTTTACGGTATTGAAGGGTGAGACTTTGCCTAGATTCTGGAACTCGTGAGGTAAGAGTTACTCATGAGGTTAGAGTAATGTATTATATGATGAATACAAGGTTATATGTGTTATATATTTTTATGAAAGTGATGACAATATGAACCAATAGCATTGGGTTGGTATGGGTATGTGAGTTACCTTAACATATATGTGCGGGTTATGTATCTGTTGGATTTAACCCATTATTAAGGGTTATGAATATATGGGCTTTAACCATTACTGAAGATTATGTATGTGTTTTCTTTAATATGTTAATGGAGTTTATGATTACTTGCATATTTTATGTGCAATGCATACCATGTGTGAGTTCTCATTGGCAGGCATACTGTAATGGAATCTCCGATGGGGCACATGAGATGTGGACCAAACGGGTACCCCAGTGAGTATATGGTCTCTTCCTTGGTTAGATTTTACCCTTGGGCCATGCATCCTGGTACTCAAAATCAAGATGGTCCTCTGAGATATTTCTTTCGTAAGTCTTAGGTATGGTAGGCTTTATGACTAATGGGTAGACATGGTGATTTATCCCTTTTTCGTGATGAGGTCTTAGATTTAAGACAACGTAAGTCTATACTAATACATGCAAGAGATTCTTGAAGTAAATAAGAGTAGGCCTTCATTATATGCAGGCATGCAAGTAGTCCATTTTTTTATACACACCGGGGGCTGTAACCTTGTATGGACGTTAAAAGTGAGTAAAATCTTTGTCTTATCATATGTGATTAATGTGTAACGATGCCAAAGATAGTTGTGTCAATTTATATGTTATACTAGAGATGTATATGAAGTTTTCAAACTACATACGTTTGTTTTGGTTTTGTGTATTATATACACTAAAGATGTCTCTATTGCATTATTGATATAAGATAACCCAAAGTGGATATATTTGAGATAGTATTCAGTTATTGGTATTATGGTTATTTTGTGAGAAGTACTTTAGGGTTTGAGACCTCAGTATATCATGTTACTTCTATTAAAAGAGATTAACCTATTATAGTTAGTGGTAAATGTGACGTTGCATGAAGTTTTACATAGTTATGTTTACAGGAAGAGAATGTTTATGGTCTAGAGGTACTACTATTTTTATCATACATAGAGGTGAATTTGTATTATTTCAGCTCATTTATGACTTTAGTTTAACACTTTTATTTAGGGTATTAATTCGTAAGAGTTTTACTTATTTAACTAATTAATTAATTAATCCTTTTGGCTCTACCATTACCGGTGCCCAAGTCCGGATGTGTAATGAGGTGGGTTAGTGCCAGGGTTATAGCCAACTGTAAAACTTACGTCAAATCTTGAAGATGGAATATCTAGTTAAAAGAAGAAATGTAAATAAAAATAACATACATAAAATTACATTTAATACGTGAAATTTAGGAACACTGGTAAGTGTAAAGAACTTATGGATACCTTAAAACAGAGAAAAATCAACACATCATGCCTATAAGAAACTAAATAAAACGGTGATAAGGTTAGAGAGATAGTAGAAGGTTATAAATTATTTTACTCAAGAGGGATAGATAATTGTAAAAATGGGGTGAGTATTGTTGTGGATCACTATATGAAAGAAAAAATTCTTGGATATTAAAAGATGGAGAGATAGATTAATGAGCATTAAGATCGTCTTAGATAAAATAATATTGAATATCATAAGTGCTTACGTGCCCCAAAGAGCTTTAGATGAAAATGTGAAGAAACCATTTTAGGAATGATTGGATGAAGTATTACAACAAATTCCTACACGTGAAAACATATTTTTAGGAGGTGACTTGAATGGACATGTAGGAGTAAAATGAGAGGGTTATCTAAGGATACACGAATGTTGTTGTTTTGGGAAGAGATATGATGCAGGGGAAACTATCTTAGAATTTGTGAAGGCATATGATCTAGCGTTAACAAACACATTTTTAACAAATAAGGCAAGAACATTTAATAACATTTAAAAGCGAAGAGAATAAAACTCAAATAAACTATTGCTTACTTGGAAGAAGAGGCTCTTATACATGCAAAGACTGTAAATTTATACCAAGGGAAAGCTTAACAAATCACCACCGCCTATTAGTAATAGATTTAGCTATTAAAGGATTTAAGTACCCAAAAGCGAAAATAGGTTATCAAAATACAAAAATGGAACAATTTAAAAGGATGCAAAGAGATAAATATAGGCAGAAGTTCCCGTTAAACATGAAGTGGAATTGGGACGATGATGTTAACAACTTTCGATCAACAACAAATAATGATATTGAGAAAATAGGTAAGCAAATTTTAGAAGAGACTAAAGGAAAAAGATTCATTAAGAAAGAGACTTGGTGGTGGAATGAGGAAGTGCAAAAGATAATACAAAAGAAATGAGTAAGTTTTAAAGAGTGGCAAAAGAGTAAAAATCAAGAAGATTTAAAATTTTATAAGAAGTTAAAAATGAAGTAAAAAATATTATTAAGATTGCACAACAAAACTCACGAGATAATCTTTAGAATAAATTAAGGTATGAAGGAAGGGAAAAAGGAAATATATATATTGGTAAAGGATATAGGTTGATTGATAAGGGATATGGGTCTAGTTAAGTTTATTAAATACATAAATTATAATATATTAATTGACGATAAAGAAATTCTAGATAGATGGGAAGGGTATTTTCAAGTATTATTGAATTAAGAATATCCCAAAAAAGATTTCGAGAACATTGGACCGAATATAGGAATGGTATGTTCGATTACTGAAAAATAAGTAGATATATTAATAAGAAAAATGGGAAAGAATAAAGTGGTTGGTCCAGATAGAATTCCCATATAGATATGGAGGATCGTTGGAAGTACAAGGATAAAATGGTTAACAAGTTTATTTAATAAAATTTTAAGAGAAGAAAACATGCCTGATGAGTGGACGAGCACCATAATAACTTTGTATAAAAATAAAGGGTAGAGGAATCTAACTGATGAATCACACTATGAAATTATGGGAAAAGGTTACATAACAAAGATTAAGAAATAATTCAACTATTTCAGACAATCAATTTGGGTTTATTCTAGGGCCATCAACCACATAAGCTATTTACTTATTAAGACAGTTAATGGACAAATGTAAAAGTAAGAGTAAAAATTTATATATGGTATTTATAGACTTAGAAAAGTCTTATGATAGATTACCTAGGATATAATTTAGTGGGCTTGAAGGAGGAAAAGAACCCTATGAGTTATATTAAAGTTATTGAATATATGTATGATAATACAATGACTAGATTAAAAACTATGTATGGATAAATTAATGACTTTATGATTAAAGTGGGTTTATCTAAAGGATCGACTTTAAGTCCTTACTTATTTGTCGTAGTTTTGGATAAGATTACTAAGGACATACAAGAAGATGTTCGACGGTGTATGTTATTTACGGGTGATACAGTTTTAGTAGATACTTCAAAGGAGGGCTTAACGATATGAGTAGATACTTGGAGAAAAACATTAGAGTCTAAGGGACTAAGAATCTGTACAAATAAAATAAAATTTATGGAATGTATATTTAATAATGTGGCATCAAACAAAATAATGTTAAAGATTGAAGAAAAAGTGATAAATCAAACAATAAATTTTGTTATTTAGGTTCAGTGTTACAAAGTAAGGGTGATATTGATGAGGATGTTACGAGTAGAATATCAACTGGTCGGTTGAAATAGAGACAAACAAGTGGAGTGTTATGCGATAAAAGGATAACTGATAAATTAAAAGGAAAATTTTATAATGTAGAGCAGAGTGTTGGGATTTAAAGAAAAAACATGAACAAAGTCTACATGCTAGTAAAATGAGGATGAACCAATGGATGATAGGAATTAGTAAAAAGGAAAAAATTAAAAACCAGTACGTGAGACAAAAGTTAGGAGTTTCTCCTATTACCGAAAGATTAAGAGAAGGTAGACTTAGGTGGTAGGGACATGTGTTGTGTAGACTAATACATGCACCTATAACAAGAGGAAGATTATTAGAAATAGAGGGTAAAAGAGAAAGGGGTTGCCCTATGCTATTGTGGAAGGAAATTATTAGAAGAGATCTTAAGGAATTAAACTTCAATGATAATATTGCGTATAATTGATTAGAACGAAAAATGAGAATCCATGTGGCCTACCCCATATGGCAAGGATGATAACATATTTTTATATTAATATATGTCTTATGTTGTAAAATGTATCAGAGTTGGTTTCATGTTGATTTCCTATTTCATTATCTTGTCTTTGTTCATTTGGTTTTTTTATTTTTTATGCTGAGAATGTTACAAAATGTTTATTATTCCCATGATTTTTAAAATTGTGTTTGGTCAATCAATTTATGGATTTTGGGGGTGTCACAACGAATACAATCTTGCAAACTTAAGATGAGAAATGTGTCCTTATAAGTTTCATAACATTTCATTGATCACTGGAGAGAGATTGAGGGGGAGATTAGGGATAAATAGGGAAAGAGACTTCATTTAGGAGGGTTAATATTATTAAAATGGAATTTATTCATAACCAATTCAATAATAAAGGCAAGAATCTCTTATAATTTTCCCTTTTATGTAGTATGTAACTTTCATTGAGGAATCCTAATAAAGGTTATGTCTTATGAAGATTGTAATATAGACAATAAAATTATAAAGATTTTACTATTGATATTTTACAAGATATACATGATAAAATGGTAAAAAAAAACTTGTATATCTTAACACTAGGGTTGATTAAGTCCTAATTTTAAAATGTACCACTTATAAAAAAAATTCAAATACCATTATCAACTTGCAATGAATTGAAAGAAATATGTATGACAGGGGAAAAAGATATGACGTTCTAAACCTCAAGTATCAAACTATATCATCACCACAAAACCGATGACATATAAAAATGTCTCAATAACCACGACATTAGAATCCATCCATCAATCTCAATGATAAAGCCTGTCTCAACCCATTAACTCAAATGGATCGAAACCTACATGACAATACCGTATCCACCATACATTGATACTAAAAGATAAAAGTATCTAACTCACACAGAATAAAAGTAAAATAGTCAACCACTGAAATTAACTTAAGTCAACGATCCCGGCGATGAATTTGATAGGTAAGAGAGATGGATAATTGTGCTAGCTATAAGGGAGGACAATCATGTTGTCCAACCCTAACACCTGAAATGTTTGAACATGATACACGGGTTAGAGGCCAACAAGTTACCAAAGCTATGCAACTCAAAATTATATATATATATATATACACAGGCCGACTCTAATGCAGACTTAACTTGTGAACGGATTTTTTCGTATTTGTTTAAAATAGTAAAAAAATGTTTTTTGACTTCATTTTTTATGTGGTATTTAAACATTTTAGGGGCCCCTATAAAAAACAGCTCAAAATGAATTGTTTTGCTATTTTTAAAAAATCGATCAAACATATGTCACTTTTTAAAGCTCTTTAAAACTAACATATGTTTGACCGATTTTTTAAAACTAGTAAAACATTTCATTTTGAGTTGATTTTTTTTACATGGGTCCCAAAAAATGTTTACATACCAAAAAAAATCCAAGTTGAAGTTTAATTTTTTACTATTTTTAAAAAATACACAAAAATCCGTCCGCAAGTTAAATCCGCAATAGAGCCTGGCTGTATATATATATATATATATATATATATATATATATATATACACACACACAATTTATCTATCCTGTTATAATAACCATACATATAAAATAAAGCCTCTCAATTTATTTTAGTTAAACCATTAGTTTCAACAATTAATTAGTCTCTCGTTTAATCAAATCGTAACCACCACGTGCCCCTTCTCCCAATCATCCCAAAACAATCTATTTATCACAAATAAATCATGTCACATCAATCACACACTAACATTATTTGCATGAGCTAATAAAACACGAGTGACACACAAATAAAACTGCCTATGAATCGAAATTTTCCATTCCTAGCATGGGCCCACCGTTCACTTAAGGGGCACACATAAAATCATGCACCATTCGATTAAATATGATTACTATCACCAAAACATAACATATAAGGTGTCTTCCATTGACACATACCCTATAACCATCTTAAATCACTTGTTTCAATTAACCATTACCATCATTATCAAAATGTCGTTATTTAAGGTATTATGTCAATGTATTCAATTTACCCCCTGTCGTACCATACCAAGCTAAGTTCTAATTATTACTAACATTATCTAACTAACACAAGGGATTTATCTAAGCTATACATGTGAATAAAATTAGCATGAGGTTTCTAAATATATAAGACTTTTATTAAAGGAGAAAAGATAATGGCATGATTCCTAAGATGTTAAATACTACCCTTATCTAGATTCCATACATGGAACGTCTCATAAATGAAAACCAAACAAGAAACCTCCAATACACTTTTTTATCTAGATTAAGTATTCGTCGAGATACTAAAATTAGTTGTAGGAAATCAAGGTGACTTTTAAAGTTTAGCGAGTTAATTGCAAATCCCAAGCCAATAACAAAAATAAACCTACCATGTAAACCAATCTTATATTTCAATCCACATTATAGTCCAACCACTTACTATTAGAAATACAAATAATTTATGAGAGAGAAATTAAGGGTTAACATCAATTATATCCAATTAAAGTCTCAAATATTGAATTCGAACCAACGAACTGTGTAAAGAAGAAATAAGTAGGAAAAAATCTAGAGTTTTTGGTAATTATCAATTATGTATCGACATATGAAATTTAGGGGGAATTATTACTCATTATAAATTAGAATATAATAATTAGGTATTTTTAAATTAAAGTACCAATTACAATTCTAGGAGTACAATCATACATATAATTAAACCAATGATCAATGATAAGCTAATTCTAATCTTGAATTAGTTATCAATTAAATTTTTTAATTCATGATGAGGCTAATTCACATTATCTCAAAACCTATTATGAAACTCTAATAAGAATTAGGACAAATTCATCGATCATTATCTTAATTAAACCCTAATCATATCTAATTAATGTGAAGGTTATTTCAATTCAATCATAAAAAGGGAAATAAGATAAAGGATTACAAACCTTAATTATTTTAATCAATTTTAGGCCTATTGATTAGATTAAATAAAATTGACATTCATATTTATTAAAGGAGGAAAGTGGATTAGTAAATTCTCTTTAATTGCCCAAATATGTATTCAGATTGTTGAATGGTAGAATCCATCATTTTTTTTGAAATATCTAAAAACCCTCCTTGAGATATCTTTAAATCTGATTTGGTCTTCCTCTTGAATCCTAACATTAATTCTTGTATTATAATCTTGGGTTTGATTACGTCCCTTGGTGGCAATTGAGTGAGGGATTATAAAGAGAGCGAGATTTATAAGAGAGGCATAACGTTTGGGTAGTGTTTTGTAAAGAGATAAGATATATCATGAATAATGGAAAATAAGAACCAAAAACCTCTCTAAATAAAATAATTCCATCGTAGTTGTACAAGAACTTTCTATAGTAGCTCTACTTATGTCATGGTGGTTATTTAGAACTACTAAGGACTATTCTAAATTCATTAACAAGATCTTGCCTATCATAGTTATTTGGGAATTCAGAAGATGGGTGTTTCAGCCTTTATGAAGATACTGTCTGCTGATAGAATCATCAATAATACTTATGGGTTGATAGCTGCCAATGCCTCCTCTATAAAGTTTGTAATCTCCCCTTCCAAGCATCTTTAAGTTCAACTTAATTATTTAGCCTAAGAGTCCTACCATTATAACCATTAGGTGGATCAAACAACTCCTAACTCTATTAAGCTTATTGTTGATGGATTTAACAGGGGTAATCCAGAAGATAGTGGCATTGGAGGAACAATTAGAGGGCATAAAGGAGATTTCATATATGTTTTCAAGAATTCATTAATTTTTCCACAATCTTAAAGGCAGAGCTGATAGCCTAATTTAAAGGTATCAATGTTTGTTTGAGGATTAGTTTTACTGCTTTATACATTGAAGATGATTTTTTAGCATATTTGAACATGATTAATGGCAAGTGGAAAGTTCCACGGATCTTCAAAAGAATATTTGAAGACATTATGGTACTGTTTTTTTACATTAGATTCATATCAATTATGTATGGAGACAAAACAATACTATAGCTGATGGTCTTTCTTCTATAGCTCTACTTCTAGAATCACAAGGTCTTTTCAAAGTTTTCAAGAGCTTCCTCACATGGGCAAGGTCTTGATCAACCTAGATAGGCAGGGATTCCCAAATTTAAGAATTTCTTAAGACCGTTATGTTCATATGTATTGTTCAAAGTTATATTTATTCTTGTAATGCCACTTTGGAGAGGCTCTTTCTCCTTTATTTAATAAAATAGGGCTTTAGCTATTTCCTATTAAAAAAAGGGGCCACTCCCTTTTTTCATCCATATTGGTTAATTGATTCTTTATTCGCAATTTCACATATATTATTCCCTCTAAAACCTAAACTTGTTATTCAAGAAAATGTTAGAATGACCATATAACCCTTGGGGATCTATGTAATACCCCGTATTTTTATGCTATATTAATTTGGGGGTTTTATTAAATTTAATGAGAGTGAATTATTTAATAAAAATCCGAAAATTAATTATGTTATAATTATTAATGTGACGAGAGTTAGTAATTATATAAAAATTGTCGAATATTACTAATGAGCATAGTAATATATGATATGGGTTATATTAAAGGTCACAAGTGAATGAAATGTCAATTTTGAGAATTTTAGTCGGGACGCGCCCGTGTCGCGTCGGGACTAATTATTGAGATATAAAAGTAAATATTTTATAAGTTGTTCGTATGGTCGTTTTGAGCGTGCCAACGCGTCCGGAAGGGTCGAGATAGTCAGAAAAGTGTACCCGGGAGTTTAGTTTGGGCATCGGGATGTTTTTAGGCTTAATTAGTGACCCGGGAGGGCATTTTGGTCATTTTACAAAATAGGGTAATTAAACCCACGAATTTCAGCCATCCTTAGCAGCCATTTAAGTCAGCCTTTTAGGGTTAGAACATTCAGAACCCTAGAACGGCCATTGGAGTAGAGAGGAGAGAGCTCTCAAGGTGATTCAAGGCCAAAAACACCACCATTTGCACCACTGTCACCACCAACGCGTAGATCGCGAGGAGGAGAACGCAACCACACCAATATCACCAGGAAACCAGACCTCTGAAATCCCAGGCAAGTGTTTAACTTGCGTATTTTCGTTGGTGCAATATTCATATTAGTGTAGGAATGATTAGGAGTGTAATCAATGGAAGAAAACCCCAATTTTGGTAGGGATTTGCATGTAGAAAACATTATAACCATATTCTGGAAATATTATGTAAAGTAGATGATTAACCCACGAATTTTTGATGATATGTTAGAAGGAAATTCTGGAGAAAACTGATTAGAACAAAAGTTAAGAAAACATTAGGGTTCTTGATGTTTAAATGAGATTTTGGGTTGTTTAACCATGTTTAATGATGGATATACGCATGCTTAACGTTAAAAACATCTGGAAATATGTTATTATGTTTGTAGTAGGAGTTTTGGGATGATTAGTGTTGGAAAATATTGATTTGGGTGAAGAATTTTGGTAAAACCCGTAACTGCACTTCTGTAGGATTTCGCAGACCTGCTTGATCGATTGATCGAGCCTAGAGCTTCGATTGATCGAAGGTTCGATCGATCGAGCCCCAAACCTCGATCGATCGACCCTTCCTGGAAGACTCTTATTTCCCCTTGTTTAATTAATTGAACATGATTCATCGTGAAATAGCTTTTGGGCTTTATGAATAAAATGTTTTGGGATATAGGAGAGACCAGTAGGGCATATGATTAAGTGTTGATAACTTTATTATGAGATGATACTTGTATTTTAGGGACAATTATTTAAAGGACGAGGAAACTATGTAATTCAAGTGAGAGATTACGTCAAATACTTATGATAGAGAATAGACATTTACCTACTGATTTTGCTACTTGGATGGATAGAATCCACGAGTGTCACGTAACTAGTGAGAAAACCCTTCAAGTTAAGGTTAGAGACGAAACCTTATACGTAATCATAATAATGGGAAATTAAGGATAAATGTTGTGACTATGGGTAACGGGAGGAACCTATATTAATATGATGAATGGGTATATTTATATGATTGTGTGTACATATATTATATACATGTGAAAAACGTACCCGCGCTACTTGCTATCCCTGAGGTTACTGCGCTGGGACGATCTTATCCTGTGTTGCTTTATGGGGGATATTGATTCGTACCCTAGAAGTTAGAGATCCTAGGTACGGGCTATCAGATTGATAGTCGGACGGTCCTAAGAGACGTGTGGGTATGTACTGACCTCTTGGACTTGGAATCTATGTTTCGCCTCAACGCTGTTTTGTATATGTTAATGCAGTTCGAGAGTGATTTCGAACTTGTATTTCCCTTTGTGTGAGCGATACGGGGATTGGATAGCAGAGTATGCCCGCACCATAGATTTAGTTGGGGTGCTATTATATATATATATATATATATATATATATATATATTATACGAGTAGTTAATATATATATGAGGTTATAAACTTTAAACTGCCTACTGTGATTTGATAAGTAGGACATAGTTGTTGACGCAATAATAAATACTTGTTTTGTGAAAGTATGAGAAGACACTGGGAAACTTTATAATTTAATGAAGATAAAACGAGAGGAGTGCTACATATTGAAAGTAACCTTTTTAAAACGTTGTCATCGTTCGGTTTTAAAAACTTATGAGTAAGTTAAGATAAACTAAATTATTTGGGAAGGTTAGTACGATAGGCGTGCACATTAGAAGAGAGGTGAGAATTTCTCAAGAGAGTGTCGAACTAATATGATTTGCATTGGCCTGTATCAATTTAAATATTTGCTTAACGTATTTTAAAATCAAACACACTTTCGGGCTCTGACCCGTTTCTTTTCCTCTCTCTCTCTCTCTCTCTCTCTCTCTCTCTCTCTCTCTTGTATATATATATGTATATTTTCAGGTGCCCAGCCACAGGGGCGTCTTGCTTAGGATCCCTTGAGAAGGACGAGCTGCAGCTTAGGTGGGAGTTGCAGGTCACTTGAGTAGACGGCTTCTGTTATTGACTCCACTCCTATTATTCTCATTTATTGGGCACGTGTCGCCCTTTTCATCATTTCATTTGTTGTTGGGATTTTGTATTTCTTTATTTCCAGTATTGTCCTATGGGATTTATTCAGGATGGATTTGTGGTTTTAGTTCCATTTGTTGACATTCGATTGACGAATGTATTATGTTATTTGGTTTATTGTGGTGTGATTCTTTATTGTAGAAATGTTGTTTTAAATTAAAATAAACCTTTTTCTTTAATTAAAATTTGGAAAGTTTTGTATGGAAAATGTTTTGACACTTAGCTTAATTATTTAGGGTGTTAAATTGGAAAAGTTATTTTTATCGACAGTGATGCTGAGAATGAACCAACTGTTTACCTTGATTTAATTTAATAAAGGAGTGATGGCCCGGTATTTAATTAGGCGGGGTGTCACAGGTGGTATCAGAGCGTCAGGTTCTAGTGTCCATAGGATCTGTACGGCTTATTTTGCTTTCAGCTTAACGTTTTTGCTATAGAGCCCTATTATTAATATTGTTGTATTCCTGCTTTTACGTTTAAGTCTTCAGCTATTTGAGATTCGATGATAACTGTAGACTGATAAATTTTGTTCACGTTTCAGATGCCTCCGAGACGTGCTCCGAGAGATAGGCGTGCCCAGGCCGAGCAACCAGTAGCTCCGGCACCAGGCACAATGAATGCTAATGAAGTAGCCGCCATAGTTGCTCAGGCGGTGAATGCCGCGATAGCGGTGATTCAGCAGGCTCCACCCCAGGTTCAGGCAGTGGCGCCAGTACCAGCACAGCTTCCATCTTCATGGGAGAGGGTTCGGGATGCTTTTCAGAAAGCACATCCCCCTGAGTTCTCTGGTAGCTCAGACATTGTCACGGTTAGCCAATAGAAGAAAGACATCCAGCGACATCTTCGCATGTATGAGTGCACCGAGGTACAAAAGTAGTTATTGGCTTCCTTTAAGCTGGTGGGAGCCGTGTTGCAGTGGTGGGAGTCCACTACTACTTTGGGGGAGAGGGACACGATCCCTATTCAGATGTTCTGGGAGCGGTTTGACCGCAAGTATTTTCCACCTGCAGTGAAGACTGAGATGAGGCGGAAACTACTAAATCTGAAGCAAGATAATCATACTGTAGCAGAGTATGAGGAGGAGTTCACGAGACTTCTCACCATTGTGCCAGATGAGGCACCTACTGAGATCAAGAAGATTTTGTTATTTGTCGACGGGTTAGCTTGGAGGATCCGTCAGCACCTTATTGGGAACTTATCCCTGAGTACGTTCACTGATGTACTCAATGCAGCGTTACTACATTGCCAGGATCACCGCTTCCACCTTCAAGGAAGCAAGAGAGCAGGAGAGTCCAGCCAGCAGGGCAGGACCGGGGGTAACGGTGCCAGTGGGGCACCATCTCATGGACAGACTCATCAGCACGAGCAGAGTTCCCATCAGGGGGACCCTGCTAAGCGATTCTGTTCAAGTGATCCCAGGCAGGGAAATGGGGGTTATTGGCAGGGCCAGCACCGACAGCAGGGCCAGGAACAGGGCCAGCAGGGCCAACAGCGTGCACATCAGGGCCAACAGGGCCAATGTCGTGGAGGTAACGGCCAGCAGGGCCGTGGTCAGCAGGGACAGAGGGGAGGTAATTTCAGAGGCCGGTGTTTTGTGTGCGGCAAGCACGACCATAAGCGTCAGGATTGCCCAGAAGGCGATAGGGCCCCACAGCAGCAGGGAGCCCGTAATGAGCCACAGAGGCCACTTTTTCCACCTCCCCTTCCAGCTCCAGCCCAAGCGCCAGCCCTACCAGCCATCCCAGCAGCTCCAGTGCAGCAGGGGCAGTTACAGTATGGACGTGTCTATAACGTCCACTAGGCAGCAGCTCCATAGGCACCACCCGCGATTGAGGGTACATTTCCTATCCATGGTACTATGGGTCGGGTT
This sequence comes from Sambucus nigra, assembly GCA_949130495.1. Taxonomy (NCBI): domain Eukaryota; kingdom Viridiplantae; phylum Streptophyta; class Magnoliopsida; order Dipsacales; family Adoxaceae; genus Sambucus; species Sambucus nigra. The sequence continues at coordinate 301,640,034 of OX422207.1, read as the reverse complement.
TTATTTGATACGGGGGCCACGCATTGTTTTATATCTACGCATTTTGCGAAGGCCTTAGGGTTGTTAGCCACAGCAGAGAGCACAGTGACGTGTGTAGACTCACCATTGGGGAGTGGGTCACTTATTTTCTTTATATGCCGAGGAGTGGGGATAGAGATTGGTAGTCTGGTATTACCTGCAGACATGTTAGTTTTAGACATGCAGGAGCACGATGTGATTATCGGTATGGATTGGCTCGCAGCTTATAGAGCCATGATTGATTGCTTTGGTGGGAGCATTGTTTTTGCCATTTCGGGGCAGGAGATGTTTGTAGTGGCGATGCCTCGCCCAGAGGGAGGCTTGACCGCTCATTTGTATTACATAGAGGAGGATACCTCTACGGAGGTTGTGATCCCTTTGGATTCGATCCCAGTTGTTAGGGAATATTCCGATGTGTTTCAGGAAATACCAGGCCTACCCCCCAGTCGAGAGATAGATTTTGTTATAGAATTATTTCCAGATATGAGACCTATAGCACGCGCACCATACCGTATGGCTCCGGCAGAGATGCGAGAGCTACGAGATCAGATCGAGCAGCTGTTAGGTCAGGTCTTCATTCGCAGAAGTACCTCACCTTGGGGCGCTCCAGTTTTATTTGTGAAGAAGAGAGATGGTTCGCTGAGGTTGTGTGTGGACTACCAGGAATTGAACAAGGTCACGATACAGAATAAGTATCCGTTGCCTCGAATCGATGATCTGTTCGACCAGTTGAGGGGAGCGAATTTCTTTTCGAAGATAGATCTGAGGCCGGGGTACCATCAGCTACGTATTAGGGAGCAGGATGTTTCAAAGACTGCATTCTTGACGAGATATGGGTCTTACGAGTTCAAAGTGATGCCGTTTGGCCTCACTAATGCTCCATCCATATTCATGGACTTAATGGATCGAGTGTTAAGAGAGTTCTTGGATCAGTTTGTCATTGTCTTCATAGATGACATCCTGATATATTCCCATTCTGAGGAGGAGCATGCCGAGCACTTGAGGCAGGTTCTTCAGACTCTGCGAGAGCATCGGTTGTATGCTAAGTACGAGAAGTGTGGATTCTGGTTGCGAGAGGTACAGTTCTTGGCCCATGTTGTTTCTGAGCAAGGGATAGCAGTTGACCCGAGTAAGGTATCAGCAGTGAGGGAGTGGGGACAGCCCACGACACCGATGGAGGTACGTAGTTTCTTGGGGTTAGCCGGATACAAGAGGAGATTTATTCGGGGATTCTCCAAGATAGAGGATCCGTTGACGAATTTGACTCACAAAGGGATACCGTATGTTTGGGATGATGCTTATCAATTAGCTTTCGATGAGCTGAAAGACAAGCTTACTTCAGCACCCGTCCTTGCCTTATCGAAACCGGGTGTGGAGTACCTGGTTTACACTGATGCGTCTTTACAGGGACTTGGAGGAGTACTCCAGCAGGAGGAGAAGGCTATAGCTTTTTCTTCCCGCAAGCTTAAGCCGCATGAGAAGAATTACCCCACCCACGACCTGGAGTTAGCAGCGGTCGTCTTTGCATTGAGAATTTGGAGGCACTATCTATTGGGAGAGAAATTCCGTTTGTTCACAGACCATAAGTCACTGCAGTACCTGTTCACTCAGCGAGAGCTGAATATGCGTCAGTGCAGGTGGTTAGAGTTTGTGACAGACTACCAGTTTGACATACAGTACCATCCGGGGAAAGCCAATGTAGTTGCTGATGCATTGAGCCGTAGACCGGTAGACGATGTAGCCGATGTTTGGAAAGCAAAGTGGAAGGAGTTGGGTCACCAGGACGCAGTAGCCCGTTCGTTCATATCCGTCATGTCAATCACACCCGAAATTGTTACGAGGGTGATACAGGCGCAGACCACAGATCTGTTTTGCCAGGAGCAGATTGTACGACTTCTAGCCGAGGGTGCTGAGTCCTATTCTGTTAGTTTTGATGGAGGTTTGCAGTTTAATGGGAGATTGGTGGTTCCAGAAGGAGCAAAGTTACGTCATGAAGTAATGACTCATTCTCATGGGTCCCAATTTGCAGTCCATCCGGGAGGCGATAAGATGTACCAGGATATGAGGCGACAATACTGGTGGAGTGGGATGAAGAAGGACATTGCTGAGTTTGTGGCCAAGTGTTCTACCTGCCAGCTGGTTAAGGTGGACCACCAGAAACCGTCAGGATTGCTTCAGCCATTGGAAGTACCCGCGTGGAAGTGGGAGAGTATTTCCATGGACTTCATTACAGGGTTGCCTACATCACAGAGGGGCCATGATTCTATCTGGGTGATTGTAGACCGTCTGACCAAGGTGGCTCATTTTCTACCGGTATACCATGGGTCAGTATGCTCAGTTGTTCATCGCTGAGATTGTCAAATTACACGGGGTGCCCCTGAATATTGTGTCCGATAGAGACAAGATTTTTGTGTCGCGTTTTTGGGAAAGCTTTCAGGAGGCTTTGGGTACTGAGTTGAGGTTGAGTTCAGCTTATCACCCACAGACAGATGGGCAGACAGAGCGTACTAATCAGATGTTAGAGGATATGCTACGCATGTGTGTTCTCGATTTTAGAGGAGGTTGGGAGCCACACCTTCCACTGGTAGAGTTTGCTTATAATAACTCTTATCAGTTTACGATTGGTATGGATCCATTTGAGGCTTTGTATGGCAGGCCTTGTTGTTCCCCAACTTGTTGGCTTGAGGTGGGGGATGACAAGTTGCTAGGACCAGAGGTGATTCAGGAGACCTCTGCGAGGATTGAGATGATCAGGGGTCGCATTCGAGTAGCCCAGGACAGATAGAAGAGCTATGCTGATGCGAAACGGTTCTTCAGGGAGTTTAATGTGGGGGACCAAGTGTTACTGCGTGTGTCTCCCATGAAAGGAGTGATGAGGTTCGGGAAGAAGGGAAAGTTGGCCCCGAGGTACGTGGGACCATTTCCCATCACAGAGAGGATTGGGCCAGTTGCATACAAATTGGGACTGCCGGAACATCTACATCGCATTCACGTTGTATTTCACATCTCGTCGTTGAGACGATACCTTCGAGATGATATGGCCCATACTCACATCGCGATAGAGGAGATCGACTTACAGCCTGATAGCTCTTACGAGGAAAGACCGGTGGCTATCCTAGACTATAGTGAGAGAAGATTGAGGTCGAAGATAGTTCCACTTGTGCGGGTCCAGTGGGAACACCATAATGTGGAGGAATCCACTTGGGAGCGTGAGGCAGATATGCGCGAGAGATATCCAGATTTTTTCTTATCAGGTATGCCTTATTTTCCAAATTTCGGGACGAAATTCCGTTATTAGGGGGAAAGTATGTAATACCCCGTATTTTTATGCTATATTAATTTGGGGGTTTTATTAAATTTAATGAGAGTGAATTATTTAATAAAAATCCGGAAATTAATTATGTTATAATTATTAACGTGACGAGAGTTAGTAATTATATAAAAATTGTCGAATATTACAAATGAGCATAGTAATATATGATATGGGTTATATTAAAGGTCACAAGTGAATGAAATGTCAATTTTGAGAATTTTAGTTGGGACGCGCCCGTGTCGCGTCGGGACTAATTATTGAGATATAAAAGTAAATATTTTATAAGTTGTTCGTATGGTCATTTTGAGTGTGCCAACGCATCCGGAAGCGTCGAGATAGTCAGAAAAGTGTACCCGGGGGTTTAGTTTGGGTCTCGGGATGTTTTTAGGCTTAATTAGTGACCCGGGAGGGCATTTTGGTCATTTTACAAAATAGCGTAATTAAACCCACGAATTTCAGCCATCCTTAGCAGCCATTTAAGTCAGCCTTTTAGGGTTAGAACATTCAGAACCCTAGAACGGCCATTGGAGTAGAGAGGAGAGAGCTCTCAAGGTGATTCAAGGCCAAAAACACCACCATTTGCACCACCGTCACCACCAACGCGTAGATCGCGAGGAGGAGAGCACAACCACACCAATATCACCAGGAAACCAGACCTCTGAAATCCCAGGCAAGTGTTTAACTTGCATATTTTCGTTGGTGCAATATTCATATTAGTGTATGAATGATTAGGAGTGTAATCAATGGAAGAAAACCCCAATTTTGGTAGGGATTTGCATGTAGAAAACATTATAACCATATTCTGGAAATTTTATGTAAAGTAGATGATTAACTTATGAATTTTTGATGATATGTTAGAAGGAAATTCTGGAGAAAACTGATTAGAACAAAAGTTAAGAAAACATTAGGGTTCTTGATGTTTAAATGAGATTTTGGGTTGTTTAACCATGTTTAATGATGGATATACGCATGCTTAACGTTAAAAACATCTGGAAATATGTTATTATGTTTGTAGTAGGAGTTTTGGGACGATTAGTGTTGGAAAATATTGATTTGGGTGAAGAATTTTGGTAAAACCCGTAACTGCACTTCTGCAGGATTTCGCAGACCTGCTTGATCGATCGATCGAGCCTAGAGCTTCGATCGATCGAAGGTTCGATCGATCGAGCCCCAGACCTCGATTGATCGACCCTTCTTGGCAGACTCTTATTTCCCCTTGTTTAATTAATTGAACATGATTCATCGTGAAATAGCTTTTGGGCTTTATGAATAAAATGTTTTGGGATATAGGAAAGACCAGTAGGGCATATGATTAAGTGTTGAGAACTTTATTATGAGATGATACTTGTATTTTAGGGACAATTATTTAAAGGACGAGGAAACTATGTAATTCAAGTGAGAGATTAGTCAAATACTTATGATAGAAAATAGGCGTTTACCTACTGATTTTGCTACTTGGATGGATAGAATCCACGAGTGTCACGTAACTAGTGAGAAAACCCTTCAAGTTAGGGTTAGAGACGAAACCTTATACGTAATCATAATAATGGGAAATTAAGGATACATGTTGTGACTATGGGTAACGGGAGTAACCTATATTAATATGATGAATGGGTATATTTATATGATTGTGTGTACATATATTATATACATGTGAAAAACGTACCCGCGCTACTTGCTATCCCTGAGGTTACCGCGCTGGGACGATCTTATCCTGTGTTGCTTTATGGGGGATATTGATTCGTACCCTAGAAGTTAGAGATCCTAGGTACGGGCTATCAGATTGATAGTCGGACGGTCCTAAGAGACGTGTGGGTATGTACTGACCTCTTGGACTTGGAATCTATGATTCGCCTCAACGCTGTTTTGTATATGTTAATACAATTCGAGAGTGATTCCGAACTTGTATTTCCCTTTGTGTGAGCGATACGGGGATTGGATAGCAGAGTATGCCCGCACCATAGATTTAGTTGGGGTGCTGTTATATATATATATATATATATATATATATATATATATATATATATATATATTATACGAGTAGTTAATATATATATGAGGTTATAAACTTTAAACTGCCTACTGTGATTTGATAAGTAGGACATAGTTGTTGACGCAATAATAAATACTTATTTTGTGAAAGTATGAGAAGACACTGGGAAACTTTATAATTTAATGAAGATAAAACGAGAGGAGTGCTACATATTGAAAGTAACCTTTTTAAAACGTTGTCATCGTTTGGTTTTAAAAACTTATGAGTAAGTTAAGATAAACTAAATTATTTGGGAAGGTTAGTACGATAGGCGTGCACATTAGAAGAGAGGTGAGAATTTCTCAAGAGAGTGTCGAACTAATATGATTTGCATTGGCCTGTATCAATTTAAATATTTGCTTAACGTATTTTAAAATCAAACACACTTTTGGGCTCTGACCCGTTTCTTTTCCTCTCTCTCTCTCTCTCTCTCTCTCTCTCTCTTGTATATATATATGTATATTTTCAGGTGCCCAGCCACAGGGGCGTCTTGCTTAGGATCCCTTGAGAAGGACGAGCTGCAGCTTAGGTGGGAGTTGCAGGTCACTTGAGTAGACGGCTTCTGTTATTGACTCCACTCTTATTATTCTCATTTATTGGGCACGTGTCGCCCTTTTCATCATTTCATTTGTTGTTGGGATTTTGTATTTCTTTATTTCCAGTATTGTCCTATGGGATTTATTCAGGATGGATTTGTGGTTTTAGTTCCATTTGTTGACATTCGATTGACGAATGTATTATGTTATTTGGTTTATTGTGGTGTGATTCTTTATTGTAGAAATGTTGTTTTAAATTAAAATAAACCTTTTTCTTTAATTAAAATTTGGAAAGTTTTGTATGGAAAATGTTTTGACACTTAGCTTAATTATTTAGGGTGTTAAATTGGAAAAGTTATTTTTATCGACAGTGATGCTGAGAATGAACCAACTGTTTACCTTGATTTAATTTAATAAAGGAGTGATCGCCCGGTATTTAATTAGGCGGGGTGTCACAATCTAATCAAATTCCCCACATACTCGTTCTAGTAAAATCTAATATAGATAAAAAAAATCAAGCCTAAATTATTTAATTTTACACCCAGGCCCTAATACTTTAGTAAGAGAGAATTTAAACTGCATTACACCAATTCAACATTCTAAATGTAAATTAACTATTTATTATTGACCCATTATTTCATTAATTAAAATCCAAAATTATAATAAATAATCTAATTATTTAATTCCTTTTTAATTTAAAAAATTATTTAATTCCTATTAAAATATAGAATATTAAATTCTCCCCAATAAAAAAAGAAATGCTTCTTCGGAATTCATACAAAAAAACAAAAAACATACATCCCACAAAACAAATGTGGATATTGTTGTCTCATCATACCCTCACTCTCCCATGTGAACTCGGCCTCACTATGGTGACTCTACTAACATGTGTAATCCCCCGCCCTAATGTTTTAATTAAATCCCATATAAGTGAAGTGGAGTGGGAATGTTAGGACTATATTGTAATTGATTTTTCTAGAGGATTCATGATAATAATTGAAAGTTGTGGGTCAAAATTAAAAGAAATAAAAGAAATGGAAAAATGTTTGTTCAAATGAGACAGGGTTCGATCGAATGCGAAGCAATGTCGTTTTAGGTAGGGGATCAAATGCACTTCGAACGAGATTCGACTGCCCAAACTTTTCAGGGTCATTCGAAGGTCGTTAGAAGCAAGAGTTCTAACGAAATGGGTTTCTTGTTTGAACGACATTGAATCTCATTCAAATGACATGCCTACAAAATGATTAATCTGATTGCCCTTATGCGCTGTCACACTCTAGACCCTTGGATTGATGAGCTATCACGCTCTGGTGAGACCAGATTAGGAAAAATGGGAATTTTGGTGTTTAATGGGTTTTATAATGGTTAATGTGTGGATCAATTTGGTCATTTGAAGTTTTAAGAATAAAGGAGAAAGAGAGGTGTCCTTACACAATGTTTGGACACCTCTCTCCACCATTCCACTATTTCACCACCATTTCACCACCTTGTTCTTCTAGTACCCACCACATTTAATCCTACTACACCCATCTCCACCATTGTTGAAGTTGAGCTACAAATTTTGAAGTAAGGTTGGGGGATTTTGGAGAAGATAAAAATGGAAGCTTTCATGGAGTTTGAAGAAATTTTGAAGGGGTTTTGCTTGGAAACTTAAATAGAGCACATATTGAGCATTAATGGAAGATGCATTTGGTAACCCCTTAAGGACACTTTTGAAGGTGGGGGTTACTCCTCCTACACCAACTTTCTACTATCATTTGGAGTCTTTGAAGATGGAAAAATTTGTCCTTTGTATTTAAGACTCTATTTTCATTACTAGTCATCTTGTTGTTAGATTACATGAGTCGAATGCCCAAAAATAAATGATGGCTTATAGAAGATTAATATTAAACATTTTTATGCACTAAAAATATTGGTAAAAATGTAGTTTTATTGGAAGTAAAAGGATGAGTAAATATTTTAAAGTTTTGAAATATTAAAATTGGTCTTTTATGAAAATGGTGTATTTTCTAGAAATTTGATGCTAAATATTTCATGAGATTAAATGTTTCAAAAACAATGTTGATTTTGCGAAATGTTGGTGAAATAAAGTTTCTTGAAAAAAATAGAGATTTTAGGAAAAATGTGGATTTGCTAAGTTTTAAGAAATTAAAATTTCTTTATGTCTTGAAAAGCATAATTTTGCAAGTATTCTGAATCTCTAGAATGAAATGTATGTTTAACCCATTTAATAGGATTTTAGGATTTAAAATCCATCTTCTCATGCATATAAACTTGTAGTATTTTGATGATAAATGTGAACAAGTTTAAATATGGTTTTTTGGGTTCAAACAATAAATAAGGAAAGTAGAAATTCTAATATTCAATGTGTCTAAAAAGGGTTTAAAGTTGTGATAAATATGAGGTTGTAAGACTACATGTATTGATAAAAAGGAAATGATATTTTATTATAAAAGTAGTATTTAAGTGTAATTAGATTTCTCGAACAAAGGAAGTAAAGAAATGTCTAATTTGGAAATATGGTTAGCAAATGTGTTGAATAAGTGTTAATGGTTAAACATTGGGCGGCTGGTGTCCGTAATAACTTAATAATGTTTGGAGGATTAACACTTATGAAATTGAAAAGGACAAGTTTGGAAACAAATGAGTAAAATGGTAATTTTAGATAAAGTGGAAAATTTTTATGAAATAAAATATTAAAAATGGTGTTAAACAAATTAGTCCTTAATGAATATGCTTTTGTAATAAAATCAAAGTTAAAGTGTAAAGGACATGAAAAGATAATTTCGAAGTATAACACAAGTTGGCGTGAAACCCCGAGTTTGGCTTCGGCCAGGTAAAAGGGGAAAGGAAGAATTATCTGGATATTGGTAAAATGGTAAAACACATTAAAAGGAACTCGGATGACATCAGAATAATTAAGGAGGTCCCGGAGCCCTCAGGTGAAAGACCCAAAACTATTGGCCAGAGCATATGGTGGCATTGCCGGTGGTGTGGAGCTCGTTAAAGTATGCAGTTTATTGGAAGACTGAAAGAAAAAAATAACGAATAAGGAACATGTCAAGAAATAGGTTGTGTGGTAAAATTTATTAAGACAACCTAACATTAATGAATTAATGAATATTCTGACAAGGGATAAACTGAACAAAAAATGTGTAAATTGATTAATGTCCATAAAGTAAAGGAAACGAAATGTGTATATATAAATGGGTGAAATAAGAAACCAAAGAGGGTGTAACCCCTAATTAACACAAGGGTGTGTTGTGAAAGGTTTTCAAAGGTTAAAGAAATATTTTATAATACAGTATTGGCGTGTGTTGAAAAATGTTATTTTCAATGAAAATACTAATGTGCATTGCTTTAAATGGAAATGGTAATTTCGGCAAAGAAATGGTTTCGATTAAACAAAGTATAGTGGTTTCAAGTATTTAATCGCATGTGTTAAATATAGGGATACATGTCAAGTTAAGAAAGAATAAGTCTTTTATGAGATTAAGGTAAATTAATTGGATTAAATAATATTTTCGGAAGTAAAACAGTTTCACGCATTAGGTATATATAAGTATCTGTATATGTACAAGGTGTAACACCCTGCCTAATTAAATACCGGGTGATCAGTCCTTTATCAAATTAAAATCAAGGTGAACGTTTGGTTCATTCTCAGAATCAGTGTCACAAAATAATATTTACCAATTTGAACACCCTAAATAATTAACCTAAGTGTCAAATCAATTTAAAGTATCATTTTTCCTTTATTAAATACCAATATGAAAACCTTTTCAATACCCAACAGTTAAGAATCACAAACATACTAAGGATGGCAACTAACACACAAGAATTGAACCATCTCGATAATCCAAACCAAGTTTAAGAACCATAAACGAAATCATCCTGACACTAGCTAACTCCCTAGGAGCACTGAATACTGGAAATATAAATGAACACAAATATCTGACAAATCCAAACGGAATAGGAAATAGGGCGACATGTGCCCTAACTTTGAAAAACTAAAATAGAAACTGAATCAATGAAGAGGTCCTCTAAGCAAGCAACTTCCACATAAACTGTAGCACGTCCAATCCAAAGAACCTAAGCATGACGCCCCTATGGCTGGGCACCTGTAATACATAAATATATATATACAAGAGAGAAAGAAATGACAGAAAACGGGTCAGAGCCCGAGTGTAAAATAGTTTTAAAAATAGTTTAGCAAGTATTTAAAATGCTTACTGGCTAATATAACCACCATGTTGGTGCGCGACACTCTCTTGAGAATTCTCACCTCTCATCTAGTGTGCACGCCTACCATACTACTGATCACATAAGTCTATATAACTTATCTTCCCATAAAGTTCTATCCTGAGAAGTACTAAGGCCATAATATTTAGTTTTAGAAAATCATTTTTTTCCATATTCTTGCGTTTCTTAAAACCACTTAGTACTGTTACAAAATTCACGAACACTTGTTATAAAGATGAAACATTTATTCATAACTTAACTACTTGTACACATAGTAGAAAGTTTCCATATATATATATATATATATATATATATATATATATCAATCACTCATATAATATACATATACTATCGCCACCCCAGATAAATCTATGGTGCTGACATACTCTGCTATCAAGTCCCCGTTTCACTCCTACTAAGGGAAATACTAGTACGGAATCACTCTAGAACTGTATTAACACAATACATATACAAATGGAGGCTAAGAATAGTTTCAAGTCACTAAGAGGTCAGCACTTACCCCTCAGACTATATGGATTCTCCCTACAAAAAATATAAATTCTCTTCCAAAACATATAATTCTTCAATTAAAAAATATGATTTTTATTCCTAGACTAACATGGAAGGAATACCAACTAGAAATCAGCAAGATAGATACTTTTCTGGGATTCAAGGGTCTTATTTGTTGATGAAAATTATATGGTTGCGTTCCTCGTCGTGCGATCTACGTTTTGGTGGTGGCGGTGGTGCAATCGGGTGAGTTCTAGGCCTTTGATTGCTTGGAAACTCTTCACCTTCTTCTCGTATCTCTTAATCTTTTTCTCTAATCTCTTCACCTTCTTCTCTAATGGTTGGGCTTAGGTTTTGTGTTTGTTAATCCTAAGAGACAACTCCAAATGGCTAATATATACTTAGAAAATTCGTGGGTTTAATAACCCAAAAATACAAAAGGTCTAAAATACCCTCCTAGGATGTCAATTAGGCCTAAAAATGCCTCGAGATCCAAACTAAACCCCCGAGTACACTTTTCTGACTATTTTTACCCTTTCAAACACTTTGGCACACTCAAAACGACCATACAAGAGACTTATAATATATTCACTTTTATAATAATAATTTAGTCCTCACACGATACAGGCACGTCCCAACTTAAATTTTCATAATTCCCATTTTATTCACTCGTGACAATTCAATCTTATATATTACTTTACTCATCCAGTAATATTCAACAAATTTCCAATAATTACTAACTCACATCACGCTAATAAATCTTGAAAATAAAATTTTGAATTAATATCTCAATTAAATTTAATAAATCCCTAATTTTAAAAGTAATAAAAATACGGTGTATTACATACTTTCCCCCTAATAATGTAATTTCGTGCCGAACTTCTGAAAATAAGGTATGCCTGAAAAAAATAGATCTGGATACTTTAACAATACTCAAAACGGACTTTCGGGTAACGCGAATTTCTAAAGTCCTCCCCACCTCATATTAAGCTTATTTATCACTTTCAATACAATCAGTACACACTTTAATAACGACACTTCACATTGTACTCCAATCCATGCTATTCGCATAAGATGAGCCTACACATCGTTGGCCCCCATTGTCTCAATAAGATGCTTACTGGCTACAAGAGAGAAAGAAATGACAGAAAATGGGTCAGAGACCGAGTGTAAAACAGTTTAGCAGGTATTTAAAATGCTTACTGGCTAATATAACCACCATGTTAGTGCGCGACACTCTCTTGAGAATTCTCACCTCTCATCTAGTGTGCACGCCTACCATACTACTAATCACATAAATTTGTCTAACTTATCCTCCCATAAAGTTCTATCCCAAGAAGTACGAAGGCCATAATATTTAGTTTTAGAAAATCATTCTCTTCCATATTCTTACGTTTCTTGAAACCACTTAGTACCATTAGAAAATTCACGAACACTTGTTATAAAGATGAAGCATTTATTCATTACTTAACTACTTGTACACATAGTACAAAGTTTCCACACACACACATATATATATATATATATATATATATATATATATATATATATATATATATATATATATATATATATATCAATCACTCATATAATATATATATACTATCGCCAATCCATATAAATCTATGGTGCTAGCATACTCTGCTATCAAGTTCCCGTTTCACTCATACTAAGGGAAATACTAGTTCGGAATCACTCTCGGACTGTATTAACACAATACATATACAAATGGAGGTGAAGCATAGTTCCAAGTCACTAAGAGGTCAGCACATACCCCTCACATCTCTTATAACCGTCTAACTATCATTCTCAGATAGCTTGTACTAAGGAATCCTATGTTCTAGGGTACAAGTCAATATCCCCCATAAAGGTCCAATCGAGATAAGACCATCCCGACGTGGAAACCTCCGTGATAATAAGTAGCCCAGGTATGATTTTTACACAGACACATAATATATGCACAGTCACACAATCATATATATATAGATATTCACATTTTTCAAATTAGGTTTAACCATGACCCATAATTATTATCTTCCGTTCTTAGCACATATTTTATTCAATTACCTCGCATAATGGATTCATCTCTTTTGTTCTCATTTATAATTTATTTCATACTCACTTCTCATCTCTCGAAGTATTTTCTCTCTCTCTCTCTAAGTATAATTTCAATAGGTGCACCCTTTCTATCCTGTTGGTCTAAGTCTTTCACGAGTCCCTCAATTCATTAACGAACTTACTCACAATCTCTAATGTGTAACGAAACTCCCCGTTAACCCATAATTTCATCTCATATTAATTTCACTCAACGGAGTCTACTTAGACCCTACTGGTCCTCTTCATAACCCATTATACTATTTAAAAGATATTAAAGGGCTCCCACATATTTTATCCGAATTAAACAAAAAGTGGAAAAACATACAGTTTTCCAGGAGGGATTGCTCGATCGAGGAATGGGGTCGATCGATCAATCAAGCAGTTCTTGCCCATTTTTTTGCAAATTTCAACCTACGGGTTCAACCATTCTAACCCTTCCAAACCTCTATAATTTCATACCAAACCTTCAACCAAGTTAACCAAATGTATAAGCAATGTATATAAACAAGTTCTAACGTAACAACAACAATAAAGCCTCAACGAATCAATCAAAAAGGTGTTTAATCTCTGATTTATTTATAAAACCAAAATTTCCATGAATAATCACAAACCTCTATTTTAATCCATATTTTCTTCACAAATATCATAATAAATTGGTGGGTAATCCTCTACATATGATCACAATTTCAGACTATATGGATTCTCCCTACAACAAATATAAATTCTCTTCCAAAACATATAATTCTTCAATTAAAACATATGATTTTCATTCCAAGAATAACATGGAAAGAATACCAACTATAAATAAGCAAGATAGATATTTGCATGGGATTCAAGGGTCTGATTTGTTGATGAAAATTATATGGTTGCATTTTTCGTCATGCGATTTACGTTTTGGTGGTGGTGGCGGTGCAACCGGGTGAGTTCTAGGCCTTGGATTTCTTTGAAACTCTTCACATTCTTCTCTAATCTCTTCACCTTCTTCTCTAATAGTTGGGCTTAGGTTTTGTGTTTGTTAACCCTAAGAGAGAACTCCAAATGGCTAATATACACTAAGAAAATTTGTGGATTTAATAACCCAAAAATACAAAATGTCTAAAATACCCTCTCAGGATGTCAATTAGGCATAAAAATGCCCCGAGATCCAAACTAAAACTCTGGGTACACTTTTCTGACTATCTCGATCCTTTCGGACACTTTGATGAACTCGAAACAATGATACAAGTGACTTATAATATATTCACTTTTATAATAATAATTTAGTCCTAACACGACACAGACGCGTCCCGACTTAAATTTTCATAATTACTATTTTATTCACTCGTGACAATTTTAATAAAATAAATCTTATATATTAATTTACTCATCCAGTAATATTCAACAAATTTTCAATAATTACTAACTCACATCACGCTAATAAATATAAAACATAAATTTTCGAAGTAATATTAAATTAATATCTCAATTTAAATTAAGAAATCCCTAATTTTAAAATCCATAAAAATATGGGATCTTACACATGGTAGTTATATGTGCATGTGGGTATAACACGCAAAGTTTTCTTTTTGTCATTTGTTTATATTCTACATTTGGTATGATCACACTAGGCATTGGCTTACACCGTCTTCCTTTTTACAGCATATTGAGTGCGGGTTCGTATTTTAAGAGCGTTATCACTACACCCAAACTGGCGAATGGTCACGGCCAAAATCCCTGACCAAGATTGTGGGTCGCGGACTTGGGCCATGACCGTTTCGAGTGTGACAAATTTCGTGGATCGCGGCCCAAGTCCGTGACCAAAAACTGGTTAGGGCCCAGAGGGGGTCACGACAGATGGTCACGGACTGGAGTCGTGACCCATACCGCGACTAGAAAAAAAATGGTCGCGGCCTTAGTCTGTGACCCACAACCGTGACAAATTGGTTGCGGCCAAAGTACGTGACCCACGCCGCGATGAAAAAGAAAAGGAAACAAATGGTTGCGGCCCAAGTTCGTGACCCACAATCGTGATAAAGATTAGTCATGACCAAAGTCCGTGACCCACACTGCGATGAAAAAAAAATGGTCGCAACCCAAGTCCGTGACCCACAACCGTGAAAAAAATTGGTCGCGGCAATGTCCGTGACCCACACTGCGACGAAACAAAATGTTTGCCGACTTTGTCCGCTACCATTTTTATGCGCGAGGGAAAAAATAAAAATGGTCATGGACAAAATCGATGACCATATTTAACTATAATTTTAAAAAATGTCCTTTTTTGGTCCAATCCTAAAATTAGGGGTCATGTGACTGCAGGTCGGTTTCTACATGTAACGTTAGATGTGTACGAGGTGTTACAAATATTTATTACTGCAAAACAGTAAAAAAAAATCACAAATTGCAAATTGAGAACGTTGTTAATAAACTAATATATATACAAACTTAAAAATATTACACATCTTAATAATTCAGAGACAAAAAAAAATTGGGCTGAATTTTCTATATTTTCTGGACATTCCAAACCCTGTAAATATACAACCTATTATAAAGCCTGCATGGCTATAAAATTTAACAATCAAATTAAAAATTTTGGCACGACCATAAAACTAAATAATAAAATAATAAAAGCCCGCACGGTTGTGACACATAAAAAACGTAATCCTGAATGTCCACAACATTATATAAACAATCTCCATGTTGTAAATCATTGCTTCCTTCATTTGTTCCACGCGCAAAAAAGAAAACGATACAATGTTATCCTGCAAATGATTGGATACAAAAAAAAAATGATATCAGTAACAAAGTAGTTTTACAAAAAAATTTATTCAAGCTAAAAAATTGCATATATGAGTTATAATTATCAACATATTAGTTTCTACGATTTACATTGGTCCCGTATGAGATGTCGGTACCACTTGCAGGGTTGTTTCGGGGTTTCCCCTTCTAGCGCCATATTTTTAAGACTAAGTTTAGACATTTTCAAATTATAGTCGTATTCTCAAATCAGGAGTCTCGTTATCGTGCGAAGTCCCATGATCGCACGGTTAGTATCTACGAGTTACATTGGTCCCGTGAGAGGTGGTGGTGCTACTCACGGGGCCGTTCGGGGGCTGTTTCGGGTTTTCACCCACTAACGCCATGTTTTTAAGCCTAAGACCAGAAATATGCAAATTATCATCATATTCTCAAACCGGGAGTCCCATGATCGCGCGATCAGTTCCTACAAGTTACATTAGTCCCGTGCGAGGTGTCGGTGTCATTCACGGGGCCGTTCGGGGGCTGTTTCGAGTTTTCACCCACTAACGCCATATTTTTAAGCCCAAGTCTAGAAATATACAAATTTCTTCATATTCTCAAACCAGGAGTTCCATGATTGCGCGGTCAATTCCTACTAGTTACATTGGTCCCGTGCGAAGTGTTTGTGCCTCTCACGGGTTCGTTTGGGGGCTATTTCGGGTTTTTACCCTCTAATGCGATGTTTTGCTTAAGTCTTAATATTTTTACATTATCATCATATTCTCAAACCGGGAGTCCCGTTATCGTGCAGTCAGTTCCTACGAGTTACATTGGTCCCGTGCGAGGTGTTGGTGCCACTCACGGGGCCGTTCGGGGGCTGTTTTGGGTTTTCAACCACTAATGCCATGTTTTTAAGCCTAATACCAAAAATATGAAAATTATTATCGTAATCTCAAATCGGGAGTCCCGTGATCACGGGGTCAGTTCCTACGAGTTACATTGGTCCCGTGCGAGGTGTTGATGCCACTCACAGGGCCGTTTAGGGGCTGTTTTGGGTTTTCACCCACTAACGCCATGTTTTTAAGCCCACGTCTAGAAGTATACAAATTTCATTCTATTCTCAAACTAGGAGTCCCATGATTGCGCGGTCAGTTCCTACTAGTTACAATGGTCCCGTGTGAAGTGTTTGTGCCTCGCACGGGTTCGTTCGGGGGCTATTTCGAGTTTTCACCCTCTAATGCCATGTTTTTCTTAAGTCGTGATATTTTTAAATTATCATCATATTTTCAAACCGAGAGTCGTGATCGCGTAGTCAGTTCCTACGAGTTACATTTGTCCCGTTCGAGGTGATAGTGCCACTCATGGGGCCATTCGGGGGCTGTTTCGGGCTTCCACCCACTAACGCCATGTTTTTAAGCTTAAGTCTAGAAATATGCAAATTATTATCATATTCTCAAACCAATCGTCCCGTGATTGCACGTTCAGTTCCTACGAGTTACATTGGTCCCGTGCAAGGTGTTAGTTCCACTCAAGAGGCCATTCAGGTGTTCACCCACTAACGCCATGCTTTTAAGCGTAAGTACAGAACGCCATGTTTTTAAGACTAAGTCCAAAAATATATAAATTATCATCATATTCTCAAACCAGTAGTCCCATGATCGCATAGTCAATTCCTACGAGTTACATTGGTCCCATGCGAGGTGTTGGTGCCACTCACGGGATCGTTCGGGGGCTATTTCTAGTTTTTACCCACTAACGCCATGTTTTTAAGCCTAAGTATAGAAATATACAAATTATCATCATATTCTTAAATCGAGAGTCCCGTGATCGCGCGTTCATTTCCTACAAGTTACATTGGTCCCGTGCGAAGTGCTTGTGCCTCTCACGGGTCCGTTCGGGGGCTATTTTGAGTTTTCACCATCTAATGCCATATTTTTCTTAAGTCCTGATATTTTTAAATTATTGTCATATTTTTAAACTGGGAGTCCCATGATCGAGCGGTAAGTTCCTACGAGTTACATTGTTTCCGTGCGAGGTGTTGGTGCCACTCACGGGGCCGTTCGGGGGCTATTTCGGGTTTTCACCCACTAACGCCATGTTATTAAGCCTAAGTCTAGAAATATGCAAATTATCATCGTATTCTGAAAACGAGAGTCCCGTGATCACGCGGCAAGCTCTTACATGTTACATTGGTCCTGTAAGAGATGTTGGTGCTTCTCACGGGGCCGTACGGGGGATGTTTCGAGTTTTTGCCCTCTAACGCCATGTTTTTAAACATAAGTCTAGATATTTACAAATAATCCTCATATTCTCAAATCTGGAGTCCCGTGATTGCGCGGTAAGTTCCTACGAGTTAAAGTGGTTCCGTACGAGGTGTTGGTGCCTCTCATGGGGATGTTCGGGGGCTGTCTTAGGTTTTCGCCCTCTAACGCCATATTTTAAACCTAAGTCCTTATATTTTCAAATTATCATTCTATTCTTATATTTTAAGCCTAAGCCTAACGCCATATATATATATATATATATATATATATATATATATATATATATATATAGAGAGAGAGAGAGAGAGAGAGAGAGAGAGAGAGAGAGAGAGAGAGAGAGAGGGAAAGAGATGTACCGAAATGTGTGTAGAGAGAGAGATGATCGTCAGAATATGTGAATAAGAGGAAAGGGGGTCGTCGTTAATGCAATTATAGAGAGAAATAAATTACCAATTTATACCGATTTCAATATACAAATACCAATTTTAGAATACCAATTTCAATTTATACCAATTTCAATAAACAAATACGAATTTCAATATACAAATACCAATTTCAGAATTGAATAACACAGTGAGAATGTAAAGTTTCATCGAGATTTAATGGAACTTTGAGAATGATCAATAGATGAACATTACATAAATACACACACGTAATGTACAACTACATGCACAAAAAATAGAAGATAGAGGAGGTTACCGCAGATCAAAGAGAGTTGAAAGTGATAAAAACTTGAGAAGTATAGAGAGTCAAATTCCTAATTTAGTAAAACCATGGAACCCATGATCCCCGTTGATCCAAATTCCTAATGCATATATGATTGGACAAATAGTTATATTTGCAAAGATTAAATAGCTTATAAAAATTCAATTTAAATTAAAAAATTTGTGGCAACCTCAAACTATTTGTCATACTTTAATCACTAATTGATAATAAAAATTTAACTTGTAGTTTACGTATTCTTTGTGGTGCCATTGAGGTGTGGAATGATACGTAGTTCCACTACGACTCTTCCCTATAGTATGACTAAAAATTTAAAGAACCTCTTACATCGATTTTCATTTTAGATTGAATATATACGACCCATGTTCCTATTTGATATCTCACATGTTCAAATCATCAAAGCTTACAAAGAATTGCAAACCAAATCATAATCAATAATCGTTCTTCATCATACAAACGAATCATCTAAATAAATTGTTCAAGATGATATATAATCAATAATCATTCTTTATATCATGAATTCCCAAATCAATTTCAAGTATTTTAAAATATACAATATGTATGATCATTAGTTTAAAGCTATATTTATCAAATATGAAACCATAATAAATGCATAATGAAGACACTATATGTAGTTAAATGTGTTTCCAAATCAGTAGGTAGTTAACCGTGTATCTAAATTAATGTGTAGTAAAATATTTATCTAAATCGATTGGAAACTGACACAAACATAATTTGTAAAGATACACATTTCAGTACCGAAACATCCCATTACAGTTGGTAATTTGTAAACATATCAGTACATATTAGTACACTAGATTCCCAATTTCACGTATCAGTATGGTAGTTTATTATTTGGGCATATCAACACACTAGTTTATCACTAAGCTACACAAATCAGTTTATCAGTAGACTACACATATCAATGCCAAACTAAAGTATTAGTAGGCTACAAAAATATGTTGAATGACACAAAATCAGTTAGAAACTACTCAAATGATACCAGAACATATTTTTTACTCAATCCTATTGTATCTAACTGTGCCAAAACTTTCAATACCAATTGTGTCAACATATTCAAGTCCCAAATAAACAACTATGTATAATCACAATGGACTACTAGAATGTATATATCAGAACTAACCCAGCTTATTACTATTACACTATCAATACATCAGTTTATTAGCAGAGATCCAGAATATCACAGTGATCATCATATAAATATGCGGAAGATGAATGTATATATCACGAGTGCTTATGATATCTATCTTTTGGAAGTGCAAAAAAAAAGCATTAGGTAGGTTCAATTGGGGAACACTTGCTAATATTATTAATTTATCTAGAACTTTCAACTTACATCATCGAACACCATGAACTTTGGGAGGTGCAAATTTTGTGTGGAACTGACCACTTGAATGGTGGATTCAATGACCAATAATCATCTCCTCCAATATGGCATAATCAACTACAAAGTTGAGAACCTTGTCAATCTTAGTTCCCTATTTTTGAAGCATCTCATCAAGATGAATAAAAAATATGAATTAGGAAAATAAATATGGAATTCAAATGGGGAGAGAGAGAGAGAGAGAGAGAGAGAGAGAGAGAGAGAGAGAGAGAGAGAGAGAGAGAGAGAAATTAGAACCGACATGAAGAAGTTTTTGCAACATGTAAACAAAAAAAAGAACAAACATTATCATTCAATTCATACTGTAAATAACAAACATAATTGTATGCCCTCAGTATATCACATGTTGTCAAATGGCATAAGCAGTACTCGTCCTTGATGGTAGCTAATTGGGTACCTTTTCCAGACCCAAGTGGACCTGAAATTTGTTAAACTCTCATAATTATGCACATGATTGAAGCTACTCACTTTCCAAAACATTATTCGTAGATCCAAATGCAATTAACGCAACATTACTTTCACCAAATTAAATAAAATTTTTACACGAAAGTCATAAATCACAATATATGTCCTTTTTATCTTTTATGTGTATTTTTTTTTTTTTTTGGGGGGGGGGGGGGGGGGGGGGCTCGGTCATTATCATAATTTATACTCAATGAGAGGAAGGAGTTGGGTTAAGGAACCCAGGGTTCATATGTGAAAAGAACCTATTGTTCAGTTTGGTTGAACCAAATTAATATTAATTAACTTCATTTTTTTCATATAATTATACAGTAGCAGTTGGCATCAACAAAGTATCATCAATAAAAATATGGAGTACTATAATATAAAGTCTCAAATATGGTTGTCATCACACAAATCCCTCCAGGGCTAAAAAATGCAAACCTAATAACCACATTTGTACGGCTTCGATTATTGATCCATCCAGTCTACCTCTTTCGCACATAACGGACACCTTCGAACGTAATGCATTTACATATCTTAATGCACAGTGAAAAAACAAATCCAAAAAATCTTTTCGTGTAAAGATCACCACAGTGAAAAAAATATATGGAATGCATAGTGAAAAAATAAATCCAAAAAATCCTTTTGTGTAAATATCAGAACAGTGAAAAAAATATATGGCATTAATGCACCAAAAAAATGAAAATGCATCACGATAATGAAACATATACCACAAATGAAATGAAGAACTTAAAAGAAAAGTGGATATGAGAATATATATTTTTGTATAGAAATACAATAGAAATTATAACAAAAATAGTTCTAGAGTTTTGAAATTATAAGCTTACACTGAAGTTATCGACAGAAGTTCAGATTTTGCAACTAAAGAAGTTTTGATTTTGTTGAGAAGAGAATGGTGGAAACAACAGAGCAAAAGAAGAGAGTGCTATACTCTCTCCTCATCGGACGAGTAATCCCAGCTGTCCATCTCCCCGGACGACCCCCCATCGACGGCCGACGAATAATCGACCAATAAAACTCGTACACCGCTGTTTGCAAATGGACGATTTTCAATTTACCCAAACTCAATGTGAGGGCACTGTGGAGCAAATACTTCGAATGCAGCGTATGTGAGAAATGAATGAGAGGGTCAAGGATTGAAGGAAATAAAGGCAACACTTTTTTTTTCTTAATATTGAACCCAATCACGGCTTTCAATCGTGGCCCACCAACAAAATCCTTAATTGTAACCATACTCGCCCATCAATTTTTATATGGTCACGACCCATAGCCGTGACCCACATTAAGAAATGGTCAAGTCCCCTAGCCGTGACCCTCAATGTGTGTGTTTTGTGCTTTGTCCTGCCTATGGTCACAACCCAAGTATGTGACCCATCCGCGACCAAATTTGGAGGGAATGTTGGCACATTTTTGGCACCAACATGGTCACGCCTTGGTCACGGCCCAAGTCTGTGACCCACAGTGGTCAAGGACTTGGGCCATGAACACTTCCAGAGCATCCATGACTCGGTGTATTAATGAATATGTTCACGCCAAAAATTGAGATGGTCACGGCCCAAGTTCACGACCACCTGGCCGCGGACTGGGGACTTGACCAACTGGACGTGACCATTCACAGGATTTGGTGTAGTGTATACAAGTAAGTATTCTATTTAATTTTACGTTAGTAGCTCTGTATGCTTGTTCTCCTAGGATGCTTCCCATGGGTCCCACACATAGTTTGAACTTGAAATTAGAATCATATGTTAAACAAGTGAAATGTTAATTAAAATAAAACTGGATTAACAACATTATATAGGTTGTTTCATTGCACTTCACACCTAATGCTAGGGTTGAACCAAGTTGACTACGAGTGATCGATAAATCTAGATCGGGGTCTTAAAAATGGTATAAGATCTCTAGGTTCAAGGTTACTTTCAAGAGTTATGTGGTGAGGTTGGTA
Organism: Sambucus nigra; assembly: GCA_949130495.1. Classification (NCBI taxonomy): domain Eukaryota; kingdom Viridiplantae; phylum Streptophyta; class Magnoliopsida; order Dipsacales; family Adoxaceae; genus Sambucus; species Sambucus nigra. Next base: position 301,617,775 of record OX422207.1, on the reverse strand, counting down.
GTGGATATTTCAACGTTGGTGTTAGTTCGGGATAATCATGCTAATTTTGGTTATGTTTTAGTTTGTGTCCTCGACGGTAAAGCCAAAGAGGTTAGCACGACAAGTAATTTAGTGTTAGGTTGCACACGATAAAAGTTATTGTAGTTAATAGCTTCCACGCTTTTGATTAGATGTTAGTAATTTATCGGTGTCCTTGTAAGCCAATAGTTGTGACACCGGGGTTGTTAGTGTGAGGTGCTTGTGTTTAATCCTTGATGACGTAAAGTCTTTTAAGATGTTAATAAAGAGAGATGATGCCCATTGGTAAAGTATAATGAATTGCGTACAATCAACGGTAGGGGTTGATAGTTAGTGTATGGGGACTAAGCAATAATGATTAGTGATTAAAATTTAAATAGCCCCTCAATCCTACGGTTACGGGTGATTAACGTTTATAATGTAGTTAGGCAAATTCGATCCTTAGAGTAATACCGTAATCATTGGATAGTCGATAAGCATGTAAATTTGGGTGGGTAATGGTTGAGGATAGGTACATTTAGTCTTAGTTGATAGGATGATATCCTCATGGGTGAGTAACTTTGTGGATGTTGGCCGATTAATGTATCTCATAAGTGGTGATTAGAATTACGGGTCGTTTATGGCAAAGGTGTCACATGTGTAATAGTTGTGAGTTGTAGTGATAGGAGAGTAAACCCTAGGTAGCCTTATGGGATCGCAGGAAAGAATGGTGCAATGCTTGGTGAACAGAATCTGTAGTGACATCGATAGTGTAGACCTAGAAATGTAATGGTTACACAATTACCTGTATCTTATCAAAACCCTTAGTAGCGTAAGCTTATGGTTCGATGCATGGTGCATACATACTAGGGGTGGCCGTGGGCCGGGCCTGGGCAGGCCCGGTCGGGCTCGGGCCGGGCTTGAAAAATTAAGTGTTATCCCAAGCCCGCTCGGGCCTAGATCGGGCCTTATTATGTAATCCCAAGCCCGCCCAGATTTGAAAGCTCTTTACCCAGGCCCGCCCGATCGGGCCCTATTATGTTAATTAAAAGATTTTTAAAAAAAAATTAAAATACCTATTTTTTTATTTAAAGACCAATTTTTTTAATTAAAAATCTGTTTTAAACTCCATATATTACAAAATCCATATATAAAGTTTCTCACTTTACATGAAAAGACATGGTATACGTTTTTATATTTATAGAAGTCCCCCCCCCCCCCCCCCCACACATATATATATATATATATATTTCGGGCCTCGGGCCGGGCCGGGCCTCATCGGGCTTAAGAACTCATGCCCAAGCCCGCCCGAAAAAAAATCGGGCCTATAAAATTTTGCCAAGCCCGCTTTGCGGGCCTATGTACCTTACCCAAGCCCTAATTTTTTATTGGGCGGGTTGGGCGGGCTTGGAGGGCCTCGGGCCTATGGCCACCCCTAGTGCATAGCCATATTTGTGGCAAGAAGGTTCTTGAGGTACCTTTAGGATGACAGTTTAAAATTGTTGTGATGCCCGAAGCTATCCAATGACTATGACCAACCATGTAATAGGATTGTAAATTTATGTTCAGGAGAGTAGCTAGGAATCACTAATGTGAATACCGAGAAATCTTAGGGCATAGCCACGTTTTAGAGACTATGGATGGAAAGTCTTATCATGTCCTTGGTGAGAAATGCCACTTCACCAAAAAGTCAAAATTATCACCTTTGAGCCGTCCAACCTTGTCACGGTTATTAACCGTGACAAAAAAAAACAAGCATTTTTTGTCACGGTCATTGACAATGATAAGTCTGTGACAACAGTTTGTCACGATAATTGATCGTGACAAGCCCATGATAAGTACAATTGTTACAAACTTGTATGGTCAATGACCGTGATGACTGTAGAAAGTTGTCACAGTTGACAACTTTCTCAGTAAAAAAATCCCACCGCCTCTTTTTTCCCACCATTTTCATTTCCCCCCCTCTCTATCCTTTGTATATATGTGTGTGTGTGTGTAGTGGTGTGCATGTGCATGTGTGTGTGTAGGTGTGGGGGCGGGCAGCGTGGGGTGGTAGTGGTGGGGCATGGGAATTGGGGGGGTTTAGGGGGAGTGATAGGGGGCATTGGGGGTGGGGATAGGTGTCTGTGTGTGTGTATAGGTGTGGTGGGGGTGGTGGTGGGGGTGGTAGTGGTGGGGTAGGGGAGTGAGTGGGGGGGGGGGGGGAGGGGGAGTGATAGGGGGAGGTGAGAAAATCAACAAGTTGTTATTTTGAATCCATTTTTTGGGAGTTTAGAGGTGGGAGAAAATGAGGAGATATAGGGAATTGATTGTTTTTGGTTTTGGTGTAAGAGATTTTAGTGTGTTGTTTCAATTTGGGGATCAATATATGGAATGTCACATGTACGTGTATGATTCCAAAAATAGTGTCAATGTTTTTTGTGGACTTTATGATTTTCCCAAATAGTAATTGTTTTATACCAATGACCAGATTTAACATAATAAGAAACGAGGTTAAGATATGAGAGTAAAAATACGAAGAAGAGAATATGCTTTTCAAAAATATTTAAATGGAATACAAATTCAACATCTCTATTGATATTAAATTGAATTGCATTGGTAATGAATTTGTAAGTTTGATTAATTGCACACGTAGATATTTAAATTCTTGCCTTACTCTCTCATATTAAATCCTAATTATATTGTCTTAATAACTACCTTATCTAAATGAAAGGGTATCGTGTGCACGCCGGGGTTGGGGGTTGGGGTGGGCGGTCATTGTTTGGATTTCACTTCGGTTAGACATTCCACGCACGAAGTTTAGTGGAGGGCAGGAGTGACAACTCAAACCTTTAATATAATTAACATGTTTTTAATGTAGTATCGTATTTCATGAGAAGTCACATAGTGTTACCATCCCCTTAGCTCCATATGAAATGGACTAAAACATATGAAATGCTCTAAACATTAATAACCTTTTTAATTTGTATACATTGTAATTCTATAGGACCCATTTCTCTAAATTGAAGTTGAATTCTAATTGGCATTTATATTGGTATAAATTGAAATTGAATTTGAATTGGTATTGATATTGGTAAAAATTTGAATAATATTTAGTTCTTATGCGTTTAAATTAAATGAAACATACTTTAAATTAAATAATTAAATGCAATCTCTCTAATTGTGATAAGACATAATTAAATGAAACATACTTTAAATTATATATAGTGCGCATAGATACCAGCCTTCTAATTCTTATGCGTACGCATTCAATAGCCCTTAGACCCATTTGAGAGACATTACCCCTGTAATGAGATGTCTCGAATTGTCCCGTTTGGATAGTTAGGGACTGCATAGTTTTTGTATAATTATATTCTTAGTGGCATAAACTTGTTATTTTTGGGGAAAGTTCTGCACTCGTATCTTAATGTTATCCAGGTACATACTAGATGATACGATGTTAAGTGTTATTTTAATTGATAAATTAAAATAACCCTCACACTTGCGAATCTATGTTGTGTACTTGGAGAACTGTAGGGATATGCTGCCGAAGTTTCCACAAATTGGAACAATGTGCATGAGTTGTTAACTATATTACAGAAATATTCGGTCTTGAATGGGGTAGGACCACTCACCCTTTAGGGGAGATGGAGGAAATAGAATTAATATTATAAATTGAATTTTAATTTTAATTTCAAATTAAAATTGAATTTGAATGCATGAATAGATTTATGCATAAAAACTAGCCTTCTAGTTTTTATGCGCACGCATTCATAATAGGTAATGAATTTGTGATTGTTTGTAGGTGATTGCTTGTAGTAATTGTGATGGGATATCCTAAATACAAAGTGTGGATGGGTGAGACAAATAGATTAGGGCATGTGTTTCGCAGATATGATAATGAATTTTTGAAATACGCAATGAGATGTCATGATTATGAACAGTTCCATGTCCGTGTGCTAGGTGTAGGAATGGTAAGGTGTTTGAGTGGAAAATTGTTGAACTACATTCGTTAAGATGGGGTATGCAAGATAGTTATTGAATTTGAGTTTTTCACGGGGAATGAAAAAGTTCCTTTTGTCCCTGACAAACCTTCGTAACGACCTTCAACAAGTAGGATAGATGTACAAGGGGAAGCTGACAATGTAGATCATAATATGCTAGATGATTTTGTTGATTACGCATATGGAGTTCATGAAGTGGAAGAGAATCAGGTCACTGACTATGTACAAGGTTCAGGTGCTCATGAAGATATCAGGATAAACCTTGACAATGACTACCAAAGTTTAAAATTTAAAGAGAGCCAGTCATTATACTGTAGCTGTAAGAAAGATCAAACAACTTTACATGCCATGGTTGGTTTGCATAATTTGAAGATCGAATTTGGCGTGTCTGGAAATAGTGTGACAAGAATTTTGAATTGGGTGAAGGGCTTGATACCCAAGCAAAATACGCTTCCAAACTGCTATCCTACTATGAAAAATAGTTTGAAAGGTTTGGGAATGAAGTATAAATCAATTCATGCGTGTGTGTATAACTGCATACTATATCGAAAGGAGTATGAAAATCTCGATTGGTGTCTGGTATGCGATGAACCTCGATATGTCCAATCTATTGGCAAGGAAGGCACAAGATCAAAAGTGCCTCAAAATGTGTTGAAATATTTTCCCTTTGGGCCTAGATTAAAGAAGTTTTTCACAGTAATATAGATAGCGGATGCGATGACTTGACATTCTAGGATAGAAGTAGGGGAAAATCTCATTTGCCATCCTATCGATTCTACAACTTATAAAACGATGAATTTTGAGTATCTTGATTTTGCTCAAGAATAGCGTAACATTCGTTTCGCAATATCAATTGATGGTTTCAATCCATTTGGAAATATAAGTGTCAATTAGAGTGTATGTCCAGTGATCCTAGCCCCACTCAACCTCCATCCTTTATAGTGTATGAGACTTGAAGTTTTAATGCTGTCTTTCTTGATCCCTGGGCCAAAGGCACCAAGTGAGGACATCGATGTTTACCTATCTCCTTTGATACAAGAATTAAATTAGGTGTGGGAAGAGGGTGTTCAAGCATTTGACACTTTTAGAAAGAAGAGTTTACACTGAAAGCTATGTTGATGTGGCCAATTCATGATTTTCCAGCTTATCGAACATTATCCGATTGTGTAGTACATGGTTATTTGGGGTGTCCTATTTGTGGAGAGGAGACTTAATCTCCTTGTCTCCCTTCTAGCTCAAACAAATATATATCATTGCCATAGGAGGTTTTTACCCCCTTTCATAGTTTTAAATTTGAGAAAGGTTCAAATTTTTTACCGGGCAGGGTCGAACATCGGCTACGATCAAGAAAACTTTTAGGCTCAGAAATTGAAAGTAAATCTTCTGATTGTGGCCCTAATATTCCAGGTAAGAATCCTAAATTTATGAATGTCAAGCATAATAAGACCTCAATTGGGATTGAAACTGACACAAGAAAGGCATGGTCTAGGAGGTCAATTTTATTTGACTTGCCTTATTAGAAGAATAACTGGTGCGCCATGTATTGGATGTGATGCAGGCAGAAAAGAACATAGTTGAACATATATTATGACCCCCACCGAGAAACCTATGTTAACAATCGGTTGGTTGAGCGTGAATCTACTCAACATATATTATGGGGAGCCGATAGCGAGGGGGTTGAGGGATCCGAGTTTCCTCTTGGGTATGATAGTTCATGGATGTCCCCTCGAAGACATTGAGGTAAGAGTACGCATAACACTTGTGGTGGAGGGAAAGGAGAACTCACCTTTGTGGTTGCGTGAACAATGCAGTGTTCAACATATTGAGGGGTGTCTGAATTCATATGTCATGTGACCTTTCTTCCTCCTCCGACTTGCTCCTTCTTCATGACATTATTTATATCTTTTTATCTGGATATTGGATTGTATTTGTATTTTTTTTTATTTTGGTACACGTTGGTTTAGATATGGATATTTGCATTGCTATTTTATTTGGATATGGATTATATATGCCATGATTTGGTATATTATTTCTATTTTATTTGGAAACATGTTATTTGGACAGGTACAATATTGCTATAACAGGTACAAATATACTGTTGGGCAGTGGTAATGGCCATACAACCCAACTTTTTTTTTTAATTCTGCCTAGAATTGTCACGATAAAAAATCGTGACAAGTTTGTGATAATTTTTGGGTTTTGTCACAGGCTTATCGCGATCTTTGATCGTGACAAAAACTTGTCAAGGTCAAATAACGTGACAGGACCGTGACAAGTCTAATGAACTTTTCAGGGTCTTTGACCGTGATACGTCTGTGACAAAGAAGTTTTCACCCCCAGACTTGTCACAGTCAAAGACCTTGACAAGTTGGACTTGTCATGGTCAAATACCGCGACAAGTCTTTTATTTTGGTGTAGTGTGCTTGAGAATACTTGGTGACCTTAGGTAACCAGTTGGGTTCGACTTATGGAATGTGTTGCAATCGGCGGTTGGATGTGGAAGATTTGGGTTATCAGCTAATCGCTTCATAGAGCCTTGGGTGAGGCTGCCAAAGTTTAATATAAATAAGTACTGGAATCTTTTGAGGTGAAACTAGATATTCATATCATGATTGGGTGTAATACCCATTGTCTTGAGGAGATCGATGTAGAGAGGGTCGAATTAGATTTTTACGAGTACAAATATGCATTATATATTTGGCCAAAGATGTTATGATCAAGGACACTCTTATGGAAAAGTTGATGAGATGATTGAGACATAGAAATTATCTCAACGTGAGTTGATAGTATACGTCGGAATAACACTATGAGAGACAAGTGTAGGCCTTGTGTCTTCTTGTTCGACTCATGTGAACTCGAGAGTGTACATCCCAGTGATGTTTGCTTCCATTATAGTTTTAGTGACGAGCAGTTCGCTGTCATGTGGAGTTAATCGAATTGAACATCATGATAGGTGATGATAATTTCGATGATACGGTAAGTGTTTCATCAAACCGGGTGTTACGTAAGGAGATGATGATAACATAGGTGGGTTAGGCCGGTGGCATCGTCACTGATGAGATGGACACGGTTGGTACTGGTAAAGACATTGATAGTCGCAAACTAGGTGGCCTGTGTTTGCTGAGGGTGTAAGGAGGAGGCCTTATTCCCAAGGAGGGAAGTCCAATACCTGACTTCATGAAGAACTTTAGGTTGGTATGTTCTCCATTTTTGAGGAAATGATTGGGTCTTGGTTAGGTTCGTCACTATAGACTTATATGGCTAATCTAGTATCTGTTGAGCTTGCCCGGTATGGGACGTAGACTCCAAATGTATAGTGTAAATTCGTTATTTGTAAACCATCATAGTCATGTTTGAGTGGGGGTTTATCAAATCCATTGTTTCTCTTTCTTGATCCTCATGTTCGCTTTCAATATTGGTAATAAAGAATGGAATCCCTCAGTTATGATAACCTAGACTTGCACCACGGTGTGGTGTTATGCGATTTGGCCCATTAGAGTGTGGTGGGACGTTATATGATCATTACAGATCGATAACTACGTGTGCCCTTATCCAAGGTATTCATTTTGTTGCTTCAAGCTCCGAGTGTGAGTGGATACGCTTTCAATCGCATGGTTGCTCATAGTGTTCTTTTCCTTCAGGCATAGTGGCCTAGGATTTGGTCGGTATAGAAGATAAGGGCTTTCCTCCTGAAGAGCAGGTTGATAAATTAAGGACATCATATAATATTAGAACATTAGGAAACGTATCACTAAGTGTCATTTACCCTAGTGAGTTGACTATGTAATACTTAGGAGTATATTCCTTGGTTAAATACTTAGAGTGATCCTAGATTCATGTGAGGATCCGGTGAAGGAGTGTTAGTCAACGCGTGGTTTTGAGACATAGAGGAGTATTATCCTTGATACAAGTGATTAAAGATGTGATATTAGTGTCAAGTGTGAATGAGGCTATGTAGATGGAATGACTTGAAAGTCATGGGTAAGAAGAGCGTGTAGTTCCACAAATTTAGAAATTTCTTGATGTTAAATCGAGTAATGGTTGTTTGGGTGTCCACTCTTGGGAGAGTATCGATCAAGAGAGGGTACTTCTCTGTAGGTGCACTGATATGCTCTAAATATTAGTGAAGGTGGTCCTAGGACTAGACTAAGCATGATCTATGAGTAAGTGGATACTCGAGGATTGTAGATGAATATGACGACAATATTGAGTGTGAACATTAGGTTGTGCTGCATGATGAATCTTTGATGACAAACCCTTGAATGAGCACACGATGTTGTCTTATGCTCAAGGACTTTGATGATTTAGCCTTGAAAAAATTCTTATGGCTTAAGATAGAAGTTGGTGAACGCCCATAAGCTTAAGGATCGTCGTGTCAAGGAGGGAAGTTTGTAATACCATGCCCTAATGTTTCAATTAAATCTTGTATAAGTGAAATGGAGTGGGAACCGTAGGTATGCATTCTAATTGACTGTTCTAGAGCATTGATGATAATTATTGGAAGTTATGGGTTAAAATTAGAAGAAATAAAAAAATGTTCACTCAAACGAGGCACGGGTTATTCGAATGCGAAGCAATGTTGTTTGAAGAAGCGGATCAAACAATCTTCGAATGAGATCCCATTGTCTAAACTTTTAGGGTCTTTAGAAGGTCTTTAAAAGTGAGAGTTCTACCAGTATGGGTTTCTCGTTCAAAAGACATGCCTAAAAAATGTTTAATCTGATTGCCCTTATGTGCTGTTACACTCTGGACATTTTAATTGTTGAGATGTCGAGCTCTGGTGAGTCCAGATTAGGAAAAACAAGAATTTTGGTGTTTAATGGGTTTTATAAGGGTTAGTTTGGGGCTAATTTGGGTCATTTGAAGTTTGAAGAAGAATGGATAGAGGGAGGTGGTCTTCCACCATATTTGGACACCTTTCTCCACCATTCCACCACTATAAATTACTTTTTTCTTCTAGTATCCCACCACATTTAAGCCTACTATACCCATTTCCACCATTGTTGAAGTGGGGATATGTGACACCCCGCCTAATTAAATACCGGGTGATCAGTCTTTTATTAAATTAAATCAAAGTATCCGATTGGTTCATTTTTGGCATCACTATCGAAAATAATTTTTCTTTATTAGTCACCTAATAAATAATTAAGCTAAGTGTCAAAACATTTAATTTTATAAATTAAGACCTATTGTTATGATTTAATATGAGACCATTTTTATGAGCACAATTGCTAAGATTAAACCAAACCATCCAAATGAAATATCCAATCTAGATTAAAAAATCCAAATAATAAATCCCAATCGTAGGACATGGAAATAAATAAAACAATCCCAACAATAACTAAATCCTAAAATGATAAAGAGTACAAGTCTCTCTCTAAACTAAAATGAGATATGGAAACGGGAGACACATGCCCTCTCTTAGAATCACTAAATAGAAGACTGGAAAGACTAGAATGGAGTCGTCTACTGCAAGGACCAGCAACTTCCACGATAGCTGCAGCGCATCAATGGTCCAAAGATCTAGGCATGACGCCCCTGTGGCTGGGCACTGGTAATATATATATATATATATATATATATATATATATATATATACAAGAGGAATAAAAGATAACAGGAAACGAGTCAGAGACTGGGTGTAAAACCGCTTTAAACTAGTTTAACAAGTATTTAAAATGCTTACGAGTTGATATTACATACATGTCACTACATCGACACTCACTTGATAATTCTCACCTCTCAACTAATGTGCACACCTAGTGTACTACCGAATTGACCTAGTTAAATCTAACCCAGTTAACTAGTCTAACCAAATCTTCATTCACCAAGCCTAATCCAAGTGATCGCCTAACAATAGATTATATATGATGACCCTTTTACTAGGAATATTTTAATCCATTTATGTTCATCTCAATATAGACTTAAGTTCTCAACCACTTATTTCATTTAATATTAATTATTCAATTTTATCTACTTACAAGCACAGCAGATTAATCACATGTACATATATTTATCACTCATAATATATATAATAATAAGGCACCCCACATAAATCTATGTTGCTGGCATACTCAGCTATCAAGTCCCCTTATCTCTCGTACAAAAGGAAAATACTAGTTCGGAATCACTCTCGAACTGTATTAACACAAAACACACATATTTGAGGCAAAGTATAGGTTCAAGTCACTAAGAGGTCAGTACATACCCACACGTCTCTTAGGAACGTCTGACTATCATTCTCAGATAGCTTGTACCAAAGATCCTATGTTCTAGGGTACAAGTCAATATCCCCCCATAAAGTTCCAATCAAGATAAGACTGTCCCGGCGCGAAACCTATGTGATAGCAAGTGGCGCGGGTATAATTACACAATAATATACCATATTATATGTATGTTATATATATATATATATATTCACATTATTCAGCTAGGTACGCCCACGACCCATAATATGTTCTAGCTATATGTAGCATATGACGCTCGAGTTCTACGTAAAATTAAATTATTCTTTTTATTCTCTCAATTACTAGAAATTCGTAAGTATTTCTCGACTCTCGAAGTATATCCTCTTGATAAATGTAAAATTAGTAGGTGTACCCTCAAGACCTACTTTAACGTACATACGATTTCTCACTCAATTTATATCACCGAAACCACACGGTAAAATCTCACATGAACTCGTCTTACCCAGAACCTACTTATACCATACTGGCCCTTATCATGTCCTATTATGATATTTAAATTATGTCCAAAGGTCCTTACACATTTGGAATTGGATTAACATAAAAAGGGAAAGACGTTTCAGTTTCCCAGAGACGTCTATCGATCGATGAAAAGGGGTTAATTAATCGATCCAGTCGATTGATTGACATTCTTGAGTCGATTGATCGATCAAGCAGGTGTTGGCCTAGTTTTTGCAATTCTAGCCTACGGGTTTCATCTAATATAAATCCTCAAACCTCCATTAACATGTCCCAAACTCCCAACCAAACATCATGAACGTTATATAAACCAATATAGAAGATTTCTAACGTAAAACATTCACAAATTCACCAAGAATCGTCATCAAAAGGGATTAATTCAAGAAATTATCATTTAACCCTAGTTCATCCAATTTTTTAAAGAATACATTTAATTTCCAGATTTCTATCTCTACTGGGCATTAATTTCGTGGATAATATTCTACATATGACAGATATCCATCTTAATATGGCTTCTACTCCAAATTTTCAATCAAAATCTCCCAAACAACATTTTATTTTCATGAAGACATAAGAGAATTAATTTCTACACTAGCATTGGTGTGTTATCAACTAAAGAACAACAAGTTAGATACTTTCCTGGAAATCAAGGTCTGGTCCGATGTATATGAGTGGTATAGGAACATTTCCCTTCTCCCGATCTATCCGTTGGTGGTGGAATTGATGAGAGTGGTGTAGGGTTGGTGGCTCTCCTCCTTGGAACTCTTCTCTCTTCTCTCTTCCTTATCCTCTCTGCAACTCCAATGTTTCTAAACCTCGAGGACTCAAACTCTCATCAGATATAATACTTCAATTTTCGTCCATAATTAAGGCCTAAAATGGGTAATTACCAAAATGCCCTCTCGGGTTACCGGTTAGGCCTAAAAACGTCCTGAGACCCAAACTAAACCCCCCTGGGTACACTTTTCTAACTATCTCGACCCTTCAGGACACATTGGCGCACTCGAAATGACCATACGAGAGACTTATAATTAAATTAATTTTCATTCCATTAATTTAGTCCCGACACGACACATGCACATCCCGACTTAATTTCTATGATTGTCGTATTATTCACTCTCGACAATTTTAATAAATTCAATATCATATATTACTTTACTCATCTAGTAATATTCCACATTATTCTTACCAATAATTACTAACTCTCATCATGCTAGTAAATATTTATTTTTAAATTCGAATTAATATTAAATTAATTTATCCCATTCTAATTTAATTAATACCATAATTAAATGCCATGAAAATACTGGGTATTAAAGGGTACAAATTTTGATTTAAGGTTGGAAGATTTTGGAGAAGATGAAGATGGAAGCTTTCATGGAGTTCGAAGAAAATTTGAAGGGGTTTTGCTTGGAAACTTAAATCAAGCACATATGGATCATTAATGGATGATGCATTTGGTAAACCCTTGAGGCCATGTTTGAAGGTAGGAGTTGCTCCTCCTACACATTTGGAGTCTTTAGAGGTGAAAAAATCTATCATTAGTAAATAAGACTCTATTTGCATTTCTAGTAGTCTTGTAGTTAGATTACATGTGTAGAATGCATATAAATAAACAATGTATTCTAATAGATTAATATTTAACATTTTTATGGAATAAAAATGTTGGAAAAAATGTCATTTTATTGGACGCAAATGATGAGTAAATATTTCAAAGTTTTGAAATATTAAAATTGACATTTTATAAAAGTGGTGTATGTTCTAGAAATTTGATGCTAAACATTTCATGAGATAAAATGTTTGAAAAATGATGTTGATTTTGCTAAATATTGGTGAAATAAAGTTTCCTGAACAAATGGAGATTTTAGGGAAAATGGGACTTTGCTAAGTTTGAAGAAATTAAAATGTCTTTATGTATTGAAAATATTAATTTTGTAAGTATTGTGAACCTCAAGAATGAAATGTTTGTTTAACCCATTTAATAGGATTTTAGGATTTAAAATCCATCTTCTCATGCATATAAATTTATAGTATTTTGATGATATATATGTGAACGATTTTAAAGAAGGTTTTGTTGGGTTCAAATGAGAAATAAGAAAAGTAGAAATTCTAATATTCAAAGTGTCTAAATATAGGTTAAAGGTGTGATTAATATAAGGTTTTAAGACTATATGTATTGATAAAAAAGTAATGGTATTTTCTTATAAAAGTAGTATTTACGTGTAATTAGATTTCTTGAATAAAGGAAGTAGAGAAATGTCTAATTTGGAAATATAGTTAGAAAAGGTGCTGAATGAGTGTAAATGGTTAAATACTGGGAAGTTGGTGTGTATAATAACTTAATAATGTTTGAAGGATTGACACTTATGAAATGGGAAAGGACAAGTTTGGAAAAAAAATGAGTAAAATGGTAATTCAACTTAAAGTGGAACATGTTTATAAAATAAACATGTTGGAAATGGTGTTACAAAAATTAGTACTAAATGAATATGAATTTGGAATAAAATCAAAGTTAAAGTGTAAAGGACATGAAAATATAATTTCAAAGCGTAACACAAGTTGTGGTGAAACCCCGAGTTTGGCTTCGATCGAGTTAAAGGGGAAAGGAAATATAATGTGGACATTGGTAAAATATTAAAACACATTAAAAGGAACTCCGATGATACCAAGATAATTATGGAAGGCCAGAAGCCCTAGGGTGAAATATCCAAAACCACTGGCCAGAGCATATGGTGGCATCGCCAGCAGTGTGGAGCTCGTTAAAGTAATAAGGAAAATGACAAGATATGGGTTGTGTGGTAAAATATATTAATACAACTTAACTTGAATGAATTGATGAATGTTCTGATAAAGGATAAAGTGGACAAGAAATGTGTAAATTGATTAATGTACATAAAGTAAAGTAAAGGGAATGTGTAGTAGAAAATGGGTGATTAAAGTAACCTAAGAAATTGTAACTCGTAATTAACACAAGTGTGTGTTGAAAAACATTTTCAAAGGATAAAGTGGAATTTTCTAATAAAGTGTTCACATGTGCTGAAAAAGGTTATTTTCAATGAAAATACGAATGTGCATCACTTTAAATGGAAAAGGTAATTTTCGTAAAGAAATAGTTTCAGTTAAACAAAATGTAGTGGTTTCAAGTATTTAACTGTATGTGTTAAATAGAGGGAAATATGTCAAGTTAAGAAGAAGAAGTATTTCATAAGATTAAAGTAAATTGATTGGACTAAATAACATTTTCAAAGTAAAGAGATTCCATGCATTAAGTATATATAAGTTTGTATATAAGTACATGGTAGTTGTATGTGCAAGTAGGTATAACGTGTAGAGTCTTCTTTTTGCTGTTCATTTTTATACTGCATTTTGTATATTCCCACTAGGCTTTGATTGACACCCTCATCTTTGTTATGTCTGATTGGCCACAGGTTCGTATTTTGAGAGCGTTATATAGGTAAGTATTCTATTTAATTTTACCTTAGTAGCTTTATATGCTTGGACTCGGGGGATGCTTCCCACGGGTCCCTCACATAGTTTGAACTTGACATTGAAATTTCATCCTAAACAAGTGAAACGTTTATTAAAATAAAACTGGACTAGCAGCATTATATAGGTTATTTCATTGTACTTCACACCTAACACTCGGGTTGGATCGGATTGACTATGGGTGATCCATAAATCTATGTCCAGGAGTTACAATATAAACTAAGAGTATCTACCTAAACCATAAAATCTAACATCTACAATCTAAATTCAGTAATGACTCATTACACTAAACTAATGTTCTGATTCATGGCTTCACCCCATAAGAATTGATAAAGCATGGATTTATGGAACACATTATGTATCCGATCTAAATGATCCGAAAGTGATAAATGGTACTCAAAAGTTCCTTTCTGATCCATAAACATAAATGAACAAAGGAAGCTCGAGCCTACTTCCCATTCTTCTCAAAATCCATCACCCCTTTCGTATGAGACATTTTAGATGCATATGATCACTGACCTAAAACTACACATCCTTCCTCTTCAAATCTGTTTTATACTTGTTTTGACTTTAATTAGTTTTTTCCCTTACAAATCAATTTGATCTTCATTGCTTCTTCTAAACGTACTCGAGTCCCAATAATCTACTCTTGCACGGGTCCAAAGAGAATACAGGAGATCTACATGGTCACTTGATCTTCTATGTTTCTTCTAAATGTACTCGATTCCCAATAAACTACTCTCGCACGTGTTAAAAGAGCATACATGTGATCTATATGGTCACCCATACAACCTCTCACAGATTGATATTCTAATTGACTTTTGATGGTTGATATTATGAGAAAACTCCACTAATGGAAATGAACCTCCTATCCACTTCTAAAATCCACCAAAGCCTTGTAACATATCATATAAGATCTGGTTAACCCTATCCATCTGTTGCTTCGTGTAAGTATGATTATAAGTACTCAGTTGATGTAACAAAATTCCCATCACCTCATGAAACTTTCCCAAAGTGAGGATAAAAAAGTGGGATATCTATCCAAAATGATTGTAAAAGGCACCCGTATGACAAAATGTTCTCTTTTATATACAATCACGAATACTTCTCTATATATAAATCCATGAAAACATGAAAGAAATGGGCCACCTTTGTTAAAGGATACACTATGAACCATATAGAATCATGACTTTGGGGCGTTAATGAAAATCTTGTGATGAAGTCCATATAAATGTTATCCCACTTCCACTTAGGATTGGGTAAGGGTCATATTGTACCCAATGGCTATTGGTGAACCAACTTCACTATTTGAACTAAAAAGTACTAAACTGGGACACAAATTTAGCAACATCCCTATTTATACTTGTTGACTAATACAGTCTCTGTATATCTAGTTACATCTTATTCCCACTAAAATGCACTAAAAAACTGAGAAATATGGGCTTCTCGCATGACTAGCCTATTCAAATCCTAATCGAAAGGTACCATTAACCTTTTCTTGTATCGTAAACTACTATTGGATCCAACAGTGTAAAGAGTTACACCAGCATCAAGAAGCATTTTCACCTTCTCCTTGCACATAATATCATCAATTTGTGCTAAGACTACCCTCATAATGATGTCGAGAGTCACCATGCGAATACCCATAAAGGATTTTGAAAAATCATATATTACCTATACTAAACCCAAATCCTATGCACAAAGAGTATAAAAGTTTCCACTCGATCGTTGACTCAAAGCATTTTCCATAATATTTTCCCTCCTTGGGTGATACCGAATTGTAAACTGGTAATCTTTGATGAACTCAATCCATTGTCCTTACTTAATGTTCAATTCCTTCTATGTAAAAATATATTTTATTTTCTTATGGTCACTAAAGAGACTAAACTTCTTACCCCATAACGTTGTCTCCAAATATGTAGTGTGAACACAACCACCACTTTCTCTAAATTTTGAGTCAGATAGTTAACCTCGTGACACTTTAATTTCCAAAATGTGTAAGAAATCAGTCGATCATCTCATATCAATAAACCAAATAGTAAATTTAGGTAAGCATCCGTAACCAATTACTCAATCCCACTCCTAGGTAGAGCTAAAATTGGACCCAAAGTCAAGTTTTCCTTGAGGGTGTCGAAGGCCTGCTAACACCGCGTAGTCCGCACACAAACTGAATTCCCTCCCGAGTCAAATCATTAAATGAAACTGCTTTCTTCATAAATCCTCAAATGAACCTTCGATAGTATTCGACCAATACTAAAAAACTACGAACCTTTGTGGGGATCATGGGTTATCCCCAATCCAAAAATACCAATACCTTATTCGGATTAATGGACATACCCTTATATGTAACTAATCGACCCAAAACATTTAACCTCATCTTTCCAGAATTCCCACTTCTGGAAGTTGGCATACAACTTATGCTTTGGAAATTTGTAAAGGTCTATCCTCAAGTTCTATTCATGGTTCTCCTCTGTCCATGAATAAATCACAACATCATTGATGAAGATAAGGATGAAGTGATCAAAATACGGGCAAAACACCTGATTCATCACATCCATAAACACGACTGGAGTTAAACCAAATGACATGCCTCTGTTCTCATAAAAACCATATCATATAAAAAGGTGGTCTTCATTGCAACCTCCTCTCGTATCCTCAACCGATTATAATCCGAACACAAGTTGACTTTGAAAAGAAGGAATCATTCTATAACTCATAAAAAGATCATTAATCCTCGACAAATGGTACTTTTTATTCACCCTAACCTTACTCAACTCATAATAGTCAATGATCAACCACAAAGAGACATCCTTCTTATTCATAAAGAGAACTGGATGTCCTTATGGAAAAGCGCTATTCTGAATGAATTCTTAATCCAATAAGTTCTTAATCTTCTCCCACAACGCTATCATATCCAAAGGCACCATCCGATATGGTGCCTTGGAAATCGACTTAGTGATAGGAGCCAAGTCAATAACAAAGTCAATATTTTAATTGGTGGTAACCATATCACCTCCTCAAACACATCAGAGAAATCCCAAATGATAAATCTAATGGAATAACCACCTCACCTAAAGTCTTCTCATTAATAAAGTACAAATGAGTCATGGCACCACTCTTAAACTTAGTCATAGCATTACACACATCTCCTAACATGTAATCATGAATTAAATCAGTTGACCCATAAAATATATGTGATCATCATATATAACAAACTAATCCATACCTATAATCACAACGTACGAGTGTGTATCCAAAACCAATAAATCATCGATAACCCACAATAGACAACGTATATCCCAATAACCTCATATATCTACTAAATACAAGTCGAAACACCTCAAGGCATAGCTATATATAAGGCTTTATCACAAGGCTATGACAACAAACATAATATCTCAACAAATATACCTGATAAAAAAGAGTGTGTGGCACTGGAGTCAAATTAAACTCTAGTTAAAGTTCCATAAACATAAAATGTTATATACACCACCTCATCTAGTCCATGCCCCAACTGTTATGGCTATGAAATCTGGTACACCCTATCACACATGAGCTAAGACTGAGGTTGGAGGAGTTGGAACTGTGATTAACTCCTATGGCTTTGGTGTGGGAAGCTACTAGGGGCTACACTCATGGTGTTAAAATTATATAGATGAAACCCCTACTGGTCCCACCCCTATTATTGGAACTTTTAGCCCTTCCTTTACTTACCCTATGCACCCACACTTGGTAAAACTAAGGATCTGTGTTACCTACATCTACACCTGCAACATACACCCATGAATGGGGATGAAGGAGCTTCTTATAGTCTCTGTTGTTGTTGTTGTTGTTGTTGTCATATATGTTGCCCCTTGCCTGCCCGAGGAAACCCTACAACTGCTGTTGAGGTCAATGTTGTATAAGTCTAAACCTCCTCCAATAACCTTTAGTTGTTTGTACCTAAAATTACTTATGGATTCAATTAGAACTTCTTGTAACACCCCATATTTTTGAAGATTTAAATAATTGTATGATTTATTATTATTGTTGGATTAATTAAATTAAAATGTGAGAATTAATTATTAATCCAGATTAAAATTGAATATTTTACTAACGTGACGAGAAGTTAGTAATTATTAATATTACTGTGAGAATAAGTAATATGGAATGACGATTTTATATAACTCTTCGTGAAGAGAAATACGATAGTTTGGTATATTAAGTCGTGGGGCACGTGTGAGTCGTGTCAGGACTAATTAAGTGGAATAAAACGGTAAATTATTTTAAGTAACTCGTATGATCATTTTGAGTGCGCTGTTGAGTTCGGGGGAGTCGAGATAGTCAGAAAACTCTACTCGGGTATTTTATTTGGACTCCGGGATATTTTTATGCCAAGCCAGCCCTCGATAGGGGTAGTTTTGTAATTTGGATTTTTGGAGAAATGAAATGGACGAAAATTGGAGAAATATTATATCAGCTAATTGGGGACAATTAGGGTTATGATATACCAAAATCAAGAGAGAGCCACAGTGGGTGAGGGAGAGCAAATTCCAAAGGAGGAGAGTCAATTTACACCACCTTGCACAACCACCACCACTATCGTGTATATCGGAACGCGAGGAGCGCATCCATACCAACAACACCAACGGATCAAACCTTCGAAATCGATGTAAGTTTTTATTGCTTGCTTTCTTTAGCGATAATTGTGTTCATGTTAGTCTAGGATAATAAATCATTGTTAGAAAATTTAATTTGAGTGAAATTGGAGAACTATATCATAAACTAGGGCTGATTTGATAAGAATTTGAATCCCATATGTAGATAAGATGATGCCTACGAAATTATGATGAGTTTTATGAATAAATTTGGGTTTAGTTTAGAGGTTATTCATATCAATTTAAGAACTAGGGTTCTTGATAATAAATTGGGGATTTCGAATTTTAAGGATGATTAGTGATGATTTAATGATGTTAGGTTATGGGAAATCACATATACATGTTAGAATAATGTTTGGTATTGATTGTTGGAAGTTTGGGCTTGATCTTTAGAGGTTTTAGGAGTAAAAATGGTGGGAAAATGCTGAATCTGGAGGTAGGGGACGAAACAGCCCAGGTCGCGAGATATCGCACGAAGTCGCACAAAATAAGTTGTTCGAGCGAGATCGTATCTCGCACGAAGTCGTTCAAGTGACATGGGTGTGTCATAACATATGTGAATGATTAACACTAAATATTCGAGTGTGCATCGGGTTTACTGAGTACACTGGCGATGGTAAGCTTATTATTTATGTGACTACCATTTGGTAGCGAGATTTTTGTACCACTTGCGGGGAGGAGCAAGTGTGGACACTAAGAGAAATTTATATATGGTATCACGTAACAAACCGTGCTCCTTTGAGCTTTATGATAATGGAGCATATTATTATTATATTGTATGGTTATCGGTTACCGAGGGTTTGAATGGTAGTAAACTGTGTGATAAGACTATCATACTAAAAATTTCAACTTTTGAATATATGGTTCTAACGAGGCGTCACCTGAAAGATGGTTGAGCTTGCATATGTGTTGTGTTGTATTGTATTGTAGACTTCAGTGAGTATGTTGTCTTACTATGTTGATCCCGGTGAGCAAGGATGTTTTAATGATGGGATTCAGGGTAGATTGACTTATTATAGAAATGAGAGATATAGCTCCTTAATCATATAGCGCTAATAACTTGTGATAGTGGCAGCGCCGCATTGTATGACGTCTTTAGTGACATGAGAGTGGACGAGTAGACTTTTATGTTCGTAGATGGGAATTCAGGGATATATGTTATGGATTAAGGATTTAACAGATCACAAAGACCAGCAGTGTTAGGTAGTAGTGTATCGAGGGGTTCCTTATTTGGATTTCTCTTTTCGAGACATCCCACACATGAAACATAGCGAACGTTGGAAGTTAGGAGAAGTTTACCTTAGTACATGGATTTAGTATCATACTGATTTCACGTATACGTAGTTATAGCTGTGAGTTAATGGTTATATTACAAACTAAGGCTGATAGATCCGTATAAGATTATTATGTGATAATGTTACCAATCGTTGACACCACAAGCAGACAGGTGGGACAACCTAAGATATTATTAGGTGGAAAAGGTAGGGTGGATGAGTAGGACCTTACCATATAGTCATGCCAAGTATGTGGGGCATAATTTGATATTTATATAACACGTCTAGTACGGTTGTGTTGCAATGCACAAAGCATAGGGTGTATGGGAACACTAGATATTTGGGTAATAAATTTTTCTTCCTTAAATGAAAGGTTGTGAGACAATGCGTATTTTAAAATTAAGTGAATATAAAAGTGTGACTTCAGGACTTAGCTATTTGATGGGTTAGGATAGTTAGGGCCGTTAATTCCCAGATTTGCCACGAGGATGGTATAGGAAGAATTCGATAAAGTTTAACCCGGGGAAGTTGAAACTTACTTGATAGGGCATGGAGAGAACATCTTTTATGAGAATTTGAAGATTAAAGAGAGGGGGAAAAACTTGCGACACGCAGTGATGACATTGTCACCGGAGTCATAGATGTGGATGCGGTTGTAAGAAAGGTAAAATGCATAATGTTATAAAGATGTAGTAGTGATGGCATAAGCAAAGAAAGGCATTACTGAGCTCCATTTGGAAGTGGACCATCAGGAAATAACAGATTTCCTTCAGCATTAGGAATTCCTTAGTATTAATGGGAGAGTGAATCCCTAGACCATTAAAAAGTTAATTACTTCGCAATGGGATTACGACCCTATGTGGGTGAAAGTGGGTCGGGTAATTAAAGTAGCTAACTTTATGCCAAGTTAGGATAAATCATAACGTATAACAATACACCCCAACCATTATTCCTGGGATAGTAAGGTTATATGGGGTACAATTAGAGTTTTTGTTCGATAAAGTCAAGAGAGTTATTACTCGATTATTGGGAAGATTTTTCGGGAGGCCATGCATATAGAGATGCGAACGTATCCGACCTAACACACTCACAAGCGGACGGGCAGACTGAGAGTTCTAGTTACACATTTCAAGGTATGTTGCATTTCAAATTATGGGAAGGTTTAGTGTAATATCTTCCACTGGTATAGTTAGTGTAAGACGACTCCCCTCAGCTCATTATCGATAGGATTCCATTTGAGGCGTTATATATCAACCCTTGTCATTCTTGTGCTTATTGGATAGAGGGGAGGAAAATAATCTACTAGGTACAGAGGTATTTTAGGGCCCGTTAACCAGGATGGAAATGATTGGGAGTTTCATTATTGCATGTGGGAATGAGAAAATTGGTACCGAGTGATGTGGGATCTTTTCCTATTATTGTTAAGTTTGAGCCAGTAGCGTACAGGCTTGGGTTCCATAGTCCCTTGCGGAGGAAGTATGGCAAAAATGTGTTAACATTTATAGTATATATTGTGTGTAAATTATATATCGTACAAGCAAGAATAAACTACTGATGAAACATAGTAGTAAGACAAATTCGTATATATCTAAATATTGATTAATCTACTAGTGCAAGTAGTAAGAGGCTAGATAGTAATTATCTAAAATTTAAGTGGTGAAACTTAAATAGTAAGGCTTGGAGAGTAAATTATAACATCAGTGAGGTACTCATTATAAAGGGTATTCGGTAGTTTACTGTATGGGCGGTACTGCGTAGATTACACGAGTTGTGGGATAAATACCCGGAGTTGTCCTTGTCAGAAATGCCTTATTCTTTGAATTTCGGGACAAAATTCCGTTATTAGGGGGGAAGTATGTAACAACCCGTATTTTCGAAGAGTTAAATAATTATGTGATTTATTATTATTGTTGGATTAATCAAATTAAAATGTGACAATTAACTATTAATTCGAATTAAAATTGAATATGTTACTAGCGTGACGAGAAGTTAGTAATTATTAATACTACTGTGAGAATAAGTAATATGGAATTACGATTTTATATAACTTGTTGTGGAGAGAAATATGACAGTTTGGTATATTAAGTCGGGACGCGTGTGTGAGTCATGTCAGGACTAATTAAGTAGAATAAAAAGGTAAAATATTTTAAGTAACTCGTATGATCATTTTGAGTGCGCCGTTGAGTCTGAAGGGGTCGAGATAATTAGAAAACTCTACCTGGGTATTTTATTTGGACTCTGGGATATTTTTAGGCCCAGCCGACACCCGGTAGGGGTAGTTTTGTAACTTGGATTTTTAGAGAAATTAACTGGATGAAAATTGGAGAAATATTATATCAGCTAATTAGGGACAATTAGGGTTATGATACACCAAAATCAAGAGAGAGCCACAATGGGTGAGGGATAGCAAATTCCAAAGGAGGAGAGTCAATTTACACCACCTTGTACAATCACCACCACCATCGTGTAGATCAAAACGCAAGGAGTGCATCCATATCAACACCACCAACGGATCAGACCATTGAAATCGGGGCAAGTGTTTATTGCTTGCTTTCTTTAGCGATAATTGTGTTCATGTTAGTCTACGATAATAAATCATTGTTAGGAAAGTTAATTTTTGTGAAATTAGAGAACTATATCATAAACTAGGGATGATTTGATAAGAATTTGAATCCCATATGTAGATAAGATGATGCCTAAGAAATTATGATGAGTTCTATGAATAAATCTGGGTTTAATTTAGAGGTTATTCATATCAATTAAATAACTAGGGTTCTTGATAATAAATTGGGGATTTCGAATTTTATGGATGATTGGTGATGATTTAATGATGTTAGGTTATGGGAAATCACATATACATGTTAGAATAATGTTTTGTATTGATTGTTGGAAGTTTGGGCTTGATCTTTAGAGGTTTTAGGAGTAAAAATGGTGGGAAAACGTTGAATCTGGAGGTAGGGGACGAAACAACCTAGGTCGCGCGTGCGAAGTCAGTCGTTCGAGCGAGATCTTATTCTGGTTCGAGCGAGATTTCTAATTTTTGAAGAATTTCCTATTTTGCCTCTATTTGGGTAAACCGTCAATTTGAGTGAGGAAAATTAGTGTTCGATGAACCCAAAATAGTGAAGAATTATTGGGAGTTATTTAGGTGCAATGATTTAAGTATTTGGGACGGTGAGTTTGCCTTGAAGATTACGAGAGAGAGATAATCGTAATTATAAATGCGTCGAGAGTATTATGTGACAAATACTTACGATATTAGTTCTAACGATATGGAACTTATAAGAATAATAATTAGTGGTTATGTTTGGGATTTCTTATGATTATGTATTAAGGATTTTCGGGTGACATATTATCCTTATATATATTACGAGAGAGGGAATATCGTAATTTAAAAATACGTTGATAGTATTTAGTGATGGTAATACTACGTATGGAATATGACATTTGGTTGTGTGTATACCATTTGATTTGATGGGTTGTGTGTATACCTATATTTGATATTATGTGTATGACATACCTAGTTGCTTGCTATCGCGGGGGGTTGTGTAGAGATGGTCTTATTCTGGGTGACCTTCGGGGCGATATTTGACTTGTATCTCAGAACATAGGACTGTGAAGACTTATTTATGAGTTGATAAGTTAGCTGACTATGGGAGCGTTGGTATGTGCGTGACCCATAGGTATGTGAACTATGTTCGCCGCCAATATATGTGATTTTTTTATATGGTTTGTGGGAGATTTTCGAACCGATAGTCCTTGTTTGAGTACGAGATGTACCGGGACATGATAACAAAGTATGGAATGCACTACAGGTGTATCCTTGGGGTGCTGTGTTAGTGTATATATATATATATATATATATAATAGTGTGGGATATATATATATGTATGCTTATGGTATATCTACAATGAGATAATTGCAGACTATTAAGATAGTGAAATCTTCAGTAATGTAAATAGTAAATACTTAACTTTAGTGTGATAACACTTATTTAAAATGACAAATATTGAGACCAAATACGGAATACTACTACGAGGGGTAACTAGAAGGATAAGCCTTTTTCTTTCCTAGTTAGAAGTGTGTCAGATGGATAGGTTCTATTAGACGTACGTTAGGCGTGCACACTAGTCGAGAAGTGAGAATCTCATGTGAGAGTTCGAACTAACATGCATATAATACTTGCTTTAATGCAGTTTTAAATACTTGCTAATAAATATTTTTAAAGCATCGGGATCTGACCCGTCTCTTGCATCTCTTCCCTCTTTTGCTATATATATATATATATTAGTACAGGTTCCAAGCCACATGGACACCGGTTCTAGATACTTGGATGGTTTACAGAGATGCAGCTGTTGCAGAAGTTGTGGGTCATTGAGATTAGATGCTTCTATCATTTTATTCAGTTCCTAGTTCAGATATTTCAGTTCAGGCATGTGTCTTCCATTCTCTTTAGTGAGGTTGTGCTCAGTTCCCTTGTATTTCTTCTCAGTTGGATTGAGTATTTATTATGGTTTGGTTTGCGACTTTGAACTGGAAGGTTTTATCCCGTCATAATTATTCAGTATTTGATTCAGTCAGTATTCATTTCTTGTGTATGGTTTATAATTAAATGTTCATAAATTAATTGAATTAATTGGTTTCAAGTTGGTTTGGAAAATATTTTGACACTAGCTTAATTAAATGTTAGGTAATTAATTGGATTTAAGTTTTCGACTGTGATGCTAAAAATGAACCAATCGAACATTCTGTTATAAATTTTATATAGGACCGATCACCCGATATTTAATTGGGCGGGGTGTCACACTTCTTTCTTCCTTTGGCCCACTCTTGTGACCTATTATTTCCATTTTCCTCTTGTTGTCTCTTCAAATCTAGCAATGCATCAATGGAACCTCTACTAGCTAGTCATAAGTAGTGTACGTAATATTACCCTTGTTAACATATCTTATATACCAAGTTAACACATGTAAAAAGCACTTCATCTTCTTCTTCTCTAAACTTATCTCTTCGACCATAAATAATGCAACGTTGTTAACTCTTTCTCATACTCAGACACCGTATGGGAACCTTACTGCAAGAGAAGAAAATATAATTTTTTAGACACCTTAAATGAGTAAAGGAGTCACTTCTCATTGAATCTTTCCATGAATTGGGCATATTTCAAGCTCTCTCTCTACTGAAGTCATGCTCACCCATCACTAGAGGCTATCCCCTCTTAGACAAAATATCGCCAAACCATTCTTCCCCACTTCAATGCAGTCCAAAAGTCTCAAATGATAGTTGATATCCTGGAGCAACTGGTGTGCCATAGTAGGATTTAAAAAACTAGAAAATTTAGACAAATTGTCCTTAATAAAAGATGCTCGGATCTTTTCCTAGGTTATGTTGGTGCAATCAACTCCTCTGCCTATTGGGACCTCTCCTCATGGCCTATTGCTATTCATGCCCTACTGGATGGTGTATGAGCTTTGTTATCTCCTGAAGGCTAAAGTGGTACTGACCTTGATTATTTGTCTTTGGTACTTTTGATGCATGCTCGACTAAGGTTATGGGGTCGTCTTGTCCTCCTATGCCCTAACTTCACGTGCTCTCCTCTTAACAACATATCTGGAAATTAAAAGATAAATTGCTATTATTAACCAATTACAACTAATAATATAAAATAAGGATCATATCAAATAACTTTATGCAGAGAACTAGATAAACCTATAGCCATCAAGGCCTAAGACCATGCTTCGATACAAATTATAACAACTATATATTTAACACTAAGGTTAATTTAATTCCAAATGTTAGAATATAGAAATTATCAAAACAATTTAAACAACATTGTAATCATGAAAAAAATAGATATAACTATATATGGAAATGTAAAGAGATACAATATGATAAATCTAGAGCATCAAACAATATAATCACCATAAAAGCAGTGACATATAAAAATGTCTCAATAACCAAAACCTCAAGTATCAAACTATATGATCACCACAAAAACAATGACATATAATAATGTCTTAACAACCAAAATATTAAAATCCATCTAACAATCTCAATGATAAAGACTAAGTTGTATACCAATAATACTACTAGATATTTTTATAACATGCCAATAACATTATCCACCATACGTTAAACGGAAAGATAAATGTATCTAACCCATACAAACTAAAAGTAAAATAATCAACCACTAAGAGGAACCTATGTCCAAGGTCCTGATGGTGTATCGGATAAGGAAGATATGGGGATGATTGTACAAGTTTAAAGGGAGGTAAATCATTGGTCCATACACAACACCTAAAATGTTTCAATAATAATAAACACATTAGATCCAAGCAAGTTACCAAAGCTAGGCAACTTAAAAGAAATTATATATAGAAATGATGAGTTCATAGTTTGTCTAACCTATTATAGTAACCATATGTATAAACTAGAACCTCATAATCCATTTTAATTAAACCATTAGTTTCAATAATTAGTTAAATATTTAATTAATCAAACAATACACTCCATGTCTCCTTATCCCTAACCAACCCAAAACCTCGCAGTACACATAAATAAATCCAGTCACATACACCAGGGACCACTATTAGCTAGAATGGGCCCACCTCTAACTCACGTTGCACATATAAAATCGTGCTCCATTTCATCAAATCTAACTATTATAATGGGAACACAATTAATAAGGTTCCCACTCTCTCACAAACCCACAAAACCATATCAAAACATTTATTTCAATTAACCATTAGCATCATTATTGAAATGTCATTATGTAATGCCCCGACCTAAATTTATGGGTTACTCGTGAGTCTACCTGGTCTGACCCGAGCGTTAGGTGTGAAGTGAAATGAAACAACCTAAATATTAATGCTAGTCCTATTTTATTTTAGTTTACATGCGATTCCAGTTTCAAAGTAAACTACGCGACGGACTCATGGGGAGCATCTCGAAGTCCAAGTAAACAGAGCTACTAACGTAGTATAAAGGAAGTATACTTACCTGTATAGCGCTCTCAAAATACAAAACCGCACCCAACATGCCGTAATAAAGCAAGGGTGTGAGCTTATGCCTAGTGGGAATATACAAAGCATTATATAAACGAATGGCAGAAGGGATACTCACACGCTACAACAAGATGTATGAGAATATATATATATCTTAGAAATGCATGTTCCAATGCATTAACCGCTTAACTTTTGAAAACCTTACTTGTCCAGATTAATTTACCTTAATATTGTAAAAGACTTCCCTTACTCATTCTTAACAATTATCACTTCATTTAACATACCCTTTTCAACACTTGAAAACCACTACATTGATTTATCCAAACACATTCCTTTACTAGAATAACCCTTTTTATCTTTTTCAATACACTTTAGTATTTTCGTTAAAACTCACCCTTTCAACACATGCAACCACAGTGTTAGAAAATACTTATACGTCATTTGAAAACCAATTTCATTACATACTTATGCAAGTTATGGGCTTGGCTACTTGGTTCCTTAATTACCCATTTACCCACTTACTTCCTTTATGAGCATTAATACATTCACTCATTTACTTTTCCATTTCACTATTACCGAAACATCTATTATGTTCATTGAAGTTAGGTTGTTTTAACACATTTTACCATACAGTCCATTTCTTGATATGTTCCATATTTCCTTTAAATTTCCTCGAAATCTTCCAATACCGCGTACTTCCACGGGCTTCACACCCCCGGCTACCCCATGGCCTAACCCGGTGTAATTCGAGTTCCCTTTATGTGTTTAACATTTCATAAATGTCCACATTATTGCCATTTTCCATTTTACCGATCGAAGGCAAAACCCGGGACTTTAGCGCCCCAGTTGTGTTACACTTTGAAATTTTCCATTTGATGTCCTTTACATTTTAACCTTGATTTTATTTCAAAAATAATATTTATTTAGGACCACTTGTGTAAAACCTATTTCAACACTTTTATTTCATTAAAATGCTCCACTTTAAGTAAAATTACCATTTTACCAATTTGTTTCCAAAATCACCTTTTACTCCATTTTCACAAGTGTTAATTTCTCCAAAAACACTTTTAAGTTATTCATACCAAATTTTTAGTATTTTAACACCTTTTCACACTTGGATTAATAATCTTCTTAATTGGAAACACTTTACACCTTTAATCCCTTTTAATTCCATAAGTGTTAATCCTTTACAGCAATCAATACTTAGAGACACACTAACTTTACCATGTTTACCCATTAGTACTTAATGAATACTTTTATCCACACTTTTCCAAATACATATTTCTTTACTTTCTTAATTTAATAAATAAATTTAAACTTAAGACTACTTTTATAAGAAAATACCATTTCTTTCATTATTCATGTAGTCTTACACTTTACTCTTATCACATTATTTACACTTATTTCACACACTAAAATTTTCAATTTTATCATTCCATGTGTAACACATATAATTCTTCCTTCAATTTATTTGTACATTTAATGTCACATTACTACAAGTTTATATGACTGAGACAATGGACTTTACGCTTAAAATCCTTTTAAATGGTTTAAACACATATTTCATTCTAGAAATTCATCACACTAGCAAAAATACATTTTCAAGACATAAAGGACATCTTTATTTCTAGAACCTCAACAAATGTCTATTTTTTAAAAAATCATCATTTTTGCAAGAAATTTTTTTCGTTAATGTTTACCAAAAACATGTCATTATCTTCAAAAAATTTATCTCATAAAATATTTTCATCAATATTTCTAGAAGAAACACCATTTTCACAAAACATCAACTTTTACTATTTCAAACCCTTGAAATATTTATTTCCAGCAAAATAATATTTTTTTAACATTTTATACCATAAATTTTTTTATTATCTTCTACACATTGTTTACACCATTTAACTAAATACACCCTACTCAAATAGTCTAACAAGACTACATATACAAAATAACATCTTACACTAGCAGTAGGTTTTTTCTCACTTCTAGTGGATCTAATCATGGTAGGAATGTTGGTGTTAGAGGAGCAACCCCCAACTCCAATGGTTTCCTCAAGAGGTTACCTAATGCATCCTCCAAAAGCTCCAAAATTCTCTTCTTCCAAGCTTCCTAGCAACAACCCCCATTAAACTCGATGAAAACCCACCTTTAACATCTCTAAAATCCCCCAAATATAACTCCAAAATTTGTAGCTCTTCTTTGTTAATGGTGGAAATGGGTATTTTTGGTTCAAATGTCGAGGAATATATCATAAAAATGGCGGTTTATGGTTGGCCTATTGTGTAGGATTGGTGTCTTGGTAGTGGGTGGAGGTGGAAGACCACCCACCTCTCTCTCTCTCTCTCTCTCCCTCTCTCTCTCTCTCTCCCCCCATTCTTCCATTTACAACAAAATAAACCCCAAATACACCCTACAAACCCTTATAAAACCTCCTTAAGGATCCAAATACCCGTTTTGCCTCTTTTGGGCTGATCCGAGCTTGATAGCAAAAAGATCCAATGCTCCAGATTGTTATAGCGCACAAGCGTAATTAGATCTAAAAACTCAACTAAGGTCGTTGGACTGAATTCCCTTATGTCATTCGAAAGACATCACCTATATCGTTAGTACGACTTCTAATGTCGTTCGAACTGTGGATCGCGCGACTTACTACTGTAAACTTGTAGCATATCGTTAGATTTCCTGCTTCTCTTGACCTCACTATGTCGTTCGAACAACTTGCCCTTGTCATTCGAACGACCCTTTTTCCTCTTCTTTTATTTTTTCTCCAATTCTTATCCACAATTATTCATTAATTATAATTAACTCCTCTTCAACTTATAATCCTTATATAATTTAATTAATTTACCGGGGCAGGATATTACAAACTTCCCTCCTTAGAGAATTTCATCCCCAAAATTCTCGATCCACCAATCCTCAAACTTATGGGGTCCACTAACTTCTATTCTAGGCTATAAAATCCCCCAAGGAAAAATCATCGAATCCTGTGACACTAAAGTCACCAAATACTCAACATGAGACATGTCCTAATGCTCACCATTTCACTGACCATGACATTACATAATCGACCCCAAGTCTCTCCTTGCCTTATAACTAAGTCCAAACCATCCCTAACACTACCTATGTTGTCACCTAAGGCATACCGATGCCTTTTTGGGCAGACCCTTTCTAGCGGATAATGCCCACCCAAAGCAAATCATAATATAACCAACTATCCTATATCACCAAAAGTCAATGCTAGCTTGGGACTGTACATACCATTATCCCACAAATTGTTAGGCTATGCTAACTATATAACTTACATGAGATTTTTGAGAACCATGATAAGCTATTCCCTTATTACAAGGAGGAATAATCCCATCAAATCATTATTGTACGCCTGATTTACACCTTCCATTGCGTCACTCTTATGAACCTAGTACTACCATAGGTGTCTCATCCTTGAGTACTCACTCTAATACATTCACCGTGGTAAGGAAACATCACGTTCTAATCTTTGCTCGATTTTTACACTATACTGTATCCTCAAACCATCATCATGCTCTTTGTAACCCGAGCCACTGACTACCGAACTGACCAGTCTAAAGTCCATTAGTCTAAAGGGAGACTGGTATTATGAGAAAACTGTGTGGTTGAAAACGTAGCCACCCATATGTAAAACTTTATGCAATCAAAAGAATACCCCAGATGGGAACGCCCAGTTATTGAGCCCCATTGACCAAACCGGGTCCACCGTGCTCTCCGGGGCCCAACCGCGCCTACCATGACATGGCAATAATCTTAGTCACCACATAGGTGAGAATATGAGCATCAGAAGGAACAAACAACAGTCCCAAGAAATTTCACCCATAGGCATTCAATTTTGACTTGTGGAAGTGAACCTACACCTTTTACTAGAAGTCATGCTACTTTTTCTCAAAACTCTCACCGAGTACCACTCCGGGTCGTATACCCCAGCCTCGATCACTAGTCGTGGTGAATCGAATCTAAACCCTTCATTTTCACAATATGAACTCAATTTATGAATCGATAGTCCTTTAGGAAGTCAATGCCCCACTTCTCTTCTTAGGAGAAAGGCCCTATGATACGACGCAAATATTGCGTATTTCTCCCGTTAACCTACGCGTTATTAGCCACCTCGGGTATCTTAATCACTATATTTATGCTCGTTAACCAGAAAACCATGGATTTATATGTTTACATGTTTTTAAGGCGTTAATTGAGATTTTATAGGTATTTGGATGCTTAGTATGAAGTTCAGACACATTTCGGTGAAGTTTCGTACAATTCCGCAGGCACAAGGGCAATTTAGTCATTTCACAATTTGGGAATCTGGCCCAATGTCTTCACAGAAGTTGTATCTCTTGGAGAAAGTTTAGTGTGGCCACAAATAGTGTGTGATTTCGAGTCCGAACTGTGCATCGTGTAATACGCAAATCGTTGTTATCGGTATCGGGCACGCACGGTTCATTACTAACGATTTTCGTATTACACGATGCACGATTTGCTCCTCATGAAGATCAGGATCGCATTCCCCCAAATGAATTGAAACAACTACTAATTAGAGTTAAGGCTCAAAATATATTTAATTGGGCATTTTCAATTAAGAATAAACATCACACAATAAGGAATCGAGTGTTCGAGTAGGGACACTATCGTTGAATTCGGCTCTCGCTTTACATGCAAAAGCCTAAGCTGATAATACACTTGTGAGGCAAGCATAACGGTAAGTCGGGTATCGTAAGAAATCCACAGGGAGTGATTTAATTTTAGATTTTAAATGTTTAATTACTTCAGGAATAAAAGTGTAAAATAAATAAAAGAAAAGGTGATGGTTGGGAATGGTGACTAGAGAAAAGAATAAGTTACGCTACACAAAAGTAAAACGAGGATCGGGATTGCATCCTACCACATAGGCTAAACAACTAATCATCAGAATTTCGGCTAGAAAGCTATTTAACCGGGAATTTTAATTAAGAATAAACTTCACGCAAGAAGGAATTCAACCCAAAGTTGCTTGAATAAACATTTAATAAAAACTGGTCACATGCGGATTAAATTCGAATTGTTGCTATAAACACTAAAGTTGCGTGGCAAATAAAGTTAAATGCATAACAATCCAACTTTAATACATGCGGTTTCAATTAATCGCAATTTTACACGAAATCTAGTTTTCGGAGCTCGAGGCCCGTTAATGGCGAAACACAACCCCGACCCTATTTATCTAAGGGTTAAGCATGAATTAAAATAAATAACTAGATAAAAACAGTAAATAACTGAATTAAATTAATTGTCTAGGCAAGGCAAAAGAAGAACATAACTATATTAAAGGAGAAAATAATGAAAATTCAACTTACAACACCCAAAGGGGTCACACCAAATGAGGAAGAAGAATGAGCTCTCCAAACCCTAACCCAAAATATCTATTAAAATTAAGTATATCTCTTATTAAAACAAAAATACTATATATAGTAAGTTGGAAAATATATAAAGAAGAAAGAAAAGAAAAGAAAAGGAAGAAAGATGTCAAAAATACAGGGGATCGATCGATCGACCCTAACAGTCGATCGATCGATGGTTCAGGGAAAAGCCCACTGTCTTCGAAGTATGGCAAAAATTGAGAAGTCGATCGATCGACCCCTTTTGTCGATCGATTGATCCATCCGTCAAGCTTCCCTATTTTGATTTCTTTGTAATTCTCTTCTGCCAAAAGCCTCGTAACTTCTTCGTTCGGATTCGAAATCGCACACTGTTTGCGGCCACGTAAAGCTTTATCCGAGGGATACAACTTCCGTGTAGACATTAGGCCAGTGCCCAAATTGTGAAATGATTAAACTATCCTTGTGCTTGCGGAATTGTACGAAACTTCACCAAAATGTGTCTAAACTTCATACTAAGCATCCAAATACCTAAAAAAGCTCAATTAACCCATACAAAATATGTTAACATAGAAATCTGAGGTTTTTTAGTTAACGAGTATATATATGGGAATTAAGATACCCAAGGGGACTAATAACGCGTAGGTTAACGGGTGAAATATGCAATATTTTTATCGTATCACACCCCCTAACTTACACATTGCTAGTCCCTTGCAATGGAATAGGGTATAATAAGAACTACAAGTAAACCAAAAACAAGATACATGTACAAAAACGGGATAATAAAGGAGAAGGCCACTTTCGCGGGCGAACGATTACATTTGGCGTATGCAATAAGACGTTAAACCCCTAGGTTACCTTAGTGGATGAGTGTCGTCTTGTGAGGACTTTCAGGGATGAAACCCACAAACATCACATGATTTTCTAAAAATATGCCCAATCATATGTGACAAACTCAACAACAACGAAAAAGATTTCAAATGCGTTATTAGCATATTGAATGAATTCAAGCTAAATTATGTTGTTATTAACAGGTGGAATGCACCTCATAGAATTGAAACTTTAAAAGTGGGAGGGGGGAGAACATGCATATTATGATTTGACAAAAACTTAAATAAACTGGATAAACATAAAAGCGGGCATAAGGCAATCCTCACAGGTATTACACTCAACAAATGAAATCACTATGAAAGGGAGGTAATACACGGGACATGTGAGCATAAAGAGTAAATGGAAATGAATTTAGGCCATACACATGTCACTAATGAAGAACGCTATATAGGAAATGAAAAACTTGTAATCTTAATGAAAGATATCGCACATTAAAGGAGGCGAAATGCACTTTCACAGATTATCAAACCTATTTAAACTTTCGAACTAAATTTACCTTAAGATCATATATGACTTTATAGGGTTATAATGTAGGCTAGGCTTGGGTACAAATTGAAAAGAATGTATGTACGGATTCAAAGTGTTAGTAATGAAAAACTTGGGATAATGAAAACTTGTGGACAATATCAAAATTGGAAAATGATTTCCATAACAAGCATTAGATCTGAAAATGGAGAGCGACAAGGATTAGTGACTATACATGCACAACATATATTCAAACTTTATCTTTCTTTTTTTCTTCTTCTTTTTCTCATGTTTTTTTTTCTTTTTTCTTCTTTCTTTTCTTTTTCACTACTCTTTCTTCTTTTTCCACTCTTTTCATGCTCAAATTGCAACCACACTACATAACATCATTCAATCCCAAGCAACATTCCAAACAAAGGTAAGGTAGGTAATATGTATGGTTTTAACTCCAATTTGGAGTTAGTTATGGTATTTTGGGATATGAAACGAAAGGCTTTATTAAGGCTCAAAGGGGTTGACTAGGGAAAACATATAAGGTGAGCTTAAGGATAATATGGGTGATATACCAAAGATTGCCTATGATCAATTCACAAGGTTTACACAATTCTCGAGTCAAAATAATATATGAAAATCATGCTCAAGTAACACATTTCAAGATATAAACTCAATTAATGAACGATCAATGAAAGAATAGAGAGATTACCAACGAATTCAACATTTTCAATGAGGAAAGAATAATGTATACACTCACAAATGACGGAAGGTACAAAGCTTACTCTGTGTAAGTATATACAATGCAACAAAAGATTACCGAGTTATACAAATCTTAAACCAAATCAATAAAATAAGAAAAGGGCATGTGCTCATGGATAAAGTTTAATGAAGTTATTTAGAATATCAATGATTTGAGTACTAAAGTCTAATAACTTCTAAAATCGAGAACATGCATCATTGAATGTCTAATGGATCGGGCAATTATTGAAATTTATCATCGGAAACAAAGGCAAAATGCCCAATAAAAGAGAAAAAAGAAAAAAAAATTAAAAATTATTTTTTTTTTACAAAAACCATGCTTAGTAACTAATATGTGATAAAATCCATGGACTACACATGAAATGGATAGAATATCCTACACCCCCTAACTTAAATATTGCATTGTCCTCAATGTGCATTAAGAACACAACATAAAGAGAGGAAAAGAATGATATTACCCAAAATTGGAGTGATCTACCGTAAGCACAAGTCCAAACGAATAAAAAAAAATAAGTTAGTACAGAGCATGGCCAAAACAAATAACAAATAGTTAACTAATTACACTAGACTAAATTAAAAGGAAAGAAAAAAAAAGGAAGAAAATTAAAAAGCTAACTATGTACAACCGACTATTTAGGCTTCACATTAACTATACACTAGAAGTTTAGATAGTTGAGGGTCCACCCAAAAAGGGATTTGACTTTGAAAGATCAACAGTAGATCATCCAAAGAGAACATGCCTCCCGAAAAATAGGAATTTCATTTGAACAACAGAAGACATGTGTAAGACGGTAGAAATGAACCATCGCCAATTATAAATTTTTGAGGGACGATGGGAAATTTGGATAACAAGGGAGAAAGATACACTTGAGGTCTAAGAAAAATAGACTCATCTCCCAAAGGTTTTTCAATAGGAATGGGAGATGGTGCATACGTGGGGATAACATCCATCGAAAACAAGTCTGGTAAAGAGTCCTCATCTACAAAAAGTGTAAAAGTTTTAAAAGTTTCTACTAACTCATAGGAATCAACCGATAATTCTAATGGTTCAATCATGGCAAATGTATATGGTAATGAAATAAATTCAATCTCAGTCAACATACCGTCGGAAGGAGATTGAATTTTGGGGGAGAAAGATTCATATTCGGTGAGAAATTCTTTGAAAAAATGAGGTGGAACACAAGTTTCCACCTCCTCGTTGTTTTGTGCATAAGAATTCATCTCATCGTAAAGTGCTCCAAGTCTCATTCCTTCACCATTTAGGCTTTCCAAACCTTGGGAGAAAAGAAGAAAAGTTTCTTTCAAAGTAGGCTTCCTCGGATCAAGAGCCTCAGATTCCTTATTTGGTTGAAACTCGTCTTTTAAAGTATCGGAATAAGAATCGTCATTGGATTCGAATAATGAATCCAACTCAAGATCCCAATAACGATTTTCATTTTGATAATTGTTTCAACTCTTTCAATCTCAAGAAAATATTCAAAATGGAAAACTTGAAAACTATCCCCAAAGTAAGAATCATTAGAATGACCATAATAACAATAAAAGAAAGACATGATTACCAAATTGTTTATAGACGGAGAATCTGATGAAAAGGTGCGTGACCGAGAATCAAAGCGCTCAAATAGTCAATCGTGCAAAAAAGGTTAAAAAAAGAATACAAATACAAAAGAAAAAATACTATGAAATAATAAGACAATAATCTAAAACACACTCCCCGGCAACAACACCATTTTTTATGAGGCGCGAACTTTGCGTAATGTGATACGCAAATCGTTGTTATCGGTTCGGCGACCCAATGCAAAAAAAAAACCTAAAATGCAACTACACTTGATAGGCAAGCACAACGGTAAGTCGGGTATCGTAATAAATCCACAATGAGTGATTCAATTTTATATTTTTACATTATTATTTCAAGAATAAAAATGTAAAAGGTGATATGGTGGTTATGGTGAAAAAGGAGAAAATAAGAAGTTAACACTAAACAATATTAAATAAAACGTGAGTCGAGATCGCGTACCCGCAATGGGATAAATAACTAATAATTAGAATTTTGATTCGAAAACATTTAACCGAGAATTTTTAGTTAATCATGAACATCACACAAGAAGAAATTTAACTCAAAGTTGCGAGATAAAACATTTAATTCAAAATGGTCACATGCGGATTAAAATCAGGTTATCGCTATAAACACTAATGTTGCTTGACAAAGAAAGTTAAACGCATAATAAATCAATTTTAATACGCGAGGTTTCAATTAAATCCAATTTTAAACAAAACCTAATTTTCGGAGCTCGAAGCCCATGAATGGCGGACAGGCGACCCAAACTCTATTTAACTATTCACTACACATGGTTAAACTAAGTAAAACAACTAATTAACTAAGAAAAATAAGAATTAACAAACCATAACTAACTATCTAAGCATGGAAATAAGAAAGAAATCAAGAAAATAGCAAAGAAGAGAACATAATAAGTGGATAAGATAATGAATAGTAAATGGTACTTACATAAATGGGTATAAACCCAAAGAGAGAGGAGAGGGAAGGTCCCCACAAAAATCCCCAAACTCTAACCTAAAATGAATCTTCTCAATTCTAAAAAATGATCCCCATTTTAACACAATGTTTTTATACATATAACCAACCAAAAAATAACTTAAAAAATGAAATTTGCAGACTTTCACCTGAATCGATTCGCACTATCCTAATCGATTCGCAACTGACAGTGCTGAATTCTCAGCTTTGTCCAACTTTACGAAAAATACCGTAACTTCTTCGTTATAACTCAACATTAGGCATGGTCAGCGGATACGCGTAGATAACTCAAAGGTATCAAACATACAAGAATATATTAGGCCAAAAAACCAAATTATGAAATGACTAAAATGCACTTGAATGTGACCTTGAGTGTGATTTTGAAGATAAAACCATCCTAAAAATGCCATAACTCCCTCATTATACATCTTAATCATGCACCGTTGGCGGCCACACAAAGAGAAATCAAAGGGATTCAATTTCCATGAAGATTTCGGGATCAAAATCCAAATGCTAAATTACTAACATGACCTCGAAGCTGCAATAATCAACGAAACTTTTCTGAAAAGTGATCAAACTTCACACTAAGCACTGGAATACCTATAAAAGCTCAATTATACCTCATATAGTAGGTTAAAATATAAAATGGAGGTTGTCTGGATCACGAGCATAAATATAGGAATTAAGGTACCCAAGGGGGGCTAAAATGCATAAGTATAAGAGGCAAAAAATACAATATTCGTGTCGAATGACCTACCTTTCATATCCTTGGAATACATGAATCATTCTAACTAGCGAACACTTCACACTCTAGTCACTGATCCTGTCCAATCATTTGTGATGATGTCACTAGCCTACTATACCTAAGGTATTGTTCGTTTTATCATATTGTGACCGAAATCCAAACTCCCATATTCATTACTTGGTTTAAGTGCTAAACTCACCTAACCGTGTTCTTTATTGACCAGATGTGTTTCCCATCCAACCTATCATAGGATTCTATCCACACTGAAATTACGTGACAACCACTACCGCCACCATTAGCATTCTAAGGGTAGAAAGTACCACACCGAGCAACTTTTTCTGACTCGTACTAACTTGTCGAGACGTGACAATAACTAGTCCTTCCATTGCTAAGGCTACCCTATCATATACAGTTGATACCCTGACATACTAATCATGTTTTTTATGCTACTCCACCTTAATTTCCATTTTCTAATTTTCCATATATCACCATTACTCTAAGTCCCGGATACATCTCTTGTGTATACTGAAACCGTTTATCAACACACCTAGATTATTCTTTCCATGAAATACAAGAATCAATCCTATAAGGACACAACTATCACCTTACCTTAGGGATTACACCACCCATCTGTGCCGACTAAAAGGCCCTACCCGACGCACATACTACACAACCAGTAATTTGGGATCATCATTTATTCGTCAACTCAATCATTAGTAGAATGAGACCGCCTCTTTTTATTAAAATTAATTTATCTCCTAAGAACATCAAACATATTTCATGTAAAGTCCCAAAACTCGACATGGTTTCATCGTCTATACTTTTATCATTATAGGTTCACTCTACAAACCTTACGATACCCACATTGATATTACTTTATGCTTGCAAATACTCTAGTCTATGAGCTCATAGCTATAGTGAACCTTAATCCTCAAACACCTCAAGATATCACAACATTTGATACTTATCGTTAATGATGTCACACACAATTTGTCCTATGAGCACCTCAATGTGCCTATGAACTACTCACACACTAGGATTACCATGCACTTAGCCATTACCTCGGCAGCTAAAATGAGTTTTAACACTTAGATATTAATCTTACCTTTCTTCTAAATGGCTGTGACTATAAGTCACGTACAAATCATAATTAATGCTACTACGGGTTATGGCAGGATACGGGACGTCGCTTGAAGCCTATAAACCTCAAGGTCGCCTCACCCAAATCCTTATTGACTATTGAACCATGGAAACTATATTTCCTTACTATGTGAATATCACACCATGTGCCAATTAATGAGTTAACATAACTATATAAAGTTTTGTAGGTTAGGGATGCGGTTATTGCCAATAAATACCAAGGTCCACACCACGGACCTCGCACGAGATCCTATTCCTCAATATCCCATTATAATCAAAACACACCCAACCTAAGTACTCAACCAAAGGAACTATTATGTTCTCTCCATAAAATCAATACTTACGAATGCCATTCAACTAGTTAGTCTCCATACATGAGATACACAACCTTTACCATTGGGTCGCAACGAACACTACTCACTATTTCCACTAACAATGCTATTCTCATCATCAAAGTTATTTCCAAATACATCTAACATTAAGGATTATGACATTGCCACTATTAGCCTACACAACCACATGTGTCCACCTAACTACTATTAATTGCGATATCATCCCAAGGATCGAATATGCCTAATTACATCACTGACGTTAACTACCTATAGGAGTTGTACTTAAGGACTATATATATCTTTTAATCACCAATCATTCGTGTCTAGTCGAGACATCCAACCATCAACTTCTACCATTTACAATATATAACTCGTGCCACTTGCCCAATGGGCATCATCCCATTCTATCGATATTTCACATGATTCTATGGGATTAAAATTTCAACAAAAGCACCTCATACTAACAACCACGGTGTCACCACTATAGGCTAACATGGACACCTGTAAATTACTACAATTTTAATAAAAAAAATGAAAAAGTGATTAATAACTATCAATTTAATTATGTGCCACTTGGCACAAAATTACTTATCGTGCTAACCTCTTTGACTTTACCGTCGAGGACACAAACCAAACCATTATCAAACTAGTATGACCGGTACTACCGAATATTGACGTCCAAAGATCTAATACCGACCTCCACACATCACCCCCAAAAATAACTTTGAACTTAGATCTCTGATACTATTTGTAACTCTTCGACCTAGATTTATGGGTTAACTGTGAGCTAACCCTGTCTGAACCGAGCATTGGGTGTGAACTATAATGAAACAACCTAAATAATGTTGCGAGCCCAGTTTTAGTTAACATTTCACTTGTTAGCATGCGATTCCATTTTCAAAGTAAACTATGTGAATGACCCATGGGGAGCACTCCTAAGTCCAAGTAAACAGAGCTACTAATGTAAAATAAATAAACTATACTTACCTATATAGAGCTCTGAAAATACAAAAGATCACCCAACCTGATGTAACAAAGCGAGGGTGTAAGCCTATGCCTAGTGGTAATATACAAAAAAAGTACAGAAACAAATGGCAGAAAGGATACTCACACCTTACAACCACATGCATGCGAACATATATATATATATATCACTACACCAAATATCGAAAATGGTCACGAAAAAGGGGTAACGACCAAGAGCCTTGACTACATGCAAAATGAGCGTGACCTATTCCAAGACTAGGTGTGGTCATGGATCAACTTGTAGGTGGTCACGGCCTTTGACTGTGACTAGTGTGGGTCATGGCTGACAATCGTGACCCAACCGTGACCATTATGGCACCAATGTTTCCCAACAAATGTGGTCATGGATGGGGTCATGGCTCATAGTCGTGACGAGGGACACAAATACACCCTAAAATAGTCATGGCTTAGGATCGTGATGAGTGAGTCTTGAATTTTGACCGAGGCCATTATCTCATTTCCACGCTGACGTGTTAAAAATAAAGGGGTCACATCATAGGGTCATGACCCTAAGCCGTGACCATGGTTTTTATACTTACAAAACACAGAACATGTTTTCATTTCCCTCGAAAACTTATAAACACTTATTTCCCATCCTCTCTCCAGCGACTTCATTCCCCTTAATCTCAAGCTCTCTCATTCTCTCAATCTCAAAGGTAATCCAAACCCTTGTTATTTCATTTTCTCTATTGTTTGTATTTCCAAACCCTTGTTATTTATTTCACTGCGTATGTATTTGTGTGTGTGTGTGTGTGTGTATATATGTGTGTGTATTTATGTGTGTGTGTGTGTGTGTGTGTGTGTGTGTGTGTGTGTGTAATCTCAAACCCTTATTAATTATTTCATTGTGTGTGTGTGTGTGTATTTCCAAACCCTTGTTATTTATTTCATTATGTGTGTGTATTTCCGTGTGTGTGTGTATAGATGTGTGTATTGTAAATTATCATTATGTGTATTGTGCCTGTGGTCTAGAAAAAAATACATATCTATGATTAATGTTGGTTTAAGTTTCAAACTAGGGAAATTTTTAATTTAATGGATATCATTGCTTTAATTTTCAAACTAGGGAAAATTTTAATTAAATGGATATTGTTATTTTAAGTTTGGAGTTTAAATATAAAAAATACCCCTCCATTAAAAAAATACCGAACCATTAAAAAAATACCAAACATAAGGGTTAATTTTTAGGGATTGTTGTCTTAAATGACAAAAGAAGGTATTTAAAACATAATAAATTAACGGTTGATGATTCATTAGAGCCATTATTTATAGGAATCATATCCACGCCCTCGTACACAATAAATAGTTAATGATTCATTTGAGCCATTATTTGTAGGAATCATATTCACGCCCTCGTTCATTATTCTCAGGAATAATGAGTCACGGTGATAATCGATGGCAACAAGAGTATGAAAGGTTGCAATTGGTCTGAAAGCGTACCTATTTCATTTATGATCCTCATAAAGTGGGTACTCTGGTTTATTGGTAGGGAATAAGAAGATCGAACAATTTATCTACCTTGTAAACCGTGGAGGTCATTTCTAGCAAGAGTACTTGTTCGATCGTATTCTGTTTTCCCTGCCATAATGTTGGGATTAAGATGTACAATATATACATCGCGTACATAATCCCAATAGAGCACTGACCTTGCTTACACTGTTAGAGAAGTCTAAAAAAAATCACCCATTATGGATAGAATTACATACCAAGACCATTGATGAAGACTGTGATGTCTCACGACATATGCATGTCAAACTCGATCTTGCCAATAGGCCACAGAGGATGAGATTTCGAGTTCATGTTGATGACATCTATGCATCCATTATAGATACACTTCCTCCTAATTGGTCATGTGCAAAAATCCATAGTTTTTAAAAACAAATCCAGAATGGATGGAGATCAGACACATTGATCTTTTGTTAAAGTCTTACCATGAACAGGTCAAAAATTTTATTTTGTTATTTATATTTTCATATTGAACTTTGAAATTATGCATTTATTATTACAGACACACATTTAAATTTATTATTTTTGTAGATGATGTTGGGCAGTAATGGAACCAAAGCTCCAACCAACAACAACCAACAACCATAAGGAGAATTCTCATCACCAATTGGTGAGCAATACTCAAATCCACCAACTGTTCACTCCCCTACTCCACATACTATTCACTCCCCTACTTCGAGTTGCAGTAGGCAACGTACTCCTCCCACTAATCCAATAGACACACCTAACGCTCTTGAAACTGCCAGGTCAGTTGAGAAGAAGCCCATTGGGGTCTCTCTTTAAGGAAATAACCCCACGGAGGAAAAGAATCACGTTCAACAGCTTAAAGCCCAGTGTTTGTCCTTGGCAAAAATAAATATGGGAGTGGGAGGAGCTGAAAATTGGAACCTCATAGATAAACCTTTTAAAGATAACATGTACGAGAAACTCAGCAAATGATTTTCATTTTCCCCCAACTCAAAAAATAAGGTGCTTTCTTGGGTTACTTAATAACTACGAACATATCAGCGAAACCTTAGGCAGAAGCATTTCCCTAAGGGAGAATCAAGCTTCAATATTTTGTCGCTTAAAGACAAAGTCCCTTTGAACGTTGAGATGTCAGTCTTTCAATGGAATGATTTTCTGTAGAATGAGGCGAAGGACTCCAAAATGCTATAAAGGGAGAAAAAAAAAGCAGAATATGTCCAAATAAACTGATGTCCATAAGCTTGGATCGAAATTTTATAAAGATTTGAAGAACGAGTGGATGATCATTATGAAATGTATCCCGAATAAAGTAAAGAAACCAAATAAGGCCAACTTTTACATACATGCTAGATGGGACAAAGATAATAAATTCCCTCCTCACTTGGCCAAGACTCTAGAATCAATAGAGTCTATCAGTAGTCGGCCAGATTCAAGACCGAATGACGATATTGACAATGATGCCATCGTATAAACCTTTGGGAAGGACAGCAGAGGGAGGACAAGAGGTTTGGGGTTGCATATGTCAAAAATAAGATTCAAACACACCGCACCTCTCATGGACGAGCTTTCTTTTATTAATAAGCTTTTTGTGTCCAATGATGATCGTCAGTTTAGGACTGGAAGGGATATAACGGGGCTTCGAATGAATTGGGAGGTGTGAATGATAAGCTTGCACAGATTGTGTACCTTTTAACCGGTCATATGCCCCTGCAGCCCCCAATTCATCCCGGTTTCCCTCCACAGGTGCCAGGGATTCCTTATAATTTTCCTCTTTCTTAATTCCCCCCACACATTCTGATTCCTCCTTCAACAATCCCTTTCTCAGCGCCTCAGCATGGCAAAGGTCTTGGATCATCGTCAACAACCCATGGTGACTATGGCGAGAAATACTATATACAGTACCTGAGCGGTAAATTTGTCGTTGGGATCTACACGCTCATGTCCACTATCATAGGAACTTTAGTACATAATCGAACTTTGTAGGAGGGTGAGTGTCAAATCGTGGTTGATATAGTATATGAGGGTTGTGAAACTATTCCAGCACACGTCAACAGTGGAGAAGGGAATTTTTTGAAAAATTATGCATACTCTGTTACCACTTGGCTAGTTTATCGCTTGATGAAGATGTAGTAATTTTTTTCTTATGTTGTAATAATATCAGTAGACAAATTTATTTAATTTGAGTTTAAGGGTTTTGTAGTATCATTGATTTGTGTGTTCTTGTATTTAAGTTATTTCATAGCTTGATATAGAAGTGCGTTGTTGACTATATTAGTTCT
Source organism: Sambucus nigra (assembly GCA_949130495.1). Classification (NCBI taxonomy): domain Eukaryota; kingdom Viridiplantae; phylum Streptophyta; class Magnoliopsida; order Dipsacales; family Adoxaceae; genus Sambucus; species Sambucus nigra. The sequence continues at coordinate 301,573,675 of OX422207.1, read as the reverse complement.
TTGCTTTGATACTATATTAGTGCTTTACTATGTAACATGATATTTATGCAACATGATATTTATCTTATCATGTTAACACATGACTGCAATTTGAAGATTATTAAATGAATTTTCCACAATACAAAGAGTGGATGGGTGGGACTGACCGAATAGCTAATACTTATGTTAAAGGCATTCAAGAATTTACTAGATACTCTTTTAAGAACCTTAAAAGTGAGAAGATTCCGTGTCCATGCACCCATTGTATAAACGAAAAATGTAAATCTTTAGAAGATGTTGAGTTACATTTAATAATGTGGGGAATTTGTCAAGATTATAACAGGTGGATATACCATGGTGAAAAATATGTACCTTATGTTCCCGAAGATTTACCGGTAACCGAACACGTAACAAAACACCAATGAGTGGAAGTGGTAAATGATTTTCCAACACATCGTCCATTGACCGACCTAATTAACGATGCTTAAGGAGTCCACCATGACGAAAACCACCAACCTATGGAGACAGATAATGCGCATAATGAATAATTTGACAATGAACTACCAGGAGACCAATAATTTATACGATTGAAAGTCGATGTGGCTAGACTGTTGTATAAATATTGCGATGAATATCATTCGATATTTTATGCAATGATTGGTTTGCATAACTTGAAGAGTCAATTTTGCTTGTAAGGGAACAGCGTAACCAAAATTCTTCAATGGGTTAAATAAATTCTCCCAAAAGAGAACACGTTACCAGAAAATTATCCTACCATGAAGAAGAGCTTGAAGGGTTTGGAATTGAAATACAAATCTATTCATGCATGCAAGTATGATTGCATATTGTATCGCAACAAAAATGGAGAGAAGGATGAATGTCCAGTATGCGATGAGACTAGATATGTATTTTGTGAGAAGGCAAATGACAAACCTGCAAAATATCAAAAGAGATTGCAAGTCCCACAAAAGGTTTTTAAGTATTTTGCACTTGGGCCACGGTAATGTTTGTAAAGGACTAATTTCAAGGTGCAGAGAACTCAAAATTTCAAGGTGGCCTCTTTGAAAGTTTAAGATCTTGACAAGGTTGTAAGCTCAATGAGGGTTGTCAAACTCTAATCCTTCTAATGAGGCCACCTTATAATATTGAGTTCCCTGCACCTTGAAATTAGTCCGTTACAAACACTATTTCTCACTCTACTCAACAAAATCGAACTTCACCATCTAACATCAATAATGGGAACACTTGCTATAGTTGTAAAAAGTCAGGGATTAACTCGTGGGAGACTACGTGGCTTCGCTGGTCCAAAGACTATCCACAAAAAACTCCAAAGATCGTTCAGAGCACGGTTATAGTGTTCCTGTGCCATGACTGTTTAGATTTTCTTACCAAACATGCCTTTTGAGGGAGAAAACCAAAAGCACCTCCCAAATGACCTCGTGAGAGGTGTAAACAGTTCTTACGGGATCAATTTAACTCGCAGGAACTGACTGCATGGTCATAAGACCCTTGGTTCCATAAAATTATGATAATTTAAGAAAATCCACAGTTATGATTTAAAACATGCCGTTGGAGGACAAAACCCCTTAGCACCTCCCAAGCGTCCCCTTTAGGGGAGATATCACCGTGCACGGGATCAATGTAACTCACAGGAACTGATCGCGTGATCAATGTAACTATTTAAGAATATCATTATAATTTGAGAAAATCCACACTTAGGCTTAAAAACATGTTATTATAGGGAAAACCCCTTAACGCCAACCAAACGGCCCTTTTAGGGGAGTGATCACCGTGCACGGGTCCAACATAGCTAGTAGGAGCCGATCGCGTGGCCATAAGACCCCCAATTTGAGATCGTGGCCCAAAATAGAGAATATCCACACTTAGGCTTGATAATGTTCCGTCGGGGGGCGAAACCACTTGGCACCTCCCAAACGTCCCCGCGAGCGGCACCAACACCTCACATGGGACCAACATAGCCCGTATGAATCGACCGCGTGGTCACGGGACCCCCAATTTGAGAGCACGACCCAAAACAGAGAATATCCACACTTAGGCTTGAAAATGTGCCATCGAGAGGCAAAAATCCCTTATTTCCCCCCAAATGGCCCCATGAGCGGTGCCAACATCTCGCACATGACCAATGTAGCCCGCACGAACCGACCGCGTGGTCACGGGACCCGCATTTGAGATCGAGGCCCAAAATAGAGAATTTATGCACTTAGTCTTGAAAACACACCGTCGGGGGGAAAAACCTCTTAGCAACCCCCAAACGGCCCCGTGAGTGATGACAAACCTCGAACAGGACCAACGTAGTCCGCACGAACCGACCGCATGGTCATAAAACCCCCGATTTGAGAGCACGACCCAAAATAGAGAACATCCACACTTAGGCTTCAAAACGTGGCATCGGGTGGTGAAACCCCTTATCGCCCCCTAAATAGCCTCGTGTGTGGAACCAACACCTCGTAGGGGACCAACGTAGCCTGTACGAACCGATTTAATTGTCACAGGACCCTCTATTTGAGAGCAGGGCCCAAAACAGAGAATATCCACACTTAGGCTTGAAAATGTGCCGTTGGGGACGAAACCCCTTAAGACCCCCCAAATGGCCCCATGAGCGGTTCCAACAACTCGTAAGGGACCAACGTAGCCCGTACGAACTGATCGCATGGTTAAGGGACCCCCGATTTGAGAGCACGGCCCCAAACAAAGAATATCCACACTTAGCCTTAAAAACGTGCCGTCAAGGGGAGAAACCCCTTAGCACCCTCTGAACAGCCCCGTGAGCGGTGCTAGTACCTCATACGGGACCAACGTAGCCCGTACGAGCTGACCATGTAGTCACGGGAGCCCCAGTTTGAGATCGGGGCTCAAAATAGAGAATATTCACACTTAGGCTTGAAAATGTGCCGCCGGGGGGCGAAACCCCTTAGCGTCCCCCAAGCGGCCCCATGAGCGGTGACAACACCTCGTACGGGACCAATGTAGCCCGTAAGAGCCTATCGCATGGTCACGGGACTTCCAATTTAAGATCGGGACCCAAAATAGAGAATATCCACACTTAGGCTTAAACGTACCATCAGGGGGCGAAACCCCATAGTTCCCCCCAAACGGCCATGTGAGCGACGCTAACACCTCGCACGGGACCAAGTAGCCCACATGAACTGATCGCATTGTCACGTGACCCCCAGTTTGAGAGCACGACCCATATTTTAAAATGCCTACACGGGTCCCATGACCGTATGGTCACAGGATCCCTCAATTTGAGAGCACGGGACCCCTATTTTAGAGCACAGGACCCCCTCGAGGTCACCCAAGGAGCACTTGCAGCAAATGACCAATATGCATCCCGATTCGAGGAATTTTTTTTATTATTATTAAAACTGGTCATAGCCTAAAGCCATGACAATATTTTATGCACAGTAAGTAGTGTCACAGCCCAAAGTCGTGACAATATTATCTTTATTATAAGTGTGGTCACGAACCAAAGCTGTGACAATATCATATATACAGTAAGTTTGGTCACGACCTTAAGCCGTGACAAGGTTTGATCGCATAAAAAACTGGACACGACTTTGAACCGTGACCATATAGTCTTTAATCACGAAGTGGTCACGGATTTGGGTCGTGACCAGACTTCCAAATAGGGTCAGGGCTATGGGCCATGACCATATTTATGACTATGGGAAATCCGTGACCAGGCTCTGGGTTAGGGATTTGGGCCGTGACAACTGAAATTGGTCATGCCCTATTTGGTCATAGACTAAATTCGCGACCCACACTTCTTGGCCAGGGATCAAGTCTGTGCCCATTATCCAAGTTTTAATGTAGTGTATATATGTATTTATGTATGTATATATACCTTTGAAAATACATGTTCCAATGCATTAATCGTTTTACTTCCAAAAACCTTACTTGTCCAGATTAATTTACCTTAATCTTGTAAAAGACTTCCTTTACTCATTCTTAACATTTCTCACATCATTTAACACACCCAGTTGAACACTTGAAAATCACTACACTTGATTTATCCAAACACATTCATTTACTCGAATCGCCCTTTTATTTATTTCAACACGCTTTAGTATTTTCGTTGAAACTCACCCTTTCAACACAACAACCACCATGTTAGAAAATACTAATTTGTCATTTGAAAACCATTTTCATTACATACTTATGCAAATTATGGGTTTTACCACTTGGTTGCTTAATTACCTATTTACCCACTTACTTTACCCTTTTTACTTCTTTTATGGACATTAATAGATTTACGCATTTACTTGTTCATTTCACTATTATTGGAACATTTATTACGCTTATTTAAGTTAGATTGTATTAACATATTTTACCCCACAACCTATTTCTTGATATGTCCCATATTTTATTTATCTTTTCTCAAAATCTTCGAATACTGTATACTTCCACGGGCTCCACACCACCAGCTATGCGCACCATATGATTTGACCAGTGTTTTAGGGATTTTCACTAAAGGGCTCTAAACCCTTTTTGCTTTACTCTGGTGTCATCCGAGTTCCCTTTATGTGTTTAAAATTTTACAAATGTCCACATTATTCCAATTTCCCTTTTTATCTTGTCAATGCCAAAACTCGGGATTTTACTGCCCCATTTGTGTTACACTTTGAAATTTTCCATTTCATGTCCATTACATTTTAACTTTCATTTTATTCCAAAAATTATATTTATTTAGTACCACTTGTGTAACACCTATTCCAATATTTTATTTCATATAAATGTTCCACTTTAAGTAAAATTACCATTTTACCCATTTGTATCCAAAATCACCTTTTACTTCGTTTTCACAAGTGTCAAATTCTCCCAAAACACTATTAAGTTATTCATACCAACTTCTTAAGTGTTTTAACACTTTAACAACTTTTAAACTTTAAGTAATAATCTTCTTAATTGGAAACAATTTTACACCTTTAACCCCTTTTAATTCCATAAGTGTTAATCCTTTACAACATTACTAAATTACACACTTACTTTACGATATTTAACCCATTAATACTTAATGAATACTTTCATCCACACTTTCCCAAGCACACATTTCTTTACTTTCTTCATTGAAGAAATACATTTAATTTAATCCTACTTTTGTAGGAAAATACCATTTCTTTCACTATTCATGCAGTCTTACACTTTACTCTTATCATATTATTAACCCTTATTTCACACACTAAAATTTTCAATTTTATCATTCCATGTGTAGACCATATAATTCTTCCTTAAACTTGTTTATACAATTATTATCACATTACTTAAAGTTCATATGAATGAGAGAATAGGATTTCACTTTAAAATCCTTTTAAATTGTTTAGACATATATTTCATTCTAGAAATTCCTCACACTTGCAAAAATACATTTTCAGGACATAAAGGACATCTTTATTTATTCAACCTCATTAAATGTCTATTTTCTTTTATAAAATCATCATTTTTGCAAGAACATTATATCATCTATGTTTACCAAAAACATGTCGTTCTCTACAAATATTTTTTTTCATTAAATTTTTTCATCCTTATTTTTAGAAAAGACACGATTTTCATAAATCATCAACTTTTACTATTTCAAAACCTTGAAATATTTAGTTCTTCTTTATTTCCAACAAAATAACATTTTCCAACATTTTTATACCATAAAAATATTTATTATCTTCTACACATTATTTACACCATATAACTAAATACACCCCACTCAAAAAGTCTAACTACGAGACTACAAATGCAAAATAACATCTTACACTAAGAGTAAGGTTTTTTCCACCTCTAATGGTTGTAGCAATGTGATTGTTGGAGGAGCACCCCCCACCTCCAAAGATAGCCTCAAGGGGTTACCTTAATGCATCATGCAAAGGCTCTAAAATTATATTCTTTCAAGCTTCCAAGAAATAACTCCCTTTCAACTCTATGAAAACTCACCTTTAACTTCCTCAAAATCTCCCAAATATAGCTCCATAATTCGAAGCTCTTCTTTGTTAATGTTGGAAATGGGTATGTTTGGCTCAAATGTGGAGGAATATATCATAAAAATGGTGGTTTAGGATTGTTCTATTGTGGAGGAGGGGTGTCTTGGTTGTGGGTGGAGGTGGAAGACCACCCACCTCTCTTTCTCCCTCTCTCTCTCTCTCCCCCCATTTTACCGTTTCTCCCAACACAAAATGCCCCAAATATACCAAACAAACCCTTATAAAACCTCCATAAGGCTCTAAATACCATTTTTCCCCTTCTGGCTGATTTGATCTTGATAGCTCAAAGATCTAATGCTCCAAATTATGACAACTCATATGGGTAATCATATCTAAAAACTCGACTAATGTCATTCGAACAATTTCCCCTATGTCATTCGAACGACATCACCTATATCGTTAGAACGAATTCCAATGTCGTTAGAATTGTGGATCGTGCAACCCTTTGCGCGACCTGCTATAGAACACCAGTAGCATGTTGTTAGATGTCCTACTTCTTGTGACCCTTCTCGCGACCTCACTACATCATTCGAACGATAAGGCCTTGTTATTTGAATGACCCATTTTCCTCTCTTTTTTTCCTCCAATTATTCCTTAATTATCATTAACTCCTATTCAACTTATAATCCTCATATAATTTAATTAATTTATCAGGGTAGGATATTAAAAATTACATAGTCCTCACTAATGTATTATTCAAGTTATAATGTCCATATATTCAATTTCCTCCACCCGTCATACCATACAAAACTAACTTCAAATTATAACAAACAATAGTTAATTAAAAAGAGGATTTTTATTAGCTACACGTGAATAAAATTAGCATTGGATTTCTTGGTACCTAAAACTTTAATTAAAGGAGAAAATTCAATTAAATGATTCATAAGATCCCAAGTCATACCCTTCTCTAAATTCCATGTGTGGGACGTCTCATAAATGAAATCTAAATAAGAAATCCTGATAAACTTCTGTCTAGTTTTGGTTTTCATGAATACATTAAACCTAGTTATATGAAATTAAGGTGATTTATTAAAGTTTAGAAAGTTTAATTTAAATTACGAAGGAAATAAAAAGAACATACCCACCACTTTATATTATAACTCTCAACAATTTATGTGAGAGAAACTAAGGGTTGAATTCAACTATTTCTCATATATAACTATGGGGGTAATTGTCAATTTTTATCTACATATGAAATTAAGGGTATTTTTTAATTTTTTATCTACATATTGTAAAATAACATATACAATATGATGTCATCTAGTTATGGTTATACGTTTGGGAAAATCTCACCAACTTGTGCTTGGGATTACAAGGACTCATGAAATCATACCCAATGAAGGTTTTGGTAGAGATAGACGAATAGACACTTTGGCATATCTCAATTGTGATATGTTCATCATGTACTCACCTCCTTGAAATAATAGATCCGAGGATGAATCTATAAGAATTATGGTTAAGTTATGAAGGGGCTAAAACTAATTTAGAAAACATACCACTTATAGAAGGGAGTCTAAACCCTAAATTTAGAATTTCCTCATATAGGAAAATCTCATTGACATTCTTTAAGTCATAGGACCTGTCTTCCTCCAGAAGACACCTCATAATTATTATGGGATTAGTTACATACATGTGATATACCCGAGTGGCTTTAACTTGATTGATGGTACTATTATAAAGACCAGTTCTAGTAAAGTTAATCTAATATAACTTCTATTTATTAACAAATAAGTTAATAATATCATGGTTAATAAGGAGAAAACCAATAGCTAACTCAACAATAGGATTATACTCTAAATCTTCATTATATTCGTCATTACTATAATTAACAACCTCATTTTCATCAATATTCGTTTTAGAAGGACATGCTTTATGATTCGAATGATGAACAATCTCTAATGAAGATGAACTCTCAGGCTAAGACTCAACACTTATGAATTAAATTTAGACACGGTCCTTGAAGAAGATGCATACATATGAATATTCTATGTATTGAGGTTTGGCTCATATGAAGTAAGATTATTAATCATAACTTTAAATTAGTAGTCATCTAAATTCATAATATTACTGCTTATAGATTAGATACTTGGAATACACATGTAGACACCCCATCTTAGGACCACCTTAAACACCTCCTTAGGTCACTAGTACTCATCCATCCCCCATAAAACCTAAGTCATACTCCGAGTACTGATCTGGAGGACATTATGCATTCTCGAGCCTTATTTGGCTCTGATAAACTCTCAGTCTTAAGCGAAACACAAAGAATCTTTGAAAAGATTTGAATCCCCTTTCCAACGGTCCTCCTCGTTTATGAATCAGCCTTACGATTCAAAAGAACGGTCCATTTTAGTCTGGAAGTTGATCTAGATCCCACCAGGGGATACCGAGCCCATTTAACTCCGATTAACTCTCAAGATTGATCTAAGCTTAGTGAATCCTTGAAAGGCTCCGAATCTCCTTTTTCAATGGTCCATCCTATGCGCAAATCGGCCTTACGGTTTGGACGAATCATTCATTTTACTTTGAAAACTGATTTGGAGGCCACCGAGTGCTCTCGGCCCCTATTTAAATCTAATTAACTCTTCATCTTAAGCGAATATCAATGAATCTTTAAAGGGATTTGAATCCCCTTTCCAATTATCTATGCTATGCGTGAATCAACCTTACGGTATGTACGAATGACCCATTTTATTCCAAAGGGTACTGAATATTCTCTGCCCCATGTGACCATGGTCAACTCTCTGAAATGAACAAAGATGAATGGAATCTCAAAGGGAATTGAATAACCTTTCCAACTATCCGCCTCTTGAGCGATTCTGACTTACGATTTACATTTTACAGCTTTTTTTAAGAATATATTCCAGACTACTAAATCGCAGCCCAAGGACCATGCCTATCGGTAGTGTGCCTGAGGTGCAATGTCGATACGCAGGTCCAGACCCATGCCGATTAGAAGTCCCATTGTCCCTATAAATATAGTCCATGACCTAAAATTAAAAGGCACACCTTAACATCCCTCTCTGCAATTAAGAGAACATTCTCTCGAATTCAGAGTTGCTCCATTTCCTAAGAAACCCATTTTCCCACATTCCCTTACATCACTTTCTCACCTCACTTAGTAAATTCCCCCACCTCTTCATACCACTTTCATACCATTGCAATATCATCATATGTACATCCAAGATCAACATCAAGCATTCATAAACAAGTCCAATTCCCCATCATTTTCTCATATTCTTCTATTTTATTGTTATTTGATTTATTTCTACTTTAGAACTTTATTTAATTACATCAAATACATAATCTCAAACCTTTATTAGTAGTATTTGCACATACTTCGTTTTCATAAAAAAATGAAAACATGAAAAAAGGGTTTATCTATAAATTCCAAAAGAGGGATTCTCACCTCACATTTTCACTCTTAAAACACATTTTTTCTACACACATACATAAGAGACATTTCTCATTTGGATTTATAGATTGAACCCCACCCCATGTTATATTTGAACCACTTGGACTTTTATGCCCATGGGTTACGTAGGCATCTTAGGTTAATCCCGAGATTCGAGTCCTCCTTTATGCATGTTCATATATTTCTTTCATACAATATATATATATATTTCTTTATGAATCTCCTATTCTTATATGCTTGTGTTTCGTCTAATTTATACATTAGCTCTTCCATAGCGATTTGTGATTCGACAAACACTCGCATAATATTCCGAATTCTTATTTTTGGTAACACTTGTATGGATTAACTTACTCCATCCTTCTCCATGATGGGAGTTGAATGATTCCATTCTTCACCTATATTATGCACATGAGCACATACTTCACGGAGTCTAACATGAGAAGATTAAAACATGTTCATGAGAGGTCGAAAGGGCAGGATGGGTTCCTGACACTTCCCATTCCATACCTTAGTCCCTGAACCTTCGAAGTACATGGTTTCAGAAGCATTAGTTTGTCTTTGATGTCGTTATACCAAGGAGATGACATTTCATTTGCCTATTTTGTGAAAAATAAATTGACGACTCTATCTCAACACGATATCCCCCATATTGATGATGACCGAGCGCCCCTACAATAGGCGCAACCCCGTGCATGTGCCAGAGGGAATCTGAAAGGGAATCCCCAGGATGGACACAGTGGTGACTCAATTGAGGATTTATTTTATGAGGACTAGACTCTATTATACATAGGTGTTATTCTTTTCTGCTTGTGTGCATATGCACCTACACGTATGTTCCCTTTAATCATCTGTTTACCTTTTCTATATGTTTACCTTATGTATATGTCACTTTTCACTTACCTATACACTTCACACCCTTATATGTACTCTCTATGTTCACTTCACGGACTTACACTTATATATAGTTTCACTTCTATTCACATGCTCCACACACTACTTAGATTATCCGTTCTTAGGTGTAATACCCTATATTTTTATGACTTTTAAATTTGGGGATTTATTAAATTTAATTTGAGTTATTAATTTAATATTAATCCGAAAATTATTTTAAATATTTACTAGCACGATAAGAGTTAGTAATTATTAGGATTTTGTTGAATATTACTTAATGGATAAAGTAATATGTATAATCAAATTTATTAAAATTATCACGAGTATATAATTTGATAATTGTGGAGATTTAATCGGGACGTGCCTGTGTCGTGCCGGGATTAAATTAGTATTATTAAAACTGAATAAATTATAAGTAGCACGTATGGTCATTTTGAGTGTGCCAATGGGTTCGGAAGGGTCGAGATAGTCAAAATAATATACCCGAGGGTTTAGTTTGGGTCTCGGGGCATTTTTAGGCCTAATTAACATCCCGGGAGGGCATTTTGGACATTTAGTATTTTTGGGCAATTAAACCCATGAATTTCACAAGGTTATATCATCTCTTAGGAGTCTTCATCTAGGGTTAACAAAAGCAAAACCAAAGAACAACCATTGGAGAAGAAGTGGAAAAGCTTTCCAAGGAGTTCAAAGCCAAAAACTCCACCATTTACACCGCCACCACCGCCAAATCGTAGATCGCGCAATGGGGAACACAACCACACCAATTTATCCCAGAAATCAGAAACAAAATTTCTAGGCAAGTATCTATCTTGCTTTATTTTTAGTTGATGCCTCAATTATGTTAGTCTAGGGTTGTTAGAACTAGTTTTATGAAAGAAAGTGTAATTTGGAGAGTAGAATCCGCATGTTGTAGAGGTAATAATCATGTTCTAGGCATCCAATCCACATGTACAGCATATACCATGAAATTTCATGGTTTTAGAAGTAGAAAATCTGGAAAAAAATTTGAAAGAACTGAAATGTAAAGAAAAGATTAGGGTTCTTGAGGTTTATGTAGATTTTGCCTTTTAAATTGTTATACTTGATGAAAACCCACATGTTTTACGTAGAAAATTTTGTATTTAGGTATATCGTACCGGTAGTATCATTATATGGGAGTTTGGGAGTTAAAAATGGTGATTTGGTGGAGGTTGGAGGAGGATTCTCGTAACTGGGTTTCTGCAGTTTCGCTATAACTGCTTGATCAATCAATCGATCCAAGAACATCATTCAATCGATGATCGATCGATAGACTCCCTCCCATCGATCGATCGACCCCTCCTTGAAAACTGCATATTCCTCTTCTTATAACTTATTCCGGTTAATATGCGTGGTAACCCTTGAGCACCATTGTTAGAACATTTTGGGACATCAATAGGACCAGTAGGGTTTTAGTAAACACTGACAAGTGTAATTAATGTAATATAAATTTAAGGGTTAATGGGGAGTGATTTTTATGAAATTATGCGAACATTCAAATAAACGATTGAGACTCATAAGGAAGCTAGCGTAGAGAGTAAGTGAGAGTACCTACTGAAATTATACTTAGGGAGATAGAACACTTCGAGAGAAAATAAGTAAGTTTGGAATATCCTAGAAGTAAGAATAAAAAAGACGAGTCCGTTATACGGGATAATCGAGTAAAGTGTACTAAGAACGAATAATCATAATTGTGGGTCATGGGTGTACCTAATTTAGAAATGTGGATAGTAATATATATATATATATATATATATATATGATTGTGTGTTTGTGCATATATTATATATGTGACAAATCATGCCCGCACTACTTGCTATCACGGAGGTTACCATGTCGGGACAATCTTATCTCGATGGGACCTTTATGGAGGATATTGACTTGTACCCTAGAACAATATATGATTGTGTGTTTGTGCATATATTATATATGTGACAAATCATGCCCGCACTACTTGCTATCACGGAGGTTACCATGTCGGGACAATCTTATCTCGATGGGACCTTTATGGAGGATATTGACTTGTACCCTAGAACATAGGACTCCTTGGTACAGGCTATCTGATTGATAGTTAGACGGTCCTAAGAGACGTGAGGGTATGTGCTGACCTCTTAGTGACTTGGAACTATGCTTCGCCTCCATTTGTATGTGTTTTGTGTTAATATAGTTCGAGAGTGATTCCGAACATGTATTTCCCTTAGTACGAGTGATACGAGGACTTGATAGCAGAGTATGCCAGCACCATAAAGTTTATGTGGGGTGACGATAGTATATATATTATATGAGTGATTTAATATATATATAGACATGAAACTAGGAACTTTCATATGTTTTTAAAAAGTAGTTCAGTAACGAATCAATACTCCGACTTTAATATAAGTGTTTGGAAATCTTGTGACAACACTGGTATATTTTTAAAATGAAACGAGATAGCTGTGAGAACCATATTCTCAAAAAATAATTATCTTAGACATAAAAATCGTCAACATAAAATTTTATGGAAGATTTACATAAAAAAATGAACTTTCGGGGTTAATAGTGCGGTAGGCGTGCACTCTATGTGAGAGGTGAGAATTTCTCAAGAGATTGTCGCATACTAACATGATTGTTGCATCAGCCGGTAAGTATTTTCAATACTTTCTAAACTAAATTTACATTGTTTTACCATCGGGCTCTGACCCATATCTTGTCACCTTTTCTCTCTTGTATATATATATGTATATATTACCGGTGCCCAGCTACAGGGGCGTCATGCTTAGGTTCTTTGGACTGGACGTGTTGAAGCTTATGTGGGAGTTGCAGGTCATTTGCTTAGACGACCTCGTTGTTGATTCCACTTTTATTTCAGTTCTAATTAGTTGGGCATGTGTCGCCCGTTTCCTTATTCCGTTGGATTTGTCAGAGATTATGTTCATTTATCTTTAGTATTTTTACTCTTTGGGATTTTATTACTGTCAGGATGGTTTTCCTTTATGGTTTTAAAGTTGGAATTGATTTATCTGAATGGTTAAATTCATGGGTGTTTATTTTCAGTCTTAATAATTGTGCGATTCTTAAACTGTTACTTATTAAAGGTTTTCATTATTGGATTTAATAAAATGGAAATAATGTTTTAAATGGTTTTGACACTTAGCCTAATTATTTAGGGTGTTTAAATCGGAAAGTTTATTTTGCGACAGTGATGCTAAGAATGAACCAACCGTTCACCTTGATTATAATTTAATAAAGGACTGATCACCCGATATTTAATTAGGCAGGGTGTCACATTAGGCTTCACTAGGATACACCCACACTTCTTACACTTGTATATATCTCCATTCTCACTTACACATCACACACATCGCTTGTAGTTGATCCATTTATAGGCTTACTACCACACACACTCACTTGTATATATTCACATGTCAAACACTCACATGTATATATATATCCCCATCACCATGCATGGTATGGTCTCCATGCTTCATGATAGATTTACTCTCCATGATACTTGTTCCTCATTAGTGTAGTACTCCCCCCACTCATCATGCAAATAAAAAATAAAATATTCCTATCTCTCAATGATATACTAATGAAGACTCAAGCATTTTTACACACTACATCACTAAGAGCATGTGAATATTGACCAAAATTTTATCCTATACTGGGAAGTCACTTTGTGATGGGTGCTGGTCTTATGCAGTTAACCTAAGCGATATGACTATCACCTTCCATTATCCTCGTAACTTTGATGTATATTGAATGGTTCACCTTGCATCGTACCACTTGATCGAACTCGCGAAGGGAGGTATATAGCAGGGAATTCGTTCACGTATGTTGAGTATATGAAATTCACTCTCACATGTACCGTCCCCACGGGGTATATCATGAGGAAATTCACATGCAGTCAAGTATATCAAATGGCTTATCCACATGTACGGATGAATGTTTTCCCTTATAGGCAAGAGGTATATCGTGCAAGTCATGCCAAAGGGGGGAACCCTTCCACTAGCCCAACAAATTTATAAACCTCATATATGCGTCAAACCTAGGGCACTCATAATTAGTTTGCCGGTTACCATTCAAAACTCTGCTTAAATTTTGGGTTGGCGTATCACTCGAATTTTTGTGCTATATTGCCTTTTTTTAAAACAAGACTTTGTCAGTGCGTTAGAAAATAAGTCAAATCGTGTCTTACATATTTTAAACCCTATTTTCCCAGGCTCGGGTCCCATTTGGCATTTTTCTTGTATTTAGGCAAACCTAATACAAGTGAAAACCTAATAATACTAATGACCGGGTGGAAAAAGTGTGTTCGTGTGAGGACACAATCGTTGTGTGTTTCGCCGTCGCGATACAAAAAACCTAAGCTACTACTACACTTGACAAGCAAGCACAACGGTAAGTCGGGTATCGTAAGAAATCCACAGGGAGTGATTGAATTTTAGATTTTAATTGTTTAATTACTTCTGGAATAAAAGTGTAAAATAAATAAATGAAAAGGTGATGGGTGGTTATGGTGGAAAAAATAAAAGAGAAGTTAACGCTAAATTAAAGGAAAGCGAGGATCGGGATCGCATACACACATTCACAGGCTAAACAACTACTAATTAGAATTTCTATTCGAAAACATTTAATCGATCATTTTCAATTAAGCATAAACATAACGGAATAAGGAATTTAAGCCAAAGTTGCGAGATTAAAAATTTAATCGAAAATGGTCACACGCGGATTAAATTCGGATTATCGCTATAAACACTAAAGTTGCGTGACAAATAAAGTTAAACGCATAACAATCCAACTTTAATACACGCGGTTTCAATTAAATGCGATTTTACACGAAACCCTAACTTTCGAGGTCCAAACCCGTAAATGGCGTAACGAAATCCCGACCCTATTTATCTAAGGGCACGACATGGAAATAAACTAAATTAAACTAAGAAAGCAAGAATTAAAGCAAGTAAACTAATTAATAAAGCATGTAAATTAACTACAAAGAAAGAATAAAGGAAATACAACTTATATTAATGGAGAGGGGAGATGAAAGTACCAATTACAAACCCTAAAGGGTGTTAAACCAAGAGAGGAAGAAGAAGAGCTCTCAAATCCCCAAACCCTAAGCTAAACTAACCTAAAATCGTGTGTCTACAACTCTTTTCTTATTACAACAAAAATTGTATTTATAGTAAGTTGGATTAAAAGAAAAGAAGAAAGAAAAGAAATGAAAATATCTGCTGAAAAACAGGGGATCGATTGATCGACCCCTTTGGTCGATCGATCGATCAAGGCCAAAAATCAAAAATTTAGAATGGTCGATCGATCGACCAAAGGGGTCGATCGATCGATCAAACGGGTCTTAGTCAGGCAGCAACACACTGCATTCTTCCCTTCTCCTTCTCTTCTCCTCTTTTGCTTTCCTTATTTTTCCTTGGCTGAAATCGCCGTAACTTCTTCGTTATGAATCAGAATCGCGCACCGTTTGCAGCCACGCGAAGCTTGTTCAGAGGGCTTCAACTTCAGTGAAGACATTTGGCCAGTTGCCCAAATTGTAAAATGAATAAATTGCCCTTGCGCGTGTGATTGTGTACGGAACTTCGCCGGAATGCATCCAAACTTCATACTAAGCATCCAAATACCTACAAAAACTCAATTAACCCCTGCAAAATATGTTAACATAGAAATCTGAGGTTGTCTGGTTAACGAGCATAAATATAGGGATTAAGATACTCGAGGGGGCTAATAACGCGTAGGTTAACGGGTGAAATACGCAATATTTACGCTGTATCACACCCCCTAACTTACACATTGCTAGTCCCAAGCAATGAAATAGGAAACAACAAGAACTACAAGAAAACCAAAAGCAGGATACAAGTACAAAATGGGATTAAAAAGTAATAAAAGGATAAGGCCACTTTCGCGGGCGAACGATTGCATTTAGCATATGCAATAAGCCGTTAAATCCCTAGGTTACCCTAGTGGACGAGTGTCGTCTCGTGAGGGTTTTCAGGGATGAAACCCACAAACATCATATGGTTTCCTCAAAATATGCCCAACACAACATGCGACAAACTCAACAACAACGAAAAAGATTTCAAACATGTTATTAGCATATTGAACGAATTCAAGCTAAAGTCCGTTGTTATTAACAAGTTGAATGCACCTCATAGAATTGAAACTTTAAAAGTGGGAAGGGGGAGAGCAAATGCAAAATATGATTTGGCAAAAAACTTATATAAATCGGATACTAATCAAAGCAAGCATACATTCAATCCTCACGGGCATTACGCTCAACAAATGAAATCACTCGGAATGGGAGGTAATACACGGGACATGCGGTCATAAAGAGTAAATGTAAATGGAAACTAGGCCGCGCACATGTCACAAATGAGGAACGCTATATAGGAAATGAAAAACTTGCAATCTCAATGAAAGGATAACGCACACTAAAAGAGGCGAAATGCATTTTCACAGATTATCAAAACTATTTAAAATTTTGAATTACATCAACTTAAGATCACATAGGACTTGTAATAGGGTTGTAATGTAGGATAGGCTAGGGTACGAAATGAAGGAATGTATGTACGGATTCAAAGCGTTCGGGATGAAAACTCGGGATAATGGAAAAATGCGGGCAATATCAAAAATTGGAAAACAAGTTCCAAAACAAGCATTAGATATATCATCGGGGAGAGTAATCAAAGATTATTGAACACTATACACAACATTTACAACTTTCTCTTTCTTTTCTTTTCTTCTTTTTCTCATTTTTCTCTTTTGTTTTCTATTGCTTTTTGCTTTCTCTCTTTCTTCACTTTTTTCACTACTTTCTTTTCTTTGCTTATCAAACTCTCATATGCCTAAAATTGCAACCGCAATACAATAACAACATTCAATCCCAAGTAACATTCCAAACAAAGGTATGTAAAGTGTATGTATGGCTTAAAACTCCAATTTGGAGTTGGTTATGGGATTTTGGGTAATGAAACGAAACGCTAGTATTTAGGCTCAAAGGGGTTGACTAGGGAAACATATATGGTGAGGTCAAGGCTAATATGGGTGATATAACAAAGATTGCCTATTATAATTTCATAAAGTTTACGCAATTCTCGAATCAAAACAACATATGAAAATCATGTTCAAGTAACACATTTCAAGTATGAACTCAATTAATGAACGATCAAATGAAAGAATAGAGAGATTACCAACGAATTCAACGTTTTCAATGAAAAAAGAATAGTGTATAACACTCACAAATGACAAAAGGTACAAAGCTTACTCGGTGTAAGTATATACAATGCAATAAAAGATTCCCGAGTTATAAAAATCTTAAACCAAATCAATAGAACAAGGAAAGTGCATATGCTCATGGGATAAAGTTTAATTCATGAAGTTATTCACAATATCAATGATTTGAGGACTAAAGTCTAATAACTTCTAAAATCGAGAATATGCATCATTGAGTTGTCTATTGGATCGGGCAATTATTGAAATTTATCATCGAAAACAAGGCAAAATGCCCAACAAAGGAGAAAAAAGAAAGAAAATATTTTTGAAATTTTTTTAAATTTTTCACAAAAAGGCATACTTAGTAACTAAATGTGAGCAAATCCATGGACTACACATGAAATGGATAGAATATCCTACACCCCCTAACTTAAATGTTGCATTGTCCTCAATGCGCATTAAGAACACAACACAAAGAGAGGAAAAGAACTATATTACCAAAAATTGGAGCGATCTGCATAAGCGCGAGTCCAAAGGAATCTACAAAACAAGTTAGTACCGAGCATAGCAAAAACAAATAACAAAAAGTTAACTAATTACACTAGACTAAATTAAAAAGGAAAGAAAAAAAAGGAAAGAAAAAAAAGGAAAGAAAGAAAATTCAAAAGCTAACTATTTACAACCTACTATTTAGGATTCACACTAACTATACACTAGAAGTCTAAATAGTTTAGGGTCCACCCAAAAAGGTATTTGACTTTGAAAGATCAACGGTGGACCCTCCAAAGCGAACATGCCTCCCTAAAAATAATAATTCCGTTTGAAAAACGGAAGGCATGTGGGTGGTGAAAAAAGTTAACCATCGCCAATTTGAAATTTGGGGCAGACGATGGGGGATTTGGATAATAAGGGGGAAAGGTACACTTGAGGTCCAAGAAAAGTTGACTCATCTCCCAAAGATTTTTCAAATGGAATGGGAGACGGTGCACACGTGGGGATAACATCCATCAAAAACAAGTCATGTAAAGAGTCCTCATCGACAAAAAGTGTAGAAGTTTTAAAAGTTTCAACCAACTCATAGGAATCAACCGGTAATTCTAATGGTTCAATGACGAAAAACCTATATGGTAATGAAATAAATTCAATCTCCGTCAACATATCGTCGGAAGGAGATTGAATTTCGGGGGAGAGAGATTCACATTCGATGAGAAATTCTTTGAAAAATTTAGGTGAAACACAAGTTTCCACCGCCTCGTTGTTTTGTGCATAAGAATTCATCTCATCGCAAAGTGCTCCAAGTCTCATTCCAGCATCCTTTAGGCTTTCCAAACCTTGGGAGTAAAGAAGCAAAGTTTCTTCCAAAGTAGGCTTCCTCGGCTCAAGAGCTTCGGACTCCTCACTTGGTAAAATCTCATCTTCTAAATCATCGGAATAAAAATCGTCATTGGTTTCAAAATATGAATCCAACCCAAACTCCCAATAATGATTTTCATTGAGATAAATGTTTTCAAGTCTTTCATTTTCAAGAAAATCTTGAAAATAAAAAACTTGAAAACTATCCCCAAAGTAAGAATCATTAGAATGACCGCAATAACTATAATAGTAGGACATGATTACCTCATTTTTTGTAGATGGAGAATCCGAGCAACAAAGTGAGCAACCGCGAATCAAAGTTTCTTAGCGCTCAAATATGCTATCCTGCAAAAAATGTTAAAACAAAGAATACAAATACAAAAGGAAAAATACTATGAAATAATAAAACAATTACTATCTAAAACACACTCCCCGGCAACGGCGCCATTTTGTGACCGGGTGGAAAAAGTGTGTTCGTGTGAGGACACAATCGTTGTGTGTTTCGCCGCCGCGATACAAAAAATCTAATCTACTACTACACTTGACAAGCAAGCACAGCGGTAAGTCGGGTATCGTAAGAAATCCACAGGGAGTGATTGAATTTTAGATTTTAATTGTTTAATTACTTCTGGAATAAAAGTGTAAAATAAATAAATGAAAAGGTGATGGGTGGTTATGGTAGAAAAAACAAAAGCGAAGTTAACGCTAAATTAAAGGAAAGCGAGGATCGGGATCCCATACACACATTCACGGGCTAAACAACTACTAATTAGAATTTCGATTCGAAAACATTTAATCGATCATTTTCAATTAAGCGTAAACATCACGCAATAAGGAATTTAAGCCAAAGTTGCGAGATTAAACATTTAATCAAAAATGGTCACACGCGGATTAAATTTGGATTATCGCTATAAACACTAAAGTTGCGTGACAAATAAAGTTAAACGCATAACAATACAACTTTAATACACGCGGTTTCAATTAAATGCAATTTTACACGAAACCCTAACTTTCGAGGTCCAAACCCGTAAATGGCGTAACGAAATCCCGACCCTATTTATCTAAGGGCACGACATGGAAATAAACTAAATTAAACTAAGAAAGCAAGAATTAAAGCAAGTAAACTAATTAATAAAGCATGTAAATTAATTACAAAGAAAGAATAAAGGAAATACAACTTATATTAATGGAGAGGGAAGATGAAAGTACCAATTACAAACCCTAAAGGGTGTCAAACCAAGAGAGGAAGAAGAAGAGATCTCAAATCCCCAAACCCTAAGCTAAACTAACCTAAAATCTTGTATCTACAGCTCTTTTCTTATTACAACAAAAATTGTATTTATAGTAAGTTGGATTAAAAGAAAAGAAGAAAGAAAAGAAATGAAAATATCTACTGAAAAACAGGGGATCGATCGATCGACCCCTTTGGTCGATCGATCGATCAAGCCCAAAAATCGATAATTTAGAATGGTCGATTGATCGACCAAAGGGGTCGATCGATCGATCAAGCAGGTCTTGGCCAGGCAGCAGCACACTTCATTCTTCCCTTCTCCTTCTCTTCTCCTCTTTTGGTTTCCTTATTTTTCCTTGGCTGAAATCGCCGTAACTTCTTCGTTATGAATCAGAATCGCATACCGTTTACGGCCACGCGAAGCTTGTTCAGAGGGATTCAACTTCCGTGAAGACATTGGGCCAGTTGCCCAAATTGTAAAATGACTAAATTTCCCTTGCGCGTGCGATTGTGTACAGAACTTCGCCGGAATGCATCCAAACTTCATACTAAGCATCCAAATACCTACAAAAGCTCAATTAACCCCTGCAAAACATGTTAACATAGAAATCCAAGGTTGTCTAGTTAACGAGCATAAATATAGGGATTAAGATACCCGAGGGGGCTAATAACGCGTAGGTTAATGGGTGAAATACGCAATATTTACGCTGTATCAACTAATAATATATATCATGGTGAGATTTCTCTCCTTTTCCTTCTCTTTTTAAACCAAAATACCAAAAACATTTTCCCTTCTCTTTTTAAAAATACTAAAAAAATTATCCTTCTTTCTTTCAAAAATAAATTCGAACCATTTTTCCTCTCAAGTTGATCACATACCCAATTTTTTCCTGGCTCCTTATTGACTTCGGCCTTCCATTAAATTGCCTCGAAGCTCCGCCACTTCTTCTTCTACTTCTTTCGAGTTTGGGATCTACCTTCACAAGATCTTTATGGAGAAGACTGATCAAGCCCCGAATGTTCATCCCAATCTTATGTTATTCCTAGCCCAACTCAACGCTAAGATTGATAACATTCAAATCGAGGTCCAAGAAATGTAGCAACGCTGGACCCAAATTCTCGAAGAACCAAAAGTTCTATTTCTTCGTGCTATGGGTTAACCCATTCTCGAGCCTATTTGTGTTCCAGTAGAGTACAAATATGTTATACTTGCCCCACCTGCCAATAGGCCACTACCAGCTCAACTCTCGATACCAGACCTTTCCTAGCCATGGGCTAATGTTCCAGTAATTGTGGATCCCCAAAAACAGAGCTGAACAAGGTTAAGGAAGATATGAGACCGTTGTCGAAGAAGTTTGACCAATTTTAGATATTCAAGAACTACATAGACAACAACCACATGTCTCCTTATCGCAAAGCTAAATTTGTAAAGAAGTTTAATGAAGATATTTAAAAATTACATGAACACTCATTTTAATCTAATAGACTGAAAACCGTTAAGATCCATCATGTAGCAACCTATAGAAGACTTGGGAAGATTCAAAACTTGGTTGAAAATGGTAAAATCAATATTGAGCACTCCTTGTTTAGAAAGACTATTAGCAACTGAGTTAGATTCTCTAAAACAATGTTTTAAAATAGCATTGACTTTGATATATGCCTCTTTAATGAGTTTAAGAAAAGAAATTATAGACCAAGGATGATGTTTAATAATTCCATTTAGCACATCAATAACAAATTTTAAATCTGATTCCATAATGCCATTTATAAGGTTTAAGGATGAGAAAATATTTAAACGCCTTAAAACTACCATACATTCACCTCTGTTATTGGAACCTTCACCTTCAAAAGAAAAAAAAAGGTAAATAAGCCATGATTGTCTCTATTAAGTGCACCATATCCTAATAGGCCTGAATTCCTTCTGAAAGCACCATTATTGTTGAGTTTAAAATAACCTTAAGGAGGAGTAAACCACGTCACTAACTAGATAGATTTGTATTTCCTTGATTCAATCTAGAGCATCAATCTTTGTTTAATGGGTTCATTTTGTGGGATAGGGGATTTGAACCTCATAGATGAACAAGAAGATGAAAAAACATGGCAGACCTTATTAATGATAGTATGAAGTTCCATTTAACTCAATTATATATTCTTTGATTTCTTCTTATCCAAATAAACCATATCACCAATCCATGGATAATCTCATACAAAACTTTTAAGTAATCAAGTCTTAGTTTTCTTGACAACCAGAACATAAACATGGCAATTAGAGAGGAGAAATTGATCTTTACACCAATCAAGTTTGTAGAGTACTTCTAAACTCCACCAGGAATAGGGCCTTGAATAAGTAAATGAGTTAATTCTTCTCTTGACTTATAGTAGCATCTTCAGTGGGATGCAATATGCAACCCAACCCCTGGGTGTTGTGGTCAAATGGGACAATATTTTAAAGAAGCTTCCATGAGAATAAGGCCACTTTGGGAGGGAAATTAACATTTTAATTTACTTTAAAAAGAAAAGAAGATGGAAAGACAGGCCTAATTTAGTTCCCAGCAGTTATAAAGGAAAACACACCATCAGTTTTGGGAGTCCAGAATAATCTACCATTAATTTTTGCAATGAAGTTATTGGTGCATTCCTTAATCTTAAAGATATTTTTATAAGTAACTGAGCTAGTTTCCTTCCAAATTTTGAAGTGGATTCCCATAGGAAGTTATTGAATAGGTTATGAATTTGGTTAATGGTTTTTAATAGAGGATGGGAGGAGGATACAACACGAAGAGGAATTGAAGAGGGTACTGATTGCATAAGGGTTCTTCTGCCAACAAATGAAAGAAATTTGCTTTTATAACCAGCTACTTTGTGTTTAATTTTTTAAAGAAGATATTCAAAGTATATATGTTTAGATTTTCCTTGAAAATTGGGCAGCCAAGTATTAAGGGGTATATCTTTTTGTTTGAGGTTTAAAATATCAGAGATAGTTCTTCTCCTTCTCATGCCCAAATTATCATAAGTTATGAAGCTTCTTTTTTCAAGATTTATCACTTGACCAGAAGGTTTCTCATATTGTTTCAAAAACTTTAACATGTTTCTTAAATATTTGGCTGTACCATTATAGAATATGATTATGTTATAAATAAAACTTAGGTCACCAATAAGTGGGAAACCTTAAAGGTGAGATAAATATTTGACATTACCATTCAACATGGGATTATGAATCCCCCTATTCAAAACTTCAACTATAATGACAAATAATCGTGGAAAAAGGGGATCCCCTTTCTTAAGACCAGAGTTGGACTTAACAAAGGTGGCACTCTCACCACTTGAGACTATTGGGAACTAATTATTGAATAAGCATCTCCATACTCTGTCAATCCAAACTTCTAAGTATCCAAAGTTTCTTAGGGTATTGAGTTGAAACATCCAATTCATCATATCATAAGACTGTGACATATCAAGTTTAATAATCACATTTGAGATCCCATCATTTCTTGGTAAAAAAGGATACTATCATTAATCATCATACCTTAGATGAATCTAGTTTGGAATTGGCTAATGGTGTCAGAAAGGATTAACGAGAGTATAGAGGCCAAAATTTTTGTATTTATTTTAAAGAAAAAGTTACACAAGCTAATAGGCCTGAAATCAGAGCAATTAGAAGTTGTTCTATATTTTGGAATCAGAATAATTGTACTTGTCTAACGTTTGGGTAATTCTCTTCCTAAAAAAAGAAAGTAATGGTCTGAAGAAGGTTTGCCTTGATAATAGGCCAACATTTTTGATAAAAAAAATGTATGAAAACCATCAGGTCCAGCATTACTTTCAACTTTAAGGTTGGATATAGCTTTCTAAACTTTTTATTTTGAAAGATCCTCATCAAGCATAAGAGATTGAGCCTAAACAATTTGACTTGGAATAATTTTAAAGATGTCCTCTACACCTTCAATGTTCACTAACTTGAACAGTTACTAGTAATAGTTTATAAAGACCTATTTAATCCCTGACTCGATTTTAACCCTGTTTCCATGTTCATTCTTGATTTTTTGAATCATAAGGGTAGCTCTTTTAACCTTAACTGATTAGTGAAAAAAATTGGTGTTAGTGTCACCCTCATTTTTCCATTTACTATACATCTTTTTCTTCCAAAATTCTTCCACATTCTTTAGGGGGAAAATGAACTTGGAGATGGCAATCGAGAGCAACTGTCTATTATCTAAAGAGAGCACTCCTCTTAATTTCTTTCAACAGCAAGCACATCATCCCCCAACCTTATAACTTCTTTAAAAATATTTATGTAATTTATTTTGTTCCAAAAGACAAGATCGCCTTTTAGTCTTTGAAGTTTAGAGTAGAAGGCTCTAAATTGATTACCTAATGTAGGTTGGGACCAACTATTTATAACTAAGTCTGAGAATTTAAGATGATTGCACCACATGTTTTGAAATTTTAAAGGTCTTGGGAAGGAGTCATAAGGGAATTTAATAGGAAATAAGAGAGGAGAGTGATTAGAATTTTTTTTTAGATAGATGATTAAGGGAAAAGTTTAGAAATCATAAAATCCATTTAGAAGATGGTAGACCCCTATCTAATATAGGCCAAATACTCCCATTGTCTCTAAAGTTATTACGGGTAAACTTAGAGCCTAAAAAACCCACCTCCAGTAAGGTTGCACTAGAGATAAATAAATTAAAACCCTTCACTGCCCCATGATTAATTTCATTTCCTCCTAATTTCTCCTCATTGTATGTGACTACATTAAAGTCCCCCATAATTATTCAAGTGTGACCCTGAGAGCAAGTTTCGTGATCAAGAAGAGAGTTCCAAAGGGCAACTCTTTCATGTCTTGTATATTTAGCATAGATAATGGATAGAAAGACTTTTTTGGGAAGCTGGGGGTGAAAGAATCTAATAAGCATGGATTATTAATTATTCTTAAGAACTTCACAAGTAACCCCTAACCTCCACAAGAACCATATATTATTAGCTGAATTGGTAACACCTTCCAGAAAATTGATGATCCTCTTAAAGTCTTTTATCTTTTAGAGGGGTTGTTGCACATAGCCCAATTATTCTGGGTAAGGAAATTAATCATTTGGAATGGGAAGAAGTGTAAGTTATTATACCTTTAAAGCCGATATCATAAATCTATAAAACATTAGCTCAATTAGTTAAAATTATTGTTTCTTAGAGACCTTTGGGACTTCATTTGGGACCAGGTTAGAGTGGAAAATCATGACTTATTTGCCTTTTTTTCTTATTTAAACATCCATCGTTCATGACAAATCTTTACCAGACATCTATAGTTCCTCTATTATTGGAGCTTTAATCTCTGGATCAATCTCAGAGTCAATTGCTACTAGGAAATCATGTAAAGATATTTTCTCAAATGGATGGAGCTCGGTCCATCTTGAAGATAACATAAGGTATTCTACAACCATATCTTCATCTTCATCCACTTCCATATATTGAATCTTATGAATGAAAGAATGGATCTTGGTAGAAATATTAGATTTATTAGAGGTCAAAGGGGTTTCTTCAGGTATATGAATGGAATAAGTGTTTATGGGAGAAGGTGTGGGAGAGTGTGGAAGGTCTTTAGGAGAACTGTTGGAGCGACTGTTGGTAGGAGGAGAGGAGGTTGATATTGAAAGGGGAATTTTTGAAGTATTTGGATGGAGACATAACTTTGAATGATTAAGAGGAATGTTTTGAGTGGATGATAGGACTTTGTTATGTAAATCTTGGAAATTGGTTGGAGGAGGTTTCACAATGGGATTAGATTGGGTGGTAGTATTAGTTTCCAGCTTTTGAGAAGTATGGAGAGTAGGAGGGTGAACTTTATGGTTGGAATGGTTGGTTTTGGTATCGTTTTTGAGAAAAATGCATCATTATTTCTCATGGCCCAATTTATAACATTCTATGCAATATGTAGTAATATTCTCATACAAGATCTTTTACCAAAAGCCATCTTCACCACACCCTTTCCATACTCGATCAGGACTGTGGGATAAGAGATCCAATTCAACACATACCCTAGCTATACTAGGATGATTAAATGAGAATGTATATGCATACACCTTTAATGGATTTCTAACAACTTGAGCGATAGAATATAGATAGGACTTTAAGATGAAATGGATAGGAAGAGCATGAAGAGAGATCCATACATGAACGATGTGACTCTCCCTTTTAGGCCTGAAATTTGGGCTCCACTTAAAAGTACTCATTGGAAAATGACTCATGCTACCATGGTTTCTCATCCATAAACTTGTAAAATATTCCTCAACAAAAATCTTAATAGGGATAAATTTATAGTCAAGAACGCCTATTTGAAAGACACCTTTTAAACTCATTGAATGGAAGGTTTTTTTAATGTCTTCAAGTGAAGGTCTACCACGGGAAAAATTTCCCACAATGGAATATTTGAAGGGTTTAACAAGTTTTTGTTTATCAACATGGGAAAACTTGATTGTAATCTCTCCTTTATAAGACCAAATTTGGATCAAACGTAGTTCGGTTGAGGATTAGGTTCTTTCAACAACATTAACAAAGGATTTATTCAAGATTGTGTAAGGATTAGGGGGCTTGGGGTCAAGGTTGGTGGTGTACGTGATGTTTTCCATGAAACCATAATTACGGTTTTGGATGACTAGAGAGAGAAAGAGAGGTCTTCATAAGGGTATTGAATGTATTGAATGGAACTAATTGATTATCTTATAATTTTTAACACCAAATAAACATCAAATTTATTGAGAAACCTTTTATGACTCATCTACCCTATAGGCTTTCATAGGATTTTTAAACGTTTCATCTCCTTCAGTTTATGGACCTTTGACTATAACATTTAGAGGTCATTCACATGCCTTAACTTATGGACATTCTTCTATAATATTTAAAGGTCCCCTATATGCCTCAGATTAAGGACCTTCGGCTATAACATTTAAAGGCCCCTCGCGTGACGTGTCTTGTGGACCTTAGATAAGAATATTTAGAGTTATCTCACTTGCCTCATTTTATAGTCCTTTGGTAACAACAATTAGAGGTTCCTCATATTCCTATACCTATGGACCTTAGACTTTATCATTTAGATGTACCTCAACTCATTGATATTCAGCTACAACATTTTGAGGTCCCTTATATGTCTCGGCTCATATGTTGCCTTGACAATATCTCTCTTAACATGTTAGCTTACAAATAAATATATAAAATCCAAACTTCAACCACAACTAGAGTATTTATAATATTAAAGCCTAGGGGGCAGTTAATTATCCAAAACTTATCTTCTTTCATATTAAAGATATAATTGCCTTTTATCCCTCAACTCTATTATCCCTCAGCCTTGAAGTGTTATCTAGTTTTGATGAACTATAATCATCAAACAACATGGAAAGTGTGGAAGTGTCCAAAAAAGTATTTTTTTCATCCCCTCATCCCACAACTATCAATATTCATGATCATAAGAGCACGTCAGAAAATAATCATGCATTTCCGTACATATTCTAAAAGGACGGGTATTACAATTATAGGAGATTAAATTAAAACTAACATATGTCATGTGACATATGGTGCACATTACACCTCAAGTCACATATAAACTATAAATATTCAATCTCTTTTACTCAAGTAATTAAATTATATACTGTTACTCTAAAATAGCTCTAGAGAATGAGAAGGAAATCTTATAAAACCTTAATAATAGTGGTGTTTTAATACATTTAGTGAAAAATAAGTTTATTTTTCAGTGGATGTAGGCCAATTAAGGATGAACCACTTTAATAATTGTGATTGGTCTTCTTTATTTCCTATATTCTCTACTTTTACTATTTCCTCATTATTATAATGGCCATATCTCTATATATTTACGAATTTACTATTCACTATCTTAACTATCATTAAACGTCATTTATAATGTTATAGATCAACATTTCTAAATATATTCTTTAAATTTGTAGTAAAATTTGATATAATCAAAAGGATTGAGAGACTTGAATGATAAAACCTATAATATAAGAGGATATCCTATTGGGTTGTGTAATAGAAAATATTTGGGCTCACCAAATGTGAATCACTAAAAAAAAGAAATAACTAAAGAATAAAATGAAACTTGAGTTTGAAAAACTAGTAAAATATTCAAGATTGTTTCTCAAAATGTCACAAAGCACAGGAAGTTTTGACTCTTTTGAAAATCTTTTGTTGTATTGGTTAAATTAATTACAAAACCTTACCTTGTTTATAGAGATCAAAAGATCTTAAATTTATTTCCAGGGTTATGGCCACAAGCTCTCGAATCCCAAGGCAATTATAGTCCACAAAATAAGCTTTATCACCAATATATATAAAAATGTATGGTTAGAAAAGTAGATATATAATTTTTTAATGCAATCTTATCAAAAAAGATTTAAAAAGCATTTCCTATAGGCATTTTTCGTATACTTCACTATACAAAATTTGTATCTATCAAAGGAGTGCCAAAATACAACAAAATTTGCTCGAGAAAATCTGGAGGCTACGACCAACAAAGCAAAATTTTTTGAAGAAAACTTATTCGCATCACGGATAAAAGTTTACCTTGTTTTTTAGAAATATCGTAAAACCTTATATACTTGTCCCAACCTATGAAATAAGCGTTCTAAACTCAAAGGGATGCAATTTATAAAAACACTTTTTTTAATAGTAGTATATTGCATTTTTTGTGTGGAAATCACTCTAACCACGAGGTCAAATTAAAATACTTTTCAATTAAAGAAACACTTAACATAAGGGTAAAATCAAGTCCTCTAAGTTACTTTTACCTTATCCCTAAAAGTCCCAAAATTTATCTTATTGTGAGAAACTGCCGTGATAAAACTTTAATCAAATTTTATCTCTAAATGTTTAACATGAAGCTTTTCAGACACATCTTGAATAATGATTCAAAATGGGTTTTGAAAATGGAATATGATAACCAAACAAGTCAAGGATACATGAGCATACATATGCCTGACATGCTTACGTATGATTGGGTAAGGAATGATTTAGTTCCCTTATTGGATTTAGTTTGCACGATGTTATAATATATTTTGAGTTATTGTTCACCCATAGAGAACTAAAGATATTTAATTAACTTGAGTATGTCCTCAACCATGAGGGTAATGAAGGTCATGCTAAGTTAAAATATTAGTTGAAAATGTTTCTCTAAACCCGCCATAGAATTATTTATTTATTACTTAATTGATTTATTACACTTAAATTGATGTATTGTATTAAAATTAGTTCCAATGAAAGTTTGAAATTACAATTAGATTAAAAAAAGACAATTCGAGTCAACATAGTTATATAATTATAAAATAGTGGCAAAAGTAAAACACACAAACACACTTGTGTATGTGTGTACGCATGTGTATGTGTGTGTTTGTGTGTGATAGTATATAATTATAAAATATTGGTAAAATTAAAACATACAAAGTTAAATAAGGTTTAACTTACATATTTGTGTTCTTTAAAATTCATTAAACCCATATTTTTATCACTAAATAGGGTTATCTTGTATAATTTAACCGATCCAGCTTCTTCCCCGTATCCTCTTTCTATGTTAATAAAATAACAAAAATTAATACAAACACACACACACATATATGATGAGATAACAAATTACAAATAGTTACTTACTTTGCGAGAACTCGGGTTTATGACTTTGACCCTGCAATGCATGACATAATTTACTTAGCCCTATTATTTGATTTCAGTCTGTATAAAATAATTATTATCAATACCTGAAATTAATTATAACTTTTTTGTAAATTAATTAGTACCAATTATGATTCTATTTACCAAGAGTAATTGTATATATATCTCCAATTTTACTTGGTTATATCCTCGAGTGGGTTGTACAACGCCATTTCCAAACTTGGGTTCTTTATTAAAGTTATTATCATGGAGTTTGTAGGAATAATTGTTATATTTCTTTTTAATTTAGGTATTAGAACTTTTTTTAGCATCCTCAACACCCCTGACCTTGGTATAATGCTTTTAACTCACAATAAACAAACAACAATAAAAAAAAATTAATGCAATTCATTATCAATTAGTTCTTCAATTATTTAATAATAATTTAATAAATATGCATATATATTGGACATCTTCCTCAAGGTATCATGATCAACTTCACTTACCTTAACAAAACTTTCTACTTGACATTTAGCGTTCTTACGAATAATATATGTTGCCTCAACAATTAAAACCCAATTTAATACAATATTATATTTCCATCCGACGTTATCTTGATAGATAGATTTTGTCTCTTTTACTTCAACATGGAATTATACGTATTTTGAGTTAGTCCTCATTTGTTGTACAGTATAAAAAAACCTACAACATACATCATTTAAATCTTGTGTGAACTGTGAACATAAAATAATAGTAATTTTCAACAAAAAAAAATATAAAATTGAGGTTTCAGGTATGCTATTTTAAAGTTAGAATCACTTTTCATCACACTATCCCAATATGAAATCATGAATACTAGATTAATGTGAGCGCATTCATATTATGTATGTTTTATTTTCCTTGTGTTAAAATATAATAACAAATGCTAATTTATTTATGTATTATGATGGTCATTAGTTCACTTAATCATATATTTAATGAGGTTACCCTCATTTTTAATTATTATTATTATTATTAAATGAACATTAAGGGGTGTTATATTATTTGATTAGGAAATAATAGGGCATCCATTGATTCCAAACTGCAATTGAGTATGACACCCAATTAACTGTCCTTAATATCAATATTTTGAAGTTACCTTGTAAATAAGTATTTCATGTGATGATTATTAATGTGAGTATATTTATCATAATTTATCTTTCTATTAACAACTATTCTCAAGCCTCGTATTTTCCAAGATTTAATAGCACTAATGTTTTAGAATGGAATGAGAAATTTTAATACAATTTGGGGTTTTAAATAACGACATGGTACTTCTCGTGGATGAACTTATTTATTTTATTGATTAGAGATATAAGGATGAAATAATAATTCATGAATTATGGTTTAGGCCTAAGGTACATTTGATTTATCCTAATGTTTTTGGGAATGACTATTACTATAAATATATTAACCTTTCACCCCAAAATACAAAATTCTAGATATGTTTGAACAATGATGAAGAATAATTTTGATTCCTTGACGGGATGTATGACCTCACTATGATAAATTTTGATGGTAATTGTACTATAAATAATCACATGATAGAGATGATCAATCTAGCTACAAAAAATAATAATTTGGGCATGATAGTGGACGATTCTTTTCTCATACAAATTGTAATGAATACCCTATCTCCAAATTTCAAGCATTTTCATAGTCACTATAACATTTTCAAGGCAAGTAGAATGTTAAGAAACTACAATGGATGTTGGTTCAAAAATAAAGGAATACCTAAGTAGTAAAATGGTCATGCGACTAATGGGCATGAGGGTAATGTTATGGTCAATTGAGCTACAAAAAAAAACATAGCAATATAATTAATCTTAAATGATCCAGCTAAGAAAAGTTTGATCAGTTTGACTTAGAGATTCAAAGGAATGACAAGAGACATTTTTTATAGAAGTAAGAGGAACTTTCATAAACACTCTAAACTATAAGGCTTGATTGCAAATAACATTATTTTTATGGCCTTTGGGTATCTTGAATCAAACCTAATTGAAATTAATTCTAATACTTGGTGGACTGATTCTAGTTCTACTACTCATGTTGCAAACTACATGGAAGTATTCCTATCAAATCAGAACATAAGAACATATGAAGCTTCTATTTACATTGTAAAACAAGAAAAATTACCAATTAAAGGCATTGTAAGTTTTAATTTATTTCTAGATTTCATTACCATTATTGATAATTTTCACATCATATCTACAAAGATTTTACTCACAATAATTATCACTTTTTATATGTTGTTGAAATTTACATGATCGAGGTTTAAAAATAATTCAGCATCAAAGTGAATTCATTAGGTCATATATGGGGGTGAATTTTATGGTAATATAACGAGTGAGGGAAACACCATATCCTATTCATTAAACTTTATTAACATTTTAGTATTTTTTCACAATACATAGTTATGGGTATTCCTTATAAAATTGGTATAGGTGAAAAGCGTAATCATACCCTTATGAACATGGTTATAAGTATGTTAAGTAAAACTAATTTTCATGTATCCATGTGGATGCATGTTCTTAAGATAGATATGTATATATTAAATATAATACCTATTAAGGTAGTTATAAATACCCTTTCACACGTGTAAAGGATAAAAAGATGATGCAAGATACGTCAATGTTGGGGCTTTTCTAACAAAAGAAGGAATATATAATACACAAGAAAATAAACTACAATTTAAAATGGTAACTTGTCATTTTATTGAGTATCCAAAAAATTAATTGTATATAGATTCTATCATCTCAATAACACTACAAGAATTATTAAAACTAGAAACCCAAGATTCATCAATGATGGTGGTGTCAGTGAGAGTCGTTAAGTTATGGATGTGATAATTCAAGAAGTTGGGGTAAAATTATAATATCATTATGGTAAATAATTAAGTATAGCTATTCTAATTTATTGTTCACCTCATTCTCCTTGAATCAAATCATAAAGAAAAATTATCAAAGTGACCAAGTGAGAGTTGTTGGATTTATTTAATTATTTAATCAAATTTAGTATTAATGTAAAATTCATAATTAATTAATTTATTGATGTTTGTGTCCTATTTGATATGGTTCATAGGTAATTCATTGTGGATAAGGATTCTTTCAGATAAGTCAGTAGAATTGTAAAACTAATGATTTGGGGTAAGTTTCCCAATAAAAGTCAATTGTGAGGGATTATATAATTCATGTTTAACAAAGTAATCCAAGACCTATCTACCCATATGTAATAGAAAATTCATAAATAATATACACATAAAAGATAAAGGGCTAGGTGGAGAAATATAAAAAAGTCCAAATAATATTATTTCATGGTAATAAGGTTTTATCGAGAAAGTATTAAGAAGATTAAAGGGAGATGTGACACCCCTTATATTTTATTATTTAGGTTGAACAATCTAACTTTTAAATCATACATTTTCATAACACAATTAAATATCATTCGTAGCATGAAACAGAAACAATGAATAATGATGTACTAAATGAATTGTGACTTGAATATCATTAACTTAAAATAGACGTAATAAAAGATCACCAACACTAGATATAAAACATAAAGTGATAAAATGTGACATCAAAATCCAACACTATATACATGTTATTGTCTCCAAAACCTCCAATATAAATAAACTGAATATCATCTCAAATGAGGTAAAGTATAAGCCTCGTTTCACTTCAAATAATAAATATAGAGACTATAAAAGATGACACAGTAGTCGAGACTGATAATGCTAAACTTGACGAAATGGAGCACCTAGAACAACGCGACATGACAAACCCATCACAAGACATATGTTATGTAACTTAAGTAATAAAACTAACAATCTTGTGTATAAATAATAAATCCATAGTTGTTAAATTAACTATTTAAATTCATGCCTCACCATTGTCGGTTTTCTTTTCATAATGTACTTAATCTGATAAAATCCTACTAATTTCTGTTAAGAAAGAGATCAGTATTATACCTATAACCCATGATATTAACACCATAAATAAAACCAGGATAATCCCCAATTAACAAAGTGATACTTATTTACTAAAGCATAAAATTAGGACTAGTTCACACTAACTACGGAGTCATAAGTACATCAAGTATCCTTTGACTAGACCCTACTAACTACGGGGTCACTAGCATGTAAGTCCACTGTTTTTAGTTACCGCATAGAAAAATAATCTCAACTAGATCCCATTAACTACTGAGGTCACAAGCGCAAAGTCCACCATTTTTAGTTAGCGTGGAATAACACAAACCGACATCACCACATTCGCTCACCTCCATAATAATAACCAAACTTAGCATAACCACGAGTCTATATTAAGCCATGGAAATAACCATAATTATCCATACTCGGCCCATTTTATCTTATTATCGTAAAGAATAATTATTATTTTATAAAAGTCCTTTGTTTAGGCTAGATGTTAAATTACACACACACACACACACACACACACACACACACACACACATATATATATATATATATACACACACACACACACACACACACAGACATTCTCATTTTATTTAAGGGAAACATTCAAATAGAATCGTGATAAAAAAACGAAGTCCAAGTGTTTAATTTTATATTTGAGTATTTTATGTGCCACTTTTTGAAGGGAGACTATTTAACATATGAGAAATCATACGACATCCCAATTCCAAAGTAAGAATATAATAATCAACCAATATTCTATTCTAATCCAATTTCAAAATGTTTACTTTCTTAAAGGATTTTCATTTTAATTTACCACTTATGAATGAGGATTGAACTCTCAAGAATTTCAAATTATGGAGAGGATGTTAATTAGAGTTTTCAATCATATTTTCAATCAAAACAGGGATTCACATGTCATTATTACAATTATTTTTATACAAGATGGGCATGACCCCACAAATTTTATTAGAAATAAATAGGAAAAAAATCATCTTTTATGTGGCTTAAACAATCTTAAGGACTAAATCTAAAATAATAAAATAGCAGAGAGTTTAGCCCAATATATCTGCTAAAAAACAATAAAAGAGGGATTTTATATAATAATCCCCTTACAAAACTAAAAGGAGATGAAATATATTCACATCTTCTTAGTTGAGCGAATCCCCATCTTGACATATTCAAAATACCTTTATAATTTGAGGAACCTGATGGAAAGAAGTGAAAGTATACTTTTTAACTAAGACAATACTATGATTTACAAGACTATTATTAAGGACATTTTCTTCTCTATAAAAATGAGCAAAAGTAAAATCTAATAATCTAAGGAATTTTTTAATCCCTCTAATTTCCTTTTTAGAAACCAAGGAGTTTTCCAATTATGGTTGATAAAATTGGTAAGAGATAATGATTTTGTCTCTATATAATGGTAGAAGTAACCATATGATGGAAATGAGCAAATATTACTTAAAAACTTTGTTTTTGCATAAATATTATAATATGCCCTAGGTTTTTAGACAAATTCACCTTGAAATCTCTAAATTCATCTCTGATAATGCTTCCACATCACTAGAGCTTCGATTACCTCTTATAGATCCATCAATGTTATGTTTTACTAAAAATACAGAAGATTTAATTCAATTGATATACTTTATCTGATAAAATTCATAGATAAACATGATGTTGAAATCTTAAATTATGTGATCCTCGAAATATAAATTGACATCCTCAAACACCAAATCTCTCACAGTGTGTGGGACATATTTAAGAGAGATATAAGTGATGAGGGAAAAGGACATTGTTTATCTATTATAAATAGTTTTGTTTCTAGATCTCCAAATTTCCCATAAGATTATGATGGTCGGAATGCTTAACATTGGCTTCAAGAAGTTTTTCTTAGTTTTTTTAAGAAGTTTTCGTTCATTTTGTTAATGTAATAGGAAATCAAAAATGCATCTATAGAATTGATATTAATCTAAGAATAAATATTGGAAATTTTTAATAACCTTCAAGTAACCTACAGACTTAGAATCAAGTCTGGCCCCCACCGAATGGATATTATCATCCAAAGGTAAAACATAATTTATAGATGTCCACACTAGGAAAATATTTTAATGGGAATTTTAGGATGCCAAATACACTTGATTACCATAAAAGAAACTATTAAAGGTGTGAAAAAAGCAAAATAAGATTTAAAGTAAAATCTCTAGTAGGAGAATGTTTATAAATGAAACTGCCTTAAATATCAGTGTAAATTTTATTAAAGGCTTATGTCACTTATTGCATTCTCTTCCAAGTTGTAAAACCTCTAAAATAAATATTTCTCATTCACTTATACCTTATTTTCATAAAAGAAAGATAAAAATATTTGTTAGTATGTCATTTCCACCAAAGTCTCAAAGTAGAAGCTTTAGAAATAGTGAAAAGTTTAGGAATCCTCAAACCCCCTCCTCTCTAGAGAAGCATATCTTATACTAAGCCAACCATTGATGTTTCCACCCATTTTTTATACCTCGAGAGGTGATACTAAAAAATATTGATAAACAGGAGAGTTTTTTTTAATAAAAAATACCAATTGGATGGAGCATAAATTTTGAAAAGCATAAATACATAAATCAACTAAATAGAATGTCTCAATTTTATTTAATCAAATGTCCTTTTACAAAATAATTTACAATAAATAATATGATACATTTAAATTTTGAAAATAAATATACACAACCTCTAATGACCCGCCCAATGCCAACGATTCCATACATATCATCTCGCATCAAACCTGAAATACAACAATTTAGGGGGTGAGTGGGAAACTCGGTAGATCATATAAATACTCCAAGTGTAAATACATATACTCATGTATGCGTTAATTATACACAAGATCTTATGCAATATAAACATTCAAACTAAAATTCCAATAATATAATCATAACCTGGGATATCATCCTTGGCACTAAACAACCCAATACCCCTACACTTCTTAAAGTACAGTATGGACTACCATTCACTATCCTATTAATTATCCTCAAAACAATACAATGCCCCCCCCCCCCCCCAAAAAAAAATAAATAACATAAGTTGGTCACATGACCCCTCATAATCTTAGCTTCACCGCCATAATAACACTTGGCATACTCGCCAACCGGGGTCCATGGCCTAGTCTTTGAATAATAAACAAAATCGTAGCCGGCAGCACACCACGTCCAGCGAGTTGTTTGGCTAAGGAATGCCTATGCATTCTCTAATAATAATCATTATAGTATCATTCTCTCAATTAAAATAAATTTCAGATTCAATTCGCACAAATCAAGTGCACATGTTTTCTACCCAATTTTTATGACCCAACATGCTCATAAAATAAACTAATTTTATTACCCAAAATACACAACGTGAAAATAACACATACACAATGGGTGCAAAAATAAATATACTATACGAGCATATAATACATATAAATTCAACACATAGCATGGACATAACTATAAAATCAAGGTCGAATATGTGTACCACACTAAATTAACAATGGGAGAATGAAACTACCTCAATAGAGTCACAATCCACCATTATAGGCCTATTTGAAAATCGAGAAAAATCATATCCAAATATTGTCCAAATCCCAACCCTACTTCAGATTTGTAATTTACACGAACAATTGGGTCAGGCATGTATTTTAAGTTTTTCTCAAATCTCCTCCGAAAGTACTCAAAAAGAATATCTAAAACACTTCAAACTGACTCTTTTCATTTGTCTCGCTTTTGTCTCTTTAGATTTTGTATTTGGCCTCTTTATTTTCTCTTCTCACACATAAAATCAGCATAACATTCCTTATACCTTCTCTCAAACCCCAACTTGGAGCCTAATCTAACACATACTACTGTATTGGCATGTAATTTAAAATTGTCTACACTAGATGTTTAAACCATTATAAAATGTCCAAAAATTATTTAAATTTAAATTTAGATGTTTGATACGATTTCAAACCAAAATGAATATAATATGAATATCCCGATTATTAAAATAATAATATTATCAAAGTCTTATTTAATATTCATAAATAAGCTCACAAAATAACATGGTATTACACCATTTTTCTCATCGCCACCATAAAAAAAAATTAAACATCTTTTGAATATGAAAACCGATTGTTTTGGGATGTTTTAATGCATCTAGAGTGTATATTGGGAATGATGAGAGAACACATTTGATTAGGATAACTTTACTATCGGGATAGAGAAGAATATTCTTCCAACACTAGATTTTAAATCTTATACTTTAAATTAAATTAAATAATAAATCTATCTTCATTCTACCATTGAAGAGATTACATTCACATATTTAATAGGATGAGGCTTAAATCCACTACTAATAGAGGAGGTTATGGAACTTGTTCTAGAGTTGGTAATAGAAGAATGAATTGTGAAACGAGATTTAAAGTAATTTATTAACTGACCTGAAGAATCTTTATAAGATTTCAAGAACTTCATGAGATTGCCTGTGATTGTTTTCCCATTAGAAAATATAATTATATCATCAACATAGATAAAATTAGAGATAATAAGACTTACACTTGGCAAAGAGTAGTAATTAATTAAGCTTTGCTTCATCTGATTATGTAAGACTCTACAAAGTACTTAAACTATGAAGACAAAGTAATAAAGGGAGATTAAATCTCCCTACCTCAACCCTTTAGTAGATTTGAAAAACCCATAGGTTTTGCTATTGACAAGGACTAAGAAGAAATTATTATACACATATCTACAGATCAAGTGTGACACCCCGCCCAATTAAATATTGGGTGATCAGTCCTTTATAAAATTTAAAACAGAATGTTCGGTTGGTTCATTTTTTGCATCACTGTCAAAAATGCAATAACTTATTTAATCACCTAATATAATTATGCTAAGTGTCAAAACATTTTTCTTATTAATTAAAAAACATTTATTTACCAAACTAAGTTATTTAATGTAAAATATCCACGCACAATTAATTAATACAAATACTGAATCATAATCGCATGCTGAAATAAATAAGACTGGATAAAACATCCCAGTTCAGAACTCTAAACCAAAACAATAGTAGCCATCAATTTAAATGAACATGAACGAGAAATAGAGTAATATAATCTCTGAAACTGTCTAAAGAAGGGGCGACACATGCCCTGATGAAAATGTTATAATGGATAGGAACGAAATAATCGAAGCGTCTAAACAATGTCATGCATCTCCCACAACAGCTACAACATGCCGCGCAATCCAAAACTCTAAGCCTGATGTCCCTGTGGTTGAGCACCTGATATAATACATATATACAGCAAGAGAGAGAGAAGATTCAAGAAACGGGTCAGAGCCCGATGTGTAAAAATATTTATTTAAGCAAGTATTTAAAATTTGCAGTAAACAAGTATCAAGTACATGTTAGTTCGAACTCTCTCTTGAGATTCTCACCCCTCTTCTATTGTGAACGCCTAACGCGTGTCTAAATTTTCTCCTTAGCTATACCTCCCAATATAACTAGTCTGAATCCATCCTAATAGTATTTACCCTCACTATTAGTCAACCTGTATCGCCCATACAATACATTATCTAACTAGCCTATTACGAAAAGCTAATTAATACTGTTGATACCAAAATTAATATGCTGATATGGACGAATAATATGAGAACACGTGTCAATCTACTTGGCACAATAGCAACGAGGAAGTTCATTTCCCCGACCAACTCATGGTCTCTCCGAGCAACGAGGATACATCGAGGAACTTCAGCACTCCGAGGTACTCTAGCGCTCTGAGGAACTCCTGAGCAACGAGCAACTAAGGCGGTCCGAGCTGCATCTCGGCCATAGCATTAATTACCAGATAATCAACAGTTCAATTATTCATTGAATGTTCATCATCTTGACACACACGCTGCATTAAATGTATTACCCTTTCATATGTATATCATTTAATGTATCAACCCTTGCATGTACAACCTAAGGGCTATAAATACCTTGTATCGCCCTCATTCAAAGGGACCGGAATTTCTTGATAGAACTTATAATCAAGAATTCCCAAACACTCAGCAATAACATAACAGTGGACGTAGGCCATTCTTATAAGGCTGAACCACTTTAAAAATCTTTGTCTCATTTTATTTATCTGTGATTGAATAATTAGAGCGATCTAATTTTTTACATCAACAGATTGGCGCCGTCTGTGGGAACGATTGTTATTATCGTTTTTCACCAAAAATCATTCATCATCAATGGCGGATAATCCAGAATCTAGAAATCAAAACGCTGGAAATGCTGGAAATCCACCAAATCCCTCTGCACCTCCAGATCTGGCAGGAATTATGACGAATCTGGCTCAAGGACAAACCGCCATGCAAGACACAATGAGGCAACTCATACAAACCCTTCATGGCAATGCACCTGCACGTTCAGGACAACAAAGCGGTCAGAGGCAAACTTATTTACTGTCTTCACGATTCAGGTGTACTGAGTCATATCATAATGAGGAGTCTGATGATTTCTCTTATCAACCTGGGCGAACTTCGCCAATAAGGGCTACAGATACTGATCAACGTATCACCCTCTCTCCAGAAATACCCAGCGCCTTAGAAAGATTGAGTAGGGTGTCTCCTTTCAGTCGATTAGGCCCTGGGAGGAATAGGAGTCCACCTAAGACCATGTCGAGGAGTTTTCGATGGCCATCAGATCTAAGAGAAGGATCAGCACAATCACGACCAATTGCTCGTCAAGATAAATCTCAGGAGGCTACTTCAGAACGATCTATTGCTCGAACCAATAGGCCCGATGAAGGAAATGAAGCGTGGAAAGGATCCCTTCAGCGCTTGGAGGATAGATTGGGAGAAATGGCTAAGGCGAAGAATCCCTTACAACGAACTTTTGTTCAAGGGACACCTTTTGTCAAGGCTATTGTGGGTTTTCCTACCCCGTCAAAGTTTAAAGCACCTGTGGTGACCCCTAAATATGATGGAAAGAAAGATCCTGTTCTACACATAGAGCAATATCAAGCTGTCGCCGATATCTATGCTGTCCCCGACGAGATGAGATGTAGAGCATTCTCTGGAACTCTTACTGGAGCTGCCCAGATTTGGTATAACAATCTTCCTCGGGGTAAGATTTCAACTTTCTTTCAGTTGACTGAGTTGTTCATCGGGAATTTCTGTTTTGGAGCAAAGCCAGTAAAACGAGTAGCACATTTTTTAAGAGTTAGACAAAAATCTGGTGAGAGTACTAGAGATTACATAACTCGTTTCAATAACGAGAAGATGGAGGTCATAGATTATGAAGAAAAGACAGAAATCACCACTTTGATGAGTGAGTTATTGCCTAATAAGTTGTATTATACTTTGGCGAAAGATCCACCTAAAACTATGTCAGAACTGATGGCAAAAGCGGCCAAAATCATGAATGCCGAGGAAGCTATGGATGCAAAGAAGAATATAGATAAAGACACCAAGGTGGAAGTCGACAAGTCTAAGAATAAAGAGCATAAGGGCAATGGCGGTGATAAACTCTCTAGAAATAATAAATCATCATGGGAAGTCTTGAAGAAATATGACAATTATACTCCTTTGAAAATGGGTATTCATCATGTCTTGGAAGAAATCAAGAACAACGAGGAGGTAAAATGGCCAAAGAAACTGAGGTCAGACCCTGATTTAAGGAGTAAGGATAAATATTGCGAGTTTCATAAAGATCATGGTCACATGACCAAAAATTGCATAGCTCTTCAGAACGAGATTGAAACACTCATCCGAAGAGAAAAGCTAGCAAAATATGTTGATCAGGGAGGTGAAAGAAAAAATAATGACCGAGCTAGAGAGAGGTCTAGATCTCCTCATCGCGTAGAGGAGAAAAAGAAGAGAAACCATGAAGATGATCCATAGGATGACCCCGATCTTCCCAAGAAACCAAGGCAGCCAGAACGAGAGGTATTTTCCATACGTTTTGGATCATTTGATTGTAATGTTGTTACAGGAGGAGATGCAGGAGGAGGAGACCATACTGCAGAAAGAAAAGCTTACCTCGGAGAGGCTCAAGCTTGTTCATATATTCATCGAATAAATCTGGCCGAGGACGATCGTCCGAGGAAGGTAAACAAAGAGAAGCTGGTCATTGGTTTTTCAAAAAATGACCTGGCAGGTGTTCTTTATCCTCACAACGATCCTCTGGTGATCAAAATGAGGATGAAGGAAGTAGTGATTTCAAGGGTGTTGGTAGATAATGGAAGCTCGGTAGACATCATGTACTATTCATGCTTTCATAGCTTGAATCTGAAATTATCTCAATTGGAACCTTATCACAGACCCCTCCTGGGTTTTGGTGGCGAGAAAGTTTTTCCACTTGGGACGATAAAGTTGGATATATTCATTGGAACTTGGCCTGCTTGTCGAACAGAAAGAATACGCTTCTTTGTGATGGATAAGAATGTGCAGTCAGCCTACAACATCATCATGGGAAGAGTTTGTTTGAAGAAATTCGAAGCAGTTCCATCTACAGTGCATCAATGCTTAAAATTCCCAACAAACTTTGGAGTAAGAGTTGTGAAGGGTGACCAAAAAGTAGCTCGGGAATGCTATTATTCATCTGCTGAACAAGAGGAGCTTGAAGAATCAAGAAAAAAGACTACAACCTACCAGGTGGAAGAAGATACAGAGATTGAAACTCT
The DNA here is from genome assembly GCA_949130495.1 of Sambucus nigra. Classification (NCBI taxonomy): domain Eukaryota; kingdom Viridiplantae; phylum Streptophyta; class Magnoliopsida; order Dipsacales; family Adoxaceae; genus Sambucus; species Sambucus nigra. Next base: position 301,531,300 of record OX422207.1, on the reverse strand, counting down.
CGATCCTAGAGATGAATCCCAACTTGTAAAAGGACAGGTGGTGGAATCTACAGAAAATGTTATACTGGATGACGAGCACCCAGAACGAGTAACCCAGATAGGTTCATCGTTGGATACTTCAATAAAACAGGAGTTGATAACTTTCTTAAGAAATAGGAAGAAAACTTTTGTATGGAGTCATGAAGACATGCCAGGAATAGATCCAAACTTCCTATGTCATGAACTCAATGTGAATAAGGAGATAAAGCCCGTAAAGCATAGAAGAAGGGTATTTAGCCCCGAGAAGAATCAAGCCATTCAAGAGGAGGTCGACAAGCTCTAGAAGGCTCAATTCATTGAAGATGTGAAATACCCGGACTGGTTGGCGAATGTGGTGATGGTAAAGAAGAAAAACAACAAATGGAGAATGTGTGTTGATTTCACTGATCTCAACAAGGCCTGCCCAAAGGATCATTTTCCATTACCCGGAATTGATCAGTTCGTGGATGCTACTTCTGGGCACGAGCTGCTTAGCTTCATGGACGCTTATTCAGGCTACAACCAGATCAAGATGAAACCTGAAGACAGGGAGAGTACTTCTTTTATTACCCCTAGGGGAACTTATTGTTATAATGTTATGCCTTTTGGTTTAAAAAATGCAGGAGCGACATACCAGCGGCTGATGAACAAGGTTTTTTTTTAGTAAATCAGTTACAATATGGAAGTCTATGTCGATGATATGCTGACAAAAAGCAAGAAAGCTGCTGATCATCTAGTTGATTTAAGTCAGACTTTTGATCAACTGGATAAATACCAGATGAAGCTCAACCCAACGAAGTGCACATTTGGAGTACGAGAAGGAATGTTCCTCGGGTACATCGTCAACCAAAGAGGCATTGAAGCAAATCCAGAAAAGATCAAAGCTCTTTTAGGGTTGCGATCGCCAACGACGAAGAAAGAGGTACAGAGTCTTACAGGACGAGTTGCGGTGCTCAACAGATTTGTATCTCGAGCAACAGATAGATGCTTACCATTCTTCAAAACACTTCAAAAAACTTTCGAGTGGAATGATGAATGTGAAAAAGCCTTTCAAGAGTTGAAGAAATATCTGGGAACACCTTCGCTGTTGTCGAGGCCAATAACGGGAGAAAAGTTATACTTATACCTGGCAGTATCAGAGCATGCAGTCAGCTCGGCATTGATTAGATTGGAGAATGGAGTCCAGAAGCCAATTTATTACACAAGTAAGGCTTTCCGAGGTGCAGAGATCAGGTACCCAAAGTTAGAAAAATTTGCATTGGCATTAATTGAAGCAAGTAGAAGAATGAGGCCATATTTCCAGGCCCATACCATCATCGTGTATACCGACATGCCATTAAGACAAGCCCTTCATAAACCAGAAAAGTCAGGGATACTCATGTACTGGGAAATAGAGGTCGGTGAATATGATATTGTGTATGAACCCAGGTCATCATTGAAAGGGCAAGCTGTAGCAGATTTTATAGCAGAGTTTACATATCCTGATACTCCCGAGGAACAAAAGTTGCTCACTGACCAACCTGTGGATGTTACAGGATCAACAGACATAAGTCCAGACCAACTCCGGTTAGTAAAACGGCTTGTGGATGTAGAAAGATCATCAAATTCAAACCCACACCAACTCCGATTGGTTAAAGGGCGAGAAGAAATGGTCGACGAGGAACGAAAATTAACAGAGGATAATGGAATAGAACAGCAGATATTTCACCGAGGAACTCTATTGGATAAGAAATTTGAACACGAATTACCTACATGGAGATTGTATGTAGATGGGTCATCTTGCACAGCAGGTTGTGGAGCGGGGATTGTTTTGAAAACCCCAGACGAGATTGATATAGAATATGCCTTGCGATTTCAATTCAAAACCTCCAATAATGAGGCTGAGTATGAAGCCATGATAGCAAGTCTTAATTTAGCAAAGATCATGGAAGCACAACAAGTGATGGTATTCAGTGATTCTCAATTAATTGTGAATCAGATGATGGGAACATATGCGGTTAAAGGGGAATTAATGGTCAAGTATCATGCAAAGGTGATGGAATTGCTGGCAGAATTTGACGCCATTAAGTTGATCAGAATACCCAGAATAGAAAATGCACAAGCAGACGCACTGGCCCGACTAGCATCAGCTACTCGTACCGAGCTGCGACGAACGATACCAATTGAAGTACTGGAAAGTCGGAGCATAGATGAAGACCTGACGATGAATGTTATTACCCTTGATCTAGGACCATCTTGGATGGATCCCATCAGGGCATATATTGAAGAAGCAGGATTGCCAGAGGACAAGCTCGCGGCAAAGAAATTGAAGTTTAAAGCTGCTCGGTATGTACTAACTAATGGTGTTTTGTACAGACGAGGAATTATGGTAGGTTTGCAGAGATGTGTACATCCCTCCGAGGTGAAAGAATTGATTGAAGAGATCCATGAAGGGTCATGTGGAGCCCATGTAGCAGGTCGAACACTTTTACAAAGGGTGATGACACAGGGATATTTCTGGCCGACGATGAGGGCTGATTGTATAGCCTACGCCAAGAGATGTGATAATTGCCAACGTTTTTCCTCCATCCGACGAACTCCACAAGCATTGTTGACACCCATAACTTCCCCTTGGCCATTCGCTATGTGGGGAATTGATTTGGTTGGACCATTGCCGACCACCCGAGGAAGATTCAAGTACCTCGTCGTCGCAGTAGACTATTTGACTAAGTGGGTAGAAGCTGAACCCCTCATCGACATGACGTACGAGAAGGTATACCAATTTGTCTGGAAGAATATCATCTGTCGATATGGTCTCCCTCATGCCTTCATCACAGACCATGGAACACAATTCGACAACGAAGAGTTTGCTGCCTATTGTCAACAATCAAACATCCTGAAGACTCATTCAGCACCAGGTCATCCTCAAAGCAATGGGCAGACTGAGGTGACAAACAGAACGCTACTAAATGGTTTGAAGAAGAGGCTAAGTGAGGATAAAACTAATTGGATTAATGATCTACAGTCAGTATTGTGGGCTTACCGAATAACTCCCCGAGCAGCAACTGGAGAATCACCATACATGCTGGCATTTGGAAGTGAGGCTGTAATACCTGCTGAGTTGGGTCTCCCAACACACAGAGTGCTAAATTTCAATTCCCCAGTCAGTGACTTGATGAGAAGATTAGATTTGTACATGCTCGAGGAGGTTAGAAAAGAGGCAGCCATTAGGAATGCTGCTTACCAACAACGTACATCTCAATTCTACAACAAAAGGGTGAAGAAATGCGACTTAAAAGAAGGGGATTATGTGCTAAAGAAGGTCATTCAGAAGCACAATAAACTTGAAGCCAACTGGCATGGACTTTACCGAGTTACAGAAGTTGTCCGACCAGGAACTTACCGAATAGCAACTCTAGAAGGAGAGGAATTTAAGAATGCATGGAATGTTGAACACCTACGCAAGTATTATCAGTAATGTAAAATGTAAAGCAATTCCTTCATTATGAATAAAACGATGATGTTTCACCATCTCCTTCCTTTTATTACAAGTTTTTTGGGGAATACTAGTGTGATACACTACACTGATAGTTCGAGCGTGATCAACTTCGGTTGGTAAAATAGCGAGAACAAATTATACTCCTTTGGTTAGGAGGCGTACACTTGCGTGATCAACTTCGGTTGGTAAAAGAGCTTGTGGACAATATAGTTCGAAAGAACCAAAATATACTCCTTTGGTTAGGAGGCGTACACTTGCGTGATCAACTTCTGTTGGTAAAAGAGCTTGTGGACAAGATAGTTCGAAAGAACCAAAATATACTCCTTTGGTTAGGAGGCGTACACTTGCGTGATCAACTTCGGTTGGTAAAAGAGCTTGTGGACAAGATAGTTCGAAAGAACCTGATAGTTCGAGCGTGATCAACTTCGGTTGGTAAAATAGCGAGAACAAATTATACTCCTTTGGTTAGGAGGCATACACTTGCGTGATCAACTTCGGTTGGTAAAAGAGTTTGTGGATAAGATAGTTCGAAAGAACCTGATAGTTCAAACCCACAACCAACTTTGGATGGTAAAAGGGCAAGAACAACATTCTTAAAAATGCCAATTTTAGCTGGTTAAGAAACAAAATATGCCAACAAGTTGGTCGGAAGGTAAAACCTTTCCAGAAAATACAAAATATTCCAAACTGAGCCAAGTATAGTTGGTCGGGGATAAAAAGCCACTAACTGTAGTTGGTCGACGAGGAGAATCCATCAACCTGGTTGGTCGGACACATTTTTATGAAAACTCTTGCTAATTATATTTGGTCGACGAGTACAATTTAACAACCTTGGTTGGTTGGAAAAATTTTTAAACATTTTTATACTCATTACTTTATTATTAAGTGATCGAACAACATTTTTTATATTTGTAATTGTTTATTACTAAGTTGGTTGATGAACAGCACAAAATTGTTATCTTTTTAATAGATACATATATAGTGTTTAGCACAGAAGAATGGCAATACAGATGTACAAATAGAATGAAAATCTTTCATTAAAAATCAAAATAAATTACAAGTTACATATATGTGCTAACTGTTACATTGAAAAACCTATTCTATTGGTTTCTTTCCTTTAGCTTTTGAAACAGGCTCCTCGCCAGCAGGAGGATCCTCTAGGCAAAGAGGAGAATTAATGAAATTAACATCTCTGAGCATCCTGACATTCTTTACCGAAGGAGTATCCAAGAGATGCTCGGGACGAGATAATTCAATCTGAGAATGAAGACTATAGTCACCAAGATATTTTGAAATTAAACTCCGAGGAATGGAACGAGCTGGGATCCATTCCATGTCCAATTTGAAAGGTGGCACAGGCAAGTCTAGTAAACCTGGAGCATGATAATCCCATAAGAAATGCCCTTGCTCCAATTTTAATACACCCAGGGCGTTCAACCACCCCTGCTTATAACCTTAATTATTGGCATGTTCAATACGAGCATCTAAATGAACTAAAGCTTCATTGTATCCTGCCATCCAAAACTCCCGAGGTTATTTGTGGAATTGGAAAGTTATTCTCTCAAGTTGCTCGTGAAGGCTCCTGGTAAAAACATCTTTATCATTCAAAGCAGACCTTATCGCAGTAAGTTGATCTTCCAAAGATAGGTTTTTCTTGGACATTTCAGATAAAGCCCGATCTTTGGCGTTCAGTTGGTACGCTTGGGTTTCCAATGTTAACAGAGTACGCGATTCTTCAACATTGCGGCTGAGAACTCTTGATCGACTCCGAGCAGGTGGAGAATTTTGCTCCTCGACAATATTTTGAATAGCTCTTCCTCGCCCACGAGACCCTCTTCCTCGTCCCCGAGCAGTAGCAGAAACATCAGACTTTCTTAAAGTATCCAATTCTTGCCTTAATTTGGCGTTTTCAACCTCTAAGAATGAGACTCCTTCATCAGTGACCGGCACCAAGGCAGCAGAGGATGAAGCTGCAGACTCGTATTGTGCCAACTTTTTCTGCAAATTGTTGTTCTCTTGTTCCAGCAGCTCGGCGATCTGTCTGCAGGCCTCAACTTCACCTTTTAGGGTTCTCTCCCTAACATCGTACCCAACAATGATCTTTTTATGACCTGTCTCAGAGGAAAGCTGTTGATACCTATTCTCATATTCCTTGTGCAACAAAGCAGTTGATTCATTGTGCTGACTCTGAAGATCTTCTAAGGAACAATGAAGATCCTCAATCAAGTCATAGTAGGCCACGTTATTGGCCACAACTCGGTCAAGTAAATCCTTCAAGTACCGATAAGCTTCAATTTCTTGTTCTGAGGCATCATAGCCAAGGATGTCAGCAATTTCTGATACACTCAAATTTGTATGACCAGCTCTATAATATTCATGGAATTGTTGCATCAGCTTTGTATCATGTGTAGATATCAGTTCCATTCTAGCCACAAACTAATAATAAAGAGAAGACAACAGTCAACAAAAACAAATCAACAACAACAGAGATGAACAAAGATGTATTTTATTAGATCACAAAAAGATTACATTGTTTGATTACAAATAATGAAAGATATAAATGATACCGAACAACTTCACATCTTTTCCTTGTCTCCCAAGACTTTCTCGGGAGGCTGGGACGAGGAACTTGGTTGCTCGGTGGTAACAGCAGCTTGATCAGCAGGAGTTGAAATTTTCTCAGGAGGAGGAGGCATGGAAGAAATGTCCTCGTTGGCAGAAGGTAGAGAGGCAGGGACTTGATCACCCATGGCCATGGAAGATTCATCAGAGATGGGCTCATCTTCTTCTTCTTCTACAATTGGTGGGGGAGGACCAGGGAGGTGTAGCTAAAATAGCTCAGAGTCGTCTTTGATCTTCAATTCCTGCAGGGCAGCTACCCAACCATCTCGAAAGTATTTTAACTTCCCGTATTGTACTTGGGATGTCATCGCAGCAATCCCTTTGTCCCATCCTTTATCCCAGCCACCGCTGAAGGATTTCTTAACTGCGAGTTTCCTTTTCAGTTTCTCCGAGGAGAGCTTCTCGAATAGAAGATCCTCGGCAGTCGTTAACTTCACATCCAATTCTTCTTTTTGGCGCTTTACATCTCGCAGGACGGACAACTCTTCCTCTGCCTTTTTCAGTTTATCTTCAAGCTCTCCAAATTTCTTGAGCTTGTCGTCATATTTTTGATGCTCGACCTCTAAATTTTTCACTTTATTCTCCAAACTCTTGGAGATCTCAGCCAGCTTCACTTTCTCAGCTTCAACTATAGACAACTTTTTCTCCCAGATAGCTTTGTCCTCATTATACTGCTGACGATAATCCTTTAAGGATTGGGTCAAACCCAGCAGAGCATCCTATACCCCCGACGAGGAGCTGGAAGCTTTAATTGCTTCATCTCTCTTCACGATGTTGTTAAAACAATTCACCAGCTAAACAAGGGAAAAAGTGACAAATCAGTACAAAAATACAAGTATTCAAAGAAAGAGAGGAAATTCAGAGTGTGAGAGATTTACTGAAGCCAGGTGACGGGTAGCTAGGGATGTCAGCATATCCCTAGAAATCTTTTCATCAGTTCATTGGACCTCGGGTATGATCCAAGTTTTTACCGAGCTCATGGCAGAGCTCGGAGGAATGATGGTTGGAACACCAACACCACCAGCTGGTAGAGAGGAGATGGTTTCGGCCGGATTGACAGTTTCAGCCAAATTGACTGAGGACGATTTCCTCAATCTCCTCAAAGGGACTTCAGCAATTTCAACCAAGGAAGAGCTCTTGGTCGGAGAGATAGCAGTCATCTCCACAGGAGTAACCTTCTTGCTCGGAGCCACTGGGGGCTTCTCGGTAGCTTTGGAAGGCACAACATCCACCTTCTTAGTCCCCTCTGGGACATCAATTTTTCTTTTCTTGGCCTCAGCAGCAGAAGTAGTGTCATCAAATAGAGCAGGAGGAGCTCTTTTTCTGCCCATTTTTTGGCTCAAAGGAATATGAGATTCTGGATCAGAGTCTTCAGGAATTTTCACTGGCTCAACAGATATAATCACAGGACGAGCAGTATAAGAAGTCGTATAGCTCCTATACTGCAGCAAATATGATGCAGACCTGATGTGCTCGTCTGCTACGTTCTTATGCAAACCCCAGATAAGTTTCAAATGCTTAATATTAACCTCTGATTCTTTTGGAGTTTTTCTTTTACTATCCACTGCAAATAAATACATAATGAAATATCAGTCATACATTTTGTCAAATATGATAAAAGCATAATTTCATAAGTAAAGTAAAATGAGAATAAACCTATCCCATTACCATATGGGGGGCATTTAGGACCCTGGTATACTGCATCTCCAACCAAGGGGGCATATTGCCAATTTTTAATAACCACTCCATGTTCAAAATAATCTCTATTTGCATCAGGGAGGTTAACTACAAGAGCCCTATTTAAAAACCTAGTTTTTAAGTAATAAACATTATCTAAAATAGCCCATCTATAGCAATACATAATCTCAGGAATCCCTATACGAGTCCCATGAGTCAGATTTAATTTATACACCCCATTAATTATTCTCCATGAATTGGGGGCTATTTTTGCAGGAACAACGTCAAAGTACTGACAGAACTCTAAGCATAAGGGGTTTGGTGGAAAAGAAAATCCACATTCAGCAATGAATAGACTGGGGAACCAATGTCCCTCAGCCAATCGAAAATAATCTAAAGGCTCAGAAAGAACCTCCAGAGTTACCCAGGAAGGAATGGAAAAATCGGAACGTAATTTCTCATCAGATTCCACAAGATAAACCATAGTGAATAAAAGAAATACAGAAGAAAAGACGAGAATCTTACAGGGAAAAAGGAAGAGCTAACAACTAGCGAAGGAAAAGATGAGCGCACAAGAGAGAGAGAGAGAACAGAAAGCTTGAATGCAGAAAATGGGAAAAGGTAGAAGACGGTATAGTTACCTAAGAAGTTTAAATACTTTACCTTGGGAAGCTGCGAAGGAAATGATTACCCAAAAGAAACTAATACGCCACCGGAGGCTAAAAGGACAAAAATGCACGAAGATCGAAGCACTCATAAAAATTTGAAAAGGCGGACTCCGCGAATTTAGAAGGCAATTCAAATATGAAGAAAAGGCTCCTAAAACCCAGGAAAGTCATTTAATATCGCCATATACCGAGAAAGAATATTCCATACTCCTCAAAGTTCGAAATATAAAACATTGGGGGCTTCTGTTGATACCAAAATTAATATGCTGATATGGACGAATAATATGAGAACACGTGTCAATCTACTTGGCACAATAGCAACGAGGAAGTTCATTTCCCCGACCAACTCATGGTCTCTCCGAGCAACGAGGATACACCGAGGAACTTCAGCACTCCGAGGTACTCTAGCGCTCCGAGGAACTCCTGAGCAACGAGCAACTAAGGCGGTCCGAGTTGCATCTCGGCCATAGCGTTAATTACCAGATAATCAACAGTTCAATTATTCATTGAATGTTCATCATCTTGACACACACGCTGCATTAAATGTATTACCCTTTCATATGTATATCATTTAATGTATCAACCCTTGCATGTACAGCCTAAGGGCTATAAATACCTTATATCGCCCTCATTCAAAGAGACCGGAATTTCTTGGTAGAACTTATAATCAAGAATTCCCAAACACTCAGCAATAACATAACAGTGGACGTAGGCCATTCTTATAAGGCTGAACCACTTTAAAAATCTTTGTCTCATTTTATTTATCTGTGATTGAATAATTAGAGCGATCTAATTTTTTACATCAACAAATACATTTTCCATTTTCATAATAATTCAAGTATATGATTAAAATTTTCTTAACAAGTTTTCATACCCACATTCCTTATTATACACATTAGATTGATTCACAACTCTCATACATAAATACATATAGTCACCTCGGCCATATATATATATATATATATATATATATATATATATATATATATATATATATATATATATATATATATATAACATGATACTACACCCCCGGCTATATCCCATTAGTGCACCTAATCAACATATTGTACCCCCGGGATATCACCCTTTAGTACACTTATTTAAATAATCTTGTACCCCCGGGTTATCACCCATTAGTATGCTTACAATACATTTTTGTACCGTCGGGTTATCACCCATTAGTACACTTATAATAATAAGGTTCTCACACCCCCATGTTATCACCGATTGGTGCCTTTAATAGTAATAATACATAATAGGCATACACACGTCCTATTATAAGAAATAGGTATTTTTTCCTCACCTACATATATTCTTCTCTTACGCATTTTAATTTCAACATTATGTAATAGTTATTAGGATTATTATCCCTCTCATAATCTCCACGGCATATCCTCTCCGCACCTAATTCATTAAAGTATTTAGCTTCTCATACTTCTTTCAAAATTCTGCCTTCCTTAAGTTTATTATTAGAAAATATATTTCCCATTTCCGAACTAATAAACTTAAAATTGGGCCCTAAAATAAATTATCAAGACTTCACTCTGTCGCTCAAATGAGCTGGAAAGTCATTTGAACAATTGCCACATGTCGCTCGAACGACTTCGCGCAAGATTTCAATCTCGCTCGAACGACTTCGAGCGACTTCGCGCGAGAATTCGCTGTTTGTCCCCTGCCCAGATTTTCCAACGTTTTCCACCATTTTTAACCTCAAATGTTCTCATTCAACCCTCCAAACTCCAAATAAATAGTCCTACATCGAACCCCATCAATAACATATGAATTCTAACATCCTAGAATCATCAATTCATTACGAATCATTCATAAAACGTGGAATCCCCAATTTAAATTTATCAAAACCCTAGTTCTTCCAATTCATGTTCAAGAAGCCATAATTTCCAGATTTTTTCTACATATAAATTCCTTAAAACGTGATTTCCAGTCTACATCCATTAAGGGTTTCAATCTAATAAATCCCAGAATTTATTTACACATTCAAATTCCTCAATTTCACCATTTTTATAACCTATAATATAATCCTAACAATCCTACACTAACATGAATCAAATCAATACCGAAATACAGCAAGTTATAAACACTTGCCTTGAGTGAGTAGTCTGATTTCTGGGTGTTGTTGGTGTGGGTGTGTTCCCCTCGTCCCGATCTACACGGTGGTGGTGGTGGTGGTTGTGCAAGGTGATGTCGATTTAGCCCTCTTCTCTTGGCAAAAGCTTTCCCTCACACTTCCTATGGTCGTTCCTTCTTTCTGTAGCTTTCTAATACAATTTTTTTTTGCTGATAAATTAACTCCTAATTTTCGTCCATTAATTAGGCCTAAAAATTCAATTTACCATAATGCCATTTTTGGGTGCCGGTTTGGTCTAAAATTGCCCCGGGACCCAAACTAAACACTCGAGTATACTATTTCGACTATCTCGACCCTTACGGACTCAACGGTACACTCGAAATCATCATACGAGTTACTGAAAATAATTGATATATTTATTCCATCAATTTAGTCCCAACACGACTCAAACGCGCGTCTGACTTAATTCACTAAACTGTCGTATTATTATCTCTTGATAATTTATCAAAGTGTATAGTTCCATATTACATATCGCGCAATAATATTAAACTAATAAGTATTAACCCTTAGCACACTAGTTAATATTTAATTTTATTAGATCCAGATTAATTAACAATTTAATTCTTCACATTTAAATTTACTTAATCCCGTTGTAATAAAAATCCCTTAATTATTTAAATCATAAAAAATGTGGGGTATTACATCAAGTCAATCCAAGTCTTAGCAAACCTAAAATATCTCATCACTTTAATAAATATTGTCCATACCACTCTATCACATGCATTAGACATAACTAATTTTACTACAACATTTTACCCATGCATGTTTTCACTAGATCATTCAACAACTCTTGAGCCAACATAATATTATCCAATACACTTATATGTTTAATGAAACCATATTGAGAGGAGGAGGTAATACATGGAAATAGGTTTGAGAGTTTGAAAGTGATCATTTCAGAGATCACGTTATAATTAAAATTACAAAGATTCATAGGTTTAAAGTCTGAATAAAGATGATGATCGGATATTTAGGAATAATCACTATAGAGGTTTTATACCAACTTTTTGGAATAACTTCTCCTAGAAGATCATATAGATTTAATCAAGCCACTTTTAATAATCTCCTAATATCTAATATAAAGTCTCCCCCATAGCCATTGAAATTGGGAGAACTATCCCCATTCATGGACTAAATAGTGTAATACCCCGCACTTTTATGGGAGAATTAAATTCAATAATTAAGAGTAATTTGAGAAATTCAAGAATTATCGTGAATAGTAATTTTTGGAGTTTTCAAGGATTAAATGATTTTCAATGGGTGTTATATTTACTTTTGGGGTTAAGTAAATAAGTCGGAGTATTTTAATTATATGTCGCTGGGTAAAGCGACAAAGGATAATATTTTAACGGGAATACCGCATTAAGTTGTGCGAGTTAAATTTGTGAGTTGCAGTCAAGTGCCTCAGATGGAGATTTCGAGTGCGCGGTGAGTGTCGGAATGGCCGAGATAGTCAGAATTGAGTATCCGGGTGTCGAAATTGAGTATCAGGAATTTTTGGATTAATAAGGACTCGCAATTGAGTAAACGAGACATTTTTGGGATGATAAGGGATAAACCCGTATTTTCTCTCTTATAAGTCACGAGAGAGAGGAAGAGAAAGGAAAAAGAAAAAGAAAAGGAAGAGAGAAAGAAGGAAGAGGAGAAAAGAATAGAGAAATGGGGGATTTCGTCCAAACTCCGCCGAATTCGACTCGAGGTCGTCATCGGATTTCATCATCCAGACAAGTGTATACTTGCTTTATTTCATTTTGTGCATTTATTTCATATTATAGTTGGTAAACTATATGATTTTGGGTTAGAACCCTTAAAATAAATTTGTAAAAATTTGAATATGAGTTTACATATTGATGTAATGTAAACTCTCAATGATTTCTAGTGTTAAATCCATGTAAATGGAGTAAAGAAATGGATTGAAATGGGTTAAAATGATAAGTTGGGGTTTTTATGGTTTTAGGGTTTAAATCTAAGAGAAATGGTTTAATATCCCAAATTAATTGATGTGTTAGTTGTAAAACATAAATTAGATATTTATTGAGTTGTTGGATGAGTTTAGAACCAACAAAAATGGAGAATAATGGAGGCTTGGATTTTTCAGAAGAAGTTGAATAGTGACCTACGTCTTATCCGAATCGATTCGGCCAGGAAGAATCGATTCGGCTCTTGGTAAAAAAATAAAAATTGTAGATCTTTTTGATACGGTCGCGTGGGCACCGACTGCACATTTTTCTTATTTTTTTTGGTTTTATAGTGATTTTTCTACGAAAAACTGTCAGAGATCGAAATAGTTAGTCAGAAATTAAGGCTAGAATAAATTGGAGATAAATATTAGGGGTTCCCAAAGAGAGTGTTAGGACCTCTAAAGGACTTGAGGAGATATGAAAACTTTGGTTTCGTTGAAATAAATTCGAGTTGTAATTTAAATGGAGATTGAATTGAGTTTTGGGTTTTTTGGGATATATATAAAACCTAAGCAGATTTGGGGATTTCGGACCAGCCGAATCGATTCGGACAGGCCGAATCGATTCGATAAGAGACAGTTTGAAAGTAGAACCATTTCGAATCAATTCGGACAGGCCGAATCGATTCGGTGGCCAACGAATCGATTCGGATAGGCCGAATCGATTCGGTCCTGACAGATTTTTTATGTTTTATTCTTTTAAGTTTAGGGAGACTTAAATTATGGTTTTGGAGATTTTTATAGGAGTTTTTAAATGGGATGTTAGGACTCCTAGAAGATGATTTGAGGATAGGAAAACCTCTGACTAATATAAAGGACGATCCGGGATAGGGATTTTATTAATGTTTTGAGACAAGAGGCATTCGAGAAAATCATTCGGCAAGCGTGTATAGATATAATTATGTGCGTATAAAACATAATCATAACTATTGTCGTTGAGTACCTCCCGCGAGACTATTAAGATGAATTTGTAAAAATGCGTATTTACTTAGTTGAATGGGTATAGCTGGAGAAATTGTATAAATCCTTAAATGTGAATAAGGTACACGTTATTTATCAAGCGAGGGGATACTTTTGGGTTTAGTATCGTGAGTGTGCGAATACTCGAATAGTATTAATTATGAGAATCTTTGGGATTATTGGTCATCGTTATGTGTGATTGACAATTATGGCCATTTATATTTATTTAAGGAACTATGTGGATTATATATATACAATGTGAGCAAAGTATATATATTATATGATACGAATATGTATATATATCTATGTGTGGATGGTATATATATATATATATATATATATGTGTGTGTGTGTGTGTGTGTGTGTGTGTGAAGCATACGCCCTCTAATGCTATCATTAGGAAGTTGCGCGATGAGGGTGAGCACCCTGGCTCGATGAGCAGGGTGTGGATATTCCCTAGGTCATAGCGTTGACAACGTATGCGCTTGCGTTCAAATGAGAAAATTATATATTAAGCACCTTTTAACTCAAACAAACCTTAAACATTCAACAATATTTGATTGAATACGATAATGAACTAAGCAAGAACATTCAAACACATGCTTGTGAGGAAAAATCCCCCAAAGGAGCAAAACCATTTATTTTCATTATAATATTGTAACTGTACAATTTCGAATTACAATGAAAATACAAGTGACTAAGAATTACCCTCAGGTGTCGGATTCTGTAGTCGACGGCTGGAGTTATCCCTTTCCAGTAGGGCTGCAATGAAGAAGAAGAACGGTCTTCTCCACAATGGTATGAACAGCAAAGGTGCGTTCCTGGGTTGCAAACCGATTCACAAATGTTTGGACATTTGTGTGAATCGAAAACCTAGAGTCTAGGGCTCAATAGGTGAAGACTAAGAGTTTATTGTACTCTGAAAATCGTGTATGGAAGTCTTAGAAAACCACTTCCCGTAGTGGGATTAAATAAGAAGTCTTGGGCGTTAAAATTTTGAACACGATCTGTTGAAGTTTATCCCAGGCGGACTGGTCTGGGTCTGAGGCGGACCGGTCCGGGTAAGCAAATCGGTTCTTTTTATTTTAGGCTTCTTCGATTCGCTTGTGGTCCGGGGTATACTGGCTTTCAACAGGCGGATCAGTTCGGGTCTGAGGCAAACTGATTCGGGTTTGAGGCGGACCGGTCCGCAGGCGAATCGGTTCTTTTATTCTGGGCGGACCGGTTCGGCCTGTCAGACTTTGATTCCTATTCTTCTTTTGATATTCGAATCCGTTGATGATTGTATGAATCTTGAATTTCTTCAACGGTGTAACGGCGTGCGACATAACAAATTGATAATGGACAAAAATGTCCTTACAAATCTCCTCTTATGTCTATGCCGGTACATACATAAAAACAATCATCCGAATTATCAAACAACTAAAGATGCCTATACAAATCTACCCTTCCATGAACCCAAAACTGGAAAGATACAATTGAATAAGACTTCAACATTTGCTCTTCAACTCTTCAGGAATCTCAACACGTTTCTCATCAGGGTGTGCAATCCAATGATAATCCATGTAGTACCTACACAGATGAGAAAAGACAAAATACCAAGTGACGCATCGAGTTTGAAATGAGATAGACATATATACCAATTTATGAGAAAACTCAAACTTTCAAATCTCCCCCATAATTTATGAGAAAACTCAAACTTTCAAATCTCCCTCATAATTTATGAGAAAACTCAAACTTTCAAATCTCCCCCATAATAAGATAATTCATTCTCCCCCTTTTTATGATGTCCCCAAATAGACAAATGAGAGAAATAAATCAAATAAGCAAGTATGGAGTGTCACAAGGATAAAATTACACCATGAATGATCACAAAAACAACCAAGTCGATGATAGCGTAAATGAAGTGGTGTGATCAAATTCGATAGGAAAATCAATGCATACAAACATGACATATGTGCACGATGAATATTGGATACTCCTAGCGAATGAACGCAAATGCGTCCTTTGGTGAAAAAGAATGACAATATAAGATATTGACTCAATCAAATCAACAAATCAAAGCTCAAAGTGATTTTCGCACCAATAACGTCCAAAACGATTTATGCTTTTTCAGGATTTTCGAGGAAGTGCAAACCCGTTTAAAGAATCTCCAACCAAACTCCCTCAGATATATATTTTGAATAGAGGTATTCTAAATTCTCAAACTTTGGAGAATTGATGGTGAAACCTAAGTGGCCCATATTTGGCATGAAGTGATTGTTATTGCCTTTAAATTTTTTTCGGGCTCTTATAACCTCTTTGGACCTAGGATATTAAAATTCTTCCATTTTTTAGGTCCTTTTTAACGGTGGCTTTTGCACAAAGGATAGATGATTACCTTTCGCAGCCTCTCCCCGTTATACAAAAACACACAGTCTCACCAAAACGGTTTTTACATGCATTCCAATCTTGTCAAGTTTTATCGCATATTGTACATTATATAGACAGGATTGAGATGGAAACACTCAAGTCAATATGAGATAGACAAGTGCAATAATCAAATATAGCCGTGCATGTGTGCAATAAAGGTTATAGGAGTCAAACATGTAGTAAGATATCACTAATTACATCTCAAAGACTCCAAACAATGTAAAGCACATGGATGAAATGATGTAGCCTCTCAAATCTCTATCAAACCGTCACATGGATATATGGAATGAAGTTGTGACTTGGCTATCTTAAATGCTCATCCATAAAAGAGCAAAAACAGAAATCTTTTTGGATTTTTCAAAAATTTTAGAAAAATAAAATCTTTTTTTGCTTTTCTTAAAAAATTTCTGAAAGGAAAATCTTTTTGTATTTTTCAAAAGAAATATAAAAAGCAAAAAGAATAAATAAATAGTTGTACAACAAGCAATGGTACATATAAAACAGACTAGCAATAGGAAGCATATGATATGAACATAAAGAAACATCCTATTCTAGACGTAGACCAACCCCTCAGTCAACTGTGCAAATCCCCAAAGACTTTCTAAGACTCTCAAATCTAAGGGCATCTAAAGGTTTCGTGAAAATGTCGGCTAACTGACGGTCGGTGGGAACAAAACTCAGGGATACAGTGTTCTCCTCAACTAACTAACGAATAAAGTGCTCACGTATCCTGATGTGCTTGGTGCGCGAATGCTGAACTGGATTGTAGGATATGTGTATCGCGCTCGTGTTATCACAGAAAATGGTCATGGTGTCCTGTGAAATCCCATAATCCTCCAACATTTGCTTCATCCACAAGAGTTGTGTGCAACAACTCCCGGAGGCTATGTACTCAGCCTCCGCAGTGGATAAAGAGATGGAATTTTTCTTCTTGCTCAGCCAGGAAACAAGAGCAGAACCAAAATAGAAACACCCACCAAAAGTGCTCCTACAACCATCTACATCCCCGGCCCAATCGGCATCCGAATAGGCGGACAAACGGTCATTGGTATAAAAGGAATACCAAATACTATATGAAAGAGTCCCACTCACGTATTTAATAATACGTTTTAGAGAAAGTAAATGTGACTCTTTCGGGGACGCCTGATATCGCGCACAGACTCCAACACTAAAGGCGATGTCAGGACGACTGGAAGTTAAGTAGAGAAGACTATCGATTATACTCCGATATAAGGTTTGCTCTACGTCCTTGCCTGAAGTGTCCTTACTAAGCTTGGTAGTGGTACTCATAGGTGTACGTGCATGCTTAGCGGAGTCTAAACCAAATTTCTTCACTAGGTCTCTAGCATACTTGGATTGGGAGATGAACATCCCATCCTCTAGTTGACGAACCTGGAGACCAAGGAAGAATGTAAGCTCACTAACCATGCTCATATCAAACTCACTTTTCATCTCCTCCTCAAAGTGGTGAGCATGCTGGGAGCATATGGATCCAAAGACTATGTCGTCCACATAGACCTGGGCAACCAAAATAGCACCGTCATCTCTCCTGACGAACAACATCATATCTACTCCCCCTCTCTTGAAGTTACGAGCTAAGAGATAGGAAGTAAGCCTGTCGTACCAAGCACGGGGTGCTTGCTTCAAGCCATACAAGGCTTTCCTCAAATAGTAGACGTGCTCCGGGAGTTGAGGGTCTTCAAACCCTTTTGGTTGTTCCACATAAACCTCCTCCTGTAGAATGCCATCCAGAAAGGCACTTTTGACATCCATCTGATATAACTTGAAGCGCAGATGACATGCGATGGAAAGTAGAAGACGGACGGACTCAAGCCTCGTAACAGGAGCAAATGTCTCCCCAAAGTCTACACCCTCTATCTGTGTGTAGCCTTGAGCGACCAACCTAGACTTATTTCTGATTATGGTACCATTTTCATCCATTTTATTCTTAAAAATCCACCGGGTACCTATCACATTAGTCTCACCAGGTCGGGGGACTAGTTCCCAGATATTATTCTTTTTAAACTGAAGCAACTCATCCTGCATAGAAGATATCCAGTGTTCATCCTTGAGTGCTTCTTTATGGTTCTTGGGCTAGACTTTGGACGGGTAGCAAAGATGGCTAACAACGTTCTCTAGCTGAGCACGAGTCTTGACCCCTAGAGTGGGATCACCAACAATGGCAGAAGGGTCATGAATCTTGCAAACCCAAGTAGGTGTGTCCCCTAGCGCAGGAGTAGGGTCCACAGAGTGTGAGAGAGGAACAGGTAAATCGCTGTCAGAACAATTCTCATCCTCACACTAAAGGTTAGGATCAATAACCGTCGGAGGTTCGTCATCTTGCACGGTGATGTTTATTGATTCCATAACCTTAGAGCTCTTCAGGTTAAAAACTCGGTACGCTCTGCTATTCGATGAATATCCTAGAAATATTCCCTCGTTGCTCCGGGAGTCGAACTTTCCTAATTGCTCTCTATCCCGTAGGATGTAGCATTTACTCCCAAAAATACGGAAATATGCCAGGTTGGGCTTCTTGCCAGTCCATAACTCATAAGGAGTCTGAAGTGTGTGTGGACGCAAATAAACCCTATTCACCGTGTGGCATGCAGTAGACACTGCCTCTGCCCAAAATCTCCTAGAAACTTTACGACCTAGAAGCATAGATCTAGCCATTTCTTGGATCGTTCTATTCTTTCTCTCAACAATTCCATTTTGCTGAGGAGTTCTCACAGCAGAAAACTCATGTTTGATCCCGAGTCTATCACAGTAAAGATCTACCTTTGCTTCTGTGAATTCAGTGCCATTGTCACTACGCATCCTATTAATAGTGACACCGTGTTGATTTTGCAAGACACGGCACTTGGTCGTTAAAAATTCTACAGCATCAGATTTCTCTCTCAAAAAACCGACAATGGAGTACCTGAAGAAATCATCTACCATCACGAGGATGTACCTCTTACCACCTAGACTCTCAGTGCGAGTGGGACCCATAAGATCCATGTGAATCAACCCAAGAACATGAGAGGTGGTAATGAAATGCAACTTCCTATGGGGACTACGAATTTGTTTTCCCATCTAACAGGGTCCACAAACGGTCGAAGTTGACTTTCCAAGAGATGGTAAGCCACGTACTAGGTCCTTTTTAGCTTGAGATCTCTAGCGTTCATGTGACCTAGATGTTGGTGCCACAGATCCATAGGGGTGATCGTGGCGCTGTTGCAGACAAGTGAGGACGTGGGCTCAATCCCATAGCAATTATCCTTGGTCTCACCCCTTGCATCAAAAGTTTACTGGCTTGATTGTAGACTTTACACGTGTCCCGATCAAACTTTACTGCAAAGTCAGTGTCGCACAGCTGGCTAATGCTGAGAAGGTTTGCTTTCAAACCTTTGACGTATAAAACATTTTCTATCTTAGGGAACCCAGGTAACTCAACAGTACCACGTCCTATAATGCTAGAATTTCTCCCATCTCCAAAGGTGACTCTGCCATCCTGGTAATCCTCAAGAGTCATAAAAAATGAGGCATCACCTGTCATATGTCTGGAGCACCCACTATCAAAATACCACTGTGAGGTATTGTGTGCTTTGAGAGTAACATGAACAACAAAAGCCTTTTTATCTTTCTTATGTACCCAAGTCGAGATGACCTTTTTTTTGCCTTTGTTGTTGTTGGTTTTAGCTGGAATGTGAGAAGCATTCACTAACGGCAAAGACAACCGTCGGAATTCTTCCATTAAACTCTGGGATGTGGCAGCTAAGAACTCAACTTGCTCTCTCAGACTCGAAAACTCATCAGTATGACGTGGTGGAGCATTAGTACATTGTGTCCGACCTATGTTATAGCAAAACTCCCTAAGGTGGCCTTTTCTTTTGCAATAAGTACAAAAGGACACAGTCAAAGGCGGACCTTGGTTTGCCTTTCTTGGTCGAACTCTCCTTCGAGGTTTTTGACGATGGCCATAAGGAGTCGTAGTAAACTTAGGAACTGGTCCAGGTGTAATTTGGGACGTGGAGGCACCATCATAACCAATTCCTTGCCGATCACCAAAACCTAAAGCGGGGCCAAGGAGCATCTTTCCCATCTTCCCAGATCTGTCCTCGATTTGTACCTTGACTTCCCGTGCTTTCTCAAGATCATGAGTCAGCTGGGCAACTAGGGATTCAAGTTTCTTCTGAGTCTTCACGGAGGAATGGAGCTGACTCGTAAGACTAGCCACTTATTTAGTCAAGTCCCCTCTCTCTTTCTCTAAAACACTCTCTCTCTCTCTCTCTAAACAAACTCTCTTTCTCGACACAGGCAGATTCTCTCTCTCTCAGGGCGATGAAGGTGGAAGACTCTCTCTCTCTTGCCTTTCTTAAATCTTCCTCTAAGCCGGTGATCTTAAGAACTAGCGCTTTGTTACGTTTTTTAGTTTTAAAAGACTTAGAATATAACTCAGCGTAGGCGCGTTGAATATCACTCTCGCTCTCACTTGAGTCATCCTCCCCCTCACTCACATCGATCTCACTATCGAGGTGTCCCTGTGAAGCATCATCCTCATCGTCGTGAAGAGAACTAGGAGTGCTCACTTGACTGGCCATGAATGCGGTGAAGTTACACTCATGCGATGACTCATCCCCTGAATCCACCGTCTCGACCTCACTGTCGTCGCTAAGGGTAGCATTAAGGACAACTTTCCCTTTCTCCCTATTAAGATGAGTGGCACACTCAAAGGCTCTATGACCCCTACCATCGCACTCAAAGCATCTCTCACTATCTTTCTTAGGAGGATCTTTAAAAACTTTTTCATTTTTCTTTTCAAACTTATTTTTCTCAAATTTCTTTTTAAAATTGCCATTTTTCTTAAATTTGAGAATCCTTTTGAAATTTTTTGCAAAAAGAGCCAAATCATCTAAGTCAAATTCACACTCAGAATCTGACGTGTCAGTCTCTCTCTTTTTAGATGACTCTACCCTCTTTCTAGCCGACCCCTCACTCCTTCTCTCTTGGGCATTAAGTGCAATTCCCTTATCTTTAGATTTAGCAGTTTTAGGGAACATATCAATTTCATATGTTTGCAAATCTCCTACAAGTTCTTCCAATTTTAGCGTATTTAAAGTACCCATTGAATTTAGCACAGTGACTTTAGGGATAAAACTCTTAGGCAAAGAACGAAGGATCTTTTTAACCACTCTAGCATTATGAATATGTTCACCAAGATTAAAGCTAGTATTCACAATGTCAGAAAGTCTAGCATAAAATTCATCAAAGCATTCAGATTCATGCATGGTGATGGTTTCAAATTGAGTTGTTAAATTTTGCAATTTAGACTCTTTCACAGCATTTGTTCCTTCATGGGTGAGTCGTAAAACATCCCATGCCTCTTTTGACGTGGTGCACGTCATTATTCGTTTGAACTCATCAGGTGTGACAGACCCAGAAATAGCACTTAGACCCTTAGAATTAAAAGATGACCATTTAAATTCTTCTTTAGTCGAAGAAGTGACAGGTTTCAAGTTGATCACATTATCAACAGTCACGGAGGGAGGTGTCCACCCTCTTTCAACCAAAATCCAGAAACGCTCATCAATGGCTTTTAATGCAGACCTCATACAGGCTTTCCAATAGGCATAGTTTGTCCCGTCAAAAACTGGCATTTTATTATATAACTTTTCCATTTGAACAACGCACTTTTTCAAAAATCAATTTTTTTTTCAGAAAATTGATATCTTAGAAAAATTTTGCGGAAAATAGGAATACGCGATAGATTAGCGTAACCTGCTCTGATACCAATTTGAGAACGTATGCGCTTGTGTTCAAATGAGAAAATAATATATTAAGCACCTTTTAACTCAAACAAACCTTAAACATGCAACAATATGTGATTGAATACGATAATGAACTAAGCAAGAACATTCAAACACATGCTTGTGAGGAAAAATCCCCCAAAGGGGCAAAACCATTTATTTTCATTATAATATTGTAACTGTACAATTTCGGATTACAATGAAAATACAAGTGACTATGAATTACCCTCAGGTGTCGGATTCTGTAGTCGGCGGCTGGAGTTATCCCTTTCTAGTAGGGCTGCAATGAAGAAGAAGAACGGTATTCTCCAGAATGGTATGAACAGCAAAGGTGTGTTCCTGGGTTGCAAACCGATTCACAAATGTTTGGAAATTTGTGTGAATCGAAAACCTAGAGTCTAGGGCTCAATAGGTGAAGACTAAGAGTTTCTTGTACTCTGAAAATCGTGTATGGAAGTCTTAGAAAACCACTTCCCGTAGTGGGATTAAATAAGAAGTCTTGGGCCTTAAAAATCTGAACACGATCTGTTGAAGTTTATCCCAGGCGGACCGGTCCGGGTAAGCGGATCGGTTCTTTTTGTTTTAGGCTTCTTCGGTTCGCTTGCGGTCCGGGGTATACTGGCTTTCAGCAGGCGGATCGGTCCGGGTCTAAGGCGAACCGGTCCGCAGGCGGATCGGTTCTTTTATTCTGGGTGGACCGATCCGGCCTGTCAGACTTTGATTCCTCTTCTTCTTTTGATATTCGGATCCATTGATGATTGTATGAATCTTGAATTTCTTCAACGATGTAACGGCGTGCGACATAACAAATTGATAATGGACAAACATGTCCTTACAAGCGTCCATTGTGATATTGTGTAATTTTTATTAGGGGTGAGACGTGGTGGGTATGTTTCGTCTCATTACCGGGGAGGAGCTATGACCACTTCCCAGATGTTGTGTGCGTGTGTTGGCCGCGATGTTGGTGATATTGAGTCCGACCGCTGTTCCCCAGGATGGTATGTGAGTGATGCCCTGGAAGATGATAGCATTGAGAGACCGCATCCTCGAGTTATAGCTCGTTGGGATGGTTATTGTACTTGTGTGATAGTACATTACTTGTGTATGAGAACAAGATATAATATCTCTATGAGAGTAAGGAGATAAAATGAATATGAAATGTAAAAGAATTAATTCTCATTCCGGGAGATATATCCGAAAGTGTAACATGATACGTATGTAAAATTGAGTATGAAAAATAAAAGATGAGTATGATAATGAATATAATTATGTGTGTGTGTGTGTGTGTGTGTATATATATATATCTTTCATGTACTGAGGGTCTAATGGATCTCAACAACCAACCTTGTCAAGTAGTAGTGTATCGGGGGGGTTCCTTGTTTAGATTTTGCTTTGCGAGACACCCTATGCACGAATATGGCATAGCGTTGAGATTAAGGAGAAGTTGAGCCCTTATTACTTGGGTTGTTTAGGATTTCTATAGCTTGGGGATGATGGATTAGTTAGGCAGTGTGGTTTGACTAGGATGTTTAGAGGGATGTATCTCATGGGAGTGCGATACCAATTTAAATATGAGATAAAACATATTTTTAAAAATAAACCATTTATGCACTTGCAAAATATTTTCACAACTCTGGATCTGACCCGTTTCTATATTTTTCTCTCTTGCTATATTTATATATATATAGGTGTCCGAACACATGGACGCCTGGATGATGATCCTTTCGAGTCAGACGTCTGCTGCAGCAGCTGTGGATGCATGCAGGTTTGATTTAGACGCTTCTATTCTTGCGATCTAGACAGGAAGCATTGTAGTTACTCTCGGGCCGAAAGCCCAGTTGTATTTATTTATTCTTTTACAGCCTTTTAGTGCGGCATTCGATTTGGTTGTATCATATTTGAACCGAGTGTTCGGTTATTTTATCTCTTTCCAGTTTCATTTATATAAACCGTGTGAATGTTTTAATTGTATAGTTTCTTTAAAAATATTAGTTAAGTAAAATTTTGACGCCAGCCTAATAGATTATTAGTAATTAAATTGGTTTTCGACAGTGATGCTAAGAATGGTCCATATGCGACTCCTATTTTAATTTGATATAGGAGTGATCGCCCGATATTTTATTAGGTGAGGTGTCACAAATAGCATCCCAAATTTTTTTTCATCAAGAATATTAGAAAGCATGCCATTGTCTTCATGAGAGAGGATATTAGGAATGCATTTAAATAAGGATGGATCATTAGGAAGAGACTCTGTATAAAGAAGATTATGAAAGTCATTAACAAACATAAATACCATCTTCTTTTGATTGTTGTCAACCAGGATCCTATCATCTTGAATTTTGTGAATTAATAGAGTAGCTCTTCATTGGTTTGCCATGTTATGAAAGAATTTGGTATTTCAACCTACATATTTAGGACATTAGACTCTATATTTTTTATGCCAAAATATTTTTTTCAATTTTCAAAGAAACATTATTACCATTTCCATAATCTACCATTAGGTATCTAAATTAAAATCCAAATTCGATTATAAGAGAGATTATCATACTAGTGTATTAGTTCCCATATTTCCCTAATTATGGTATAATTTCCCATACAATTTTAAGAGGGAATCAACATGATAATATTTTCAAACACATAATTACTAACATGTGGTTCTTGTTAAAATTGAAAGCTTATGCAATCGGAGGTTCATCCTTCACCTTCATTCTCGATCATCCTGCTGGCAACAGTTTCATAGAGAACCCGTTTGTTCCCTCTTTGGATCCATCATTGAATATTAAGTTCTATGATCAGACTCCTGAGCAACAAACATTGTTGGGATATAAATCATCAGATGGAATAAATAATGATCAAATTATAAGAGAGATACACGGATCAGTTGGGGCAACCGCTGGTCGTTGGGGTATTGCCCAGGGTATTAGTACGGAAATGGCTGACGTGTTGTTTTAATACTCAACACCAGAAGAGGAGATGAATTTCCCATGAACATGTGGTGGTTGTGCCTCCATGTGTGAGACTCGAATGTTTGTTACCCACATCCCATACTTCCAAGAAGTAATTTTCATGGCATCTACTTGTGATGGTTATGGTTACCAAAATTCTGAGTTGAATGTTGGTGGCTGTATTCCTTTAAGCGCTCGTTTGCTTCGAGGTTTGGAAACGAAATTTATGATTCTTGGAATTTAGAATTCCCTTCATTTAGAATTACAATATTTGATTGGAAAATTTAGGAGAACTTAAAATTCCTGGAACATAGAATTCCCACAAAATTGGAATTCTCCTTTCCCCTATAAAATGGGGAGAATCCTATATTCCCAAGAATTCTATCTTACTTTTGTGGTGAGACTAAAATACTATCCTCACATAAATTTTCACACATATTCTCTCTCTCTCTCTCTCTCTCTCTCTCTCTCTCTCACACACACACACACACACACACAAATATACACACTCTCTCTCTCTCGCACACACACACACACTCTCTCCTTACCTCTCACACACATACTCTCTCTCACACACACACTCTCTCTCATATACACACTCACCACACACTCGTGTGCACACACTCAAATCAAGTAGAATGTTATTTTTGTTGAATAATATTTATTCTTAATATTGGAAAGTAATTTAGATGTTGGGAAAAAATAATTTCTCTTGAAACCAAATAATAAAAAGAAATTCAAGATTTCAGGGGCTTAGAATTTTTAAAATCAAAAATTTCCAAATGTGCCTCGAACCAAATGTGCCTCAAAAGTAAAGAAAGTTACTGTTTCTGTGAGGAACATTAATGATTTAAGCTGTGACGTTATTAAGTCAGATACTATCATTGTGAGAATCCCAAAAATTGACTCGGAGCTATCTAGTGGTACATTGGGACGTCTTGTGACAGCCGTTGAAGATTTGATTACAAAAATAAGTGAAAGTCTTGAGAGAGTACATGGGTTTACTTTTGGAGATAGTCTTGATGATAATAGAAAAAGCAAGTGGAAAGACTTCAGTACGAGGCTTATTAATCTTTTAAGAGTGGAAGAACTATGGACTTTGATATTAGATGATGCCCTGGCAAATTATTTTATTGCACCGATAACCGATGATATTAAAGATGACCATCAGTTAACACACGAGGACTACGAGAGGTCATGGGAACAAAACAAGGAGTTAGGTTTGAATGATATGGACACATCTTCAGCTGATGCCGGTTATTACACCGCGGAAGCTAAAGAAATAGAGAGAAAAGAGGGATGATTGTTTTTCATTTTCATTTGTTTTTGTAATTTTACTTTAAAATTTTAATTCATGTGTGTAAATATATTTATTATTTAATTCCAATATAGAATTACGTTGAGTGAAGAAAATATGCGATTGGAATTTCAAAATTATATTTTAATTTTAAGTGAGTACTTTTTTATGGATTATGCTTGCACTCGATTGTTTTGATAGTCCATGCTTAAAGACTATACTTTGAAATTTAAAAGTGAACTTTTAAGGGAATAGGGATTTTAACCGTCTAAATTTGGAGAGGCTAAATTTTAGTGTGAACGTAACCGTGATATTTTCCGAATTCAATGCGACGAGAGTCAGTTTAATTTGAGTTATAATATCGAGAATGACGAGTTTAAATTATTGATAGTATTAATTAAACGTGATAAATGGATCCAATGTCCTAGTTTCTCACATACTAGTTTATATCTTTCGTAGTCGCACTTTTTATTTGTGTTAGCTTAGTTTAATACTACATCTTATCTCTAAACCTATCTAGTCTAGTTGGACAGTCACAATAATTTTGAACGAAGAAATTTACAAATCTATATGGGTTTTTTCCGTACTTAGACTCGTTATTCTATAATAGCCAGTGCATTGCGATATTTTATGAATTGACAACACATCCCTTATGGCAAGTTCCTTCACCTTAAATTCTAAACGTAAATTGGACTTTTTAAACTATAACGAATCGTTATACAACTCCCAAAAGGACATTTAAAGATCACTCTCCTCCTCAACTTCTTGTTTTAAATCTCTCATCTCTTCAATCTTTTAACACCCCGTGTAATCTGACAAGTGATGTAGCCAGCTGACGTCGCCGCCAAACTACATCGGACGTCACTAAATAAGTAATAATCCTTAGCATGTGACAAATATGAGATATATAAAAATTCATTCTACATGATAGTAATTAAATTGATCCAATAAATATAACCATTCATGCAAAATTAATATCCATCACCATGATAATCTCCAAATTAAATCGAACTCCAAAAAATATAAATTCGAATAAAATAATCCAACCATAAATATCTGAATAAAATTATAAACAATTGTGGAATCGACTGGCCCACCAAATCCATAAATAAAGTCTTATAATAAGTGTGACAAAAAGGAAAATAAATCTACTACTAAGCATTTAAAATAAACTCCAACTGCACCTCTAAAATATCTCCAATCACTCCTATGCAGCTACTCTAACGCTATGCTTGAAATGTTAGTAAATGCAATGGGTTAGAGCCCATCGCATGTATATAAGCTACTCTCCCCAATTTGGATCCGTGAACCCAGACAATAACATTATACATTGTAAATACCACAATAGAATATTTTAAATTAAACGAGATAATTATAAACAAGTGAATAAACGTAAACTACTGCTATCAACAATATAACCGATCTACCCGAAAGTGTAAGTCCAAATATTCCTATAATATTATTATTTACACTTTCATGCTTATCCGTACTCATTTTAATAAATTAATTAATTTAATTCGTGCGACACCAATATGGCCAGTCGACCCCCTATTGGCCTTGCAGATACTCTTGGCACGCTTAAAGTTCTAGACATTACACCCATCCCCTCACTATATCCAGTTAACTCGTGTTTTGTCAGTTCTGCACATACTCCTGAGGTTCCATGTATGACACGTCAATATAACCAGTCGTCCCATTTAATTGTCACCCCGCACATACTCGTGACGCCAACATGCATCCACATCGCTATAGCCAGTCGACCCGTTTAGTTGTCAGCCCTGTACATACTCACGCCGCAAATTCATTTTAATACCCATTTATTATCTTAGGCATTAATTCTCAATTCTTATTTCTCATCATCTCATCATCTCATTTTCTTTTTCTTTTTTTTTTTATTTTAGCCCCACCCTCTTATAGAGTATAATCTCCAAACCTACCCTTAGTCCCATACCTAGAGGTCTCCAAAACACAAACACGTCCTACCCTATATTATATGATGATTTTCTATCAATTATTACTTCCTAGTTTTGTGCCTAGGTTATCCAAATCAACAGAACGTCGCCAAAAATCATCCCCACCCCGGAATATCCCATATGTAAAAATCTATACTAACTAGTCTCATACCTAGAAAGTATTAACCACAACTAAGGTATATCCACTATTCTCATACCTAGCAAGTATTCCTAAAAATTAATGTGAGAGCATACTACCCAAAATCCCGTCATCCTCAAAATGACCAATGTAATCTACACAATAAGTCGCACAATTCAATTTATCAACAAATATGCAATTTCTCATATAATCACAATAAATCTCAATTTAATTTATTCATTTCATCGTCGTAATTAACACAATTTATTTTATTCACCAAATATAATCTCAACATCATGTGAATTTATGAAGCACACAATAATAATTCATTGAATCATTCCTACGTAAATTATAAGGTTGTATAAATCTACTTTTCATTTAGATCAAAATACTACAGGCTCTACCTGCAAACCTATACCCATTTTACCCCAAATCCAACCTCTACACTAAGCACACAAGTGTTATAAGTATTAATTCAGATTAATATTTTTAACAAAAATGGTCCCAAATTAGTTTTCACTTTCCCTAATTAAGGTCACTAATTTATTTTAAGAAAATCGTGTAAATTAATGCTTAGGCGACATCTAAAATGCATAATACTAAAGAGAGATAATAGAAGTATTCATGCCTGCTGAAAAATCGATTAGAATTTAACATTAGACGGTTGTAATTTGTAATACCCCGTACTTTTATGGATATTTATTTATGGGATTAATTAAATTAAATGTGAATTAATTGAGAATTAATCCGGATAAAATACTAACGAGATGACGAGATATGAGTTGGTATTTGATTATAATGTGTATATATGGCAATATATGAATATTGAAAATATTGAAATTGTCGCGAGGCAGAAATACGGCAATTCGGGAAATTTTGTTGGGACGCGCGTGACAGTCGCGTCAAGAATGTAATTATTTAAATTAAAAAGTGAATTTTATTTCTATCAACTGTATGGTCATTTTGAGTGCTCCAACGAGTCCGGAAGGGTCGAAATAGTCAGAAAACACTAGCCGGGGGTTTAGTTTGGCTCCCGGGGCATTTTTGGGCCATACCGGCAACTTAAAAGGGTATTTTGGTAATTTTGAAATTTTAGGATAATTAACCAACGAATTTTGGGAGTTAAATATTAGAATATTTAGTGACCCACTAAGCCATTACCAGCACTTAACCAACTAAAGGGCAACGGGAGTTTTAGGAGAAGTTAGGAGAAGTTCCCAAAAGAGAAACACAACCTCCATCTTCAACCTTCAACCTTGGGAGAAAAGGAGAGAGCAACCTTCATCAATTCAACACCAAATTCAGAGAAAAATCCAAGGCAAGTGGTTTAATTTCGTTAATTTCAAGCGAATGCTTCTTCCATGATTAGAAAATTGATATATTTGCATTGTGTTGGGAGATTTATAAAACCCATGAAATTTGAGTTATAAATTCAGATTTGGATATAGGTTTTCATGTAGGATTGTTATTGGGTGATTAGACTAAAAGAATTACTATTTTTATGTTACAAAAATGGATTTATTTATGGAAATTGATGACTTTAAATCTCTAGGGTTCATGTTCATAAGGTTTAAAAAAATTGGGGAGTTATGATAATTAGATGATGTGTAGGAAGATTTGTCCTTATATAAATGTTGTGTTATGACCTATGAATGTTTAGTGATGATAAGAAACCTTAAAATACTGGTGGGCTGACTTTTAGATGAGATTAGAGGTGAAGAAAATTGAGAAAAACGAGATAGGAAAATTATGGGCTCGAAACTGTCACCTCGTTAGAAGACCTGCACAGGTCGTTCGAACGAGCTTCTAACGAGCTGACAGTTTGCCTTCTAACGAGTTGGATGTTCGTTCGATGCCTTTCGTTCGAACGAGATCTCGTTAGATGCCCCTTTTGTTCGAACGAGAACGACCTCGTTCGAACGAAACTTCTAACGAGTTGACAGATTGGCCTTTTTGGCCTGATTTGATTTCTAATGTCCCGTAACCTTGTTTAATTGCAGAGATAACATTCCCTTGATGACTAATTGGTATAGTTGGGATTAGGGGTGTGCACGGGTCGGTTCGGTTCGGTTTTGGACCGCAATTCAGACCGAACCGATCGGTTCGGTTCTGGAAAATATCAGAACGAAACCGAACCGACGATGAAAAAAACCGCCGGTTTCGGTTCACATCGGTTTCGGTTCGGTTTTAACCGATTTTCAGCTTTGGTCGATTTTTTGTAGGTCGGTTTTCGGTTTTGGTCAGTTTTGGAGGTTGGTTAATGGTGTTTGGATATAAAAATAAAAGATATTTTAAGGGTTTTTTAATATATAATATTAATGTCGGTTCGGTTCGGTTCGAATCGGTTTTTTCTTTGTCTAAACCGACAACCGAACCGATATTGTCGGTTTTTTAAATCCTTAAACCGCAAACCGAACCGGGCTAAAAAAACCGCCAGTTTCGGTTCGATTCGGGCGGTTCGGCTCGATTTTCGGTTCGGTCGGTTTTTTTGCACACCCCTAATTGGAATATATTGAGGAGTAAAACATAGAAGTGCGATTTGAATCAAATAATAATTGTGGATTAGTACGTGAGTGACTATTACGATGTGAGAACAAGTGACGGCCTAAATATTTGTATTAACGGATATTTGGGATATATTGCGGAGTAAAATATAGTAGTGTGATTGGAACCAAATAATATTTGTGGATTAGGACGCGAGTGACTAATAATGTTGTGAGAATAATTGATGACCTAAATACATACGAACCGAACATATGAAAGGTGTAAAATTATACGTTGGTATGAGAATGAGAAGTATATCACTAATAAATTATGGTAATTACTAAGATGTGTGCATGCTTAGTATATGTATATGATTTTATGTGTATGACATACCTACCATACTTGCTATCACTGGAGGTTTGCGTTCGCTTAGGGCCATCTAATCTTTGTGTACCTACGGGGGGATATTGGTACCTCGAGAACATAGGTCAGAGAAGGACTTATTGGGAAGTTAATAAGACTGCTGATCGTGGGAGCGTAGGTATGTGCGTGACCCATGTGATGTGACTGTGTTCGCCTCCATTTATTGTGATTGTTGTTATCTGAGAACGATTCCTGAGAGATTAGAAATGCGTGATCCTTATGTACGTGATGTACCGGGATGGATAGAAGAGTATGTGTGCACCGCGGCTTAGTCTCGGGGTGCTTGTATTGTATATTTATTATGTGAATGATATACGGTTAAATGAACAGACTTGTCATGTTTAATTATGAGAATAATTTATAGTAACTCCTTGAGAAGATAAATAAGAGGATAATCTCCAGTAAACTGTGTTGCTAATAATTGAGAGTTTGAGAATTAACGTAAAGCTGTCTATTTAAATTGATAACGTTGGGACTTATAGTGCGAATCGAGTAGATGGGTTAGAACTTATGTCGGTTTAGTTAGATATGAATACCACTTAGATGGGTACTATACGTTAGGAGTACACAATTACTCGAGGGGTGAGTATTTCATGTGAGAGCACGTCCTAACATGTATTTTGCATTCATTGTTTTAATGTTATTAAAGCACTTGCTGTTTTTAAAATACTCTCCACTTTCGGGCTCTGACCCGTTTGCTTTCAAATCCATTTTTGTAAAAACCTTTTAGGTGCCCAGCCACAAGGACACCATGCATAGGTTTCCATTCAGGTGACGAGCTGTAGCTGTTTGTGGAAGTTACAGGGCCTTGCTAGTAGACACTTCTTTTGTCTTGACTCCATATTCAGTTTCATCATTTGTAGGGCATGCCGCCCATTTCTTTAGAGACATTTTGTATTTCAGCTATTCAGATTGTGGATTGTATTTAATTCAGGATTCAGACTTGTTTTATTATTTCAGTTGTGGGATTATTGTGAGGAGTATTTCCTCCAGACTCTTTATTACTTGTTGATTACACTATTGGGACTTTATTGTGTATGGTTATGTTATTCTTTTATTCTTCACTTACTTCATGTTAATCAGATTTAATTTAAAATTGGCAACTCGTTTTTTTTAAATACTAGGTGGTTAGTAATCATTAAAATGTTTTCGACAGTGATGCTCTTAACTGAACCAACTTGGCATTTTGTATTAATTTTAATAAAGGAGTAGCTACCCGGTATTTAATTAGTCAGGGTGTCACAAGTGGTATCAGAGCATCAGGTTCTAGTGTCCTTTAGGATCTGTACGGCTTATTATGCTTCCAGCGTAACTTTCTTTGATATAGAGCCCTATGTTTAGAATTGTTGATTCCTTTGGTAAAATTTCGTTCTCCTGCTATGATGTATATGATAGCGAATCGTATTGCGATCGGGTGTATTCGTGTGCCGAACAATGTAGTACGTCAGGCGAAGACAGCTAGGTGAACAGCAGGAGGCAAATATATATTGAGGTTAATTGATTTATTTAAAAAAAAAAGGATGACCGTAGTTGAAGTCACCGATATTATGGCACGGATGTCCTGGATGATATAGGAGGCTAAGGCGCAACTTGAGACTTCCGGGTACAGCTATAGTAGGAATGGGGTCAAATTAGACACATCCAACAAGGTTGCAATGGGAGAGAAAGAGTTAGGTGTAACATTGAAGAGAATCAGCAGTAGCAATACTCGAAAGGCGAAGACGGCATATGCTAGCCAAACGAACGCAATGTATCCAAAGGCTTGGACATATGTCAGTTAATGACCAATTGAGAGTGAAAATTTAGAGAAATTTTTCCTTGACTCGTAAGAGCAGAGATTCAATGGTGAGAAACAAGCAACCCACTTAAAAGTGGAATGTGATGTCGAGAGGGTGTACACGTATGGTTTGACCATAAGTTCCTTCATCAGATGTTCAGGTTGAAAGGCGAATGTTATTCTGAACTCACATAAGAGGGCCAAACAGGGGTCAACTTGTGAGGAGAAATTTAATGTTGTGCGAACCTTACACCGGGTGGAGAAGGTGGTATGGAGAAGAGGATGTTAAAGGGAGAATCTACATACAAGAAGAATTGTTAGCTCTTATGGGGAATTCTGCTTGGATGATAAATACAGATAGTAATTATATCGCGTGGTGTAAATTTGGAGGTAAATGTTCCCTTGGGTAGGGAGATAGAAAAAAAAATCGAAGAATTTTTATAGAATAAGACTGGGAAAATGGTGTTGAAGAAACACCATAAGGAGGAAGACCCAATGGAGAAACCGTTAAAATAATTAAATAGCGGAATTACTACCGAGCGATGGTAATTTCAGTAAGAGAGGTGGAAAACTAGTAGTGTGTTTCTTAGGTACATCAAGCTAAGGGAACAATGGAGATAGTCTTCAGAGCTGAGACTACAAACGTCCGAGGAAAGGACCACTTTAACATGGTCAGGGTGACCGGAAATAAGTGGAGTATGTCTAGAGGTACTTTGTGGGAGTGAAAACCAGTGCGTTATAAAAAATTTCCCGATACAAGAGTAGGGATCAAGGTATTGTGCCTGGCGAGGGCAACAGTTATTGAAATATCCGGTTTGGGACAGACTTGTGTGGTAAGTCCAGGAACCATTTGAGCAGCCGGGACGATTATTAAGATAGAAGTATGAATTATATCCTCAGATGAGGATGCATGTTATTTGTGGCATGAATGAGTTACTACATTTGTTACAATTGTATTTTCACTTGAGAGTCGAGTTTAGTGAGTATATCAGTAAGTTTATTATATATAAGAATATTTTCCCTGATAGTATGGGGGTTACTTTTATTGTCATCCGCGGAGGATGAATGGGTATATTAATAGCGGTTTATGCTTTATCGAAATTACTCGTTTTAGTGCTGTGATATACGAGTATTATATGATCTTAATTATTGTTTTATATATATGATTATACCGATAGTGTGCTGGTATTGCAAGTTTATTGGGATTACTACATCGGGGTAGCATGTTTTGTTCTGGCGAGGCCCCATCTGTTAGAGGGTCGGGCTCGCAATTGTACTTTCGTGCATATATATATATATATATATATATATATATATATATATATATATATATATATATATATATATATATATATATATATATATATATATATATGTTGTGATTTCAAAGTATAATGGTCCCGGATATTTAATCCCAGTATGCGTAAGGATTTCATTATTATGAGTCGTATGTAATTGATTTACTAGTCAACAAAGAGTTAGTTGGTTTTTATAATTAACGATAGAGAGGTCGTAATAAAAAGAGTGCATTGTTTTATCACCCGTTAGAGATGTGGAAGTTTATACTCATAGTTGTGTGTCTGGGGACGGGAATTTGAGGGTCTCAAATATCTCGCATGTGGTATATGAAATATGATTTCCATCACTGTAAAGAGAAAAGTGTCTTTCAGAAGGAGTTCTTTGTTTATGTAGAATTGCGAACTGAGATGAAACTTTGTTGTTAAAAGACGAGAGTGTAGGGGTACATATTATGGACAGGGCTTAACGGATTCCGATGACCAATAATGTTAGGTAGTAGTGTATCGGGGGGGTTCCTTGTTTGGATTTCGCTTTGCGAGATACCCCACGCATGAAACTTAGCATAAGGTTGGTAGTAAGGAAATGTGTGGCCCTTCGTTCATGATGTGGATACCTCTATCGTTATGGGAGTACGTAGTTATAACGGGAAGTTACAAGGAGTAAATTATGAGATACGACCATTAGAGCCAGTTGTTAGTAAACGACGATATAAATACTAATAATGTTGGTTTTGTCACGGCGTGTTGAAGGATGCATTGAGGTTAAGAAGTATTTAGGATTTCAAATTCAGAAGCGATTGAGAACGCCCAAGTGGTATAGAACCGTTGTACTTACAGTGACAATAAAGAGTTTGGAATTTGTATGAAGAGTATATAATGTTTAAAAACCGTATGGTTGGGTTATAAGGGGGCGTAGACATATTGATTTGCTAAAGTGTAAATCAAAGGAAGAGGGAACATAGACGGGTGAGATTATTACTTATGAGATTAAACGTCATAAGAAAAGGTGTAAGTGAATATCATGTGTAGTCAGTGTAGCACGTTCAAATTTGGAGGAAAGGCATTAAAAAGCCATTTAATAAAAGGATATCTCTTGAGAAGGCGAATAAATTATTATGAGCAATTTGGAGTAGAGTTTCGATCAATCGAATGTTGAGGGTGACTCAAGAGTAAATAGAGTGAGAATGTTAATAAGGTATAAGGAGTCTGGATTTTCACAAACAGGTGAGAAAGTGTAAGGGTCGAAACTTTGGCATACGCCAAGAGAAGCAGAGGATCGTTAAGTATCACTTAACGGGAAGGAACATTTACAAGAAGGTCATCATTTAAAGGGGTGTAGTAAGTAGTAGAACGGTTGGGTGTTAGATGATTAACCAATTAATTTTATATCCAACCGATGATACCAGGGATGGAAGAGTCAAGTTAGTAAATTCCTTGAGGGGTAACAAATTCCTTCAAATACGTGAGTCATGTTGTTCAGAAGGAGACAAATTGTTATATACTTGGGGTGATTTACACTGTTAGATAGTGAACACGCCGGTACGTTGTTCGACGTAGTATTATTTAGAACTGAGATGAAATCCCAGAAATCCACATTTAGGTGGGGTGACAATAAGTAGTGGGAAATAACGATTCAAACTGAGGGTTGTATCACCTATAACCCGAGGTGCAGGCGCAAGGTGACTAACGACTAATGGATTGTATGAAAGAAATTTTGGATTCATTACGATATTTTCAATTCAAAATCGGGTATAACTAGTGAGGTATATTGTAGTCATGAGGAGGAGATATTACCTAATGGTAGAGTTGGGGGAAAAGCACAAGTATCTATTTGTGGTGGACAAGGTGCTTACAAAGGTTTGTGTGACACCAACAGGCTGAAGTGGTTTTCCCTTGTGTAAAAGTCACAACGTCGGGATATTTTAAGGAATGGACAAGCGTAGTCAGATGTGTTATTGATTCATCCCAGGATGGGAGTTTGGAGTTTTGATAAACGCGGGAGATAGTAGTGAGGTGCGGACTCACAATACTAATAAAAATAATGTGGCTAATGATGTATAGGCGATTTGTATTCGAATGTTGTTTAATAAGAGCACAACGTGAGGTGCATTTATCGAAGATTATTCTGATAAGGTATCAAGTATGTTAAACAAGCTTATTGTGAAGCGAGGGTTTTAGTAATTTGGGCTTTTATTTATAATTGTTCTGAATACTGGAGGATACCTAATTTTTCCAGGTGTGCCTTACTTATCCAAATTTCGGGACAAAATTCTGTTATTAGGGGGGAAGTATGTAATACCCCGTACTTTTATGGATATTTATTTATGGGATTAATTAAATTAAATGTGAATTAATTGAGAATTAATCCGGATAAAATACTAACGAGATGACGAGATGTGAGTTGGTATTTGATTATAATGTGTATATATGGAAACATATGAAGATTGAAAATATTGAAATTGTCGCGAGGCAGAAATATGGCAATTTGAGAAATTTTGTTGGGACGCGCGTGACAGTCGCGTCAGGAATGTAATTATTTAAATTAAAAAGTGAATTTTATTTCTATCAACCGTATGGTCATTTTGAGTGCTCCAACGAGTTCGTAAGGGTCGAAATAGTCAGAAAACATTAGCCGGAGGTTTAGTTTGGCTCCCGGGGCATTTTTGGGCCATACCGGCAACTTAAAAGGGTATTT
Organism: Sambucus nigra; assembly: GCA_949130495.1. Classification (NCBI taxonomy): domain Eukaryota; kingdom Viridiplantae; phylum Streptophyta; class Magnoliopsida; order Dipsacales; family Adoxaceae; genus Sambucus; species Sambucus nigra. The sequence goes on along the minus strand of OX422207.1, from coordinate 301,494,557 downwards.
TGATAATTTTGAAATTTTAGGATAATTAACCAACGAATTTTGGGAGTTAAATATTAGGATATTTAGTGACCCACTAAGCCATTACCAGCACTTAACCAACTAAAGGGCATCGGGAGTTTTAGGAGAGGTTAGGAGAAGTTCCCAAAAGAGAAACACAACCTCCATCTTCAACCTTCAACCTTGGGAGAAAAGAAGAGAGCAACCTTCATCAATTCAACACCAAATTTAGAGAAAAATCCAAGTCAAGTGGTTTAATTTCGTTAATTTCAAGCGAATGCTTCTTCCATGATTAGAAAATTGATATATTTGCATTGTGTTGGGAGATTTATAAAACCCATGAAATTTGAGTTATAAATTCAGATTTGGATATAGGTTTTCATGTAGGATTGTTATTGGGTGATTAGACTAAAAGAATTACTATTTTTATGTTACAAAAACGGATTTATTTATGGAAATTGATGACTTTAAATTTCTAGGGTTCATATTCATAAGGTTTGGAAAAATTAGGGAGTTATGATAATTAGATGACGTGTAGGAAGATTTGTCCTTATATAAATGTTGTGTTATGACCTATGAATGTTTAGTGATGATTAGAAACCTTAAAATACTGGTGGGTCGACTTTTAGATGAGATTAGAGGTGAAGAAAATTGAGAAAAACGAGATAGGAAAATTCTGGGCTCGAAACTGTCAGCTCGTTAGAAGACCTGCCCAGGTCGTTCGAACGAGCTTCTGACGAGCTGACAGTTTGCCTTCTAATGAGTTGGATGTCCGTTCGATGCCTTTCGTTCGAACGAGATCTCGTTAGATGCCCCTTTCGTTCGAACGAACTCTCGTTCGAACGAGACTTCTAACGAGTTGACAGATTGGCCTTTTTGGCCTGATTTGATTTCTAGTGTTCCGTAACCTTGTTTAATTGTAGAGATAACATTCCCTTGATGACTAATTGGTATATTTGGGATATATTGAGGAGTAAAAGATAGAAGTGCGATTTGAATCAAATGATAATTGTGGATTAGTACGTGAGTGACTATTATGATGTGAGAACAAGTGACGGCTTAAATATTTGTATTAACGGATATTTGGGATATATTGCAGAGTAAAATATAGAAGTGTGATTGGAACCAAATAATATTTGTGGATTAGGACGCGAGTGACTAATAATGTTGTGAGAATAATTGATGACCTAAATACATACGAACCGAACATATGAAAGGTGTAAAATTATACGTTGGTATGAGAATGAGAAGTATATCACTAATAAATTATGGTAATTACTAAGATGTGTGCATGCTTAGTATATGTATATGATTTTATGTGTATGACATACCTACCATACTTGCTATCACTGGAGGTTTGCGTTCGCTTAGGGCCATCTAATCTTTGTGTACCTACGGGGGGATATTGGTACCTCGAGAACATAGGTCAGAGAAGGACTTATTGGGAAGTTAATAAGACTGCTGATCGTGGGAGCGTAGGTATGTGCGTGACCCATGTGATGTGACTGTGTTCGCCTCCATTTATTGTGATTGTTGTTATCTGAGAACGATTCCTGAGAGATTCGAAATGCGTGATCCTTATGTACGTGATGTACCGGGATGGATAGAAGAGTATGTGTGCACCGCGGCTTAGTCTCGGGGTGCTTGTATTGTATATTTATTATGTGAATGATATACGGTTAAATGAACAGACTTGTCATGTTTAATTATGAGAATAATTTATAGTAACTCCTTGAGAAGATAAATAAGAGGATAATCTCCAGTAAACTGTGTTGCTAATAATTGAGAGTTTGAGAATTAACGTAAAGCTGTCTATTTAAATTGATAACGTTGGGACTTATAGTGCGAATCGAGTAGATGGGTTAGAACTTATGTCGGTTTAGTTAGATATGAATACCACTTAGATGGGTACTATACGTTAGGAGTGCACAATTACTCGAGGGGTGAGTATTTCATGTGAGAGCACGTCCTAACATGTATTTTGCATTCATTGTTTTAATGTTATTAAAGCACTTGCTATTTTTAAAATACTCTCCACTTTCGGGCTCTAACCCGTTTGCTTTCAAATCCATTTTTGTAAAAACCTTTTAGGTGCCCATCCACAAGGACACCATGCATAGGTTTCCATTCAGGTGACGAGCTGTAGCTGTTTGCGGAAGTTACAGGACCTTGCTAGTAGACACTTCTTTTGTCTTGACTCCATATTCAGTTTCATCATTTGTAGGGCATGTCGCCCATTTCTTTAGAGACATTTTTTATTTTAGTTATTCAGATTGTGGATTGTATTTAATTCAGGATTCAGACTTGTTTTATTATTTCAGTTGTGGGATTGTTGTGAGGAGTATTTCCTCCAGACTCTTTATTACTTGTTGATTACACTATTGGGACTTTATTGTGTATGGTTATGTTATTCTTTTATTCTTCACTTACTTCATGTTAATCAGATTTAATTTAAAATTGGCAACTCATTTTTTTTAAATACTAGGTGGTTAGTAATCATTAAAATGTTTTCGACAGTGATGCTATTAACTTAACCAACTTGGCATTTTGTATTAATTTTAATAAAGGAGTAGCTATCCGGTATTTAATTAGTCGGGGTGTCACATAATCCTCTCGAAAAATTAAGAAATATTGATTCTTGGACGATCTTGAGAAAACACCCATCAAGGCTTCAAATCTTGAGTTGAATCCTGATAAATTTGGGGCTAGGGACTGTAGGTAGAAGAAGATGAAAATTATAGGGGACTACTACTCTTAGGGTTTATGAAGTTATGTTTGAAAAGTTCGAACCTCGAATTAATTTAATATAGAAAAAGATTAGAGTTTTAGTGGGATTAGAATTCTAACAAAACAACACTACTGCCGCCTCTGATCCAAATTGAATCTATTCGGCTATAAGGCCGAATTGATTCACCCCTGACTATCTACCAAGATTCCCCAAAAAATGTATATGTAAATAAAATCCCAATTTCACCCCCGATTTCAATTCCAATTAAAATCCTATTTTCCATAACTGAAATCTGACATATTAAATTACTGAAAATAATTAAATCCCATAAAAATTTATTTTTCCGAATCGTGAATAAATTTAAATTAATTCTGATTTAAAATCTACGGGGTGCTACAAATCTCTTGGAAACTTAAAGATGGGACCATGGAATCATCATGCACATGATCATCTTCAACAGGGAATGACAATTTATTTAAGCTCGCATGACTGGCCATAAACATAGTGTAGTTGTGATCATCGGGGGGAATTAATTTCCTTTTCTGACTCACTATCACTAAGGGTTATTTTTTATACCTTCACTTTCTTAGCTTCCTTCCTTAGTCTAGTGGGACACTCACTGGAATAGTGCCCAAAACCTTAGCATTCAAAGCACTTATACCATCCATCCACATTCTTAGGACCATCCCTATTTTTCCTATCAGGGTCGATAAAGTTCTTAGATTTTTTTAAACTCTTCTCAAATATCTTCTCAACTCTAACCTTAAGAAACTTTTTGAACTTCCTAGAAAACCTATATATCTCTTCAACATCAAGCTCACCATCGTTATCCGAATCTGACACATCCTCTTTTCGGGCTTTCAAAGAAATGTCGTTCTTTTCATTATTTCTTGGAGTATGAATGTTCATCTCATAGATTTAAAGGTCACAAAAAAGTTCTTGGACTCGCATAGTGTCGTCACCACCTAGGGAATCTAAGATCTTAACTTTGTCATTAAATATTTTAGGCAACGACCTTAAGATTTTTTTCATAACTTTAGACTCGGGGATTGTCTCACCTAAGTTAAATGGGGAGTTTACAATATTTGATAACTTGACATATAACTCATCAAAATACTCATTCTCTTATATCGTAATAGTATCAAACTTAATCGTCAGATTTTATAACTTGAAAACCCTAACAGTGTTTATTCCCTCGTGCGTGGATCATAAAATATCCAAAGCAGTCTTAGTGTTGTCGCAAGTGGTAATCTGTTTAAACTCTTCAATAGTCACAACTTAGAAATAGTATCCACACCCATGGAATGAAAACTCGAGGTAGTTTTTTCAGCCATTGTCTAAAAGGAAAATGCTTTAGGAGCACCAACTTATGTAGGAGGAGTCCACCCAAACTCAATCGTGTTACCATGTTATCATCTATACATTTTAAGAAAAATCACATTCGAGCCTTCCAATAGGGATAATTTAACCCCTTAAACAATGTAGGTTGGCCAATGGTACTACCAGGTTAAAATCCATATAAACCCTAAACAAGCACTAAACACGGATTTAACACAATAAGCTAGTGTACATCCGCTCTAATACCAATCTAGAAATCCAGTGTAACCCTATCTGATACCAATCTGAGAAAGCTAGCGCGTCCTATGGTTTCTATGAAACACAAATAATTTTTATTTTTCATAATTTTAATACACATTGCATATTTCAAAATCATAAGTGTTGTGTTAGACAGTTTTACCACTTTTATTCTTTACCTAATTATGCATCTAGGTGAGAATAAGCAAGAATAAAATGAGCAAATCGCAACACGATGATGTATGAGGAAAACTCGTAACAGAAAAATCACGATCAACCCAGCCACATAAGTTCACTTTAATATAGGCAGTTTAATGAACAACTTAAAATTGCTCACAAACTCGACGCTTTCATGTCTTGATGAGCTTACTCATTCCTTGTAACCTCCCTCGCAACCATTATTTTACACTTTCAAATAGACACATAATGCATGTGTATTCGCATGTCTCGATATCCCACTGATCTTACTTGTCTTGTGACTATTCCAATCATCAAGACATAGTCTCCACCCCACAAACAGTCACAGTATGAAGAGCAAACAAATATGGTCAAGCACATAAAGAGATCTCAAATAGACTTAGGACTCTTAGATATCAATATTGAGTATAAACTAGGGGTTTGGAGACACAAAATAAACCTTGGAAATCCATTTTCATAAAAAACCTCAAAGAAAATTCATGCCATACCTGAGTATTTATAAAAAAAAAAAAAAAAACACGAGTTTTGAGGTAGTAATTTTTTGGGGTAACTCGTTCGAACAAAAACATAGAGTTTGTTTCAATTAACTTATAAAGTGTTTAAATGAACAGGTGATCTCATTTGAACTAACTTCTAACGATCTTCGAACTAGTATACCTATCTCCAAAACAAGTACCCCATTTATGTTCATTTGAAGGTAGTTCTTACAAACTTCATATCTCATTCAAATGAACACTTAAATTCATTCGAATGAACTGAAACAAAAATATTTTTTCTTTCAAAAAACATTTTACAAAAATGCCTCAAACAAGTTTTATTAAAAAACACCCAAACTTATCTATGGATCAAGCACTAATATGCATTTATAACTTCATTGAGATTCCTCGGCTATTGAAAACAAAAACCAAACATGTAATCCAATGTAATTTTTAAGTCATTTTAGATTTGTCGCGTAGTCTCCAATCACACATTATAGGCTTGAAGTACATACAACTCAAGTCCTAACGTATGACTCAAACAGGTTTTGTCCAAACATAGAAGAAAGTCAATACTTACAAATTGAGTCGATTTAAAAATTTATCCTTACATACACCTTTAGTAACTAGTACTATCCAATGATGGGGGTTGGGATTGTTCGAGGAAACTTGAGATTATATGTATCCTATTTTGTTATATTTTCATTATATGCTGTGAGGTTGGGTTTTATAAAGGCTTAAGATTTAATAAATCTAAGGATTTGGAGTTTGAATATTTGGATGTTTTGGGTACATTTAAGAGTCTCTGTGATCCTCTCTCTCTCTCTCTCTCTCTCTCTCTCTCTCTCTCTCTCTTTATATATATATATATATATATATATATATATATATATATATATATATATATATATATATATATAGTCAGGCTCACTTACATCATGTTTTATACATCACCCATGCATCACGCCTAATTCTAGGACCTAAAACAGTTTTTTTTTTCAAATTATATATTTTTCCCTTGAAATTAACCTTCCAATCAACCCATATGCAAAAAATAGGTCAAAATACATTTTGTAGCTATTTTTAAAAAATTCACAAAAACTGCTAAAAATACCTTATTTATAAGGGTCTGCGCCAGCAGTTTTTTGTGAATTTTTTAAAAATAGCTACAAAATGCATTTTGATCTAATTTTTTGCATATGGGTTGATTGGAAGATTAATTTCAATAGAAAAATATAAAATTTGAAAAAAAAGTTTTCTACGGCCTAGAATTAGGTGTGATGGATAGAACTTGATGTAGGTGAGCCTGCCTCTCTCTCTCTCTCTCTCTCTCTCTATATATATATATATATATATATATATATATATATATATATATATATTGATTATTTATGTGAACATACCAATTACTCGTGAGGAATCTATTGGTCGGGGTTTTATGATTTTAGTTGGGACCATGTATCGCACTCCTAATATTTAATGCAGGAACACGTAGAGGTCAATATGTTTGATCACACGTTGAGGATGGTGACACAAATGGCTCAATAAGTCGAACAACATGGCCTGTGGTGTTATTGTGTGGTGACATGTTAGGATCATATATTGATGATAGTTACATCTTCGGGATGTAAGACGTGGATGACTCGATCCGTCAAGTGGGTTTAGGTATAGGCTAGAGATGGTGTTACTGCATATTAACTCCACGTTCATTTGTATGTGCTTGTGTTGAAATTCATTCGGTGAGGGACTCCTAAGAATACAGTGATAGAATCATGAGAAGGTTCCCCAAAGGTAAACTCCTTCGTGTAGTTATTTTGAGACTTATATATATATATATATGATATTAGTCCAGTGATGGACACTTTGATTTAAATTCATATTTGACATATATGTGCTTGTTTGTGAGATTTGTGTATATCCTATTATACAGGTGACATGAGAGGGGGTTGATACGTGGTTGTATTGTGTACATATGATGTATTCTAGTGATGGACACGTTTATTTATAAGATGTTAAACAAGAAAAATTGTTTTATGTACCAGAGTGGTGTCATGGTTAATTTGGTAGTTAGAGATTTATATCACACATTATCTGGGTCAGGGATTGTAATGGTTCATATAAGTAGGTTTTCACTCTTCCAACATCAAGGCCTTTTCAGATCAATTAGTAAGGCATGAGATTTATGACACCATATATGTCAAGGTTTCAAATCACGTTAACACTAGTTTATGGATGTGTGTTGGAATAAAACTCCAAACCATTGTGAGAGATGGTTAAATTGGGGACAATGTCGATGGTGGTAGAGTAAGATATTATAAAATGGTATCAATGGCAATATCCAGTCGAAATAAGTGTGCCTTCGTGTTAGGTGGTGGTTGATTTCATCCCAACGAGGGAGTTGAGCTCCCTAAGTGTGTGGATTATAATAGATTGGTGTCATGTTGATTTGATCTCCAAAAAGCTACATCTATATCTCTTAGGTGAGGGAAAGTAATGATTCATATATGTAGATTTTCACTCTTCTAATGCTAGGGCCTTTTCATCTCCATTGGTAAGGCCTATGGTTTATGATACTACATATCAGGGGTTGAAACCCCATTAGCACCAGTTTACGGATGTGAGTTAGAATAAAATCCCATACCATTGTGAGCGGTGGTTAAATTGGGGACAATATCGATGGTGGTAGAGTGGGTTATTACAAATTATGAGGTGAGCATATCATTTATGAGCTAGTAGCATATCATTTATTATTTAGTTAAGTGTCTTTACTTTCTTGTTTAGTGACAGATACTTATTAGTATTGGTGATGACTTTAGTTGGGACACTCGTATAGTATTTTACTTATGATGAGGGATAAGGTATTTGTTTCATGTGAATGTCGATGGTCTGGCATGTTTATCGTAAATGAGGCTCATGATTACTACTATTTTGATATTTTAATTTATTTCTTACAACTTTTGGGCGTTGACCCAAGTCTATAAATATTTTTCCTCCTATAAGTATTATTATTATTCAATACATAAATAATAGGAATGAGCATTGGATATTCATTTTATCAACCCTAGAGTAAGGGAAGTTGTTTGACTTCAATAGTCACTTGTATTCGGGAGTTTTTTTTATTCAAATTTCGTTAAAAATTTCTTTAATATTTCATTTGAGAGTTTCGTATAAAAACTTATTTACATTAATGGATTTAGATTTATTTGAAGTTTCAACTTATCTAAGTTTAATTATTTTTATTGTCGTTCCTTATAATCATTATGTCTTGGATGGTTTTTATTTATTGTCATTTTATTTACGATGATGGTGAGAATGATATAAATTAATTAGCGCTCTCCTATCTTCCTAGTACCAGCATGATCAACTGGGCACGAAAAATAGGGGTGTTACAACTTTTCAGTATCTTTTGACAAATATCTTATTGATAAGCATTTCAAAGACAACATTTTGGATAAAAGAGACCTAGACTTGACCACTTGAGACCATGAGTGTGGGACACTTAAGCTACAAGACATATAAATGTTCCCTCATTAATGGCCATATAATTTTATATCAAATACCGTTCCAAACCAATATAGAGCAATGAGAGAAATATTTTTCAAAATCTAAACCAATATATATTTCAAAGCATATTTTTCCCTCGTCTTCTTTGTTATTCAAGTCATAGTTTTGTACTTTCTATTTGTGAAAACTTTAGAGAAAAATTGTATATTCATCCTTTTTGATTAAATATTTATTAACTAGAACTTTTGTTCATGAGTATGTGTTTTCTCTACTAAGACTTGAAAAATATTTAGTGAGATTTAGAGCACCATTACATTTCAATACACCAAATCAACGAATTAGATTCATTCACACATCCTAGATGTGCTTTTGTTGTTGCTTGAAGGTTGAAAGCATGGAACAAAAAGTTTCTTCAACTTTAAAGAAAATAATTTAGGTTAGGAGGATTTGAAGAAATTGGTCGCGGACCAAAATCGGTGACAGTTATATAGTGTGCTTCAACTATCGACCTTGTTTTGGGGGAAATATGGTGTGAAAAAGTATCTAGTGAAAGTTGTATAAGTGTATCATAGTTTCCTTTTTCAAAGTTATTCCATAGTACATTTGACGTTCATTTCGGTGCTAGATTTTTCTCGTTAGTGTGTTTCCTCCTTGTTCATTTGGTCTTGTTATTTCCTTCATTTTTTTGAATTTTTAGAATCATTATCTTATGTCAAATAAGATTAAATTTGGGGTTTTAATCTTAATAAAAAAAAATCACCACATAGACTTTAGGATTTTTTCCCCTTTTGAAATAATAAATTAATCCTTCATTTGATCTACACAGGTTAATTAATTTTTATTTGGATAGTTACCATTGAGAGGAAAACTTTAAAGTTTGATAGATAGTTGGAAACTCGAGAGTCGACGAGGACTAATCATTTACACAAAGTGGATGTTCACTACTTCGGTCGCAGATCCTACGCGGAGGTGGAGCATGCCATGGTAAGTAAATTGATTTAAATTAGTCACAAATTATTTTTTTCACACATGAAATTTAATGAATAATTTAATGTGAATGAAGATTGGAGTGGCCCGGAAGGAAAACCACATAAGATCAACTCCTATTACATGTTAAACTGACGAATGGCATGGTTATTAATCCGCAGATTTTTTAGACTCTCGCGGGTTAGAATTTAAATTATATGTCAATTTTAGTAATTTATTAATATTTGTTTTTAAGGTTGATAATGCATTTTATATTGTTTCAGGAGAGGTTAAAGGGGGTACATATCAGCTAATGTGATTATGACAATGCATCTCTAAGTATGGATGCACTGAGCCAAGTGTTGGGCCCTGATAGAAAATAACGTACTCGAGATGTCAGCTCGTGAATGGGAAAGTTACGGTTGATGGGCCTTGCTAGCAAATAATGATCCTTATCTTCGAAGGCTGAAATGTATAAATTTGGGAAGGATTCTATGTTTTATAATCTCCAACACTAGATTAATTGTATGTTCGATTAGGTCAAACGAGACTTCAAATGTAGTAGCAAGGATAAGGGGAAGGCGAAGTATAAAGTAAAGGGTAAGGAGAATGTTGGTGATAAGACCACTACTCCATCCCTCTTACAAATAATGGATTCATCATTACCTTTCAACTTATATTCTACCATAAACTCCATTATCCCAATAAGATTTAAGCCACCTGGGAAAAAATTCTATATCCGTGACACATGTATAGGAGCATAGATATGAGATTGGAGATTGGAGAGAATGATATGTGTGTCGTTCGGAGGACCGTGGTATACGGTCGCCCACTACAGGCTTATGAGTCCCAGGTTAGAGTAATTTAGGTGTTGTTGGGGAAAGAGGAGGAGGATCTATGGCCAAATGAGAAAGGCAATGTTCCATATATCAATGTCATGGTGATGGGTGTATATTGTTTGACCGACTCATCTTCTGGAGTTATTTTAAGTTCTTGTATTTATTTGATATTAAACTTATGTGATGCATTTTTATTTTAATATTTCATAACATTAATTTTGGTTTGATTAAATTAATTCCTCGTGTGATGTGGTTTTTTATTCATAACATATGTTATTTATTGTGGATGTTGCTATTTTAGTGAAAATATATAATGCTGAGCAAGTACATTTGAAGAGGTTTATCTATTAGCCAATAATTATTGTCTAACAATTATTTTTGTCATAAGGGTTGTCACGGTCATAGATCTTGGTAAAACCCTAATAATTTTTTTAGGGCATCGTGACAAAGCCCTAGCACTGTCAAGCACTTTATCACGATTAAAGATCATGATAAGCCCGTGACTAGCTAGTTGTTGCCATGGTCCTAGATTGTGACAAATTCTTTGTCACCTAAAGTTTGACAAAAAAATTGAAGCCAAAAAACAAATGACAAAAAAAACTTGCCACGGTCCCTTACCGTGACAAGTCTTTATTGTCACCATCAATGACTGTGACAAAATTCGCATTTTGATGTAGTGTTGAGGAAATGAGTGTGGTTTCTAAAGTCCCACATAGAAACATTACACAAAAGTGAAAGGATATATATAATAAAATGATAAAAGTAGACTATTTGGCTTATAGGTAAAAAGGCTATGATTAGTGATTCATGATAGTGCGATCCACACGCATAGTGCGGAAGGGCAATTGAGTGATTTATGGCGTATTGATGACACGCATGGTAGTTGGCACATACACATTGTCATTCGGAGCGTGAGAATAAATCAGATTAAACACAATCTAACGAATAACGAATCTCCTCTCTCTCTCTCTCTCTCTCTCTCCCCTTCGACAATATCAAGCTAAAATTTCATAATGATTTTGGTTTGATCAAATTATACATTCTTTGCATCAAATAAGTGACACCACCCACTACATTATATCCCAGAGACAAATTTCTAAAATAAACTTCACTGTGTACTTATAATTTATTTATTGAAAGGAAAGAGATATTACCTAAAAGATAACGTTCTTAAAACATGTCTTAGAGTGACGTAGAATAATTTTTTTTGTCCTTTCATAAAATTCCTAACAACACTACTTGCCTTAATATATCTCAACATTTTAGCATGTCTCAACTTGCCGTCATTTACCTTGGGCTATGTCGCATGGTGCAACTAAGGCATAATCGCATAGCCACATCTTCATGCCAATTAAGTTATGGTTTGGCACATTTTTATTATATCAAATTTTACAACCATAAATTGAAGGATTGCGCATTTTATTAGTAACTCATCACATAATATGTGGGGATAGAGAATTTCAGTAAAACTATTTCCGTTCTGTTCCTTAGTCTTGTCCTAGGATAAATTATTATTGATTCTAAATTAAAAATGAAAAATGAAATGTGTACCAAGTGTTTACATAAAAGTAATTTATTAAATTGTTGTACAACAGTTTATTAAATCGCTTTTGATATAAAGATTTAATAGGTATAACATTGTCCATAAAAGAATAGAAAACAGAAAACAGTAATGATGGCTGCATTAGTATTTTATCAACTAAACCCTGCTATCTGACACTTATCATCCCTTAATTCCAAGTCGATCCATTTGCTTATCTATCCGTAAAACCTGGTTAACTCCGACAGTTGGTGATCCAAGTTGCTGACTTTTTATGCAAACATTGGTCAAAGTCCCAATTAAGATTCCATGTCATGCGGGCGGTTTAGACGAACATTACATGTCATTCTTATCCACAAGTTCGAATTAAGCAACTGGCCAAGCCATATAAAATCGAGAAAATAATTAAGAAGGCAACACATATAAGAAGATCTTGCATTTTGTTTGATTGATCTTGCATTTAGACAAAAATATGTATTCCTTTCAAGATATGCTTTTCTTGAAATCCTTTCATAGAGATTAAGCACAGTGAGGTGGCTTGCGCCTTGTGTAACCTTCCTGTAAAATATACGTACATTATATAAAAGATATAAATGAGTAGTGATATGAGTCACAAATAACCAAATCTCTCTCAAAATAATTTGTGCTTTGTGCCCTGACGGGACCCATCACATGGTAATAAATGACAGGTAAGTGGAAGAATGACGTGACGTCCACATATAATTTGGGGAAGATTTGGAGGAATTATTTGGGACTCAAATCATTATTGTATATAAAATCCCTTTCTAACTTTTGTTTGTTGCTTGATTCATATTTTGTTTGTTTTTGTGACTAGAGTAGTGGGTACCACAAGAGCTGTATACAACTAGCGAGGCGTTTACTGTGTGGTCTTTGAGTTGAAACCCAAATTTTTAATATATATGCACATATTAAGGGAGTTCTCTAGTTGAAGGATTATATATACGCAACTTTCCTAGAGGAAAACTGATTGTGTTTGCAACTTTGAAATGGCTTCAGTTGAGGAGGGGATTGTAGATAACCAGACAAAGATCAACAAGTATTCTTGCGCTTGTGCTATTGTTGCTTCTATGATTTCCATCATCTTTGGTTATGGTAATTAAATCTCTCTCTCTCTCTCTCTCTCTCACACACACACACACGTGCACGCAGATTTGACATAGAATATATTACTTTTCATGTCATGAACTAACGACCCAGATAGCATACGCTAATATGAAGAACAGCCGTTATTGTGTTTTATCTTAAGTTAATGAAAATAATAACTCATTTTTACTACAGATCGAATCATCAATGAATACATGTTACAACAGACATTTAAAAAAAAATATTTTTGTAATGTTTTAAGGTAATATATATATACAGTCCTCTTCTTATGCGGACTAGTCCCCATTTGGACATGTGTCACTTGGCGGTGAACCGGAAAAGAGAGAGAGTGAGCCTATAATTTAGGCAATAATCTCTAGGGGCACCGTTAGGTGACACATATCCGATCCGCATTCTTAACATGCGGACTCGTCCACACAAGAGCATTATATATATATATATATATATATATATATATATATATATATATATATTATCTCTATCGAATCATAACAGGTGAAAAGACCACAAAATATAAGTCCAGTAAAGAACCCACAAAATATAAGGTGTGCTTTGTCGTTTCAATAATGCTACGCTGAGAAAAACTTACTTCAAACAGTCATTGATGTTTGTGGACTTAATTTTTATCATTACGCCCCATTTATGAGTAGTTATTTCAATGGCCACCATTTTTTATTGTGGCGCATTCATGGTGTAAGTGTCCTGTTATTGTAAACTTGTTTAAATATGCCCTACTTATGACTTGAACTTTAACCAATCAAATGCATCCATGCATATTTTTGCACTTACCTTTTGTCAACTCCTTTGTGAGTTTAACATTATTGTGTTTGTATTCCCACCTTTAGCAAAAACAAAATCGAGAAACAAACAATTTTTACTATCCTTACTAAATGTGTTTCTTGCATTTTCGCCATACTAAAAAAATTATACCAACTACAAACAAAATCCAAAATTAAAATCTGATTTACCCTCGCGGGCTAATATAACCCTTACAAATCGGTAATCTAGTTTTCAATGTCTTAATGTTTTAATAATGAAGTATGTACGTCTTATTAATCAAAGTTGAATTCTAGATGTAATACGATGCTTTTGGCCCACAAAATTACAGAGTGTCCTGCATACGTGACGGTTTGAGGGGAAAAAAACAAAGGGGCAGTTTATGTTCGTTTTTTACCATTGGCAAACTACCAAAAACTCTAGATTCGCTAATTTGACGTAAAATTGACATTTCTTATTTGAACGCGCAAACACTGTATAGTCAGACATTTTTTGCAATTCGCTTTTTGTTTTTGTCATACTTTTTACAGACACGGGTGTTATGAGTGGCGCCATGATATTCATCAAAGATGATCTCAAAATCAACGATGTACAAGTAGAAGTCCTAGCCGGAATCCTAAACCTTTGTGCTCTAGTTGGGTCCCTTTGTGCCGGAAGAACCTCGGACTACATTGGCCGTCGTTACACCATTGTCCTAGCATCCATCATCTTCTTGATTGGTTCAGTTCTAATGGGCTATGGCCCAACTTACGCAATCCTAATGACAGGCAGATGTATTGCCGGCCTAGGTGTAGGCTTCGCCCTCATGATTGCTCCTGTTTACTCAGCTGAAATTTCAGCTCCCTCCTCTCGTGGGTTTCTAACATCTTTACCGGAGCTATGCATAAGCCTAGGCATATTACTTGGTTACATTTCCAATTACTGCTTTTCCAAATTGACACTAAGACTAGGGTGGAGATTGATGCTTGGTGTTGCTGCACTTCCTTCGTTAACCTTAGCCTTTGGCATTCTTAAAATGCCAGAGTCACCTCGGTGGCTTGTAATGCAAGGCCGACTTGGAGATGCTAAGAAGATTTTGATGCAAATTTCTAACACCGAGGAAGAAGCTGAAACTCGGCTGACCGACATAAAAACAGCAGCTGGGATCGACGAGCACTGTGACGACGATGTCGTGAAGCTTACTAGAAACATACGCGGCGAAGGTGTTTGGAAAGAGTTATTAGTGAGGCCGGAGCCTCACGTACGTTGGATTTTACTAGCAGCGCTGGGGATTCATTTCTTCGAGCATGCGACTGGGATTGAAGCTGTTGTTTTATACAGTCCAAGAATATTTAAGAAAGCTGGTGTTGTTGCGAAAAACAAGCTCTTGCTAGCCACAGTTGGGGTTGGGATTACAAAGACAACTTTTATATTGGTGGCAACTTTGTTACTTGACAGAATTGGGAGGAGGAAATTACTGTTAACAAGTGTTGGTGGTATGGTTTTTGCGTTATCAGGACTAGGGTTTGCTCTAACCATGGTGGAGCATTCTAATGGGGATCTTTTGTGGGCACTGACCTTGAGCATTGCTGCTACCTACACATTTGTGGTGTTCTTTTCTATTGGACTTGGGCCTATCACATGGGTCTATAGTTCGGAAATATTCCCTTTGAAGTTAAGGGCCCAAGGTGTTAGCATTGGGGTGGCTGTAAATAGACTGATGAATGCTGTGGTTTCTATGAGCTTTATATCCATCTACAAGGCGATTACGATAGGAGGCGCCTTCTTTATGTTTGCTGGTGTCTCGGTGGTGGCTTGGTTGTTCTTTTACTTCTTGTTACCCGAGACTAAAGGAAGAACCTTGGAAGAAATAGAAGATATCTTTAGAAAGGACTCCAAATCTAAAAATGTATCCAAATCTAGAAATGTAGGCATGGAAATGCAGGCTAGCTCTAATAATAATATTTAGCGGCAAAAGTTTGTAATAGAAGTAAAAGAATACTAGAACTAGATAGGTCTCTCAAAGAGAATGAGGAATTTGGGGGCTTGCAATTTAGACGGAAATTTTAAAGCAGTATGGGTTACTTTGGTGTTATGTAGATTTTAATGTCAAGTGTAGTACGATGTAAAAGTCAAAGTACCTTATCTTATTTACCATTTTGTCATATCTATATAAATGTGGACTGTCGCTATGATTCTGCAAGTAGTCTCAGATATTATTAGTTGACTTCATATATGAGTAAAAAAGAGAGGAATTCTCTACTTTATTCAATCTATAATTCTTTTTCAAGAAGAAAGTTACGTGACACGTAATTTGACAATGATATGTTAGGTGTTGGCAAAAGCAGTCCAAAAATGTCTTCCTTTTTTTTAAATAATGCATACAAATATTATACATAGTATTTGAAATTAATATCTTTGTACTAGGAAGAAAGTTTAATGTAAGTTTAGTAGCACCCACAAATATGTCCCTTCGATGGAATTTCCTTCAATTGTGGAGAATTGGAAGTTGGAAGTATGGAGTAGAAGATTATGCTTTTTCAATGAATTGGGCCACTAAACATAATTAAACACCTAAGGTTGTCCACTAAACTTAAAGATCCAATAGACCCTGGGTAAAGGGTCTATTTGATAGGCATAATTTATCTTAACAAATAAAATTTTAGCTCACTTTTGTATATATTTGATAGGCACTATATCTGTAACAATGAAATATTTTATTACACATTGTCTTTTGCCACGCTTTTCTATTTATTTATTTTTTTGAAATTTTTTTCCACCTAACACGCCCAAAACAAAATTGTCACCCAAGATTTTCTTACTTTCTTTTTGTTAAAATAAAAGTTTTAATATATTGTTTAAATCAAACTGTTGTTTTTATATCAAATTTTTCATTTCATATTATATTTATATCAAAGTTTTTTCATCTGATTATTTTGTAATATAATTTTTTAATCACATTCTTTTTTATATTTGCGTTTTTAATTTTAGATATGTTTTTCATCCAATATGTTCTTTAAACAGATTTTTTAATATCATATTGCTCTCTATATAAGATTTATTTTCTCTCAAAAAATTATAAATCTAATTATTTTATATCTGATTTTTTTTCTCATTCAACTTTTTCTACGTCATATTTTCTTTAGAGTGGTGCTATGGGTACCAAACAACTCCCCCAAATCTCCCCCAAATAGCATTAATGAGTTGTGCCCTGGCGGGACCCATACCATAAGGTACAACACTTAAAGCTATTTGGGGGACGATTTGGGGGAGTTGTTTGGAACACATAGCATTTTCCTTTTCTTTATATCAAACTTTTTTAATATCATATTCTTTCTTATGTCGGATTTTTTATATCATATTTTAATATAACATTCTCCTTTATACATAAAAAATTATATCCAACTTTTTTGTTTTTTTAAATGAAATTATTTTAATATCATAATCTTCTTTATATATATGGGTGGGTGGGTGGGTGTGATTTTATTATAAGATTTTTTTGTCCAATTTTTTCAAAAACATTTATTGTATAATATTTTTTTACATTTTATTTTCACATCATATATATTTTTTAATATCAGGCTGTTGCATTAAGTTCCTCACTATAGAAAACACTTGCAAATTTTTTTTCTTCTCTTATCCTAATCCCTAAAAAAATATTAGAAAAATGGTTTTGTCAGCTAGAAAATTAATGTCATCAAACCCTACCTCCAAAATCGCGAACAAGTCTCGCCATTGTAACCCTTTGTTCGCAGATTAGCCCCCCCTAATCAAAGCTCTCTTAATGAATATGTGTGTGTCTATCTATCTATTTATCTATCTCAATAAATAGTGGAGAGAGAGAGAGAGAGAGAGAGAGACGCAACTATATACTTTCTCTTTCCCACCACACCTTTCCTGACACAACTAGATTTTTTTCTCTTTCTCTACACTCTCTCTTCTCTCTCCACAACTCAAGAACTCTTCCATCTATCTCTTTTTTCTCTCGCCCAGTTTCTCGCATTCGAGTCTCAAATTTGGGATTAAGATTTCAAAAAAATCTAGTTACATTTTATTAGTTCATTATGGTTATAGTTTAATAAGTTCGGTATTATATTTCAATCCCTGCACACGACTTTGTAATTCATTGTGTAATTTAGTTTCTTAATTATTCTTTTGTGTTTTACGGTTCATAGTTGCAGATTTTACTCTTAAGAACACGAGGTATGTTTTTTCATTCGTTGTTGCTTTGGTATATCAACAATGTTAATCATTTGGATTTTCAATACAAGCCTTTTGGGTTTTTAAAAACGGGGGTATTGTGGCCTTTTGTATATCTGGGTGTTTTAGGGTAGCTTTTGTGAAACCAACACGTATTCAAAACAAAATAATTTTGTGTGATGACAATTTAATTGATATAAAGAACGTAACTTCACTTTCTTCTCTATAACATACTTAAGATTAAAACAATCATTCAGTACATTATGAGATATGAAACCATAAACATTTTAACCATACAAACCGTGAAACCATACCATAAAAGACAATGAAGTCCTCAAAACCAATATAATGATGATCTTGAACCTTAAAATAATGAAGTTCACGAGATTGAATTAAAGCTTGAATACTTAAAGTTAACCAGTCAGTCATCAACCAGTATTCTCACTTGAATCATGCATCAACCAATGCATATATCATATGATTCAGTGAAACCACTATACATAATACATGTGTAACACCCCATAATTTTGAGTATTTAGAATTTAATTAATTCGTTTATTTTTTAAATTACACGTGTGTCATAATTTAATTGAAATAAATATTATGTGTTTATTAAATATTTATTAGGAGAGATAATGGCTAATATTTATCGAATAAATTTACTAAATGCGTAGTAAATAACTTGTGGTAATTATTATATGTCGTAACGAGTGATGTTGACGTGATTGTGTTATATCTCAACCGGGAGTCGCGTGTAGACTATAGTGAGGTGGAGATAGAAAATTTATGTAAAGTGACTCAAATGGCAATTTTAAGGTCACGATTAATCCGAAAGGTCCAAAATAGGCGGAATAGAGGACCTGGGTGTACTGATTGGGTTCGGGGGCATTTTTAGACCAACTCAGCACCACATAAGGGTGTTTTTGGTCATTTGGGAGTCTGGGGTTGAAAGAAATCTGAATTTGAGAGGGTTATATCAGTCACTTTGTGATAGAGGCTAGGGTTACAACACTTTGGAGAGAGAAGGTGCCATAGAAGAGAACGAAGAGATAAACCATAGGCTATTTCACACCATTTTGCATCACCAACATTGTCAGAATTAAGATTGAAGCAATTGAAGAGAAACATCATCATCTAAGAATGAAGGTTAGACCTGGTATTATAGGGGACATGTTTATCTTGCAATTCTTTTAAGCATGTTATAATATCCATGGTAGTGTATGGTTAAATTACATAATTTGGGTGAATTCTTGGAATTTATATGAGTTATAATTCATAATATGGGGTAGGATTCATATTGGAAATAACTCCTCTGCAGTGATATTATAAAATATGAGATTACTTGATGATAAACTTTAAAGAAATCTGAAAATCTTGATGAACATGCGTGAAGAACATCAAAACTAGGGTTTTATGATTTATGGAGAGTAAATTTATTTATGGTTACATTTCTTGAAGGTTTGATGTTATATTTTCATTAGAAACTGTTTATATACATATATTTGATGATGGGTTAATTAATATGGGAGTTTGGGCATGATCCATGGAGCTTGGGTTTGATATAAATGGTGAAAACTCGTAACAGCAATGAACAAGACGAACTGTCAGATACAAATAGATTTGGCTCCATGATTGAATCGATTTGGGAGGGTGCACCGATTTGGATCATAGACCGAATCGATTCGACTGCCCAGTTCACTAATTTTGAACATTTATGTTATATTTTCGCATGGAACTAATTACGAAAAACTTTTATGATGGTTTATTAATGATATAAAGAGTTGAACAATATCAGTAGACA
This sequence comes from Sambucus nigra, assembly GCA_949130495.1. Lineage (NCBI taxonomy): Eukaryota > Viridiplantae > Streptophyta > Magnoliopsida > Dipsacales > Adoxaceae > Sambucus > Sambucus nigra. The sequence continues at coordinate 301,474,852 of OX422207.1, read as the reverse complement.
TATAATTATGGTCCGGCTTACTCTTAATGGGGTAGGACTAGGATTAGGTCCGATGAGAGTTAAACAATTGTGTTACGTAACGAGAATTTACGAATTCAGTTACGGTAAGAGTAAACAATAACCTAGGGTCTATATTTGTAGGTTAGTGATGTTTAACTACTGAAATTACTTAAGGAATAAGGAGAACCCTCATGCAGTTAATGATGCTCAGAAATTAAGAAAAGAACAATAAGTGTGAATTATTAGTACGTTAAGTATTCGGGAGATATAAATACTACGTACCAATATATTGTGGGTGGGGTGTGTGTGTGCGTGCGTGTGCGTGCATGTGTATGTGTGTGTGTGTGTGTAGGTTGTGTGGACACATCAAAACAATGAAAGAACAAATGGCAGAACTAAAATCCTCAGGTCATCATTCGAACGACAATCATCGTCGTTAAAACGGTAAAACCCTTCGCGCGATATCCACTTGTCGTTTTAACGACATCTCCTTGTCATTTAAACAACCCTTTTTTTTTTCTTTTTTTCTCAAATCTAATGCCCAATTCTTTCATAACTATAATTAACCTCTCTTGAATTATAAACAATCCGTATTTAGTCAATTTACTGGGGCGAGATATTACAAACTTCCCTCCTTGGGGAATTTCGTCCTCGAAATTCTTGATCCATGAATCCTCAAACTTATGGGGTCCCCTAACTTCTATTCTAAGCCATAAAATCTTTCAAGGCAAAATCATTGCAATCCACAACACTAAGGTCACCAAATAACCAACATGTTCGATGCTCATTATCCCGTTAACCATCCCATTACACAATCGATTTTGAGTCTTCACTCGCCTTCTGATCAAGTCCAAACCATCCCTAGCACTACTTATGCTAGTACCTACGGTACACCGGCACCTCTACATGAAGATCCTCTTATAACGGTCAATGAACACCCAAGAAAACCATAATACAACTAACCGTTGCATATTGTTAAGAGTCAACTCTAGCTTATGACTGCATATTATGTTGTTCCACAAATTTTTAGGCTATCTAATTACACAACTCGCACGGGATTGCCAAGAACTATATTATGCTGAGTTTTTCCTCAATTTCCAATACTATATTGTATCCTCAAGCCATCATCCCGCTCATCACAACCCGAGTTGCTGACTGCCGAGCCGGCCACTTAAGAGTCCACTAGTTTAAAGGGAGATTGATACCACGAACAAATCTAATGACTGAAAGAGTAGCCACCCGTACACAATTTTTTTATGGAACAGTAAGAATACCTCAAATAAGTGCATCCAGTTACTGAGCTACATTGACTCAATTCGATCCATCGTGCTCATCTGGTCTCAATTGCTCTGTACCATGGCATGGTACCAATCTGAGTCACCACATAGGTTGAATTACTAAACTCCGATTATCAAAATCTAAAGGAACACACTCGAGTCAGAGGGACAAGAAATCATCCCGAGGAATTTCAGCCACAGGTAATCGCTTCTGACTCAGGGAAGTGAACATGCACCGTATACTAGAAGTCATGCCCCTCATTCTCAAAACTTCTCACCGCGTACCACTTCTGGCCATATACCCTATCCTGGGTCACTACATGTGACGAATCGATGCGCAACCATTCATTCTCATAATGCGAACGCAATTTACAAATCGGTAGCCCTCTAGGAAGTCAATGCCCAACTTCCCTCTTTGGGAACAAGGCCTTGCATTTCACATATTTGGCATAAATGAATCATTCTGATTGGTGGATACCTCACGCCTTGTCTACATCGACCTTATCCAATAACTAGTGATGATGTCACCAACATATTAAACCAAGGCCATTGTTTGCTTTAACATATTGTGGTCGAATCCCTAATTCCCATAAATATTATGTGACTTAAGTGGAGCACTCATCTAACCGTGTCTTATGACCGCACTAGATTTCCATTAATTCACCTCACTATTTCTACTCACACGGGATTTTCGTAACGACCACATATGCCGTCATTGGTACCCTAAAGGTAATTAAGTACCACATCGGGCTATATTTTCTAATTCGTACTAGCTCGGGAGAACGTGCCAATAACTATTCATTGCATTGTTAAGGCTACTCTAGTATACACTGTCGACACCCTGACATAACAATCATGTTTCGATGCCACCCCACCTTAGTCTCCATTTGCATGTCTCCACATGGAATCATCACTCTTAAGTCTCGAATATATTTTCTAGTATATCCCGACACCGAGTATTACCACACCCATATTAGTCATTCTATGACACCCGAGCACCACTCCTAAAAGGATACAAATATCACCTTACCTTAGGGGTTACACCACCCATCTATGCAGATTGGAAAGCCATACTCGGAACGTAAACTATGCGACTATTAATCTGGGGTCATCACCTAACCCTCAACACTGTTGTTACTACATTACTACTACCTCTTTTATCATAATTAATTGGTCTCCTAAGAACACCAAACACATTTCATGCAAAAGTCCCAAAACTCGACAAGTTCTTATCGTCTATGCTTTTATCGTCATAGGTGCAGTCCACTAAGCTTCCAATACCCACGTCGATATCAGTTGGTGCTCACAAAAATACTAGTCTACAATATTCTAACCATAGTACACCTTAATCCTCAAACACCTCAAGACATCACAACATTCGATATTTATCCTCAATGATGCCACGCACAATCTTTCCTATGGGCACCTCAACATGCGTATGAACTACTCACACACTAGGAATATCTCGCACCTAGCCAATACCTCGATGGATAAAACGGGTTTCAATACGTAGATACCAACCACACCTTTATTCCTAACGACTGTGACTATAAGTCATGTACAAACTATAATTAGTGCTACTACATATTATGGCAGGATACAGGACATCGCATGCAACCTATAAACCTCATGGTTCGCCTCACCCAATTCTCAATGAATGCTCAACTATGGAAACAAAAATTTCCTCACTATGCTAATATCACGTAAAGTTCCAACTTATAAATTAACACGACTACACAAATCTTGGTAGGATATGGGACATCGGGGATTTCCTATAAACACTAAGGCTCACACTACGGACGCCTCACGAGATCCTTCTTCTCAATTCCACATTAAAACAAAAAATATAGTTAAACCTAAGTCCTAAACTAAGGAACTAATGTGTTCTCCCCCAAAATCAATACTTATTAATGCCACATAATTATTTAGTCTCCATACATGAGGTATACGACCTTTACCACTAGGTCGTAGTGAACACTACTCACTGTTGACACTAACAATGCTACTCTCTCCTCCAAAGTCATCCCATAACATCTCTCATACAAAAGGTTATGGCGTTGCCACTATTACCCTACACAACTTTGTGTGTTCATCGAAATGATATAAATTACGATATCACCCCAAGGATTGAATTTGCCTTATTACATCACCGACGTTAACTACCCATAAGCGTTGTACCTAAAGATCGTATGTAATTTTAATTACCAATCATTAGTGCCTAGTCGAGACACCTTAATCGTTAAACTCTACTTATGACTATATGTTATATGCAATTCGTGCCACTTGCCCATTAGGAGCCACTTCATTCTATCGACATCTCACATGATTCTATGCCATCGAAATTTAACACAAGCACCTCACACTAATAACTGTGGTGTCACCACTATAGGCTTGCATGGACACCTGTAAATTACTATAATTATAATAAAAAAATGTGAAAGCGATTAATAACCATCAATCTAATCGTGTGACACTTGGCACTAATCTAACTTGTCGTTCTAACCTCTGAGACTTTAGCTTTGAGGACACGAACTAAATCGTCATCAAACTAGCATGACCGGCCCAAACCACAGCGACATCGAAAGATCCAATACCAACCTCACTAACACTCGAAAGGAACCTTGAACCTAGAGCTCTGATACCATTTGTAACGCTCCGACCCGAATTTATGGGTTACCCGTGAGTCAACCCGGTCTGAACCGAGCGTTAGGTGTGAAGTGAAATGAAAAAATCTATATAATATTGCTAGTCTAGTTTTCTTTAATTAATATTTCACTTATTAGCATGCGATTCCAGTTTTAAGAAAAACTACGTGAGGGACCCATGGGGAGCACCCCGAAGTCCAAGTAAACAGAGATACTAAGGCAAATTTAAATGAATATACTTACCTGTATAACACCCTCAAAATATGAAACCGCTCTCAACCTGCCATAACAAAGCGAGAATGCGACATATGCCTAATGGGAATTTACAAGTAGTATAGAAACGGACAGCAAAAAGGATACTCACACACTACAATCACATGGATGCAAATATATATATATATATATATATATATTAAAAAAATACATATTCTAATGCATTAACTGTTTTACTTCCAAAAACCTTGCTTACGGTGATTAATTTAACTTAATCTTGTAAAGACTTCCTTTATTCATAATTAGTATTTCTCACTTTATTTAACGCACCCAGTTCAACACTTGAAACCATTATATTTTATGTATCCAAATCCATTCCTTTACCGGAATCACCCTTTTTTATTCATACAAATTTATTTTAGTATTTTCATTTAAAAGCACCATTTCAATGCACGCATTCACCGTGTTGGAAAATACTTATTTGTTGTTAGAATACCTTACGGATTTACTTGCCCATTTATCCTTTGCTGGAACATTTATTACATTCATTCAAGTTAGGTTGTATTAACACATTTACCACACAACTCATTTCTTGATATGTTCAATATTTCCTTTATCTTCTCTCGAAATCTTCCTATACCACATACTTACACGGGCTCCACACCGACGATTATAAGCGTCATATGCTCTGGCCAGTGATTTAGGGCTTTTCACCCAAGGGCTCTAGGCCCTTCTTATTTTATCGCGGTGTCATCCGAGTTCCTTTTATGTGTTTTAACGTTTTACAAATGTCCACATTATTCTACTTTTCTTTTTACCCGACAGAAGCCAAAACCCAGGACTTTATCGCCTCAACTTGTGTTACACTTTAAAAATTTACCATTTCATATCCTTTATACTTTAACCTCTATTTTTATTCTAAAAATCATATTCGTTTAGCACCACATTGTGTAATACCCTTTCTAACATTCTTATTTTAGAAAAAATGATCCACTTTAAATAAAATTTCCAGTTTACCATTTGCTTCCAAAATAAACTTTTACTCCATTTTCACAAGTGTTAATTTTCTAAAAACATAATTAAGTCATTCACACTAACTTCTTAAGTGATCTTAACCCTTTAACACATTTTTACACTTGGGGTAATATTTTACTTAATTGGAAAAACTTTTACACCATTAATTCTTATTTAGTTCCATAAGTGTTAGTTCATTACAACATTACTAAGTTACATACTAACTTTTTCATTTTTACCCATTAATACTGAATGAGCACCTTTTTTATCGACATTTCCCAAACACACATTTCTTTAATTTTTCATTTAAGAAATACATTCACACATAGACTACTTTTATAAGAAAATTGCCATTTCTTTTTATTTAACATGTAGTCTTATAATCTCATGTCCATCATATTCCAATTTCACACACTTTGAAGACTAAAGTTTTAACTTTTCTTATTTCATGATTAAACCCAACAAAGCCTCCTTTAAACTTGTCCATATATTTATTATCAACATACTACAAGTTTATGTGCTTGAGAAAGTGGACTTTAAATCCTAAAATCCTATTAAATGGATTGAACACACATTTTCCTTCTAGAAATCTATATCATTTGAAACAAACGTGCTCTTCAAGTGATAAAGACACTTTTAATTTCCTTAAACTCAATAAATAATATTTTCAACAATTTTACGCCATAAAAATGTCTATTATTTCCTTTTACCAGAAATCCACATAAATAATATTTTCTTATATTTTTATTTTTCCCTAAAAATGTCTATTTTTAGTTTTACTAGAAAACTACACAAATAATAGTTTCTTATATTTTTATTCTCCATAAAAATGTCTATTTTTAGTTTTACTAGAAATCCACACGAATAATATTTTCTTACATTTTTTTCTTTGTAAAAATGTCTATTTTCAGTTTTACTAGAAAATTTATCATTTTATTAATAGAAATCCTACTCTTAATACTTAACAATAACAAGAATACAAATACAATGAAAATAGAGTCTTTAAGCTAAGAGTAGATTTTTCCCCACCTCAAATGAAGCTCTAACAATGAAAGTCATGAAATACCAAGGAAGATGACAACCCCCACCTCCTAAAGTGGCCTCAAGAGGGGTTGTTTAGATCCACCAAATTTACCTCCAAAGAGCCCCCATCAAAACCCTTTACAAACTCCATGAACACTCATATTTATCTTCTTCCAACTCCCAACATACATCTTCATATTCGTAGTTCTGTATCAATAATAGGAGAAATGTGTATTTTGGTGTGAGTGTAACTATTACATTAAAGAAATCAGATGGCCTACAGACCCTTAAGGAGAGAAATGGTGAGAGTATTTGAGAGAGATGGAGAAAATAGCTAAGGCAGTGGGAGTTCTCTCTGTTTCACACCTTCCTTTTAAGCTCAAAATAAAACGTAACATATATAAAATAAACTCACTGATTCATCCTCATTGTTAGGCTCCAAGAGCTGACCTGCACATTTGATTTACGGTTCAAAATAATAACAACACAAATGGCAGAACTGAAATCGTCAAGTCATCATTCGAACGATAACCTCGTCATTCGAATGAAAAAAGCCCATTTCTTTGAACAACCATTCACGCGACATCCTCTTGTTGTTCTAACGACATATCATTGTCGTTTGAATGACCCCTTTTTCTTTTTCTTTCATTTTTCTCGAATCTTATCCCCAATTCTTCCATAATTACAATTAACCTCTCCTCAATTATAATCAATCCGTAATTTAGTCAATTTACTGGGGTGGGATATCATAGATGAGCACGCAGAGCATTTTTATATGGTGTTATAGATGTTACGAGACCATGAATAGTATGCCAAATTCGAGAAGGGATGATTTTGGTAACGAGAGGTGCAGTTTTTGGGCCACATTGTGTCTGATAAGGGAATTGTTGTTGATCCAAGTAAGATATCGACGGTGAGGAAGTGTGGATAGTCCACAACACCGATCGGGGTTCGTAGTTTTCTAGGTTTAGCCAAATACTATCTTCACTTCATTATGGCTTTCTCATAAATTGCGGGTCCGTTAACAAAGCATATTTGAAATGGGGTGCTATTTGTTTGGGATGATCACTATCAGTTATCTTTCGATGAGCTAAAGGACAAATTGACTTAAGCACCTGTGCTCGCATTACCTAGATGAGGAGTGGAGTACTGTGTTTATTTAGATTATTCCTTGTAAGAACTTGGGGGTGTATTACATCAGGAGGAGATGGATATAGCATATGCCTCTCACAAGCTTAATCCCCACGAGTGGAATTACCCCACACATGACCTTGAGTTAGCAGCGATCGTGTTTGCCTTAAGGATTTGGAGGCATTACCTTTTGGGAGAGAAGTTTACCTTGTTCATGGACTATAAACTACTTCAGTATCTGTTCACGTAAAAGGAATATGAGGTAGAGGAGATGGCTAGAGTTCATGAAGGATTATTGGTTTAATATTCAGTATCATCTTGGGAAGGCTAACATGGTGGTGGATACGTTGAGCTGATGGCCTACTGGGTAGATAACAGATGTTTAAAAGGTAAAGTGTAGGAAGTGTCGACTTAACAACGAGGTTGTTAGGGATTGTATATCCGTATTAGCTATTATTCCTAAGATTATTATACTGGTGGTGAAGGGACAGACATGGGATTAGTTTTACCAGGACAGAGTACGCATGTTGTTAGTTGATGGAGATAAGTCTTTTTTGATTAGTTCTGAGGTAGGCTTGCACTACGATAGAATACTCATTGTCCAAAGGATAAGTATTTGAGACATGCGGTGATGTTGGAGTCTCATGGGTCGAGGTTTGCAGTACATCTCAGAGGGGATAAGATATACCAGGATATGCGTAGGAAGTATTGATGGTCGGGGATAAAGTGGGACATAGCGGAGTTTGTCTCGAAGTGTGCTACGTGTCAACTAGTGAAGTTAGACCAACAAAGATCGATAGGAATGTTGCTGCCACTAGAGGTAACAATGAGGAAGTGGGAGATAATCTCTATGGATTTCATGACTCCATTTGGGTAATAGTATATTGGTTAACTAAGGTGGCCCATTTTCTATTGGTTTGCATAGATTTTGAAAGAGGTAGTATGTGAAGTTGTTTATTGTTGAGATAACGAGGCTATATGGGGATCCGATTAATATTGTGTCGGATCGGGATGATTTTTGTATCCAACTTCTAGCAGAATTTTAAGGAGGCTATGGGCACGGATTTATGTTTGAGTATAGCGTATCTCCCATTGAGAGATGGGCATATAAAACGAGTTAATCAGATGTTAGAGGATGTGCATACTCGACTTCAGGGGAGGATGGGAGCAGTACCTTCTATTGGTGGAGTTTGCGTATAATAACTCCTACATGTTCACCGTCGACATCGCACCATTTGAGGCACTATATGGACGGCTTTCTCGTTTGCCCGCTTGTTGGTTAGAGGTGGGGTACAACAAGTTGTTAGGGCCAGAGATGATTTAGGATACCACTACCAAGATCGAGTTAATTCGAGGGAGCATCCATATAGCTCAGGACAGGCAGAAGAGTTACGTCGATGTAGACAAGTAGCACATAGAAATCGATATTGGTGACCAAGTTTTGGTACGGGTGTCTTCTATGAAGGGAGTCATGAGGTTTATCAAGAAAGGGAAGATAGCTCCGAGATATGTGGACATTTTTTATTATCGAGAGGGTGGGACCAATTGCATATAGGTTGGGCTTTTTAGAGCAGTTACAGCGGATTCATGATGTATTCCACGTGTCATTGCTGAAGAGGTACGGGAGAGTGAGAGGGCTTCTTGGAATCTTCCATTGGTGGAGATAAACTTGCAGCCAAATATCTCGTACGAGGAGAGGCCGGTGCGATACTTAATCGTAGTGAGCGTAAGTTGAGGTCTAAGGTGCTACCCTTTGTTCGAGTTCAGTGGGGGCACCATAATATTGAGGAGTTGACGTAGGAGCGAGCGTATGATATAGGAGAGTAGTATCCAAAGTTATTAAATGAAGGTATGTCCGAATTTTGAGAAACAAATTCCTTTCTAAGAGGGGAAGTATGTAACACCCCATAATTTTGAATATTTATAATTTAATTAATTTGTTTATTTTTTAAATCACACGTGTGCCATAATTTAATTGAATTAAATATTATATGTTCATTAAATATTGATTCGGAGATAATGATAAATATTTATGGAATCACTTTAATAAGTGCGTAGTAAATAACTTATCATAATTGTTATACGTCATAGTGAGTGATATCGACGTGATCAGTGGCAGATCCAGGATTTTTGGTCAACCGGGGCCAAAGTTTCGAGTGGTACTGGGGGTTCGGGGGCGGGAGCCCCCGAGACACTTTTTGGGGTTATTTCGAGTTTATACAAATTATAACTTTATTTTGAGTTTTATACAAATTATAGTTCATCCAAATTGACTACAAATTATATGTTTCGAGTTTATTTGGAGTTTTTTTGCGGCATATATATTTGGGACACAAATTATAAAAATTTGACAAGGTTTAGAGTTTTAATTAATTACAATCTTATACCCTCTATTTTGAATATAATTAAAGTTATACCTTAAAGTTTGAAATTTTACCAAAAAACCCTATATATATATTTTTTTTTTTTTCAAAAATTGAAGCCTTGGTTCCCATGTGGATCTGCCCCTCGACGTGATTATCTTATATCTCAACCTGGAGTTGTGTGTAGACTATAGTGAGGTCGAGATAGGAAATTTATGTAGAGTGACTCAGATGACTATTTTGAGGTCACACTTAATTCTGAATGGGCCGAAATAAGCGGAATAGAGTACCTCGGTGTACCGATTAGGTTTCAGGGCATTTTAGACCAACCTCACATCACATTAAGGCATTTTGGTCATTTGGGAGTCTAGGGTTGAAAGAAATCCGAATTTAAGAGGATTATATCAACCCCTTTGTAATAGAGGCTAGGGTTACAACACTTAGGAGAGAGAAGAGACTATAGGAGAGGAAGAAGACATAAACCCTAGGATATTCCACACCATTTTGCATCACCAATGTTGTCGAAATTGAGATTAGATCAAGGGAAGAGAAACATCATCATCTAAGAATGAAAATCAGACCTTCTATTACAATGCAAATGTTTATCTTGCAATGCTTTTAAGAATGTTATATTAGCTATGGTTGTTCAGGGTTAAATTACATAATTTGGGTGAATTCCTTGGGATTTATATACGTTGTAATTCATGATATGGGTTAGGATTTGTGTTAGAATTAATTCCTCTGCATTGATATTATAAAATCTGAGATTACATGATGATGAACTTTAAAGAAATCTGGAAATCTTGATGAACATGCATGAAGAACATCAAAACTCGAGTTTTATGATTTATGGAGATTAAATCTATTTATGGTTAGATTTCTTGAAGGTTTGATGTTATATGTTTGTTAGAAACTGTTTATATACATATATTTGATGATGGGTTAATTTATACAGGAGTTTTGGAATGATTAATGGAGTTTATGTTTAATATAAATGGTGAAAACTTATAACAGCAACGAAGAAGACAAAATGTCAGATGCAAATGGATTCGGATCCATGATCGAATCGATTCGGGAGGGCGCACCAATTTGAATCATAGACCTAATCGATTCGACTCCCTTATTTCACTAAGTTTGAACATTTATGTTATATTTTTTCATGGAACTAATTACGGAAAACTTTTAAGATGGTTTATTAATGATATAGAGAGTTGAACAATATCAGTAGACATATAGTTATGGTCTGGCTTACTCTTAATGGGGGTAGGATTAGGATTAAGTCCGATGAGAGTTAAAATATTGTGTTACGTAACGGGAATTTACGAATTTGGTTACGGTAAGAGTAAATGATAACCTAAGGTCTATATTAGTAGGTTTGTGATGTTTAACTACTGAAATTGCTTAAGGGATAAGGAGGGCCCTCATTATGTGAATGATGCTCAGAAATTAAGAAAAGAACAATAAGTGTGAATTATTAATACGTTAAGTATTCGAGAAATATAAATACTATGTACCAATACATTGTGGGTAGTGTGTATACCTATACTGTATATATATATATATATATATATATATATATATATATCTATATATATATATATATATATAGGTTGTGTGAACACCTATTATGTGCTTTTTTACATGTGCGAACATAGCTAAGGTGCCTACTATAATGGGAGGTTTCGCATAGTGGGCGTGTAACAACTCGCGTAATTTTGGGCTATTTTAATTAATTTTTGGAAAATGGAGGAAAATAAAGTTTTTGATAAAATTATTTTTATTGCTCAAATATGTTGGTTATTATTTTTAAAGGAGAGAATTTCAAACGGTTTTGAAAACGGAGGTAAAACGGATTTTAAAATGATTTTTAAATGTTTTTAACTCTTGGAGTTGTTTTGACTTCCAGCTTTTCATTTATTTGCCTTATTTAAAGGAGTCTTTTGGATTACAACTCTTCATTTCTTTGCATTATAAAAGGAAGTCGTGGGCAAGCCTTTTAACCTACTTTTGGCTCAAATTTTGGCAGTAAATATATTTTCTATTCCTCTTCTTTTTATATACTTTGGCCCTTGAGATTTGTGAGTTCCAACCTTAGATTAGATGTGTTCTTGGGGCTATTTTGTTAGAGATTCTTGGAGGAGCTTTTGCAGATCTTTTGTGTTGATCTTGAGGATGTGATTATTGGTTTCTCATCATGGTTTGAGGTATGGAGTTTTACACAATATGCTCCTTAAATCTTGCGAGTGTTATTCTCTTTGAATTCTTGTTAATTGAACTCATATCTGAATTGATAAATTCATTGAAATCTGGAAAATAATTGTTGAAATTATTTTGATTCGTGTGGTATCATTATATTATTGATGAGCACGTTGTCATGAGATTTTAATATGGCACGGATGTTGGGCACCCGCCAAAATTCCTGTTTCCCGTGCTATGGCTTGATAAAGCATATACGGATGTGGTGAGGCTTGGTGACCCGGTTAAAGTGTTGTTGAGAAATTATATTGATAAATGCTTTGAGATTTGCATTTCGATTTGAATATTCGTACTCGTGTTGTTACGTTTTATTCATTGTTAATCCGTATTTGTTGAGCATAATTCCTGTCGTATTGTGTACTTCCCCATATTTTCTTTTAGTGGCAGGTTAGCGCGGATTTTGGGGCTCTATGGAGATTGATTTTAGCGAGGATTATTTGGGAAATATTTGTATTATTTTGATGTATAGAGCTTTGGAGATTTCTATTTTTATTCGAGTTAGATAGTTGTAATTTTAATTCGAGAGACTTGTTGTAATGGAAGAGATTGAGATTAGTGGATTTATATTATTGTGGGTTTATTTAGATGCTCTATACCTTGTCACTTGTGGATTTGGATTTATTTTATCGCATTAGCACTCCGTTCGCTCTCTCCGGGCGGGCGGGGTGTTACAGGGCCCAGCTTGACAATTCCAGCAGGGTCCGGATGTGTTCCCCAAAACATAGAACTTTGGGCGGCTCACTTTATGAGAGTGTATTAGTGGGACTGGCAAGTCGTCTGGGTACGCTAGGTATGTCCGTAGCCCAAAGGATTAGAACTATGCTCGCCTCCATTATGTGTTATCTGATTTGTGGTTCAAGGTGACATTCTGAACCGATAGCCCTTGATTTAGTATGAGAGGTATACGAACTTGATGGAAGAGTATGAATGCATCGTGGTTGCCATTTAGAGGAATGTTGTAGTTGTATATATATATATATATATATATATATATATATATATATATATACAAGTGTGATTATTTTACTTTTGTGTGATGTTAGAAAAGATAGATAGTGTATATCTAAAAGTGACTTAAGTAAGAGAAACTTAATTAACAATTCAATAACAATATTCAAATAATATTTATTATTAGTTTTACGATAGCGTATCATACGGGAGGTACAAGTGAGATAAACTTGTTGTGGTTGTTAGGTACTCGTGTCAAGTTAGGTTGGGTAACATAACTAGGGGTAAAATAGGGGACGCTAGGTGTGCACTGTAATCGAGAGGTGAGGAATTTAAGGAAGTGTACTTGAAACTAACATGTTTATCTAATAACATTTATTTCATGGATGTGTAGCTGAAGGATTTGTATAGACGCTTCAGTTAATTCCTTCCTAGATTAGTATTCTTGATCCTTTATTTCAGTTGGGCATGTTACTCGTTCAGCATAGACATTGATTTCAGATTTATTTACCAGACTCTATATGTAGATTATTTTCATTTCAGTTAGACTCATGATTGGGATATTGGTTTTGTAGTTGATGGTCTATTCGGCATTTATCATTTATCTATTTATCATGCGATGCTTCAGGCTTCTATATTTTTGTGGGTGAGTTATATTATTTTATTTTCACATATTGCTACCTTAATGAAAGATAAAATTTGGCACAGGCTTGATGTAATATAGGTGGTTAGCAATTTAAAAAGTTTCGATAGTGTTGCTAATGAACCAAGCATATCATTTCAAAGAATAATTTCATATATAAGCAATTCCATCTCAATACAACCTATTACTCAAGGCATGCAAGCTATACATCATAAGTCCCCGATTGATGTCTGAAATAAGTCAAAGAAATAATCACTACACTTTTGAAAATTGTTACTTTATTTTATTGTAAAATAGGATCTAATGTACTAAAAAAATAACTTGTTTTGAACATGTATAAGCTCATCCCCACTCACCTAAACCTACCATAAACCCTCCCTAACGCCTCGACCCTAAATATACTTATTTTTTTAGGAAAACAAAGAGTCTCAGTCGACTTAAAGTGACTTTCAACCAGCTGAAAGTTTTGAAAACACTTTGATCCATCTCATCTTCACTTTGATCCTTCCCATCTTTTACAATGCATTCTGGGGGAGTTTCAGCCGATTAAAAGTTGTAGAATGTGTGTTTTAATATCGGTAACTTCTTCCTAACATTCTACCCATTATCTCATGAGTTCTTTAACTTTTACAAACCTATGGCTTCCCTAACAAACTGTGACACCCTGCCTATTTGAATAACGGGTGATCAATCCTTTACTAAAAAAAATAGGAATCTCATATGTTTCATTCTTAGCATTACTATCGAAAACATCTTAATTACTAATAACTTATTAGGCCTAGTGTCAAAATTTTAAAATCTTTTTAACTTGCTTATATAAAATTTCCATTCACATAACCAACCAAGCATATAATGAAACACACACTCACTAGCATAAATAAATTAACTGATCTCTCGGTAAAAGTCACAATACAAATAATCCAACTAAATGAAAGGAAAGAATCAAAATAAAATAAGTACCAACTAACTGGGCGACATGTTCGATATAACTCTGAAGTACCTCTTATTGAGATCTCAAGGGTAAAATAATCTAATTAATCCCTATAAGTATCCACAGCTATTGCAGCATCATTTGACTAGAATGATGATTAAGTCAGGCATCCCTATGGCTGAATACCTAAAACTTTTAAAAATATTTTGATACAGGTCAGAGCCCAAAATCTTTTGAAAATATTTTTTAAGTGTTTAAAATACATTTATAAATATGTCATATAATCTTTCATATTTAAATCGGTGTCACACTCCCATTAGATGCCCCTCGCCATGCATCTATAGTTCACACCTAACGCATGTATTTTAAACACCCTAGTTGCGCTACCCAGCCTAACTAGTACAATGCTCATCTTAGTCTCATACGCTGCCTTATGCCCCACGTATACTTTTATTCAACTTGGAATTCACATTGAGATTTTGCATCTGCTTATTCATTATAAATCTCATTTATAATACTACCAATTCATTTCACATAACTTCACTCTAGTTATCAACTCAATATTCCCTCATTAGAGTCATGTACCTGTATATATTTATGTCACACTTATATACGTATTTACAAATAGCATTATCGAGTTATCCTCCTGAATGCATATAAATTTATTGTTCGTAATATTCTTTAATTCATCTGTATATATATATATATACAAATCACATCAAGTACACACACACACACACACACACACACACACACACATATATATATATATATATATATATGTATATATATGTATATGTATATATATCGCTATATAATAATAACTACAATCCCTCCGAGCATTACCTCACTGGATTGTAATTATCCCTCCGAGCATTACCCCGCTGGATGTAAATCTCTAGCATGCTATCATGCACCAAGGATATATACCTCTACCTGGGCCACCAGTAAGAATTTCTCCACCGAACCTAAATCATAACGTAAATAAAAGGCGATCATAGTCTTGTGTCAGTCGGTCATAACCATACCACATTAGTCCACTTGGACTCAAAACTCACATAGGGTGGTCGTACATAGACTTATGATCTTAAGGATCGGTATTACACCTTCTGGGATTTGCCAGGAGAACAACCACTACGCGCAACCTCCACCGATACTATCTCCATAGACTGTTCATATATATATATATATATATATATATATATATATATATATATATATATATATATATATATATATATATATACACACACACACACACACACACACATGCGCTAGGGTATGCCCATGCCTAAAGGAACGACGAACACTTTTAAAAAGCTGCATCGATTCAAACTTTTAATCATAGAATTTATCATATAACACAAATATGTGTACATGGTTTAGAAAATTTGAACAAAATTTCCTCTATTTATAGGACTATCCACCTGTTTAAGAAACCAAACCAAAACTACTCAGCTATACAAATAGTCCATCCCGAACATTATATAAACCAAATCATCTATTTATGACTATAATAGACTTCGGATATGATTACACAAAAAATCATTATTGGAAACTTTACTAACAAAATGATGATTAAAATAATGCTTGAACACAATGATAAATTTTCAATCTAATAAAAAATACAAGTGGTCGATTGATTAAACAACTTACGACACATCTGTAATGGGTTGGGATGGGGATTAAAGTTGAACGGGATCCCAAAATAAGGCTTATAATTGACATGTTCTCCTTTTATTTATCATAATCAGAAAATTAAACATAAAAAAATAGGCCAATAAATATATAAAAATTAACTTAATGTGTGAACAATCAACCAAACATAATACACAATGTGCGTGCTGGTTCTAGGTGAGGAATATTTCAAGATTTCAATAGAAGTGCTTTTAACTTGAGTTGGATATTTACATCTTCGACATTGTAATTCAAATACTCGGTGCAGCCCTACGTTTACTTGTATCTTGCACCTTTGGAATCAATAGCATTCGTCTAAACTGAAGACAGATTCAATCGAAAATAGAACAAAAAACTCCCTCAATATGAAGACATATTCAGTAGTGGTGGGGGCAGGGGGTGTTATCCATCAATGTGTGTGTGTCACTGTGTAACATATATCACTCATTACAAAAATTAAATGATTTCACTTACCTATAAAATATGTCCCAATAGCCATCCCTAAGCTAGTTAAAATGTTGGTAGAATAATGGCTAAATCCAAAGGCATCATGTACACTTTTGTTAAAACCATTAGAAGACTACGAAGTTAGAGGACAGGTTGTCCCTACAATTTCCTGAACCGCAATCTAAAAAAAATACATAAGCTTAAGTGCAAAGAGGAAATCAAGAGATTGGTATGTCACTGATAAGCTTGAGTGCTACACAGATTATATTAAAGCATGATATACTTATTTTTTCTTTAAAACGTTCCACATAGATTATATTAAATACTAATATGCCATGATAAGCGCAGTATCATAAGATTGGTCTGCCGATTTTCTCCATATTAATCACAAACAACCATTTTCGTGAATAACCACATACAAGACAGACAACCATTTTAATCTAAGATGGCAACCATTTTAGTACATATCTCATGGAAAATTTGATACTTAAGGTTGTATTATTCAAGCGCAAGACAAAAACAAAGCAGGATACTTAATCAAATGCCAAAATCAAATACATTAATTAAGAGCACAAGTAACTAAGAATACTCCAAACTGTTTAATTATATCATAAATCAAAATGATAACTTTGACAATTTACATTTATTGTAGCAATTAGTTATAACATAGGGTATGGTTCGCACTGGAAAGGGGAGGGATTTAAGATGGAGCAAGTAGGGTTTTGGGGCAGAGTCATAAAAATAATAAATCAGAATCACTTTCCTTGAAAACTAACTCATAAATTGAAATCACGGACTCAATTAAAATAATGCAGTACATTGAAGAAATAATAGTTTGTTTAAATTTCAAAACCTCATGTGTACATTAAGTGAAACAACAATTAAAGGTCGACAAAAAAATATTATAAATGATAAAAATTTTCTCGTGTTAGAGGATAAAAGGAAAAAGGAAATGTACATAAATGTCCTAATGTTTAAAACTTAAATAAGAAACATATATTTGAACTTAGAAATATTTCAGGCACTTACGAGTAAATCGGAAAATGGAGATGACTTTGTAATGAATGAAATTGATAAAAAAGATACTTTGTTTATACAGTAGGTCCAAAAAATTAAACAATGACTAACTCAGTCATCTTAAAAATTACCTTACATGAAGATGTATTACACCAACTTTAACTGTGTTTGCTTTATTTTATTTTTCCTAAAACAAATGGTAAGTAAATTGGTGGAGTAGTAATCCATGGAGTAGCATATAAACTAAAAAGTATACTTTTATTAACAACGAATGCAAAGAAACTTTAAGGACAAATCATAACAGTAGTGTTTGAAATATCCTCGAAATAACAGAAATAAAGTGAAGACATAACCTTGATTGCAGATTTATTAATGTGTGCTCTAACTAAAATGACAATTTTTCACACAATCACTGGACGTATTCTACGTGAAGACAGTCCTATATTGAAACATCATTAAGAAAAATCAAATAAGTTTTTAAATGGACGTAGTCTCATAAAATTAATGATAGACTTATGCATAACTTTGAGGTATTTTAACTAAATAACCTTCAAAATAATGCATTCTCACTTTTTTTAATCATATTCAAATTTCACCATGAAAGAATACATGTTTCACCGTCAAAGATTACAAAACAGAGTAAAAAACGAATGATAACTAATATCATATTTTAATAAATTAATCTAGTGACACATAATAGTGATAGAAGATATAAAACTTTAGATGAACGCACCAAAAAATTTATAAACTTGAAACACATGACTAGGGGAATAGAAACCATACATCCAATACTATATATGTTAAAATAACAATCTATATGTACTCCGCTTCAATCAACTTAATAAATTTATTCCCCAACTTCACCTAATTAGGGGTGGGGATGTAAACATAATAAATTAGTACAAAAGCTCCCATTACCAAATTATCCACCTAAAAAACCAAAGCTATGAAATCCAAAACCTTAATTAAATGATCTTGACTCATAACATTTGGGTTTTCATCAAGGTAAGCCACGACTAATGATCATTGTGACCATTTGCAATAAAAAATGTTGTCAACAATTTAAGTGATTTCCTAGACTCAAAAGAAAATAACAAAACTTTATATATCCTCAATGCCTAAATGTATAAATGGGTGTACCTCATAGTAATCCTTTGTAAAATGATGCACTTGTGAATCTTCAATTTTGAGTTGGCTTCAGTTGGTCTGGTTTCCCCTCTAGCTGTAATTACTAATACTTTTCTAGTATGCTAAACAGTCGCATTATTCAACTGATTTTTTTTACCTCTAAGATGTAGGAGTTGCCAAGCTTGTAATGTATGAAGTCTAAATTTTACTTCTTTTAGCCCCATGCTTCTTGTGGTTATTTGGTGTTGGTACCAATCCATATAGAATAATTTAGTGAATAACTAATAGAGAAGGCTTTAGCATGGGCACACATACACACACACACACACACACAGACATAAACATGCACACCACAAACAGACTCGCACACATTCAAGCCTCATTTTCATAATGTCCTGTTAAAATGGACTCGACTCATATTGTTTGCATTCGACCCAGCACTCATTATAAGTTCTACCAAGAGGGTCATTGACAATATGATAAGTTAACAATAATTATATAGTAGCGACATAATATAGGAACCATTAGCTAGTCTTTTTCATAAGCCTATAGTAGTAAAGGTGACCATCAAATGCCTGAGTATATCATTGTAATGCCTGAGTAAACTAATATGAAATAACATAAGGTTCTACACACCATAAAGAGAAGCCTACAAATATAACTAAACACAAACACTAATATATCTCAACTCACAACTAAGTTATATAAACTACTCAGATGAAATGGACTCTGCTGGCCATGAGAAGTTGTAGAAGATTTTTATTTTTACATAAAGAAGCTGCAAACGTATGAACAAAATTATAATATCAACCTTCTAAGAAACCCTTGAATTGTCAATCCAAAGTTAGGCAAACACTAAAAAAAAGTAAATACCTGTCATATGCATTACATAAGACTAAAAAATAACCCAAATTACTCCTACAAAAAAAAGAGGGAAATAAACTATTGAAAATAAAAATAGAAAATCAGAAGCTACCTGTAAGGATATTACCCAGACGACTCGAAATGCAAAAAACAAGCTCTCCCCCCCCCCCCCCCCCACCCTAAAATCTATAAATAGATACAATAAAAGGAAAAATAGTATACCTATTTAGGGTTTGAAGTATAATCACGTCTTGATCTGCAAAAGAAAAAATAAACAACAAAACCTAAAAAATAATTAGATCCCAAAACATAAAGAAATCTTAAAATAAATGAACAAACATGAACATAAACATATCTTAAACAAATACCTAAATTACAAAGCTCTAAGAAATCAAAATGAAACTGCATTCAATACCCCCTACAATGAAACGTTTAAAGCTGAAGATGAAACCTAACATGTAAATGATCCTAGATGAATACAAATAGTGGATGAATATTTAATGATTTAATTCAGATTATCATTGTCTAAAAATGTAAATAATATCTAAATCTAAATCACTCAAAACATTTTCATAACCAAACATATTCTATGACGATCATTAAGAAGGATCGAGAAAGAAGAAACACACAAAAACGGTTTCGAATTTTTTTAACCCCAATAAATCATGCATTATCATAATTACAAAATCACACCAACAAAATTATAAAACCCGCACAAAAATCGCACCATGTAAAGAGAGAAAAAACCATACCCGAGGCTAGTAGCAGAGAGAAAAGAGAAGGCATAGGGGTGGGGTGGGGCAGAGAGAAAATAGGGTATGGGTTGTTGTCGAAAGAGATGGGAGGTTTTGTGTTGTGGGACTGATATGAATTTTGGTGCATGTATGTGAGTGTGTGGTGAGAAATTGTACATTTTGGTGTGTCTTTACAAAAATAGCCTTGTGTTTGAATTAAAGTGAAAGAGGGTGAATTAATTAGTGAGAAAGAAAAGAGGGGTAATTCAATGATTTGAGGGGAAAAAGAGGCATTACAGGACAAAAGAAAGTTATGACATATAAGATGTCTCTTATGACATCATAAGTTAATCTTATGACTACATAAGATTCATCCCTTATTATATAGAAATATCTCTTGCCACTGAACCCAAAGCGTAACGTAAATAGGAGGTGATCATAGTCTTGTGTCAGTGGGTCATAACCATACCACATTACTCCACTTGGACTCCAAAATCTCATAGGGTGGTCGTGCATAGACTTATGACCTTGAGGATTGGTACTACACCTGCTGGGATTTGCCAGGAGAGACTGCCCACTGCACGCAACCTCCACCGATAGTATCTCCCTAGAGTAGGTATGTTTACACACACACACACACACACACACACACTGACTAACCGTGCACATATCACTCGTAGCACTAGCGTAACTTTTACGAGTCTAAATCCGACTCCCAAGTCCATAAGTAGTAACTTACTTATTTTTATATCACAATTATATTTCATTCTTGACACTAAACCTATCTCAATCCATCTTGTATCCCAATTCCATTCGAGTCCATTAATATATTTTCGAGCATCGTTTACCCTAAACGGTCCTAAATTTATACCTTGATTTTTATTCCCAACTAACCCCTAGGTAATACGATATTCCAAAAATCCCCAAAGTCCTAACTATCCTGTATAGAACTTAAAAAATAACCAAGATCCCAACCGAATCAATAACACATCAAAACACCTAACCTAAGCTGAGTAGGGTACTCGAACCGGTTTGACTTGAAGGCGAACCGATTCGCCCCTAAGTTTGGCTAAACGGGATTGTATTCTTTAATTCAAAGTACTAACCAATTAATCCACCAAAATCAGTCCCAAATAATATCCCAATACAATAAATATAATATTTCCCTATCAATCTCAACCACAAGGGTACAGGTTTCTATGATTTAATTTCCTTTAATATCAATCCAATTCATGGGATTTAACATCAATTATGCAGAATCAATCCTTACTTTAATTCTAATACAATTTTCTAAATTCATTAATCAAGATCACCTATAATCATAATTCAATTTCGGAATTTCTTTATAAAGAATTTATCTTTCATATAGGGTTCAATTCTCAGATTTTATAGTGTATAATCATCAATCACATTTTATGAGATCATTTTCGAAAAAACTCATTTTGACATGTAAAGCCCACCCAAAAGATCATATTCATTTTTCATGTTATGAACTAAAACACAACATATAATATCATAGCAAGTAAAACACTTGCCTTAAACTGTAGAAAATTCTAAATTTTCTTCTTACGATCCTTAATACGCAATGATCCAAGCCCCCAAAGTGTTTAATATCCTCCCAACATGGTGTTCATGAGTTTTCTCTTGATTTTCCCATCTCTATTCATCTCTCTCTCTCTCTCTCTCTCTCTCTCTCTCTCAAGGTTAGGTGATTTAGAATGCTCCATTGTCTACCTTCTTCATCTAACAAACTTTTATCTCTCCCATAATCCCGAAATTAGGTTAAATAATATTATTAAAATGACCTGAATATCCTTGTGTTGGTCTCGTATAACTTAAAAAGTCCTCGGAACCCGATTACAGTCCCTAGGTACCTAATCATGACTATCTCGACCCATCTCGAATCATCCGTGACTTGAAATCACCATCCGAGTAACCTATTATTAATTTACCATCTTATTTCCAACACGTCCCCGTATGCACGTCCCAAATGAAATACTATCAACCCTGTCGCTTTTACCCACTTACGACGTAATATAAAATAATACAATGTTATCTACTTATCCACTAGTAAACATAATAACACATAAATATTAATCCAATATTCTCTAAATTATATTTATTCATTTTTCTTTATTTCTCAATTTAATTAAATTACTATGACATGTGTTACATACTCCTCCCCTTACAAAGGAATTTCGTTCGTGAAATTTGGATATGTCTGGTAGTAGATACTTTAGATCATTAACCACACGACATCCTCTATTGCCCCAAAACAAATCATAATAACATTATGGTGCCACCACTATACAACCGTTAGTGGTACCATCCCATTTAAAGGCCTACTCACTACGGTCGAAGACTAGCGACAACCCTGTTTAATTCATTTCATACATATATACTCTATCATTCTTAAGGTCTCACCTTGATGACGATACGCAAAACTATCGTGAACTTGCTAAAAATGCTCCAATAATATGAGCCTATACACCACTCGTTCTCTCATCTCAATACAGGGAAAAGACCCCATTTCTCTGGGTTCCAACTTTTCTTCAAGCCAAATCACATAACTCCCTTAATGGGAGACGCTCGTAATGACACCTGACCACTCATGTCAGACTTCAAAAATTTTGGTTCGTGGAGACATAACACTTACTACATTCTTTAACTACACGAAATAATTTATGATTAACTCAATCCTTA
Source organism: Sambucus nigra (assembly GCA_949130495.1). Taxonomy (NCBI): domain Eukaryota; kingdom Viridiplantae; phylum Streptophyta; class Magnoliopsida; order Dipsacales; family Adoxaceae; genus Sambucus; species Sambucus nigra. The sequence goes on along the minus strand of OX422207.1, from coordinate 301,451,838 downwards.
TCGACGGAATATGAATCACGTCTAGCCCGGAAAGCTGGTTATCCCCCCACCTCTAACAAACCAAAGGGAGGGATACAAGGTCATTTACAAAAAGCCTTAAAACGCGTCTTTCCAATGATAAACTGGTATGGGTTATTACACGCAACTCTACCAACATCAATTACTTATCCCAATTACCCTAACCCTATCAAGGCCTACTGCAATATAATCAATCATGTATTTAATTCTAACAATGTCCCAAAAGTTTTCCCAACAATAATTTAGAAATTCTAGGGTTAAAAAAGGAAATTTTACATTTTTCTAGGAACCGAACCGGTTCACCACTGAACCAAACCGGTTCACCTCTCTACAGATTCATCTTCTAAATTCAATATTTAGATATACACTATTTAACTGTCTATTATCCCATGCAAATTAAACATTCACATTGGTGCATATATATTTATCTCGCTAATACATATCATTACGGCGTATTTCAAAAGGACCACCGTGAAGCAAGGGCATACTCTACAATTAGTACAAGTACCTCTCGAACTATATAGGGACAAATGGTTCGATACATCTCCTCGAACCTAAAATCAAATAACAAGTAGTGGAGGCGTACATAGTTTTAAGACTTTGGATTACACACATACTCAGCGTGCCGAAATGACCTGCCGAAAACACTAATACACGACACATAGTGAGCTGCCCTAAGTTCTATGTCCTGGAGTACACATCCAGACCTCCTAGAATCGGCAAGGTGGGATCGCCCACTATGCAGGAATCTCCGTGATAGCAAGTAGCGTAGGTATGTTAATGTATATCACCAATCACATAAAAGGTACACACACAACCTATATATATATATATATATATATATATATATATATATATATATATTCAGCAGGTATTTACACAACCTAATTATCATCATGCGTACGTAGTATATATCACTCGAATACTCGCCATACTTTTAATTTACGATTATTCTCACTATCGCATTTAATTGAGTATTATTCTCTACTCTAATGGCCCTAGTGACCCCTTATCCCATTTCAGTAGCTAAGTCTTCCTTACCGTATCAGTCTATAGAATAAGGTCACTCACATTTTTCCATAATTACATTCTCATTCTCTCGAATTACTTACATTATCGTTAATCTCGCCTGATCATCGTCTTAATACTATCGAGAAGACTTAATGCCATAACCCTATCAAGGCCTACTACAATATAATAAATCCCTTATTATATTCAAACAATGTCCCAAAGTTTTTTCGACAAAAATTTAGAAATTCTGGGGTTAAAAAGGGAAATTTTACATTTTTCTAGGAACCAAACCAGTTCGCCTTTGAACCAAATTGGTTCACCTCTCTGCAAATTCGTCTTCTTCATTACGCAAGTGTGTTTTTCACTATTAACACCCACATAACTTACATGTTTCTTCACTAAATTAGGAACCAACCATTTCAATATGCATTAAGATGATTTCCAACATCAACAAAACATCAAAATCTTAGAATTTTCATTCAAAAAGGGCTTTAATCATCTTATCCTCAAGAACCATTGGTTTTCATTATTCTCCATTAATATTCCACATAAACCAAGATTAAATTCGTATATAATAACCCAAAATCTCTAATTTATTATCCTCTACAGATAACAAATTCTTCTACATGCAATTCCTACCCAAACTCGCCTTTAAATCATTCTTTTCTTCCAAGAATTATCCATTTCATCAAACTAGTTTGAAACCCTAATAACATGGGCATTAAAATTCAAAAGATTTATAAATAAACACTCGCCTTTGATCAGTAAGGTTTGATTTCGTGGTTGAGATGATGGATTGATGATCTCCTTTTTCAATCCTCACTTCCAAGTTATTTGTGGTGTAAGATCAAGATGAGAGCTCTATGAATTTCTTCAAAACCTCCAAGAACTCTCTCCTTTTCTTATCTAATGGCCTCTCTTAGGTTTTCAATCTTCTAACCCTAGCCTAACCCTATTATTATTAGATATAAGACTTACAATTTCCTTAGTCTGTTAACCCTAAAATTTTGAATGACTAAAACGCCCTCAATAGGTGCTGGTTTGGTCTAAAATTGACTCGGTCCCCAAACTATACCCCCGGGTATACTATTCTGACTATTTCATTATTTACTCTTCACTTAGTAAATTAAATTCATACTATTAATCATTATCTCACTCTCGATTAATATATAATAATCACATTATTACTCAATTCAATTAAAATACTTCCCTCGAATAATTTAAAATAAAGCTAATTAATTACCGAATTAATTAAATTCAAATACGCAGAAATACGGGTTATTACTATTCTAACTATTTCAACCATGTTGGAACCATTCGTGACCTTAAAATCATCATCCAAGTCACTTCTAAATATGTTTCCCATCTTTACCTCAATTCAGTCTACACGCGACTCCCGGTTGAGATAATTCCAATTACGCCAATATCACTCACTATTTGAATAGTGCCCGATATGTGTGTTTTCAAACAAAACCAATTTTTCTTCGAAAAAGATCCAACTTTTAATTATGCACCAAACCAAGTTGTGACATCCTAATTCTCACTATAAACCAATTTTATCTTCATTAATCCTAAACATGCATCTAGTGATTAAAACAAGTAAAGTAAACTAAAGAATACTCACAACGCCGGATGTACGAGGAAAAAACCCAAAACATGAAAATAACCTCAGATGGCCCAAGCCAGACAATCACTATGAACAATGGTTTTACAAAGACAGATTAGCCTTACACTAAGACTCGATCCCCACGGGTCTTGACGCACCTTCTGATCTTCAACCGTTCTTCAATAGTGTCCACACAGAAATTCCGTCTTCCACGATCTCTGTCCACAAAACACGCGTCCACGTATGTCTCAGTGTCCACCGATATGGCTTTGATACGTCTACGATGTGGAACACGATGTCCGTCGCTTCTTCACCACAAAACCCTTTGTGTTCAATGTGTAGAACAAACAACTTTGGTGCAGCAAGATCACCTAAACATATAAGAATAATAACTAGGATCTTTGCAAACTCTAAGGATGTGTTTAAGACTTTTAAACCTTAGAAAACATGTGCAAACAAGGTTCTGGTTCGTAAAACTTTTTCCAGAAAGCACACCTTCCAAAATTATGATGCAAACACTGTTTAGATAGGATTTAAACGCCGCCTCGAAAATCATGTCATTCGAACGACTTAAGCATGTCGTTCGAGCAACCTTGCGATAGTTTAACTTTCTTTGACTTTCGGATAAAAACGTCTCTTAACAAAGAGATTCAAATTAGTCAAACTCTATTTCGAGCTTATCATCATAAAACGAAGTTTAAACCATTAAAACACTTTTAAAACATTTAAAAACATTTTTCTTTATAAAAATTACATCCTTATCTTTTATAAAATAATTCTGAGCACCATTAATTATACGCATTCATACCTGAGTGATCTCGGAATGAAATTAACTTTGAAGACGAGTAAACTTGCACCAAATAAACATCGGCATGATTATATCTTTGAAGCTTTGTCGCAACGTATTCAATTTCTTCAATACGTCATAGACCAAGTGGGATCGTGACAAAATAAAATTCTCCCTATGACATATTACAAACACAGTTTTGTTCACGGAATTAAGTCAAAATAATACAGGGACTTAATTGGAAATTTATGTCCTTACAAATCTCCCCCTTTGACTATTTCGGGACAAAACTAAACCAGTGAAATACCTAACCGGTCCGTCAAGCCGTATGATGCCTAAATCCCATCCCATAAACCCAAAATCAAAAATACAAGACACGGACTAATATATGTAGCACCGACAAGCATGAACTGTCTGAATGTGATGTAGACTTGAAATCTCAAATCGCTGAAGCATACCTACACACATGAAACAGACAAATAAATACCAAGTGAAGTATGGAGGAACAAATGAAACCAATTTATATATTCAACAAGATCATATCATTTGAAAACATGTGAGCAATTATTTGATACCAATTAGTTACCAATTTGAAACAAATATAAGCGCTCAACAAATCTCCCCCTACATCACATACATCTCTCCCCCTTTTTGTCTCGAATAGACAATCCGGTGAAAAGATAAACCAATATGAAATATCCAGCATGAGAATATGATACCAAATAGAATCAAGTTGATACCAATTTTGAAAAATGAAAACTGTTAGATAATCATGAGAAAGCAAGCTAAACAAGATCATGTAATGCCAAAATAGTATCTAGTAAACCAATGAATCACACAAAGAGTATACCAGTCAAATCAAGTGTGATAAACAGACATATATGCAATATACCAATTTGGAACATAAAAGAACATGCATATAAATCAATTAATCAAAAAATGCTTCCTGCAGTACCAAAAATATATCAAATTAAGCCAGAGGACTACAAACCAATCAGAAGCCATTTTTCATCCTGTCGTTCGAACGAACCATGGACTTCGCTCAAACGAGATGAGGAATTCGCTCGAACAAAGTACATAAGTCGTTCGCGCGAGATGAGATGTCGTTAGAACGACTTCGCGCGACCTGTCAAAATTTCCCAGTTTCCCATCAATATTATAAAGTATTGCCCGGTGAAAAAATTTCCACAAAAAAATTCCAGGAAGGGGCTGACAGAAGCAAAATAGTGCTAAAACGGTAAGCTTTTTGCACAAAACGCAAAAACTCATAAAAACTAAAAATGCGAGTTACATGCAAACATAGTACCGATGTGCTCAAACATGGACATGGAATGAATGGACGTGAAACTACAACAAATGAGTCATAATTCCAACACATCGAAACGATCAAGAAGCTCTAATTGATAGTGATAAATCATCAAACTTTATCATAGTCAAATGACAATTAAAGTGTGAGCTTAATGAACTAAACATACTACATGCACACAGATCCAGAATTCTGACGATTCTACAAACAATAGCGTCAAATTATAATGTTTCAACATTAGGATTAGTTGTGCAAACCCATTTAAATTTTCTCCAACCAAACTCCCTCATATAAACATAATTTTTCAAGTTCTTTTGAGGTTTCTAGCATTCTCAACTTAGAGAAAATCTTATTGTCCCTTTTCTTAGCATTTTACTTTTTCTTTTGGGCTCTTTTAAATGGTGGCTTTCACGACGAGTTAAATTTGAACTCTCGCAGCCCTTTCCCGTGAATCACTCATCATTTTTTCAATTCAAATCCTCACGGTAAACGGTTATTACATGCACACTTCTTTTTAAGTTTACTTACGCATAGATGACAAGATTGAGATAAGAACGCCTCACCAAATTCAAATATGCAAGAGAAGTCAAACATCCATATAAACTCGTTCATGTGGGCGATGTTGGCATATATACAAAGTCAAATCAAGATGCATATCAACTTCGAAACAACCCCATATAAACAATGGTTAAGATCATTCTAAGTATCGATAATAATGACCAAATGTCCTAGCCACATGGATAATGAAACGATGGGGGGGGGGGGGGGTCCAAGCACTCCAATATGCCACATCAAACATGTAAACTCAAAAATAAAAAAACTGAAAATCTTTTTGGCTTTTCAAACAAATTTTGACTCAAAGAAAAGCAAAATATTTTTGGATTTTCAAAAGTTTTATCAAAAACAAAATCTTTTTGTATTTTTCAAATAAGACTCAAACAAATGAAAACTATAATACAAAATGATACATATGTCATAATACTAGCAATGAATATATCATGAAGCAAACTAGCATATGATAAACATGGAAACATGATCATCCTTTAGATTTATCATGGGAAGAATCAAGTCCACCCAAACGAGAATCATGAAGTTTAATTCCTAAAGCCACTAAATCCGATTTCCTAACCCAAGTAGGTGTAAAATGACGCATGTGGGTGTGGGGAATCGGGGCAACTTTATTCCTAAACTTCATAGGAGCTTGTCTAAGGTCGTAACAATAACGCCTAAGGTGACCTTTCCTACCACAAAATGTGCAAGTGTAGCGGTAGTGGGAATGATTACCTTTATGTGGACCTTTTCTAACCATCCTAGTGTTTCTCAAACGTGCGGGGGGAATGGGATCAACTCTCTCATAAAAACCTATACCTCCCCTTTCTCCCTTAATTTGGACGGTGCCTAGGATTTTATCTAACTTCTCCGACCTAGCCTCCAAATCAAACTTGACTATAGACGAGTCTTTCAACCTTTCCTCCAACTCAATAATCCTAGACTCGAGTAAACGCCTAGACTCCTCAAACTCTAAAATCTCCTTTTTCAAGGACTCCATAAAACCACGAAGATTGTCTCTCTCTTTCTCCAAAAACTCTAGTTTCTCCCTAAACTTCTTCTCTCGTGCCCTAAGATCCTCAATCAAACTATCATTATTTTTTATGGCACGCTCATTCAATTTAGATTGCATATTTGAGTTAGCCTTTTTCACCTTCACCGTTTCGGCATATAACTCATTAAACACATTTTGCAATTCTTTCACATCGATCTCCTCCTCGTCACTCTCTTCACCCTCACTAACATGGGATACACTCAAAACCTCCTCGGAAGTGTCATTCACATGAGTATTGTCGTCCTCACTCACATGACATGCCATAAACGCAATAAAGTTACGCTCAATGGGGGAACTCTCTCCCTCTTTTGGTTCACTATCACTAAAGGTGGCACTATAGACAATGGGTTGCTTTCCCTCTTTCTTAAGTCTAGTGGGACACTCCTTAACCTTGTGACCGTACCCCTCACACACGAAACACTTATCCGACTCTTCTCTCTTAGATTTCTCAAACTTATTCTTAGAGGTGGGATCTACTTTGTTGTTCTTGAATTTTTCAAATTTCTTGGCATCTTTCGATTTCTTTTGAAACTTAATAAATTTTTTAAATTTCTTTGCCAACAAAGCAACATCCTCAAAATCGGAATCAGAATCGGAATCCGATACTTTAATTTCCTCCTTCAGGGTTTTCAAAGCAATACCCTTTTCTTTCCTAGGCACTTGCTTGGAGGTAATCATGTCGATTTCATAGGTTTGTAAGTCACCTATAATCTCTTCTAGTTTCGTTGACTCTAACCTACCCAAGGAGTTTAAAATGGTCACTTTAGCATAAAACATACTAGGCAACGACCTAAGGATTTTCTTAATGACACGGTTGTCGAGAATTTTCTCACCTAGGTTAAACGATGAGTTGACAATATTGGAAAACCTAGCATAAAACTCATCAAAGGTCTCACTCTCTAACATCCTAATGGTCTCAAACTGTGTAGTGATATTTTGAAGTTTTGATGCCTTAACCTTGCTAGTGCCCTCATGAGTGAGTGAAAAAATATCCCAAGCCTCTTTTGATGTTTCACAATTCATAATTCTGTTATATTCTTTGTGTGTGACATGTGAAGCAATAATGTGAAGACCCTTTGAATTATATTGTACAAGTCTTTTTTCAGTTTCGGTCCAAGACTCAACAGGCTTTAAACTAGTGACCTCACCTACAATAGTGACAGGGGGTGTCCAACCTTTCTCAACTGCAAGACAAACACACTCATCAATAGATTTTAAAGCACATCTCATTCTCATCTTCCAATAAGTGTAATTAGTGCCATAAAAACAGGAGTTCGAGAAAATTCATTATATCCAGAATTAATTTTTGAAAACACACGGGATCACAAAATAAATAAAAAAGTTTTCTAGCTCTGATACCAATTTGAAAAGTGCCCGATATGTGTGTTTTCAAACAAAACCAATTTTTCTTCGAAAAAGATCCAACTTTTAATTATGCACCAAACCAAGTTGTGAAATCCCAATTCTCACTATAAACCAATTTTATCTTGATTAATCCTAAACATGCATCTAGTGATTAAAAAAAGTAAAGTAAAGTAAAGAATACACACAACGCCGGATGTACGAGGAAAAAACCCAAAACGGGAAAAAAACCTCGGACGGCCCAAGCCAGACAATCAGTATGAACAATGGTTTTACAAAGACAAATTAGCCTTACACTAAGACTCGATCCCCACGGGTCTTGACGCTACTTCTGATCTCCAACCGTTCTTCAATAGTGTCCACGCAGAAATTCCGTCTTCCACGATCTCTGTCCACAACACACGCATCCACGTATGTCTCGGTGTCCACCGATATGGCTTTGATACGTCCACGATGTGGAACACGATGTCCGTCACTTCTTCACCGCAACACCCTTTGTGTTCAATGTGTAGAACAAATAACTTTGGTGCAGCAAGATCACGTAAACATATAAGAATGATAACTCGGATCTTTGCAAACTCTAAGGATGTGTTTAAGACTTTTAAACCTTAGAAAACATGTGCAAACAAGGTTCTGGTTAGTAAAACTTTTTCCAGAAAGCACACCTTCTGAAATTATAACGCAAACACTGTTTAAATATGATTTAAACGCCGCCTCAAAAATCGTGTCGTTCGAACGACTTAAGCATGTCGTTCGCGCGACATTGTATCTCGCTCGAACGAGATCCAATGTCGTTCGAGCGACCTTGCAAAAGTTTGACTTTCTTTGACTTTTGGATAAAATCGTCTCTTAACAAAGAGATTCAAATTAGTCAAACTCTATTTCGAGCTTATCATCATAAAACAAAGTTTAAACCATTAAAACACTTTTAAAACATTTAAAAACATTTTTCTTTATAAAAATTACATCCTTATCTTTTATAAAATATTTCTGAGCACCATTAATTATACGCATTCATACCTAAGTGATCTTGGAATGAAATTAACTTTGAAGACGAGTAAACTTGCCCCAAATAAACATCGGCATGATTATATCTTTGAAGCTTTACCGCAACGTCTTCAATTTCTTCAATACGTCATAGACCAAGTGGGATCGTGACAAAATAAAATTCTCCCTATGACATATTACAAACACAGTTTTGTTCACGGAATTAAGTCAAAACAATAAAGGGACTCAATTGAAAATTTATGTCCTTACACTATTACGCGTAATAATTTTCATACGTTATTTACTATTAACTTAGAATATTAAATTCATACTAATAATCTTTATCTCACTCTTGATTAATATTTAATAAGAACATTATTACTCAATTCAATTAAATTACTTCTCTAGCGTAATTTAAAATAAAGCTAATTAATTACCGAATTAATTAAATTCAAATATGCAGAAGTACGGGATATTACAATTTCATAGTGAACAAATTCGGCATATGAACCGGTTCGGGTTCCTTAGGGTGAACGGGTTCAGGGTACCTGATTCATTAATAGAGGAATTCTCATTTTCTCCTTATTTTTAGCTAAAAGAGTTGTGTTAGTTTAGGACTTTGAAAAATGACTCCCATGACTTATAAATAGTTATTAGGAGTGTTTTATCATGCATGCATTCATAGAAAGCAGAGAAGAACCGTAGGAAGAAGTGGATCAAAGTTTGTGATTTCTTTTCATGTAAAATTCAATAAGAAGGAGATTCAATTCTATAAATCGTTCAAACTTATTTCTTGCATGCTTTGGTAACATTGTTTTAGTGTTTTATTCTTATTATTTAATAACCATGCCTTCATGCAATCTTAATAGTTCATGCGTAGTGATTAACAATATCATGCCCGACTATATTTTTAGGGGGTTGGAGTACATAAACCCAACTTAGGTATTATGGAAGGATATCAAAGTGACTTGATTTAAATAAATAATTAGGAGGTTTGAAACTTTGTTGGAATAAGTATTGTAGACCTTTTAACTTCATTTTCCCTAGGTTACCAGAGTGTTTTAGGATATAATATGCGTGTTGACAATTTTTTCGTTCACGTTAAATTTATTTTTTATATGATATTGTGCGAAGTAAAATCCTCATATGTTTAATATACCAACGATTCGGGAAAGTGTATCCACACCCCATTTTTCTCATATAGTTTATTTCAACAATCAAAATTTTAGTCTTGCATTTATATAGCTAATTTGCATTTATGAGTTAACTTGCATTAGTTTGTAGAAATTCTCATTAAAAAGTGTCATCATTTTTTCTTATTTCTTTTGTGAATCGATAATTAGGTTTTATACTCATTCTCTTAGTAATCGTTACGATTTCGTCCTATTCCTTGGGGATCGACCCCGACTTACCTAGATTATTACTTGAGCGACCAACTTCCACTTGAGTCGTAGTTACACACACTTTTTTCATCGTGTCAAAAAGCAACGCTTAAAACGTAGTAAGTCTGCACAGATCCTAAGGACACTAGATACTGATGCTCTAATACCATCTGTGACATCCCACCAATTTTAATAACAGTTGACCAATCATCTACTAAAATAAAATAGGAATCTCATCTGATTCATTTTTAGCATCACTGTAAAAAAACATTTAAATTACTAATAACCTATTAGGCCTAATGTTATATTTTTAAAGTCTTTTTAACTTGATTATATAAAATTTCCATTCACATAATCAACCATGCCATAATGAAACACACACTCACTGGTATGCATAATTTAACTGATAACTCTCGATAAAAGTCACAATACAAATAATCCAACTAACTAAAAGGAAAGCATCTGAATAAAATAAATACCAACTAATTGGGAGACATGACCTAAATAACTCTGAAGTACCTCATATCTAGATCTTAAGGATAAAAACGTCTAATTAATCCATGGAAGCATCCACAGCTGCTACAGCATCATTTTGCTAGAAGGATGGTTAATCTAGGCGTCCCTTTAGTTAAGAACCTAAAAGTTTTAAAAATATTTTTGATATAGGTCAGAGCCAAAAAACTTTTAAAAATATTTATCAAGTGTTTGAAATACATTAATAAATATGTCATGTAATCTTTTATGTTTAAATCGGTGTAGCACTCTCATAAGATAGCCCTCGCCCTTCATCTATAGTGCACACCTAAGGCATGTATTTTAAACACCTTAGTTATGCTATTCAGCCTAACTAGTATCACTGCTCATCTTAGTCCCATACGCTGCCATATGCACCACATATACTTTTATTTGACTTGAAATTCACTCTGTGATGGAATCGTGACCCCTCTGTGATGTTGACAGCACTGTAATAAAATCCATCGAGATACTCTCCTACTTCCACACGGGAATCTCCAATAGATGTAGCATCGTTGAAGGTCTCTGGTGGTCTACCTTAACTAACTAAAATGTAACACATTTTGAGACAAACTCTTCTATGCCTCGCTTTATCCTCGACCATCTGTATTATCTCCTCATATCCTGGTACATCTTATCCCCACTGAGATGTACCACAAACCTCAAACCATGAGACTGTGCCATAACTACATGTCTCAGATCCTCATCCTTTGGCACAATAAGCCTCCCATTAAAATATATACCACCCTCTAAGCTAACATAATAGGACTCTGCACCCTCGGCTAATAATTGATGTACCCTGTCCTAGAGAACTAGTCCCCCGCCTGTTCTTTCACTACCATCATAACAATCTCGGGAGTAATAGATATTAAAGATCCCTCCACTTTGTTTTCCATACCTCTTCTAACTCCCTCGTAGACCATCAACTCAATGCATCTGCCATCGCGTTAACCTTACCATGATGATACTGGATGTCAAACTGATAGTCCTTCATGAATTCTAGACACCGTCTCTCCCTCATGTTCAGATCCTTCTGTGTGAAGAAATACTGAAGTGACTTCTGATCTGTGAACAATGTGAACTCCCCCCAGTAGATAGTGCATCCATATCCTCAGGATAAATACCACAACTGCTAACTAAAGGTCATAGGTGGGGTAATTCTTCTCATGTGGCTTAAGCTTTCTAGATGCATAAGCTATGGTCCTCTCCTCCTGCTGTAACACACCCCTAAGTCTCAATAAGGATGCATCAGTTTAAACCCGATACTCCACCCCACTCTTAGGAAATGCAAGCACTGGTGCTAATGTCAACTTTTCCTTCATCTCATTGAAGGTCAGCTCCAAGAACTCCCAAAATACTCTGTTCATAAGATCCATCAACACTTCTGGTGCATTGGTGAGCACAAACGGCATCACCCGAAACTCTTATGACCCGTACCGCGACAATAAAGCAGTCTTGGGAACATCCTCCTCCCGAATACATAGTTAAGGATAACCTGATCTTAAATCAATCTTTAAGAAGTAAGCAGCCCCTCTCAACTGAAAAAATAGGTCATCGATCCTTAGTAATGGATGTTTTTTCTGTATCGTAACTGTGACACCCCGCCTAATTAAATACCGGGCGATCACTCCTTTATTAAATTAAATCAAGGTAAACAGTTGGTTCATTCTCAGCATCACTGTCGATAAAAATAAATTTTCTACTTTAACACCCTAAATAATTAAGCTAAGTGTCAAAACCATTTTCATACATAATTTTCTAAATTTTTTTTAAAGAAAAGGATTTATTTATTTTATTACCAACATTCAATAAGTAAGAATCACACCACATTAAATTCTGTAACGTAAACCAATTAATAGAATACATTCATCAATCGAATGTCAACATACGAAAACTAAAGTCACAAATGCAAACTGAATAAATTCATAGAACAATACTGGAGATAACTGAAATATAAATGTCCAATAACAATGGAATAATGGAAAGGGATACACATGCCCAACTAAATGAAAGTACTAAGAGTGGATCCGAATGAACGAAGTCGTCTAATGAAGAGACCTGCAACTCCCACCTAAGCTGCAGCGCATTCCTTCCAAGAGATCCTAAGCAAGACGCCCCTGTGGCTGGGCACCTGTAATACATACATATATATACAAGAGAGAGAGAGAGAGAAAAAGAAACGGGTCAGAGCCCGAAAGTGTGTTTGATTTTAAAATACGTTTAGCAAGTATTTAAATTGATATAGGCCAATGCAACAACATATTAGTGCGTCACTCTCTTGAGAAAAACTCACCTCTCTCCTAATGTGCACACCTATCGCACTAACCTTCCCAACGGTTTATCTTATCATAGAATACGCTATCCATTCCCCAATGATTTAACTTATCTTTGGTATAACGCAAGATTTAAAATTTAATGATACAATTGTTTGAAAAGAATATTTCAATTAATAACCAAAGTTCTCATTTTTAACTTTATTAGTCCATAAATTTTTCCAGTGTCATATTGTACTTTCTCAAAACAAGTAATTTACAATTTGAGTCATCATCCATATCCTATCAATTCATAGTAGGTAGTTCCAAATTTTAGAATTCCATATATATATATATATATATATATATATATATATATTAACTACTCGAATAATATATATATTATAACAGCACCCCAAAAAAACTATGGTGCGGGCATACTCTACTATCCAAAAGCCCATATCACTCATTATTAAGGGGAATACAATCGGAATCACTCTCGAATTGTATTAACACATACACAAACAAAATTTGAGGCGAAGAATAGATTCCAAGTCTCTAAGAGGATGGCACATGCCTGCGTCTCTTAGGACCGTCTGAACTATCACGTCCATAGCCTGTGCCAAGGACATCTATTGTCTAGGGTACAAGTCAATATCCCCCATAAAGGTCCCATCGAGATAAGACTTGTCCCAGCGCGGTAACCTCAGGGATAGAAAGTAGCGTGGGCATGATTTTCACACATAGATAGTTTATGCACACAAAATCATATAACTATACTAATATTACCATATCAATATCAGATAAATTCTCAATTCCCATAATTTCGACATTTCCATATTATCATATTATTAGTGTCGCGTATAAGGGTTCGTCCCTAACCTTAATTCGAAGTATTCTTCCATCTATTATGTAGCTCACGTGGACTCTCTCTTCCCAAGTATAAAATTCAGTAGGTATATCTCTATTCACTATTGTAGCTATTCGCCGTAATCTCTCGCTTGAAATACGTAGTTTCATCGTTCATTATATAATTATCCCAAAAGTAAAATTCTCGTCTTATAATGAAGTCCCCAACACTTATTCATATGCCCTACTGGTCTTTTCTATCTCCCAAAACATTTTATTAAGAATACCCAAGAATTATTTCATGATAAATTCAATTTAACTAAGTAAACAAGGGAAATAAGAGTCTGCTAGGAGGGGTCGATCGATCGAGGTCTGGGGCTCGATCGATCGAAGCTCTAAGCTCGATCGATCGATCAAGCAGGTCTGCGAAAATTCTGCAGAAATGCAGTTACGGGTTTCATCACCAAAATTTCACCAAATCCATATTTTCAAGTTCCAATCGTCCCAGAATTCTACTACTAACATTTTAACAATATATCAGATGATTCTAACGTAAGGCATGTACATATTCTTCATTTAAACATGGATTTTCAACCTAAAATTATATCCAATTATCAAGAACCCTAGAATTTTCTTAAGCAGTTTTCTAACAAATCTTTCTCCAGAATTTCTTTCTTATGATCATCAAAATTTCATGGTTTATTTCCTCTACATGGCAAGGGTTTCCAGAATCAACATATAAATCAATACTACATGGATTCTCCTATCATAAATTGGGTTTTCTTCCATAGTTTTCATCACAAATCATTCCTAAACTAATATGAAGATTGCACCAACGAAAATAGCAAGTTAAACACTTGCCTGGGATTTTTGGTATTCTGATTCACGGCTGATTTTGGTATGGCTGTGTTCCTCATCTCGCGATCTACGCGTTGGTGGTGGCGGCGGTGCAAATCGGTGACTTTTTGGCCTTGAATTGCCTTGGAGCTCTCTCCTCTCTTCTCCAATGGCCGTCACTTGTTTTCTGAATATTCTTACCCTAAAAGACTAACCTAGTTGGCTGATATAGGTTGCTGAAATTCGTGGGTTTAATTACCCAAAAAGGTGAAATGACTAAATTGCCCTCCCGGGGTACCAATTAGGCCTAAAAACGCCCTGAGACCCAAACTAAACCCCCGGGTACACTTTTCTGACTATCTCGACCCTTCCGGACGCGTTGGCACACTCAAAACAACCATACAAACAACTTATAAAATATTCACTTTTTATTTAACAAAATTAGTCCTGACGTGACACGGGCACGTCCCGACTTAAATTTCCGAAATAGTCATTTAATTCACTCATGACATTCAATATAACCAATATAATATATTACTTTGCTCATTAGTAATATTCAACAAGTTTCCCATAATTACTAACTCTCGTCACGTTAATAATTATAACATAATTAATTTTCAGATTTTTATTAAATAAATCATTCACGTTAAATTTAATAAATCCCCAAATTAATATAGCATAAAAATACGGGGTATTACAGTAACCTTGTTCATCTCCTTGTAATCCACACATAAGCGAATCGAACCATCCCTCTTCTTCACATAAAACACAGGCGCACCCCAAGGAGATGTACTCCGCCGAATGAAACCCTGACCTAAGAGTTGTTGAATCTGCTCTCTTAACTCACGCATCTCTGCATGGGCCATGTGATATGGTGCTTCGACAATCGGTCTTGTACCCAGTGCTAGGTTAATCATAAACTCAATTTCTCAGCTGGGGGTTAACCCAGGTGTTGATACCAAAATTAATATGCTGATATGGACGAATAATATGAAGACACGTGTCAATCTACTTGGCACAATAGTAACGAGGAAGTTCATTTCCCCGACCAACTCATGTTCTCTCCGAGCAACGAGGACACACCGAGGAATTTCAGTACTCCGAGGTACTCTAGCGCTCCGATGAACTCCTGAGCAACGAGCAACTAAGGCGGTCCGAACTGCATCTCGGCCGTAGCATTAATTTCCAGATAATCAACAGTTCAATTATTCATTGAATGTTTATCATCTTGACGCACACGCTGCATTAAATGCATTACCATTTCATATGTATATCATTTAATGTATCAACCCTTTCATGTGCAGCCTAAGGGCTATAAATACCTTGTATCACCCTCATTCAAAAGAGGAGGGGAATTTCTTGAGAGAACTTGTACTCGAGAATTCCCAAACACTCAGCAATAACATAAAAGTGGACGTAGGCCATTCATATAAGGCTGAACCACTTTAAAAAATTTTGTCTCATTTTATTTATCGGTGATTGAATAATTAGAGCGATCTAATTTTTTACATCAACAGATTGGCGCCGTTTGTGGGAAATCGATCGTTACTATCATTTTTCACCAAAAAATCATTCATCATCAATGGCGGATAATCCAGAATCTAGCAATCGAAACGCTGGAAATACTGGAAATCCTCTGAATCCCTCTGCACCTCCAGATCTAGCCGGGATTATGATGAATCTGGCTCAAGGACAAACCGCCATGCAAGAAACAATGAGGCACTCATACAAACCCTTCATGGCAGTGCACCTTCACGTTCATGACGGCAAAGTGGCCAGCGGCAAACTTATTTACTTTCTTCACGATCCAGGCGTACTGAGTCATATCGTAATGAGGATTCTGATGATTTCTCTTATCAACCTGGGAGAACTTCGTCAATAAGGGCTACAGATACTGATCAACGTATCACCCTCTCTCCAGAAAGACCCAGCGCCTTAGAAATATTGAGTAGGGTGTCTCCGTTCAGTCGATTAGGCCCTAGGAGGAATAGGAGTCCACCTAAGACCATGTCGAGGAGTTTTCGACGACCATCAGATCTAAGAGAAGGATCAGCACAATCACGACCAGTTTCTCGTCAAGATAAATCTTAGGAGGCTACTTCAGAACGATCTATTGCTCGAACCAATAGGCCCGAGGAAGGAAATGAAGTGTGGAAAGGATCCCTTCAACGCTTGGAGGATAGATTGGGAGAAATGGCTAAGGCAAAGAATCCCTTACAATGAACTTTTGTTCAAGGGACACCTTTTGTCCAGGCCATTGTGGGTTTTCCTACCCCGTCAAAGTTTAAAGCACCTGTGGTGACCCCCAAATATGATGGAAAGACAGATCCTGTTCTATACATAGAGAAATATCAAGCTGCCGCCGATATCTATGCTGTCCCCGACGAGATAAGATGTAGAGCATTCTCTGGAACTCTTACTGGAGCTGCCCAGATTTGGTACAACAATCTTCCTCGGGGTAAGATTTCAACTTTCTTTCAGTTGGCTGAGTTGTTCATCGACAATTTCTGTTTTGGAGCAAAGCCAGTAAAATGAGTAGCACATTTGTTAAGTGTTAGACAAAAATCTGGTGAGAGTACTAGAGATTACATAACTCGTTTCAATAACGAGAAGCTGGAGGTCATAGATTACGAAGAGAAGACATCAATCATCGCTTTGATGAGTGGGTTGTTGCCTAATAAGTTGTATTATACTTTGGCGAAAGATCCACCTAAAACTATGTCATAACTGATGGCAAAAGCGGCCAAAATCATGAATGCCGAGGAAGCTATGGCTGCAAAGAAGAATATAGATAAAGACACCAAGGTGGAAGTCGACAAGTCTAAGAATAAAGAGCATAAGGGCAATGGCGGTGATAAACGCTCCAGAAATAATAAATCATCATGGGAAGTCTTGAAGAAATATGACAATTATACTCCTTTGAAAATGGGTATTCATCATGTCTTGGAAGAAATCAAGAACAACGAGGAGGTAAAATGGCCAAACAAACTGAGGTCAGACCCTGATTCGAGGAGTAAGGATAAATAATGCGAGTTTCATAAAGATCATGGTCACATGACCAAAAATTGCATAGCTCTTCAGAACGAGATTGAAACACTCATCCGAAGAGGAAAGCTATCAAAATTTGTTGATCGGGGAGGTGAAAGAAAAAATAATGACCGAGCTAGAGAGAGGTCTAGATCTCCTCGTCGAGCAGAGGAGAAAAAGAAGAGAAACCATGAAGATGATCCAGAGGATGACCCCGATCTTCCCAAGAAACCAAGGCAGCCAGAACGAGAGGTATTTTCCATACGTTTTAGATCATTTGATTGTAATGTTATTACAGGAGGAGATGCAGGAGGATGAGACCATACTGTAGAAAGAAAAGCTTACCTCGGAGAGGCTCAAGCTTGTTCATATATTCAGCGAATAAATCTGGCCGATGACGATCGTCCGAGGAAGGTAAACAAAGAGAAGCTGGTCATTGGCTTTTCAAAAAATGATCTAGCAGGTGTTCTTTATCCTCACGACGATCCTCTGGTGATCAAAATGAGGATGAAGGAAGTAGTGATTTCAAGGGTGTTGGTAGATAATGGAAGCTCGGCAGACATCATGTACTATTCATGCTTTGATAGCTTGAATCTGAAATTATCTCAATTGGAACCTTATCATAGACCCCTCCTGGGTTTTGCTGGCGAGAAATTTTTTCAACTTGGGATGATCAAGTTGGATATATTCATTGGAACTTGGCCTGCTTGTCGAACATAAAGAATACGCTTCTTTGTGATGGATAAGAATGTGCAGTCAGCCTACAACATCATCATGGGAAGAGTTAGTTTGAAGAAGTTCGAAGCAGTTCCATCTACAGTGCATCAGTGCTTAAAATTCCCAATAAATTTTGGAGTAGGAGTTGTGAAAGGTGATCAGAAAGTAGCTCAGGAATGCTATTATTCGTCTGCCGAGCAAGAGGAACTTGAAGATTCCAGAAAAAAGACTACTACCTACCAGGTGGATGAAGGTACAGAAATTGAAACACTGGATCCTCGAGATGAATCCCAACTTGTAAAAGGACAGGTGGTGGAATCTACAGAAAATATTATTCTGGATGACGAGCACCCTGAACGAGTAACCCAGATAGGTTCTACGTTGGATGCTTCAATAAAACAGGAGTTGATAACTTTCTTGAGAAACGGGAAGAAAACTTTTAAGTGGAGTCATGAAGACATGCCAGGAATAGATCCAAACTTCTTATGTCATGAGCTCAATGTGAATAAGGAGATCAAGCCTGTAAAGCAGAGAAGAAGGGTATTTAGCCCTGAGAAGAATCAGGCTATACAAGAGGAGGTCGAGAAGCTCCAAAAAGCCCAATTCATTGAAGACGTAAAGTATCCAAACTGGTTGGCAAACGTGGTGATGGTAAAAAAGAAAAACAATAAATGAAGAATGTGTGTTGATTTCACCGATCTTAACAAGGCATGCCCAAAGGATCATTTTCCATTGCACAGAATTGATCAACTAGTGGATGCTACCTCGGGACATGAGCTGCTCAGCTTCATGGATGCTTACTCTGGCTACAACCAGATCAAAATGAAACCTGAAGACAGGGAAAGTACTTCTTTTATTACCCCTAGGGGAACTTATTGTAATTTTTTTATGCCTTTTGGTTTGAAAAATGTAGGAGCGACATACCAGCGGCTGATGAACAAGGTTTTCACCGAACAAATCAGTTGCAACATAGAAGTCTATGTCGATGATATGCTGACAAAAAGCAAGAAAGCTACAGATCATCTAGTTGACTTAGCTCAGACATTTGATCAACTGGATAAATACCAGATGAAGCTCAACCCGATGAAGTGCACATTTGGAGTACGAGAAGGAATGTTTCTCGGGTACATTGTCAACCAGCGAGGCATTGAAGCAAATCCAGATAAGATCAAAGCTCTTTTAAGGTTACGATCTCCAACAACAAAGAAAGAAATGCAGAGTCTTACAGGACGAGTTGCAGCGCTCAACAGATTTGTATCTCGAGCAACAGATAGATGCTTACCATTCTTCAAAACACTTCGAAAAACTTTCGAGTGGAATGATGAATGTGAAAGAGCCTTTCAAGATTTGAAAAAATATCTGGGAACACCTCCACTGTTGTCAAGTCCAATAACGGGAGAGAAGTTGTACTTGTATCTGGCAGTATCAGAGAATGCAGTCAGTTCAGCATTGATCAGATTGGAGAATGGAGTCCAGAAACCAATCTATTACACAAGTAAGGCTTTCCGAGGTGCGAAAATCAGGTACCCAAAGCTAGAGAAATTGGCATTGGCATTAATTGAAGCAAGTAGAAGAATGAGGCCATATTTCCAGGCATATACCATCATCGTTTATACCGACATGCCACTGAGGCAAGCCCTTCATAAGCCAGAAAAGTCAGGGAGATTGATGTACTGGGCAATAGAGCTCGGTGAATATGATATTGTGTATGAGCCCAGATCATCACTGAAAGGGCAAGCTGTAGCAGATTTTATAGCAGAGTTTACATATCCTGATACCCCCGAGGAATAAAAATTGCTCGCTAACCAACCTGTGGATGTTACAAGATCAGCAGACATAAATCCAGACCAACTCCGGTTGGTAAAAGGGCTTATGGATGTAGAAAGATCATCAACTTCGAGCTCAGACCAGCTCCGGTTGGTAAAAGAGCGAGAAGAGATGGTCGATGAGGAGTGAAAAGTGTCAAGGGAGGATGAAAAGAAGAAACAAATATTTCACCGAGGAACTCTGTCAGATAAGAAATTTGAAGACAGGTTGCCCATATGGAGATTATATGTAGATGGCTCATCTTGCACAAAAGGTTGCGGGGCAGGAATTATTTTGAACACCCCAGACGAGATTGACATGGAATATGCTTTGCGATTCTAATTCAAAGCCTCCAATAATGAGGCTGAGTATGAGGCCATGATAGCAGATCTTAATTTATCAAAGATTATGGAAGCGCAACAAGTGATGGTATTCAGTGATTCTCAATTGATTGTGAATCAGATGATGGGAACATATGCGGTTAAAGGAGAAATAATGGTCAAGTATCATGCAAAGGTGATAGAATTGTTGGCAGAATTTGATGCCATTCAGTTGATCAGAATACCCAGAATAAAAAATGCACAAGCAGACGCACTGGCCCGACTAGCATCAGCTACTCGTACCGAGCTGCGAAGAACAATACCAATTGAAGTAGTGGAAAGTCGGAGCATAGATGAAAACCTGACGATGAATGTTATTACCCTTGATTTAGGACCATCTTGGATGGATCCCATCAGGGTATATATTGAAGAGGGAGAATTGCCAGAGGATAAGCTCGCTGCCAAGAAATTGAAGTATAAAGCTGCTCGGTATGTATTAACTAATGGTATTTTATATAGACGAGGAATTATGGCAGGTTTGCAGAGATGTGTACATCCCTCCGAGGTAAAAGACTTGATTGAAGAAATCCATGAAGGGTCTTGTGGAGCTCATGTAGCAGGTCGAACACTTTTACAAAGGGTAATGACTCAAGGATACTATTGGCCGACGATGAATGCTGATTGTATAGCCTATGCTAAGAAATGTGACAAGTGCCAACGTTTTTCCTCCATCCGACGAACTCCACAAGCATTGTTGACACCAATAACTTCCCCTTGTCCATTTTCCATATGGGGAATTGATTTGGTTGGACCACTGCCGACCACCCGAGGAAGATTCAAGTACCTCGTCGTTACAGTGGACTATTTTACTAAGTGGGTAGAGGTTGAGCCGCTTATTGATATGACATACGAGAAGGTATACCAGTTCGTTTGGAAGAACATCATCTGTCGATATGGTCTCCCTCATGCCTTCATCACAGACAATGGAACCCAATTTGATAACGAGGAATTTACTGCCTATTGTCATCAGTCAAACATTTTGAAGGTTCATTCAGCACCAGGCCATCCTCAAAGCAATGGACAGACTGAAGTGACGAACAGAACACTGCTAAATGGTTTGAAGAAAAGGCTAAGTGAAGCTAAAGCTAACTAGATTAATGAGCTACAATCAGTATTGTGGGCTTACCGAACAACTCCCCGAGCAGCGACTGGAGAATCACCATATATGCTGGCATTTGGAAGTGAGGCTGTAATACCTGCCGAGTTGGGTCTTCCAACGCATAGAGTACTGAATTTTAATTCTCCTATCAGTGACTTGATGAGAAGACTGGATTTGGATATGCTCGAGGAGGTCAGAGAAGAGGCAGCCATTAGGAATACTGCTTATCAACAACGAACAGCTCTTTTCTACAACAAAAGGGTGAGGAAATTCGATTTAAAGGAAGGAGATTATGTGCTAAAGAAGGTCATTCAGAAGCACAATAAATTGGAGGCAAACTGGCATGGACCTTACCGAGTTACAGAAGTTGTTCGACCAGGAACTTACCGAATAGCAACTCTAGAAGGAGAAGAATTCAAGAATGCTTGGAATGTTGAACACCTTCGCAAGTATTATCAATGATGTAAAATGTACAACGGTTCCATCAATATGAATAAAACGATGATGTTTTCACCATTTTTTCTCTCATTTGTTTGAAAGTTTTTCAGAGAATACTAGTGTTGTACACTACGCTGCTCGACAGCAAAAAGAAGATGATAGTTCAGACCCACGACCAACTCCGGTTGGTAAAAGGGCGAGAACAAATTATATAATCCTTTGGTTAGGAGGCGTACACTTGTGTGATCAACTTCGGTTGGTAAAAGAGCTTGTGGACAAGATAGTTCGAAAGAACCTGATAGTTCGAGCGTGATCAACTTCGATTGGTAAAATAGCGAGAACAAATTATACTCCTTTGGTTAGGAGGCGTACACTTGCGTGATTAACTTCGGTTGGTAAAAGAGCTTGTGGACAAGATAGTTCGAAAGAACCTGATAGTTCGAGCATGATCAACTTCGGTTGGTAAAATAGCGAGAACAAATTATACTCCTTTGGTTAGGAGGCATACACTTGCGTGATCAACTTCGGTTGGTAAAAGAGCATGTGGACAAGATAGTTCGAAAGAACCCGATAGTTCAAACTCATGACCTACTCCGGTTGGTAAGAATGGCTGGTTAAGAAACAAATTATACTCCTTTGGTTATGAGGCGTACACTTGCGTGATCAACTTCGGTTGGTAAAAGAGCTTGTGGACAAGATAGTTCGAAAGAACCCGATAGTTCAAACTCATGACCTACTCCGGTTGGTAAGAATGGCTGGTTAAGAAAAAAAATATGTCAATTTATGTTGGTCGGAAGGTAAAATCATTCCAGAAAATACAAGAATTCCAAACTGAACCAAGTATAGTTGGTCGGTGATCAAAACTGTAATTGGTCGACGAGGATAAATTATCAACCTTGGTTGGTCGGACACATTTTATGAAATTTTTTTTTACCAAGTATGGCTGATTGGAGATAAAAACCTATCAACTATAGTTGGTCGACAAACACAATTTAACAACCTTGGTTGGTTGGAAACATTTTAAACATTTTATACTCATTACTTTATTATTAAGTGATTGAGCAACATTGATACTTGTAAAGTTGGTTGATGAACAAAGCCATATTGTTATCTTTTTAACAGATACATATGCACAAATGTAAAAATGTTTGATAAACACAAAACAATAGCAATACAGATTTGCAAACAGAAAATGAAAGTGTTTCATTAAAATCAAAATAAATTACAAGCTACATATATGTGCTAACTGTTACATTGAAAAACATATTCTATTGGTCTCTTTCCTTTAGCTTTTGAAATAGGCTCCTCGCCAGCAGGAGGATCCTCCAGGCAAAGAGGAGAATTAATGAAATTAACATCTCTGAGCATTCTGACGTTCATCACAGAAGGTGTATCCAGGAGATTCTCGGGACGAGATAATTCAATCTGAGAATGAAGACTATAGTCACCAAGGTATTTTGAAATTAAGCTACGAGGAATGGCACGAGCTGGGATCCATTCCATGTCTAGTTTATAAGGTGGTACAGGCAAGTCTAGTAGCCCAGGAGCATGATAATCCCATACAAAATGGCCCTGCTCTAGCTTTAACACACCCAGGGCGTTCAACCATCCTTGTTTATAACCTTCGTTATGGGCATTTTCAAGAAGAGCATCCAAGTGACAAAGGGCTTCATTGTATCCTGCCATCCAAAACTCCCGAGGTTGTTTGTGGAATTGGAAAGTTATTCTCTCTAGTTGCTCGTGAAGGCTCCTGGAAAAAACATCTTTATCATTCAAAGCAGACTTCATCGCAGTAAGTTGATCTTCCAAAGATAGGTTTTTCTTGGACATTTCAAACAAAGCCCGATCTTTGGCGTTCAGTTGGTACACTTGGGTTTCCAATGTTGACAGAGTACGAGATTCTTCAACATTACGGCTGAGAACTCTTGATCGACTCCGAGCAGGTGGAGAATTTTGCTCCTCGACAACATTTTGAATAGATCTTCCTCACCCACGAGACCCTCTTCCTCGTCCCCGAGCAGTAGTAGAGATACCAGACCTTCTCAGAGTATCCAATTCTTTCCTTTATTTGGCATTTTCAACCTCTAAGAATGAGAATCCTTCATCAGTGACCGGTACCAAGGCAGTAGAGGATGAAGCTACAGACTCATATTGTGCCAACTTCTTCTGCAAATTGTTGTTCTCATGTTCCAGCAGCTCGGCTATCTGTCTGCAGGCCTCAACTTCACCTTTTAGGGTTCTCTCCCTAACATCGTACCCAGCGATGATCTTTTTGTGACCTATCTCAGAGGAAAGCTGTTGATACCTATTCTCATATTCCTTGTGCAACAAAGCAGTTGATTCATTGTGCTGACTTTTAAGATCTTCTAAGGAATAATGAAGCTCCTCAATCAAGTCATAGTAGGCCACGTTGTTGTCCACAGCTCGGTCAAGTAAATCCTTCAAGTACCGATAAGCCTCAATTGCTTGTTCTGAGGCATCATGGCCAAGGATGTCAGCAATTTCTGATACACTCAAATTTATATGACCAGCTTTATAATATTCATGGCATTGCTGCATCAGCTTTGTATCATGTGCAGATATCAATTCTATTCTAGCCACAAACTGATGATGAAAAGAAGAAAACAGTCAACAAAAACAAATCATCAACAACAGAGATGAACAAAGATGTATTTTATTAGATCACAAAAAGATTACATTGTTTGATTACAAATAATGAAAGATAGAAATGATACCGAACAACTTCACACCTTTTCCTTGTCTCCAAAGACTTTCTCGGGAGGCTGGGACGAGGAGCTTGGTTGCTCGGTGGTAACAGCAGCGTGATCAGCAGGAGTTGAAATTTTCTCAGGAGGAGGAAGCATGGAAGAAATGTCCTCATTGGCAGAAGGTAGAGAGGCAGGGACTTGATCACCTATGGCCATGGAAGATTCATCAGAGATAGGCTCATCTTCTTCTTCTTCTACAATTGGTGGGGGAGGACCAGGGAGGTGTAGCTGAAATAGCTCAGAGTCGTCTTTGATCTTCAATTCCTACAGGGAAGCTACCCAGCCATCTCGGAAGTATTTCAACTTCCTGTATTGTACTTGGGATGTCATCGCAGCAATCCCTTTGTCCCATCCTTTATCCCAGCCAGCGCTGAAGGATTTTTTAACTGCGAGCTTTCTTTTCAGTTTCTCCGAGGAGAGCTTCTCGGATAGAAGATCCTCGGAAGTCTTTAACTTCACATACAATTCTTCTTTTTAGCGCTTTACATCTCGCAGGACGGACAACCCTTCCTCTGCCTTTTTCATCTTATCTTCAAGCTCTCCAAAGTTCTTGAGCTTCTCGTCATATTTTTGATGCTCAATCTCTAAACTTTTCACCTTATTCTCCAAAATCTTGGAGATCTCAGCCAACTTCACCTTCTTAGCTTCAACTATAGACAATTTTTTCTCCCAGACAGCTTTGTCCTCACTATACTGCTGACGAGAATCCTTCAAGGATTGGGTCAAACCCAGCAGAGCAGCCTCTACCCCCGACGAGGAACTGAAAGCTTTAATTGCTTCATCTTTCTTCACGATGTTGTTAAAACAATTCACCAGCTAAACAAAGGAAAAAGTGACAGGTCAGTACAAAAATACAAGTATTCAAAGAAAGAAAGGAAATTCAGAGTGTGAGAAATTTACTGAAGCAAGGTGACGGGTAGCTAGGGATGTCAGCATATCCCTAGAAATCTTTTCATCAATTCTTTGGACCTCGGGTATGATCCAAGTTTTTACCGAGCTCATGGCAGAGCTCGGAGGAATGATGGTTGGAACACCAACACCACCAGCTGGTATGGTTTCAGTCAGATTGGCAGTTTCAGCCAAATTGACTGAGGACGATTTCCTCAATCTCCTCAAAGGAACTTCAGCAATTTCAACCAAGGAAGAGTTCTTGGTCAGAGAGATAGCAGTCATCTCCACAGGAGCAACCTTCTTGCTCGGAGCCACTGGGGGCTTCTCGGTAGCTTTGGAAGGCGCAACATCCACCTTCTTAGTCCCCTCTGGGACATCAATTTTGCTTTTCTTGGCTTCAGCAGCAGAAGTAGTGTCATCAAATAGAGCAGGGGGAGCTCTTTTCTTGCCCATTCTTTGACTTAAAGGGATGTGAGAATCTGAAGAAGAATCCTCTGGAGTTGAGGCTGGCTCAACAGATCTAATCACATGACGAGCAGTATAAGAAGTCGTATAGCTCCTATACTGCAGCAAATATGATGCAGACCTGATGTGCTCGTCTGCAACGTTCTTATGTAAACCCCAGATAAGTTTCAGATGCTTAATATTAACCTCTGATTCTTTTGGAGTTTTTCTTTTACTATCAACTGCAAATAAATACATAATGAAATATCAGTCATACATTTTATCAAATATGATAAAAGCATAATTTCATAAGTAAAGGAAAATGAGAATAAACCTATCCCATTGCCATATGGGGGGGCATTTAGGACCCTGGTATACTGCGTCTCCAACCAAGGGGGCATATTGCCAATTTTTAATAACCACCCCATGTTCAAAATAATCTCTATTTGCATTAGGGAGGTTAACTACAAGAGCCCTATTTAAAAACCTAGTTTTTAAGTAATAAACATTATCTAAAATAGCCCATCTATAGCAATACATAATCTCAGGAATCCCTATACGAGTTCCATGAGTTAGATTTAATTTATACACCCCATTAATTATTCTCCATGAATTGGGGGCTATTTTTGCAGGAACAACGTCAAAGTACTGACAGAACTCTAAGCATAAGGGGTTTGGCGGAAAAGAAAATCCACATTCAGCAATGAATAGACTGGGGAACCAATGTCCCTCAGCCAATCGAAAATAATCTAAAGGCTCAGAAAGAACCTCCAGAGTTACCCAGGAAGGAATGGAAAAATCGGAACGAAATTTTTCAACAGACTCCACAATATAAACCATAGTGAATAAAAGAAATATAGAAGAAAAGAAGAGAATCTTACAGGAAAAAGGAAGAGCTGACAACTAGCGAAGGAAAAGATGAACGCACAAGGGAGAGAGAGAACAGAAAGATTGAATGCAGAAAATTGGAAAAGGTAGAAGATGGTATGGTTACCTAAGAAGTTTAAATACTTTACCTTGGGAAGCTACGAAGGAAATGATTACACAAAAAAAACTAATACGCCACCGGTGGCTAAAAGGACAAAAATGCACGAAGATCGAAGCACTCATAAAAATTCAAAAAAGGCGGATTTTGTGAATTTGAAAGAAATTCAAATATGAAGAAAAGGCTCCTAAAACCCAGGAAAGTCATTTAATATCGCCATATACCGAGAAAGAATGTTCCATACTCCTCAAAGTTCGAAATATGAAACATTGGGGGCTTCTGTTGATACCAAAATTAATATGCTGATATGGACGAATAATATGAAGACACGTGTCAATCTACTTGGCACAATAGTAACGAGGAAGTTCATTTCCCCGACCAACTCATGTTCTCTCTGAGCAACGAGGATACACCGAGGAATTTCAGCACTCCGAGGTACTCTAGCGCTCCGATGAACTCCTGAGCAACGAGCAACTAAGGCGGTTCGAACTGCATCTCGGCCGTAGCATTAATTGCCAGATAATCAACAGTTCAATTATTCATTGAATGTTTATCATCTTGACGCACACGCTGCATTAAATGTATTACCATTTCATATGTATATCATTTAATGTATCAACCCTTTCATGTACAGCCTAAGGGCTATAAATACCTTGTATCACCCTCATTCAAAAGAGGAGGGGAATTTCTTGAGAGAACTTGTACTCGAGAATTCCCAAACACTCAGTAATAACATAACAGTGGACGTAGGCCATTCATATAAGGCTGAACCACTTTAAAAATCTTTATCTCATTTTATTTATCTGTGATTGAATAATTAGAGCGATCTAATTTTTTACATCAAAACCAGGTATCTCCTGGAATACATCCTCAAAATCTCTCACGATCAGAATCGAGTTTAACAAAATCACTACCTCTTGTGAGATCTCCTCCTCAATGTATTAGAAGTGTGTATGCAGCCCTCCCTCAGGATGAGGCATCCCTACATGGAACATCTACTTCCCCAAAATGAAAACACAATGGTCCTCTCATAGCAATCTACCATCGCCGTATATCCTGCCAACCAATCCATATCTAGTATCACATCATACACCTCCATGTCTAACACTAGGAGGTCTTCAACTAAGATTAGCCTCCCTATCACGATATCGACTCCTCTACAAATTGAGTGCACTAGTGAACCACTACCCATCGATGACTCTACACAATTAAGGAGACTGCCGGCGGTATCTAATAAACTGACAGCTCTAGCAAATATGGTCTTAATGAACAAGTGTCATACCCCAGTATAAAAAAGAACCCTACCCTCAAGCCTATGAATCAGAAACGTATCCTCTACTGCTGGTGGAGCTTGAGATACAGGTGGCATCAGTATGTCTCGGGTGTTATACACACGTACATAGTGTATCTCTCCCTACTGCTGCTGAGGAGATAGTGGTACTAGTTCTCCTGAGGGTAAAGGAGCCTGCTGTCCCTGCTAGGCATCCTGTTGTTGTGCCTTGACCCTGTGGGAAATCTCTCCTCTTGTGACCCTACTAGACACAGATGAAGGACTACCCTAATAACTCTCTTTGTCTCTCGACCTACTGGACTCCCCCTCTTCCCTTGGCCCTGAAGTCGTTAAGGAAATTGCTGCTGATTTTGGCCCTACTAACCCTGTCGGTAACCCTACACCTCTGGTCGGTACCCTCTATGACTAAATTTCTTGGCATTGTTCCCATATCGGGAATCCTACCCCTACTGACTTCTTGTCTATAGGTACGATGCCCCGCTGGCACCACCCCCATTTGCCTTGCCCTACTATCTAGGCTCTCCTCCTCTCTTGCTTCCCTTCGCATTGAAGCGATGATCCTGACAGTGTATAAGAGCAACACTGATAACATCAATATATGTCACTAATGTAAGGTTACCAATCAAATGTTACCTGATCTTCTAGGCCAACCCGTCCATAAACTTTATCTTCTTTCAATCCTCATTACTCACCTCATCTGGCACAAAATTATCCAAATGGGTGAACTCCTCCTCGTACTTAGCTACCGAGCGTCAAATTGTGCTACTTCCCCAAACTTCTTTCGCATCTCTGACTCGGCTATAGGCGAAAAGTATTTGCGATCGAACCGCACCCAGAACTCGATAATGATAATCATATCTCTCTCCTTAGCGGTGGTTACCGACTCCCACCACTATAAGGCTGCCCCTGCCAACCTAAAAGTAGTTAACATTTATTTTTGCATCTCGGTACACTCCACTATGTGCAGATGGTGCTGAATATTCTTCTTCCACTAACATTCATCCACCATATCAGAACAACCCTAAAACTCAGGCGGTTGGCCCTTTTGGAAAGTCTCTCTGACTCTCTGCCATGTAGATGGTCCTGGCTGGGCCTAGATCATGGGTTCCACTGGCGGTGGTGCCTAGGGCTGGGAGAAATAAGCTGCCATAGCTCTCCTAGCTATGTCGACCCGCCTGGGCCACTATCACTGCTAACTGTGTAGTCAAAATCATCTCTGGTGGTGGCTGTGGTGGCGGTACATATGGCTCCTGATGAGCCCCCCTCGTCTCATCCCGGTCGTTGCCCTCTCCGATCGCTCTCCTCTCGGTGGCATTTGAAAACAGATCGAATTGTATAAGTAAACAATTTATACAAAATTTAATAGAAGAAGCACAATATCTCAAACACGTGAAGATAAAAGCAACAGTCTTAATAATAGGGCTCTATAACAAAAGAACGATACGCTGAAAATTTAATAATCCCTAATAATGGAGATCCATTTTGAGCTTGCATGGTAACTATTATCGTAGGAAAACTCCGTCGGAAGCAGATTCTCTGCCCATCTACTCTAAAAATTAAATTCACGAGATCTCAACATGTCCTCCAAAATCTAGATGGTTTGTTATGACTACCCATCAGTCTCAGGGTGATACAATGTACTGATATTCAACTCGGTTCCCAACTCTTGTGGAAACTTCTTTCAGAACTGAGACATAAATTGAGGATACCAGTCCGAGACCATCGAGATAGAAACTCTATAAAGTCTGACTATTTCCCAAAAATACACCCTTGCCAACTTAGCCACACTATCTGTGACCTTAATCGATGAAATATGTGTGGATTTCATGAGTCGATCAACTATTACCTACACTACAACGTAACCACACTCAGATCTTGGTAAGACTATGAAAAAATCCTTCATGATATACTACCACTTCCATTTTGCCATGGGTAGTGTTTGCAATAACCCTGATAGCTTTTTATGCTCGACTTTCACTTTCTGACAAGTGTAGCACTTGGCCACGTACGTCGCCACATCTCTCTTCATATCGTACCACTAGAAATATATACACATGTGCTTATACATATTTGTAGCATGGGGATATATGCTGAAGTGCAAGTGATGGGCCTCCGCCATTACCTCATTCTAAAGCTCGTTAATATCGGAACAATCAACCAAATCTTATGTCGCACCCCATCGTCCTTGTCCATGATAAGAGTGTCAAACACTTCACCATTTTGAATACGGTCACGTTATTATGCGAACTCAGGATCACTGGACTGGGGGTCTAGAACTTTCTTCTCAATGAGTGGCCTAGCCAGAACACCCTAAAGGTACACCCTACCATAACACCGTTGGACATTTGGATCAAAATTTTATAGCTCACCGAACATCTTTACCCCATGACACTTCATCACTGCTAGAGTGAGGCTATACTTTCGACTGAGAGCATCGGCCACCACACTAGCCTTGCCAAGATGATATTATAACGAGAAGTCATAGTCCTCCATCAACTCCATCCATCGTCTCTGAAGAATCTTGAGATCATACTGCCTGAAAATATACTATTGGTGAAAACAGGAGAAAATCGTGTATAGTGTGAATACGCTTGCCGTTTCTTCGGCTCCCACCGCTATATAAAAAAAGACATAAACTATAACTACACTCTTTACGGCAGAATAGTGTCTAGTCCGGGTATCGAATCCACATGTAATGTTTCTAGACTTTAATTGATTTATTATTTCAGGAATAAAAGTGTAAAAGATAAAAGCAATAACAAAAGGTAAATCTAGGCATGTATTTAAACTAAGATTAACAAAATGAGTTAAAACAAGTGATTGAGAATAATATCTCTCACCTCAGGTTAATAAGTACAAATGGTTACACGGGATGATACATTTATCAAGATTAAATATCATTTTCACAATTAATTAAGTCTAGAGTTGTCACCCCCTAAATTGTCATAAAAGCTTAATTGATTTTGGCATCAATAAATATCCTCAAGATTACACACACAAGGTCATAAATATGTCGCATACATGATATACCGTTAAATCTCCTAGGCATAAAATCAAGAATAACCTAGCCCATTTAAAATCATAAAATCCATTACCAAAGCAAAGTAACCCATTAACGCGAGGTGCGTTAAATTAATCTCAACCGAAACAAAATTAGATAGAAAGCGTTGTAAATGGCATGAAAGTAAATGAAATCAAGTAAAACTAGTTTACCAAGCAAGTAAACTAATTAACAATGATTGAAATAAACAATGGAAAATTATATTCAGGAAGAAGAAGATGAATAGTGCTATTTACAACCCCAAATGGGTGAAAACCTAAGAGAGAAGGAGAGAAGATGAGCTCCCCAAAATCAAAACCTAAAACTAACCTAAAAAATAGATAAAAACTCCCCCGGGAAATAAACCCAACTTACATATATATAGTAAGTTAGTAGAAAAGAAAAAGAAAAAAGAAATAAAAATGGAAAGTGCCGCAGATCTAAAGGGTCCGGTCGACTGGGTCCAAGGGGTTGGTTGACTAGGGGTAGCAAATTAGCCCACTGCCTTCCATTATAGGCATAAATTGAAATAATGATCGATCGGTGTCTGGGGGTGGTCGACCAAGGATATGTTTTTAGGGGGCCTTTGGTCTTCAATAGGGAGAAAACTTGCACTAAGAAAATGGCCATAACTTCATCATCTAGAATGAAATGGCGTGTCATTTGTGTCCACTCAAAGCTAATTCAACGAAGTACGCTTCCATGGATATCCACTGGTCAGGACATGAAGTGTGAAAATTCTAAAAACTCCCTTAAAGTTGTAGTAGACGATAAAATTTTCTCAAAATAAAACCACATGCTCTGTTAAGCGTTCCAGTACCTATAAAAGCTCACATAGTCCATGCAAAGCATATATATCCAAAACTGATGTTAACAATTACATGAGCATAAATGTAGGGTATAAAGGATACAAACGTTCTAGAATGCATAATGATAACATGTGCTAATATGCAATATTCATGACCTATTACACCCCCTAACTTAGACATTGCTAATACCTAGTGATGAAATAAAACAAAACCAAACAACCAGACAAAATTACAAAACCTATATAA
This sequence comes from Sambucus nigra, assembly GCA_949130495.1. Classification (NCBI taxonomy): domain Eukaryota; kingdom Viridiplantae; phylum Streptophyta; class Magnoliopsida; order Dipsacales; family Adoxaceae; genus Sambucus; species Sambucus nigra. The sequence continues at coordinate 301,419,384 of OX422207.1, read as the reverse complement.
GCATAAAATATATAAATTTCACTTTCACGAACGAATGATTGCATTTAGCATATCCAATAATCCTTTAAACCCCTAGGTTACCCTAGTGGATGAGTATTGTCTCGTGAGGATTTTCAGGGATGACACCCACAAACATCAAGTTTCCTCAAAAGATATGCCCAACAACAGTGTGATAAGCCCAACAATGATGAAAAGGATTTCATCAAATTATTAGCATAGTGAATGAATTCCACAAAAGTCCTTAGTCATCAACATTATAGAATGAAACTCATTGAATTGAAACTGGGAGGAAGAGTGAGCACATACAAAGTATGATTTGGAAAAACTTTTATAATCCGGATAAGCATTAAAGCGTTAATATATCAATCATCACCGGTGTATACACTCAGCAAATGAAATCACTATGAATGGGAGGTAATATACGGGACACACGGGTATAAAGAGTAAATATAAATGGAATGTATGCGCACACATGTCACTAATAAAGAACGCAATGTATAAAATAAAAACTATACAATCTCAATGAAAGGATATCATTATTAAATGAGGTTAAATTCATTTTCAGATATTATCGTAATTATTTTAACTTTTGGATTACATTTACCTAAGATCACATAGGAATTTTATAGAGTTGTAATATAGGTTAGGGGTTAATGTTATGAAAGGAAGGGACTGTTTACGAATTCAAATGTGTTTGAAGATGAAACACTTGGGATAATGAAAAATTGTGGGCAATTTCAAAATTAAAAATGATTTCAATAACAAGCATTAGACATGAAATTGGAGAGTGACAACGATTATTGAGCACCATATACATAAATGAAATACTTTATCTTTCTTTTCTTTTATTCTTTTTCTCCTTTTGTTTTTCTTCACTTTTTCTTTTCTCTCACACTCTCATGTGCTTAATTGCAACCACATAATAAGAACATCATTCAATCCTAAGCATCATTCCGAATAAAGATATGTAAGGTGATATATATGGTATGTAACCCCAATGTAGAGTTGGTTATGGGATTTTGGATTTTGAAACGAAAGGCTGTATTAAGGATTAAAGGGGTTGACGAGGGAAAACATATAAGGTGATGTCAAGGTCAATATGGGAGATATAAAAAAGAGGGTCTATGATCCTTTCCTAAATTTTACGCAATTATCGAATCAAAACAACTTTGAAAATCGTGCGCAAGTAACACATTTCAAAATATGAACTCAATTAATGAACGATCAATGAAAGAATAGTGAGATTACCAACGAATTTAACGTCTTCAAAGAGGAAAGAGTAATGTATAACACTCACAAATGAAGAAAAGCCCAAACCTAACTTGGTGTAATTATATGTAAGGCAACAAAAGATTACAGAGTTATAAATGTCTTCAACGAAATCAATAAAAAAAAAGAGCGCATGTGCTCATGGGTTTAAAGTTTAATTCATAAAGTTTTTCATAATATCAATGATTCAAGGACTAAAGTCTAATAACTTCTAAAATCGAGAACATGAATCATTGAATTATCTATTGGATTGGTCATTTATTAAAATTTATCATCAGAAACAAAGGGAAAATGCCCAAAAAATGAGGAAAAAAAAAGAAAGAAAATATTTTTTGAATTTTCCAATTTTTACAAAAAAAAAGGTATGCTTGGGAAGAACATATAATTGAATCATGGACTAAAAAAACAATTTATAGAATATCCCACACCCCCTAACTAAAACCTTGCATTGTCCTCAATGTAAACCAAGAACAAAGTTAAAGAGAGGCAAATAGTGATATTACCCAAAATGGAGTGATATCCAAAAAGTATAAGTCTAAAGATTTTACAAACATGTCAGCACCAAGCATAAAAAAAAACTTTAACTAATTACAATAGACAATAATTATAAAGAAAAAAAAGCTAATATGTACAACCTACCATTTGAACTTGGAAGGTATGTGTGAATACGCTTATCGTTGATTTTGGGTCCCATATCTATAAAAAATATCAAAACTATAACTACACTCTTTGCGGGAGTATAACGGCCAGTTCGGGTATCGAATCCATAGGTAATATTGCTAGACTTTAATTGCTTTAGTATTTTAGGAATAAAAGTGTAAAAGATGAAAGTTTTAACAAAAGGTGAATCTAGGTATGTATTTAAACTAAGATTAAAAAAATGAGTAAAGACAATAGATTGAGAATAATATCCCGTGACTTGGGTTAATAAGTATAAATGGTTACACGGGATGAAAAATTTATCAAGATTGTATCTCATTTTCACAATTAATTAAATCTAGAGTTGTCACCCCCTAAATTGTCATAAAAGCTTAACTTATTTTGTCATCAATAAATATCCCTAAGATTAAACTATGGCGCATACATGATACACACTATTAAATTTCCTAGGTATAAAATCAAGAACAACCTAATCCATTTTAACTCATAAAACCCATCACCAAAACAAAATAATCCATTAACTCAAGGTGAGTTCAATCAAACTCAATCTAAACTAAATTAGCTACAAAGCATTGTAAATGGCATGAAAGTAAATGAAAGCAAGTAAATCTAGTTAACCAAGAAAGTACACTAATTAACAAAGCTTGAAATAAACAATTGAAACTTATATTAAGGAAGAAGAAGATAAATAGTGCTATTTACAAACCCAAATGGGTGAAACACTAATATAGAGGGAGAGAAGATGAGCTCCCCAAAACCAAAACCTAAAACTAACATAAAAAACTAGATAAAAACTCCTTCTGGGATATAAACCCAACTTACATATTGATCAGGTGCAAACCGTGCGTCGTGTAATACGCAAATCGTTGTTATCGGTTCAGCGACTCAATGCAAAAAACTTAAAATACAACTACACTTTGACAAGCAAGCACATCAGTAAGTTGGGTATGAAGAATCCACTGGAAGTGATTAAATTTTAGATCGGTAATTAATTTACTACTTCAAAAATAAAAGTATAAAAGGTGATAGGTTAGAAATGGTGAAAAAGGAAAAATAAGAAGTTAACACTAAACACTATTTAATAAAACGAGAGTCCGGATCGCATACCCACCATAGGCTAAGGAACTAATAATTACAATTTCGGTTCGAAAACATTTAATCGAGCATTTTTAGTTAATTATAAACATGACGCTTGAAGGAATTTAATCCAAAAATGCGAGATAAAACATTTAATCAAAAATGGTCACACGCGTCTTAAAATCGAATTATCGCTATAAATAATAACATTGCATGAAAAAAACGTTAAATCCATAATAAACCCATTTTAATACACGAGGTTTCGATTAAACATGAATTTTCGCAAAAATTACCTTTCGGAGCTTGACGCCCAACAATGGCGGACACACTATCCAAACCCTATGTAACTACTCACACAATATGATTAAACTAATTTAAACACTAATTAACTAAATGAAACAACAAATTAACTACTGAAACAAGTTATCTAGGCATGGATATAATTAACAAAGAATGAAAAATGAAGGAAATAAAGCATGTATGAAAGGAAGATGATGATAAATAGTAAAGTATACTTACAAAGTGGGTATGAACCCATAGAGAGGAGAGGGAAAGCTCCTAACAAAAATCCCCAAAAACTCTAACCTAAAATGAATCTTCCCAGGTCTAAAAAATATGTCCACACTTAATACAATGTTTACATTCGTATAACCCACCAAAAACCCATTTAAAAGTAGAGATTTGCAAACTTTCAACCGAATCGATTCGCACTATCCGAATCGATCCACAACTGACAGTGCTGAATTCTCGGCTTTATCTAACTTTACGGAAAATGCCGTAACTTCTTCATTATAACTCGGAATTAGGCATGGTAGGAGGCCACACGAAGATAACTCAGAGGGATACAACATCCAAGAAGACATTAAGACAAAAACAAATTATGAAATGACAAAAATGCCCTTGAATGTGACCTTGAGTGTGCTTTTGAAGATAAAATCATCCTAAAAATTCCATAACTCCCTCATTATACATCGGAATCATGCACCGTCGGCGGCCACGCGAAGAGAAATCAAAGGGATTTAACTTCTGTGAAGTGTTTGGGATAAAAATTTGAATGCTGAAATTACTATAATGCCTCCGAAGATGCAATAATCAACAAAACTTTTCCGAAAAGCAACCAAACTTCACACTAAGCACCGAAATACCTACAAAAGCTCAATTATACCTCATATAGCATGTCAACATATAAAACAGAGGTTGTCTGGTTAACGAACATAAATATAGGAATTAAGGTACCCAAGGGGGTTCAAATACATAAGTATAAGGGGTGAAACATACAATATTCGTGCCGAATCAGACCCCCTAACTTACACATTGCTAGTCCCTATAAATGAAATACAAAGATAAAATAACTACAAGCAAACCACAAAAATGAGATATATATAAAAGGGATAAATGCCACTTTAGCAGGCGAACGATTGCATTTATCATATGCAATAAGTCGTTAAACCCCTAGGTTACCCTAGTGGATGAGTGTCGTCCCGTGAGGGTTTCCAGGAATGAAACCCACAAGCATCATATAGTTTCCTCAAAATATGCCCAAGCCAACATGCGACAAACTCAACAACAATGAAAAAGATTTCAAACATGTTATTAACATATTGAATGAATTCAAGCTAAAGTCCGTTGTTATTAACAGGTTGAATGAACCTTATAGAATTGAAACTTCAAAAGTGGGAGGGGGGGAGGGGGGGAGAACATGCAAAGTATGATTTGGAAAAAACTTAAATAAACCTAATAAACATAAAGTGTGCATATATTCCATCCTCACGGGCATTACAGTCATCAAATGAATTCACTCGAAACAGGGAGGTAATACACGGGACATGTGGGCCTAAAGGGTAAATGTAAATGGAAACAAGGCTGCGCGCATGTCACTAATGAAGAACGCTATATATAAAATGAAAAATTGTAATCTCAATGAAAGATACCGTACATTAAAAGAGGCGAAATGCATTTTCATAGATTATCAAAAGTATTATGATTTTTAAATTAAATTCACCCTAACATCATATAGGACTTTATAGGGTTATAATGTAGGCTAGGCTAGGGTACGAAATGAAGGATATGTATGTACAGATTCAAAGTGTTCGGAGAAGAAAACTCGAGATAATGGGAAAATGCGGGAAATTTCAAAATTGGAAAATAAGTTCCAAAACAAGCATTAAATATGAATTAGAGAGTAATCAAATCTTATTCGAACTATATACATCACATATACAACTTTCTCTTTCTTTTATTTTATTTTCTTCTTTTTCTCATGTTTCTTTTCTTTTGCTTTTTCCTTTTTCTTTTCTTTTTCACTTCTTTCTTTTCTTCACTTTTCTCACTCTTTCCATTATTAATTGCAACCGCAAGACAATAACATCATTGAATCCCAAGTATCATTACAAACAAAGGTATGGAAAGTAATATGTATTGTTTATAACTCCAATGTGTTGGTTATGGGATTTTTGGGTTATGAAATTAAAGGCTATATTTAGGCTAAAAGGGGTTAACTACGAAAATATATAAGGTGAGGTCAATGCTAATATGGGTGATATAACAAAGATGGACTATGATCATTTCCTAAAATTTTTGCAATTCTCGAGTCAAAATATATTTTGAAAATCATGCTCAAGTAACACATTTATAAAATGAACTCAATTAATGAACGATCAAATGAAAGAATAGTGAGATTACCGATGAAATCAACATTTTCAATGAGGAAAGAATAGTGTATAACACTCACAAATTAAAGTATATCTCGAATCTCACTCGGTGTAAGTATATACAATGCAACAAAGGATTACCGAGTTATAAAAATCTTAAACCAAATCAATAAAACAAGAAAAGTGCTCGTGCTCATGAGATAAAGTTTAATTCATGAAGTTATTCATAATATCAATGATTTGAGGACTAAAGTCTAATAACTTCTAAAATCAAGAACGTGCATCATTGGGTTGTCTATTGGATCGGGCAATTATTGGTATTTAACATCGGAAAAAAGGGCAAAATGCCCAACAAAGGAGAAAAAAGAAAAATATATTTTTGATTTTTTTTTAATTTTTAACAAAAAGCATACTTAGTGACTAACAAGTAAGCAAATCAATGGACTACACATGAAATGGATAGAATATCCAACACCCCCTAACTTAGATGTTGCGTTGTCCTCAATGCGCATTAAGAACACAACACAAAGATAGGAAAATAACAATATTACCCAAAATTGGAGTGATCTCCATAAGCATGAGTCCAAAAAAATCTACAAAGCAAGTTTGTACCAAGCATAGAAAAAACAAATAACAAAAAGTTAACTAATTACACTAGGCTAAATTAAAAGGAAAGAAAAAAAAATGAAGAAAGAAAATTAAAAAACTAACTATTTACAACCAACTATTTAGGTGTCACACTAATTATACACTAGAAGTCTAAATAGTTGAGGGTCCACCCAAACTACGAATTGACTTTGGAGGATCGATGGTGGACCCTCCCTAGAATGCATGCCTCCCAGAAAATAGGAATTTCGTTTGAACAACGGAAGTCATGTATAAGGCGTAAGAAATTAACCATCACCAATTATCAATTTGGGACGGACGATGGGGGATTTGGATAACAAGCCAGACAAGACTACATTAATCTCGGGAAAATTAAAATCACATCCCCAAGGTTCTTTAATTGGAAGGGGAGGTGGGGCTAGTGTAAGTTAATAGCCCATGAGATGAACCATCTCAAAATATCATTCCTGTTCAAGAATTGGGTCAAAGTCCTCAAGACTTTCAATCGGTTCTTGTGATAAATTTAATGGTTCGTTAATAGTGGGGGATAAACAAAGTGAAGGACAATCGACAGCGCTGGATCACTCTCAATTATTTCTTCCTCAAAAAGGTGTGTAGGTGAAACTTAAGTTTCAACCTCAACCGAGCTTTTTGAAGAAAAAATTATCTCATCGAGTTGGACATTTTTCTTTGTCCAAGCATCATAAATCGCAACCTCATCGTTCCATTCCTTATTCCCACCACACAAAGTTTCCTCCAAAGGCGATGGGGGATTTCTTGCAAATTCTTGACTTTCACGTGAAAGACGCTCACACTCAAGAATTTGTAGGCATTCACGCGTAATCTTGGGAGTATAACCTTGAGAACTATTATCATAACAATTAAATTTATCTAAAGAGTTATGGTGAGACATTTCGAAAAAAGTTAATTCAACAAAAACAACAAATGCCAAAATTTCAATTTCTTGAAATAATCTAGTACAAGTCAAAAATAAAGGTGAAAATAAAGAATACAAATACAAAAGGAAAAAATACTATGAAATAATAAAACAACTAGAATCTAAAACACACTCCCCGACAACGGCGCCATTTTGATCAGGCGCGAACCGTGCGTCGTGTAATACACAAATCGTTGTTATCGGTTCGACGACTCAATGCAAAAAAACTAAACTACAACTACACTTGACAATAAAGCACAACGGTAAGTCGGGTATCGAGAATCCACAGGGAGTGATTGAATTTTAGATCGGTAATTAATTTACTACTTCAAAAATAAAAGTGTAAAAGGTGATAGGTTGGAAATGGTGAAAAAGGAAAAACAAGAACTTAACGTTAAACACTATTTAATAAAATGAGAGTCGGGATCGCGTACCCGCCATAGGCTAAGAAACTAACAAATAGAATTTCGGTTCGAAAAAATTTAAACCGACATTTTTAGTTAATTATAAACATCACGCATGAAGGAATTTAAGCCAAAAATGCGAGATAAAACATTTAATAAAAAATGGTCACACGCGTCTTAAAATCGAATTATCGCAATAAACACTAACGTTGCGTGAAAAAGAAAGTTAAATTCATAATAAACCCTTTTTAATACACAAGGTTTTGATTAAACATGGCTTTTTCAAAAAACTAACTTTCGGAGCTCGACACCCAACAATGGCGGACACACGATCCAAACCCTATTTTACTACTCACACAACATGATTAAACTAATTTAAACACTAATTAACTAAATGAAACAACAAATTAACTAATGAAAACAAGTTATCTAGGCATGGAAATAATTAACAAAGCATGAAAAATGAAGGAAATAAAGCATGTATGAAAGCAAGATGATGATGAATAGTAAAGTATACTTAAAAAGTGGGTATGAACCCAAAGAGAGGAGAGGAAAAGCTCCTAACAAAAATACCCAAAAACTCTAACCTAAAATGAATCTTCCCAAGTCTAAAAAATATCTCCACACTTAATAAAATGTTTATATACATATAACCCACAAAAACCCACTTAAAAATAAGGATTTGCGGACTTTAAGCTGAATCGATTCGCACTGTCTGAATCGATCCGCAACTGACAGTGCCGAATTCTCAACTCTGTTCAACTTTACGAAAAATGCCGTAACTTCTTCGTTATAACTCGGAATTAGGCACGGTCAGAGGCTACGCGAAGATAATTAGAGGGATACAACATCCAAGTAGACATTAGGCCAAAAACCCAATTATAAAATGACTAAAATGCCCTTGAATGTGACCTTGAGTGTATTTTGAAGATAAAATCCTCCTAAAACTGCCATAAATCCCTCATTATACATCGGAATCATGCACCATCGGCAGCCACGCGAAGAGAAATCAAAGGTATTAAACTTCAATGAAGATTTTGGGATAAAAATCCCAATGCTAAAATTACTAAAATGCCCCCGAAGCTGCATTAATCAACGAAAGTTTTCCGACAAGCAACCAAACTTCACACTAAGCACCGAAATACCTACAAAAGCTCAATTATACCTCATATAGCATGTCAACATATAAAACAGAGGTTGTCTGGTTAACGAACATAAATATAGGAATTAAGGTACCCAAGGGGGTTAAGATGCATAAGTATAAGGGGTGAAACATACAATATTCGTGCCGAATCAGACCCCCTAACTTAAACATTGCTAGTCCCTATAAATGAAATACAAAGATAAAATAACTACAAGCAAACCACAAAAATGAGATATATATAAAAGGGATAAATTCCACTTTAGCAGGCGAACGATTGCATTTATCATATGCAATAAGCCGTTAAACCCTTAGGTTACCCTAGTGGATGAGTGTCGTCCCGTGAGGGTTTCCAGGAATGAAACCCACATGCATCATATAGTTTCCTCAAAATATGCCCAAGCCAACATGCGACAAACTCAACAACAATGAAAAAGATTTCAAATATGTTATTAGCATATTGAACGAATTCAAGCTAAAGTCGGTTGTTATTAACAGGTTGAATGCACCTTATAGAATTGAAACTTCAAAAGTGGGAGGGGGGGAGGGGGGGAGAACATGCAAAGTATGATTTGGAAAAAACTTAAATAAACCTAATAAACATAAAGTGTGCATATATTCAATCCTCACGGGCATTACAGTCATCAAATGAATTCACTCGAAACAGGGAGGTAATACACGGGACATGTGGGCCTAAAGGGTAAATGTAAATGGAAACAAGGCTGCGCACATGTCACTAATGAAGAACGCTATATATAAAATGAAAAATTGTAATCTCAATGAAAGATTCCGTACATTAAAAGAGGCGAAATCCATTTTCATAGATTATCAAAACTATTATGATTTTTAAATTAAATTCACCCTAACATCATATAGGACTTTATAGGGTTATAATGTAGGCTAGGCTAGGGTACGAAATGAAGGATATGTATGTACAGATTCAAAGTGTTCGGAGAAGAAAACTCGAGATAATGGGAAAATGCGGAAAATTTCAAAATTGGAAAATAAGTTCCAAAACAAGCATTAAATATGAATTAGAGAGTAATCAAATCTTATTCGAACTATATACATCACATATACAACTTTCTCTTTCTTTTCTTTTATTTTCTTCTTTTTCTCATATTTTCTTTTCTTTTGCTTTTTCCTTTTTCTTTTCTTTTTCACTTCTTTCTTTTCTTCACTTTTCTCACTCTTTCCATGATTAATTGCAACCGCAAGACGATAACATCATTGAATCCCAAGTATCATTACAAACAAAGGTATGGAAAGTAATATGTATTGTTTATAACTCCAATGTGTTGGTTATGGGATTTTTGGGTTATGAAATGAAAGGCTATATTTAGGCTAAAAAGGGTTAACTACGAAAATATATAAGGTGAGGTCAATGCTAATATGGGTGATATAACAAAGATGGACTATGATCATTTCCTAAAATTTTTGCAATTCTCGAGTCAAAATAAATTTTGAAAATCATGCTCAAGTAACACATTGAAAAAATGAACTCAATTAATGAACGATCAAATGAAAGAATAGTGAGATTACCGATGAAATCAACATTTTCAATGAGGAAAGAATAGTGTATAACACTCACAAATTAAAGTATATCTTGAATCTCACTCGGTGTAAGTATATACAATGCAACAAAGGATTACCGAGTTATAAAAATCTTAAACCAAATCAATAAAACAAGAAAAGTGCTCGTTCTCATGAGATAAAGTTTAATTCATGAAGTTATTCATAATATCAATGATTTGAGGACTTAAGTCTAATAACTTCTAAAATCAAGAACGTGCATCATTGAGATGTCTATTGGATCGGGCAATTATTGGAATTTAACATCGGAAACAAGGGCAAAATGCCCAACAAAGGAGAAAAAAGAAAAATATATTTTTGATTTTTTTTTAATTTTTAACAAAAAGCATACTTAGTGAATAACAAGTAAGCAAATCAATGGACTACACATGAAATGGATAGAATATCCAACACCCCCTAACTTAGATGTTGCGTTGTCCTCAATGCGCATTAAGAACACAACACAAAGATAGGAAAATAACGATATTACCCAAAATTGGAGCGATCTCCTTAAGCATGGGTCCAAACAAATCTACAAAGCAAGTTAGTACCAAGCATAGAAAAAACAAATAACAAAAAGTTAACTAATTACACTAGGCTAAATTAAAAGGAAAGAAAAAAAAATGAAGAAAGAAAATTAAAAAACTAACTATTTACAACCTACTATTTAGGTGTCACACTAATTATACACTAGAAGTCTAAATAGTTGAGGGTCCACCCAAACTACGAATTGACTTTGGAGGATCAATGGTGGACCCTCCCTAGAATGCATGCCTCCCAGAAATAGGAATTCCATTTGAACAACGGAAGGCATGTATAAGGCTTAAGAAATTAACCATCGCCAATTATCAATTTGGGACGGACGATGGGGGATTTGGATAACAAGGCAGACAATACTACATTAATCTCGGGAAAATTAGAATCACATCCCCAAGGTTATTTAATTGGAAGGGGAGGTGGGGCTAGTGTAAGTTAATAGCCCATGAGATGAACCATCTCAAAATATCATTCCTGTTCAAGAATTGGGTCAAAGTCCTCAAGACTTTCAATCGGTTCTTGTGATAAATTTAATGGTTCGTTAATAGTGGGGGATAAACAAAGTGAAGGACAATCGACAGCGCTGGATCACTCTCAATTATTTCTTCCTCAAAAAGGTGTGTAGGTGAAACTTAAGTTTCAACCTCAACCGAGCTTTTTGAGGAAAAAATTATCTCATCGAGTTGGACATTTTTCTTTGTCCAAGCATCATAAATCGCAACCTCATCGTTCCATTCCTTATTCCCACCATACAAAGTTTCCTCCAAAGGCGATGGGGGATTTCTTGCAAATTCTTGACTTTCACGTGAAAGACGCTCATACTCAAGAATTTGTAGGCATTCATGCGTAGTCTTGGGAGTATAACCTTGATAACTATTATCATAACAATTAAATGTATCTAAAGAGTTATGGTGAGACATTTCGAAAAAAGTTAATTCAACAAAAACAACAAGTGCCAAAATTTCAATTTCTCGAAATAATCTAGTACAAGTCAAAAATAAAGGTGAAAATAAAGAATGCAAATACAAAAGAAAAAAATACTATGAAATTATAAAACAACTAGAATCTAAAGCACACTCCCCGGAAACGGCGCCATTTTGATCAGGCGCGAACCGTGCGTCGTGTAATACACAAATCGTTGTTATCGGTTCGACAACTCAATGCAAAAAAACTAGACTACAACTACACTTGACAATAAAACACAACGGTAAGTCGGGTATCGAGAATCCACAGGGAGTGATTGAATTTTAGATCGGTAATTAATTTACTACTTCAAAAATAAAAGTGTAAAAGGTGATAGGTTGGAAATGGTGAAAAAGGAAAATCAAGAACTTAACGATAAACACTATTTAATAAAATGAGAGTCGGGATCGCGTACCCGCCATAGGCTAAGCAACTAACAAATAGAATTTCGGTTCGAAAAAATTTAAACCTGCATTTTTACTTAATTATAAACATCACGCATGAAGGAATTTAATCCAAAAATGCGAGATAAAACATTTAATAAAAAATGGTCACACGCGTCATAAAATCGAATTATCGCTATAAACACTAACGTTGTGTGAAAAAGAAAGTTAAATTCATAATAAACCCATTTTAATACACGAGGTTTTGATTAAACATGGCTTTTCCCAAAAACTAACTTTCGGAGCTCGACACCCAACAATGGCGAACACACGTGTGACACCCCGACTAATTAAATACCGGGTAACAACTCCTTTATTAAATTAAATCAAAATGCCAAGTTGGCTCAGTTAATAGCATCACTGTCGAAAACATTTTATTATTACTAACCACCTAGTATTTAAAAAGTAAGTTGTCAAATTTTAATTAAAGTCTGATTAACATGCAGTAAAAGGTTTAAAGCAAGAATAATATCACCATTCACCATAACGAAATAATAGAATAACCATCACATGATATAAATAAATCCGGAGGAAAACTCCTCACAACAAATCCCACAACTGAAATAAGTAACGAAATACTGAATACTGAATCAATACATGCCAAAGTCTGAAAAACTGAAAGGAAATGTCTCTAATAGAATTTGGGCAACATGCCCTACAAGTGAGGAATACTGAATATGGAATCCAAATGATAGAAGAGTCTAAAAGAAAATCCCTGTAACTTCCACAAACAGCTACAACTCGTCATCGGAATGAGAATCCTCTGCGTGGTGTCCTTGTGGCTGGGCACCTAAAATGGTTTTACAAGAAAATAGATTTGAAAGCAAACGGGTCAGAGCCCGAATGTGGAGATATTTTAAAAACCTAAAAGTGCTTTAAAAACATTTAAAACATTAAATGCAAAGTACATGTTAGGATGTGTGCTCACATGAAATTCTCACCTCTTGACTAAATGTGCACTCCTAACGTAAGTACCCATCTAAAATGACACTAATCCCTAGCTAAGTGACATCATATCTAGCTAGAATGTCATAGGTTCTACCCTTATTACTCGGCTCCCATTAACATTCTAACGTTACCAAAGAATAGGAGCTTTACTTAAACTCAGATTCTCAATATGTAATATATTTCACAATCGGTTATCCCGTTTATGTTTTTTCAAAACAATACCATAATTTTATTCACAGTATTAACATGAAGTTCCCATCAATTAAGTGTATATTATTCACATCATAAATATACAATACAAGCACCCCGAGACTAGCTGCGGTGCACACATACTCTGCTATCCATCCCGGTACATCACGTACATAAGGATCACATATTCCGAATCTCTCAGGAATAGTTCACAGATAACAACATCACAAATAGTGGAGGCAAACACAGTCACATCACATGGGTCACGCACATACCTGCGCTCCCACGATCAGCAGACTTATTAATATCCCAATAAGTCATTCTCTGACCTATGTTCATCGAGGTAACCAGTCTAAATCCGGGCAGCACAAGGATTAAAGGGCCCTAAGCGAACACAAACCTCCCGTGATAGCAAGTATGGTAGGTATGTCATACACATAAAATCAATACATATATACTAAGTATGCACACGTCTTAGTAATCACCATAATATATATTGGTACATATCTCTTCTCGTACTGACATATAATACTACACCATTTATATATTCCCGGCTAATATAATTAATTAGGCCGTCAATAGCTCACATCGTAATAGACACTCACGTCCTACTTCACATTTTCCCTTAGGTTCAAACTACACTTCTAGGTTTTACTCCTCATAATATCCCAAACATCCCAAATATATCAATCACTCATCAAGGAAAGGCTATCTCTACCTATACACAAGGTTACTGGGCACTCGGGATCAAAACAGGCTAAAAAGCCTAAACTGTCAACTCATTCGAAGTCTCATTCGAACAAGGCTGTTCGAACGAGACTTCGTTCGAACGAACTGAGTCTTCTAACGAGATCTCGTTCGAATGAAGTGGGCTTTCTAACGAGATCTCGTTCGAACGATCTTATCGAATGAACTTCACCCTCGTTAGAAGTCAATGGTCAACTCGTTAGAAGCTCGTTTGAACGAGCTCGTTCGAACGACCTGGGTAGGTCTTCTAACGAGTGGCCAGATTCAAGCCCATAATTTTCTACTCGTTTTTCACCAATTTCTACTCCTCAACTCTCCTCTAAAATTCGTCCCAGCAACGTTTTAAGGTCTCTAATCAATCCTAAACATATCAAGGTCACATACTAACGTGTTTTAAAGGAATAATTCATCCTAAACGTCACCAAATCACAAGTCCCATCACTTTTCCCCAATTTTTCAAGAACATAAACCCTAAGATTATAAATCATCAATTTCCAAAAATAAATCCGTTTTTATAACACATAAACTTATAATTCTCTTAATTCGATCTTCCAATAACATTTCTACATGAAAACCTATCTCCAAAATTTATTAACTACTCCAGTTTCATGGGTTTTCAATTATCTCTCCATTAATTATGACTATTGAACAGTCTAAGCATGGAAGAAGCATTTACTGCATAAAAACGTATATTAAACCACTTGATTCAATCTCAGATTTTGATGACGATTTGATGAAGCTCTCTCTCTCTCCAAGCTTTTCTCCTCTATCTCTCTCTTTCCAAGCTTTCTTCTCCAATAGTTATGGTGGCTAGGGTTTGTTTTGGGAAAAATTAGAAACCTAAATTCTAATAACCTACGTAGCCTATTGGGTTAACATGGGTTGATTAGTGGTTTAGTGGGTCAAATCCACATCAGATATAATTTACTAATTTTCGTCACTTTTAATTCCCAAAAGTACAAAATTACCAAAATACCCTTTATGTTGCCGGTATGGCCTAAAAATACCCCGGGACCCAAACTAAACCCCCGACTAGTGTTTTCTGACTATCTCGACCCTTTCGGACGCGTTGGCGCACTCAAAATGACCATACGGTTAATAGAATTTAAATTCACTTTTATGATTAAAGTAATTATATCCTGACGCGACTGTCTCACGTGTCCCAATAAAATGTCTAAATTGCCGTATATCAATCTCACGACAACTTTCATAATTCAATATTCATATATCATCATATATACTCAATATAGTCAAATAACAACTCACATCTCGCTAGTATTTTATCCGGATTAATTCCCAATTAATTCTCATTTAATTAATTAATCCTAAAAATAAATAACGCCAAAAATACGGGGTATTACATACTTCCCCCCTAATAACAGAATTTCGTCCCGAAATTCGGAACTGGAAAGTACCTGATAAAAATAACTCTGGATAACGTTCGCGCATCTCATCCTCGCATTCCCATGTGGACTCCTCGACATTGTGATGTCGCCACTGAACACGCACTAACGGAACTATCCTTGACCGCAGCTTCCTCTCACTTCGGTCCAAAATAGTAATTGGCCCCTCCTCGTAGGAGCTATCAGGATGTAGATCAATCTCCTCCAAAGCGATGTGAGAATGAGCCAAATCGTCCCTGAGATATTTCCTTAGCGAGTAAATATGAAACACATCGTGAATCCGGTGTAAATGCTCCGGAAACCCGAGTCTATACGCAACTGGTCCAATCCGCTCAATAATAGGAAATGGCCCCACATACCTCGGTGCCAACTTCCCCTTCTTCCCGAAACGCATAATCCCCTTCATAGGAGATACTCTGAGCAAAACCTGGTTCCCCACTTGGAACTCCCTGAAAGATCTCTTCGCATCAGCATAACTCTTCTGCCGGTCTTGAGCTACCCGAATGCGACTCCGAATCAACTCAATCCTTGCCGAAGTATCCTGAATCACTTTCGGCCCAAGTAGTTTGTTGTCCTCCACCTCTAACCAACATGCTGGGGAACGACAAGGCCTACCGTACAATGCCTCAAACGGAGCCATGCCAATAGTGAACTGGTAGGAGTTATTATAAGCAAACTCTACCAGTGGAAGGTATTGCTCCCATCCACCTCCAAAGTCAATAATGCACATGCGTAGCATGTCCTCCAACATCTGATTTGTGCGCTCGGTCTGCCCATCGATCTGCGGATGATAAGCCGTACTCAACCGTAATTCCGTGCCCATGGCCTCCTGGAAACTCTCCCAAAACCGCGAAACAAATATCTTGTCTCTGTCAGACACGATATTTAGGGGCACACCGTGAAGTCTCACAATCTCTGAAATGAAGAGCTAGGTATACTGTCCCGTAGTGTAGTCAGTCCTTATGGGTAAAAAGTGAGCGACTTTGGACAACCTGTCCACAATTACCCAAACGGAGTCGTGACCCCTCTGCGACGTAGGCAACCCCGTGATAAAGTCCATGGATATGCTCTCCCACATCCACCTCGGAACCTCCAACGGCTGTAGAAGTCCTGTCGGTCTCTGATGATCCACTTTTACTAGCTGATAAGTGGTGCATTTAGAAACAAACACAACGATATCTCTCTTCATACCGCTCCACCAATACTGGCGTCTCATGTCTTGGTACATTTTGTCCCCTCTGGGATGTACCGCGAACCGTGAGCCGTGCGACTCTGCCATCACCTTGTGTCGCAATTCCTCCCCTTCCGGAAGCACCAATCTCCCATTGAAGCGTAATCCCCCGTCTGAGCTGACGGTATAGGACTCGGCTCCCTCTGCTAGTAATCGAACTATCTGCTCCTGACAGAAGGAGTCATTAGCCTGTGCCCGTACTACCTTCATGACAATCTGCGGTGTAACGGTCATCACAGACATGAAAGATCGGGCCACTGCATCCTGGTGTCCCTACTCCTTCCACTTTGCCTTCCACACCCCTGTCACCTCATCTGCTGGCCTACGGCTCAACGCGTCTGCTACCACGTTAGCCTTACCCGGGTGATACTGGATATCGAACTAGTAGTCCTTCACAAACTCAAGCCACCTCCTTTGCCGCATGTTCAACTCCTTCTGCGTGAACATGTACTGTAGGGACTTGTGGTCCGTGAACAGTTAGAACTTCTCCCCCAAAAGATAGTGCCTCCAAATTCGTAGAGCAAATACCACTGCCACCAACTCCAAATCATGCATGGGGTAATTCTTCTCATGAGGCTTAAGCTTACGGGAAGCATAAGCTATGGCATGTCTCTCCTATTGCAATACACCTCCAAGTCCTTGCAAAGACGCATCGGTGTAAACCAAATAATCAACTCCCAGTCTCGGCAATGCTAACACAGGTGCTGAGGTCAATTTATCCTTCAATTCATCGAATGCCAACTGACAGGCATCACTCCAGATGAATTTCACACCCTTACGAGTCAGATGTGTCAAAGGACCCGCTATCTTCGAAAATCCCCGAATGAACCTCCTGTAGTGTCCTGGTAGACCCAAGAAACTATGAATCTCAGTCGGTGTCGTGGGCTGTCCCCACTCCCTCACCGCGGATACCTTCCCCAGATCAACAGATATCCCCCGATCGAAAATAATGTGCCCCAAAAACTGGACCTCCTTCAACCAAAACCCTCACTTCTCATACTTTGCATACAACTAGTTCTGACGTAGTGTCTGCAAAACTTGCCTCAAATGTTCGGCGTGCTCCTCCTCTGTCTGGGAGTAAACCAGAATATCATCGATGAAGATAATGACAAACTGATCTAGGAAATCCCTGAACACTCTGTTCATCAAGTCCATAAACACTGCTGGAGCGTTGGTCAAACCAAAAGGCATAACCCGAAACTCGTAAGAACCATATCTCGACAAGAACGCAGTCTTCGAGACATTCTCCTCCCTGATACGCAACTGATGGTATCTCGATCTTAAATCAATCTTCGAGAAGAAAGAAGCTCCTCTCAACTGGTCAAATAGATCATCGATTCGAGGCAACGGATACTTATTCCGTATCGTGACCTTGTTTAACTCCCGGTAGTCCACACATAATCTCAGTGAACCATCTCTCTTCTTCACAAATAAAACTGGAGCGCCCCAAGGTGAGGTACTCCTGCGAATAAAGCCCTGACCTAACAGCTACTCTATCTGATCTCGTAGCTCTCGCGTCTCTGCCGGAGCCATACGGTACGGTGCGCGTGCTATAGGTCTCGTGTATGGCAATAGGTCTATAAAAAAGTCTATCTCTCGACTGGGGGGTAGGCCTGGTATCTCCTGAAACACATCCGAATACTCCCTGATGACTGGGATCGAATCTAAAGGAATCACAACCTCCTTAGAGGTATCCTCCTCTAGGTAATACAAATGAGCGGTCGAGCCTCCCTCTGGGTGAGGCATCGCCACTACAAACATCTCTTGCCCCGGAATGGCAAAAACAATGCTCCCACCGAAGCAGTCAATCATGGCTCTATAATTAGCGAGCCAATCCATACCGATAATCGCATCGTGAATATGCATATCTAATACCAACATATCTGCAGGTAATACCAGACTACCAATCTCTACCCCCACTCCCCGGCATATAAAGAAAATAAGTGACCTATTCCCCAATGGTTAATCGACACACGTCACTATGCTCTCCGCTGTGGCTAACAACCCTAAAGCCTTCGCGAAATGTGTAGCTATAAAACAATGTGTAGCCCCCTTATCAAATAATACCCGACCCATAGTGCCATGGATAGGAAACGTACCATCAATCGCGGGCGGTGCCTGTGGAACTGCTGCCTGGTGGACGTTATAGACACGTCCATACTGTAGCTGCCCCTGCTGAGCTGGGACTGCTGTAATGGGTGGCAATGCTGCCATCTGTGGCGGTGCGGGGAGAGCGGTGGGAAACATAGGCCTCTGCGGCTCCTAGCGAGCACCCTGCTGCTGCTGCTGTGGGGCCCTGCCCCTATCAGGACAATCTTGTCGTTTATGGCCAGTCTTGCCACAAACATAACACTTCCCTGGGAAGTTCCCTCCTCTCTGCCCCTGCTGTCCCCGACCCTGGTGGCCGTTACCGTTCCTCCCTTGGCCCTGCTGGCCCTACTGAAACTGCTGCCCATTCTGCCCCTATTGGCCCTGATGGCCGTTTGGACCCTGATGGCCCTGACGGAAACCTCCCTGTCCGTGCCTGTAATTCCCTGATCTGAACCTCTTCTGATCCCCCTGCTGGGAACCCTGCTCACCCTGTCTCTACCCCTGAACAGATTGTGTCCCACCGACACCATGTCCTCCAGTCCTGCCCTGATGGCTAGACTTTCCCGATATCTTGCCCTCAGCCATATGAAAGCGGTGATCCTGGCAGTGTAACAAAGCAGCGTTAACCACATCAGAATAAGTGGCCAACGAAAGGTTCCCTAACAGATGCTGACGGATCCTCCATGTCAACCTGTCGATGAATTTCTCAATCTTCTTCTTTTCTATCGGTATCTCATCTGGAACGATATTCAACAGATTCGTGAACTCGGCCTTATACTCGGCCACGGTCTTACCCTCTTGCTTCAGATTCATCATTTTCCTCCTCATTTCCGTGTGAACATCTGACGGAAAGTACTTGCGGTCGAACCGCACCCAAAAGTCCTGAATAGTGAGAGTATCCCTCTCCTCCACGGTGGTAATAGACTCGCACCACTGCAGTGCAGATCCAACTAGCTTAAAAGTAGCTAGCGCCTTCTTCTGAACGTCCGTGCACTCATACATCCTCAAGTTCCTCTGCATATCCTTCCTCCACTGGCTCGAGACTACCACATCTGAGCTACCTACAAACTCTGGCGGATGCGCTTTCTGAAAAGCGTCACGTACACATTCCCAAGCAGACGGGAATGCATTTGCCTGTACTGGCACGGAAATCGGCGCCTGAGGTGGTGCCTGTTGAACTACGGCAATTGCGGAATTTACCGCTTGGGCTACAATGGCTGCAACCTCAGCGGCGTTCATCATGCCCTGAACTGGAGCGGGTTGGGGTTCTGACGTTGCATCCCTAGGAACTCGTCGTGCACGTCGTGGAGGCATCTGAAATAAGAATAAAGTTTATAAGTTCACTGTTTATAAACTTAAAATAGCTGAAGAACGAAGCATACACAAAAAGAGTACAACAGTCCTAAAATATAGGGCTCTATATCAAAGAAAACTTAGCGGAAACATAATAGCCATACAGATCCTAAAGGACACTAGAACCTGATGCTCTGATACCACCTAAGACACCCTGACTAATTAAATACAGGGTAGCTACTCCTTTATTAAATTAAATCAAAATGCCAAGTTGGCTCAGTTAATAGCATCACTGTCGAAAACATATTATTATTACTAACCACCTAGTATTTAAAAAGTAAGTTGTCAAATTTTAATTAAACTCTGATTAACATGCAGTAAAAGGTTTAAATCAAGAATAATATCACCATTCACCATAACGAAATAATATAATAACCATCACATGATATAAATAAATCCGGAGGAAAACTCCTCACAATAAATCCCACAACTGAAATAAGTAACGAAATACTGAATACTGAATTAATGCATGCCAAAGTCTGAAAACTGAAATGGAAATGTCTCTAATAGAATTTGGGCAACATGCCCTACAACTGAGGAATACTGAATATGGAATCCAAATGATATAAGCGTCTAAAAGCAAATCCCTGTAACTTCCACAAACAGCTACAGCTCGTCATCAGAATGAGAATCCTATTCGTGGTGTCCTTGTGGCTGGGCACCTAAAATGGTTTTACAAGAAAATAGATTTGAAAGCAAACGGGTCAGAGCCCGAATGTGGAGATATTTTAAAAACCTGCAAGTGCTTTAAAAACATTTAAAACATTAAATGCAAAGTACATGTTAGGACGTGCGCTCACATGAAATTCTCACCTCTTGACAAAATGTGCACTACTAACGTAAGTACCCATCTAAAATGACACTAATCCCTAGCTAAGTGACATCATATCTAGCTAGGCTGTCATAGGTGCTACCCTTATTACTCGGTTCCCATTAACATTCTAATGTTACCAAAGAATAGGAGCTTTACTTAAACTCAGATTCTCAATATGTAATATATTTCACAATTGGTTAGCCCGTTTATGTTTTTTCAAAACAATACCATAATTTTATTCACAATATTAACATGAAGTTCCCATCAATTAAGTGTATATTATTCACATCATAAATATACAATACAAGCACCCCGAGACTAGCTGCGGTGCACACATACTCTGCTATCCATCCCGGTACATCACGTACATAAGGATCACATATTCCGAATCTCTCAGGAATAGTTCACAGATAACAACATCACAAATAATGGAGGCAAACACAGTCACATCACATGGGTCAAGCACATACCTGCGCTCCCACGATCAGCAGACTTATTAATATCCCAATAAGTCCTTCTCTGACCTATGTTCATCGAGGTAACCAGTCTAAATCCGGGCAACACAAGGATTAAAGGGCCCTAAGAGAACGCAAACCTCCCATGATAGCAAGTATGGTAGGTATGTCATACACATAAAATCAATACATATATACTAAGTATGAACACGTCTTAGTAATCACCATAATATATATTGGTACATATCTCTTCTCGTACTGACATATAATACTACACTATTTATATATTCCCGGCTAATATAATTAATTAGGCCGTCAATAGCTCACATCGTAATAGACACTCACGTCCTACTTCACATTTTCCCTTAGGTTCAAACTACACTTCTAGGTTTGACCCCTCATAATATCCCAAACATCCCAAATATATCAATCACTCATCAAGGAAAGGCTATCTCTACCTATACACAAGGTTACTGGGCACTCGGGATCAAAACAGGTTTAAAAGCCTAAACTGTCAACTCGTTCGAAGTCTCGTTCGAACGAGGCTGTTCGAACGAGACTTCGTTCGAACGAACTGAGTCTTCTAACGAGATCTCGTTCGAACGAAGTGGGATTTATAACGAGATCTCTTTCGAACGATCTTATCGAATGAACTTCACCCTCATTAGAAGTCAATGGTCAACTCGTTAGAAGCTCGTTCGAACGAGCTCGTTCGAACGACCTGGGTAGGTCTTCTAACGAGTGGCCAGATTCAAGCCCATAATTTTTTACTCATTTTTCACCAATTTCTACTCCTCAACTCTCCTCTAAAATTCGTCCCAACAACGTTTTAAGGCCTCTAATCAATCCTAAACATATCAAGGTCACATACTAACGTGTTTTAAGGGAATAATTCATCCTAAACGTCACCAAATCACAAGTCCCATCACTTTTCCCCAATTTTTCAAGAACATAAACCCTAAGATTATAAATCATCAATTTCCAGAAATAAATCCGTTTTTATAACACATAAACTTATAATTCTCTTAATTCGATCTTCCAATAACATTTCTACATGAAAACCTATCTCCAAAATTTATTAACTACTCCAGTTTCATGGGTTTTCAATTATCTATCAATTAATTATGATTATTGAATAGTCTAAGCATGGAAGAAGCATTTACTGCATAAAAACGTATATTAAACCACTTGCCTTGATTCAATCTCAGATTTTGATGACGATTTGATGAAGCTCTCTCTCTCTCCAAGCTTTTCTCCTCTATCTCTCTCTTTCCAAGCTTTCTTCTCCAATAGCTATGGTGGCTAGGGTTTGTTTTGGGAAAAATTAGAAACCTAAATTCTAATAACCTACGTAGCCTATTGGGTTAACATGGGTTGGTTAGTGGTTTAGTGGGTCAAATCCACATCAGATATAATTTACTAATTTTCGTCACTTTTAATTCCCAAAAGTACAAAATTACCAAAATACCCTTTATGTTGCCGGTATGGCCTAAAAATACCCCGGGACCCAAACTAAACCCCCAGCTAGTGTTTTTTGACTATCTCGACCCTTCCGAGCGTTGGCGCACTCAAAACGACCATACGGTTAATAGAATTTAAATTCAATTTTATGATTAAAGTAATTATATCCTGACGCGACTGTCTCACACGTCCCAATAAAATGTCCAAATTGTCGTATATCAATCTCACGACAACTTTCATAATTCAATATTCATATATCATCATATATACTCAATATAGTCAAATACCAACTCACATCTCGCTAGTATTTTATCCGGATTAATTCCCAATTAATTCTCATTTAATTAATTAATCCCAAAAATAAATAACGCCAAAAATACGGGGTATTATAATATGATCCAAACCCTATTTAACTACTCACACAACATGATTAAACTAATTTAAACACTAATTAACTAAATGAAACAACAAATTAACTAATGAAAACAAGTTATCTAGGCATGGAAATAATTAACAAAGCATGAAAAATGAAGGAAATAAAGCATGTATGAAAGCAAGATGATGATGAATAGTAAAGTATACTTACAAAGTGGGTATGAACCCAAAGAGAGGAGAGGAAAAGCTCCTAACAAAAATACCCAAAAACTCTAACCTAAAATGAATCTTCCCAAGTCTAAAAAATATCTCCACACTTAATAAAATGTTTACATACATATAACCCACAAAAAGCCACTTAAAAATAAGGATTTGCGGACTTTAAGCTGAATCGATTCGCACTGTCTGAATCGATCCGCAACTGACAGTGCTGAATTCTCAACTCTGTTCAACTTTACGAAAAATGTCGTAACTTCTTCTTTATAACTCAGAATTAGGCACGGTCAGAGGCTAAGCGAAGATAATCAGAGGGATACAACATCCAAGTAGACATTAGGCCAAAAACCCAATTATACATCAGAATCATGCACCATCGGCAGCCACGCGAAGAGAAATCAAAGGTATTAAACTTCCATGAAGATTTTGGGATAAAAATACGAATGCTAAAATTACTAAAATGCCCCCGAAGCTGCAATAATCAACGAAACTTTTCCGACAAGCAACCAAACTTCACACTAAGCACCGAAATACATACAAAAGCTCAATTATACCTCATATAGCATTTTAACATATAAAACGGAGGTTGTCTAGTTAACAAACATAAATATAGGAATTAAGGTACCCAAGGAGGCTAAAATGCATAAGTATAAGGGGTGAAACATGCAATATTCGTGCCGATTCACATATATATAGTAAGTTAGGAGAAAAGAAAAGAAACATAAAAGGAAAGTGATGCAAATCTGAAGGGCCCGGTTGATTGGGGCCAATTGGTAGGCTTAATAAATTAGCCCACTGCTCTCCATCATAGGAATAAATTGAAATGTCGATCGACTGGGTCTGGGGATGGTCGAACGGGGCTCTATTTTTAGGGGGCCTTTGGTTTTCAATCGGGAAAAAACTTGCATTACAGAAATGGACATAACTTCATCATCCAAAACAAAATAACGTGTCATTTGTGTCCGCACGAAGCTAACTCAATGATCAAATCTTCCATGGAGATCCACTAGTCGGGATATGAAGTGTGAAAATTCTAAAATGCCTTATAAGATGCATTAGACGATAAAACTTTCTCTAAATGTAACCGCTTTATCCGTTAAGCATTCTAATACCTATAAAAGGTCACATAAACCATGCAAAGTATATTTTTCCAAAATCGAGGTTAACCAATACATGAGCATAAAAGTAGGATATAAAGGAGACAAAAGTGCTAGAAGGCAAAAAGATAACGGGTACTAATATGAAATATTCGTGATGTATCACACCTCCTAACTTAGACCTTACTAGTCTCCACTGAAGAAAAAAAAGAAAACCAAACCAACAGATAGCGATACAAAACGTATATAAGAATAAAATATATAAGCTCCACTTTCGTGGGCGAACGAATGCATTTAGCATATACAATAAGCCTTAAAATCCCTAGTTTACCTTAGTGGACGAGTGTTTTCTCGTGAGGGTTTTCAGGGATGACATCCACAAACATCAAGATTCCTCAAAAGATATTTCCAACAACAGTGCGACAAGCCAAACAATGATGAAAAGGATTTCATCATACGATTAACATAGAGAATGAATTCACAAAAAAGTCCTTAACTATAGAATGAACCTCACTGAATTGAAACCTTGAGCGTGGGAAGAAAAATGAACACATGAAAAGTATGATTTGGCATAACTTTTATAATTCAGATAAGCATTAAAGAGTGAATATATCAATCCTCACATGTGTATACACTCAACAAATAAAATCACCATGAATGGTAGGTAATACACGGGACATGTGGGCATAAAGAGTAAATGTAAATGGAATCTAGGCCGCACAAATGTCACTAATGAAGAACGCTATGTATAAAATAAAAACTATGTAATCTCAATGAAAGGATAACATCACCAAATGAGGTGACATGCATTTTCACAGATTATCACAATTACTATGACTTTTGAATTACATATACCTTAATATCACATAAGACTTTTATAGGGTTGTAATGTAGGTTTGGGGTTTAGGTTATATAAGGAAGGGATTATTTATGGATTAAAAGGTGTTTGGGGATGAAACACTTGCGACAATGGAAAATTATGGGCAATTTAAAAATTGAAAAATGATTTCCTTAACAAGCATTAGACATGAAATTGGAGAGTGACAATGATTATTAAGCACTATATACATAAATGAAATACTCTATCTTTCTTTTCTTCTTTTTCTCCTTTTGTTTTTCTTCACTTTTTCTTTTCTCTTACACTATCACATGCTTAATTTCAACCACATAATGAGAACATCATTCAATCCCAAGTATTATTTCAAATAAAGGTATGGAAGGTGATATATATGGTTTATAACTCCAATGTAGAGTTGGTAATGGGTTTTTGGATTTTGAAAAGAAAGGCTATATTAATGCTCAAAGGGGTTGATGAGGGAAAACATTGAAGGTGAGGTCAAGGTCAATATGGGTGATATAACAAAGAGGGATTATGATCCTTTCCTAAAGTTTACGCAATTCTTGAGTCAAAACAACTTTGAAAATCATGCTCAAGTAACACATTTCAAAATATGAAGTCACTTCTTGAACGATCAATGAAAGAATAGTGAGATTACCAACGAATTTAACCTTTCGAAGAGGAAAGAGTAATGTATAACACTCACAAATGAAGAAAAGACCAAATCTCACTTGGTGTAAGTATATACAATGCAACAAAAGATTACCGAATTATAAATCTCTTAAACCAAATCAATAAAACAAGAAGAGCGCATGTGCTCATGGGTTTAAAGTTTAATTCATGAAGTTTTTCAAAATATCAATAATTCGAAGACTAAAGTCTAATAACTTCTAAAATCAAGAGCATGCATAACTGAATTATCTATTGGATTGGGCATTTACCAAATTTTATCATTGGAAAAAAGGAAAAATGCCCAAAATAAGAGAAACAAAGAAAGATAATATTTTTAAAATTTTCAGTTTTTACAACAAAAGCATGCTTGGGAAGAACATATAATCAAATCACAATGGATAGAATATACAACACCCCTAACTAAAACCTTGCATTGTCCTCAATGTGAACGGAGAACAAAGTTAAAGAGAGAAAAAGAGTGATACTACTGAAAATGGAGCGATCTTCAAAATTTATAAGTCTAAAGATTCTATAAACATGTTAGCACCAAGCATAACAAAAAAGAAGAACTAAAACATTAAGTAATTACACTAGACAATAAGTATAAAGAAAAAAATAGCCCAATATGTACAACCTACCATTTAAACTCTAACTTACTAAACACTAGAAGTTGGAATTTTTTAGGGACCACCCAAAATATGATTTTACTTTGAGGGATAATTTGTATACCCCATTTTACATGCATACCTTCCGAAAAATAATAATTTTGTTTGAACAACAGAAGGTATTTGCGAATACGTTTATCATTTCTTTCAGCTCCCACCACTATAATAAAATCAAAACTATAACTACACTCTTTACGGGAGTATAGTGGTCCGTCCGAGTATCAAATCCACGGGGAATGTCGCTAGAATTTAATTAATTTATTATTTCAGGAATAAAAGTGTGAAAGATGAAAGATATAACAAAAGGTAAATCTAGGCAAGTATTTAAACTAAGATTAACAAAATGAGTAAAAATAATAGATTGAGAATAATATCCCTCACCTCGAGTTAAAAAGTATAAATGGTTACACAGGACGACAAATTTATCAAGATTAAATCTCATTCTCACAATTAATTAAATCTAGAGTCTTCACCCCCGAATTTTTCATAAAAGCTTAATTGATTTTGGCATCAACAATTATTCCCAAGATTACACATGCAAGGTCGTAAACATGGCGTATAGATAATATACACCATTAAATCTCCTAGGCATAAAATCAAGAACAACCTAACCCATTTAAACTCATAAGGCCCATCACCAAAGTGAAGTAACCCATTAACCTAGGGTGAGTTCAATCAATCTTAACCTAAACTAAATTATCTACAAAGCATTGTAAATGTCATGAAAGTAAATGAAAGTAAGTAAATAAAGAAAGTAAATATAGTTAACAAAACAAGTAAATTAATTAACAAAGCTTGAAATAAACAATGAAAGCTTATATTTATGAAGAAGAAGATGAATAATGCTACTTACAATCCCAAATGTGTGAAACCTTAAGACAGAGGGAAAGAAGATGAGATCCCAAAAACCAAAACCTAAAACTAACCCAAAAAACTAGAAAAGAACTCCCCCAGGAAATAAACCCAACTTATATATATATATATATATATATATATATATATATATATATATATATATATAGTAAGTTGGGAGAAAAGAAAAGAAAAAAGAAGCAAAAAAGGAAAGTGTCGCATATCTGAAGAGACCGGTTGACCGGGGGTAGCAAATCAGCCTACTGCATTCCATCGTAGGCATAAATCGAAATGTTGGTCGACCAGGGTTGGGGGCGGTCGATTAGGGCTCTATTTTCAGGGAGGGCTTTGATTTTTAATAGGGAGAAACTGGAATTGCTAAAACAACCATAACTTCATCATCCGGGCACGCAACGACGTGTTGTTTATGCCCACACAAAGCTAACTCAACGAACTATACTTTATGAAGATCCACCAGTTTGGAAATGAAGTGTGAAAAGTCTAAAATGCCCTTGAAGTTACATCAGACGATAGAACTTCCTCAAAATGCAGCCACTTGCTTCGTTAAGCATTCCAAGACCTACAAAAGCCCATGGAAACCATGCAAAGCATATATATATATATATATATATATATATATATATATATATATATCCAAAATTGAGGTTAACCAATAAATGAGCATAAAAGTAGGATATAACGGAGATAAAAGTTCTAAATTTCATAAAGATAATGGGTGCTAATATGCAATATTTGTGAGGTATCAGTAGGATCTTATGATCTGCAAACACCTCAAATTATTCACCGCACAGATAATACATCCAGATCTTAAGAGCAAATACCACAGCGGCTAACTCTAAATCAAGGGTGGTGTAGTTCCTCTCATGAACCTTCAGCTAACGGGATGAACGAGCGACCACCTAACCATTTTGCATTAGTAATACCCCGAGCCCTGACCTAGAAGTGTCATAATACATGGTGTAACCTATTCCATACTCTAAGAGGATAAGAACGGGCGTAGAAGTAAACCTAAGCTTCATATCTTAAAAGGACAACTCATAATTCTTCGACCACTTAAAGTGATCATCCTTTCGAGTCAACATGGTGAGGGGCAATGCAACCCTCGAGAAGTATTCCACAAATTTACAGTAGCAATCGGATAAACCCAAGAAATTGCATACTTATGCAACTTTCCTTGGCCTATCCCATCCTAGAATGACCTCCACCTTAGTAGGGTTGACAAAAATCTCCTCCCTAAAAAACACATGGACAGGGAACTTGACCTCATCCATTGAGAATTCGCACTTGCTAAATTGGGCATATAGTTGATTCTCCCTCAGCACTTGCAATGTCATGAAATTGTGGTCCTCGTAGTCTATATTCGATGACGAATAGACTAATATGTCATCTATAAAGACTACTATAAATCGGTCTATATATGGGAGATAAATGTGGTTCATCAAATCCATAAACATTGCTAGGGCATTTGTCAAACCGAAAGGAGTCACTAGAAACTCATAGTGCACAAACTGAGTTCGAAATGTCATCTTAGAGATATCCTATTTTGATCGAAGGTTAGTCTTTTAAAAATTTGCCTGCCCCATGTAATTAGTTGAAGAAATCATAAATATGGAGCATAGGGTATTTATTCCTCATCGTTACCCTATTCAACTGCCTATAATCGATGCAGAGCCACAAGTGTTGTCCTTTTTATCTGTAAAGAGGATTGGTGCTCCCCTCAGGGACACACTAGGGAGAGTGAAGTCCTTGTTAGTTAACTTATCTAGTTGAACCCTTAGCTCTTTCAATTCTACCAGAATCATCCAGTGAGGAGGCATAGAGATAGGCGATACGCCTTGATGCACTTATGTGGCAAAATCCACCTCCCCATGTGGAGGTAACCCCAAAAGATCATCCGAGAAAACATTAAAAAACTACCACACCATTTCATAGTCTAACAACATTCCAGCTGGCTCGTCTTGAGCCACCATACTGATTAACAATCCAAAGTACCATTTTTTCTCATGTACGGTGGATAACTTGCATGAATAAACCACGTCCTGCTAACTACTAAAATGATGGTGAGACCCGTTTGTAAGGGACACAGAGACACTGTCGCGATGCAATTTAATGGTAGAATTGAAAGATAAAAGCCAATCCATACTGAGGATCATATCAAACCCATCCATGTCCATGAGAATCAAGTCATACTCCAGAACATAATCTCCATCCATAACTATGAAACTACAACAAACCCTATCGAGAATTATACCACCGCTAATCGGAAGTCCTATGAAGATAGGAGGACGAAACATATCTACTTTTAGTCCCAAACTGAATACTAAGGAGCTCAAAATAAATGAATGCAATGCAACAGAATCAAATACTTCCTTAATCCATTTACTGAACAAAATAATTATACCTTTCATCATGGATGGATCACCGGAAGGTGTAACAAACTGCAAAAGGACATTGGCTCGCCCAGGGTTAAACCTTCTGCTCTGGCTGGAGGCCAGCTAACCTTTGACTATGGCTAACTCGGACGTGAATCATACATGTTATGCCTCGCGGGCTGATGATAGCATGTGGAAAACTATTTTTATTGGGTGGGACCCATGTCACTAGAACTCCATCTCAGTACATAGTTGACAGTCTACCACTGCCCTATTGATTACTCGAAGCTTTGTACGAGCAGTCTCTTTTGAAATGGTCGGGACACCCACATGCAAAGCAAGTCCTCTTAATAGGGTCTTATGACCCTGATCACTGGTACATTGGATAGATGAAAAAACAACTCCCATAGAGGCCTTTAGTTTCGCGAAGAAGCCTTGAGCCCTGCTCTTAGTTTTTTATAACCGTCACTCTAGGACCCACCCACTTGGCTCCCTCTTCTTTTTCTTAATGGACTTTCCATCGATAGACTTGTTCATCGCTGACCTAAAGTTTGGTAGATTCATATCTTCCAGGATCCATCAAATACCCAAGTTGACGCCCTTGATAAATAGGCTCGTCTTCTCGATCCTATCTCCTTGTACTTTATGCATATACTTATTGAAGCTGTAAAATTTGACCATATACTCTTCCCCTGTATCATGTTAAGGAACTCATCCTTTTTGTCATCCTGAAATGCCTGGGGAAATTATAGATCAAGGAAGGCAACTTTGAAGCTACCCCAATCTATGGTCTCTATTGAACTAGACTAATAGGCACTCTACCAACATTGTGCTGTGCCTTCTCCATAAGCTAGAATGTATCTATCTTGACTTCGTGCCCAATTGGAACATAAAGATTATATATGAATCGAGTGACTTCATCAAGCCATTTCTCTGTAGCATTAGGGACCGCTACCGTGTTAAAAGTGGGTGGATGTAACTTCCTGAACTCCTTCAAGATGGAGGCGGAGGTGGTGAACTCAACTGTCCCACTACGGTTGGCGCTCTGTTATTGCGAGAGGGAGTTTAAAAGCTAGCGCACGACTTTTTCCATGCATCTAAGATCGATGTTTCCCTAACCACTAGACAAATCATGGCGTCAAGGAATCTACACAAAAAGGAGAATTCAATACACAATGATACGAAATCAAAGAAATAGCAGAAGATATTTACTTAAATAGTAACTAAAGAGATAACTATTCAAAATGTATAAGGAAAGCGTACTAAGAAAGCGTAAACACTCTATCACACCCGAGGATCCTATTGCTCTAATACAATTTGTAGTTCCCCGGCCCGAATTTGGGTTAACGTTGGGTCAACTCGCACCGAATCAAGGAGTTAAAGGGGGAGGGGGGAAGTCCAATTTTATTATTTAAGAAAAACCCTTTTATTGCAACATTTGTTAAGGATTAAGTTACCGATTTTAATTTGAGAAAAGAAGTGACCACTTTAAATAGTTAAGTTAATTTTCAAGGTTTATTTATGAAAATATACTTAATACAACATTACTAATTAAATGACAAGTGAATCGTAGTTATCCCTCTATTATTACATCACATGGACAAAGGCCCAAATAAAAGATTTAAATGTCCCAAATTCCAATGTTTCAAAGATAGTTTAAATGAAGTGACAAAGCTTTTAACGATGATGATTTCCCTCAACTACCTTACTGCATCCTTTATGACATCCCTACTCAATGTACCTAGGGTGGGGGTGGGGTTTTTTACATAAAAAGTAGGGGTGAGTGAACGCTCCGTAGGGTTGGTAATACTAAGCTATACGTTTTCTATAAAAAAAAATACTATACATATAACATCTATTTTAATAATTTCAAAAATGTTTAATAATTTAGCTAGTATCAATGCAACTACCATGCAATGCACCAAAGCAATGTGCTTATACTCACACATAACCATTTTATAACACCCTTTACCGGGTTTAGGGACTATTAATCACATTTTATTACTTAGTCTCCTTTTTATCCCATTTCATTAGGTTGTCTTATTTAAATTTTTATAATAACCATAATCATTTCCTTTTTCATTATCTTTTCTCAAAATCTTCCAAATATTCGCATACTTTAAAAGGCTCCACACCATCGGATATGCTACCACATGCTCTGTCCAGTGATTTTGGATCTTTCACCCCGGGATCCACGCCCTTCTTAATTATTCTCGGTGTCATTTGAGTCCATATTAATGTGTTTTAATATTTTTACTAATATCCACATTATTCCTTCATATTAACATTTTGTCATTTCTACGATTTGTTTCACCCTTTCATATTGTCATGTGCCATTTTACATGCTTCATTCGTTTTTCACAAAAAACGATCAATAAGGTCTAATGAGGAAGTTTAACAATGAGGACCCTCAATTTTATCAAAATTATCATTTTACCCCTTTTTTATTATAACCTTATGAAAAATATACTTAGTTTATTATGGCATTAAAAATCATCATTTCCTTTCAATACTATCTTTTATGATTTTATGCCTAAAAATAATATTTCATCATTTTATTTCAAACTACATAAAATACCTTTAATCATTCGAAGACTATTTTCGTAAAATGTCCTCTACGTGCCCTATTATCAAATGTAGTCTTAAACATCGTTTTTCTTCATTCTTAACAATATCTATAACACATTTAAGGATGATTTTTTCCAAACTTTCTTACGTTCTCATAAAACCCCTTTTAAACACCATTTATCAAGTCAATATATCTTCTACTAACATACTACATGTTTTTGCACATATTAGGGAGGATTTCTAGCCTAAAAATCCATAAATATGAATCTAAACAAGATATTATCATGAATTTACATTTTATGTACTTAATCCTCATATTTCAAGGTTAAAAATGCTACTTATTCTTCAAAAATCCATTTAGGTGTTGTTTTCTTAAAACTCCACTTTTTTCATGACTTGTACATCCTAAAAATTAATTTCATTTATAACATTAAACCCTATCTAGAATGCATCCTACATAATTTTCATAGCCTGAAACTCTGAAAACTTAGAGAGAGAAAAACCCTACCTTAAGGTTTGAAGAGGAGAATAAGGAAGAAGATTAAAAAAAAAAAGACTATAGACTGCAAAGTACTCCAAAAGCTTTTCAAAATTCCTCATGAATGCTCCTACTTGCTCAACTCAACCCACTTCTACCTTGATAAGGCTTGTAATTGAATAATAAATCTTGGAAATGGTGGGATAAGTTGTGGATATGGTGTACCTATGGTGGAATATGGATTGGGGAGGAAGAAGAAGCATTGAAGCTAGAAAGAGAGTGTTTGTGTAACACCCCGTCCGCCTGGGGAGAGCAGAGCGAAGTGCCACTATCGATAAAACTAATCAAATCCACAATACACAATATATAGAGCATCTAAAACAAATCCCGCAATATAAACAAAACCACTAATCTCAATTCTTCAAATTCAATACAACAAAGTCTCTAGAAATAATATAAATCATGAATGCTTTATACAACACAATAAAATAGTACAAATCTTCCAAAAATATTCTTCCCAAAATAATCCATGCTAAAATCATCCCAATTGGTCCATAGCGCTCAAATCCATGCTAACCTGCCAACTAAAAGAAAATATGGGGAAATACATAATACGACAGGAAATATGCTCAACAAATATATGTTAGCGATGAATAAAGCGTAACAACACGAGTACGAATATTCAAATCAAATGAAAATTTCAAGGCATTTATCAATAAATTTCTCAATAACACATTAACCGGGTTACCAGGCCTCACCCCATCCGCATATGCTTTATCAATCCATAGCCAGAGATGCAGGAATTTTGGCGGGTGCCCAACATCCGTGTCATATTAAAATCTCATGACAAAGTGCTTAACAACAACAACATGAATAATACCACATGAATCAAAATAAATTAAACAATTATTTTTCTAGATTTCCAAGAATTTATCAATTCAAATATGAGTTCAATTAAACATTAAATCAACGGAATAAACTCATGAGATTTAAAGAAGCATATTTTGTAAAACCCCATACCTCAAAATCATCTCATGAATCACCACAAAAATTCATCCTCAAAATATGATCGCACCATCACGTTCCTCTCGCGAAAATAATCAAATTATGTTCTAGCCCCAACACGAGATAACCCCAAATAGTCCTATTTTAAAAACCCAGAAAAATAAGATTAAAAAATTATTCCAATCGCCAATACGACTTCAGATTTGGATTCTAGACGGAAAATTGAGTCAGGTATATGTTTTGATTTTTTCTCAAATCTCATTCGAATGCACTCAAAAAGAAGATCTAAACATTCCAAATTGGCTTTTCTCATTCCACTCGTTTTTTTTGCCTCTTTTGATTTCGTTTTTGGCCTCTCTTTTTCATCTCCCTTTCCTTATAATCACTCATAATATTTCTTATATAACCCCTCTCTCAAGCCCTAGCTTGGAGCCTAAGCTAACGCATATTACTATATTTCCCTTTAATTTAAAATTGTTAACTTTACATATTTAAACCATTATAAAAGGTCCAAAAATAATTTAAGTTTAAATTTAAATATTTGATTCATTTCAAATAAAAATAAATATATTATCAATATCCCAATTATTGAAATAATAATATTATTAAAATTATATACCATATTCTTAAATAAAGCCCTCAAAATTACGGGGTATTAGAGTTTGTTTGTCTTATACAAAATGGGTGGGATGAACCCATTTGCCTCTATCTTAAATAACCCATAAAACCCCCTTAAAAGAGCATTTTCCCAAAGGTTTTCCACATGACAACCCAATTTTGTAATTTGCAGCCACCAAAGTTTGGCACCTCAACAATCCAATGGCCCATAAGTTGACAGCACACAAGGAAAAGACGAAATAAAGATTTTCTGAACAGTTCGTTAGAATAAAATTGCTTCTCATTCTAACAAGAATTCAATTGCTTTGAATTACGTTCGACGACAATGTAAAGATCTGGTAAATATTAGGCAGAGGAAGGGTCGTTCGATGTCCGTTCAATCGAGGGAGGAACCTCGTTTAATCCAAAAAATCTCATTCGAACGAGATACAGATCCTATTTTAATGACTTTTATTCTCGTTTGAACGATACGATTAAGTTTTTATTTTACCTTTTGGCCATTCAATTCCCAATTATTTCCACAAAGACCATATGAACGTTCAAATATAGACAACAATCCATTTATTATTAGTCGAAGGCCCCCCAAAGGGGTTTTCCACAATTACAAATTACAAAGAAAAGGGATAAAATCTCGAGCACAAATGCTACAAAATTCATTTCAATCAGTGATATGGGTGTGGGACTTTGTTGTCTTCTATTCTTGAAAACCCATGGAAGTTGAGCACAACTTCTGTTTATCTGTAGTCACTTCTGTTGAATGAAATGTTAATTTCTTTGTCAAATGTATAACACTCCGATTATCACTGTGAAATACATTCTTCCCTTGTTTGAATCCTAATTATCTTAACAAACCTTGTGATTATATCATCTGATTGATGTCCTCCGTTACCACCGTGTATTGCACTTTTATAGTAGATAATGTAACTATCGTCTATAACTTAAAAACCCAACAAACTACAATAACACCAATTATGAAAACGTAATTGATATTGCTCCTCCTATGATCTATGTCACTAGAAAAATAAGTGTATGCTTATCCTTGAAACCTTGACTTGCCTCGTTTAAAGTATAGACATTGATTAGTAGTGCTCTATCGATAATTGAGTATCCATTTCACTGCTTCTCAGTGTTTCTTCTCGATATTTGTCATGAACCTTCTCACTGCTCCCACTCCATGAGGAATATTTGGTCTTATGCAGACCATGACATACACCAAACTTCTAATGGATGAGGAAAATAAAACCTTATCCATGAAGTTACTCTCATTATCCTCCTCGAGACTAATCCTTCGATAGTCGAAAGTGACTAGAAAATAGTGTGTTAGCAGCCTGAGCATCACTCATGTTAAACCTCCGCAATACATGTCTAATATACTCTGACTAAGACAACTACAAAGTACAATTTTTCTCATCTCTTTTTATCCTCATCCCAAGCATGTCCTTCATTTCACTCAAGTTATTCATGTTGCACTCGTTCGATAATTTCTTCAGTATTATTACTCCTGTGAGATTCCTATCTCATAAAAAGTGCTCATGGGCATAATGAAGATCAATGCCCCTCCATCCAGTAGTGCTCGTGGGAAACTAATCCTATTTACACAGAAGTATTATATAAGGGTCTGTTATAAAAGAATGGTACCTATCTATCAGCCTCAGAAAACACCACTTCTGAGGTATACATTATGATAAGCCTGCCAATTAGACCATGATAGTTGATGGATGGATCCCCTCGATCTTGTACTACTTTCAGAATTTTCCTGGTGACTGACAATATAATTTCAGACTTGAATCTAATTTGATCGAAAAAATATTTAAATTTGTAATTTTACGATTTCTATGCACTCATAATTAATATCTACCTCATTGGTTTATGCATTATAGACATATTTAGCTTCATAGGTTCGACCTTCGTCAAGTGCGAGCACCACATTGACGCTCCGCTCTTGAATTTCTAACTCCTCATCCCAATCAAACATGCAGTCTAAGTTGTCCACATCGAGCATCCAATCACTACATATTTTTTCATTCTCTACCCATTCCTCAGATTCCTTCATTTCATCCAAGTCATCGACTACGACCATATTCGTAGAAATGTATTGATAGATAAGCAATAGATTCTTATTGACATCCATATGAGTAATTTGAATATTGCTATTAGATACTTTCTAGCTTATTATCTTTCATAGATAATAACCATCCATTATCGAGTGATGGACCTTTTGGTGTAGCTCATAAAACTTTGTATTTATTTTTCAGCAAATTATGGGTGTTTGATGTAATACCCCGTAATTTTAATGACTTTTAAAATGTGTTATATTTTAAATTAATCGATTAATTGGATTTTATTATAAATTAATTCATTTGGGGTTTATCCGAATTGTGGATATTAAGATGAATGATTCTGAATATTACTTTAACATATTTAGGTAATATATGAATATGATATTATTGATATTGCTGTGAGTTAATAATTCAGTAATTTGAATTTTTAGTCCGATGCGGTATGGGACGTGTCGGGACAAATTTGTGAGATTAAAAAGGAAACTTATTTTTACATCAACCTTATAGTCATTTTGAGTGCATCGTTGCATCTCGAAGGGTTGAAATAGTCAGAAAAGTCTATTTGGATGTTGGTTTTTGGTCTCGGGTCATTTGAAAATGAAAAGGCAAACCAAAAGGGCATTTTGGTCATTTTACAGGGGGGATAAATAGTGGTTTCGGATTTTGTCTTATTATAAATATTTGGAGATTAGTTGTACGTGGGTTCATTCATCTCTTCTACACAAAATTGAGAGGTCGTCTTTTTTAGAGAAAGTGAAAGGTTGCTTAGGAGAAGAGAAGCTTGCTTGCAAAGGAGGAGAACCAAGGGTCAAAGGTCACCACCACCAACCAAACCGGAAGTGATCGGAGAAGGGGAGAACCACTTGTGTTATACAACCCCAAAGGATAAGATCTTCATTAGAGGCAAGTAATTGATAATTGCAATCTAGTTAGTATATTTTCCATGTTAGGATAGTTATGAAAAGATGAGATTTTTCATGTTTGGAAGATAAAGATAGAGTTGTTGAGTGATTTCTGAAAAATGGAAAAATATAGGAATCAAACTCATGTTGTAGGTAGATAGTAATTCACGAAATAATCATCACTTTGTTGAAGAAATTCTGAGAATCATTAGTTTGTTCTTGAAGATATCATGTAGATAATTTTCTGGAAAAATAGGATAAATATATGCTTTTAATTCAAACTCTTGATGATTCTAGGATGTTTAGAGCATTAGAAATCATTTACATAAGTTTCTATATCATGTAGTAAGGATTATAAGGAATTTGTGTTGTTAATATGAAGGTTTGAATGATCAAAAGTTATGAAACCCGTAGTATAAGAATTGCAGAAAACTGGGCTGATATCTAGGAGATCGATCGATTGACCCCCTACCTTCAATCGATCGACCTCCCCAGAATTCATGAAGTTATTTATTTTTAATTCTTATTTTTATCCCAAACCTTTTGTAAAACTGTAATGATTATTAATTGGATATAATGGGACTTGCGGAAGATCAGTAAGCCCTAGATAAGAATCAAATTAATGTGATTGGGATCGAATTGATTAGAATTATGATAATTAAATTTAAAGAAATTTTGGTTGCTAGATTCATGTGTTGGATTCTAATTTGTATGCATGAGGATTAAGGATAGGTCCAGTAGGTGAAAAGGTTATATCACCTGAACAGCCTTAGGTTTACAAGAGGGTTCAATCCTAGGTGAAAGAAGATGTGTTTATAATAGATTAGAAACTATCGGTTATAACCCTAATTAAAGGAGAGTTTAATTCGTAGTAATTCGGGAGATAAGATGATACGGACCAGTAGGATATTAGTGATTTCTTACTGAATATATATATTGAGGAAAAAACTATTTAAACCTTGAGTAATGAGTGAAACTCTGGAATAATTCAATCAAAAAAGTAAAGTCATAATATTTTAATACGTAGGATTTAAGAGATATAATGCTACGTATGGGAACCATCTTAGGGTAGTGATATTACCTTGTTGATATTATATTTATATAGGTAGATGATAATGCCAATTTTATTGATTGATAATTTATGTGTATGACATACCTAGCTTACTTGCTATCGATGGGAGGTTTGCGTGTAAGGGCAGTCATATCCTGATGAATCCATGGGATTTTTGATTTGTCACTCGAGAACATAGGTCTATGAAAGACTTACCGGTGAGTTGATAAGTCCACTGACTATGGGAACATGGGTATGTGCGTGACCCCGGGGTATGAGAACTATGTTCACCTCCAATTTTTGTGTTGATGTTTCTGGTTCGAGGAATCCTTACCGATCCTTTAGTCCCCTATTCGACGACCAGCGATATTGGGACGTGATAGCAGAGTAATGCATGCACCACAGCTGTGACTCGGGGTGCCGTATTATATATGTTTATATATATAATGAATTAAATGAATGTATATAGAGTGGTTTGATTAATCTGCTGTGTGATAATTGTAGATGACGGGGAATAGAGAAAAAGAATTGAATTAACTTAATGAATATTTATTCTTAGAGATTTGAAAAGCTTAATTCATATTAATGAGAAACTTATATGAATGATTATACTACGTATGGTATGGGACATATGGGGTTATGATATGGGAAAGAATCATATTTTGGAAACTAGTTAGGAGGAACCATTAGCTAGGAGGTTAATAGGAAACGTTAAGCGTGCACTCTAGATGAGAGGTGAGAATAGCAAGTGAGAGTTTGGATACTAACATCTACATAATAAATGCTTTATTGCACTTGTTAAATACTTGCTATTTTCAAAATTATTTTACATCGGGCTCTGACCCGTTTCCTTGCATATTCTCTTTTCTATTATACCTTCTATATCAGGTGTCCAGCAGGAGGGACACCAAACTTAGAGGATTATGACGAGCTATGGAGATATGGAGTATTTCTTAGACGCCTATCTTCGTTTGATTCACATTATGTAGTGTTCTTTTATTTAGGGCATGTCGCCCAAAGAAATTCAGTTATCTCTTTTCTATCTGAGTCAAGATACTCTTGTATTCATGTCATTATAATACATCTATTATTGTTGGGATTACTGTACTGGTTAATTAATTGGGAATGTTTATTCCAATTGCATTTAAATTCTTTTGAGTTATCTGTCTAGTTGTTATTGTGGTAGAATAAAATGTGTAGTGTTATTCATAAACTAAAAAAATGAATTTTGTTGAAATTAAAATTTGGAAAGTTTTTAACACCAGCTTAATTGGGTATTGGGTGAGTTGTAAATGTTTTTTACAGTGATGCTGAGAATGAGCCAACTGTATATTTTTTTTATTTGGTTTGGGACTGGCCACCCGGTATTTAATTAGGCGGGGTGTTACAGGTGGTATCAGAGCATCATGTTCTAGTGTCCTTTAGGGTCTGTACGGCTTACTGTGTTTTCAGTTTAGCGTTCTTTGATGTAGAGCCCTATTTTTAGGATTGTTGATTTCCTTGGTGAGATTTCGTTCTCCTGCAATAACGTATATATTAGTGAATATTATTTGCGTTCGGACGTGTTCGTACAAGAAGTATGGCAGATGAGGGCCATTGGACGGATAGCGGAGGTCGTACTTAGGAGGTTATGAAGTATGCTCGAGGATGATGACCGTAGTCGAGGTCACCCCTATTATGGCACGAGAGGCTAGGATTGTAAAGACGGTTAGGACGCAGACTACAAATTCCAAGTGCTGCTATAGTCGAAGGTGAGGCCAAATTAGACTCACCAAACGTAGTATGCTTGGGAGAGGGTCAAATGGAAAATTGAGGAGAGTCATCAGTAGAAGTTCTAGAAATGCGGAAATTGGGTGTGTTACCCAACGAAGGCAATATATTCAAAGGCTTGGACATATAGTGGAGTGTGGTTAACTAGAACAGAAAATTTGGGGTAAAATTTTTCTTGACTCATCGGAGCAAAGTTATAATAGTGAGAGTCAACAACCACCACCCGCAAATGAGGGTATGTTTTCTATCTAAGGAGTTATGAGGCGCATAATGATTTACATGAGGACCTCATATTTATTGTAGCAATTAATATTGTGTGGGCAATAGGGTTACTAGACTTAGCCTGTAACACTGTTATTTACGTAGACTCGCCGAGGGGTTATGGGACACCTATATTATACATGTCATCACCTGGGTCTGATTTTTATCACGGAATTACTTACTTTAGGCATATCCGAACATGATGTGACTAGCGGCGTGGATTGACTTGTGGTATATGTGAGCGTATGTACTGTTATAGCCAGTGTCTTGTCTTTAACAAGAGGGTAGATGAGTAGACTTTATTTGAAATCGATAAAACCCATAGACCTAAGGAGTTTCGATGACCAACTACTTTAGGTAGTAGTGTATCGAGGGGTTCCTTGTTTGGATTTCTCTTACAAGACACCCCACGCATGAAACTAACAAACGTTGGGAGTTAAAGTAAGTTAGGTCTTTAGGATATGAGTTTACAACCTTTGCGGTAAATCAGATTATTATGCGGGTAACCATATCCATTTATAATGAAAGATGCACAATAGGGTGTATGGGCGCCCTGGATGATTGAATTGTAGTATTTTTCATCATTATGAAACAGTAAGTAGTTGTGACTTCAGGATTTATTTACTTAATGATTAAGGATCATTTTTTAAACTTTGTCACGAGGATGGTATAGGGAAGATTGGGTATAGTTTAAATTCGATTCAGTTGAAACTATATCGTGAGACTTGGTGTAACATCAATGGGGATTTTCGTTAATGTACTGTATGGGCGGTACGACATAGATTATTTGCAATGTGAGATTTATACTCAGAGTTGACCTTACCAGTATGATTTATCTTTCCGAATTTCGGGATGAAATTTTGTTATAAGGGGGGAAGTATGTAATACCCCGTTATTTTAAGGACTTTTAAATTGTGTTATATTTTAAATTAATGGATTAATTGGATTTTATTATAAATTAATTCATTTGGGTTTTATCTGAATTGCGGATATTAAGATGAATGATTCTGAATATTACTGTAACACCCCGCTTAAAATAATAACGAGTGGACAGCCCTATACTATATTAAATTAGGAATTTCAGATGGTCCAGTCTCAACATCAACTGCCGGTACAATATAATATACGACTAACTACCCGATATCATATAAGCGAGATGTTAAATAAATTAAAACATGCAACATAACATAACCCAACACTACAAAACCACTAATAAATAAGAGAAGGATGCGAGAAAGAACTATGATAAACGAAATGCTATAATAAAATGATATAATCAACTATAACAGAATGTGATACAAAGAGTAGACCCGAATAAGCTGTCGGGTCACAGCCAATACAATAACTGGAATGGAATAAATATAAACATGTATATAAATATCCCTTGGGTACAAACCCAATGTACAACATAAATCCTACCTAGAATTTTGAAAGTAGGAGGAGACTACCAGATACATCCCACAACAATCCGCACCTATCATGGCTCCCAAGACTCTGGATAGAAAGTCATCCGGCATCCTGCGGTAGGACACCTGTACTAATATATATATATATATATATATATATATATATATATATATATATATATATAGGCAGGAGAGAAAAGTAAACGGGTCAGAGCCCAAGTTGTGAAAATATTTAGCAAGTGTGTTAACCGTGCATAATAAATATTGGTGCACTTATTTCATAATTAAAATGGGATCGCACTCTCGTGGAGCCCCAACTCACCTCTCATCTAAAGGCGCGCACGCGTCCTCAACTTTTAGTTAAATTATCCCCATTATAATTAGGACAACCTAACACATCATAGGCCTAGCCTATACCCACGAGATCTACCTTCCTATCTTACCCCAAAAATCCACCCCCTTCTCTAAACACAATTAAACATTTATTTTCAATCATATGTGCCTTATTAGGCTTAGTGGATTCCGGTTTATACTTTAAACAATTATAATTTAGTAGATTACCCAATACGCAACTGGGTTGAAACATCTAATTTAAATTTCTAATTAATAAGCATGAACAATCATTATTGACACAACTTCCCTCCAATTTCAACGCTGCGCTGCGTTTCGTGCGTGGGGTGTCTCACAAAGCGAAATCCAAACAAGGAACCACCCCGTTACACTACTCCATGTCAACGTCGATCCTGGAGATCCATTATGCCACACATAAATATCGACAGAACATCTCTCTACTCTCAACAATGTACTACATTTCATGCGTGGGGAGTCTCGCAAAGAGAAATCCAAACAAGGAACCGCCCCGTTACACTACTCTTTGACAATGTCGATCATAGAGATCCATAATGCCGTGCATACCATAACTGGCAGAACTTTTCTCCAATTTCAACACTGCACTACGTTTCATGCGTGGGGTGTCTCGCAAAGCGAAATCCAAACAAGGAACCACCCCGTTACACTACTCCTTGACAATGTCGATCATAGATATCCATAATGCCATATATACAATATAATACTACTACTACAACTAACATATCCAATTATATCCTTGGGATGATGTAACCGAAATATTCCGTAAATGCGATACATCAACCCCCATCAATCTAGTACACCATAATCATCTAAGATGTACTTTACCAAAATTCTATATCCTTTCATCTATAGGATATATAAATATAAATACCTATATATATATATATATATATATATATATATATATATATATATATATATATATATATATATATATATATATATAGGTATTTTATGCTCACCATATATATACATATACCAATCATCCATACCCATGACCAAGTGTACGTATCATATCTGATGTACAATGGACATGCACATAATCCACCCGGCTATATATATCGCCGATAAAACTGCATCAATGCTATCATCTTCCCAATGCCCGGCTCACGTAGCAACTGGGGACCACCTGGTGGGGATCAACGACACCCACCTCGTGATAACTCACACACACGACGTCCCGGGAAGCGGTCATAGCTCCACTGGCAATGAGACGAAACATACCCACCACGTCTCATCCCAAAAATATATCTATCGTATAATAACAAACCGGATGACTATGACCTGGGGAATATCCACACCCTGCTCTATATGCCAGGATGCTCACCCTCTGCGCGGAAACTTCCCAATGATAGCATGAGCGGGGTATGCTTAACCACATTATTATATATATCGCTCACATGCGCAATATACATACATCCATATGATCCCATCATATGATCAAATAATAAACCATGATATACAGTTTAAATATCCATACCATGTATGTTCACAACATAAATATATCCATACATTTATATGCATACAGATATATATATTTACACATATTCACATATCCATATATCTATATATAAACTAGTTCTCATTCATATATATAAGGTATACAAACCAGGCTATAAGTATACATAAACCCTCAATATACAAGCCGTCACCACAAACTCATATCATTTACCTTGATATGTGAATACAATCCCTCACTTGAAACATATTCAATCATTTTTCCTATGATGAATAGTCTCCCAA
Organism: Sambucus nigra; assembly: GCA_949130495.1. Taxonomy (NCBI): domain Eukaryota; kingdom Viridiplantae; phylum Streptophyta; class Magnoliopsida; order Dipsacales; family Adoxaceae; genus Sambucus; species Sambucus nigra. Next base: position 301,375,093 of record OX422207.1, on the reverse strand, counting down.
ACAACATAAGGATATATATATGTATACATCCAACATTAAGGTTATCACCCAAGAGTTTGTGTAGGAATCCATCACTACACATTTCATCCATTTTCAAAAGTACATAGTTTCCTTTAGTACTATTCAACCATAGGCACATACATGACTTAATAGTTTGAAACCTCAAATTATTCCAACCTCACTACAAGTATTGGAATCTCAATGGTTATTTCCCACAATTACGTGTAAACTATCTTAACTAGAATTTATGCCACCGCTTATTCTAGTCGATAGTATGATCCCAATCGTTCCCAATTTCACCTATGGTTCAATTTATCTTATGAACCCTTACTCCCATTGAGTTATCAATTTTTCCTTAGTCTAAATATGTCTAAGGATATGATACCCCTCACTCTCTAAGAGCTCTCAACTTCACATCATATTTATACCTTTATATCTAAAATTGGTATTTCCAACCTCTATGAGGTTTCCCCACAATCACCATATGTAACTCCAACACACACATGGATACATTTCTCCCAAGTTACCGTAAGGAGTCCCCAAAATCCTAATATGTGGGAAACATCTTATATGTCTCCAAGAACATATCTCTTACATCATAAGAGAAGGCCCCAAATCAATAAACCCAACCAAAAAGGGTTTGGAATCACTATGGATAAAACACCTCAGAATACCCTGTTTCCGAATCGATTCGGCCCTAATCCGAATCGATTCGTCCTAGCGAATCGATTCAGCCTCCAAGGCGAATCGATTCGGGTCCAAAGACCTGGGCTTCTGCCACAGGCCGAATTGATTCGGCTTGGGTCCTAATCGATTCGGTCAATGCAGACCTGTCAATTTCCCTATACCGAATCGATTCGCTTAAGGGGGCGAATCGATTCGGGCCTGCAAATTTTGAAAGGGGGTTTTCTTCTTCATCAAAACCCACGAATTCTAAACCCTAAATTTTTCATTCTAACCACCAAACTTCATCAAATCATGATTTTAAGCCCATTAATTAACCCAGAGTTGATCCCAACCATTTCTATGCCATTAAATCCAAGTTTAAACATTGATTTCAAGATTAAACCCAAAAATCTAGGTTTTGATATTAATATCCAAAAATACATTTCTTTAACCCACAAATTATGAAATGAAAATACACAAATATCTATTTAGCAAGATTAAACACTTGCCTCAGATTTGTAGAGGTTGGATCGTCCTCGATGACGCGGTTGGGCCGGAAATCCCCAAGCTTTCTTCCTCTCTCTCCTCTTTTCTTCTTCTTTCTCCCTCTAGGGCTTTTTCTCTCTTTCTCTAAATGAGAAAGTCTTGATCCGTAAGCCTTAAATCCTTTAAAACAATAAACCCAGTTTTAAATGTTAATACACCCTTTAAATGACTCGTTTACTCTAATTCGAGTCAAACTGACTTAAAAATATTCCGGAGCAGAAATAAAACCCAATGACAGTCATTTTGACTATCTCGACCCTTCCGGGATAAATGGTACCCTCAAAATCATCATCCGAAATACTTTAAAATGTCCTCTATTTTTTGACTTAAATTCCCAAATTTTAGAATTCTCCAATTTAATTAAATTTTATTTTCCCAAAATTTAATTTCTGAGTCTCAAAAGTCTTGGGGTGTTACAATCTTCCCCCCTTACAAAACTTTCGTCCGCGAAATTTAAGATGTGCCTAGGACCTCAATATCATCTAGTCCTTACATCAACCCTCAGGATCACTATGCCGATCCTTTCTAGTTATCACGTCGAACTATGTAGATCCTTACCGGTCTTTAAAATCAACTATTTACCCAGGGCGCCCATACATCCCGTACCCGAGTTTCCACTCATAAAATTAAAATCAGGCTCCATTAGCCTCCAATTGTAACATAACCCTCGGAATTATAATCTATAATAACATACTAAATATATAAAAGTTTAAAAATTTCCAATGGTTGAACTCTCCTCAATTCCTGACACTAGCCACCTTCGTGCGGGGGAGGTCTCGCAAGCGAAATCCAAACAAGGAACCCTCCCAATACACTATTGTGTAGCTAGGTCGGGGATTGAGATTAGTTGAACCAGGGTTAAGGTTTAATAAAAATATTTTCATATTTTAGATATTTCCCGAGGTCCTATACAATAATACTATATAAAGCAATCCTGCGTCTTCCGACACGCCAAACAAACACCTTATGTTTAGGACACAAGGCCTCAATAAATACAACACTCTAACCAATACCTAGTTCTCAAAACTAGCACAACTATGAGCTAAATTGCCCACTCAAAATAGAGCTATCAAACTTGAACTTCTCAAGTATAAAAATTCTTCCACTTCAACTCAACACCTTTCCCTAAACTAAGTTATCCCCTCAAAGAACCAACAACCTTAACAATTTGCATTCCCAAAATCAATAGAGCCACTCTCTACTAGCTCCTTATAGGACGTTGCACTATCCAGAAGATATCGCATAAAGACCACACTTCCCCACTCCTTCTGATGGCCTAATTCTCCTCAAAAAATTTTCTTCCGGAATCGGGGAAAATAAATACCCCCGATTAAAGCGTACCCAAAATATGCTATGGGTATTGTGCTTCTAATCCTATCCTTTCCTAAACGACAAAATCTAGGCGACGTCTGAAACGAAATAAGAGCAACTTTTATCAGATGGTCAATCAAGTGAATGTACTTCATAGAAGAAAACAACGCAGAGAACACAACAGTCCTATTTGTAGGGCTTTATGTCAAGAACGTTAACGGAAGAATGCAAAAAACTCGCACAGATCCTAAGGACTCTAGAACCTGATGCTCTAATACCATCTGTAACACCCCGCTTAAAATAATAACGGGTGACCATCCCTATACTATATTAAATCAGGAATTTCAGATGGTCCTGTCTCAACATCAACTGCCGGTGCAATATAATATAGGACTAACTACCCGATATCATATAAGCGAGATGTTAAATAAATTAAAACATGCAACATAACACAACCCAACACTACAAAACCACTAATAAATAAGAGAAGGATGCGAGAAAGAACTATGATAAACGAAATGCTATAATAAAATGATATAATCAACTACAATAGAATGTGATACAAAGAGTAGACCCGAATAAGCTGTCGGGTCACAGCCAATACAATAACTGGAATGGAATAAATATAAACATGTATATAAATATCCCTTGGGTACAAACCCGATGTACAACATAAATCCTACTTAGAATTTTGAAAGTAGGAGGCGACTACCAGATACATCCCGCAACAGTCCGCACATGTCACGGCTCCCAAGACTCTGGATAGAAAGTCATCTGGCATCGCTGCGGTAGGACACCTGTAGTAATATATATATATATATATATATATATATATATATATATATATATATATATATATATATATATATATATATATATATATATATATATATATATATACATACAGGCAGAAGACAAAAGTAAACGGGTCAGAGCCCGAGTTGTGAAAATATTTAGCAAGTGTGTTAACCGTGCATAATAAATATGCGTGCACTTATTTCATAATTAAAATGGGATCGCACTCTCGTGGAGCCCCAACTCACCTCTCATCTAAAGGCGCGAACCTATTCGCGTCCTCAACTTTTAGTTAAATTATCCCCATTATAATTAGGACAACCTAACTTATCATAGTCCTAACCTATACCCACGAGATCTACCTTCCTATCTTACCCCAAGAATCCACCCCATTTTCTAAACAAATTAAACATTTATTTTCAATCATATGTGCCTTATTAGGCTTAGTGGATTCCGGTTTATACTTTAAACAATTATAATTTAGTAGATTACCCAATACGCAACTGGGTTGAAACATCTAATTTAAATTTCTAATTAATAAGCATGAACAATCATTATTGACACAACTTCCCTCCAATTTCAAAGTTGCGTTGCGTTTCGTGCGTGGGGTGTCTCGCAAAGCGAAATCCAAACAAGGAACCACCCCGTTACACTACTCCATGTCAACGTCGATCCTGTAGATCCATTATGCCGCACCTAAATATCGACAGAACTTCTCTCTACTCTCAACAATGTACTACATTTCATGCGTGGGGAGTCTCGCAAAGCGAAATCCAAACAAGGAACCGCCCCGTTACATTACTCTTTGACAATGTCGATCATAGAGATCCATAATGCCGTGCATACCATAACTGGCAGAACTTTTCTCCAATTTCAACACTGCACTACGTTTCATGCGTGGGGTGTCTCGCAAAGCGAAATCCAAACAAGGAACCACCCCGTTACACTACTCCTTGACAATGTCGATCATAAAGATCCATAATGCCATATATACAATATAATACTACTACTACAACTAACATCTCCAATCATATCCTTGGGATGATGTAACCGAAATATTCCTTAAATGCGATACATCAACCCCCATCAATCTAGTACACCATAATCATCCAAGATGTACTTTACCAAAATTCTATATCCTTTCATCTATAGGATATATAAATATATATATATATATATATATATATAGGTATTTTATGCTCACCATATATATACATATACCAATCATCCATACCCATGACCAAGTGTACGTATCATATCTGATGTATAATGGACATGCACATAATCCACCCGGCTATATATATCGCCGATAAAACTGCATCAATGCTATCATCTTCCCAATGCCCGGCTCACGTAGCAACTGGGGACCACCTGGTGGGGATCAACGACACCCACCTCCTGATAACTCACACACACGACGTCCCGGGAAGCGGTCATAGCTCCACTGGCAATGAGACGAAACATACCCACCACGTCTCATCCCAAAAATATATCTATCGTATAATAACAAACCGGACGACTATGACCTGGGGAATATCCACACCCTGCTCTATATGCCAGGATGCTCACCCTCTGCGCGGAAACTTCCCAATGATAGCATGAGCGGGGTATGCTTAACCACATTAGTATATATATCGCTCATATGCGCAATATACATACATCCATATGATCCCATCATATGATCAAATAATAAACCATCATATACGGTTTAAATATCCATACCATGTATGTTCACAACATAAATATATCCATACATTTATATGCATACAGATATATATATTTACACATATTCACATATCCATATATCTATATATAAACTAGTTCTCATTCATATATATAAGGTATACAAACCCGGCTATAAGTATACATAAATCCTCAATATACAAGCCGTCACCACAAACTCATATCATTTACCTTGATATGTGAGTACAATCCCTCACTTGAAACGTATTCAATCATTTTTCCTATGATGAATAGTCTCCCAAACAACATAAGGATATATATATATATATGTATACATCCAACATTAAGGTTATCACCCAAGAGTTTGTGTAGGAATCCATCACTACACATTTCATCCATTTTCAAAAGTACATAGTTTCCTTTAGTACTATTCAACCATAGGCACATGCATGACTTAATAGTCTGAAACCCCAAATTATTCCAACCTCACTACAAGTATTGGAATCTCAATGGTTATTTCCCAAAATTACGTGTAAATTATCTTAACTAGAATTTATTCCACCGCTTATTCTAGTCGATAGTACGATCCCAATCGTTCCCAATTTCACCTATGGTTCAATTTATCTTATGAACCCTTACTCCCATTGAGTTATCAATTTTTCCTTAGTCTAAATATGTTTAAGGATATGAGACCCCTCATTCTCTAAGAGCTCTAAACTTCACATCATATTTATACCTTTATATCTAAAATTGGTATTTCCAACCTCTATGAGGTTTCCCCACAATCACCATATGTAACTCCAACACATACATGGATACATTTCTCCCAAGTTACCCTAAGGAGTCCCCAAAATCCTAATATGTGGGAAACTCCTTATATGTCTCCAAGAACATATCTCTTACATCATAAGAGAAGGACCCAAATCAATAAACCCAACCAAAAAGGGTTTGGAATCACTATGGATAAAACACCTCAAAATACCCTGTTTCCGAATCGATTCGGCCCTAATCCGAATCGATTCGTCCTAGAGAATCGATTCAGCCTCCAAGGCGAATCGATTCGGGTCCAAAGACCTGGGCTTCTGCCGCAGGCCGAATCGATTCGGCTTGGGTCCTAATCGATTCGGTCAATGCAGACCTGCCAATTTCCCTATACCGAATCGATTCGCTTAAGGGGGCGAATCGATTCGGGCCTGCAAATTTTGAAAGGGGGTTTTCTTCTTCATCAAAACCCACGAATTATAAACCCTAAATTTTTCATTCTAACCCCCAAACCTTCATCAAATCATGATTTTAAGCCCATTAATCAACCCAGAGTTGATCCCAACCATTTCTATGCCATTAAATCCAAGTTTAAACATTGATTTCAAGATTAAACCCAAAAATCTAGGTTTTGATATTAATACCCAAAAATCCATTTCTTTAACCCACAAATTATGAAATGAAAATACACAAATAGCTATTTAGCAAGATTAAACACTTTCCTCAGATTTGTAGAGGTTGGATCGTCCTCGATGACGCGGTTGGGCCGAAAATCCCCAAGCTTTCTTCCTCTCTCTCCTATTTTCTTCTTCTTTCTCCCTCTAGGGCTTTTTCTCTCTTTCTCTAAATGAGAAAGGCTTGATCCGTAAGCCTTAAATCCTTTAAAACAATAAACCCAGTTTTAAATGTTAATACACACTTTAAATGGCTCGTTTACTCTAATTCGAGTCAAACTGACTTAAAAATATTCCGGAGCCGAAATAAAACCCAATGACAGTCATTTTGACTATCTCGACCCTTCCGGGATCAATGGTACCCTCAAAATCATCATCCGGAATACTTTAAAATGTCCTCTATTTTTGGACTTAAATTCCCAAATTTTATAATTCTCCAATTTAATTAAATTTTATTTTTCCAAAATTTAATTTCTCAGTCTCAAAAGTCTTGGGGTGTTACAATTACTTAAATATATTTAGGTAATATATGAATATGATATTATTGATATTATTCTGAGTTATTAATTCAGTAATTTGAATTTTTAGTCCGACGCGGTATGGGATGTGTCGGGACAAATTTATGAGATTGAAAAGGAAACTAATTTTTACATCAACATTATAGTCATTTTGAGTGCGTCGTTGCATCCGAAAGGGTTGAAATAGTCAGAAAAGTCAATTTGGATGTTGGTTTTGGGTCTCGGGTCATTTGGAGATGAAAAGACAACCCAAAAGGGCATTTTGTTCATTTTTATAGGGGGTGAATAGTGATTTTGGATTTCATCTTATTATAAATATTTGGAGATTATTTGTACGTGGGTTCATTCATATCTTCTACAAAAAATTTAGAGGTCATCTTTTTTAGAGAAAGTGAAAGGTTACTTGGGAGAAGAGAAGCTTGATTGGAAAGAAGGAGAACCAAGGGTCAAAGGTCCCCACAACCGAAAGTGACAGGTGAAGGGGCGAACCACCTGTGTTATACAACCCCAAAGGATCAGATCTTCATTAGAGGCTACTATTTGATAATTTCAATCTAGTTAGTACATTGTCCATGTTAGGATAGTTATCAAAAGATGAGATTTTTCATGTTTGTAAGATAAATATAGAGTTGTTAATTGATTTCTGAAAAATGGAAAAATATAGGAATCAAACTCATGTTGTAGGTAGATAGTAATCCACGAAATAATCATCACTTTGTTGAGGAAATTCTTAGAATCATTGGTTTGTTCTTGAAGATATCATGCAGATAATTTTATGGAAAAATAGGATAAATATAATCTTTTAATTCAAACTCTTGATGATTCTTAGGATGTTTAAAGCATTAGAAATCATTTAAATATGTTGCTATATCATGTAGTAAGGATTATAAGGAATTTGGGTTGCTAATATGAAGATTTGAATGAGCAAAAGTTATGAAACACATAGTATAAGAATTGCAGAAAACTGGGCTGATATCTGGGCGATCGATCGATCGACCCCCTACTTTCGATCCATCGACCTCCCCAGAATTCATGAAGTTGTTTCTTTTTAATGCTTGTTTTTATCCCAAACCTTTTGTAAAACTTTGATGATTATTAATTGGATAAAATGGGACTTAGGGAAGACCAGTAAGCCCTAGATAAGAATCAAATTAATGTGATTGGGATCTAATTGATTAGAATTGTGATAATTAAATTGAAAAAAATTTCGGTTGCTAGATTCATGCGTTGGATTCTAATTTGTATGCATGAGGATTAAGAATAGGTCCAGTAGGGGAAAATGTTATATCACCTGGGCAGACTTTGGTTTACAAGAGGGTTCAATCCTAGGTGAAAGAAGATGTGTTTATAAGAGATTATAAACTATCGGTTATAGCCCTAATTAAAAGAGAGTTTAATTCGTAGTAATTCGGGAGATAAGATGATACGGACCAGTAGGATATTACTGATTTCTTACTGAATATATATATATATATATATATTGAGGAAAAACCTATTTAAACCATGAGTAATGAGTGAGACTCTAGAATAATTCAATTAAAGAAGTAGAGTCATAATATTTTAATACATAGGATTTAAGAGATATAATGCTACGTATGGGAACTATCTTAGGGTAGTGTGATTACCTTATTGATGTTATATTTATATAGGTAGATGATAATGCCAATTTGATTGATTGATAATTTATGTGTATGACATACCTAGCTTACTTGCTATTGACTAGAGGTTTGCGCGTGAGGGCAGTCATATCCTGATGAATCCATGGGATTTTTGATTTGTCGCTCGAGAACATAGGTCAATGAAAGACTTATCGGTTAGTTGATAAGTCCGCTGACTATGGGAACGTAGGTATGTGCGTGACCCGTGGGTATGAGAACTATGTTCTCCTCCAATTTTTGTGTTGATGTTTCTGGTTCGAGGAATCCTTACCGAACCTTTAGTCCCCTATTCGACGACCAACGATATTAGGACGTGATATCAGAGTAATGAATGCACCACTGATGTGACTCGGGGTGCCGTATTATATATGCTTATATATATAATGAGTTAAATGAATGTATGTAGAGTGGTTTGATTAATCTGTTGTGCGATAATTGTAGATGACAGGGAATAGAGAAAAAGAATTGAATTAAGTTAATGAATATTTATTCTTAGAGATTTGAAAAGCTTAATTCATATTAATGAGAAACTTATATGAATGATTATACTACGTATGGTATGGGACATACGGGGTTATGATATGGGATAGAATCATATTTTGGAAACTAGTTAGGAGGAACCATTAACTTGGAGGTTAATAGGAAACGTTAAGCGTGCACTCTAGATGAGAGGTGAGAATAGCAAGTGAGAATATGGATACTAACATGTACATAATAAATGCTTTATTGCACTTGTTAAATACTTTTTGTTTTCAAAATTATTTTACATCGGGCTCTGACCCGTTTCCTTGCCTATTCTCTTTTCTATTGTACCTTCTATATCAGGTGTCCAGCAGCAGGGACACCAACCTTAGAGGATTATAACGAGCTATGGAGCTATGGAGTACTGCTTAGACACCTATCTTCGTTTGATTCATATTATGTAGTGTACTTTTATTTAGGGCATGTCGCCCAAAGAAATTCAGTTATCTCTTTTCGATCTGAGTCAAGATACTTTTGTATTTATGTCATTATAATACATTTATTATTGTTAGGGAATATTGTATTGGTTAATTAATTGGTAATGTTCATTCTAATTACATTTAAATTCTTTTGAGTTATCTGTCCAGTTGTTATTGTTGTAGAATAAAATGTGTAGTGTTATTCGTAAACTAAAAAAATGAATTTTGTTGAAATTAAAATTTGGAAAGTTTTTAACAGCGGCTTAATTGGGTATTGGGTGAGTTGTAAATGTTTTCGACAGTGATGTTGAGAATGAGCCAACTGTATATTCTGTTTTAATTTGGTATGGGACTGGTCACCCAGTATTTAATTAGGCGGGGTGTTACATTTGACCAATCAAGTGGGGTAGGCCTTCCACTCCCACTCACACCAATGTTTGATAACAATCCATGCCTTTGGCAAAAATGCATGGAAATGGTGGAGGAACATCATTTCCAAACTTTATTTTTCCCGTAGCGCCATTCTTTGACAATTCTTTACCATTCTTCTTTCCTTTAGGACCGTTTTCCACATAGTTAATTCCATATCACCGAGAAACTTGAAACCTTCCTGATTGAGGAATAGCATGGGTCCTATAGCTCTAAGCTTTTGGCTTTATAATCATCACTATATTCCTCGTTGCTCGAGTAAATTTCCTGATTAGCCCTCACGAGTTTCATTAATCATGTAAACTTTATATTCTCTGAGCAATCTTTCGACACAAATCTGGAGCAATCTTGCTTATGTTGCTTCCTTGTCGACATCTAGAGATCTCTCTCTAAAATTCTTGATGCACTGCATCAGTTTCTCACCTAGTTTATGTGTTTCCTGAGCCAAGTTCCTCGGACTAAACTCGTCTTCAGCCACGAATTTTTTTTTGAAGAACTTCTTAGTCATTTATTCCTAGATGAGAATACTATTTTAAGTAAAGTGGGAATACAACAAGTAAGACTCTATTGCGAGGGTCATTGAGAAATATCCCAACCACAAGTTATTGTCATTTTAATGTACATCGAGTACTCCAGAAACCTCTCGACACGATCTTTTAAATTCTCTCCTTTGCCATTAGATTTTATGACATTTGGGGGGACATACCCCTCGGGGTATGGTATCTCATGATATTATGTGGGTAAGGATTCTTCAACTCCTCGAATTAGAGAGGATATTCATGTTTGAGTGAGAGGATCTTCTTAACCTCCTCCAAGAAACATCCTTGGAGGGTGACTCCCCCGCCTCAACTTTCTTCACCAAAGGAGACGCAATCGGCATAGGGGTTTGTAAGATCGCCACTTTTGTCACCAAAAATACCCCTGGTTGACTATCTCATCAAGTAGAAGTCACTGCTGGTGTAGTAAATACTTCGTTCAAACTTGTCATATCTACGTTGTGATCCTCAACTCATGGAGTGTTAGTAGGTCATTCTACTTCATTATTATTCCATGAATGTAGGTTATTCTACTTCAGTATTAGTTCATGAATGTTCATAATTCTACTTCAATATTACTTATTTTACATGTATTATTTTATGAAAATGTTTATATCAGTGTGTGAGAGTTCTTGAACTCTTGTACTCATTTTGTATAGTTCACAACCCATTGAATTTTGAATCAGTCATTACGAGAAACCTAATAACCCTATGTTGATTTTAAATCGATGATTTCATTAGCCCCTGGTAGCATACATTATAATTAGGTAAAAGAATACCATTTTATCCCACATTTTATTAACCCTTGGTAGCATACAATGTTACTTTGTCTCCAACTAAGTTGGGTTGATTTATCTCCAAGTGTCTTTGAATTGATTATTATAATTATATTACTACGAAGTTGAAGCCTCTATAGTCGATAATTATGGTTTATCATGTTATAAAAAAGTTTGAACCCTTTCTCTTTATGACTTTATATCACATATATCCAATTATGTCACCATGTTCTTTTACAATATCAACTGGTTCTTTCTTGTCATTGTCTATTACAATTGATTTTTAAATTATTTGGAATTCATTTGTATTATCGACAAATCATCATACTCAGTTATTTACTATCTCATAATGTCAATTTAAGTCTTTCAACTTTAATTTGTTATAGAATTAGAATTATCTACTTGGCAAAGTTTTGCTTATTCTTTCTTCCACCCTCTTCACTGATTTAAACAGGTACCTATAGGCAATGATGAGCAACACAGTGATCTCAAGCTAGGATCATAAGAAAATTAGGAATAGTTTTATTTGAGAGACAATAATATGGAAGTTAGTATTATCCATGCATATAAATTGAATAAGATAGTATTGTATAGTTGAAACTATGTATTGTAACACAATGGATTATTAACACAATCTCATATTTTGAAAAAATGGTAGACTTTATTATAGTTTAGTATTTATTAATATAAACCTCACACTCAAGAAACTGGGCATGACAATAGCCAAATGGGGAGATAAATATTTAAACATTTTTTATTATATTTATTTTATATAAAAGTTAGCTAACTTTCATGTCAAAGCATTGAGTCATTGAGTCATTTGAGTTACATATGCTTAAATCTATAGTGAATCTCTTTCATATAGACTACATGGACTTTTGGACTTTAAAGATCATGATAGTTGTTTACAATACAAGACTTTCATTGCCACATACTTTGAAGACACATCCTTTGATAGTTTTGTGATTGAATATTTTGGCTACAAACACTTGCACTTTTTTTTCAAAATATATTTTTGAAAGGTTGAACAAATGAATTATCTTTTAAATGTGGTGTATTGTCCAATTGGGAAATGACATGTTTTTATTTGTTACATTTTTAAGTCTTATTGACACTTTGGCTTCAAAGTGTATTCACTGTCCATTTTGGACCCATGTGCACGGCTCCCTACACGAGGTTAATATTTTGACCCATGTGCATAGTTGCGCTATATTTTAGCACTACCTAAAATCGTGAGCATGAAAAAAGTCAATTGTGGGCATGATGAATAAGATTTTTAAATAATTTCTATAAATTATGTCCATTTCCCTCCCATTTTAAAATATTTTAAAACCTCACATTTAAAATAGACTTCTAAGATTATTTTCGAGGTTGAGAGATTTTACATTGATTTTCAATTTCCAAATTCATTTGTTCCCTCCAAATTTGATTAACTTAATTTTATAATTAATATATGATTTTGAGAGATAATTGAGAGTGTTTTAGTTCAGATCCACAATAGCCTTTTTCAATTCAAACTACTTCACCACTTGAATTGGAGTTCTATAACTCCTAGATCTAAAATTTGACGTGATTTGGTTTATATAAGAAATTGGAGCATGGTGTGATTCCAAGGAGAAGAGTGGACATTATCATTCACTTTGTGGAGCTCAAGGTGGATTTCTAATTTTAATTGGGGAAAGTCCAAAGTTCATAGGTAACTATTCATGAGTGTATGAGTAAGAGGTACCTTCTTGTATTTTATACAAGTTATTTTCAAAATGAAATAGAAATTGGAGTGCATCGGGATTTTTTTACCATTAGGTGGGAATTTTTTCCCATAAATTCATCTTATGAATTTCTTGTGTGTGTTGATTGTTGATTTTCATACTTTGATCACACACAATACTTAGATCTCACCTAAATATAAAGTAATTCATCAAAATTGACTTTAGTTTTAGTTCTAGTAAATTGCCTTAGATTTTCCAAAACCGAATCATTCTTTTGTTAATCTATGATACTCATCAAATCACCTAGTTATAACTTGTAGATCATTTAAATTCGGAAGTAAATTTATAGTTGTCGAAAAATTGGTCATGCCTTGCAGTCAAACTTATTCACACACACGCACCCTCCCATGTTCGTTTCTAGTTAAATACTTGTTAGATAACACACATCCTCATTTTCTCATGCTATAATTTCTTAATGTTGATATTTTCTTGAGAAACAAATTTATATTTACTTAATTTTATATGCAGTGATCGTTCAAAAAATGTGTCAGCATGATCAGTTGGCTTAGATCGGCTTCACTTAAATGGTTTAAAATATGACTTAATCTATATTTAGTTGTTTTGTAATTTTAAGTCTAATAAAATATAAGAAAGATTAATGTGATCATCTCAATGGATAAAGTCCATTTCTTATATATTAAAATTATATACATTTTATTGGTTAACCTTTGCTTTTAATATTGTTAATCAAATTCTAAACACTGGTGTATGGGGAATATTCCAATCTAAAACACAAACAGGTGCATTTTATGTTATTTATTATTGGTTTTTGGTTGAGGAAACTGCTATTCATATGAGAAATGAAAAAGATCTTGAATCATATAATATTGCGTGTCTTATAAACTATATTGTTGCTATCGCAAACTCTGTTAAGAATTTTAGATGTTATTATTTATGATTGTGTGATTATTTTTATGCTATATTATCTTTTATGAAACACTTTTTCCTGAAGCTCCAAATTTTCCTTTCAATATTGCAAACAAAGAATGTTAGATCATACACTAAAGTCAATTGGTATAAGTTAATACAAGGATGATAAAGTAAGTTGTAAATTTAGTTGTTAATTGATTTAAATGTTTCCTATCCATTTATCTATGGTAGCATTACATTAAATATTTTTTATTAGCTCATTGTATTTTATATTTTTTTTAAGTTTATAGTCTATGTGGATCTTTTAGAATTCTAGGAGGAACTATCATTGAAATCCTGGGTTATCTCATTTAAATAATAATAATATTAATTGGATTCTAGGTAACCACCTTAAACTACTTTTTTTTTCAATTTCTAAGAGAGGCACTGATTATTAAATCTCGTGTTTCATCTACATGTGAAAATTAAACTCATTTTCGTAATGGATTAAAAGAACTTGCATTATTTAACTAGAATATATTTGTCTTTGGGGATTATATTCCCATGTAGAATTTAATAAAAATCAAATTCATAAATTTTTAAATCAAAGGTATAATTGCATTTTGTTAGTAGTGAATGGAGTGGATACTATTATATAATTTTTTTTTTCAAAATATGTTAATGTTAGAATATTATGACACCCTGCCTATTATAATCCTGGGTGATCAGTTCATTATTAAATTAAGCTGGAATCATTGATGATGTCATTCTTAGCATCACTGTTGAGATCCAATTTATTTTATGAATACCATATTGGCCTAGTGTTAAAATTTTAATTCTTGTTATCAACATGCAATTAATATAAACTAAGTAAATTGCATTCACCATTACACACTTATACTAATTAATAATGAGATAATGAAAGAAATAAATAAATATGTCTGGAAGAACCCTCCAGATAAAAATCCCAATACAATCATCCATAAATAAAATCCAAATCCAACATGGAAATATAATAGAAGCATAATGTCTCTATAATAATAACCAACTAGGAATGGGCGACATGCCCGACTGAGGTAGATAAAAAGATAAATAGAAACTGATAAATGTGAAGGCATCTACTACCAAGGTCCTGGAACTTACACAGTAGCTACAACATGTCAAATTAAGGAACTCCTAAGCCTAGCGTCACTGTGTCTGGGCACCTAAAATGTTTTTACAAAAATGGTTTTGAAACGGGTCAGAGCCCAAGTAAAACAGTTTGAAAATGTTTACGAAGTATTTAAAATTCATTAAAAAGTACATACTATATACATGTTAGCTTTGCGTACTCTCACCTGAGATTCTTACCTCTCATCTATTGTGCATGCCTAACGTACTCTTATAAACCCATCTAGTTACGCTACCCCGCCTAACTAGTCTGACTTAAGCCACTTTTCATTTATTAATTCACCGTGTCCACCCGTATTGCCCATACAACATGTTACTAAATTTCCAATCCCTTTTATTTATTAAGAGTCACCAATTAATTATTAAGTTCACACATACTAAGATCAATTTGGATATCACTATCTATAGTATCTACCAAAACAGTCATAGTAGAATAAATCACAGGTGTATATATATATATCACCATTATAATATATACGTATACGGCATCCCTAGGTGGAGACTTGCAATGCGAGCATACTCTGCTATCAAGTCCTGGTACATCATGTACTAAATAAGGACATCGGTTCGGATATCACCCGCTAACCGTAAACTAAATCACACATATTGAAGGCGAACATAGTCCTAAGCCTTTGGGCTACAAACACACCTAACGCACCCAAATGATCGGTCACACCCCTATTCACACAAGTGGTTCTCAATACCTAAGTTCTATGCTCTGAGGTACAAGTCAAGATCCCCCCCCCCCCCCCCCCCAATGGCCTCATCAGGATAAGACTGTCCACTATGTGGAATCTCCCATGATAACAAGTAGCTTAGGTATGTTTATACATAAGCAGTCACACAATAGGAATTTACACAACTTATGTATATATATAACATTAATATAGGTATACACTCAACCTATAATATATTTCTCATACGTAGTATATATAACTCCCTAATATCCTACGTATTATTAAGTTATGATTGTACTTCTCATCATATACCACCGAGTATCCCCTTCTACTAGAGGGGTGTCATTTAGTCTTTAACGTATTTACATAAGTAATTCATCCTTGAAGGGTCCTAACCATCCCATTAGATTATTTCATTAGTTATAAAATTCTTATACTACAGGTCCGGTCTTCGTTCACTCGCACACTTCGTGGCCCATTCTAATTTATGTGAGTTTATTTAATATCAAACCAAGTCCCTTTGTTCACTCATATTTTTTCGTGACTTATTCTAATTCTCGTGAGGTCAAATATTAAACTGTGCTCCATACTTTGCTAGTCTTAATTCTTTTCCCATGGGGAAAGATTCGAACTCTAACCCTTCAAAAATTTTAAGAAAATCGAGAACCATCTTAACAGGTCCTCCGAACCTGTTTGGGTGAACAGGAGAACCCGTTAGGGTGTATAGCTGAACCGATTTAAGGGGTATGCCAAAATGGTTCGTTGTACCTGATACTTCAGCTTCTTCCTATTATGGTTTTCCACCACTGTTAACCCTCAAAACCTCCATTTTTGAATCCCAAAATCCCAACCAATTGTGATAAACATTATACTAACATGACTACATGATTTCTAATGTAATTGAAACATTAAATCATCAAAGAAATTCTTTAAATCAAATTAATTCAGCAATTAACTTCCACAACCCTATATTATTATTTTTCTTTAAGAACATTAACAACAATTCCAGATTTCTCCCAAGTCTCAAGGTTTTAAAACTAAATTTTTTGTTACATATATGAATTACACTTATCCATAAAACTTTCTACCCAAGAACATGAATTTACTCTTTCAAGTCAAAGCTAACATTTATTTTAACATGGATGTTATATATGCTCAAAAAGTAGAAATATAAATACTTACCTCTGTTAGTAGATCTAAATCTCTGCAGAAAACGAGTAGGGTTGGGTTCCTCTCCTCCCGATCTACGCAACAGTGGTGGTGGTGGTGGTGTAAGAATGGTATGGGAAGGTTTGGGAACTCTTATTATTACTCCTCTAGTTTCCTCTCTTTGCTTTTGTAACTTCTAACCCTAGAAACCTTAACCTATAAGCTGATATACACTTAGACATTTCGTAGGTCTTTTTACTCCAAAAATCTAAAAGATCAAAATAACCTCCCAGGATACCGGTTTGACCTAAAAATGTCATGGGAGCCAAACTAAACCCTCAGGTACACTTTTCCTGATTATTTCAACCCTTTCGGACACAATGGCGCACTCAAAATGACCATTTGAATTATACAAAATAAAATTACATTTTATTTCATAAAATTAAGTCCCAACACGACTGACACACGCGTCCCAACTAAATTTACCATAACTTTCGTATTTCTCACTCACGACAATCATAATACTTTTTTATCAATTTATTACTCATTCACGAAGTAATATTCAACATAAATAGATATTAACCCTTGTCTTGTTGATTAATATTTATTTTTCTCCTGATTAATTTCCCATTTTAAATGTAATTAATCCCTATTAATCCCAATATAAAAAGCATTAACAATATAGGGTGTTACACATATATGAGATATTTGAAGATTATGATTAGAACGTATTATTTATGTTACCAATTTGGAATATATAATTGTTTTTTATTGAGTAGGATTTTAAGGACTAATTTTCACTACATTAAAATAATTGAAGAGGTTTTTACGATTTAGTTCATTGACTAGACATTTTGGACATTTTAACCAGGTCGAACGAATTTTAAATGATTAGGTCCATATAAATAACTTTTTCAGTCATTTCATTCATTTTGTTTTCATTTACCTAATCAGCCAATAACTTACAATCTTTTTTCTTCTTTCTACTTCTCTTCGACCAGCTATTCTTCTTCTTTCTTTTCATTATCTTCAAGAAAGAAGAAATAAATTCTTTCAAAGAAGTTAATACGTATAGTTTAACCTACATTTACCTCTGTCATAATTCGATCATTTGTAAGTTTATAGTTGTTACCAACAATTATTTTATATGTCGATCAATTATAATAGGTTTATGCATTTGGTTTTGGTTCAATAAAATCATTGAAATTGTGTAATGCATGTGATGGAATTACTTCAATATTGGCTGAATGATTTGATTGTGTGTTTTGATAATGTGTTCTATAAATTTATATGAATACGTTTTGACTGTTTGTTGTATGTATTTGATTACTATTCAATCAAATCATTGTAATTGTGTAATGAATGTGATGGAATAACTTCAATATTATCAGGATGATTTGATTGTGTGTTTCGATAATATGTTTTGTAATTTTGTATGAATACTTTTTTACTATGTGTTTCGATGTTTAAACATAAAACATCAAAAATTGTGTTTTGATTTTCTAACAAGTTGTATATGTATATGTTTTGATTGTGTGCTGCATATATGCATGTACTTTAAGTTATAGTGTTGTATCATAAAACATAAAGTACACGAATATGTATATAACTCACAGCAAAATTGCAGTAAAGTACACGCATAAAAATACAAAGTAAACGTGAAATTATATTGATTTATTCTCAATTTGTGTTTTGGCATTATTTTGGCAATATGTTAATGTGCATTTACTTTGTTACTTAATTTCATGACTTAATAGACTTATCATGTTTTAATTAGGCATGTGTTTGTGGATCCGCGCCAGCGGCATTAACCAATCTTGACCTTTAATAAAAGTAGACTCATATGTATATATCTCACAACAAAATTGTAGTAAAGTACACGCATATAGATGTAAAGTACACGTGAAATTATTGTGATTTATTCTCATTTGTGTGTTGACATTATATTGTGTTCGAATTTTCTAACAAGTTGTGTAAGTATATATTTTGATTGTGTGTTTCATGTGTGAGTGAACTTTATGTTATAGTGTTGTGTCATAAACATCAAGTACACGCATATGTATATAGCTCACAATAAAATTATAGTAAAGTACACGCTTAAAGATATAAAGTACACATGAAATTATACTAATATATTCTCATTTTGTGCGTTGACATTATTCTAGCTTTATCTTAATGTGGATTCACTTTGTTACTTAATTTCATGACTTAATAGACTTATCATGTTTTAATCAAGCATGTATTTGTGGGTCCATGCCAGTGGCATTAACCAATATTGACCTATAACAAAAGAATTATTTTTCCATTTAATGCAGGTCATAATGGAAAGTTATAGGATTGTGAGGTGTTGTTATTTGGATAATATGGCTTGCATTTAAATATTTAAAGGAAGCTTATTAGATTTCATATGAAATGAGTTTTGTAGTAGGTTTACGGATATAAATATTGGGTCTTTTTTTTTATTAAAGTGCTCCTTTGGAGATGAAAGTCGATTCATCTTGGTTTATGATAAATATGTTCGTTGTATGTTGCAGTCCCAAATGATTGTCAAGGATGATTTTATTTGGATATATGTCTTTGATTCAGTAGCTTTTCCCACTAATACAATTCACAAACAGGTTGAATGCACTTATAGAATTTGCGAATGGGTTTACCACACTTATACAAATACAAGTAGGGAAATGTTTATCATTAACCACTACAATTGATCTTAGTAGTGGTGTTAAAAATGATGTTTATATCGGGGGGGTGGAGCCGAGTATGTCAAAAAAAATTCTCTCCATTGATTGAAAGACATATATAAGTCGTGAAGAGTAGTGTTTTTAAGGAGGTGTGATTGAGTTTTAAGATAAATTACAAAAGTATGTTGTTAAGGTTAGTTTCAAGTATGTATATTTGAAGAACGATAAAACTCAGATGATAGCAGAGTGCTCTAAAAGGACAAGTGAAAATTACATGTGGCAAGTTAATGCTTCATTATCATCACTAATGGTTACTTTTATATACGAAGTTTGAATAATGAACATACTTATAGGGGTGTCTATCGAAGCCCACCAAGAAAAATGATGGACTCCAAGTTGGTTTCAACATTACTTGCTGATGAGCTTAGGGATAAACCATTGTTGAGGCCAATTGATGTAGTTAGAGTTATGAAGAAGAACTATGGTCTTGATATAGGCTATCACCATGCATGGCATAGGAAAGAGATGGATGTTGTTGAGTTTCATGGTGATAAAAAGGTTTCCTATGTGTTAGTTAACGATTATAAGGAACTTCTCTTGTAGTATAATCCAGAATCTCATTGCATTCTTGACGTGGAACTAGAGAGTAAATTATTCAAGAGAATTTTTGTAATGTTTGCAGGATCCATTCATGAATTTTAGTATTGTAGGGTTGTTTTTTTTCTTGATTGTGCTTTTTTAAAGAGCCTCTACCGTAGAACGATTGTGTCGACAATCACATGGAATGGGAACAATGGTAAATGTGAAGTATTCATGTTTACTTTACAATATTATGCATGTAATTTGGGATTCTTTGTTTGTTCTTTGAACAAAATAGAAAGTACATGCATAACATTATGAAGTAAAAGTGAACTTCTTTTTACTTTTACGTGTACTTTATAATGTTATTCATGTACTTTAGGATTCTTTTTTGTCCTTTAGACAAAATGAAAAGCACATGTAACACCCCCCCCCCCCCTCCCCGCGCCCGGGGAGAGCAGGGCGGAGCGCTACTGCGATAAAACTAACCAAATCCACAAATAACAAGGTATAGAGCATCTAAATGAATCCCACAATATAAATAAAACCACTAATCTCAAATTTCTTCAAATAAATACAACCAAAGTCTCTCAAAATAATGCAGCTATCTATCTCGAAATAAAATGCTCTATGCATCAAAACTAAATACAAATTATCTCTCTTGTTTTCTCGAATATTCTTCCCAATAATAATCCACGCTAAATATCATTATCCAAATCAAATCCAAAGCTCCCAAATCCGGGCTAACCTGTCACTAAAAGAAAATATGAGGAAATACACAATACGACAGGAAAGGTGCTCAACAAATATTAGCGGTGAATAAAACGTAACTATACGAGTATGAATATTCAAATCAAGTGCAAATCTCATAAGCCTTTTTATCAATATAATTTCTCAACAACACATTAATCAGAGTCACTAGGCCTTACCATACCGCGCCATACTTTATCAATAGTCGGGACAGGAATCTTGGCGGGTGCCCAACCTCCGTGCCATATTAAAATGTCATGACAATATTCCCATCACAATAATAGTACCACATGAATGAAAATTAGATTCAAACAGAAATTTCCAGATTTACAAATGAATTTAGCAATTCAAATATGAGTCAATAATCACATGAAATCAAAGGGAATAACACTCGCGAGATTAAGGAGCATATTGTGTAAAACCCCATACGTTAAACCACCAAAAGGAACCAACATAATTCTACCCAGAAACTCAGATTACTCCACCAAAAACATCTCCCAAGAATCATCAAATCATCTCGAAGATTTAACTCCGAAACAGCTCCAAAAGCTCCTCCAAAAACTAGGGTTGAATGCATAAAATAAAGGGCTAAGTGTATATAAAAAGACAGGAAATAAATATATGTATACTGCATATTTTTGTGCCAAAAGTTTGTTCACAAATGGTCACCCACGACCCCTTTAAATAAGGTAAAAAAAAATAGAGTTTGAAACAAAACAAATTTTTAACAAAAACCTTGTTGCGCACGAAATTAGCTGTGGTCGATCGATCGATCGACCCCTGGCGTCGATCAATCGATCGCCCAAGTATGCTGACAGTTCGGCTTAAAAAAATTTATAAGGGATAAACTTTAAAAATCCGTTTTAACTCCGATTTCGAAACCGTTTGAAATTCTCGTCTTTAAAAATAAAATCCAACATATTCGAGAAAGAAAAATAATTTTATCAAAAACTTTATTTTCCTCTATATTTTGAAAATACCCCAAAAATTACGCGGGTTGTTATAGCACACACATAACATTATATAGTACATGCATAATATGCTAGTACTTTACATGGTTTAATCCATAAACTTAAACATTCAAATAATATACATGTACTAATGTTAAAATATATTTATTCTTTTGTATATCTTACGTGTTGTATGGTTCGCGCCAGTGGCACCATTATTAGAGTACATCATATATTGAACTATAGTTTATTTCTTTATGAATATTTCATTATGTTTTCAGGACTTGGTCCTCTTGCATATGTTGTTGATAGTTCAGAGATGGACGATAATTGGACATGGTTTATTATTAATTTTAATGATGAATTAGATCATCAAGATCGAAATATCACATTTATATTCAATCAAAACAATGTTCTAATTAAAGTTGTTTCTAAGGTCTTCCCAATGTCTGCAAATTCCTATTGTATACATTATTTAGAACGAAATATAAAGAAGAGAATACTTTGGAATTTTGGGAACTTGTGAAAGAATACTATGAAAGATTTTATGCGTTGTGCATATGCTATAACAGTCGACGAATTTCAGAAGAACATTGATGCCCTAAAGAAGGAAGGTGGAGTTGGTGTTGATGATTTCCTTAATAGTTTGCCTCCAAAGAATTAGTCGTGTGCATATTTTCCAGACAAACCTTATGGTGACATGGCATCTAGTGTTTCAAAATCATTCAATACTTAGATCTTAGAGGAAATGCATTTACCGATAATAAATATGTTGGACAAAGTGAGGATCAAGATTATGAATTTCAACACAAACAAACTTGTTGAATCTCAAACATGGACATATGAGTTGTGTCATATTTTTCATAAATTACCGATAGATAATTGGAATAAAAGTTGACATTAGAATATTTTTCGCTCAAGTCAACATGTATTCGAAGTTCATTCAGATGTGCGGGCCGCTGTTGACTTAGAATAATGAATTTTCTCTTATAAGAGTTGGCAGCCAAGGCTCATGTTGTTTTTGTTGTACAGAGGATAAGGACAAGTATTTATGTTCATATTGAGGATTACTATAAGGTGTCTTTTTGAAAAAAATCATACTCATCACCTATAGTTCATCTTCCTGATTTGATGTTCCTAAACATTCCACTACCTGTAAATCCAATCATCCTTCCTCCAATGACAAATAGACCAAAAGGTAAGATAAGAAATAATAGAATAAAGTATGTTGGCGACGTCACAGTTAGGGAAGTTACTTGCTCTAGGTGTAAATAATCCATTTCATTACACTTAATATTATTCAATTCATTTATTGCGATAATACTTTTCAATAAAATTATTGAAGAAACCATTTGAATAATTGAATGTAATTTTATTGTTGACTGTTCATTTATATTGTTTTTAATTGTGAATGGTATTTATGTAAAGTACACGCATGTTTTTAAAAGTGCATGCACATTTTTTAATGATGTTCACGTGTATGTAATACCCCGTACTTTTGACTATATTTATTTTGAGGATTAATTAATTAAATGCGTATTAATTGGAAATTAATCTGGGATAAAAATACTAATGTGATGCGAATTGGTATTTGATTATGTGCATATATGATTATATATTAACTTGGTATTATAAAATTTGTCGTGGGATTTATATACGGCATTTTAGAAATTTTGTTGAGACGCGTGGGACCGCCGCGTCACGATATTATATTTTGATGATAAAAAGTGAATTTAAAAATCTATAATTCGTATGGTCGTTTTCAGTGCGCCAACGCGTCCGGAAGGGTCGAGATAGTCAGAAAACACTAGCCGGGGGTATAGTTTGGGTCCCGGGGTATTTTTAGGCCATACCGGTAACTTAAAGGGTATTTTGGTAATTTTACATTTTTAGGAATTAAAAGTGACGAAAATTAGAGATGTAAATCTGATGTGGATTAAACCCATTAAGCCCATTAACCAACCCATATTAACCTAGAAGGCTACGTAGGTTGTCATTTAGGTTTTCTAAGTTTCCCCAAATCAAACCCTAGCCACCTTAAGCCACCATTAGAGAGGAAGCTTGGAGAGAAGAAATTCTGCAGAAATTCTTCATCAAATCAACACCAAATCCGGAATCAAACCAATGCAAGTGGTTTAATTATGTCTAATTTCAGCAAATGTTCTTTCCATGTTTGAAAATTCGGATTTTTGGTTTGTTCTTGATAAATATGAAAACCCATGTAGTTTAGATCATAGAACTTGAGAAATTATGTAGAGAATTGCATGTAGAATAGTTTGGAGACGATTAATCTGATGTTAATACATGATTGGGTGAAAGAAAAATGAATTAAATTCTGGAATTTGATGTGATATATATCCAGGGTTCATGTTCTTGATGATATTGGGGAAAAGTATAAAATCTTGGGATTTAATGATGTTTAGGATGCCTTATTGCCTTAAAAGACGTTAGTTTATGACCTAAGCATGTTTTTGTATGATTAGAGGACTTAAATCATTGTTAGAACGAACTTTGGAGAAGGATTAAAGTGATAAATATGGTGAAAAACGAGATGGGAAAAATCTGGGCCGAAACTGGTAGCTCGTTAGAAGCAGCCCCCAGGTCGTTCGAACGAACTCGTTCGAATGAGCTTCTAACGAAGCTTACCAGTCGTTACTAACAAGAAGGGATCTCGTTCGATATCTCGTTCGAACGAGATATCGTTAGAAGGAGCAGTTCGTTCGAACGAACTGGGATCTCGTTCGAACAGCCTCGTTCGAACAAGACTTCTAACGAGCTGACAGTCCAAACTCGTTCGAACACTCGTTCGAACGAGACTGACAGTTTGGTCCTTTTTGGACTGTTTTTATTTTTGGAGTCCCGTAAACTTGTTCGAGGATATAGATGACCTTCCTTTATTGATCTGAGGATAGATTGGGACTTTTGGGTTATTGAGAGGAGTAAATTATATACTAGAGTTATATTCAATGAACCGTTTGGGTTGAGACGTGAGTGTCTACTACGATGTGAGGATGAATTATGGCGCGTATAATTACAAACCGGAATAGTACGAATTGTGATAATTATAGTTAGTACGAGAGTACAATATGTACTACGATTAAAATACGGTATTACTAAGATGTGTGTTTACTTAGTATTGGTATATGGATTGTGTGTATGACATACCTACCATACTTGTTATCACGGGAGGTTGCGTTCGCTTAGGACCCTCTAATCCTTGTGTGCCTACGGGGGGGGGGGGGGGGGATATAGACTGGTACCTCGATGAACATAGGTCATAGAAAGACTTATTGTGATATTAATAAGTCCGCTGATCATGGGAGCGTAGGTATGTGCGTGACCCATGTGATGGTGACTGTGTTCGCCTCCATTATTTGTGATGTTATCGGTAAACTATTCCTGAGAGATTCGGAATATGTAATCCTTATGTACGTGATGTACCGGGATGGATAGCAGAGTATGTGTGCACTACAGCTTAGATTGCGGGGTGCTTGTATTGTATAATTATGATGTGAATAATATACATTTAATTAATGGGAATCCTCATGTTAATGTTGTAAATATATATTAAGGTGTTGTTTCGAGATATATAGTGAGTTAACTAGTAGTGATATATATATTGCATATTGAGTATCTAAGTTACATTAAACCCTATTTAATTAAGAGCGTTATTATGGAACCAAGTATTATGGGTAGAACCTTTGGCAGTCTAGCTAGATACGTAGTCACTTAGCTAGTGGTATGGGTAGATATAGATGGGTACTTGCGTTAGGAGTGCACAGTTAGACGAGAGGTGAGAATATAATGTGAGTGCACGTCCTAACATGTACTTTGCATTTAATGTTCTAAATGTTTTTAAAGCACTTGCAGGTTTTTAAAATATAACTCCACATTCGGGCTCTGACCCGTTTGCTTTTCAAATCTTTTTCTTTGTAAAACCATTTTAGGTGCCCAACCACAAGGACACCAAGCATAGGTACTCATTCAGGTGACGAGCTGTAGCTGCTTGTGGAAGCTACATGGATTTGCATGTAGACGCTTCTATCTCTTTGGATTCCAGAGTCACTATCTATCAGTTGTAGGGCATGTTGCCCATTTCTTTAAAGACATCTTTTACATTTCAGTTTCAGACTTTAGCATGTATTGTTTCAGTTTATTTATTTCAGTTATGGGATTGTAGTGAGGGGTTTCCTCCAGAATTTATTTACGCTATGTGATGATTATTCATTTTACTTCAGTATGGTGAATGGTGTTATTTATTTCTTCATTACACTTATTGCATGTTAATCAGACTTAAATTAAAATTTGGCAACTTGCTTTTTAAATACTAGGTGGTTAGTAATAATAAAATGTTTTCGACAGTGATGCTATTAACTGAGCCAACTTGGCATTTTGAATTAATTTTATAAAGGAGTAGCTACCCGGTATTTAATTAGTCGGGGTGTCACAGTGTACTTTATGCATTATTGCATGTACTTTGCGTTTGTGTTAGTAATGAATGATTTTATTGTTGAGTGTTCATTTATATTTTTTTGTTTGTGAATGGGATCTATGTAAATTACAAGAATATTTTTAAAAGTAATCACACATTTTTAATAAAGTTCACGTGTACTTTATGCATTATTTCACGTACTTTATATTTGTATTTGTAGTGAATGTAATTTTATTGTTGAGTGTTCATTTCTGTTGCTTTTGTTTGTTAATGGGATATGTGTAAAGTACACACATGTTTTAAAAAGTACACACACATTTTTAATAATGTGCACGTGTACTTTATGTATTATTGCATATACTTTACATTTGTGTTAGTCATTTTTTACATTATAAACTACAAGCAAAATTCAAGTAAGTATGGATAGAACTTCTTCAAGATTATGCGTGTAATTTCAATAGATTAAAGCACATATAGTGTTACTTATGAATTTTTGTAGTCTACATGTATCTTCTTGTTGATTATCTTCCAATATTCAATGAACAGACACTCATATGTTTCCTTATCTTACGTGTATTATGGTACGCGCTAGTGATAATATTATCAGAGTATAGATGTTTTACGATCAAAATGAAAAGACACACATGACAAAAAAAGGAATTTGTTTATAACAGAGAATCAAAAAAAGATTTGAAAAAAAAAGTTAACAAAATCAAAAATTGAAAATAGAATCTAAAAAATCATTAAAACCCTCAATGGGATTTGGAAGAGAGGCGCTGAAATTCGAGTACACTGGAATTTTCTTCTTCGGGGCATATATGCGCCAGTTGATATCGCCCCTTTTCTCCATTAAATTTTCAAGATTCTTCAAGACCTCATCTATTATCTATTATCTATTGTATACTATAAAATGCTATACAGGAATTAAAACTCCTATTCATTGGGAATATCCACGTGGCACTCTACATTTTAAGACTATTTTATCTTTTCTCTTTCATTTCATTTCTCTTCTCTCTCCATCGGATTGTATTTTTCCCTCCCCAAAGTTCCTCTAAACCTTCTCTCTAATTTTTTACTGTTGCAAGTTGTGGAGACTTTTCGTCTCATCTTAACCATTCATATCCCCTTTTCTCTTATATTTTGTACATAGCACAACTGTCTCTCCAATCTCAACAACTCTTTAAGCCCGTATCCTTTTTTGGGGGGTGGGAATCCTCTCTCTCCTAATCGTTTATTTCCTTCATGCCACTCTGTAAAACACACTTTCATGTTCATCATGGAGGTTATTACATAATTCCAAAAAATAAGGTATTATCAATCAACATCAATATCAAGTAAGAGGAAGAAAGATCCAATGACGTTTTAGGGTGTGTGTCTAGATTTAAAGACTTCAACTTGGTTTCTTTTGGTGGATCAGAATGATATGGTTCAAATAATGGTTTCAATTGATGGCTTTTGGGGGATTTGGAGTGACGATAATCTCTGGAGTGGTTTGGTGTGAGTGTCTAGAAGGATTTGGTAAGGATGAGGTGGAAAAGAGTTGGTGCGGATAGAGAGCTAAAGAGGTTCTCTCTCTAAAATGTGTTTTTGATTAATTTTTTTGAATATCTAATGGGTAGACGTTTTTGGGTGGAGGGTTAGTGGATTCCATATGGTGTGTTTTCATTGGAGTTACCGGAGGCGTTGACACATTATCAAATCTAGGCTTTGGCTTGGAACAAAATCATGAGAGCTCTTTTTTCTTCTTTCATTATGTCCTGCTAATATCCTCCTGCAACTCCTTTTTGAATCATCAAACTCTAATACTATACGAAACCACACCCATCACCAAAAACCTTCTCAGACGTGTATATATTAGTTGGATTAGACAAAAATTTTAGTGCAATATTTTGTTACTTGTATTTGTAGATGTAAATAATGAAGATAAATATGTTAAACTGTAAAAAATAAGTTTTAAAAAATAAACTTCTAATTTTTTGTATGAAATTTATAGGGCCGACCCTGAGAATTTGGGACCCGTGGATAACTCTCAATATCATGCCTCTCTATTTTTAATATTTGTGACAAAATTTAACTATTTATTATTATCACAATAAGGTCTTATAATTCAATATATTTTCATCCCCAAATGCAAGTGTGTTGAATTTAAATTGACAATCTATATATATAAAAGAAAATAATGAGTTCTTTAGTAAAAAAGGAAGAAACATATTATTTGGTTTCTTTTTTTTAGGAGGGGGGGTCGTTTATGGTTTAGATTATTTTTAATTTAAATTAACTAAGAAAATGTAATTTAAATTAACTAATTTACAAAATTATAAACATAAGTAAATCTAAACTCAAAAGTTTAAATATCTTGGACTTTAAAGTGTGGTATTAGAATTAATTTTGTGGTTACTTGTATTGCTCTTAGCACAATTGCACCAAATATGACTTATTTTATGAAAAAAAACATACTATAGCTCTGTTGGATTGAATAAGGGAGCTCATGCTTCTTTAAAACTGCATGCGACCAATTAGGCTATTATCATGATTGTTTGAGTATTTGCATTAATTTAAATTAGGGACATAAACCGAATAATCCATCGAACTTTTTTTAATACACGTTTAGTTCAAGACTTTTTATTTTGTTCCAAAGAGTCCCTCACCACATAAAACACTCAAAAAAGGATACACAGAAACCCATTTACCCATCTCCCGCTACCTCCCCCCACCCCCACTACCAGAGTCCGACAGCCCTACATGTTAATTGTTGGACTTTCTGCATGTTATTTGTTCTTTAGTAATACAAAACCTTGTTTATTATACATTTAACATTATGATCTTAGATTAACATGATTATTACATGCAAGTTAAGTGAATCTAAATACTCATATTATATTCATTGTAGTGAATATTCACCGTATGTTGTGAATATTCCATGTCAATATTCAATACATGCACTGAATATTTACTATATGCTATGAATGTTCACTACATGTAGTCAAAATTCAATAGTTTAGTGAATATTCACTGTAGTGAATATTCACTGTAGTGAATATAACCACATACCTTGAATATTCACTACATGTAGCCAATGTTCATTACATGTTTCTAATCAAGGTTTACATCTACTGAATATTCATATCATGTAGTGAATATTCATTCGATGTAGTGAATATTAATACATACATTGAATATTTTTTAATGTAGTCAATATTCACTACATGTATTAAGTATTTAGATGTAGTTAATATTCCACATTATGGGAATATTGACTACATGTACTGAATGTTGAGCATGCAAATATTCCATATTTTTAATATTACACATGAAATGAATATTAACTACATGTTCTCAATCAAGTTACACTTATGGTGAATATAAATACATAATGAATATTCACAGGATAGTGTAAATATTCACTATTGTTAGTGAACGTTTTGTATATTCTACAAGAAGTGAATATTCACTAAAAGTAGTAAATATTCCCTTTATGTACCCAATCTAGTTCTACATGAAGTTAATATTAATTTTATGTTGTGAATATTCCACATTATGTGTATATTCACTACATATTACAAATGGTCCCAGCAAGTCCCACCTTAGCGGAGAAATTTGGAATATTTTACACCTTATTTAACGAATATTGATTGTTTACTTCATTTAGAATTGATGGTAAATGAATCCAAATTAACTGCACATGTGATGAATATTTGAATTTAGTTACATTTCATGAATACTTGACATTCCACTATACATCAATCCCAATTGACATAATTTAATAAAATAATATACAATGTTTTTGAATCCAAATAAAATTGAAATAAGAAATCCCTAATGCGGTCTAATTTTTCTTCACGTCGTCCATTATTTTGTCTAAGAATTTTGAACAATATTTTTGCATTATCCCTCTAGAAAAAGAACATTTTATCTCCTCCCCTAGCTATTTTACCAAGAAATATCATACAACCGAACCACAATCAAATCTGCAATAATTCTAAAAGTTTTCATAATCAATAATAATTTATTGTGTACATTAAGATTTTCATAAATTAAAAAATAAAACACTTACAAGTTGACATCTTGTTGAGAGAAATATTCTACATTATGAAGATCATGTATTCTTGGGTTTTAGTAGGGAATATTTTGTATACGGTCCATTGTTTCTCATTTTTGCAAAATCTGCATTGCGCTGGTATATATATTACACAACACCAATAAATAACCAAGTCAAACATGAAATATTTTTATAAATTCGGTATTTATCCTGACAAAACTATCATGTGGTAAACTTTTATTTTCACCTTTGATACTTGTTTTTGCATTAGAAGAATCACCACTCTGGTCATCCTGTCTTTCTCTTCTTCTGATGTTCGCATCGAAGGCGACGTGTGGTCTTCCCTAGAGATAAGGGGAGGACTATAAAAGTTGTTAGTGTTGACGATGTCAGTTATGTGAATGTGTAGAGATCATAGTTGTAGACAACCCATCCTAGTACCATCTAAATACATCCTTAGGTCCATAACCTATCTCCTCCCTTCATAAGACCCTGGGTCCTATTCCAAAGCCTAATCTAGAGGCCATTGGGAGCTCTGAAGCTCCATTTAACTTTGCTCAACATTCCAAATTGAGCGAAGCTCATTACACTCTCATAGGGATTAGAATACCCTTTCCAACGATCCATAACACGCCCAAATATACCTCACGATTCGTGCATGCTCACCTTTTCACTCTAAACCACGATCCAAAGGTCATCAAGCCCTCCCGAGGACCTTTTTACTTTGGTCAACTCTCCAACCTAAGCGAATCACATTGCACACTCATAATACTCTGAATCTCATTTCCAACGTCCCATATCGTGTGTGAATTAGCCTCACAGTTTACCCGTACTCACCTTTTTACTTCGAGGACTCCCGTCTGGAGGCCATCGGGTGCTTTCAAGCCCTATTTGACTTTAGTCAACTCTAGAATATAGGAGTGTCCTAATAGATTTTCATTGGGCTCTGAATACCCTTTACAACGGTCCCGGTCATGCACGATTCAGACATAAGATTTGCATTTTATGCCTTTTTTCCAAAAAAAAGTCCGTTTTGGACTCCTTGTAGGCATCCCGGACTCCCTGCTTATCGGCAGGGTGTACTTTTCTTTGCCAGGAAGGTAGGGGTGTGCCGATAGGCAGGCCAGGGATATCTGATCGTCAACCCTTGAAGTCCTATAATCAGGACATTCTCTTTGAAATCAGTGCGCCAAAATTCTATTTTTCCAAATATTCTCTTCATTTTCTTACATCATTCTCATACATCTTTCATCGCAGTTTTTACTCTTACCTCACCATCATCCAACCACCTAAAAATCATCCTCTACTAATACAAATTCAAAATTTAAGTTCTATAGAAGGTTTAATCTTATCCATTTACATATCATTTAATTAGTAACAGTTATTTAATTTTCTTTCCATTTTTTATAAATCTTTTATTTCATTTCTTCACTTCAAAACTAATATCACTTTTTATTATTTAGTACACACAAAACTCATCTTCATAAAATATAAAAGAACCAAAAAGAGGGTTTTCCCATAAACCCTAAATTAGCATTTCCTCATTTTCCACACTCCCTATATTTGTGCACATTTATTAAAAAACAAACTAAAGGAAGTTCTATTTTAGGATTAATGGGTTAAACCCCACCCTTGTGCATTTTTTAACTACGTGAACTTGCCTTTTAGGATACGTAGGCGTCTTGAATCAATCTTGAGACTTGAGTCATATTTTCTCATTTAGTCACTTTATGTTTTCTTGCATTTAGTAATATTGCGAACACGTGTACTCCTACATATTAGAGTTCCTACTCGATATACACAATCACTTCTTCATAGTGATTTTTCATATAACGAACAATCACATTATATTTTTAAGTTATTCTTTTGCACACTCCTTAGAATGATTATGCTTCGTCTTTCCCATAAAAAGAGTCAAGTGATTTCTTTATCTTATTATTCACACTGCACACATGTACACACGTATCACATTTTGGATTAAAAAAATAACGTTATCGTAGCCCATGAGAGACCGAAAGGGAGGAATGGGTGTCTAACACCCTTTTATTCCGTAACTTAGTCCCCATACCCCTGACTCTTTTGGTTCTCAATGCATAAGAGTGTATTTTTATGCTTATTCTGTAGGGACGGCTACATTCTTTTGCCTGTTTTGAGAAAAATACACTAGCGAATCCATTTATACATTCTTCTCCCCTTTTGATGATGGCCGGTTTATATCCATGACAACCCATGAAGACCGGCGTGAGTGGCGAAAAGAGGATTCCCTTATCCTCAAATCCATGCGCACGTGGAGAGAGAGATTTCTCCAATTTTCTCTCCCCTCCAATTTTGGGATGGCCCGCACCAGAGGAATCCGACTAGGATGGCCACAATAGTCGCCAGACTATTTTACTCAAAACGGACAAAAAAAAGGTCATCTCCGAAAAGGCAACATAAAAGACTGCTAGTGTATGACAAACCGAATAAGATATAAGCTCGGATACTACTTTATGGAATAGGAATATGTTAGGCACACATTCGTCCTATTCGTTCTCTCATGGGAAGAAAATTATTATCCTTGTCCTAAAGTATATGGACATGTGTAAAGTGTGTTAGTGCCAAGTGTGAAAAGTAAAAACGTTCATGAAGGTGTAAATGTGTGGGGTGAAATCATCGTATCCACATTATTAAAAAGATGGGAATGAGTCATTTGAAGGACATAAATTACTAACAGTTTGTGAAAATAACTACAATGTGAACGATACACCAGATCTTAGTGCCACTATAGAATAGTGAGAAAATATATCACATAATTACTAATGAATGATAAATATAGAAAATTTAATTTTATAAGTTAAATGAGTGAAAATAACTAAAATGTGAGTGGTGTACCGAATCATGGAACCACTATAAAAATGAGCATGCATGTCATGGAACTTCTAAGAAGTGATAAACACAAAGGAACTAGCTATATGATCAAAGTGAACTAAATATATGGACGATATAACAATAAGTAATTTTGAACATAAAAGAGAATGAATTGAAAGGATTTGAATCCTGAAAAAGGTTTTGGGAGGCCTAGATTGCCAAAAACGACATCAAAGTCCACCAAGTTTGTAGGGAAAATAGGTTGGTGTATAACCCATAGTCCAAATCTAAAGTTTGTCTCCTTTTTTATGGAAAAGTGTGTAAAATGTAGTGAAAGTGCGATAAAAAGTAAGATAGCCTTAAATTGGAAACTAGGGTATAAACCTTTTTATTGAGTTTTTTATTTATAAAAAATGATTTGAATCTATATATAATAAAATGGTGAGATTAGTTATAAGAAAAACAAAATTCAACGAGGAATATACTAGAATTGACAAAGTATGTGAAAAAGGAACTAGTTAGTAAAAATGGAATAAAAAATACTTAGACCTTCAATGTTTTTTTAATTCTATTTTTTGGGACTTTTGTAATCTGATTTTTGGGTGTATGTAGTGTTTTTCAAGTGGTGGATAATAGTGAGCCAAGGATGATGCAAGGGAATGTAGAAGGAATGTTATGAAAGTGAGGTAATGAACGTTATCGCACTGATTTTGAGGCTTAAGGTCCTAGATAATGAGGTTAGGGTTTCGTTTAATAGGAAACACAAAATGAGAAAAATACCAAGTTACCCCGAGGGGTTTTCGGCAGGCATACTCCTTGCCCTTCCTACGAGCAAGATGGCCAAACTTGGTGGTCAAACAATCTCCCACCTGCCAGCAGGTAAGTGAGGTGTGCTACCGATAGGCATACAAAATCGATGTTTTGGACATAAAAATCAAAATGTAGGTCCGATTTCTTCATGGATAGAATAGTTGTAAGGATGGTTGATATCTCTATTAAGTTTTGTTGAAATACTCTCGTATCTGATAGGTGACCAAAGTCAAACGGGGCTCAAATAGCATGGAATTTTTCTCCAATTAGGGTTTGAAGAGGAGTCGGGGGTCCAGGACTTTAAGGGACTTTATTGAACCCTACGGAGGAGTGTTAGGGTGTTAAAACGGGGTGTCTACATACACATGAATATGTTAATGAATTTAGGATAAAAATACATTTTATGTCCCATGAGATACCGAAAGGGAAGAATGGGTTCCTAATACCTTTCCACTCCATAATATAGTCGATAAGCCCACATCTTATTAGGTTTTGCTTGTACTAGTTGTCTTTTATGCTATATATTTAGAGGTGGCTACTTATTTTGCCAATTTTGAGTAAATATGTTGGAGACTTTGATCTCTACACTTCACATTGCCATCGATGACCAATTATTTCCTTTTACCCATCTTATCTGGATGTGTGAGAGAGCATCGCCTTACCATCACCCTGTAGACGTGATATCTATTGAGTGGAGAGGTGTCGAGATGGCCACAGTGTCGACTCTGTTGGGGACTAGTTTTGAGGACTAAACTTCATTTACATGGGTTTTGTTCTTTCTTCTACATCATTTCTCTCTCTATATCTCTCTCTAAGAGAGAGAGAGAGAGTAAGGCTCTCATACGTCACTCTATACATCACCCCATATATCGCACCTAGTTTTAGGCCTTAAGAAACATTTTTTCTAATTTTTTTATTTTCAACTAAAAATAACTTTTCAATTAACACATGTTCAAAAAATTAGGTCAAAATACATAGTTTAGCTATTTTTTAAAAAATTCACAAAATTCTGCTGGCGCAGACCCATAACAATAAGGTATTTTTAGTAGCTTTTTGTTGGATTTTTAAAAAATATCTAGAAATTTTATTTTGATCTAATATTTTGAACATGTGTTGATTGAAAGGTTAACTCCATGGGTAAAATAAAAAAATTAAAAAAAAGGTCTTTTAGATCTTGGAACTAGGTGTGTTGTATGGGTGATGTAGGAAGCATAATATATAGGAGCCTTACACACTCTCTATATATATATATACGCTTGGACATTTAATTATCTCATTTTCTCTTATATATTATCACATGATTCCACAATGCATGCTCATATTATATAAACCTTACATATGTCTCTCCATCTCATGCACATACTTATTTCTTCATCACATGCCTATCCCATTTTTTCTACCACATGCTTTATGACATTTGTAAATATACCATATGCTTCACATTACTTGTACATATATCACGTGCTTCACCACTTGTATATATTTCCATGTTCCACTTCATTTGTATATTCGAATGTTTTACTCCACTTTTATAGTATCTTTTTATAACATATCACTTGTACATATTCCCCATTTACTTGATGCTTAGTAGTTGTACATCTCTTTTAGAATACACAATACTTTGCATAAACATACTAATAAGACTCATGCATTGACACACTACATTACATGAGTATTAGGTATTAACCTTATATTTTCCCGTACTGGGAAGTCGCGCCGTGATGGGTTATCAGTTCTGCAGGGTACGATTAATCGAAGTAATAGTCCACCCCCTTCCATTGCCCCAAGTACCTTAGACGTATATCAAACTATAACCCCTCATCATACTGCTTGACCATACTCACGACAAAAAGTGTATAGCAGGAACTCATACACATACACTGAGTGTATCAAATTCTATATCACACTTATTATCACTACGAGTTATATAATGAGGCATGATGGAACTAAAAATCGTAAGTAACTTCAGACCCACAAGTGCTACCCTATGGACCTTAAACTAGAAATAAGAAAGGAATGTTGAAATCTGAGACAATAGTTTAAAGAGGTTTAAACCTCAGTTGAGGATCCTACATCCACTATCAAAGATGTTATATTATTTATTAGATCTTAAATAGGGATATTACAGTCTAAGAGACCTATTGAGCTTTGGTTAATAGAGTTTGAGGTCTTTAAGAATTTTTCGGTACTCCAAAGGACCTTAGTAATAACTTATCTAAGTATTCCTAAGTAGTGATTTAGGGCTCAACACGAAATAAAAAGTACTAGATATATAGAAATGATTCGAGCTATGAATATAAAGTCACAATAGTAGGTTGTGAGTGTGGAACAAGGAGTAAAACATTTAGGAACACTTAAAGATCTTGATTCTTTGTAAGAGTGGTTTCTTAAACCTATTAATATCTTATATTTCTCGAGATCCCTCTCGAAACCTATATCCAGTCTTCCTTTCATATGCAACCAAGAAGTTCAAACGGAGAAAGGATCTCCCACTGATATGCCTCCTTAACGGAAAAAAGAATTTGAGGAAGAAACTAAGTAAGGCACAGGTGTCATAACCCCAACTCCTTCACCTCCATGTTCCTCAGATAAAACCTTGACTGATAGACCAAGTGATCATATGGAGGATGTTGCCATGTATGATGCTATGTCTGATCAACCTTAATAAACTCGACCAGTAATTCACTTCTCTAATTGTGGAATTATTTATTAATAAAATAAATATCCCATATGGTTTTTTGGTTTTCAATCTGCAGGATGTCCCCGTGTCTCCTGTGGGTGTTGTAAACGTTGAAGAATATCCCTCCATCAAGAGAACAACTAAGTCCAACCATTGGAAAAATTGCAGTTGCTCCTTCCTTATTGCCCTGATCTTCAATGATTAGGATTATGTATTCTCAAAGGAGTCCCCCCCCCCCCCCCCCCATATGTGTTACTGGGGTGGTACACCAACTTCCAACGGAAGAGGAAATAGTAATATGATCTAGTTTTATTATGGAATCATCATCTCCTTCGTCTTAAATAGAGTTACCACTTGTTATGGTTCCTCCCATTAGCACTTTTGAGGTATGTTAGCTTTGTCTTAATTTTTTTTACACCACCTCAATGATAGAAAATTATCAAGCCTTTATGGAATTTTGTGATTATAGATGAGTGTGCCATCACAATCCATGTTTCTTCTGGATAAGATTTCTCTTGTCCATGAGACCATTGTTGAGGTACTTATCTTAAGGAACAAAATATTATGCTCTGTATTTTCATAGACATGAACTTTATTTGGGAGCTCCTTCAACTTATGGTGTTTAAACTTGCTATCGATGAAAAAAGAGAGAAGTCGGTTTCCTTTAATGAGGTTGATCTGGTTTTAGTTCCAATCATTACATCAGTGGAACCTCGAGCTTCTTCTGGTGATATACGAGTTCAAGATTCAGATAATGTGGTTTTTTTCCCTTCCTATATACTTTCAATTCATCTGCTGAGGAGGTAATTTTCACAACTTTGTATAATTCTCTTTATGACAGCTCAAACGTAACTAAGGTTTTAAAATAAATTTACACTTTATAAGTCAACTTAATAGCTGACTGTTAAGGTTTGTTGACACTTTGTAAGTTAACTTAGTACCGAATATGCTAGGTTTTGTTTCCAATTTACACTTTTTTTAGAGTGCGTGTACGATCTTAATAGATAATCTCTATAATTAAGTGTCCGGCACACACAAGTTCATTTTTTTATCTTCATTATCCTAAACAATCAACTAGGTGATAAAGCAGATAAAATCATGCATGCAAACACAATCAAGGAAAATTGAGGAAACACCCCTTCCGGGTAAAACCTTTTTCAGCACTATAGAGTTTTTACAAGACGCAACTTAAAAAAATCTCTAGAGAATAGGACTCAGTCCAAAGTCGTCTACCGGTGGCGTCCCACCCTCAGTATCCACCAATTATCCTTGGTCTTCCTTTCATCAATGATCCCCTTAAGAACCACAAAGGGTCAGCAGTGAAAAGAATCTCCCCACAAGTTTAACTCGGATATAGAAATGTAGGGTTATAAACTGATTCACAAAAATAAATAGGAGTGATGATGGTGAATCATAATAGGTTTTTTACCTAAAGAAAGTGAGCACTTTTATAGAAGGTTTTCAGAAGTCGAATTTGCAAAAATCTCTGCAATTTTCTGTACGAAAGAAGTATTTATAAGGCAACACAAAATTCTAGGCGGCTAATCTCGTTCAGACGGGAGAGAAGCCTCGTTTGAATGATAATAGGCTCTCGTTTAAATGATACTAAGGTCTTTTTAACGAAAACTTAATCTCATTTTAACGAGCTTCAAATGTGACAAAACAATATGCCCTCATTACACTTTTTATTGAAGGAACCTTCCAACGACCACTTCGAACAAGGTTGTAATATCATTTGAACGAGATCCTCATCTCATTAGAATGATTTTCCCGTTTTTTAAAGAAATTTAATTCAGAAAAATTCCTTAATTTTAATAAAAAAATAACTCCCAAATATAAAGGTAAATAAATTTAAAATCCAAAATTATTTCATACCCTTATTTTTTGAAGATCTTCTTAAATTAGGAGATGATGAAAATAGGTTCTTCATGACAGCTCAAAACAATCGGTAGCAAGTTATGCCAAAAATTAAATGTAGCCTAGGCTATGAGCAAGTGATAGAAATCATGATCTTAAAAATCTCCCCCTTTTTGGATATTCCGGTAAAAACATAAAATCAAAATCCAAATTACAAAATAATCCCCTAAGATGAATACAATATTCTAATACTCTCTTAAACCTTAAAATGGATAGGTAAAAAGATAGAGTTTTCTTTAAATCTTCACTTCTTTATTGTCTTCTCGTGGTCAGTTTGTCTTCATCGAGTGTAATCCAAATATGATCTTCCAAAATACCTACACACATGAAACAAAGCAAATACCCCGTGATGCATCGAGTTTGAATTATATCAGATATAAAAAAGTATAAATATATGATAAAAGTATAAAGATATGATAATTCTCCCCCATAAATCAAACTCCCTCATAATTTGTTCCCCTTTCTATTTTTTCCAAAATAGGAAAGGAATAAAAACTAATCATGCACTATATAGGGAACATCACCAAGCATAGAAAGATATCATCACAAAAGGATAAGAATGAATAATCAAGCAATGATAATCTCAAAAGGCCTTACAATCTATTTTTGATTTTTCAAAATTTTCAAATAAAAATTAATTTTACAACAACAACAACACACCATGGAGAAATAAAAAAATAACCGAATCATTGAAATGAATTATAGGGGTGTGAACACATTCTATAAGAAAATCAACCCAAACAAACATAACATATGTGCACGAAAGAATGAGACACCACTAACGCAAGATCTCATAGTCTACCTTAGGTGTAAAAATGATGAACTCGAGTGAAATTGACTTAGCGTATTCAACTAATCAAATTTGAGAGTGATTTTCACACCAATAACACTCGAAACTATGTAATTCTTTTACAAAAAAATTTCAGGACGTGCAAACCCGTTGATCTTCGACTAAACTCTCTCAAAACTCACATATTGAATTTTTTTCTCTCAAATACTTTTGTTTTGAAGAAATAAATGCTTATATGTACCGAAGCATCAATGTTCTTATGAACTTGGCCTCGCACTTTATATTTTTTCTTTTTATGTGCCTTTAATCTTTTAGATTCTTTTCTATATGTGAATGGTGGCTATTCATGCAAAGTCAACCTATCTTTCGCAGTCTGACTCCATTGCTATAAATATAACACATTTACCAGAGATATGATTTTTAATTTTTCCAATCCGGGAAGTGGTTCTTATAAGCACTACTTTCACTATCTCATTGCATTGCATTTGGTTCATTTTAAAAGCATAATTGAGATGAAAACACTACAACTGACACGTGAAAGTTAAGTGCAATACTCAAATAAGTATGTGCTCGTGTGCATTAAAGAATACTCAAAGTTAAGTGCAATCTTTTTGGACTTTTTGAAAAATTATATCAAAATGGAAAAATATAAATACAATTATAATGTAGTGGAAGTACAATCTAGCAATAGGAATAAATATGAATAAACGTGAAAAGCATCATATACTAGATAATATATCCAATCTCAGTCAACGATGCAAATACCCAAAGACTTCCTAAGATTCTCGAATCAAAGTGCATTTAAGGGTTTCATGAAAATATCGGCTAACTTACGATCCGTGCTCAAAAATCTCAAGGACAAGACCTTATCCTCAACTAGGTCTTGAAGAAAGTGCTCGTGTATCCTAATGTGTTTTGTTCACGAATTATGGACGGGATTGTGTAAAATGTGAATGGCACTCGTTTTATCACATGTAAAAAATCATTGTGCCCTGTGAAATTTCATAATCCTCCAACATTTTCTTCATCCACAAGAGTTGCATGAATCAACTCTCGACGACGATATACTCTGCCTCCATCCTGGACAAAGATATGGAGTTTCTCTTCTTTCTCATCTACGAGACAAGAGAAC
Organism: Sambucus nigra; assembly: GCA_949130495.1. Taxonomy (NCBI): domain Eukaryota; kingdom Viridiplantae; phylum Streptophyta; class Magnoliopsida; order Dipsacales; family Adoxaceae; genus Sambucus; species Sambucus nigra. Next base: position 301,334,577 of record OX422207.1, on the reverse strand, counting down.
TCCCAAAGTAGAATCACCCACCCAAAGTGCTCCTACATCCATCAACATCCCTGGCCCAATCGACATCTGAATAGGTGGACAAGCGGTCATCGTATCGAAGGAATACCAAATACTATATGATAGAGTCCCACTCACTTATTTGATGATAGGTTTAAGAGCGTGCAAGTGTGAATTTTATGAGGACGACTACTATCGCGCACAGACTCCTACACTAAAGGCAATATCAGGTCGAATAGATATAAGGTATCATGCTACAATATAAATTCTTCTCTACGTCATTGCCTAAAGCGTCTTTGCTAAAAAAATTTGATGAACTCATAGGGGTGCGAGCATGCTTAGTGGAGTCTAAACATAATTTTTTCATAAGGTCTCTTGCATAATTGGATTGACATATGAATATCCCATCCTCAAGCTGACAAACCTGGATACCTAGGTGTGGGTACCCAAAATTTAGAACCATGGGCCCAGACGAGTAGCCCAGTCCTGACGGCCCAAAGTCCGGGCCCCTCATCTCTTATTGATCCGGTCTCCCCCACGTTCCCACAATCAAAAGTTATACGGGAGATGGAAAACGTGGAGAAACCCATCACCTCCACTTACCTACATGTACATGTATATATTGAACCCTAGGTCTGGGGCAAAAGGACAAGTTGTATTCTCTGTAATCACTCTCCGGAGTATATAGAAATAATATCGACTGCACCACCGTCGACGTAGGCACATCTTTACTGAACCACGTACATCCTTTATTGTGTGATTGGCATCTTATATTCCTTATTCTTTTCTTGATAATTTATTCTCTCGTATTTATTTGTGTTGCATAATAATTGCCTCCACAATTGGCGCCGTCTGTGGGAAACGTTCATCTTTCACTGAGAAGAGCCCACGTCAAGAAAGGAGTTTAATATATTTGGCCACAGCAGCAATGCTCCCCAAGCAGGGGATATTCAAGAGCCACTTGCTCCTCGCAGGATTAGGTCTGAAGTTCGACGTTCAGATCAGAGATCTCGCCTGGAAAGACCAGCCTCAGAAGAAAGTCAGGGACCAACGAGGTCCACGCAGATATCCAGGTTGATTGATGCGTACGAGGCAAGGCTCCATGAATAGAGGGAGTCTTCTCGCAGATACGAGGCTGAGAATGCTCGCTTGAAAAGAAGACTGGAAAGACTGGAGAGGGAGCTTCGTCCTGATAACAAGAGACGCCCATATCGCACTCCTAGCCCTCAGGCGAGCGAATCTCGCAGCCGAGGAAGGAGCCCTAGGTGAGAATCACAAAGGGAAGAAGGAGGCGAGTCAGACGACGACCTCTGCGAACAGCTGTGAAGAGCTCACCGCTACCAGAGCCCTGCTCACAGCGATGAGAACATACGAAACATGATCCGCAAGGAGATGGACCAGCATCCCGCTCACCACGGAACAAGATCAACCAGAGAACTCGCGAGGCGAGCTCTTAAAACCCAGATGAAGTCACCTTTCACAAGAGAAATTGAAGAGGAGGAATCTCCCAAGAAATTTTCCATTCCAAGGTTCAAGATTTACGACGGAAAAACTGATCCCATCGATCACGTCAGGCAATACCGACAGGCCATGACCCTCTAGAGTCACAGAGATGCCCTTATGTGCCGTATTTTTCCCTCGAGCCTTCATGATGTAGCACATAAGTGGTTCGAGAGGCTCCCCCATCGGTCGATCAAGAATTTCAAATCCCTAGTCGAACTCTTTACGTCCTGATTCATTACCAGTAGCTCCCATCCCAAAAGGATGGATTCTCTGCTAACAATAAATAAAATGCCTCAAGAGACCCTCCGAGAATACGCGAAGAGGTACTGGGAGTTATGTAATGAGATCGAGGACTACGCGGAGGAAGTGGCAGTGGCCTCCTTTAAAATTGGTCTCCCTAGTTCTTCCCTCCTCTACCAGTCCCTGACGAAGAAGGAAGCTATGATTATTGATGACCTAATGGACCGAATCGAGAAATACGCAAAGGTGGAAGATGTCACCCGCCCTAATACATGAGAAAACGGTCGAGATAAGCTCACTACCAAGGTAGGCGAGAAAACTGAGAACCAGAGGAAAGAACGGAGGGAACCATGACGCGTCGAAAGCATTCCAAGCGGTCAACACCGTCCTCAAAGAACCAATTTACAAGATTCTCGCGAAGATCAAGGATGGGCCATTCATCAAGTGGCCCAGGAAGATGGGAGGAGATCCCTCGAAGAGGAACAATGCGTTGAGGTGCGCTTTTCACAAAGAAGGAGGACACAAGACCTAGCACTGCAAAGCTCTTAAGTCTCACCTCGAAGAATTGGCCCAGTTCGGGCATTTGAACAACTTTATGGAGAAAAAGGCAGAGAAAGTGACTGCCAACAGAGAGGCGAGACCCGATAACGTGCTAGAGGATGATACTGGACACGAATTCGCAGTAATCCACGGAGTATCTGACGTCAAGCAGATACAAGGGAACTCAGCTCGAATGGAAATGAAAAAACTTGCAGCGGTAATGCAGGCTTTTCAAATCGATCCAGCAAAGTCACAGTCAGGAAAGCGTCGACGAGCAGAGGACATCAATTATAACAAGCATATTGTTTTCACGGATGAAGATTTGATGGGAGTAAGGACCCCACATCATGATGCCCTGATCATTACACTCAGGATAGCCAACTTTGACATCGACAAGCTGCTCGTAGATCAAGGAAGTTCATCCGAAGTAATGTACCTCGACCTATTCAGGAAATTGAAGTTGAGCCTCGCCGACCTAAAGGAAGCTACTATCCCTTTGGTCGGCTTCGCTGGAAAAATAACCATGCCCCTAGGCAAGATTGTGCTGCCAGTTCGTGCTGGGAACGTCTCCAAGATGATTGAGTTTTTGGTAGTTGACATCGAATCACCGTACCAGGCCATCCTCGGCAGAGGATGGCTTCATGCAATGAAGGCGGTCTCCTCGACCTACCATCAGAATCTCAAGTATGTAACCGAGCGAGGAGTAATGGAGATCCACGGCGACCAAGAGATGGCGAGGAAGTGCTTCATAGTAGCCATCCGACCAAAGCCAGAAAAGAAGGTCGGTCAACCCAGCGAGAAAGCTGAAGAGGGTGTGATACCTTCTAAATAGCAATTAATGTATGGAAGACCTGGAGTAGAGGAGACCAGGCTCCTCCCCTTTGAGAGTGTCATCGAGGACCTGGTAGAAGTTATAGTCGAAGTTGGTGATAGTAGGAGAGTCTTCTTGATTGGAGCATCTCTCACCAACCAAGAACAGAAGGAGTTGATGACCTTGCTGAGACACAATGTAGATGTTTTCGCATGGGAACCATACGAGCTGCCTAGAATTGATCCTTATATGGTCTGTCATCAACTTCACGTCGACCCCATATTTAAGCCAGTCACGCAGAAGGCACGGAGAACTGCACCCGAGAAGGCTAAAGCGGTCGAAAAGGAAGTCGAAAAGCTACTGGATGCATGATCCATACGGGAAGTGCAATTCCCTAAGTGGTTGTCCAACCCAGTAGTAGTTCCGAAGAATAATGGGAAGTGGAGAGTTTGCATCGACTTCACTGATCTCAACAAAGCATGCCCTAAATATAGTTTCCCCCTCCCAAAGATAGACCAACTAGTAGATGCCACTGCAGCTCACGAGCGAATGAATTTCCTGGACGCATACTCAGGATATCACCAGATCCCCTTATATGCCCCAGACCAGGACAAAACGGCGTTCATCATGACAGTTGGGTTATATTGCTACAAGGTCATGCCATTTGGGCTCAAGAATGAGGGGGCAACTTATCAGCGGTTGGTCACAAAAATGTTCAAGGATCAAATGGGAGACACAATGGAGGTCTACATCGATGACATGCTCGTTAAGATCAAGAAGAAGGAAAATCACCTTTCAGACCTTTCAAAAACCTTCCAAATCCTCAGGAAGTACCGAATGAAGCTTAATGCGAGCAAGTGTTCCTTCGGTGTCCAGTCATGAAAATTTCTTGGATACTTGGTCAGTAAGAGAGGCATAGAAGCTAATCCAGACCAGATCGATGCAATCAACAGGGTACAACCCCCTCGAACAATCCGGGACGTGCAGAAGCTCACTAGAATGCTCGCTGCCATAAATTGCTTCATTTCCAAATCCTCCGAGAAGTGCAAGCCTTTTTTCCAACTTCTAAAAGGGAGTAAACCGATAGAATGGAGCCTAGATTGCTCGCGAGCATTGGATGAGCTCAAATCCTACCTAAGCACTCCACTGTTGCTGGTTATACCACATCAAACGGATTCTTTGTACCTGTACCTCTCTGTATCCAATCACACTGTCAGATCCGTGCTAATATGGGAGGTTGCAGGGATCCAACACCCTGTTTATTACGCGAGAAAGACCTTATTAGACGCCGAGAAAAGGTACCTGCCATTGGACAAGCTCGCCTTTGCCCTAGTAATAGCCTCGAGGAAGCTGAAGCATTATTTCGAGGCTCATACTATCATTGTCCTTACATCGCACCCCCTTAAGGCGGTCCTAAGGAAAGCGGATTTGTCGGGCATATTGTCTAAGTTGTCAGTCGATCTTGGCCGATTTGACATCCAATTTCAACCAAGGACAACTATCAAGGGTCAGATCCTTGCTGATTTCATAGCCGAATTCACAGGCGAAGAACTCCCCGACCAACCTCAACCAACAAAGCAAAAGGAGAACCAAGCAACAGTGGAAACCTGGAAACTCTTTGTTGATGGAGCCTCCAACTCAAAGGGGTCAGGGGTAGGCATTTTCCTCATCACTCCAGAAAACATAATCCTCGAACAAGGAATCAGGCTTGGATTTGCAGCCTCTAACAACGAAGCAGAATACGAAGCCCTAATAGCCGGTCTCCAAAAAGTGCAAACTCTGGGAGCAAAACGCTTATAGGTGTTCGGCGTTTATCAACTATTCTCCAATCATATAAGTGGAGATTACAACACGAAGGATGAAAGAATGGCAGCCTACCTCACCCTGGTGAGAAAACTAATGACGAGCTTTGAAGAGATCAACATCCAGCAGTTTCCCAGAGGGCAAACCAGTCATGCCGAAGCCTTAGCAGCCCTAAGTTCGACAGTTGATTCTAGCCTTAAAAGGGTCATTCCCGTCGATTTCCTCATTTGTCCGAGCATTAACCACAACAGCAAGCTGCCAAAAATGTAACAAATACTCTAGGTGGGATCAGCCCCCAGCTGGATGGATCCCTTAAAAGACTATTTAAAGGATGGCACGCTCCTAGAGGATAAGAAAATTGCCCACCAGATGTGACACCCCGCCTAATTAAACCTTGGGTCATCAAGCCTTAATTCAATTTAAACAGGTTTCTTAAATGGTCCATTCTTAGCATCACTGCCGAAAGCCTTTTTAATTTACTAATCACCTAAGTGAAATTAAACGAGTACCAAATTTTATCTTTCTTAAGCAGAATAAATAATTCATACCAACACATTTCAATTCTGGAAATACTAAAACAGTTTACATAAATAACTGAATGCAGGTAATGTCTTGCCGAAAACCATAGCCAATAAAAGACAACTAAAAATCCATAACTAGAATAAACTGTCAAAGTAAATATAGGACAACATGTCCCAACTAAGAATACTAAAACTGAGATCCTACACTAGAACTGAAAAAGAGGAAGCATCTAAACAATCCCTGCAACATCCACACGTGCTACAGCTCCCAAGTCACTGGAAAGAAATCATGCTGGGTGTCCCTGTGGCTGGGCACCTAAAAGGTTTTTAAAAATATTTACATAGCAAGAGTTAGTACTCAAAACATTTGAAAATATTTTGCAAGCAGTTATCACAATTGAGTTATTGATTACACATATTAAAGTTTCACCGTACTCCCTTGGACTTCCTCACCTCTCTTTTATAGTACGTAACTATTGTGGGTTCTTAGTCTACCTAGTTATACTACCCATAACCGTAGGTAACTTATTTACTATTCGTTGTCCTTATTCTTGTAATAATTACATCACGTTATAAATTATTACTAAGACATTTACAATACATTTCATTGTCTACTAATCTAAATCAGTAGATTATACACATAGAATACATTTTGATCACACAATAATGTATTTAATATCAGTTATCACTAATATACCCTTTTATCACACATAAAGGACTCTTGGTTCGGAATGATTCATCGAACCCAAGTAAAAGTTGGTTTGGAATAATCCATCGACCCCAACTATTTAAAAATATGAATGTATATACACATATTCTGGTTCGGGACTCTTTCATCAAGACACCAGTTTAAAGTTTGGTTCGGCATTATTCATCGACCCCAAACATATAATAACTTTATGTTAGTTCGGAATGTCACATCGACCCTAACATAATTAATTTAGGAAAAACTCTATTAACCCAAACTTTATATGATTTAGTAGGTACACACTCAACCTATCAAATCATGCCCGTACGTAATATATTTTACTTATATTCACAGTACTCATTAATTTACCATTTATTTCACTATTGTATTTGTTCGAGTATTCACGTAACTCTAAGGGCCCTAGTACCCCTCCCTTAATTCAGTAGTTAAGTTAACTTTATCTTACTGGTATTTTTCCGGAATTAAATCTCACTATTCAACATACAGCTCAATCGATTATTCTCCCGTTGGTCCATTTCTCCAAAATTCCCACTCAATCATTTATGAAGAAATCTAATGGTACACCTACTGGTAATTATAAGGTCTCCTCATAGGTAAAATATCATTACTAAGGTTACCATTAAGCTACGGTAATTAAAAGGAATTTATTCGCAAAATTCTCTAAAGTCCAGCCAGGGTCGATCGATCGAGGGGATATGGTCGATCGATCGACTGCTCGATCGATCGACGTTCAAGGGTCGATCGATCGATCAAGCAGTGACAAACCCAGTTCATCTTCTTCATGCGGGTTTCACCATTTTTATCTATCTATCTTTCATGATAATTCACCATATTTGCAACCAACAATTTCTAATCATTCCTACATGTTCTGTGATGATTACTAACGATTTAAAACAACCAAATCATTATAAATCTTGGCCAAATTTACTAAAAATCTTTGTATTATTCAAGAACCCTAAAAATACATTCTTTACATCTTTCATCATAATTCCAGATTTTTAGTTGGATTTAATCATCTAGTTTTCTATGATATCAGAATATTTGGAGATCTAAAAACGTCCTACATGCAATCCCTACCAATCAAGGATCATAATCAATTGTTTTTCTCCCAAAAATAACATAAAACTATGTTCTTCATCAAGCTTAAATATGGGTATTATAACTCAATTTATTTTGCAAATAACAACTTGCCTTATGATTTGTAGGGTCTGATTTCGTGGTTGTTGATGATGGTTGATGATTTTGATCCTTCAATCCTCCTTCCCAACAACTTTATGGTGAAACCTCCTTAGAATTTTCCTTCCTTCCTTTTTTTGTCTTAAGAAGTTGTCTCTCTCTCTTCTCTAATGGCTATGGTGTATTTGCCTTCTTTCTAACCCTAGCCTCCACTCTTATAATTTGATCTAGGGTTTCAAAATTCGTAGGTCTACTTACCCATAATTTTAAATAGACCAAAATGCCCCCAAATGGTCCCGGTTTAGCCCGAAAATGACCCGGCACTCAACTAGTACCCCCGGGTACATTATTTTGACTAATTCGACCCTTTCGGAATCAACTGTGAACTCTAAATTATCGTTTGAGTCTCTTAAATATTTTTCTACTCTCATCCTTAATTTTTGTCCTACGCGCGACACTCGGTTGAGATAACTCCGGTACGTCCATATAATCACTAGACCGTACATATCAACATTAAAAATTTACTACTCACATTTAGTAACTTTTTAATCGTCATATTCATCTTTATTAACATTTTATCTCATTAAATTACTCTTCTCACGTAATTTAAGTAAAACGTATTTAATCACATTAAATTACTCTACTCACGTAATTTAAATAAAACACACATTAAATTACTCTACTCATGCAATTTAAATAAACCGTATTTTCCTAATTAAGCAAAATTACGGGGTATTACATACTTCCCCTCTTACAAAAGGAATTTCGTCCTCGAAATTAGAAAATGCCTGCTGTGAATAGTTCTGGATATTGCTCTTGCATATCCTCCTCCCGTTCCCAAGTAGATTCATCCATATTGTGATGTCCCCACTGTACTAGCACTAAGGGTACCACCTTGGATCGTAATTTGCTCTCACTATATTCCAGAATAGCCACGGGTCTTTCTTCATATGAGACATCTGGCTGCAAATCGATCTCCTCCAGTGGAATGTGCCAGAAGTCTCTCTCGCTCCTCTTGTATTTCTTCAGCGATGTCACATGGAACACATCGTGTATTCTCTGAAGATGTTCAGGAAGTCCCAATCTGTAAGCTACCGATCCCACTCTCTCAATGATGGGAAACGGCCCCACATATCTCGGTGCTAATTTCCATTTTTTGTCGAACCTCGTAATCCCTTTCATAGGAGATACCCGAATTAATACCTGGTCGCCCACATCTAGTTCCACGTGTCTTCTACCGGCGTCACCATAACTCTTCTGCCTATCCTGAGCTATTCGAATACATCCTCGAATCAACTCTATTTTGGAGGAAGTCTCCTGTATCATTTCTGGCCCCAATAGCTTGTTATCCCCCACCTCTAACCAACAAGCGGGTGAACGACAAGGCCTCCCATAAAGCGCCTCGAACGGAGCCATGCCAATAGTTAATTGGTAAGAGTTATTATATGCAAACTCCACCAAAGGAAGGTATGGCTCCCAACCTCCCCCAAAATCTAGAATACATATCCTTAGCATGTCCTCCAACATCTGGTTTACTCTCTCAGTCTGACCGTCCATCTGTGGATGATACGCCGTAATCAATCGTAAGTCGGTGCCCATGGCCTCCTGAAAGCTCTGCCAAAAATGTGACACAAATATCTTATCTCGGTCCGACACAATATTAATAGGAACTCCGTGCAGCTTAACAATCTCTTAAATGAATAGCTGCGCGTACCGCATAGTATCATAATCCGTATGAACCGGTAAGAAATGGGCTACCTTAGTCAAACGATCCACTATCACCCGTATGGAATCGTGACCCTTCTGTGAGGTTGTTAACCCGGTAATAAAATCCATTGAGATACTCTCCCACTTCCACACGGGAATCTCTAGTGGTTGTAGCATCCCTGAAGGTCTCTGATGGTCAACTTTTATGAGCTGGTATGTAACACACCTTGAGACAAATTCTGCAATATCTCGTTTCATGCTTGACCACCAATATACTCATCGCATATCCTGGTACATTTTGTCCCCACCTGGATGTACCTAGAATTTTGACCCGTGTGACTCTGTCATAACGGCATGCCTTAAATCATCATCTTCGGGTACTATCAGTCTACCATTGAACCGTAGTCCACCCTCTGAACTGATGGAGTAGGACTCTGCCCCCTCGTCCAGTAACTGTCGTACTTTTCCCTGACACAATGGGTCTTCTATCTGTGCCCTCACTACCCGCATAATGCTCTCGGGAGTGATAGCTAGAACTGCCATGCATGCTCTCGCCATTTCATCCTCGTGTCGAAGTTCACTCCGCTTCGACTCCCAAATTTCTGCTAACTCCCCGGTAGGTTTTCTACTTAACGCATCTGCCACCACGTTAGCCTTACCAGGATGATAATGTATATCAAATTGGTAGTCCTTCACTAATTCAAGCCACCTTATTTGCCTCATAGTCAGGTCCTTCTGAGTGAACAGATACTGCAATGACTTATGATCCGTGAATAGAGTGAACTGCTCGCCCAGAAGATAGTGCCTCCATATTCTCAATGCAAACACGACCGCTTCCAACTTGAGGTCATGGGTGGGGTAATTCTTCTCATGTGGCTTAAGCTTTCGGGATGCATAAGCTATGGCCTTCTCCTCCTTCTGTAACACACCCCCAAGTCCTCGTAAGGACGCATCAGTATAGACTCGGTATTCCACTCCGCCCTTAGGCAAGGCAAGAACAGGGGCTGATGTCAACTTGTCCTTTAATTCATCAAATGCTAACTGACAGTTGTCACTCCATACGAAGGGAACTCCTTTCCGAGTCAAATTCATCAACGGTCCGGCAATTTTTGAGAATCCTTTGATGAAGCGACGATAATAACCGGCCAATCCCAAGAAACTGTGAATTTCGGTCGGTGTCGTGGGCTGTCCCCACTCCCTTACCTCCGATACCTTACTCGGGTCAACATCAATGCCTCTTCTAGATACGACGTGGCCTAGGAATTGAACCTCCTGAAGCCAAAATCCACACTTCTCAAATTTGGTGTACAACGGATGGTCCCGCAATGTCTGTAGAACCAATCGTAAGTGTTCAGCGTGTTCCTCCACCGTGCGAGAGTAAATTAGAATGTCATCTATGAATACAATCACAAACTGATCCAAAAACTCCTTGAATACCCTGTTTATGAGATCCATGAATACTTCCGACGCATTAGTTAGCCCAAAAGGCATCACTCTGAACTCGTATGACCCGTACTGCGATAGGAAATAGGTCTTAGGTACATCCTCTTCACGAATGCGCAATTGGTGGTAGCCCGACCTCAAATCGATCTTTGAGAAGTATGCAGCCCCTCTCAATTGATCAAACAAGTCGTCAATTCTCGGCAATGGATACTTATTACGTATCTTCACCTTGTTCAGCTCTCTGTAATCTACACACAGACGAAGTGAACCATCCCTTTTCTTTACAAACAACACCGGCGCACCCCATGGCGATGTACTCCGTCGAATGAAACCCTGTCCTAATAGTTGCTGAATCTGTTCTCTCAGTCCCGCATCTCCGAAGGAGCCATGTGATACGGTGCTCTGGAAATTGGTCTCGTTCCCGGTGCTAGGTCAATAACGAACTCTATCTCTCTGCTAGGTGGTAACCCTGGTATCTCCTGAAAGACATCCTCAAAATCCCTCACAACTGGGATTGAGTCCAGAGAAACGATAACCCCATGTGAGGTCTCCTCCTCAATATAATATAAGTGAGTTCGCGATCCTCCCTCGGGAAGTGGCATTGCCACAAGGAACATCTCTTGTCCCGGGATGGAGAACACGATGGTCCTCTCATAACAATCTACCATTGCCCTATTATGTGTTAACCAATCCATGCTTAGGATGACGTCATATCCCTCCATATCCAGCACTAGGAGGTCTGCCGCTAGATTCAATCTCCCGACCATGATGTCCACACCCTTACAAATCGAGTGTATAAGGGACCCACTACCCATCGGTGACTCCACACACATAAGATGAGTGTTTGCTGTCACTAATAGGTCGGCTGCCCATGAAAATCTAGTGGAAATAAACGAATGTGTTGCCCCCGTGACATACAAAATACTCCCCTCGAGCCCATGGATAGGAAACATACCCGCAACTGCCGGCGGTGCTGGAGGTACCGGCTGAAATGGAATATCACGGATATTGAACACACGTTCGTACTGCATCTACCCTGGCTGTGGGGCCTGTACCGCTGCTGGGGCTAATGGAGCCTGCTACCCCTGTTGGGCACCCTGTTGTTGTGCCCTGTCCGGCTATGGATAACTTCTGCTCTTGTGACCCTGCTGGCCACAAGTGAAACACTAGCTCAGGAACTGTCTCTTTCCTTGGCCCTGACGTTGGCCCTGTCGACCTTGGCTTTGTTGTCCCCCATTTTGATTACCTTGGCCATGTCGGCCCGGAGGAGCTGGTTGCTAGGGACCCTGCTGGCCCTGTCGGTCAAAGCGATGCCTCCCGTGCTTAAACTTCTTGGTAGAGTTCCCCTGTCGGGAATCCTGCCCTACCTGGCCCGCTGTTTGATGCTGTGATGCGCTGCTGCCACTACCCCCATCCACCTTGCCCGGTTGACTAGGCTCACCCCTCTTAGTTCCCCTCGTATGAAAATGATGATCCTGACAGTGTAGTAGAGCGGAATTGACAACATCTGTGTAGGTTACCAACGTCGGATTACCAATCAAATGCTGTCTGATTCTCCAGGTTAGGCCCTCCATAAATCTGGACTTCTTCCTCTCCTCATTGCTCACCTCGTTTGGCACAAAATTGGCCAAGCGGGTAAACTCCTCCTCGTAGTCAGCAACTGAGCAGTCACCCTAAACCAATTTGTTTAATTTCTTCCTCATCTCTGACTCCACTACTGAAGGGAAATACTTGCGGTCAAACCGCACCCAAAACTCAGAAATAGTCAAAGTGTCCCTTTCCTCGGTGGTGGTAACTGACTCCCACCACTGTAGGGCCACTCCTGACAGACGGAAAGTGGCTAACATATGTTCCTATACTTCGGTGCACTCTAGCATGCGCAAGTGGCGCTGGATATTTTTCTTCCAGTTGCACGCTTCCACTACATCGGTACTGCCCTGAAACTCGGGTGGGTGTCCTTTCTGAAATGTCTCCCTGACTCGCTGCCAAGTAGATGGTTCTGCAGGAACTTGAACTACCGGTGCTACAGGGGGAGGTACTTGGGGCTGAGGAAAGTGGGCTGCCATGGCCCTCATAGCTGTCTCGACTGCCTGAGCCACTATCACTGCAACCTGAGTAGTGGCGATTAACTCTGGTGGGGGTGGTGGTATTGGTACCTGTGGCTCCTGATGAGCCTCCCTCACCTCCTCTTTGGCTTCAACCCACTCTGCTCTCTGTCTCCTTGGTGGCATCTGAAATAAGATTCAAATTGTATAAGTACACAGTTTATACGAAATTTAAGAGCAGAAGTACAATAACGCATTAGTGGAGATTTTGAATCAACAATCCTAATAGTAGGGCTCTAATACGATCAAACGTTATGCTGAATCGTAGTAAGCCGTACAGATCCTATGGACACTAGAACCTGATGCTCTGATACCATCTGTGACACCCCGTCTAATTAAACCTTGGGTGATCAAGCCTTAATTAAATTTAAACAGGTTTCTTAAATGGTCCATTCTTAGCATCACTGCCGAAAGCCTTTTTAATTTACTAATCGCCTAAGTGAAATTAAACGAGTGCCAAATTTTATCTTTCTTAAGCAGAATAAATAATTCATACCAACACATTTCAATTCTGGAAATACAAAAATAGTTTACATAAATAACTGAATGCAGGTAATGTCTTGCCGAAAACCACGGCCAATAAAAGACAACTAAAAATCCATAACTAGAATAAACTGTCAAAGTAAATATAGGACAACATGTCCCAACTAAGAATACAAAAACGGAGATCCTGCACTACAACTGAAAAAGAGGAAGCGTCTAAACAATCCCTGCAACATCCACACATGCTGCAGCTCCCAAGTCACTGGAAAGAAATCATGCTGGGTGTCCCTGTGGCTGGGCACCTAAAAGGTTTCTAAAAATATTTACATGGCAAGAGTTAGTACTCAAAACATTTGAAAATATTTTGCAAGCAGTTATCACAATTGAGTTATTGATTACACATATTAAAGTTTCACCGTACTCCCTTGGACTTCCTCACCTCTCTTTTATAGTACGTAACTATTGTGGATTCTTAGTCTACCTAGTTATACTACCCATAACCGTAGGTAACTTATTTACTGTTCGTTGTCCTTATTCTTGTAATAATTACATCACGTTATAAATTATTACTAAGACATTTACAATACATTCCATTGTCTACTATTCTAAATCAGTAGATTATACACATAGAATACATTTTTATCACACAATAATGTATTTAATATCAGTTATCACTAATATACCCCTTTATCACACATAAAGGACTCTTGGTTCGGAATGATTCATCGAACCCAAGTAAAAGTTAGTTCGTAATAATCCATCGACCCCAACAATTTAAAAATATGAATGTATATACACATATTCTGGTTCGGGACTCTTTCATCAAGACACCAGTTTAAAGTTTGGTTCGGCATTATTCATCGACCCCAAACATATAATAACTTTATGTTAGTTCGGAATGTCACATCGACCCTAACATAATTAATTTAGGAAAAACTCTATTAACCCAAACTTTATATGATTTAGTAGGTACACACTCAACCTATCAAATCATGCCCGTATGTAATATATTTTACTTATATTCACAGTACTCATTAATTTACCATTTATTTCACTATTGTATGTGTTCGAGTATTCATGTAACTCTAAGGGCCCTAGTTACCCCTCCCTTAATTCAGTAGTTAAGTTAACTTTATCCTACTGGTATCTTTCCAGAATTAAATCTCACTATTCAACATACAGCTCAATCGATTATTCTCCCGTTGGTCCATTTCTCCAAAATTCCCACTCAATCATTTATGAAGAAATCTAATGGTACACCTACTGGTAATTATAAGGTCTCCTCATAGGTAAAATATCATTACTAAGGTTACCATTAAGCTACGGTAATTAAAAGGAATTTATTCGCAAAATTCTCTAAAGTCCAGCCAGGGTCGATCGATCGAGGGGATATGGTCGATCGATCGACTGCTCGATCGATCGACGTTCAAGGGTCGATCGATCGATCAAGCAGTGACAGACCCAGTTCATCTTCTTCATGCGGGTTTCACCATTTTTATCTATCTATCTTTCATGATAATTCACCATATTTGCAACCAATAATTTCTAATCATTCCTACATGTTCTGGGATGATTACTAACGATTTAAAATAACCAAATCATTATAAATCTTGGCCAAATTTACTAAAAATCTTTGTATTATTCAAGAACCCTAAAAATACATTCTTTACATCTTTCATCATAATTCCAGATTTTTAGTTGGATTTACTCATCTAGTTTTCTATGATATCAGAATATTTGGAGATCTAAAAACGTCCTACATGCAATCCCTACCAATCATGGATCATAATCAATTGTTTTTCTCCCAAAAATAACATAAAACTATGTTCTTCATCAAGCTTAAATATGGGTATTATAACTCAATTTATTTTGCAAATAACAACTTGCCTTATGATTTGTAGGGTCTGATTTCGTGGTTGTTGATGATGGTTGATGATTTTGATCCTTCAATCCTCCTTCCCAACAACTTTATGGTGAAACCTCCTTAGAATTTTCCTTCCTTCCTTCTTTTTCCTTAAGAAGTTGCCTCTCTCTCTTCTCTAATGGCTATGGTGTATTTGCCTTCTTTCTAACCCTAGCCGCCACTCTTATAATCTGATCTAGGGTTTCAAAATTCGTAGTCTACTTACCCATAATTGTAAATAGACCAAAATGCCCCCAAATGGTCCCGGTTTAGCCCGAAAATGACCCGGCACTCAACTAGTACCCCCGGGTACATTATTTTGACTAATTTGACCCTTTCGGAATCAACTGTGGACTCTAAATTATCGTTTGAGTCTCTTAAATATTTTTCTACTCTCATCCTTAATTTTTGTCCCACGCGCGACACTCGGTTGAGATAACTCCGGTACGTCCATATAATCAATAGACCGTACATATCAACATTAAAAATTTACTACTCACATTTAGTAACTTTTTAATCGTCATATTCATCTTTATTAACATTTTATCTCATTAAATTACTCTTCTCACGTAATTTAAGTAAAACACACATTAAATTACTCTACTCACGTAATTTAAATAAAGCGTATTTTCCTAATTAAGCAGAATTATGGGGTATTACAGCAGATAAGAGTCAAAGTTGCTCGCTTTCACTTATCCACCGGAGGCGACTTGTATAAGAAATCCTTCTCCGGTACCTACCTTAGATGCGTCCACCCAGGCGATGTCGAGCAAGTGTTGTGCGAGCTTCACGAAGGAATCTGTGGAAGTCATGTCGGAGGAAGGTCTCTAGCCTTTCGAGCAATGAAGGAAGGCTATTGGTGGCCATATATGCAAAAGGACTCCGCAATATATGTCCGCAAATGCGTGAAATGCCAACTTCACGCTCCTATGGTCCACCAACCCACTAGGGACCTAAAATCCCTGACCAGCCCATGGCCCTTCGCCCAATGGGGAATGGACATCGTGGGACCACTTCCCACCGCTGCCGGCAATCGCAAATACCTGTTGGTTGCAACTGACTACTTCACCAAATGGATCGAGGCAGAACCATTGGCAAACATCCGAGACGCTGACATGATAAGGTTCATATGGAGGAATATAATCACTCGATTCGGAATCCCCAGAACCATCATCACTGATAATGGGACACAATTCGAGAGTGGCCCCTTTCATAACTTCTGTAACGAACACGAGATCAGGCACAACTTTAGTTCGGTGGCCTACCCTCAGAGAAATGGGAAAGCAGAAGCTTCCAACAAAACTGTGATTGATGGATTGAAGAAGTGATTAGAGCGATCCAAAGGCGCATGGGCAACCGAGCTACCCCATATCCTATGGGCATACCGAACAACTCTCCAGCGAGAAACAGGAGAAACCCTATTTTTGCTAACATATGGCATGGAAGCAGTCATCCCACTAGAAGCGGGTTTGCCAATAATGAGATTCGACCTTATCGAACAAGGCCAGAATGATGAGGCATTGCTCGCTGAACTCGACCTTGCCGATGAGCGTAG
Organism: Sambucus nigra; assembly: GCA_949130495.1. Taxonomy (NCBI): domain Eukaryota; kingdom Viridiplantae; phylum Streptophyta; class Magnoliopsida; order Dipsacales; family Adoxaceae; genus Sambucus; species Sambucus nigra. Next base: position 301,318,081 of record OX422207.1, on the reverse strand, counting down.
AGAACTTGCCCTAGTGAAGCTTGCAAGCTATCAGCAACAGCTCGCAAAACAATACCACAAAAGGGTTAACCCGAGAAGATTCCAAGTTGGGGACTATGTTCTAAGGAAAGTCCTGGGCAACACAGTAAAGTCATCAGACGGCAAGCTAGGCCCAAACTGGGAAGGACCCTTTAAAATAACTAAAGACGACCTGTAAGGTGCCTATCATTTGGAAACGATGGAGGGCAGAGAGATACCACGAGCATGGAACGCAGCTAATCTCAAGAAATTCTATTTTTGAATCTTTTTTTTGTATTTGTTATGTGAAAGGGCAGTTCATTTCCCTTATTACTAATGAAAGTTACTTAATTGATTACCCTCTGATCAGTAACAGTTGCATTTTATCACACATCTTTTCCAAATCACAGGCATGATGGTCGATATAGCAGGGGAATACCCCTCCTCGGGTCATCGTCATGAAACACGAGAGACCTCTTAGCATTGCCTCTGGCAATATATAAAGCCCTACAGAGGATTCTTAGGCAATGCGACCAGATTTTATACTCGCCATTAAACCTACTTTGGTTGAGCAAAATCCTGATCGTATGAAGACATCCAATACCAGGTGTGTCCTCGCCAATTGCCCTACTTAGGCCTAAGGGAGTGTGACGACACAACCTAAAAGTTAAAATGGGGCATAATGGTATTTTGGTATTATACTGGACTGGGGGGACACTTGCATGACAAAACAAAAAAGGATTATGAAGCAGCAAGAATATAAAAAGATTGGATGAACACGTTTAGTCGGTATAATTTCCCAAAACATAAACTTTTCATTAATCTCTTATATTTACAACAATGATAATACATGTTTAGTCAGCGAAGCTCGCCCAAAGCATTTACATTATCATAAAAGACAAAAGAATAACAACTTGCAAAATCTCAAGGAGGTGGAAGCCTCCGAACAAGATAATTTGCCACTCTAGCTCGTTGTCCGTCATCAGGAGCGGGGACTAGCTCTTCCACAACCTCATTTGCGTCCAACTCCAATAGTTGCCGAGGAATAGCATCAATGGGGATCCATCGATCATCCCTCCTGAATGGGTTGGGCATCAGAGTGGAGAAGGACATCTCGTGACGATACCATAACATCGAGTTCCTCGAGACCTGAAGCTCTTTCAAGGCACTTAACCACCCTCTGATTAAAGAAAGTTCCTCGAACTCAGATAGTCTTGTTGGAGCATCTAGCCAGCCTTGATCATAACCGTCAGTCCACGCTTGTCGAGGACCTTTCTTGAATAAGTGCCGCAATCGGGTAACGTCCCTTTGAAGCCCAGCAGCAATTACATAAGCTCGCCTGACATCATCGCGGAGCTCTTCCATCTCCTTATCACGCTGTTCTTCTGCTTCCCTGTTCCTGCCCCTAGTGCTCCTACCAGCTCGCGGGAGGGGAGGACGAGTGGAACCTCACGGAAGAGGAGGAGTATATCCAGCTCGCGATGATGAGGAGCCTTGCAGAACCGCTGAAATAGTGCTCGGTGCATGCTCTCTAAGTTGTAAGACTTCCCTCCTCAGGTTTTCATTCTCCTGCTGCATGAACTCCCCAACTTGGTTGACCTCGATGGCCTCTAGGAGTCTTGTTCTCAGCACATTGACTTCTTCTTGCACTGAAGCGCCAATGTCCTCCATCTCCTGGAGCCTATCCTTCAGCTTGACCACGAGCTCAGACTGCTCCTTATACTTTTGATTCCTTGACCTAAGAGATTTGCAAAGCCTAATAAAGGCCCGACGAACCTGAGGACTGGCATTGGGACCAAGAGTCCTGCCCAACTGAGATGTGGCAGGAATATACTCTTCTACATTAGTCAACTACAAGACATAAAAGGGAAATGGAGAGAAAAAATCAATCAATGCACTGGAAAAAGAAGCCTTTTCATTTCATTGATAAAAGTCAAGTACATCGAGCAGAATTGGAAAAATTACAAGTAGTATTATAAAAATAGTCCTAAAAGTAGATTAACTAACAACCTCAGGCTGCCCAGAGGTGGTTGGCTGCTTCCCCTTGTCAGCAGCAGCAGAGACATCCCCCTCTACAGGGATGCCCTCACTCGATTGGGCAGGACAAGCACCGTCAGGACTTGTCTGAGGGGCAAGATCAACACCCTCGATGGCTGGGGCAGGGGCTTCTTCGTCCAAAGTTGGCCTCGGACCCGGGTCATGCTCGTCGAACAGAGGAGATTCAGTATCAACACCAGCAGCTAAGAGGGCCTTGTTCCAGCCCTTCTTGAAGTTCAAACGGTTGATGTAGCCTATCTGAACCTCAGCGTCTTCGTAAGCAGCAGTCCACCCGGAGTTATATGAATCCTCCTTGATGGTGGCTACCTGGGACTCTTTCTCCTTTAACTGCTTGGTCAGAACCTTGTTCTCCTCCACGACACCCAGCTTGCTCAAGATGACTAGGTCATAGGCCTGCCTCAGCTCGCTCAGCTCCTTAACCACCGCATCCCTCTCTTGATTAAAATTGATGAGGGCCAGATCAGAGGAAGCTCGGGGCGGCATCAGCAGTCTTTAAATTAGCCTCCAGCTGAGAACCCTTGACTTCCAGAGAGGACTTCTACTGCTCCAGCTCGCCATTCCTTCTCACCAACTCATCGCGAGAATTATAGAGCACGGCGAAGTCAGTCACAAACTGTCAAAAATAAAGAAGAGATCAAGAAGGAGAAACAACTAAAACTTGTTAAAGAATTGAAAAATGGAGAGGATCTTACCAAGGCTAGTCTGTGGCTAGCTTGTAGGGCCAATTGATCAGACCTCAACTCCCTCTGGCGATCTGTAGGGAGAACTGCCCTCTCGAGCAGCGTAGGTGCCAGCTGAGGAGAAGTGGCAACTAAGGCCCCCTCGGGCAAAGCAAACATCGGGACCAAGGCTTGCCCAGCCTTCGTCCTTGACTCCATATTTCTCCTCTCTTCCTCTTTCTCCTTATCCATTCTCTTCCTATCCTCCATCCTCTTCTTTTCCTCCACCTTTTTATTTCCTCCTCCTTTTTTCTATCCCTCTCTCTCACCTGCTCTTCATCTCTCCTCTTCCTCTCTTACTCCTGAGTAGAAGACCGAGAACCAGTAGCCACGGCCCCAGAAGTAGACTTTTATTTCTTTGACCTTTGTGCAAGAAGCACATGGTCCTCATCATCATCATCTCTAATCATGTTCTTCCTTGGAGGCATCTCTTCGCCTGAACTGCTGGAAGTGCTCGACGATCCTCGAGCTTCAGAATCCTCCTCACAGTCAGAGGAACTGCTACTGTCAGAGCTCCCTTCACCCAAATTACTTGCAACTCTTGCAGGCTCACTCTCAGAGTTGTTCTCCTCTTCATCCAACTGGATAGGCTCAACAGTAGTCTCTCCGAAAGAATCAAACTCTGGTACACTATCCACAGGTCGTGCTATGAAGCTGGAGCCTATGTTCTTATACTCGAGCAAAAAGGCAGCAGACCTGGGATGCTCGCCATCACCCAGAGGCTCCCTGATATTCCAAGCTTTCACCAACTCCGAGATACGAACCTTGCTGAGAGCAGGCTCCAAATTCTTTGACCTCGCTATGGAAGAAAAAGCAAAGAGGGGTTAGAAAAGTCACAAATCAGCAAAGGTTGAAACAATAGTACAATGTCTACCTATATATTCTTCCCCATAAAAAGGAACAGTGAACCTCTCAGACCTCGACCCTTCAAACTGGGGAGGGAACTGCCAATTCTTAACGAGGAAACCCTCTTGCCAGTAGTCCTTATGGGAATTAGGTAGGTTTACTACCAATACCCTATCAGGGCTCCTAGATTTGAGGTATGAGACACCTAAACTAGTTCAAGAAAAGGAATAACAGAAATAGATCTCAGCAAGTCCTAACCTAGTACCATACAACTGATTTATTCTATGGATGCCATTTACTATTTTCCACACATTGGGTGAGCATTGTGCAGGAAAAATATTGAAATAGCCAAAGAAATGTAGAAACAAATCATTAGGAGGGAAAGTGAGTCCCCCTGGGAAAGTAACAGAACATGGATCCAGTGGGCATCCTCTATATCCCTAACGTTCCTAGGAGGGGAGGCACAACACTCAATATCTACCCACTCAGGAATGTTGTAGAACTTCCTAAATTCAGAGATTGACCTATTTCTAATCTTCGCCATTGAAAAACTCAAGAAAAGCTACAAACCAAAGAGAAAGTGCAAAGAAAGGGCACGAGAAACTTACAAAACAGAGGATCGGTTCAAGTGATGAAGAAGCACGAGCTCAAGATGACTAAGAAGCAAGGGGAATGGGGATTGAGAGAAGAAGGTACGAGGTGCTAGATTTCTCAGAAGAAATAAGAGTACTGGAAGGGATGAACCGACGAAAGAAAAAGTGGCTATCCCAATAAGCCTTAAATTCTAATCATAGCGCACAATAAGCGAAGCGGGTGCCGCCAAATCAACTTCACAGTTTTCGAAGAATCGCAAATCAGACATAAGGCTGATTATTTAAATCCATTGAACCCATAAACATGGCCCAACAAATTTAGGGGCAATTGTGGGTACTCGAAATTTAGAACCATGGGCCTGGACAAGTAGCCCAGTCCTGACGGCCCAAAGTCTTGGCCCCTCATCTCTTATTCATCCGGTCTCCCCCACGTTCCCACAATCGAAAGTTATACGGGAGATGGAAAATGTGGAGAAACCCATCACCTCCACTTACCTACATGTACATGTATATATTGAACCCTAGGTCCGGGGCAAAAGGACAAGTTGTATTCTCTGTAATCACTCTCCGGAGTATATAGAAATAATATCGACTGCACCACCATGGACGTAGGCACATCTTTGCTGAACCACGTACATCCTTTGTTGTGTGATTGGCATCTTATATTCCTTATTCTTTTCTTGATAATTGCTTCTCTCGTATTTATTTGTGTTGCATAATAATTGCCTCCACACTAGGAAGAGTGTAATATAACCTGCAATGCTCATCTTAAACTCACTTTTCATCTTCTCCTCAAAAGTATGAGCATGGAAGGAGCATGTGGATCCAAAGACTATGTCATCCACATAGAACTGGACAACCAAAATAGCACCACTCTCTCTCCTCAAAAATAATGTCTTATCTACTCCCCCACTTTTGAAGTCGTGAGATAAGATATAGGAAGTAATCATATCGTACCAAGCATGGGGTGCTAACTTCAAACCATACAAGCCTTACTAAGATATTAGACGTGGCTTGGATGATTAGGGTTTTCAAACCCATTCGGTTGTTCCACGTAAACCTCCTCCTATAGAATTCCATTCAGAAAGGCAATATTGACATCCATCTAATACAACTTAAAGAGTAGATGACATGCTATGCCGAGTAGTAAATGGATGGACTTAAGCCTAGAAACAGGAGAGAATGTCTCCTCAAATCCTACACCCTCGATCTATGTATAACCTTGAGCGACCAACCTATCCTTATTGCAAACTATAGTACCATTTTCACCCATCTTAATATTGAAAATCCACTTGGCAACTATCACATCAGGATCGCTAGGTCAAGGGACCAACTCTCAGACATCGTTCTTTCTAAACTGAAATAACTATTCTTGTATGGATGATATCTAATGCTCATCCTTGAGTGTTTCTTTCACATTCTTGGGCTCGACTAGGGATGTGTAGCACAAACAGCTAATAATATTTTTGAGTTGAGCATGAGTCTTGACACATAATGTTGGATCACCAAGTATAGGGAAAGGGTCATGACTCTTTTTAACCCAAGATGGTGTATCCCCTAAAGTAAGAACGGGGTCCACTGTGTTAGCTTAAGGAAGGATGGGATCATCACCAGAGGGTTCATCATCCTCACACAGCGGTTTTATTGACCCCATAACCTTAGAGCTATCCGGATTATAAACCCGATAAGACCTACTATTGATGAATATCCTAAAAATATTCCCTCCTCGCTTCGTGATTCTATCGTACCTAAGGGCTCTCTATCTCGCAAGATATAGCATGTACTCCTAAAGACACGAAAATATGATAGGTCGGGCTTCTTACCTGTGCACAACTCATAAGAGTATGAAGTGTGTGTGGATGAAGATATACTATATTCATCGTATGGCATAAGGTACTCACCGCCTTGCTTAAAAACATCTAGGCATGATTCTCCCAAGAAGCATGGATTTATACATCTCTTGTATCATCGTGTTCTTCCTCTAAATAATTCCATTTTGCTGAGGAGTGCGAATAAACAAAAACTCTGCTCTATGCCCACTTCATCGCAATATTTATCCAATTTCACTTCTTTAAATTTTAGTGTCATTTTCACTACGCTGATTGACAGTGACACCATGTTGGTTTTATAGGACACGACACTTGGTTGTAAGGAACTCAACCGCATCAAACTTTTATCGACGGAATCCTATAATCGAGTATCTAGAAAGTCATTGACCATCATGAGAATGTATCTCTTACCTCCTAAGCTCTCTGTGGGAGTAAGACCCATAAGATTCATGTGAATAAACTCCAAAACGTGGTGGTGGTAATGGTATTCAACTTTCGATGTAGACTTTGTAAGAGGTAGTCCCCTTGAAGCCTGGGAGTATAGTAATACCAGTAGAGGCGTAACCCCAATAGGTATGGTAATAAATGAATACCCAAGTACTCTTTGATAAAGACAAATGAACACACAATATTATATATAATCAACACTCAGATTGAACTCATGAGTATCTCATGTATAACTCAAATAATAATAAAGGAAACTCAAAAGAAACTCATTCAAAGAAAAGGGAAAGAGAAGTAAGCACCGTAGATACACATTGGGAGGCAGCCAACACACCAATAACCTCTGATATATCTCTGGTTAGCTATGCAACGATTCACAATAAATGACTATGGTGGATGAGTAAACTGTCTTTGGTTTTCTATAACTCCTCCTGAAATATATTTCTCTCCAGCGATAAACTCTCTAGAAAGAACCCTCTTTCTCCGAAGTGGTTGAGGCTAATAAATAACCCCACACCCTTCCCGAGATCTCTCAGTCCTCCTTAATGTGAAAGAACTCCCTTTCACACTTTAAGTCTCAAGAATTAAATGCCTGATGGATTAGCATACCCTACATCATGATCATTAAATTCCAGGACATGCCTTTTTCCTAACGACTATGCGTTAGAGGACTGTCACCATAGAGGCGTCTCACCAAACTGTCTGACAGCCCCGATACCACAGTGGTTTACTCAAGTTTGGATTGGATAGTGTTTAGCTGGTTAGTGACATCACCTAAAATAGATGTGATATTGACTAGGGACTATTTGCCTTAAACATCAATATACGATGAAACTCAAGGTTACTCTACACGAGCTTCCACGATGAAACATCTCTCAATATTTTACCAGGTGTATATAAGATGATCAAGATAATCCTTAACAATTCCTCACTTCTCAATCGGCCAAACCAAGTCCTTCTAAATTTCTCATGGCGAGGTCATTCGATTGAACATGTAAGCTCTCCCAGACCCTGCCAGGACTGGTCTCTCATGATCACCATTTGACCTCACACTCAATATTACAATCATTACATCATTACAACTAATGTACTTAAAAGATACAATTTGACTAAGTAGAAACGAAAGATAAAGAAGAGCTCTCTCAAAAAAAATTCTCTTTGATATGCATCACTAAGTTGTTTCGTTGAGCTGCCTCATTGGTTTCATGTTGCTTCCTTCTCTTGAGTCGCTTCTATTAATTGAGTAAGCTCTCTCTAATTCAAAGATTACCTTCAATCCCCCCCCCCCCCAATAGATTTATAATTTTTTTACGTTGTTGGCAAGTTTCACAAACTGAGGAACTTGGTTTCCCAAGTGGTACTAAGCCAATAACTAGGTCCTTTTTAACTAACCTCTCAAGATCTCTAAAGTTTACATGACATAGTTGTTGATGCCAAAGGTCCATAATGGTGATTGTGGCACTATTGTAAACAAAAGAGGACTTGATCACAATCCCATAACTATTATCTTCTGTCCTCACACCTTGTAGTAATAGTTTACTGGGATGATCATAAAAATTGCATTCGGACAAGTCAAACTTTACCAAAAAGTTTGTGTTGCACAGTTGGATTATGCTAATCAAGTTCGCTTTTAGCCCTTTCACGTACAACACATCATCTAGCTTAGGAAAGTTGGGTATCTCGACACTGCCATGTCCTAAAATGTTATATCTACTCCCATCTCCAAACGTGACTTTACCTTCCTTGCGATCATCAAGGTTCGTAAAAAAATGAGACCTCAACTATCATATGCCTAGAACACCCACTATAAAAATACCATTAGGAAGTATTTTGAGCCTTGAGAACAACGTGAACAATGAGGGCTTTCTCATCTCTCTTGGGTACCTAAGTAGAGATAACCTTTTATTTTCTCTTGTCGTTGTTGACTCTAGTCGAAATTCTCTAAGCGTTCTCAAACGGTAAAGACAACCATTGAAATTCTTCCATAAAACTATGGGAATTCGCGACTAGAAATTCAACTTGCTTCCTAAGACTAGTAAAGTCACTAAGGTGGTGTAGGGGAGTATGTGTATGACTAGTCGTACCTAATTTATAGTAAAACTCTCAAGGTGACAGCTTCTTTTGCAATAGGTGAAAAAATAGATAGGTTTAAGTCTACCTCGATTTTCTTTTCTAGCTAAAACTCTTCTTAGTGGATTAGGTATCATAGGTGGATTCGATTGAGGGCCATAAGTATCCATCACAAACTCATGAACTGGATTAGGTGCGATGTGGGAAGTGGATGCACCATCGTAGCATCTTCCTTGCCTCTCGATGTTTCCTAAAGTGGGGTCGAGGAGCATCTTACCAACCTTCTTTAATATGTCCCCGATAGTTACCTTGACCTCTCAGGCATGTTCGGGATCTTTCTCGAGTTAGGATACAAGGGATTTAAGTTTCTCACGAGTCTCCATGGATACTTGGAGATCTCTCGTAAGACAAGACAACTTGTTGTTCAAGTCCATGTTCTCTTTCTCAACTAAACAAAATTTCTCTCCCAAAGCTTCTCTCACCGAGGATTCACTCTTCCTTGCCTCATGCAACTCTTTCTTTAACGTTAAAACTCTCATCGCTAAACCTTTATTTTGTTTCTTATTTTAAAGTACTTGGCATAAATTTCGACGTAGGTGCATTAAAGGTCACTCTCGCTCTAACTCAAATCATTATTTTCCTCACTCTCCTTGAAATAACTAGACTCAATGTCAAGGTTTTCATGTTTAATACCTTCCTCATCTTCATAAAGTTCACTCTATGTACTAACATGACTAGCCATGAATGCGGTGAAATTATATCCAAGCGGTGATTCTTCTCCCGAACTCACTAACTCGATCTCGCTATCACTAAGCATGACATTTAAGGAAGCTTTGCCTTTCCCTTAACGTTTTGACCTAATAAAAAACTCGGGAGCCTTGTGACCCTTTCCCTCACACTCGTAACATATCTCTTCGTCTTCCTTTGGGAAATCTTTCTTTTCTTATTCAAAATTTTTCTTGCCCATTTTAAATTTTTTATCTTTCTCAAAACTCTTCTTATCATTGGAAGTATTTTTCTTTTTAAGTTTGAGAAATTTCTTGAAATTTTTAGCAAAAAGGGCCAAATCATCTACATCATAATCAAACTTGAAATCGGATGACGCTTCCTCTCTCTTTTTAAACACTCCCTCTCTCTTCCAAAATTGGGATTTAAGTGTTACCCCCTTATTTTTAGGCTTAACTATTTTAGGGAAAATATCTATCTCATACGCCTGAAGATCTCCTACAAGTTCTTCTAACCTAAGAGCATTTAAGATCCCTAGCGAATGAAGAAACGTAACCATAGGAATAAAATGGGCGAGAAACGATCTCAATATTTTTTAACCACGCGTGTGTCAAGTATTCTCTCACCTAAATTGAAACTCAAGTTCATTATGTCAAAAATTCGTGTACTCGTCTAAAGATTCAGATTCAAGCATTGTCATCATTTCAAATTATATGGTGAGATTCTGTAACTTAGAATCTTTCACAACATTGGTACCCTCATGAGTGAGTTGGAGGGTATCCCAAGCTTCTTTAGACATGGTGCACGCTATAATTCGACGGAACTCATTAGGGGTGACGGCTCCTGAGATGGCACTCAAACTGCAAGAATTAAAGTTGTTCCACTTGAAATAATCCTCTGTCCACTATGAGATCCGACGACATTAGTGACTGAGACATTGGGAGGTGTCCACCCTCTTTCACAGTCTATCCAGATGCGTTTGTTTATGGCCTTTAAAGTAGACCGCATCCTAGCCTTCCAATATGAATAATTAGCACCATCAAAAATTAGAATTAGATTATACAAATTCTCCATTAAAATCAAAATTTTAAAAGATCAACAATTTTCAGAATAAATTGATACCAAGAGAAAAATGTTTTGCGAAAAATATCACACGGTAAATTTATGCAACAGCCTATGATACCAATTTAAGAGTGAGATCGCGGTCTTAATGGATAATTTCTATAATTAAGTATCCGGCACACACAAGTCCAAATTTAATCTTTATTATCCTAAACAAGCAACTAGGTGATAAAGTAAATAAAATCATGCATATAAATACAATCAAGGCGAATGGAGAAAAACCCCTTGCAGATAAAACCTTTTTTCAGCACTATAGAGTTTTTACAAGATGTATATTACAAAAACCTCTACATAATACAACTCAGTCTAGATCCATCCACAGGTGGAGTCCACAACCTTGGTCTTCCTTTTAGTACTTGTAATACCCCATAATTTTAATGACTTTTAAAATGGGTTATATTTTAAATTAATGGATTAATTGGATTTATTATAAATTAATTCATTTGGGTTTTATCCGAATTGAGGATATTAAAATGTTTGATTATGAATATTACTTAAAGATATTTAGGTAATATATGAATGTGATGCTATTGATAATTGTTGTGAGTTGTTAATTCAGTAATTTGAATTTTTTAGTCAAACGGACGTGTCGGGACTAATTTGTTAAATTAAAAAGGGAGTTTATTTTCTATTGACCTTATAATCATTTCGACTACGTCGTTGCATCCGGAAGGGTTGAAATAGTCAGAAAAGTCTATTTGGATGTTGAATTTGGGTCTCGGGTCATTTGGAAATGAATAGACAACCCAAAAGGGCATTTTAGTCATTTTTATAGGGGATGAATATTGATTTTGGATTTTGTCCTATTATAAGTATTTGGAGATTAGTTGAAGGTGGGTTCATTCATCTTTTCTACACAAAATAGAGAAGTCATCTTCTTAGAGAGAGTGAAAGGTTGCTTGGGAAGAGAAAAAGCTTACTTGGGAAGGAGAAGAACAAAGACCAAAGGTCACCACCACCAACCACCACCGGAAGTTGACCGGAGAAAGGGAGAACCACTTGTGTTATTCAACTCCAAAGGATCAGATCTTCATTAGAGGCAAGTGTTTGATAATTGCAATCTAAGTTTGTATATTATCCATGTTAGGATAGTTATAAAAATGAGATTTTACATGTTTGGAAGATGAAAAGATAGAGTTGTTAATGGATTTCTGGAATCTGAAAATATATAGGAATAAAACTCATGTTTTAGGTAATTAGTAATCCACGAAATAATCATAAATCTGTTGAAGAAATTTTGAGAATCAATGATGTGTTCTTGAAGATATCATGTATATAAATTTCTGGAAAAAGAGGATAAACATATGCTTTTAATTCAAACTCTTGATGATTCTAGGATGTTTATAGCATTAGAAATCATTCAAATATGTTGCTATATCATGTAGTAAGGTTTATAAGTAATTTGGGTAGTTAATATGAAGGTTTGAATTATAAAAAATGATGAAACCCGTAGTAGAAGAAATGCAGAAAACTGGGTTGGTATCTGGACGATCGATCGATCGACCCCCTGCCTTCGATCGATCGACCTCCCCAGAATCCTTGAAGTTGTTTCTTTTTAATGCTTGTTCGTATACCAACCCTTTTGTAAGTCTTTGGTGATTATTATTTTGATATAATGGGACTTAGGAAGGTTCACTAATCCCTAGATAAGAATCGAATTAATTTGATTGGGATTTAATTGATTTAGTATGATGTTAATTAAATTAAAAGAAATTTCGGTTGCTAGATTCATGTGTTGGATTCTAATTGGTATTCATGAGGATTAAGGATAGGTCGAGTAGGGGAGATTTAATATAACACATGGGTAGCCTTAGGGTTACAATTTGAGCATCAAGGACTGAGTTTAAGCTCATTATCGATTGCGCAAGGACTGAGTGTAGTACAAGCGCTTAGTGGTATGGCTCCTGGATAGAGATGGGAGTTTAGACCACATTTGGTTGAAAGAGGGGATGAGGTTATCCCGGTTGCGTATTTGAACTTGACGGACCTCCACGACCGACAAAGTTAAGTAGTAGTGTATTGGAGGGGTTCCTTGTTTAGATTTCGCTTTGCGAGACGCTACGCGCATGAACCTTAACAACGTTGGGAGTGGAGAGATGTTATAGGATGCGAGGATGTTGTTTTTGATGATAATTCATATAGTGTGAATGAAATACTATAGACTATGATCTATGTGATGATGGTATTCAATCCTAGTTGATAGAAGATGTGTTTATAAGAGATTAGAAACAATCGGTTATAACCCTAATTAAAGGAGAGTTTAATTCGTGGTAATTCGGGAGATAAGATCATATGGACCAGTAGGATATTAGTGATTTCTTACTAAATAAAATATTGAGGAAAACCTATTTAAACCTTGAGTAATGAGTGAGGCTCGGGGATAATTAAATTAAGAAGTAAAGCCATAATATTTTAATGTGTATGATGTTAAAGATATAATGCTACGTATGGGAATTATTGAAGGGTAATGGGATTACCTTGTTGATATTATATTATTGGTATGATAATGCGTATTTGATTGATTAATAAATTATATGTATGATATACCTAGCTTACTTGCTATCGATGGGGAGGTTTGCACGTGAGGTCAGTCATATCCTGATGAATCCATGGGATCTTTGATTTGTCGCTCAAGAATATAGTTCTATGAAAGACCTATCGGGGATTTGATAAGTCCGCTCACTATGGGAACGTAGGTATGTGTGTGGCCCGTGGGTATGAGAACTATGTTCGCCTCCAATTTTTTTTGTGTTGCTGTTTATGGTTCAAGAAATCCTTACCGAACCTTTAGTCCTCTATTCGGCGACCAGCGATGATGGGACATGATAGCAGAGTAATGCATTGCACCGCAGCTGTGACTCGGGGAGCCGTATTGTATATATATATATATAATGAATTAAATGAATGTATATTGTGGTTAAATCTATCTACTGTGTGATAATTGTAGATAACGGTGAATAGAAAAAGAGAATGGAATTAAGTTAATGAATGTTTATTCTTATAGAATTGAAAATCTTAATTCATATTAATGAGAAACGATTCATGTTAATGAGAAACGTATATGAATAATTATATGACGTATGGTATGGGACATATAGGGTTATGATATAGGATGGAATCATAATATGGAAACTAGAGAGGAGGAACCATTAACTAGGAGGTTAATAGGAAACGTTAAGTGTGCACTCTAGATGAGAGGTGAGAATAGCAAGTGAGAGTTGGATAATAACATGTACATAATAAATTCTTTATTGCACTTGTTAAATACTTGTTGTTTTAAAAATCATTTTTACAATCGGGCTCTGACCCATTTTCTTGCATATTTTCTTTTCTATTGTACCTTCTATATCAGGTGTCCATCAATAGGGACGCCAACCTTAGAGAATTATGACGAGCTATGGAGCTATGGATTATTACTTAGATGCCTATCTTCATTTGATTCACAGTGTTCTTTTAGTTAGGGCATGTCGCCCAAAGGAATTCAGTTATCTCTTTTCTATCTGAGTCAAATACTCTTGTATTCGTGTCATTTTAATACATTTATTATTGTTGGGATTACTGTATTGGATAATTATTTGGGAATGTTTATTCCAAATGCATCTAAATTCTTTTGTGTTATCTTTTCGGTTATTAGTGTTGTAGAATAATTTGTGTAGTGTTATTTGTAAACTAAAAAATGGTTTTTGTTGAAATTAAAATTTGGAAAGTTTTTAACACCAGCTTAATTGGGTATTGGGTGAGTTGTAAATATTTTCGACAGTGATGCTAAGAATGAGCCAACTGTATATTCTTTTTTAATTTGGTATGGGACAAGCCACCGGGTATTTAATTAGGCGGGGTGTTACAGGTGGTATCATAACATCAGGTTCTAGTGTCCTTTAGGGTCATTACGGTTTATTATGTTTTCAGCTTAGCGTTCTTTGATGTAGAGCCCTATGTTTAGGATTGTTGATTTCTTTGGTAAGATTCCGTATATATTAGTGAATCTTATTTGCGTGTGGACGGGTTCGTACAAGAAGTATGGCAGATGAGGGCCATTGAACGGATAGCGAAGATCGTACTTAGGAGGTTATGAAGTATATTCGAGTATGATGACCGTAGTCGAGGTCACCCCTATTATGGAAAATTGAGGAGAGTCATCAGTAGAAGTTCTTGAAATGCGGGAATTGTGTGTGTTACCTAACGAAGGCAATATATTCAAAGGCTTGGGCATATAGTGGAGTGTGGTTAACTAGAACTGAAAATTTGGGGTAAAATTTTTCTTGACTCATCAGAGCAAAGTTATAATAGTGGGAGTCAACAACCACCACCCGCGAATGAGGGTATGTTTTCTATCTAAGGAATTATGAGGCGTATATTGATTTTTGTAGCGATTAATATTGTATGGTCAAAAGGGTTACTAAACTTAGTTAATGGAACTTTATTTATGTAAACTGACCGACGGGTTGTGGAACACCTATATTTTTCATGTCATCACGTGGGTCTGATTTTTATCACGAAATTACTTGCTTTAGGCATGTCCGATCATGATGTCACTATCGGTGTGGATTGATTTGTGGTATATGAGAGCGTATAGCCAGCATCTTGTCTTTAATAAGAGAGTAGATGAGTAGACTTTTATTTGAAATCGATAAAACCTGTAGAGAGGTTATAAACTATTGAGTAAAGACCTAAGGAGTTTTGTTGACCGACTACTTTAGGTAGTAGTGTATCGGGGGGTTCCTTGTTTGGATTTCGCTTGCGAGACACCCCACGCATGAAATTAATAACCATTGGGAGTCGAAATAAGTTAGCTCTTTAGGATATGAGTTTATAATCTTTGCGATATTTTATGAAGGAAGTTGTACGATAGGGTGTATGGGTGCCCTGGATGGTTGGATTGTAGTAGTTTTCAAAATTGTGAAATTGTAAGTAGTTGTGACTTCAGGATTTATTTGTTTAATACGTGAGGATCATTTTTCCCAAAGTTTGTCACGAGGACGGTATAGGGAAAATTGGATAAAGTTTAAATTCGATTATGTTGGAACTATATGGTGAGACTTAGTGTAACATCGATGGGGATTTCCGTTAATGTACTGTATGGGCGGTACTACTTAGATTTCTTGCGATTTGAGATTTATACTCGGAGTTGACCTTACCAGTATGATATATCTTTCCGAATTTTGGGACGAAATTCTGTTATAAGGGGGGAAGTATGTAATACCCCGTAATTTTAATGACTTTTAAAATGGGTTATATTTTAAATTAATGGATTAATTGGATTTTATTATAAATCAATTCATTTGGGTTTTATCCGAATTGAGGATATTAAAATGTATGATTATGAATATTACTTAAAGATATTTAGGTAATATATGAATGTGATGCTATTGATAATTGTTGTGAGTTGTTAATTCAGTAATTTGAATTTTTTAGTCAAACGCGGTATGGGACGTGTCGGGACTAATTTGTTAAATTAAAAAGGGAGTTTATTTTCTATGGACCTTATAGTCATTTAGACTACGTCGTTGCATTCGGAAGGATTGAAATAGTCATAAAAGCTTATTTTGATGTTGAATTTGGGTCTCGGGTCATTTGGAAATGAATAGACAACCCAAAAGGGCATTTTAATCATTTTTATAGGGGATGAATAGTGATTTTGGATTTTGACCTTTTATAAGTATTTGGATATTAGTTGAACGTGGGTTCATTCATCTCTTCTACACAAAATAGAGAATTCATCTTCTTAGAGAGAGTGAAAGGTTGCTTGGGAAGAGAAAAAGATTACTTGGGAAGGAGAAGAACAAAGACCAAAGGTCACCACCATCAAACACCACCGGAAGTTGGCCGGAGAAAGGGAGAACCACCTGTGTTATTCAACTCCAAAGGATAATATCTTCATTAGAGGCAAGTGTTTGATAATTGAAATCTAAGTTTGTATATTGTCCATGTTAGGATAGTTATAAAAATGAGATTTTACATGTTTGGAAGATGAAAAGATAGAGTTGTTAATGGATTTCTGGAATCTGAAAATATATAGGAATCAAACTCATGTTGTAGGTAGTTAGTAATCCACAAAATAATCATAAATCTGTTGAAGAAATTCTGAGAATCAATGGTGTGTTCTTGAAGATATCATGTATATAAATTTCTGGAAAAATAGGATAAGCATATGCTTTTAATTCAAACTCTTGATGATTCTAGGATGTTTAGAGCATTAGAAATCATTCACATATGTTGCTATATCATGTGGTAAGGTTTATAAGGAATTTGGGTAGTTAATATGAAGGTTTGAATGATCAAAAATGATGAAACCTGTAGTAGAAAAAATGCAAAAAACTGGGTTCGTATCTGGGCTATCGATCGATCGACCCCCTGCCTTCGATCGATTGACCTCCCCAGAATCCTTGAAGTTGTTTCTTTTTAATGCTT
Organism: Sambucus nigra; assembly: GCA_949130495.1. Taxonomy (NCBI): domain Eukaryota; kingdom Viridiplantae; phylum Streptophyta; class Magnoliopsida; order Dipsacales; family Adoxaceae; genus Sambucus; species Sambucus nigra. The sequence continues at coordinate 301,301,266 of OX422207.1, read as the reverse complement.
GTTCGTATCCCAACCCTGTTGTAAGTCTTTTGGTGATTATTATTTTGATATAATGGGACTTAGGAAGGTTCAGTAAGCCCTAGATAAGAATCGAATTAATTTGATTGGGATTTAATTGGTTTAGTATGATGTTAATTAAATTGAAAGAAATTTCGGTTGCTAGATTCTTGTGTTGGATTCTAATTGGTATTCATGAGGATTAAGGATAGGTCGAGTAGGGGAGATTTAATATAACATATGGGTAGCCTTAGTGTTAGAAGTTCGTTCGAACGAGGTCGTTTGAACGACCTGGGCAGGTCTTCTAACGAGATGGCAGTTTCAGCCCAGAAAATTCCAATTTCGTTTTTCTCAATTCTTGTCTCCTCTAAATCCACCCTAAATTAGTATGAATCTTCAAATATTTCCCCAAACCCTATGAACATGAACTCCAAATTTTCTTATGCCTAATTACTCATCATAAATCCATTTTTAAACATCATATGTAACTAATCAAGTATTAAATCAGTCCATTATCATACTACATGCAAATCCTAACCCAAATTCAAAGTTTCTCCAACAAATTTCATGGGTTTTCTTCAAAGAGATCAATATAAGTTACTTCCTACACTAAGCATGGAAGACATATTCAATGCATTAAAATACTAAATAACTTGCCTTAGGTTGTTCTTCAGAATTTGATGTTGGTGAATGAAGGTTGATTCTCTCCTTTCTCTACAAATTTTCTCCCAAGGTTGAAGATGGTGGTTATGGGTTTTCTTTTGGGAACCTCTTTCAACTCATCCTATAACTCCCGTAGCCCTATAACTTGCAAAATGATGGTAATGGGCTTAGTGGGTTACTAAATAATGTATAATTAACTCTTAAATTTTGTAGGCTTTAATCCCCAAAATTTCAAAATTACCAAAATACCATTTTAAGTTGCCGGTATGGCCCAAAAATGCCTCGGGACCCAAACTAAACCCCCGGCTAGTGTTTTCTGACTATTTTGACCCTTCCAGACTCGTTGGCGCACTCAAAATGACCATTCGGTTGATAAAAATAAAATTCACTTTTTAATTCAAATAATTTGATTTCTGACGCGACTGACATGCGCATCCCAACTAAATTTCCCAAATTGTTGTATTTCAGTCTCGCGAAAATTTTAATATTTTCAATATTCATACATTGCCATATATACACATCATAATCAAATACCAACTCACATCTTGTTAGTATCTATATTCGGATTAATTTTCAATTAATTTGCATTTAATTTAATTAATCCTTAAATAAATATCGATAAAAATACGGGGTATTACATGTTGTTGTTTGTGGTTCGAGAAATCCTTACTGAACCTTTAGTCCCCTATTCGGCGACCAGCGATGATGGGACATGATAGCAGAGTAATGCATTGCACCGCAGCTATGACTCGGGGTGCCTTATTATATATATATATATATATAATGAATTAAATGAATGTATATTATGGTTAAATCTATCTACTCTGTGATAATTGTAGATAACGGTGAATAGAGAAAGAGAATGGAATTAATTTAATGAATGTTTATTTTTATAGAATTGAAAAGCTTAATTCATATTAATGAGAAACGATTCATGTTAATGAGAAACGTATATGAATAATTATATGACGTATGGTATGGGACATACGGGGTTATGATATAGGATGGAATCATAATATGGAAACTACTGAGGAGGAACCATTAACTAGGAGGTTAATAGGAAACTTTAAGTCAGCACTCTAGATGAGAGGTGAGAATAGCAAGTGAGAGTTGGATACTACCATGTGCATAATAAATGCTTCATTGCACTTGTTAAATACTTGCTGTTTTAAAAATCATTTTTACAATCGGGCTCTGACCCATTTTCTTGCATATTTTCTTTTCTATTGTACTATCTATATCAGGTGTCCAGCAATAGGGACGCCAACCTTAGAGAATTATGACGAGCTATGGAGCTATGGAGTATTGCTTAGACGCCTATCGTCATTTGATTCACAGTGTTCTTTTAGTTAGGGCATGTCGCCCAAAGGAATTCAGTTATCTCTTTCCTATCTGAGTCAAATACTCTTATATTTGTGTCATTTTAATACACTTATTATTGTTGGGATTAATGTATTGGATAATTATTTGGGAATGTCTATTCCAAATGCATCTAAATTCTTTTGTGTTATCTGTTCGGTTATTAGTGTTGTAGAATAATATGTGTAGTGTTATTTGTAAACTAAAAAAATGGTTTTTGTTGAAATTAAAATTTGGAAAGTTTTTAACACCTGCTTAATTAGGTATTGAGTGAGTTGTAAATGTTTTCGACAGTGATGCTAAGAATGAGCCAACTGTATATTCTTTTTTAATTTGGTATGGGACTGGACATCCGGTATTTAATTAGGCGGGGTGTTACAGTAATGATCCCCTTGAGAACCACAACGGGTCAGTAGTGAAGAGAATCTTCCCAAAAGTATAACTCACATATAGAAATCCAGGGTTTTAAATTGATTCACATAAATAAGCGACAGTGATAATGGAGAATAAAATAGGTTTTTGACCTAAAGAAAATGAGTAATTTTGTAGCAAGTTTTTAGAAATCACACTTACAATAGTCCCTACAATTTTATGTAGGAAACAGGTATTGATAATGTGGCCCAAAATTCAAGGCGAATAGTCTCGTTCGAATGAAAACAAAGCATCGTTTGATTGAGAATAGATTATCATTTGAACGACACCATGGTCGTTTGAACGATAACCAAATCTCATTTGAACGAGCTTCAAATGTGACAAAACAGTTGCCCTTGTTACATGTTCAATTGAAAGAACCTTCCAACGACCACTTTGGACGAGGTTGAAATGTCGTTTGAACGAGGTTCTCATCTCATTAGAACGATTTAAGCATTTTTTGAAAAAATTTAATTCAGAAAAATGCCTTAATTTTAATAAAAATTACTCCTAAATATAAACGTAAACAAATTTAAAATCCTAAATTATTTATACCTTTATTTTTTTGAAGATCTTCTTAAATTTGGAGATGATTAAAATTGATTCTTCGTGACAACTCGAAACAATCGATAGCGGGATATGCCAAAAATGAAATGTAGCCAAAGCTATGAGCAAGTGATAGAAATCTTGCTAAGGTTTTCTCAATAGATACACCTGATTGGTGACTTTCAAAAAATCTTGCTAAGGTATTGGATAACTTTTATGATTCATTTATCTTTACAGCCTGTGATAGTAAGCATTCTTCTTGAAGCATCTCAACTCGTTGTGCCTACTATTGAGGTTGATCTAGATTTTATTGTTCATTCTCAATCATCCTCCTACAACGATTAAGGTTCCATGGCCAATATGCAGGTGGAAGAGAGTGAGTCTGGCTTTGAGTCTCTTTTGACAAACATAACACTAGTTCAGGTTTGTCAATAGGTTCTTGAGAATAACACTGTAATTCAATGCTCACTTCATTCTGTCCTAAATCAGCTTATGGTTTCTCATCCATAAACATTTATTACTAAATAGGTGAAAACTCACAACTTGATGATGGCTTATCTTTTACAATGGATAACTATTATTGTAGATGAGATTGAGCATACTTTACCACCTTCTCTTGAGAGATCTGTGATGAATCACTATATGGGAAATTTCAAAGTTTTGAGAAAATATGGTTTTGATTTTACTTGGCTAATCAACAAGCTGAGGAATCTGAAGAATCGTCAGTTAGAAGCCTTCCATTCTAGCTCTTTCAAAATTATAGAGGATCTTAAGATCAAAGAAGGCAAACTAAGAGAGCTTGCCTCTCATCTTGAGAAATGCGATCAAATGGTGACTTCCGTAGAGGAATATTTGGATACTACCAAAAGAGAGCATGAAACTATGCTTAAATGCAAGGCTAGCATTAAAGTGAATATTTATTCTATGTCTTAGAATCAATGAAAGGTTACTCAAGATATAGCTGCCTCAATTGGGAAGGATTTCTTTACTGTTTCCAACTTGGGATTTGTCTTAGAATAAAATCATTACCTTGTATCTCTAGGTAATAATTCCATATTGAATTGTAATTATCTTCACAGTGAAATATAAAGTAAACATTTGTTCTTGAAGCTCATTAGTAAACTTCATTTTTTTCTTGAATTCTTAGTTCACATATATTACAAACTGATGTGCTTCTTCATATTTCTTCAAGTACTAGATAAAAATGAAAATTACAAGTTTCTTTATCAAACATAATAAATTTTTAACCACTTATTGTTAACTTTGAAAGGCTTATTATCTTCAATCATTGAAATTAAATAATAGCGTGAATCATGTGTCTTTTTAATAACATATGATCCTTCACAATTTGCTCGAAGTTTTGGTAAAGGGAGTCCGCTAATGTGATTGACAACTTTCAAGACTAAATTACCCTCCAAAAATTTTCTTGGTCTCACCAAGCTTTCATAATCTTTTGAGAGTTGTTTCGTGTAGATTTGAAAGTGCTTCCTTGTGTTATTTATGTGTTCATTTAGGGATTTTAATTGAGCATTCCTACTCTAAGGAAGTATGTTGCTTTGCAAGGCATATCTGGTAGAAGGTACTTCTAACGCCACCTAAATGATTGCTTCAGCTCTATAAACTAATGAAAAAGATGTATAATATGTTAGCTTCCTCTTTGTTGTTAAATAGGACCATAAAACTATAGGCATCTTTTCATCCCATGCACCATGAAAGACTTCCATTATTTTGAATAACATGTTGACCAAAGTTTTATTTGTGGCTTATGTTAGACCATTAGTACCATTAAAAAGGGAAACAACAGGATCGGTGGCACAGTTCATTTGAGAATATACTGTTTATGGATTTGACATCCTCAAGGTTATTCTGTCAGATAATGGAACCCTATTTATCAATAAATAGGTGACAATATTAACTAAAAAATGCTCAATTATCCATCAAACTTCAACAGGGGATTATACGAAAGGTAAGTGTAAAAATTATATGGCATTGTCAAAGAATGTAGATCAATCAATGGATCAAGAATGAGGTTACCACGCAGCTATCAACCCTCTCATTTTTTTAACGAACTCAGCTGAATATTTCTCCATTGTTGGCCAATAATATCCAAGTGTCATAAGTTGATCATACAATTTGGCTCCTCCAATGTGAACCGGATTGTGACCTTGTTTAAGAACTTCCCATGCTTTCTCGATGGTGATTCATCGTAAAGACCTGTTGAAGTATTATCGTCGATAAATCTTTTCTTCCAGAAAATAGAACCTTGGGGCTCTTCTTCTAAGTGATATGGAATTTTCTTACTCCGTTAGAACAGCGCCATGATTGATGAAATAATGTAAGGCTGTCTCCAGTCCGTTTGAGCTATTAAAAAGTTACACTCAGCTTATTGGAAGAAACTTTGACACTTGGGCACATTCTCTTTGTACTGTTTCTAGATCTTTCATCATTAATGGACAAAAATACCCTTCTCTTTGAATTGTTCTATATAGAGGACTCTTGGTGGTATCAAAATGCTTCTCATGAGTTTCCTTATACCACATTTGAGCTTCTTTTAGGCCAATACATCTATCCCGCCATTTCCCCCAATTTTTATAGTACAAACTTCCTTGAAGAAAAAATAATTATGCTAACTCGATATGCTTTATCGAACCATCCCTTGTCTCTAACTGCTTTCTTATATTTCCTATACAATATGAGGCATAATTAGTAGGAAAGAGATAGAGTACAACGATGGAGTTGTACTACGATGGATCATGACAGTTATACACTCACCTTGTATAGCCATATTTTATGGAGTTTTGGCTTAGGCATTATCATGCCAATACATCATTCTTAAATGCCTCTCCATTTTGACCTCATAAAACTGGTCAATTAACCTCTATATGATTGTTTGGTAACGAAAAAGACTGAGGTGTTTCAGCTCATATTTTCCATTCACTTTCTTGACTACTAAGATGGAATCTCCTTTAGTAAAGAGGGAACGGATGCCTTTTTGAAGGGACTCGAGCAACCCTAAAATCAAAGCTTCGTATTATTCCTCATTATTAAAACAAATAAAGTCCAATCTAAAAGACAAATAAATCTCCTATTTTCCTTTAGATAAAATCGCACTAGCTCATCCTATGCCTTGGGCCTATGAGCCATTAAATCCATAGACCATTCCTCCAAGTATGCCTCACAAATGTTGGCTTGCAAACCATCACCCGGTATATTTTTATGAGGTGATTTGAACAAACCTGAAGGAAAGATAACCAACAAATTTACATAGGCTTGACTTTTAATAGCATGAGAAACCATGCACTTTAAATCATACTCATAGAGTATGAGCAACCACATTGATGCTATCTCAATGAAAATTTTTCTTGCCAACAAAAACTTGATTGGATCATATATTGTCACTATGTGAATAGTGAAAGATAACAAAAAAATGTCTAAGTTTCTAAGCCATAAATACTAAGGCCAAACAGTGCCTCTCAATGTTAATATACCTTGCCTCAGGACCATGAATATTTCTACTCGAGTATTATACATGTCTCTCTTATCCCTCAACCTTTTGCACCAGCAATTCACCAATAAACCTCAATGTAGAGGTTAGATATTGAAACAAAGGTACTCCTCCCTTTGGTGGGATCATCGTTTGAGGAGAACTGATCAATCTCTTAATCTTGTTAAAATATTCTCAGTGTGGTTCATCCCATTTGAACTTCATGGTGTTCCAAAGGATCTCCATCAATGGGTGAGTGATCTCAGATAAACCTTGAACCCTTTTCAAGTAATAAATCTTCTAAGGAAGCTCTTTAGATCTTTTTGGGTATTTGGACAAGGCATATAAAGAATAGCAAATCCATCTGCACTCCTTACTGATCCACCATAAAACCCAAGAATTTTCCACTCACTGCACCAAAATCACACTTGAGTGGGTTCATCTTTAGATTTTACTTCCTCCATCTGTTGAAAAATATTCCCAGGTCAAATAAGAGAGAATCCTCCTTCTTCGATTTAATAACTAGATCATCCACATAGAATTCCATAATGTCATGTAAAAGGTCATGAAAAATAACCATCATTATCCTTCGATAGGTTGCCCCTGCATTTTTAGACCAAGAGGCATTACATTGTACATGAAACTGCCAAAAGAAGTTCTAAAAGTTATCCTTTCTCAGTCATCTAGATCCATCTTGATTTAGTTGTGACTAGTTATACCATCCATGAAGTTATACATCTCATGACCAACGGTTGAATTGATTAAGTTATCGATTGAAGGTAAAGGAAACTCATATTTGGGGCAAGCTCTATTAAGATATCTAAAAGAAACACAAATATGATGTTTTGTTTTATCTTTCTTCCACACTGGCATAATGCTAAAAAGCCAAATTAGATGTTGAATTGGCTTGATAAATCCAGATGTCAACAATTTATGTGGCGAAATTGAGCATCCATGTAGATATGCCAATCCTTGTTATCGACTTTCGATTGCAATGCAAAAAAACCTAAACTATAACTACACTCTTTATGGGAGCATAGCAACCAGTCCGAGTATCAAAAATCCACAAAGAATATTTGATGAACTTTAATTGATTTATTCCTTCTGGAATAAAAGTGTAAAAGGTGATGATGGTTTAAAAGGAAAAAAGGGGAAAAGAGAAATACAACTAGATAAGAACAATAAAACAGGATTAGAGTCACATCCGCGCCATGGGATAAACAATGCGTAAAAGGGATTTTGGTTCAAAAACATATAATCGAGCATATTCAAATAATTATAGACATCAAAAATGAAGAAAATTAAATCAACAATGAAAGATTAAACATTTAATCAAAAATGGTCACACGTGGATTAATTTCACAATATCGTTATAAACACTCACATTGCATGACAAAGGAAGCTAAACGCCTAATATTCCAACTTTAATTCACGAGGTTTCAATTAAATGCATTTTGACCCAAAACCTAGATTTCAAAGCTCATGACCCATTAATGGCATAAATATAACCCCAACCCTTAAACTAGCTATAAGACTTAATTAAAGCAAGAAATAAAACTAATTTACCAAAGTATACAACTAATTAACCAACAAAAAGTAAATATAAGGCGAGTAAATAAGAGACAAGGAAAGAAATAAAGGAAATAAAGCATAAATACAATAAAAGAAGATAATGGATAATAAATAACTTACATAATTGGGTATAAACCCAAAAGGGGTGAAAGAGAGGGAAGATTCCAAAAATAAACCCCAAAAACTAAATAAAACTGAAACATATTTACAATACAAACAAAGTTTGGTTTATATAGTAATTGGGGAATCAAATAAAAGAAAAATGACATAGGAAAAATTGTCAAAGATCTAAGAGGATTGATCGACCGCGGCCATGGGGTGCTCGACCAATTGTAGTGAGAAATCCCCTATGTCGTTGATCATAGGAAAAAGCTGAAAGACCGATCAACCGGGGGCTCAGGGATGATCGACCGACACTTTTTTCTTGGGAGCTTTAGTCCATCATGGGAGAAAGGGTGTTTTATGGAATTATCTCTAACTTCTTCATCCAGACTCAAAACGATGTGTCGTTCATGGTCATGTAAATCTAACTCAACAAAATACGCTTCCATGGAATTATATTGAGCCGGAAATGAAGTATGAAATGACTAAAATGCCCTTGAAGTTGAATCTGATGACATAACTTCCTCGAAAAGGAACCAAACCGCACGTTAAGCATTATAATAACTACAAAAGCTCAATTATACCTCGTAAAGAATATAAACATATAAAATAGAGGTATTTTAGTTAACAAGCTTAAATATAGGCATAAGGAACACAAAAGCGCTAGAATGTATAAAGATAAAGGTCAGAAATGCGCAATATTCGTTGCATATCAGCAATCGTTCCACCTTAGCCTTGATTTTGAGATTTAATTTAGGCTTGTATGTTTTGTTTAATTTCTTGATCGATATTCCTAAAGGCGAAACATTCAATTTGTGACAACTCACTTCTTATTCTAAATTCAACATCTCAGTGTACTTCTAAGCAAAAACATCTTTGTACTCTCGAATGTGCTTGATCAGCTCTAGCTTCTTTACATCCTCTAAATATGTCGAAATGAAGACTATTCTTAGTTAATTATTACCTTCAGCTAAGTCAATATGTTCGTACTCTTGAACTTGAGGTTTTGGATGATCTTTCATACTATTATTGTCTAAAACTAGTATATGAATTTTTGGGCCTTAGATATGATATACAAATTATAAGCAATAACAAATAAAGAAATTATCACTACCTACATGCCAATTTTGGAAGAATAGAGAGGGATAAGAGAAAAGAAGGAAAATAGTGATTAACTTGGTTCAGCCTAAAGCGGTGCCCACATCCATAGGTGCAGTATTAATTGTAAAGATCTTAATTGGCAATCGTTATAAAAGGAATGAATACAGGTTCTCAAAAGTCTCTCTAGGGTTTTGAGTAGGGATATTATGTATAATATTTTTGGATCCTTTATCGCGTGGGATTGAGTGTTATTTATAGGTTGTTATCTTAGAGAGAGAGGTAATATAGTGGGACAGGTGGAGTGCCTTTATAAGTCGGGACGTTACACCCTTTATATGCTATGAAGTGAATAATCATGAGTAGGTTACAATGTTATTGGATTAACATAATTGTATGTATTATGTCACGTGATATAAGCTGGTTTAAGGTTAGCATAGACAAAGTTAATTAACACGGTTTATTGATGACGCGGCGCCGTCCAGCCAAGCAGAATTATAATTGAGCTGAATCGATTACTATTGCTGACTAGGTATAATAACCAGATCGAGCTCTTTCCAGTACCTCCTTGTGAGATGTGTCACTACTTAATTGGTCTATTTAATATCCCATATGTATTAAACCTTATTTATTATTGTAACTTATAGTAGTCCCCCTACCCCCTGCAATATTGTAACTTATCACTATTTTTATAACTTAAGTTTTCTCCCGTATGTATTAAACCTTATTTATGATTTGAAGGTACGTAACTACTTGAACTCTTAAGTTTTTAGGGTTTTATTCCATCTTTTTCAAGTTATTCGTAGTTATCTTTATCTATTATTCTTTTATTTTTAAATCGCATGGTACTTGGTCCTGATATTTGCAATCGTTTAGATAGACATTGAGTTATTTGGCCTAGGATTATGCCTTTTTTAGGGATTTTTTGGTTTATGGTCTTTGGGAAAAAACCATGACTTCATCGTTCCTATAGGCCCCAAATGTTACTATACCCTGATTTTATTAATTCTTAATGAGTTATGCACCCCACATGCTTAAATGGATAAAGTATTTGTCTAATTTAGAGGTTGATTATCTAGGTAATTTTTCCATGAGGTTTTCAAAGCCCCTACAAGTTATCCACCCCAAAGATGAGCCTCGACGCCCAAATTATACCCCTAAGGTAGCTTCTTCTGGCGATTCTGCCCAATTACCATCCGAAGTAGCATTCGAGGGTCCTAAATTTGAGGGACCAGAAGTAGCAAAACTAATGGGTATTGAGAATTTAACGAATACCATGTCAATGTCTACTGTAAATTTGGACTCTCCTCCTGAAAGATCCATGTTCGAAAAAGCAGCACCTGTAAGGCCTATCCCTTCCCCTTATCCTTTCGAAGAACCAGTTAATGGGGACTCTTCAAACTCTTATAACCCCTAAACTAATGACGACAGTTTGTATTCCTGTGATATCATAGAGGATGAATTGGATGGATTGAGGTAGAAATACAGTATTCTCATTAGCATTTCCATTATGTTGCCTACTAGTGAGGAGAGAGTTTATGACACTCCTTGTTCGGATGAAATCTGCCTTCCTCTATGGGCCCTTCAAGTCAGTCTCCACCTAAATTTACACCATGTTATCAGGTCCATTCTAAATAGTTATGGTGTTACCCTCACCCAGACACCACCCCCCCCCCCCCCACACACACACACATGCTTATAGGACTACTATAGGAGCTATGATGTTCTGGAATGCCCATAGTGGGTTTGACCTTTTCGGGGGATATGCCCACGACCTGAAAGACAATGCTAAGGCTCTTGCATGCTATTAATTTTCTCCCATGAGATCACACTTGAGAATGGTTAAATTCATCCAGACTAGTAATCATAGTTGGAAGGGTTAATTTGTGTTTGCAACGGGTGATTGGGAGTTCAGGAGCCATGAGAATAATAGGTCATATAAGGTTCCACATGAGTGGAACGAGTCGAAAAGAATAGATAAAACTTTTTTTTACTTTTTCTTTCATACTGCCTCTCTATAAGTTGTATTGTTTTAATTTCCTTGCTACCTGTTTCAGTGAAAAAGGCTCCAAATCTTCCACTTACAGTGCAAGATGTGGTAGAGGCTTATTGCGTACCCAATTCTCCCACATTTGAAGATTTATTTTCTGTGTTCAAATTCATAAGATCTGGATACCACACCCCTCGAGGTGTGGTTCCTCTAGTAGAGGTAGTAATCCCTTTGGAAGAAGGAGTGTTGTTTGGGACAAACTTAGAGACACAAGTCAATCATGGTGTTTAGGTCGAAGCTGAGACGAGTAATCATTTCTTTTACTCCTGCCCTTATTGTGTTTTTTAATTACTTTGTTAACTATTTATTCCCATGGTTCCTTTTCCCACCTCTTCATATCAACCTTCTGAATCTTCATTCGAAATGGCCCCTAGAAAACTTGAGCGGACTCAAATGGACCAGTATTATCATAGGAAGTTGGAGGCCAAGCAAAAAATAAAGGCCGATGCTGAGGCTCGGGCCAAGAAGAAGGTGGATACCCAAAAAAGAGCTGATGATGAGGATAGAAAGCAGGCAAAGGTTACAACTCAGCAGACGGCTGATGGTGAAGCTACCATAAGGGCCAAAGTGAAATGGAAAGCCCCCTATCCCCTATCCCCCATCCCTACTAGAGTAGGGGAAAATAGGCCACTTGAAAAATTAAAGCCTCAAGGTGATCCAAAAGTTCCAAGAGTTGGAGCCTCTATTGAGAGAGTGCAGATTAAAGGTGGACATTCATGTTATGGGGAGGTTGAATATTTTAAATTTGACCCTGCCCACTTGGTGACGTGAGATAATTTCAAAAAGGACCCCGATTCCATCTATTGGCACATGAACAATGCCATTGATCTTTATGGCTACCATTGTCATAATAAATATTTTGAGTTTCTAAAGAACTATTATCCGGATGCTCTATGGAGGCTGGCCCAGCATTGTCTTGCAGTGGTAAGTTTATCGTACTTAGTTTTATCTTGTATTTTCCACATTAATTAATTTTTTAACTCCCTCTTTTGTTGACAGAGCTCTATAGTCGCTACCATTTAGAGATAGGAGGCTTATCTTTAATGATATGGCATATGTGGAGCAGAAAATAACATATAGATAATGACCAAGAAAAACACTGAAGTTAAGAGTATCCTGTAGGATACAACGGACGTTCTGAAGAAAAGATGTACTAAGAAGGAGCAGAACGATGAGGAGGTCTTCATAAAAACAGTCTTTTTTAGCCAAGGTAAGGAGGAAGTCATCAAGTTGAAAGACTGAACCAGCACAGATGCTGTTAAGTTGAAGATATTGGAGGAGGCCTTGAAGAAGGCTAATAATAATTTGATAATGTCCAACCAAGATTTGGATATGGATAATAAAAACCTTGTGTAGGCTGAGAAAGCTTTTGAAAAGGCTAAGGAAAAAGCAATAGAGAAGTACAAACCCTTGGCCTGACCTTCTTTCTTAACGGCCATAAAAAATTAAAGAAAAGGGTTATAAAACACTACCCTGGCATAACTGTCGAAGTTAATAAGCGGGAGGGTGATGATGCAAAGGATACAACCCTCGATACTGAACAGTTACGGGCGGAGTCCACTTCCAAAGCTGATCAAAATGATGATGATGGCCAGGTCCCTGCCGATAAGACTGTTATTCTCGCTATTAGGGATGCTGTCATTATTGATGCCTTTGCCCCTACTTTAGCTCAAGATGTAGTTGCTACTGGAAATGTCCCCTTGGCTTAATCCTCAATGTTTGTGTTGAATGTTTTTTACTTAATTTGTGATGAACATTTGTATTTGGTACAATGTAATGAATACTTGCATTTATGCTTATTTAACTTTGAAATCAAATATATTCTTAACCTTCATGTATGCATGTTCTTTAAGTTTACATATTCTACCCATTATAACAACTTTTTTACTTCTGCGAACATATTTTATGACTAGTGTCATTTTGAAAAATATTTTCCCAAAGTAAATTTGATCAGATAATTTTTACCTACATAGTTTTAGTTTCAACTTACTAACTATTAGGTAGTTGAAATAGGTCTTATAGTAGTTTAGTCTTATGATCATGTGGTTGGTTGGTGCCTTCCTAATCTACCTTACTAACTGCCAGTTTTTTATGAACCTGGGTTGTCCTTGTCCTAGGCGCTATTCACACTTGTGCCAACTAATTGGTCATTCAGACGGATCTTGTCATCCTGACCAAGTGTTAGCATCAATCACCTAAAATAACCAAATGCACTAGGATTTATTCTTCCATTATTCATTGTCGGATTTTGTCATCCATATGACTGCAATGGATTTCCTAGATTTGTTAAACTTTGTGTTCGCAGTCTGTTCTAAAACTTGACTCTACATAAAGTCAAACTTGTTGTTCTTGACCTCTCCCAAGACGAAGTCATACATGATGTTTTTGGTAAATTATGTCGAGATGCGTTGTTGATATGTACATATCTCATACCCACAAAACATAGAAAGGATGGAAGTAACAACATTTTTGGGGGAAATTAGAACTTTTTACTCATCATCGAGTGGAATTACAAATAAGGAAAAACTTTATATTTTATTATTGATAGTACTTCCTCGGGTGTTCGGCATTCCACGGATTTTTAAATTACTCTCCTCTTATGGTATCAATCATGTATGTCATTAGTTGTATAACAGAAGATATTCTATATGGACCATGCCAGTTGGGTTCCAACTTTTTTCCTTTCTGGATTACCTTCTTTAGTACATAGTCCCCCTCTTTTAAAGTGCTTAATTTTATTCTTCTGTTGTAAAATCGAGTAGTTCCTTGCTGGTACGATGCCACTCTAAGCATTGTTTGTTTTATGACTTCCTCTTTTAAATCCAAATCCAATCTTATCATCAAGTCACTATGTAGAGATTCAAAATTAAGGATACGGTGACTAAGGAGACCGGTCTTTATTGGGACTACCCCTTCTGTTCCAAAAGCCAGCATTTAAGGGTTCTCACTAGTTGTTGTTCTTGGCATTATTTTGTACTCCCAAAGGACACTCTGGAGCTCATTTATCCAATTCCTCTTTATGTAGTCCAGCCTTTTTTCATCCCATCAAGAAAAGCCTTGTTGGTCACTTCTGTTTATCCATTACATTGTGGATGACCTAGTGAGGAGTGTAGTTTCTAGATTTTTAAGCGCATGCAATAGTATTCAAACTATTAGTTATCAAATTACATATTGTGGTTAGTGATGAAGGTGTATGACATCTCCTTGAGGCAAATAATGTTATTCTATATGAAATGGAATTCCTTTTCATATGGCATCTCTATTAGGGGATCAGCCTCTACCCATTTAGTGAAGTAGATCACTGCTAGCACTGAATACTTGAATCTTCCTCTAGTTTTTGGTAACTAGCCCACTAGATCTATCCCCCGCATTATAAACGTCCAAGGGGATGTGATCGGCATAAGCGATGCCCAGGAACTCTTATAGATTGAAGCATATTTTGGCACTTACTACATTTCCTCACGTAGATTGTGCAATTTGCGTTCATGGTGGCCAGTAATTTCTTGTGTGGCCACTCACTTTATAAGAGCAATATTTATGATTGCTCATTTTTTTTTTTTTTTGGCATATGTCATTAAATAAACACGACACTTAAATACATCTACGTCACTACTTCTCGGTACTTGAAAACTATATTGAAGGTAGTAAAAGATTTAAAGATTTTGTCATCTCAAAAACTTGGAAAAAGTATGTGTTGGGTGTGGTAAAGAGATTCTTAGTATTTTCTAGGGTTTTCTTATTTTTATGCGGTAATAATTTACTTAAAGGAACTCAAAAATTTTATAAGATTTTTTTTTAAAAAAATTTTCTACTTCATTTGAATGAAGCTCTCCTATGTTCGAACGAGATTTCCTTTTAATTCTACTAAGATCTCGTTAGTAGTGTAATTCGAATGAGTTTAATGTTATTTCAAATGAGATCCTTTTATGATTTCTCTGTAATCTCATTAGAAGATTTTGTTCAAAGTTGTTCAAACGAAATAAGGGAGTCCTTCGAACAACCTACCCCTTCGTTTGAACGATTGAAGAAGAATTTGTTTTTTAAATAATATCTTCCCATTATCTTTTGTGTTTATCCTTTTTATCTTCCCTTGTAAAAGGTCTGAACGGAATTAGATATTCTGAAAACATTTTTCTTAAAGAGAAACATCTTTTGAGTTCTCTTTTGTGATCAAAAGACCTTATATCAAAATCCTCACCCCCAAAACATATTCAAGATCACTTTTACCATCATCAAGAAGGTTTCTTTTGATACACTCGTGAAATGTATTTTTGCTACCGAAGAATAAGGAAAAAGGATGAATCGGTGGATACCGAAGGTAGATTTCTACCCGTGGACAGCTCTGGAGCTGAGTCGTATCTATTGGTATTTTAAAGACTATGTGCGTATGACTTAGTGTATCTAAGTGTTTTGTAAGTCAATTGTATTCGAAACTATGAATAGTGTTGATTAAAGGTTTTGCCCTGCAAAGGGATTTTTTTCTCATCTTGATTGTGTTTGTGTATGTTTGATCTGAAAATTGCAAATTTATATTTGAACACAATTTGCATGCACACCATAATTGATTAAAGATTAAAATTTGAATTTGTGTGTTGGGGAGTTTAATTAAATAAATCGATCCATTAGTCCGTGCGCACTCTCAAATTGGTATCAGAGTCGGTTGAACTAATTTAATGTGTATCCTTTTCGACAAATAATTTTTTATATCAATTTTTTTAAATTATATTTAAAAAGTCGGAATTTAATTGATAATTTATAATCGAATGCCGATTTTTTACCCACCTTGAGGATCGCAAGGAAGGTAAAGTCACTTTTAAATATGGTAGTAGGTCTAGTATTTTAGGGCGTGGATGTGTTGATATACCTAAATTCCCTAAACTAGACAATGTATTATACGTGAAAGGGTTGAAAGTGAACTTAATTAGCATAATCCAACTATGTGACGCAAACTTTACGATAAAGTTTGACCAGTCTAAATGCAATGTTTATGACCAATTCAATTAACTTTTACTACGAGGTGTGAGGACCGAAGATAATTGTTATGGGATTGTTCCCAAGTCCTCCTTTATGTGCTACAGTGCCATGGTTTATACTATGGGCCTTTGGCATCAACGACTAGGTCACATGAACTTTAGAGATATTGAGATATTAGTGAAAAAGGACCTAGTTCATGGCTTACCATCGCTTGGGAAACTAACTTCCTCAGTTTTTTGACCTTGCCAATAAGAAAAACAAATTCGATGCCCCCATTGAAAGCAGAATACCATTACCACCTCCTGTGTTTTTTAGTTTATTCACATGGATCTTATGAGTCATACTCGCTGGCAAAGATTAGTGGTAAGAGATATATTCTCATGATAGCTGATGACTTTTCTAGATATTCTATCATAGGATTCCTTGGAGAAAAGTCTGATGCGATTGAGTTCCTTACTACCAAGTGTTGTATCCTAAAAAACCAATACAAAGTCACTATTAATTGAATGCGTAGTCACAACGGCACTGAATTTAAAGAAACTAAAGTGGATAGCTATTGTGATTAAGTGGGCATCAAACATGAGTTTTTGGTCATTCATACTTCTCAATAAAATGGAATTACTGAGAGGAAGAACCAGACAATGTAAGAAATGGCTATATCCATGATTCTTGGGAGAGTATGCCTAGACATTTTTGGGCAAAGGAGGTGAGCACCGCAAACTATATGGTGAATGTACATATTTATCTGCACACACTTCACACACCTTATGAGTTATGGACATGGAAGAAGCCCAACCTATCGTATTTCTATGTCTCTAGGAGTACTTGCTACATATTGATAGATAGAGAGCACTTAGGAAAGTTTGACCCCCGAAGGGATGAGGGGATATTTTTAGGATATTCATCGATGAGTAAGGCTTATAGGGTTTTTAACCTTGCTATATCTAAGTTTACGTAGTTAATAAATGTTATGATTAGAGATGATGAGATACTGATACTTATTGATCCTAGTGTGAGGATTATGCACCCCCTAGTGAAGATCCCATCCTTCCTCATACTACCACAGTGGACCTCATGCTTGATTTAGGGGAGACACCATCTTGGGTTCAAAAGAGTCATGACCCTTTCATTATACTTCATGATCCTACACTAGGCGTCAAGACTCGTGCTCAACTCAAAAATGTGGTTACTTGTGTGTGCTACACATCCTTAGTCGAGCCCAAGAATGTAAAAGAAGCACTCAAGGATGAGCATTCTGCCATATAAGATGAGTTGCTTCAGTTTCGTAAGAACGATGTCTGGGAGTTAGTCCCACAACCCTAGCGGGTCTAATGTGATAGGTACCAAGTGGATTTACAAGAATAAAATGTATGAGAATGGTACCATAGTTCAAAATAAAGCTAGGTGGGTTTCTCAAGGTTATACAAAGATTGAGGATGTAGACTTTGACGAGACAATTGCTCTTGTTTCTAGGCTTGAGTCAGTCCATTTACTATTCACCATAGCATGTCATCTACACTTCAAGTTATATAAGATGGATGTCAAGAGTTCCTTTATTAATGGCATTCTACAGGAAGGGGTTTACGTGGAACAGCCAAAAGGGTTTAAAGGCTCTAAGCACCCGGGACACTTCTATTATCTTGAGAAGGCCTTATATAGTTTGAAGCATGCACCCCGCGCTTAGTAGGAGAGGTTCACTTCTTATATCTTAGCTCGTGGATTTAAGAGAGTGGGAGTAGATAAGACGTTGTTTGTGAGGATATATAGTGATGTTATTTTGGTTGCCCAAGTCTATGTGGACGACATAGTCTTTGGATCCACGTGCTCTCGCCATGCTCACACCTTTGATGAGGAGATGAAAAGTGAGTTTAAGATGAGCATGGTAGGTGAGCTTACGGTCATTCTAGGTTTCTAGGCTCGTCAGCTTGAGGATGGTATAATCATATCTCAAGCTAAATAGGCAAGAGACATGGTGAAGAAGTTTGATCTAGACTCCATTGAGCACTCATGCACCCCTATGAGTACCTCGATAAAGCTTAGCAAAGATGCTTTAGGTAAGGGCGTAGAGCAAATCCTTTATCGTAGTATGATAGGTAATCTCCTCTACTTGGCCATTAGTCATCCCAATATTACCTTTAGTGTTAGAGTATGTGCGCGATACCGGGAATCTCCAAAAGAGTCATACTTACACAAATTTAAACGTATCATCAAATGAGTGAGTGGAACTCTTTCATGTGGTATTTTGTATTCCTTTGATACCGATGACCATTTGTCCACCTATTTGGATGTCGATTGGGCTGGAGATATAGATAGTTATAGGAGAACTTCAGGTGGGTGTTTCTATTTTGGGAGTGCTCTTGTATCTTGGTTGAGCATGAAGCAAAACTCCATATCTTCATCCACGACGGATTCTGAGTATGTTGTCATCGAGAGTCGTTTCACGCAACTCTTATGGATGAAGCAAATGTTGGAGGATTACGGTATTTCACAAGGCACGATGACTATTTCTTGTGATAATACGAGTGCAATCCATATTGCCAATAATTGTGTCCAACATTCGCGCACGAAGCATATTAGGATACGTGAGCACTTTATACGTGACATAGTTGAGGAGAAGGTCATTTTCTTGACCTTTGTGAGCACCAATCATCAGTTAGCCGACATATCATGAAACCTTTAGATGCACTTAGATTTGAGGATCTTAGAAATTCTTTAAGTATTTACACTGTTGACTGAGTTCGAATATTTGATTATCATGGTATATTTCGTATTCCTATTGATAAATTTTATTATCATTGTATCTATATTTTTTATTTTGATAATTTTAAAACAATCGAAAATAGATTTTTATTTTTCTACAAAATTTTGAAAAACACAAAAAGATTTTCGTTTTTTATGAAAAGGAGAAAAAGGAAAAAAGATTTTATTTTTGAAAAATCAAAAAGAGTTTTGTATTTTGTATCACCATATATGGATGAACATTTAAGATGTCCGGATCACCCATTCATTCCATATTTCCACGTGACCTTTTAATAGTGTTTTGACACATGATATCATTTCTATAGCGTGCTTAATAATGTGTCGTGTCATTATGTTGATCTTTGATGATTACTTTCTATATGTTGAACTCCCATTGTCCTTTAATGCACATGTTCACGAACTTATTTGAACATTTCACTTATTTCTCACTTGTCGAACACAATGTTCTCTTCTAAATTTTTCTTTATAATGAACCAAATGTAAAAGGACATAAAGATGTGCATGTTAGAACAATTTCCTTGATTAAATCATTTTTTCGAAAAATATTTTTATATGTGAAGAAATGAAATGGGGCTACGAAAGATAAAAATATTATTTGTGTGAAAAGCCAGTATTTGCATAAAATAGCCTAAAAAGATTAGAGGCGGAAAAAAACAGAAGTTCTAGGCCAATTTTTGATACATTGATGCTTCGTTACATATGAGCATGAATTTCTTCAAAAATCATTAAAATTTTATCATCATATATGTGAGATTTTGAGGGAGTTAAAGTCTAAGATAATTGGGCTTGGACAATTAAAATGTTTCAGAAAAACATTACATAGTTTGGCGTCTTTGGTGTGAGAATCATTTGTGTTCATGACTTCTTGATTCCGTTGAGTCAACTTCATTTAAGTTCACTAATCTTCACACCTAAGGTAGACTTTGATGTCTTTCATTAGAGGTATCTCAAAACTTCATGCACACATGTTATGACGATAAATGTTGACTTACCTATGGAATATGTCACACCCCTACATTTCGCAATTCACGGTTCAGATTTTTCAATGTTAATCAATGGTGTATTATATTTGTTCCTTTTATACCTTTTATCTTAAAAAAATTTAAAAATTTCACAAATAGTCGGTATTCACATGCCTTTGAGATTATCATCATCTATGCTTACTTGATTACACTAGTGTTGATACCTTACTTCTTCATGTGATGACGATATTTCATGTTTAGTTTCGACTTCTTTGTCTATTACATATAAAAGGGGAAGAACAAATTAGGGGAGTTTTTATTTTATGTTTAAAACTCTTTCCATCACGGTATCTTTATTTATCTCATTTGTGTAGGACATTTCGCTTGGATGACAATCATTTGAACCCACACAGGATGAAGAGAATGTTTGCCAAAGGAAAGATCCAGTTTCATAATTGAAGACTTCCACATATTCTATATTCCATTTTCACTTATATTTAGGAAGGGTAGGTTATTGTATTAAGTCATAGGATTCAATTTGGCTTAGGATGGTGTTTTGTACCGTAATAGCCGAAGAGGGGGGTTTGTAAGAGAAATATTTATGGTTGCTCATTTTTTATATATTTTAGTTTGCTTTATCTCGTTACACAAGCATGACACCTAAACACATCTACGTCACTACTTCTCGGTACTTAAAGACTATGTTGAAGATAGTCAAAGACTTAAAGATTTGGTTATCTCAACAACTTGGAAGAAGTATGCGTTTATTGTGGTAAAAAGGTTCTGAGCATTTTCTGGGCATTTCTTATTTTTATGAGGTAATAATTTTCTTAAAGGAACTCAAAATTTTTATGAGAAAACTTTTTCAAAATTTCGCTGCTTCATTTGAATGAATCCCTCCCTTGTTTAAATGAGATTTCCTTTTAGTTCTACTAAGATCTCATTAGTAGTTTTGTTCAAATGAGTTTGACGTTATTTCAAATGAGATCCTTTTATAATTTCGCTATAATCTCATTAGAAGATTTTGTTCAAATTCGTTTGAACGAAATAAGGCAACCGTTCGAACGAACTACCCTTTCGTTCAAACGAACAGAGCAAAATTTATTTTTTTAAAGAACATCTCCCCATTATCTTTTGTTTTTATCCTTTTTATCTTCCCTTCTTCTAAAAGGGCGAATGGGATCAGATATTCTAGAACTCTTTTTCATAAATAAAATCATCTTTTGAGTTCTCTTTTGTAATCAAAAGACCTCATACCATCACTTTTACTAACATCAAGATGGTTTCTTCTGATACACTCTTGTATAGACTTTTATCTATGCCTGACATTGTGAAACGAGGTTTCACTACTGAAGAAGAAGGAAGAAGGTTAAATCGGTGGAAACCGAGTGTATATCGCTACCTATGGATGGCTTTGGAGCTAAGTCATATATGTTGGTGTTTTAAATATTATGCGCGTTTGTCTTAGTGTATCTAACTATTTTGTAAGTCGATTGTATTCAAAGCTGTCAATAGTGTTGATTAAAGGTTTTTTCATGCAAATGGATTTTTCCTCATCTTGATTGTGTTTTTTCATGTTTGATCTTAAAATTAAAAATCTATATTAGAACACAATTCGTATGCACACCATAATTAATTTAAGATTGGATTTGTGTGTTAGAGAATTTAATTAAATAAATTGATCCATTAGTTTATGCACACTCTCACACTCCGTCGGTGATCTACCAGTTGAATGTGATCCATAAGAACCTCCATGCACTTCTTTAATCAAGTCATTAACTTTAGCTAGATGGACACATTTGAGCAATGAGATGATGAACACTCATCTGAAAAAGATTCCTCCTAGCACATATCCCGTTGATTTATACCGTAGTCATATTGCTTCTTTAGGGTCTATTGGGACGATGCAAGTTTCTAGGTATGCTCGTATTAGCTCTATCTAGGATGGTCCAAGGTCCAGATCCATCACATTAACAATTGCCTCATCGGTGCTCCGATGCATGAGAATTTCCACTAGAACTATTCTTCTCATCTATGTCCTTATAGCAAATGCCAATCGAGCAAGTGCGTCTGCTAGGGAATTTTCTGCCCTTGGGATTTTGACCATCCAAACCGCGTGGAATTTTTCTAACCATCACTTGTTTTTTTCTATGTATTTTTCTATAGACACCTTTGTTCTCATAAATTCCTAGTACTTGGTTTACTATGAGTTGGGAGTCATTGTATGCCAATATCTATTCGGCACCGAGAGATGATGCCAGCCCAAATCTTGCTATGGGTGTTTCATATTGTAGGCCTCAAATTAGAATCTAGGGGAACATTCCATATCGATGTTATCTGATCTTATAATTATTAAACTTGATCCACTGCCAGTGATACAGGATGAGCCATCTATGAATATTTGCCAAAGAGGAGGCTCCTCTTCGAAATCTTCTTTGATTAAGTTTCCATATTTGAATATCTTTTTCATTTTCTCTAAGTCGTGATCAATTTTTTCTTTTTTGGCCGATGACTCTGGTACATTAGCATCCTAATTGGCTGGAATAATGGATGAGCTATCTCACACAAGACACTTCTTGTTTGGTCAAAATGGTGACCTCTCTTGTGAAGAAGTTTGGTCGGTCTAATTTAGGGTTGAGATCTCTTCCACAGAAGTCTGCTTTGCCACTTTCACTGCAGAGGTCTTTTCCGTATAAGTCTGCTCAACAGGTTTTTCTTCATAGGCGAATTTAGCGATAAAATTTGTCATAGTCTAGCCCTTGATTATCAGTTTTGGTTCGTATTGGAGGTTATACTCTCCTAATTCCATGGTCTAAGCCATCAGTCTGCCTGATTTCTCATGTTTATGAATGGTTTGGTGCAGAGGTAAGTTTATATAGACGACAATAGTATTGGCCTGGAAGTACGGCTTCATCCTTCAAGAAGCTTTAATTAAGGCCAATGCTAATTTTTCCAACCTAGGATACTGGATTTCATCTCCATAGTATACCTTGACGGTGTAATACACAGACTTTTGTACCCTTTCTTCTTATCAAACTAGAGCCATACTCATAGTCGATTTAGATACATCCAAGTATAGATAAAGCTTCTCACCCAAAATTAGCCTTAAAAGCAATGGTGCAGACTCTAAATACTAATTCAACTCTAGGAATGAAACTTCGTATTTGTCATTCCATTCAAAAGTTTTTCATAACACATTGAGAAATGGAAGATAATTTTTAGTGGCTCTGGAAACAAACATGTCCAGTGTCGCCAAGCATTCAGTTAGCCTTTGAACTTCTTTCTTGTTCGTTGGGGAATGCATATTGCTTAGCGCTTGAATCTTGTTAGGGTTGGCCTCAATTCCTCTTTGATTAACTATGAAGACTAGGAACATCCATTTTTCACCCCGAAGACAAACTTCATTGGGTTGAGCTTCATTTGATGTTTTTTCAACTGGTCGAAAGTCTATCGCAAATCTCATATGTGTTCAGCTTCCTTTTTTTCTCTTCGTGAGCATGTCATCTACGTACACGTCCATATTCTTACCAATTGATTCTTCGAATACTTCTTTCACCAAAATTTGTTAGGTTAATCTAGTGTTTTGAGCCTAAAAGGTATTATGTTGATGCAGTAGATACCTCAGTTAGTGATAAATGAGGTTTTTTTCTGATCATCTGACTTCATCTTGATTTGATTGTATTCTGAATAAGCATTCATGAAACTGAGCAAATTGTGCCCTGAAATAGCATTGATCAACTGGTCAATCCTTTATAAGGGGTTATGATCTATAGGACATGCTTTGTTCAAGTTGTCGAAGTCGACACACATTCTCCACTCATTATTCTTTTCCTGACCATCACCTTGCTGGAGAGACATTCCAAATATTTTATGTCCTCTATGAAATTTTCTTTCTATAATTTTTTCACTTCTTCATACACAACCATGTTCTTCTCCTAGCTGAATACACGCAATCTCCATTTAACCAGTTTAGCATCTTTGATTATAATCAACTCATGATAAATAAAATTCGAATCAATTTCTAGCATGTCTTCATAACTTCAAGCAAATATATTTTTTCACTTCCTCAAAAAGTCAATAAAATCTCTTTTAATATTAGGATCCAGTGATGAGCCGATCTGAACTGTTCTCTCTGGTGCTCTTCATTCAAGACAATTGACTCAATTTATTCAATAAACTGCCCTTTTAACCAATTTTTCCTTATTTTACGTATCTAACATTTTGATATGGTAGGTTGTTGTAAGTTTCTTCAGCTCCTCCTGACCCGTTGGGGTGTAATATGATTCTCTAATCTCAACTTAGTACCCTATTAACTACCTCGACCCCATAATGAGTGGGAATTTTAAACATTGTTTCACTGTAGAGGGAATGACTTCAAACTTCTTCAGCCTTACTCTGACAAATATGATGTTGTATGTTGAATGAACATTCTTGTTTAGGATGAAAAACGTATATTTTATGTTCCGTATGTTAGTCAGGTGTCGATCACCACTTCCAGTTCGACCATGCCCAGAGGGTACACTTTCTCTTTGAAAAACCCAATACGTGGACTATGATAAGTCTCTAGCTTGATGTCTTTCAACCCTAGGCCCTTGAAGCAGTTGTAAAATAAGACATCAACTAACCTGCCATTATCGACCAGGATCCTTGCCACTTTTCTCTTATGTACCGTTATTGTGACGACCAGAGGATGATTTTACGAATACAGTACGCTAGATAAATCATCCTTATAAAAATTAATAATTACGCGATATTTATTTACTTTCCTAGGGTGAGTATCCATATCACCAGTCAGGTTGATCTGTTTGATATGAGCACAAGCCTTTGGTTTATTGAGGTAGTCCTTTCTCTCTGCAGACTCGTCTCCACCGTCAGCATCTCCACCTGCAATAAAATTACACCCAAAAATAGATTATTTTAACCTCGTGCATAGGTTCTTTGGGTCTCTTAGAAATGTCTGAATCATATTTTGAATCGTTATTTCTTCCTCTTTTCTTCTTATTTACCTTTTTGTCAGGAGATTCTAATCGTCTCGTGGATTTCTACTCATCATTATGATCAGTTTAGCCTTCTTTGTATACATACTTTGATAGCTTTTATTGCCTAGTCAAATTCTTAATCTCGTTCTTTAGGTATATATAGTTATCTGTGTTGTTATTGTGATCCTTGTGGAACTCACAGTACCTGCTTTTATCCTTGATGTCTCAAGTCTTGTGTCTTATGGATCTTCTCAAGGATATGATGGCCATCGACCTCTAGGTAAGTATATTCATTGTATCTCTTTGGTTTGTCATCATTTTTGTCTTTCTTCTCTTTCTTCTATGAGTTTTTATTATTGTTAGTTTTGGAGATACTAACCTCTTTGGGAGCCATAGCTTCTTAGGCATTCATTATCTTAAATGCTTTGGCTAATAATTCCATCATGGTCCTGGGTGGTTCCTTAGCCAATGCCCAGTACAACCTCCCAGACAGCAAACCACTCATTAATGCAGCAATTTTTATCTTCTCATCATAGTCGATTACCTCTAGCTTCTCCTTGTACAAGCGGCTAATGAATTCGTTAGTAATCTAGTCAGCTTTTTAGTGAACGTTTAGCAGATGAGCCACTCTCTTACTAGGATTGCCTCTAAAACACAAGTTGTTAACAAAGAGCTTGGCCAGCTACTAAAAGTTTGATATCTGTCCTCGATGTAAACTGTTGCATGTGCTAACCCATGGATCATAGTAAAATGCTTGGCAGCGCATCTCATTTGGAATTGAGTAGATATCGTGGCAGCTTGGTATTATTCAATATGCAGTACTGGGTCAGTTTTTCCATTATACCTTGGGGTTATTACAGGTGGTTTGAACTTTTCATGCATAGCATAACTAACAAGTGACGGAATAAAAAGATATCCTTTCACAAAACCTTGGTGCAAGGGGATCTTTGATCTGATAATTTCTCCCAAATGATCCTCCAGTTATTGAATTGATCCCTTCCAAGGTTGGTCTTCCTGCTCAGCTTTATTTGGAACAATCTTGCCTGATCAACCTCAACTTTCTAATGATCTCTCTTCCTTGGAATATACTCAACTCTAGCCGATCATCGCACGCTCGTCCTAAACTTGACCAAGCATTCTATTTTCCTAGTGGGGGACATCATTGGCTCTTCTTTGTGTTCTCTAATATCTTTATGATTTACCCTCATAATTTATGCGGGCCTAGATGATCAAATTCAGAGCCTTTACACAGCCTTTCTAATAAAATTGGCCTATCCTCAGAGAAAGTCTGTTCATCATCATAACCAGTTGTCATGAAAGATGATGTGGTTCTCGAGTGATATGACCTATCATCTTGTGATCCAGAATACCTGGATTTACTTATGTCATCTCGTGAACCCAAATTCAGCCTCCTTGGGTTTTCCAGATCCCATTCATGATAAGCATGTTGCTTGTATCTATAGGGGGAGGAGGTAACATTTCACGCCTTCTGTCAGAGGCTTCTCTCCCAACTAAGGTGTTAGGATTGACGTTGGGTCTACTTTGATCGGTTTGGAGCATCTGGGTCAGTTACTTCACACTTTGCTAGATTACCTCTTGGCCCTTGGCTAGAATTATCAGAATACCCTATATATCGCCCATTCTAATAGGTATTAGGGGAATTTGAATCTATTGCACGTCTACTCTATGGGTTTTCTCCCATTTCACATAATTTGTTGATAAAAATAGAGTGTCTAAACCAAATTTGGTAGAAATTGGGCTAGGATGATTTCACAAAAATTAGACTTCTAGATACAAAATGGTAGGAAGCAATAAACAGCTTGTTGAACTTCCCACAAATGGAACCAATTTGTTATCATCTAAAACTAGTACATGAATTTTAGGGACTTAGCTATGATATACTAATTATAAGTAATAATAAGCAAAGAAATTATCACTACCAACATGCCAAATTGGGAAGAATAGATAGGGATGACAGACAAAGAAGGAAAACCGTGATTAATGCGG
Organism: Sambucus nigra; assembly: GCA_949130495.1. Taxonomy (NCBI): domain Eukaryota; kingdom Viridiplantae; phylum Streptophyta; class Magnoliopsida; order Dipsacales; family Adoxaceae; genus Sambucus; species Sambucus nigra. The sequence goes on along the minus strand of OX422207.1, from coordinate 301,274,302 downwards.
TTCAGTCCAAAGTGGTGACTAGGTCCACATTGCAGTAATGAATGTAAATATCTCAATGGGAAATATCCATAAAAGGAATGGATACAGGCTCTCAAAAGTCTCTTTAACACTATTCATTGATGACACAACACTATCCATCCGAGCAAAATTATAATTGAGCAAACCCGATTACTATTGTCAATCGGGTATAATAAGCAGACCGAGATCTTTCCAGCACCTCTTTGCCATATGTGCCACTACTTGATTAGTATATTGAATGTCCCTTATTTATGGTACAATCCATACATTAAGGTTCCTCTTCAATGTCTTCCAAAAACTCATGAATGTTAGAAATATCAATGAAAACACGTTGTTATTGATTATCTATCAAATAATTCTCATGTTTTGGGTCAGCTTCCTCAGATTCTTCGATCACTCGCTCACACCTTTAAAGGCGATAAATCACCCTTCCATCAGTGAGCATTAGTTTTTTATATTTTTTCTTTGAGTAAGCTGGCACCTTCCTTTTCTTAGGGCTTTCATGTTGCTCCCACGATATTCAATTAACACTACTGAAGGTGCTCTGCATTTTCACCTCTTTCCATCGATTCTATTTGTGGCTTCATTCTATCTCTAAGTTGTTAAGAAATAAAGTGACCTTTGGGAATGACCAACTTCCCTTGATCCACTTGTATTGCTTCATCAAAATTTTCTTCTTATTCCTTTGAAGATCCCAAACTTTCCTTGATCAAGGGCACTCACACTCCTTCGATATAACTTGTGAGAACATGTGCTTTCTCGTTTAACTTTATGTAGAAGGCAATATCAACTAAATGTGCTTCCTCCTTTGCAAAAGGCTTTTTGGTTGCTCAGATCACCACCTTGATTCCTTTAACATTAGCCTTTGCAAATTGGTCGTATGTCGAAGGAAATAAATCGCAGTTGTGTATCCAAACTCTTCCAATTAATATATAGTATGATGTGGTTGACTCAATCATGTGGAATTTTATGCTTGAAATGAGGTTGCCAATTCTTATTCCAACATTAACATAACTAATGGACTTGAAATTTCGGTTATGGTAACCAAGAATTGAGAGAGGTATTCAACTAACCTTGTCTCTGAGTATTGGTTCCATAAAATGAGCTAATAGGCATGATGTTTACCGAAGCACCCCCATCTAATAAAGATCTCGAGAAGGTTATCCCATTGATACGTGTTTTCACGTATAAAGGTCTATTATGCGGGTACCGAATTGATCGATCTGCATCAGAGAAAGTTATTACGGACATAAACTTTTGTATCGATCTAGCCATAGGTACTCTCCATCTCAGCAAAAAAATAACATTTTTCTTTACTATTTCCAAGATTGCCTGAGTTATCTTCAACCCTCTCTCTTGTGGCATAACAATTTGATCGAAGAATCATGAAAATTTTGGTTACTTCGACATATCTTAGTACTCTAAGCTTATATCCACCTCTTAATCTTTAACTTGGTGATTTTGCTCGCTACCTCTGTTAGTTGGATCATCTTAGGTAATTACCACATCGGCAATTTCTTGTAAACAACTAGCGTATATGATATGGAACTAATCTTCTTCTCTCATTTGACCTTTTTCTTTAACATCAAAAGTAATAACCATGTGTTCCCCATGGCCTAGCAATATATTACTTTTAACATTATGTTGAGGAATCTGCAAAATTCCCTCTGCCATGTGCTTGTTGATAATCTTCCTCACAGTAAAGCATGAAACCGTGGGATGAGAAATACGCCAATGAATCTGGCAATAATTGGGGTTAGCTTTAACCTCTGTGCTGGGAACATAAGGTGGAGATTTTCTAGGAGGAAAAACTAGTCCATCCACCATCATGATGTTATAACAACTCCATTATTCTCCAACACTGCAAGGCAATTGAGGTGGATCGTCCCGATCAAACATCCTCTTTTATTCTTCGTCTTCTCATTTTTGTCAGCTTCTTCACCTCTATCAGTGTACTTTACATGTGAAAACTAATCTATTTTAATTTCCTGACTAACTAGTTATTTCCAAGTCATATTAGTCATGATAGGGAGAGGTCAAATAACCAATCCAATATTTTTGTCCACCCTCGTGAAAGTTTTAAATATGCCTTCTCTACTCTCATTTATCAAATGACATATGTATTTCGACAGTAGTCCTTTTTTGCAAGTTTGTAGGAGCTTGCTCTCCGTTGTTACTTCTCTCATGTCTAGGGATCTTTCCTTAAACCTATTGATATAATCCATCAACTCTTCACCTAGTCTTTTTTTTCCATGAGAAAGTTGGGCTAGAGTGAACTCATTATCTACCAAAAATAATTTCTAAAGAAATTGAACATGCATGTCTTTCCATGTGGCCACACTCCTTAGGGCTAAGTGAGAGTACCATGTGTAAGTTTATCGATAAAAAATTTTTAAAACTCCCTTAAACGTAGATTTTTGTTGTTGCAATTAGCACCTAAGTGCTCAATAAATCTCTTCAAGTATTCCTTCGGATTACCCCCTCTTCCATTAAACTTATTAGAGATTGGAGGAATGTATACCTCAAGATAAGGCTCATCATGGTACTCTTCTGGGTAGGGAGTACGAAAATCGCTATAAATGGATTCTGGTTCACTAATTATTTGTGAGGATGATGCCAACATTTTCATCATTTCCCTTTTGACCTCCTTAATGGTCAAGGAAGTCGAAATAGGGTCTCCACTTCCTTTGTTGATGGTAGAGTAACCGAAGGTAATGGGGTAATAAATACTATATCTTCCACAATTGTTGCAACAGTGGGAGCAAGGTTAGTTATAATAGCGATGGACCTTCCAGTTTATGCTACTATGTAATGATCACTCTCGTTGAAGGAACTATTGATCATGCTATTGGAGTAATGAAGGAAATTGTATCCACTATGGAACCAAACATCTCCATTCCTTGTTGTCTTTGAAGAAACTCCATAAATTTGACCATTAGATTGGTCATTTAAGTGGGACCTGCGGCAGTACTTGTGGAAGCTTGTCGCACACTAGAATTCCCTATAACATCTATGAATGATGGAACCTCAGTAATTAGTGTACTTCTATAATGATTCCTAAGTATATATTTAGGGCTCAACAAGATATAAAAAGTACTAGATAATTGGAAATGATCTAAGTTATGAATATAAAGTCACAACATTGGGTTTTGACTTTGGAACAATGAGTAAAGCACTTAGGAATTCCTAAAAGTCTTGATTATCTATAAGTTTGATTACTTGAACCTATTAATCTCTTATATTACTCAAGATCCTTCTCTGAACCATTCTTAAACCTTTCTTTTATATGCAAGCTCTAAAAAAGAGAATGAGTGGACTGTAGTAGCATGGTTATGACATCTTTAAGGTCTGATGGTGTCAGTAAAGTGGTAGAGTGTTAGCTAAAGTATTCATAGGTGATGTAAGGTAGTTGTTGGTTGTATTAAATATGAATGTGGGATTTCAATGAGAGTGGGCTCGAATGGTGGAGGTGGGTGGAATAGTGTTCTTCTTTTACCTTACCCTGCCAGATTGGTTGTAGAAGCTCTATCGAAGGTCCTGGGTGTATGAAACTTCCTTGGGTCTTACCATAAGTTGATCTTGAGACATATGTAATGATATACCTTAACACTGAGAGTTAAGCGACCTCAGAAGGTCATTTCTCTTTTGTCTGAGGTTTGTTATGGACATCAGACTTGGTAGAACTATGGCGTTGAGGTCTCTAAGCTTGGTGGGGGAGACATGTTGGAATAACTGACCCTTCTATAAGTAAAGAGGTACAATTGAGGTCTGCTACATTATTATAACCTTTCCTTGAGGGCATCGGATGTCTTTGGGACAAAATAGTGGTATATCCGAGGTCAGAGGTCAAACTTAGGACATTTGTTCTTGCTTAATAGTAGTTGAGGGGTCTTAGAGCCTTTTAAATACCAAGTGTAATATATGGTATCACCAAGGTAATTCACATACACTTAAGTATATCACATGTATTCTCCGCACGTACCGATGAATGATTTCCCTAATAGGCAAGAGGTATATCGTGGAAGTCACACAAAATGAAGGAACCCTTATAATAACCTCCCATTCATAGCCCTTATATAAACGTTTATCCTAGGACACACATAACTAGATTACTGATTTTAACGTGAAATATGTTAAATTTTGGGGTCATTTTACCACCCGATTTTGCGCTCTTACACCTATTTTTAAAACATAACCTTATCCATGAGTCTGGAAACAAGTTAAACCATGTGTTTCATTACGAACCCTATTTTCTCTCAAGCTTGGTTCATGTTCGGCTTTTCTTTTTCAGCCTAGGTGAAACATAATATAAGTGAAAGATAATAATAACAAATACATTGAGGGGCTTGTCCCCCGTTTATCTCCTTCTTTAAAAATATTTCTATTTTTTTCAAAAATAAAGAAAAAAAAACTTTTCCTTCTCACGTGTGACCTTATTTCCCCTAGATTGGCATGGAACTTTTACTCATTATGGTTCGCTATCCAACAGCCTCAGAGTTTTACTTCATCCTCACTCTCACCCACTTCACAAGAAATAGGAAGGTCTTATCACAACTACCTCATGGACCTAATAAAGAAATAAATCTTTAACAATATATGATGGCTATGCTTGACCATATCTATACCAAGATTGATAGCTAGTAGTCAGATGTCAATGAGTTACAGATAAACAAAGCTTAGATCCCAGATATCTATAAACCAGAAATCATGACATATCAGAATGTCACCTTCCCTCTTGATACAGGTCAAGGATTTATCTCAATTTTGATCAGGTAAAACTCTCCGAGAACTTTATGGATTATACCCATAATTCCCTTATCCTAAAGCTTGTCTACCCTAGAAATTCAAAATTTTGGATATTGAGAAGTTCAAAGGAATTGAACCTCCCATTGTACCTCTATGCAACTATCTGCATATAATGAGTCTACTAGGGCCCAATAAATAAATAATGGCCAAAATATTTCAAAAAATCCTTAAAGAAAGCGAAGTTTATTTGTTCCTATCTCAGGAAGAATCCCATGTTCGAAGTTGGGAGGATGTCACCCGAGAGATAATTGTTAAATACAAGTATAATGAGAAATTCGAAGTGACTCGTTGTGGCCTTGAGTTGATAAAACAAGGACCCGGAGAATCTATCAACAACTTTATATTTATATGGAGAGATAATGTTAAAGCTATTACCAACTGCTCACCAGAGGAAGAGCAACTCATTATTGTGAAGAAGAACATCTTACTGCATATTAATACCATGGATAGTTAATACTATCCTCATTTTAGAGCTCTTTGAGAAGTCAGGGTAGAAATCAAAGAGAATGCCACCAGTCATGATATGAAAGTAGAATCAGAGATAAAAAAATAACTAAACCAGTTCACTCCCTGAAAGTTTGAGAACCCATCCACAGCCATCAACAACATATCCTCTAATCCAACCACTTCTTGGGCACTATAATCCACCTCCGCTTCCATCAAAAGAGATTATACGGAGCACCACGCTCCCTCTCCAAATTATATCAAGCCATTCTATCTCGTAATATCATAAAGTTATTGGACCCTCGTTCATTACCCGATCCACTTCTGAAAAGGGGGTGGTCCCTATGTGTGTTTCAAATCAAACCAATTTTTCACCAAAATTTATCCAACTTTTAATTAGCACCAAACCAAGTTGTGAAAAAAAAAACAATTCTTACTTTAAACCAATATTTATCTTGATTAATCCTAAACATGCATCTAGTGATTAAAGCAAGTAAAATAAAGTAAAGAATACTCACAACGCCGGGTATACGAGGAAAAAACCCAAAACGGGAAAACAACCTCGGACGGCCCAAGCCAGACAATCACTATGAACAAAGGTTTTACAACGACATATTAGCTTTACTCAATTACTCGATCCCCATGGGTCATGACGCTCCTTCTGATATTCTACCGTTCTTCAATAGTGCGCACGCAAAAATTCCGTCTTCTACGATACCTGTCCACAACACACGCATCTACGTATGTCTCGGTGTCCACCGAATGGCTTTGATACGTCTACAATGTTGAACAAGAATTCCTTCTCTTTTCTTCACCGCAAAACCTTGATGTTCAAGTGTAGAAAAAACCTTCTTGGTGAAGCAAGATCACATAAACATATAATAATCATATAATAATGATCACTCGGATCTTTGCAAACTCTAAGGTGTGTTTAAGCTTTGAAACCTTAGAAAAACTTGTGCAAAACTCGTACTGGAACATAAACTATTTTTCCAAAATGCGCACACATTTAATTCTGACGAAAACATGCTATAAATAGGAATTAAAAGACGCCTCGAAAACTATTTCGCTCGAACGAGAATGAATCATCGTTCGCGTGACAAGAGCATCTCGCTCGAACAAAGGACATATGTCGTTCGAACAACAGTCCTGTCAGTTTGACTTTTTGACTTTTTGTTTGAAACGTCTCTTCCAAAAGAGATCCAAATAAGTCAAACTCTATTTCGAGCTTATCAGAATAAATACGTAGTGTAAACATTTAAAACTTTACAAACATTTTAAAATATTTTCCTTATAAAAATTACATCCTTATCTTTTATTAAAACAATTCCGAGCACCATTAATTATACGCATTCATACCTCTATATTCTCGAAATGCAATTAACTTGAATGGGAATAAACTTGCACCAATTAAACTTCGGCATGATTAATTCTTTAAAGCTTTGCCGCAACGTCTTCAATTTCTTCAATACGTCATAGACCAAGTGGGATCCTGACAAAATAAAGTCTCCATATGACATATTACAAACACAGTTTTGTTCACGGAATTAAGTCAAAACAATACAGGGACACAATTTGAAATTTATGTCCTTACAACTTCCCATATACTTCTAGCATAACAAACACTACAATTTTTATTAGACCAATGACATAGCACTGATTAGTGACATCATCTCAATAATATTATACAAGGGATCATTGATAAAGGCATCATCTCCCCTCCGACAGGACCAAAGCTAAACACCACCTAAAATTCTTTACCTTCATACCAAGTTAGCGTGAATGCTAGACTGATTGATAAAGACTCATAATTATATCCCTCAACTCTGATAAAACCCATAAATAACCCTGTTACACACGCTCCTTTATATACATCACTAAATCCCCTTTGAACGTGCCCAATCAATTTGCTTCACCCTGAAATTGCCAATGAACGAGCACTAGCCCTGATGACAAGAGATATAATAGCAGTTTGAACCATGTTTGATACATAAAGAGTGAATTTTTCCAACCATCCTATAACAGATAAAGGAATTAAGATTGAAATTTTCACCAAAATTGACTCTTGAAGAGGAAAAATGTTCGAAGATAAGTGATCTTTACATGAAAGATCTAAAGTGTGCCCATTGATCCCATGAATGGTTTGTTTCTCCAGAAAAGTTCAACCTAGGTAATATTTTACACATCTTCATAGAGTAAAGTCTTAATAAAGGGAAATTTTATGAAGCTCTCGATCTCCTCATTACAATGAAATTCAAGGGATACTTGGTCCTATCAGAACCACTTATCTTCATCATAAGAAGATTTTTATTTGAAGAACTTGAGGTTATTGAATGTATAGAGTTCTCAAGATATAATCAAATAGCTACCATGGTATGGGGCGATAAATCTGATGTTTCAGATGAACCAGAAAATGAGCCTAGCAATGAAGCATCCATTATTCTTGCCTCCTTTTTGGGGTAAATCTCTTTCTAAAAACTAATGTTTAAAATCAATGAAGTCTCTGATATCCCTTAAGTAGGTGAAGAAACGTGATTCCTATCCTATCCTTCATCGGTGAAGCCATTGGCCTTCAAGTCCTCCTACTCCAACACGAAGATCATCGACAGTGATGAATCATTTGGCTTCACTAAATTGGGGATGGATATTTTCATGCTCCACATTGATTTTGAGGCATCCGCCCCACTAAGAATATTTTTTTGCTGATAAGCCTCTCCTTAATTGTTGGAGTATCTAGGCCAATAAGACCTTACCAACCAATAACCATACTAACCAACAACCCTGTCATTTATCAACTTGAGACCGAAACTATTTATTTTTTCATTTTTTTTATGTTAATGTAAACAATGCCTCCTTTGAGTATGTGTCTCACCATTGTTTTTCTAAAAGATAATATCAATGAAATATAGGTTGGTTGTGAGTATATTGTTGTGCATTATATTAATTGCATTGATTTGATTAACAAACAATTGATGAAGATGAATTAATGAATGGATAATTCTTAACTAAAATCAATAAAGAAAAAATAAAATAACATAACATGTTTCAATGCATGATGAGGAAACTAGTGTCATTAATCTTGGTTCTCATAGCAATCCACGTGAAATTAATGAGAAAGAATGATCACAATTCTAAGAGATTCTGGGGGAGTTTGTGGAAATCTTTACATGGTCCTACAATGACATGTCCGGTATTGATCCCAAAATCGTGCAATGCGAGAACTGCATACCCTGAATACAAGCCTATCAAGAAAACATTGTGAAAACTTTAACACAAATGGTCTCTCAACACTATAATAAAATTGGTTATTATGGACGACAAAAATCCATCCCTAAAAGCATTTTGACAACCCCAAAAGAGTATTTAGGAGAAATTTTGCAATGGCTAAAAATAGTCCTTTATACTCGGTGTCGCATATGTTTTAGGGATGGATTTCACCGTACTAAATTTTAATTCATGGACGCTTTGAATTTGGTAATAAGGATGGATTTTACCATCCCAAAAGGTATTCTCGTGAAAACATTTCGGCTCCCACGCAAATAAGAGGGATGATTTATTTGTCCCTAATAGTCCAAAGATTCTCAAAAAATAAGTAGGTCGGTTTATAACCATCCGAATTGATAAACCAATTAGGATGAAAAAATCGTCCAAAAAGGTATTCCTAATTGATAAAAAAAAAGGAGAGAGAGAGAGAGGGTTATAACCGTCCCAATTGATAAAAAAATGAGCAAAAAAGTTGTATTATTGTATGTTTTATGCTACAAATATAAATGACATTAATTTGTATTATAAGTCAAGTCATGCAACCACAAATTCAATACATCAAATTTATTTACTGAAATATGTATCCAACAACAAATTATTCCATTAAATTACATTGAAAAACTCGAAATAAACCTTTAAATCAATATGTACAACTAATTGTTGCATCCAAGTCAAAATACTTAAATGATTGAAAAACCATACTAATTAATAAGAAATGAAATTGTCAAAACAAAATTTGTCCCTAAATTGAGAAGATAAATATAGTAGCCACACTAAAAAAAACTTCTCTTAATGTTATACATATGGTATACACTCTCAAAAACTTATCTCTCTAACTGTTTGTACATAACCTACGATAAATAAATAATCATTCATCAAAATAACATTATAGTAAAGTAAAATAAGATCATAGTAAAATAAAATATTTGAATATATTAGTTAATCGTATCGATAGCTATTTATAATTTTTAATAAAATTCAATATTCTACTTTGGTTATACATGAAAACCAACCTGTTTAATCATCACAAAAACCCGCATGGCCATACCACATTAAAAACAACAATCTCAAATGTCAATAACACTAAATAAACAAATAACCTACCTAGTGTAAACCATTGACTTCTTCATGTGTTCCGCGTGAATAAAAGTTAACGTTAAAATATTATCCAGTAAAAAAGATAATATACAAGATATAAAAGATATCAATAATCAAATATTATTTACAAAGTTCTATTCCATAAGAAAAATTGCATATACTAAATGTCATAATAAAGTTAAAGTCTTGATATTTGAAAATCATCATCATATTCTAAAATTGGGAGTCCCATGACAACGTGATCAGTTCCTATGAGTAACATTGGTCACGTGCGAGTTATTCGTGCCCTTTATAGGGCCGTTTGGTGACCGTTTTGCATTTTCGCCCTCTAATGACAAGTTTTTAAGCCTAAGTCTTGAGATTAGTAAATTTTTATCATACTCTCAAGCCAAAAATCTCGTGATTACACGGTCAGTTCCTGTGAGTTACATTTGTCTCGTGCGAGGTGTTCATGCCTCTTATGAATGTCGTTTCGTGGTTGTTTTGCATTTTCACCCTTTAACGACATATTTTTAAGCATAAGTCTTGAGATTTGTAAATTTTCAGCATATTCTCAAAGAGGGAGTCCCGTAACTATGAAATCATTTCTAACAAGTTATATTGGCCTCGTACTAGGTGTACATGCCTCTTACGGGGTCGTTTGGTGGTTGCTTTGCATTTCACCCTTTAACGGCAAATTTTTAAGCCTAAGTCTAGATGTTTGTAAATTTTCATCATATTCTTAAACCGAGAGTCCCATGACTACGTGGTCAGTTCCTACGAGTTACACTAGTCCCGTGCGACGTGTCCATGCCTTTTACATGGCCATATGGGGATTGTTTTTGGTTTTTAACATCTAACAAAATGTTTACTCCCAAATCTATATATTTTAAAATTATCAACATATTCTAAAACCGAAAGTCCTAAGACTATGCAATAACTTCTTAAGACTTATATTAGTCTCGTGCGAGATGTTCGTGACTCTAATGGGGTTGTTTGGAAGATGTTTTGGATTTTCTACCTCTAATGGAATTTTTAAGCCCTAAGTTTAGATATTTGAAAATTATTGTTAGATTCTCAAATCGGGAGTTCTATGACTACGTGAACAATACCTACGAGTTACATTGGTCCCATTTGAGGTGTTCATGCATCTTACTGGGATGTCTAGTGGTTGTTGTGGGTTTTTGCCCTTTAATACGATATTTTTAAGCCTAAGTCTAGATATTCGCAAAGTACAATCATATTCTCAAATTAAGAGTCTCGCTACTACGCGATCAGTTTGTACAAGTTACATTGGTCTTGTACGAGGTGTCTGTGCCTCTAAAGGGGTTGTTTGACGATTATTTTGGGTTTTCATCCTCTATCGGCATGTTTTTAAGCCTAAGTATAAATATTTCCAAATTATCATCATATTTTCAAACCGAGACCTATGACTACGTGGTCAGTTCCTACGAGTTACGTTGGTCATGGGGGAGGTGCTCGTGTCGCTTACGAGGCCATTCGGGGCTATATTGGGTTTTCGACCTTTAATGACATGTTTTTAAGCCCAAGTTTAGATACTTACAAATTATTATCATATTCTCAAATTGGGATTTTCGTGACAATGCGGTTTATTTTTATGAGTAAAATTAGTCCCGAGCTAGATGTTCATGCCTTTTATGGGGCCGTTTGGGGGCAGTTTTGGATTTTCGCCCTTTAAAGGCATGTTTTTAAGCGTAAGTCTAGATATTTAAAAATTATTGTCAAATTCTCAAACCTGGAGTCCCGTGACTACGAGTTCAGTTCCTATGACTTACATTAGTCCCGTGCGAGGTATTCGTGCCTCTTACAGGACCGTATGGGTGTTGTTTTAGGTTTCGTCCTTTAACGTCGTGTTTAAGCCTAAGTCTAGATATTACAAAATTATCATCATATTCTCAAATAGAGACTCGTATGACTATACGGTCACTTCCTAAGAGTTACAATCGTCTTGTGCGAGGTGTTCGTCCCTTTAACGGGGCCTTTTTGGGGATGCTTTGGGCTTTCACCATGTAACAGCATGTTTTTAAGCCTAAGTCTACATATTTGTAAATCTTCATCATATTCACAAATCGAGAGTCTCATGACTATGTGATTAATTCCTACGAGTTACATTGGTCCCGTGCAAGCTGTTCATGACTTTTACTGGGCTATTTGATGGTTATTTTAGGTTTTCACTATTTAACGACATGTTTTTAAGCCTAAGACTAGATATTTGCATATTATCATCATATTCTCAAATACGGAGTTCGTGATTATGTAGTCAGTTTCTATGAGTTACCTTGGTACCGTGCGAGGTATTCGTGCCTTTTAAGGGGCCATTTGGGGGCTATTTTGGATTTTCACCCTCTAATGGCATATTTTTAAGACTAAAAATAAATATTTTCAAATAAGGAGTCCCGTGACTATGAGATTAATTCCTATGAGTTATATTAGTCTTGTGTGGGGTGTTCATGCCTCTAACAGTTGACGCCATATTTTTAAGCATAAGTCTAGATATTTGTAAATTATCATAATATTTACAAAAACGGGAGTCTCGTGGCTATGCAGTTAGTTCCTATGAGTTACATTTATCTCGTGCCATGTATTTGTGCCTCTTATGGGGCCGTTTGGGGATTGTTTTGGATTTTCACCCTCTAACGGCATGTTTTTAAGAATAAGTCTTGATATTTAAAAATTATTGTCATATTCTCAAACTAGGAGTCCCGTGACCACTCGGTCGGTTGCTATGAGTTACATTGATCCCGTGCGAGGTGTTTATGCCCCTTATGGGGTCGTGTGAGAGTTGTTTTGGGTTTTTAACCTCTAACGACATGTTTTTAAACCTAGGTCTAATTATTTACAAATTATTTTCATATTCTCAAATCGGGAGTCGAATGACTATGCAGTTAGTTCTTACGAGTTACATTGGCTTCGTGCGAGGTGTCCATGCCTCTTACAGGGCCATTTGGGGGATGTTTTGGGGTTTTGCCCTCTAACGACATGTTTTTAAGCCTAATTCTAGATATTTTAAAACTCTTGTCATATTCTCAAATTGGGACTCCAGTGATTATGCAATGAGTTCCAAAGAGTTACATTAGTCTCGTGTGAAGTGTCCGTGCCTCTTACGATGCCGTTTGGGGGTTATTTTAGATTGTTTTCCCTCTAACATCATGTTTTTAAGTCAAAGTCTAGATATTTGTAAATTATCGTCATACTATTAAATCGGGAGTCTTATGACTATGCAATCAGTTCCTATGAGTTGCATTGGTCCCGCGCGAGGTGTGTGTGCCTCTTATGCACTGTTTTGTGGTTATTTTAGGTTTTCGACCTTTAACGACATCTTTTGAAGCCTAAGTCTAAATATTTGCAAATTATCGTCATATTCTCAAATTGGGAGTCCTGTAACTACGTGATCAAGTTCATGCCTCTTACAAGGTTGTTTTGTATTTCGCCCTCTAACGGCATGTTTTTATGCCTAAGTCTATATATTTCTAAATTATCATCATATTTTCAAATCGAGAGTCCTATGACTATGCGACCAGTTCCTACTAGTTATATTAGTGTCGTGCGAGGTGCGTACATCTTATGAGGCTGCTTGGAGGCTATTTTGAATTTTCGACCTCTAAGGGTATATTTTTAAACCTAAGTCTAGATATTTGCAAATTATCATCATATTTTCAAATCGAGAGTCCCGTGACTAGGCGGTCAATTCCTATGGTCCCGTGCGAGTTATTCGTGTCTTTTATGGGGTTGTTTGGGGGTTACTTTGTAACACCCCGTAATATTTAGAAATAAATTGATGATTTTTATATTCAAAAAATATTGAAGTCTAAACATATGAGTACCATTCTAAGCATGTGAGAAAAGAAATAAACTGAAACAAAATTGAATATCCATAACGAAAGATATATGAATACTCTGATATTGTCCATGTGAGTCAAAACAACATTCTAACACAAATACTGTAGGTTATACAAAATAAACGAATAAGAATGTATATATCTTTCCTCTAGAACAAAAAATAAAAGAAATGATAAGTCTGTCATGTAGGTCAGTGACACCTAGATCCTAGCGTAGATCTGCAACAGAAGGATGAAGGACAGCAACACTATTGATTAAGGCTGCAAAACGAGTGGCCTCGGTCCTGAAAAGTTAAATCCACAATGTTAACAACAAGTTTAAAGAGAATAAAAGTATAATGGAAGTTATAATAAATCACAAATATACATCTACCTTTAACTTTTTGACATCTTTTCAAATTACCCCACCATGCAATGCTAATATCATGTGCATTTAAGATCTTAAATCCAAAGTGACCCCATGATTAAGTTTTATTCTACAATTATGAAATTAAAACATTGAAATTTAAGATAACACTACACTAATCAAAACAGGTGTTATGAAGCAATTAAGATAGTCTTAGAGTATAAGGATCACATAATTAAATCAAGAGACAAAGGCCTAGCTCTAATGCCTTTGGAGATCACTGACGCATTCCAAGTATCGTCTTAGATCGTCCCAAACCTAATACCTCATCAAGGAAAGGAATAAATCACCACGTCTACTCACCAATTATATAGCCTACCATACCCAAGGTTATATATAAAAAAATCATGTAATCCATCTCGTACATGGGTACCTAGATGTGTGACCCAAGGGTAAAAATTGACTAAGGCTTCTCTTCTACTCATCGAGGTACCATAACAATCTGTGTCATACGTGACCCCTTTAAATGGAATTCCCACTAAGTACATTCGACACGATTACTCACGCATGGTATGCATCATGTAAAGAACACCATAATTTATAACCATCTTAACCATGGAATTCGAGTACCGAACTAAATTCATTCACTTTAATTTCATTTAAAAAGGATTAAGGAATCCATTCATTATGTTACATCTAAGTCATACAAATCATACTTATAATAAGATAATATTCATCAATTTAGGTCTGGAGTTATCTCAAAAAGTTAAAAAAAGTGGAATTGCCAAATATTTGAAGGCAACGATCGATCGCGGGAGTAGGGTCGATCGACCGTGTGCTTTTCCCCCCTTACGGGATTTGTCTTTTCTAGCGCAACAAAATCCAATTCAATCCTCCATTAAAGATCATAAGACCTTCACATATGATCCATATAACATATATATAATGTATATACATATAAAACATGATTGGAACCCAATTATATCATCAAAATCCTAATAAAAGTTCAAGAACACAATTAAAACCTATTTTCTCTCTCAAGAACCCTAACATTAAAATTCTCAACCATTTGATTTCAATTATCTACATATCTTGCAATAAATATTTATATTTTGAATGGATTATAATAACAAATCCTAACTTAATCAAAATCTAACCAAAACACAATGATTATTGGAAAGATTCAATCAAAATAATGTTAAATCAATCCTAATTACTTCCTAATTGTGTTAGTTACGAAATTACTTGATTTAAATAATCTAAATCAGATTTTAATTACTTAGTTAGGTTTTTTATTCAAATGAATAGGTATAATTTACAACAAAATCACTTATACAAGAATTCAAATTAAACTTGCCTCCAATTATGTATAACTAGGGCTTAAATCTCCAAAATCTTATATCTTCCTTTTAGCCTTCTTCTTTATAAGATCTTAGATCCGCAACTTGTGTTTTGTGTTAAAATGAGCCTCATAATGGTTCACTAGTAACTATTAAAATCCATCTTGGTCTTCGGCCTAATTTAGGGTCTTAAGTAATAAATCTCAAAATGCCTCATTCTAAATAGTCTTAACCCTTATACTCCACAATCCTCTTAACAAATAATAGAAAATAACACATATCTTATTATTATACCTATTAATTATATTTTTTCTTGAATAATAATTAAATATTTATTAATATTTTTACTGACTCTAAATTCCCAAGTTTAAGCACACATAAGATTCTATTTATTATATAGGAAAAATACGGGGTATTACAATTTTGATTTTTCACCCTCTAATGGTATGTTTTTAAGCGTAAGTGTATATATATATATATATATATATATATATATATATATATATATATATATATATATATGTGTGTGTGTGTGTGTGTGTGTGTGTGTGTGTGTGTGTGTGTGTGAAAAGTTTCATCATATTCTCAAATTGGGAGTCCCGTAACTACGCGATTAATTCGTACGAGTTACATTTGTCCCGTACGAGAAGTTCCTGCCTCTTACAGGTTCGTATGGGGACTGTTTTGGATTTTCGACTTCTAAAGTCATGTTTTTAAATCTAAGTCGATATATTTAAAAATTAGCATCATATTCTCAAATCGGGATTCTTGTGACTACACAGAAAATTCCTATGAGTTACATTGGTCCCATGAGAGGTGTTCATACCTCTTACGAGGCCGTTTGGAAGCTATTTTAGGTTTTTGACCTCTAACGGCATGTTTTAAAGAGTATCTATAAATTTGAAAATTAGCAGCATGTTCTCAAATCGAGAGTCATGTGACTACACGGTCAGTATCTAAGATTTACATTGGTGTCGTGCAAGGTGTTTGTGCCTCTTACAGAGCCGTTTTGGATTTTCACCCTTTAATGGCATATTTTTAAGCGTAGGTATAGATATTTGGAAATTATCATCATATTCTCAAATTAGGAGTTCCGCGACTATGCAGTTAGTTCTTACGAGTTACATTTGTCTCATGCAAGGTGTCCGTGCCTCTTACGAGGTCGTATGGGGGGTTGTTTTTGGTTTTCGACTTCTAACATCATGTTTTCAAACCCAAGTCAAAATATTTTGAAATAATTATCATATTTTCAAATCAGGAGTCCCATGTTTAAGCTCTCAATTTCTACGAGTTACATTGGTTCTGTGCGAGGTGTTCGTGCCTCTTACGAGGTCATGTGGGGCTAAGCTCTCAATTTCTACGAGTTACATTGGTTTTGTGCGAGGTGTTCGTGCATCTTATGAGGCCATGTGGGGTAGACTTGGCAACATGTGTCGATTCATGTTTATGCCAGTTTTTATCGTGTTCGGGTCTTATCAGGTTCATGTCTAAACATGTGACTTTTTATCGTGTCAAAAAACCATGTTCAAACTTGACCAATTATCTTAACGTATCATGTCGTGTTCACCCGTTATTATCCATTGATATAATAATTTATTTTGAATCATATACAAGTTTGACATAGTAGCTCATTTGTTTACCATAATTAGACATGTTGTATGTAAAAATTATTCAACTACGTGGACCAATGAGAAACGGATTATCCTCCTACGTGATTATCTTCACACTACTTAATTTCTTGATCAACTCCAGTGACCAACCTCAAGAATACGAACCATTAATAATAGAAAAATTCACTCGAGTGGAATATCCAACAGCCTTTGTACACGTACCTGTGTATACCAACAGTCTTATTTATTGTATACGGATTTAAATTCCTGAATATAGAAAGGCAATTCATCTCTTGGGTTCCTAAATAATATAAATACATGATCTCCCATAGCTCAAAAGGATAATTGAATGAGGCACAAAATACTCAACCCAGAGCTATTGTAATCACCAGATATACTAAAAACAGTGGACGTAGGCTTTTCTTATAGCTGAACCACTTTAAAAACCTTATTTATTGTGTGTTGGCCCCGCTTGATTATCTTTATTTTACATGTGATTATAAAATTGGACCCACTCTATTTTTATACATCAACAAATTAGCGTCGTCTGTGGGAATTATTATTGGTCATCGTGCTCTACCTACTTCATTCACTTGTTCACCTTGGAGGTTCTCAGAGGAATGACAATTGTTCTTAAGAGCAGCCTTTCGGCTGTAGGTAATAATCCAAATCCAACTGCTCCTCCTAGTGTGGAAGATCTTCAAGGATTTTTACTCAACCTTGCTAAAGGGCAGGAGTCAGTTAGGCAGTTGGCTCACATGTTATAAGACAAGTACAATCATGTGCCATCTTGGAAAATGTGCCACCTCTACCCGCCAAAAATAAGATAAGTAGTTACTCCAGATCTTCTAATGACAGATCTTACCATCTGGGAGCAATATCATCAATTTAATCTACGGATTATTACGATGGTCGTTTTTTCTCTTCTGAATGACCGAGTGTGTTAGGACACTTAAGTAAGTCATCTGCCTTTAATCATTTGGGGCTCCGATCAGCCAAAGGTTATCACAGAGAGCCAGTTAGATCTCGCGAACACAAAGAAGGATCCATTAGGTCTACGGATATCATAAGAGGCTTTGTACGTGCTGAGCAGACTTCTCAGGAAGATATCTCAGCACATGTGCATAGTAAAGCTACCAAAGTTGCCTCAGCCAAGTGTAAACCAAAGAAGCATTCCAAAAAGGATCTATGCAGCGAGTAAAAGATCATTTGGAAGAAATTTCTAAGACTAAAAACCCTTTGTAGGGGAGTTTTATGAAGGGATCCCATTTCATCCAGGCTATTATGGATTACCCCACACCTTCTAAATTCAAGACACCAGTTATCACTCCCAACATGATGGGAAAATTGATCTAGTCCTCCATATTGAGCAATATCAAGTTGCTTATAATATATACTATGTTCCTAACGATATGCACTGCTAGGTATTCTCAAGTTCCATCACAAGCTCAGCCCAAATATGGTATAACAACCTACACAGATGGAAGATTTCTAGCTTCCTACAGTTGGTCGAGATGTTTATCGATAACTTCTGTTTTAAGGAAAAGCCAGTTAAGAGTGTCACTCATCTCTTGAGAATTCGTCAAAAGACCTGGAGAAACTACTCGAGAGTACATCACTCGCTTCAATAATGAGAAATTATACATGATTGATTATGAGGAGAAGACTTCCATCATAGTGTTGATGAGTGGATTGCTCATCAAAAAACTTTACTATGCAATGGCAAAACATCCTCTTACGACCATGACAGAATTAATGGCTAAGGGTAGGAAGATTATAAACGTCAAGGAGACAATGGACGCTAAAGAAGCTCCAAAGGTAAAGATTAAAAGCCAGAAAAGTTCAACCAAGAAGGATCAGAAAGATAAGAATATTGATAAAATCAAGAAGTATGATGAATATGCCCCCTCACTAAAGGTGTGCATCACATACTGGAGGATATTATGGGCAATAAAGAGTTAAATTGGCCTAGGAAATTGAAATCTCCTCCTAATAGGAGAAACAAATCTAAATATTTTGATTTTCATATAGATCAAGGGCACACCGCTGATAGTTGCATCACTCTGAAAAACGAAGTGGAAACTCTCATCCGTCGAGGGAAATTGACTAAATTTATTAATAGAATAGTGGTCGGGACACCAAAAGGAGGTCTACGTCACCTTGTAGAGGAAAAGATGATAAGAAAAGGGCTCGCACTGATGATTGTGAGGATAATACCGACCTATAGAAGAGACCCAAGGAACTAGAAGTTGAGGTGGGAATGATTTCTTTTACCTGTAATTTCATTATAGGAGACGTCGTTGGTAGCGGAGATGAGATAGCTAAGAGAAAGGCTTATCTAAATGAAGCCAAAAACTATTCTTCCATTAGGTAGATTGACCTGTCCAAGTACACAGATGGTCGGCCCAAGAAAGTGAACAAATATAAATTAATGATCGACTTCTCCAAGAATGATCTGAGCGGAGTATTGTATCTCGTGATGACCCACTGGTTATCACTTATCGAGTTCACCATGATAGAGTGGAAAGAATGCTCGTAGCCTTAGGCTATTGAAACAGGAGAAAAGTTTATCCCTTGGGGATAATCAGGCTGGATGTCTTGGTCGTCACTTGGCTAGCAAGTAAAAAGGAAAGGATTCACTTTTTCATATTGGATAAAAAAGTCCTTTAATCTTACAACATGATTCTCGATAGAGTTGGGATAAAGCATTTGGATACATCAGTGAATGAAGTTTCCTACTAACTATGGAATCAGCATAGCGAAAGGCAACCAAATGGAAGCTAGAGATTGTTATTACACTTCTATTGACCTGAATGAAGTGCATAAGAACACTACCACCTATCATATTGTCACCTATATCTTCGAAAGGAAGAAGATATGGTCAAGGGACATGTTATGGAGACAACATAGACCATTGTACTTGATGACAAAAAGGGCCATAGAACCACTCAAATTGTCTTGAACTTAACACCTTTCCTAAAATAGGAATTGATTATACTCCTTAGAGAGCGAAAGAACATTTTGCTTGGAGTCATGAGGATATACCAAGAATCGAACCTAATTTCATCGTCCATGAGCTCAACATCAATAAAGATTCCTAGTCGATCAAGCAAAAATGGAGAGTGTTTAGTCCTGAGAAGAACATGGAATCCAAGAGGAAGGGAAAAAATTACAGAGAGCCCAATTCATAGAGGATGTTAAATATCCCAGTTAGTTAGCCAGCGTAATAATGGTTAAAAAGAAGAATGATAAATGGCGTATGTGTGTAGACTTTACTGACCTCAACAAAGCATGCCCAAAGGATCATTTTTCTTTACCAAGGATTGATCAATTGGTAGATGCAACTACAGATCATGAGTTACTCAGCTTCATGGATGCCCATTCTAGTACATACTACTATAATATTTGGGGAGCAAATGCTGGAGTAACATACCAAAGGCTGGTGAACAAAGTTTTTTAAGATTAGATTGGCAAGAATGTATAGGAATATATGGATGACATGCTCACCAAGAGTAAGGTTTCAACTGACCACATTAAAGACTTGGCTCACACGTTTGACCAGTTGGAGAAGCACCAGATGAAACTCAACCTGACCAAATGCATATTTAGGGTACAAGAAGGAATGTTCTTGGGTTATATTGTGAACCAAAAGGGAATCAAAACCAATCTTGACAAGATAAAGGCTTTGATTGAGACATAATCTCCCACGTACAAGAAAGATGTGCAAAAACTGACTGGAAGAGTAGTAGTCCTCAACCGTTTTGTGTCCTAAGCAACAGAAAAGTGTCTTCCATTTTTGAAGGTGCTCAAAAATACCTTTGATTAGAATGACGAATGTGAGAAATCTTTTCTAGAGTTGAAGAGATATTTTAGGTCTTCACCACGACTCTCCCAACCAGTTTTGAGAGAAAGGTTATATTTGTTCTTGGTTGTTTCAGAGTCAGCTGTTAGTTATGCCTTGATCCGACCAGAAGGTGGAGTTCGAAAGCCTGCCTATAACACAAGAAAGGCATTTTGAGAAGAAAAAATCACGTATCCATGATTGGAAAAGCTAGCACTTTCACTTATTAAAGCCTTGCGATGGATGAGAACATATTTTCAAACACACACTATTGTAGTGTACACTAATTTGCAATTGCGTCAAGGTTTGCACAAACCAAAAAAGTTAGAAAGGTTGATGTCTTGGAAAATGGAGCTAAAGAAATATAAGATCATCTACGAGCCAAGGAACTCATTGAAGGGTAAAGCAATTAATTGTCTACGAGCCAAGGGCCAGCAGTAACATATTTTATTACAGAATTCACGTACCCAAAGGTGACCCATAACCCAAGTTTGACTGTCGAACATACTTCTTCGAAAGAGAGCTCAGCTCCAAAATAAACTGATATTATCATCGGCCAACTGGAAACATCAGTAGATGCCCAAGAAAAGGCTTAAAAATTAGTTGAATAAAGCAAGAAGATATTCAGATAGGGAGTACTATCAGAGGAAGATTTGTACAATGATATTCCATTTTGAAAATTATACATGGATGGATTTTCATGCGCCACTAATAGTGGAGAAGGTTTTATCATCAATAATATGCCCAAAGTGCACCCTCTTACTCAGAATGACTAACCTAGGCCAATCTCACAGTCGAATTGACAAGAAGCTTATGACAACCATCAGCAAGGTCATCTTTTATAAGGTCGGAACCTCATACACCAACCTCGATTGGCCATCAACCGAGGTCAACAGAATCTCATGGGCTCAAGTAGCTGCCAACATCATCATCTGCCTCAATCGCTGTTACAACTACCTCATACCTAACCTCGGCTAACCCTCTTGGCCGAGGTCATCATGGATATTGACAAGACAAAGCAACACTGTTGGACTTCACCAACCTCGTACTCGTCCAGGCTGAGGTTACATCAGTCAAGGATAAGGTTAAGCATTTACAAGCACATGTAAGGTTTGGAACACGTGGACAAATCTGTTATAACCGAATCATTCCCCTCACGTGAGGGAATATTGAGGCCATCATTATCTACATAAGATCATCCAGGTGTCATTTTCATACTGGTTCGATCCTCATGCACATGCTCATTTCATGCTTGGGGGTACATTACACCCTCAAGCACTATATATAGAGTTCATCCTCTACCTTGAAAAGGGATTAATAATTGTAGCCCTAGATAAAACTTTGTTGGTCTATACAGTAGAGAGATAAATCTTGATTGATTGTATCTATGGTCATTAGTGCCTTCATCTAGTGATATTACTCAGACGTAGGCCAGATTGGTTGAACCACTTATATATTAGTATTCATCCTCTTCTCCTCACCTCATTCTACTATATATATTCACTCTTGTGATGCCATTGTTATCACTATCTTGAGCTTGACAACACCTGACCTGGTGGTGCTATTTACAACATTATCATTTTTAGCGTCATCTGTGGGAAGGAGAAGATTCATCTCTTCCTTTTTGTAGCTTAACCTCACCGAAGACTCTGGTGGTAAACCAAGCCTCGCCCTTCGCATGAAGTTGTATCACCAACGAAAGAGGTACTTAAAGGTATCAAGCTCTCTAATATTTTCATTGCAAGCTCTTTAGTCTTAACATATGGCACTGGAGTTACCACCACCTCCTCCACCATCTGGTGTTGGAGGACCTAATTCCAGCCAGGCACCATCCCAGTTCAAGATGGCTGAGGTGGTGGCAGCCTTAAAGTCCTTGGCTGTAATTTCACAAGTGATGCAAGAGTAGTTTGCCCAGCTAAGCCAAAACATAATGAGACCACTTGGGGTTTCACCGGGGATGATTACTCCGACAGTTGCTCAACCACATCCTGAGGCCAGGGGACCACCTCAGGCACCGCGAAAAGACCAACCTACTCCTTAATTGAGGAGGGATATTGCTGACCCTAGGCGTTTACACCTGGGGAGGCAAGGAAACCCTTTACCTGAGGATAGGTATGATGACATTGAGGTAGAGGATGCTCCGACAGACTGTTGGGAGCCATATGAGGTCTCAAACAACACTGTACATCCTATACATCAGAGCTGAGGTCGGTGTGGAAGAAGAGATGGTGATTCACAACAAAGAGGGTCAGTTTTTTATCGCTTAAGTAGAGGGTCAGCCTTTGAGAGGCTCGGCCCAGTTAATGATCTGAGGTGGAGGATATCTAGGTCAAGGATCATAGATGGCTCACAAAGGGGAGGTGACGAACATCGGCCTCGTGATGGTCGACCCCCATATGGCCGAGACTGTGGTCAGGGGGAAGTCAACAGCCGAGTTACGCTGCTACTGGGGAACCCTCGTTTCACCCCTTGGAGGTGGCTGGGGACAACCTCGTCCAGGACGACGTTACCAGACCCTGGAATGATTCCATCCAAAGGCTTGAATAGAAGATAGGGAGCCTCATAAAAAGCCGAGACCCACTACAAAGGGGATTCTCATAGGTCTCCCCATTTATGGCAAGGATTATCAACTTCCCAACCCCTGCCAAATTTAAACCACAAATGGTGTCTCCCAAGTATGATGGTAGTACCAACCCAGTGCATCATATTGAGATGTATCATTTTAAGGTAGACATTTATTCAATCCCAGATGAGATGATGTGCCGATCTTTCTCAAGCACTTTAATGGGAGCTTCACATATTTGGTTCACTTCCCTTCCTAAAAATTATGTTGAGAACTTTAAGGATTTGGTTGAGCGTTTTACACACAACTTATGTTTTTGGGTAAGACCTCAGAAGAAGACAACCTATTTTCTCTATGAAAAGAAATGAAAGAATAAAAGCCTCAGAGACTACATCGAAGGGTTCAACAAGGAAAAGATTGAGGTAGAAGATTATGAAGAGAGTATAGCGATGACAGCCCTCATTGGAGGACTTCGGAAAGGAAACCTACTCTGGAAGCTTGCTGAAGGCACTCCTAAGTCTATGGACGAGCAGTTAGCAGCAGCTGGAAAGGTTATGAACATAGAAGAAGCAATGGCTGCGAAGTATGAGGATGAGAATGGAACTAGCAGTGGGAAACTTCAAAGGAAGAAGGATGGAAAGAAAAGGATTGCAGATGATAAGTTTGCACACTATACTCCTCTAACTGTGAGCTGAACACATCCTCAATGAAATAAAGAATGATAAATCCCTGATATGGCTGAAGAAGCTGAAGGCTCATCCACATAAAAGGAACAAGAACCTACGGTGTGAGTTCCACCAAGATCACGGCCATCTAACTGATAAGTGTTTTTCCCCGAAGGAAGATATTGAGAAAATGTTAAAGTCTGGAAAGATTAGAAAGTATGTGTATGGTAGAGACCTTAAGGGGGGAAGAGAAGACCCTAAAAGGGAGAGAAATGACAGATTCTGGGAAGATGTCCCTACTAGAAGAGATGAGGACTCAAATGATGATGACGATGACCCTGACCTCCCACCAAAAGACGATAATATCCCAGTAAAGAGGGTCGGTATGATTTCTTTCGGTGTGAGAACCATCTGTGGAGGACTAGGAGGAGGTGGCTCAGAGGTCGCTGATTGCAAGGCCCACATGGTAGAGGCCAAAGCGGTTACTAAGGCCGAGGTTATGAACTTAGCCTTTGCAGAGGTTAAACATGAGAGGAAAAAGAAGGTAGATATGGACACCCTCATGGTTGACTTATCATGACTTGACATAAAGGGTATCTTAGCTCCCCACGATGACCCTTTACTCATCACCACAAGGGTGCATGGGTGTGAAGTTCAAAGGATCCTCATTGATGGGGGTAGTTCTATAGACGTTATGTTTTAGCCCTATTTTAAGAGCCTAGGCCTCAGCAGATCTAGGCTTGTCCCTTATCATCATCCCTTGATTGGCTTCAGTGGTGAAAAGGTTCATCCATTGGTCATGTATAAAATGGATGTTAGAATGGGAGATGAATGACCTAAGAGGCTGACCAGAAAAATTAATTTCTTTGTGATGGATGAAAATGTCTTCTCATCTTACAACCTTATCATAGGACAAGTAGCCCTCAAGGAATTTGAGCTCGTGCCTTCAAAGGTCCACCAAATGCTAAAATTCCTGACTCCTTATGGAGTAGGGGAAGTGCAAGGTGACTAAACATCAGTACGTGAATGCTACTTCAACTCAGAGGAAGAGAGAGAGGCTCATAAGAGGGCAACAACCACGTACAACATCGACACACTTGATCCTAGAGATGAAACAAAGCTCAAAAAGGGAGAGGCCGCAGAGAAGATAGAATCCATTGTCCTCAATGAGGACAAGCCAAAAAAAACCATCCAAGTTGGAAAATCCCTAAGACCTGAGATCAAAGGGGAACTAGTAAAGTTGTTAAGGAAGAGGCAGAGTATCTTCGCATGGAACCATGAAGACATGCCAACTATTGATCCAGAGATTATGTGACATAAACTCAATATTGTAAGAGATGTTAAGCCCATCAAGCAGATAAAAAGAGTATACTCAAGGGAAAAGTATGATGTCATCAGAGATGAGTTTAGAAAGCTTGAAGAGGCCAAGTTTATCATAGAGGTCATATACCTTGAATGGTTATCTAACGCTATCATTGTGCCCAAAGCTAATGGAAAATGGAGGATGTGTGTAGATTTCACTAATTTAAACAAGTCTTGACCAAAAGACAGTTTTCTCCTACCTCGTATAGATCAGATGGTCGATGCCACAGCATGACATGAGCTCATGAGCTTCATGGATGCATATTCAGGGTACAATCAGATCTTCATGAACTCGGCAGACTCAGAGAATACAGCCTTCATTACAGACAAGGGGACCTATTGCTACAAGGTCATGACCTTTGGGCTAAAGAATGCAGGGGCCACTTACCAACATCTTATAAATAATATGTTCAAGGAAGAGATAGGCAAGTCCATGGAAGTGTATGTAAACAACATGTTTACAAAGTGTCTGAATGCCGACACTCATGTGGCCGACCTTGAAAGAACTTTTGATACCATGGACAAATACAAAATGAAGCTCAACCCGGCCAAATGTGTCTTCGGGGTAGGAGCAGGAAGTTTTGGGGCATCATTGTCAACCAAAGGGGAATAGAGGCTAACCCTGATAAGATTAAGGCTTTACTAGAAATGAAGACCCCTAGGACCATCAAAGACGTTCAGAGGCTAACCGGACGAGTTGTTGTACTTAATAGGTTTGTCTCAAGAGCCACAGATAAGTGTCTTCATTTTTTCAAACTTCTTAAAAAGGCCTTCGAATGGGATGAGGAATGTGACAAATCTTTCAAAGAGCTCAAGCCCTACCTCGGATCCCCTCTACTCCTATCTCGACCAATTCAGGGAGAAAAATTATACGTATATTTAGTTATCTCAGAGTCAGCTATCAGTACCACTATTGTAAGAGAAGAGGATGGAGTGAAGAGACCGGTGTACTTCAATAGAAAAGCTCTTCAAGGGTCTGAGAAAAGGTACCCTCGGATCGAAAAGTTAGCCTATGCCTTGATACATGCATCTAGGAAAATGAAGACACACTTCCAAGCCCACTCCATGGTTATCCTCACTGATTTCCCACTCAGACAGGTCCTCTTGGGCCATTGAGTTGGGGGAATATGACGTTATTTATAAACCCAGGGTTGCCATCAAGGGGAAAGCACTTGCAGACTTTGTATCCAAGTTTTCCAGGGAAGAGGCCGAGGTTTAGATTAATCAACAGGCTGCAGATGAACCAAATAGAAACATCTTCCAAGATCCCGACGAGGTTGAGTCAAGCAAAGCCAGAAAAAGAATAGTTGATAATGAGGAAGGCAGGTACCTCTTCAAGCAAGGGACCCTATCAGAGGGAAACTTCTCTTCAAATAAAGATTTTTGGAACCTCTTCGTCGATAGTGTTAGCACCAGATGGTACCGATATTGAATATGCGTTGAGTTTCACCTTCAAAGCTTCGAATAACGAGTCAGATTATGAGGCATTAATAGCAGGACTCTCCTCGGCAAAATCCCTTAGTGTCGGCTGTGACACCCCACCTAATAAAATACCGAGCGATCACTCCTATATCAAATTAAAACAGGAGTCTCATATGGTTCATTCTCAGCATCACTGTCGAAAACTAATTTAATTACTAATAACCTATTAGGATGGCGTCAAAAATTTTAATTAACTAAACTTTTTATCCAAACCATTCAAATCAATCCATCACAACAGTTTATATACAACAACTCAAATGAAAAATAATCGAACGCTCGGTACAGTAATACAACCAAATCGAATGCCGCACAAAAAGACAGTAGAGAATAAATGAATACAATTAGGCCATCGGCCCGAATGTTTCTACAATACCTCCTATCTAGATCTCAAGGATAGAAGCGTCTATAATAAACCTGCATGCATCCACATCTGCTGCAGCGAACGTCTGACTCGAAAGAATCATCATCCAAGCATCCCTGTGTATGTACACCTAATATATATAGATATAGCAAGAGAGGAAAATAGAGAAATGGGTCAGACCCGAGTTTGAAAATATTTTAACAAGTGCATAATTGCCATATTTTAAAAATATGAAATTTCTCATATTTAAATTGGTATCGCACTCTCGTGAGATACCCCTCACCCCTCTGCTAATAGTGCACAACTATCGCATACCTTTTAAAATAACTTAGTTAAGCTACCCTGCCTAACTAATTCCTTTCACCTATCTTCTAAAGATCCTCATTTTATGCCATCCCGTATATGTGAATAGTTCTCACTAGAACCTATGATCCATATAAATCTACAGGAAGGATAATATCACTTTGTTCATCCTTTAATATATTCTAAGTTATCGCCTAAGCTTATACATCAATAATCTCTCACTTATGATTCATCCTTTCATTATGAATAACTTTCACTACTTATTTACACTATTCACGTTTTAGTGATTATTAACCTCGTATATAATATTCTCATCTTTATATACGTATATCCCTATTTTTCTTCCGAATTTTATACTCCCGAAAGATTCAGAATTTATCTCAGATCCCATTCTTTATTATGTCCGTGTATATATTTTTCACATCTCATAAATATATATATACACTATACTATACATATCAAGTATACCCATACTTATATATCACACACTATATAAATATAATAACCATCCCCCAGAGCTATATCTCAATGGATGCAGTCTCTCAATGCTATCACCTTTCCTTGAAAGCCATATAACATTCACTAGTTATATAAATAATACAATTTTCTCCATGTATTTAATTACCGGTATATAATTATCTACTCCATTATATACGTAAAACCATATTACAACATTCACACATATGTTGAATATAATATAACCCATCCTCATGAGTAATAACTCACCGGATGTATTCTCTAAAGTGCTATCACACTAGGTATACTCACATAACCTAGTTATCCCAAGTCAGAATCGCTCACTAACTTGGCCAAAAATAAAAACATTGGAGGCAGTCATGTTCCTTCCCTGAAAGTGAGATAAGCCACTCACCCATATAACGGACGCTATGACCTGGGGATATACTCGCCCTACTCCTCAAGCTAGGGGATTCACCCACATCGCGCAACCTCCCCCGATAGCACTAGAGCATATAAATTAATAAATACCTAGTCACCGGTATTTATGAGCACACAATATATATATACTATCACACTATCGTATATATATAATAATTAGTTCCCTGCATTACCTTGCACAAAATCCGTAGCACTAGCCTTTAATTTTAAATAAATGTTAGACACCGATATTTATGAGCACACAATATATATATATACTATCACACTACTGTATATATATAATACTTAGTTCCCGGCATTACCGTGCACAAAATCCGTAGCACTAGCCTATAATTTCCTCCGAGTCTATGGTCCGACCCTAATTTTATTAATATACACATTAATTAATATAATACTTTCTCGAGTCTATAGTTCCGACTCTAATTTAATTAATATACACATTAAATAATATAATACTTTCCCGAGTCTATAGTTCCAACTCTAATTATTAATAATATCTACTCACTGATATTTATATGCACACGTCATATATATACACTATCGCACATCGTATATATATATATATATATATATATATATATATATATATATATATATATATATATATATATATATATATGAGAGCGGTTCTCATACATACCCTAGTTTGCATACCGCTGGCGCGGGCCAATTTTGATAAAATAGTAAAAAATATATTTTTGATCTAATTTTTTTTATATAGTTTTTAAATATTTCAGTAGGCCCATATAAAAAAAATCAGCTCAAAATGAATTTTTTTACTATTTTAAAAAAATCGGTCAAACTTTGTCAGTTTTTAACAAATTAAAACAACTTAAAAACTGACAAAGTTTGACCGATTTTTTTAAAATAGTAAAAATATTCATTTTGAGCTGATTATTTTTTATGGTCCTATTAAATGTTTATAAATCAGAAGAAAAAAAATCAGTCCAAAAATATTTTTTTTACTATTTTAAAAAAATGGTCCTCATTCAGAGTCCTCAAACAGGGACCTCACTTGATCCTTTTCCTATATATATATGAATATAAAATCTTCCGGCCTTACCATGTACTGAGTCCGTAACACTAGCCAACATATTCCCGAGTCTGTGGTCCGACTCTAATTATTAATTAATATACTCATTAATTAATTTATTGTCTCCTTGAGTCTATTGTCCGACTCTAATTTAATTAATATACACATTAATTAATTTAATATCTCCCTGGTGTCACATAACTAATGTACATAGACTTGCTCACCTGGTTTGAATTTCCATCTCTTAGAACGTACTCCTCAAAACTCCATTATAAAGAGAACGCTCCTAATTAAATAATATTCAACAATTTATTATCTCCTCCTATAATAAATTATTTCAGCTATAAGCTTTAATTAATTAATCCCCCATTAATTAATCTATTATCATGGCATCACTGAACCAAAATATCCGGACACCTCTTTGGTCCATAATACAATATCCTCAAATCTGGCTATTCATGCCTATTTCTCGTAGCATTAGCCTATAATCCCGAATATACATATTCGATTTAATTCCGTAAGTATTCACTTACTTATAATATGAATATAGCATCTCTTTTAAACTCAGGATATTAAGCTTATCACAACTGGCTCGTATCCCAATTACATTCGAAATTCTCATTCGAATCCCCAAGAGCCTTTATCCCATTAGACTCGTAAAAATCACAAAGTGTCACAACTTTAATTTTTTTTTTTTGGCAGTTTTCACACCTAAATACCTCTTTATGTATTATTCCTCACGAACACCCCTATTTGGATAAATCTTGGATTTTACTTTCAACTAACCCAAGGTACACACCAAAAAATTATTTAGAAGTCCCCACACTATTTTTAGGAACCCCAAATATTTATCTCCAAACAATTCTAGCCTTTATTTTTCCAATTTTCGGTTTGATTTCCGAGTTAAAGATTTCCATCTCGGAACTGCTTTCTTAGAAAAATCATATCAAATCGAAAAAAAATCAAAAAAATACGCAGTCAGCTCCGACGTGACCGTATCGAAAAGATCCTACAACTTTTGTGTTTTAACCGAGAGCTTAATCAGTTCTCTTCCTGGCCGAATCGACCCTGCAAGCTACTGCGTTACTATTCATCGTCTTCTCCAAAATCCCAAACCTCTATTAATACACCTCCGAGATTTTTATTTTCTCACTCATCATCATCCAACCTCAAACAACCATAACTACACACATAAAAAGGGTTCTAATCATCCTAGAACCCACATCCAACAATTAATTTAAATATATTCCCAAATTTCTCAAATTTGATATTATCCGGGGTTTATTCGTTAATCTTCCGAAAAACCCATTTTTGATTCACAAAACTCATCCCAAAAATCTTTATAGTTTTACACACCAACTATAATATGAGAAATAATCACACTAAATTAATAAAGCAAGTAAACACTTGCCTCGTGGATAAAATTCGACGACCTCGAGTCAAATCCCGCGGAGTTTGACCGAAAATCTCCTTTCTTCTTCCTCTTTTCCTTATTCTTCTTTCTCTCTTCTCTTTCTCTCTCTTAGGGCTTATAATTGGGGAAATAAGGCTTCTCCCCTTATAAATCCCGTTTTTAATCATATGAGCCTAATTAAAATGGCCCAAATACCCCTGAATGGGCTCGATTATGCCAAAAAATATCTCGTGACCCATTTACCACCCCTGGGTACACTTTTTTGACTATCTCAGTCCATCCGGACTCAATCGTGCACTCAGAATTGACATCTGAATTAATTTATAAAAGTACCTATCTCACACCCACATTAGTCTATACCAACTCCCGACTGAGATAAATAAATGTCACGTCACTTATACACATTATGACGTAAATAAATTTTTACTATTCACTTAGTACTTAAATTTCCCTAAATATTAACTATTCACTCTCCGATTAATATTTAAATAAATATTATCGTAACTAATTCAATTAAATTACGGCATGCAAGTAATTTAATATTTTCCGAATTAATTAAATATTACATGCACAGAAATACGGGGTGTTACATCGGCCAACTCCTAGTTCACAGTGACTCAAGGCTGGTCTATAACCAAATCCTGGGAGTATATGAGGCCAAAGATGAAAGGATGGCCAAATACCTAAAGAGGATTAGAATGATGCTAGAAAGATTCAAGAAAGTAAAGATGAAGACAATACCTCGGCTAGACAATAATAGAGAAGATTCACTCGTAAGGTTGGCCTCAGTAATAAGGACATACATAAGAAGAATAGTACTCGTTAAAATTCAGCTCAAGCCGACTATCGAAGAAGAAGAAGAAGTTTTCAGACCCTACCTCAATTTGAATATGGGACCCTCATGGATGGATCCTCTTATCAGGTACATCAGAGAGGGAGACCTACCAGAGTCGAACTCAGAAAGGAGAAAGATGAGGTTCAGAGCTTCCAAATTCTTAATTGTAGGAGATGTCTTGTATAAAAAGGGGTTCTTACTCCCTCTCCTCATATGTGTCCACCCTTTATATGTTCCACACATCTTGCACGATGTGCATGAGGGCTCTTGTTCTAGTCACAAAGGGGGAAGGCCGCTAGCTAAGAGGATAATCACTCAGGGGTACTAGTGGCTAACCTTGGCTAAAGATGCAGCTGCGTATGTGAAGAAGTGTGATAAGTGCCAAAGATTATCTACATCCCTCATCAATCTCATCAACCTATTAATTCAATCATCTCCCCTTGGCCATTTTCAATATAGGGCATTGACTTAGTAGGACCTTTGCCCAGAGTTGTAAACAGCTATCGGTTCTTAATATTGGCAATTAATTACTTCTCCAAATGGGTAGAGGTTGAGCCAATGATCATAATCACTGAGCAGAAGACCTTCCAGTTCATCTGGAAGAACATCGTATGCACGTATGGTCTTCCAAACACCCTCATTTCAGATAATGGAACCCCGTTCAAGAATGTTTCCTTAGAAAAATACTGCAAAAGAGTAGGGATCAAGCAGTTATTCTCTTCTCCTGGCTGACCCTAGGTAAATGGTCAAACCGAGGTCATAAACCCAACAATCCTTAATGGGATAAAAAAGCGGTTGGAAGACTCCAAAGGGAGATGGATAGAGGAGGTACATACTGTGTTATGGGCCTACAGGACGACAGCAAGGATGCCAATAGGAGAAACTCCATTTATGCTAGCCCGTGGCTCAGAAGTTGTTATCCCAACAGAGGTAGGACTCCTCACTCATAGAGTTCAGACCTATGACCCTCAGAGGAATGGGGAAGAGAGAAGACTTGAACTTAATTTGATCGAGGAAAGAAGAGAGGATACAGAGATGAGATAGGCAGCATACCAGTAGAGAACTGTGAAATTCTACAATCAAATGGTGAAATCAAGGCCTATAGTTATGGGAGACCTAGTCTTAAAGAAGACGTGGCCAAAGGTAAATAAACTCCATCTAAATTGGCAAGGTCCTTATAGGGTCATTGACGAGGTTGTGCCTGGTACCTACCAGCTAGAAAATCTTGAAGGAGAACCTTTCTCCAACCCTTGGAACGTCGATCATTTAAAGAAATATTACATATGATGTTACAGTTCTTATTTGTAATACGTGTATCAGTTTATACAGAGGATGTTAATGAAAAGATAGCAATGTTGTGCTGGTACTTTTATTATGTTTTTAAACATCATTTGCTTGGTGAAATATAAGGTAAAACATCATAATTTGTTGACCTCAGACCCTTTAAACATCATTTGTCTAGTGAAATATGAGGTAAGAAATCATAGTTTGGTGACCTCGGACCCTTTAAACATCATTAGTTTGGTGAAATATGAGGTAAAAACATCATAATTTGGTGACCTCAGACCTTAAACATCATTGGTTTGGTGAAAATTTGAGGGTAAACATCATAGTTTGGTGACCTCGGACCCTTTAAACATCATTAGTTTGGTGAAATATGTGGTAAAAACATAATAATTTGGTGACCTCGGGCCCTTCAAACATCATTAGTTTGGTGAAATATGAGGTAAACATCATAATTTGGTGATTTTAGACCCTTTAAACATCATCAGTTTGGTGAAATATAAGGTAAACATCATAATATGGTGACCTCAGACCTTAAACATCATTAATTTGGTGAAAATTTATGAGGATAAACATTATAATATGGTGAACTCAGACCTTAAACATCATTAGCTTGGTGAAAATTTGAGGGTAAACACCATAATATGGTGACTGCAGACCTTAAACATCATTAGTTTGGTAAACAATTAAGAGGTAAAACATCATAATATGGTGACCTCAAAACTTAAACATCATTAATTTGGTGAAAATTTGAGGGTTAACATCATAATCTGGTGACCGCAAACCTTAAACATCATTAGTTTGTCAAAAATTTATGAGGGTAAACATCATAATATGGTGACCTCAGACCTTGAACATTTAAGACAAATTTTAAGCAAAACATCGTATGAAGCAACAGAATCTGAAGAAGCTGGAGTAACGATTGTCATTAAAGAGATTCAGAGTTACAAATCAGGAGTATCAAGAGGCCATCAGAGTTCATAAAAATAAGAGGTACAGACAAAAGGAAAATTAAAATTATAACTTTGAAAAGCATCACAAGAAAAAGGCCTATGTTTCTACAGCTACAGCCGTATGGTCGGGGCCGACATTTGTCACTTCAACTCCATCATCATAATGGGTAGCATCTTCAGTTTCAGTGACTTTGAGAGGAGAAGTCTCGGTTGGAGTAGCATCAGCCTCCTCAACTTCTTACAAGGCCTGAGCAAACCGAGGGTCTCCAAAGTCGAGACGCACAAAATCTGATGCAGTCAAGACACCAAACTCACTCTCCTTTATGGCCTCCCATTTGCTAGTTGCTTTGATACCTCTTTTAAGATATTCAAAACCAAATCTTATAAATTCATCAGAGACCTTATAGTCTTTGATGGCCTTCTCTGTAGCATCTTCTAAAGTAGCCTTGACTGCAGCATCAACCTTAGACTGAAGGGCATCATCCTTAGCCTTCAGAGCTATATCAAGGTCCTTCTTGAGATTAGATATGTCATTGTCCCTCTGCTTGATAACTCCCTTCTGCCTTTTAACCTCTGCATTCAAAGAGGCCTGAACCTTCTCAGCTTCCTAACCCTTCTCTATAAAGGGAATCCTCTTTAGAGTCCAATCAACAAGGTGATGGAAAGAAAAGACACCCTGCAAAAGAAGGTCAGATGTAAGAATATATGAGATATAATTTCTAAAAAACTGAGGTTACACTTATGACTTATGAGCAAAAACTGGTACCTGAATTGACTTATGGAGAGAAAACTCGGCCAACAACGAGACGTCCAATGAGCGTAAGAAACTCTTATCCTCTTCAGTCATTATTATGCCGATAGCATTGGCAGCCTTCAAACTGTGGCCGATCAAGCTATCATTTATTTTAAGTTGATCTAGACGAGAAGCTAAGGCATCGTCTGTAGAAATAGGGATAACACGATCCCTGGCCTGAGCCTTACTCTGTCTCGTATGCTCTGGGTCGGCCATGGACTTCCTCTTTTTATTAGCTTCAGCCTTGGAGGTGCCGACGTTCATCTTGCTAGTAGGTGGGGGTACATTTTTGCCCCCCTTTCCTCCATTAACTTCACAAGACCAGGAGCAAACATTTCCCAAAGGTCGTCTGATATGCCTGCTGGGAGCTCTACAAAAGATAAGTATCTGAGTTAGTCAGTCAGAGATATAAAACATAAGAGGTACAACTTGTGTAAGAAAAATTAAGACTTACGAAGCTCTTCCAAGGGACCACCCCCTAAACCTGTCTGAGATAGGTAATATAGGGTCATCAGATGTTCATATTTAACAAGTCGACCCTTCTCGCCCTAACTGCGAAGGTCTTCAATATTTTTGTAATTGTCCTGGCTAATTCCAGGGTCATCTTTGGCAGCAAGGGAGACCTTCCCCCACCTCAGAAGGGTCCCTGGAACCGAAGTTCCATAGGCCTCATTTGAAATAAATTCACATGCCCTGAAAATAAAGAAATACTAAGGTTTCCAATTATGGTTCGAAGTTTGGGTAACTAAGAGCATTTTCTTCTCTGATTTCCTGGATAAGAAGTGGTAATAGCTAGGGTGGTTTTTAGCAGAGGAGGGAACATAACAACCAGTGAAAACCCTAACTATAAGGTCTGAGTGGTGGAAAGCCCTCCAAAGGATGATGGCCCCAGTCATAACCCTTCAGGAATTAGGGGATAATTGGGAAGGGGCAAGATTTATATGGGAGAGTATAGCCCTGATGGATGGATGGATGGATGGATGGATGGATAGGAAGATGAAAGCCCAACTTAAACATATTCTCATAAACGCAGATCTCTCCGTATCGTCCATCAAAGGCCCTCTCATCCCTCAGAGGTTTCCTAAGGATGATGGAAGAATTTATGGAATAGAGGTGCCTAAAAGTAAGAAGGTCGTACTCATTGACGGGACTCTCATACTCGGTCACCTCAGACGTATCAAGATCACTCTCCTCACCATCATCACTATCCCCAGTACCATCAGAATGGGCAGTTGTTGGAACACCCCCAGGGAACCTCTGAGCAAATTCGACCCCGGTGGCGGCCGACATGGGAATGGCATCAATGGGAGGGGGAAGTACCACACTCGGCCCTAAGATTTCAATATCAGAAGACCTATGTGAAGTGCTAGCACCTTGGTGAGACGAGGAAATAATTGAACCTCACCTCCCTCAGGAACCTCACCCTGTCTAGGAGAATAGTCCATAGCCTCTTGAAGAGAGTCTATAGATTCTCCTACTTCGGAGGTTGACATGGGATCTGAGGAAGATGACTCAAACTCAGACATTGGTGCAGGATCCTCGGGAACCTCTGCAGACTTAGTAGGTTCGACTGGCTCAAGGTATATAACCTTCAGGGGTGGAGGAAAGATGGGTATGAGGGAAAAGGCCTCAATCCTACGAGTTTCCTCTTGGGATAGATCTATTTGCCTAATTTTCTCAAAGGTCTTCTCACGAAGAGATGGGAACTCTTCTATCAGTCGGTACAAGGGTGTGAGCATAAGTGAGATGATACTACACTTGAAAGGAAGGACTCAAACCACAAAAAGGTACACAATTTAAAAGGACCCAAACTAAAGATCAAAAGGGGAAAGTTGGAAAGTCTCAAATGAAGAACACCAAGAATACTCAAGGGCAGGTCGTCGGAGAAGGTGATCGAAAGGCCACCGGTGAACCTAAAAAGGGTTGTTTAAGTCTAAAAAATACTCGGAGCAGCCTATAACAATCCCAAAACCACCTAATCGCTACAAGCCTAACCTAATAACCACTTGGCAGTGGTGGAAAGCTTCACCCAAAAAAGGAAAACCTTGCCGTGAATTCAGAAGTCCAAAACTGTGACTAAAAATGGAAAAGAAAGGTGGAAAATAATACATGGCTAGTCGCGAGAGAGAGAAGAAGAGGTTTGGAAGCGAAGGAAAACTCAATCACATTACAACAATGGAGGGCTTAAAGAGAGGCAGTTGTAGAAAACTTATGCGGGAGAAAATACGAAGAAGAAAGAGAATAAAGAGAGAGAAGAGGGTTTTAAACCTACTCAAAGATGGGGGGCGATTCCTAAAGCCCCCGTCATTGCCCTAGGGAACCCAAAAGAAAATTGTCAGAATAATATTACCTTGGGGAATGAGTTTGTCACTTTAATAAGTG
The DNA here is from genome assembly GCA_949130495.1 of Sambucus nigra. NCBI lineage: Eukaryota > Viridiplantae > Streptophyta > Magnoliopsida > Dipsacales > Adoxaceae > Sambucus > Sambucus nigra. Next base: position 301,237,369 of record OX422207.1, on the reverse strand, counting down.
ACATGTGTCAAAAAAACATTGGCACTCAAAGAGACTCAGCCTCGACCTAACACATATACCCCTCCATCGTCTATTCACATAGAAGACTAAGGGCTATGGGTGATTGATATGCCCAAAGTTCACCCTCTTACTCAGAATAACTAACCTCGGCCAGTCTCACAGCCGAGTTGACAAGAAGCTTATGATAACCATTAGCAAGATTATCTTTTATAAGGTTGGCACCTCGTACACCAACCTCGGTTGGCCATCAGCCGAGGTCAGCAGAGTCTCATGGGCTCAAGTAGCTGCCAATATCATCATCTGCCTCAGCCGACGTTACAACTACCTCATACCTAACCTCGGCCAGCCCTCTTGGCTGAGGTCATCATGGGCATTGATAAGACAAAGAAACACTGTCAGACTTCACCAACCTCGTACTCATCCAGGTCGAGGTTACATCAGTCAAGGATAAGGCCGAGCATTTACAAGCACATGTAAGGTTTGGAACACGTGGACAAATCAGTTATAATCAAATCATTTCCCTCACGTAAGGGAATATTGAGTCCATTATTATCTACATAAGATCAGTCAGGTGTCATTCTCATACTGGTTCGATCCTCATGCACATGCGCGTTGAATTCTTAGAGATACATTACACCCCTCAAGCACTATATATAGAGGTCATCCTCTACCTTGTAAAGGGATCAATAATTTCAACCCTAGCTAAAACTTTGTTGGTCTATACACTAGAGAGAGAAAGCTTAATTGATTTTATCTATGGCCATTAGTGCCTTCATCTAGTGATATTACTCACACACTCACAGTGGACATAGACCAGATTAGCTGAACCACTTATATACTAGTGTTCGTCCTCTTATCCTTACCTCATTCTACTATATATATATTCACTCTTGTGCTACCATTGTTATCACTAGCTTGAGCTTGACAATACCTTACCTGGTGGTGCTATTTACAGCATCATCAGTCAACACTCTTGATGACCTAGATGTGGAATACACTTTACATTTTCAGTTCTAGGCTTCTAACAGTGAGGCCAAGTATGAGGCGTTGATTACGGGTATGAAATTAGACTTATCACTGGGTGTCGAGCAGGTGATAGAACATAGTGATTCTCAACTCATTGTTAATCAAATGCTTTATATATATGGAGTTAAAGGATAACTTGTGATAAATTAATTGGATAAAGACATGGAGCTTATCTCTCGATTATTTGCAGTCAAGATGGTTTGAATCCCTAGAGCGAAGAACGCTTGCACTTGCTCGATTAGCATCAGTATCAAAGATAAAACTTAAACGAACCATTCCAATAAAGATCCTAACACATATAAGCATCAATGTGGAAGCTATCAACATTATCTCTATAGAATTCGGACCTTCTTGGATGGATCCGTTCAAAGACTATATTGACAAAGGGTTGTTTCCCTCCAACCAGAGAGAAGCCAGGAGGCTGAGATACAAAGCGACCAGTTATGCTTTGGGGAAAGGCATTTTATACATAAGGGGATACACTGTCTCCTTACCTCATTGTTTTTATCCCGACGAAGTGCATGACTTGATCATGGAGGTATATGAAGGCTCATGTAGAGCTCATTCACTGACCAATTACTGGTACAAAGAATAACTATGCAAGGCCATTATTAGTTGATGATGAAGGCAGTTTGTATTTCTTTTTCCATGAGTTTGATAAATGGCAGAAGCTCATTACTATTCATTAAAAAACCAGGGTTGTCCTAAGTCCCATCACCTCTCCTTGGCCATTCTCCATTTGGTGGATTGAGTTGGTCGGCGCATTATCGATAATAAAAGTAAGGTTTAAGTATTTAGTTCTAGCAGTGGATTACTTCACCGAATGAGTGAAGGCTAAGCCTTTTGTTGATATGCCTTATTGAAGAGTTTTTCAGTTCATATGGAAGAAAATCATATGTCTTATGCCTTCATCACTGATCATGGTACTCAATTTGATAATGAGGAGTTTGAGGAATATTTCATTTGTTATAAGATTTAAAAACTTCATTATGCACTTGGTCATCCATAATGCAATGGTCAGACAGAGGTCACTAATAAATTTTCTTAATGTGTGGAAGAAAAGGTTATATGATGATAAGGGGAACTGGATCAATGAGTTGTACATTATCCGTTGGGCTTACAGGACTACACTGAGAATGATAACAGAGACCTCGTACATGCTTGCTTTCGATACTGAGGCAATTGTACCAATTAAAATAGGTATACCGACTCATAGGGTATTTAATTTTGACTCCCCTAAGAGTGATCTTATGAGGATACTGGATCTATACATGATTGAAGAGGTTGGAGAGGATGTTGCACTTCGAATGGCTGCTTATCAACATTGAACTGCTAGATTTTACGACAAGAGGGTGAACCCAACCAACCCGAAATAAAGAGAATATGTCCTTCCTTAAGAAGGTAATCCACAAGGGAAATAAGTTGGAGCCCAACTAGCACGGTCCTTATCGCATCTCGATATCTATCCGACCAAGCACTTATTGCCTAGAAATGCTTGAAGAGGAAGAATTTAATAATCCATGGAATGACGACCACCTCTGAAAATATTATTAGTAATTTTGATTTGATGTAATCGTTTATCCAATTTGATGAATTTATGATTTCCTAACAATTATGCTTCCTTTTTTATGATTTGTTTATGTATGTGGTGATATACATCCACCACACTAACAAACTTTTCCAATTTCAAAATTCAAACTTTTCCAACTTCAAAAAAGTCAAACTTTTCCAACTTCAAAAAACTTTAGAAATTTCCTTTAAAATGCATGTTCGATTTCATCTTTGATAAGTGAAGAACAAGAAGTCAGTAAAACTTCGTGTATGACTTAAAGTTAAACACAAGAAGTTTTACTCGATTGGGTTAAACACAGGAATAAATATACATTCCTAACACACGGTCGTCAATCATAACTGATACAAACACCTAGCTCAACAAAACTTCTTACAGTTTTACCTAAGTGCATTAGTAAAATCTAAGGCATTATAAATTAGGTTCAGCACTGGACCAAACACTTACCATTTAAGCAGGTTACCCTGTCAGCAAGCCGATTAACTAATCACAAGCTTAAATAAAAGCTGAAATGTATTAACAAAAATACATAAAAGCAAAGTCTATTTTTTCCCAACACATGTTGTGTTACAATATGAAATTGTAAGAGGGTAGCTCTATTGGGATCTATGAATAACCAAAAAGGGTGAGGCGTGACCCACTCCAATGTATGCTACCTTCAAGGTTCTCAAGAACTTCTGGAGCATCTCTTGGTGAAACATTATCCTTTTGTTAAGAATGGAACCAAAGTAAGAACTATTCCCTGTAAGAAGACGAACTTCACAAGAATAATATTAACTTTTTCTCAAGAGAAAACTCCTAAGAGTGATGGTCGTCAGTGTGGAGTGAAAGAACAAGTCACTTAGCACTTATAGTGAGAGTAGGGAGAGAACACTAGGTGTCTGGGGTGATTTTGACAGAGTAATGGTATAACTTGATTTGTATCTCCCACTTTACCTTCCCCAAGAGTCTTATTTATACTTTGTCATTATGGCTGAGCTGGCACTTTTTTAGGTGCCAAAGCAGATAGGGTTAGTGAGGGAAAAGGTATGCAATATATCTTTTGTCCCTATCTGTGTGCAGCCGCATGTCCCCTCTGACAGGTGCCACCTGTTGTAAACCAAAGTCAAAAAGCAAATATACCTGTGCTTGAAGACAAAATATCTGATTTTGTAAATATTTTTTAAAACGGTAACTTGTTGTACAAACTTTGTGAAACTTGAAGAGGGGTTCAAGGACCACCTCCTCTAAAAAAAATTATAAACTTGAGCAGGAGCCTCAAGGACCACCTCCTCTAAAATCATTTATAGACTTAAGGAGAGGTTTCAAGGACCACCTCTTCTAAAATCATTTTATAATAAAATCATTTTATAATAAAATCATTTTATAAACTATTCGTCTCTTATGAGCAACCTCTTGGTTGATCACTTTAATTATGACTAGGTATGAATTGTGTGAGCACTGGGTGACCCCTAGGGTCTATCTACTAGTGTTCTCCTAGTCTTTAAATGCTAAGTGGTTGAGCTTGCTCAACAAACCTTGTTCATGAGCCACCAATCCAAAACTCTCAAAAGATCCCAACTTTCCTTTTTGAGCCCTGCTTGCTCAACCAGGCTACATGTACAAGAAAATGACATGTTAGTGCTTTAGAATACCTGTGAGTAACAAATATTGGGGAGGAGGATACTCTAGGTGGACCTCCTCGCCCACTAGTTCTACTCTGTAGGGAATTTGGATTTCTGAGGACGGGGAACTCCTCGTGGTGGTATTCCTCATTCATACTTTATTCATGTGAATTTTGAGCATTTGGGGACGAGTAGCCACTTGTAATGGGCCTCCTTGTCCAAACTTCATTTATGTGTTTTCTGAGTTGCTTGGGACGGGGAGCTCTTTCTAATGAGCCTCCTAGCCCAAATTCCAAGTTTATGACATCTGGTTATTTTAGGGTGAGGAGCCCTTCTTAACAAGACTCGTCGCCCAAGTTCAGTATTTTCGAATTTAGTGTCCATTGGGCTGAGGAGCCCTTTCTGGGGCGCCCAAATTATAATCATGTGATCTTTATAGAAATCGAGGCGGGTAGCCCTTTCTAAGTCCCTCCTTGCTCTAGCACTTAATTTTTTACCTGAAGGAGAATTGGGGGCGAGGAGGCCTTTCTGGGGCCCTCCTCGCCCAAGTTCTAATTCTTGTGAAATTTTGGGAAATTGGGGCGAGGAGACCTTCCTGGGCCCCTCCTCGCCCAAATTCTAATTTTGTGAATTTTGGGCATAGTTGGAAGCGAGGGGCTTTTTCTGCGGCCCTCCTCTCCCAAGTTCCAATTCTGTGAACTTTAGGAAAGTTAGGGGCGAGGTGCCCTTTATAGGGACCTCCTCACCCAAGTTTTAATTCTTGGTAGTGCTCATGGTGAGTCCATCCTTGCCAATTGGGCCTGCTTGCCCAAGCCTTTGAGTTATCAAGTGTGTAACCTTCTACATTAGTCCCCTTATACAAAAATATGTGTGCTGGGTATACCAAAGTTTTTTGTACGGAATGATTCATTATGTCTTGAAATATGAACCATCATTATTGCATTAGTTAGGCATGTCGCTTCAATCTGATTTTATGGTCTCGAAGTAGCACGTGTCACCTGAGGATCACACATCTCATCATTTGTAAAATATTCAGTCCTCTTTTTGATTGGCAGTCTGTGCGTATCTCAATAAGGCATAAAAAAAATTTAACTCTCCTTCCTTTTTACTTTGTCACTTGTTTTCAAAACGAAACAGTTCTTTAGATAGAGATGGAAAAGAATAAAAAGAAATAAAAAAAACTCAAGTCTCCATAGCCCCTGACCTCTCCTTCCTCTTTCACCACTGTAAATGGCTTCATCCTCATCCCAAAACCTTGCTTCCACCATTGCCACTGCCACTAGTGAGGTTCTAATGGGTATGGTACCTATTTCTGTCACCGTTTTGATGGTTTTGTCCATCAAAGCCACCGCCATCACCTCTGTAATTTTGGAGGGAAATTCTGAGGGTTTTGAAGGACTGACTGTTAGGATGCTTATGAGGAGGACTCCTTTGTCTGATGGAACGTCTATGGAGGAGAATTCCTCCCCCTCAACCATATAACCTATAGGGGCTTCCTCGTCTAAAGGACCCCTTACCATAGGGGCCTCCTCGACTGTTAAGATGCTGACCCCAACTGGGACCTCCTCGTCGAGGAGGCTCCTCTCCACAGGAGCAACTTCGTTACCCTCGCTTATGGTTTACTCCAAGTCTCAAAGGGATTACCTTGCTGCTCGTCAACAAATAGATTTTGGGCTTTATCGTCTGGCACCTTACTTTGGCATGGAGGATACCTTTATGACTTCCCTTGCTAATTTCGAGCAGGAGTTCACAGCTAGGATCAATGAGCGACCCCAAGTGGTTCTAGGTGAGTCCTTTGACTTTCCCATTGTTCTTCCCGATTGACAAGGGTGATTTTCCCTATTCCAATATTGAGGTCAAGGCATGTGGGGGTTCCATAGAGGAATGGGGTATTTGGGTGGACCATGTCTTATCCACCCCTTCGTACAAAGCTGTTATTGGGAGGTTGGGTCTTGTGACCACTATTAGTAGTCTCAAAGCTTGTTATATTGCCAATCAATAACATGCTTTTACTTTACTGACTTCTCGTTAGAGTAGGGATTCTCATACATTTATCACTGGCTGGGGGGAATTTACTATCACCTTAGAGGACATCTGTGAGTTGCTTGTTCTTCCCTACTTAGGGGATCATGTTCTTACTGATGGTTTTGAGGATGCTATCGAGGAGAAACTAGTGGGAGAGCTCCATGATGCTTTAGGTGAATGCTCAAAATATGCGTATATTAACTTGACTGGGACCATAAAACATTCTTTCACCAAATGGCAAAGATACTGGTTCAAGGATTTCGAGCAGGCGCCTAAGGGGAGAGATTGAGCAGGGCCTTAAGGAGTCAGGAAGGCCCAAAAATTAACTCCCCCTCACACTTGGTAAATTTTTTTGTCACTTTTATGAGTAGATTTCTTCTCCCTGGGAGGCCAGATGACTCTCCTCGTGAGCTTTTGTTCAAGATTTGTTTGAGTCTTGCTCGAGGGAGGGCAGTCCCCCTCGCATCTTTGACTTTGGGGTCTTTGTACACTTAGTTAGATAGGGCTCATGTGGATGTTGAGCTCTCTTGTGGTCGTTATGACGCTATCAATTTTGCCAACACTTTTCTCATTATGTCATTTGTTGATGTAAAAAATTAGATGATATCTAATTATTTAATCACAGATAAAATAAATGAGACAAAGAAGTTTTAAAGTGGTTCAGCCTTATAAGAATGGCCTACGTCCACTATTTCTGTTATTGATGACTATTTGGGAATTCTCGATTACAAGTTCAATCAAGAAATTTTGGTCCCTTTACAATGAGGGTAATACAATGTATTTATAGCCCTAAGGCTGTAATGTGAAAGGGTAATACATTAAAATACTGTACATGTGAAAGGGTAATACATTTAATGCCCCTTAAGTGTATACATCTGAATTATAAGCATTTAACCAACAGTCAAACTGTTGGTTATCCTGCTATTAATGCTTTGTTCGAGGTGCAGCTCGAACCGCCTAAGCTGCTCGGACCGCCTAAGGTCCTCGATAATCAAAAGTTCCTCGGTACTCAAAAGTTTCTCGGGGAGTTCTTGTAGGTCGGAGCGTCTTTGTTCCTCGGGGAAGCAGTGTTCCTCGTTGCAATATGGTTCCTCTGAGCGTCTGAGTTCCTCAGAAGTGTTTGTTGTTGCCACGTAGATTGCCACGTGTCTTCACTCAATTGGGCCATGTCAGCAGACTAAATTTGGTATCAACAGAAGCCACCAATGTTTCATAGTTCGAAATTTGAGGAGTGTGGAACATTCTTTCTCGGAATATGGTAGTTTTAAATGGTCCTCCTGATTTTTAGGAGTGTTTCCTTTGTATTTATTTTTCCTTCCAAATTCGTAGAATCAGGCTTTTTTGAATTTTTATAACCGCCTCGATCTCCGCATACTTTTTGTCCTTCTAGCCTCCGGTAGCATAATCGTTTCTTTTTGTAATCATTAACTTTACCGTTTCTCAAGATAAGGTATTTAAGCGTCACAAACAATCCCATCGTCTTCTACTTTTTCAAATTTGTATCTTCGAGTTTTCCATTGTCTTACTCTCTTGTGCGTTCATCCTTTTCATTGTTCGTTGTCAACAAATCCACTCTTTTTCTGTAAGATCTTCTTCCTTCTTCTTCATTTCCTTTATTCGTCATGGTTTACCTTGTTGAATCTCTTGATAAATTTCGTTCTGATTTTTCTATTCCTTCATGGGTTGTTCTGGAGAAACTTTTTGAACCTTCCTATTATTTTCGTTTGGCTGAGGGACATTGGTTCCACAGTCTCTTTATTGCTTAATGTGGCTTTTCTTTTCCGCCAAATCCTTTATGTCATTCTGTCAATATTTTGACGTTGTTCCTGCAAGAATAGCCCCCAATACATGGAGAATAGTTAATGGGGTTCATAGACTAAATCAAATTCATGGAACTCGCATAGGAATTCCTGAAATCATGTTTTGTTATAGATGGGTTGTTGGTGATAATACTTTTTATTTAAAAACTAGATTTTTAAATAGGGCTTTAGTGGTCAATCTCCCGGATGCCAATAGGGACTATTTTGAGCACGGGGTTGTTATAAAAAATTGGCAACATGCTCCCAGATGCCCTCCCTATGGCAATGGGATAGGTTATTTTTATTTCATTTTATTTATTTTGAAATTATGCTTCCTTTATGTTTGATAAAATGTGTCACTGATATTTTAATGTTGATTTATTTGCAGTTGACAACAAAAGAAAGTGTCCAAAAGAGGCAGACGTTAATATAAAGCACTTGAAACTTATCTGGAGTTTGCATCAGACTGTTGCCGACGAGCACATTAGGTCAGCTTCATATTTGCTGCAGTACAAGAGTTACACCTCCTCTTTCATTGCTCGTCCGGTGATAAGCGACGCAGAGCCAATACCTGCCTCTACAAGTTCTTCGCCTGAATCACATATTCCTTTGAGTGAAAGGATGAAGAAAAGAAGACCTTCCACCCTTTTTGAGAAACCTACCTCTGGTGCTGGAGAGGCAAAAAGAAGTAATTTTGACGTCCCAGGAGAGGGGATAAAGAAAATTGGTGCACCCCCTCCGGCTGCTCCTATGAAGGTTGTCGAGAAGCCCCCAGTGGCCCTGAGCAAGACTGATGCTCCAAAAGAAGTGATTGTTATATCACCGACCAAGAGTTCCTCCTTGGTCGAAACTATTCCTGTTACCCGGAGGAAGCTGAAGAAAATCTCCTCGGTCAATTTGGCTGAAACCATCTCTCAGCCCCCAACTACTGGAACTAGTGTTCCTACTTTTGTTCCCCCGAGCTCTCCCATGAGCTCGATGAAGACTTGGATCATTCCCAAGATCCAAGGTATTAAAGAAAACCTTTCTCGGGACATGGTTACCTCATTGGCTGCTCGCCATATTGCTTCTGTAAGTCTTATTGTTTTGAACTTTTCATCTTTCCCTTGTTATATATGTCTCTAACTTGCTTTCATTTTCTTTTCACAGTTGGTGAGTTGCTTTAATACAATTTTGAAGAAATATGAAGCTATTAAAGCTTCAAGCTCCTCATCTGGTGTGGAGGAAGCTCTGATGGGTATGACGCGATCTTTGGAAGATTCTCGTCAGAAGCATGATGCTGACAAGGCTGCTTGGGAGAAGAAACTTACCTCAACCGAGCAGGAGAAGGCTCAAGTTGTTTAAGTCTCCAAGGGGTTGGAGAAAAAAATAAATGATTTGGAGAAGAAGAATACAGAGCTCGAAAGGAAGCTCAAAAATGCTGGGGAGCTTGAAAATAAGCTCAAGGTTGCTGAGGAGGAGTTGGGTCAACTTCGGGAAGTAAGTCGGCAGAAGGAGGAAGTTGAGAATAAACTGAAGGCTGCTAAAAATCTTCTTTCCGAGAAGCTTTCCTCGGAGAAGTTAAAGAGGAAAGTGGCTGTGAAAAAATCTTTCAGCACTAGCTGGGATAACGGTTGGAACAAAGGCTTGGATGCCATGATGTCGCAAGTAGAATATGGCAGCCTCAAATACTTTAGAGATGGGTGGGTCGCTGCTCTACAAGAGATGAAAGTTGATGAAACTTCTGAACTATTTCAGCGGTACATCCCTGGTCCCCCTCCAACTCCTGAAGACGAAGAAGAGGACGAAGCTGCCTCTGAGGAGTCTTCCATGGTGATGGGAGATCAAGTTTCTCATCCCCCAGCCATCCAGCCTACTAACGAGGAACTTCAGCAACTCGCTTATTCATCCGAGAAACTACCAGCACTCCCCGAGCAACTTTATGTTCCCTCCGAGCAACCTACCTCCTCGTCCCAGCCTCCCGAGAAAGTTTTTGGAGAGAAGGAAAAGGTGTAGAGTTGTTCGGGTTTCTCTCTATTTTATTTTTCTTTGCCAAATGTAACCCTGAACATGTAACTCTGAACTTTATGATATAATAAAACTTGAACTTTTATTTATGCATACTTTTGTTTCTCCTCTTCATGCTCTGTTGGTACTCTTTATTGATTATTGATTTTTCTTCCTCTACTAGTTTCTGGCCAGGATGGAATTATTGTCTGCTCATGATACAAAGCTGTTACGGCAATGCAATGAATATTTTAAGGCTGGTCACACAGATCCGAGTGCAGCACAAATCGTCGACATCCTCAGCCAAGATGCTTCGGAATAGGCAATTGAAGCCTACCAATATTTGAAGTCTCTGCTTGATCGTGAAGTGGCCAATAATGTCACTTATTATGATATGATTGAGGATCTCCAAGGCACTCTTGAAGAACTTCAGCAACAATATAAGGAATCCACTGCCCTTTTGCACGAGGGGTACGAGAAGAAGTATCAGCAAATCATTGTCGATAAGGGATATGATAAACGATTTGCTTCTTACGATGTGAGGGAAAGAACTTTGAAAGCCAAGGTCGAGGAGCATAGGCAAATAGCCGAGTTGTTAGAGCAAGAAAATAACAACTTGCAAAGAGAAGTATCTCAATTAAAATCTGCATCTTCTACCTCAAATGCTTTGATCCCAGTGACTGACGAGGGATTCTCGTTCTTGGAGGTCGAGAACGCCAACTTGAGGGATGAGTTGGAAACCATGAAAAGAGCTGCCCCTTATACATCTTCTCGTGGACGAGCAAGAGCACCTCGGGGACGAGCAAGAGCTGCTCGGATTCCTGTCGATGAACAGAGGACTCAATCTGCTTTAGAGAACCAGGCCTTCCAGCTGATGGAGAAGAACCAGGCATTGGCTGAGATGTCTAAGAAAATTAGGGGCCTGAAAGAGCATCTTTCTGCGCAGAAGTCTGTCTTGGAGAATAAAAAAAAATTATCAAAAATCTCCATGAGCAGCTGGAAAGATTGACATATCAACTCCATAAGCAGCCTAGGGAGTTCTGGATGGCTGGCTACAACGAGGCTCTCTACCACTTGGACGATCGTATCCAGAATGCAAATAATGAGGGCTACAAACAGGGATGATTGAATGCCTTAGGTGTGCTGCAACTCGAACAGGGTCCTTACCAGTGGGATTACCATAATCCTGGGCTGCTCGACCTACCAGTGTCACCATTCAAGCTTGATATGAGTTGGATCCCTACTCGGGCCATCCCTCGATGTCTGATTTCCAAATACCTCGGCGATTACAATCTCCATTCAAATGTTGAGATATCTCGTCCCGAGCATCTACTAGATCGACCATCTGTGATGAATATTAGGATGTTAAAAAATCTTAACTTCATAAATTCTCCTCTTGCTTTAAATGATCCGCCTGCTGGCAAGGAACCCGTTTCAAAAGCAGAGGGGAAAAAACTAATAGAATAGGAATATTGATGTAATAAATTTGTATTTCATTCCTGATGTATTTTGTTCTACATTTAATAAAATAATTTTATTTGTAAATCTTGATTGCCATTGTCTTGTAAGACTTTACATTTGTGCATGTGTACCTGTTAAAAATATAATAATATTGTGTTATTTATCGATCAACTTATCGTCGACTAGTTTGAATTTGTGGTAATCATTTGACAAAAAATGATGTTTTATTTCTCGACCAACTTAGTAGTAATTTAAAAAGTTACGAGTATCATAAATTTGGCTCGATCACTTTCTCGTATTCATAAAATGTTTTCGACCAACCAAGGTCGGTAAATTTTCCTTTTCGACCAACTTTAGTTAGTGGATTTTTCCTCTACGAGCAACTTTGGCACTTTCTGGAATAATTTTACCTCCCGACCAATTTTAGTTGGCATTTTCGAGAATACATTTACTTCCTAACCAACATAAGTTTGCATTTCTAGGAATGCTTTTACTTCCCGAGGAATACATTTACTTCCTAACCAACATAAGTTGGCATTTTTAGGAATAGTTTTACTTCCCGGAGGAATACATTTACTTCCTAACCAACATAAGTTGGCATTTTTAGGAATACATTTCCTAACCAACATAAGTTGGCATTTTTAGGAATAGTTTTACTTCCCGTAGGAATACATTTACTTCCTAACCAACATAAGTTGGCATTTTTAGGAATACATTTGTTTCTCGACCAACCTTAGTTGGCGTTTTCGGGTTTCTCGACTAACCTTAGTTGACGTTTTCGAGAATAGATTTGAGTAGAGTAGTCCGAGTTTTGCTGAGTAGTGTGTAGCATTAGTATTTCGCAAAAAATTTCCAATAAAAGGAAAGAACTGGGCAGAACATTATCGCTTTATTCATACTGATGAAATTGCATTACATGAGAGTTTACATTACTGATAATATTTGCGCAAGTGTTCAGCATTCCATGCATTTTTAAACTCCTCCCCCTCTAAGGTTTCAATTCTGTATGTCCCTGGTCGAACAACTTCTTTAACTCGGTAGGGTCCATGCCAGTTTGCTTCCACTTTGTTGTGCTTTTGAATCACCTTCTTTAGCACATAGTCTCCTTCTTTCAAGTCACACTTCTTCACTCTCTTGTTGTAGAACAATGTTGTTCATTGCTGGTAAGCAGCATTTTTAATGGATGCTTCTTCTCTAACTTCCTCGAGCATGTTTAAATCCAATCTTCTCATTAAGTCGCTGACAGGAGAATTGAAATTCAGTACTCTGTGTGTTGGGAGACCCAACTCGACGGGTATAACGGCTTCACTTCCAAATGCTAGCATATATGGAGATTACCCTGTTGCTACTCGGGGAGTAGTTCAGTAAGCCCATAGTACTGATTGTAGCTCGTTGATCCAATTTGCTTTCCCATCATCCAATCTTTTCTTCAAGCCATTCAGCAACATTCTGTTTGTCACTTCAGTTTGTCCATTGCTTTGAGGATGGCCTGGTGCTGAGTGGATCTTCAAAATATTTGACTGATGACAATAGGCAGTGAACTCCTCATTGTCAAATTGTGTTCCATGGTCTGTGATGAAGGCATGAGGAAGAACATATCGATAAATGATGTTCTTCCAAATAAATTGGTACACCTTGTCATACGTCATATCAATGAGAGGCTCAGCTTCAACCCATTTAGTAAAATAATCCACAACGACCACGAGATACTTAAATCTTCCCCTGGTCGTCGGCAATGGCCCGACCAAATCTATTCCCCATATGGCAAATGTCCAAGGGGAAGTAATGGGTGTCAATAATGCTTGGGGAGTTCTTAGAATGGAAGAGAAGCGCTGACACTTGTCACATTTTTTAGCATAGGCTATACAATCATCCCTCATCGTTGGCCAGTAGTATCCTTGCGTCATCACCCTTTGCAAAAGAGTCCGACCTGCTACATGGGCTCCACAGGACCCTTCATGGACCTCTTCAATTAAATCTTTCACCTCGGTGGGATGCACACATATCTGCAAACCTGCTATAACTCCTCGTCTGTATAGAATATCGTTGGTCAGTACATAACGAGCAACCTTAAACTTCAGTTTATTGGTTGCAAGTTTGTCAGTTGGTAATTCCCCTTTCTCAATATATACCCTGATGGGATCCATCCATGATGATCCTAAATCGAGGGTAATAAAGTTCATCGTCAGATCTTCATCTATACTCCGACCAGCTAAAACTTCAATTGGGATTATTCTTCATAGCTCGTTACGAGTAGTTGATGCTAATCGAGCTAAGGCGTCTGCTCTCGCATTCTCCATTCTTGGTATTCTGACCAGCCGAATAGCAGCAAATTCTGACACTAGATCCTTTGCCTTTGCATGATATTTGATCATTAATTCTCCTTTGGCTGCATATACTCCCATCATTTAATTTATGACCAGTTGCGAATCACTGAAGATAATAACTTGTTCCGCCCCCATGGTTTTTTCCAAACTAAGACCTGCAATCATGGTTTCATATTCATCCTCATTATTCGAAGCTTTGAATTAGAAACGTAGGGCATATTCCATGTCGACCTCGTTCGGACTGCTCAAAACTATCCCTACGCCACATCTTGTAGTGCAAGATGAACCATCCACATACAGATTCTATATAGATAACTTGTCTTCAAATTTTTTATCTGACAGAGTTCCTCGGTGGAAAATCAGTTGATTCCTTTCACCATCTCCTGATTTTTCTTGCTATTCGTCGATCATCTTTTCTTGCCTTTTTACCGACCTGAGCTAGTCTGGGCTTGAATTTGATGATCCTGTAACATCTACTTTCCCTTTTACCAAGCTAAGTTGGTCTGGGCTTGCATTTGATGATCCTGTAACATCCACAGGTTGATCAGGGAGCAATTTTTGTTCCTCGGAGGTATTAGGATAGGTGAACTCTGCTATAAAATCTTCTACCGCTTGCCTTTTTAGCGATGATCTAGGTTCATAGACTATATCATATTCACCGAGTTCTATTGCCCAGCACATCAATCTTCCTGACTTTTCTGGTTTATGAAGGGCTTGCCTCAATGGCATATCAGTATATACTACTATGGTATGAGCTTGAAAGTATGGCTTCATTCTTCTACTTGCCTCGATCAATGCTAGTGCCAATTTTTCCAGCCTTGGATATCTGATCTCTGCTCCTCGGAAGGCCTTACTTGTACAGTAGATTGGTTTTTGTACTCCATTCTCCACTCTTATCAATGTCGAACTGACTGCATTCTCGGACACTGCCAGATACAAGTATAATTTTTCTCCCATCACTGGTCTGGATAACAGTGGAGGTGCTCCCAAATATTTCTTCAAGTATTGGAAAGCCTTCTCACATTCATCATTCCACTCAAAAGTCATTCGGAGCGTCTTGAAGAATGGGAGACATCGATCAGTTGCTCGCGATACAAATCTGTTGAGTGCTGCTACTCGTCCTGTAAGACTTTGCACTTCTTTCTTCATCATTGGGGATCGCAGCCCTAACAGAGCTTTGATCTTTTCAGGGTTAGCTTCAATGCCTCGCTGATTGATAATGTACCCGAGAAACATACCTTCTCGTACTCCAAATGTGCACTTCGTCGAGTTCAACTTCATTTGATATTTATCCAGTTGATCAAAGGTCTGGCCTAAGTCAACTAGATGATCGGCAGCTTTCTTGCTCTTTGTCAGCATATCGTCAACATAGACTTCCATATTGCAACTGATTTGTTCAGTAAAGACTTTGTTCATCAGTCGCTGATATGTCGCACCTTCATTTTTCAAACCAAAAGGCATAACATTATAACAATAAGTTCCCCTAGGGGTAATGAAAGAAGTACTCTCCCTGTCTTTAGGTTTCATTTTAATCTGGTTGTAACCAGAATAAGCATCCATGAAGCTCAGCAGCTCGTGTCCCGAGGTAGCATCCACCAGTTGATCAATTCGGGGCAGTGGAAAGTGATCCTTTAGGCATGCTTTGTTGAGGTCGGTGAAGTCTACACACATCCTCCATTTGTTGTTCTTCTTTTTCACCATCACCACATTTGCTAACCAGTCTGGATATTTAACATCTTCAATAAAGCAGGCTTTCTGGAGCTTCTCGACTTCCTCCTGTATAGCTTGATTCTTCTCGGGACTGAATACTCTTCTTCTCTGCTTCACAGGCTTGATCTCCTTATTCACATTGAGTTCATGACACAAGAAATTTGGGTCTATCCCAGGCATATCCTCATAACTCCACGCAAAAGTTTGCTTTCTGCTTCTTAGGAAAGTTATCAATTTCTGTTTTAGTGAGGCTTCCAACGACGAACCTACTTGAGTAGTTCGCTCAGGGTGCTCGTCGTTCAGAATGATGTTTTCAGTAGCTTCCACCACTTAACCCTTCACGAGTTACGACTCGTCTCTAGGATCCAATGTTTTAATTTATGCACCTTCATCCACTTGATAGGTGGTGGTCTTTTTCCTTGATTCCTCCATTTCCTCTTGCTCGGCGGATGAATAATAGCATTCTCGAGCTACTTTCTGATCACTTTTAACAACTCCTACTCCAAAATTTGTTGGAAATTTTAGGCATTGATGTACCATAGATAGTACAGCCTCGAACTTCTTCAATCCTACTCTTCCCATGATGACATTGTATGATAATTGAACATTTTTATCCATCACAAAGAAGCGTATTCTTTCTGTTCGACAAACAGGACATGTACCAATGAATATATCCAACTTGATCGTCCCAAGTGGAAATACTTTCTCGCCAGCAAAACCGAGGAGGGTTCTATGATAAGGCTCCAGTTAAGATAGCTTTAGATTTAAACTGTCGAAGCACGAGTAGAACATGATGTCTGTCCAGCTACCATTGTCTACCAGTACTCTTGAAATCGTTACCTCCTTCATCCTCATTTTGATCACCAATGGGTCATCATGAGGATATAGAACACCTGTGAGGTCGTTCTTTGAGAAACCAATGACCAATTTCTCTTTGTTCACCTTTCTCGGGCGCTCCTCTTCAACTAAATTTATTCATTGAATGTATGAGCAAGCTTGAGCCTCACAGAGATAAGCTTTTCTTTCTGCAGTAAGGTCTCCTCCTCCTGCATCTCCACCTGTAATAACATTACAGTCAAATGACCCAAAGTGTATTAAAAATACCTCACGTTCTGGCTGCCTTGGTCTCTTGGGAAGATCAGGGTCGTCTTCTGGATCAACTTCATGGTCTCTCTTCTTGTTCTCCTCTGCTCGACGAGGAGATTTAGACCTCTCTCTTGCTCGGTCGTTGTTTCTTCTATCATTCCTCTGATCAACATACTTTTCCAGTTTTCCTCGTCTGATGAGTATTTCAATCTCATTCTTAAGAGCTATGCAATTTTTAGTCATATGGCCATGATCTTTGTGAAACTCGTAATATTTTGCCTTATTCCTCCTGTCAGGATCTACCTTCATTTTCTCTGGCCAATTTAATTCCTCGTTGTTCTTGATTTCTTCTAGAACATGGTTGATGTCTTTCTTCAAAGGATTATAATTATCAAATTTCTTCAATACTTCCCATGACGACCTTGTTCTTGAATGTTTGTCACTACCATTGTTCTTATGCTCTTTCTTCTTAGCTTTATCACCTTCCACCTTAGTTTCTTTGGCATCCATATTCTTCTTCGCAGCCATAGCCTCCTCGGCATTCATGATCTTGGTCGCTTTTCCCATCAGATATGACATGGTTCTAGGTGTATCTTTGGCCAAAGTGTAGTGCAACTTGTTGGGAAGTAGTCCACTCATCAAGGCAGTAATCGCTATCTTTTCCTCATAATCAATGACTTCGAGCTTCTCGTTATTAAAACGAGTTATATAATCTCTGGTACTCTCACCAACTTTTTTTCTAACACTTAACAAATGCGCTACTCGTTTAATTGGCTTTGCCCCAAAACAGAAATTCCCAATGAATAACTCGGCCAGTTGAAGAAAAGTTGAGATCTTAACCCGAGGAAGATTATTATACCACATTTGAGCAGATCCGATAAGAGTTCCTGAGAATGCTCTGCATCTCATCTCATCTGGAACAGCATAGATGTCAGCTGCAGCTTGGTATTGTTCTATATGAAGGACAGGGTCAGTCTTTCCATCATATTTGGGGGTCACAACAGGGGATTTAAACTTTGATGGTGTTGGAAAATCTACAATGGCCTGGATAAAAGGTGTTCCTCGAACAAAAGTTCGTTGTAGAGGGTTCTTGGCTTTATCCATTTCCCCTAATCTATCCTTTAGCCTCTGAATAGAGTCTTTCCACGCATCGTTTCCTTCCTCGGGCCTGTTGGTTCGAGCAACTGATCGCGTTGATGTGGCTTCCTGGGATCTATCTTGACGAGCAGTTGGTCGCGACTGGGCAAATCCTTCCCTGAAATCTGATGGTCGTCGAAAACTCCTCGACGCGACTTTAGGAGGACTTCTACTCCTTCTAGGTTCTAATCGATCAAAAGGTGATACCTTGCTTAACCTCTCTAGCGCACTAGTCTTTTCTGGAGAGAGAGTGATACGTTGTTCAGTATCTGTGGCCCTCATGACGAAGTTCGTCCAGGTTGATAAGAAAAATCTTTAGATTCCTCAGTACGCCCAGTATGTGAAGAAGGTAAACGGGTATTTCTTTGAATACTTCGTGATTATGAATGGGTTGGTGCACCGCCATGGAGGGTTCGTATGAGTTGTCGCATAGTTTCTTGCATGACTGTCTGGCCCTGTGCCAGATTTGTCATTATTCCAGCCAGGTCTGGAATATTTGGCGGAGCAGATGGATTTGGAGGGCTTCCAGCGTTTCGATTGTTGGGTTCTGGAATATCTGCCATTTGTGATGAATTGTTGTTGATGAAAAATGATATTACCAGTCGTTTCCCACAGACGGCGCCAATCTGTTGATATAAAAAATTAGATGATATCTAATTATTTAATCAGAGATAAAATAAATGAGACAAAGAAGTTTTAAAGTGGTTCAGCCTTATAAGAATGGCCTACGTCCACTGTTTCTATTATTGATGACTATTTGGGAATTCTCGATTACAAGTTCAATCAAGAAATTCCGGTCCCTTTACAATGAGGGTAATACAATGTATTTATAGCCCTAAGGCTGTAATGTGAAAGGGTAATACATTCAATATTGTACATGTGAAAGGGTAATACATTTAATGCCCCTTAAGTGTATACATCTGAATGATAAGCATTTAACCAACAGTCAAACTGTTGGTTATCCTGCTATTAATGCTTTGTTCGAGGTGCAGCTCGGACCGCCTAAGGTCATCAGTAATCAAAAGTTCCTCGATACTCAAAAGTTCCTCGAGGAGTTCTTATAGGTCGGAGCGTCTGAGTTCCTCGGGGAAGCAGTGTTCCTCGTTGTAGTATGGTTCCTCTGAGCGTCTGAGTTCCTCAGAAGTGTTTGTTGTTACCACGTAGATTGCCACGTGTCTTCACTCAATTGGGCCATGTCAGCAGACTAAATTTGGTATCAACATCATTCTTGTTTGAGAGTTTCCCAACTTTGCCCCAGAGGCTAGGTCTTGCCATAGGGGAGCTTCTCGTTCAGTAATATGTCACAAGAAGACTTCTAAGACTCCCCTAGGGTCTTTAATAGACAACATCAATGAGTTTTCCTTTAGGCCCTAGTACAAGACTGTGGGAGGTATTTTTCTTGGCATTCTTTTTCTGCTATTGGGGGCACTTTCTACTGCCTGCTGATGCGGAGTCTATTCCTACCTGCCCCCATATTTTTGTGGTCATTATTCTTCTTCCTTGCACTTTGCCCTCACTGACGAACTTGGATCAAGATGTGGACTTCTACCACTCTGAGAGAGTGAGGAGGAAATTTGGTTATGACCATGGGGTTCATACCCTTACTTATCCTTCAAGAACCACCCCTTTTGAGGCTTTTGCCAACTTTACCTTTGGGGGGTGGTAGAGTAGGCCATTTGGGTAACTTGGTTGTGGCTTCTCGTGATTACATACCTTCGTTTTCGTGTTCTGGTTTACCCTTTTGGCAAAAGCAGGTCCTCTTAATTCAGAATTGCATAAAGGATGTTCCTCATGAAACTATTTACATAAAGATACCTAACAACGATAGGTGCTTGGGTAGAAGGACCCAAAGGTCGGTGTGGCACCGGAGTAACCTCCCTAAGCCTCTTCTTGAGAAACTGACTCCAGTCCTGGTGAGTCCTCTACTCGATGAGTCTATTTATTCCAAACAACTTGAGCCTCAACATGTTAGGCCAAAGTCGAGAGGCAAGTTAAGATATCCTACTTCTTCAAAGAGGAAGCATCCCGATGTAGATGTTTCCATCTTCATACCAACTACCATTAGCCTTGATGGCACTGCTACTTCCACTACTACCACTACTTCCCCCATTTCTCTCCCTTTGTCAGTACGAACTAGGGTGAGAAAAAAGAAGAAGAGGACTGACACTAAGACTTCTGCCCCCCTTCTGCACCAGATCAAGGGTCTGATACTGATGATCTTGGGGTAGAGGAGACTTATAAGACCGTGTGTGAGTAGGGTTATGAGGCCCTTCGATTGTCTGCGGAAGATCCCGCTGCTACTTCCATTCCCATAGGTGAAGGTAATACACTCAGTCTCTTTTACTTAAAGAAATTATCTTTCTCTGGGTTTCACTTGTTGGTTCCCCTTATCTATCATTTGAAGAGGAACCAGCCGATTATAAAAGCACTCCTTCCTATGATGATGACGATTCTTCTTCGAATAAGATAAGTATTGTTGATCTTTGTGGTAATCAACATCCTGATACTTCTTCTTTATTACCAATTTCTGGGGAGTCTTCTAGTGAAGATGCTCTCATAGGCTCTCCGTCTGCTAGCAGCCCCAATACCGAACATCTACCGTATGGGCAGGTCGCCCGCTTTACCACTGTAAGTCTTTTCTCTTAACTTATCCATTACTGTTTTATTGTTTATTTTCATATAGATAGTTTAGATATGAATTTTCTCTATCTTTGCAGAATTTACAGGGTGTCTCCATCATGGCGAGTGATTCGTTGCCTTCTCCTCCTGCCCGGAGGCCTATTATCCAAAGGCACAAAGACCCGTAACTGGGCATATTCCCCTGGTAGAGGAAAGGTCACTGGAAGAAGGTCCCTACAATAAAGAACAAGCGAAGTAAAAATAAAGAACAAGCAAAGTAAAGAACAAGAAAACTAAAGGCGATAGGCCTGGGGCTATTCCTCTAGTAAAGGAAAATAGGCCCCCAGGTCTTTGTGCCTATCGCCTTTAGGGAGGATTCCCATCTCCCGGGTATTTGTGCCTATGGACAATAGGCCTCACATTCAGTCTTTATCCTCTAGGCCAGTTTTCACTATAACATCTACCGAGCCTGTTACATAGGTTAGCTCCACCTCTCAGGTATTGCTTATTCTCATTAAACTTCATCTTTTTCTTATTGTATGTTTGGATTTTTTGACCATTTTACTATAACTAGCTCATTGTATCCGCTGCTACTACCCCATCAATCATCTTCCCTCCTACTCCTCTAGAGGGGCTTCAGGTATGCCTGTACTGAATCTTTATTTTTTCTAACTCATTTTTTGTGCCATCGGGATTCCATTTTCATACTCTATTTATGTTTGTATTTATGCTATTTAGTTCTCACTATCGCTTCTCCGTCTGCATCTTTAGTTCCCCCTTTAATAGTCCCTGCTACCTCTGGGAAAGCTCTTGCAATTTTTGTATTTGTGGGAGTCATTATTATAGCACCTCTCTCGGTAATTATGACTTATCCTTACATGAATTTTATGCCTCCTTTTTTTATGACTTACGAAAAATTCATAAACTTTCATATCCTTCTTCTTTTGCAGCGTAGTTCTAGTGAGACCCCCTTATCTGCGGTGCCTATGGTAAGGGTATCAGGGACAGTGCTTGAGGTAGCACCTATGAGTCTCTCATCATCTTCTATAGGGGAAGCTGCTTCAGCTAGCCTAGCTGAAGTTCCCTTGTCTAAGGGGCTTATTCTTAGCTCTGCAGGACTAGCTTCAGTGGTATGTTTAGTCTTTGCTAACTCTACCGGCTTGATTAGTTACAAATCTGTGTATTTTGTATTTTTTTAACATATCTGTGGATATGGTCCCTTTACTTGTGGGACTTATATTTGGACCCTCAGGTGAGTATTCCACCAGTTTCTGTGCTTGGGGAGACTCTGGTCACCCTTTTGGTTAGTACCACCCTTGCTCCGACTGTTGAGGAGTCTCTAGAGGTATCTCAGTGGGGAGCTCTCAGGTAAATATTTAATCTACCTGGATCTTTTGAGATTACATTTTCTATGTGAATACTTGCTAACATTTACCTGTTTCCTATTTTTAAGTTAGCACAGTGATTATTCCTCTGACTGTGGAAAAACCAGGGGGAACTACTGTGAGTCAGGTATTATATTGTCATACCTTACCCTTTTGTTTGTTCCCCCCTTTTCTCTTCTTGCTTTTACTCTGCAAGTTAGCTTACATTCACGTTCTTGTTTCTTTGTTTTCAGGTTAGTGAGGCGGTCGTCCCTAGTTCTACAGGACCAACTGTAAGTGATATATTGCGTACTCCCCGGGTATTAAACTGTCATACCTGGGTTATTGTTGTCTGTTAAAGCTAGTACATTTCTCTTTTTCCTTAGCCAAAAGAAAAAATACTAACTCTTGTCTATTTCTGTTAGGCTGGGGCTTAAGGTCATGTAGTGCCACCTCGCTTGGGTGACAACATATTGACCCCCATGTACTTTGAGGTAAGCTTTCCATGATCTTTATTTCAATTCAAGTATGGATAACTCACCTACTACTACTTCTCTTCTTTTCCACTTATCTCCTTTTCACTTTTTATCCTGTAGGATCCAGCTGATAAGCCCGTCGAGGCCACTAGTGAGGCTGACCAGAGTTCTGACGCGACCGTTGATACTGGATCCGGTGATGATTCTTATGTCCCTCTTTCAGAGCTTGAGTCCCATGACACAGGCTATGATGATATAGAGTTAGAGGCTCCAAGAACTTTCATGAGTGCATTGTGGTGTTCAGAATTGCCTTCCCGATTTCGTACACAGGAGCGAAAGGTGTTAGAGATGCTTCTGGAGCACCACCCTAAAACTTTCACCTCCCAGAGCGTCCTCAACTTTAATAACCTCACGGTCTTCAACTTTAAGGCCCTAGATAGCCATCTTCATGAATTCTTATCTACCTCTCCTGCCATTATGACTACTTAGAGAACTGCACTATTTTTCCAGGATCTTCGCGATCTTTAACGCTTCTATCATTTCCAACTGGATTGGCTCAAAGCTTTAGTTCGTTATTTTCTTGGTACCACCTTTAGGAAGATGATGAATCTCCATACTTCCATGCAGACTAGGGAGCAGCAGCATCAGGCTGAGGCTGCTCGAATTCAGTCTCTCCAGGCCAAGTTAGCTAAACTAGAGGCTGGTGTTGCTGAGGACAAGGCTTGGATGGCTAGATTAGAGGAGAAACTTGTTTTGGAGACTGGTCCTTCTTACACAGACATGCGCTCCCGCCAAAATTTATTTTTCATGTTGTCTAGTGGGTAGATAGCCCTATGGGGTAGACTTTCTTTTGTACACTTTTTTATATGTAAAGAACTTTGTCATTATTAATGAAAAATTATTTTGTTTGTTTCTTTCATCTTACTCATGTGCCTTTATGTGGACTTTGATATATGCTTACTATGGCTTGCTCTAATTTTATGTGGCCACTTCATCTGTTTGAACTGTCCCCTTTAATTGTGTGATACTTGCATATTGGAACTATCCCCTTTAACTGTGGGGTACTTGCATATTATCTGAGTAAGTAACATTGTTAGAACTGTCCCTCTAACTGTGGGGTACATGCATTTTATCCGAGCACGTAACTTTTTTTAGAACTGCCTCCTCAAACTGTGGGGTACTTGCATATTATCTGCGCAAGTTATCATTTTAGTACTATCCCCTCTAACTGTGGTGTACTTGCATATTTTCTAAGCAAGTTATCATTTTTTAGAACTGTCCCCTCTAACTGTGGGGTATTTTTTCATGGTTATCATTTCCTAGGTAATAGCTGGGAGATAAAGGGTGAGCTCTTCTCCTTCCCTGCAACTCCTTTTTTTAAGAAATTAGAGCAGGATGTTTAAGTCCCCTTTTCTCTATATTTTCTATGGACTGGTCAAATAAGGCCTTTTCTTTGAGAACGGAAGTTAAAACTTGTTCTCTAGGAAATTAAAAAAATTATTTGCTATATATTTTTTTTATTATAACTTGGAGGGTGTCTTCCTACTGGTCTGGTGACAAGATCAAAATCATTTGTCTAATATACCTGGGAAGACTTTGCTCAATATACTATTCTATAGCTTTCGCTATGCTGCAAGGCAAAGGTGGTGGAGCATCTTCTCGAAACATTCTCTTATTACCTGGGTTGTTGTTCTTAGACCTAGTGCCTCCCTTCCTACCTTTGAGGCTCTCATCCACATAGTTGACTTCCTGTCTCCTCGAGACTTGAAACCTTCCAGAAGTCAATGGCATATGTGTCCTCCAACTCGAGGACCTTGTCTTGATTATCATGGCTATATTGATGGCATCCATAGTGAACTCTCTGAAGGTTCTATCTCTAGTTTCATTGATTAGATGGAGTTTGTACTCCTCTAAGAGCCCCTCAACACGATTTGAAATAGTCCTGCCTTGGCTACCTCCTTGTGTACATCAAGTTCCCTCTCGTAAAAGTGCTTGATGTATTGCATTAACTCCTCCCTAGGCTTTTGCACCTCTTGTGCCAGATGCCTCAATGTGAACTCATCTTCTATCACAAAAAACTTTTGGAGGAATTATATGTGCATCTCTTCCCATGAGAGAATGTTGTTGAGCACCAGGTGGGAATACCACTTGTAGGCTTTTCTCATGAGGGTCTTGGACAACTCCCTCAACCTCAAGTTCTTGTCATTTTCATGCACCCTTAGGTACTCAACGAACCTTTTTTACATGCTCTCTTGGGTTTTCTCCTTTGCCATTAAACTTAATGAATTTTGGTGGAATATACCCCTCTAGGTATGGTTTCTCATTCACATCCTTAGGATAAGTATCTTGCAGCTCATTATACATATGAGGTGTTTCTCTTTGAGTGGAGGAGAGTAACTTTCTCACCTCCTCCATAATAACTGCTTTGGAAGGTGATTCTTCCAAACTTATGGCTTTTGCTTCTGGTGAGCTTGATGGTGCCATGACCTGCTCCGGCACCACCTTTCGTGATGTAATCGTATCTGTCGTAATTATTACTAGTGTGACTGCCCCTTTAGAGGGGACAACTGCTGGTGTCACACAAATTTGACCAAAACTTGGTAGGTCAACATTATTTTGTTTCAAGAAGTCAAAAAACAAGCTTATAAGACTCATACCTATCATCAGAGATACTGTCGGTGAGCTAGTCTGCCCTCCTAAAGGAGAAGGTTTCTTTGCTCCGATCACCACCACATCCTCCTGGGTGGTCTGGTCACATTGAGTTCCATTCCCAGATGGAGTGTCTTCAAAAACTAGTTTCTTAGAAATATTGAAACATTCTTTGTCCATTAAAGCAAGAATACCTCCCTAGAAGAGTCGCCAAATGTAAGAAGGTAGTTGTACTGGGGTTTATGAATAACTGGAAAGGGTAAGGCCTGACCCACTCCCATGGATGATGCCTTCAAGGTTCTCAAGAACTTCTAGAGCAGCTTCTGGTGAAACCTTCTCCTTTTGGTAACAATGGAACCAAAGTAAGAACTATTCCCAACAAGAAGACGAACTTCACAATAATATTAGTAACTTTTTCTTAAGAGAAAACTCCTGAGAGTGATGGTTGTCAGTTAGAGTGAAAGAATAACTCACTTAACATTTAGAGAGAGAGAAGGGAGAGAACACTAGGTGTTTGGGGTGATTTTGACAGAGTAACGGTATAACTTGAGTAGTATCTCCAACTTGACCTTGCCCAAGGGTCCTATTTATACTTGGGCACTAGGGTTGAGCTGACACTTTTTTAGCACCAAAACTGAGAGGTTTGGTGAGGGTGAAGGTCTGCAATATACCTTTTGTCCCTATCTGTGTGCAGTCGCGTGTCCCCTCTAACAGGTACCACCTGGGGTAAACCAAAGTCAAAAAGAAAATATGTCTGAGAATGAAGACAAATTATATGATTTGGATAATATCTTTTAAAATGGTAACTTGTTGTACAATCTTTGTGAAACTTGAAGAGGGGTTCAAGGACCACCTCCTCTAAAAAAAATTATAAACTTGAGGATGAGCCTCAAGGACCACCTCCTCTAAAATCATTTAAAGACTTAGGAGAGGTTTCAAGGACCACCTATTCTAAAATCATTTTATAATTAAATCATTTTATAAACTGTCCATTTCTTATGAGCATCCTCTTGGTTGCTCACTTCAATTATGACTAGGTATGAACTGTGTGAGGACTGGTGTCCCCTAGGGTCTATTTACTAGTGCTCTATCAATCTTAAAATGCTAAGTGGTTGAGCTTCCTTAACAAAACTTGTTCGTCAGTCACCAAGCCAAAACTCCCAAAAGATCCCAAATTGCCTTTTTGAGGCCTGCTTACTCAACTAGGCTACATGTACAAGAAAGTGACATGATAGTGCTTTAGCATACTTGTGAGTAACAAATCTTGAGGAGGAGAAAACTCTAGGTGGACCTCATCTCCAATTGGTTCTACTCTGTAGGGAATTTGTATTTTTGGGGATGAGGATCTCCTAGTGGTTGGATTCCTCATTCATACTTTATTCATGTGACTTTTGAGCATTTGGGTACGAGTAGACACTTGTGATGGGCCTCCTCATCCAATCTTCATGTATGTGTTTTCCGAGTGGCTTGGTACGAGGAGCTCTTTCTAATGAGCCTCCTCGCCCAAATTCTAAGCTTGTGACATCTATTTGTTTTGGGGCGAGGAGCCCTTCTTGACAGGCCTCCTCACCCAACTTCAATATCTGCGAACTTGGTGTTCATTGGCGTGAGGAGCACTTTCTGAGGGGCCTCCTCACCCAAATTATAATCATGTGATCTTTGCAAAAATCGATGCGAGTAGCCCTTTCTAGTTCCCTCCTCGCTCTAGCTCTTAATTTATGACCCGAAGGAGAATTGGGGGCGAGGAGGCCTATCTGGGGCACTCCTCGTCCAAGTTCTAATTCTTGTGAACTTCGGGAAAATTGGGGCAAGAAGCCCTTCCTAGGGCCCTCCTGGCCTAAATTTTAATTTTGTGAATTTTGAGCAAAGCTGGGGGCGAGGGGCCTTTTCTGTAGCCCTCCTCCCCTGAGTTCTAATTCTGTGAACTTTAGGAAAGTTAGGGGCGAGGAGCCCTTTCTATGTCCCTCCTCGTCCAAGTTCTAAACCTGTGAGGTTTGGTAAATTGGGGGCGAGGAGCCCTTTCTGGGGACCTCCTCACTCAAGTTCTAATTCTTGGTGGTGCTCATGGTGAATCCCTCCTCGCCAATTGGGCCTGCTCGCCCAAGCCTTTGAGCTATCAAGTGTGCACCCCTCTGCAGAAATGAAAAAAATAAGAAATGCAAGTCTATTCTACTAGGTGTTTTCCTTTAGCTTTACTCATCCCAGCAAGAGGATCATCAAGAGTGTAGGGTAAAGTTGTAGCTCTGAAATCTCTTGGCTTATTATGTCTACTGCTATCTGCCGATTCAATCGATGTGGTGGGCAAGCATATTCATTTTATCCTTGAAGGCCAAAATCTCCTATGTATTTTCTCACTATGATTTGAGGAATAGCGTCGGTCGGAATCTAGTTGACATCAATCTTGAAGGGATGGTTTGGATAATTCAACATGCCTAGATCAAGCCAACACCATAAGTCATTTTATCTTCTAGCTTCAATATCCCTAATAAATCAATCGATCCCGTTTATATCCTTCTGAAGAGCTTTCTCTATGTGGTCATCTAGGAGAGTTAAAGCTTCATCATATACATCCACTCGGAAAGCCTTGGGTTGTTTAAGGAAGTGAAAATTTAGTCGGTTTACTCTGTCTTGCAGCTTTTTGATGGCTTTATCCTTCTCTTGCAACAAAGTTGCTTGGTCAGCCAAGGCCTTCTTAGTTATCTCTTCATCCACAGTTCGTCGAGAAATAACTACCTGTCTAGAGGGTTTGACAGACTTGATTTTTCTCTTCTTTAAATTTTGCAGCTCCTCTAGCAATCTGGCATTCTTCAATTTTAGGAAGTAGGCACATTCATTCGGCCTAGTATCAACTATCTTCTTTGTAAGGACATATTTTTATAAATATTTGTCACAATTAATTATGTCGTATATCGCTACACCGTCAAAGAGCATTCAATAACATTCAAGCATCAAAGACGAATCCGAATATCAAGTTCTTCATCAAAAAACCTCCGCAAAGTTTACTTTTGGTAAGGTTATGTTTTCAATACCTTAACTCTGCACTTAGATATTTGGGATATTTTTACAAAATATTTTCTAAGTGTTGGAGTGGACTTTTTTGTCAAATTTTGAGAATGAGTAATTTTTCTAAGTCCTGAAGCGTACCTCGAATTTGACGCCTAGGTCATTCAAGAGAGATCTCATCTCGTTTGAGCGATATGTTAATGTTTAGCGATATCATTCAAATGACAAGTGTACGTCGTTCGAACGAGATCCCTATGTCGTTCGAGCGACTGAGGCGGCACGTATTTCTATAAATAATCATTAAATGGTTTCATTTTCATTAAGAAGTCCCAGCATTTTGAAAGACAGAAAATTGTGAAACTGCAGAATCCTTTTGACTTCTTCTTTTAGGGTTTAATCCCTTTTTGTTTTCAATTCAAAAAAATCCCATATGCTTTGGTGAATTTTTTTGGTGTTCAAGAACACACTTTGCTTTTGATTATTCTTTATGGGGATAACTCTACAACCGGAGAGTTGTGTGCTATTGTGGAGGGAGTCTTTGTGAAGATGTAAGATTGTGTGTTTGGACTGCGTGTCCTTATGGTATAGCTGCGTGTGAACCACTATTGATTTATAGCCGTTGCTTTGAAGGTTTGACGAACACCGTGCGTTACTCTTGTGGGTGAAAGCAAGATGGTATGTAAGTCAATGGTCTTATAAACTTTTCAAAGTTCTAGAAATAAAAGGTTTTGCCCTGTGGGGATTTTTCCTGAAATTTGTGTTGCATGCTTTATTTAGTTATGGGTTGACACACGCACACACGTAGTTGAATGTTTAGGGGCTGAATTAATTTGATTTAAAAATAGACTCTAATTAAATAAGTGTGCCAAATTAGAAGTTTGGGAATTTAATCAATTATCACACCGTCATACACTTTATAAATTGGTATCAGAGCGGGTTGCGCTAATTTATCACATATTCCTCTTTTCAGCAAAATATGTGAGATATTGATTTTTTTGAAAAATCAGTTTTGAGAAAAATCGCAATTTTTCCAATGGAACTCTCATATAATATGATGCCTATTTTTTACGGGTCTAATTATGCCTATTGGAAAGCTCGTATGAAATCACAATTAAATGCTATTGATGAACGTGTTTGGTTGTTGTGCGAAAGAGGGTGCACTCCTCCCACTGTCACCGTTGAAAATATCACATCTTTAAAACCCGTGTCATCCTGGACTGAATATGATTTTAAAATGTCTAATTTTAATTCACGTGGTATGAGTGCTATTTCTGGAGCCGTCACTCTCAACGAGTTACTCCGAATTATGACGTGCACCACGTCTAAAGAGGCATGGGATGTACTCCAATTGACACATGAGGATACGAACGCGGTTAAAGAATCAAAATTCCAAAATCTTGCCACCCAATTTGAAACCATTACTGTGTTAGAGTCCGAAACTTTTGATGAATTTTATGCACGTTTGTCGAACATTTTCAACACTAGTTTTAATTTGGGTGAGGCGATTGATAACACGCATGTCGTTAAAAATATTTTGAGATCTCTCCCAAAACGCTTTATTCCTAGAGTCACTGTTTTGAACTCTTTGGGAAATTTGAAATCACTTAAGTTGGAAGAACTTGTAGGAGATCTTCAAACCTATGAGATTGACATGTTTTCCCAAACCATTAAGGCTAAGGATAAAGGATTTTCTTTAAAGACTCGTTTTAAGAAAAAGAAAGAAAAAGTTTGTGAGTCCAATTCTGAGGGAGATTTTGATTTTAATGATATGGCCTTATTTGCAAAAAAATTAAAAAGTTTCTCAAAATTTCTAAAGAAAATTCTTCCAATAAAAAGAAATTTTTTGAGAAAAATAAAAAGAAAGGAAAGGCCAAAGAAAGCGGTGAGAGGGAAAAAGAGAATGACACAGATGAGGAGTGTGAGGAGGATTTTGAGAACGTGACTTGTTTTGAATGTGGGGGTAAGGGGCATAAGTCGTTTGAGTGCCTTACATGGCTTAGAAAGAAAGGGAAGAAAGTAGCCATGCCCGCCACACTTAGTGATAGTTGTGAAGGTGAGGGTGATGAGACTAATGGTGAGAAGTTTGTTGCTTTTTTATCAAGTCATGTGAGCACACCCACTTTGTCCTACAATAGTGCACACGAATGCGATAGTGATGATTTGAGAGCTTCAAGTGAGGGAGAAAGCAAGAGTGAAAGTGGAGATGAAAGTGAGCTCCAAAAAGAATTTAGAGATTTGTACACCGAGACCTTAAAAACAAAGAAGTATAATAGGGAATTAGGTCGTCGAGTGATATATTTGGAGAGAGAGAATGAGGTTTTAAGAAAGGAAAAGTGTGATTTGACCAACACGGTGTCTAGTCTGATGACACGTGTATCCCAACTCGAGAGTGATCTCGAACGTGCCAGGGAGGTCAAAGTTAATTTTGAGAATGCACCTAAGAAGGTTGAGAAGGTGGTTCTTAATTCCGATAACGGTAGAGTTGACGGGCTAGAAAAAGGTCATGACGGTGCTTTCACTTCTTTTGTCGCACCCGAGCCAATTCCCACTTTAGTGACAAATTCACATGGCCCGAAAATTAACCCACCTAGGTGTCCCATTCCTATTAGAAGAGTGCATCCTAGAGTTTTTAATAGTGGTGTTACTAGGCTTATTTGTGTTTGTTCCCATTACAAGAGGAGAGGACACCTTAGGGAATTTTTCTTCAAATTGGGTTATGTGTCACGTTTTTCTTCTACACGTGTTTTGGCCACACATGCACCCACACGTGATACTTTACATGCTCCTGGAGACTACATGAGAGAGTTTACACATTTAGGTGAGCAAGTTAACTTTTTGGTCAAAACTTCACAAAATTTGATGGAGGTTTTTCATAAGTTGGCGCCACCTTTGTAAAATCCCTCTGCACCTAACGATTAAGGTTTGACTTGTTTACTAGCATACTATGTTTTCAATGATTCCATTATTTGCCTATTGCTAGTATGTATCATTTTTGTATGTTTTCCATTTTTGGAAAAATTTTGATAAATACAAAAAGATTTTATTTTGATAAAATGTTTGATAAATTTTTTGAAAAAATCCAAAAAGATTTTTGTATTTTGTTTGCACCGTTTATGGATGAACACTTAGGATGACCAATTCACAACATCATTCCATTTTTCATGTGACTATTTGATAGTGTTTAGAGACAATAGGTCAATTCATCCATGTTCTTTATAATATTTGGAGTCATTGAGATGTAATTAAGTGTTACTTCCTACATGTTTGACTCGTGATTTCCTTTATTAAACACATGGATGAATTTGTTTGATTATTGTTCTTGTCTTATCACATGTTGGTTGGGTGTTTTCACTTCAATCCTGTCCTTAAAACGAACCAAGCGCGATAAAACTTGACAAGAAAATAGTGCATGTAAGAACCGTTTGGCGAGGTTGTGTGCTTTATTTGAAAACGGTGCAGGACTACGAAAGGTTCATTTAGCCTTTGCGAATACTAAGCCACCATTATATCGGACCTAGAAAATTGAGGAATTTTATTATTCGGGGTCCAAAAAGGTTTAAAAGAGCTCGAAAAAATTTAAAGGCGATAAAAAAAAATTCATGCCAAAAAGGGGCCAATTAGGTTTTTGCACCAATTCTCCAATGTTTGAGAATTTAGATTACCTCTAAAAGAAAATATGCATGAGGGAGTTTGAATGGAATTTAAAACGGGTTTGCACGTCCTTGAAAGTCTTGAAAAAGCGCTACATAGTTTTGGACGTTATTGGTGTGGAAATCATTTAGACTTTGATTTGTTGATTTGTATAAGACGATGTCATCTAAATTCAACATTTTTTACACCTGAGGATACTTTTGATGTTCATTCGTTAGGAGTACACGCATTCATCGTGCACATATGATTGATTGGGTTGATTTTACTATCGAATGTGTTCACACCCATACATTCTATTTCCATATCTTGGTTGTTTTAGTTAAATCCATGGTATGATTTTTGGTATCTTATTTTTGTACGAAAAATTTGAAATATCAAAAATAGTTTGTGGATATTTTCTTTGAGATACTCCTTTGCATGCGCGTAGTTTGATTCATATTTTATATGCATTTTTTCGTGACACTCCTTGATTCATGTTTTGATTGTTTCTTCTTATCTGTCTATTTGGGGACATAATAAAAAGGGGGAGAAAGAATTATCATATTATGGGGGAGTTTTTGCATTATGGGGGAGATTTGATTTATTAATGATTTATTCTTATATAATTTCAAACTCGATGCGTCACGAAGGTTTTTTCTTTATCTCATGTGTGTAGGTACAAAGATTGAAGATTATTATGTTTCACTCCCTGATGAGAAAAGCTTTGAGATTTGATGAAGATTTTTGAAGAACAATTTGAGAACTTG
Source organism: Sambucus nigra (assembly GCA_949130495.1). NCBI lineage: Eukaryota > Viridiplantae > Streptophyta > Magnoliopsida > Dipsacales > Adoxaceae > Sambucus > Sambucus nigra. Next base: position 301,205,130 of record OX422207.1, on the reverse strand, counting down.
CAAATTTATACCGTTTCAGTTTTGAAATTTATGGGAGGGTAGATTTGTATAGGCTATTTGGTAATTGATAATTCAGATGTTTTTATGTATGTACCGGCATAGACATAGGGAGAGATTTGTAAGGACATATTTTTATAAATGTTCGTCACAATTAATTATGTCGTATATCGCTACATAGTTGAAGAGCATTCAAGAACATTCAAGCATCAAAGACGGATCCGAATATCAAGTTCTTCATCAAAAATCCTCCACAAAGTTTACTTTGGTAAGGTTATATTTTTAATAGCTTAACTTTGCACTTATATGATTCGGTTCATCTTCAATAAAGTCACTTGAATCATCCCAAGTCTTACACAAGTTGGCTTTATTATTGTTGTGTTTCAACTTAACCCTATAGTTACTAGCAATGTGCCCTAATTTCCCACATGTAAAGCATTCAATCTTCTTAAGGACTTTTTTAGGTTTATTGTTGTTATAAGTGTGGTTTCTATACTTTATTTTCTCATGAGGTTTGTTGTTAGATAAACGTGGATAATCATCCTTTCCTTGTATAGAAGCAATTTTATTTCTAAACTTAAGAACTTTTTTTAAATGTTTAGACATGAGGGCAAGCTGTAATTTTATTTCTAAACTAAAAAACCTTTTCAAACTGTTTAGACATGAGGGCAAGCTTATTGTCCAAATCATCTAAGTCACATTCCTCATTAGAATCTAAGTCAGTATTAGAAACACCAAGGTGTGGTGAAGTCACCTTAGACTGAAAGGCAAGGTTTAGATTGGTGTGTTTCTTTTTATCATTGTAGAGTTGTTTCTTAAACTCTAATTTTATTTTCACTATTCTGAGTTTGCTACTGGGGACTTTTGGAGTGACATTTGGATCATCCATCTCCTCAATTGCATCTTTTTTATTATCAAATTTTGGTGGAAGTGATCTCAGAATTTTATAAACAATCTCTTTCCTATCATACATAATGCCATTAGCTTGTAGTTTGTTAATCACATCAGTTAACTTAATGTAAAACTCGTCAAGTTTCAGTTTTGGCTATCAAAAGTGTGTTATACTATTATATAAGCATTTGGGTCTTGGTAGCCTTAACACGTGTGTCACCTTCATGGGCAGTGACCAACTTGTCCCCAGCTTTCTTAGAGCTTGAACAAATAAATATTCTTTAAAATTCATGTTCATTAATACACATAAAAATAGCATTATTTCCTTTATTGTTATTATAGGATGCTAATTTTTCTTCCTTAGTGAACTCGCTTGGGAGTTCTTTAACTCTTACAGTACTACCTTCTGCAGTAGGCTTAGTTTGATGTACATATCCGTTTGCTATAGCATCCCAGGCTTCATCTCCCAAGGTCCTTAGATGAATGCTATCATCCTTGCTTTCCACTAAGCGAAGTTAGTCCCATAAAAGAGGGGAGGCCTGGACAAGTTTCCTAGTCTCTTAAATTTCTCGTCCATATTTGGTTATTTTTTAAAACAGTTTCAAAAAATACATGATCTTAAAATGTTTTTTAAAATGAAGTACACTTCTCTGATACCAATTGAAAATACTCTTACTGAATCGTTTAACAACAGTTAAATCAGTTGAGTAATATCCAAATTATTTTCTTGAAGAAACTCTTTTCTAAAACAGTTATAAGAACACAAGATGTGTTTTATTATTATGAACGTGAAATTTCAGTTACTTGAAATCAGGTTTAAAATCCCAACAACTAAGTCTAGCAGTGCATTAGTATGACTGAAGAAACAAAGAACACACAATGCAAGAGAATTTTGTTAACGTGGTAAAACCCCACCTAATTGGGGAAACATCCTCGGAGGTCTCTACACCTCAAAAAAAATCCACTAGAATAAAGTATCAGGTTACAAGCATTTAAAGTATTATACACACAAAGCAGACCTATTCTAAGTTCAAAAGATATACCAGCTCCGTTAGGTAACTCCGGCATCTTTAAGTCTCTAATTGAGGTCTTTAATGTTCTTTAGCTTCCTTCATTAGCTCCTTATTTACGTCGACTCAAATTGGTCAAAATCTCTCAACCAACACATTGTTTAAGTGATGTTGTGTGGAAGTGTTGTGAGTGAAGTGCCTAACACACGCATGTACTCACACACACTTATGCAAAAAAATTCCTATTAATTACATAAATCTTTGTAAGTATGAAATGCGAGATTTCACACTGCTGAAATTATAGTTTCTTCTTGAAACCCTAATATTTCAGATTTGTTTTCTCGAGAATCTTTTTAAAAGGAAGATCCGTAGAATTTTATTTATACACAAGTTTTTCAAATTGAAAAACTCATATCTGAACCTACAAACACTTAATTCAGTTTTAGAAAACACAAAAGAGATTTGTTGGATACAACTTTGATAAAAACGTTTCTAAAAATAAATCCAACTGGAGAGGATAGTTTCTAAACTAAAGAAATCAAATCCAATAAATATAAGTGATTGTATCACTTTTATAATTAGATCTACAAGTTTCACTAATCTGAAACGAGTTCTAACTCTTTGTGATGATGCCAGACGAGAGATTAAAACCAGAGAGGTTTTTTGAACAGCTAACGAGGAACCCTCAAACACTCAAATATATTTTCAGGAAAAAATTTGCAAGAGTTTTTTTTTGTTTTAGAAATATCTCTCGATTTTTATTTTATTTCTCTTCTCTCTCTCTCTCTCTTTTATTTCTCCGACCTAAATTCTCCCAAAGATAGGAAATGAGAGGACGAAAGACTGTATTTATAGGGAGGTTGGAAGGATTTGGACCACTAAAGAAATCAACGATTGAGATTTGATTGACTGTTCGTGTGATCAATCTAAGGGCTTTCAATGCACCGCATTTATTAAGGCATTGATCGGTTCAAAGGGATGTCACAAGGATTGATTTAAACACATGCAGATCGTTGATATCTCTTGATCCAATGAAGGTAAATAAATATCAGGTATGTGAGTATAAGAAAACACAAAACCATCCGTCCTGAGCTCAACATGTGTAAGGCTACGATGGCTTATAAAACAAGTGTTTTTACATTTCAGATAATCCCATTACCTTATCTAGCGCTTTCGATTCCTACCTAAGGAATTTTTGGGAAGGTTTTGTATTTCAAATTTAACCCCAAACATTTTTAAAACCCTAAAATTAATAAAATGGCTTTTAAATGTTAAAAAACCTCCTAAAAATCCTTTAAAAATTTAGAAATTCCTTTTAGCTTAAAACAACACACACCTCATATTTGTCTTAGAATATGATAAATGCAATCCTAGAGTGTGAAATGTTATTGGTTTTCTACCTGTAGGACCATATTACTTGTTGATGTAGATATCTTTAAGGTCATGAAGAGGCAATGAGGCACAAGGGATGACATAAATTATGTATATATTTCCAAACTAAATAAGAATCTATATATTAGACTCAAGTAAGTCACATATATAGTGCGATTCAATCTCCCCATTTGGAAATTAGAGACAAAATCTCCTTTGAGTTATCTAGGACTCGTAGAGATACCAAAAAAAAAAAACCTTATTCCTATACAAAATTTTATCTACCCTAAATCCTAGAAATGAAAAAGGACATAACTCAACTATTTATAAGCCAATACCCTAAATGTATCCAATGAAAGAAACGGTACTAAATTCCTGAAAAATAAAACAATATGAAGGCAAAGATCAAGAATTTTAGTTGAATTATACAAAAAAATGTCAAAGATGGACTCAAATATTTCTCCCCCATTTTGTCTCAAATGGACAAAGGGTGAAAAAATAAAAATAAGCATATCTGAAAAATAAAATGATGTAGATATCTATCAAATTATAATAAATAACGTGTCATATCATGAATCTCCTATAAAAAAAATATAGGAGGCGTCTTTTGTCATTTTTCAAACGACCTTGCCCTATACCCTCAAAGATCTATTATAAGCATGAATAAGACAGGAGGATATATTAAATGAAGATAGATACTATTCAGGATGTATCATGCCAATAGACTTTCTTAAAGATTCAAATATAGAGTCATCTAGAGGCTTAGTGAACAAATCTTCTAGTTGTAGTTCTGTGGCTAAGTAATTTATTTCTAATTCCTTATATTCTACTAATTCACGTATAAAGTGATGTCAAACTTTTATGTGTTTTGTGCGTGAATGTTGAACCGGATTCTTGGAAATATTAATCGCACTTTGATTATCGCAGTAGAGATGTAATTTATTTTCATTAATTCCATAGTCTCTTAACATTTGCTTAATGCACATCAATTGAACACAGCAGCTACCTACGGTTATATATTCTGATTCGGTTGTGGAAAGCGAAATGTAGTTTTGTTTCTTACTATTCCATCCTACCAAGTTATTACCTATGTAATAACACGCTCCTGATGTGCTTTTGCTATCACCGGAACAGCCAGCCCAATCAGTGTTAGTATATCCTATGATCATGCTAGACGTGTCTTTTATGTAAAAAAATCCTAGATTATTAGTCCCTTTGACATATTTCATAATCCTTTTGGCACATAGTATGTGACTTTCTTTAGAAGCGCTTTGATAGCAGGCACACACACGTACATAATACATTATATTCGGACGTGCAGCAGTGAGGTATAATAGGCTACCTATCATATTTCTATACAAGGTAGGATCAATAGGATTCCCATGTTCATCTTTAGATAATTTGACTAAGGTGCTCATGGATGTCCTAGCTTCTTTGGAATTTTTTAGTTCGAATTTATTTACTAACTCTATCGCATATTTGGTTTGCGAAATAAATAACCCATCAGACATTTGTTTGACTAGAAGACCTAAGAAATACTGTATCTCCCCCATTAATGACATTTGGAACTCCTCATGCATAATATTTCACTACACCAAAATACTGATTTTGTGACTGCCTTCTCGTGACTGATAATGAGGGTGACAAACTTTATCACCGTCGGGAGGAGCCACAAAATTATTTGTAACTACCAGTAGGAGTGATAAAATCTTTGGGTAATAAAAAAATTGAGTCAATTGGTTTGTCAATGCTAATGACAGTCACAAATCTTGTCATATAATTATTTTGTGATTGTTATAAGCAGTCACAAATTTGTAACTGCCATAAGTAGTCACAAATTTATCTTTAGGCATAAGTTATGACTCTTATGAGCAGTCACAAAATTGTAACTGCTATGGGCAATCACAAATTTTAGCCTAAAACTTAATTTGTGACTGCTATTAGCCGTCATAAATTTGCATCCGCTTTTAGGAGTCACAAATTTCTATATACTTCCTAAAAAGTGTATACACAAATTGGCTCTTTCATTTTCCCTCCCTCCCGATTATTCACAAAAATTAGGCCAAAAAACATAAAAAGCTACTTTCATTGTCATACCAGGTTGCGGAACAAGAAAAATATTTCATTTGAATTTTGTCTTGAACTCAGGTGATTTAGGTTGTTTTCACCCCCTTCTTTGACTAATTTTGTCATTATTTCATATATTTCATTTTATTAGGGTTTAGATCTAATTCATCCAAACATTTAATTCAATTTTTTGGGGTATGCGCATTTTCTTGGATTTGGGATTTTATATCAATGTCTGGCTTGGTATTTTGGATATGAGAATAGATCTGAGGAGGAATTAGGGTTTTGGAATTTAGGGTTTTATGGACCCGTGGCTCGTTTAGTTTGCTATACATTTTTTTCATTTGAATATTCATATGGATTTGAAATTTGTTAAACACATGATTTTTTTCCATTTGATATTTGCCTTTCAGATTGCCTATATATATATACAATTCTCACCCTAAGCTTATATATATATATATATATATATATATATATATATATATATACACACACACACACACACACACACACACATTACATGCATATATGTCATATATCAAATTATAGATACAAATCATGTATGTAATGATGGAAATTGTATCAGGATGAATCCACACTCAGTCGCCAAAAAAATATGTCAACAATTGTATAACGGAATCTAATTGGAAATCTCATGTAGTTTATGCAAATCGAGACCATCTATGTTAACTCTGGTTGTTATTTTTATTCTAATTTCTATTTTGTATCTTCATACAAATCGAGACCATTTATGATAATCGTATTATTTATGCCTGCTACTAAATGTTTGTTGTTTAATATGCTTTTACTTGTTTATATTTTGATTTATCACTCAATTAGTTGTAAGGAAGTACAGTTTGCAAAGACTTTGGTCGAGCGAGATCAAGATATAATTTTCAAACGGATCAGATAAATATCGTTCAAAATCGGATTATAGAACAAACGAACCAAGTTTATAGTACTTGGGTGTGGCCATCATCTCCGACAATAAAACAAACTTATATATGTATGTATCATTTATACTAACAATGAATATTTTTGTATAACAAAGAATTTATGTAATGTTATATACCTGAGTAATCCTTATAGTTATGGCATGTGTACGAGTCATAAACAAAAATAATATGGTATTTGGAAGACACAAGTTATATATAATATGCATAGGTAAGGTCACGAGTATTAATTTTATTAGTGAAATTGGTACGAGTAATATTGTGACTTAGGCCCTCACTTGAGTTGAACCAATTGCTCAAGTTTTTGATATTTTGTCTGATTTTTTACTAATTAAGAGCTATACCTATTTTATAATTAAAAACGATTTGAAAACATCCATCAACAGTTATGTGATGAAGCTACTGAAGAGTTGACAAGGATATGTGTTCAGATGACAAGAATATGAAATTTCTCACACAGTAGCAAAAAAGAATGGTTATTGGAAGCAGTTCGATTATACCTAAAATTAGGGAAGCGGTGTTTCGGTGCCTTGTGTATGGATAGTACTCTGACCCTATTGTGGTGGATATAGGTAATTTATTTAGTTTATCTGCTAATGTTTATGTTGTTGAATATATTAAAATTTAAATGATTTTGTTTTATCATTTCAATCGGGTGTTCACCGGAAGAATGAGCCAATTATCTATGGGAAGCAAGAGTGTCTTACCAAGAACTCTATGACTCTGGCCAATAATGGGTGCATGTAATGTACCGATCCTTGAATTTGTAGCTCATCATTGATTTGATTGTTGTTTCAATTGATATTCTGACTAATGTGTTTTGATACATAAATTTAGTGGGTTATTGTAATCTCTATTCTGTCCACTTTATTAATTTTCTTGATAGTACAATATTTGATTTGTTCTGTATCCTAATTGGTAATTGATACCCTAAATCTACCAATGTAAGTTGCATCATTATCTCTTTAATGAGACAAAATATACATCGGATTTGTTTGATCTGAGTTGGTTGGATTCATGGAAGAAATAACCTATTAAACATGTGTATCAATCACCACAAAAAGTTCTAAAATACCAAACATTTCATATTTTATTGAAAATGATTTCCATGAGACACCATTAAATGAACTGCCTAATGTATCTGAAGTACACTAATATTATCCTCACCTCTGTTATCCTTATTACATTTTACAACTATGATACAATTCCCATTTGAATATTCATTTTCCTCTTCGTGGTATATTCGGATCTCCTTAGGCACGAAACATAATTTTACACCATAATGATCACTAATGTTAGAATTTTCTTAGTATGCTCGGGTTATAATAAAATTCACAAAGTTATAGTAAAATGTTACAGGTGAAAAAACCAATAACTAGAAATAGTTCATGTGACACCCCGACTAATTAAATACCGGGTAGCTACCCCTTTATTCAAATTAATACAAAATGTCAAGTTGGTTCAGTTCATAGCATCACTGTCGAAAATATTTTTAAACAATTACTAGCCACCTAATATTTAAAAAGTGAGTTGTCAAATTTTATTTAAATTAGATTAACATGAAACCAATTAAATTATTAACTAATGATACCACAATCACATCAGAGTCACAATAGAATATAAATGGAATAGTAAATGAGTCTGGAGTAACACTCCTCTGAATAAAACCAAATACAAAGTCTGAATAATTAATTAAATAATCTCCAAAACTGAAATGGAAACTGAAAGTATGATAAAGTTGTCGCTAAAAGAAAAGGGGCGACATGCCCTAACAGATGAATGAATCTGAAATAGAATCAATGTAGAATGTGGAGGCGTCTACTATCGAGGTCCTGTAACTTCCACAACAGCTACAGCACGTCACTGAAATGGAATTCCTATGCTTGGCGTCCCTGTGGGTGGGAACCCAAAAGGTTTTTCAAGAAAAATAGATTTGAAAGCAAACGGGTCAGAGCCCGATGTGAAAGCAGTTTAAAATATAGCAAGTGTTTAATTTCATTAAACAGTGGATATTAAATACATGTTAGTTACATGCTCTCACATGAGTTTCTCTCCTCTCAGCTAGTGTGCACGCCTAACGTATATCCGTAACTCGTCCTAGTTATGCCGTTAACTATTCAGTTTGTACCACTTCCTGTCCTCACATTCTAATATAGGGGTTTATTCAAGACATTCTAACATAACCTGCGTGTATCTAACCTCTTTATTTCCCAGATTAATTTATAGTAATTATTATAGGAAATTCTCATTTTTAATCCTTCTCAAAATGTCTCAAGTACACACATTCACTTTAACAAAGAATCTGTTATAATTACAAGTATATTAATCTTAACATAAATATACAATTCGGTCACCCCTAGGATAAGTTTTGGTGCACACATACTCTGTTATCGAATATCGGTACATCACGTACATAAGGACTATGAGTTCCGAATCTCTGAAGAACCGTTTCAATAAGAAAAATCACACATATTGGAGGCGAACATAGTTCACATACCCATGGGTCATGTACATACCTACGCTCCCATGGTCAGCTGACTTATTAACTCACAAATAAGTCATTCACATCCCTATGTCCTTAAGGTACCAAACTAAATCCCCCCGTAGGCACACAAAGATTAGATGGCCCTATTCTGAAAGTCGACCTCCCGTGATAGCAAGTATGGTAGGTATGTCATACACATAATAATCCATATACTAAGAATTCACACAAATTTGATAAATTATAATATTTTTAAAGGTATGTTCTCAATCCCTATACCGTTACTCCAATTAGTACATTTTTATACTTTCGGATAATATAAAATATAATCCACCGATACGTCTCACGTCGTATAGTTTCGAGTACTTAAATCTAACCAAAGAGGTTACTACATCTCCTATTATTCTCACATATTATTTCAGTATTCTTAACTCCTTATTTATGTCCCAAATCCTAACTTATTACTCCTAAGGATTTAAATTTTGCTCTCATATCTTAACATAGACAATTAATCGTCGGACACTCGAGAATTCAATGCGATAATTCAACCCAATTCTAATGTATTCCGGTTTTTAAATATAATACCCTATTGGTCTTCTTCAAGTCCTAATGCATTTATATAATCCCCAACTACAACATACGATGTCCGAAAACATTTAAAATCAAAAAGGGAAAAATCACCCTTTCTAGGGGGGATCGATTGATCGATCCTGATCGTCGATCGATCGATGGTCGATCGATCGAACTATGAATGTCGATCGATCGATCATACCAGATGAGGCTACGAACTTCTTCGTTTTTCAGTCCCAGATTTGTCCCAAAACCTTACTACAAGATGTGAAATTCTAATATAATCATATAGGATCATTATACAACCTAAATACATGATTTCTAACGTCCCAAAACCTTTAAACATCATAAATTAGTCTTATTTTGATCAAATCTTCATAAAAACCCTAGTTTTTCTATTTTCTTCAAGAACCATAATATTTCTCTTCTTAAATCGATTTTTAGTTCTCGAGGGTTATGTTTTGGTAACTGAAATTCGTCCAGAACTAATCTACATGCAATTCTTATCAAAGATTTAGGGTTCTACTCCAAATTCATGAGTTTTCATCATCTTTCAAGGCTTTTAACAAACCCTACACTAGCATGGAAGAATTATTCACTGAGAATTAATGAAACCAAATCACCTGCCATAGGATTGATGTTCAGATATGCTGGTGATGACAAAGGTTGTTTCTTTCCTCCTCTCCGGTTACAATTCCATCGAAAGTGGTGGTGGTGGGTGAAGGTTATGGATTGAAACCCTCCTGTAACCTCTCATCTATCTCACGTATCCCACTTCTTAATTTTTGGCTAATAATGGCCCTAATGGCCTACACAATAAGAATTAAATAAACCCTAAAATTCGTGGGTCTAATTTCCTTAAAATTTAAAATGACTAAAATACCCTCCCGGGTTGTCGATTTCGCCTAAAAATGCCCCGAGACCCAAACTAAACCCCCGGATAGTGTTTTCTAACTATATCGACTCCTCTAGACACGTTGGCGCACACAAAATGACCATACAGATGATAAAATTATAATTTACTTTTTAATCTCATTAAATTGATTCCTAACGCGACTGACACGTGCGTCCCAACTTAAATTCCCGAATTGTCGTATTTATTACTCGCGATAATTTTTAATAATTTCAATAATCATATATTACCATATATACTCAGTAATACTCAATATTATCATCATAATCAAATACCAACTCACGTCTCGCTAGTATTTAAATTCGGATTAATTTCTAATTAATTCACATTTAATTTAATTAATCGCATTAAAAAAATTAATAAAATTACGGGGTATTACATACTTCCCCCCTAATAACAGAATTTCATCCTGAAATTCGAAAATTAAGTATACCTGGTAAAAATAACTCTGGATAACGCTCGCGCATCTCATCCTCGCACTCCCAGGTGGACTCATCGGTATTATTAGGCCGCCACTGAACATGTACTAACGATACTATCTTCGATCTCAGTTTCCTCTTGATGTGGTCCAGAATAGCAACCGGCCCCTCGTCATAGGAACTATCAGGCTATAGATCGATGGCCTCTAAAGCAATGTGGGTATGGGCCAAATCATCCCTAAGATATCTTCTTAGTGAGGAAATATGGAACACGTCATGGATCCTATGCAAGTGTTCCAGTAACCCAAGTTTATACGCAACTGGACCAATTAGCTCGATGATAGGAAATGGCCCCATATATCTAGGTGTTGATTTTCCCTTCTTCCCGAAATGTATAATCCCCTTCATAGGAGACACTTTGAGCATCACCTGGTCCCCCACCTTGAATTCTTTGAAGAACCTCTTGGCGTCGGCATAACTCTGCTGTCGGTCCTGAGCTACCCAAATACGGCTTCGTATCATCTCTATCCTCTTTGAAGTATCCCAAATCACCTCCGGCCTAAGGAGTTTGTTATCCCCCACCTCTAGTCAACATGCTGGGGAACGACAAGGTCGACCGTACAATGCCTCGAATGGAGTTATGTCAATAGTGAACTGGTAGGAGTTATTATAGGCAAACTCCACTAGTGGAAGATACTGCTCCCAACCACCTCCAAAGTTTAGGATGCACATACGCGACATATCTTCCAATATTTGATTCGTCCACTCGGTCTGCCCATTTATCTGCGGGTGATATGTTGTACTTAGCCGCAACTTCGTGCCCATTGCTTCCTTTAAGCTCTCCCAAAATTGTGAAATAAATATCTTGTCTCTGTCAGACACGATATCGAGAGGCTCCCTGTGGAGTCTCACTATCTCCACTATGAAAATCTGGGCATACTGTGCCGTAGTGTAATCTATCGAGGATGGCAGAAAATTAGCAACTTTAGTCAATCGATCCACGATTACCCATATGGAGTCATGACCCTTCTGTGATGTAGGTAACCCCGTGATGAAGTCCATGTAAATCCTTTCCTATTTCCACATAGGAACCTCTAATGGTTGTAGAAGTCCTGTCGGTCTCTGATGGTCCACTTTTACTAGCTGACAAGTGGCACATTTAGAAATGAACTCGACAATGTCTCTCTTCATCCCGCTCCATCAGTATTATCGCCTCATATCCTGGTACATCTTATCCCCGCCAGTATGTACCGCGAACCGTGTGACTCTGTCATTATCTCATGTCGTAAGTCTTCCCCCTCAGGAACAACAAGTCTTCCATTAAGCGTAAGCCCCCGTCTGAACTAACGGTATAAGACTCGGCCCCGTCTACTAGTAATCGTACTATCTGCTCTTGACATAACGAGTCTGCTGCCTGGGCCTATATCACTCTCATAACGATCTGGGGCATAACTATCATCACAGACATGAATGATCGGGCCACTACGTCCTGGTGTCATAAATCCTTCCACTTTGCTTTCCACACTTCGGCCACCTCACCTACTGGCCTATGGCTCAACGCGTCTACTACCACGTTAGCCTTCCTTGGGTGGTATTGGATATCGAACTGATAATCCTTCACGAATTCAAGCCACCTACGTTGACGCATATTTAGTTCCTCTGCGTGAATAGGTACTGTAGGGACTTGTGGTCCATGAATAAACGGAATTTCTCCCCCAGAAGATAATGTCTCCAAATTTGAAGAGAAAATACGAGTGCCGCTAACTCCAATTCATGAGTGTGGTAATTCTTCTCGTGAGGCTTAAGCTTATGGGAAGAATAAGCTATAGCCTAACTCTCCTATTGCAGTACACCCCCAAGTCCTAGTAAGGACGCATCGGTGTAGACTAGATACTCAACTCCCGGTCTGGGCAATGTTAACACTGGTGCTGAGGTCAACTTATCCTTCAACTCGTCGAATACGAACTGGCAGGCATCGCTCCATATAAATGGCACACCCTTGCGAGTCAGATGTGTCAAAGGACCTGCTATCTTTGAGAACCCCCGAATAAACCTCCTGTAGTATCCTGCTAGGCCCAAGAAACTATGTATTTCAGTCGGTGTCGTGGGCTGTCCCCACTCCCTCACCGTTGATACCATCCCCAGATTAACAGATATCCCCCTGTCGAAAATGATATGCCCCAAAAACAGAACCTCCTTCAGCCAGAATCCACACTTCTCATACTTTGCATATAACTCATTCTAACGCAGCATCTGCAAAACTTGCCTCAAGTGCTCGGCATGTTCCTCCTCTGTTTAGGAGTAAACCAGAATATCATCAATGAAGACAATGATGAACTAGTCTAGGATCTCTCTGAACACCCTATTCATCAAGTCCATAAACACGGCTGGGGCGTTGGTTAGGCCAAAAGGCATAACCCTGAACTCGTAGGAACTATATCTCGTCAAGAAGGCAGTCTTCGAGACGTCCTGATCCCTGATTCGTAACTGATGGTATCCCGATCTCAAGTCAATCTTTGAGAAGAAGGAAGATCCTCTCAACTGGTCGAATAAGTTTTCAATTCGGGGCAGTGGATACTTGTTTCATATCGTGACTTTATTCAACTCCAAGTAATCTACACACAACCTTAAAGATCCATGCCTCTTCTTAACGAACTGATGCGACACAAATATTGCGTATTTCACCCGTTAACCTACACGTTATTAGCCCCCTCGGGTATCTTAATCCCTATATTTATGCTCGTTAACCAGATAACCTCGGATTTCTATGTTAACATGTTTTGCAGGGGTTAATTGAGCTTTTGTAGGTATTTGGATGCTTAGTATGAAGTTCGGATGCATTCCGGTGAAGTTTCGTACACAATCGCACGCGCAAGGGAATTTTAGTCTTTTCACAGCTTGGGTACCTGGCCCGACATCTCATGAAAGTTGTAGCCCTCCTCGCTAGCTTCGCGTGGCCGTGAACGGTGCGCAATTTCGATTCATAACGAAGAAGTTACGGCAATTTCAGCGGAGGAAATACAAGGAAGCAAAAGAGGAGAAGGGAGAAGAAGAAAAGAGAAATGCAGTGAGCTGTTGCAATCTGCCCTGCTTGATCGATCGATCGAAGATTCTGGTCGATCGATCGACCATTCTGGATTGTTGAATTTTTGCCTAAGTCGATCGATCGACCAAAGGGGTCGATCGATCGATGCTCTGTTTTCTGCAGATATTTTGCCTTCTTTTCTTTCTTCTTTATTTTTATTCCAACTTAATATATAAGCCAATTTTGTTGTAATAAGACTAGATATCAGTGTAGGAATGATTTTAGGGTTAGAATAGTTAGGGTTTTGGTTTGGAGAGCTAATTTTCTCTTCCTCTTGGATTGACAACCCATATGGTTTTGTAAGATTGAACTTTTCTCTTCCATTTCCTTTAATATAGTTTGTTCTTCATTCTTTCCTTGCCTTGTAATTTAGTTTCCATGCTTTCTAATTAGTTTACATGCTTTAATTCTTGCTTTCCTAGTTTAATTAGCACAATTTAGTTTAACTCACCATGCACCCCTAGATAAATAGGGTCGGGATTTAATTTTCGCCATTTTCGGGCCCCGAGCTCCGAAAACTAGGTTTCGTGCAAAATCGCGTTTAATTGAAACCGCGTGTATTAAAGTTGGATTGTTATGCGTTTAACTTTATTTGTCAAGCAACTTTAGTGTTTATAGCGACAATCCGAATTTAATCCGCGTGTGACCATTTTTGATTAAATGTTTAATCTCGCAACTTTGGCTTAAATTCCTTATTGCGTGATGTTTATGCTTAATTGGATATGCTCGATTAAATTGATTTCGAGCCTTAACTCTAGTTAATAGTTGTTTCGATCCGTATGGTAGGATGCGATCCCGATCCTCGCTTTCCTTTATTTTAGCATTAACTTATCTTTTCTTTTATCACCATAACCACACATCACCTTTTCTTATTTATTTTACACTTTTATTCCAGAATTAATTAAACAATTAAAATCTAAAATTCAATCACTCCCTGTGGATTTCTTACGATACCCGACTTACCGCTGTGCTTGCTTGTCAAGTGTAATAGTATCTTAGGTTTTATTTGTATCGCGACAGCGAAACACACGACGATTGTGTCCTCACAGAAACATACTTTTTCCGCCCGGTCACAAAATGTCTCCCTGTGGATTTCTTACGATACCCGACTTACCGCTGTGCTTGCTTGTCAAGTGTATTAGTAGCTTAGGTTTTATTTGTATCGCGGCGGCGAAACACACGACGATTGTGTCCTCACACGAACACACTTTTTCCGCCCAGTCACAAAATGGCGTCGTTGTCGGGGAGTGTGTTTTAGATTGTAATTGTTTTATTGTTTCGTAGTATTTCTTTCTTTCATATTTGTATTCTTTATTTTCCCCTTTCTTTTTGACTTGTGCTAGATTGTTTCGAGAAATTGAAATCTCGGTGCTTGTCGCTTTTGTTGAATAGCTTATTTTGAAATGTCTCGCTATTACGCTTTAGATAACCTTAATTTTTATGAGAATTGTTTTCCAAGTTATACTCCCAAAACAATGAGAGAATGCCTACAAATTCTTGAAAATGAGCGCATTGAGCGTGAAATTCAAGCATATGTAAGTTATCCCTCATTGCCTTGTGAGGGTAATTTGGAATGCGAGGGATCCATTGGCTATGAGCAACCCGCACAAGAAGATGAAATGTCTTCTTGTTCGTTTGATTATGAGTTAATGATAAAGGAAATTAATGATCAATCCGAAAGTTCTCAAGCTTGGTTTCTAGAAACTGATGCCATACTCGATGAGATTATTTCTTTACAAAATCGAGTCGAGGTTGAAACTTGCGTTTCATCTCCACCCCTTTTTGTTGAAGAAATAATTGAGAGTGAGCCAAGCTTTAGCACTTTCGATTTTCAACCTCTTATTAATTCTTTCGATTGTATTGAGGTTGTTGTTCCTTCCTTTCCTTTACTCCCTACTATTCCCGAACAATTAAATTTATCGCAAGAATCGGTTGAAAGTCTTGAGGACTTTGACCCGATTCTTGAACGAGAATGTTATTTTGAGATGCTTCATCTCATGGGCTTTTCACTTGCACTTGCCCCACCTCCCCTTCCAATTGAATAATCTTGGGGATGTGATTCTGATTTTTCTGAGACTAATGTAGTCTTGTCCCCCGTAGTATCCAATTCCCCCATCGTCCCTCCAAAACTTTTAATTGACGATGGTTCATTTCTTTCGCCTTACACATGCCTTCCGTTGTTAAAACGGAATTCATACTTTTCGGAAGGCATGCTTGTATGTGAGGGTACACCAGTTATCCTCCAAAGTCAAATCGTTCTTATGGTGGACCCTCAACTATTTAGACTTCTAGTGTATGGTT
The DNA here is from genome assembly GCA_949130495.1 of Sambucus nigra. Classification (NCBI taxonomy): domain Eukaryota; kingdom Viridiplantae; phylum Streptophyta; class Magnoliopsida; order Dipsacales; family Adoxaceae; genus Sambucus; species Sambucus nigra. Next base: position 301,189,068 of record OX422207.1, on the reverse strand, counting down.
AGTGTGAAGCCTAAATAGTAGGTTGTAAATAGTTAGATTTTTAATTTTCTTTCTTTCCTTTTTTTTCTTTCCTTTTTAATTTAGTCTAGTGTAATTAGTTAACTTTTTGTTATTTGTTTTTGCTATGCTCGGTACTAACTTGTTTTGTAGATTCCTTTGGACTCGCGCTTATGGAGATCGCTCCAATTTTGGGTAATATCGTTATTTTCCTCTCTTTGTGTTGTGTTCTTAATGCGCATTGAGGACAATGCAACATTTAAGTTAGGGGGTGTAGGATATTCTATCCATTTCATGTTTAGTCCATGGATTTGCTCACATTTAGTTACTGAGTATGCCTTTTTGTGAAAAATTTGAAAATTATCAAAAATATTTTCTTTCTTTTTTCTCCTTTGTTGGGCATTTTGCCTTGTTTCCGATGATAAATTTTAATAATTGCCCGATCCAATAGATAACTCAATGATGCATGTTCTCGATTTTAGAAGTTATTAGACTTTAGTCCTCAAATCATTGATATTGTGAATAACTTCATGAATTAAAATTTATCCCATGAGCATATACACTTTCCTTGTTCTATTGATTTGGTTTAAGATTTTTATAACTCGGGAATCTTTTGTTGCATTGTATATACTTACACCGAGTAAGCTTTGTACCTTTCGTCGTTTGTGAGTGTTATAAACTATTCTTTTCTCTTTGAAAATGTTGAATTCGTTGGTAATCTCTCTATTCTTTCATTTGACCGTTCATTAATTGAGTTCATACTTGAAATGTGTTACTTGATCATGATTTTCATATATTATTTTGACTTGAGAATTGCGTAAACTTTGTGAAATGATCATAGGCCCTCTTTGTTATATCACCCATATTAGCCTTGACATCACCCTTATATGTTTACCCTCGTTAACCCCTTTGAGCCTAAATATAGCCCTTCATTTCATAACCCAAATCCCATAACCAACTCCAAATTGGAGTTTTAAGCCATACATACACCTTACATACCTTTGTTTGGAATGTTACTTGGGATTGAATGTTGTTGTTGTATTGCAGTTGCAATTTTAGGCATATGAGAGTTTGAAAAGAAAGTAGTGAAAAAGTGAAGAAAAAGAGAAAGCAAAAAGCAAAAGAAAACAAAAAAGAAAAAATGAGAAAAAGAAGAAAAGAAAAGAAAAGATAAAGTTGTATATGTTGTGTATATAGTTCAATAATCTTTGATTACTCTCCCCGATGATATATCTAATGTCGTTTTGGAGCTTGTTTTTCCAATTTTGTTATTGCACGCATTCTCCCATTATCCCGAGTTTTCATCCCTAAGACTTTGAATCCGTACATACATTCCTTCGTTTCGCACCCTAGCCATACCTACATCATAACCCTATTAAAGTCCTATGTGATCTTAGGGTGCATTTAATTTAAAAGTCATAATAGTTTTGATAATCTGTGAAAATGCATTTCGCCTCTTTTAGTGTGCGGTATCCTTTCATTGAGATTGCAAGTTTTTCATTTCCTATATAGCATTCTTCTTTTGTGACATGTGTGCGGCCTAGTTTCCATTTATATTTACTCCTAATGCCCGCATGTTCCGTGTGTTACCTCCCTATTTCTAGTGAATTCATTTGTTGAGCGTAATGCCCGTGAGGATTGAATGTATGCTTGTTTTTTGTTTATCCGAATTATTTAAGTTTTTGCCAAATCATACTTTTCATTTTCTCTCCCCCTCCCACTTTTAAAGTTTCAATTCTATGAGGTGCATTCAACCTGTTAATAACAACGGACTTTTGTTTGAATTCGTTCAATATGCTAATAACATGTTTGAAATCTTTTTCGTTGTTGTTGAGTTTGTCGCATGTTGGGTTGGGCATATTTTGAGGAAACCATATGATGTTTGTGGGTTTCATCCCTGAGAACCCTCACGAGACGACACTCGTCCACTAGGGTAACCTAGGGGTTTAACGGCTTATTGCATATGCTAAATGCAATCGTTCGCCCGCGAAAGTGGCCTTATCTTTTTATTGCTTTTATACCATACTTTTGTGCTTCTCCTGCTTTTGGTTTGCTTGTAGTTCTTGTTGTTTCCTATTTCATTGCTAGGGACTAGCAATGTGTAAGTTAGGGGGTGTGATGCGACGCAAATATTACGTATTTCACCCGTTAACCTACGCGTTATTAGCCCCCTCGGGTATCTAAACCCTATATTTATGCTCGTTAACCAGACAACCTCGAATTTCTATGTTAACATGTTTTGCAGGGGTTAATTGAGCTTTTGTAGGTATTTGGATGCTTAATATGAAGTTCGGATGCATTCCGGTGAAGTTCCGTACATAATCGCACGCGCAAGGGCATTTTAGTCTTTTCACAGCTTGGGTACCTGGCCCGACATCTCACGGAAGTTTTATCCCTCCTCGCTAGCTTTGCGTGGCCGCGAACGGTGCACAATTCCAATTCATAACAAAGAAGTTACGGCGATTTCAGTGGAGGAAATACAAGGAAGCAAAAGAGGAGAAGGGAGAAGAAGAAAAGAGCAATGCAGTGAGCTGCTGCAATCTGCCCTGCTTGATCAATCGGTCGACGATTCTGGTCGATCGATCGACCATTCTGGATTGTCGAATTTTTGCCTAGGTCGATCGATCGACCAAAGGGGTCGATCGATCGATGCTCTGTTTTCTGCAGATATTTTGCCTTCTTTTCTTTCTTCTTTATTTTTATTCCAACTTACTATATAAGCCAATTTTGTTGTAATAAGACCAGATATCAGTGTAGGAACAATTTTAGGGTTAGAATAGTTAGGGTTTTGGTTTGGAGAGCTCATTTTCTCTTCCTCTTGGATTGACAACCCATATGGTTTTGTAAGATTGAACTTTTCTCTTCCATTTCCTTTAATATAGTTTGTTCTTCATTCTTTCCTTGCCTTGTAATTTAGTTTCCATGCTTTCTAACTAGTTTACATGCTTTAATTCTTGCTTTCCTAGTTTAATTAGGATAATTTAGTTTAACTCACCATGCACCCCTAGATAAATAGGGTCGGGATTTCATTTCCGCCATTTTCGGGCCCCGAGCTCCGAAAACTAGGTTTCGTGCAAAATCGCGTTTAATTGAAACCGCGTGTATTAAGGTTGGATTGTTATGCGTTTAACTTTATTTGTCACGCAACTTTAGTGTTTATAGCGACAATTCGAATTTAATCCGCGTGTGACCATTTTTGATTAAATGTTTAATCTCGCAACTTTGGCTTAAATTCCTTATTGCGTGATGTTTATGCTTAATTGGATATGCTCGATTAAATTGCTTTTGAGCCTTAACTCTAGTTAGTAGTTGTTTCGATCCGTATGGTAGGATGCGATCCCGATCCTCGCTTTCCTTTATTTTAGCATTAACTTCTCTTTTCTTTTGTCACCATAACCACACATCACCTTTTCTTATTTATTTTACACTTTTATTCCAGAAGTAATTAAACAATTAAAATCTAAAATTCAATCACTCCCTGTGGATTTCTTACGATACCCGACTTACCGCTGTGCTTGCTTGTCAAGTGTAGTAGTAGCTTAGGTTTTATTTGTATCGCGGCGGCAAAACACACGACGATTGTGTCCTCACACGAACACACTTTTTTTGCCCAGTCACGAACAACACAAGGGCACCCCACGGTGAAGTACTCCTACGGATAAACCCCTGACCCAATAGATTCTCTATCTGATCCCGTAGCTCCCTCATCTCCATTGGAGCCATATAATAAGGTGCGCGGGGTATAGGGGCATCAAATCGATAACAAAGTCTATCTCTCTACCAGGAGGTAATCTCGGAATATCCTGGAATACATCAGTGAACTCTCTAACAACTGGAATCGAATCGAGTTGTATTACCACCTCCTTAGAGGTATCCTCATCTATATAGTACAAGTGAGTGGATGATCCTCCCTCAGGACGAGGCATCGCCACTAGGAACATCTCATGTCCAGGTATGGCAAAAATAATACTCCTACTGAAATAATCAATCATGGTTCGATACGCAACTAGCCAGTCCATACCAATGATCATATCGTACTCGGTCATATCTAACACTAACATATCAGCAGGTAAGGTAAACCTCTCGATCTCTACACCCACACCTCTACATATAAGGGAAATCACAGAACCCCTACTCAATGGTGAATCTATGCAAGTAGCAGTGCTCTCCACAGTATCTAACAACCCCATAGTGCGTGCAAATCTCATGGCAATAAAATAATGTGCAGCCTCCGTGTCAAATAAAATACGCCCATTTGTCCCCTGAATAGAAAACATACCCTCAATAGCGGGTGGATCCTATGGGACTGCGGCCTGCTGGAGTTGATAACTCGCTCGTTCTGAAGTTGTCCCTGCTGGACTGGGACTGCTGGGATGGGTGGTAAATCTGGCATCTGCGGTGGTACTGGGAGGCTGGCGGGAAACATAGGTCTCAGGGGCTCGTGTCGAGCACCCTGTTGCTGCTGCTGTGGGACCCTGCCCCTTTCAGGACACTCCTGGAATTTTTGGCCAATATTTCCATAAATAAAATATTTCCCCGCAAAGTTTCCCCCTCTCTGTCCCTACTGCCCACTGCCATGATGGTCGTTACCATTCCTACCCTGACCATGCTGGCCCTACTGAAACTGTTGTTACTGGCCGTGCTAGCCCTGATGGCTGTGCTGACCCTGCTAGCCATGTCGAAAACCTCGTTGTCTATTTCTGAAACCTCCAGATCTAAATCTCTTAGAATCCCCCTACTGGGAACTCTTATCACCCTATCTTTGTTATCCCTGAGCTGATTGTGCCCCGCTGGCACCATTCCTCCTGTCCTGCCCTGATGGATGGACTCTCCTGCTCGCTTACCCTCTGACAAGTAAAAGCGGTGGTCCTGGCAGTGAAGCAATGCTGCGTTAACCACATCAGAATAAGTTACCAATGAGAGATTACCTAGCAAGTGCTGACGAATCCTCCATGTCAACCCATCCATGAACTTTTGGATCTTCTTCTCTTCAGTAGGGATTTTGTCGGGAACGATGTTCAGAAGATTGGTGAACTCGGCCTCATACTCTGCCACTGTTTTCCCCTCCTGCTTGAGGTTCATCAATTTTCTTCTCATATCGGTGTGAACTGCTGAGGCAAAATACTTGCGGCCGAACCACACCCAGAACTCCGGAATGGTAAGAACATCTCTCTCCTCCGCGGTGGTAATAGACTCCCACCACTGAAACGCTACTCCTACCAGCTTAAAATTATCCAGTATCTGCCTTTGTACATTCTTACACTCATACATCCTCAAGTGTCTTTGGATGTCCTTCTTCCACTGACTGGACACAACGACATCGGAGTTACCTGTAAACTCCGGAGGGTGCGCTTTCTAGAAAGCATCACGGACATGTTACCAAGCAGACAGGAATGCATGAGCCTGAACTAGGGCTACCACAGGTTCCTGAGGTGGCACTTGCTGCACAATTTCTAAAGCGACATTTATTGCCTGGGCTACAATGGCAGTAACTTCTACAGCGTTCATAGAACCTTGAACTGGTGCAGGCTGTGGTTCGGGCTGGGCAACCCGGTGAACTTTCTGTGCACGTCGAGGAGGCATCTGAAATGAGAGAGAAGTCTTATAATTCCACAGTTAATATCTCAAAATAGCTGAAGAGCTCAAGATAAACAAAAGAGTACAATAATCCTAACGTATCAGAAGTACACTAATATTATCCTCACCTCTGTTATCCTTATTACATTTTACAACTAGGATACAATTCCCATTTGAATATTCATTTTCCTCTCCATGGTATATTCATATTTCCTTAGGCACGAAACATAATTTTACACCATAATGATCACTAATGTTAGAATTTTAATAGTATGCTCGGGTTATAATAAAATTCACAAAGTTATAGTAAAATGTTACAGGTGAAAAAAGCAATAACTAGAAATACTTTATGTGACACCCTGACTAATTAAATATTGGGTAGCTACTCCTTTATTCAAATTAATACAACATGTCAAGTTGGTTCAGTTCATAGCATCACTGTCGAAAACATTTTTAAACAATTACTAGCCACCTAATATTTAAAAAGTAAGTTGTCAAATTTTATTTAAATTAGATTAACATGCAACCAATTAAATTATTAACTAATGATATCACAATCATATCATAGTCACAACAGAATATAAATGGAATAATAAATGAGTCTGGAGTAACACTCCGCTGAATAAAACCAAATACAAAGTCTGAATAATTAATTAAATAATCTCCAAAACTGAAATGGAAACTGAAAGTATGATAAAGTTGTCTCTAAAAGAAAAGGGGAGACATGCCCTAACAGATGAATGAATCTGAAATAGAATAAATGTAGAATGTGGAGGCGTCTACTATCGAGGTCATGTAACTTCCACAGCAGCTACAACACGTCACTGAAATGGAACTCCTATGCTTGGCGTCCCTGTGGCTGGACACCTAAAAGGTTTTTCAAGAAAAATAGATTTGAAAGCAAACGGGTCAGAGCCCGATGTGAAAACAGTTTAAAATATAGCAAGTGTTTAATTGCATTAAACAGTGAATATTAAATACATGTTAGTTACGTGCTCTCATAGGAGTTTCTCGCCTCTCAACTAGTGCGCACGCCTAACGTATATCCGTAACCCATCCTAGTTATGCCGTTAACTATCCAGTTTGTACCACTTCCTGTCCTCACATTCTAATATAGGGGTTTATTCAAGACATTCTAACATAACTTGCGTGCATCTAACCTCTTTATTTCCCAGATTAATTTATAATAATTATTATAAGAAATTCTCATTTTTAATCCTTCTCAAAATGTCTCAAGTACACACATTCACTTTAACAAAGAATCTGTTATAATTACAAGTATATTAATCTTAACATAAATATACAATTCGGTCACCCCTAGACTAAGTTTTGGTGCACACATACTCTGTTATCGAATATCGGTACATCACGTACATAAGGACTATGAGTTCCGAATCTCTGAAGAACCGTTTCAATAAGAAAAATCACACATATTGGAGGCGAACATAGTTCACATACCCATGGGTCATGTACATACCTACGCTCCCATGGTCAGCTGACTTATTAACTCACAAATAAGTCATTCACATCCCTATGTCCTTAAGGTACCAAACTAAATCTCCCCGTAGGCACACAAAGATTAGATGGCCCTATTCTGAAAGTCGACCTCCCGTGATAGCAAGTATGGTAGGTATGTCATACACATAATAATCCATATACTAAGAATTCACACAAATTAGAGAACTTATAATATTTTTAAAGGTATGTTCTCAATCCCTATACCGTTACTCCAATTAGTACATTTTTATACTTTCGAATAATATAAAATATAATCCACCGATACGTCTCACGTCGTATAGTTTCGAGTACTTAAATCTAACCAAAGAGGTTACTACATCTCCTATTATTCTCACATATTATTTCAGTATTCTTAACTCCTTATTTATGTCCCAAATCCTAACTTATTACTCCTAAGGATTTAAATTATGCTCTCATATCTTAACATAGACAATTAACCTCCGGACACTCGAGAATTCAATGCGACAATTCAACCCAATACTAATGTATTCCAATTTTTAAATATAATACCCTATTGGTCTTCTTCAAGTCCTAATGCATTCACATAATCCCCAACTACAACATTCGATGGCCAAAAACACTTAAAATCAAAAAGGGAAAAATCACACTTTCTGGCGGATCGATCGATCGATCCTGATCGTGGATCGATCGATGGTCGATCGATCAACCTATGAATATCGATCGATTGATCATACCAGATGAGGCTATGGACTTCTTCATTTTTCAATCCCAGATTTCTCCCAAAACCTCATTACAAGATGTAAAATTCTAATATAATCATATAGGATCATCATACAACTTAAATACATTATTTCTAACGTCCCAAAACCTTTAAACCATCATCAATTAGTCTTATTTGGATCAAATCTTCATAAAAACCCTAGTTTTTATATTTTCTTCAAGAACATAATATTTCTCTTCTTAAATCCGTTTTTAGTTCATCAAGGGTTATGTTTTGGATACTGAAATTCGTCCAGAACAAATCTACATGCAATTCTTATCCAAGATTTAGGGTTTTACTCCAAATTCATGAGTTTTCATCATCTTTTAAGGCTATTAACAAACCCTACACTAGCATGGAAGAATTATTCGCTGAGAATTAATGAAACAAAATCAATTGCCTTAGGATTGATGTTCAGTCTGTTGGTGATGACAAAGGTTGGTTATTTCCTCCTCTCCGGTCACAATTCCATCGAAAGTGGGGTGGTGGGTGATGGCTTGAAACCCTCCTGTAACCTCTCATTTATCTCACGTAGCCCACATCTTACTTTTTGGTTGATAATGGCCTACACAATAAGAATTAAATAAACCCTAAAATTCGTGGGTCTAATTTCCTTAAAATTTTAAATGACTAAAATACCCTCTCGGGTAGCTGGTTTGGCCTAAAAATGCCCCGAGACCCAAACTAATCCCCCGGCTAGTGCTTTCTGACTATATCGGCCCCTCCGGACACGTTGGCGCACTCAAAATGACCACACGGATGATGAAATTATAATTTTCTTTTTAATCTAATTAAATTGATCCTAGCGCGACTAACACGCGCGTCCCAACTTAAATTCCCGAATTGTCGTATTTATGACTCGCGGTAATTTTTAATAATTTAAATAATCATATATTACCATATATACTCTGTAATACTCAATATTATCATCATAATCAAATACCAACTCAGGTCTCTCTAGTATTTAAATTCGGATTAATTTTCAATTAATTCCCATTTAATTTAATTAATCCCATTAAATAAAAATCAATAAAATTACGGTGTAATACTGTTCACTTCTAGAAAAATCTTAAGCGATATGTCAAACATATGCATTTACATAGACATAATCTGTCTGATACCACAACTGATGTTGTTGTGACTGATATTGAGATTTTGGAAAATAAATCCTTTGCAAGACATATATGTCGTCACCATGGAGCGGGACATGAACAACTTGAACAATAGCAGTCAAAGAGTGAAAATAGTCTAAACAATTGAAATTGATGAAATAAAGTGCAAATAACTAAGATGAGTCACAATTTTACTTTAGCTACCTTTTAGTTTGAAAGGAGTTTTGATGTTGTTCTCTTGAAGATTACATGGTAAATAAGAAATTTTCAAAAAGTTTTATCACCACCACCGTTAGAGTTGTACTCAATCTCAATAAAGCACTGATCCTTTGTATCATTTTTTAAAATCTGAATATTCATAATTAGAATATTTTTGGACTTGTAAGTTCAATCCTCCTACTCAACTTTATCCTCTATAAAAGAACCCATCTTAAGAGTTATGGTTTCAACTCTATTTTCATGTCCACATTTCTCTTTTTAAAAACTCTGATTTACCTTTTTCAACTGCTCAATTATTTTGAGGAATTAACATATCCTAATGTTTATTAAGTTGACTTAGAAAATCAAGGTCACACTTGGTTAACACTATCATTGTCAACAAATTTGAATTTTGTGGCCAACTTATGGTTCTTTTTCTACAACCTACAAATTTTTTTGTAAAACTTATCATAGGCTTCACTTAGGTTTTCTATAAATTCACCATTTTTCATTTCATCTTTGAAGGAGTGATATATACTTTTTCTTTTAAAAAAAAATTCATTGGTGTTAAAAGCCTTATTACTAGATTTGAACATTTATTAAATTTCTTTACAAAGAAGGTGATACCCTCATATAAACTCCCAATTAACTCCTCTATTTTGATAGAGGTCTAATTGGTAGCAATGAAAAGTATCTCTCTTGACTTCTTTTAGCACGACAACCGTAAAAATTGATCCACCTTTCACACAAACCACAATTTCTTAGGTGCTGAATAATATATCTATACAAATAGCAGGCTTAGATATTAAAGATGCATGTAGATAGGCATAAAGTTGTGGTGGAGTGAATTACTCATAATCTAGATTACTAAGAATCTAACTGTCAACATGTATTTGGAAATATCACTGCATACTGTGATTATAAGAACATTTAATCCAAACTTGCATTTGTCCATTTAATCCTTCTAGAAACCTATGTTTTAAAGATGCCATATCATACTACTTTCCTCCTAGGTCTTATCATGTCATGTTGAGATGCCATATCATACTACTTTAAGTACTACATTATCTGGTTTTAGGTACTAATCATAAATTTTTCAATCAACTGTGTGATCATATTTCTAGTTTTAGTTGAAATCCCATAATTCGTAACTCATTATAATTAAGAATTATGCCAGGCACACAAAATGTTGCTCGGTATAAGTTGTTGTGGCTAGTTAGTGGTCTACGATTCCCGACAACTGATTTGACTAATCATGATTGCCACTACATCATTTCATTATCAACTTTTTGTATCTATTTTTTGTGCTTTATTGAGAACTTTCACATTCTCGCTTCACGTATCTTCGTCTAGAATATTGATATTGCAACTTGGTAAATGTTTTCGCTACTAATTGATAATATTAAAACCACATGTTCCTCGAATCAACTGGATTAATATTATTGAAAAACTTGACTATGAGGGGTTCTACATTCCTAATGAGGCAACATTTTCTTTATTCATGTCCATTTATAGACATTCATGCCAAGTGTGTTTTATTCATAAACTTGTTAATTTCTTGTTTGTCTATTTGAATTATACGATTATTATGGACCCGAGTTATTAAAATTGCTTCCATTTTTGCACTGAAACATTTCAAATGAAAAACTCAGGATGTATTTCCACTTATAACCATATGTGGTTTTATTTGGAAGAATGCTAAAGGATAATTATCTTTTCTCAAGTATGATGTTTCAGTACCATCTGAAGTATTTACCTTTGCCTATTATGGGTGGCAACTGATACGATACTTTTAATATTTGGTTCTTATCCTCATGTGTTTGTGATAAATCTGAATAGTCAACCTATTCATGCAGATATATGTTGATGGTTGTTAATGGTAAGCAGTCTCAACTTGGACATACAAATCATGTGTAATTATTTCTTAACCTTTTGGAGGTTTTGTGTCAACTAGCTAAGAAAGGCTTTGCAAGTTCAGTTTGATGAATGCTCGAGTATATTCGTAAGTTTTGTCTTAAAGTCTTGCTTCTTGGAATGGTCCACATCAATGTACTGTTATAACATTTGAATTTTTACCTATTCCTTTTTTTATGTATTAGTTTTTGTTTATAGATTCTCAAATTTTAGTTGCACATGGAGATATGCTATTGATGCCTCGATTGTGTGTATAATGAAGAGTCAAAAAGTTTTAGGCCATCAATAGTTAGTTATGGATCATGTTCAAGGTACGTCATAGACCCTCAATATCGTATTGTACACCTCGTGGGTAAAACTTTGATCGTGCATATCAAAAATTAAAGCAATTTGATAATAAGAGGTACCTCATCATGTAGGTCTATATGTGGCATATGACTAGTACATATAGACCTTTAATTCGCACACGACATAACAAACTATGTTAGATGCCAAGGTAGGGGTGTTATAATCAACTCTTATAAGATTTAGGATATCTGACATTATTCTAAACTCACTTGAAAACCCTTATTTAGACATGGGGGATGGTGGTTCTCCTACTTAGCATGGTATGGTACTGAATTATAGGATTATAGTACAGTTTCATTTTAGGTCAATACAATGCTTGAAATTTCATGCAAACTTACAAGCTTAACAGGGGACACTCTATCCGTAGAAGCCTAAAATTTGTTCACAATTGTTACAATATCTGCTTTTGTTGTTATTTTTTATTCTTGAAGTTAGCATTAACTTGAACTGTTTAAACTGGTTTAACATGTATTTAAGAACTTCTAGTGTTTATAAAGCAAGTGAATTAGCCATACACGCATACGAAGGATGGAAGCAATCATCAATCAGTTAGAACATAGCCCTTTTACTGTTGTTTTATCTATGCTAGTTAGCTGCTTCAATGTATCAGTATACATTCCATGCTTATCATAGAGGTCATAATTTTTGCATAGTAAAACTCAAACCCAACATGAAGTTAGCAATTTATGTTTGGTCATTTCATCCACAAATCTATTCTATATTCTAAAATGCTTTACATGAGTTATATCTCTTTTTCGATTAGGCTGTCCACATGGAGTCATTGGTAATAAGTCTTTTTTTACTGTATTTCTAATCTGTTATTTCTCCCCCACCCTTTGTGAATTCTTTGATTAGTTGCAGATTTCCATGCATTGCTTCTTACTAATATATTTAATAATTGAGCTTGGTTATTTTCTTGACTTGTTAACTGAGTGTATAATAATTGTCATTTTATTGGTAGATTGAGTTCCAATAAGTAGTTGTATTTTCTATTATTCCTCGGTAGTTCTTATCTACCCTGGATCTTTATTCTTATTCTTTGGCATTTTAATATTGCCATGTTATACTTTTTTCCTATTAAGTAATGTTGTTGCTAGTTATAATTTGTAGGTTTCTCGCACTACCTTATTCCCCTTTTCTATTATTTCGGTACATTGCCATGAACAGGATCACCATCTTATTAAATGGCAATGTAAGTCATTTATTTTATACCTCGATTACAGGTTTCCTTTAAAACATTCCTTATAATCATGCTAATTTCTTTTATTTATATTGATTACTTTGCCATTTCATATATATTACAAAAGACTTAGATTACATTTTTTTGTTTTAAGTTACCATAATATGGATTAATAGTTCTTTTATTCTCCATCCTATTTTGTTTATATCACCATAATGTGATTTCTTTGATATATCAATTCTCAATATCTGTATAGGTTATATTTTTTAAGAAAAATATGTAGGCATGACAAATCAATTCAGAACAAGATGTTAGTATCTCCTTCGTAATAGGGTATCTTACTTTATCCCTCTATTTATTTACCACTAATTTTAATCCTCTTCATACTTACTAATACTTGAATCAACTTTATAGTGAATGAGAGAGATAAATATGCAAGTTTTTCTCAATGGAAACAATGTCATCTACATTTCTTCAAGATATGATTTATCTTATGGAGGTATTTTTATTTGATAATGATTGCAAATATTTAGGGTTTGGTTCTTATCACATCGTTGTCACAAAGCTTCTATAAGTTTTCTGTTTAGTAAAGGTGTTGCATCTACTTAATTTTGTTCTATTACTTAATTGTTGTTCCATTTGTTAACTAATATTGTTTGGGGGTTTTGAATTTTCAATCGCTTAATTTTGTTTTTTGGGTGTTTGGTTTTACTAGGGTTTCATGATCTTTTCATTAGTTTTGTTGGTATTTAAAGGTTCTTATATTTTCAGTCTCAGTAGTCAACGTGAACCCGAAATGACACAACAAGACACACCTAGATTTCAACCTCTACTTTATTATAAACATACTCAGCATATGGAAAATGTGAATGGTTTTCATTGGACATATATGTCCCATATAGGCTCACGTTGAAAATGTGAGTGGTCATTAGTGCATTACCTGATCTTAGATCTTATAATCCGTATTAAAATTAAACATCACTTCAAAGCCATGTTTAACTTTTTATTGGTTATTAAATTATTTAAGTCAATGTGATCATGTAGAATATTAATTTAACAACTCTTTTGTGGTTCTTCTGTAAAATGATTGGGGTGATGCTGAGGCTATCAAGAAATTGAGGGCAGAGCCCAATGTTAATGACCATAATGGAAGGTGATGTTGTCGTGGCATTCCACTTTCGTGCGGACCACATGGTTATTCTTCTTAAAGCACTTGAATATGGCGATTTTGATAAGTTTGATAGAGTCCGGTTCCCTAAAATTCGTTAAGCTGACATGCTACAGTATGATGGCGAGTTGAAGCTTCCAAGCCACTACCTTGTTTCTCCTACAGAAATGGAGAGAACCTCTTTTCATTAAAGCATTCTGCCATTATTTTTTTTAGTTTCTTTTTTATTCTATGTTCATTTTGTATTTGGTGCCCAAGAAGTGTTTGTTTGATGTTAAATTAAGTTTAAACAAGTTTTACGTGTACCGAATATCTGAAATGTCATAAATATAAATGAAATGTTGTCATTTTTTTTAGACTTGTTACATATTCATGACATTTCATCTACTTCTTTATCTTAGTTTACTTTTTTTATTCTACTCATCATTTTGCAAAAATATAAATATATTTGCAACAACTCTTGCCACATTTAATAAATTCAACCTTTGTAACTGCCAATAGTAGTCACAAATTTGTCACTATTGCTAATTTTGTGACCGTTGTGAGTAGTTACAAATATTAGATTCGTCAATTCGTAACTGCTAACAGCAGTTATAAATATTATATTCGTAACGGCTGAAAGCAGTTACAGTTACAAATTGGGGTCACGAGTCATAACCCCCATAGGGGTTATAAAAATTTGTGACCGCTGTTAAGAGTTACAATTTTTCTTTTGTCACCCCCTAAATTATGACGATTAATAGTAGTTATAAAGGTCATTTGTGACTGCTAACATCAGTCACAAATCTCCCATTTTGGTGTAGTGTTTGAAAAGTTTTTAACTTCAGTGGAGGGATTATTGATACCAAAATTCAGCACCTTATGTGGACCAATTACAAGCCAACACGTGTCATCCAAGGTGGCATAAATCCAAGTCAGCATGACACAAATCCCCGATCAATAAGGCAGCCCGACCAACAAAGAAGACAGACCAACAAGGCAACCCAGCCAACATGGTATACTAACCAACTGGGAAGACCGACCAATGATCGAAAATCCAATCAGTACAGCCAATGAATCGACAGTAGCCTTATATTTAATTCTCATTATGTATTGATGTAAATGCCTAACAAATGAAGGCATTCCATCCTTTCACATGACAACTCTCAAAAACCCACTTGGGATATAAATACAATGTAACACCCTCGTTGCAGAGGATCGAAAAATAAATCAAGGCAGTCAAGTAATACATAGCAGTGGACGTAGGCTATTCCATTGATCCGAACCACTCTAAAAATCTCTTTGTCTTATTTGTTTTTACTTATTTATCTGTGATCAATCAATTAAGCCTAGTCTAGTTTTTTGCATCAATAGGGATGTTGATCCGAAGATAATATCATCTATGTTAACCTGAGCGATTAAGACATGTTTGTTAAAAAATTTAACGAATAATGTTTGGTCATCACCACCTCGTCGAAAACCTTTATTGATAAGAAAGGTAGACAAGCGGTCATGGATTTAAACCATATAACGCCTCTTTCAATCTATAGATATGGTTTGGGTTATGAGGGTCAATGAAGCCTTTAGGCTATTCAACATAGGTTTTTTCTGTTAAAATGACATTAAGAAATGCGAATTTTACATCCATTTGAAGAAGTGTGAAGTGTGAATGACATGCTATTGCTAAGAGTAATCGAGCAGGCTCGAGGCGAGTAACGGGGGAAAATGTTTCATCAAAGTCTATTCCTTCAATTTGAGAATATCCTTGGTCCATTAATCTGGCTTTATTTCTAACTGTAATACCCCGTATTTTTATGGCTTTTAAAATTGGGGATTTATAAAGTTAATTTGAGGTATTAATTTAATATTAATCCAAAAATTATTTTTTAATATTAACTAGCATGATGTGAGTTAGTAATTATTGAAAATTTGTTGAATATTACTATATGAGTAAAGTAATATATGAGATTGATTTTATTAAAATTGTCACGAGTGAATAAAATGGCAACTATGGAAATTTAATTCGGGACGCGTTTGTGTCGTGTCAGGACTAAATTATTATTATTAAAGTGAATAAATTATAAGTCATCCATATAGTCATTTTGAGTGCGCCAAAGTGTCCGGAAGGGTCGAGATAGTCAAAAAAGTGTACTCAGGGGTTTAGTTTGGGTCTCGGGGCATTTTTAGGCCTAATTGACACCCCGGGAGGGTATTTTAGA
Organism: Sambucus nigra; assembly: GCA_949130495.1. NCBI lineage: Eukaryota > Viridiplantae > Streptophyta > Magnoliopsida > Dipsacales > Adoxaceae > Sambucus > Sambucus nigra. Next base: position 301,173,137 of record OX422207.1, on the reverse strand, counting down.
CATTTAGCATTTTTAGATAATTAAACCCACGAATTTTTTTAGTATTTATTAGCCATTTAGAGTTGTCTCTTGGGGTTAACAAACACAAAGCCTAAGCCAGCCATTAGAGAAGAAAGTGAAGTGCTTAGACAAGAAGGTGAAGAGATTTGAGAAGAAGGTGAAGAGTCTTCAAGCAATCCAAGGCCTAGAACTCACCCGATTTCATCGCCACCACCACCAAAACGTAGATCGTACGACGAGGAACGCAACCATATAATTTTCATCAACAAATTAGACCCTTGAATCCCAGGCAAGTATCTATCTTGCTGATTTCTAAGTTAATATACCTTCCATGTTAGTCTAAGAATGAAAATCATATGTTTTAATGGAAGAATTATATATTTTGGAAGAGAATTTATATGTGTTGTAGGGAGAACCCATGTAGTCTAAAATCTTGATTATATGTAGAGTATTACCCATGAATTTATTATGATATTTGGGAAGAAAATCTTGATTAAAATAAAGGGTGGTGATTATTCATGCAAAATTTGGTTTTATAAAGAGATTTGAGATTAATCCCCTTTTTAATTGATTCGTTGAGGATTTATTGATGTCGTTACGTTAGAACTTGTTTATGTACATTGCTTATACACTTGGATTACTTTGATGGGAGTTTGGGATGAAATTATAGAGGTTTGGAGGGGTTAAAATGGTTGAACCCGTAGGTTGAATATTGCAGAAAAACTGGGCAAGAACTGCATGATCGATCAATCGACTCAATAACATCGATCGATGATCGATCGATCGACCCCCTTTCCTCGATCGATCGACCCCTCCTGGAAAACTTCATATTTTTTCCTTTTTTGTTTAGTCCGGTTAAAATGCGTAGGAACCCTTGATCATCATTGATAGAGTATAAAGGGTTATGAAGAGGACCAATAGGGTCTAAATAGACTTCGTTGAGTGAAATTAATATGAGATGAAATTGTGGGTTAGCGGGGAGTTATTTATACATTAGGAATTGTGCATATGTGTACTAGAAGATTAAGACTCATGAAAGATTTAGACTAGAAGGTAAGTGAGGGTATACCTACTGATAATTATACTTAGTGAGAGAGAATACTTCGAGAGATGAGAAGTAAGAATGAAGTAAATAATAAATGAGACTAAAAGAGACGAATCCGTTATGCGAGATAATTAAGAAAAATTTGTGCTAAGCACGAATGACAATAATTTTGCGTCGTGGGTGAACCTAATTTGGAAAATGCGAATAACTATATATATGACTGTGTGACTGTGCATATATTATGTATCTGTGTAAAAATCATACCCGGGTTACTTGCTATCATGGATGTTTTTGCGTCGGGACAGTCTTATCTCGATTGGACCTTTATGGGGGATATTGACTTGTACCCTAGAACATAGTATTCCTTGGTACAAACTATTTGATTGATATTCGGATGGTCCTAAGAGACGTGAGGGTATGTGATGACCTCTTAGCGACTTTAAACTATGCTTAGCCTCCATTTGTATGTGTATTGTGTTAATACAGTTCGAGAGTGATTCCGAACTAGTATTTCCCTTAGTACGAGTGATACAGGGACTTGATAGCAGAGTATGCCAGCACCATAGATTTATGTGGGGTGCAGATTGTATATATATATATATATATATATATATATATATATATTATATGAGTGATTGATATATATGTACTTACATATGCAAACTTTCTACTGTGTGTATAAGTAGTTAGGTAATGAATAAATGCTTCAGCTTTATAACAAGTGTTCATGAATTTTTGTAACGGTAATGAGTGGTTATAAGTAACGTAAGAATATGGAAGATAAGGATTTTCTAAAACTAAATATTATGGCCTTAGTACTTCTCGGGATAAACTTTATGGGAAATAAGTTAGATAGACTTATGAGATTAATAGAATGGTAGGAGTGCACACTAGATGAGAGGTGGTGATTCTCAAGAGAGCGTCTCATACTAACATGGTTGTGATATTAGCCGATAAGCATTTTAAATACTTGCTAAACTATTTTTAAAACTGTTTTACACTCGGGCTCTGACCCGTTTTCTGTCATTTCTTTCTCTATTGTATATATATATATGTATGTATTACAGGTGCCCAGCCACAGGGGCGTCATGCTTAGGTTCTTTGGATTGGACGTGCTGCAGCTTATGTGGGAGTTGCAGGCCCTTGATTTAGACGACTTCATCATTGAATCAGTTCCCACTTTAGATCTTCATAGTTAGGGCATGTGTCGCCCGATTTCTTATTCCGTTTAGATCTTGTCAAGGATTTATGTTCATTTATATTTTCGGTATTCAATGCTCCTTGGGCGTTAACTCCTGTCAGAATGATTTCATTCATGGTTCTTATACTTAGTTGGGATTATATATATGGTCTAATTCTTGTGTGTAAATTTCCATCCTTAGTATTTATGTGATTCTTAATTGTTGGGTATTAAAATGGTTTATATTGTACTTAAGAAAGGAAAAATGATACTTTAAATTGTTTTGACACTTAGCTTAATTATTTAGGGTGTTTGTATTGGTAATAATTATTTTATGACAGTGATGTTGAGAATGAACCAACCATTCACCTTGATGTTAATTTAATAAATGACTGATCACCCGGTATTTAATTAGGCAGGGTGTTACACTAACTATCATCCCACATTCGTTAGTTTTATTTTTAAAAATCCATCTAGTTTCGATAACCTTTTTATTTTCTGGCCGAGGTACTAGATACCACACGTCATGACTCTTGAATTGAGAAAGCTCCTCTTGCATAGCATCAATCCAAAAGGAGCCATTGAGTGCTTTATTCGCATTTTTTGGTTCAATTAAGGACATAAATCATACGAAATTAACAACATTACGTAATTAGGATCTTGTATGCACCGTCCCTTCAGGGTTACCGACTATTTTATCTAAGGGATGATCTTTAGAAACCTAGTTAGGAACTTCAGGAGTCTCAGTTGGTAAAGAATCAACTATCTCTAGAGAGTCATACTTTAAAACATCTTCACTCTCATCCACTATAGTTAGCTCTTATTTTTTACTCTCAGCAATAGTGTCGCTAATAATCACATTTATTGATTCCATAAGAACTTTGGTACTCAAGGATCGACTATTAAGGGAGTAACCCAAAAAGATTTCTTTATCGCCACGGGTTCAAATTTAGATAGTCGTTCTCTGTCTTTGCAAACATATTAAGTACTCCCAAATGTTCGAAAATATTTTAAATTGGGTTTTTTGCCATACCAGCGTTCATAGGGAGTCTGTTTGGTATTTTCCTAAGATAAACCCTATTGATTATATGACATGCTGTTTAAACTGCCTTAACCCAAAAGTGTTTTGGCAAGTTCTTAGCATGTATCATTACCCTAGCCATCTCTTGGATTACGCGATTTTTATGCTCGACTATACTGTTTTGTTGTGGCATTTTCAGAGCACTGAATTTGTGTTTGTAACCATAATAGTCACAATATTCTGTTAAGACCAAGTCTTTAAATTCACCTTCTCTATCACTACCAATTCGATTTACTTGGGCATCCTTTTCATTTTCAATACGTAAAAGGATTTTCAAAAATTCACGAAATGTGTCAGATTTTTGTTTCAAAAATGCTACCCAAGTGAATCGAGTAAAATCATCCACTATTACCAAAATGTAACTGTTACCACAAAGGCTTTTAATTTGTGAAGGACCCATTAGGTCCATGTAGATAAGCTCTAGAGGTTTTATTGTTAAGGTGTCTTTAACTTTCTTGTGAGCAGTTTTAACTATATCTTTCTTTCTTGGCAGGGCCCACAAACAACGTTTGAAATATATTTTATTTTGTGCAGACCTCTAACTATTTCTTGGTAGCTTAATTTGAAAGGATTATCGTAATTTGTGTGCCTCAATCTATTGTGCTAAATTTTATTATCATTCATCCTGGCAAAATTACAGATCTCCATCCCAGGATTTACTGTGTAATAGTTATTTGGAGTGCGAAGGCCTGTAAGAATGTAGTCTCCATTCTCGTTAAAAATTTGTAATTTGTTTTTGAGAATCTAACTATACGATTGGAGTCGCAAAATTACGATATACTTAACAAATTAGCCTTTAGACCTTTTACTAAAAGGACGTCTTTGAGAATAGGTAATCCCTTTTCTTGGAGTGTCCCTTTACCTATGATCTGAGTTGATATTCCATCTCTAAACAAAACTTTTTCTCCTAAGAAGTCAGCTATGTTTGTGAGTTTAGTATCATCTCCGATCATATGTTTGGAACAACCAGAGTCTAAATACCATCCAAAAGCAGTGTGTTCAGCTTTTAAAGCACTAATCGCAATGTTACACTTTATCTGGGGTATTAGATCATCTTTTTTAACCCAAATTACTCTTATTTTAAAATGTTTGTGTGCATTTTCTCAAGTTTTAAAATATTTATGAGCATTAACTTATTTTTCAAAAGGTTTACGCGCATTTGCGAGAGTTTTGAAGGATTTATGAGAATTTGGTTTAGTCGTGAATTTGGAACTCTTTCTCTTGGGCTTCTTTTTAATATTAGACCGTTTCTTCTTATTTTAATAGTTAGAGTTCTTGTCGGGCTGCATAAGAAGGATATAGTTATTTATGTTACGTCTAGAATAGTTAAATTTTTTATAAACTGGTGAATTAAAGACGGGCTTATTCAGACGTTTTTGAAAACATTCTTCAAGGTAGTGTCCATAAACATCGCAATAAGAACAGTTTAGATAACTAGATAGTTTATTAATATTTTGAAAATGTTTGAAAATAAACTTGTCCATATGTTGGACTTTGTCCTTATGTCTAACTGCAACATGTTGAAACAACGGGTCTTGTTGCCTTATAGGGGTAACACATACTTAGCCTTAGGCTCAACATTTGACTTGAAACTATTTCTTATAACAATGTCTGGTTCTTTCTGTTTTTTATCAAAGTCATTTTTTAACGCTTGGAAATTTAGACATAGGTCATTAGGTCTTATTCCTCCAGGCACAAATTTCACATTTGGAAAAGGTGTGTTTGGTGCCTTATATTTTTGTTCAAATCCATTGCCAATTTAATCATCAGAATTTTTTTTACTTGACGTTACACAATCTTCAAAACAGTTAGTATTATTTTTAAATTTAGAATTTTTTTTTAAGATGTTGAAACTTTCTCTTTAGATTGTTCTAATTTCGGTAACGTAGTTGTTGATACAAAAAAGTACCCACTCACGTGGACTAACCAGAGACAAGCACGTGTCATACAACATGGCAAGAATCCTAGTTAGAAAGATATAGACTCGTCGACCAACACATGGGAGGTCAACCAACATTCAGAATGTCGACTAACAATAAGAAGACCGACCAACATGGTCAGCACAGCGCCAACAATCATGTACATTATGAACGTCATGTACTGATGTAAATGATTAATTTATAATGGAATTCCATCCTTTTAAATTCCATCTCTCTATCTCCTTACTTGGCTATAAATACATTGTAATTGTAATACCCCGTATTTTTATGGCTTTTAATTATGAGTTTAATTAATTAAAATTGCTTCTAATTATGGGATTAATTAAATTAATTTGAGATAATTAATTGGAAATTAATCCGGATTTAAATACTAGTGAGACGAGAGTTGGTATTTGATTATGATGGTAATGTTGAATATTACTGAGTGAATATGGTAATATATAATTATTATATTTATTAATATTGTCGTGAGTTAAAAATACAATAGTTTCGGTAATTAAGTTGGGATGCGCGTGTCAGTCACGTCAAGAATCAATTTGAATGAATTTAAAAGTAAATTATAATTGTATCATCCAGATGATCATTTTGAGTACGCCAACGTGTCCGAAAGGGTCGAAATAGTCAAAAAACACAAGTCGGGGGTTTAGTTTGGGTCCCAGGGCATTTTTAGGCCTAATCGACAACCCGAGAGGGTATTTTAGTCATTCGTATTTTGGGTGAATAATGACCTACGAAATTTAGGTTTTATTTATCAGCCAACACTTATGGTTATTAGGATTATTATTTGTTAAACACAAGAGAAAGTAACGTGAGAAGAAAGAAAGGGTTTCAAGAGAACTCCAAGGGTTTCCAAGGCAAAACAACCACCACACACCACCACCATCGCCGGATTTGTGATCGAAAAGAGAGGAAGAACCAACCAATACCGTCATCAACGGATCAAAACTTTTAAACAGAGGAAAGTGATTTATCTTACAAAGATTCAAAACATATATTTTACATGATAGTGTAGATTTGAAGATTCATCAAGAACAATGAAATAAATTATGAAATGGGAGAATCAAACATTGAATCTCGGTAGGGTTGTATGTAGTTAAAACTTCTGGTTGTATATTAGATATGAAATCATGCCTCAAGTGTAGGGAAATACGAAATTTAATTAGGATTTATGATGTTCTTGAAGAAATTTATAAGAACTAGGTTTAGAGGAATAATTATGGATTTTGTTCTAAGAAACTGTTAATTGAGGATGATTTTATGATTCTAATAACATTAGAAATTATGTAAACATGTTGGTATGATGATTAGTATAATTGGTTGGGAGTTTAAAACGTTGTAATGAAGAATTAGAGATGTAAAAAGAGAAAACCCGTAACTGTTTAAGGAAATTCTAGGCAAATACCTGCTTGATCGATCGATCGACTCAAGAATATCGATCGATCGATCGACCCCTTTTCTTCGATCGATCGACCTCTTCTGATTTTTGGTAATTATTTTCCTTTAAGGTTTAATGAAAATCCCAATGCCGACAATGATTCTTAGGGTGATTAATATAATATTGTGGGACCTAGTTAAGGTCAGTAGGGTCTTAGTCATTGCCCGGAAAATGTTATAACTTATGGGATCGAACGTTATACTTACGAGTATATACCGAGTGAGGACGGGTTGGAATCTTTTGATTTGGGACTGAAATTGGAATGAAAGATAATGTAAGGTTAGGAACTTTGGCAGAGGGATTTTAAATTTACTGAGATAACCATAGGAACAATGGGAGACCTAGTATGCACTTGGGATAGGGATAGGTACCCGAATCCGTATGACGAGAGTTATCGCGTTAAATAAATATTACGTAGAATATTCGGAACTTAAATATTATGGGTGAGACTTAATATATAGGGAAGGAGTATACCTATATTGAAATTGTATATATACTAGTTATGTGATTTCCTAATATATGGATTATTGTGTGTATAGTATACCTACCATACTTGCTATCATGGGAGGTCATTCGTAATAGGACAATCTGGTCTCTGTGTGCCTTCGGGGGGGACTTTAGATTCATACCTCAGAACATAGGACTTAAAAGGGTTTATCGTTGAATGGATAAGTCTGCTGACCTTGGGAGCGTAGGTATGTGCATGACCCATGGGTATGTGAACTACGTTCGCCTCCAATATGTGTGATTTTTATTGATTCGGCACCTGAGAGATTCGAAACTCGTGACCCTCACATACATGATGCACCTGGATTTGATAGTAGAGTATGCGCACCGCAACTCATCTAGGGGTGCTGTATTTGTATATACATATAGATACTGAGGTTGATAACAATATATGCTTGTGATTGTTCAACTGTATTGCCTGGTATATGTATTAGAATGAGATTTTAAAATGATGATCAAATGGGGGAACTAAATTTGAGTAGTAAACTATGTGAAATAGGTTAATGAAATGCAGAGTATATTATCTTGTATCAATTAGGAATACAAGAGTAAACAAGTAAGGTAGTCAGATTGGAGAAAAGATTTTTATAGACTAGTTAGACTGGGTAGTGTGACTAGGTGGGTTAATAAAATTATGTGTTAGGCGTGCACACTAGTTGAGGGGTGAGATTCTCAAGAGAGGGTACATGACTAACATGTTTATAATATGTGTTATTTAATTGTAATTTAAATACTTGATATATTTTCTTAAACTGTTTTCACATTTGGCTCTGACCCATTTTCCTCCAAATCTATTTTGTTTTGTAAAAACATTTTAGGTGCCCTGCCACAGGGACGCCAAGCATAGGAGTTCCATTATATTGGCATGTTGTGGCTGTTGTGGAAGTTATAGGATCTCGGTATTTGATTCTATAGACGCCTTCACATTCTGTACTTGATTCTACTCAGGGCTACTCATCTGTTAGGACATGTCGCCCATTTTCATTTAGAGATAACATTCTCAAACTTTCAGTTTTATTTCAGATGTTGGTTTATTTATTCAGACTCTTGTATCGGGATTTTATTTTACTCTGGTATTATCATTGGAGTGTTTACTCCAGACTCAGTTTATTTCATTTCGTTGGTTATTTATATGAGATTGTTTATGCGATTGATGGTTGATGATTTAATTACTTGGTTATTGTTAATTTAATTAATAAAATTTGGCATCTCTCTATTTTAAATATTATGTGACTAGTAAGTAACTAAATGTTTTCAATAGTTATGCTAAGACTGAACCAACTTGATATTATGTATTAGTTTAATAAAGGAGTAGCTACCCGGTATTTAATTAGTCGAGGTGTCACAGGTGGTATCAGAGCATCAGGTTCTAGTGTCCTTTAGGATCTATGCAGCTTATTATGCTTCCAGCGTAGCTTTCTTTGATATATAGCCCTGTGTTTAGGATTGTTGATTTTTTTAGCGAGATTTAGTTCTCCTACTCTAATCCATATAATAGTGAATCTTATTTGCATTCGGGTGTGTTCGCGTGTCGAACAATGCAGTATGTCAGGCGAGGGCAGTTGGGCGGGCAGCAGGAGGCAAATCTCAGTTGAGGTTATAGGGTATATTCAAGAATGATGACCACAGTTGAGGTCACCCCTATTATGGCACGAAAGGCCAGAATGGTAAAGACGGCTAAGGATCAACGCATGACTTCCAGGTACCACTATAGTAGAAAGTGGGGTCAAATTAAACTCGCCCATCAAGGTTGGATTGGGAGAGAGTCAGACGAAATTATTGAAAAGAACCAGCAGTGGAAATTCTAGAAATGCGGAAATGGCGTGTGTTAGCCAACGAAGGTAAAATATTCAAAGGCTTGGGCATATGTCGGAGTATGGATAATCGGGAGTGAAAATTTAGGATAAAATTTTTCTTGGATTGTAAGAGCAGAGTTACAATGGTGAGATACAACCACCACACTTAGAAGTGGAATGTTTTATCAAGAGAAGGCGCATATGTATGGTTTGACCATAATTTCCTTCATCAGATATTCATGATAAGATGCGAACGTTGTTCTGAACTCACACAAGAGGGTCGGACAAAGGTCACTTTGTGAAAAGAAATTAATTTAATTAGCGAACCTTGCACCGGATGAAGTAAGTGCAATGGAAAAGAGGACATCAAAGGGGAAAATTAACTTACAAGAAAAATTGCTAGCACTTCTAGGGAATTCTACTTGGACGGTCAATGCAAATGGTAACAATATCGCATTTTATTAATATGGAGGTAAATGCTTCCTTGTGTAGGGAGCTACAAGAATCGAAGAATTTAGTCAGAGAGTAAGACTGAGGGAAATGGTATTGGTGAAGCACCACAAGGGGAGACCCATCAGGGGACCCATTTAAATGAATCGGATAACAAAAAATTTATCGAGCGACGGTGATTTCAGTAAGAGTTGTTGAAGCCAGTAGCGTGTTCCTTAGGGCCATCAAAGCTAAGGGAACAACGGAGGTAGCCATAAGAGTCAAAACTATCAAAGTCCGAGAGAAGGACAACCCTAACATGGTCAGTGTGACCGAAGATAACGGGAGTATGTGTAGAGGTATTTTGTGGGGAGTGAAACCCGTGCATTAAAATTTTCCGAATCAAGTAAAGGGATAAGGGTATAGTGCCTAACAGTGGCAATAGTTATTGAAATTTTCGATTTGGTACGGACAGGTGTGTTAAGTCCAGAAACCATTTGAGCAGCCAGGGCGATTGGCAAGGTAGAAGTATGAGTTATATCCTCAGATGATGATGCGTGTTGTATGTGACAGGAACAAGTTACTACGTTTTTATGGCTATAATCGCATAAGAGACGAGTTTAGTGAGTATCTCATCAATGTTATTATTTATGTGAATATTTTCCCTGGCATAGTGGGGTTACCTTTAGTGTTATTCGCGAAGGATGAATGGGTGTATCGATAGTGGTATATACTTTATTGAGATTACTAGTTTTAGTGCTGTGTTATATGAGTAGGATATTATCTTGATTATGATTTTGTAGTGATGCTTAGACCGATAGTGGGCGCATGTCGCAAGTCTATCGGGGTTACGACCTCAGGGTAAAAGACGAGACCTCATTTACGAGAGGGCCAGACTCACGTTTATATGCTTATATATATATGTGTATATATTATCGAGACTTCGAAAGTATAATGGTCTCGAATATTTGATCCCGGTATGTGTAGGGACTTTATTAATATGATTTGAAGTGTGTTGAGTTTACTGTTCAGCGCAAAGATTTAGCTTGTTATTATGTTTAACGCTCAGCCCTAGGTAATAGGAAGAGTGCATTGTTATATCACCCTTTACAGACATGGGAGTTAAGACTCATAGTTGTACATCTAGTGACAGGATTTCGAGTGCCCCGACTATATGTTCATGATGTTTATGGAATATGATTTCCACCAATGTTAAGTGACAGTGTATTTCGGGAAAAGTTCCTTGTTTAAGTATAATTGCGGAAAGAGATGTAACTTTGTTGTTAAGAGACAGGAATATAGGGGTACATGTTATGGACTGAGGGCCTAATGGATTTTGATGACCAATAATGTTAAGTGGTAGTGTATCGGGGGGTTCCTTGTTTGGATTTCGCTTCGTGAGACATCCCAAGCATGAAACTTAGCGTAAGGTTGGTAGTAGGGAGATGTTTGGCCATTTTTCCATGAGTCCGGTACCTCGATCGTTATGGAAGTATGTAGTTATAACTGAAAGCTAAAAGGTAAATTACGATATAAGGCCATTAGAGCCAGTTGTGTGGTGAGGAAGTACCAAATTTTTTATTTTATTACGGTGGGTTGAAGGATGGAATAGTGTTAAGGAGGATTTAGGATTTCAAATTCTGGGGTAATCTAGAATGCCCAAGTGGTATAGCCACATTGCGAATACAGAGGAAATAAAGAATTAAGCGTACGTGTGAAGTGTATATAATGGATAGACCCGTATGCACGATTTATAGGATGCATGGACACCTTGGTTTGCTGGTGTCTGGCTCGCAGGAAGAAGAGACATATAGATGGGTGAAATTTCTGCTTGTGGGACTGATATTACAAAATGGTAGTGGTAGAATGGATTAAGTGTCGTAAGATAAGGATAATAAGCAGTATATTCGTGTGTAATCAGAGTAACACGTCCGAACTTGGTGGAAAGGCAGTGGGAAGCCATTTAAAAAAGGGGGTATCCCTTGAGAAGACAAATAATTAACTATTATGGAAAAATTGGAGCAGAGTTCTACCTAGTAGAATATTGATAGTGACTTGCACGTAAATAGAATGTTGATGTCAATAAGATATGAAGAGTCCAGAAGTGTACATCGTGGTGAAAACTTTTGGTATGCGCAGAGGGAAGAAGAGGGTTATTAAGTATCACTTAACGGGAAGAATTATAAGTGAAAGTCAGTGTTGAAAGGGGTATAGTAAGTAGTAGATCGGTTGGAGTAAGAGGATCAACCAGAAAATGTTGTATCAAGCCGACGATTCCAGTGATGGAAGAGTCAAGTTGGTAAATTTCTCTGATGGGTTGCCAACTTATAGATAAGTAACGATTTCCTTCGAATGTGTGGAACATGTTATCTAGAAGGAAAGTAATTGTCATATCATTGGGTGATTTACACTATTAGATAGTGAACACACCGATACGTGGTCCTACCCAGTATTATTCTAAACTAGGATGAGATCCCCGAAATCCACCTTCAACATGGGCTATCAGGAAGTAGTGGGGATAACGTTTCGTTTTGAGCAGGTTGTATCACCTATAGCCCGACTAGTAGGCCCAAAGTGATTGACGACTAGTGAAGTTGTATGAAAGTAATTTTAGACTCATTGCGATCATTTCATTTCCACAACGGGTATACCTAGTAAGTGAAGTATAATATGGTAATGGGGAGAGGATATTACCTAATAGTAAAGTTGTGTGAAATCACTCGTACCTATTTATAGTGGACGAGTTGCTTACTGAGGTTTTGTGTAGATAAACCTTACTAATCTTCCTCTGGATGTTTAGAGGTGGGCAGATTATCAGAGTTTTGGATCAGTCAGAAGTTAGAGTCAAATGACTATAAGGGGTTAACCACAAAAAGTCCTAGGGGGCTTTTTTCTTTTGTAAAAGTTACATCGACAGGAACAGAGATTTGAAGAACGGACAAGAGTAGTCAGATGTTTTATGATTTCTCCCAGGATGGGAGTTTTGTGTTTAGATAAACGCAGAAGTTGATACGAAGTGAGGTGCATCCTCCCAATAATATTGAGATAATTAGTCCAATGATGTATATGCTATTCTTATTCGAATGTTGTTTAGTAAGAACACAAGGTGAGGTGAATTTATTAAGGTGTGACCCTATAACTGATAAAGTTTCGAGTGTGTTCAACAAGTTTGTTGTGAAGCGGGGGCTGTAGTGATTGAGCCTTACTTTGAATTTTGTTTTTAATACTTGAGGATACCAAATTTTCCAGGTATGCCTTACTTTTCCGAATTTCGGGACGAAATTCTGTTAGGGGGGAAGCATATAATACCCCGTATTTTTATGACTTTTAATTATGAGTTTAATTAAATAAAATTGCTTTTAATTATGGGATTAATTAAATTAATTTAACATAATTAATTAAAAATTAATTCGGATTTAAATGCTAGCAAGATAAGAGTTGGTATTTGATTATGATAATAATGTTGAATATTACTGAGTGAATATGGTAATATATAATTATTGAATTTATTAATATTGTCGTGAGTTGAAAATACGGCAATTTCGATAATTAAGTTGGGACGTGCGTGTCAGTCGCGTCAGGAATCAATTTGAACGAATTTAAAAGTAAATTACATTTGTATCATCTGTATGATCATTTTGAGTGTGCCAACGTTTCCGGAAGGGTAAAAATAGTCAGCAAATACTAGCGGGGGGTTTAGTTTGGGTTCCGGAGGATTTTTAGGCCTAACTGGCAACCCGGGAGGGTATTTTAGTCATCCCTATTTTTGATGATTAGTGACCTACGAAATTTAGGTTTTATTTGTTAGCCAATACTTATGGTTATTAGGGCCATTATTTTTTAAACACAAGAGAGAGTAACGTGAGAAGAAAGAAAGGGTTTCAGGAGAACTCCAAGGGTTTCCAAGGCAAAACAACCACCACACACCACCACCATCGCCGAATTTGTGACCGAAAAGAGAGGGAGAACTAACTAATACTGTCATCAATGGATCAGAACTTCTAAACAGAGGCAAGTGATTTATCTTGCAAAAATTCAAAGCATATATTTCACAAGAGAGTGTAGATTTGAAGATTCATCAAGAATAACGAAATAAATTGTGAAATGGGAGAATTAAACATTGAATCTGGGTAGGGTTGCATGTAGTTAAAACTTCTGGCCGTATATTAGATATGAAATCATGCTTCATGTGTAGGGAAGTACGAAATTTAATCAGGATTTATGGTGTTCTTGAAGAAATTTGGAAGAACTAGGTTTAGATGAATAATTATGACTTTTTATCCAAGAAACTGTTAATTGAGGATGATTAAATGATTCTAATAACATTAGAAATTATGTAAACATGTTGGTATGATGATTAGTATAATTGGTTGGGAGTTTGGGATGTTGTAATGAAGAATTAGAGGTGTAAAAAGAGGAAGCCCATAACTGTTTAAGGAAATTCTGGGCAAATACCTGCTTGATCGATCGATCGACTCAAGAATGTCGATCGATCGACTGATTGATCGATCGACCCCTTTTCTTCGATCGATCGACCTCTTCTGATTTTTGGTAATTGTTCTCCTTTAAGGTTTAATGAAAATCCCAATGCCGATAATGATTCTTAGGGTGATTAATACAATATTGTGGGACTTAGTTAAGGTCAGTAGGGTCTTAGTTATTGCCCAAAAAATGTTATAACTTATGGGGTCGAACGTTATACTTACGAGTGGTTACCAAGTGAGGAATTGTTGGAATCTTTTGATTTGGGACTGAAATTGGAATAAAAGATAATGTAAGGTTAGGAACAGTAGCAGAGGGATTTTAAATTTGTTGAGATAACCTTAGGAACAATGGGAGACCTAGTATCCACTTGGGATGGGTATAGGTACCCGAATCCGTATGACGAGAGTTGTCACGTTAAATAAATATTACGTAGAATATTCGGAATGTAAATATTGTGGGTGAGACTTAATATATAGGGAAGGAGTAAACCTACATTGAAATTGTATATATACTGGTTTTTTGATTTCCTAGTATATGGATTATTGTGTGTATAGCATACCTACCATAATTGCTATCACGGGAGGTCGTTCGTAAGAGGACAATCTGGTCTCTGTGTGCCTTCGGGGGGGACTTTAGATTGATACCTCAGAACATAGGACGTAGAAGGGCTTATCGATGAATGGATAAGTCTGATGACCTTGGGAGCATAGGCATGTGCGTGACCCATGGGTATGTGAACTATGTTCGCCTCCAATATGTGTGATTTGTATTGATTCAGTTCCTGAGAGATTCGAAACTTGTGATCCTCACGTACGTGATGTATCGGGATTTGATAGCAGAGTATGCACACCGCAGCTGAGCCTAGGGGTGTCGTATTTGTATATACATATAGATACTGAGGTTGATAACAATATATCCTTGTGATTGTTCTATTGTATTGCCTGGTAGATGTATTAGAATGAGATTTTAAAATGATGATCAAATGGGGGAACTAAATCTGAGTAGTAAACTATGTGAAATCGGTTAAAGAAATGCATAATATGTTAGCTTGTATCAATTGGGAATACAAGAGTAAACAAGTAAGGTAGTCAGATTGGAGAAAAGATTTTTATAGACTAGTTAGACTAGGTAGTGTGACTAGGTGGGCTAATAAAATTATGCGTTAGGCGTGCTCACTAGTTGAGGGGTGAGATTCTCAAGAGAGGGCACGTGACTAGCATGTTTATAATATTTTTTGTTTCATTATAATTTAAGCGCTTGCTATATATTTAAACTATTTTCACCTCGGGATCTGACCCATTTTCCTCCAAATCTATTTTGTTTTGTAAAAACATTTTAGGTGCCCTGCCACAGGGACGCCAAGCATAGGAGTTCCATTATATTGGCATGTTGTGACTGTTGTGGAAGTTATAGGATCTCGGTATTAGATGCCTTCACATTCTGTACCTGATTCTACTCAGGGCTACTCGTTTGTTAGGGCATGACACCCATTTCCATTTAGAGATAGCATTCTTAGACTTTCAGTTTTATTTCAGATGTTGGCTTATTTATTCAGACTCTTGTATCGGGATTTTATTTTACTCTGGTATTATTATTGGAGTGTTTACTCCAGACTTAGTTTATTTCATTTCGTTGGTTATTCATGTGAAATTGTTTATGTGATTGATGGTTGAGGATTTAATTACTTGGTTTTTATTAATTTAATTAATAAAATTTGGCATTTCTCTATTTTAAATATTAGGTGGCTAGTAAGTAACTAAATGTTTTCGACAGTGATTCTAAGACTGAACCAACTTGATATTCTGTATTAGTTTAATAAAGGAGTAGCTATCCGGTATTTAATCAGTCGGGGTGTCATAGTAATCCCTTCATCAAGGGAAGGTTCAAGTCATTCAAAACACGAGAGACAAAACAGAATACAAGAAACACAGTGGGCGTAAGCTTTCCCTTATAGCCGAATCACATTAAAAAAAAATTGTCTCTTTTTTATTTACATATATTTATCTGTGATTAAACAATTAGACCTAGTCTAATTTTTTACATCATCAGATTGGCACCGCCTATGGAAACGTATTTCTAAACGTTTTCACTCTCATTCATTTACGATATCCCAAAAATGACTGACACTCCTGAATCTAGTGATATAAACGATGGCAATCCACGTATTTCATCTGCTCCTCCAATAAATAATGATCTGAATGGAATCTTAGCTAGTCTCACTAGAGGACAGGATGTCATACAAGATACGATCGGGTAATTGACCCAAACACTACAGGGTTGATCTCCTACCTTGTCTATTCACAGAAATATGCCACCGCTACCTTCAAGAACCAGCAGGTATAGCCACTTTAGAACTTCCAGAGATACATCCTATTGTCTAGGAGCAAGTTCTTCCCTCAGGAAGCATAGATATTCCAGGACTTCCATAGATACGCCCTATCATCGAGGATTAATTTCTTCCCTTAAGACCTCAGAGTCGTATAACGAGCAGTATTTTTTTTCCTGAAAGGTTAAGTGCCTTAGAAAGATTGAGCCGAGCATCTCCCTTTGATCATTTGGGATCCAAAAGGAATAAAAATGTTCCCATTGCATTGTCGAGGCATACTCGATAACCAATCGACCAACATAAGGCCTCAACCCAATCCAGATCATGCACCCGATGATCTGTCCATGCCGAGCAGACCTCTCAAGGGGAAAACTTAGCACAAACAGTTAGTCGAAACAGCTGAGATGCATCGCATAAATCTGATGTGGGTAACCATACATGGAAAGGCTCAATCAAGAGGTTGGAAGACATGTTGGGGGAAATGGTAAATACGAAGAACCCTTTGCAATGAAACTTTGTGAAAGGGTATCCTTTTGTTTAAGCTATTGTAGATTTTCCTACTCCTTCGAAGTTCAAAGCTTCTGTTGTTACTCCTAAGTATGATGGAAAACTAACCATGTTCTTCACGTAGAATAGTATCAAGCAGCAACAGACATTTACGTTGTTCCCGACAAGATGAGATGTAAGGAATTCTCAGGTACCATAACAGATCATGCCCTGATATGGTACAATTCCTCATGGGCAAATTTCTAATTTCAACCAGCTTGCCAAGTTGTTTATTGGTAATTTATGTTATGGGTTTAAGCCAGTAAAGAGAGTAGCTCACTTGTTAAGCGTGTGGTAGTGTGTAAGAGAAAGTAAAAGGGACTATATTACTCGCTTCAACAATAAAAAGTTGTAGGTCATTGATTAAGAGGAGAAAATAGCTATTACAGCTCTTATGAATGGACTGCTTTTCAAGAAGTTTTACTATATTCTCACTAAAGATCCTCCCAACACGATGACAGAACTGATGGCTAAGGGAGTCAAGATTATGAATTCCAATGAAGCAATGGCAGCGAAGCAGAGCTCAGTTACAAAGTCAGAGGGTAAAATCGAGAAGAAGGAGTAGAAGGATCAGAAATATTCAAAGCAAAAGAAGATTGATGGCAGGCTCAGGAAGTAAAACTACACTCCATTAACGATGGGCATTAACCATGTTTTGGAGGAAATTAAGCATAGCAAGGAGGTACGTTGGCCAAAAAAATTAAAAGCACCTGCTGGGAAGAGGGACAGATACAAATACTGTGAATTTCACAAGGACCATGGGTATACGACAGATTGTTGTATTGCTCTGAAAAATGAGATAAAAAACCTTATTTACCGAGGAAAATTGGACAATTTTATTAATCGACAGGACGATAGAGGAGCTCGGCGCGGGTCAAAGTCTCCATGCAAGACCAGGAAAGAGAAGAAAAGAAATCATAAAGATGACCCCGATTTCCCTAAAAAATAAGAAACCAGAACGTGAGGTATTTACACTTAGTTTGGTTCCTCTAATTGTCAAATGATTACAGGTGGAGGCGCTGGAGGTGGAGATCACATTGTTGAGAGAAAAGCTTATATCAATGAGGATTTAACTTGTTCTTATATCCAGAGGATCAATCTAGCCGAAGAAGATAGGCCGAGGAAGGTTAATAAACAAAAGTTGGTGATTGGGTTTTCAAAAAATTATCTGTCAGGAGTTATGTACCCTCATGACGACCCTTTGGTGGTCAAATTTAAATATCAGGATATGATCGTTTCCAGGGTGTTGATTGACAATGATAGCTCAGCAGATATCATGTTTTATTCGTGCTTTCAAAAGCTGGATTTGAAGCTCGATCAGCTAGATTTGTACCACAGGCCCTTGATCAATTTTTTTGGTGAAAAAGTTTATCCTTTGGGCACAATCAAGCTGGAGGTGTTGCTCGGCACCTGGCCAGTAAGTCGGACCGATAAAGTTCATTTCTTTGTGATGGATAAGAACATGCAGTCAGCCTACAATGTCATCATGGGCAGAGTAGGGTTGAAGCAATTCCCTCAATAGTCCATCAGTGCTTGAAGTTCCCGATCAACTTTAAAATAGGTGTAGTGCCCAAAAAGTAGCTCGGGGATGTTATTACTCCTCTGTCGAGCAAGAGGATCTTGAGGAAATAAAGAAGAAGACCACCACTTACCAAGTGGACACTACTGAGCCCAATAGCGAATCCGAGGTTGAAACCTTAAATCCAAGAAAGGAAACAGAGTTGGTAAAAGGCCAAATTATGAAAGCAATAGAGAATATCATCTTAGACGATGACAAGCCAGAGCAAACTACATAGATGGGTTCAATGATAGACATAGAAATCACGTGTTCGCTCAAAATCATGAGGATATGTTTGGGATTGATCCCAATTTCCTATGTCATGAACTCAACATCAATAAGGACGTCAAGCCAGTGAAACAAAGGCACGGCGTGTTTAGCCCTGAGAAGAATCAGGCTATTCAAGAGGAGGTAAAGAATCTTCGAAAAACCTTATCCATTGAAGATGTGAAATATCCAGATTGGTTGACCAACGTTATTATGGTCAAGAAGAAAAATAGTAAGTCGAGAATGTGTGTGGACTTCACTGATTTGAATAAAGCCTATCCAAAGGATCATTTTCCTTTGCCCAAGATTGACCAGCTTGTGGATTCTACATCGGGACATGAGCTATTGAATTTTATGGACGCTTATTCTGGTTACAAACAGATTAAAATGAAGCCTGAAGATAGGGAAAGTACTTATTTCATTACTTCTCGAGGAACTTATTGTTATAATGTTATGTCATTTGGTTTTAAAAATGCAGGTGCTACCTACCAGAGGTTGGTAAACGAGGTCTTTGAAGATCAAATAGGCAAGAACATGGAGGTGTATATGGATGATATGCTGACAAAGAGTAAAAAAGCCTCTGATCACATTGTCAACCTCAACCAAACCTTTGATCAGTTGGAAAAGCACCAGATGAAGCTGAATCCGACCAAATGTGTGTTCGGTGTGCAGGAAGGAATGTTCCTCGAGTACATAGTAAATCAAAGGGGAATTAAATCTAATCCTCACAAAATAAAGGTGTCGATTGAAATTCAATCCTCGACTTGTAAGAAGGATGTTCAAAGGCTCACTGGGCGAGTAGCTACTTTGAACCAATTCGTGTCCCGAGAAACAGACAGGTGTTTACCATTCTTTAAGGTTCCGAAAAAGACCTTTGAATGGAATAAAGAATGCGAGAAAGCTTTTCAGGAGCTGAAGAAATATTTGGTATCACCACCATTACTCTCCCGACCATTTTTGAGTGAAAATTATATTTGTACTTTGCCATTTCTGAGTTGGCTGTAAGTTCAGCTTTGATACGAGAAGATAGTGGAGTGCAGAAGTCGGTCTACTACACTAGTAAAGCCTTCTCGAGAGCTAAAATCATATATCCACGACTAGAGAAACTAGCTTTGACACTTATAGAGGCATTAAGATGGATGAAGCCTTATTTATAAGAATATACTATAGTGGTGTACATTGATATGCCTCTTCGACGAGCACTTCATAAACCTGAGAAGTCTGGGAGATTGATGTACTAGGTAGTAGAACTGGGGGAGTATGACATTGTGTATAAGCGGAGGTCCTCATTAAAGGGCCAAGCTCTAACAGACTTTATTATAGAGTTTACTTATCTGGAGGTTCCCAAGAAACAAGGCACTCAGGCAGAGCAGACCCCAACAGGGGTGAGCTCAATCAAAATCACCACCGACTAACATCTCGCGCAAACCCTAGTTGGGGAGAGCTCAGACTAAGCAACTGTCGACCTACCGGAATAGTCAACCAGGATAAATGAGATGACTAAGAAATATGATGAGGTAAAAAAGAAGATATTCCATAATGAGACATGGTCAGACCAAGGTCTTGACAACAACATCCCAGAATGGAACTTATATGTGGACGGATCTTCGTGGGCGATAGGAAGTGGAGCAAGTATTATACTCAATACCCTTGATGGGATTGATATTGAGTACGCACTTATATTCAAGTTCCAGGCCTCAAACAATGAAGAGGGGTATGAAGCATTAATTATGGGATTAAGTTTGGCTCAATCACTAACTGTCGAGCAAGTTATGGCGCACAGTGATTCTCAATTGGTGGTCAATCAGATCTTAAGTTTGTATGGAGCCAAAGGTGAATTGATGATAAGGTACCTCGCCAAAGCTTTGGAGGTTATATCCAAACTACCCGCTATTCGGATGAATATAATTCCAAGATTGGAGAATGCCTGAGATGATGCACTTTCTCGGCTAACATCATCAACCGAGATTGAACTTAGGAGAACAATCCCCATTGAGATTCTAGTTAGTCGGAGTATTGATAAAGATTTGATCATTAATTTCATTGCAGTAAATATAGGACCTTCCTGGATGGATCCCATTAGAGCTTACATTAGAGAAGGAATTATTCCAGCAGATTCAGTTGAGGCCAAAAAGCTTACGTATAAAGCAGCAAGGTACGTGTTAGATAAAGGAGTTCTATACCAAAGGGGGTTAACAGCTACTTTGTAGCACTGTGTTAACCCAATGGAGGTTGGAGATTTGATAAAAGAAGTTTATGAGGGTCTTGTGGATCTCATGTAGCAGAAATATCATTACTACAACGAATGAACACTCAGGGATACTATTGGCCGACTATGAGGGCAGATTGTATAAATTTTGCAAAGAAGTGGGACAAGTTCCAGAAGTTCTCCAATATTTTCAAAAATCCACATGAGGCTTTGACTCCCATTACTTAATCCTGGTCATTTGCTATTTGGGGAATAGATTTGGTCGGGCTTCTTCCGACCACTTTAGGAAGATTTAAGTACTTGGTCGTAGCTGTTGATTACTTCACCAAATGGGTTGAAGAAAAACCATTGGTGGATATGCCTTATGAGAAGGTGAACCAGTTCATCTGGAAAAATATTATTTGTAGATATGGTTTTCCATATGCCTTCATTACTTTAAGGACATAAATTTCCAATTGAGTCCCTGTATTGTTTTTACTTAATTCCATGAACAAAACTGTGTTTGTAATATGTCATAGGGAGGTTTTATTATGTCAAGATCCCACTTGGTCTATGACATATTAAAAAAATTGAAGACGTTGTGGCAAAGCTTCAAAGAATTAATCATGTCGAAGTTTAATTGGTGCAAGTTTATTCGTCTTCAAAGTTAATTGCATTTCGAGATAACACAGGTATGAATGCGTATAATTAATGGTGCTCGGAATTATTTTTATAAAATATAAGGACGTAATTTTTATAAAGAAAAATGTGTAAAATGTTTTTAAAGTGTTTTAAATGGTTTACACTACGTTTTATTCTGATAAGCTCGAAAAGGAGTTTGACTAATTTGAATCTCTTTTGGAAGAGACATTTTAAACAAAAAGTCAAACCTTCGTAGCGTGCTCGTTCGAACAAGATACCTATGTCGCATGAAATACATGGCTTTGTCGTTCGAACGACACGTTTTTTGAGGCGACGCTTAATTCTTTGTTTAGAGCGTGTTTTCGTCAGAGTTTCGTAAGTGTGCATTCTGGAAAAATAGTTCAACATCCAGCACGAGTTTAGCACATGTTTTCTAAGGTTTAAAAAGCATAAACACATCCTTAGAGTTTATAAAGATCTGAGTTATCATTCTTATATGTTTACGTGATATTCCTGCACCAAGAAGGTTTGTTCTACCATTGAACTTCAGGGTTTGCAGTGAAGAAAAGAGAAGGACTTCTTGTTCGACATCGTATACGAATCAAAGCCAATCGGTGGACACCGAGACATACGTGGATGCGTGTGTTGTGGACAGGTATCGTGGAAGATGAAATTTTTGCGTGGGCACTATTGAAGAATGGTAGAAGATCAGAAGGAGTGTCAAGACCCGTGGGGATCGATTCATTGAGTAAAGCTAATCTGTCTTTGTAAAACCTTTGTTCATAGTTATTGTCTGGCTTGGGCCGTCCGAGGTTATTTTCCCGTTTTGGGTTTTTTCCATATACATCCGGCGTTGTGAGTATTCTTTACTTTACTTGCTTTAACCACTATATGAATGTTTAGGATTAATCAAGATAAAATTAGTTTAAGAATTGGGTTTTCACAACTTGGTTCGGTGCACATTAAAAGTTGAACAATTTTTTTTGAAAATTGGTTTGATTTCAAACACACGCATAAGGGGCCACCCCAGGTTTTTTTTCAAATTGGTATCAGAGCTAGAAAACATATTTTATTTATTTTGTGATCCCGTGTGTTTTCAAAGATGAATTTTGGATATAACGAATTTTTTCGAACTCCTATTTTTATGGCAATAATTACACTTATTAGAAGATGAGAATGAGATGTGCATTAAAATCTATTGATGAGCGTGTGTGGCTAGCAATTGAGAAAGGTTGGACACCCCCTGTCACTATTGTAGGTGAGGTCACTAGTTTAAAGTCTATTGAGTCATGGACCGAAATTGAACAAAGACTTGCACAATATAATTCTAAGGGTCTGCACGTTATTTCTTCACATGTCACACAGGAAGAATATAATATAATTATGACTTGCAAAACATCAAAAGAGGCTTTGGATATTTTGGCACTCACTCACGAGGTCACTAGCACAGTTAGGGCGCCAAAACTTCAAAATCTCACTACACAGTTTGACACCATTAGGATGTTAGAGAGTGAGACTTTTGATGAGTTTTATGCTAGGTTGTCCAATATTGTCAACTCTTCGTTTAACCTAGGTGAGAAAATTCTCGACAACCGTGTCATTAAGAAAATCCTTAGTTCGTTGCCTAGTAGGTTTGATGCAAAAGTGACTATCTTAAACTCCTTGGGTAAGTTAGAGTCGACGAAACTAGAAGAGATTGTAGGTGACTTACAAACCTATGAAATCGACATGACTACCTCCAAGCAAGTGCCTAAGAAAGAAAAGGGTATTGCTTTGAAAACTCGGAAGGAGGAAATTAAAGTTTCGGATTCCGATTTCGATTCCGATTTTAAGGATGTAGCTTTGTTGGCAAAGAAATTTAAAAAAATTTATTTAGTTTCAAAAGCAATCGAAAGATGCCAAGAAATTTAAAAAATTCAAGAACAACAAAGTATATCCCACCTCTAGGGATAAGTTTGAGAAACCTAAGAGAGATGAGTCAAATAAGTGTTTTGGGCGTTAGGGGTACTGTCACAAAGTTGAGGAGTGTCCCACTAGACTTAAGAAAGAAGGCAAGTAACCCATTGTCTATAATGCCAGCTTAAGTGATAGTGATCCGGAAGAGGGAGAGAGTTCCCCCATTGATCGTAACTTTGTTACGTTTATGGCATATCATGTGAGCGACGATGATTCTCATGTGAATGACACTTCCGAGGAGGTTTTGAGTGAATCCCATGTTAGTGAGGGTAAAGACAGTGATGAGGAGGAGATAGATGTGAAAGAGTTATAAGTTGCATTTAATGAGTTATATGCCGAAACTGTGAAAGTGAAAAAGAAAAATGCAAAATTGCAAGCTAAGTTGAATGAGCGTGCCATAGAAAATAATGATAGTTTGATTGAGGATCTTAGGGCACAAGAGAAGAAGTTTAGGGAGAAACTAGATTTTGTGGAGAACGAGAGAGATAATCTCTGTGGTTTGATGGAGTCCTTGAAAAAGGATATTTTAGCATTTGAGGAGTCTAGGCGTTTGCTCAAGTCTAAGATTCATGAGTTGGAGGAGAGATTAAGAGACTCGTCTAGATTTAAGTTTGATTTGGAGGCTAAGTCGGAGAAGTTAGATAAGATCTTAGGCACCATCCAAATTAAGCGAGAAATGGGAGGTATAGGTTTTGATGAGAGAGTTGTTCTCATTCCCCCCCCCCCCCCCCCCCCCCCCCCGCACGTGTGAGAAACACTAGGATGGTTAGAAAAGGTCTACATATAGGTAATCATTCCCACCATCGCTACACTTGAACGTTTTATGGTAGGAAAGTTCACCTTAGGCGTTATTATTACGACCTTAAACAAGCTCCTAGGAAGTTTATGAATAAAGTTGCCCCGGTTCCCAAAACCCTCATGCGTCGTTTTATGCCTACTTGGGTTAGGAAATCGGATTTAGTGGGTTTAGGAATAAAACTTCATGATTCTCATTTGGGTGCACTTGATTCTTCCCATGCTAAATCTAAAGGATGATAGTGTTACCATGTTTGTCATATGCTAGTTTGCTTCATGATTTATTCATTGCTAGAATAATGACATGTGAATCATTTTGTATTATAGTTTTCATTTGTTTGAGTCCTATTGAAAAAATACAAAAAGATTTTGTTTTTGAGAAAAATTTTGAAAACCCAAAAAGATTTTGATTTTATTTGAGTCAAAATATGAAAAGCCAAAAAGATTTTCGATTTTTATTTTTGAGTTAACATTTTGATGTGGCATATTAGTGTGCTTGGACCCCCCCTCCCCCATCGTTTCATATTCGTGTGGCTGGGACATTTGGCCATTATTATCGATGCTTAGAATGATCTTAACCATTGTCTATATGGGGTTGTTTCGAAGTTGATATGCATTTTGATTCGACTTTGTATATATGCCAACATTGCACACATGCACGAGTTTATATGGATGTTTGACTTCTCTTGCATATTTGAATTTGGTGAGGCATTCTTATATCAATCTTGTTGTTGATGTAAAAAATTAGATTATCTCTAATTAATCAATCACAGATAAAATAATTGAGACAAAAGATTTTTAAAGTGGTTCAGCCTTGAAAGAATTGCCTACGTCCACTATTTTTGTTATTGCTGATTGTTTGCTTGGAATTCTCGATTATGGATTTACCAAGAAATTTTAAGTCCCCTTCTAATGAGGAGGTTACAATGTATTTATAGCCTTGAGGCAAGGACAATGCGTTGTTATCTAGTAGATATGTACATCTGTATGATAATAATGAGCATTTAATGCGCAGTCGTCTCATTGATTATCCTGATTTGAGTGTTATATAGCTCGGACCGCCTAAGCTGCTCGGGCCACCTAAGTAGCTCGGCATGTATGAGTTGCTCGGGGGACTTTAGCTGGTTGATACGCTTGAGCTGTTCGGAATATATGAGTTGCGTGTGGCGCTTGAGTAGCTCGGTGGCAATAAATTGATTGATAGAAGTATTTGTAATTACCACACTTGAAGACACGTGTCTTCAAGTGATGGGTCCACATCAGCAGATTAAATTTGATATCAACAGAAGCCCCCAATGTTTCGTAGTTGGATGTTGAAGAAAAGTATGGAACATTCTGCTGCTTACATTTTCGATTTTTATGTGTATAACTCCTTTTTTGAGTGCATAGTATCAGGCTTTTAAAATATTTTGAATTTCCATAACCGCTTCGATTTTGTGCCCCTTTTCTTCCTTTTAGCCGCCGGATGTGCAAACGTCCCCCCTTGTAATCATTACTTTCTCTATTCCCGAGGTAAAGTATTTAAGCGCGGTAGAAATCCTATCATCTTTCACTTTTCAAATCCGTATCTTTGAACTCTTCATTTCTTCTCTATCTTGTGCGTTCGTTTCTTCCATTGTTCGTTGTCAATTGATTCACTCTTTTCCTGTAAGATTTTCTTCCTTCTCTTTTATTTACTTTGTTCATTATGGTTTACCTTGTTGAATTGCTTGACTAATTTCGTTCTGAATTTTCAATTCGTTCATGGGTCATATTAGAAAAACTTTCTGAACCTTCTGACTATTTTTCTTTGGCTGAGGGACATTGGTTCCCAAGTCTCTTTGTAGCCGAATGTGGCTTTTCTTTTCCTCCAAATCCTTTATGTTTGGAGTTCTGTCAATATTTTGACGTTGTACCTGCAAAAATAGCGCCAAATACCTGGAGGATAGTTAATGGAGTTCATAGGTTGAACCAACTTCATGGAACCCGTTTAGGGATTCCAGAGATTATGTATTGCTAGAGATGGGTTGCCAACGATAGTACTTTTTATTTAAAAACTAGGTTTTTGAATAGGGCATTAGTTTTCAATCTTCCTGACGCCAACATGGATTATTTTGAACATGGAGTGGTAATGAAAAATTGGCAACATCCTCCATTAAATGGAGATGATGTATACCAAGGTCCTAGATGTCCTCCTTATGGCAATGGGATAGGTTGTTTTTATTTTTTGAAATCTTGTTTTCTTTGTGTTTGATAAAATGTATCATTGACATTTAATTTTTGATTATTTGCAGTTGACAGTAAAAGAAAGTCTCCCAAAGAAACTAACGTTAATTTAAAGCATTTGAAATTTATCTGGAGTTTACACCAATCCTTTGCCGAAGAACATATTAGATCAGCCTCTTATTTGTTGCAGTGCAAGAGATATACTTCATCTTTTACTGCTCGTCCAGTGGTGGTTAGTCTTGACCAAATACCAGCTGCTGAGACTAGTGTGGAAGGTTCTTCCTCTGAATCAAGTATTCCTATTAGTGATCTAATGAAGAAAAGAAAAGTTCCTGCTTTCTTTGATAAGTCTGCCTCTACTGCTGGAGAGGCAAAGAGAAGTAAGCAAAGTGTTCCAAAAGAAGGGACCAGGAATACTGATGCACCCCCTCCTGTTGCTGCCAAGAAAGTTGTTAAGAAGCCCCCAGTGGCCCCGAGCAAGATTGTTGATGTTTCTTCTCCAAGTGAGGTTATTTTTATTTCACCAACAAAGACAACATCTTTGGTTGAGAATATTCCTGCTCCTACGAGGAGGTTAAAGAAAAGTTCTTCTGAGAGACCTATTGAATCTGTCTCTCAATCTTTAAATATTGAAGGTGGTATTCCCACTTTTGTTCCTCCGAGCTCTGCTATGGGCTCGGTGAAGTCTTGGATTATCCCAGAAGTCCAAGGTATTGAAGACACTCTTACTCGTGACAGGGTCACTACCTTGGCTGCTCAATATATTGCCTCAGTAAGTATTACTAGTCTAAGTTTTCACTTTTCAATGCTATGTCCCTGTACTGACTCAAAGTTATTTTTCTTTTTTCAGCTGGTAACGTGTTTCAATAGTATTCTGAAGAAGGATGAGGCTATCAAGGCTTCAATCTCCTCGGGAGGTGTAGAGGAAGCTTTTGTTGGTCTGACTCAGTCTTTAAAAGACTCTCGTCAGAAGTATGAAGAAGATAAAGTTGCTTGGGAGAAGCAACTCAAGTCCATCGAGCTAGAAAAAAGTCAGGTTGTGAATGCCTCCAAGGATTTGGAGAAGAAATTGACAGAGACTGACCAAAGCAACAAAGTCTTCGAGCAAAGCAACAAAGAGTTGGAGGTTAAGCTCAAGTCTGCCGAAGAGGAAGTTGTTAGACTTCAGGCTGCTGAGCGCCAGAAACTGGAGGTGGAGGAGAAATTAAAAGCTGTCGAGGATCTCCTTAGGGAAAGGACCTCCTCGGAGAAGTTAAGAAGGAAGAAGGCAGTCAAACAGTCATTCAGTGCTAGTTGGGATAAAGGCTGGAATAAGTGTTTGGCTGCCATGTCCTCTCAAATGGAATACGTCAGTCTTAAATACTTTAGGGATGGATGGGTGGCAGCCCTACAAGAGCTGAAAGTTGCTGAAGATTTTGAATTATTTCAACAACACACTCATGGCCCTCCTCCTTCCTTTAGAGAAGAAGAAGAGGATGAAGCTGCTTCAGATGAATCATCTATGATGATTGCAGATCAGTCCCCTTCTATCCCAGTTGTGCATCTTTCTGAGCAATCGCCACCAGCCAGTACTTCTTTCGAGCAGCTAATTTTTCCTTCCGAGCAACCAGTCTCTTCCTCAAAACCTTTCGAGGAAGTCATAGGAAACAAAGAGAAGGTCTAGAGTTGCTCGGGTGTTTATTTTGTTGTTCTATTGAATGTAACTTCGGATTTTGTATTTTCCCCTTCTGATGAAATAAAAATTTAAACCTTGGTTATTCGTCTTGACTTTCTCTTTTACTTACTCTGTTTGCATTCTTATTGATTCTTTGTATTTCTTCTCTTTGTTAGTTTATGGCCAGGATGGAACTCTTATCAACTCATGACACAGGATTAATGAAGAAATGTAACAACTATTTTAAAGTTGGTCATGCTGATCTAAATGAGGCCCAGATACTTGATATCCTTGGTTCAGATGCTTCTGAACGAGCAGTGAAATCCTATCAATACCTGAAGTGTTTGCTTGATCGCGCAGTCGCCAATAATGTGGCTTACTACGAAATGATCGAGGATCTCCAAGGAACTATCGAGGAACTCCAGTTATAATACAAAGAGTCCTCTACGCTTTTGCATCATGGATATGAGAAGAAATATCAACAATTGAATGCTAATAAAGGATATGATAAATTCATCTCTGCTTATGAGAAGAAAGAGAGCGTTCTGAAGCTTGAGGTTGAAGAGCATAGACATATTGCTAAGTTGTTGGAATAGGAGAACATCGCCTTGTAGGAAGAGGTAAATTAATTGAAATCTGCTGAATCTTCCTCGGGAGCTTTGGTCCCCGTTAATGATGAAGGTTTCTCTTTCTTGGAGGTAGAAAATGCCAACTTGCGAGATGAGTTGGAAACTTTGAAAATAGCTGGACCTTCCACCTCCACTCACGGACGAGTAAGATCTTCTTCTCGGGGATGAGCTAGGGCTGGTCGGGTCACCATTGAAGAAGCTAAAACTCAAGCAGCCTTGGAGAATCAGTCATTTCAGTTGGTAGAGAAGAACCAAGCCTTAGTAGAGATGTCCAAGAAAATTCTGAACCTCAGCGAGCAACTTTCTACCCAAAGTTCTGCCTTGAAAAATAAAGAACTTCTGGTAAACAATCTTCACGAGCAACTATAGAGGTTAACTTTTCAATTCCATAAACAGCCCAGAGAGTTTTGGATGGCTGGTTACAATGAAGCCCTCTACCATCTTGATGATCGAATCCACCAATCAAATAACGAGGGGTACAAGCAAGGATGGTTGAATGCATTGTGTGTGCTAAAAGTGGAGCAGTGGCACTATTTATGGGATTACTATGACCCTGGATTGCTTGAGTTACCCGTGCCTCCTTTTAAGCTCAACATTAGTTGGATTCCTGCTCGGGCCATTCCTCAGTGCTTGATCTCCAAGTATCTAGGCAACTACAGTCTTCATGCCAACTTTGAGATATCTTGCCCAGAACATTTACTTGATCAGCCATCAGTAATGAATGTCAGGATGCTTTGAGATGTAAATTTTATAAATTCTCCTTATGCCTTAGATGATCCTCCTGCTGGAGTAGAACCTGTTTCAAAGGCAGAAGGGAAAAAACCAATAGAATTGGATTTTTATGTAATGACTTGTAGTTTTCACAACATGTGTAATTCTTCTTAATTTAAATGAAGAAATTTTTAATCTTTTGCTATTTTTTTTCCTTCTAAGTATTTTGCAGAATGTCTTTATTTGTGAATATATGCATATTTTGATATGCCATTCTGTTTTATTTTTTTATTATTGTGATTTATCACTCTTTGATCCTAAGCAATGAAACGACTACATCCCATGATCCCGCTTAGTTTAACCAACGGGAGTTGATTGCAATTGATTTGCCAACCAACCGGAGTTGGAGGAGATTAATTTTTCGACCAACCGAAGTTGGTGGATATCGATTCTCGACCAACCGGAGTTGGAGGAGATTAATTTGCCGACCAATCAGAGTTGGTGAATATTGATTCCCGACCAACCAGAGTTGGAGGAGATTAATTTGCCGACCAACCGGAGTTGGTGGATATTGATTCCCGACCAACCGGAGTTGGAGGAGATTAATTTGCCGACCAATCGGAGTTGGTGGATATTGATTCCTGACCAACCAGAGTTGGAGGAGATTAATTTGCCGACCAATCGGAGTTGGTGGATATTGATTCCCGACCAACCGGAGTTGGAGGAGATTAATTTTCCGACCAATCGAAGTTGGCCGATATTGATTCCCGACCAACCGGAGTTGGAGGAGATTAATTTGTCGACCAATCGGAGTTGGTGGATATTGATTCTCGACCAATCGAAGTTGGAGGATATTAATTTGCCGACCAACCGGAGTTGGTGGATATTGATTCCCGACCAACCGGATTTGGAGGAGATTAATTTACCGACCAATCAGAGTTGGTGGATATTGATTTCCGACCAACCGGAGTTGGTGGATATTGATTCCCGACCAACCGGAGTTGGAGGAGATTCTGAACTTGATGCGTAGTGTGTAGCACTAATACTCCAAAAAATTTCAACAACAAAAAAAAAGAACTGGGTAAAAAATTCAACACTTTATTAATACTGAAGAAATCTGCATTTACATAGGAATCCCAACTACTGATAATACTTTCACAGATGCTCTACATTCCATGCATTCTTAAATTCTTCTCCCTCCAAGGTTTCAATCATGTATGTCCCTGGTCGAACAACTTTTGTTACTCTGTAGGGTCCATGCCAGTTAGCTTCCAATTTGTTGTGTTTTTGAATTACTTTCTTCAGCACATAGTCTCCTTCCTTCAAATCACACTTCTTTACCCTCTTGTTGTAGAACAGAGTTGTTCGTTGTTGGTATCCAGCATTCCTGATTGTTGCTTCTTCTCTAACTTATTCGAGCATATCTAGATCTAATCGCCTCATCAAGTCACTGACAGGAGAATTGAAATTCAGCACTCTGTGTGTGGGTAGGCCCAACTCAGCAGGTATAACAGCTTCACTTCCAAATGCCAGCATGTATAGAGATTCTCCTGTTGCTGCTCGTGGTGTAGTACGATAAGCCCATAGTACATAATGTAGCTCGTTAATCCAATTTGCCTTTGCATCATCCAGTCATTTTTTTAAACCATTCAGCAGCGTTCTGTTCGTCACCTTAGTTTGTCCATTGCTCTGGGGATGGCCTGGTGCGGAGTGGGTCTTCAATATGTTTGACTGATGACAATATGCAGCAAACTCCTCGTTGTCAAACTGAGTTCCATGATCTGTGATGAATGCATGGGGAAGACCATATCTATAAATGATATTCTTCCAAATAAATTGATACACCTTATCATATGTCATATCAATAAGAGGCTCAGCTTCCACCCATTTAGTAAAGTAATCCACAGGGACTACGAGATATTTAAATCTTCCCCTGGTCGTTAGAAGTGGCCCGACCAAGTCTATTCCCCACATAGCAAATGGCTAAGGGGATGTGATGGGTGTTAATAATGCTTGGGGAGTTCTTCGGATAGAAGAGAAGCGTTGGCATTTATCACACTTCTTTGCATAAGATGTACAATCAGCTCTCACCGTTGGCCAATAATACCCCTGTGTTGTTATTCTTCGTAAAAGTGTCTGACCTGCCATATGGTCTCCACAAGACCCTTCATGGACTTCTTCGATCAAATTTTTCACCTCGGAGGGGTGGACACATCTTTGTAACCCCGCTATAATTCCTCGTCTATATAAATTGCCATTGGTCAATACATAACGAGCAACTTTAAACTTTAATTTCTTGGCTGCGAGTTTATAAGTCGGCAGAGCCCCCTCTTCAATGTAGGCCCTGATGGGGTCCATCTAAGATGGTCCTAAATTAAGGGCAATAAAATTCATCATTAGATCCTCGTTTATGCTCCGATCAGTTAGGATTTATATTGGTATTGTTCATCTTAGCTCGGTGCGTGTGGCTGATGCTAACCGAGCTAGTGCATCTGCTCTTGCGTTCTCCGATTTCGGTATTCTAATCAATCGTACGACATTAAAACTCGATACAACCTCCATTGCCTTTGCATGATACTTGATCATTAATTCTCCTTTTGTTTCATATACCCTCAGCATTTGATTTACGATCAACTGTGAGTCACTGAATACAATGACCTGCTCTGCCTTCATAGTTTTTGTCAAACTAAGACCTACAATCATAGCTTCATATTCAGCTTCATTATTAGAAGCCTTAAATTGAAAGCGCAGAGCATACTCCACATCGATTTCATCCGGGTTGTTTAAAACAATCCCTACTCCACTGCCTGTAGTGCAAGATGAGCCATCCACATATAGATTCCATATAGGTACTTCATCATCAAATTTTTAATCGAACAGAGTTCCTCGGTGGAATATTTGTTGCTTTTTTATGTCCTCCTCTAGCACTTCTTGTTGCTCGTCGACCATCTTCTCTTGCTCGTCAATCGACTTAAGTTGGTCGGGGTTTAAATTTGATGATCCTGTAACATCCACAGGCTGGTCGATATTCAATTTCTGCTCTCCGGAGGTGTCAGGATAGGTGAACTCTGCGATAAAATCTGCCACTGCCTGCCCTTTAAGCAACGATCTAGGCTCATAAACTATGTCATATTCACCAATTTCTACTGCCCAGTACATCAATCTTCTTGATTTTTCTGGTTTATGAAGAGCTTGCCTTAACGGCATATCAGTATACACGACTATGGTATGAGCTTGGAAGTAGGGCCTCATACTTCTACTTACTTCGATCAACGCTAGAGCCAACTTTTCCATCTTTGGATATCTGATCTCTGCTCCTCGGAAGGCCTTGCTAGTGTAATAGATTGGTTTTTGCACTCCATCCTCCATTCTTATCAACGTCGAGCTCACTGCGTTTTCTGAAACTGTCAGATACAAGTATAGTCTCTCTCCCATCACTGGTCTGGACAACAATGGAGGTGCTCCCATGTATTTCTTTAATTCTTGAAAGGCCTTCTCGCATTCATCATTCCATTCAAACATTTTTTGGAGTGTTTTAAAGAATGGGAGACATCTATCAGTTGCTCGTGACACAAATCTATTAAGTGCTGCAACTCGCCCTGTGAGACTTTGCACTTCCTTTTTCGTCATTGGAGATCGTAGCCCCAATAGAGCCTTGATCTTTTCAGTGTTCGCTTTAATACCTCGTTGGTTAACAATATACCCAAGAAATATGCCTTCTCGTACTCGAATATACATTTGGTAGGATTCAGCTTCATTTGATATTTCTCTAGTTGATCAAAGGTCTGACCTAAGTCAACTAGATGATTAGCAGTTGTCTTGCTCTTCGTAAGCATGTCATCAACATAAACCTCCATGTTATGACTGATTTGCTCGGTGAACACCTTATTCATCAACCGCTGATATATTGCACCTGCATTTTTAAGTCCAAAAGGCATAACATTATAATAATAAGTTTCCCTTGGGGTGATAAAAGAGGTACTCTCCCTGTCTTTAGGTTTCATTTTAATCTGGTTATAACCAGAATAAGCATCCATTAAAGTTAATAGTTCGTGCCCCGAGGTAGCATCCACCAGTTGATCAATTCGGGGCAAAGGAAAATGATACTTTGGGCATGCCTTGTTAAGGCCGGCGAAGTCTACACACATCCGCCACTTGTTATTTTTCTTCTTTACCATCACCACATTTGCTAGCCAGTCAGGATATTTGACATCCTCAATGAAAGAGGCTTTTAGTAGCTTCTCTACTTCTTCCTGTATGGCTTGATTCTTCTCAGGACTGAACACTCTTCTTCGCTATTTCACTGGCTTAATTTCCTTGTTCACATTGAGCTCGTGACAAAAGAAGTTCGGGTCAATTCCTGGCATATCTTCGTGACTCCATGAAAAAGTTTGCTTTCTTCGCCTTAGGAATGCTATCAATTCCTGTTTTAATAATACATCCAAGGATGCACCAATTTGAATTGTTTGTTCTGGATGCTCGTCGTCCAGAATGATATTCTCAGTAACCTCCATAACCTGTCCCTTCACGAGTTGAGACTCGTATCTAGGATCTAATGTTTCAATCTCTGTATCTCCTATCTCATTCACTTGATAGGTGATAGTCTTCTGTCTAGATTCTTCACGTTCCTCCTGTTCAGCAGATGAATAGTAGCATTCCCGAGCTACTTTT
The DNA here is from genome assembly GCA_949130495.1 of Sambucus nigra. Lineage (NCBI taxonomy): Eukaryota > Viridiplantae > Streptophyta > Magnoliopsida > Dipsacales > Adoxaceae > Sambucus > Sambucus nigra. The sequence goes on along the minus strand of OX422207.1, from coordinate 301,139,091 downwards.
TGGTCGCCTTTCACAACTCCCACCCCAAAATTGGTTGGGAATTTTAAACATTAATGCACAGCAGATGGTACTGCTTCGAACTTCTTCAGACCTACTCTTCCCATGATGATATTGTAAGTTGATTGGATATTTTTATCCATGATAAAAAAGCGTACTCTTTCTGTTCGACAAGCAGGCCAGGTACCGATAAGCATATCCAGCTTGATCGTCCCAAGTGGATAAACCTTCTCGCCAGTAAAACCAAGGAGGGGCCTATGATATGGCTCCAACTTGGCTAACTTCAAATTTAAACTGTCAAAGCATGAATAAAACATGATATCTGTCGAGCTTCCATCATCCACTAGTACTCGTGAAATCACCACTTTCTTTATTCTCATCTTGATTACCAATAGGTCATCGTGAGGATATAGTACACCTGCCAAGTCGTTCTTAGAGAAACCAATGACCAGTTTGTCCTTGTTCACCTTCCTTGGGCGATCATCTTCAGCTAGATTTATTCGTTGAATGTACGAACAAGCTTGAGCCTCGTTGAGGTAAGCTTTTCTCTCTGATGTCATATCTCCACCTCCTGTATCTCCACCTCTAATAACATTACATTCAAATGATCCAAAATGGATTGAAACTACCTCACGCTCTGGCTGTTTTGGTCTTTTGGGGAGATCGGGGTCATCTTGATCATCTTCTGGGTCTTCTTCATGACTTCTCTTCTTGTCCTCTTTTGCTCGTCGAGGATATCTAGACCTCTGCCTTGCTCGGTCGTTTACCTTTCCACTATTTTGGCGATCCACATACTTGGTCAGTTTTCCCCTCCTGATGAGCTCTTTAATTTCATTCTGGAGAGCTATGCAGTTTTTGGTCGTGTGACCATGGTCCTTATGGAACTCGCAATATTTGGATTTATTCCTCTTGTCAGGATCTGCCTTCATTTTTTTAGGACAGTTTAGCTCCTCGTTGTTCTTAATCTCTTCCAGAATGTGGTATATGTCTACCTTTAAAGGAGTATAGTTTCCAAATTTCTTCAACTGTTCCAATGCTTGATTTGCTTTTAATTGCCTGTTGCCACCATTGTTCTTCTGTTCCTTCTTCTCAACCTTATCCGCCTCAACTTTGGTCTCCTTAGTGTCCATATTCTTCTTCGCAGCCATAGCTTCCTCGGCGTTTATAATCTTGGTTGCCTTTGCCATTAGTTCTACCATGGTTCTAGGCGGATCTTTGGCTAGAGTGTAGTACAATTTATTTGGCAACAGTCCACTCATCAGAGCAGTAATTATTGTCTTCTCCTCGTAATCAATTACTTCGAGCTTCTCATTATTGAAACGAGTAATATAATCCTTGGAGCTCTCACCCTCCTTCTGTCTAACACTTAACAAGTGTGCTACTCGTTTAACTGGTTTTGCTCCAAAACAGAAGTTCCCAATAAAGAGCTCGGCCAGTTGAAAGAAAGTCATAATCTTCCCCCGAGGAAGATTGTTGTACCATATTTGAGAAGATCCAGTAAGAGTTCCTGAAAATGCCCTGCATCTCATCTCATCTGGAACTGCATAGATATCAACAGCATCTTGGTATTATTCTATATGGAGGACAGGGTCAGTTTTCCCATCATATTTAGGTGTCACTACAGGAGCTTTGAATTTTGATGGTGTAGAAAAATCCATAATTGCTTATACAAATGGTGTCCCTTGGACAAAATTTCTTTGTAGAGGATTCTTGGCCTTAGCCATTTCCCCTAATATGTCTTCCAACCTCTGAATAGAGCCCTTCCATGCGTCATTTCCCTCCTCGGGCCTATTTGTTCGAGCAATTGATCGCGTTGAATTTACCTCTTGGGATCTTTCAATACGAGCATTTGGTCGTGATTGGGCAGAGCCTTCCCTTAGATCGGATGGTCGTTGAGAGTTTTTCGACACAATCCTAGGAGGACTTCTATTCCTCCTAGGGCCCAAACGATCAAAAGAAGAGACTCTACTCAACCTTTCAAGAGCACTGGTCCTTTCTTGAGATAAAGTGACATTTTGTTGAGTGTATGTAGCTCGTACTGAGGAAGTTCAATCAGGTTAATAGGAAGGATCATTAGATCTCTCAGTTTGATATGAATCGGTGCGTCTGGATCGAGATTCCTCAGGGAATAACGTTCTCCTAGTTCGTGAAGAGGGTAAACGAGTATTTCTCTGAACACTTCTTTGTCCTGACTGGGCTGGCACTCCACCCTGGACAGTTTGTATGAGTTGTCGCATAGTTTCTTGCACGGTCGTCTGGACCTGGGCCAAACTATCCATTATACCAGCTAGATCTTGGACATTTGGGGGAGTAGATGGAGGATTTGGAGGTATCCCAGCGTTTCGATTGCTGGATTCCGGATGATCAGCCATTGGTGATGAATTGTTTTGGTGAAAAACGATAATTATAGTCGTTTCCCACAGACGGCGCCAATCTGTTGATGTAAAAAATTAGATTATCTCTAATTAATCAATCACAGATAAAATAAATGAGACAAAAGATTTTTAAAGTGGTTTAGCCTTGAAAGAATGGCCTACGTCCACTGTTTTTATTATTGGTGACTGTTTGCTTGGAATTCTCTATAATGGATTTACCAAGAAATTTCGAGTCCCCTTCTAATGAGGAGGTTACAATGTATTTATAGCCTTGAGGCTGTACAAATGAAAGGACAATGCGCTGTTATCTAGTAGTCATGTACATCTATATGATAATAATGAGCATTTAATGCGCAGTCGTCTCCTTGATTATCCTGATTGGAGTGCTATGTAGCTCGGACCGCCTAAGCTGCTCGGGCAGCCTAAGTAGCTCGGCATGTATGAGTTGCTCAGGGGACTTTAGCTGGTTGATACGCTTGAGATGTTCGGAATGTATGAGTTGCTCGTGGTGCTTGAGTAGCTCGGTGGCAATAAATTGATTGATAGAAGTATTTGTAATTACCACACTTGAAGACACGTGTCTTCAAGTGATGGGTCCACGTCAGCAGATTAAATTTGGTATCAACACTTGTCATATATGCATACGTAGACTTAAGGATAAGTGTGCATGTAAGAACCGTTTACCGTGAGGATTTGAATTGGTACTTAATTGAAAAAATAATGAGTGATTCACGGGAAAACGACTGCGAGAGTTTAAATTTAACTCGTCGTGAAAGCCACCGTTTAAAAGATCCCAAAAGAAAAAACAATATGCTAAGAAAAAGGACCAATAAGATTTTCTTTAAGGTGAGAATGCTAGAAACCTCAAAAGAAATTTAAAAATATAAGGGAGTTTAGTTGGAGAAAATTGAAAAGGCGCCAATAAGATTTTCTCTAAGGTGAGAATGCTAGAAACCTCAAAAGAAATTGAAAAATATGAGGGAGTTTATTTGGAGAAAATTTAAACGGGTTTGCACAACTAATCCTAATGTTAAAACATTGCAATTTGACGCTATTGTTTGTAGAAGCGTCAAAATTCTGGATTTGTGTGAATGTAGTATGTTTAGTTTATTAAGCTCACACTATAATTGTTATATGGTTATGATAAAGTTTGATGATTTATCGCTATCAATTGGAGCTTCTTGATCATTTCGATTTGTTGGAATTGTGACTCATTTGTTGTAGTTTCACACCCATACATTCCATGTACCTGTTTGAGCACATCAGTACTATGTTTGCATGTAACTCTCATTGTCAGTTTTTATGCATTTTTTAGTTTTGTGTTAAAAGCTTACTGTTTTAGCACTGTTTTGCTGCTGTCAGTCCCTTCCACTGATTTTTTTTGGAAATTTTTTCACTGGGCAAAAATTTAAGATATTTCTGGGAAAATGTGAAAGTTTGGTATGTCGCGAGATCTGGTTCGAACGACATTACCATGTCGTGCGAAGTCTCATTTGAGCGATGTCCTCATCTCGTTTGAACAATGTCCATGGCTCATTCGAACGACAACCTGAATTCTTGCTTCTGATTGGTTTGCATTCCAGTGGTTTATTTTGATGATTTTTTTGGTACTGCTGGAAGCTTTCTAGAGTGACGGTTTATATGCAGGTTTTACCGTCTCATATTAAATCTTTGTATATAGTCTGTTTATCACACCTGATTAGATTGATATATTCTTTGTTTGATTCATTGGTTTACTAGCTACTGCTTTGTCATTACTTGATCATATTTAGCTGGTTGTTTCATGATTATCTAGCGATTTCAAATTGATTCAAATTGGTATATACTCATGCTAGATACTTGTTGATTGGTTTATCTTTTCACCGGATTGTCTATTCGAGACAAAAAGGGGGAGAGATGTATGTGATCTAGGGAGAGATTTGAGCATGTGTTGATTACATATTTTACAAATTGTTGGTTTAAATTTGGTATCAGTTTGTTGCTTAACTGTTTAACAAATGATTTTTCAGATTTTATTCATATTGGTATCTATTGTCGTTTGGTATCATTTGGATATATATATATATATATATATATATATATATATGTTGGTTTCATTTGTTCCTCCATACTTCACTGGGTATTTATTTGTCTGTTTCATGTGTGTAGGTATGCTTCAGCGATTCGAGATTTCAAGTCTACATCACATTCAAACAGTTCATGCTTGCCGGTGCTACATATTCTAGTTCGAGTCTTGTATTTTTTATTTTGGGTTTATAGGATGGGATTTAGGCGTCATACGGCTTGACGGACCGGCTTAGGCATTTCACTGGTTTAGTTTTGTCCCGGAATAGTCAAAGGGAGAGATTTGTAAGGACATAAATTTTCAATTGAGTCCCTGTATTGTTTTGAATTAATTCTGTGAACAAAACTGTGTTTGTAATATGTCGTAGGGAGGTTTTATTTTGTCACGGTCCCACTTGCTCTATGACGTATTGAAGAAATTGAAGACTTACTGCAAAGCTTCAAAGAATTAATCATGCCGAAGTTTAATTAGTGCAAGTTTATTCATCTTCAAAGTTAAATGCATTTCGAGGTCACACAGGTATGAATGCGTATAATTAATGATGCTCGAAATTGTTTTTATAAAAGGTAAGGATGTAATTTTTATAAAGAAAAATGTTTAAAATGTTTTTAAAGTGTTTTAAATGGTTTACACTACGTTTTATTCTGATCAGCTCGAAAAGGAGTTTGACTAATTTGGATCTCTTTTGGAAGAGAAGTTTTAAACAAAAAGTCAAACCGTCGCAGTGTCGCTCAAATGACATAAGATCTCGTTTGAACGAGATACCTATGTCGCGTGAATTATGTGTCTCTATCGTTCGAACAACACGTTTTTCGAGACGGCGCTTAATTCTTTATTTAAAGCGTGTTTTCATCAGATTTTCGTAAGTGTGCATTCTAGAAAAACATTTTATCATCCAGTACGAGTTTAGCACATGTTTTTTAAGGTTTAAAAAGCATAAACACATCCTTAGAGTTTACAAAGATCCTAGTTATCATTCTTATATGTTTACGTGATCTTGCTGCACCAAGAAGGTTTGTTCTACCATTGAACACCAGGGTTTTGCGGTGAAGAAAAGAGAAGAACTTCTAGTTAGACATCGTAGACGAATCAAAGTCAATCGGTGGACACCGATACATACGTGGACGTGTATGTTGTGGACAAGTATCGTGGAAGACAAAATTTCTGCGTGGGCACTATTGAAGAACGGTAGAAGATCAGAATGAGCGTCAAGACCCGTGGGGATCGAGTCATTGAGTAAAGCTAATCTATCTTTGTAAAACCTTTCTACATAGTGATTATCTGGCTTGGGTCGTCTGAGGTTGTTTTACCGTTTTGGGTTTTTTCCTCGTACATCAGGCGTTGTGAGTATTCTTTACTTTACTTTACTTTACTTTCTTTAATCACTAGATGAATGTTTAGGATTAATCAAGATAAAATTTGTTTAAAGTAAGAATTGGGTTTTCACAACTTGGTTTGGTGCACATTAAAAGTTGAACAATTTTTGGTGAAAATTGGTTTATTTGAAACACACGCATAAGGGGCCACCCCAGGTTTTTCAAACAACCATGATACACAGTTCGAAAATGAGGAGTTTGTAGTATATTATGCCCAATCTATGATCCAGAAGTTACATTCTGCTCCAGGTCATCCTCAAAGCAATGGGCAGACCGAGGCGATGAACAGGACTTGGCTCAATGTGTTGAAGAAGAGACTTGATGATGCAAAGGGAAACTAGATAAATGAATTGCACTCAGTATTATGAGCCTACCGAATAACTCCTAGGGCTACAACTAGGAAAACACCATACATGCTAGCATTTGGGACTGAAGCAGTAGTACCAACTGAGATAGGTTTGCCAACTTATAGAGTGTTGAACTTTGATTCTCCCATCAGTGATATGATGCGAAGGCTATACCTTGATATGTTTAAAGAGGTGCGAGTAAATGCAGCCCTGATGAATGTTGCTTATCAATAACGAACAACACATTTTTACAACAAGAGGGTGAAACCGACCAACTTAAAAGAGGGGGACTATGTACTTAAGAAGGTGATCCAGAAGATCAAAAAGCTTGAAGCCAATTGGCATGGGCCTTATCATGTCTCAACAGTTATCCAACCAGGAACTTATCGAATTAAAACTTTGAAAGGGGAAGAATTCAAGAATCCTTGGAATGTTGAGCATCTTAGGAAACATTACCAGTAATGTAACGAGCAATAACTCTTGTAATCATTTTGATTCAGTATTTAATAACAAGTTGGTTCCTCCCATTTTCTTTTTTTGATTTTTGTTGGAGTACTAGTGTTGTGCATCCCCATAAATATTTAGTCAGCAAAAAATTCAATACTTGGTTGGAAAGTCAACAGAAATTCAGTACTTAATCGGCAAAGCACATAAACCCAAGTCAAAACAGAATTTTAAGTCCTCAATACTTGGTCAAGAAAAATCAGGGATAAAACTCTGTATAAAAATCAAAAAGTTTTATCCAAACTGAGAAAAATGGAGGAAGCGCGTTGTGAAGATTCCTAAATAGGAATGTAGACACATATTCCACATATGCTTGGTCACCACTAGTAACCAATGCTAAACCTACAAATTTAGGTGCATTAGTAGAGCCTGTGGTAATACCATAGGTGACTAGTGCTAAACTTAAATTTTAATCTAGATGCACTAGTGGAACCTATGGCCACATCAATGATAACTAGTTTTAAACTTAGAAATCTAAGTATATAAGTAGAACCTATGAAAATCTCATTGGTAACTGATGCTAAATTTAGGCAAATGTCTAAGTGTATCAGTAGAACTAATAAAATAACAAAGTCATTCAACCAGCCAAAAATAAACAAGATAAGTTGATAAAATTGCATTTCATTTATATTAATGATAATTACATGCTAATATTGTGTATAATACAGGAACAAGTTGTTCTCAAAATCACTCTGTGAGTCATTTTCCTTAAGCCTTTGAGGAGCTCGGCATTGGCTCCATGCCTGCTGGAGGATCATCTAAAGTGTATGGAGAATTGATGAAGTTGAAATCTCGAAGGATTCTCCTATTACTGCTGGTCGGAGTGTCCAGTAACTGAGGAGGTCGAACTATTTCCAGCTTGTCATGCAAACCATAATCTCCTAAATACTTGGAAATTAAGAACTGAGGAATGGACTCTACAGGGATCCAATTTACATCCAGCTTGAAAGGGCAGTTGTTATAATCCAAAAATCCATGATCAGCCCAGTACCATAGTTTACTATCCCGATCAACCTGCCCCACTATTAAATAGTTGGTCCAGACCCACTTATAGCCTTCACATTGAGCCTAACTGAAATGATCATCAAAATGACTAAGATCTTCATTGTACCCTTCCTTACAGACTTCCCTGGGCTGCTTGTGAAATTGAAAAGTTAATCTCTCAACTCGATGTTATAGTTTCTTCAGCACTCCATCTTTAATTTGTAATTGAGAAGACTGGGTTGAAAGTTAATAATCTTGAGTCTTGATCTTTTAAGACATTTCAACTATGGATAAGTTTTTAACTTTTATCTGAGTAGCTTGATTGGTAAGAGTTTATTGAGTTATTGCTTCATCAGTTGTAGGTAGGTTGGATCTTGGTCGGGAAGTAAAGCCAGATTTGGATTTCTTTAAGGTTTTCAATTCATCCCTCAACCTGGCATTCTCAGTTCCAAGAAGGAAACACCTTCATCAACAACAGCAGTAGTAAGAGGATTCTTCAAAGTGCTCAGTTCATTCATCAATTTGTTGTTTTCTTCCTCCAACAGTTTGGCAATGGCCCTGGCTTCATCAACCTCGCATTTGAGCAAAAATTCTTAATTCTTATATATATAGGCATGCTTTTCTAACTTCTCCTCAAAGTCTCGAGCTGCGCTTAAAGCCTTGTACTTGGCCTCATAGTCAGTGTGAAAGAGAGCCTTAGATTCTTTATGTTATGTTTAAAGTTCTTCGATCATCTCGAAGTAAGCCATGTTATTGGCCACTGCCCGATCAAGAAGACACTTCAGATATAAATAGTCTTCCTTAGCTTGATCTTAAACATCCATGCCAAGAAAATTTGATAACTCTTCCTCAGATAAAGTCATGTGACCATCTTTAAACAAACTGTTGCAGCGCCTGAGTAGCTCAGAGTCATTGGAAGAGAGTTGTTTCATCTTGGCCGTGAACTAGATAAATGAAGTAACATTCAATCAACAACAGAAGAAGATATAACAAAAGCCAAGAAATAATAAATAATATAAAGAAAAATTATTTTTTTGATATAAAGGGAAGTTACAAGTACAACAGAAAAGAAACAAAAGAAAGGAAAACAAATACAAAGGCCAATTGCCGAGCAAATCTACACCTTCTCTCTGTCAGTTTTAACTCCAGCTTGGTCGGAAAAAGAGATGGCTAGAGTGATTTGCTCGATAGATGGAATGGATGACTCAAAAACATTTTTGTCTTGGTCGGTAGAAGACTCAACCACCAGGGAAGACTCCTCAAAACTAACATCGTCTTTAACTTCAGCGTTCATATTGGCGGGAGATCCAGGCTCATATCTTTGGAAGAGTTTAGAGTTCTCTGTTGTGCCGACCTCCTTCAATGCAGCTGACCAACCTTCCTTAAAATATTTTTTCTTTAAGTACTCAATCTGAGCAGAGGCGGCAGTGATAGCTTTATCCCAGCCTTTATTGAAGGAATTTTCCATAGCCTTCTTCCTCTTAGCCTTTTTAAAGGAGATATATTTCCCTAGCTTGGATACTTGTCCTTCTGCAGTCTTTGATCTTCGCTCAGCTTCAAGGATAGTCGTATCAACTTTTTGTCAAGCTTCTTCAGCAAGTTTGATCTCATCCTCCCAAGTTTTGTTCTCTGACTCCAAGGCTTGTTGAGACTCCAGCAAAGATTATTTCAGACCATCAAAGGCCTCTTTCACATCATTCAAAGAATAACGAAGAGCATCATCCTTCTCCAACATCTGGTTGAAATCAACCAGGAACTGCATAAGATAAAAACAAAGTCAGAACAAGAAGAAAAAGATAATGAACAAATAATGTACAAGAAGTCTCACCAGAGCAAGGCTGTGGGTAGCCCTTTCAGAATTCTTTAGTCAGGGCATAGAAATAGAAGCACCCAGATGGTTTGAAAGAATACTAAACTTAATAAATTTCCTGGCCAAGCTAGTACCCATGGATAACGAAGGGGTAATACTAGATGGAATAATACCGACAAACTTTGTTGGTTGGCATCCATAGTTTCTTCAACCTACTCGGAAGCAGGACCTCTCCTTAAATATTTTAAAAGAGACTCCTTTCCCTTGTCCGCTGGGGGCTTTTTCCCACCATCATCCTTCTTTTTAGCCCCACCATCCACAGACTTGTGGGTGCCAGTAGTAGCAGAATCCTCAAGAAGATTGGAAAATTTCCTTTTCCCCATGCTCACTGAAAGAGGAAGGTCTGAATCAAAAGAAGAGGAGGGGAAAATAACAAGTTCACCACCACCAGATGTAGTGGCTGATGAAGTGGACACATGTTATTTGTCCAAATCAATCGCAATAGAGGGCACAACAACTCTTGGAAGAGCTACAAAGGATGTGATTGAGCTCTTATATGAGTCTACCTAATATGCTCCTCACCAATTCTTTGATGGATACCCCAGAGAAACTTGAGCTCGTCAAGTTTAATGTCCCCCTCTTTGGGACACTTTCTCTTCTTCTCAACTATAATCAAACAAGCAATAAATGTTAATTAACATATAGCATGTAATTCATCAGCATGGATATATAAAATATATTACAACCTATGCTATAATACTCTTGAGGGCATCTTGGTCCATTATATACTTCACCCCCTTTAAGAGGTACATATTACCATTTTTTAGCACTAACACCATGATCGAAGTAGTCCCTATTGGAGCCAGGCAAATTGACAACTAGAGCTCTATTAACAGACCCAGTCTTCAAATAATATGTACTGTCACTAGTGACCTATTTGTAACAGAACATGATCTCAAGGATAATGATATGGGTCCCATGAATTTGATTAAGCCTATGGACACCATTAACTATTCTCCAGGTGTTGGGGACTACTCTAGCAGGTACAATATCAAAGTACTGACAAAATTCTAAGCAAAAACGATTTGGGTGAAAAGCGAAGCCATATTCAGCTATGAATAATGAAGGAATCCAATGACCTTCAGACATAGATAAAACATCTACAAGGGTATTAGGGAACTCTAAGTCTACATAGTCTGGTATATTCCATTCCTTTCTAAACTCATCTAGAGAGACAACAACATAAACCATGATTCAATAAAAAGAAAAGAAAAAAAGGAAAGGATTATTACAGAAGATTAAGGATTCAGTAAGAACTAAAAGAAAAGAAGAATGATCGTTTGAAAGCTCAAGAATTTACAGAAAAAACTTAGAAGGTTTGAGGTAAGAGACAATCAGAAATTTACCGCCTTTTATAGATTGCCTCGAAAACCGGCAAGTGTAACAATTAAAGTGAAACAACGATTGAAATTTTGGTGGCGAGGAGAAAACAGATGTATTTTCCCTAAGACAGTTAATATTTACAAAAATTCCATCAGCAAAACATGCTACCAGCAATACCAATAAATTTTACAAGTGTGGGAAGTCGGAAACCGACCAAGCATCAGGAATGTAGCCCGAGTTACTACCAGGACTAAATGCTCCATACTTTTAAGCAAGCATCAAACATGGTACATTGGGGGCTTCTGTTGATACCAAAAAGTAACCACTTACGTGGACTAACTAAAGATAAACACGTGTCATCCAACATGGCAAGAATCCTTCTATGTCCCAATACACAAGTGTATAGTGATTGTGGTCAGAATCCTTTTACGTAAAGTTTGTGTATAGTGATTGTGTATAGGCATACTACCATCAAGTTCACTATACACAATCTTTACGAAAAAAGACATGCAGGGGTCAAAGACATTAGATGATTTTGGCTCATCTTCATCAGAGTCACTTGAATCATCCCAAGTCTTACACAAGTTGGCTTTATTATTGTTGTATTTCAACTTCACCCTACACTTACTAGCAATGTGACCTAATTTCCCACGTCTAAAGCATTCAATCTTCTTAAGGTCTCTGTCAGGTCTATTTTTGTTCCCATTATGGTTTTTATCTTGTCTTTTCTCGTGAGGTTTGTTGTTAGAGAAATGTAGATAATCAGCATTTCTTTGTTTATAAATAATTTTGTTTTTAAACTTAAGAACATTTTTAAACTATTTAGACATTAGGGCAAGTTGATTGTCCAAATCATCTAAGTCACACTCCTCATTAGAATCCAAGTCAGTATTAGGAACACCAAGGTATGGTGAAGTCACCTTATACTGAAAGATAAGGTTTGGACTGGTGTGTTTCTTTTGATCATTGGAGAGTTGTTTCTTAAACTCTAATTCCATTTCCATTATTTTGAATTTGCTACTGAGGAATTCTGGCGTGAGATTTGGATCATCCATCTCCCCAATTGCATATCTTTTATTATCAAATTTTAGTGGAAATGATCTCAGAATTTTTGAAACTATCTTTTTCCTATCATACATAATGCCATTAGCTTGTAATTTGGTAATCACATCAGTTAAATTAATGTAAAACTCATCAAATGTTTCAGTCTCAGCTATCAAAAGTGTGTTATACTGTTGTATAAGCATTTGGGTCTTGACAGCCTTAACACGTGTGTCACCTTCATGGGCAGTGACCAACGTGTCTTAGGCTTCCTTAGAGTCTGAACAAATAAATATTCTCTTAAATACATGTTCATTGATAGACAAAAAAATAGCAGTCTTTCCTTTATTGTTATTATAGGATGCCAATTTTTCTTCCTTGGTGAACTCGCTTACGAGTTTTTTAACTCTTACAGTACTACCTTCCACAACAGGCTTAGTTGGGTGTACATATCTGTTTTCTATAGCATCCCAGGCTTCATCTCCCAAGGTCCCTTGGATGAAGGCTATCATCCCTACTTTATAGTAAGGGAAGTTAGTCCCATCAAATAGGGGAGGCCTGGATAAGTTTCCCAGTATCTCAAATTTCTCATCCATATTTGGTTGTTTTTTAAAACAATTTCAAAAAACACAGGATCTTAGAATATTTGGAAAATAAACTACACTGATCTGATACCAATTAAAAATACTCTTACTAAATCGTTTAACAAAAGTTAAATCAGTTGAGTAAGATCTGAATTGTTTTCTTGAAAAAACTCTTTTCTAAAATAGTTATAAGAACACAAGATGTGTATTATTATGAACGTGAAATTTCAATTGCTTGAAATCAGGTTTAAAATACCAATGACTGAAGAAATAAAAGACACACAATGCAAGAGATTTTTCTAACGTGGTAAAACCCCACCCATTTGGGGAAACATCCACAGAGGTCTCCACACCTCAAAACAAAAATCCACTAGAGTAAAGTATCAGGTTACAGTCATTTAACGTATTATACACACAAAGCATACCTATTCTAAGTTCAGAAGATAAACCAGCTCCGTTAGGTAACTCTGACTTCTTTAAGGCTCCGATTGAGGTCTTTAACGTTTTTTAGCTTCCCACCTTAGCTCCTTCTTTACGTCAACTCAAACTGGTCAAAATCTCTCAACCAACACACTGTTTAAGTGATGTTGTGTGGAAGTGTTATGAGTGAAATACCTAACACATGCATGTACTCAAACAAACTTATACAAACACTTCATACGAATTAAAGAAATCTTTCTAAGTATGAAATGAGAGATTTCACACTACTGAAACTATAGTTTGTTCTTGAAACCCTAATATTTCATATCTGTTTTCTCAAGAATATTTGAAAAAGAAAGATCCGTAAAATCTTATTTATACACAAATTTTTCAAATTGAAAAACTCGGATCTGAACGTACGACACACTTATTTCAATTTTGTAAAACATAAAAGAGATTTATTGGATATAACTATGATAAAAACGTTTCTAAAAATAAATCCAACATGAGAGGATGATTTCTAAACTAAAGAAATCAAATCTAAGTGACTGTATCACTTTTAGAATTAGATCTACAAGTTTCACTAATCTGAAATGAGTTCTAATCTTAGTGATGGTGTTAGACGATAGATTAAAACCAAAGAGGTCTTTTGAATAGCAAACCAGAAACCCCTAAGCACTCAAATATATTTTCTCGAAATTTTTTGCAAGAGTTTTGTTTGGTTTTAGAAATATCTCTCGATTTTATTTTCTCTCTCTTCTCTCTTTTATCTCTCAGGTCTAAAGTCTCCCAAAGATTGGAAAGGAGAGGACGAAGGGTTGTGTTTATAAGGAGGTTGGAAGGATTGGGAACCACGAATGAAATCAACGATTGAGATTTGATTGACTATTCGTGTGATCAATCTAAGGTCTCTTAATGCAGCGTATTTATTAAGGCATTGATTGGTTCAAAGGGATGGCACGAAGATTGATTTAAACACATGAAGATCATTGATAGGTTTTGATCCAACGAAGGTGAATGAATCTCAGGTATGTGAGTATAAGAGAGCACAAAACCAACCGTCCTAAGCTCAACATGTGTAAGGCTACGATGGCTTATAAAATGCGTATTTTTAAATTCCAGATAATCCCATTTCCTACCCCAATATTATCTAGCGCTTTTGGTTCCTACCCAAGGCAGTTTTTAGTAAAGTTTTGTATTTCAAAATTAACCCCAAACATTTTTAAATCCAAATATTAATTTAAGAAAATGGCTTTTAAATGTTTAAAAAACTCCTAAAAATCCTTAAAAAATGTAGAAAATTCCTTTTAGCTTAAAACAACACACACACACCTCATATATGTCTTAGAATATGATAAATGGAATCCTAGAGTGTGCAGTGTTTTTGGTTCTTTAACCTGTAGGACGATATTCCTTGTTGATGTAGATATCTTTGAGATCATGAAGAGGTAATAAGGCACGGGGGATGACACGAATTTTATCTATATTTTCAAACTAGATAAGCTCATATATATTAGACTCAAGTAAGTCACATATATAGTGTGCGTTAGAATATATAGGTTGCTGATAATGCTCTTTCTTAGTTCTTTGTTTGCTCATTCCTCTTGACTGCTTTATCTGATTTCATTACTTTTTCTTCATATTTTACAACTAAGAAGAAAATTCGAGAACCTGTCCCTCGTGAGCTAAAGGCTGTTGACCTGTTGAAGGCCTGGAGGGTTAGGGAGAGGCTTTCTGACGGCGAGCATCCTCGCGCGATAGCGTATCTGCTTGAATACAAGAATACCACTACTAGCTTCATTGCTCAGCCATAGATACAATCCCCTATTTGGAGCTTCCAGAGGAGAAGGTTGGTGGTCCTTATGAACTTATCGAGTTAGAAGAATAAAGGGAAGAAGAAATTGAGGAAGGGGAAGGAGAATAAGAAGAAAGTGAAGAGGAGGGATCAAAGGAGGATAGCAAGAAAGGTAGCGATGAGGAAACCAATGAAGAAAAAGAAGAAGGTGAAATGACCCCCACCAAAGAGAAGGTGTATGATAATCCTGGACGATGATGATAATCTGCTGTCTGATCGAATAAAGTCCCTGAAAAGGAAGGAAAAGACCCACATATGTGACGCGACTGAAAATGTGTCTCAGGAATGCGTTCACTCTAGGCTCAAGTGCAAGTCTGTCGCTCAAGTAATAATCCCAGTAAGTCGGGTATCGATCCTCAGGGAAGAAGGACAACAGAGTTGTGACGACGGGAAAAGACGGAGAAACCCTAACTTTAACTCTAAGAAGAAAAGGAGAAATTGATTTGGTTTTTGAGATTGATTACAGCTAAATGCGATAATGAAAATTAAAAAAAATGGAACTATACTAATCTACCGAAATTAAGAATGAGTGGTGATTCGAAACTTTTTGTTTTAAATAATGAGAGGAATAGGACGGGAGTACAATCCCCCAACCCTAGTGTAATGCGGTGATAATATTAATCATAAATTTATCTGATTGATTTGACCCGGAATTTAGTACTCCCAAGCGTTATGTATACGAGGTTCAAGCCCGCGTCATACCTAATCTGAGGATGAGTAAACCAGTATCGCGCTAGTGACACTCAAATTGCACTCTAAATCATCACGAGTACCCAGAGGCAAACGAGATATAAAGATCTACAATTATTGTGTAACTACGCAATACGATCATAACCAATCACTAAATTCATCGAATTAATTTTATACACACATTAACACATCAGGCTGGGTTCATGTACCCCCGCCTTGGAAGATCTAGCCTAACATGTTGAATTTAATAAAAACAATGATTGATGTGCAGGAATTCATAATTACTCTAATGAAAATGGTAATTAGATGTAGAAAAGAATTAGAATTAAGAATTACTCACTACGATTAATCAAACAATAAGTGAAACAATGAATGAAACTGATACTCACAAAAATCACTGAATAAATCTTCAATCTTTGAATTAAAACTGCAGTTGTTAGCTAAACTAGGTTTTCTGGAAAAAGAGAGGAAAAATCCTACTAATTCTCCGTTCCAATAACAATAATAAATTGGGTTTTTATACCCTACAACAATTTCGGAGTTCAGCTGCACTAGGAGTCTTTTTAGGAAGAGATAAAATTTTCAAATCTCGAAACCCGGACCGGTTCGGGCCTTAGGCGGACCGGTCTGCCCCCAAGGCGGATCGGTTCTTTTTATTTTGGGGCAGACCGGTTCGGGGGCGAACCGGTTCCTTTTATTTTTTCCTTCTTCGATTTGCTTGTGGTCCGGGGTCTTCTGGAGTTTGGCAAGGCGGATCGGTCCGGCTATTTGACTTTTTAGTTCCTCTTTGACTGCTCATAACTTTTGTTCCAGGATTCCGATTGAGGTGTCGTTTCTTCCTATGTGCTCGTGAATGAGATGTCTTCAACTTCTCTTTAGGTACCTCATCCGAATTCTTGGTGGAAATTATGCTTTTTCCCTTGAGACTTTTCCTTCTTTCTTTCTTGATTCTTCCGGTTTCCTTCTTTCGTTTCTTGACATCAAATACCTGTAAAATCATTACAAAATACCAGAAACTCGGTGTACTCATTAGGATCAGTCAGTAGCAAGATTATGAGATAAAGTCAACTCAATTACGTTGTTCGAGGTGCTATAAGTAGCTAAATCAAGGGATAAATTAGGAAGAATTTATGCCTTATCAATATGGCTGGTGGTTCTAAGCTGGGAGCCAGGGAGAGCGAGGTAAAGAAGAAGAAGAGAGAAGAAGAAGAAGAGAAAAAAAGGAGAGGGAGAAAAAAAAGAGGAGGAAAAAAAGAGAGAATAAGAAAAAAAGAGGGCACAATCCTTAAAGACCCCTATTGTCCTTCTTTCGTTGTTATTGTTGAGGGGACAAGTGTTGCTGACACTCCCCAACTTGCCCCCACACTGCTAGAGGGGCAAGTGCTCATCGCTGGTCGTGAGCAGTCAATGAAGATTGGGTCTGACCAGTTAGCCCTCAAGTT
This sequence comes from Sambucus nigra, assembly GCA_949130495.1. Classification (NCBI taxonomy): domain Eukaryota; kingdom Viridiplantae; phylum Streptophyta; class Magnoliopsida; order Dipsacales; family Adoxaceae; genus Sambucus; species Sambucus nigra. Next base: position 301,122,218 of record OX422207.1, on the reverse strand, counting down.
CGTTCAAAGGCTTGCATTGGTACATCCCCTTCTCTTTACACTTCTCTAATTCTTTTCTCGAATTCCAAAAAATTAATACGTATATTTCTTCATCTTGTAGTTTATTTATGATTTTACCATATTGTTTCATGGTCAGGTCGACCAATCGAGAAAAAATGTCGAGTTGGAAAAGGATCTAAAGAACTCCGATAAGGCTCTGGCCGACGCTAAGGTCTCTTTTGAGCAGGAGAAGCAGAAGGCCCTAGACACCTTTAAGGAGCAATCGATGAATGAGTTGGTCGACCTCCAGGATGCTTATGGTCTAGTGGTTGCTGATAAATTGAAGGTCTTCAATGCAAATAAGGAGCTTACTGCTAAGGTTGAGAAGTTGGAGGGAAAGGCTACGACCGTCTAGGAAAGTGGGTACAACGAAGGCTGGGAGGAGGCACACGACAATGCCAAATGCCAGATAGCCTATGTTCTGCAGGTGGGTTTCAATAAAGGCTGGGACCAGGCCTTGGTTATAGCTGGGGTTCTTGTGGATTCTTTCCTGTTCACCTAGCACATGCCAAGCCCCAATCCCATGGACACTAAGGAGCCTCCGGCCGGCCAACCTGCTATTCGAGCTGAGATGGATCCCATTGATCCATTTGTAGGAGATATCCCTATTGATCAAGTTACATATGACCTTGGTGCAATCGTGGTTGCTGGCGACCAAGCTGCTATAGCTGCTGATAAGGGAGAGGGGCAAATAATTTCTGAGCAGGTGTAGACCTTTATAATTTTTTAGGGTTTCTGCTTTTTCTATTCTTTGTTGGTTGATGTGGCATTATAATTTCTCCAGACTTGTATCGTCTTGTGCCTATCTTCAATTTAATGGAAAAAAATAACTTTCCTCTCTTGCTTACGTTGTCTTTTATTTGGTGATATATATTACTGATGTTTGCCAAATCAATCACTTATTTTGTTGATTGTAGCTTATTGATTTAATGAGTATATTCCTCCTGATTCCTAATTGATGCAGATCCGGGGATCAAACATCAGTGTCGAGGCTCGTAGATCTTTTATAAATATTTGAAAATCTTTGAAGATCAGGACCCAGCAATATAAGGATTAGGCTCAGTTAGATGCCAAATTAAAAGATAGAATTAAAGAGATGGAAGAGATCAAAGCTTCAGTTCAGGAGAAAGTGAATGATTTGAAAGCCAAGCTCCTGGATGCTACTGAAGTCAATCAAGTGGGGGAGTTACTTCAAAGAGAGAATAATGCACTGAGGAAGGAATTTGCTTGGCTAAAGGAGAACATTCCATCACGGTCCTCTCTAGTTCTGTGAGGATTTTCTTCATCATCAACTGGGCAGCCCGAGCTGAAAACCAAGCTCTTTAGAGGGAAGTTATTGAGCTGAAAGGAGATTTACAATGGTTTTATGTGAACGCTGATGGACTTTAAAAAGACGTGACAAGGCTGAGGCACCTATTCCGAATGGGTCCTCGACAGGCCTGGGCAGATGGTTATGACCAAGGTTGGACCGATGCCCTGGAAAGACTGAAGGAAGTAAAGGACCTTACTTTTGCCTAGGGGTGGCTTAGCGCCCTTAGGGAATTAAAATTGCCTAAGGAATATGACATGTGGTATGAGTACCAGGTCGACTGCCTAACCTACCGTTATAATCCCTTCTCGAGAGACGACAAGGGGATCCTAATAAATGCTATTCTTATCTAGCTTCTGGAGCATTACTTATAAGATAGTGAAGAGTTTGTCCCATGCCCAGATGATGGTCTGAGGTCACGTGTTGTAGACTACCTTGCTTGCTATCCTGGGCCATCACAAGTCTTTTATTTACTTTAGATTTGATGTAAATGTATCTTCCCATTTTAATTAATGTAAAAGTGTTATTTACCAATCTTTAATGTTTTGAGCCCATGCTGACTAAACACGTGTTTAGTGATTTTCTAAATAACATACTTATTGAGCAACTAATATTGATTGACCACCTTGAGTCCTTTTTTGTTCAAACGGTCCAGTACTTAGGTTTTATCACTTTGGGCCTATTGGCGGACTAAGTGGTATTACAAATTGGCGCTAGTCACACGTTGTTATGTGTTCGAACATTCTCCCAGTCTAATATGCCTTAGCAGTATCATTCCATATACTTTACCTTTTAATTCGTATCATCACACTCCCTTAGGCTTATGTAGGATGGTGGCGAGAATGCACTTGGTAACTGGGTTATCCGCCCGAGAAGGTTTTTGCAACCAAAGAAGTTGGTGACCAACCTAAGTTAGCTTTATAGCCTAAGGATCCCCTGTAGGGATTTTGTTGTCGTCGAGGTGACTCATGAGGTTTGTTGTGTTTGCGACAAAGATCTGAGGGTTGTTGCAATTAAACCCTTTGCAAAGATTTGTCATAATTACTCCTAACCCTGCTCGGCATGCGATATTGCTTGGTTAAAATAAGTTGAATAACTTGTTGTAATTTGTAGGAGTTTTGCTATGCACGAGGGAGTTTATTATTTGGAAACAAGTGCATATTACTGAGATGCGATCAAGTAACATTTAAGCAGTCAATATGTCTTTACCAAAGTGCAAGGGCCAACCGACCTTTATTCATTGAATGATAACCAGCAAACAATGTGAGTTTAAAAAATGAAAATTTTCTTAAACTAAATGTGCTAATCAGAAGATAAAGAATACTAAAAATAAAACTTCTTGAGATTGGATACATTCCAGGATCTTGGTATCTCCTTGCCCTCCAGTATTTCCAAGTGATATGCTCCTTGAAAGTTGTCCCTTATCACCCTAAAAGGTCCTTCCCAGTTTGGTCCCAACTTGCCATCTGATGGTGTCACGACACTACTGAGGAATTTTCTTAGGACATAGTACTCTATTAGAAAATTCCTCGGATTGACTTTCTTATTTTATTTCTTGGCCAGTTATTGATAGGAGGCCAACTTGATAAAGGCCCATCTCTCTTCGATCATTTGCTAAGTCAAGTTCGGTGTGTAATGCATCATCGTTAAAATCCTTAGTCGACCAAGGTAGTTCTCATGGTAGGAGACCTTCTTCCAGAGGGATGATAGCTTCCATTCCATAAGCAAGCGCAAATGGTGTTTCCCTAGTTGGTCTTCTGGGAGTAGTACGGTAAGCCCATAGAGCATGAGGGAGCTCATCCACCCAGACACCTTTGGCTCTTTCCAGCTGCTTTCTTAGTCCATCGAGCATGGTTTTATTGGAAGCCTCTACCTCCCCATTATTTTAGGGATATTCCATAGAGCTGAAGTGGTGCTTGATGCCATGCTCATCACAAAATCCTTAAAATAAACTACTTTCAAATTGTGTGCCATTATCGATGATGATAGTCCTCGGTATCCCAAAGCGTGTTATAATGTTCCTCCAGATGAACCTGGTAATATCAGAATCGTAAATGTTCGCCAATGGTTTTGCCTCTACCCATTTAGTGAAGTAATCTATGGAATCACCAGATACTTACAGTTTCCAGATACGGTATGTAGTGGTCCCACTATATCTAATCACCATTATGCGAATGGCCATGGTCATGTCACGGATTTTAGGTCGCTAACAGGATGTTAGACAAGAGGAGAGTGTTTATAACACTTTTCCCATTTGTAAACGTAAGCGCCTGCACCGCCCTTTTGCATATGATGCCACTAGTATCCTTCCTTGATTGCTTAAAAGGCCAATTATCTCCCGCCTGCGTGACTTCAACAAATGCCCTTATGAAGCTCACTAAGTACTTGCTCGACCTTATGTGGATGAACGCACGAGAGATAGGGACTTATGAATAACTTTTTATAAATCTTCCCTCTAAGGGAGAGGTAAAAATGAGCAGCCTTGACCCTAACCTGATGGGCCGGCCTCTTGTCGTCTCATAGTATGTCACTCCGTTGATAGGTGATGATGGGATCCATCCAACTAGGGGCCTTTTTTGTGAGGAGGAATAGCTTGGCTATGATTTTCTGGTCGATACTTGGCTGCACGAGAAACTCTATCTGAATGTTTCCCCATAGGTAAGAGTCAATTACCTAGCTTAAGGCTGCTAAGGCATCGATATGGTTGTTCTGCCACTAGGGGAACTATTTAATATCTACTTTCTCAAAATCTGTCATAAGTCCTTTTACCATAACGAGGTAGGCTGCCATTTTATCATCTTTGGCATTGAAATACCCGCTTACTTGCTTGAAGACGAGTTTGGAGTTGTCGAATACTTGAAGATGCTTTGCCACTAACACTTGGGGCTTGCGTAAGCCAATGATCAATGCTTCGTACTCGACTTCATTGTTAGAGGTCTCAAATCCCAATCTGATTCCCTTCTCGATAATAACATATTTCAGAGTGATAAGGACGATCCCTACTCCCACCCCTTAGAATTTGAGGTTCCATCAACATATAGGGTCCAGTGCTTAGACTGTGCTTCCTCATTTAGCCTGCTTAGCTTTCAGTTGGTCGATTGGCTGGTGTTCTGTGAATTCAATAATGAAGTTTGCTAATACTTATCACTTAATTATCATCTTTGGTTAGAAGGAGATATCGAATCTCCCAAACTCGTCTGACCACTATGAAAATCGATCGGAGAGTTCGTCCTTCCTCTGGACAACTTTGAGGGGGTAGGAAATGATTACATTTATTGAATAGGCTTCAAAGTAATGCTTCAGCTTCCTTGAGGCGACTACCAATGCATAAGCAAGTTTTTTCAGAAGTAGGTTTAATTGCTCTGCATCTAGAAGTGTCTTGCTGGCGTAATAAATTAGGTGCTAACCTCCTTCCCTTTCACATATCAGGGTGGAGCTTACAACGTGATCTAATACCGCAAGGTAAAGGTATAGTGGGTCCCTGTAATTGGGAATCACTAGTAAGGGTGGCTTACTAAGGTAAGATTTGATATCTTCCAAATCTCATGAACAGTCATCATTCCATATGAGGCCTTTGTCCTTCTTAAGGAGCTCAAAAAATGGTCTGCATCGTTTCGAAGATTTAGAGATGAAGTGATTAAGTGCCGCAAGCATTCCAATGAGCTATTATACATCTCTCATTGTCTAGGGAGGTTGAACCTTAGTGATCACGTCAATTTAGTCTGAATTGGCCTTAATTCCTCTTTTACTGACTAAGTGGCCCCAAAACCCAAAAACTTTCCTAACTGGACATCGAACGAACACTTACTCACATTAAGCTTCATTATATATTGCTTGAGGACCTTAAAGGTTCAAGATAAATCCATGAAGTGGTCACCATTATCCTTGCTCTTAACTAGAATATCGCCGATGTACACCTCCATCGTGTTTCCCATTTGTCTGTTGAACATCTTGGTGACCAGCCTCTAGTAAGTTTTCCCCGCATTCTTTAAACCGAATGGCATAACCATGTAGCAGTATAACCCCAAGGGGTTATAAGAGATATTTTATTCTGGTCAGGTTTGAACAAATGAATCTGATGGTAGCTAGAGTACGCGTACAGAAATATCATTCTTTCGTGTGCTGCCATAGCATCAACCAGTTGATCTATTTTAGGAAGTGAGAAGCTGTCTTTGGGACATGATCTGTTGAGGTCCGTAAAGTCAATACAGACTCTCCAACTGCCATTTCTCTTGTATTTCACCACTGGGTTGGACAACCATTTAGGTAACTGAACCTCCCTGATGTATTAGCCATCCAATAGCTTCCCTAATTCATTCTCCATAGCTTTGGCCTTCTCAGGAGCTGTTTAGCGAGCCTTCTGGGTAATTGATGTGAAGGATGGATCAACATGCAAACGATGGCAGGCTATGCTGGGATCAATCCCTGACAAGTCATATGGTTCCTAGGCAAAACATTTAGGTTGCTTCTGAGGAAGGCAACCAGTTCTCTCTTCTCTTGATCGAAAAAGGGTAGCTCTGATAAAAAAAATTCCTCTCTAGCTGGTTGCCATTGACTATAATTTCTTTCAAGCTTTTAACGACCTGTTGGCGAGGTGGACCCTGGTCTTCTCCACCCCTATTCGGCCGTACTGTAATTGCTATTTGGAGGGTATACCCCTTCCTGGACTTCCTCCTGAGTATACCTTACCTCAATATTCTTTTCCTTTTTAGGGTGAATGGTCGCTAATACCAAAATTAATATGCTGATGTGGACAAATAATAAGAAGACATGTGTCGATCTACGTGGCACAATATCAACGAGGAAGATCATTCCCCCGACCAACATACTCATTCCGAGCAACATGTTTACTCCGAGGAACACCAGTCTTCCGAGGAACACCAGCCCTCCGAGGAACTCTTGCCCTCCGAGGAACTCCAGTGCTCCGAGGAACTCTTGGACGATGAGCAACTAAGGCGGTTTGAGCTGCATCTCAACCACAGCATTGATTGCCAGATAATCAATAGTTCAACTATTCATTGAATGCTTATCATCTTGACGCACACGCTTGAAGAGCATTAAATGAGTTACCTTTTCATATGTATATCATTTAATGTATCACCCTTTCATGTATAGCCTAAGGGCTATAAATACTTTGTATCACCCTCATTCAAAGTCATCGGAATTTCTTGATAGCACTTGTAATCGAGAATTCCCAAACACTCAGCAATAACATAACAGTGGATGTAGGCCATTCATATAAGGCTGAACCACTTTAAAATCTTTTATCTCATTTATTTATCTATGATTGAATAATTAGAGCGATCTAATTTTTTACATCAACAGATTGGCGCCGTCTGTGGGAAGAGATTTGTTATTATCGTTTTTTCACCAAAAATCATTCATCATCAATGGCAGATAATTCGGAATCCAGCAATCGAAACGCTGGAAATGCTGGAAATCCTCCAAATCCCTCTGCACCTCCAGATCTGGCTGGGATTATGATGAATCTGGCTCAAGGACAAACCGCCATGCAAGAAACAATGCGGTAACTCATATAGACCCTTCATGGTTCGGGACAGCGAAGTGGTCAGAGGCAAACTTATTTACTTTCTTCACGATCCAGGCGTACCGAGTCATATCGTAATGAGGAATCTGATGATTTCTCTTATCAACCTGGGCGAACTTCGTCAATAAGGGCTACAGATACTGATCAACGTATCACTCTCTCTCCAGAAAGACCCAGTGCCTTGGAAAGACTGAGTAGGGTGTCTCCTTTCAGTCGATTAGGCCCTAGGAGGAATAGGAGTCCACCTAAGACCATGTCGAGGAGTTTTCGACAACCATCAGATCTAAGAGAAGGATCAGCACAATCACGACCAGTTGCTCGTCAAGATAGATCTCAAGAGGCCACATCAGAACAATCAATTGCTCGAACTAATAAGCCCGAGGAAGGAAACGATGCGTGGAAGGGTTCCATTCAGCGCTTGGAGGATAGATTGGGAGAAATGGCTAAGGCGAAGAATCCCTTACAACGAACTTTTGTTCAAGGGACACCTTTTGTCCAGGCCATTGTGGGTTTTCCTACCCCGTCAAAGTTTAAAGCACCAGTGGTGACCCCCAAATATGATGGAAAGACAGATCCTGTTCTACACATAGAGCAATATCAAGCTGCTGCCGACATCTATGTTGTCCCCGACGAGATGAGATGCAGAGCATTCTCAGGAACTCTTACTGGATCTGCCCAGATATGGTACAACAATCATCCTCGGGGTAAGATTTCAACTTTCTTTCAGTTGGCCGAGTTGTTCATCGGTAATTTCTATTTTGGGGAAAAGCCAGTAAAAAAAGTAGCACAGTTGTTAAGTGTTAGACAAAAATCTGGTGAGAGTACTAGAGATTACATAACTCGTTTCAATAACGAGAAACTGGAAGTCATAGATTATGAGGAAAAGATAGCAATCACCGCCTTGATGAGTGGGTTGTTACCTAACAAGTTGTATTACACTTTGGCCAAAGATCCACCTACAACTATGTCAGAGTTGATGGCAAAAGCGGCCAAAATCATGAATGCCGAGGAGGCTATGGCTACGAAGAAGAATATGGATAAAGAAACCAAGGTGGAAGACGACAAATCCAAGAAGAAAGAGAATAAGGGCAATGGCGGTGACAAGCATTCCAAGAATAATAAATCGTCATGGGAAGTCCTGAAGAAATTCGATAATTATACTCCTTTGAAAATGGGTATTAATCATATCTTGGAAGAAATCAAGAATAACGAGGAAGTAAAGTGGCCAAAGAAACTGAGGTCAGACCCTGACCTGAGGAACAGGGATAAATATTGCGAGTTCCATAAGGATCACGACCATATGACCAAAAATTGCATAGCTCTTCAGAACGAGATTGAAACACTCATCCGAAGAGGGAAACTAGCAAAGTATGTTGATCGGTGAAGCGAAAGAAGAAATAATGACCGAACTAGAGAAAGGTCTAGATCTCCTCGTCGAGCAGAGGAGAAAAAGAAAAGGTATCATGAAGATGATACAGAAGATGACCCCGATCTTCCCAAGAAACCAAGGCAGCCAGAACGAGAGATATTTTCAATACGCTTTGGGTCATTTGATTGTAATGTCATTACAGGAGGAGATGCAGGAGGAGGAGACCTTACTGCAGAAAGAAAAGATTACCTCGGTGACGCTCAGGCTTGCTCATACATTCAACGGATAAATTTGGCTGAAGAGGATCGCCCGAGGAAGGTAAACAAAGAGAAGCTGGTCATTGGGTTTTCAAAAAATGACCTTGCAGGTGTTCTTTACCCTCACGACGACCCTTTGGTGATCAAAATGAGGATGAAAGAAGTAGTGATCTCAAGGGTGCTGGTAGACAATGGTAGTTCGGCAGACATCATGTACTATTCATGCTTTGACAGTTTAAATTTGAAATTATCTCAATTGGAATCTTATCACAGACCTCTTCTGGGTTTTGCTGGCGAGAAAGTTTTTCCACTTGGGACGATCAAGTTGGATATATTTATTGGAAATTGGCCTGCTTGTCGAACAGAGAGAATACATTTCTTTGTGATGGATAAGAATGTGCAGTCAGCTTACAACATCATCATGGGAAGAGTTGGTTTGAAGAAGTTCGAAGCAGTCCCATCTACAGTACATCAGTGCTTAAAATTCCCTACAAATTTCGGAGTAAGAGTTGTGAAAGGTGATCAGAAAGTTGCTCGGGAATGCTATTATTCGTCTGCCGAGCAAGAGGAGATTAAAGAATCAAGGAAAATGACTACTACCTACCAGGTGGATGAAGGTACAGAAATCGAAACACTCGATCCTAGAGATGAATCCCAACTTGTAAAAGGACAGGTGGTAGAATCTACAGAAAATGTTATTCTAGACGATGAGCATCCTGAACGAGTAACCCAAATAGGTTCGTCGTTAGATGCTTCAATAAAATAGGAGTTGATAACTTTCTTGAGAAACAGGAAGAAAACTTTTGCGTGGAGTCATGAAGACATGCCAGGAATAGATCCAAACTTCTTATGTCACGAGCTCAATGTGAATAAGGAGATCAAGCCTGTAAAGCAAAGAAGTAGAGTATTTAGTCCCGAGAAGAATCAAGATATACAAGAGGAGGTCGAGAAGCTCCAGAAAGCCCAATTCATTGAAGATGTGAAGTATCCATACTGGTTGGCAAATGTGGTGATGGTGAAGAAGAAAAACAATAAATGGAGAATGTGTGTTGATTTCACTGATCTCAACAAGGCATGCCCAAAGGATCATTTTCCATTGCCCAGAATTGATCAACTAGTGGATGCTACCTCGGGACACGAGCTACTCAGCTTCATGGTTGCTTACTCTGGTTACAACCAAATCAAAATGAAACCTGAAGACAGGGAGAGCACTTCTTTCATTACCCCTAGAGGAACTTATTGTTATAATGTTATGCCTTTTGGTTTGAAAAATGCAAGAGTGACATACCAGCGGCTGATGAGCAAGGTTTTTACCGAACAAATCAGTTGCAATATGGAAGTCGATGTCGACGATATGCTGACAAAGAGCAAGAAAGCTGCGGATCATCTAATTGACTTAGGTCAGACCTTTGATCAACTGGATAAATACCAGATGAAGCTCAACCCGACGAAGTGCACCTTTGGAGTACGAGAAGGAATGTTCCTCGGGTACATCGTCAACCAGTGAGGCATTGAGGCAAATCCAGCAGAGATCAAAGCTCTTTTAGGGTTGCGATCTCCAACGACGAAGAAAGAGGTGCAGAGTCTTACAGGACGAGTTGAAGTGCTCAACAGATTTGTATCCCGAGCAACTGATAGATGCCTCCCATTCTTCAAAACACTTCGAAAAACTTTTGAGTGGAATGATGAATGTGAAAAAGCCTTTCAAGACTTGAAGAAATATCTGGGAGCACCTCCACTGTTGTCCAGGCCAGTAATGGGAGAAAAGTTATACTTGTACCTAGCAGTATCAGAGAATGCAGTCAGCTCGGCATTAATCAGAATGGAGAATGGAATCCAGAAGCCAATTTATTACACAAGTAAGGCTTTCCTAGGTGCAGAGATCAGGTACTCGAAGCTGGAAAAATTGGCATTGGCATTAATTGAAGCAAGTAGAAGAATGAGGCCTTATTTCCAGGCCCATACCATCGTCGTATATACCGACATGCCATTGAGACAAGCCCTTCATAAGCCAGAAAAATCAGGAAGACTAATGTATTGGGCAATAGAGCTCGGTGAATATGATATTATGTATGAACTCAGATCATAATTAAAAGGGCAGGCTGTAGCAGACTTTATAGCAGAATTTACATATCCTGATACCCCCGAGGAGCAAAAGTTGCTCGCTGACCAACCTGTGGCTGTTACAGGATCAACAGACATAAGTCCAGATCAACTCCGGTTGGTAAAAGGGCTTGTGGATGTAGAAAGATCATCAAATTCAAACCCAGACCAACTCCGGTTGGTAAAAGGGCGAGAAGAGATGGTCGACGAAGAACGAAAAATACCAGGGGAGGATGAAAGGAAACAGCAGATATTTCACCGAGGAACTCTGTTAGATAAGAAATTTGAAGACGAGTTACCTATATGGAGATTATATGTAGATGGGTCATCTTGCACAACAGGTTGTGGGGCAGGGATTGTTTTAAACACCCCAGATGAGATTGACGTGGAATATGCCTTACGATTCCAATTCAAAGCTTCCAATAATGAGGCTGAGTATGAAGCCTTGATAGCAGGTCTTAATTTAGCAAAGATTATGGAAGCGCAATAAGTGATGGTATTCAGTGATTCTCAATTAATTGTGAATCAGATGATGGGAACGTATGCAGTTAAAGGAGAATTAATGGTCAAGTATCATGCAAAGGCGATGGAGTTATTGGCAAAATTTGATGTCGTTCAGTTGATCAGAATACCAAGAATGGAGAATGCACAAGCAGACGCACTGGCCCGACTAGCATCAGCTACTCGTACCGAGTTGCGAAGAACGATAGCAATTGAGGTGTTAGAAAGTCGAAGCATAGATGAAGACCTGACGATGAATATTATTACTCTCGATTTAGGACCATCTTGGATGGATCCCATCAGGGCATATGTTGAGGAAGGAGAATTACCGGAGGATAAGATCGCTGCCAAGAAATTGAAGTTTAAAGCCGCTCGGTATGTACTAACTAATGGTGTTTTATATAGACGAGGAATTATGGCAGGTTTGCAAAGATGTGTACATCCATCCGAGGTGAAATAATTGATTGAAGATATCCATGAAGGGTCTTGTGGAGCCCATGTAGCAGGTCAGACACTTTTGCAAAGGGTGATGACGCAGGGATACTACTGGCCAACAATGAGGGCTGATTGTATAGCCTATGCTAAGAGATGTGATAAATGCCAACGTTTTTCTTCCATCCGACGTACTCCACAAGCATTGTTGACACCCATAACTTCCCCTTGGCCATTTGCCATGTGGGGAATTGATCTGGTTGGACCACTGCCAACGACCCGAGGAAGATTCAAATACCTCGTCGTGGCAGTGGATTATTTTACTAAGTGGGTAGAAGCTGAGCCACTTATTGATATGACGTACGAGAAGTATACCAGTTCGTTTGGAAGAATATAATCTGCAGATATGGTCTCCCTCATGCCTTTATCACAGACCATGGAACACAATTTGATAACGAGGATTTTGCCGCCTATTGTCATCAGTCAAACATTTTGAAGGTTCATTCAGCACCAGTCCATCCTCAAAGCAATGGGCAGACTGAAATGACGAACATAACAATACTAAATGGTTTGAAGAAGAGGCTAAAGCTAATTGGATTAATGAGCTACAATCAGTATTGTGGGCTTACCGAACAACTCCCCGAGCAGCAACTGGAGAATCACCATATATGCTGACATTTGGAAGTGAGGCTGTAATACCTGCCGAGTTGGGTCTTCCAACACACAGAGTGCTGAATTTCAATTCCCCAGTCAGCGACTTAATGAGGAGATAAGATTTGGACATGCTCGAGGAAGTTAGAGAAGAGGCAGCCATTAGGAATGCTGCTTATCAACAGCAAACAGCCCTGTTCTACAACAAGAGGGTGAAAAAATACGACTTAAAAGAAGGAGATTACGTGCTAAAGAAGGTCATTCAGAAGCACAATAAGTCGGAAGCAAACTGGCATGGACCTTACCGAGTTACTGCAGTTGTCCGACCAGGAACTTACCGAATAGCAACTCTAGAAGGAGAGGAATTTAAGAATGCATGGAATGCTGAACACCTACGCAAGTATTATCAGTGATGTAAAATGTAAAGCAGTTCCATCCATATGAATAAAATGATGATATTTCACAATCTTCTCTCCTTTTATTGAAAGTTTTTCGGGGAATACTAGTGTGTTTAACACTACGCTGCTCGGCAGTAAAAAGAAAATGATAATTCAAACCCACGACCAACTCCGGTTGGTAAAAAGGCGAGAACCAACTACACTCCTTTGGTTAGGAGGCGTACACTAGCGTGACCAACTCAGGTTGGTAAAAGAACTAGTGGACATGATAGTTCAAACCCACGACCAAGTCCGGTTGGTAAAAGGGCGAGAACAAACTACACTCTTTTGGTTAGGAGGCATACACTAGCGTGACTAACTCAGGTTAGTAAAAGAACTAGTGGACATGATAGTTCAAACCCACGACCAACTCCGGTTGGTAAAAGGGCGAGAACAAACTACACTCCTTTGGTTAGGAGGCGTACACTAGCGTGACCAACTCAGGTTGGTAAAAGAACTAGTGGACATGATAGTTCAAACCCACAACCAACTTCGGTTGGTAAAAGGGCGAGAACAAACTATACTCCTTTAGTTAGGAGGCGTACACTAGTGTGACCAACTCAGGTTGGTAAAAGAGCTAGTGGACATAATAGTTGAGACCCACGACCAACCCCGGTTGGTAAAAGGGCAAGAGCAAAAGATGATCGACGAAAACAATCTCGATTGGTTAGGAAACAAGATATGCTCTCAAATGCCAACTTATGTTGGTCGAGAAGTAATATATTATCTCAAATGCCAACTTATGTTGGTCGGGAAGTAAGTTTATTACATAAAAGTTCCTCGAAGAACAAATATTCCAAACTGAACCAAGTATAGTTGGTCGGGGATAAAAACCCATTAACTATAATTGGTCGACGAGCTCAACTTAACAACCTTGGTTGGTTGTAAGAAATTTTAACATTTTTATACTCATTACTTTATTGTTAAGTGATCGAGCAACATTACTAATACTTGTAATTTGTTATTACTAAGTTGGTCGAGGAACCATACAATATTGTTATGGAAGCACAAATATAAAGTGTTTGACGAGCACAAAACAATAACAATACAGATTTGCAAACATAAAATGAAAGTCTTTCATTAAAATTCAAAACGAATTACAAGTTACATATGTGTACTAACTATTACATTGAGATCCCTACTCTATTGGTTTCTTTCCCTCTGCTTTTGAAATAGGTTCCTCGCCAGCAGGCGGATCATTTAAAGTCTGAGGAGAGTTAATAAAGTTCAAGTCCTTCAGCATCCTAACATTCATCACAGAAGGTGTGTCCAGTAGATGCTCGGGACGAGATATCTCGATCTGAGAATGAAGATTATAGTCACCAAGGTATTTTGAAATTAAGCTCCGAGTAATGGCACGAGCTGGGATCCATTCCATGTCCAATTTATAAGGTGGCACAGGCAAATCTAGTAGCCCAGGAGCATGATAATCCCATAAATAATGGCCCTGCTCTAGTTTTAATACACCCAGGGCGTTCAACCATCCCTGTTTATAACCTTCATTATTGGCATTTTCAAGGCGAGCATCCAAGTGATAAAGGCCTCATTGTAGCCTGCCATCCAGAACTCACGAGGTTGTTTGTGGAATTGGAAAGTTATTCTCTCTAGCTGCTCATGAAGGTTCCTAGCAAAAACATCCTTATTCTTCAGAGCAGACTTTGTCGAAGCAAGTTGATCCTCCAGAGTTTGGATTTTCTTAGACATTTCAGACAAAGCCCGATCTTTTGCATTCAATTGGAACGCCTGAGTTTCCAACGTTGATAGAGTATGAGCTTCCTCAACATTACGACTAAGAGCTCTTGATCCTCCCCGAGCAGGTCGGGAACTGGGTTCCTCGAAGACATTATGAGCAGCTCTTTCTCGACCACGAGAACCTCTTCCTCGTCCCCGAGTAGCAGAAGAAGTACCAGATCTTCTCAAGGTATCCAACTCTTGCCTTAATTTGGCATTCTCAACCTCTAGAAAGGAAAATCCCTCGTCAGTCATTGGGATTATAGCTGTTGAAGAAGATGCTGCAGACTTATACTGTGCCAGCTCTTTCTGCAAATTATTATTTTCTTGCTCTAGCAGCTCGGCAATCTGTCTACAAGCTTCAACTTCACCCTTTAGGGTTCTCTCACTGACATCGTACCCAGCAAGGATCTTTTTATGGCCTATCTCAATAGAAAGCTGTTGATACCTCTTTTCATACCCCTCGTGCAGAAGGGCAGTTGATTCTTTGTACTGAGTCTGAAGATCTTCTAAAGTATATTGAAGCTCCTCGATCATGTCATAGTAAGCCACGTTATTGGCCACAACTTGATCAAGTAAGCCCTTCAGATATTGATAAGCTTCTACAGCCTGCTCTGAAGCATCATGACCGAGGATGTCAACAGCTTCTGATACACTCAATTCAGTGTGACCAGCCTTATAATATTCATGGCATTGCTGCATCAACTTTGTATCATTGGCAGATAATAATTCCATTCTAGCCACAAACTAGTAAAGAAGAGAAGGCAAGAGTTAATAAAAAGCATACAGAGCATCAACAATATAGAGGAGCAAAAAGAGGTGATTTTATTGCATCATCAAAAAGAGTACATCGTTCAGAATACAAAGTACAAGTAAAAGAAAAACATAAAGAGAATACCGAACAACTTCACACCTTTTCCTTATCTCCCAAGACTTTCTCGGGAGGCTGGGACGAGGAGCTTGGTTGCTCAGTGGGAACAATGATTTGATTGGAAGAAACTGGGACTTGTTCAGGAGGAGCAGGCAAGGACGAAATCTCCTCGGTGATTGTCTGTTTGGGTTGTGGAGCAAGGACTTGATCACCCACTGTCATTGAAGACTCTTCAGATGCAGCTTCGTCTTCATCCTCATCTTCAATTACAGGAGAAGGCCCAGGAAGATATTGTTGAAATAATTCAGAGTCCTCGCTCACTTTTAATTCTTGCAAGGCAGCAACCCAACCATCTCGGAAGTATTTCAAACTCCCATACTGCACCTGGGTCATCATTGCTGCTAACCCCTATCCCATACTTTGTCCCAACCAGTTTGAAAGGATTTTTTCACAACTATTTTCCTCTTCATTTTCTCCGAGGAGAGCTTCTCGGATAGAAGATCCTTGGTGGCTTTCAACTTAGCCTCCACCTCCTCCTTCTGGCGATTTACTTCTCGCAGAAGGGTCAGCTCTTCCTCAGCTGATTTCAACTTATCCTCAAGCTCCCCAAAACTTGTGAGCTTCTTGACATATTTTTTATTCTCTCTCTCCAAGTCCTTCACTTTATTTCCTAACTGTATCTTCTCTGCCTCAGACGCAACCATCTTCTTCTCCCATTCACCCCTATCCTCGTCATATTTTTGACGAGAATCCTTCAAAGATTGGGCCAAGCCCTGGAAAGCATCCTCTACTCCAGATGAGGAGCTGGAAGCCTTGATTGCTTCATCTTTCTTCACTATGGTGTTAAAGCAACTCACCAGCTGAAAAAGGAAATAATGATAAGTCAGTGCCGAGATACATATATTGACTAAAAGAAAGAAAAATTCAGGATAAGAGAAACTTACTGAAGCAATGTGACGAGTAGCTAGGGATGTCAGCATATCCCTAGACATGTTTTCTTCAATTACTTGGACTTCAGGAATAGTCCAAGTCTTTACCGAGCTCATTGCAGAACTCGGTGGAATAATGGTTGGGACACCAGCTCCACTAGCTTGGAGCTGGGGAATGGTTTCAGTAAAAGTGATCGAGGAGGATTTCTTCAATCTCCTCAATGGCACTTCAGCTGTTTCAACCAAAGAACTTTTGGTTGGGACCACTTCCACAGATGCACTTTTCTTGCTCGGAGCCACTGGGGGCTTCTCGGCAGCCTTCTGAGGAGCAACAGAAGGGGCAACATCTACTTTCTTTGCCCCCTTTGGGATATCATTCTTGCTTCTCTTTCCATCTCCAACAGAGGAAGTCTCCTCAAAGATAGCAGGAACTCTTCTTTTGCCCATCTTCTGACTCAGAGGAATGTGAGATTCTGGTGAAGATTCCTCAGAAGCTGGCAATGGTTCACTAATGTTGATCACAGGACGAGCAGTAAAGGATGATGTGTAGCTCCTGTACTGCAACAAATAGGAAGCAGACCTGATGTGCTCGTCTGCAACTCTTCGATGCAAATTCCAGATATGTTTCAAATGCTTTATATTAACTTCTGATTCTTTGGGAGTTTTTCTCTTGATGTCGACTGCAAACAAAAACATTTTGAAATGCCAATCATGCATTTATTCAAACATAATGAAATCATAATTTAAGAAAGGAAATAAAATGAAAATAACCTATCCCATTGCCATATGGAGGGCATTTGGGACCCTCATATACTGCATCTCCAACCAAAGGGACATGTTGCCAATTTTTTATAACTACCCCATGTTCAAAATAATCCCTGTTTGCATCAGGGAGGTTGACTACTAAGGCCCTATTCAAAAACCTAGTTTTTAAATAAAAAACATTGTCTAAAACAGCCCATCTATAACAGTACATAATCTCAGGAATTCCTATACGAGTTCCATGAGTTTGATTTAACCTATACACCCCATTAACTATTCTCCATATGTTGGGGGCTATTTTTGCAGGGAAAACATCGAAATACTGACAGAACTCTAAACACAAAGGGTTTGGTGGAAAAGAAAATCCACATTCAGCAATAAATAGGCTAGGGAACCAATGTCCCTCAGCCAAATCAAAATAACTTAAAGGCTCAGAAAGACTCTCCAAAGTTACCCAAGAAGGAATAGAAAAGTCAGAACAAAATTTCTCAAGAGATTCGATAATGTAAACCATGGTGAATAAAAAGAAATGAAGAAGAAGGAAGAAAATCTTACAGGAAAAAGGAGATCTGTTGACAAACAAACGAAGAAAGGGATGAACGCACAGGAGAGAGAAAAGCTATAGAAAACTCGAAAGCGGAAATTGAAAAGGTAGAAGACGATGGGATTGCCTCTAAAGCTTAAATACTTTGCCTTGGGAAACGGCGAAAGAAATGATTACAAAAAGGAAACTATTACGCTACCGGCGGCTAAAAGGACAAAAAGTGCACGAAGATCGAAGCGCTTATACAAATGCAAAAAGGCGGATTCTGCGAATTTGGAAGGAAATTCAAATACGAAGAAAAGGCTCCTAAAATCCAGGAAGGTTATTTAATATTGCCATATACCGAGAAAGAATGTTCCATACTCCTCAAAGTTCAAAATATGAAACATTGGGGGCTTCTGTTAATACCAAAATTAATATGCTGATGTGGACAAATAATAAGAAGACATGTGTCGATCTACGTGGCACAATAGTAACGAGGAAGATCATTCCCCCGACCAACATACTCATTCCGAGCAACAGGTTTACTCCGAGGAACACCAGTCTTCCGAGGAACACCAGCCCTCCGAGGAACTCCAGTGCTCCGAGGAACTCTTGGACGATGAGCAACTAAGGCGGTTCGAGCTGCATCTCGACCACAGCATTGATTGCCAGATAATCAACAGTTCAACTATTCATTGAATGCTTATCATCTTGACGCACACGCTTGAAGAGCATTAAATGAGTTACCTTTTCATATGTATATCATTTAATGTATCACCCTTTCATGTACAGCCTAAGGGCTATAAATACTTTGTATCACCCTCATTCAAAGTCACCGGAATTTCTTGATAGCACTTGTAATCGAGAATTCCCAAACACTCAGCAATAACATAACAGTGGATGTAGGCCATTCATATAAGGCTGAACCACTTTAAAATCTTTTGTCTCATTTATTTATCTGTGATTGAATAATTAGAGCGATCTAATTTTTTACATCAACAGTCGCGATAAAGCACTTCCTAGCTATGGCCTAGTCACCATGGATTTCGACCATACCCCGACCGGTAACACAATTCAGCTTTAGTGGTAGGTGAATGGTACGACCTTCATGGCATGGATCCAATCCCTGCTTAAAATGGCGTGATATGGGGCCTCAATGTCCACCACTAAGAACTCAATTAGCTTTGAGATGTTTTTTTCCCTGACTGGGAGGATTATTTCCCCCCACGGCATCGTGATCCTTCCTGCGAAGCCAACCAATGGAACTGTGGCTTCCTTGAGGTTGACAATATTCATCTTTAGCTTATGGAACAACTCTAAGTACATCACTTCTGACGAACTCCTCTGGTCCACGAGTAGCTTGTCAATGTCCCAATTATCTATTTTGAGTGTGATTTACCAATGCGTTATGATGTGGGGTTCTTACCCCATGGATTACTACGAACTCATTCCCTATATCATCGTCAAGGACATTTTTTGGCTTTTGGTTGCCTTTGACTGCAACCTTATTCATCTTCTTCTCGATGTATTCATTGAGGTGCCTAGCTTGTCCAGCTCCTCCAACTATGACTTCTGAGCCTTGCAGTTTTTAGTTCTGTGGCTGCCCTCTTTATAAAATGCGCATACTTCTGGTTGGGTCGTCACCCATCTTCTTAGGCCATTTGATGAATGGCTCATCTTATATTTTGATTAGAATTTTGTAAATGGATTCCTTGAAGACTGTGTTAACAGCCTGAAATGCCTTGGAGGGATTGACCTTGTTCCCATTCTTGGAGCCATTCTTACCCCCGTTCTTATTTCCGTTCTTTTAGGTATCACTCTTCTCCGTTCACTTGCTCGCCTTTGCTCGACCATTATCCCTTATGTTAGAGTGAACCATATCTTCCACCTTAGTGTATTTCTCAATATGTGCCATAAGGTCGTTAGTGGTGCTGACTTCTTTCTTAGTGAGGGACTGGTGCAGTAAAGAGGTGATCGATAAACCAATTTTGAAGGATGCTACGACAACTTGCTTCGAGCAGTCCTCGATCTCGTTAAAAACTTCCTAATACCTTTTGGCATAGTCGCGGAGGCTCTTCCGTGAATTTTTCTTCATCGTGAGCAGTGCATCCATCCGCTTGGGGTGGGAGCTTCTAGTTATGAAGCGAGCAGTGAAAGCCTCTGCTGGAGCTGCAAAGTTTTTGAGCGACCTATGAGGTAGGCTCTCAAACCACTTTTGTGCTACATCATGTAGGATCGAATGGAAAATCCCGCACATTAGTGCATCATTGTGGATACATAAGGTCATCGCTTGTCTGTATTGCCAAACGTGGTCTATGGGGTCTATTTTCCCATCATAAATTTTGAACCTGGGAACAATAAATTTCTTTGGGGGATCCTCTTCTTCAATCACCCTTAAGAAAGGGCATTTGATCTGAGTGTTGAGAGCCCTCTTGGATAGCTCTCTGGTGGACATGGCTCCACGGTGGGCTATCTACGAATTAAAGTCCTAATCTCATCGTTCTGTCAATTATTGCTCCCATGGTGTCTCTCTAGGTGGCCACGCTCTGTCCGACCCTATTCTGACCTTTCATGTTCACTTATTTCCTAATCGTGTCTGGAGCTCCTCCCTCAGCTGCGAGTATTAGTCAATCGAGGACTAGAAGTCCTACCACGACGCTTCCTTATGTCCCTATGGAGATCTATCTCCATTATTTCAAGTCGCCTTTAAAGGTGAGCATTATATTCCACTTAAAAGCATGTAGCCTCCTCTTGTTCTCGAAGCCTGGCTTCATAAGCATCGACCAACCTGGAGATCTATGTAGATCTTGGTGGCCTTTGGCTTTATTTAGATGGCTGCCTTTCTTGTCAAAACTTGGGCTTTGTATGCTGACGAATCTCATACATGACCCTAGGAGGAGTTGGGTCTTCTTGGACATCGCCAACTTGAGGGATGTTGTTGCTATGGTCAGTACGTAAAATGATATAATAAAGAAATCCAAGAAAACAACACAAAGACAGAAAATAAAGATTATACACAACAACGATATACGTGGTTCGATAATTTGCCTATGTTCACAGAGAGGATACCGTTTATATTAAGTTTCTCTTAAGATCTAAGGTTACATCCCTTTGCCCCGGGTCATGATGTACGATTTATAGATGCATGAAAGTAGAGGTTGAGTTATACAAGGAACTCAATTAACATGTTGGATATATTCATGCATATTCATGCACACACACATACTCACATATTCATGCATATATACATTCTTGTTCAATTAACACACATAACACATTTTTCACATATACAAGTATCCGTGCATTTAGGAGAAGAAGAACATTTTATGACCTATGAGAGACCAAAAGGGTGAAGTGGGTACCTAACATCTTTCCATTCCATAATATAGTCTTCGAGCCCACATCTTATTTGGTTTCGCATGTAATAGTTATCTTTTATGTTATCTCTTTGGAGATGCCGACTTCTTTTGCATGTTTTAAGTAAAATAAGCTCGCGACTCTGATGTCTACACATTCACACACTTGATATCGGTTCAACTGACCATTTATACCCTTTTTCCCATCTTATCCTGATGCGTGCGGGATCATAGCCTCACTATTACTCCGAGGCACAATCTTCGATAAACGAAGAGGGTACGTGATAACCATAAATGTCCACAATATAATTTGACAGACTAACAGGTTTATGGATTAACGTATCCAAAAATTTGAGACATACAAGGAAACATCATTCACAGATATTTAAAATCTTATTTTCATTCAGATTTCAGTATTATATTTAGAAGGTCTTAAACGTTTGAATCATTAAGGGTGTTTTTGTATAAACCCACATTTCCTAGTTTCAGACCCTGATTTTATTAAGCCTACACTTATGGATTTAAGCCCACTTATCACACCCAAATTAAGGGTTATTGAATAAAAGTGTAAAATTTGACATTTCAAGAGCCTAGCTTTACATCCTTATCTTCCAAAATGGGGAATACCTTGTTTCCATTACCCTTTTGACATAAACCACCAAATATAGGATCTTGTTTAGGCCCGAATAACCTGCAGACAGTTACTCACTTGATTTTTGAAGAAAGTAAAGAACGAATATGCCAAAATTACTATTTGCTGATTTGTATCAATTAATTGGGTGAATTGTATATGCTTTGGTTCGTATCCATTAATTGGGGTTATTGAATGGTACATGATTGAGCCCTGTTGGACCTTAATCTCTTACGGTGGTGTGTTTTAATTGTTAAAGTGAAACAATTATGTAAAAACTGCACAGAGTTCCTATCGGGGGTTTAAGTTGGGTATGAAAGTCTTTTTACCACTTTTAAAAGTTAAGTCTTCTAAACTATTAAATGGGGGGCTATCTTTATATACTCTAAAACGAGGTACACATTATTTCTCCTTGATATTGAAGGTGTCCGCGTGGATCTCCAAAATGTAAGCCGACATTTGATTTCTCATATGCCTTATCTTACCATTTATGAGCAGGTATTTCATCTTCACCTGCTTTTACCCATTCATATTCTCTCTCTGTCAAAATAAATCTTGGGCAAACCTTCCTCATACTTTCTATGATATGTGTGGGTTGCAAGTAACCTCATAATTATAAGTACTTTTTACACCTTTCGAGATTTCACTATATCTTGAAAATGTTTCCTGATTTCTTTTATCTCAACAATTGGGATTCTGACTGTGATACCCCGCTTAAAAATAATAACGGGTGGCCAGCCCTATACTAAGATCAAATAGGAATCTCAAGTGGATCATTCTCAGCATTAACTATCGAATCTAATAAAAACATAATTAACCGCCCAATAATAAAATAAACGGATGCCAAATTTCAAAAACATACAAGAAACTAAAAACCAACACATATAATGACTACATAACATGATAATATATACACGAGTACAATAAAACTATACCCACATATGTTGTCGGGTCACAGACAATACAACATCCGGTGATAAAAACATAAAAGAGCTACATATACATATAACCCTTGGGTATACACACCCAATATACAAAAAAAAGGATCCTTAACTAGATTTACAAAAATAGGAAACGGCTACAACAAAATCCTGTAGCATTCTGCATCTACTACAGCTCCAAGGACTCTAGACAGAATAGGAATCAATGGCGTCCTTACCGTGGTACACCTATAATATATTACAATATATGTATATCAAGAGAAAAGATATAAACGGGTCAGAGTCCGAGGTTTGAAAATAATTTTAGCAAGTGAATTAAAATGCATAATAATTATTAATGCACAAATTTCATAATTAAAGTGGTGTCGCACTCTCTTGGGAATTAACCTCACGCCTCAACTATAGCGCGTACCTAAACGTAAGCATATGAACCTCAATTAAGCTACCCGATACATTCTAGGGATAATTCGTCTTAAACCTACGCATAATCCTCAGTAGCGTAACTCACTATATCCAAAACATAACCATATATCCACTTCTTCTATCGTCTCCTAAGTTTATACCCGAACTTGTACCTTAATATATTAATTATATTTTATCGATTTCTAATTTTTAACCTTCACAAGTTATTACCATAAGATATCACACGTCATCATTAATGCTAGAAATATTCACCCATTATTTCACATAAACCCAAGAACTAAGGACTAAACATCTCCCCACGCCCAACATTACGCTAAGTTTTGTGCGTGGGACGTATCGCAAAGCGAAATCCAAATAAGGAACCCCCCAATACACTACCACCTAACATTGTCGGTCGTGGGAATCCGTTAGGCCCTGATCCATAGTACGTACCCCATACTTTCCGTCTATCAGCATAAGAGTATACTCATCCACTCTCATGCTACAAAAGACAAAACATAATACACATCTTTATAGCTTTCTCCAGTTATAGTATTAAGATATCGCACACTACCTATAAGGCTTATATAATATTACTCGCACGCATTATACGTGATTTATCATTCTCTAGCAAGTACACATACATAACACACATAATATATGTATACTAACAGTCTCTACAATGCTATTATCTTCCAGGGAATTTCTCACATATCATCCAGGGTTATCAGCGGTCGGACTCTCATACCGACTTGGTATAAACTAAATCACAAGCGTACGGGAAGCGACCATAGTTCCTCACTTAAAGGCAAGACGAATCATACCCAAGACGTCTTACCCCTACCTCATACACGGTAAAATACTGGATGCTATGACCTGGGGACTATACTCTCCCTGCTCCTCAAGCCAGGGGGATTCACCCACATCGCGCAACTTCCCATGATAGCACTAAAGGGGTATGCACCACATAATATATATCATACACACCATATATATATACACATGCTCATCATATATACAAACCATCACACAAGGAATATACATCCATGCCATATATATATATATACACATGCATACCATCTCACGTCCGCATGTAAAAAGTAATGAATCCGGCTATATGTGTATAACTCTCATATACTAACCAATACACTCTCGTGTACCTTTCCAATTCATTTTATCATTCAATCCCTCACTTGAAACTTACTAATACATCACACCTATGATATGAATAGTCACCCAATTTAATCAACACTAAGGACACACGATATCGCTCTCTCACCCAATCCATATTCGGCGTTAAGTAAATTCCTACTACTCGGAGAATTTATGAAAGGATTTGGTATGTTAAACTCCCAAATATACCTCCATAATAGCCTCGATGTAACCCCACCATCGTGTCATACCATATACCCAACGTTTATCACAAAAGCATATTTATCGTATCATATTAGAGGGTTTTCAAGCCCTAAACCCAATTAGAAAAGAGTAACACAAGAATTTACAAATTTCAGAGACCGAACCCGACCGAGGGTCCCCCAAAACGAACCGGTCCAGTTCCTTAAAAATAACAGAGAATTTTTTATGACCAAACCGACCCGATATCTTCTGTAAACGGACCGGTCCGGACTGCTAAAATGAATTGATCCGTTGGTCTTCTACCTGGACCGGTCCGGTACTGTGCAACTTTAATCGTACGAGATTATACCTAAAACCTTACTTCTACCCGTACAAGATTTACCCTACATCTCTAAAACCCAAATTCTACTTCATTCCAACAATATCCTAACATCAAAATCCATCCTATTTTATCCTCACCATTTCCATCAACCAACCCACACACACACACACACACACACACACACACACATATATATATATATATATATATATATATATATATGTCTTCCAAATTCAAGATCTTAACAATAATTTCTAGGGTTTAACCGATCAAGCTCAAAATCAACTAAATCACCAACAAAATTATGAGATGACTCACACACATAATTATTTAGCAAGTTTAATCATTTGCCTCAAAGTTGTAGAGGTTGAATCTTCCTCGAATCCGCGTATTTGAGCCGAAAATATCCAAAGCTCCAAGTTTTCTCCTCTCTTCTTCTCATCCTCTTCTTCTTTTCCTTTCTCTCTAGGGTTTTATTACAATGAGATCAGCCTAACTCTTCCAAGCCTAAATAACCCTTATCTCCAACAACTCCCAACTTTAAATGATAATACACACTTAAAATGACTCATTTATATATATTCAGGTCAAACTAGAATAAAATACTCCGGAACCCAAATTCAACCCTCTGACAGTCATTTTGACTTTTTCAATCCATCCCGGTTCAACCTTGTACTCTAAATTTTCATCCGAGACTTCTAATAAAATAAATTTATTTCACCACAAAAATTAAATTCCTATGTCCTCGAAGACACGGGGTGTTACACTGACTCTGGTCTCTGGACCCAACGGGGCTGTATTTCTGGATATTGGTTGCAGTTCAAGTTCATCAGACACAACCACGAGTTTAATAAAAAGACCCTTCATCAGGGATATCTCAATCCAGATAGGATTTTCTAAATTCAACTGCTGAGAAAAATCCAGTAATCCATAATATCCAATGAAGGGAAAAAATACGATCATTGAATGTTTCGAAGCCTACCAAACTGTCAAATTCACGTGGTAAGGGATTTTATTTCTGTTCCAAATGCCAAACCCTTGTTCCAAAATTTACTTCATTGTACTTTCCACTACTATTCTGCAACGATGAAGAAGATACCTAAAAATTATACAGTTGGGTTCAACCCAATTATTTTGAATACGAGAGCCGTATAGAGGAAAACTTCGACCATGCATGATCGGACTCGAACGATGACATGACATGGAAGCGATGGACGGCGGGTCAATTGTTTAACTACCACAGTCTTTGAGAGTTCATCTCTGCTACTTCATGTAATGAAATATTTTTATTTGATGGTTCTCCAAATTAGGCTTAATTATTAGGAAATGAGTTTTTAAAATGGTTCACATTTTCTCTTTTAGAAAAAAAAAATTACTAATTTTTATTCAATATTGGAAAAGATGAAATTTATATTTTTGATTATTGAGGTCTTGCTTTAAATATAAATATTAAAATGAGTTTTACTTTTTAGGTGGAGCCTTTGAGACCTTAATAGACTCGTAGACAGTTTCAGCGGAGGTGCGGTAAGAAATAAAGTGCCCGTACTATTCGGCGGCGCAGGGGCGTTGCAGCACCACCGCGAGCGGCAGATTCATAACAGAGTGCACTTCCTGTGGGCGAGTAGTGGGTGAAGAATTCAACACGTTTACTTTAGGAATGAATCTATCGGGTAAGGACCTTAAAAATTTCTTTGCTACACGCTCGTCGAGTATTTTTTTCCAAAGTTAAAAAAATAGATTTATAATATCGAAAAGTCTAGCATAAAATTCATCAAAAGTTTCATTTTCAAGCATTTTTATGGTCTTGAATTGAGTGGTGGTGTTTTGGAGTTTCGAAGCTTTTATGACACTAGTTCCCTCATGGGTGAGTTGTAAAATATCCCAAGCTTCTTTAACGGTTTCACACGTCATGATACGTCAAAATTCATCCGGTGTGACTACACTAAACAAAGCATTTAAGCATCGAAAATTAAAATTTGCTAATTTCAATTCATTCTCAGTCCATCTCTCTATGGGTTTGGGGACACGTTCATTTTCTACTAAACATGTACATGGGGACCACCCGGTAATGACAGACATCCAAACCCTCTCATCTATGGACTTTAGTGTCGATTTCATACAGCCTTTCCAGTACGCACAATTAGAGTTATAAAAACTGAAAATTTTAAAAAGGGAGAAAATTTCATTTTTAAGCTAAATACAAAAAGGACCTAAATGTAATAACTTAGCGCTCCTTGCTCTGATACCACTTTTTGGAACACAAGGCCCCAAATTTAAATTTTTTTAAGAATTAACGAGATGGTTCAATTAAATTCCCAACTAAAATTTCAATTCCAATTTTAAACAAAAACAAACTTCGAATTTTAATTTCTTTCTAATTAAAATTAAGTTAAGTCAAATAAGTGAATTTCGCTTTTAACTCAAAATTTATTTAACCCAAATCTTCTAATTAGCCTAGCAACACTTAATTCAATTTTCAATATAGGCCAAACCAAATTTTATCAAATTAACTTATTGGACTTGAATTAAATTAAACTTACCCAAATAATAAACAAGCACCAAATTAAAGCAAGATTGCAACTTAAACCCAATTTTATCTTTTTAACCTAAACATTCGTTCTAGGTGAGTTAAACAAGATAAAAGAAACAATCTCACTACACGACGATGTATAAGGAAAACCCAAATGGGAAAAACCTCGGACGACCCTGGCCTAACAAATCCACTAGATATGATTTTACAATTACAAGACAAGAGACTTACAACACTCGACTTGACTCCCTTCAAGCCCCGCCGCTTCTTCTTGCAAATACCTCCATCTAGTTGATAACCACAACGTCCATCACATCTTGGAATCCATCAATGGAGGCACAACCCACCGTCAACCACACATGGTGCCTTTCACCATGTGAGAAAGTCGCAGCACAAACTTCTTCTCCTTTATGGGTAGAGAATGAACCCAAACTTCTCTTATTGTTGGTGTAGAGAAAATCCGGTGCCAGAACTCTCCAAGCATATATATATATAGATAGATAGATATATATATAGAGAGAGAGAGAGAGAGAGGGTCTCTTATGCGGACCTGATAAATTACATACCTCCATACACTCTACACTAACACGCCAAAACCACACAATCTAAACGTTCTCTCTCCTCTCTCCTCTGCACACACAGTACAAATCATATCACCAAAAAGTGTTTTCTCTCTCCTTTGCTCTTGTCACCCACGATGTCCAAAGCAACAACCCCAACCACAAAACCAAACAAACCATTACCAAACATAAACTTCTCTGATCAGCTAACACAAAGTTCTCTCATCACAAAGTTCATCAGGTAACACAAAGTTTCTTTTAACACAAATGGCCTCCGAATCATCTTCATCAGGTAACAACACCACCATTTTTGTTTTTTTTTTTAAATATTTCGTACCTTAATTTATCTATGCCGTAATTATTTATTTCAAAAACCCACCTATTTTTATTTTTCTTAAAAACCCACCTGTTATTTCAAAAACCCATCTTTTTTTTAACAAAGTTGTTAAACCCACTTTCTTAACATTTTCTTTAAAAAAAATTGTAACGAAATTCTTAATTTCTTCAAAGCACGCCTATTATTTTTTTTTTGTAATGAAAATGTTAATTTTTTCAAAAACCCACATCTTTTTATTTTTCTTAAAAACCCATTTATTATTTCAAAAACCGGCCTTTTTTTTAACAAAGTTATTAAACTCACTATTTTTTTCAAAAACTCACTTTCTTAAAATTTGTGAGATTTCATTTTTGTTATTTTTTTGTAACGAATTTTTTTTTAACAAAAATCTTTATTTCTTCAAAACACACCTTTTTTTTTGTAATGAAAATGTTAATGGGTTTTCAAAAATCCACCTATTTTTATTTTTCTTAAAAACCCACCTGTTATTTCAAAAACCCACTTTCTTAAAATTTGTGAGATTATATATATATATATATATATATAGAGAGAGAGAGAGAGAGAGGGTCTCTTATGCGGACCTGATAAATTACATACCTCCATACACTCTACACTAACACGCCAAAACCACACAATCTAAACGTTCTCTCTCCTCTCTCCTCTGCACACACAGTACAAATCATATCACCAAAAAGTGTTTTCTCTCTCCTTTGCTCTTGTCACCCACGATGTCGAAAGCAGCAACCCCAACCACAAAGCCAAACAAACCATTACCAAACATAAACTTCTCTCATCAGCTAACACAAAGTTCTCTCATCACAAAGTTCATCAGGTAACACAAAGTTTCTTCTAACACAAATGGCCTCCGAATCATCTTCATCAGGTAACAACACCACCATTTTTGTTTTTTTTTTAAATATTTCATACCTTAATTTATCTATGTCGTAATTATTTATTTCAAAAACCCACCTGTTTTTATTTTTCTTAAAAATCCACCTGTTATTTCAAAAACCCACCTTTTTTTTAACGAAGTTGTTAAACCCACTTTCTTAACATTTTCTTAAAAAAAAATTGTAACGAAATTCTTAATTTCTTCAAAACACGCCTATTATTTTTTTTTGTAATGAAAATGTTAATTTTTTCAAAAACCCACATCTTTTTATTTTTCTTAAAAACCCATCTATTATTTCAAAAACCCGCCTTTTTTTAACGAAGTTGTTAAACCCACTATTTTTTTCAAAAACCCACTTTCTTAAAATTTGTGAGATTTCATTTTTGTTATTTTTTTGTAACGAATTTTTTTTTAACAAAAATCTTTATTTCTTCAAAACACACCTTTTTTTTGTAATGAAAATGTTAATGGTTTTTCAAAAACCCACCTATTTTTATTTTTCTTAAAAACCCACCTGTTATTTCAAAAACCCACTTTCTTAAGATTTGTGAGATTTCATTTTTGTTATTTTTTTGTAACGATTTTTTTTTGAAACGAAAATCTTTATTTCTTCAAAACACACCTATTGTTTTTTTTGTAACGAAAATGTTAATGGTTTTTCCAAAACCCACCTGTTTTTATTTTTCTTAAAAACCCACCTGTTATTTCAAAATTTGTGAGATTTCATTTTTGTTAGATTTCATTTTTGTTTCGTAAATGTTTATTTTTAGTAGCATGACTGTTTATTTTTGAAGCGTGACTTTTTATTTTTGAAGCGCAACTGTTTATATTTGTATTTGTTTTCACTGCAGAAATTAAATCTAGAGTTGGGTCGGAAAAAACATCCTTTTCGTGCTACTGCGGGCACGAAACACCTATCAAGTTGTCAACTACCATGAAAAATCCGGGACAAGGTTTCGTCGCATGTCCAAATTACAAAGCGTGTTCATGTGGATATTTCAAATGGATCGACATAGAAGCGCCAATTTCAAAACGATTCCGAAATCTTCAAAGCCAAGTTGATATACTGTCAGAATTGAATACTATCGTGAAAGAAAAAAATAAAAAATTTACCATGTTGATTGCAATTGAAAGAGAGCGGAATGCGTACCTACTTGAGTTGTTGATTGAGCAGGAGACGAAGAATGAGAAGTTGAGAGGGATATTGAAAAAGTTGTTTTGTTTTTTTTATTGTTGTTGGTGTCGTAGGTGTCGCAACATTTTTAGTCTAGTTGTTGGTAGTTTTTGTTGATGTAGTTGTTGCGACTTTAAATTGTCATTGTTGCTACTTTAAGTTGTCGTTGCTACTTTTATTTGTCGTTATTGAAGAAATTATTTTGTTTAAATGTCTAATTTGTCGTTACTTAAATGTCGAAATTATTATGTTATTTTGTTTAATTCTTTAAGGTAGTTACCATTATTAAGGGAGTTAACATACAATAATATTCTTAAGATTGCGCGCAATTAACATTGTCAAAGGCTCCCCACAGTAACTGTCAAAGGCTCCCCATTCTTGAGGCAATTGACATTGTTAAGGCAACTAACATTCTTAAGACAACAAAGTTAAGGCAATTAACATTCTCAAGGCAGTTAACATACAACGAAGTTAACATACAATACATTTGGAAGTTAACACTCCGAATATAAGTTAACTGTCAAAGGCTCATACAAAAGATTCAAATGGCTCATACCAAAGATTACAAAAAATTACGAATGGCTCATACAAAAGATTAATTGCCTAATACATTTAAATTATTCATAAGGCAGTTAACATTCAAATGCCAATATCATCTCTGGGACCTTCATTCATGACTTCATTTGTTGAATATTCATCGTCTTCCAAACTCACGAATGAGTTTGCCTCTACATTACCATGTGCACTGCATAAAAGATCGAAACATAATTTAATGAATATAATGTAAAACATTTATTATTCAAACGGACAATTTAAATTTAATAAAAAAAAGATGCATATCTATTTGCAACGGGACAATTCCTCTTATTGTGTGATTGACCAATTAAACCACAACCGTTACAACGACGAGATTTGTTTTGTTTTGCCTTTCGAAGTGCGTTTTTCTTTCCTCCTTTAAGTCTTTTCCCACAACCCTTTGCCCGTACATGATTTGGCTATTTGTAACTTTCCTCCATCTGCACATTTGGCCCAACTCTCCCATCACTAACACCACATCCAACAACACCAACAATTTGATTGGTTTTATCATTTGTAACATCTAAAGCATCCGTATAAGCTCTCATTGTGTTTTTATTTGTAAGAGCCTTATCAACTAAATTCAAAGCAAGTTGAATAAATCGGGCCCGATTTGAGAAATATGATTTCTCATCATTTATAATTACCCCACCCTCGACAACATCTCATACTTTTGCCATTTTTGTCCATCGCTTCAAAATATAAGCGCTTGGCAATTCTTCAAAGTCTTGAAATTTTTGCAAGTATGATAAAATATGTCTACATGGGATCCCGGCACTTTCAAACTTCTTACAACTACATGTAACAAAGTTGGACACCTTGTCAAATGTAATAGTTCAAAATTTGTACGACTCTATTTTTTTCCGAGTTACCTTGTACATACTTTTATTACACTCGTCATCCACTTGCTCAAATTTATAATTCGAAAAGTCACGCATCTCATCTTGAAATTTCTCAAACGCTTCACGAGTATATAAGTCAACCATTTGCAACAACACTTCATTTTCGAAAATTAATTTCGATTTCTCCGTTAGATCTTTGTAGTCCAAATTTTTTTCTTCATGACGTTGACGAAGAAGACCCCTACCAAAGTGAATTATAAAGTCTACTAAGGAATTTTTTTGGACACATACCCTTTGAAGAATGAATGAGCGCTCTCCGCTCATTGGCTACTCGACGTGCCGATGGAGAAAACGTGATTTACATAACAAGGAATCCAAGTCAAAAGGATGTCAAACATGTTGCGTAGCTATTTATTATCGGTCAGCCCACTCCTCTCAATAAGATCAATCCACTTAATATCAAACTCTTCCTTATTCTCCGTATTCCAAATGCAATCTGAAAACTCACTATAGTAAGCATTATATGTCATGGAGTCTATCTTTTCAGAAAATTTTGTCAATATATGCCAACTACAATATCTATGAAAAGTATTAGGAAGGGCTAGTTATATTGCTTTTGTTATTGCCGGATCTTGATCAGTGATAATCATTTTTGGGGCTCCGCCTGGCATAACGTCGAGAAAATGGTTGAATAGCCATATGAATGAATCGACTGTCTCATCACCCAAGAAAGCACAACCAAATACAATAGCCTGACCGTGATTATTAACACCCAACAATGGTGAAAATATCAAACCGTAACGATTAGTGTTAAGCGTTGTATTAAATATTACAACATGAGCATAAAAGTTGTACGAACATCTTGAAGTTGCATCGGCCCAAAAATAATGTGTTATTTTATTATCATCATCAGAGTTTATTTCGAACGTGAATGAATGATTTTTATTTTGCTCGTGCTTTAAATACTCAAAAAATGCACTACCGTCATGCCCCTTCATCTCTCTCTGCAAGTCCCTCTCGTAATTGTACAAATCCTTTTGCGTACATCCAATGTTCTCAAAACATTCCGCCTCCAACCCAAGAAATTAAATTGTTGATGTGTTGGGATGTTAATAGCACTAAGTTGTTGGGCCAAACACTTTTAGAATTCTGAAAGTCTACGGTGAGATCGCAAAAGATGTGTTTTCCCAGGTGTAGACAACGGGTGATTGTGGCCTTCAATAAATTGACTACCAATGAATGACCCAGTTGTCCCCTTCACAATCGCAAGTCTAGAACGACAACCTTCTCTAACTACCCCTCGCGTTCTTTTAGCATTTGGGTTTGCAATCACCGTACCCTTGCCTTCTTTAAAACATACATACTCCTTTCTAATAATCTCATCAGTTCCACGTTTTTTTCTCGCTCCACTTTCGAACACTAAAGCCCGCGACTTTGGAATACACATTATAAAAACCGTGGACTTCTTCTAACGATTGAAATTCCTGGCCCACTTTGGGAGTGATATCCTCCGGGACTTGAGGATAATATTCTAAAGAAGATGCCTCCAAATTCGAATCAACATGGACGTCTCCACCTTCATCCATAATAGTTAATTCTAAATTATGCCGACTCTCTAAATCATTCTCCATTTAACTGCAATTGAATTCAGAAAACAAAATGATAATAGGTAATTTTTAATAACTATTTTTTAAAAAATAACAGCTATTTAAAAACAAAATTATAACATCTATTTAAAAAATATATATTTAACAAACCAGTAGGTTAACAAACCATTTTTTAACATCTACTTTAAAAAACTATTTATAATAGCTATTTAAAAAATGACAGCTATTTTTAACAACCATTTTTTTTGTAACGAAAATTATAACAGCTATTTATTTAACAACCATTTTTTTAGCATCTATTTTTTTTAACAGTAAAAAAAATGACAGCTATTTAAAAAAAAATTATAACAGCTATTTTAAAAAAATATATTTAACAACCCATTATGTTAACAAACCAGTTTTTAACATCTACTTTAAAAAACTATTTATAACAGCTATTTAGAAAATGACAACTATTTTTAACAACCATTTTTTTGTAACAAAAATTATAACAGCTATTTATTTAACAACCATTTTTTTAGCATCTATTTTTTTTAACAATAAAAAAATGACAGCTATTTAAAAAAAAAATTATAACAGCTATTTAAAAAAATTATATTTAACAAACCATAATTTTTTTAGCGTTTTTTAATAATAGCTATTATAAGAGCTATTTCTTAGCGTTTTTTAATAATAGTTATTTTTTTAATAACCGCCGTTATTTTTTTAGCATTTCTAATAAGAAAAAAATCATACAAGTTTTTTATTATTTCTTTTAGCGTTTTTTGACAGGAAAAAAAATGATAGCAAACGTTTAACATGAAAATAAAGGATGAAACATGTATTACATACCTTTTAGCCAATCTTTAAGTCTCAATATCTGTTTTGACAATAAATGTATTCTTCAACCTCCACAACTATATAAAATTATGGTTTCTCAAAAAGTTTTTTCTTTTAAGATTTGTTCCTTTGAAGTTAATGGTTTGTTTAGAGTGAGGTTTGACCTTGTAGTTGGGATTGCTGCTTTGGACATCGTGGGTGATAAGAGCAGAGGAGAGAGAAAACACTTTTTGGTGATATGATTTGTACTGTGTGTGCAGAGGAGAGAGGAGAGGACATTTAAATTGTGTGATTTTGGTGTGTTAGTGAAGAGTGTATGGAGGTATGTAATTTATCAGGTCCGCATAAGAGACCCCCCCCCCTCTCTCTCTCTCTCTCTATATATATATATATATATATATATATATATATATATATATATATATATATATATATATGAACTTGGAATTAAACTAACATATGAGTGTATATGTGTTTTTGAAGATCATATCTTGAAAATTTAAAACACACAAAAAGGGAACTTTTGGAGAAAAGATTTTTCTCTCAAACAAAGTTAGAAACTTCTCAAAAGTTACTTGGAAAATAGTTCTTCCCGCACTAAATAAGTCTGGTAAAAAGTTAGTGGGGCAAGTAGTGGAAAAGTGGGACAAAATGAAAAATTGTCGATTTTTTAAGTTCGCGCCCAGGTCGTTCGAACGTCTTCTAACGAGAATTCAAAGTTTTAGAGGCAAAACTCGTTTGAACGAGTTCGTTCGAACGACTTCGTTCGAACGAGTTTCTAGCGATAATTCAAAGAAATATTGCTTAAACTCGTTAGAAAACTCGCTCAAGTTCTCGCTTGAACGACAATCTTGTTGGAATGACAATTCGAACGAAAATTCAGATTTTTTTTTTTCAATTTTAAGCCCAAAAACTTTTGAAAAAAGTTTTAATGAGATTTTCTACAAATAAAAATACATAAAAAATATTTTTTATGAAATACACCCAATAAAAATTCCAAGCTCCTTTATATATATAAAAAAAACATTCATACCTTTGGAGCCTTGGAATCCAATTGTTGTTGACGTAGAAACTTGACACTAAACTCGACAATGATGAAATTATAAATCTGGACTGCTACGTCTTCAACTTCTTCAACCGTCATAGGCTTGAAGGGAGCAAACTTCTATCCTATGACTCAAATGATTTTGTCCGAAATTAAGCCAATACTACATATGGACTCAATTGGAAATTTGTGTCCTTACAATTAATTGGGTGAATTGTATATGTTTTGGTTCGTATCCATTAATTGGGTGATTGAATGGTACATGATTGAGCCCTGTTGGACCTTAACCTCTTATGGTGGTGTGTTTTAATTGTTAAAGCGAAGCAATTATGTAAACACTACACAGAGTTCCTATCGGGGGGTTTAAGTTGGGTATGAAAGTCTTTTTACCACTTTTAAAAGTTAAGTCTTCTAAACTATTTAATGGGGGGCTATCTTTATATACTCTAAAACGAGGTACACATTATTTCTCCTTGATATTGAAGGTGTCCGCGTGGATCTCCAAAATGTAAGCCGACATTTGATTTCTCATATACCTTCTCTTACCATTTACGGGTGGGTATTTCATCTTCACTTGATTTTACCCCTTCATATTCTCTCTCTCTCAAAATAAATCTTGGGCAAACCTTCCTCATACTTTCTATGATATGTGTGGGTTGCAAGTAACCTCATAATTATAAGTAGTTTTTACACCTTTTAAGATTTCACTATATCTTGAAACGTCTCCTGATTTCTTTTATCTCAACAACGGGGATTCTGACTCTGGTGTTTGGACCCAACGGGTCTGTATTTATGGATATTGGGTGCAGTTTAAGTTCATTAGACACAACCACGAGTTTAATAAGAAGACCTCGCATCAGGGGTATCTCAATCCAGACAGGATTCTCTTAATTCAACTGCAGATAAAAATCCAGTAATCCATAATATCCAATGAAGGGAGATAATACGATCCATGAATGTTTCGAAGCCTACTGCGGTCAAATTCACGTGGCGAGGGATTTTGTTTATGTTCTAAATGCCAAACCATTGTTCCAAAATTTACTTCATTGTACTTTCCACTACTATTCTGCAACGATGAAGAAGATACCAAAAAATTATACAGTTGGGTTCAACCCAATTATTTTGAATACGAGAGCCGTATAGAGGAAAACTTCGACCATGCACGATCGAACTCGAACGATGACATGACATGGAAATGGTCGACGACGGGTTAATTGTTTAACTACCAGATTCTTTGAGAGTTCATCTCTGCTATTTCATGTAATGAAATATTTTTATCTGATGGTTCTCCAAATTAGGCTTAATTATTAAGAAATGAGATTAAAAATGATTCACACTTTCTTTTTAGAAAAAAGATTTTTACGAATTTTGATTCAATATTGAAAAAGATGAAATTTTCATTTTTGATTATTTAGGTCTTGCTTTAAATATAAATATTGAAATGAGTTTTTATGTACCCTAAGACCGTTTTAGAGGAGGTGTGGTAAGAAATGAAGTGCCCGTACTGTTCGGCGGCGCAGGGGCGTTGCAGCACCACCGCGAGCGGCAGATTCATAACAGAGTGCAGTTCCTGTGGGCGAGTAGTGGAGGAGCGCCAAAGCCAACCCCAACACCTGTTCCACCTCCGCGCCCAAGACTCCCCTCTGTGCCTGGTGACATCCGACCTCCCCACCCTCCCCAACGAAGATGAAGAAGAAGAAGAGGAAGAAGAAGAAGAAGAAGAAGAAGACCCATTCCAACCCACCGGCTTCATCACCGCCTTCTCCACATGGTCACTCGAGCCCTACCCGGTGTTCACCCACTCCTCTATTTCCTTCGCCGGCCATCTCGCGGAGCTGGAACGCGTGCTGGAGACCACTTCATCTTCTAGCTCATCGGGTCCCTCCGTGGTTGTGGATAATCTCAGAGCTTATCTTCAGATCATTGACGTGGCTTCCATTTTGGGATTGGACTGCGATATATCTGACCACGCCTTTCAGCTCTTTAGGGACTGTTCTTCTGCTACTTGTTTGCGGAATCGGAGTGTTGAAGCCCTCGCCACTGCTGCTCTTGTTCAGGCCATTCGGGAGGCTCAAGAACCCAGAACTCTCCAGGTATCTAATTAAAAATAACACTATCAACCTAAAATTTACCAAATTATATGTAAACCATCGTCACAGCAGCAATCCAAGGTCATGGACTACAATGTGCCAATTGTAATTGGTAGGTAATATTATTCAATGCGCACAAGCCAAACAAGAATAATAATAACAAAGAGTAACGGAATCACACACACAACGCAAGATGTACATGGTTCGGCAATGTGCTTACGTCCACGGAGTGCTAGGTTTTGTTCTTTATTACTTAAGAACTCAAGTCGAAAGAGTTGTAATACTGCCCGACGTTACAATGATGATACATGCTCCTCTCATATGGGGTGGATTTACATTTATAGGGTAGCTCAGCAGAGTCCTAAGCCCCATGATTAGCTATAAAAGTTTGGACCTATCCTTTTATCATAATGAATTGTTACAAGTGATCCTACTAGCCTACTAGCTTTCTCCAAGATACTGACGTGCGCATGGAATTAACCCCACGTGGGCCCATTTAATTTCAACACATATTTATTTTTATTTTAGAATTTTATTATGAGTAGATACATATTAGTTATTATTATTATTATTATTATTAGTATAGATACTTATTATGGTATTAGTTATTTATTTTAATTACGTTAATTAGTTCCCTTTTTAATTAGGAGACTTGCTCCCAAAGTTTAGGATATTATCTATAAATAAGGCCTTTGGCCTTCTCTTGTAATCAGATTATTATTGAAATGAATGAGGGTTGAGAGAGATTTATTTGATTATTACTGTGTGTTCATGTGTGTGTTAATTCCACTGCGTTCACATCAAAGTGGTATTATAGCAGCGTTTGCTCTTGGAGGATACAGTCATAGTTGTGAAATCGCGAATCGTATATCCCCTGAATCGCGAACCGTGAATCATGAATCGAATCGAATCGGTTGAATCGGAACCAAATAATAATAATGTAGTAAAACATGTGTAAATTGATTTAACACTATAGAATTGGTAATTAAGCATGATATGACCCCAAAAAATAATCGTAGCACGTGATAATATACCAAAATACAACAAATGAACTTCAAATACAACAACAAAAACAAAAACACATGGTTTTGTAACAAAGAAAAACAACAAAAGAACTGCAAATACAACAAATACACCCCCCCCCCCCCCTCCGGCGCGCGAGCGCATGTTTTTATAAAAGAAATCAAACGGTTTTATAACAAAAAAAATTATAGCTAAAGAATTTAAGCAAATACAACAAAAAACAAAAACAAAAACGAATGTTTTTATAACAAAAAAACATAAACGCATGTTTTTATTAAAAAACGAATGGTTTTGTAACAAAAAAAACATCAAAAGAAAACAAGAAAAGACAACAAAATAAACATTCGTTTGAGAGAATCTACAAAAAGACATAACGTAAGTTTTTTTTGAGAGAAACGACAATGAAAAAATAAAATAAACCATAATACTTACCTTTGATTTAGAGAAGCAACAACCGTAAGGGTTCGTTTGGTTGAAATAGAGGGTTATGACAAGAGGTTTGGAAAATCTCTCTATTTTGATTGAAATAGGGTTCGTATGGTACAAAAGGCTTGCCGTAAGGTATTGTTTTGGGT
Organism: Sambucus nigra; assembly: GCA_949130495.1. Classification (NCBI taxonomy): domain Eukaryota; kingdom Viridiplantae; phylum Streptophyta; class Magnoliopsida; order Dipsacales; family Adoxaceae; genus Sambucus; species Sambucus nigra. The sequence continues at coordinate 301,083,675 of OX422207.1, read as the reverse complement.
TTTTAGTTCTTTTTTTTTTTTTTGTTAAATGAGCTATTTTAAAAAAAAAAAAAACGTGCACTGAAATAGGTGTGAAAAAAACCCACTTTCATGAATCGTTTCATGGGCCGATTCCCGATTCTGAATCGTATCGCACGATTCGGTGCAGAATCGAACGATTTTTTGATCATTTCCGATTCTGAGCTTGATTCGAATCGTTTTGGTATGGAATCGAATTGAATTGTCCGATTCGACTCGCGAATCGAACGATTTCGATAACTATGGATACAGTTGGTGATAGTGGTGGATATGCGAAACAAGCAGATGAATAAACGTGTTGAACGCTTGGAAGGACTTGGAGAGATCAAGGGGATGCTTCAAACCCTCCTCGCTAGATCTGCGCCTGTGATGGCTAACGACGACATTGTTGCATCAACTTCGCAACAAACCCTAACCTTGCAACAATCCAACAACCAAACCCTAGCCGATTTCCCGCCCAGATTCCCACTGCCAAAAACCTTAACGATCAAAATCGCTCCACAACCAGCCACCTCAATTGGAGTATCGTTTTTCCGCGGACGATCATTTCCTTCTCGATTCTCAAATAGTTCATCATCGTAAATAGATCCTCGAGATCGTGTGTTCACGTTTGTGTTCACGTGTGTGTTAATTCTGCCGCGCTCACATCAAATACGACTCCAAAGGTCCGCAACCAAGACAAAAAGGAAAGTGGACTTTGGATCCCCTTGCCGTAGACCTCTCTCACCTATAACTTTGCCTCTAGGTCTCCCATTAATTATCGAAAAAATGATTGATTTAACGCAACCCCTTATCCAACCCTTCCCTTTGATAAGGAAGCCTATCTTCTTCATAACAAATTCAAGAAAATTTCAATTAGCCTTTCTTCTTCCAATTTTCTCTTCATAAAAATAGGAGGTAGAGCCAATAAAGATTTCTTCTTGATTCATCCTTATGTTGAATACTTCATTCAAGAATTGTTTTCTATCCAATTCATAGAAATCAATTAAAAAGGCAAATCCCTTAGATCTTTGAACATAATCAATGAGTCAAATTCCAAAATAGTGAACATGATGTAAAATAGTGAACATGATGTAAATTGCATTTTCGGATCTTCGGCATTTTCATATTTTTAATATTGTAATTTTTCTTTTTTATTATTTTTCCATTTTTAGTAGTTATTTGGCTCAGTGACAATTTTTTTTTTTTTTATGTAAACACCAAAAATTGGATCCAAAGAAGAGGAAAAACACAAGCACAAATTTGATAATTGTGTTACAAAGCCAAATCATTTTAGTGATCTCTTTACATGATGTAATTATGGGTGCAGAAGCGTAAAAGAAAAGAAGTTAACTACAAAACAACAACAACAACAACATGAAAATGTAGGGACTTCTATTATTTCTCTCTCTAGTTTCTTAATCTCAAATGGGCAAAAAGTGATACAATGAGGGCCTCAATAGCTATTTATACTAAGAGGCTAAAAAGGAAAAATAAAGAATAAATGCTAAAAAGACAACTTTATCCTTCTGCTCTTGCATCATTCCCCCCTCCTGAGAAGAATCCATATATGCGGAGTATTGGCGGAAGAAGTTAGGATCAACATGCAGCAATGTCGCCTCAGTAATCTAAGAGTCCTCGATGGCTGGACATCTAACCCAATGGACCAAATAGCGTGTGTAATCACCCGAGGCAGAGGAGACAAAGGCGGAGTCAAGTGTACCCTCAATACGATCAACATGAGAACGGACTGGCGGGGCCGGCGAAGATGGAAGAGGGATGGGTACCCCGAAAAGGAGAAAGTTCCGCCACATTAAATGTACGATGCATGCGAAACTTCGGAGGAAAATCAAACCTTATATGCATTCAGCCCACAAGCGCACACAATAGGAAACGACCCAAAACGACGCATAAAAAGCTTGTTGACTTTGCCAACACGCCGTGGTTTCTGGAGGTACACCATGACCAAGTCACCGGGCTGGTATGAAACGAAGCGGCGATGAGCATCGGCTGCCTCTTTGTAAGAAGCATAAATGGACTGGAGGTGAGAACGGACATTGGCCTGTACAGAGGTCAAATGGGCTGCAAACTCTTTAGCAGAAGGGCACGTAGGAAATGTCGGTGGGAGCACGATGAGATCATTGGTCGCCTCTTTGTAAGAAACATAAATGGACTGGAGGTGAGAACGGACATCGGCCTGTACAGAGGTCAAATGGGCTGCAAACTCTTTAGCAGAAGGACACGTAGGAAATGTCGGTGGGAGTACGACGAGATCAATAGGTATAGTGGGGGACTGACCCAACACAATCTAGAAAGGAGAGAAACCGGTAGAACGATTGATGACGTTGTTGAAAGAAAATTTGTCCTGAGCAATCACCAGATCCCATCTATGGGGGTGCTCAGACGTCAAACGCAAAAGATCTCCCACAGTCCTATTGACCACCTCTGTATGGCCATCTGACTGGGGATGAAAGGCAGTGGAAAATAGGAGCTCCATCCGTAGTAGGCGCCGTAATGTCCGCCAGAAATGTCCTGTAAGCGGACATCGCGATCAGAAGTAATGCTACGGGGGACGCCGTGGAAGCGGACAATCTCGCGAAAGTATAAGGTCGCTACATGAGAAGCGTCAGTCGTGCGATAACATTGAATGAAATGCGACATCTTGGAAAATCTGTCAACGACCATCATAATAGAATCATGCCCACTGGAAGTACAGGGGAGGCCCACAATGAAATCCATCGAAATGTCCTGCCATGGGCGCTCCGGTATTGACAGGGAAGTGTACAATCCTGCATTGGAGTGCTGACCCTTGGCCGTCTGGTAAGCATAACAACGACGGATGAAGGCATTAGTATCCTCATGGTGGGCAATATAATCGGTTTCGTAATAAAGAATGGGTGCGAGCCTGCCCCACGTGACCTGCTAAATCTCCTCCTTGAACCTCAGAAATAATCTTCTCTCGCAAGGAGGAATAAGGAATACATAAAGCTGTCCCTCGGTGCAAAAACCCATCCTCTATTAAGTACTCGCCCGATGCGCTATTTCCCTGCTGGCAAGCGGCATAAATGGGCCCTAGCTCCACATCGGTCGGGTAGAGGTCTCGAATCTCATCGAACCTAAAAACCTGACTCCGCAAGGTCACTTTAAGTGCATCCGCTACCATGTTCTCCTTTTCAGGCTTGTACCGAAGGTGGAAGGTATAATGCTGAAGATAGGCTATCCACTTGGTGTGTCGGTTACTAACACACCGTTGGCTATGGAGGAATCGCATGCCTATGGTCCGATTTGATCACAAACTCCTTACGTAGGAGGTAGGGTGACCAAAACTTCACGGCTTTCACAACCGCATAGAACTCCAAATCATAGGTAGAATAGTGTAGGGCCGCTCCCGTCAATTTCTGGATAAAAAACGCAATGGGCTTCCCATTCTGGCTCAAGACGGCGCCCACCCCTGTCTTGCAAGCATCGCAAGATAGCTCAAACAACTGATCAAAGTCTGGCAAGGAAAGGATAGGAGCAGTCGTAATCAACTCCTTGATACGTATGAAGGCCTCATCAGCCTCCGCAATCCATCTGAACTCAGCTAACGAAGAAATGCCCATCAAATCTGTGAGTGGAGCCATGACAGTGTTGAACCCCGTTATGAAACGTCGATAGAACCTCACAAGTCCATGAAAACTACAAACCTGCGTTCACCCGCACGCCATCTATTGATACTACATATCCCAGATAGGTCACTGATGGAACCATAAAAGCACATTATTTCAACGTGAGGAAAAACGTTCAGCTCGTAAAACCTCCAGACCCTGAGTCACATGTCGCAAGTGCTTCTCCTCGGACTGACTATAAATCAAAATATCATCAAAATACACCACAACGAACTTGCCCAAGAATGCGCGCAAAATCTGAGTTATCACCCACATGAACGTGGATGAGGCGTTGGAGAGACCAAAAGGCATCACAATCCATTCATAAAGTCCATCCTTGGTTTTAAAGGTTGTCTTTCATTCATCATGTAACAACCCGTGTAATTTTCGGGGTATTTTCGAAATTAAGAGGAAAAAAATAAATTTTGAGATAAAATTATTTGTATTGCTCAAATATGTTGGTTATTATTTTTAAAGATGAGAATTTCAAACGGTTTCGGAATTGGAATTAAAATGGAGCTTTAATTGAATTTTTATTATTTATCGGAACATAAAACTCTCTAGTAAAAACAATATTTTTAGAAATTCGACCGTCCGATCAAGCTGAATTTTTGTCAGCAGTCCTGTCTCACCGTTCGCTACAACATACTAAAATTTCAAGCGATTCCAACGGCCTGATCGTCCGGAATAAAATTTTTAGTGTTTGTATCTGATTAGAACTCTTTTCTTAATCAAACTCTCAATCCTTTATATATCAACTAATTCGTGGCTTGGCTTTCCAAATCACTTTTTCTCAAAATTTTCAACCAGAAGACCTCTAAAAAATTACTCCCTTTCATATACAAACCATAGCCCCAAACTTATTCAAGATTTCAACCTTAGATTAGAAGGCTTATTTGGTGTTTCTTCGAGTTTGGGCTAGAACGAGATTCGATTATTTTTTCGAGAAGAACGTGATGGTGTGATTAGATTTTGAGGCTGAATTATGTGATGATTTTAAGGTATGGGGTTTTACACAATATGCTCCTTAATCTCGCGAGTGTTTCTCCCTTTGGTTTCATGTGATTATTGACTCATATTTGAATTGCTAAATTCATTGGAATCTGGAAATATTTGTTGGAATCTAATTTCCATTCACGTGGTATTATATTTGGTGTTGAGCATGTTGTCATGAAGATTTTAATATGGCACGGAGGTTGGGCACCCGCCAATATTCCTTTTTCCGGATATGCTAGAAAAATGCATAGGCGCTGTACGTTGGTGAGGCTTGGTGACCCGGTTAATGTGTTGTTGAGAAATTATAGTGATATAATTGCTTATGTGATTCGCATTTGATTTGAATATTCGTATTCGTATTGTTACGTTTTATTCATCGCTAACATTTTTGTTGAGCATCTTCCTGTCGTATTGTGTACTTCCCCATATTTTCTTTTAGTTGGCAGGTTAGCGCGGATTTGGGCGCTTTGGATTTGATTTGGAGATTGATTTTAGCGAGGATTATTTTGGAAAGAATTTTAATACAAGAAATGAGAAGACTTGTATTATTTTGATGTATAGAGCATTGGAGATTTGTATTTTTCGAGTTAGATTGTTGTAATTATTTCGAGAGAATTGTTGTATTTAATTTGAAGATGAGAATAGTGGTTTCTTGTTTTATTGTGGGATTTAGATGCTCTATACCTTGTTATTTGTGGATTAGTTTAGTTATATCGATAGTAGCGCTCCGTTCGCTCTCCCCGGGCGGGCGGGGTGTTACAGAATGGTATCAGAGCATGGTCTTAGGTCTCGTAGGTTATGAGTCTGTTTAGCTTCCGCGTTGACGATCTTTGATTCCCTTGTTGATTCGTACTTCTTAAAGTAGAGGGTTTAGCATACGTGTTAGATGTGTTTCTTGGAGAGGTGAAGTTTTGAGTTAAAGACGTTGTTGGCATCGAGTCTAGAATTAGTAAGCTTGATGTGGGGATCCATAGAATGGATTTTGGTGACGATAATTATTTTGGAGATTTTAGTACAGAAGTTAAGTATCGTATGTATCGATTTTTGATGTTGAGATTTAATTTGAGGAAGTTAGAATTTTGATGACTTTCGGATATCCCTCGAGTGGGGGATTTTGAGAGCATGTGGTACGCCATTATTTTCATAGTTATGTGTATGTATATAGGCAATATATATTATTTTGTTGCTCGTGGGGTAGGTGCGCATAGAATTGGGTGTATGGGCGCCCATTTATGGCATTCTACAGGTAGGCATATGTGAGCCTTATTTTCTTTTTTTGCGAGATTTAAGTGTTTATGTGTATGCTTCGTATAATTTCGAGGACGAAATTCTTTGCTAGTGGGGAAGTGTAACAACCCGCGTAATTTTCGGGGTATTTTCGAAATTAAGAGGAAAAAAATAAATTTTGAGATAAAATTATTTGTATTGCTCAAATATGTTGGTTATTATTTTTAAAGATGAGAATTTCAAACGGTTTCGGAATTGGAATTAAAATGGAGCTTTAATTGAATTTTTATTATTTAGAAGAGTCCTCAAAATAGAAAACTCTCTAAGAGTCCTCGGAACATAAAACTCTCTAGTAAAATTAATATTTTTAGAAATTCGACCGTCCGATCAAGCTGAATTTTTGTCAGCAGTCCTGTCTCACCGTTCGCTACAACATACTAAAATTTCAAGCGATTCCAACGGCCTGATCGTCCGGAATAAAATTTTTAGTGTTTGTATCTGATTAGAACTCTTTTCTTAATCAAACTCTCAATCCTTTATATATCAACTAATTCGTGGCTTGGCTTTCCAAATCACTTTTTCTCAAAATTTTCAACCAGAAGACCTCTAAAAAATTACTCCCTTTCATATACAAACCATAGCCCCAAACTTATTCAAGATTTCAACCTTAGATTAGAAGGCTTATTTGGTGTTTCTTCGAGTTTGGGCTAGAACGAGATTCGATTATTTTTTCGAGAAGAACGTGATGGTGTGATTAGATTTTGAGGCTGAATTATGTGATGATTTTAAGGTATGGGGTTTTACACAATATGCTCCTTAATCTCGCGAGTGTTTCTCCCTTTGGTTTCATGTGATTATTGACTCATATTTGAATTGCTAAATTCATTGGAATCTGGAAATATTTGTTGGAATCTAATTTCCATTCACGTGGTATTATATTTGGTGTTGAGCATGTTGTCATGAAGATTTTAATATGGCACGGAGGTTGGGCACCCGCCAATATTCCTTTTTCCGGATATGCTAGAAAAATGCATAGGCGCTGTACGTTGGTGAGGCTTGGTGACCCGGTTAATGTGTTGTTGAGAAATTATAGTGATATAATTGCTTATGTGATTCGCATTTGATTTGAATATTCGTATTCGTATTGTTACGTTTTATTCATCGCTAACATTTTTGTTGAGCATCTTCCTGTCGTATTGTGTACTTCCCCATATTTTCTTTTAGTTGGCAGGTTAGCGCGGATTTGGGCGCTTTGGATTTGATTTGGAGATTGATTTTAGCGAGGATTATTTTGGAAAGAATTTTAATACAAGAAATGAGAAGACTTGTATTATTTTGATGTATAGAGCATTGGAGATTTGTATTTTTCGAGTTAGATTGTTGTAATTATTTCGAGAGAATTGTTGTATTTAATTTGAAGATGAGAATAGTGGTTTCTTGTTTTATTGTGGGATTTAGATGCTCTATACCTTGTTATTTGTGGATTAGTTTAGTTATATCGATAGTAGCGCTCCGTTCGCTCTCCCCGGGCGGGCGGGGTGTTACAGAATGGTATCAGAGCATGGTCTTAGGTCTCGTAGGTTATGAGTCTGTTTAGCTTCCGCGTTGACGATCTTTGATTCCCTTGTTGATTCGTACTTCTTAAAGTAGAGGGTTTAGCATACGTGTTAGATGTGTTTCTTGGAGAGGTGAAGTTTTGAGTTAAAGACGTTGTTGGCATCGAGTCTAGAATTAGTAAGCTTGATGTGGGGATCCATAGAATGGATTTTGGTGACGATAATTATTTTGGAGATTTTAGTACAGAAGTTAAGTATCGTATGTATCGATTTTTGATGTTGAGATTTAATTTGAGGAAGTTAGAATTTTGATGACTTTCGGATATCCCTCGAGTGGGGGATTTTGAGAGCATGTGGTACGCCATTATTTTCATAGTTATGTGTATGTATATAGGCAATATATATTATTTTGTTGCTCGTGGGGTAGGTGCGCATAGAATTGGGTGTATGGGCGCCCATTTATGGCATTCTACAGGTAGGCATATGTGGGCCTTATTTTCTTTTTTTGCGAGATTTAAGTGTTTATGTGTATGCTTCGTATAATTTCGAGGACGAAATTCTTTGCTAGTGGGGAAGTGTAACAACCCGCGTAATTTTCGGGGTATTTTCGAAATTAAGAGGAAAAAAATAAATTTTGAGATAAAATTATTTGTATTGCTCAAATATGTTGGTTATTATTTTTAAAGATGAGAATTTCAAACGGTTTCGGAATTGGAATTAAAATGGAGCTTTAATTGAATTTTTATTATTTAGAAGAGTCCTCAAAATAGAAAACTCTCTAAGAGTCCTCGGAACATAAAACTCTCTAGTAAAAATAATATTTTTAGAAATTCGACCGTCCGATCAAGCTGAATTTTTGTCAGCAGTCCTGTCTCACCGTTCGCTACAACATACTACAATTTCAAGCGATTCCAACGGCCTGATCGTCCGGAATAAATTTTTTAGTGTTTGTATCTGATTAGAACTCTTTTCTTAATCAAACTCTCAATCCTTTATATATCAACTAATTCGTGGCTTGGCTTTCCAAATCACTTTTTCTCAAAATTTTCAACCAGAAGACCTCTAAAAAATTACTCCCTTTCATATACAAACCATAGCCCCAAACTTATTCAAGATTTCAACCTTAGATTAGAAGGCTTATTTGGTGTTTCTTCGAGTTTGGGCTAGAACGAGATTCGATTATTTTTTCGAGAAGAACGTGATGGTGTGATTAGATTTTGAGGCTGAATTATGTGATGATTTTAAGGTATGGGGTTTTACACAATATGCTCCTTAATCTCGCGAGTGTTTCTCCCTTTGGTTTCATGTGATTATTGACTCATATTTGAATTGCTAAATTCATTGGAATCTGGAAATATTTGTTGGAATCTAATTTCCATTCACGTGGTATTATATTTGGTGTTGAGCATGTTGTCATGAAGATTTTAATATGGCACGGAGGTTGGGCACCCGCCAATATTCCTTTTTCCGGATATGCTAGAAAAATGCATAGGCGCTGTACGTTGATGAGGCTTGGTGACCCGGTTAATGTGTTGTTGAGAAATTATAGTGATATAATTGCTTATGTGATTCGCATTTGATTTGAATATTCGTATTCGTATTGTTACGTTTTATTCATCGCTAACATTTTTGTTGAGCATCTTCCTGTCGTATTGTGTACTTCCCCATATTTTCTTTTAGTTGGCAGGTTAGCGCGGATTTGGGCGCTTTGGATTTGATTTGGAGATTGATTTTAGCGAGGATTATTTTGGAAAGAATTTTAATACAAGAAATGAGAAGACTTGTATTATTTTGATGTATAGAGCATTGGAGATTTGTATTTTTCGAGTTAGATTGTTGTAATTATTTCGAGAGAATTGTTGTATTTAATTTGAAGATGAGAATAGTGGTTTCTTGTTTTATTGTGGGATTTAGATGCTCTATACCTTGTTATTTGTGGATTAGTTTAGTTATATCGATAGTAGCGCTCCGTTCGCTCTCCCCGGGCGGGCGGGGTGTTACACATCAACCGACCTCATTCGTATTTGGTGGTACCCACTCTTTAAGTCCAACTTGAAGAATATCGTCGCGCCAGGGAGTTGGTCCAACATATCCTCGAGCCGGAGAATTGGGAACCAATACTTCATCGTGATCTTATTAATGGCGGGGACTGCACAAGGAGACATGCTATCCCGTATATACCCCGTGTCACACAACTCGATGACCTGCCTCTGTAGCTCCGCATGCTCTGTAGAGGACATGCGATAGTGGGGAAGATTGGGGAGCTGCGCCCCAGGGATGAAGTCAATCGCATGCTGTATGTCTCGGAGAGGAGGAAGCTCATCTGGGGGAGTGCACACATCATTATAAGAATCCAATAAACGCTGAACACACGGGGGAACAGATGCCGCAGGAGTGGTGATGGGACTAATAAGAGCTTAACACACCACGTCTTCGCAGCCTCGGTGGCTAACTCCTCATGCGAAACAAGTAGGTCCGAGGGTCGAGTAATCGGAAACGGCCGCATGGGGTGAAGAAGAAAGTTCCGCCCTCCATGTGTAAAAGAGCAAGTGTTAGCTCGACCATCATGCATACTACTATAGTCAAATTCCCAAGGCCTCCTCAAAAGCAAGTGGCATACCCTCATGTCAACAACGGTGCATAGAACCCAGTCATGATAGCCCCCAATGGAGAAAGCCACTCGACACTGTCGACTAGGGGCAAGCGTGACTCCGCTATCCAACCACCTAATACAGCACGGTGTAGCTAATGACTCCGTGGGAAGCTCGAGCTTATCTACCATCTCTTGTGCAATCAAGTTATCACTGGCTCCTCCGTCTATGATTACTGCGCATAACCCACCATTCGCGGTGCAACGAGTAAAAAAAATGCTTGTTCGAATCCACGTATCATCGCTAGGAAGGGGTAACTGAGTATCCACCGAGGTCGTAATCATAGTGGTATGAGTATAGGCAGTAGAAACGTCGGCGAGCCTTGCTTGAGAATGGCAAAAAGATTCGCGTTGATGGCAAATGGATTGTGCATTGGCTAAGGGTACATTGAGTGGGATGGGTAGGATGCACAAAGTGGCGCACCCTTTGTATACGGGATTAGGATTTTAGAAGGCGTAGGAGCTAATGATTTGGGATTGAATTTGTGTTGGGAAAATTTGCTAGGGTTTGAATTGGAATCATTCTTGGAGTCAATTTCTGAATTGGAGCATTTAATTGGGGTTGTGGCTGATCTTGGAATGCTTTTCGATGTCATTGGTTGTGGTTCAGTAGATTTTTTTGGACCATGACCTCCTGTAGCAGTCCCTAGGGTTTCGGAATAGTCTGATGGGTTTTCTTGGACCCCCGTGAGAGTCACCGGCCCCATTTCTTGTCCCAACTGCCGCTGTCCGAGGGGTGCGGTAACATCAGGAGGATTTCCAGGCAGTTTCCGATGTCCAGGGGTGGCGGCCAAGGGTTTGGGGTTCTCGGGTTGGTCACCCAATGAGAGAGAGGGTCGGCTTGGGCTGATAGGGTGATTTCCGGTGGGTTTAGATTGGTTAGGGACAACCATGGAAGTTTATAGGTTTTGATTAGGGTACTAGGGTTTAGGCAACATTCATCCGTGTGGATCCAATTTAAGTCTTAATCTTCAATAATCATGATCGATCTATGAACAAACCCCGCTTTGATACCAATTGATGTAATTATGGGTGCGGAAGTGTAAAAGAAAAGAAGTTAACTACACAACAAAAACAACAACAACAACGTGAAAATGTAGGGAGTTCCATTATTTCTCTCTCTAGTTTCTTAATCTCAAATGGGCAAAAAGTTATACAAAGGGCCTCAATAGCTATTTATACTAAGAGGCTAAAAAAGGGAAAATAAAGAATAAATACTAAAAAGACAACTATATCCCTATGCTCCTGCATCATTACATCATATCACCTAATTATATTAGAAGTAATTCTAATACAACTAGGAAAGCATTAAAAGACTAAAATGCCCTGCACTTTAATATTTTCTAAAAAGGACTTAAACCTGTTTTATTACATTTAATACTGAAAATTAACAAAACAAAACTATAAATCATATTTACATCATTCTCCCCTTCTTTGAAAAAGTTCGTCCTCGAACTTAAATATTGAAGTTTAGGAACTCGGGCTGTGCTGAATTTCATAAAAAAATTGTGACCTACGCAGACTGAAATTGAGGGTCCAGACTTGTAAATTTTGGAGTCCGAAATTTTTGGGCTCAAAACCAATTATCCAGCCCACTTATACAACCTTAGCTTTTAATGGACTAACAACCAAATATCTAATTGGACCATAGGGATGTTGTGGAGACCTACAGTTGTTCCTTTTGAACTTGCACCAACTCTCATGGTCTGGAATGAGATCTCTGTGAGCTGCGACATAGGGGATCAATCCCTATAAGGATCACATGTGATGTTTGACAAAGAAAACATTTCTCCAAGCCTTGCCGCTAGCTGCTAACAATGCCTAGCCCCCTCCGGTGATCGGTGATGGGTGATCAGAAGAGTGGTCTTGGAGCCGCCAAAAATCTTGTTCCCTTTCTCTCATCTCTTCCTTTTGCCTTGACCAGAAGTAATCTAGGTTTGTGATATTACCCATGACTTCACATGGATGCTGGAATATTCCTTTAGTGATAGGAATTATGCCTGCTAGATCCTTCTCTCTAAGCCTGGTCTAGTGTAAATTCCATTTGGAACAAATCAATCAATATATTAGAGTTTTTGATACTCGAGTGTGTTTTCTTTGAGTGCCAATGACACCGTTTACATCAGAACAAGTCTTGATCTCTTCGCAGTTGATTGAGTGTAGTCTCGATCTTGGCAATTGAACAAGTCAAATTCCACGATGAAATTTTCTTTTGTTATTTCTTCCCAATATTCATCACATGGAAGAGTTGTTGCCAGTTTTCAGTGTGAATAGGTTGTAGGCAGTGACAATAGGTTGGGTTGTGTTTGGTTGGATTTCGGATCAACCAAATTGCTACTTATGCACCAAGTTGCCAATCCACAGAGTGAGAGCCTAAAACGAGAGCTGCAAAGTTTATAACACTTGAGGTTCAGTGTGAAACGAGAGCATCTATATATAAAATTATACATTCACACTTATCATATTTCAGTAATTGTTTTTTACATATTTATTTCTTATTTTTGGGATATAGATAACTTGAGTGTGTAAGTTTGTAGTTAAAGTTTATAGTATGAATGAAAACTACTTCACTAAGTGAAAACAATCAACTCAATTGCTCCTGTCGGGGCTTTTATGAAATGCAAGGTCAATTTCTGCTATTTTGTGATTGGCTATGATTTAGTGCATCATGCATGCAGGAATATTTTGCCAATGTCATTATTTGTTAAATTTTCGTTTGTCTAGATTCAGTTCGTTACTATTCCGTTGTTCTAACCAATCTAATTCGTGCTCTCGGAGTGCATACACCACCTTAATGTGCTGAATTTGTTCCCTTTGCTTAAGCTTGCCAAACCCAATATTTTTGGATTTTAAGTAATATATTAGCGTGACATTTGTGCGCACTGTAAACTATGAAGCATGAACACTCTCCCGGAAACTACGAGTCGGCTCTGACATGTTGCCGACGCGCTGGGACATGTTGGGACACGTTGCCGACACGTAAAAGGACACGATTTTTTTTATTATTACTATTTTATATAATTTTTTTTATTTTTTTTTATTTTTTTCTTATGTGATGTGGTCCTGCTTTATTTATGATTTTTAATGTTAAAGAGTGTTCGAATTTTGTTTTGTATGGTCCATTTTTTTAATTTCATGTTAAGAATGCTCTAATAATTTATTTAATGCGAAAAATCTGTTTTATTTCATTAATATATATATTTAAATATATATTTTATATGATACGTATTCTAGCGTGTCGTATTCTAGTTTTTGGTAAAAATCGCGTGTCACGTCGAGTCTGTGCTTCATAGACTGTAGAGAAAGTTATATAGGTTCACTTGTGTAGCATAGAGAAATTATTGATATTAGAAATGGAAAATAGCAATTCCTACATAGCTTTTGGTGAGTCATTGTATTTGCCCCTTTGGCACAATCCCTTCTCTTGAATTGCAGTCATATCTTCACTGGAAAGTCATTTCGACATAAATTTTAGAAGTTTGTTTATTTCAGTGTTCTAAAAGGCGCGCCTAGGTTGAGCTTGAGAGAAACGCCCGCCTTAAGCCTTTTACGCCTTATTCTTGGTAAAAGGCTTAAGGCGCATTTTTTTTATAAAAAAAAATGCTTTAGTGAAACGATATCGCCTTTTAAAGACTTTTTTTTTTAAAAAATCAGACCAAAATCTCATTCAAAACAATCAAAAGACAAATGTTATCCCAAACCTCTCTGTCTCTCGTCCAAAAAAAGCACGGGTTTTTATTTTGTTTTTTTCTTAGTATTTTAAAAAAACAATATTCTAGTTTGCATATATTCAGACATATTTTAAGGTATGTACTATTTTAGTATTTTTAATAGCCTTGTTATTGTTAAAAATGTTAAAATATATTAAAAAAGGCCTAAACTCCTTGTTACGCCTAAGGCCCGCCTAGGCTTTTAAGGTTTAAGGCTTGACCTCGACGCCTCGGTCACACCTCACGTTTTTTTAGAACCTTGGTTTATTTAGGACTGAATGATGGTTGCTTGTTACTTGTTTATTTATGACTGAAATAACTCTATCGTATAAAGTTTTGCAAATCTTAGTCAATTAAAAGGGAAAGGGATTTTTCCGCTAGTGCCCAGGGGCGCACTTCCGTTTTCCCTTTACTAGTAGGGGGGTGACAAAAGTTGTCACAAACCCACCCTACTTCCTAGATGAGAGGGTATGACTTCAAGGGATGGACTCGATTAAACGGCCAATTACTTGTTATTTTGGTAGGAGATGAAACCCAAAAGACCGATGGATTCAATAAGGGTGTGTTTGATAACACTAATTTTCCATGAAAAATACAATATATGGAGTTATTTTTCATCTTTTGAATATTTGATAAACAAAATTTTCTATGGAATTGATTTCTTTAAAACAAGTCACGTAATCGCTTTTTTCACAAAAGGCTGAAATTCTCCTCCCACCTTGTTATTCATTTTCCAGGGAGAAGAACTCCCACACAAAAAATTGATAAAAAAAATCAAGAAATAAATAAAAATCCAAAAATAATGAAAAAAATAAAGAAAGTGAATAAAAAATAGAAAATAAATATTAACCCCAGAATTAATTTAAAGGGGGTTTTGGGGAAAGGTCCTCATAATTCTCAAAGTGTATAAAAATAGGACACTCTAAATAATTTTATAAATTTAGTCCCTGTACTAAAAATACCATGAAAAATGGTGAAAAATAGTGCCGCTGGCGCGGACCAAAAAAATGAACTCCTAACTCTAAAGGGGCCGCACAAATAAATGTTTTTGTACCAAAGGGACTAGATTTATAAGCTTGAAAAGCATTTTCCTAAAAATCCAAATATATGAAGGAACATGACTTTTACCTTAATTCTCTATAATTTAAAAAAACGCCCAGAAATATATTAAAAGTCATAAAATTATTAATTAAGAAAAAAATAACAGAAAATTATAAAAAAAAGTTCAGGGAAAAAAAAAGAAATTAATAAAAACCCAAAAATAAGGAAAAAAATACAGAAAATAAATATTAACCCCATAATTAATTTAAAAAAACACCCCGAAATTTATTAATAAGTCAAAAATTTATTAATTAAGAAAAAATAAAGGGACATATACCAAATAGTCCCTCGGACATTTTTTAATACCCATTTAGTCCAAACTTTTTTATTTTGCCTCAAAAAGTCGTTTGCCACATATTTTGGAGAGGGAGTGCCGCTGGCGCGGAACTTTAAAAATAAGAGGATATTGAGTGCTTGAGGGACTAAATGGGTTAAACTAAAAATATGTGTCCTTTTTAAAAAATATATATTTATAGTAGGGACTATTTAATAATTGACCCAAAAATAAAACGCTAAAAAAATTAAAAAAATTGAAATGAATAAAAACCAAAGAAAACTAATAAAAAAACAAATATTAGAAGAAAGAAAAGAGAAAATTAAAAAAAATAAGAACAGATCTGGTGACAGGGGGGGGACGAAACAGTTGGGGTGGGGGGAGGGGGAGTGATGGTTTGGTTGTTATTAATTTTCTGTTTTTTTTCAATACTCTTAATACATTTTTTCTGTTTTTTTTATATTTGTTTTTTTTTAAAATTCATTTTGGGGTTAATATGTATTTTTTGGGGTTTTTAAAATTTTTCTGGGATTTTTATTAATTTTGCGTTTTTATATTTATTTTCTACTTTTTTTTATTTATTTCCTATTTTTGAATATTATCTGCGTGTTTTAATTTATAACTTTTATATTCTGTTTTTATTGAATTTTCTAATATTTTTTTTCATTTTCAGGTTTTTAAATAATTTTCTGGATTTTGTTTATTAATTTTTTTTATTCATTTTCTAGATTTTTTAATTATTATTATTATTATTATTATTTTTTGCATTTTCTGTTTTTAGTTTTTATTTTCTGAGTGTTTTAATTATTGGGCCAAATATAATTTACAAACACAAAAGATGATTCTAAACCACACTCATAAAAGATGGAGAATATTTTCCATCTGAAAAATAATTGCAATCAAACAACAACAACAAATTTTTTCTATGGAAAATATTTCCATATTTCCAATTCCATGGAAATTGATTCTTAAGCGCTTATTTTCCATCTTATTTATCAAACACACCCTAAGTGAAAGTTTCCCCATCTCAATCAATATTCAACAAGCATGGAAAACTTTTATAGAGTATGATGGGCCCAACCCTAAGCATAACAGGGCTATTGCCAAAAAATTGAGATTAAACTACATCACTGTTTTGAAAGCCAACAACACTTCAGAGATTTGTTTTCCAAAATGTGGCTTAATCTCAACTACATCGACAGTCTTTGTCAAATTGGTGCTTTTGTTTTTATTTTTTTCGGTTTTCTCTTGTGCGTGCATATGAGTAAAAGGCTTTCTCGTATGAAAAAGTCTGTAGTTGAACTTATTATCGGTGGTGGTTTGATATTCTTAACCATTTCTAAATGTCATTCTTTAATATAACAGGAAATATCAATAGCAGCCAATTTACCTCAGAAGGAGATTGGAAAGTACATCAAAATACTGGGGGAAGCTTTACAACTAAGTCAGCCAATTAACAGCAATTCCATATCAGTTCATATGCCGAGGTTTTGTACGCTTCTCCAACTCAACAAATCTGCTCAGGAGCTGGCAACACACATTGGCGAAGTTGTGATAAACAAATGCTTCTGCACCCGTAGGAACCCCATCAGCATCTCTGCAGCCGCTATATATCTAGCCTGCCAACTCGAAGACAAACGAAAGACTCAGGCAGAAATTTGCAAGGTGACAGGTCTCACAGAGGTCACACTCCGTAAAGTTTACAAGGAGCTATTAGAGAATTGGGATGATCTTCTCCCCTCTAACTACACACCAGCTGTCCCTCCAGAGAAAGCATTTCCCACTGCCACAATTGCCTCGGGCCGTTCTTCAACATCCAGAGTTGATCTCATCGAAGGGTCTACTTTGGACCGAGACAAGCAATCTGAACTCAAGCCTTCTACTAAACCAAACAATGCCTTGGAGGACACTGAGAGGAAGGATATTGTTGTGTTAGAGAAGAATAATCAGAATATGACTCAAAAATTAGGTATAGATTTGCAATATAGTAACACTCAAGAGCTGGAGAAGAAGGTAGATAAAGATGCAAAGGGGGGATCAGCTGGTTCTCTAAGGCCAACCCAGTTTTCTACTCCCTCGGGTTCAAATTCGATTTTGAAAACTTGGCCATTTCGGCCATCCGGGACTTCTAAACCTGCTAGGCTATCAGATGCAGCTTTAGGTGTTGCTGATCTTAATGGAACTATGAACCAAAATGAAAGTAAAAAAAGGAACTATGAACAAAAATGAAAGTAAAAAGATCCACCCTGGTGGGGATTCTTAACGGCAATTGCGAAATTTGTGTTGCTTTTCTGATGTATATAATTTGTAAAACATCTGAAATATGATTCTGCTTTGACTTCCAAGTAATCAGTTAACGTTAGATATTATTATGATGTTGTAAAATTTCTAAAATTCTTTCCTAGTGTTTATAGATATCTGTTGAGTATCTTAATCCTATAATTTTTTAGATGACCCAAGTCGGGGGTAGTATTCACCAAGATTAACGCAAACTAGATTGTTGCGAAGTGCAAACTTCAATTTGTGCCTGTCCTCATGTTTTGCGGCACATGATGAACTTATGACATCGCGCACACACACACATATATATGTATAGTGAGGTTCTTCAACATACTTCATTAAACATACTTATGAACATACTTATTTTTTTTAAGTAGTAAAAAAAAATAATTTTGAGTTAATTTTTTTATATGGGTTCATGATATTTCAGTGTGCCTTTGTAAAGATATTCAGCTCAAAATAATGTGCTTTGTTATTTTTAAAAAATAGGTAAAAAAAAACGGTTTTAAAGGGTAAAAATTGTTTGACCTATTTTTTAAAAATAAGAAAAATCATTATTTATAGTTGATTTTTTTTAAAGGGGCATACTGAAATATCATGAGCCCCTATAAAAAATATCATCCCAAAATGATTTTTTTTTACTGTTTTTAAAAATGGGTATGTTCATAGGTATGTTGTTGGAGGTATGTTGTTGGAGGTATGTTTGAGAGCCTGACTATATATATATATACATACAGAGAGAGAGAGAGAGAGAGAATTCTGCCTGTGTCGTGCTTAACTTCTTATATATTTTTGGATACTGTCGGTGCCAAGCCCAAATAACGGAGGAGGGTTGCATTAGGTAGCTGACAGTCAACGTAAAGCTTTATCAGATCGTTATGAACATGAATCCTACGAATATACGCGCTAATACTAGGGCATTCCCCTTAAGCGGTGCATTGCGCATGCCACCGGGGTCTCGAAAAATAGGCAATGGGCTTCGCATCGGCGCTCAGATGCGGCGAGAAATACGTAATGGTTCTTGCAACAATTTGGACGTGTGCGGGTAAAGAAGCTAGTCCAGAATACTAGAGGAATATAGGGACTATGACAGGGAAGTGGACGTAGTTAGTAGATACTATGATAAGAAGAGAAGTTAACATAGATTGTTTACAAGAAACTGTGACCCCGCCTAATTAAATACCGGGCGATCACTCATTTATTAAATTAAATCAAGGTAAACAGTTGGTTCATTCTCAGCATCACTGTCGATAAAAATAAATTTTCCAATTTAACACCCTAAATAATTAAGCTAAGTGTCAAAACCAATTTCATACATACTTTCCAAATTTTAATTAACGAAAAAGATTTATTTATTTAAAAACAACATTTCTACAATTAAGAATCTCACCACAGTAATCCAAATAATATAATACATTCGACAATCGAATGCCAACATATGAAAACTAAAGTCACAAATCCAAACTGAATAAATCCCATAGAACAATACTGGAAACAACTGAAATATAAATGTCCCAACAACAATGAAATAATGGAAAGGGCGACACATGCCCAATAAATGAGAATACTAGAAGTGGAGTCAATAAAAGAAGCCGTCTACGCAAGTGACCTGCAACTCCCACCTAAGCTGCAGCACGTTCCTCTCAAGGGATCCTAAGCAAGACGCCCCTGTGGCTGGGCACCTGAAATATATACATATATATACAAGAGAGAGAGAGAGAAAAAGAAACGGGTCAGAGCCCGAAAGTGTTTTTGATTTTAAAATACGTTTAGCAAGTATTTAAATTGATACAGGCCAACGTAACAACATATTAGTGTGTCACTCTCTTGAGAAATACTCATCTCTCTTCTACTGTGCACACCTATCGCACTAACCTTCCCAACAGTTTCTTAACAATTTTATCATATTAACCTTTTCCAATAATTTAGCGTATCTTAACTTACTCATAAGATTTCAAAACCGAACAATATTATTGTTTAGAAAGAATACTTCCAATTAGCAGCACAACTCTCGTTTTAACTTTTATTAATTTATAAAGTTTTCCAGTGACATTTTATACTTTCACAAAACAAGTATTTACTATACGAGTCATCAACCATGTCCTACTTATCAAATCACAGTAGGCAGTTTCAAATTTCCAAATCTTATATATATATTAACTACTCGCATAATATATATAAAATAACAGCACCCCACATAAAACTATGGTGCGTGCATACTTCTACTATCCAAACCCCATACCACTCATATCAAGGGGAATACAAGTTCGGAATCACTCTCGAACTGCATTAACACATACACAAACAATATCGAGGCGAAGCATAGATTCCAAGTCTCTAAGAGGATGGCACATACTCGCGTCTCTTAGGACCGTCTGAACTATCGATTCGATAGCCTGTACCAAGGATATCTATCTTCTAGGGTACAAGTCAATATCCCCCATAAAGGTCCCATCGAGATAAGACTGTCCCAGCGCAATAACCTCAAGGATAGCAAGTAGCGCGGTATGTTTTTCACAAGTATATAATATATGTACACACAATCATATAAATATACCACTTTATCATATTAATATAGGTTCTTCTCGTCACCCATAATTATACCATTTATTCTACCTTTCACATTATTAGTATTACGTATAAGGTTTCATCACTAACCTTAACTCGAAGGGTTTTCTCACTTAATACGTGACATTCGTTGACTCTATCCTTCCAAGTAGGAAAATTCAGTAGGTATACCTCTATTCACTATCGTAGCTATTCGCCGCATCCTCTCACTTGAAATACGTAGTTTCATAGTTCATTATATAATTATCCCAAAAACAAGATTCTCATCTTATAATCAAGTTCTCAACACTTATTCAAATGTCCTACTGGTCTTTCCTATCTCCCAAAACATTTCATTAAGGATACCCAAAAATTATTTCATGATAAATTCAATTCGACTAAGTAAATAAGGGAAATAAGAGTCTGCCAGGAGGGGTCGATCGATCGAGGTCTGGGGCTCGATCGATCGAACCTTCGATCGATCGAAGCTCTAGGCTCGATCGATCGATCAAGCAGGTCTGCGAAAATTCTGCAGAAATGCAGTTACGGGTTCTACCAAATTTCTTCATCCAAAACCATGTTTTTCCATTCTAAACGTCCCAAAAATCCTACTACTATCATTATAACGTTATACCAGATGTTTTCAACGTAAAGCATGTGTATATCTAACATTAAACATGGATAATTAACCCAAAATTCCATCTAATCATCAAGAACCCTAGAGTTTTTCTTAATCAAGGTTCTAATCTGTTTTTACCAAAATTTCCTTCTAATATATCATCAAAATTTCGTGGGTTATATTCCTCTACATGGCAAGGATTCCAGAATTTCATATAAATCATTTCTACATGCATTTTCCTAACACAAATTGGGTGTTCTTCCATATTTATCATCTCTAATCAATCCTAAACCAATATGAAGATTGCATTAACGAAAATACGCAAGTTAAACACTTGCCTGGGATTTTTGGTATTCTGATTCACGGCTGATTTTGGTATGGCTGCGTTCCTCGTCTCGCGATCTACGCGGTGGTGGTGGCGGCGGTGCAAACCGGTGACTTTTTGGCCTTGAATTGCCTTAGAGCTCTCTCCTCTCTTCTCCAATGGCCGTCACTTGATTTCTGGATATTCTAACCCTAAAAGCTAACCTAAATGGCTGATATAGGTTGCTGAATTTCGTGGGTTTAATTACCCAATTATGTAAAATGACTAAAATGCCCTCCCGGGGTACTAATTAGGCCTAAAAATGCCCCGAGACCCAAACTACACCCCAGAGTACACTTTTCTGACTATCTCGACCCTACCGGACGCATTGGCGCACTCAAAACGACCATACGGGCAACTTATAAAATATTCACTTTTTATTTAACAAAATTAGTCCCGACGTGACATGAGCACGTTCCGACTTAAATTTCCGAAATCGTCATTTAATTCACTCATGACATTCAATATAACCAATATAATATATTACTTTGCTCATTAGTAATATTCAACCAATTTTTCCATAATTACTAACTCTCGTCACGTTAATAATTATAACATAATTAATTTTCGGATTTTTATTAAATAAATCATTCACGTTAAATTTAATAAATCCCCAAATTAATATAGCATGAAAATACGGGGTATTACAGAAACTAAATGGGACGGTAAAAAAGCTAGATAAATATAAAATAAAGGGTTTAAATTATATTATACAAGAAAACATAGATATAGGAACAGAGTTGGGCTAATAGTAGATGAGAATTGTAAGGATGATATCGTAACGGTTATTAGGAAAGGTGATAGATTTATACTTGTAAAACTTGTATTAGGTAAAAATATAATTAATATTGTTGGTGCTTATGCACCCCAAGTAGGATTAGATGAGCACACTACAGTACAATTTTGGGAACAAATGGATGAACTAATTCAAGAAATATCCCTAGGTAAGAAAATCTATATAAGGGGAGCTTTTAATGGGCATGTATAAGAAGATTGTGTAGGATATGAGATAGTGCATGGAGGATATGGTTTTGGAGATAGGAATGACGATGGAGAGTCTATCCTAGATTTTGCGATGGCTTATGATTTTGTACTAGTAAACACATGTTTTAAAAAGAGGCTTGAACATAACTTATAAAAGTAGAACGCATAAGAGCCAAATAAATTTTTTCATTACTAGGAAAGGAATACCGATTAACATGTAAATATTGTAAGGTTATTCCGGGAGAGAGCTTAACCTCACAACATATGATAATAGTGTTGGATATAAATATTAAAATCAATCACGAGTACGAAAATAGATTATTAACCCACGAACTAGGTGGTGGAACTTAAAGGGAGAGAATTTAGAACTATTTAAAGATAAAGTATTAAATGAAGCATTATGGAATACTGAAGAAGAGACTAACATAATGTGGAATAAGATGGCCACATGCATTAGGAGAATATCAAAAGAAATTCTTGAAGAATCAAAAGGCAATGGGCCACAATCTAAAGAAATTTGGTGGTGGAATGAAGAAGTACAAATTACAATAAAAAAAAAAAGGAGTGCTTTAAAACATGGCAAACACATAGAAATGATGTTTTTTAGAAATATAAATAGGCTAAAAAGGAAGTTAAAAAAGTGGTAAGAAATGCTAAGTTAAAAGCTTATGACGATCTTTATACAAAATTAGGAACAAAAGAAGGGGAAAAAATTATTTATAAGCTTGCTAAACTTACACTACATCAAAATGGGTGATTTGTGAGTGCTGTTAGTAGTCACAAATGACCTTTATAACTGCTATTTTTACCGTTATAATTTAGGGGGTGACAAAGGAAATATTGTAACTCCTAATAGCAGTCACAAATCTTTATAACCCCTATGGGGGTTATAACTTGTGACTCCAATTTGTAACTGCTGGTTGTAACTGCTGTCAGCAGTTACGAATATAATATTTATAACTGCTGATAGCAGTTAAAAATATTATATTTGTAATTGCTATCAGCGGTTATGAATCATATATTTGAAACTGTTATTAGCGGTTACAAAATTGACAGTAGTTTTGACAATGTTTCATTTATATTTCTAATATTTCACAAAATGATGAAATGATGAGAGTAGAATAAAAAATCACGAACATGTAACAAGTTGAAAAAATTTGACAATATTTCATTTGTATTTCTAATATATCAAATATCCGGTACAAAATGAACATAGAATAAAACAACCCCTTCTTGGGCGCCCAGTACAAAATGAACATATAATAAAAAATAAACTAAAAAAAATAACGACACAACACTTCGCTGACATGAAATGTCATGAACATATAACAAATCATTCTAAACCTAAACAATGGGTCACCACGCCATGGATACACTTCGTAAAATCTGGGTATATCAACCGTGGGGGGTATTGATGCGGTGACATCCTCCCTCGTGTACTTGGAGTATGACTGCTGAGAAAGTTCAATAGACTCAAATCTTTTGAATAAGACGCCTCTATATCCATTGAATTGTGCGTGTGTTGCTTGCCACGAAGTGTAAACACCTGGATTTAAGCCTTTGAATACTACGTATGCCGGGGATTCCATGTGTAAACCTGCAAACAAGGAGACATTCAAAGCGCATACAACCGTTATATAACTGGATACATTCCCAAAACAGACACTGTATATAGATATAACTTATGTTATATAACATAACTCATATAACTTATGTTATCTCATATTTAATAAAAGCACATATACAACAGCCAAGAGCATATCCAATGCAACCACGAATTGAGATAGAAAATAATGTGTCGATTGGGAAGTACAAATATAAAACAAATAAAAAACATCACGCGAACGAGGACTAATTTATATAACAGTTAACTGTTATATAACTTAATGTTATATAACATTTAAGAATGTGAGGGACTCCTCGGCTTTGGCCTCGCCTTGCTTGACAACTTCTCATAGAATTTCTGCATTGAAGAACTCAAAATACTGTATCAACATAGCAATTTTTGAGGTATTAAATATTCTAATTTGGAGGAAAAGTTGAATAAAGAAAAGGACAAACATCATACAAATATTATGTTCCTCTATCCCAAATTAAGTTGTGGTTTCCTTTTTAATCCGTCCCAATTTTTATATAACTCAAGTTATATAATAGTTAAGAATGTGAGTGACATGTCACTTATTCAATTATTTTCTAACCGTTTTCTCTCCCAAACTTCTCCTCCAACTGCCTCTCGTTTATGGCTTTGACCCCCTTCAACCAGGGAGTTGATACTCCTCCCCCACCTTTACCATACCAAAATCATACATCCACTACTTCAATCACTAAACCTCCTTCGCAAAAATCATATACGGATGTTGTTGGAAAATTGGGATCCCACTCTAAATTTCGTACCAAACCAATTATATTACTGAACGATGAACCAACCCTTATTTTCACCAAAGAAGATATATCTACTCTTTCTCAACCTTTCAAGCACATCCTTATTAGGAAGTTCTCTCATGGCCACCCCTCTATAGATGATATTACGAAATCATTCTCATCCATGGGTTTGATTGGTTCAATTTCAATTGGTATAATATATATGAAACATATTTCTATCAGATGTGCACTGGAAGTTGATTTTCTAAAACTTTGGCCTCGTGAACTTTGGTATATTCTTGGTTTCCCTATGAGATTGTTTAAATGGTCTTATGACTTCCATCCTTTGAAAGAATCTCCAATTTCACCTCTGTGGATCTCTCTACCACTGTTTCCAATTCATCTTTATGAAAAAGATTGCATTTTCTCTATTGCATCCGCTTTTGGTACTCCTCTTACGATTGATGGTCCCACTGAATCCCTCTTTAGGCCTAGTATGGCAAGCGTTTGTGTTGCTTTTTATTTAACTAAGTCTCCCACAAAACGTGTATGGATTGGTTATGGTAAGGGAGATAAAGGATTCTAGCAATATGCAAGGTTTGAAAACTTACCTAAATTCTATAGTAACTGTCACATGAAGGGTCACTCTATAGACCTATATAAATCTTTGACTGAGAAACAAGGAGATGATATTTCATCTAAATATCTTTACAATCCACACATCACATAGAAGCAAAAGAAGTAAAAGAAGCATATAACTAATTCATTTTCTCTTAAGAGCATCTTTGACTGTGCAAAAACTAAGAAACAAAATTCTTTTACTCATCATCCAGTACATGAAACTCTTGCTGTTATTAATACTTCCTATATGTAGAAAAAAATAACTTCAACCAAAGAATGATTCCAAAAAACCTTTCAAACCTCACTCAAACAAGCTGATGCTACTCCTGATTCTTTTTCCCAAATTTTTGATTGTAACTCTGCTGAAACTCTCTTTGACTCTATCATAAACCATCCATGTACCCATGATTATATAAATCCTTTTCAAAATAACTCTTTGGCTATTGTTCCCTATAATTTTTTTTCATAATCTTAAGAACTCCTCTCCTTTCGGTTCGTCATTAGAAGATGGTGACCCCACCCTTTCTTTTGAAGAGGGTGAATGCTCTAATCAGTCAATTAATGATCATATTTCTCATTTAAACCTATCCCCCAGAAAACCTCCACATCCGATACCCAAAAATGACTTAAAATGGTTAGTTGTGAAGAGGAAAAAGATGAAAAAGAGCTACCAAAATCTCCATTACTATGGAGGAAAAGTTGAATAAAGAAAAGGACATACATCATTCAAATATTATGTTCCTCTGTCCCAAATTAAGTTAACTGTTATATAACTTATGTTATGGGTTGGACTTTCCCCCCAAATCCTCAGTAATAAAGAAACTACAATTATAAAAGATTGAGGAGTTGAAAAAACAGAGTTCAAAACAAAAGGCCACATGCAATTCATTATAAACACAAGAACAAATAGAAAACTAATTGATTACTACACTACACCAAAACAAGCTTTTAGCAACAGACTGTTTTTTGTATTACTAACAGTATTATATTGTTACTATTTCTCACAACACCATACCGTTACTAATATCTGATAAGTGTTACTAATATTATTTAAATATTTTAAAAGTAATTAAAAAAAAAGTAATTATCTAGCATTCTCACAACACAATACACTCTAGCGTTCTCCAAAATGTCCCTGACAAAGAAATTGTCTTTCTCCAAAATGCTCTAGCGTGACCTAGCGTTTGACAAAGCTAGCGCGATCTTCTTCTTCTCCAAAATGCTCTTCCTCTTCTCCAAAATACGCGATCTTCTTCCTCTTCTCCAATACGCGATGCTCTAGCGCGACCTAGCGTGACCTAGGTTTTGGAAGAAGTCTCAGTTAGCGTGAACTAGGGTTTGGAAGAAGTCTCAGTTAGCGTGACCTAGGGTTTTGGAAGCATTCGACGCTCACATCACAACTTAGGGTTTGGGAATTGCGATTTTCTTTCATAAGGTAATTATCTCATTCATACGAGATTTGTCTAAAACGTTCTAAGAGATTTACTGTTCATAAGAGATTTGCTATTGGGTTACAAGTTTATTTTTTGGTAAAATGCAATGTATTTTTGTTATTGTTGTTGGGTACATACTTTTTGTATTTTTTGGTTCAAGTTTTTGATTATTTTGTATTAAATCCAAAGCTTAGAATGTTTTTTATATACTGATTTATAACATTACTAGACCTGGTATTTAATACCCTGTTATACTATTAAAACACATAATTGTATACACTGATTTATACTATTAAAACACATAATTTTATATAACTAAGGAAATTGCACCCCTCCCCTGAACTTCAAGGTTTTTTCTAACAAAACTACATGTTGTAACTGAGATTTTTCTTATGTGTATCAATAATTCTATTTTTTTTATATAATCATATAACTTGTGTGTAAACCATATTTTTTTGGTAGTGCAGAATGTCACAAACATTGAACAAAGAGTGGATGAATGAGAGGAATAGAATAAGTGAGGTGTACACAAATGGAGTTGCGTCTTTTATTAATTTTACAATTGCAAACAATGGCCATCAATTCTCGACCTTTCCTTGTCCATGTGTTAAGTGCCGAAATAAGAAGCGTTTTACTGCGGTAGATATCAAGGGTCATTTGATAATGCACGGTATAGACAGGACATATACTAAGTGGGTTTTACATGGTGAAACACTATCATCGAGCCTAACATGTCCCTTAGTAGATACTATTGATTGTGAAGGACATGATGAAGCTGATAATAATGAGAATGAAAGGTTGCGAAACTTTACGGAGTGCACGAACAACATTGTGTAGAACCCGATCAGGAAGGATTGTATGAAAAATCGTATGTCGACAATGATAAGTATGATCAATATAATAAATTAGCGATGGAGAAATTGTACCCTTCATGTGAGGGTTCTGAGACTACTCTCTCTGCAATTGTTGAATTGCATAATTTGAAAAAGCAGTTTGGTTGGTCGGGAAATAGCGTGACCTCTCTCTTGTCGGTTTTAAAGAGGTGGCTTCCAAAAGGAAACACATTACCAGAAAAATATCCGCACATGAAGAGAATGATGAAAGACCTAGGTATGAAAGCAAATTACATTCATGCTTACGTTAACAACTGTATTTTATACTGGAAAGAGAATGAAGATTTGGAGGAATGTCCTCAGTGTGGAGAACCGAGATATGCAGTGACCTCAAAGAAAGGGAAGATGATATGCAAAGAACCGATGAAAGTGTTGAGACATTTCCCTTTAATTCCAAGGCTAGTGAGATTGTACAATATACCTTGGATAGCGCATGAAATGAGATGGCACTATCAGGCAACAAGTTCATGGGATTATCAGCGACATCCTTGTGATTCATCCCAATGGAGAATGCTAAAAAGTAAATGGCCCGATTTCGCCGAGGAAGGGCGCAATGTTTGGCTTGCAATAGCAACAGATGGGTTTAATCCCCATGGTATTCAGTCTAGTAGTTATAGTTGCTAACCTATCATGACCGCGCCTTATAATGTATGGCCTTCTTTATGCTTTAAGCGTGAGTTCCAAATTTTATCTTTGCTGATTCCTGGGCCAAAGGCACCGGGTCAAGACATTGATGTTTTTCTTCAACCATTAGTAGATGAGTTGAAACAACTATGGGAAGGAATTCCAGCTATTGACATGCACAAAATGCAACCTTTTACGTTGAGAGCTATGTTGATGTGGGGGATTCATGATTTTCCCGCATATGGAAACTTATCTGGGTGTGTAACACATGGTTACAAAGCATGTCCTATTTGTGGCGATGACACTCCATCCATTTGGCTAGAACATAGCATGAAGATAGTTTACACAAACTATCGTATGTTTCTTAAAAGCGATCATCCTTTTAGGAGTGGTAGAGGTTTGGGACTTAGGACACAAGAAGTTGGACGTCCCCCGATTCGACTAAACGGAGATGCACTTGTGGAGAAGTTAAGAAATATAAAGTATGTACCTGGAAAAGTCTCAAAAGTTCTCGCTAAGAATAGAAAGTCTAATAACGTTAATGGGAGTGCTAATGTTGAAGTTAAAGAAGCTTGGTATAAAAAATCTATTTTCTTTGATTTGGAATATTGGCCATATCATCAAGTTCGACATGTCCTTGATGTGATTCACATCGAAAAGAATATTGCAGAGCATTTGATAAACACAATTCTTGATGATAATAAAACAAAGGATACTGAAAAGGGTCGATTGGATATGAAGGGTATAGGCATACACAGCGGTCAATGGCTTCAAGTTGATGGACGCACCGAAAAAATGATAAAACCAACAGCACCATTTATCTTGGATAAAGAAGAAAAAAAACAATTATGCCAAATTTTGAAGGACTTAAAGCTTCCTACCAGTTTTTCCTCTAACTTGAGAAATATAGTAAGTCTTAGTCCCCCATCTTTGCACTCCTTAAAGTCGCATGATTATCATGTCATAATTGAACATCTGCTACCTGTGTTGCTCCAACATGCCGTTTTGAAACATCGAGATTTAAGAAGAGCAATCCAACAATTAAGTTTGTTCTTTAACATGTTGTGCTCTAAGGTCCTAATTCGGAAAGATATCCAAAGAGCCAAATACATGGTTATTGAAGCATTGTGCGTGTTGGAAAAATATTTTCCACGTACGTTTTTTGATATTAGCATTCACCTCACTGTGCATCTAGGAGATGAAGCCCTGGTTTGTGGACCCACCGACGCTCATTGGATGTATTTGTTCGAAAGGTGATTTTTTTTTAGCTTTTGATATAGTAAAATATGCCCCATTTAAGTTAATAATGCTTGCTATTAATTTTTATTACCTAATACAAATAGGACGATGAAAGATTTCAAAGATATACCCAACAATAAGCGGTATGTTGAAGGTTCAATTGCAGAATCCTACGTTGTTGCTGAATCTGTTAGATATTGCATGGAGTACATGCCAAATCCATCTGATGGAAATCATAAATGCTCCCGTGAGGCATTTTTAGAGGAAGGTGGAGAGTTCTCTGATGAAGGGCCTTTGCTTGATGATAAGACTATAACATTGGGACCCGTACAGTTTCAACAAATACGTCGATGGGTATTATTTCGACTAAATATTGATGGATTTCAAGAGTACTATAGGTTTGAGTTCTTTTATTTGTTTATAGTTAAGAATTAATTATCATTTTGAGTTATAATTACTTATATCAAACTACATATTGCAGTGAATATGAAGCATCACTGAAATCCGTGTCTCGTCCTAAAGGGAAGGGGATTGAAATGACAAAAGTGGAGAAACAAACTTCTTTTATCCCTTGGTTATCCGAGAAGGTGATTATATAAATACTAATATTTTTATTAATCTTTCCATTAAGTATGATGAGAATTGAAACATTGTAGTAATTATGATTTGTTTTCATCAAACAGTTGTTGAAATCAGGAGAGACGAAGACAAATGAAACATTGTGGCGGTTAGTTCAAGGGACGCAATTCAAGGATAAAACATATAAAAAGTATCATGTAAATGGTTTCGTATTCTCTCCTAAGTATCACGACGATACTGTTGTCACACAGGATAGCAGCGTTTGCTTGAAGGCATGGACACAATTTCGAGCTAAAAAAAGTGATAAGAATCTCACAAATACTTGGACTATATAGTATGGAGTTATCAAACAAATTATTGAGATGGACTATACCTTATTTAAGGAGGTGGTATTTTATTGTGATTGGGTGAGAGTGGAGGATAAGACTAATGGTTGTAAGCTTTGTACGGACTCCAACTTAGTGATGGTAAATTTTGATAAGTTTAAGAGCGTTGATAATGAGTATGATGAGCCTGCCATTATCGCATCCGAGGCTAGTCAAGTATTCTATTCGAAAGATCTTAAAAATCCCAATTTGTGGGTTGTTATACAGTCACCTAAGAGATTGACGAGTCAAGTGGACGACTTAGAGACACCAACAATCTTCCAATCTATTCTTGAAGACCAACCGCACTTGGAAAGTTTGCTCAAGCAATACGACTCGATTTAGTTGTTTTAATATTTTCTTTTGGATATTGTAACCGTTGAAAGCTATTTTATTTTACCAACATGACTACATTTTGTTTTACCCCGTTGTTAATATATAAATTTATTGGTGGTATGTGAACCGTTGAAAGTAGCGTCTTGTGATTTTAATGATATCATCTTGTGATTTCTATATATATCTCTATCAATATGCTAATGTTGTATTAATATGATAATTCAATGCATATTATTTTATAACAGTTATTTCTATTGTTGGCATCTATTTTTTGTTTTGGCAGCACTGTATTGGGCATCATGGCTTCAAGTGCAAGTGGTGGTTCGAAACAACAAACGTCATCAACACCGCAACAAACATCATCCACTCCGCATCAAGAAAATAAAAAGAAGCAAGAATAAATGGATAAAAAGTCTAAATAATTACAATATATGACCTAAGATGGTAAAATGAGAGTCACCGTTCAAGTGGATGGGAGTGTAGTCGGTCCATGGAGTGGGATATGGAGCACTCGTGTTGGTGATCTTGTTAGATCTTATATTCCGATTAGTTACGAAGATTGGAGAGTTGTGCCAAACAATTAAAAAGATGATGTTTGGAATGATTTAATGGTAGGATTTGAGTGATGTTGAACCGGAGGTGGCTCGCCCGCTGATGGAGAAACGGTTTGCACAGAAGTTTAGGACACAAAAAAGTAATATGAGATGTTTTTTGCCTACCGAAGACAAGCCTGGAGTCCTACCGGAAGGTGTTGATCCCAACATATGGATATTATTTTGTGAGAACGAAAGGAAAGCAAAAAAGAAGTCACAAAACATTCAAAATGCTAAGAATCGAACCAATTTAGAATATTCGCATACACTTGGGCGTCGCACCTATGCTGCTTTGCAATATGAAATGGTATGTATTATAAAGTTTTTCAAATATCAACACTGCTTTTGTGTATAACATGTGATATTTAAATTGCAGGTTCAATCGAACCCAGAAGAAGAATTAACGCGAGTAGACACATGGCTTGCGGGACACGAGGACAAAACGGGGAATGCCTTAAACAGTGCTAAGCTTTACTATGTTCGTATTTACATGAAAAGTAATAATATTTTTAGTATTATTTATTGCGTTTATTAATGAAATTTTCTCATTTGATAGGATAAAGTAAAGGATGCGATGGAGAAAATAAAGAGAGAGAGTGGAGAGGGTAGTAGCAAGAGCCAATGCATAGAGAATGATGAGTTGATAGAGTTTTTTGGGAAGGAGAAAAAGGGAGGAGTTCGTGGAGTTTGTCCCCTAATTTCGAAGAAGTAGTTGATGCATTTAGGGGTGACAAATGCCAAACTTAAACAAAGAAAGAAGGCAAATGATGATGTGGATGCATTGAAGGAAGATATCATCTCTTCCGTCAATAGAAGATTTGAGGGAAATAACACACAAATTTTGGTATATATGTATTTTATATAATTTCATTTATTAAAAAGACTTATTTAGATATAACAGATATTAACTTACTATTGTTTGATCCGTTTTTTCATAGGATGCTATAGAACGTTTGGTTGATGCCTTCAATGCTCAAAACGGAAAGGGTCCACCAATCATACCGATAAGTGATCATGCATCCAATACAAGTCTACAACATAGGAATCTCTGTCAAAATTTGGATAATGTTTTTGCATCCGCTTCTCTTTCTGTTTGCGTGACCACACCTTCTCTTACCAACAATCCCAAAGTAATCTTGCTTGATAGGTATAATGAAGAACTGGCAAAGGGGTATGTCGTGACAGATGCAACAAAGGATATATGTCATGGTAAGCGAGTTGGAGTCGGGGAGAGGAAATTATATGTGGAGGAAGTGATGAAGCCGGATTCTAGGTTGTTTGATGCTCCTCAAGGTGACCAATTCACTTTTGCTGACCTAGTCTTGGGGGGATATTTGATTTGGCTGGATTGTTGGCTTAAATATGTTTAGTTTATGTTATGAACTTTGTTTGAGCTATCTATATGTGGACTTAGTTTGCATTATGCATTTGTTATGAACTTTTTTTGAGTTATCTATATTTGGACTTAATTTGCAATATGTGTCGTTGTGAACTTTGTTTGGATCTATCTATATTTGATTTAGAATTAATTTGGACTGTCTTTTTTTATTGTAAAACCCCTTTTAACTCCGCCATTGCTAATATTTATTTGAGCATTGCCGGTCCCAAGCCCGGATAAAGGAGGAGGGAAAGGTCATTGATTTGGTTTCTTTATTCTCATTCTTCATTTTTCTTTTCTTTCTATCACAAATGTCATTCATTTTGCTTTTCTTTATGCAGGGACTCAGAAATCAAATGAGATGCTTGGTCATTTTCAAAATAAGGGATATGTTCATATAGAGAGAAACCATTTAGTACATGATCTTAAAATTATTACAGTTTTAGACCTTATTTTAACCCCAGAGTGCTTGTTAGAGGACTACTTATGGATATTGTTATGCAAAGTGCTTGCCAGGATTATCTTCGGAGGTTTTAAATCGTGTTGTTGAGATCTTGAAATTTTTCAATACGAGGACATGTTAGCTTGTTCTTGGCGCCGGTACCATGCAGGTAGTTTATTTAACCCATAGGAGTAACTTTGCATTATTACATCAGTGGTAAACTACTTACTAACCAACCACTGAGTGATTTTATCTGATCATAATTACTCTTGTTTGTATTTCTATTACATATTACAGAATTTGTATTTCTACTTAAACGCTTTTCTATTACATATTACAGAACAATTTACTTTGTACACTTTTTTTCAAACAATATACACTACACACTTTTTAAATGGAGTGATACATATTATTATGGCCAACAAAGAGTTTATTGCTATAATAATTAATTTAAAACTCATCAAATGGATTGCTTTGAACAAGAAGTAGATGTATCTGAATACTACTTTGAACAGGAGTTTATTGTTGCAGATAATGTTGACTCTGCTGGTGTTGTCCCCTACCTTGTTACTCCAATAGATGTATCTCCTACCCTTGGCCATGCCCCTACTTCAGTTGGTCAGCATACCCCAGTTATCGATATTCCTATTTTCGTGAGTGCTCATTGATTTGAAATGAAAATTTGAAACATGTATGTCACCTGTGTTTAAATTAAAATCAACACGTTCAATTTCTTCTTATAAATGTACACCACAAGCCTTAAATTTTTATTGTCACTTAAATGACTCATTATAAACCTCACTTTGTAAGCTTCTTGTATAATTCTTATTCATGAAGTGGATGATTTATGTTTAAAAAGAAATCAAATATATTATTTTGAAGTTGAAGGACATTCATAGCAGTAAACCTCACTTCAAATATTTTTTTTTGAAGCTAGATGCTTGGAATTTGAACTATAGAAACTGTCAGACCTACAATGATGCTCCTGAAACCGATTTGGGGACTGATCATTGTTTTTAACTTCAGTTAGCTCCCTGCTTAGGAATGCATTCTTGATTTCAAAACAAACTACTGTGCGTGATCGGTAATTGCTGTTCTGAATGTGCTCCTATTAGCTATTCTTGATTTCATAAGAAACTACTGCCCATGTCTTTCATTTTTTTCATTGCTGTTCTGAATGTGATCCTATTAGATATTCTCTGAATTTCTTGTGGTTTTGTTTTCAAACTTCCCAAACAGAGCAGAGAATACTACTATTCTTGCTGGTCTGATTTAGAAAACAAATGCTCAGGAAATGAAGTTGATTATTATGATCATTCTTAAAGGTTCAGAAATTACTATGAAGATTTTAGGTCTTTCGTTGCTTCTAGTGTGTTTAAACTATTACTTTTTTCTTTTCTCTTCCCTCCTCAGATCTGTAGTTGGGAATCAGTGAAAAAAGCATCTTCTACGAATTTCATCCAGTTCAATATCACATGTGATTTAAAATTAGTTTGTGAAAAAATTATTGATCGAAGTCAACGACATAAACGTCAGGTATGCTCAAGTATTCAATTGAATACGTACTCATCTTCTGCAGCCATGTTGCACGGTAGTATGTATCTGATGTATTTGGAGAGTTTCTTGAAATATGCTTGGTTTGAGCAACAATGCTTATCATGTCATATCTGATTTCATCCTGTATATATAAGGCTAGTGGATATATAGTTCAAGATTGTTTCACTAATTATTCAGAGGGTATCATTAGCCAAGGAATTTAGTCAACTGGGAGTTTGGGCCTCTTTGTAATCGAAGGTCTCCGGTTCGAACCCGAGCGACGCCAAACTTCTTTCATTTTTTGTACTCATATCTTTACGAGCGATTTGATTGTGGTATATTCTTCTTCTTTAATATTGGATTCTCACTTTTTCCACTTAACATCGTCGGTACTAATATTGTCTTTTACATGCTCAGTTTTTCATCAATACTGTCTCACACTCAAAATCTCAATCCACAATATTTATATTTGCATATATTCATTTTCTTCAGTTTCATCCGTTTTAGATTGATTACAATTGTTCTATTTTTTCATCAGTAACAGTCATTACTCACTCTCAAATCTCAATTTGCACAAATACAGATACAAAGGAGAAAAAAGAAGAAGACATCCTCAAACAGAACCAGATCCAAGGTATTAAACTATCACTTATATGTGTGTGTGTAAATTATCATTTTGTTTTTATGTTTTTATCATTTTAGACTCTTTACTGCAATAGACAAGCTCATTTTTCCCAATCAACACTGTCGATAGATACTCTCGAACCTCAATATGCCAAAAAAATTAACCAATTCAAAATTTCGATACATATTTATGTGCGTGTGTAAATACATGTTCAGTTTTTCAATTAATTCTATCATTGCACATACTCTAAATCTCAATTTGTCAAAAACCTGTAACAAATATATATATAGATGCTCAATTTTGAATCAATACTGTCAATAATCACTCTTAAATCTCAATTTGTAGCAACAACATCAGCACCAGCTGAAGCCCACCAGATGTGGCCGTTTCCCACTGCACAAACTGTCTGCGAACACGTTGTAGGCCCCTTTGCATTTCATGCCCAGGTTTAACATTCTGGGGAATTTTAATTTTCAAGGCGGATGAGCAAGTTCATTGCAATTGGGGTCCATATTGATGCAGAAACAACCACCTTCTCAACATCTTGGGCTGGGAATGTCGGAGAGTAATCTGGGCATGTTGGCTGATCTCAATGCATATTCTAGAGTTGGTTTGAATATGAATTCTGAAATTAATGAGAAGCCCGTATACGTTTTTTCTTACTCATTTCCCTCCCCCAAAGACCTAATTTCGCAGCCCTCCCGCCATTCTTCTTCTCAATCCTCACTGCAAATAACGCAAACAACAGGTAACCCTAATATTTTGTTCTTCAACTCAGTTCATCTTCTTTTAACTTTATGTGAAGGTTCACTCTCGAGTATTATATCTTGTGTCTCGTGTTATAAGTATGTCCATTTTCATTCTTAGTTATGAGTTAAGAAAATTTGATCCGCTAAGAACCAGTCTATCTCTTAACATTTTGAGTTTAAGTTTATTGTATTATATTTACCAAGGTATCACACATGTTCGTTATGATACTAATTTGTGGAGTTTTCAGTATTAGAGAAGGAGTGAAGACATCACTGTTATTTTTTAATAGAATTTTGTTAATTTGATAAGGTTAAGAAGATTACCTGAGAATTTAATAGAATTTTGGTTCTGTGACTAATTGTCTGTCTTTATTTTTTCTTTTCATTTTCTCATGCAAGATTCTCGTAAATATACAACAATAGTTGAGGATTGTTGTTGTGATCATGAGACAGTAGAGTCCTAATGAGGCGGTTTTGAATCCTTTGCTATAAGATCTTGTTACCACGCCATTTTTGCGATACTTTAAGCTCTTTTTACTATCTTTAGAAGTTTGTGAATTTCCAAATCTAAATAGCAATTTGATTTTTTATGACCAAGTAATATTAGAACTAGTTATGGCGTGTTTCAGGTAAGTTGGACAAAGTATAAGTTCTCATGGCGAGGGAGAGAAGCAAGGAATAATAATATACGTGTGACCCCTGTTACTCATGAGCTGGCAGATGTGTCTGCTAGGCTGGAAGACATGGAGAAATCCATGTACAAATTCCTTGATTTTACAGAACGTGGTGATATAAAATATGTATGCACTGTGATAAAATCCATGGAGGAGTACAAGACTGCCATTACCACCAATGCTAAGGTGGCCTGCCTTATCTACGACAAACTCACTAGCGCATCTCAAGTATTAACTTCTTCTTGGAATCAATGAAAACCTATAGTTGTATATCAGTTTGTATAGTTAGTCCTAGCACACGAAATTTATTTTATCAGGCTTTTATCGTAGGAAACATAGGTAAGAATTTGATGCATCTGGTTCCCTTGTAACAGTTTCCCATTTTAATTCCATGGGCTTCCAAACAGTTCCCTTGTGATCGTATATTTACACGCGTAATTTATGATTTTTTGAATTGCTAATTAGCTCATTTGGGATGTTACTTTTTTCTGTTTTTGCAGTGTTGGTGTTAAGAAATCAAATGATGTTACACTTTGAGTATGGATCGACTCTGCTTGTGCAGAAATTAAGATCGACCTGTGCAGAAATTAAGTTCTACTGAATCGTGTTTGGATAATAAGGATCGACTCAGATAAATCTTATTCTATGGTCGGCACAGGCTCGTCCTGGGAAATAGTAGATACCAGTCTCCCCATCCGCTTCCGTGATTGAATTCCCCCTCACCAGAATTACGGAGAATGGTAAATACCAAAAGGTATTGTGTAAAATGCTTGTATTTCATTAAGTTGTATAAGTTTGGTGTTATGATTACCCTGCAGCCTATGATAGATGGTTCCAAGATTGATGAATATAAGTTCAAGTTGGGTTTTTATCTAGCCAGCTAAAATAGTAAAGTCTTTTTTTTTTAATTAAAGAAGGTTTCAATTGTGATTTAGTTTCTTAAATGGTGCAGTGCATGACAGTCAATATCAATATTGGAGCTTTGGTGGCCCTCATCTTTTTGTCCTCAGTTGTTTGTTGGTTGCCGTTTTGGCTTGGCGCAGTATGTGGTCCTGCTTATGGTTCATCTTAGGATGATTTGTCTCGATTATTGGGTTCTTGGTTTGCTATCGTTCACGCTGTTTCACACTAGATCTGGCATGTTCACCATGGGCACTGTGTTGCCACAGTGGAGTTTTGTGCCGCAATGGATGCGGTTTTCAGATTGGTCATTGGATCTTTTCCCGTTAGATTCGTGGGCCCTTTTGGGCCAGATCTTGCTGAATGGACTTTCCCTTCTTGGATGCTGCATATTTTGGGCCTCTTTCTATGGGTCGGTGTGTCTCCCTCTTTGGGTGGGTTTGATAGTTATATTTTTCCTTTTTTGGGATGCCTTTGTTTAGGGCTTGTTTTCCTTTCAACGACTGTTTTTTCGCTTTGTATTGTTTTTTTATTTCTGTATTTTGTTCGATCTGATTGGGGCTTCACACCCCAAGTGTCACATTACTATTTTGAGATGTATGTTCTTTTGGCTCCTGTCTCTTGTTGGCTACTTGCATTATGTTCACTAGTCACGGGAGGGTATGCCCGGTCTATTGTTGTACTTATTTTTATTTATTTATACATTTTATATATGGAAAATGTAGTAAAGTTGAAAGGAGGGATCTCTGGCATTATCATTAACTCTCGTGAAAAAGTTGGAGGTAATGAGATGGATTTGCGGAGGCTCCTTGAAAAATATTTTTTTAAAAATATGTACTAAGATTAGTAACATAATTTTACCGTTACTAATTATAAATTCCGTTACTAATTTTGAACTTTTTGTTACTATCAGTAACGGAATTTGTCCGTTACTAATTTTGAATTTTCCGTTACTATTAGTAACACAACTTTAGCGTTATTAATTTTGAATTTTACCGTTACTATTAGTAACAGAACTTTACCGTTACGGATTTTGAATTTTACCGTTACTCATTAGTAACATAATTTTACCGTTACTAAATTAGAATTTTACCGTTACTATTAGTAACAAAATTTTACCGTTGCTAATTTTAATTTTTCCGTTACTATTAGTAACCGAATTTTACCGTTACTAGCTTCGTGCCCCACGCCTTTTTTCTAACGAAAAAATTGTGTTACTAATATTTTTAGTAATGGTAAAATTGTGTTACTAATTCCGTGTTTTGGTGTAGTGCTAATTGATTTAAAACAGACAAATTATTCAAACAGAGTTCAAACACTACTATTCATTCAAAACAATGTACTAATATTCAAAATAGACAATTGATACATTCAAAATAGATTACTAATTGATTCAAAACAGATTACTAATATTCAAAACAAATTTCAAACACTGCTAATTGTTCACTTTGAAAATTTGTTCAAAATTTTCAAGACAAAACACTCCGAATCACTTAAGGCAAAGACAAAGTAGTGGCCAAACCACCCAAGATTTATCGACATCCTTAATAGTGTCTGCCCCATGACTTCGATGATAAAATGAATGATTCTCTTATCCTGGATCAACACTACTAACGTAAACCTGACGTTCAAATATCAACAGTTGATGGCTATGCACCACCGTTCTAGTAGAAGCTGAAGCAACAACTTGTCCACTTACAATCTTCATTTGACTTAAAAAATCTAATAATTCGACATATGGATCATGTGGAGGATCAGTTAAATCTCCAAAGTCTGGCACAATTGAATATCCAAAGTTTGGCTTAGTTGACGGATGTGGGTTAGGAGTATAATTGCGAGGACCTGGATTTGGTATTTTGAGTCCATTAATTTCAAAAGCACTTAAAATCATGGTAACAGATGATTTGAGAAATGCCATATCCTCATCGTGTTTTTCTTCTCGTGTCTTTGGTCTAGTCAACTATGATACTATAGGACAATGGAGTTAAGTTTACTTTTGGACACGGGTCCAACACCATGATTTCCCCCCTAATGTCTTTTCCTCTAAAGGCAGTTAATGCATCCGTATCAATACTGATTTGGCTTGAAGAACCTTGACTACTTCTCAGCTCACTCAATTTTTATTGCAAAATTATTGATGAACCGATTAAAACCATGGAACGACTAAACTTGAATTTAATTATTACAACTGAGATTACAAAACTCACCATATCATCATCTACCCCTAGGTGAAACTCCCCATTTATTTGCTTACGACTTTCAATATACACTTCCGAACGATCAACAAGTCATTTATTTTTAAGAACCTACAAATTAATTTTGCATTAACTAGTTGAGAAAAACATATTATATATATATATACACATTAAAATAAGAAAGTGTGTATACCATCTCCTCGATTTTCCCAGTATATGACATCCAACCAGGACAATGGACGTCAGTCTTTTTAGCCTCGTTCACCCAACCTTGGTGTCTTTGTTTTAATTTTGACTCAAATGCTTCGTGCAAGATGAATTCATTCCACTCATAGACAGGGATATGCTCTTTCTCTGGTACTTGATCCTTTAGGGGCTTTATCCCATTACCGTCTAACCTTTAAAATAAGCCGAGTGAAGGTTAATTCTAAACGTCTTCATTAAATACCAATGTCTTTCATGGACCCCTCCTTCTGGTCGGCTGAAATATTAAACTCCTTCATGAGCGTATTCCACAAGTCATCCTTTTTTGACTTACTCAACCGTATCCCAATTCTCATATTTTAAGTCGATACATGATTTTAACAAAGACAAGGCTCGAGATCTCAAAGGATTCTTGCCACCTATTAGAAAACCAAATAGGTTAAGGGAAACCTCAGCACGAGAATCAATGCCATAATTTTCATCATGACTTGAACTTTCTGGCCTGCATGATGGAATTGCATTCTCGGACGCCATTTTATGCATTTATATATTTATGCATCTGTCCATATATTAATACAAGAGTAAGGAAATAATATAAAAATATATAATATAAGTTATAACATTTCAACATATTCTAAAAGTTTTGATGATTCGACTTTTGACATCATTTCACGCAAAGTTTTTATTGGCCATGCCCGCGGAAGTGTGTTGAAAATTGAATTTCTAACACTAAACATGTTAGGACGTATGCCTTCTCTCCTTAGCCGGTAATATATGTTAATTTCGTTATCCATATGTTTTCTCATGGTAGAGTTTAAATGTATCCTAATCCTCCTCAGTTCTATCCACAAAGGATGGATTTTTCTTTCTTCGAGTTATAAAAACTGTACTAACTGCATCGCATTACTTGGATTGTGGTTTATGAAAACCCTTTCAACTGCTTCATCCCAACTTGGAGGTAGTGTGCGTATTATTGATTGAAATAAATATGCTTCACATATGTTCCACCCATGATCTCACAAGTAATTGCATTGTTTGATTTTTCTATAGTTGTGCCGATAAATTGATGTGTTCTCTATAAAAGACCTGTTTTGAAAGTCGTTGCATGTATATACAATATATGACATCTTGGAAAAAGTAATAATAAACTTGTGAACAAAAGGAACTATGAATATTTGGTACTAAATAATTGAAACATGCTATTATACATAACTTTGAAGTCAACATTTAAAACAACAGAACATGCTACAGTTAAACATCTACTCCTCTAATGTGTCTAATAATTTCTTTAATTCTGGGTTGTCATCCAGAATAGACTGAATCTCGATAGGTGCCTCTATGTCGTCTATTGATGTAGTAAAGTTCTTAGGGGAATGTACAACAATAGCCCATGCATCGTTGTTAGGGCTCTTTGCATAAAACACTTGCTTTAAGTTTTAGAATGCACAAACGAATGGCTCGTCATTCACATTATCTTTACTCTTCAACTTGGACAAATCAACCTTCACCATGTGGGTGTCAGGGTCGACCATACATGCATTCTTGTCCTCCACTCTCACCCAATCACAGCAAAATACAAGTACCCTGAATGGTATATACTCTAATAACACAATTTGTTTTATAATCCCATAATACATCATCTCAGCTTCTATCAAGTTTTTATCTTTCACGCTTTCCCTGAAATGAGTTAATGTTCTATATGAAATGCCGCTATTTTGTTTCCCACTGAGTTTTAGATCGTGTGTGCTTGAGGAGAACACAAAACCATTGGCACGATATTGTCCAAACTCATTGGCTACCAAACTAGGCCCATTTGCTAGACGTCCACGCCTCGTCGATACTTCACCAACTTTTAATAACTAAAACCAAAAAAGTATTGGCATTGTGAAATGTTGCAAAGATAGTAAATAAATGTGAGGTATTACTGTAGTCACCTCGAAAGATACCCAGTGCCTAAGGTCATTGTCTGCACTCGTGCCTCCCTTCCTCCTCTTGGCATGCCCACACTCATTATATTGCCTAGGTTAAAAACATCAATATTAACTTCTTATGAATATAACATCGAATATATTACATTATTTTACAAAAGATTTTAAATAAACTCACATTTTCCATTTATCTATGTCTTCATGCGCCTCGAATACATATCGATCCATATGGTTATATTATGTACTTGTTGGCTTCACTACCTTCCCCTTCCCAAGAGCCTCCTCTTCTGTCAACTCTTCTAATTCACCGAAAAAGCGCTCACGACCTCCAATTTTTGGGTTCGGCATATATTGCTTTGCATACAAGGAAGCCTCTTCCATAATGTTCAGCAATGGACCCCTCAACATACCATGTATTCTTAACGTAATCTTTAAAAGTTTTCATTAATCGTTCGAACGAATACATCCATCTGTACTTTACTGGTCCACTAGAAAATCGCTTCATCGCATAAATGCACTACAAGGTGGATGCTTATGTCAAAGAATGAGGGAGTAAAGTATTTTTCCAAAACATATGTAGCCTCAGCCAAATTTTCTTTCGCTGCCATTATGTGCTTCCTGTTGACAAGTTTCTCACACAACAAGGAGAAACATAAGGTAATATATAGAATGGCCCTTCGAAGATCCTTGTGTTCTGAAAAATAGTGCCCAAACAACAGAGGGACAAGTTGCATTATCACATACTAATCGTGAGACTTGCACTTTTTCAAATCTTTTGTTGCGTCGTAGACAACACTGCATAAATTGGATAAGAAATTAGAAGGCACCTTCAAGCCTTTTAATGTTTCTAAGAACATATTTCTTTCTTTAATGCTCGAAGTATAAGATGCAATAGGCATATGCTTTTTTCCAGTTTTTGGATCTTCTTTCAACCATAATGATCTTCTAATCTTCAAATCACGAAGATCTTCGCGGGCTTTTTTTACATCCTTAGAATGAGAACCACCAATGCATGTACTTACAAGGTGCTCGATAATATTTTTCTCAGCGTGCATAATGTCTATCATGTGTCACACATGATGCTCCTTCTAGTATGGCAAATCAAACATTATCGATCTCCTCGACTACGCCTTCTTCACATCAACATCCTTTCTTTACGCTTCTGGGCCAAAGTTATGGTATGTTTCCCCCTCAACTTTTGATCAGCCTTTAATGACCTTTCTTCAATTTTCAAACCAGAAAGTCTTAGTGGAGGTGTCCTCGTTTCGGTGCCTTCTGGGATAAAATTGCTTCGTATTGACCTGAATTTGTGATTTTGGGGCATAAATCTCCGATGACTATGATAAAAAAGTTTACCACTTTTCTTAAGCTAGTTGGCTTCAGTCTCCTCTCCACAAATAGGACAACCCAGGTAACTATGTACATTGCACCCAGATAAGGTCCCATAAGCAGGAAAATCATGAATTGCCCATATCAATATAGCGCTCAAAGTGAATTCCTCCTTTTTGTACGAGTCGAATGCTCTAAGACCTTCAACCCATAACTCATTCAATTCATTTATTAGTGGTGCTAAGAAAATATCAATGTCACTACTCGGTTCTTTTGGACCTGGTATCAATAACAACAAAATTGAGAACTTCTTTCTCATGCACAACAACGGGGGCAAATTTAAAGGCGCCGTAAACACCGACCATATACTTTTATCAGTGCTCAATTTTCCAAACGGGTTAAACCCATTGGTTGATATCCTGAGGTGAACGTTGCGTATTTCTTTAGCAAAGTCCGGGTATCGCTGATTTGCAGATTTCCACACATATGAATCAATCGAATGTTGCATAAGATTCTCACCTACCTCCGCTCGGCCATGACAAGCCATTGCCTCTGCTATCCAAGGTATAGTGTAAAGTCTCTTCAATAGAGGACTTAAAAGGGAAATATTTTAACACCTTCTTAGGTATTTGTGTATCTACTTTCAATAAACTACTACACCAAAACTCGTGAATGGTCACGGCCAAAATCCCTGACCAAGACTGTGGGTCGCAGACTTAGGCCATGACCATTTTGGGCGCGACCAATTTCATGGGTCGTGGCCCAAGTCCGTGACCAAAAAATGGTCACGGCTCGCAGGGGTCAAGGCAGATGGTCGCGGAATTGTCCCGTGACCCATATCGCGATGGGAAAAAA
Source organism: Sambucus nigra (assembly GCA_949130495.1). Lineage (NCBI taxonomy): Eukaryota > Viridiplantae > Streptophyta > Magnoliopsida > Dipsacales > Adoxaceae > Sambucus > Sambucus nigra. The sequence continues at coordinate 301,039,864 of OX422207.1, read as the reverse complement.
ATGGTCGCGGCCAAAGTCTATGACCCACACCGCGACGAAAAAAAGGAAAAAAATGATCGCGGCCCAAGTCCGTGACCCACAACCGTAACAAAAATTGGTCGCGGACAAAGTTCGTGACCCACACCGCGATGAAAAAAAAAGGAAAAAAATGGTGGTGGCCAAAGTCCGTGACCCCCAACCGTGGCAGAAAATGGTCGTGGCCAAAGTCCGTGACCTACACCGTAATGAAAAAAAAGGAAAAAAATGGTCGCGGACTTTGGCCGCGACAATTTTTGGTCACGGTTGGGGGTCACGGACTTTGGCCGCGACCATTTTTATCCTCGACGAAAAAAAATAAAAATAGTCACGGACAAAGCCCTTGACCATATTTAACTACAATTTTTTAAAAAAATATCTTTTTTTGGTCCAATCCTAAAATTGGGGGTCCTGTGACTGCACAGTCGGTTGCTACGTGTAACGTTGGACGTGTACGAGGTGTTAAAAATATTTATTATTGGCAAAATAATAATAAAAAATCCCAAATTGCGAATCGGGAACGTTGTTAATAAACTAATATATATACAAACTTAAAAATATTACACGTCTTATTAATTCACAGACCAAAAAATAATTGGGCAGAGTTTACTCTATTTTCTGGACATTGCAAACCTGTAAATATAAAACCTGCCTATTATAAACCCCGCACAATCATAAATTTAACAATCAAATTATAAAAGCCCGAACGACCATAAAACTAAACAATAAAATAATAAGATCCCGCACGTTTGTAACACATAAAAAATATAATCCTGAATATCCACAACATTATATAAATAATCTTCATGTTGTAAACCATTGCCTCCTTCATTTGTTCCACGTGCAAAAAACCAAACGATACAATGTTATCGTGCAAATGATAGGATACAAAAAAAATGATATCCGTAACCAAGTAGTTTAACAAAAAAATTATTCAAGCCGAAAAATTGCATATATGAGTTATAATTATCAACATATCAATTCCTACGAGTACATTTGTTCCGTACGAGGTGTCAGTGCCACTCATGGAACTGTTTCGGGGTTACCCCTCTAGCGTCATGTTTTTAAGCCTAAGTTTAGACATTTTCAAATTATAGTCGTATTCTTAAACCGGGAGTCCCGTTATTGTATGAAGCCCCGTGATCGCACAGTCAGTTCCTACGAGTCACATTAGTCCCTTGCGAGGTGTTGGTACCCCTCACGGGGCCGTTCGGAGGCTGTTTCGAGTTTTCGCCTCCAACGCCATGATTTTAAGCCTAAGTCCTGATATTTTCAAATTATCCTCGTGTATTCAAATTGGGAGTCCCGTGATCCCACGGTCAGTTCCTACGAGTTACATTGGTCCCGTGTGAGGTGTTGGTGCCTTTCACGGGACCATTAGGGGGTTGTCTCGAGTTTTCGCCCTCTAATGCCATGTTTTTACGCCTAAGTTTATAAATTTGCAAATTATCATTGTATTCTCAAACCGGGAGTCCCGTGATCACGCGGTAAATTCCTATGAGTTACATTGATCCCATATGAGGTGTTGATGCCACTCATGGGGCCCTTCGGGGGTTGTTTTGGGTTTTCACCCACTAACGCCATGTTTTTAAGCCTAAGTCTAGAAATATACAAATTATCGTCGTATTCTTAAACTGGGAGTCCTGTGATCATGCAGTCAGTTCCTACGAGTTACATTGGTCCCCTGTGAGGTGTTAGTGCCACTCACGGGGCCCTTCGGGGGATATTTCGGGTTTTCACCCACTAACGCCATGTTTTGCTTAAGTCCTGATATTTTTAAATTATTGTCATATTCTCAAATCGGGAGTCCCGTGATCACGAGGTCAGTTTTTACGATTTACATTCGTCCCGTGAGAGGTGTTGGTGTCACTCACGGAGCCGTTCGGGGACTGTTTCAGGTTTTCACCCACTAACGCCATGTTTTTAAGCCTAAGTATAAAAATATGAAAATTATCGTCGTATTCCCAAACCGGGAGTCCCGTGATCTCGTGGTCAGTTCTTACGAGTTATATTGGTCCTGTGCGAGGTGTTGGTTCCACTCACGGGGCCGTTTGGGGGTTGTTTCGTGTTTTCACCCACTAACGTCATGTTTTAAGACGAAGTCTTAAAATATGCAAATTATCATCGTATTCTCAAATCGGGAGTCCCGTGATCGCGCGGTTAGTTCATACAAGTTACATTCATCCCCTGCGAGGTGTTAGTGTCACTCACGAGGCTGTTTCGAGTTTTCACCCATTAACGCCATGTTTTGCTTAAGTCCTGATATTTTTAAATTATCGTCGTATTCTCAAAATGGGAGTCCCTTGATCACGCGATCAGTTCCTACAAGTTACATTGGTCCCGTGCGAGGTGTTGGTGCCACTCACGAGGCCGTTCGGGGGTTGTTTAAGGTTTTCACCCACTAACGCCATGTTTTTAAGCCTAAATCTAGAAATATGTAAATTATTATCATATTCTCAAACCAGGAGTCCTGTGATCGCACGGTCAGTTCCTACGAGTTACAGTCATCCTGTGCGAGGTGTTGGTGCCACTCACGGGACCGTTTGGGAGCTGTTTCGGGTTTTCACCCACTAACGCCATGTTTTAAAGCCTAAGTCTAGAAATATGAAAATTATCATCGTGTTCTCAAATCGAGAGTCATGTGATCGCGCGGTCAGTTACTACTAGTTACATTGGTCCCGTACGAGGTGCTGGTGCCACTCATGGGGCCGTTCGGGGGTTGTTTCGAGTTTTCACTCACTAACGCCATGTTTTGCTTTAGTCTTAAAATTTTTAAATTATCGTCATATTCTGTCTCGTGATCGTGCGGTAAGTTCCTACGAGTTACATTGATCTCGTGCGAGGTGTTGGTGCCACTCACGGGTTCGTTCGGGGGCTATTACTCACATAATATAACCATAAAAGTCGGGTTAAGAATGTTAATACAAGAAATCTCATATTTGAAACAAAAAATGATTATTTGAAAGAAAAAAAATTAAAATACCTTACCTTAGAGTTATGTATGAGATACACGTAAAATCTGATGTTCAAACTCAGATTACCTTATCGATCTTGTAAAACCATCATCCAAAACCTTGATTTAACCCTAAAACAAAATAAACACACAAATATTGGCTTGAATGATAACCAAATGCCCTAAAAGAGTAAAATTCTACAATACTTAAATTGAACCTTCCTTTACAACTAATACCAATAAATATCACACAACAATTAGAAATTGGGGATAATCGAGATCTCATGATGATATATGTCTACCTTGCAGGGACGATTCTTTATGATAATATAACCTACCTTGCGAATAGCACCGACTTGTTGACAATTATTTATGTATTTGTGTTTTTTTAAGGTCATCACTTAATCTCTCAAACTGTAATAAATGAAAATACTATAAAAAATTTATATTATTGTCTACATATATGGAAACAAGATTAATTAAACAATAAATTTATAATAAAAAATAACTACTAAATTGAATTTGTTTTTCATAAAAATATACTAAATAGTAGACATGTCAATGGGTCGTGTTCGGTCGTGTGCGGGTCGGGTACGGGTAGAGCAATAAAAGTCTCATGTGGTAAAAAGTATTTGTAAAAAAATAAAAATAAAAATAAAATGAATGTAAATTGAAGACAACTCAAAGCCCACAAAACATATAAGAAATGGAAAAAAAAAAAAAAAAAAAAAACTAACCAAAGATTTGTATTCAACAATTTCATTACCCTCTAACCCTCAATCACCACCCCCACTCCCATTAACCCGCCGTTTCAGCCATCCCCCACCCTAAAACCCATTGGAATTGTAACGCACCCCAACTTAACCCCTCGAGTCATAACCCACCCCAACCCGCAAAATCCAATCGAAATCGCAACCCACCCTCCCACCTTAACTAAAAAAATCATATTTGAAATTCATAAATCCACTAACCCAATTGAAACCCAAATACAAATCAAAACCTAAATATGTAGAAACCTAAATATGTAGATATATGAATCAAAAACTAAATATGTAGAAATACCATCAGCGTTTAATCAAAAACTAAATATGTAGATAATTTGACAATATACTTAATTGGTAATGAGAATGAAGAAACCATGCAATATGAAATTTTATGTTATGAGCAAAACACAACAAATTAATAGAAAATCTATTTGCTTAGAGTTTTTTTACCTCGACAATCATCCCATTGCCACAAAATCACGGCTGACACTACAGTGTTTGACGAGAGAGAGAGAGAGAGATACAGGGACAAAACCACACAAAGCATGGGCGCCAACGTTTGATGATATAGGGAGACACCAAATGTAAAGAAGCCATACCATTAGTTTTATGTAATGCAAGAAGTCAATAAATCCAAATTAGAAGAATAATTAAAAGCCACCGGGATAAGGTATCCTTAAAGTATACTGTGACGGTTTTTCATACCTAATATCGGATAAAATTTAGCAAGTGGAGCGATGGTAAAATTGGGGATCCATGATCTCTTAGATAATGATTACCGATTTCAAAATACTTTACAGTTTTTAAGTAAGACGTTAGTAGATGTTGGTTTTTTCGTTACTTCCCAAGTTCATCTACCAGTGTATTTAAGAAAAAATAAGTTGATGAGTTATACCTTTACGTTGCCAGCTTCTTTGACGGCATCAACAAGCTTGAGCTGTATAAGAATATTGTGACTCCTGAAATGGACCCCGGACATGGTGCAAATGACGATGTTTACTACTTTGACCACGTTCACAATACCATGGTGATCCGAAAATGATCCCACCACCAGCTGAGCACCCTGGGCCTTGAACGACAACATCATCTGTAATTTATCGATGTCAAGTTCGATCTCCGAGCGTTGGAGGACATAGGTTATACTCCTCTCTGCCAAGCTGAAATAAACAAAAACAAAAACAAATCAACCTAAAACAAATCATCAAACCAAAAAAAAAAACTCAACATGCTGAAACAAATAAAAACAAAAACCCAAATCAAATAAAAGTATGCTTTTTCCTTCTCGTGACTCCATTTCTGAAAAAAGATGCAGAATAATCCCTTTCGATCAATAACCCAAATCAAATGATTTGCTCAAATCGTCAAAATTAAAATCCTTTTATCTACCATTGCTCGTATGTACTGTGAACCCTTTTGGAACAGTAAAGTCTTTGCCAAATCAAAATCAACCGAACAATCCCAAAAGCTTATGGGGGAAGAGCGTGGAACTTAAAAAACACAGAAAAAGATAACCGAACAATTCCAAAAGTTTGTTTATCAAAATGATTGAAAAATGAGACAAGTAGCGAAACGAACACATCAAGTTCTTATTCAACATAAGGTTCAACAAATAGCAAAAAAAAAAAAAAACGAAACAACTAGAAAAAGGAAAATTAACTAACCTTGTGTTTATCATCAACATCAGTGTTTGACAATGTGGACGTAGTGGGGCCCGCATTCCAAAGGGAGAGATAAACAATCAGTGTTTGACGAGAGAGAAAAGCTTTAGTCGACCATAGCTTCGTCTTTGATGAGAGAGAGATAAGCGGGCAAATGAAAATGAAAAGGGAAAATCAAGCGCCTTTTTTTAGGAATGACATGGTCACGACCAAGAGACGTGACCCACCATCGCAACCCATAACCTCCTTAGAGCTCCTAATGCTACCTGATTGACGAAGAATGGTAACCTCCTACATCCGTGACCCCCATGCGCGACCAACAACTGATTTCAATTGAGGGATGGTCACGACCCATAGCCGCGACCCACACCAAGAAATGGTCACAGCCCCGAGCCGTGACCCCATATGTGTATGTTTTGTGGTTCGTCATGCCTATGGTCACGGTCCAAGTCTGTGACCCATCTGCGACCAAGCTTGGAGGAAATTTTGGCACGAATTTGGTGCCAAGATGGTCATGCCTTGGTCACGACCCAAGTCCATGACCCAGAATGGTCAAGGATTTGGTCCGTGACCACTTCCAGAGCATCCATGATTTAGTGTAGTATTTAATATGGTCACGTAAAAAATTGAGATGGTCACGGCCCAAGTCCGCGACCAGCTGGTCGCGGACTTGAGCCGTGACCAACTGGGCGTGACCATTCGCAGAATTTGGTGTAGTGAATATTTATTATGTACTATCATATTTTGTTCATATCTCTGTTCCTTACATATAGGACAAGCCCGTTTGTCTTTGTGCTCCTTATAGTATAAAACGCAATCATACTTGCAACAATGAATTGATTTGTATTTCAACCCAAACCTTTCAAATTATGCTTCATGATTGGATAATTGACTAGCAGTGTATTTTCTTTGGGAAGAAAATCTTTTGCCCAAAGGAGTATTGCCATCACACTTTTTCCAGACAAGCCAAATTTGGTCTTTAAGTTGTGCAACCCAACCATGGCATATAACATGGTGCGGTCGGGGTTAGAGTTATGGTATAATGGGGTTGCGGCTGCTTTTTTTAACCGTATATAATCCTTATCTTGGTCAAAATCGTTGTCAACATTATCCTCACAACCTAAACCATTATCTCTACAATCTTACTTTTCTTGTGCTACGTGCACTTCGTATGTATCATTTATGAGATCGCTTAACCTATCATGTGCTAACAAATCACTATCTGTGTGAACCATTTCCTTGACAAGTATTTCTTTTAGAATATACGTAAAATCCCTCTCCCCATGGAATTTCCAAAATGTGTAGTAAGCTTGCATACCATACTGAATCAAATGTAATTTTACATCCGCTCCTTTCAAACGTTTACCATTTCTACAACGAATACATGGGCATGGGATAATATCAGTTTTTATATCCTTCATTGCATAGTTCTCAAAGTCTTTCACCCCATTAACGTATACTTGCCCCAATCTAAAACTTTCACCCATCCACTCTTAATATTGTAGAAACCCCATTAATTCTACAGTACAAACAAATAGAAACTCAGTAAATTATAAAACTAAATGAGTATGTCCCTTATAATGAAAAATGCATACATATACATTGAGAGACATTTATTATATACTAAAAAAATGAAAATAAAAAACACACCTTAAAAAATACAACCCTCTTCCCCTTGAACCACCTAAACCTAAAATCTCACTCAAAGATTTCAAGACCCATTTCCGGCCACAAAACTCGAACGCAAACTCATCCTGCCCGAAATCAAAACCAGTTTGTACTTGGTATTTATACTCGGACCTGCTCTGATTTCAAAACAAAGAATCAAGCCATTTCCTATCCATACCCAAACAAATAAAACATCAGAATATTCAATTATTAGAATTTATGAATGAACCAATTAAAGAAAATATAGGATATGTTTTATGAAATTAAAGCAGTTGGGTAAATAAACCCAAAAAAACCCTAAATGCTACAAATGCCTATGGCCAACCAACTCAATGGCCACCTAAATGTTCAAATTCACCAGTCAACAAAAATTTAAGAACCCTATAAAATAATATAATCACTATTCGAAAGAATCAAAACCAAAAAGTAAGAAAATTACAAAAAATTAGTGGCAATAATCAGTAGCATTTTCCTTCATCATACATGATTGGGGATGAAATAGATTGAAAGAAAACCTTGAAACTTTGAAACCTTAAAAAAATTACGAAATAAAACTTGAACAAGTACCCAAATGAACAAAGCTTGAATCAATTCCCAAATAAACAAAATATGAATTATAGCCTTGAATCAGTAGCAATAATCGATTGGAACCTATTGGGGCTGAAAATAAACATCAATAACGACAAATGTTGTTGTGAAATCATACACAAACCTATATGTTCAAACATAAAACCTAAACATAAAACTCACAAGAACAACAATACCCAGAATCAACTTAAATCATCAATACCAGAACGGACCTAATATCATCAAAACCTAACCATTTCAACATATTTCTTAAATAAAAATACAATGATGTTTATTATTCCCCATCGGTTATATTTTGTATTATTTGAGTGCTAATACCGTTACGATTAGATTAAAATTAATGTCCGTGACACAAATAAAATTAAAATAAAATCAAAAACTCCCTTCCTTATTCGTACAATAAACCAGTGGTCATGCCACTTATAATATTAGACAACACAACACTATAAATTTTTCAATACCTGCATAATCATATTTCTAATAAATTTGACTCGTAATATAGTCTCGAATTATAATGATGACATAACCTCGAGTCTTTTTGGTAACGTTTCAGTATATATATTTTTAAAAGAAAATGACACCGGGTCAAATACACACTTAAAAAAATTGGATTACTCGTACGTGTTTGGAAAGTTATGTTTATGACTACACGTAACCGAGTATATATATATATATATATATATATATATATATGTTTATACCTCGAGAATCATTGGTTCAATATATGTTTATACCTCGAGAATCATTGGTTCAAAATCAGTCGATTTGGGGTATGTATATATTACTGTATTTTTGTTACTGTATATATAAACAAAAATACAGTAATATATACATACCCCAAATCGAATGATTTTGAACCAATGATTCTCGAGGTATAAACATATAAACACACACACACACACACACACACACACACACATATACATATATAATAACCAAAAATCAAAATTGGTAACAAAACCCGCCCCTGTTTGGGGTTTTCTGTTGCCGGCCACTACTATGGCAGGGTGGTGGTCGAAATCTACAAAATGAAATTTACAAAACCTAAAAACAAAAACAAAATTTACATTTTAACAAAATCTAAAACCTAAAATGAAATCTAAATACTCATAGCAAAATGTGAAATCGAAAACTCACAGCAAAGAGAGAGAGGGGCAAGAATTCTTCGCAGCAGCAAATAGAGAGGGGCAGGAGTTGTGAGAAGTGAGAGAGGAGAGAGAAGAGGGAAACTAAAGTAAGGTAAATTTTTTTGTGACCCCTCATAGATGTCACAAATAAAGCCTTAGGTTAAAATTTGTGACTGCCGGGAGCAGTTACAAATTTATGACTGTCCATAGCTGTTATAAATTAAGTTTTAGGCCAAAATTTATGACTGCTACTAGCAGTCACAAATTTAGAATTAGGCCAAAATTTGTGACTTCTCATAGCAGCTATAATTTTCTGATTGGTCATAAGAGTCATAAGTTAGGCCTACTAATAAATTTGTGAGTGCTTGTGACAGTTATAAATTTATGACTGCTTATAGGAGTCACAAATTAATTAAATGGCAATATTTGTGATTCTTATTATCAGTGACAAACTAATTGACTTAATTTTTTTTATTACCCTTGATTTATCACTTCTAATGGGAGTTATAAATAATTTTATGATTGCTCTCGGGAGTGATAAGTTTATCACCATTAGTAGTCACAAAAAGGCAGTCACAAAATTAGCATTTTGGTGTAGTGTTAGGGACAAGAAAATAAAAGATTTTAATACGTTAAGTGTATGAAAAGTGATGATTCGAGAGTTCTAGTCAAAGATGATGAGATAATAGAAATATGAAAAAAATAATTTGAGAGGTTATTAAATTAAGATAATGGAAGTAGATTAGATATTGAGGAACTTAGGGAGACTCGAGAAAATATATTTTTTCGTAGAATTAGGACAACAGAGGCTAGGATTTAGGGGTGGCAAAAGGGGTCAACGGATCGTGTTTTTGCACGACCCGACCCGACACAATAAAAAACTAATGGACCTGAACACGACACGATACGATAACGTGTTTTTTTTATTTAAAGCGAACACGACACGTTAAAAACACGACATGACACGATAAGTAAATATGATTCGATTGGAAACGATTTGACCCGATCCAACACGAGATGATTGGACACGATTAGACCAGTTAGTGAAGAATTAAAAAAAATAGTGGGTTGATAATAGGTCTAAATGGAGTCAATAGTGGGTCTACATAGGGTATATATCATGTCCTTAATTGGGTCACAATCGTGTCACAATCGGGTCCTTATTGGGTCAATTTCATGGTAGAAATTAGACACAAACACGACACGACCTGATGACGGGTCCAAAAACCCAGACCCGAACACGAAAGATCGTGTCAATTATATTTTGTTAAGTGTCGTGTTATCATTTCATTCCCAAAATTTCCACCCCTACTAGGATTGCTCTAAAAAAGATGAAAACAGGGAGGTCTTTAGGACCAGATAGTATCCCTATTGAGGTTTGGAAGTGCTTAGGGGAGGAAAGAGTATCTTGGCTTACAAAATTATTTAATAGAATTATAATGACTAATAAGATGCCCGATTAATGGAGAAAAAGTGTTTTACTACCTATTTATAAAAATAAAGGGGACATACAAAATTATCCAAATTATCGTGGTATTAAGTTAATGAGTCATACAATGAAACTTTGGGAGAGAGTTGTGACACCCCACCTAATTAAATAACGGGTGATCATGCCTTTATTAAATTAAAACATGATTTCCATATGGTTCATTTTTAGCATCACTGTCGAAAACCTTTATTAATTACTAACCACCTATTAGTTAATTAAGCCGGTGCCAAAATTTAATCTTCTAATAACCAAGCCAATAAGTATAACGGAAAATCTAAATAGAACCATCACAAAAATAATAGAGTCTAAACATTCCAACAAATAACTGAATCAAAGTCTTGACGAATTAACCATCGGCTAAATCCAAACCAGACCAGACTCACAAATAGTACATAAATTCATTACAATCTGAAAAGAAGTAATCTGAAAGAAATGGTGTGAGCAACATGCTCGAAATAAAACTGAGATAGAGTTCCTAAACTAAGAACAAGTGAAATAGGCGACTACTCCAACTCCTGCAACATCCACATATGCCGCAGCTATGTAACCCTGGGATATGATCAATTCTGGCGTCCCTGTGGCTGGATACCTAAAAGGTTTTTAAAATATTTGGCAGCAAGGGTTGGAATCCAAAATATTTTGCAAATATTTAGCGAGTGATTAGATTGCAGTAATTTAAAATGCTTGAATGCTCTTCATATTTAAGATAGTGTCAAACTACCTTGAGGACCCACTCACCCCTCAACTATTGTGCACACCTAATGCTTTCTTTAGAACCCACCTAAGCATTTACCCCGTAACTATTTCTTATTATAACTCCTACCTGTCACACTACTCTAGTCCGAGTATGTTTAATATATAATTTGTAAGTTATTTAACACATTAACATAACTAATCAATTTTCATTTAATACCATAAAACATTCTCACGAGTTATATATATATATATATATATATATATATATATATATATATATATATATATATATATATATATATATATATATATATATATAATAAGATGGAGTGATTTTTGAATTGTCAAAAATGAAACACCACAATAAGGGTTGAGATTCGCTTAAAAAAAATAAAGGGCGGTGATGAGTTGTGAGATTTCATTATCCCGCCCAAATTTTTGATATGCAAATATCTGCTCCTTTCCGCTCAAAATCTCTACTTTATTTCAAAATTTTCACAACTCCTAACACACCACCCACCCTACATCTTTGCACGAATCTCTATGTCTCTCAATCTTAATCTGACTGTCTCACTTCTTTCTTGTTCTCTCTCACCCTATCGCTTCACTCATTTGATTACTCCAAAGCACAAACAGATGGAGAATTTTCAGTCCACACTTTTTCTCTCGCCGGACTAAGAGCATCCACAATGGTGGAAGATTTGGACAAAAAAAATGTTAAAGTTACAAATTTGTAGGCGTGCAATGGGGATTGGTAATTGCCAAAACAGGAGAGAGGAATGGTAAGGGATTTGTAAATTTACCGGTTGGCTAGTGAATCAGTAAAACCTTCTTACGAACTTCTGAAGTTCGTAGGAAACCCTTTTTACCACAGTAAAAACTAACACCGTTTGAGAGGGATTTCTTTATAAATAGCACACTGCTTCTTCCATTCCTTTATCACACCCCTTTATCCTTCTTCCATTTTGTTATTTTCATTATAAATATATTATATTTTTATAAAAAAATATGTCTTCTTCTTAACCAATTATTTCTGGTACATCTCGACAACCTAATATGACTCCTTTTGAGGATGAAATATTATGTACTATTTATGCAAAATATAAAGCTCGAAGTATTGAAGGAAACTCAATATCATCGGGCATATTTTGGGACACTGTGAAAGATGAGTATAACGTCACGCATGGAATTAAAATTACTCGTACGAGATCCATGCTATCAACACATTATAATCATATATCGCATCAAATAATGCTATATATTGCAAAGCTTTCTCACCAAATGAATAATATGGGAAGCGGGACGAACGAATTCCAAGCGGTTACTAATGCACGCGACGCGTACCGCACCGAAACTAATAAACATTTTACGTTCGATAACTGCTATCAAATTTTAAAAGATTTGCCAAAATTTTACTTGGAAAATACAGCGGGGAACAACGACAACCCTACACCTGTTCGCGAAGATGATACTCCGGGGGTACGAGATGTACCGGATAGACCCCCAGGTAGGAAGGGTGAGAAACAACGTGCACGTCAACGAGCGCGTTCTGACAGCTTGGATTGCAACACGGCAGTATTCAAACATTGCGAAGACTTCAATGCAATGTTTAAAAGCAAGCAAGAGTGGAAGAATAATCGTGCCCTTAAATTTGACTCTCAAATGGATGCGTTCATTCAGATGAAGCGAGCTGATCAACTCACCAAAAAGCAGGATCAACTCGTGCGCCTAGGTCGAGAGCAATCGTACATCATGGAGCTGGATATGACCCATATGAATGAAATACAAAAGCAGTTTCATTTTAAAAGGTTCAATGACCTAACAACGATGGTTGTTGCGACCGAAGCTGCGATATCTGAGTTGCAATCGAACTCCGCCGGGTCGTCTGGTCCAAGCGGTTCAATTAATGATTAGTAGTGTTTTTAAATGATGTATTGAACCCTCATGATTGTAATTCGTTTTTTTTTCGGTATATGGAGAGTGATTCACTATCCATCTTAATAAATGAAATGCCACCCTTAAATAGATGAAATGTGAGTATTGTTTAATATTTTTCTGCTTATATAATATTGTCGGTTAAACCATTATTTTATATACAATAACAGGTATATGATCACTACGACAATCCTACAAATACAAATTGAAAATGGAACAAACATAACATTTAACCACGGTTAAAATAAAAAATACAATAAATTCATCAACCGACCATTTCATCACCGTGGGTGTTCCAAATGTGCTCTACCAAATCATTCCGTAACTGTTGATGTTTAGTTACGTCTCTTATCTTAGCATCCCGTATGAGGTAGTCGTAGAAATTAGTTTGGCCCCTCATAATTACAGGTGTTTCATCATTCTGTTCGTACTCATTTTACCATGGACAATCTCTACGCTCATCGTCAATAATCATATTATGCATTATAATGCACGATTTCATAATGGTTGATAGTGACGCCCTATTCCATAATTTACAAGGTTCCTGAACAAAAGCGAATCGAGCTTGTAATACACCAAACGCACGTTCTACATCTTTTCTGAACGCTTCTTGGTACTTGCAAAATAATTTCTATTTTTGTGTAATACCATTTTGGTTCCTAAATGTTTTTACTATTGAAGCGTACGGAGGGTAAATGCCATCTCCAAGGTAGTAGCCCATGTCGTAAGAATTTCCGTTAACATTGTAATTAACGGGAGCTTCCATCCCATTACGTAATTCTTGAAAGACATTAGATCGGTGAAAGACATTCAAATCATTGCAAGAACCAGGCACCCCAAAGAATGATTTCCAAATCCAAAGATCGTAGGAGGCAAACGCTTCAAGAATTTTAGTTGGTGACTCTTTACGACCACTATGTTGAGCGTGCCATGCTGTTGGACAATTTTTCCAACGCCAATGCATGCAATCTATGCTCCCTAGCATTCCTGGGAAACCTCTATTTGCATTTTGTTCGAGTAACCTTGTAACGTCGCCTTGTGTCGGATTTCTTCCGTACTGGGGACCGAAAATTCGTACAATTGCCTTTGTAAATCTAATAACAGTTTCTAATAGAGTGGTTTCACTCATATCGTACTGCTCAGACCACACGTCATGGGAACCCCCATTAGCTAACAGTCGAATTGCCCCCAACACTTTCTGATGAGAGCTCAAACCTTGACGACCGCAAGCATCATTCTTCTGAACAAAGTAGTTATCATAATGGCAAACAGATTCAAGGATGCGATTGAAAACACTATACCGCATCCTGAATCTCCTTCGGAAAAAATACTCGTTGTATACCTTATCTTCCCCAAAATAATCTTCCCATAGTGCTGCATGTCCTCTTTCTCTCCTACGATTCACTCGACGCCTCGTTTCGAGTTCTTTCCCATCGCGAATTATATTTTTTTCAGCACACCACCGGGTAATCTCCATCATAATAATCATTTCCTCGTCTGAATCATCGGATGATCCACCATCATTAAATTGTGCATATTGTAGCATAAGATTTTGGCCCTCATCGCTAGAACTGGAGGAGTCCATGATATAATATATTTACAAATTAATTTAGGTGTAGATGAAAAATTATACTCTACCTGTATAGTTTTACGATACACAGGTATTTATAAGTTTAGATGTAGACAAGTAAATTATACTCTACCTGTATGATATGTGTGCCTTAACAATTATTATAAATATTTTTTATCATTGTAAAATAAATATCTCTGTCCTTCCGTAAAAATTATACTGTATGATATTGGTAAGTGTGCTCATGATTGATATTGGTATGTGTATTAATTTAGAAAGTTACCTTGTACAGGTTCTTCAGGCAATCAATAAGTGACAATTGAAAAAGTTACCTTATACAGCTTTATGTGTGGCTTGGTATGTGTGCCTTTATATAGTTTTACTTCCACATTGGATATGTGTGCCTTAGCAATTATTATAAATATTTTTTATCATTGTAAAATAAATATCTCTGTCCTTCCGTAAAAATTATATTGTATGATATTGGTAAGTGTGCTACTGATTGATATTGGTATGCGTGTTAATTTAGAAAGTTACCTTGTAGAGGTTCTTCAGGCAATCAATAAGTGACAATTTAGAAAGTTACCTTGTACAGCTTTATGTGTGGCTTGGTATGTGTGCCTTTATATAGTTTTACTTCTACATTGGATATGTGTGCCTTAACAATTATTATAAATATTTTTTATCATTGTAAAATAAATATCTCTGTCCTTCCGTAAAAATTATATTGTATGATATTGGTAAGTGTGCTACTGATTGATATTGGTATGTGTGTTAATTTAGAAAGTTACCTTGTAGAGGTTCTTCAGGCAATAAATAAGTGACAATTTAGAAAGTTACCTTGTACAGCTTTATGTGTGGCTTGGTATGTGTGCCTTTAAAATTACCTATAAATAAATTAGAAGGATTGCAACAATTATTTATCTACCATTGTCTTATATTTCAAAAATGGCTTCATCTCCCTACTATTCATCCATTTACAATGGCTCTTACACAGATATTGTTGGTAACGATTGGTATGGGAAAAAAATAATTTTCCAAACATATCCAATTGATACTTCTCGACGTTTTCTCAATGACTTTGGTCATATATTCATAATCTCTCCCAATTCGGAACCTGAAGACGGAGTTGTGTATCCTTGGGAACACCTCACATGGCCAGATAAATATAATGAAAGGTGTGACCTGGAGGTGCTTTGCCATTACCATCACATATCCGTGCCAAAAAATCGGGCTGTCGCACTTTGGCCAATATCGTATCCCGAAGAAGCGGATATGTTTTGTCTTGATTTATTGGAGGAAGAGATATGGCAGATGGAGAGGCGCCTACAACGTTATCACAAAGCACAACGCGCGATGCTATCAGGTCGTCACATTCAAGAACAATTAATTAACATATATAACGACTCTACGTTGGCATCAGATAACGATATTTCAGACTACATGAATTCCGGTTATGATTACTTTTCGGAATGCATATATGAAAATGATGGGGAAGAATACGAACCAAATATATCAAACTAAAACGAAGAATATTTTGATTCAGATACGCAACGATCTTACTTACCTAAATGTTTAGTGCGCAATGGGAAACCATATTGTTGTACTTCAACTAGGTTCGACCTAAGCGTTTGAACACATACTCCTAATAATCATTTTGATCATGTATTATTGTTTTTACTACTTAAGTCAATAATAAAAAATGATATTAGAGCAATCGCAATAAATATGAGACATCATAACATTTATCATCACAATTACATTGAGACAACAATAAGAAAATTTATTCTTAACATTTTTCAATTGTACATTATACATCACTGGCGCCCCGGGCCGAACTCAAAATCAGCACCTAAATCTGCATGTGAACCCGTGTAAGGGTCAGACCCAAATAAATTACCCCAACCTTGTTGGGCCTCATATGTCAGGACCGGGTCAGAGGGTGGGGCTGGTCTGTAAACGCTCGGCCGACTAGAACTAGTACCACCCTCCTCAAACCCTCGACTAGGCATAGTAAAACGTGCTAGTCTACGCTCCAACTCATCAATGCGATCATCACGTGCTTTGAGTTGATCCTCTCGCTGACGTGTCTCATGTAATATTAAATGGCGTAGACCTCGAATGTTATCTGCTGCCTCGACGTAGGATTGACGCCATTCTAACTGCGTCAAAGATTGAGCTGGAGGTGCGTTAGTTGAAAACTCAGGTCTCGGCACATCTATAGTATATGAAGCCCCCTCCAGTAGGCCTACGTCAACCGTCCAATTCTGCCTCGGTGGTTGGATGTGCGTAGAACCACCCACAGATAACTGTGTCTCATACACATGCGGATCATTTTTCGGTGCTGGTGCTTGCGGGATTCGCAACGTCGAAGGTGCCACTGAACCAACTCCAATCAAATCTACATTAACATATCTGGCAATCGGCGGTAGTATTGGCCCGAGTGCTACTGCCTTCCAATATGCATTATACTCTTCTTGTGACACATCTCTTACGTATTGATTTGCGATAGGCCAATTTTGGGCGGCAACTTCTTGGAAATCATGTTCTAAGGCACAACACAAACTTGATGGTGGGTTGTCTGCGATACATATCCTCCCCGTCAATTTCCGGATGGCCCGATCACCCAAGTACCAAAAACCCTTAAATAGGGGATCCCAAAAAATCATCCGTAACCCCGATATCTCTCGAGCATATAAGATGACATCAGAGTCACGGTAGGCAGAAGTCTCGTATGGCTGCCATATAATGGACTCGGGTGACCGCATCTCAAGCTGATGTTGACTGCTTGAGATGTTAAATCGCTGTGCTCCCTTTACTTTCTTTCTATTCCCCCTCGACCAACGAAAAATGCGGGGCCACACATCGATAGACGGATCAACGAGAATAGGACATGCCGTGGCCATGTACTCGTGATGTAAATACTGCAAAATTTTTCAATAAATTTAATTCGTTAGAATAAGTTGACGTATATTGTAATGAAACATAAATTTTAATAAATAAGATGAAACGATAATATACCTCGAGTATTTGCCACATGCATTCAACGCTAGTCAGCGATCGTCGACTGGCTTTGTCCAAAGACCATAAAATACGGGCATAAATAGCCGAACCCCAGTCGTATGTGCCTATGACAGGAATATCCTCAAGATAATGTAAATAACCGAGGTCGGCAGTGGAGTGAGCATTTGGAAAAAATACACTCCCCAATACATAAAACCAAAATGCCCGACCTATGATTGGGGACATATAATCTGGTAACGGTTCAACCTTGACAAAATTTTCTATGTATTTTTTTAGGTCAGAAACTGGAATTCCCGCACCAGTAAATCTCTGTATATGAATTTCTGGAAAAAATTCATTTATGGTATTAACAAAATTTGTATATTGTTCAATTTGTAGATTTTCAATCCGTCGTCCTTGTCCAATTGGAATGCCTGCACGAAGGTTAAAATTTTGTCATATATTTAAATAACTATGAATATGAAAACCATAATATATATTTGAAACAATCATTTATGAATTTAAGTACAACTATTTATTTTCACATATTGAAACATTAAGTGAATATGAATAATTATTTTCATATATTGACACAATCGGAATGCGAGAACATTTTCATAATTTTTTTGTCGTATATTGAAATAATTATGAATATAATTACCTAAAAATATATTTCAAACATTTAATTATGACTTTAAGTACAACATATTATTTTCACATTTCGAAACGATTATGATGCCGGTACACGAAGGTTAAAATTTTGTCATATATTTAAATAACTATGAATATGAAAACCATAATATATATTTCAAACAATCATTTATGAATTTAAGTACAACTATTTATTTTCACATATTGAAACATTAAGTGAATATGAATAATTATTTTCATATATTGACATAATCGGAATGCGGGTACATTTTTCAATTTATTTGTCGTATATTGAAATAATTATGAATATAATTACCTAAAAATATATTTCAAACATTTAATTATGAATTCAAGTACAACATATTATTTTCACATTTTTAAACAATTATGAATATAAGTAGAACGAAATAAGCAATAAGTTATTACCGGAAAGCATTGTGAAGTCCAGCGGAGTGAACGCAAGCTCGACATATGGTAGCTGGAAGGTATGCGTCGTGTCCCACCAACGTTCGATCATCGCCGTCACAATACATTGATCGGAATTGGGCATCACCATAGAAAAGAAATTCGACATAAAACCGACACTGTCGATAATTGTTTTGATATCGGGCTTTCTCTCTTGAATCAATTTGTACAATTTCATTGGCCCCGCCCAATTCCCCCGAAATTCGAATTTGTTTCCGTTTATTATCGGAGTTTCGCCGTCCGACGCGTGTGATACTCCGTCGTAAATACGGGTATAGTTGTCAATTGCGGGATTCGACGGTTGAGTCGGCGCGAAAGAATCGGGAATTGTCGTTGAAGTCGACCCGTGTTTTTTCGATTTCCCGATATTAATATATTTCTTCCATTTTTTACCTAATTCCATCGTGTTGACAAGATGTGATTTGGAGGATTTTCTATATCTAGATTGGGATTGATTTGGACTAAATTGGGACTGATTTGGACTAAATTGGAACTGATTTTTTATAAAAAAATTGGACTGAATTATGAATACTAGACTGTTGCGTATGAAAATGGAGAGGCCGAAAAAAAAAAATGAAGATGAAGAAGGAAAGAAAGAAGATCAAGAGGTTAAATTTACTGATGCAGAAGAAAGGAGAAGAATGAAAGAATACTGAAGATGAATGAAGAATGAAGAAGAAGCTTCTCAATATATAAACGGAGGAATGTTACCGTTTAAATTAGACTGTTAGGTTCTTACGAACTTCTATACCTCGTAAGAACTTCTTACGGACTTTAGATGTTCGTAAGAAGTTCCTACGAACTATAGAAGTTCGTAGGAACTCCCTCACTGTTTGTTGCCCATTTCGACGAAAGGTAAATCACACACACGCGCCTCACACCTACCTTTCGCCGTATCACACCATTACCAATGCTCTAACTTGACAGTATTTTTTCATTCTCTCCTCCATTTTAGCCTAACACGCTGATCATATTGTTTGTTCTATGTAATCATTTTCTAAGTAATGGGTTTTCTTCCCTCTAGGTGTTGAAGCTTCATGAATCTGAAAAGGGTGAGATTTGGGTGGATTTAAGATTTTGGTGGGGTTTCTTCCCTTTAAGTAATGGGTTTTATTCCCTCGAATAATACCTGAGTGGGCTCAGGGCCGGTGCTAAGATTGGGAGTGCCCTGTGCGAAAATTAATTTAGGGTCCTTTAAAAAAATATTGTACAAAGATATGAAATACCTAAAATGGGCCCCTAAAAAATTAAACTTATTTTTTAGGGCCCATTTTAGTTGGGTGAGATTTTTGTGTAGTTGAATTATTCTTTGTACAAATTGTTTTTGGGTAGTTAAAAAACGGGCCTCTAAAAATTTAAACTTATTTTAAAAATTGATATTTTTATATACATAAAATATTTTTGAACCTCTAAAATATACATATATAAGTGCATACTCTAAAATGGCCCTGTGCCATTGCCCACTTGGCACATGGCCAGGGCCGGCCATGAATGGGCTAGACGAGACATGACTTTTTTCTTATTTAGATACTTGAAGTTCTGTTTTTTTTTAAATTACACGTTCACATTTTCTCAGCTGCTCATGTGGAGAGAAGTGGGACTGACCACCATGGATGAGCATGGAGTTAATACTTGATATTGCTTTGGTAGAACAAATTTGGTAATGGGTATTTCATTCAACTGTTCGTTATTCCTTCACAAATTTCGTAATGCGTATTTCATTCAGCTGTTAGTAATTGGTCGCTTTGTGTATATTTCAGTTCTTGTATCACGCTTGGTGATACAACAAAAACATATTATGAGTTCTGCATTCATAAACCCATTTAGTAAGTGTAAGGGTAGTCCTCCCTGTTTTAAATTTGTCCAAAAAATTATTCAATTTGATAATCGATTGACATAACCCTCCTCTTGATTTTGGTCTGTTTGTATATGAATAAAACTACTCAAATTTCTATGGCATAATCTGCCAAATAATGAGGTAATATTGAGATGTGTGTAAGAAACCACTAAATTTTGTACAAAGTGATCAAAAAAGGATGGAAGTTTGTCAAATAATTACTAAAATAAAGATAGGCAAATTTGTGGGATTACTGAAAGAAAAAATATGAGGTAATATTGAGATGTGTAGTTTTTTTTTTTGCTTTAGATTCAACTTTCTCTGTGATGTCTAAATTTTGTACCGTATGTTTAAAAATATTTCTTATTCCCTATTTGTTGATATGTTCTTAGTAGATGCTTTTTTTTATCTTTTGTTGGCGATGCTGTGAAAAAGATAGGGTTGTTAGGTCTCTTCATCTGGGGATTCCTCTTCGTATTGTCATGATTGGAACTCTCACCGAAGCACAATGGGGGATTTATGATGCTATCAAAGTTTTTGTTGGGCTGCCAACCACTGGTGGTGCTGCCCCCACTGCGGCTATCGAGCCTGCAAAGGCCTGGAATTAAATGAAATAGTTTTTTTGAATCTTGAGACAGTATTTATTTATCTTCAAAGGGGTAGAATAAATTATTTTTCTTGAATACCTGATGCCTGCGCTTGGATGGCCATTTAGTAATTGGAGACTATTCTTTTGTAGTGGAGACTCTCACTGATTTTTATTCTCATCCTTCAAAGTCTTTTTCCCCCAAGAATAGTTACATACTCTCTCTTTCATATTTAGATTGATCATCCTATTAAAAAATAATGAAAAAATAATGAACAGTTGGGGTTGAACTTCGCCTTGTTACTTTCGTTTTTCAATCGATATAGTTATCTATGCAGAATATGTATGATACCAAAAACAAATCTATGCAGAACATTTTAACAAAAAGATTTATCTTACAAAGAAAAATCTAAACTAAGCTCAATTACCCATATCAATGTTACAAAGAAAAATCTAAACAGGCCTGTACCCTTCACATTAAGATGATGGGTACAGGCCTGGTGTGTTTTTGTTAGTTTGCTGTTGGTTAGTCTAGCCAGTTTGTTTTCCAACATTTTTCTTTGTAAGATAAAGCATGATATGAGATCAAGTTGGTCCATATTAGCCTGTGTAACATTGATATGGGTAATTGAGCTTAGTTAATAATTTGTGATACTGTTTGATGTTTTATATCTGTGAGCAGAGCTAAATGATAGATTTGGGGATGAGGTTACATTGCTTTGCAAACTTAACATATATGTAATGATTATAATTTTTTTTATGTTGAATGCATGTTACAATCACTAGAATATCATAAATAGTACTAACAATATACTATTTATGTTGAATGCAAGAGTTCAAAACTTTAATGACTCACATGATTTAGATTCACTCAAATAATTACATCACCCCATATTGGGGCGGTTGCAAGGCAACAATGGAGTCCTTTCTCATTTTGATGAGTATTCAGAGCATTGTTTTGCTGAAGTTTCCAATAATTTCTCTACAAATGTACGTCTCTTAAGGTCAATGAAGACGAATCTCGATTATATATTTCATAAGCTGAGGAATATGAAGGCAAATGTTCTAGCTACGTATTCTGACGCATTTTCAGATGATTCAACAATAGGAGCACTTGACCAAAAGAAAAGACGTGGAAACACCTCAATGGCATTACTTTGTAGTTTCTACACTATCATCCTACCTTTCCTTTCCTTTTCTTTTCTTTTCAGTTTTGTGAGACCTGTTTATGCAAGTCTTAACATAAAATAAAGTAGTTGTGTTTTTTTTTTTCTGGATTAAAAAAAATCCTAATTGTTAGTGGTATTTTTATTCAAATGTCTCATTATTACCTCTTTGAACTTTGAACTTTGAACTGTGACTAAAACATGTTTTTGAGTTCACTAAATTACAGAAAATTATTTTATATTGAGTGAGTTAAGAGTTAATCTTTTAGTTTTAATAAACTAGTGTATTATTAAAAATGTTTAATTATTTTTAATGTCAACATATTCTCATTTGGCGTCTGAATTTGGACTAAACTATAAATTAAGAATATGGTAGTGTTATTAACACATAAATTCTCGCAAAAAAGTTGGTCAATTTCACCAAACAAGTTGGTGACTCAAAAATTCCATTCGTGCTTGGACATTATATTTGGTTTTGTGCGTTCGATTGGATTAATATTTGTATCATGAGAGTTATATTTTTTTATGTGCTTTTTTGAAGGGATAAACAGGGCATGTTGTAATAATCGATTTGCAACGACTGTTGTTACCACCGTCACATATGTAGTCACAATGTAATTTATTTTTAAAAATTTCAATCGCGCTTTCAGACATGGGAATCCTCTAGTATATATAGGGGTGTGCAAAAAAACCGATCGAACCGAAAACCGAACCGAACCGAACCGAACCGGCCCGAACTGAACCGAAACCGGCGTTTTTTTTTTAGCCCGGTTCGGTTTGCGGTTTAAGGATTTAAAAAATCGACAATATCGGTTCGGTTGTCGGTTTAGACAAAGAAAAAAACGATTCGAACCGAACCGACATCAATATTATATATTAAAAAACCCTTAAATATCTTTTATTTTTATATCCAAACACCATTAACCAACCTCCAAAACCGACCAAAACCAAAAACCGACCAAAACTGAAAATCGGTTAAAACCGAACCGAAATCGATGTGAACCGAAACCGGCGGTTTTTTTCAACGTCGGTTCGGTTTCGGTCTGATTTTTTCCAAAACCGAACCGATCGGTTCGGTCTGAATATCGATCCAAAACCGAATCGAACCGACCCGTGCACACCCCTAAGTATATATATAAGAACCAAAAATCAAAATGGGTAACAAAACCTGCCCCTATTTGGGGTTTTCTGTTGCCGGCCACCACTATGGCAGGGGTGGTGGTCGAAATCTACAAAATGAAATTTACAAAACCTAAAAACAAAAACAAAATTTACATTTTAACAAAATCTAAAACCTAAAACGAAATCTAAATATTCATAGCAAAATGTGAAATTGAAAACTCACAGCAAAGAGAGAGAGGGGCGAGAATTCTTCGCAGCAGCAAAGAGAGAGGGGCAGGAGTTGAGAGAGGAGAGAGAGGAGAGAGAATAGGGAAATTAAAGTAAGGTAAATTTTTTGTGACCCCTCATAGAAGTCACAAATAAAGCCTTAGGTTAAAATTTGTGATTACCAGGAGCAGTTATAAATTTATGACTGTCCATAGCTGTTATAAATTAAGTCTTAGGCTAAAATTTATGACTGCTACTAGCAGTCACAAATTTATGACTATCGTTCGCAGTCACAAATTTAAAATTAGGCCAAAATCTATGACTTCTCATAGCAGCTATAATTTTTTGACTTATCATAAGAGTCATAAGTTAGGCCTACTAATAAATTTGTGACTACTTATGACAGTTAGAAATTTATGACTGCTTATAGGAGTCACAAATTAATTAAATGACAGCATTTGTGACTCTTATTATCATTGACAAACTAATTGACTCAAATTTTTTATTACCCTTAATTTTATCACTCGTATTGGGAGTTACAAATAATTTTATGATTGTGCTCGAGAGTAATAAGTTTGTCACCCTCCATTAGTTATCACAAAAAGGCAGACACAAAATTAGCATTTTGGCGTAGTGTTAGGGACATGAAAATAAAAGATTTTAATACGTCAAGTGTATGAAAAGTGATGATTCGAGAGTTATAGTCAAAGACAATGAGATAATGGAAATATGAAAAAAATAATTTGAGAGGTTATTAAATGAAGATAATGGGAGTAGATTAGATATAAAGGATCTTAGGGAGACTCGAGAAAATATATTTCTTCGTAGAATTAGGACAACAGAGGCTAGGATTTAGGGTTGGCAAAACAGGTCAACGGGTCATGTTTTTGCATGACCCGACACGACACGATAAGAAACTTGTGGACCTGAACACGACACGACACGATAACGTGTTTTTTTCTTTAAACCGAACACGACACGTTAAAAACACGACACGACACGACACGATAAGTAAATATGATTCGATTGGACACGATTTGACCCGATCCAACACGAGATGATTGGACACGATTAGACCAGTTAGTGATGAATTAAAAAAATAGTGGGTCTAAATAGTGGGTTGATAATAGGTCTAAATGGGTTTAATAGTGGGTCTACATGGGGTATATATCGTGTCCTTAATTGGGTCACTATCAGGTCCTTATTGGGTCCATTTCGTGGCAAAAATTGGACAGAAACACGATACGACCCGATGGCGGGTCCAAAAACCCAGGCCTGAACACGGAACACCATGTCAATTTCATTTCATTTTGTTTTGTGTTATCGTTTTGTTCCTAAAATTTCCAACCCTATCAGGATTGCTCTAAAAAATATGAAAACAGGGAGGGCTTTAGGACGAGATGGTATCCCTATTGAGGTTTGGAAGTGATTAGGGGAGGAAGGAGTATCTTCGCTTACAAAATTATTTAATAGAATTATAATGACTAATTAAATGCTCGATGAATGGAGAAAGAGTGTTTTAGTACCTATTTATAAAAATAAATGGGACATACACAGTTATCCAAATTATCGTGGTATTAAGTTAATGAGTCATACAATGAAACTTTGGGAGAGAGTTATGACACCCCGATTAATTAAATACCGGGTGATCAGGCCTTTATTAAATTAAAACTAGATTTTCATCTGGGTCATTCTTATCATCACTGTCGAAAATCTTTATTAATTACTAACCACCTATTAGTTAATTAAGCCGATGCCAAAATTTAATCTTTTAATAACCAAGCCAATAAGTACAACGGAAAAACTAAATAGAGCCATCACAAAAATAATAGAGTCTAAACATTCCAACAAATAACTGAATCAAAGTCTTGATGAATTAACCATCGGCTGAAATCCAAACCAGACCAGACTGACAGATAGTTCATAAATTCCATACAATCTGAAAAGAAGTAACCTGAAAGAAATGGTGTGAGCAACAAGCTCGAAATAAAATTGAGATATAATTCCTAAACTAGGAACAAGTGAAAGAGGCGACTACTCCAACTCCTGCAACATCCACATACGCCGCAGCTACATAACCCTGGGATAGGATCAATTCTAACGTCTCTGTGGCTGGACACCTAAAAGGTTTTTAAAATATTTGGCAGTAAGGGTTCGAATCCACAACATTTTGAAAATATTTAGCGAGTGATTATATTGCAATGATTTAAAATGCATGAATGCTCTTCATATTTAAGATAATGTCGCACTCCCTTGAGGACGCGCTCACCCCTCAACTATTGTGCACACCTAACGCTTTCTTTATAACCCGCCTAATCATTTACCTCGTAATTAGTTCTTGTTATAACTCCTACCTGTCACACTAGTCTAGTCCGAGTATGTTTAATATATGATTTGTAAGTTTTTAACACATTAACATAAATAATCAATTTTCATTTAAAACCATATAACATTCTCACGAGTTATATATAATTATATACATTTCACTACATGTATTTTACCCACATATAATTATTCACCCATTATATACGTAGAACCATATTACAATATTCACACATGTCGTATATATATAAATCCATCCTTCCGAGTAATACCTCACCGAATGCTTCTCTAAAGTGCTATCATCATAGGTCTACTCAGCCACACCTAGATTCCCGAGACAACTAAATACCACCGAGTCAGAACATATAAGATAAGCGTAGTGGAGGCAGTTATATTTCCCCGAGTGTGAAGACAATCATCTCAATATCTCACCTTTATTGGACTCTATGACCTGTGGATTATACTCTCCTTACTCCTCAAGCTAAGGGGATTCACCCATATTGCGCAACCTCCTGTGATAGCACCAGAGGATAAATAATTATAAAATACCTAGTCACTGATATTTTATTAGCACACAATATATATATATATATACTATCGCACTACCGTATATATATGATTTATATATAATCCCGGCTATATCGTGTATAACACTCGTAGCACTAGCCTAAAATGCACCCGAGTCTATATTTCGACTCTAAATTTAATTAATTACTCATTAATTAATTTTATTATCTTGGTGTCACTCAACCAATATACCCAGACTCATTCACTTGGCCTGTACACTACTATTCAAAATTTATGATCCAAAATTCTTCTAAATAAGTTTGGCACACTTACTAATCTAAGGTTTCCAAATTACTCAATTTCCAACCTTAGTTTCCCTTATATAATATCTCGCTAATTGTCCCACTAGAAATTTCACACAAATACCAAGACCTGATACTGAACCATAAGAATCAGGGGCCGAAATTGTCACGTCGTTCGAACGGAGCAGCCTGTCGTTTGAGCGACAGTGGCTGTCGCTCGAACCAGACCCGGGTCGTTCGAACGACCCAGGGTTTCCTCCTCTTGCTTCTTCGACCAGTGCAGTTCGCCATTGAAGAATTTTTTAAAACCCTCTGCCCAAATTTCTTCGGATAAACCTTTAAAAACTCATACCAAACCTAAAATTTCAAGATCCCCAATCTTAATAAAGACACCCACACAGATCGAAGGTTAATTAATCAAATTCCCAAATCCTTTACAGTTTATAAATCTAAATTATTTGAAACCCAATTTAGATATTAACCAATCCCAAAATCATTTTTGTTCATCACACCCACTATGATATGAATTGAAAACTGTAATTAATTTAAAAGCAAGTTTAACCACTTGGCTTAAAGGGTTTGTAGGGTCCAAAATCCTTTGGTGCGGATGAGTATTTGATGAAGAACACCCACACTTGTTATTGCTTTTAGCTCTCAAGAGTTATCCAAATTCTCCCTCTTGTCTCCTCTACTTAATTAGAGTTTCTTAAATGAGTTATGACTGCCACACTCTCTCACTTTTACGTTTTATTAAGCCAATACCATTTTGGGCTTGTGGGCCTTATTAAAAAGGCCCAAACACTCCCGCGTGGGCTTGGTTATGCCTAAAAATGCTTCGAGACCCATTTACTATCCCCAGACACCCTTTTTCGACTATCTCGGCCTATCCGAACTCATCCGTGCACTCAGAATTGTCATCCGAATTAATTTATCAAAAGTCCTTATCTCGAACCTAATATAGTCTATACCCGACTCCCGGTTGAGATAAATAAATGACACGTCACTATTACTCTCTGACGTAAATAAATTATTACTATTCATTTAGTAATTTAATTTTCATAAATATTAACCCTTTACTCTCCCAATTAATATTTAAATAAATACTAATAATAATTAATTCAATTAAATTACGACACACAAATAATTTAAAATTAGCCAAATTAATTAAATATATAATGCACAAAAATACGAGGTGTTACAAGAGTGATTGAATATAGATTGAGATTGAAAATAATAGTATTTGAGAATCAATTTGGTTTTATGCCCGGGAGGTCAATAATGGAAGCAATCTATTAATTGAGTAGATTAATGGAGAGGTATAGGGAGAAAAATAAGGATCTTCATATTATTTTTATAGATTTGGAGAAGGCGTATGATAGGATACCCAGAGATATAATATGGTAGGTACATAAAAAAGAAGTGACTCGTAGATATATTGATGTCATAAAAAGTATGTATGATGGCGCCGTGACTACAGTAAGAACATCAGCTAGAGAAAGTAGTGAGTTTTTAATTACTGTAGGTCTGCACCAATGTTCAACAGTAAGTCATTATCTCTTTACTTTTGTTATGAATGAGTTGACTTGACAAATACAAGATGAGGTGCATATACAAATTGAGGTGCCATGGTGTATGCTATTTGCAGATGATATTATTTTAATGGATGAGACTAGTAATGGACTAATTTTTATTAATATCAACCAATTATGGGGTATATTTTTTATGATATCAATGTGGGGATAGGGTATATTTTTGTTGATATCATAGTGGGTATAAGAAAATTATGGTTGATATCAAAGAACTATATGTATTAACAACTAGAATTTCAAGAACTTTTGTTACATTTCATGCATTTATGTTGTTCATGCCTTCAAATCTATTACACAGTTCATCTAAACTCACATCCAGTTGAACTCTTACATTAAATTTGATACTTTTTTTCACTTATTGTGTTGGATAACCACTCAAACCCACACATTTTAGGCACTTCAGAAATTTTTGACCTAAACTCCAGAAAATGTTCAATTTTTGAAGAGGCTCATATATGGAAAGTCGTCCAATAATAAGATGCGAATTTATACGAGGTTGGAATTATGGAGAGAAACTCTAGAAATAAGAGGATTTAAAATAAGCAGGATTAAGACTGAATATGTGGAGTGCAATTTTAGTAGTAATAGGAGGACAAATGGAGATGTGAAATTGGAGGGTCAAGAGATACCTAGAAATGAACATTTTAGTTATTTAAGCTCGATTATCTAAAAAGATGGAGATATTAGTGATGCTGTTACTCATAAAATTAGAGCACGCTGGCCAAGTGGAGAAGTATTACCGATTTATTGTGTGACAGCAAGGGCGGAGCCATGATTCGTCGGAGGGAATGGCTAATATTATGACATCCTCATAATGAGGGATAAAGTCAGGAATATAGGTTGAGGGGGCAATATAATATTTCTATTTAATTAAGTTAAAATTAATTAATTCAATTAATAAAGTTGTTATTACAAAATTTTACATTAGAAAATAATTATAATTTGGACGTAATTATGATATTATGCATATGGATCTACATTTTATGCTAAATTATATTTCTAATTAATATCTTGTGCTGGTAAAAATTGTTGAAAAAAACTTAATTATATACTGTACAAAAAGATTAAAGAATAATTTATTTGTATTGTAAGTTAAATTAAGTGGAAAAATATGGGAGTGGTTTACTTTGAATTTTTCCATGAAATTGATTTTTGGGGGGTGGAAATGATAAAACTATAAAGTATTTTAATATAATGTATTTGAAATCAAACACCAAAAAAAATGAAGTAAAATAACTATTTTTATGGAAAAAAATCAATGTCAATCAAATAGACCATTAATTTCAAATATATGTAAAATAATTGTAGCACTTCATTTCACTGTTTGAAATATTTTATCCTTAATCAAACGACCCCTCGAGTGAGGAAAAATAGGTTGCCAAATTTTCTGAATTTTTAATTTATATACCCGTAGCCAAATCGATGAAATTGTTGGGATAAAATGGTTTACAAACATTAAAGTCTCAAAAAAACCTATATACATTCATTATAGCATTACTAAAATACCAACCAATACAAACATTTACACACAAGGGGTACAATTATGTTGCTTTGGGGTGGGCTAATGTGTGCTAAATTGGGTGTTGGGTTGGGCAAGAGGATGATTAGTAAAAACTTTCTTGTTGTTTTGGGGCCACCCTTGTGTGATAGGGGTATACCTTTGAATTTAAAAGGAAAATTTTATAAGATATCCGTTAGACCCGACGTGTTATATGAGACTGAGTGTTGGGCAACCAAGAAACAAAATGTGTAGAAAATGAGTGTGACGGAGATACGAATGCTAAGATGGATGCGTGGTAAAACTCGAAAGGAGAAAATTAAAAATAAACAAATTCGTGAAATGGTAAAAGTAGCTCCTGTAGAAGATAAATTGAGAGAATATCGATTTAGATGGTTTGGACACGTCAAACGTAGACCAATGGATGCTTCCATAAGGAATAGTAATTTAGTTAGTATTGATGGTAATACAAGAGGTAGAGGTAGGAGTAAATTGACTTGTTGAGATATTATAAAAAATGACATGATATTACCTGGTTTAACTGAAGATATTGCGTTGGACAAAATGGAATGGAAAAATAAGATTCATGTAGCGGATCCCAAATAATTCGAAAAAAGATTTGTTGAGTTGAGTGTATAGATAGATAAATAGAGATGGAGAACTTGGGTCCAACAAGGACTAAATAAAGGACCGATCCATGTGGATCAATTTTTTTTATAAAGTAAAAAAAATTATTTTGAGTCGATTTTTTATGTGGAGTTTTTAATTATCTCAAAGGACCCCAACCTCCCCACCCTAAAAAAAATCAAATAATTTTTTTTTGCTATTTTTTAAAAATCGATCGAAATATGTCCGTTTATACTGATATATTTTTATCGATTTCTTAAAAATAACAAATAAAAAAATCAACCAAAAATAATTTTTTGTTACTATTTAAAAAAATTGTGCTCATGAATTCGTCCTATTGAAAGAAAATTGCTAAATATGCATATAGTAAGAAAAAAAAATTCTGATACTTGTGAGCAATGGGTCGTAAGTACTCTTTAATGTCAGTTTCAAAGGCCTTGTATGACGTTTTTCAATTTTTTTTGGATGTCCTTTAAAGTTAATAAAATTCGACTTCTCTCCTGCATGAATTTTATATAACAGAATAATAGTTCTTCGAATTTTTTTGATACATTATTAGTGTCCAAAGTTCTGTTGCAGTTAATTTACAGTGTAAAAACTGAGTAGATTCTTGACGTCTCCCCTTCCCAGTCAGTTGTTCTCACTAGATTACGACTTACATGCTATAATAAAATTTATGCTGAATTAGATTCATAATATAGCTTTTTATTTTATAATTTTCTGAAAATAGTTTATCACAAATCAGGCTTTTGAATGGTGGAAAATCTTTAAGGACTGACTATCCAAAATTTTAGAGGTTCAGGTACCTTTTACAGTTGGCGTTACTCCATTTTCATAGATTGACTAATATCGCCAACTTCATAAAATTAGTGGTATGAAGTGGATGTTTTACTTACTGCCAACTTTGTTTTGTATAATTTAATCTAAAAAGGCAAAAGTAGATAATAAATATGTAGGAAATGGCCAAATATGAAGTGGACGTGGAATACTCTCATTTAGTACTTTCATTGGTACCCTCTAATAAGACAAAGTAACAAGAGGTTGTACTTATTATTGGGAGTTCTACCAGGACAAGAAGTACAATCTGTTGTTGCTTTGTCTTATTAGAAGGTACTAAATGAGGGTACATATAACATTACTCATAAACTAACTACTGCAGTGTGGACCTCCAATGTTCCCATTTTACTTGGAGCCCCTTCCTCACGTGCGTGATTGATTGATGGTGATAATTTAACTTATTATTTATATTAAGAAAATGATAACATGCACCCTCACGGCACATGTTCTGAGTTTAAAAATAGTAAGTTTCAAAGCTGCACATAAATATATGTGCTCTATTAATTATATGTTGAAATTCTGTTCCTACTATTTTTGGGTTCTAATTGTGTGCTCTTATGACACATATTATCAAGCCCCTTTATTTTATTCAACGCAGAGCCGTGAACAAGAGAAAAAAAAACGCTTACGCATTCACACTTGTGGGGCTATATTCCAGGCTTCCAGCTGCGTATTGGGCTTGCCCAAAATCAATTTCAATGAGGCACATTATTCTCAATAAACTCATAAGATTGAATTGTGTTGCATAAATACAAAACGTACCCAACTTATAAATAATTTAATAATATGGATGTACTAAAACCTAGGTAATATTGGAAATACCACATATAAATAGTGGCATTTCCTTGCATTGCAAATATCAAACATCATATTACATAAGATTGATTACAACAAATTCTTGTGGTGAAAACGTTAGATGATATCTTCATTGTCGATATCAATCACTATATTCTTTCAACATATGTCACAAGGCAGTCATTCATCTTCTCATTTTTTATTTGATTGCGTATTGAAGTTTTAATGATTTTCATTGCAGAAAATATTCTCTCTACAATCGTAGTTGCAACGAGTAAGAGTAGTAACAACTTTACAAGAAAATATAGCAATGGATGTGAGCGATGCTTCTTTAATTGAACTAACTTTTTAGCAATCTCCAACTCCACGACATTAAAAAAATAGTCATCGAATCGCCTATCTGCAATATAATTATCAATTTGATGCTCGACTATCATCAACTCTTGAGTAGGAAAGGCGGATGGATAAAGATACACAAATATAATAATTTTTCTCTTGTCATATGTGGAGAATGAATATCGTGGATCAAGAAAAAACATACATAACAATAATTTCGTATTAACCTCATTCAAACAATTATTCAACTCTTGAAGTTGCAAAGCTACTACTTCGTAGAACACTTCAACACGATAATGATGAAAATTTGTGGGTTTCTCCAGGATTGCGACGTGATCTTCCTATAACTACAAACAAGCTTCTCATATGTGGAACAAGTATCTTATACTTGATACAAAATAAAGAAACTTCATCCAACAATGTCTCCCAATAATCATCTATCTTTTGTTGCGATTGTAATTTGGTTATTCTCACAAGAGTTGTGGTATTCATAATGTCATGGTCTTTTCAATTTAATACTGGTGACAAGTCATTTGCAACACCCAATATAATTTTTATCAAATATAAGTGAAATACAAATTCAAAGCATTGCATAAGTACCACTATATTCTTAACTTGATTTTGTAATACCCCGTAATTTTAATTACTTTTAATATGAGATCAATTAAAAGTCAATGTGCTAAATAAATGGGGATTAATTGAAATTAATTATGAAAAATTAATTGAGATTAATCCAGATTTAATATTACTAGAGATAAAAGTAACATATGATTTTGAATATTACTTAGCGATATAAAACTAATATGTGAAAATAATAATTAATGTCGAGAGCTACAAATACGACAATAATGAAAATTAAGTCAGGACGCGCTTATGAGTCATATCGGGACTAAAATTTGAAAATAAAATGAGATTTATTTTTAAGTCATCCGGATGATGATTTCGAGTGCGCCGTTGAGTCTCGAAGGTTCGAAATAGGCAAAAAAGTCTACCTGGAGGTTTGATTTGGGTCTCGAGTCAATTGGAAGATGAAAGGACACCCCGTGGGGCATTTTAGTCATTTGGCTTGGAAAATGAATAGTATACACGTTTTTTGCCTTTTAGCTAGCCTCGGAGACTTGTTATATATGTGGGTTTAGAATCTACATAATGTTCATTTCATCAAATCACTTGTGAGGAATTTTGAGAGAGAGTGAAAAGTCATATAGAGAAAGTGAAAGGGTTTTTGTGGAGAGGAAGAGTCATCTAGTGGAAACCAAGGGCCAACCACCATCTTTACACCTTGCACCACCACCGGAGAATCGTCGAAAAGTCGTCGAAAAAAGGGAAGAGGAGGTTCTAACATTATGTTCTCCAAAGGTTCAACCCTACACTAAGAGGCAAGTGTAATTCTTACGCTCTAATTGGTGATTATATTATCCATGTTAGATTAGGATTTATAAACATCCAAGAAACTTATGTAATTGGGTTTGAAAACTGATTGATAAACTAAATGAAATGGATAGGTATTGCATGTAGATGAGATATACACATGTAGAGGATATAGAAGTGATGATTTATAAATTAAATCAAGAACTAAATTCTAGGTTCATTTTGAATATCAATGGAGAATTGATAATCGGTGATATTAAGAGGGTTTAATTGAATCTTTGAAATGAGAGTTATGTAGAATTAACCTTTTGTTGAAGAGATATTTTAATTCACGAAATTGGAATTTTTTCTTGAAGAAATTATGAGTTTCTTGGAGAAAATAACAAAATATGAATTTCTGGAATTTAAGGGAATTAACATGTTTGAATTCAACCTTCTTGATGATTTTAGGTTGTTTGATTAGTAGAGATCATTTATATATCATCACTACAAAAAAAGTAGTTTTTAAGGCGGAAAGTTTTGAGATGGTTAAAATTTTGGTCTCTAAAACTAATCTTTTGAGACGGCTAAAATTAATCGTCTTAAAAAATATTATTTTTAAAACATCTTTTATTCCCCGTCTCATAAAGTAGTAGCTAAAAAGATGACAAATTAGTAGCCGTCTCAAAAAATATACTTTATGAGATACCCATAAAATATTTGGGTTCCCCTGTAACACCCCGTATTTTTTGTGCATTTAATATTTAATTAATTCGGGAATTCTAAATTACTTGTGTGTTGTAATTTTAATTGAATTAATTACGGCAATATATATATTTAAATATTAATCGGGGAGTCAATGGTTAATATTTAGGGGAAATTAATCACTAAGTGAATAGTAATAATTTAATTACGTCATTTCGGGTATTAATGACGGGGTATGCGCTTATCTCAGCCGGGAGTCGGTATAGACTAAATTGGGTGTGAGATAAGAATTTTTATAAAGTATTTCGGGTGACAATTCCGAGTGCGCGGTTGAGTCTGAATGGGTCGAGATAGTCAGAAAAGAGTACCCGGGGGTAGCAATTGGGTCTCGGGATATTTTTGGGCATAGCCGGCCCATAGGGGGTGAGTTGGGCCACTTTAATTAAGCCCATTAGGTGAAAAACGGGATTTAGAGTTTTAACCTAAGTGAAAGATTAGGAAGTTAGCAACCAACACAATTCTAAGCCTACGGCTTGAGAGGGAAATTGGGGGAAAGCTTAGCAAAAGCCAATTTGGGGATTTTGGAGCCGAATAAGGGACTTCAACAACGGATCGGACCCTACGAGTAATTCCAGGCAAGTGATTAACTATTTTTACTCCTAAATTGTGATATCCAATTCATATTTTAGTGATGTGTAACTAAAATTCGTTTTGGGGATAAATGGGTACAAAAATGGGGTTTTGTTAACGGAACAAATTGAATGAGATTTAAGGTGAGAATTAGTTGTGTTTTATAATTCTGAGTATGAATATCTGATTAGAATGTGAAACCCAGTAGAAATTATGAACGAAATTGAGATGACTTGATGGAATTTGAATGTAACATGTATAAACCCGGAAATTACCCAACTCGGAAAAAAAGAGTAGAAAATCGTGAGATTTAATTTCAGTTTGATGTTCCATAAGGTGCTTTGATCCTATTCCTATGTAGATATAGGGTTGATTGGGCTTGGGATAGTCTAGGGGAAAGAATGAAAGTTGGAGGTTTTCGTTGATGGTTGAACTGCCTCTCTAAGAAGACGAAGTCAAGGACGATCGATCGATCGACCCTGAGGGTTTGATCGATCGATGATTCAGAATTCTGGGCAGATCGCCTAGTTTGTATATAAGGGAGAAATTAATCAGAAATTAATCCCCATACATTAATTTGTGATAGATAATTATGAAACACATATTCCTAGTAATTATGGTGAAGAGTAATTGGGACTAAGGGGAATTTATGTGGGGCATTTTATGGATGAATTTGTGGGATATTATCCCAAAATAGGGAGATACAGATCAAGTGAGTGAGTCCGGGTATATTGGCTAAGCGACGCCAAGGTAGTGAATTAAGTTTGGAGATAAACTAATTTAATTAGAGTCGGATTGTAGATTCGGGAAGGCATTAAATTAATAGGTGTGTATAATTAATTTAATTGGAGTCGAATTCGTAGACTCGGGTAGGTATTAAATTAATCAGTGTGTATAATTAATTTAATTAGAGACGGATTGTAGACTCGGGTAGGTATTGAATTAATAGGTGTGTATAATTAATTTAATTAAAGTCGGATTGTAGACTCGGGAAGACATTAAATTAATAGGTGTGTATAATTAATTTAATTGGAGTCGGATTCGTAGACTCGGGTAGGTATTAAATTAATAGGTGTGTATAATTAATTTAATTAGAGACAGATTGTAGACTCGGGTAGGTATTAAATTAATAGGTTGTAACAACCCGCGTAATTTTTGGGCTATTTTAATTAATTTCTGAAAAATGGAGGAAAATAAAGTTTTTGATAAAATTATTTTTATTGCTCAAATATGTTGGTTATTATTTTTAAAGGCGAGGATTTCAAACGGTTTCGAATACGGAGTTAAAACGGATTTTAAAATGATTTTTAAATGTTTTTAACTCTTGGAGTTGTTTTGACTTCCAACTCTTCATTTCTTTACCTTATTTAAAGGAGTCTTTTGGATTCCAACTATTCATTTCTTTGCATTATAAAAAGAAGTCGTGGGCAACACTTTTAACATACTTTTGGCACACATTTTGACAGCTAATATATTTTATATTCCTCTTCTTTTTATATACACACTGGCCCTTGAGATTTGTGAGTTCCAACCTTAGATTAGAGGTGTTCTTGGGGATATTTTTGTTGGAGGTTCTTGGAGGAGCTTCTGTAGATCTTTTGAGTTGATCTTGAGGATATGATCGTTGGTTTCTCATCATGGTTTAAGGTATGGGGTTTTACACAATATGTTCCTTAAATCTCGCGAGTGTCATTCTCTTTGAATTCTTGTTAATTGAACTCATATTTGAATTTATAAATTCATTGAAATCTCGAAAATAATTGTTGAAATTATTTTGATTCGTGTGGTATCATTATATTATTGATGAGCACGTTGTCATGAGATTTTAATATGGCACGGATGTTGGGCACCCGCCAAAATTCCTGTTTCCCGGACTATATCTTGATAAAGCATATACGGATGTGGTGAGGCCTGGTGACCCGGTTAAAGTGTTGTTGAGAAATTATATTGATAAATGCTTTGAGATTTGCATTTTGATTTGAATATTCGTACTCGTGTTGTTACGTTTTATTCGTTGCTAATCCATATTTGTTGAGCATAATTCCTGTCGTATTGTGTACTTCACCATATTTTCTTTTAGTGGCAGGTTAGCGCGGATTTTGAGGCGTTATGGAGATTGATTTTAGCGAGGATTGTTTGGGAAAGATTTGTATTATTTTGATGTATAGAGCTTTGGAGATTTGTATTTTTATTCGAGTTAGATAGTTGTAATTTTAATTCGAGAGACTTGTTGTAATTGAAGAGATTGAGATTAGTGGATTTATATTATTGTGGGTTTATTTAGATGCTCTATACCTTGTCACTTGTGGATTTGGATTTATTTTATCGCATTAGCGCTCCGTTCGCTCTCCCCGGGCGGGCGGGGTGTTACATAGGTGTGTATAATTAATTTAATTAGAGTCGGATTGTAGACTCGGGAAGGTATTTAATTAATATGTGTGTATAATTAATTTAATTAGAGTCGGATTGTAGACTCGGAAAGGCATTAAATTAATAGGTATGTATAATTAATTTAATTAGAGTCGGATTCGTAGACTCGGGTAGGTATCAAATTAATAAGTGTGTTAATTAATTTAATTAGAGTCGGACGATAGACTCGGGGAGGTATTAAATTAATAACTGTGTTAATTAATTTAATTAGAGTCAGACGATAGACTCAGGGAGGTATTAAATTATTAAGTGTGTTAACTAATTTAATTAGATTCGGATGATAGACTTGGGGAGGTATTAAATTAATAAGTGTGTTAATTAACTTAATTAGAGTTGGACGATAGACTCGGGGAGGTATTAAATTAATGGGTGTGTTAATTAATTTGATTAGATCGGACCATAGACTCGGGGAAAATATGATATTAAATGAGGTGTGAATTAATTACATTAGAGTCGGACCATAGACACGGGAAGATGATAAATTATTAAGTGAGAAAATTAATTATGTAGAGTCGGACCACAGACTCAGGAAATTTCAGGCTAATGTTACGAGTTTTTGAGTACACGGTAAAGCCGGGATTTATAATATATATATATATATATATATATATATATATATTCGGTGTAGTGATAGTATTTATATATGTGTGTGCATATTTAGTGTGTTTGTTATTAAATATCAGTGATTAGATATTTATTTAATTTATATACTCTAGTGCTATCAAGGGAGGTTGCGCGATGTGGGTGAATCCCCTAGCTTGAGGAGTAGGGTGAATAAATCCCCAGGTCATAGCATCCGATATATGGGTGAGGGAATTATCTCACTTTCAGGGAAGGAATATGACCGCCTCCACTGCGTTTATGTTTTAGGCTAGGTTGGTGAGCGAATCCAACTTGGTTAACTAGGTTATGTGAGCACACCTAGTGGGATAACACTTTAGAGGGAATCATCCGGCGAGGGTATACTCGGAGGGATGGATATACGTATGTTATATGTGTGGATGTTTTAGTAAAGGTACGTATATAATGATATTCAATATTATATGCAGGTAATAATACAGTGTGTGATGTATTTACTTTATATAACTTGTGACACAGTTATATGCTACTATTAAGAGAAATTAATTAAGTTAATTGTGAGATAACTTATAATTCAAGAATCATTATACTCGGGTTGGAGTAGTATGTCAAGGGGAGATTATACCAGGACTAGTTGGACGGGGTAGTATAACTAGGTGGGGGTCAAGGTGACCGTTAGGTGTGCACAATAGTGGAGGGGTGAGAATGTCCACAAGGGAGTGCGACACTAACTTAAATATGAAGCGCATTCATACATTTTAAATTACTGCAGTTAATTCACTTGCTAAATATTTTCAAAATGTTTTGGGTTCTAACCCTTGCTATAAAACTGTTTTCAAAACCTTTTAGGTGTCCAGCCACAGGGACACCAGGATTGATATTCTATCCCAGGGACACGGAGCTGCAGCATATGTGGATGCTAGCAGGAGTTTGGATTAGACGCATCGTTCATTCATTCCTAGTGTAGGAATCATTTATCAGTTTCAGTTTTATTTAGGGCTCGTCGCCCATACTTCTCAGTAAAGTCTTCAGATGTACTTATTCAGGTGTTGGATGTTTGTATTGGATTTCATCTTGGTGGCCGATGGTTTATTCGACAAATTTTTTATCAATTAATTATTCAGTTGTGTGTATGGTTTATATTTAATTCCGCATGTACTGTTTTGTTTAATTAACAAGTTGAAATTTGGCACCAGTTTTTGGAATACTAGGTGGTTAGTAAGTTTTAAAAAGTTTTCGACAGTGATGCTAAGGATGATCCAACTAGGATTCCTGTTTTAATTTGGTATAGAACTGATCACCCGGTATTTTATTAGGCGGGGTATCACAGATGGTATCAGAGCATCAGGTTCTAGTGTCCTTAGGATCTGTACGGATTTTCACATTTCGGCTTAGCAATCTTTGATATAGAGCCCTATCATAGAATTGTTGTATTCTTATACGTATGCGCATTTACGTTCTTCTGCCAAATTTAAAATTGAGGGTGAACTCAGACGATTCGATTCTCATTCCAGATGCAGCCTAGGAGAGAGAGTAACTAGGGCAGCAGGGGGAGATGAGACTCTGGAGGCTCATCAGGAGCAAGAGTTATCGCAGCAACGGCCAGAGATGATTTTGGCAGCACAGGTAACTGAATTAGTGACACAGGCAGTTGGAGCAACGGTGGTCACAACGGCAGGGTACTTTCCACGGGATCAGCCACAAGTGTTAGTGGCGCCGGATGTTCAGACTCGCGCGGGGTCGTCGGGGTGGAAGCGAGAAAGAGAAGTTATTTTTAGTGAGAACTCGCCAGAGTTGCGAGGGGGTTTAGATGTAGTGCTAGCGTGTCAAGAAAGAGAGATATCCAGCGTCACCTACGCATGAGAGATGACGATGAGGTGCAGAAGCAAATGCTAACCACTTTTAGTTTAGTGGGAGCAGCGCTACAGTGGTGGGAGTCGATCACCACAGTGAGGAAAGGGATACACTAGCTATTGCAGAGTTTTGGGGTGTGGTTCGACCGCACGTATTTTTCCTCCAGCGGTTGAGATCGGAATGAGGAGAAAATTTAGAGAGGTGACTCGAGGAGACCGTTCAGTGATCGATTACGAGGAAGAATTTATTCGATTGGCAAAGTTGGTACAGGATGAGGTAAGTGATGAAGATAGAAAGAAAGCAAGGTTTATGGATGGGTTAGTCTGGATAATCAGACAACATTTAATTGGTAATTACGCATTAGTAGCTTATACTGATGTCGTTAACGTAGCACTCCTGCACGGTCAGGAAGATCGCTTCTACGTGAAAGGAAGCAAGAGGGGAGTAGAAACCAGCCAATCGAATAAAGCTGGAGGAAACAGTACCGGTGGGGTATCCCAGCAGCAAACAGGGGGAGATCAGGGGCAGGATTTCGGTA
The DNA here is from genome assembly GCA_949130495.1 of Sambucus nigra. Lineage (NCBI taxonomy): Eukaryota > Viridiplantae > Streptophyta > Magnoliopsida > Dipsacales > Adoxaceae > Sambucus > Sambucus nigra. Next base: position 300,999,465 of record OX422207.1, on the reverse strand, counting down.
GGGAAATCATGCCAAATCGTTTAGAACTGGAGGCTATCGGCAGGATGACCAGAAATTTTAACAAGGTCGGCATGGAAGGGACCAGTGGCAGGGTGAATGTATTAGAAGGTGTTTCGTTTGTGGGGGAATCGAGAAACATGAAGAGATATTGTCTCAAGCAAGGCAGGGGTCAACTACAGGATGAGGTCCTGGATGTGCAGCCACTACAGCAAGTCATGGGCGCATTCGGGTACGGAGAAGATGCTCCGAAACCCGAGGATCAGCCGTTGCAGCTAGAGTATGGAGGTAAAATTTTTACGTTATGGGCATGGGGTATATTTTTGGAGTGACAAAGAGGATGTCACAGTATAAGACTTATTTTTCACTAGAGTTCACTGGTGAGTCGAACTTAGTGGGTGCGTTGGCTGTAGCAGCCATGGTTTGTGGATACACTTTTCGTGGGGTAACGGAGTTTCTTTGGTGTTCTTTATGGGAGAGTGGAGTTGTACACTGAGAGAAGGTTTGAATTATGCGAGGAGTTACTACTTTCGAGAATTATGGGAGTAGGGTTAATAATATTTGCCTAAATATCGACTGGATGGCGATGGAATTTAACTATTGTGAATAGTGGGGTAAAGTTTTAGTGTTTGCAACACCAGGGTATGAGTGGAGCTAGGTATCACCTATGAGGGCGTCTAGCCTATATATATGTGTGTATATATGTTGTATTGCGTGGTGCGATAGACACAAAGGGAGGTCTTCTATTCTCGCATATTTTCCAGGGAGTAGGGGTGTTGACTGAAGTGAATCAGGGTGATTAGATTTACTTTCGGGCAGGGAGAGATAGCTCGGGGCCATTTTGTGCAAAGACTAGTGATAGTAGGGCGCGGTATTTTCTGTTATCTTGGTAGCCTAAGGGTAGGCGTATATACTACTGTGTTTAAGAGACAAGTACTTGGGGGTGTCTAAGTGCACTAATGGGTGATAAACCGGGAGTTCTGGATTTTGATTGGTAGGTGCATTAATGGGTGCTAACCCGGGGATGCAGGATTCTTTTAATAGGTGCACTAATGGGTCTTATCCCGGGGGTGCAGGATTTGTATATATATGTATAGGGATGATATGACTATATATATATATATATACATATATGAACTTGTGAATATTTCTACTGTGTGAGATTAGTGGACTTGGTAATAATAATATTAATCATTACATTGTGCCCGATGGTCTAATCCTCAGGGTGGGAAATGTTTGGTCGTTAGTACAGGGGTCGGGTACCTCAGGCAATATATATATATATATATATATATATATATATGCGTGTGGGATATGACTACGGATTGGAAGTCACATTACGAGTTACGACTAGCATAGTCAGGTAAATTTTTCGTGCGGTAAAGCACGGGGATAGGGTGTATGGGCACCCGACTTAACTAAGGATATTTTTGTGCGGATAAGCATGGGTACAGGGTGTATGGGCACCCTGGTTAAATATATGCATATTTGGGTAATTTATAAAGAGAAGCGGGAGAGATAGATATCGTTAGCTTATAGGCACTTGACTAGTAAGTATTATGTGAATATTAGAACACTAGGCTTATCTAAATTCTTAGGAAGAAATTCTTTTGTAAGGGGGGGAGTATGTAACACCCCGTATTTTTTGTGCATTTAATATTTAATTAATTCGGAATTCTAAATTACTTGTGTGTTATAATTTTAATTGAATTAATTACGGCAATATATATATTTAAAAATTAATCGGGGAGTCAATGGTTAATATTTAGGAAAATTTAATCACTAAGTGAATAGTAGTAATTTAATTACGTCATTTCGGGTATTAATGACGGGGTATGCGCTTATCTCAGCCGGGAGTCGGTATAGACTAAATTGGGTGTGAGATAGGAATTTTTATAAAGTATTTTGGATGACAATTCTGAGTGCGCGGTTGCGTCCGGATGGGTCGAGATAGTTAGAAAAGAGTACTCGTGGGTAGCAATTGGGTCTCGGGGTATTTTTGGGCATAGCCGGGCCCACACGGGGTGAGTTGGGCCACTTTAATTAAACCCATTAGGTGAAAAACGGGATTTAGAGTTTTAACCTAAGTGAGGGATTAGGAAATCAGCAACCAACACAATTCTAAGCCTAGGGCTTGAGAGGGAAATTTGTGGAAAGCTTAGCAAAAACCAATTTGGGGATTTTGGAGCCAAATTAAGGGACTTCAACAACGGATCGGACCCTACGAGTAATTCCAGGCAAGTGATTAACTGTTTTTACTCCTAAATTGTGATATCCAATTCATATTTTAGTGATGCGTAACTAAAATTCGTTTTGGGGATAAATGGGTACAAAAATGGGGTTTTGTTAACGGAACAAATTGAATGGGATTTAAGGTGATAATTAGTTGTGTTTTACAATTCTGAGTATGAATATCTGATTAGAATATGAAACCTAGTAGAATTTATGAAAGAAATTGAGATGACTTGATGGAATTTGGATTTAACATGTATAAACCCGAAAATTACCCAACTCGAAAGAAAAATGTAGAAAATCGTGAGATTTAACTTCAGTTTGATGTTCCATAAGGTGCTTTGATCCTATTCCTATGTAAATATAGGGTTGATTGGGCTTGGGTTATTCCAGGGGAAAGAATGAAAGTTGTAGGTTTTCATTATTGGTCGAACCGCCTCTCGAAGAAGACGAAGTCAGGGACGATCGATCGATCGACCCAGGGGTTCGATCGATCGACGATTCAAAATTCTGGGCAGATCGCCTAGTTTGTATATAAGGGGGAAATTAATTAGAAATTAATTCCCATACATTAATTTGTGATAGATAATTATGAAACACATATTCCTAGTAATTATGGGGAAGAGTAATTGGGACTAAGGGGAATTTATGTGAGGCACTTTATGGATGAATTTGAGGGATATTATCCCAAAATAGGGAGATACGGATCAAGTGAGTGAGTCCGGGTATATTGGCTAAGCGATGCCAAGGTAGTGAATTAAATTTGGAGATAAACTAATTTAATTAGAGTCGGATTGTAGACTCGGGAAGGCATTAAATTAATAGGTGTGTATAATTAATTTAATTGGAGTCGGATTCGTAGACTCGGGTAGGTATTAAATTAATAGGTGTGTATAATTAATTTAATTAGAGACGGATTGTAGACTCGGGTAGGTATTAAATTAATAGGTGTGTATAATTTATTTAATTAGTGTCGGATTGTAGACTCGGGAAGGCATTAAATTAATAGGTGTGTATAATTAATTTAATTGGAGTCGGATTCGTAGACTCGGGTAGGTATTAAATTAATAGGTGTGTATAATTAATTTAATTAGAGATATATTGTAGACTGAGGTAGGTATTAAATTAATAGGTGTGTATAATTAATTTAATTAGAGTCGGATTGTAGGCTCGGGAGGGTATTAAATTAATAGGTGTGTATAATTAATTTAATTAGAGTCGGATTGTAGACTTGGGAAGACATTAAATTAATAGGTATGTATAATTAATTTAATTAGAGTCGGATTCGTAGACTCGGGTAGGTATTAAATTAATAAGTGTGTTAATTAATTTAATTAGAGTCGGACGATAGACTCGAGGAGGTATTAAATTAATAAGTGTGTTAATTAACTTAATTAGAGTTGGACGATAGACTCGGGGAGGTATTAAATTAATGGGTGTGTTAATTAATTTGATTAGAGTCGGACCATAGACTCGGGAAAAGTACGATATTAAATGAGGTGTGAATTAATTATATTAGAGTCGGATCATAGACTCGGGAAGATGATAAATTATTAAGTGAGAAAATTAATTATGTAGAGCCGGGACACAGACTCAGGAAATTTCAGGCTAGTGTTACGGGTTTTTGAGTACAAGGTAAAGTCGGGGTTTATAATATATATATATATATATATATATATATATATATATATATATACGGTGTAGTGATAGTATCTATATATGCGTGTGCATATTTAGTGTGTGTGTATTATTAAATATCAGTGATTAGATATTTATTTAATTTATATACTTTAGTGCTATCAAGGGAGGTTGCGCGATGTGGGTGAATCCCCTAGCTTGAGGAGTAGGGTGAATATATCCCTAGGTCATAGCGTCCGATATATGGGTGAGGGAATTATCTCACTTTCAAGGAAGGAATATGACCGCCTCCACTTCGTTTATGTTTTAGGCCAGATTGGTGAGCGAATCCTACTTGGTTAACTAGGTTATGTGAGCACACCTAGTGGAATAGCACTTTAGAGGGAATCATCCGGCGAGGTTATACTCGAAGGGATGGATATGCGTATGTTATATGTGTGGATGTTTTAGTAAAGGTACGTATATAATGATATTCAATATTATATGCGGGTAATAATACAGTGTGTGATGTATTTACTTTATATAACTTGTGACACAGTTATATGCTACTATTAAGAGGAATTAATTAAGTTAATTGTGAGATAACTTATAATTCAAGAATCATTATACTCGAGTTAGGGTAGTATGGCAAAGGGAAGATTATACCAGGACTAGTTGGACGGGGTAGTATAACTAGGTGGGGGTCAAGGTAACCGTTAGGTGTGCACAATAGTGGAGGGGTGAGAATGTCCACAAGGGAGTGCGACACTAACTTAAATATGAAGCGCATTCATACATTTTAAATTACTGCAGTTAATTCATTTGCTAAATATTTTCAAAATTTTTTGGGTTCTAACCCTTGCTATAAAACTATTTTCAAAACCTTTTAGGTGTCCAGCCACAGGGGCGCCAGGATTGATATTCTATCCAAGGGACACGGAGCTACGACATATGTGGATGCTAGAAGGAGTTTGGATTAGACGCATCGTTCATTCATTCCTAGAGTATGATACATTTATCAGTTCCAGTTTTATTTAGGGCTCGTCACCCATACTTCTTTGTAAAGTCTTCAGATGTACTTATTCAGGTGTTGGATGTTTGTATTGTATTTCATCTTGGTGGCCGATGGTTTATTCGACAAATTGTTTATTAATTAATTATTCAGTTGAGTTTTATTCAGTTGTGTGTATGGTTTATATTTAATTCCGAATGCACTATTTTTTTTAATTAACAAGTTAAAATTTGGCACCAGTTTTTGGAATACTAGGTGGTTAGTAAGTTTTAAAAAGTTTTCGACAGTGATCCTAAGGATGATCCAACTGGGATTCCTATTTTAATTTGGTATATGACTGATCATCCGGTATTTTATTAGGCGGGGTGTCACATCCCCCTTCTCACATTTTAGGTTCCAGCCTCTTTTTATCCCAAGTAAAGAGAAAGTAAAAAAGACACCAAATAGAAAAACCCATGCCGTTCTCCTGTTCTTCACCCGACGCACAAGCCGTGATTCTTCTTCGATGCATAACTAAGATAGAAGAAACCTTCACCCTGGTTCTCTTCTGCACTCGGCTTCGCACCTCAATCTTAGCCTCTCGCTCGCCCTAGCCTCGTAGTCCTAATCACCCGCTATCACCATCGCCCTAGGTAAGCAGCTAATTTGTTTACTACTCGAGTTACATATGTGTTTTGTTTCATCAGTATATGTGTTTTTTTTCATCTGTATATGGCTTTATATGTGTTTTTTTACTACTCGAGTTACATATAGATCCATGTTGGGTGAAATTCTTGATTATTTTTATTGATTTGTAGTGGTGATAGGAGGTTGAGGGTGAGCCAATTGAAAACTCGGATTGTCAATTGGTTGTTGTAGTATGTTTTTAAGACTAATTTATGAAAACATTTGTGTGAATGTTTGTGTGAATTTTAGTTAGAATTATTGATATGTTTATTTGTGTTAATTAATTCATGGCATTTGCAAGTAGTTCATGCTATTAGTTTGATTTACTATTTGATTATGATTTTATTTTGTGATATATGTGATGGACCCAAATTAATTCAAAATGCATCACCGTTGAAAAAATCACCAATGTTGTCCAATACCTTATTTTTTTAGGTATTTTGGCATTGGTCCTGTTTCGACAATGTCTTTTTGGAGCCCATCCTTTATTTTTTTTCTTTGGTAAAAAATCCCATAACTGTTAACAACTGCATCAGTTAGTGGGTGTGCTGTTGATTTTTTATGCCCTAATTTAATGGAGTAAAAGCCACGTATCTTTACATAGGACTAATAAAAAAATGAAAATCTCATGAGATCGCTAGCTAATTTCTTTTAAAAAGAGGACTAATAACCTCAAAGCCCTATTTTTTTTTGGTTACATCTAATACCATATCAAATGCTAAATCTTGAACATAAAAATCACTAAGGTTGTGTTTGATTATAAAGTTGGAAAATGATTGAGAAATAGTTCATTTTTATTAGAGGCAAGAAAATGTGTGGAAAAGATAAGAGGGATTTGGTCTTACTTTTGAAGTTTTCCATATAAATCAGTTCTTTGGGTAGTAGGTGGGAATTGTTTTTCGTGAAATTGATAAAAACATGGAACACTTTTCATATTTATAAGTAGTGTTCTAATAGAATACATATGAAATTAAGCACATCAAAAGTAAAAAATGAGTATTTTCCATGGAAAAGAATTCAATGTCAATCAAACGGGCCCTAAGTATTGGTACTCCAACGTATGAGGTGGTACTCGAAAGCAAGAATTAGTTAAAATTATAGTTTACAAAAAAATTAATACACACAAAAAAGTAATATCATGATCTTTAAAGAATCTAAAAAAACTTGATTTTTCATTCTCTCTCTGCCTCATGTATTATCTAATTACATATCTTGTATCAGAAAATGTTTATAACATTGAAGGAGTTCGAGAGGCAGAGGTTGAAGAAAATAAAAGAGAATAGAAAAAAATGATAGAATTGGGAGTCCATAAATTGTATTCGGCAATTCGGGATCGTGCTAAAAGTAAGAAAAGTAAATCAAAGATTAATACAAAATTAGCTGACGATGAAGTGTACAAGCCATATAAAGGAGAAGATGAACGTAGTGATTCGAGCGAGGATGAAAATGGTTATGTTGGTCGAGTTCTTTTACATATAAATATTTAATGACATAGATGCTAAAATGTTGATTGTGGGACTTTTTAATTGCATTCGATGCTGTCATTTCTTAAGATTTGGTGCTTTAGTACAAACATGTTGATTGTGTGAATTTTTAATTGCGTAACATTCTTTCCGTTCTTGACTTTTTATGTTGATTGTGTGACTTTTTAATGATGTAGTTATTAAAATTGATGTGTTGAATTATTGGGTTATATTATTATTATTTAAATTAGTTCGCTATTGAATTTTTTGAATTTATGAATCAAATTGTTGGGAATCATTTGTTTTTTCATTTTTAGGTATCATGGATAAGAGTTGGATTAATTTATGTAGTCGGTGTTCAAAAGAATACATTGACGAGATTGAATGATTTCTTAACTATGCATACGAAAAAAAGAACATTGGAACCACATAAATCTATTGCCTGTGTAAGAGATGTGCAAATCGAGCATACCACATCCAAAAAATGGTGAGAAATCACCTTGAGATGTATGGTTTTGACAAGACTTATAAGGTTTGGGTTTTCCACGGAGAGACTTTTGGTGGTGTAGGAAGCAATATGAATTCTTTACGGGATGATATGCTAGTTGATGATATACCTGTTGAATTGAATGCTCGAGATGCCATGGTTAAAATGGTTTAAGAGGGAAGGGGTATTCCTCACACATATAACAATATGAGTAATGATGAGGAATGTAAAACCGAATAAGTCTTCAAATTGGATGAAAATGTTCCAGAGTATTCTACACTTTTGAAAGAGGCACAGTGAGATTTGTATAAAAATTGTCGAGAGGGGGTTACGGAATTGTCATTTCTTGTTGAACTCTTACACATGAAGAAACTTAATGGATGGACAAAATTTTCTTTCACTAAGTTTTTGGGTTTTTTTAAGAGGGTATTTCCGAGTGTTAGAATTCCGAAGTCTTACTACCGAGCCAACAAGATGACGAAGGACTTGGGATTCAAGTGCGAGACATGGGATGCATGCCCAAACAACTGTATGCTGTTTCAAAATCAAGATGAGAATCATGAAAAGTGTGACATATGTGGATCTTCTCGATATAAAGATGATGATTCAAGTGTGGGTGTCCAAGGACCGAAAGTAGCCTTAAATAAAGTAAGGTATTTCCTTTAAAACCTAGATTGCAGAAATTATTTTGGTCATCCCATTCAGCTCCTCTAATGAAATGTCATGCCGAGGAACGGATTGACGATGGTGTCTTGAGGCATCCAGCAGACTATCGTTCTTGGAAAACATTCGATGAGCAAAACCCGTCTTTTGCGAGAGACAGTCGCAATGTTAGACTTGGGTTAGCTTATGATGGATTTAATCCATTTGGTAATATGAGCATTAAGCATAGTACATGGTATGTTATCCTCATTATTTATAATTTAGCTCCGTGGTTGTGTATGAAGCAACCTAATTTGATTTTATCTATACTTATAGATAGACCAAACGGACCCGGAGATAAGATCAATGTATTTTTACAACCATTGATTGATGAGTTGATTGAGCTATGGAATGATGGTGTACGCCCTTATGATGCATCTAGTAAGGAGTTTTTTAGTTGCATGCATCTTTGATGTGGACTATTAATGATATCCCTGCATATGCCATGTTATCATGATGGAGCACAAAAGGTACATTTGCTTGTCCTTATTATAATGAAGACCATTAGGCAATGCGATTAAAGCATGGTAAGAAGTTCTGTTATTGGGGTCATCGTCGATTCTTAGACCCCCGGCCATAGATTTTGTCGGTAGAAGACACCATATAATGGTAGGGTTGAATTACGACCGACGCCATTAAAACTTTCAGGCTTGCAAGTGTTGCAAAAGTTGAATGATCTTGACATTGAAACTGAATATAATATGGAAGATGTCTTTAGAAGGAGAGAGAGAGAGGCGCCAGAAAAGAAAACGAAGAAAGTGTTGAAACTAGAATGGGTTGGAAGAAGAAAAGTAATTTTTGATTTTTCGTACTGGAAGGATAATCTTATTCGCCATAATCTCGATGTCATGCATATTGAGAAGAACGTACGTGATAATGTCGTATTTACACTTTTGGGTACTAAAGGTAAGACAGAACAATTTAAAGTCTCGAAAAGACCTCAAAGAATTGAATATCAGATCTGAGTTAAATCCTCAACCACTGGGGTCAAATTTAGAGTACATTCCCCCAACCGAGTTCACGATGAGTAACAAGGAGAAGGACATTTTTTTGAAAGTGTTGCGGGATGTTATAACTCCCGATGGTTACTCTTAGAATATTTCATGGTGCGTGAACCTGCAAGAAAGGAATATTTTAGGATTAAAAATCCATGATAATCACATTTTATTGCAAAAATTACTTCCTATAGCAGCATGAAAGGTATTTCCAAAGCATATTGTCAAAGCCTTATCTTTCCATGTTTCTTTAGTTTTGTTGAAGCCATGCTGGAGAGGCCATTTCTCCTATTTTAATAAATTTTAAGGGTCATTTTCCTTTTCCAAAAAACAACAACAAAAAATATTGTCAAAGCCTTAATTAAATTAGGAAATTGCTTCGTAATATTGTACTCAAGTCCAGTTACCCCAGATGATTTGGGAAAGTTTGAAGATTGGATGGCTCTTACACTTTGTAGCCTTGAGAAGGTATTCCCGCCGAGTTTTTTTTATGTGATGGAACACTTGCCTATACATTTGCCCAATGAACTCCTAATTGTTGGTTGTGTCCTTTACCGTTGGATGTATATAATTGAAAGGTATCTCCACACATTAAAACTATACGTTCGTAATCGAGCTCATCTAGAGGTCTCGATCGCCACCTATATTCTTTTGGAGGAATGCATGACTTTTTGCTCGCAGTACATTGGTGTGGAAACCAAGTCTAACTGACCGTCTAGAAATGATGATAAGGGGGATATGGATGGTCGTGCACTTGGGAAAAAAGTTCCATTTGAACTTGATCAAGTAATGTATACGCAAGCTCATCGGTATGTTCTTACCAACACAGAGTCAATGACACCATTCATTCAGTAAGTTTCATTATACCTAGTTGGATTTTGTAAAAACTTTTCTTATATTTATGTATGAAATAGATATATGACTACGCTTGTATATTGTAGAAAACATCTCGCAGAGCTTTTATAAATTTACCCTCAAGATTCACAAAGGCATCATGTTAATCTTCTTCACAACGAAGAGTTCCACATATGATTTACGGATCATGCAAGTAAAAACATCATAACAAATACTTGAATTATAAATGACGATTATATTTGTTTATTGACATTTATTTTAAGATACTATAGGTGAGTAGAATGGTAGCCGATGGCATTGAACTATCCAATGAAATCAAATTATTGTCATTAGGGCCCCTCAAAGATGCAGTTAGATTCAAATCTTATATTGTTGGAGCTTTTCAATTTCGAACGAAGAAAGTTGATATGCAAAAAAAACTCAAAATAGAGGCATTGTTATAAAAACCGAACGAATGAGCTATTCAAGTCAAAAAGATAAAAATCCTACCGCAGGCGATATTACATACTACGGGGAGGTGATAGACATCATTGAAGTTCGATATGTTGATGGCATAAAGTTTGTATTATTCAAGTGTGATTGGGTTGAAAATCGCATGGGCACAAAAGTGGATGAGTTCAACTTTACGCTAGTGGATTCAAGCATTTAAAATATAAGGATGGTTGAGAGAGCGATGAACCTTTCATATTCCCATCTCAAGCAGAACAAGTATTTTATGTGCAGGATCCTGTAGAACAAGATTGGCACGTTGTTGTTCATATGACACCAATAGATCGATTTGATAGGTACACGACGAACGAAGAAGAATTATTGGTCAATGGAGATGAGCCATTTAACATGCAAAATTTGGATGAAGATGAAACTATAAGGTGGGTGAGGCAAGGATCAAATGGATCAATACTTGACCCAAGTGTCCTAGAGGATGATGATAACGAAGATGAAGATGAAGATAATGAAGATGAAATTGGGAGGGGCAATGCTTGAGGGGAATGTAATCCTAAATTAGTTACCTTTTGTTTTTTATTTGTTTGATGTCAAATATTGGAACAATGTGAAAACATTACTATGCATGTTGTCCATTTATTTAAATTTTAAAACTTGATGTTATCGTATGCATATATTTTCAGTATGTATGTGTCCCACATTAAATCCCCTCTGATCCTTCTAGAAATACCAACTACATTACTGAATTGGATATTTTTATTATGACTATTAGCTTCCTTAGATGGTCTCTTTTTCACTATAATCAAGTAATTAGCTATACATATGATTTATTTAAAACACTTAGCATGTTTTTCTAAAATACAAACATTATAACATGTGCAATCCACAAATGTAAGGATTATGGTCCGGTTTGAGATAGATGGTCTCTAACATATTATGAATTATAATATCATTTACAAGGGGGGTGGATTATTCAACTGAGATATATGACTCCCGATTGTGTTTGTCTCCCATGGATACAATGTGAACCTGTAAGCAAATCACAACATAACAAAATAATGAAAACAAAATAAAGTGATTGAAGTAGGCCAGTCCTTAATTTATTCGTTATAAAATCAAATGAAAAACCTGTTTATGTGATTTCTTGATTCATCTCAAATGAAAACACATGTTATAGAGAGTAGAGACCATTACCGTGCACATTTCTTGATTCTTGTTGCGATGTTATTGCAGCAGTGCCTGCTGCTTCTGTAATTGCTCTGCCATTACTAAGGTGTCATTACTATGGTCTGAGTTTAGTATCCTTTAAATTCATTTAGGACACTAAAATTACTCTAAAAATCTCTGCCTTTGCTTGTAACATTTTGCTCAATCTTGTTCCTTTAGACATCAACATCAATTTTTTAGGAGTTCACATAGCCTCTTTATGTCCTTCTTGCTCAAACTTAGAGGAATTCTTATCTCATTATTTTATACAGGTCTTATAGCTTCTCATGTATGTTCTTACTTTGAGTCTAAATAGGGGATTTACTCCATAGGTCTTTGATCTTAAAAGATAATTACTTGGTGGTTATGTTCAAGCTTAGATCCAGACCTAAGGTCGTTATGCAAAGTCATTTCTACTTTATTTTATGGGAAATTTGGCTAAGTAGGAATAGAGATAGATTTGACAACTCAAAAATGAATCGATTCTTTATCATTCAGAGTATCCAGAATAGGACCGAAGATACTATTTCCACTTTTGGCGTGCTCCATTATTCTTCTAAAAGATGTAAAGAGGCTTTAAACAACCTTAATATCCCTCGCACTGTTCAGATTATCCCTTCCTTCTCCCTTATTTCTTGGTCAAATTTAGATCATTAATTATTGAAGCTAAACACAGATAGTGCTTGTGATCCTAAAGTAGAAAGGGATTGGGGGAAATTCTAATTATTTCAGTTATATTGATGTTTAATTATAATAAAAGCTAATGAAGATATTACTTTCCATAAGACAAGCTCAGATCACTCTCCACTTCTCTTTTTCAATTCCTTTAGTCATAGATTCCATTCCCGAACCCTTTGAATTCCAGATAATCTGTATCAATCATCCAAATTGCATAAACTTCTTGGTTCCAACCTTCTCATAATAACCCCTTTAGAGTTTTCGCCTAAAAAATCCAAAGACTTAAATCTGACCTTTCTAACTAGAATAAATAGGACTTTTATAATGTGTTTGATTAAATATCCTCTCGAAGAAACCATGTGCTTGCTAAGTAAATGCTTATGAAAATGATCCTTCAATTTAAAACAAGATCTGTCTATCCCAATCAATAGCAATCCTGTTAAATGCTCTAAGTAATGAAAATCTATTTTGGCAACAGAAAATGAGGGGTAAATGGCTTCTTGAAGGGGACTCCAACAGTAAACTTTTCACATTTTAATCAAAATTAGAAGGCATATTCTGGTTATCCACAATATAAAAAATCATAATAAGGAGTGGATTGATAATCAAGAGGAGATCAAGGTTGAGTTTGTCAATTATTATCAAAATCTGTTCAGACCAGTTAACATATAAGGTGAAGATGACCTTATCCAACTAATTGAGGCTAACGTTAATGAGGTCCATTAGTTGAGGATCACTGCCATTAGTGGATTACAACTGATGGTGTCCATTAGGGTCCATTAGTGTTCTATTATATGGAATTTTTGCCATGTATTTACTGGGGACCGAATCATTTTTCCAATGTTCCTTTGCATTTGATCTTCAATATAAATTTTCTTCCTAATTATGATATTATTTCTTGTTTGGCAAACACTGTATAAATATTATTTTACACTTCTTTGGATACAACTATTATTACTACTGTATTTCAGCATAAAACACAAAGATTATTCTCTACATATCTGCATTTCATTAGTTTATCTCGAGTTCAGATCTTATCCAAGAAACAAAGACACATATTGAAAGAAACTTTAGGAATATTCCTTTAAAGCACACCAGCTTTTCTTATCGAGTGTCGTTCACCCTAAACACCGATATTTCCATACCCCAAAATTTATTCCCGACTAACCCAAGCCAAAATAATGTCCCTAAATGTTTTTTAGAAGTCCTAACCTCATCTACGGGACTCCTAAATCAATTCAAACCCAAACCAATTCAAGAAAACATTAAAATACCCAACCTGGGTTGAACAGGTAGATCAAAACGGTTCGCCCCTGGCCGAATCGGTTCTCCCCTTAGTTCCGGCCTAGGTTGGTTTATTACATGTTTGACAAATTTTCCTCATATTCTATGCACTATAGGGTCTCCAAACTGTACCCAAATCCAACCCAACATAATCACATCAGTTCTAAACATAAAGAAACACATTTTTATGTCCCCAAATCATCCGATAACATCCTAATCCGTAGAATATAACATAAATAATAGAAAATAACCACATTCGTAACTAAATTTCAAGATTCTTAAATTCTCTCAATAACCAATCAAATTTTCATCTTCTCTATGAATGATTATCATATTTTAATCAAGTTCATATCATTTAAATATTTCAATCTCAGATTATATATATATATAGGATTACAATTAAAGCATTTACTATGATATCATTCCCCAAATCCCCTTTTATCATATGAATCCCACCCAAAATCCATATTTTTCCCCGACTCTAGTATGAATTCTAAACATACCATAAATTATCAAAGAAATTTTAAACAGTTGCTTTATGAGGTTAGAGATTCTTAATTCCTTCTTGGTGATCCTTCTTGCACAAGAATCTTAGCCCAAAATTGTCCCAATCTCTCCCCAGAATGACCTTCTTGAGTTCTCCCTTCTATTTTCTTCTCTCTATCAAGCCTAGGTATTTTAGAATGATGTAATGGTTTCCCCATCATCCAACATCCCTAATTATCCACCTAATCCAGAAATCATGATTAGGGTTAAGTATAAAACGACCTGAACGCCCCTATACGAGTCCCAATTAGTCTAAAAAACTCCTAGAACCTAATTACTACCCCTGGGTACCTAATTTTGACAATTTTGACCCCTCCCAGATCATTCGTGGACTTGAAAGCATCACCTAACATCAATTTCCCATCCCATTCCCAACATGACCCACACATGTGTCCCGAATGAGATATCGTCAAAACCCATCGCTTTTTACTCACTTACAACGTAATATCATTTGACATAATTTTATTTACTTGTCGCACTAGTAAATATATTTTCACATAAATATTAATCCTTTTCTTGCTAATTAGTATTTATTAAATTCTCGCTATTTCTCCTTTCATTTAAATTACGTGCGCACGTGTAATTTAAAATGCTAAAAAATACGGGGTGCTACATACTTCTCCCCCACAAAGGAATTTCGTTCTCGAAATTCGAACATACCTAGCATAAATAGCTTGAGATATTTCTTTCGCACATAGTCCTCATGCTCCCATGTTGACTCGTCGGTATCTTCTGAAAGACATCCATAAACTCTTTAACTACTAGGATCAAATCCAATGAGATAACCACCTCATGCGAGGTCTCCTCCTAGATATAATAAAGGGGCGTGTTCAACCCTCCCTTAGGAAGAGGCATCACCACCAAAAACATATCCTTCCCTAGAATGGAAAACATGATGGTCCTGCTAAAACAATCCACCATCGCCCTATGCCCTTCCAACCAATCCATATCCAGAATGACATCACACTTAGTCATGTTTAATACGAGTAAGTCAGCTGCTAAACACAATTTATTGACATCTATACCCACTCCCCTATATATGGAGTGGATAAGTGACCCACTACCCAAAGGTGAATCGACACACATAATAATACCGTTGGTAGTCTCTAATAAATTGGACGATCATGCAAATATAGTGGCAATGAAAGAATGTGAAGCCCTCATATCTGATAATACCCGAACCATATGCTCATGGATAGGAAACGTACCCTCTATAGCTGTTGGAACTTGTGGCGTATATGGAATCATCACATATTAGATGTTGTAGACATCCACATACTGTAACTATCCCTACTGAGGTGGGACTATGGGAGTTAGTGGTACTGCAGGTGTTAATTACAATTACTACCCCTGTTAGAAAACCAGATGCTTCCCACTATCCCTCTACGAGAAATCTCTCCTTATATGACCCGTCTCCCCACAAGTAAAGCATTGGCTTGTGAAATCCTCCTACCACTGGCCTTGTCGAGGTTTCCCTAGTCTCTGGCTTTGATGGCAATGTTCGTTGTTCCCTTAGCCCTGTTGGACTTGAGGAACATGTTGTTGCTGTTGGCCCTGCCTAAACCCACTACCACCTAGTCTGAATCCCCCTAATTGGAATCTCTTAAACGAATACCCTGCTTGGTATCCCACTCTTATTATTTACCAGAATTCTACTGCGATGCCTCACTGGTTCCATTTCCTCTCGTCTTGCCCTGCTAGCTAGACTCTTTAACTTTTTAACCCCTTCACATGGAAGCGGTAATCCTGACAGTGAAGAAGTACAACATTGATGACCTCAATGTAAGTCTTTAATACTGGACTAACCAACAAATGTTGTCAGATTCTCTAATTAATTCCATCTATAAACTCTAACATCTTTTTTCTCTTCAGTGTTCACCTCGTCAGTCACAAAGTTAGCCAGATGGGTGAACTCCTCCTCGCACGAGACCACGACCCGACCCTCATGTGATACATCAATAAACCTTCTTAATATCTTTGTCTAAATCATGAACGAGAAGAACTTACGGTTAAACAACACCCAGAAATATGCTATTGTCATCGTGTCCCTCTCCTCAGACATGTTGACTAACTCCCACTACTGTAATGCTTCTCCCACTAACTTGAACGTAGCTTGAATCCTTTTCTGAGTGTATCTACACTTTACCATGCGAAGATAATGTTGTATATCCCTCTTCCACTGATTGAATGCAACCAAATCAGTATTGCCATGGAACTCTGGTGGATGCCCCTTCTAAAAGGCCTCCCAAACCCTCTCCCACACTGATGCTCACGGGTGAGCCTAGACGATCGGTGCCATGGACTGTTGTGGATATGTCTGCGAGAACTATTGTGCCATGGCATTCATGTCGGCATTAATCGCGTGAGAAACTATAGTGGCCACCTATGTGGTCATCACAGTCCCCTATGACACCTATGGATCCTTCTGATCCTCTCCCTCATTGGCCCTCCTAGTGGCCTTAGCTGGTCGTCCTCTCTTTGGTGGCATCTAAAATCAGACCATATTTGCATAAGTCCATAATTAACATAATTCATAACAGCAGAAGAATGTAAATGCGTAAATGAATACAACAGTCCTAATAAAAGGGCTCTATATCAAAGGACGCTATTATAATAAGACACATAGATCCTAAAGACACTAAAACATGATACTTTGATACCATCTGTGACACCTGGCCTATTTAAATAACGTATGGCCATCCCTCTACTAAAATAAAATGGGAATCTCGTACTGACTCATTCTTAGCATCACTGTCGAAAATCTAATTAATTTCTAATGACCTATTAAGCCTAGCCTCAAATTTTTAAAACTTATTATCTTGCCAAAAATTACTTCCATTTATATAACAAACCATTCCAATAAATTAAATGACCATTCATCATAATAATAAACGGAATGTTGAATCAATGTAATAATTCGAATAACCAAATAAACACCCGGTATAAATCTCAATACAATAATCCATCATAAATGAAATGAAATAAAGTCTAAATAAAATAAACACTGCTGATAAAGGGTGACGTGCAAGAATATATTTAACTAATAATCCTATATAGAAATCAAAGATAGATGTGTCTAAGAAATCCTTACATGCATTTACAATTGGTGTAACACCATTTGATTGGAAGGAATGATCATGTTTGGTGTCCCTCTCGCTGGGCACTTAAAAGGTTTTGGAAAATATTTTAGTACGGGTCAGAGCCCAAAAACCATTTGAAAATATGTTGCAAGTGTTTAAAATACAAAAATAAATATGCAATGTAAGCATTCTTATTTAAACTGGTGTCGCTCTCCCATGAGATAATCCTCACCCCTCATCTATAGTCCGTATCTAATGCGTATATTTTATACACCCTTGTTATGCTACCCTGCCTAACTAGTACCAACACTTAACTTAGCCCCATACGTTAACCTTCTATCCAAACTGTGTCACATGTGTTAATCCTTTACTTTAATTCTTATTTATCTAATACATACGCTAAATCATTTTAATTCTCATCGTTAACCAATACATAAAACTTCACACCCGTTATTAATTCAATATTCACACATTCATGTTATTCAACCGTATTTATTTATCACGCTTATATACGTATAATCATATCACATCCCATACACACACACACACACACACACACATATATATATATATATATATATATATATATATATATGTATCACTATATACATATAACCGCATCCCTAGAGCTAAGACCTCGCGGATGCATTCTCTAGCATGCTATGAGCTCTAGGTACATCACGTAACACTTTTAGTCCAACGGGTCAAAATATCGCCACCGAACCCAAATTGTAAACAAAAAACTGGAGGCAGTCATAGTCTTACATACGTGGGTCATAACCACACCACATTACCCCCATTAGACTCTAAACTCACGTGTAGTGGTCATGCAGCAGGCCTATGACCTGAGGAATCGATCCAACACCTACTGGTCAACGCCTAGGTAGATGTCACACCCCGCCTAATAAAATACCGAGAGATCACTCCTATATTAAATTATAACAGGAGTCTCATATGGATCATTCTTAGAATCACTGTCGAACATCCATTTAATTACTAATAACCTATTAGGCCGGTGTCAAAATTTTACTTAACCACTCTTTCTAAACAACTACTAAATTAAAACAACCACACAGTTTATGCGTAATTGAAACTGAAATGAAATAAAATAATCGAGCACTCGGTCAAAATATACAACCATATCGAATGCGGTACTGAAAAAAACTAAATGCAATTGGACCATTGGCCCGAATGTGTATACAGTACCTCCTATCTAGATTATAAAGATGGAAGTGCCTACTGAGAATCCTGCACGCATCCACAGCTGATGCAGCTGACGTCGGACTCGAAAGATGTGTGTCATCCAGGCGTCCCTGTGTCTGGACACCTATATATATATATACATATATATATATATAACAAGAGAGGGAAAAGTAGATAAACGAGTCAGAGCCCGAGTTGTGAAAATATTTAGCAAGTGCATAAATGCTTTATTTTAGAAAATATATTTTATCTCATATATAAATTGGTATCGCACTCCCATGAGATACCCCTCACCTCTCCTCTAATAGTGCACTCCTAGCGCATCCCTCTAAATATCCTAGTCAAGATACCCTGCTAAACTAGTCTAACATTCAACTAATATCAACCCTAGATAGTCCAAGTAATGTACTAAGGGATAAACTTCTCCCCAGTCTCAACACTAAGCTAGGTTCATGTGTGGGATGTGTCGCAAAGTGAAATCCAAACAAGGAACCCCCCCGATACACTACTACGTGACAAGGTTGATCGTCGAGATCCTCCAGTTCCTCAGTACAGGGTATATATATCTATATATATACACATATAATAAATCTTAATATAAGAGCACTAAGGATTAAACTTCTCCCCAGTCTCAACACAATGCCATATTCGTGCGTGGGGTGTCTCGTAGAGCGAAATCCAAACAAGGAACCCCCTAGACACTACTATGCGGCAAGGTCGATCGTCGGGATCCATTAGACCCTCGGTACTCGATTCAGTCATATATATATACATTCGGATCTATCTCTCGAAAATGAGAATTTATCTTATTTTCATTTATCTCAAAACTTTCCATTTCCCTTTCTATATCCAGGAAATGTATATATAAAAGCCAATTCATTATCATGAATTTTTTTAACATATCATATACTTTTGAAAGCCAGTTTTATTATCATAAAAATGCTTTTCCATTTCAAAACATCCCATTTCCCTTCCTATATCCAGGAAATGTATTTAAAAGCCATTTTTATTATCATAAAAATGATTTTACCATATCATATGCTTCCACTTCCCTTCTTCCATCCGGGAGGTGTTACCGAAGCTAAAACATTTATCCCATTTCCCTTCTTCCATCCAGGAAATATAAATTAAAGCCAATTTATTATCATAAATTACTTTAACATATAACACGTTTTAAGACCGCTTGCCCGGGTTTCCCCACTGTGCGCGCCCCTAAATGGCTATCACCTTCCAGGGCCTATCATCAAGACAACCTGGGATAGTCAAGACCACACCCGGAATCTCCTAACCAGCACAAAAACAATAATCGCTCATATGGCCTATAGGACTATATCCACCCTGCATTCATTAGCGAGGGGGCTTCACCATACGTACGCAACTTCCCTTATGATAGCGATTTAGAGTGGTGTGCATCCATATTTTATTAATTATGAAAATCATTTATCTTTCCATTTTGAAAACATTTATATTTACATTTTCAAAGTCATTTACATCCTATCATATATATACTTTAGTCACATAGTATATATATATATATATATACACCATATATTCCTCCTCGAATATATAAATGGCCATATCGGCCAATCCATCTAACGATGACCAATAATCCTAAAGATTCTCTTAAAGAATCATAATCAAGCATTTATATATGCATGATACTATACCCAAAGTATTTCCTTACTTTGATAAGTAATATATACCAAAAATCTCATCTACGGATTTATTGGATATCTCCAATTCTAATACTCCACACTAAGCGAAAACATGTATTTTTATATTCCCAATTCATTCTAATCACCTCATAGGATTTTGCCTAACAAAATAGATATAACTATGCTTTCTATACGCATAATTATAAGGGCCTAAATACCCATTGAAAATATCCTAGGGATATATCCTCCGGATCATGCCCTACACCAATTCAAGGCCTTCTCATCCAACTAGAGGTTTATTTACCCTCAAAACTATTATTTAGGAGTCCCAATATCATAACTAGGAACCCACATAAAAATCCCAAATGGTAATTTAACTCCCCATACTCTTAAAGGGAGAAAACTGGCAATTCAAACCTAAGTGAATCGATTCGTCCCTTTTGCGAATCGATTCGGGTAGGCGAATTGATTCGGTCCCCAATCCGAATTGATTCGGAAAGCATTCTACAAACAGGTCTTTAAATGGCGAATCGATTCGGTCTAACCTCTAATCGATTCGGCCCACTACAGAAACCCAATTCCCTTTAGGCAAATAGATTCGGCCTGGACCCGAATCGATTCGGCCAGTTCGAGAGCTACTATTTGGGCGATTTTTTAATTCCCAAAATACCCAATAACAACCCAAACTCCATTTTTATGGTTTCTAATCTCAACCAACAACCCAAATAACATCCTAACACTGATTTACAACTAATTCTTCCATAAATTTTGGGTATTAAACTACTTTATAAGGTTTTGGAGCTTAAAACCCAAAAACCCTAATTTTGACATTTCTCCCAATTCAATTCGATTTATTACTCCATTATCATGGTTTTAATACTAGAAAGCCTCAAGAGTATACATTACATCAATATGTAAACTCGTATCAAAGTTTTCCCCATCTTTATTTTAGGATTCTACCAACTATGATATGAAATAAATGCATAATTGAAATAAAGAAAGTAAACACTTGCCTGGAGGATGAAATCCGACGACCTCGACACGAATCCCGCGAAGTTTGGCCAGAGTTTCCCCTTTCTCCTCTATCCTCATCCTCCTCCTCTCTCTCTTCTCTCTCTTTTCCCTTTTCTTTCCTTTTCTCTTTCTCTTTCTCTTTCTCTTTCTCTTTCTCTTGACTTATAAGCGAGAAAATAAGGGTTTAACCCCTTAAAACCCAAAAAACGACTCGTTTACTCAATTACGAGCCCATTTTACTCCAAAATTCCTCGAAACTAAATTTTGACAATTGGACACCCTTTTTCGACTATCTCGGACATTTCGAGACTCACGGCACAGTCGAAATTTCTATCCGAGGTACTTGACCGCAAATCACTATTCTAACCCAAAATAACTTAATGGGAGTTTTCCAATTAAAATCTTACCTCTTTTGTCGCTTTACTCAACTGCGACATATAATTAAAATATTTTGACCTATTTAGTCCCAAAAATAATTACAACACCCATCGAAAATCATTAAATCCTCGAAAATCTCAAAAATCACTATTTTGAGAAATTCTCCAAATTGCCAATTTGTATCCAATTATGGATTTTAATTTTCTCCAAAAGAGCGGGTTGTTACAGTAGACCGCCCACCACGTGCAACCACCAACAATGGCATCCGTAAACTTAGTACGTTTCGCATATATCAATCATATATATATATATATAATAAAGTAGGAAATTTATGTATGTCATAAGCTTCAAGTATGATGCCATCAGATAAATTTTTATTATCCTACCTATTTTACCCTTTAGAAATTTTAGTTCCCCCTCATTTTTACTCTCCAAACTTTCATTTTGAATTCAAAATTGGGGTATTTTAGTAAGTCCCTCAAACAACTACCAGCTATCATGGATACTAAGCCAAGAAAGGGACGACAACGTCCTTTCTCTATGTCCTTAGCCTGTAATCTTTTCTCACTCCTTCATTTTCTCTCTATCCCCGTGTCTCACACATTTTCTTTATTTTCTCTCCTTCTGGTATATAGCATGTTAGTTTTCTAACGCAGATCTTTTACACATCATGCTCCTATGGCTTGGAGATTTATTTTATAAAGGTATTTTCTAACACAGATCTTCATATTGAAGTAAAACACTACTAAAAAAATAGTGTTATTCTCTCTCTCTTTAATACTTTTTTCGTTCAAAAATCATGCCTCTCTTTGTCTCTTTCTCTCTCTCTCTCTCTTAAGCAAATCAAAATGGATCAGGCGTGGTATCTAACAGAGGCTAAGAGAGCACCTTGGTAAATCAGGTTTCATTGTGTTATTCTAACGCAACCAAAAAATCAAGCCTGACCAGAGGTGGGTCATAGCTGTCTTTGCAAAATCAGGGCTAAGAGAGGTGCTACCAGATCTGGGTTTCCTTCGCAAAATCAAGGCTTCTAATTTTTGTATATTGGTGTTGCTTTACTTTTTTTTGCATTTTGAGCCGATGTGATACCAGATCTGGGTTTTCATCCTAAGGTCCTGCTCACGACTTGCTGTTCCCATAACCCATCATTTGAAGTCTACCTCAGTCTCTCAACCGCTTCACCATTGCACAACCACGACGCTAAGGAAACATACTCTCTCTCTCTCTCTCTCTCTCTCTCTCTCTCTGTGTGTGTGTATATTATTTAGATCTGTTTCATTTCAGCCTCCATTAACTTTGGTAATCGATTTGTTTTGTCTGTTTTAATCGTTTTGTTTTGGCTGTTCTAATCGATTTCTTTTGTTGTTCTAATCAGTTTGTTTTTTTTCTAATCGTTTTGGTTGTAAATAATCATCAACGTTTCTTGGATATACAGATGTGTATATATCAGATATATACATATATACAGTTGTGTATGCGGTATGAACACGTGTGGATTCAATTTTTGGTGTAAGCGGTATATCAGTTGTGTACGCGGTATATCATATATACCATATATATCAGTTGTGTACGCGGTATATCAGATATATCCTATGTTTTCATCTCTCAAAATGGTATCTCATATGGGTTTACAAATTTATTTTCATACAGATGTGTACGCTATATGCTATGGGTTTACAAATTCAAAGATTACAAATCCCCGGTTTAGGTTTGATCATTCTCTCTCTCTCTAAATCATTATATCCTCTGTTTTCATATCTCTCAAAATGGTATCTCATATGGTCTCCTTCTGTTAGAACTAAAGATGTCCTACTCTCTTTTCTTTATTTCTAGGTATGAAATATTTTCGGGTATCCAAAGATGTTCTCTCTTTCTGTTAAAGCCAATCCTCATCTCCTCTTTTTACTTGGTTTATCTCTTATTTTGATTTTCTAATTTTTTAGACTTTAATGGTTATTATTTCCAGGTATGGTTTTACAAATTCAAAGCATTATTTAAGAATTTATCATATTGCATTTTGGAGTTCATCATCGCTTGGCCTCGACTTAGACGAAGATGAAATTCATACAAAAAAAGATGAAAACCAGGTTCTGCCCAGGATGTAGAGGTTTGACCCACCTTGATAGAACATGACTTATTGTTAGCTAATACCCTTTTATAACTTATTGTTAGTATTTTATTGTACTATTTATAAATGTTAGTGTTTTATTATGTCTTAGAGAACTTGATTTTTGAAGGTGGTTGTATAAGCTGTGACAAGGGGAAAAAAATAGAGTTGTAAGGGAAAAAAAATAGAGTTGCCGAGGTTTAAGTTTGATCCTTCTCTCTCTCAATCATTCTTTCTTTTGTTTGCATTTCTCTCCCAAATGGTATCTCATATGGTGCTGAATTGATTTATTGTGTTGAGTAAAAAATGATGCTTTTAAAAAAAATTCCATTACGGTATTTCGAGTTATTTTAATTTGTTCACTGTTTGGGTTGAAGAGTAAGGATCAAATTCGGCTCCCCTACTTATTATCAATATACCTTTTTTTAAATATTTTTTTGCGGGTTTTACACATTTCATGATACTCTTAAAGAAATCATCAATAAATGATTTATTTTGATATTAAAAATAAATCTTGAACAGTTTTGAATAGTTTTGGGATGATTTTGTAATGATATTTGAAATGTATAAAAAAGCGTACGAGGGGTTCTAAGTTGAGGTCGTACGACATATTGTGAACGCACAGTTAAAAGACATCATAACCCACTAGAGTTTGTTTTCAACTCAAGCCCACCTTTAATATTTGTTAATTCTTAATTAGGGGTGACAATTCGGGTCAATGAGTCGTGTTTCGCGCCGACACGACATGACATGAAAAGGTTTTTTCAGACACGAATACGGCACGGCATGAATTCGTGTTTTTTTAGTTGACACGAGCATGACCCGAATAAAAAACAATATGACACGACACAACACGAATACTAGAATTTCTTAATTTTCACGTCTAAAAAAAACGATAACACGACATGACACGACTCATAATTTTTACACGAACACGACACGATTCAACTTCGTGTCAAAAAACACGACACGAACACGACATATCGTGTCAATTTCAGATCAATTTCGTGTCCTTTTGTGTCGTTTTTTTGTGCAGTTTCTAAATTTTCCACCCCTAATCTTAATGATAGTCTGAGCATAAAAATTAGCAATGCGGGAAGAAATTTGAGGTAAGAAATGTGAATTTACATCATTAAAATTGATCAATTACATTTTTAAGACGCATCAAGTGGATGGAAAAAAGTTTAGTTTACTGTAAAAACAAACAAAATCGAACAAAATCTTTTGAGGCTGGTGCGGAGCCCGCTCCAAATGTTTCAAAGAGATAATGTCATCATTATAACTTATAAGTTAAGTTGCATTATAAAAATGGTCAAATAGACAAAAGCAACATGACAGGTCAAAATGATTATTAATAAGACATTTCACTTACTACACAAGCATCAAAGCTCTTAGCTTCGGATTGGACATTAGCCCCACTTGCTTTTCTATTGTCTTTATTAACTTCTCACATAGGGGTACTTTTTTTGTTGGTAGCCTGTTATTGATAAAAAAATCTACTTATTCCCACTCCATCACAAACTTTCACAACTCCTCTTTTAAGATCAAAGACTAAAATACCCTAAAATTCATTTACTCTTCATTCATCCAAAATATTTATTTATTCTCACAATTTTGGATTATTAAAAAACTATTTACTAAAGAAAATTATTATTTTTTAAAAATTCTATAAAATTGTTTTAAATTTTTTTAACTGTTTTAAAAAATAAATAAAAATTCCAATGTCCTTAAAAAAATTAATTGTTGTCTTTAAAATATGTTTATAAAAATTAAAACAATGTTCTATTTCTATATAATATAAAACATAATTGTATTACAAAAACAAATTGTTTTAGCTGTTAAAAATAGCCTTCTATGTATACAAAAAATTGTACATTTTTTAACTATTGTTTTCTAAATAATAGCTAAAACAGTTTATATAAAAAAAACTTTTATTTACACTTTTAAATAATTTTTTTTAAATAGTCAATAGAAGTTATTTTTTATAACAAAAGATAGTTTTTAATAAAAAATTATTTTCAAAATTCCAATGAATGTCTTATGTATTATTTTATTTACTTACAAATTTTATCTTATTGCCTAATATTTATTGGTCAAGCGAGGATGCAAAAAATGTTGTAGGCATGCGCGCTGGAGTCATGATGCGCACGACTTTGGAAATTATGTCCTATAATTTTTAAAATTACTCTTTGTTTTGGTGGGGAACAAAATTGTTTCCATTTTGGAATTACGTACTTTGGAAATTTTCAACGTGCCTTCAAGCACGGGCATACCCTATATATATATCTATATAATAAAGTAGGATGGTGTTTTCACTATTTACAAATTTGGAAGACAAGTTTGTCCTTTACATATATGAGTTCCCCCTCTTTTTTACCCTTCATTTCCTTTCCTCCTTTTACCCAAAATTCAAATACAAGGATAAAATTGGAAATTAACACTAAGAAAGTTTTACACACTACCGAGACTACCTTCACCGTCTCTATCGAGCGCGGGTTAGAGAAATCCACCTCTCTCTCTCCATTTCGTTCTTCACCGAGTACACACTCCTCTCTCTCTCTCTCTCTCTCCATTTTGTTCTTCACCGCTCTCCATCCTCTCTCCATTTCGTTCTTCAGCAGGTAACGGTTTTAGGGTTTTCAATGGGTGTTTGTGAAGAGGTTTTATCATTGGGGTTTATCAATAGGTTTACATTTGTGTTTTTTTATGCTCTGTTGTTCTTCACCGCTCTCCATCCTCTCTCCATTTCGTTCTTCAGCAGGTAACGGTTTTAGGTTGTTCAATGGGTGTTTGTTTATATCAATAGTTTTATGGGTAATGATTTTATTGGCCGAAAGTGGTGGCTGAAATGTTTTGAAAGTGCACAAAAAAAAATGCTCTCTTACAATGGGTTATCAATGTTACAGCAAATACTCTCTTACAATGGGTTTACACTCTTTAGTATATACTGTGTTTGCAAAAACTCTGTTTCAATGGCTGCATTTTTGGAATTTTATTTGATTACTCTAATGTTCCTCTAATGTTTTATGGGTTTATTACTCTTTGCATTTTTGGAATTTTATTTGATTACTCTAATGTTCTTCTATCCTTGCAATCTAGATAGGAGGTATTTATTGGGAAGAATGTATGACGATTCATTAGTACTTTTTATTTTTATGGGTTTATTACTCTTTGGAGTATTACTCTAATGTTCATCTAATGTTTTATGGGTTTATTACTCTTTGGAATGTTGGGAAGAATGTATGACGATTCATTAGTACTTCTTATTTTTATGGGTTTATTACTCTTTGGAGTATTACTCTAATGTTCATCTAATGTTTTATGGGTTTATTACTCTTTGGAATGTTAGTATTCATTTGTGTTGCATTCGGTACAACAATCACTATGTTTGCAAGCTCTATAAACATTTATTGGGAAGAATGTATGACGATTCATTATTACTTTTTATTGGGAAGAATGTATGACGATTCATTAGTACTTTTTATTTTTATGGGTTTATTACTCTTTGGAGTATTACTCTAATGTTCATCTAATGTTTTATGGGTTTATTACTCTTTGGAATGTTGGGAAGAATGTATGATGATTCATTTGTACTTCTTATTTTTATGGGTTTATTACTCTTTGGAGTATTACTCTAATGTTCATCTAATGTTTTATGGGTTTATTACTCTTTGGAATGTTAGTATTCATTTGTGTTGCATTCGATACAACAATCACTATGTTTGCAAGCTCTATAAACATTTATTGGGAAGAATGTATGACGATTCATTATTACTTTTTATTGGGAAGAATGTATGACGATTCATTAGTACTTTTTATTTTTATGGGTTTATTACTCTTTGGAGTATTACTCTAATGTTCATCTAATGTTTTATGGGTTTATTACTCTTTGGAATGTTGGGAAGAATGTATGACGATTCATTAGTACTTCTTATTTTTATGGGTTTATTACTCTTTGGAGTATTACTCTAATGTTCATCTAATGTTTTATGGGTTTATTACTCTTTGGAATGTTGGGAAGAATGTATGACGATTCATTAGTACTTCTTATTTTTATGGGTTTATTACTCTTTGGAGTATTACTCTAATGTTCATCTAATGTTTTATGGGTTTATTACTCTTTGGAATGTTAGTATTCATTTGTGTTGCATTCGGTACAACAATCACTATGTTTGCAAGCTCTATAAACATTTATTGGGAAGAATGTATGACGATTCATTATTACTTTTTATTGGGAAGAATGTATGACGATTCATTAGTACTTTTTATTTTTATGGGTTTATTACTCTTTGGAGTATTACTCTAATGTTCATCTAATGTTTTATGGGTTTATTACTCTTTGGAATGTTGGGAAGAATGTATGACGATTCATTAGTACTTATTATTTTTATGGGTTTATTACTCTTTGGAGTATTACTCTAATGTTCATCTAATGTTTTATGGGCTTATTACTCTTTGGAATGTTGGGAAGAATGTATGACGATTCATTAGTACTTCTTATTTTTATGGGTTTATTACTCTTTGGAGTATTACTCTAATGTTCATCTAATGTTTTATGGGTTTATTACTCTTTGGAATGTTAGTATTCATTTGTGTTGCATTCGGTACAACAAACACTATGTTTGCAAGCTCTATAAACATTTGTGTTGCATTCGGTTTTGATTTCTTATCGGTTTATGAGAGTTGCAATGGTTGCATTTCTGGGAGTTTTAATGGGATTTCTTATTTGATTGAATATCTTATGTAAAAAATGTATATTGCCGATTCGTATAATGTTTCTAATGTTTTATGGGTTTATTACTCTTTGGAATGTTAGTATTCATTTGGGTTGCATTCGGTATAACAATCACTATGTTTGCAAGCTCTATAAACATTTATTGGGAAGAATGTATGACGATTCATTATTACTTTTTATTGGGAAGAATGTATGACGATTCATTAGTACTTTTTATTAAGAAATTTTTCATTTGGTATAGTTCATGTTGTGTTTTAGTCACATTTAATAATTACTTCTCATTTATTCATTTTGTAGTTGACTTCTTTGTTCACATGGAGAACGTTATCGTGTTTGGCAACGTATGTTACTTTTAATTATACTCTCTTTCACTTAAATGAGATCAATTCCTACTTCCTAATAATTTTCTTATACATTTTCATTCTTTACTTATAGGTGAATGAAGATGCAGCGATTGCTGTAACAACCGAACTCCTCTCATCAATATTTATTCTCCTCACTTATATGTTTATATATTGATTCCATCCTTTGCCTTTTTAATTACAGATTCAAAGGTTGCGTCAAAATAATATCAGCGTTGATGTCCTCGATGAATCTGATCTAAATAGTGTTCGTTCCGTGGTAAGAAAATGCACTTTTGTTTTCATATAGTACTTATAAGAAGTTTCTCCATTCATAATCAATATCCTCTTTTCTTATCTCCGCTACAGCCTGTTAACATTTGCACACCTTCAATACGACATGGGAAGGAAAAAGGGAATTTGGCACCCACTAAGGTTGAATTTTTTTCTATTCTCATCTATTCGAATATATATAACATATTTCTTTATCTAATTATATACACTTAACCTTTTCATATAGGATATACGAAAAGGAGAAGGGAAAAAAAGTGCCACTTTAAGTGTGGTATGTTTAACTAATTATAGGTTTACTATGATTATATCTACTATTTTCTCATTTTGTACTTAGTGTTCTTCATTTCTCTATAATCTACCTAATTTTTTTTTCAACATTTCTTTCTTTGTTCATAGAATCAAAGGCCGCATGGAAATAACATTGGTATCGTTATACGTGATGATGTTCCACCAAATGTTATGCATATTGGGGTAAATACTAGCTACTAAATGCTTTTATCGTTTCAACTTCATATTTACAACTTCTTCACTCCCCATTTATAGTATCAATCTTACAATTAACAGACTCAAACTATACTCAATAATGCAAATGAGAAAGGCAAGGGAAAGGAGAAAGAAGTTCCCACACGTAAAAGGGTAAAACACATCTCAGAAACTTTTATGATAATATTCTTTATGGCATTATGTAATATTATTTTTATATGCTTATATTTCTTTTGTAGGCGGCATGGATGGGGAAGTATAATGTTTGTCCAGAAGCGGTTTGTTTTTATCATTAACCTTTTACATTATTGGTGGTGTTATTTTACCCTACAGTAATGGTGGTGTTATTAAATAATTAAGTGATTAATGTGTACCATTAGGCTTTATACAATCTCTAAAGTTTACACCAATACTGGAAACTTAATTTCACTATATTATTAAGACTATGAGCGCACCCCTTTCCATTATCACGCAATGCAGATAATTTTTTTGTTTTCTTTAGGCAATTGATCAAACGTTTGTCTCCAAAAGTTCCCTTGCACAACGATTACGACAAGAACGAGAAAGAGAAAGATGCAATCCTCCACAAGCTACATCTGTCACTTCTGCCCCCCTTGCGCCACAACATAACTTCATCTCAAAACGCGCACTTGCCCAACGACAAAGACGTGATCGAGAAAGAGCATTTCAGTTACATCAACCTATTTCTGGTCATACTCCCCATGTTAACAATTCTATGGGGCCACCTGCTTTTGCTTGCACTGAAGGTTCTCCTAAGCGATCAAAGGTTTCACATTTACCGTCAGATAATGATGTGGCTCAGGTCCCGTCGTCAATAACTAAGCAATTTATAGAAGTTAGTACTCCAAATCCTTCACACATTTCTATTCGAAGAATTAGTCCTTTGACTAATAGTTTACCAATCCCAGTCGCGGAGACAAATATACCCCCATCTATGTCACCTCGAAACCTTTGCCAAGATTTCGACCTAATTGATTCTGAAGAACAGTGTGTCGGAGTCCTCCAAGAACACTCTCCGACATCAAATTCTCTCCAAAATGTATTGGTCCCCAATACGTTAGAAATTATACCCCACCTTGAAACAGAGAATAATCGAGATGTTCAAAATTGCCAATCATCTAATGCACATAGTCATAGGTATAATTTCTTTTTATCTATTATCTAATATTGTTTTACGTTGTGAACTATCCTTCATTTTATTTTTCACACCTTCTTATTTCATATATAGATCCACTATACAAAGCCGTGGAAATATTGCGAGCACGAGTGCACCTCAAGAACCACATGCCCATTTAGAAAGACATTTTCTTGGGCCCATGGATGTCCCTTGCCGTCATTGTTCAGCTTTACATTGGATGGGTGAAAGATTATCGACCTCATCAAAGATTCGCCCTCTATTTGGGAAGTGTTGTAGACAAGGACAAGTTCGATTACCACATCTACTTGAACCCCCACCGGAAATTAAATATCTGTTCGATGGTAATGATGTTCAATGCAAGTCTTTCCAGAGTCATATTAGAGAGTATAATGCTGCTAACGCCTTTACAAGTCTTGGTGTTCAAATGGATGATAGGGTCCTCAGAGGTAGGGGTCCATCATCTTTCACCATTCATGGCGAACTACGTCATCGTACTGGATCCTTATTACCGGAACCGGGACATGAGGAAGAAGCTTCATATGCCCAGTTATACATTTATGATCCCAGTGTGGCTTTGAGTGTTAGGGAACGTAGGAATCCACAATTACGAAGTGATGTACTGCAAATAATTCAAGGTTGCTTGGAGGTCAACAATCCTTTTATCCACAAATATCGTCAGGTGTTTGCTATTTTAAATGAATCCTCTGGATCCGGCCTGAACTTGCCAGCATACTTACATTACAATTCTGCAGCAGATCGTAGAAGGTATAATTTGCCTTCGACTGATGAGATTGCGGTTATTTTACCCGGCGATGGCCATAATTCGTCTGCAATGAGAGACATTATTGTTCGCCTTCGAGGGGGGGATCAATTGATGCGAGTTAATGAATGCCACCCAGCTTACCTACCTCTGCACTACGTTCTTTTATACCCTCATGGTCAACTTGGTTGGGACCCTGAGATGAAGTTATGGGACGTGGCAAACAGTGTTGATCAGGATCATCGACTAACTCAACTGGATTATTATAGTTATCGTTTGTTTCAACATGGCACTGAGTACTCTACAATTTTGAGAGGAGGTAAACTTATGCAGGAGTTTATTGTGGATGCATGGGCTTTAACGGAACAAAATCGCTTGACTTATTTCAGACTTAATCAAAGCAAACTTCGGGTAGAATTATACAAGGATCTTAGCGATTGTATGTCTGAGGGTGTTGAACCATTGCAAATTGGTAGGCGAATGATTTTGCCATCTTCTTTTACTGGTAGTGCACGAAATATGTTTGAGATTTACCAAGATTCGATGGCCATCACTCGGTACAATCAACACCCTGATATTTTTCTCACAATGACCGCCAATCCTAAATGGCCTGAAATCAGTAAGGAACTTTTACCGGGTCAAAATGCTCTCGACCGTCCAGATTTGGTTGCACGTGTTTTTGAACTAAAGAGAAAAGCCCTAATGAAGGAGATTAAGGATAAAAATATTTTTGGCAAGAAAGTGGCCCATGTGTTTACAATCGAATTTCAAAAAAGGGGGTTGCCCCACATGCATGCTCTTCTTTTCCTCGATTGTCAAAGCAAGATTAAAACATGCGCCCAAGTAGATAATTTTGTCTCTGCTGAGTTTCCAGATCCCACTTATGATCCTACACTTTTCCAAACTATATTGAGTTGCATGGTACACGGCCCATGCGGCTCCTAGAATCCGAATTCCCCTTGCATGGAGAACGGTATATGCACGAAAAAATACCCTCGAGCATTTGCAGAAGCCACAACAATGGATAATAATGGATATCCAATCTATCGTCGTCGTGATGATGGTAAGGAATATACTACTGCCAGTGGAAAAAAGGTATCAAACAAAGATGTTGTCCCCTATAATCCATATTTGTCTAGACTTTTCAATTGTCACATTAATGTCGAGGTTTGTGCTGGGTTACGATGCGTTAAATATATAAATAAGTACATATATAAGGGTCATGATCGCACAACTATGGTTTTGGGAGGTGTTGATGAAATCCAACAATATTTAGATGCAAGGTACATTGGACCTCCTGAAGCAGCTTGGCGAATTTATGGTAATCACATGCATCAGGAGAAACCGCCTGTTACACGATTACATTTTCATTTACCTGGCATGCATCATGTTGTGTTTGATCCTTCACATTCATCAGCTACGATTGCTCAAAGAGCCAGCGGTCAAATGAGTTCGTTAACCGGGTTTTTTGCTTTTTGCGCATTGAATCCTTCTGCACGAGAGTATACCTACCAAGAGTTTCCCCAACATTATGTTTGGAGCTCTAAAACGAAACTATGGACTGCACGGAAATCATCTGAGTTTGCTATTGGGCGAATGTACTATGCTAGCCCGAATTCTGGAGAAAGGTTTTATTTGCGATTGCTTTTGACCGTTGTTAAAGGGCCCACATCATTCGAGTGCTTACGCACGGTGAATTGTGTATTACACGAGACTTTCAAATCGGCGTGTATAGCGAGGGGATTGCTTGAAGACGATAATGAGTGGGTTCAATGTTTACAGGAGGCATCCATCATGCGCACCGGATATCAACTTCGGCGTTTGTTTGGTGTTATACTTACACAATGTTTTCCTTTGCATCCGGAGTTATTATGGAATCAATTTTCCATTCATATATGTGATGATCTGATTCATAAGTTACGCACATTGTTTTCTATCCCAAATCCAACTGACATCCAAATTGAGGATTATGGTTTGTATCTTCTAAATGAGGTGCTTCAAGAGTCTGGTAAGAGTTTAAGTGACTTCCCTCCAATGCCTCAGCCAACTTTTAATTGGACAACTGTGGGTGGGAACGGATTACTCTCAGAACATCATCAGTTACAATCGTTAGCAATGCAAGGTGATGCACAATTAGATGTTGATCGCCTTAATGAGGGACAACGTATAGCTTACTCAGCGATAACATCATCTGTTTTCGAGAATAAGGGGACTACATATTTTTTGAATGGAGGTGCTGGCACTGGAAAGACATTTTTGTACAATACAATTGCAACCTTCTGTCGTAGTTTGGGTCATACAGTTATTACTGTTGCTTCGTCTGGCATTGCTTCTTTGTTGTTAGTTGGTGGTCGGACTGCGCATTCAACATTTTGCATACCTTTGGACATTCTTGAAAACTCAAATTGTGGATTTACAAAGCAGTCGATACATGCAGAGCTATTCAAATCAGTTAAACTTATAATATGGGATGAAGTTCCTATGCAACATAGGCATTGTGTTGAGGCTGTAGATAGGACACTGCAAGATATTTGTGATGTTAAAAAGCCATTTGGAGGAATTACAGTAGTTCTTGGCGGTGATTTTCGACAAATCTTACCAGTTATCCCTAGAGGAGTTAGAGAAGAAATTGTTTCCGCTCCATTAAGGCGGTCTATGCTTTGGAGGCACATCCATGTTTTGACATTACATCTAAATAGGAGACTAAACCCATTGGAGCCTGAGACAATTCATTTGTCTACGTTCTTGGATCAGGTACTGCTATTTACTCTTTTCTATTTTTTAACAATCTTCGTTCAACATGCATGCATTTGACTTTTTTTTTGTAGATTGGGTCCAATCCTCTTGAAGTTGTATCATTGCCTTCCTCAATACAAAAGTGTAATGATGTCCGTGATCTAATTGCGAAGGTGTATCCATTGTTGAATGTGGTCGGTACTGTTACACCAACCTTCCTCACCGAACGAACAATTCTTTCAGCGCGGAATGACGATGTGACTACTATAAATAATTTGGCATTGAATATCTTTCCGGGTGTTACAAAAACTTATTTTGGTGCCGATAAAATGTGTGACGACGAGTCCGGTAGAGACGTACACAGTCAGTACCCAAATGAGTTTTTGAATTCTCTCAGTCCTTCTGGTTTACCCCTTTTTAAGTTGGAGTTAAAGGTGGGTTCTCCGATTATGCTTTTGAGAAACATTGCTCCGAAGGATGGTCTTTGCAATGGCACGCGATTGGTGGTTACAAAATGTGGAGAGCATGTAATTGAGGCCAAAATATTAACGGGTGATAAGTGTGGAAATTTAGTATTCATTCCCAGAGTCTCACTATCTCCTTCATCTGCGGAGATCCCTATAAAAATGACGAGACGCCAATTCCCAATTCGACTGGCATATGCAATGACCATCAACAAATCACAGGGTCAATCTGTAAAGTTTGTGGGAATTGACTTGCGCACGCCAGTTTTTAGTCATGGCCAATTATATGTAGCGTTATCTCGATGCACAAGTGCAAATCGCATTACCCTTCTTTCTGATGATTGTTCGCTTTCGACAACAAATATTGTGTATCCGGAAGTCCTCCTATAAAGTAATTAGTGTTATTTTCCCTATAAACTACACATTTGACCCCTTTATATCATCTTTTGATAATTTTTTAATTATTCTTAGGATTGGGAGCCAATGGTAAAGCATCAAGAGCGGATAAATACCCGTAGGTTGCTTACATGGGGTTCCCACAACAAGGTACTTCGTCTTTAAAATGTTTTTTCTTTTCATTCATTTTTAAAAATTAGTCTTAACTATTAATATTTCTTATAGGTGGTTGTAAATTGTGCCAATCTTTATATCAAGTACGTCGAGATGGATACGTGGACATTTCGTAGAGTTATTATGAGGATGTTTCCTGCGATTCCTTGATTGACTATTAGAGGATAATTTTTTGGGATGTCGATCGTTTCGACTTTTTGTAAAGCTTAGGCTTAGAGTTACTATACGCTATTGGATGATTGCTAAGGCTATTTTTGTATAGTCTGCTAAAGCTTTTATTATATATTCTGCTAAAGCTGTCTTTAACCTTACATCATCCATAGCTGTATCTTTGTAAGTATCTCAGATCAATAAATGAACTATTTGGGCTTTGGGTTTGAGTTTGTATGCTTTTGGTTTAAGATGATTTGCTTTTCTCAGTTGTTGGGGTTTTAGAATTGTATTGATTTTTGTTTGGCTTTTACCTTGGTGGTAATTAATGCATTTGACTTTTTGCAGGTTGGTAATTAATATATTGGTCCCTTTTGCGTGGTTTCAAAATTAATATGCAAATATGACTACAAAAGATGGGAATTTGACATATGATTCATTTACATTTTATCTTATGCATTATCAAGCCCTGTTTTAAGAGTGCTTTCATTATCAGGACCATTGTTCATATTAATTCTTTAGTTTTTTCCTTAGATGAGCTATTTCATGCTTCAGCGAATGTGGGGGAGAAACTTTATAAGAAGGGGGACTTAGCTAAAAATGGAAAAGTATTCATTCCTCCTCTCTTTTGATTAATCTCAACTCTACTTGGGATTAATCCAGTTGTTTTATGCCTTTTACGATGAGTATAACTGATACTTTTGCTTCAACATTTGGTTCCATTTGCAGATATTGATCTCGATCACAACACTTTTCCATTGGCAAGTTGCTCCAATTGTCAGCAGCCGTTCTAGGCCTGCTTAAAGCAGTAACATATATTTGATGAAGACTAGAAAGCAGAAGATATTTGCTTAAAGCTGCAGCTAGGATGAAGAGGAAATTTTTTTCCATGGGGTCTTCATTGGAATGGCTTAATACTTTCGTCGTGAGGAGGATACGATTTCAGTAGGTCCATTGGAATGGGCATATGCTAGATTTCAGTAGGTCCATTGGCGTTTGGAGGTTTTGGAACTGAATCAGCTGTCCTTCTTATGGACAGTTTGTTTTATAACATGAGGCTTCGGGTAACTGTTAACTTAAACAATTCGCATTCAATTTTGAAGTTTAACTTCTTATTATTTTTAGTTTTGTTTTTACTTTATGGTTTAATTTTATTATTAGTTGGTTTTCTTTGCTTTACAGTTTTTTTAGTTTACTAGATCGAGTATGGAGTTTAAAATCTTTCATTTCTTTATTGATTTACAAATTGTTATAGGTTTGGAATATTGATGCTAATCTTTCTTTGCTTTATAATTAGTTGGTTGACAATGTAGTAGAATGCTCCATATGATGGTTCTTTGAATGGAACATTCATTTCATCAAAATATTGTTGAACATCTTAGCAGGTGGTCGTGCGACAGCTGCTCGATAGATGTCATCAAGGGCTTTAAGATATGTTGTTCATTAGTGAACACGTGATCCACACGCCTGAGTTCTTAATTTAGATAAAAAATATATGTATCAATTCAACTAATCATTTCTTTTTACGACTCACATTGCGTGATTTGATTTTGGGCGCTCTCCCACATTATTGTAATTTATTACACTGTCACACTATAACTAATCGTTTATCAATTGGTGACTCTGTATAAGGTCCATTCGCAGCCAATTCATATTATAAATAGATCAAGTTTAATCATGCTTTAAATTACATTAATTTAGTTTACTTTGTTCTCTAAGTTTGTAATTAAACAACCTAAAACTAAAACGATTTACATTTAGCTGGATTGTAAGCTCATTTGAAATTGGCTAAAAAACTAAACAAAGTAAGCTTCATCAATTCAATTTTAGTGTGGCTTAATTTTGCTTCATATATTATTATAACCTTTTAGTGTTTGATATTTCTTCTTTTAATTCAGATGCTGCGAAGCTCATCAGATTCTACTGAGCGGGACATTTTAATGGTTGCTGGAGTGAAAACAATACTTGCGGGTTTAGTTCTCGAAGAAGAAAAAGTCAACTATGATCCAACTATCGTTGTTGTTGGAGTAGGAGAGGCGTTCTAAATATTGGATAAAAAATCAGACAAGAATTGATTGATGCATTTGAGATATCCAGTGAAGAGGATCCCGCACGCTAACGTGGCTGCTGCTGCTGCTAAATCGGGTGGATAGTTTGCATATTGATGTTTTTACACGAATTAAGTTAAATACATGATGTTTATACGACGTTTAGGAGAGACTATTCATATTGTTGTAGGAGTATTTTTTTTGTTTGTTAAGCAGTGTGGAAAGTCCCATAAACAGTGGAAACTCTGGCCAATTTTTTTTAATTGTTTACACATTTTTGTTATAAAAAAACTTTACGACTTAAATTTGTATATGATGGTTATGATGTTTATAAGAGGTCCAAGACGGATCATTAATATATTTGCAGACTTTTTTTGTTGGAGAACGTAATTTTTACCATTTTGAAATTACATACTTTGAAATTTTTTCCCGCTTTGCGATTATGTAGTTCTAAAAACTTTCTTCGTGCCTTCAGGCACGGGCATACTTCAAGTCTTGCAAAAGTTGTTTGCAAAAGTTGTTTACAAACTATCAAGTGTTTTTAGGTTTAACGTTGTTTGCATAATTCAAGTCTTGCAAAAGTTTATGAAAATTTTGTCTCGGTTTAACGTTGTTTGCATAGGTTTATGGAGGTTCTAAGTTTCTATCTCCTTTCCTATGCTTGAATATGTAATCTCCCTTAATTCTGCAAATTTCAGGTTATGTACGCTGAGGGAAAATTTTAGGTTATGTACGCTGAGGGAAAATTTCAGGTTATGTACGCTGAGGGCAAATTTCATAAAGTCGGGTTCGGATTTGGAGTTTTGGTTTACATATGTTGTAGTTACCTATGTTTATTTTTAAACATGTGATCATGTGTTCAGTGGCAATGCTAAGAGATATTTAATAGAGGTTTTAATTTTCAAATTTCAGTGATGTCTGCTTCTGATGTCTGCGGCTTCATCTTTCAGTTCTTCTACTCTGCATATAGAATGTTAGTTTCCCATTACAACAGTCCCCTCAAAGCACAATACAACAATTCAATCTACCATAAGAGGAAAAGACGATACAGCCCCCTTTTCCACCCTCCACCTATCTCCCTCCAAAGACGATCAATTTTTGAGTTACACAAGAGTCCGAGACCTGCTTGGAAGCTTGGTAAGTTTTCGATGAAATGTATGTATGGAATTCTTTGATTTATTTTTTGGTGAGAATTTTTTTTTAATGATTAATATAACACTATATAGAAAGTTATACATTACAAGCTTGGCAACTTCTGCCTCTTAGAGGTACAAAAGTAGTTGAATAATGCAACAATTTAGCATACCTTTAATTGTTGTTTTAATTAGTGTACGAAATAGTTTAGCATACTTATTATTGATTCGACGTATTCGTTGTATTAATTGAGGTCGTGATTCATTTGGAGCACTGGAAAGTGATTCTCATTTATGAGTTAGTTTTCAAGGAGGGGAGGTTGATTTGATTAGGGGCATCTTATTTACTAATTTGAGAAAATTATTGCCATTGATCTTAGCACGTGTTTCCTTTTCAAACTAAAACATGTATTTTAAAATTTATGTACTAACTTGAAAATTTTGTGATGTGTTTGTATGATTAGTATTAAAAACACCCTGCTTACACAACCACAATCTTCGGCAACACTAAGAACCCATTGTGTTATGCCTTCAGTTATGCGAAGAACCCCCAGTCATGCCTTCAGTTACGCTAAGAACATACGCACTGCATTATCTATATGAAAAGAGACCAGTGTCATAATGCAGTGTCGCCTTCAGGTGTTCTGCTGGTGCACACATCTCATAGCCTGCTGCTGCTACATACTACATGCTGCTGCTATTATCGTACTGCTGCTATTGTCCTATTGCTGCTTCTATTATCATACTATACTACATGCTACTGCTAAAATCTGGTATGCACTTATGCTGCTGCTATTATCCTACTGGGTTGCGAAGTTCAAATTAATTCTTTATTTCTCTATTTTGAAAATACAAACTTTAGAATGGTTGATGAAAAGTTGTCTGATCAACAAGTGGTGGACACTCACCCGTGTGATTAAAAAGGAATAGGTTGCTTTATCTAATCCTTATTTTTTTAATGCTAAGTCATGATAATTCATTTCATTTTCGTTTTAATTTGTAGTCCCTGTGCAGCTGACACAATATAGTCCATTATGAAATGGAAGACTGGAATGCTCCCTTCTCATTTATCGTTATCATTAGACCCTCTCCTTCATCAACTATATCCATATTGAGGCTTCAAAATCAGCTCCCTTCTCATTTACTTGAATTTCCAGCCAACATTGAGGCTTCAAAATCAGCTCGAACGGCCACTTGGAATGTCCCCTCCTTTACAGATTGTTATGATGGGCTATTGAATTCCCCAGACGACGATCTACTAAAGACATTTTAGTTTGGTGCATATTATACTACAACATGAATGCCTTTATCATTTTAGTTTGATCATATTTGCGAAGAGTCGTTGATTGAGAACGGAAATCTGAGCAAAGAGTTGTTAGCTGCCGAAGGGAGAGAAGCCGAATCTGAGTAGTCTATCGAATTTGATGGAGGGTTAACTCCGGAAGAATTTGTGGAGATACTGAGCTCATTTATCCGAGACACGGCTGACGCAAACATTCCCCAATGATTCATTTATATCTTCAACGGATGAAAACTTCATTTTTCTCAAAGTCCTTACCCTTATCAAGGAAAGCCTGATGTAGCCTCTTCTATTTTTTTCTTTCATTCCTCTTAACAGACTTGGTCTTAGGGCTAAATTGAATTTAATTACTTTGTGTTTATATGCACTTCTACTATATATGCAATCGCACTCAGGCATGACTCTATGCTTTTCAAAATTATCAGCGTGCCTTCAGGCACGGGCATACCCTAGTATATATATATATATATATATATATATATATATATATATATATATATATATATATATATATATATATATATATATATATATATATATATATATATATATATATATATATATAACTGGCTAAACGTGCATATGTCCCTTATAGCACTACCCCATAATTCTCGGGTTTGAACCCGACTCCCGAATACATAAGTAGTCACTTACATATAATTAATTCACAAATACCATTATTATTCTGGACAATAATCCATTATACTGTAGGTCGTATTACGATTCTATTCAAAATCCCAAACCGATTTTATTAATTAATTACCGAATGTCGTTCACCCTAAGCACGCGTATTTTTATACCCAAACATTTATTCCTGACGAACCCAAGGTAAAATAATGTCCATAAATATTTTCCAAAAGTCCTAACCTCATCTACATACCTCATAAATCAACCAAGACCTAAACCGATTCAATTAAACATTAAAATACCCAACCTGGGCTGAACAGGTGGATCGTACCAGTTCACCCCTAGCCAAACTGGTTCGTCTCTAGTTCTGGCCCGGGCTGGTCTGTAATGGGTTTGACGAATTTTTCCCATATTCTATGAACTATAGGGGTCTCCAAAATTCACCCAAATCCAACCCAACATATTTCTATCAATTCTAAACATAAAGAAACAGATTTTTATGTCCCCAAATAATCCAGTAACATCCTAATCCATAGAATTTGACATAAAAACCAAGAAATCACTCACCTTCTTAATTAAATTACACGATTCTTAATTTCTCTCAAGAACCAATAAATATTTCATCTTTTTTATTTATAAACCATTATCCAACTTTAATCAAGATCATTTCATTTTTATATTTCAATTTCAGATTATATATATGGGATTACAATTAAATCATCTACTATGATATCATTCCCAAAATCCATATTTTTCACTAACTCTAATACGATATAAAACATGGCATACATTATTAAAGAAAGTTCAAACACCTGCCTTATGAGGATAGAGATTCTGAGTTCTTTCTTGGTGATCCTTTTTGTACAAGAATTCGAGCCCGATATTGACCCAATCTCTCCCTGGAATGGCCTTCTTGAGTTTTTCTTGAGTTCTCCCTTCTCTTTATTTCTCTCTCTCTTAAGCCTATGTATTTTAAAATGATGGAATGGCTTCCCTCATTATCCAACATCCCTAATTATCCCCCTAATCCCTAAATTATTCTTAGAGCTAGTTATAAAATGACCCGAACGTCCCTGCACGACTCCCAACTTGTCTAAAAAGCCCCTGAAACCCGATTACCATCCCTGGGTACCTAATTTTTACTATTTTGACCCATCCCGAATCCTCCTTGCATTCGAAATCATCATCTGAGTAACCTAACATCAATTTTCCATTTCATTCCCAACACGACACCACACGCGTGTTCCGAATGAGATACCGTTAAAACTTATCGCTCTTTAGTCACTTACGATGCAATATCATTTGATATAATTTTATTTACTTGTCACACTTGTAAATATTTTTTCACATAAATATTAATCATTTTCTCGCAAATTAATATTTATTAAATTCTCATTATTTCTCATTTCATTTAAATTACGTACACACATGTAATTTAAAATGCTAAAAATAAATACTCAAAAATATGGGGTGTTACATATTCATAACTAGCATTGGGATTTCCATTCCTTCACCTCCTCTTGTGTTTTTAGGATTTTACCCTTATCATCCCTAGGGAAACTTTGGTTAGTTGAAACCTCTGCCCGATTAGCTTATTTTACTTTTTGTGGAGAACCCGGATCATGCTCGCCAAAGAGTTCAGACTCAGCTGGGACTTTGGCCTTTGTCAAAGTAGCGTCCCAGCCTTTCTTGAAGTTAGATTTTCTAATGAAAGTCAGCTAGCGCTTTGCATTGACACAGGCCTCCTCATAGCCAATATCACAGCTCGCATACTTGGAAGAAATTAGAGCTTTAGTTTGGTCCTATTTGGATTTCTTCAAATGGTCCCACTCGACCAATAGTTGGTCGCGTTAGGCCTTTAGTTTGTGGCACATGACCTTCAGCTGGTGACGCTCATTCTTCAGCTCATTCATCGCTGAGCCGGTGGATTTATTCTCTTCCTTATATGCCTTTTAGGAAACAACAATAACCTCCTTGGACTTGTAATAGGCCATTGTCAAGTCTTTGGTGACCTTGGAATAATCGAAGCATTTTTTTCAAACTGGCGAGGAAGTTTTCCATAAACTGTAAAAAAGAAAAGAGGATTTTTTCAACTTCAGCAATCTAGGCACAGCAAAGGAGGTAACAACTGAGAGAAGGTTGTGTTTACCAGAGATAAAACCAAAGTGGCAAATGAAGAAAGATAACCATGGGTTAGCTTGTTAACTTGCTCGCGATCAAGTGTGAGCACTCCCCCTTTAACAGGCCAAAGGACAAAGATGCATTCTTGGCCACTGATATTACCTAGTGTCCCTTCCAAAGGTTTGGGG
Organism: Sambucus nigra; assembly: GCA_949130495.1. Taxonomy (NCBI): domain Eukaryota; kingdom Viridiplantae; phylum Streptophyta; class Magnoliopsida; order Dipsacales; family Adoxaceae; genus Sambucus; species Sambucus nigra. Next base: position 300,956,735 of record OX422207.1, on the reverse strand, counting down.
CATCTCTCTTTTGGGGAGGAATAAGATCAAGATAGGAAGAAGTGGTCTTGTCCTTCTTATTCTTATCTCGAATGGTGGGTCCATCACAAAAACTAACGCAGTAGGGCCTCAAAACTCCTTCTTCTTGGAGACGTTGGACTTGGGGGAAGTCAACATATCATCATTATTAACCAAAAGAATCCTCTTCTTTGGGTCCATCACTTCTTCCTCTACACCAAGGATGGTATCAACGTTTAGCGATTCAAAAGAGTATGAGGTGGAAGACTCCTCACTTTCTGAAGGATTAGGCACATAAGGGATTGAGTCCATAGGTCGAGCAGTCAAACTTCTAGTGGAATTCTTATATTCAAGAAGAAAAAATGTTGACCTTAAGTGATCATCTAAGCAATAACTTTCTTAGCTTATAGACCTTGGTGAGTTATTTCTTATTAAAATAAGAGGAATAGGGATTTTTTTTCCTCGATTGAGATGGATAAAAACACAAGAATATCATCATTAGTGATTGCATCAACAAATAAAACTAAAAGTGCAGATAATAGAAATAAGGTTGACTTATGTCTTTTCCTCTCTCCGGGCATAAAAACCTTGATATCATTCACCCCTGGGAAGAGGTGGGTGTTGCCAATTTCTGGAAATAAAGTCCTGATTCTAATAACCCTTATTAGAATTAGGAAGGTTGATGAACATGACTCGATCAAGCTTTATCGCCTTCAAATAAAGAACCCTATCGATCGTGTGGAACCATGAGTAATAATACCTAATTTCTGGGATCCCTATTGTGGTCCCATATAGCTCATTGATTCTATGAACACCATCACCACACTTAGGGCACATTGACAAGGAACCACATAAAAAAATCCACAGAACTCCGGAAATAATTGGTTTGGGGGGAAAGTTATTCCTCCCTAAGACACTGAGAGGGTGTGAATCCAGTGCCCCCTCAACATTATTAAAGTCTTTTAAAATCTCACCACACTTAATAGTCACACATAGGGGAATCAAAAACGTTTTCCTAAATTCCCCCACGGTCCTTTCATTGATTGAATACACCATTTTTTCAAAGAAGATAAGTAGAAAGAGTAAAAATGCTCAAAAGAATGAAAGAACAAATAAGCTTAGAGAAATGATGAAGAAAAGTAAAGTTAGAGGTGAAGAAGACTTATAGACTAAGTGTGTAAAGGATGAAGCTCCATGCATTTGTATTAAATGAAGTGAAATGTGGGAATGACGTTAGAAGCTTTTGATTAAACCTTGAACAACGTCCCAGACATCTAATTATGTGGGAATGGAGATAAAGGATTATTAAATGCATCCGATTGTTCATTTTTGAAACATTACTAGTGTACCCTTGATCAAATAGAGTAATTACGGACGTGTACTTTCAAGATTCAATGGTTAGAATAATATCCGACCAGTTCACAACTTTTTTTTAAATAACTTTCTAAGTGGGATAAAATCTCTAATAACAATCAACCACCTGGACTGACCAACCAGCTAAGCCGACCAACCTTTCAAACGTCTTCACCCCCATGCAAGCCGAAGAGCTTTGGAGGCAATTATGGAGTATAAATCAAGAGACCAAAATGGTTCAGATCCGAATGAAGGCTATACCAATTACTAATAGATAGAGATCATTATAAGAGATAACTCCCACATGCGTGGATCTCAGAGAACATTGAGATAAATCATGAAACACCCTAAACAACAGAGCGAACAAGTCCAATATGATTATGCCTCCTCCTCCTCCTCTATAAATGTAACCCTTACCCCGGGGAAAAGAGGACATGTAACTTCTTGATATTGAATCACAAAAAAGTAAAGAAATAAATAAAGAAACATCTAGTGGATGTACGCCATTTCCAAATCACATAAATCATTTTGTTGTGATATTGTTTTATTCTTAGTTCATCCTTAACTGCCTAGATTCATTTATTGTGATAATTTGCACCCACACAATCCTTTATTTTACCACAGCCATAAATATTTTTTGTTCCTCACTTTATACCTCTGTAGTACTAGTTTCACCAATCTTTATGCAGTTTTGACTTGACAATTATAATCACGGGTCTCGCTATCCACCGATTTATTAAAATAGGGTCATCTAGATGAATCTCCATGGTAGCTTTGAATTCTGGCTCACCAGTTTCACAAACCTAACTTGGAATACAAACCATATCAATCAACTCACTGATCTCAAAAATTTCCTCAAGCTTTGAGAACAACCAAAGACAAAACCTCCACATATTTTTAATTGAATTTGTGGGAATTTTTGTTTACGAAAAATAACCATTAAAATATTTAATTTTATGTGCAAAAGCGGTTTTCTAAAACATCGTATAAATAACCAAAATCAAACACTGAGCTTGGGAGCTTTTGGGGTTGAAAGACTCTAAAATTATTCTTTGTAAAAGAAAATTAGGAGTTCTTCTTTTTGACTCTCATCATTCACCTTTTATAGAAAACAGTTCACAAAAAGAGTCCTACAAATGTTTTAACACTCCTTGGCTAATAAAAAAAACTTTAAATCCTTTGCTGATAATGATGCATAAAAAAAATAAAACTAATGAAATAAAAAAAATCATAAAACATATGGCATAAAACAAAGGATAAACCAAAACCAATGTCAAAAAATAACATGCGGTTGAAAAACAGACTAAAGACTTAACAAAATGAATATAAAAACAAATACAAACCATACGCCTAACTTAAAAGGCACCAAATTAAGAAAGTAAAAATCAAACTAATAATATAAAGGGTCCCATTAATTCCATCCAAAAAATATCAACAAAACACCACATAAAAATTAAATACACACTTTACCAATAACACCCAAAAGTGTTATACCTTTTTATTTAATCAAAATGTCTAAAATACCCCTAAATAATTTAAAATTACAGACTAATTAAAGAAAAAATAACAATACACTCCAAAACACCACATATCCTCACATTTTAAACTCTTCACATCGCATCGAAAGAAACCCTCATATGATTTAATCTAGCAATTTTTCACCTTTTCACTTATCCCTAAAGCTCTATTTTTGTTGTTCCTTTATGTTGTGGTTTAAATAGGCTACATTGAAATGGGTGAAGAAAAGAAAGTAGATGTTAAAGCTTCCCACAAGTTGAACATCCAGTGTTCCCTTGATGAGTTTGAGGTATTAAAACACCTCTACATAGTCTATAATGTATAAAAATATTTGAAAAACTAAGCAAAGAGTAAAAAAAACTCGTACATACTTCCCTTACGGCATCCCGTAATCGTAAGTGATGAGTACATTCGATCAAAACTACCCGTAGGTTATTGATAATTAAAAACAAACTCATGATTTAATTAAATTATAATTTAATTGAAGACGGTTGAATGATACCGCGTGTGAGGCCTTCACAGTTGGATAACACTGTGGGCTGGACATTACGGTTTCTTGTACTCGTACGGTAATTGGCAAACGTGGATTTATCATTTATGGTTGATTCTAACCGTGTCTTAATTCTTGTTGTATTTTAAATTCATATTCTATTTCTTATTGTATTACCAATTTTTATTTTATTTCAGATAGATGACTAGGTCCTTGCTGGTTCATTTTAGCAAGATATAGATAGCATTATTGTACCGAGTGTTTCTACTAATTGTGTTTCACCTGAGAAATCAAATATGCGTGAATAATGAAAGATTGAGGAACAAACGGCATCAACCTCGGGCAAATGTTTGCGCAATTTATTCCCAGAGTTGACATTATCTATGTTAAAAACCAATTTTCAAAAAATACTGATTTTTAATGTATGACGTATTTGAACTACACTAACATTTGATTATATACTTTGTTAGGATGCGAGAGTACATGAAGGATTGGATGTCAATGCAATTATGCAAGACCATACAGTCGAATTCACTACTAAACAGGCATATAAACATGTTTTAGTCTCTTTATATGTGACATTAGCATTTATACTTATTTATATATAGTTGTAATTTTTATATATGAATAATTTCAATTAACAATGTTATACTTTTGCAGATTTTCGATGACCGTGATAAGATAATTGTTTGGTGCCAACAATTGGTCACAAACTTCATGTTCTTGTCATCATTTTGAAATTCGACAACGCCAGTTTAGTAAAAAAGAGAAGGATTGTATTGGTTTATGAGCGTAGTGAGCTTCATAGAAATAGAAAAGATGAGGGGATGGACATGAAGAGGAAACGAAGTTCCGGTATGAGAAAGTGCGATTGTCCATTTCGATTTAGCTAAAGTATAGACATTTAGAGGTGGAAGTTTTTTGTGGGATACACAACTACGAGGAATAAAAAATACTCATTAAACACCCTTATGCCGCACGAATTTCATAAAAAATGTGGAACATTGCAAGCGAGATGATTAATAACGGAGTGGGGCCAAAGGAAGTACTCTACGCGCTGAAAAAACAGTCAAAATATAATTGTTCTTCCATTAGAATAATTTATAATGCAAAACACAAGATAAAAATGTTGATATGTAAAGGCGCACAACAATGCAATGGTTGATGCATTTGCTAACGAAGAATAGATATGTTCACTGAATGTTATGGAGGATATATTTTTTGCACATCCTACATCTTGTTTGTTGGTGAAGTGCTTCCTGACTGTAGTGGTGTCCGATTTCAGCTACAAGACCAATCGTTATAATATGCCATTACTCGAGATGATTGGAGTCACGTCGATTGAAAAATCATTTTGCATTGCCTTTACTTTTTTGAAGAATGAGAAGGAGGAGAATTTTTTTTGGCATTGCAACATTTCTGTCAGCCCAAGAATAATTGCCTTTGGGTGGTTTATTGTGTGCCAACCAAATTTTTTTTAATGAAACCCTAGTTTAATTTCTATCCTAACACATTAATCTAAGTAATATGAAATCATAAACCAATAAGCATGTAAATAAAACCAAATTTCAGGAAAAATCCCCCACAGAGGCAAAACCTTTTATTTCTAGAACTTTCAAAAAATTTACAAGACCATTGGCTTACATACAACTTTCCTTAAGTGTAATGCACGGTGTCTTCATCAGACTTTCAAAGTGTCGACTAGAAATCTGCAGTGGTTCATGCACAACAATACCATAAGGACACGCAGTCTGATCAACCCAGGAATACCCTCAAGCACTCCCTATGACACGCAATTAAAAAGCTTTATAGATACTCCCTCCACAATAGCACGCATCCCTCTGATTGTAGAGATCCCCCCACAAAGTATGAACAATAGTAAAGTTCTGTTCTTGAGTTCCAAAACAATTCACACACAAAATATATTAGGATTTTTTGAATTGTAAAACAAGAGATTGAACTCTCAAAAGGTTGGAGAATAAAGTAAAACACTCAAAATCGTATTCTATTTAGAAACATTATTTCTCCACACAAAATAAATACGTTTGACACTCTATTTATAAAACATTTAAGGCAGTGACATGCCAAACAACAATTGCTCTCATTTGAACGAATTGTCATGTCATTCGAACGACGTCTGGTCTCGTTCGAACGAGATAGGATCTCGTTTGAACGACCAGGAAAAAATATATAGATTCGATTTATAAAGTTTTTAAATATTTGGGGATTTAGAAACCAACACTCTTACGAATCTGAGAACAGTTATCAAAAAAGCTTTTATGATAAAAATGTTTTTTGAAAAGATAAAAATCCATTTAAAATAATTCAAAAATCATTTTTCATAAAACGAAAAAATATTTTAATTTTTATAAAAAAATCCCAACACTTTCAATGAAAAATGTAAGTGGAACTTGATCATATTTACCAGAGTCGTCCTTGTTGGGCATGATTGTTGAAGTTGACTTGAAATTCGGATCGTCGATTGTAGATGTGCGCTTTGCAAAGCTTCGACAAACTTTTAGTTGTATACTACATACTAAGTGTGATGGACTATGTCTTTATAATTTGCGGTCACTATACGAGACGAAAGTTTTGCCATGAGTTATTATTTCTGATAAACAACATTCTTGCTTAAATGCAATGCAAAAGGTGCTTCCACTTTCCGCCCTTGTGTCATGTTTATTCCATGTTAAAAAAACATAGAAGGTGTATGTTTGAAAGACAACATTAAAGTCCAAGATAAAAAGTTATTTAGTAAGGTTGGTTTATGGTGGTGGAGTCCAAGATGGAGAATGATTTTGAGAATTCTCGGGCGACTTTCCATCAAAATTGGCATAACTACCCCAACATGATTGGTTACATACACAATAATTGGATGCCTCTACGGTATCAGTTCTCACATGCTTTAACTAACCATGCACCTTACCGTGGTAAATGCACAACTAAGAGAGAAGAGGATTCCCATGCCCAACTTAAAAAACACCTAACATATATCATCGACTCTTTTACTATCATGTGAAAGGGAATAGATGCATTGCTTGGCCACCGAGTGACTTGAAGATAGACGGAGTTTTAAAAATCACTCCAAATAACCAAGCATGTCCATAACTACTCGTTGTTGCGTAAAATACGTGGTAGGTCATCGCACTATGCCATAGACTTAATTGCTCTAGAGATCGATTGCATGAGATTGGTGTTGAATGAATATGCCGCTAACACCCAATATACAGAGTTACGATGCTCACAAAAACTCCGTATGATCTACGGACTCCTAGGTGTTCATGAGTTGTCACAATGGGAGAAGCTAAGTTAAGAAATTCTCTAATTGGCACTATATTATCATTGGAAGAAACTTGCGATTGCCCTGGACATCCATTGATATCATGAGCTTGAATATATTCAAGAAATGATTGTTCAAAAACTGGTGGATTGAGGTGGTTGAAGCGGTCTGAAAGATGATGTTAAATAAGTTATTAGAAATCGATCAACCCTCTTGCACCCCGTTGATTGAGCCCACGTAAATTCGTCAAAAAGGTAGGCCAAGAAGTCTATCAATATATCTACCAAAAGAATCACATGTGCTTGGGAGGAGGATGTGCCATCCACAACCGAGCTAAAAAACATTTGCAAATCGAACCTCATTAATAGGCGTCAAACTAGAGACATGGTTTAGGAAAAAGAAGATTTATATTCAGCACATTCCTGACTTCTAACAATCATATATGGAAGATATATACAATGTCAAATATTATGGGAATCGTGCTTATACGGCCATTTTAAAAGGAGCCGATGTTAATGAATGGACTTCAACATTCTCATGCTATCCATAATGCACTATTGTTCGAGCTACGTAGGGACAAGCCTTTATGGGCAACGGTTATGAATTCATATGATATTGAGGATTATGAGAGAAGATTGTACTACTTCAGGCACTCATGCACTATAGGACATTAGTTTATCATGCCCGAATTTAACTATCTTGCGGCTAATGCACTTAAGCTTATGGTAGTAATGATATCCAAACTACAATGCCGAACTTTCGTGCCATTCGACATTGTGCCAAAATCTTCGATAGAAGAGAATCACATAGTCTTTATCCACAATATCTCAAATACTTATTGGGTGAATTTAAAATGAACATGCCTTTATCCCCTACCACCATTTTCCTCTCACTGGAGATCAAGGGCCAATCAAGATGCCCTTGAGTGGGATAATATGTTCAAAGCTCACTTATAGACTTTTTCGAATATGTGTCCAAAATACATTGTGATGAAAGATGAACCATGATTGATTTTATCTAATGTAGATGAGCAATTGACTGTGCCTTGAATTTATTTATTTTTTTTTACTTTTTCTAACATTTTGTGGAATTATGTAATTTTGTGATAGCATTGATTGCAACTTTTTTGTAACTTTGTGTGAAAATATGTAATTTGGTTATAGAAATTATTCCATCAGATGAAGATGATCACTTGACTGTGTCTTGATTGTAACTTTTTGTGGAAATATGTAATTTGGTTATAACAACTATTTCATAGAATGAAGACGAGCACTTGACTGTGCCGTGATTATAACTATTTGAGGGAATATTTAATTTGGTTATAATAATTATTTCATCGTATGAAAATGAGCACTTGACTGTGCCTTGATTGTAACTTTTTATGGAAATATGTAATTTAATTATAACAATTATATCATCGAATGAACATGAGCACTTGATTGCGCCTTGATTGTAAATTGATAAAATTAACATACTATAATATTATAAAATTATATATTATATATTAAATATCAAATATCAAATATAAAATGTGATATTACCTATATATTAAATATCCAAGGAACTTACTTGGATAACACAACACATGACAACTTTAAGCCGTCTAATATGATCCCACGGTGACACCACACCATAACATAGTTAACAACGGTGACACCACACCGAATATCTTAAATAAATGGTTCTACTTGACCATGTCTACTATACACACGGTGGTTTTACACTGTGAAAATTATGCAGTGACTTTCACCATGGTTACACTTAACCGTTTAATTAACACATACAGTCCAACTTGATCATATGGAATACACATAGGGTGGTTACACAGTGTGGAAATTATGGAGTGAGTTTGAGTAAAATTCATAATATAAACCACGATCACGAGAAACTATATATCTCAAACACACGGATTGTTGTTGATTGTGTCGAATATTTACACGGTGGTTTCACACGTGGAAATTATGCAGTGATTTCGTTAAAAAGTCATAACTTTCACCATGGTTACACTTAGCCCTATAGATAACACATACGGTATAACGTGACCGTGTGGAATACACATATGGTGGTTTCACACTGGGGAGAATATGCAGTGAGTTTGATTAAAATTCATAACATAAACCACGGTCACTTGAGGTCGTAGATCTCAAACACATAGTTGTTCTTGACCGTGTCTAATATTTACACAGTGGTTTCACACCGTGGCAATTATGCAGTGATTTTATGTAGAAATCACTACTTTCACTATAGTTACACTTGATTGTCTAGAAATCTAACTTGACTATGTGGAATATACATACGATGTTTTCCCACCGGGGAGATTATGCAGTGAGTTTGAGTAAAATTCATAACATAAACCACAGTCAACTGAGGCCGTATATCACAAACACATAGTTATCTTACCATGTCTAATATTAACACAGTGGTTTCACACCGTGGCAATTATGAAGTGATTTTTTGTAAAAATCACAACTTTCACCATGGCCATACGGTCTAACTTAACCGTGTGGAATATACATACAATGGTTTCCCACTAAGGAGATTATGCATTGAGTTTGAGTAAAGTTGATAACATAAATTAAGATCAGCTAAGGTCGTATATCTCAAATACGCAGTTGTTCTTTGAGAAGTGCGACTGTGTGATAATTGATTAAATTAAATTTGCAAGTTTCCAAGTACCCCTTATTTAATTAGAGTCCCTAAACATGCATCTAAGGTGCATGTGTCAACCCATAAATAAATAAATAAAGCATGTGACACAAAAATATGCTGAGACACAGATTTCTGGAAAAAAACCTTTCGGGTAAAACCTTTATTTCACTATGAATATATAAATCGCAACTTACAATTACATAGATAAATCTGCAATGGATCAACACGCAGCCAACCCACAAAGACATGCAGTCTTGAACTCAGCAAGAGAATACACACAGCACAATAAAGGAAGAACCACAGCTCTCCTCAATGACACACATCCATAACACTTTGTAGAGACTCCCTCATCAATGACACGCAACCCTCGGTTGTAAAGATCTCCCCACAAAGGTTGAACAGTAGCAAAGCTTGTGTTCTAGGGTTCCAAAAGATTCACAAAAGTAATTGGGATATTTGTGTGTGAATCAAAAAGATGTTTGGCACATCAAAAATCGAAGTCTTGTTGTGTTTGAACGCTTAGAAACGTTTTCTCAAAGACTTCGAAAATTCATCACCGAAATAGGTATATATATATAAGAAATATGAGTCGGTGGTAAAAACACTCACGAAACTGTTCGATTTTATCTCAGGAGGATCGGTCCGACCTCGAATCGATTCGTTTTTTAACAGGGCCTCTTTGGTTTCTAATCGATCCAGGGATTACTGGTGCAAAGCGGATCGGTCCGGTATGGAGGCGGACCGATCCAGAGGCGGATCGGTTCTTTTTTAAAATGGTCGGACCGGTCCGATTTACAAAAATAAAAAATATTTTAAAAGCCTTATTTTTATAAAAAATCATTTTATAAAAATTTCCCAATACTAAGTATGAAACTTTAAGGAACTTAAAAACAAAACTTTACCAAGTTCATTCTCGCAGAAGTTATGATGTTGAAGACGCTTTGATATTCGGATCCGTTGATGTAGATGCGATCTTGAATTTCTTCAACAGTGTAACGGCGTACGGCATACATATTGACAATGGACAAAAATGTCCTTACATTCTTGAACATATCTAATATTTACATGGTGGTTTCACACAGTGGTAATTATGAAGTGATTTTGTGTAAAAATCATAACTTTCACCACAGTTAGACTTGATCATATGGATAACACATACGATCTAACTTGACAGTGTGGAATATACATACAGTGGTTACACACAGGGGAGATTATGCAATGAGTTTGAGTAAAATTCATTACATAAACCACAGTTATTCTTGATCATGTCCAATATTTACATGAAGGTTTCACACCATACAACTCAATTATCTGGTGGGACTTGATCATTTGTTTTATAGCCACGGTTGGCCTTGATTGTGTATTTTAGACATTATAAGGTGTTAGATATATTCTAGATCAACAATGTGCATGCCAAATCACAAATAAGATTAGATACAAATTTGTGCATACCAAATCACAAACAAGATTATATTCAAAATTGTGCATACAAAATCAATAAAGTATGCCTACCAAATCTAAAATACACCATTGTACATTACAAAAAACAATAATATATACAAATTGTTTCGACCATAAGCCAAACTATATAATAAATTGTTTTGAATACTGTTACAACCGAATTTTTCAACAAATTGTTTCAACAAATTGTTTTTACTTTCTCTTGTAGCGCTTTTGCTGAGGGTATTTTCGCGGAGATAAATGTGTCGTTGTCCTAGTTTCTTGATGTATGGGTGATTTTCTCTTTCCTTTCGGAGATTATGTTAACTTGGCCTCAAGTAGAGAAACAAGCGTTGCGTATGTGAAACCAAGGACATTTGAAATATCTTGGTTTGAGCCGACGTCAACCGTGTCCTAGAGCAGACTGATGGATACGTTAATCCCATGAACCTATATATGTATAACCATCCACTGTGTTAGAAAAATACGTGAAAATAAGAAATGTAATTTTGATTTTCATTACTTCTGAATACGGTGATCGAGATTTTGAACGTATGGATGGGATCTTTCTAGGTTCCAATAGATATACTCATCCACACATTCCCAGTGCATGTTCGTCACCATATTCAATTGTCTAGCATCGGATAGAACATGGTCTAACTTTAATAGTTTTGTGTAAAGTGGGTTATAATGATTTCAAAAGTTTTGAAATAAATGATATATTTCAAGAAATCTTGGTATTTAAAAATTTTATGGAATAAAATATTGAATTAATGTTTATCTTGTTGTAAATATACCATGAGCAAATGTCGAAAGGTTTTCTAGTGAAAATTGGGATTTTACAACACTAGACATTTATTCAAGTTTTGGAGAAACAAAAGTGTCTTTGGTCTTGAAAAGCATGTTTATACAAATGTTGTGAAATTTGTATAATGAATCATGTGTAAAACTTATTCTTAAGGATTTATAGACTTAAAATCCATCTTCTCATTTATATAAACTTATAGTATTTTGATAATGAGCATATAAACAAGTTTAATGGAGCTTTTGTGAGTTTTGACTTGAAATAATGAAATTAGAAATTTCAGCCCCTAAGTGTGTTAAAAAGTGTAGAAAACGTGGTAAATGAGTATTTCAAGACTAAATGTGAAGATAAAGGGAAATTTGTGTTATGTTGTATAGTAGTCTCCAAAATGACAAAGGGGTTTCATAGTAAAAAAAATAATGAAATGAAGAGATTTTCAATTTGAAAAAGGTGTTAACTCCAAAGTGTGAAATGAATGTTAATAAGTAAAAATATTTGAGAAGCTAGAATGTATAACTTATTAATGTTTTTGGGAAAACAACACTTGTGAAAATGGAGGAAAATGCATGCTTAGAAATAAATGGATATAATGGTAATTTTATAGAAAGTGGAAAATGAAAATGCTGGGAATAGTGTTACACAAATATTCCTAAATGAAAGTTAATTTTGGGATAAAATCAATGTAAGTGGGTAAAGGAGAAGAAATGGTGTTTTTTAAAGTGTAACACAAGGTGGGGGTGAAATCCTCGAGTTTTGGCTTCGGTCGGTAACAGATGAATTAATGTGGACATTTGATAAATTTTTAAACACATTAATATAGACTCAGATAAGATCGAAAAAGAAATAAGAAGGTCCCTAAAGCCTAGGGTGAAAGACTTAAAAACATTGGTCAAAGCATATGGTAGCGTAGCTGTCGGTTTGGAGCCCATTAAAGTACGAGGTTCTTTGAAGTATTTCAAGAAAATGATAATGAAAAGTGAAACATGTCAAGAAATGCATTGCATTGTGAAAATAAGAAAAACAACCTAACTTGAATGAAATTGATACATGTTCTGATTAAAAGATATTGTGAACAAGTAGAGTGAGAAATTGACTAATTCCCATAGAATAAAAGGAATGGTAAAATGAAGTAATCAATCGGATAATTAAGTAACCTAAAAAGGTGTAACCCATAATTAACATAAGTGTGTGTTCATTTAAGGTTTCAGTGAAAAATAAGTATTTTCTAACACGGTGCATGCGTGTCTTGAAAGGTGATTTTCAAGGAAAATACTAAGGTAAATTTGGTGTGAGTAAATGGGTAATTTCAATAAAAGAGATGTTTAAACATGTTAGAGTCTCTTTTATGTCGTTCAATTCTATATTGCATTATTGTATTTTTTATTGGGCATTTGGATCATTCCCTCCTCTTTGTTACCGTAGTTTGTACGCGATTCTGTATTTTGAGAGTGTTACTGAAGTAAGTATTCTTTTTATTTGATGTTAATAGTTCAGTATGCTTGGATTTCGGGGGCGCTTCTCACGGGTCCCTCACGTAGCTTGATTTGAATTAGAATCGCATGTTAATTAAGTCAAATATTGATTAAATAAAATTGGACTAGCAACATTATTTAGGTTATCATATAACACTTCACACCTAACGTTCGGGTCGGACTGGACTGACGATGGGTAATCCATAAATCCGGACCGGGGGTGTTACAATCCCCCCCCAGCGCCGACCAAAAACCAGATAACATTTTGGAGGATGATCTAGTGCATGAGTTTACAGTTATCCATGGTGCTTCGAATCCCAAACAGATCCAAGGCAACACTGTTCAGATGGAACTCAAGGAGGTTACGACGATTATGGAGGCCTTCTAAATTGACCCTGAAAAAAATCCCAGTCGGCAAGCTCAAGTGACCAGAAGACGTGGACTACAACATGCATATTGTATTTTAAGAAGACGAATTGATCGAAGTGAGGACCCCACACCAAGATGTTATTATAATCACTCCCTGGATTGCAAATTGGGATATGGAGAATCTAATAATCAATAAGGGAATTTCTCTGAGTTCGTATACTTGGAGATTTTTCACAAGCTTATACTAAATTTAGAGGACTAGAAGGAAGCAACCATCCTTTTGCTTAGCTTCGCGGGAAGAATGACTATGTCATTTAGAAAGGTGGCCCTACTAGTTGGCCTAGGAATATCTCGAAGCTAATAGAGTTCTTGGTGGTGGACATTGACTCTCCTTATCATGGCATTCTTAGGAGAGGGTGGTTGCATGCCATGCACGTTCTTCCCTCCACTTACCACCAAAAGCTCAAGTGCATCACAAAGGAATAATGAAAATGAAAGGAAAACAGGCTAATGATCAAAAGTATTTTATCGCCACTATTGGACCTAAACAGAAGAAGAAGAAGAAGAAGAAGAAGAAGAAGAAGAAGAAGAAAGAGGTCATTCCTGAAACATCTCAGGATGGAGCTAAACCATCCAAATGACAACTAAAGTAGGAAAGACCAGGAGTGGTAACGAGTAGAGTTGACCCCGAAGATAGGGTCATGGAGAAGTTGTAAGATATAGCTTTTTATGAGACTCACCCGGAAAGAAAATTCCTAATCAACATCACATTATCCGAGTAAAATAGGAAGGAGTTAATTTCTTTACTGAAGAAGAATTAAGATGTATTTACGTGGCAGTCATTTGAAATGCCTGGAATCGACCCTAAAGTTGCATGTCACAAACTTCACATTGATTACACATATTCGTCGATCATACAAAAGGCTCATCGGACTGCCCCGAAGAAAGAAAATCCAGTGGAAATAGAGGTAGGAAAATTCTGGAGGCAAGTTCCATCGAAGAAATTTAATTACCAAAATGGGTCTCAAACCCTTTGGTGGTAAAAAAGAGTAACGGTAACTGGAGAGTGTGCGTGGACTTCATCGATCTCAATAAGACCTTCCCCAAAGATAATTTTCCTCTACCTAAGATCAATCAGTTGGTCGATGCCACAGCTCGTCATGAGTTGATGAGCTTTTTGGATGCATACTAAGGGTATCATCAGATCCCATTAATCGGCCCCGACCATGACAAAACTTCATTCATAACCACTCTGGGCTTGTATTGTTACAAAGTCATGCCTTTTAGACTTAAAATGCAGGAGCCACATACCAAAGATTGGTTACAAGGATGTTTAAGCAATAATTGGGAGAGAAAATGGAGGTGTACATTGACAATAGGAAAAATGAACCATTTTGCTCTAACTAGGGGTTGCCCAATTATCTCTTGTCTTTCTTCTGCAGATGACACTCTTCTCTTTGCACATGTGATAGATGATCCCTAAAGCATCTCATGGAATCTTGACATAGTATGAAAACGAATCGGTTCAAGTGGTAAACTGTAACAAATCCTTATTCTATCTACCGGGAAATGAATCATGTGGCACAAAAAAATAGTGGAAAGTGTCACCAATTTTAAATGCCGAAATCTTCCGATCATTTATTTGGGGATCCCTTTATTTGCAGGCGGGAAAAAGAAATCATATTTCTCTAAATTTATTGACAACCTGGTTGGGAAGGTGAGTTACTGGAATCATCAAAGTATATCTCAAGTGGGGAAGGTAACTCTTATCAAAACAGTGGCAGAATCTATGCACCTACATCTTCTTGCGGCGATTAATCCTCCGATAAATGTTCTCCACCACATCTATAGATTGATAGCTAGTTTTTTATGGGGAAAACAAGAAGACAAGATGAAATTCCAATGGGTAAACTGGAAGGACATTTGCACTACAAAGGAAGAAGGCGGCCTGAATCTCAGATCCATGACTGATCTTGCTCTTGCTTATGCTCATAATTTGTGGTGGAAATTTTTTAATTCCAATTCTTTATGTCTCGATTAATGCATTCCAAATACAAAAAATTGGAGGCTCAAAGTTTTAAAGGAACTATTTCTGCAGCTTCTCAGTTATGGAAATGAATGCAAATTTTTGGGAGGAATTTTTTGAAAATTTTGAAATTGGTTCCGGGAAATGGCTTTTGTCAAAGAAAGGAGAATTTTCAAATTAAATCAACTTGGCACTTGGTGAGAGATAAGGGTTGTATTCAACGTTCATTTTCTTTAATTTGGGATAAGAGAATTTCCCAAAAAATATCAGTTTTCATGTGGCGGCTCCTTTATAAAGGAATTGCAATTGACGAGAACATAAAAAGAATTCATATTCCTCTTGCCTCAAAATGTAGATGCTATTTAGTGGCTTGTGAAGAAAACAAAGATCATATTTTTTTGGGTAGTCCTATTGCTCAAACTATTTGGCGGCGGTTCTACAAAATTCTTGGTCTAATGTTTATCTCATCAAACGTTAGTGGCAATTTAATGAATTGGTGGATTAACTCCTAAAGGTGACAAGATTTGAGGAATTCTATGTCGGATTATCCAAGCTTACATTTGTTGGTATTTGGGGTGCGCGAGAAACAAATGCATGTACGAGGGTGTTCCAATGAAAGAATCATCAATACTTAATCTGATTTGTGGGGAGATTAAAATGGCGTTTAGGAATTTTCCTATTTTAGACATACAATCTAGATATTGTATCGATATTTTAGAGGCTTTGTCACTTATAGGAGTTCTCATTGATCATCTTCTAATGTAAGCCACCGTTGGGGGGCTTTTCCCCATCTTTATTTATAATAATATCTGGGAATCATTCCTATTAAAAAAAGTACATTGACAACATGGTCATCAAGAGTAAGCTCAAAGCCGATCATTTGAAGGATTTACCGAAGACTTTTGAGATCCTTATGCATTAAAAAATTAAGCTCAATGCGTTTAAATGCTCCTTTACAGTTAAATCTAGAAAGTTCCTAGGGTACTTGGTCTGCTCGAGGGGTATTAAGGCCAACCTTGACCTGATAGTAGCAATCAATAATGTTCTGCCTTCGAAGACGCTGGATGAGATTTAAAAGTAAATACGGATGTTAGAATCCCTTAACCGTTTCATCTCAAACTCTTCCGAACTATGCCGACTATTTTTTTAGTTGTTGAAGAAGGAAAAAGGCCTCACTTGGAACAAGGAATGCTCAAAGTCCTATGAAGAAATTAAATCATATATCAGTAAACCTTAGCTGCTGACTATTCCAGATCTAAGAGATTCTATATATCCTTATCTAGCTGTTTTAAGCCATGCAATCAATTCGACCTTAGTTTGCGAGAAGGGGGGATATCAATACCTAGTTTACTGTGTCACTAAAACACTCCTAAATGCTGAGTAACGCTACCTCCCGTTGGAAAAATTGTTCTATCCCTTGGTTATCGCATCGCGTAAGTTGAAGCACTACTTTGAATCTCACTCAATCATAATCATAACTTCTTTTCCCCTCAAAGCCATCTTTCGAAATGCTGACCTATTTGGGCAGATGTCCAAATGGCCAATAGAAATTGTAAGATTTGATATACACTATCAACCAAGAACAGTGATTAAGGGTCATGTGTTAGAAAATTTCATTGCAAAATTTATTGGAGGAGATTGGGACACCCCGCCTAATAAAGTATCGGGTGATCAGTCCTATATAAAATTAAAACATGAATCCCAGTTGGTTCATCCTTAGCATCACTGTCGAAAACCTTTTTAAAACTTACTAACCACCTAGTATTCAAAAAAGCTGGTGCCAAATTTTTTCTTTTTAATTAAACCAAATAGTACATGTAGAAGTAAATATAAACCATTCACACAACTGAATTAAATCAACTGAACAAATAATAAAATGACATGCCGAATAAACCATCGGTCACCAAAGTAAATAGTCCAATGTAAATATTCAACACCTGAATAAATAAATCTGAAAATTGTACTGAAAGTTTGGGCGATAAGCCCCAAGTAAAACTAAAACTGATAGATGATTCCTACTATAGTCAAGAATGAATGAGGCGTCTAATCCAAGCTCCTGCTAGCATCCACATATGCCGCAGCTCCTTGTCCCTGGAATAGAATATCGATCCTAGCAACCCTGTGGCTAGACACCTAAAAGGTTTTGAAAATGTTTTATAGCAAGTGTTAGTACACAAAATGTTTTGAAAATATTTAGCAGGTAATTTATCGTAATAAATATCAGTTATTGATTACACATGTTAGGATCACTCACACTCTCTTGAGTTTCCTCACCTTTCATCTAAAATGTGCACCTAACTTTCCTACCTAGTCTCGCAACCCACTTCAGCTACGTCTCCAACATCTAAACACCTCAGACAATTTAGCTCACCAGTACCGCCCATACGGTATGCAACATGCTACCCTTAATTTACATTAAGTCATTAGTTAAGTTCACTTTAACTTCCACATACTGCCCCTACAGTATGTATCCGAACGTCTAGTAATTATCATTACTCTTACTTTATTATCATTACTTAAATATTAAGTTCTCACACTTAATCTATTCTTAGATACTTACTACCTACCTTCTCTACTAATAACACTCAGTAGATTATTCAGACGATATATCTTTCACACACACATATACCCAATACAACATATATTGTTATCGATCCTATCTCACCCATCAAGGACAAATGGTTCGGAATGTCTCCTGGAACCTGGCTCAGAATGTCTCCTCGAACACGGTTCAGAATGTCCCCTCGAACATGGCTCGGAATGTCTCATCGAGCATAGTTCGGCATGTCTCATCGAACTTACCAATCCTATCACAAGGAAACAAAAATAGGCATACACAATCCACGTACTCATATAAAATAGTAGGTATTCACACAACGCAATAATTCCCGTGTGTACGTAGTATTTTTTTATCGTATACTTACCGTACTTATTATTCAACGATTTATCTCACTATCGTACATATTAGAGTATTCGCATAACTCTAAGATCTCTGGCTACCTCTTTATTTATAACAGTAGTTAAACTATCTCTAACCTTCTCGTATACACCTTATATTGGCGTGGACTCTCTCGGTAACTCAATTCCCAATTTCTGACACGCGACTCGATCGGTTTATCCCTGTCGATCCATATTCCAAGCCTTACGTTCAACGGGCATAACGGTCCTTAACTATACTCCCTACTGGTCTTTATCAAGTCCCTCCATATGCATAATAACATCTATAAAAATTTCCCCCATTACTGGAATTCAAAGAAAACTTAATCAACAAAGATAGCCAAAAATCAGCTTTGGTCTATCGATCGGCCAAAGGCTTCGATCGATTGAACAGGTGCATGTCGTCTTCTTACTTGTTTCACCATGTCTGTCCGATCCAACAATTCATTACACCTTATGATATTTCTTCTAAACATCACTAATCATCTTATAAATGTATAGGGACCATTCTCAATGTAAATATATCATTAAACACTCAGTAAATCCATCCAAGAACTGTCCAAATCTAAATTTTCTCAAAACCCTAGATCATTTTGTTCTTCATGGTTATACATCATAAACCCAGATTTTAAATACGTAATTACCAATATAAATTCATTTGTTATGAGTCCTCTACAAATATAAATACTAACTACATGCGATCCTACCCAAACATATAATCAATTCATTCTTTTTCTCTAAGAACTTTAAATGAACACAATTTATTTAAAAATACCTACACATGGGTATTATAACTTCATAACTTTGCAATAAACCACTTTCCTTGATTATGGTAGGATCTGATTTCGTGGATGATGAGGGTGTTTGATTGATTCCTTCTTCAATCTCCCTTCCAAATTGATCTTGGTTGCAAGAAGTCCTTTGGAACCCTTTAAGCCGTCATAAAACTTTCTCTCTTTTCTCTCCGTTGGTTGCTCTCTATTTTTCTATGTTATGAACCCTAACTTAAGTCTTAGACCATCTGATATAACTTGCAAATTTCGTGGGTCTCCCCACCTCTATTTGATAAATGACCATAATGCCCTTAAGAGGTGTCGGTTCGGTCTACAATTGACCCGGGACCCAAACTGTACACCCAGGTACACTTTTTTGCCTATTTCAACCCATCCAGAATCAACCGCGCACTCAGAATTATCATCCGAATAATTTATAACATTTCCAAATTTCGACCTCAAAATGCGACACACATTAATTCGGACAATTTAACTTAAAGTCGCCAATTATAAATAATTCTTCCCACTCAAATAAATTCTCCAATTCATAAATATAAGTTTCTCCAATTTAAATATTTTTATATCCCCCCAAAAAAATAATTAAATATTAAATCCTCAAAATTACAGGATGTTACAGAGATGAGCCAAGCGACCAACAAATAGCTGATCAGTTAAGAAGCCAAGAGAAAGACCGGTCTAAAAAGTGGACACTTTTCATGGACGATGAAACAAATTTAAATGGGGTAGGAGTAAGAATTGTTCTTATTTCCCCAAATAATTTTGTGATCGAGAAGGGGATCAGACTTAGCTTTGAAGCTTCAAATAATGAGGTTGAGTACGAAGACCTCATCATCGGACTGTGCAATGCTCACTCACTGAGAGAAAGCCATCTTTATATATATTGCGATTTAAAGTTGGTATCCAATTAAGTAACATGAGATTTCAATGCCATAGAAGAGATAATTGTAGCATACCTCTAGGTCTCCCATGAATTAATGGCCAAATTTGAGAAGGTACATATTCAACAGTTCCCCCGGGGGCATAATAGCCATGCCAATGCGTTAGAAACCTTGGGGTCAACAGTCGAATTTGACCTTAGAAGAATTATTGAAGTGGAATTCCTTGCTAAGCCTAGTATCACAAACTTCGTGGTCGATGAATTCTCATAGTGTAGAAAAGTCCCAACTGGACGGACCCAATAATCATTTACTTACAAAATGACATCCTTCCATTCGATAAAGCAAGCCCACCAAGTCAGGGTAAAATCCTCACGGTTCCACCGTATGCATGAAGGAAAACTTTACAAAATATCTTTCACTGGTCCCTACCTACAGTGCGTGCGTCCTGGTGACGTTGACTAAGTTCTATATGAACTTCACGATGGAATTTATGGTAGCCACGCTGGAGGGAGGTCCTTGGATTTTTAAGAAATCAAAGAAGGGTACTGGAATTTTCTTACATGCACGCCTTTATGATACGATAAAGCTCACCTCTAACCAACAACATCTTGCTAAATAAAACCATAAAGGCGTAAATTTGAGAAAATTTAAGGCCAGTGACTACATCCTTCGAAAAGTCCTCGATAGTTCTAAAAAACCTTTGGATGGCAAGTTGGGGCCTAATTGGGAGGGACCGTTAAAAGTCATCGGATACAAATTCAAAGAAGCCTACCATTTGGAAATAATTGAGGGCAAGGAGATACCAAGGGCATGGAGTGCAACCTACCTCAAGAAATTTTACTTTTAAATTTTCTCTTGCTTAGTTATTTCTAGCTTCGTTAGTTTTTGCAGATTTTTATTCTAAAACTTATATTGCTCGCAATCTCTAGTTTATCTAACAAAGTACAAGTTCAAGTGGTTCACAGGCTTGCACTTTTGTTAATAACCAAACATTGATTAATATCACCTTAGTTTGATTACAATTAAAGCTCAAGGTTCCCCGATCTTCATCATGAAAAACACGAAAACCTCATGAATTGCAGAGGCAAATAAAAAACCTATAGGGGATCCTTAGGCACTAAGTGAAACCAACCTTGTTCACATAAACATCCAGAATAGATGGATGGACCTAAAATCTGGTGCATTTTTTCCAAAGTTTGCTTTAGGCCTAAGGTAGTAGGACGCCATGACCTAAAAGGCAAGACAAGATAATGAACACATGCTTGGCATAACGGAATGGAAAAATGAAAAATGTGGAACTATACAAACACCATGTTGTTACATGTAGGCCCCCTTTTTCTTTCGAATGTGTTTTAAGGATGTCAAAACCAACTTTCTTTTTAAAAAAACCTTTTTCCAAAATTTAAACCGCACTAAGTGTGTGAACCAATTTTAGTTAAGACTAACTTTATCTTATTTAATCCTAAACATGATTCCATGTTATTAAAGCAAGTAAAATAAATAAGTTTACAAAGGCAACGTCGGATGTATGATGAAACCACTAAGGGAAAAAAACCACTCCGGCCCAAGCTAGACATTCACTATGATACGGTATTACAAAGTACAGATGATAGACTTACTCAACGACTCGATCCCCCACGAGAATTTATGCTCCTCTGATCCTTCAACCACTCCTCCACTGTGCCAATGCAGAAGTCCTTCTACGATGCTCCTCCACAACACACACATCCACGTATGTCTTGATATCCACCAATGCATCTTGGCAACGTCTACGATGTTGAACATGTTCGATTTTTCACCGTAAAACCCAATGTTCAAAGTGATGAACAAACTCCAATGGTGCAAACCAAGATATATATAGCATATGGGTATGAAATCTTGGATCTTGAAACTCAAAGGAAGTTTTTAGACTATTAAAACCTTAGAAAACTTGTGCAGAAAAGGTATTGTATGGAAACTTATTTTCTGGTTCTACAACTTACAAAATTCTGAGAGAAACACTTCTTAAATAGAAAAGTTAAGTCGGTGCATCGTTGAAACGAGATGAGGTTTTCATACGGATGAGATAGGAATATCGTTTGAACGATAAACCTATGTCGTTTGAACGACCTCCAAATGTCGTTTGAACGACAGTGAATGTCGTTTGAACGACAGTGAATGTCGTTTGAACCATCTAAACTAAAGGGAGGGTTCTATACAAACAATCATTACCTCATAATAAACAAAGTTGAACTCTTTTAAAAACATTTTTTTAACAAAAATAACATCCTAAAAATATTTTCAAGCCCTATAAACATTATGCATTCATACCTGAGCGATCTCGGAATGCAATGAAAACGTGAAAGGATCATCAAAATAATATCGGCATGATTAATCTTTGAAGCTTGGTCGCAACATCTTCAATAAACTTTATGTCATCGACTATGTGGGATCATGACAGTAAATTTTTTATCTATGACTCAAAGACAACATTTTGTTCCCGGAATAAGTCAAATACTACATTGGACTCAATTGGAAATTTTGTTCTTACAAATCTCACCCTTTGACTATTCCGGGACAAGCCCCAAACAGTGAAATGCCTAAGTCGGGCCGTCAAGCCATATGAGGCCAAAATCCCATCCCATAAAACCCAAAATCAAAAATTACAGGACAGGACTAGTAAATTATGGTCAGAAAAGCATGAGCTGTCTGAATGTAATTTAGACTTGAAATCTCGAATATCTTTAAGCATACCTACATATATGAAACAAACAAATACCCACTGAAGTATAGAGGAATAAATGATATAACCATTATGGTATCAATATTAATATGTAAAATTACAATCAAATCATTTGAATATGTGAGCAAAATATTTTGATACCAATTGTGAAAATAAACATTGAAACATCAGGATATCAATTTGTGCAGACTAATTAAAACCAATATATAAGCATGAAAGCATATGATACTAATTTTTAATGCAAAAAAAAACTATGTGCTCATCAAACAAACTCTCCCCCTACATCACATACACCTCTCCATTTTTTTTGCCTCAAATAGACAATAAGTGAAAAAGATACCAATTTATCAATATATCTAGAATATAAATAATCAATGAAGCATATCTAGATAAAAATAAAATAGCCAGATAAATATAATCACGATATATCAAATCCATAGCTAGCAAACAAAAGTCACAAAATATGAATCATCAAAAGTAATAATGATGTGACTAAACAAATCATGCAAAAAAAATCATGTAAAAGAATCCTATACTGCGTAAAACTTCCCAGAAGAACCAAAACAGAATGATATGATTATTAAAACTAACCAGGTATGAAAAAAAGAATCCTAAAAAAATCCTCCATGTTTCTCAAATGGCATTGCACTGTCGCTCAAACGACAATGAATGTCGCTCAAATGAGTACATCACGCAAGCCAAACAATCGCAAAATAGTAGCCTATCATGTGAAATAACCTATCTCGTGACCTTCTTGCGACCCTTCAAGTGACCAAACACTGTTATATTTTCAGCTAGCTCAAAGCTCGCGTGATCAAAACATCTCAGGAAATCCAGTTATCGCTCGAACGAAACCCAATTATCATTTGAACGATAATAAATTTTCTCAATTCCAATGCTAAAATGATGAAATTTTGTTCGGTGAAAAAATCTCCTAAAAAAGTTAAATGGAAAGAGCAAACATCAGCAAAATAGACTCAAAATGGAAAAAATAAATAAAATAAGTAAAACAATGTGAGTTTCATGCCAACATAGACTCAATGTGCTCAAACATGGATATGGAGTGATTAGGCTGAACTACAACAAGTGAATCACAAGTCCAACACATTGAATCAATCAAGTTGCTCTAATTGATAGCTTAATATT
Organism: Sambucus nigra; assembly: GCA_949130495.1. Lineage (NCBI taxonomy): Eukaryota > Viridiplantae > Streptophyta > Magnoliopsida > Dipsacales > Adoxaceae > Sambucus > Sambucus nigra. The sequence continues at coordinate 300,932,859 of OX422207.1, read as the reverse complement.
ATCAAACTTAGTTTTAGCCATATGTGGAAATTAATTTATTGAGCTAAAGGAACTAAATAATCAACATACACAAAAATCCAGAATTTTGATGATTCTACAAACAATAGCGTCATGATACTATTTTTCAGCATAAGGATTCGTGGTGAAAACTCGTTTAAATTTTTCCATCCAAACTCCCTCAGACATATATATTTCTTTTTCTTTTCTAGCTTTTTTTTATGTTTCTATTTTTCTCAACTTAGATAAATCCTATTGACCCTATTTTGGCATATGATTCTTTTTATTGCCTTAATTTTTCTTGGGCTCTTTTAAATAGTGGATTTCATGACGTGATTATTATTCACTCATAGACCTTTCCCATGAACACTCATCATTTTTTAAATTTATGCACTATCAATCCTCACAGTAAATGGTTCTTACATGCACACCTCGGCCTAAATTTACTTACGCATAGATGAAAAAATTGAGATAAGAACGTCTCACCAAACTCAAATATGCATGAGATGTCAAACATTCATATAAGCTCGTGCCTGTGTTCAAAGATGGTAAATATACAAAGTCGAATTCAAATGCATATCAACTTCGAAACAACCCCGTTAAGACAATGGTTAATATCATCCAACGCATCAATAATTGTGACCAAATGTCCTAGCCACATGGATAATGAAATGATGGGGGTCCAAGAACACTAATATTCCACATCAAATATGAAACACTCACGACACAAAAAATAAACCGAACATCTTTTTGTGTATTTCCAAAAAACTATTTTTGACCCAAAAATAATTTTTTTTAAAATTTTTCTCAAAAATATTTAAAACCAAAAACCTTTTTGTAATTTTCAAATAAGACTCAATAAAAAATAATACAAAAGATAAACATGTCATAACACTAGAAAGATATAAATAATGATGCAAAGACTAGCATATGACAAACATGGCAACACATTCATCCGTTAGATTTATCTTGGAAAGAATCAAGTGCAACCAAACAAGAACCATGAAGTTTAATTCCTGAAGCCTCTAAGTCCGATTTCCTAACCAAGTAGGTGTGAAATTATCCATGGGGGTTTTGGTAATCGAAACGACTTTATTCCTTAACTTCCTAGGAGCATTCCTAAGGTCATAGCAAAAACATCTTAGGTGACCTTTTCTACCGCAATGAGTGCAAGTGTAAACACGACGGGAATGATTACCAAACTATCGACATCTTCTTATGTTCCTAGTTGGATATCTCACACGATTGGTATTGGCATGAGAATGAGAACAACTAAGTTATCTTAGCCTACACTAAACCTATCTCCCTTGATTTGAACGATGCTTAACAATTTATCCAACTTCTCCGATACAGCCTCAAAATCAAACTTCACCTTACTCACGTCTTTGAATATGTTCTCTAGCTCACTAATCCTAGACTCAAGAAAATGCCTAAACTCCTCAAACTCTAGAATTTCCTTCTTCAAAGACTCCATCAAACTGCAAAGACTATCTCTCTCTTTCTCCACATATTCTCATTTCTCCCTAAGAGTCTTCTCCCGTGCCCTAAGATCCTCAATCATAGCATAATTATTTTTGATGGAACGCTCATTCAACATAGATGGAAATATCAAGTTGGACTTTTTCACCTTTACCATTTTTGCATACAACTCACTAAAGGTAATTTGCAACGTTCTTACATCAATTCCCTCATCCTCGCTAACTTCACCCTCACTCACTTGGGATTCACAATCAACGGCCTCGAAAGTGTCACACATATGAGAACATTAATGGGAAGATTTATCGTCCTCGTGTGACACCCCGCCTAATTAAATACCGGGTGATCAGTCCTTTATTAAATTATAATCAAGGTGAACGGTTGGTTCATTCTTAGCATCACTGTCGCAAAATAAACTTTCCAATTGAAACACACTAAATAATTAAGCTAAGTGACAAAACCTTTTAAATCATTATCTCCATTTATTAAATCCAATTATGAAATCCTTTATTACGTAACAGTTTAAGAATCACACAATTATTAAGACATAAAATAAACACCCATGAATTTAATCATTCAGATAATTCAATACCAACTTAAAACTACAATGGAAAACCATCCCGACATCAAATAAATCCCAAAGAGTAAATATGCCAAAGATAAATAAACATAATCTCTGACAAATCCAACTGAATAAGGAAATGGGCGAAACATACCCTAACTAATCATAACTATAATGAGAGTAGATTCAACATCGAGATCGTCTAAGTAATGTCCTGCATCTCCCACATAAGCTGCAGCGCGTTCGGTCCAAAGAATCTACGCAAGACGCCCCTGTGGCTGGGCACCTGAGATATATGCATATATATATACAAGAGAAAAGAGATAACAGGAAACGGGTCAGAGCCCGAGTGTAAAACAGTTTAAAATTAGTTTAGCAAGTATTTAAAATGCTTACCTACTAATGCAACAACCATGTTAGTATGCGACACTCTCTTGAGATTTCTCACCTCTCATCTAGTGTGCACACCTACCGTACTAATAAATCCCATCAATTTCCCTATCTTATTCTCCATAATGATTTATCATGTGAAACGTGAAATTATAATATTTACTTTAGGAAATCATTCTCTTCAAGATTCCTTACGTTATTTAAAATAACTCATTACCGTTATAAAGTTATAATAAAGTTGAAGCATTTATTCATTTCTTATCTACTTATACGCACAGTAGAAAGTTTCCATATAAATATACGTATATATATTAGTCACACATATAATATATATATATACTAACGGCACCTCACATAAGATCTAAGGTGCTGGCATACTCTGCTATCAAGTCCCCATAACACACAAACTAAGGGAAATACTAGTTCGGAATGACTCTCGAACTGTATTAACACAAAGCACAAACAATTGGAGGCAAAGCATAGTTCCTAGTCCTAAGAGGTCAGCACATACCCACACGTCTCTTAGGACCATCTGACTATAACTCAGATAGCCTGTAATCAAGGATACTATCTTCTAGGGTACAAGTCGTTATCCCCCATAAAGGTCCAATCGAGATAAGACTGTCCGGACGCGAAAACCCCTGTGATAGCAAGTAGTTCGGGTTCGATTTTTACCCAGATATATATAATATATGCACAATCACACAGTCGTATATATATATATAAATATCCATATTTCTAAATTAGGTGTGTTCACGACCCATAATCATAATTATCCATTATTAACACATTTTACTCGATTATTACGCATAACAACTCGTCATTTTTATTTTCATTTATAATGCATTTCATACTCACTTCTCCTTTCTCGATGTATTCTAAGTATAATTTCAGTAGACGTACACTCACTTATCTTCTGGTCTAACTCTCTTACGAGTCTTAATATTTTATTTAAACGTTCGCATAATCCTAGATGGGTAAATCACTTCCCGTTAACCCCTTTATTTCATTTTATATTAAATTCCCACTTATTGGGGTTTACTAAAACCCTACTGGTCCTACTTATATCCCAAAATGTTCTAACAATAATACTCAAGGGTTACTATGCATTTCAATCAGAATAAACCATTATAAGAGGGATGTGCAGTTTTCCAGGTGGGGTCGATCGATCGATACTCTTAGGTCGATCGATCGATCAAGCAGTTATGGCGAAAATTGCATTTATCCAGTTACGGGTTTGCCTCTCCAACCTCAACCAAAATTTCATATTTGATTCCCCAACTCCCAACAAAAGTTATTACCATTACCATACACCTAAATACATGATTCTCCACGTAAAATATGTTTCAATTTATCAATTATAACTATATAATGGGGTAAATTTTGTCTAGACTTCAAGAACCCCAATTTCTCTTTTTCTGTCAATTCTTTCCATTATTTTCTAGATTTCTTACTTCTAAATCCATAGTAATTCATGATTTATCCTCTACATGCAAATGAGATGTCCAGAATATGATTACTTCTTCAATGACATGTGAATTCTAGTCTCCAAACTACACTTTCTTCCATGAAACAAGTTCTAAACAACACTAGACTAACATAATTGAGGCATTAACTAAGAATAGAGAAAGATATATACCTTCCCGGGAATTCTTGGTTCAGATTAGTGGACAAGATTGGTGTGGTTGCGATCCTCGTTGCGCGATCTAAAGTTTGACGGCGACGGCGATGCAAACGGTGGAGTTCTTGGCCTAGAACTCCTTGGAAAGCTTCTCCTCTTCCCTTCCAATGGACGTCTTAGGTTTTTGGTTGTTCGAACCCTAGAATACAACTCCTATTATCTGATATACTCTTAGAAATTTCGTGGGTTTTCATGCCCAAAAATGTAAAATGTCTAAAACGCCCTCTCGGGGTGTTAATTAGGCCTAGAAACGCCCCGAGACACAAACTAAACCCCCGGGTACATTAATTTGACTATCTCGACCCTTTCGGACACATTGACATCCTCAAAATGACCGTACGGGTGACTTATAATTTATTCACTTTATATAATAATAATTTAGTCCTGACACGACACAGGCGCGTCCCGACTTAAATTTCCATAATTGTCATTTTATTCCCTTGTGACAATTTTTATAACATCAATTTTATATATTACTTTACTCATCTAGTAATATTTAAAATAAATTTAAATAATTACCAACTCTTGTCACTCTAAACATTTAAAATAAATTTCCGAATTAATATTAAATTAATATCTCAATTTCAATTAATAATTACCCAAATTTTAAGAGCCATAAAAAATATGGGGTATTACACCTCGCTCACATGACATGCCATGAACACTACAAAGCTACTCTTAATGGAGGGGACTCTGTGCCTCTTCCTGTTCACTATCACTTAAGGTGGCATTATATGTTATCGGTTTCTTTCCCTCGTTCTTAAGTCTAGTGGGACATTCGGCAACCTTGTGACCATACCCTTCACACCTAAAACACCTATTCGACTTAACTCTCCTGACATTCTCACTCTTATTCTTAGGGGAGGGATCTACCTTGTTCTTGAGTTTCTCAAGTCTTTTGGCACCTTTAGATTGCTTTTGGAACTTATGAAACTTTTTGAACTTCTTTGACAGCAAGGATACATCCTTAAAATCGCAATCGAAATTCGAAACTTTAGTTTCCTCCTTATGATCTTTCAAATCAATGCGCTTTTCTCTATTTGGCACTTTCTTGGAGGTAAACTTATCAATTTCATAGGTTTGTAAGTCACCTGAAATCTCTTCAAGTTTCGTTGAATCAAGCATACCCAAGGATTTAAAAACTTCCACTTTTGCAGCAAACCTAATCGATTATGATCTTAGAATTTTATTTATGACTCGATTGTCGGGTATTTTCACTCCTAAGTTAAGCGATGAGTTGACAAGATTGGTCAACCCATCATAAAACTCATCAAATGACTCACTCTCTAACATCTTAATCGTCTCAAATCGTGTAGTGAGATTTTAAAGTTTAAGCTCCCTAACCGTGATAGTTCCCTCATGAGTAAGTGCAAGTATATCCCAACATTCTTTCGAGTTTCACACGTCATGATTCTATTATAATCTTCCGGTGTGACAGGTGAGGAAATAACGTGAAGACCTTTAGAGTTGTAAAATGAAATTCTATGTATGGCTTTGGTTCATGACTCGATGGGTTTTAAATTAGTAGTCTCACCCACTCATTTAACCGGTGGAGTCCAACCATTTTCGAACACTAACCACATACGCTCAACAATTGATTTCAAAACACTTCTCATTCGCCTTTTCTAATAACCATATTTAGTGCCATAAAAAATAGGAGCTCTAAAACTTTCACAGTTTCTGAAATTCAACCTTAAAAACACAATAAAAAATATTATTCTAGCTCTGATACCAATTTGTAGGCCTCTTTTTTCTTTCGAATGTGTTTTGTGGATGTCAAAATAAACTTTATTTTTTAAAAATCTTTTTCCAAAATTAAAACCACACCAAGTGTGCGAACCAATTTTAGTTAAGCCCAATTTTATCTTGTTTAATCCAAAACATGAATCTAGGTGATTAAAGAAAGTAAAATAAATAAGTTCACAAACGCAACGTCGGATGTACGAGGAAACCACAAAAGAAAAAAAATACTCGGACGGACCAAGCCAAACAATCACTATGATATGGTATTACAAAGTAGAGACAATAGACTTACTCAACGACTCGATCCCCCACAAGACTTGATGCTCCTCTAATCCTTCAACCACTCCTCCACTGTGTAAATGCAGAAGTCCTTCTATGATGCTCGACCACAACACACGCATCCACGTATGTCTTGGTATCCACCAATGCATCTTGGCAACGTCTACGATATTAAACACAAACTCCTTCGCTTCTTCACCGTAAAACTGAACGTTCAAAGTGATGAACAAAACTCCAATGGTGAAAACCAAGATCTCTATAGCATATGAGTATGAAATCTTGGATCTTGCGATTCTAAGGAAGTTTTTAGACTATTAAAACCTTAGAAAACTTGTGCAGAAAGCATAATATATGAAAACGGATTTTCTGGTTCTGTAAATTACAAAATTCTGAGAGAAACACGCCTTAAATAGAAAAGTTAAGTTAGTGCATCATTCGAACGAGATAGCAATGTAGTTTGAATGACAAATCTATGTCATTTGAATGGCCTCCACATGTCGCTTGAACGATAGTGAATGTCGTTTGAACCATCAAAACTAAAGGGAAGGTTATGTACGAATCTCAACAATCATTATCTCAGAATAAACGAAGTTAAGCACTTTTAAAAACATTTTTTAACAAAAATAACATCCAAAAAATATTTTTTAAGTCCCATAAACATTACGCATTCATACCTGAGTGATCTCAGAATGCAATGAAGACGTGAAACATGCACCAAAATAATCTCGGCATGATTTATGTTTGAAGCTTGGCCTCAACGTCTTCAATAAACTTTATTTCATAGACTGTGTGGGATCGTGACAATAAAATATCTATCTATAACTCAAAAATAATGTTTTACTCCAGGAATAAGTCAAATACGACAATGAACTCAATTTAAAATTTTGCCCTTACATTGCATAAAGTTATAATGCACAATAAATATTATTTATAGTACTAAAAGAACAAAACCAATGCAACTACTACCCACAATGATTAATCCCATCAACAATGGCCATTCTTCGACCATCATTAAGATTTGATCAGAATTCATCATCACTCTCATGTGATGATAATTAATGCTTAGCCAGTTGAAGAGGAATGGCATATAAAGGAACCAAACTCTCTTCACTTTCGAAGGGAGAATTGTGATAGGTCAGGCAATCGACTTGGTACCAATACCAAAGCTCAGAGTCCCTTGGAACTGTCAAGACCCCTAAAGCATTTAACCAACCATGTTTATAGGCCAATTTCTTTGCTTTGTCCAACCTAATAGGGGCATCCATGAACCCCTCATGATATCCAATAGTCCATGATGCACGAGGACCTTTTCAAAAGAGGTAACATAGTTTAATTACGTTGTGGATTTGCCCCATTTTAATCATTCCCTCCCTCTTCATGTCTTATTTATCTTATTTCATCGAATAATAATTATCATATTTAAACAATGCACTAACATCACCAATGTCTTTGGTCTCAGCGAGACGCCTTTTTAAGGAATTCATGTCCTCCTACATAAGGGTTCCAATATTGCCAAGGTCTTTCACATCGTCCTTCAATCTGGCCGCTAAGGCCGACTAATCCTTATAAAACTCAGTCATCTTTTGAAGATCCTTTCAAGCATAAATAAGAGAATGATGAGCTTGAACACCAGCCCTTCAACTAAGAATGTATCTATATCGCAAGCAAAAGAAAATATTTCTCTTGGAACATTGCTATACTATAAGAGGAAAAGAAAATAACTCAGCAATAATGGAGGATAAAATCAAACATTGACTAAATCTTTTTTATTACAAAATTAGGCAAGGCCCCTTCAAACAAATAAGAACAAAAGAAAATATAAGGATTCACAAGCTAAATATTCCTAACTATCTTTGGGTGTCATTTTACTTCACATGTTCTTGAGTTTTTAGAAATTTTCCTCAAGTAGCCTCAGAGGATTCCAAAAGTCAGTGAAAGAATCTATCCAAACATCTTCATCTACCCTTGATGGGGAACCCAAATTGTCCTCACCAAAAAGTTCAGACTCAACCGGAACATTGGCCCTCGTCAGGGCAGCATCCTAACCTATCTTAAAGTTGGACTTCCTGATAAAAGCCAACTGGCATTGGGCATCATCGAAAGCCTCAACATATCCCTTATCACAGCATTCATCCTTGGATGTAATTAACTGGCCACAGTCAATCTTCAGTTGATTATTTACGACCTTCACCTGATGATGTTCGACCTTTAGTTAGTCATTATTTACAACCTTCAGCTGGTCGCGATCGATCTCCAGCTTGTCCATATCCAAGATGGTGGATTTTTTCTTCGCATCATACGCCCTTTGGGCAGCAGCGAGGCCATTATCAGGTCATTGGTAACCTTGGACTAATCGAAGCATTTTTATAAAATGGCGACAAAGCCTTTCATAAATTGGAAAGAGAAGAATAAGGATTATGTCAGAATTTTAAGAGATTTAATAATCTAGATAGATTAGAAGAAAATTTAGTTAACTAATGATAATGATTGAGCAACTTGGGTGTTAAACTAATATTGCATCAATTGGTTAACTTATTCATGGCCAAGCACGAGCACTCCCCCTTTTAACAGACCAAAGTCCAAGGAGGAATTTTTGTCCATCGACATCACTTGGTGAACTTTCCTAGAGTTGTATTTATCACCCTTCTTAGAAGGCATCACATCCATGGAAGAATAATGGGTCTTTTCCTTCTTATTATTTTTTTAGACCGAGGAGTCTGCTGCAGGTATGGGTCCAAAGGGATCCTCAAGCTCAATCCTTTTAGGAACCTTATCCATAAGGGAAATAGGCATCATATCATTATCCTCTACCAGTATAATACCCCTCTTAGGAGACATTACTTCATCCTCAAAAGTTGGTATGGACTCATTGTTTAGAGATTCAAAATAGGAGAAGTTAGAAGATTCCTCACTTTACAAAGGAAGAAAGAAATAAGGAATTATGTCTACCAGGCGGGGAGTAAAACTTCTTGTGGAGTTCTTATGCCTTAACAGGAAAGAGGTAGATTGTGGTTGATCACCACCGAAAACAAGTGGCCCCCTTAATCCCCAGACTTTGAGCAACTCCTCCCTATTGAAATGACAGGGAGAGGGTTCTTTCTTCTTTGGTCATGTTGGACAAAAGAAAGGAAAAGTCATTAGTACTGATATTATCAAATAAATCTCATAACAAGAAAATAAAAGTTAAGCTGTGTCACATCCCCACTCCGAGCATAAAAACTAGTGATACTGTTTGCCCTCAGGAATAGATGGGTGTTGCCACTTTTTGGCGATGAAACCTTAATCCTAATAATATTTATTGGAATCAGGAAGGTTGACAACTAATACTCTGTCAACCCTCCTCACCTTTTGATATAAAACCCCATCTGTTGTGTGGGACCAAGATAGCAGTATCTAATGTCTGGAATCCCTATTTTGGTCACATACAACTAATTCATCATATGAACTCTGCTGACAATTTTGCCATGTGTTTGGGGCACATTGGGCGGGAACCACCTTAAAAAACTCATAAAACTCTAAAAAAACAGTTGATTTGGGGGAAACGATATTCCATCGCAACCACTGAGAGGGTATGCATCCAATGACCACCCTCAATAACAACACAGTTTTTAGGGACTGGGAAGACTCAATTTTTACCCTAGAGGGAATTGAGTATATTTTCCTAAACTCTCCCAAAGTCCTCTCACTAATAGAATATACCATTTTAAGAAGAAATGAAATAAATAAATACTTAATAGAAATAGAGACGATCAGAAGAAGTTACAAAGCTTGGGGAAGTCGCAATAAAAATAAATAAGAGATAAAGAGAACTTACGCACTAGGTGTGAAGACAGGGGTTCCAAATGTTCTTTTTGATAAAGGAAAGTGTACAAATGGCGGTGGAGAGTTTTTGATTAAACAGAGTGCAAAATACAAAAAGTCCAATCATATGGAATATAGCCTAAGATCATCAATGCAACTGGCGATTCATTTTTAAAATAAGGACCAAAATACCCCTCATAGTGATAGATTAATTTCGAAGAATGCCCCGCCAATAACCCAACTCTAAGTTATTATGGTTTGACCAACTGTTTCATCTATGCAAGTATAAAAACTCTCCATCCCATTTGCACTAAGGGGCAATTATGGGGTGCAAACCATAACGGCACAAATCACTGCGGCCTAAGTGGTCGAAATTTGAAAATAAGAAGTGTATCAATCAAGTCAAGATTAATAACATAAGTTATAAGTATTCAATCTTGTTATCAAGAATCTTAAAAGAGATTAGTATTAATCAAGAAACGAGCTAACCCTCAGCTGGGAGAAATTTAGCATAATTCAACTACCTTTATGACGATAAATAGAACCTTGAACCCAGGGCAATGGTCCATGTAATTCTTTGTTTACGAATTATAAATGATAAATATACAGAAAGAAACACTCCTAGACATCGACAATTGTCGAATCACGTAAATCTTTTTGTGGTGGGATTATTTTATACCATGTTTTATTCCAAATTGCTTGGATTCATTAATTGTGATTATTTGCGCCCACAGATATCATGATGTTTTTTTAAAATTTTCAGTCATCTCAAAACATTAGATATACACAAAAAAATAAATGTGAAAATCTTTTTTATATTTTCACAAATTTTTCAAAGAAAAAATATTTTTGGTTTTTCTTTAGATGACTCAAAAGATTTAAAAAAAATCTTTTTTTTATTTTTCATTTATAAAAACCAAAATAAATAAAAGAATAAAAAGATAAAAAATAAAGTGCATAAGTTCACATCTAGGGGGGATTAAAACAAAATATGATGCAATTAGTGTGAAGCACAAAATTCTAACCTAGAAAAAAAATGGCTCAAGTAGCATCGGTATCTAGACGAGCTACTTCAGTCGTGTTCCTCCTTATCATATGCATAGTCCTTCTCGCAACACTACTCACTTGGAGAGATGAAGACTTTTTTAACTCACCCATGAGTTGTTGAGAAGTCTTAATAACGTATTCAACGCGTTCATGTAAATTTTCAATCATTCTAAAAGGAAGACTAGGAGACCTACTTACGTTCTCCTCTAGCTGATAAGAATACCAATTAAGGTGACCCTTTATTTTACAATAGGTTCAAAAATATAGTTGTGGGGTAATAACCTCCATTGGATTTGGGACATATCTAGGTGGGGGTAAGGTGGCGTTAACTTGGGATATTTGACAATTTTGGTCTCAGCTTTTGGGATAGACTCTAAAATCTTATCATAGCCAAGCCTGGTCTTGTCCTTTGAGGAATGATTCGGTGACAAAATCTTTTCTAATTTTTTAGATCTATCCTCAAGATCAACTTTTAATTTTAAAAAACACATCTAGGTCATTATTTACCCTAGTGTTTTCTTCTTTAAGCAATATTTGAGTCCGGAATGACTCAAGTAATGCTTACTTTAGGCTAGTAACCTTCTCGTGTAAGAGATCTCTCTCTTTATCCCCTCCTTTACCTTCTCAATAAGAGTAGTCTCACGAGCCTGAAAAATGTCAATAAGTGTCTCTTTATCCCTAATTATAAAAATCTCTTCCTTATACATCTTAAGCTTGGAGCCTAGCTTAAGGTTCACCTTATCTAATTGAAAATCCATCTCACGCCGCTTGAAATAAGCCTTTTTAATGTCATCTAAATCATCGATATTAGTATCTAAACTGTTTATATCACGAGAGCACTCGAACTGGGATTCGTCGCCAACTTCCTCAACCTTATATTCAATAAGGGAAGATTCGGTACTAGAATCAACTAACTCCAAAGTGGAAGTAAAGGCGATAAAGTTAGGCTCTCGGGGCGACTCATTTTGACCAGATTCCGAATCACTATCACTAAGGGTGGAATTTAATGCATTTTTCTTACACTCATATTTTAGTTTCATAGAAAAATCAAATGACCTATGGCATATACCCTCACGCTCGTAACACGTACCCAAATCCTTATCCTTTTTATCATGGCTACTCGATAATTTGACAAGTATATTGGTTTTTTGTCTTGAAAAATTTTAAGAATTAGAAAAATTAGATTTATTTTTTAGAAATTTTCTACATTTTTTAACCATAAAGGTAAAATCCTCTTTTCATTTTTGTATCCGTCCTCGTAATCGATTGCATCCACCTTACGGGTTTTTAAAGTGACCTTTTTTTTCTTTTTTAGCGGTTTATAATGTTCTAACTCAAAATTTTAGAGAAAAGGTATGAGTTTCTCAACCGTTATCTAATCGATGTTACCTAAAACGTTTAAGTCCGTGATGTGTGATAAAAATATGAAAGTTAAAGACCTCAAAATCTTGCACACTACCTTATCATCTTAAATTATCTCTCTTAAATTAAAATATGAGTCTAAAATATTAGATAATTTAGCATAGAACGCATCGAGTATCTCATTATCTTGCATCGACAACATCTAAAATCGAGTGGTGACATTTTGGAGCTATGAGACGTACGATATCGGTACCCTTATGGGTAAATTGGAGTCTCTCACGCCTCTTTAGACTTTTCACGCATCATAATTTGGCAGAACTCCTCCAATATTTACGCATAAAGTAGCGCATTAAGCCCTCAAAAATTATAGTTACATAAGATATGGTCATCCTCACTCCAACCCTCTACGAGTTTACCAATTAGTATGTCTCCTACTTTAGTTCTATCTGGTGTCCAACCCTTTGCAACGACAAAACCACACCCGCTCTTCTAAGGACCTAAGTGAAAATTTCTATGCACTTTCCAATATGCGTATTTAGACCCATTTAATAAAGGTGGTCTAGATAAAGATTGACCCTCCATAGAAAAAAATTTCGGATTCATGCCTAAGTAAAATATAGACACCCGCTTTGATGCCACTTGAAATTCCATAGTTTCTTACGGAGTCAATAATTAAATTAATCTAAAATTAATTATTTTCATTTTTAATCTCGTTAATTATTTATCTTAGGTTAGTATATTAATTCAAAATTCAAATTATTTAAAACAATGTAAATATGGTGGAAATTAAAAATTGGTTTTAATTTGTTCCTAACCAAATTAATTAAGTCAAGTTTACAATTTATCAATTCATTAATTACCTCCAAATTCATATGATGTTATAGGGATTAACTAAGGCAGAAAAAAAATGCAATAACACAAAATAGGGACACAGTCATTTAACGTGGAAACCTTCTCGAAAAAATCAGACGCACCCACCCCCACAGATAAGTTCACTAGAACAAAAATTCAAGAATTACAAAAAGTATTGACACCACAACCCTTGATTTGACTAAAACCACAAATCTTCATTATTCTACTTTTTAAACCTCCATTGTACTAGTTCTGTCAATCTTCATCGTAGCTTCTACCTGACAGTCGCATCATTGGGTCTTGATATCCATCGATCTATTGAAATAGGTGCATCTAAGTGAATCTCCACTGAAACTTTAATTTCTGGCTCACCAGTCTCACAAACGTGTCATGGATCGCAATCAAAGTCAATCGGCTCAAGGATATAGAAAATCTCATCAGGCTTTTATCACAACCACAACCAAAACCTCTACATATTTTTAATTGAATTTGTGATAGCTTTTGTTTCATAGACAAACCATTGAAATATTTAATTTTCCATGCAATTTTATTTCTAAAACATACAAACAAACATTTAGTTTGGGGAGCTTTGGGGGATTAAAATGCTATAAAAGGGTTCTCTGTAAAAGAAAAGGAGGAGTTCTTCTTTTAGACTCTCATCACTCTCTTTTTATAAAAAATAAATTAGTTGAAAAAATGGTCCTAGAAATGTTTTAACGCACTTAGACCAATAAAAAAAACTTTAAAACCGTTGTAAATAACGATACCTCAAAAAGGAATAAATCTAATGAAACAAAAATAATCATAAAACATGCGGCAAAAAATAAAAGATAAACCAAAATCAATGTTAAAAAATAACATGCACTTGAAAAACAAAATAAAAATGACAAAAAAATATAAAAAAATAAACATTACCCATGCGCCTAAGTTAAAAGGCACCAAAGCAAGAAAACAAAACCAATCTAATAATATAAAATGCACTGATGAAGCGAACCAACTGACCAAGCAATTAAGGCACTACCTATAGCAGCAACTATTGACTATGTCAATAAGGGCGGACCTAGGATTCCTCGGAGGGGTGGGATAAAATTAATAATGGACCCGAAATTTTTTGTCAATGGGGCGAAAGTTCCGACCAATGTCAGAGGTTGAGGTAGATTTCCCATGAGGAGAATTTACTAATTTTTTGTATCTATTTATCGATATTATTTTTTATTTTCCAACAATTTTTAACCTTTACAAATTTTGGGATTATTTTTCAATAACATTTCAACTTTAAATAGCAATTTTTAACCCATACAATTTTTTTTTTCAATTTGAGAGTGGTGGGTGAAAGCCCCATTGGGATCACCCCTTGAATTTCAAACATAAAAGAAAAACAAAAAAATAAAAAATAAACCAAAGCATGCACCTAAGAAAAAAAACCAAAAGAAAACCAATAACTTATTTAAGGGTGCTAACCCAACTGACATGCAATGTCGCAGCCAAACAACGAAATCAAGCAGTGGTGCTTGTTAAAGTCACATGTATGAAGGAAGAAAAATATTAATAAAGAAAAAAAGGAACTAAATTCCGCTACAAACAGTAGCTATAGTGGTCCATAAAATCCGTCGTTGTGGGATACTGAGCCGCGATGGTGGTCATGGAAAACTTGCGGTCATGTCGCGGACCCATAATGGGTAAAATCCTTATACAATTTTTGAAAAAAACACATATAGTCTAAATTCTTTTTTTGGAAAACTATAAAAATTTACTAAATGTATGTCCCTAAAAATGTTGTAGCACACCAAAAAATTAGGAAAAAAGAACTTAGAAATTCTAAAAAATCTTTAAAAATTTACAAATGCAAATATAATTTTATATTTTAGAAAAATGATATTTCCCAAATGATATACCTATTTGTGTGGGTTTGAACTTTTGTGTGATGGATCGTTTGAGTCGCGTTGATGTCGTTGTGTCAACGATGTAAATTGAGTTCTGCAAAAATATTCAATAAAAATATTACGAACCTATAATACATTTCAGATCCGAAATTTTAACATGGAGAACTATGTTCTTACAGATATCTTTCTCAAATGTCGATTCTAACAGATTCTTAAATCGACCTTTTTGATTTCTTCTTAATTTGATTCTGGATATACTTCGTGTTGCCAAGTATGTTTCATTAATCACTATTTTAAAAAGATTTGTAGAGAAGATAGACCAAAAGATATTCGAATGACCTAGAATAGGTGTGTATTTCCTTTTGTATCAAGAACCTCTTGTTAAAATTTCATATTTTTTGGACGCTACAGTTGTCTAGAATCAATTTTACAAGGCAAAAACTACAAAAGAGAACCTAAGATCTTCTATATTGTCCATTTAAAACCAAGGCATGCCCTTGATGTATAGGCACTAAGAGTCACGGACCTACCACACATTTTTTTATTAATTTTTTTGATATACAATAATTCCACACTTATCTGGAGGTAACGGATTGCTTATATAGGTTAATACGGGGATCACCTAGAGAAACAAGAGACTAGTTTCCTAGGGAAGTAGGAATCATAATTAATTCCATGATTTAATAATTATTATTCATTTCAATAAAGAATAATAATTGCACTCTAGTCTACTATCTCAAAATTATAGTTTTTAACTACTCGTTATTAAATTCTTAATAATCTCTCCCGTGTTAAGATTATAGATACCCGTTCATTAAATAAAGTTACTTATAATTATATTTAATCGACCTCTTATAAATTCCTTGAGATTGTCCACTTAACTTATATGATATGTTGGATAATTAAATTTAACTACTGGTTTTGATGTATTCAAAACTGGTAAGCTATATCAAGAAGGTATCATCAATCTCTATACCAAGATGTGAATTTCATCCATAATTAACTTTTACCATACACTAAAGACCATTAGATAATATACCAAACTTATTGATCTATAAATGAATCTTACCCAATAGGTTAAAGTAGTGAAAAACTAATGCACGTGTTGATAAATTATGTTAGGATTAAGAGCTTAAGAATTCGTCATAAGCATGAGATGTGTATTATCTTATGTAGTCAGTATAAGGACAATTATCTCAACTTATTCCCGTTCAATACACACGAAGTATACTAACATGATAAGTCAAAACTGTACTACTTCCTGTAGTCGAGATAAACTACTAAAAATTGTTCTACAATCCTACCGATGGTGTGTACTCATCCATCTCAGAGTGCAAATCATACTTATATTCTACAAGAACCAATGATTTGATCTCCTATGTGGCCGAAGTCTACACACCAAGTCATCTATTGTGGAAAATAAAAGACACATATGCATCAATATGTAAATAATATAATGAAAATATTACCTTCGAATATTTTAATTAAATGGACATACTAAAATTCACTAACGAACCATGACTTTTAGTATATAAGTAACACCCCGTATTTTTGACGATTTAAATAATTATGGGATAAATTATTATTGTTAGATTAATTAATTAAAAATGTGAGAAATTAATTATTAATTAATTCGAATTAAAAATAAATATTAAGTAGCATGCCAAGAGTTAATACTTATTGTTGAGAATTATCTACATAATACGAAATTATGAAATTTTATAAATTATCGAGAGTGGGAAATACGACAGTTTGGTACATTAAGTCGGGACGCGGGTGTGAGTCGTGTCGAGACTAATTTAATGGATTAAAGAAGAAAATTATTTTTAAGTAACTCCTATGGTAATTTTGAGCTCGCCATTGAATCCGAAAGAGTCGAGATAGTCAGAAAACTTTACTCAGGTATTTTATTTGGACTCCAGAATGTTTTTAGGCCTAATCGGCACCCCATAGAGGTATTTTTGTCCTTTGAATTTTTAGGGAAATACTAGTGACGAAAATTAGGAAATTAAATATGGATGTACGTGGGTTAGAGGGGAGTTATCAGTTCAAAACCTACAAGAGAGAGAAGAGAGAGGTACAGAGGAAGGAAGAAGAATCCATATGAGTTTTTAGTGCATAACTCAAGAACACACACCGAAAACCCCACCAAAGTGTAGATTGTGAGACGAGGAACACACCTATATCAACATCACCAGGAGATCAGAACTTCAAAATTGAGGCAGGTGTTTAATCCCTGCAAAATTGAAGCAACAATCATGTTCATGTTAATAGAGTTATATAATACCCATTTGTGATTCATAAATTTTCATGAAATTGGAGAACTAAGGACATTAATTATAATATGTTATCTAATTATGATGAATCCCTCATGTAGATAGGTTAGAGATCTCAAATTTATGATTATTTACGATGAACGGAAATTAATTTTGATGTTCTTGTATAGAAATTTGACTAACTAGGGTTTTGAATTGTTAAATTGAGGATTTTGGATTTTATAACTGATTTATGATGATTTAATGTTTCAAAGTTAAGGGAAGTCCTTTATGCATGTTAGAACATCAATTAGGTTTGTTGTTTTGGTGGTTGGGTTGAAGAATTTAGAGATTTAAGGACTATAAATCTGGTGGGGATGAAGCAGTAGCAGGTCTAGTTGAAACAGGGAAAAGCTCTATCTCGTTCGAACGACCCGCTGATGTCGTTCGAATGACATTAGGTTGCATTCGAACGACAATTCCAAATCTGGAAAATTCCCAGTACAATCCAACTTCAATCACGTGAATACTTTGAGTGAGGGAGAACTGCCAGTTGAGGATTTGTAGTTCAGTGCAAAATTTATTGAGAAATATCTAGGATAACACTTTAATATTTAGATAGGTGAAATGGCTTTAGGAAATTTGAGAGAGTGAATAATCGAATTAAATACATTATAAGTAGTAATGAGAGAATAATATGTATGGAAAGTATATGCTTTGGTTGGGTGAATACCTATTGATTCTAAATAGGATGTGTGTATGCCTATTATATGCATATTATTACTGTGTGTATAGCATACCTGTGACACCCCGTCTAATTAAATACCGGGTAGCTACACTTTTATTAAATTAATGCAAAATTCCAAGTTGGTTCAGTTCATAGCATCACCGTCGAAAACATTTTAACAATTACTAGCCACCTAATATTTAAAAAGTGAGTTGTCAATTTTAATTAAATCCGATTAACATGCAAGTAGATAAGAAATGCTAACATAACTACCACAATGAAATGACAATAGTCAAACCATACAATAATAATGAGTCTGTAAGAATACTTCTCACAACAAACCAAATACAGGAATAACAAATACTAAGTTTGAATCATAATTGTTTACAACCCGAAATCTGAAATAAACTGGATAGATAAAATGTTTCTAAAAGAAATGGGGCGACATGCCCAACTGATGAGGAAATCTACTAATAGAGTCAAGATCAAAAGTGGAGGTGTCTATTGACAAGATCCCGTAACTTCCACAGCAGCTACAGTACGTCACCTGAATGGAACTCCTCTGCTTGGTGTCCTTGTGGCTGGGCACCTAAAAGGTTTTTACAAGAAAATATATTTGAAAGCAAACGGGTCAGAGCCCGATTGTGGAAAACAGTTTAAAATATAGCAAGTGTTTTAATG
Organism: Sambucus nigra; assembly: GCA_949130495.1. NCBI lineage: Eukaryota > Viridiplantae > Streptophyta > Magnoliopsida > Dipsacales > Adoxaceae > Sambucus > Sambucus nigra. Next base: position 300,914,123 of record OX422207.1, on the reverse strand, counting down.
ACAATAAAACAATGAATGCAAAATACATGTTAGGACGTGCTCTCACATGAAATACTCACCTCTCGACTATTTGTGCACTCCTAACGTACCCGTACCCATACTAGTGATTCCCATATCTAACTAGTCCAAAATAAATTCAAACATATATATACGATTCACACTTTAATTCCAACATCATCAATTAAATAGAGAGCTTTACATTTATTCTCGATTTCCCATTATTAGCAATACTAATTTACTAGAAATCATCCAATTTATCTTTACAGGACGTTACTATAATTATACTCACAATTACATATAACAGTTCACTTCAATTAACAGTATACTATTCTCATCATAAATATACATTACTAGCACCCCGAGACTAAGCTGCGGTGCACACATTCTCTACTATCCAATCCCAGTACATCACGTACATTAGGACCACGCATTTTGAATCTCTCAGGAATCGTTTTCAGATAACCACAATCACACAAAATGGAGGCGAAGATAGTTCACATCACATGGGTCACACACATACCTACGCTCCCACGATCAGTAGACTTATTAACTTCTCAATAAGTCCTTCTGTGACCTATGCCATCGAGGTACCAATCTAAATCCCCCCACCCCCCGTAGGCACACAAAGATTAGATGCCCCTAATCGAACGCAAACCTCCCATGATAGCAAGTATGGTAGGTATGTTTTACACATAAAACCACATATACTAAGGATTCGCACATCTAAGATATCTTGTATTATTAATATAGGTATACTTCTCGTTATTATACCATCATTTAATATTATACGATTATAAGTCCCCGATTTTATATATTAACGTTATCAACCCTTCTCACGTCGTAATTAGGTACTCGTTCCTACTCCACAATTGACATCTGATTTTATTATAAGGTTCTAAGTTCTACTCCTCGACGTACCCCACTTCTCACAATTATAACCACTAATCAATAAGGGAGGGTTAATACTCCAATTAAATAAGTCTACGGATCGTTTGAAATGAAATCAGGCCAAAAGGCCATTCTGTCAACTCGTTAGAAGTCTCGTTCGAAAGAGGTCGTTCGAACGAAAGGCTTCGAACGAACTACCAACTCGTTAGAAGGGGTACTGTCATCTCGTTAGAAGGTCGTTCGAATGAGGTCGTTCGAACGACCTGGGCAGGTCTTCTAACGAGATGGCAGACTGCGCTTAGAATTTCCCCCAATTCATTTTTCTTCAATTTCTCTCCCTTAAATCCATACTAAGGTCATCCCAAATGAGTTTTAACGTGAATGAACTACTCTAAGTTATCCTAGGTCACTATTTAACATATATTTGGTATTAATTCTTCCTAAATTAACATGAAATCATCAAACTTCTCAAATCTTGTCCCAACCCTTTATAAACATGAACCCAACATTTAATGTCTACAATTACTCCAAAAATCCATTTTTACATCATCAAAAGATATAATTTTGTGTATGAAAATTACCCAATAGCATTCGACATGCAATCCCTATATCGTATTATGAATTCTACTTCCAATTTAATGGTTTTCATCAAACTTCCAATATAAGACAATTATTCAATTCTAATCATAGAAGAAACATTCGCTTGAAATTAATGTAATTAAACCACTTGCCTTATGTTCTGACTTGATGTTGAAGGATTGAAGGTTGATTCTCCTCCCTCTCTCTACAAATTTCTTCCCAAGGTGGTGATGGTGGCTAGGTTTTCCTTTGGGAACTTCTTAAGACTTTCCCTCTAACTCCCGTAGCCCTATAACTTACCAAATGCTGATAATGGCTTAGTTGGTTTTTTTCTAATATAAAAATAACCTCTAAAATTCGTGGGTTTTAATTCTCTTATTTTTAAAATTACCAAACTACCCTTTTGGGTTGTCGGTATGGCCTAAAAATACCCCGGGACCCAAACTAAACCCCCGGCTAGTGTTTTCTGACTATTTTGACCCTTTCGGACACGTTGGCACACTCAAAATGACCATTCGGTTGATAAAAATAAAATTCACTTTTTAATTCAATTAATTACGTTCCTGACGCGACTGACACGCGCGTCCCAACTAAATTTCCAAAATTAATTTTAAATATCATCTGTGCTCCTGTATTACCATACATACTCGAAAATAATATATTTTTAACATCATAATCAAATACCAACTCACATCTCGTTAGTATTTATACCCGGATTAATTTCCAATTAATTCCCATTTAATTTAATTAATCCCTTAAATAAATATCGATAAAATTACGTGGTATTACATACTTCCTCCCTAATAACAGAAGTTCGTCCCGAAATTCGGAACTAAAAAGTACCTCGTACAAATAGCTCTGGATAGCGCTCGCGCATCTCATCCTCGCGCTCCCATGTGGACTCCTCGGCATTATGATGCTGCCACTGAACCCGTACTAATGGTACTATCTTTGACCTCAGTTTTCGCTCGCTTTGGTCCAAAATAGCAATCGACCCCTCCTCGTAGGAACTATCAGGTTGAAGATTGATGTCCTATAAAGCAATGTAGGTATGGGCCAAATCATCCCTAATGTTTTTCCTTAGCGAGGAAATATGGAACACATCATGAATCCTATGCAAGTGCTCCTGTAACCCAAGTCTATACGCAACTGGCCCAATCCGCTCGATGAAAGGAAATGGTCCCACATACCTTGGTGCCAATTTCCCCTTCTACCCAAAATGCATAATTACCTTCATAGGAGATACTCTGAGTAACACCTGGTCCCCCACTTTGAATTCTCTGAAGACCTCTTCGCATCAGCATAGCTCTTCTGCCGATCCTGAGCTACCCGAATGCTACTCCGTATCAACTCTATCCTTGTTGAAGTGTCCTGAATCACTTTCGTCCCAAGGAGTTTGTTATCCCCCACCTCTAACCAACATGCTGGGGAACGACAAGTTCTACCGTACAACGCCTCAAATGGAGCCATGCCAATGGTGAACTGGTAGGAGTTATTGTAAGCAAACTCCACCAGTGGAAGGTACTGCTCCCATCCACCTCAAAAGTCTAGGATTCACATACGCAACATGTCCTCCAACATCTGATTTGTTCTCTCGGTTTGCCCATCAGTCTGCGGGTGATAAGCCGTACTCAACTGTAACTCCGTACCCATGGCCTTCTTGAAACTCTCCCAAAATCGTGAAACAAATATCTTGTCTCGGTAAGACACGATATTTAGAGGCACCACGTGAAATCTCACTATCTCTGCAATGAAAATCTGGGCATACTGTCCCGTAGTGTAGTCTGTCCTCATGGGAAGAAAATGAGCAACTTTGGTCAACCTATCCACAATTACCCATATGGAGTCGTGACCCCTCTGTGACGTAGGTAATCCCGTGATAAAGTCCATGGATATGCTCTCCCATATACACGTCGGAATCTCTAATGGCTGTAGAAGTCCTACCGGTTTCTGATGATTCACCTTTACTAGCTAACAAGGGGCACATTTAGAAACAAACACGGCAATATCCCTCTTCATCCCGCTCCACCAATACTGGCGTCTCATGTCTTTGTACATCTTATCCCCACCAGGGCGTATCGCGAATCGTGAGCCGTGCGACTCTGCCATAACCTCGTGTCGCAAGTCTTCCCCTTCCGAAATAACCAGTCTCCCATTGAAGCGTAATCCCCCGTCTGAACTAACGGTATAGGATTCATCTCCCTCTGCTAGTAATCGAACTATCTGCTCCTGACAGAACGAGTCTTTTGCTTGGGCCTTTGTCATTCTCGTAACAATCTGCGGTGTAACAGTCATCACAGACATGAACGATCGGGCCACTGCATCCTGGTTTCCCAACTCCTTCCACTTAGTTTTCCACACCTCGTCCACCTCATCTACTGGCCTACGTCTCAACGCGTCTGCTACTACGTTAGCCTTCCCCGGGTGATATTGGATATAAAACTGATAATCCTTCACAAACGCAAGCCACCGTCGTTGACGCATGTTCAGTTTCTTTTGTGTGAAGAGGTATTGTAGATACTTGTGGTCTGTGAACAACCGAAATTTCTCCCCCAAGAGATAGTGTCTCCAAATCCGAAGAGCGAAAATGACTGTCGCTAACTCCAATTCGTGGGTGGGGTAATTCCTCTTGTGAGGCTTAAGCTTACGGGAAGCATAAGCTATGGCCTGACTCTCCTGCTGCAGCACAACTCTGAGTCCCTGTAAGGACGCATCAGTGTAAACTAAATACTCAACTACCGATCTGGGCAATGCTAACACAGGTGCTGAGGTCAACTTGTCCTTCAACTCATCGAATGCCAACTGACAGGCATCGCTCTAGATGAATGGCACACCCTTGCGAGTCAGATGTGTCAAAGGACCCGCTATCTTTGAGAATCCCCGAATAAACCTCCTTTAGTATCCTGCTAGGCCCAAGAAACTACGGATCTCAGTCGGTGTCGTGGGGTGTCCCCACTCCCTCACCGCGGATACCTTCCTCGGATCAACAGATATCCCCCGGTCTGAAATAATATGCCCCAAAAACTGAACCTCCTTCAGCTAAAACCCACACTTCTCATACTTTTCATAAAGCTCGTTCTGACATAGCGTCTGTAAAACCTGTCTTAAATGCTCGGCGTGCTCCTCTTCTATCTGGGAGTAAACCAGAATCTCATCAATAAAGACGATAACGAACTGGTCTAGGAACTCTCTGAACACCCTATTCATTAAGTCCATAAACACGTCTGGAGCGTTGGTCAAGCCAAAAGGCATAACTCGAAACTCGTAGGAACCATATCTCGTCAAGAAATCCGTTTTCGAGATGTCCTGTTCGTTGATACACAACTGATGGTATCCCGATCGTAAATCAATCTTTGATAAGAAGGAAGCTCCTCTCATCTGGTCGAATAAGTCATTGATTCCGGGCAATGGATATTTATTCCGTATCGTGACTTTATTCAACTCCCGGTAAACTACGCACAATCTCAACGATCCATCCCTCTTCTTTACGAACAACACAGGCGCACCCCACGAAGAAGTACTCCTTCTGATAAACCCCTGACCCAACAATTGCTTTATCTGATCTCGTAGCTCTCTCATCTCTGCTGGAGCCATACAGTAAGCTGTACGGGCAATCGGCTGAGTGTCCGGTGCCAAATCTATCACAAAGTCTATCTCTCTACTCGGAGGTAGTTCAAGTATATCCTGAAATACATCAGCAAACTCCTTAACAATTGGAATCGAATCGAGTGGTATCACCACTTTCGTAGAGGTCTCCTCCTCTATATAGTACAAGTGAGTGGACGATCCTCCCTCAGGGCGAGGCATCACTACTAAAAACATCTCCTGCCCGGGAATGGTAAAGATAATACTCCTACTGAAGCAATCAATCATGGTTCGGTACGCAACTAGCCAATCCATACCCACTATCGCATCGTACTCAGTCATCTCTAATACTAGCATATCAGTGGGTAAAGTAAACCTCCCGATCTCTATACTCACACCTCTACAAATAAGGGAAATCACAGAACCCCTACTCAACGGTGAATCTACACAAGTGATCGTGCTCTCGGCAGTGTCTAATAACCCAATAGTGCATGTAAATATCGTGGCAATGAAATAATGTGTGGCCCCCGTATCAAATAAAATACGCCCCATAGTCCCCTGCATAGAGAACATACCCTCAATAGCAGGTGGATCCTGTGGGACTACGGCATGCTAGAGTTGATACACTCTCCCATACTGAAGCTGTCCCTGCTGGACTGGGACCGCTGGAATGGGTGGTAATGCTTCCATCTGTGGTGGTGCTGGGAGGGCGGCGAGAAACATAGGCCTCTGTGGCTCGTGTCGAGTACCCTGCTACTGCTGCTGCTGCTGCTGTGGGGCCCTACCCCTATCAGGACAATCCTGGTGTTTGTGGCCAGTCTTGCCACAAATGAAGCACTTCCCCTGGAAGTTTCCCCCTTGCTGTCCCTGCTGCCCACGACCCTGATGGCTGTTACCATTCCTACCCTGGCCATGTTGGCCCTACTGAAACTGCTGTTGTTGACCACTCTGGCCCTGTTGGCCCTGATGGCCGTTCTGACCCTGATGGCCATGTCTGAAACCTCCATGTCCACATCTGAAAACCCCATATCTGAATCTCTTATGATCCCCCTGTTGGGAACCCTGGTCACCCTGCCTGTGCTGTCCCTGAGCAGATTGTGCCCCGCTGGAACCATTTCCCCCGGTCCTACCCTGATGGCTGGACTCCCCTGGTCTCTTTCTCTCAGACATGTGGAAGCGATGATCCTAGTAGTGAAGTAGTGCAGTATTGACCATATCAGAATAAGTGGCCAATGAGATATTCCCCAACAAGTGTTGACGGATACTCCAAGTTAATCCATCCGTGAACTTCTGAATTTTCTTCACCTCGGTTGGAATTTCATCCGAAACAATGTTCAAGAGATTGGTGAACTCAGCCTCATACTCGGCTACGGTATTTCCCTCCTTCTTGAGGTTCATCAACTTCCTCCTCATCTCCGTGTGAACAGCTGACAAAAAATATTTGCGGTCGAACCGCACCCAAAACTCCTGAATAGTGAGAGCGTCCCTCTCCTCCGCGGTGGTAATGGACTCCCACCACTGCAATGATGATCCTACTAGCTTAAAAGTAGCCAGTATCTGCTTTTGAACATCCGTGCACTCGTACATCCTTAAGTGCCTCTGAATGCCCTTCCTTCACTGACTGGACACGACAATTTCGGAGCTACCTGTAAACTCCGGAGGGTGTACTTTCGAAAAAGCATCACGGACGCGTTCCCAAGAAGACGGGAATGCATGAGCCTGAACTGGAACTACTGTCGGCGCCTGAGGTGGTGCCTGATGTACAACTACAAGGGCGATATTCACCGCTTGGGCTACAATGGTTGCAACCTCTGTGGCATTCATAGTGCTCGAAACTGGTGCGGGCTGTGGCTCGGGCTGAGCATCCCTAGGAACTCGCTGTGCATGTTGTGGAGGCATCTAAAATGAGAGTAGAGTCTATAAGTTTGCAGTTACTATCTCAATATAGCTGAAGAGCGAAACATACACAAAAGAATACAACAACCCTAAAATATAGGGCTCTACATCAAAGAAAGTTGAGCGAAAACATAACAAGCCATACAGATCCTAAGGACACTAGAACCTGATGCTCTGATACCACCTGTGACACCCCGTCTAATTAAATATCTGGTAGCTAGTCCTTTATTAAATTAATACAAAATGCCAAATTGGTTCAGTTCATCGCATCACTGTCGAAAACATTTTAACAATTACTAGCCACCTAATATTTAAAAAGTGAGTTGTCAATTTTAATTAAATCCGATTAACATGCAAGTAGATAAGAAATGCTAACATAACTACCACAATGAAATGACAATAGTCAAACCATACAATAATAATGAGTCTGTAAGAATACTTCTCACAACAAACCAAATACAGGAATAACAAATACTAAGTTTGAATCATAATTGTTTACAACCCGAAATCTGAAATAAACTGGATAGATAAAATGTTTCTAAAAGAAATGGGGCGACATGCCCAACTGATGAGGAAATCTACTAATAGAGTCAAGATCGAAAGTGGAGGCGTCTATTGACAAGATCCCGTAACTTCCACAGCAGCTACAGTACGTCACCTGAATGGAACTCCTCTGCTTGGTGTCCTTGTGGCTGGGCACCTAAAAGGTTTTTACAAATAAATATATTTGAAAGCAAACAGGTCAGAGCCCGATTGTGGAAAACAGTTTAAAATATAGCAAGTGTTTTAATGACAATAAAACAATGAATGCAAAATACATGTTAGGACGTGCTCTCACATGAAATACTCACCTCTCGACTATTTGTGCACTCCTAACGTACCCGTACCCATACTAGTGATTCCCATATCTAACTAGTCCAAAATAAATTCTAACATATATATATGATTCACACTTTAATTCCAACATCATCAATTAAATAGAGAGCTTTACATTTATTCTCGGTTTCACATTATTAGCAATACTAATTTACTAGAGATCATCCAATTTATCTTTACAGGACGTTACTATAATTATACTCACAATTACATGCATTACTAGCACCCCGAGACTAAGCTGCGGTGCACACATACTCTGCTATCCAATCCCGGTACATCATGTACATAAGGACCACGCATTCTGAATCTTTCAGGAATCATTTTCAGATAACCACAATCACACAAAATGGAGGCAAATATAGTTCACATCACATGGGTCACGCACATACCTACGCTCCCATGATCAGTAGACTTACTAACTTCTCAATAAGTCCTTCTCTGACCTATGCCCTCGAGGTACCAATCTAAATCCCCCCCCCCCCCCGTAGACACACAAAGATTAGATGCCCCTAATCGAATGGAAACCTCCCATGATAGCAAGTATGGTAGGTATGTTTTACACATAAAACCACATATACTAAGCATTCACACATCTTAGATATCTCGTATTATTAATATAAGTATACTTCTCATTCTTATACCATCATTTAATATTATACGATTACAAGTCCCCGATTTTATATATTAATGTTATCAACCCTTCTCACGTCGTAATTAGGTACTCGTTCCTACTCCACAATTGACATCCGATTTTATTATAAGGTTCTAAGTTCTACTCCTTGACGTACCCCAATTCTCACAATTATACCCACTAATCAATAAGGGAGGGTTAATAGTCCAATTAAATAAGTCTACGGATCGTTTGAAATGAAATCAGGCCAAAAGGCCATTCTGTCAACTCGTTAGAAGTCTCGTTCGAACGAGTTCGTTCGAACGAAAGGCTTCGAACGAACTACCAACTCGTTAGAAGGGGTACTGTCATCTCGTTAGAAGGTCGTTCGAATGAGGTCGTTCGAACGACCTGGGCAGGTCTTCTAACGAGATGGCAGACTGCGCCTATAATTTTCCCCAATTCATTTTTCTTCAATTTCTCTCCCTTACATCCATACTAAGGTCATCCCAAATGAGTTTTAACGTGAATGAACTACTCTAAGTTATCCTAGGTCACTATTTAACATATATTTGGTATTAATTCTTCCTAAATTAACATGAAATCATCAAACTTCTCAAATCTTGTCCTAACCCCTTATAAACATGAACCCAACATTTAATGTCTACAATTACTCCAAAAATCCATTTTTACATCATCAAAAGATATAATTTTGTGTATGAAAATCATCCAATAACATTCTACATGCAATCCATATATCGTATTATGAATTATACTTCCAATTTCATGGTTTTCATCAAACTTCCAATATAAGACAATTATTCAATTCTAATCATGGAAGAAACATTCGCTTGAAATTAATGTAATTAAACCACTTGCCTTATGTTCTGACTTGATGTTGAAGGATTTAAGGTTGATTCTCCTCCCTCTCTCTACAAATTTCTTCCCAAGGTGGTGATAGTGGCTAGGTTTTCCTTTTGGAACTTCTTAAGACTTTCCCTCTAACTCCCGTAGCCCTCTAACTTACCAAATGCTGATAATGGCTTAGTTGGTTCTTTTCTAATATAAAAATAACCTCTAAAATTCGTGGGTTTTAATTCCCTTATTTTTAAAATTACCAAACTACCCTTTTGGGTTGCCGATATGGCCTAAAAATGCCCCTGGACCCAAACTAAACCCCCGGCTAGTGTTTTCTGACTATTTCGAGCCTTTCGGACACATTGGCGCACTCAAAATGACCATTCATTTGATAAAAATAAAATTCACTTTTTAATTCAATTAATTACGTTCCTGACGCGACTGACACGCGCGTCCCAACTAAATTTCCCAAATTAATTTTAAATATCATTTGTGCTCTTGTATTACCATACATAATCGGAAATAATAGATTTTTAACATCATAAAGAAATACCAACTCACATCTCGTTAGTATTTATACCCGGATTAATTTCCAATTAATTCCCATTTAATTTAATTAATCCCTTAAATAAATATCGATAAAATTACGGGGTATTACGTACCTACGCTCCTTGCTATTGGGAGGAGGTTTTGCGCAGTGGACATTCTTATCCTGGGTGACCCAATGGGGGGATACTAGACTTGTACCCAGATCATATGAACTTGGATATGTGTTATCTGAGACATAGGGTAGTTTTGACGGTTGAATGGGAGCATAGGTATGTGCAGGACCCATTTGGCTGGTGAGTATGCTCGCCTCCAATATTTGTGTTATGAGATTTATGATTCGTTAGAGACACCGAAACAATTGTCCTTTATGCAGTGAGCGATGCACCGGGACATGGAAGCAAAGCATGCAATGCGCCAAGTGGTCTTAACCAAGGGGTGCATGATTAGTGTGTGTGTGTGTGTATATATATATATGTGTGTGTGTGTGTGTGTGTGTGTGTGTGTGTGTGTGTGTGTGTGTGTGTGTGTGTGTGTGCTTGTGATTATGTCTACTGTGTATAACTAGTAGATATGGTAATAATAATAATAACTTTGCGCCAAGTGGTATTTACCAAGGGGTGAAGGTGTAATATACATATACAGGGATGATGTGACTATATATATGAATAACTTGAGAAAAATTCTACTGTGTGAAATTTGTAGATATAGTAATGATGAAAAATAAAATAATCTTAGTGGGTAAAAGATTAACCAGTCGGACTGTGAATAATGTTATTTAGTTATATGGGATAAACTATTTCAATAACGTGTTGTATGGGTGATACGGATATACTGTTAGTGACATAGATGATGGTATGGTGACTTAGAAATAGTTAGGCTGGGTAGCATAACTAATAGGGGGTAGATGTACATTAGTCGTGCATAATAGATGAGAGGTGAGAATCTCATGTGAGAGTTCGAAACTAACATGCCCATAATACTTGCTTCATTGCAGTTTTACATACTTGCTAAAACAAATATTTTTACAACTCGGGCTCTGGCCTGTTTCTTGCTATTCTCCTCTTTTTTCTATATATATACATATTATATCACATGCCCAGCCAGAGGGTTACTAGGCTTAGACGCGCGGATCATTTAGGGAGCTGCAGCGGTTGTGGGAGTTACATGTCCTTGCTTTTTGGACACATCTATCATTTCCTTCAGTCATATTCAGACATTTCATTTAGAGCATGTGTTCCCCATTCTCAGTAGTTTTATCTTAGAGGTTGTAATCAGTTTACTTTTGAAGATCTTTTAAGTTGGGTTAAGTATTATTATGATCTATTGGTTTGAAACTTTGAATTGGAATGTTTTATCCAGTCTTATTTATTCAATAATTGATTTATGTCCAGTATTTATTATGTTCATGTAAAATGCAAACATCTCATGTCGTAAAGGATGGAAAATTATTAACAGATTATTTGGGTATAATTAAAATTACATATTTTGAAAATTAACTTAATTATTTGTTAGGTGATAAATAAAGTAAAATTGTTTTCAACAGTGATTCTAAGAATGAACCAACCGGTCACTTCAGTTTAATTTAATAAAGGACTGATCACCCGGTATTTAATTAGGCGGGGTGTCACATAATATCACCATCACAATCCTTAAATGACAAGACCTAACTTGGCTTTGACCTTTAAAAGGAACTTTCTCAAAGTCGAGACTAGTTTTATTAAAAGTTCAAAAAAGAATCCTACATGTACATCACCTTGGAGCACCCCTAATCCAAAAAAGAAGAATACCCTACAACTCTATGTTTACAACTATTTCCATAGGAAGGGTTACCTTAGATATTTTTGTTCTGATTTTAGTGGAGTGTATAGGATGTCTAAAGCAAATTATTTCCCTATATAAAACTTTGTGTAAAATACAATAGGTCATAGAACTAGGAATCTTATTAGAGTAGTTAATAGTGTGACAAAAGCTATGAAGTTTGTAGGTCCAAATCCTCAGACCAATGTACTAGCGAGGACTAGAAGCAAACCGATTACTAAACCTCATGTTCCCATTATTAGATCTAGTTTGGCTTGAAAATCCAACTAGGTTGAATAATTGGTTTGTAGGATTGATATTTCTTACCATGTTCCTTTGGATACACATATATTCGAATCTCTACTAGGTAAGGAGTTTTTCCCCACATGCGAGTTGTTTGTTTCTCTTCATAAACAAAGTGTGCCGATTGTTCATTACTATCCTAGTCTTGGTGTTATTTTTACTCTAGTCCGGGATTCATTTTTAATACGTGATCATTTATACCCTTGTTTATGTATGTATCAATTTTGTTTTTCACATGTTTTTTGTAAATAAGGAAAACATAAAAATGTTTTTTTACATTCTTTTGATATTTTTTATTTGGTTTTAAAAATAAAAATTAGAAAAAGATTTTGTTTTATTTTGAATCATTTACTAAAAAACAAAAAGGATTTTTGTTTTAAATATTTTATAAAATTACAAAAGATTTTTTATTATGTTATTTTTGTTGATAACTAGCATTGATATGCTTGAAAATTTATGGAGCGTGCCATATTATCTATATCCATATTCTTGAATTATAAACTTATTAAGGTGTTGCAAACCATTGCATGTTTTGCTTAATCATTATTGTGGAGTTCTTTAAGAATAGCATATGTTGACTATGTTGAAGTCTTTACAATATTTCACACCCGTACACGAATTCAATTAGGGTGTAATTGTTATTTCCATCTGAAAAATTTACTCACGCGTGTTTTCACTCAATAGGGTCATAACTTCTTTAATAAATTTGCATATGTCCATTTAAGAATTATTTCTTGTGAGGAAATATAAATAATGATGAGAGATGTTTTTATTAGAGCTACCAAAATATTTAATAGCACCATCGGCAAGAAACTTATAAATATGCACTAGTGAGATAAGAAAGAAAAAAATTATCTATTCAATATCATACTCTCAAAGAATAAAAAGGAAATATAAAAAAGAACAATTTTTAGGGAGTTGTAATTTTAAGACCAATGGATTTGCACATTTTCGTCTAGTATGTGATTCTTTACCTTATTGAACTATTAACGCAACCTGTTAATTTTAGGTCTTAATAGCTATAACCCTTTGTAAAACTCTAGTTTTCTCACTATTTAAATTTTAAATTATTTTCAAATATGGGTTTGATCAAAGGTTTCATGCATAACATAAGTGAATTATTTAACTTTTTTAGGTTACGAATTCACCCATCTTCCCGTTAGATAGCTTATGTGGGATTTCACAGATTTAACGTTATATTGCATTTGTAATTCACTTGTGTTTAATTTTCCTTTGTTTTTTTGGTCATGTTGAGATATGGATTCTTGCACTCATTGATATATATGCTTACTATATCCATATTTCCATGCCATATATCATTTATCTCATTCAATCCCTGCCTTATTGATATATTGTTTTACTTGGATTGATTAATTTATGGTAATTTTATTTGTAGAGTTTTATTTGTTGTTTATTCGGGAAAAGGGGGGACAAATTTTGGATTTGGGGGGGACTATTTTGTTAAGGGGGATTAGTTAGTGTAGTGTGCATACATGGCAATTTTATTACTCGGCTATCTTATTACTCTCTCGTCTAATTTTTACGTCACAAATATCTATTAAGTGTAGGACTTATAAGGATCGTGATTTTTTTTATATCATGTTATTAACCATTCAAGTCGTACAAGGTATCGATTCTATCTCACGAGAATAGAGGAATGGGTGGATAGGATTTATAGGTTTTAGTTTGATAATTTTTTTTATCTTTTCAAGTTTTCTTTTTTGTCCCAAAATATTCGAAGGGGGATACTTGTAAGGACATTATTTTATATCCCTTGGCTTTTTAGTTTGGGATTTATTTTGAAACATAAAAAAATAAGGTTTAGGTGACTTTTGAGCCTTGAGTTGTAAATTAAAAACCTTGAAGACTAAGACAAATCACCAAGATAAAGCACTATCGGATCGGATAATTTCATACTATTCGAGGTTTGGTAAGATTTTTATGGTTTTGTATATCCTAAATTTTATTATAAAAGTAAGGAATTGACTGTAAAGAAAACCTTTTTCATATAAAGGAAATGATCCCTTGATATCTTATAAGGGGCATTAACTTTGATTGTCATTCGAATGATGACTTCCCTCGTACAAAAACCACTTCGAACGAGAGACATTTTTTATGACAAAAGTGCTTGTATGACACCAGTTTCAAAATAGTTTCACATGAGGACCCTATCTTTCTCATAGAATACCTCATAAGATAATAGTATCGTATGAGGACCCTTTCATACAAAAGACCTCATTTGAAGGAGGGCTTCATGGTTTGAACGAGAGGCCTTTGGAAAATGTGCTTTAGTTGTTATTTATATGCTTCAAAGTATAAATAATTTGCATACCTGTTTCCTAAATAACACCACCTAGTTTTTTTACAAAATCCTAATCGGTTTTGAGAAAGATTTTTTAGAGCGTGTGATCTAGTCAAATCTATGATTTCCATGTAATGTTTCTGTTTACAAATCCCATACACTCTTCATCATCATAATATCTCCGCACGAGTGATTGTGTAGGTGATTATCACATAATGATACATGTGGTAAGATCACACCACAGATTGGTAGATACCGAGACCTACAGGTTGTTCAACATGCGTCCAGTCGTGGAGTAGCTAACTGCTAGTGTGGGTAGAGGTATCAAAGCAGAAAGTGTGAGTTATGACTTTATGGTGATAATCGATGTCTTGTTAATAAGTTGGGTATATATATATATATATATATATATATATATATATATATATATATATATATATATATATACATATATATAATTTGAAATTAGTATTAGTGGACTGATTAGACTTGGCCACGATAGTGATTTTTTTGCAAGGGTTTCCACTCTAAAATCTTGAAATTTGTGTGTGATTACTTAGATTTCGTACCCACATGATAATTAGACTAATTAATTTTATTCAGTAAAATTAAAATTGGTGCATTTAAAATATAATTTATCATTTTAGGATGCAGTAATAAATTAAGTTAAATTAATTTAACTAGATTCTAAATTAATTTGACTAGATACCTATGACATATACTTTTTCAAAGACTGATTAGAAACTGACTTAAAAAATCACTTCTTAATATCAATAAAATAGTGCTACTTGGGTGTGAGTTATGATAAGCACAGTGAAACCTTTGTAGTCGTCCCTTTAGCATATATGATTCCATAAAAAACCAACACATCTTTATCGATATCTTTATGTGAATTGGGCAGCCATTAAACCAAACTGCGAGATCGATCTTGAGCTCTAAACTAATAAGTCTTATACCCATCATTAGCTTGAAGGTCATAATAGTAGTTAATATCCTCTAGGCCTAAGTTGGTGCCATAAATTTGAAGGTCCACCGTGACTATCATGATTAAAAAGAAATTTCCATCTAATTGTGTAAGGACAAAATTTTAATTAAGTCAATTTGTATGTATTGGTTTAATTTCGAACAAAACATTTTGAATCATATGTTAGGCTTTGATTTATTGAACTTTCAATACTATAACGTGTTTGATTAAAGACATAGAGACAAAGCTTCAGAGATTACATTACGTTGTGTTTTGTGCCATGTTTCAGCTTTATGTCTTCGAGGATATCTCATGTATGAATGCATATACATTTTGATTATTTTGGGTGTTTATGTTTTTAAAATGTTTGGAGCTAGTTTTTCGAGTTTTTTTAAAACAAAACCTTTTCATTTTAAAGTCCTTCGAATGACGTAATGGGTTTCATTCAAATGAACTTCAAAAATATTTTTCTATTTACAGAAAGAATATCATTTGAAGCTCGTTCGAAGCTGGTTCGAACGAGATTGACTTTTCGTTCGAACGAGTTTTGGTTTGATTCGAACGAGTGTGTAATTGCATTAGAATGAGGCCTTATTTTCATTCGAACGAACTTTTTCAAAACATTTATCGCCTCAAAAAAATTGTTTTCTATATAAAGGGGTTCAAGCATTTGCTTTTAGAAAGACTTCTGGCAAAGGATGTTTTCCTACACATATCTAAAACCTCCCAAACCCTAGTTTAATCCAAAGTGTTTAAGATACAAGATTCGTCATTCTATATGCTTTAAGATCTTATTTTGTGGGTGCAACGAAGATTATTCTCTTCCTCTTGATTTAAAATCGTTTCATGTAGTGGAGTCCATACACTATTTACTGTTAACACACAATGGACTCTGTGGTGTGGTGCTGTGGTGAAGAAGAAGTGCGATCACAATCCTATCCATAGATGATTGATGAGCCGGGAGTGGTAGATACTGAGGCATGTGTGGACTCACATGTTATGTTCACTTGCGTGGGTGAATTCATGTGTTGTTGTGGAGGAGCGATCGAAGATTGAAGACGCATTAAGGCTTGCGAAGAGTCAAGTCATTGAGTAATTCATCTATCAACTTGTGTAAATCTTTATAATAGTGAACTGCGTGGCTGGACCGTCTGAGGTTTTTTTTATTGGGAGTTTTTCTCATACATCGGCGTGTTGTGGTTTAATTTATTTTTCTATTTTCTATCACTTAAATGCATGTTTCAGGTTAAGATAAAATTTTCTAACTCGTTTTATCACAATAACTAGGTTTAAAATTAGTGTAAAGTTTTTTTTAGGTTAATTCTATTTAAGTTTGTTATTTAATTTGAAATAATTAAAAATTGGCTCTTGTTGTTTATACCATCCCTATATACTGCCTATTTCAATGAATTTTAAATTGGTATCAAAGAACGGACACTAAGTTATTGTGTATATCCTTATTTCGTGTTATTTAGGGTGGTTTGTTTCCCTCTCTCTCCCTCATGTTTGTTTAATTGATTTTTACTCGATGGGTGATAAGTTATCCAATGCGTTTAGAGATGACGATGACTTAGATATTCGAGATGAGTTTAATAAGCTTCATAACAGTGATGAAAATTAATCTCTTGTGAATTTGAAGCTTGAAAAAATAATAAAAAATGCTAAAAAAGAAAATTTCCATTTTCAAGCTGAAATTGAATTTTCGCAAATTGTTCAAACTCAAAAAGATATCCTACGTCAGAAGATCAAGGATATAAGTCAGGATTTTAAAAATTTAGAAGTGTCCAACAAAGAAAGTGAGGATAGAGTCTAATTTTTAGAGAAATGACGACTCTAAAATTTCTAGGCTTAATGAACATGGCATTATGGTTAAAAATAAATCGATAAAAGATTTGACGGCACACAAAAAGACTCTAATGGATAAGTTCTCTTGCATTGATGGGGAGCGAGATAACCTTCTAGGAATAATTAAAAATTTGAAGGAGTCCGTAACGTTTGAAGAGTTTGATTCTTTGTTTGAGTCTAGGGTTTTGAGGTTAAAAGATAATTTGAGAGACTCGAGTAGTGTTGGTAGTGTTTGTACTCGCTTTGATTACTTGAATTCTTCCACTACTAAATTCAAGACCATCGTTTATTTTAGAGGATCAACAACAGCCCAGAGTGTCAGAAAACATCAACCCAAAGGTCGGACCCTACACATGTACACATTGCAGCAGGAAAGGTCACCTTAGAAATTGTTTCTATGATCTTAAAAATGACTCTAGGAAGTTGAATTCAAGTGTCCCTTTGGTTCTCGAAACCTACGCATTAAGTATTCATATATTTGGGCTAAAAAATGATTTTCAAGGCGCTAAACATTAGACTGGTTGATTCTCGCAGGCTTGCACATGACTCTTCACATGTTATATCTTATGGATGATGTTTGGATGTTTTTCATATACTAACTTTTGTACTTCTTGAAATATATGCTTGCTAGTTGTATGGTGTTTATCTTTTGTTTTTTGTTTTTACTTTTATTGGGTCATATTGAAAAATACAAAAAGATTTTGTTTGTCTTTTGAGTTATTTTTTAAAATTGGTATTATTTTAAAAAATGTTTAAAACTCAAAAAAAGATTGGTTTATGTGTAATTTAGTTTTACACATTTTGTGTGGCATATTTGAGTTTTAAATAAACTTCATTCCAAGTCTTCCATGTGATAAGGACATTTGATTATTATTTTGTATTCTTACATTTTTCTTAATCATGCTTGCATGGAGTTGTTCGACTTTAATTGGCTTCATAGATTCACTTTACTTATGCATTCACACACACATGCACGAGATCGTTTGAATTTAACTTCACGTGTTATATTTGAGCTAAGTGAAATTTTTTCCATCAATCTTGTCATCTATATATCTTGTGAATATGGGAGATTTGTGCATGTAAGAATCTTTGCCCGTGAGTATGGCAATTTTCATTGAAAATATTAGGGGGCACAGTAAAGGGCTACGAAATGAGTAGATCTCCTTTGTGAAAAGTCACCATTGGCAAGAGCCTAAAAAATGAGATGCAAAAAGAAAAGATTAAAGGCTAACATATTTCTTTGATTGATTTTCAAAAATGGTATCTTCAAAAGAATAGAGCGAAAATATATATGATATATGTTTAGCTTTTGAGGGTGTTATAGTTGAAGATCAAGGGGTTTGCACAATGAATCCTAGTTATGCTTATCATATTAAGACCCTATTGATTTTTAGAATCATCAATACTCTAGGCTTATGTGCATTGTGCTTGTTTGTTTATTGACTTCACTTTATCCTTAAGTTGAGGCTAAATTATAGTTTGATAAGTTTTGTGATCAAATAGAATTCCTTGGATATTTTTTAGTGATTGGGTCATATTTTTTTCTTTCTAGTTCACACCAATTCATTCCATCCCACATGTTTAAACACATCAATACTATGATAGTGTATAAATCTTATGCATTTTATGTTTGTTTATGGTCATTTATACCTATATATATATATATATATATATGTGTGTGTGTGTGTGTGTGTGTGTGTGTACGTTATTGGTATATTTTGCATATTTATATATATGGTATCGTTTGTTTTGAGTCTCTGTGATGGATCAAATTGGCATGATATATGATCATATTGGTATCTCTTGTCAATTATTTGCATTGATATCTCATGCTTCGTTGTATATTTAAGTAGGTGTCATATTTGCATCAATACTGGTATTAATTGATCATTGTGTGGATTATTTGTGCTTGTGTTTCCATGTTATGTTTTATTGCACTTTACACCACTGTATGATAATATTCTTTCTTTATCTCATGTTCTCACATTTAAGGGAAGAAATGATTTATGAGGGAATATTGGTTTATTATGCACCCTATCTTTGTTCCTGAATAAAAAGGGGGAGAAATGGTATCTTTCACTTTAGTGTTAGGAGGATATCTTTATCTAGGGGAGACATCTTACCTAGGTGGGGATCGTTAGCCACATGGGGAGTTTATTCATATGCAGATTTATATCGTTTATATATTTAAGTTGTATTTGAAGGTGTGTTTAAAGTGTCAATATTTACAACATGAGGCAAATTTTACAAGCATGCAAAGCTACTCAGCATATGTGTCTATCAAATATTTGTATTTTTTCCTATTACGTTTGGGGATTGAGTCTTTATAGATCTTGATGGCCCATAGGTTTTTTATTTTTGATTTTGTCCCAAAATATCCAAAGGGGGAGATTTGTAAGGAAAAAATTTTAATTGATTCAATTTGTACGTATTGGCTTCACTATGTACAAAACAACAAAACATTTTGAGTTATAGGTTAGGTTTTAAGTTGTTGACCTTTCAAGCCTATGATGTGTTTGATTGAAGACGTAGAGACAAAACTTCAGAGATTACACCATGTCATGTTTTATGCCACATTTCATCTTCGTGTTTTCGAGGATCTCTCAGGTATGAATGCATATACATTTTTATCCTTGGAAATTATATTTTGGGTGTTTATGTTCTTAAAATGTTTGGAGTTGATTTTTAAAGTTTTTTAAAGAGTTTTTTATTTTAAATTCATTCAATGACATTATGGGTTTCGTTCAAACGAGTTTGGGAGTGCATTCAAACAAACATCAAATAAGATTTTTTTATTTACAGAAAGAATATCGTTCGAAGCTAGTTCGAATGAGATTTGCTTTTCATTCGAATGAGTTTTGGTTTGATTCAAACGAGTTTGTAGTTTCTTTCGAACGACGCCTTGTTTTCATTCGAACCCACTTTGTCAAAGATGTACTGCCTTAAAAAATGTGTTTTCTATATAAAGGTGTTCATTCATTTATTTTAAGAGAGACTTTTTTCAAAAAAATATTTTCCTATAGGAATCCAAAATCTCCCAAGCCCTAGTTTTTCCCAAAGTGTTTAAGATCCAAGGTTCACCATTTTATATGCTTTATGATCCTTTTGTGGGCACCAAGATTATTCTATTCACCTTAATTGAGAATCATTTCATGCGTTGGACTCTGTATACTATTTACTATAAACACATGGTGGACTCCATGATGCGGTGTTGTGATGAAGAAGCGTTGCATCCATATTTCTATCCATAGACGGTTGCTAAGCTTGGATCGGTGGATACCGAGGTGTGTGTTGACCCACATGTTATGGCACTTATGTGGGTGGATTCTTGGGTTATCGTTGTTGAGGAGAGGTTGAAGATTTGAGACGCATCAAGGATTTTGGGAAGTCAATTCGTTGCGTAAGTCATCTATCAACTTGTGTAAATATGTATCAAAGTTAATTTCACGGATGGGTCGTCCAAATTTTTTTTCATTGTGAGTTTTCCTCGTACATCGACGTGTTGTGGTTTGATTTATTTAATTTATTTTCTCTCAAATGGATGCATGTTTTAGTTTAAGATAAAATTTAGTAAATCGTTTTATCACAACAACTTGGTTTAAAATTAATGCAAAGTTTTATTCGGGTTAATTCTATTTAAGTTCACTATTTAATTTCAATAAAAATTAAAAAATGACTTTTGTTGTTTAGATCATCCCTCTATATTTCCAATAGCAGTGACTTTCAACTTTGAGGGGCATTACTTCATAATTATGGAGTGCCTCCACTAGTAAAGGATGGAAGCGGGAAAATATACCGCATCGAACACTATGATGGTAAACATTACAATATAAGTGGGGTAGATGTTATATAAGTTCTCATCCTCATATGAACCCAAATATTGATGCTTTCAAGGATTTTAAAGTCCCTAAAATCATCTTTGGATGAGACTTGATACTTCCTTAACCTTAAAGTTATTCTGACATATGGGAGCAAGGGTATTTAAGGAAAACATAAAGAAATTTTTAGGAGTACAGAAAGCTCTTATGAACAGAAGTGGTGGGAAGAAATAGAAATAAAGGAATGTGATACTTGATAAAAAAAAATTAAGTAGTAAAATAAGACCAAATGATTTTGGACCTCTTTATATATTTAATCATTGAAAGCTGTAAGGACATAAATTTCCAATTGAGTCCCTGTATTGTTTTGACTTAATTCCATGAACAAAACTGTGTTTGTAATATGTCATAGGGAGAGTTTTATTTTGTTGCGATCCCACTTGGTCTATGACGTATTGAAGAAATTGAAGACGTTACGGCAAAGCTTCAAAGATTTAATCATGCCAATGTTTATTTGGTGCAAGTTTAATCGTCTTCAAAGTTAATTTCATTCCAAGATTACTCAGGTATGAATGCGTATAACTTATGGTGCTCGGAATTATTTTATAAAAGATAAGGATGTAATTTTTATAAAGAAAAATGTTTTCAAATGTTTTAAAAGTGTTTTATTGGTTTAAACTTCATTTTATGATGATAAGCTCGAAATAGAGTTTGACTAATTTGTATCTCTTTGTTAAGAGACGTTTTTATCCGAAAGTCAAAGAAAGTCAAAATTCCGTGAGGTCGGTCGAACCACATTGGATCTCGTTCGAACGAGATACAATGTCGCGCGAACGACATGCTTAAGTCATTCAAATGACACGTTTTTCGAGGCAGCATTTAAATCCTATTTAAACAGTGTTTGCATCATAATTTCGTAAGTGTGCTTTCTGGAAAAAAGTTTTACGAACCAGAACCTTGTTTGCACATGTTTTCTAAGGTTTAAAAATCTTAAACACATCCTTAGAGTTTGCAAAGATACGAGTTATCATTCTTATATGTTTAAGTGATCTTGCTGCACCAAAGTTGTTTGTTCTACACATTGAACACAAAGGGTTTTGCGGTGAAGAAGCGACGGACATCGTGTTCGACATCGTAGACGTATCAAAGCCATATCGGTGGACACCGAGACATACGTGGAGTCGTGTGTTGTGGACAGAGATCGTGGAAGATGGAATTTCTACGTGGGCACTATTGAAGAACGGTTGAAGATCAGAAAGAGTGTCAAGACTCGTGGGGAACGAGTCTTAGTGTAAGGCTAATCTGTCTTTGTAAAACCATTGTTCATAGTGATTGTCTGGCTTGGGCCGTCCAAGGTTGTTTTCCCGCTTTGGGGTTTTTCCTTGTACATCCGGCGTTGTGAGTATTCTTTACTTTACTTTACTTGCTTTAATCACTAGATGCATGTTTAGGATTAATAAAGATAAAATTGATTTAAAGTAAGAATTGGGATTTCACAACTTAGTTGGTGCATAATTAAAAGTTGGATCTTTTTCAAAGAAAAATTGGTTTTGTTGAAAACACACATATCGGGCCACTCTTTCAAAAGCGTGTGAAGAGGCAGTGTGTCATTCAGAGCAATGCACTCTCACATTCCATAATGACACGGGGGAAATGCCAAAAGTGTCATACATAACCATAATCCATTAAATTCTTTAGGATCACAGTTTTATACTAGCTCAATCAGAGCAACAAAAATGTGTATGAAGAGAAACATACTACATTAGAACGTGATCCAATGATATATTGGAGAAATCCTGAGACTGACTAACAATCTTACACTCCAAATTGTCTTTTCTCAAAATAAACAAACCCCCTATCTTTCCTGTGGACATCGGCAAGGTCGATATCTTGATCCACGTATATTTTATGTTGGTTTACATTTTTCACTAGATTATATGCATATTTGGCATTCAACACTATTGTAGATTTGAATCCCCTACATATATGACCTTTAGTATTGATTTAACCAATAATACATCAATTAGACCAAAAATCAAATATGTGGAGTGCAAACCTAAAATAAAGGATGAAATTTTCAACTAGCATGACAAGAGAATTTCAGAGGATAAGATATTTCGAAATAAACACACATGTATAAATCAAATTGAATTAAATATCAAAACTAAAAATTAAATCTCAAACATCTATGGTGGGTTCATGGTCCTTAACTAGTTAACTTAACTACTCAATCACAACAAATACAACTACCATTAAAGGAAGATGATGTAAGAAGAATACAATATATTAAGTTACTTGAATTGAAATGGGTATCAAAACATTGAGATCATAATAAATTACAAATCCTAGAGAGAGAGAGAGAGAGAGAAAGAGACTTACAAATTTAATAGAAGTGAGGGGGGATATGATCTCCCAATAATAAGATAAAAGTAAAAAACTAACTCATATAAATAGATAATAAAAGGAAAATATAAGTTTTTTATACCACTTAAAACAATAAAAAAAACCATGGGAAAAAGCTCAACATTGGTAAAAATTTGCCTCTCCGTTGGCCGAATTTCTGGGTCATATTTTTGTAAAATATTTAAAAAAAATTAATGCCCCAAGACCCAAAATAGTTTGGGGTTTGGAACACTGAATTTAGAGTGTGTATAACTTCATTTGGAATCAAACAGATGCATACTCAAAATCCATGCAAATATGATTTGATATACGTGTTGGTATTTTGATACCATCCAAATTATAGAGTATGAAATGAGAAAACTGTCCTTGCAGTTGAAGCATATGTCGAATATTTTTAAAAACACATCTAAACTTCACATCTTGTATCCCAACACCTATAAAATCTCAAATAAATAATCCATAAGATATATAGATTGAAAATATAGATTGATATATATATATGACCATAAAAATGAAAAAAACATAGTTGGGATGCAAGAATGCGCAAGTAGAGAGGGTACCAAATGCAATAATTAAGGCTAATCATAGAGCTTCCGAGTCTTTTTTCGTCCTTCATCATGACTTCATCGAAGATTAGACATGACCTTAGCTCGTAAGGAAGAAATTCCAGTGTGCTTAGGGTATTATTATTGAGGTTCAATACCACTAGGGAGAGTGAAGGATGTTGTTTGTGGTTGTAGATGAAGTGAACGAGAGTTCGATGTAGTTTTAAAGTTTGAGGCCAGAGAAGCAAGGCTTCGGTGCAATTTTATTTTCCCTTGGAGATAGTATTTATAAAAAAATGAATACCGCTTAAAAAAGAGAAACAGTCCCCAAAGATATGCGTCCCTCGACATATAAAAAAAAATTATTGACATGGTAATTGGATCACCTAAGATTAAAGATCTGACATGTGATGGAGAAACATGGATCCTTGTCAATAAAGTTTTGGGTGAAAGATATGTCAAGTGAAGGTGTCTTTTATTTTAGGCTAACTTTTGAGTGTCGGGCCTAGGATAATAGGTATGATTGGCCGTAAAACTCATGCATGAGCTTTTGAGTAAGTACGCGATGCTAAAAAACACAATGTAAAGTTGTTCAAGAGATCTATGAGGTTTAGGATTTAAAATGATAGAGGATCTACTGTTTGAGGATTGGGTGAGGTTTGGGTCATAAGTTGAGAGAGGATGCAAGGTCGGAGGTTTGCAATGATGCTAGGGTCACAAATTGAGAGAGTATGTAACAAATCATATTTTTAAGGCACTAATTAATTAAGAATGACTTGAAAAATTAAAGGACAATTGTAATTAATTATATAATGAAAACTGTGAGATTATTATTTATTTATGTGAAAATAAGTTAAACTGGGTTAACTTGGAATTTTAGAGGTCAATTGATAAATTGATAAAAATGTTATGGGCTAAAGTCTAAGTTTATAAAGGTCTGGGCTAATTTGGTAATTATGAGAAGCTAAAAGTGGTTTTAGACTCATGGATAATTAGCAAAAAGGCTTAGAGGCATTTGAGTACTTATGTGTCGCTTGGGGACTAAGTAGGGTTGTATAATATTGTGTAAACTAGGGTTATCAGCCGCAATAGGGATTTCAATTCACGTCAAGGGGCCACATTTACGGCTATTTGAGCTGCAATCGCGAAATCAAGCACTACGACCACGAGATTTATTGTTGCGACTGCGAGCTTCCCCAAATGCAACTAGGCCACGACCTGGTCGCGAGTTACAGGGATTGGTTCATATTTTAATATTTCCCCTTATGTTTTTAAAAAATCATTTCACATTAGCTCACCATGACTTTTTATATCCTTACGCGGGTAATTCCAGCACAGGCAGACGGTGTGATGTGAAAGAAGAAAGTGGATGAGATTTTGGACACCAGTGTATATCTTTACACAACTAGTTTGGATGGGGGATTGTGGTACAAGGGGAGGTGGGTTGTATCTTCAGATGAGGAGTTGCGTAGGAACGTCATGAAGAAGGTCCATCGATTACAGTTTTAAGTACATTTAGGTGGGGATAAGATGTACCAGGATAATATCGATGGGATAGGATGAAGCGGTATGTTGCTATATTTACGTCCCAGTATAGCACATGTCAGGTGGTGAAACTGGATCACCTGTGAACATCGGGTACACATGTAGACATAGGATAGTATTTCGATGGGCTTCATCATCGAGTTACCCTTGCCACCAAGGCAGCATGACTCTATTTGGGTAATAATGTTCCTCTTGATGAAGGTTTAACATTGTTTGCCCATCCACACAGACTTCACGAGAAAGAAATATGCACACTTGTATGTAGCACAGATTATTCGATTACACGGGGTACCTCTGTCGATAATCTCAGACAAAGATTCGACTTTAGTACCTCGCTTTTAGGGAAGTTTCCAGGAGGTTATGAGGATAGTATCTTGTTAGTATTCGAGTTTGGTCAAGAGACTATGGATAAGATTAAGATGATTCGGGAGCGAATCAAGATAGCCCAGAGTAAGAAAAAGAGTTACGTTGACTTGGAGATGAAGGATGTTGAGTTTCAGGTGGGCCACCAGGTCCTTCTCAAGGTGTCACCTTTGAAGGGGATGATGAATTTTGGAAAGAATAGGAAGTTGGCCACTAGATATGTTGGGTCGTTTATGATCATGGATCATGTAATGTCGCTCGCGTATCATTTAGAACTTCTAGAACATCTAGCTCAAGTACATAATGTGTTTCTTGTATCGATGCTTCGCTGATTCTTGCGGAGTAAAGTTGTGTACTAAAATGTTTACGTAAAAGATATCTAGTTAGATGTTGATGTCTCGTATAATGAGGAGTCAGCATATATTTCATATCGTAGGGGTCCACATTTTGAGGACTAAGGAGATAACATTAGTTCATGTCCAGTGGGATCACCATAGTGAGGATGAGTCCACTTGGGAGCGAGAGGATACAATGAGACAATAGTATCCACATTTTTCTTAAGAAAAGTATGTGTTATTTTCCTATGAATTTCGATGACGGAATTGTTTTTGTTAGAGTGGAAGAATGTAATACCCCATATCTTTAAGTGATTAATTAATTTAGAACGATTTAATTAATTAAAGGACAACTTGAATTAATTATGTAATAAATTTTTTAAAATTAGAACTTATTTTTGTAAGAGCAAGTTAGATTTACTTAACTTGGAATTTTAGAGGTTAATTGATAAATTGATTAAAAAAGTTATGGGCGAAAGTCTAAGTTCATAAGGGTCTGGGGTTAAATGGGTAATTATGAGAAGTTAAAAGTGATTTTAGACACTTGGGTAATTTGTAAACAGGCTTAGGGGCATTTGAGTATGTATTCATTACTTGGGGACTAAGTATGGTTGCATAATATTGTGTAAACTAGGGTTGGCATCTACAATGGAGATTTGGATTGGCGCCAAGGGGTTGCACCCGCGGCCATTTGAGTTGTACAAACGGAAGCAAGCACTGCGACCACGAGATTTTTTATCGCGATTATGGCCTTCCCCAAAACAGGACTAGGATGCATCCTGGTCAAGGGTTGCACGGGTTAGGTTATATTTTAATATTTTCCCTTATGTTTTTAAATCCTCATTTCACACTTTCTTTTCATTTTGAGTTTCCTCCTTCACCAAGAAACATAAAAACACCCAAATTTCTCTCTTAAGAAACCTTTTTACCCTAAATAAAACCTTATAGATTTTTAGAGTTTCAATAAAGTTTTCGAATGGGATTTCGAAAAGAAATCAAATCAATCAAATAAACACTTTCAAATCAAAGTTTTGAAGAAATAATTTCAAGTGGATTCAAAGAAAACTTTTCGAGAAATTTTTCATTCAATTCAAGTCAAGTTAATTCTTCTTTTGAGGCAAGTTTCTTTCTACTCTTCTACTTTGATATATGCTTATGATAAATTTCACCTAAACCTAACGTGTATGATTAAAATGAATTAAATCCCATAGAATTTATAGGGTCCTTTGAGTATGATATTGATTAGGTGAAATTGATTATCCTTTCCATCTTTATATTGAAATTTATCTCTTATTATTGTTAACAATTGTATATGGAACCCTTGTTAATAGAATTGACATGTTAGGGTTTTGCACTTGTTCTTGAGTTATGACATTTGATTATATAGGTTGAGGAATTGGAATATGATTATGGCATAATTGAGAATTATGCTACGTAGAATTGTACCTTTATCTCCTTGAGTAGTACCCTTGATATTAACACTTGATTTATGAAATTCTAAGTATAGAAATGTATAAATTAATGCCTAATATTCTTATTATTAAATGTGTTCTTGGAATTTAATGCACTAATTGTATGAGAATTATTTTGAGCCCATTATTTCCTAAAAGGAATTTATTCCGAGAGATGATTTAAAAGGAGTATGGGATAATTTTGTGTTGGATTGTTAGGTTGAAGGTTGTTGGGCTTGTGTTATCTATATGATGTTGTTATAGAGGTTGAAAATTAAATGCTTACACCCATAATTTACTGCTTAATAATAAACCTTTAATTAATTAAGTGTTTTAATAACTACGCTAACTAAACAAAAGTATATCGGGAGGCTCCTTGTTTGAATTTTATTTTTATGAGACATCCCACATACGGAGTATAGAGACGGGTAAAAGTAATGACATATGAACCTTAATAAAATCAATACGCCTTTACTTTAATACTTCGTTTCATTTGTAGTTACATGTTAGACTTATTATCCCTTGACTCCTATTGTAATTGCATAATACGTGTCTAAATGATTTAATTATAAACAACCCAAGGGTGGGATAATTAGGTAATAACAATTTAATGATGAGTGATGAAGTATGATTGAAATTGATAATGTTATTCGATAAATGAACATGT
Source organism: Sambucus nigra (assembly GCA_949130495.1). NCBI lineage: Eukaryota > Viridiplantae > Streptophyta > Magnoliopsida > Dipsacales > Adoxaceae > Sambucus > Sambucus nigra. The sequence goes on along the minus strand of OX422207.1, from coordinate 300,885,944 downwards.
GAAATGTGGATTGTTGGGTGAATGTCGAGATGGAACACGTTTATGTTGATATACTTGGAGAGTATAATTTAATATGGACTATTGTTACACCAAACAATGATGTAGAGATATGGCGCTTCATAATAGTGTAGCTACGGGTTTTTCAGCACTGTGAAGTAGGTGGTTACAAGCTGGTGATGTTTTTATATGGGTGTACTACATGTTCTTGAGATAGCCGGGGATAAGGGGTGTATATCAGTTACATGTTAACTAATTAAGAGAATAATTAATTGATTTAAAAAACTGAGTAAATTCTAATGCACTGTGAGGTTACATAACATATGTTGGGATATTATTATTAGCTATAAATTATCAATTTACCAATTATATATATCAATTTTGAGTTGTGTAGCTTAGAAACTTTCTTGGATTTTTAACTGTCTTTATTCGTAGTGACTTTTAAGTGCTAGAGATGGACTTTCCCCTTGGAGTTCCCTCCTCTAGCTAGTATAGATTATCCTTACATTCCATTCACCTCCATTCAAGGATTGATGTAGGTTCCTTCCATATTTAGACTTTTATTTACTTTTCAGTTGAGAAAGGTGTTTTACTTGAGACTTTCAATTAGCTTGTATTGTGGGACAATGATATTGACATGTATCATTTTGAGATTTATCTCTAGACTTGTATTTGAGGATTTATTTTTGGACCATCTCTCTCTATCTATCTCTCTCTCTATCTCTCTCTCTCTCTCTCTCTCTCTCTCTCTCTATTATTGTTGTGGACACTTTATTTTGAGTTTCATATTGGGGGACTTTCATATTCCATCTTTATATATATATCTCATGTTTTCAGTTGTTCCTTTCATGTTGAGAATGGTATTTAAATTGTTGACAAAATGTATGATTTAATAAATATAGTTAATCAACCCAAGTATTATACATACAGGGTGATAGAGAGTACGCAAGGTCCAAGGTTTGTGGAGATTACGAGGTCATAAATTGAGTGAGGATGCAGGGTCTGAGGTTTACGATAACACCAAGGTCAGAAATTAAGAGAGGACGTGGGATTCGAGACATGCGATAACACTTGGATCACAACTTGAGATATAGAAATAAGGTTATCCATTGAGGGGATAGTAGGGAAGTATATGTAGAGTTTAAATTTAATATAAATCTTAAATTCAAATGTGTTAGGTGAACTTGCTCCATATAGAATGGTATCTTCGGGCGGTTAATGGTGAATCCCTTACAAAGAGAATTTTTTTATGGAAAGAACAAAAAATTTAATTAATTTCTGCAAGACTCATTCTGGGAACGCTATCTTTTAGGCAAAATTTATCCCAATTCGATTAGAAAAGAACCGCGAGTACATTATGGGGTTTATTGAATCTGACTTCAGGATTTGATTCAAACTATGTACTATTTTTTTTAAATCGAGAACACTTTGAATTTGTACTTAGATAATGCCAAAGTATAGAGGATCGAGAGAGGAGAAATTAGCAATTTTTGGAATCCAAAACAGAGGCATGGAACTCTTTTTATAACCATTTATGTGACTGTTCTTCAACAGTCACAACTCTTCATGTGGCGACTCACCACCGATTGGATCGTGTCTGTTTGGAATAGATTCGATCTAACGATTCATCTTAGGCGCCCCATCGTAAGTGAATGGGCACCCCTTACACGAAATGTTATGAGCTCATCTAACGGCTCAAATCAATTCGTTTCGAATTTTTAACCTTTTGATCAGATCGTTCAATCACAGTCGTTGATATGTTTTACTTTTTCAAAACTTTAGGCTCCCATGTTCCAAGCGATGATGCACACGTGAGAAGTTCAAGGTGCGCTTTAAAGCGCGCAACGCACCCTAAGTCGCCCAATAGCTCGTTGTGTGTCGCGATTGGTAGTGCTTAAGCACCACCACAATGCATGGAATCATAGCCTCTTATTTGACTATTCAACTAAGAATCTTAGTTGTCCTTTAGTTGAAATACCACCACTTTTTGTGGTAATCTTCCAATGTGGGACTTGAGCACTCCCATATTTTTCACACGTATTTGCTTATGTTTTTTCCTTCTAAAATAAAACTCAAACTAAGTTTAAAAATAAAACACCAATTAACATAATAAAATTAACAACTAAATATTATATTATATTATATTAAATGTTAAAATTTATCCAACATTCCCCCACCAATATCAATATACACAATAGAGGATACAAATGATCGATTACAAAAAAAAAAAAAAACTTTTGGCACTATCGTTGAAATCTAGTACAAAATTATAAGTGTATTCCAGACTTGAACTTCCATATAGTGTAAACAATTCAAAGCTTCATTAAGGTGTTGTGGTGAACATATCTTGAACCAAGGACCCTTTGAGATGAGCCGAAACTATCACACATACCGATTTATGAGTTTAGAAGTGTTTTTTTAGCATGCAAATTTATGGTCATGTGCTAATCCTGATTTCACGAGTGCTTTAGGATCGGTCTTGATTCCACAGAAAGAGGACACACTTTCTACACTTCTATAGGTAAATTAACTTTAGTGACTCTACGAGTCACACTTATACAATTTATTAAGAAGTAATCTTCACCCTCTAACATGCAGAAAACTAACACTAGGCACATAGAAATGGAACTTTTTCATAAAAATTCCTAGTGCTCCATAACTCTAATTTAACTTGTTTGTACCACATTGAACTCTATCTATATTTTCAGGATATGATTTTGGTTCCAATTAAATATAGTTGTGTTATTTAATAGACCTTAATCCCATTCCTTTTTAGGTGATATATATCATCTCCCAAAAAAAATCTTTAGTCAGAGGATTTGCTAAACTCTTGTTCGTTTTAGTACAGTCGACTATAATCACTCCTTCATTGAGTAATCTTCTTATAATTTGATGCCTTAGATTAATGTGTCTAGATTTTTCATTGTAGATTTTGTTCAAAACTTTATAAATTGTATCATGGTTGTCACAACTTATCATAATAGAAAGAGATGGCTTTTTTCATAAAGGAACATCATATAACAAATTTTAAAGTCATTTTGCTTCTTTACATGAATTTGCTAAGGCTATAAATTTAGATTGCATTGTTGAATCTGACACACATGTTTATTTCTTGGATCCCCAAGAGACAGTCGCTCTTCCTAGCGTAAACCTCGAACCAGTAGTTGACTTGGATTTTGATTGAAAATTGTTACAACTTGAATCACTATATCCTTTTAAAACAAATGGATATCCTACATAATGTAATCCATAATCCAAAGTCCTCTTCAGGTATCTAAGCATCCTTGAAATTGTATTCCAGTGCTCTTATCTTGGATTACTTATTAATCTACACAAGACACCTACTACATAAGCAATGTCTGGTCTAGTGCAATGCATGCCATACATTGGACTTCCAATAATACTAGCTTATTTAAGTTGATTCATAGCACGCCCAATTTTTTTTATTAATTTGATACTAGGATCCACTAGTGTAGCAACTGGCTTAAGTTCAAAATGACTATATCTTTTAATAACTTTTTCTATATAATGAGATTGAGATAAGGTAAAGAATTATCCTTTCTCATAATTTTTATTCCTAAAATCACATCAGCTTCTCCAAGATCTTTCATATGAAATTTTAATAATAGAAACATTTTGGTTTCTTCAACATATTTGAAACTAGACCCAAATATTAACATGTCATCCACATATAATCAAATAATAGCACCAACACCGTTTTCAAATTTACTATATATACATTTGTCGGCAAAATTAACTTTATATCCATGGCATATTACAATATTATCAAACTTCTCATACCATTGCATAGGAGCTTGTTTAAGGCCACAAAAGAGATTTAACCAGTTTACACACTTTCTTTTCTTGGCCAGGAAAAACAAACCCTTCGGGTTGTTCCTTATAAATATCTTCTTCTAAATCACCATTTAGAAATGAAGTTTTGACATCCATTTGATGAATTACTAAATTTTGAATAGAATCAAGAGATATTAATATCCTAATGGAAGTGATTCGAGTAATAGTAGAATATGTATCAAAATAAACAATTTCATATTTTTGCTTATAGCCTTTAGCTACCAATCTTGCATTAAATTTATTTATAGAACCGTTAGGATTTAATTTCCTTTTAAATATCCATTTGCACCCAATAGGTTTAGTTCTGGGGTAAGATCGAAAATAAACCAAGTTTGATTTGACAAAATTGATTTCATTTCATCATTGATTGCTTCTTTCCAAAAGACAGCATCCCTAGATGTTATCGCTTCATGAAATATTATCGGTTCATCTTCTATATTAAGAACAAATTTAGTTTTATTTAGCTTCACTTAAATCCCATTCAACCAAATAAATCAAAAAGTCGGGCCCATATGTTTTTTCACTTCTTTGTCTTTTACTCCTTCGCGGTTCACTGTCATCCGTTATTTCTGAAGAAGATATTGGTTGTGAAATTTCTTCTGAAAATGAGGAGTCAACAGTTCGACTATTATTTTCTAAACTGTGATTCAAAGTACTAAATTTTGTTAGATGTTCAAAGAATCTCACATCTACTGACTCAATGATTTCTTGAGTTTCAATATATAAAAATCCATAAGTCGTATTGTTACTAGGGTATCCAATAAAAACACATTTGCAAGTCCTATTTCTTAGTTTAGGTCTTTTAGGTTCGTGTTTTCTTACATAAGCAAGACATCCCCAAACTTTAAGATGTTTAAGATTAGGCTTACGATTAAACCATAATTCGTATGGTGTAATATCCTTGTTTTTCAATGGAACTCTATTTAAAATATAACATGCGGATAAAACCACTTCTCTCCACATAGAAAAAGGTAAACTATAGCTTATTAAGATTACATTTACCATTTTAACTAAAGTCATATTTTTCCTTTTTGTTGTTCCATTTTATTGTGGCATATAAGGTGTCGTAACTTGATGGATTATTCCGTGAGTATTACAAAATTGTATAAACTCACTCGGGTAATATTTAACACCCCTATCGGATTGTAGGACTTTAATTTTTCGATTTTTTTGAGTTTCAACTTTCTCTTTAAAAATAAAAAAAATCTCGTAAACTTCATATTTACTTGTAAGTAAATATGTTTATGCATACTTAGAGTAATCATTAATAAAAGTTAAGAAATATTTATTTCCACCACGAGTCATATTACTCTTCATATCACATACATCACTATGAATAAGATCAATCATTTTAGATGTCCACTTAACAGATTTAAACAACTTTTTAGTTATCTTCGATTGAGCACAAATTTCGCATTTAGCAAAGTTATCAAATTTCCAATTCGAGATCAAACCGAGATTAGTCATATTTTTAATACTTTTATAATTTACATGACCTGATATATTATTCCTTAACAAAATAGACTCAACCATACAAGCAGAACTAATATCATTGATTATATTAAATTTGATCATGTCGTTACAAGAGTACCCGTTGCCAATAAATTGGTCGTTCTTGGATAAAACAAACTTATCAGACTCATACACAAGTTTGAAACCTCTCTAATTGAGAAGGTCCCCAGACACAAGATTTTTACACATATCAGGTACATGAAGTACTTCAAATAAAGTAAGAGTCTTTGTAAAAGTTAATTTCAATTCCGCTGTACCTTTCCCAATTACATTGGTGCAAATATTATTTATCATTTTCATTTTTTTCCATCAATTTCTTGATATGTTTTGAATGAAGAGCGTTCTTTGCATATGTGGACCGTTACGCCGGTATCCATCCACCATCCACTTTCATTTTTAATAGAATTTTCTTCGTATACAGTTGCAATAAGATATTCAACGTTTTTGGTCTCCTTCGACATTTATTTTTCCTTAAATGCCTTATTTTTAAGACAACATTCTCGAGAATAATGGCCCAGTTTGTCGCAGAAGAAACATTTGCCCTTCTTTTTCTTATTTGTACCTTGGTTCTTGAATTTTGAATGATTTTTTGCTTTCAATTTTGAATCTTTGGTATTCTTGGATTTTTTATCTTCAACCATATTGGCTTTTGAATGACCCTCACTTTGTTCATCCTTCTTTTCTCGAAGGCAAGAATCATCTTCAATATGAAGGTGGTGAAGAAGGGATTCCATTGTGTAAGTCTTTTCGTCATGATTAATTTTCTACTTAAAGTCATTCCGAGATGATTGAAGTTTTGAAACAATACCCCTACTTAAAATTCATCTTGAAGATTAATTCTAGCGGCTTTAAAGTCACCAACAATCTGTTGGAGTTCATGTACTTGTGCAATGACAGATTTATCACTACTCATTCTAAAATTCATATAGTTTGAAATTAGAAACTTATGTTTACTCGCTTCCTCATTTTGATATTTTGTCTCCAATGCCTTCCATAATTCATTTGTCGTCGAAATCATTCGATGAGCCTTATAAACAGTTTGAGACAAAGCATTGAGGATGTGACATCGACACATAAATAAGTCTTCTTTCCTCTTCACACGCTTTCGTTTTATTTCTTCGGTGTCTTTGGGTGTGGCCTTGGGAATTGCTCAAGGTTGTCATCTAGAATGTATGATGGTTCAAGTGATGTGTGGAACACAACTTTTTCTTGCCAACGGGAGAAATTTTTTCCATCAAACTGGTCGAGTCGGATTAAGTCTTAACTCATGACTTGGATAGATTGTGTCACTGTTCCTTCCATTTGAGTGGAGTAATAATATAATTTTTGCCAAAAATTGTTATAGTTTTTCTATGGAAAGAACAAAAAATTTGATTAATTTCTTCAAGACACGTTTTGGGAATGTTATTTTTTAAGCAAAATTTCTCCCAATCCGATTGAGAAAGAACCGCGAGTACACTGTGGGGTTTATTGAATCTTCCTTCAGGATACAATGCAGTATATGAATAGTTGTTTGATCAAACCGAGAACACATTGAATTTATACTCTGATAATGCCAAAATATAGAGGACGGAAAGAGGAGAAATCAATAATTTTTGGTGTCCAAAACAGAGGCCTGTAACTCTTTGGAATAGATTCGATCTAACGGTTCAGATTCAGCATCCCATTGTAAGCGAATGAACACCCCTTACAAAAAAAACGCTACGAGTTCATCTAACGGCTCAAATTAAGTCGTTTCAGAAAGTGTCAAGTGCGCGTTAAAGCGCAGAATACCCACTAAGTCGTCCTTTCGCACGCCGCGTGTCGCGATTGGTGGTGCTTAAACACAACCGCAATGCATAGGATTATAGACTCTTATTTGACTATTCAACTAAGAATCTTAGTTGTCCTTTAGTTGATATTGCACCACTTTTTGTGGTAATCATCCGATGTGGGACATGAACACTCTTATATCTTTCACACCCATTTGCTCATGTTTCTACCTTCTAAAATAAAACTCAAACTAAGTTTAAAAATAAAACATCAATTAACATAATAAAATTAACAACTAAATATTATATTATATTAAATGTTGAAATTTATCCAACAGATGCAACACATATATAATTTTTATTGCAACTGTTCTTGTCTGAGCATCTTTTGTACAACGCACTACTCATTCCGTTATTTCCTTTCCACTTACTCTCCATGATAGTGTAGCATGCTTTAAAAGGATTGTACGATGTGTTTAATAATGTTGTGTTATGGTGTTGGAAAGAAAAAAATAAAGTGACTTTTGCACAACCCATTTTTCAAAATCTAAAATCAACTCATTTTTAGAGCCAACAACTATAAAGAAATAAACAGATACTCGACACATATTTTGCATTTGAAAATGTTTGGATATATGATTTAGCTGAATAAAGGGAATATTAACTCATAATAAGTTATCAGAAGGGCTGAAGAAGTTATCCATCAAGGAATTATTCTTGCAATAATATTGTACATTAGCATGCAGACCACGCGATGCGCGGCCAAATTTATCTAAATTGCATTAATTTATTGTTGTAGTCTGTTTCACACAATACATTCTACGAATGAATTAAGATTATGAGATAAAAAAAATTAATTAGGTACTTTTAAGCTCGTGAAGTTTTGGCATTCAAATTGTAAAGTCCAAATGGGTAGGTAAAACCATCTCTAAAAGAATGTAAGTTTAAATCAAAATTAACATCTAACTTCCGAAAAGTTGGAAAGATGTATCATTAAAATAAGCATACGATGGAAAGTGGATCGACTATTATTTAAAAATAATCAAGTTATTAATGATATATCAGGTAAGAAAAATAAAAATGATCAGTCTTACCAGTTCAAATACAAAATATTTTATGGTAACATTAAAAAATAAAAAAATATTTGTAATTGTGACACCCCGCCTAATAAAATACCGGGTGATCAATCATATACCAAATTAAAACAGGAATCCCAGTTGGTTCATCCTTAGCATCACTGTCGAAAACCTTTTTTAAAACTTACTAACCACCTAGTATTCCAAAAAGCTGGTGCCAAATTTTTATCTTATTAATTAAATCAAGTAGTACATGTGGAAATAAATATAATCCATTCACACAACTGAATTAAATCAACTGAATAAATAATGACTACATGCCGAATAAACCATCGGTCACTAAAGTAAATAATCCAATACAAATATTAAACACTGGAATAAAATAAATCTGAAAACTGAAAGTCTGGGCGATATGCCCTAAATAAAACTAAAACTGATAAATAATTCCTACTCTAGGAATGAAAGAACGATGCGTCTAATCCAAGCTCCTGTTAGCATCCACATATGCCGCAGCTCCGTGTCCCTGGAATAGAATATCAATCCTGGCGTCCCTGTGGCTGGACACTTAAAAGGTTTTGAAAATAGTTTTATAGCAAGGGTTAGAACCCAAAACATTTTAAAAATATTTAGCAAGTGAATTAACTGCAATAATTTATTATATATGAATGCGCTCCATATTTAAGTTAGTGTCGCACTCTCTTGAGGACATTCTCACCCCTCCACTAAAGTGCACACCTAACAATTACCTTAACCCCACCTAATTGTACTACCCTGTCCAACTAGTCCTTGTAATCCTCCCTTGCCTTTCCACTCTAATCCGAGTATTATTATCCATGGGTTATAAGTTATCTCACTAATTAACTTAATTAATTTCCTTTAAATAATATCGTATAACTATGACACAAGTTATATAAAATAATTACATCACACACTATATTACTACCCGCATATAATATTTACTACCATTATATACGTACTTTTACCACAACATCCACACATATATCATATGAATATCAATCCCTTCGAGTATACCCTCTCCGGATAATTCCCTTTAAAGTGCGATCTCACTAGGTGTGCTCACATAACCTAGTTATCCAAGTTGGAATCGCTCACTAACTTGGCCCAAAATATAAACGTAATGGAGGCGGTCATAGTCCTTCCCTGAAAGTGAGATAAATCCCTCACCCATATACCGGACGCTATGACCTGGGGATATACTCACCTACTCCTCAAACTAGTGGATTCACCCACATCGCGCAACCTCCCTTGATAGCACTAGAGTATATAAATTAAATAAATATCTAGCCACTGATATTTAATAGCACACACAATATATACACATATATATACTATCACTACACCGTATATATATATATAATATAAATTTCGGCTTTACCGTGTACTCAAAAACTCGTAACACTAACCTGTAATTTCCTCAGTCTGTGCCCGACTCAACTTAATTAATTTTCTCACTTATTAATTTATCATTTCCCTCAGTCTATAATCCGACTCTAATTTATTTAATTCACACGTCAATTAATATAATATTTTCCCGAGTCTATGGTCCGACTCTTATATAAATACTTTGCACATTAATTTATATAATATTTACCGAGTCTATAGTTCGACTCTAATTTAGTTAATTTACACAATAATTAATTTTCAATCTGAGTCTATGGTCTGACTCTAAATTAATTAATTTACATATTAATTAATTATCAATCCGAGTCTATGGTTTGACTCTAAATTAATTAATTAACCTATTAATTAATTTATTACTCTGATGTCACTCAACCCGTATACCCGCTGACTTGGTTCGTAACCTAATATTTCTCGAGTCAACATTCCCACTCCAAATTAATCTACTCCTCTCAGTAATTAATTTAACACCTTGGTGTCACTCAACCAATATACCTGAACTCGTTCACTTAGACTGTATCTTAAATCTCAGAATTTAATTCCCAATATTCTCCCATAATATGTCACGGGTTCATCTCTCCCAAATTGCCCAATTATATTTACCTATAATTACCAAGAGTCATGCCCCTAATTAATTTTCATCATTTAAATCAACCCAAGAATGTTCCCCAATGAAAATCTCCCATACAATTAAAAACTAGCGTCACTGCCAAAAATCCTGTATCATCGATCGATCGACCCCCCTTGGTCGATCGATCGATCGACACGGTCGTCGTCTTCTCCAGCCTCCTATTCGGCCATGGATGAACCCTCAAGCTTTTATTTTCATTCCACTCTTACCCAATCACAATCAATATTACCCCCACATAATAAAAGGGTCTAAACATCCTAAAGACTTTAATTCATCATCAAATTCATACATACCCTAAGCATATCCGATTTGAATTTTTCACCCGGGCTCGTTCTACCGAATTTGACCTAACCATTTTCAGTCCATTTAATCACTAATACATATTGTAATCCACTCTATAGTTCAATCTTAACAGTCCCAAATCATAACTTAACCTCCATTGAGTAATTAAACCTGTCCATTACGCTAAATTCAGAAAACCCAATTTTAATTATGGTTACACACCCAAAACGAATTTTCATATACACATACTATAATATGAATTGGTTATCACCTATTTTAAGAATCACAACAGTTAACCACTTGCCTAGAATGATTCGTAGAGTCTGATCCGTTGGTATAGTGAAGGTGTTAACGACGAACACTCACTTTGCCTCTCGATTTGACTCTAAAAAGATCCCCAATTTGCTTCTTAAATTGTTTCCTCTGTGTCTCTCTCAAAACCTAGGTTTAGAGTTGTATTAACTGTCGTTCATACTTCCCCAATTAGGATTAAAACTTCAAATCCCATTTTTGACCACATGAGCATAATTAAAATGGCGCGAATCATTCCGTGTGGGTTCAGCTATGCCCAAAAATGTCCCGAGACCCGATTATTACCCCCGAGTACTCTTTCCTGACTATCTCCGCCCATCCGGACTCAACCGCGCACTCAGAATCGTCATTCGAAATACTTTATAATATTCTCCAATTTTTTACCTCAAAAATGCGGCACACATTAATTCGAACAATTTAATTTAAAGTCACCAATTAAAAATAATTCTTCCCACTCAGTTAAATTCTCCAAATCAAAAATTTAAGTTTTTCCAATTTAAATATTTTTATTTCTCCCAAAAATAATTAAATACTAAATCCTCAAAATTACGAAGTGTTACAGTAATAAAATAGGGATGTTCGCTGTGATTATCTGTATACACACATAAACATAATATATATTTTAATTACTGGAACCATGGGGTAATTGGACATCCCAAGATCATTTTTCATCCGAGCCAGAGTTGAACTGTATATCATCCGACCACAATCCTAAGCTATACAATTTGATATATCTATGTAAATGCAAACCGAGTGGTGGATAAATGTGGTCTTTTTGGATTGGGAATATTTGGAATATGAGATTGGGGATCTTCTGGCTATGATTTGGTCTTACAGAATATTTTTTGGTCAGTGTACTAAAATTCTCATGTGTGAGTCATATGTCCAACATTTGGGTCTTTTGCTTCTCATTTAAAAGTGTTTACGATTGATTACCTGAGATTGTATGTGTAGGGCGAGAGAACCCCAGTTGGGTTTTTTGCTACCCATCCTCTTGATGTTCTTTCCCCTTCCAAGCTGCCCATTTCTCAACATTTTGTTCAAATGAGAGAGATATTGATGTATCGAAGGAGGAGTATTCCCAACCGATTTAGAAGCGGAAGGATTGAAAGAGTAATGTATGTTAATAAATTTTGAAATCCTTTCATATTCTATTGGATCTCCCGGTGAGAAAGAAATCGTATGAAATTAATGTAATTATAATAGATTACTAACGTCATTGACACGTGACAGCATGAGGAGAGTTTACCTAAAGTTTTACATATATGCATAGATTTGCATGTGATCGAAAATATTTTAACATTCCGGATTTGGATGAACCGTATCCACACAAACAAGAGATAAATTTTAGTGGGTGGTCAGTTCACTTCCATCATTATCTTCAAGAAACAAACTGTTGCCTCCTCAATCCCAACCCAAAATGAAATAGTACCCAAAAAGGAAAAAGGTTCAACCAAAGCACTGGTCACCAGGAACTGGAACTGGGCCTGGGATGGAACCCTGCAGATAAAACTGCAATCCAAACACAACCAAAATGGCAAGCAATGACAAGTATGACAATCCTTCCACAGCTCCCAACAAGCCAAAGGGCCCATTGGGAAGACCAGACCCAGTTTTGGACTTGGTGTATAATGACCAAGCCACTATGCCCACAACAACCAAGTAGCTGACACCTTCAAGCGCACCTATTGAGCCCCCTGGCCCCGGTGGGAGACCACAGCCAGTTGTCTTGAGGGTGTACAAGGACCAACCAATCACTGGATTAGAAACTAAGCCCCCAACAATTGCTGCTTTTTCTGTAACACCGTTGCCGCTTTCACTGCTTTCATTTGCCATGGCCTGAACCTTGAGTGGTGCGCGAGATTGAGAACCCATTCTTTTGTACGTAAATGCATTGTGATTGTTGCGATTCAGTAAAAGGAGAGAGGTTGAAGATGGAGAAAAGAGCAACATAGAGGCTTCCATATGGTCTATTTTTTTAGCGTAGATAGAGAGAGAGATGCGTGAGTCGAGTGTAGTTGTATGAGAGCACGAACCTTATCCATCTGCCAGCTCTCCATTTAGAAAAGGGTAGAATCACGGGAGACTTGGTTCACTGCCTCCTTATTTTTTGGCCAACAAAGGAAAAGGGTAATATACAACAAATATTACCATATTCCCATGAAAAGCCATTCGTATTCGATACAAATAAAAATAAAATATAATATATATTTATTTATATTAAACACGGATACAGGGTATTTAATAATTTCAAATCCACGCCATTTGTTGAATGTGGATTCGCACAAGCAGTACTAATTAATCGTAAATCTAAGACATCAAATTAATTAATTTTTTTTATTAAAACTGATTTTATCAAAAAAAAATGGTATCGTGTCTTACCTAACACAATTTAATTTACATTAGATAGCACATAAAACTAAATTTATTCAAAAAAAATACCTAATAAAAGATATAAAACTGATATTAATAGAAAAAATTATTACCGAAAAAATTTATGGCGTGTCATGTCGTGTTTTACTTAGTTCATTTTTGTATTTGGTAAAAAAAGATTGTTTTTTTGTTGCATTTAATTGGGTTGGATTTGGATTGTTTAATTTAGTCATGTTTGTGTTCCTTTTTTTAAAATAACAACACATTTTTAAAAATAAAAATACATTTTTTTATAAAGCGAAACAGTTTTTTAATTAAAAAAAACAGATGAGAAGTTTTTAATTCTTGACAACAATTGTTATATAATTGTTTGGATGGGGCTCACTACATTCGATTAGGTATCGGGAGGGATCATTCGATAAGCCTAGCACTACTCATTAGAAAAGCGTGGATCTTAAATCTTGATTCGTCAATCACGAAAAATCTGGTCCATTGTCCCCTCTGTTAGCTTTTATTTTTTGGCAAACGAAGGAAAAGGGGCAATATAGCACAAATATTATTTTGACCAATAAAATTAAGAAGACGAAATGTATCTCACTGTATAGATAAGAATTTCAAATATATATAGATGTCATGTTTTTATTTTTGTTGAGCACATGCATGTGATGACTTACATACACAATAATTTTGTTATAAATCAAGGGATAGTTAATTTTTAGTCTCTACAAGCTAAGTACATTTTGCATTTTGTTCACTTTATTTTTTATTTTCGACAAAGTTTCTCAGCTATTTTTCGATAAATTTTTTTGAGTTTATGATATGAGAAAAAAGAGTGTTGATTGGACTAAACGTTAATCATAACAATTTTGAGTGACTTTTTTATCGAAAGTAACTAAAATTAATCCCTAAAATTATTTAATATCAAAAATATCTTTTTATAATTGTTAAATGTAATTATTTTAGTATCATTTTTTTGACCCACTATCTGCTATAAGAAAAGGCAAAAAAATAGCCTTATTTTATTTGTCTTTAATTTAAGTTCTTTACTATTTTTAAATACCAATATTATCCACTATTTTTCTTTATAAATCTAACCACTTTTTTTTGCTTAAAATGAGGTGTTTGGGGGGGGAAAGCGATGCAAATTTAATTTTTCACTTTGAAGATAGAGTACCGACGACTTGCGTCTAATGGTTAAAAGTTCAGCAACATCCATGCTCTAATGTTTGAAATCAGTGAGCGTTAATATTTTTTTAAAACACCTCATTTTAAGAAAATAAATATGAATTAAATTTCTAAAGAAAAAATTATTCATAAATACAGTTTGAAAAATTATGATTTTATATTAAGAAGAAAAGAAATAGGCACCATTTTTATAAAAAGAAATGTTGATTAACCTAAAACCGTGATAGGGATTTAAACTTAATTCCATGTCTTCATGTAAAGTTAGAATTTGTATTTTTTTAAAGATATAATCAAGTTACAAAAATTGGATACTACTTTCACAAAAATAAAGTTGAACATCCTCAATCCATAGCCAACACTATTATAAGTCATAAAAATGCATAATATATTTATTTTTCGCTTAATAGAATTTCTATGTGTGGGAATCCATTTATTCTCAGCCCACGAGAGTAGCCAACCAAGCCCAACAGATCTAAAAGGATGCTCGGCCCAAATCGTGAAATTAAGATACATGTGTGTATTATCTAAATCGCTCCACGACCAAGTCGATCCCTAATAATCTCGTGGAGATATTCAAGGGATTCGTGGTTCATCCCATCATGGACATCGTGGAGTTACTTGGACAACAAAAATTCTACATCTATAAATTGTAACCCTCGGCTTTAGACATAGGGGCATGTAACCAAGTATATTGAGAGATACTTAATAAAATAGTAGACCTCTCCATGGACGTAGGCAAGTTGCCTAACCACGTACATAGTTATGTTGTGTGTGCGATTGTATGCTTTCTTTCTTAATTGTGATTGTTCTTCGTAAATTCTTTATTATGATATTTTTTGATACCATAATTGTCGCCATCTGTGGAAAACGATTGCTATTACTACGAGAACACTCGTTAACTGAAAGCCCGCAATGGCTCACCACAGCAGCAACTTCCCTCAAGCTGGCGACATTCAGGAAGAACTTGCCCATCCTAGGGTAAGGTCTGAAATTCGCCAACCAAATCCCAGACTTCGCTAGGAAAAGAAGCCTTTTGAAGAAAGCCATGGACCACCTAGGTCCACGCAGATTCCAGGTTGGTCGACGCTTATGAGGCTAGACTTCGAGAGCAAGAAGAAGCCACGCATCACCAGGAAGAAGAAAATACCCGCCTAAAAAGGCGACCGGAAATAATGGAGAGAGATCTCTATAGGAACACAAGCGACGCCATGATACTCTTAGCCCTCGGGTGAGTAAATCTCACAGCCGAGGAAGGAGCCCCTGGCACGACCAAGAAAGATTTGAGAGGAACATGTCAGAGGATGATGATCAGAATGACTATAGCAAGCTTGATGTCACAAGAGTCATGGTCGACAGAATAATGAAATCAGGATTTTGGTCTGAAGGGAGATGGATCATCATCCAGCCATCCGGGGAGCTAGATCCACGCTAGAGCTAGCCAGAAGAGCTCTTAACACTCAGATGAAGTCCCCTTTTTGAAGGGCAATAGAAGAAGAGGAGACCCCCAAGAAATTAACAATCCCTAGATTTAAGATTTATAAAGGAAAAACTAATCCCATCGACCATATCCAATAGTAAAGGTAGGCCATGACCTTGTGGATCCACGACGATGAATTGATGTGTCGTATCTTCCCTTTTAGTCTCCACAACGTGGCACAGAAATGGTTCGAGAGGCTTTTGCATAGGTCCATTAGGAGATTTAAGGCCCTAGCTAAATTATTCATAACTCACTTTATAATCAGTAGCTCCCACCCCAAGCGGATGGATGCACTGCTCATAATAAAGAAAAAGCCACAGGAGAACCTCAGGGAGTATGCCAAGAGGTACTGGGAGGTTTTCAACGAAATTGAGGACTGCTCAGAGCAAGTTGTTGTAGCGTCCTTCAATATCGATTTGTCGAGCACTTCTCTATTGCACCAATCTCTAACTAAGAAGGAGGCTAATTCCATCGACGACCTAATGGCTCATATTGAAAAATACGCCAAAGTCGAACATGTAATCCATCTTAATGCAGGGGAAAATGGTCGTACAAAGACAAACAAAGGGACAGAGAAATATGATTCTCAAAAGAAAGGAAACAAGAATGGGGGCAAAAATGGCTCCAAAAATGGTAACAAGAATGATCCCTCGAAAGCATTCCAGGCATTCAACACAGTCTTCAAGGTACCGATATACAAAATCCTCAACAGATTCAAGGAAGATCCATTCTTCAAATGGCCTAAGAAGATAGGAGGAGATCCAAAAAATCAAAATAATGCACTAAGATGTGCATTCCACAAAGAGGGCGGTCAGAGGACTGAACACTACAAATCATTCAAATCTCATCTCGGGGAATTGGCCCAGGCTGGCGATCTCAACGAGTTCATATATAAGAAAATAGACAAGGTAGCAGCGAATGGAGGCTAGAAGCTGGATAACATCCTCGAGGATGATATGCGCCATGAGTTCACAGTAATTCATGGGGCATCAGACTTCAATAAAGTACAAGGAAATACTGTTCAGATGGAAGTCAGAAACCTTACTACCATTATGACAGCTTTTCAGATAGAACCCACAAAGACTCAGGCTGGGAAGCGTTGATGACCAGAATACGTCGACTACAGTAAACACATTGTGTTTACCAAAGATGATTTAGTTGGGGTAAGGACGCCACATCATAATGCATTTGTTATTACACTCAGGATAACTAACTGGGACATCGACAGATTGCTCATCGACCAAGGTAGCGCTTCTGAAGTGATGTACCTAGAGTTGTTCCACAAATTGAAGTTGAATATCACGAAGCTCAAAGAGGCCACCATTCCATCGGTCGGCTTTATAGGAAAGATAACCATGTCACTGGGAAAGATAGTCCTGCTAGTTAGGGCGTGAAATATTTCAAAGAAGACTGAGTTTCTTGTGGTAGATAGTGAGTCCCCCTATCATGCCATCCTAAGTAGGGACTGGCTCCACGCTATGAAGATCGTACCATCCTCATATCATTCGAAACTGAAGTGAATTACGTAATCGGGGGGTCATCGAGATTCATAGAAACCAATATATGGCTAGAAAATAATTTATTGTAGCCATTCGCCCCAAGCAAGAGAAGAATAAAGATGAAAAAAAGGCCCATGAGGGGGTATTTCCTTCCAAATAGAAATTACGGTACGAACTCCCAGGGGTGGAGGAAAATAAGGTCCACCCCGAGAATAGGGTCGTTGAAGACCTGGAAGAGGTTGCAACTGAAAATAACTCACTTAAAAGGAGATTTCTAATAGGGGCCTCTCTCACCAACCGAGAAAAGAAGGAGTTAAACACGTTCCTCTGAAGCAATCTGGATATCTTCGCTTGGTAACCGTACGAGATGCCTTGGATAGATCCCACTATTACCTTCCATCGACTGCACGTCGACACAGCTTTCGAACTAGTCACTCAGAAGGCTCACTGAACAGCCCCAGAAAAAGCAAAAGTAGTAGAGAAGGAGGTTTAAAAATTATTGAATGAAGGTTCCATTCGGGAAGTTCAGTTAGCCAAATGGCTATCCAACCCAGTCGTAGTGCCCAAGAGCAACGGAAGCTAGAGGGTTTATATTGATTTTACCAACCTCAACAAGGATTGTCAGAAAGATAATTTCCCCTTCCCAAAGATAGATTAGTTAGTCGACGCCACAGCAATACATGATAGGATGAGCTTTCTGGACGCTTACTCCGGATACCACCAGATCCCACTTTATGAGACAGACCAGGAAAAGACCTCCTTCATAACCCCTATTGGGTTATATTGTTACAAATTCATAACGTTTGGCCTCAAGAATACAGGAGTGACTTATCAGCGTTAGTCACTAGAATGTTCAAAAAACTGATGGGAAAAATAATGAAAGTGTGCATTGATGACATGCTCGTCAAAAGAAAACACAAGGGCGGCCACCTCTCAAACCTAGCAGGAACCTTTGAGATCCTCAGGAAGTACCAGATGAAATTTAATTCTAGCAAATGCTCATTCATTGTCCAGTCAGTAAAGTTCCTAGGATATCTAATCAACAAAAGAGGGATTGAAGCAAACCCTAATCAGATCGACGCCATTAGAAAGGTCCATCCCCCTCAGATGATAAGGGATGTCCAGAAGCTCGTCGGTATCCTCTCCACACTCAATATATTTATCTACAAGTCTTGAGAGCGTTGTCGACAATTCTTCCAACTGTTGAAAAAAGATAAGGGCTTGTAATGGAATGACGAGTGCTCCAAAGCCCTGACAAAATTTCAGATTTACCTCAGCAAGCCACCTATATTGGTGATTCCAAGATAAGGAGATCCCTTGTATCTTTACCTTACAGTGTCAGACCATGATGTGAGATCCGCCTTGGTATGCGAGAGGGAACGAGGCCAACACTCGGTTTACTACGTAAGCAAGATGCTTCTGCATGTCGATCAACGTTATTTTCCCCTAGAGATGCTCGATTATGCCTTAGTAGTAGACTCGAGGAAGCCAAAGCGCTACTTTTAAGCTCATTCCATCATCATGATCACCTCACATCCCCTTAAATTAGCTCTAATGAAAGTTGATATCACCAGCCTGTAATACCCCGTAATTTTTATGACTTTTAAAATGGGTTATATTTTAAATTAATGAATTAATTGGATTTTATTATTAATTAATTCATTTGGGTTTTATCCGAATTGTGGATATTAAAATGGATGATTCTGAATATTACTTAAAGATATTTAGATAATATATGAATGTGATGTTATTGATATTGTTGTGAATTATAAATTGAGTAATTTGAATTTTTAGTCGGACGCGGTATGGGACGTGTCGGGACTAATTTGTTAAATTAAAAAGGAAATTTATTTTCTATCGACCTTATAGTCATTTCCACTGCGTCATTGCATCCGAAAGGTTTGAAATAGTCAGAAAAGTCTATTTGGATGTTGAATTTGGGTCTCGGGTCATTTGGAAATAAAAGACAATCGAAAAGGGCATTTTGGTCATTTTTATAGGGGGATGAATAGTGATTTCGGATTTTGTCCTATTATAAGTATTTGAAGATTAAGTGTACGTGGGTTATTCATCTTTTCTACACAAAATAGAGAAGTCATCTTCCTAAAGAGAGTGAAAGGTTGCTTGGGAAGAGAAAAGCTTACTTGGGAAGGAGAAGACCAAAGACCAAAGGTCACCACCACCAACCACTCCGGAAGTTGGCCGGAGGAGGGAGAAACACCTATGATATACTAAACCAAAGGATCAGACCTTCATTAGAGGCAAGCATTTGATAATTGCAATCTAAGTTTGTATATTGTCCATGTTAGGATAGTAATAAAAAATGAGATTTTTCATGTTTGGAAGACAAAGATAGAGTTATTATTTGATTTCTAGAAAATGGAAATATATATAGGAATCACACTCATGTTGTAGGTAGATAGTAATCCACGAAATAATCATTCAGTTGTTGAAGAAATTCTGAGAATCACTGGTGTGTTCTTGAAGATATCATGTTGATAATTTGCTGGAAAAACAGGATAAATATATGTTTTTAATCCAAACTCTTGATGATTCTAGGATATTTTAGAAATCATTTACATATGTTGATATATCATGTAGTAAGTATTATAAGGAATTGGGTTGTTAATATGAAGGTTTGAATGATCAAAAGTTATGAAACCCGTAGTAGAAGAAATGCAGAAAACGGGGCTGATTTTTGGGCGATCGATCGATCGACCTCCTACCTTCGATCGATCGACCTCCCCAGAATTCTTGAAGTTGTTTATTTTTAATGCTTGTTCTCATACCAAACCTTTTGTAAAACTTTGGTGATTCTTAATTGGATATAATGGGACTTAGGGAAGATCAGTAAGCCCTAGATAAGAATCGAATTAATTTGATTGGGATTTCATTGATTAGAATTATGATAATTAAATGGAAAGAAGTTTCAGTTGCGAGATTCATGTGTTGGATTCTAATTTGTATGTATGAGGATTAAGGATACGTCCAATAGGTGAAAATGTTATATTATTTGGGTATCCTTAGGCTTACAAGAAGATTCAATCCTAGGTGAAAGAAGATGTGTTTATAAGAGATTAGAAACAATCAGTTACAACCCTTATTAAAGGAAAGTTTAATTCATTGTAATTCAGGAGATAAGATGATATGGACCAGTGGGATATTATTGATTTCTTACTGAATAAAAATATTGATGAAAACCTATTTAAACCTTGAGTAATGAGTGAGACTCTGGATTAATTAAATTAAGGAAGTAAAGTCAATATATTTTATCACGTAGGATTTAAGAGATATAATGCTATGTATGGGGACTATCTTAGGGTAGTGTGAGTACCTTGTTGATATCATATCTATAGGTAGATGATAATTCCTATTTGATTGATTGATGATTTATGTGTATGACATACCTAGCTTACTTGCTATCGATGGGAGGTTTGCGTGTGAGGGCAGTCATATCCTGATGAAGCCATGGGATCTTTGATTTTTCGCTCGAGTACATAGGTCTATGAAAGACTTATCGGGGAGTTGGTAATTCCGCTAACTATGGGAACGTAGGTATGTGCGTGACCCGTGGGTATGAGAACTATGTTCACCTCCGATTTTTGTGTTGATGTTTGTGGTTCGAGGAATCCTAACTGAACCTTTAGTCCCCTATTCGACGACCTGCGATACTGGGATGTGATAGTAGAGTAATGCATGCACCACAGCTATGACTCAGGGTGTCGTATTATATATGTATAATGAATTAAATGAATGTATATATAGTGGCTGATCAATCTACTGTGTGAAAATTGTATATGACGGTAAATAGAGAAAAAATAATTGAATTAAGTTAATGAATGTTTATTCTTATAGATTTGAAAAGATTAAATTCATATTAATAAGAAACATATATGAATGATTATACTACGTATGGTATGGGACATACGGGGTTATGATATGGGATATAATCATATTATGGAAACTGGTGAGGAGGAACCATTAGCTAGGAGGTTAATAGGAAACGTTAAGTGTGCACTCTAGCTGAGAGGTGAGAATATCAAGTGAGAGTCTGGTTACTAACATGTACATAGTAAATGCTTAATTGCACTTGTTAAATACTTGTTGTTTTCAAAATTATTTTACATCGGGATCTGACCCGTTTCCTTGCGTAGTCTCTTTTCTATTGTATCTTCTATATCAGGTGTCCAGCAGTACAGATGCCAACCTTAGAGAATTATGACGAGCTATGGAGCTATGGAGTATTGCTTAAATGCCTATCTTCATTTGATTCATAGTGTTCTTTTATTTAGGGCATGTCACCCAAAGGAATTCAGTTATCTCCTTTCTATCAGAGTCAAGATATTCTTGTATTCGTGACGTTTTAATACATTTATTATTGTTGGGATTACTGTACTGGATTATTATGTGGGAATGTTTATTCCAATTGCTTTTAAATTCTTTTGTGTTAACTGTTCGGTTATCACTATTGTAGAATAAAATGTGTTGTGTTATTCTTAAACTAAAAATGGATTTTGTTGAATTAAAATTTGGAAAGTTTTTAACACCAGCTTAATTGGGTATTGGGTGAGTTGTAAATGTTTTCGATAGTGATGCTAAGAATGAGCCAACTGTATATTCTATTTTAATTTGGTATGGTATTGGCCACCCGATATTTAATTAGACGGGGTGTTACATGGCCGACTGTCAAAGGGGAATATTCTAGCATATTTTATCATTAAATTCATAGGAAACCAGCCTACCGCTCAGTTAGAAGTTGAGCAACCGACTGAACAGGAAGAAAAATTCTTTGACTGGACCTTTTACGTCAATGCCATCTCCAACTACAAAGGGGAAAGAGTGGGTATTATATTGGTTGCCCCAGAAAATAATGTGCCTTAATAGGGGATCTGATTGGGATTTGAAGCCACCAACCCGAAGAAAAATACGAAGCACTGATCGCCGACTTGTGTAAAGAACAACTACTGGAGGCAAAGTGCCTTCGGGTATTTGGCTACTCAAAGCTAGTGTCCAAACAGATTAGTGGGGATTTCAATGCTAAGGATGAAAGGATGGCAGCTTACCTCGCTGTTATAAGGGGACTTATGGCAAAGCTTGATAAAATTGATGTTCAGCAGTTCCACATGGGGCGGAACAGTAAAGCCGATGCCTTAGCATCTCTAAGTTCTTCCACTGGATATGATTTAAAGAGAACCATTCAGATAGAATTCCTTGTACATCCGAGCATAAATTAATCAGTCGTAGCCGAACAAGTCCTCTACATTGAAAGGCCATGCAGTTGGATGGATCCCATCATAACCTATTTACGGAGAGACATAGACCAGACGATAAGAGGTTGGCGCATTAGATAAGAGTTTAGGCTACTCGTTTTCACTTATCTTTTGAGGGAAAACTCTATAAAAAAGTCTTTTACTGGCCCTTAACTCCAATGCGTTCACCCAAAAGATGTCGAGCATGTTTCTACTGAATTTCATGAAGGCATGTGTAGGAGTCATGCAGGAGGAAGATCATTGGCTTTCCCAATAATTAAAGAAGGATACTGGTTTCCATACATACAAAAGGATGCTATAATTTACATTCACAAGTGTGAAAAGTTCCAGAATCACTCCCCTATGGTCCACCTATCGGCTAGTGACCTCAACTCATTAATCAGCCCATGGACTTTTGCCTAGTGGGCTTAGATATTGTAGGGCCACTGCCTACCGCATCTGGCAATCGAAAGTATTTACTGGTCGACACTAACCACCTTATCAAATAGGTAGAGGAAGAACCACTTGTAAACATATGAAACTCTTATATAATAAGGTTCATATGAAAGAACATCATCACTCGCTTTAGGATACCAAAAATGATCATTACTGATAATGGTACGCAGTTTAAAAGTGGCTAATTTCAAGGCTTTACAATGAGCATGGCATCAAGCATCACTTTAGATCTGTAACATATCCCCAAAGCAACAGGCAACGTGAAGCTTCTAACAAGACAATGATCGATGGACTGAAAAAGTGGCTGGAAAGAGCTAAATGCGTCTGGGTAGATGAACTACCCCACGTTTTATGGGTTTATTGTGAAACTCCCAAGAAATCAACGAGGGAGACCCCCTTCGTGCTCGCCTATGGAATGGATGCGGTCATCCCATTGGAACTAATTCTCTCCACTATAAAAACCACATTTATGGACCAAGGACTCAATGATGAAGCATTACAACTAAACTTGACTTAGCTGATGAACGACGAGAACTGGCACTAGTTAAGTTGGCATCCTACCAACAGCAACTGGCCAAATAATACAACTAAAAAGTCAATTCGATGAGGTTTCTTATAGGGGACTACATCCTGAGAAAAGTCCTCGACAATGTTGTAAGACCATTAGACGGAAAACTGGGACCAAATTGGGAAGGACCTTTCAATATTATAAAGGACGACCTACAGGGAGCATATCACATGGAAACGCTGGAGGGCAGGGAGATACCAAGGGCCTGGAATGCTGCCAACCTCACGAAGTTCTACTTTTAGCCTTCTATATCTTTTATTTTTAGCAGCATTAGTTTAGGAAAATTTTCGTTTACAAACTGATGTTGCTTTTTATTTATCATCTTAATCAATAAATGACGATTAGCCCACGCATTTTGAATATCTTGGTTGTCTAATGTCTCTTCATTGCACCTCAATACGCATCTTTTCCAAGAAATATACTTTCATCAAATCATAACGAAACTCTGGGATTATAGCAAGTTGACCAACTTTCTCTAGTCAAGGAATCTCATATGCCAAGAACAAACAAAGCTCCTATTATTACAACAGTGTGATAGACCTGTTCCAATAAAGGAAGATCTAAAATATATTAAGTAAGTTTTATAATTAACCTTCCTTAGGTCTTTGTTTAAAACACAATTGGCCTCCTAAGTTGCTCCAGAAACAATAAAAGACCTACAGGGGATCCTTAGGCAATAAAGCCAACTCATATTGGTCTCCAACTGAGGTTGGATAAAAAATCCTACTCGGGCGGATGTCCCATTAACCAGATGCATTCTCATCATTGTCCTACTTAGGCCTAAGGAAGTGTGATGACATGACCTAAAAGTTAAAGTGGGCAAAATGATATGGATAAGGCATATTGGACTAGGAGAATGTTCAAACACGAGATAACAAAAACTCAACATCATTTAGTCAGTTAAAAAGCCCAAAATGATTAAAAATTTATACTGATCATTCATACTATGTTCAGTCCTATCAAGTAATTTATAGGTCAAATAATAATGTCGAGAAATCAACAAACGAGGTTAACACATATTTAGTCAGCACACGCTCAAAACATAAATAACCAATTGCACCTTTTATTAAAAATTATATGATTACAATTACATCAACAGGCCAAGAAATACTTAAAAACCTAAGTTGGTCCAGGGCGACGAGCGAGGTAGTCCGCCACTTGAGCTCTTTGACTATTATTAGGATGAAGAACTAAGTCTTCTTCAGAGCCATCTGGTCAAGGCTCCATAAGCTGCACACGAATGGAATCTATTGGGATCCAACGGTCATGCCTCGAAAAGGGATTCTGCCTACTGGATGGGTAAACAGTTTGATAGTTATACCACAAGGAGGATTCCTTAGGAATTTTCAATTCCTTTAGGAGCACTCAGCCATCCTCTAGAAAAAGCGATGTCTTCAGCCTCTTTTAGTCTTATCGGGGCATTTATCCAACCTTGGTCATGACCATCAGCCAAACCTGTCGGGCCCCCTTCGAAACAAATGCCTTAATCGTGTGACATCCCTCTAAAGACCAGCAGCGATCACATAAGCTCATCGATTGTATTCTTTTAGCTCGACAATCTCCCTCCTGGAAGCTTGATGGTCAGTTTGAGCGACTCCAGCCGATAACTAAGAGGATCCTTGCAGCATAAGGGGGAGACCAGATGGAGTGTTTTCCTTAAATAAGAAATATCTCTTCTCAAAGAATCATTCTCTCTCTACAAAAACTCCCCCACCTGGTTGACTTCGAACGCATCCAGAAGCTTTGCCTTCAAGGCATTCATCTCCTCCTACACTGAGGAAGCAATTTCCTTCATCTCCTCGAGCTTATCTTCCAGCCTAGCGACCACCTCAGTTTGATCTTTATAGTCCTAATTTCTTACCCTGAGGGATTTATAGATCCTTATAAAGCCTCTGCGCGCTTGAACATTTATGTTTAGACCAAGAACATGGCCTAGGAAGGAGTTAGCGGGAATGTATTCATCTAAATCAATGGGCTACCATCAACAAGACAAACAGTAAAAGAAATAAACATCAATAATAAAATAAAAAATTTCTTTACATTTAATCAAAAGATAGGCACAAGCCAGTACAAAGGAAGGAAATTTCTTTACATTTAATCGAGCCTTTTTTGAAGCATGCTCATGGGATATAGGCAATTTGGCGCTCAATGGATTCATACGCCGCCTCCCAACCTTCATGTACCCACTCTCCTGGGCGGTTGTTGCTTTCCCCTCTAGCTTGTACACCTTGGAGGCTAACTCTTTGATCGCCTCAGCCACTACCAGCTTATCAGAAATCATGGAATTATAGACTTCTCAGAGGTTGGAAAACCCGTTCGTCGACTTTTCCCTCTCTTGATCAAAGGTTACTTTTATATCAGCCAAATCTTTCTTAGAAGTCTTTAGAACTTCATCTATCTCCACATACCTCCTTGACAGATCGACCCGACCACGGAGAAATACAGTATAGTCAGAGACAAACTTCAAATCAGAAGAAACACCGATTAGTGTGAGATAATTTAAGAGGACAAGGAATAAAGAATATAGTGATGAAAAAACTCACCACAGCAAGCCCCTGAGCAAATTTAAGGGCTAACTGGTCTTATCCCATGATTGTTGATCGCCTATGATCAGTTGCGAGCACTGCCTTCTCTAGCAGCATATGAGTAAGATGGGGGGCAGTAGCTATTGAAGCCCCATCAACTACAATAACAGATAGCACCATTGAGACCTTTGAGGCTTGTGCCTTTTTCTTTTCCTCCTCTCTCTTTCTCTTTTATTCTCTTTTTCTTTCTCTCTATCGCTTCTCCTCCTCTTCTTTCTTTCATCTCTCCACTTCACTCTCTTGAGTTCTTATCCTGGAACCACTAATGGAGTCCCTAGCTTTTTGCTTCACAAACTTCATCCTCTTATACAACAGGTCGTCATCATCCTGAATTAAGTTCCTTCTCCTTAAAGGAGTCATTTCTTCCTCGCTTCTCTCTCCCTCACTACCTTCTTCACTACCCTCCTCGCCTTCTATAAAATCCTCTCTCGAGTTTCTCTCCTCCTCCTGCTCTAAATTAATGGTATTAGAAGCATCACCAACCTCTTCTTCTGGAATATCCAAATGAGGAATTGTATCTACTAGATGAGCAATGAAGCTGGAAGCGGTGTTCTTATACTCTAAAAAATGTAGTTGGTCGAGGATGTTCACCCTCAGCAATAGCATCCCTTATCTCCCAGGCTTTTATAAGTTTAGCAGCTCAAATTTCGTGAAGAGCAGGTTCCTGGTATTTAGCCTTTACTGGAAAAAAAAGGAGAAACACTAGAAGAAGAATAGACAAGGATAGGAAAATAAATAATGGAAAAAAAGATGGTGATAACAACCTATGTACTCCTCCCCCAAAATAGGGATCTATGGTACCCTATACCTTACGCCCTCTAATTGGAGAGGATACTGCCAATTTCTAGCAATGAAACCTTCAAACCAATAATCTTTATGGGAATCAAGTAGATTTACTACCAAAATCCTATCGGGACTTCTTGCTTTTAAGCACAGAAGACCCCCACTTGTGCGAGAGAAAGTATAATAGTAGTAAATCTCAGCTAATCCTAAATTGGTAGCATAAAGTTGGTTTATCCTATGAACTCCATTGACAATCTTCCACACATTTGGAGAAAATTGGACTGGAATAATTTTGAAGTATTTAAAAAAATGTAAGAATAGAGGACTGGGGAAAAATGTTAAACCCCTTTGGGAAACCAAGAGCACATAAATCCACTGACCATCATCTAGATCATGGACATTCTTGGGTATTGGCATATATTCTATATCTACCCAGTCAGGAATATTATAACATTTTCTAAACTCGGGCAGAGATTTGTCATCAAGCATCACCATTAGAAAAACACAAAAAAACTAGCTACAATAGAAGAATGATTCTTAGGAACCTAAGAAAGCATTGATTTTGAACAACGAAAGTAATAAGTGAAGCTTAAGAACACAATATGCGCTAGAACGCCCAAGGATGATGAACTAAAGATTAAGTTTTTCCCAACAACTAGTTTCAAGCACTCAAATGTTATTCTACACTTCTTGAGAAAGATTTGGCGCTTTAATTTCCCACAAAAATACAAGCGCTTACCCCATGTTTCAACAAGTTACAAACATACCATTGCAGACGGTGCTGCATTTTCGGACTCATTTAAAACCCATTAGCCCATGTAATAGTCCAAAGATTTTAGGGGCAATTATGGTAACCCATTTATTCTCAGCCCGCGAAAGTAGCCGACCAACCCCAACAGATCTAAAAGGATGCCCGGCCTAAATCGTGAAATTAAGATACATGTATGTATTATCTAAACTGCTCCAGGACCAAGTCAATCCCTAAAATTCCTATGGATATATTTAGGGGATTCATGGCTCATCCCATCATGGACATCGTGGAGTTATATGGGCAACTGAAATTCTACATCTATAAATTGTAACCCTTGGCCCGGGGTATAGGGGCATGTAACCAAGCATATTGAGAGATACTTAATAAAATAGTAGACATCTTCGTGGACATAGGCAAGTTGTCGAACCACGTACATAGTTGTGTTGTAGGTGTGATTGTATGTTTTCTTGCTTAATTGTGATTGTTCTTCGTAAATTCTTTATTGCGATATTTTTTTTGTACCACACTATGTATAAGGAAAAAAATCATCGAGCTACCAATCTCACAAAGATTTTTTTAGTTTTTATTTATTTTTGAAAGACCCATCTCACAAATGCCATTTACGAAAGCTTTAAGAAAAAAATATAATTCAAATTATGTAGCTTTACACTATTTAATTAAAATATATTGTCTTTTTTCGTAAGTAAATATTTTGGATGATTATATTAGAAATTATTAAATTGTATCAATAATTTTTGTTGAGTTAAATTTAAATTTTAAATTAATTTTTATAAAATTAAGATCTCGATAAATAAGTCTTATTTACATAAGACATTTATTCATTGGTCCTATCAAAACAAACTTTCTTAATTGGTGATATTCATACATGTAGTGAATATGCCTTACATGTTTTATAATTGGTCCTATTGGAGTAAAAAAAATCATTTAGAGCATAAAAATCATATTTGAATAGGCACATGATTTGTTAAAAGTTAGGTACTTTCGTGTTTGGTCATAATTGTTCGTAAGGGTCATGATAGTTTGTGCAAGGTCTTGGTCGTTTGAAAAATGCATGTTTTTTGTGAAAGGGTGTGCTTATTCGAAAATGGTGCTTCATATCTTATAAATTGATCACTCCTCCCTCATTTTTAAGACAAAAAATTTCATGAGTCTCATATTTATCTTTGACATTCATTTGAGTATATTCATTAAGATAGTTTAACATAGTATTGTGTTTGCCGGTTCTCAGAGAATTATTCGAAAAGAAAATCGATTATATCATTCGAGGCAATCGCTCATCAACCTTAGTCACCATAAAGAGAACAAATTTGTCATAAGGAGATTGTGAAAAATACAAATTTATTCTTCTATTTTGTAAGAGTCTATCTTCTTACTCATCTTCTCATTGTATTTGAAATATCAAAATAAGTATAATTAATAATTCCACATTATTATTTTGCAATTCATATGGATAATAATATTAAGAAAAAATTTCATGTTTTCTATTTTATACTTATTGTGATTAAAATTTATGCGTAAATTTCAATATCAGTATCTTTTGATTTTGTTCGTTAATGCTATGAATATTTTTAGAATCAGTTTTTAGTTGATTTGAAAATAGAAAAAATATGAGTGGAATAATTATTTAATTTACTTGTTCTAGCATGTTTGTATAATCTTAAGTGTAATGAATTAATAGTGATATAACAGGAATTTGATGAATCACTGTTTATTTAATACACTTTTTTAGCTTAATTCACTAGTCGGTAAATTTTTAGGCACTAGTCAACCAACATATTTATGGGACACTAAGATCTCTCTCGCTTAATGTATGCCCGATTTTTAATAATGTTGTATGTGGTTAAATCATATTGTATGAGATTGAATGAACACAATACTATCAGATAATTAATTTATGTCAAATTAAATGTCCCATATGCACACAGATAGGATGTGCGTGGTTCAATAATGTACCTACGTCAACGGAAGGTTCTACTATTTTACTGATCTTATAATATATTGCTACATAGTCTATCTTCTATTAATTACATCTACCCTTTTCTCATAAGTTCAACGCTTTCATTTATAAGAGAACCTAGGAGAGTCACAAACTCTTAGACCACTATCGCAATTATCTTAAGTTGATCGTATTATCTCCTTTATGATTATCACATGTTAGTTTCTTCATAATGCTTATTCATGTGATAATGACGGTTGATTGGATCAGGAGGCCATATGATACTTATTCATAACTTGTGGACTATTTTCCTTTAAATACGCTCACAAATCTTTGTTGTTAATTGGAATTGTGGTTATTTATTTTAGTTTAGGAGAATTCAAATTGAGGTAGCGGCTGATCCAGTCGCTCGATTGTACGCTAGTAAAAGGTATGGAGGTAATTTATCTTGGAAACAAAAATTCATTTTCCTATTCAAATTGAGGGGATTATGGTCATGTTTCCCACTTATTTGGAGGATACTCTTATCATTTTCCCCACTGCACTGAAGGGTCATCTTCTTTTCAATCTGTCATTTTAGAGATCATGCATCTAATGATGGACTTTGCCTAAGGACACCATCCACACCACTAAACTCTTTTCCCCTGCCATTTGGACTTCACATTTCAAAAAAAACTTCAAGAGAACAACCTTGTTGGTGCTTCTTCATTTTTTGTAAGTCATTCTCTCATGCTTGTTTTTATTTTTCTATCATTTTTTTTATTTTCTTTGCATGTAGTGAGTGTAAGCCATGGTGTGTATTATTGTTAAGAACAGCATTGAGACCTTTAAACAGTATTATATTCCTGGATGGGTGATGTTCGAATTGATGTATGGACCCATGGAGAATTAAAATGTTGATGATGATCATTGGATGTTCTCTCAGTTTGTGGCAGAGGCAGAGATCAATCTTCCCCCAAACCTCCTCTTTTTTGAGTTCAGTAAATATTTTAAGGTGGCTCCCACTCAGCGTTCCCCCAATAGATGGAGAATTAGTAGCATTGGGTATCCTAGAGATTTATTATTATTATTTATGGGTTTTAACATCTAAGAAAGTCTATTATTTAGAGGTGAAGAGAGATGAGATAGACCTTGTTTATCTCTCCGACTCCAACAAAGAGTATTGGTTCCATGTCTTTTGGGTGAAAATTGGGTATATCTTCCCATTGTTGAGGTTGATGAGCCATATAATGGCCCAGATGCCATAAATGGGGGTTTGAAATAGGTTGATATCATCCCTTGGGGCCCATATAATCCTATTGCAAAGCTTTTTTTACTTTTGTTTGATTTCATTTGTTTGATTGTTGTTATAATGCTTTGCCTCCCTTTAACTATGCAGCTTCTTGAAAAAAAATGGAGCCTATGCCTGAAGACGTGAACTTCGCTGATATGAAGAATTGGCGATCAAGAAAATTTTGGGTGATTATGATCATCTGATATTGACATTTTTTCTTCTCTCATACACTTCTTCGATCATATCCTTGATTCGTATCGAATATTTCATTTAATTACCCTCGAGCTTATGCATTTTAGCTCCCTCGGGTACCTTAATTCCTATATATATGCTGGTTAACTATACAACCTCCATTTTATATGTTAACATGTTATATGCGGTATAAATGGGATTTTTTAGGTATTTAGGTGCTTGGCGTGAAGTTTGGTCGCTTTTCGAAAAAATTTAGTTGAATATTGCATCTTCGGGGGCATTTTAGTAAATTCAAAATTCAAGTTTTAATCCCGAACCATTCATGAAAGTTTAAGCCCTTTGATTTCTCTTCGGGTGGCCACTGACTGTTCATGATTACGATATATAATGAAGGATTTATGGCATTTTTAAGATGGTTTTTACTTTAATCGCACACTCAAGGGCACATTCAAGGGAAATTTTAGTCATTACATATTTTGGTTTTTTGGCCTAATGTCTTCTTGTATGTTTTATCCCTCTTAGTTATCTTTGTGTAGCCTCCAACTCTGCCTAATTCCGAGTTATAACGAAGAAGTACGGCATTTTCCGTAAAGTTGGACAAAGCTGCAGAATTGAAGACCTGTAGAGGCGAATCGATTCGCCCAGGGGAAAATCGATTCGCTTTGCACCAGAAAGTCCGCAAATTTCATTTTTGGTGGGGGTCTTAGTGGGGTATTTAGGGGAAAACTCTCCTTAAGTGGAAAGATCATTTTTAGACTTGAGACATTCATTTTCTCTTAGTTTTTAGACCTAGAGAGCTCATTTGGGGATTTTTGTTGGAGACCATCCCCTCTCCTCCATTTTCTTTGTGTAATTCCTCCATTAATGTAAGTTTACTATTCATTGTCACTTTTGCCTACTTTTCTTATCTTTGTTCATTTTTATTCCATGATTTATTTATTATTTCTTACCTAGATTAATAGTGTAGTTAATTTTATTAGTGTTAATTCAATTAGTGTGCTTTAATTAATTAGTTGATTTTATTTATGTCATTAATTATGTGTAGCGGTTAATTTAGTCTAGGTTGTGTCGGATTGAACTCACCTAGGGCTGACGGGTTGCTTTACTTTGGTGATGGTTTCTCACGGGTTTATTTCGAGTGGGTTGTCCTAGTTAATATGCCTAGGAGATTTAACGGGATATATCACGTACACCCCGTATTTACGACCTTGCGTGCGTAATTTTCGGGATATTTGTTGACGTCAAAATTTCAGTAGGCTTTTATGAGAATTTAGGGGTGTGACAACCCTTGATTTAATTAATTGACGAAGCGAGACTCAATCTTAACATGAACCCATGTAACCATTTTATACTAATTAACTCGGGGTGAGGGATATTCGACACAACCTATAGTTTTTATTCGCTTTATTAATCATCGTTTAATTTATTCATATCTAGATTAATCTTTTCTCTTTATTTATCTTTTCCTTTTAGTTAGCAATGCCTTTTACGCTTTTTTTAGAAGTATTAAATCAATTAAATTCTAGCAACTCGTCTCTGTGGATTTTCGATACACGGACTTGGTGGCTATACTCCCTTTTTGAGTGTAGTCATAAGTTTAAATTTTTTTATTAAGGCGGTGAACAGAAAACAACAACCGTCGTTTGACACGTGCTACATTTCACCCTTGATCAATCCTCCATTGGTTAGCTAGTAGACAGACAACCTAAGATCCTTGAGGGTTACACAATCCTTCATGTGGTAGTGCTTCTAGTGATTTGACTCCTTTAATCCCCTTAACCTTTCTTTCATTCATGATGTTGACCTAAGTTATTTTGAGGTTGGCATAGCCCAAAAAAGAAAAATATCTAACCTCGTGGTGAAGAACTCTTACCCCACTACTCCTACTGATCGCCCTGCTAAAATAAAAAAGGTTGGGGAGTTTCTGACCTTATTTCTTTAAAAGACTCCTAATCAAAGCACAGGCTCATACGAAGAAGAATAAGATAACTCACAGCGTTATCACTCCCCCCCCCCCCCCCCCCCCCCCCCCCACATCTACTTCAGGGGAAATTATTCTTGGAAATGGAAAATCCCCTACAAATGGCTATATTTCTAAACAACCAATGTTACCTCTTAGGCTCCTAGTGGGCGCTTACATCCCAACAGACCAAACCTTGGTCATTGGACTGACGTCGTAGAGGTTGGCCATGCACACCTCCCACGATCTATCACTTGTAAGTGTGGAACTCTTCCTTCTACTCTTTGTGAATTTTGATTTATTGATTTGTGTTAAGCTCATTGTGTACTTTGCTCCTTACCGTTCATTGTGGACTTTATTAACCTCCTTGATCGGGGTATCGATTAAAATAAGTAAGTTTACGACTGGGGGGTTAAAATTAGTGAATCTCAAAAGGACCTTACTCTGGCAAAGGGAAAGATGACTAAGGGGGAGGCCATATGAATACCTCCCCAGTATAGTCACCAAATATAATAAAGTAGCCAATTTTGCAGCGATACCGAACTTTTAGTGTATTTTGACTTGTGTTTAGGATCCGATATTCACTAACTGCCTGCATATCCATCGAAATGGAATGAAAGTCAACTTAGTTCATTTGCGTGGTAGGTTCGTACTATTCGGTAAAAAAAATCCATTAAGAGAGATGGAGAAGAGAGTTAGGGATGAGAATCCCTTCAACCATATTATTATTATCCGATTCTAGAGAGGGGAAGAGAGGTTCTTAAACTTGCTCTTGTTAACCAAATGATAAATCCCTTGTTCCTAAGGAAAGAGGGAATGTTCCACCCAAATGAGCCCATGTGTTCATACCACGTGTCCACAGAAGGATGGAGACACATGTACTTATTTGGGTGAAATTTACACCGTAAAATATGTTGCACCCTCCACATTAGACAAATCATCTGATTAATGCATTAATAAAATAAAACATATGTTATTTATGTCTGGGTGATGGTCGAACTGGTGTATGGACCCACGAACCGTTACAACGTTTATTATGGCCATTGGATGTTCTCTTAGTTTGTGGTGAGGTAGGGATCATTTTCCCCCCAACGTAACCTATTTCTCGAATTCTATAAATATTTTAAGGTGGTTTCCTCTTAGTGCTCCTCCAATACATGGAGAATCATCAATGGAGTCAATCTCCAAAATGAACTATATGGATCCATTTTACGTATCCCAGATATTTACTGTTGTTATATATCGGTTGTGACCTATATAAAAGTCTATTACTTGGAGGCGAGGAGAGCTGAGAGGGCCCTTGTTAATCTTCTTGACTCCAATAAGGAGTATTGGTTACATGGCTTTTTGGCGAAAATTAGGAACATATGCCAATTTTGTAGGGTGATAAGACATGTAATGTAATGCCCCGCATTTTTTAGTATTAAATTGAAGTTATATTGATTTAACTAAAATTGTAAGAATTATTCAGATGAAATAATTGTATTTATATTTAATTTAGAGTAATAATTAAACGAGTAGGTTTAATTTCATTAGAGTATTTATTTTAAATATAAAATTTAGTAGATGTTACAAGTGTTATGATTTTATGGTATGTCGGCATATTGCAAATAATAAAGATAGTCGCAAATATTGATGACTCGTTGATTTAATTAAGTCGTATTACGGATATACGTATATGATAATGATGGAAGATACAAATAAATGTATAAACTGTTTATAGACTTTTAAATGTGATTATATGACTTAAATATGCATTATAAGTGTTTAAAAATGTACCTATGGGATGGGTAGGACCTTGGGTGGAGTTTGGGGTCAAACCGGATATGGATAGAAACTTTTGTAGGTGCCTTAGTTTTGATCCATTAGGTAAGTTGGAATTTAACCTAATTAAAATGATATCTAAAAGAGGTTAGATCAGCCTTAGGGTTCCATAACCACCCCACACTACATTTGGAGGCAATACGAGAAGGGAGAAATCACCCATGAGGAATAAAAGAGGAGTTTTCTCTACACTTTCAGGCAAAGATTCTCTTGCCAAACTTATTCATTTTGTTAAAACTTTATTTTTATGTTGAATCCACGTTTAGATTTGAGGTTAAATCTTATTTATTACAACCATGTTAGGACGCTTGAATAATCTTGAGTTTTTTATGATATTTATAAGCTAGGGTGCTAAATTCGTGAATCCCCGTGATAGATAATGGAAATGGGTTGTTTAATTTAGATTAATCATTGCTCAATATCTTTTAGAATAAATTTTAGAAATATTGGTTTGATTGTTGAAGATTGATGACGAGAAGTTTAGGCATTTTTGTATGGAAAATTTCTGGGAATTTTAATATGCATGAATGTTAAGATTTGATGAACTTGAGATTTAATTAGTTTTGTTGCAAGGTTTAATTCTTTAAGTATAATCTTGAATTTGATGTTCTTATACCCTTCTAATGATGTAAAGAAGGTTAGAAACATGTTCCTATACTTCCCTTGGGTTAGGGTATCGATTGGGTGCAATTTTGGAGTTTTTTTTTGGCATTAATAGAAGTTTTAGAGGCCTCATCTTCGTCTTAGTCCGTATTGATTTTTGCCCAGAATCAAATCGATTCGGCCTAGTAGTGAATCAATTCGGATCATGAAATTTTAGATCTTTTCGTTACGATCATGTGAGCGCCGAAATCATATTTTTTTTAATTAGTTATGATTTTTCTATGAAAGGGAATGGGAGACCATTTTCGTTCAAGTGAGGGATGGAGACTTATCCCAAGATATTAATGATATGTTTTTGAACTTAAATACTTAGTCTAATCAGGATGGTACGTAATATCCTTCCATGTGTAGTATCTTAGATTATAAGTTAACACTTAATTAAAATAATTCGTTATAAGTTTCCGGATTAAAGTAAAGAATATGACGTGTTACAAGACTGAGGTCACGATTGGGGCAACAATGATAAGACCCCAAAAGATACGATAACAATAATATGATTAAAATGGTTTAAGTTTAAATAAAAGAAGTGATTAGTAGAGATAAGTTTAATACTTGAGAGTATGATTGATGGGTATCTTCCTAAATTTGTTATCATACAAAAAACACTAAGAAGAAATGTTTCCTAAGCCTAGTGGGCTAAGTCATGATGGTTGGTATCGTTTGTGATAGTAGTTACAGTGTAACTACCTATACATATTACTTAACTCATTATATGTACATATAAACCTTATTGTAAAGGAACAAGAAGTAAATAATTATTAATAACCTAGAAGGATTAAATGCTGAGCAAAGAGGGAAACATGCTGAAATCATTAATTATTTTAAGAAGGTTAGTTTGGAGATAACTATACCTATATATTTTTGGAGAAATAAATGATGAAGTAAATTTGATTATTAAATCTACGAGGCGATATATGGGTCTTAATAGTTAATTAGGGAGTAGTCATAGGATAGGGACTTAATATGGGTTATGTAATAACTATCTAAAATGTCATGGTTAAGCCGAGAAGGTTATATTTATATGGATGGACATTCCTTGGGTAAAAGTAGTTATAGAGTAATTAATTGTATATATTGGATGATAGTATGTAATATATTATTTTGTGTGGACATACCTGGGTTCATGGACCATCCTATTGATTGGGATGCGCACGTTCGAGATCGAAGCATATTTCAGCATAGTTGGGCTAAGTGTAGTGTTAGGTCATATTGTAGGTGCTACGTAAAAGTGCCATTTACGAGAGGTAGGTGTAGATGCTGGGATCATTTATCACCGCTGGGTATATTGCATGAACTGGTGTACCATATAGGTATCGCCCCACTTTCTTGCATGTTATAGTTACCCGTGTTGGGATGAGGGACTCTTCCAGGTATTATCGATAGAGCATGAATTGGACATTGAAGATATGTCTTCGTTTGTCGTACATATATATGCGAACATATATATTTATCTATATACACATTTGGGTGTTCCTTGTATGAGAATGAATTCTTATAGTCTATAGATGTATACAATTCGTAATGATAAAAAAGTCAGATTAACATAGCGAGGTGGATAATTGGTAACGAAAATAAATTTTAATGGTCTAATGCGGTAGACAATTATTAATGAGAATAATAATTGGGGAGTCTAAGAATGTAGATGGTAATTAAAGAGAATAATTGGTGTGAATTAAAAATCAAATAGTCTAACGAGATAGACTAATGTTAAGGAACATTAGATGACGAAAAAATATGCACTGGATTTATATGGAAATTTGTGGGCATCATTGTGAAGTTAATCCAGGAACTGGAGTATTAGTTGTAAACACTCAATTTTCATTGACGCGTAGCTAGATGGCTTTATCATTACATGTCAAATTAGACAATGGAATTCATAGTTAGTATTTGTTTGAGGTTACGAGTATAACTACTTCTAAATGAGCGGTGAGATACTCGATACGTGTGATCATTAACGGAGAGATGTGAAGTATGAGTTAGTTACATTTGGAATATTTATTGGTGAAGAATCCTTGCAACTTTAGGGCTCTGG
Source organism: Sambucus nigra (assembly GCA_949130495.1). Taxonomy (NCBI): domain Eukaryota; kingdom Viridiplantae; phylum Streptophyta; class Magnoliopsida; order Dipsacales; family Adoxaceae; genus Sambucus; species Sambucus nigra. The sequence continues at coordinate 300,848,282 of OX422207.1, read as the reverse complement.
CCTAAAATTATAAATGTCTTTCCCCCAGGTTTTCTCATAAACAAGGACAGCAGGACTGACGATAGATCAGACTTGTAGTTGCGTTGGACATAGAGGATTCCATTCCATTGATTCTAGTATAAGTTGTACTTATTAATTTGGTCATTTTATTTCATATCGGGACTTGTATGGGCATAAGCCCAAGAGTTTATTTATATCAGTTTGTTCATATTTTTATGTGGGGACCAGTTTTATTCTCAGCCCACAAGAGTAGCCAACCTGGACCAACAAATCTAGAAGGTTGTTCGACCCAAATCATGGGAGTAAGATACGAGTATGTGGAGTCCACGTCACCCCAAGACCATATCAATCCCCTATAATCTCAGGAAGATATTCAAGGGATTCTTAAACGTCGTGGAGTTACTTGAACTACTAAAATTCTACGTTTAAAAATTGTAACCACTGGCCTGGGGCATGTAACCAATCATATCAATAGATACTTAATAAAACAGTAGACCTCTCTGTGGACGTAGGCAAGTTTTCTAACCACATGCATAGTTGTGTTATGTGTGTGATTATATGCTTTCTTATTTGATTGTGATTGTTCTTCGTGAATCCTTTCATTGTGATATCTTTTTATACCATAATTGGTGACGTTTGTAGAAATGACCGTTATTCCTACGGGAACACTCACTAATTGAAAGACCGTAATGTTTCACCACAGTAGCGACATCCCTCAAGCCGGTGATTTTCAGGAAGAACCTGCCCCTTCTAGGGTGACGTCTAGAATTCGCTAACTGAATCCCAGGCTTCGCCAACAAAGGAAGCCTTATGAAGAGAGTCATGGACCACAAAGGTCCATGCATATTTCAAGGTTGGTCGATGCCTATGAGGCCAGACTTTAGAAATAAGAACATCCCATGCGTCGCCAAGAAGAGGAGAATTCTCACTTAAAAAGGTGACTAGAAATAATGGAGAGAGATATCCACAAAAATACAAGACGACATTATGAACAGACTCTTAGCCCTCGGGTGAGTGAATCTCACAACCGAAGAAAGAGCCCCAGGCATGGCCAAGGGAAAATTGAGAGGAACGGGTCAGAGGATGGTTAATTAGAATGACTACGGCCAGTTCGACGTCGTGGGAGTCCTGGTCGATAGAATAATGAAATCGGGAACTTGGTCTATAGGGAGATGGATCAGCACCCAAACCACGGAGGATCCAGATCCACACGAGTGATAGCTAGAAGATCTCTTAACACTCAAATAAAATCCAATTTTTCAAGGGAAATAGAAAAATAGGAGCCCCTAAGAAATTTGAAATCCCTAGATTCAAGATTTATAATTGGAAAACTAACCCTATCGAACATCTCCGGCAGTACAGGTTGGCCATGACCCTATCGAACAAAGGGACAAAGAAGAATCATTCCAAAAAGAAAGGAAACAAGAATGGGGGCAGGAATGGCTCAAAAAATTGGCAACAAGAATGACCCATCAAAAGCATTCCAGGTTGTTAACATAGTCTTCAAGGAATTGATATACAAAATCCTCGCCAAGATCAAGGAAGAGTGATTTTTCAAATGGCCCAAGAAAATGGGAGGAGATCTAACGAAGCGCCATGACGCATTAAGGTCTGCGTTTCATAAAGAAGACGATCACATGAATGAATACTATAAAGCACTTAAATCTCATCTCGAGGAGCTGGCCAGGCTAGTCATCTTAGCAAGTTCAAAGATAAGAAGGCAAACAAGATCACAGCTAATGGCGACCATAAGCCAGACAATGTCCTCGAGGACAAGAAGGGCCACGAGTTCGCAATAATTTATGGGGCATCAGACCTCAAGCAAGTATAAGGAAACTCTATTCGGATGGAAGTTAAGAACCTTACTGCCATCATGCAAGCTTTTCAAATAAACCCCGCCAAGACTCAGACCGAAAAGCATCGATGACTAGGAGACGTTGACTACAATAAACACATTGTGTTTATTAAAGATGACTTAGTTGGGGTAAGAACCCCACACCATCATGCATTAGTTATTACACTCAGGATAGCTAATTAGAATATTGACAGGTTGCTCATCGAACAAGGTAGCTCTTACGAAGTGATGTACCTAGACTTGTTCTAAAAATTAAAATTGAATATCGCTGACCTTAAAGAGGACATCATTCCGCTGGTCGGCTTTACAGAAAAGATAGCCATGCCACTGGAAAAGATAGTCATGTCAGTCAAGGCGGGAATTATTTCAAAGATGATCGAGTTTCTGGTAGTAGATATCGTATCCCTCTGTCATGCCATCCTGGGTAGAGGCTGGCTCCATCTTATGAAGGTCGTACCATCCTCATATTATCAGAAACTCAAGTGCATTACAGATCGGGGTTGGTCGATTTGTCTAGAAAATGCTTCAATACAGCCATCCACTCGAAGCATGAGAAGAAGAAATACGAGAGGAAAGTCCTGGATAAAGCCTAAGAAAAGGTACTGCCATCCAAATAAAGATTACGGTACTGCCGACTAGGGGTGGAGGAAATTAAGGTCCACCCTGCAAGTAGGGTCGTTGAAGACTTAGAAGAAGTTATAATCAAAGGAAGCACTCTTGAAAAGAAATTTTTTATCAGTACCTCTCTCACCGACCGAGAAATAAGGAACTGACTAGGTTTCTTCGAAGAAATATAGATATTTTTCCTTGGGAACCATACAAGCTCCCTGGTATAGATTCCATTATTGCATGCCATCGACTGCACATCGATCTAGCTTTTAAACCTCACTCAGAAGGCTCGTCAAACAGCACCAAAAAATGCAAAAGCAGTAGAGAAAGAGATAGGAAAATTACTCGATGAAAGTTCCATTCGAGAAGTTCAGTTCTCCATGGATATCCAACCCAGTCGTCATACCCAAAAGCAATGGAAGCTGGAGAGTATGTATTGACTTTACTGACCTCAATAAGGCCTATCTGAAAGACATTTTTTCTCTCCCAAAGATAAATCAGCTGGTTAATACCACTGCAAAACATGAAAGAATGAGCTTTCTGGATGCTTAAGGATACCACCAGACCAAGATAAGACCTCCTCCATAAGTCTTATTCGATTATATTATTACAAAGTCATGTCCTTCGTCCTCAAGAATGAAGGAGTGACTTATCATCGACTGGTCACCAGGATGTTTAGCAAAATAAAAGGGAGAAACAATGGAGGTATAAATCGACTACATGCTTGTCAAGTGTAAACTCAAGGGCGGATATCTCTCAGGCCTAGAAGTAACCTTTGAGATCCTAAAGAAATACCAGATGAAACTTAACGCTAGCAACTATTCGTTCGGTATCCAATCAGGAAAGTTCCTAGGATTCTTGGTTAGTAAAAGAGGGTTTGAAGCAAACCCGGATCAGATCGATGCCATAAGAAAAGTCCATCCCCCTCAGACGATTAGAGATGTCCAAAATCTTACCAACATGTTAGTCGTACTCAAACCACTTCATCTCTAAGTCTTCGGAGCGCTATTGGTTGTTCTTCTAATTATTGAAAAAAGATAAGGGCTTAGTATGGAACGACGACTGCTCTAAAGCCCTAAAACAACTCAATTCTTACCTCAGTAAGCCACCCTTGCTTGTGATTCCAAGAGAAGGTGACCCCTTATACCTTTATCTTATCGTGTCAGACCATGCTGTGAGATCCACCTTGGTATGCGAGAAGGAAGGAGGCCAACACCCGGTCTATTACGCAAGCAAGACGCTTTTGGATACCGATCAAGGTTATTTTCCCACAGAGAAGCTTGTCTATGACTTAGTGGTATCCTCGAGGAAGTTGATGCATTACTTTGAGGATCATTCCATCATCATGATCACCTCACATCCCCTCAAAGATATTCTAAGGAAAGATGACCTCTTCGGCCAACTATCTAGTGGTCGATAGAGCATATAGGATTAGATATACACTATTAACTAAGAACAACAATTAAGGGGAAAATTCCAACTAATTTTATTTCTGAATTCATGGAGAATCAGCCTATTGCCAGGTTAGAAATTGAACAGTCAACAAAAGAGAAAGCAAAACCCTTCGACTGGACCCTTTACGTTGACGGAGCCTCCAACTCCAGGGGGAAGGAGTAGGTATTGTATAAGTTACCCCAGAGAAGACTGTGCTCGAATAAGGGATTAGCCTAGGATTTGAAGCCTCTAAGATGAATAAGAAGTGCTGATTGTCGACATGTGCAAAGCACAATTGCTAAGGGCAAAATGCCTTCGAGTATTTGGCAATTTAAAAATACTGTCCAAGCAGATAAGTGGAGACTTTAGCGCCAAGGATGAGACAATGGTAGCTTACCTCGCTGTTATAAGGGGACTTATGGCAAAGTTTGATAGAGTTGATGTTCAGAAGTTCCCCAGGGGGTAAAATAGTCACGATGACGCCTTAGCAGATATAAGATCCTCTACTGACCCCGATTTAAGGATAACCATTCACATATAATTCCTCTCACAACCAAGCATCAACCAGTCAATCGTAGAGCAAGTCTTCCACATACAGAAAGTGCCCAGTTAGATAGATCCCATCATGACTAATAAACAGAGTGACACACTTCCAGGTAACAAGATATCGGTGCACCGGATAAGAGTCAAGGTTGCTTGCTTTCATTTATCTCCTAAGGGAAAACTTTTCAAAATGTCTTTCACTGGCCCTACCTCCAGTGCGTTCATCTAGAAGATGTCGAGTGGGTTCTTAGTGAAATTCATGAAGGCATTTGTGGGAGTCATTCAGGAGAAAGATCATTAGCCTTTCAAACAATCAAAGAAGGATACTAGTGGTCATACATGCATAAGGATGCTGGAATTTATGTTCATAAGTTTGAAAAGTGCTAGAAGTACTCCCCTATTGTCCACCAACTAGCTAGCAACCTCAAGTCATTGACCAACGCATGGCCTTTTGCCTACTGGGGCTTGGATATTTTAGGGCCTTCGCCTACCGCATCTGGAAATTGCAAGTATTTGTTGGTCTGCACTAACTACTTTAACAAATGGGTAGAGGTATAACCACTAGTAAACATTCGAGACTCTGATATGACGAGGTTTATACAGAAGAAAATCATCGTCCCGCTTTGGGACACCAAGAACGATCATTACTAACAATGGCACGCAGTTCAAAAGTGAATTCTTTCAGGGCCTTTGCGATGAGCATGGCATTAAGAACCACTTTAGTTCTATAGCATATCCACAGAGAAATGGGAAAGATGAAGATCCCAACAAGACAATGATCGAAAGACTGAAAAAAAGGCTGAAAAGAGCCAAAGGTGCATAGATAGACGAACTACCCCACATTTTATGGGCTTATCGTACAAATCTCAGGAGTGCAACGAGAGAAACCCCCTTCGCGCTCACCTATGGAATGGAGGCAGTCATCCTATTAGAAGCAGGATTCCCTACTATCAAAACCACTTTGGTCTACTAAGGCCTCAACAATGAATCATTACTCACTGAACTTTACTTATCTGATGAGCGGTGAGAACGGGCACTAGTTAAGTTGGCATCTTACCAACAACAATTGGACAAATAATACAACCAAAAACTCAATTCGAGGAAATTTCTAATAGGGGATTACGTCCTGAGGAAAGTCCTCAACAGTACTGTAAGACCATCAAACGATAAACTAGGAACAATTAGGAAGTAACTTTCAAGATAATAAGGGACGACCTATAAGGAGCATATCACTTAGAAACGCTGGAGGGCAGGGAAATACCAAGGGCCTGGAATGCAACCAACCTTAACAAGTTCTACATTTAGACTTCTATATCAATTATTTTTCAACATCATTAGTTAAGACAAATTTTTATTTACAGAGTAATATTGCCTTTTATTTATCATTTTTATTAATAAAGGTCAATTGGCCCTCGCATTTTAAACGTCTTGGTTGGTTAATATCGCTTGGTCGAATCTCAGTACGCACCTTTTCTAAGCAGTATGCTCCCCTCAAAACACAATTGTGTGCTAGAATTATATCATTCAAAACTATAATATGTGAAGCAAAGTTTACAATTAACCTTCCTCACGTCTTTGTTGAAAATAAAATTAGCCTCTTGAGTTGCTTTGATAATAATAAAAGACTTACAGGGGATCCTTAGGCAGTGAAGCAAACTCAAGGTTGGTCGCCAAATTAGGTTAGGTGAAAAATCCTATTCGGGTGAATGTCCCATTAACCAGGTAAAGTCTCGCCATCGCCCTACTTCGGCCTAAGGAAGTGTGATGACACAACCTAAAAGGTAAAGTGGACGAAATGGTATGCCTAAGGCATATTGGACTGGGATAATGTTCAAACACGAGATAACAAAAATTAACATCATTTAGTCGGTTAAAAATACTAAAATGATAAAGAGTTTATGTAATAATCATTCATACTATGATCAGATCTATCAAGTACTTTTTCGATCAAAAATTGATGAAAAACAATCAACAAATAAAGTTAGCACATGTTTAGTCAGGAAATGCTCAAAACATAAATGATCAGTTATCTCTGTCATTAAGAATCATATGATTACATTTACATCAAAAATACTTAAAGACCTATGATGGCCCAGCATGGCGAGCAAGGTATTCTGCTAATCGAGCTCTCCTACCATCATCAGGATGAGGAACTAAGTTTTCTTCAATGCCCTCTGGGTGTGGCTCTAAAAGTTGTGCAGGAATAGCATCTATTGGGATCTAAAGGTCATCCCTAGAGAAGGGATTTCACACAGAAGATTAGCGAATGGTCTAATATATATACCACAGGGCGGATTCCATAAGAAATTTCAATTTCTCAAAAACATTCAACCATCCCCAAGAAAAAGCAAGTTATTCGGCCTCTTTCAGTCTTGTTGGGACATCTGTCCATCCTTGGCCATAACCATCATCCCAGACCTGCCGAGGACACTTTTAGAATAAATGTCTTAATCGTGTGATATCCCTCTAGAGACCGGTAACAATCGCATAAGCTCACCAAACATCTTCTTTTAGATGAGCAATTTCCCTCCTGGAAGCTTGATTATCAATTTGAGCAACTATGTCAAACGATGTGGATCATCACAACACTAAAGGAGGACCATATGGAGTGTTTTCTCCGAGATGAGCAATTTTTATTCTTATAACATCATTCTCTCTTTGTAATAACTCCCCCACCTGGTTGATTTCATACACATCCATAAGTTTGTTCTTTCAAGCCATCCATCTCCTGCACAGAGGCACCAATTCCCTTCATCTCCTTGAGCCTATCCTTGATCTTAGCGACTACCTCAGATTAATGTTTGTAATACTGGTTTCTAGCCCTCATGGATTTATAAATCCTTACAAAATCTCAGCGCGCTTGAACACTAATGTTTGGACTAAGAATCTGGCCTAGACGGGAGTTAGCAGGAATATAGTCATATAAATTAATGAGATACAGTCAATCAAACAAGCAAACAGGTAGCAAGAATCAGTAATGAAACAAAAAGTTTGCTTTATATCTAATCGAAAGGCAAAAGCCATTACAAGTGAAGGAAAGAAGCAAAAAATACAATAGATGATCAAAAATAAGAACAAGGGCTAAATTCCTAGGAGGCCTCAACCTGGTCAGATATAGAGAGACCCTTCCCTTTTATTAGCAGCTTGGTTGATGAGGACCTCGTCTTCACTGGAACCTGGGGCAGCTCCTCCAACTAGAATACTGAACCCTCTGAATTAATTGATGAATCTCCTACAACAAGAGTGATAGCCTATAGGTCGTCATGAGTATCAGGTTGAGCGGACGAAGATACCTTAATAGGATTACGGCAAGGATGATGCTAGGATAAAAGGGGGAGTTAGAAATAACCCCAGTAACAGTTAAGGCTTGATCCCAGCCTTTTTTTAAGCATGCTCACCAAAGATAAGCAATATGTTGCTCAGAGTCATCGTACGTCGCTTCCCATCCTTCATTGTAGCCGCTCTCTCGAACGGTCACTGATTCCTCCTATAATTGCTCCACCTTAATGACCAACCCCATATTCTCCTCTGCCAACTGCCTGCGATCACGACACTATAGGCTTTATGAAGGTTAGAAAACTCCTTAACAGATTTTTCCCTCTCCTTGTCAAAAGAAGTCTTCGTATCATCCAGAGCCTTCTCGAAAGACCTTAGAGCTTCGTCCAACTCTGAGTTTCTCCTCGACAGCTCAGCTCAACCAAGAAGCAACACAATATAGTCAGAGACAAACTATAAAATAGAAGAAACACAGTTTAAGCACAAGATGTTAGATAAAATGAAGGATAAAGAAATATAGAGAAAGGAGTACTCACCAAAGTGAGCCCATGGGTAAATTTAAGGGCTAATTGGTCTCCCCACATGCTTTATGAGTGCTCGCGATCGATCGAGAGCACTGCTTTCTCTTTCAAAAAAGGGGAAAGTTAAGGAGCAACAGCCACCAAGGCCCCCTCAACAGCAACAAATAGAAGGAACTAACGAGGCCTTTGAGGCATGTGCTCTTCTCTTTTCTCCTTCTCTCTCTCTCTCTCTCTCTCACACACTTCTCCTCTTCTTCTCTCTTCTTTCTCTCCATCTCCTTTTCCTGAACCACCACCTTGGTATCTCTTCCTATCTGGACTCTTCCTCGCTGATCCCACCTTCACCACTTCCTTCCTTGTCGCCTTCTACCATATCCTCTCTCGATCTGCTTTCTTACTCGTCCTCTACCTCAATCGGTTCAGAATTACCACCAACGCCTTCTCCTCGAACATCTAGATGAGGGATTGCGTCTACTAGGCGAGAAATAAAGCTGCAATTAGTATTCCTATATTCCAGTAATAATGTATCACACCGAGGATGTTCCCCCTCAGTGATAGTGTCACTTATCCTCCAGGCTTTCAAAAGTTCAACAGCTCGGATCTCGCGAGGAGCATGCTCTTGATTCTTGTCTTTTGCCATAAAAGAAAAAGAAGAAAATATAAAAGGAAAGATACACAGAGCCAGGAAAATAAATAATGAAATAGATATGGTGATAATAACCTATATATTCCTCCCCAAAGGTAGGGATCTGAGGTCCCATGTACCTTATTCCCCCTAATAGGGAGGATATTGCCAATTTATGGCAATAAAACCTTCAGACCTATAGTCTTTATGGGAATCAGGTAGATTTACTACCAATACCCTATTAGGACTTCTTGCTTTCAAGTACAAAAGACCCCTACTGGTGCGAGAGAAAGAATAACAATACCAGATCATAACTAATCTTAAGTTGGTGCCATAGAGATGGTTTATCCTATGAACTCCATTAACAATCTTTCACACATTTCGAGAACATTGAGAAGGAACTATATTGAAGTATTGGAAAATATGTAAAAATAGAGGGTTAGGGGGAAATGTCAAACCCCCTTGGGAAACCAACAGAACATTAATCCAGTGAAAATCTTTTAAATCGCAAACATTTCTGGGGACTAAAGTACAGTCTATGTCTACCCAATCAGGAATATTATAACACTTTCTAAACTCAGCCAAAGACTTATTATTAAGCATCGCCGTAAGATGAAACACAAAAACCCTAACTACAATAGAAGAACGATTCACAGAAAATGAAAACTAGAAGCAGAAGAATAAAGATGGAACCTACGAGACAGAGAGGAAGCTTGAAAAGCTGAGAAAGTCTTGATTTTGAAGAGCGAAAGTAAATAATGAAGCTTAAAAACACAGTATGTGCAAAAATGACCAAAGAGGATGAATTGACGGTTAAGTTTTTGACAAACCCGTTTCAAACACTCAAATGACATTTCACACTTCTCGAGAAAGATTTATCACTTTAATATCTTATAGAAAGATGAGTTCGCCCCTCCTATTTTAATAAATACGGGTACACCACTGCTTATAGTACTGCGTCCTTAGCCTCGATTAAAATCCATCGGCCCAAGAATGGCCAAAAGATTTTAGGGGCAATTGTGGGGACCAATTTTATTCTCAGCCCATAAGAATATCCGACTTTAACCAACAAATATAAAAGGCTACCCGGCCCAAATCGTGAGAGAATCTACGAGTATGTGTAGTCCACACCTCCCCAAGACCAAGTCAATCCCTTATAATCTCGTGGAGATATTCAAGGGAATCATGGACATCGTGGAGTTACTTGAACAAATGAAATTATACATCTATAAATTGTAACCCCTGGCCTGGGGCATAGGGGCATGTAATGAAGCATATTGAGATATACTTAATAAAATAATAGACCTGTCCGTCAACGTAGGCAAGTTGTCGAACCACGTACATAATTGTATTGTGTGTGTGATTATATATTTTCTTGTTTGATTGTAATTGTTCTTAATGAATCCTTTTATTGTGATATTTTTTTATACCACACTTTACATTATGGTAATTGTATAATGATTCAGTTTTGTATTCATGTATTAAAGCAGTTTTGTTCAAACGTTTTTATTAAATGTGAATTTTGGTAAAGAATATAAGCAACTTTTATTTTCTTTAGTGCTAAGAATGTTATAAATTTGTTGATATGCCCCATCTTCAGCGTAACTTGTTTAGCCAACCTTTACGTGAGTAAATGGGAGTTGTTACATGTAATGGCCGCAGATGTCCCAAATGGGGGTTTGAAATAGGTTGATACCAACCCATAGGGGCCAAATGATCCTATTGCAAAGCTCTTTTTACTTTCGTCTGATTTTATGTTCTTGATTGTTATTGTAATGACTTAACTCTCTTTAACAATATATTTTCTCAAAAAAAAATACGGAGCCTAATGTGGAAAGGGTGAACTTTGATACTCTAAAGAAGATTTGAGATATCAAGCAAAGGTTGGGTGATTATGATCATTCGAGGTTAACAGTCTTTCTTCTCTGACACACTTCTTCGATAACATCCTTAAATGGTCGGCTAGTGGACAAAGAATCCAAGATCCCTGAGGGTTATAATGAACACAATCCTTGGTATGGTAGTGCTTCTAAGGGGATTGACTCCTTTTATCTTCTTATCCTTTATTTCATTCCTACTGTTGAGCCAACTTTTTTTGGAAGACGTGAAACTAAAAAGAAAATTACCCAACCTCATGGACGACGCTCTCTACCACTACTCCTATTGTTCTCCCACTAAAACTAAAAGAGGTTGGGTAGTTTCTTAATTGATTACTTTGAAAGGATCCCTAGAAAAAATGTGCGCTCATGCTACTCAACCTACAAACAAAAATAAGTCGAACAACGAAATTATAATTCCTCCCTCCGCACCAAGGTCAGGGGAAATTATTCTTGGTAAGGGAAAAGCACCTGAAGATGGATCTGTTTCTAATCATATAGAGTTGGTTAGGGCACTTGCCTCCCAACCAATCGAACCTTAATCGTTGGGTTGGCCTCATAGAGGTTAGCCATGCATGCCTCCAATGAGCTCTCCCTTGTAAGTGTGGCACTCTTACTTCTTCTCTTTGAGAATTTTGTTTTATTGATTTGTATTTAGCTCATCATATACTTTTCTCACTACAGTTCATTATGGACTTTGTTAACCTTCTTGATCGGAGTGTCGATGAAAAGAAGGAAGTTTGTGACCCGGGGATTTCCATGAATAGATCTCAAAAGGACCTTGTGCTGGCAAAAAGAAATATGATAGAGGGGTAGGCCACATAAATACCTCCCTAGTCGAGTCTCCAAATAAAATGGAGTGTTTTGTTTCGATAAGATACCATACTTTTAGTGTATTCGACTTGTGCTTAGGATCTGATATTCACTAAAAGCTATATATGTCATAACGGAATCAAAGTCAACATAGTTCATTTGAGTGATAGGTTTGTGCTATTTATTCTAGAATGCCCATTAAGAAGAGTGGAGTAAAGAGGTAAGGAGAAGCATCCCTATAACCACCTATTATTCGATTCAAGAAATAGGAAGATGATTCTTAAACTTAATATTATTAACTAAGTCCTAAATCCCTTGTTCATGAGGAGATATGGCATATTCCACCTAAATGAGCCCATGTGGGCATGCCACAAGTAAAAAAAGTAATGAAGACTCATGTCCTAATTTGGGAGGAATATACACCATAATATATGTTGCACCCTCCATATTAGAACAATTATCTAGTTTATACATAAGTAACATAAAATATGGGTTGTGAACCAGATACGCGCAGTAATATTCGAGTCGCAAAAACACGTAATAGAATTTGACACAATCATTAATTTGCATAATAGAAATTAATCATTTTAATCAGGGTTCACTGAGAACACCCCTACTACACGATTCATCTCATTTTTCTTTCTATTACGTTCATCTCTCCATATTAGTTTGAATCTACATATAAGAGTGTATAATCCAAATTAACATTATGGTTAGCGAATTATTCTTATTAAAGTGTTTATATGAAAAGAATATTATTTTACACGTAGAGACTTGCTCCAATCAACAACGATCATTTTAGTGGGAATAATTTGTTAAGATTTAATACTAAAAGCAATGGGATTTGTATTTTGAAATGGTTTTTTACTTTGATTTTATTTATAAATAGAATTCACTTATTCATTTTATTTTGAGAATATAACTTGGAAACAAGCTTATTAACTTATGCATATAGTGTTGATTCAGTATACTATTTGGGCCCTATTGTCACGGTCAAGGACCATGATAAAAAATTATTGACACGATCAATAGACTATGTCACGATCCTTAACCATGACATAGTAAAAACACCCCCTTATCACAGTCCTTTTTACACTACAAAATTCGTCAAAATAGTGGAGTAACCAAGACTTGTCATGATTTATAATTGTGATAAGACATTAGTATTGTCACGGTTGTTATTTTCTAAAATAGGTATGTTGATTTATGAGTATTATCTAGATAAATAGCAATTACAATTTATAACAGATAAAGAGATCAACGGACTAGATTGAATAGAGAGATGGGATATTGAGAGAAAGACAGGGGATTATTGTGGTTTGGCCAATGGTGTCAATGTACACATATGTTGTGTATGAGCTTGTTGATCAGCAAAAAAGGGTGCAAACTCTCAAACTTCTCTCTGTTAGTGTGTCGCCCCTTCCCCAGGTGGGAACGTGTGCTATTTATAAGAGAGAAAGGGTAGGTGGATGGGTGGGGTGTCGTTATAAGTCAAGCAATTACACCCTTTTACATTATGAGGGTATTTAATGATGGTTTAAATACAATTAGCTAAAGGGGCTGCCCCACGTGTCTCTAATGATAGTTGTACATATTCCGACGTGTGACCCACATGTATGCTATGTGATTCAGACTTAATAGCATCGCTTTCTTATGATCGGCTTCCTAGCCGACTAGGAGTAATGATGAGTCGACCAAGGATATGATATGCCAACCATGTTTAGTGGGTGAGTTATGCTCCTTCTAATGATAGGTCTCATAATACAAACGGTCTAAATCACATTCCATATTTATAAAACAGCAAAAGTCCCCAAAACTTCATTCATGACTGCAATAGGTAGTAGCTTCCCTAGAGTATTATATCTCTGGAGTGTGTGGGGGTATGGAATTAATGGATGAAGTGTTAAATAGTTATGAGTTAGCAGGTTGTGTAGGGTTTCATTCATTGGTCTTATCCTATGACTAGGTCGGAAGAAATGATTGGTAAGCTAATGACCTCCAGGAGTTGGCAAACTAAGATTCTTAGTTCTCCTGGTTCAGTGAAATTTTTTTAAATAGTGGTAAATATGAGGGGCAAAGCTTCCCAGGGCTACGCTGGTAATAAACCATCTTTGGCAGTCATTCACCTTCAAAACGTAAACGTCATGTACATTTACCCATCATTAGGTGTTGGAAATCATGAAAGTGTCGTTCAGGATTATAAAATGTCAATTTCCACCCTTTGTTTAATTCAACTTTATTCAAAAAGCTTCCTTTGTAACCAACAACTTCAGTCATCTGTTAGATCTTTACATATGTGAGAGCATTTTTGTTTGTGATATCTTTTTGTATTTCACTGGAAGGATCTTTTTATCTCTCTTCAATTTCCTCTGCACTATTTTCTTATTCTTCTAGAAGCATGGTTTATATTTTCAATGAGAGATCGTTAGAAAATTTTAGGGCTACTAATGGAATCCCAAGTGAGTAGTCACTAAAATAGTGAGTGAGGATGTGGTCTTTGTGCCCTTTCTGAGGGTCACTAGTTACCATCTATTTGTATTGCTGAATGTGGGGTTATGTTTTCCCCCAGCCATCTTTTCTATAATTTTGTCAATATTTTGATGTGTTCCCTGCCCAAGTTGATCAAAATACTTGGAGAATCATTAATGGGATCCACCGCATTAACGAACATTATAGGATCCATATTGGGATTACTGAATTAATATATTCTTACCAATAGGGAACCACTAATGAAAACATTTTGAAAGGACATAGTCCGTCATAATTAATTATGTCGTATACAGCTACAAGTCGTTGAAGGATTAAGGAAGATTACATCTACAAAGGACGGATACGAATTACAAGTGGACATCAACATTCAAGCCCAACAAGATGAATTTGGTAAAATTATGATTAAGTTCCATTTACATTTCATATTAAAAGTATTAAGATATTTTTCTAAAAATGGTTTTTTGAAATTTTTATAAATGGTTTTTAGTATTTTTCAAAAACATTTTCTTATAAAAGTATTTTTTGTAAAAAGGTTTTTGATCCCGTAAAAAGTTTTGCCTCTTGAGATTTCCAACTTTTTGTAAAGTTTGAAGTTTTTTTGGGGATCACCGCCTTGGTCATTCAAACGACAACGTATCTCGTTCGAACGAGATACAGTTTCACTCAAATGACGACCTGTGTCGTTCGAACAACGTCCCATTTAGTTTGACATGCCACCGACTCAAACTCTGTTATATATTGGGCGTCAGACTATTTGTTTTAGGCGTGGAGAAGCACTGATTTTTTACATAATACCTTTTTCTAGCATTTGTATTCTTCTCCAACCATTTAAGGGTTCAAAGATTTTATTTTTCAATTCACAATCCCAATTACTTTGATGTCAATTATTTTATGGAACCCAAGACATATTTTGCTAGGATTTTATGCTGCTATTTTAGGTGCCTTTTGAGGTACTGGGTTGACCATAGGTGCCACTTGAGGGAGGTACTGGGCTGATCGATTGCGTGTCATAGGGAGTGTTGCAATATTCTTGGGCTGATTCTAACTACCGTTCTTGTGGTATAGCTGCGTGTGAACCACTGTAGATTTCATTGTAATCCGTGTAAGTCGCTTACAAATTATAGTGAATAAAGGTTTTAGCCGAAAGTTTTTTTTTCTAAAATTTATCTGTGTCAGCTTATTCATCGCATGATTTAATTTTTGATTGGATTTGACACGTAGATGCATATTTAGGGGCTGAAAAAGATCGGAGTTTGGTTTGTGAAAATTTAGACATCCAATTAAATAAGTTTTAATTGGAAAATTGTGAATCCTTTTGAATAGTATCGCACACGGTATTTTACAAATTGGTATCAGAGCAGGTTTCACTAATTTATGGTGAAATCCTATTTCTGTAAAAATTGTGTTATATTGATTTTTTTTTAAATCTATGTTGTCAAAAATCGCAACTTTTTCGATGGAACACTTATATAATCGAATGCCTATTTTTGATGGGTCCAATTCTGCCTATTGGAAAGCCCATATGAAATCACAATTAAAAGCCATTGACGAACGTGTTTGGTTACTTTGTGAAAGAGGGTGGAATCCTCCCAATGTCATTGCTAATAATATCACCTCTTTCAAACCTGTGTCGGATTAGACTGAAGATGATTTTAAATTGCTTAATTTTAATTCTCGTGGTTTGAGTGTTTTTTTTTTAGCCGTCACCCCCAACATTTTTTGTCGAATTATTACGTGCACCACGTCTAAAGAGCTATGGGATGTCCTCCAATTGACACATGAGGGTACGAATGCGGTTAAAGAATCAAAGTTACAAAATTTGGACACCCAGTTTGAGACTATCACTATGTTTAAGTTAGAATATTTTGATGAGTTTTATGCATGTTTGTCGGACATTGTTAACACAAGTTTTAATTCAGGTGAGCCAATTGATAACACGCGTGTCCTTAAAAATATTTTGAGATCTCTCCCGAAACGTTTTATTCCTAAAGTCACTGTTCTGAATTCGTTGGGAAAGTTAAATTCACTTAAGTTAGAAGAGATAGTAGGAGACCTACAAACTTATGAGATTGACATATTTTCCCAAACCATCAAGGCTAAGCATAAAGGCATTGCTTTAAAGACTCAAGTTAGGAAGAAAAAAAAAGAGAGTTTATGAGTCTGATTCTGAGGGAGAGTTTCGTATTGACGATGTGGCCTCATTTGCGAAAAATTTTAATAAGTTTCTCAAAATGAACAAAAATAATTATTCCGATAAAAATACTTTTGAGAAAAATAAAAAGAAAGAAAAGGCCAAAGAGGGTAGTGAAAAAGATAGAGGGGGTTATAAAGAGGAAGAGAGTGAGGAATATTTAAATGATATGATTTATTTTGAGTGTAGAGGCAAAGGACATATAGCATTTTAGTGTCCTACTAGGCTAAGGAGAAAAGGGAAGAAAGTATCCATGCCTTCTACTCTTAGTGATAGTGAGGAAGATGAGGGAGATGAGTCTGGTAAAGGTTTAGCACATAGTATGTGTGTAGCTTTTTCGAGTCGTGTGAAAACACCCACTTTTTCCCATGATGATTGTGTTCACGAGACCGATGGTAATGAGTCGAGTGTTTCTAGTGGAGGTGAAAGCGAGTTTGAGAGTGGAGATGAAAGTGAGCTCCAAAAAGGTTTTAGGGATTTGTACTCCGAGACCTTAAAAACAAAGAAATATATTAAGGATTTAGGTTATGGGGTTTTAGATTTGGAGAGAGAGAAAGAAGGTTTAAGGAGGAAAAAGTATGACTTGATCGACACGGTGTCTAGTCTAATGACACGTGTATCCCAAGTCGAGAGTGATCTCGAATGTGCATGGGAGGTCAAAGTCCCTTTAGAGAATGCATCTAAGAAAATTGGAAAGATGATTCTCAATACCATTTTGGCCAGTTGTGAGAGTTTAGGAAAATGTTATGATGGTGCATCCTCTTTTTTTGTTACACCCGAGTCGATTCCCGCTTTAGTGAGAGATTCACATGGCTCTCTTGACCAAACCCACCTAGGCATCCCGTACCTGTTAGGAAAGCGCATAGGAGACATTTTGAGAGAGGTGTACCTAAGCTTGTTTATGTCTGCTCCCATTACAAGAAGAGAGGACACCTTGCGGAGTTTTATTTTAAGTTGGGTAATATGTCACGTTTTTCCACTACAAGTGTTCACTCACACACACACACACACACACCAGACGCTCCGAATGATTACATGAGAGAGTTGGCACATATTGGGGAGCAGGTAAAGTTTTTAGTCAAGGCCTAACATGATTTAATGGAAGTTTTTCATAGGATGTCTCCATATTTGGAAAACTCACCCGCACCTATTGGTTGAGGTTTAGACTTGTTTGCTAGCATAGGTTGATTTTCATGATGTTATCTTATGCCTATTGTTAATATGTACCATTTGTTTTGTACTTTGTTAGCATGTAACTCTTTATAGTTTTTTATTTCTTTTCATAATTTTGCTAATGTTTTAGAACTATTTTGGATCTGTCAGCACCTTCTAGGTATTTTTTTTCTGGAAATTTTTCCACTAGGCAATATTGTTTAAAATTCTGGGCAGAGTGGGGGGGGGTATGTTTTCTCGTTCGAGCGAGATCTCCAGTCGTGCGAAGCTGTCGTTCTAACAACAAGCGCTTTTTTCGATCGATATTGAGTTTCGTTTGAACGACATGGTTGGTTTGCTGCATTTATCTATTTGCGGTCCTATGGTTCATATTGTTATATTATTTGGTACCATTGGGTTGTTTTTGAACAGTGGTTGAAAAATTCAAAAAAAAAATTATTTATTTATTTTTTCGAAAAATTTGAAAAAGCCAAAAAGATTTTATTTTGATAAATTTTTGAAAAATCAAAAAAGAGTTTTGTACTTTGTTTACACCGTATATGAATGAACATTTAGGATGACCAAGTCACAATTTCATTCCATTTATCCATGTGACTATTTGATAGTGTTTTGAGACAATATGCTGTGTCATTAATGTGCTTTACAAAGTTTTGAGTCTTTGATATGATATAGTGTTGCTACCTACATGTTTGACTCATTTTGTCCTTTATTGCACACATGCATGGATTTATTTAACATTTATGCTTATCTATCACATGTTGATTGAGTGTTTCCATCTCAGTTCTGTTTATACAACGAACCAAATATGATAAAACTTGACAAGAAAGTAATGCAAGTTATAAACCGTTTGTGAGTTTGTGTGATTTATTTTGAAAAATAGAAAAGGACTACGAAAGGTACTTATTTATCCTTTTCGATAAATCCACCTTTTAAAAAGGACCTAAAAAGTGAGGAATTGAAAATTATTCGAGGTCCGGTGAGGTTTAAAAGAGCCCGAAAAAATTGAAAGGCGATAAAATAAAAATTATGCCAAAAAGGGCCAATAGATTTTAGTTTCATCACCTCATGAAAAAAATAAAAATCATGATCTTTCAATGAGGGAGTTTGGATGGAACTTAAAACGGTTTGCATGTCCTTGAAAGTCTTGAAAAATCATTACATAGCTTTGGACATTATTGGTGTGGAAATCATTTATACTTTGATTTATTGATGTAATTACGACGATGTCATCTAAATTCACACAATTTACACCTAAGGACTGCTTTTTATGTTCATTCGTTAGGAGTACACTTATGCATCATGAACACATGTGATGATTGAGTCAATTTTCTTATCGAATCTGTTCACACCCATCCATTTTGTTTGCACGATTTGATTATCTTAGTGTAAATTCATGGCGTGTGATTTTTGTAACATCATTTTTTCTTTTTTGTATGAAAAATCTAAAAAATTCAAAAATAGTTTGTTTGACTTGTTTACCATGACAACCCGATTTGATTTATTTTGTTTATTCTTTTCCTTGTCTATTTCGGACAAATAAAAAGGGGGAAAGCGAATTATGACTTTATGGGGGGAGTTTAAGTATGGGGGAGAATTGATTATGCTTTCATGTTTATGCTTATATCATTTCAAACTCGATACGTCACGAGGTATTTATTTTATCTCATGTGTGTGGGTACAATCGAAGATTATTATGTTGCTCACCCTGATGAGAAAAGCTCAAAGTTTTGAAGAATTGATTGTTGAAGCAAAGTTTGAAGACTTGACACTTTATCTTTCCACTTTTAAGTTTATGGGAGGGTATATTTGTATAGGGTTTTTTTTAAATTGATAATTCGGATGTTTTTATTTTGTACCGACATAGACATAGGGGGAGAATTGTAAAGACATATTCCATCACAATTAATTATGTCGTATACCACTACAAGTCGTCGAAGGATTTAGGAAGATTACATCTACAAAATACGGATCCGAATTACAAGTAGACTTCAATATTCAAGCCCAACAAGATGAATTTGGTAAAATTATGTTTAAGTTCCATTTATATTTCATATTAAAAGTGTTGGGATATTTTTCTAAAAATAGTTTTTTGAAATTTGTATAAGTTGTTTTTAGTATTTTCAAAAATATTTTCTTATAAAAGTTTTTTTTTTAAAAAAAGGTTTCTGATCCCGTAAACAGTTTTGCTTTTTGAGGTTTCCAACTTTTTTCAAAGTCTTAAGTTTTTTTTTTTTGGATCACCACATCAGTCGTTCAAACGGCAACGTATCTCATTCGAACGAGATACTGTTTAGCTCAAATAACGACGTACGTCGTTCGAACGACGTCCCTTTTAGTTTGGCACACCATTGACTAAAACATTGCTATATATTGGGCATCAGACTATTTGTTTTAGGCATAGAGAAGCACTGCTTTTGACAAAATACCTTTTTCTAGTGTTTATAGTCTTCTCCAACCATTTAGGGTTTCAAAGATTTTGTTTTTCAATTCACAATCCCAATTACTTTTATGTGAGTTATTTTGTGAAACCCAAGACATATTTTGCTGGGATTTTATGTTGATGTTTTAAGTGCCTTTTGAGGTACTGGGTTGACAATAGGTGCCGAGGGAGGTACTGGACCGATCGAATGCATGTCATAGGGAGTGCTGGGGTATTCCTGGGCTGATTCGGACTGTGGTTCTTGTAGTATAGCTGTGTGTGAACCACTGCAGATTTCATTATAATCCGTGTAAGTTTCTTACAAATTATATTGAAATACCCAAAAGGATTTTTTCCTCAAAATTTATCTCTGTCAGCTTATTCATCGCATGATTTAATTTTTGATTGGATTTGACACGTAGATGCATGTTTATGGGCCAAATAAAAATGGTGTTTGGTTTGTGCAAATTTAGACATCCAATTAAATAATTTTGAATTGGAAAAGTGTGAATCCTTTTGAATCAATATCGCACATGGTATTTTACACATTTATTATATGAAGACAAGGCACTCAAACAAGGCCTTGGATGTGAATTTACCTTATTTCAATGAGGATTATTGTGATCATGATTTTATTGTGAGGAATTAGCAGTTTGTCCCTCTTCTTAATGGTACAGCATATAAGGGCCATATGCCCTCTAGATGGTAAGGGAATAGGTTAGGAAGCACATTTAAATTATTTTTATCTGATTTTTACTTTAATTCAATTGATAATTTTGTATTCCTGTCATTTGTTTGTAATACCCCGTATTTTTATGACTTTTAAATTTGGGGATTTATTAAATTTAAATTGAGATATTAATTTAATACTAATTCGATTTTTTTTTAATATTTACTAGCGTGATGAGAGTTAGTAATTATTGGAAATTTGTTGAAAATTACTTAGTGGCTAAAGTAATATGTATAATCGAATTTATTAAATTATCATGAGTGTATAATTTGATAATTATGGAAATTAAATCGGGACGCGCCTGTGTCGTGTAGGGATAAAATTATTATTATTAAAAGTGAATAAATTATAAGTCGCACGTATGGTCATTTCGAGTGTGACAATTTGTTCGTAAGGGTCGAGATAGTCAAAATAATGTACCCGGGGATTTAGTTTGGTCTCGGGCGTTTTTAGGCCTAATTGGCATCCTTGGAGGGTATTATGGACATTTCGTATTTTTTGGCAATTAAACCCACGAATTTTCGAAGGTTATATCAGACTTTAGGAGTTATCCTCTAGGGTTAACAAGAGAAAAATCAAAGAACGTCCATTAGAGAAAAAGTGGGAAAGCTTCCCTATCAATTCAAGGCCAAACAACTCAATCGTTTGCACCGACACCACCAAATCGTAGATCGCGCAACGAGGAACGCAACCATACCACTTTCTTCCACAAATCAGAAACTCAATTTCTATTCAAGTATCTACCTTGCTTTATATTTAGTTGATGTCTCAATCATGTTAGTCTAGGATTGTTTAGAGCTTGTTTCATGAAAGAAAGTATAGTTTTGAGACTTAAAATCACATGTTGTAGAAAAAGTAATCATATTCTGGACATCTAAATCGCATGGAGAGGATAAAACACGAATTTGTATGGACTTAGAAGTAGGAAATCTGGAAAAGAATTGAAAGAAAAAAATAGGGTTCTCGAAGTTCAGGTAAATTTTACCCATTAAAAATTTGTAATTGATGAATTGGGACATATTTTACGTAGAAAATCATGTGTTCTGGTATATAGTACTGGTAATAACGTTTGTTGGGAGATTGGGAATAATATATGGAGATTTGGTTGAGGTTGGAGAGGCAAACCCGTAACTGGGTTAATGTAGTTTTCGTCATAACTGCTTGATCAATCGATCAACCCAAGAACATCGATCGATCGACGATAGATCGATCGACCCCATTTCCTCGATCGATCGACCCCTCCTCGAAAACTTCATATTCCCCTTATGTTGGTTTAATCCGATTAAAATGCGTAGTAACCCTTGATTATTATTGTTGGAGCATAATGGGATGTAAATAGGACCAGTAGGGTCTAGGTAAACTCCGTTGAGTGTGAATTTAATGTAAGATGAAATTAAGGGTTAACGGGGAATTATTCACACATATGAAACCATGCGTACGTTTAAAGGTCAAGACTTGTAATGAAGTTAGACTAGAAGGTAAGTGAGAGTGCTTATTGAAATTATACTTAGGTAGTTAGAATACGTCGAGAGACGCGAAGTAGGTACGGAGTAACTTATATATATGAGAATAAAAGTGACAAATCTGTTATGTGAGATTATCAAGTAAAAATGTGCTAAGAGCGGATAATTATAATTATGGGTCGTGAACGCACCTAATTTAGAAATGTGGATATTTATATTATATATCTGTATAAAAATCATAATCGGGATACTTGCTATCATGGGGGTTTCCTCGTCGGGACGGTCTTATCTTGATTCGTACTTTATGGGGGATATTGACTCGTACCCTAGAACATAGGACTCCTTGGTACAGGCTATCTGATTGATAGTCAGCCAGTCCTAAGAGACGTGAGGGTATGTGTTGACCTCTTAGTGACTTGGAACTATGCTTCGCCTCTATTTGTATGTCTTTTATGTTAATACAGTTCGAGAGTGATTCCGAACTATTATTTCCCTTAATATGTGTAATATGGGTACTTGATAGCAGAGTATGACAGCACCATAGATTTTATGTGGGGTGCCGAATGCATTTATATATTATATGAGTGGTTAACCTATATATATACTTAAGTATAAGAACTTTCTACTGTGCATAAAAGTAGTTAAGTAATGATTAATTACTCCAATTTTATTATAAGTGTTTGGAAATTTTGTGACATCGCTGAATTATTTCAAATAACCTAAGGTATATGAGAAAGCTTGATTTTTAGAAATTAATTATATTAGCCATAGTATATGACGGAAGGAAACCTTATGGGGGAAGTAAAGTTAAAATAAACTTATGGTATTAATAGTGCGGTAGGCGTGCACACTAGATGAGAGTTGAGAATTTATCAAGAGAGTGTCGCATACTAACATGGTTGTTACATCAGCCAGTAAGCATTTTAAATACTTGCTAAACTAATTTTAAACTGTTTTGCACTAGGGCTCTGACCCGTTTCCTGTTATTTCTTCTCTTTTGTATATATATGTATATAATACAGGTGCCCAGCCACAAGGGCGTCATGCTTAGGTTCTTTGGACCGGACGCGTTGTAGCTTATGTGGGAGTTACAGGCCATTGCTTAGACGATCTTATTGTTGATTCTACTCCTACTTTTAGTTCTTATTAGTTAGGGCATGTGTCGCTCGTTTCTCTATTCAGTTAGAATTTTTGTCAGAGATTTACGCTCCTTTATAATTCCATTAGATGGTTTTATTTATAGTTTAAACTGGTTTGGTTTATATGGATGAATCTAATTCTTGTGTGTTATTATCCATCTTTAGTATGTCAGAGTTCTTAAATTTTTGGTTATTTAAAAAGGTTTTCATATTTGGATTTAATAAAATGGAAATAAGGTTATAAAATTGTTTTGACACTTAGCTTAATTATTTAGGGTGTTTAAATTGAAAATTTTATTTTACGACAGTGATGCTAAGAATGAACCAACCTTTCACCTTGATTTTAATTTAATAAAGGACCGATCACCCGGTATTTAATTAGGCGGGGTGTCATAAGTGGTATCAGAGCATCAGGTTCTAGTGTCCTTTAGGATCTGTACGGCTTATTTCGCTTCCAGCTTAGCATCTTTGATATAGAGCCCTATTTTTAGGACTGTTGTATTCTTGTGTTTACACTTACGTCTTTAGTTATTCGAGATTTGTTAATAGTTGTTGACTAATAAACTTCCTTCTCATTTCAGATGCTTTCGAGACGTACACCCCGAGACAGGAATGCCCAGCCAGAGAAGCCAGCAGCTCCGGCATAGGGGATGATGAACACAACTGAGGTAGATGATATTATTGCTCAGGCAGTGAATGCCACATTAGCAATAGTGCAGTAGGCCCCACTCCAGATTCAGGCAGTGGCGCCAGTACCAGCACAACTTCCATCTGCATGGTAGTGGGTTAGGGATTCGGACATCGTAGTTGACAGCCAATGGAAGAAAGATATCCAGAGGCATCGGTGCATGTATGAGTGCACTGACGTACAGAGATAGCTTTTGGCTTCCTTCAAGCAAGTGGGTCCGCTTTTTAGTGGGGGGAGTCCACCACCACCTTGGAGGAGAGGGAAAGCATCACAATTCGGTCGTTCTGGGCGCGATTTGACGGTAAGTACTTCCCATCCGTCGTGCAGACCGAGATGAGGCGGAAGTTACTGAATCTGAAGGAGGAGAATATGACTGTTGCTGAGTACAAGGAGGAGTTCACTAGACTTATCACTATAGTTCCAGATGACGCACCCACCAAGGGGAAGAAGATATTATTGTTCGTAGATAGATTAGCCTGAAGGATCCGTCAGCACCTCATAGGCAATCTATCATTGAGTACCGACATTGATGTACTCAACGATGCTTTATTACACTGTCAGGATCACCGCTTCCATTTACAGGGGAGCAAACGATTAGGGGAGTCCATCCAGCAGGGCAGGACAGGGGGCAGTAGTACTGGTAGGGCATCAGTAGCCCAGGGGCAAACCCGTCACAGTGAGCAGAGCTCTCATCAGGGAGACCCTGCCAAGCGGTTCCGATCAGGTGACTCCAGACAGGTATTTGCGGGATTTAGGCAAGGCAAACAGGGCCTGTCTAATCATCATGGCCAACAAGGTCAACATCGTGAGTAGCAGGGACAGCAGCAGGGCCATCAGGCCCAACAGTGTTTCCAGTAGGGCCAGTGGCGGGATGGTAACGGCCAACAGGGTCGTGGTCAGCAAGGGCGGAGGGGAGGTAACTTCAAGGGCAGATGTTTCGGATGTGGCAAGAATAGCCATAGGCGCCATTATTGCCCAAAGGGAGATAGGACCCCATAGCAACAGGGGCTCGTAATGAGCCGCAGAGGCCACCCTTTCCAGCCGCCCTCCCAGGGCTAGCTCAGATTCCAGCCCTACCAGCTATTCCAGCAGCTCCAGTTCAGTAGGGGAAATTACAGTACGAACATGTCTATAACATCCACCAGGCAGCAGCACCTCACGCACCACCCACGATTGAGGGTATGTTCCCTATCCAAGGAACTATGGGTTGGGGGTTTTTTTATACAGGGGCGTCGCACTGTTTTATAGTTACTCATTTTGCAAAGGCCTTAGGGTTATTAGACACGGCAGAGATCACTGTGACATGTGTAGACTCACCACTGGGGAATGGGTCTTTGATTTTCTTTATATGCCGAGGTGTGGGAGTAGAGATTGGTAGCTTGATTTTATCGGCAGATATGCTAGTTTAAGAGATTCATGAGCACGATGTTATTATTGGCATTGATTTGCTCACTGCGTATAGAGCCATAATAGATTGTTTCGATGGGAGTATCATCTTTGCTATTCCGGGGCAGGAGATGTTTTTGGTGGCGATGCTTTTCCCACAGGGAGTCTCTTCCACCCATTTATATTATATGGAGGAGGATACCTCTAAGGAGGTCATGATTCCTTTAGATTCTATTCTGGTTGTTTATGAATATTCTGATGTATTTTAGGAGATACCGAGCCTACTACCCAGTCGAGAGATAGATTTTATCATAGACTTGATGTCGGGTACTCGACCGATAGCACGTGCGCTGCACCGTATGGCTCCAACGGAAATGAGGGAGTTACGTGATCAGATAGAGCAGCTGTTAGGTCAGTGCTTCATCCGTAGGAGCATCTCACCTTGGGGCGCTCAAGTGTTATTTGTGAAATGGTTCACTGAGGTTATGCGTGGACTACCAAGAGTTAAACAAGGTCATGATACGGAACAAATATTTATTGCCTCGAATCGATGATATATTCTACCAGCTTAGAGGAGCAACCTTATTTTCGAAGATAGATTTGAGATCGGGATACCATCAGCTACGGATTAGGGAGCAGAATGTGTCGAAGACTTCTTTCTTGACGACATATGGGTCTTATGAGTTCAGTGTCATGTCGTTTGGGTTGACAAATGCCCCAGCTGTATTCATGAACTTGATGAACCGAGTGTTCAGAGAGTTCTTGGATCAGCTTATCATCGTCTTCATAAATGGCATCCTGATATATTCACACACTGAGGAGGAGCATTCCGAGCACTTGAGATAGGTTCTTCAGACTCTACGATAGCATCAGCTGTATGCTAAGTATGAGAAGTGCAGATTCTAGTTACGGTAGGTAGAGTTTTATGGCATGTTGTGTCAGAATTGGGAATATCTGTTGACCCGAGCAAAGTGTTAGCAGTGAGGGAGTGGGGATAGCCCACGACACCGATGGAAGTGCATAGTTTCTTGGGGTTAGTCGAGTACTACAGGAGGTTCATCCAAGGTTTTTCGAAGATAGTGGGTCCATTTATGAATCTGACTCGCAAGGCGGTACCGTATGTTTTTGGACGATGCTTGTCAATTGGCTTTCGATGAGCTGAAAGATAAGTTGACTTCTTCTAGTTTATACTGACGCCTCTTTACGGGGACTCGGGGGAGTACTTCAGCAGGAGGAGAAGGCTATAGCTTTTTCTTCCCGCAAGCTTAAGCCGCACGAAAGGAATTACCCTACCCACGACCTAAAAATAGTAGCGGTCATTTTTGCATTGAGGATTTGGAGACATTACCTCTTGGGGGAGAAGTTTCACTTGTTCACAGACCACATGTCACTGCAGTACTTATTCACTCAGCGAGAGATATATATGCATCAGCGAAGGTGGTTGGAGTTTGTGAAAGACTACCAATTCGAGATACAGTACCATACGAGAAACGCTAATGTGGTTGCTGATGCGTTAAGCCGTAGACCGAAGGGCGATATAGCGAACATTTGGAAAGCAAAGTAGAAAGAGTTGGGTCACCAAGATGTGGTAGCCCATTCCTTTGTATGTATCATGACAGTCACACCAAAGATTATTATGAGGGTAATACAGGCACAGTCAGCGGATACGTTATGTCGGGAGCAGATTGTATGGCTTTTAGTTGAAGGTGCTAAGTCCTATTCAGTAAGTTCTGATGGAGGTCTGAGGTTTAATGGGAGATTGGTGGTCATAGAGGGGGAAGACTTACGTCGTACAGTGGTGACATAATCTTATGGGTCCAGATTTACGGTACATATCGGAGGAGATAAGATGTACCAGGATATGAGGAGGCAGTACTGGTGGAGAGGGATGAAGAAGGACATTGTTGAGTTCGTGTCCAAGTGTTCTACTTGCCAGATGGTAAAGGTAGACCACCAGAGATCGTCGGGGTTACTATAGCCGTTGGAGATACCTATGTGGAAGTGGGAGAGTATTTCCATGGACTTTATTACTGAACTGCCTACATCACAGCGGGGTCACGACTCCATGTGGGTTATAGTGGATCGATTGACCAAGGTGGCTCATTTTCTGCCAGTACGGACAGATTAAACCACAGGTCAGTATGCACAGTTTTTCATTGCCAAGGTTATTAGGCTACATGGGGTGCCCCTGGATATCGTGTCTGATAGAGACAAGATTTTTGTGTCGTGCTTCTAGGAGAGCTTTCAGGAGGCCATGGGTACAGAGTTGAGACTGAGTTCAGCTTATCACCCACAGACAGATGGATAAAAAAAGTGTACCAATTAGATGTTAGAGGATATGCTATGCATGTGTGTCCTTGATTTTGGAGGAGAACGAGATCTGTATCTTCCACTGGTGGAGCTTACTTACAATAACTCCTATCAGTTCACGATTGGTATGGCTCCATTTGAGGCGTTGAATGGCAGACCTTGTCGTTCACCCGCATATTGGCTAAAGGTGGGGGACAATAAATTTCTCGGACCTAAGGTGGTTCAGGAAACTTCAGCTAGGATTGAGCTCATCAGGAGCCTCATTCGGGTAGCACAAGACAGACAGAAGAGCTATGCTGATGCGAAGCGGTTCTTCCAAGAGTTTAGCATCGGGGACCAAGTATTACTGGGAGTTTCTCCTATGAGAGGAGTAATGAGGTTTGGAAATAAAGGGAAGTTGGCTTCGAGGTACGTGGGACCATTTCCCATTATTGAGAGGATTGGGCCGGTGGCATACGGGTTGGGGTTGTCAGAGCATTTGCACCGCATTCACGATGTGTTCCATATCTCGTCGCTGAGACGATACCTTCAAGATGACATGGCCCATACTCACATCGAGATAGAGGAGATTGATTTACAGCCCGATAGCACTTACGAGGAGAGACCAATGGATATCCTAAACCATAGAGAGAGGAAATTGAGTTCGAAGGTAGTCCCACTTGTACGGGTCCAGTGGGAGCATCATAATCTGAAGGAATTCACTTGGGAGCGTGGGGCAGATGTGCGCGAGAAATACCCAGACTTATTCTTACTAGGTATGCCCTATTTTTCAAATTTTGAGATGAAATTCCGTTATTAGGGGGGAAGTATGTAATACCTCGTATTTTTATGACTTTTAAATTTGGGGATTTATTAAATTTAAATTGAGATATTAATTTAATATTAATTCAATTTTTTTTTAATATTTACTAGCGTGATGAGAGTTAGTAATTATTAGTAATTTGTTGAACATTACTTAGTGGCTAAAGTACTATGTATAATCGAATTTATTAAATTATCAGGAGTGTATAATTTGATAATTATGGAAATTAAATCGGGACGCGCCTGTGTCGTGTCAGGATTAAATTATTATTATTAAAAGTGAATAAATTATAAGTCGCATGTATGGTCATTTCGAGTGCGCCAATGTGTCCGGAAGGGTCTAGATAGTCAAAATAATGTACCCGGGGGTTTAGTTTGGGTCTCGAGACGTTTTTAAGCCTAATTGGCATCCCGAGAGGGTATTATGGACATTTCGTACTTTTGGGCAATTAAACTCACGAATTTCCCAAGGTTATATCAGCCTTTAGGAGTTATCCTCTAGGGTTAACAAGAGAAAAATCAAAGAACGATCATTAGAGAAGAAGTGGGAAATATTCCCAAGCAATTCAAGGCCAAACAACTCAACTGTTTGCACCGACACCACCACAAAATCGTAGATCTCCTGACAGGGAACGCAACCATACCACTTTCTTCCACAAATCAGAAACTCAATTTACAGGCAAGTATCTATCTTGCTTTATTTTTAGTTGATGTCTCAATCATGTTAGTCTAGGGTTGTTTAGAGCTTGTTTCATGAAAGAAGGTATAGTTTTGAGACTTAAATCACATGTTGTAGAAAAAGTAATCATATTCTGGACATCTAAATCGCATGTAGAGGATAAACCATGAATTTTTATGGAGTTAGAAGTAGGAAATCTGGAAACGAATTGGAAGAATTGAAAGAAAAAAAATAGGGTTCTTGAAGTTCAAGTAAATTTTACCCATTAAAATGTTGTAATTGATGAATTGGGACATATTTTACATAGAAAATCATATGTTCTGGTATATAGTACTTATAGTAATGTTTGCTGGGAGTTTGGGAATAATATATGGAGATTTGGTTGAGGTTGGAGAGGCAAACCCGTAACAAGGTTAATGCAGTTTTCATCATAACTACTTGATCGATCGATCGACCCAAGAACATCGATCGATCGACCCCATTTTCTCGATCAATAGACCCCTCCTGGAAAACTGCATATTCCCCTTATTTTGGTTTAATCCGATTAAAATGCGTAGTAACCCTTGATTATTATTGTTGGATCATAATGGGATGTAAATAGGACCAGTAGGGCCTAGGTAAACTCCGTTGAGTGAGAATTTAATGTAAGATGAAATTAAGGGTTAACAGGGAATTATTCACACATATGAAATCATGCGTACGTTTAATGAAAGTTCGAGACTTGTAATGAAGTTAGACTAGAAGGTAAGTGAGAGTGCCTACTGAAATTATACTTAGGGAGTTAAAATACTTCGTGAGACGAGAAGTAGGTACGAAGTAACTTATATATATGAGAATAAAAGTGACAAATCCGTTATGCAAGATAATCAAGTAAAAATGTGCTAAGAGCGAATAATTATAATTATGGGTCGTGAGCGCACCTAATTTAGAAATGTGGATATTTATATATATATATATATATATATATATATATATGATTGTGCATATATTATATATCTGTATAAAAATCATACTCGGGCTACTTGCTATCACTGGGGTTTCTGCACCGGGACGGTCTTATCTCGATTGGGCCTTTATGGGGGATATTGACTCATACCCTAGAACATAGGATTCCTTGGTATAGGTTATCTGATTAATAGTCAGATGGTCCTAAGAGATGTGAAGGTGTGTGCTGACCTCTTAGTGACTTGCAACTTTGTTTCGCCTCTATTTGTATGTGCTTTATGTTAATACAGTTCGAGAGTGATTCAGAACTAGTATTTCCCTTAATATGTGTAATACGGGGACTTGATAGCAGAGTATGCCAGCACCCTAGATTTTATATCGAGTTCCGAATGTATTTATATATTATATGAGTGATTAACCTATATATATACTTAAGTATGAGAACTTTCTACTGTGAATAAAAGTAGTTAAGTAATGAATAATTACTCCAATTTTATTATAAGTGTTTGGAAATTTTGTGACATCGCTGAATTATTTCAAATAACCTAAGGTATATGCGAAAGATTGATTTTCAGAAATTTATTTTATTAGCCATGGTATATGACGGAAGGAAACCTTATGGGGGAAATAAAGTTAAAATAAACTAATGGGATTAATAGTGCGGTAGGCGTGCACACTAGATGAGAGGTGGGAATTTCTCAAGAGAGTGTCGCATACTAACATGGTTGTTACATTAGCCGATAAGCATTTTAAATACTTGCTAAACTAATTTTAAACTGTTTTACACTCGGGCACTGACCCGTTTCTTGTTATTTCTTCTCTCTTGTATATATATGTATATAATATAGGTGCCTAGCCACAGGGGCGTCATGCTTAGGTTCTTTGGACCGGACGCGCTGCAGCTTGTATGGGAGTTGCAGGCCATTGCTTAGACGATCTCATTGTTGATTCTACTCCTACTTTTAGTTCTTATTAGTTAGGGCATGTGTCGCCCCTTTCTCTATCCAGTTTGGATTTTTGTCAGAGATTTACATTCCTTTATAATTCCATTAGTTGGTACTCTTTGGGATTTAATTACTGTCGGAATGGTTTTATTTGTTGTTTAAACTGGTTTGGTTTATATGGATTAATCTAATTCTTGTGTGTTATTATCCATCTTTAGTATGTCAGAGTTCTTAAATTATTGGTTATTTAAAAAGGTTTTCATATCTGGAGTTAATAAAATGGAAATAAGGTTAAAAAATTGTTTTGACACTTAGCTTAATTATTTAGGTTTTTAAATTGTAAATTTTATTTTGCGATAGTGATGCTAAGAATGAACCAACCGTTCACCTTGATTTTAATTTAATAAAGGACTGATCACCCGGTATTTAATTAGGCGGGGTGTCACACTGCTTTGCAGTGAAGAGTAAGAAGAATCTCCCTTATGACTCTGAGGTCAATTTTGCTAACATGGAAACTGTAAGGTCAATCCAACAAAGGTTGGCATCGAGGACCATATTTAAAAAAGCATCATTTCTTCTTAGATATAAGAGTAAAACAACCTCCTTTGTATCTATACCTATAGAGGAAATACCTCTCGCACCCACCCCTTTAGACGACTCGAAAGCCTCTACTTTTGAATCCTCAAAGTTTGATTCTGAGTCCTTTTATACATAAGGGAATAATTTTTTTACAGAAAGAACTTCCTCTTGTTTTGATCCTCTTGACTTTGCATTAATACCGACCAATATTCCTTCAAATGTGATGGGGAAATAAAAGATTATAAATCTAATAACCATCTATGCTGGGACCAGGTCGCCTCCTCCTACTCGTTCGGTGAGCAAAAAATCTGACGTTAGAGCTTCAAGTCATCCCCAAATTTTGAACATATCTATTGGGAACCACGGGCCTCTATCCAAGAGGGTGAGTAGGGATCCTCCTCCCCTAGATGATATTATGGGGAGGAAGACCACCAACACGGGTGAGAGTACCACTCAATCGATAATTGTTAGTCATGGACTTCCTTATAGCTTATCGGTAGTGGGTCTTTCCTATCGATCGAGCGGTTCCCTCTTCCATCCCTTACACTAGGATGTTGGAATGAGCCCATCATAACTTGGCCCTTCTAAGTTCGTTGTTTACATATTTATTCTTAAGATTTATTGTGTCTTTTTTCTAATGTCTCCCTCTGTCCTTCAACTTTGCAGTTCTTGGTAGATTATGAGTAGCTTTTGGAGAGGAATAACAAGATGAAATATTCATCTTTAGATGCAAAGGTCACCTTTGATGAGCTGAAGAGGTCTTTGGAGGTTTCTCCCCAACCTAATGAGGACCAAATGAAGGATAAATAATGGTTATAGAAAAAGGACCATGGTCTGGAGGGCGAGAAGGTTTTATCATATGAGGTTGTTACCTCTATCGAGAAGTAAAGGAAGGAAGCTGAAGATGCCCAAATTACAATCAAGAAAGAGAAAATCAAGGTCAGACAAGTTTTAGCCTCTACTTCCAAGTCCAAGGAAGAGGCCTTTACTAAAGGATAGGATAAGGCCTTTGTCAATGCATCTCTTCAGATTGACTATTTAAAGAAATTATTCTTCGAAAATGTAGGGATGTAGCATTTACCAAGGTTGACACTGCCAAGGAGTTCAGCCTCTTCCAACAGCACCTTCCCAACACTACACCTCAGGTTGATGAAAAAATTGACAATGATGAAGAGGAGGATGGTGTGGTTGCTGATAGGAGAATGTGGGGAAAAAATCCCTATAGTTGTATTAGGATTTTTTGCTCTGTTTTACTTTTCTCATTTATGCTGCTACATTAATGTATGGGACTTTCCCTAATGTAACTCCTCTTTATAATGAAATGAAACTTACGTTCCACATATTGTTCTCCCAATTATATTCTTACAAGTTCTTTTTCTCGTTAAATACTTAAATCTGACCACCATCTTTATAGTTTAATACAATATTCGCATATCTGGTTATCATTCAAAATGATTTCTAGGAAAGACGTAGTCGGTTGTGCAGCGCCGGTTGTGGTAAAATTTACAAGGAGGATCTTGAATATTTACTTGATCTAGGTGCACCTCCTTTGTCTAAGAAATCATATTCGGATTTTCATGGTAATTTCCAACAGGCGTTTGCAGACAACATTGTTTATCATGACATGGTCTTTTCAACGTAATAGAACCTTAAAGAGTCACTATTAAGTCTTCAAGCCAACCATGAGAAGAAGCTAGCCGACCTGCAAAAAAGTAATGGATTTGACCAGAAGTTGCTTTCTTTAGCATCAGCTTATTCCAAGAAATAGTTCATTCTCACTGCTGAACTAACTGGTGCCTAAGACGTCACCATAATACTTGAACAAAAAAATAATGATTTATGGGTTGAGATGGATGGTTTTAAGAAGTCCAGGCATGCTGACTAGAATAAGGATGATTCCTTTTTTGATGAAGAGAGTAGTCACCTAAGGTAGGAGTTAGGGAAAACAAATAAATTCAAGGGTCAATATTATATATAAGGAAGAATTTTGCACTTAATAGAAGAAATGAGGACCAAAAAAATTTACTCGGATAAGTTGCTACCATCAAAAATCAATTATTCACTATTAAAAGACTCAGTGAGAATGTACATCACCATACATATCAATTTCATAAGCAGCCTCGTACAATCTAGATGGAAGATTATGATAAGGACCTAGTACACATGGAGGAAGAACTTAATTATGCTAGGAAGGTCGGTTACAAGCATGGTTGGCTCAGCGCCCTAACTGTGGCTAAGGTTCTCAAAGCGGATGAGTTGTGGCATTGGCGTGATCCAAATTTATTGGAATACCTATATCCTTCTTTTCATATTGATGTTTCACAGATTCCTACATATTCCATCCCAGTGAACCTAATGAAAAAATACCTTGGGTGCAATGGACTTTATGGAGATGAAGATCTAAGTTGGCATTTGCATCTAGAAAATAGGGTCGAATCTTACAATAAGCCTAGAATTAGAGACCTGGCGACGATCATTAATCCTCATGTCCCATTCATCTCTTCGGCTGGTTTTGAGGGTCCAAAAAGAAAGCAAACCTCTTTTAGTGAATGATGATTCATTTATGGTCTATTTTTGTGATGTCTTGGAATAATTTGGCATTCTTGTAAAAATCTCCAAGCCATAGTAGAATGTTTTATTCATGCCTTCTATCATTTGTTTCTCCTTACATATATATCTTTTGCATAAGTAGATGTAATAAAATAATTGTAACTTTAAGTCACGTCATCTTAATGAGTTAAAAATGGTTCTACTAGTAGTTTATTCCTATGATCGTGTGGTCCGATGTTGCCTAAATAATCTTCCCTACTAGTTACCAAGGTTGGACGAACCTGGGTTGTCCAGTCTTATGCTTTACTAATGCCTGTTTTGCTAGTCGTATGGATAGATCTTGTTTTCCTAACCCAATACAGGTGTAGGTTTCCTGAGAAAACCAAATGTGCTAAGAACTATCCTTGCATTTATCCAGTTATGGTCGGATCCTATCGCCCATATGACTGCAATTGATTTCCTAAATTTGGTGAACTTCTTGTTCTTGGTATGACCTAAGGGTGAGATCATACATGAAGCAATTTAGTGAACTTCTTATTCTTGGTCTGCCTAAAAGGAAAGATCATACATTACGTTATATGGTTTGTTTTATTTGTAGGAAAAATGTTTGAACATATCTCGCTATATCGAAAAAAATTAAAAGAAACAACAATGTTGACTAATAAACTTTTATTCATCACTAAGAAATGGGTTATAAGAAATTAGAGGGTGTTACATGTTCTTCGTTATTGGTAGTACTTTCTTAGGTATTGTGCGTTTCAAGGATTCTTGAATTATTACCATTTTAGTGTTTCAAAACTATAGGTCCCTGGTAGGATAATCGCAGTTACTATGTACGAAACATGTTAATTGGCTCCAGTTTTTTCCCTTTCTGGATGGCCTTTTCAGTACGTAGTCCCCTTCCCTCAGGGTGCTCAGTTTTACTTTTTATTGTTAAAATGAGCAGTTCATTGTTGGAATGCTTCCACCTAAAGTGTTGCATGTTCTCTAACTTCCTCTATTAAACCAATGTATAGTATTCTCATTAGGTCATTTTATGGCGAGTCAAAATTAAGAACACGGTGACTTGACAGACCAATTTTTATTTGGACTACTGCTTCTATTTCAAATGCAAATATATAAGGGGTCTCACCTATTTCCGTCCTCGGCATTGTCCTATATGCGCACAGAATATTTTGGAGTTTATCAATCTAGTTTCCTTTAGCATATTCTAGTCGCTTCCTTATTCGATCGATTAAGATTTTGTTCTTTAATTAGGTTTGCTCGTAGCATTGAGGATGGTTGGGTGTAGAATATAATTTTTGGATTTTGGATTGCTCATAATAGTCATTGAACTCCTGATTGTCATATTGAGTGCCATGATCGGTGATGAAAGCATTCGGTATCCCAAAATGGTAAATGATGTTCTTCCAGATGAAGTGGAAGACTTTTTCATATGAAATTTCAACCAGGGGTTCAGCTTCTACCCACTTAGTGAAGTAGTCTACTCCAACGACCAAGTATTTGAACCTGTCTCTGGTCTTGGAGAGAGTTCCAAAAAATCTATTCCCCACATCACAAACGGTTAAGGAGATGTGGTCGGTATAAGGGAAGCCCCGGTAATCTTGTGTATGTTGTCATACTTCTAATATTGATCACATGTAATTGCGTAATTAGTGCAATATGCCCTTATGGTTATCCAATAGTAGCCCTAGGTGGCCACTCGCTTGACAAGTGATCTGCTCACTGAATGTTCTCCACAAGTAACCTCGTGCACTTCCTTTAATAGGTTGTTGACTTCATTAGGATCGACACACCTGAGCAATGCTATGATGAAGCCTATCTGGTACAAAATTCCTCTTTCTACGACATACCCTGTTGCCTTATATCAGAGTCTTCTTGCGTCTTTAGGATCTATTGGTGCTACAACATGATCTAAACATGCTCTTATGGGATCCATCCAAGACGGTCCAGTATCCAATTCTATTAAGTGTAATACCCCGTATTTTTATGGCTTTTAAAGTTAGGGATTAATTAAATTTAATTGAGATAAATTAATTTAATTTTTATCTGGAATGTTGTTAATTAAATTTAATTGAGATAAATTAATTTAATTTTAATCCGGAATGTTGTTTTAAATATTTACTAGCGTGACGAGAGTTAGTAATTATTGGAAATTTGTTATTTGTTGAATGTTACTGGATGAGTATAGTAATATATGAGATTTATTTTTATAAAATTGTCACGTGTGAATAAAATGACAATTATGGAAATTTAAGTCGGGACACGCCTGTATCGTGTCGAGACTAAATGTTGATAAATAAAAGTGAATAAATTATAAGTTGCTTGTATGGTCATTTTGAGTGTTCCAAAGTATCTGAAAGGGTCGAGATAGTCCGAAAAGTGTACCCGGGCGTTTAGTTTGAGTTTCGGGGAGTTTTTAGGCTTAATTAGCACCCCGGGAGGGCGTTTTGGACATTTCGTAATTATGGGTAATTAAACCCACGAATTTGCAAGGGTTATATCAGATGTTAAGTGTCATCTTTTAGGGTTAACACCACCTAAAACTAATGACGACCATTGGAGAGGAAGAGGATAAGCTCTCCAAGGAGTTCTAGGCCAAGAACACATACGATTTCACCGTCGTCACTGCCAAATCGTAGATCGCGCGAAGGGGATCACAACCACATCTTTTTCTTCCACAAATCAGAGACTAAATTTCCAGGCAAGTATCTATCTTTCTTTTATCAAGTTAATGCATTCTTTTATATTAGTCTTAGGTTAATTAGAATTAGTGTTCTTGAAGAAAAATGTTAATTGGAGATACAAATTTGCATTTTATAGTGATAGAGATCATTATTTCTGGAAATCCATTTCACATGTAGAGGTTGAGCCATGAATTTCCATGGTTTTAGTGATAGAAAATCTGGAAAAATAATTAAAGAAACGAAGTTAAAGAAAAATTAAGGTTCTTGAGAGTTATAAAGATTTTGACCCTTTTTCCTTGTTATAGATGATGAAAATTCGCATGTGTTACGTAGGATATTGTTTAAATGGGTATACAATACTTGTAGTATGAATTGTTGGGAGTTTGGGACTGTAATATGATGGTTTGGAGGAGTTTGGGGTAACAATTCCGTAGTTGGGTTTTCTGCAGTTTCGTCATAACTGCTTGATCGATCGATCGAGCCCAGAGCATCGATCGATCGAAGGTTTGATCGATCGACCCCCTTTCATCGATCGATCGACCCTCCTGGGAAAACTGCATTTTTTCTCGTGTTAGCTTAAACCGATTTTATGAGTAGTAAACCTTGATTAGGGTTGCTAGAATATTATGGAACATAAAGAGGACCAGTAGGATCAAGAGAAATCCCATAAAGTGAAACTTTAATGTGAAGGGAAATAAAGGGTAAACGGGGAGACTTTTAGACTTAAGAAATCATACGTGCGTTGATTAAATAATCGAAACATCTAATAAGTTGGATTAGAAGGCAAGAGAGGGCCTACTGAAATTGTACTTAGATAAAGAGAAGACTTCGAGTGACGAGAAATGAGTTTAGAATAAATTAATTACGAGAATAAAAGGAATGAGGCCGTTATACCATATAATTGAGTAAAATGTGTAATAACGGATAATTATAATTATGGGTCGTGAGCGCACCTAATTTAGTAATGTGGATGTGAATACATATTTATATATGATGGTGTGATTGTGCATATATTATTTCTGTGTGAAAATCGTACCCGGGATACTGGCTATCACGGAGGTTTCCGCGCTGGGACAGTCTTATCTCGATGGGACCTTTACGGGGGATATTGACATGTACCCTAGAGCATAAGATTCCTAGGTACAGGCTATCGTATAGATAGTCACGGTCCTAAGAGACGCGAGGGTATGTGCTGACCTCTTGGACTTGGAACTATGCCTCACCTCCATTTATTTGTGTTTTGTGTTAATACAGTTCGAGAATGATTTCGAACTAGTATTTCCCTTAGTTTGTGTGATACGGGGAGTTGATAGCAGAGTATGCCAGCACCATAGTTTTTATGTGGGGTGCCGATAGTATATATATATATAATTTATGAGTGATTGGTATATATATACTTATATATGGAAGTCTAGCACCATAGATTTTATGTGGGGTGCTGTTTATATATATATTATACGAGTGATTAATATATATACGTGTGACTATATGAGAACTTTCTACTGAGTAAAATAGTAGTTAACTAAAGTATGAAATTCAACAACTTCACTGTAAGTATTCGAAAATGTTATAATAATACGGAATTATTCTAAATAACGTAAGAAATCTGGAAGAGATAGACTTTTCTAAAGTGAATATCAAAACCTTAATTTCACGTGTTAAAACTTATGGAGAATAAGTTAGAGAGATATATGGGGTTCATTAGTACGATAGACGTGCACACTAGATGAGAGGTGAGGATTCTCAAGAGAGTGTCGCATACTAATATGACTGTTGCATTAGCCGGTAAGCATTTTAAATACTTGCTAAATTATTTTTAAAACTGTTTTACATTCGGGATCTGACCCATTTGTTGTTATTTCTTCTCTCTTGTGTGTATATATATATATGTACTACAGGTGTCCAGCTACAAGGGCGTCATGCTTAGGATTCTTGGAATGGAACGCGCTGTAGCTTTTATGGGAGTTGCAGGTCATTGCTTAGACGACTTCATTGTTGACTCCACTTCTAGTTCAGTTTTACTCAGTGGGGCATGTGTCTCCTTTTTCCCATTATTTAGTTGGTATTGTCAGAGATTGTAATTCTTTTACTTTCAGTATCTTTATTTCGGGATTTATTACTGTCAGGATGTTTTCCTTTAGTGTTTTAATGTTGGGGTTTATTATTGTGGGTTAAACTCTTGAATGTTCATTTTTATTCTTATACTTAATGTGTGACTCTTAAGATGTTAATGGTTAAAGGTTTTATTATTGGATTTAATAAAATGGAAATAAGGTTTTAAATGGTTTTGACACTTAGCTTAATTATTTAGGGTGTTTAATTGGAAAAGTTATTTTTGCGGCAGTGATGCTAAGAATGAACCAACTGTTCACCTTGATTTTAATTTAATAAAGGAGTGATCGCCCGTTATTTAATTAGGCGGGGTGTCACATTAAGCTAGTACTCTCTTCACCGGTGATTCCATGCATGAGGATCTCTATCGGCACTATTCTTCGTAGCTCAATCCTTATCACCGATGCCAGTCGAGTAAGTGCATCTGCTCGAGTGTTCTGCCCTTAGGATTCTTACAATTCGAATAACTAGGAATTTTACTAATAAACTCTTAGCTTTGCCTAATTATTTTGCCCATAGATTCCTACCTTGATTCATAGACTCCCAATAACTTATTAACTATCAACTGAGAATCATTATATCCCTATATTTGCTTTGTACCCAGGGATGACGCTAGGCCAAAACCCGCTATAAGTGTTTCATACAACTCAACTCAACAAAGCCTTTTCCTAATTATTTGGGGTCGGCTACATGAATCCTATTTTTCCATTCCATTCTGTCCAGTGCAATATCTTCGGTTAAACCACATGATATCATGTCCTTTTTTATAATATCCACCAAGTTAATTTAGGCCTACCTCTACCCCTTGGGTTACCATTAATACTAACTAAATCACTCTTCCTTACAGGAGCATTCATTGGTCTACTCTTGACGTGTCCAAACCATCTAAGTCGATTTTCTCTCAATTTATCTTTTATAGGAGCTACTTTTACCGTTTCACGAATTTGTTCATTTTTAATTTTATCCTTTCGAGTTTTACCACAAATCCATCTTAGCATTCGCATCTCCACCACACTCATTTTCTGCACATTTTTTTTCTTGGTTGCCCAACACTCTGTCCCATATAACATGGCGGGTCTAATGGTCGTCCTATAAAATTTTCCTTTTAACTTCAAAGGTATACGCCTATCACACAGAACGTCGGTCGCACTTCTCCACTTAACCCATCCTGCTCTAATCCTATGCGTAACATCATCACTAATATCTCCATCTTTTTGTATAATCGATCCTAAATAACGAAAATAATCATTTCTAGGTATTTCTTGACCCTCCAATTTCACCACATCTCCATTTGTCCTCCTATTACTACTAAAATTACACTCCACGCTATAAGTGTTTCATATTAGGCTTTATTATTTGAGGCTTCAAACTGGAATCTTAGGTTATATTACACGTCAATTTTATCCAGTGTAATGATTATTATTCTTTCTCTGATGTCAGTGGTGCAGGATGTTCCATCAATAAACAGATACCAGATAGGTATTTCATCCCTAAAATTTCCAACACTAGATAACCATGTTCTAATAGCACCTTCGTACACTTTAAATCACGAGAAATGTCTTCTTGTCTGGTAGATGACTCTGGTACATCGATATTCTGGTCGATTGAATTACTGGTGATGCTATCTCCTATAGGAGTCACCTCGTTCGATTGGACTGGTGAGCTATCTTCTAAGAAGCCTGCTCGATCTGCTTTGGAGTTGACTTATCTTCCACAGAAGTCTGCTCGGTCAGTTTTTCTTCATTGGTGAATACTATAAAATTTTCCATGGCTTGTCCCCTGATGATTGTCCTAGGTTCATACTAGATGTCATACTCTCCTAGTTTTATGGCCCAAGCCATAAGCCTAGCTGATTTCTCATATTTATAAATATCTTGGCAAAGAGGTAGTTTTGTATAGACAACAATAGTATGCACTTACAAGTATAGTTTCATCCTCCGGGAAGCTTCTATTAGGGCCAACGCCAATTTTTTCAGTCTTGGATATCAGATCTCTGCTCCCCAATATGCTTTTTTGGTATAGTAAACTAGTTTTTGAACTTTATTTTCTTATCGAACCAATGTTGAGCTAGCCGATGATTCAGATTCGAATGAGTACAGGCAAAGCTTCTCCCCAATGACAGGAATTGAAAGAAGAGAAGGAGATACCAAATATTTATTTAGCTCTAAGAATGTATCCTCACATTCATCATTCCATTTAAATGTCTTTCTTAATACTTTAAATAAAGGTAGGCACTTATCTTTGCTCGCAAAACAAAATGATTTAACGTAGCCACTTGCCCTGTTAACCTTTGCACTTCCTTTTTGTTCGTAAGAGACTAAATGTGTATTAGTGCTTGAATTTTATCTAGGTTGGCCTCAGTTTCTCTCTGATCTCTGATTATCTTTGAATCCCAAGAACATACCTTCGCGTACTCTGAAGACACATTTGGCTAGGTTGATCTCATTTGGTATTTATCCAATTGGTTAAATGTTTTCCCCAAATCTTTGATATGGTCAACATCCATTTTGCTCCTTTTGAGTATGTCATCAACGTATATCTCCATATTTCTGTTGATTTGTTCTTCTAATACTTTGTTCACTAGTCGCTAGTATATTGCTTTAACATTTTTAAGCCCAAAAGGCATAACATTGTAGCAATAGGTACCTCATCTTGTGATAAATGAAGTCTTCTTCCAATCATCTGGTTTCATCTTGATCTAGTTGTATCCTGAGTAAGCATCCATAAACTGAGAAACTCAAGCCCTAAAGTAGCGTCGACCAACTAATCAATCTGGGCAAAGTATAATGGTCCTTTGGTCATACTTTATCCTGGTCAGTGAAGTCCGCACACATATGCCACTTGTTATTCTTTTTCATAACCACCACTTCATTAGAAAGACACTGATGATATATGACGTCTTCAATGAAGTTTCCTTTTTGTAACTTTTCTACTTCTTGTTCTATTTCCATGTTCTTCTCATGACTAAAGACAAATCATTTTTATTTGATCATCTTGGCATCATTGACTATATATAGCTCATGATAGATGAATTCTAGGTCAATCCCGAGCATATCCTCATGACTCCAAGCAAACAAATTACTCCTCGCTTAAAAAATCAACTAATTCTTTTATAAGGGTAGGATCCATCGGTGAGACAATCAGATTGATCCTCTTTGGGTGTTCATCATCTAAGATAATTAATTTTATATCTTCTATGACCTGTCCCTTGACCAGTTTTTTTCTCATCCTGAGGGTCTAGCATTTTAATTTGGTAGGTCATGGGTAGTTTATTTTGTTCCTCCTCTCATGGTATAATAACATTCCTTAGCTTATACAAGACTTCCTTTCATCGCACCGACCCTATAATGAGTCGAGAACTTCATGAACTGGTGTAAAGTGGAGGGAACCATTGCAAATATCTTTAGCCCTACCATGCTAAAGATAAAGTTGTATGTCGAGTGGACGTTCTTATTTAGGACAAATAAATGAATCTTCTAGGTGGGCCACATGCCGATCGAAACTTCTAACTTGATTGTTCCCAAAGGATATACTGTTTCTCTTGAGAAGACAATAAGTGGTTGGTGATAGGCTTCAAGTTTGTTATCCCTCAATCTCAAATTTTTGAAGCAGTCATAAAACAAAACATCATGGAAACAGCAATTGTCGATTAAAATTTTTCCCATCGTCATATGGATATAACACACCGAATAGGTCATCTTTGGAGAAGCCGACCACAAGACGATCTCTATTTACCTTCTTAAGATGGGTATCTATGGTGCCAGTCAAATTGATATGTCTGATATGAGCACATAACTTTGCCTCGTTGAGATAGGGTTTTTTCTTGGTGGGCTCATCGCCACCTCTAGCATCTCCTCCTGCAATAAAGTTATATCCAAAAAAGATCATTTTACTTCATGTACAGGCTCTTTGGGCCTCCTGGGGAGGCCGGATCATCCTCTGAATCGTTATATATTTCCCTTTTCTTTTCATCTACTTTCCTTCAAGGAGACTCTATTCATTTCCAGGGCCTCAGCTCGTCACTGTGATTATCTAGGTCTCCTCTATCCACAAACTTCAATAGTTTTCCCCACCTAATAAATTTCTCAATCTCATTCTTTAGGGATATGCAATTATTATTTTTATGGCACGATTCC
This sequence comes from Sambucus nigra, assembly GCA_949130495.1. Classification (NCBI taxonomy): domain Eukaryota; kingdom Viridiplantae; phylum Streptophyta; class Magnoliopsida; order Dipsacales; family Adoxaceae; genus Sambucus; species Sambucus nigra. The sequence continues at coordinate 300,805,307 of OX422207.1, read as the reverse complement.
TATAGAACTCACAGTAAATTCTCTTATCTCTTTTGTTCCTTGTGGATTTCAATGTGTCCAGCCATTTTAGGTCTTTTTACCCGTGACTTTTCTCCAAGGTGTGGTGGATGCCTACTGCCAAGGGAGTATACTCACCATACCTCTTTGGTTGGTCAGCCTTCTTATCTTTCTACTCTTTCTTTTTCAAGATCTTATTAGTATTGCCTTCAAGTTGATAACCCCTTTGGAAATCATAGCTTCTTCGCCATTCATAATCTTTTTAACCTTGGATAATAACTCCGTCATCGTCTTGGGTGGCTCCTTAGTTAATGCCCAATAAAGTTTTCCCAGTAGTAAACCACTCATTAGAATTGTGATTGTTAACTTCTCATCATACTCAATTACATATAGCTTCTCGCTATTTAAATGAGTGATGAACTCTTGAGTTATCTAGTCAACCTTTTATCGTACATTCTATATATGGGCTACTCTCTTTTCAGGCCTGGTACCAAAGAAAAAGTTACTGATGAAGAGATCATCTAACTATTGATAACTCAAAATATGTCCTTGCGCTAAGTTATTGTACCAAATTTGTGTTGATCCAGTGATTTTACTTGAGAATGCTCGATAGCATATCTTAAGTCTTCTTCGTGCTATCTAGATTCAGTGGGATATCTGTGATAGTGCCTACTCGATGCTCATGGGACTAGATTATCAAATACAGATCCACTACTCAACCTTTCAGTACGCTATGACTTTCTTTGAAGAAGGTTTAATAATCATCAAAACTAGTTATTCTAAGAGATGGGGTAGCTCCCAGACAATATAACTTGTCATTTTGAGATCCAGAGTACGTGAACCTACTCCATTCTTCCTTTGATCCCCCACTTAGTTTCATTGGGTTCTGTAACGTATAGGTACGGTATGTATATCGTCATCATCCTCTGTAAGGATCTAGAGCTGGCATTTTCACCCTTTTTCCTGGACACTCACCTCCTGTCAGGTTGATGGATTCTCCTCCAGGTGTGCCTTATCCATCCTGGAGTGTCTGTGTCAGTTTCTTAACATTTTTCCACATTGCCTCTTATCCTCTAGCCAAACTCATCAAAATTTCCTATATACTCCCCATTCTAACAAGGTTTGGGGATGGAATTATTTCATTTTCACGAATACTCTATGAATCTTCTCTCATTTTTAGGGATTACAAATGGTATTTGAACAGTCACGGTTTAAAGGTTTATAGATGTGAGATGTAGGAAACATCAATTGGCTTCTCATTTCCATAGACGACACCAATATGTTAGCGTCCAAAATTAAAATGTGGATTTATGAACTAGATAAACATCGGTTATAATTGATAAAATATAAAGATATTAACGGACTAGATTAAAGAGAGAGATGAGATATAAAGATCAAGATAGGGGATTATCATGGTTCGGCCAATGGTGCCTACATCCACAGTTGTTATGTATGAGCTTTGTTGATTAAGCAAAAAGGGGTGCAAACTCTCAAAGTTTTATCTGTTAGTGTGTTGCCCCTTCCCTAGGTGGGAGTGCGTGCTATTTATAAGATATTGAGAGAGAGTATGTGGATGTGTGGAGTGCCTTTACAAGTCAGGCAATTACACATTTTTACAAGATGATGGCAAATAGGTGAGTGAAATAGGTGCTAATGGCTATCTATTGCGGTTCTCGTTACTATAATCTAGGCAAGTGTAAATTGACACTAAATCAACTTCTATACGATTACTTGTTACCTTTTCACCCTTGTTACTTGTAATATAACCCTTTTTTTGGAGGGTGCATGTTTGCATGTATTCTCATGTGAATGTATGACATAACAGTACTGTAACGTGATATAGTGCTTTTTATATTCTCATGTTCACTTCATAAGTTATTGATTGGTGAATTTGAACATTTGGATGACCATTAAGTTGGTTGGCCCTATACACTTATAATATTTTACAATATTATTATAATTAGTGTTTAGGATTCTTGAATTATTGTTGACTGGAGGATTTGAATATATAGATGATCATTGAGTTGGTTGGCTATAGTCATTTCTTATATTTCGCATTATTATTTGAATTGTTATTTGAGATTCTTGAATTGTTATTGACTGGTGGATTTGAACATTTACATGGACGTTGAGTTGGTTGGCCCTAGGCATTTCTAACATTTAGGGTTGTGATTCTATCGAATATAAATATGACTGAATTGGAACATGCTATAAATTTTAAAAGCTTATTGTTAAATAATTACTAATGCGAAATGAAACATAACTATGTATAAATCATCACTATAAACATTACTACCAAATAAATGAATATACACTTTTGTTTATACTAATCAATGAATATAAGTTTCTTACCCATAATAGGCGATTGTTTGTAGTAGCTGTGATGGGATATCCAAAATATAAAGAGTGGATGGGTGAGGCAAATAGAATAGGGGATGTGGTTCACAAAGGTGCTAATGAATTTGTGGAATACGCAAAGAGATGTTGCAATGATGAAGAGTTCCCGTATCCGTGGGCTAAGTGTAGGAATGGTAAGGCATTTGCATGGAAAACAGTCGAACTAAATTTGTTAATATGGGATATACAAGATAGTTATCAGTTTTGTATTTTTCATGATGAATCGAATGTTCCTTTTATCCCCGAGAAAACTTCACAGCAACCTTCAATAGTAGGATAGATGTACAGGGGTTGGAGGAAAATATAGATCATAATATGCTAAAGGATTTAGTTGATGACGCGTATGGATTTCATGAAGCGGAAGAAAATGAGGTCACTGGCGATGTACAAGGTTCAAGTGCTCATGAAAATATCGGGATAAACCTTGATTATGACTACCAAAGCTTAAAATGTAAGGCGACCCATTCATTGTACTCTGGGTATGACAAAGATCAAACAACTTTACATGCCATGATTCATTTGCACACTTTGAAGACCAAATATAGTTTGTCTGGCAATAACGTGATAGGAATTTTGAATTGGGTGAAGTACTTGATACCCAAGCAGAATATGCTTCCAAATAGCTATCCTGATATGAAGAACAGTTTTAAAGGTTTGGTAATAAAGTATAAATCAATTAATGCTTGTATGTATGACTACATACTGTACCGAAAGAAGTATGAAAATCTCGACCGGTGTTCAGTATGCGATGAACCTAGATATGTGCAATCTACTGGTAAAGAAGGCACAACCTCAAAAGCGCCTAAAAAAGTGTTAAAATATTTTCCAGTTGGGCCTAGATTGAAGTAGTTTTTAATAGTTCCATGGATAGCGGAGGCAATTACTTGGCATTCTAGGGCAAAAGTAGGCGATAATATCATGCTCCATACTATTGATTCTACAGCTTGGAAGATGATGAGTTATGAGTATCTTGATTTCCCTCGAGAATAGCATAACGTTCGTTTAGAAATATCAACAGATGGTTTCAATCCATTTGGAAATATAAGCACTAATCAGAGTTTATGGCCAGTGATCCTAGCACCACTCAACCTCCCTCCTTCACAATGTATGAGACCTGAATTTTTTATATTGTCTTTGTTGATACCTTGGCCAAAGGCACTAAGTGAGGACATCGATTTATACTTAGATACTTTGGTATAAGATTCAAATGAGATGTGGGAAGAGGGTTGCAAGCATTTGACTCTTTTAAAAAATAAGAGTTTACGTTGAAAGCTATGTTGATATGGGCAATTCATGATTTTCCAGCTTATGGGACATTATTCGGTTGTGTAGTACATGGTTATTTGGGGTTTCCTATTTATGAAGAGGAGGTTGAATATCTGCATCTCATCGACATCGAAAAAAATATTTACCATTGCCATAGGAGGTTTTTACCCCCAATCATAGTTTTAGATTTAAGAAAGGTTCCAATTATTTACCATGCGGGGTTAAACATAGGCTATCGCCGAGAAAACTTTCGGGTTCAAAAATGGAAAGTAAATCTTCTAATTATGGACCTAATATGCCAAGTAAGAATCATAAATTCAAGAATGTCAAGCATAAAAAGACCCCACCTGGGAATGAAACTAAGACAAGAAGGCATGGTCTAGGAGGTTAATTTTATTTCAGTTGCCTTATTGGAAGAATAACCCCATGCGCTATCTATTGGATGTATTGCATGAGAGGAAGAAAATCATTGAACATATTTTGGGCACATGACTTGGGGGAGTCATTCAAAGGATGGAGAAAATGCACGAAATACCTTAAATCGTTGAAACTTAAGCCACGACTATGGTTGAAAGAAGATAGTAGGTAAGGACAATAATTCCCCTTGGTGCGTTTACTTTAACGAGTGTGGAAAGGAAGATGCTTTTAGACACAATAAATAATTTAAAGGTTCCATCTATTTTTTCATCCAACTTGAAAAGGATTGTGAATTATGCTACCCATGATTTACATAAGTGTAAGTCCCACGATTGGCCTGTGATTGTATAATTGGTTCCTCTGTTATTTAAGCATGTTACTCTAAGAAAAAGGTTTTGGGGAAGGCCATTATGCAAATTAGCATCTGTTTTACACTTTTATGTGAGAAGGTAGTCAATTGAAATCACATAGTGGCGGCAAAAGTAGCGGTAACTGAAATGATTTATATGTTGGAGAAGTATTTTCCCCCATCATTTTTTGACATACGTGTTCACTTGTTTGTACACCTAAGCAAAGAGGCACTTCTTTATGGCCCAGTTAGATATCGATGGATATATTCGTTGAAAGATTGATGAAAGTTATCAAAGATTATGTCAATAATACATGGTATATTAAAGGATCAATTGCAGAGGATACATCACCGTGGAGTCATCATTCTACACTCAGGAATATATGCCAGACCCAAGCGGCATGGATAATAGTGATGAGTTTGTCAATGAGGGTGGTCAGGTGATGGGCAAGGGAGTGAAATTAACGAGTTTACAACATGAACAAGTAACTCATTATAACACACATGAAGATGTGAAAGAATGAAAAAAGTAAGTTTATATTATTTTAACTTTTACATATTTTTAATTTTTATACATGATCAATTTCATAATATATTCGTCACGATCAATGCAGAAAATATGATGCATAAGGGAATAATAAAAGACGAAGAACGATGGCACAATTAGACAACCAATTTAGGTTGTGGGTGTCCCGCGAGGTAGTCATAATGAAAATGTATCTTATTAAATGTCACATTACAAGAAAGCTTTAAAACTGACCTAATCAATTTATCTATAATCTCAGCTCTTAAATATGGGTGATGTTGAATCAAGACTTGCTCGTCTATCCACTAGACCCTTCTTCATGGCACATGAGTATAAAAAGTATCGATTGAATAATTACGTATTCGGTGCAAGGGTGTATGAGGAAAATACAAATGTACAGAACTCGAGCATTTCATATTAGGCTCTTACTTATTTTCGAGCAAGCGCGAAAGATAGAAACCTCCTTGAAGCTGAAATGACTTACTATAGTGTCATTCAAAATATATTTGAATTGGACTATATAAGATTCAAAGAGGTTGTGTTTTACTATGATTGGATAAAAGTTGAGGATAAAAATGCTTGTAATGTTGATCCTAGCACGAATTTTATCGTTGTTGGCTTGTCTAAATTGAAAAGCAATGGGCACGTGAGCGATAATCCATTTGTTTGTACTTTTCAAAAGGTCAAGCAAGTGTTTTACTCGGAGTATATCAACAACGAGTCGTGGCCAATCGTCCTACACGCGTCAAAGCGTCAAATCAGTAGTATGGATGACTTGGTTGCTCCTACCAAATATAAATCCATTTTAGAGGATAACCTGAATTTGAAAAAAAAAATAGATTTGCAATAAGTATTCCAGTTATTTGTAATAACCGGTCGCGTGTATTCTTCTAGAGCTTTATTATAATCGGACGAAATTGAGACAACATTTAGATTTATAATGTCGTTAACTTGTATTCTTCTAGTGCTTTGTTATTATCGGATTTGAATCCAAATTGGTTGTTTAGTTAGTGAATATGTTAAATTATATTTTAATAAATTTAAGCATTAATTCGAAGTCCGTGACATGACCCGAAATTGAAAAAATATTTAGATTTATTATGTCGTTAACTTTTACAATATTTTTATTCATTTGGATTTGATCATTTTCTCATACACATGTTTGTACTAATAACAATAATTTTTGCAGGAAATCTCTTCATCCAGGCAACACGGTTGCGGAGGCGAGGAAGGATCGTCTGCTATTAGGCCCCTAAAATGGGGCAAATCGAGGTCCCTCGTCGAGAACAAGACGACCCTACATGCTAGGTCCCTTGAGTTGCTCAAGATGATCGTCGGCCCGGGGCACACGAATTGGAGGAAGGTGCCCGTCGAGCTCAAGATGGCTATCTCGTGGGCACTACACGTAGTTACTCACTTTATTTTTATTTTTATTTTTATTTTTATTTTTATTTTTATTTTTATTTTTATTTTTATTTTTATTTTTATTTTTATTTTTATTTTTATTTTTATTTTTATTTTTATTTTTATTTTTATTTTTATTTTTATTTTGTTTTATTTTATTTTTTTATTTTTTTTATTTTTTTCATTTTTTTTTATTATATTTTATAATTTAAATACAACTAACACTTACTTTCTTTTTGGTTTGTATTTGTTTGACAGGAACAATTCGGCCTACCCTCACATGTCCGCGACTCCATCTTCGAACAATTGAGAGAGCAATGCAAAAATGTGGAAGAAGAAAATGTGGGCACGGTACTTTGGGCAGGACCGGGAATCCATATTGAGGGTCCATGATACATTACCGTCGAAAGAGCCAATCTCATTGGCAAGCTGGCGATAGTTTGTCAATAATTAGATCCAGGATCGGCAGTTTACATCTCGTCAATCAGGGAGGGCAAACTGGGCCAAAAAGGTCGACGTGCACTACTCCGGACATACGTCTTACGCCGAGGTGGAGCACAAGATCGTAAATTTTTTATTGTCTTTAATTTTAGTTTTATGTTATTCTAATTTAGCATTACTTTGCATTACTTACTAATTCTGCATTATTTTATTTCGAGAAACGGGGAGTGGCCTTAGAGGTAGGCCACATAGTCTCGATGCCTATGTGGCAATTCGAAAAAATAAGGTAAAGGATAAAGAGGTGCCCCTGAGCGTGGCAGACATAATTACAAGTTATAAAAATATCTTTCAATTATTTAATTTTTTTTAATTTCGTTATAATTTTTTAATTAACTTAACTAATCGCGTACTTTTTTGTCATTTCAGGTAAAGGTTAAGGAAGTGCACAACTCACAGCCTGATGTCAACGAGGCATCTTTGGCTACGGACGCACTAAGCCAAGTGATCGGAGCTGATCACAAGGGGAGGACAAGGGGGTGAGCTCTCAGGTAGGAAGTCGAGGCTCACCTGGATTGAGACGAGCAACACTGGGTTGACTCGTAAGGTGGACACCCATGGCGATATGTTAGAAAGGTTGGAGGCGTCGTTCCTCAATATGGTCGAGTACACGAAACATCAGTTAGGTCCCACCTCATGTAAGGGCAAGGGGAAGGAGGTAGACGAGGACGCCACTGCTCCATCTTTCTCACCCTCGTCATCGATACGCACCCGCTCCTCGCCTGTGTATGATCCATTTACCACCTTGAACTCTGTCGAACGTCCTATGTCAACAATGGGTTGGCCGAGTGTGTATTTAATAGACCTCCAGGGTGGAAAATCCATAGCTAGGGAGTTGAGGGACCCAAACACACATCCGGGTTATGTAGTTCATGGACATGAGTTACCAGATATTGAGGCCAAGGTTCGTATCAGGCATATTATGCCCGAAAAAAGAGAATGAACCTTTGTGATTGGAAGAGCAATGCGGCATTCGACGCATTGATGGTTGTGTCAATCATATTTAGTGTGGCCTACCTTACTTCTTAGACCTGTTCAAAAGTTAAGCCCTTGACGTTATTTGTATTATTTTTATGCTTATGAATCTGTATTTATTTCATTTGAATATAGAATGTTGGTTGGTTATAAATAGTTGTTGGTTAATTCGTATGTAGTTTTTATGAATTCTTGAATGTTGCTTGATATATATATTGTTTGAACAGGTTTAAATATATTGTAACAGGTTAAAATATACTGCTAGGCAGTGGCAGTGGTGATCATACTGCCCAATAGTTCATTTTAATGCTGCCCAAATTTGTCATGAGCTTTGACCCTGGCAAGTCCGTGAAAATGAAAATTGTCACAGCCAAAGTCCGTGACAATTTTTCCCTTGTGGCGGTTAAAGTCCGAGACAAATTAAATTCTTGTCACATATATTGACTGCGACAAGTCCATGACAAAGGAATTGTCACCCTAATTCTTGGCACAGTTTTTTACCATGACAACTAGGCAGTTTGGTGTAGCGTAGGGTCCAATGCTTCCACATCCACTACCCACAACTCATTCACTTATTATACCAATGGTGTTAAGCAAACATCAATGTCATCACTTGGTTCCTTTATCCCAGGTATTAACAGAGACAACATATAAAGTTTTGGTCTTATGCACAACGAATGAGAGGGATTTAGAGGGCTAAGATCACTGCTCATACACTTTGATTGGTGCATAGAGTACTAAATGGATTGAACCCATTTGTTGATATAGGTAAACGAATATTACATTGTTCATTGGTAAAATTTGGATATTTAAAATTTATGTTTTTCCAAACGATTGAGTCCATAGGATGGCACATGAGATGATCCCCTACTTTTGCTTTAGCATGCCAAGTTATTGCCTCCGCTATCCATAATATTGTGAAAAATCTATTCAACCTGGGACCAATAGGAAAATGTTTTAATACATTTCGAGGCACTTTTAAAAGTGATCCTCTTATCATTAGAACTATACTTTGGCACATATGTAGGCTCCTCTCACACTAGACAATGACCAAGATCTTAGTACTCATTTCAGTATAGTATGTAATCATACTTGCAAGCATGAATTTATTTATACTTCATTCCCAAACCTTTCAACCTGTTCTTTATACTCGGGTAGTTATTTGAAAGTGTATATTCTTTGGGGAAAAAAATCCTTCACCCAACTCAAAATTCCAATCATGTTATTGTTAGACAAACCAAAACAGCAAACTAACCATGGCATACGAAAGTTGTTTGATATTTTTTGCAGTTAGGGTACAACGATTGGGTCGATTTTACTTTCAAAGTTTGATAGTCATCGTCAAGGTTTATCCCAACATCGTCATGATAACTAGAACCTCCACCACGAGATTCATTATCTTCCTTATCGGAATCCTCATTTTTTTCCAATATATGAACTCCGTAATCATTGTCTATTAGATCATTTAACATATTATGCTCTATGGAGGTATCCTCTTGTCCATCCACCATATGTAATACCCCGTATTTTTATAGCTTTTAAATTATGGGATTTATTAAATTAAATTTGAGATAAATTAATTTAATTTTAATCCGGAATGTTATTTTAAATATTTACTAACGTGACGAGAGTTAGTAATTATTGGAAATTTGTTATTTGTTGAATATTACTGGATGAGTATAGTAATATATGAGATTTAATTTTATAACAGTGTCACGTGTGAATAAAATGACAATTATGGAAATTTAAGTCGGGACGCGCCTGTGTCGTGTCGGGACTAAATGTTGATTAATGAAAGTGAATATTTTATAAGTTGTCCGTATGGTCATTTTGAGCGCGCCAACGTGTCCAAAAGGGTCGAGATAGTCAAAAAAGTGTACTCGGGGGTTTTGTTTGAGTCTCGGGGCTATTTTAGGTTTAATTAGTACCCCGGGAGGGCATTTTAGTCATTTTGTATTTTTGGGTAATTAAACCCACGAAAATTAAAAGGGTTATATAAGATATCTAGGTTGTCTTATAGGGTTAGAACAACCAAAGACAAGTGACGGCCATAGGAGAGAGCTTCCAAAGCAATCCAAGGCCCGAAATCCATCCGTTTGCACCGCCTCCACCACCAACGCATAGATCGCGAGACGGGGAACGCAACCACACCAAATTCGGCACCAAACCAGAACGTCGAAAATCCCAGTCAAGTGTTTATCTTGCTTATTTTCGTTGGTGCATCACTCATATTAGTGTAGGAATGATTAGGACGAGATTTATGGAAGAAAAACCGAATTTGAGATAGGAAATTGCATGTAGTAATGACTTAAATGATATTCTGGAAACCCTTTGTCATGTAGAGGAGTAAACCAAGAAATTATGATGTTTACAAGAAGGAAATTCTAGAGAATTCTTGTTAGAACCATGTTTAAGAGATTTCTAGGGTTCTTGATAATTATAATAATTTTTGGGTTGTTAATCCATGTTTAGTGACAGAAATCTACATGCTTTACGTTGGAAATATCTGGTATGATGATATAATGTTAGTAGTATAAATTTTGGGACGATTGGGATTGAAAAATATGGATTTGGTGAAGGTTAGAAGATGAAAATCGTAACTGCAAAACTGCAGAAATCACAATACCTGCTTGATCGATCGATCGAGCCCAGAGCTTCGATCGATCGACCCCTCCTGGCAGACTAAAGTTTCCCATTTTAAAATTGTTAAATTGATTCGAAATGAACAAAACTCCTTAGACATCCTTGTTAAGATAATTTGGGAGATAATGATGACCAGTAAGATTCATTAATGAATAAGAGACCTTTAATGTAAGGTGAAATCTATATTTTGGGATATCTTACATGAGGGACAATGTAAGTATATGTTAAAGGCGAGAGACACGTAAGAGAGAGTTACGTTGGAACATAAATGAATACCTACTGAATTGGACATTTAAGAAAATAGAGTCCATGAGGGTTACGTAGTAAGTTGGAAAAACCCTTCGAATTAAAGTGAGAAACGAACCATTATACGTGATAACTAATAATGGGAAAATAAGGATAAATGTTATGAATATGGGTTATGGGATAAACCTAAATTGATATAATAAAAGTGGTATATTTATATGATTGTGTATGCATATATTATATACTTGTGAAAATCATGCCCGCGCTACTTGCTATCCCGGAGGTCACCGCGCTGGGATGATCTTATCCTGTGTTGCCTTATGGGGGATATTGACTCGTACCCTAGAAGATAGAAATCCTAGGTACGGGCTATCGAATCGATAGTCGGACGGTCCTAAGAGACGTGAGGGTATGTACTGACCTCTTAGACTTGGAATCTATGCTTCACCTCAATGTTGTTTGTGTATGTATTTGTACAGTTCGAGAGTGATTCCGAACTTGTATTCCCTTTAGTGTGATTGATACGGGGATTGGATAGCAGAGTATGCCCACACCATAGTTTTTATGTGGGGTGCCGTTATGATATATATATTATACGAGTAGTTAATATATATATGAAATTCTGAAATCTGGAATTGCCTACTGTGATTTGATATGTAGGACATGGTTGATGACTCAAATTATAAATACTTGTGTTGAGAAAGTATAATATGACACTGGAAAACTTTATTGATTAATAAAGTAAAAAGGAGAACTTTGGTTACAAATTGAAATGTTACGTTTTAAATACTTGTGTTGTTCAGTTGTAAATCCAGCGAATAACCTAAGATAAGTTAAATCATTGGGGAAAGATAGTGTGGTATATGAGGAGATAGACCATTGGTAAGGTTAGTGCGATAGGTGTGCACATTAGAAGAGAGGTGAGAATTTCTCAAGAGAGTGTCGCACTAATATGTTATTGCATTGGCCTATAATCAATTTAAATACTTGCTAAACTATTTTTAAAACAGTTCTACATTCGGGCTCTGACCCGTTTGCTATTACTTCTTCTCTCTTGTGTCTATATATATATATATATATATATGTATTACAGGTGCCCAGCCACAGGGGTGTCTTACTTAGGATTCTGTGGATGGAACGCGCTGTAGCTTTTGTGGGAGTTGCAGGCCATTGCTTAGACGACCTCATTGTTGACTCTACTTCTAATTCAACTTTATCCAGGAGGGGCATGTGTTGCCCTTTTCCATTATTTAGTTGGTACTGTTAGAGATTGTAATTTTTACTTTCAGTACCTTTATTTAGGGATTTATTACTGTAAGGAAGTTTTCCTTCGGTGTTGTAAATATTGGGACTATTTATTGATGATTAAATTCTTGAATGTTCATTTCTATTCTCATTCCTAATGTGTGACTCTTAAAAATGTAAATGGTTAAAAGTTTTATAACCGGATTTAATAAAATGAGAATAAGGTTTTAAATGGTTTTGACACTTAGCTTAATTATTTAGGGTGTTTAAATTGGAAAAGTATTTTTACGACAGTGATGCTAAGAATGAACCAACTGTTTACCCTGATTTTAATTTAATAAAGGAGTGATCGCCCGGTATTTAATTAGGCGGGGTGTCACAGGTGGTATCAGAGCATCAGGTTCTAGTGTCCTTAGGATCTGTACAGCTTATTATGCTTTCAGCGTTGCTTTGTTTGTTATAGAGCCCTATGTTTAGGATTGTCGATTCCTTTGACGAGATTTCGTTCTCCTGTTATAATGAGTATACATTAGTGAATACTAATTTCGTTCGGATGTGTGCGTGTGCCGAGCGATGACGGATGTCAGAAGAGGACCGTTAAGCGTACATCAGGAGGTAGGGCTCAGTTGAGATTATAAAATATATCCGAGGATGATGACCGTAGTCGAGGTCACCTTCATTATGGCGCGAGAAGCCAAGACTCAAAAGGAGACTAAGGTGCAGCTATGATTTCCAAATGTTGTTATAGTCAAATGAGGTGCGACGGTAAACTTACCCAACGTATTACAAAAACGTGTAGAGACTGTCAATGGGAAATTTTAGAAATGCGGAAATTGTTTGTGTTTACCAAAGGAGATAAAGTATCCAAAGGCTTAAAAATAGGACGAAGTGTGGCAAACTGAAAGTGAAAATTTAGAGAAAAAATTTCTTGGCTTTCGGGACGAAGTTATAATGGTTGGAGTCAACCACCAATTTTAGAAATGGAATGTTATGCCTATAGGAGAACCTTAGGTACAGTGTTTACCGTATGTTCCTTCCTCAACTGTTCAGGATTAGAAGCAAACGTGGTTCTGAACTCATCGCGGGAGGGCATGACAGGGGTCCATTTGTGAATATGAATCTTAACCGCTAGCGAATTTTGCATCGGAAGATGGAGATACGAGTGAAGAGAACGACTCCAAGTGGGAGACCAACTCGTAATAATAATTTATAATACTCGAGGAGGTAATTCTGATGGACGACCGATGTTGATACCAAAATTAGTATGCTGATATAGACGAATAATAAGAAGACACGTGTCTATCTACGTGGCACAATAGCAACGAGGAAGTCTATTTCCCCGACCAAGTCATACTCACCCCGAGCAGCAAGTGTACTCCGATGAACTCCAACACTCCAAGGAATAACACTCCGAGGAACACCAACACTCCGAGGAACTCCTGAACGACGAGCAACTAAGGCGGTCCGAGCTGCATCTCGGCCACAGCATTGATTGCCAGATAATCAACAGTTCAACTATTCATTAAATGCTAATCATACAGACGTGTACTCTTAAACGGCATTAATTGTTTACCCTTTCACATGTGCAGCCCAAGGGCTATAAATACATTGTATCACCCTCATTCAAAGGGACCGAAATTTCTTGATAGAACTACATATCGAGAACTCCAAAACACTTGTCAATAACAGAAACAGTAGACGTAGGCCATTCTTATAAGGCTGAACCACTTTAAAATTCTTTGTCTCATTTATATTTATCTGTGATTAAATAATTAGAAGCAATCTAATTTTTTACATCAACAGATTGGCGCCGTCTGTGGGAACGATTGTTGTTATCGTTTTTCACCAAAAATCATTCATCATCAATGGCAGATAATCCGGAATCCAACAATCGAAATGCTGGAAATGCTGGAAATCCTCCAAATCCCTCTGCACCTCCAGATCTGGCTGGAATTATGACAAATCTGGCTCAAGGACAAACCGCCATGCAAGAGATAATGTTGCAACTCATACAGACCCTTCATGGCGGTGCACCTGCACATTCGGGACAGCGAAGTGGTCAGAGGCAAACCTATTTACTTTCTTCACGATCCAGGCGTACTGAGTCATATCGTAATGAGGAATCTGATGATTTCTCTTATCAACCTGGGCGAACTTCATCAATAAAGGCTACAGATACTGATCAACGTATCACTCTCTCTCCAGAGAGACCAGTGCCTTGGAAAGACTGAGTAGGGTGTCTCCTTTTAGTCGATTAGGCCCTAGGTGGAATAGGAGTCCACCTAAAACCATGTCGAGGAGTTTTCGACAACCATCAGATCTAAGAGAGGGATCAGCACAATCACGACCGGTTGCTCGTCAAGATAGATCTTAGGAGGCAATATCAGAGCAATCAATTGCTCGAACTAACAAGCCCGAGGAAGGAAATGATGCGTGGAAGGGTTCCATTCAGCGGTTGGAGGATAGATTGGGAGAAATGGCTAAGGCGAAGAATCCCTTACAACGAACTTTTGTTCAAGGGACACCTTTTGTCCAGGCCATTGTGGGTTTTTCTACCCCGTCAAAGTTTAAAGCACCTGTGGTGACCCCCAAATCCGATGGAAAGACAGATCTTGTTCTTCACATAGAGCAATATCAAGCTGCCGCCGACATCTATGTTGTCCCCGACGAAATGAGATGTAGAGCATTCTCAGGAACTCTTACTGGATCAGCCCAAATATGGTACAACAATCTTCCTCGGGGTAAGATTTCAACTTTCTTTCAATTGGCCGAGTTGTTCATCGGCAATTTCTGTTTTGGATCAAAGCCAGTAAAATAAGTAGCACACTTGTTAAGTGTTAGACAAAAATCTGGTGAGAGTACTAGAGATTACGTAACTCGTTTCAATAACGAGAAGCTGGAAGTCATAGATTATGAAGAAAAGACAGCAATCACCGCCTTGATGAGTGGGTTGTTGCCTAACAAATTGTATTACACTTTGGCCAAAGATCCACCTACAACTATGTCAGAATTGATGGCGAAAGCGGCCAAAATCATGAATGCCAAGGAGGCTATGGCTGCGAAGAAGAATATGAATAAAGAAACTAAGGTGGAAGTCGAAAAATCTAAGAAGAATGAGCATAAAGGTAATGGCGGTGACAAGCATTCCAAGAATAATAAGTCGTCATGGGAAGTCCTGAAGAAATTCGATAATTATACTCCTTTGAAAATGGGTATTAATCATGTCTTGGAAGAAATCAAGAATAACGAGGAAGTAAAGTGGCCAAAGAAACTGAGGTCAGACCCTGACACGAGGAATAGGGAGAAATATTACGAGTTCCATAAGGATCATGGACATATGACCAAAAATTGCATAGCTCTTCAGAACGAGATTGAAACACTCATCCGAAGAGGGAAGCTAGCAAAGTATGTTGATCGGGGAGGCGAAAGAAGAAATAATGACCGAACTAGAGAAAGGTCTAGATCTCCTCGTCGAGCAGAGGAGAAAAATAAGAGAAACCATGAAGATGATCCAGATGATGACCCCGATCTTCCCAAGAAACCAAGGCAGCCAGAACGAGAGGTATTTTCAATACGCTTTGGGTCATTTGATTGTAATGTCATTACAGGAGGAGATGCAGGAGGAGGAGACCTTACTGCAGAAAGAAAAGCTTACCTCGGTGAGGCTCAGGCTTGCTCATACATTAAATGAATAAATTTGGCTGAAGAGGATCACCCGAGGAAGGTAAACAAAGAGAAGATGGTCATCGGTTTTTCAAAAAACGATCTTGCAGGTGTTCTTTATCCTCACGACGACCCTTTGGTGATCAAAATGAGGATGAAAGAAGTAGTGATTTCAAGGGTTCTGGTAGATAATGGTAGTTCGGCAGACATCATGTTCTACTCATGCTTTGACAGTTTAAATTTAAAGTTATCTCAATTGGAGCCTTATCACAGACCACTCCTGGGTTTTGCTGGCGAGAAGGTTTTTCCACTTGGGACGATCAAGTTGGATATATTCATTGGAACTTGGCCTGCTTGTCGAACAGAAAGAATACGCTTCTTTGTGATGGATAAAAATGTGCAATCAGCTTATAACATCATCATGGGAAGAGTTGGTTTGAAGAAGTTCGAAGCAGTTCCATCTACAGTACATCAGTGTTTAAAATTCCCTACATATTTTGGAGTAGAATTTATGAAAGGTGATCATAAAGTAGCTCAGGAATGCTATTATTCGTCTGCCGAGCAAGAGGAGCTTGAAGAGTCAAGGAAAAATACTACTACCTACCAGGTGGATGAAGGTACAGAAATTGAAACACTGGATCCCAGAGACGAATTCCAACTTGTAAAAGGACAGGTGGTGGAATCTACAGAAAATGTTATTCTGGACGACAAGCACCCTGAACGAATAACCCAGATAGGTTCGACGTTGGATGCTTCAATAAAACAGGAGTTGATAACTTTCTTGAGAAACAGAAAGAAAACTTTTGCATGGAGTCATGAAGACATGCCAGGAATAGATCCCAACTTCTTATGCCATGAGCTCAATGCGAATAAGGAGATCAAGCCCGTAAAGCAGAGAAGAAGAGTGTTTAGTCCCGAGAAGAATCAAGCCATACAAGAGGAGGTCGAGAAGCTCCAGAAAGCCCAATTCATTGAAGATGTGAAATATCCAGACTGGTTAGCAAATGTGGTGATGGTAAAGAAGAAAAATAATAAATGGAGAATGTGTGTTGATTTCACCGATCTCAACAAGGCATGCCCAAAGGATCACTTTCCATTGCCCAGAATTGATCAACTAGTGGATGCTACCTCGGGACACGAGCTGCTCAGCTTCATGGATGCTTACTCTGGTTACAATCAGATCAAAATGAAACCTAAAGACAGGTAAAGTACTTCTTTTATTACCCCTAGGGGAACTTATTGTTATAATGTTATGCCTTTTGGTTTAAAAAATGCAGGAGCGACATACCAGCGGCTGATGAATAAGGTTTTTGCCAAACAAATCAGTTGCAATATGGAAGTCTATGTCGATGATATGCTGACAAAGAGCAAGAAAGCTGCTGATCATCTAGTTGACTTAAGTCAGACCTTTAATCAACTGGATAAATACCAAATGAAGCTCAACCCGACGAAGTGCACCTTTGGAGTACGAGAAGGAATGTTCCTCGGGTACATTGTCAACCGGCGAGGCATTGAGGCGAATCCAGAAAAGATCAAAGCTCTTTTAGGGTTGCGATCTCCAACGGCGAAGAAAGAGGTGCAGAGTCTTACAGGACGAGTTGCAGCGCTCAACAGATTTGTATCCCGAGCAACTAATAGATGCCTCCCATTCTTCAAAACACTTCGAAAAACTTTCGAGTGGAATGATGAATGTGAAAAAGCCTTTCAAGACTTGAAGAAATATTTGGGAGCACCTCCACTGTTGTCCAGGCCAGTAATGGGAGAAAAGTTGTACTTGTACCTGGCAGTATCGAAGAATGCAGTCAGCTCGGCATTGATCAGAATGGAGAATGGAGTCCAGAAGCCAATTTATTACACAAGTAAGGCTTTCCGAGGTGGAGAGATCAGGTACCCAAAGCTGGAAAAATTGGCATTGGCATTAATTGAGGCAAGTAGAAGAATGAGGCCATATTTCCAGGCCCATACCAGCGTCGTGTACACCGACATGCCATTGAGACAAGCCCTTCATAAACCAAAAAAATCAGGGAGACTGATGTACTGGGCAATAGAGCTCGGTGAATATGATATTGTTTATGAACCCAGATCATCATTAAAGGGGCAGGCTGTAGCAGACTTTATAGCAGAGTTTACATATCCTGATACCCCCGAGGAACAAAAGTTGCTCGCTGATCAACCTGTGGATGTTATAGGATCAACAAACACAAGCTCAAACCAACTCCGATTGGTAAAAGGGCTTGTGGATATTGAAGGATCATCAAATTCGAGCTCAGATCAACTCCGGTTGGTAAAAGGGCGAGAAGAGATGATCGACGAGGAGCGAGAAATATCAGGGGAGGATGAAAGGAAACAAAAAATATTTCACCGAGGAACTCTATCAGATAAGAAATTTGAAGACGAGTTACCTACATGGAGATTATATGTAGATGGGTCATCTTGCACAACAGGTTGTGGAGCAGGGATTGTTTTGAACACCCCAGACGAGATTGACATGGAATATGCCCTACTATTCCAATTCAAAGCCTCCAATAATGAGGTTGAGTATGAGGCCATGATAGCAGGTCTTAATTTAGCAAAGATTATGGAAGCGCAATAAATAATGGTATTCAGTGATTCTCAATTAGTTGTGAATCAGATAATGGGAACATATACAGTTAAAGGAGAATTAATGGTCAAGTATCGTGCAAAGGTGATGGAATTGTTGGTAGAATTTGATGCCATTCAGTTGGTCAGAATACCAAGAATGGAGAATTCACAAGCAGACGCACTGGCCCGACTAGCATCAGCTACTCGTACCGAGCTACGGAGAACGATACCAATTGAAGTATTAGAAAGTCGGAGCATAGATGAAGACCTAACGACGAATATTATTACCCTTGATTTAGGACCATCTTGGATGGATCCCATCAGGGCATATGTTGAGGAAGGAGAGTTACCGGAGGATAAGCTCGCTGCCAAGAAATTGAAGTTTAAAGCTGCTCGGTATGTAATAATTAATGGTGTTTTGTATAGGCGAGGAATTATGGCAGGTTTGTAAAGATGTGTACATCCCTCCGAGGTGAAAGAATTGATTGAAGAGATCCATGAAGGGTCCTGTGGAGCCCATGTAGCAGGTCGGACACTTTTACAAAGGGTGATGATGCAGGGATACTACTGGCCAATGATGAGGGCTGATTGTATAGCCTATGCTAAGAGATGTGATAAATGCCAACGTTTTTCCTCCATCCGACGAACTCCACAAGCATTGTTGACGCCCATAACTTCCCCTTGGCCATTTGTCATGTGGGGAATGGATTTGGTTGGACCACTGCCAACGACCCAGGGAAGATTCAAGTACCTCGTCGTCGCAGTGGATTATTTTACTAAGTGGGTAGAAGCTGAGCCACTTATTGATATGACATACGAGAAGGTGTACCAGTTCGTTTGGAAGAACATCATCTGCCGATATGGTCTCCCCCATGCCTTCATCACAGACCATGGAACACAATTTGATAACGAGGAGTTTGCCGCCTATTATCATCAGTCAAACATTTTGAAGGTTCATTCAGCACCAGGCCATCCTCAAAGCAATGGACAGACTGAAGTGACGAACAGAACATTACTAAATGGTTTTAACAAGAGGCTAAGTGAGGCTAAAGCTAATTGGATTAACGAGCTACAGTCAGTATTATGCGCTTACCGAACAACTCCCCGAGCAGCAACTGGAGAATCACCATATATGCTGGCATTTGGAAGTGAGGCCGTAATACCTGCCGAGTTGGGTCTTCCAACACACAGAGTGCTGAATTTCAATTCCCCAATCAGCGACTTAATGAGGAGATTAGATTTGGACATGCTCGAGGAAGTTAGAGAAGATGCAGCCATTAGGAGTGCTGCTTACCAACAACGAACAGCCATGTTCTACAACAAGAGGGTGAAGAAATGCGACTTAAAAGAAGGAGATTACGTGCTAAAGAAGGTCATTCAGAAGCACAATAAGTTGGAAGCAAACTGGCATGGACCTTACCGAGTTACAGAAGTTGTTCGACCAGGAACTTACCGAATAGCGACTCTAGAAGAGAGGAATTCAAGAATGCATGGAATGTTGAACACCTACGCAAGTATTATCAGTGATGTAAAATGTAAAGCAGTTCCATCAATATGAATAAAACGATGATATTTCGCCATCTTCTCTCCTTTTATTAAAAGCTTTTTGGGGAATACTAGTGTGTGTAACACTACGCTGCTCGGCAGTAAAAATAACACGATAGTTCAAGCTCAGACCAACTCCGGTTGGTAAAAGGGCGAGAACACGATAGTTCGAACTCAGACCAACTCCAGTTGGTAAAAGGGCAAGAACAAACCATACTCCTTTGGTTAGGAGGCGTACACTAGCTCAGACCAACTCCGGTTGGTAAAAGGGCAAGTGGACATGATAGTTCTAAGTCAGACCAATTCCGATTGGTAAAAGGGAAAGAACACGATAGTTCAAGCTCAAACCAACTCCGATTGGTAAAAGGGCGAGAACAAACCATACTCCTTTGGTTAGGAGGCCGACACTGCCTCAAACCAATTTTGCTAAAAGGGCAAGTGGACATGATAGTTCGAACTCAGACCAACTCCGGTTGGTAAAAGGGCGAGAACAACATCAACATTCCTAAAAATACCAACGTGTTTGGTTAGGAAACAAGACATGCTCTCAAATGCCAACTTATGTTGGTCGGGATGTAAGTTTATTACATAAAATACAAAAGTTCCTCGAAGAACAAAATATTCCAAACTGAATCAAGTATGGTTGGTCGGAGACAAAAATCCACTAACTGTAGTTGGTCGACGAGGAAAAAATATTTTAAACAGTACCAAGTATAGCTGGTCGGGGATAAAAACCCACTAACTATAATTGGTCGACGAGCACAATTTAACAACCTTGGTTGGTTGGAAAAATTTTCAACATTTTTATACTCATTACTTTATTATTAAGTGATCGAGCAATATTACTAATACTTGTAATTTTTTATTACTAAGTTGGTCGATGAACCACACAATATTGTTATGCAAGCACAAATATAAAGTGTTTGACAAATATAAGACAATAGAAATACAAATTTGCAAACAAAAATGAAATTCTTTCATTAAATTCAAAATGAATTACACAAATTTATTACATTGATATTAAATTGTGTACTAATTATTACATCAGAATTTCCTATTCTATTGGCTTTTTTCCTTCAGCTTTCGATATAGGCTCCTCGCCAGCAGGAGGATCTTCCAGGCAAAGGGGAGAATTAATGAAGTTAATATCTCGAAGCATTCTGACGTTCATTATTGAAGGTGTGTCCAGTAGATGCTCGGGACGAGATAACTCGATCTGAGAATGAAGATTGTAGCCACCGAGGTATTTTGAAATTAAGCTCCGAGGAATGGCACGAGCTGGGATCCATTCCATGTCCAATTTATAAGGTGGCACAGGCAAGTCTAGTACCCCAAGATCATAATAGTCCCACGGGTAGTGTCCTTGTTCGAGCTTCAGCACGCCCAAGGCATTCAGCCAACCTTGCTTGTAGCCCTCATTATTGGCATTCTGGATACGATCATCTAAATGGAATAGAGCTTCGTTGTATCCAGCCATCCAGAACTCCCTGGGCTGTTTGTGAAATTGAAATGTCAACCTTTCAATCTTCTCGTGAAGACTTTGGATGAAAAGTTCATTAGTCGCTAACGCTGATGTCTTTGAAGAGAGTTGTTGTTCCAGTTCTCTAATTTTCTTTGACATGTCAGACAAAGCTTGGTTCTTAGCCATTAATTGGAATGCTTGATTTTCCAACGTTAATCGAGTACGAGCTTCTTCAACAGTACAACTAAGAGCTCTTGATCATCCCCGAGCAGGTCGAGAACTTGGTTCCTCGACAACATTCTGAGCAGCTCTTCCTCGTCCACGAGAACCTCTTCCTCGTCCCCGAGTAGCAGTAGAAGGCCCGGATCTTCTCAAAGCTTCTAACTCTTCTCGCAACTTGGCATTTTCCACTTCTAAAAATGAAAATCCTTCATCGGTGACCGGTGCCAAGGCAGTGGAAGATGAAGCTGCAGACTTATACTGTGCTAATTATTTCTGCAAATTGTTATTCTCTTGCTCCAGAAGCTCTGCAATTTGTCTACATGCTTCAACTTCACCCTTTAGGGTTCTCTCCCTGACATCGTACCCAGCAATGAGCTTTTCGTGGCCCTTCTCGGCAGAAAGCTGCTGATACCTCTTCTCATACCCCTCATGCAACAGGGCAATTGATTCTTTATACTGCTGCTGAAGTTCATCGAGAGTACCTTGCAAGTCTTCAATCATTTCGTAATAAGCAACATTGTTGGCCACAGCTCGGTCAAGTAAGCCTTTCAAGTACCGATAAGCTTCTACTTCCTTCTCTAAAGCATCATGACCGAGGATGTCAGCAACTTCTGATACACTCAGTTCTGTGTGACCAGCCTTATAATATTCATGACATTGCTGCATCAGCTTTGTATCATTAGCAAATACTATATCCATCCTGTCCAGAAACTAGCAGAGAAAGAAAAAGTAATCATCAAAAAGAAGATCAAGACAGAGTACAGAAGAGAAAAGAGACAATCATATGGAAGAAAAGAACTCAAATTTTATTAGATCATAATGCAGAGTTACAAAGATCTTGGTTACACTTGAAAAAGAAGAAAAATAGAAAGAGAATACCGAACAACTTCACACCTTTTCCTTGTCTCCCAAGACTTTCTCGGGAGGCTGGGATGAGGAGCTTGGTTGCTCGGTGGGAACAACGAGTTGGTCGGCTGGAGCTGGAACTTGTTCAGGAGGAGCAGGCAGAGATGAAAGCTCCTCGTCAGCAGGCTGGGTAAGGATGGGATCACCCACTACCATTGAAGATTCTTTGGAGGCAGCTTCGTCCTCTTCTTCATCTTCAATGGCTGGGGGAGGGCCAGGGAGATGTTGTTGAAACAATTATGAGTCGTCATTAACCTTCAACTCTTGCAGGGCAGCCACCCAACCATCTCGGAAGTATTTCAAACTCCCATATTGCACCTGAGTCATCATGGCTGCTACCCCCTTGTTCCACCCTTTGTCCCAACCTGTGTTGAAGGACTTCTTTATTGCCATTTTTCTTTCTATTTTCTCCGAGGAGAGCTTCTCGGATAGAAGATCCTCGGTGGCCTTCAACTTAGCATCTACCTCCTCCTTCTGGCGATTTACTTCTCGCAGAAGGGTTAGCTCTTCCTCAGCCAATTTTAACTTATTTTCAAGCTCCCCAAAGTTCGTGAGCTTCTCGGCGTACTTCTTTTTCTCCTCCTCCGAGTCTTTCACTTTATTTTTCAACTACACCTTTTCTGCTTCAACAGCAGTCAACTTCTTCTCCCATTCAGCCCTATCCTCGTCATACTTTTGACGAGAATCCTTCAAAGATTTGGTTAACCCCAACAAAGCATCCTCCACTCCAGACGAGGAGCTAGAAGCCTTGATCGCTTCATCTTTCTTCACAATGGTGTTGAAGCAACTCACCAGCTGAAAAAAAAAAGATAATAATAAGTCAGCACAGAGATACATGTACTGATGGAAAGAAAGAAAATTCAGAATATGAGAAACTTACTGAAGCAATGTGACGAGTAGCCAGGGATGTAAGCATATCCCTAGACTTACTCTCCTCGATTCCTTGGACTTCAGGAATAGTCCAAGTCTTTACCGAGCTCATTACAGAGCTCGGGGGAATGATAGTTGGAACACCAGCTCCACTAACTTGGAGCTGGGAAATGTTTTCACCCAAATTGACCGAGGAGGATTTCTTCAGTCTCCTCGGTGGCATTTCAGCAGTTTCAACCAAAGAACTTTTGGTGGGGGAGATGGTGACCACTTCCACAGAAGCACTTTTCTTGCTCGGAGCCACTGGGGGCTTCTCGGCAGCCTTCTGAGGAACAACAGAAGGGGCAGCATCTACTTTCTTTGTCCCCTTTGGGATGTCAGCTTTGTTCCTTTTTCCATCTCCAGCAGAGGTAGTCTCCTCAAAGAGAGCAGGAACTCTTCTTTTGCCCATTTTCTGACTTAGAGGAATGTGAGATTCTGGAGAAGAGTCCTCAGGAATTGATGCTGGTTCACTGGTGCTAACCACAGGACGAGCAGTGTAGGATGTTGTATAACTCCTATACTGCAGCAAATATGAAGCAGACCTGATATGCTCGTCTGCAACTTTTCGATGCAAATTCCAGATATGTTTCAAATGTTTAATATTTACTTCTGATTCTTTTGGAGTTTTTCTCTTACTGTCAACTGCAAACAAATACATAGTGAAATATCAGTCACACATTTATTCAAACATAATGAAATCATAATTTCAGAAATAAAATAAAATGAAAATAACCTATCCCATTGCCATATGGAGGGCATCTGGGACCTTGATATACTTCATCTCCAGTCAAAGGGGCATGTTGCCAATTTTTTATAATTACCCCATGTTCAAAATAATCTCTATTGGCATCAGGGAGGTTGACTACTAAGGCCCTATTCAAAAATCTAGTTTTTAAATAAAAAAATATTGTCTAAAACAGCCCATCTGTAACAATACATAATCTCAGGAATTCCTATACGAGTTTCATGAGTTTGATTTAACCTATACACCCCATTAACTATTCTCCATGTGTTGGGGGCTATTTTTGCAGGGACAACATCAAAATAATGACAGAATTCTAAGCACAGAGGGTTTGGTGGAAAAGAAAATCCACATTCAGCAATAAAGAGACTGGGGAACCAGTGTCCCTCAGCCAAACGAAAATAATCTAAAAGCTCAGAAAGATTCTCCAAAGTTACCCAAGATGGAATAGAAAAGTCAGAACGGAATTTCTCAAGAGATTCGATAACATAAACCATGGTGAATAAAAATAAATGAAGAAGAAGGAAGAAAATCTTACAGGAAAACGGAGATATGTTGACAAACAAACAAAGAAAGGGATGAAGGCACAAGAGAGAGAAAGGCTATAGAAAACTCGAAAGCAGAAATTGGAAAAGGTAGAAGATGATGGGATTGCCAATGAAGCTTAAATACTTTGCCTTGGGAAATGGCGAAAGAAATGATTACAAAAAAGAAACTATTACGCTACCGGCGGCTAAAAGGACAAAAGTGCGCGAAGATCGAAGCGCTTATAAAAATTCAAAAAGGCGGATTCTTCGAAATTTGGAAGGACATTCGAATATGAAGAAAATGCTCCTAAAAACCAGAAAGGTCATTTAATATTTCCATATACCGAGAAGGAATGTTCCATACTCCTCAAAGTTCGAAATATGAAACATTGGGGGCTTCTGTTGATACCAAAATTAGTATGCTGATATAGATGAATAATAAGAAGACACGTGTCTATCTACGTGGCACAATAGCAACGAGGAAGTCTATTTCCCCGACCAAGTCATACTCACCCCGAGCAGCAAGTGTACTCCGAGGAACTCCAACACTCCGAGGAACAACACTCCGAGGAACTCCTGAACGACGAGCAACTAAGGCGGTCCGAGTTGCATCTCGGCCACATCATTGATTGCCAGATAATCAACAGTTCAACTATTCATTGAATGCTAATCATACAGACGTGTACCCTTAAAGGGCATTAATTATTTACCCTTTCACATGTACAGCCCAAGGGCTATAAATACATTGTATCACCCTCATTCAAAGGGACCGGAATTTCTTGATAGAACTACATATCGAGAACTCCAAAACACTTGTCAATAACAGAAACAGTGGACGTAGGCCATTCTTATAAGGCTGAACCACTTTAAAATTCTTTGTCTCATTTATATTTATCTGTGATTAAATAATTAGAAGCAATCTAATTTTTTACATCAACAACCGATTTGAAGGTTGACAATGTCATATTTTGTCAATATAGATGATAACGCTTCTTTGTGGGGGAAGTTAAATAAATCGAAGAATTTAGTCGAGAATAAGACTGAATACAACGGTGGTGATATAGCACCAAAAAGGGATGTGGATATACATCAGGGGACCCATTTAAATGATTTGGATAATGAAATTCTTACCAAGTGATGGTAAATTCAGTAAGTACAATTATAGATAGTAACATGATCTTTATGACCTAAAAAGTTAAAGGAACAATCGGGATGGTTAACAGGAATCGAGTTTACTAAAGTCCGAGAGAAGGACAAATCCTAACCTGGTTCGTAGGATAGGTGGTAAGTGGATTATGTGTTGAGGTATTTTGTGCGGAGTGAGATCGCTCGCGATAATATGTTCCAAAGTGAGAAAAAGGACAAGAATACGGTGCCTAGTAAAAGGCAACGATTAAAGTAATTTTATTTGGTTTGAGTAAACGTGTTACGTTCGGAAACCATTTGCGCAGTCAAGACGATTGACAAGGTAGAAGTGTAAGTTGTATCCTCAGACGATGAGGCGAGTTTATGTGACACGAGCGAGTCACTATATTTTGTTCCTTGCTAGATTAGCATCTGAGACGAGCTTAATGCATATCATTTTAAACGTTATTATTATTATGTGAATATTTTCCCTAATGTAGCGGAATTTTTCTTTAGTGCTATCCGTGGAGGATGAATGAGTATATTAACAGTGTTTTGTACTTTATTGAGGCTACTCGTTGTAGTGATGTGATACACGAGTATGATATTATCTTTGTTAAAACATTATAGTAATGGTTAGTATGATAGTGGGCATTTATTGCAAGGCTATCGGAGTGGTTGCATTAGTGCAACATGTTTTATGTTTGTTTTGGCGAGGCTTTACCTGTGAAAAGGTTGGACTCGCACTTATATTATCTATCCTAGAGACTTCGGAGGAGATAGTGGGCTCGAGATATTCGATGCCAAAGTATGTATAGACTTTGTCAGTATAATTTCGTATGTATCGGGATTTACCGTTGGCCGAAAAGATTTGACTCAGTATTATGTTTAGCACTCCGAACTTAGTGATGGGAAGAGTGCATTGTTATATTATCCTTTAGAGATGTGGGAGTTAATAGTTATACCCCTATTATTAAGGAAAGGAATTTCGAGAATTCCGATTGTATGTATTCGAGTTTTATGGAATGCTATTACCACCAACCTATACTGAACTATAGTGCAATTAGTGAAACGTTCTTTGTTAAGCATAATTACGGGAGAAATTGTAACTTTTCTGTCAAGGGAAGAAATAAAGGGGTAAATGCTATGGAAGGAGGACCTAACGGATCTCGATAACCGACAATACTAGGCAGTAGTGTATCGGGAGGGTTCCCTATTTGGATTTCTCTTTGCGATACATCCCACGTATGAAACTTAGCGTAAGGTTGGAAATAGGGAGACGTTTGGTCACTATTCCATGAGTTCGGTACCCTGGTCGAAATGGGATCCAGTAATTATGTATGTAAGTTGGAAGTTGAATTTTGATTTAAAGCCATTGGAGTCGGTTGTGTGGTAAGAAAGCATTGAAAGTTACCCCACGAGTTGAGGGGTGGAATGATAATAAGGAAGATTTAAAATTTTGATTTTAGGGTGATTAAGGTGTTGTAATCACGCTGCAAGCACCAGGGAAAACAAAGAATTTGTTTATTAGTATGGAGCGTATGTGATGCTTACGCTAGTATGCCCGTTTTATAGGGTGTTTAGACATCCTGGTTAACTGATGTTAAAACTCGTCCGAGTCGAAGGGACGTGGTCATGGACGTGTGTCATATATGTTTGTGGGACTAGTTTAACGAAGTGGAAGTTATAGAGTGGATTAAACGTCACTTGAGGGGCAATAATCCATACATAGGTGTGCAATTAGAATAGCCCACCCAAATTTGAATTGGAAGACTGTGGGAAGTCATTTAAGAAGAGTATTCCTTGAATGGAGCAGAATTAAATGATTATGAAGAACACTCGGAGCAGAAATTGTTAGTAATCAAATGTGAGAGCGACTCACACATATAAAGAGTAATGATGTCAGTATAGTATAAGAGATCCAGAAGTGCGCTTCGTGGAGAGAAGAGCACGGGTGGAACTTTCGGCATACTACAAGGAAGGAAGGGGAGTATTACGTGTCACTTAATGTGAGACATTTCAAGGAAGAATAGATGTTTAGCGGGACATAGTGAGTAGTCTCTACATGCACCGCCCATAGGTAAGGTTTGGTTGAAAGAGGAGAATCAACCAAAGAATTTTGTGTTTATCGACAATTCCTGAAATTGGAAGAGGTCGGTAAAGTCGGTACAGTCCTTCGATGGGTTACCATCGTCAAAACAAGATCAAGGGTTCATCCCGAACATGTGAATTAAGCAGCTGAGAAGGAAGTGATTGATATTCCTTTAGGGCCATTTAAAATATTAACTAGTATGCCCCAGACTTCCTTTGAAAGGAAGTGTCGCGCCAGTGCATGGTCCGGCGCAATATAAATTTCTGAATCAGGATGAGATTGGTAAATCCCACCTTTGATATAGGATTTCAGGAACCAGCGGAGATAAGATTTTGTTTTGAGTAGGATGTATCACCCTTAGCCAGGGAATAAGCGCATGGTGATTAAAGATTAGTGGAGCCACGTGAAGGAGATTTTGGAATCTTGATACGATGATTTCAGGAATGCTCTGTAGAAGCACTCGTACCTGTTTGTCGCGTACAAGGTACTTATTAAGGTTTTGTTATGGAAGAACCTCGACTATTCTCCTTCCGTATGTTTAGAGGAGAGTAGATAATCAGAATTTTTGGATCGGTCAAGAGAACATCCGATAAATGTGGTAGAATTCCACGACTGTTTTAGGCAAGCAAGAGTGATCAAATTTTCGTATAATTTTCTCTGAATGGGAGTTTTGTATATGAATAAATTCGAGTATTTGTCATGTAGTGAGGTGCGGCCTCCTAATGATAGTGAGATAATGAAATTTATAACGTATAGGCGTGACCTATGCGAATGTTGTCGGTTGGGAGCACAATGTGAAGTGTCTCCAATGAGAATGTAAAACAATGTTGATGTGAAGAAAGGGCTATAGTGATTGAGCGCCGTAATGTGTAGTTAGTTGTGTACGGAAAAGGATATCCAGAATTGTGCTACCTGGTAGGCCTTATTTTCTGAATTTCGGGACGAAATTCCGTTATTAGGGGGGAAGTATGTAATACTCCGTATTTTTATAGCTTTTAAATTATGGGATTTATTAAATTAAATTTGAGATAAATTAATTTAATTTTAATTCGGAATGTTGTTTTAAATATTTACTAGGGTGACGAGAGTTAGTAATTATTGGAAATTTGTTATTTGTTGAATATTACTGGATGAGTATAGTAATATATGAGATTTAATGTTATAATATTGTCACGTGTGAATAAAATGACAATTATGGAAATTTAAGTCGGGACGCGCCTGTGTCGTGTCGGGACTAAATGTTGATTAATGAATGTGAATATTTTATAAGTTATCCGTATGGTCGTTTTGAGTGCGCCAATGTGTCCGAAAGGGTCGAGATAGTCAGAAAAGTGTACCCGGGAGTTTAGTTTGAGTCTCGGGTCTATTTTAGGCTTAATTAGTACCCCGGGAGGGCATTTTAGTCATTTTGTATTTTTGGGTAATTAAACCCACGAAAATTAAAAGGGTTATATAAGATATCTAGGTTGTCTTCTAGGGTTAGAACAACCAAAGACAAGTGACGGCCATAGGAGAGGGAAGGAGAGAGCTTCCAAAGCAATCCAAGGCCCGAAATCCATCCGTTTGCACCGCCTCCACCACCAACGCGTAGATCGCGAGACGGGGAATGCAACCACACCAAATTCGGCACCAAACCAGAACGTCGAAAATCCCAGGCAAGTGTTTATCTTGCTTATTTTCGTTGGTGCATCACTCATATTAGTGTAGGAATGATTAGGATGAGATTTATGGAAGAAAAACCGAATTTGAAATAGGAAATTGCATGTAGTAATGACTTAAATGATATTCTGGAAACCCTTTGTCATGTAGAGGAGTAAACCACGAAATTATGATGTTTACAAGAAGGAAATTTTAGAGAATTCTTGTTAGAACCATGTTTAAGAGATTTCTAGGGTTCTTGATAATTATAATAATTTTTGGGTTGTTAATCCATGTTTAGTGACAGAAATCTACATGATTTACGTTGGAAATATCTGGTATGATGATATAATATTAGTAGTATAAATTTTGGGACGATTGGGATTGAAAAATATGGATTTGGTGAAGGTTAGAAGATGAAAACTGTAACTGCAAAACTGCAAAAATCGCAATACCTGCTTGATCGATCGATCGAGCCCAGAGCTTCGATCGATCGAAGGTTGGATCGATCGAGCTCCAGACCTCGACCGATCGACCCCTCCTGGCAGACTAAAGTTTCCCCTTTTAAAATTGTTAAATTGATTCGAAATGAAGAAAACTCCTTAGACATCCTTGTTAAGATAATTTGGGAGATAATGATGACGAGTAAGATTCATTAATGAATAAGAGACCTTTAATGTAAGGCGAAATCTATATTTTGGGATATCTTACATGAGGGACAATGTAAGTATATGTTAAAGGGGAGAGACACGTAAGAGAGAGTTACGTTGGAACATAAATGAATACCTACTGAATTGGACATTTGGGAGAATAGAGTCCATGAGGGTTACGTAGTAAGTTGGAAAAACCCTTCGAATTAAAGTGAGAAACGAACCATTATACGTGATAACTAATAATGGGAAAATAAGGATAAATGTTGTGAATATGGGTTATGGGATAAACCTAAATTGATATAATAAAAGTGGTATATTTATATGATTGTGTATGCATATATTATATACTTGTGAAAATCATGCCCGCGCTACTTGCTATCCTGTAGGTTACCACGCTGGGACGATCTTATCATGTGTTGCCTTATGGGAAATATTGACTCGTACCCTAGAAGATAGAAATCCTAGGTACGGGCTATCGGATCGATAGTCGGACGGTCCTAAGAGACGTGAGGGTATGTACTGACCTCTTGGACTTGGAATCTATGCTTCGCCTCAATGTTGTTTGTGTATGTATTTGTACAGTTCGAGAGTGATTCCGAACTTGTATTCCCTTTAGTGTGATTGATACGGGGATTGGATAGCAGAGTATGCCCGCACCATAGTTTTTATGTGGGGTGCCGTTATGCTATATATATTATACAAGTAGTTAATATATATATGAAATTCTGAAATCTGGAACTGCCTACTGTGATTTGATATGTAGGACATGGTTGATGACTCAAATTATAAATACTTGTGTTGAGAAAGTATAATATGACACTGGAAAACTTTATTGATTAATAAAGTAAAAAGGAGAACTTTGGTTACAAATTAAAATCTTACTTTTTAAATACTTGTGTTGTTCAGTTGTAAATCCTGCAAATAACCTAAGATAAGTTAAATCATTGGGGAAAGATAGTGTGGTATATGACGAGATAGACCATTGGGAAGGTTAGTGCGATAGGTGTGCACATTAGAATAGATGTGAGAATTTCTCAAGAGAGTGTCGCACTAATATGTTGTTGCATTGGCCTGTAATTAATTTAAATACTTGCTAAACTATTTTTAAAACGGTTCGACATTCGGGCTCTGACCCGTTTGCTGTTACTTCTTCTCTCTTGTGTTTATATATATATATGTATTACAGGTGCCCAGCCACAGGGGTGTCTTACTTAGGATTCTGTGGATGGAACGCGCTGTAGCTTTTGGGGGAGTTGCAGGCCATTGCTTAGACGACCTCATTGTTGACTTTACTTCTAGTTGAACTTTATCCAGCAGGGGCATGTGTCGCCCTTTTCCATTATTTAGTTGGTATTGTCAGAGATTGTAATTTTTACTTTCAGTACCTTTATTTCGGGATTTATTACTGTAAGGAAGTTTTCCTTTGGGGTTGTAAATATTGGGACTATTTATTGATGATTAAATTCTTGAATGTTCATTTCTATTCTCATTCCTAATGTGTGACGCTTAAAAATGTAAATGGTTAAAAGTTTTATAACCGGATTTAATAAAATGAGAATAAGGTTTTAAATGGCTTTGACACTTAGCTTAATTATTTAGGGTGTTTAAATTGGAAAAGTATTTTTATGACAGTGATGCTAAGAATGAACCAACTGTTCACCTTGATTTTAATTTAATAAAGGAGTGATCGCCCGGTATTTAATTAGGCGGGGTGTCACACCATTGTCCTAGTGGAATTTATTCGGGGACAAAGGGATCATGTATTTTCCCGTGCAAAATCCACACCCAGTAATGATCTTGCATACCCCCATCTAAGAAAATGTAATTCAATTGTTTTCCACTCAAATACTTTTCAATTTTTAGAACATGTGCAAGGAAATGAGAACTCTTAACCATTGAGACACCTCTTTACGAATCTTACAAACTCGTTAGCACCTCTACAGTGCACATCACCAAGTGTTTTTGTCTTATCCATCCACTCTTTGTATAGATGATACCCTATAACAACTTGTAGGAATTTTTACCTATCATATGTGAATAAATAGGGTGTTTCTACAAGTTAGTTTATTCTCATGAGTAGTTGAATTATTAGTTAACTCGGACATAAAAGCAATTTAATTAACAACCTATCATGTTTAAATAGGTTTGTTGAAACACTATCGGGTTAAAACCCTAATTCGCGTATACATACCAAATTGGTTTTAATTATGCATTTTAACTTAATCGAATCTAATTTTTAAAACCTAGGTTAAAACCCTAAGCCACGTATACATACAAAATTGGAAAATATGGTAGAACGTTCATTATGTTCTTGATTACATTTATAACAAACAATAACAAAGCCACAAATCCCAAAATATTTCACATTTTTAAATAAACCCACAAATATCAAAGTCAAATTGTTCAAACCTATGTTTTGCACAAGTTTTTTCTAAAAATATCAAAGTCATACGTGTAAATACAACTATTTTACAATAAACAAACACATGTATTTAAGAACTACAACTCAATTTATATATATATATATGTAAATCATAACTTTGGATGAAAACAAATGGTGGATTTTTTTTACCGAGGAGATAAATGGTTTTGATTTAATGAGAGAGGAGAGGGAAAGTGCAGTTTTTTGGTAGAGAAAGGGGGTTTTAGGGGTTGAAATCCCGATTTTTTTACTACGGTCCTTGTCACAGTTAAGTACTGTGGCAAGAGCGTAATAAAAAATAGTCAGGGATGTTGTCACGGTTAAGGACCCTTACAAATCTTGTTACGATCTTGTCATGGCCAATGACCGTGACAACACGCGAGAGTTTTTTGTCATGGTCAAGGACCGTGATAACATATGGCGAAAAAAAAGGTGACATTTTTGCTCTTTTAATGTAGTGGTTATTCTATAATGTTGGTAATCTAATGAGTAGATTTTGGCTTACTCATGTAGGATCGAATACTAGATCCATGTAGAATATAAGTTCAAACCTAAGATGGAGCTCACACATCATTGGTATAATTGTAATGAAATCGATAGGTATAAACTATCTTAAATATGAAAAATTATTTAACGTTTCAAAGAAAATCCTGGTACTGATCTATGAGTGTTCTTCACAATACAAATTTAGAATTAATGTTTTCATACTTACTTGATAAGGCATATATAAAATCTATGATTATATGAGTGCGAATAGATTTCTTAATCGACAGATTTATTGAATACACGTGCAATATTTATTATTAGAACTTTGAGTTTCCAATGGATAACATTCGTTCGTAAATCAATAAGTCATCTAATCTTGGTAGTAGTAATAATAATAGTAATAAGGCATGACATTATATTTCAATGGAAATATATCCAAATTATTTTGGGTTTTAATAAAAAAGGCATGTAGATTTTGATGATACCAAAACTTGAACATTGGATTACTTGAATGTGGTCTATCAAATAAGTTAAGTGCGAGATTGTGCTCTCTTGACAGTATTTACACAAATTAAAATTATTATCAAATTAAAATCTAATTTCTTATCAATTTTAAAGGGAATATAAAAATACCCGGAAAGTTTTTTTGACAAAAGTTCACCAAGTTTTAAATAAATTTAAGTTTTATCTTGTTCAATTAAGACATGGCTTAAAAGATTTGAAAAGGTAAACCAATAACACATCAAAAGATATACGAATAAGATTGACTTATGCGAAAAACACGGGGCTAAAATGAACAAAAAAATGTACTAAGGTATACTCTTATAGGGGTGGCAATTCGTGTGCATCGTGTCGTATTCGGGTCGTGTCATGTCGGGTTCATGTTAAGTATTAGTCAACCCTAACCCGACCCATTTAACTAATCGTGTCATATGAGCAAACACTAACCCGACCTATTTATTATCGTGTCGTGTTCGGGTTGACCCGCATAACCCATTAAGTAAATATATAAAAAAAAAAAAAAATCCTCTCTCTTAACCAATCATACCACTCATAGGCCTACAATAACTTAAATTTAATTAATTTCAACTTCTTGCAACACATAAATAATTTATCATCCAATTCTCCATGAATTTTATAGAATGTCTATCAAGATATATAAATTATCTAATATAATCTCCATAAAATACGAGTTAAACGGGTCTATTCGTGTCATTTTCGAGTTAAACGTGTTTGACACTAACTCAACCCGTTTATTATTCGTGTTGGCGGGTCGTGTCATATTCGGGTTCGTGTTAAGAAATCGTCAACCCTAACCCGCTAACTTCGTGTCGAATTCGTGTCGGATTATCGTATCGTGTTAAAAATTGCCACCCCTATACTCTTACGAAAGAAAAATGTGGCTTACAACTCTAATGCATAACTTCCATAATCCAATATTTCACAATATATCTTGTCAAGGAAAGTCTTCAATAGTTGGAGAATGGCACACAACGGCGACCTGTTTCGTTCAACAACATATCTCTTCAAGTACACCCAAACAAAATCTTCTTTTATCTTGAAAAAAAATTATTCCAAAAAAGGACTAATAGTAGTCTTTAAAATATACTTCCTAAAATTTATGAGAAATGTCCAAAACGTTTAAAGATAATGGAGAAAGGGTTCGAAAAAAATTAAAATCTCACCAAAGTGTAGTTAAACTCAAAAGAACGAAATTTCATTTAAGAGCTAAACTTTTTGAAACAGTTCAGCCCAAGGCTTGAGTTTATGTGTAAGAAAAACTTCCAAGATTTTCACTCAAAAGGGACAAAGTTCTATTAGAATCATGATTTCTTTTGTCTTGAAAGCAAAAATACTTTGATTGAATTAAATTACGATCAAAAGTTATGTAACTAAGAGAGAGGAAGCTCCAGTGGTACCAACCTAGTAAAAAGTGTATGACGGGATAAACATATAAGATCTCTGCTAAAAGAGGCAGAAGATATGATAAAAAAAAAAGTCTCAATGCAATTTGAATCTCAAATCCCTAAACATAGGTAAATTAGTTAGAGAGTTTGCGAGCAGTTCGCTGGAGCAAGTGAATGTTAACAAATTGGTCGCATGCCACAAATAAAGAATTTGAGAAGATAATTTGTGATCAACGAGTTTGAAGTTTGCTGGCTAGTTGATTGAGAGTTAGTCAAGAAAAGCATCCAGTAAAATCATTAAGTTTTCTCAAATGGTTAGCGGTCTACGAATTGATCTAGCAAGCAAGAATTCAGCTCGCTAGTGATTCTCATGTGAACACTTTGCAGGTAGCGATTCTCTTATGAATCGTTCGCTACTTGGCGCAGGGTTCATCTGGCTGGCAACACGTATGATTAACTTTTATTTCATTTATTTTTTAATTAATTAAATATAAATATCTTACCGCATGGATTCACTCAATTATATGCCCAAAGTCATTTAACACATCACTTACCACGTAAAATGTCAAATCAGATTTTTGACAATCTTTCACCAACGGTATCACTGTAAATGGTCCAACTGTTAAACTTAATGTGCTTCAAGATTTTACATGTAAAATTGAAACGGTAGGGTAAGGATTGTAAATTATCCCAAACTTACGTATTTATGATGCCTTCCCGACAATGACTTTTCTCTACATCACTTGCCATAGAATGTCACATTAGGCCTATCAACGGGTTGGAGTCGGATCGACTTTAGAGAGATCCAGATCCGTGTAATCGGGTCTTCATCGGGTTCGGGTCCGGATCTTTATCAGGTCTACAATATTGGATTCAGATCCGGATCCGTTCGGGTCTTCAGGTCTCAGGTCTCAGGTCTCGGGTTTGGGTCCGGATCTAGCCAAATATATACATTTATTTTATATTATCCCCCTTCTTTATTTTTTAATCTTAAATTAAAATATTTTGTAATGTATTATAGAATATTATTAGTATAAATAAAGCATATATTATTTATATTTATTATATACATAAATATATTTTCTTATATATATTACTTACATGTTATATTGAGATGATATATTTATAAATATATATAAATTTATAGTGTGTGTATATATATATATATATAAAATAATAATGTACAATCCGGGTCGGGTCTTCGGGTCCGGGTCTTGTATAAGATCCAGACCCTACCCGTTTAATAAATAGATCTTAGGGTATTCGGGTTTTCGGGTCCAAAAAAATATGCTCAAACCCTATTATACAGATCGGGTCTGGGTCGGGTCCGGGTCCAGACCTTACCCATTGACAGGCCTATGTCACATTATATTTCCTTCAACCTTCTCTAACAAAGTTAGTGCCAAGGTTTCAATTCCTAAACTAAATGTATTTCGGAGTTTTACCATGTCCAATTGAAACAGTGGGGTAAATATTAGAATTACCCCAACTTCAAGGTGTATAATGTATTTTCATATATATATATATATATATATATATATATATATATATAGAGAGAGAGAGAGAGAGAGAGAGAGAGAGAAAAGAGCATTTTTTAGGTCCTGATAAATACGTCAAAAAAATATCTTCAAAACACCCTTTTGTCCAAAACACCACATAAGTACTTAATATTTGTCCAAAACACACAACACCACATTACCCTTCACCCATATAAAAACCCAAAAAAAATTAAACCTCACATTTTCCCTTTCCCTTTCCCTTTCCCTCTCTCTCTCTAACTTCTCTCCCAAACCTTTCAACCTTCCAACTTACTTCAATTATTCTCTCAAACCCTAGTAATTAACCTCAAGCTTCATTTTCGGTATGTTACACCATTAAACCTTACTACCATTACTGCCATGCTCTCATTTTGTATATTAAACCCTGGTATGCAAACTACATATAAAAAATCCATTATAAACTCATTAAAATGTAACCCAAATTAATCTAACTGAAAATATATTCCATTTGCGCTAACAAAACCTAGGGTTTAACACAGTTTGAAAAACCTAGGATTTAACGATTTGAAAAAAGGGAAAAAAATGGTTTGCACCTACGGTTTCCCTTCACCGAAGGTGCCAATAATATACAGTCATATCCAATCGTAATTCTCCATATACGTCTAGTTCTCACCGTGGTTGTAGGTTTCACGGCCAAACCTAATCGTGTGTATATTTTCACGGTCAAAGACAATCGTGTGTCAATATTCACGGACAAAGACAACCGTGTAATCTCTTAAAGTGCCAATTTATTTCCTATTTCCTATTTCATATATTCATGTAATTTTAGTAATTATTGTTTCTAGTGAATAAGTTTCACTAATTAGGTTTTAGTAATTAGGTGTTTTCGGAGGTTTTAGTAATTAGGTTTTAGTAATTATTTTTTATTGTATGTATGTATTCCTTTCACGAATTTTTGTTTCTTCGTTGGTGCCAATGTTCATGCTAATATAATTTGTTAATTTCTTATGTAGGTCATATAAATGGTGAGAAGCAAAAATCCTCAGAAGAGCAGGTTGGAGGTGGCTAAGGGAGTAGTACGATCACCCGTATCTTCCTCTAGTAGTAGTAGTAGTAGTAGTAGTAGTAGTAGTAGTAGTAGTAGCAGTAGCAGCAGTAGCAGTAGCAGTAGTAGCACAGAGTAGTAGCAGCAGCAGCAGTAGTAGTAGTAGTAGTAGTAGTAGTAGTAGTAGTAGTAGTAGTAGTAGTAGTAGTAGTAGTAGTAGTAGTAGTAGTAGAGGGAGTATGAGAGAAAGAAGAAGAGGTAGAAGAGGACGAAGGAGAGAGAATAGGAGAGGACGAGTCTTCTTCCTCGGAAGATAAAATCCAACCGTCCACATCGAAAGCACTTGAAAAGAAAGCTCGTAAAAAAATAATCCACTCTGATTCCCAACCGCTTGAGGGGTGCACGCCAAATAACCCCAAACTCCTGAAAAATTATCATAACCATATCGGTTATTCTATTTGGAATAGAGATGTGGAGAGGAAAATAATGAAGTGCGTGTACCACTACAAGAAATTTGTTGAGTGGGACATAGCCACAGAGGATGAACTAGTGAGGAACTCGAATTTGTACGGTCTGATTAACCACTCTTATCGGTACTTAGACTATGTATCGATGTTGGCATTCATCGAACGATGGCAGCCAGAGATAAATTTATTTTATTTATCGTTCGGCAAGATAACCATCACCCTAAATGATGTGTATCATCTCCCACAAATCTCGGTAGTAGGGAAATAGGTGTACGGTACTGTTTTGAAGAAAGTCGAGGAGAAGACAGCCCAAATCTAATGGCTTACTAAATATTTGAGTTGTACCGAGTAGGAGGCCAAGGGGGAGTGTAAGTCTGTATATACTGATCTTGTTGACTGGATAATGAATTTGTGTAAGGGGAGGGTTAACAACCTAGGGGAAGGTGCTACAAAGAGGAGGATTGAGCTGGCCGCTAGGGGGTACTTTCCTTTCATGGTGGGTTACTTGTTGTTCCCGAACAAATCGGACTACCGAGTACCAGTGTACTACAGTCTTTGCGAAAGGTCGACAACTACAAAGACTATGCTTGGGGGATGGGTGTATTGACACCTTTATATCGACAGTTGGGGATTGCCTCTCAGGTAAACGTTCGGCAGGTGGCCGGATATCTTTCCATTCTCGTGGTACATATTTTAAATTTCGTACGTGCTTTTAATTTTATTTTGTAATATAATAATTTCCTAATTAATATGTCTATATTGAAATTTTATTTTGTTTTGACTGCAAGCGTGGATATACGACCACTTCAATTTGGCGAGGGAGGTTAAAAATCTTGACTTTTAGCATAGAGAGTCGCGGCTATGCAAATTGAGGGCGCAAATGGTGTCAGGGGATGCCTTTGCACAAATACTAAAGCTAAGGGAAACCTTATATGATTTAAAAACTTCAGACATAAGTATTATTTGTTTTAAATTAAGTATTTATTTTCTTTATTTATGCACGTACTAACATTTTGAAATACGTTTAGGTTGTATGGATCCCTACTCCGAAAAAAGTGAGGCCTACCAATATCAGGAGGTCTCGTGGTAAAATGGCCTCCTTATTTGCTATGATGTCGAGGAACCCTACTACTCAGAGAAGTTCCTACGCTAGGCTCGACATGTTCAAACAATTCCTTGACCTCCAATACGCCCTTTGTCAAAGAGAGGGGGAAGACCCAGGCCTGATACAAATTAAAGTTTGATATCGAGAAATGATATCAACTTAACTGGGTCGACCATGTTCTATCCGATGCCAGACGTTCGATCGTGGTGAGGTCCGTCCCTTGGGAATGTGTGGATGGGTATATGTCTTGGTACCTAGAAAGATACCATCCATACATTCAAAATCCCGATCATAGAATACGTAAGAGGGGCTAAAGCACTCGAATAAAATGGTAAATGTTTTAAAACTTATCCGTAAATCGATTTTCTTTGTTCAAGAATTGTCTAACACATTTGATGATAATTTATATATAGGCTAAGGGGATATATGTAGCCATTAGCCTGCTCCAGCACTACACCAAATCCTGCGAATAGTCACGCCTAGTGCGTCGCGGACTTGGGCTGTGACCATCTGGTCGCGGACTTGGGACGTGACCCACTCAATATTTGGCGTGACCATATTTATTACCACACTAAATTATCGATGCTCTGGAAGTGGTCACATACCAAATCCTGACAACCGTGGGTCACGGACTAGGGCCGTGACCAGGTCGTGACCATCTTGACGCCAAACTCGCGCCAAAATTCCCTCCAAGCTTGGTCGCAGAGGGATCACAGCCCAAGTCCGTGACCCATTGCATGACGAAGAAGATAGTACACACATTGGGGGTCACGACTATGGGCCGTGACCATACCTCATTCAAGCACTAGGGTTGATGAAAAATGGTCGCGTATCACTGATTGAGGGTCACGGCTATGGGTCGTGACCATTTCTTGGTGTGGGTCACGGCTATAGGCCGTGACCATACCTCATTCAAGCATTAAGGGTGGATGGAAAAGGGTCCAGCATGGTGGGTCATGGCTCTAGGCCGTGACCAAGTCGAAGAAGCCATAAATACCTCAACTGTATTTTATTGGTCGCGTGTATGGGGTCACGGCTCTAGGCCGTGACTAGATTCAGGTATTAAAAATAAAAATTACCCACTGCTCTCTCATTTCTTATGTGAGGTTTGTAAGTCTGTTCGGGCTAAGCGATTAATGTTCGATTTCGTTTGGATTTCAGTTGGATTTGCAAGGGCTAAGCGATTTCAGTTGGTTTGCATTTTCGATTAACCCCTGGTAAGTATTTATTCATTTTGATATCATTTGGATTTCGTGATTTCTGTCTAAAGCCCTAATTTATGTGTATGTATGTGTAGATTTATGTTTGTATGTGTGTATGTATAGATTTATGTTTATATCTATGTGTATGTATAGATTTATGTGTATATGTATGTTTATGTGTGTAACTATGAACAAATAAATTGTTTTTTTAATCAATAAACCCTATATTGTATGTGTGTGTATGTATAGATTGTATGTGTGTATGTATAGATTTATGTCAAAAAAAATATTAGGGTTGAGTAAACTCTAAATAGTATGTGTGTGTATGTATATATTATGTCAATAAACCCTAGATTGTATGTGTGTGTTTGTATAGATTATGCCAATAAACCTAGATTGTACGTGTGTGTATTTTTTTTTTTGACAAAATATAATTAAATGGATTTTTAATGAGTAAAAAAATTTACATCCACCTTGTCGTGATTTTATTTGGGTTTATATGCGTGCCATCATATTATATTAAGGGTTATATGCATGTCGTGATTTTTTGCACTACAATATGTGTGTAAGTATAGTGTGTGTTTCTGTTAAACTCTCTCATAATAAACCCTAACAAAACATGTTATAAACAATTACGGCGGGTTGTTGTTGGGATTTCACATATACTTTTAAACTCTCATAACTTTCAAACCCAAACCTTAATAGTAGGACTCGTATTCACGCTCTCGTATACTTTCTCAAGAAAAATGAGGCACGGTGATAATAACTATCAACAAAAGTGGGAGAGGTTGCAATTAGACCGCACACATAACTCTTTTATTAGCGTGCGTCATATAGAGGGTACTCCTATTTATAGGTATGGAAATAAAAAGATCGAACAATTTAACTACCTTGTAAATCGTGGATTTGATCTCCAACAAGATTACTTGTTCGATCGTATTCTATTTTCTCTACCAGAAAATTGGGATGACTTTATACAAAATATATTTCACACACATAATCCCGACATAGCCCTGGCCTTGGTTACGTTGTTAGAGAAGGCGGAAAAAAAAATCCACCCGTTATGGATACAACTGCTTACAGAGAGCATTGACATAGACTGTGAACATATACTGTGATGTCTCGCGCCACATGCATGTAAAATTGAATCTTGCCAAAAAGTTGAGAAATAGAGGATTCCGAGTTCATGTCACGGATATCTACACATCAGTCATAGATACCCTTCCTCCTAGTTGGCCACGTGAAAAAATTCATAAGTTCTTAAAAACTAATACCGAATGGATGGAGATCAGACACATTGAACTTATTCTAAAGTCTTACTCTGAAAAGGTATATATATATATAATCATAAGCTTGATTAATTAGTTATAATTTCATATTATTATAATTATTTAGTCACTTATAGTTTTTCATTTTTGTAGATAATGTCGAGAGGAAACAACCCAAGGGTACCAAGTGCCGAGATGACACCACAACGAGGTTCACCATCTCGTGCAGAACCCGGATTCTCAACACCAATGGCTTAGAAATTCACAACTCCATCAATGGTTCACTCCTCACCAATTCCAACTCCAAGTGCTCCTACGCCCCAATCCAGCACTCTCGTTGCTTTAACGCCCCCATCCAGCACTCCTGATGCCTTTTGCTTAAATGAAAAAAACCCTATTAGGTTCTACCTTCTCATGAATAACCCAGTGGGTGATAATAATGACATGTTGAACTTTAAAAGCTCGGTGTTTATCGCTGGGAAAAATGAACGTGGGAGTCGGTGGACCAGACAATTGGAACCTTGTTGATCAAGCTGTGACATACATGACCAACTTTGCAAGAATTTCTCATTTCCTGACGGTTCCAAGAATAAGGTTCTATTTCGGGTTGCTGAATGATTGAGGACATACAGGAGAAACCTTCGGAAGAAACATTTCTCGAAAGAGGCCGCGAGCTCAGATATTTTGGCTTTGAAAGAGAGAGTGCCTCCCAATGTTGAAATGTCGTTGGAGCAGTGGAATAAGTTTTTAGAGAATGAGGCGAAGGAGAAAAAGTTGGTCCAGAGGGATCAAAACAAAAAAAATAGGGCACAAAAAACTGATATCCATAGGCTGGGATCAAAATCATATGAGGATTTGAAGAATGAATGGGATAGTAGGACAAAGGATGGTCCAGATTTCGGTAAAAACCCAAATCTTTCCAACTTATTCCTTTATGCTCGACGGGACAAAGATAATAAATTCTCTCCGCACTTGGCTAAGACACTGGAATCAATAGAGGCCATCAGCAGTCAATCCAATTCAAGCCCTACTGACGACTTTAACCTTGAAAATAATCCCCTGACACAGACCTTTGGAAAGGACAAAAGGGGGAGGACGAGAGGTGTTGGCTCACATATGCCAAAAACAAAACTTCAACACATTGTACCTCTTGTGGACGAGTTTTCTTCAATCAAGAATTGTATCTCATCCTAAAAGGAGCACCAGTTGAAGACCGATGGGGATGTCCATGAGATTAAAAATACCCTGGGATTATTAACAAATCAAATTGGGAAACTTGTGAACTGTTTTGAAAGTTATAGGCCCCCAAAGCCTCCTCAAGGTTACCCTTACCCTACTCCTACTCAAGGTTTCACACGTCCTTTCCCTCCAACATTCCCCTCTCAAATGCCTCATCCTCCAACATTTCCTTCCCCTGCACCTCCGCCAATCACGGGGCTCGGATCATCACAACTCACAGTGACTATAGCGAAGAGTACTATAACAAAGACATGAGCCATTCGAGGTTTGTTGGCGTATGCATACTCATCTCCACGGTTCCTGGAACTCTAGTAAATTGCCGACCTTTGGATAAGGGTGAGGGTAAAATAATGGTCGATGAAATATACAACGGTTGTGGAGATGTACCTGTGTACATTAACAGCGGGGATGGGATGGAATTGAGGAATTACGCAGAATCTTTTACTATTTGGACAGTTTATCTGTTGGCCAAGATTTAATAAAATTTTCTTTCGTTTCAGTTGTAATAATTTTTTTTGTTTTAGTTGTAAGAATATTGGTTTTGCTTCAGTTGGAATGATTTTTTTTTTGTTTCAGTTGTAAGAATATTGGTTTTGTTTCGTTTGTAATGATATTTTTTTGGTTTTAGTCGTAAGAATATTCTTTTTGTTTCAGTTGTAATAATATTTTTTAACGTATTACCACAGGACTGGAATTTGAAGATTATTACATGGATTTCCCACAATACAAAGAGTGGATGGGAGAGACTAACCGGATATCAAATAATCATGTAAAGGGCGTTTATGAATTTGTTAAATACGCTTCCAAAAATATTAAAAGTCATAAGATTTCGTGTCCGTACACTCATTGTATTAACGAAAAATATATGTCATTGGAAGTTGTTGAGTTGCATTTACTACAGTAGGGAATCTGTCAAGACTATATAATATGGACATACCATGGTGAAAAAGTTGTACCTTATGTTCCAGAAGAATTACCGGCACTCGACCGTGTAACGGAACCCCAAGGAGTAGAAGTGGTACATAATTCACCAACACATCGTCCATTGACCGACTTAATTGATGATGTTTACGGACTCCACAACCAACAAAACCACCAACCTATGGATACAAATAATGTGCATTATGACTAAGTAAATGAACAAATTGATGCTGAACTACTAGGAGATCATGAACACATACGGTTGAAAGACGATACGACTAGACAGTTGTGTAAAGATTGCGATGAACATCACTCGGTATTATATGCAATGATTGGTTTGCATAATTTAAAGAGTCAATTTGGTTTTTCTGGGAACAGCGTAACCGTAATTCTTAAGTGGGTTAAAGAAATTCTCCCAAAAGAGAACATGTTACCAGACAACTATCCTACCATGAAGAAGAGTTTGAAGGGTTTAGGTTTGAAATACAAATATATTCATGCTTGCAAGTATGATTGCATATTGTACCAGAACGAGCACGAAGAGAAGGATGAATGTCCTGTATGCAATGAGCCTAGATATATGGCTTATGAGAATGGAAATGACAAACATGCAAAAAATCGCAAGTGCTCGCAAGTCCCACAAAAGGTTTTGAAGTATTTTCCACTTGGGCCACGGTTAAAATGTTTTTTTACTGTACCGTGGATAGCATAGGCCATGACATGGCATGATCGATACGAGGTGGGTGGTAATTTGATGCGTCATCCGGTTGTATCACTCATCTGACAAATTTCAAATGCACAACACCATGAATTTGCAAAGAAACCGTGCAA
The DNA here is from genome assembly GCA_949130495.1 of Sambucus nigra. Classification (NCBI taxonomy): domain Eukaryota; kingdom Viridiplantae; phylum Streptophyta; class Magnoliopsida; order Dipsacales; family Adoxaceae; genus Sambucus; species Sambucus nigra. Next base: position 300,760,882 of record OX422207.1, on the reverse strand, counting down.
CGCTCGTCTTGCAATCTCAACCAATGGGTTTAAACCTTTCTGTAATTTAAGTACTAGTCAGAGTTATTGGCCAGTTCTCATGGCGCCTTTAAGTCTTCCTCTGACATTATGTATGAGAAAGGAGTTCATATTGTTATCTTTGTTGATACCGGGCCGAAGGATCCCAGTGATGACATTGATATATTCTTAGCACCATTAATCGAAGAACTTAAAGAGTTGTGGGATAAAGGCGTGACGGCGTTCGATTCTCATAAGGGTGAAGAGTTCACACTTAAAGCAATGGTGATGTGGGAGATCCACGATCTTCCTGCTTATGGGACCTTGTCCGGTTGTAATGTTCATGGTTATTATGGATGTCCCATATGTGGGGAGGAAACTGAAGTCTGTTGGTTAAAACATACTGGTAAGATGAGTTACACAGGTCATCGTAGATTTCTGCCGACCAATCACCCTTTTAGGAACGACAAGTCTAACTTTTTGCCTGTCAGTTATGAGCGTAGAACGGCACCTGTTCGACTTTCTGGTTAGCAAATTGAGGAGAAGGCGGTCGCTGCGACTGCAGGGAATAGGTACGTAGGCAAACACCCCCAGTTTGTAAACCTGAAGCATAAAGCTCGGGAGGATTCGAACGACCCTAGTAAATCGAAGCCACGGTCCAGGCGATCAATATTTTTTGATTTATCGTATTGGAAAGATCATCGTGTAAGGCATATAATTGATGTGATGCACACAAAGAAGAATGTTGCAGAACATTTTATAGGAACATGTATGGGTGGATCTCATTCTAAAGATGGAGAGCGGGCCCACCGAGATCTACAGGATATGAAAATAAAGAAGAGACTGTGGTTAAAAAATGATCCAATGATAGGAAGAATTTCTATCCCCCTCGACTGCTTTCACTTTGACTACTAGCGAGAAAAATATCCTCTTAGACACGTTGTTCAACTTGAAGACTCCAATCGATTATTCTGGTAATTTATGTAGGGTAGTAAGCTACCAAGCAAATGACTTGAAACAGTGCAAGTCTCACGACTGGCACGTAATCATCCAATTAATCCCGTTGTTATTTCGACATTGCTTCTCTGAACACAAAGATCTACGTCGGGCAATTATGCAAATCAGTTTGTGTTTTACCCTACTTTGTGCAAAAGTGGTAAACAGAAGGAACATAAAAGCTGCGAAATCAACTTTAGCCGAGGTAGTTTGTGTATTAGAGATATATTTTCCTCCGTCATTCTTCGATATCAGTATCCACCTGCTTGTGCATTTATGCGATGAAGATTTATTATGTGGTCACGTGAGTTATCGTTGGATGTATCCTTTTGAGCGCTTGATGAAAACCTTCAAAGATTATGTAAAGAATACACGGTATATTGGAGGGTCGATTGCTGAAGAATACGTAACGGTGGAATCATCGCTATACGTTAGGGAGCATATGCCAGAACAAGAATCCTTATGGAGAATGAGTGATAGAGGAACCTGACGAGTTTGAGGACGAATTATCGCCTGGGAACCCTAAAGAGGTGAAACTCACAAACCTATAATACGAGCAAGCAACTCGTCATGTCTTCGAATCACAAGATGAAGTCGAAGACTGGAGAGAGTGAGTATCTACTGAATTCTTCTTCTTTGATTATATATATTTTTTATTTTATGATCTAAACTCTATAATTTTTCGGTAGGAAGTACGATAATGAAAATGTCCAAAATTAAAGGAGAAATTGGACGATAACTGACTTTAGGGGATGGGTGTCAAAAGAGGTACTTTTCATATCTTATGTGTGCAGTTATTTATTCATGTGTGGTAAAAATATGCCCTAATACAAATTCATTAATAAATGCAGCTTCTAAAAAGAGGTGATGTCTCTTCCAGACTTGCACGCCTAGCAAAAGGTCCTAGTTTTCGTGCGAAAGAGTTTAAGAAATTCCGAACCAACGGTTTTGATTTCATTTCATATCCATACGAGGAAAAGCTTTTGACGCAAAACAGTGGAATATCAATTTCTTCCTTGACCACCTGTATCGCTAGCAAAAGTGATAAAAATCCAAAGAATACGGTGCTAACCTATTATGGAATAATTCAATAAATACTAGAACTTGATAACTTGGATTTCACAGAAATCGTATTCTGTTGTGATTGGGTAAAGGTGGAGGATACAACGAATGCTTGCAAAGTTGATCCCGACTCCAAACTTATTATGGTAGATTTATCAAAGCTAGAGACTAAAGACCGTATAGTCGACGAGCCTTTTATTTGTGCCTTTCAGAACGTAAAGAAGGTATTCAACTCAAAGTTCATAAACGATGGCAAATGGTCTATTGTTGTGCATGCACCAAAGGGTATGACTACTAAAGTAGACGCATTAAAGGCTCCAAAAGAGTTCCAGTCAGCTCTTGATGACAACCCTAATTTTAAGGATCTTTTAGTTGATTTAGAGGAACATTGAGTATCAAAATATTATTTTATCCTCATCAATATTATTTGTATCATATTATGATATTGACATTGTATTAGTACTTTACTTTAATGTATGAATGTCATCTACTTTTAAGTGTAATGTCCTGCTATTTGTGCAAATGGTAGGTGATTTATCGGTTCTTTTGTTTAGAATAGATATGTTTTCATTTATTTATTTCTATAGTTTGTCTTTAGAGGGCGAAAATCTGAAACAATCACCGAACGGCCCCGTGAGTGGAACCAACACCTCGCACGGGACCAATGTAACTTGTAGGAACTGATCGCGCGATCACGGGACCCCCAGTTTGAGAATACGACGATAATTTGCATATTTATAGACTTAGGTAAAACATGGCGTTGGTGGGATAAAACCAGAAACAGTCCCCGAATGGCCTCGTGAGTGGCACCAATGCCTCGTACGGGACTAATGAAACTCGTACGAACTGATCGCATGATCACGGGAGCCTAGTTTGAGAATAGGATGATAATTTGTATATTTCTAGACTTAGGCTTAAAAATATGGTGTTAGTGGGTGAAAACTCGAAATAGTCCCCGAACGGCGCTTTGAGAGGTACCAACACCTCACACGGGACTAATTTAACTCGTAGGAACTGATCATGCAATCACAGAACTCACGGTTTGAGAATAAGATGATAATTTGAATATTTCAAGACTTAGGTAGGGGACATTATATTTCTTCTTGAGAATCAAGCACTCTTTCATCCTTTTGTTTAATCTTGTGAATCCATGGCCTTCTTCTTTGTTGATTGACTCGAGAGTGGTAGAACTTTGTATTTCTATCTCCTTCAGCTATCCACTTGCTTTTAGACTTTTGGAACCAGAATATTTCTTCAATAGACAAAGCCAAATTATGTTCTGCTTGAATTTTTGAGAGGTTACTTCTTGTTTCTAAACTTGTCACTTCATCTAGTCTCTTCTCTGCATCAACTGTCAGGGCTACTAGAGCAACGCCATAGGTAGTAATTTTGCATCAGAAGGTGAAGGTTTATCATTTATTTTCTTACATCATATTGTTTATATTCTTATAACTATTTTACATTACTGTCAGTTAATGAAAAAAATGTGGCAAGAAATTTCAGTAAGTGTGCATCTTATTGCTTATTACAGACTTGTAATTCCCAGTAGAAAAAAAGATGATATTTTTGTTTTCTGCCTCTGTTCATTTATTTTTTAATGTATGACTACTGCCAGGAGTTGTTTAAGGATAGTATTGAGTGCTTTGGTAGAGTTCATATAAGTGATATAATTAACTCCTTTTAGGAAAAATGACATTTTGTTGCTGCTTTTTAATGAAGTAAATTATCTTTCACACAAACGATTTAGCAAGAGACGGTTTGGTAAAGGTTTGTTTCTTAGAAAGAATTTTCCTACTTAATGTTGTCCTCATTATGATGTCTCTTAGATCATTTGTTTTTCCATTATATTCTAATTGATGATCAACACCTTTATAAACTTGTTATTTTTTTTTCCTATATAATATATTCTGATGTCATCTTTTGAACTTGTAGCAGAGAGGTTGTTATAATTTTAAGTTCATTTGTGAAAAAATAGATAAATAAGTAGTAAAAGTTGTCATCGGTTGTTTTTGGTTCACTATGCATTCAGTGTATAAGAATTGTGCTTTCTGAATTCTTATTGGATTACGAAATTGTGATGTTTTGCTAAAATCTGGTGTTTAATTTTAAATATGTCATTGTGATGCTACCACATCTCCCCTAGGCACAAGTGAGTGATAATGGATGCTCTCGCTGTGGAGGGTACAATAGTGACGGCCCTACGAACGGTGCTCCATCGAGTTCATCAGGTCGCGGATGTCGGTTGTCGCTCCGATGATGTGAGGGTAGTGGCAGTCAGTAAGAACAAGCTCGTCTCTCTCATCCGCCAACTTTACGACGTCGATCATCACTGTTTTGGCAAAAATTACGTCCAAAAATTCATCGATAAAGCTCACCATCTCCCGAAGGATATTGAGTGGCATTTTATTAGCCATTTGTAGACTAACGAAGTCAAAACACTACTCACTGTTGTCCGAAAGCTTATCATGATTGAGGGCATAGATAATCAGAAGACTGCAAATTTTATTGACCGTTCAGTCGCAAGAATTAGAAGGAAGCCATTGAAGGTTTTGGTCTAAGTTAATACTAGTGGAAAAGCATCAAAATCTGGTGTTGAGCCATCAAGTTGTCTAGAACTTGTGAATCATGTGAAGTTAGGCTGCCCAAATCTCGAGTTCGCTAGCTTAATGGCAATTGGGATGCCAGACTATACATCGGTCCCGAAGAACTTCAGGACACTATCAAACTGCGGAATTGAGGTTTGCAAGGCACTTGGAATGGCAGAGGACGAATGTGAGCTGTCATTGGGCATGTCTGGTGACTTTGAACCAGAAATTGAATTGGGCAGTACAAATGTGAAATTGGATCAACCATATTTGGCCCAAGGGAATATGCAAAGAAACAATAATTTTCATGTATCCAAATGTTGCCATTTTTAAAGCATACATCTCTCATCTGGAAATACTTGTATGAAGTTTTTTGTCAATCTTGGTTCTGTACAAATGAGGCAAAGTCCCTATTACTTTTGACATAATGTTCTATTTTTAAAATATTGTCTGAATCATGCATTTTCTTTCTCATGTTAAATGTAATTGGAGACTGCTCCGAATAGAAGTATATGGCTTTTGTTTAACTTGGTTATGCTTTTGTGCTTTTATAGGAAGCTACATTAGCAGTTGCTGCAGTGTAAAAGAAGAAAAGAAAAAAGAATGGTGAGATGAATTGTATATGCATGTGATTGCACGCTCAGCGTGTGTGCTTTTAGTTTAATCTCATCCGTGTTGGGACAGCTAGAAAAGGTGACATTATTTGCTGATGTAATCAAATGTGGAATCATTGAAATGAATTTGTCATCAGTTATCATGTCCCTTGTCTAGAAAGGGTGCCCATGTATCATCCACTGGTCAAACCAACAAAGTCTTGTCTATCAAAGTTGGTGAGTTTGCATCGACCAAGTTGTCTTTTGGTGGAGGTTCTGTAGCTTGAAGTATTCAATAATGGCAGTTTGATGAACTTCTTAGACTAACTGACTTTAATCAAAACTATGGGTATATGGATCAGTGCTCATCCAAGGTAATACTTGGGAAAGCTATACATTATTTTACAATATCCATGTTTTATTGTGTATATTTGTAGTGTTTGACATTTTCTCTGCATATTTGTATACTCACCCCCAACAGTCCCAATTTCATTTATGAGGTTGTCATGGTTGTATTCTTTCCCCATCTGAATCCTATTTCTTATAAGCATAATTAATGTTTATATTAATCAGAACAGTTAGTTTAGGTGCTTCAATATCAATCAGAGAAGTTAGTTTAGGTGGGAGAAATGGAATGTTGACTATATTTTGGGCCATCTCTTAAAATCATTTCATATATGGACATAAATAATAATGATCAATTAATACTGAGCAAAGAATTGAGCATATTATTAATGACAAAACTGAGTGAATACTAAGCGTACTAATCATACTAAACATCAATTGCAATTACTCACTCATGCTCAATCTGTATTACTCGTATTCGGTTTCTATTAAGCATCAGTATGATACTCATCATCAGTTTTTATATTCATCATATTACTTACTTGGCGTCAGTTTGCATACTCACTATATTACTGGCTTGGCATTTTAAAGGCTCAAATAAATTTTGTCAAGCCGAATTAAGTTTTAATACTTAGCAATTTGCTCAGATTCAGATCAAATTTGAATCATTCGACAAATATATCTGGGAATTCGGAAATCGAAAGCCTTGTGGGCACCAACTTAATACACTTGTGATATATTTGCCACTTTTTTTGATATTTTATTTTATTTAGCAACGGATCATGGATCTAGCTACTGAATGTGAACGTTTGGCTAATTATTTATTTTGCAGTGAAAATGAGAAATCTGGATTCATCAACCTCATTTCTCGCTATCTCAGGTATTATATTCAATATCCATATTATTATTGTTGTGTGGACTTAAACCATCTCCATTGCAAATGTGTATCTTTTACTTGTTAGGTGAAAAAACTACAAACATTCATATTTGCATTGGATGAGTATTTTTTAGTTTAATGTTTATAGATTATATGTGGAATTTGCTTAACATCTTCGAATATATATATATCATTTCCTTTGCACTGTGTAACCACATCAATTTCACATTTATCATGGTTGCATCGGAAGCTTTAAAAATAACATTATTGTTAAGGGATATTAGATCTTGGATTTCAACATTCAAATGATTTGAAAGAGACTGCTATCAAAGTCATTACTGTTATATCTATAAATAGAACGTAACAATATAACAACAGTTATTTAATAACAGTTATATAAGTCTAGATAATTTAAAATAGCCCCCGAAAGATCCCGTGAGAGGCACCAACACCTCAGTTTGAGAGTACGAGGATAAATTGCATATATCAGGACTTAGGCTTAAAAATATGGTCTTAGATGGACAAAAACTGAAACATCCCCCGAACGGCCCCGTAAGAGGCACCAACACCTCGCACGGGACTAATGTAACTCGTGGGAACTGACCACGCGATCACGGGACTCCCGGTTTGAGAATACGATGATAATTTGCATATTTCTAGACTTAGGCTTAAAAATATGACGTTAGTGGGTGAAAAACCAGAAACAGCCTCCAAACGGCCCCGTGGGTGGCACCAACACCTCCCACGGGACCAATGTGACTCGTAGGAACTGACTGTGCAGTCGTGGGACTCCCGGTTTGAGAATACGATGATAATTTGTATATTTCTAAACTTAGGCTTATAAATATGGCGTTAGTGGGGGAAACCCGAAACAGACCCCCGAACGGCCCCGTGGGAGGCACCAACACCTCCCACGGGACCAATGTAACTCATAGGAACTGACCACGCAGTCGCGAGTCATCCGGTTTAAGAATACGACGATAATTTGGATATTTCTAGAGTTGGGCTTAAAAACATGGCGTTAGAGGGTGAAAACCCGAAACAGCCCCCGAACGGTCCCGTGGGAGGCACCAACACCTCTCACAGGACCAATGTAACTCGTAGGAACTAACCGCACAGCCACTGGACTCCCGGTTTGAGAATACGACGATAATTTGTATATTTTTAGACTTAGGAAAAAACATGGCGTTAGAGGGTGAAAACCCAAAACAACCCCCGAAAGGGCCTGTGGGAGGCACCAACACCTCTCACGGGATCAATGTAACTTTTAGGAACTGACCGCGCAGCCGCGGGTCTCCCATTTTGAGAATATGATAGTAATTTGTATATTTTTAGACTTAGGCTTAAAAATATGGCGTTAGAGGGAGAAAACCCGACACAGCCCCCGAACGGTCCCGTGGATGGCACCAACACCTCCCACGGGACCAATGTAACTTGTAGGAACTGACCGCGCAGCCACAAGACTCCCGGTTTGAGAATACGATGATAATCTATATATATTTAGACTTAGGATTAAAAACATGGCGTTAGAGAGTGAAAACCCAAAACAGCCTCTGAACGGCCCCGTGGGTGGCACCAACACCTCCCATGGGACCAATGTAACTTGTAGGAACTAATCGCGCAGCCACGGAACTCCCTGTTTAAGAATACGACGATAATTTTCATATTTCTAGACTTATGCAAAACATGACGTTCGTGGGGAAAAATTCGAAACAACCCCCGAACGGCCCCGTGGGGGGCACCAACACCTCCCACGAGACCAATGTAACTCGTAGGAACTAACCCCGCAGCCGCGGATCTCTCGATTTGAGAATACGACAGTAATTCACATATTTATAGACTTAGGCTTAAAAACATGGCGTTAAAGGGTGAAAACTCAAAACAGCCCCCGAACGGCCCCGTGTGAGGCACCAACACCTCACAGGGGACCAATGTAACTCGTAGGAACTGGTCCCGCAGCTACGGGACTCCCGATTTGAGAATACGACGATAATTTGCATATTTTTAGACTTAGGCTTAAAAACATGGCGTTAGTGGAGAAAACCCGAAACAGCCCCCGAATGGCCCCGTGGGAGGCACCAACACCTCCCACGGGACCAATGTAACTCGTAGAAACTGACCACCCAGCCGCGGGTCTTTCGGTTTGAAAATACGATGATAATTTGGATATTTCTAGACTTAGGCTTAAAAACATGGCATTAGAGGGTGAAAACCCAAAACAACTCCTGAACGGCCCCATGGATGGCACCAACGCCTCCCACGGGACCAATGTAACTCCTAAGAACTGACCACGCAGCTGCGGGACCCCTGATTTGAGAATACGATGGAAATTTGCATATTTCTTGACTTAGGCAAAACATGGCGTTAGTGGGCAAAACTCAAAACACTCCCCGAACGGCCTCGTAGGAGGCACCAACACCTCCCACGGGACCAATGTAACTCGTAAGAACTGACCACACAGTCATGGGACTCTCGGTTTCAGAATACGACGATAATTTGCATATTTTTAGACTTAGGCTTAAAAATATGGCGTTAGAGGGTGAAAACCCAAAACAACTCCCGCACAGCCCCGTGGGAGGCACCAACACCTCCCACGGGACCAATGTAACTAGTAGGAACTGACCCCACAGTCGCGGGTCTCCCGGTTTGAGAATACGATGATAATTTGGATATTTTTATACTTAAGCTTAAAAACATGGTGTTAGAGGGTGAAAACTCAAAACAACCCCCGAGCGGCCCCGTGGATGGCACCAACACCTCCCACGGGACCAATGTAACTCGTAGAAACTGACCACGCAGCCGTGGGACTCCCGGTTTGAGAATACGATAGTAATTTTCATATTTCTAGACTTTGGCATAAAAACATTGATATGTTGATAATTTTAACACATATATTCAATTTTTCAGCTTTATTAAATTTTTTTTAAAACTACTTGGTTACTGATATTATTTTTTTTTGTATCCTATCATATGTAGGATTTTTGCACGTGGAACAAATGAAGGAGGCAATGGTTTACACCATGAAGATTGTTTATATGTTGTGGACATTCAGGATTATATTTTTTATGTGTTACGATTGTGCGGGCTTTTATTGTTTAGTTTTATGGTCGTGCGGGCTTTTATAATTTGATTGTTGAATTTTATGGCCGTGCGGGCTATATAATAAGCAGGTTTTACATTTACAGGGTTTGGAATGTCAAGAAAATTGAAAAAACTCTGCCTAATTTTTTTTTGGTCTGTGAATTATTAAGACCTGTAATATTTTTATGTTTGTATATATATTTGTTTATTAACAACGTTCTCGATTCGCAATTTGTAATTTTTTTTATTGTTTTACCAATAATAAATATTTGTAACACCTCGTACGCGTCCAACGTTACATGTAGCAACCGACAGTGCACTCACAGGACCCCAAATTTTAGGATCGGACCAAAAAATACATTTTTTTTAAAATTATAGTTAAATGTGGTCATGGACTTTGTCCATTACCATTTTTATTTTTTTCGTCGCGCATAAAAATGGTCGCTGCCAAAGTTCGCAACCATTTTTTTCCTTTTTTTGTCACGGTTGTGGGTCGCGGCCCAAGTCCGCGACCAATTTATCACGGTTGTGGGTCACGGACTTCAGTCGCGACCATTTTTTTTCATTTTTTTGGTCACGGTTGTGGATCACGAAAAAGGGCCGCGACCAATTTTTTTTTTCTGTCACGATCGTGGGTCGCGAACTTTGGCCGCGACCAATTTGTCACAGATGAGGGTCGCGACCCGTCACGGCATGGGTCACGGCCCAAGTCCGCGACCATCTGCCGTGACCATTTTTTGATCACGGACTTGAGCCGCGACCCGCGAAATTTCTCACCCCCGAAATGGTCACAGCCCAAGTCCGCGACCCACAATTTTGGTCAGGGATTTTGGCCATGACCAATCGCCAATTTTGGTGTAGTGCAGGAAGATATTAACGGAGGTTCGGACCAGGAGGTTACAGATGTCCTTGAACTATCACATCCAGCGCTTGACACCCTGCTTGAGGCTAAGGGAACACACGCTCGTACAGAAAAGGGAAAGGCACCGGTGCGTCAAGAAACTCGAACCAAGGCACGACACGATCTAGCCCCCAAGAAAAAGGCACCCCAAGCAAAAAAAAATGAAGAAGCATTTATAGAGAAAATAGACAAAATTTGTTGGAATAATATAAATGTAACTGTATTTTTAAAAATTTTGTTGGAATAACTTTGAAACAATTACGTTACGTGTTATGTGTTTGAATGTTAACAACTTTGAAACAATTTTGAATTATCACATGCTTGAATGTTAACAAAATTGTGTTATGTGTTATGTGTTTGAATGTTATGTGTTTGAATGTTATGTTCTTGAATTATCAGATTTTATGTTCTTGAATGTTAATAATTTTGAATTACATTATAAATTAATACTTGGTTATGCATAGAATAATAAGATGGGATCCAACCGTGCATTATTTCTATATGGTGGAAAATAATCGTAGGTATCTAACTTACGGTATGGTGTTACCGTGATACTAATACTCACAGTGTGGTGTCACCGCCCTATAAATAACCACAGTTTCATTAGTCCGTGTGAGTTGGGTTGAAAAATAGCCTAAGTCTCTGCATAAATCACACGGTGAGAACAAACCGTATACTATACACCTACACGGCTATAACTCACCGTACCTAGACAGTTCACGGTTATATTAGACCACATAAATTAGGGTGAAAAATAGGCCTAAGTCTCTGCATAAACAACATGGTGAGAACAAATTGAGTACTATATACCTAAGGCTATAACTCACCATACCTATACAGTTCACAGTTGCATTAGACCATGTACACTGGGGTGAAAAATATGCCTAAATCTCTGCATAAATAGTACGGTGAGAACAAAATCGTGTACTTTATACCTACGGTTATAACTCACCGTACCTAGACAGTTCACGACTGCATTAGACCATGTAAATTGGGGTGAAAATAGGCCTAAGTCTCTGCATAAATGACACAGTGAGAACAAATCGTGTATTATATACCTACGGCTATAACTCACCGTACTCAGACATTTCACAATTTCATTAGACCGTGTAAACTGGGGTGAAAAATAGGCCTAAGTCTTTGCATAAACAACACGGTAAGAACAAACCAAAAACTATATACCTCCAGCTATAACTCACCGTGCCTAGATAGTTCACGATTGCATTAGATAGTGTAAATTTGGGTGAAAAATAGACCTAAGTCTCTACATAAACCACATAGTGAGAACAAATTGTGTACTAAATACCTACGGCTATAACTCACCGTACTCGCACATTTCACGATTTCATTAAACCGTGTAAATTGGTGTGAAAATAGTCCCAAGTCTCTGGATAAACAACATGATGAGAACAAATCGAATACTATATACCTACACCCACCGTACCTAAACAGTTCGCGGTTGCATTAGATCGTGTAAATTGGAGTGAAAATAGGTCTAAGTCGCTCCATAAACCACATGGTGAGAATAAATAGTGTACTATATACAAACGGATATAACTCACCGTACCTAGACAGTTCACGGTTTCATTAGACCGTGTCAATTGGGGTGAAAAATAGGCATAAGTCTCTGCGTAAACCACACGGTGAGACCAAACCGTGAAATATATACTTACAGCTACCACTGACCGTACATATACCTTTCACGGTTTGAGTGAACAGTGTAAGTTGGGGGGGGAATGGGTCAACTTTCTGAATAAACCACACGGTGATATCCAACCGTAGAATATACACTTACGGCAACCTCTCACCATAGCTAGACCTTTCACGATTTCATTGGACCGTATAAGTTGGGGTGGAAAATGGGCCAAGTCTCTGCATATATGGGATGATTTCAGTAGACCATATGTGTTTTATTCACGGTGTGGTGTCACCGTAGGTGTCCAACTTACGGTGTGGTGTCACTGTATATACATCTGTGTGGTGTCAAGGGACCATAAGTTACTTACAATACCCTAAGATTAACAATTAATCACATATAACCAATTGACCACATATAACTAATTTATATTATAGTAATGATTGTAAAAAGATACAAAAAGTTTCAATCAATAATTGTTAATACAAAAAGTTACAATCCATTTGCATATAATCAATGATTGCATAAAGTTAAAAAAAGTTACAATCATTAGCCCTAGACTTTCTCCAACAACCAATTTACATATAACCAATCATGTTCATTACAAAAAAAATTCAATCCTGATAATTACAAAAAGTTACAATCAACCCTAAGACTTTCACCACTGAATTTAAGCCACCGTCAAGTCCTCGTCCTTATCCGGCGATATCAAGCACAATTCATCTCTCGCTGCAATGTCTTTAGGACAAAGATTCTGAAACTTTTGAAAGCGAGACTTAAAAAAAGTACGATACTGAAGGGCATCTTGACTGTACCTTGATTTCCAGTTAGTGGCAATTGGTGGTAGGGGCAAAATCTTGTGCATTTCAAACTCACCCAATGAATATTTAACGAATTCAGGATATAGATGATGCTATTGTCGTCCATCCTAGGTTTTGGCCCAACATCAAATGAAACAAAAGTTAAGCATTGAAATTTTGATATCAACACAACCATTATCTTAAGTGCATTCGCCGCAAGGTAGCCAAACTCTGTGCATGAGTGTCTAAAATAGTCTAGTCTCCTCTCATACTCATCAATATCGTAGGAGGTCATCACTGCAGCCCAAAACAGCTTGTCCATACGTAGTTCAAACAACAAAGAACTATGAATAGCATGATAATGTTCCAGTCCATTCCCAACACCCGCACCTTTGGAAATAGCCCTATATCCACAGTTGCCATAATATTTTACCTTATATATATCGCCCATAAAAGATTGGAAGAACTCGAGAACGTCCTTCATAGACATCTTCTTCTCACGAGACCACGTCTCTAATTTCACGCTCGTCAAAGGGGTCTTATTTGCGAAAACTTTTTAAAGTTACGCTGTGGACGGTACATCTTACTGCCAAGCACTAGGGTACGGGTTCCATCAAGGGTCTCCTAGCGGGTTCAGTAATCTCCATTAACTTTCTTAGCATCATATTTCTAATGGCTTCCCCTGCCTCTGTCCACCTTTTCTTAAACAATATCATCACAGGTGTATAGTCAAGGTCATGGTACCGAGGGATGTCCGGGACAATGGCAAGTTTCCTCCAATGATCGTCTAGTGCCCACAGTGGAATTGCTTGGCCTATCTTCTCCTATTGGTCTAACTCGTGGACATATGGTAATCCGTATATGGTGCGAAGTACATGGGAGCATCGTCCGTGTAATAAGTGTTAGCCCCTGATGCGCTCAACACCGATCGCATCCAATCTATCTCAACAACAATTAGATCCAATGCATTGTGTGATACCCTACCATGGATATCGCACAACAACGCGTCACTGTGTCCATATTTGGTGGATTGGAGTGATTTCTGAGACTCCGATTGAATTTGAGTTACTTGGTGCTCAAGCAATGCGTCCATACCCTTCCACACCGTTGCAAATGAACCGGTGCTATTTGTTAAGTGTTTTTTCAATTGATCATGAGCACCCTCCGCTCTGTTAGTTCACTACACCAAATCTTTCGAATTGTCACGGTCATTGACCCTGACAAGTTAGACTTGTCAAGGTCAATGATCGTGATAATTTCGAGGATGATAACTTTTTTTATCACGGTCATTGACCGTGATAAGTTCGTTAGACTTGTCACGGTCGTGTCACGGCCCTTGACCTTGACAAGCTTTGTCACAGTTAAGGACTGCGACAAACTCGTGATAATGTTTAAAAAATTATCACGGTCAATGACCGTGACAATTCTGGGAAGAATTGAAAAAATATATGTTGGACAGTTTGGCCACTGCCACTGCTCAGCAGTATATTTGTACCTGTTATAGCAACGTTATACCTGTTCAATCATCATATATCCAAATAAAATAGAGATAATGCAAATATATATTCAAAATAGAGACAATATGCATCACGATATAAACCAAATATAATTCAAATGTACCAACTTAAAAAGAATTCAATTCAAATAAAGTCACTACATGTCTTGGGTAAGGTTAAATCTGAGGAGGTGAGTAGGTCACACGATATACGAATTGACACACTGACTGATATACATCGTGCCACATTGTTTGCGCAACCACAATGGGGAGTTCTCCTTCCGGGGTATCACATGCGTGACGAGCACCTTGGACTTGATGTCTTGAAGCTCACATCCATGAACTAATCCACTCTGGATGATATTCGGGTTCCTCAACCCCCGCCCTATCCACTGGCCATCAAATATGTCCAGTATAAACACGCTCGGCCAACCAAGTGTCGACATTGGTCGGTCGAAGGGAGACAAATAGGGAAGTGGATCATCAAAGTCCGCACGTGTCAACGATGAAGCATTGAGGTCCACGTCCTCGTCCTCCCGCACCTCCTCATCCACCACCTTCTCTTTCCCTTTCCCTTTCCCCTTGCATTTTTCGCCCAACGAACGCTTCATGAATGAGAACATATCTTGTACCGTCGCCTCCAAATGGGACAACTTCATGTCATGCGAGTCCACCGTTCGAGCCAATCCAGTGTCGCTCGTCTCCAATCCGATTATCCTAGATTAGGCCACCCCGCGAGCTCACCCCCCTTGTCCACCCCTTGCGATGAGAGCTAAGCACTTGGTTGAGTGCGTCTGTGGACAAAGATGCCTTGTCGGCATTAGACTACAACTCGTGCACTTTCTTAAGCTTTGCCTGAAATGAAAAAAAGCACATGATTAGTAAAATAAGTAAATTAAAAAATTATAACGTAATTAACAAAAAGTAAATTGTCGGATTACTTACAATCGTGGCTGCGACGCTTGGGGACACCTCCTTGTCCTTCCCCTTCTTCGTCCGAAGAGACACATAAGTATCGAGCCTATGTGGCCTACCCCCAGGGCCACTCCCTGTCCCCTAAAATAAAATAAAGTAAAATTTGTATCGGCCCCGCAAAGTAAAATAATGCGAAATAATATATTTCTGTAGTTATAAAAAAATTAAATCTTACCATCATCCTATGCTCCATATTAGCATAAGACGTCCGATCGGAGTAGTGCACGTCAGTCTTTTTTGCCCGGTTTTCCCTCCTCGATTGGCAAGATGCCAATTGTCGCTCCCCGATCTCATTGTCAACGAACTGTTGTCATTTTGCCAATGAGATCGGCTCCTTCGGTGGGACGGATTCACGCATTCGGATAACGGACTTTCGTGTCTTCCCAAAGTACCAGGTCCGCATATTTTTCTTCCACGTCTTGTGTTGCTCCCTCAACTGCTCCAAGACGGAATCGCGTAGCTTTGGATCCAGGTTGAATTGTTCCTGTCCAACAAATACAATGTTATTTACGAATAAATATAAACATAAATATAAAATGAAATCGAATCGAATCGAATCGAAATCGAAATTGAAATTGAAATATTCATATAAATATAAATATAAATACATTACCTGTAGTGACACCCAAACAGTTAACTTGAGCTCATATGGCACCTCCTTCCAACTAATATACCCCGGACCGATGATCGTCTTTACCAGCTCGAGGGAGCCTAATCTAGGATGGCCATCCCTAATTTTCCATATTTAGGGAGGCTAGGGGCCGAGGATCCCTCGTCGCCTCCGTTACCACCGAGCCCAGACGACATCATCATAACCAACATTATCATCCTCGCCTTAATACCTGAAGGAGACATTTGCTGTAACAAAATGTTATTAATACAAATCAAAATGAATTAGAAGAAGACATGCAAATATGTACAATTAATACAAATAAAAATGAATTGTTACTGTTAAACATCCCCACCCCCATCACTGCCCCCTCCCCACCCCACCCTACCCCACCCCCTTCCCCCACCACACATACACACAGATAGTCCTCTAACGTATTATGATCTACATCGTCCCCTTCTACATCTATCCTACTTGTTGAAGGTTGCTGTGAAGGTTGGCCGGGGACAAAAGGAACTTTCAATTCACCGTGAAAACTCCGAAATCGATAACTATCTTTCATACCCGATCTTAACAAATGTAGTTCAACTGTTTTCCACTCAAACACCTTACCATTCTTACACCTAGCACACGGACACGAAAACTCTTCATCATTATGACATCTCTTTGCGTATTTCACAAATTCGTTAGCACCTCTGCGAAACACATCCCCCATTCTATGTGTCTCACCCATCCACTTTTTGTATTTCGGATATCCCATCACAGCTACCACAACTAATCACCTATTAAAGGTAAACAAAACTTAGATTTAAAGTATGTTTCATTTAATTATGTCTTATTTATATTCGATTTTTAAATTTCAAATTCAAATTCAATTTATAATAGAAATTTCTATTTCTTCCTTCTCCTCTAAAGGGTGAGTAGTCCTATCCCATTCAAGACCGTATTTTTCTGTAATATACTTACCAGCACATGCACATTGTTATGATTTGAGAAAAATTCGGCAGCATATCCCCGTAATTCTCCAAGTACGTAGATTGGCAAGTGTGAGCGTTATTTCAATTGCTCAATTGAAATAACAATCACACTTGTCAATCTAGTATGTACCCAGAGAACATTAGGATACGACTACAGAACTTCCTCCAAAAGTAACAACTTTAAGCCACTAAGAATATTATACATAAATTATGCAGTCCCAAACTGTCCAAATGGGATAATTCGAGAGATCAGGGCTATTGAATGCGTACGCATAAGAACTAGAAGGCTAGTATCTATGCGCACTATATGTAATTTCAAGTATTTTCATTTAATTATCATACTATATATATATTGTTCGATATACAAAGTAATTTTCAAAAAAAGTTGAAAAATCCCACCCCCATATGGACAATAATCCAGTGGTCATGCCACTTTTAAAATTAACCAACCCAACATCGATCCACTATATCCAACAGCAACGTCAACAGCAAATGTGTATCCCGTACTCCTTCTAATTCATCTACTCAATTAATTATTTTCATCAATTAAACTAACAATTAAAGTATACGATTATTAATTTACTAATATACAATGAGGGGCAATCCTACTTTCATAATTAATCATATATTAATTTACTAATTTACAATGAGGGGCAATCATATATTAATTTACTAAAAAAATTAATAATCAATCAATTCGTTTACAAGGTACACTACGCACAAACACGCACATACACGCACATTACACACACATATAGACACACGCGCACATACACACACACGCGCAACCCCCCCCCCCATCCCTGCCCCCCCCCCCCCCCCACCCCACCCCCACCCTTCCCCCACCACACACACACAAATAGTCCCACCTCCCTCCCCACCCCCCACCGCACACACACCCTACCCCAACCCCTTCACCCACCACACACACACACACCCAGCCCCACCCACCACACACACACACACACACACACATATATATATATATATATATATATATATATATATATATATATATATATATATATATATATATATATATATGGAAGAGAGAGACAGAGAGAAACTAACCTGAGAGAGAGAGAGAGAAAAGGAGGGGAAAGATTTTTTGCTGGGAAATTTATCACGGATGTGTCACGGTCCTTGACCGTGACAATATTACAAGAATTTTCACGGTCAATGACCGTGACAAGACTTTGTCACGGCCTTGTCACGGTCATTGACCGTGACACAAAACGCGTATTTTTTGTCACGGTCAATGATCGTGACAAGGCTAGCCGCTGGAATGGTGCCAATTTACCCATTTTGGTGTAGTGGTTGTTCGGTTTCCATGATGGGGTAGGCGATTAGTCCATGCATGCATGAACCGAAAATGCAAATGCATTCAGTTCTTTTGTATGTACCCAACCATGTTCGTGTATTCTTGTCAGTTTTGGCATAAAGCCATCCATGCATTCTCAAAATCATTTGTATTCTCCGACTCCAACACCCCAATCCAACCGTGCATGAATACCTTCTTGTCCTGATCTTTGATGTTGTGTTTCACACATGCACCTTCAAAAAAAATTTGAACGTGGAATAAGCATAGTAGAATGGTGGAAAGTGGAAACACGCTTGGCAAAGCGTTTAGACAAGATTGTTGTTTGTCAGAGACAACAACTTGCGGCAAAGCTTTTGTCTCATATAATGACTGCAAATGTTGCAAAGCGTATCTAAAATTATCCCCATTCTCACTCTTCAGAAATGCAAAAAGATTACCTGGTAAAAGTGATCCTAATCATCTCAAATAATGGCATATTGTACCGATTGGTCTTGTAAGTGCAATCGATCATAAGCACACTCGGAAAGCATTTCACCAACAAGCAACAGGTCGAGTGTGCGAAAAATAAATCCTCTACCACATCGGTTTTCTCATTCTTTTGATGCCAGTGGACTGATTCCTCTCCCCGAGAAAATGAATCAACTGTTGCATGGCGGTGCGACCTTATATCTCAACGTTTTTCATTTTTCTTTTAGCGTTATATATTGTTCTTATGGACGAACAATTGTACTCCGACCTCTTTTCCAATGTCTGGAGTACTTCCTTCGGGCCCACCCCATTGTTTATCATCTCAAAAGCAATGTTCCACTCTTCTTGGGAAAGTCGGCTGGCATATTAGTGTCCAACAAGTGATTTTGACACTTTGTGGTTGTGTAGCCCATAGACAACTTCATCCCCCCAACGGCCATTATCGTAGGGAGCGCCCTTCAATCGAAATGGGCAATCACATTTTCGCGTTCCGGAAGAACGCTTCCTCTTTTTGTCCACCCCCTCGTCTTTTTGGGGTCTATGAAGCTCGCTTCACTCACAACCAAGTACGACGCTCCCCTTGCGGGCTATACTAGCCTTGTCGGATTTCAGAATTATTATGACTGCATGAAGCTTATGACCAACTTGTTTACACCAATCAATCATCTTGTCCCGATCATTAAAAATCTGCACAAAACGAACATTGTTAAATGAAAGGACAGTTTAAATGGAGATTTCAAGTATAATTGTAAAATCGTGTTGAGTACAATATAAATAAACTAAACATGCCTCCTCAGTGGTGAATTCGGCTGTATGGTCTTGATTAATTGCATTAATATCCAATCCTTCTTCTATTTCCGCATCCTAATAATGCATGCAATCAAATTATGTCATACAATAATGTCATACATTAAAAATCTCAAAGTGTTGAAATTTAACTACGTGATATGGTTTTTTACCATAGACGGTGTGAAATCTGGAAACAAATCACGCAAACATATGAACGAGGTTGATGCCGTTGCTTGTTCGCTCATATTCGGTTCACGCATATTCGTTTTCCCAGTGGAACCACATTGAGTAGATACACTCGGTACAATGAGATTGTTTATATCTTGCCAAAATGTGTCATCTAGTAACGAGTCATCTAACTGAAATGATAATATAATAATTAGTACAAAAAGAATTGACAATATAGTAACAAAAATCAATAAAAAAAAACAGATAAACACTGCATGAATTATATCTATATTGAAATATTATATTTATATTGAAATGTTATATCTAATAACAAAACCACGGCCAATTATAGTCGTGGCTATAAAACCACGGTCAAGTCAAACCGTGGGATCCTTATCACGGTGATATCCAACCGCCAGTTATCATCCTACGGTCAACTATAACCGTTGGACATATTACGGTACTTTTTATGACCGAAAGTGATTGTCACTTATGGCGGCAGGCAACCGTAAGTGCAGTCACTTCAATTTTTTTTTTCATCATTTTAAATGTTGTTTTACAGATTATATAATGTGAAGAGGTATTTTAATACCTCAAAATCATCAAACGAGCATTGAATATTCTAAGTTGGGGAAGCTTGATCAACAATTTTTTTCTTCAATCATTGCAATGGAGCCCCTTTATCCGTAATTTCTGTATATAAACAACACAATAAGGACCACAACAAACACACGAAAATGGAGATTTGGGAAGAAATGGACAAGGTGATTTTGGCTAGGTTTAACCGTGGGTTTGAGGCTTTCGATGGGAAAATCAATCGGTTTGAGTTGTTTTAGATTATGTGGTATTAATTTGTGTGTAATTTTTTATTTAGTTTTGAGTATATTAGACATTTTAAAGAAAATAAAAGATACAACACTTTTGGGTGTGGTTAGTAAAAGTGTGGGTTTAATTTTTATGTTGTGCTTTGGAAAGATTTTTTAGTGTATTTATCAGAACTTTTTTTAAATGCATTTAACGCTTAAAAATATAAATCTTACTTTAAATCCTTATTTTAGGTCATTACAAGAGCCCTACTCTATATGTGAGACAAAAAAAGTTGATTTGATTTTTTTTTTACTTTTGCAAATTTAATTTTTTTTTTCCTTTTTGTCATTTGTCGATTATATTCTTTTTTCAAGATGTTTTCTTCCTTTTTACATTTTCCGATTTTTTTCCTTTTATGTCTATTCCAAATTTTTTGCCTTTGGGGGGGCCTTAAAGCCCCAAATAAGAGGGGAGAGATAGGAAATGGTGGGTAATTTCAATTTTCACAATACACAAATTATCAACAATAAAATATTAAGTAAAAAGCTTTTACAAAAATATTGGGAGTCTACACTCTTTTTTCTTTTCTTTATTTGTTTTTTGCTAATTCCGCAACATGTGCCAAAATCCTAAAATAATTGAGAAATTATGTGGATTTGACTATTATTTTTACTTTAAATAGTAAAAAATGTGGGTACCATTATATAAATATAGTTATTTAGCAACCATGCTCGAGACAATATGGTTTAACATCACCACTTAAAAAATCTAAATATTTTTCGTAATTGTATCGTGTATAGAGAAAGTAGCTGCGCTTTGGGGAGAGAGAGAGAGACCGACCGCCAGATCATCCTAAAATAGCTGACAGTTGACTACTGTGCAAGTCAAGAACGATAATTAGAATACTGCCTTTGCGTACCATGAAGCGACAAGTGAGGAGAAAAACGAACAACTTTGAGTCATAAAAAGGGATCGGTTAACTTCGCTATTTTTATCTTTAAGCCCAGGGGCAAAGAAACAAACCCATGTAACTAGATCCGTTTGCTGTTTTCATCTTTAAGCCCAGGGCAAAAGAAACAATACACATGCATCACCACCCATCAAGTATGTACCTGATTTTACGTTCCTATCACACCACGAACAAATCACTGCCACCTGGCCTATACCTACACCCTACAAAGCATACACGCGTCACTGCATTTTGATTAACACGACGTCCACTAGATTGAATGTAGCACATGCATCACAAAACTATCTACAATCGTTTTACAAAACCAATTAAAAACTGTGACAAACAGATGCGTCTTCAAAAACAAAAACATATATTGAAATTATCCTCTCTTTCCTTTCCCTCCAAATTTGAAACCGAGTCCTTAAGCAGGACCCCTTAGGGCGGTGAACCCGCTTATAACTGTCATTTGAAATAACAAGAAACGGCTATATCCTGAGCAGGCACACGCGGGAACATACTAACGACATTTTGAACATCACCATACAATCTCCCTCCTAAACATTTGTCCAACTAAAAACTTAAACCAATATAATTTGAAGCCTCAACGTTTATCTCCCTCCATTCATACACCAAGGTAGCCACTGAGTACCCTCATTTCCTAATGGTGCTTTGATGACTTACTGGGCTGGACAATGTCATCATCTTCCTCGTCATCTCCGCCATCATCATCATCGTCGTCGTCATCATCATCGTCTCTCTTTCTCTTGTGCGAAGAAGATGACGGAGACAATGCCTGAACTTCTCCAGCTTCATCATCTTCATCTTCAACCTCTTCCTCCAATTCAGGATCATCATCCTCATTATCTGGGTCCATATCACTACCTACTGCATCTTCTTCAACCTGACCAACTGGTTGGACCAAGTAGCCTGTGCCTGTGTCTTCTTCCTGCCATTAAAGCAAAAGTAAAAATGAGCTTTCCAAAAAAATTTAGAGAAAGCACATGATATGTAAATGCACTCCATATAAATATTAGATCAAGAAAAAAGAAAAAAAAAACTATTAGACAAAAATATATGTACACGTATAAAACTTTAATATAATTATACCCAATTAATTCACACGAGGAAATATTCTAGGGAAAAAAAGAGAAATCCATAATAACGAAAGGGGGGAAAACAGAAACATATTAACGGACTTTATAAAACATTAAAAGGCAATAGCACTAAACTACTATACAATTACAGCTAGTCACTGCATCTGTATGCTGGTGAACAATTTAAAATATCTACAAAAGAAACTGGAAATTTTTGGATCATATAAATTACCATGGCTACAAGAATAAAACTCAGTTTCCTGAAACATAACTAATAAATAAGGCTCTCAAGAGCTCTATCTATTCAAAGACAGGCACCGGAATTTAAAATAAAAAGGAAATAGTGCCCAAAGGGAACAAAATCTTGATGTGGAAAAACATTTAGAAATAAAATAAAATCAAAGCATCATACGGGTCAATCATTTTTTACTGTACTGTGAGCTGCTTGGCTTTTTCCATATTTAGATCCTTAAAATGTTCCCTTAGAGCAAACATTACCAATACCCAATACAAAATTTTATATGAAGACAAGGAATGGGAGGAACAATACATGCCGTTTTCACAAAGGAGTTTGTGTAATCCAAAGAGGTAATAAATTGGCACATGTGATTAATTAAGTAAGCAATACAAAATCCAAAGGAAGCAGAATTAATTACAGCAATAGCAGTCCAATTTAGAAGGATTTCAAAAAGAGCAGGAGAGAACTACATCCACTAATGATATCTCTAATGCCAGTACACAAATCCAATCAAGAAATTGTCCAGTGATAAACTTTCTTAGTTAATTAGATCTAAGCACATCAACAGGAAAACAAAACAGAAGTCAACAATAATCCAATATCAATTCAAGTAATTAATAGAATTTAAAAAGCTTAATGCCTATAGTAAAATATTCCTATCCTCTGAATATATGACAAGAATCCATATAAATATTAAATCCAGAAAAAAAATCACACATCTATAAAACTCCAAGTATTCCCAATAAATGCAGATGAGAAAATACATCAGGAAACAAAAATAATGATAATAATCATTAAAGGGGAAAAAAAAAGCAGAAATAGAAACAAATCAACGCACATTATACAACATTAAATAAAAATGGCATTAAATCAATGCGCATTATGACTCGTTCCTGTGTCATGATGCAGACAATTAACCAGGGAATGTAGTGTAGACAACCAAGACGGTCAAGATTGTCGATGCAACCATCTACAACATAAACTTCAAATATACTTTTGAGTCGTCGGACAATCAACAATACTCTCCATAAAATGATACATTTATCATACTAAAGCACACAGTTAAAATATTGATATGAACATTAACTGAGTCGGCTGACCCTTAAAACTTAAGGGCATAACAATTTCCAAACTTGAATATCCTTGCAGGGACAAATCTTCTTTTGGAAGGACAAAAAAAATCTGGGAAGGAAAAGTTTTTCTATCCTAAGTACTGATGAATGCCCCAACTTCTAACATTTTTTAACATTCTAACTATTTACGCAAATTGTTCAAACAAAGCCCATACATTCTTGAACAGTTGATGATAGACAATCAAGGATTCATTGCATCATCCCAACTACAGTACACTAGACAACTAACATACTCTGATACATTGAAAGAATCAATTTTTAGTTTTACGAACATATAGTGGGCATGCTTAGAACCACAGTGACATACACAAGAATATTAAGGTAACAGACTACTTATAGAAACAGCGAAAATTACTATTTTTACAATCAGATACAAGAACATATACATGCAAAATCAGCAATCAGGGGAACGGTTTTAAATATTAGTGTGAGATATGTGACGGAAGCGGTAATAAGTGTATTGTTATCGGGAGCGTCACACACATGTCAATTTTTTTGTCAATAACCCTGTAATGGTGATGCATAACAGATTTCAGAAGACTAAAAAAATCACAACGAATTGGAGACAAACAGCATCTGCCAATATTTAAACCTATGTGAGCAACAAAAGAACAAAAGTCTGAAACACCAAATAAACTTAAACGAAACAAAATCATTCTAAAATGCTTGCACATGTGTATCTATATCTACAGTTCCACAAGCATATAGTGTTCAATCAATAATAAACGACAATGAATCAAATCTAATGCAGTAGGTAACAAAGTAAAAACAAGCATAGCTAAAGATAATGAAAAGAATCATCACCTCATCCTCAGCTTCTTCTTCATCTTCAAAGTCTACATCTTCCTCAATCCCGAGCTCTTCCTCTCCAGTCTCACCATTATCATCCTCGTCGCCATCTTCCTCCCCTTGCTCATGCCCGTCAATCTCCCCTTCCGTACTAGTCAACCTCCCCGTACTCCTCGGTTCATCCAAATCCCCCTCATCATTATCCACTTCCTCCTCTTCATCCTCGTCATCGTCCTCGTACTCAACTCCATCTTCCTCGTCATCGTCATCACTATCCTCAATCTCGTGAACCTCAACCACATCCTCCTCGTCGCCTTCATCCTCATCAATCTCCTCCACCGAATCATTCTCCTCGTCCTCCTCGTCCTCCTCATCCTCCCTGCCCACCGCCGCGACACGAAAACCGTTTGAATGCGAGGACGACGCTCGATTTAACCCGTTCACTTCCTTCAAGGTCTCAGTCTCTTCCTCATCCGCATCACTCTCCTCGTCCTCATCCACATCAACAATCCCCTCATGCTCCACACTATGACCATTATTGTAAGGCAACAATCTCTCCTCCCCATCGATTTCCCCGCTCCCGGGATCATCCTCCTCATCTTCCTCATCATCGTCATCCTCATCATCAGACTCCGGGCGCTCATTCCCATCAACATCCATCTTATCCAAATACTTCAACGACTTAATCAAGCCGAAAACCCTAGACCTATAGTCCTTCACACGTGTGACCGGACACTCGTACAAGTCAAGCGAAACAAGCTTAGCCTCTGCCAAGGGATTCAAATCACTAATCTCCTGAATACGATTGTTAGACAAATCAAGGTCTCGCAAAGACTCAAGCCCAGCTTCAACCACAAACTCTAACCCACAAGCTATTCGATTATCTGACAAAATAAGTTTCTCAAGGTTTTGAAGATGAGGAAACTGTTCTAGAGATGAAACGCCTATATTAGCCAACGAGAGGTGTTGGAGATTTTCAAACTTCTCGAATAGGGACGGAGGAGGTAAACGCCCGTGAACGCACTTCACGGCTCCATCTAGGGTTAACGTTTTCACGGAGGTCACATCTGTTTGGCCGTCCAGTGCTGTGTCCACCGCTCTCTCCCAGATCTCGTCCATCAATTAACACTGCTAATAATAATACATAAAACCAACGGATTTAAACAAACCCTAGTTTTTGCTCCTCTATTGTACAAAGTTGTAACCAAAACTCGTATTTTCTCTCTCTACGGCTCAAAGGTTGTTTCCATCTCTCTCTCTCTCTTTTTGTTATTGAAGAAGCGAGTGGAGAGACGAACTCGAGCACGAGTCAAGTTTCTCACCATGGTTAACCTAACCTAACCTTAGGGTTTGAGGGCTTGTCTGGTTCTCATTTGTGATTAATTATGGACGGTTGGATAAGTAAGAATTGGATCGATGACGTGGATGAAATGGACGGTGGAGAAGGGGGTGTTGTGTGTTTGTTTTCTACAAGGGATGCCAATGGGAGAGATTGGCGGTGTAAAATATCAGCTACGTTAGGGGTAGGACACTGGAATTTCGTGATATTACAATAAAGCCACGGTCTAAGGGGCATACTTTCCTCCATGTGGTCGAATTACTGGTAAATAAAACATTAGGGTTTAAGGCTTAACTTTTTTTAAATTTACATTCAGCGCACTTTTCAAATTATTTCCACTCTCATATTATTTTTGAATAATTATTTTGAAGTTCCATTCACTTGCTCAATAATGCAAGAAATTCTTTGATTCAATCCATGGTGTCAAAGGTCTTTTTTTACCAACTCAACACATTAAAATGACAAATACACCCTCAAAATCAACTTCACAGCTCTTAACGTCATTTAAAAGAAAATACCAAATCTTTAAAAGTTCATAACTTCAAATCTACAAATTCATAAAATTTATATATTTGGAATCTACTCGTCGAGATCTATCAAACAACACACATATTCGATATTTTTTAACGAAAAAATCGAAACGGATAAATTTATTTGCTCCTGTAAAACATCCGTTTTTCCCGGCAAAACCTCAATTTTTTCGGCAAAAACTCTTCTTCTCCAGGTCGGGTGATGGTGCCGCTGGCGCAGACCAAAAAAAATAAAGAAATAGACGAAGAGAGAGAGAGAGAGAGAGAGAGAGAGAGAGAGAGAGAGAGAGAATAGGAGAGAGAAACACTCCGGCGATAATTCTGACGGTCTCCGACAAGATTTTTCGGTGGACTGTTTCCGGTGAGTCTCCTGTGGGGTGGGGTGGGGGTGAGGGTGGAGGTGGAGGTGGAAGTGGGGCTGTTAGAGAGAGAGCGAGAGAGATTATGTGTTTATTTTTAGAGAGAAAGTGGGTTTAAAATGGGTACATATGAGAGCATATTTGTCTAAATATATGTAATCTATAATAAAAAAAAAAAGACTCGGTGCATTAAAAAAAAGTCAATGGGATTTGGTGCATCTTTGACCCAATAAATGGGACTAGCTTTGAATTATCCCATTATTTTTTGAGTATTAACTAATTTATATTAATTGTTAGGCATTTATATAATCTTTAATTAAAATAATATTTAATTATTTTTAGGGTCAATTATTAAATAGTCCCTACTATAAATATATATTTTTTAAAAAGGACACATATTTTTAGTTTAACTCATTTAGTCCCTCAAGCACTCAATATCCTCTTATTTTTAGAGGTCCGCGCCAGCGGCACTCCCTCTCCAAAATATGTGGCAAAGGACTTTTTGAGGCAAAATAAAAAAGTTTGGACTAAATGGGTATTAAAAAATGTCTGAGGGACTATTTGGTATATGTCCCTTATTTTTAAGTGATTATTTGGTGAATACTAAAAAATAGCCTAGAAAAAAATCGGCCCGGGGGCTCCTGCCCCCCGAATTCCCAAAAATTATCGTTAACGTAGCCCACCCCGACGTGAAATCCTCTCTCTGCCCTTGTGTTTAAGCATACATTTAAGGACTTAAAATTAGGATTTAGAGCTTTAAGTTTATATAATAAGATTACAAGTAATTAGTCTTATTTTTAAAAATACATTTGTAATTAATTTCAAGTCATTATTTTTTAGTGTTGGTTCTATTTTAATAAACATGGAACCCATGTCATTCTCTGTGGAGATAAAAATGGGAAATTAGAGGGTGTTATGGGGCGGTTTTAGGCAGTTATGAGGCGATTTTGGATGATTTTGGAACTTAATACAATATAAAAATACATGGGTTGGAAACCTACCAAATCTTTTAAAATGGGATTAAAGCCTAAATATCTATTATATAATTTGTTCTCGTTTCAGTATTGATGATGTTAATAATCACCACCTCAAATGTATATGCGGCTCAAGCTCTAGCTAAGTTAACAATGGAGATAATCGCATAGATATATATATATGTAAATAAGGGGATGAGAGAGAGAGAGAGAAAGCACAAACATATAAGTTGTTCGGCCTGGGCTTACTCTATTATGCAAAAGGATAAGAGTGTTATATTACTATTCGGCACTAGAGGTCATGTTTTACAATCACTCAAATTTTTCTCGCTCTAGGATTACAAATGGGCAGAGTTTCTATTGTCAATAAGCACTCCCCCTCTAATGAAGAAGAATAAGTGTGTGTATATATAAGTTAAGGGGTACGTAGTATGCCCCCAGGCATGCACGTGGTGTGCATGAGATGAGCCATCCACTAGAAAGGTGCCACTTGTCCTCTACACAAGTATGTCATGATAACAAAATATTCCCTCACGTGGGCAGGAGATATGTTGTAACAATATGGTCCATGTGGTTTGATGATGCACAAGTCATGCATTCCACATGAAATACTAAATTCAGCTTTGTTGGTCTCGGCCGAGCCGAGACTGTAAAGGTGGTCTTCCAGGTAGATAATCTGAGACTGTAGAGATCGTCTTGGGAAACTCATGGTGGTCTCGCCCTGTCAGTGTGGTATGAGGCCGACGCATGGCAAAGCTGAGACATAGAGGCAGGTTGGACCACAGGGTGAGCCTCCGCGTGTAATTTCAACCGTTATGAGCGTGAAGTCTCAGATGGGCCCTTGTGTTGTGGGCCCATATGCAGATGAGTCTGATGAACACTGGGCAGAGGTCATGGTGTTGGGTTGAGTCTTGTCTTAGACGAGTTTATATCAATCACCCCCTCAAACCTTAGTCTTCAATATGAATGGAAGGCTGAGGGGTATAGTCACCCGCCTGCATGTGAGGATGGGACCCCCTGGTGTCAGAAGCTTCTTTGGAGACGTGAACGGGTTACGCAAACATGTCCTCTCGAATTTCCATGATTGGACACCTATCAGCGAGCTTGTGGCTTGGCGTGTTGGCCAAGGAATGACGGCTACAGGCCTGTCGAGGGACTTGTGCCCTAATGATGGTTGCCTCGAAAATCGCACGTGATCATTATGCCATTTAAATTCCCAAAATCTCAAATTTTCTCTTTCTTTTTCAAAATTTTCTCCTGCCCTTAAGCCTTTCTGACAAAAATCTTTTTCATTCGTTATCTCTCTTCGAATCATCCTCATCAAGGAGAGTTCGGCGTTCCCTTCTTCCTTTAGAGTCTTCATTTGCATTCAGGTAACCCCTTTCTTTGGTTTTATTTCGTTCGATTATCATTCTGCTACTTTTTTCAATTTTGATTATTTTTTCGACGAACCTTGAGTTTTTCGGCGACCATTTATAGTTTCTTTAGGGACTTTTAGTGGCTTTGAGGGAACTTTTACTTGTAGAGGGTTAGGAAGGATAAGTTTAAGAGGTAGGCTGCTTTTTTTGTTGATAGTTTGGTTTTTCGGTGGCCCTCTGGTCATCTTCTCCAGTGAACTTATGTTGGTTCTTGACTGGTTTAACCTTTGAAAATGATTAAACTTCCACTTTGAACCTAGGTAACTTGTTATTATTTGAATGTGCAAAAGACTATAAGAGTTAGGTGAACAATACCCACACTTGAGGGAGAGGATACTCAGGGAGATACGCAAAGTTAAGGCCTAGGATAAAGGCAGAGTTGAGTGATAGAAAGAACTTTTGTGTGTGTTTTTCGTCGTTGCTTGAAAAGCTCCTCTAATAAAAACCTCAATTACCTACAGATATAACAATCTTAAGTGTAGAGGTAAGTAAGGGTATCAATCCACATCAAGGGGGTAAAGCAAAGGGAACACAATTGTAATTCACTTTTTATTTTCTTTTTGTGCTTTTTCACTTTTCTATTTTTTTTAGTTTTTTCAATATTAAAACAATTGGGTGAGGTGAGGTGAAATAACACTAAACTAAAATGTGAGATGAAAACAACTAACTAGAAAGTGACTAAAAGTGAAAAATAAAGTCTAACACTAAAATAAGAGATAAAGTGAGGTAAATAATTGTGAGAACAATCAAGGAGTGGGATTACACCAGAAATTTTAGCTATTCTAACTAATTAATTGAATTCTCCCAAATTAATATCAACATTACAAATAAACTCTCGTTGTAAATGTAATCTTAGTAGTAACCTTTTAGAAAACTAAGTTTAACACCCCACAACTCTAGAAAAATATATCTACACTCCTTTTAAATAATCACCCGCTAGGATCGATCAATTAAAGTTTATATAAATCTTAAAAAATAAATTTAGAGTTGAAATTCAAGTTATAATACCCCACTTAAGAAACCCATATCTCTAGTTCGAATCTAAAATGGGTATTATAACTATAATTTCGATTTTCTCTCGAAAATCATTTACCCTCTCTCGAGGCGTAAATTTAAGGGTGAGGGATCAAAAATTAACATTCAAAGGGAATTTTCAAGTAATCAAACTAATTAAACTAAAATAACATCAAATATGAGTTTTCCCCCACCCATTGAAAGGAGATTTAGCCTAACATGATATTAAACATGATGAACAAATAATCAAGGCTACTAAAATAAAATATAAGAGAATAGAACAAGCAAACCAAATCTCTTTGAGAAAGTTGAACTCTAATCTTCCAATTTGAATCATACAATCCCTCTAATTGAGCATCCAAGTGATTTGAAATTAAATATCCACTCAATTAACTCTCTTACAAAATTTAACCTCACAAATATCTAACAAAAATAATAAAAAAAAAACTATTTACAAATATTTCTACCTAATTTATTCTAACCTAACTCTCTATTTTTCTCTATAATTTTCTCTCTCTATTTAATGATATCTCTCCTTTCTCAAATGGGGTCTTGAGTCTTCTTTTATAGTAGATACATAGCACACATGGGGCTAAGGGGTATTTTTGGTAATGGGCTAGGGTGAACATGTGGGAGAGGTGTGAGCACATGTGCATGGGGTGTGAGGTGTGAGGATATTTGGGAAGTGGGGTAATGGAGATAATAATCTGATTTGGTTAAGGGTTATTTTTGGAAATGGTTAAAAGTTGGTAGTTGGGGGGCATTTTGGGTAAAGGGGGATAAGTGGGTTATATGGCACATGTGGGTTCTGTTGGGGTTTGGCTTGTTTTGGCATTTGCAGGTAGAAATCGTATTTGGTTTAGAAGGGAAATGGGTTAGGTTTGAAAATGGAATGGGGTTGAAATTGAAATGGGTTTGGAAGTATGGAATGGGTTTACGGATTGATGAACTGGAGGAGTCGCCGGTGAGAGGTTGGAAGGTCGCCAGAAAGGTTGCGAAGGGGTCTCGCTGCCGGAGAGGGCAGCTGGTGGACAGCGACGGAGTCGCAACGGGGTAAGGAGTCGCCGACGGGTTGTGGCGATCGGGTAAGGGGCTGTGGGTTGTAAGGGATGCGGCCAGAGCAAGGGTCGGGAATGGGACGTGGTTGGGCGGATGGGATGGTGCCGCAGTTATGGGTCACGAAGTCGGGTTGGCTCCGGCATGTTGGGGGTTGGTTCAGCATGGGGGTGCGATGGTGGGCTGGTATGGTTGATGTCACCGGCGGTTATGGTTCAGGAGGTATAAGGTTGGAGGTTTATTGTGGAATTGGGTTTTGGTTTGTGGAAGGTGAGAGGTGTGTTAATGTAGGAGGGAGAGAGTTGTGGGTTGTTTAGAGGGGAAGATGAAGTAGGGAATGTGTTTGGTGTGTGAGGATGTATGGTAAAATGGGTGTGGGTAATGGTTTAGTTTAGGTGTGTGTGTGGTGTATACTTA
The DNA here is from genome assembly GCA_949130495.1 of Sambucus nigra. Lineage (NCBI taxonomy): Eukaryota > Viridiplantae > Streptophyta > Magnoliopsida > Dipsacales > Adoxaceae > Sambucus > Sambucus nigra. The sequence continues at coordinate 300,729,086 of OX422207.1, read as the reverse complement.
TTAAGGTGTGAGTGTGTTGTGTGTGTGTTTAATTTGGACCCAACTAAAATAATAAAGACTCAACTAAACTTAATAAAACTAAAACTAAAAATAAAATCTAACTAAAAATAACACAAACTAAAAAAAATATAAATATAAATATTAAAACTAAAAAAGATCCTAAGCTTATATAAAAACTAAAATAAAACAAAAGAAATAAAAACTTAAAATCTAAATGAAAACTAAAGTCCTAAAAAATATAAAATCTAATAAACTAATAATAAACTCCTAAAAACTAATCCTAATAAAACTAAAAACTAATCAAAATAAAAATAAAATAAAATTACACTAAAAATAGAAAATATAACCTAGAAATTCTAAATAAATCTAAAATAAAACCTAACAAATAAAATGACACAAAATAAACATCTAAAAAAAATAACAAAGGACAAACAAAACACACACAGGGTACGTTTAGGCTCAGTTTAGGGTAGGCTAGGATACGAGACTAGGGTATTTAGCTCCATTCAACGCGCATTTGCCTCGATATATAGCTTTTGACACCGCAAACGGATATTTGACCTACAAGATAAATATTTAAGCACATAAGATCCATATTGCCAAGAATTAGCAACTAAAGTACGTCTATTCGGGATATAAAATATATAGTTTTGGGTGCTTATCATCGAAGCTGAATCTAGACTTCCAATTCAACCAACCCCCATGTATGTAGTATGTCCTCCTCCACTTCTCACATATTCATCTCCGGGCGAGACTTGTGTTATTAACATCAGCAGTGACACAGTGTCTAATACATTTTCACAAAGGTTACAGCCTATGTCTTCATCTGAGGGCTACTGCCCCTCTACATCTAGGGAGTCTGAGAAGGCAGAATTTTTGAACGAGGCAATGCAAGTTCTAAGGTCTCGTCTAGATAATATTGATGTTATCGAGTCCTACAACCAACAAAAACCCCAAGAGGTCTCAGACAATGATGAGCCGAGAATCGAGGTTGATTTCAAATAACCCCGTATGGTTGTTCCTTTATCGTTCATGACTGGCGTCAAGTTCTTAATAAGATTCCCAATTGACATTCTTGCCATTGATGTTGAGGATGAGGATGATGATAAGAATGAGGAACCACTTGACATGTCCTATATCGTAACCTTCCATAGCGATGTTCGGGAGACAAATTCTTTTATGGAGGCATCTTTATGGAATAAAATCTTCCATTAACATGAGAGTCCCGTATGAGGACGAGAGAGCCTGTGATAACTGAGATGGAGAGATAGCGGTCTATAGATAGATGTTTAGGGTCATCTTCAGACTGCCAATCCACCCTAATGTCAAAACCATTCTTGCTAGCATAGGACTCTCCACAGCTCAATGTTCCCCTAGTGCCTGGAGAAATATTCTCAGCTTTATCCAGTTGTGGAGACTATTTTATGACACCGACCTTCCTGTCAGTATTTTTTAGGCATGTTATAATGTGTCCACTACTAAGGCTCAACCCGATTACTTCCACCTTGTAGTAAGGAAGTCTGAAAAAAAGGTTTTGACTGTAAATCAGACTCCAAACCATCATTGGAATCCCTGTTACTTCTTTATGTCGGGGGCTTAGGAGTTCGGCATTGACACTCCATGCAGTGCTAACGAACCAAGGGTTCCCTAAAAGTGGGGGAAAGCGTCTATATCGTCTAGGCTTGACCCCAGTCTAAGTATTGCTAACAAAGAAAAGATAAATCATCTGCGGACTCAAGGAAAAGAGGACGGTCTGGTTGAGTTTGAACAGTTGATGACCCCTCATCGAGCTTTGTAAGTTGGCAATTTTCTCAACTTTATTATCATCTTTTATTCTAATGCTGATACTAATCATTATCTTTGTTTACAGGTCATCTAACTGACGCTTCAAAGGAAATTAGGAAGATAGTTACCCCAAGTTTGGCCATGATGTTGAATAAAATCACCAGTAAAAAACCCACCCCCTCGACCCCAGCTAACAAAACAATAACTGGTGGGCCCATCTAAGCCGATGTAGGCAAGAAAAGAAAGGAGCAAACTGAGGGTGTCAACATTGGTCCCCCTCCATAAAAGAAGAATGAGAAGGATGACTCTTGTAAGGCTATAACTGACCAAGTGACACTGTACTTGCCGCAGGCTATCTCAGCTTACTATCTCCACCGACTCTCTGATCAGCAATAAAAAGAGAGCAAAGGAAGTTATCGGCTCTATACTAGCCGATTCTGATAGAAGATTTCTTCAAGCCATGGACTCATCTCGGCTCGGAGATTTCACTCCTCACAAGGCCACCCAGGTAATTATATTTCAAGTTTCTCTTCATTATTTTCAACTTTTATTTCATTTATTTATTTTGCAGTCTCTACTTGCTCTTCATCAGCTGAACCAATGGGTTTAGGAAAAATTTCTTGTGGTCCAACAGGAAAATGAGGCCATTAAGGCCAAAAAATCGATGAGGAAAGAGATCAAAGATGTTGAGTTGAGCTATAAGTAGGCAATTGAGAAGTTAGAGAGGAAGTAGACGGATTAAATGTCAGTCTAGAAGAAAGGTCACGACGCTGAAATTAAAGCTCTTAAAAAAAATGAGGCCTGGACTAAGGTAGCTATCAGGAAGGCTATTAGAGACATCAAAGAATTCGAGGAATTTACTGGATACGACCTCCAATACTTGGAGAGGGGAGCCAAGACGGCTTATCATTGGGCTCTTAATAAGTATCCCGACCTTGGCAAGTTCGACCCTCAACTAGTAGAGGACCTGAATGCCTTTGACTTTACTAACCTAACAGCTGTTGTCGCTCTTGGTGAGGAGGAAACTGAGGCTGTTGTCGAGGCCACTGTGGCTGAGACCATAATTAAAGATGGCATTGGGGCAGTTAACGGTGGCAATGTGAAAGATGAAGTTCAAACAAAGTCCCCTGCAGCTGTTGCCATCCAAGATGAGTCCAAGAAGGAAAAGGAAGCTTGAAGTTTATTATTTTTATTGGGTGGTCGTCTGTGGCCTAATACCCTATCTAATGTAATCAATAGACTGAACAATTATCATATTTTTTAATATTTGTAACACTTAACAACACTTAGCAATTTTTTATTATGTATGTGTTAATATAGACTCTGTGTGTTGAGGTATACGATCTTGTGTTAGTTTTGTGTTCTATTTTTTGACCAAGTGTGGTTTCTGCATTTTCGCATCTTATCAATATTGAATGGTGTCTTGAACATAATGCTAGTGATTACACGTTACCTTTCATACGTTGTATTCACTATAATAAGCTAATGTTTAAGAAGCCATATAAGAATGATTTTTAAAGTTTATCTTTCACCACATGATATGATACCGATCCCCCTCTCAGCGTTGTTGGGAGGGTATGGAGGAGACGAGACTCCCCATACACTCTTGTATCACCGAAAGAATTATGATATTTAATTCACTATTAGCTGATGTGTAAGCAACCATATAAGAATGGTTTTAAAATTTATTTGTCTTTCACCATATGAGTGATGTTATGACATTGATCCCCCCGTCGGCGTTGTTGGGAGGGTATGAAGGAGATGAGACTCCTCATACACTCTTGTATCGTCGAGAGAGATTTATTAACTAATTCACCATAAAAATGTTCCTTAATTTAATATAATTCAAACCATACTGGTAATAAGTAGGATAAATATGAGTCAACGCTTGAATTTTTCATTTATCACATAGTTGTATAGATAAAATTGAAATAGAAAGCTACTATGAGATAAAAAACTATTAATAATATATTTTCAAATGGTCGGCATTTCGTGGATTGGAGAAGGGCTCGCCCTCCAAGCTTTTCAGCCTAAAGGTGCATAACACAACCTCTTCAGTCATCTTGTATGGTCCATGCCAATTGAGATGGAGCTTGTTTGGCTTTTGACAAACCTTCTTCAAAACCAGATCACCCACGACTATTGGCCTGGCCTTTACCTTTTTGTGGTAAAATCTAGCAACTCTCTGTTGGTATGCCGATTGTCGGATTACTGCATTCTCTCATATTTTTTCGATTAGGTATAGATCTAGACTCCTTTCTTATACATCAGCATACGAATCATAGGTTTAAACTATGTGACTGGAGAGTCCAAGTTCAGTAGGGATAATCGTATCGAACCCGTATGCCAGCATGAACAGTGTTTCACCTATCAGCGTTCTCTCAGTCATCCTATAAGCCCACGGGATCCCATGTAATTCTTTTATCCACGGACCTTTGGCATCTTCGAACTTCTTTTTAATCCTGTTAAGTATCATGTGGTTAGTGACCTCAGTCTGTCCATTGGCTTGCGATTGGCCAGGAGTAGAGAAAAATTATTTTATGCCGACCCTCTTGCAGTAGGCTTCCAGCTATTGGTTCTTGAATTGTTTACCATTATCCAATATTAGGGTATGGGATAAACCATATCGGTAGATGATATTCCTCTAGATGGACTTGAACTTTTTAATCTTAGTGATGGAAATCATTGCTTCGGCATCCACCCATTTTGAGAAATAGTTAATGGCCACCATCAGATATTGGTAGTTGCACGCCACCTTAGGAAGAGGACCCATCAAGTCAACCCCCAAACTATAAACAACCAAAGCGCAGTGGTCGGTGACAGAGATTGATGAGGATTTATAGCAAATCTGTGACATTTGTCACACTTCTTGACATACTCGGTTGCCTCATTGGCAAGTGTCAATAAAAAATAACCCTTGGTGATAATCCTCTTACTAAGTGATCTCCCACCTATATGAATTTTGCAAAAACCCTCAAGGACATCTTGCAAGATGTAATCTACATCAGTGAGGTGAACACACCTGAGTAATAGCACTAGAAACCCTCTCTTATAGAATACATCACCGATGATGATGAACTTTGCAGTTTGATATCAGAGTTTCTTCCTCTCAACCTTAGGCACTAAGAATTCGTCGTCCCGAATGTATTTGATCAATAGATCCATCCATGATTCCCCTAAATTCAGGTTTAAGTAAGACACAATCCCATTGCCATTTTCTTTAATGCTCGACCTGTGTAGGATCTCAACAGGAACAGATCATCTGATTTCGGTTCTCGTAATCGATGCTGGTCTAGCTAGAGCATCGACTCGGCTAATTTCAAGCCTAGGAACCCTCCTAAACTTAACTTCTTGAAAGTTTACCATCATATTTTTTACCATAGACAAGTACTTAGCCATCCTCACATCCTTGGCCTCGTAAATGCCTAAAATCTGGCTAACGACCAACTGTGAATCACAATGAGCAATCATTTGTCCGACGTTCAATGCTTTGGGGAGAAAGAGACCTGCCAGTAGGGCCTCGTACTCTAACTCATTATTCGATGCCTTGAAGATGAATCTCAGGGCATACTCAATATATGTTCCATCTGAGGCTGATAATATCAGCCCTGCACTGCTTTCATTTTCACAAGATAATTCGTCTACAAATAGACTCCAGGTTGGACCTGCCCTCGAGAAAGGACCCTCACACAAAATTCCATCTCTGAATTAGAAATATTTCTCTGCAGCATCGGCTTTCACAACATTCACTGGTGTAGGGTCTTTCACAACCTTCTTTGGTATTGTTGCTGGTGTCTTTGCTTATTTAATAACTTTATTAATGGCTTCATCCCATGTAAACTCAATCACAAAGTCTACTAAAGTCTGCCCTTTGATTGCATTCCTAGCCTGGTAGACGATGTCAAACTTACCTAGCTCAATTGATCAGTCCATTAATCTACCTAATTTCTCACGTTTATGGATGACCTGTCTCAAAGGAGTGTCGATAAGCACCACAATCATATAGACTTGAAAGTACGACTTCATCTTCCTGGAAGCATGTATCAATGCATAGGCCAATTTTTCCATCTTTGGATATTTAAACTTGGTTCCTTGCAAAGCCTTGTTATTAAACTATACTGGTTTTTTAACCCCTTCATCATCCCGGACGATTGCCGCACTGATAGCTAATTCTGACACTGCTAGGTATAAAAATAATTTATCCCTGTAGATGGGTCGAGAGATAGTAACATAAGAGATCCCAAATAGGTTTCATTTCTTAAAAATCTCTCACATATTCTTTGTCCTAGACGAAGGTTTTTCTCAGTATCTTTAAATGGCAAATACTTATCCGTTACTCGAGAGAGGAAATGGTTGAGGGTTGCGACTCGTCTCATTAGTCTATGAACGTCTTTAATAGTTTTTCGTGTCTGTATGTTAATAAGTGCCTTGATTTTTGCGGGATTGGCCTATATCCCCTTTGATTCATAATGAAGCTGAGAAACTTTCTAGGACTGACACTGAACACACACTTAGTTGAATTTAATTTCATCTTGTATTTATCCATTGTGTCGAAAGTGCGTTCAAGATCGGTTGTATGATTCTCAGCCTTATGACTCTTTATGAGCATGTCATCTACATAGACTTACATCGTTTTCCCCATCAGGTCTTTAAACATTTTATTTATTACCTCTGATAGGTCGCCCCTGCATTTTTTTTGGCCGAATGTCATGACTTTATAGTAGTACGTTCCTTTATCTGTGTTAAATGGAGTTTTCTCGGTGTCGACCTCATGCATAAAGATCTGATTATAACCTGAATATGCATACACAAAACTCATTAGTTCATGTCTGACCGTGACATCAACCATTTGATCGATCCAGGGTAAGGGAAAACTTTTTTTAGGATAAGCTTTGTTCAAGTATGTGAAGTCGGCACACATCCTCCACTTCCCATTAGCCTTGGGCACAATAATAACGTTGGACAACCAATCGGGATATTGAACTTCGCGAATGTATTCCGCTACCTGGAGCTTCTTAGCTGCATCTTGAATGACCTCATATCGGTCTCTTGCATAAGTTATTTTCCTTTTCTTCACTAGTTTTATGTTTTCATCAATACTAAGTTGATGACAGATAATTTCAGGGTCAATCCTTGGCATAGTGGCTCCGAAAAAAAAATACTTTGTCTTATTGTCAGTAGCTTTACTAACTCCTCATTGATCTCATCTTTTAGGGATGAAACAATTTTGACAGTTTTTTCTCGCTCGTCCTCATTGAGGGTGATGAATTCTACCTCCTCTGTCGGTTCACCCTTTTTTAGCTTTTTCTCATCTCTTGGGTCGAGAGTGTCAATATTGTATGTAGTGGTTATTTTCTTATGGGCCTCCCTTGCCACCGTTGAGGCGAAGTAGCACTTGAGAGCCTCTACTTGGTCATCCTGTACTCCCCCTACTCCATAGGGAGTTGGGAATTTTACCATCTGGTGAATCGTGAAAGGTACGACCTTGAACTCCTTGAGGGCTACTCTTACCAAAAATATATTATAGGTCGTGAACACATGCTCGTCCATGATAAAGAAACTAATCTTCTTGGTGAGACACCTAAGTCAGGTGTCCATGCACACGTCTATCTCAAATACTCCCAAGGGGAGAAATTCCTATTCGCTGAAGTCGATCAACGGTTGGTGATAAAGGACGAGTCTTTTCTTGCTCAACTTCAACCATTTGAAATAATTCTAGAACATCACGTCTGTTGAACTCCCACCATCAATAAGAACTCGAGAAACATCATACTCATGTACCCTCGTACTGATGGCTAAAGGGTCATCATGCGGAGCCAATATTATCTTAAAGTCAAGTTTGGATAAGTCATCAACCAAAGTGTTCATATTTACCTTTTTTAGCTGCCTTGGTTTTGGCTCAGCCTCTGCTGAATTCACATCCATCCGTTTTGACGCTATTTTGAATCACGAATTTTTACTGGAAGGTCGGGGTTGACTTCCTCGCTATCATCATAATCATCATCATTAGCTTGGTTCATCTTCCTTCCTTTTATTGCCTTTTTTTCTAAAATCATCCTTGTCACACTCATGTCTATATACTTCCGGAGTTTTCCCCCTTTTAGTAATTTTTCTATTTCATCCTTCAGGGCAAAGCTTTTGTCAGTCATATATCCATGGTCCTGGTGAAACTTGCACCATTTGCTCTCATTCCTCTTTTGAGGAGGGGTGTAACAACCCCCATTTTCTCACATAAAGGCTAGCCAAGCACGATACGCCAAAAATTGGGGTTGTCTGTCCATTAATACCATTCTCAGCACAACATAATATAAATATTGTGATTTTAAAGGACGATACTTTAAACTTGAATATTTTTATAACAATAATTAAACTCAAACCAACACCAACTAAATAATAAATCCAACAGCAAGTAAGATAAATCTGAAAACTAATGAGCAAGAGAGACTGTAAGACTTTCACAGCACAATCAAACTATCCCTGTATAGGAGCACCTGGGGGGGACATTTAAATTTGGGTTAGATCCCTAGGTGTGCAAGAATTAACTTATTTAAATTAAGATGCAATAATACAATTGATTTTAAAGTGAATAATCCCCTTCGTCACTCGCATGTGTTTAACACCTCACCCTTCATCTAAGTGTGATATTATTCGTATCCCAAATAAGTCCCCTAATGACAATTATGTCAATGTGTCAAATTAATAATAATGGATTTGTTGATAATCAAATGCTTAAGTGTACCGACTACATTTAACTGCCAATGCCCATAATATCTCAGTCTCATAAATTTCACATAAATGGCATAGACATCTATTATGCATTGAAGAATCAAAGTTGTAGTTTACGTCCACATTCTTAGAAATTTTCAATTTATCTCATATAAAGTCTGGGTAATTATCTATATATGTCCTTCATATATTTGACACACAAAGGTATCTACCGTTGGTGTCTAGTTTGTACTCTATCGGCAAGTCCGGAGGAATCTCTTATCCTAAGAGGACATCATAAAACACACATAAGTTGGGGGCGGTCCCTATGCAGGATACCTATTCACGGACCAGTGACACAAGTTGGGTCAGCGTCAACACCTACCTCCTCGTAGATGGCCTCTCCACGTAGTATCTATATGACTCACACAATCGCCAAGCCCACCTGTGTCGGCGTGTGGTACCCGATCCGAACGCATGAACCCCCGAGCCGATAGGACAGTCCACTAACATTGGTATGTCCACACAAATACATATAAGTACATATTATTATCTCATATAATATGTATAGGTAACTACTAAAAAATTACCATAAGGAAGTTCCATATAAGATTCACAATTTTTCCATTTATTAATAATTTACCATCTAGTGAATTATTAATTCTGCTCCGTTGAATAATTACTTAACTAACTAGTTAATTGTAATTTTCCTATTTAATGTGGGTACATTTGTATTTTTAATAAATTCTTTATTGTCTCAAACTGGGTTCCACTCACTCACTTGGGCTCATAAAAATACTCATAACCAAACCCCAGGCCCAATACCCTCATTAATTTTAATATTTCTTAATATCCAATCTCCCAATACCCGGGTATTAAACTTCCATCTAATTTTTCTCTAATTAAATCCCAAAAAATAACCCCAAAAGAAATTCAGGAAAAGGAACGAAGGTGTATTCGGCCCTGCCATTCGAACGACTTGCAATGTCGTTCGAACGACATGTAAGGTCATTCGAAGGACCTCCAGCATCGCTCGACACTGCGCTGCTACTTCTTCTTCTTCCTTCGGCTACTTATACCATTTTTATTCTTTTTAGATCCAAAACTAAAAAGTCCAGAAACAGTGCCTTCCAACCAAGAAAGTAAACCCATAAATGATATATTCAAACCCCAAAATTTAATATCTACTAATGATGTTATCGATTAAAACATTCTCCACTTTCCAATCATATTTAATCATTAATAAGGGCATCTATCATGGGATTTACATCAAAATTTTAGTTCATAATCATCAGTAATATCCTCTACAATAAATAGTCACGATGTCAAATTTAACTATCAAGACCCTAAGGGATCTACCGTAAATTCCAAGATTTCGATACCTAAATTTCTGGGACCAAATCTATATTAAATTCAGTCCTCCATATGCATAGAATATTTGTTCGTCATCAAATTAATCATATCAAATCTAAATTCCAGAAATTTAAAGGGGTTATCATCATGCATCAAGAAAATAGATTGAAAAACTTAAATTAAGCAAGATAATTCTTGCCTTAGAAATTTGTGGAAGAAAGCCCATTTGATTCCTCCTTGATTCCTTGCCCCTTTTCCCCTCTTTTGGTTCTTCACCTTTCCTCTCTCGTTAATTGTTTTGTTTAGGTATTCTCTGAATAATAGCGGGGAAGTGGTTGACCCCCACTTAAACATTAATTAAACCTAATCCCGAGTTGGGCTTAAAATCCCATTTTTGGACACCCAAATAGACCCGAACCTATACCCAGACTAGCCCAATAATCTCACAACTTATATGTCTATACCTAGGGACCATAACTAAAGGTTTAAAACACCTAAACGAGCCTTTAATGCTTCCTAAAATGCGCCCAATTATTTCTATTTCACTTAGATATTTTTTTATTATGTTTAACGACACGCGCTCATAAATTTCTTTGTGTGATTTATTTTTTTACTAGCAAACCCATTATGTCCATTGAACGTTATATTTATATAATCATGAATAAATATTTATTTAAACTTAAATTTTTACTCATTTAATTTAAATCATGCCAATTTAATTTATTCTTAAAATAAATCCGAAATTCTTAAATTTATTTATGTCGTAATATTTTATTTTGAAAAATACGGGTATTACAAGGGGACTTGAGTTTTTCTGGCCATCGAAGTGCTCTGTCGTCCTTGATATCATTGAGAATAGGGATCACCTTTTGAGGAGTATACTTCGAAAATTCGTCTTCGACTGACCTCTTTTTTCCTTCTTTATCCTTTGACTGGTTGAGCTTGTTTTCACTGGACTCCTTTGTGTCTCCCCTCTTAGCCGCCATGTCCTCCTCCACATTCTTTATCCTACCAATCGAGGCTAGAATTCCATTCATGGTTTTTGGAGGATCTTTGGCGATTTTCTAAAGGAGTTTGCATGGTTGCAACCCACTGATAAGGGTTGTTATGGCGATATTCTCCTCATAATCTTCCACCTCTAGTTTTTCTTTATTGAATCGAGAAATTTAGTCCCTCAGAGCTTCGTTCTTGCCTTGCTTCACATTCAAGAGGTGAGCTACCTTCTTTGGTGTCTTCATGCCGAAGCATAAATTATGTATAAACTTCTCAGCTAGATGCTTAAAATTTTTAATGGAGTTTTTGGGCAGGGTTGTATACCACATATGAGCAGCACCTATGAGAATGCTAGAAATCTCCCTGCACCTTATCTCATTAGAGGTGGAGTAGATATCGATCGCTGACTGGTACATCTCTATGTGATGTACTGGGTTTTAACTCCCATCATACTTAGGACTCACAGTAGGAGGCTTAAATTTTATAGGAGTAGGATAACTTTCGATCCTCGCGACAAAAGGAGGCCCCTCCATATAACCTCGATGGCTGAGGTCTCGGTCTTGAACAGAGTGCAAAACTTATCTTTAAGCCTTTGAATGGAGCTATTCCAAGGCTTGTCTTCTGTAATGACATTATTATCTCCTCCTTCCACCGAACAATAACTGGTGCTGGCTCTCATCTGGAAATCCTCTATCGACTGTTAACTTCTCTATGCTCTTCCCTGTCTTGACTTTGCCTAGTCTAATAGCCACAACGTCTAATATTTCTCTTGTTGCAGTAATGCTTCGAAAGCGAGAGTGTCAATCTCGCTCATCTCCTCTGGGGTCGAGACGGTCAAAGGCTGACCCCTGCTGAGTCTGTTAAAAGCTGAGACCCTTAGTAAGCCTTCAGGGGTTGGCCGAGTACTTTTTCCTTGGTAGGTCGGGCCTGGGCAAATTGTGTCACTGAAAACCTCATATGGCTCCTAATACTCCTCTTCATCATAGACTTGGTCGTCTGGACGGTCTGAACTTATTTTTCTAGGAACAGACACCTAGGATTGATCAACAACATGTCTCCTCCATTTGTCGCATTAATTTTCCTTGTGTGGGGAAAGGCGTGGTATCCGATCTCCGAATTTACCATCTCTCTGGTGGACGAAATAATGACCTCCGTCGTCGAATCCCTGGGAGCTCTTCCCAAAACACTTTGATTGAATGCAAGGAACTTCTCCTGCATATTTTATTGGATGGACACCAAGGATTTCAGTCTCACCGCCACATCAGCCATTTCTTTCTAAGGCGGTAGTTGGCTAGAGCTTGGGCCTGCTTTGGAAGGCAAATCAGATGCCATCTCCAATGAGATCTACTCCCAAGTAGAGAAAGAGTAAAATTAACAAAGTTTATGAATGAGATGTGAGCAAAAGGAAGCTTTAAGAGCACCCACCTAAGCTTTTTCAATGGTGATACAAGTATAATAATGGTGGATATGGATCACCATTAGAGGCAAAGAGTAAGGTCTAAGCTAAGAAAATGAAGAGGAAAAATAAATATCTTCCCACAGACGACGGAAAAACTGATAATGTTAATAACCACCACCTCAAATGTATATGAAGCTCAAAGTCTAGCTAAGTTAACAATGGTGACAATCACAGAGAGATATATATGTAAAGAAGGGGATGAGAGAGAGAGAGAGAGAAAACACAGAGATATAAGTGGTTCAGCCTGGGCCTACTCTATTGTGTAAGAGGATAAGAGTGTTACATTACTATTGGGAATTTAAGGCCATATTTTATAGTCACTCATGCTTTCTCTCTCAAGGATTACAAATGGTCAGAGTTTCTGTTAGGTCAATAATCATCCCCCCTCTAATTTGAGGAAGAAGAAGTGTGCGTATATATAGGCTTGAGGGTGCGTAGTGTGGCCTCCAAGCATGCCCCTGGTGTGCATGAGATGAACCATCCATTAGAAAAGTTCCGCATGTCTTTTACACAAGTACATCACGATGAAAAAATATTTCCCGATATGGGCAGGAGAGCTGTTGTAACGGTATAGTCCATGTGGCATGATGATGCACAAGTCGCGTGTTCCACTTGAAATACTAAAATTATCTTTATTGGTCTTGGTCGAGCTAAGACTATAGAGGTGGTATTCCAGGTCGATTAATCCGAGACTGTAGAGATTGTCTTAGGAAACTCATGGTGGTCTCGGATGCCAATATGGTACGAGGTCGAGACATAGAGGCATCTTGGACTACAGAGTGAACCTCCGTGTGTAATTTTAATTGTTATGAGCGTGAGGTCTCGGAGGCTGAGACTGGTATATGTAGGCCCCTATGCTGTGGACCCATATGCAAATTAATTTGATGCACACTAGGCAGAGGTCATGGTGCTGGGTGGAGTCTCGTCTAGGACGAGGTTACACTTATGCATATCAGATATCGATAATCATCCTCATATAATATAACAATCTTGCAAATTAAAAGTAGTACTTCAATTTGATTTGCCTATGAACCAATATTCGTATGATCAACTAATTTTTAATATAGAATGACATATCCGAAAGAAGTTTTTATGGAGGAAATTTATTCGGTTGTAGGGAAAACAAAAGATATATATAGGATGTTTGAAGTTGTACGAATGCTAGGAAAAAAAATTATATATATATATGTGTTTGTGTGTGATGTTCGGTGTCTTAACTGAACAAATTTGTGTTTATTCACAATAGCCACCCCAAACATACAAAATCTTGAAGGAAATATTGAAGGGACTAAATATTTAAGTGAACACAAATTCGAAGGGTTAATTACTAAAAATGTTTGGGATAATGTCTAAAAAATTCGCAAAAGGGTCGGGTTTTAAACACAACAGTGTGTTAGGTTAGAAAATAAAGCATGTTTTGATTCTAAAAAATAATTTCAAACAGGTCCTATCCGATTAAAAAATCTGAAGGAAATCAAATAAAATTTAGATAAAAAAGGTGTGACAAGGCACAAGCCTACATACCCAAATATGAGTAAGGGTCGAGTCGAATGGGTCAATAATGGTGCATGCACGCATGCGAACTTTAGGCCTAAAGCCCAAGTCATACATCATATAAGTCACTACACCAAATCCTGCGAATGGTGATGCCCAGTGGCTCACGGACCAAGTCCGCGACCAGCTGGTCGCGGACTTGAGCCGTGACCCACTCAATATTTGGCGTGACCAATTTTATTACCACACTAAATTATCCATGCTCTGGAAGTGGTCACGGACTAAATCCCTGACCATAGTGGGTCACGGACTTGGTTCGTGACCATTTTGGCGCCAAAATTCCCTCCAAACTGGTCGCGGATGGGTCACGAACTTGGGCCGTGACCAGGTCGTGACCAGCTTGGCGCCAAAATTCCCTCCAAACTGGTCGCGGATGGGTCACGGACTTGGGTCATGACCAAAGGCGCGACGAAGCATAAAACACACACATTAAGGGTCACGGCTTAGGGCCGTGACCATTTGTTGGTCTGGGTCACGGCTATAGGCCGTGACCATACATCATTCAAACACCAAGGCTGCTGGAAAAGGGTCACGCATTATGGGTCACGGCCCTAAGCTGTGACCAAATCAAAATCGCCATTGTCCTACAAGTAAGTAAAGGTTCGCGCGCATGGGTCACGGCTCTTGGCCGTGACCAATTTGAAATCGCCATTGTCCAAGTCAGTAATGGGTCACGGCTCTAAGCCGTGACCAGGTCGAAATTGCCAGCCTCATGGTCATTAATGGGCCGCGCACATCGGGTCACGACTCTAGGCCGTGACCATAGTCTGGTCTTAAAAAGAAATATTCCCAGCTTCTCATTTATTACGTGCGACTTCGTTTGCTGTTAGGGTTCGTGCGATTTTGAGCTCCTGCGATTTCGGTTGGATTTCAGTTGGATTTGCATTTGGATTTCAGTTGGATTTGCATTTGGCTAATCGATTTCAGTTGGTATGTATTGATTCATTTGGATTTCGTGATTTCTATCTAAAGCCCTAATTTTTGTGTATGTATGTGTAGATTTATGTTTGTATGTGTGTATGTGTGTGTATGTATAGATTGTATGTGTGTGTGTATAGATTTATGTCAAAAAAAATATTAGGGTTTAGTAAACCTTAAATAGTATGTGTGTGTATGTATAGATTATGTCAATAAACCCTAGATTGTATGTGTGTGTATGTATAGATTATGTCAATAAACCCTAGATTGTATATGTGTGTATTTTTTTTCCACAAAATATGCTTGTCTTGTTTTTTTTTTGAGAAAATATAATTAAATGATTTTTTTTGACATACGAGTCGCAAACACGTGTGCACATTAATATAGTGAGATATTGTTGGCTTGGTTGTTGGATACTATGTTGAATTTATTGAATTGATACTAGTGTCGATAAATGTATATGTTATTAAATTTGTTGGGTGTGCTCTTGATTTGCCTATGAAAAAGTATATCACATATCTTGCGATTAATGTGCATTTCTTGTCATACCCAGTGGGTCGCGGACTTGGGCCAACAAATAAATTGTGTATAGATTTATGTGTATATGTATGTTTATGTGTGTAATTATGAACAAATTGTTTATGTGTATATGTATGTTTAAACTCTCATAACTTTCAAACCTAAACCTTAATAGCAGAACTCGTATTCACGCCCTCGTATACTTTTCTCAGGAAAAATGAGGCACGGAGATAAATACTGTCAACAAGAGTGGGAGAGGTTGCAATTAGACCGCACACATAACTCTTTTATTAGCATGCGTCATATAGAGGGTACTCCTATTCATAGGTACGGAAATAAAAAGATCGAACAATTTAACTACCTTGTAAATCATGGATTTGATATCCAGCAAGATTACTTGTTCGATCGTATTTTATTTTCTCTACCAGAAAACTGGGATGACGTTATACAAAATATATTTCACACACGTAATCCCAACATAGCCCTGACCTTGGTTACGTTGTTGGAGAAGGCGGAAAAAAAAATCCACCCGTTATGGATACAACTGCGTACAAAGAGCATTGACATAGACTGTGATGTCTCGCGCCACATGCACGTAAAATTGAATCTTGCCAACAAGTTGAGAAATAGGGGATTCCGAGTTCGTGTCACTGACATCTACACATCAATCATAGATACCCTTCCTTCTAGTTGGCCACGTGCAAAAATTCATAGGTTCTTAAAAACTAATATCGAATGGATGGAGATCAGACACATTGAACTTATTCTAAAGTCTTACTTTGAAAAGGTATCTATCTATCTATATATATAAAACTAATTAAGCTTGATTAATTAGTTATAATTTTATATTACTATAATTATTTAGTCACTTATATTTTTTAATTTTTGTAGATAATGTCGAGAGGAAACAACCCAAGGGTACCAAGTGCCGATGTGACACCACAACGAGGTTCACCATCTCGTGCAGAACCCGAATTCTCAACACCAATGGCTGAGCAATTCACAACTCCACCAATGGTTCACTCCTCACCAAGTCCAACTCCAAGTGCTCCTACGCCCCAATCCAGCACTCCCGTTGCTTTAACGCCCCCATCCAACACTCATGATGCCACCCGCTCAAATGAAAAGAAGCCTATTGGCTTCTCCCTTCTCGGGAATAACCCGACGGGTGATAGGAATGATGTGCTGAACTTTAAAGCCCGGTGTTTGTGGCTGGGAAAAATGAACGTGGGAGTCGGTGGACCAGACAATTAGAACCTTGTTGATCAAGCTGTCAAAGATGACATACATGACCAACTTTGCAAGCATTTCTCATTTCCTGACCGTTCCAAGAATAAGGTTCTATCTCGGGTTGCTGAAGGATTGAGGACAAACAGGAGAAACCTTCGGAAGAAACATTTCTCGAAAGAGGCAGCGAGCTCAGATATTTTGGCTTTGAAAGAGAAAGTGCCTCCCAATGTTGAAATGCCGGTGGATCAGTGGAATAAGTTTTTGGAGAATGAGGCGAAGGAAAAAAAGTTGGTCCAGAGGGAGAAAAACAAAAAAAATAGGGCACAAAAAACTGATATCCATAGGCTGGGATCCAAATCATATGAGGATTTGAAGAATGAATGGGAGAGTAGGACAAAAGATGGTCCAGATGCCGGTAAAAACCCAAATCGGTCCAACTTATTCCTTCATGCTCGACGGTACCAAGATAATAAATTCCCGCTGCACTTGGCTAAGACACTGGAATCAATAGAGGCCATCAGCAGTCAATCAGATTCGAGCCCTACTGATGACTTTGACCATGAAAATGATGCCCTGACTAAGACCTTTGGAAAGGACAAAAGGATGAGGACGAGAGGTGTTGGCTCACATATGCTAAAAAAAAACTTCAACACATTGCACCTCTTGTGGACGAGCTTTCTTCGGTCAAGAATTGTATCTCATCCCAAAAGGAGCACCAGTTGAAGACCGATGGGGATGTCCATGAGATTAAAAATTACCTGGGATTATTGACAAATCAAATTGGGAAACTTGTGAATCTTTGGGAAAGTTATAGGCCCCCAATGCCTCCTCAAGGTTACCCTTACCCTACTCCTACTCAAGGTTTCACACATCCTTCCCCTCCAACATTCCCCTCTCAAATGCCTCATCCTCCAACATTCCCCTCCCCTGCACCTCCCCCAATCACGGGGCTCGAATCATCGTCAACAACTCACAGTGACTATAGCGAAGAGTACTATATCAAGGGCATGAGAAATTCGAGGTTTGTTGGCATGTGCATACTCATCTCCGGGGTTCCTGGAACTCTAGTACATCACCGACCTTTGGAGAAGGGTGAGGCTAAAATAATGGTCGATGAAATATACAACGGCTGCGGAGATGTACCTGTGTACGTTAACAGCGGGGATGGGTTGGAATTGAGGAATTATGCAAAATCTTTTATTACTTGGCCACTTTATCTGTTGGCCAAGATTCAATAATATTTTCTTTCGTTTCAGTTGTAATAATTTTTTTTTGTTTTAGTTGTAAGAATATTGGTTTTGCTTCAGTTGGAATGCTATTTTTTTTGTTTCAATTGTAAGAATATTGGTTTTGTTTCGCTTGGAATGATATTTTTTTTGTTTCAGTCGTAAGAATGTTCATTTTGTTTCAGTTGTAATAATATTTTTTAACCTATTACCACAGGACTGAAATTTGAAGATTATTACATGGATTTCCCACAATACAAAGAGTGGATGGGAGAGACTAACCGGATATCAATTAATCATGTAAAGGGCATTTATGAATTTGTTAAATACGCTTCCAAAAATCTTAAAAGTGAGAAGATTCCGTGTTCGTGCACTCATTGTATTAAAGTAAAATATAAGTCATTGGAAGTTGTTGAGTTGCATTTACTAAAGTGGGGAATCTGTCAAGACTATATAATATGGACATACCATGGTGAAAAAGTTGTACCTTATGTTCCAGAAGAATTACCGGGAGCCGACCGTGTAACGGAACCTCAAGGATTAGAAGTGGTACATGATTCACCAACACATCGTCCATTGACCGACTTAATTGATGATGATTATGGACTCCACAACCAATAAAACCACCAACCTATGGATACAAATAATGCGCATTATGACCAAGTAAATGAACAAATTGATGCTGAACTACTAGGAGATCGGGAATACATACGGTTGAAAGCCGATGCGTCTAGACCGTTGTATAAAGATTGCGATGAAGATCACTCGGTATTATATGGAATGATTGGTTTGCATAATTTTAAGAGTCAATTTCGTTTGTTTGGAAACAGCGTAACCGAAATTCTTAAGTGGGTTGAAGAAATTCTCCCAAAAGAGAACATATTACCAGACAATTATCCTACCATGAAGAAGAGTTTGAAGGGTTTAGGTTTGAAATAAAAATCTATTCATGCTTGCAAGTATGATTGTATATTGTACCGGAATGAGCACGAAGAGAAGGATGAATGTCCTGTATGCAGTGAGCCTAGATATATGGTTTGTGAGAATGGAAATGGCAAACATGCAAAAAATCCCAAGTGCTCACAAGTCCCATAAAAGGTTTTGAAGTATTTTCCACTTGGGCCACGGTTAAAACATTTTTTTACTGTACCGTGGATAGCGGAGGCCATGACATGGCATGCTCGATGCGAGGTGGGTGGGAATTTGATGCGTCATCCGGTTGATTCACTCATCTGGAAAATTTCAAATGCACAACACCATGAATTTGCAAAGGAACCGCGCAACGTTCGTCTTGCAATCTCAACCGATGGGTTTAACCCTTTCGGTAATTTAAGTACTAGTCAGAGTTATTTGCCAGTTCTTATGGCGCCTTTAAATCTTCCTCCGACATTATGCTTGAGAAAGGAGTTCACATTGTTATCTATGTTGATACCCGGGCCGAAGGCTCCCAGTGATGATATTGATATATTCTTAGCACCATTAATCGAAGAACTTAAAGAGTTGTTGGATAAAGGCGTGGCGGCGTTCGATTCTCATAAGGGTGAAGATTTCACACTTAAAGCAATGGTGATGTGGGCGATCCACGATCTTCCTGCTTACGGGACCTTGTCCGGTTGTAATGTTCATGGTTATTATGGATGTCCCATATGTGGGGAGGAAACTGAAGCCTGTTAGTTAAAACATAGTGGTAAGTTGAGTTACACGGGTTATCGTAGATTTCTGCCGACCAGTCACCCTTTTAGGAACGACAAGTCTAACTTTTTGCCTGTCGGTCACGAGCGAAGAACGGCACCTATTCAACTTTCTGGTCAGCAAATTGAGGAGAAGGCGGTGGCTGCGACTGTGGGGAATAAGTACGTAGGCAAACACCCCCAGTTTGTAAACCTAAAGCGTAAAGCTAGGGAGGATCCGAACGACCCTAGTAAAGCGAAGCCATGGTCCAGGCGATCAATATTTTTTGATTTGTCGTATTGGAAAGATCATCGTTTAAGGCATATAATTGATGTGATGCACACACAGAAGAATATTGCAGAACATTTTATAGGAACATGTCTGGGTGGATCTCATTCCAAAGATGGAGAGCGTGCCCGCCAAGATCTATAGGATATGAAAATAAAGAAGAGATTGTGGTTAAAAAATGATCCAACGACAGGAAGAATTTCTATCCCCCCGACTGCTTTCACTTTGACTACTAGTGAGAAGAAGATCCTCTTAGACGCGTTGTTCAACTTGAAGACTCCAACCGATTATTCTGGTAATTTAAGTAGGGTAGTAAGCTACCAAGCAAATGACTTGAAACATTGCAAGTCTCATGACTGGCACGTAATCATCCAATTAATCCCGTTGTTATTTCGGCATTGCTTCTCTGAACACAAAGATCTCCGTCAGGAAATTATGCAAATCAGTTTGTGTTTTACCCTACTTTGTGCAAAAGTGGTAAACATAAGGCACATTAAAGCTGCGAAATCAACTTTAGCCGAGGCAGTTTGTGTATTAGAGAAATATTTTCCTCCGTCATTCTTCGATATCAGTATCCACCTGCTTGTGCATTTATGCGATGAAGCTTTATTATATGGTCCCGTGAGGTGTTGTTGGATGTATCCTTTTGAGCGCTTGATGAAAACCTTCAAAGATTATGTAAAGAATACACGGTATATTGGAGGGTCAATTGCTGAAGAATATGTAATGGTGGAATCATCGCTATACGCTAGGGAACATATGCCAGAACAAGAGGTGAGGAGGTTTAATCCTCGTGGAGAACGAGTGATAGAGGAACCTGACGAGTTTGAGGACGAATTATCATTTGGGAACCCTAAAGAGGTGAAACTCTCAAACCTACAATACGAGCAAGAAACTCGTCATGTCTTCGAATCGCAAGATGAAGTCCAAGACTGGAGAGAGTGAGTATCTACTGAATTCTTCTTCTTTGAATATATGTATTTTTTATTTTATGATCTAAACTCTATAATTTTTCGGTAGGAAGTACAAGAACGAAATTATCCAAAATCAAAGGAGAAATTGGACGATAACTGACTTTAGGGCATGGGTGTCAAAAGAGGTACTTTTCACATCTTATGTGTGCGATTATTTATTCATGTGTGGTAAAAACATTCCCTAATACAAATTCATTAATAAATGCAGCTTCTAAAAAGAGGTGATGTCTCTTCCAGACTTGCACGCCTAGCAAAAGGTCCTAGTTTTCGTGCAAAAGAGTTTAAGAAATTCCGCACCAACGGTTTTGATTTCATTTCATATCCATATGAGGAAAAGCTTTTGACGCAAAAAAGTGGAATATCAATTTCCGCCTTGACCACCTGTATCGCTAGCAAAAGTGATAAAAATCCAAAGAATATGGTGCTAACCTATTATGGGATAATTCAACAAATCCTAGAACTTGATTACTTGGATTTCACAGAAAACGTATTCTATTGTGATTGGGTAAAGGTGGAGGATACAACAAATGCTTGCAAAGTTGATCCCGACTCCAAACTTATTATGGTAGATTTATCAAAGCTGAAGACTAAAGACCGCATAGTCGACGAGCCTTTTATTTGTGCTTTTAGAATGTAAAGAAGGTATTCTACTCGAAGTGCATAAACGATGGCAATTGGTCTATTATTGTGCATGCACCAAAGGGTATGACTACTGAAGTAGACGCATTAAAGGCTCCAAAAGAGTTCCAGTCAGCTCTTGATGACAACCCTAATTTGAAGGATCTTTTAGTTGATTTAGAGGAAGATTGAGTATCAAAATATTATTTTATCCCCATCAATCTTATTTGTATCCTATTATGATATTGACATTGTATTAGCACTTTACATTAATTTATGAATTTCATCTACTTTTAAGGGTAATGTCCCGCTATTTGTGCAAATGTTAGGTGATTTATCGGTTCTTTTGTTTAGAATAGATATGGCTTTAGAGGGCGAAAATTGGAAACAGCCCCCGAACGGCCCCGTGAGGCCCCGTGGGTGGTACCAACACCTCCCACAGGACCAATGTAACTCGTAAGGACAGTGAGTGACGAAAGAACTAGCCCTGGTTTTCTTCCTTTGGTTTTGAATTTGATTTTTTGGTTCTACTATTTTTTTAATTGAACATAACTGTTTGCAAAAAATTCATTATTTTTTCACTGTCATAGGATACATTGATGTTGGGGTCGAACTACTATCAAACATAATCTGAAATTGCATCGTTGTTGGCATAGAGAAGGTTCTGATTGGCGTTGGGTGTAACAAAATATCCAGGTAATGGATAGACCTACGATGAACTTTATTTTAAGGTTAAATATGCATTGATTCAATTTTTTAATTACTTTGGGTTTGGATCCTATTTATGTCTAAACCCCGTAATTTTAAGTTTTTTGTGCCCCCTATAGCTTGGGTATTGTTGGCTCATTTGTTTCTTGTCACTTCCAATGGGGGAGAGGGGAGAACATAACTTTTGAACAAAGAATAGTTAGGGTGAACAATAGAAAAAGAAGTCATTATCCAACGGATTGCCACTTTCTAGGTTTAAGGCGCTCCCGATTTGATTGTATGACGTAAATTTGCAAAAAAAAATAGACTTAAGCATAAAAACATGCCATCGAATGGTGAAAACGTAAGATAGCCACAAAACAATCCCGTAAGAGTCACGAACACCTCGCACGGGACCAATGTAAATCTCAGGAACTGACCGTGTAGTCACGGCGCTCCCGATTTGAGTGTATGACGTAAATTTGCAAAAATATAAACTTAAGCATAAAAACATGCCATCAAAGGGTGAAAACATAAAATAGCCTTAAAACGGTCCCATAAGAGTCATGAACCCCTCGTATGGGACTAATGTGACTCGTAGGAACCGACCGCGTAGTCCCGGGGCTCCCGGTTTGAGTGTATGATGTAAATTTGTAAAAAGTTAGACTTAAGCATAAAAACATGCCATCGAAGGGTGAAAACATAAAATAGCCATAAAACGGTCTGGTAAGAGTCACGAACACCTCGCACGAGATTAATGTAACTCATAAAAACCGATCGCGTAGTCACGGGGCTCCCGGTTAGAGTGTACGACGTAAATTTGCAAAAAAATAGACTTGAGCATAAAAACATGCCATCGAAGGGTGAAAACGTACAACAAGCACAAAACGGTCCCGTAAGAGTCACGAACACCTCGCACGGGACCAATGTGACTCGTAGGAACCGACCGCGTAGTAACGGGGCTTCCGGGTTGAGTGTACGACGTAAATTAGCAAAAAGTTAGACTTGCATACCATCGAAGGGTGAAAAATAAAACAACCTTAAAACGGTCCCGTAAGAGTCACGAACACCTCGCACGAGATCAATGTAACTCGTAGGAACCGACCGCGTAGTCACGACGCTCCCGGTTGGAGTGTACGACATAAATTTGCAAAAAATTAGACTAAAGCATAAAAGCATGCCTTAGAAGGGTGAAAATGTAAAAAATCCACAAAACGGTACCGTAAGAGTCACGAACACCTCGTACGGGACCAATGTTAATAGTAGGAACCAAACGGGTAGTCAAAAGGATCCCGATTTGAGTATACGGCGTAAATTTGTAAAAAGTTAGACTTGAGAATAAAAAAGATGCCATCGAAGGGTGAAAATGTAAAACACCCACAAAACGGTCCCGCAAGAGTCACGAACATCTCGCACGGGACCAATATAAGTCATAGGAACCGACCGTGTAGTCACGGCGCTCCCGGCTTGTGTGTGTACGTGTGCGCATGTTTGTGTGTGTGCGCGTGTGCGTGTGAATGGGAAAGGGGGGAGGGGATGGGCAGGGGGCGCGTGTGTGCGTGTGTGCATGTTTGAGTGTGTGCGCATGTGCGAGTGGGGAAGGGGGGAGGGGACGGGCAGGGGGCGCGTGTGTGCGTGTGTGTGTTTGTGTGTGTGTGTGTGTGTGAGTGGGGAAGGGGGAGGGGACGGGGCATGTATGCATATATGTAGTGAGAGTGTGTGCGTGTGTGCGTGCGTGTGTTTGTGTGCGCGTGTGAGTGTGTGCATATTGGTGATAAAATCCAAAATAAAATAGAGAGTATACCTGATCTAGGGTGAATCCAAGAGTGGGATCTACAAAACAAACCTCCTGAAACTCATATTCAGTCATCTGATCCGTTACAGTTGCCTCCGGTTCTGGTATCACGTAGGACTTTAAATAATTGTCACCTGAAAGAGAAATAACATATCAGAATTATATAATTATTAATATGAAACAAATTCGTGAGGTATACCTCATTTTTGGCAGCAACGTGAAACCCCCAATCCAAAAACTTAACATATATGCCAGTGTATACATGTTTGTGTGTGTGTTTGTGTGCGCGTGTGTGCGTGTGTGAGTGGGAAAGGGGGGAGGCGACGGGGCAGGGGGCGGGGCAGTGTTGCATATATATGCAGTTGCATCTGCATATATATGCAACTGCTGCATATATATGCAACTGCTGCATATATATGCAGTGCATATATATGCACTGCATAGGCCTTGCAAATCGGATTCTCTATCTCTTTCTCTTCTCGAGCTGGCATTCCTTAAGACATGAGATGTCAAGGCTTTCAGTTCCTTCCTTCCCTTGAATGGGATGTTCCTCTCTTCCCTAAACTGTTTTGCCTGGAGGCTTCTCTCCCTATGGAACTGCTGGAACCAAAGAAGGGCAGATTCCCCATTTCTTCTTCAATCGATCCCTTAGACTGCTATGGTTAGCTCTTGCCCCGCACCGCACCCGGACTGGCTATCTCGAAAGAGTGAAGATCAGGATTTGATGCTGTTCCTAATCTCTCTTAGAATCCAATTCAACGTAGATTATGATTCCCTTGTTGTCGGGCTGATTCTTCTTTGCTTGCCCACTCTCTTATCTTGTCCAAAGGTTCTTCTTTGTTAAAATAGCCCTAGCTAGCTTCAGTAGCAGCGGACGCATCAATAGCTGCGCAGAGTAATGAATTCTATAACTAGAAATAGTGGGAGGACTTTGCCAAGATAAAGAGTAGTGAAAGAAGTTAGAGCAGCAGGTCTTCCTTCTTATAAAGAACACGTTTTAGATAGTTAACAAGCGAAAGCACACAAGCAAGGGTGCGAAAATACACAAACAGACAAGCAAGGGCGCCCTCCTAATCTAATTTGGATAATGGGGAGGCCGTTTTCCGAACATCTTCGGTAGGTGTAGTATAGATAAGTGAGCAACTGCTGCATATATATGCAGTATATATAGTGAATATATATATATATATATATATATATATATATATGCATATATATGCATAGATTTGTAGATATTTGGTGTAATTTTGCAAAAATCAAAAGTACAGTGCATTATTATTCGATATAGAGATTGTATGGTTGTTATGATTATTCTATTTTTTAACTATTATTTGTATTTTCAGATTTAGTGAACATCGGATCTCGAAATAAGTGCATTGGCGCCAAACGTGAGCTAAGATGTCACTTCAATATGGGCTTTCATTTGTGTTTGTATAGGTAAATTCCATTCACTCATACGATCAACGCTATGGTTTATGTTAGTTAGGTAAATTACCAATTTTGATCATATCACCTGTTAAAGAGTGGACTGGATGGATTATTAACAAATCATCAATACAATAGTTTAATATAACCACACTCACTCTTATGTTTTTAAAGTATATCATCTTAAATCATTACTTTATTTGAAAAAATGTCTAAACAAAATGTCATGGTTGACAGTTATAGCATCTTAAATCATTACTTTGTTTGAGAGTAGATACAATACATACATTTGAGCAGTTCAGTATGCATCAATTTTGTATATAAACATCAGTTTTGTATACAGTATATACCATATAAACAACAGTGGTTCTCCCGTCTATCTTTATATAGATTACTGGTATATATTTTTTGTTTATATAGATTGTTGGTATAAAAAATGTAAACTCAGAACAATGTATTGAGAACACCTATCTGCTATGCGGGGACTGATTTATTCAGGTTGTGATTTTACGTGGACTGAAAACACCTCTAAGTGGTATATAGCTTTGTTCTTTCAGGATGTGGTTATATGTGGACTGATTTTACATTCACAACACTTAGAACATGTATATTTTAACCCTCTCTTTATTTATCTCAAGATTCCGCATGTCAAAGTTAGTATTTGGGGTCTGTTTATGCCAATCCTGGAATAAAACAAAGCTATCTAACTAATCATTTAAAATGTCCCACGGGACCAATGTAACTCGTTAGAGGGTGAAAACTCGAAACAACCCCCCAACGGCCCCGTAGGTGGCACCAACACCTCCCACGGCACCAACGTAACTCGTAGGAACTGACCCCACAGCCGCGGGTCTCCCGGTTTGAGAATACGACGGTAATTTGCGTATTTATAGACTTAGGGTTAAAAATATGGCGTTAGAGGGTGAGAACTCGAAACAACCCCCGAACGGCTCCGTGGGTGGCACCAACACCTCCCACGGGACCAACGTAACTCGTAGGAACTGACCCCGCAGTCGTGGGTCTCCCGGTTTGAGAATACGATGGTAATTTGCGTATTTCTAGACTTAGGCTTAAAAACATGGCGTTAGAAGGTGAAAACTCGAAACAACCCCGGAACGGCCCTGTGGGTGGCACCAACACCTCCCATGGGACAAACGTAACTCGTAGGAACTGACCCCACAGCAGCGGGTCTCCCGGTTTGAGAGTACTACGGTAATTTGCATATTTCTAGACTTAGGCTTAAAAACATGGCGTTTGAAGGTGAAACCTCGAAACAACCCCGGAACGGCCCCGTGGGTGGCACCAACACCTCCCACGGGACCAACGTAACTCGTAGGAACTGATCCCGCGACCGCGGGTCTCCCGATTCGATAATACGACGGTAATTTGCGTATTTCTAGACTTAAGCAAAACATGGCGTTAAAAGGTGAGAACTCGAAACAGCCCCCGAACGGCCCCGTGGGTGGCACCAACACCTCCCACGGGACCAACATAACTCGTAGGAACTGATCCCGCAGTCGCGGGTCTGTCGGTTTGAGAATACGACGATAATTTGCGTATTTCTAGACTGAGGCTTAAAAACATGGCGTTAGAAGGTGAAAACTCAAAATAGCCCTAGAACGGCCCCGTGGGTGGCACCAACACCTCCCTCGAGACCAACGTAACTCGTAGGAACTGACCCCGCAGTCCCGGGTCTCTCGGTTTGAGAATACGACTGTAATTTGTGTATTTCTAGACTTAGGCTTAAAAACATGGCGTTAGAAGGTGAAAACTCGAAACAGTCCCAGAACGGCCCCATGGGTGGCACCAACACCTCCCACGGGACCAATCTAACTCGTAGGAACTGACCTCGCAGCCGTAGGTCTCCTGGTTTGAGAGTACTACGATAATTTACGTATTTCTAGACTTAGGCTTAAAAACATGGCGTTAGAAGGTGAAAACTCGAAACAGCCCTAAAACGGCCCTGTGGGTGGCACCAACACCTCCCACGGGACCAACGTAACTCGTAGGAACTAACCCCGCAGTCGCGGGTCTCCCAGTTTGAGAATACGATGGTAATTTGCGTATTTCTAGACTTAGGCTTAAAAATATGGCGTTAGAAGGTGAAAACTCGAAACAGCCCCAGAACGGCCCCGTGGGTGGCACCAACACCTCCCACAGGACCAACGTAACTCGTAGGAACTGACCCCACAGTCACGGGTCTCCCGGTTTGAGAATACGATGGTAATTTGCATATTTTTAGACTTAGGCTTAAAAACATGGCGTTAGAAGGTGAAAACTCGAAACAGCCCCAGAACGGCCCCGTGGGTGGCACCAACACCTCCCACGGGACCAACGTAACTCGTAGGAACTGACCCCGCACTCGCGGGTCACTCGATTTGAGAATACGACGGTAATTTGCATATTTCTAGACTTAGGCTTAAAAATATGGCGTTAGAAGGTGAAAACTCGAAACAGCCCCAGAACGGCCCTGTGGGTGGCACCAACACCTCCCACGGGACCAACATAACTCATAGGAACTGACCCCGCAGTCGCGGGACTCCCGGTTTGAGAATGCGACGATAATTTACATATTTGTAGACTTAGGCTTAAAAACATGGTGTTAGAGGGTGAGAACTTGAAACAGCCCCCGAACATCCCCATGGGTGGCACCAACACCTCCCACGGGACCAACGTAACTCGCAAGAACTGACCCCGCAGCCGCGGGTCTCCCGGTTTGAGAATACGACGGTAATTTGCGTATTTCTAAACTTAGGCTTAAAAACATGGCGTTATGAGGTGAAAACTCGAAACAGCCCCAGAACGGCCCCCGTGGGTGGCACCAACACCTCCCATGGGACCAACGTAACTCATAGGAACTGACCCCACAGCAGCGGGTCTCCCGGTTGGAGAGTACTACGGTAATTTTCATATTTCTAGACTTAGGCTTAAAAACATGGTGTTAGAAGGTGAAACCTCGAAAGAGCCTCCGAACGGTCCCGTGGGTGGCACCAACACCTCCCACGGGACCAACGTAACTCGTAGGAACTGACCCCGCAGCCGCTGGTCTCCCGATTTGAGAATACGACGGTAATTTGCATATTTCTAGACTTAAGCAAAACATGGCATTAAAAGGTGAGAACTCAAAAAAGCCCCCGAACGGCCCCGTGGGTGGCACCAACACCTCCCACGGGACCAACGTAACTCGTAGGAACTAACCCCGCAGCCGTGGGTCTCCCGGTTTGAGAATACGACGGTAATTTGCGTATTTCTAGACTTAGGCTTAAAAACATGGCATTAGAAGGTGAAAACTCGAAACAACCCCAGAACGGCCCCGTGGGTGGCACCAACACCTCCCACGGGACCAACGTAACTCGTAGGAACTGACCCCGCAGTCGCGGGTCTACCGTTTTGAGAATACGATGGTAATTTGCGTATTTCTAGACTTAGGCTTAAAAACATGGCGTTTGAAGGTGAAAACTCGAAACAGCCCCCGAACGGCTCCGTGGGTGGCACCAACACCTCCCACGGGACCAACGTAACTCATAGGAACTGACCCTGCAGCCGCGGGACTCCCGATTTGAGAATACGACGATAATTTGCATATTTGTAGACTTACGCTTAAAAATATGGCGTTAGAGGGTGAGAACTCGAAATAGCCCCCGAACATCCTCGTGGGTGGCACCAATACCTCCCACGGGACCAACGTAACTCGTAGGAACTGACCCCGCAGCCGCGGAATTCCCGGTTTGAGAATACGACGGTAATTTGTGTATTTCTAGACTTAGGCTTAAAAATATGGCGTTAGAGGGTGAGAACTCGAAACAGCCCCCGAACGTCCCCATGGGTGGCACCAACACCTCCCACGGGACCAACGTAACTCGTAGGAATTGACCCCGTAGCCGCGGGTCTCCCGATTTTAGAATACGACGGTAATTTGCGTATTTCTAGACTTAGGCTTAAAAACATTGCGTTAGAAGGTGAAAACTCGAAACAACCCCGGAACGGCCCCGTGGGTGGCACCAACACCCCCACGAGACCAACGTAACTCGTAGGAACTGACCCCGCAGTCGCGGGTCTCCCGGTTTGAGAATACGACGGTAATTTGCGTATTTCTAAACTTAAGCAAAACATGGCGTTAAAAGGTGAAAACTCGAAACAGCCCCCGAACGGCTCCGTGGGTGGCACCAACACCTCCCACGGGACCAACGTAACTCGTAGGAACTGACCCCGCAGTCGCGGGTCTCCCGGTTTGAGAATACGACGGTAATTTGCGTATTTCTAAACTTAAGCAAAACATGGCGTTAAAAGGTGAAAACTCGAAACAACCCACGAACGGCTCCATGGGTGGCACCAACACCTCCCACGGTACCAACGTAACTCGTTGGAACTAACCCCGCAGCCGCGGGTCTTCCGGTTTGAGAATACGATGGTAATTTGCGTATTTCTAGACTTAGGCTTAAAAACATGGCGTTAGAAGGTGAAAACTCGAAACAATCCCAGAACGGCCCCGTGGGTGGCACTAACACCTCCCACGGGACAAACGTAACTCGTAGGAATTGACCCCGCAGCCGCGGGACTCCCGGTTTGAGAATTCGACGATAATTTGCATATTTGTAGACTTAGGCTTAAAAACATGACGAGAATTCGACGATAATTTGCAATTCCAATTTTTATTTATTTTTATTTTTAAAACAATTTCAAGGGAAAAGTTAATACTAAATGCTAAAACTATAAAATGACTAAATAATGAAAAAGAGTGTGCAACTGAGTGTGAAATATGTGAGAAAATCAAGAGATGCACCGCATTTTCAATTATTTTAATTTCTCAATTTATTAATTTGAAATATTTTGAGATAATATTAAATTGATAATCTAACTCTCGTTAAAATTATAAATTTAATAAAAGCTTTTTCAGAAAATTAATTTAAAAATGTCACACGATGAAAAATTAGGACTACACTATTATCATAAAATTACCCGCTAGGATCAATTTAATGAAAACAATATCAATCCTTAAATTTCATCACCGAATTAATATTCAAATATCAAAAAAACCTATCTCTAGTTCGATTCCTAAATTCAAATATTAATTTGTTCAATTAATTTACTAACTCTCGTTACATAAGTTAATTGGTGACAATTAAAATTAATTTACATATAAATATAAAATTAATTAAACCAATTAATTAAATTAACATCATTCGCAGTGCATCCCACCCCTTGAACAGGGTGTTTAGACAAACATTCTCATGTTAGAATAAACATCATTCAATAATATAGCAAGAATGAAAAGGAAAGGGAAAGAAATTCAATACGCAAATTTTCCTTGTCGAACTTGTTCATGAAAGTGCGTTTCAATCTTCTCACAAATCCAGCACTTGAATATACCAAAAAGAATAAAAACAAACCTACAAATTTATTCTAAACTAAACTAATTTGTTTTTGTATTTTTCTCATGACCCTATCTGAGAGTCCCCCCTTTTTTGAATTAGATGCTCCTCTCTTTTATTGACCCACGATCTTTTCTTTTGGATATGAAGATTTTTGTGGGATTTGATTTTTGGCTAAGTCAAAGAGAGGTGGGTTTATTTTTGGATTGCCTTTGATTCATCCCTAATTTGTAGGAATGGCAGTTGGTGGTAAAAAAAATGGAACACGCTGGTTTTGGGTTTCGAACATGGCCGCCCCGAGTTCGGTTCGGGTTCAGGTGGGGCATGGACGGATTTCTTGGGTTGCTGTTTTCGGGTTTGGCTTGGGTCCTCGCGGTTTTGAACTGAAGTAGGTGGTCGGGCTTGGGGTTTTGAGTCGCCGGAGGTAGGTCCATGGCTGGTGCCGGTTTGGATGTTGACCGGAGCAGGGGTTCGGATTTAGAGGGTCGCCGCTGGCGGTGGTGCAGTGCAGGAGACAAAGGGCTGGACAGGTTGAAGCCGCGGGTTTGGGGTTTTGTGTGGATGTTTTTTTTTGTGATGAGAGATATGGTAATAGTGGTTTGGGTTTTTGATGGAGGAGAGAGAAAGAGAGTTGGTGAATGGGGATGATGATGAATAGTGATGGAGGTGCAGTTGTGTGTTATGGGGTGTAGGGTAGGTTAGTGTGTGAGTGTAGGGTTTGAGGTGTGAATGGGTTATGGGTGTTTAATTTGTACCCCTAAAAATGAACACAATCTAAAAGAAATAAAACTGAAACTAAATAAAATAAAAACTTAAAATCTAATAAAACTAAAAAACTAACATCTCAAGCTAAATAAAAAAAATGAAAATAAAAAGAGATAAAATAAAACTCTATTAAAACTAAAAAAATATAATCCTAATAACATAACTAAAATAAGTAAAACTATATAAAATGAAATCTAGTAAAACTAAAAAATAAATTCCTAAAAATTAATCCTAATAAAAATAAAATAAAATAAAAACTAAAAACTAATAAAAATCAATATCAGAATCAAGAAATGTAAGAATAGAAAATAAAACCTAAAAAAAATCTAAATAATTCCTAAAAATAAAACGACTCAAAATAAAATATAAAATAAATTCTAAAAATTAAAGATGACTCCAATAAAAATCTAAAAATAATATGAAATATAAACTAAACACACACAGGGCTCAGGGAATGGATTGGACTCGGTCTAGGCTTAGATTTGGTTCGGGAGAAGGTTTGGAATATCAGAACACATCTCAGCACGCTCAAATAGGACTCCAGACTTCGCGGTCTCTTTGATTTCTTCGTTTCATGCTTTTAACCGCTTCTGCCTCGCAATTGATTGGATTTAGCATCATTTAACACTGCGACTGCATATTGGCCTGAAAAATAATAAAATACGACATAAGGTCATTTTTAATTAAAATAAATGACTAAAATGTATCTATTCGGGGTATAAAATATACACTTTTGGGTGCTTATCACTTACCCCGCCCGAGGAAGGTGTAGCTAGGGCTGAGACGAGCTAGGTTCCTGCTGGCAAGGGGAAGGAGCCAACCTCCACTGAGTAGGTTGAGGTTGCCCAATAAACTTCTAGGCCTTTTTTCTTTACTTATGTATTTTTTATTCTTTCCTTTTGTCATTCTGTGTATTTGTACCTAGTGCTGATGCTGGAACTGGCACCACCCTTCAAGGTGTTTGTAAGCTCAATTCAATGTTAACAATGGCAGCATAAAAGAATATAGTAGAAGGAGGTGAGGAGAAGAGGATTTACACCAGAATATAAGTGGTTCAGCCAATTAGGCCTACGTCCACTATGCAAGTGTATGATATGTATCAATATGTGAGGGCACTAATGGACATAGATACAATTTCTCAAGCTTTCTCTCTCTACTGTGTATTTGAACGGAGTTTCAGCTAGGGTTGCTAATTTCAGATCCTTTGCAAGGTAGAGGATGACCTCTATATATAGTACCTGGGGGGTGTAATGTACCCCCCATGCATACAATGAGCATGTGTGTGTTGATCTAGCCAATATGAAGAAGACATCTGTCACTGTCACATGTAAAGAATGATGATGAAATATTCTCCCCACGTGTAGGGAATGATTTATTATAACTTACTTGTGTCCACGTGTCCTTATCCAAATGTCAATAGGTGCTCGGCCATTGTGCTTGGTCATGACCTCGGCCCGGAAGAAGCCGAGGTTGATAAAGTCTAGTTGCTCGTTCAATTCGAGATGGACCATGAAGGTCTCGGCTTAAGTTAAGCCGAGACAAGGGATTGGGGCCGGCCAGGGCCGAGGTTGAGCTGGCATGTTCCTGGATCATCGACTGATTTCTTGAAGAGGCTGACCTTGGTAGAAGTATGGCTTCCTGCGACCTCGGCCAACTCCAGGTCTAGGTTATCATTCCCAGGTGAACTAAAGTGTCGCTGACCCTTATGATACATGCAGTGCCCCCCATGATGAGGTTAGTGGTGGTGTCGACCTGGGCCAACCCTGCTATAGCCGAGAGCTATTGTCACGGTCCCAGAGCATTTACCACCTCGGTAATGTCTTAGCCGAGGCTTTAGTTTCTGGGTCGGGGTGACACTTGGGGCATATCAAGCACCCCCAGCCCTTAGTTACATGTGAGAGCAGGTGACTGTGGGATCTCTATACCTCCGAGGTCTTTCTCTTATGTGTCAATGTTCATTTGACACTTATCCATCGCTGGAGCGTGGCTTGCCTGGCAAGCATGTGTTGTCAGCCGCCCTTTGGGGCTCCCAAGGCAATGATGGGCCTTGGGAAATGTGCCTCCATATTTAAGGGTTTAAACCCCCATTTTTCCCTCCTTCTTCCTCATTTCTCTTTCTTGGCACGATTTCATTTATGCAGTAGTTTCTCTCTCTAGAAAGCTTTGGTTCGAAGTCCTTGGTGGAGATTCCTCGCGTC
The DNA here is from genome assembly GCA_949130495.1 of Sambucus nigra. NCBI lineage: Eukaryota > Viridiplantae > Streptophyta > Magnoliopsida > Dipsacales > Adoxaceae > Sambucus > Sambucus nigra. The sequence goes on along the minus strand of OX422207.1, from coordinate 300,695,551 downwards.
CTCTTCATTTTTCCTTACCATTCCATCCTCAGGTATCTTCCTCCCTTCCTTTCCTTCATTTTCCCTCCTTTTTCCCTTACTTTTGTATTTTTCGACGAGTTTTGGAGTTTTTCGGTGAGATCTCCATACTTTCAGGCGAACTGTTCTTGCTAAGTTTGGCAGTTTGATCCTTAGATTACGTTATTCCCTTTGCCAGTCCTGTTTATAGTTTATGAGGTCTTCATAAGTGTAGTGTCTGCCTCTGATGCTCAGACCCCTCTACCAACTTCTTGAGGAGTTCCCTTCTCTCAGAGAGAAGACTTTAGAAAAAATTAGGCAAATAGAAAGAGCACAGGAGGAGGCTCGTAGGTCACAAGAATTCCTTCTTAGACCCATCTTTCCACCACCCCTGAAGGTGATATACCCTGATCCATTGGAACCATTTAGCCAAGCATAGGTCCCTGCCGAACCAGTACCGATGTCTGAGTCTGAGTCTTCCTCCTTAGACCCTATGTCTGTGGATTCCTTCCAGGAGGCCATGGACTTCACAACTCGGTAAGATCAGGCCCCTGATCAAGCCGAGGTCTCTGGTCGGGCCTCGTCCCATAATAATTTAAGTACCTCGTCCTCTTCCTCAGAGGTTGAGACTGTTGAGCCGAGTGTGGCTATTCCACCCATTCTTGATGCCATTCCCCTATCAGCCATCACCGAGGCTGAGTTCGCTCAGAGGTTCCCAAGCAATTCATCAACGTCTGCTCAGGCCGACGTTGAGTTAGATAATGATGGTGATGACGATGTTGAGAGTGATGTTAACATCTCTGAGGCGTCCGAGGTCGAGAGTACCGTTACTGAGGTAGACCTTCTTTGCTTCAGATATCTGTACTCCATCAGCCCCTCCATAAAGCTTAGAAGGCCTCTGAGGGAAGAGATGGCTTACCATGGCCGAGATGGTGAGATCTGCTTGTACGAGAAGATGTTCAAGTTAGGGTTTTATTTGCCCATTCATCCCATTATTAGGTCCATCCTTGCCTACATTAATTTTGCCCCCTCCCAATTGTCCCCTAATGCTTGGAGGGTCATAATAAGGGCCATAGTCTTATGGAGGGTTGTCCACCACTTAGACCTTCCAGTTCAGTTCTTTGTTGGTTGTTATGTTCCTTCCTCTGCCAAAAATCATTCGAGCTACTATCATTTTATAGCTCGAAAGCCTGAGAAAAAGATGCTTCAGATAACTCAGACTTCCAACCACAACTGGAAGCCTCGATACTTCTTCGCTTAAGGTCCATGGAAATTTGGTCCATGTGTTCCCTCTTCCTTGCTAGAGCCGAGGATTCCCCTAAGATGGGGTAAGGTAACAATGTCTGCGAAGGCTGACCCTGGTCTGAGCCTGCAGAACCTTCAAAAGGTGAAAGCCCTTCAAGATTAGGGGATGCATGGTCTGCTCGTTAAATTTGAACACTTGATGACCCCCCACTATCTCTCTGTGACTGGTCTAGGTGTAAGTCCTCTTGCCGAGCTTGGTAAGCATTTTTTATTCCAAGTTAAACCTCTGAGTTTATGCATGTCTGATCATTTAACTCAGACCTTTCAATTTTGCAGAGCGTCCGAAGGATATCTCAGACGAGCTTTGGGAAATGGCAGCTCCGAGTTTAACAAAGCTCGCGAAGAAGGCAGGTCTTAATGCTCCTCCTCCAGCACCCTCAACCTCGAAGCCTCAAGCCACCAAGAAGAGGGCTTCTACCGAACATTCCCCTAAGGACCAGAGGCAGAAGAAAAAGGGTGGGGATTCTGCCATCCCCATCTCTTCTGCAGACGCATTGGCGGCTCGTATAGAGCAATTGAAGATAAATGATAGCATCGTAGGCCACAGACTGCAGGCTCTGGATGCCTTCGGCTCTACCATGACCGAGGCCGATAAACGTTTCTTCCGGTCACTGGATACACCCCTATTGGTTGAGTTCGGCCTCCACAGGTCCATTCAGGTATGACCTCATACTTCTTTGTAATTTCCAAGTGTATCCTATGATTTGATCTTCAACTCATACATGATCACACAATTCTGTAGGGCTTGGCCGCTATGCACCATCTCTCCAACTGGACTCTGAGGAAGTTGCCTCTTATCCAGAAGGGGCAAGAGGCCGAGAAGGTACAAAGCACACTGAATGTCGAAATAGACCGCTTGAATTCTGAGGCTAAAGAGTATGAAAAGAAGGTGCAGGGGTTGGAGAAGGAGACCTCTAAGCTCAAGAAGGAGCATACTGCCGCTCTGAAGGCAAAGGACGATGTCCTTCAGCAGAAAATCGACTCGGTGGTGAAGGCAGCCCTCGAAGACGCCTCTGAGGGGATATTGGCCGACTATAAAACCTCTGATGAATTTGTGAGCTTTGACTTTGAGTACCTTGAAAGAGGTATCAAAGCCACTATCAAATGGGCAGCTGTCAAGGAGAAGGAGGCTGGAAGTTTGAAAGCCTTTGATTTCGTAGGCCATAGCTTTGCCAACCTTAAGTTTTCCCAGGCCCTTTAAGACGTTGAGGAGGAGGTTGTTGCGCCTACCGAGGCTGCCACACTGTACGGAACAGAGATTGAAGGGACTGACCTCAAGGAAGATACTACCGAGGTGACCAAAGTTATCCAACAGGACCAGGCCGAAGACATAAGAATTCTCCCCTCCAACCCTTAAGTTCAATTGTGAAGCTTTATTTTGTAACCCCTGAATGTTTGTACTTTTTGAAGAACATGGTTGACTCTTATTTTTGAATCTTAACACTATATGGCGACCTCTGAGGAGGATCTTTCACTTCATTTATTTGTTGAATGCTTCTGTCTTTATGATGTTTTAACTTTGAAGTCTGGTTGCAATGATGTCTTATTTAAACTCAATCAAATTAATGATGTTAATGGTCTGAGGTCATCTGATTATGGTGTCCGACCTCAAACCTTATCACCACTGAGTGATGTTATAAGGGTCTGAGGTCATCACCTAAGATATTATCCTCATAATTAATCTCACCAAATTAATGATGTTAAGGGTCTGAGGTCATCCAAGGATGGTATCTGACCTCATACCTTGTCACCACTGAGTGATGTTATAAGGGTATGAGGTCATCACCCAAGATGTTATCCTCACAATTAATTTCATCAAATTAATGATGTTAAGGGTCTGAGGTCATCCAAGTATGGTGTCTGACCTCAGACCTTGTCACCACTGAGTGATGTTATGAGGGTCTGAGGTCATCACCTAAGATGTTATCCTCATAATTAATCTCACCAAATTAATGATGTTAAGGGTCTGAGGTCATCCAAGTATGGTGTCTGACCTCAGACCTTGTCACCACTGAGTGATGTTAAAAGGGTTTGAGGTCGTCACCTAAGATGTTATCCTCATAATTAATCTCACCAAATTAATGATGTCAAGGGTCTGAGGTCATCCAAGTATGGTGTCTGACCTCAGACCTTGTCACCACCGAGTGATGTTATAAGGGTCTGAGGTCATCACCTAAGATGTTATCCTCATAATTAATCTCACCAAATTAATGATGTTAAGGGTCTGAGGTCATCCAAGTATGGTGTTTGACCTCAGACCTCGTCACCACTAAGTGATGTTATAAGGGTCTGAGGTCATCACCTAAGATGTTATCCTCACAATTAATCTCACCAAATTAATAATGTTAAGGGTCTGAGGTCATCCAAGTATGGTGTCTGACCTCAGACCTTGTCACCACTGAGTGATGTTATAAAGGTCTGAGGTCATCACCTAAGATGTTATCCTCATAATTTCTAACATTAGAGCACAATGAAGCAAGAACCGTCATGGAAACTGATCTTTCATTAATAACCTCTTCATAATAAGATGGTACATTTACATAACTCTTTGCAACATCATATGTAATACTTTTTTAGGTGATCAGCATTCCATGGGTTAGCGAAAGGTTCCCCTTCTAGGTTTTCTAGCCTGTAGGTGCCAGGCACAACCTCTTCAGTCACTTTGTAGGGACCATACCGGTTTAGGTGGAGCTTGTTTATTTTCTGCAAGGCCTTCTTTAGCAATAGGTCTCTCACAGTGATGGGTCTTGACTTCACCCTCTGATTATAGAATTTCGCTACTCTCTGCTGGTAAGTTGCTTGTCTAATCTCTACGTCTTCTCTTCTCTCTTCAATCAGATCTAGGTCTAGCCTCCTTTCTTCCCCATTTTTGTCAGGGTCATAAGTCTGAACCCTGTGAGTAGGGAGTCCCGCCTCTGTTGGTATGACGGCCTCTGAGCCATGTGCAAGCATGAACGAGGTTTCTCCTGTAGGTGTCCTTACCGTGGTTTTATAGGCCCATAACACAGCGTAGACCTCTTTAGTCCATCTTCCCTTCGCTTCTTCTAACCTATTATTGATTCCATCGAGGATTGTTCTGTTAGTGACCTCGATCTGACCATTTGCCTGAGGTCGGCCAGGAGATGAGAAGAACTTCTTTATCCCAACTCTTACGCAATACTTCTCTAAAGAGGAGTTCTTGAACTGGGGCCCATTATCCAAGATGAGAGTGTTTGGGAGGTCGTGTCTTCATATAATGTTCCTCCAAATAAATTGGAAGGTCTTCTGCTATGTGATCGTTATCATCGGCTCTGCCTCCACCCACTTTGAGAAGTAGTCAATGGCAACTATCAAGAATTGATAACTGTTGGCAACTCTTGGTAGAGGTCCTACTAAGTCAATCCCCCATACTGTAAATGGCCATGGAGAGGTGATTGACGTCATAGGTTGATGAGGTTGATGTGGAATAGTGGCGAATATCTGACATTTATCACACCTCTTTACGTAAGTTGCAGCATCTTTGGCTAAGGTTGGCCACCAGTATCCCTGTGTAATGATTCTCTTGGCCAAGGATCTTCCTCCTATGTGACTGGAGCAAGAACCCTCATGAACTTCCTGTAAGACCCGAGGAACTTCGGTGGGATGCACACATCTAAGGAGAGGCAACAGAAATCCCTTATTGTATAGGACGTCTCCTACTATCGAGAACTTGGCAACCCTATATCTCAATTTCCTCCTCTCTAACTTGGATTCGAGTAGTTATCCCTCTCTGATATACCTGACGAGGGGGTCCATCCATGAGTCTCCTACGTTCAAATTGAGACAAGGGTTACATACCTCTTCTTCCTCAATGATCGCTTTTCCTAAGACCTCGACCGGAACTATCCTTCTGACGTTTGTCTTCGTTGCTGAGGCCAACCTTGCCAACGCATCTATGTGGCTGTTACTTTGTCGAGGTACTCTCTTTAGTTTTATCTTTTCAAAATATTCTAACATCGTTCTCACCTTCTTCAGATACTTGGCCATCCTTTCATCTTTGGCCTCATATACTCCCAATACTTGATTGACAACCAACCTTGAGTCGCTATGAAGCAAGAGTCATTTTACACTCATAGTCTTTGCCAAGGAGAGACCTGCTATCATAGATTTATATTCCGACTCGTTGTTAGATTCCTTGAAGTTGAACCTCAATGCGTATTCAATGTTGGTACCATCTGGGGCTAAAAGTATCAACCCTGCACCGCTTCCGCTGTCGCACGAGGAACCATAAACAAAGAGGTTCCAAATGTCTGTATCCGATGAGAAATCCCCCTCTGACATGACTCCTTGCCTGAAGAGGTACCGATCCTCTTCGTTCTCCGCTAATCTGTTCCTGATCTTTTTAGACGTGACCTCTTCCTGATCTCGGGAGACATTGGGTGTCGTCTCTTCTTGGTCCCAGAAGACACTACTGTTTGACCCTTCAGCACCCTCTAGGTCATTCTTGGCCTCAGCCTCTTCCCAAGTGAATTCAGTAACAAAGTCCGCGAGGGCCTGCCCCTTGATGGCTATCCTAGGTTGGTAGGTAAGGTCATACTCCCCCAACTCAATGTCCCAAGTCATCAACCTTCCAGATTTCTCAAGTTTATGCAGGACCTTTCTTAGTGGTTAGTCGGTAAGGACAACCATGGAGTGGGCTTGGAAGTAGGGCTTCATCTTCCTTGAAGTACGAATTAAGGCGTAGGCCAGCTTTTCCATACGAGGGTAGTTTTGTTAAGACCTTTGAAGGGCTTTACTGTTGAAATACACAGGCCTTTGGATTCCAACGTCTTCCCGCACTATGGCTGCACTGACAGCCGATTCAGATATAGCTAGGTACACATATAATTTCTCTCCTACTATGGGCCGAGATAGTAGCAAGGGAGACCCAAGGTAAGAATTGAGTTGGTTAAATGCTTCTTCTCACTCTTCATCCCACTGGAAGGCCTTTCTAAGCACTTTAAAGAATGAAAGACACTTGTCCGTTGCCCTGGAAATAAATTTATTAAGTGCATCCACTCTCCCCGTGAGTCTTTGGACGTCTTTGATACTCCTCGGTGTCTTCATATCAAGCAAGGCCTTGATTTTCTCAGGGTTTGCTTCGATTCCTCTTTGATTGATAATAAATCCCAAAAACTTCCCTGCTCCTACCCTGAAGACACACTTCGCTGGGTTGAGCTTCATCCTGTATAAGTCCATAGTATCGAAGGTCTTTTCGAGGTCTGCCACATGAGTGCAAGCTTTTAAGCTCTTCGTTAGCATATTGTCTACATACACCTCCATAGTCTTGCCTATTTGATCTTCGAACATCTTATTCATAAGACGTTGGTATGTTGCCCCTGCATTTTTCAGACCGAAGGGCATCACTTTATAACAGTACGTCCCTTTGTCGGTAATGAAGGCTGTCTTCTCTGAGTCTTCCGCATCCATGAAGATCTGGTTATAGCCTGAATACGCATCCATGAAGCTCATGAGCTCATGTCCTGCAGTAGCATCTACCATCTGATCTATCCGAGGTAAGGGATAGCTATATTTTGGACAAGACCTATTCAGATCTGTGAAATCAACACACATCCTCCACTTCCCATTGGCTTTGGGCACGATGACTGCATTCGATAACCACTTCGGATATATGATTTTTCTTATAAACTCAGCCTCTTCTAATTTTTGACCTCTTCCCAGATGACTTCGTACTTCTCCCTGGAGTAAACTCTTAGTCTTTTTTTGATAGGCCTGGCATCTTTGGTCACGTTGAGCTTGTGACTCATAACCTCAGGGTTGATGCCAGGCATGTTCGCGTGACTCCAAGCGAAGACACTCTGCCTCCTCCTGGGGAAGTTTATCAGCTCTTCCTTGGTTTCTGTCTTTAGAGTTTTACCGACCTGGACGGTTTTTTCCGGCTCGTCCTCATTGAGGACGATGGATTCTACCTCTTCCGCGACCTCTCCCTTCTTCAACTTTGTTTCATCTCTCGGGTCCAATGTATCAATGCTATAGGTGGTGGTTGCCCTCTTATGGGCCTTTATCTCTTCGGCCGAGTTGAAGTAACATTCTCGCGCTATGGTCTGGTCACCTTGCACTTCCCCTACCCCATAGGAAGTCGGTAATTTTAGCATCTGGTGGACCGTCGATGGCACATCTTCAAACTCCTTAAGGGCCACTCTTCCTATGATGAGGTTATAGGCCGAGAAGACGTTCTCGTCCATTACGAAAAAATTTATCTTCGTGGTCAACCTCTTAGGCCACTCATCACCCATCCGTACGTACATCTCATACATGCCCAATGGGTAGACCTTTTCACCGCTGAAGCCATCAAAGGATGATGATAGGGCACCAGCCTAGCTTTGCTAAGACCTAGGCTCTTGAAGCAAGGCCAAAACATCACGTCTGCTGAGCTCCCCCCGTCTACAAGGATCCTCTGCACCTCGCACACATGCACCCTTGTTGTTATTACCAAAGGGTCATCATGGGGGGCTAAGATACCTTTAAAGTCGAGTCTGGAGAACCCAACTATAAGGGTGTCCATGTCTACCATCTTTCTCTACTGCACTGCATCGGAAGACGTTAGGTTTATAACTTCAAGCTTGGCCACTGACTTGGACTCTGCCACATGAGCCTTCCTGTCAGCTACTTCAGAGCCACCTCCTGCAAGTCCTCCGCATATGGTGTCAACACCAAAGGAGATCATGCTAACCCTCTTCACCGGGGTGTTATAATCTTTCGGCGGAAGGTCCGGATCGTCTTCATCGTCACCTTCTGAATCATTGTCTCTTCTAACTGGGACATCATCACGGCATTTGCCGTTTTGCCTCTTTCTAGGGTCATCTCTTCCCCCATTTAGTTGTCTTACCATCAACATACTTCCTCAATTTTCCGGATTTTAACATTTTTTTAATCTCATCCTTCAAAGCGAAGCATCTGTCTATGACATGGCCATGGTCCTGGTGGAACTCACACCACAAGTTTTTGTTCCTATTATGTGGCAGAGCCTTCAATTTTTCTGGCCACCTCAGAGTCCTGTCATTCTTGATCTCGTTGAGGATATGCTCACATCTCACAGCTAGAGGAGTATAGTGAGCAAACTTGTCATCGGCTGACCTCTTCTTTCCATCTTTCTTTCTCTGGGACTTCCCGTTACTACCGCGGTTCTTATCCTCGTACTTGGCGGCCATTGCCTCTTCGTTATTTATGACTTTCCCCGCAGTTGCCAGTAGCTCGGCCATGGACCTAGGAGGGTCTTCCGCGAGTTTCTACAACAACTTCCCTTTCTGAAGCCCTCCTATGAGGGCGGTCATGGCTATATTCTCTTCATAATCTTCAACCTCTAGTTTATCTTTGTTGAACCTGACGATATAGTATCTTAGGCTCTCGTCCTTGCCTTGCTTGACATACAGTAGGTGAGTGGTCTTCTTTTGAGGTCTTACCCCAAAGCAGAAGTTGTGAATGAATCGTTCAGCCAAGCCCTTGAAATTCTCGATAGAATTATTCGGAAGAGAAGTAAACCAGCTGTGTGCTGCTACTGTCAATGTACCAGAGAAGGCCCAACACTTCATCTCATCAGGTATTGAGTAGATATCTGCTGCCGACTGATACATCTCAATGTGGTGTACAAGGTTAGTGCTGCCATCATACTTAGGAGACACCACGGGAGGTTTAAACTTAGCAGGAGTCGGGAAGCTCACTATCCTAGCCACAAATGGAGAGCCCTATGAGTAACCCATTTGCAACGGGTCCCTACTTTTGATGAGGTCTCCTATCTTCTCCTCAAGGCATTGGATAGAGTCATTCCATGGTCTCCTGCCATCGGCCTGGCCGAGGTTGACCCCAGCCACCTCTAAGGGATGGACTGAGGGTTCCTCTTCCGCAACACAATGTCGGCTGTTGACCTCTTCTTGGTCTCTGCCCCTTCTTTCACGGGGTCGGCCTTGGTCAGGCCGACCTGCTTTGTCCCCTCTTTGCGAGCCGGCAACACTTCTTGACCTGGATAACCTCTGTCTTAGGTCATTCACTGGGCCCAACCTCTCAAAGGCTGACCCTCTGCTCAATCGATCAAAAGATGATCCTCGCTGTTGGGCCTCTTCAGCTCTTCGGCCAACACATCCTCGGCTCTACTGAAGAGGGCGAACCGTATTATTCAAAACCTCATATGGCTCCCAACAATCTTCCGGGACCTCTTCCGCCTCTAGATCATCATACCTGTCCTCCGGGAAAGGGTTTCCTTGCCTCCCCAGGCATAAGCGTCTAGGGTCAGTAACATCCCTCCTCCACTGGGGTGCAGGCTGGTTCTTCATTGGTGCCCGGGGTGGTCCCTTGGCGTCTGGATGAGGCTGGACAGCCTTCGGAGTGATCATATTCGGTGAGACTCCAGGTAGCCTCATCATAGTTTGGCTGAGCTGTGCAAACTGCTCCTGCATAGCTTGCTGTGTTGCAGCCAAAGACCTCAAATCTGCGGCCACCTCCGCCATTTCGGACTAAGGGGGTGCCTGGCTGGAACTGGGCCCTCCCCCGCAAGGCGGCGGAAGAGGTGGGGGAAATTCTGGTGCCATATGTTAACACTAAAGAGTTTGAGTAGCAGATGAGCTTAATACCTTACAGGACCTCTTTCAATGGTGAAACAACTCCGCACAAAGGGGGGAGGCCCGGTTCACCACCAGAGTCTCCGGTGAGGTTGAGCGAATAAAGACGAAGAGATAGATTCTCTTCCCACAGATGGCGCCAAAATGATGATGTTGGAACTAGCATCACCCTTCAAGGTGTTTGTAAGCTCAATTCAATGTTAACAATGGCAGCATAAAAGCATATAGTAGAAGGAGGTGAGGAGAAGAGGATTTACACAGGAATATAAGTGGTTCAGCCAATTAGGCCTACGTCCACTATGCAAGTGTATGATGTGTATCAATATGTGAGGGCACTAATGGCCATAAATACAATCTCTCAAGCTTTCTCTCTCTACTGTGTATTTGAACAGAGTTTCAGCTAGGGTTGCTAATTTCGAATCCTTTGCAAGGTAGAGGATAACCTCTATATATAGTACCTGGGGGGTGTAATGTACCCCCATGCATGCAATGAGCATGTGTGTGTTGATCTAGCCAATATGAAGAAGACATCTGTCACTGTCACTGTGGGTACCCGAAATTTAGAACTATGGGCCTGGACGAGTAGCCCAATCCTGGCCGCCCAAAGTCCAGGCCCCTCACCTTTTATAATTAATCCAGTCTCCCCCCACGATCCCATGAAGGGAAATTATGGGAGAAATGGAAAACGTGGAGGAACCCATCACCCCCACTCATCTGCATACACATGTATATATTAAACCCTAGGTCCGGGGCAAAAAGGACAAGTTGTATTCTCTGTAATCACTCTCCGGAGTATATAGAAATAACATCGACTGCACCACCGTGGACGTAGGCACATTTTGGCTGAACCACGTACATCATTTGTTGTGTGATTGGCATCTTCTATTCCTTGTTCTCTTCTTGATAATCTTTCTCTCATATTTATTTGTGTTGCATAACAATTGCCTTTATAATTGGCGCCGTCTGTGGGAAGCGTTCATCTTTCCCTGAGAAGAGCTCACATCAAGAAAGGAGTTTAAGATGTCTGGTCACAGCAGCAATGCCCCCCAAGAAGGAGATATTCAAGAGCCACCTGCTCCTCGCAGGATTAGGTCTGAAGTCCGGCATTCAGATCAGAGAGCTCGCCTGGAAAGACCAGCCTCAGAAGAAAGTCAGGGACCGGCGAGGTCCACACAGATATCCAGGTTGATTGATGCGTACGAGGCAAGGCTCCACGAGCAGAGAGAGTCTTCTCGCAGGTACGAGGCTGAGAATGCTCGTTTGAAAAGAAGACTGGAAAGACTAGAAAGGGAGCTTCGTCTTGATAACCGGAGACGCCCACATCGTACTCCTAGCCCTCAGGCCAACAAGTCTCGCAGCCGAGGAAGGATCCCTAGGAGAGGATCTCAAAGGGACGAAGGAGGCGAGTCAGACGACGACCTCCGCGAACAGCTTCGAAGAGCTCGCCGCCACCAGAGCCCTGCTCGCAGCGACGAGCTCATACGAAACATGGTCCGCAGGGAGATGGACCAGCATCCCGCTCACCATGGTACAAGATCAACTAGAGAACTCGCGAGGCGAGCTCTCAAAACCCAGATGAAGTCACCTTTTATGAAAGAAATCGAAGAGGAGGAAGCTCCCAAGAAATTTTCCATTCCAAGGTTCAAGGTTTATGACAGAAAGACTGGTCCCATCGATCACGTCAGGAAGTATCGACAGGCAATGACCCTCTGGAGTCACCGTGATGCCCTGATGTGCCGTATTTTCCCCTCAAGCCTTCATGATGTAGCACATAAGTGGTTCAAAAGGCTCCCCCATCGATCGATTAAGAATTTTAAATCCCTAGCCGAACTCTTTACGGCCCGATTCATTACCAATAGCTCCCATCCCAAAAGGATGGATGCTCTACTGACAATGAAGAAAATGCCTCAGGAAACCCTTCGCGAATACGCGAAGAGGTACTGGGAGTTATTCAATGAGATCGAAGACTGCGCGGAGGAGGTGGCAGTGGCCTCTTTCAAAATTGGGCTCCCAAATTCTTCCCTCCTCTACCAATCCCTGACAAAGAAGGAAGCTATGACCATTGACGACCTTATGGCCCGAATCGAGAAATACGCAAAGGTGGAAGATGTCACCCGCTCTAATACAGGAGAAAACTATCGAACTAAGCTCACTACCAAGGTAGGTGAGAAAGCTGAGAACCAGAGGAAAGGAGGAAAGAACGGGGGCAAAAATGGCTCCAAAAACGGAGGGAACCAGGATGCATCAAAAGCATTACAGGCGGTCAACACCGTCTTCAAGGAACCAATTTACAAGGTTCTCGCGAAGATCAAGGATGAGCCATTCATCAAGTGGCCCAGGAAGATGGGGGGAGATCCCTCGAAGAGAAATAATGCGTTGAGGTGCGCTTTTCATAAAGAGGGAGGGCACAAGATCGAGCACTGCGAAGCGCTTAAGTCTCACCTCAAAGAGTTGGCCCAGTCCGGGCATTTGAACGACTTTGTGGAGAAAAAGGCAGAGAAAGTGACTGCCAACAGAGAGATGAGACCCGACAATGTGCTGGAGGATGATGCTGGACACGAGTTCGCCGTAATTCATGGAGTATCTGACGTCAAACAGATACAGGGGAACTCAGCTCGGATGGAACTGAAAAAACTTACAGCGGTAATGCAGGCCTTCCAAATCGATCCAGCAAAATCACAGCCGGGAAAACGTCAACGAGCAGAGGACGTCAACTATAACAAGCATATTGTTTTCACAGATGAAGATTTGATGGGAGTAAGGACCCCACATCATGATGCTCTGGTCATTACCCTCAGGATAGCCAACTTTGACATCGACAAGCTGCTCGTCGATCAAGGAAGCTCATCCGAAGTAATGTACCTCGACCTGTTCAGAAAATTGAAGTTGAGCGTCTCCGACCTAAAGGAATCTACTGTTCCTTTGGTCGGCTTCGTCGGGAAAATGACCATGCCTCTAGGCAAGATAGTGCTGCCAGTTCGTGCTGGGAACGTCTCCAAAATGATTGACTTTTTGGTAGTTGACGTCGAATCGCCGTACCAGGCCATCCTCGGCAGAGGATGGCTTCATGCTATGAAGGCGGTCTCCTCGACCTACCATCAGAAGCTCAAGTATGTAACCGAGCGAGGAGTAATGGAGATCCACGGTGACCAAGTAATGGCAAGGAAGTGCTTCATAGCAGCCATCCGACCAAAGCCAGAGAAGAAGGCCGGTCAACCCAACGAGAAAGTTGAAGAGGGTGTGATACCTTCTAAATAGGAACTAAAGTATGGAAGACCAGGAGTAGAGGAGACCAGGCTCCTCCCCTCCGAGCGTGTCATCGAGGACCTGGTAGAAGTTACAGCCGAAGTTGGTAACAGTAGCAGAGTATTCCTGATTGGAGCATCTCTCACCAATCGAGAACAGAAGGAGTTGACGACCTTGCTGAGACACAACGTAGATGTCTTCGCATGGGAACCATACGAGCTGCCTGGCATTGATCCTGGTATGGCCTATCATCAGCTGCACGTCGACCCCACATTCAAGCCAGTCGCGCAGAAAGCACGAAGAGCTGCACCTGAGAAGGCTAAAGCAATCAAAAAGGAGGTCGAAAAACTGCTGGATGCAGGATCCATACGGGAAGTACAATTCCCCAAGTGGTTGTCCAACCCAGTAGTGGTTCCGAAGAACAATGGGAAGTGGAGAGTTTGCATCGACTTCACTGACCTCAATAGAGCGTGCCCAAAGGATAGTTTCCCCCTCCCAAAGATATACCAACTAGTAGATGCCACTGCAGCTCACGAGCGAATGAGTTTCCTGGATGCATACTCAGGGTATCACCAGATCCCCTTGTATGCCCCAGACCAAGACAAAACGGCGTTCATCACGACGGTTGGGTTATATTGCTACAAAGTTATGCCATTTGGGCTCAAGAATGCAGGGGCAACCTACCAGCGGCTGGTCACAAAAATGTTCAAGGATCAAATGGGAGATACAATGGAGGTCTACATCGATGATATGCTCGTTAAGAGCAAGAAGAAGGAAAATCACCTCTCAGACCTGTCAAAGACCTTAGAAATCCTCAGGAAATACCGAATGAAGCTTAATGCGAGCAAGTGTTCCTTCGGTGTCCAGTCAGGAAAATTTCTTGGATACTTAGTCAGCAAGAGAGGCATAGAAGCTAATCCGGACCAGATTAATGAAATCAACAGGGTACAACCACCTCGAACAGTTCGGGACATGCAGAAGCTCACTGGAATGCTCGCTGCCTTGAATCGCTTCATCTCCAAATCCTCCGGGAAGTGCCAGCCTTTTTTCCGACTTCTAAAAAGGAATAAACCAATAGAATGGAGCCCGGACTGCTCGCGAGCATTGGACGAGCTCAAGTCTTACTTAAGCTCTCCACCGCTGCTTGTCATACCACAGCCAATGGATTCTTTATACCTATACCTCTCGGTATCCAGTCACACTGCCATCTCGGCGTTAATATGCGAGGTCGAAGGAATCCAGCACCCTGTTTACTACGCGAGCAAGACCTTATTAGACGCCGAGCAAAGGTACCTGCCATTAGAGAAGCTCTCCTTTGCACTAGTGATAGCCTTGAGGAAACTGAAGCATTATTTTGAAGCCCATACTATCATCGTGGTTACTTCGAACCCCTTAAAGCGATCCTGAGGAAAGCGGATTTGTCGGGCAGATTGTTTAAGTGGTCAGTCGAGCTCGGTCGGTTCGACATACAATTTCAACTAAGGACCGCTATCAAGGGTCAGATCCTCGCCGATTTCATAGCCGAATTCACTGGCGAAGAACTCCCCAACCAACCTCAACCAATAAAGCAAGAAGAAAACCCAGCAACAGTGGAAACCTGGAAACTATTCATTGATGGAGCCTCCAACTCAAAGGGGGCAGGTGTAGGCATCGTCCTCATCACCCCAGAAAACACCATCCTTGAGCAAGGGATTAGGCTTGGATTTGTAGCCTCCAACAACGAAGCAGAGTACGAAGCTCTAATAGCCGATCTCCAAAAGGCGCAAATTCTGGGAGCAAAACGTTTACAGGTGTTCGGCGATTCTCAACTAGTAAGGATGAAAGGATGGCAGCAGACCTCGCCCTGGTAAGGAAACTAATGACGAGCTTTGAGGAGATCAACATCCAGCAGTTTCCCAGAGGGCAAAACAGTCATGCCGACGCCCTAGCAACCCTAAGCTCGGCAGTTGATTCTAGTCTTAAAAGGCTCATTCCCATCGATTTCCTCATTCGTCCAAGCATTAACCACAACAGCAAGCTGCCAAACGTAGAACAAATACTCCAGGTGGGATCAGCCCCCAGCTGGATGGACCCCTTAAGAGACTATTTAAAGGAGGGCACGCTCCTCGAGAATAAGAAAATCGCACACCAGATAAGAGTAAAAGCTGCTCGCTTTCACTTATCCATAGGTGGCGACTTGTACAAGAAGTCCTTCTCCGGTCCCTACCTTAGATGTGTCCACCCAGGCGATGTCGAGCAGGTGTTGCGCGAGCTACACCAAGGAATCTGTGGAAGTCATGTCAGAGGAAGGTCTCTAGCCTTTCGAGCAATGAAGGAAGGCTATTGGTGGCCATATATGCAAAAGGACTCCGCAAATATGTCCGCAAATGCCCCAAATGCCAGCTTCACGCTCCAATGATCCACCAACCAGCCAGCGACCTAAAATCACTGACCAGCCCGTGGCCCTTCGCTCAATGGGGGATGGACATCGTAGGACCACTACCCACTGCTGCCGGCAATCGCAAATACCTGTTGGTTGCAACTGACTACTTCACCAAATGGATCGAAGCAGAACCATTGGCAAACATTCGAGACGCTGACATGATAAGATTCATATGGAGGAATATAATCACTCGATTCGGAATCCCTAGAACCATCATCACTGATAATGGGACACAATTCGAGAGTGGCCCCTTTTAGGACTTCTGTAACGAGCACGGGATCAGGCACAACTTTAGTTCAGTGGCCTACCCACAGAGCAATGGGCAAGCAGAAGCTTCCAACAAAACTGTGATCGATGGACTGAAGAAGCGACTGGAGCGAGCCAAGGGGGCATGGGCAACCGAGCTGCCCCATGTTCTGTGGGCATACCGAATAACACCTCGGCGAGCAACAGGAGAAACCCCATTTTCTCTAACATATGGCATGGAAGCAGTCATTCCACTAGAAGCGGGCTTGCCTACAATGAGGTCCGACCTTGTCGACCAAGGCCAGAATAATGGGGCGTTGCTCGCTGAACTCGACCTCGCCGACGAGCGTAGAGAACTAGCCCTGGTGAAGCTTGCGAACTATCAGCAACAGCTCGCAAGGCATTACCACCAAAGGGTTAACCCAAGAAGATTCCAAATTGGAGACTATGTTCTAAGGAAGGTCCTGGGCAGCACAGTAAGGTCATCAGACGGCAAGCTAGGCCCAAACTGGGAAGGACCATTTAAAGTAACTAGGGACGACCTGCAAGGTGCATATCATTTGGAAACAATGGAGGGCAGAGAGATACCACGAGCATGGAATGCAGCCAATCTCAAGAAATTCTATTTTTAGATTCTCAAGGAATTCTATTGTTGAATCTTTTTCTTGTATTTGCTATGTGAAAGGAACAGTTCATTCCCCTTATTACTAATGAAATCAGTAGCTGCATTTTATCACACATCTTTTTCCAAATCACAGTCACGATGGTCGATATAGCAGGGGATACCCCTCCTCAGGTCATCGTCATGAAACACGAGAGACCTCTTAGCATTGCCCCTGGCAATATATAAAGCCCTACAGAGGATTCTTAGGCAAAGCAACCAGATTTCATACTGGCCACCAAACCCACTTTGGTTGAGCAAAATCCTGACTGGATGAAGACATCCAATACCAGGTGTGTCCTCGCCAATTTCCCTACTTAGGCCTAAGGGAGTGTGACGACACAACCTAAAAGGTAAAATGGGGCACAATGGTATTTTGGTATTATACTGGACTGGGGGGACACTTGCATGGCAAAACAAAAAGAATTATGAAGCAGCAAGAATATAAAAAGATTGGATGAACACGTTTAGTCGGCAAAGCTGCCCAAAACACAAACTTTTCATTAATATCTTATATTTACAACAGTGATAATACATGTTTGGTCGGCGAAGCTCGCCCAAAGCATTTACATTATCAAAAAAGACAAAAGAATAACAACTTGTTATATTTACAACAACGATAATACACGTTTTGTCGGCGAAGCTCGCCCAAGGCGTTTACATTATCAAAAGAAAATGACTTGTAAAAAATTCAAGAAGGTGGAAGCCTCCGAACGAGATAGTCTGCCACTCTAGCTCTTCGTCCATCATCAGGAGCAGGGACCAACTCTTCCACAAACTCATCTGCGTCCAACTCTAACAGTTGCCGAGGAATGGCATCAATAGGGATCCATCTATCATCCCTCCTGAATGGATTGGGTATCAGAGTAGAGGAGGACATCTCGTGACGATACCACAAAACTGAGTTCCTAGGGACCTGGAGTTCTTTCAAGGCACTCAACCACCCTCTGATAAAAGAAAGTTCTTCGAACTCGGATAATCTTGTGGGAGCATTTAACCAGCCTTGGTCATAACCGTCAGCCCAAGCTTGTCGAGGACCCTTCTTGAATAAATGCCGCAATTGAGTAACGTCCCTTTGGAGCCCAGCAGCAGTTACATATGCTCGGCGGACATCATCACGGAGCTCTTCCATCTCCTTATCCCGCTGTTCTTATGCCTCCCTGTTCCTGCCCCTGGTGCTCCTACCAGCTCGCGGGAGGGGAAGGCGAGTGGAACCTCGCAGCACAGGAGGAGTATGTCTAGCTAGCGAAGACGAGGAGCCTTGCAGAATTGTTGAAGAAGTGCTCGGCGCATGCTCTCTAAGTTGCAAGACTTACCTCCTCAGATTTTCATTCTCCTGCTGTAGGAATTCCCCAACTTGATTTATCTCGGTGGCCTCCAGCAATCTCTCTCTCAGAACATTGACTTCCTCTTGTACAGAAGCACCAGTGTCACCCATCTCCTGGAGCCTGTCCTTCAGCTTAGCCACCAGCTCGGACTGATCCTTATATTTTTAGTTCCTTGACTTAACAAACTTGCAAAGCCTAACAAAGGCCTGAAGAACCTGAGGACTGACATTAGGACCAAGGGTCCTGCCCAATTGAGATGTGGCAGGAATATAGTCTTCTACATCAGTCAACTACAAGACATAAAAGTGCAAAGGAAAGAGAAATCAATAAATACATTGGAAAAAGAAGCCTCTTTATTTCATTATTGAAGGTCAAATTACATCGAGCAAGAAATAAAAAATTACAAACAAAAGTACAAAAGAAATCCTAAAGAGGGATTAACTAGCAACCTCAGGCTGCCCAGGAGGTGGCTGGCTGCTTCCCCTTATCAGCAGCAGCAGAGGCATCCCCCTCTACAGAGATACCCTCGTTCGCCTGGGCAGGACCAGCATCAGCAGGAGTTGTCTGAGAAGTAAGATCATCACCCTCGATGGCTGGAGCAGGGGCTTCTTCGTCCACGGTTGGCCTTGGACCCGAATCGTGCTCGTCGAATAGCGGAGACTCAGGATCAACACCAACAACTAGGAGGGCCTTGTTCCATCCCTTCTTGAAGTTCAAATGGCTGATATAACCTATTTGAACTTCGGCGTCTTCATAATCCGCAGCCCATCCAGAGTTGTATGAATCCTCCTTGATGGTGGCTACCATGGACTCCTTCTCCTTCAGCTACTCGGTCAGGGTCTTATTCTCCTCCACCACACCTATCTTACTCGAACAGACTAGGTCATAGGCCTACCTCAGCTCGCTCGGCTCCTTGACCGCCGCATCCCTCTCTCGGTTAGAATTGATAAGTGCCAGATCAGAGGAAGCTCAGGCGACATCAGCAGCCTTCAGGTCAGCCTCCAGTCGAGAGCCCCTGACTTCCAGAGCAGACTTCTGCTGCTCCAGCTCGCCATTCATCCTCACCAACTCGTCACGAGAGCGGTAGAGCACATCAAAGTCCGTCACAAACTGCCAAAAGTAAGGAAGGAATCAAGAAGAAGAAAACATTAAAAATTGTTAAGGGATTAAAAAGGGAAAGAGCCTTACCAAGGCCAGCCTCTGGCTAGCTTGGAGAGCTAATTAATTAGACCCCAGTTCCCTCTAGCGATCTGCAGGAAGAACTGCCCTCTCAAGCAGTGCAGGAGCCAGCTGAGGGGAAGTGGCGACCGAGGCCCCCTCGGGCAAAGCTGACATCGGGACCAAGGCTTGCCTAGCCTTCGTCCTTAACTCCATCTTCCTCCTCTCTTCCTCTCTCTCCCTCTCCATCCTTTTCCTCTCTTCCACCTTCTTCTTTTCCTCCATCTTCTTCCTCTCCTCCTCCTTCTTTCTCTCCCTCTCTCTCACCTGCTCTTCTTCTCTCCTCTTCCTCTCTTGCTCCTGAGTGGAAGACCAGGAACCAGTAGACACGGCCCCAGAAGAAGACTTCTGTTTCTTCGACCTTTGCGCAAGAAGCACATGGTCCTCATCATCATCGTCTCTAATCAGGTTCTTCCCTGGAGGCATATCTTCGCCTGAACTGCTGGTAGTGCTCGACGAGTCTTGAGCTTCGGAATCCTCTCCAGAAGAACTACTACTGTCAGAACCTCCTGCACCACTCACAACACCTGCAGGCTCACCCTCAGAGCTGCTCTCCTCTTCGTCTAACTGGATAGGCTCAGCTGTAACCTCTCCAAATGAATCAAAATCTGGAACACTGTCCACAGGTCGTGCTATGAAGCTGGAGCCTGTGTTCTTGTACTCGAGCAAAAAGGCAGCAGATCTGGGATGATCGCCGTCACCCAGAGGCTCCCTAATATTCCAAGCCTTCACCAACTCCGAGATACGAACCTCGCTGAGAGCAGGCTCCAAATTCTTTGTCCTCGCTGTAAAAGAAAAAGCAAAGGGAGGTTAGAAAAATCACAAGTCAGCAAAGGTCGAAATAACAGTGCAACGTCTACTTATATATTCTTCCCCGTAAAAAGGAATAGTGAACCTCTCAGACCTCGACCCATCGAACTGGGGAGGGAACTTACAATTCCTGACAAGGAAACCCTCTTGCCAGTAGTCCTTATGGGAATCAGGTAGGTTTACTACCAATACCCTATCAGGACTCCTAGCCTTAAGATATAAGACACCCGAGCTAGTTCGAGAGAAGGAATAACAGAAACAGATCTCGACAAGTCCTAACCTAGTACCATACAACTTGTTTATTCTATGGACGCCATTTACTATCTTCCACACATTGGGCGAGCACTGTGCGGGAACAATACTGAAATAACCAAAAAAATGCATAAAAATATCATTAGGGGGAAAAGTAAGTCCCCCCTGGGAAAGTAATAAGACATGGATCCAGTGGGCATCCTCTATATCCCTAACGTTCCTAGGAGAAGAGGCACAACATTCAATATCTACCCACTCAGGAATATTGTAGAACTTCCTGAACTCAGAGATTGACCTATTTCCAATCTTCGCCATTAAAAAACTCAAAGAAACTCTACAAACCAAAGAGAAAGTGCAGAGAAAGGTCACGAGAAACTTACAAAACAGAAGATCGGTTCGAGTGATGAAGAAGCACGAGCTCAAGACGACTAAGAAGCAATGGGAATGGGGATTCAGAGAAGAAGGTACGAGGCGTTAAAGTTCTCAGAAGAAGGAAGAGTACTGGAAAGGCTGAAACGATGAATGGAAAAGTGGCTATCCCAACAAGCCTTCAATTCTAATCATAGCGCACAGATAGCGAAGAGGGTGCCGCCAAAGCAACTGCACAGTTTTCGAAGAATCACAAATCAGCCATGATGGCTGCTCATTTAAATCTATTGGACCCATAAACATGGCCCAACAAATTTAGGGGCAATTATGGTTACCCGAAATTTAGAACTATGGGCCTGGACGAGTAGCCCAGTCCTGGCGGCCCAAAGTCCAGGCCCCTCACCTTTTATAATTAATCCAGTCTCCCCCCACGATCCCATGAAGGGAAATTATGGGAGAAATGGAAAACGTGGAGGAACCCATCACCCCCACTCATCTGCATACACATGTATATATTAAACCCTAGGTCCGGGCCAAAAGGACAAGTTGTATTCTCTAAAATCACTCTCCGGAGTATATAGAAATAACATCGACTGCACCACCGTGGACGTAGGCACATTTTGGCTGAACCACTTACATCATTTATTGTGTGATTGGCATCTTCTATTCCTTGTTCTCTTCTTGATAATCTTTCTCTCATATTTATTTGTGTTGCATAACAATTGCCTCTACAGTCACATGTAGAGAATGATGATGAAATATTCTCCCCACGTGTGGGGAATGATTTGTTATAACTGACTTATGTCCACGTGTCCTTATCTAAATGTCAATAGGTGCTCGGCCATCGTGCTTGGTCATGACCTCGGCCTGGAAGAAGCCGAGGTTGATAAAGTCTAGTTGCTCGTTCAATCCGAGATGGACCATGAAGGTCTCGGCTTAAGTTAAGCTGAGACAAGGGATTGGGGCCGGACAGGGCTGAGGTTGAGCTGGCATGTGCCTGGATCATCGACTGATTTCTTGAAGAGGCTGACCTTGGTAGAAGTATGGCTTCCTGCGACCTCGGCCAACTCCAGGCCGAGGTTGTCATTCCCAGGTGAACTAAAGTGTCGCTGACCTTTATGATACATCCAGTGCCCCCCATGATGAGGTTGGTGGTGGTGTCGTCCTGGGCCGACCCTGCTATGGCCGAGAGCTGTTGTCACGGTCCCAGAGCATTTCCCACCTCGGCAATGTCTTTGCCGAGGCTTTAGTTTTTGGGCCGAGGTGACACTTGGGGCATATCACCTGGCTAGTGCTATTTTCTAATTAAATGAAGGAATTCTATTTTTGAATTCACTGATATACCCGTCATTTGTGTTCCATGTCTTGTAATTTGTTGATCTTGATGATTACATTCCTGTCACCTCTCGTCTACGCCAAATCCTTGGTTCGAATGTAAGCGACCAAGTTCACCGAGCATTTATCAAGATTTATAAATCCCTTAGGGCAAGGAACCAGGACTACAAAGATTAGTCCAAAGTAGTTGCCAGGATGAAGGATAGGCTTGCAGAGATAGAGGAGGCTAGTGCCTCTGTTTAAGAAGAGATGGATGTTCTGAAGGCTAAGCTGTTAGACATCTCCGAGATTAATTAGATTAGGGAGGTGCTGCTGTAGGAAAATGATGCCTTAATGAGGGAGATTGCGCGCCTTAAGGAAAATGCTCCAGGTAGTGCTCCCCGAGTTATTTATGGTTCCTCGTCATTATCCATGCGGCGAGCTAGGAGAGATGATAAAACTTCCCAGAGGGAGATTACCGAGCTGAAGGGCGACATACACCGAGCATATGTTATTGCTACCGGACTACAAAGAGACGTTACAAGTCTATGACATTTATTTTGAAAGGGTCCTCGACAGGTTTGGGCTGACGGTTATGATCAAGGCTAGATAGATGCCCCCACCAAGCTGAAGGAAAAGGATGAGATGGCCTTTATTAGAGGGTGGATAAGTTCCCTCAGGGAGTTGATGGTCCCCAAAACTCTCCCATGTGATATAGGCATGAGATAACTCCCCCAATATTGGAGCCTAATCCCTTGCAAAGGGTTGATTGCTGGATCCCTATAGATGCTATTCCAAGGCAGCTGCTAGAGCCGAGCTCGAAAGAGGATGTGGAGAGCTTTGTCCCTCACCCTGATGATGGTCGGAGAGCTCGAGTAGCGATCTACCTTGCCCAACGACCTGGATCTTCTTAGGGTTGATTTATTTCGTTACCATTGCACATGTAACTATGTAATTCTTAATAATAAATAAAATATTTATGTTTTGGGCATATGCCGACTAAACACGTGTTGCTTGCTTTTGACTTATTAATAAACTCTAGTTATTTTTCTCACTTCAGCCGACTAAATGTCATTTAAATTTTAATTTCAACTGAGCATTCCCCTAGTACAGTATGCCTTAGGCATACCTTTCCGCCCACTTTACCTTTTATGTCCAGTCGTCACACTACCTTAGGCCTAAGTAGGGCAATGGCAAGAATACACCTGATTAATAAGCGATCTACCCGAGTAGGATTTTAGATCCAAACTACATTGGCGACGAACCTGAGTTGGTCATATTGTTCAAGGATCCCCTGTAGGTCTTTATTTATTGTCGGAGCAACCTAAGAGGCCAATTGTGTTTTGGGATAAAGGCCTGAGGAGGGTTATTGCCTGTCAACCCTGCTAATTATTCTTTGAACAAGTTTTGCTAGGATAGTCCTAACCACTGTATTGAAACCATGAGAGGTTAGTTCAAAAGATCCTTTGACTGAAGTAAGTTACCCTTACTGTAATCCCAGAATTCTATTATACTCATAAAAGTAGTGGAGCTTGTAACTTGGAAAGGGCTCATATAACAAAACACATTCGAGACAACCAATACATGTAGAATGCCAAAGCCAATCGAGATTTATTAATCGAAGTCATAAACAAAGAGTAATATTAGTTTGTAAAATAAAAATTTGCCTAAACTAATGGTGCATGGATAAAGAAATCTTGAAGTAGAATTTCTTCATGTTGGCTGCATTCCAAGCCCTTGGTATATCCCTGTCCTCCACCATTTCCAATTGATAAGCTCCTTATAAGTCATCCCTCACTACCTTAAAAGGTCCTTCCCAGTTTGGTCCCAGTTTTCCATCTGATGGTTTCACAGCACTGCCAAGGACTTTCCTCAGTACATAGTCCCCAACTTGAAATTTCCTTGGATTGACTTTTTAGTTGTATTGTTTGGCTAGTTCTTGCTGGTAGGATGTTAGTTTAACTTGAGCCAATTGTCATATTTCATCAGCTAAGTTAAGTTTAGTGAGCAATGCTTCATCATTATGGCCTTGGTCGATCAACGTATACCTCATGGTAGGGAAACCAGCTTTAAGCGGGATAACTGCTTCCACTTCATATGTGAGCGCAAAGGGTGTTTCTCCAGTTGCTCACCTTGGGGTGGTGTGATAGGCCCAAAGGATGTGGGGAAATTCGTTCACCCAAGCTCCTTTGGCCCAATCTAGGCATTTCTTTAGTCCATCGATCGCTGTTTAGTTAGAAGCCACAACTTGACCATTACTCCGGGGATATGCTACAGAGCTGAAGTAATGCCTTATTCCATGATCGTTGTAAAAACTTTGGAAGGGGCCACTGTCGAATTGGGTCCCGTTATCAGTAATGATCGTTTTGGGTATGCCGAAGCGGGCAATAATATTTTTCCATATAAACCTCATCATGCCTGCATCCCTGATGTTTGCCAGTGGTTCTGCCTCTATCCACTTAGTGAAGTAGTCTATGGTGACCAACAGATACTTTTTATTATCGTCCGCAGTAGGCAAAGGACCTACGATGTCCAAACCCCACTGAGCAAAGGGCCACGAGCTGGTTCCCGTAAGCTCTCCCTTGGTCGACTGATTTCCAACTGATCAAGAGACTATTCTCCTATGAACTCAGTGATGAAATCATCTAAGATCTTCCCCTTGATGGATGTTCTTGGTTGAAAGTGAATATCAGACCTTTCGAGCTCGACTGACCACTTTGACAGTTGTCTAGAGAGGTATGTTTTCCTCATAATAGCCTTTAAAGGGTGCGAAGTAACCACGAAGATGGAGTAGGATTCAAAATAGTGCTTCAGTTTCCTCGAGGCTATCACTAATGCGTAGGCGAGATTTTCCAATGGCAGGTGCCACTGTTCAGCTTCCAAAAGAGTCTTACTTGTATAGTAGACTAGATGATGGCTTCCCTCTTTTTCACATACCAAGGAGGATCCCACTGCATGGTCTGATACAGTGAGGTAGAGGTATAAAGGATCGTCTTCTCTAGGAATCACAAGGAAAGGGGGCCTACCAAGATAAGCCTTGAGTTCTTCTAAGGCTCTAGAGCAGTACTCGTTTCATGTTATGACCTTGTTTCTTTTCAATAACTAAAATAAAGGTTGACATCATTATGAGGATTTTAAAATGAATCGGTTGAGAGCGATGAGCATTCCATTGAGCTTCTGTACATCTCTTATTATTTGAGGGGGCTGGAATTTATTAATGGCGTCAATCTGGTCGGGGTTAGCCTCTATTCCTCTCTTGCTGACCAAGTTTCATTCGGTATTTCCCAAGGATATTGAAAGTCCTCATCAGGTCAGAGAGGTGATCGCCCTTAAGCTTGCTCTTGACGAGCATGTTGTCAATGTAAACTTCCATAGTATCCCCCATTTGCTCTTTAAACATCTTTGTAACTAGCTGTTGATAAGTCGCTCTTGTATTTTTAAGGCCGAATGGCATAACTTTATAACAATACAAATAATCAGTGGTTATGAAGGAGGTCTTATCCTGATCCGGCACGTGAAGGGGGATTTGTTAGTATCCAGAGTAGGCGTCTAAAAAGAGCATCCTCTCATGAGTTGCTATAGCGTCGACCAGTTGATAGATCTTCGGAAGAGTGAAACTGTCATTGGAACATGCCCTATTGAGGTCGATGAAGTCGATATAAACTCTCCATTTTCCATTGCTCCTAGGAACTATTACCGGGTTGAATAACTATTTAAGGAACTGAACTTTTCGTATGGAACCTGCATCCAATAGTTTTTCGACCTCTTTATCTAATGATTTATCTTTCTTCGGGGAAGTTTGGCGAGCCTTCTGTGTGACTGGCTTGAAGGCTAGGTCAATATGGGATCGATGACAAGTGATGGTGGTATCAACCCTAGGTAGCTCGTAGGGTTCCCATGTAAAAATGTCCAAATTACTTCAGAGGAGGGTGACTGATTCTTTCTTCTCACAATCGGCCAAAGATGTACCAATCAAAAACTTTTTCCCAGTCGAGCTATTTCCAGCAGCGACTTCTCCCAGGTCTTCAACGACCTTCTCGAAGGGATGGAGCCTAGTCTCCTCCACTTCCGGTCGACCATACCTTAACTGCTATTTGGAGGTTATTAACCCCTCCTGGGCTTCTTACTTACTTTTTGATTCATTAGTTTTCCTTTCCTGCTTGGGGCGAATGGATGTGATGAAACATTTCCTGGCTATAGATTGGTCTCCATGTATCTTGACCACTCCTCGATCTGTTATAGACTTCAGCTTTTGATGGTACGTTGAGGGTACAACCTTCATTGCATGGAGCCAACCCATGTTGAGGATAGCGTGGTACGGATATTCAATGTCAACTATTAAAAACTCGATCATTTTTTAAATGCTTCCCGCCCTGACTGGCAGGACAATCTTTCCCAAAGGAACTATAATCTTTCTAGTGAAGCTGACCAATGAAACTATGGCTTCCTTGAGGTCTACTACGCTTAGTTTCAAATTTTTAAACAACTCTAGGTACATCACTTCAGACGAGATACCTTGGTTGACGAGCAACCTGTTGATGTCCCGGTTGGCTATCCTGAGTGTGATGACTAGTGCATCATGATGAGGGGTTCTCACCCCAATCCAGTCTTCATTAGTGAACATAATATGCTTATTGTAATCGATGTCCTCCAATCATTGATGCTTCTCGGCCTGAGTTTTAGCTGGGTCAATCTGAAAGGCCTAAATGACTGCAGTAAGTTTCTTTACTTCCATCCGAGCGGCATTTACTTGAATTTTCTTGAGGTATGATGCCCCATGTATCACTGCGAACTCAAGGCCGATATCCTCCTCGAGGACGTTATTAGGCCTTTGCTCGCCATTTTCTTTTACCTTCTCTGCTTTCTTTTTTATGAACTCATTAAGATAACCGACTTGGGCCAACTCTTTGAGATAAGATTTGAGGGCTTTACAATGATCAGTTTTGTGGTCGCCCTCCTTGTGAATGGCGCACCTTAGTGTGTTATTTCTCTTGGAGGGGTATCCTCCCATCTTCTTCAGCCACTTAACAAACGTCTCATCTCTGATTTTAGAAAGAATCTTATATTTTAGCTCTTTGAAGTCTGTGTGTTACATCCTGAAATGCCTTCAAGGGGTCGTTTTTATTTTCATTCTTGGAGACATTTTTGTCCCCATTCTTGCTCCCTTTCTTTCGAGGTTCGTTCTTATCCACTCCTTTGCCCGCCTTCGCATGACCGTTAATCCTTAAATTAAGATGGGTCACATCCTCAACTTTAGCGTACTTCTCAATGTGAGTCATCAAGTCATAGATGGATGTAGCCTCCTTAGTTAAGGATTGGTGCAAGAGGCAGGAGCTCGGCAGACCGATTTTAAAGGATGCTACTATGACCTACTCCGAGAAATCCTCGATTTTATTAAATACTTCCCAATATCTCTTTGCGTACTCTCTAAGCTTCTCTTGCGGCTTCTTGTTCATAGTAAGTAGTGCATCCATCCTCTTTGGGTGGGAGTTAATTGTTATGAAGCGAGTTGTAAAATGCTCAGTAAAAGATTTAAAATTTTGGATGGACCTATGAGTTATCTTCTCAAACCCTTTCTGGGCCACATCGTGCAATATCAAAGGGAAGATTAGACACATGAGCGCATCATTGTGACTCCATAGAGTTATAGCTTGTCGATATTTCCTACATGGTCGATGGGGTCAGTCTTCCCATCGTAAATCTTAAACCTGGGAATCACGAACTTCTTCAGGGCCTCTTTTTTTTTTATTGACCTTAAAAAAGGGGACTTCATATAGGTCTTAAGATCTCTCCTGGCTAGCTCTCTCGTAGATCTGACGCCGCAATGAGCTGGGTGTTGGTCCATCTCCCTCTGGACCAAACTTCGTATGTCATCGTTCTGCCAACCAAGACTCCTATAACGACGAGCTGATTGTAACCGTTCAGAGTGGTCATTATCTGACCAGTGCTTCTTAGTTCTTTCTAACCCATGCCTCGGGCTCCTTCCTCGGCTGTGAGTCTTGCTCGCCCGAGGGCTAGGAGTTCGATTATGGCGTCGCCTTGTGATTCGATGGAGTTATCTATGCATCATTTCGAGTTGACTCTTGAGGCAAACATTTTCATCTTATTGATGGTGAGTAGCTTCCTCCCACTGTTAGAGTCTGGCTTCATAGGCATCTATCAATCTAGAGATCTGGGTGGACCTGGGCGGCCCCTGTCTTTCTTCGGAGACTTGCCTCTCCTGGCGAAGTCTTGAGTTTGAATGACAAATGTCAGACCTTACCCTTGGAGGGTTAGTCTGCTGTTAAATGTCACCGGCTTGAGGGATATTACTGTTGTAAAGAGACATCGCTGGTTCTTATTGATGAAGGTTTTTGTAGGAATAACAATCATTTCCCGCAGACGGCGCCAATTGTGGTGACAAAAATCGCAACTCAAATAATAATAAAAGAACACAATCACCAAGAAAATAATAACAACAAATAATCACAATCACAACACAATAATTTACGTGGTTCGGCAACTTGCCAACATCCACGGAGAGGTCTACTATTTTGATTAAGTAACTCTCGAGATGGTGTTTTTCTACATGCCCCATATGCCCCGGACCAGTGGTACAATATATATTTTGTTAATTGAAAGTGGTTGTAACCAACACGTTGGGCCTGTATCCCTTGAATATCTCCTCGAGATTTTTGGGGATAGACCCGATCATATCTTCACTTCTAACTGCTAATCAAACCCCATAATTTGGGCCAGGCACCTTACTAATCCGCTTGGGCTTAGTCGGCTACTCTTATAGGCTTTATCGACAATAGGTACCCATAATATAAACATACCTATGAACATACCTATTTTTTTTAAAATAGTAAAAATAATAATTTTGAGTTGATATTTTGTATATGAGTTCATGATATTTCAATGCACCCCTATAAAAATATTCAACTCAAAATAATGTTTTTTGTTATTGTTAAAAAATAGGTAAAAAATCTGACAGTTATATAGGGTAAAAACTGTCATTTTTTACCTATTTTTTTAAAATAACAAAAAACATTATTTCCAGTTGATTGTTTTTACAGGATCACATCGAAATATCATGAACCCATATAAAAATATCATCTCAAAATTATTTTTTTTACTATTTTAAAAAATAGGTATGTTGCTAGGAAGTATGTTGGAGAGCCTGACTCTCTCTCTCTCTCTATATATATATATATATATATATATATATATATATATATAATCTTGGGTACTTGTTATCATTACACCAAAACATACAGATGGTCATAGTTTTGGACCATGGCCAAGGCCTATGGGCTACGATTCTGGATCATCACTATATCGAGGGTGACAAAATCGTGGATCACTGTCCAAAATCGTGACCCCCAGTGTGACAATTTAAAAGAATGTTATTGTTGGTCATGGTCCAAAACTGTGACCTCTAGTGTTATTATTTAAAACTATAAAATACATTATCACGGTTCAAAATTGTGACTATATATTTTATGATTTTAAATGGTCATACTAGGGGTCACGATTTTGGACCGTGACCAAAATTATGACAAATATAGAAAATAAAAAATAAGATATAAAAATAATTTTCTTCATCCCAAAAAAACATATAAAATTTTCAAACCTATTTACATTTCCAGAAATAAATATCTATCCACTACGTCATCCATACATAAAATAATAATACAACACAGATTGACTAACTAAAGCCATCAAATTGCTCGACACAAATAGTAATACAATGCATGCTTGAGTGAATATAATAATGACAACGCAATATATTCATCATTATCCAATGCAGTGATTGTTTACTTCCACGAAACAAGACTTCAAAATGTTCTTTCTCCAAATAGACCGACAAACAAGAGTTCAAAATGTTCAAAATAGTAGGTAACAAAGGACATGTATTCCAAAATAATTTTGAGACACCTATGTAGTAAAAAATGACATTAAAGTTCATGTAGTTCGTAAGATGAACAAAGTTGGGGTATAACCCATTATCCGAATCTAGGGTGTTTATTTTAATTTATGAAAATATGTGTGGAATGTGTTGAAAGTGTAGAAAATTGTGAGAACACTCTAGATCCCCCTTTTTTGGCTTTTAATTTATAATAATATATGTGAATGCATATACGATAATAAAAGAGTGGGATTAGTGATAAAAGATACTATTAATATGAATCAAAGTAGGAATAGTGATTGAAGAAAGAAAATGGAATTATTATTAATAATAAGAGACTTCAATGTCTTGTGTCTTAATGAACATCACATACACAAACCCCTAAGGCAACCATATAAATATTGAACAACAACATATTCTGTGATCATTTATGTGGTTATTCATATTGACGTTTTGTTATCAGTGTCCCTATCTAAACTTAAGAAGATATACAGAATGATATTTTGCAAAATGTGAGGTATGGGGATCAAGTGTAAGAGAACTAAATATATGAATAAAATGTACACAAACGTAAATACATTTGAGGCTTGTTCAAATACATACTATACAAATAGGATTTCCATACATGAGTTAACTAAATGACAATAATATAATATTTCGAAATTCAATCTTCATCTAAATTAACTAAAAGGACAATCAAATTAGGATTGTCATCAAGAGCAGACTGGAACTATGTAGGGGCCTTTAATGCATTTTTTTTAGTGTCAAACCCTTCGGTTCATGCATAACAACAAACCAATTGTCGTCGTTTATGCACTTAGAGTAGTAGACCTTATTGACATTTTAAAAGGCACACATAAAAGGCTCGTCGATCAAGCGATCTTTACTCTTCATTGTAGATAAATCTACAATTACAAGTTTAAGGGAGTATCAACTTTACAATAATTTGTAGTGTCTTATATATTCACCCAGTCTCAATGGAAGATTATTTCTTTAAATTCTAAGTAATATACTTCTAGGATTTATTAAATAGTCACATAATAGGTCAATACCATGTCCTTTATATTTTTATCACTTTTTCTAGCTACACAAGAAGCCAAGGCAGAAATTGATATTTCATTATTTTTCGTTAATAGTTTTTCTCACACAGAAATGAGACGAAATCAAAACCATTGATGTGGAATTTTTTAAACTCATTCGCATGGAAACCAGGACCTTTGTCTAGGCGTGAAATCCTTGAAGACACATCACTTTCTAAAAGTTACATTTTTAATGTATTTGTATTAGGGAATGTTTTACAACACATACATAAATAAACGTTAACGCAATAAAAGGGGTGGGAATTACCTCTTTTGTTACTCATGCCCTAAAATCACTTCTTTTATGATTTCTGGCCATTTAATGTTCATACTTTTTATACGTGTTTATGAGATTATTGAGTTTAGATGGTAAATAGAGAATATAGTTAATCAAACAAAAATAAATCATATATGCAGTTACTTAATCTCTACAATCTTCAACTTCATCTTGGGATTCGAAGACATAATGAGTTATTTGCTCGTATTTTAGATTGGTGAGTCTCACCTCTTTAGGGTTCCCAAAAGGCAATTCTTGCTCAAACTCATCAACTTACTCGATCACTCGTTCTCCGCGAGGTTTGAACCTCCCAACTCCTTATTTCAAGCATATGTTCTCGGGCGTATAGCGATGTTTCTACTGTTATGTATTCTTTCGCAATTGAACCTTCAATATACCATGTATTTTTTACATAGTCTTTCAAGGTTTTCATCAATCGCTCTTACGAATACATCTATCAATACCTGAAAGGTCCACACAATAAATCCTCATCACATAAATGTACAAGGAATTAGATGTCGATGTCAAAGAACAACAGAGGAAAATCCTCATCACAATAAATCCTCATCACATAAATCCTCGACTAATGTGGCTTTTGCACTCTTAATGTGCATCTTGTTTACCATTTTTGCACATAGTAAGATGAAGCACAAACTAATCTACATAATTGCATTACGGAGATATTTTTGCTCAGAAAATTAATGCCTAAACAACAAATGGATTAATTGGATGACATGCCATTCACGAGACTTGTACTGTTTCAAGTCATTTATTTGGTAGCTTACAACCTTGTGCAAATTATTGGAATAAACATTAGGAGTCATTAAGTTTAACAACATGCCTAAGAGGATATTTTTCTCACTGTTAATCAAATTGAAAGCACCCGTGGGAATCAAATTTCTTCCAGTTGTAAAATCAGTTTTAACCGTAATTTTTTCATCTCCTTTAGATCACGATGCACCTTGTATCCATCTTTCGAATGGGATCCACCCAGACATGTTCCTACCATATGTTCCGCATAATTATTATTTGTGTGCATCATATCAATTACATACCTTACACGACACTCTTTCCAATACGACAAGTCAAATAAGATTGATTGTTTGAACTATGCCTTAATTTTACTAGGATCTTAGGGATCCTCCCTAGATTTATTATTATGGAATACAAACTAAGATTGTTTGCCTACAAACTTATTCCTTAAAATCTCATCTTTTTCCTTCTCCTCGATTTGGTAATCGAAAAGTCCAGCATGTTCCGCCCTACACTCTTAACCGACAGGTAAAAATTTAGACTTGTCGTTACCAAAAGGGTGAATGCTCAACAGAAATCTACAATAACCAACATAACTCATCTTCCCACTATGATGTAGCCAAGTTCCTCCCCACATATGGGACATCCATAATAACCATGAACATTGCAACCGGATAAGGTCCCATAGGTAGAAAAGTCATGGATCTCCTATATAACCATTGCTTTAAATGTGAAGTTTTCACCCTTGTGAGCGTCAAAAGCCCTCACGCCTTCATCCCACAAATCTTGAAATTATTCGATTAGCGAGGCTAAGAAAATCTCAATATCATCACCGGGAGGCTTTGTCCCGAATATCAATAATGATAATAACGTGAACTCCTTTATCATGTACAATATTGGAGGGAGACTTAAAGGTGCTATGAGAACTGACCAATAAATATGATTACTGCTTAAATTACAGAGAGGATTAAACTCACCAGTTAGTAATGCAAGATAGACATTAAGAGGTTATTCCGTTAAGTTTTCAATTGATCAACTACTTGGGAAAGAACCTTTGCCTTCGAACCGACTGGGAATTAAAAAGTCTTATCAAGTTATCATTAAACATCATCCTTTATGGAATGATCAACCTTCTTCCAGTTTCCCCTAACGCCCACATCCATCGATCCAAGAGACAAATAATGATTTCTAAAAAGTTGAAGGTTAACTTTATTACTGGTGATAACTTAGCTTTGTGTGTGCAGTTGTTGTTTAAGTCAAGTCAATCAAAACCTTAAAATACCTACAAAATATAACATTAAACTAAAGTGTAGAGGTAATTAAGGGTATCAATCCACATCAAAGGGGTAAAGCGAGGGGAAAACAATTGTAATTTACTTTTTATTTTCTTTTTTGGACTTTCACTTTTTATTTTTATTTTTTTTAGCTTTTTCAATATTAAAACAATTATCAAAGGCGAATGAAACTATACTAAACTAAATGAGAGATGAAAACAACGAACTAAAAAAATGAGATAAAAATGAAACTAACTAAATCTAACTAAATAAAAATCTAAAATATGAGACTAGTGAGAAAATAAAAGTGAGAACAATCAAGGGATAAGATGACTCAAAATATTTTAGTTAATAAAAATTAATTAGTTCATTAAAATTAATTATCCCACATTAGTATCAAAATCACAAATCAACTCTCGTTGCAAATGTAATTTTAATAATAACATTTTAGTTAATTAAATTTAACACCCATATAACTCTTGAAAAGTAGATCTAAACATCATTTAATAGATCACCCGCTAGGATCGATCTAGTGGACTAGTTTAAATTATAGAAAATAAATTTTAGAGTTGAAATTTAAAATTATAATTCCGCACTTGAGAGACCTCTATCTCTAGTTCGAATCTAAAACGGGTATTATAACTAGAATTCCGATTTTCTCTCGAAAATCAATTACCCCCTCTCGAGGCGTAAATACAAAAGTAAGAGTGCAAAATTAATCATCAAAGAGATATTTAATTTAAATAAGCTAATTAAAGTAATATTAACATCAAATAATGGTCACCCCACCCCTTGAAACGGTATCTAGCGTAACATGATTTTAAACGTGATGAACAAATAATCAAGGCTATAAAAATAAAAGAGAAGGGTAAGAGGACAAATCTTCAAACAAGTCTCCTTGATTTGCAAAATTGGACTCTAATCCTCCATTGAAATTGAGCAACATCCATTCAATTTGAGCTTTCCACAATATTCAATTACATACAAACTCTCAATTGAATCACTCAACAATTAATTTCTCACAATTCTCTAAAAAAATAAAATTAAAAGAAAAACCTTCCTAAAAAAAATTAAAAATATAAAGTGTTTCTCTCTCTAGAATTCTCCCTAAAACCCTAATTTGATAGATCTTCAAATGGCCTTGAGGTCTTATTTTATATGCACATGGAGCTAAGGGGTGAAATTGGGAAATATACTTGGGCGTGCATATGGTTTGGGTGAGAGAGAATCATATTTGGTTAAGAGGGTATTTTCGGGTTAAGGGTGAAAAGATGGTGGTTGGGGTTAAAATGGGTAGAGGGAATTAAATTGGTTTAATACACATGTGAGGTTTTATGTTTATTTGGCTTTTGGCTTAGTTTTTAACAGGTGACGATTTTTGACTTTGTAGAAATGGGTTCATGGCTTGAAGAGGTTTGAAGTGGGTCAGCTCTCGATTTGGATCACGATAGATTCAGGTAAGGTTCAAACGGAGTTAGTTTGTGGGTGGTTTATCACAGTAGTAGGGGTCGACCGGAGATGGGTGGAGGTCAACAGCGGGTTTCGGGTCTCAAAGGATGGGCAGGAGGTTCGGGTCGAGGCAGTATTGGGGCGACTAATTAGGAGGTTTGAGGTGGTTTTCGAGTTATGGTCTCGGGTGAGCTATTGGGTTGAGAGAGGTGTTGGGTCGAGTTAAAAAGGGTATGGGTGTAGGGGGTTGGATCGAGTTTATGGTGGGATTTGGGTCGCGATCCGGGTATGGGAGTATGATAGGTTTGTCTCATTTTTGTGTTTTCGGGTTAAGAGTTGGGTGGTGGTGGGGATTGATTGTGGAAGTGTGTGGAGTGTGGTTATGGAGGAGAGAGAAAGTGAGGGTGTGTAGGTGGAAAAGATGACGGTGTATTGTTATGGTGTGTGTGAGTGTATGGTTGTAATGTGAGGGTGGGTTTGTTGTTAGAGTGTGGTGAGGGTGCATAGGACTTAGTGTGAGGGATTAGTTGGTTGTAGGAGTTTGTATGGAATTAGGGTGTGTGTGTTTAATGTATACCTAAAAAAATAAAATTAAAACTAAAAAAATAAAATCTAACTATAAAATAAAAATAAAAACATTAAACTTATTAAGAAAATAAAATCCTAAGCTCTTAAAAACTAAAATAATAAAACAAAAGAAATAAAAACTAAAAATCTAATAAAAATGAAAACTAAAGTCCTAAAAAAATGTAAAATCTATTAAAACTAAAAATAAACTCCTAAAAACTAATCTTAATAAAATAAGACAAAATAAAATAAAATAAAAACTAAAAACTAATAAAAATCAAAACCAAAATAAAACTACTCTAAATAAAAAGAAATAGAAAAATATGCAAATAAATTCCAAAAATCCTAAATAAATCTAAAATAAATCCTAAAAATAAAAACGACTCAAACTAAAAATCTAAAAGAATAAAATAAATTAAAAAGGCACAAACTAAACACACACAAGATTCGGGGTAGGTTTAGGGACTGGTTTAGGCTCGGGTTTGATACGAGACAAGGGAACTAGCTCCATTTGATGCGCATTTTCTTTAAATTAAGCATTTGAACTCCGTAAACGACAATCAACCTGCGCAATAAACATCTACTCGCATAAAACCATTATTATCGAGAATTAACAACTAAAATATGTCTATTCGGGGTATAAGATGTACACTTTTGGGTGCTTATCACACCACCCCAAACAGAGCGTTGCTAGTCCTCGGGCAATGAGATAGAGAGAAAGAAAGATAAGAAACCAAAAGTGTACCACTTTCGATGGCACTTTCGATTGCACTTAGCATCTGCAACAAGCCTTTAAACTTATAGGTTGTCCTACGGGACGAATTGTGTTTCGTGAGGGTTTGCAGGGAATATACCCACAAAATTCTTTATTTGCAAATGGCAGTCAATCTCTTATTAGACATAGAATAATTGCACAATCCATCATGAGAAATGTTTTGAGAATACAACCTAGAAGTGCGTAAAATATTTAGCTAAGTAAATAGACAAGGCACATCCTTCCTAGAACTCAACGTGTATGGTGTGAATCCGTCAAAACAAGTCGAGTATCTTAAGAGTAATTCCTAGATTGCCTTTTCGGAATCAATGTTTCAACTTTAAAATCTCACGGGATATAGCTCTCTCAAACGAACTCTCAAGATTAGGGTAAGTGTATCGCTCTTGTGTGTGAGGAGGTGAGTAAATATAAGCAAGTTCAAACGTCTCACACACACATAAGAAAGAACGAACATATAGAAGGAAAAATGATCTCATGAAAGAATGCTAATCACTATAGTGAGAACGTCGAGTCATTCACCACATTGACTTTCATTTGCCCGAACACCTAGGGGAAAATATGGATGTTTATGGGTTAGGGGGAAGTGAAATGGGAAGGATGGTATGAGGTGAAGTATGATGGTGATGGATGGATGATGGGTGAAATATGGATGCGATAAGAGTGTTCTATACATGAAGAACAAATATCTTTATTACACAAAAACAACTACAAATATTTTTTTTCTTTTCTCTCTTTTTTTTTGCTATATTTTTTTTCTTCTATTTTTGCTATCTTTCTATTATTTTTGTTTTTCTCTCTATCTGTTTCTTTATACTCTCAATCACTGAAGACATTTTATATTTAAAAAACGCTCATTTTCTCAAAAATGAAAGATGATATATGAATGGAGATGATATGTGATGATAAGGGGAATATATGTGAATGTGGAATACGAAAGATCATGGGTGAAAATCTAGAGATCGGGACAAATTTCAAGACGTGTTTCTTACAACTCGAAAGTGACGTCGTTCTCAGTGATCAAGCCAAAAAAAATTGATGAAAAATAATGGGATCATACAACGATTTAAGTGTGGACCCAAAGGAAGTTGAATCAATTTGTGACTCGGAGATTGCGTAAAACTCTCTAAAAGATGAAATGTACAAATCTCACAAGCTAAAGTCTCCACTAGTGACCCTTAAGGTTTTCTTGGGAATTGTAGGACTCTTCAACTCTAAACCGTAGTGACGTGATAAGTGCACAAATTTTTTGTTGAGTCTATAAATTCATGGTGTAACATGCCTAATTATGTATTACATAAGCTATTTATAAAAGATAAATCCTCTATCTTGATTCCTAGACTTAAAAAGATGAATGTTAAAAAATTCACGTCAATGAGTGAGATGAAAGAAACTGCACGAAATTTTAAAAAATCAGGTTTAAAAACAAAATTTTTTCAAAAGCGGTACGATTTTGATAAAATTTCCCACCCCCAAACAAAAAGGAACATCGTCCTCGATGTTAGGTAACATGATTTTTAAAATTGAGAGCATAAGGTAGGAAAGAGATTACTAAAATCAACCGCAAATGAATTGAATAGATGAAGCCAAAATGAAACCTGAATAAAAAGTAAGAGAACAAAATGTGTCAAGTCTATAAACATGATAAAGCGTTGGGTGATGTGAAATACCACCCCCAAACAGGATGAGACTAGTACAAGAGTTTAATGTCTTCAGCCAGACCGATCCAGTCTCACCCTAAAGATAAGATCTATGAAAGCGCGGGGCGACAAAAAAATGGGTGATGAGAATCACCCCAAACAAGACTGAAGCATCAGCCTTATTGGATAAAGGCTAAAAGGTCAGTGAACTTGTATGGCAAAGTTCATCACGCGATGCAAAGCATCGGTGGACCATGGACGGGTGGGTATTAGGGTAAGGATAAGAAAGGTTGGGGATCATAAGCATCGATTACGGGCCTTATTCAGTTAGAAAGTGAAGGCAATAAGGGCCCTATAAGAATGATGCTAAAGTTGATGAGGGAGGCGAAATGGTGTGAAAATAGTTATGGGATGGGCCTCATAGAAATGACACGACCGTTTCTGTAATAGGCGATGATAATGGTCATGCCGTGACACGCCAGGGAGCTGTCGATGGGAAAAATCAACACCATAAAGAAGTGAAGGGCATGGAGTAACAAGCTCGGTGTCACGAAAGTGAAGAGTAGCACCACAAATACTCTCGTGAATGGTGGAGGATGATTTTAGGTGAGGATCTAAAAATGTAGATGGAAACTTGAAATGTGTAAAATCAAGATCCAAACCAGGTGGTGAGGTGGAAGGGATAATGGGTGGGATAAACGGCGTGGGAAGATGATCCAACTCAAGAGTAGGAGACACACACTCGTCGGGAGGAGTAAATGAATACTCACTAGAGAGTGTGGTTTCTAAAGATGGAGTGGTCAACTTCTCCATAAGAGTAGCATCGGTGAATGTGGTGGGTGGGTAAGACGAGGCACTAAGATCACATATAGAGGAATCACTAGAAATATCGGGATCAAAAGGAGCCATGCATGGTGGGACATCATCCATATTTAGATAGGTAGGAACTATCACATATTCTATCTTGGGAAAATGGTGAGCACTCGTAGCCGGAGCTAACCTAAAAGATATGGGCATGTCAGAGACATATGCAAATGGGGCATAAGGTAAAAGCTCGGGCATTGTTTTGGATTCAACGGGAGAGGAAAGGTTAACCTCAATGGTAGGTTCATTTGGATATAACGGGACTGGATCAGGCTCACTATCGATGGATAAATCAACACAAGTGTCAACTTGAGGCCCGAACTAAGGAATGGTCTCAACTTAGAGATTCTCGAGAGGATAGGGTTGGTCACACTCAAAATATGTGGCACAAGACGACTCATCATCGTTCCACATGGGGGCAGCAATGGGTTGACTCGGGGTGAAATCCGACTCTCTCGCACACTCAAATTCATTAAGGCACTGTTCAAGCTTGTGGAGAGATTGAGTTTGAATTTGAGTGGCTTGCTCTTGCTCGATGATGAATTGTTGCAAGAGTGCCTCGAGAGTGGAGGTGGATGATGGGGGAGTGACAAGTGGTGGTGGTGGTTGAGGTGGACACAACTCGCTATGGACAAGACTATACGCAGAATACTCGTATGAAGTGTGTGGAGTGGGGCCAAGTTAATCATACACGAAAGGATCGCTTTCATGATGGACAATTGGTTGATACTCATAGGGTGCGTAGTGAGGGAACTGATCGTGAACGGGTGCACAAGGTTGCCATGACGACTATTGAAACGTGTGAGGATCCGCAATATTGAGTTGGGATTCGTATTGCGTGAAAGGGTGATCAGGCCTCCACGAATAGCTTGGGTACTCACACAACTCGAGATTAGGTATATCGGGATAATAGGCCGAGGTGGGTTCCGGAACAGTGTCATATGGATACACATGTTTACGGACACTCATGGGACAAGTGATCGGCATAGGAACAATGGGTGCACGACAAGGTATGCGACACGTCGACACTTGATACCGAGGGTGATGGAATATGAGGTGCGTGAAGAGATGGGTCAAGAGTATCAAAGGTACTCATGAGATAGGTGAAACCACTATGAATATCATAAAGAGACGGCTCGGGATCACTCTCACACGTGTTGCGTATCAATGGGAAATGACCAAAGTAGTCCCGTAAAGGACGTTCTTCTGCCATGAGGAGAAAAATATTTTTTTGGAATTTTTATTTTTTTTCAAAAAGAAAGAAAATATTTTTGGACTTTCTAAAAATGAAAGAAAGAAAATATTTTTGGAATTTTGTTTATAAAAATTAATAAAGAAAATATTTTTGGATTTTTTTATAAAAATAATAGAAGAAAATATTTTTGGAGTATTTTTTTTGAAAGAAAAGATGGGGAAAAATATGGACTCTTGATTTTGGACGAACCAACTAAAACCGACTATCGAAAAATGAATTGGACACACGCAAGCCAAGGAGAAATCCTAACTAGCACATAGCCAATTTTTATCTTTAAATTAGGTGAAAGGGTAGTCAAATTTTAATTAAGTCCACGGGCGATAAAAAAACACAAAATTATTTGAGTGATCGCCTTTTCAAAAATGTTTTTCAAGTATGCTACCTAGTTGATTGATTTTAAATTTATTGATGGCTAGGGTAGCACACAATTGGTAAGCGAGTGAGTCGGGTGATGAAATCCCTTCTCGTGAGTGATCGGGTGTAGGTCTTAGTCAATTAATTCATCACACCATTCGAAAATATATGGGAGAATAAAATCAAATAAGAGCACACACGCACACACAATAATTGACTCGCTAACAAGAGAGGCGCTAGGGTTCGAGAGATATACCTCCCATGATTTTTACGCTGTGGGGTGCCGAAAAATTTGAGTCGATCGGTGGGGGGATTACGCCTATCTCAGTCGTCCCCGGGAGTCCTACCGACCCAAGGTAGAGAGGCTTCTAAATCCTCGCCATTGGATGCCCTCTCTCTACCTTGTCCGGTTTCCCAATCACGCTTATCTTGTTTTTATTACAAATTTTAAATAAAAAACAAACGGGGTGTCTATGAACCGCAATTTAAGAAAGGTAATAAAGTCTTACTACAAGCCTTCTAGAATATAAAAATGGTACGAGAAGCAAATAAATACGAAAAGTAAATGAACTACAAAATGAAATCCGCTCCAAGTGCTTCATGCTCCCAAGAATGGCAACGACGCCATTTGATAACTTAGATTTTTGTGTGTAGTTTTTGTTAAAGCCAAGTCAATAAAAACCTTAAAATGGCTACAAAATATAACATCAAACTAAAGTGTAGAGGTAATTAAGTGTATCAATACACATCAAAGGGGTAAAGCGAGGGGAAAACAATTGTAATTCACTTTTTATTTTCTTTTTTGGACTTTATAATTTTTCTATTTTTTTTAGCTTTTTCAATATTAAAACAATTATCAAAGGCGAGTGAAACTATACTAAACTAATTGATAGATGAAAGCAGCTAACTAAAAAAATGAGATAAAAATGAAACTAAGTAAATCTAACTAACTAAAAATCTAAAATATGAGACTAGTGAGAAAATAAAAGTGAGGACAATCAAGGGATAGGATGACTCAAAATATTTTAGTTAATCAAAATTAATTAGTTCATTAAAATTAATTATCCCAAGTAAGTATCAAAATCACAAATCAAGTCTCGTTGCAAATGTAATTTTAATAATAACATTTTAGTTGATTAAATGTAACACTCCTACAACTCTTGGAAAGTAGATCTAAATATCATTTAATAGATCACCCGCTAGGATCGATCTAGTAGACTAGTTTAAATCATAGAAAATAAATTTTAGAGTTGAAATTCAAATCATAATACCGCACTTGATAGACCCATATCTCTAGTTCGAATCTTAAATGGGTATTATAACTAGAATTCCGATTTTTTCTTGAAAATCATTTACCCCCTCTCGAGGCATAAATACGAAACTAAGAGTGCAAAATTAATCATCAAAGAAATATTTAATTTAAATAAGCTAATTAAAGTAAGATTAACATCAAATAATGGTCACCCCACCCCTTGAAAGGGTATCTAGCCTAACATGATTTTAAGCATGTTTAACAAATAAT
This sequence comes from Sambucus nigra, assembly GCA_949130495.1. Classification (NCBI taxonomy): domain Eukaryota; kingdom Viridiplantae; phylum Streptophyta; class Magnoliopsida; order Dipsacales; family Adoxaceae; genus Sambucus; species Sambucus nigra. The sequence continues at coordinate 300,654,113 of OX422207.1, read as the reverse complement.
CAAGGCTATAAAAAAAAAAGAGAAGGGTAAGAGGACAAATCTTCAAACAAGTCTCCTTTATTTGTAAAATTGGACTCTAATCCTCCATTGAAATTGAGCAACATCCATTCAATTTGAGCTTTCCACAATATTCAATTACATACAAACTCTCAATTGAATCACTCAACGATTAATTTCTCACAATTCTCTAAAAAAATAAAATTAAAAGAAAAACTTACCTAAAAAAAATTACAAATATAAAGTGTTTCTCTCTCTTGAATTCTCTCTAAAACCCCTATTTGATAGATCTTCAAATGGCCTTAAGGTCTTCTTTTATATGCACATGGAGCTAAGGGGTTAAATTGGGAAATATACTTGGGTGTGCAAGTGGTTTGGGTGAGAGGGAATCAGATTTGGTTAAGAGGGTATTTTGGGGTTAAGAGTTAAAAGATGGTGGTTGGGGGTAAAATGGGTAAAGGGAATTAAATTGGTTTAATACACATGTGGGGTTTTATGTTTATTTGGGGTTTGGCTTGTTTTTTAACATGTGACGATTTTTGACTTTGGAGAACTGGGTTCATGGCTTGAAGTGGTTTGAAGCGGGTCAGCTCTCGGTTTGGATCGCGATGGATTCGGGTAAGGGTCAAACCGAGTTGGTTTGTGGGTGGTTTATCACGGTAGTAGTGGTCGACCGGAGATGGGTGGAGGTCAGCAGCGGGTTCCGAGTCTCGAAGGATGGGCAGGAGGTTTGGGTCGAGGCTGTATTGGGGGGACATGTTAGGAGGTTTGAGGTGGTTTCTGGGTTATGGCCTCGGGTGAGCTGTTGGGTTGAGGGAGGTGTTGGGTCGAGTTAAAAAGGGTATGGGTGTAGGGGGTTGGTTCGGGTTTATGGTGGGATTTGGGTCGCGTTCCGGGTATGGGAGTATGCCAGGTGGGTCTCGTTTTTGTGTTTTCGGGTTAAGAGTTGGGAGGTGGTGGGGATTGATTGTGGAAGTGTGTGGAGTATAGTTATGGAGGAGAGGGAAAGTGTTGGCGTGTTGGTGGAGAAGATGATGGTGTATTGTTATGGTGTGTGTGAGTGTATAGTTGTAATGTGAGGGTGGGTTTGTTGTTAGAATGTGGTGAGGGTGCATAGGACTTAGTGTGAGGGATTAGTTGGGTATATGAGTTTGTATGGAATTAGGGTGTGTGTGTTTAATGTACACCTAAAAAAATAAAATTAATAAAACTAAAAAATAAACTGAAAAATAAAAATAAAAATATTAAAACTTAAGAAAAAAAATCCTAAGCTCTTAAAAACTAAAATGACAAAACAAAAGAAATAAAAACTAAAAATCTAATAAAAATGAAAACTAAAGTCCTAAAAAAATATAAAATCTATTAAAACTAAAAATAAACTCCTAAAAACTAATCTTAATAAAATAAGACAAAATAAAATAAAATAAAAACTAAAAACTAATAAAAATCAAAATCAAAATAAAACTACACTAAATAAAACGAAATAGAAAAATATGCAAATAAATTGCAAAAATCCTAAATAAACCCTAAAAATAAAAACGACTCAAACTAAAAATCTAAAAAAATTAAAAAAATTAAAAAGGCACAAACCAAACACACACGGACTTCGGGGTAGGTTTAGGGACTGGTTTAGGCTCGAGTTTGATACGGGACAAGCGAATTAGCTCCATTTGATGCGCATTTGCTTTCAATTAAGCATTTGAACTCCGCAAACAACAATCAACCTGGACAGTAAACATCTACGCGCATAAGACCACTATTGTCGAGAATTAACAACTACAATATGTCTATTAGGGGTATAAAATGTACACTTTTGGGTGCTTATCAACTAGTAGGGCTATTCCCGACCACGGAGAACCTAATGGGCTTCAAAGGGTTTTCTTAGGATTCCTCGGTAGCAGGAGGTGGGGGTTTTGGATTAATAGAGGGTTCTTGAGTTTGATGACTCGGAGATGTAGTAAATTGAGTTTTTGGTGAACTATAGTATTGATAACCCAAAGGATATGAGAATTGACGTTGAGGTGTCAGAGAGCGCCCATTTGGCGATGTTCCACTATTTGGTCGATTATTTACGTTCATGATTAACATTTACTACAATTAAAAAAATAGCGACGTGTGTAATAAAGTCATGTCTATGATTATATATATATATATATATATATATATATATACAGTCCTGCTCTTGTACGGACTGGTCCGCATTTTAAGAATGCGGACTAGACATGTGTCACCTGGCGGTGAGCCCAGAAAAGAGAGAGAGAGTGTGCCTATAATTTAGGCGATAATTTCTAGGCGCACCGTTAGGTGACACATGTCCGGTCCGCATTCTTAAAATGCGGACTAGTCCGCACAGGAGCATTATTATTATATATATATATATATATAACTTTTAAAACATGTTTGATGTGTTTGATTTCCATCCGATTGGTGTTACTTTTTAAACATCAATGAAGTTTTGCGTGTGGCCAACTAGGCGAAAGCGTAGCTATCATTGACTTATAAATATCCTTGACATGAAATTAGAATTCTTTCTTCTTTAACTTATTTTCAAGATCATTTTAATATGCATATGTTGTGAGATGTAACAATCTAGGTAAATACGCTCTTTATGGAGTTATATCCACAATGGATGAATATTTTTTCAATCTTTTCCAGCAATGTCACCGACGTCGGTGCTCTGTTGGGATTATGAAGACAACATATATTATCTACTACCTCATCCCATTATTATGGCAAGAAAAACATAATACGATCAAACATATATTCTTGTGAGAGATCAACTTCGTGATTTGTAAGTGTTTGACAATTTATAAAATACCACAAGTGCAGGGATTGTTATAGAATAACACGTGTAAGAACGGGTCAAACCCACAGAGATTTGTTAATTTTAACTTTAAATAGATTGCAACTGTCCAACTAGACTAAATGGGGTCAAGAATCATTATGAACTAAACTAAATAAATGCAACTACGATGAACGAGAGCAACACACAACAGTTGGAAACAATATGAAAGAATTAGGATTCTTGGTCCATTTATCACCTAACAATATTGCACACTAATTTAACATTGTCATTCACTTTTTATAACTCACATTAAACCGACTCTCATCAAATTTAATTCAAAAAATATGACGGTTATGTTCGAAATATTTTTAATGTTTCTAATTGATGGATAAAATCCCTATTCCCTTAGAAAATACAAGTTTTAAAGTTCGCAAATGTATTTAACATGGACTATCAAAACAATCAAAGTGCAGGCATAATCCATCAAAAATTAATATTTTTAAATCTCAAAACTTGATTTGACAAAATAATTTTGAACGTTTTAAAATAAACTCTCATGGCGTTTTAAAATAAATACCTAATTTTTGATAATATATAAAATGAATAAGGAATAAACAACAATGCAATTAACGTGACAATATTTGTTAACTATGATAAACTTCGCCCTAATCCTAATAGAAAAATTAAGCTACTATAATGAAAGGAAAATTGTAAGAATGAGTATAAATTTCATTAATAAATCAAACTTATAATAAGTTGTCTCACAATAATCTTCAATCCTCTAAAAAAGGAGAAAAACTTAGGCTTTATATTGAATACAATCACTCAAAAATTAGGTCCCGAAATTGTGCGCCCAAGGGTTATTTTTATAGGGCAAGGGGTGAGGTTTTTAAGATGGTATGAAACTATCTTTGATTGATTGTATTTGAGTTGATAATTATCTCATGGAGTCTTAGGAAGAGTTGTAGACAAATGGAAGTCTTTTAAAAAAAATAATTATTCCCAATTTTTAGCACTATTCACAGCATCGGCTTTAATCGCATTTTTTTACCCCCCAAACTTCAAAATCTCATTTTCATCCAACTTTCAAAGTTGTGAGTCATTTCAAGAAATTTCCAAAAATCTATGGCACGACCTCAAAGAACACTCGAAAGATTTGTAAAGATCTTTTAGTACAATTGTGTCAACTGCGTCACATTGTGTCGTGACGTATCCTAATAATTTTCGCTTATCACTCCTTTGTTGTCCAAACTCCCGAGGTGCCTGTAAAAATACAAAATAAAGATAATTAATTCAAATTTAAGGTCATACAAGTTTAGAAAATTACATATTACCCCTCAATTGCATTTTAGCCCCCGAAATTCATAAGTTGCTCATTTTAATCCGAAATTCAACCAAATTTCAAAGAGAACTTTATTTTGCCTAGATAAATATTTAAAAATTATTTTTAAGCCCATAAAGTTTCAAAAATTACGGCTTTACCTCATAAATGTACTAAAATTTCATTTTCAACTCGAGTTTTATTGAAACTTGTATTTTTCTTTTTGTTTACCAAAATGACTCTAAAAGCTTATTACTTATGATACAACGAGACTAACAAGACCTATATTTTGGCATAAATAATACAAAATTACTCACTCATGAATAAGGTAATTAAATTATTCAATTTTTCTATTCCCATGCTTGTAAATTGGAGTTCCCTCTATATGGAACTCACTAATAAAAGTTATTTTAGTACGGTCAAATTGTATCCTCTCATAGTCTTGTTGAAAGTAGTTACTAACATCACTCATTTTTTTGAAAAAATATATAGAATGGTGTGAATATGAGTCAAAGGGGTAATTACTCTAATTAATTCTAAACTAATTATGGTTTTCCATTCGATCAATCATACACAACAAGTCCAATTTAAGATTGTTTTAATTAAAGTTAAAACCAACATTACTATATGTCCACCAATTTTGTAAGCTCTTTCACCAATTTATATTTACCCAAACAAAAACCATTTAAGGAAGGGGTGAAAATAGCTACAACAAGTTAATCAAATGATTATATTCTAAACATTTAATGTATATATGTGAGTCTATGTGTATGTGTATGTGTATGTGTATGTGTATGTGTATGTGTATGTGTGTATGGGTATGTATGTGTATGTGTATGTGTGCGCATATGAGTTTGCGCGTTTATGTATCCATATGTGTAGTGGTTAAGATAGGGTAGTTGTTAAGACAAATAATTAGTTAAAGGTATATCATGAAGAATCAATTCAGTGGGAAATTTAATTATCCATCATCCGTATCCAATAATGATTATTCAACACAAGCCACAACAACCATCAACCCAACAATCGAACATAAGTTTATACAGTTCTCCTTCTAAAACCTCTACTTGATTATATCCCTTAAGGAATAACTCACCTTGCATAATTTGTTCATTTCTCAATTTCAAAAAAAAAAAAAATTGACAAGAAGTTTCATATAACTTTTTAAGAGTATATCATGGGGCATTTAAACATAAAATCTTTTACATTTTCATACTTAGAATTTTATCAATCAAGTATTTAGTATCGAGGGTACTACTCATGGAGTTATAGCAATAACTATACTTAACATGAACGTACTCATATTTTAATTAAACCTTTATATATATCTCCATTACTCAATATATATTCCAATCATCATAAATCCAAGAACAATTCTAAAACCTCAATAAGTCAATTTTACATCAGTGGTTTCATATATAATTTCTAATTATAAATAGAGTCATATTTCAATATAAAACATGTGAGAATAAAACACACACACACACACACACACACACACACACACACATATATATATATATATATAACCTATAGGCATGTTTACTGACTAGTCGTGAATAATGCATTTAATACCCTTTATTCTTACACATTCTAGTATTCTCGTATTCATTAATTCTTATATTTAAGCTCGCATATTGGATAACCTCTGTTCAATTTTTTATATGTTTTGTGAGGTGTATTTGAGCTTTTGTAGGTATTATGGATGCATAGTGTGAAGTTGGATGCGTTTCGAGAAAATTTTATCATAAAATGCAACTTTAAAGACAGTTTGATCTTTTAAAGCTCCATATTTTGGATGGTAAAAAACTACCAACATGTAGATCATCAAATTATCTTCGCGTGGCTGTTGACCCTGTGTTGTTCTTATCCCAAATGAGGAAGTTATGGTCATTTTCGAAAAGTTTCAACATGTTCTTCTATTTCGAAGGTAATTTCATACTGCATAATTTGGAGGGTTTCAAAACAAAATAATGTGGATAATTGAATTATCTTCGTGTGAGTTCCAACCATGCATCATTTCAAGTCCGTATAAGAATTTTACAGCCTTTTTTGTACGACGTGTTAGAATTGTATTGGAGTGAGAAGAGGGTTACAAATGGCCTAGGGCTAAATTTCAACTCAAGGTCGACCTCGAGGTACTGTACTTACTCAAATTGATATTTTTAGGTTCTTTTATTTTTCATATTTTGATTTAGGGGTATAAATAAAAAAATGAGGGCTTTTATTTTAGGTATATAGATCAGATTAGGAGATATTTTTATTTGGGGGATACTCTCTCTCTCTCTCTCTCTCATAGGGTTTAACCCATCTATGTACGTAAATATTACTATTAATCTTCTTCCCCATTTATATAAGTTTTCATTGTTGTTTTCAAACTTTGGTAATTAGTTGTCTTTCATAGTTTCCTGCTTTCCTACTTGCTTTCGATACATGCCTTAACTACATACTTTTCAATCCTTTGTAGCTAATTTAATTTAGGTTGAGATTTATTGAATTCACCTTAGATTAATTTGGTTGCTTTGCTTTGGTGATGAATTAGTTTAGTTTAAATGAGTTAGGTTATTCTTGATTTTACACCTACAAGATTTAATGGTGTATATCATGTATGCATGGTATTTATGACCCAGCGTGCGTAATTTTCAGAATATTTGTTGATGCCAAAATCATGTTAGGCCTTTATGAGAATTTAGGTTGTGATAACTTTAGATTTGATTGATGAAATGCGATTTAATCTCGATAAACTTGTCTTTCCATATAACTATTTATACTAATTAACCTGAGGTGAGTGATATTATGCCCAACCTCTAGTTTTTACTCATTTTATTAATATTATTTTCAAATGCCTAAGTTAGTTTTTTTTAAAACATTATATTCTACACTTTATTAAAGAAATAATAAATTAATTAAAATCTAGCACTTATCCCTATGGATTCGATACTCGGACTAGCCACTATACTCCTATAAAGAGTGTAGTCATAGTTTATGTTTTTTATGTTGTGGTGGAAAACCAAACAATGACATTGTCCTTACATGACCACTCAATTTTTTCCTATTAATCAAAATGGCGCTGTTGTCGGAGAATTATTTTGTTTAAAATTGTAATTAATTTAGTATTTCATAATATGTATTCTTTCTATTTGTATTATTTCTTCAGTAGTTTGTAGGACTTCTACATTTGAGCGCTAAGAAATGCTCGAATTTATCAGATGCATATAACTTTGTGGAAATAACCATCTTGACCTATATTTTTAGTAAGCACATATTATTCTAATGTTTTCGGTATCACATTGATAATTCTCAAAATCTCCCTAAACCTATGAGTTTTGGTGAATACTCTCAAAGTCAAAAACTTGAAACACATAAAATGTCTCTGGGTGAGTATCACAAAAGTTGAGTCATGGATTAGGGGAATTTTGAGAAGGATCTTGTTGATAGTTAGCCACAAAATCCTTATAATAAGAATGCTGAAACTAATTGCAATAACTTTCAAAATTCTTATTCTAATGAGTTTGATAGTAGTTCCAAGGATAATTTTCAAACTTCTTATTTTCAAGAATTTGTGCCTCCACTTATGATGTTGTGTGAGGGCTTGCACATTTTTTAGAATGAAAAACTTGAAAACCATTATTGGAAGAAAATTATTGTTGGGAAAACGAATTGGATTTATTATTCAACTATAATGATGGTTTTTCCTTCGAGACTTTTGAAGTGGAAGAATATTTTCAACCAAATGAATAATCCAAAGTTCTATAGCCAAGGATACCTACTTGAAATAAACCATGTTTCTTTTCACCCAAGCCGTAATGGAGGACAACATCGGTGAGGATATGCAAAACCAATCACTTTTCTATGAGATTATTTCTTCTTTGAAAAATAAAGAGGATGTGGAAACTTGTGTTTCACCTTAAATAATTTTAGAACAAAATTTCATTGGAAGTGATTCTTTCTCCTTCAAAATTCCATCTTTGAGCGATGATGAGTCATATATCAGGGTTGAATTCATTTATTTCCCATCTCTATTCCCCATTATCGAACCGTTACAAATATCCCATGAGTCGGTTCAAAATTTTAAAATGTTTAATCCTTTCACCAATTATGACTACATACTTGAGTTGATTTCTATGAAGGCAATATTTCCTCCATGTGTTCCACCTCCCATTTCAATTGCAAAATCCTTGGAAGGAAATTCAATTTTTTTATCACATGTGTATTCATCACCTGTTCAATCCACACCTCCCATCATTTTCCAAAAACTTTTAATTACTGATGGTTCGTTTTACCCGCCCAAACATGCCTTTTGTTGTTCAAACAAAATTCTTATTTTTAAGAAGTTATGAAGTCAAATGAGGGTACACCAATTATCCCTCAAAATCAAATCGTATTTTGGGTGGAACCTCAAAAATTTCAACTTCTAGTGTATATTTAGCTAGAATTTAAAATTGTAGGTTGTACATAGTAGTTTTTTTTATCCTTTTTTTTACTTATTGTATAGTGCAACTAGTTATATTTTTTTTCATTATTCTTGGTTCTAACATGTTTTGTAAAATCTTTGAAATTGTATTTTTCGTAGATCACTCAATTTTGGGTAATATCTTTCTCTTTCTCTCTTTATATTGTGTTATTTATTTACATCGAGGACAATGAAACATTTAAGTTAGGGGGTATGGGATATGGTATCCATTATTTTTTAAGTTCCATTTTTTGATTATATTTTCTTACTAAGTATGCTTTTATTGAAAAAAAATAAAAAGAAATATTTTATTTCTTTTTTCTCTCTTATTGGGCATTTTGCCCTTGTTTTCGATGATAAACTTCAAAACAAATGCCCGATCCAATAGATAATTTAATGATGCATGTTCTCGATTTTAGAAGTTATTAGACCTTAACCATCGAATCATTGATATTATGAAAAACTTCATGAATCAAACTTTAAACCCATGAGGATATTTGCCTTTCTTATTTAAATGATTTGTTTAATGATTTTTATAATCCGATTACCTTTTGTTGAGCATTGGAATTTTTTCGTTTGTGAGTTTATGCGTTACTCTTTCTTCCTTGAATTGTTAAATTCATTGGTATTCTCAATATTCTTTCTGAAGACACTACCTTTTAGGAACCTCCCTAAGTCTGTCCTTGGGTCCCTAGCACCTCCTCATTTGCCATAAACCCTAGGTCATACTCCAAGTACCAATCTAGAGGCCATCGGGCACAACCGGACCCCATTTGACTCCCCTTAACTTCATCGTCAGAGCAAAAGCCTAATGAATCTTCAAAGGGCATTAAAACCCCTTTCCAACGGTCCGCCCCGTGCGCAAAATGGAATAACTATTCGGATGAACAACTCGTTTTACTCTAAAAAGTCACCGAGCACTTTTAGGCCCTGTTTAACCAAAGTCAACTCTCCGAATCGAGAGATGCTTTTTAAAACATCGAAGTGCCTCGCATGAACTTTCCAACGGTCTGCCCCGTGCACGATTCAGACTTATGATTTGGATGAACGATCCATCGTTGTTCAAATATCTCCTATCCAAAGGACCAACGAGATCTTTCGAGTCCCATTTGACCCAAAGTCAACTCCCGAATCTGGAAGTGGCCCCAAGGATTCTCAAAGGTCTCGGAATAACCTTTCCAAAGATATGCCCCTGCACGATTTGGGTTTACGGATTGCATTTTACGGTCATTTTTCAGAAAATTTACACGAGATTGCTAATTTGTAGGTCCATTTTCCTGCCGATACGTAGAGCAAGGACAATGCTGATTGGCAGTCCCTTGGCCTTATATAAGGAGAACATGAGCTCACCTCAAATGCACCTCAAAATTATAAACTTCAGTTATTTCATTAACATTCTTCTAAATTTAGTGAGGTTTCCTTGTTTAAAACCTTTATCCACCTTTCATTTCCATCACTTTCACACCCAATTTAGCAAAATCCCCATACATTCCTCACCCACTTGCAAGAAACCTCATCAACAATCAAGATCAATCTCCAAGTCTCCTAAAGAAGGTCCAAACATTCTTCTCTCTTTCTCTTTAAATTTCTTTCTTTTCTCATTAGTTATATAAGTTCTTAATTTAGTTTTTACTTTAGGTCATACACATTAATATTCAATCCTTTATTAGTAATATTGCACATAAGATTTTCTATAAAAAAACCAAAACAAGAAAAACAGGCTTGCACTTATAAATTCCCTCGGGATTATTCACCACATTTTTTGCCAATTTAAAAAACCTTATTTACACACGTACATATAATGAAATCCCCGTTTGAATTTATATTATAAACCCCACCCTCGTGCCGCATGAGAACTACATGGAATTCGATGCGTTTATAGGCTACGTAGGCATCTCCGGATAAAACCCAAGATTCGAGTTCTATTTTTCTTTTTTTCTTTTTTTCCTATTTTCTCTATATATTATTTACATATACCATACTTGTGATTCATATTTACATCTTATCTAACACATATTATTGTTTCATCATAACGATCAATATCTTGATAAGCACACATATCACTCCGTCTTTTGCCATGCTGCAATCGAGTGATTCTAGTCTTTACTTATATATACACGCACATACACTTCAAGGAGAAATTAAGGAGAATAGTAACATAAGACCACGAGAGATTGAAAGGGAGGGATGGGTGCCTACCACCTTCCCATTCCATAACTTATCCCCCGAACCTCTGAACTAATTGTTTTTGCAAGCATCAGTTTGTATTTGATGTCGTTATCTCGAAGTAGCAACATGTTCTTTTGCCTATTTTGTGCAAAATAGGTTGGAGACTCTATATCTTTGCATCAACCCACATCGATGATGGCCAAAGCATTCCTAGAAAGGGCACGAGACCTTTCTCTCTCTCTCTCTCTCCACCGCACATGCGAGCGCCGACCCCCAAAATGGAGAGAAAATCATAAGGGATGGCCACAGTGGCGATTTTGCTGGGGACTACGTTTAAGAAGGCTAGACTCTGTTTGCATGGGTGTTATCATTTTCTGCTTGTGTGCATATGCACCTACCCGTATGTTCCCTTTTCTCCTCTATTACTTCTTGTATATATCTACCTTATATTTATATCACCTCTCTCACTATTTACTTCACACACTTGTAAACACTCTCGATGCACAACTCACACTACCTACACTTGTATATATGGTCACTTATATCCACATATTTCACCCACCACTTAGAATATTTATGTTTCAGTTTCACTAGTACACACCTCCACTTTTCACACTTATATATATCCATACTCACTTATAATTATCACACACCACTTATAGTTGATTCATGCTTAGATTCACCACGACACACTCACTTATAGATATTTACACATCACTCACTCTCACATATCCATGCTTTGTGTAATCTTCTTGATCCATGCTAAATTTACTTTTCATGATACTTGTACATTTATCCTTATTAGTATAGTGCTCATCATGCAATATAATATACTATCCCCATAATATAATAATCAAGATTCATACATTTTGCACACTACATCACCAAGAACATTGCTATATTGATTAAAAATTATCCCGTATAGGGGGTCACTTTGTGATGGGCGCTGGTTCGACAGTGTGCAATTAGCCTAAGCAATATGATTCTCACCTTCCACTGGCCTAGTACCTTTGACGTATATCGAACGGTTCCCCCCGCATCGTACTGCTTGACTGGACTCACACCAGAAGGTATATAGCAAGGAACTCGTTCACGTATGTCGAGTATATCGAATTCTCTCTCACACGTACTATCCCCACGAGGTATATAGTTCCACGAGGTATCATGTACACTCAGGTATATCAAATGGATTGTCCACACGTACCGATTGCCCTCAAAAGCAAGACATATATCATGGAATTCATGCCAAAGGGGGAACCTTTCCACTAACCCAAAAATTGAATACCCTCATATAGTCTTCAAACCTAGGGCACTCATATATAGTTTGTTGGTTAGTACACAAAACTCTGTCGAAATGCCGGGTCAGTATGTCACCCAAATTTTTGCCCAATTTTGTCTTTTTTAAAATGTGACCCTATTCATGAGCCTGGAAACAAGTCAAACCATGTTTTATATATTTTTCAAACCTAATTTCCCCAGGCTCCGATCCCGTCCAACATTTCTTTTTGAATTTAGGTAAAACCTAATACAAGTGAGAACATAATAATGATAATCATGCTGAGATTTTTCCCTCGCTCCTTTCTTTCCCCCTTTCTCGAACAATCGAAATACAAAAACATTTTTCTTCCTTTTGTCATAAATGTCAAAAATATTTTCCACTCCTTATATAAAAAATACCAAAAATATTTTGTTCTCCTTTTTAAAAAAAATGTCAAAAACATTTTCCTCTTTTCCAATGAATATAATTCTTCCTTTTCTCTTTTAAAAATAAATTGGAATAATTTTTCTCCTCAGGTCGATCACATAATCGAACCTTGGTTGGGCTCCCCATTGGCTTCGATCTTTCGTCGAAACACCCCGAAGCTCCATCAGTTACCATGCTACTTCATCCATGTCTAGAATACACCTTCACTAGTCCTCCATGGAGAATGCAAACCCAGTACCAAATGTGCAGCCTAATTTGATGACAGTCCTAGTCCAAGTTACTTCCAAGATTTATAACCTTCTGTCCGAGGTTTACGAGATGCAGCTAAATCGGGTCCCTATTCCCGAGGGTCCCAAGGTCCTCTTCTCTCACGCTATGGGTCCACCTAAACCTAAGACTGTTTGGGTCCCAAAAAAATATCAGCACGCTTAGTGTGCCCCTCCTGCCAATGAGCCACCACCAGCTCAACTCCACATGCCAAATCTTTCCCAGTCAGGGGCTAACCTGCCAGTACCTCTCGATCCGAAAGAAGAAAGTTAAATAAGGTCAAGGAGGACCTTCAGCTATTAACCCATAAGTTTGACCAGGTTCGAATATCCATAAATGGATTACACCCATATGTCTCCTTGCCCTAAAGCAAGGTTGCCGAAAAAGTTCAAGATGCCTAATATTGAGAAGTTGGGGGGCAACAGACCCCCAATTTTTCATCTTCGAAGCTACCATCGAGCCATGACTCTCCGTGGTACCTCTGAGGAAATAATGGCCCAGATGTTCGAACAGACTTTGAAGGACAATGCTCTTCATTGGTTTATATCATTTAAGGAATCCAGAATTCATAGTTGGGAGGATGTTGCTCATGAATTCATCTCACAGTACAAATAGAACGAGGAGTTGAAATTACATGACGTGATCTAAAACTTATTAAGTAAAAACTCAGAGAAACATTTAGCGATTTCATAGCAAGGTGGAGGGAAAAAGAAACCGCTATGACAACCAGGCCTCCGAAGAGGACCAAGTTAGTATTATAAAGAAAAATTTCTTACCCCATGTTCGAGCGATGATGGGAGGATAATATTACCCACATTTTTGAGATCTTCGGGAAGGAGGAGTGGATATTAAAGAAAGTATTATCCTGACATAAGCTGAGTCAGAGAAAGTATCCAAACAGTTCACTTAAAGAAAATATGAGAAGCCGGCTACAATCTCGACCCTCAATAATATCTCTCAACCCGCTACCTCTTGGGTGCTAAAAATCCGTGCCAATCCAGTTAGAAAAGAGTACATCAAGCTCTATGTTCCCCTCTCTAAAGTCTACCAAGTCTTGCTGAGCCGAAACTCATCAAACCTTTGGACCTTCGTCCACTACCAAACCCACTTCCCAAAAATTTTAATCCTGAAGCCCATTGTGATTTTCACCAAACTGCTGCTCATACCATTGATAAGTGCTTCCATCTCCGGAATGTAATTCAAGGTTTAATTGATGAGGTGTCATCACCTCCTAAGCCAATCCCAAGCCCACACCACTCATATTTCACTTCCAAACCATACAAATGCCATCTTGTTAGAGAATGACCCAAAATTTGATCCATCTACCCAGATTGTACCCAGTAAAGTACCCATCATACCTATACTTTCACCCTAACCCCTTAAATTCTGCCCATATTTTCTCGCACACCCAACCTATTTTGTCGGTTCATACCCAGTTCAGAGGGAAGGATATGGAATTACCAGTAGTAATGAACCAACTTCTAGAGTTTGGGCTGAAATTTCCCTTTAAAATGAACATTTATTGTTAAAAGTTCAGCATCCTGTTCATGAAAGTTCGAAAGTGGGCTCAAGAGTTTAATAATTAGGTGGTCCCCATTGATGAAGTCAGTTTAGACGATGCAATATAGATTATAACAGGTTTGTTCTATTAGACCAATGATATTTACAGTATATTTGAGTTACTCGATGCCTTAAATCTACAAGGGATATTGGTCCATTCACTTTTACACCTTCCCGTTGAGTGGGAGGATCTATATGAAGAAGTCGTTGAGGTTGTGGAATGCATTGACTTCTCATGGTAAGACGACATCATTGCCACCGGATGGGGGGATGCATTTGATAGCTCAAACAAAAAACCAATCCAAGAAAATGTTAGTCCGATAATCAGTATGTGTGGGATGATATATTTTGAAGATCTACTAGGGGAAATCAATAAAGTGATCGTACAACCTGAAATGGATGAAGAAATGGGTTTTTTATTCTTTCCCTCCTTCGTGAACTATATGATAAAATGTGAAAGACATTACCAGAGTTCGAATCCTCAGTCAACAGGGATAGATAAAGGTAAGGGAGTTATCGAGAAACGACCCATGCTAAAAATGACCATCGAGGAGAGCAAGATCCTTGACCATCTCAAGAAAACTCAGGCTACATCACCTTATGAGGACTCTTCATGTATTCCTAGCTACACTGAAACGCTTTGATAAAATTCCTTATAGGGCCTTTAGTCCCTCCTTCCACCACTCCAGAAGAAGCCGTAAACCTGGTCGGGTCCTTAACTTATACTAGATTGCTTTTCTTCAATAAAGAAGAAATACCAAAGTTTGGTCCTAATCATAACTATGCTCTCCAAATCTTCGTTGAGGTGATGGGGAGGACAGTCCCTCTCTTATTCATCGATAATAGATCAACACTCAATGTTTGCCTGTTAAGAACCTTTAAATGCCTGGGTTTGAAAGTAAGCAACCTTACTCCCACTTCCATCGTAGCGTGTGCCTATGACAACATTCGCTGAGAGGTGATGGGATCCATAACACTCATAATAGGGGTTGACCCTATTAATCCCGTTATCGAGTTCCAAGTTTTTGACATACCCGCTTATTTTAATCTATTGCTTGGTCGATGTTAGCTTCACAACATCGATGGGGTATCTTGCTCTCTCCATTAGAAATTGAAGTTCTTCTCCAAGGAGTAGGTCATCACCATCTTGGGCGAATATGATAATAATGAGAATGCCATCACCAACAATCCGGTACTAAAAATAAAAATACAAGGCGAATGACATGCTTCTTTTTTGCTTTCGAGTCTAACCAATTTACCTTCCCATAGGGGATGATTTTAAAGATCGAGTCTATCCATAACACAACCCTCACGATAATGTCAATGTGATACAAATGTTTAAGAGTATGGAATTAATGTCTGGAATGGGGCTGGGATGATGACAACAATGGATATTAGAACCCATTGTCCTGAACAAGGCCTTTACTCCATGCGGCTTGGGTTATTGACCGTCATCCGGGAAACTCATAACGCTCAGCTAAGCCTGGTTTAAGAGAAGTTTAAAAAGTGCCAAGACTATTTCGGGGGATCCTTTGAACACAAGATTCGTCAAAGATGGTGAAGATTTTCCCTTTTATGGCTTTCTCGAACCATAGTATGATCATGTGGACTAGAAGATGAAGCCAGGGATAGAGATTTTCTTTCAAGACGTGAAACCACTCGTTGAGAAAGCTATAGCTATTACCGAGGTTTTTAAGGGAAGTGACTCCGAGGACTCGTTCAATCTGTAAATACTGGGGCTGACACTCTGCATGATCCACTCAAGCGCTACATCATCAGATCCATCCATCCTGACCAAGGCTGCTGATAAACCCCTCAATTACTGGAACGCTATACTAGTTCCACCTACTAAAATACAACATAACCCCAGATGTTTACCCTATCTCTTTCTCTTTTATTGTTCCTTATTTTTTTGATAATAATGTAATCGAGACCTCCTTTGATGAGGTTCTCAATGATGTTTTTCTTGAGAATGAAATAAACAAAGATTTTAAGTATCTTATTGTGCCTGACATTAATTGTATTAATTCTAATCAAACTCTTGATGATGATGATTTTGCAAATGAACAATTCTTAACAGATCTTAATAAGTTAATAACAAATAACATAACTGCGTTAAAATTAATAAGGATGAAATTATTATTATCAATCTCGATTCTAGTAGCCAACTACGTGAGATTAGGATATGGTCCACCCTTGACGAGCATGAGCGCGCATAGCTCAAAGAACTATTGAGGGAATTTAGGGATGTCTTCGCATGGTGCTATGACGACATGCCCGATATTAATCTCGAGATCGCTCAACACGAGATTCTAAATCTCCCGAAATGAAAATCGGTCAAACAAAAACTACAAAAGCTCTGTACCGAATGGCCATTTAAGGTTAAAGAAGAGGTGATCAAACAATTGAACATATGCTTCATTCGAGTGATCGAGTATCTCACATGGCTAGCTAAAATTGTACCCGTGCCAAAATGAGGAGGGAAAATTTGCATGTGTGTTGACTATCGCAATTTAGACAAAGAATCTCCAAAAGATGATTACCCATTGCCCAATATCTACATGATTGTGGACAACATGGCCAGTCACATTATCAAGTCATCTGTCGACGGGTTTTTCAGATACAATCAAATCAAGATGCACCTTGATTATCAAGAACAAACCACATTCATCACCCCTTGGAGAACCTTCTGTTACATAGTTATGCCATTCGAGCTAAAAAATGCAGAGGTAACCTACCTAAGGGCTACCACAATCATCTTACATGATCTGATATACAAAGAGGTCGAGGTCTATGTGGATGATATGATCATTAAATTTAAGACTCGGGAAGGTCATGTTCCCACCCTTCAAAAGTTCTTTGAACAGCTACGACGATACCAGATGCGACTTACCTCGCAAAAATGTGTTTTTAGCATCATCAAAGGAAATATTTGGGGATTCATGGTTAGTGAGAAGGGAATTAAAGAAGAACCTACCAAACTAAAGCCATATTAGAAATGCCACCTCCCAACGGAGAAGGAAGTCCGTGTATTCTTAGGAAAATTGCAGTATATCATTCGGTTCATCATCTATTTATCTTTTATATGTGAACCCATCTTCAAACTCCTCCAAAACGATTCCACCAAGATTTGGAATGAGGCCTGTCAGTAAGTCTTCGACAAAATCAAGCAATATCTTACCCGACTTATGGTACTCATGCCATCGCAGCCTGGTCTCCCTCAACTCTTATACTTGATTGTAACAGACACCTCAGTTGGGGCTTTTCTAGCCAATATAATGAAGAATTATGCAAAAAAGGCCATTTATAATGCCAGTCACGAATTGTCCGAGTATGAAGTTAACTACACTATCTTGGAAAAAGCACGTGTCGCCCTTATCTGGGTCACTTAAAAATTACAACACTACATGCTCGCTTTTCCCATCAGACTTGTGTTCGAATGGATCGTATTAAATGCTTGCTCGATAAACCTTCCCTGTCTAGACAAATGTCTCGATGGTTGATGCTGCTAGCCGAGTTTATTATTGTGTATGTCACATAGAAATCTATGAAAGGAAGAGCCATATATGACTACCTTGCAGACTACCCTATGAAAGAGGTTGATATTTGGTTCTCTGAATTCCTGAATGAAGACACCCTTTGTACCTATTAGGAAGATATCCGATGGTAAATGTTCTTTGATGGCACTTCCAATAAAAAAAGATACGACATTGTGATACTCCTGATCGCCCCTGATGAATCTCACACTCTTATTACCATTTTCCTGCACCAATAATATGACCAAATATGAGGCGTGCACCGTGGGCCTCAAAGTTTCTCTTAAGAAAGATATCCAGTGCCTAGATGTCTACGAGGACTTTGCCTTCATCGTTGGCCAGATCCTTAGAAGATGGAAAGTTAAAGACGAAAAACTCTTACACTTCCACGCACGTAGAAGAGATGGACTCTCAGTTCCGAGATATCACCTTCCTCTACTTGCCCCAAGCAAGGAACAGTTTAGTAGATGCCCTTGCCACCTTAGCCTCCATGGTCGATATGCCCGAGGGAATAACGATGGCCCCCTTTATAGTCTAAAAATAAGCTAAACCGACTTACTGCTACTACATTAAGCTTGTCATAGAAGAGGAGTCCAATATGGCCGTGTGCTGGTATTACGATATTTGGCACCTCCTCAAGCACGGTAGGTACCCCCAAGATGCCAATAAGAAAGATCTAGCGGCCCTCTACAAACTGGCTACCTAATATAATGTATGCGATAAAGCACTATATAAGAAAAACTTCGATGAAACCCATTTACACAACATCACAGGGACTGACATTGAAGAAATTATGCAAAAAATCCCTAGTGGGGAATGCGGACCTCACATGAATGTCCATATGCTCGATAAGAAGATTATCCGATAGGGATACTATTGGACCACCATGGTTGAGGATTACACCGCCTATGTCCGGAGATGCATTAAATGCCAATAGTTTGCCAATCTCCAGCACTTATCTCCGCGAGAATTATATAACATGACTTTTCCTTGGCTGTTCTCCACCTGGGGCATTGATATTATAGGGAAAGTGACACCCAAAGCTTTTAATTGGCATGAGTTCATCCTGGTTTCCATTGATTACTTCACTAAATGTGTTGAAGATGAGTCATACGTAGTGTTGAATGCCAAAAAGGTAGCCAAGTTCATCTAGAAGAACATCATCTACCGATATGGGGTTCCCAATGAGTTAGTGTCAGATAATGGGTTACATTTCAAGGCAGAGATTATAGAATTGGTCGACGAGTACGAGATTCTGAGACACAAATTTTCTCCATACTGACCACAAACCAGTAATGCAGTTGAAGTGGCCAATAATAACTTCAAAGTAATCATCACTAAGATGACTAATAGTTTCCAGGATTGGGCCGATCGGATCCCTTATGCCCTCAGGGGCTACCGCACTTTAGTCCGAGAATCTACTGGGGCTACTCCTTACTCTATGGCATACGACATGGAAGCAATCCTACATGTTGAACTAGAAATACCTTCATTACGAGTTATGCTTAAGAGCAAAGTCAGCGAGGAAGACTGACATTAGAGCCTTTTTGACAAGTTGTCACTCTTAAATAAAAGGAGGATAAAGGATTTATATCATATACAAGGGTACCATCGCCGGATAATGAAATCGTTCAATCAAAGAGTCAAGGACCGTGGTGTTCGAGAAGGGGATTTATCCCTTAAAGAAATCATAGAACCCGTCTAGGACCCCAAAGTGAAATTTAAGCCAAACTGTTGTGGCCTCTACATCATGAAGAAGATCATGTCTAGTGGTGCCACTATGCTCACTGACCATGATGAATAAGAGATGGCACGTCCAGTTAACCTGGACGGTCTCAAGAAGTTCTACTCTTAGTCCAAAATTACGGTGAGCTACGACTCCTCTCACACCCATTCTATTCTAAAAAAAATCTTTATTTCTCTCTACTCAAAACTACGTGGGGACTGATCCTCTAAATAACTTTTTGCTATCAAAATGAAACTCACAAAATTTTCAAAATCCCAAGAGGTACATATGCAGCTCATATGCTTACCTCCGAGAATGACAATTCATTTTATCATTTACATAAACAAAAGGATTACGTATGCCTTAGAGATTGGTATAGATAATTCAAATGTAAAACTCATCAAGAGGCACATCAATATAATTAAAATCCTTTTTTATTCCATAATGGGATAATTCACTACAATTACAAGAAATATCAGCATATGGAGTCAAACAACTTCCCCGCCATAATATCCTAGAATAAATCAAACCAAACTATCCCTAAAATAAAGCTAACCAAACCTTCGCATATTTATTGCCAAGAACCAAAAACAAACCAAAAAACAACCAAACACATCTCAATCACAAAAGCTTTATAATAAATAAACACTAGCTTCACAAAGACCCTATCTGCAACTACCGAAAGATCCATCCCCATCATTATCTGCTCCTTGAGGCCCCCAAACTTCCCCTTATTGATTGGTATTTCGAAGGCGCTGCATAGAACGATATGCCCTAATCGGCCTGGTGAAAACCACTACCCCCCTTCCATAGTGTCAAACAAGACAAACCATCTCTGTCTGGTTTACTCTTCTAAGATCTTTACTGCCACCCACTTCTACAGTCATTTAAGATAATCTCTAGAAACATGACAAACCCTACCGACATATTGAGAAGGACGGGTTAACGCTTGATGATTCTCCCACAGAGAACCCAATAGTAGGCGCAAACATTTAGTCAAATCCTCTACAGGAAAGAAATCCAAGTTATGGGGAGGCGCAATTTACTCCCATTCGACTTAACACAGGAGATGCCAAGGGAAATGTAATGAGGTATGTCGAAGGCTAACTAATCTAATGTACCGGTACTCCCCCAGTTCTAGAATGGGCTGTAGCTCCCCCCACCATGGCACCGACCATCGCCGACATTGAGCTTTGTACTCCACGAACCAATTTACCCAGTTCTCTATGGATGGGCCAAAGCCAATAAAATAATGAGTGAAGAAATTCGACACAAATGTCAAGTGATATTCAGGGGGACCACCAAATGGAATCTCTCAGTCAGCCACATGAACAACAAAACTAGGATTCCTCTCAAAAAATTAGAACGTCTTTCCCACTAAGCATATAGACCGTTCAGAGTCTCCGCTAGAATCACCATTGTAGGATTACAATGATATGACATCCATGCTGTAATGGCAACCGGTTGAAGGTCCATCATCAGGTCCTCAATCACGAGTAGTAGTTTTGAAGTTAAGCCCAAGGCGAAAACTCTGTCATGGACCGCATCGTTGAAATCCCACAAATGCATAGAATACATGACAACTGGGATAGAGATCATTCCCCCATTGACCAATGGTCGAGCCGCTGAAGGGGAGATGTGGAGACATTCTACTAATAACGCTCGAGGAGACTGAGAGAATTCGAGCATTGCCGCCATTATGCTAGATTTAATCCCCAATATGGATGAAAACTCCTCATAGGTCTGACATACCTCATCCAAGCCAAAGCAAAAAACATGATCCTCGGGATACCAAAATTGCACTGACGCTGCCAGTATGTTCCAGTCAATGGGCTAATTTCTCCACAAAGAGACCCGTCATAAGTTAAAAGCGTCATAATCCACATTGTATAGACATGTAAATTCCAGGATCTCGAGATATGAAATGAATTATGCACTCATGGGAAGGGCCATTTGGGCAATATTAAAACATAAGGCAAGAAATAAACAAAAAAGAAGAGAAAATGTTAATGGGTGGAAAACCACACCACCTTACCCCCTTTTATACATGAGAATCTTGGCTAAACTACAAGCAATTGGAAAAACTTGAATAAATGCCTGCCCCACCAAGTATTTTAGAGCTGCAGAAAGTGCAGTCAAAGCCTTAGGGTGATTTGACTCGACTCACTTATCGATAGATAGGACAAGGGGTATGCCGATCGACATCCCCCTTGTTTTGGAAAATTTTATCTTTCCTATTTTGTCAAAATAAAAAATCTAAAAAGTTAAAAGCTTATTTAAAAAAACTCTATATTATCTATTTTCACTCTTCTCTCAAGTTATTTAATAAAATACCCCATCCATTTTATGGTCTTAGCAACAAAGTAAAACGTGCATGTACATTAAGTGATTTAAAGCAAAGATAAATAAACAAAAATCTCATTCATTTTATATATATTTTCATTTGCATTATTACAATTTTTCAGGAAAAAAAAGAAAAAAAAGAAAAAAAGCAAAAACAACGGGACTCGGCCCGAAACCCCCAATCATAATCTCTCTCTAAGACCCCCATCTCTATGACAAGCGGGCTTCCACCGGCGGCGAGTCATGGGGCCTCCACTATCCCATCCTGATCCCTCCTCTAGGGTATAAGATGACACTAGATAAGAAAGAACAGGAACCGAGTCCCTGATGAGGCAGTTACTGAGGCCACCCAGTCCCGGATGTCCTTGAGCCAAGTAGTCGACACCCAGACATGCTGCAAATAAAGCAACATAAATAAGAGGCGAACCAATCAGTCTAAAGCAAAGAAAAAGCAAGATAAGGACAACACCCCCGGATCCACCACATTAGAGCGGTGCGACATACGCAGTGATCTCCCTCTAGTCAATAAAAAATTATAGGAAGGCGAAGCAAGTTTAATGAAAGGAACCTCCACTGCTACTCCCGATGATGATGCTCCACCTATAATGTAAGCAGACCCCACCGGCCTACTCGTACCCCTGCTCGAAGACATAGTATTCAGAGGCATATTCACCACGTCGTAGATATAAGAAGGCATTAGTCGTCCCGTCGTAAAGTCGAGGTAGTCATAGGTCGCCATCGTATCCGTATATGATGAATAAGGATCGCCAATCGTAGCCACCTCCTAGCCTTCTCTGACATCTCCTACACCCGACTCATGTACATCAGGTGCATTGCCGATGGTACCACCACCTCATCCACCACAATCTATCATACCACTCTCTCCCTCATTTATCGAGAATAGCCAAACTCGTGCACCAGGAGCCGGCGTATTCGTGCATGCACCCCAGTCACCCCCGTGTATTGGGCGACCGTCCCCCAGGGATGGAAAGTCACCTATAATTCCCAAAAAATAGCAATATTTGTGCAAATACAGAATATGTTAAAAGAGGATTCAAAATAAAAAGGGAATAAACTCGGTAGCTTGTCAGGGTGTTCAAGACCCGACGCATCACCGACAGAGAAAGAGACTGCTTTAACTGTCGGTTGGACTTCCGCCAATGGTACATCCAATATAAGTCCACCCACATCATCATGCAAACATATCAAATGAGAATTGAGCCCCATCACCTCATAAAATCACGCCTGCAGAAAGGACAAGTGTCAGCAATTAGAAAATACTAAGAAGGAAATGCAAGAAAATACATAAAGAAAAATGTGAGAATTACATCCAAAAGGTACGTGGCCCCCATAAAAGTTTGCCGACAACATCGGATGAAAGTGTACAGAGAAGAATAAAGGGTCGTCAAGGTCATTTCCCCCAGTCATAAAGATAGAAATTCGAAATACCCTTAAAAATGGTAAAAACCATAGATGGACGACGTAGCCACTCGACGCCACCAAGAAACCCCCCAACAAAACAAGAATGAATAAATGGGCCATCTGTCATACCTGTAACATGTCTATCTCATTGATCCTCCAACTCAAAAGCATCTCCTGTAGAGTAGAGATACATATCGAATCACCCGAGACTTTCCTCCCAACGTCTCCCAACGCAACCTCAATCTCCTCAGGTGTCACCCTCAAAGACCGCTCCACCTCAACCTGTTGCCCTCGTAGTCAATCCCTAGAAGCTGCTAGATGTCGATGGGAGTCATCGTTATCTCCCCAAATCCTAAATTAATGGTGTGGGTAGAGTTCCACCACCTCTCCCCCAGTACGTATAGAACAACCGTAGAGCGTGGTGTCTCATCCAAAGCAGTTTCCAGGTGACCCAAACCCGCAGAGGAAACTACCCAGTGCACCACCACCGGAAGGTGCTCTCACACATCCTTAAATCCCGTCGTCTCCCAGGAATG
The DNA here is from genome assembly GCA_949130495.1 of Sambucus nigra. Lineage (NCBI taxonomy): Eukaryota > Viridiplantae > Streptophyta > Magnoliopsida > Dipsacales > Adoxaceae > Sambucus > Sambucus nigra. Next base: position 300,630,293 of record OX422207.1, on the reverse strand, counting down.
AAAGCTTGTCGAAGCTATGTTAGCCTTCCAAAAATCAATAAAGAAGCCTTTTATCAACTCAAGGAAACAAAAAAAAGAAAAAGAATGCCAAAGGTCATTAATACTTACGTAGCCAGTAGGGTTCCTCAGCCTAGACGATCGGTGATATGAAGACTGGGTAAGCAGAAAGCGATCATCAACGATTGGCTCAAATAACTCAAAGGCATTTTCGTTGCCCAGTGCCAAAGGCACCCTAGCTTGCCACTCTAGATTTTCCCAGTTATTGACAACCAACCATGCCACGTGAGTCACGCTACCATTTTTAAGACTCGATGGAGGAAAAGTCTTGGAAGCGGATCTTAGCAAGAAAGGGCAGAAGATATGAATGCTAGGAGCTGTGAAAAATGAGGATAACTCTTCCTTTTTTATAGGAGGCCAAGGGGAAAACCTATCAGCAGTACCCTGACACTAATCGATTGGCAACTGCCTCTTCCCCTTCCCAAATCAGTCTGGAAGACCGTGCCATCGCTGAACAACAACCCCTACATGATGCTAGTCGGTAACCCCCTGAAAATTTATAAAAAAATTCCAGAAAATTCTCCAAAAAATTCTTAAAAGTGCCAAATAAATACTGGAACATTTTTTCACTAAGAAAACCATTTTTCACTCTCTTAAAATCCCCCACGAAATTAAAACCACACCCCTATCCCAAATTTAAACCCTCAAATATTGTGTCCGTATCCCCGAAGTCCACTACAATTCCCCAGTGGAATCCCTAAACCTAAAGTCATCAAATGTTTCTCCAATAGAACTTCCAAATCCAACTTCCCCAGTCAAGCTATAAGTCCTAGTCAGATACCTCTCCTCTATAGCGTCTTAGAGAATCACATTCCCCAGCAGAACAATAAGCACATCCAAACTTCCAAAACAAGACTCCTTAGAGAGAAAACCCCTACATTACAACTTTAGGTCCTCAAAATTGACGCCCACTATAAGTCCTTAGAATTAATCTCAGTCCATGGAATTGATCACCCCAACTTTAGGTCCTCAGAATTGACCTAGACATGTAAAATTGGTTGCCCCTACTTTAGGTCCTCAAAATTGATCTCGAACCGCAGAATTGGTCGCCTCTACTTTAGGTCCTCAGAATTAACCTCGACCCTTAGAATTGGTCGCCACACCTTTAGGTCCTCAGAATTGACCTCGACTCGTAGAATTGGTCGCCATAACTTTAGGTCCTTAGAATTGACCTCGAACCATAGAATCGTCCCCCTAAACCATAGGATCTCAAAATCTACCTCGACACTCTCAAACGGTCATCCTCATCCCCTTGGTCTGAAGAATTGACCTCTTTCGCAAAACATCATGTGGGGTCTATTTGATGGCTTTTACTATTCCAAGATTACCCGTCGAGGGGATCTGTAGACACCTCATTCTAGGAACCCCTTAAGTCTTTCCTTGTGTCCCCAGCACCTCTCCATATATCATAAACCCTAGGTCATACTCCGACTACTGATCTAGAGTCCATCGAGCACTGTTGGGTCCCGTTTGACTCTAGTTGTCTTCATTGTCAGAGAGAAAAATGAATGAATCTTTGAAAGGCACCGAAGCCCCTTTCTAATGGTTTACCCCATGTGCAAAATGGCATAACCGTTCAAACGAATGACCGTTTTACTTCGAAAGTTCACTGGGAGATTTTGGGACCCGTTTGACCAAAGTTAACTCTCCAAACTGAGCCAAGCTCTTTGAAGCATAGAAGTACCTCACATTACCTTTCCAACGGTCCATCCCGTGCGCGATTCAGACTTACGATTTGGATGAACGATCCATCATCGTCTGAAGATCTACTGTATAAAGGACCGACGGACACTTCTAAGCCCCATTTGACCCAAAGTCAACTACTAAACTCGGTAGCAACCCAAAGGATTATCAAATATCTCTGAATAAACTTTCCAACGGTATACCCCATGCACGATTTGGACTTACGAATTGCGTTTTATGATCATTTTTTAAAAAATCTGCACGAGACTATCAATTGGTAGGTCCATTTCCCTGCCTATTGACAACGTGTCTAGGGTTACTTGTTGATAGGCAGGGCAAGGACAATGCCCATTGGCAGTCCCTTGACCCTATAAAAGGATAGCATGAGCTCACCTTAAAGGCACCTCATAATCATCAACTTCAGTGATTTCAACAACATTCTTCTAAAGTTAGCGAGGTTTCCTTGTTTGAAACCTTTCTCCTCCTTTCATTTCCATCACTTTCACACCCAATTTGGAAAAATCCCCCTTATTCCCACCCACTTTTAATAAAGCTCATAAACAATCAAGATTAATCTCCAAGTCTCCCAAAGAAGGTCAAAACGTTCTTCTCTCTCTCTCTCTCTCTCTCTAAATTTATTTATTTTCGCATTAGTTACATAAGTTTTTAATTTAGTTTTTACTTGAGGTCATACACATATTAATATTCATTCCTTTATTAGTAATATTGCCCATAATATATTTTCTATAAAAAAATCCAAACAAGAAAAACATGGTTACACTTATAAATTCCAACGTGATTATTCATGACATTTTATTAAAACTAAAAACACCTTCTTTATACACACATATAATAAATTCCCCATTTGAATTTATGGGATAAACCCCACCCTCTTGTCGCATGCGAACTACGTGGACTTTGATGCCTTTATAGGCTACGTAGGCATCTCGGGCTAAAACCCGAGATTCGAATCCTATTTTTCTTTTTTCCCATTTTCCCATTTTCCTCCCTTTTCCTCTTTTATCCATATATTATTTACATATATCATACTTGTAATTCATATTTGTGTCTTATCTAACACATATTATCATTTCATTATAACGATCAATATCTTGATTAAGCCCACATATCATATTTTAATTATTACTTTAGGAGCATTCCTATAAATGACCTCACTCCATCTTTTCCTATGACGCGATCGAGCGATTTCGATCTCCACTTATATATACACGCACACACACTTCACGGAGAAATTAAGGAGAAAAGTAACATAAGCCTAGGAGAGATTGAAAGGTAGGGATGGGTGCCTAACACCTTCCCATTCCATAACTTAGCCCCCGAACCTCTGAAATAAATGGTTTTGCAAGCATCAATTTGGATTTGATGTCGTTCTCTCGAAGAAGCAACATGTTCGTTTGACTTTTTTGTGCACAATAGGTTGGTGTCTCTATCTCTTTGCATCAACCCACATCAATGATGGTTGAAGTGTTATGAGAAAGGCCTTTTTCTATCTCCACCGCGCGCGCGAGCACCGACCCCCGAGATGGAGAGAATACCGGGAGGGATGACGACAATTTAATTGATCATTCATTAATTGAGTTCATTATAAAATGTGTTACTTGAGCATCATTTTTAGAATTGTGTTGACTCGAGAATTGTCTGAACTTAAGGAGAGGATCATAAACCCTCTTTGTTAGTACACCCTATTTTGACCTTGGCCCCGCCTTATATATTTATCTAGTGAACCCTTTGAGCCTAATATGAGCCTTTCATTTCAAAACCCCAAATCCCATAGCGTACTCCAAATTAGAGTTTTTAAATCATACATATCAGTTTCTCCATATTTATTTGGAATGATACTTGGTATTTAATGATGTTTTTGTCTTGTGGTTACAATTAAGCATCTGAGAGTGAGAAGGAAAGGAAAAGAAAAAGTGAGAAAGATAGAAAGAAAAACAGAAAAATAAACGAAAAAAGATGAGAAAAATAAGAAAAGAAAATAAAGAGAAAATTTTCCTTGATGGAAATAGTGTTCAATAATCCTTATCACTCTCCAATATTATATACATTGTTTTTATGAAAATCATATTCTAATTTTCAAATTGCCCACATTTTTTCATTATCACAAGTATTTCATCCGCGAACACTTTGAAATCGTAAATATCTCTTTCATTTCATACACCTTAACCCCAAACCTACATTATAACCCTATAAAGTCCTAAGCGATCTTAGTGTGAGTGGGATTCCAGTGTCATAATAGTTGTGATAATTTGTGAAAATTTATGTCAATTATTTAGTGATGATATCTTCCATTGATATTATAACCTTTCATTTTATATAGCGTTCTTCATCGATGATACGTGTGCGATCTACTTTCCATTTACAATTGCTCTTGTACCCACATGTACCATGTTTATTACACCCCATTTCATAATGCTTTAATTTGCTGAGTGTAAACACTGTAGAGGATTGATACCATGCTACACTTTAATGCTCATTCGGTTTATAATTTTTTTCCAAATCAAACTATTTTTATGTGCTCCCTCTTGCTCCCACATTTAAGGTTTCAATTGTGATGAAGTTATTATAATAATGTTAATGATTTTGAACTAGTGGGTAAATTCTCATTTACATTGTTAATAAGTTGTTGGAATACTTTTCATTATTATTAAACATGTCATATTGGTTATTTGGGCGTACTTTTGAGGAAACTTGATATTTTTGGGTTTCATCTAAAAACCCTCACGAGACAAAACTCGTCCACTAGGGTAGGGTAACCTGGGGATTTAACGACTTATTGCATATGCTAATTGTAATCGTGTTCCAAATCAAAGTGGCTTATATATATATATATATGCGTGTGTGTATATTCTGGTTGGTATATCTTTTTTTCTGATTTTTATTTATCTTTATTGCTAGGGACTAGCAATGTGTAAGTTAGGGGACATGATTAGTAAATAATATTGAATTTACACTACACCAAAAACAGGAATTTGGCACGGTTTAAAACTGTGCCAGATCAAATCTGGCACGATTTTGAACTGTGCCGGAATCAGGTGTTCCAAAATGGCCATTTTTTTCTGGTACGGCACAAAAGTGTGCCAGATTTGGCCAAACAGGAACACTTCTGGCACACTTTTCAACCGTGCCAAAATTTGATATTTTTGGCACACTTTTGGCACAGTTTTTAACTGTGCCAGATTCAGCACAGCTTAAAAAAAATTGGCACAGTTCAAAACCGTGCCAAAATATGATACACTTTCGCCACGGCTTTGAACTGTGCCAAATTTTTTTATGAAAAGAAAAAAAAATAATTATTTGAAAGCACAAAAATTCAAAAATTAAAAATATTGCACGTTGTTGATAAACTAATGTACATACAAACTTCAAAATATTATAAGTCTTTAATAGTTTACAGGCCAAAAAAAATTTGGGCAGAGTTTCCTCTATTTTCTAGACATTCCAAAACCTGCTAATAAAAAACCTACCTAACATAAATCCCGCACGGCGACAAAATATAACAATTAACTTACAAAAGCCCGTACGACCATAACAGTTAACAATAAAACTACAAAAGCCTGCACGACCATAACACAAAAAAATGAAATCATGAATAAACCCCTTGTTGTAAATCATTGAGTTCTCTGTGTGTTCCACGTGAATAAATTCCAATGATAAACTGTTATCCTGCAAAAAAAATAGCATACAAAAAAGATACGATATTAGTAACCCAATAATTTACAAAAAAAAATTTACACAAACTAAAAAAATTACATATAGGAGTGGAAATTAGCGTCATATTCTCAAACTGGGAGACCCGGGACTACGCGGTCAGTTCTTACAAGTTACATTGGTCACGTGCGAGGTGTTCGTGCCTCCTATGGGGTCATTTGGGGCTGGTTTGGGTTTTCACCCTTTAACGGCTTGTTTTTAAGTTTAAGTGTTAATTTTTACAAATTATCGTCAAATTCACAAACCGGGAGACTCGGGACTACGCAGTCAATTCCTAAAAGTTACATTGGTCCCGTGCGAGGTGTTCGTGCCTCCTATGGGGTCGTTTGGGGGCTGGTTTGGGTTTTCACCCTTTAATGACTTGTTTTTAAGTTTAAGTGTTGATTTTTACAAATTATCGTCATATTCTCAAACCGGGAGACCCGGGACTAAGCGGTCAGTTCCTACAAGTTACATTGGTCCCGTGTGAGGTGTTCGTGCCTCTTACGGGGTCGTTTGGGGTTGGTTTGGGTTTTCACCCTTTAACAACTTGTTTTTAAGTCTAAGTGTGATTTTTGTAAATTATCGTCATATTCTCAAACCGGGAGACCCGGGACTACGCGATCAGTTCCAACAAGTTACATTGGTCCCGTACGAGGTGTTCGTGCCTCCTACGGGGTGGTTTGGGTTTTCACCCTTTAACGGCTTGTTTTTAAGTCTAAGTGTTGATTTTTGCAAATTATCATCATATTCTCAAACCGAAAGACCCGGGACTACGCGTTCAGTTCCTACAAGTTACATTGGTCCCGTGCGAGGTGTTCGTACCTCCTACGGGGTCATTTGGTGGCTGGTTTGAATTTTCCCCTTTAACGGCTTATTTTTAAGTCTAAGTGTTGATTTTTACAAATTATCATCATATTCACAAACTGGGAGACCCGGGACTACGCGATCAGTTCCTACAAGTTACATTGGTCCCGTGCGAGGTGTTCGTGCCTCCTACGGGGTCGTTTGGGAGTTGGTTTAGGTTTTCACCCTTTTACGGCTTGTTTTTAAGTCTAAGTGTGATTTTTGTAAATTATCGTCATATTCTCAAACCGAGAGACCAGGGACTACGCCGTCAGGTCCTACAAGTTACATTGGTCCCGTGTGAAGTGTTCATGCCTCCTATGGGGTCGTTTGGGGACTGGTTTGGGTTTTCACCCTTTAACGACTTGTTTTTAAGTCTAAGTGTTATTTTTGCAAATTATCATCATATTCTCAAATCGGGAGACCCGAGACTACGCGGTCAGTTCCAACAAGTTACATTGGTCCCGTGCGAGGTGTTCGTGCCTCCTACGGTGTTGCTTGGGTTTTTAACCTTTAACGACTTATTTTTAAGTTTAAGTGTTGATTTTTTCAAATTATCGTCATATTATCAAACCAGGAGACCCGGGACTACACGGTCAGTTCCTACAAGTTAAATTGGTCCCGTGCGAGGTGTTCGTGCCTCCTACGGGATCGTTTGGGGGCTGGTTTGGGTTTTCACCCTTTAACGGCTTGTTTTTAAGTCTAAGTGTTGATTTTTGCAAATTATCATCATATTCTCAAACCGAAATACCTAGGACTATGAGATCAGTTCCTACAAGTTACATTGGTCCCGTGAGAGGTATTCGTGCCTCTTACGGGTTTGTTTGGGGGCTCGTTTGGGTTTTCACCCTTTAACGGCTTTTTTTTAAGTCTAAGTGTGATTTTTGTAAATTATCGTCATATCTCAAATCGGGAGACTCGAGACTACGTGGTCAGTTCCAACAAGTTACATTGGTCCCGTGCGAGGTGTTAGTGCCTTCTACGGGGTGGTTTTGGTTTTCACCCTTTAACGGCTTGTTTTTAATTCTAAGTGTTGATTTTTGCAAATTATCATCATATTCTCAAACCGGGAGACCGGAGACTACACGGCCAGTTCCTATAAGTTACATTGGTCCCGTGCGAGGTGTTCGTGCCTCCTACGGGGTCGTTTGGGGGCTGGTTTGGGTTTTCACTCTTTAACGGCTTGTTTCTACGTCTAAATGTGATTTTTGCAAAATATCATCTTATTCTCAAACCGGGAGATCCGAGACAACGCGGTCAGTTTTGACAAGTTACATTGGTCCCGTGCGAGGTGTTCGTGCCTCCTACGAGGTCGTTTTGGGGCTGGTTTTGATTTTCACCCTTTAACGACTTATTTTTAAGTCTAAGTGTTGATTTTTACAAATTATCGTCATATTCACAAACCTGGAGACCCGGGACTATACGGCCAGTTCCTACAAGTTACATTGGTCCCGTGCGAGGTGTTCGTGCCTCCTATGGGGTCGTTTGGGGGATGGTTTGGGTTTTCACCCTTTAACGAGTTGTTTTTAAGTCTAAGTGTTGATTTTTGTAAATTATCGTCATATTCTCAAACCAGGAGACCCGGGACTACGCGGTCAGTTCCTACAAGTTACATTGGTCCCGTACGAGGTGTTCGTACCTCTTACCATTTGGGTTTTCACCCTTTAACAACTTGTTTTTAAGTCTAAGTGTTTATTTTTGCAAATTATCATCATATTCTCAAACCGGGAGACCCAGGACTACGCGATCAGTTCCTACAAGTTACATTGGTCCCGTGCGAGGTGTTCGTGCCTCTTACGGGGTCGTTTTGGGGTTGGTTTGGGTTTTCACCTTTTAACGGCTTGTTTTTAAGTTTCAGTGTTGATTTTTGCAAATTATCATTGTATTCTCAAACTGGGAGACCCGGGACTACGCGGTCGGTTCCTACAAGTTACATTGGTCCTGTGCGAGGTGTTCGTGCCTCTTACGGGTCCGTTTGGGGGATGGTTTAGGTTTTCACCCTTTAATGGCTTATTTTTAAGTCCAAGTGTGGATTTTTGGAAATTATCATCATATTCTCAAGCCGGGAGACCCGGGACTACGCGATCAGTTCCTACATGTTACATTGGTCTCGTGTGAGGTGTTCATGGCTCCTACGGGGATGTTTGGGGGCTGGTTTAGGTTTCACCCTTTAACGATCTATTTTTAAGTCTAAGTGTAATTTTTTTAAATTATCGTCATATTCTCAAACCGGGAGACCCGGGACTATGCGGTCAGTTCCTACAAGTTACATTGGTCCCGTGCGAGGTGTCCGTGCCTCTTACGGGTCCGTTGGGGGGCTAGTTTAGGTTTTCACCCTTTAACGACTTGTTTTTAAATCCAAGTGTTGATTTTTGTGAATTATCATCATATTCTCAAATCGGGATACCCGGGACTACGCGGTCAGTTCGTACAAGTTATATTGGTTCTGTATGAGGTGTTCGTGCCTCTTACGGGGTTGTTTGGGAGTTGGTTTGGGTTTTCACCCTTTAACGACTTATTTTTAAGTCTGTGTTATTTTTGCAAATTATCGTCATATTCTCAAACCGGGAGACCCGGGACCATGCAGTTCGTTTCTACAAGTTACATTGGTCCCGTGCGAGGTGTTCGTGCCTCTTACGGGTCCGTTTGGGGACTGGTTAAGGTTTTCACCCTATAACGTCTTATTTTTAAGTCCAAGTGTTGATTTTTGCAAATTATCGTCATATTCTCAAACCGAGAGACCCGGGACTGCGCGGTCAGTTCCTACAATTACATTGGTCCCGTGCGAGGTGTTCGTGCATCTTTAGAAAATTTATTGATTTAGAACGTTTATTGATTTTTTAAAATTTTGACATAGCTTCATTTGTTTATTATTTAAATCCAACCCATTTTAACATTTGAAATAAACTCAAGAGAAGCAAATTCCAAAACCAAACCACCAACAAATCCCTTCCACCAATTTAACTAAATAAGCTCATAAAGTTAGCCATTTTACATTTGGCTACTTGTCGCTATTTCAAACCATTTTTCTATTTAATGCTACTACAAATTTTAAGAGAATTTGAGACTTTGAGACTAACCAGATTTCATTTGCATTTTGATAGCCACCCGATGAACTTTTCGTGCCATGTCTTCTTGAAAGTATCCCATTTTGGTCCAACAATGTCTGCAAATTCTCAAATCTTCTATTCTGAGCGGCATTTAGTTGTTCATGAGATGATATCTTATCTTAAGTTTCTCAGCTCTTCATTATGAGATCGAGACTGTGCTATGACTGTTGAAGTGTCAGAAGACTTAGATTAGAAGGTTTGTCTTATAAAATACAGAAAGGATAAAAGGGGGAAAGAACTGAAACATACATGTGTATTCTTGCACTTATCATTCATCAAATCACCCTTTCTCTTACTCCAATGAGATGGCTTGAATAATTCCACGATGCTAGGTTTCACATCAGTTTCATGCTCCTGAATTCAAAATTAATGAATGAAAGAATATAACCATACTAGTTGATGATGCGGGTAAAACATGTCTAATGTGTACAATGTCAAGAATATTATTGTGACACACAAATTGAAATAAAATTTAGCAAGGGTAAAATCAATTTGATAACTATATAACAAATTGTGCTTCGGCAAGATAAAATATTTGGTGTCAATCCCAAACTTCTTAGACCCCTCATAGTGTGCTGTGTCGGCTTTGTTTTCTGAACAAAGAAAACATAAATATTTCACTGACATTGTAATTCTCATTTTAAATAGAAGTACCACATCCTATGTTTATTTATGTACGCATTATTACACGTGTATATAACTTACCAACGCAATACGAGACTTGTCCAAGAGCATCAATAAATGGCATTGACTCAATGTCTCATACTTCAAGCAAAAGTCCATTTTAACCCAACAAAAGTATGAAGCCCCTCATTGTGCCACAAGTTGCATATAGTTATTAATTTACCTATAGTACCAATTCTATGACACAAACATTAGGTGGACGTTCTTCCCAGTCCACCAGTATAGATGTTACACGTTCAATCCAATCTTGAATGGGATCCGTGATATAAGGTACAACCTGAACAAGGGAAGTAACATGTGTGTGGCCATCCCCAATCCTCTTCGCGCGGGCGGGTAGCGTGGAGGAAAGGATCCTTCGGGTCCCACGCGTCCCACTTGGGAGCGCTTCAGCTGGCGTCGTTTGAGATGTGGAAATGTAGAGAGATTCAGAGTCGCCAGTGTATTTTACTCAAAATAGACAAAAGAAAAAGGGGAAGCCATCCCGAATAATGGCATCCAAAGACATACTGGTGTGTGCAAAACCAAGATGATTCGAGAAGGGTTCGGAGGCTTAGTTACAAAATGGGAAGGTGTTAGGCACCCATTCCGCCCTTTCGGTCTCTCATGAATCTTTGCTATTTTCCTTTTGTTTCCCCCCGTGATATGTGTGCATGTGTATGTATAGAATGGAGGTAGGAATCCTCGACTTGTATCATGGAAAAGAAAAAGCGAGTCATCCGTAGAAAGATATAAGAATAATATTAAAAAAATAAGATTTACGCGATTACCCCTACGTTGATCGTTATAATGGAATGACAATGCATGTGGGGTAATACGTCACTAAGGGCAAGTATATAGAATACAAGAAGATTAGAGTAGATAGAAAGATGAGAGAAAAAGTGGGAAAAAATACTCGAGTCTCGGGTTTTACCCCGAGACGCCTACGTAGCCTATAAAGGCATCAAAGTCCACGTAGTTCGCATACAAAATGAGGGGTGGGGTTTATCTCATAAATCCAAATGGGGAATCTCTTATTTGTGAGTGTGTGTGTAGAAAAAGGGTTTTAGATTGTGAGAAAAGTATGGAAAAAGTGTGAGAATCCCTACTTGGAATTTATGAGCAAACCCTCTTTTCTTATTTTTTGGGTTTTATTTGTATGAACATAGGAGATATGCAATAATACTAAATAAAAAGTATATTAGGATGTGTGAGATGAGATAATAAAAGTGCTAAATAAGAAGACAAGTTATTGAGAATTTAAGATAATTTAAGAGAGAGTTTGAGAAAGTTGAACCTTCTTGAAGATCTTGAGCTTGATCTTGAATGTTGGAGAGCATCCCTTGCACTTGGATGATGATGGAGAGTGTCTAATTCACCAAGTTTGATGAAAAGGATGATGAAAAGTGGAAGTAAAAAGGGGATTTGGATGTTGAAATCACGCTGCCTTCGAGAGAGGTTTCTGGAATTCGTTCAGAGAGATTTTTATCAGATCTGGGCTCCCCTTGCAAATGAGGTGAAGGCCTCCTTTTATAGGCCTAGGTGAGTGCCGATCGGCATAGACCTGTTCCTGCCTATCGGCAGGTGCCGATAGGCAGGGTCCGGACCTGCCATTTGGTAGTGCGCTTCAGGCTTTTTCAGAATATCGGTCGCCGAGGGAAAACCATTGGTCATAATCACGCATGGGCCATACCGTTGGAAAGGTAATTCAGAGACCTTCGAAAGTCCTTTGGATCTCTCCCGGGTTTGAGAGTTGACTTTGGGTCAAATATGGCTCGGAAGAATTTGTCGGTGCATTGGACGGGGAATTGCTCGGACGCAAACAGATCGTTCGTCCGCATGGTAAGTAATAATCGTGCACAGGACGGACCGTTAGAAAGGTTAGGAGATTTACTTCGACATTCCAAAGAGTTTGACCCGATTTGGGGAGTTGACTTTGGTCAACGGGGCCCGGGAAGCATTCAGTGACCTCCCGGAGTTAAATGGATCGTTCATCCATATGGAAAGTCAAAATTGCTCACGGGGCGGACCGTTAGAACGGGTATTTAGTGCCCTTTGAAGATTAATTCAGCCTCGGTCAAGCTGAAGAGTTGACATAGGTCAAATAGAGCTCGGGAGCGCCCGGTGGCCTCTAGGTCAAGTTTCGGATGCAAAGGGATCGTTAGTCCACATGGTAAGTCGGAATCGCACACAGGGCGGATCATTGGAAAGGGTATTCAGTGCCCTTCGAAGATTCATTCAGTCTCGATCGAGATGAAGAGTTTGACTTTTGGGAAGTCAAACTGAGTCGGGGAGTTCCCAATGGCCTCCAGGTCAGTACTCGGGACATGACCTGGGTTTACGGTGATGAAGGGAGGTACTAGGGACCTAAGGAAAGTTAGGGGGTAACATAATGGGGTGTCTATAGAGCCCCTCGATGGGTAAGTTTGGAATAAATGATGACCGTTGAATAGACACCACATGATGCTTTTAAGGGAGTATGATCGATTCAGAAGGTCGAGGCTGATTCTGCAGACCTAAGGAGCGTGCTGGGGATGAATGATGATCGGAGGTATATGTCGATTTTGAGGGCTTGAAGTGGTGTTTGGAGAGGGTGACCAATTCTTTGGGTCAAAGCCAAATCTGCGGGCTTAGGGTAAAGGTCTAATAACCGAGGTCAATTCTGACCTAAAGAGTGGTGACGATCGAGGATCGAGGTCAATTCTGACCTAGCTCAGGTGATGATCCAAGATCGGGGCCAATTCTAACCCAAGAGTGGTGATGATCGAGGACCAAGATCAATTCTGACCTCACTCAGGTAACGATCCAAGACTGGGGCCAATTTTGACCCAAGAGTGGTGACGACCGAGGACCGAGGTAAATTCTAACCTAAATCAGGTGACGATCCAAGATCGGGGCCAATTCTAACCCAAGAGTGGTGACGATCGAGGACCGAGGTCAATTTTGACCTAACTCAGGTGACGATCCAAGACCGGGGCCAATTCTGATCCAAGAGTGGTGACGACCGAGGACCGAGGTCAATTCTGACCTAACTAAGGTGATGATCCAAGACTGGGGCCAATTCTGACCCAAGAGTGGTGACGACCGACGACCGAGGTCAATTTTGACCTAACTCAGGTGACTATCTAAGACCGAGGCCAATTTTGACCCAAGAGCGGTGACGACCGAGGACCGAGGTCAATTCTGACCTAACTCAGGTGATGATCTAAGACTGGGGCCAATTCTGACCCAAGAGTGGTGACGACCGCGGATCGAGGTCAATTCTGACCTAACTCAGGTGACGATCCAAGACCGGGGCCAATTCTGACCCAAGAGTGGTGACGACCGAGGACTGAGGTCAATTCTGACCTAACTCAGATGACGATCCAAGACTGGGACCAATTCTGACCCAAGAGTGGTGACGATCGAGGACCGAGGTCAATTCTGACCTAACTCAGGTGACGATCCAAGATCGGGGTCAATTCTGACCCAAGAGTGGTGACGATCGAGGACCGAGGTCAATTCTGACCTAACTCAGGTGACGATCTAAGACCGGGGCCAATTCTGACCCAAGAGTGGTGATGATCGAGGACCGAGGTCAATTCTGACCTAACTCAGGTGACGATCCAAGACCGGGGCCAATTCTGACCCAAGCGTGGATAAAGATTGGATTTTGATTCTGCTGGAGAAAGAGCTTTGTGATTTTGATCTGAGTTGGGGAGCTGATAGCTTGGGAAGCTTTTAGGAGACCTCGCAGGGGGGAATAACCTATTTTGGGTGCTGTAAGAGAATTTCGCCGGGGAAGCGATCAGGTGATCCTTAGGGATCCTCCGGAGCTTTGCCGGGAGGAGTTTTCACTTGGTTTTAGAGGATTCTGCTGGGTAAGAGGGGTTATGCTTGGGGGAATGCAAAATTTTCTTAATAAAGAGGCTTTAAATCCCTCCTAGGATTTTTGAGAATTTTCTGGGCATTTTTCGAAGCTTTCTGGTATTTTCTGGGAATTTATGTACGAAATTTGGGGGGGGTGCCGGTCGGCATGGTATGAGGGGTGCCATTCGGCAGTGGCACGGACTTTTGGGCTACCTCGGGAAGGCAAGGGGACAGTTGCAGCCTCTTCTGGATCTAGGAGAGTATTCATATGTGCGGCTGGTTGGTCTCAGACATACCTCTTTTTATTTCCCTTGGCGACTTTTGCGCCAATTCGGCTGAGCGCATGTCGTGCCCCCTCGGACCTCAAACTTCTTTCCAGTAGAAGATTTGACTGAGCGTCTGTGTCTGTTGCTTGGGTCTCTGTGGGAAAATCGGCGTCCGTCGACCCATCCCTCTCATTCTGTCGAGAAGGTTTGCCTTGTCCCCAAAGATTATATGAAGTGGTTGTGGAGGAAAGTAGTCAGGAAGATGTTGGCAGTGGAGACTGAACAAAGATAGTTTGTTTTATCTGACTCCATGGAAGGGGGTGTTGTGGTTTTTTCGAAGATAGTTAAGGCTCATCGATCCATGGAATGTTTACGGTACTCTATTCAGGCAGGGGAAACTCGGGGGCCTCAGGATGTAGATGATGAGGGTGCAGGCTCTTCTGGTAGCTGTGGGTAGGACTCCTGGGGAGTTTATTTGTGTGATAGGTGTGGGGATTTTATTTGGCTTTTTATGGTAGTGGGTAAGGGAGTTATCCATTCCTTTTTCTTATGTAATCCGTACTGTAATTTCTTATTAATGAAATAAATAAGTTTCTGATCATCCAGTTGTGCCTTTTGATGAATTTTGTATTTTGAATTATCTATACTGATCGCTAAGGCATACATAATCATTTTGTTCAAATAATTTTAGAATGAACCTATGTTCTCGGAGGTAAGAAAAGAATACTATTATGTGAAAAAGAAAGGGGCCGCACTCATGTGAGGTGCATGAGTTGACTACGTACCTTTGGGGTTTTTTGAAAATGTTTTAAAATAGTTTTTGTAGAGGATCAGGCCCACGTAGTTCTGGGTAGAGGGAAATGAAGTGTTTTTTTCTTTTTTTTTAGAATAGCAGGGGGATGAGAAGAGTCGTAGCGCATCGAGATTTTGGACTAGGGGTAGAATTTCTTGAGATGGTCCAGGTTGACTGGACGATCCATATCCTCCCCATCCAGGTCAGTGAGCATGGCGCCACGGCCGGATAAGATTTTTTTCACAATGTAGGGGCCGCTCCAATTGGGCTTGAATTTCCCTCTGGGGTCCCAGATGGGTTCTTCTATCTCTTGAAGGCTAAATCCCCCTCCCGGACACCGCGGTCCTTGACTTTTTTATTGAATGATCGCGCTATTTGGTGGGGTATCCCTGTATGTGGTAAAGAGCTTTTAATATTCTTTTTATGTGGTCAAGACGGCTTTGGCACCAGTCTTCTTCACTAACCTTGCCTTCGAGCATGACGCGTAGCGAGGGTATTTCCAGCTCCACAGGTAGGACTGCTTCCATGCCGTAGACTAGGGAGTACGATGTAGCCCTAATAGAGGTTCGGATTGAGTTTTGATAGCCCCAGAGGGCGTATGGGATCTGTTCGGCCCAATCCCTACAACTTTTGGTTATCTTGCTGATGATGGCTTTGAGGTTTTTGTTGGCGGCTTCTACTGCACCATTGGTCTGAGGTCGGTAGGGAGAGGATTTATGTCTCTGGATCCCATACTCGTTGACTACTTCTGTGAATTATGCTTCGAAATGCAACCCGTTATCTGATACCACCTCGTGCGGGACCCCATATCGGCAGATAATATTTTTCTTAAGGAATTTAACCACTTTTTTGGCATTCAATACTGCGTATGACTCAGCCTCGACCCATTTGGTGAAGTAATCGATGGCAACCAAGATGAACTAATGTACGTTTGAAGCCTTTGGTGTAACCTTCCCTATGATGTCGATACGCCAGGTGGAGAACGGCCAGGGGGTCATGTTGTATAATTCTCGTGGAGGCAAGTGTTGAAGATTGGATAATTGTTGGCAATTGAGGCACCTTCGGACATAGGCGGTGCAGTCCTGGATCATGGTGGTCCAGTCGTAGCCCTGTCGGATGATCTTCTTGGCGAGCATGTGACCATTCATGTGGGGTTCGCATTCCCCACTGTGGATTTTCTGCATTATTTTCTCAATCTCAGCCCCTGCGATGCAGTGCAGATGAGTTCCATCAAAGTTCCTCTTGAGTAGAGCTTTATAATAGATGATGTACTCGGCGACCAGTCTTCGAAGGGTCATTCGATCTTTCTTGTTGGAACCCTCGGGATACCTACCATGTTTGAGGAGGCACCAGATATCATAGTACCAATAATCGGCTAGTTCGGGATCTTTGGTGGAGACAAGCTCAATATAGTAGCAATGGGTCGGTTTGTCTTGCTTTTGAACTAGGAAGGGGGTCATTGTTATTCTTTTGGGCATGTCGACTATGGAGGCCATGGTGGAAAGAGCATTGTCTAGGTTATTCTTTGCTCGGGCTACGTAATGGAAGGTGATATCTCGGACTTGGGAGGCTAACTCTTCTAATTGGGCATGAAAGGATTGGAGCTTTTCGTCCTTGACTTTCCACTTTCAGAGCACTTGACCGATGATAAGGGCAGAATCCCCGTAGACATCAAGGTATTGAATACCTTTCTTGAGAGCAACCTTGAGGCCCACTGGGCATGCATCATATTTCGTCATGTTGTTGGTGCAAGGGAAATCCAATTTTATGGCTATGGGAGTGTGGGAGTCATCTGGGGCGATCAGAAGTATCCCAATGCCATATCCCTTTTTATTGGCAGCACCGTCAAAGAACATTTTCCATCGAAGGCGGTCTTGAGTGGTGCAGAGGATATTTTCATCTGGGAATTCGGGGATCCGGACATCTGCTTCGTCTATGGGGTAATCAACGAGGTAGTCAGAGATGGCTCTTCCTTTAATAGCTCTCTGTGTGACGTACATGATATCGAACTCGTTTAGGAGCATCAACCATCGGGCCATTAGGCTGGATAAGGTGGGTTTCTCAAGCAGGTATTTGATGGGATCCATTTGGGATACAAGTTTGATGGGGAAGACGAGAATGTAGTGTCATAACTTTTGGGTGACCTAGACAAGTGCGACACATGCTTTTTCCAAGGCAGTGTAGTTGACCTCTTACCCGACCAATTTGTGACTGACATAATATATGTCTCTTACTTTGCGGGAGTCTTCAAGATATTGGGCTACCAAAGCCCCAGCTACAGTGTTGGTTATGGTTAGGTATAGGAGCAAAGGGAGACCATACTGTGGTGGCATGAGCATTGGAGGTTGGGTCAGGTATTGTTTGATTCGGTCAAAAGCTTCTTGGCAGGCCTCTTTCCAAACCTTGGTTGAATCCTTTCAGAGGAGCTTAAAGATTGGTTCATAGATGGGGGTTAGCTGGCTGATGAACCGGATGATGAACCGGCTGATATATTGTAATTTCCCAAGAAAACCTCGGACTTCTTTCTCTGTTCGGGGCGGTGGCATCTCAAGTATGGCCTTTAGCTTTGCAGGATCTGCTTCTATCCCCTTTTCGCTGACCATGAATCCCAAGAGTTTTCCCTTTGTAACGCCGAAGACACACTTTTATGGATTAAGTCGCATTTGATACCGTCGTAGTCGTTCGAAGAACTTTCAGAGAGTGGGAACATGACCCTCTCAGTTTTGGACTTGATAATCATATCATTTTCACAGACCTCGACCTCTCTATGAATCAAATCATGCAGGATGGTTGTGGCAGCCCATTGGTAGGTAGCCCCAGCATTCTTGAGACCGAATGGCATAACAGTGTAGCAAAAGGTTCCCCATGGGGTGACGAATGCAGTTTTTTCTTGATGGTCGGGGTGCATCTTAATTTGGTTGTATCCAGTAAACCCATCGACAAAAGACTTGAGAGCATGACTGGCTGTGTTGTCCATGATCGTGTCGATATTGGGTAGCGAATAATCATCCTTTGGAGAAGCTTTGTTTAAATATCGGTAATCTACACACATTCGAACCTTCCCTCTGGATTTCGGCATAGGTATAATGTTGGCTAGCCGTGTGGGATATTCGATCACCCTAATGAAACCCACGTTTAACTGTTTGACCACCTCTTCTTTGACCTTGAGCGACCATTCGATGCGGAGTTTTCTTAATTTTTGTTTAACCGTCTTGTAATCTGGGAGAGTGGGGATCTCGTGTTAAGCTATTTCAGGATCAATACTGGGCATATCATCATAGGACCATGCGAAGACATCTACGAACTCCTTCAGAAATTCTTTGAGTTATGCACGCTCATGCTCGTTAAGGGTGGCCCCCATCCTAATCTCGCGCAGGTGCTACTAGAACCGAGATTAATAACAATAGTCTCTTCTTCATTAACTTGAACGCGATAATGTTGTTTATTATTAACCTTATTTAGATCAGTTAAGAATTGTTCATTTGCAAAATCATCATCATCAAAAGTTTGATTAGAATTCAAGCAGTTAATGTAAGGCACAACAAGATACTCAAAATCTTCATTTATTTCATTGATAGGAAAAACATCATTGAGAACCTCATCAAAAGAGGTCTCGATTACATTTGAGCAATGATAGATAACAGAAGAAGAAATAGGGTAAACATTGGGGTCAGGGGAGATTTCACGAGGTAGAACTGGCGTAGCATGCCAGTTGAGGAGAGGTGTATCAGTAGCTTTAATCAAACGGGATGGGTCCATTGATGTAGTGCCTGAATGAACCATGCAGAGTGCCAGCCCCAGTGTCTGTAAGTTAAAGGAATCTTTGGAATCGCCTTCCTCATTCTCTTCGGCATCTTTAATGAGCGGTTGTACTTGGTGTGGGAAGCTTTCGACCCATGGGTAGCTATCTTAGAAAAAGATCTCCATTCACGACCTCATCTTCTTATCTGTGTGGTCATACCATGGTTCTGGAAAACCACAAAAGGAGAAGTCCTTGCCTTCTTTGATGCATCGTCCATTTAAGGAGTCTCCTGAGATAGTTCGGTTGCAGTCTGATCTTCTCTTTGGTCGAGACTGGCGGATCGTTCTGAGCTCTTGTTCTTATGGTTGATACCCTAAGCCATAAGGAGGGAAAGCTTTTTTCATATCGATGGGCTCGATTATCCCTTGCTGTCTTTGCCCTAACCCCAGTCCGGGCAGGAAGTGCATGTTTCTGAACATTTGAATCACATTGACATTGCCATGAGGGTTATATTCTGGTCAAACCCTTTCTTTGAAACTGTCCCCTGCCCGGAGTAGGAGTGGCTCAACTCGGAATCCTGATAGGAGCATATCATTTGACCCGTGCTGTATCTCAATAATTGGACTGCTGGTGCTTGCCCCCTCGGCATTTTCTTTGTCGCCCAAAATGGTGATGACTCCCCCGTCGATGAAAAACTTCAATTTCTGGTGGAGTGAGGAAGACACACCCTTGATACCGTGGAGCTAGGGGCGTTCGAGCAACAGGTTGAAACAGGCTGGGATATCTATGACTTGGAATTCAACGACGGGGTTTATAGGGGCAACCCCTATTGCAAGTTTTATGGACCCCATCACCTCACGACGGGTATTATCGTAAGCACGCACAGCGGCAGAGGTTGGAGCGAGGTTGCTTTCTTTCAGGCCTAAACACTTGAAGGTTCTCAATGGGCAAACATTTAAGGCGAATCCGTTATCGACAAGGGAGAGTGGAACAACCTTCCCCATAAATTCGATGGAGATATTGAGTGCATGATTGTGATTTGGCCCAATTCTGGGGATTTCTTCTTGAGAAAATAATAGCATTCGGGTAGAGGTTAAGGATCTGACCAGATTTACCGCTTATTCTGGTGTGGTAGATGGAGGAACTATGCGTCCAGTGAGCAGCTTGATTAAAGCATTTCTGTGCAGCTGGGAATACATGAAAAGCCCCCATAGAGTGATGTTAGCTTGGGTTTTCTTCAGTTGATCGAGGATCTTTCTCTCCTCGATGGTCATCTCTGGCATATGAAGGTTTTCAACGCCCTTCCCTTTGTCATTTGTTGGTAGTGAGCTTGGAGCCTGGTAATGTCTCCCTGATCTGGTCATGTGATTTACTGAAGAAGGGAAGAAATGCTTCAAATGTTTCCTCGTCAATATCAGGTGGTTCTGCCACCCTATTTATTTCTCCGAGGAGTTCTTCAAATGATATCATCCCACATATGTCGACTACTGGGCCAGCTCTTCCTGAAGCTTGTTCTTCACTCGAGTCTTTGAATTCTTCCCCCATCCGGTGGTGGAAACTCTGTCTTTCAATGTAAAGTCGATGCATTCCATAACTTCAACGGTTCTTCATATAAGTTCTCCCATTCCGTGGGGATATGTGTGATTGAAGGGACCAAGCGACCTTGTAGCTTCAAAGTATCAAGTAACCTGGTGATACAGTAAATGCTATTGGTTTTCCCGAATAATTCTGCCATAGTCTGGACAACATCATCTAGGCTGACCTCGTCGGTTGGTACCACCCACTTGTCTGAATCTCGAGCCCACTTTCGTGCCTCCAAGAACAGTGTGCTGAACTTCTGGCAATCGATGACCATCTGTGAGGGAAATTTCATCCCGAACTCTAGGAGTTGGTTTAACACGTCTGACAATTCCATACTTCCATTTTCATAACGGGTACGGACAGCGATACATGCTCTGGTAAGGAGTGACAGTGCCTGATCTACGAGGCTAGTAGGGTGTAGGAGGAAATATGGGCAAGTTTGAAGAGGTTTAGGAGAGTATATGGGTGTGATTTGTGTTGAGGGAACGAAATCTGGGTTTTCTTCCAAGAAGATGGCAATGGTGTGATTTGGGAGTGGGTTGTGAGTAGTGTTTAGCTTAGGATTGGTTGGTGGGGCGATGGTACCCCGGTCAATGAGATCTCGGATTATGTTCCCAAGGTGAAAGAATTGGTCAGTAGTATGGACGGCAGTTTGGTGGAAGGCACAATGAGCATCGGTCTTGAAGTTTCTTGGGAGTGGGTTTGAAAATGGACGTGGAGCCAAGGGTTTGATGAGGTTTCAGCTTAACAGGGCTTGGTAAAATTTAGAGAGGTGAGCATGGAGCTCAGTGTATTCCCTTCGGATGGGGGCAAGGCGACTTTCTGGTGCCCATGATGTGGTTGGTTGAGAGATGTTATTGATGGTCGAAACGGTAGCACTGGCAGGCTTGTCATACTTTCTAGGGGTGACCTGTCTGAACACCTTCTTTGGTTCAACCTCTATTTTAACGAGGCTCTCCTCGATTTCCACTCCAGCCTCTCTGAGAGCTCGAAAGTGGGGATAGTATTGTCCTCCCATCGTCGCTCGAATATGGGGTAAGAAGTTTTTCTTCACTATGTTGACCTATTTTTCTTCAGATGGCCGATTGGTCATGGTAGCTGCTCGCTCTCTCCACCGAGTTATGAAGTTACTGACTGATTCTCCTGTATTCTGTTTGAGCAGCTTGTATTTGTACTATGACATGAATTTTTGGGCTACATCCTCCCAGCTATGGATTCTAGATTCCTCAAGAGATAACAACCATCGGAGGGAACTATCCTTCAAAGTTTGCTGAAACAATTGGGCCATCACTTCTTCAGAAGCCCCTAGTAGAGTCATGGAACGATGAGAACTGCGAAGATGAACAATTGGGGGTCCACTCCCTCCGAACTTCTCGATATTTGGCATCTTAAACTTCTCGGGCAACCTCACTTTAGGATAAGGAGACATGTGGGTGTAGTCCATGTAATTCCCATAGATCCTGACTTGGTAAAACTTCTTGGTGAGCATCTTAAGATCCTCTTTGAATTTATTTAACGTCTCTTCCTTTGGATCAGCGACCACAGGCAGGTTAGCCATAGGCTGGGCAATGTTTAGCATTAGAAGCTGGGCAGGTGACGGTCCATTGGCAGGAGGGGCACGTGGAGCGTGCTGATGTTCTTTCGGAACCCAGATAGGCTCGGGTGGACCCATAGCACGAGGGAATAGGGCCTCGGGCTCTTGAGGAATAGGAATTTGGTTTTGTTGCATTTCTTGGACCTCGGTTTGGAGGTTGTCAATCTTGGACACGAGCTGAGCTAGGACTGTCGTCAGATCCGGCTGTATGGCTGGGGCTTGATCTGTATTCTCTATAGAAGATGGATGGATTACGGACTGAGAAGAAGTAGTAGAAGAGCGGATAAAACTACGGGGTGATTTGACTAAAGACCGAAGCCAATAGGGAGCCAGACCAAGGGTTTGCGATCGACCTGAGAAGGCGTAGGATGAGATTTTTTTAAAAAAGGAAGAATTATTTTTGGATTTTCGATAAAGAAGGGATAAATGTTTTTGGATTTTTGATAAAGATGGGAGAAATGTTTTTGGAGACGGAACTCAGCATTATTATTATGATTTCACTTGTATTTAATTCTCCTAAATGCAATGTCGGACAGGACCCGAGCCTGGAGAAGTGGAGGTCTTAATATATGTAAAGCTACAGTTTGGACTTGGAACCAGGCTCACGGACAGAGCCCCATTTTAAAAATGAACAAAAATTGGGCGGCAGGTCAACCCGGAATTTGGGTAGAGTTTCGAGTTGAAACCGACAATCTAAAGTGTGTGTCCTAGGTCTGACACCTATATGCGGGTATGCAGTTGGTTGGGTGAATCGGCAGGGGTTCCCCCCTTTGGTGTGACTTCCACGATATACGTCTTGATCTAGAGGGTAATCGGTACGTGTGGAAAATCTATTTGATATACCTGAGTGTACGTGAATTGCCTCACCATATACCTCGTGGGGACGGTAAGTGTGAGAGCGAATTCGATATACTCGACGTACGTGAACGAATTTCCTGCAATATACCTCCCGTCATGACTTCGATCAAGAGGTACGATGCGGGGGAACCATTCGATATATGTCGAAGGTACTTGGCTAATGGAAGGCGAGAGTCATATAGCTTAGGCTAACTGTGACCTGTCGGACCAGCGCCCATCACGAAGTGACCCTCCAGTTACTGGGTAAAATTTGGTCAATATCAATGCTCTTTGGTTATGTCGTGTGAATCATGCATGATTATCTTATTAGTATCTTATGATGATAATGACTTTCTTGATTATGCCAAACAGGGAGAAAAGTACAAGTACCCCAAAAGGTACACCAAGTATGGATGGGTGATGCGTGCAACATGGGGATATACATGTGATCCTAGGTGCACGTGGTGTGAAGTGTATATGGAGAAATTTCTACAAGTGTGTGAACATAAGCATAAGCATGGGATACATATGAGAAAGGGCAACATGCAAATATAGGGGGAAACATAAGCAAATATAGCATTCATGTAAATAGAGTCAAGCCCATAAACAAAAACACATATCCCAATTGGAGTCGCCACTGTGGCCATCCCCGATCCTCGTCGCGCGGGCGGGTAGCATGGGGGAAAGGATCCTTCGAGTCCCGCGCGTCCCTCTCGGGAGCGCTTTGGTCGGCGTCATTTAAGATGTGGAAATGTAGAGAGATTCAGAGTCGCCAGTCTATTTTACTCAAAACAGACAAAAGAAAAAGGGGAAGCCACCCCGAAGGATGGCATCCAAAGACATACTGGTGCGTGCGAAACCAAGATGATTCGAGAAGGGTTCGGAGGCTTAGTTACGAAATGGGAAGGTGTTAGGCACCCATTCCTCCCTATCGGTCTCTCATGAATATTTGCTATTTTCCTTTTATTTCCCCCCGTGATATGTGTGCATGTGTATGTATAGAATGAAGGTAGGAATCCTCGACTTGTATCATGGAAAAGATAAAGCGAGTCATCCGAAGGAAGATATAAGAATAATATTAGAAAAATAAGATTTATACGATTACCCCTACGTTGATCGTTACAATGGAATGACAACGCATGTGGGGTAATACGTCACTAAGGGAAACTATATAGAATATAAGAAGATTAGAGTAGATAGAAAAATGAGAGAAAAAGTGGGAAAAAGGACTCGAGTCTCGGGTTTTACCCCAAGACGCCTACGTAGCCTATAAAGGCATCAAAGTCCATGTAGTTCGCATACAAAATGAGGGGTGGGGTTTATCCCATAAATCCAAATGGGGAATCTCTTATTTGTGAGTGTGTGTGTGTGTGTGTTGAAAAAGGGTTTTAGATTGTGAGAAAAGTATGGAAAAAGTGTGAGAATCCCTACTTGGAATTTATGAGCAAACCCTCTTTTTCTTGTTTTTTGGGTTTTATTTATATGAACATAGGATATTTGCAATAATACTAAATAAAAAGTATATTAGGATGTGTGAGATGAGATAATAAAAGTGCTAAATAAGAAGACAAGTTATTGAGAATTTAAGATAATTTAAGAGATAGTTTGAGAAAGTTGGACCTTCTTGAAGATCTTGAGCTTGATCTTGAATGTTGGAGAGCAACCCTTGCACTTGGATGATGATGGAGAGTGGCTAATTCACCAAGTTTGATGAAAATGATGATGAAAAGTGGAAGTAAAAAGGGGATTTGGATGTTGAAATCACGTTGCCTTCGAGAGAGGTTTCTGGGATTCGTTCAGAGAGATTTTTATCAGATCTGGGATGCCCTTGAAAATGAGGTGAAGGCCTCCTTTAATAGGCCCAGGTGAGTGCCGATCGGCATAGACCTGTTCCTGCTTATCGGCAGGTGCCGATAGGTAGGGTCGGGAACCTGCCATTTGGTAGTGCGCTTCAGGATTTTTTGGAAAATCAACCGCCGAGGGCAAACCGTTGGTCGGAATCACACACGGGGAATACCGTTGGAAAGGTAATTAAGAGACCTTCGAAAGTCCTTTGGACCTCTCTTGGGTTCAGGAGTTGACTTTGGGTCAAATATGGCTCGGAAGCATTTGTCGGTCCATTGGATGGGGAATTGCTCGGACGCAAACGGATCGTTCGTCCGCATGGTAAGTCTGAATCGGGCATGGGGAAGACCGTTGGAAAGGTTAGGAGATGTACTTAGACATTCCAAATAGTTTGACCCAATTTGGGGAGTTGAATTTGGTCAACTGGGCCCGGGAAGCATTCGGTGACCTCCCGGAGTCAAACGAATCGTTCGTCCACATCGAAAGTCAGAATCACGCATGGGGCGGACCGTTGGAAAGGGTTTTCAGTGACATTTGAATATTCATTTAGCCTCAATAGAGATGAAGAGTTGAGATAGGTCAAACAGAGCCCGGGAGTGCCCGGTGGCCTCTCGGTCAAGTTTCGGACGCAAAGGGATCATTCGTCCACATGGTAAGTCGGAATCGCGCACGGGGTGGACCGTTGGAAAGGGTATTCAGTGCCTTTCAAAGATTCATTCAGTCTCAATCGAGATGAAGAATTCGAATTTTGGGTCAAACAGAGCCGGGGAGTGCCCGTTGGCCTCCAAGTCAGTACTCGGGACATGACCTGGGTTTACGATGATGAAGGGAGGTACTAGGGACCTAAGGAAAGTTTTTGCGATAACAGAATGGGGTGTATGCAATGTGAGTACATGAATATAAGTGATTGAATAATATAATGGATACATTTCAGCAACAATGAATGAATCATAACAGTTTTTTCAAGATAATCCCCCTTTCTCTCTTTATTAATGACAGACTAACAGAGAAGAAAAGTAGTCAATACAATAACTCAAAAAAACACCAACATTGCACTAAACACTTCACCTTGAATTGCAGTTATACAAGCGTCAACACCAATTTTTTTCCACTAAACACTTCACTTTGAATTATAGCTTATGTTAGTATTAATTAAAAGCATAATCAACAAATTTTGCAAAAGACAAACACGCAAATTAAAAATAAACATACCTAAGCAAATAACCTTCGTCATTCCCTAAAAATAAACATACCTAAGTAAATACGATATCCATATGAACAACCCAAAAGCCATTCCCTAAAATGGCATTTAATTCAAAAAAAATACGAAGGCAAAAGCACACATCTTATAATGAATACAATCAAGACTTTATAATATTACAAACACTCAAGGCACACATTCCGACATCATAAGTACATACATTTGTTATCCCGTATTAGCCCAGTAGATCACAATAAAACTTTTAATGTATTATATACTTTTTTAATAAAAAAAGAGCCGTAAGGATAACATATAAAGCAATCCAAATGCATGTATCAAACAGAGTACCACCACTACAACCACATATCTGCCAAACTAAGAATCAATAATTGCACATACACTAATTTAAGCTAAAACTAACTTTGATTACGAATTAATATAAACGATCCTCATATAAAAACGTATAAAAATACATATAGGCATCTACATTTTACATTCGTATACGTTTGTGTATAATATGTATGTGGTTGCGAAATTTCAAGAGAGGCAAGATTAAATAGAGTAAAAGATCGGTTAAGAAACACTTAAAAAAATCTACCCTGATTATGCTATGAAATTATCTCGCCACCTTATAAGTTGCAACACCTGTCCTGATATCATTCTTAGTGGGACGAGTGGGTACACGATCTATAGATAGTTGAGATCGTAATTTATATATATCTAAATCGTATTGCATATAGATATTCAATACGCACTATGATTTTGAGTTCTCTTTTTCGATTTAAATTTATCAGAATTTTAAAAATCATATAAGAGTCGATAGAATCAAATACAAAGCGTAGACTGCAAATGGATACAAATTAAAACAAACCAATGAAGATGTTCTGTTTTCTTTCTCATTAAAGACATTCAAATGGTTGGGGTTTGTGATCTTTGCGCTCTCTTGTCGTTGAAGATCAGTTCTATATGCAAGAAGTAAAGAGAGAGAATGAGGTTACCTAGAGGGACGAGTGGAGAGAGATGTGCTGAGAGAGGGAGCTGCGCTGATGGAGAGCTGATCGGCCGAAGAGAGAGAGAGCTGAACGGAGAGGTTAAAGCAGAGAGAGGGGTGAGCGGGGCGATCGGGAAGATAGAGCGGGCTACCAAAGTCTCGATTTAGGAAATTTTTTTTGGGCGTTTTATATTTTAGTGAAGTGTGTTTAATTTTGGCACACTTTAAAACAGTGCCAAATTTTGGCACTGTTTTAAGGTGTGCCAAATTATCTTTAAACCGTGCCAAAATCTGGCACAGTTTTAAACTTTGCCAGATTTTTAATATCAGGGTGTGCCAAAATTTTGTTTTTAGTGTAGTGTTAGAACCCTTTATTCTTGCACATTATAGTATTCTCATGCCCGTTAATTCTTATATTTAAGACCATATATTATTGTACAACCTTTATTCTGTCATTTATATCGTGAGGTATATTGGAGCTTTTATAGGTATTATGGATGCATAGTGTGAAGTTGGATACATTTCGAGAAAGTTCCATCGTAAAATGCAACTTCAAGGAAATTTTGGTCTTTTCAAACTCCATATTTTGGATGGTAAAAATTACCAACATATAGATCATCAAATTATCTTCGTGTGGCTACTGATAGTGCACCATTCTGATCCCAAATGAGGAAGTTAAGGTCGTTTCTAAAAAGTTTTATCATATTCTTCTACTTCAAGGGTAATTTTGTAATTCCATATTGCACAATTTAGAGGCTTTCAAAACATATATAATTGAATTATCTTCTCTTGGGTTCCAATCGTGCATCATTTCAAGCCCGTATGAAGATTTAATAGTCTTTTCCATATGACGTGTCAAAATTGGATTGGAGTGAGAAGAGGGCTGCTAATAGCCCAATACTTATTTTTAACTCAAGGCTGACTTGTCCCTTATAGAGATCAACCTAGATTTTCCTATACACTTATGCAAATTAATATTTTTTTGTTTTATTTTTCTTTTTTGTATTTTTATTTAGGGGTATAAATAGAAAATGAGGGCTTTTATTTTAGGGATATAGGTCATATTAGGGAGATATTTTTGGGAGTGAGAGATTCTCTTTCTTTCTTAGGGTTTAACCCATTTGTGTATGTAAGTATTATTATTCATCTTCTTCCCCATTTATATAAGGTTCCATTATTATTTCAAGCTTTGTTAATTAATTTCTTTCATAATTTCTTATTTTCCTACTTACCTGCTTTCAATACATCCTTTAAATATACGCTTTTCAATGCCATGTAGCTAGTTTATTTAGGTTAAAATTGATTGAGCTCAACTTGGATTAATTTGGTTTCTTTGCTTTGGTGATAGATTAGTTTTGTTTAAATGGGTTAGGTTGTTATTGATTTTATGCCTATATATATGCGTCATATATATGACCCTGCGTGCATAATTTTTAAAATATTTGTTGACTCCGAAATCATAGTAGGCGTTAATGAGAAATTAGGGGGTGACAACTCTAGATTTAATTAATTGACGATATGAAATTTACTCTTGATAAACTTGTCTTCCTATGTAACGATTTATACTAATTAACTCGAGGTGAGGACTATTATTCTCAATCTATAGTTTTTACTCATTTTTTAGTATTAGTTTCAGTACATGCCTAGATTAATCTTGTGTTAAAACATTATATTTTACACTTTACTTGAGAAATATTAAATGAATTAAAGTCTAGGACCCATTCCCAATAAATTCGATACTCGGACTAGCCGTTATACTCCTGCAAAGAGTGTAGTCATATTTTAGGTTTTTTGTATTGTGGTGGGAAACTATGACACCCCACCTATTCTAATACCAGTTGACCATACCTTTATTAAATTAAATGGGAATCATATATGATTTCATTCTTAGCGTCACTATTGAAAACCAATTAATCAACTAATAACCAATTAAATCCGGTATCAAACCTTAAATATTATTAACATGCATACATACCACCATTTAACAGTATAAATATAAACATTCACAAAGACAGAAACACAAGTATACAGATGGCATAAATAATAAGCCGACTAAACCATCGACGTCTTGAATACAATAATCCAAATGTTAAATGAAATATTGTAAACAAAGTCTAATAATAAAAATATCTGACTGCGGGCGACATGCCCAAGAGAAATACTGAAATAACATCCTAACTATATAGAATGGTAGAAGGTGTCTAATCGAATCCTTCATGCATCCACAACTGCTGCCGCATCGTCTGGCTGGAATGAAAAGCAAATCTTGGCGTCCCTATGGTTGAGCGCCTAAAAGGTTTTGAAAATATTTTTGATATGGGTCAGTGCCCAAAACAATTTAAAAAATAGTTGCAAGTATTTGAATGCAATAATTAATATGCAGCAATAATTATTCATCATCATCTGGTGTGGCACTCACATGAGATTATCCTCACCCCACATCTACAGTTCACACCTAATGCATTTATTTTAATTACATTATTATGCTACCCCGCCTAAGTAGTCTAGACATTCTTAATATAATCTAATATGCCAAACCTTTAGCCCAATTGTGCTACTCATATTTTATTTTATTTATGATGTAGCTATCATATAAGCTATAACGTAGTATTTCTCAGTTGTATTCATACTGTTACATAAGCAACGTAACTATACACTAGTTATAATTAAGTGTTCATACATTCATTTAAGTACACTTATACATATAACACTCTTTTATACGTATATACATAGAATCCATGAAATGGCCTCCTGAATGCATCCCTAATATACTATTAGGCATCAGTTACATCACGTACCACCCCTGGGCCACCGAGCCAGAATCTCACCACTAATCCCAAATCGCAAACACGTACTGGAGGCGATCGTAAACATATATCAGTGGGTCATAACCATAGCATATTACTCCAAATGGACTCGAAACTTACATATCCTCACATACATATTGTGGTCATGCAACAGTACTATGACCTGGGAAAATGACCCAACACCTGTCAGTCAATGCTAGGGTAGACCACCCACTACACGCAACCTCACATAGACATATGTATATATACTGATTTCACTCAATATATATATATATATAAGTCGGCTACTTACGTAATCTATCTCGTAGCACTAGCCTACCAAATCCACAAACTCTATCCCGACTTCCCGATCTTACCTAATTATTCATTTACTTATTGTCTAACTCTTTAAATTTATACTTCTGGACAACATGCTATTATATCCAAGAACTAGCATAATTATTCCCAAAATCCTAACCCAATTTTTTGATTTCACCGGAGTGCGGTCATTCACTTATTCACCTAACTTATTACCCGAAATCCATCCCGAATTAGCCTATGTCCCTTCCTAACCTTCCCTCTAAATTACTAGAAGTCTAACTCCATCCCCGAACCCAATATAGAATGCTGGATCCTCAAATGGTCCAAGAAAACAGTGCAAGGAAAAGGAGGTCAACCAGTCAAATCGAACCGATTCGCTCCCCCCAGCGAACCGATTCGGTTTGCTGGGCTATCAAAATGAACTTTAGATGGGATTTTTCCCTTTCCTTCACTAGTTCTAACCTTCATGAAATATCAAAGTATGATTACTAGTCCATTCCGAAACATAATTCAACAGGTTTCTATGTAAAATTCATCCCGAACAACATCTAATTCATAAAATCAATGAATTTATATCAAGATTCATGCATGGTTAAAATCCTAATCTCAAGATTCAATCTTTTCTTTTATAGATCCATCAAGAACTCATATTTTCCATTCTAATCACATCATATTTATCATATTCTCTTCATCATATTTATCTTGAATATTTACTTTATTCAAAACCCAATTTTGCATGGTTCTCCCAACCCAAAATTGTATTTTTCCTACACTAATTAGCATGAATATTTGAAAGTACATAATAATCAATAAATCAAGTTAAATACTTGCCACTTGCCATGAGAGTGATGGATTTATGGTATTTCTTCTGTAATTCCTTTCTTGACAATGATCTCCACCCCGTAAGCACTTGATCTTCACCCCACATATTTGTCTCTTTACTTTTCTCTCTTTTCTTCAATCCCTATCCTATTGGGTGTATGTATAGCTTATCCTTATATCCACCTTACTTAAATATAAATATAAACACTCAAAGTCTCGAAATTTAGTTATCCCTCATATATAAAAAGACCCGAATACCCTATTATGGCTCCCGTTTAGCCTTAAAAGCCACCGGAACCTAACTGTAACCCCGGGTACCTATTTCAAACTATTTCGACCCATTTAGGACGATTGGCACACTCAAAATTACCATCCGAGTTATGTAATATTAATTTTCCTCTCATGCTCTATCGGACTCTTTTTGCGTATCCCGAATGAGATACTGATAAACCCATCGCTTTAACTAACTTACGACGCAATATCATTTAACATGTTTTTATTTACTTATCACACAAGTAAATATAAATACACATTAATACTTTTATTATATAATTAATATTTATTTAAGTTACTTTATTTCTTGGTTTAATTAAAATTACGTGCACACATGTAATTTAAAATGCTCTAAAAATACGGGGTGTTACATACTTCCCCACCAATAATGGAATTTTATCCCCGAAATGCGGACATACTTGGTAAAATGAGCTCCGAATATTTTCCTGCATGTCATTCCTCACGCTCCCAAATCGACTCATGATAACATTGTGGGGGTCCCCACTGTACACGCACTAATGGTGCCATATTGACCGAAGTCCTACTCACTACGGCCCAAAATGGCAACAAGTTTCCTCTAACACTATATGATGATATAGTACGTCATTCCTAAGATATCTCCTTGATGACGATAGATGAAACATATCGTGAAACCATTGAAAATTCTCAGTAAGATGAGACTATATACAAGCGGCCCAACCCTCTCGATAATGGGGAAAGGGTCCACTTACTTAGGTGCCAACTTCCCTTCTTCACAAACTGCATCGTTACCTTCATAGGAGATACACATAATAACACTTGGTCACCCACATCAAATGACAGTGTCTCTACTTTGTGTCGTTATGAGTTTTCTACCTGTCCTGAGCTATTCGTATACAACCCCAAATAAATTCATTCCTCCTCGATGTATCCTGAATCACGTCCGTCTTGAGAAGCTTGTTATACTTTATCTCTAACTAACTAGAGGGTGGACGACGAGGTCTCATGTACAAAGACTAAAAAGGTGCCACACCAATAGTAAGCTGGTATGATTTATTACAGGTAACTATACTAATGGTAAATACTGCTTCCAACTACCCTTAAAGTTCAGAATACACATCCTCAGTCGATCGTCCAACATCTTATTCACCCTCCCCATTTGCCCATCGATTTGTAGGTAATATGCCTTTCTAAAACACAACTCCATACCCATCGCCTCCTAACAACTCTACCAGAGGTGGGACACAAAAATCTTATCCTGATCCAAAACAATATTGGGCAGCACCTTGTGCCGAATCACTCTCTTTCTACATTGACATGTTGGGAACACTGCCTGATCGTGTAATTCCCCGAACTAGTAAGAACTGATCCACCTCAATCAATCGATCCTAATAACCTAGAGGGAATCTTGACCCTTACACGATGTTGATAAACCAAAATGAACTCCATCAGTATACACTTGTATTCCTTCACTAAAATCTCCAATTATTGTAAAACTCTGGTTGATCGCCTAGGGTCAACCTTCTCCATATTACGGGTGGTGCACCTGGAGACAAAATTTGCTATGTATCACTCCACACCAACCGACACATACTGTATCCAACATTACATGATGCATATTTATCCACCTCCTGGGGTACACTAAAAACCGTGACCCATGCACCTGCTCTATAAATGCGTGCTTCGTAGGTCCTCCTTGTTTGGGACAATCAACCTCCTATTGATGCCCAAGTCACCCTCAAAGTTGGTTGAGTACGACTTCGCTCTACATTTCAAAGCTCTTAGAACCTCTCCTGGTAATAAGTATCTCTTTCATGTGTCTTCACAATCCCCTAACCCATCACGAGTGTGTTTGTTCTCCTTGTTACAAATGTTAGAAATATCTTCTCCTCCTAACGAAGTTCAATCCACCTAACTATTACATATTTATTGTTAACTACTCCATAGGCATATGAATCAACTCATTTACTTCCATGTTACCTTTTCTCTAATGATACTGAATATCAAACTGACCATGGCTCCCATACACCCTCTATCCCGTGCATATATGCACAAATATCACAAATGTAACCGATATTAATCAGAATTAACCCTGCATGGTCTGCATGATTATTCCGTAAAGGTAGAATCGATTACCCTACTAATCGTGACTCAGTTCTTCTTGAGATTTCCCCACTTATTAACTAGTGTCGCAAACAACTCCAGCCCTTTCTACACAATAGTACCTGGCTTGCTGGCCTTCAGTCTGGTTCTCCTGACCTTGATGGTACTGCCTATAACTACCATTGCTCGACCAAAATATTTTTATCGAGTCCTCCTGCTGAGAATCTTGCTCATGCTGAGTACCCTACTACGGTGGTGCCCCACTGGAATCATTACCTCTAATATTGCCATGCTGGTTAGACTCCCCAACTCTTTTCAGATTCAAGCGTTTATCCTGGTAGTGTAGAATTAAGGCATTGAAGACATAAGCAGAAGTCTTCAATGTCGAATTACCAAGCAAATATTACTGGATCCTCCATGTGAGTCCGTCAGTGAACATCATTATCTTCTTCTCATCCGAATTCACCTCGTCTGGCACAAATTTTTCCATCCCATATTTTTAGAGCATTTTAAATTACATGTGTGCACATAATTTTAATTAGACCTAAAAATAAAGTGACATAAGTAAATATTAATTAGTGAACAACAAGATTAATATTTACGTGTATTTATTTTTATTTGTGTGATAAGTAAATGAAAATATGTTAAAGAATATTACGTCGTATGTGAGTTAAAGCGACGGGTTTATCGATATCTCATTCGGGACACGTGAATGGAGTCATGTCAGGCATGAGAGGGAAATTAATGTTAGATAACTCAGATGGTAATTTTGAGTGCACCAATGAATCGAAATGGGTCATAATATTCCGAAATAGGTACTCGGGGGTTATGATTAGGTTCTGGGAGCTTTTTAGGATAAACAGGAGCCGTAAAAGGGTATTCAGATAATTTTATGTATGAGGGCTGACTCAATTTTGGGATTTAGAGTGTTTAGGTTTATATTTAAGTAAGGTGGTTAGAAGGGGAAACTATACATCCACCCAAGAGGCCAGGGTTTTGAGAGAAGAGAGAAGACAAAAGAAGAAAAGGGAGAAAAGTGAAGAGAAAAGGATCCAAGGTGAAGATCAAGTGCATCTAGGTTGTTGATCATTGTCAAGAGAGGAATTCAAGATGAAATTACCCTAAATCAATCACTTTCAGGGCAAGTATTTAACTTGCTTTAATGATTATTATGTAGTTTTAAATATTTATGCTGATTAGTGTAGGAAAAATACAATTTTAGGTTGGGAAAACCATGTAAAATTGGGTTTTGAATAAAGTAAATATTGAAGATGAATCTAATGATGAGAATATGATAAATCTGATGTGATTAGAATGAAATATACGAGTTCTTGATTGATATAAGAAAGATAAGAGTGAATCTTGAGATTAGGGTTTTAAAAATGCATGAATCTTGATATAAATTAGTTGATCTTATGAATTAGATGTTGTTCGGGATTAATTTTATGTATAATCTTATTGAATTATGTTTAGGAATGGATTAGTAATCATACTTGGGGATTTCATGAAGGTTATAACTAGTATGGGTGACGGGAAATGAAAAATCCCTTCTAAAGTTCGTTCTAATAGCTCAGCAAACCAAACCGGTTCGTTGGTGGTTACCAAACCGGTTCGGCCCAACTGATAAATCGGTTTGATTTGGCTAAATGGAATCCTTTTCCTTGCGTTGTTTTCTTGGACCATTTGAGGATCGGGCATGGTATCTTTGGTTTGGGGATGGAGTTGGACTTCTGGGAATTCAGAGGGAAGTTTAGGAAGGGTAGTAAGCTAACCGGGGCTGGATTTTGGGTAAGACATTATGTGAATAAATGAGTGAATGCACTCGAGTGGAATCGAGAAATCTGGTTAGTATTTTGGGGATAATTAGACTAGCGCTTGGATAGAATAGCATGTTATCTTGAAATATTAATTTAGAGAGTTAGACAATAAGTAAGTGTATACTTAGTGATGATCAAAAAGTCGAGATAAACTTTGGGGATTTGGTAGGCTAGTGCTACAAGATAGATTAGACAACTAGCTGACATATATATATATATATATATATATATATATATATATATATATATACGTATTGTGTGAAATTGGCATATATACATATGTCCATGTGATTGAATTATTATGAACATACCTACTCTAGTTAGGCTATCATTGGAGGTTACGCGCAGTGGGCGGTCCACCCTGCCATTGACCAAGAGGTGTTGGGTTATTTCCTAGGTCATAGTACTGTTTCGTGACCACTATCTGTATGTCAGGATAGGAAGTTTTGAGTCCGGTTTGGTTAATGTGGTATGGTTATGACCCACAGATGTATGTTTATGACTACCTCTAGTAGGTGTTTGCAATTTGGGATCGGCGATAAGATTTTGACATGGTGGCCGAGGGGTGATACTTGATGTACTTGGTTCCTAATAGCATATTAGGGATGCATCCAGAAGGCCATCTCAGGCATGCTATGTATATATGTATAAAAGAGTGTTATATGTATAAGTGTACTTATATGAATATGTGAACACTAAATTATAACTCGTGTATAGTTAAGTTACTTATGTAGCGGTATGAATACAATTGACAAATACTACGTTATACCTTATGTGATAGCTACGTTATAAATAAAATAAAGTAAAATACGAGTAGCACAATCGGGATAAAGGTTTAGCATATTGAATTATGTTAAGAATGGCTAGACTAATTAGGCGGGGTAGCGTAACTAGGTAATTAAAATAAATATGTTAGGTCTGCATTGTAGATGAGGGGTGAGGAGAATCTCATGTGAGTGTGACACCATATGAACATGAATAATTCTTGCTACATATTTATTATTGCATTTAAATACTTGCCACTATTTTTAAAATGTTTTGGGTGCTGACCCGTATTAAAAATATTTTCAAAACTTTTAGGTGCTCAACCACAGGGACGTCATGATAACCTTTTCATTCCAGTAAGACGATGATGTAGTAGTTTTGGATGCATGTAGGATTTGACTCCCATTCTATATTGTTATGATGTTATTTCAGTATTTCTCTAGGGCATGTCTCCCTCAGTTAGATAGTTTTATTATTAGACTTTGTTTACAATATTTCTGTTAACATTTATATTATAGTATTCAAGACGTCGATGGCTTTGGGATTGGTTACGACTAGGTTATGGCCCAGAATCTTGACAATCAGTGTGCTTGTTTTGGAGATAACTTTGGTGCCTAAAGGGTCACATATTAGTCACGGTATG
This sequence comes from Sambucus nigra, assembly GCA_949130495.1. Lineage (NCBI taxonomy): Eukaryota > Viridiplantae > Streptophyta > Magnoliopsida > Dipsacales > Adoxaceae > Sambucus > Sambucus nigra. Next base: position 300,594,018 of record OX422207.1, on the reverse strand, counting down.
GAGCCGTGACCAATTTGATCACAATTCAGAATCGTGACCAATCCCCCGCTGGTTTCCCACTTTGGCCTGGTCACAAGACTGGTTACAAATTTTGGTAGTGGGTGACGCTTTTGGACCGTGACTACCAGTTTACTATGATAATCTCCCTATTTTAGTGTATTATATGAATAGATATATATCTGTTAAAAGGATCCTACATAAACAAACTAATTTCTTAAGCAAAAAAAATGATAGCGCCTTAAAATTAGCACATACTCAGATAGTTAACTTCCCAAAAAATTTGGGATAATTGTTTAAAAAATGTCATAAATAGGTCGGGTTTAAAACACAATGGTGTATTAGGCCAGAAATATAAAGCCCATATTGATTTTAAAAAATGATTATAAAGAGGGATTATTAAATAAAAAATATTAAGAATTTAAATAAATTTGTTCCCAAAATATATGAAAAGACCTAAGCCCACAAACCTAAACACGATCATGGGTCAGGTCAGGTCGGGTCGGGTTAGATGTGGGCGCTGACGTGTATGCCCGTGTGAGCTTTTATCCCAAATCCCAAGCCATGCATCATGTAGATCATTTCCCCTTCAAAGGGTCGGGATATCCAGTGGCATCCAATGCCTTAGGACATTTAAGCGGTATAATGCCTAAAATTCCTTATAATTGGTTTATGTGGAAAGCTCATTTCAAACAACTACACCCACTTCAAATGGGGTAGTTTGAGGCTAGTTTATCACTCACCTCCTAATGGTTTTTAACATGTGAATATACCACATTATTCTTCTTCACAATAAAAATGCAATGATATGTTGACTTGCCTCAAAATATATGTAGGTACCACTTTTATTTAGGCCTAAAGTTGACCCAAAATAACATATTCAGTACAAATGAGATGTTCATGGTAATCGTGAATCCTCGTGTGATCCGTCTGGACAAATCAAAGAGGTTTTTAACGGAACAAACTTCAAACATTGGCAACAAAATACGTTGTTTTGTTTGACAATTTTAATTTGTCAAAGTTCAAAAGGGAAAATATGCTAGAATTGAAAAAAGATATTAATACTTCATTTGTTATTGCAACTGATGCATATAAACACTCTATTTTATTAAGTTTGCCATTGGTAAGTTCTTAGATTTCAAAATGGTGGATTTGAATACTACTTTTAGTCAAGTACAAGAGATTAAAATCATTTTTGTGAACTTCATTTTAAAGGCCTGTCTTTGAGCAAATCATTTCAAGTAGTGCAATTAAAAAAAATTTGCCTCTTACTCGGAAAGATTTTATGAATTATTTGAAACATAAACGTAAGGAAATGTAAATAGAGGACTTGATTGGTCGTTCTGAATAGAGGAACACCATGGATGAGCGACAAAAAGACTAGTGGAAAGTTTATGTTGGCTATGGCCAATGGAGTGGATGTAATTGAATCAAAGCCTAAACAATACAACTCTCACAAAAAGAATAAAGGAAGGTTTAACCCCACTAGACCTAAGTGCAAATATTTAAAGAAAATAAAGGGCGAATGTTGGTTTTATAAAAAATTGGGACACCATCTCAAAACTTCAATAAACTCAAAGGGGAATTAATTAAAACCAAGTCTGATTAAGACAATATTACACAAATAATTGCTTAAGTGGAGAGTCTTTTCACAATTGTCCATGAAATAAACATGGTTTAAAATTCTAACGACTGGGTAACACTCTTGGGTAGTGCCACATTTGTTCCCAAAAAGGTGCTGTCACATGCTACAAAAAAATCGATAAATTTAAATCACTATTCATAAGGAACTCTTCTAGTTCAACAAACAAATGACAAGGAAAGATTACTCTCAAGTTTACTTATGGGAAGACTACGACTTTAAATGGTGTACTCCATGTTCCCCAAATTTGTAAGAATATCATATTTGGATCATTATCAAGTAAGAAGGGATTCAAATTAGACAAATTTGTACCGACTCTCAACGGGTAAATGTAACTGCTAACACTATTATTATTAATTATAATAAGAACTGTGCATATTTTGAGTCATTGGATGTTTGGCATGGTAGTTTAGGACATGTGAATTATGTATCAATTCATAAATTAATTAATTTAGGTTTAGTTTTTAATCTTGACACTACACATAAAATTGAAATATATGTTGAATCAAAACTTTATCAGAAATATTTTAAATTCGTTGAAAGAAATAGTAGAATTAATTCATTTTGATATATATAATCTTAAATATATTCAAAAATTATACTGTTATGATTATTTACTTCTTAGTACTTGTAATTTTTTTTTATATAAAATTGAAGTTGAAAATCAACATAATAAAAATATTAAAATGTTAAGATTTGGTGGAGGAAGGGAATATTCATAACCTTTAATTGAATTTTATGCATAACATGGTATAATCCACCAAATAACAGCAGGCTTATCAGTTATGGGTTACCCGAAATCTATGGGGGTGTTACTTTCGCAAATCATATTCTTAATAAGATTTCCACATCCAAACTCATAAAAACTCCATATGAGTGGACGAGAAGATTCCCTTGATATAGTTTTTTGAAAGTACGGGGGTGTGAGGTAAAAGTGGTTATACTTCCTTTATAAGAACTTAATTAGGATATAAAACAATAAATTTTATTTTGATTGAAGTGCATATAAATTTTTAGTGAATAAATTTAACATCATGGATATGCCCAAAAAAACTATACTTTAGTCATGTGATGCTGAATTTTTTGCAGATATCTTTCCATGTAATCTAGATAGTGTACATCATCTTAAATTATCACATTTCAACATTGGTTTTATGAACAACTAACATTTCAAGTGCTTCATCTTCACTATGAAATAAATAAATGTAAGAATATCGAGTGCAATCATCACTAAATGTGATTAAGTATTTTTCAGCACCTATATTTTGAATATATTGAAGATCACATATGTCGTATTCAATTAATTCTAAAGGTACATGACTAATAAAAAATCACTTATTTGTAGAGTGATCCGGTTTTATGGTCAAATGTAGAATTTGCAGAGTAGGTCACAAACAAGACAAATTCAATTTAATATAAATTTTATCTTGATTAATTAAGTGAACCTGAATATAAAAGGTATTGAATCTAAATCGAATAAAAAATAAACCATAACATAGAAGAAAAGGAAAAAATCTCTTTCGACACAAATCATTTTTTCAGCATTGTGACAAACCGGTATTACATAATGACGTGGACAAACTTATGGACTTAGACTCCACTAAGTATTGCTGTTATGTCTTCATTTCTTATTATTGACAGAAAGCGATGTAGATCCAAAAAAACCCCACACAATAATATCCACTTGCGTCGGTTTCCACCGATCAACCAAAAAAATTCATTTCTTATCTTCAACAGTGAAGAATCAACTCCACAAGGCTTAGAACATATGATGTGTTCTTTAGGTTTTGATAAAGTGATCACAAAACATCCAAGAGGTTTGGATTTGAAAAAACAAAGTGTTTGATCATAAAAAGATGTCTAAAAGGCTTGATGAGAATTGCACGTTCATTTATATATATATATAGAGAAAAATCTCCAAGCGATAAACTTGAAAAGTTGAATTTGAAATCAGGTAAAAAACTAATTTTATTCAACTCGTTCGAACGAAGCATGTGTTCTCAATTAAAATAGGAAAATTTCGTTAGAATGAAGTACCTGATGTCGTTCGAACCAATTCTAATGACTTATCAAACGAGATTCCAGAGCGAGCCAAAAGTTGCTAAATTTAATCTCGTTCGAAGCTGTTCTAATGAGGTACATGCACTCGTTCGAACGACATCCAACGTCATTCTAATGACTTTGCAAAATTTTCAAAAAATATTTTAAAAACATTTTGGAAAAATATTTTATGTTTTCAAACACTTTTAAAATACCCTTGAATAAATTGATTACACAAAGTCAACCTTATATACCTTCTCCATATGATTGTAGTGACAATTTTAATTCTTTGATCTTCGATTGTTGCGTTCGGTTAGTAACATGTCTTCGATTGACGCTCTTGAGAATGTACATGATGATGTAAAGGTGTAATGGATATGCAAAACTAAAAACATAATGAGCAATTATAATTTTTTTTTCTTATAAATCCTCCCTTTAAATACTTCGGTACAAAACGAAAAATCGAAAAATAACCCCTCACACAAGTTCAACTAATGTCCCTCCCAAACCCAAAAAGGAAAAGGCACTTTTTAAATTGACTATACCAAAAATGTTCATCGTGTAGTCCATGATATCATCAATGCGGAAAAAGACATACACACATAAAATAAAGAAAATACAGTGACACGCGGAGTTTAAAGAAAATAAAAATCCCCCTCAATATGTTCTCCCCTTTTTATCCTAAATAGACAAAGGGTTGGAAGCTAGTCCTAAAAAAGTTAGCAGCACGAGGATACAAACGTGAAATATCATCACAAAGTATAGATAACTTAATCATAGGTGATGAAACTTCAACAAACCAGCAAACTATTTTTGAAAATTTTGAATATATAAAAATACGTATAAATACAAATACAAATAGTTACACCATAGATTAACATGAAAATATCTGAATCATGGAGATGGAATAAATGTGTGTGAACTTAATGCATGGAAAAGTCAACATGTGCATACGTAGTGTGGTGCACGAAGTCAAAGATACACTCTTGAAGAAAGAACTTAGTTAAACCTTTTGTGTAAAAAGAAATGTTGAATAAATTAAAATTCAATTAACTCATACAAAATGTCACGAATTTCAATGCTTCTCAAATAAATAATGCCAAACTATTTAATATATTTAAAGGAATTTTATTTTGCAAACTCGTTGATCTTCAACTTATAACACCCTTAAAATATCACATTTTAAGCATAAATTCTAAAAAAATTTGAGTGGATCATTTTGCTCATTTTTAACGAAGCCTCAATTAAAAAATTCCTCTTTGACACTTCTGTTTTTATGTGCCGAACTCATTTTTCAGGCTTTTGCCACTGCTTCTTTCGTAACCCCTTTCCATTGCTTAAACATAAATGAATTTTTCAAAAAAAAATTTGAGTAATGGTTTTTAAATGCACAATTACTTCCTAGTAATTTGGTTTATTGTTAAGAACGATTGAGATGAGAACACCCTATTCAACATATGGCAAGCATGTACAATGTTCAAAAGTTCATGCATGTGTGCAATGAAGACGATATAAAAAGTCTAGCATGAAGGAAATAATCAACAATGAAGGACGCAATGCTAAACATGCCATATTAAGCTCAAAAAAAAAATGAAGCCAATTATAATGACACCATGATTAAGGAACACGAATGGATATAATGCAATTGTGATATGAACATCTTAAATACACATCCAGATATAGTGAAAAACAAAATACCAAAAACTTTTTGAATTTTTTTATTAAAATATATCTTTTTTGAAATTTTAGATTTTTTTCTGAAAGAAAAGAAAATATTTTTGGGTTTTTCAACATATGTACATAATAATACAATTTAGTTTTAGAACAAATAATTGCAATATGAAAATCACCCTAAACGAGAAACAATACCAGAACTCAATCAATGAAACAAATACCCAAAGACTTCATACGTTCCTCACATCTAATTTTATTTAAAGGTTTAGTAAAAATCTCCTCCAATAAATGTTCGGTACTCACGAATCTTAAGGAAACGATCTTAGCCTCAACAAGATCATGAATAAAATGCTAATGAATTCTAATGTAATTTTCGTATGAGAATGTCAGACGAAATTATGAGAAATGTGGATTTAACTCATATTATCATAAGAAATAGTTATCTAGCCTTAAGTAATCACATAATCTACCAACATTTTCTTCATCCAGAAGAGTTGTGTGCAACAACTCCCAGCGGCTATGTTCTCGGCCTCCAATATGGGTAAGAAATAGAGTTTTGCTTCTTGATCAACAAATAGACAAGAACACTCACAAAGTAAAATAATCCACATGAAGTGCTTTTATAACCATCATCATCCTTGGCCCAATCGACATCCGAATAAGCCGAAAAATGGGTATCACTATCAAAGGAATACCAAATCACATAAGAAAGAGTTCCACTCACATAATGGTTATTATGTTTAAGTGCAAACAAGTGTGACTCTTTTGGGGACACTTTGTAACGTGCACAAACTCCAACACTGAAGGTGATATCAGGTTGACTAGCGATCAAGTAGACAAGAGTACCCCTCAAGTTATTATAAGGTGTTTTCTCTACGTCCTTTCCTAAAATGTCTTTACTGAGCTTTGTGGAGGAACTCATGGGTGTGTGAGAGGGCTTAGGGGAGTCTAAACTAAATTCTCCACTATATCCCTAACATGTTTAGATTGAGATATAAATATCCCATTATTGAGTTGACACACTTATAGACTTAGGAAGAAAGTTCACCAACAGGGCTCATACCAAATTTACTTTTCACCTCTTCCTAAAAAATGTGAGCATGTTAGGAACACGTGGATCCTAACACTATGTGGTTCACATAGACTTGGGCAACCCAAATAGCACAACAATCTCTCCTAATAAACAACATCATATTAACTCCCCCTCTCTTGAAACCACAAGATAAGAGATACGAAGTTAACCTTTTGTATCAAGCACAGGGTGTTTGCTTCAAACCCTACAAGTCCTTTGTTTAACAAAAGATGTGTTCGTGGTGTTTTGGATCTTTAAACCCCTTTGATTGTTCCGCATAAACCTCCTCTTAAATAATTGTCGCGACTCAGAAAGTGTCTCTAATGTGCATTCACTCTAGGCTCAAGTGCAAGCCTGTCGCGTTAGTAATAAACCTGGTAAGTCGGGATCGTACCCACAGGGAAATAGGACAATGGAATTGTGACGACGTTGGATAGGCGAAGAAATCCTAACTCTGACTCTAAAGAAAAAAGAAAATTTATTTGATTTGGGAATTGACTACTCTAGATGCAATTATGAAATTATAAAAAGGTGCAATTATACTAAATTACCTAAAATACTGATGAAGAATGATTTGAAACTTCAAAATATATGATGAAGAAAAACACGACAGGAATACAATCCCCCAACCCTAGTGTATTTCAGGTATAATACTAATCGTAATTTTAAATGATTAATTAGACCCATAATTTAGTACTCCCAAGCATTACGTATATGAGGTTCAAGCCCACATTATACTTAATCCGAGGACGAGTAGATCGGTATCGCGATAGTGACACTGGAATTGCATTCTAAAGCATACCGGTTACCCGGAAGCAAAAGAGATCTAAAGATATACAATTGTCGTGTTCCTACATGATACGGTCGTAATCAATCACTAAATCTAGAAGATTAATGTTATACACATGAAACTATTACATCAGGCTGGGTTCATGTATCCCGACCTTAGAAAATCTAGCCTAGCATGTTTAAAGTAACAAAAACAACTTTTGAATTGCATAAACCATAATTAAACTAAGGAAAATTTGAGGAATGATGCAAAAAGGAATTGAACAGAGTAAATTAACTCTTAATCTTACCAAAGCAACAAAAGCAGTAATTAAGAACACTTGGAATCACAGAAATTTGAATAATCTTTAATCTTGGAATTGAAATTGTAAACTATCTCTAAACTTGGGTTTTATGGAAAGAATGGAAGATTATATTAATTCTCCGTCCTAAAAACGATAATAACTCGGGTTTATATACCCTACAAAATTTCAGGAGTTTTAGTTACACTAGGACTCTTCATAGGAGAAGGATAAGATTACAAAATCTCGACAGCCGGACCGGTCCGGGGCTTATGCGGAGAGGTTATTTTATTTTTCTGGTGAACTGGTCCGGGGCGGACCGGTTATTTTTCCTCAGCTTCGGTTCGGTTTGGGTCTGACAACTTTTTTCTTGGATTTCTTCTCAACTTCAAATGGGCATAACTTCTTTACCATTGCTCGGATTGAGGTACCGTTTTTCCCAGTGTTCTTGTAGTTGAAAGATATTCAACTTTCTAGTTGGCCCCATCCCTAGACTAAGGATGAAAAATTACGGAAATGCCCTTTAACTCCCCATTTCTTAGTTTTCTTTCACTATTTTAAGTTCTCTTTGGCACTAACTTGCAAGAAATATCTGTAAAACACATAAGAGATATACAAAATAAGAAATACTTGCCAAAAAGGGTTAGTAGAATAAATATGAGACAAATACAAGCTATTTACACCGCACGGGATCATAAAAATACTAAAATTAAGGGGATAAATGTGAAGAATTTATGCCTAATCAAACCCTCCTAACTTAGAACTTTTCGCGTCCCGAGCAATGTAAGAGAACAAGAGTATGAGTTAAGGACCCTTAAAAAACTTTATTGGGATAGAATACCTCTTTCGTGGGGAAGCGATTGCATTTAGCGTATACAACAAGCCTTTAAACCTCTAGGTTACCCTAGTAGGACGAGTTGTGTCTCGTGAGGGTTTGCAAAGAATATACCCACAAAATTCGACACAAAAAAACTCCAAAATACGCAAAAATTGTATAATTTAAACTTTCCCAGAAAATAATCATCATCAAGTCATGCTCAAGGGTCTCAAATCATAGTGCGTGTGTGCGAAGCCGAAAATTTCACCGTAAATTTTCACTAATTGATCATTACGTTACTTATTCAAAAATTCATTTTGATTTCAAATTCTCACGGGATACTCTCACAAACGAATCTCTCGGATTATGGCTATTCTCTTGGTATGTGTGATATAAAGAGTAAATATATTGGATGCAAAGTCACGGACACAAGTAGAAAGACAATTTTTTTTATAGTGATAGGATCTCATCAACAGAATACGGTTTTTCAAAACGGGAACATTGACTCTTACTCACGCATTCAATCTCTTTTTATTATCTTTTGGATTCTTAGCTCTCCACGCGGTAATCAATTTCGCAATTTGGACTCGGTTGGGACTTTTTCGGGTTTTAAGGTATATTGGGTAAAATGAAAATGGTAGGGAAGGTTGGAATTGGAAAAGTCATTTATGATGTCCATTTGTGCTTTTTTCGGGCTATTGCTCATTTTTTTCTTCTTTTTCTCTATTTTTTTTGTTTTTCAGTTCTTTTCTTTTCTTGCTATTTTGTTGAGCATATATATTTTTTCTTGCCCCTTTATATGCACTTTCCAGACTTTATTGAATATTCTATTTTCGCAATTTCGGGTTACTTGGGTTTTTCGGGTTGCCAAACGAAAGGATAAATTTTTTTCGGCTTAATTGGGTTATCAAAGGGATAATTTTTCACATCTTTTTATGGCTAATATTTTTGGGTGACAAACGAGGGCCTACTTCATTGTCCAAAATACCAATTGCGTTACCATATGCGTTTTGAGATGAATTTAAGTTTAAAGATCAATTTTGGCACGTTTTTCAAAGCAATATCACACACATTTTTCATTACCGATCAAAATGAAAGGATTGATATCCCCGACTACTTTTTAGGCACTAAAAATAACTTTGAGTTAACAATTAACTCAGATTGATTTAAAAACTCGCAAAAAGTGATAAGCTCAAATCTCACCGGGTTTGTTAATCTCCACACTTATTCGTTAAGTCGTCAATTTTCTTTCAATTTCCTTCTTTAGTCAATTTCGGCTTTGTGTATGTTGAATTTTACCACTTGAGACTTTAAACCGACTTTTAATGATATTTTTTGAAAAATTTGAATTCCAATTTTTATTTAGTTTGAACAAAAATATTTTTGGGTTTTTCAAAATTTTATGATTTTTTTTGGAAATTTCTGGACATTTTTGAAGATTTGTGAAGTTTTAGAAATATGCACTTGTGACCCCCCCTAACTTAGACTTTTGCATTGTCCTCAAGCAAAAAGGACTAAAATCTAAACAAGTCAAAATAATAAGTGCGAAAAATAAAACAAATAAATGGTGAAAATGCAGATTTTATAGAAAACAGAACTGTGGTACAATTACAGGAAAAATAGACAACCATGTGAATAGGGAAAAACAAATAAAAACTGCCATAACCACATCAAGCTTCATTGGGGCGGGGGTTGGGACGAACCGGGCGCGTCGGGGCCATAGGGGTCATTTAAATAGGATGGCAGGGGCTCATTGGGATCCCTTTGGCATAGGTATATGTCTGCTTGGAAACGGAACATCAAGCTCGTATCGCGACGGCAGTCAGTCAAAAAGTTTCCAAAGCTCGTCTTAAGTGTCGCCATACGGTTTGTGAGGTCTCTATCTGCCCACTCAAAATCAGGGTCATCTTCCTCGTCCGGTGACTCTTCGCCCGCACCTACATCCCCCATTTCTACATTAGCCCTGACTGCTTCTGCTTCTTCTTCTTCGGTCTCACTCGAGGCAGCTTCTTCCTCGCTATCACTGCCCCTCCTCGCCCGAAGGACAACTAGCTGTTTGGCGTTCTTAGTGTGGATTCCCTGTCCAAAAGGATCGGGAATGCGAGTACGATCGAGCAGCGCCGCAATGCCAACATCCCTGAGGATGGAGGTAATCAATCGTGCATAAGGAAGCGGGGCTGCACCTTTCTCATCCAAGGTCGCGGTGATGATGTCGGCATATAGGGTTCGGGCCAAGTGGATGAAAGTGTGTGGATCAAATAGGTAATAGGTTAATGTGGCCTAACGGGGCCGCATCGCGGAGTCGTTGGACGTTTGTAAGATGTTGGCACACACTATTTGAAAAGTGAGGCGCGCCTTCTCATTAAGGCATCCAATGGCGACGGTTTGCCCCGTCCATGCAACATTCTGGGCAATGCGTTCCATGATCACGTCTTTGGCGACTGGGGCGACGTTCCTTGAATAGGTGAATTCTTGGACATCCGAAACATCATATTCGGTCAACTTGGCCGCGAGAAGAGTCAACGAAAAGGGGATGGCGGTACCATCCACGTATGCTTGAGCCTCAAATTGGCCTGTCCGAACAAGGGTGCCATAAAAGGAGCGGACCTCGGATGCCCAAACCGCTTCATAGGGTTCATTGAGTAATCGGCACCAACCTCTATCCATGAATAAGGCGGTGACGGAGTTGGGCAAACCTGTCCATTGGACAACGCGCTCTATATGGAGTTTGCGATCCGGATCAAAGAACCGATGGCACTAACGTTCCTCTTAGCGAGAACGGAATTCCCCATGGCTAGAGGGGAGGATGTCGGTAGAGTCGTACTTGGTGGGGGCAACTCTTTGGGCCACGAGAATAGGGATAGGGTTTGCTGGAAATTTAAGGAGAGAGAAGAGAGGAGTGATGGTTGAAGGTGTGGAGAGAAAGGGAGGGGATGGGTGGTTATTTATAGGTGAAAAGGGTGGGTAGGGTTAGGAATTGGTGGGAAAAAGGGGTGTATTTGGGAGGGAAAGGGAAGGGTTGGGAGTGGTGTGGACGAGTTTGGAGGGAATGAATGGGATTGGGGAGAAGGGGGTGAACCTAGGGAAAGGGAAAAAAAAGACCTGCAGAAAGCAGATCGGTCCGCCTGGGGACCGGACCGATTCGGTCCTTTAATATGCAGGCCAATTCGATTACCGGACCGGTTCGACTCAAAATTAAAGGAACCGGTTCGGGGCGGACCGGTTCGGCCCTAAAATAAAGGAGCCGGTCCGGCTCTTATTTTTGAGCTGGATTTTCCCCTAACTTCCTTTCGATTTCTCTTCTCCAAAATGATTCACTTTCACAACATGCTCCCTATCAATTTTGGACTAAAAACCTCTCGATATCACTGGTCAATGCATCTTGACCCAATGTCCCGAAAACTGTGAATGCTTTCTCCTGAATGTACCCTAATCCTATCGACGCTCACTACATACGCGACTCTCACTACACACACGACTCTCACCCCATACGCGTCGGGGGTGCGATGACCTCGTTGTAACAGCTCACTCTACCTCGTAAACGGGGTCCAACAACCAAACGGTGTTGACTTATTCCACACACGCCTCTAGATATGGCTTTAGGCGTTATCCGTTTGCTTTGAATGTATTTCCCCCTTTCAAATCGTCTAATTCAACAGCTCCGGGAGGGAAAACATTCTTCACAACGAATGGGCCAGACCATCGTGACTGTAACTTACCCGAAAAGAGATGAAGCCGAGAGTTATAAAGAAGCACTTTTTACCCGGGAAGAAACTCTTTGAGTCGAATGATGTTATCGTGAGAGAGTTTCATCCTTTCTTTGGAAATTTTAGCATTCTCATATGCATCATTGTGTATCTCTTCAAACTCATTTAATTGAAGCTTGCGAGCTTCACCGGCCTTATCCATGGCATAGTTTAACTCCTTAATCGCCCAATACGCCTTGTGTTCTAACTCCATGGGAAGATGGCAAGGTTTGCCATACACAAAGCATAACGGGGACATGCCGAGTGGATTTTTATATGCGGTACGATAGGCCCATAGCGAATCGTTCAATCTAAGTGACCAATCTTTTCGGGTAGGATTGACGGTCTTTTCAAGAATGTTCTTGATTTCCCGATTTGCTAGTTCGTCCTGCCCATTTATTTATGGGTGATAAGTCGTTCTAACCTTGTGAACGACACCATACTTTCTCATGATCTTCACGAATGGCCTATTACAAAAGTGCATGCCATTATCACTGATTATCGCTTTCGGAGCACCGAAGCGGGAAAGTATGTGTTCCTGCAGGAACTTAATCACCACTTTGTTGTCATTTGTCTTGGTAGCTATAGCTTCCACCCATTTAGAAACGTAGTCTACCATGACAAGGATGTATAGGAAACCAAAGGATGGGGAAAAGGTCCCATGAAGTCAATACCCCAACAGTCGAAGATCTCAAAGATGAGTATGGGGGTAAAAGGCATCATGTCTCATCGGGTAATGGATCCAATCCGTTGGCATTTATTGCAAGATTTGCAAGTAGCGTTCACATCCTGGAATATTATGGGCCAATAGAGGCCGCATTGCAGAATTTTAGCGGTCGTCTTTTTAGTAGCAAAGTGGCCTCCACAAGCTTCCGAATGACAAAACTGGATGACTTTTAGGATCTCGTCATCCGGTACACATCGTCGGATGATTTGGTCGGCGCAATATTTAAACAGGAAGGAATCATCATAGAAGAACATGCGCGACCAAGTAATAAATCTCTTCTTATCTTGCGGTGTCCAATCGGGAGGGATGGATCCCATGACAAGGTAATTCACGTTATCCGCAAACCAGGGAAAATAAGAGGTAGCAAAAAGTTACTCATCCGAAAAGTATTCGTCTATGGGTATGGGATCACTAGGTACGTCGGAAGAAAGCCGTGATAAGTGGTCAATAACGATGTTTTCTACCCCTTTCTTATCTTTAATGGAGAGATTAAACTCTTATAGGAGTAGGATCCACCTTATGAGACACGACTTTGCATCTTTCTTTGCAAGTAGGTATTTTAAAGCTGCGTGGTCGGTGAAGAAAGTAATGGGAGAATCGATAAGATATGATCGGAATTTATCAAGGGCAAAGAGTACCGCTAGCAACTCTTTCTCCGTGGTAGATTAGTTGAGTTGTGGTCCAGTAAGAGTCCGGCTAGCGGAGTAGATGACATGAGCTTGCTTATCTTTTCTTTGGCCCAAAATAGCACCTATCACATAATCACTAGCATCACACATAAGTTCGAATGGTAAAGACCAATCCGGAACTTGCATGATGGGAGCGGACACAATCATGGTTTTCAATTTTTTAAAAGAGCTTTGGCATGCTTCCGTCCACTCTAATGGGGTGTCCTTCATGATTAGGTTAGTTAAGGGTCTAGCGATGGCGCTAAAGTCCTTAATGAACCTTCGATAAAACCTCGCATGACCCAATAAAGAGCGCACGTCTTTGAGCGATTTTGGTGGGGGAAGATCAACTATGACATCTATTTTTTCCCTATTAACTTCTATTCCCTTGGATGATACCATGTGGCCAAGAACTATTCCCTCGGTGACCATGAAATGGCATTTCTCCCATTTCAGCACTAAGTTCTTTTCCACACACCAGCCAAGTACTTTTTCCAGTTTTTCTAGACAAAGGTCGAAAGAGGTGCCAAAAACACTGAAATCGTCCATGAACACTTCGAGTCCTCTCTCGATCATGTTGCTAAATAGACTCATCATGCACCTTTGAAAGGTCGCGGGTGCATTACACAAGCCGAATGACATACGTTTGTAGGAAAACATACCAAAAGGGTAAGTGAAAGTCGTTTTCTCTTGGTCAAGTACATCTACCTCAATTTGGTTATATCCGGAATAACCATTAAGGAAACAATATTAAGGGTGGCCCGCTACTCTCTCAAGCATTTGATTAATAAATGGTAAGGGGAAATGGTCTTTCTTAGTTCCTGCATTGAGTTTTTGATAATCAATGCAAACGCACCACCCGGTGGTGGTACGTTGGGGAACTAGCTCTCCCTTAGCATTCTCAATCACTGTCATGCCTGACTTCTTCGGGACGACTTGAATAGGGCTCACCCACTTGCTATTCGAGATTGGGTAGATAATCTCAGCATCCAATAACTTGCTAATTTCGATTCTCACAACTTCTTTCATATTGTGATTTAGCCTTCTTTGCATTTATCTTGAGGGCTTGACATCCTCTTCGAGATGGATCTTGTGAGTGAAAATCAAAGGACTTATCCCCTTCAAATCAACAATGCACCAACCAAAAGCACTTTGGTGCTTTCTCAAAATTTTCAACAGTTTAACCTCCTCCTCCTCTTCGTCTAGGCTAGAGGAGACAACAACAGGAAATGTCTCATCCTCTCCTAGGTATGCATATTTAATACGGGAGGGGAGTTTCTTCAATTCAAGGGTTGGAAACTTTTCGTCGGAGGAAACCATGCTTGTATCCCTTGGTGGTAACTCCTCGAATCTAGAAACCCAATTTACATCTCTCGCGTCCTCGTCCGACGCTCTCTCATCGAGTAACTCTCTCAACTCCTCAACCTCCCTCTCGAAGTCGGCGTACGTACCCTCACTCTCGTGTCTCGATACTAAACAGGACCCTAGGGCATCGCCATAATAATTCTCCTCAAAGTACTCCTCTACTATCTCATCTATGAAGCTCACCGCGTGAAGATTATCTTCTTCCCCCGTATGTTAGGCTATGTGGAAGATGTTGGTCTCTAAGGTCATGTTCCCAAAGGTGAGATTCATTCGCCCATTCCGAGTATTGATGATTGCGTTGGCCGTAGCTAAGAATGGGTGCCCAAGGATGATGGGAACATTGTTGCTCGACGTGAAGGAGGGCTCCGTGTCCCAAATGACAAAGTCTACCGCGAAGTAGAAGGTGTCAACTTGGACGATCACGTCCTCGACTATGCCTCTTGGGATCTTCATGGTTCGATCCGCTAATTGGAGAGTGACCTTTGTGGGCTTGAGGTCGCCCAAATCAAGTTGCCTATAGATGGAGTAAGGGAGGATATTGACACTTTCTCCCAAGACAAGTAAGGATTTTTCGATTTTATTTTTTCCAATGATGCAGGAAATGGTGGGTGCACCGGGATCTTTGAATTTGGGCAGGAGATTATTAAGTAGGATGGAGCTCATGTTCTGTGCTAGGAAGACATTTTTCTTTACCTTTGTCCTCCTCTTTACTGTCAACAAGTCTTTGATGACTTTTGCATAAGATGGAATTTTCTTAATAGCATCGGGGAAAGGTGAATTTAGCTTCACTTTCTTTAGTACGTCTAGCACTTCATCACGGGGGTGTCCTTTGTGGTAAGGAACCAAACTTTGAGGAAACAGTGCCACGGTGGGTGGTTTCACTACTACCTCGGTCTCACTAGTGTCCTCTTTATCACTCTCCTTCAAGGGGACATCTTTGGCCTCTTTCGTGCCGGGTGAAATCTCCTTATCTTATGTTATGTCGTGTGGGGCAGGTGGTAAATCAACAACTCTCCCACTACGAAGAGTGGTCACAGCTTGACATTGCACCTGATGTTCTGTTGAGGTGGAGCTAACACTAGTTTGACCTTGGGGCGATCTTTGGCCCTGGGTAGGAAACTTGCCTTTCTCTTGGATAGTCAACGATGATTGCAACTGTGAAATGTTCGCATTCATGTCGTTCATCATGTGCTCATGCCTAGCATTATTTGCATTCTGGGTGTTGATAAAGTGGTTGATCGTATCCTCAATACTTCTCCGCGGTGGATGGATGTATGCTCCTTAAGGTAGTGGTGCCTGCACATGTCCTTGCATGTGTGGAGCTTGTTGAAAGTGCGGTGGTGGAGGAGGGAAACATGTGAATTAGGATTCATCCAGCATGTTGTTTCCCATAGCTAAAATCAGGGTGGTTTTTCCATGAAGGGTTGCAGGAATTCCCGTGCGGGGCATCGAAATTACCCTTAAAGCCTCCTATGCCACTGACTTGCTCTTGAAGCATCACTTTATAGGTGGGTATAGTCGGGCATTCCTCAGTTGAATGACTTGCCTCACAAATCGCACAAACCTTCTCGACGGGGTTTGGGTTGGATCCAATTGGTCCTCTTCCACATTCCACATGTAGGTCTCGCAGTCCTTTCTCAAGCATATCGAGTCGACTGTCCGCTATAGAATTCCTTTTTAAATGAAATAGGCCGAACGCCGATGGAGTGGTGGTCACTTGACGATTTCAATTTTGAGCATTAGGGTCATATGTATCCCAGGATTGGGTAGTCTCAACGACATACCTCAGGTGAAGCTCAGCATCGTGGGCGTCTAAGTCGACAAACGGACCACTACCCATGGTCTCAATGAGTTGCTTGGAGTTAATGTTCAGCCCATTATGGATAAAGGAAATGATTTGCGTTTTATCAAAACCATTATGGGGACACGAGGTAATTAAGTCGTTGAAATGATCGTAGCATCGTTAGAATGACTCATTTTCTAATTTTCGGAATGTTTGAATTTGAGCCTTGATGGAATTCGTTCGATGTGGAGGAAAGAAATTTTTGAGAAATTTGGATTGTAACTCATTCCATGAGGAAATCCAATTTGGAGGTAAAGACCATAGCCATATCTTAGCCTTATCCTTTAGCGAGAATGGAAAGAGTTTAATGCGGAGCACATCTTTTGTGCAAGTTTGATCACTGAGAGTCTTGCACGCCTCCTCAAATTCTATAATGTGGGCATATGGCTTTTCTGAATCCAGTCCATGGTAAGTGGAAAGTATCTGGATTATCCCATTCCTAAAGCAAAATTGTCCCGCATTATACGGGAGTAAAATGCATCCCAGAGTGATAGTGTGCTCGGGATATAAGACGTCTCTCAAAGGGAGATATGGTGCCTCTCCCTCATCTGCGGAAACGGCGCCAAAAACTGGACGCGACTAAGAATATGTCTCAGATGTGTGTTCTCTCTAAGGGAGATACGAGGCTCCCTCGTCGGCAGCTGCACTACCGTGTTGTGACATGTCTCTCTCTCTCAAAGATTCGATATCCTCACTTGGTATACCTGGAGTGCGCTCAGAAGTGTGTCCTAAGAAGGAAAACGGCGTGTTATTTGAGATTGAGTGTGATGGTGTGGGAGGTGGAACCCAGAACTGTGGAGAGTTGGGAGTGTGAGGGCTATCAGGATCGTACTCAACAATCGGGTTTTCGTGAATGTGGGTTAGAGTGTTATGGGGAGTTGGAGTGAGTTCAGAATTTTGCATTAACAGCTTATGAGAGATTATGATGAATCTTTTGTGATTTTTGAATTTTTTTATGTTTTTGGATTTTTTTAAAATTTTGGTCAAAGTTTTAGATTGAATCGATTTATTCCTAAGTCTACCTAATTCCCCGGCAACGGCGCCAAAGACTTGACGCGACTCCGAAAGTGTATCTAATGTGCGTTCACTCTAGACTCAAGTGCAAGCCTATCGCGTTAGTAATAAACCCGGTAAGTAGGGATCGTATCCACAGGGAAATAGGACAATGGAATTGTGATGATGTTGGATAGATGAAGAAATCCTAACCCTGACCCTAAAGAAAAAAGAAAATTTATTTGATTTGGGAATTGACTACTCTATATGCAATTATGAAATTATAAAAAGGTGCAATTATACTAAATTACCTAAAATACTGACGAAGAATGATTTGAAACTTTAAACTATATGATAAAGAAAAACAGGACGGGAATACAATCCCCCAACCCTAATGTATTGCAGGTATAATACTAATTGTAATTTTAACTGATTAATTAGACCCAGAATTTAGTACTCCCAAGCATTACGTATATGAGGTTCAAGCCCGCATCATACTTAATTTGAGGATGAGTAAATCGGTATCTCAATAGTGACACTCGAATTGCATTCTAAAGCATCCCGATTACCCGGAAGCAAACGAGATCTAAAGATCTACAATTGTCGTGTTCCTACGCGATACGGTCGTAATCAATCACTAAATTCAGAGGATTAATGTTATACACATGCAACTATCACATAAGGATGGGTTCATGTATCCCGACCTTAGAAAATCTAGCCTAGCATGTTGAAAGTAACAAAAACAACTTTTGAATTGTATAAAACCATAATTAAACTAAGGAAAATTTGAGGAATGATGCAAAAAGGAATTGAACAGAGGAAATTTACTCCTAATCTTACCAAATCAACAAAAGCAGTAATTAAGAACACTTAGAATCACAGAAATCAGAATAATCTTTAATCTTGGAATTGAAATTGTAAACTATCTCTAAACTAGGGTTTTATGGAAAGAATGGAAAATTATATTAATTCTCCGTCCTAAAACCGATAATAACTCGGGTTTATATACCTTACAAAATTTTTGGAGTTTTAGTTACACTAGGATTCTTCATAGGAGAAGGATAAGATTACAAAATCTCGACAGCCGGATCGGTCCGGGGCTTAGGTGGATTGGTCTGCCTTCCATGCACATCAGTTCTTTTATTTTCCTGGCGGACCGGTCCGGGGCGGACCGATTCTTTTTCCTCAGCTTCGGTTCGGTTTGGGTCTGACAGCTTTTTTTCTTGGATTTCTTCTCAACTTCAAATGGGCATAACTTCTTCACCGTTGCTCGGATTGAGGTGCCATTTTTTCCAGTGTTCTTGTAATTGAAAGATATTAAACTTTCTAGTTGGCCCCATCTCCAAACTAAGGATGAAAATTTACGGAAATGCCCTTTAACTCCCCATTTCTTACTTTTCTTTCTCTGTTTTGAGTTCTCTTTGGCACTAACTTGCATGAAATTTCTGTTAAACACATAAGAGATATACAAAATACGAAATACTTGCCAAAAAGGGTTAGTAGCATAAATCTGAGACAAATCCAAGCTATTTACACTGCACGGGATCATAAAAATACCGAAATTAAGGGGATAAATTTGAAGAATTTATGCCTAATCAATAATTCTAATAAGAAAGGAACTCTTGACTTCCATTTGGTAAAGCTTAAACCATAGATGACATGTTATGGTGAGTATTAAGAAAACATAATCAAGCCTTATAACAAGGTAGAATGTCTCATCAAACTCTATACCATCAATTTATATGTAACCTTGAGTGACTGACCTAGCCTTATTACGAACGATGGTACCGTTGTCATCCGTCTTATTTTTGTACACCTACTTAGTACAATTCACATTAGTTTCGCTAGGTCAGGGTTCTAATTCCCAAACATCGTTCTTTCAAAATTGAAGTAATCCATCTTATATAACACTTATCCAATATTCATATTTAAGTGTTTCCTTCTCATTCTTGGTTTTTACTATGGAAGTGTAAAATAATCAGTTAATCTCATTATCTAGTTGAGCGCGAGTATTGAAACCTAGGGTGGTATCACCAAGTATGTCGTTAGTGTCGTGAATCTTTTGAACCCAAGAGGTTGGATCCTCTCTGTTAAGAGCGGGGTCCACTATGATGGTGTGAGGAAAAATGAGATAATCAGTAGGGTTGCATTGTTCTCACACACAATATCATGATCAATAAAAGTATTTAGTGCATTATCTCTATCGCGACGTTTATCGATTCCATGACCATCGAGCATTTAAGGTTATACAACATGTAGGATCTACTATTAGATGAGTAATTTAAAAGTATTCCCTCATCTCGTCTAGAGTCTAATTTACCTAAGTGCTCTCTATCTCTAAATATATGGCAAGGACTCCTTAAAAATCATAAATATGATTTGTTTTCTTATTAGTCCACAACTCATATTGAGTGTGAAGTGTGTGTGGGCGAAGATAAACCCTATTCGCCAGTAGCATGCGGTGTTAACCATTTCCACCAAAAAATGTCTCGACATTTTTCTTGTAAGATGCATAAACCTTGCATCTCTTGAATTGTTTGATTATTCCTCAAAACAATACCCTTTTATTGAGGAGTATAAATGACCAAAAAACTCATGTTTAATGCCAAATTCATCACAAAAACCATCAACTCTATCAACTTTAAATTCAGTTCCATCGTCTCTACGAATAAGATTTATAGTGACAACATGTTGACATTGAAGAACACGACACTTGGCGGTAAGAAAATCAACAAAATCAGATTTTTCTCTAAGAAATCCAACGATAGAATATCTCAAAAAGTCATGAACCATCACAAGAATATTCTTCTAACCACCAATATTCTCGTTAGTGTGGGAACCATAAGATCCATGTTTGTTAACTTTAAAATATGGTAGGTGATAATGGTATTCAACTTCATATGGGGACACTTAATTTATTTCCCTTGTTGGCTAGGACCACAAACCGAGAAAGTTGGTTCTTCAAGTGATGGTAAGTCACAAACTAGGTATTTCTTAACTAGCTTCGAAGATTTCTAAAATTGTCGTTGCCTAGTCGGTGATGCCAATGGTCCATGGTGGAAATCTTAGCATTATTGCACACTAAAGAGAACTTGGAAATGATACCATAGCAATTATCGGTAGTCCTCACACCTTTTACAAAAGTTCACCGAATTGTTAAAAAATGTTACATTCCGATGGGTTAAACTTTAAAGCAAAGTTAGCATCGCAAAGTTGGCTTATTCTTATTAAGTTAGCCTTCAAAACCTTCACTTTAAAAAACACTATATAACTTAGGAAAGCCAAAAATATCCATGCAGCATCGTCCTAATATTCTAGACCTACTCCCATCCCCAAAGGTGGGTTTACCTCCGTTAGGATCCAAAATGTTGGTAAAAATGACTTGTCACTGATCATGTGCCCAGAGCACCCCCTATCAAAATAAAATTGAAAAGTATCTTGAACCTTAAGATAAATATGAATAAAAAGGGATTTTTATTCTCTATTAGCTGCCCAAGAGGCGGTAACCTTTTGCATGCCCTTATCATTACTGGCATTAGTCATTGCGATGGAAGTGTTATCAAAAGGCGTAAACATGCTTAAACTTTTATAAGTAGTTACTAGAAACTCAACTTGCTCTTCAAGACTTGCAAGGTCATTATGGCGGTGTTGGGGAGCAAGTGTGTGAGAAACACTTCCTAGATTGTTGAAAAACTCCCTAAGGTAAAGTATTCATTTGCAATGGGTACCAAATAGATTTATTTAGGTATACCTATATTAAAATACCTCGAACGAGTTATCCTTGGTGGGTTAGGTGAAGGCCCATAAAAAGTTAATAAAAACTAGGCGACCGGTTCGATTGGGGTATGAGAAGTGGATGCATTCTCATCGTATATTTAAAACCTAATGCATGAACTAGGAACAACTTTTCAAACGTCTTAGATATGCCCTCTAAAGTGACTATTACCTCTTAAGCATGTTTGCGATCTTTCTTAAGTTGGAAAACATGGGCTTCAAGTTTCTCACGAGTCTCCAATTATGCTTGAAGATCTCCCGTAAGACTAGCCACTTTGTTAGTCAAGTCGTTC
The DNA here is from genome assembly GCA_949130495.1 of Sambucus nigra. Lineage (NCBI taxonomy): Eukaryota > Viridiplantae > Streptophyta > Magnoliopsida > Dipsacales > Adoxaceae > Sambucus > Sambucus nigra. The sequence continues at coordinate 300,572,297 of OX422207.1, read as the reverse complement.
TTCTCCCTACTCATTGAAATAACTTGCCCACCCAAAGTGATTATCATTGCGGTCTCACTCTCTATCTAAACTTTGAACTCCTTATATTAAGATAATACCGTAAGAGTCAAATTTTCATTATTTTTATTTTTAGTTTCTAATGACTCGATGTAAAGTTGGAAGTATGTGTATCTAAGACCACGTTCTCCCATACTCAAACCATCACCATCAAACTCACTGGACTGATTTGGTTCATTGTTGAGGTTATCACGTTTAGGAACTCCTCATCGGTGTGAGATGTACTTGAAGTAACGCGACCAGTTATGAACGCGACCAGATATGAACGCGGTAAAGTTATGTCCATGCGATGATTCATCCCCAAAATCTTTCAACTCAACATCACTATCACTTGATTGGCATCATGTGCGACTTTTCCTTTACCCTCCATCTTAAGTCTAGTGGGAAACTCATGGGCTTTGTGACCTTTTTCATCACACGCATAACATATCTCCAATTCATATTTCTTAGGAGACTCGCCTCTATCTTTCTTTTGATCATTCTCATAAAAATTCTTAGTCTCTTTAAAATTTTTGTTTTTCTTCAAAAATTTTATTTTCCACTATGGATGAAATTTGATTTTAAGATACTTTTTGAACTTTTTAGGAAATAGTGCAAGATCGTCCTGATCAAAATCAGAATCGGAGTCAGAAATCTCTTTTTTCTTTGATTTCGCTTTCAAATCCAATCCTTTTTTTTTCATTTGAGTTTTATGGAACATGCCTAATTTAGAAGCTTGAAGATTACCTGTGAGTTCTTCTAGCCTAATTATGTATAAAATTCCCAAAGAGTTAAGGACGATAAAGTTTGCACTAAAATGAGATGGCATGGTGAAAATAGCCTTACTAAGTTGCTTAACTAGGTTGAAACAGTAAAGTAGGTTCTGATTTTCTTTTTGAGGAAACTCTTTTAGAAAATAGTATAGTTACACAAGGCGTGTTTTAAAACTATGAACGAGTTATTTCATAACTTTAGGAAATAGGTTTTAGAAATTAAACCTAAGTGTAATGTGAAGTAGTAGTAGGGAAGCAGTAAAAACAATCACACGAGACACAATTATTTTTAATGTGGTAAAACCCAAAAATAAGGGAAACATCCACGGTGACCTCTACGCTACAAAACAAAAAGTACACTAAAATAAAATAGAAATTAGAAGATTACAATCCCCTAAGCATGTGTTCCAAGATCCTAAGTGTAAGTTAAAATTGTACCTACTAGAGTACCTTTCACTAAGGTAGTTCTGAATTGGCTTGATCTTTCTGGAGGCTACACGTCTTTCCTCATTGTATATGTTTGTAGTGGCTCAACCAACCATAGACTCTCAAAATGAACCACAATAAACTATGTGTTCGTGTGAGAGTGAAAGTGCTCGTGAAATGATTATAACTACATGCAAGAATGTGACTCACCTCTCTCAATGATTAATACAAATTAATCCTAACAAATTACAACGTTTCTATATGATATGCAATAGATTTCAAATCTCTTATGAAAATCAAACTTCAAGAATTTTTTAGATCTGAAAACTTATCTTTCTTAAAACTAGGTCTTATTGTTTCAAAACCTTATTTATGTACGAATATATTTGATAAAATTTGAAACTATGAACTTTCGAAACAAAACGATTTCAGATCTGAGACTTTACACAACTGGAAGTATCTTTTTCAAAGTTACTTGAAATAGAGAGTGGATCTTTTCAAAATATACAGTGAATACAAAAGATCCAAACATGAAAGAATAAGGAAACCCTAGATATTGCGAGAAATGTTTCTCATAGCAAATCTCACACTTTCTATGAAGAAAAGTGAGATATTCATTGAGAGTGGTTACCTAAGAGAGATCTAGGTTAACGAGTGTCTTCAATCCTTCAAACTACACACCAAATGTTATTAGAAATACCCTAGAAACCCTAACTCTCAAAAACATGTTTTCTAGTATGGAAATCTTCGAAGGAAGGTGTTTGGTTTATGAGAAAACAAAGGTTTAAACATATAAACATGTTTTCTCTCTCTCTCTCTCTCTCTCTCTCTCTCTCTCTCTCTCTCTCTCTCTCTCTCTCTCTCTCTCTCTCTCTACTATTTCTCCTTTCTCTCTCTACTCTCTTTTTTCTCTCACAATCTCACGATTGGCAAAAGTCTCTTAATTGCTGACCCAAGGGGCCTTTATATACTACTCATGGAAGGATCCAGAAGTTCGAATGAAATCAACGCTTAAGATGTGTTTGCCTATTCAACGTTTGCACCTAAGGGCTACAAATGCACCGCTGTTATGTATGCTCTGATTGGTTTATTTGTCTAGCACAAGGATTGATTCAAATGCATGTAGACCATTTATAAAAAGAGATCCAAGGGTGATAATTGAAACTATCAACTTAGACACATAAGAAACAAAAATCCAGCGGGTATAATATCAACACGTGGAGTGATCTCAAGGATTAAAAAATGCATGTTTTTGATGTTTGTAAAATACAATATGCACCCACACAAGTCTCTGCCGCTTTCGAATTCTACCCAACCATTGTTTTTATGAATAAAAATATTTCCATTTAGGCCCCAAAACATTTAAAACACATTTTTAATTAATTTAAAAATCATTTTAAATGTTTTAAATATGTTTAAAAAAGTTTTAAAATATTCTAAAAATATGCAAACACTTGTGCACACTTATTAACACCTATATTCATCAAATGTGTCCTATATTGTGTTCAAGAGTATATAAATACTTCCCTTTTTGGTAGTTGATCAATGTTCTTTATCTGGATGATGTTGTTGACTAGCTTGAATACTTAGGAGAGGGAACTGAAGATATCTAATTCTATTTTGTTAGCATATCCAAACTAGTTGGAACTCCAATATGGTACAACGTCAAGTGAGTCAACCATATAGTGTGTTTTTAATCTCCCCATTTGGAAATTGGAGACAAAATTCCCTTGAGTAACCTGTACTCGTGGGTAAAAAAGAAAAACTCCTATTTTTCCTATACAAAAGAGCTATCTGCCCATTCCCATCCTAGAACCGAAAGTAAGAGAAAGAAAATACATTACTCAACCGTCATACAGACCATTACACTAAATCAGTGATATCTGCACAAATGGTACATTAGTTGAGTCAAGAGAGGTAAAATTGCAAGTTACTCAAGTTCTTCTTCCCCAATTTTTCTCAAATATACAACAGGTATAATACTAATAAAGAATCATAATAAGCAATCTAGCAACCTATAATAATAGGTTGTAGATAATTATTATGGTGTGACCATTCCAATTTATTTTTTAGGGATTCAAATCTCCAGTTATCTAGAGGATTAGTAAATAAGTTAGCTAATTGGAATTCTGTGGGTAAATAATTGATTTCTAATTCTTTAGATTCAACTAATTATCGTATAAAATAATGTTTGATCTTTATGTGTTTCATAGGTGAATGTTGAACTAAATTTTTGGTAATATTAATTGCACTTTGACTATCACAATAGAGATGTAATTTTTCTTTGCGAATGCCATAGTCGCTTATCATTTGCTTAATCCACATTAGCTGAGCGCAGAAACTACCCGCCACTATGTACTCTGACTCAGCTGTGGAAAGTAAAGTGCAATTTTGCTTCTTACTATTCCATCCTACAAGATTATTACCTATATAGTAGCAGGCACCAGAGGTGCTTTTACTATCGTCTGAACACCCAACCCAATCGACATCGGTGTATCCTACAATTGTGCTAGTAGTGTCGGTTGTGTACCATATTCCTAGGTTTAATGTCCCTTTAACTTATTTGATAATACGTTTGACACATATAAGGTAGTTTTCCTTAGGAGAACTTTAGTAACGTGCACAAACCCACAGAGCATACATTATATTAGGACGTGAGGCTATGAGGTATAACAAGCTTACTATCATACTCCTATATAGAGTAGGATATATAGGTTTCCCATGTTCATCTTTAAAAAAATTAGTGGAGGTACTCATGGGGGTCCTAGCGACCTTGGCAATGTCTAGACGAATTTTTTTTACTAACTCTATAGAGTATTTGGATTTTGAAATGAATAACCGATCAAATTTTTGCTTGACAAAGTCCTAAAAAGTACCAAAGCTCCCCCATTAACGACATTTAGAAATCCCCGTGCATAATTTTAGAAAATTCTTTAAACTCAGATGGGGAGGTAGATCCAAAAATGGTGTCATCTACATAAACTTGGGCAATTAAGACTTGATTGTTAAATTTTTTAACAAATAATGTCTGGTCATTTCCACCTCGTCGAAAACCTTTATTGATGAGAAAGGTCGACAAACGTTCATGCCAGGCCCGAGTGGCTAGCTTTAAATCATATAAAGCCTTTTTCAATTGATAGACATGATTTGGGTAGTGAGGGTCAATGAAGACTTTTGGCTCTCCAACATAGGTTTCCTCTGTCAAAATACCATTTAAAAAAGAGGACTTTATATCCATTTGATGAAGTGTGAATTGCAAGTGATAGGCTATATCTAAAAGTGATTGAGCAGACTCCAGGCGAGTGAACGGGGCAAAGTTTTCCTCTATCCCTTCAACTTGAGAATATACTTGGGCAACTAATCTGGATTTATTTCTAATTATCATTCCAGATTTATCTGTTTTATTTTTAAAAATCCATCGAGTTCCGATAACCCTTTTATTTTCTAACTGCGGTACAAGATACCACACGTCGTGATTTATAAATTGTAAGAGCTCTTCTTGCATAGCACCTATCCAAAATGAGTCATTAAGTGCTTCATTCACATTCTTTGGTTCTACTAAAGAAACAAAGATTGCAAAATGTGTAACATTACGTAATTGGGATCGTGTATGTACTAGCTCATCAGGGTTACCAACTATTTTATTGTAACACCCCGCCTGCCCGGGGAGAGCGACCGGAGCGCTACAGTGATAAAACTAACCAAAATCCATCAATCAACAAGTATAGAGCATCTAAATCCCACAGTATACAAGAAGATACCACTAATCTTAATCTTCAAATTAAATACAACGAAGTCTCTCGAAATAATACAACTATCTATCTAGAAAGAAAATAAATCGCTAATGCTCTATACATAAAAAATAAATACAAATATTCTCATGAATACTCTCTAATATTCTTTCCAAAATAATCCATAGCGTCCCAATCCACGCTAACCTGACAACTAAAAGAAAATATGGGGAAGTACACAATACGATAGGAAAGATGCTCAACAAATATTAATGGTGAATAAAGCGTAACAATACGAGTACGAATATCCAAATCAAATGCTAATCTCACAAGCATTTTTATAAATATAATTTCTCAACAACACATTAATCCGAGTCACCAGGCCTCACCATACCGCACCATACTTTATCAAGTAGCCGAAATAGGAATCTTGGCGGGTGCCCAACATCAGTGCCATATTAAAATCTCATGACAACATGCCCAACACAATAATAATACCACATGAATCAAAATTTAGATTTCCGACAATAATTTTTAGATTTCAATTGAATTTAGAAATTCAAATATGAATCAATAATCACAAGAAAAAAAGGGGATAAAACTCGCGAGATTAAGGATCATATTGTGTAAAACCCCAAACCTCAAAATCATTACATGAATCATCACATACTTTCAGCCTCAAAATCTAATCACACCATCGCGTTCTTCTCACGAAATAATCAAATCTCGTTCTAGCCCAAACTCGAGAAAATACCAAATAAGCCTTCTAATCTAAGGTTGAGATCTTGAATAAGTTTGGGGCTATGTTTTGTAGATGAAAGGGAGTAATTTTGGAGAGGTCTTCTGGTTGAAAAGTTTATGAAAAAGTGATTTGAAAAGTCCATCCACGAATTAGTTGTGATATATAAAGGATTAAGAGTTTGATTAAGAAAAGAGTTCTAATCAGATACAAACACTCAAAAAATCATTACGAACGATCAAACCATAAAAATGGCTTGAAATTTTAGTATATTCTAGAGAACGACGAGACAGAACTTCTGTGAAAATTTCAGCTCGATCGGACTATCGAATTTCTAAAACTATTTTCTTTTTTGCTAGAGAGTTTTATATTTTGAGGACTCTAAGTGAGTTTTATATTTTGAGGACTCATCTATATAATAAAAATTAAATTAAAACTCCATTTTAATTCCGATTCCAATTCCGTTTGAAAATTTATTTTTCAAATATAAAAACCAACATTTTAAATTATAAAATTTATAAAATCCAAAATTTTATTTTTCTCCAATTTTCAAAATTAATTAAAAAATTCCCATTTCAAAAAATTCGGGTTGTTACATACTTCCCCACTAACAAAAAATTTTGTCCTCGAAATTCAACGAAGCCTAACACTTAAAAATCAGGCCACACCAACAATCTCCAAAAAAAAATCTCGTCTCCAAAAAATAAATTCCTCACATCTAATCTATATGCCTAACACGAATCGATTACCTAAAATAATCTATCTCCAAAAAAAATTTATTTTTTTTGCTAGAGAGTTTTATGTTTTGAGGACTCTAAGAGAGTTTAGTGTTTTGAGGACTCATCTATATAATAAAAATTCAATTAAAACTCCATTTTAATTCTGATTCCAATTCCGTTTGAAAATTTATTTTTTAAATATAAAAACCAACATTTTAAATTATAAAATTTATAAAATCCAAAATTTCATTTTTCTCCGATTTTTAAAATTAATTTAAAAATTTCCATTTACAAAAATCCAGGTTGTTACATAATTCCCCACTAACAAGAATTTTCGTCCTTGAAATTTAACGAAGCCTAACACTCAAAAATCAACCCACACCAACAATCTTCAAAAATAAATTTTGTCCCCAAAATAAATTCCTCACATCTAATCTATATGCCTAACATGAAACGATTACCTAAAATAATCTATCTAAAAAAAAAACGTCTAACCCGCATGCTAGACCCAAAATCCAAGACCCGAGGGTTGTCATATACCTAAGCTCTAATACCATTCTGTAACACCCCGCCCGCCTGGGGAGAACGGCCAGAGCGCTACTCCGATAAAACTAACCAAAATCCATCAATCAACAAGTATAGAGCATCTAAATCCCACAATATACAAAAAGAGACCACTAATCTAAATCTTCAAATTAAATACAACAAAGTCTCTCGAAATAATACAACTATCTATCTCGAAAGAAAATGCTCTATACAACAAAAATAAATGCAAATCTTCTCATGAATACTCTCTAATATTCTTCCCAAAATAATCCATAGCGTCCCAATCCATGCTAACCTGCCAACTAAAAGAAAATATGGGGAAGTACACAATACGAGCGAAAAATGCTCAACAAATATTAGCGGTGAATAAAGCGTAACAATACGAGTATGAATATTCAAATCAAATGCGAATCTCGTAAGAATTTTTATCAATATAATTTCTCAACAACACATTAATCTAAGTCACCAGGCCTCACCATACCGCCTCACCATACCGTGCCATACTTTATCAAGTAGCAGGAACAGGTATCTTAGCGGGTGCACAACATCAGTGCCATATTAAAATATCATGACAACATGCCCAACACAATAATAATACCGCATGAATCAAAATTTGGATTTCCAACAATAATTTCTAGATTTCAATTGAATTAAGCAATTCAAATATGAGTCAATATCACAAGAAAACAAAGGGAATAAAACTCGCGAGATTAAGGAGCATATTGTGTAAAACCCCATACCTCAAAATCATCACATAATTTTAGCCTCAAAATCTAATCACACCATCACGTTCTTCTCGTGAAACTAATCAAATATCGTTCTAGCCCAAACTCGAGAAAACACCAAATAAGCCTTCTAATCTAAGGTTAAAATCTTGAATAAGTTTGAGGCTATAGTTTGTAGATGAAAGGGAGTAATTTTTGGGAGGTCTTCTGGTTGAAAAGTTTATGAAAAATTGATTTGAAAAGTCCATCCACGAATTAGTTGTGATATAAAAAGGATTAAGAGTTTGATTAAGATAAGTGTTCTAACCAGATACAAACACTCGAAAAATCATTACGAACGATCGGACCGTCAGAATGGCTTGAAATTTTAGTATGTTCTAGAAAACGGTGACACAAGACCGCTGTGAAAAATTTAGCTCGATCAGACAGTCGGATTTCTAAAAATATTTTCTTTTTACTAGAGAGTTTTTTTATTTTGAGGACTCTAAGAGAGTTTAATGTTTTGAGGACTCTTCTATATAATAAAAATTCCATTAAAACTCCATTTTAATTTTGATTCCAATTCCGTTTGAAAATTTATTTTTCAAATATAAAAACCAACATTTTAAATTTTAAAATTTATAAATCAAAAATTTCATTTTTCTCCGATTTTCAAAATTAATTCAAAAATTCCCATTTACAAAAATTCGGGTTGTTACATTTATCTAAAGAATGATCTTTATAAACCTAGTTAGGTATTTTAGGAGTCTATGTTGGTAAAGGATTAACTATCTCCGGAGAGTCATAATTATAAAGGTTTTTAGACTCTTCCATTATAGCTGGCCCATGATTTTTGCTCTCAATGTTAGTGCCACTAACTATCACATTTGTTGATTCCATTGTAACCTTGGAACGCATATTATAAATGCGATAAGCTCGACTATTCGGGGAGTAACCCAAAAATATGGACTTGTCTCTACGGGTTTGAAATTTTGACAGGTGCTCTGTGTCTTTGCAAACATAATACGTACTCCCAAAAGTTTGAAAATATTTTAAGTTGGGATTTTTGCCACACCAAAGTTCATAAGGTGTTTGTTTGGTATTTTTCTTGAGGTAAACCCTATTGATTATATGACATGCTGTCTAAACTGCCATAATCCAAAAATTCACGAAATGTATCAAATTTTTGTTTTAAGAAAGCTACCCAAGTGAATCGCGTGAAATCATCCACTGTAACTAAAATGTAAATATTACCACAAAGGCTCGTAGTTCGAGAGAGACCCATTAGCTCCATGTGGATTAGCTCTATAGGTTTTGTTATTAAAGTCTCTTTAACTTTCTTATGAGCAGTTTTAACTATTTTTCCTTCCTGACAAGGCCCACGAACAACGTTTGAAATAGATTTTATTTTAGGCAGACCTCTAATCATTTCTTAGGAACTCAATTTTCCAAGGCTATCATAATTTATTCCACCCAACCTATTATGTAAGATTTCATTATCATCCATTCTGGCAATACTACAAATCTCAATACGAGGATTTACTGTGTAACAGTTATCTGGTGTACGAAGACCTATAATAATACAATTTCCATTCGCGTTTAAAATTTTATAGTTTGTTTCGAGAATGTGACTGTATGGTTGGAGTCACAAAATTACGATATTCTTAACAAATTACCTTAAGACCTTTCACTAAAAGGACGTCTTTGAGGATATGTAGTCCATTTTCTTGGAGTGTCCCTTTACTTATGATTTGAGCTGATACTCCGTCCCCAAAAAAAACCTTTCTTCCCGAGAAGTCTGTTTTGTCGGTTAGTTTAGTATCATCTACGGTCATATGTTTGGAACAACCAGATTCTAACTACCAACTAGAAGCAGTGTGTTGGGATTTTAAAGCACTGAGAAGAATGTTACACTTTAACTGGGGTATTAGGTCGTCCTTTATAGCCCATAATTCTCTAGTTTTTAAAGTTTTGTGAGCTTTTGGTTTATAAATAGATCAAGAACTCTTCCTCTGAGATTTATTTTTTAGAGTCAGATCTCTTCTTCCTATTTCTATAATTAGAGTTCTTGTTGGGCTGTCTAGGAAGTATATAGTTATTCATGTTCTGTCTAAAATAGTTAAAAGTTTTATAAACAGGTGAATGAAAGACAGGCTTATACAAACGTTTTTGAAAACATTCTTCTAAACAGTGTCCATAAACATTACACTATGAACAATATAGGTGGCTATATCGTTTCTTTATATTTTTAAAACCTTTGAAAATAGGTTTGTCCACTTAATGGACTTTGGTCTTATGTCTAACTATAACAAGTTTAAATGAGGAATCTCCTTGCCTTATGGGGGACAGACGTACTTAGCCTTAGGTTCAATAGGTGTCTTAGGACACTGTTTCAACAAAATGTCTCACTCTTTTTTTTTTTTTTATCAAAATCAACCTTTATAGCTTGAAAATCTGGACATATGTCAATAGGCCTTTTTTCGGAAGACACAAATTTCACATTTTGCAAAGTTTTTTTTGTGCCTTATCCTTTTGTTCAAAACCTATGCCAATTTTATCTTCAGAATTGATTTTACTAGAGGCAACACAATTTTCAAAGCAATTAGAATTATTTACAAATTTTGAATTTTTTTTAAGATTGTTGAAACTTTTTCTTTGGATTGTTCCAATTCTAACAAGGTTGCCTTATATTTCTTCTTCAAAACTTCATTTGATTCTAAAAGATCTTTGATTTTTTCAAGAAATGACTAAGATTTGTTTTCATAAGCTAGACATTGAGTGGTATACTCCTCATCACTATGTTTGACCATAAGAATCAGGGCTTCTATTTTTTTACTGAGGTCCTTAACAGTCTTTTCAAGTCTTGTGCTCTTTCCAAGGGGTTTGGTATAAAGTGTGTGAATGTCAGGAAGATTGTCATTATCAGACTCATTAAGTGCAATGAGTTAGTTGTCCCCTAATGGTTCGTTTGTTATACTCATGCACCCATTCGATTCACCAGTGACACGTTCACTTTGATTCACACACCCCATTGATAAACTACTAGCAGTATCAATAATTTTATCATTCTCTAGGCAAAGGGTAGATAAACCAGTAGCAGGTAAGGTATTATAAGACATAGAAGTATTAGGCATATAAGGGTCAAAGATATTGGATGATTCAGGCTAATCTTCACCAGAGTTGCTTTAATCGTCCCATATTTTTACAATGATGGACCTTATTATTGTTGTTGCTCAATTTAACTCTACATTTACTGGCATAATGGCCTAATTTACCACATCTAAAACATTCAGTCTTTTTAGGATATTTGTAAGCTCTACTATTATTTTTAGTATAGTGTTTATCTTGTTTTATCTCATGAGGTCTGTTATTAGAATAATTTGGATATGCATTCTTCCCTTGATTAGTAGCAACATTATTTCTAAATTTTAAAATTTTGTTAAAGTGTTTAGACATAAGGGCTATCTGATTGTCTAAATTATCTAAGTCAAATTCTTCATCAGAGTCCAAGTCAATGTTGGGAACAATAAATTGAGGTGTGGTCATCTCAGACTGGAAGACAACATTAGGACTATTGAGTTTCTTTTGATTATTAGAAATATGTTTCTTAAATTCTAATTCCATTTCCACAGTTCCATGCTTGCTATTGAGGAGTTCTGGACTTAAACTAGGATCGTCCATCTCCTCAATTGCATAACGTTTGTTGTCAAATTTAGGTGGAAGTGATATTAGAATTTTATAAACTATCTCTTTCCTATCATACATAATTCCATTAGCATGCAATCTGGTAATGACATCAGTTAACTTAACGTAAAATTCAATGAATGTCTCAGTCTCAGTCATAATAAGTGTGTTATACTGTTGAATTAACATTTGGTTTTTTGCAGCCTTAACACATAGGTCACCATCGTGGGCAGTAACCAATGTGTCCCAGGCTTCCTTATAGGTTGAACATAATGATATTAGTTTAAACTCATGTTCATTTATAGACATAAATATGGCATTATTTCCCTTATTATTGCTAAGAGAGGAAAATTCTTCTTCCTTGGTGAACTCACTGAGTAGTTTTTTTAAAAATTTTTTAATTACCACCTTCAACAACAGGTTTAGTTGTATGATTATATCCATTTTCAATGGCATCCCAGGCATCATCTCCCAAGGTACCTTGTATGAAGGAAATCATCCTTACTTTCTAGTAAATAAAATTTGTCCCATTGAAGAGGGGAGGCCTGGACAAATTTCCTAGTCTCTCAAATTTCTTGTCCATTTAGATAAAGTTTTGAAAACAATTTCAAAGCACATGATCTTAACAGAAGTTTTTGAAAACCAAGAACCTACTCTGATACCAATTGAAACTAACCTTCCTAAGTTATTTAACAAGGTTAACACAGTTAAGTAGGTTCCGATTTGCATTTTGAGGAAACTCTTTTAGAAAACAGTATAGTAACACACGATGTGTTTTAAAACTATGAACGAGTTATTTCAGAATTTTAGGAAATAGGTTTTAGAAATTATACCTAAGTTTAATGTGCAGTACTTGGCAAATAGTAAAAAACAATCACATGAGACAATATTTTTTTTAACGTGGTAAAACCCAAAAATAAGGGAAACATCCACGGTGACCTCTACGCCACAAAATAAAAAGTCCACTAAAATCAAACAGAAATTACAAGATTTCAAGAACCTAAGCATGCGTTCTAATATCCTAAGTCTAAGTTAGAAATGTACATACTAGAGTCCCCCTCACTAAGGTATTTATGAACTAGCTAGATCATTCTGGAAGCTACACATCTTTCCTCCTTGTATATGTTTGCAATGGCTTAACAAACCATAGACTCTTAAAATGAACCACACTAAACTATGTGTTCGTGTGAGAGTGAAAGTGATCATTAAATAGCTATAACTACATGCAAGAATGCAACTCACTTCTCTCAATGATTAATACAAATTAATCCTAACAAATTACAACGTTACTATATGATATGAAACAGATTTTAAATCTCTTCTGAAAATCAGACTTCAAGAATTTTTTAGATCTGAAAACTAATCTTTCTTAAAACTAGGTCTCATTATTTCAAAATTATATTTATGTACGAATATATTTCAAAAACTTTAAAACTATGAACTTTCGAAACAAAACGATTTCAGATCTAAGAATTTACACAACTGGAAGTCTCTTTTTCAAAGTTACTTGAAATAGAGGCTGGATATTCTCAAAATATATACTAAATACGAAGATCCATATAGGAAAGAATAAGGAAACCCTAAATATTGTGTGAAATGTTTCTCATAACAAATCTCACACTTTCCATGAAGAAAAGTGAGATTTGCAATGAGAGTGATTCCTTAAGAGAAATCTAGGTTGAAGAGTGTCTTCAATCCTTCAAACCACACACTAAAACTTACTGGAAATACCTTAGATACCCTAACTCTCAAATACAGGTTTTTTGGTATTTAAATCTTTGAAGGAAGATGTTTGTTTTCTCAAAAAACAAAGGTTTAAACATATAAACATGTTCTCTCTCTCTCTCTCTCTCTCTCTCTCTCTCTCTCTCTCTCTCTCTCCTCTCTCTCTCTCTCTCTCTCTCTCTCTCTCTACTATTTCTCCTTTCTCTCTACTATCTTTTCTCTCTCTCAATTGCACGATTGGAAAAAGTCTCTTAATGGATGACCCAGGGGGTCTTTATATACTATCATGGAAGGACATAGAAGTTCGAACGAAATCAGTGGTTAAGATATGTTTGACTATTCAAAGTTTGCATCTAAGGGCTACAAACGCACCGATGTTATGTATGCTCTGATTAGCTTATTTGGCTAGCACAAGGATTGCTTGAAACTCATTCAAACCATTGACAAAAAGAGATCCAAGGGTGATGATTGAAACTCTCAACTTAGACACATAAGAAACACAAATCCAACGGGTATAATATCAACACGTGGAGTGATCTCAAGGATTTATAAAATTCGTGGTTTTTGTGTTTGTAAAGTACAAAATTCTCCCACACAAGTCTTTGCCCCTTTCATATTCTACCCAACCATAATTTTTAGGAATAAAAATATTTCCATTTAAGCCCCAAAACATTTTAAAACACATTTTTAATTAATTCAAAAATCATTTTAAATGTTTTAAAAACTTTTAAAAAATTCTAAAAATATGCAAACACTTGCGCACACTTATTAACACATAAATGCTTGAAATGTGTCCTATAGCGTGTTCAAGAGTATAGAAATACTTCCCTTTTTGGTTGTTGATCAAGTTTCTTTGCCTGGATGATGTTGTTGATGTAGCTTGAATACTTAGGAGAGGGAAATCAAGAAATCTAATTCTATTTTGGCACCATATCCAAACTAGTTGGAACTCCTATATGGTACAGTCTCAAGTGAGTCAATCATATAGTGTATTCTCAGATGGACCTCAAAATTTTCTTAACAACTCTTATGTCCATAATTTCCTCACCCGAATTAAAACTAAAATTCACAATATTAGACAATCTTCCAAAACATTTGATCAAAATTTCCAATTTTTAAGCATTCTTATATTCTCAAAATGTGTGGTGAGGTTTTGAATCTTAGCAGCTTTGACAACATTTTTACTCTCTTGTGTGAGCTGGAGGATATTCCGGGCTTGTTTAGGCACATTACACGCCACTATATGATGAAATTCATCGACGAAATTCATTGGGTGTGACAGAACCATAAATATCATTCAAACCACGAGAGTTGAAATTACTCAAACTAAAACATCCACAATCCAATTTGCGAATGGATTCAGACTAACGACATTTTCATTAGTCATAATCGGATGAGTCCACCCTTTTTCCATAGAAATCCAAATGTGCTCATCGATCGATTTCAGAGATGATCTCATTCGAACTTTCCAATAGGCATAATTTGTGCCATTAAACAAAGGTAACCCATTATATGAGTTCTCCATATAACCACCATGATATATCTAAATAACTTGTAGAAAAAAGCTCTGATACCAATTTAAAAAAACACCGTGCATTTGTAGAGTGGTCCGATTATATGGTTAAATGTGGAATTCGCAGAGTAGGTCATAAACAATCCAAATTCAATTAAATAGAAAATTTATATTTTTTAATTAGGTGAACCTAAATAGGCAAGATATTGAATCTAAATTGAATAAAAACAAACGACAAGATAGAAGATAAGGAAAAAAATCCCTTTAGGGAAAAATCATTTTTTCAACACTGTTACGACTTGATATTACTAAATGACATGGACAAACCTACATGCTTGGACTCCACTAAGTTTTGAAATTATGCCTTATTTCTTTGTTGTTTACAGAAAGTGATGCAGATCCAACAATGCCCCCCACAGCAAGCTCCACTTGCCTTGGTGTCCACCGACCACCCTTAAATATTCTTTTCCTATCTTCAGCAGTGAAAAATCATCTTCATAAGGTTTAGAACATACGACGTGTTCTTCAGAGTTTGGCAAAGTTATTACAAAATATCTAAGGGGTTTGAATTTTAAGAAACGCAGTGTTTGATCACAAAAAGATGTCTAAAAGGCTTGATGAGAATGCAAGTTCGTATCTTTATAGGAGAAAAATCTCCAAGAGAGAGAATTGAAAGATTGAATTTGAAATCAAATAAAAAACAAATATTTTCCAGCTCGTTTGAGCAAATCACATCTCTCTCTAACGAAGCACATGATCTCGTTCGAAATAGGAACATCTCGTTTGAACGAAGTACTTAATTTCGTTCGAATCACTCCTAATGACTTATCCAGCAAGATTCCCGAGCTGGCTAAAATTTGCCAAAATTGATCTCGTTTGTAGTTCATTTGAAGTTGTTCAAATGAGGTATATGCACTCATTCAAACAACATCCAATGTCATTCTAATGACTTTATAATTTAAAAAAAATATATTTTAAAGATATTTTTGAAAATTATTTTATCTTTTTAAACACTTTTAAATTACCCTGAATAAATTGATTACATGAAATAAACATCACATACCTTCTCCATATGATTCTAGTGATGATGTCAATCTTTTTATCTTCGATTGTCGCGTTTGGTGATTAACTTGTCTTTGATTTCATCTCTTGAGAATGTACATGATGATGTAAATATGTAACGAATATACAAAACTAAAAACATGATGAGTAATTATAATTTTTTGTCTTACATATATTGAAAATGTTTATTGGTGGATTTGTATTCAATACACACTCTATGTTTATGTGTATCATCAATTTCAAAGTATTGAACTAAACCCAATTTAACTAATTTATGAATATATCCATAATTTACATGTCCATGACAAATATTAAATAACTCAATCATATAATCGATAGACTTATTTTTATAATCATTAAAAATAGAGTCAATGGTTAAATTTAGTTTAAATAGTCTATCACGTAGATACCTTTTTCCTACAAACATTGCACCCTTGGTGAGTATAAACTTGTCTGATTCAAAAACAATATTAAATCCATTCTCACTTAACAATGATCGAGACATAATATTCTTGCAAATTTTGAGCACATATCTCTCTAATAAAATTATTTCCATAGACATTGTACAGCTAGATAAAAATTAAGCAAATCCTCTTGCACAAGCTTTACTAATAAATAAAGTATACTCAATATCGAGGGCAATGGAATTAAGATCCTCCAAGGAAGAGCCTTTATGATGAAAACTTGACCTATTTGATTGGAGATCTCATGATTTAAGTTAATAGGTCTAACAATGTTATGTGCAATCCTCCAGTTACACTTCGAAGATTATATCTCCTACCCATTTATACGATGTAAGAAGTGAAATGTGTTGTATTTTTTTTTGTTAAGAAATCCTTTTAATGATCTCCATAGCTTGTTAAATAAGTGGGGTACTATTTGGTACTCTTATAGGGAATTACCTACATGAGTGTGAAGTGGGGATGCTTTTATGAATATATCAATGGCTTACGATGATACGAGAAATTGTACATACATCCTTATCAACAATCATATCAAGTGCAAAGTAGAAATAAAAAAGTAAGAGGGAAAAAGACACAAACATAGAGTGTCTTGGCTATAAAATGAGCCTACGTCCACTTTGGTTCACTAATCTCATTATATACAATGTATAGTACAAGATTGTGATGCCATTAAAGGCATTCAAGAGAGAGGGTAAGAGAATATATGAGTTTGTAGTTAAGCTGACAACTCTGGAAGTGGCCTGTGAAGGTTGACCCGGTGCAGCTGCGGTAGGGGGTGAGGCCCCAGGCGTGTTGGTCTCTAGAGAGAGGGAGAGAGATATGAGTTAGGCAGGGCTTCGCCAAGTGTTATTCTTCCTCCAAATAGTGAGGGGAGAACTTTTATTTATAGAAGTCATAAAGGTGGTATCACGTGCATGGAGCACATGATATATGGATAAGTTGGATGAGTAAGGAGTCCTTTGAGAAGCTAGACAACTATCAAGTGACTAATGTGAGAGTACGAGTCACAGCCTGTTTGAAGGCAACGACAAATACTTGGATGAGTGTTGCGACCTATTTGTCCCATGGAAATGGATGATGCTCGAATGAGTGTTGCGACCTGTACTTCCTCAGGTAGCGGCTGATGGTTGATTATTGGCCATGACCCGTTTGATCCCAAATAGCGGCTCTTATTTATCATTGCAGCTACAATGACAGTATTAGGCATAACAACTTCATTCACTAAAATACTCATGAGACCGACGAATGTTCAGGGCTAAAATTAACACAACTATGAGAATTAACTTTCTGAATGATATGTGTGACCCAACTTAAATTGTTCACTACCCATTTCCAACACTTTTTAGAATAAAAAATTAAGTCTAGGACTAACGTTGAAATGTTAAGGACTTCTTATTAGAGTAGCCATTATTTTTTGTTTATTTTACTTCGTTCAAATTATTTTTATTATGCTATGATTTTTTGGCATGAAACTTTCATAATTGTACAATATGTTATTGATTTTTTTTTGAAGAATTTATTAAAATAAAAATCACACACATTTAATTTTTACTCAAACAACTTCTCTAAAGGTTATTTATTTTTATGTAAAAACGATAATGGATAGCTTGATCCATTGCTAAAATTTTGATGCTAAATTCTACCCTTTTTATATTGTAAATTGATGTTGATTTTTATTGAAGTTTTGAATCTTCCATAAAAGACCATATTTAATCAAATTGTGCCTATAATATTCTCATATGGGACACGTAATAGTTATTACTATCTCTAAAGATGTGTTTGTAGTATTAAAATCTATTGGGTTGGTAATACAAGTTAAGTTTAAAAAAAAGGTTATTGTACATTTTTGTTTCATGTTATATAAATTAGTTTATTACAATGATGTTATACAAGTGTAGATATAAATATTAATTATGACACTATGTTTTATAAATTTTACAAAAAAATAAGTAAGTTGTACACTAGCATTCCACAACTCGGATGACAGGCTTCCATCATAGTAATGTTGGGGGCGGGATGGCAGGTTTTTCCTTGACATAAAATTTTCACTAATGTGACACCCCGACTAATTAAATATCGGGTAGCTACTCCTTTATTAAATCAATACAAAATCCCAAGTTGGTCTAGTTAATAGCATCACTGTCGAAAACATTTTTAATGATTACTAACCACCTAGTATTTAAAAAGTGAGTTGTCAAATTTTAAATTAAATCTGATTAAACATGCAATAAATGAAATATAGAAATGTAACATAACCATTCACGATAAAGTCCAACTATAATGAATCAACAAATAAAGATGAGTCTAGAGGAAATACTCCTCACAAAAATCCCAATATGAAAAGAAATAAAACAAGTCTGCATCCTGAATTAATTACAAACCAAAGTGTGAATAACTGAAATATAAAATGAAATGTCTCTAAAAGAAATGGGCGACATGCCCTACAACTGACGAAATCTGAATATAGAGTCAAGGCAAATGAAGCGTCTACTAGCAAGGCCCTGTAACTTCCACAACAACTACAGCTCGTCACCTGACTGGAAATACTATGCATGGTGTCCTTGTGGCTGGGCACCTAAAAGGTTTTTACAAGAAAAATAGTTTTGAAAGCAAACGGTTCAGAGCCCGAAAGTGGAGAGTATTTTAAAAACATCAAGTGCTTTAATAGCATTTAAAACAATGAATGCAAGATACATGTTAGGACGTGCTCTCACATGAAATACTCACCTCTCGTCTAACTGTGCACTCCTAACGTTCCTGTACCCATTCATGTGTTATTTATATCTAACTAAATCGTCATAAGTTCTAACCCAACTACTCGATTCACAATATGAATTCCCAATGTTATTACTTAAATAGATAGCTTTACTTGAACTCGGATTCTCAATTATTAACATTACCGTTTACTGGAGGGCTATCCCCTTATTTATCTTCTCAAGGAGTTATTATAAATGATTCTCATAAATAAACATAACCATTCCTTTTCATTCAACCGTATATTATTCACATCATAAATATACAATATAAGCACCCCGAGGCTAAGCTGCGGTGCACACATACTCTTCTATCCATCCCGGTACATCACGTACATAAGGATTACAAATTCCGAATCTCTCAGGAATTGTTAGAATAAGCACAACACACAAAAATGGAGGCGAACATAATTCAACATATCCATGGGTCACGTACATACCTACGCTCCATAGTCAGCTGACTTAATAACTCACAATTAAGTCATTCCCTTGAAATATGTCCTCTAGGTACCAAACTAAAGCCGGGCACACGAGGATTAGATGGCCCTAAGCGAACGTAAACCTCCCGTGATAGCAAGTATGGTAGGTATGTCATACACAAAATCATATACTAAGCATTCACACATCTTAGATGTCTCATTATTAATAAAGGTACATTCTACATCCTTATACCATTATTCCAATTCTATACATTATACGTCTTCCGATAATATAAAATGTAGACTGTCGACACATCTCACGTCATAGTTTATTGAACTTAAAACCTATCTCAAAGGGATTATTAAGTTTCCTATTTTTCCCACATATAACATCATTATCCTTAAGGTCCTTACTTCTGCCCCAAACCTCATTTCATCAATTTATTCAAATTTATTATTTTAACCCTAATATTACCTCACTCATCGAGTTTCATTAGCTTTTAGAATAATTCCTCAAATTGAATTCTAATTAAGGTCCAAACTTTATAACCATACCTACTGGTCTTCCTTAAGTCTAAGGATATTCATAAAGTCTCCAATAATAATTTCTAAGGTTTAATACCATTAAAATTTAACTAGGAAAATTTTTACTCTTTCTGGGAAGGTCGATCAATCGACCTTGACCTTCGATCGATCGATGGTGGTCGATCGATCGACTGATGAATGTCGATCGATCGATCACACTAGGTAGGATACGAACTGCTTCGTTTTGCAGTCCTCAAAACGTCCCAAAACTCCATTAATAAGCATGAAACTCTAAGATAACGTTATAATATCATCATACAACCATCCTACAACCTTGTTAACATTCTAAAACCAACAATTCATCATCCAAGGGATTTGTTTGGATCAAAACTTCATCAAGAATCCACTTTTCTATTTCTTTCAAGAACATTAATAAACTTCTTCTTAAATCCGTTTTTAGATCATCAAGGGTTATATTTTGAATTCATAATTCATCCAGAATGTTTCTACATGCAACACCTAACATAGTTCATAGTTTTAATCTTCAAATTCATGGGTCTATATCAATCTTCCAAGATAAATTCGATAATTTCCTTAAACATGGAAAATCATAACATTGAATCAATTATAATTAAATCACTTGCCTCTAATCTTTCTCTGAATTTGATGTTAAATCTTGAAGGTTGAATTGTTCTCTCTCTCTCTCTGCAGAATTATCTTTTCTCTTTCTCTCTACAAGTTCTTCTCTAAGGATGATGACAATGGAGGTTTAGAGGTTGCCTTAGGAACTTCTTTCTATTTCTTCCAATAACTCCCGTAGCCCATTAAGTCAATTAGTGTAGTTAGTGGGTTTAGTGGATAACGAATAAGTCAGATTTTATTTCTAATTTTCGTGGGTTTTAATTCCCAAATTTTTGAAATTACCAAAATGCCCTTTTAAGTTACCGGTATGTCCCAATAATTCCTCGGGACCCAAACTTAACCCCCAGCTATTGTTTTCTGACTATTTCGATCCTTCCGAACACGTTGGCGCACTCAAAATGACCATACGGTTAATAGAAATAAAATTCACTTTTTAATTAAATAATTACTTTCCTGACGCGACTGTCACACGCGTCTCAACAAAATTTCCCAAATTGCCGTATATCAATCTTACGACTAATTCAATATTTCCAATATTCATATATTTCCATATATACACATTACAATCAAATACCAACTCACATCTCGTTAGTATTTTATCCGGATTAATTCTCAATTAATTCACATTTAATTTAATTAATCCCATAAATAAATATCGATAAAAATGCGGGGTATTACAACTAATTAATAAAAATTTATAGCAATTCATTATGGCTAGTGGATTGGAACTGTCTTAGGAATGCCTTATTGCAAAACATTGATCCATATATTAGGTGTTTGTCCTAGTTTAGACTGAACGCATCAGTTGAATTATGATTCCAACTGGTTATGTTCCTACTCTCTTTTAATTTATTATTCACTCATCGATTAAGAATAAATATTTTATGTACCTATGGTAATATAATGATTCACATAAGTGTTAAGGTTTACGAGCATTTGTAATGTAACTATAAATTAATGCAACTACATGTCATATGCACCTTGATATCCAAAACTCACATTCCACCTATTC
This sequence comes from Sambucus nigra, assembly GCA_949130495.1. NCBI lineage: Eukaryota > Viridiplantae > Streptophyta > Magnoliopsida > Dipsacales > Adoxaceae > Sambucus > Sambucus nigra. Next base: position 300,550,824 of record OX422207.1, on the reverse strand, counting down.
TTTATGTACCTATGGGGTTTTGATAAAAATAAGGGTACACATAAGTCCATCTATAATACACACACGTGTGTGTTATGGTTGAAAATACATATATATTTCTTTTAATTATGCAATCCTAGCATTTTTATATGTACTCTGAGTGCAATGCAGGTGTTAATTTGAAATTTATTGTATGAATAATTATATTTATCTTTAATTTTGTTCCTAATTCAATGCGAGTTTAGTTAATCATCACTATTTATTTCCATTAAACCCAACCATAAGAAGATCTTTCCTTGTATACTTAAATTAAGCAACTATGAGATGGTAAATGCTTATGTTTTGGATCATTTTTTCACTCTCACCCATGTCACATTGTATTATCATTATCTGTAATATACTATACTTATAATCTTCAAGCATTAACATTTTCTTAATTGCACTTCCGATAATATATCAACGATAAGCTCATACTTGCATATAGTCATATAATTCCCATTAGATTCCAACCTTATTAACCCAAGTATGCCAACCGACAACATTTTATTTCACACTCACAGATATTACTTAACCATCTTTAGAGATTTCACTTCATAATTAGTTTATATTCAAATCCTGGACCAATAACTACCACACTTAGATACTTAAAATTAACACACCCTATACCATCGAACTCCGCGTTAACATTAATATCCATTATTAAAATTCTCAAACCACTTACCTTTACAAAACATTTTATTATCCTTGGATTTTACCATATTCCATTTAAGTACACGAGCTTTCATCATTTGATATAAATTTCTTCTTCATTACTTTGGTGGCCAATGGTTTAGGGTTTAGTTATAAACGAACTAAAGGGATTTTGGCTTTATTTTAACTTTCTTGTTAAATCTTATTAATCTTTCACATCTAACACTTAGGCTCATTTTCATTCATATAACTCACATAAAATTATTTTTCACCTAGGGCCGACCCTGAAATTTTTGGGGTCTTAGACGAAAAACCAAAGGGTGGACCTATACATGTTTAAAAAATCATCCAAATTAAAGAAAATGTGTGATTGTCTCATTTTTAAGCAAAACTATCAATTAATTCATCAAACTTTATTTTGTTAACAAATCTTTTTCGATTTAAAAGGAAATGATGAGAATCATTGAAATTTTGATGTTTTTCATTAAAAATTTCCTTTTTCATTTCCATATATTAATTTTAATTTTTTTACATTTTTATATTCATTTTCTAAATTTTGATGTTCTTCACTATCATGATTATCAATTAAATCTTCTACATGTTCACTTTCTTTATTTTCTATTTTTAGTTTAATTAAAATATTTTTTAGTCACCCCACTACGTTTTATTTCTTCTTTAATTTTAGATGCGGAGACACAACATTTGGGAAATTTTGGGAATAAGAGGTTATAGGATTTGGAAGCTATTTTAGGCTGACATCATATAAAACCAATAAAGGAAAGAAACTTGTTGAACTTCTCCCCTTTTGTGTGACGTACTTGCATTGAATTTCATATAATGTTTGACCTAAATTAAGATGTTAATCTTATTAAAAAAATCTAATGATAATTTGTAATTCACAAATTAATTACATGGAATTTTAATGTTGCAAGCCGTATATACTAATTAACTAGTGTTCTTATATATGGATGTAAATCGGGTTTATTGAGTTGAAGTTAACTAATTTAATCCCCAAATCAGAACCTTGTTAGATGCTCATACATGATGTTAATATATGACTAATAAAATTAACTATTGAGGGTTGTAATTAAACCCCTGATCAATCTATCTAGGGCTTGTATGAAAGGGTCTTTACCAATTAGTTGGACTTATGATTGTATATCCATAGAATTAATGCATTATATGGTATTTATGTGAGACTTAGTAGATCATTAGGAACTAATTTGGATATATTTGGATTGAAATCGGTGAAATTTGTGATTGAAACTCGACTTTTAGAGCCCATTCTCGCGATTACTGCAAGGTCGTATTGATTAACATTTGGATAGAATCGATTGGGCCATCCCATTTTTTTTACCAATTTTAGTTATTTAAGGTTGGATCAATTTTCTTGGTCATAGAATGCAATTAAGATGATCATAAATCCACTAACATGTATCTACGGTGTCTCAGCTGGTACATTTTTAGGATTTTTTGTCCATCAAAATGGAATGGATCCTTTGAAGATTAAGGCAATACTCTTGATTATATAACTGACTTGTAATACCCAGTAATTTTAATGACTTTTAAAATAGGATTAATTAAAAGTAAAATAAAGATTAATTGAAATTAACTATGAATAATAATTAGAATTAATTTAGATTGAATATTATTAGAGATTAAAGTAATATGTGATTGATATTGAATATTATGTAGTGACTAAAAGTAATATATGATTTTATGATCGTGAGTGAATAATACGCGAATTATTGAAATTAAGTCGGGACGCGCGTGTGAGTCGTATCGGGACTAAATTGGAAGGGTAAAAAGGGAAATTATTTTTAAGTAATCCATATGGTCATTTTGACCACGCCAATGAGTCCGAAAGGGTCGAAATAGGCAGAAAAGTCTACCCAGGGGTTTGATTTCGGTCTAGGGTCAATTGGGAACCAAAAGGACACCCTGGAGGGGTATTTTGGCAATTTTCTGGGGGAGGTGAATAGTACCTACGGGACTGGAATTTTATTATTTAAGATTAGAGTGTGTTAAACCACAAGATTATTTAACAAAAGACTAAGGAGAGGAAGGGAGAGAACTCTAGGAAGAGGAGGGGTTTTGAGAGAAAACCAAGGGTTTCACCACCATCGAAAAAGTGATTGGAAAGGTGGAGGAAGCATCTTACGTACATCTTCCTAAAAGGATCAAACCTACACCTTAAGACAAGAGTAATTCTTGTTCTAGTTAGTGAGTATAATATCCATGTTAAATTAGAAGGGATAAATATCCATGAAAACTGTAAATCAAAGATGAAAATTTGATGATTTTGATGTAATTCTTGAAATGGAAATTATTTAGGATTATTTCCTTTGATGTTCGAATTAACACCATGAAATTTTGTGTTTAATTGATGAGGAAATTTGGGGTTTATATGTGTTCTTGAGAAATAATTCTATTATGTAGATTTTCTTGTATTTAAAATAAGATTAGTATGATTTATTGAAATCCCATGATGATTTTGATATGATTTGATGTTATAAATCATGTACATACTTGGGTATATCATTTGGGATGAATTATAAGGAGTTTGAGATCATTTGGTGGAGGTTTTGAGGATTAATTATGTTACAACCCATAGGTAGAAATATGTAAAAAAAGGATGAACATTGAATGATAATTTTAGGACCGTTTTAAGTGGAATTTGGTAGTGTGCATGCGAGTTTTTGTATAAAATCACGTTATGCATAACTTTGTAGTTATAAGATTTTTCAATATCGGAGTAGAAAAGCCTCAAAATTGTAATTTTTATTTATGGTCAGATTGTAAGTTTATCGAAAAAAAGATTATTGGGAATTAAAATGTAATCCAGGCTTGTTATAATGTGTCTGGATTTTGGACTAATAAATAATAATTAAATCTACCTACTGGAATAATTAATTAAATCCATCCGGTTAATAAGAGATGTTAGGAGTAAAGGGGAAATGTGAATAAAATGTGAATTATTAGTTATGGGATAAACTTGAAATATACTACGTGTAATATTTGTATATGGGATGAGAGTATACCCATTTGTTGATATATGTACATAGATGGAACGAATACCTATAATATAATTGAGGTTTAAAATACCATGATACGTAGGATATTCGAGATATCAGTGTACTGCGTATGAGACTTGTGATATGGGATGTGCTTATGCCGTATTGTTGATATATATATATATATATAAGTTGAGTGTACACCTATATGATGATTTGTGTGTATGACATACCTAGCTTACTTACTATCGACGGTAGGTTTGCGCGTTGAGGACAGTCATATCCTGATGAGCCTTTAGGTTTTTTTTTTGACTTGTGCCTCAGAATATAGAACCTAGGTACGGGATATCTTTTATAATGATACTGATGACGGTCATATGGGTGCATAGGTATGTACGTAAATCATAGGCTTGGAACTATATTCACCTCCAATATGTGTCATTTGTGATGATGGTTCGAGTGAGATACTGAACCAACAATCCTTTAAACAATGACGATATATACTGGGACTAGATAGCAAAGTCGTGCGTGCACCGTAAATGTGTCTCGGGATGCAATATTGTATATATATATATATATATATATATATTTTATATTAGAGTGAATGTATATATACACATGTGATATTATCTACTGTGTGATTTACACAGATGTGAAAGATAAAGAAATCTGAAATTAATTAAGTATGAGAACACTTAATTATATTGAGATTTGAATTAATATATTTATTCATTACATGTATTGTGAAGGAAATACGTGGAGAGAGATAAGGTCTATGGTTAGTTGATACAATTAGATAATCTAGTGAAGGTGGGAATAGTAACTAGAATAAAATTAAAATACGTTAGGCGTGCACATTAGTCGAGAGGTGAGAATCCCAAGTGAGAGTCCGAGGATCTAACATGTATATAATAATTGCTAATTATAGCATTTATTCAAATGCTATTTTTACAATCTTTTACAATCGGGCTCTGACCCGTTTTCTCTTGCATATTCTCTCCCTTCTTGTATATTCTATATCAGGTGTCTAGCCATAGGTACACCCAACTTAGAGGATCGCATATTTATTCGCTATGGATGTTTTGGAAGGTGGACCTTGCATTAGACGCATCATTTTATTGATTCCTGTACCCTGTAGTCATTTTCTTCTATGGCATGTTGCCAATGGATCCTTGTTATTTTCATTCTATCTCTGTCATTAGTTTTACTTATGTTGGTTTTTAATACATTTGATTTGACTTGGTTTATTGTATTGAGATGTTTTAAACTGGGAAGTTTATTTCAGTTATATTAAATAAGTTGTGATGGTTATTATTTATTATTCATTGTTGTGGATTGGGTTATATGATAAATGATTGCTATTGTTAAAAAGGAATTTTATTTAAAATTAAAAGTTTTAACATTAGCTTAATTGATTTCTAGGTGTTTAATAATGAAAGAATTTTTTTTTTATTTTCCGACAGCGATGCTAAGAATGAGCCAACTGAATAATTCGAATTAATTGGATAAAGGATTGGACACCCGGTATTTAATTAAGCGAGTTGTTACACGTGGTATCAGAGCATCAGGTTCTAGTGTCCTCAGGATATGTACGACTTTCTACGTTTTAGCATAGCATTTTTTTAATTTAGGGCCCTATTATTAGGATGTTGTATTCCTCTGCGTATTACGACTTATGTGCTCCTGCCTGGAAATATAAGTTATGTAATTCTTATACGAGCTCGGTCGAACATCGATGACTAGCGAGGGCCGTTAGAAGAACAACAAGAGGAGGATTCAACAGAAGACTTTGAAGATTTTCAAAATGGTGGTTTAAATAGAACCCCCCAAAATTATTGTTCAGGCTGAGGATGATAAAGAAGTCGTTTGGGAGATGTAATTTCCAGGAACCGTCATGGATGACTTTTGTGCCATTTCAAAACCTACCCAGCACTGTCAGTGAGAGGTGAAGGAGTCGGAAGGAATCTTGGGAAGGAGGAAATCCAAATACAATTATGTAGGGTGAAGTGTATAAACAACCACGACTTGAACATTTCGGGTGAAATTTTTGCTTATGGGAAGTGATGAGATTTAGACATCATATATAAAGAAGCATATGGGAAGCTAAAATGAGACATTATAGTATGGTTCGACAGTGCAATCGTCCATTTGATGTTTAATTGGGATATGAATGGAGTTTTGAAACTTATTTCATATGGGCTAGAAAGAAAGCCCATCGGGAAAGAGCGGTGAACTTGTTTAACGAATTCCTTACCCAACGAAGAATGGGGTACATCACAGATAAGAAGAGTTCATTATGTGGAAGAGATAATGAGTTAAATACTCAAGGGTAAATGGGAAAATTTGATGAAGATGGCTAGGGTTGATCTCGCCAAGAAATTTGTTTACACCCCAAGGAGAAAGGGAGCCAGGAGAGTTGGGTAAAACCTAGCCACAAGGCAAATATTGAATTAAATGGTGATAGTGAAACATTACTGGAAGGTATACCCAATAGGGAATCTATTTAAATTCTAACTAAGCGGCAATGAATTCAGCCAAGACAAACAAGGTCGACTATGTGTTTTATGGGACTATTTGAGCCAATGGAATAGCGAAAATAGAAATTATGAGCTAAGACTGCCTGGTCCAAGAGAAGGACATTCTAAAGTAGTCAGTAGGACCAGTGATGGGGGAATGATAAAGGAAATTGCTCGATGTGTAGAAATATAGACTACTAGTGTTGAATGTGTCCACGTTGAGAAGTGGGACCGATAAGTTTTGGAATGGTAAACCATGCTAGTTAGGCATAACAACTAAAGGAGTGAAATTTCCAGTGGAGGAATTAGGTCAAGCGAATTAGGTCCAGAAAATTTATAACCCGAGAGTAGTGGGATTAGGCAGTACCAGTGGAGTCCTCAACAACTGTAGCATACCATATTTCAGGTCATAATTGAGTCCTAGAGATTTGGGACCAACGTTTCAATGATAGACGTGTAGCCATAGAACATAATAATTTGCCTACTACGAGGAGGGGGCAACTATTGGATGAAATCCTATATGTATAATGATTGCAGATGCTCATGGGTCATGTTGGCAGCTAAGTGCTGGGACGCTATGATTGGGCGAGACTAGTGAAGTTTTATTTCATCCTTGTGAGTAAAGGATTAATTCAAGTGGCACGGGTGTGTCACAATATATATGAATTATTAACACTAAAAATTCGCGTGCAAGTGGAGTTTAGTGGGTACGATGGTTTTAACATTCGGGTTGCAAACATATTTATAATTGACAATGGTTCTGTGAGTGAGTCGGGTGGGCACTAAGAATATATTTTATCGTTATAATTTACTACTACTTTGAGTTAGCAAAGTAGAGCTTATTATGGTAATGTGTAGGGATTAATTACCAAATGTTTGAACGATAGTAGATTGAATGATAAGACTATCATGCTGGATATTCTGAGTGAGTAGTATTACTGTGGTGATGCACCACCTGAAATAGGGTTGGGCTTATAAGTATATATGAAAATCTCATGGTATCGTCGACTTCAGTGAGTATGCTATCTAGTAATATGTAAACCTGGTGTATAGTAATTTATTTACCGATGTGAATCAGGATACATTGTGATCTTTATCGAGCAACAAAATATAGCTCGAGAGAGTTCCTTGTTTCATGTTATTTCTAAGGGGCATAAGTAGATTTTTTTTTATATACGGAGATTGTGTGAAGGTACATATTATGGAATGAGGGCCTTATTAATCTCGATGACCGACTATGTTAGGTAGTAGTATATCGGGAGGGAACCTTGCTTGGATTTTTCTTTGCGAGACATCCCACGCATGAAACTAGCGAACGTCGAAAGTTGGAGAGAAGTTTGGTCGATAGTACATAAGTTTTGTACTTTGGTCATTATACATATACAAGAATATAACTGAGAGCTGATAATTTTATTACGACTTAAGGCCGATAGAGGCGCCTAGTCATGGTATCATTATGAATAGAACAATGATTCCACTAAAAGAGTGATGAAGTATGACTAGTGGGATGGTTGAGTGTACTCCTATCCTATCAGCATGCCTAGTGCACGAGAATCAATTTATGAGTGGTACATATTATTCGAGAAATAATTCGCGAGACATAGGATGTATGGGAGCCCTAGGTGATTGAATCAGGAAGTGGATTGTGTTTTTCGTGTGAATTCGACAACATTTAGCTAGGGAAATCGAAGCTTATTTTGTAATATTTTTCAGAAGCTTACGTTTCACAAGAAATTGATTTTTAGAGAAGGAAAAGGACTTTTAACACGTAGTGAGGCAAAGTCTTATGGATCACGGTTAGAGGTACATTTGAGAGAATATAATATGTATTAAGTTATAAATGACAATGGTGATGGGCTGCAATGAAGATAAATATTACTCAATTCATTTGCAATGGGTCACCTGTCTGTTGGTAAAGAGTGGACCATCCGAAACCAGTAGGGATTTCTCAACCAGTAAAAGGGGAAAGCATTATAAGATTTTTATCGCGAAGGTAACTACTTCCTAGAAGGGTTACGATCCTGTATGGGTGATAGTGGATCAGTTGACCGAAGTAACTCACATTATGGCAGTTAGGACTGATCATACTACGGACAGTATGCGCCGATCTTTATAACTGAGATAGTGATGTTACATGGGGTATCTCTTGATCTCGTGTCCAACTGGGATAAGATCTTTGTCATTCGATTTTAGGAGAGTGTTAACGAGGCCATAGGTACCGAGTTGTGATTGAGTATGACCTATCATCTGCAGAAGAATGGGCAGAATGAGTGAACTAATCAGATGTTTGGAAATAAATTATATGTGTGCCCTTGGGTCTTAGTGTAGGACAAGAGTAGTCCTTTCCATTCATGGATTTTGTGTACAATAAACTCATATAAGTTCACTTTTGGGCATGCCGCTAGTTGAGATATGTCACGGTAAGCCTTGTTGTCCTCCTGCTTGTTAGTTAAATATAGGGGACCAGGTACTATTACGAAGATTAGAGATGAGTTGGTACTTAGTACATAATGAGTGTAAAATATATACTCCACAAATAACCTACTTGGGTACGATCGTCGCGAGACGAGATCGTATGTATCTTAAAAATGATTAATCTACTAAGGTATAACTAGTAGAAGGCTAGATAGCGAATAGCTAAAATAAAACTTAAGTAGTGAAACTTAAATGATATGACTTGGGCAAGAACCTATGTGACAGGGTAAACCGGAGTTTAAAACGAATATACATGAGGTGTTCATTATTAAGGGTATTTGATAGCGTACTATATGGGCGGTACATAGTAGTTTACTTGTAAGCGAGAGGATGCCACATATAGACAGAGTTGTTCTTATCTGGTATACTTTTTTTGAATTTCCATTGTAAGGGGGGAAGTATGTAGTACCCCGTAATTTTAATGACTTTTAAAATAGGATTAATTAAAAGTAAAATGGGGATTATTTGAAATTAATTATGAAAAATAATAAGAATTAATTCGGGATTGAATATTACTCGAGAATAAAGTAATATGTGATTGATATGGAATATTACGTAGTGATTAAAAGAAATATTTGATTATATGGCCGCGAGTGAATAATACGCGAATTATTGAAATTAAGTCGGGACGTGCGTGTGAGTCATGTCGGGACTAAATTAAAAGAGTAAAAAGGGAAATTATTTTTAAGTCATACATATGGTCATTTCGACTGCGTCAATGAGTTCGTAAGGGTTGAAATAGGCAGAAAAGTCTATCCGGGGGTTTGATTTGGGTCTAGGGTCAATTGGGAACCCAAAGGACACCCCAAAGGGGTATTTTGGTCATTTTCTAGGGGAGGTGAATAGTACCTGCGGGATTGGAGTTTCATTATTTAAGATAAGAGTGTGCTAAACCAAGAGATTATTTACCAAAAGACTAAGGGGAGGAAGGGAGAGAATTCTAGGAAGAGGATGGGTTTTGAGAGAAAACCAATGGTTGCACCACCTTACCCCACCACCTGAAAAGTGATTGGGAAGGAGGAGGAAGCATCCTACATATATCTTCATCAAAGGATCAGACCTACACCTTAAGGCAAGTATAATTCCTTTTCCAATTAGTGAGTATAATATCCATGTTAAATTAGAAGGGACAAAACATCCATGAAAACTATAAATCAAAGATGAAAACTTGATGATTTTGATGTACTTCTTGAAATGGAAATTATTTAGGATTATTTACTTTGATGTTTGAATTAACATCATGAAATTTTGGGTTTAATTGATGAGGGAATTTGGGGTTTATATGTGTTCTTGAGAAATAATTCTATCACGTAGATTTTCTTGAATTTAAAATAAGATTAGAATGATTTATCGAAATTATATTATGATTTTGATATGATTGATGTTATAAATCATGTACATACTTGGGTATATCATTTGGGATTAATTATAAGGAGTTTGGGATCATTTAGTGGAGGTTTTGAGGATGAATTATGTTACAACCCATAGGTAGAAATATGTGAAAAAAGGACGAACATTGTACGATAATTTTAGGACCGTTTTAAGCGAAAATTGGTAGTGTTCTCGCGAGTTTTGAATAAAATCACGTTCTGCACAACTTTGTAGTTTTAAGTTTTTTCAAAATCGGAGCAAAAAAGCCTCTAAATTGAAAATTTTATTTCTGGGCAGATTGTAAATTTATCGAAAAAAATATTATTGGGAATTAAAATATAATCCAGGCTTGTTATAATGAGTCTGGGTTTTGGACCAGTAAGTATGAATTGAAGGTAGTTAATGGAATAATTAATTAAATCATTTCGGTTAATAAGAGATGTTAGGAGTAGTGAAAAATGTGAATAAAATGTGAATTATTAGTTTAGGGATAAACTTGAAATATACTACATGTGGGATTTGTATATGGGATGAGGGTATACCCATTTGTTCATACATATACATAAGTGGAGCGAATACCTATAATATAATTGAGGTTTGAAATTCCATGATACATATGTAGGATAACCGAGATATAAGTATACCCCGTATGAGACTTGTGATATGGGATGTGCTTATGCATTATTATATATATATATATATATATATAAGTTGAGTGTACACCTATATGATGATTTGTGTGTATGGCATACCTAGCTTACTTACTATCGACGGGAGGTTTACGCGTCGAGGACAGTCATATCCTGATGAGCCTTTAGGGTTTTTTTTGACTTGTGCCTCAGAATATAGAACCTAGGTACGGGCTATCTGTGACAATGATAGTGATGGCGGTCATATGGGTGCATTGGTATGTGCATAGCCCATAGGCTTGGAACTATATTCGTCTCCAATGTGTGTGATTTGTGATGATGGTTCGAGTGAGATACTGAACCAACAGTCCTTTATACAGTGATGAGATGTACTGGCTTTAAATAGAAGAGTAGTGCATGAACCACAGCTGTGTCTCAGGGTGCATTATTGTATATATATAATAGAGTGAATGTATATATATATACATGTGATATTATCTACTGTGTGATTTACGTAGACATGAAAGATAAAGAAATTTGAAATTAATTAAGTATGAGAACACTTAATTATATTGAGATTTCAATTAATATATTTATTTATTACATGTATTGTGAAGGAAATACGTGGAGAAAGATAAGGGTATGGTTTAGTTGATACAATGAGATAATCTAGTGAAAGTGGGAATAATAACTAGAATAAATTGATAATACGTTAGGCGTGCACATTAGTTGATAGGTGAGAACCTCAAGTGAGAGTCCGATGATATAACATGTATATAATAATTGCTAATTGTAACATTTATTCACTTGCGGTTTTTAAAAACTTTTACAATCGGGCTCTGACCCGTTTTCTCTTGCATATTCTCTCCCCTCTTATATATTCTATATTAGGTGTCCACCCGGAGGGACGCCCAACTTAGAGTATCGCATATTTATTCGTTATGGATGCTTTGGAGGGTGGAACTTGCATTAGACGCATGATTTTATTGATTCCTGAACTATGTAGTAATTTTCTTTTATGGCATATTGCCAATGGATCCTTGTCATTTTCATTCTATCCCAGTCATTAGTTTTACTCATGTTGGTTTTGGATACATTTGGTTTGGCTTGGTTTATTGTATGGAGATGTTTTAAACTGAAAAGTTTATTCCAGTTATATTAAATAAGTTGTGATTGTTATTATTTATTATTCATTATTGTTGATTGGGTTATATGATAAATGACTGCTATTGTTAAAAAGGAATTTTAGTTAAAACTAAAAGTTTTGACACTAGCTTAATTGATTACTATGTGGTTAATAATGAAAGAAAAAATTTATTTTCCGACAGTGATACTAAGAATGAGCTAACTGAATACTTGGAATTATTTGGATAAAGGATTGGCCACCCGGTATTTAATTAAGAGGTTTGTTACATGACTACTCCAAAATAACTAAAGAGTCTATTGGGCACCCTATATTTTCTTATTTATACCTTTATCTTTTTGGTACCGGTATGGTAGCCATTGATATGGATTGAGAGTGTCAATCAACTATAGAATATATTGGGCTTATTTAATAGTTGGGTTAGCATTAGGGACTAAATAACGTGAATGAACGACATAGGGTCAACTGAGGTTATATTTTCACCTTACCATTAGTGTGTATATGTTGTTTGTGAATTTATGAAGGGTGGTTTGCTTTGTTATCTAGTTCGATGCTCTGTATTGGATTAGGTTCATGAGTGAGTTGGTTTAAAGCCTATATTAGATTAGTCTAGTTGGTGAAATGGTTTAGCTCCCTGTATTGTGATAAGTTGGTTAGTGAGACCATTACATACTCTTGAATGTAATAGTTTGGTTAGAGAATGTGACACTAATGAGATCCATAAATAAACTAATCAAGTCTAATAAAAAAATAACGGGAATAAAAAACTTTTGGTAACATTCTCAGCATAAGAAATAAATATAATCAAACGAACAATGACAAGACAATGAAATACTAAATAAATACAAAACCAACTTTAATACCAATCACTGCCAATACATTATAAGCCATCTCTGAATATATAATGTGCCCATACAAATGTCCAGCTCCGAATGTAAGTATACATGTACAAAGTAACTGAAAATAAAAGATTACAATAATAGAATGAGCTACACTTGCTCGACTCCTACAATACTACGAGTAAGAAATGGGATGTCACTAGAGATGCTCCTCGAACAAACCTGCATCTACAGGAACTATCGCAACAGGGATCTGTAAAAGAAATTGTAAATAACAAGCCTATGTATAATAGAATTATAATTGAATCTATGCCACATTACAACTACACATGTTCTTATCGTGTTTTCATATATTTTAATTTATTAATTACCAACCCAACAACCTAAAATATCACTCGGTTCTGAATCTCGAACCCATATGTAGCCCATGTGATTAAAGTCTTACAATATCATTCTTTAATATTTATTGTAGACCGTAATAGTTTAATCTCTTTCAACAGAAGTCACATGATTTATTAAGGTCTCAAACCTTAAGTTACTTCTCACTATACCAATACAATGGTCATATCTCAAATTTATCCACATTTGGCTATCTCATATTAATAATGCAATATGCACATCTCTAGTATACGTAATACACATATCCTAAACATAAGTATGTATGTGGCCATCCTTACTAAATTTCATATGCATATCTATTATATCATATTAAACAGTGCAACTATATCTGGTATTGCTACACAATAATCATATATGGTAGTAGAAACACTCTACTCACATCTAACATCCATAAAAAAGTTACAACCTCCACATGTACAAATAAATGAGCATCCTTCTTGCCTACACATAAAAGGCCTACTCTTATTGCCTTTAGGGACCTTTCATATGTAATAGTATAGTCTTAGGTCATCCTAAACCTAAGACCTCATCATGGTAAGGGATAAATCATAATATCTACCCATTAGTCATAAATCCTACCATATCCAAGATTATGAAAAAAATATCCCCATAAACCATCTTGGTCGCGGGTACCTAAACATGTGACTAGGGGTAAATATGACTAAGGAAGATCCATGATACTCAATGGGGTATCAATGCAGTCTGCATTGCACGTGCCTGGTCATGGAATCCCTCTTAATACGTATGCCAAAAAGAACTCACATATAGTTTGCATTGCACATAAAACATGCAAGTAATCACAACCCTCACTAACGGATTAAAGAAAACACATACATAACCCACACAAATGGGTTAAGGTAAATCACATGCATATAACTACCCCTATGCTACCGGGTCATATTGGCATCACTATTGCTAAAAGGATATAACTCTTATGTAATCTTATACTCATTTCAAGATACAATAACCCTAACACTCTGGATTCCCAAATCTAGACATAGTCTCACCCTACCAGACACAAAAATATGCGCATCAACTATATGAAATCTCAATTCGCCCTAGTTTAATCTCCCAAGGCATCGCGTCCAGGTAGAAATACATGCCAAATTTATACAAAAACATCGAATATGACAAATACCATCCCTAGGATTTTTAACAAAATTCGTAATCTAACCCAAAGGATAAACCCCCCACTTGTCAATCATAAAGACTCTATTAATCCCGACCAACAGACCCCATCCTTTTATCTTCAAAATTCCCAATTACCACCCATCCTTCACTCGGGTTTACAATAAATAGTCCGATCCTAATTTTAACCACTTTAAATTAACAATTTAGTAATAATGTTCTAGTCCCCAAAACTAATTTACAACACCTCAAAATGTTATATTCTAACTCCATTTCATGGCCTAATAAATCTCAAGGCCAAAACAAACTAACCACAAGCTCCAAAATTCAAACATCCAAACCCAAAACCAAAATACTTACCTTGGCCCTTTCTACTATCATGGATCCATCGATGATGAAGTGTTGATCGATTGATCAACTCAGAATAAACCCAATTCTCCTTTGTTAGGGTATTCTTTATCTTCAACCATTTTTCTCGATCCATCCTCCATTAATGAACACAAGATCTTCCTCTAATCACCCCATAAACATCGAAATGATAAAATCACATCAAACAACAATTACAACACATTTTTATCATCAAAACACAAAACTATATCAAGATTCAAATGAAAACCCAATTCATAATCCAAGAACTTGTAATACCCCATATTTGATTGATTTTTATATTGGGATTAATTTAGATTAAACAGGGAAATTAATCCGGATGAAAATAAATATTAATTAGCAAGACAAGGGTTAATATTTATTATTTTGAATTGTATTTAGTATTACCTAGTTAACAAGTAATCAATTAGTAAGAATACATTATAATTGTCATGAGGGAAATATATGACCGTTACAGTAATTTAGTCGGGACGCGCGTGTCAGTCGAGTCGGGCTTAATTTGTGAGATAAGAGGGAATTTTATTGATGGGTCATACAAATGGTCATTTTGAGTGCACCAATGTGTCCCCAAGGGTCGAAATAGTCAGAAAAGTGTATTCGAGGGTTTAGTTTGGGTCCTGGGGAAATTTTAGGCAAAATCGACATCCCGAGAAGGTATTTTGGTCATTTATATCTTTATGGAACAAAGACCTATGAAGTTTGGAGATCTTTCTTAGCTGCTAAGTTAAGTTTTCTAGTGTTAGAAATTACCTAGTTATGGAGATGCCATATGAGGAGGAAGAGAGATGTCCTAAGGCCATTCCACACCTTCTTGCACCAAAATCACCGTCTTTGCGTAGTTCGGGAGGAGAGGATCACACCCATATCATTCTTCTACAGAGGATCAAACCTACTAATGGAGGCAAGTATTTATCTTGCATATTTATAAAGGATATATTATCCATGTTAGAGTAGGATGAATTATCTATGAAATTTATGTGTTTTGGGTGAAATTTGGAAGACATCAAACATAATCTTGGGTTGAAATTAATATAGGATAGGTTCCTTCATGCATGCAGAGTGAAAACCACAAATTTACATTAAATCTTGGTGAAGAAATTTGAAATCTTTGTTGAAGTTTTGAACAAATATGAAATTCTAGGGTTTTTGGAAGTTTTATTGGATTAATTCGATTTATACGAATTTTGTAAGGATTTATTAACTCTACTATTTTAGAAATTGTTTATATATGTTGGTATAACGTTTAATGTGATTGGTTGGGAGTTTAGGAATGATTAATTGAGTTTTGATTGTGTAATAATGTTGAAACCCGTAGCTTTCTAATGAAGAAGATAAGACTTGCTAGTGTCGAATCGATTCGGTTTACCAGAAACTGAGAAATTTCCCCCTTTTAAATTAGAACTCGAGGGAACCGATCAGATGAACCTTTCTAGGACTTTTCAAATAAAATGATAAACGTAGTAATGACCAATAGATTAAGAATTGAAAATGGACTTGAACCCTTGAGGAAAGTTTATGGTTAAGCTTAATTTGGTATGAGCAAATAATACCATTTCATTTGGGAAACAATATCACATCACAGTGAAGGTGAGAGAGCCTATGACTTAGAGTAGTAGGATATGAGTATGTTACTTACTGAAATATGTTAAAGAATAATGGGCACTCTTCGAGTAGTGAGGGATACTTGGGAATGTACAATGAGAAGTAAAATCAATGATTAATAATATGTGGGATATTCGTGGGGTATATATACTATGTATGTGATATATAATATAGGTCGTGAGTATATCTATACTAATGATACAAAAATATAGGTGGTGTGTATACCTTTTTTATGATTCTTAAATGTATTGACATACCTATGCTTCTTGCTATCATGGGAGGTTTTGAAATGGGGGCATCCTTATCCTGATGCGCCCATTGTGGGGGATTTTAGACTTATACCTCTGAAAATAAAACTTAGGTTGGATCACTATCTGGGTGAGAGATGGTGTGCGCGGTCATTTGGGTGCATGGGTATGTGCGTAGCCCAAAGGCCTAGACCTATGTTCGCCTCCAATATGTGTGTTTTTTAATTATGGTTCGAGAGAGATATTGAACCAATGGTCCTTTATTGAGTACGTGATGCACCAAAACTTGATAGTAGAGTATGCATGCACCGCAACTCAGCCTAGGGGTGACATATTAGTATATATATAATAAATGATAAATATATATATGTGTGATATATTCTACTGTGTGTGCTTAGTGACATCTCAAATAACCCTAGTATATGGAGAATTAAACATATATTGAGAACTTCATAATTGGATAATTGATATAAAGAATTTTGTAACGTATGGTATAGGCGAAATGGGTGGGAACAACGATTTAATTTGTGAAGAAATAAATTTGGTTCGAACTAGTTAGGCGGGGCAGCACAATTAGGACGGGTTGGAGAACATACGTTAGGTGTGCACATTAGTTGAGAGGTGATGATCTCAAGTGAGGTCATGTAAACCTAACATGTATATAATATATGCTAATGTTGCATTTTTAATACTTGCTAATTTTTTAAATGTTTTCATTGGGCTCTGACCCGTTTTCTCCAGATCTATATTTTTGAAAAACATTTTGGATTCCCAACCACATAGACACCAGGCTCAGAAGATCTTATCATTTGACGTGCTGCAATTACTATGGAAGTTGTAGGACCTTGATGTTAGATGCCTCCGCATTCATCATCCCTTACTTATGAGCTATTTATTTCAGTCGGGCATGTTTCCAACTTCTATTCAGACTTTATTCAGGGATAGAGGACTTTTATTTTATTTCCCAGACTGTTGGGCTAATTTTTATTATGGATGACTGTATTATTTCAGACCGGATTGTGTACTCTAAACACACTTTTATTATTCTATCACTATATTCTTTGTATGCTCGATTATTTAATGTTAAATGTGATATTTCAAATTTATTTGGTTACATGTTAATTATAAAGATAAAATTTGACACCAGTTTTTCAAATACTAGGATCTTAGTAAATATTAAAAAAGTTTTCGACAATGATGCTAAGAATGAACCAACTGGATATTGTGTTTTTAATTTAATAAAGGACTGATCACCCGATATTTAATTGGGTGGGGTGTCACAGATGGTATCAGAGCATCATGTTCTAGAGTCCTTAGGATCTATGCGGCTTTTCACCTTTCAACTTAGCGTTATTTTATATAAAGCCTTAATATATGATTATTTTATTCCTCTATGTGTGTGACTTACATTGTTCTGCTATTAAAATTAGTGATATGAATCATATGCGAGTTCGGTTGGACTTCGTACACTGAACAATATAGGACAACTAACAAGGGTCGTTAGAAGGATTTTATAAGGAAAGGCTCAGCAGAAGCCATGGTATATTCGGGTAACTGTGATCGCAATATAAGTCACCATAATTATTGTTCAGGAAGTTGAGAATAGGATAATCTCTCGGGAACAGTGATT
This sequence comes from Sambucus nigra, assembly GCA_949130495.1. Taxonomy (NCBI): domain Eukaryota; kingdom Viridiplantae; phylum Streptophyta; class Magnoliopsida; order Dipsacales; family Adoxaceae; genus Sambucus; species Sambucus nigra. Next base: position 300,532,773 of record OX422207.1, on the reverse strand, counting down.
TCCCCAAGCACCATCATAGATAATGCTGGTGAGATTCTAGACTTGACCAACATGGCCGGAAAGGGGAGGGAGTCGGAGAGATGCTTTTGAAGAGCCATCTATAAGGATTCAGGGTAGAGAATAAGTCTAATGTGCCAATGGAAGGAGAGAATCCAAAGGAAATTGTATAGAACGACGCATAGAATTAAACTTTGGGCAAAATTTTTAGCTCATAGGAGCAGCATTGAGTGATGAGAGTCAGTCATCACATATAGAGAAGTATATATGGAGTTAAACAATAAATTTGATTTCGATTATATTATAAGAATTTCCATCTGTTGTTTGGATAGAAATATGAATGGAGTTTCGAGACTTATCACAAGTGGGCAAGATAGAGACCAATCATGAGAGGGAGTTTCCCTATTTATCAAACTTTATACCCGACCAAGGGGGTACATAGAATAATAAAGGTACGTAAGTTAAAAATGGATTCTTGGGTAGAATAAACAAGCGTGTTAAATCAATAATTTCATGATAAGGGAGCCAAGAGTGTTGAGTATCTAGCCGAAAAGTTAGACTGGAATAAGCGGTGCTAGTGAAGCACCACAAGAGGGTATAACTAGTAGGGGACCCATTTAAATGATTCAGTTAAATTGAATTTCTACCAAATGATGGTGGATCCAGTCAGGGCCACTGAGACCAACAACGAGTTCCATAGGGCCAATGGAGCACAAGGAACAACGAAAGCTAACAGATCGGGGACAAGACTACTAGGTCCGAGATAAGGACACCTCGACATGGTCAGGGGGAACAAATATAGGGGGATGGCACATAAAGTGTCCTACATGTGGAGAGTAGGATCACCTGTATTGAACGTGTCCACAACGAGAAAGTGAGACCAATTAGATTGGGAAAGTTGATAGAAATGGTGCCAGTGGGGCACAATAGCGGTAAGAGCGAGACTTCTGGCAAGAGAATAGGACTAAGAGTTTTAGGTCCAAATATTACTAACCCAAAAATGGTAGGTTCATGTAGTACCAACAAAGTCCTCAAAAGTAACAACGACATATCCGTCCCTTAGAACCACTAGAGCTAAAAGAGTGGCAGGGAGGCAAGTAGGGAGAGGGCCAGAAGTAGGAGAGTTCCTCTGGCAGCTATTATGGTTATGGTGATATGGACCACATGAAGAAGGATTGACCAAAGAAAATCTTGGGGAAAATATAGGATGAGATCATGGATGTACAACCATTGCAACAGATCGTGGGTCAGTTTTGGTGCGAAAGTTACGTTCAGGTACCTGATGATTAGGCGAGGCAGATGAAAAATGAAGTTAATATTTTTGTTTCATCCTTAAGAGTATGGGATTAGTTCGGGTGACATGAGCGTGTCACAACATATAATTTCTATCCCTACAATTCGATTAAAAGTTGAGTTTAGTGGGTGCATTCGCGGTAGCTGCCTTATGATGAATATATTTACGATTGGGTAACGGGTTTTTTAGTGTAATCTGTAAGGAAGCAGGTGTGGTAACTAAGATAATTTTTATGTTATGATTTACTACTCTTGAGAGTTAGGAAATTAGAACTTATTATGAACATGTATAGTGGCAGTGTACCGAGGGTTTGAGCGATAGTTGATTGTGTGATAAGACTATCGTGCTTGCTATTCCAGGATTAGTTACCTGGTTTTACGAGACATCACCTAAAAGAGGATGGGATCTATATATATATATATTTATATATATATATATATATATATTATATTTTATCGTAGAATTCTGTAAGTATGTTGTCTAGTTATATTTGATCCCAGTGCTTGGGGACTTTTACTGATGTGATTCAGGGTGCGTTGTCTTCCTTGTCGATCGTATATATATAGTTCGTTATTTATATAGTGCGGATAACTTGTGATAGTAAGAACGCCATGTTGTATGTCGTCTTTAGCGATATGAGTGTGGAAGAGTAGACTTTTTATGTCAGCAGACGGGACTTTGGGGGTATATGTTATGGACTGAGGGACTAACGGATCTCGACGACCGACAAGTTTAGGTATTAGCGTATCGGGGGGAGGGGGTTTCTTGTTTGGATTTTGCTTTGCGAGACATCCCATGCATGAAACTTAGCAAACGTTGGAGGTTGAGAGAAGTTTGGTCCTTAGGAGTCGAGTTTAGTAGCCTAGTTATTGTACGTATATGTGATTATAACTGGGAGTTGATAGTTACATTACCATGTAAGGCCGATAGTTGCGAATAATATTGGTGTGAAAACCAGTGAAGAACATTTATATCACGAGTATATCGGTGGGGCAACCTAGAGAATAATTAAGTTGCGATTATAAAGTTGGTCGAGTATAACTTTACTATAGAGTCATGCTAAGTACGCGAGAATTAAATTAACACAAGTCTATTATGTTTAGTGGAATTATGCAAAAATGCATGGGACATAGGGTGTATGGGTTCTTTAGTTAGTTGAGATTTTCCGTATCATTCACGATGAGTAGACGTGGAAATTTATCATATAAACGTAGACGTATCAGAAAATTAAAAACTGAAACAAAATGGGACAAAGTTAATGTAGTGGCATTGAGAGCGAGGTAAGTTACCAAAAACTGAAAAGTGGACGAAAAGTGGTGATTATAGTGTTGAAAAGTACTCGGAATGTACATTTTAGATTTTTGAGGATAATCAAGAGCTACTCTGTGCAAGAGTAATATGACAAGAGTCACGTCAGAATCAACTAAAGACGTATAAGTCTGACATGAATAGTCGGGTATGATTGCAGATATCTTCCGTGAACATATTGATCACTAGTTCGAATGGTAGAGTGCAAATTTTTGGACTAAAGAAAACCGTTAGTGAAGGGGTACTGAGAACAACGTAATGTTCAAAACTTTTGAAATATGTGGAACTATATGTGTAATAAGAGAAAATGAATAAAGGAGTTGCCATATGGGGATGTTGGAGTTTCCCCCCCTAGAGGAAATACTTTAGTCATGCATAGAGAGGCTTATAATAGTGATAAAAAGGGAACGAAATCACAAAGTGTTGTTTAGGCACCAAGGTGAATTGGTAGATTTAATGATGAAATATTTTGATATGTGATAACTAAAGCGAACTAGTCACTAGATGGGACGGTAGTGAAAAAATCGTTGGACTGAAGGATACCATTAGTTGAGATATAACGGGAACAACATAACGACATAACTGAGATATTGAGATTACATGGGGTGGCACTTGATGTCGTGTTCGACGTGGATAAGATTATTCATGTCTTGATTTTGTTAGAGTTTCCAGGAGACCACGGGTACGGAGTTGCGATTGAATACGTCCTTCACTCGCATACTGATAATCAGACTAAGAGGAAAAATCAAATGTTAGAGGATATATATCCTTTATTTTAGCGGTGGTTAGGATCAGTATCTTCCACTGGTGGAGTTTGCTTACAATAAATATTATTAGTTTACAATTAGGATGACACCATTCAAGGCATTGCATGGTATAACTTATCGTTCGCTCATTTGTTGGCTAGAAGTATGGGACAATAAGCTTCTCGAGCCAGAGTTGATTCAGGATACTTCGACCGAGATAGAGGTGATTTGAAATCATAAATGGGTGGCTCACGACAGATAAAAGAATTATGCCGAGCGGTTCCTTTCAGAGTTTAATATGGGGGACTAGGTATTATTGTGTATATCTCCTGTGAAAGGGATAATGAGGTTCGAGAAGAATGGGAAGTTGCCAGTTGCATATAAACTCGGGTTGCCGGAGCACTTGTATCAGATTCACGATGTATTCCACATTTCTTCACTGAGGAGATATCTCTGGGATGAGTTATCTCACACTTATATTACTTTGGATGAGATTGATTTTCAACCTGATATTTTATATGAGGAGAGGCCAGTTGCTATTCTAGACCATAGTGAGAGGAGACTGAGGTCGAAGGTAGTTCAACTAGTACGGGTTCAGCGGGGGCATGATAATAGGAGTCTACTTGGGAGTGCAAGGATGATATGCACGAAAAATATCCAGAGTTAATTATGCTAGGTATTTTGCAAAATTTCGAGATGAAATTTCTTTATTGGGGGGAATTATGTAATACCTCGTATTTTTAATGATTTTTATATTGGGATTAATTTATATTAAAATGGGAATTAATCGAGATTAAAATAAATATTAATTAGCGAGATAAGGGTTAATATTTATTATTGTGAATTATATTTAGTATTATTTAGTGAAGAAGTAATCAATTAGTAAGAATATATTATAATTGTCGTGAGTGAAAAATATGACAGTTATAATAATTTAGTCGGTACGTGCGTGTCAACCGTGTCGAAACTTAATTTTTGAGATAAAAGGGAAATTTATTGATGGGTCATCCAAATGGTCATTTCGAGTGCACCAATGTGTCCGAAAGGATTGAAATAGTCAAAAAAGTGTACTCAGGGGTTTAGTTTGGGTCTCGGTGCAATTTTAGGCCAAACTGACAATCCGGGGGGTATTTTGGTCATTTGTCTTTTTGAGGAATGAAGACCTATGAATTTTGGAGATCTTTATCAGCTACTAAGTAAAGTCTTCTAGGGTTAGAAATTACCTAGTTATAGAGAGGCCATAGGAGGTGGAAGAGAGGATGTCCCAAGGCCATTCCACACCTTCTTGCACCAAAACCACAATCTTTGCGTAGATCAGGAGGAGAGGATAACACCCATATCATTCTTCTATAGAGGATCAAACCTACCAAGTATTTATCTTTCATATTTATGAAGGATATATTATCCATGTTAGAGTAGGATGAATTATCTATGAAATTTATGTGTTTTGGGTGAATTTGGAAGACATCAAACATAATCATGGGTCGAAATTAATATAGGATTGGTTCCTTCATGCATGTAGAGTGAAACCTACAAATTTACATCAAATCTTGGTGAAGAAAATGAAATATTTTTTGAAGTTTTGAACAAATATGAAATTAAAGGGTTCTTGGAAGTTTTGTTGGATTAATTTGATTTAAAAGACTTCTGTAAGGATTTATTGACTGTACTATGTTAGAAATTATTTATATATGTTGGTATAACGTTTATGATTGGGTGGTAGTTTGGGAATGATTAATTGAGTTTTGGTTGTGTAAAAATGGTGAAACCCGTAGCTTTCTAACGAACAAGATGAGTCCTGCTAGTGACGAATTGATTCATACCAAGGCCAAATCGATTCGGTTTCCTAAAAACTGAGAAATTTCCCCTTTTTAACATAGAAATCAAGGGAGCTGATCTAATTAATCCCTCTAGGGCTTTTTAAAATAAAATGAGTAACATATTAATGACCAATAGGTTAATAAGTGAAAATGGACTTGAACCCTTGAGGAAAGTTTATGGTTAAGCTTAATTAGGTATGAGCGAATAATACAATTTCATTTGGGAAACAATATCACATCTCAGTGAAGGTGAGAGAACCTATTACTTAGTGTAGTAGGATATGAGTTACCTACTGAAATATGTTAAAGAATAACGGGCACACTTCGAGTAGTGAGGGATACTTGGGAATGTACGATGAGAAGTAAAATTGATGATTAATAATACATGGGATATTCGAGGGGTATATATACTACGTATTTGATATATAATATAGATCGTGATTATACATATACGGATGATACAAAAATATTGTTTGTGTGTATACCTATTGTATGATTCTTATATGTATTGACATACCTACACTTCTTGCTATCACACGATGTTTTAAAATGGGGACAACCTTAGACTGATGAGACCATTGGGGGGGGGGGGGGGGTTAGACTCGTACCTTTGAACATAAAACTTAGGGTGGATCACTATCCATGGGAATCATGGTGTGCACGGTCATTTGGGTGCATAGGTATGTGCGTAGCCCGAAGGCCTAGAACTATGTTCCCCAATAATATATCTGATTTATAATTATGGTTTGAGAGAGATACTGAACCAATGGTCCTTTATTGAGTATGTGATGTACCGAGACTTGATAGCAGTGTATGCATGCACCGCAACTCATCCTAGGGGTCCCGTATATATATATATATATATATATATATATATATATATATATATATATATATATATATATATATATACTTGTGATATATTGTACCATGTGTTCTTAGTAGATGAGAAAAATAGTGACATATATGGGGAATTAAACATATATTGTGAACTTCGTAATCGACTAATTGATATAAAGAATTTGTTAACGTATAGTATGGGCGAAGCGGGTGGGCACAACGCGTTTGTTTGTGAAGAAATAGATTTGGTTCAGACTAGTTAGGCGGGGTAGTACAACTAGGACGAGTTAGAGAACGTATGTTAGGTGTGCACATTAGTTGAGTGGTGATGATCTCAAGTGAGGGCACGTAAACCTAACATGTATATAATATCTGCTAATGTTGCATTTTAAATACTTACTAAATTTTTAGATGTTTTCAGTGGACTCTGATCCGTTTTCTCCAAATCTTTATTTTTGTAAAACATTTTAGGTGCCCATCCATTGGGACACCAGGTTTGGCAAATCTTATCATTTGACGTGTTTCATGTTTCCCACTTCTATTTAGACTTTATTCAGAGATAGAGGACTTTTATTTTATTTCTCAGACTGTTGGGCTAGTTTTTATTATGGATGACTGTATTTTTTATTTCAGATTGGATTGTGTAGTCCAAACACACTTTTATTATACTGTCACTATATTCTTAGTATGTTCAATTATTGATTGTTAAATATGATATTACAAATTTATTTGGTTGCATATTAATTATAAAGATAAACTTTGACACCAGCTTTTCAAATACTAGTGGCTAGTAAATATTAAAAAGTTTTCTACAGTGATGCTAAGAATGAAACAACATGATATTATATTTTTAATTTAATAAATGAATGATCACCCAGTATTTAATCGCGCAGGGTGTCACAGAACCCTAGCTTGAAAAAATTATCAATTATCTAATGATTTCATGGGTTTAATTCACATAACTAGAGGGATTTAATTAATTGAGAATGTAAATTTTTTGTAATCATATTCTAACAATTTGAGTTCCAATTAATGAGAGAATCAATGAAATTTGTAACAAAAAATATCCCAAATACTATCTAAAATAGGTCAAATCTTAAAATTAATCAAATTAGCCATTCTAATCAGTTTCAGGTCAATTACATTCTGATTTCAATGGAAATATGTAATATTAACACATATACAATCATAATCATATTTTATATAAACTTGTCTTATGGATTGATTGGAAAATCAATCCCCAAATCCTCTTTTTCTTGATGTTTTCTATCTCTAGCCTTAGATTATCTTCCAAATGACAAAATGGATTTTTTAGGTTGAGACTCCTAAGTTTATAACATGGTTCCCATGAAAGTTTACTTTGGCCGAAAATAAGTCTCAACACAAAGTGCCAAATAACACTTCAAATAGCCTAAGAATCTATTCAATTTATATATTAACTCAATAGGCGTAAACCCAACTATTTTAAACTAAAAACAGACATTATACTCATCCCACTATCCCAAGACAAAAATATACCAATTTATATAACTAATAACTCAGTTATTTAATAATTACCCACTACAAGTCCAAATATTAATTAATTAAATTAATTAATCGCCATGTCTTAAATTCAATTTCAAGTCCGAATAAAATAGCACATAAAAATATATTTTTATGTATAATAGGTGTTCTATTGCGTCTTATAGGTATAGTTGGCGAGTTGTTGTAGTGATCCATGTGACATCCATGACAAGGTGATTTGTAGGTTGAATAATTATCCCATATTCATCGTGAAACATATTGCGTTACGTGCTCTATCTAGGACCAAGGGATGGTAATGTTAATCAGTCCATGCTCTGGATATGAAGGTAGCTTCGAAGGTCTCCTAGAAATTGGATCTTAGTTATCAACTAGACTATATAAAATAATATCAAATGTTACCTTATTTGGATTACATGTTCCATCTTGAATTTTAGTTCAGGAGTTCGGGGGTAATGTGTTGCTGAGACATTTGAGATTTTTATGGTGGCATTGCATATGTGGTTATGTTTTGGAGATGCGTTGTTGGATAGGTAACGATATTTCTATAATATTTGGCATACGAGTTATGATATCTAAGGGTTAATAACCTTTTTAGATAACATCCTTAGGTGAAAGCTTACATTTCTAATATTTTATGTGATAGGCGGGGAGTATCTTTCATTGCGCACCAGAGTTAACATATCACCTTTTGATTACAATTGGCTTGATGAGCTGACTAACGTTTCCTATGTTTCACTGTAACACCCCGCCCGCCCGGGAAGAGCGAACGGAGCGCTAATGCGATAAAACTAAACTAAATCCACAATATAACAAGGTATAGAACATCTAAATAAACCCACTATAATATAAATCCACTAATCTCAATCTCTTCAAATTAAATACCAAATATCTCGAATTACATACAACAACTAACTCGAAAATAAAATACAAATCTCCAAAGCTCTATACATCAAAATAATACAAATATTTCCCAAACAATCCTCGCTAAAATCAATCTCCATAGCGCCCCAAAATCCACGCTAACCTGCCACTAAAAGAAAATATGGGGAAGTACACAACACGACAGGAAAGATGCTCACCAAATATATATTAGCGATGAATAAAACGTAACAACACGAGTACGAATATTCAAATCAAAATGCAAATCTCAAAGCATTTATCAATATAATTTCTTAACAACACATCAATGGGTCACCAGGCCTCACCCCATTCACATATGCTTTAGCAAGCCATAGCCCGGGAATAGGTATTTTGGCGAGTGCCCAACATCCGTGCCATATTAAAATCTCATGACAATGTGCTCATCAACAGTATAATGATACCAAATGAATCAAAATAATTTCAACAATTATTTTCCAGATTTCAATGAATTTAACAATTCAAATATGAGTTCAATTAATAAGAATTCAAAGAGAATGACACTCGCGAGATTTAAGGAGCATATTGTGTAAAACCCCATACCTCAAACCATGATGAGAAACCAATGATCAAATCCTCAAGATCAACACAAAAGATTTACAAAATCTCCTCCAAGAACCTCCTCAAACATAGCCCCAAGAACACCTCTAATCTAAGGTTGGAACTCACAAATCTCAAGGGCCAAAGTATAGTTAAAAAGAAGAGGAATATAAAATATATTTACTGCCAAAATTTGTGTCAAAAGTATGTTAAAAAGGTTGCGCACGACTTCCTTTTATAATGCAAAGAAATGAAGAGTTGGAATCCAAAAGACTCCTTTAAATAAGGCAAATAAATGAAGAGCTAGAAGTCAAAACAACTCCAAGAGTTAAAAACATTTAAAAATCATTTTAAAATCCGTTTTAACTCCGTTTTAGAAACCGTTTGAAATTCTCGCCTTTAAAAATAATAACCAACATATTTGAGCAATAAAAATAATTTTATCAAAAACTTTATTTTCCTCCATTTTCCAGAAATTAATTAAAATAGCCCAAAACTACGCAGGTTGTTACATTCACTAGGAGAAAAAAACGTTTTATTATAGTTTAATCTTACCTTTAATTAAGATCATGTAGAATGATTCTTATTATGGGTCTATCCCACCATGTGTTGATTACTTTTTAGATCACAGGCAACGACATTAGTAGGTTGAGGTTGCACCACATCTAAGAAGCTATTCTACCATCTTGGTCATTCCAGTCTTTACTTTTTTATGAGGGTGTCAAGATTTGTAATCTTATTTATCTCATTTTTCTTATGATATATTTGTTTATGGGCCTTCAGTGGGATTTCAGGGTTATTTTGGATATTATGTTATTTCTTTATAGATTATGAAGTTGAATTATTATTGTCAGACTTTATTTATAGTTATTATCTTGTCATATTTTTCTAGTTATTTATTCTTATTACATGTTTAAAATGGTATTAATTTGTTTGACAACCTTTTTTTAATGTGTATAAGACTAGTCATCACATGTGTGGAAAATAAAGGTGTTAAAAATTAGAATGGCATAGGTGCACAGGTCCTTCAAACAACCATGACTTTGTTCAAACTAACACTCATTCTAAAGGGCATCATATAGTTTAAACGACCATTATTCTAATAAGAGTGACTCATATGTTAATAAACTTCATCCAAATGATATCGGTATTGTTTGTATGAGTTTGCAAAATTTAGTTTTGTTGTTCAACTCAAAAATCTTTTATTTACTAATATAAATATAAGTTTTTCACCTATGAAAAGTGCCTTTTGACATTTTCCAGGTACTAAATTTCTTATCTTGAATGATGCTACGATAACTTACTCCGAGTAATCTTCGATTTCATTGAAGGTTTTCCAATAGCACCTAGTATAATCTCGTAAAGTCTCCTGGTGTTTGTTCCTCATGGTGAGGAGAGAATCTATTCTCTTTGGGTGAGAAGTGCTTATAATAAAATGAGATGTGAAGGCCTCCGCGAGTGACTTGAAGTTCTTGACCGACTTGTGAGGTAGCCTCTCAAACCACTTTTGTATGATATCTCCTACTCTAGATGGGAATATGCAACACACGTGGGAGTCGTTATGATTCCACAGGGTCATCACATTCCTATATGGATGCACGTGGTTTGTAGGATCGGCCTTCCCATTATATATCTTGAACCTTGGGGTTGTGAACTTCTTTAGGGGCTATTTTTTCTCAGTTTCCCCCCAAAAGGAGGACTGCATTTGGGTGATAATTGACCTCCTTGCCAGTTCCTTAGTGGATCTAGCCCCGTGATTAGTTAGGTGTTGATCCATCTCCATTCAAATCAGACTTCGGATCCCACGGTGTGAACTCCTTCCTTGGCTGTGAGTTTTGACTATTGAAACTAAATAAGGGGTGTGCAGAAAGAAAAGGTGGTAATGAGGTAAAGGGAAAAGTACACATAAGAGAGAGAGCGTGTGAAAGAAGCCATGGAAGAGTCCTTTTCCAATCGTCTGAAGACGTTTGAACTTCGTAAAGAATTTTATGATAGGAACTATCAATTCAAATTCTCAGACAAGGGGAGAGGGCATTCACAAGATGGTTATTTGGCCAAATGACAGGTGAAGTGGATGAGTTCTTGTCAATTTGACGCCCCAAGAAGATCAGGCAGATTTTACAATAGAAGATGGTATAGATTAAGGGAAGTGATAGCTTGTTCATATTTTAGAAGTAATGAAATTTCGTTTACTACTGTAGTGAAGGAGGAGGGTTTTGGTTTAGTTTTCAACCTTCCTAAGTTGTGTGAAATAAGAATATGGGAGTATATCGTTGAAGTGTTCTTAAAAGTAAAGCCGACGGTTCTACAAAAGACTCAAATTGTTACGAGTGGGGGAGATGAAGTATAGGACCTGAAGTATGGGGTTGGAAACTCGCGTTCTTATTTGTAGGACCCTATGATTGAGCATTGGCCGCCTTCAGCTATCAAAGTAATCTCATGAATCTAATCGAAGGCTGATATTTTAATTGAAATGTCGTCTTGCAATCAGGGGTAAAGCCTCTTCTTCGACCATTGGTAAGGCATGTTGGTGGTGTTGAGGTAGGGCTACCATCTGCTGAAGTCTTTTCAAAATAGGCTAAAGAGAGATGAAAAGCCATTGTAGGGGTCAAGGTTTTCAAATGGTATGGTTTTACTTTTCTTTTCGCTTGTATTACGATCAAAGAGGCAAATAGGGTGTTGGAGGAGAAATAATGGGTTTTTAAAGGGGAGAGGGGATGGATAGAAGGAACCCGTTAAGGGGGAGATCCAGGTTAGGAAAAAATAACAACTGGTTTTGGGTCAGGATGGTGGGGCTACCTCTCCAAATAGGGGGTAAGGAAATGTTTAAATACATAAGCGGGTTACATGGTGAGTTCATTACAGATAATGAGGATACGATAGGGAGGAATGAGCTCCAATGGGCAAGAATACTGTGTCAAGCAAGAGAAAATTACTGAAAAAGTGAGGGTCTTCTATTTCTAGTGAGAGGGATCGTGTATTGTGTGACTCCAAAGTCAGGGGGTGAAGGGCAAGGTGGAGGAAGATCATAGTATTTTGGGAGATAAATTGCGGGCTTTAGTATTGGCTGGTGAGAAGAATATTTAGTGCCATCCCTCTACCGACCCCGATGCTTGCATGTATCTCCATGGAGCTCTCGCTCTATTTTTTCCAGGCATCACTGGAGAAGCACATTTTACTCCATCTAGAGGTGTGTTGCCTCCTCTTAATGATGGATTCGTTCTTCATAAGCGTCGACCAATCATGACATCTGAGTTGATCTGGGTTACTCATTGCTCTACTCAGAAGACTGATCTTGTGGGCGAAATCGTAGATGGTCGATGGCCTGATTTTTATCCCGGTGGATCTCAGACCTGACTTTATGTTGTGAGAGTCTACCTTGATAATCAACAACAACAGGTACATTGTGAGGGTGAAACATCACTTAACTTGTTGGTTTTGATTTTCTTAGGAAAAAGAATCGATTCTCACAGACGACTTCAATTGTGGGTGAAAATAATCATAATTAATGAATCTAAGCAATTTAAAAGCAATTAAGAAAAAAAAGGATCCCACAACAAAGGGAATTACGTGGTTCGACAACTGCCTACGTCCATGGGGTGTTTTTCTCTCTCTCTATATTAATTCTTTATAATTTGAAAACAAAGAATTACATGCCCCGTTGCCCTGGGGTCAGGGTTCTATTTATATCCATAAAAGTAGTTGACGTAATACCCCATAATTTTATGGCTTTTAATTATGAGATTAATTAAATAAAATTTCTTTTAATTGTGGGATTAATTAAATTAATTTGGGATAATTAATTGGAAATTAATTCAAATTTATATAACTAGCGAGACGAGAGTTAGTATTTAAATATGATGATAATGTTGAATATTACTGAGTGATTATGGTAATATGTGGTTATTGAATTTATTAAAATTATCATGAGTTGAAAATACGGCAGTTTTGGTAATTAAGTTGGGAAGCGCGTGTTAGTCGTGTCAGGACCAAATTTAATGGATTTAAAAGGATTTTATTTCTATGTCATCCGTATGATCATATCGAGTGCTCCAACGTGTCGAGAAGGGTCGAGATAGTCAGAAAACACTAGCCGAGGGTTTAGTTTGGGTCTCGAAGCATTTTTAGGCCTAACCGGCAACCCGAAAGGTTATTTTAGTCATTCTTATTTTTAGTGAATAGTGACCTACGAAACTTAGGTTTTAATTATCAGCCAACACTTGAGTCCTTTAGTGTTTTCACAACCAAAAAGCATCATGACAGTTAGAGAGGAAGAGAGGAGAAATTCCAAGGGTTTTCATGGCTACAACCACCACTTAGAGGCTTTTGCACCGCCGTCACCACCAGCGGATAGATCGGAAGGCAAGGATCATCCTCATACCATCTACTTCATCGGATAAGAATCTTAATTACCAGGAAAGTGATTTAACTTGCAATAATTTAGTGCATCTATCATCCATGTTAGGTTAGAATTGGAGAATAACCTTGAATAATGATAATTGAATGGATTTGAAGAATTGAAATCGTAATCTGGGTAGGTCTTGCATGTAGTTTAATATTTGAGATAATAGTAGCCACGAAATTATGATTCATGGGTAGAGAATTATAAATTGTAATGAATTATATAGTGTTCTTGAGGAAAATAGGTGAACTAGGGATTTATATGAAAATTATGTGAATTGATCCAAGAAACTGATTTCCCATTTGGATTTGATGATTTTAAAACATTAGAAATTATGTATTTATGGTGGTATGATGTTAAATATAGATATTTGGGAGTTTGGTACATTAGAGTAGAGGTTTTTAGGGTTAAGTTTGATGAAACTCGTAGGCAAAATTATGCAGATTTGCAATACCTGCTTGATCAATCGATCGATCCTTTTTGTCGATCGATCGACCTATCCTGATTTTTGGTAATTGTTTCCCCTTAAAGTTTAAAGAAAATCCCAAGGCCAATGATGATCCTTAGGGTGATTAATTTGATATTGTGGGACTTAGTTAAGGTCAGTAAGGTCTTAGTTGATGCCCGAAAAAATGGTTTACCTTATGGAATTGAATGCTATTGCTTACGAGGGACTACCGAGTGAGGTACGATTAGAAATCGTTCGAATTGAAACTACAATGGGAAGGAATGATGATCTAAGGATAAGAACACTAACGGAGGGACTTTAAGTTAGTGAGATAACATTAGAAACTAATAGGAGTTCTAGTACCTTTTGGGATAGTTTTAGGTACTCAAATTGTTACGACGAGAGAGTTGTCAAGTTAAATATATATTACGTATGATGTTCGGGATAAACTTGCTACATATGAGACTTACTATATGGAGTTTGTGAACACCTATATTGTAATATGATTACTTAGGTTGTGTGAATGCCTAGTGTATGGATTTCTTATGTCTATGACATACCTACCATATTTGATATCATGGGAGGTTAGTTTTTGGAAAAGGACCCTCTTATCCTTGTGTGCCTTCGGGGGGATTTAGATTGGTACCTTAAGGACAGGATTGTGAATGACTTATTTGTGAGTTAATAATTCAACTGACCATGGGAGCGTAGGTATGTGCGTGATCCATGGGTATGTGAACTATGTTCGCCTCCAATATGTGTGATTTATATTGAGACGGTTCCTGAGTGATTTGGAACACATGATCCCTACATACGTGATGTACATGGATTTGGTATCAGAGTATGCCTGCACTACAGCTTAGCCTAGGGGTGCCTTATATATATATATATATATATACTGAGAGTGATTTATATATGTACTTGTGACTGGTTCACTGTTGCTTAGTAGATGTGAATAACTAAGATATTTGAATGGGCTAAAAAAAGTGAGAATTTAATTTACACTTGAGATAAGTAATTTAATGAATGTGAAAATGGGTTATCAATATGACTTGTTTGGGTGTTACGAGTAGTTACTCTATGTTAGAATGTGAAAGCAGGAGTGGTACAGACGAGTTAGTTAGCGGCATAACTAGGATGGGTTAAGGGAATACGTTAGGCGTGCACATTAGTTGAGAGGTGAGAAACTCATGTGAGAGTATGCAACTAACATGTTTCTAATATGTGTTGTTTAATTGTAATTTAAACACTTGCTAAAATTTTAAACTTTTTTCACCTCGGGCTCTGACCCATTTTCCTCCAAATCTCTTTTTATTTTGTAAAAAAAACATTTTAGTTACCCATCCACAAGGACGCCAAGCATAAGAGTTCCATTTTGATGACGTGCTGTAGCTTCTATAGAAGCTATAGGATTTTGGTATTAGACGCCTTCATATTTATCATTGGTTCCTTCAGAGTCATTTGTATCAGTTAGGGCATGTCGCCCATTCTTAATTAGAGATTGTAGTTACAGACTTTCATTATTTCGGTTATTGGTTTATTTATTCAGACTCTTATATTGGGACGTTATTTACTCTGGCATTATTATTGGAGTGTTTACTCCAAACTCAGTTTATTTCTCGTCGTTGATTATTCACATGAGAATGTTTATGCGTTTGAAGGTGGTTGATTTAATTATTTGGTTATTTTTAATTTAATTAATAAAATTTGTCATATCTCCTTTTTAATATTAGGTGGCTAGTAATAAATTAAATATTTTCGAGTGATGCTACGACTGAACCAACTTAATATTCTGTATTAATTTCATAAAGGAGTAGCTATCTGGTATTTAATTAGTCGGGGTGTTACAGGTGGTATCAGAGCATCAGGTTCTTGTGACCTTTAGGATCTGTGCAGCTTATTATGCTTCCAACGTAGTTTTCTTTGATATAGATCCCTATGTTTAGGATTGTTGATTTTTTTGGTGAGGTTTCGTTCTCCTGCTATAATGTATATGATAGTGAATCTTATTTGCATTCGGGTGTGTTCGTGTGCCGAACGATGCAGTATATCAGGCGTGGACAGTTGGGCGAACAACAGGAGGCAAAGCTCAGTTGAGGTTATTTGGTATATTCAAGAATGATCATCGTAGTTGAGGTCACCCCTATTATGGCATGGAAAGTCAGAATGGTAAAGACGACTAAGGCACAACATATGACTTTCAGGAACCCCTATAGTAAAATGTGGGGTCAAATTATACTCACCCAACAAGGTTGGAATGGGAGAGAGTCAGACACAATATTTAAGAGAACCAGCAGTGGAAATTCTAGCAATGCAAAAATGGCGTGTGTTAGCCAACGAAGGAAAAATATCAAAAGGTTTGGGCATATGCCAAGTTACGGTAAATCGGGAGTGAAAATTATGGGTAAAATTTTTCTTAGCTCGTAAGAGCAGAGTTACAATGGTGAGAGGCAACCACCACACTTAGAAGTGGAATGTTTTGTCAAAAGAATGCGCATACGTATGGTTTGACCATAAGTTACTTCACCAGATGTTCAAGATAAGATGGGACATTGTTCTGAACTCACACAAGAGTGTTAGACATAAGTCACTTTATGAAAATAAATTTAATAAATTAACGAACCTTACACCGGATGAACTAGGTGCAATGGAGAAGAGGACATTAAAGGGGAAAATTAACTTACAAGAAGAATTGTTAGCACTTCTAGGGAATTCTGTTTGGATTGTCAATGCAGATGGTAATAATATCGCGTTTTGTTAATATGGATTTAAATGCTTCCTTTAGTGGGAGCTACAAGAATCGAAGAACTTATATAAAGTAAGACTAGGAGAAACGGTGTTGGAGAATCACCACAAGAGGGAGACCCAACAGGAGACCCGTTTAAATGATTTTGCTAATTGAGTTGTTTACCGAGCGATGATGATTTTAGTAAGAGATGTTAAAACCAGTAGCGTGTTCCTTAGGGCCATCAAAGCTAAGAGAACAACATAGGTAGCCATTAGAGTCAAGACTACCAACGTCCGAGAGAAGGACAACCTTAACATGTCCAGTGTGATGGGAGATAAGTGGAGTATGTGTAGAGGTATTTTGTGGGGAGTGAAACCCGTGCGTTAAAATGTTTCCCTAAGAAAGCATAAGGATAAGGTTATGGTGCCTAGCAATGGCAATAGTTATGGAAATTTTTGATTTAGTATGGACTGATGTGTTAACTCCAGGAACCATTTGAGCAGCCAGGGCGATTGGTAAGGTAGAAGTAGGTGTTATATCCTCAGATAATGATGCGTGTTATATGTTACAAGAACGAGTTACTACATTTTTATCGCTATATTCTCATAAGAGACGAGTCTAGTGTGTATATCGGTAATGTTATTATTTATGTGAATATTTTTCCTAGTATAGTGGGGTTACCTTTAGTGTGATTCGCGGAGGATGAATGGGTGTATCGATAGTAGTATATACTTTATTGAAACTTCTTGTTTTAGTGCTGTGTTATACGAGTATGATATTATCCTTATTACGGTTTTTACTATATGCCTAAACCGATAATGTGCGAATATTGCAAGTCTATCGGGGTCACTACCTTGGTGTAGAATGTTTTGTTCTGGCAAGGCCCCATCTGCGAGAGGGCCAGTCTCGCATTTATATATTTGTATATATGTATATATATGTATTGTCGAGACTTCGAAAAGTATAGTATTCTAGGATAATTGTTCCCGGTATATGTAGGGACTTTATTGATATAAGTAGAAGTGTATTTGGTTTACTGTTTTGTGAACAAATTTAACTGGTTACTATAATTAATGCTCAGGATGTGGTAATAAGAAGAGTGTATTGTTATATCACCCATTAGAGACGTGGAAGTTAATACTCATAGTTGTATATCTGGGGACGGGATTTTGAGAGCCCCGATTATATTTGCATGATGTTTGTGGAATGTGATTACCATCAATGTTAAGAGGCAGTGTCTTTCGGAAGAAGCTCCTTGTTTAAGTGTAATTGTGGAAGGAGATGTAACTTTGTGTCAAGAGATGGGAATATAGGGGTACATGTTATGGAGTGAGGGCCTAACGGATTTCGATGACCGATAATGCTAAGAAGTAGTGTATCGGGGGGGTTCCTTGGTTGGATTTTGCTTTGCGAGACATCCCACGCATAAAACTTAGCGTAAGGTTGGTAGTAAGGAGATGTTTGGCCATTCGTCCATTATGTGGGTACGTCGATCGGTAGGGAAGTATGTAGTAATAATTGGATGTTAAAAAGATAAATTACAACATAAGGCCAGTAGAGCCAGTTGTTAGTGAGGAAGTTATGATAATTTTGTTTTTTTGGCAGGTTGAAAGATGAAATGATGTTTAGGAGGATTTAGAATTTCAAATTCAGGGGTGATTGAGAACACCCAAGTGGTATAGCCACATTGCAAATACAGGGACAATAAAGAGTTTGGAGTACTTATGAAGTGTATGTGATGTTTAAACCCGTATGCGTGGGTTATAAGGGGTGTAGACACCCTGGTTTACTGATGTGATGATCGCTGAAAGAAGCGACATAGAGATGAGTGATATCTATACTTGTGTGACTAATATTACAAAATAGTAGAGGTAGAATGGATTAAGCTTCGTAAGAGAAGGACGATAATCAGTATACTCAGGTGCGATTGGAGTAGCACATCCGAAATTGGTTGAAGGGTAGTGGGAAGCCATTTAAAAAGGGGGTATCCCTTGAGAAGACAAATATTTAATTATTATTGACAATTTGGAGATGAGTTACACCCAATCGAATGTTGAGGGTGGCCTACGCATAAATAGATTGAGGATGTGAATAAGGTATAAAGAGTTTAGATGTGCACAACGTGGTGAAAAGTGCACGAGTAAAAAATTTTGGTATACGTTGAGGAAAGTAGAGGGTTATTAAGTACCACTTAATGGAAGGAGTTAGATGTGAAAGTCGGTGTTGAAAGGGGTATAGTAAGTAGTAGATCGGTTGGAGTAAGGGTAACTACCAGAAACTTGGTGTCGAGCCGAAGATTCTAATAGTTGAAGATTCAAGTTGGTAAATTTCTTTGATGGGTTGCAATCATAAAGATAAGTAACGAGTTCCTTCAAATATGTGGAACGGGTTGTCAAGAAGGAAAGAAATTGCTATATCCTTGGGTGAGTTACACTATTAGATAGTGATCGCGCCGGTATGTGGTCCTACCCAGTATTATTCTGAACTAGGATGAGATTCCTGAAATCCACCTTCAACATGGGTATCAGGAAGTAGTGGGGATAACGTTTCATTTTGAGAGGGATGTCTCACCTAAAGCCCTTGGAGTAGACGCAAGGTGATTGACGACTGGTGTAACTCTATGAAAGTAATTTTAGACTCATTGCGAGCATTTAATTTTTACAACAGATATAGCTAGTAAGAGAAGTATAATATGATAATAGGGAGAGTATATTACCTAATAGTAAAGTTGTGTGAACGCACCCGTACCAATTTACAGTGGACAAGGTGTTTAATGAGGTTTTGTGTGGATAAACCTTACCATTATTCCTCTAGATGTTTAGAGGTGAACGAATTATCAGAGTTTTGGGATTCGTCAGAAGTTAGAGTCCGATGACTATAATGGGATAACCACCAACCGTCTGTAGTGGCTTTCCCTTGTGTAAAAGTAACAACGCCGACAATGGAGATTCAAAGAATGGACAAGAGTAGTCTGATGTTTTATGGTTTCTCCCAGGATGGGAGTTTTGTGTTTACATAAACGTAGGAGTTGATACGAAGTGAGGTGCGAACTCATAATAATATGGAGATGATGTATAGGCTATTCTTATTCAAATTTTGTTTAGTAAGAGCACAACGTGAGGTGAATTTATTGAGGTGTGACCCTATAACTGATAAAGTGTCAAGATTGTTCAACGAGCTTGTTGTGAAGCGATGGCTGTAGTGATTGAGCCTTTCATTGTATTTTATTTTGAGTATTAGAGGATACCTCATTTTTTCCTAGTATGCCTTACTTTCCGAATTTCGGGACGAAATTCCGTTATTAGGGGGGAAGTATGTAATACCTCGTAATTTTATGGCTCTTAATTATGAGATTAATTAAATGAAATTGCTTTTAGTTGTGGGATTAATTAAATTAATTTGGGATAATTAATTGGAAATTAATTCGGATTTAAATAACTAGCGAGATGAGAGTTAGTATTTAAATATGATGATAATGTTAAATATTACTGAGTGATTATGGTAATATGTGGTTATTGAATTTATTAAAATTATCGTGAGTTGAAAATACGGCAGTTTCGATAATTAAGTTGGGACGCGCGTGTCAGTCATGTCAGGACCAAATTTAATGGATTTAAAAGTATTTTATTTCTAGGTCATCCATATGATCATATTGAGTGCACCAACGTGTCCGGAAGGGTTATCCGGGGGTTTAGTTTGGGTCCCGGGGCATTTTTAAGCCTAACCGACAACCCGGGAGGGTATTTTAGTCATTCCTATTTTTGGTGAATAGTGACCTACGAAATTTAGGTTTTAATTATCGGCCAACACTTGAGTCCCTTAGGGTTTCACAACCAATAAGCATCAAGACAGTTAGAGAGGAAGAGAGGAGAAGGACCCTCTTATCCTTATGTGCCTTCGGGGGGATTTAGTCTGGTACCTTAAGGACATAGGACTGTGAATGACTTATTTGTAAGTTAATAAGTTAGCTGACCATGGGAGCATAGGTATGTGCGTGACCCATGGGTATGTGAACTATGTTCGCCTCCAATATGTGTGATTTATATTGAGATGGTTCCTGAGTTATTCGGAACACGTGATCCTTACGTACGTGACATACATGGATTTGATAGCAGAGTATGCGTGCACCGCAGCTTAGCCTTGGGGTGTCTAGTATGTGTGTGTGTATATATATATATATATATATATATATATATATATATATATACTGAGAGTGATTTATATATGTACTTGTTACTGGTTCACTGTTGCTTAGTAGATGTGAATAACTAAGATATATGAATGGGCTAAAAAATGTGAGAATTTAATTTACACTTGAGATAAGTAATTTAATAAATGTGAAAATGGGTTATGAATATGACTTGTTTGGGTGTTACGAGTAGTTACTCTATGTTAGAATGTGAAAGCAGGAGTGGTACAGATGATTTAGTTAGCGGCATAACTAGGATGGGTTAAGGGAATACGTTAGGCGTGCACATTAGTTGAGAGGTGAGAAACTCATGTGAGAGTACACAACTAACATGTTTATAATATGTGTTGTTTAATTTTAATTTAAACACTTGCTAAAATTTAAAACTATTTTCACCTCGGGCTCTGGACCGTTTTCCTCCAAATCTCTTTTTGTTTTGTAAAAAAAACATTTTAGGTGCCCATCCACAGGGACGCCAAGCATAGGAGTTCCATTTTGATGACATGCTGTAGCTGCTGTGGAAGCTATAGGATCTTGGTATTTGATGCTTTCATATTTATCCTTGGTTCCTTCAGAGTCATTTGTATCAGTTAGGGCGTGTTGCCCATTCTTAATTAGAGGTTGTAGTTACAGAATTTCATTATTTCGGTTATTGGTTTATTTATTCAGACTCTTGTATTGGGACTTTATTTACTCTGGGATTATTATTGGAGCGTTTACTCCAGACTCAGTTTATTTCTTTTCGTTGATTATTCACATGAGATTGTTTATGCGTTTGAAGGTGGTTGATTTAATTATTTGGTTATTGTTAATTGAATTAATAAAATTTGGCATCTCTCTTTTTAAATATTAGGTGGCTAGTAATAAATTAAATATTTTCTACAGTGATGCTACGACCGAACCAACTTAATATTCTGTATTAATTTCATAAAGGAGTAGCTACCCGGTATTTAATTAGTCGGGGTGTTACAGTTGAGTTATGCTGAACTTCTCCCAGCTAAGGGTTAGTTTGTTTATTGATTTATGCTAATCTCCTTCTAGATTCTAGACAACAAAATTGAGATTTCCGTAGTTATCTCTTATGTCATCAATCTTGACTTGAGTGATATGCTTCTTGTTTTCAGGTTAGGACCACTTGGGCCACAGTGATTTGGGTCATTACGGTTTTTACCCCAAAATATCTTATACCCTATTCTTGATTAGAAACTTAAGAGGGCAGAGCGATTTGTTTATGGTTTTGCTTAACCTTTTAAGGAGTTCATCAAGAAAAACTCTTGTTTTCATTTCCATATCGTACACACATACACGAGTTGAACTTGGGTGCCTCGATTTTGATCTGAAAAGTTACAAATTGCTTGTGTTATGCACTCAATCGGGTCATATATTTTTTATTGCTAGATTTCTAAAATTGTGCTTGTAAGAACCACTGCTTGTGAGGATTATTGAAAAAATGACGAGTGTGTAATGGGACCTGCTTCTCTTAGTGTGATGAAATATATATTTGGCAAAATACTTATATATGCACTCATGAGCAAAAAAATGAATATATATTCTAAATCACATGTTCATAAAAAGAAAAAGAAAAATATTTAAAAAGAGCACTTTTCAGGGATATAATTTTAATACCACTGGGTGTGTACATAATTCGCCTACCATATTTTTGTTGGCCTTATTGTCTTGCTTAAACTTTCGACTATTGACTTTAAGTGTTAATTGACATGAACTCTTAATGAATTTCACCTTTTTACAATATGTTTAACTTTTATGTATGTTCAACTATGTGTTAAATCTTGGATTCTTATAAAATATGGGTGGGGTAATCTACGTTTTCGGATTTTGATATCATTCCCTTTCCCATTAGATAGTTTGTGTGGGTTTACAAATTTTAGATATTATTCTCACATTAGTGAATTACTTGTGTTTCGTCATTTTATTATTTTTGTTTAAAGATCTGAAATATGAATCTTTTGTGCTTTTATGAAAATACAATTATATTCGATGCTATATCAAACTGTTATATTGATTTTATATAATTCATTGTTGAATGTATATTCTTCTCATATTGCTACTCTAGCATTTATAATCTCGCATGAACATATCTTTAATGTTACTAGGTTGAGTGAGATTGAAAATATATACGTTTGTTTAGCCCTTAATATCTATCTTTTGCTTCATGGGCTTGGTGAGATTATTTGCGTTGCTCATATCTTTTATCTTTCATTTTCCCTTTATCTATTCATGAAAAAGGGGTGGATAAGGTATTTATATTAAGGAGGAGAGTTTTTCGACTTTGTAAGAGGGGGAGGGTGATATAGTTTTTAGAGGGAGAGACTTTTTAATTGAGGTTGAGTAAATTTTTTTAAATATGTGCATGCATTATAATTTAATTACTCGTCTTGATTATATTTTTTATATCTCTTGTATATTTTGTACTTCACACGGTATATGGTACATGTGTACATGCGATAGGTTCCGTGAGTGCATTTTGAAGATGGATCATACCTATCATGCATATCGAGTCTCGAACGTTAGGGACTCGATAATAATTGATGTACATGATATTTTTTTTATATATTTTTGTGACGTATAATTTTTTGTTTTGTCCTGAAATTGACAAGGGGGGGGGGGGGGGGATTTGTAAGAACATAGTTATCCGTGTTGTCAAAATTACGGATCTAAAATGTATTTTATGTTTGTGACATTTTTATTGAAGATTTCTACACAACCGGATTTACATCATCGACACAACGACATCACCACGACTCAAACGATCCATCACACCAAAGTTCAAAGCCACACAAATAGGTATATCATGTTGGAAATATTATTTTTTGAAGTATAAAAATTAAATATTATTTTTTGAGTTTTAAAGATTTTTTAAACATTTTTAAAGAATTTTTAAAGGTCTTTTTCTAAGTTTTTTGTGTTCCACAAAAATTTTATTCACATGCATTTAGTGTCTTTTTATAGTGTCCCCCAAAGGATTTAACCTAAATCACGATCGCGACTCAATAGCCCGCAACCACGGCTTTTTATAGTTTGCTATAACTGCTATTTTTAGAGGCATTTTATTCCTTATTTTGCTTTATTAAATTTTTTCGTCCTTCACACATGTGCCTTTAACAAGTACGAGTGTTTGATTTGTTTTTTTGATTGCCATCTTGAATCTGTTTGTTGGGTTAGTTTCTTTAATTGGTTGTTTGTTTTCTTTTTGGCTTTCTTCTAAGGCTCATGCTTTTTTTTTGTTTCTATCTTTTATGTTTGACACAGGCAATAGTTGCAGCTACATGTAGTGCGTTAAATAGATCGGTCAGTTGGTTTGCTTTATCAATATGTTTTATATTAGGGTTCTATTAATTCCACCCAAAAAATAGCTCCCAAGCACCTTTTTCTCCAAAACACCACATAATTACCTATTATTTCTCCCTAACACCATAAAAACCCAAAATCACATTACTTCTTGTCATATATAAACCCCAAAATTTTTAAACCTCACGTTTTCTATTTACTTTCTCTTTCTAACTTTCTTGCAAAACATTTCTCTCAACCTTATGCTACCTACTCACATTTCTCCCAAATATTTCTCTCAACCTACTCACACTACCTCAAGATCAATTTCGAGTATGTTGCTTTAATACGCATTATTGTATTGTATTGTCTGAATGAACTATTAAATAGTATGACACCATAACATGCAAACGCTAATATGAAAATATCTAACAACTACAATGTAAACACTTTTTAATTATATTTCAATCATAAATAATATGAACATTGGAAATATGTTGCATAAAAAGAGATAACTTTAGGGTTTTTAAACACAAAAAAAAATGTGGTGAAGCTAAACCTACGGTTACCGGTCACCATAGGTGAGAATCACCTTTGTTGCCCTACGACCGTGCCATTGTTCTTATGGTGAGTTGTGACCATATTGTTTCAGTTTTGATCAAACCTTGCGGCATCAACCCACTGTAAGGTTATATATTTAAGCGTTTTCCAACCGTAAGGGTCGATATCGCGGCTACGTCCAACCATGTGTGTTCCTTATTCCATTGTATCTCACCATTGTATTCCTTTTGCGATTGGGAGCCACAATACTCTCTTTTACGGTTGTATGTTTCTCGTTATATAATGTTGATTAAATACATGAATGAGCCTTATTTATTTTTTTGGTCATATGATATTGCAATTAGTGTTTATGTAACTTTGATTTGATGTCAATCTGTTAGTATAAATTTGTTAATTTGTTAGTGTAATGTGATCCTAAAGTTATTTCTTTATGCATTAGTATAAATATATAGGTTTCTTTTTAGTTATATCTGACTCTTTAATTATTGCAATTGTAGGATATATAAATGGGAAGAAGTAAAAATCCTCCTACCATATCACAGAGAAACAGGAAGTTGGAGGCGGCAAGAGGAGATCAACAACCTTCATTGTCTAGCGACAGTGATAGTGGAGATACTAGAGGTTATTCTCCTTCACATTAGTCATTAGATAACGTTATTGAGAAGGTTATTAGTGAAGTACAAGGGGTTAGTAAGGGGGTTGAGAGAGAAGAATGACAGAAAGGAGATGAGGCAAGACAACAAGTATTAGAGCAACAAGGAGAGAAAGAAGGAAAGAAGCCAAGAGATGATATAGACCACGAGTCTTCCTCTTCAGAAGATGAAATGCAATCGACAACATCTACTAAAGCGCCCAATAAGAAAGAAAAAAAATAAGCCACTTAGATTCACAACAACTCGAGGGGTACACACTAAATAAACCCGAGTTGCTCAAATTTTTCTACAATTATATCACTTATTCGATATGGAATCGTGATGAGGAGAGGGGTGTGATGAAGTGCGTGTACCACTTCAAAAAAAATTCCGAGTGGGATATAGAGAAGGAAGATGAGTGGGTGATTAAGTTGGTTAAAAACTCGTGTATGTGGGGTTTGGTTAAACACTCATACCGGTACATCAACTATGTATCGGGGTTGGCATTCACTGAACGATGGAAACTGGAGATAAATTCATTCAATATGCCATTCGGTGAGATGCCCATCACCCTTAATGATGTGTACCATTTCCTTAAAGTCCCGATAATTGATAAAATGGTATGTGGACTGTGTTTAGTAAAGTCTAGGAGAAGGCTACAGAAATTCATTGGCTTACCAAATACATTGATTGTACAAA
The DNA here is from genome assembly GCA_949130495.1 of Sambucus nigra. Taxonomy (NCBI): domain Eukaryota; kingdom Viridiplantae; phylum Streptophyta; class Magnoliopsida; order Dipsacales; family Adoxaceae; genus Sambucus; species Sambucus nigra. The sequence goes on along the minus strand of OX422207.1, from coordinate 300,506,839 downwards.
GGAGGATGCATTGGAAGAATACAAGTCATTGTATGCTGACCATTTTGATTGGATAATGAATCTGTGCAAGAGGAAGGTGAAGAAGTTGGGGAGAATGTTACAAAAAAAGAGATTGAGCAAGCGCCAATGGGGTATTTGTTTTTCATGATCGGGTGCTTGTTGTTCCTTGACAAATCAGGAAATCGAGTCTCGATTTACTAGATGTAGACATTGCAAAAAGTTAGGAAATGCAACAAATACGCGTGGCGGATGGGCATATTGGTTCATTTATATCGGCAACTTGGGTTTGTGTCCCAGGTAGACGTGCGGCAGATGAACTAATATCTCCCTTTTTTAATGGTAAATATTTTAATGTTATCTTGTGGTAGTTATCATATATATATATATATATATATATATATATATATATATATATATATATATATATATATATATATATATATATATATATATTTACCAATTAATTTATCAATTTGATGAAGGCATGGATATGCGACCACTTTAACGTGGAAAGGGGTGTAAGGAATCTAGAGTTTCATCCGTCTGAACCACATTTATGTAAATTGAGGGTGCAAACGGTGTCAGGTGATGCCTTTGGACAAATGCTGGAGCTAAGGGAAACACTGGACGATCTAAAAGCTTCTGACGTGAGTATTAATTTTTTTATATGCAATATGCAAACATATCTTAATCTTTTTTATCTGTTAACAAATGGAATAATGTGTAGGTTGTCTGGGATCCCTACACTAAAAATCTTAAGGCCTACTCCATCCATGAGGTCTTGTGGTACAATGACATCCTGATTTGCAATGATGTTGGTGAACCCTATTATCCAGAGAGGGTCATACGCTAGGATGGCCATGTACAAACAATCCTAAGACTCCTAGTGAGTCAATTATCGGAGGAGAGGGGAAAGACCCAGGCCCACTACAAAGTTAAGTTTGATATTAAGAAATGGTATCAACTTAACTAGGTGGACCATGTTCTATCCGATACTAGACTCGAATATGGTGACGAACATGCACTGGGAATGCGTGGATGGGTATATGTCCTGGTACCTAGAAAGATCCCATCCATACGTTTAAAATCTTGATCATCGTATTCAGAAGCCTAAATTAAAGCACTCCGATAAAATGGTAAGTTACGAAAATCATAATTGAATTTCTTATTTTCATGTATTTTTCTAACACAGTGGATGGTCATACATATATAAGTTCATGGGATTGACGTAGCCGTTAGTCTGCTCTAGGGGACTGTTTACGCCGGCTCAAACTAAGATATTTCGGACGTCCTTGATTCCTCATGCACAACGCTTGTTGCTTTACTTGAGGCAAAGGGAACACAATCTCATAAAGGAAATATAAAGGCACCCACACATCAAGAAACTAGGACAACGACACATCATCATCTATCCCCGGGAAAAGACCCCCCCGCAAAAGCGTTCAAAGAGAAACTATAAATAATTTGTTTAAACAATTTAGTTGTAATAGTATTCAAAATGATTTATTCTCTGGTTTGGAATATGGTTGAAATAACTTGTATGTATTATTGTTGTTTGTGATGTACAATGGTGTATTCTGGATTTGGTAGGATTACTTTATTGATTTGGTATGCACAATTTTGAATGTAATCTTGTTTGCGATTTTGTATGCACAAATTTGTATCTAATCTTGTTTGTGATTTGGTATTCACACTATTGATCTGGAATATATCTAACCTCTTATAATATCTAAAATACACAATCAAGGCCGACCGTGGATATAAAAAAAATGATCAAGTCCCACCAGATAATTGAGCTATACGGTGTGAAACTACCGTGTAAATATTAGATACGGTTAAGAACAATCATGGTTTATGTAACGAATTTTACTCAAATTAACTGCATAATCTCCCCGATGTGTAACCATCGTATGTATACTCCACACAGTCAAGTTAAATCTTATGTGTTATCTATATGGTCAATTGTAACTGTGGTGAAAGTTGTGATTTTTACACAAAATCACTGCATAATTTCCACGGTGTGAAACCACCGTGTAAATATTAGATACAGTCAAGAACAACCGCACGTTAGAGATATACGACCTTAGCTGATCATAGTTTACGTTATGAATTTTACTCAAACTCACTGCATAATCTCCTCAGTTGGAAACCACTATATGTATATTCCACACGGTCAAGTTAGACTGTATGTTTTATTTAGACGGTCAAGTGTAGCGATGGTGAAAGTTATGGTTTTGACAAAAAAATCACTGCATAATTGCCACGGTGTGAAACCACCGTGTTAATATTAGACATGATCAAGAAAAACCGTGTGTTTTAGATATACGGCCGCAGTTGACCGCGGTTTATGTTATGAATTTTACTCAAAGTCACTGCATAATCTCCCCTGTGTGAAACCATCGTATGTATATTCCACATGGTTAAGTTAAACCGTATGTGTTTTCTAGAAAATCAAGTGTAACTATCGTGAATGTTATAATTTTTACATAAAATCACTGCATAGTTGCCAGGGTGTGAAACCACCGTATAAATATAAGACACAATCAAGAACAACCGTGTGTTTGAGATATACGATCTTAGGTGATCGTGTTTTATGTTATGAATTTTACTCAAACTCACTGCATATTCTCCCCGGAGTGAAAATACCGTATGTGTATTCCACACTGTCACGTTAGACCATATGTGTTATCTTGACGGTTAAGTGTAACCGTGGTGAAAGTTATGATTTTTAAGAAAATCACTGCATAATTTCCATGTACGAAACCACCGTTAAAATTTTTGACATGGTCAAGAACAATCGGTGTGATTGAGATATACGGTCTCAGGTGACCCTAACTTATATTATGAATTTTACTCAAACTCACTGCATAATTTCCCCATTGTATAACCACCGTATGTGTATTCCACACGATCACCTTAGATTGTATGTGTTATCTAGATGGTTAAGTGTGGTGAAAGTCACTGCATAATTTTCATGGTGTGAAACCACCGTGTGTACGTTAGACACAGTCAAGTAGAACCGTTTATTTAAGATATTCGGTGTTGTGTCACCATTGTTAACCATGTTATAGTGTGGTGTCACCATGGGATCATACTATACGGCTTAAAGTTGTCGTATGTTGTGTTGTCCAAGTAAGTTCCTTGGATATTTCATGTATAGGTAGTATCATATTTGATATTTGATATTTAATGTATAATTTTATCATGTTATAGTATGTTAATTTTATCAAGTTATAATCAAGGCGCAGTCAAGTGCTCATCTTCATCTGATGAAATAATTGCTATAATAAAATTACATATTTCCATAAAAAGTTGCAAAAAGTTACAATCAAGGCGCAATCAAGTGCTCATTTTCATCTGATTAAGTAATTGCTATAACCAAATTAAATATTTCCACAAATAGTTACAATCACGGCACAGTCAAGTGCTCATCTTCATTCGGTGAAATAATTGTTATAACCAAATTACATATTTCCACAAAAAGTTACAATCAAGGCGCAGTCAAGTTCTCATATTCATCCGATGGAATAATTACTATAACCAAATTACATATTTTCACAAAAACTTACAAAAAAGTTACAATCAATGCTATTAAAAAATTATATAATTCCACAAAATGTTAAAAAACATCAATAAAGGTTAAATTTAAGGCATAGTCAATTGCTTATCTTCATTCGATAAAATCAAGCATGGTTCATCTCTCATCGCATTGTCTTTCAGACATAAAAGTCTGTAAGTGAGCCATGAACATATTAGCCCACTCAAGGGCATCTTGAGTGGCCCTTGATCTCTAGTGAGAGGCAAATGGTTGTAGGGTCCAAAGGCACATGCATTTTAAATTCACTCGATAAGTATTTGAGATATTATAGATAAAGACTATGTGATTCTCTTCTATCGAAGATTTTGGCCCAACGTCTATTGGCACGAAAGTTAAGCATTGTAGTTTGGATATCATTACTACCATAGGCTTAAGTGCATTAGCTGAGAGATTTCCAAACTCGAGCATGATAAACCAATGTCCTATAGTGCATGAGTGCCTGAAGTAGTATAATTTTCTCTCATAATCCTCAATATCATATAAATTCATAACAATATCCCAGAAAGGCTTGTGCCTACATAGCTCGGACAATAGTGCACTGTGGATAGCATGAGAATGTTAAAGTCCATTCCCCAACACCGGATCCTTTTAAAATGGTCGTATAACCACATTTCCCATCATATTTGACATCGTATATATCTTCCACAAATGATTGATAGAAGTCAGGAATGTGCTGAATATAAATCTTCTTTTTCCAAGACCATATCTCTGGTTTGATGCCATTTAACGGGGTCCAATTTGCAATTGTTTTTTCAGCTCAGCTGTGGATGATACATCCTCCTCCCAATAACATGGGATTTTATTGGTAGATATATCAATAGACTTCTTCCCCTTAAGGGGCTTACACTTTTGAAGAATTTGCACGGGCTCGATCAATGGCGTGTAAGAGGGGCGAGAAATTTTCAATAACTTGTCTAACATCATATTTTAGACCGCTTCACCCACCTCAATCCACTATTTCTTGAACAATCATTTCTTTTATATATTCAAGCTCACGATATATAGGGACGTCTGGGGAAATCGCAAGTTTCTTCCAATGATAATCTAGTGCCCATTGGAGAATTGCTTGGCCTTGATTCTCCCATTTGGCTAACTCATGAACACAAGGCAGTCTGTAGATCGTACGAAGTTTATGTGAGCATCATAACTCTGTATATTGGGTGTTAGCAGAATATTCACTCAACACCGATCCCATCCAATCAATCTCCATAGCAATTAAGTCTACGACATAGTGTGATGCCCTACCACGAATTTTACGCAACAACTAGTCATTATGGTCGTGCTTAGTTATTTGGAGTGATTTTTGAAACTTCGTCTATATTTGAGTCATTTGGCGGCTAGGCAATGCATCCATTCCCTTTTACACGGTAGCAAAATAATCAATGTTATTTGTTAGGTGTTTTTTAAGTTGGGCATGGGCAACCTCTGCTCCGTTAGTTGTGCAGTAGCCACAGTAAGGTGCATGGTTAGTCGAATCATGTGTGAACTGATACCGTAGAGGCATCCAGTTCCTGTGTATGTAACCAATAATGTTAGGGTAGTTATGCTAATTTTGACGAAAACCCGCCCATGAATTCTCAAAATCATTCTCCATATCAGACTCCACCACCACAATCCAACCCTACATAAATAACTTCTTATCTTGGTCTTTAATGTTGTCTTTCAAACATGCACTTTCATTATTTTTTTGAACATGGAACAAACATGATAGAAGGGCGGCAAGTGGGAACACCTTTTGCACCACATTTTGGCAAGACTTTTGTTCGTCAGAAATAATAACTCATGGAAAAACTTCCAGATCGTATAGTGACCGCAAATGTTGTAATGCCAAAAAAAATTCTCCTCCTCTCATTCTTCAAAAAAGAAAAGGAAATTCAAAATGATTTCCCGACCGACATGACTCCCATGCCAGATTATACCGATTGGTCTTGTAGCTGCAATCGATCACCAATACAGTTGAGAAACACTTAACCAACAAACAAGATGTAGGATGTGCAAAAAATATATCCTCCACAACATTCGTCTGCTCATTTATCCTATTCAAGTGAAAATATATTTTCTCCTTAAGCAAATGCATCAACCGTTGCATCGTTGTCCGCCTTTACATCTCAACATTTTTTATCTTGTGTTTTGCATTAAAAATTATTTACAATTATATTTGATCGTTGTTTCAACGTTTGGAGTACTTCCTTTGTCCCCACTCCATTATTAATCATCACGTTTGCAATATTCCACTCTTCTTGTGAAATTCGCTCGATAAAAGGTTGTCCAACGAGTGCTTTTCATACCTCGTAGTTGTGTAGCCCACAAAAAACTTCCACCTCCCAACGTCCATCCTTTAGCGAAATCGAAAGGGACATTCACATTTTCTCGTACCAGAACTTCGTTTCCTCTTCTTTTCCACCTCCTCATCTTTTCTATTTCTATGAAGCTCAATATTCTTATAATCTAGTATGACCCTTCTCTTTTTCACTAAAATGGAATTATTGAATTTCAAAATGATGACAACAGCATGAAGTTTGTGACCAATTGTTGGAACCAATTAATCATCTTAGCACGGTCATCGAAAATCTGTACAAATATAACATTGTTTATTGAAATTATTCATATATAAAAATTACAACTATATATAAATAAGTATAACATGTTCATGTCACATATAAAGAAACTAAAACATGTTTACATGCCTGGTCAGTAGTGAATTTGACTGTATGGTCTTGCATAATTGAATTAACATCTAATCCTTCATCTACTCCTACATCCTATCAAAGTATATAATCAAATATTAGTGTCATCCAATTACGTCATCCATTAAAAATCAGAATTAATGAAAATTAGTTTTTACCGTTGATAGTGTCAAATCTGGAAACAAATTGCGTAAACATTTGCCCGAGGTTGATGCCGTTGGTTCCTCAATCTTACATGTTCACACATATTCAATTTCTCAGGTGAAACACGTTTAGTAGAAACACTCGGTACGATAGTGTTATCCATATCATGCCAAAATGAACCGACGGTTGCGAATTACCATAAATGATAAACCCACGGTTACTAATTACCGTACGAGTGACACTACAATTATAAGAAACCCTATAAAGTGAACATACAACTACAAGAAATCCTAATGTCCAGCCCATAGTGTCATCCAATCATGAAGGCCTCACACACGGTATCATCCAATTGTATTCAATTAAATTACTGTTTAACTAAATCATGAGTTAATTTTTAATTATCAATAACCTATGGCTAGTTATGATCGAATGTAATCATCACTTATGATTATGGGAGGCCATAAGTACAGTATGTTTGAGTTTTTTTTACTCTTTGCTTCGTTTTTCAAATATTTTTACACATTATAGGCTATGTAGAGGTGTCTTAATACCTCAAAATCATTAAGAGAGCAGTGGATGTTGAACTTTTGGGAAGCTTCAACATCTACATTCTTTTCTTCACCCATTGCAATGTAGCCTCTTTAAACCTTGTTTGCTGTATAAAAACAACACCACAACAACACAAAGGAACAACAAAAACGGAGCTTTGGGGATAAATGAATAATGAAAAATTGCTAGATTAAACCGTATGATGGTTTCTTTGGATGGGATGTGAAGAGTTTGAAATGTGAGGATATGTGGTGTTTTGGAGTGTGTCGTTATTTGTGGTGTTTAATTAGTTTGTAATTTTTAGATTTTAGGGGTATTTTAGACATTTTGATTAACTAAAAAGGTACAACACTTTTGGGTGTTATTGGTAAAGTGTGTATTTAATTTTTATGTGGTGTTTTGTAGATATATTTTTGGGTGGAATTAACCGGGCATTTAAATTATTAGTTTGATTTTTTACTTTCTTAATTGGGTGCCTTTTAAGTTAGGCGCATGGGTTGTACTTGTTTTTATATTCATTTTTATAAGTCTTTAGTATGTTTTTCAAGCGCATGTTATTTTTTGACATTGGTTTTGGTTTGTCCTTTGTTTTATGCCAAATGTTTTATGATTGTTTTATTTCATTTGTTTTTTTATGTATCGTTATTAGTAAAGGTTTTAAAGTTTTTTTATTGGTCAAGGAGTGTTAAAACATTCGTAGGACTCTTTTGGCATAAAATAAGAACTCATAATTTTCTTTTACAAAGAACAATTTTAGAGTATTTCAACCCCAAAGCTCCCAAGCTCAGTGTTTGATTTTGGTTAATTATACGATGTTTTAGAAAACCTCTTTTGCACATAAAATTAAATATTTCAATGGTTATTTTTCTGAAACAAAAATTCCTGTAAATTCAATTAAAAATATGTGAATGTTTTAGCTTTGGTTGTTCTCAAAGCTTGAGGCAAATTTTGAGATCGGTGAGTCGATTGACATGAGTTGCGATCCAAGTTATGTTTGTGATACTGGTGAGCAAGAATTCAAAGCTACTATGGAGATTCGTGTAGATGCACCTATTTCAAGAAATCAGTGGATATTGAGACCCAGGATTATAATTGCCAATTCAAAGCCACAATGAAGATTGGCAAAACTAGTACTACAGAGTTTTAATGTGAGGAATAACAAAGATTTATGGCTGTGGTAAAATAAAGGGTTATGCGATTGAAAATTATCACAATAAATGAATCTAGTCAGTTAAGGCTGAACTAAGAATAAGACAATCTCACAATAAAAGGATTTATATGGTATCAATGCCTTACGTCCACGAGGTGTTTCTATATTTTCATTACTTTTTTATGATTCAATATCAAGAAGTTACATGTCCTCTTTTCCATGGGGTAAGGTTTACACTTATATAGGAGGAAGAGGAGGAGGCATAATCATATTGGACTTGTTCGCTCTATTGGTTAGGTAGATGCATGATTTGTGTCAATCAACTATGAGATCCACACATGTGGGAGTTATCTTTAGGGAGTATCTCTTATAAAGATCTATATATATTATTTGTTGGTCTAGCCTTCATTCGGATCCAAACCATTTAGGCCGCTTGATTTATACTCCACAATTTCCTCCAAAGCTCTTCGGCTTGCATGGGGCGAAGAAGTTTGAAAGGTTGGTCGGCTTAGATGGTTGGCCAACCCAAGTGGTTGATCATTATTAGAGATTGTATCCCACTTAGGAAGTTCTTCAAAAAGAAACTGTGAACTGGTCAGATATTATTTTGACTGCTGAATCTTGTAAGTACACGTCCGTAATTACTCTATCTGATCAAGGGTATGCTAGTAATGTTTCAAAAATGAACCATCGGATGCATTTAATGAGCCTTAGGCTCCATTCCCACATGATTAGACGTCTAGGACTTTATTCCTAGTTTAATCAAAAGCTTCTAATGTAATTCCACATTTCATTTCATTCAATACAAACTTTTGGAGCTTCATCCTTTAACACACTTCGTCTGTAAGTCTTCTTCACCTCCCACTTTACTTTTCTTCATCATTTCTCTAAGATCAATTGTTCCTTCACACTTTTAAACATTTTTACTCTTTCTAGTTATCTTTTTTGAAAAATTGGTGTAATCAATCAATGAGAGGACTGTGGGGGAATTTATGAAAATGTTTTCGATTCCCCTATGGGTGAGTATTAAGTGTGCTGAGGTTCTAAAAGACTAAAATAATGTTTAGGGGTCACTGGATTCATACCCTCTCAATGGCTGAGGGACAAATAAATTTTCCCCTAAACCAATTATTTCTGGAGTTCTGTGAATTTTTTGATGTAGCTCCTTCTTAGTGTGCCCTAAACACTTGGAAAATTATCAATGGTGTTTATAGAATCAACAAGCTATATGGGATCAATATAGGGATCCCAAAAATGAGGTATTATTACTCACGGTACCACACGACCGATAGGGTTCTTTATTTGAAGGCAAGAAAGTCTGATAGAGTCATGTTCATCAACTTCCTGATTCTAATAAGGGTTATTAGAATCAAGACTTTATTTCCAAAAATTGGCAACAACCACCTCTTCCCAAGGGTGAATGAGATCAAGGGGTTTTATGTCCGAATAGAGGAAAGGACATAGGTCAACCTTATTTCTATCCTCTGCACTTTTAGTTTTATTTGTTGATGCAATCACTGATGATGACATTCTTGTGTTTTTGTCCATCTCAATTGAGAAAAAAAGAGCCGTCTTCCTCTTATTTTAATAGGAAAGAACTCACTAAGGTATATAAGCTGAGAAAGTTATTGGTTACAGGTGATGATCTCCTAAGGTCGACATTTTTACTTCATGAATAGAAGAATTCCACTAGATGTTTCACTGCTCGCCCTGTGGACTCAATCCCTGATGTGCCTATTCCTTCAGCAAGTGAAGAGTATTCCACCTCCTCCTCTTTTTAATCACTGAACTTTAATACCATCCTTGATGTAGAGGAAGAAGTGATGGACCCAAAGAAGGGGATTCTTTTGGTTGATGATGATATGATAACTTCCCCCAAGTCCAAGTTCCCCAAGAATAAGGAGTTTGGAGGCCCTTTTGCGTCAGTTTCTATGATGGACCCACCATTCGAGAGAAGAATAAGAAGGATAAGACCAATTCTTCCTCTGTTGATCTTATTCCTCCACAAAAGAGAGATGACCCAAACCTTTGGAAGGAACACTAGTTAATGTCGGTGGCCAAGAATGCATCTTTGGACTTTGAATGTTGAAGGGGGAGTGCTCACGCTTGATCGGGAGCAAGCTAGCAAGCTTGTATGATGAAGTTGCAAAGTTTGTTGAATGCATCGACTACTCGTGGCAGGAGGACATTTAGTCCCCTAGCTCATGCACTTCTCTATAGAGTGGGAAGACTTGTATGATGAAGTTACGGAGGTTGTTGAATGCATCGACTACTCGTGGCAGGAGGATATCGCCTCAACCGGATGGGGAGATGACTTCGATAACTCTTATGATGAAACAAACCTTAGAGAAGTTAACTGAGTTAAAGCTTTGTGTGGAATGATCACTTTCAAAGAATTTACGGGGGAAGTCAACAGGGTGTCTTTTCAACCCAAAGTAGATGAAGTCACAGTATTCTTATTCTTTCCTCCCTCTGTTAACCACATGACCCGATATGGTAAATATTACAGAGAATTGATTCTTTATTCACTCGGAATAGATAAAGGAAAGGGAGTTGTCGAGGAGCTCCCAATGCCAAAAATGACCATTGAAAAAAGTAAAGTTCTCAACCAGTTCAAGTAAACCCAAGACAACATCACCTTGTGGGGACGCTTCATGTTCTCCTAGATACACATAAATTCTATGATAAATCTACTCACATGACCCATAGTTTATCCCTCTAAAACTCCCGAAGAATATGCACTTTAGGCCCAGAATGGGGCTAGGACGATGCTAGTAAGGGATCCTTGACCTAATAGTTTTAAATTAAGCATTTCCCCATGCAACCTTAGCTACCAATCGTTATCAGACGAATGCAAATCAATTTATTGACCATGCCAAAAAAGAAGACTGGATGATAAAAAAACATCTCAGGAGACACTCTCAATTGAAAGTTTATCAAAGAGCGCAAAGACGTCCCTTTTGTGTATTTTTTGAACCATGGTATGACCCCACTAATAAAAAGATGAAATTAGGGATAGAGATTTTTTTCGAAGATGACAACACCTGGGGAGAGGAATGGAAACATGAGGTGGAAGCTCTGACTTAAGAGATCATGGAAAACTCTAAGGGAAGTGATGCCGATGAGCCTTTCAACCTGCAGACACTTGGGATGAGTCTCTACATGATTCGCCGAGAAGCTTCACCATCCGACCCGTTCGCAAAGATTACCAGTGTTGAAGAACCTCTCCTTAACTGACATGTCTCTTTGGTCCATCCTGCTAAAGCCTAGATAAATCCTATTATCCTCCCTCTTTAAGAAATCCCCAAACTTATTGTTGTTTCTCCTAATTCTTATAGTACTGTAAATGAAACCTATTTTGATGAGGTTCTCAATGTTGTATTTCTTGAGAATGAAATAAACGTAGATTTTGAGTATCTTTTTGTGCCTTACATTAATTGCATTGATTTTAATCAAACTTTTGATGATGATAATTTAGTAAATGAACAATACTTAACAGATCTTAATAAGGAAATAAATAAATAACATAATCACGTTTATACTAATGATGATGAGATTGTTGTTATTAATATCGACTCTAGTATCCACTTGTGCAATACTAGGATAGGGTTTACCCTCAATGAGCATAAGTGCGTGCAATTCAAAAATATTCAAAAAGAGTTCGTGGACATTTTTTCATAGTCCTACGATGACATGCCTGACATTGACCAAGAGATAGCTCAACATGAGATCCCCACAATTCCACAAAGCAAACCCATTGAGTAGAAACTAAGGAAGCTCTGAACATAATGGTCCCTCAAGGTTGAATAAAAAGTAGTCAAATAAACAGAGGCTTTATTTGCGTAGTCGAATACCCTACATGGCTTGCAAATATCGTCCCCGTGCTTAAATCGGGAGGAAAAGTCCATATGTACGTCAACCTTTAGTATTTGAACAAGGCGTCCCAAAATAATGATTATCCTCTGCCCAATATCAACATTATCGTAGCCAACACGCTTTCAAGTCATTTGTCGACGGATTTTTTTACTACAACCATATTAAAATGCTCCCGGACCACCAGGAGAAAACTACCTTCATCACCATATGGGGAAATTTTTGTTATACAATTATGCCATTTGGGTTAAAAAATGTTCGAGATACATTCCAAAAGGCCACCACAACCATCTTACACAACCTCAACCACAAAGAATTCAAGGTATATGTTGACGACATGATCATCAAGTCTAGGACTTGAGAGGGTCACATCCTTACCCTAAGCAAATTATTCAAACGACTGAGATCGTATTAGATACTGCTCAACCCATAGAAATGTGTCTTCGGCGTCACTAAAGGAAAACTACTTGGATTTATGGTCTGTGAAAAAAGGATTGAAGCAGACCCTACCAAACTAAAAGCCATTCTCAAGATACCAGAAACTCCCCCCGCATACAAAAAAAGAAGTGCAAGTATTCTTCGGTAAGCTGAAATACATCAATTCATTCATTAGCCAACTGACCTCTATCCGCAAACCTATTTTTAAACTTATCCAGAAGTACTTAACTAAAGTTTAGAACAAGGCATGCCAATAAGACTTTGACCAGATAAAGCGATACCTCAACCGACCTCCGGTTCTCATGCCTGCTCAGCTAGGTTTTCCCCTCCTCCAATACTCGAATGTCACTGATACTGCACAAGGGCTTTGTTGGCCTAATAAATTAAACAATCCCATAAGGAGAAAGTAATTTACTATGCTAGTCCAAAAGCTATCCGAATACGAAGTCAACTACACTGCTTTAGAGAAGGCATGTGTTGCCCTTGTCTAGGTCATACAGAAACTACGACCTACATGCTTTCATTTACCCTCAGATTGGTATCCCGAATGGATCTCATAAAATATCTGCTATAGAAACCCGCCATGTCAAGTCGAATGGCCCGTTAGTTGATATTACTAGATGAGTTAGACATTTTATACATAACGCATAAAGCTATGTACGGGAGATCCATCTCTTATTATCTTGTCGATTATCCCATGGAAGGAACCGAAATTTGGATATCTAAATTTGTAGACAAAGACATGATCTATACCTCTCAGAAGGACCTTAGTTTGTAGATGTTCTTTGACGGATCTGCCAATAAGAAAGGGTATGGTATTGGGATACTCTTGATCACTCCTGATGACTCTTACACCCCTATTACCATCAAGCTAGACTTCCCTTGCACAGATAACATAACATAATAAGAGGCATGCACCATAGGGCTCAAGATAGCCCTCGAGAAAGGAATCAAGTACACAAATATCTATGAGGACTCTACCCTCATTTTCAAACAAATTCTCAGGAAATGTAAAGTCAAAGATGAGAAGCTTCAACCCTTCAATGCCCATTTAGAGGATATCGCCTCCCAATTCAAAGTTGTCACCTTCCATTACCTTCCTCGCTTGAAGAATAGCCTATCCGATGGACTAGAAACCTTGGCCTCCATAGTTGACATGCGTAAGGTAATATTAATGGCATCTTTCTTAATTCAAAAGAAAGATACACCCACTCACTATTACCACAATGGGCTCATCACCGAAGAAGATTTTTATATAGCAGATTTATGGTAGTATGACATTTTACGCCTTCTTTGACATGGTAGGCATCATCGACATGCGAATAAGAAAGACCATGCGACCCTTTGCAAATTGGTTGCCCAGTATATCATCTGAAATAAAGCATTTTTCAAGAGAAACTTCGATAAAACCCACTTACATCGCATAGTAGGGGATGGAATTGAAGAAATGATGAAGAAAATCCATAGTGGGGATTGTGAAGCCCACATGAACGGTCACATGATTTGCTAAGAAAATCATCCATCAAGGGGACTATTAGACCACCATAATCCAAGACTGCACTGCCTATGTTTGGAGATGCCTCAAATGCTAACAGTTTTTCACCTTTTAACGCTTGCCTCCCCGAGAGCTGTATAACATGACCTCTCCTTATCCCTTCTCTACCTGGGGCATAAACATCATAGGGAAGGTCACTCCTAAAGCCATAAACGAGCATGAAGTCATCTTGGTTGCGATTGACTACTTCATGAAATGCGTCAAAGCTGAGTCAGACAGGGTACTGATTACAAAGAAAGTGGCTAAATTTATAAAAAAGGACATCATTTACCGCTATGGAGCTCCCAATGAGTTGGTATCAGACAACAAAATCCACTTCGATGTTAATGTCACATAATTAGTAAAAAATTATGGAATTCAGAGGCACAACTCTTCTCCCTAATGGACCCAAACCAACAGAGCTGTCTAAGCCTCCAACAAGTGCCTCAAAACCATCATCAGCCAGATGACTGGAAGTAATAGAGACTAGGTCAACCAGATCCCATATGACCTCTAGGGCTATCGCAACCCTATTAAAACAACCACTCGGCGACCCCCTATTACTTGGTATACACCATAGTGGCGATTCTCTCCGTAGAAATATAAATTCCTTCTTTGTGTGTCATGCTCGATAGCAAAGTTAGTGAGAAAGACTGGAATCAGATCATCTACGATGATTTCTCACTCCTAGATGAAAAGAGACTAAAAGATCTGTACCACATACAAGGGTATCATCATTGGATCACACGATCATTCAATAGGATGGTCAAGGACCGCGATGTCCAAAAAGGAGATATTTCCCTCAAAAGAATCATAGAACCCATCTTGGATCCTAGGAGAAAGTTCAAACCTAATTGGAGTGGCCTCTACATTGTGAAGAAAATCTTGTCAGGTGGTGCTTTTATGCTCACAGATCTCGACATAGAAGAGATGGAGAGCCCAGTCAATCTAGACCATCTCAAGAAATTCTACCTTTAAAAAACTCTCGAGCACGCTACGACTCTTCCCATCCCCCTTCTATCCTAAAAAAATCTCTTCTTTTCCCCTTACTCAGAACTACGTGGGACCTGATCCTTTCAAAACACCCTTTTCGAAATGAAGCTAAAAAATTTTCAAAACCCATAGAGGTACGTAAGGATCCCATAAAATACACATGGGCGCAGTCCTTTCTTTCTCACAAAATGGTATTCTTTTCCCCTCGAGAAAGGAGGTCTATCTCATCATTTAAATGAAAAAAGGATTATGTGTGCCTGAGTGACTAGTATAAACAATTCAAATACGAAATTTATCAAAATAACACAATAAAATATGTCAAAATAACTTTTCTTTTATTATCATGAATATGGTTATTACATGAAATATCAGTTATGGGAGTTAAACAAACTACTCCCCTTCCTAACCTTCATACAACCTATCAGTCCCTACCATTAAACAAGCATCGCAAAAAAAAAAATACCAAACACCTAACACAAATTCCCACAAAACCAACTTCTCAAGACCTATCCTCAGCAACCATATGGGCCCACCTCATCATCATTACCTGCTCCTCATGGACCACGGGTGTCCCATTCCTGATTGTTGCTCCGAATGTGCTCCGTGCGATGGTAGGCTTTAATAGGATTTGAATAAACCACAACACCTTCCTTCATGGTATCAAACATGATAAGCCATTTTTGTCATGTTGCTTCCACCAAAATATTTTCAACCACCCATTTCCATTACCATTTCAAATAATCCTGAAACACAAACCCAGCCTCTCCAATGGATTGTGACATATGGGTAAACGGTTGATGATGTTTCTATAAAGGGCCCAGTGTCATCCTCAAGGACTAGGTCAATTCCTCCACCGAAAAAATTAGTTATGCGAGGTGGCACAATTTGCTCCCATCCTAATTGGCGCAGAAGCCGCGAAGGAAAGTAGAAGGAAGTCTAGTAAAGAACAACCAATCTCACATATCGATATTCCACCAACTGCAAAATGGGATGCAAGTCCCCCCACCATGGAACAAACCAGAGAAGGCATCGACCCCCGTGCTCTACAATCCAGTTAACCCATCTCTCTATCAAAGTACCGAAACTGAAAAAGGGTCTAGTAAAGAAATTGGGCACATTTAACAGAGGATACTCAGGAGGGGCTATCAGGCATAGTATTTAAGAAAGTCACAAGAACAACATGATAGGGCTCCCCCGCAGAAAGAAGATCCTACCTTCCTTCCAGACGTCCAAGCCATTTAAAGCCTCCACTAATACCACCGCCATAGGACTATAGTGATAGGACAGACACACTGCTCTCGTGACCACAACACAGTCAATCGTCAAATCATTTATCACCAATAAAAACCTAGGCCACAGCTCCGATAAAGCCACTGTTAGTAAAATCCCTCTAGCACACAAAATTCATGACTATCAAGAGAATGGTATTTCCTTTATGAACCAGTGGTCGAGCAGATGAGGGCGAGATGTGAAGCAACTCTGCCAAAGACACCCGAGGAGAACAAAATATATTCGACATAGTTGCTGCTACACTGGGACTGATGCCTAACATTACATTGAACTCCGAATAAGTGGGACACGCCTCATCTAAGCCAAATAAAAAAATATGGTCTTTAGGGTACCAGAACTGTACCGCATCTTCTAGAAGGTTCCAGTCTATGGGATAGTTATGCCACAAAGAGACCTGGGGCAAACCAAAGGCTTCATAATCGACACTATAGAGGCACATTGCCTCTAAACCCTCGAGGTAGGTCGAAAATGCCTCAAACACTCAAATATCCATTCATAGAGAAGAGAAGAAGAAACCTATATAGGAAAAAAGGGAATGTGATGATAAAAACACCTTCAAAGCCCCGTTTTATACTAAAAAAAATCCACACGAACATAAGCCATTCAAAGAACCACCGGTTCCCGCGGTCCCAAAGTACCTAAAGTACGCAAAAAGTTCAATCAATGCCAAGGGAGTGATTTGGACTTGACCCATATACCGATGGGCAGGCTAAGGGGTATGTTGATTGACAACCCCCTTTTTTTAGGAAATTCCTTATTTCCCTTTTTACACACATCAATTTCGAAAATAAACATTTTCTTTGAAAAAAGACAAATCTCCGCGTTGTTCTTTTTTGAAAAATTATTACTTTCCCTTTTATATAAAAAATTTGAAAATAAATATTCTCCTTTTACTTCGAGAGCCTTTTTCATTTTTATCTCCATATTTGCAGATAATAAAAAATATCAACAGTAAATTAAAGTGCATATAGAGTAAGTCCCTAAATCAAGATAACACAAAAAAGAAAATGCATTTCTTATATATATCTTTTTGGTATTATTACATTTTCTTCCAGGTACAAAATAAAGAAAAAATAAAAAATAAAAGATACATCGGGATGAATCTCAATTCCCTTAAAAATCAACCGTCAACCTCTGTGGCGTACATGCTTTTCCCTGCAACTAGTGGTAAATCCACCACTCCTAAAGCTAGAATTCTCATCAAATGTGGATGACAACACCAAGTAGGGACTGATTGACTTCCTAACATAGGTTGACACTGACACCATCCAATCCTTAATGTCCCTCAACTAGATGATCGACACACGGACAGTCTCCAAGAAAAAAAGAACAAAAACATAAATATTGAGTAGGTCAGTAAAGAGAAAATAAGGTAAGGAACAAAAAATATAAAGAGGAAAGAAAGGATTATACCTCACTCAGGAGAGGTACCATCGCATGAGTATGGTGGGGTACCGACATCACTTTCCCGCTACTCAACTGGAAATAATAAGAGGACGTGGAGATTTGAAAAGTCGACACCTCCCCCGCTACTGCATTCGCCCCTTCTCCAAAACTTTGGGTTGACGTTATTAGTATGCTAGTACCTCTCCCCGAGCGAGTAGAAGGTGGAGGATATTCTTCATGTAATATATGCACAAATATCAACTAGTTGGTCATAAAATCTAGATAGTCTTAGCCCACCGTCATATCAATGTAGAACGTATAGGGCTGGCCCTCCATCATCGTTGCCTTCGCCTCATCCATCACCTCCATTATCCACCATATACTCTAGGGGTACTGATGGTGGGACCTTAACATCTACTTACATAATCTGACGAACCATCCTCTCCCCGAGGTACCAGATATACCCGAACTTTTGCGCTAACAACTGCCTCATCTACACGTTCACCCTTGTAGCCCATGCGCCCCTTGAAGGAAGACTCCAAGGGTATAATCTCACCTGTTTCCCTATCAAATAATTAGTAATCTACCCAGAAGAAAAAAATCCAAAAAACATAAAAGGAGAAAAGTTTCGAAAACCTAACCTAGCAACTCGTCAGGGCGTTTAGTGCTGCCCATACATACTTAAGGGAAAGGGATTAGTTCAAATGCCTGTTCGACTTACTCCACCTGTACATCTTGTAGAAGTCTCCTTGCTCTCTCACCTTCAAAGACACCAACCCCACATTGTGCTTTATCACCTCGTAAAACCACATATGCAAAAATCAATAGTGAGAATTTAAAAAAGAAACCAAAAGAATGCAAGAAATATAGAGGAAATTAAACTTAAAGATTACTTTTAAAATATACGTGGGTCTTGTGAATATTTGTCGATAGCACCGAATGAAGGCATCCAAAGAAGTATAAAGGGATGATATAGTTAATCTCCCCCATCCATACAGATGGACGTCCTAGATGATCCTCAAATACGACAAAAACCAGAGATGAACGACATCACCACTTGTCTCCACCACAAATCCCTCAGTAAAAGCATAATAAATAAGTGGGTTGCATATCTCACTTGCCACTTATTCATGTGATCAATCTTCCTAGATAGTAGATTTTTTTTCATCACTGATATATGTATAGAATCCCCCAATAAAATTCTTTCGACATCCCCAAGGCAGCCTTCACCGACGCCTCTGTGACCTGCAAAGTACGATCCACCATAATTTATTAACCAGCACGGTCGAACCCCATCAACTGCTGGACCTATAGAGGAGTAACTATAACCTCCCCAATCCCCAGGTGGAATGTGTGGGTTGTATCCCACCATCTCTCACCAGACGCGATGTATAATCTAATGCACCCACTAACATACCAAACCCGATGGATGCCACCATCCACTTTAACGTCTTGGGTAGGCGGTCCTAAATATCCCTTATCCCAGTTATCCTCCGGGACCAAATGCTCGAAGAATCTATGTCAACATGAGATAAATCAAAGAAAACCATTCATTATCTTAAAAATAAGGAGAAAAATAAGGGTGGAAAACTAAAAACCAAATACTCACATAGCTATTAGGGTTCTTCACCCTCGCCGACCAATGATGTATATGCTCACGCAAAAAAATCCTCTCATTAGTCAATGACTCAAAGGAATCATACGCATTCTCATTTCTCTAAGCCAGCGGCACCGCAACCATTATTCTAAATGTACCCAATCATCAACGGATACTCATTCATCATTATTAGTGCCATAAATACCTGCCATTTGAGATCTTGAGAAGAAATGGGCTCGAAAATGAACTTTAGAGAGAGAAAGCAAGAGATTCAATAACTTAAAGGTGTGAAAAAATAAAGAGGGTCACCCCTTTTTTTATACAAGGTTAAGGGGAATGCTGATCGATAGTCCCCCTACCTATTGACAGTGACCTTTCCCTTTCCTCAAGAAGCCTAGGAGTCTGTGCCTTATACCGATAAGCACCTCCCAGACCTACCTATCGGTAGTCCCCTCAAAATTTTGTTTAAATAATGCCAGAAAAATCTAAATATGCTCGAAAAATTCATAAAAATTCTAAGAAAATTCCCGCTAAAGTCAAGAAAATTATTCTTAAAAACCCCTTTTAGATCAACAAAATGATTACACACTCTCAAAAATCCCCAATTGGATCATTGGCACTCACTCCCATCACCAACGTACTCCTCAGAGGAATAAAAAATACAAGGTTCACCTACACGAAAATACTCTACGCTTTCCCCAGAGAAGATACTCCACGGTCACTATAGCCTTAGGTCCACATAATTGACTTTGACCTACTGAATTGTTCATTACAATTTTTAGGTTCGCAGAATTGACCTCGACTTGCTGAGTTGGTCATCCTACAACCTTAGGTTTATAGAATTGACCTGGAGCCACTGAAATGGTCATTTCCCTCCTTCGGTCTGCAGATTTGACTTTGACTATTTGAATCTATCATCCTATAACTTTAGGTCCGTAGAATTGACCTCGACCCGCTAAATTAATCACTACAACTTTAAGTATGCATAACTGACCTTGACCTTTGAATTGGTCATCGTAAACCTTTGGTCCGTAGAATTGACCTTATCCCGCTAAATCGGTCACTACAATCTTAGGTCCACATAATTGACCTCGACCCGTTGAATTGGTCATTACTAACCTTAGGTCTGTTGAATTGACCTCGACCCGCTATATCGATCACTACAACCTTAGGTTAGTAGAATTGACCTCGACTCACTGAAATGGTCATCCTATAACCTTAGGTCCACAGAAATGACCTCAACCTACTAAATCGATCACTACAACGTCAGGCTCGCAGAATTGACCTTGACTCTTTGAATTGGTGATCCCAATATTTAGGTCCATAGAATTGACCTTGACCTGTTGAATTGGTCGTCTCAATCCTTAGATCCATAGAATCGACCTTGACCCACTGAATTAGTCACCCCACCCTTCAGGTCCATAGAATCGACCTCAACCCTCTTTAGGTCTGCAGAATTGACCTCGAATCTATAAATCGGTCACCTCTGTCCCATAGGTTCGCAGAATTAACCTCAATCCTCTTCTCCAACATCAATGAGATGTCTATCTTTCGACAGCATTCACTTGTTCCAAGCTCTCCTATTTAGGGGCTTTATAGACACCCCATCCTATACCCCCTAAGAACTTTCTTCGGTCCCTAGGTCATACTCCAAGTACTAATTTGGATGCCACCGGTCACTCCTAGGCTTTGTTTGACTTCGTTCAACTGTCCAAATTTATCGAATCTCAATGCAACCTTTAATGGCTCTGAATCCCCCTCGAATCGGCATCACGGTTTGCATGAATGATACCTTTTACTCCATGTACTGATCTAGATACCAGCGGGCGATCTAAGCCCCGTTTGACCCTAGTCAACTCTCTGAACTGAGTGAATCTTAATGAAACCTTCAAGGACTCCAAATTTTCTTTCCAACGGTTGTCATGCACGAATCGGCCTCACGGTTTGCACAAACGACCCATTTTACTCTAAAAAGGCATCGGGCATTTTTAGGACCCATTCGACCTTGACCAACCCTCTAAACCAAGTTAATCTCAATGTAATCTATAAGGGATTTGAATTTCCTTTCCAACGGTCTGTGCCATGCGGAATCAGCTTCGGGATTCGCACAAATAACCCGTTTTACTCTGAAAATTCCTTATTTAGAAACCATCGGATGCTTATGAGCCCCGTTTAACTTTATTAAACTTTCAGAGTCAAGATTGGTTCAATAGATTCTTGAATTTCCTTTCCAATAGTCCCATCCGTGCACAAATCAAACTTATGGTTTGCATTTGATTCCCATTTTTTCAAAAAACTCCATTTCGGACTGCCTATAGGCACCCTAGACCCTTTGCCTATCGACATGGTATACTTTTCTTTCTCAGCATGGTCGGATCTATGCTGATAGTTAGGACAGGGGCCATGCCGATCGGAACCTTCCAACCCTAAAAGTCACTATGTAAAAATTACCTCACCCTTGAAGGAGGTCCCTTTCAGCAGTCAATAAACATTCCCTCAAATCCAAAGCATTCTTATTACCAAAAAAGCCTATTTTCCAACATTCTCCCACCTCACTTTCCTACAAAATTTAGCTACCTACCTCATCTAATTATATCACTTTTATACCACTACAAAAATCAACATACACACCTCCCAAATTCAGCAACGAAAGTCTTCTAAGAGGTTTATCCTCATCTCTTTTCTAGTTTATTCACTTTATTCTCATTTTTTGATATCTTTTAGTTTTGTTTCATTATTTCACATCAAACAATATCCATTCTTTATTATTAGTAATTCACACAACTCATTTTCATAACCCCCCCCCCCCCCCCCCCCCCCCCAAAAAAAAAAAAGACAAAAAGAGGGTTTACTTAGAAATTCCAAAAGTAAGACTTCCTCATTTTCTCACATTTTCACATTGGAACACATTTTCCCCCAAAACACTCAAAGAGGAGTCATATATTTGGTTTTATTAGTTGAGCGCATCCCTAAGATATATTTGAACTATGTGGACTTTGATGCTCCTTGGGCTACATATGCATGTCGAGCCAATCCCGAGATTCAAGTCCTCCCTTTCCATTTTTTTGGCTTTTATGTTCTACTATATTTTGTGAGTCTCAAGGTCCTATATATTTGTATCTCATCTGATACACACATTTGCCTTTTCATAGTGATTCGTGATTCGACGAACACTTATATCATATGTTTATGACTATTTTCGGGTACACTCCTATTAATGTGTCCGCTATGTCTCTTCCATGAGATGAGTTCGATAATTACCTTCTCCCGTTACTTATATTACACACATGTACACACACAACACACTTTGGAGAAAAGGAGAAGATTAACATAGCCCATTACAGACCAAAAGAGTGGAATAAGTGCTTAACACCTTCCCATTCCGTAATTTAGTACTCGAACCTTTGGATCACTTGGTTTCGTATGCATCAGTATGACCTTGATGTCAGTATCTCAAGGCGTCTACATTCTTTTACCTATTTTGAGCAGAATAAGCTGGAGACTCTATCCCTTCATGTTAACCCCATTTGATGACGACCAATTTTATATCCGGCACAACCCGTGAAGATGCCACTATGAGTGGCGAAAAGAGGACCTCCATACTCTCGAATCACCCACACGCGCATGACAAAAATGGATGGATATAGGATGAGCTTCTTCCCTTCTCCCCCGGCCTGATTTTGGGGTTGACCCGTGCCTAAGGAATTGGACCCAGATGGCCACATCCGCTGTAAGATTTGTGTCAATATCTTCTGAGATCCATACACATGGGGGTTATCCTTGGGGGTATTTCTTATACAATCTTTATCTATTAGTTATTAGGATGGCCTTTATCCGGATGTGGACCATTTGGGTCGTGTAATTTACACTCCATAAGTTGTAAGTCGTTGTAACACGCCGTATTTCAGAGTAATAAATATTTAATTAATTCAAGTATTATTCGTGTGACATAATTTATCTGAATGAATTAATATGTGTTTATTTAAAATTATAATTGGGAAAAATAATGATTAATATGTAAGCAATATAATTACTAAGTGAATAGTAAATAATCATTTTACATCATAGCGAGAAATAGTGACGTGATAGTATTTATATCTCACTCGGGAGTCGAGTGTAGAGTATATGAGGTCGAGACAGGAAATTATTGTAAGGTGACTCTGATGGTGATTTCGAGGTCACGGCTTGTTACAAAATGGTTGATATAGTCAAAATAGTGTACCCGAGGGTGATAATTGGGTTACGGGGCCTTTATAGACATATTCGGACCCACACGGGGGTGTTCGGATCATTTGGGCTTGGCCCATCAGCCTAATTTTGGGATTAAGATATTTAAACCTAAGTTATGGAATTAGAGGCATCCATTAGTCAAATTGAAAACCCTAGAACTTGAGAGAAAAGGAAGAAAGTGAGGAGCTTTGGGGAGACAAATCAAAAAGGAATTGAGGGTGTTCTTCATCCATTCATCTATTACATAATGTAATCAGACCCTACGAATCTAATCAAGCAAGTGCTGAACTAAATTTCAATCTATATTGTAGTATTTTGATTCATATCATAGTGGGTGTGATCGAAAATTCATTTTTGGGTGGGTTCACATGAAAAATGGGTCTTTAATGAATTGGACATTTGGTGTAGAAAAAAGGATCAATTGATGATATAGTAAGATTCAAAGTTGTTGGAATTTGAATTATATTAGAAACCCCATAACAACTGTTGATTAATACGGATTATGGGATCGATTATAAAAATAACGATTAAATGAAACCCATGAAAACCCAATTCAGAAAGTGATAACTTTTGATGATAATCAATGATGTTTAAATGATTGATTCGTGGTTAGAACCTAATTAAGAAAGGGGTGGATTATTGGGGATGGTTGGATTAATTTCAGGGTTGAAAACTTGGAACTCGGATGAACAACAATGAAAAAAATCGGTGCGAGGAAGAAGCTATCAGCCTCGATCGATCGATTGACCCATTTTATTGAATGATCGATGGCCCTTGATTCTTGACAGTTCCGCTAGTTTTTATTTATATGACTTTAATTATTTTGTATACTTTTAAGGGGAATTAATTACTGAAAATTTAAATGGAACTTAGTACCTAGGGTCTTGGGAAAATGGTATTAAGAAATTAAAAGCTAGATAAGCGTGTGAAACTTATTAAAGGAATTTTGTGTAATAAGTTCTATAGTGTTAAAAGGATGACCAAGTGAGTGAGTCCGAGTATTGTAGTAGAGTGACACTACGTTAATAAATTTAATTGGTGTGTAATTAATTAAATTTAGAGTCGGGAAAATAGACTCGATAATTATGGGCTAGTGCTATGGGAGTTAGGCACAAACTAGCCACACACACACACACACACACACACACACACACACACACACACACATATATATATATATATATACTTGTGTTCTTTATAATTATCGGTGTTAGTATTTTTGTGAATACCTACCCCTCTAGTGCTATCATAGGAGGTTGCTCAATGTGGGTGAATCCCCTGGCTAGTGAATACAGGGAGAGTATAGACCCCAGGTAATATCGTCCATTATTTTATTCATTGATTTATTTTCGGGGTGAGACGTTTTGGGTATGATTTGGTCTCATACCCACGGAAATATGACTACCTACACTACGTTTGCGATGTATTTACCTATTTCGGTGCGAGTTAACCGATTTATGCTAACTGGGTTAGAGTGGGCATACGTGGGATGATAGCATTTTAGAGACAAGCATCCGGTGAATTATAGCTCGAAAGGATGGTTATTATATGTGACATGTGTGTGAATGTTGTAGTATGATAGTAAGTATATATACGAGTAAATAATTATATGCGGGATTAATACATAATTTGTGAATGTATTACATATATAACTAGTTTCAATGTTATATAAGTAATTAACGTTGAATTGATTAAATAAGTTAACGAGTAGAATGACTTATAAATCAAAGTAATGAATACTCGGATTAGAGTAGCAAGATAGAAAGGGTGTATCAAGACGAGTTAGGTAGTGTATCATAACTAGTGGGGTTGGAAGGCAAGCGATAGGTGTGCACATTTGTTGTGGGGTGAGCTATATCTCAAGAGAGTGCGACACTAGCCTAAATATTAAAATGGTTCGGGCATATTTAAATTATTCCATTTTAATCACTTTCTAAATATTTTCA
Source organism: Sambucus nigra (assembly GCA_949130495.1). Classification (NCBI taxonomy): domain Eukaryota; kingdom Viridiplantae; phylum Streptophyta; class Magnoliopsida; order Dipsacales; family Adoxaceae; genus Sambucus; species Sambucus nigra. Next base: position 300,481,424 of record OX422207.1, on the reverse strand, counting down.
AAAGGTTTTCTCGGCCTATGACCCGTGTCAAAATATTTTCCAAAATAATTTTAGCGGTCCAGCCACAGGGACACCTAGCTTGAGGAATCTTTCCAGTGATGCGTAGTTGCAGCATTATGGAGGCTTGCAAGATTTGATTTAGACGCTTTAACTTATTTGTTCCTAGTTAGGAGCTTTTTCTCAGTATGTTCCTTCGGGCGTGTTTCCCCTTCAGACTCTTTAGTACTTTAGTTTATTTATCATATTGTGATGATATTCTATTTTATGTACTTCAAATTGTAGTTGGATTTATTATTTTGGGAACCGGTGGTTTATTCGGTCTTATTTACTTGTATATTTGTTGTGGATTATTCAGACTACTATTGTGTGTAGATGGTTTGGTTAATTTATTTTAGTTTTATTTTCGCGAGTTGTTAAGTTTCTAATAAGAAAAAATTTGGCACCAATTTAATTTAACATAGGTGGTTAGTATAACTAAAATAGTTTTTGAAAGTGATGCTAAGAATGAATCATATACGATTCATTTTTATTTTGATAAAGGACTGATCACCCGTGATTAAATTAGGTGGGGTGTCACAGATGGTATCAGAGCATCAGGTTCTAGTGTCCATATGATATGTACGCTTTACTATGTTTTTCGCATTTATTTTCTTTGTCATAGAGCCCTATGTTTACGTCTATTGCATTTATGACTACGTATTTAAAGATTTCATTCTTATGCTATTATTTTTGTATAGACTGTGAACTTAAACAACTCGATCTTTGTAACACTCCGCTTAATTAAATACCGGGTGATCAGTACTTTATTGAATTAAAAGAGGTTTCTCATTTTGTTCATTCTTAGCATCACATTCGAAAGCCAAATTAATTAGTAACCACCTATAAGTTAATTAAGTCGATGTCAATTTTTTATCTTTCATTAAACAAGATATAATAATATGCGGAAACCAATTTAAAACACACACACCATAATAGAGTCTAAACCATCACATGATATAAATAAATAAGAAAAAGTCTTTCCGAATAAACTCTCGGCTACAAATCCCAAATCCAAACAACACTCCAACAATAAAAAATAAATCTGAATAAAAGTCTGAACTGAATAATTGAATGACTATGAGGGAGACATGCCTAAAATGAAATACTGCTAAGAAATCCTACACTAGGAATGAAATAATGGATGCATCTACTCAAATCCTGTAAGACTCCACAATGTTGTAGCTACGCGTTCCTGGAACAAATAATCAAGTCGGGCATCCCTGTGGATGGACACCTAAAAGGTTTTAAAAATATTTTTAGCAAGGGTTAGAACCCAAAACATTTTGAAAATATAAAGAAAGTATTTATCACAATTTAAAGATCAATTATTGGTTACACATGTTAGGATTCACGTACACTCTCTTGAGTTTCCTCACCTCTCAACTATTGTTCGCGCCTGACGTTTTCTAGTTAGCCCACCTAGCTATAATACCCAAGCTAACTAGGCGTAAGTATCTAACTAACTATCCACACGTCTAAATCCCTGTACCGCCCATACAGTACGGAATCTAAATTAACAATTCTCGTATGCGATTATCTTCGTAGGTAACATTTCACACATGTTATTATTTAATCATATAATTAAGTTTCTCTACTTAATTTACTTCTTAGGTATATCATATCTACTAGCTACTATCACACGTAAGTAGAATATTCACACACTAATATATACTATTACAACCTCTCTCAAATAGACCAACGTGAAAATAGGCATACTATGCTATCAGTTCATGTACCTCTTGTACTAAAACAAGGACTATTGGTTCGACATGTCTCCTTGAACCCAAAAATCAAATCACAAGCAATGGAGGCAAACATAGTTCTAAGCTGTGGACCACGCACAGACCTAACGTAGACAAGCGACACGCTGGTACCATTATATTCACGCAAATAATGTTCCACCCTAAGTTATATGTTTTGGGGCACTCATCCAGGCCTTACTAGCATCATCAAGGTGGGATCGCCCACTGCGCGAGAACCTCCATGATAGCAGGTTGCGTAGGTATGATAACAAATAACATCAATCACATAATAGGTATACACAAAAACTATATATATACATTTATTCAATAAGTATACTCACAACCTAATCATTATCATTCGTACGTAGCACATATCACTCGAATATTCGCCATACTTATTATTTTATGATTACACTCATTGTCGTATTAATATAAGTATCATACTCTACTCTAAGGGTCTTAGTTACCCCTTACAACATTTTAGTAGTTAACTCATTTATAAACTACTGGTCTATTAAATAATCCGTCCAAACTTCCAATAACTTATTCTCATTCTCTCGAATTACTTACACCACAATTTAAGGATTTTGAACACTCGGCTTAATTTTCTCATTAAGATTATGTCATGATCCCACGATAGGCCTACTATAATATAATATGTCCCTCATTATTTTTTAAAAAAGTTTTCCCGATAACAATTTAGGAGTTCTAGGCTTAAAAGGAGATTTCACATTCTCTGCGAGACTGAATCGATTCTTCAGGAGGCCGAATTTATTCGCTTTCGGAATTGATTCTCGCCTGGGCCGAATCAATTTGAAATGCAGTAGATCGTCTTCTTCATCTACGCAAGTGCAGTTTTCACCATTTTTCTCATTCAATTCTCCATGATTCTTTACCAAACTTCAAACCAATTATCCTCAACATTTTCTACATGTGTTAGGAAGATTTCTAACGTAATAAGAACATCAAAACATTAATATTTCTAATCGTTCATGGATCATAACATTTATCCATCAAAACCTTAAATTGTCATGTTCTTCATTCATACACAACATAAAGCCTGAATTTTTCACATCTAGATTATCCCTCATGACCTTATCCCATATACTCTACATGCATGCAATCAGTCTACATGAAATCCTACCCTTAACATGGATTTAAATTCACTTAAATTCTAATTTCTATCATTCATATCAAGATGTATAAACCCTACTCTTATATGGGTATTAAGCTTCAAGTAAAATTGAAAATAAACACTTGCCTTGGTTTATGTGATCTGATTTTGTGATTTGGTGTCGGGTTTGATTGTATTCACTACCGATCCTCCCTCCAAAGTTATTTGTGGTGCAAGAATCACTTTAATCATTCAAGAACCCTTCCTTAAACTTCAAGAATGGCCTATCCTTCTTCTCTAATCTCCTCTCTTGGTTTTCTAAGCCCTAAAACCTAGACTCTACCATTTATATGCTGACAAAGATATTGTAAATTCGTTGGTCTCTTGACCCGTCATCACCAAATGACTAAAATGCCCTCGTACGATGTCGGTTTAGTAAAAAATTATCCTAGGACCCAATCAACGCTCCCGAGTATACTATTTTGACTATTTTGACCCTTACAGAGTCATTCGTAACCTCAAAATCATAATTTGAGTCACTTTAAAAAAGTATCCTATCTCGACCTCAATTTCGTCTACACTCGACTCGCCGTTAAGGTAAATCCAATTATGCCAACCTCACTCGATATAATGCAAAATAATTTCCATAAATTATTTACTATCCACTTAGTAAATTTACCACATAATATTAATCATTGTATCCCTCTCTTGATTAATATTTAATAAAGACATTATTATTGATGTACCCGATATGTACCCTCATACTCGTAGTTAACAACCTCGGTTGACAGAACAGTCGAATCAACAGGAAGCTCATAATGGCCATCAGAGAGGCCGTCCTTCAAAAGGTCAGCACCACAATGACCCACCTAGACTGTCCATCAGCCGAGGTCAGACATATCTCATGGGCTCAAGCGCCTGCCACCGTCGTACTCTGCTTCAGCCGACACTTCAGCTATGCTTAATATCTGACCTCGGCTGGTCAATTAGGCCAAGGTCATACTTAAGATTGATATATCAATGACAACCCTTGGACTTACCAACATCATACTTGTCTTATCCGAGGTTACCATGAATGACATCACAGGTCCGAGCATACGTAAGCACATGGGAGACTCGGAGCACGTGGACTAAACCGTTATAACCAACTCATTCCCCTCACGTAAGGGAATATTTGGTCATCATTAGCTGCATGTGGCATAGCCAGGTGTCCACATGAGATTGGTTCAATCACCACACACATGCTCATGGGATGCTTGGGGGGAACACTACACCCCCCAAGCACTATATATACATGTCTTCTTCTACCTAGAAAAAGGGACCATAATTGCAACCCTAGAGGGAGCTCTGCATAAATACATAGTAGAGAGAGAAAGTTAGAGATTGTATCATAGGCTATTAGTGCCATTGTTCAGTGAAATTCACTCACACACTCACAATGGACGTAAGCCAAATTGGCTGAACCACTTAAATGCAAGTGTTCCTCCTCTTTTTCTCATCTCCTTCTACTAGTTATTTACACTTGTGCTGTCATTATTACTACTATCTTGAGATTATTAACACCTCATAATGGTGGTGCTGTTTATTGCATCATCAATTATTTTATTAAATTAAATTACGTTGCTCATGTAATTTAAAATAAAACAAAAATGACTAAATTACTGAATTAATTAAATTCTAAGTACGCAAAAATACGGGGTATTACAATATAGTTTTAGATGCCACCCAAGAGAGGAAGATCAACTAGAGCAGAGATGAGAACTGATGAGAGAGAGGATCAGTAGGAGCCACAAGTACCGCAACCGCAGCCACAACAGGGAAGTATTTCGACAGCATAAGTGGCTGAAATCGTGGCACGGGTAGTTAACGCGACGATGACTGCAATGGCACAACACTTTCTGTAGATACAGCTATCGGTGGCTCCAGTTATTGAGGCCCACCCGGGGCCATCCAATTGGTAAAGAGTGAGGGAGGAATTTCAAAAGGTCCACCCATCGTATTTTTAAGGTAGCTCAGATGTAGTCGTGGCCAGTCAATGGAAAAAGTCATGTAGCGCCACCTTTGAATGGTTGAGTGTATTAACACACATAACAGTTCTTAGCAACAATCAAGTTAGTGGGTGAAACTTTGCAGTGGGGGGAATATGTGACCGAAACGTAGGAGAGAAATGGGATGATCATTGGGGAGTTTGGGGCACGATTTGATAGCAAGTATTTTTCGTCCGCTATTCAGACAGAGATGCGATGAAAGTTTCTAAATGTCTCTTAAGGATATCAAATCGTGGAAAAAATATGAGGAGGAGTTCACTCGTTTGGAAAATTTATGAAGGATGAGGTGAATACTAGAAGGAAAAAGATGCAGAAATTTATGGATGGGATTAATTAGAAAATCCGACAGCACTTATTGTGTAATTCAGCGTTGGAGACATACACATAGGTTGTTAATTCCACTCTACTTCATTGGGAAGGTAAGTGAGAACGGTGCTAATGGGGACCCACTGCAACAGGGACATGATTGCCGACAGGGGAATCATGCCAAGAGATTTAGATCAGGAGGGTTCAGATCTGAGAGAGAAGGGTTTAGGCAGGGCCAATAAGGTCCTCAAAAGCAGCATATTCCTCAGGACTATCAGGGACAAGGGAATAGGGGGAAGCTAGTAGGGCCAGGATCAGAAGCATGGAGGTTTTTTTGGCAGTTGTTTTAGTTATGGAGAGATGAGCGATAGGAAGAGGGATTTCTCAAAGCGAGATAGGGGAAACTACATGATAAGGTCCTAGATGTGCAATCATTACAGCAAATTATGGGTCAATTTTGATGCAAGAATTACATTTAGAGGATCGTCGACCAGGAAAGGCAGATGGAAAATGGAGGTAAATGTTTATTTGTTTTATCATTACGAGTATGAGATTAGTTAGGGTGACATGGGTGTGTCACAATGTATAATTGTTAACACTAACATTCATTTGTGAGTCGGGTTTAGTGGGTGCGCTTGTAGTATTATCCTTACTATTATGAATATATTTATCGTTGGGTAGCGGGTCTCGTCAGTACCGCCTGTAGGGGAGAGGTTGTGGTTACTAAGAGTATGTTAGTATTATATATTAGCTTTACTACTTTTGAGAGAGTTATAAGAGCATAATATTTTATTGTCCTTAGGAGTGACGGATTAGCGAAGGTTTGAATGATAATGGACTGTTATGGTAACACCACCGTATTCGTTGTCACAGGATAGGATATATTTCTTTGCATGGTATCACTGGAACGAGGGTCGAGTCTGCATATATCTATTTATATAATGTGTTGGAAAGGAGACTTCGAAGAGTACATTTGTCTCGTTATATATGATCGCGATGCGCAGGGACCTTTTACCGATGTGATTCAGGGTATATCATGTTTACCGTTGAGCATTCAGCCCTGAGAACTTAGTGATAGCTAGAGTATCATATCGTAAGACGCCTTGAGTGACATGGGGTTGACGATTTGACTTATGTTGGGGCCAATATTTGAGGTATCTTAGTTATGTGTTTTGGACCCACAAATCTTAGTGATCGATAATGTTAAGAAGTAGTGTATTGAGGGTTCCTTGTTTGGCTTTCGCTTGCGAGACATCCCAAGTATGAACCTTAGCGAATGTCGAAAGTTGGGAAATGTGTGGTCTTGGGACATGGATCAAGTACACTAGTTGTCGCACGGGTACGTGGTAAAAATCGTGAGTGAGAGTTATTTTATAATTTAATTCTAGTAGGAACCTGGTAGTATTTGTGTAGTTATATGCGGTATATAGGGTGTATGGGCGCCCTAGTTAGTTGGACTGTTGACATATTTCGCTAGAAGAGATGTGGTAATGTGTGTAACATAAGAGTAAATAAATAAAGGAATTGGCACATGGGGATGTTGGGACTTTCTCAGTATAGGAAATACTTTAGCCGTTAGTAGATAGGCTCATCGTAGTGAAAAACTCTGGACAAAATTTTAATGTGTTGTGTAATCGCCAAAGAGAAATGGTAGATAAAATGATGGATTATTTATGTATAAGGTGATTAAAGAGGATTGTTCACTAGATTGAATGGTAGTGTATAGAACGTCGAACTGAAGGATATAGTTAGTAAAGGTAGCAGCAAAATGATTTATACCTTAGGAAGAGATGGATGTTGTGCGAGGTTATATCCAAAGCTTTTAGTATCAGACTTATCCCAATTTCGAGGGCGAAATTCCTTTATTGGGGGGAAGTATGTAACACCCTGTATTTCTGAGTAATAAATATTTAATTAATTTGGTGATTATGCGTGTGATGTAATCTATTTGAATTAATTACTACATGTTTATTTAAATATTAATTGGGAAAATAATGATTAATATGTATGCACTATAATTACTAAGTTAATAGTAAATGATCATTTTACATCATAGCGAGAAATAATGACGTGATAGTTTTATATTTCACCCAGGAGTCAAGTGTAGACTAAATGAGGTTGATATAAAAAATTATTGTAGGGTGAGTCAGATGTAAATTTAGAGGTCACGGTTGGTTCCGGAAGGGTCAAGATAGTCAAAGTAATGTACCGAGGGGTAGTAATTGGGACCCGGGACCTTTTTAGACATAACCGGATCCACACGGGGGTGTTCGGGTCATTTGGGCTTGGCCTATCAGCCCAATTTCGGGATTAACATATTTAAATCTAAGTTATGGAATTATAGGTAGCCATAACTAAAATTGAAAACCCTAGATCTTGAGAGAAAAGAAGACGAAGAAAGTGAGGAACTTTTGGGAGCCAAATAAAAAGAAATTGGGTGTTCTTCACCAATTCATCGAATACATAACATAGTTAGACCCTACGAATCTAATCAGGCAAGTGGTTAACTTACTTTCAATCTAAATTGTAGTATTTTGATTCATATCATAGTAGGTGTGATCAAAAATTAATTTTTGGGTGGGTTCACTTAAAATGGATTTTCAATGAATTGGACATTAGGTGTAGAAAAAGGATCAATTAATAATATAGTATGATTCAGTGTTGTTGTAATTAAAATTATATTAGAAACCCAGTAGCAGATGTTGATTAATTCGAATTATGGAATTGATTATTAGAATAACGATTGAATGAAATTCGTGAAAACCCAATTCAGAAAGTGATAACTTTTGATGATAATCAATGATGTTTAAATAATTTATTCGTGGTTAGAACCTAATTAAGAAAGGGGTTGATTATTGGGGATGGATGGATTAAGTTCGGGGTTGAAAACTTGGAACTCGGATGAACAACAATGGACAAAATCGTTGAGGGGAAGAAGCTGTCAGCCTCGATTGATCGATCGACCCATTTTATCGATCGATCGATGGCCCTTGATTCTTGACAGTTTTGCTAGTTTTTATTTATATGACCTTAATTGTTTTGTATACATTTAAAGGGATTTAATTAGTGAAAGTTTAAATGGAATTTATTACCTAGAGTCTTGGGAGAATGGTATTAAGGAATTAAAAGCTAGATAAGTGTGTGGAACTTATTAAAGGAATTTTGTGTAAGAATTTATACAGTGTTAAAGATAAGGACCAAGTGAGTGACTCCGGGTATTGTAATAGAGTGACACTACGTTAATAAATTTAATTATTGTGTAATTAATTAAATTTGGAGTCGGTAAGTAGATTCATGTATATATATATATATACTTGTGTGCTTTAAAAATATCGGTGTTAGATATTTTTGTGAATACCTACCCCTCTAGTGCTATCATAGGAGGTTGCTCAATGTGGGTGAATCCCCTGGCTAGTGAATGTAAGGAGAGTATAGTCCTCAGTTCATATCATCCGCTATTTTATTGTGGGATTTATTTTTGGGATGGGACATTTTGGGTATGATTCGGGCTCATACTCAGGGAAATATGACCGTCTCCACTACGTTTGCGATGTATTTACCTATTTTGATGTGAGTTAACCAATTTATGATAACCTAGTTAGAGTGAACATACCTGGGATGATACCATTTTAGATACAAGCATCCGATGAGTTATAGATCGAAAGGATGATTATTATACGCGACATATGTGTGAATCTTGTAGTCTGCTAGCAAGTATAGATACGCGTAAATAATTACATACGGGATAAATACATAATGTATGAACTAGTGTGAATGTTATATAAGTAATTAAAGTTTAATTGATTAAATAAGTTAACAAGTAGAATAACTTATAAATCGAAGTAAGGAATACTGGGGTTAGAGTAGAAAAATAAAAAAGGTGTATCAAGACTAGTTAGGTAGGGTAGCTGTGACACCCCGCTTATTAAAATAAGAGGTGGCCAACCCGATACTCTAATAATTACAGGAATCATAGATGGTTCATTCTCAGCATCAAAGTAATAGAAATAAATATACGAGATAACCACCAATTATTTTAGAAAACGGATTGTCAAAATTTTTACTTTTAAGTTAAAGAAAAACATTTATACAATTCAATTGAAAAGAAGGTGGATGCAAATAAAGACAGATATTAATTCGGCAACTATATACAAAAAAATAACCAAATAAATGTCGGTTAACAGACATATACAACAGGGTTACACCGAGTATTAAAGTATAACATTTCATAATATCATACATGTACAAAACTTGGGCAACACGCCCGAACGTTTAACCGATCATAACTAGAATACAAAAGATGGAAGTGTATATATCAAAATATCCCATAACATTCGCAAAGTGTTACAGCTTCAGGACACTGGAATGCAAAAGTCAATACGGGCGTCCTTGTGGTGGAACCCCTGGTCGAATATAAGATTCATGCAAAACAAAGAGATATAAACGAGTCAGGGCCCGGTTTGATATGATCACCATGTGAATAACGTGAATGACAACTATGAACAGTTAAATCATAAAAAATAAGCTTGTTTTATTCACCATAAGTAATGATAAGGAATCTCACTTCTCAATCTAAAAGCATACCCTAACGCAATAGCAATAACAACGATCAAAATTCAATTAGGCAGGAGAAAATTTATAATATACTACATAAAGAGATTTCCATTTTACACAATTTCATTTCACCGTTCCTTTTCTCATTAGGAAACGTATTCAAAGCAATTTATTTCTTAAAGTTCCGCATAATAAATAAGATTCCACTTTAAGAATAGTTATATTACACAACATATAACGATTCTAAGACCGTCTTTCCGAGTTTCCCCACTGGACGCGCCCCTAAATTGCTATCATCTTCCAGGGCCTATCACCAAGACAACATGGGCATCCTAAACCGCATAACGTCGGGAAGCGGCCATATACCTTCACCACACCAAATCTGCCGAATTGTCACGGTCATTGACCTTGACAAATTCAACTTGTCAAGGTCAATGACCATGACAAGTCGGGACGAGACAACTTTTTTTGTCACGGACTTGTCACGGTCATTGACCGTGACAAGTTCGTTAGAATTGTCACGGTCGTGTCACAGTCCCTGACTGTGACAAGTTTAGTCACGATTAATAATCGTGACAAAGCCTTGACCTTTTTTGAAAACATTATCATGGGCAATGACCGTGACAAGTCCGTGACAACCTTATTTGTCAAGGACTTATCACGGTCAATGACCGTGATAATTCTGGGCAGAATTGTAACAAAATCTGTTGGGCGGTATGGCCATTGCCATTGCCCAGTAGTATATTTGTACCTGTTATAGCAACATTGTACCTATTCAAATCATATATACAAATAAACTAAAGATAATGCAAATATGCATTCAAAATAGAAACAGTATACATGACGATATAATCCAAATATAATTCAAATGTACCAACTTAAAAATAATGTCACTACATGTCTGGGGTAAATGTGAGGAGGTGGTAGGCTACATGATATACGAATTGATAAACCCACTAATATACATCATGCCACATTGTTCACGCAACCACAATAGGGAGTTCGCCTTCCCGGGTATCACATGCGTGACGAGCACCTTGGACTCGATCTCTTGAAGCTCATGTCCATGAACTATTCCACCCTGGATGATATTCGGGTCCCTCAACCCCCATCTTATCCGCTGACCATCAAATACGTCTAATATGAACACGCTCGGCCAACCAAGTGTCGACATCGGTCTGTTGAAGGGAGCCAAATAGGGAAGTGGATCATCGAAGTACGCACGTGTCGATAATGAAGCAGCGAGGTCCATATCCTCGTCATCCTGCACTTTGTCCTCCCGCACCTCCTCCTCCATCGCCTTCTCCTTCCCTTTACCCTTACGGTCTCCGCCCAACGTATGCTTCATGAATGATTACATATCTTGGACCTTCGCCTCCAAATGGGATAGCTTCGCGTCATGTTAATCCACCATTCGAGCCAACCCGGTGTCGCTCGTCTCAAATCTGATGATCCTAGATTTGGCCACCCGTGAGCTCACCCCCTTGTCCTCCCCTTACGATCAGAGCCAAGCACTTGGCTGAGTGTGTCTAAGGATGCCTTGTCGGCATCAGACTGCGACTCATGCACTTCCTTAAGCTTTGCCTGAAATGACAAAAAGTACATGATTAGTAAAATAAATAAACTAAAAAATTATAACATAATTAACAAAAAGTAAACTGTTGGATTACATACAATTGTGGCCGCGATGCTCCGGGACACCTCCTTGTCCTTCCCCTTCTTCGTTCGAAGAGCCACATAAGTATCGAGCCTATGTGGCTTAACCCCAGGGCCACTCCCAATCCCCTGAAATAAAATAAAGTAAAATTAGTATCGCCCCCGCAAAGTAAAATAATGCAGAATAATATATTTCTGTAGTTATAGAAAAACTAAATCTTACTATCATCCTATGCTCCACCTCGACGTAAGACGTCCGACCGGAGTAGTACACGTCCGTCTTTTTTGCCCGATTTTCCCTCCCCGATTGGCGAGATGCCACTTGTCGCTCCCCGATCTCATTGTCAATGAACTTTTGCCAATGTTCTAATAAGATCGGCTCCTTCGGCGGGACAGATTCACACCTTTGGATAATGGACTCTTGTGTTTTCCCAAAGTACCGTGTCCGCATATTTTTCTTCCACGTCTTGTGTTTCTCCCTCAACTGCTCCAAGACGGAATTGCGTAGCTTTGGATCCAAGTTGAATTGTTCTTGTCCAACAAATACAATGTTAGTTGCGAATAAATATAAATATAAATAATAAAATAAAATTGAAATCGAAATTGAAATTAAAATATTCATATAAATATAAATATATTACCTATCGTGCCGCCCAAACAGCTAACTTGAGCTCATATGGAACCTCCTTCCAACTCATATACCCCGGGCCGATGACCGTCTTTACTAGCTCGAGGGATCTCGCTAATAGCTCCGACTTGTTCTCGATGGTAATCCCAAATTTGCAATATTTGGGGAGCCTAGGGGCCGAGGATCCCTCATCGCCTCCGCTACCACCGAGCCCAGAAGACATCATCATAACCAGCATCATCATCCTTGCCTTAATACCTGAAGGAGACATTTGCTGTAAAAAAATATTATTAGTACAGATAAAAAAAAATTAGAAGAAGACATGCAAATATGTACAAATAAAAATGAGCACTAATTATTAATTTACTTTCATACACCCCCTCCCCCACCGCACACAAGCACACGTACACGAACACACACCACCCCCTGCCCCCACCACACACAAAATAATTATTTTCATCAATTAAACTAACAATTGAAGTATACAATTATTAATTTACTAATTTACAATGAGGAGCAATCCTACTTTCATAACTAATCATATATTAATTTATTAATTTACAATAAGGGGCAATCATATATTAATTTACAAAAAAATTAATAATCAATCAAATCTTTTATAAGGGACACTACGCACATACACACACATAGACACACACGCAGCCCCCCCTACCCCCCATCCCTTTCCCCTTCCCCCCACCTTGCCCCACCCCTTCCCCGACCCCCACCCCCTCCCCCACCACACACACGCACACGTACATGCACACACACCACCCCCTTCCCCCCACCACACACACAATAATTATTAATAATATATCCATTTTCAGCCATACCAAAAGATCCCTTCTTATGTTTATTAATAATATCTAGAATTAACCACTAAAAAATACCCACCAGATACACCTAAAACCCCACATTGGCCAACCCCCATATGGATAATAATCCAATAATTATTAATAATTATATATTGTTCGATATACAAAGTAATTTTCACAAAAAGTTAAAAAATCCCACCCCCATATGGACAATAATCCAGTGGTAATGCCACTTTTACTGTTAACCAACCCAACATCGATACACTATAATCCAACAGCAATGTCAACAACAAATGTGTATCCCATACTCATTTTAATTCATCTACTCAATTAATTCATTTCATCAATTAAACAAACAATTAAAGTGTACAATTATTAATTTACTAATTTACAATGAGGGGCAATCCTACTTTCATATTAAATGGGCACTAATTATTAATTTGCTTTCATCTAAAACTATACAATTAAAATTATAATTAAAGGTATACAATTTATTAATTAAATCTATACAATTGTTAAGATTGCCCCACCACACACCCCTACCACCCTCCCCCCGCCACACACTCACACGCACACCTGCACACACACACACGTACACACACAACCCACCCAACCCCACCCCCTACCCCCTCCCCCACCACACACATATATACACACATATACACACACATATATACACACACATATAGAAATGAAAGAGAAAGAGAGGAAAAAACATACCTTAGAGAGAGAGAGACCTTGAAATCGCTTAGAGAGAGAAAGTGGGGGAAAACCAAAATCGGTGGGAAAAAAATAAAGGGTAGGGCTTTTTTGCTGTGTAAATTGTCACATACATGTCACGGTCCTTGACCGTGACAATTATTTTAAGTATTGTCACGGTCAATGACCGTGACAATACTTTGTTACGGGCGTGTCATGGTCAATGACCGTGACACAAAACGCGTGTTTGTTGTCACGGTCAATGACCGTGACAAGGGTGGCCGGCTGAAAGGTGATAATTTGGTCATTTTGGTGTAGTTCTTCGACAGTGAGTCATAACCACACCCGTAATTACCTCACTTCGAACTATAATCACACAATATATAATAGCCGGTCCTATGGTCGAGGACTATATTCGCCCTACATTCACTAGCCAGGGGACTTCACCTCATACGCATAACTTCCCCTATGATAGCATTTAGAGAGGTGTGTATATACAATTTATCATTCACAATATTGTCTCATTTTAAAATATACATTACGTTTTATCTGGAGCCATAAGTGTTTAATGTCATCATTATAATTCTCAATGTTTAATTATCTCCAATACAAATCACCATGAATTAACATTAATTCCTCAAACCATAATGTATGATATTACTTCAACCCAATTCTAGAAGTCCGCATTAAATCACTCTATTTCCCTTTTTGACCTAAACTAACTCATTTTACAAAAGAATCATTTATCTACTTCTAATTTAATTAACTAAATTAATTTCCAATCTAAGTCCCAACCCTCATTTCTAACTTAGGTTCTTAGATACCTTTCTACTAGACTCTAATACTCTAGTTTTACTTCATTCAAGAAGGTTCCTAAGACCCTATCTTAAAAGAAAGAATCTAGAAGAAACTAAGCATTTAAGGGTGAAAAACAGGGGACCGGTCAACCGGTCATGGGACCGCGGTCGACCCTGCCTCTTGGGTTTTGCCTAGAAAGGAAAGTAGTAAGTTCATTTTTGAAGTCCCGGTTGACCGGTCCTGGGTCCGTGGTCGACCGTGCTCTGAATTTATACTTATCGAAGAAAGCAGTATGCCTCCCCCTTAAGGCCCGATCGACCGGTCCTGGGATCGCGGTCGACCGTGCCTATCAGACCCACGATTATCTCTTCTTCTACAATGCTAAATCCAAAACCTCAGCCCTTTATTCCTACAATTCCTTCATTCTCATCACCCAACCACATAACCACAAGAATTATACACCCTAATAAGTCCATATAACTAACTTAATCCATACAACTCCAAGATTCAAGGGTTAAACATCCAAAATTTATCAAAAACCTACAATTTGTTCTAATTCTTCAATTACACAACTATCACAACAAATTATTCACATTAAATCATATACTAGCAAGTAAGAAACTTTCCTTAAGCTGAAATCTCGAATTCCTTTCCGGTAGAAGCAAGATCAAACCCCAATTTCTTCTTTTCTTGTACTTTCTCTTCTTTTCCCCAAATTCTCTTTCTCTCTCTTTCTTTATAGGTTTAGGAAGCATACACTTGAGAAATGAGAGGGTTGCAAGACTTCATCATGCCTTTAGCATTAATTCCCATCTTTAAATGTTAATACATCATTAAAATGACTCATAACTACATAATTAAGTCATAACCTGTTAAAAGTACCCGAAATCCAAAAATATAATATGGCACTTATTTTGACTATCTCTACTATTTCGGGACTGACCGCACCCTCCAAATTGGCATCATGAATAATATAAATCATTTCAAGTTCCAACTTCATTTAAACCATAAATGTCGTTTAAATCACAACGACACTACAAAACTTAACATGATGCTATTTACATTCACATAACTATAAATATGCAAAATATAGTAAATGCTATCTTTTAACTCACTTAAAATGACATTTAATTCATCATCCAATATTTTATATAATTACTTCACGTGGTAAATTAATATAAAATAATTTACTCAAAAGTAAGGGTTATTACAATAGCATAACTAGTGGGGTTAGAAGGCAAACGATAAGTGTGCACATTAGTTGAGAGATGAGCTATATCTCAAGAGAGTGCGACACTAGCTTAAATATGAAAAGGGTTCGGGCATATTTAAACTATTTCTTTTTAACCACTTGCTAAATATTTTCAAAAGGTTTTCTTGGGCTCTGGCCCATGTCAAAATATTTTCCAAAATAATTTTAGGTGTCCAGCCACAGGGACGCCCATCTTGAGGACTCTTTCCAGGGATGCGTAGCTGTAGCATTGTGGAGGCTTGCAGGATTTGATTTAGACTCTTCACTTTATTCATTCCTAGTTAGGAACTTTATCTCAGTATTTTCCTTTGGGCGTGGTTCCCATTCAGACTATTTAGTACTTTAGTTTATTTATGAGATTGTGATGAGATTCTATTTTATTTACTTCAGATTGTAATTAGATTTATTGTTTTGGAAACCAATGGTTTATTCGGTCTTATTTACTTATATATTTGTCGTGGATTGTTCAGACTATTATTGTGTGTGGATGATTTAGTTAATTTATTTAAGTTTTATTTTCGCATGTTGTTAAGTTTATAACAAGATAAAATATGGCACCAGTTTAATTTAATATAGGTGGTTAGTAATGTAAATAGTTTTCGACAGTGATGCTAAGAATGAACCATATGCGATTCCTATTTATTTTGATAAAGGACTAATCACCAGTGATTAGATTAGGCGGGGTGTCACAGTCACGTCGGTACTTTTTGTAATTTCTTAATTTTTGTACTAGTGAGCTTATGTGTGGGGTGGGTGTATGTGTTTCTTCCCAAGACGATTTTCACGTAAATTATCGTGTCCCTACTTTGTGTGATTTTATTTATTTTCCTCCTTGGTTAATTGCTATCACCTCAGACGAATTTAGACGTAATTAATTAATCAATAGATTGTAAAATTGACCTAATTAATTTGGTCAATAACAAATTAAAATTGATTATTCAATTTGAACCAAATTTACGCTATTTTAATTAATTCGAATTTCAAATTAATATACTGAGTTGAGATAAATAATGGATCGGGATTAAAATTATATTTATTAATATTAGATTAATTTAATTTATATACTCCATAGGAATCCAGGGAATTTCAAAATCAATTCAAGAACATCTAATTTCATTTCCCTAAATAATTTCGCTGCATGACACGGGGTCTAACTTTTGGGAGGCATAACTTGAAAACCATTTATCAGAATGGGATCAATTTTTTCTGGAGATTCTAGAGTCGGAACACTATATAAAATTATGAAATATCTTGTTCTAAGATCGTTAAGAGTTTCAAAAATAATAATTTTAAAATTGTGACAATCACAACGTCAGATATACCACACATCATAATGTGACATGAAAGTGATCAAATCTCTAAGGTTCAATCCGAAAAGAACTGCAAATGTATGATATTTTTTTTACCTCTTTCGTATATCCATAATAAACATATATTTGTTGAAACACAATTATCATATAAATTAAACGATACGGTAAATTAAATCCTCGAGCAATTGGTATCAAGGTAGGATTTTGACTTATATGGTTGTTGAGAAATCCATGTTGTCTATCAAAATTGTTTTAATCGGTTTAGGTTTTAATATTGAATGAATCTCAAATAAATGATAGACATGTGATCTAAATTTTTTTTTTTGCTCGGATTCATAACTTTCATCCCTCCATTTTGGTATGATGCATAATTTTTAATTATATGTGTATAGATTGTACGCTGGTTTATGCATAGTTATTTTCCCGTCTTTATTTAGTTTCATATCATCAGGCCTGGTTGTAATTATTGCATGTATTTTTTGGATTCATTTGAATCTACACTAATGGATGGGCGGGTACCGAAAACAATATTAGGGATGAATCAGATTTATTGGACAACAATTTTGACAGATTTATTGCGTGCATACTAGGTGACCTATTGACTTGGTAAGATGACACAATTATTCGTTGTTTAGGCACGAACAACCTCCCATGGTGTATTAGTGGTGTTGGCACGATACATGAAGACTTTTACTCTTTAGATTTTCTATTTGGATGGTTCCTTACATCGGAAGGATTCTTGGAGTCAAAATTTGTATGGGATAAGAAATTAGAGACCATAATGGAGAGGAACCCAACTTAAGGCTTCCTTATTATTTATGGACTATATCTCTTATTTTTCTTATTCTATTGTGATTTATTTAAATTTTATTTAATAAAGTGTGAAAAATAATTAATTTTAACGGATCAATTAAATTGGACAACATGTACAAATATTATTGGATCCGACCATAGATCATGTTTTTTTAGATAATAGAATAATTGGTGGTTATTTTCTAGAATAATTAAATTTAATGGATTTTATATATTATTCAAACTTAATTAAATTTCTAGAATTATTTTAATTTAAAATAATTTTGTTATTTTTAGATAATTAAAATAAGGAAATTATCTATTTTAATTTGAAGAAATAAAGTGGAAAAACCCATTATTATAATTGGACAATTTAAAATTATACATTATCCTTAGTTATATATATATTTAAAATTATGGGTTATCCAATATGTGTAATTAGAAAAAAAAATTCCCAATTATATATATATATATATATATTATTTAGAAAAATATGGGAATTTATAATTTTTCTACGTATTTTGGACATGCGAAAATTTTGTGTGACATAAATTTTTTACGTTCGTCAGTTGGACTAAAATTTTAAAATATTAAAAATTTAACAAGTTATTTTGACATCCCTCACAATAATTTTAAATTAATAAATGGGATAAGAAGTTTGTCACCAACAAATCCTGTGGTCTCCACTAATAATTTGTAGGCTTTCAATAATAAGTTAGTCCTCTAAAGAGAATACTAATTATTGTGGTAGACCATAAAAATATTCTTATGGGTAATTTTCATTCATGTTCAAATTGTCGTCCCCCAAAGGAGGAGTTCATGTGATATGGGATAGTCTAAAATTATTTGGTGGTCTATACTGAGACACAAAATATAGTAGATTATCCAAATACCAATGTTATTATTTTTTTGTAGAACCAAAATGTCAGTTATTAATTTTATATGTCATAGTCTTTGCCCAGATGGTAGAATTATAGGAATTGACATGCCTAATGTGATTATCAATAATAGATCCTCCAAAGAGGAATGTTATTCAGACGGTGATTAAGATGCTAACAAAATATTTTAAAATGGTAAATGAACCAAATTTAAATTGAATTCAAAGTTAATTGATTATTATAATGTGCTATTTATTATGTGACTCTCATTTTGTATGGTAACTCCAATATCCACTTGTTATCATACTCATTTATATATACTTTTTGGAATAATTAAAAGGATTGGATTTAAATTGTAATTAGTGTTGACAATAGAAGAATGCATGTGTTTATTCTCTCAATGTTGTCGTAAATAGTTATGTTATAAGATTAATATGACTAAATCTAGAATATAAGTGGACAAAGAATATTAAAATGATATTTTATGACTTGTTGGTCAAGCCAAATATATTGTAACATCAACATCAGTCTATGTCCACTGCCTATAATATGATAATTATTTCATATCTAATGTTTGATAATTTGGGTCGTATGGTTAGGTAGGTTACCATGAATGACTTTAACGGAATATTAATATGATTGATATAACTGTAGTTTTAAGATTGTGTTACGTAGGTGATTTCTCACTAAAAGGAACTAGATTTATAAGGAAGGAAAATTAACGGGGAAGCCCAATGTCGGTATTCTCTCCAACAAAGGGTTTTATAATTAAATCATATAAATATTCATGTTACTAAAATAAATTATTCTTTTTAACTGAAAGGTGGATAAAAGTAGAAGAAGTTAGAAATTATTATGTCAGGATTCAGACAGTGGCTAGGACTCAAAGATAGTTATGCCCCATTTAGTTGTCCAAAAATTATAAATTGGCCTATTAGCAGATTTACCCATTAATTGTGTTTGGTTTCATTAATGACATTATTCATTAATTGGCTCATTTTAGCTCCGATGCAAAATCTAAAATTCGGGCATTTCACTGAAAATATGAAATGCATTCATTTGAAATAGGAGCATTTCACATAAAGTTATTCCTGGTTGCTCATCCCTATCTGTAAGCTCTCTCTCTCTCTCTCTCTCTCTCTCTCTCTATATATATATATATATATATATATATATATATATATATATATATATATATATATATATATATAGAGAGAGAGAGAGAGAGAGAGAGAGAGATATCTATCTATCTATCTATCTATCCATTCATTTTTAACTTTTTTTTCCCGATAGAACCTTAACATCAATTTCAGATTACCAAACATCGCATAAAATTGGATTTAAACTTATTTCAAATCCACTTATTTACAATTCGCTAATTCACAATGAAATAATTCATATAATTAAATAATTTGGGAAACAAACTGGCCTTATTAATTGTGTGATCGCAAGTGAATTCACTAAAAGCAGTTAGAAAACTAGTAAGAGCTAATAAGATTATCTTTTTTAAAAGAACAAGGTTGATGGTTGAATAATGTTTAATGGTATGTTCTACGATAACATGGATTGTAGACACAAGAGACATTAATCATTGGTTTTCAAAAACCAATCAACTTTTGATAGGTAAATTTATCTTTTACTAAAAATTTGCAATTGCAGATGGAGACATAAGTATCATTTTTTAAGTAATGATTTAATTTTTAATGATTTCTTATAAGTACCTTAAAAATGGAAGAAACTTTGATTCGGATTTTACTTTTTTATGGAAGGAAAAGTTTTTTTATTTTAATAAATTTTATGTTGTTAATGGTAATAAACACTATATCCATCATGGTCATATAATCATTATATAATAAATCATATATTCTATACATTGTAGTTTTTTATGATATTCATGATTTATCACTAAAATTATGACATTCTTCTCTGTAACCATAATATGTCTATAACACCAAATACCTAGGTTATTTTATCTAAATGGTTTCATAAACTAGTAGAAGATGGGTTCTTGAACTCATCATAAGTTCCACTTAATGAATTTGGTTTACATGGAAAATGACTAAAAGGTATTATAGCTACATAAATATTATAAATGGCTAATTATTATTGATGTAATTCTATAACTACCTATTCAGGAATTCAAGAATTACATATCAGGAGTACAAATTATAATTCAAAAGATAATGCCACGAGTTACTTTTAGTTGCGATGTGTCAGAAAGAGAAGAATCGAGTTTATCTCAGGCATGATAACATTCATGATAGATTATTCACAAGATATAGATATACGTATATCAAGATTATTTTCCAAGTTAGTTTTGTTGAATCCCATTAAAGATAGTTGAGTACTTTCAAACTCAATTTTATTACTTTCTATAATGGGAAGTACAACACTTGTGTTGGGAGAAAACTCGACAAGTTGGAACAAGGACAAATGTTTAAATCTATATTCAGACCATAATCCCATAAGCATTGTTTGGAACAAATGAAGGTTTAATAGGATTATGTCAACTTTTTTAATAACATCAGTATAGATGGGAACATCATAAAGAAATGAGTATGTCCTTCTATAACCTTTCATAGTGGGAGGATTTTCAATTCTCATAATGGCGAAAACCATTTAAAGGCATCATAATCTGTACGCTTGTAAATGTGTAGCTTTACCAGAGTGAGATAGTCTCTTTTTCTTGGGATAGTCGCCCATTATGAACCCTGGAAAAAAGATACTGAACCATGTAACTATATTAAAGTATTCCTTTAAAACGTTATGTCATTTAGTACCATATAGATTTAGCAAGAAAAGGTTAGACCCATCAGTTTCAAGTGAACACAAGAAAGAGAGGCAAACGCGAGTATATTATGTCCTTCAAGACTAGGCTTATGAGGATACGTTTTATCTTATCACTAGTAGCCCCATCAATGTCTTTTGAGGGTCTCTTTACCATTGTTATTAATACCTTTTACTAAATATGAAAATGCAATCTATATAATGTTTACTATTTTATAAATAGATAAGATCATAATGAAGTATCAATAGTGCATGGTGTGTAATCTTAAGAAGTTCAGTTATGAGCTTATGCAAGCATTAGTTATGGAACATATATTTTTATCAGGTAATCAATTCCATGATTTTGATAAATGGTTGGATGTATCCGGCGTGTATAAAATGTGTGATAAAAAGCATGGTGGTTTTTGTAAATGTTAAATGTATAAATATATTTCCCATCGCACGTGGTATGACTTATGTTATTCACCAAATGTGTGGCAGTCCACCCAGATCGATATGAAAACATTAGAAAGGTTTGTTACATTATTAGGAATAGATCATCATTTGAATTAGTTGAACTCTAGATAACATTGGTTTTAGCTGAATATATAATCAAGTACCTAAAATGGATTAATGAATATATATATATATATATATATATATATATATATATATATATGGTTTCCATTTACAAAGGTAAGTAACTTATAGGTTAGTAACTCAAGTATTCAGTCAGTAGTAAGACTCTAGAAAGTGTGTAGTTCGCCTCGTATAATAAATTATATAGAAAGTTATTGATTTTATTGGTTATATATGCATTAATTGACAATTATTAACCCTCTTACATTTTGTGAGAGGTATGGATGTTACTCATCTTTTAGCATAAGTGGGAGACTTTTCGGATTGTATACTAAAAGTCATGATTCATTAGTGAATTTTATTATGTCCATTTAAAGAGAATATTCACAAGCAATGTTTTCATTATACTATTTATATATTGATGCATAGGTGTCTTTTATTCCACATATCAGATGATTTGGTGTGTATACTTATACTTACACATAGAAGATCAAATCATCGATTCTTATAGCATATAAGTATGGTTCACAATCTTAGATGGAGATGAACAAAATATCAGCAGGATTGTAGCATAATATTTTAGAAAATCTATCTTGATTATGGAAAATGGTACAATTTTGTCTTAATATGCTAGTTAATTTACGTATATTTAATGGGACCAGTTTGAGATAATTTTCTTTGTACTAACTATATACGATAATACACATCTCATGGTTATCAAGAGTGCTTAAACTTTTAATCAGGACATAATTGATGTACATGCATTAGTTATTCATTACCTTAACATTATTGAGTGAGATTCATTTATGGGTCAATTATTTTGGTATATTGGGTAATGTGGATTAGTGTATAGTGAAAGTTAATTATGAATGGAATCCACATCTCAGTATAGAGATTGATAATACCCTCTTGATGTAGTTTATAAGTTTTATTACGTCAAACCCAGACAATGGATTTAATTATTCAATATATCAAATAAGTTAAGCGGATGGTCCTAAGGAATTTATAAGAAGTCGATTAAATATACTTGTTACTAATTTAATTTAATTTAATTTATGGGTATTTCTAATCTTAACATGGAGATTTTTAAGAATTTAATAACAAGGATCTAGAAATTATATGTTTATACCATATTATTACCAACCAGTAGAATATAGCCACGTGGAAGTTCAAGCCGATAATTACAATCGAGAACATGATGAGCCATTTTAATATAAACGACTACACAAAAAATTAACACTTGTCAAGACCTTGAATGTGGGATGAACACTTAAATAGCGGTTATAGAGGCTGAGTGTACCTAGGTGGGAATATTGAGTTGGATAGCCCCCTAGTGATTACAAAAGAAGTTGCATGCAAAAGGAATCTATAAATAAGAAGTTAAAGGATGCAAAAAAAAAGAGAACTCCTTCAACAAAAAACTACATTTACTTGTTTTACCTATTTTCTTTTTACTTCCTTTTCTTTTCTTTTCATCTCTTTACAATTTTTATCATTTTCAAAGTAGTTTGTAAGGTAGATTTACTGCAATTGTTTTTTACATTTTATGAAAATTTCCCTTGCATTTACATTTTAATCGTATTTTCATTTCCTAGTGTAACTTTCTTTACGTACAGTAATGTAACTGTTTTCTTTTACTTTGTTTACCTTACTTTACTATTTTACTTAGTTTGAATCTTCTTTTTATCCTTATTTCTGCACTTTACATTTTCTTTTTTAGATTCTAGTTAATTAGACTTATTTAGCATTCACTTTAAAGTCTTCCTAAGGGAAACATAAGTCTTCTTAATTGAAGCATTGATTGGTACACAGTCACCTAATTATTACAAGGCTAATATTGTCAATTGTTTGGCAAGACCATAATCTTACCTGGCATGCTCACATATAACCAAATACACAAACCAACCAAGTTAGGAAAAGATATTTTGGCATGACCACTGGTACACAAGTGCTATATAATTGTTTACCATTACTAGAATAAGAAGAAATGATTATAGCACTGAGAATGTTGGTGAAATTGGTTCAAACAGCCAATAAATCACCGCTATAGAGAAAATAGTGGTTGAAACCACCCAAGAGTTAAGACCAATTTCTCAAAACCAAGAGTTGAATATGAAAATAGCCCCAAAGTCTGAGAATCCAAGTGCAAAACATGTTATAGGTGTGACCTAAAATGCCCACGATCAATTAATACACCAATTAAACCCGATACTTGATCATTCTAGGAATATAATGCAAAATATCAGTATAATGATCGCAATAGTAACTAATAGGTTGTCTTCTCTCCTTGTTGTAGTATATAATGGTTAAGAATATGCATGACCAAGCTGTATAAATAAGACCAATCAACACAATCCCTATCACCCAGTACATTATAGGCCCAACACTAGTGAAACCAAGTTTGGAATAAACCTAAGGATGGGAAACTATGCAAACACTACTAATTTAGATGTGAACAACCCACTAGAGGGTTCAGGAAAATCTATCACTTACTAACTAATGGGTTATACTAACCCAATAGGAAGAATGTCTATCCTAGAAGTAGGAAGAACTAGGCTATACCACAATGAAACCACTTTAGGTTTTTCCTGGGATTTCTAACTATTGGGTAGTCAGAAATCCTATGTTCGGATATGATCCCTGGGGTTGGAAGTAACAGGAGATTTAGTAATGAACTCCTCTAAAGGATAAATCGGAAAGTTTCCCAGACATATCAACTAATGACTTTCCAAACATAACAAAATGTTCCTTCACAAATCTCACCTTTCTTGGTACAACCAACACCCATAATGAACCAAAAGATTATCCCACTAAACAGGCAGTTACCTAGGGAGTTGGGAGAAATGAAATTATGGATCTCATATATGAGATTTGTGGACCAATGGCTCAGGTGTGTAGACTCCAGTATTTAGGAAACCAAATCCTGAATGGGTGGATAGGATTGAACTTCTAAAGGAATTTTAATTATGAACACTTTCTCTTTTCTCAGAAGATGGGAGTCAATCCATAGTGGAACATATATTAAGTTCACAAGTCAATGTGTTGATGAAGTAAATAATGAATACCTCAAACTATGTTTATTCTCTAGTTCCCTCACTAATTCAGCTTTCTCATGGTTCATAAGCTTGTCACCCAAGACTCTTCAAACTTGGCAAAAAATGGAAGATATGTTTCATGTGTAATTTTTCCAAAATAAACAAGAAGTGCCTATGACTGATTTGTCTAGGCTAAGTTAAAAGCTAAATGAATAAGAAACTACCTTCATAAATAGGTTTAAATGGGGTAGTAGCAAGTGCATAATCATGTCACTTGAGTTTGAGTTTGTCAAATTGGCCCAAATAGGCTGGAATTTAGGCTTCGAAAGAAGTTCAATGCCATTGAATTCAAAGATTTGGTGGTATTAACTGCCAAAGTGTCCAAATATGAGGCGTTTTTAAATGAAGAGAATAAGATAAACATATATTCTTTCAAAAAATATTATAAGGACCCAAACTTAGAGTCTAATGTGGCTAAAATTATTGGAACTGAATACATAGTCTGTGAATCCTTAGTTCGAAATAATAGAGCAACATTGTCTTATGACTTAAATTCAAAATGGATGATTAAAAAATATCCGTTTGAAATCTTTAAGGTAGATGAAATGTTTGATTATCTATTAAAAGTCAAAATTTTAAAAGTAATTAATGATGCGCAAAATCCAAGCATGAATAAAATAAAAGGAAAAAAATATTGCAAAATGCATAATGTTTTCTTGCATTCAACTAATGCTTGCTCTATTTTTCGCGACATGATATATGAGTTGATTAGCAAGGTAGAAATAATTTTTCCTGGAAAAGAGGGAAACAATATGAGGGTTGATGAAGACCCATTCCCCATTGTGAGCAAGATTTGGAAAAACATGCAATCTATTTAGCTGCCTCAAAATCAGGGGCATGTTGAGTTCAAAATGAAGACAAAGGTTGAATCTAAGGTTTATAAATCTGAAGAAGTTGTTGACCCATATCATAAAGGTGTGAAAAACATGTGCATTTGGTGTGGATAATAGTATGCTCAAGAAAAATGGAAATGGTGGCTATACTGCCAAGACCCAAGGGTTATAAGATTAAGAAGGTTTTAAGGGGAATGTCATGGGGAAACAAGGCTATTCACTAGACCCAATCCTCTGGGAAATGCAAAGACACCAAATAACTACCAATACATTAGGTCGGGTTTTAATGGACCAAAATCATGCCAATATATGGGAATTTCAAGGCTTATAAAATTTCAAAATAAGTTACTATGGTGAAAGAGGTACCTGATTAGTCTGTTGCTCAAGACCGAAATGTTTCCCAATAGTTCAATGAGATGATTAGGAGGAAAAAAATAGTTAATGCTCAATAGGTATCTCCAGGAATGTGGAATCAGTGCAACCACCAAAATCGAAGAGAAGAGAGCCTACTAACGATTTAGACAATCACATTAATAATTAATAAAACATTGGTAGATGACAGTGCTGGCATTAACATAATACCACACTCCGTGATTTCTAGAATAAATAAACAAAATGCAAAATTGGTCCAAACACAAATCATGATTTATGGTTTTACTAGAGATAAAAAGTCGACCAAAGGTGTACTACCCATAGATATTGAAATAGACATAAAAAGTCTATAACGGATTTCTTTATCATTGATGGTAAGTCAAGATTTAATGCTTTACTTGGTAGAGATTGTGTCCTATCTAACAAATGTATCCCTTCTTCCATGCATTAGAAACTTCTATTGATGAAGCATGATGGGAAAGAGGTGGAAAAAAATTCCTTTATTTTTCACACCAGCTCTAACTGTGTTGAGGTTGATCTCTATCAAGAATATAAAACTCCAACCAAGATTTAAGGGTCACTCATGAGTCAACCCACTCCGATCCAACTACGTTAAGTGTGGAGTGATGTGAAGCAACCTAAATAATATTTCTAGTCCATTTTAATGAATTGAATTTATGAAGTAAGCATGTAATTCCATTTTTCAAGTGTCCCCATTTGGGAATGCCTTAGAGATCGTGTAATCAGAACTACTAGCATAAATAGTAAGAATCACTTACCAGCCAAATGCTCTTAAAAGACGAAGTATCACTTAACCTATCGTAACAAAGGGAACAGGGTTAGCCAAAGCAAGTGGGGTTCCCAACAATAACAATGTTATATGGACCCGAATGACAGAAATAATGTATTAAACATCATACATTAACTCGAATGTATATGTAATAACTTACCGTATATGCATTAACCATGTTTTATTTCAAAACATTTCCTTTAACGTAGGCTAAAAGCCATTAACCTTTTATGTTCTATTCTTTACCATTTTATTACAAAAATATCCCTTTAATTCATTAATCCATATGATTAACATATGAAGAACCATATTCTTTTAAAATATATCAATTCCATATTAACCCTCCATGTACATGACATTATCTAAGAATAGCATTTTTTCACACTCACGCCTATTGTATGACAAGACTTATATATCTTGATATATCTCTAAAGATCCATAACCGCTTTCGATTAGTACAATGCTCGATTATGGTATTAGTTGTTGTTGATGTAAAAAATTAGATTGCTCTAATTATTCAATCACAGATAAATAAAATGAGACAAAGATTTTAAAGTGGTTCAGCCTTATAAGAATGGCCTACGTCCACTGTTATGTTATTGCTGAGTGTTTTGGGAATTCTCGATTACAAGCTCTATCAAGAAATTCCGGTCCCTTTGAATGAGGGTGATACCAGGTATTTATAACCCTTAGGCTGTACATGAAAGGGGTGATACATTAAATGATATACATATGAAAGGGTAATACATTTAATACAGCGTGTGCGTCAAGATAATAAGCATTCAATGAATAGTTGAATTGTTGATTATCTGGCAATCATTGCTGGGGCCGAGATGCAGCTCGGACCACCTTAGTTGCTCGTTAATCAAGAGTTCCTCGGAGCGCTGGAGTTCCTTGGAATGATAGAGTTCCTCGATGTATCCTTGTTGTTCGGAGAGAACATATGTTGGTCGGTGAAGTGAACTTCCTCGTCGCTATTATGCCACGTAGATTGACACATGTCTTCTTATTGTTTGTCCACATCAGCATACTAATTTTGGTGTCAACAGAAGCCCCCAATGTTTCATATTTCGAACTTTGAGGAGTATGGAACATTCTTTCTCGGTATATGGCGATATTAAATGACCTTCCTAGTTTTTAGGAGCCTTTTCTTCGTATTTAAATTTCCTTCCAAATTCGCAAAATCCGCCTTTTTGCATTTTTATATGCGCTTCGATCTTCATGCCCTTTTTGTCCTTTTAGCCGTCGGTAGCGTAATATTTCCTTTTTGTAATCATTTCTTTCGTCGTTTCCCAAGGCAAGGTATTTAAACTTCAGAGGCAATCCCATCGTCTTCTACCTTTTTAATTTCTGCTTTCGAGTTTTCTAAAGCTTTTCTCTCTCTTGTGCGTTCATTTCCTCCTTCGTTTGTCAACAGATCTCCTTTTTCCCTGTAAGCTCTTCTTCCTTCTTCTTTTATTCATCATGGTTTACATTATCGAGTCTCTTGAGAAGTTCCGCTCTGACTTCTCTATTCCTTCTTCGGTAACTTTGGAGGTTCTTTCTGAGCCTTCAAGTTATTTTGATTTGGCTGAGGGACACTGGTTCCCTAGCCTATTTATTGCTGAATGTGGATTTTCTTTTCCACCAAATCCGTTGTGTTTAGAGTTCTGTCAGTACTTCAATGTTGTCCCTACAAAAATATCCCCTAACACATGGAGAATAGTTAATGGGGTGTATAGGTTAAATCAAACTCATGGAACTCGTATAGGAATTCCTGAGATCATGTACTGTTATAGATGGGCTGTTTTAGACAACGTTTTTTATTTAAAAACTAGGTTTTTGAATAGGGCCTTAGTAGTCAACCTCCCTGATGCCAACAGGGATTATTTTGAACACGGGGTAGTTATAAAAAATTGGCAACATGCCCCTCTGGTTGGAGATGAAGTATATGAGGGTCCCAAATGCCCTCCATATGGCAATGGGATAGGTTATTTTCAATCTTATTTTATTTTTTGAAATTATGATTCCATTGTGTTTGACAAAATGTATGACTGATATTTCACTATGTTTTTTGTTTGCAGTTGACAGCAAGAGGAAAACTCCAAAAGAAACAGAAGTTAATATAAAGCATTTAAAACATATCTGGAATTTGCATAGAAGAGTTGTAGACGAGCACATAAGGCCTGCTTCATATTTGTTGCAGTATAGGAGCTACACATCATCCTTTACTGCTCGTCCTGTGGTCAGCATTAGTGACCCATTGCCAGCTTCCGAGGAATCTTCACCAAAATCCCATATTCCTCTAAGTCAGAAGATGGGCAAGAGAAGAGTTCCTGCTATATTCGAGGAGACTTCTTCTGCTGGGGATGGAAAGAGGAACAAAGCTGAAGTCCCAAAGGGGACCAAGAAAAATGATGCTGTTCCTTCTGTTGCTGTTCAGAAGGCTGCCGAGAAGCCTCCAATGGCTTCGAGCAAGAAAAGTACTTCTGTGGAAGTGGTCACCATTTCCCCCACCAAAGGTTCTTTGGCTGAAATTGCTGAAGTACCACTGAGGAGATTGAAGAAATCCTCCTCGGTTAGTTTTTCTGAAACCACTCCTCAGCTCCAAGCTAGTGGAGCTGGTGTTCCTACTATCATTCCCCCGAGCTTTGCAATGAGCTCGGTGAAAACTTGGATTATTCCTGAAGTCCAAGGCATCGAGGAAAACATGCCTAGGGATATGCTGACATCCCTAGCTACTCGTCACATCGCTTCAGTAAGTTTCTTTTTATCTTGAATTTTTCCTTCTATCAATATATATCTCGGCACTAACTCATCACTACCTTCTTTTTTTTTAGCTGGTGAGTTGTTTTAACACCATTGTGAAGAAAGATGAAGCGCTCAAGGCTTCAAGCTCCTCGTCTGGAGTAGAGGATGCATTCCAGGGTTTGGCCCAATCTCTGAAGGAATCCCTTCAGAAGTATGACGAAGATAAAGGTGTATGGGAGAAGAAATTGGCTGCATCTGAAGCAGAAAAAGTGCAGTTGGGAAACAAGGTGAAGGATTTGGAGATGGAGAACAAGAAATACTCCGAGAAGCTCACTACTTTAGGGGAGCTTGAAAATAAGCTAAAATCAGCTGAGGAAGAGCTGATACTTCTGCGCGAAGCAAATCGTCAGAAGGAGGAGTTGGAGGCCAAGATGAAAGCCTCCGAGGACCTTCTATCCGAGAAGCTCTCCTCGGAGAAGATGAAGAGAAAAACAGCTGTGAAAAAATCCTTTCGAACTGGTTGGGATAAAGGATGGGATAGGGGGTAGCAGCAATGATGACCCAGGTGAATTATGCAAGTTTGAAATTCTTCCATGATGGTTGGGTTGCTGCCTTGCAGGAGCTGAAGGTGAGCGAGGACTCCGAGCTATTTCAACAACATCTCCCTGGTCCTCATCCAGTTATTGAAGACGAAGATGAAGACGAAGCTGCATCTGAAGAATCTTCAATGATTGTGGGTGATCAAATCTTTTCTCCTCAACCCAACCAGACATCTGCTGAGGAGATTTCTTCTTTGCCTGCTCCTCTTGAACAAATCTCAACTCCAGCCGATCAAATCAGTGTTCCCACCGAGCAACCAATCTCCTCGTCCCAGCCTCCCGAGAAAGTCTTGGGAGACAAGGAAAAGGTGTGAAGTTGTTTGGTACTATCTTTCTATTTTTCTCTTTACTTGTACTTTGTATCTCAGATCTTTGTAACTTTTGTCTTATGATCTAATAAAATTTTAGTTCTTTCTTTCCATATGATTGTCTCTTCTTTATCTGCACTCTGTCTTGATCTTCTTTTTCTTTCTCTGTTAGTTTATGGCCAGGATGGATCTTTTGTCTGCCAATGACACAAAGTTGATGCAGCAATGCCATGACTATTATAAAGCTGGTCATACAGACCTTAATACATCAGAAGTTGCTGACATCCTTGGCCATGATGCTTCAGAGCAAGCAATTGAGGCTTATCGGTACCTGAAGGATTTACTTGGTCGAGCTGTGGCCAATAATGTGGCATACTACGAATTGATCGAGGAGCTTCATTATTCCCTAGAAGATATTCAAAATCAACACAATGAATCAACTGCTCTGTTGCACGAGGAGTATGAGAATAGATTTTAACAGCTTTCTTCCGAGACAGGACACAAAAAGATCATTATTGGGTACGATGTCAGGGAGAGAACCCTAAAAGGTGAAGTTGAGGCCTGTAGACAGATCGCCGAGCTGCTGGAACAAGAGAACAATAATTTGCAAAAAGAGCTGGCACAGTATAAGTCTGCAGCTTCATCTTCCACTGCCTTGGTACCAGTCTCTGACGAAGGGTTCTCATTATTAGAGGTTGAGAATGCCAAGCTAAGGCAAGAATTGGATGTCGTGCGAAGATCTGGTGCTTCTGCTACTGCTTGGGGACGAGGGAGAGGTTCTCGTGGGCGAGGAAGAGCTGCCCAGGATGTTAACGAGGAACGAAGCACTTCAGTTGCTCGGGGACAATCAAGAACTCCTCATAATATTGAAGAAGCTCGTACTCTGTCAAGATTGGAAACTCAAGTGTACCAGTTGAACGCAAAAGATCGGGCTTTGTCTGAGATGTCCAAGAAAATCCTGACTTTGGAAGATCAACTTACTGCAACGAAGTCTGCTTTACATACCAAGGACCTTTTCACCAAAAACCTTCATGAACAATTGGATAAATTAACCTTCCAATTCCATAAATAGCCTAGGGAATTTTGGAATGCAGGCTATAATGAGGCCCTTTATCACTTGGATGCTCGCATTGAAAATGCCAATAATGAAGGTTATAAACAAGGCTGGATGAATGCTTTATGTGTATTAAAGCTCGAGCAAGGACATTTTTTGTGGTACTACTATGATCCTGGAGTGCTTGACTTACCTGTGCCACCTTTCAAGTTGGACATGGAATGGATACCTGCTCGCGCCATTCCTCGGAGCTTGATTGCGAATTATCTTGGTGACTATAACCTTCATTCTCAAATTGACGTATCTCGTCCTGAGCATCTCTTGGATACTCCTTCAGTAATGAATGTCAGAATGTTGAAGGACTTGAATTTTATCAATTCTCCTCAGACATTAAATGATCCTCCTGCTGGCGAGGAACCTGTATCGAAGCCTGAAGGGAAAAAACCAATAGAATAGGATTTTCAATGTAATAGTTAGCACATATATGTAACTTGTAATTTATTTTAAATTTTAATGAAAGACTTTCATTTTCTGTTTGCAAATCTGTATTGCTATTCTTTTGTACTTATCTAACACTTTTACATTTGTGCATATGTATCTGTTAAAAAGATAACAATATTGTGCTGTTCATCATCCAAAAAGTTTATAAGCATCAATGTTGCTCAATCACTTAATAATAAAGATATGAGTATAAAATTTTAAAAATGTTTCCAATCAACCAAGGTTGTTAAATTGTGTTTATCGACCAATTATAATTAGTGAGATTTTATCCCCGACTAACCATAAAATGTGTCTGACCAACCAAGGTCGATAAATTCTCCTCATCGACCAACTATAGTTAGTGGTTTTTATCCCTGACCAACCATACTTGATTCAGTTTGGAATTTTTTGTATTTTCTGGAATGGTTTTACCCTCCGACCAACATAAATTGGCATATGTTGTTTCTTAACCAACCAAAATTGGCATTTTTAAGAACGTTGTTCTTGCCCTATTACCAACCGAAGTTAGTCGTGGGTCCAAACTGTTAGGTTCTTTCGAACTATCTTGTCCACAAGCTCTTTTACCAACCGAAGTTGATCACGCAAGTGTACGCCTCCTAACCAAAGGAGTATAATTTGTTCTTGCTATTTTACAAACCGAAGTTGATCACGCTCGAACTATCAGGTTCTTTCGAACTATCTTGTCCACAAGCTATTTTACCAACCGAAGTTGATCACGCAAGTGTACGCCTCCTAACCAAAGGAGTATAATTTGTTCTCGCTATTTTACCAACCGAAGTTGATCACGCTCGAACTATCAGGTTCTTTCGAACTATCTTGTCCACAAGCTCTTTTACCAACCGAAGTTAATCACGCAAGTGTACGTCTCCTAATCAAAGGAGTATAATTTGTTCTCGCTATTTTACCAACTGAAGTTGATCACGCTCGAACTATCAGTGTCCACTAGTTATTTTACCAACCGGAGTTGGTCACGCCAGTTTATGCCTCCTAACCAAAGGAGTATAGTTTGTTCTCGCCCTTTTACCAACCGGGGTTGGTCGTGGGTCTGAACTATCGTCTTCTTTTTGCTGTCGAGCAGCGTAGTGTACAACACTAATATTCCCCGAAAAACTTTCAAACAAAGGAGAGAAAAATGGTGAAACATCATCGTTTTATTCATATTGATGGACCCGCTGTACATTTTACATCACTGATAATACTTGCGAAGGTGTTCAGCATTCCAAGCATTCTTGAATTCCTCTCCTTCTAGAGTTGCTATTCGGTAAGTTCCTGGTCGAACAACTTCTGTAACTCGGTAAGGTCCATGCCAATTTGCTTCCAATTTATTGTGCTTCTGAATGACCTTCTTTAACACGTAATCTCCTTCGTTTAAATCGCATTTCTTCACCCTCTTGTTGTAGAACAAAGATGTTCGTTGTTGATATGCAGCATTCCTAATGGCTGCTTCTTCTCTAACCTCCTCGAGTCCAAATCTAATCTTCTCATCAAATCACTGACTGGGGAATTGAAATTCAGCACTCTGTGTGTTGGTAGACCCAACTCGGCAGGTATTACAGCCTCACTTCCAAATGCCAGCATATATGGGGACTCTCCAGTTGCTGCTCGGGGAGTTGTTCGGTAAGCCCATAATACTGACTGTAGCTCATTAATCCAATTTGCTTTAGCCTCATTTAACCTCTTCTTCAAACCATTTAATAATGTTCTGTTCGTCACTTCAGTCTGTCCATTGCTTTGAGGATGGCCTGGTGCTGAATGAACCTTCAAAATGTTTGACTGATGA
Organism: Sambucus nigra; assembly: GCA_949130495.1. Classification (NCBI taxonomy): domain Eukaryota; kingdom Viridiplantae; phylum Streptophyta; class Magnoliopsida; order Dipsacales; family Adoxaceae; genus Sambucus; species Sambucus nigra. The sequence continues at coordinate 300,447,386 of OX422207.1, read as the reverse complement.
CAATAGGCGGCAAACTCCTCGTTATCAAATTGTGTTCCATGGTCTGTGATGAAGGCATGAGGGAGACCATATCGGCATATGATATTCTTCCAAACGAATTGGTATACCTTCTCGTACGTCATATCAATAAGTGGCTCAGCTTCTACCCACTTAGTAAAATAATCCACTGCCACGACGAGGTACTTGAATCTTCCTCGGGTCGTTGGCAGGGGTCCAACCAAATCCATTCCCCACATGGCAAAAGGCCAAGGGGAAGTTATGGGTGTCAACAATGCTTGTGGAGTTCGCCAAATTGAGGAAAAACGTTGGCACTCGTCACACTTCTTGGCATATGCTATACAATCAGCTCTCATCGTCGTCCAGTAATATCCTTGCGTCATTACTCTTTACAAAAGTGTCCGACCTGCTACATGAGCTCCACAGGACCCTTCATGGATCTCTTCAATCAATTCTTTCACCTCGGAGGGATGTACACATCTCTGCAAACCTGCCATAATTCCTCATCTGTACAAAACACCATTAGTTAGTACATACCGAGCAGCTTTAAACTTCAATTTCTTGGCAGCGATCTTATCCTCCGGTAATTCTCCTTCCTCGACATATGCCCTGATGGGATCCATCCAAGATGGTCCTAAATCAAGGGAAATAACATTCATCGTCAGACCTTCATCTATGCTCCAAGCTTCTAATACCTCAATTGGTATCGTTCTTCGCAGCTCGGTGCGAGTAGCTGATGCTAGTCGGGCCAGTGCGTCTGCTTGTGCATTCTCCATTCTTGGTATTCTGATCAACTGAATGGCATCAAATTCCGCCAACAACTCCATCGCCTTTGCATGATACTTGATAATTAATTCTCCTTTAACTGCATACGTTCCCATCATTTGATTCACAATTAATTGAGAATCACTGAATACCATTACTTGTTGTGCTTCCATAATCTTTGCTAAATTAAGACCTGCTATCAAGGCTTCATACTTAACCTCATTATTGGAAGCTTTGAATTGGAATCGTAAGGCATATTCCATGTCAATCTCGTCTGGGGTGTTCAGAACAATCCCTGCTCCATAACCTGTTGTACAAGATGACCCATCTGCATATAACCTCCATATAGGTAACTCGTCTTCAAATTTCTTATCTGACAGAGTTCCTTGGTGAAATATCTATTGTTTTCTTTCATCTTCCCCTGGTATTTTTTACTCCTCGTCGACCATCTCTTCTCGCCCTTTTACCAATCGTAGTTGGTCTGGGTTTGAATTTGATGGTCTTTCTACATCCACAAGCCCTTTTACCAACCGGAGTTGGTCTGGACTTATGTCTGTTGATCCTGTAACATCCACAGGTTGGTCAGCGAGCAACTTTTGTTCCTCAGGGGTATCAGGATATGTAAACTCTGCTATAAAGTCTGCTACAGCTTGCCCTTTTAAGGATGATCTGGGTTCATACACAATATCATATTCACTGAGCTCTATCGCCCAATACATCAGTCTTCCTGATTTTTCTGGCTTATGAAGAGCTTGTCTCAATGGCATGTCGGTATACACGATGATGGTATGGGCCTGGAAATATGGCCTCATTCTTCTACTTGCCTCAATTAATGCCAATGCCAATTTTTCCAACTTTGGGTACCTGATCTCTGCACCTCGGAAAGCCTTACTTGTGTAATAAATTGGCTTCTGGACTCCATTCCCCAATCTGATCAATGCCGAGCTGACTGCATTCTCTGATACTGCCAGGTATAAGTATAACTTTTCACCCATCACTGGTCTGGACAGCAATGGAGGTGTTCCCAAATATTTCTTCAAGTCTTGAAAGGCTTTTTCACATTCATCATTCCACTCGAAAGTTTTTTGGAGTGTTTTGAAGAATGGAAGACACTTATCAGTTGCTCGAGATACAAATCTATTGAGCGCTGAAACTCGTCCTGTAAGACTTTGCACTTCTTTCTTCGTCGTTGGAGATCGCAATCCTAAAAGAGCTTTGATCTTTGCTGGATTTGCCTCAATGCCTCGCTGGTTGACGATGTACCCGAGGAACATTCCTTCTCATACTCCAAAGGTGCACTTCGTCGGGTTGAGCTTCATCTGATATTTATCCAGTTGATCAAAGGTCTGACCTAAGTCAACTAGATGCTCAGCAGCTTTCTTTCTCTTTGTCAGCATATCGTCGACATAGACTTCCATGTTGCAACTGATTTGTTCGGCAAAAACCTTGTTCATCAGCCGCTGATATGTCGCTCCTGCATTTTTCAAACCAAAAGGCATAACATTATAATGATAAGTTCCCCTAGGGGTAATAAAAGAAGTGTTTTCTCTGTTTTCAGGTTTCATTTTGATCTGGTTGTAATCAGAGTAAGCATCCCTGAAGCTGAGCAGCTCGTGCCCCGAGGTAGCATCCACTAGTTGGTCAATTCTGGGCAATGGGAAGTGATCCTTTGGGTAGGCCTTGTTGAGATCAGTGAAATCAACACACATTCTCCATTTATTGTTTTTCTTCTTTACCATCACCACATTCGCCAACCAGTCTGGATATTTCACATCTTCAATGAATTGGGCTTTCTGGAGCTTGTCGACCTCCTCTTGAATAGCTTGATTCTTCTCGGGTCTAAATACCCTTCTTCTCTGCTTTACAGGCTTGATCTCCTTATTCGCATTGAGTTCATGGCATAAGAAGTTTGGATCTATTCCTGGCATGTCTTCATGACTCCATGCAAAAGTTTTCTTTTTGTCTCTCAAGAAAGCTACCAACTCCTGTTTTATTGACACATCCAACGATGAACCTATCTGGGTTACTCGTTCAGGGTGCTCGTCGTCCAGAATAACATTTTCTGTAGACTCCACCGCCTGTCCTTTTACCAACTGGGACTCATCTCTGGGATCCAATGTTTCAATTTCTGTACCTTTATCCACCTGGTAGGTAGTAGTCTTTTTCCTTGATTCTTCAGGCTCTTCTTGCTCGGCAGACGAATAACAGCATTCCCGAGCTACTTTCTGATCACCTTTCACAACTCCCACTCCGAAATTTGTTGGGAATTTTAAGCACTGATGTACTGTAGATGGGACTGCTTCGAACTTCTTCAAACCAACTCTTCCCATGATGATGTTGTAAGCTGACTGCACATTTTTATCCATCACAAAGAAGCGTATTCTTTCTGTTCGGCAAGCAGGCCAAGTTCCAATGAATATATCCAACTTGATCGTTCCAAGTGGAAAAACTTTCTTGCCAGCAAAACCCAGAAGGGGTCTGTGATAAGGTTCCAATTGAGATAATTTCAAATTCAAGCTGTCAAAGCATGAATAGTACATGATGTCTGCCGAACTACCATTGTCTACCAACACCCTTAAAATTACTACTTCTTTCATCCTCATTTTGATCACCAAAGGGTCGTCGTGAGGGTAAAGAACACCTGCCAGGTCATTTTTTGAATAGCCAATAACCAGCTTCTCTTTGTTTACCTTCCTCGGAAGATCCTCCTCGGCTAAATTTATTCGCTGAATATACGAGCAAGCTTGTGCCTCTCCGAGGTAAGCTTTTCTTTCTGCAGTAAGATCTCCTCCTCCTGCGTCTCCTCCTGTAATAACATTACAATCAAATGACCCAAAACGTATGGAAAATACCTCTCATTCTGGCTGCCTTGGTTTCTTAGGAAGATCGGGGTCATCCTCGGCATCATCTTCATGATCCCTTTTCTTTTTCTCCTCTGCTCGTCGAGGAGATCTAGATCTTTCTCTGGTTCGATCATTATTTCTTCTTTCACCTCCCCGATCAACATATTTTGCTAGCTTTCCTCTTAGGATGAGTGTTTCAATCTCGTTCTGAAGAGCTATGCAATTTTTAGTCATATGGCCATGATCTTTGTGGAACTCGCAATATTTATCCCTGTTCCTCGCATCAGGGTCTGACCTCAATTTCTTTGGCCACTTTACCTCCTCGCTATTCTTGATTTCTTCCAAGACATGATTAATACCCATTTTCAAAGGAGTATAATTATCGAATTTCTTCAGGACTTCCCATGACGACCTATTATTCTTGGAATGCTTGTCACCGCCATTGCCCTTATGTTCTTTCTTCTTGGATTTGTCGTCTTCCACCTTGGTTTCTTTATCCATATTCTTCTTCGCAGCCATAGCCTCCTCGGCATTCATGATTTTGGCCGCTTTTGCCATCAACTCTGACATAGTTTTAGGTGGATCTTTCGCCAAAGTGTAATACAACTTATTAGGCAACAACCCACTCATAAAGGCGGTGATTGCTGTCTTCTCCTCATAATCTATGATTTCCAGCTTGTCGTTATTGAAACGAGTTATGTAATCTCTAGTACTCTCACCAGATTTTTGTCTAACACTTAACAAGTGTGCTACTCGTTTTACTGGTTTTGCTCCAAAACAGAAATTGCCGATGAACAACTCGGCCAACTGAAAGAAAGTTGAAATCTTACCTCGAGGAAGATTGTTGTACCATATTTGGGCAGCTCCAGTAAGAGTTCCTGAGAATGCTCTGCATCTCATCTCGTCGGGGACAGCATAGATATCGGCGGCAGCTTGATATTGCTCTATATGAAGAACATGATCTGTCTTTCCATCATATTTGGGGGTCACCACTGGTGCTTTAAACTTTGATGGGGTAGGAAAACCCATAATGGCCTGGACAAAAGGTGTTCCTTGAACAAAAGTTCATTGTAAGGGATTCCTCGCCTTAGCCATTTCTCCCAATATATCCTCTAAACGCTGAATGGAACCTTTCCACGCATCGCTTCCTTCCTCGGGCTTATTAGTTCGAGCAATTGATTGTTCTGATGTGGCCTCTTAAGATCTTACTTGATGAGCAACTGGTCGTGATTGTGCTGATCCTTCTCTTAGATCTGATGGTCATCGAAAACTCCTTGACATGGTCTTAGGTGGACTCCTATTCCTCCTAGGGCCTAATCGACTGAAAGGAGACACCCTACTCAGTCTTTCCACGACACTGGGTCTTTCTGGAGAGAGAGTGATACGTTGATCAGTATCTGTAGCCCTTATTGACGAAGTTCACCCAGGTTGATAAGAGAAATCATCAGATTCCTCATTACGATATGACTCAGTACGCATGGATCGTGAAGGAAGTAAATAAGTTTGCCTCTGATAACTTCGCTGTCCTGAACGTGCAGGTGCACCGCCATGAAGGGTCTGTATGAGTTGCCTCATTGTTTCTTGCATGGCGGTTTGTCCTTAGGCCAGATTCGTCATAATCCCAGCCAGATCTGGAGGTGCAGAGGGATTTGGAGAATTTCCAGCATTTCCAGCATTTCGATTACTGGATTCTGGGTTATCTGCCATTGATGATGAATGATTTTTGGTGAAAAGCGATAATAATAATCGTTCCCACAGACGGCGCCAATCTGTTGATGTAAAAAATTAGATTGCTCTAATTATTCAATCACAGATAAATAAAATGAGACAAAGATTTTAAAGTGGTTCAGCCTTATAAGAATGGCCTACGTCCACTGTTATGTTATTGCTGAGTGTTTTGGGAATTCTCGATTACAAGCTCTATCAAGAAATTCCGGTCCCTTTGAATGAGGGTGATACCAGGTATTTATAGCCCTTAGGCTGTACATGAAAGGGGTGATACATTAAATGATATACATATGAAAGGGTAATACATTTAATGCATCGTGTGCGTCAAGATAATAAGCATTCAATGAATAGTTGAACTGTTGATTATCGAGCAATCATTGCTGGGGCCGAGATGCAGCTCGGACCGCCTTAGTTGCTCGTTACTCAAGAGTTCCTCGGAGCGCTGGAGTTCCTCGGAATGATAGAGTTCCTCGGTGTATCCTTGTTGCTCGGAGATAACATATGTTGGTCGGTGTAGTGAACTTCGTCGTCGCTATTGTGCCACGTAGATTGACACGTGTCTTCTTATTGTTTGTCCACATCAGCATACTAATTTTGGTGTCAACAGTTGCTTTATCTCCTTTTTCATCAATTTTACCAACACATTACCATGTTGATTCATTTAGTTCTTCAATGCATTATACCATGGATTTATCAATTATCTCAATTGTACAATTATCAATAATTCCATTATATACCATTTAAACCCTGAATAACATGTTCATATATACTTATTAATCGTTTATCTTCCCAAAATTTATCAATTTCATATATTTTCATTTAATTCCTTTTACATCCCTAATTTAATCATATCCCATTTATGTTTATCGATTTTCATCGTCTTCCATAAATGTCGCAATTTTTGCTTCCATTTCAGATGGTTTGGGGTCTAAGTGGAAGCCTCACCCTAGGACTTCGAGCCCTTTCTTAAGTTTTTTTTTATATTAATTTTTTAACACTTTTTCACTTTACGTTAGGTCCATTTACTTGTTGTCCAAACACCATTTTTTTTATCAAAACACCTAATATATCGCCGCTCCATTTTATTTGCATAAATTCCCCTTTTTACTTACTTCAAATATATACCCGACCCGTAGGCTAATATCCAAGGTTAATACCACCTTGCCATATTTTTTGCACACTTGAACACATTTTTATAAGTATGTAATAAAAACCCCACCTCAAAGAGCCCAAAAATGACGAAAGACTATGGTACAAAATATGCATTAAACATAATTTCCTAAAGCTTCTTGAAAAAACCACACTTATAACTCCATAAAAAAACCCTTTTTATTTTCGTAAAATTAGCCATCTTCAAACTCCATGAAAAAGCCCCAACAATGGTGTGATCATGGTGAGAAAGGGCGTGGGACGTTCGTCTACCATATATATATATATATATATATATATATATATATAAGTTTTTTATCTTGTAAGAATGGCAGCTTGTGGTGTAAAATGGTGTATTTTATTCTTTGTGGCAAGGTTTTTAGTTGGGTCTTTTAGAGAGAAAGGGAATTTTTTTGTTGAACTAAAATTGTTCCGAGGAGAGAAAGGGGGGATACGGATAAGAGAATCTTTGTTGTGATAACAAGGCTTTGATAAAACACCAAGAGAGCTAATAAAAATGTACCTTCTCACCTATTTAACCATCCAAAAACTAAACAACTCAAAACATTTTTAAAAAGGTTGGCTGATGCAAGGTACAACCCGCCACAACCAAAGTATATATTTATTTTATTTAATTCCTTCATACATACCTCTTTCTTTAATTTTTTTGTTTGTTCCTAGATTCGAACGCACAACATCCTCTTTTTTGTGAATTATTCGTATACTTATATCCCTACATGTTGTAGGTTCATCACCTATTCCCATATTACATAAGCCACAACACACAAACATGTGTTTGTGAGTGAGTGTGTGTGTGTGTGTGTGTGTGTGTGTATACATATATATGCAGATAATTGACAAGCACAACTCCTAAATTCATATTTTTAACTCACTATAGATTACCTCTAATATTTATCCTAATAATGATTTTCAAACCATAAAAAATTAGTCCCATAGCTCATGCACTTTCCTATAGAGTGGGAAGACATGTATGATGAAGTTGCGGAGGTTGTTGAATGCATCGACTACTCATGGCAGGAGGATATTGTCTCAACCGGATGGTGAGATGACTTCGATAACTCTTATGATGAAACAAACCTTAGAGAAGTTAACTGAGTTAAAGCTTTGTGTGGAATGATCACTTTCAAAGAATTTACGAGGGAAGTCAACAAGGGGTCTTTTCAACCCAAAGTAGATGAAGTCACAGTATTCTTATTCTTTCCTTCCTCTGTTAACCACATGACCCGATATGGGAAATATTACAGATAATTGATTCTTTATTTACCCGGAATAGATAAAGGAAAGGGAGTTATCGAGGAGCTCCCAATGCCAAAAATGACCATTGAAAAAAGTAAAGTTCTCGACCAGTTCAAGTAAACCCAAGACAACATCACCTTGTGGGGACTCTTCATGTTCTCCTAGATACACATAAATTCTATGATAAATCTACTCACAGGACCCATAGTTTATCCCTCTAAAACTCCCGAAGAATGTGCACTTTATGCCAAGAATGGGGCTAAGACGACGCCAGTAAGGGATCCTTGAGCTAATAGTTTTAAATGAAGCCTTTCCCCATGCGACCTTGGCTACCAACCGTTATCAGATGAATGCAAATCAATTTATTGACCATGCCAAAAAAGAAGACAGGATGATAAAAGAACATCTCATGAGACTCTCTCAATGGAAAGTCTATCAAAAAGCACAAAGACGTCCCTTTTGTGGATTTTCTGAACCATGGTATGACCCCACTAATAAAAAGATGAAACTAGGGATATATATCTTTTTCGAAGATGACAACACCTGGGGAGAGGAATGGAAACATGAGGTGGAACCTCTGACTTAAGAGATCATGGAAAACTCTAGCGGAAGTGATGTTGATGAGCCTTTCAACCTGCAAACACTTGGGATGAGTCTCTAAATGATTCGTCGAGAAGCTACACCGTCAGACCCGTTCGTAAAGATTACCAGCGTTGAAGCACCTCTCCCTAACTGACATGTCACTTTGGTCCATCCTGCTAAAGACCAGATAAATCCTATTATCCACCCTCTTTAAGAAATCCCCAAACTTATTGTTGTTTCTCCTAATTCTGATATCACTGTAAATGAAACCTATTTTGATGAGGTTCTCAATGTTGTATTTCTTGAGAGTGAAATAAATGTAGATTTTGAGTATCTTGTTGTGCCTTACATTAATTTCATTGATTTTAATAAAACTTTTGATGATGATAATTTAGTAAATGAACAATACTTAACTGATCTTAATAAGGAAATAAATAAATAACATAATCACGTTTATACTAATGATAATGAGATTGTTGTTATTAATATCTACTCTAGTATCCACTTGTACAATACTAGGACATGGTTTACCCTCAATGAGCATAAGTGGGCGCAATTCAAAAATCTTCTTAAAGAGTTCGTGGACATTTTTGTATAGTCCTACGATGACATGCCCGACATTGACCAAGAGATAGCTCAACATGAGATCCCCACAATTCCACAAAGCAAACCCATCGAGTAGAAACTAAGGAAGCTCTGAACATAATGATCCCTCAAGGTTGAATAAAAAGTAGTCAAATAAACATAGGCTTTATTTGCGTAGTCGAATACCCTACATGGCTTGCAAATATCGTCCCCATGCTGAAATCGAGAGGAAAAGTCCATATGTGCGTCAACCTTTAGTATTTGAACAAGGCGTCCCAAAATAATGATTACCCTCTGCCCAATATCAACATTATCGTAGCCAACACGCTTTCTAGTCATTTGTCGATGGATTTTTTAACTACAACCTGATTAAAATGCACCCGGACCACCAGGAGAAAACTACCTTCATCACCCTATGGAGAAATTTTTGTTATACAATTATGCCGTTTGGGTTAAAAAATGTTTGAGATACGTACCAAAAGGCCGCCACAACCATCTTACACAACCATCTTACACAACCATCTTACACAACCTCAACCACAAAGAATTCAAGGTATATGTTGACGACACGATCATCAAGTCTAGGACTCGAGAGGGTCATATCCTTACCCTAAGCAAATTATTCAAATGACTGCGACCGTACTAGATACTGCTCAACCCATATAAATGTGTCTTCAGCGTCACTAAAGGAAAACTACTTGGATTTATGGTCTGTGAAAAAAGAATTGAAGCAGACCCTGCCAAACTAAAAGCCATACTCAAGATACCACCCCTCCCCCCGCATACAAAAAAAGAAGTGCAAGTATTCCTCGGTAAGCTGCAATACATCAATTCGTTCATTATCCAACTGACCTCTATCCGCGAACCTATTTTTAAACTTATTCAGAAGTACTTAACTAAAGTTTAGAACAAGGCATGCGAAGAAGCCTTTGACCAGATCAAGTGATACCTCAACCAACCTTCGGTGCTCATGCCTGCTCAGCTAGGTTTTGCCCTCCTCCAATACTCGAATGTCACTGATACTGCACAAGGGCTTTGTTGGCCTAATAAATTAAAGAATCCCATATGGAGAAAGTAATTTACTATGCTAGTCCAAAATCTATCTGAATAGAAGTCAACTACACTACTTTAGAGAAGGCATGTGTTGCCCTGGTCTAGGTCACACAGAAACTACGACCTACATGCTTTCATTTACCATCAGATTGGTATCCCGAATGGATCTCATAATATATCTGCTATAAAAACCCTCTATGTCAAGTCGAATGGGCCGTTAGTTGATATTACTAGATGAGTTAGACATTTTATACATAACGCAAAAAGCTATGTACGGGAGATCCATCTCTGATTATCTTGTCGATTATCCCATGGAAGGAACCAAAATTTGAATATCTAAATTTCTAGACGAAGACATGCTCTATACCTCTCAGAAGGACCTTAGTTTGTATATGTTCTTTGACGGATCTGCTAATAAGAAAGGGTATGGTATTGGGATACTCTTGATCACTCCCGATGACTCTTACACCCCTATTGCCATCAAGCTACACTTCCCTTGCACATATAACATAACATAATAGGAGGTATGCACCATAGGGCTCAAGATCACCCTCGAGAAAGGAATCAAGTACACAAACATCTATGAGGACTCTGCCCTCATTTTCGAACAAATTCTCAGGAAATGTAAAGTCAAAGACGAGAAGCTTCTACCCTTCAATGCCCATTTAGAAGATATTACCTCCCAATTCAAAGTTGTCACTTTCCATTACCTTCCTCGCTTGAAGAATAGCCTAGCCGATGCACTAGAAACCTTGGCCTTCATAGTCGACATGCATAAGGTAATATTAATGGCCTCTTTCTTAATTCAGAAGAAAGATACACCCACTCACTATTACCACAATGGGCTCATCACCGAAGAAGATTTTTATATAGCAGATTTATGGTACTATGACATTTCGCGCCATCTTAGACATGGTAGGCATCATCGACATGAGAATAAGAAAGACCATGTGACCCTTCGCAAATTGGTTGCCCAGTATATCATCTGAAATAAAGCATTTTTCAAGAGAAACTTCGATAAAACGCACTTACATCGCATAGTAGGGGATGGAATTGAAGAAATGATGAAGAAAATCCATAGTGGGGATTGTGAATCCCACATGAACGATCACTTGATTTGCTAAGAAAATCATCCATCAAGGGGACTATTAGACCACCATAATCCAAGACTGCACTGCCTATGTTTGGAGGTGCCTCAAATGCTAACAGTTTTTCACCTTTTAACGCTTGCCTCCCCGAGAGCTGTATAACATGACCTCTCCTTATCCCTTCTCTACCTGGGGCATAAACATCATAGGGAAGGTTACTCCTTAAGCCATAAACGAGCATGAATTCATCTTGGTTGTGATTGACTACTTCATGAAATGCGTCAAAGCTGAGTCAGACATGGTACTGATTACAATGAAAGTGGCTAAGTTTATCAAAAAGAACATCATTTACCACTATGGAGCTCCCAATGAGTTAGTATCAGACAACAAAATACACTTCGATGTTAATGTAACATAATTAGTAAAAAATTATGGAATTCAGAGGCACAACTCTTCTCCCTACTGGCCCCAAACCAACAGAGTTGTCGAAGCCTCCAACAAGAGCCTCAAAACCATCATCAGCCAGATGACTGGAAATTATAGAGACTAGGTCGACCAGATCCCATATGACCTCTAGGTCTATCGCAACCCTATTAAAATAGCCACTGGTCTACCCCTATTACTTGGTATACACCATGGTGGCGATTCTCCCCATAGAAATATAAATTCCTTTTTTGTGTATCATGCTCGAAAGCAACGTCAGTGAGAAAGACTGGAATAAGATCCTCTACGATGAGTTCTCACTCCTAGATGAAAAGAGACTGAAAGATCTGTACCACATACAAGGGTATCATCATTAGATCACGCGATTATTCGATAGGATGGTCAAGGACCGCGATGTCCAAAGAGGAGATATTGCCCTCAAAAGAATCATAGAACCCATCTTGGATCCTAGGAGAAAGTTCAAACCTAATTGGAGTGGCCCCTACATTGTGAAGAAAATCTTGTCAGGTGGTGCCTTTATGCTCACAGATCTTGACATGGAAGAGATGGAGAGTCCAGTCAATTTAGACCATCTCAAGAAATTTTATCTTTAACAAACTCTCGAGCACGCTACGACTCTTCCCATCCCCCTTCTATCCTAAAAAATTCTCTTCATTTCCCCTTACTCAGAACTACATGGGACCTGATCCTTTCAAAACACCCTTTTCGAAATGAAGCTAAAAAAATTTCTAAACTCGTAGAGGTACGTAGGCAGCCCATAAAATACACATGGGCGTGGTCCTTTCTTTCTCACAAAATGGTATTCTTTTCCCCTATAGAATGGAGGTCTATCTCATCATTTAAATGAAAAAAAAGCATTATGTGTGCCTGAGTGACTAGTATAAACAATTCAAATACGAAATTTATCAAAAAGACACAATAAAATATGTCAAAATAACTTTTATTTTATTATCATTAATATGGTTGTTACACGAAATATCAGTTATGGGAGTTAAACAAACCACTCCCCTTCCTAACCTTAATACAACCTATCAGTCCCTACCATTAAACAAGCGTCGCAAAAAAAAAATACCAAACACCTAACACAAATTCCCACAAAACCAACTTCTCAAGACCTATCCTCAGCTACCATATGGGCCCGCCTCATCATCATTACATGCTCCTCATGGCCCACAGGTGTCCCATTCCTGATTGTTGCTCCGAATGTGCTCCGTGCGATGGTAGCCTTTAATAGGATTTGACAAAACCACAACACCTTCCTTCATGGTATCAAACATGATAAGCCATTTTTGTCCAGTTGCTTCTACCAAAATATTTTCAACCACCCATTTCCATTACCATTTGAAATAATTCTCAAACACAAACCCAGCCTCTCCAATGGATTGTGACATATGGGTAAACGATCGATGATGTTGCTATAAAGGGCCCAGTGTCATCCTCAAGGACTTGGTCAATTCCTCCACCGAAAAAATTAGTTATGCAAGGTGGCACAATTTGCTCCCATCATAATTGGCGCAGAAGCCGCGAAGGAAAGTAGAAGGAAGTCTAGTAAAGAACAACCAATCTCACATATCGATATTCCCCCAACTGTAAAATGGGATGCAAGTCCCCCCACCATGGAACAAACCAGAGAAGGCATCGACCCCCGTGCTCTACAATCCAGTCAACCCATCTCTCCATCAAAGTATCGAAACTGAAAAAGGGTCTAGTAACGAAATTGGGAACATTTGACAGAGGATACTCAGGAGGGGCTATCAGGCATAGTATTTCAGAAAGTCACAAGAACAACATGATAGGGCTCCCCCGCAGAAAGCCGGTCCTACCTTCCTTCCAGACGTCCAAGCCATTTAAAGCCTCCACTAATACCACCTCCATAGGACTATAGTGATAGGACATCCACACTACTCTCGTTCCCACAACACAATCAATCGTCAAATCGTTTATCACCAACAAAAACCTAGGCCACAGCTCTGATAAAGCCACTGCTAGTAAAATCCCTCTGGCAAACAAAATTCATGACTATCAGGAGGATGACATTTCCTCTATGAACCAGTGGTCGAGCAGATGAGGGCGAGATGTGAAGCAACTCCGCCAAAGGCACCCGAGGAGAACGAAATATATTCGGCATAGTTGCTGCTACACTGGGCTGATGCCCAACATTACATAGAACTCCTAATAAGTGGGACACGCCTCATCTAAGCCAAATAAAAAAATATGGTCTTTAGGGTACCAGAACTGTACCGCATCTTCTAGAAGGTTCCAGTCTATGGGACGGTTATGCCATAAAGAGACCTGGGGCAAACCAAAGGCTTCATAATCGACACTATAGAGGCACATTGCCTCTAAACCCTCGAGGTTGGCAGAAAATACCTCAAACACTCAAAGATCCATTCGTAGAGAAGAGAAGAAGAAACCTATAAAGGGAAAAAAAGGAATGTGATGATAAAAACACCTCCAAAGCCCCGTTTTATACTAAAAAAAATCCACACGATCACAAGCCATTCAAAGTACCACCGGTTCCCGTGATCCCAAAGTACCTAAAGTACGCAAAAAGTTCAATCAATGCCAAGGGAGTGATTTGGACTTGACCCATATACCGATGGGCAGGCTAAGGGGTATGTTGATTGGCAACCCCCCTTTTTTAGGAAATCCCTTATTTCCTTTTTTACGCACATCAATTTCCAAAATAAACATTTTCTTTGAAAAAAGCCAAATCTCCGCATTGTTCCTTTTTGAAAAAATTATTACTTTCCCTTTTATATAAAAAATTTGAAAATAAATATTCTCCTTTTACTTCGAGAGCCTTTTTCATTTTTATCTCCATATTTGCAGATAATAAAAAATATCAACAGTAAATTAAAGTTCATATAGAGTAAGTCACTAAATCAAGATAACACAAAAAAGAAAATGCATTTCTTATATATATCTTTTTGGTATTATTACAATTTCTTCCAGGTACAAAATAAAGAAAAAATAAAAAAATAAAAGATACATCGGGATGAATCTCGATTCCCTTAAAAATCAACCCTCAACCTCTGTGGCGTACACGCTTTCCCCTGCGACTAGTGGTAAATCCACCCCTCCTAGAGCTAGAACTCTCATCAAATGTGGAAGACAACACCAAGTAGGCACTAGTTGACTTCCTCACATAGGTTGACACTGACACCATCCAATCCTTTATGTCCCTCAACTAGATGGTCGACACACGGACAGTCTCCAAGAAAAAAAGAACAAAAACACAAATATTGAGCAGGTCAGTAAAGAGAAAATAAGGTAAGGAACAAAAAATATAAAGAGGAAAGAAAGGATTATACCTCACTCCAGAGAGGTACCATCGCATGAGTATGGTGGGGCACCGACATCACTTTCCCTCTATTCAACTGGAAATAATAAGAGGACGTGGAGATTTGAAAAGTCGGAACCTCGCCCGCTACTGCAGTCGCCCCTTCTCCAAAACTGTGGGTTGACGCCATTAGTATGCTAGTACCTCTCCCCGAGCGAGTAGAAGGTGGAGGATATTCTTCACGTCATATATGCACGAATATATCAACTAGTTGGTCGTAAAATCCAGATAGTCATAGCCCACCATCATATTAATGTAGAGCATATAGGGTTGGACCTCCATCGTCGTTTCCTTCACCTCATCCATCACCTCCATCATCCACCCCATATACTCTAGGGGTACTGATGGTGGGACCTTAACATCTCCTTACATAATCTGACGCACCACCCTCTCCCCCAGGTACTAGATGTACCCGAACTTGTGCGCTAACAATTGCCTCATCTGCACGTTCACCCTTGTAGCCCATGCACCCCTTGAAGGAAGACTCCAAGGGTATAATCTCACCTATTTCCCTATCAAAGAATTAGTAATCTACCCAGAAGAAAAAACTCCAAAAAACATAAAAAGAGAAAAGGATCGAAAACCTAATCTGGCAACTCGCCAGGGCGTTTAGTGCTGCCCATACATACTTAAGGGAAAGGGATTGGTTCGACTGCCTGTTCGACTTCCTCCACCTGTACATCTTGTATAAGTCTCCCTGCTCTCTCACCTTCAAAGACACCAACCCCATATTATGCTTTATCACCTCGTAAAACCACATATGCAGAAATCAATAGTGATAATCAGAAAAAGAAACCAAAAGAATGAATGAAATATAGAGGAAGGGTGGAAAACCCAAAAACATTCATTATCTGGGACCAAAAGAATGAAAGAAATCCTTTGGGACCAAATGCTCGAAGAATCTATGTCAACGTGCGATAAATCAAAGAAAATCGTTCATTATCTTAAAAACAAGGAGAAAAATAAGGGTGGAAAACCAAAAACCAAATACTCACATAGCTATTAGGGTTCTTCACCCTCGCCGACCAATGGTGTATATGCTCACGTAATAAAATCCTCTCATTAGTCACTGACTCAAAGGAGTCATACGCATTCTCATTTCTCGAAGCCAGTGGCACCGCAACCCACTATTCCAAACCTACCCAATCATCAACGGATATTCATTTATCATTATTAGTGCCAGAAATACCTGCCATTTGAGATCTTGAGAAGAAATGGGCTCGAAAATGACTTTTAGAGAGAGAAAGCAAGAGATTCAATAACCTAAAGGTGTGAAAAAATGAAGAGGGACGCCCCTTTTTTTTAGAAGGTTAATGGACATGCTGATTGACAGTCCCCCTACCTATTGACAGTGACCTTTACCTTTCCTCAAAAAGCCTAGGAGTCTGTGCCCTATACCGATAAGCACCTCCCAAACCTACCTATCGGTAGTCCTCTTAAAATTTCGTTTAAACAATGCCAGAAAAATCTAAAAATGCTCAAAAAATTCAAAAAAATTCTAAGAAAATCCCCGCTAAAGTCAAGAAAATTATTCTCCAAGGAAAACCCCTTTTAGAGCAACAAAACGGTTACACACTCTAAAAAATCCCCTATTGGATCATCGGCACTCACTCCTATCACCAACATACTCCTCAGAGGAATTAAAAATACAAGGTCCACCTACACGAAAATACTCTACGCTTTCCCCAGAGAAGACACTCCACGGTCACTACAGCCTTAGGTCCACATAATTGCCCTTGACCTGCTAAATTGGTCATTACAATTTTTAGGTTCGCAGAATTAACCTCGACTTGCTGAATTGGTCATCCTACAACCTTAGGTTTATAGAATTGACATGGAGCCACTGAAATGGTCATTTCGCTCCTTCGGTCTGCAGAATTGACCTTGGCTCTTTGAATCTGTCATCCTACAACTTTAGGTCTGTAGAATTGACCTCGACCCTCTAAATTAATCACTACAACTTTAAGTACGCATAACTGACCTTGACCTCTAAATTGGTCATTGTAAACCTTTGGTCCGTAGAATTGACCTTATCTCGCTAAATCGATCACTACAACCTTAGGTCCATAGAATTGACCTCGACCCATTGAATTGGTCATTACTACCCTTAGGTCTGTTGAATTGACCTCGACCCGCTATATCGATCACTACATCTTTAGGTTAGTAGAATTGACCTCGACTCACTAAAATGGTCATCCTATAACCTTAGGTCCACAGAGGTGACCTCAACCTACTAAATCGATCACTACAACATTAGGCTCGCAGAATTGACCTTGACTCTTTGAATTGGTCATCCCAATATTTAGGTCCGTAGAATTAACCTTGACCCGTTGAATTGGTCGTCTCAATCCTTTGGTCCATAGAATCGACCTTGACCCACTGAATTAGTCATCCCACCCTTGAGGTCCATAGAATCGACCTCAACCCTCTTTAGGTCTGCAGAATTGACTTCGACCCTATAAATCGGTCACCTCTGTCCCATAGGTTCGCAGAATTAACCTCAATCCTCTTCTCCAACATCAATGAGATGTCTATCTTTTGACAGCATTCACTTGTTCCAAGCTCTCCTATGTAGGGTCTTTATAGACACCCCATCCTATACCTCCCCAAGAACTTTCTTAGGTCCCCAGGTCATACTCCAAGTACTAATTTGGATGCCACTGGTCACTCCTAGGCTTTGTTTGACTCCGTTAAACTCTCCAAATTTATCGAATCTCAATGCAACCTTTAATGGCTCTGAATCCCCCTCGAATTGGCATCACGGTTTGCATTAATGATCCCTTTTACTCCATGTACTGATCTAGATACCAGTGGGCGATATAATCCTTGTTTGACTCTGGTCAACTCTCTGAACTGAGTGAATTTTAATGAAACCTTCAAAGACTCCAAATTCTCTTTCGAACGGTCTATGTCATGCACGAATCGGCCTCACAGTTTGCACAAACGACCCATTTTACTCTGAAAAGCCATCGGGCATTTTTAGGACCCATTCGACCTTGATCAACCCTTTAAACCAAGTTAATCTCAATGGAATCTATAAGGAATTTGAATTTCCTTTCCAACGGTCTCTGCCATGCGGAATCAGCTTCGGGATTCGCACAAACAACCCGTTTTACTCTGAAAATCCCTTATTTAGAAACCATCGGATGCTTATGAGCCCCGTTTAACTTTATTAGACTTTCGGAGTCAAGATTGGTTCAATAGATTCTTGAATTTCCTTTCCAATAGTCCCATCCGTGCACAAATCAAACTTATGGTTTGCATTTGATTCCCATTTTTTCAAAAAACTCCATTTCGGACTGCCTATAGGCACCCTAGACCCCTTGCCTATCGACATGGTATACTTTTCTTTCTCAGCATGGTCGGATCTATGCTGATAGTTAGGACAGGGGCCATGCCGATTGGAACCTTCCAACCCTAAAAGTCACTATGTAAAAAGACCATTACATCACCCTTGAAGGAGGTCCCTTTCAGCAGTAAATAAACATTCCCTCAAATTCAAAGCATTATTATTACCAAAAAAGCCTATTTTCCAACATTCTCCCACCTCACTTTCTTACAAAATTTAGCTACCTACCTCGTCTAATGATATCACTTTTATACCACTACAAAAATCAACATACACACCTCACAAATTCAGCAACAAAAGTCTTCTAAGAGGTCTATCCTCATCTCTTTTCTAGTTAATTCACTTTATTCTCATTTTTTGATATCTTTTAGTTTTGTTGCATTATTTCACATCAAATAATATCCATTCTTTATTATTAGTAATTCACACAACTCATTTTCATAACACCCCCCCCCCCCCCCAAAAAAAAAAAGACAAAAAGAGGGTTTACTTATAAATTCCAAAGGTAAGACGTCCTCATTTTCTCACATTTTCACACTGGAACACATCTTCCCCCAAAACACTCAAAGAGGAGTCATATATTTGGTTTTATGAGTTGAACCGCATCCCTAAGATATATTTGAACTATGTGGACTTTGATGCTCCTTGGGCTACATAGGCATCTCGAGCCAATCTCGGGATTCAAGTCCTCCCTTTCCATTTTTTTGGCTTTTATGTTCTTCTACATTTTGTGAGTCTCAAGCTCCTATATACTTGTGTCTCGTCTGATACACACATTTTCTTTTTCATAGTGATTCGTGATTCGGCGAACACTTATATCATATGTTTATGACTATTTTCGGGTGCACTCCTATTGATGAGTCCGCTATGTCTCTTCCACGAGATGAGTTCGATAATTACCTTCTCCCGTTAATTATATTACACACATGTACACACACATCACACTTTGGAGAAAAGGAGAAGATTAACATAGCCCATTACAGACCAAAAGAGTGGAATAAGTGCCTTACACCTTCCCATTCCGTAATTTAGTACTCGAACCTTTGAATCACTTGGTTTTGTATGCATCAGTATGACCTTGATGTTAGTATGTCAAGGAGGCTACATTATTTTACCTATTTTGAGCAAAATAAGCAGGAGACTCTATCCCTTCATGTTAACCCCATTTGATGATGATCAATTTTATATCCGACACAACCCGTGAAGATGCCACTATGAGTGGTGAAAAGAGGACCTCCATACTCTTGAATCACCCACACGCGCATGGCAAAAATGAATGGAGAGAGGATGAGCTTCTTCCCTTCTCCCCCGACCTGATTTTGGGGTTGACTCGTGCCGAAGGAATTCGACCAGGATGGCCACAATTGCTGTAAGATTTGTGTCAATATCTTTTGAGATCCATACATGTGTGGGTTATCCTTGGGGGTATTTCTTATACAATCTTTAACTATTAGTTATTAGGATGGCCTTTATCCGGATGTGGACCATTTGGGTCATGTAATTTACACTCCATAAGTTGTAAGTCGTTGTAACACGCCGTAATACTGAGTAATAAATATTTAAATAATTCGGTTATTATTCGTGTGACGTAATTTATTTGAATTAATTAATACCTGTTTATTTAAAATATTAATTGGGAAAATAATGATTAATACGTAAGCAATATAATTACTAAGTGAATAGTAAATAATCATTTTACATCATAGCGAGAAATAGTGATGTGATAGTATTATATCTCACTCGGGAGTCGAGTGTAGAGTATATGAGGTCGAGATAGGAAATTATTATAGGGTGACTCTGATGGTGATTTCGAGGTTACGGCTTGTTACAAAATGGTTGACATAGTCAAAATAGTGTACCCGAGGGTGATAATTGGGTCGCGAGGCCTTTATAGACATAATCGGACCCACACAGGGGTGTTCGGATCATTTGGGCTTGGCCCATCAGCCTAATTTTGGGATTAAGATATTTAAACCTAAGTTATGGAATTAGAGACATCCATCAGTCAAATTGAAAACCCTAGAACTTGAGAGAAAAGGAGAGGAAGAAAGTGAGGAGCTTTGGGGAGACAAATCAAAAAGGAATTGGGGGTGTTCTTCATCAATTCATCTACTACATAACGTAATCATACCCTACGAATCTAATCAAGAAAGTGGTGAACTTTATTTCAATCTAAATTGTAGTTTTTTGATTCATATCATAGTGGGTGTGATCAAAAATTCATTTTTGGGTGGGTTCACATGAAAAATGGGTCTTTAATGAATTGGACATTTGGTGTAGAAAAAAGGATCAATTGATGATATAGTAAGATTCAATATTGTTGGAACTTGAATTATATTAGAAACCCCGTAGCAACTGTTGATTAATACGGATTATGGGATTGATTATAAAAATAATGATTAAATGAAACCCATCAAAACCCAATTCAGAAAGTGATAACTTGTGATGATAATCAATGATGTTTAAATGATTGATTCGTGGTTAGAACCTAATTAAGAACGGGGTTGATTATTGGGGATGGTTGGATTAAGTTCAGGGTTGAAAACTTGGAACTCGGATGAACAACAATGGAAAAAATCGGTGCGAGGAAGAAGCTATCAGCCTCGATCGATCGATCGACCCATTTTATTGATTGATCGATGGCCCTTGATTTTTGACAGTTCCGCTAGTTTTTATTTATATGACTTTAATTATTTTGTAGACTTTTAAGGGGAATTAATTAGTGAAAATTTAAATGGAACTTAGTACCTAGGGTCTTGGGAAAATGGTATTAAGAAATTAAAAGCTAGATAAGCGTGTGAAACTTATTAAAGGAATTTTGTGTAATAAATTATATAGTGTTAAAAGGATGACCAAGTGAGTGAGTCCGAGTATTGTAGTAGAGTGACACTACGTTAATAAATTTAATTGGTGTGTAATTAATTAAATTTTGAGTCGGGAAAATAGACTCGAGAATTATGGGCTAGTGCTATGGGAGTTAGGCACGGACTAGCCACATACACACACACACACACACACAAATATATATATATATATATATATATATATATATATATATATATACTTGTGTGCTTTATAATTATCGGTGTTAGATATTTTTGTGAATACCTACCCCTCTAGTGCTATCATAGGAGTTTGCACGATGTGGGTGAATCCCCTCGTTAGTGAATGCAGGGAGAGTATAGACCCTAGGTCAAATCGTCCATTATTTTATCCTGTGATTTATTTTCGGGGTGAGATGTTTTGGGTATGATTTGGTCTCATACCTAGGGAAATATGACTGCCTACACTACATTTGCGACGTATTTACCTATTTCTGTGTGAGTTAACCGATTTATGCTAACTGGGTTATAGTGGGCATACCTAGGATGATAGCATTTTAGAGACAATCATCCGGTGAATTATAGCTTGAAAGGATGGTTATTATATTTGACATGTGTGTGAATGTTGTAGTATGCTAGTAAGTATATATACGAGTAAATAATTATATGCGGGATTAATACATAATTTGTGAATGTATTTCATATATAACTAGTTTGAATGTTATATAAGTAATTAACGTTGAATTGATTAAATAAGTTAACGAGTAGAATAACTTATAAATCAAAGTAATGAATACTCGGATTATAGTACCAAGATAGAAAGGGTGTATCAAGACGAGTTAGGTAGTGTAGCATAACTAGTGGGGCTGGAAGGCAAGCGATAGGTGTGCACATTAGTTGTGGGGTGAGATATATCTCAAGAGAGTGCGACACTAGCCTAAATATGAAAATGGTTCGGGCATATTTAAATTATTCCATTTTAATCACTTTCTAAATATTTTCAAAAGGTTTTCTTGGGCTATGACCCTGTCAAAATATTTTCCAAAATAATTTTAGCTGTCCAGCCACAGGGACACCCAACTTGAGGAATCTTTCCAGTGATGCGTAGTTTCATCATTGTGGAGGCTTGCAAGATTTGATTTAGACGCTTCAACTTATGTGTTCCTAGTTAGGAGCTTTATCTCAGTATTTTCCTTCGGGCGTGTTTCCCCTTCATACTCTTTAGTACTTTAGTTTATTTATCATATTGTGATGATATTCTATTTTATGTACTTCAAATTGTAGATGGATTTATTATTTTGGGAACCAATGGTTTATTAGGTGTTATTTACTTGTATATTTGTTGTGGATTATTCAGACTACTATTGTGTGTAGATGGTTTGGTTAATTTATTTTAGTTTTATTTCCGCGAGTTGTTAAGTTTCTAATAAGAAAAAAATTGGCACCAATTTAGTTTAACATAGGTGGTTAGTATAACTAAAATAGTTTTTGAAAGTGATGCTAAGAATGAATCATATGCGATTCCTATTTATTTTGATAAAGGACTGAAAACCCGTAATTAAATTAGGTGGGGTGTCACAGATGGTATCAGAGTATCAGATTCTAGTGTCCATAGGATATGTACGGCTTACTATGTTTTTCGTGTTTATTTTCTTTGGCATAGAGACCTATGTTTACATTTATTGCATTCATGACTACGTATTTAAAGATTTCATTCTTATGATATTATTTTTGTATAGACTGTGAACTTATACAACTTGATCTTTGTAACACTCCTCTTAATTAAATACCGGGTGATCAGTACTTTATTGAATTAAAAGAGGTTTCTAATTTGGTTCATTCTTAACATCACATTCGAAAGCCAAATTAATTAGTAACCACCTATTAGTTAATTAAGTCAATGTCAATTTTTTTATCTTTCATTAAACAAGATATAATAATATGCGGAAACCAATTTAAAACATACACACCATAATAGAGTCTAAACCATCACATGATATAAATAAATAAGTAAAAGTCTTTCCGAATAAACTCTCGGCTACAAATCCCAAATCCAAACAACACTCCAACAATAAAAATAAATCTGAATAAAAGTCTGAACTGAATAATTGAATGAGTATTGAGGGCGACATGCCTAAAATGAAATACTGCTAAGAAATCCTACACTAGGAATGAAATGATGAATGCATCTACTCAAATCCTGTAAGACTCCACAACGTTATAGCTACGCGTCCCTGGAACAAATAATCAAGTAGGGCATCCCTGTGGATCGACAGCTAAAAGGTTTTAAAAATATTTTTAGCAAAGGTTAGAACCCAAAACATTTTGAAAATATTTAGCAAGTATTTATCACAATTTTAAGATCAATTATTGGTTACACATGTTAGGATTCACGTATACTCTCTTGAATTTCCTCACCTCTCAACTATTGTTCATGCTTGACGTTTTCTAGTTATCCCACCTATCTATACTACCCAAGATAACTAGGCATAAGTATCTAACTAACTATCCACACGTCTAAATCCCCGTACCGCCCATACAGTACGGAATCTAAATTAACAATTCTAGTATGCGATTATCTTCGTAGGTAACATTTCACACATGTTATTATTTAATCATATAATTAAGTTTCTCCACTTAATTTACTTCTTAGGTATATCATATCTACTAGCTACTATCACACGTAAGTAGAATATTCACACACTAATATATACTATTACAACCTCTCTCAAATAGACCAGCGTGAAAATAGGCATACTATGCTATCAGTCCATGTACCTCTTGTACTAAAACAAGGACTATTGGTTCGGCATGTCTCCTCGAACCCAAAAATCAAATCACAAGCAATGGAGGAAAACATAGTTCTGAGTTGTGGACCACGCACATACCTAACGTAGACAAACGACACGCTGGTACCATTATATTCACACAAATAATGGTCTGCCCTAAGTTATATGTTTTGGGGCACTCATCCAGGCCTTACTAGCATCGTCAAGGTGGGATCGCCCACTACGTGAGAACCTCCATGATAGCAGGTAGCGTAGGTATGATAACAAATAACATCAATCAAATAATAGGTATATATAAAAAATGTATATATACATTTATTCAATAGGTATACTCACAACCTAATCATTATCATTCGTACGTAGCATATATCACTCGAATACTCGCCATACTTATTATTTTATGATTACACTCATTGTCGTATTAATATGAGTATCAGTCTCTACTCTAAGGGTCTTAGTTACCCCTTACATCATTTTAGTAGTTAACTCATTTATAAACTACTGGTCCATTAAATAATTCGTCCAAACTTCCAGTAACTAATTCTCATTCTGTCGAATTACTTACACCATAATTTAAGGATTTTGAACACTCGCCTTAATTTTCTTATTAAGATAATGTCATGATCCCATGATAGGACTATTGTAATATAATATGTCCCTCATTATTTTTTAAAAAAGTTTTCCCGATAACAAATTAGGAGTTCTAGGCTTAAAAGGAGATTTTCACATTTTCTGGGAAACTGAATCGATTCTCTAGGAGGCCGAATTTATTCGCTTTCAGAATTGATTCACCCCTGGGCCGAATCAATTTGAAATGCACCAGATCGTCTTCTTCCTCTACGCAAGTGCATTTTTTACCATTTTTCTCATTCAATTCTCCATGATTCTTTACCAAACTTCAAACTAATTATCCTCAACATTTTCTACATGTATTAAGATGATTTCTAACGTAATAAGAACATCAAAACATTAATATTTCTAATCGTTCATGGATCATAACATTTATCCATCAAAACCCTAAATTTTCATGTTCTTCATTCATACACAACATAAAGCCCGAATTGTTCACATCTAGATTATCCCTCATGACCTTATCCCGTATACTCTACATGCATACAATCAGTCTACATGAAATCCTACACTTAACATGGATTTAAATTCACTTAAATTCTAATTTCTATGATTCATATCAAGATGTATAAACCCTACTCTTACATGGGTATTAAACTTCAAGTAAAATTGAAAATAAACACTTGCCTTGGTTTATGTGATATGATTTCATGATTTGGTGTTGGGTTTGATTGTATTCACTACCGATCCTCCCTCCAAAGTTATATGTGGTGCAAGAATCACTTAAATCTTTCAAGAACCCTTCCTTAAACTTCAAGAATGGCCTCTCCTTCTTCTCTAATGTCCTATCTTGGTTTTCTAAGCTCTAAAACCCAGACTCTACCATTTATATGCTGAGAAAGATATTGTAAATTCGTTGGTCTCTTGACTCGTCATCACCAAATGACTAAAATGCCCTCGTATGTTGTCGGTTTAGTCTAAAATTATCCTGGGACCCAATCAATGCTCCCGAGTATACTATTTTAACTATTTTGACCCTTACGGAGTCATTCGTAACCTCAAAATCATAATTTGAGTCACTATACAAAAGTATCCTATCTCGACCTCAATTTCGTCTACACTCGACTCGCCGTTAAGGTAAATCTAATTATGTCAACCTCACTGGATATGATGCAAAATAATTTCCATAAATTATTTACTATCAACTTAGTAAATTTACCACATAATATTAATCATTGTATCCCTCTCTTGATTAATATTTAATAAAGACATTATTATTGATGTACTCAATATGTACCCTCATACTCGTAGTCAACAACCTCGGCTGACATAATAGTCGAATTAACAGGAAGCTCATAATGTCCATCAGAGAGGCCATCCTTCAAAAGGTCAGCACCACAATGACCAACCTCGACTAGACATCAGCCAAGGTCAGACACATCTCATGGGCTCAAGCGCCTGCCACCGTCGTACTCTACTTCAGCCGACACTTCAGCTATGCTTAATATCTAACCTCGGTTGATCAATGAGGCCGAGGTCATACTTAAGATTGGAATATCAAAGACAACCCTTGGACTTACCAACATCATACTTGGCTGGTCCGAGGTTACAACGAATGACATCACAGGTCCGAGCATACGTAAGCACATGGGAGACTCAGAGCACGTGGACTAAACCGTTATGACCAACTCATTCCCCTCGCGTAAGGGAATATTTGGTCATAATTAGATGGATGTGGCATAGCCAGGTGTCCACATGAGATTGGTTCGATCACCACACACATGCTCATGGCATGCTTGGGGGGAACACTACACCCCCAAGCACTATATATACATGTCTTCTTCTGCCTAGAAAAGGGACCATAATTGCAACCCTAGCGGGAGCTCTGCATAAATACACAGTAGAGAGAGAAAGTTAGAGATTGTATCATAGGCCATTAGTGCCCTTGTTCTAGTGAAATTCACTCACACACTCACAGTGGACGTAAGCCAAATTGGCTGAACCATTTAAATGCATGTGTTCCTCCTCTTTTCCTTATCTCCTTCTACTAGTTATTTACACTTGTGCTGCCATTATTACTACTAGCTTGAGATTATTAACACCTCATACTTGTGGTTCTATTTACTGCATCATCAATTATTTTATTAAATTAAATTACGTCGCTCATGTAATTTAAAATAAAACAAAAATGACTAGAATTACCGAATTAATTAAATTCTAAGTACGCAAAAATACGGGGTATTATAATATAGTTTTAGATGCCACCCAAGAGAGGAAGATCGACTAGAGCAGTGACGAGAGCTGATGAGAGAGAGGATCATTAGGAGCCACAAGTACCGCAGCCAGAACAGGGAGTATTTCGGCAGCATAAGTGGCTGAAATCATGGCACGAGTAGTTAACGCGGCGGTGACTGCAATGGCACAACACTTTCCGTAGATACAGCCATCGGAGGCTCCAGTTATTCAGGCCCACCAGGGGCCATCCAATTGGTAAAGAGTGAGGGAGGCATTTCAAAAAGGCCACCCACCGAACTTTCAAGGTAGCTCAGATGTAGTCGTGGCCAGTCAATGGAAAAAGGTCATGTAGCGCCACCTTTGAATGGTTGAGTGTATTAACACACATAACAGTTCTTAGCAACAATCAAGTTAGTGGGTGAAACTTTGCAGTGGGGGGAATCTGTGACCACAACAGAGGAGAGAAATGGGATGATCATTGGGGAGTTTTGGGCACTATTTGACAGCAAGTATTTTTCGTTTTCTATTCAGACAGAGATGCGGTGAAAGTTTCTAAATGTCTCTCAAGGATATCAAATCGTGGAAAAAATATGAGGAGGAGTTCACTCGTTTGGAAAATTGATGAAGGATGAGGTGAATACTAAAAGGAAAAAGATGTAGAAATTTATGGATGGGCTTAATTAGAAAATCCGACATCACTTATTGTGTAATTCGGCGTTGGAGACATACACATAGGTTGTCAATTACACTCTACTTCATTGTCAAGATTTTTTCTTCCATATGAAAGGGAGCAAGCGAGTAAGTGAGACCATCCAGATTGGGAAGGTAAGTGAGAACGATGCTAGTGGGGCACCATTGCAATAGGGACATGATTACCGACAGGGAATCATGCCAAGAGATTTAGATCAGGAGGGTTCAGATTTGAGAGAGAAGGGTTTAGGCAGGGCCAATAAGGTCCTCAGCAGCAGCATATTCCTCAGGACTATCAGGGATAAGGGAATAGGGGGAAGCTAGTAGGGCCAGGATCAGAAGCATGGAGGTTTTTATGGCAGTTATTTCAATTATGGAGAGATGGGTGACAGGAAGAGGGATTTATCGAAGCGAGATAGGGGAAACTACATGATAAGGTCCTAGATGTGAAATCATTACAGTAAATTATGGGTCAATTTTGCTGCAAGAATTACGTTTAGAGGATCGTCGGCCAGGAAAGGCAGATGGAAAATGGAGGTAAATTTGTATTTGTTTTATCATTACGAGTATGAGATTAGTTAGGGTTACATGGGTGTCACAATTTATAATTGTTAACACTAGATTCATTTGTGAGTCGGGATTAGTTGGTGCACTTGTAGTATCAGCCTTACTATTATGAATATACTTATCGTTGGGTAGCGGGGCTCGTCAGTACCGCCTGCAGGGGAGAGGTTGTGGTCACTAAGAGGATGTTAGTATTATATATTAGCTTTACTACTTTTTAGAGAGTTATAAAAGCATAACATTTTATTGTCCTTAGGATTGACGGATTAGCGAAAGTTTGAATGATAATGGACTGTTATGCTAAGACCACCGTATTCGCTGTCACAGGATAGGATATATTTCTTTGCATGGTATCACCGAAAAGAGGGTCGAGCTTGCATATATCTATTTTTATAATGTGTTGGAATGGAGACTTTGAAGATTACATTTGTCTCGTTATATTTGATCGCGATGCGCAGGGACCTTTTACCGATGTATTCAGGGTATATCATGTTTATCGTTGAGCATTCAGCCTTGAGAAATTAGTGATAGCTAGAGTGTCGTATCGTAAGACGCCTTAAGTGACTTGGGCATTAATGATTTGACCTATGTGTCGGGGGCCAATATTTGAGGTATCTTAGTTATGTGTTTTGTACCCACAAATCTTGGTGATCAATAATGTTAAGAAGTAATGTATTGAGGGTTCCTTGTTTGGCTTTCGCTTGCAATACATCCCACGTATGAACCTTAGCGAATGTCGAAAGTTGGGAAATGTGTGGTTTTGGGGAGATGGATCTAGTACACTAGTTGTCGCACGGGTACGTGGTTAAAATCACGAGTGAGAGTTATTTTATAATTTAATGCTAGTAGGAACCTGGTAGTATTTGTGTAGTTATATGTGGTATATAGGGTGTATGGACGCCCTAGTTAGCTGGACTTTTGGCATATTTCGCTAGAAGAGATGTGGTAATATGTGTGTAACATAGGAGTAAATAAATAAAGGAATTGGCGCATGGGGATGTTGGGACTTTCTCAGTAGAGGAACTACTTTAGCCGTTGGTAGATAGGCTCATCGTAGTGAAAAACTTTGGACAAAATTTTAATGTGTTGTGTAATCGCCAAAGAGAAATGGTAGATAAAATGATGGATTATTTTTGTATAAGTTGATTAAAAAGGATTGTTCACTAGATTGAATCGTAGTGTATAGAACGTTGAACTGAAGGATATAGTTAGTAAAGGTAGCAGCAAGATGATTTATACCTTAGGAAGAGATGGATGTTGTGCAAGGTTATATCCAAAGATGTTAGTATCAGACTTATCCCAATTTTGAGGGCGAAATTCCTTTATTGGGGGGAAGTATGTAACACCCTGTATTTCTAAGTAATAAATATTTAATTAATTCGGTGATTATGCATGTGATGTAATTTATTTGAATTAATTACTGCATGTTTATTTAAATATTAATTGGGAAAAATAATGATTAATATGTATGCACTATAATTACTAAGTGAATAGTAAATGATCATTTTACATCATAGCGAGAAATAATGACGTGATAGTTTTATATTTCACCCAGGAGTCAAGTGTAGACTAAATGAGGTTGATATAGAGAATTATTGTAGGGTGACTCAGATATAAATTTAGAGGTCACGGTTAGTTCCGGTAGGGTTGAGATAGTCAAAGTAATGTACCGGGGGGTAGTAATTGGGACCCGTGACCTTTTTAGACATAATCGAATCCACACGTGGGTGTTCGGGTCATTTGGGCTTGTCCTATCAGCCCATTTTCGGGATTAACATATTTAAATCTAAGTTATGGAATTATAGGCAGCTATAACTAAAATTGAAAACCCTAGATCTTGAGAGAAAAGAAAAGGAATAAAGTGAGGAACTTTTGGGAGCCAAATCAAAAAGAAATTGGGTGTTCTTCACCAATTCATCTAATACATAACATAGTTAGACCCTACGAATCTAATCAGGCAAGTGGTTAACTTACTTTCCATCTAAATTGTAGTATTTTGATTCATATCATAGTAGGTGTGATCAAAAATTCATTTTTGTGTGGGTTCACATGAAAAATGGATTTTCAATGAATTGGACATTAGGTGTAGAAAAAGGATCAATTAATAATATAGTATGATTCAGTGTTGTTGGAATTAAAATTATATTAGAAACCTAGTAGCAGATGTTGATTAAATCGGATTATGGAATTGATTATTAGAATAACGATTGAATGAAATTCGTGAAAACCCAATTCAGAAAGTGATAACTTTTGATGATAATCAATGATGTTTAAATGATTGATTCGTGGTTAGAACCTAATTAAGAAATGGGTTGATTATTGGGGATGGATGGATTAAGTTCGGGGTTGAAAACTTGAAACTCGGATGAATAACAATGGACAAAATCGTTGAGGGGAAGAAGCTGTCAGCCTCGATTGATCGATCGACCCATTTTATCGATCGATCGATGGCCCTTGATTCTTGACTGTTTTGCTAGTTTTTATTTATATGACCTTAATTCTTTTGTATACTTTTAAAGGGATTTAATTAGTGAAAATTTAAATGGAACTTATTACCTAGAGTCTTGGGAGAATGATATTAAGGAATTAAAAGCTAGATAAGTGTGTGGAACTTATTAAAGGAATTTTGTGTAAGAATTTATACAGTGTTAAAGAGAAGGACCAAGTGAGTGACTCCGGGTATTGTAATAGAGTGACACTACGTTAATAAATTTAATTGTTGTGTAATTAATTAAATTTGGAGTCAGGAAGGGTATATATATATATATACTTGTGTGCTTTAAAAATATCGGTGTTAGATATTTTATTGAATACCTAACCCTGTAGTGCTATCATAGGAGGTTGCTCAATGTGGGTGAATCCCTTGGCTAGTGAATGTAAGGAGAGTATAGTCCTCATTTCATATCATCCGCTATTTTATTGTGTGATTTATTTTCGGGATGGGATGTTTTGGGTAGGATTCGGGCTCATACTCAAGGAAATATGACCGCCTCCACTACGTTTGCGATGTATTTACCTATTTTGATGCGAGTTAACCGATTTATGATAAACGAGTTAAAGTGAGCATACCTGGGATGATAGCATTTTAGATACAAGCATCCAATGAGTTATAGATTGAAATGATGGTTATTATACGCGACATGTGTGTGAATGTTGTAGTATGCTAGCAAGTATAGATATGAGTAAATAATTACATAGGGGATAAATACATAATGTGTGAACTAGTGTGAATGTTATATAAGTAATTAAAGTTTAATTGATTAAATAAGTTAATGAGTAGAATATCTTATAAATCGAAGTAAGGATTACTCGGGTTAGAGTAGCAAACTAAAAAGGGTGTATCAAGACTAGTTAGGTGGGGCAGCTGTGACACCCCGCTTATTAAAATAAGAGGTGGCCAGCCCGATACTCTAATAATTACAGGAATCATAGATGGTTCATTCTTAGTATCACAGTACTATAAATAACTATACGAGATAACCACCAATTATTTTAGAAAACGGATTCTCAAAATTTTTACTTTTAAGTTAAAGAAAAACATTTATACAACAATTGAAAAGAAGGTGAATGCAAATAAAGACAGATATTAATTCGACAACTATATACAAAAAATAACTAAATAAAATGTCGATTAACAGACATATACAACAGGGTTACACCGAGTATTAAAGTATAACATTTCATAATATTATACATGTACAAAACTTGGGCAACACGCCCGAACGTTTAACCGATCATAACTAGAATACAAAAGATGGAAGTGTATATATCAAAATATCCCATAACATTCGCAAAGTGTTACAGCTCCAGGACACTGGAATGGAAAAGTCAATACGGGCGTCCTTACGGTGGAACCCCTGATCGAATATAAGATTCATGCAAAACAAAGAGATATAAACGGGTCAGGGCCCGGTTTGATATGATCACCATGTGAATAACGTGCATGACAGTTATGAACAGTTAAATCATAAAAAATAATCTTGTTTCGTTCACCATAAGTAATGATAAGGAATCAAACTTCTCAATAACGCAATAGCAATAACAATGATCACAATTCAATTAGGCAGGAGAAAATTGATAATATACTACATAAAGAGATTTCCATTTTACACAATTTCATTTCATCGTTCCTTTTCTCATTACAAAACGTATTCAAAGCAATTTATTTCTAAAAGTTTTGCATAATAAATAAGATTCCACTTTAATTAGAATAGTTATATTACACAACATATAATGATTCTAAGACCGTCCTTCCGAGTTTCCCCACTGGACGCACCCCTAAATTTCTATCGTCTTCCGGGGCCTATCACCAAGACAACATGGGTATCCTAAACCGCATAAAATCGGGAAGCGGCCATATACCTTCACTACACCAAATATTTCGAATTGTCACGGTCATTGAACTTGTTAAGGTCAATGACCATGACAATTCGGGGCGAGACAACTTTTTTTGTCACGGACTTATCATGGTCATTGATCATGATAAGTTCGTTAGAATTGTCATGGTCGTGTCACGATCCCTGACCGTGACAAGTTTAGTCACGATTAATAACCATGACAAAGCCTTGACCCTTTTTGAAAACATTGTCACGGTCAATGACCGTGACAATTCTGGGCAGAATTTAAAAAACATCTGCTGGGCAGTATGTCCATTGCCACTACCCAGTAGTATATTTGTACCTGTAATAGCAACGTTGTACCTGTTCAAACATCATATATACAAATAAACTAAAGATAATGCAAATATACATTCAAAATAGAAACAATATACATGACGATATAATCCAAATATAATTCAAATGTACCAACTTAAAAATAATGTCACTACATGTCTGGGGTAAATGTGAGGAGGTGAGTAGGCCACATGATATACGAATTGATAAACCCACTAATATACATCGTGTCGCATTGTTCACGCAACCACAATAGGGAGTTCTCCTTCCCGAGTATCACATGCGAGACGAACACCTTGGACTCGATCTCTTGAAGCTCACGTCCATGAACTATTCCACCCTGGACGATATTTGGGTCCCTATCCTCTGGCCATCAAATACGTCCAATATGAACACGCTCGACCAACCAAGTGTCAATATCGGTCTGTTGAATGGAGCCAAATAGGGAAGTGGGTCATCGAAGTACGCACGTGTCGATAATGAAGCAACGAGGTCCACATCCTCGTCATCCTGCACCTCGTCCTCCCGCACCTCCTCCTCCACCGCCTTCTCCTTCCCTTTCCCCTTATGGTCTCCGCCCAACGTACGCTTTATGAATCAGTTTATATCTTGGACCGTCCATTCCAAATGGGACAGCTTTGAGTCATGTGAATCCACCGTTTGAGCCAACCCGATGTCACTCGTCTCTAATCCGATGATCCCAGATTTGGCCATCCGCGAGCTCACCCCCTTGTCCTCCCCTTGCGATTAGAGCCAAGCACTTGGCTGAGTGTGTCTGTGGATAAAGATGCCTTATCGGCATCAGACTGCGACTCATGCACTTCCTTAAGCTTTGCCTGAAATGACAAAAAGTTCACGATTAGTAAAATAAGTAAACTAAAAAATTATAACATAATTAACAAAAAAAATACTATCAGATTACTTACAATCGTGTCCGCGATGCTCGGGGACACCTCCTTGTCCATTCCCTTATTCGTCCAAAGAGCCACATAAGTATCGAGCCTATGTGGCTTAACCCCAGGGCCACTCCCTATCCCCTGAAATAAAAAAAAGTAAAATTAGTATCGGCCCCGCAAAGTAAAATAATGCAGAATAATATATTTCTGTAGTTATAGACATATTAAATCTTGCCATCATCCTATGCTCCACCTCGGCGTAAGACGCCCGGCCGCAGTAGTGCACGTCCGTCTTTTTTGCCCGATTTTCCCTCCCCAATTGGCGAGATGCCATTTATCCCTCCCCGATCTCATTGTCAATGAATTTTGCCATTGTGCTAATGATATCGGCTCCTTCGGCGGGACGGATTCACGCCTTTGGATAATGGACTCTCGTGTTTTCCCAAAGTACTGTGTCCGCATATTTTTCTTCCACGTCTTGTGTTTCTCCCTCAACTGCTCTAAGATGGAATGACGTAGCTTTGGATCCAAGTTGAATTGTTCCTGTCCAACAAATACAATGTTAGTTGCGAATAAATATAAATATAAATAATAAAATGAAATTGAAATCGAAATTGAAACTGAAATATTCGTACAAATATAAATATATTACCTATAGTGCCGCCCAAACAGCTAACTTGAGCTCATATGGCACCTCCTTCCAACTCATATACCCCGGGCTGATGACCGTCTTTACTAGCTCGTCGACTTGTTCTCGATGGTAATCCCAAATTTGCCATATTTGGGGAGCCTAGGGGCCGAGGATCCCTCGTCGCCTCCGCTACCACTGATCCCAGACGACATCATCATAACCAGCATCATCATCCTCGCCTTAATACCTGAAGGAGACATTTGCTGTAAAAAAATGTTATTAGTACAGATAAAAAAATTAGAAGAAGACATGCAAATATGTACAATTACTACAAATAAAAATGAGCACTAATTATTAATTTACTTTCATACACGCCCTCCCCCACCACAAACAAGCACACGTACACGAACACACACCACCCCTGCCCCCCACCACACACACAATACTTATTTTCATCAATTAAACTAACAATTAAAGTATACAATTATTAATTTACTAATTTACAATGAGTAGCAATCCTACTTTCATAACTAATCATATATTAATTTACTAATTTACAAAAAGGGGCAATCATATATTAATTTACTAAAAAAATTAATAATCAATCAATTCTTTTACAAGGGACACAACGCACATATACACACATAGACACACACGCAGCCCTCAAACTACCCCACCCCCACCCCCCATCCCTGTGTAACACCCCGTGTTTTTATTAACTATATTTTTATTAATTAATTGGAATTTTCGAGAAAAATAAAATTTTGAATTTAATAATTTTTAGGCTAAATATGTTGGTTATGATTTTAGAAGAATAAAACTTCAAGCGGAATTAAAATCGGAGTTAAAACGGATTTTATATTGATTTTATAATATTTTGCCTTATGGCATTTTTAAGCAAAACTGTCAGTTTTTCGGGGTGATCGATCGATGCCTTCAGAAAACGTGCGCTGCAATCCATTTTGGACGAATTTGACTTACTTTAAAACTCTTTCTCTTATATATAATTAAAGGGACGGGGATAGATTTTTAAACACTCATTTGTGAAAACCCTAAGAGCAGAAAACTCTATTTTCTCCATCTTCTTCTACCTCAAAACCCTAGCCACCATTAAAATAACTTTTCAAGATCAATTTTGAAGGCTAAGGCAAATCTGTCCCAAGTCGGTTCAAGAGGAGATTTTGAACCATTTTTCGAGAGGAACACATTCACGTAATCAGATTTTTCTGTCGAACTAATACCAAACATGTTGACCCTATTCTTTTCCTTTAGTGTTATGTGTCTTGATTGTAGCCTCCATTAAACTCATGTTTTCTAAAATAAGATATGAATATAAAGATTGAAGAGATAAATTTCGGGGCTGTTTTACATGAAAAAAATTAATGATACCGAATACTTATAACTGTGTATTCTTTGGGTTGTGTCGGTGTAGTCGATTTTGCTATGGGCCTGTGCATGTAGAGGAGCCCTTTTAAAAGTAAATTTTGATATTTCATGTGAAAACCCTAGTTTAATTTAATTTCTTGCGTGGAAAAAAAAAGGATCATGATAGGACTTGCATGTAGAGATTATTCTGAAAATCATAATATTTAGGTGTCTTTGATTTCCACTTTTTAAATTAAATTAGTTAAATGGAAAATTAGTGTTCTTATGAATGTTGTTATAATTTGGAATTGTGTTACGTTATGGAAATGTGTTAATGTTTCGGAAAGGTTGGGTATGGTAAATAATTGGTTTTCACCCTTGTTATAGTACACTTGTTAGGTATGGGACTAGTAAGTGGGCCTTAATTACGATTTATGCTAATTAGGTATGGGACTAGTTAGTGTAAGTCTATGCAGGTTATATAATTTGGGGTGGGGGATGATTTTCTATATTATACCTTTGTTGTGATAGCCTAGGATTGATATCTAGGTGGAGTGAAATTTTGTAATCATTCTTTTCTTAGGATAGGACGATATTGTGTTTTGGTAACCCTTAGTCGGCACTAAAGGTTATTTTGAGGATTTTCACATCGCTTTTAAGGGTGGGGGAAATTAATGTGATTTACGAAAACAAGGAATGTGGAATTTAATATCGCAGGACAAAAACGGATATTAAAAATTTATTGGCAACATAATGTGTCTCGGGCCGACAGTTTGAACGGGTCAGAGGACGAGTTATGTCGTGTCGTGTGTGGAACCTTGTCATATCACGAGGGTCGCAGGATAAAAATGGACCAGACGGTGGACTTGACAAGGGGGTGGGTGCGTGTGTGGAACCTTGTCATATCGCGAGGATCGCAAGATAAAAATGGATCAGATGGCGGGCTTGACAAGGGGACGGGTATTGGTAATATTCTTCACGGTTAAATTAATTAATTTTAACATTGTGGGAAGGTGGGTTAATTAAAATCATATTGGTGTGGCTTTTATGAAAACCTTGCGGGTAATTGTGAATTTATTTATGGTGATTAATAATCTCGTAATTAAAAGATTCTATTGTTATAGTCGATCTATATAGCACTATTGTCTGGGTTCAAGGACCCTATTTGAGGAGAGTACCCGGTTTATATGCTCGGGGCTTTGGCTCTGACACATGCGTTGACTAATCTTTTTCAGGATTTTTGGGAATTGCTATATTGGATTCATTGGAGATCTTTTGGAGGTGCAGTTGGATTTATATGACTGCTCTAGTAGTTGGATTTTCTCTTTCCATTTCGTCGTTTTATTTATGAGACTATTTTGGAGTTATTGGGCCTTTTTGGTTCCAAAGTTGTTTTAAGTTTTCAGTTGGATTGATTTATTTCATTATTGAGATGTTGGGATATTATGTGATGGATTTAATTGCATTTTGGAGCTTTATCGGGTGAATGTCATTTCATATTTGGGTTTGATTAAAATAAATTATATTGTGGATGAAAATTTGATGTCTCATATATGTCACATGCTAAGGATGGTATTTTATTTACTCACGCCCGGCTTTGTTTTGGTGGCGGACGACGCCAGAATTAGGCGGGGTGTGACAGATGGTATCAAAGCATGGTCTTAGGTCTTGTAGGTTATGAGTCCATTTTAGCTTTCGCATTTCTTATCTTTGATTCTGTTTTGATGATTTGTACTCTTAGTCATTCCAAGTCTGATGTTGTTTTGTTCCTATCTTTTCAGATAGCGAACACAAGGAGAAATGGGAGTAGGAGAGAGGAGTCTATTTCTGGACCCGCGGCTCAGGAGAGGCGGTGCCTGATTACTTTGGAGGCTGAGGAGTTAGCGGCTATCATTCGTGAGGCCACAACGGCTAGTTTGGAGATGGGGAGACAGAGAGGGGCGACCTTAAAGGTGCAGCAGCGGGGTACACCCGTCTCAACTTGGGATAGGGTGAGGACCAGTTTCTTTAAGGGCAATCCTCCTACCTTTGCAGAGGGATCTGACCCAACGGTTGCTCACCAGTGGAGGAGGGATATGGAGAGGCATTTGAGGATGGTGGACTGCACGGATGTGCAGAAGCAGATGTTAGCAACGTTCAAATTGTCAGGGAATGCTTTACAGTGGTGGGAGAGTACCACCACACCAGAGGAGCGAGATTAGTTGAGTTATGCAGAATTTCAGATTAGGTTCAATAATAAGTATTTTCCATATTCTATCAGGAGTGCAAAGAAAAGGGAGTTTCTAGAGTTGGAGCAAGGGACAAAGTCAATTGTCGAATATGAATAGAAGTTTACCAACTTATCTATGTTTGTACCGGAGGATGTAGACACTGAGAGGAAAAAGATGGAGTGTTTCATCAAAGGGCTATCCTGGCCCATTAGGCAGATCGTTTTGGGAAATTCGGCATACATTGCTTACGTCCAAGTAGTGGATGTCGCAATGTTACACTAGCAGGAGAAAATAAGCTATCAAAAGAAATTGGGAAAAGGCAAGAGACCGAGGGTCAGGGAGGATACAACAAGGGTCGCAATGACCAAGCATGGAAAAGGCAGAGGCCTAACCAAGGACAGCAGAACAATAATTCTCATCAGGACCAACAGAGACAGGGTCGTCAGGGGGAGCAAAATTGAAATGGGAATTCAGAGCCTTTTCAGGGTACTTGTTTCAAGTGTGGGAAAGTGGGACACAAGGCGAATAGGTGTTTTAAAAGAGAGGATCATCAGGGTTAAGCTATGCAGGGCCTGCAAGCCAAGGGCCTCCAGTGCTGGCAGGGTTCGGGGTGCGGGGAGCCCCAGTAGTATTGGCGGCGATCGGTGTTCAGGAAGCGCCAGCAGCGCCGGTAGCGTCAGGTGCACAGGGAGTGGTCACTGCACCAACCAATCTCAGTTTTGGAAGGTGTTATGTACCTCAGGCTCGGTCAGAGGAGGATATGTTGTGTGGCTAGTGGAGTATCGCGTTACGCAATACCTTCTTAGATACTTATATATATTGTATTTGGGTCGATTAGGTGTATGGGCGCCTAATGGTGTTATTTTGCGGGGTAGGCTTATGTGGGTCTCATTTCTTTTTACGAGATTTATGCGTTAATGTTTATGCTTCGTATAATTTTGATGATGAAATTCTTTGCTAGTTGGGAAGTATGTAACACCCCGTGTTTTTATTAACTATATTTTTATTAATTATTTGGAATTTTCGAGAAAAATAAAATTTTGAATTTAATAATTTTTATTGGCTAAATATGTTGGTTATGATTTTAGAAGAATAAAACTTCAAGCAGAATTAAAATCGGAGTTAAAACGGATTTTATATTGATTTTATAATATTTTTCCTTATGGCATTCTTAAGCAAAAGTGTCAGTTTTCCGGGGTGATCGATCGATGCCTTCAGAAAATGTGCGCTGCAATCCAATTTCAGACGAATTTGAGTTACTTTAAAACTCTTTCTCTTATATATAATTAAAGGGACGGGGATAGATTTTTAAACACTCATTTGTGAAAACCCTAAGAGCAGAAAACTCTATTTTCTCCATCTTCTTCTACCTCAAAACCCTAGCCACCATTAAAATAACTTTTGAAGATCAGTTTTGAAGGCTAAGACAAATCTGTCCCAAGTCGGTTCAAGAGGGGATTTTGAACCATTTTTCGAGAGGAACACATTCACGTAATCAGATTTTTCTGTCGAACTAATCCCAAACATGTTGACCCTATTCTTTTCCTTTAGTGTTATGTGTCTTGATTGTAGCCTCCATTAAACACATGATTTCTAAAATAAGATATGAATATAAAGATTGAAGAGATAAATTTCGGGGCTGTTTTACATGAAAAAAATTAATGATACCGAATACTTATAACTGTGTATTCTTTGGGTTGTGTCGGTGTAGTCGATTTTGCTATGGGCCTGTGCATGTAGAGGAGCCCTTTTAAAAGTAAATTTTGATATTTCATGTGAAAACCCTATTTTAATTTAATTTCTTGCGTGGAAAAAAAATAAGGATCATGATAGGACTTGCATGTAGAGATTATTCTGAAAATCATAATATTTAGGTGTCTTTTATTTCCACTTTTTAAATTAAATTAGTTAAATGGAAAATTAGTGTTCTTATGAATGTTGTTATAATTTGGAATTGTGTTACGTTATGGAAATGTGTTAATGTTTCGGAAAGGTTGGGTATGGTAAATAATTGGTTTTCACCCTTGTTATAGTACACTTATTAGGTATGGGACTAGTAAGTGGGCCTTAATCACGATTTATGCTAATTAGGTATGGGACTAGTTAGTGTAAGGCTATGCAGGTTATATAATTTGGGGTGGGGGATGATTTTCTATATTATACCTTTGTTGTGATAGCCTAGGATTGATATCTAGGTGGAGTGAAATTTTTTAATCATTCTTTGCTTAGGATAGGACGATATTGTGTTTTGGTAACCCTTAGTCGGCACTAAAGGTTATTTTGAGGATTTTCACACCGCTTTTAAGGGTGGGGGAAATTAATGTGATTTACGAAAACAAGGAATGTGGAATTTAATATCGCAGGACAAAAACGGATATTAAAAATTTATTGGCGACATTATGTGTCTAGGGCCGACAGTTTGAACGGGTCAGAGGACGAGTTATGTCGTGTCGTTTGTGGAACCTTGTCATATCACGAGGGTCGCAGGATAAAAATGGACCAGACGGTGGACTTGACAAGGGGGCGGGTGCGTGTGTGGAACCTTGTCATATCGTGAGGATCGCAGGATAAAAATGGATCAGACGGCGGACTTGACAAGGGGACGGGTATTGATAATATTCTTCACGGTTAAATTAATTAATTTTAACATTGTGGGAAGGTGGGTTAATTAAAATCATATTGGTGTGACTTTTATGAAAACCTTGCGGGTAATTGTGAATTTATTTATGGTGATTAATAATCTCGTAATTAAAAGATTATATTGTTATAGTCGATCTATATAGCACTATTGTCTGGGTTCAAGGACCCTATTTGAGGAGAGTACCCGGTTTACATGCTCGGGGGCTTTGGCTCTGACACATGCGTTGACTAATCTTTTTCAGGATTTTTGGGAATTGCTATATAGGATTCATTGGAGATCTTTTGGAGGTGCAGCTGGATTTATATGACTGCTCTAGTAGTTGGATTTTCTCTTTCCATTTCGTCGTTTTATTTATGAGTCTATTTTGGAGTTATTGGGCCTTTTTGGTTCCAAAGTTGTTTTAAGTTTTCAGTTGGATTGATTTATTTCATTATTGAGATGTTGGGATATTATGTGATGGATTTAATTGCATTTTGGAGCTTTATCGGGTGAATGTCATTTCATATTTGGGTTTGATTAAAATAAATTATATTGTGGATGAAAATTTGATGTCTCATATATGTCACATGCTAAGGATGGTATTTTATTTACTCACGCCCGGCTTAGTTTTGGTGGCGGACGACGCCAGAATTAGGCGGGGTGTGACAGATGGTATCAGAGCATGGTCTTAGGTCTTGTAGGTTATGAGTCCGTTTTAGCTTTCGCATTTCTTATCTTTGATTCTGTTTTGATGATTTATACTCTTAGTCATTCCAAGTCTGATGTTGTTTTGTTCCTATCTTTTCAGATGGCGAACACAAGGAGAAATGGGAGTAGGAGAGAGGAGTCTATTTCTGGACCCGCGGCTCAGGAGAGGCGGTGCCTGATTACTTTGGAGGCTGAGGAGTTAGCGGCTATCATTCGTGAGGCCACAACGGCTGGTTTAGAGATGGGGAGACAGAGAGGGGCGACCTTAAAGGTGCAGCAGCGGGGTACACACGTCTCAACTTGGGATAGGGTGAGGACCAGTTTCTTTAAGGGCAATCCTCCTACCTTTGCAGGGGGATCTGACCCAACGGTTGCTCACCAGTGGAGGAGGGATATGGAGAGGCATTTGAGGATGGTGGACTACACGGATGTGCAGAAGCATATGTTAGCAATGTTCAAATTGTCAGGGAATGCTTTACAGTGGTGGGAGAGTACCACCACACCAGAGGAGCGAGATTAGTTGAGTTATGCAGAATTTCAGATTAGGTTCAATAATAACTATTTTCCATATGCTATCAGGAGTGCAAAGAAAAGGGAGTTTCTAGAGTTGGAGCAAGGGACAAAGTCAATTGTCGAATATGAACAGGAGTTTACCAACTTATCTATGTTTGTACCGGAGGATGTAGACACTGAGAGGAAAAAGATGGAGTGTTTCATCAAAGGGCTGTCCTGGCCCATTAGGCA
Source organism: Sambucus nigra (assembly GCA_949130495.1). Lineage (NCBI taxonomy): Eukaryota > Viridiplantae > Streptophyta > Magnoliopsida > Dipsacales > Adoxaceae > Sambucus > Sambucus nigra. The sequence goes on along the minus strand of OX422207.1, from coordinate 300,405,686 downwards.
GATCGTTTTGGGAAATTCGGGATACATTGCTTACGCCCAAGTAGTGGATGTCGCAATGTTACACTAGCAGGAGAAAATAAGCTATCAAAAGAAATTGAGAAAAAGGCAAGAGACCGAGGGTCAGGGAGGATACAACAAAGGTCGCAATGACCAAGCATGGAAAAGGAAGAGGCCTAACCAAGGATAGCAGAAGAATAATTCTCATCAGGACCAACAGAGACAAGGTCATCATGGGGAGCAAAAATTGAAATGGGAATTCAGAGCCTTTTCAGGGTACTTGTTTCAAGTGTGGGAAAGTGGGACACAAGGCGAATAGGTGTTTTAAAAGAGAGGACCATCAGGGTTAAGCTATGCAGGGCCTACAAGGCCAAGGGCCTCCAGTGCTGGCAGGGTCGGGGGTGCGGGGAGCCCCAGTAGTATTGGCGGCGATCGGTGTTCAGGAAGCGCCAGCAGCGCCGGTAGCGTCAGGTGCACAGGGAGTGGTCACTGCACCAACCAATCTCAGTTTTGGAAGGTGTTAGTTACCTCAGGCTCAGTCAGAGGAGGATATGTTGCGTGGCTAGTGGAGTATCGCGGTACGTAATACCTTCTTAGATACTTATATATATTGTATTTGGGTAGATTAGGTGTATGGGCGCCTAATGGTGTTATTTTGCGGGGTAGGCTTATGTGGGTCTCATTTCTTTTTACGAGATTTATGCGTTAATGTCTATGCTTCGTATAATTTTGATGACGAAATTCTTTGCTAGTGGGGAAGTATGTAACACCCCGTGTTTTTATTAACTATATTTTTATTCATTAATTGGAATTTTCGAGAAAAATAAATTTTTGAATTTAATAATTTTTATTGGCTAAATATGTTGGTTATGATTTTAGAAGAATAAAACTTCAAGCAGAATTAAAATCGGAGTTAAAACGGATTTTATATTGATTTTATAATATTTTTCCTTATGGCATTTTTAAGCAAAAGTGTCAGTTTTCCGGGGTGATCGATCGATGCCTTCAGAAAATGTGCGCTGCAATCCAATTTCAGACGAATTTGAGTTACTTTAAAACTCTTTCTCTTATATATAATTAAAGGGACGGGGATAGATTTTTAAACACTCATTTGTGAAAACCCTAAGAGCAGAAAACTCTATTTTCTCCATCTTCTTCTACCTCAAAACCCTAGCCACCATTAAAATAACTTTTGAAGATCAGTTTTGAAGGCTAAGACAAATTTGTCCCAAGTCGGTTCAAGAGGGGATTTTGAACCATTTTTCGAGAGGAACACATTCACGTAATCAGATTTTTCTGTCGAACTAATCCCAAACATGTTGACCCTATTCTTTTCCTTTAGTGTTATGTGTCTTGATTGTAGCCTCCATTAAACACATGATTTCTAAAATAAGATATGAATATAAAGATTGAAGAGATAAATTTCGGGGCTGTTTTACATGAAAAAAATTAATGATACCGAATACTTATAACTGTGTATTCTTTGGGTTGTGTCGGTGTAGTCGATTTTGCTATGGGCCTGTGCATGTAGAGGAGCCCTTTTAAAAGTAAATTTTGATATTTCATGTGAAAACCCTATTTTAATTTCTTGCGTGGAAAAAAAATAAGGATCATGATAGGACTTTCATGTAGCGATTATTATGAAAATCATAATATTTAGGTGTCTTTGATTGCCGCTTTTTAAATTAAATTATTTAAATGGGAAATTAGTGTTCTTATGAATGTTGTTATAATTTGGAATTGTGTTACGTTATAGAAATGTGTTAATATTTCGGAAAGGTTGGGTATCGTAAATAATTGGTTTTCACCTTGTTATAGTAGGTATGGGACTAGTAAGTGGGCCTTAATTACGATTTATGCTAATTAGGTATCGGACTAGTTAGTGTAAGTCTATGCGGGTTATATAATTTGGGGTGGGGGCTGATTTTCTATATTATACCTTTGTTGTGATAGCCTAGGATTGATATCTAGGTGGAGTGAAATTTTGTAATCATTTTTTGCTTAGGATAGGACGATATTGTGTTTTGGGAACCCTTAGTTGGCACTAAAGGTTATTTTGAGGATTTTCACATCGCTTTTAAGGGTGGGGGAAATTAATGTGATTTACGAAAACATGGAATGTGGAATTTAATATCGCAGGAGTAAAACGGATATTAAAAATTTATTAGCAACATAATGTGTCTAGGGCCGAAAGTTTGAACGGGTCAGAGGACGAGTTATGTCGTGTCGTGTGTGGAACCTTGTCATATCGCGAGGGTTGCAGGATAAACACGAACCAGACGACGGACTTGACAAGGGGACGGGTGTGTGTGTGGAACCTTGTCATATCGCGAGGATCGCAGGATAAAAATGGATCAGACGGCGGACTTGACAAGGGGACGGGTATTGGTAATATTCTTCACGGTTAAATTAAATTTAACATTGTGGGAAGGTGGGTTAATTAAAATCATATTTGTGTGGCTTTTATGAAAACCTTGCAGGTAATTGTTAATTTATTTATGGTGATTAATAATCTCGTAATTAAAAGATTCTATTGTTATAGTCGATATATTTAGAACTATTGACTGGGTTCAAGGACCCTATTTGAGGAGAGTAGCTGGTTTACATGCTCGGGGCTTTGGCTCTGACACATGCGTTGACTAATCTTTTTCAGGATTTTTGGGAATTGCTGCATAGGATTCATTGGAGATCTTTTGGAGGTGCAACTCGATTTATGTTACAGCTTTAGTAGTTGGATTTTCTCTTTCCATTCCGTCGTTTTATTTATGAGACTATTTTGGAGTTATTGGGCCTTTTTGGTTCCAAAGTTGTTTTAAGTTTTCAGTTGGATTGACTTATTTCATTATTGAGATGTTGGGAGATTATGTGATGGATTTAATCGCATTTTGGAGCTTTATCGGGTGAATGTCATTTCATATTTGGGTTTGATTAAAATAAATTATATTGTGGATTAAAATTTGATGTCTCATATATGTCACATGCTACGGATGATATTTTATTTACTCACGCCCGACTTAGTTTTGGTGGCGGCCGATGCCAGAATTAGGCGGGGTGTGACACCCTCCCCCCTCCCCCCCACCTTGCCCCACCCCTGCCCCCACCACACACACTCACACGTACACGCACACACACCTCCCCCGCCCCCCACCACACACACAATAATTATTAATATTATAGCCATTTTCAGTCATACCAAAAGATCCCTACTTATCTTTATTAATAATATCTAGAATTAACCACTAAAATATACCCACCAGATACATCTAAAAACCCACATTGGCCAACCCCCATATGGACAACAATCCAATAATTATTAATAATTATATATTGTTCGATATACAAAGTAATTTTCGCAAAAAGTTAAAAAATCCTACCCCCATATGGACAATAATCTAGTGGTAATGCCACTTTTACTGTTAACCAACCCAAAATCGATCAACTATAATCCAATAGCAATGTCAACAACAAATGTGTATCCCATACTCCTTCTAATTCATCTACTCAATTAATTGATTTCATCAGTTAAAATAACAATTAAAGTATACAATTATTAATTTACTAATTTACAATGAGGGGCAATCCTACTTTCATATGAAATGGGCACTAATTAATAATTTACTTTCATCTAAAACTATACAATTAACATTACAATTAAAGCTATACAATTTATTAATTGAAGCTATACAATTGTTAAGATTGCCCCACCACACACAAACACCCACCCACCACACCCCCACCACCACCACCACCCTCCCCCCCGCCACACACACTCATGCACACCTACACACACACACACCCCACCCCCTGCCCCCTCCCCCCACCCCACCCCTCCCCCCTCCCCCCACCCCACCACACCTGCACACACACACATGTACACACACAGCCCACCCCACCCCCACCACCCCCTCCCCCACAACACACATATATACATACACATATAGAAATGAAAGAGAAAGAGAGGAAAAAACATACCCTAGAGAGAGAGAGAGAGAGAGAGAAAGAGAGGGAAAAACCAAAATCGGTGGGAAAAAAAGAAAGGGTAGGGCTTTTTTGCTGTGTAAATTGTCACATACGTGTCACGGTCCTTGACCTTTAAGTATTGTCACGGTCAATGACCATGACAATACTTTGTCACGGGCGTATCACGGTCAATGACCGTGACACAAAATGCGTGTTTGTTGTCACGGTCAATGACCGTGACAAGGGTGGCCGGCTGAAAGGTGATAATTTGGCCATTTTGGTGTAGTTCTTCGATAGTGAGTCATAACCACACCCGAAATTTCCTCACTTCCAACTATAATCACACAATATATAATAACCGGTCCTATGGCCGAGGACTATATTCGCCCTGCATTCACTAGCCAGGGAACTTCACCTCATACGCGTAACTTCCCCTATGATAGAATTTATAGAGGTGTGTATATACAATTTATCATTCACAATATTGTCTCATTTTAAAATATACATTACATTTTATCCCGAGCCATAAGTGTTTAATGCCATCATTATAATTCTCAATGTTTAATTATCTCCAATACAAATCACCATGAATTAACATTAATTCCTCAAACCATAATGTATGTGTAACAACCCGAGGTCTTGGAGACGATGATTTATTTATTTTGGGAGAAATAAATATTATTTTATTTGGAGAATAATTAAATTGGAAATTGAGGTCAAAATTTGGACTTGTTAGAAAGTGTGTCAAATGGCAATTCTGAGGGTACCATAGTGTCCGAAAGGGTCGAGAAAGTCAAAATGACTGTACTTGGGGTCTATTTGGGTTCCGAAATAATTTAGGACCATTTGACTCGAATTAAAGTTACCGGGTCATTTAAAGTGTGTATTATCATTTAAAGATGTGTATCTTGGGATTTAGGTCTTATTAAGCCTACGGGAGATATTTCTCCAAAGAGAGAAAGAGAAAAGGAAAGAAAGAGAGAAGAAGAAAAGGAAGGAGAAAAGAGAGAGAAAGTGGAGATTTTCGGCCAATACGCGATCTCAAGGTGGATTCATACCCTACAAACCCGAGGCAAGTGATTAAACTTGCTAAATAATTGTTATGTACCATTTATTGCATGATTTGTGGATTAAATTTGTGGGTTTTATGTTTAAATTGTTAAAACCTTACTTTTTGGGAAAACCTTAGATTTGTAGTGTATAAATGGATTTAAGGTTAGAAATTAGTTTATATGTGTTCTTGGATGAATATTATGATATGTATGTGATTGGGTTGAAGAGAAATGGAGAGAAAATGATTAAAATGAATTTTGGGTATTTTAGGCTTACAAAAAGAAGCCATTTTCGAGGTTTCTAAAGGGCCGAATCGATTCGGCCCCCTACCGAATCGATTCGGAAATATGCAGGTGCCCAGGTCTGAGTGACCGAATCGATTCGGACCCCAGCCGAATCGATTCGGCTTGAGACAGAGTCCCAGGTCTGATGACCCGAATCGATTCGCCTTCCTGGCTGAATCGATTCGCTGGGCCGAATCGATTCGGAAACAGGGCTTTTGTGGGATTGTTTTTCTAAGAAGAATTTCATCTCATTTTGTTCGAGGTTATCGATTGGGAACCTCTATAGGATATATTTGGAGTATGTTTTGGAGACTTTTAGCAAGTTTCCCTTATAAGAAATTTTGGAGTCATATTGACTAAAAGTTGAGGAATGCCGATTAGAATTTTGGTATTTTCTAAGTGGGGAAGCCCACCTTGATTGGAGACTCTATTGGGAGAAAACTATAAATTCATATAGAAGAATGATAATTACTGATAATGGATTTTAGAATCCAATCCCAAATGGGATAACTTTAAAAAGGTTCATAAAATGAATTGAACCCTATAACGGATGGGAATATCCTTATTAATGTTTAATTTGGGAGATGTCTCACACAATGAGAAATGTAAATTGAGGTGCATTAGGAAAAAGAACATCCTTAACTTAGAAAGAATTGAGAGACAATTCATAAATAGAAGCGACATGTGAGCTTCAAGTGAGAAATAGTATAGTTTATACTAAGTGGGGAAGATGTGTGAGATTTGATAGTTAGTATATAAAAAGAGAGTAATATACTAAACAATGATGTTAATCAAATTTCGCCAATGGGCGTCTAATAAATGAAAATGATGTGGCAGGTATACCTTATATGATGGCATATCTTTATTATGTGGGATGTATGTGTACCCTATATGATGGTATATATGCATGGTTAGGCATACCCTCTCCTTGCTATCATTGGGAAGTTACGTGCGTAGTGGGTGAGCATCCTGGCTAGATGAGTCGGGTGTGGATATTCCCCAGGTCATAGTCGTCCGTGGTGGTTAGTAAATGACATATATACATTTATTTATTTTGGGGGTGAGAGGTAGTGGGTATGTGTCGCTCTCACTTGCCGGTTAGGATCCATGACCGCTTCCCAGAAGGTCGTGTGCGTGAGTTGATCACGAGGTGGGTGTCGTTGAACCCCACCAGGTGGCCCCAGTTTGCTACGTATATGGGCTGCTGGAAGATGATAGCATCTGAGCCTGCGTCCTTCGAGTTATAGCTCGGTTGGATGGTTATTATTTCTTGTGCTTATACTTGGGTATCGAGGGCATAACGGACCTCAACGACCTACATTGCCACGATTATTGTATCGGGGGGTTCCTTGTTTGGATTTCGCTTCAGCGAGACGTCCCACGCACAAACCGCAGTGTAATGTAGGAACTTGGGGATAAGTTAGTCCTTAATGTTGATACTTATATATATATATATATATATATATATATATCACATATCCTGACAATCGACAGTGCCAGGAGTAGTGTAACGGGGGGTTCCTTGTTTGGATTTCGCTTCGGCGAGACGTCCGACGCATGAAACGCCGTGTACTATTGAGAATTGGGAATATTAATTAATTTAAATTTGGATAATAATTTGGGTTACATGCATCTTGCATTGAGGGCATAATGAGCCTCGAGGATCAATACGGTCAGGAGTAGTATAACGGGGGGGTTCCTTGTTTGAATTTCGCTTCGGCGAGACATCCCACGCACGAAACGCAGTGCCATGTTAAGAATCGAGAGGAGTTTAGTCCTTAACTCTTGATGCTAATAACTCATATATAATAATTATATATATTGTTTACTTTCCATATTAGGGCATCACTAGAATATAAAATTCTAGTAATTGAGAATGTTGATGTATTGTGTTGATGTGGTTACGAAATGATCATGCAACTTTATATGTTCAACAAATGAACATTATAAAGATAATTATAACTATTACACTAAAGATAATGTATATAATTTATAGATTATAGAGATAACTATAGATTGGGAGATAGGTTAGATGGCTTCACTTAAATACTTCGATTGGTTTAAGTTAGACTCCTCTTACCTAAATAGAACCGGGCATCCATTTGGAGATCACATGCATACGCTTAGTGCGCGCTTTAGTTGAGAGGTGAGCTGAATTATTATGGAGAGTTCGATTCCACCTTAATCATGTAATAATGTATTTATAATTATTATGCATTTTAATACACTTGCTATAAAATGTTTTTCAACTCGGGCTTTGACACGTTTATATTTTCTCCTCCATGTACATATTGTATTACTTCAGGTGTTCCTATGCAAGGATGCCTTTGATGTTCATCCGTTCAGTATTCGTGGAGCTGTGGAAATAGCGGACTGTCGCGGCATTTTGCTTTAGTCGATTCCTATATTTGTATATCTAGATTAGGATTCAGTTGTATATGGAGTTAGTATTCAAGGTGTTGTAGATTAACACTTTTATATTTCATTTCTCCGATTTGTATTGTCTGTTACCCGACAACATATTCGGGTATTTCATTGTACATTGTATTTCACTCTTGTATATATTAGAGTTTGCACTTATCACTCATCATAGTTAGATGTATATTGTTGATTGAGTTGCATTATTGGTTTTGTTGTTATTTTTAAATAAAAAAGTTTTAAAATTTTGAGAATCCACTTTTAATGACTTCGGGTAGTTAGCCTTATATTATTAGTATTGTCAGTTGATGTTGAGACTGTGCCATCTGAGATACCTGATTTAATGTAGTATAGGGCTGGCCACCTATTATTATTTTGAGCGGGTTGTCACAGTATGATATTACTTCAACCCAATTCTAGAAGTCCGCATTAAATCACTTTATTTCCCTTTTTGACCTAAACTAACTCATTTTATAAAAGAATCATTTATCTACTTCTAATTTAATTAACTAAATTAATTTCCAATCTAAGTCCCAACCCTCATTTCTAACTTAGGTTCTTAGATACCTTTCTACTAGACTCTAATACTCTACTTTTACTTCATTCAAGAAGGTTCTTAAGTACCTATCTTAAAAGAAAGAAGCTAGAAGAAACTAAGCATTTAAGGGTGAAAACAGAGGACCGGTCAACCGGTCATGAGACCGCGGTCGACCCCGCCTCTTGGGTTTTGCCTAGAAAGGAAAGCAGTAAGTTCATTTTGGAAGGCCCGATCGACCGGTCCTGGGACCGTGGTCAACCACGCTCTGAATTTATACATATCGAAGAAAGCAGTATGCCTCCCCCTTAAGGCCCGATCGACCGGTCCTGGGATCGCAGTCGACCATGCCTATCAGACCCATGATTATCTATTCTTCTACAATGCTAAATCTGAAACCTCGGCCCTTTATTTATACAATTCCTTCATTCTCATCACCCAACCACATAACCACAACAATTATACACCCTAATAAGTCCATATAACTAACTTAATCCATAAAACTCCAAGATTCAAGGGTTAAACATCCAAAATTTATCAAAAACCTACAATTTGTTCTAATTCTTCAATTACACAACTATCACAACAAATTATTCACATTAAATCATATACTAGCAAGTAAGAAACTTTCCTTAAGCTGAAATCTCGAATTCCTTTCCGGTAGAAGCAAGATCAAACCACAATTTCTTCTTTTCTTCTACTTTCTCTTCTTTTCCCCAAATTCTCTTTCTCTCTCTTTGTTTCTAGGTTTAGGAAGCATACACTTGAGAAATGAGAGGGTTGCAAGACTTCATCATGCCTTTAGCATTAATTCCCGTCTTGAAATGTTAACACACCATTAAAATGACTCATAACTACATAATTAAGTCATAACCTGTTAAAAGTGTCCGGAACCCAAAAATACAATATGGCACTTATTTTGACTATCTCGATTATTTCGGGACTGACCGCACCCTCTAAATTGGCATCCGAAATAATATAAATCATTTCAAGTTCCAACTTCATTTAAACCATAAATGTCGTTTAAAGCACAACGGCACTACAAAACTTAACATAATGCTATTTACATTCACATAACTGTAAATATGCAAAATATAGTAAATGCTATCTTTTAACTCACTTAAAATGACATTTAATCCATCATCCAATATTTTATATAATTACTTCACATGGTAAATTAATATAAAATAATTTACTCAAAATTAAGGGTTATTACAATAGCAGAACTAGTGGGGTTAAAAGGCAAACGATAAGTGTGAACATTAGTTGAGAGATGAGTTATATCTCAAGAGAGTGCGACACTAGATTAAATATGAAAAGGGTTTGTGCATATTTAAACTATTTCTTTTTAACCACTTGCTAATTATTTTCAAAAGGTTTTCTTGGGTTCTGGCCCATGTAAAAATATTTTCCAAAATAATTTTTGGTGTCCAGCCACAGGGACACCCATCTTGAGGACTCTTTGCAGGGATGCCTAGCTGTAGCTTTGCGGAGGCTTGCAGGATTTGATTTAGACACTTCACTTTATTCATTCCTAGTTAGGAACTTTATCTCAGTATTTCCTTTGGGCGTGTTTCCCATTCAGACTATTTAGTACTTTAGTTTATTTATGAGATTGTGATGAGATTATATTTTATTTACTTCAGATTGTAATTAGATTTATTGTTCTGGAAACCAATGGTTTATTCGGTCTTATTTACTTATATATTTGTCGTGGATTGTTTAGACTATTATTGTGTGTGGATGATTTAGTTAATTTATTTCAGTTTTATTTTCGCATGTTGTTAAGTTTATAACAAGATAAAATATGGCACCAGTTTAATTTAATATAGGTGGTTAGTAACGTAAATAGTTTTCGACAGTGATGCTAAGAATGAACCATATGCGATTCCTATTTATTTTGATAAAGGACTGATCAACAGTGATTAAATTAGGCGGGGTTTCACAGTCACGTCGGTACTTTTGTAATTTCTCAATTTTTGTACTAGTGAGCTTATGTGTGGGGTGGGTGTATGTGTTTTTTCCCAAGACGATTTTCACGTAAATCATCGTGTCCCTACTTTGTGTGATTTTATTTATTTTCTTCCTTGGTTAATTGCTATCACCTCAGAAGAATTTAGACGTAATTAATTAATCAATAAATTGTAAAATTGACCTAATTAATTTGGTCAAGAACAAATTAAAATCGATTATTCAATTTGAACCAAATTTACACTATTTTAATTAATTCGAATTTCAAATTAATATACTGAGTTGAGATAAATAATTGAACGGGATTAAAATTATATTTATTAATAATAGATTAATTTAATTTATATACTCCATAGGAATCCAGGGAATTTCAAAATCAATTCACGAACATCTAATTTCATTTGCCTAAACAATTTCACTGCATGACACGGGGTCTAACTTTTGGGAGGCATAACTTGAAAACCATTTATCAGAATGGGATCAATTTTTTCTGGAGGTTCTAGAGTCCGAACACTATATAAAATTATGAAATATCTCGTTCTAAGATCGTTAAGAGTTTCAAAAACAATAATTTTAAAATTGTGACAATCACAACATCATATATACAACACACTATAATGTGACATGAAAGTGATCAAATCTCTAAGGTTTAATCCGAAAAGAACTGCAAATGTATGATATATTTTTTTACCTCTTTCGTATATCCATAATAAACATATATTTGTTGAAACATAATTATCATATAAATTAAACGATACGGTAAATTAAATCCTCGAGCAATTGGTATCAAGGTAGGAATTTGACTTACACGGTAGTTGAGAAATCCATGTTGTCTATCAAAATCGTTTTAATCGGTTTAGGTTTTAATATTGAATGAATCTCAAATAAATGATAGACATGTGATCTAACTTTTTTTTTTTCTCGGATTCATAACTTTCATCCCTCCATTTTGGTATGATGCATAATTTTTAATTATACGTGTCTAGATTGTACGCTGGTTTATGCGTAGTTATTTTTCCGTCTTTATTTAGTTTCATATCATCAGGCCTGGTTGTAATTATTACATGTATTTTTTGGATTCATTTGAATCTACACTAATGGATGAGCGACAACCGAAAACAATTTTAGGGATGAATCAGATTTATCGGACAACAATTTTGACAGATTTATTGCGTGCATACTAGGTGACCTATTGACTTGGTAAGATGACACAATTATTCGTTGTTTAGGCACGAACAACCTCCCATGGTGTATTAGTGGTGGTGGCACGTTACGGGAAGACTTTTACTCTTTAGATTTTCTATTTGGATGGTTCCTTACATCGGAAGGATTCTTGGAGTCAAAATTTGTATGGGATAAGTAATTAGAGACCATAATGGAGAGGAACCCAACTTAAGGCTTCCTTATTATTTATGGACTATATCTCTTATTTTTCTTATTCTATTGTGATTTATTTAAATTTTATTTAATAAAGTGTGAAAAATAATTAATTTTAGCAGATCAATTAAATTGGACAACATGTACAAATATTATTGGATCTGACCATAGATCATGTTTTTTTTTAGATAATTGAATAATTGGTGGTTATTTTCTAAAATAATTAAATTTAATGGATTTTATATATTATTCAAACTTAATTAAATTTCTATAATTATTTTAATTTAAAATAATTTAGTTATTTTTGGATAATTAAAATAAGGAAATTATCTATTTTAATTTGAAGAAAAAAAGTGGAAAAACCCATTATTATAATTAGACAATTTAAAATTATACGTTATTCTTAGTTATATATATTCAAAATTATGGTTTATCCAATATGTGCAATTAGAAAAAAAAATTTAAATTCCCAATTATATATATATATTATTTAGAAAAATATGGGAATTTATAATTTTTCTACGTATTTTGGACATGCGAAATTTTGTGTGACATAAATTTTTTACGTTCGTCAGTTGGACTAAAATTTTAAAATATTAAAAATTTAACAAGTTATTTTGACATCCCTCACAATAATTTTAAATTAATAAATGGGATAAGAATTTTGTCACCAACAAATCGTGTGGTCTCCACTAATAATTTGTAGGCTTTCAATAATAAGTTAGTCCTCTAAAGAGAATACTAGTTATTGTGGTAGACCATAAAAATATTCTTATGGGTAATTTTCATTCATGTTCAAATTGTCGTCCCCCAAAGGAGGAGTTCATGTGATATGGGATAGTCTAAAATTATTTGGTGGTATATACTGAGACACAAAATATAGTAGATTATCCAAATACCAATGTTATTATTTTATGGAACCAAAGTGTCAGTTATTAATTTTATATGGCATGGTCTTTTCCCAGATGGTAGAATTATAGGAATTGACATGGGTAATGTGATTATCAATAATAGATCCTCCAAAAAGGAATGTTATTCAGACGGTGATTAAGATGCTAACAAAATATTTTAAAATGGTAAATGAACCAAATTTAAATTGAATTCAAAGTTAATTGATTATTATAATGTGTTATTTATTATGTGACTCTCGTTTTGTATGGTAACTCCAATATCCACTTGTTATCATACTCATTTATATATACTTTTTGGAATAATTAAAAGGATTGGATTTAAATTGTAATTAGTGTTGACAATAGAAGAATGCATGTGTTTATTCTCTCAATGTTGTTGTAAATAGTCATGTTATAAGATTAATATGACTAAATCTAGAATATAAGTGGACAAAGAATATTAAAATGATATTTTATGACTTGTTGGTCAAGCCAAATATATTGTAACATCAACATCAATCTATGTCAACTGCCTAAAATATGATAATTATTTCATATCTAATGTTTGATAATTTGGTCATATGGTTAGGTAGGTTACCATGGATGAATTTAACGGAATATTAATATGATTGATATAACTGTAGTTTTAAGATTGTGTTACGTAGGTGATTTCTCACTAAAAGGAACTAGATTTATAAGGAGGGGAAATTAACAAGGAAGCCCAATGTCGGTATTCTCTCTAACAAAGGGTTTTATAATTAAATCATATAAATATTCATGTTACTAAAATAAATTATTCTTTTTAACTGAAAGGTGGATAAAAGTAGAAGACGTTAGAAATTATTATGTCAGGATTCAGACAGTGGCTAGGACTCAAAGATAGTTATGCCTTGTTTAGTTGTCCAAAAATTATAAATTGGCCTATTAGCAGATTTACCCATTAATTGTGTTTGGTTTCATTAATGACATTATTCATTAATTGGCTCATTTTAGCTCCGATGCAAAATCTAAAATTCGAGCATTTCACTGAAAATATGAAATGCATTTATTTGAAATAGGAGCATTTCACATAAAGTTATTCCTGGTTGCTCATCCCTATTTGTAAGCTCTCTCTCTATCTCTCTCTCCCTCTCTATCTATCTATCTATCTATCTATCTATCTATCTATCTATCTATCTATCTATCTATCTATCCCTCCATTCATTTTTAACTTTTTTTTCCTGATAGGGGCTTAACATCAATTTCAGATTACCAAACATCGCATAAAATTGGATTTAAACTTATTTCAAATCCACTTATTTACAATTCGCTAATTCACAATGAAATAATTCATATAATTAAATAATTTGGGCAAGCGAACTGGGCCTTATCAATTGTGTGATCGCAAGTGAATTCACTAAAAGCAGTTAGAACACTAGTAAGAGTTAATAAGCTTATCTTTTTTAAAAGAACAAGGTTGATGGTTGAATAATGTTTAATGGTATGTTCTATGATAACATGGATTGTAGACACAAGAGACATTAATCATTGGTTTTCAAAAACCAATCAACTTATGATAGGTGAATTTATCTTTTACTAAAAATTTGCAATTGCAGATGGAGACATAAGTATCATTTTTTTAAGTAATGATTTAATTTTTAATGATTTATTATAAGTACCTTAAAAACGGAAGGAACTTTGATTCGGATTTTACTTTTTTATGGAAGGAAAAGTTTTTTATTTTAATAAATTTTATGTTGTTAATGGTAATAAACATTATATCCATCCTGGTCATATAATAATTATATAATAAATCATATATTCTATACATTGTAGTTTTTTTATGATATTCATGATTTATCACTAAAATTATGAGATTTTTCTCTGTATCCATAATATGTCTATAACACCAAGTACCTAGGTTATTTTATCTAAATGGATTCATAAACTAGTAGAATATGGGTTCTTGAACTCATCATAAGTTCCACTTAATGAATTTGGTTTACATGGAAAATGACTAAAAGGTATTATAGCTACAGAAATATTATAAATGGCTTATTATTATTGATGTAATTCTATAACTACCTATTCAGGAATTCAAGAATTACATATCAAGAGTACAAATTGTAATTCAAAAGACAATGCCACGAGTTACTTTTAGTTGCGATGTGTCAGAAAGAGAAGAATCGAGTTTCTCTCAGGCATGATAACATTCATTATAGATTATTCACAAGATATAGATATACGTATATCAAGATTATTTTCCAAGTTAGTTTTGTTGAATCCCATTAAAGATAGTTGACTACTTTCAAACTCAATTTTATTACTTTCTATAATGGGAAGTACAACACTTGTGTTGGGAGAAAACTCGACAATTTGGAACAAGGACAAATGTTTAAATCTATATTCAGACCATAATCCCATAAGCATTGTTTGGAACAAATGAAGGTTTAATAGGATTATGTCAACTTCTTTAATAACATCAGTATAGATGGGAAAATCATAAAGAAACGAGTATGGCCTTCTAAAACCTTTCATAGTGGGAGGATTTTCAATTCTCATAATGACGAAAACCATTTAAAGGCGTCATAATCTGTAGGCTTGTAAATGTGTAGCTTTACCAGAGTGAGAGAGTTTCTTTTTCTTGGGATAGTCGCCCATTATGAACCCTGGAAAAAAGATACTGAACCATGTAACTATAGTAAAGTATTCCTTTAAAACGATATGTTATTTAGTACCATATAGATTTAGCAAGAAAAGGTTAGACCCATCAGTTTCAAGTGAACACAAGAAAGAGAGGCAAACACGAGTATATTAAGTCCTTCAAGACTAGGCTTATGAGGATATGTTTTATCTTATCACTAGTAGCCCCATCAATGTCTTTTGAGGGTCTCTGTACCATTGTTATTAATACCTTTTACTAAATATGACAATGCAATCTATATAGTGTTTACTGTTTTATAAATAGATAAGATCATAATGAAGTACCAATAGTGCATGTTGTGTAATCTTAAGAAGTTCAGTTATGAGCTTATGCAAGCATCAGCTATGGAACATATATTTTTATCAGGTAATCAATTCCATGATTTTGATAAATGGTTGGATGTATCCGGTGTGTATAAAATGTGTGATAAAAAGCATGGTGGTTTTTGTAAATGTTAAATGTACAAATATATTTCCCGCCGCACGTGGTATGGGGATATGTTATTCACCAAATGTGTGGCAGTCCACCCAGATCGATATGAAAACATTAGAAAGGTTTGTTAGATTATTAGGAATAGCTCATCATTTGAATTAGTTGAACTCTAGATAACATTGGTTTTAGCAGAATATATAATCAAGTACCTAAAATGGATTAATGAATATATATATATATATATATATATATATATATATATATTTGGTTTCCATTTACAAAGGTAAGTAACTTATAGGTTAGTAACTCAAGTATTCAGTCAGTAGTAAGATTCTAGAAAGTGTGTAGTTCGCCTCGTATAATAAATTCTATAGAAAGTTATTGATTTTATTGGTTATATATGCATTAATTGACAATTATTAACCCTCTTACATTTTGTGAGAGGTATGGATGTTGTGGGAGACTTTTCGGATTATATACTAAAAGTCATTATTCATTAGTGAATTTTATTATGTCCATTTAAAGAGAATATTCACAAGCAATGTTTTCATTATACTATTTATATATTGATGCATAGGTGTCTTTTATTCCACATATCAGATGATTTGGTGTGTATACTTATACTTACACATAGAAGATCCAATCATCGATTCTTATAGCATATAAGTATGGATCACAATCTTAGATGGAGATGAACAAAAGATCAGTAGGATTGTAGCATAATATTTTAGTAAATCTATCTTGATTATGGAGAATGGTACAATTTTGTCTTAATGTGCTAGTACAATTTACGTATATTGAATGGGACCAGTTTGAGATAATTTTCTTTGTACTAACTATATACGATAATACACATCTCATGGTTATCAAGAGTGTTTAAACTTTTAATCAGGACATAATTGATGTACATTCATTAGTTATTCATTACCTTAACATTATTGAGTGAGATTCATTTATGGGTCAATAATCTTGGTATATTGGGTAATGGTGATTAGTGTATAGTGAAAGTTAAATATGAATGGAATCCACATCTCAGTATAGAGATTGATAATGCCCTCTTGATGTAGTATATAAGTTTTATTACGTCAAACCCAGACAATGGATTTAATTATTCAATATATCAAATAAGTTAAGCGGATGGTCCTAAGGAATTTATAAGAAGTCGATTAAATATACTTGTTACTAATTTAATTTAATTTAATTTACGGGTATTTCTAATCTTAACATGGAGATTTTTAAGCATTTAATAACAAGGACCTCGAAATTATAATTTTTAGATAATATGTTTATACCGTATTATTACCAACCAGTAGAATATAGCCACGTGGAAGTTCAAGCCGGTAATTACAACCGATAACATGATGAGCCATTTTAATATAAACGACTACACAAGAAATTGACACTTGTCAAGACCTTGAATGTGGGATGAACACTTAAATAGTGGTTATAGAGGCTGAGTGTATCTAGGTGGGAATATTGAGTTGTATAGACACCTAGCGATTGCAAAAGAAGTTGCATGAAAAAGGAATCTATAAATAAGAATTTAAAGGGTGCAAAAAACAAAAGAGAACTCCTTCAACAAAAAACTAAATTAATTCGTTTTACCTATTTTCTTTTTATTTCCTTTTCTTTTCTTTTCTTTTCATCTCTTTACAATTTTTATCTTTTTCAAAGTAGTTTGTAAGGTAAATTTACTGCAATTGTTTTTTACATTTTATGAAAATTTCCCTTGCATTTACATTTTAATCGTATTTTCATTTCCTAGTGTAACTTGCTTTACATGCCTTAATGTAACTGTTTTCTTTTACTTTGTTTACCTTACTTTACTATTTTACTTAGTTTGAATCTTCTTTTTATCTTTATTTCTGCACTTTACATTTGCTTCTTTAGATTCTAGTTAATTAGACTTATTTAGCATTCACTTTGAAGTCTTGCTAAGGGAAACATAAGTCTTCTTAATTGAAGCATTGATTGGTACATAGTCACCTAATTATTACAAGGCTAATATTGTCAATAGTTTGGCAAGACCATAATCTTACCTGGCATGCTCACATATAACCAAATACACAAACCAACCAAGTTAGCAAAAGATATTTTGGCATGACCACTGATACATAAGTGCTATATAATTGTTTACCATTACTAGAATAAGAAGAAATGACTATAGCAGTGAGAATGTTGGTGAAATTGGTTCAAACAGCCAATAAATCACCGCTATAAAGAAAATAGTGGTTGAAACCACCCAAGAGTTGAGACCAATTTCTCAAAACCAAGAGTTGAATATGAAAATAGCCCCAAAGGCTGATAATCCAATTGCAAAACATGTTGTAGGTGTGACCTAAAATTCCCACGGTCAATTAATACACCAACTAAACTCGATACTTGATCATTCTAGGAATATAATACAGAATATCAGTATAATGATGGCAATAGTAACTAATAGGTTGTCTTCTCTCCTTGTTGTAGTATCTAATGGTCAAGAATATGCATGACCAAGTTGTATAAATAATACCAATCAACCCAATCCCTATCACCCAGTACATTATAGGCCCAACACTAGTGAAACCAAGTTTGGAATAAACCTAAGGATGGGAAACTATGCAAACACTACTAGTTTAGATGTGAACAACACACTAGAGGGTTCAGGAACATCTAGCACTTACTAACTAATGGGTTATAGTAACTAAATAGGAAGAATGTCTATCCTAGAAGTAGGAATAACTAGGCTATACCATAATGAAACCGCTTTAGGTTTTTCCTGGGATTTTTAACTATTGGGTAGTCAGAAATCCTATGTTCGGATATGATCCCTGGGGTTAGGAAGTAACAGGAGATTTAGTAATTAACTCCTCTAAAGGATAAATAGCCAAGTTCCCCAGACATCTCAACTAATGACTTTCCAAACATAAAAAAATGTTCCTCCACGAATCTCACCTTCAATGGTACAACCAACACCCATAATGAACCAAAAAATTATCCCACTAAACAGGCAGTTACCTAGGGAGTTAGGAGAAATGAAATTATGGATCTCATATATGAGATTTGTGGACCGATGGCTCAGGTTTGTAGACTCTAGTATTTAGGAAACCAAATCCTGAATGGGTGGATAGGATTGAACTTCTAAAGGAATTTTAATTATGAACACTTTCTTTTTTCAGAAGATGGGAGTCAATCCATAGTGGAACATATATTAAGTTCATAAGTCTATGTGTTGATGAAGTAACTAATGAATACCTCAAACTATGTTTATTCTCTAGTTTCCTCACTAATGCAGTTTTCTCATGGTTCATAAGCTTGTCACCTAAGACTCTTCAAACTTGGCAGAAAATGGAAGATATGTTTCATGTGTAATTTTTCCAAACTAAACAAGATGTATCTATGACTGATTTGTCTAGGCTAAGTTAAAAGCTAAATGAATAAGAAACTACCTTCATAAATAGGTTTAAATGGGGTAGTAACAAGTGCATAATCATTTCACTTGAGTTTGAGTTTGTCGAATTGGCCCAAATAGGCTGGAATTTAGGCTTCGAAAGAAGTTCGACGCCATTGAATTCAAAGATTTGGCGGTATTAACTGCCAAAGTGTCCAAATATGAGGCATTTTTAGATGAAGAGAATAAGATAAACATATATTCTTTCAAAAAATATTATAAGGACCCAAACTTAGAGACTAATGTTGCTAAAATTATTGGAACTGAATACATAGTCTGCGAACCCTTAGTTCGAAATAACAGAGCAGCACTGTCTTATGACTTAAATTCAAAATGTATGATTAACAAATATTCGTTTGACATCTTTAAGGTAGATGAAATGTTTGATTATCTATTAAAAGTTAAAATTTTAAAAGTACTTAATGATGTGAAAACTCCAAGCATGAATAAAATAAAAGGAAAAAATATTGCAAAATGCATAAGGTTTTCTTGCATTCAACTAATGCTTGCTCTATTTTTCGTGACAGGATACAAGAGTTGATTAGCAAGGGGGAAATGATTTTTCCTGGAAAAGAGGGAAACAATATGAGGGTTGATGAAGACCCATTCCCCAATGTGAGCAAGATTTGGAAAAACATGCAATCTATTCAGCTGCCTCGGAATCAGGGGCATGTTGAGTTCAAAATGAAGACAAAGGTTGAATCTAAGGTTTAGAAATCTGAAGAAGTTGTTGACAAATATCATAAAGGTGTTAAAAACATGTGACTTTGGTGTGGATAATAGTATGCTCAAGAAAAATGGAAATGGTGGCTATACTGCCAAGACCCAAGGGTTATAAGATTAAGAAGGTTTTAAGGGGAATATCACGGGGAAACAATTATATTCACTAGACCCAATCCTCGGGGAAATGCAAAGACACCAAATAACTACCAATACATTAGGTCGGGTTTTAGTGGACCAAAATCATGCTATTATATGGGAATTTCAAGGCTTATAAAATTTTAAAATAAGTTACTATGGTGAAAGGGGTACCTGATTAGTCCGTTGCTCAAGACCGAAATGTTTCCCAATATTTCAACGAGATAATTAGGAGGAAAAAAATAGTTAATGCTCAATAGGTATCTCCAGGAATGTGGAATCAATGCAACCACCAAAATCGAAGAGAAGAGAGCCTACTAACGATATAGACAATCACATTAATAATCAATAAAACATTAGTAGATGACAGTACATGACATTATCTAAGAATGGCATTTTTTCACACTCACGCCTATTGTATGACAAGACTTATATATATGATATATCTCAAAAGATCCATAACCGCCTTCGATTATTACAATGCCCGATTATGGTATTAGTTGCTTTATCTCCTTTTTCATCAATTTTACTAACACATTACCATGTTAATTCATTTTGTTCTTCAATGCATTATACCATGGATTTATCAATTATCTCAATTGTACGATTATCAATAATTTCATTATATACCATTTAAACCCTGAATAACATATTCATATATACTAATTAATCATTTATCCTCCCAAAATTTATCAATTTCATATATTTTCATTTAATTCCTTTTACATCCTGAATTTAATCGTATCCCATTAATGTTTATCGATTTTCATTGTCTTCCATAAATGTCGCAATTTTTGCTTCCATTTCAGATGGTTTGTGGTCTAAGTCGAAGCCTCACCCTAGGACTTCGAACCCTTTCTTAAGTTTTTTTTGTATTCCTTTGTTAACACTTTTTCACTTTACATGAGGTCCATTTACTTGTTGTCCAAACACCATTTTTTTTTTTATCAAAACACTTAATATTTCGCCGCTCCATTTTATTTGCATAAATTCCCCTTTTTACTTGCTTCAAATATTCACTCGACCCGTAGGCCAATATTCAAGGTTAATACCACCTTGCCATATTTTTTGCACACTTGAACACATTTTTATCAGTATGTAATAAAAACCCCACCTCAAAGACCCAAAAATGACGAAAGACTATGCTATAAAATATGCATTAAACATAATTTCCTAAAGCTTCTTGAAAAAACCACACTTATAACTCCATAAAAAAACCCTTTTTATTTTCGCAAAATTAGCCATCTTCAAACTCCATGAAAAAGCCCCAACGATGGTGTGATCATGGTGAGAAAGGGTGTGGGACGTTCGTCTACAATATATATATATATGAGTTTTTTATCTTGTAAGAATGGCAGCTTGCGGTGTAAAATGGTGTATTTTATTCTTTGTGGCAAGGTTTTTAGTTGGGTGTTTTAGAGAGAAAGGGAATTTTTTTGTTGAACTAAAATTGTTCCAAGGAGAGAAAGTGGGGGATAAGGATAAGAGAATCCTTTTTGTGCTAATAAGGCTTTGATAAAACACTAAGAGAGCTAATAAAAATGTACCTTCTCGGCTATTTAACCATCCAAAGACTAAACAACTCAAAACATTTTTAAAAAGGTAGGCTGATTCAAGGTACAACCCACCACAGCCAAAGTATATATTTATTTTATTTAATTTCTTCGTACAGACCTCTTTCTTTAATTTTTTTGTTTGTTCCTAGATTCGAACGCACAACATCCTCTTTTTTGTGAATTCTTCGTATACTTATATCCCTACATGTTGTAGGTTCATCACCTATTCCCATATTACATAAGCCACAACACACAAACGTGTGTTTGTGTGTGTGTGTGTGTGTGTGTGTGTGTGTATACATATATATATATGCAGATAATTGACAAGCACAACTCCTAAATTCATATTTTTAACTCACTATAGATTACCTCTAATATTAATCCTAATAATGATTTTCAAACCATATAAAATACTAAATTATTATTTTATCCACAAGTATAATTTTCTCAAGATAATGTGCCCAAACATAAAACAACCTTTTACCCAAATATATTCTTTTTTCGTTTTACCCCAAAAGTGATATAAATCACTTTACTCAATTATTTTTCTTACAAGAAAAATATGATTTGAGTCCCTATGTAAAAATAACGTTTTGCTCAACAATTATTATTTAAATAAGATATTCATTTTATTTATTACCTTATGAAAACTTTCTCATTAATTAGTGCACACTAATTAACACTTTATAAAATAATGTTTAACGCAAAACTTTATGTAAAGACTTTATTATTCTTCGCATGCAAACCCATGCAACATCATGTCATCCACATTTAATGTTTGTAATGCACGTGTAAACCCATGCGAACCCAATCATGAATATATTTTACGTAAACTGTAAGGACACAAATTTCCACTTGAGTTTTATATAGTGTTGGCTCAATTATGGACAAAAACATTTGAGTTATAAGTTATATGTTCATGATATATTCTTCCAAGCCTATGACTTATTTGAGTTGAAGACGTAGCGGCCAGTATTTCAAAGTGAGGATATCAAAGTGCCGAGTTTACAAAGTGTCATGTCTCTACGTCAACAACAAATTGCATCTAAGGTCTCCAAATTTATGAATGATATATATATATATATATATATATATATATATATATATATATATATTTGTAGAGACTTGTAATACTTTTCTTGGGTGTAATTTTATTTAAAACGAATTTTATTTTTAGAAAGATATTTTAGAACTTTGAATAAAATGTTTTTGGGCTTAAAATGAAATTTGACTATTCTGTAATTTCGTTCGAAATTGTCGTTCGAACCAGAATGTCATTCGAACGAGTTTTGCCAATGATTTCTTTATCCCCAGTTTCTTTTTACAGAATTTAAACACTTCAAGACCATATTTTTTCAATTACTTTTCACCTAATTTTGAGAGCTTTAGAGAGAGAAAATTAATGTTTAGAAAAGTCCCTTTTGTGTGTTTAACTTAGATAGCCTAAATTCTTCCAAAACATAAAATTATACACCCATTTGTTTTTAGTTTAACATTTTAAGTATATCTACATATATATATATTTCTTGGAGTTTGTTTTGGCACCATTGATTCATCTATACCACAAACAAGGAGAAGTTTGGGTTTGATTCTATTTCCCATAACAGAAGAAGTCATGTTTTTACTGCGGCGTTCTCATACGGTGAAAGGGAACGTGTGTGGTTGACAGGTTCCAAAAGCTACATTGGAGGAGTCCAAGATTTCGGTAGAGTCCGGGATTATCGACTAAGAAGAGGATGGTACAAGAAGACGCGTCAGGGGCCTGAAGGAGTCGAGTCGAGTTGTGTAAGTCATCTGTCTTGTATTTGTAAAATTCCTCACTTAGTGGACTTAAGTCTAGGGCCGTCCAAGGTTTTTTCCGTTTAGATTTTCCTCGTGCATTACGGCGTAGTGTGATTGATTTATTTTATCTTGATATATCACCTAGATGCATGATTAGGATTAAAAGATAAAATATGATTTAAATCACTACTTATGTTTAATTTGGTGTTAAACTTAATGTGGGTAAGGTTTAATTTAATTTAATTCAAGTCTAAATAATTTAATTTGGTAAAATTTGGTTTGGCCTAATTTGCAAAAATGAATTGATTTGTGTAGGCAAATTTTAGGACTTGAATTGAGTTAATTTTTCTAAGTGAATATTTGTTAGTTGATTAATTTGATGTCACTTTTAGTTTTGTTTAAATTTAATTTGTAAGAAATTAAAATATATAAGTTGTTTATTTGTTTTATACCATCTTATTCCGCACTTTAGGAAATAATCTTGGATTAAAAAGAAAGAATTTAAAATTGGGGGTCCCATATTCCAATAAGTGGTATCAGAGTCGGAGCGATAATTTACTTCGTTAAGGTCCTTTTTAAAAAATTTGGTTAAAAATGAAATTTTCCCAATTTCTAAATATCCTATTTTCGATGGTTCGAATTACGCATATTGGAAAGCACGTATGCGTTCGGCACTAAAGTCCATAGACGAGAGAGTTTGGTTGTCCGTTTTTAACAGGTGATGTCCACCTACTTGCTTAATAGAAAATGAACTTGTCCCCAAACTCGTTGAGTGTTGGAGTGATAATGAACTTAAGTCCGCTAATTTTAACTCCCGAGGTTTAAATGCCTTGTTTAGCGCGGTCACATTCGATGAATTCTGACGTATCATGACGTGTGAAACCGCTAAGGAGTCTTCAGATATTTTGCAACTCACTCATGAAGGAACAAGTGTCATAAAAGTTTCAAAAATCCAAAACCTCACCACTCAATTTGAAACCATCAAAATCATTGAAAATGAAACCTTTGATGAATTTTATGCTAGGCTTTTCAATATAGTTAATTCATCTTTTAATTTGGAAGAGAAAATACCCAACGATCGATTTCTAAAGAAAATTTTAAGGTCCTTACCCGATAGGTTTATCCTAAAGTGACCGTGTTAAATTATTTACCAACTTTAGCCTCTACGAAACTAGAAGGACTCGTAGTTGATTTACAAACCTATGGACTAGACATGTTTTTCTCCAAAAATGAAAAGAAAATTGATAAGGGCGTCGCTTTGAAAACCTAAAAGGAGGTAAAGGTAGTTTCGGATGATGAGAGTGACATCGATTTCGATGAGATGGCTACATTTGCTAGAAAATTTAGAAAATTTCTTAAATTTAATAAAGATAATATTAAAAAGGATTTTAAGAAATTTGATAAATCAAAGTATGACAAAGCCAAAAAATTCCCTAAAAATCATAATGAAGATCTTAATAAGGATGAGTCAAATAGATTTTATGGTTGTGAATGGTATGGCCATAGGGATTTTGAGTGCCCCACTAAACTAAGGAGAGAAGGTAAGCAACCACTTTCCTATAATGCAACACTTAGTGATAGTGATAAGGAAGAGGGACCCGATTTCCCCATTGAGCGCAACTTTATCGTGTTCATGGCAAGTCATGTGAGCACCGATAATGAATCTTCCCATGAAGATATACATTTACATGACCCTTCTAAGGCCTTTGTTTGTGAATCCCCAAAAGATGATGGTAGTGAGAGTGGAAAAGAGAGAGAGAATGAAAGTGAGGAAGAGGTTGAAGAGAATGAACTTCAAATAGCTTTTAGAGAATTATATGAAGAATCAATTAAGTTAAAAATAACTAATTTGAAGTTAGAAGATAGTTTTAGGGAACGTGTCAAGGTCGTTGATGAGAGTGTGTTAGTTGATGATCTTAGGACACGTGAGAGAGCTCTTCGTGAGAAGCTTGAGTTTGTTGAAAAAGAGAGAGATAGTCTCAGAGGTTTAATGTGGAGTATGAAAAAATATCTTCTTAAGTTTGAAGAGAGGAAGAGTTTGCTTAAGTCTAGGATTGTAGAGCTTGAGAAGAAAGTGAGAGACTCAAGCAGAGTCAAATTTGATTTGGAGAGTCGTTCGGAGAAATTAGATAAAATCTTATGAATGGTCAAAATTAAAAATGACACTTGTGGTGTAGGCTTCGATACTAGTCATGACTTAACTCATAAAGCCAAATCAAATGTTTTGAGAGAATATCCTGAGAAAGCTTCTAGAGGTCAATCCTTAGGTAGCACTTTTCGACATGTCTTTACTTGTTCTTCTTTGGAAGTTTTGTTTTGATCTTAAAAGAATTTCTAGGAAATCCAAACGTGAGGTAACCGAGTTAGCCAAGATCCGCAAATCCCGAGATTATCACTATTCATTAGTTTGGGTTAGGAGATCCGACTTGGTAGCTTTACAAAATAGGATTTTTTTTATTCTCATTTTCTTTCACATGGTTCATCCCTTGCAAAATCTAAAGGTTGAATGCGTTAGTTTTGTTTTGCATACTCTAGCTTTTGTGCATCTTGATATATTCTCTTGCTAGTTGTATGCTTTTTTTTTACCATTTTCCAGTGTATAATCCATGTTTATTCACCTGCTAGAATTATGATTTGTGTATATCCTTTATATTTACTTTTATTTGTTTTGTGTCTTATTGAGAAAAATACAAAAAGATCTTCCTTTTTTGAGTTGTATTATTTATGTTTGTTTAAAAAATTTCAAAAACTCAAAAATATTTTTTTTGTGTGTATTTTAGTTTGACACACTTTATGTGGCATATACTTGTGTTTGAATCCCTTCCTTTTTCGCTTCCATGTGGCTAGAACTTTTGGTTAAGATTGTCAATCCTTAAAATGTTCTTTGTCATGCTTACATGGAGTAGTTGGATTTTGCATTGCTTAATGGATTCTATTTTTATATGTCTCTATTCACACATGCATGAGCTCATTTGAAATTTAATCATCACATGTATAATTAAGCTAAGTGAGATGTTCTCCCATCAATTTAGTCATCTACATTTTGATAAGACTATGGAGTATTTGTGCTTGTAATAATCATTTTCCCAGATTTAAAAAAAATAGAAAACTATGTTTATCTGGTGTAGTTGTTTATCGATATAATCGGGCTGCGAAAGACAAAATTACTTTGCATGAAAAGCCACCATTGAATTTTAGGCCTTAAAAATGTTTCATTAAAAAGAATATTTGCCAAGGCCAAAATAATTTAGTTAATATGTTCAAAAGAAAAAAGAAAAAGAAACATTATGAGGAGTTTGGTTGCATGTATTAACAGGTTTGCACAATGACTTTGTATCCTAGTTAAGATTTTATTGTCATGACTCTATTGGTTTGTAGAATCATTGAAATTCTAGGCTTATGTGCATTGTGTATGTTTGTTCATTGAGGTCAATTTATATTGTCACATGAGGCTATATCTAAATATGATAAAATTTGTCAATCAAATGAGAACTCCGTGAACATATTTTAAGTGATTGGGTCGAAATTTAATTGTTACTAGTTCACACCCCTACACATCCGTTTACCACATGTATTTGGACACATTTTTACCATTCGAGTTTGAAAAGCCTAATGTATTTTTTGTCATGCCTGGTGCCTATACTTATGTATATGTGCATGTGTGTTAGTGATTTTTCTTGTGTGTGTGTGTATATATATATATATATATGTGGTATTTTTCTTTTGTTTTTGAGTCCTTGCCTTGCTTGCTAGTCCTATGCTTTAATTCATAATTGGTATCTATCTTGTTGCAAAATTGTGTTTGATATCACATGCTTAATATTTTATTTTTAAATTGGTATCATTTTGCCACATCATAGTTGGTATCCTTTAATTTTGTATGGATTAGTTATATGTTTATTGCCCATATGCACTCATGTTCTTATAACTTCATGCACCATTACGTTTTACTAATTTTTCCATCTTTATATCCCTTATGCAATTTTTAAAAAAATTAGGGGAGTATTTATTTTAATTGGGGAAAAATGAGTAATTAATTAATTCTATATCCTTTGTCTATTCCTGAACAAAAAGGGGGAGAAGTGATTTCTAAACCTTTAGTTTAGGAGATCTATCTTAAGGGGATAACGTTATCTTCTTAGGTTGATCATATTTGATTAAGGGGGAGAATTAATTTAGGTGGAGTATTTATTTTAATTGCATTTAAAATTTTGATATTCCATATGCGTTTAATGTTTTGCTTAAGTGTGCAATAATTATTTTAACAGCAACTTTCAACGGAAAAGATAGTCATCCTTGGGTTTTGAGTCAAGCTTGTATTTTTTATTTTGGGTGGGATGTTTTGGAGTCTAGTTGAGCTTGATGGTCCTTTAGGATTTTTGTTTGGTTTTTGCTCCGGAATATCAAAAGGGGGAGATTTGTAAGGACACAAATTTTTAATTTAGTCTTATGCAGTGTTGGCTTAATTCCGGACAAAAACATTTGAGTTATAGGTTATATGTTCATGATATATTCTTCCAAGGCTATGACTTATTTGAGTTGAAGACGTAGTGGCCATTATTTCAAAAGTGAAGATATCAAAGTGTCGAGTTTACAAAGTGTCATGTCTCTACGTCAACAACAAATTGCTTCCAAGGTCTCCAAAGGTATGAATGCTATATATATATTTGTAGAGACTTGGAATACTTTTCTTGGGTGTAATTTTATTTAAAATGAATTTTATTTTCAGAAAGTTATTTTAGAACTTTTAATAAAATGTTTTTGGGCTTAAATGAAATTTTACTATTTTGTCATTTCGTTTGAAATTGTCGTTCGAACGAGAATGTCGTTCGGATAAGTTTCGCCAACGAGTTTCCCTTTTGAGCACTGACTTTTCATTAAAAATGTCGTTCAAACGAAATATCGTTCGAACGAAAAAGTTGTTCGAATGAGATTTCTGGAGGGAACAATTTTTGGAAGTTTTTGGCATTTTCTCACTACTTTGTCCCCACTTTCTTTTGACAGAATTTAACCACTTTGGAACCCGATTTTTTCAATTTCTTTTCACCTGATTTTGAGAGCTTTAGAGAGAGAAAATTAATGTTTAGAAAAGTCCCTTTTGTGTGTTTAATTTAGATGGCCTAAATTCTTCCAAAACACAAAAGTATACACCCATTTTTTTTTAGTTTAAGATTCCAAGTATCTCTACATATATATCTATTGCTTGGAGTTTGTTTTGGCACCATTGGTTCATCTCTACCACAAACAAGGAGAAGTTTGGGTTTGCTTATATTTCCCATAAAAGAAGAAGTCATATTTCTGCTACGGCATTCTCATACGGTGAAAGGCACCGTGTGTGGTTGACGGGTTCCAAAATCTATATTGGAGGAGTCCAAGGTTCCGGTGGAGTTCGGGATTGTCGACTAAGCAGAGGATCGTACAAGAAGACATGTCAGAGGCTTGAAAGAGTCGAGTCGAGTTGTGTAAGGCATATGTCTTGTATTTGTAAAATTCCGTACTTAGTGAACATAAGGTTAGGGTCGTCCGAGATTTTTTCCATTTGGGTTTTCCTCATACATCGCGGCGTAGTGTGATTGATTTATTTTATCTTGCTATATCACCTAGATGCATGCTTAGGACTAAAAGATAAAATATGGTTTAAATCACTACTTATGTTTAATTTGGTGGTAAACTTAATGTGCGTGAGGTTTAATTTAATTTAATTCAAGTCCAAATAATTTAATTTGGTAAAATTTAGTTTGGCCTAATTTGCAAAAATGAATTAATTTGTGTAGGCAAATTTTAGGACTTTAATTGAGTTAATTTGTTTAAATGAATATTTGTTAGTTGATTAATTTGATGTCACTTTTAGTTTTGTTTAAATTTAATTTGTAAGAAATTAAAATTTATAAGTTGTTTATTTGTTTTGTACCATCTTATTCCACACTTTAGGAAATTAATCTTGGATTAAAAAGAAAAATTTAAAATTGGGGGTCCCATATTCCAACATAAACTTTTCGTGATCACCTTACAAACAACGCATAATTGTCACTTTAATCACTTAATTAAAAGTCCAAATATTACAAAGAAAATGTGGGACGCATAAAGGTGGATGAATTGATACCAGAGGCATTGGAAGGAGAAGTCTCATTTGAAGCTTTATAAGAACTAGCTTTTGGTCCAATGGGACCAACTAAAAAAGATAAAATAGTTGATTAATGGATAGGACAGCTATTGATATTGAAAAGTCCAATGAGACTTTGACCAATGTGTTGTAAAAATTTAGAGAGTTGGGTGTGAATACAAAAATCAGTTAAGAAAAGACCATAAATTTGGGTCGATTATGTGCTCAAAGAAGATAGAGAGAATGAAACACCTCAAGATAGTAGTGATATAGAAAGTTCGCCAATAAAATATGAAGAACTCGTGGTAAAGAATACCAATAATTAGTTGTGGACCTTTTACATCATACAAGGATAGCTTTGCTTGAGAGTATAATGATTTGACTAGTTAAGACAAGAAATTGATTACTTTACTTAAGAATATAATGGGTTGCCTAGTTTGGACACGAAATTTATAATGTAGAGACTGCCAATCAAAGAATGATACAAGCCTATTAAAAAGTTTCCAAAAAAAAAAATAATTCCAGAAGTTACATCAAAAATAAGAGAAGATATTGAAAGGTTGTTGAAGGTTGGATTTATAAGATATTCCATGTATGTTGGACCTCTAATAAAATCCCAGTTATTAAGAAAAATGTAAAATTAAGAGTATGCATTAACTTCAAAAACTTAAATGCAACCATTGTAAAGGATAAATATCCAACGATAATGATAGACCTATTGGATGATAAATCTTTTGGTTATGATATCATTTATATGATTGAGGTCACTTATGTTACAATCAAATATGCATAGCTGACGAAAATGTGCATAAGACTTATTTTAGATGCCCTGGAAATATGGGGACCTTTTAATGGAATAATATACTATTTGGATTAATGAACTCAAGAGATACTTACCAAATAGGAATGAATACCATTTTCCATAGAATGGATTACACCTTTTTGTAGTGTTATATTCATTATATAATCATCAAATAAAAAATTACTAATTATATAATGCACCTACAAAAGTCCTTCGAAAGAATGAGACTTTATCAACTTAAAATCAATCCTTTAAAATTTGCCTTTGGGGTTTCTACAGGGAATTTCCCACGGTATATAGCTCACCAAAAGGGGATTCAAGTTGATAAGAACAAGGCCAAGGCCAAAATTGAAAGTACAACCCCCAAGAACAAAAAAATTACAAAGATTTTTGGGACAAGTTATTTTTCTTCGTAGATTTATATCTAACACAACAGGAAAAACTAAAGTATTTTCTCCTTTCTTGAAGCTAAAAGATCAATAAGAGTTAGATTTTAAGGAAGAACACGAGTTATCATTACAGAGGCTCAAGAGATACTTGGCTAAGTCATCATTTTTAGAACCTCCAACCACTGAACCTATACGATTTTGAAGTCCTATTGACACAATACTATGAGAAGCCTAAGGAGAAGACTGTTTATTATCTAAGTAGATTTTTTAATGACTGTTAATGTAGATACTCTGTAATGAAAAACTATATTTAACCTTGTATTTCGCAGCAATAAAATTAAGTTATTACTTGTCGCCTAGAGAGGTGTATGTCATTTCAAAGTTTGAGTTAATTAAATATATACTAATAAGGCTTATTTTGCATAATAGGATTGATAAATGGGTATTAGCTCTATTCGATTTTTTCTTACAATATGTACCTCAAAGAGCTATAAAAGTCCAAGTATTGGCTGACTCCTTGGTAGATCATCCATGTGAGGATGAGCCAAAAGGTGAATACGAGATAGGATACATATACCCAAGTCCTTGGAAGTTATGGTTTGATAGTTCGTAGACTGAAATGATGTCCAGAATGGGATAATTATCGAGTCCCCTGAACATATTAAAACGAAACATGGATATAGATTGGAAGAACACACATGTTGCATTAATTAAGTAGAATATGAAGTTATCATAATGGAACTAGAGATCCTTCGAAGCTGTAATGATTGTTAATAGAAATCAATGGGGATTCTCAGCTAGTGAGACAGTTAACTAGGGAATATAGATATGCCAATTATGGTTTGACTTTATATAACTATGTGGCTTTGAATTTAGTCTCTAAATCTGATGAGGTCACATTAAACTATGTTCTCGGGTTTTTAAATAAAGAGGCCAATGAAATGGATTAAAAAGCTTCAGGTTTTAAGTCTGCTGATAGAATTAAAGTAAAATTAAATTGAGTTACATTAGTGGAATCTTGCAATTACATCATAATAGGCGGCCTTTGGTTGAAATTGAAAATATAAATATTCATTGAGATTGAAGAAACCCATTAATTAAGTATCTAATTAACCCAAATATTAAAAGTAATAAGGATGTTAGGTTGAGAGCAACCAATTATGTTATATATGTTGGAAAACTATTCAAAAGAGGTGTTGATGGAATGATCCTAGAGTGCCTAATTAAAGATAAGGTTTAACAACCATTACCTAAGTCCATAAAGACATATGCGGGGCTTATCGACCTGGTCCTAAGATAGGTGGTTGTTAAGAAGACATGAATTTTATCGGCCTTCCATCTTAAAAGATGGCATTTATTTTACTAAAGTATGTCAAAAATTCCAATAATATGGCCCCCTAAAGCATGTATATGTTATTGATTTGCAATATGTGGTGAAACGTTGACCATTTAGAGGTTGAGCAGTTGATGTTATTGGTAGAATTTATCCCCCATTTTTTAAGTTGCACAATTTTTTATTTATAATAACATATTATTTTACCAAATGAGTAGAAGCTAATGCTTAAAATGAGTTACCTACAATGAAATAGTAGACTTCCTGCAAGATATTGTATATAGGTTTGGAATCTTAGAAACTATAATCTCAAATAGTGCAAGTATCTTTGAGTAAAAAATGGTGCTAGAATTTACTTCAAGGTTTGGGATAACTTTTACTGAAGAATCACCCTATTATGCACATTTAAACAAGCAGGCATAGCCTACAAATAAGGTGATTAAAAACAACCTGAGCAAAGTGATTGAAAAGAATCCTAAAGATTGACACAATTTGTTGTCGGATGTATTATGGGCTTATAGGACTTCTAAAAGGCTAAGTAATGGATTAATTCCATATTCTTTGACTTATCGGCATGATGTTGTCCTGCCAGATAAAATCACTCTAAATTCATTAATAGTGATAGCTCAAAATAACTGAGGGTAGAAGTCTATGATCAAGATATGCACATGAAATTAACAAATATTTAGCATGGGAAGAATCAAGTGCAACCAAATGAGAACCATGAAGTTTTAGTCCTAAAGCTACCAAATTCGACTTCCTAACCCAAGTAGGTGTGTAACGACGCATGGGGGTGGGGGGAATCGGAAAAAATTTATTCCTAAACTTTCTAAACTTTTGAGGACCATTATTAAGGTCATAGCAAAACTTTCTAAGGTGTTATTTTCTACCACAAAACGTGCAAGTGTATCGATGGTATGGAAAGTGACCTACATGTGGACCTTTTCTAACGTTCCCATG
This sequence comes from Sambucus nigra, assembly GCA_949130495.1. Classification (NCBI taxonomy): domain Eukaryota; kingdom Viridiplantae; phylum Streptophyta; class Magnoliopsida; order Dipsacales; family Adoxaceae; genus Sambucus; species Sambucus nigra. The sequence continues at coordinate 300,372,873 of OX422207.1, read as the reverse complement.
TGGCTCTCTCACACATGCGGGGGGAATGGAAATAACACTATCATCAAAGCCAATACCAACCCTACCTTTCTTAATTTGGACGGTGCCTAGCATCCTATCCAGCATCTCACTTCTAGCCTCCAAGTCAAACTAAACTCTAGATGAGTCTCTTAAACTCTCCTCCAACTCCTTAATCCTAGACTCAAATAGACGTCTAGACTCCTCAGACTCTAGCACCTCCTTTTTCAAGACCTCCATAAAACCTCTAAGGGTATCTCTCTCTTTCTTGACGTACTCTAGTTTCTCCCTAAGCTTTTTCTTCCATACCCTAAGATCCTCAATTAAAGCATCATTATTTTCTACGACACGCTCTTTCAACTTAGCTTGCAATTTCGAGTTATCCTTTTTAACCTTTACCGTCTCCTCAAATAACTCTCTAAATGAAACTTGCAACTCTCCTACATCGATCTCCTCATCCTCGCTCTCATCACCCTCACCCTCACCCTCACCCTCTCGTGAAGCACTCTCAACAGCCTCGGAAGTGTCACGTACATGAGTATCCTCGGGGGAATATATATCGTCGTCGCTCACATAACATGCCATAAACACAACAAATTTACGCTCAATGGGGGAATCCTCTCCTTCTTCCCATTCACTATCACTTAAGGTGGCGTTGCTATCATTTTCTTGCCCTCTTTCTTAAGTTTAGTAGGACACTCAGCTACTTTGTGACCATACCCCTCACACCCGAAACACCTATCAAACTCATCTCTCTTAGGTTTCTCATTCTTACCCTTAGGGGTAGACTCTACCTTGCTGTTCTTGAATCTCTCAAACTTTTTAGCATCTTTCGATTGCTTATGAATTTGAATAAATTTATTGAACTTTCTTACCAACAAGACGACATCCTCCAAGTCGAAATCGGAATCGTCATTCGAAACTTTGGTTTCCTCCTTCAGGGGTTTCAAGGCAATGACCGTTTCTTTCTTTGGCACTTTCTTGGAGGTAAACATGTAGAGTTTATAGGTTTGCAGGTCACCTATGATCTCCTCTAGTTTTGACGAGTTAAGCATACCAAGGGAATTCATAATTGTCGCTTTCGCATCAAACCTACTCGGCAACGATCTCAAAATTTTCTTGATCACTCGATTTTCAGGAATCTTCTCACCTAAGTTAAACGTTGTGTTAATAATAGTGGGCAACCTAGTGTAAAACTCATCAAACGTTTCACTTTCTAACATCTTAATCGTCTCAAACTGTGTAGTGAGATTTTGTAACTAAGACACCCTAACCGTGCTCCTTCCCTCGTGAGTGAGTGCTAGTGTATCCCAAGCTTCTTTCGAAGTTTCACAAGTCGTGATATGATTACACTCTTGAGGTGTGACATGTGAGGAAATAACATGGAGACCTTTAGAGTTATACTATGCAAGCCTATGTTGAGTCTCAGTCCATGACTCAACGGGTTTTAAACTAGTGACCTCACCCTCGCGAGTGACAGGTGGTGTCCAACATTTTTCAATAGCCAACCAGACACGCTCATCAATGGATTTTAAAGCATTTTTCATTCTCATTTTTCAATAAGCATAATTAGTGCCATAAAAAATAAGAGTGCGAAAACTATCATAATTTCCAAAATTCATCCTTACAAGCAGTAGTGATCAAACACAATAAAAATACATTTCTAGCTCTGATACCAATTTGTAGGTCCCCAAAATATAACTTTCAATAAAAAAACTTTTGCTTGAGCAGAATTTTGTTAAGGATGAATGCAAACCAACTTTCTCTTTTTTTAAAATTCTTTTTCAATTTTATCAAACCAAGTTGTGACACAAATTAACTTAACCACATTTTATCTTGTTTAACCCTAAGCATGCAACTAGTGATTAAAGCAAGTAAAATAAAGTAAAGCAATACTCACAATGCCGATGTACGAGGAAAAACCCAATCGATAAAAAACCTCAGACGACCTAAGCCAGACAAATACTATAACAATGGTTTTACAAAGTCAGACGGTAGTCTTATACAATGACTTGATCCACCCATGAGACTTGACGCTTCTCTGATCTTCTACCAATCTTCACATTGTCGACACAGAAATTAACCTTCTTCTACGATACTCATCCACAACAGTTGCCTCCACGAATGCCTCGGTATCCACCGATACGGCCATATGTCGTCTACGATGTTGAAAACGGTATCCACCGAATATTCAACACAAAACTAGCAATGGATCTTCAATAGAGCCTTAAACTTGGTGACGACAAGATCATAAGAACATATGATAATGAAAAGCTCGGATCTTGAAACTCTAAGGATGTTTTATAGTGAAAACACTTAGAAAAATTTGTGCAGAAACCTTTCTGTATGGTAAACTATTTTTTGCATTGCACTCCCTTCGAGAAAACTAAAGGCGGTCAGAAATCTCGTTCGAGCGAGATACTGCGTCATTCGAACGACAACAGCTCTCGTTCGAATGATAGCTTTTGTCGTTTGAACGACGTCACCTAGATTAGAGTTTTGATACATCCAACTTTGAAAACAAAGTTTTTCTTAAAACCAACTCTTATCCAACTCTAATCCGTCCTGATTTGATTAAAACAAAACATTTAAAAATAATTTCTTTTAAACATTTTTTTATTTTTTATTTTCCTCGTTAAATGCGTTGCCTCAAAAACTCCTAAAATTATATTTTTGTTAAAAAAAACATTTAAAGCTCCACTCCAACACTTTGAAAATATTTTATGAAAAATAATTCCAATACTCTAAGTGCATTATTAAGGTACTCTAAAATGTAATCTTACCAAAGTTAACCTTACGGAGGTTGTTTATTGAAAAACCTTGATTATTCGGATCCGTGTTGATGTGAATTTGATCTTGAACTTCTTTGGTGGTGTGGCGGTATACGACATATAAATTGATAACGAATAAAAATGTCCTTACAAATCTCCACCTATGCCTATGCCGGTACAAAATGAAAACATCCGAATTATCAATCAAAATATGACCTATACAAATCTACCCTCCCATGAACCCAAGAGTGAAAAGGTAAATGACAAGTCTTCAAACTTTTTCAATCTTCAACAAACTTCAAACAATCTTTGTCATCATCAGGGTGTGCAATCCAAAAATCTTCAATTGTACCTACACACATGAGACAAAGCAAAAACCTCATGACGTATCGAGTTTGAAATGATATAAACATAAAACATGTAAGCATAATCAAATCTCCCGCATACTTAAACTCCACCATAATATCATAATTCATTCTCCCCCTTTTTATTTTTCCGAAATAGACAACGAAACGAATAAAATAAATAAATAAATCAAATTGGGGTGTCATGGTAAACAAGGAAAACAAATATGACAAACGTGCTCAATGTAGGATATGCTAAAAAAACTACACAAACTATTTTTTATTTTTAATTTTTTTTGTACAAAAGTGTTACAAACACACACTATGAATTCATACTAAGATAACCAACTCGTGGAAATAGTATGAATGGGTGTGAACAGATTCGATAGGAAATAAAACTCAATCACGTCATATGTGCAAGAAGCATATTGTGTATTCCTAACGAATGAGCATCAAAATCCTTCTTAGGTGTAAAACTGCTGAATTTAGATGACATGTTCTTAAATCAAAATCAACAAATCAATGTCTAAATGATTTTCACACCAATAACCTCTAAAAACTTTTTAACACTTTTTCAAGACTTTTTAATGACGTGCAAAGCCATTTTAATTCTCCAACCAAACTCCCTCATATATATTTTCTTTTTGAGGTGATGTAAATTCTCAATCATTGGAAAATTGGTGAATAAAGCTAATGACCCCTTTTTGGCATAAATTTCTTTTTATTGCCTTTAAAGTTTTTTGGGCTCTTTTAAACCTCTTTGGACCTCGAATAATTAAAATGCCTCAATTTTTAGGTCCAATTAAACGGTGGATTAATCGCAAATGATATATGTGACCTTTCGTAGCCCTTCACCATTTTTAAAATACACAAAAACTCACGGCAAATGGTTCAAAACATGCACATGTTTTATTATCTTGTTTTATCGCATTTGATTTGTTTTAATAGATAGAATTGAGATGAAAATATGTAACCAACATGTGATTCGACAAGAAAAATATTCAAACAAATTCGTTGTCGTGTGCATTAAAGGAAATAATGAGTCAATCATGTAGGTAATACCACTTAATTACATTTTAATGACTCCAAACACTATAAAGCACATGAATGACATGACTTTGGAACACCCCACCCGGGGAGAGCGAACGGAGCGCTACTATCGATAAAACTAAATCAATTCCACAAATAACAAGGTATAGAGCATCTAATTCCCACAATACAAAACAACTAATCTCAATCTTCAAATAAATACAACAAGTCTCTCGAATTAATTACAACAATCTAACTATATCGAACTAAAATAAATCTCCAAATGCTCTATACATCAAAATAATACAATCTTCTCTCTTGTATTAAAATTCTTCCCAAAATAATCCACGCTAAAATCCATCTCCAATAAATCCAAAGCACCCAAAATACGTGCTAACCTAACACTAAAAGAAAATATGGGAAAGTACACAATACGACAGGAAGATGCTCAACAAATATTAGCGGTGAATAAAACGTCACAATATGAATACGAATATTCAAATCAAAGTGAATCTCATAAGCAATTATATGAATATAATTTCTCAAGAACACATTAACCGGGTCACCAGGCCTCACCACCGTACCGCACCTATGCATTTTTCTAGCATATCCGGAAAAAGGAATATTAGAAGGTGCCCAACTTCAGTGCCATATTAAAATCTCATGAAAACATACTCAACACCAAATATAATACCACATAAATCGAAATTAGATTCCAACAAATATTTTCTAGAATTCCAATGAATTTAAAAATTCAAAATATGAGTTCAAATAAACATGAAACCAATGGAATAACACTCCTGAGATTACAGAGCATATTGTGTAAAATCCCATACCTTAAACCACCAACAAGAACCAACACAAATTTTCCTAGAAAAGACAGAATACACCATCAAAATCTGCTCCAAGACTCATGAAAAACTCCTCCAAGAATCAACACCAAAACAACCCCAAGAATACCTCAAAAACCTAAGGTTGAATGCATAAATCAAAGGGCTTGTTTGTATATAAAATAGAGGAATTAAAAAACATGTTTGCTGCCAAAAAGTTGTACCAAAAATGGTCACCCACGACCTTATTTTATAAGGCAAAAACACAAGAGTTGTAACCAAAACAAACACCTAAAAAAACTTGTTGCTCGTGTTTTCTAGAGGGGTTGATCGATCGACCCCCAGGCATCGATCGATCGATCATGCCTAAAATCTGACAGTTCGCCTTGAAAAATTATAAAATTAATATAAAATCCGTTTTAACTCCGTTTTCGAAACCATTTGAAATTCTCGACTTTAAAAATAATAATCAACATATTTGAGCAATAAAAATAATTTTTCTCAAAATTTATTTTTCTTCTTTATTTTGAAAATACCCCAAAAATTACGCGGGTTGTTATAGACTTATTGTCTTAAAACACTATCAAATAGTCACATGGATAAATGGAATGAAATTGTGACTCGGTCATCCTAAATGGCAATTCATATATAGTGCTAAACAAAATACAAAAATCTTTTTGGATTTTTTAAATTTTTTCAAAATAAAATCTTTTTTTATTTTTCAAAATTTTTCAAAAATAAAAAAAACTAATACAAAAGTACACATGTTATAACACTAGCAAGAATATATCAAGGAGCACAACTAGTGTATGACAATCATGCAAACACAATCATCAATATGATATGGTAAGAGAAGAATCATGTGCAAGCAAACGAGAATCAACTTGTCTAAAATCTAGTGCCTCTAAAAGTGATTTCCTAACCTAAATAGATGTGAAACGTCGTGTGGGGGTTTTAGGAATCACGGGAACACTAGACATAAAATTCCTAGGACCTATTCGAAGATTAAAACAAAAACTCCTAAGGTGTCCTTTCCTACCACAATGTGAACAAATGTAAACGAGTAGAACGACACCTGTGGGTTGACCTCTTCTAACGTCCTTGGGATTAATTGACCCTCCAAAACACATATTGGTTTTCGTTTGCAACGGAAGCATTAGAACAAGACGATCCATTACCATCACTATCAAACCTACTTGAATCGTTTAAATCATTTTTCAACTTCAAAATATTTGATTCAAGCAATAAATTAGACTCTTCCAAAGATAGGGATTTTTTTTCAAATTATCAATTAAACTTAACAGTTTATCGCGCTCACCCTCAATTAAAACAAACTTATCCCTAAGAGTCTTTTCACGTACCATAAAATCATCGATTAATTTTTTATCCTCGACGGCACAAAGAATTCTTTAAGTCCACCAATTCTTTTTCTAACAATAGGACTCTATCATCGCTATCCTTTTTGGACAATTTTAATTTTTTGAATTACTGTCCAAGTTCACAAGTTTATTATAAAGGAAATCTCTGTGATTTTGAGTAGTTTGCAAAAGTTCCAAAATATTTTTCAACCGATTTTCAAGAAATTCAATTTTTTCGGCAAACTTTAAATTCAAAGGAGAATCCATCGAGAGACAAAAATAAGCACATGAGTGATGAACACAAATAACCACCATAAAATTGCACTACAGGATATACATAGTAAATTAGTGCAACAAGCTCTGATATCAATTTGAGAATGAAAAATATTAATTGCCTCAATAGTTTTCACAAATTCTCTAATTTTAAAAAAAATTATTTCAGCCCTAAAATATGCAACTATGTGTCAAAACAAATCAAGTAAGCATGCGACACAATAATTCAGGAAATATCCCTGGGGCCAAAATCTTTATTTCTATAACTTTGACAAGTTGACAAGACCATTGACTTACATACAACCTGCTAATTGCCCACAAGTATAACGCACGGTGTCTTCATTAAACCTTCAAAGCATCGGCTAGAAATTAGCAATGGTTCACACGCAGTTATACCACAAGGACACGCAGTCTTTAGGAAAGAATAAACACACAGAAGATCCTCAATGACATGCAGTCATAAACTTCATAGAGACTCACTCCATAATATCACGCAGCTCTCGGTTGTAGAGATATCCCCACAAAGGATGAACAATAGCAAATTATGTTCTTTGGGTTCCAAAATAACCCACATAAAGATTGGGATTTATTTGTGAATTGTAAAACAAAAAGGTATTAAAGACCCTAAAAGGAGAAAACCTAATTTTGATATTTTTGCAGTTTTTTGCATAATAAAAACGTCAGGCCTCTCAATGAAAACAGAGTTAGAAAATCCTATTTATAAAAGACTTAAGGCGGTGGGTCGCTCAAACGAAACAACATGTCGTTTGAACGAAATACATTGTCGTTTGAACGACAGGTATACTTCGCGTGACACGCTGTTGTTCGAATGACATACGGTGTCGTTCGAACGACCTATCAAATGAGATTTCAGGCCATGATTGTAGATAATTTTGATACGAAAGCGCGACTGCCAGTTTTGTATTTTTCTGATTGTTTTTTAATTAGTTATGATTTTTCTTTGGAAAGGTGTCCGAGAACAAAAACTTTGAATAGAATGGATTCAAAAAAAATTAATAAAAAAAATTTAAACATTTTTTTTCTTTTCCTCGTTAAATGTGCCGCCTCAAAAACTCCTAAAATTATATTTTTGATAAAAAAAACATTTAAGGCTCCGCTCCAACACTTAGAAAGTATTTTATGAAAAATAATCTCAATACTCTAAGTGCATTATTAAGGTACTCTAAAACGTAACCTTACCAAAATTAACCTTACGGAGGCCGTTTGTAGAAGAACCTTGATTATTCAGATCCGTTTTGATGTGAATGTGATCTTGAACTTCTTCAACGGTGTAGAGGTATATGACATATAAATTGATAACGGACAAAAATGTCCTTACAAATTCCATTGTTGATTCAGAACTTCATGTTCTTGTGAGTGTCTGGGAATATTCATTCCAGATTTCATTGTGTTTGTAAGTTGCAATTTATTTTACATTGTGAAATAAAAGGTTTTCCATTTTGGGTTTTTTCCTAAAACCTGTGTTTCAGAAATTTATTTATGTTGGTTTGATTTTACCCACATAGATGTATGTTTTAGGGTTGAATTAATTTGGTTTAAAAATTGTCTCTAATTTTACAATTGGAATTTGCTAATTCGGTTTTATCAATATCACATAGCTTTCTCAAATTGGTATCAGAGATGGTTTCTCTAATTTATGGAGTGACCCTGTTTTTCGCAAAATTTTGTGATGTTGATTTTTTTTAATCTGTTTTTCAAAAATTTCACGATGTTTTCAATGAAGAACTTATATAATTGAACACCCCTCTTTGTTGGCACAAATCATAGTTTTGACGATCTAAATAGTTTGAATTTGACGTTTGGGAAAAGAATTAATGTTTTGGAAGAAGAAAATTGTTGTTTTAAATCCGCTATGGATCTTTTGCAGACGGTTCAAAATCAAAGAGGTTTTTATTGAGAGAGATTTGTTGCTTTGGATCATGACTTTACAAAATTAGAACTGTCTAAAAAGGAGAGTGATGATAGAGTCCTATGTTTAGAAAAAGAGTTGGAGGACCTTAAAAAATTTAGGATTTATGTTTGTGCCAAAGAGGGTAAAAATGTTTAGATTAATGCTTTTAAGGCACATGAGAAGACTCTTAGGGAAAAGTTTGGAATGATTGAACATATGAAGAAGGAGTCCCTTAAATTGGAAGAGTCTAATTCTTTACTTGAGTAAAAACTTTTGAAGTTGAAAAATGATTTAAAAGACTGAAGTAGTTTGAGTAGTTACTCGTCTAGTTCTCATGGTTCGAGTGTCAAAGACAAGATCATTGTTTATTTTAGAGGGTCAACCACATCTATGGACCATGGACGTTAGAAAAGGTCAACCCATAGGTAACTTTCCTAGAGTTTTCACATGTTCACATTATGGTAGGAAAGGTCACCTTAGGAATTATTATTTTGATCTTGGAAGATGTCCTAGGAAGTTTATGGATAGTGTCTCGTCTGTTCCCATAACCCCTCGAGTTAGGTTCACACCGATTTGGGTTAGAAAATCACTTTTGGAGACGTGAAATGCTAGATTGTTTGGGTCTCACATGCTCACACATGATGCTTCACATGATATTTCATATGGTTAAAAACTTGCATGGTCTTTTTTTCATACGCTAGTTGTGCTTCTTGATATATTCTTGCTAGTGTTTTGACATGTGTACTTTTTTTATAAGATTTGTGTTTTTGAAAAATTTTGGAAAAATACAAAAATATTTTTTATTTTTTGAGAAAAATTTAAAAAGTCAAAAAGATTGTATATTTGATAAAAAGTTTGAAAAAGGTAAAAAAGAGTTTTGTATTTTGTTTACACCGTTTATGGATGGAAATTTAGGATGACCAACTCACAATTTCATTCCATATACATGTGACTATTTGATAGTGTTTTGATATGCGTCATCATTTCATTTTTATGATTTATAATGTTTGGAGTCATTAAGATGTAATTTGATATTACTACCTACATGTTTGACACTTAGTCTCCTTTAATGCACACTTGCACGGATTCGTTTGATTATTGTACTTGTCTATCACATGTTAGTCGAAGTGTTTCCATCTCAATTATGTCTTTAAAACGAACTAAATGCGATAAAACTTGACAATGAAAGTAATGCATAAGAACTATTTACCATGAGGATTTAAATTGTAAAAAATGATCAGTGTTCACGAGAAGGGGCTGAGAGAGTACAAAATTAACTCGTCGTGAAAGCCACTATTTGAAAAGAGCCCGAAAAAATTTAAAGGCAGTAAAAAGATATATATGCCAAAAAGGGGCCAATAGGTTTAGATCACCTTAAAATAAAATATAAATGCATCATTATTTATGAGGGTGTTCATATGGAAAAGTAATCAACGGGTTTGCAAGTCCTAACAAAGTCTTGAAAAAACATTACATAGTTTTAGACGTTATTGGTGTGGAATTATTTTAGACTTTGATGTGTCTATTAGATTGCGTCAATGTCATATAAATTCACAATTTTGACACCTAAGGATGATTTTGAGATCATTTGTTAGGAATATCCGTATTCATCATGCACATATATTATCTTTGATTGCATTGATTTTTCTATCGAATTTGTTCACACCCATTCATTCCGTTTTCACGATTTGGTTGTCTTAGTGTAAATTCATGGTATGTGATTTTTGTAAAATTAGTTTTGTATTTTTGTTTGAAAAAATTGAAAAATCAAAAATAGTTGGTAAATTCTTTCAAGGATATACTTGATGACCGTCCTTGATGATCGTATTGTTTGCTTTGCTTGTCATGACATTTCATGCATATTTTTTATTTATTCTCTTCCTTGTCTATTTCAGACAAATAAAAAGAGGGAGAACGAATTATGATTTTATGGGAGAGTTTTACATTATGGGGAGAATTGAGATCTGATCTTTATTTGATTTATGTTTATCTCATTTCAAACTCGATACATCACGAAGGGTATTTGCTTTGTCTCATGTGTGTACGTACAAAGATTAATGAACATATTTTGCACACCCTGATGATGAAAAAGAAAATTTGAAGATTTTGAAGTTGAAGATTTTGAAGAAAAGTTTAGACTTACATTTTTAGCACCTTTTTAGTTTGGGGATCATGGGAGGATATTAGATTTGTATAGGCAGTTGATTTGATAATTTGGATATTTTTAGTTTGTACCGCCATAGACTAGGGGGTGATTTGTGAGGATATATTTTATTAGTTCTAATTTACATTAGTGTATATCGTATACCGATACAACCATCGAAGATTTATTCAAGATCAATCATGCATCGAGAAGGAGCCAAATATCAACATTCTTCAATAGAAAAGCCTCTCCGAGATGAATTTCGATAAAGTCGTATTCTAGTCCCTGTACGGTCCATTTAAAGTGTTGGGATATTTGTTCAAAGTGTTTGAAAAAAATTCTAAATTGTTTTTAATCAGTTGAGGCATTAGGTTTTATCAAATGGTACATTTTTAAGTGTTGAGGCGAACATAATTTGTCGCTCCGATTATTCGAGCAACATTGCCACGTTGTTCAAACGACATAGGGATGTTGCGCGATGTCATTCAAACGACATTGCTTCACGTTCGAGCAATATTATGACTTCATTTGAGTTATCTATCGACTCAACTTTTTTATAAATAGAGTGTTAAATGAGTCATTGTTTCTTAAGAAGACCTGACGTTTTTCATTCTGTAGAAAACGCACAACAACATAACACTTTTGTCTTCTTCAATTTACGATTCAATCCTTTGTTTTTTCAATTCACGAAAATCCCAATAGTTTAGTGAATTGTTTTGGAATCTAAGATATGATATTTGCTGGAGCTTCTCTTGTAGGTAATATTTCCTACTGCTAATCTAGGTGTCGCTTGAGGTAGGTGTTGGGCTAACTACGATTGAGGCCTTTGGGAGTACTCATGGATGACCCTTGATGTCTTGTGGAGTTGCTGTGGAATTCCATTACTGATTCAGAACTGCATGTTCTTATGAATGTCTGCGGATATTCATTACAGATTTCATTGTGTATGAAAGTTACGGCTCACGAGATTAATAATAAAACCTCTCTCTCCCTCTCTCTCTCTCACGTAAACCCTAATTAGGGTTTGCATGGCAGCCCTTACTCATCCTCCCAGCATTGATCCACAACCCCCTGATATTCAAAAAGCATGGAGTCAAACTTTTGCATCAATAGTTGATGAATCATCCTCTATCAAACATGATCTTAGTCTCAAATATCCTTCATATTTCAAAGGGGAACCGGCCATTTTATTTACTCAGGAAGATATTGACATTTTATCGAAGCCCTTTGGTGAAGTTCTCTCATGGCAGGCCCAAAAGTTGTCCAAATATTTTTGTCTCAAAATTGCATTCAATATTTGTCTATTAAATCATAAACATATTCTGATCAGGTTAAACTCTGAGGAAGATTACTCACGAATGTGGATGCGAGATAAATGGTATGTGGGAAAATTTCCTATACGAATTTTCAAATGGACTCCAGATTTCAGACCAGATAAAGAAAGTAGTGTGGCACCTACGTGGATTTCTTTTCCGAATCTACCTCTCCATTTTTTCTCAAAATCGTCTTTATATTCCATCGCCTAACTCATTGGAAATCTGTGACACCCTGCCTAATTAAATTCCGGGTGATCACTCCTTTATTAAATTAAAATCAAGGTGAACAGTTGGTTCATTCTTAGCATCACTGTCGAAAAACAACTTTTCCAATTTAAACACCTTAAATAATTAAGCTAAGTGTCAAAACCATTTTAGACTTTACTTTCCAAATTTTATCTTATATAAACCAACATTTAAAACTTTGCATAATACACAATTTAATAGTCACACCACGACGATCCTGGAACATACAATCCAAATAATTAAACATTCAACTAGTTAAATCCAACATTTAATACTTTAAATGAAAACATCCTGGCAATAATAAATCCCAAAGTGAAAGTACTGGAAATAAATGGATTATAATATCCAATAAAACAACTGAATAATGGAAAGGGCGACACGAGCCCAACTGAAATAAATAGTGCTAAGACTGGAATAAAATGAATGAAGTCGTCTAAGCAAGAGGCCTGCAACTCCTACCTAAGCTGCAACGCGTTCCTTCCAAAGGATCCTATGCAAGACGCCCCTGTGGCTGGGCACCTGTAATATATACATATATATATACAAGAGAGAAAGGAAAATAGAAATGGGTCAGAGCTCGGTAGTGTAAATGATTTAAAATGTGTTTAGCAAGTATTTAAAATGTTTACAGGCCAATGCAACAACATATTAGTGAGGCACTCCCTTGAGAAATTCTCACCTCTCTTATAATGTGCACGCCTATCGTACTAACCTTCCCAACGGTTTAACTTATCTTAGGTTACTCGTAAGATTTAAAACTGAACAATTTAATTGTTTAAGAGGATAATTTCATTTGATCACAAAGTTCTCATTTAAACCTTATTTGCTAATAAAGTTTCACATTACACTTTTCAAATCAAGTATTTCCAATTTGAAGTCATTATTCATTTCTTACTTTCCATAAGCACAATAGCAAGTTCCAATTTTTAGAAGTTCATATATATATATATATTAAATACTCGTATAATATAGATATATTCTAACAGCACCCCACATAAAAATTATGGTGCGGGCATACTCTGCTATCCAATCCCTGTATCACTCGTACTAAGGGAAATACAAGTTCGGAATCACTCTCGAACTGTATTAACACATACACAAACAATATTAAGGCGAAGCATAGTTTCCAAGTCCAAGAGGTCAGCACATACCCTCGCGTCTCTTAGGACTGTGACTATCGATACGATAGCCTATACCTAGGATTCCTATCTTCTTGGGTACTAGTCAATATCCCCCATAAAGGTCACATCGAGATAAGATTGTCCGAGTCCGATAACCTCAGGGATAGCAAGTAGCGCGGGCATGATTTTCACACCTATATAATATATGCATAAACACAGTCATATAAATATACAACTTTTACCATATCTCTTTAGGTTCATCTCATAACCCGTAATTATAACATTTATCCTTATTTCTAAATCTTTAGTTATAACGTATAACGGTTCATCTCTTACTTTAATTGAGGGATTAATCCAACTTACTACGTAACACTCATGGACTCTATCCTCCCAAGTGTAGAATTCAGTAGGTATTCATCTATTTTCCATCGTAACTATTTTACGTATCTCTCCCTTTAATACAAAATTCCATCGTCTCCTATATATAAACACCCCAAAAATGCAAATCTCGCCTTACATTAAAGGTCTCATAATCATTAATAAGTCCTACTGGTCATCTTTATCTCCCAAAATATTTTAATAAGGATGTCTAAGGAGTATTATTCATTTAGAATTAATTCAACTATTTAAAAAGAGGGAAATATAAGTCTGCCAGAAGGGGTCGATCGATCGAGGGCAGGGGCTCGATCGATCGAAGCTCTTGGCTCGATCGATCGATCAAGCAGGTATGGCGAATTCTGCAGGTAACCAGTTACGGGTTCTATCACACAACCTCATCCAAATCCATATTTTTCATTCCCAATCGCCCAAAAATTTGTACTACTAATAGTATAAACCCATATTATACATCTTCTACGTAAAACATGCAAACTTTCATCACTAACCATGGATTAATAGGCCAAAAACTCATATTAATCTCAAGAACCCTAGAACTTCTTTAACCCTGTTCTAATCAATCTTTTTCCAGAATTTCTTCTTCTAAAACATCATAAATCCGTGGTTCAACCTCTACATATGAAGGGGGATTTCCAGATTTCCATTTATATCATTACTACATGCAATTTCCTATCTCCAACTTGGGTTTTCTTCCATGAAACTCATCCTAATCAACCCTAGACTAACATGAGTGATGCATTAACGAAAATAAGAAAGATAAACACTTGCCTGGAAATTTCATTGAATTCTGATTTGTGGACGAATTTGGTGTGGTTGCGTTCCCCGTCGCACGATCTACCCGTTGGTGGTGGTGGCGGTGCAATCAGATGACTTTTTGGCCTCGGATTGCTTCGAAAGCTTTCTCCTTCCCTCTCCTATGTCCGTTCTAAATTTTTGAGTCTGATAACCCTAAAGGACTATTCCAAATGGTTGATATAGCCTAATAATTTCGTGGGTTTAATTACCCAAAAATGCAAAATGTCCAAAATGCCCTCCTGGGGTGCTAAATAGGCCTAAAAACGCCTCGAGACCCAAACTAAACCCCCGAGTACACTTTTCTGACTAACTCGATCCTTACAGACACGTTGGCGCGCTCAAAACGACCATATGGATAACTTAAAAAAATATTTCACTTTTATTAATCAACATTTATTCCCGACGTGACAGAGGCGCGTCCCGACTTAAATTTCCAAAATTGTCATTCTATTCACTCGTGACATTTAATAGAACCAATATTATATATTACTTTGCTCATTAGTAATATTCAACAAGTTTCCCATAATTACTAACTCACATCACGTTAATAATATTAAAATAATTAATTTCCAGATTTATATTAAATAATTAATTCTCATTAAATTTAATAAATCCCCAAATTAAGAAAGCATAAAAATACGGGGTATTACATACTTCCCCCCTAATAACGGAATTTCGTCCCGAAATTCGGAAAATAAGGCCTAACTGGTAGAACAATTCTGGATATATCTTTGTACGCAGACTATCTACATAGTAAGGCGCTTAATCATTATAGTCCTCGACTCACAGCAAGCTTGATTAACATTCTTATTGGAGACACTTTACATGGTGCTCCTAACCGAAAACATTCGCATAGGTTGCGCCTCATTACATGGCAGCTACTCGGATTTATCTATATACAAAACTCTCGTTCTGAGAAAACCATACAAACCTCTGATCACTCTTGTTCGCCTAAAACAGTCGTGCAATTTCACCATAGTCATCGGAGTATTCCTGACCGATTCAAAATTCTGAGTATCCGCTCACCTCTAATTATACGAAAGGATAATATTTGAGGTTCTTCCATACCAAAACCTTATTAAGTACCTCATACGTGATTAATAGGTACGAGTGCCTTTTCAGAGCACTCCTGAAAACACCGTACTAAGATTCCAAAATTTCCCTCACGTGGTTCCACTAATTTCTAATCACCGTGCACCTATTTACTGGCTAGGGGTGATACATCCTTCTCGAAACGAAACCTTATCTCCGCCGGTTCCTGAAATCCCATATTAAAGGTGGGATTCACAAATCTCATCCCGATTCAGGAATTAATACTGCGCAAGACCATGCACTGGCGCGATCCGTCCTTTCAAAAGAAGTCTGGGGCGCACTAATTAACATTGCCTTGATCTTGTTTTGAGGGTGGTAACCCATCCAAGAACTTTATCGACTTTACCAAAATCTTCCCATTTCCGGAATTGTCGATAAACACAAAATTCTCTGGTCGCTTTTCCTCTTCCAACCGAACCCTACCTATGGGCGGTGCATGTAGGGACTACTTACTATGTCCCGCTAAACATCGATCTTTCCTTGAATTATCTCACATTATGTGACACGTAACATTCCTTTTCCTTCCTTGGTGTATGTCGAAAGTTCCGTCCCGTGCTCTTTTCCTCCACGAAGCGCACTTCTGAATCCTTTACACCATACTAACATCATCACTCTTTCCATGCGCAAGTTCGCTCTCACACTTGACTAATAACTACTCTGCTCCGAGGGTTCTTCATAATAAATAAATTTCTACTCTATTTAAGGGATACCCTTTCTTAAATGGCTTCCCACAGCCTTCCCATCAAATTAGGTTGTGCTATTCTAATTACACACTTACGTATGGATTATCTCCCCTCATGTGACGTTTAATCCACTCTATCACTTCCACTTCGTTCTGTTAGCCCCACAAATACATTTTCCACACGTTTATTACCACGCCCCTTCATCTCGGACGAGTTTTAACATCAGTTAACCAGGATGTCTACACACCCTATAAACCGTGCATACTAGCGTAAGCATCACATACGCTACATACTAATAAACAAACTCTTTATTTTCCCTGGTGCTTACAACGTGATTACAACACTTTAATCACCCTAAAGATCAAAATTTTAAATCTTCCTTATTATCATTCCGCCCCCTTAACTCGTGGTGACAAAGCAAAACTTTCAATGATTTCTTACCACACAACCGGCTCTACTGGCTTTAAATCAACATTTAACTTCCCACTTAAAGACATAATTACTTGATCCCCTTTCGATTGGGGTACCGAACTCATGGAATAGTGACCAAACGTCTCCCTATTTCCAGTCTTACACTAAGTTTCATGCGTGGGATGTCTCGCAAAGCGAAATCCAGACAAGGAACCCTCCCGATACACTACTACCTAGTATTGTCAGTTATCAAGATCTGTTAGGTCCTCCATCCATAGCATTTACCCCTTTACTCCGTCTTTTGACAGAAAAGTTACATTTCCTCCCGCAATTGTTCTATCGTTCCGAATTGGGTGTTGGAAATTACGTTCCATGAATCTCAAATCCATACAATCGGAATTTTTGAAACTCCTTACCCTAATAATAGGGGTATCACTCTTAATGACCTCCTATCTAAAGGATATATATAATAATGTACCCTTTCTATCACTAAGTCTTGAGCGCTACCCATAATACTGAGTTAAAACTTTTCGCTCAACCGTAAACCCGATACATACTGAATCATAACAACCAAGTCCCCTCGTGCCGATATCGAACATCTCGAACTCAATATCCCCTCCGCAGTCTCTAGGATATAAAATATATAAGTGCGGGTTCAACCCTCTTGCAGGTGAGGCCTCGCCAAAACAGAACACGTTGCACAAAAGAAAGCACTCCAATAGCCTTGCAATAACTGCCTACTATTGTACTGACCATTTCTATAAAGTGGTAATCAATAACATACTATACTCGTATATCACATCACTAAAATGAGTAACCTTAATAAAGCATATAACACTATTAATATACTAATTCATCCTTTGCGGATAGCACTAAGGAAAATCCCGCTACGCTAGGAAAAATATTCACGTGATAATACTGCTCGTAGTTATACATATTAAACCCGCCTCACATGCCAATTTAGTAATGAACATAATACAATGACTCGCTCATGTCACGGAAAACATGCTTCACCCTCTGAGGATAAAACCTATAATTCTGCCTTGCCAATCGTCTTAACCGTACAAATTGACTCCGAATGTAACATGCCTGCCCAAACCAAAACAAAAACTTCTATAATCGTTGTCCCTTACTAGACACCACACTATGTCTCTATACTTGCTTCAAAAAATATTTTAGCACGTGTGATCTCACTTGCCGCAAGATATTTCGATATTTAATCCACTTACCATTTGAAATACATTCGAAAACTCACGAACTACTGGAATCGAATCCAGGAGAATTACAATTTCCTTAGAGTTATCCTCCTTTATATAATAAAAATGTGACACCCCGCCTAATTAAATACCGGGCGATCACTCCTTTATTAAATTAAAATCAAGGTGAACAGTTGGTTCATTCTTAGCATCACTGTCGTTAAAATACTTTTCCAATTTAAACACCCTAAATAATTAAGTTAAGTGTCAAAACCATTTAAACCTTTATTCTCATTTTATTAAATCCGGTTATAAAACCTTAAATCATTAACATCTAAAGAGTCACACAATAAGTAGGATAATAAAATGAACATTCAAGAGTTTACCCAACAATAAATTGTCCCAACATTTACAACACCAAAGGAAAACTTCCTGACAGTAATAAATCCCGAAATAAAGGTACTGAAAGTAAAAATCACAATCTCTGACAATACCAACTAATTAATAGAAAGAGGGCGACACATGCCCCTGCTGGATAAAACTGAACTAGGAGTAGAATTAAATGGATGAAGTCATCTAAACAACAGGCCTGCAACTCCCACCTAAGCTGCAGCTCGTTCCTGCCAAAGGACCCTATGCAAGACGCCCCTGTAGCTGGGCACTTGTAATATATACCTACATACATATATATATATATATATATATATATATATATATATATATATATATATATATATATATATATATATATATATATATATATATATATATATATATATATATAAGAGAGAAAGAGAAATAGAAGAGGGTCAGAGTTCGATAGTGTATATGATTTGAAAATTCATTTAGCAAGTATTTAAATTGATTACAAGCCAATGCAACAACATATTAGTGTGATACTCTCTTGAGAAATTCTCACCTCTCTTCTAATGTGCACACATATTTCACTAACCTTCCCAATGGTCTATCTCGTCATATACCACACTATCTTTCCCCAATGATTTAACTTATCTTAGGTTATTCGCACGATTTACAACTGAACAACACAAGTATTTAAAACGTAAGATTTCAATTTGTAACCAAAGTTCTCCTTTTATACTTTATTAATCAATAAAGTTTTCCAGTGTCATATTATACTTTCTCAAAACAAGTATTTATAATTTGAGTCATCAACCCTGTCCTACATATCAAATCACAGTAGGCAGTTCCAGATTTCAGAATTTCATATATATATTAACTACTCGTATAATATATATATCATAACGACACCCCACATAAAAACTATGGTGCGAGCATACTCTTCTATCCAATCCCCGTATCAATCACACTAAAGGGAATACAAGTTCGGAATCACTCTCGAACTGTACAAATACATACACAAATAATATTGAGGAGAAGCATAGTATCCTAGTCCAAGAGGTCAGTACATACCCTCACGTCTCTTAGGACCGTCCGACTATCGATCCGATAGCCCGTACCTAGGATTTCTATCTTCTAGTGTACGAGTCAATATCCCCCATAAGTCACACGAGATAAGATCGTCCCAGCGCGGTAACCTCCGGGATAGCAAGTAGCGCGGGCATGATTTTCACAAGTATATAATATATGCATACACAATCATATAAATATACCACTTTTATTATATCAATTTAGGTTTATCTCATAACCCATATTCACAACATTTATCCTTATTTTCCCATTATTAGTTATCGCGTATAATGGTTCGTTTCTCACTTTAATTCGAAGGGTTTCTCCAACTTACTACGTAGCCCTCATGGGCTCTATCCTTCCAAAGGTACAATTCAGTAGGTATTCATTTATGTTCCAACATAACCCTCTTACGTGTCTCTCCCTTTTAACATATACTTACATTGTCTCTTATGTAAGGTATCCCAAAAATATAGATTTCGCCTTACATTAAAGGTCTCTTATTCATTAATGAATCTTACTGGTCATCATTATCTCCCAAATTATCTTAACAAGGATGTCTAAGGAGTTTTCTTCATTTTGAATCAATTCAACAATTATAAAACAGGAGGGGTCGATCGATCGAGATCTGGGGCTCGATCGATCGAACCTTCGATCGATCGAAGCTCTGGGCTCGATCGATCGATCAAACAGGTATTTCGGAAATCTGCAGATTTGCAGTTACGGGTTTCATCTTCTAACCTTCACCAAATCCATATTTTTCAATCCCAATCGTCCCAAAATTTATACTACTAACATTATATCATCATACCAGATATTTCCAACGTAAAGCATGTAGATATCTATCACTAAACATGGATTAATAGCCCAAAAATTATTATAATTATCAAGAACCCTAGAAATCTCTTAAACATGGTTCTAACCAGAATTTTCCAGAATTTCCTTCTTGTAAACATCATAATTTCGTGGTTCACTCCTCTACATGACAAAGGGTTTCCAGAATATCATTTAAGTCATCACTACATTCAATTTCCTATCTCAAATTGGGTTTTTCTTCCATAAATCTCACCCTAATCATCGCTAGACTAACATGAGTGATGCATCAACAAAAATAAGCAAGATAAACACTTGCCTAGGATTTTTGACGTTCTGGTTTGGTGCCGAATTTGGTGTGGTTGCGTTCCCCGTCTCGCGATCTACGCGTTGGTGGTGGAGGCGGTGTAAACGGATGGATTTCGGGCCTTGGATTACTTTGGAAGCTCTCTCCTTCCCTCTCCTATGGCCGTCACTTGTCTTTGGTTGTTCTAACCCTAGAAGACAAACTAGATATCTTATATAACCCTTTTAATTTTCGTGGATTTAATTACCCAAAAATACAAAATGACTAAAATGCCCTCCCGGGGTACTAATTAAGCCTAAAATAGCCCCGAGACTCAAACTAAACCCCCGGGTACACTTTTCTGACTATCTCAGCCCTTCCGGACACGTTGGACCTTTCAAAATGACCATACGAACACCCTATAAAATATTCACTTTCATTACTCAACATTTAGTCCCGACACGACACAGGTGCGTTCCGACTTAAATTTCCATAATTGTCATTTTATTCACACGTGACAATATTATAAAAATAAATCTCATATATTACTATACTCATCCAGTAATATTCAACAAATAACAAATTTCCAATAATTACTAACTCTCGTCACGCTAGCAAATATTTAAAACAACATTCTGGATTAAAATTAAATTAATTTATCTCAATTAAATTTAATAAATCCCATAATTTAAAATCTATAAAAATACGGGGTATTACAAAAAATAGGTGTAAGATCCCCATTCTGGGCGAGGTATCTCCACTCAAACATTTCTTGCCCCAGAATGGAAAAGACATTACTCTCACCAAAGCAATCTATCATGGCTCTATAAGCTGCGAGCCAATTCATACTGATAATAACGTCATGCTCATGCATATCTAATACTGACATGTCTGCTGATAATACTAAGCTACCGATCTCTACCCCCACATCCCGGCATATAAAGAAAAACAAGTGAACCATTTCCCAGTGGTAAGTCTACACACGTCACAGTGCTCTCTGCTGTGACTAATAGCCCTAAGGCCTTCGCAAAATGAGTAGCTATAAAACAGTGCGTCGCCCCAGTATCAAATAAAACTCGACCCATAGTACCATGGATAGGAAACATACCTCTTTTCTCGGTTGGGGCCTGAGATGCTGCTATCTGGTGGATGTTACAGACACGTCCATACTGTAACTGTCTCTGCTGAACTGAGGCTGTTGGAAAGGGTTGTGGAGCTGGCTTCTGTGGTTTATTACTAGTACCTTCCTGCCGTGGGGCCCTATTCTTCTCTGGGAAATCCTGACGCCTATGGCTATTTCTGCCACATTGGAAGCACCTCCCTTGAGACTGCTTCACTTCACTACGTTGTTGACTAGTCTCGCTTTTTCCCTGGTCTTGTTGGCCTTGGTGGGAAATTTGCGAAAAAACTATGTCAGGGTGAGGACAATCCCTCCACTTGTGACCCGGCTTTACACATATATAGCAGAGTCCCGAAAGTTTTCGCTGGTTGATTTGGAGTTCCTTTTTAGACTGATCCGGAAAAGTTTGACGTTCATGACTGTCCATTCCACATCTGAAACACTCCTTCGTGACTTCACTCGGACCCTGGCTTTATTGACCATGACGCTTTTGGGCTTCCCCGCACAATTCGTTAACTTCGTGGCTTTTACAGGACTGAGGAGCTTGTTGTTGCGATTTTTGTGTCTTCACACACTTATTATTTCCAATCATGACAGACTGACTGTACTCTCTAGATCTTTTGCCCCCATGAGCTGTGTGTTGCGTTCTTGATACTGCAAGACCGCAGTGGTAACTGCCTGTGCCATAATACCTGCTAGCTCGGCGGTTGATATTCTCTTTGGAGATACTGGAGGTGTGAGTCGATCTTGCTCGTTGACTCCCCTAACCGTTTTAGCTAGTTCTTCTTGACGATCCATCTGAAAATTTAAATAAATTTGGAATAGTTCATCATTCGCATAAACAAATCGCAGAAGCACGAATTCCCAATGTATAGAGACGAACACAACATTCCTAGTATTAGGGCTCTATATCAAATATGCTAAGCTGGAAATGAAATAATCCATACGGATCCTAAAGGACACTAGAACCTGATGCTCTGATACCACCTGTGACACCCCGCCTAATTAAATACCGGGCGATCACTCCTTTATTAAATTAAAATCAAGGTGAACAGTTGGTTCATTCTTAGCATCACTGTCGAAAAATAACTTTTCCAATTTAAACACCCTAAATAATTAAGCTAAGTGTCAAAACCATTTTAGACTTTACTTTCCAAATTTTATCTTATATAAACCAACATTTAAAACTTTGCATAATACACAATTTAATAATCACACCACAACTATCCTGGAACATACAATCCAAATAATCAAATATTCAACTAGTTGAATCCAACATTTAATACTTTAAATGAAAAAATCCTGGCAATAATAAATCCCAAAGTGCAAGTACTGGAAATAAATGGATTATAATATCCAATAAAACAACTGAATAATGGAAAGGGCGACACGAGCCCAACTGAAATAAATAGTGCTAAGAGTGGAATCAAATGAATGAAGTCGTCTAAGCAAGAGGCCTGCAACTCCTACCTAAGCTGCAGCGCGTTCCTTCCAAAGGATCCTATGCAAGACGCCCATGTGGTTGGGCACCTGTAATGTATACATATATATATATACAAGAGTGAAAGGAAAATAGAAACGGGTCAGAGCCCGATAGTGTAAATGATTTAAAATTTATTTAGCAAGTATTTAAAATGTTTACAGGCCAATGCAAAAACATATTAGTGCGGCACTCCCTTGAGAAATTCTCACCTCTCTTCTAATATGCATGCCTATCGTACTAACCTTCCCAACGGTTTAACTTATCTTAGGCTACTCGTAAGATTTAAAACTGAACAATTTAATTGCTTAAGAGGATAATTTCATTTGATCACAAAGTTCTCATTTAAACCTTATTTGCTAATAAAGTTTCACATTACACTTTTCAAATCAAGTATTTCCAAATTGAAGTCATTATTCATTTCTTACTTTCCATAAACACAATAGGAAGTTCCAAATTTCAGAAGTTCATATATATATATATATATATATATATATATATATATATATATATATATATATATATATATATATATATAATACTCGTATAATATATATATATTCTAACAGCACCCCACATAAAAATTATGGTGCGGGCATACTCTGCTATCCATTCCACGTATCACTCGTACTAAGGGAAATACAAGTTCAGAATCAATTTCGAAATGTATTAATACATACACAAATAATATTGTGGCGAAGCATAGTTTCCAATTCCAAGAGGTCAGCACATACCCTCGCGTCTCTTAGGACCGTGACTATCGATATGATAGCCCGTACCTAGGATTCCTATCTTCTTGGGTACTAGTCAATATCCCCCATAAAGGTTACATCGAGATAAGACTGTCCCAGTGCGGTAACCTCAGGGATAGCAAGTAGCGCGGGCATGATTTTCACACGTATATAATATATGAACAAACACAGTTATATAAATATACAACCTTTACCATATCTCTTTAAGTTCATCTCATAACCCATAATTATAACATTTATCCTTATTTCTAAATCTTTAGTTATCACGTATAACGGTTCGTCTCTTACTTTAATTGAGGGATTAATCCAACTTACTACGTAACACTCATGGACTCTATCCTCCCAAGTGTAAAATTTAGTAGGTATTCATCTATTTTCCATCGTAACTATTTTACGTATCTCTCCCTTTAATACAAAATTCCATCGTCTCTTAAATATTAACACCCCAAAAATGCAAATCTCGCTTTATATTAAAGGTCTCATAATCATTAATAAGTCCTACTGGTCATCTTTATCTCCCAAAATATTTTAATAAGGATCTCTAAGGAGTATTATTCATTTAGAATTAATTCAACTATTTAAAAAGAGGGAAATATAAGTCTTCCAGAAGGGGTCGATCGATCGAGGGCAGGGGCTCGATCGATCGAAGCTCTTGGCTCGATCGATCGATCAAGCAGGTATGGCGAATTCTGCAGGTAACCAGTTACGGGTTCTATCACACAACCTCATCCAAATCCATATTTTTCATTCCCAATCGCCATAAAATTCGTACTACTAACAGTATAAACCCATATTATACATCTTCTACGTAAAACATGCAAATTTTCATCACTAACCATGGATTAATAGGCCAAAAACTCATATTAATCTCAAGAACCCTAGAACTTATTTAACCTTGTTCTAATCAATCTTTTTCCATAATTTCTTCTTCTAAAACATCGTAAATCCGTGGTTCAACCTCTACATATGAAGGGGGATTTCCAGATTTCCATTTATATCATTACTACATGCAATTTCCTTTCTCCAACTTAGGTTTTCTTCCATGAAACTCATCCTAATCAACCCTAGACTAATATGAGTGATGCATTAACGAAAATAAGCAAGATAAACACTTGCCTGGAAATTTCAGAGTTCTGATTTGTGGACGAATTTGGTGTGTTTGTGTTCCCCGTCGCGCGATCTATGCGTTGGTGGTGGTGGCGGTGCAATCGGATGACTTTTTGGCCTCGGATTACTTGGAAAGCTTTCTCCTTCCCTCTCCTATGGCCGTTCTAATGTTTTGAGTCTAATAACCCTAAAGGACTATTCCAAATGGCTGATATAGCCTAATAATTTTCGTGGGTTAATTACCCAAAAATGCAAAATGTCCAAAATGCCCTTCGAGGGTGCTAAATAGGCCTAAAAACACCCCGAGACCCAAACTAAACCCCCGAGTACACTTTTCTGACTATCTCGACCCTTACGGACACGTTGGCACACTCAAAACGACCATACGGATAACTTAAAAAAATATTTCACTTTTATTAATCAACATTTATTCCCGACGCGACACAGACGCGTCCCGACTTAAAATTCCAAAATTTTCATTCTATTCACTCGTGACATTTAATAGAACCAATATTATATATTACTTTGCTCATTAGTAATATTCAACAAGTTTCCCATAATTACTAACTCACATCACGTTAATAATTATAAAATAATTAATTTCTAGATTTATATTAAATAATTAATTCACATTAAATTTAATAAATCCCCAAATTAAGAAAGCATAAAAATAGAGGGTATTACATACTTCCCCCCTAATAACGGAATTTCGTCCCGAAATTCGGAAAATAAGGCCTAACTGGTTGAACAATTCTGGATATCTCTTTGTACGCACACTATCTACATAGTAAGGCGCTTAATCACTATAGTCCTCACCTCACAGCAAGCTTGATTAACATTCTTATTAGAGACACTTTACATGGTGCTCCTAATCGACAACATTCGCATAGGTTGCGCCTCATTACATGGCAGCTACTCGGATTTATCTTTATACAAAACTCTCGTTCTAAGAAAACCATACAAACCTCTGACCACTCTTGTTCGCCTAAAACAGTCGTGGAATTTCACCATAGTCATCGGAGTATTCCCAACCGATTCAAAATTCTGAGTATCCGCTCACCTCTAATTATACGAAAGGAGAATATTCGAGGTTCTTCCATACCAAAGCCTTATTAAGCACCTCATACGTGATTAACAGGTACGAGTGCCTTTTCAGAGCACTCCTGAAAACACCGTACTAAGATTCCAAAATTTCCCTCACGTGGTTCCACTAATTTCTAATCACCGTGCGCCTATTTCCTGGCCAGGGGTGATACGTCCTTCTCGAAACGAAACCTTATCTCTGTCGGTTCTTGAAATCCCATATTAAAGGTGGGATTCACAAATCTCATCCCGATTCAGGAATTAATACAGCGCCAGACCATGCACTGGCGCGATCCGTCCTTTCAAAGGAAGTCTGGGGCGAACTAATTAACATTGCCTTGATCTTGTTTTGAGGGTGGTAACCCATCCAAGAACTTTATCGACTTTACCGAAATCTTCCCATTTCCGGAATTGTCGATAAACACAAAATTCTCTGGTCGCTTTTCCTCTTCCAACCGAACCCTACCTATGGGCGGTGCATATAGGGACTACTTACTACGTCCCGCTAAACATTGATCTTTCCTTGAATTGTCTCACATTATGTGACACGTAACATTCCCTTTCCTTCCTTGGTCTATGTCGAAAGTTTCGACCCGTGCTTTTTTCCTCCACTAAGCGCACTTATGAATCCTTTACACCATACTAACATCATCACTCTTTGCATGCGCAAGTTCGCTCTCACATTTGACTAATAACTAATCTGCTATGAAGGGTTCTTCATAATAAATAAATTTCTACTATATTCGAGGGATACCCTTTCTTAAATGGTTTCCCACAGCTTTCCCATCAAATTAGGTTGTGCTATTCTAATTGCACACTTACGTATGGATTATCGCCCCTCATGTGACGTTTAATCCATTCTATCACTTCCACTTCGTTCTGTTAGCCCCACAAATACATTTTCCACGCGTCTATTACCACGCCCCTTCATCTCGGACGAGTTTTAACATCAGTTAACCAGGATGTCTACACACCCTATAAACTGTGCATACTAGCGTAAGCATCACATACGCTCCATACTAATAAACAAATTATTTGTTTTCCCTGGTGCTTGCAACGTGATTACAACACTTTAATCACCCTAAAGATCAAAATTTTAAATCTTCCTTATTATCATTCCACCCCCTTAACTCGTGGTGACAAAGCAAAACTTTCAATGCTTTCTTACCACACAACCGGCTCCACTGGCTTTAAATCAACATTTAAATTCCTACTTAAAGACATAATTACTTGACCCCCTTTCTATTGGGGTACCGAACTCATGGAATAGTGACCAAACGCCTACCTATTTCCAACCTTACACTAAGTTTCATGCGTGGGATGTCTCGCAAAGAGAAATCCAAACAAGGAACCCTCCCTATACACTACTACCTAGTATTGCCGGTTATCGAGATCCATTAGGTCCTCCGTCCATAGCATTTACCCCTTTACTCCGTCTTTTGACAGAAAAGTTACATTTCCTCCCGTAATTACACTTAACAAAGAACATCTCACCAATTGTACTATCGTTCAGAATTGGGCGTTGGAAATTGCGTTCCATGAATCTCGAATACATACAATCGGAATTTTTGAAACTCTTCCCCCTAATAATAGGGGTATCACTCTTAATGCCCTCCTATCTAAAGGATATATATAATAATGCACTCTTTCTATCACTAAGTCTTGAGCGCTACCCATAATTCGGAGTTAAAACTTTTCGCTCAATCGTAAACCCGATACATACTGAATCATAACAACCAAGTCCCCTCGTGCCGATATCGAACATCTCGAACTCAATATCCCCTCCGCAGTCTCTAGGATATAAAATATATAGGTGCGGGTTCAACCCTCTTGCAGGTGAGGCCTCGCCAAAACAGAACACGTTGCACAAAAGAAAGCACTCCAATAGCCTTGCAATAACTGCCTACTATTGTACTGACCATTTCTATAAAGTGGTAATCAATAACATACTATACTCGTATATCACATCACTAAAATGAGTAACCTTAATAAAGCATATAACACTATTAATATACTAATTCATCCTTTGCGGATAGCACTAAGGAAAATCCCGCTACGCTAGGAAAAATATTCACGTGATAATACTGCTCGTAGTTATACATATTAAACCCGCCTCACATGCCAATTTAGTAATGAACATAATACAATGACTCGCTCATGTCACGGAAAACATGCTTCACCCTCTGAGGATAAAACCTATAATTCTGCCTTGCCAATCGTCTTAACCGTACAAATTGACTCCGAATGTAACATGCCTGCCCAAACCAAAACAAAAACTTCTATAATCGTTGTCCCTTACTAGACACCACACTATGTCTCTATACTTGCTTCAAAAAATATTTTAGCACGTGTGATCTCACTTGCCGCAAGATATTTTGATATTTAATCCACTTACCATTTGAAATACATTCGAAAACTCACGAACTACTGGAATCGAATCCAGGAGAATTACAATTTCCTTAGAGGTATCCTCCTTTATATAATAAAAATAGGTGTAAGATCCCCCTTCTGGGCGAGGTATCTCCATTCAAACATTTCTTGCCCTGGAATGGCAAAGACATTACTCTCACCAAAGCAATCTATCATGTCTCTATAAGCTGCGAGCCAATTCATACTGATAAAAACATCGTGCTCATGCATATCTAATACTGACATGTCTGCTGATAATACTAAGCTACCAATCTCTACCCCCACACCCCGGCATATAAAGAAAAATAAGTGAACCATTTCCCAGTGGTAAGTCTACACACGTCACAGTGCTCTCTGCTGTGACTAATAGCCCTAAGGCCTTCGCAAAATGAGTAGCTATAAAACAGTGCATCGCCCCAGTATCAAATAAAACTCGACCCATAGTACCATGGATAGGAAACATACCTCTTTTCTCGGTTGGGGCCTGAGATGCTGCTATCTGGTGGACGTTACAAACACGTCCATTGTCACACCCCAAACCCAATATCCATACTAATCATTTGTTATTAGAATAATTGGATAATAATCTCGAGCCCATTGAAAATTTAATTCCTTTATCAATATTTTTTTTTTTTGCATAATGAACATAATATTGTTCTTGTGCCATAACGAAGTCAACATCATAGTCATAATTACAGATTATACAATACTACGATTAACTATGATCAACTCAATCCATACTAAATCAATATATACAGAGTGTGAGTATATCAAAATCTTCAGTGTGACAACGATAAAATCTCCATACTTAAACCCCCAGCTCTTCTAACGGTGCAACTCTCAAAGTTACCGGTCATATGTTATCCTATTTGGCAGCGTACAAACCTAAAATTGTTAAAATATAAACCGTAAGCATTAAGCTTAGTGAGGTACTCCTTCCCTGCAACAGAATAACAATTCTATATCGAATATGTGGATATAAAATCCAAACAATCCTGCCCATTGGCAATAACAAATCCTGGATATTTAGATATCCAAACAAATCCTGAATACCGAAGTATTCAAACCAATCCTGGATCATAAGACCCAAATAATTCTGCCCATTGGCAATAACAAATCCTGGATATTTAGATATCCAAACAAATCCTGAATACCGAAGTATTCAAACCAATCCTGGATCATGAGACCCAAACAAATCCTGGATATTTTAATATCCAAACAAATCCTGAATACCGAAGTATTCAAACAAATCCGCTCTTAGAGCTATATTCATATTTATATATGAAACAAATCATAAGTACACTCACCTTGACAGTTTAACTAACTTTTCCCTTGCCTTTATCCGGTACTTGTTCACTCAGCTCTTCTTCCCTTCCTATCATTCTTACAATATTAGTATCATCATAAAAATATTAGTAGTCCAAAGAATAACTTCAATCATAACTCAATTCATAAGCATCATATTATTCAATTCAAATCATTCATTAAAATGAAGTTCCATCTAGACTCAGGTTCTGTTATCTAACATATTCAAATTACAACCCAAACCCTTTTTAATTATTCTTGGTAATCCAATCCTTATTATATCATGTTTCCAAAACAAAAGACGGCACATCATTCCGAGTTTCCTAGAGCAAAATAAGCCTATTTCTTCACTATATAGCAAATCTGCCCTATAGGCTCTTTTATCGTTCATTCAACTTCCAGGAATTTCCATAATTTTTATACATCATAAATTTATATGATATTCAACCCAACATCAGTAAAAATATTTAAAAATACAAGATTAAAATTTCATAATTTTCAGAGTTTATTTTCTATGTCAAGCAAAACATCGAACACATGGTAGGCATACTTTCACCCTTAGGGCAGATTTCATACCCGAACTTCAAACTCTCACCAAGGACTCATTTATTTGTATTTTCCCATGATTTTCGGATATGTCATACATATGTAAGTCCAGGTTAATATCCAATTGGAATCAATCAATTCCAGTAAGTATAGAGAAATATATGGAAGTTTGAATAAACAAGGTTCTTAAACAAAACAATCTCAAGGGTTTACACATTCAAGTTTACTTAAACTTGCATCTATCCATAAGTACATATCAAGACATGTAATTTCAGTAAACAAATGATTATTTCAATCATTTAAATAAGTAATACAAAAAAATAAACAAGATTTATGGATGGAAATACCTTAGGGTCTTTTACGTAATTTTTATATGAATTTTTCTTCAATTTCTCCTCACACTTTCTTCCTAAACTTCAAAACTCTCTTTCCTTAGGTTAAACTCTTCCATGGCTGAAATATGCTGAAGGAAGATCTTAATTAAAGGGTTTTAAGTCGGCATAAGGCCACCCCCTCTTGGTCCAATCAAAATATAACATGTGGCATTACATAAAACAAAATTTCATTTAAGGTTAAATGACTAGTTTACCCCCTGTTCGTAAAAGGACAATATCTTCCCACTCGGATGTCCGTTCGATGAACCGTTTCTTTTTTTATAAACCTAACTCATATATATACAAATATCTAGTTTACACCTCAAGTTCATTTTTATGTCATAAAGGTCAAAACTAGCCTTAAACATGAACATTCCTATCGAAACTCTCAAAATTTTGTATTTGTAACTAATCCGACATTTCATGATTTTTGAAGGTAGGATTAGACTAAACATAGTAAATTAACATCATATATATTAATAACACACTAATCATATCACATAAGCTAAGCATGATTTAAGCATAATTAATCGTAATTATATTCGGGTTGTCACAATTCTCCCCCTGTTAGGAAATTTCGTCCTCGAAATTGACATACCTTGGTTCTCTGAATCAAACAAATACGGATAACGCATCTTCATGCTATCCTCACTCTCCCATGTAGCTTCTTCCATGGAATGCCTTCTCCACACAACTTTCACAAGTGGGATTACTTTTGATCTCAATACTTGTTCCTTCCTATCCACGATAGCAAGTGGTTCTTCCACATAACTCAAGTCTTCCTTTAACTCAATAGGTTGTTCTACCAACACATGTGAAGGATCCGCTACATACTTTCTTAACATAGAAACATGGAAAACATCATGTAACCGAGATAACTCTGGTGGTAATGCTAACTTGTAGGCAACCATCCCGACTTTCTCAAGGATTTCATAAGGTCCAATGTAGCGTGGACTTAATTTCCCTTTCTTTCCAAACCTCATAACTCCTTTCCATGGAGATATCCGAAGAAACACATAATCCCCTTTCTGGAATTCCAAATCTTTTCGTCGTTTATCCGCATAACTTTTTTGTCTTCTTTGAGCTATTCTCATTCTATCTTGAATAATCTTCACTTTTTCAGTGGTGACTTCAATTAATTCTGGACCCTCTATCTTCCTTTCACCAACTTCACCCCAACATATCGGTGTACGACATCGTCTACCATACAAGGCTTCATATGGATCCATACCAATAGTAGACTGAAGACTATTGTTATATGCAAATTCTATCAAAGGCAAAAATTCATCCCAATTACCTTTTAAATCAAGCACACAAGCTCTAAGCATATCTTCTAAAATCTGTATTGTCCTTTCAGACTGCCCATCTGTCTGGGGATGAAAAGCCGTACTAAACTTCAAGTTAGTACCCATATCATACTGCAAGCTATCCTAAAATCTGGATGTAAAAGTAGGGTCCCTATCTGAAACAATAGATACCGGTGCTCCATGCAATCGAATAATTTCATTAACATACAATCTAGCATACCTATCAACTGTATACGTAGTCTTGACTGCTAGAAAGTGAGCGGACTTTGTCAATCTATCCACCACAACCCAAATCGAATCTGACCCCTTCTGAGATCGAGGAAGCCCAACCACAAAATCCATCGTTACATGATCCCATTTCCATTCCGGTATTGGCAATGGCTGAAGCAGACCAGTAGGCTTCTGATGCTCCACTTTCACTTGCTGACATATAAGGCACCTAGCAACAAAATTAGCTATTTCCTTCTTCATATTATTCCACCAATAATGCTCCTTTAAATCCCTATATATTTTAGTGCTACCAGGATGCATAGTATAAATGGAATTATGAGCCTCATCTAAAATTTCCTCTTTCAATCCACACACATTAGGCACACACAATCGCTGCTTATACAATAAAGTGCCATCATTCACAATACAAAAATCTTCAGACTTACCATCTCGGAGATCTTGTCGTTTCTTCTCAAGAAAAGCATCTTGACTTTGCAAATCACGAATACGGGTAGCAAATAAAGGCCTCACGCTTACATGAGCAAAGAATCTATCCCCATCTACTAGCTGCAATTCTACTCCCATCAATCTCAACTCCATAATATGAGCAACTCTAGCACATCGAATACAAGATAACCTTCCTGAAGCCTTTCTACTCAAAGCATCTGCAACTACATTTGCCTTTCCTGGGTGGTAGTGAATTGTACAATCATAATCTTTAATTAACTCCATCCACCGCCTCTGCCTCAAATTCAACTCCTTCTGAGTAAACAAATACTTAAGGCTTTGATGGTCAGTAAAAATTTCACATACCTCACCATATAGATAATGACGCCACAACTTCAAAGCAAACACAATAGCAGCAAGTTCCAAATCATGTGTAGGATAATTACGTTCATGTGTACGCAACTGCCTAGAAGCATAGGCAATAACTTTACCATGCTGCATAAAAACACAATCCAACCCCTGATGTGAAGCATCGGTATAAACAACAAAACCATCTCCACCATGCGGAATAGTAAGAACAGGTGCAGTTACCAACCTCTTTTTCAATTCATCAAAACTATTTTCGCAATCAGAATTCCATTCAAACTTAACATCTTTCTGGGTTAGTTTAGTCATTGCTAAGGCAATCGAAGAAAATCCCTTAATAAACCTTCTATAATACCCAGCTAAACCCAGAAAACTCCTCACCTCAGTCACATTATTGGGCCTCTCCCATTTCACAATAGCCTCTACCTTTTTAGGATCAACACATATACCATCTCCAGAAATAACATGACCTAAAAATACAACTTGTGATAGCCAAAATTCACACTTGCTAAACTTAGCATACAACTTCTTATCTCTCAACAGATTCAAAATAGTTATGAGATGCTTTTCATGTTCAACCATATCATGTGAATAAATCAGAATATCATCAATAAAAACTATCACAAATGAATCAACAAAAGGATGCAGTACCCGGTTCATAAGATCCATAAATAAAGCTGGAGCATTAGTCACCCCAAAAGGCATCACCAAAAACTCAAAATGACCATACCGAGTGCGAAAAACAGTTTTAGAAATATCACTCTCCTTCACCCTCAACTGATGATACCCTGATCGCAAGTCTATCTTTGAAAACACTTTAGCACCCTGTAACTGATCAAACAAATCATCTATACGAGGTAAAGGATATTTATTCTTAATTGTAGCTTTATTCAGTTGCCTATAATCAATACACAACCGCATAGTACCATCTTTCTTTTTCACAAATAAAACTGGTGCACCCCATGGAGATACACTGGGTTGTATAAAGCCCCTATCAAGTAAATCGTGTAACTGGATCTTAAGTTCTTTCAACTCAGCAGGTGCCATTCTATACGGTGCCATAGAAATAGGGGTTGTCCCCGGTGCTAATTCGATACTAAACTCAACTTCTCTTTCTGGAGGTAACCCTGGAAACTCACTAGGAAACACTTCAGGAAAATCCCGTACAATAGGAACATCGACTAATTGTAAGGCCCCCTTCCTAGTGTCAAGAACATATGCAATAAAACCCTCACAACCCTTACTCAATAATTTCCTCGTCTGAATAGAAGAAATGATGCAACTGGGAACAATTTTCCTTTCCCCCACAAATTTAAATTCAGGCTCACCAGGCATATTAAAAACAACTTCCTTACAGAAACAATCCATAGATGCATGATATTTAGATAACCAATCCATTCCCAGAATTATGTCAAAATCAAAAATATCCAATGGAAGTAGATTTATAACTGTATCTCTAGCCCCCACAGTCAAAACACAATCACGAAAAACATATTCAACTACAATCATATCCCCCATAGGAATGGAAATACCCAACCCCACCTCTAAATGAGTGCATGGTCTATTCAGATATATGGAAAATGCATATGACACAAAAGAATGTGTGGAAGCAGGATCAATCAGAACATAAGCACTTCTATCAGTAACAGAAAGTGTACCTGTCACCACATCTATAGTAATCTGAGCTTCTTTCATTGTAAAAACTCGTCCACCTGGCCTGGAACTACTAACTTGTCCTCTGCCCATACTTTTCACTGCACTGCCTCAAGATAACATTCTGCTCGCTACTTCACTATGTGTTGTTGGAGTCTCTGCCAACTGCGGACAATTCTTTTTAACATGCCCCACTTGATGACAATGGTAGCATTCCACTCCTTTAAGCTTAGGACACTCGGATTTATAATGCCCCTCC
Source organism: Sambucus nigra (assembly GCA_949130495.1). Lineage (NCBI taxonomy): Eukaryota > Viridiplantae > Streptophyta > Magnoliopsida > Dipsacales > Adoxaceae > Sambucus > Sambucus nigra. The sequence goes on along the minus strand of OX422207.1, from coordinate 300,338,015 downwards.
TCTTTACAAAAGAAACACATAACAACTCTCACTGGTGCCTCCCCTTTTCCTGACCTCTAACCCAGACTAGAAGATTATCCATCCCTAGTATCTTTGCCAAATCTCCCTTGGCCTCTACCACTATATCCACCACCTCTCTGAAATTTATGAGGTTCCACCTTAACACTTCCACTCTCACCTCCCCTATACTGAGATGCGTCGAATCTACTTTTCTTAAAACTCTCTCTGCTCGCAACACCTTGGTTCATTTGCCTTTCTGCTATCGTGGCTTTGTTTACCAGAGAAGCATAATCTTCTAACTCATAAGTGGCCACTCTATTTTGAATAGGCCAAATCAGACCATCTTGAAACTTACTACATTTATCTTCTTCCTCCTGCACATACTTAGTAGCAAATATAGACAAAGCAGTAAATTTAGCATCATACTCCCTCACAGACATGTTCCCTTGGGTCAAATTTATAAACTCCCTCAGCTTCTCCCTCCTATAAACCTTAGGGAAATACTTAACATACAAAGCTTTAATAAATTCAGCCCAAGTAATAACATCAGTACCTTCCATCCTGGGCACCAAATGGTTGCTGGCTTCCCACCAATATTTGGCCTCTCTTTTGAGCTTAAACACAGCTAGATTCACTTTCTGGTTATCTGGAACCTTCATAACTGTAAATATAGTTTCTAGATCTCTGACCCACATCTCAGCTACTGTAGGTTCAACTGACCCTGAATATTCTGGAGGATTCAACTTCAAAAACTTCTCATGCATGGAATCTTTCATTTCTTTCCTTGCCTCTTTCTCAATCCTGGCCACAGTCTTTGATTCTAGATATCTAGCCTGTTGTTCTGCCATTTGCGCCATATTTCTTTCTTGTTGCTCTGCCATCCTCATCATTGCCTACACCATCATCTGAATCTCTGTAGGTTGTTCATTCTCTCTGGCCCTTCCAGCAACACTCTGCTCTTCTTCAGTATTGTCTGTACGAGAAGCTACTCCCTCTTCTCGATGTTGTCCATCCCCAGGTTCCATCTGGAATTATCTGTAATACAACAAAGTTCTAACAACCAATATAAACAGTTTATACTACTAAACTATTGGTTAGTACATAAACAATTCATAAATATCAAATTAACTCAATACTTCCATTTAATCGTCACACACGTCCAGAATTAATAACCACACTCTGATACCACTAATTGGCACACCCCAAACCCAATATCCGTACTAATCATTTGTTATTAGAATAATTGGATAATAATCTCGAGCCCATTGAAAATTTAATTCCTTTATCATATTTTTTTTTTGCATAATGAACATAATATTGTTCTTGTGCCATAACGAAGTCAACATCATAGTCATAATTAGAGATTATACAATACTACGATTAACTATGATCAACTCAATCCATACTAAATCAATATATACAAAGTGTGAGTATATCAAAATCTTCAGTGTGACAACGATAAAATCTCCATACTTAAATCCCCAGCTCTTCTAACGGTGCAACTCTCAAAGTTACCGGTCATATGTTATCCTATTTGGCAGCGTACAAACCTGAAATTGTTAAAATATAAACCGTAAGCATTAAGCTTAGTGAGGTACTCCTTCCCTGCAACATAATAACAATTCTATATCGAATATGTGGATATAAAATCCGAACAATCCTGCCCATTGGCAATAACAAATCCTGAATATTTAGATATCCAAATAAATCCTGAATACCGAAGTATTCAAACCAATCCTGGATCATAAGACCCAAATAATTCTGCCCATCGGGAATAACAAATCCTGGATATTTAGATATCCAAACAAATCCTGAATACCGAAGTATTCAAACCAATCCTGGATCATGAGACCCAAATAAATCCTGGATATTTTAATATCCAAACAAATCCTGAATACCGAAGTATTCAAACAAATCCGCTCTTAGAGCTATATTCATATTTATATATGAAACAAATCATAAGTACACTCACCTTGACAGTTTAACTAACTTTTCCCTCGCCTTTATCCGGTACTTGTTCACTCAGCTCTTCTTCCCTTCCTATCATTCTTACAATATTAGTATCATCATAAAAATATTAATAGTCCAAAGAATAACTTCAATCATAACTCAATTCATAAGCATCATATTATTCAATTCAAATCATTCATTAAAATGAAGTCCCATCTAGACTCAGGTTCTGTTATCTAACATATTCAAATTACAACCCAAACCCTTTTTAATTATTCTTGGTAATCCAATCCTTATTATATCATGTTTCCAAAATAAAAGACGGCACATCATTCCGAGTTTCCTAGAGCAAAATAAGCTTATTTCTTCACTATATAGCAAATCTGCCATATAGGCTCTTTTATCGTTCATTCAACTTCCAGGAATTTCCATAATTTTTCTACATCATAAATTTATATGATATTCAACCCAACATCAGTAAAAATATTGAAAAATACAAGATTAAAATTTCATAATTTTCAGAGTTTATTTTCTATGTCAAGCAAAACATCGAACACATGGTAGGCATACTTTCACCCTTAGGGCAGATTTCATACCCGAACTTCAAACTCTCACCAAGGAATCATTTCTTGGTATTTTCCCATGATTTTTGGATATGTCATACATATGTAAGTCCAGGTTAATATCCAATTGGAATAAATCTATTCCAGTAAGTATAGAGAAATATATGGAAGTTTGAATAAACAAGGTTCTTAAACAAAACAATCTCAAGGGTTTACACATTCAAGTTTACTTAAACTTGCATCTATCCATAAGTACATATCAAGACATGGAATTTCAGTAAAAAAATGATTATTTCAATCATTTAAATAAGTAATACAAAAAAATAAACAATATTTATGGATGGAAATACCTTAGGGTCTTTTATGTAATTTTTCTATGAATTTTTCTTCAATTTCTCCTCACACTTTCTTCCTAAACTTCAAAACTCTCTTTCCTTAGGTTAAACTCTTCCATGGCTGAAATATGCTGAAGGAATAGCTTAATTAAAGGGTTTTAAGTCGGCATAAGGCCACCCCATCTTGGTCCAATCAAAATATAACATGTGGCATTACATAAAACAAAATTTCATTTAAGGCTAAATGACTACTTTACCCCCTGTTCGTAAAAGGACAATATCTTCCCACTCGGATGTCCGTTCGATGAACCGTTTCTTTTGTTATAAACCTAACTCATATATATACAAATATCTAGTTTACACCTCAAGTTCATTTTTATGTCATAAAGGTCAAAACTAGCCTTAAACATGAACATTCCTATCGAAACCCTCAAAATTTTGTATTTGTAACTAATCCGACATTTCATGATTTTTGAAGGTAGGATTAGACTAAACATAGTAAATTAACATCATATATATTAATAACACACTAATCATATCACATAAGCTAAGCATGATTTAAGCATAATTAATCGTAATTATATTCGGGTTGTCACATCCACACTGTAACTGTCTCTGCTGAACTGAGGCTGTTGGAAAGGGTGGTGGAGCTGGCTTCTTTGGTTTATTACTAGCACCTTCCTGCCGTGGGGCCCTATTCTTCTCTGGGAAATCCTGACGCCTATGGCTATTTCTGCCACATTGGAAGCACCTCCCTCGAGACTGCTTCACTTCACTACATTATTGAATAGTCTCTCTTTTTCCCTGGTCTTGTTGGCCTTGGTGGGAAATTTGCGGAAAAACTATGTCAGGGTGAGGACAATCCATCCACTTGTGACCCGGCTTTACACATATATAGCAGAGTCCCGAAAGTTCTCGCTAGTTGATTTGGAGTTCCTTTTTAGACTGATCCGGACAAGTTTGACGTTCATGACCGTCCATTCCACATCTGAAACACTCCTTCGTGACTTCACTCGGACCATGGCTTTGTTGACCCTGATGCTTTTGGGCTTCCCCGCACAATTCATTAACTTCGTGGCTTTTACGAGCGTGAGAAGCTTGTTGTTGCGATTTTTGTGTCTTCACACACTTATTATTTCCAGTCATGACAGACTGACTGTACTCTCTAGATCTTTTTCCCCCATGAGTTGTGTGCTGCGTTCTTGATACTGCAAGACCGCAGTGGTAACTGCTTGTGCCATAATACCTACTAGCTCGGCGGTTGATATTCTCTTTGGAGATACCTGAGGTGTGATTCGATCTTGATCGTTGACTCCCCTAACCGTTTTAGCTAGTTCTTCTTGACGATCCATCTGAAAATTTAAATAAATTTGGATGAGTTCATCATTCGCATAAACAAATCGCAGAAGCACGAATTCCCAATGTATAGAGATGAACACAACATTCCTAGTATTAGGGCTCTATATCAAATATGCTAAGTTGGAAACGAAATAATCCATGCAGATCCTAAAGGACACTAGAACCTGATGCTCTGATACCACTTGTGACACCCCGCCTAATTAAATACCGGGCGATCACTCCTTTATTAAATTAAAATGAAGGTGAACAGTTGGTTCATTCTTAGCATCACTGTCGAAAAATATCTTTTCCAATTTAAACACCCTAAATAATTAAGCTAAGTGTCAAAACCGTTTTAGACTTTACTTTCCAAATTTTATCTTATATAAACCAACATTTACAACTTTGCATAATACACAATTTAATAATCACACCACAACTATCCTGGAACATACAATCCAAATAATCAAACATTCAACTAGTTGAATCCAACATTTAATACTTTAAATGAAAACATCCTGGCAATAATAAATCCCAAAGTGCAAGTACTGGAAATAAATGGATTATAATATCCAATAAAATAACTGAATAATGGAAAGGGCGACACGAGCCCAACTGTAATAAATAGTGCTAAGAGTGGAATCAAATGAATGAAGTCGTCTAAGCAAGAGGCCTGCAACTCCTACCTAAGCTGCAGCGCGTTCCTTCCAAAGGATCCTACGCAAGATGCCCCTGTGGCTGGGGACCTGTAATGTATACATATATATATATATATATATATATATATATATATATATATATATATATATATATATATATATATATACACAAGAGAGAAAGAAAAATAGAAATGGGTCAGAGCCCGATAGTGTAAATGATTTAAAATTTGTTTAGCAAGTATTTAAAATGTTTACAAGTCAATGCAATAACATATTAGTGCGGCACTCCCTTGAGAAATTCTCACCTCTCTTCTAATGTGCACGCCTATCGTACTAACCTTCCCAACGGTTTAACTTATCTTAGGTTACTCGTAAGATTTAAAACTGAACAATTTAATTGTTTAAGAGGATAATTTCATTTGATCACAAAGTTCTCATTTAAGCCTTATTTGCTAATAAAGTTTCACATTACACTTTTCAAATCAAGTATTTCCAAATTGAAGTCATTATTCATTTCTTACTTTCCATAAGCACAATAGGAAGTTCCAATTTTCAGAAGTTCATATATATATATTAAATACTCGTATAATATATATATTCTAACAGCACCCCACATAAAAATTATGGTGCGGGCATACTCTGCCATCCAATCCCCGTATCACTCGTACTAAGGGAAATACAAGTTCGGAATCACTCTCGAACTGTATTAATACATACACAAACAATATTAAGGCGAAGCATAGTTTCCAAGTCCAAGAGGTCAGCACATACCCTCGCGTCTCTTAGGACCGTGACTATCGATACCTTAGCCTGTACCTAGGATTTCTATCTTCTTGGGTACAAGTCAATATCCCCCGTAAAGGTTACATTGAGATAAGACTGTCCCAGCGCGGTAACCTCAGGGATAGCATGTAGCGCGGACATGATTTTCACACGTATATAATATATGCATAAACACAGTCATATAAATATACTACTTTTACCATATCTCTTTAGGTTCATCTCATAACCCGTAATTATAACATTTATCCTTATTTCTAAATCTTTAGTTATAACGTATAACGGTTCGTCTCTTACTTTAATTGAGGGATTAATCCAACTTACTACGTAACACACATGGACTCTATCCTCCCAAGTGTAGAATTCAGTAGGTATTCATCTATTTTCCATCGTAACTATTTTACGTATCTCTCCCTTTAATACAAAATTCCATCGTCTCTTATATATAAACACCCCAAAAATGCAAATCTCGCCTTCTATTAAAGGTCTCATAATCATTAATAAGTCATACTGGTCATCTTTATCTCCCAAAATATTTTAATAAGGATCTCTAAGGAGTATTACTCATTTAGAATTAATTCAACTATTTAAAAAGAGGGAAATATAAGTCTGCCAGAAGGGGTCGATCGATCGAGGGTAGGGGCTCGATCGATCGAACCTTCGATCGATCGAAGCTCTTGGCTCGATCGATCGATCAAGCAGGTATGGCGAATTCTGCAGGTAACCAATTACGGGTTCTATCACACAACCTCATCCAAATCCAGATTTTTCATTCCCAATCGCCCAAAAATTTGTACTACTAACAGTATAAACCCATATTATACATCTTCTACGTAAAACATGCAAATTTTCATCACTAACCATGGATTAATATGCCAAAAACTCATATTAATCTCAAGAACCCTAGAACTTCTTTAACCTTATTCTAATCAATCTTTTTCCAGAATTTCTTCTTCTAAAACATCATAAATCCGTGGTTCAGCCTCTACATATAAAGGGGGATTTCCAGATTTCCATTTATATCATTACTACATGCAATTTCCTATCTCCAACTTGGGTTTTCTTCCATGAAACTCATCCTAATAAACCCTAGACTAACATTAGTAATGCGTTAATGAAAATTAGCAAGATAAACACTTGCTTGGAAATTTCAGAGTTCTGATTTGTGGACGAATTTGGTGTGGTTGCGTTTCCCGTCGCGTGATCTACGCGTTGGTGGTGGTGGCGGTGCAATCGGATGACTTTTTGGCCTCGGATTGCTTGGAAAGCTTTCTCCTTCCCTCTCCTATGGTCTTTCTAAAGTTTTGAGTCTGATAACCCTAAAGGACTATTCCAAATGGCTGATATAGCCTAATAATTTTCGTGGGTTTAATTACCCAAAAATGCAAAATGTCCAAAATGCCCTCCCAGGGTGCTAAATAGGCCTAAAAACGCCCCGAGACCGAAACTAAACCCCCGAGTACACTTTTCTGACTATCTCGACCCTTACGGACACGTTGGCACACTCAAAACGACCATACGGATAACTTAAAAAAATATTTCACTTTTATTAATCAATATTTATTCCCGACGCGACACAGGCGCGTCCCTACTTAAATTTCCAAAATTATCATTCTATTCACTCGTGACATTTAATAGAACCAATATTATATATTACTTTGTTCATTAGTAATATTCAACAAGTTTCCCATAATTACTAACTCACATCACGTTAATAATTATAAAATAATTAATTTCCAAATTTATATTAAATAATTAATTCACATTAAATTTAATAAATCCCCAAATTAAGAAAGCATAAAAATATGGAGTATTACAAAATCCTTTGAAAATTGATGCCTCAACAGTGGAGATGAATCGACCTATCATTGTTAGGGTGTGTGTTGAAGTGGATCTTCTAAAAGTGATCCCCAAAAGGATTTGGATTGGTTGTGGATCTTCAGGTTTTTGGAAAGAAGTTTTAGTGGAAGACAAGCCCAAGTACTGGAAGAATTATTCAAAAAAAAGGACATATTGAGGAGTCTTGCATGTTTTTGTTAACATCAAGAAGAGAAAATTCAAAGATGCGACAAGAATTTGTTCCAAAAAAATATTGCAACGAAAAGAAAATGTTAAAGTTGAAGACCATAGTAATGTAATCAAAGTAAACACAACTGTGAAGGAGAACAACCCTAAACAAGTTGAAGAGATAAGTCAAGAAATACAAACCAAAGAGCATCTAGAGTTAAGAATAAGTAACCAAAGTAAGATCCAGGTGCAGCCTAGTGAGATGGAGGCGGATGAAACACGAGTGCACAATGAAGTGCAAGATATGGACAACATAAGCCCACAAAATCATCTTCAAATTGCCTTAATTCACAGGTCTTTAACCCCTCATTTTGATCCCAATGAAGGGGAATTTCTTAAATCCCCTAAGAGTACTGGTTTTCCAGAATGTGATCAAGCCACAAATGTAAAGCCTCTATACATTAGTAATGGAAAACAAGTGCCTAAGCAGCAAGATTCTCTAATTATGGAGCTGAGGAGTTTTAGCAAAAACCGTGATAAAAGGATCCAATCTAATAATAGGAAGATGGGGGTGAAAAGGTGTCCAGAAATCCATATAGGGGCAAAAAATCTGAGGAAAAAAAGCAGTTTTATTGATCCAATGCTGAAAAGAGTCACAAGATCCTCTTCTAAAGGTATCATTCAATTTTATTCTCATAATCTCTAATATTGAGCCTTATCAAATGGAACATTAGAGGAGATGCAAAAAAGTCAGCTAATAGAAGACTAAAAAAGCTGTTAGAAATGCATAAATGTCCAATCATTGATTTGTTGGAGCCTAAAGTAAATTTTTAAGTTAAATGGGGTTTTGATAATTATTGTTATAATGTGAATGGGAAGATTTTGATCTTTTGGAGATATGAGATGGAAGTCAGTATTAGTTCAACCACTTAGCAACAATTGACTATTAGAGTTGATCATCAATAACTTTGCTCGGAGACTTATCTTAGAGTGATTTATGCCAAATGCACTAACGAGGAAAGAAGAATCCTATAGGAAGATCTAAAGTCAGTATCTCAGGATTGCCAATCAAAACCTCAATCATGGGTGATTTCAATGTAGTGGTAGGCCAATCAGATAAACTAGGTGGAAATGCTATTGATCATCAAGTTGCGGGAGAATTCATTCAAATAATTGATGATTGTGGTCTTAGAGACATGGGGTATAAAGGTTCAAAATTTACATGGTGTATTAACATAGATGAAGATTGGATCATTATGGCTAGACTAGATAGAGGGCTTTATAATCAGAAATGGGAATATTTCTTCCCAAAAGCTTCTATTCAGCACTTAAAAAGAACGGGATCTGACCATGTTCCAATGCTTTTGAGTATTAATATCTATATGGTGTCCAAACCAAATACATTCAAGTTCCAATCCATGTGGACTAAACATCAGCAGTTTGAAGAGGTAGTAAAAAATTCTTGGAAGGATCCAATCCAGGCAAGTGGAATGTATGTGTTCAGTGCTAAACTAAAGCTATTAAAAGGGGATTTAAAATTTTGGAATAGAGAGGAATTGAAAGATATTTTCCAAGGTGTGATTGACTTAAAAGATGAGGTTATATAGTTGGAGTTGTGCTATGAAATCGACAGGTCTAAGGTGAATAGTGCTTATCTTAACAGAGGGAAAGCAAAGTTGCTTGAAGCTTTAAAATTATAGGAGGTGTGCTGGAGGCAAAAGGCTGCAATTAGATGGCTTAAGCTTGGGGATTATAATACCAAGTTCTTCCATGCTTGTGTTAAACACAAGCATAGAAGAATGCATATCATTTCCATCCATGATTCTAATGGCAACACAACAGAGGATGAAGATAGCATTTCAAATATAATCCTTCATGATTACCAAAATCTGATGCAGGCTGAACAACAGGTTATGGATAGTCCTCTTTATGAATTCATCCCTAAATTGATTGATGAGGAGAATAATGAAATTTTAGAAGCTTTTGCTACTCAAGAGGAAGTATACCAAGCTATTAATGGCCTGAGCTCAGATGATGCCCTCGACCTGATGGTTTTGATGGAGTTTTTTACAAAACAGGATGGAATATAATTAAACATGATCTTATTCTTACCATTAGCTATTTTTTTGCAGGTTATGATATCCCTCAAGGATGGTCTTGTAACAATATTTCTCTTATTCCAAAAAAACATCCAAATAGCTGTGATGACTATAAGCATGTCAGTATGTGCAATTTCTCTTACAAAATCATCTCTAAGGTCTTCGATAATAGACTCGGTATTTACCTCCCAAAGCTCATATCGCCAAACCAAAGTGGATTTGTGAAAGGCATGTACATCCAAGATAATATCCTACTAGCCAAAGAGATAGTTTACAATATAAGAAGAAAGATTTATGGAGGAATGTCATCTTAAAATTAGATATTGAGAAATCTAATGATAAAGTGCAGTGGTTATTCTTACTCAAAGTGTTGAGATCTTTTGGTTTTAGGGAGAGATAGATCGATATGATATGGAGAAGCATTTCAAACAGTTGGTTCTCAATTATGATTAATGGAGTTGCAAATGGATTTTTCAAGTCTTCTAGAGGATTAAGGCAAGGGGACCCTTTGTTTCCTAGCTTATTCATTTTGGCTGCAGAAGTGCTTAGTAGAGGCCTTGATAATCTATTAAGGAGTGGGAAGATGAAGCATTATTACTCACCTATAGGCAACCCTCTAATTTTTCATCTCTCTTTTGTTAATGATGTTATCATTTTCTTTAGAGGGGATAAAAGAAGTATGTCAAATTTGAAGAGATTCATGGAGGAATACACAGCTATCTTTGGCCAATCAATCAACATGAGCAAGAGCAGTGTCATAACTAATCAAAAAATGGCTTTGTATAAAAGGAATATTATAGGCCTCTGTACAGGTTTAACAGTCAAAACTTTACCTACCAAATACCTAGGATCATCTCTTTTCAAAGGAAGGAACAATGTCTACTTTTATACCCCTCTTATCGAATTTATTAGACAAAAGATTGAAGGATGGAAGGGTAAATTACTATCTACTGGAGGTAAATATATCATTATTCAGCATGTCCTATCTTTTATCCCTACCTATTTTCTTGCATCTCAACAACCTCCTAAAGCTGTCTTTTCTAGAATCCACAAAATGTTTAATAGTTTCTTTTGGGGAGGGAATGAAATTGATGGATGGAAGCACAATTGGTTAAGCTGGCAGGTTATGTGTAAACCAAAAATAGCAGGGGGCTTCGGTTCAAAGATTTTAACACTAGTTCTAGATCCTCTAGCATCAGGTGGGTGTGGAAATTTTTCTCAAAGGAGTCTCTATGGAGTGCCTCTATGAAGGAAAAATATAAGTCTTGGTCTCAATCTAACCAAGGTGGATCTCTAGATTAGAGGAACATGAGGAAAATGAAAGAGGTGGCCCTTGAAAATATGGTATTCCTGGAAGGTAAATGGAGATGGAAGTCTTCATCCAGTGGTGAGTTCACTTTATCTACTGCTTGTGAGGTTATTAATAGTAGACACGCTAGATTTATAGTGGAAAATAGAGTTTGGGATCCCAATTTGCCTAAGAAATTATCTATAAATATGTGGAAAATTATCAATAACTCCTTGCCTTTAGATGATAACATCCAAAAGTTGGGAATTCCATTGATCTCTAGATGTCAAGCTTGTTTGAAAAACACTTGAACAGTGCAGCACTTGTTCTTAGAATGTTCAGAGGTATACTTGATATGGGACTTTTTCACAAATCTCTTGGGAATAAGGATAGATAAGAACAATATGTCCACATCTTTGTTAAGTTGGTGGCTCAAGTCTGGTAGTAGACATTATGAAAATTTCCTTTGCAAAAAAATCCCTATAGTGGTTTGTTGGGAGGTGTGGAAAGGTAAAAATCAGCAGATGTTTGAGGGGATAAAGTTTAGGCACCAAAACATTATTTCTAACTTAATTTTCCTGATCTCAAATATTTGTTGTGGTATGAAATTTACCAAGGAATGTGTGGATGATAGAGTTAAGAATATGTTTATCCTTTCCATTATTAAGTCTTCTGCAACTCCTATTTCAATCAAGTGGATTCCCCCTCCTTTTCAGCCCTTTAAGCTGAATATTTATTGTACTTCAAAGGGTAATCCTGACCCAAGTGGTTATGGTGGAATTCTTAGAAATGAAAAAGGTCAGTTGATGTTTGATTTTTCTTTTCCATATGGTTTTGCTTCTAATTCTGAGGTAGAACTTATTGGTTTAAAGGAGGGAATAAGCTTGTGTTTGAAATTCAAGTTTGATCATATCCATATTGAATATGATTCCTCATTGGTGGTGAAGATGATAAGTAATGATTGGAAGCCCCCTTGGAAGTTCATAAAAATTGTTAATGAAATCATATGTATGTTGAATCAATTGAATTACTCTCTTAAGTATTGTTATAAAGAATCCAACATGGTACAGATAGACTTGCAAATTGTCGCATTTCTCATTAGTTAAGGAGAGTTTTTAGAAGTATTCAGGAGTTTCCATGGATGGTCAGAGGAGCTTGTAATCTGGATGTCATGGGTTGCCATTATATCATACTCGTTCCACACATTTACTTTGTCTTTTATATGTCCTCTTTTAGTTTAAAGTTTTCTTTTTGCTTTGTTTTGTGTTTCCTCCATCTTTGTAAAGCCAACTTATGGAGAGGCTGTTTCTCATATCTAAATAAATTCCTTGGGGGTGTTTCCCTTATTCCATAAAAAAAATGTAAGTTGCGATTTATTTTACATAGTGAAATAAAAGGTTTTCTTTTTGGTTTTTTCCTGAAATCTGTGTGTCAGTAATTTATTTATGTTGGTTTGATTTTATCCACGTAGATGTATGTTTTAGGCCTGAAACTAATTAGTTTAAAAATTGAATCTAATTAAATAAGTTTACAATTGAAATTACGAATTCGGTTTAATTAATATCACATAGCTTTCTCAGACTAGTTTTCAGGGTACAATGGAGAAGGCAAGGTATTGGATGTTTAATGTCATCTGAAATTTCTATTAGTTAATGAAATGCGTATGAGGAGATTTAATGCATCTAGAATTATCAACTAGAGACCCTTTACACCTTTTCACAAAGTATTTTTTCAATATATATATATATATATATATATATATATATATATATATATATATATATATATATATATATATATATATATATATAGGAGAAGGCTCACCTACATCATGCTCTATACATCATCCATGCATCACGCTTAATTACAGGCTCTAAAAAACTTTTTTTTTTCAAATTTTATATTTCTCCCTTGAAATTAACCTTCTAATCAACCCATATGCAAAAAATTAGGTCAAAATACATTTTGTAACTATTTTTAAAAAATCCACAAAAAAATGCTAAAAATACCTTATTTATAAGGGTCTGCGCTAGCAGTTTTTTGTGGATTTTTTAAAAATAGCTACAAAATGTATTATGACCTAATTTTTTTCATATGTGTTGATTGGAAGGTTAATTTCAAGGGAAAAATATAAAATTTGAAAAAAAGTTTTCTAGGGCCTAGAATTAGGTGTGATGTATGATGTGATGTATAGTGCATGATGTAGGTGAGCTTTCCTCTCTCTCTCTCTCTCTCTCTCTCTCTCTCTCTGTGTATATATATATATATATATATATATTCTTGAATAATAATAAGTATCTAGTGGAGATTAGGAATTTTTTTAATGTTTGATCATGTCATTAAGGAATTTGTTATGCTCTGTTAAAGTCTCTCTCATATAGGGGTTATTATTTAAATTGGAAGCATGAATGCTATCGTATTTGATATTTTTTTAACAGAATTTTTAAGAACTTGATTTGAGACATATAATGGAGAGGTTAGGGATATATTTTGAAATGACACATGAGTAATTGGGGAAATTTTTAACATGACACGACTATTGGCTTATCCATGTCAACCCAAACACAAAATGATTAATATACAGGTTGGGTTAGTGTTAAGTCATTTGACACGATTAGTTAAATAAATGGATTAAGTTAGGTTTGACTAATACTTTACACAAATCCGATATGACATGATTCGAACACCACACGTCATGCACTAATTGCCACCCCTACCCATGAGATAAACTAACCAACCAAATCTGAGCTTGAATTATTCATTACATCTCTAGGCATTTGTAACGCCTCGTATTTCTGAGAAATAGTTAATTAATTTGGCTAATTTAAATTACAAGTGTGTCGTAATTTAATTGAATTAACTATTATGTGTTTATTTAAATATTAATCGGGAGAGATAATGATTAATATAAACGGAATAAATTTACTAAGTGTGTAGTAAATAATAGGCGACTATTATTATACGTCGAAATGAGTTAAACGACGGGATTTTATTGTATCTCAGTCGTAAGTCGGGTATATACTGTATTAGGTTGAGATAGGGATTTTTAGTAGTGACTCGGATGATGATTTTGAGTGCATGGTTGATTCCGGATAGGCTGAGATAGTCGGAATAGAGTACCGGGGGTAGTAATTGAGTCTCGGGGAATTTTTAGGCACAATCGGGCCCACACGGGGGTGTTCGAGTTAATTGGACTTGGCCCATTAGCCTAATTTCCATATTTACAATATTAAATGTAAGATATAAAGTTAGTGGCAGCCATAACTCAAATTCAAAACCTTAAATCTAGAGAGAAGAAAAGAGGGAGAAAGTGAGGAGCTTTTAAAAGCTAATTTGAAGAGGTATTGAGGTGCTTATTTCAAATTCATCCTCTTCATCAATAGAATCAGACTCTACGAATCTAATCAGGCAAGTGGTTAAATAGGCTTTTGATTTAAATGGAAAAATTTCATGTTCATATTACTGTATGTGTTGACAAATCGATTTTTGGGAAGGTTTTCCATATGAAATCGGTTTTTGATGAATTTAACACCTTGTGTGGATTAAAAACTAAATTGATGATGAGTTATCATGTATTTCTATTATAATCAAATTCATATTTGAAATACAGAAGTAAACTTCGTTTAAATGATGATGGTGAAATCAAATTTAGGAAGAGGATTGTTTAATTGTTGTTTAAACCCAATTTGTAAAGTTTGGAATGCTTATCAAAATCATTGATGTTTGGGGTTGTTGTTATGATTAGAATTGGTTTTAGATGTGTTATAAACATTGGGTACACTTTGGTTGAAGTTTGGGACGAATCCATGGAGGTTTGAGTGAACATAAATGGAGGAAAAATGAGTTAGAGAAGAACATAGTTCACAAATCTGGTACGGCAAACCGGTTCAGTTTTGAGGCTTTTATGGACAAACTGGTTCAGTTTACCTTCTTATCCAAATTATGGAATTGGTGATATTTTCATTACGATCGCGTGGGCGCCGACCTCTTATTTTTCTAATTTTTAATTAATTATGAATTTACTATGGAAGGGTGTCTGTGACCGAAATCGATAGGGAAAATTCAAATCTATATTATTTAGGAAAGCCCGTAAATGAGTGTAGGATTCTGAAAAATATTAAGGAAAATTATTTTTTACCTTGGAATTTGATGGGAATGAATTCGGGGTATGGATTTAAGAGTTTTTAAGATGAATAACACTCCAAAATATATTAACGGATTCAAATGGGAATTTTGGATAAATTAGGATACGGGATGGATAAAATTAGGATACGAAGGTTGCGAGAAATGGATGAATCCCCTGGTCATATTGCCTGATGTTTTATTGTGTGATTTATTTTCCTAGGTGAGACGCTTTGGATATGATTTGGTCTCACTTTCGGGAGGAATATGACCACCTCCATTATGTTTGCGATATTTTTACCCAATCCCCTGAGTCAGCCCAACTTGAGGTAACTGATTTAGAATGAGCATACCTAGGATATGATAGCACTTTAGAGAAAGCATCCGGTGAGTTATTACTCGAGATTGGATGGTTATTATATGCGACATGTGTGTGAATGTTGTAGCATACTAGTACGTATATAATATGAGTAGAGAATTATATACGGGATTAATAAATAAGTGTGAACGTATTTCTTATATAACTAGTCTGAAAGTTATACGATTAAAAAGGGGTTTTCTATATAACTAGTGTGAACATTATATGACTTAATATAGTTGAAATGATAATAAACTAATGACTATATAACTTAATAATCAAAGTAAGAATACTCGGGTCAGAGTAGTGTGGTAGAAAGAGGTGTAATAAGGCTAGTTAGGTGGGGTAGTATAACTAGTTAGGTTAGAAGGAAAGTCTTAGATGAGGGGTGAGTTATACTTCAAGATAATGCGACACTTCCTTAAATATGAAAAGTGTGCGTGTGAATAGGCATAAATACTCCATATCTATCCCCTTAATTTAAATCTTCATTATGATCCCATGCATGGTATTTCACTTGGTTTTATATCATATTTATGCTACTAACCCTTTTTGGCAAGTATTTCGTGTTTTGTGTCTCTCTTATGTGTTTCATAGGTATTTCATACAAGATAGTGCGAGAGAGAACTCAAAATAGTGAAAGAAACCAAGAAATGGCAAGTTAAAGGGCATTTTTCAATCTTAGTCCGGAGGGGGGGGGGCAACTGGAAACTTGAAGCGTTTGAAGTCACAAGAATACTAGAAAAAGCGAAACCTCAATCTGAGTTACGGTGAAGAAGTTATGCGCATTTGAAGATGAGAAGAATCAAAGAGGCAACACTAAGGAAGGAAGAAAGCTGAATCGGTTTGGTTAAAGGATAACCGGTTCACCATTTAGTCACACTCTATATCCGTGACAAATATTAGTCACGCTTTAAAACCGTTACAATTTTCTAGGAGCGGGATTTTTATTTTGGCCTTATCTTTTAGCCAAAAGAGTTTTATGTTTTGGTGAATCTTCTAAACGACTTCAAACCTATATATTTAGTCATTAGGGTTCTTTTACTTCAGATTTTATTCATGTAAAAGGTCCAAAATAAAGAGGAACATCTAGAAGAACAATTTACATATTTTGCACCTTTAATTCAAAAGCTTTTTCGATTCTTCTTCAATCTTTGATTTTTTTTTATTGCATACTTATGTTATTTTATCTTGGTAACATTAAATTCCAACACTTTTATTATTGTTTCATTATGTTTTCATACATATTAATGGATTCTTACATAGAGACTTGTAATATCATGTTCTGGTAGATAGTTAGAGGGTTGGGATACAGGAACCCAACCTAGGTTAATGAGTTAGATATAAAATTGGATGAAATTGTAAAGATAATTCGTAGGTTGATATTTTAGCGAGATGAGTATTATAGGTCTCTTAACTTCATTTTCCCTAGGTAATCGGAGTGTTTGAGTGTATAATACGCGTGTCGCCAATCTTGTCATTCACGTTAAATTATGTATTGACTAGATATTATGTAGAGTAAAATTCTCATATGTTTAGTACTTTTAAGATTTAATGTTTTCTTCAAATTGTTAATATAAGTTTTGAACCTTTTATAGTCCAACGACTTTATCGGCGATTCAGGTGATGTGATCCTAATCCCATTTTCTTATTCTTTGCTTAAGTTTTAATTAGTTTTAGTTAACTTCTTTCTTTTTTCCCTTCTCACCCCATCATTATCTTTTACACTTTTATTTTAGAAGTAATAAATCAATTAAAATCTATCAAACATTCCCTGTGGATTCGATACCCAGACTAGCCGCTATACTCCATAAGAGTGTAAATAAAGTTTATTTCTTTTTGTACTGCGATCAAAAGCCAATAACAATAATTAACATATTTACACGGACGCTCGATTTTTGCCTCGATCAAAATGGCGTCGTTACCAGGGAATGTTTTGTTATAGATTATAATTGATTTACTATTTCGTAAGATATATTTCTTTTGTATTTTTTTGTTTTAACCATTTTTGTAGGCTTGCATAATTGAGTGCCAAGACACGTTGATTCCTTAGCCACACACCTCTTTATAGAAATTGTCCATCTACAAACCATTTAGTAATCATGTCTTTTTATAGTGAGTGCGGTAATTACAATGGTTCATATGGGAATCATTTTCAAACTTTTTATTCTCAAGAATCCACACCTCAACCTATTACCATTGGTGAGGGCCTTCGAATTCTTGAGAATTAATGGCATGAACACTTACATTTGTATAGGAGTAGTTCTCTAGATTTTTGTGTACAAGAATTCGCGGCTCGACCTATTACCATTGGTGAGGCCATTTGAATTCTTGAGAGTGAAAATCTTGAAAATAAATATCGGGAAGAAAATCATTTTCAAACTTTTTATTCTCAATAATTCGTGCCTCGACCTATTACCATTGGTGAGTGCCTTTGAATTGCTGAGAATGAAAGGCTTGAAAACAAATATTGGGAAGAAAATCATTTTCAATCTTTTTATTCACAAGAATCCGCGCCTCGACCCATTACCATTAGTGAGGCCATTAGAATTCTTGAGAATGAAAAGATTGAAAAAAAATATCAGGAAGAAAATCCTTTTGGGGAGCAAGAGTTGGATGCATTATTCGAATTCAATGACGATTTTTCTTCCGTTTTTTTAAAGTTGAAGAATATTTTCAACCAAATGAGGAATCTGAGGTTCTTGAGCCAAGGGATCCTACTTTGGAAGAAACCATACTTCGTTTCACCAAAAAGGCAATCAATTTTCTTTCCACCCAAATTGTGATGAATATCGATATTGGTGTTCTTAAGGAAATTGGTGCACTTTACAAAGATATGCGTTCTTATTTGGAAAACAAAGAGGAGGTCAAGACTTGCATTTCACCTCAAATTTTTTTGGAAGAACATCTCATTGAAAGTGAGTCTTTCTCCCTTGAAATTCAATCTCCAAGTGATTATGAATCACTCGAGATTGAATATATTTCATCTCTATTTTCGTTCTCCATTATTGAACCATTACAAATATCGCTAGATTCCTATGAGTCGGTTGAAACTTTTAAACCTTTTACCGACGAGGACTCTTTGTGTGAATTATTTTCCAAGATGGATTCTTCCTTTTTGTGTGCCCCGCTTCCCATACTACTTGAAAGATCTTTGGGAGGTGATTCTATTTTTCTTGGATCCTAATTGTACTTGTCCCCTTAACATTCAAATCCCCCATCATCCATTTAAATTTTTTAATTGATGATGGTTCATTTCTTCCGCCTTAAACATGCCTTCCGTTGTTCAAACGGAATGCTTATTTTCCAGGAGGCATTCATTTTCTACACTGATTATCCCTCAAAGTCAAATTGTATTTTGGGTAGACCATCAAATTTTTTGACTTCTAATGTATAACTTATTAGAAGTTCAAATCAGAGGTTGTACATAGTTAGATTCTTTCTTTCTTTTTCTTTTTTCTAATTATAGTTCAGAGTAATTAGTTAATTTTTTTGTTATTCTTTTTGCTATGCTTGGTTCTAACATGTTTTATAGGTTCAATGGACTCGTACTTATTGGGGATCACTCCATTTGGGTAATATCTTTCTTTTCCTCTCTTTATGTTTTATTCTTGATTCACATTGAGGACAATGCAACATTTAAGTTAGGGGGTGTGGGATATTTTTCCCATTTATTGTTTAGATTCATTGACTTGATCACATGTTCATTCCAAGTATGCTTTTTTAGAAAATTTCCACACAAAAAAAGTGAAAAACTCCAAAAAGCCAAAAATATTTTTTTTTTCAAAATAATAAAAAATGGAATTTTAATTTTTCAAAAATATCACTAAAATTTTGTTTAAAGTCTCAAATTGTAAAAATCAAGAGCACTAAGCCAAAATTGACCAAAGATGGATATTGAGCGAAAATTGACGATTTTATGAATAAGTGTGGAGATTAATCAACCCGGAGAGATTTTGAGCCTAACGCTTTTTGTGAGTTTTTAAATCAATTCGAATTATAATTAACTCAACGTTCAATTCAGCGTTTAAATAAGCCGTTGAGGATATCTATTCCTTTGTTTTGATTAGTTACGGGAAATGAGCGAGATGTTATCTTGAAAATGCACTAAAAATATCTCTTCTCAAGACACATATTGTAAAATAATTTGTAATTCGGACAATGAAGTTAGGCCATCGTTTATTTATCCAAATATATTAGATATAAAAAAGTTATGAAAAATTATCCTTTTGATAGCCAATTGAGCCTAATAAAATTTTCCCTTTTTGTTTGTAACCCAAAAAATCAATTGGACCAAAATTATGGAAATTGAACATTCATCAATTACGTTCGAAAAGTGAACAAAAAGGGGCAAGTAAAAAATAAAAGAACAATTCTCAACAAAAACAGCAAGAAAAGAAAATTTTGAAAAAATAAATAGAAAAAGAAATAGAGAAATGAGCAAAAGCCCGAAAAAAATACTAATGGGCATCGTAAGAAAATTTTCCAATTTGGAATTTTCTAACCATTCCAATTTTACCCAATGCACCTTACAACCTGTAAAAGTCCAAAATGAGTTCGAATTTTGAAACTAATTACTATGTGGAGAGCTAAAGCACGAAAAGATAATAAGAGAGTTTAATTGGTGCGGACTAGGAGAAAATGTTTCCCATTTTTCAATGATCGTATTTTGATAAAGAGATATTTTAGCATAAAAACTTCGTCTTTTAAATTTTTGCGCGTGAATTAGTGTTCCATTATATTTACTTTTTATATCTCGCATATCGAGAGAAACTAGCCACATTCTGAGTGATTCATTCGTGGGTGCATCCATGAGAAATTGAATCAAAATGAATTTTTGAAAAAGTAACGTAATGATCAATCGGTGGAAATTAGATTAAATTTTTGTCTTCGCGCACACACACTACATATTGAGACTCTTGAATATGAATTTACGGTGACTATTTTGGGGAGTTTAAATTGTACAATTTTTAAGTATTTCGATGTTTCTTTGAGTCGAAAATGAATTTTGTGGGTATATTCATTGCAAACCCTCATGAGACACCACCCGTCCTACTAGGGTAACCTAGGGTTTTAAAGGCTTGTTGCATACTCTAAATGCAATCGCTTTCCCGCAAAAAAGGTATTCTATCCCAACGAAGTTTTTGAAGGGTCCTCTTATTCTTTTACATTACTAGGGATGCACAACGTTCTAAGTTAAGGGGATTTAAATAGGTATAAATACTCCATACTTATCCCCTTAATTTCAATCTTTTAATGATTCCATGCACGGTATTTCACTAGTTTTTATCTCATAATTAAGATACTGACCCTTTTTGGAAAATATTTCGTGTATCTCTTATGTGTTTTATAAGTATTTCATGCAAAATAGTGCGAGGGAGAACTCAAAATAGTAAAAGAAACCAAGAAATGGGAAACTAAAGGTCATTTTCATAATTTTTAGCCTTATTCCGTAGGTCTGGCCAACTGGAAAATTGAATAACTTGAATTCACAACAATAATGGAAAAAATGACACCTCAATTCGAGTTACGGTGAAGAAGTTATGCGCATTCGAAGATGATAATCAAATAGGCAAAACCAAGGAAAGCCGAAAGTAGAACCGGTTCGGTTAAAGGAGAACCGGTTCTCCATTTAGTCACGCTCTAGATCCGTTGAAGCCCATATACTTTTGACTCACTTGAGTCTATATTGTATAAGTGCTCATCTAGTTTGGAAATTGTGACAAAATTATGTCCATCCTAGAAACCAAAGAGCCTCAGAAGTTGGATTGCCTATTCATCTCTCTTACTTGTAGTGATCAAGAGACTATTGCCAACACTCACACACTTAGAATTCAATTCATGCATGTCATATTGCATTATAATGTGTGTACATGTGTTGAGTGTGTTTAAATCCCTAAGTTTGATTTTTTAATAATTTTTTGGGATTTTTTTAAACATTTTTTAAACAATGTTTTAATAATTAAAACTTGATTTAAAAGTTTTGGGGTCAATCTCTTAATATTATTTGTTGTGTATTATGGCCTAATGTTACTTTGGGTAGAATCCAAAAGCGGCAGAGACTTCAGGGTATACTTTGTAATTAGTTTGGACGCGCGTTTTATATCCCTTAACTGGCCAACACATGTTGCCCTCTGATTGGTTAGAAGTGTGTTTCTTTACTGAGACAATAGACGCGTGTGTTATCAGCCCTTGGATCATTTCTTATCAATGGTCTGCATGTTGCCTTGATGAATCCCCGTGTAACTTTTTAAGCTAATCAGCGTTCGTTTAAGCACCGCCTTGTGTGAGCCCTTAGATTCAAGTCAATTTAAATTGACTCGATCTCAGCCCTTGGTTTTGATCAGATATCTCAAACCTTCTCCTCCCACTATAAAAAGGACCCTTCCCTCAGACTTCGAAGACTTTTTCCATTTCATTTCCTTTGAGAAATTAAGAGAGAAGAGAGAAAAACAGAGAGAGACGAGAGAGAGTTAGAAACCCTAACTTCATTCGTATAAATCCTCTTCAAACCTAACCCAAACACCATATCCAAAACCACTACCCTGGGTGTTCTTGAGTGTTTGAGAGTTTGAGTTGAGTTATTTTTGTTGCTGTAACCTTGTTTTCGTGAGATCTTGTTACCAACTTAGACTTTTACTTAGATCTAGTTTCTGATTTCATAGAAATCTGATATCTGAGTTATTCATGTTACATTACACTTAGTTTTATTCTTTATTTCTCATCTTGAGAAATATATTGTTGATTATTTCCTCTAAAACGTTTTCTTACTTTGAAATCAACAATAAATGCTTTTGTTTCTTGTTCTTGTAAAACTAAACCTTTGACCTAGTTTGGAATCTCACTTGGAGGTTTTCAATCTCGAAAAGTTTCTCTAAATTTTGAAATTGATTAAGACCTTGTCTGTCTTCCTAGCAAGGTATCCATTAATTCTCGGAATGATTTACAGTTCAAATAAGTTGAAAAGTTTTGTAAGAAGAAAGAAAAGAAAAGATCACAGCATATAGTGTAACTGTAATTTGTTAGGACTGTTTGTACTTAATAAGTGTGTGTGTGTGTGTGCATGCATGTGTTAGAAAGCACCTCCACAAACACTTACACCCTACAACACGAAAAGTGTTGGTATTAAGATCTTGTGAATATAAGTCGACGTAAAGTGCTGGAACAAATCAGAAGTTGACAAACTGAGAGAACTACATCTACAATCAGAATTGCAGAGAAGTTATAAGGACACCAGAGGGTACTATAACACCCCGCCCGTCCGGGGAGAGCGAGCGGAGCGCCACTACGATAAAACTAATCAAATCCACAAATAACAAGGTATAGAGCATCTAAAAATCCCACAACAATAAAAGAGAACTACAAATCTCAAATCTCTTCAAATAAATACCACAATTCTCTCGAATAAAAATAACTATCTAAAAGAATAAATCTCCAAATGCTCTATACATCAAAATAAATAAATACAAGTCTTCTCTCTTGTATTAAAATCTTCCCAAAATAATCATCGCTATAAATCATCCCAATCAAATCCAAAGCGCCCCAAATCTGCGCTAACCTGCCACTAAAAGAAAATATGGGGAAGTACACAATACGACAGGAAAGATGCTCAACAAAAATGTTAGCGATGAATAAAACGCAACAATACGAATAAGAATATTCAAATCCAATAATGCAAATATCAATAGCATTTTATCAATAAATTTCTCAACAACACATTAACCGGGTCACCAGGCCTCACCCCATCCGCATACGCTTTATCAAGTCATAGCCCTTGGAAGCAGGAATTTTGGCGGGTACCCAACGTCCGTGCCATATTAAAATCTCATGACAACGTGCTCAACGACAACATGAATAATACCACATGAATCAAAATAATTTCAACAATTATTTTTCCAGATTTCAATGAATTTAACAATTCAAAATATGAGTTCGATTAACA
Source organism: Sambucus nigra (assembly GCA_949130495.1). Classification (NCBI taxonomy): domain Eukaryota; kingdom Viridiplantae; phylum Streptophyta; class Magnoliopsida; order Dipsacales; family Adoxaceae; genus Sambucus; species Sambucus nigra. The sequence goes on along the minus strand of OX422207.1, from coordinate 300,314,574 downwards.
AGAATTCGACGGAATAAACACTCGCGAGATTTAGGAACATATTGTGTAAAACCGCATACCTTAAGCCACCAAAAAGAACCAACATGAATCATCACATAATTTTATCCTCAAAATCTATTCACACCATCATGTTCCTCTCGCGAAAATAATCCAATCAAGTTCTAGCCCAAACTCGAGAAAACACCAAATAAGCCTTTTAATCTAAGGTTGAAATCTTGAATAAGTTTGGGGCTATGGTTTATATATGAAAGGGAGTAATTTTGGAGAGGTCTTCTGATTAAAAAGTTTGAAAAAAAGTGAATTGAAAAGTCAAGCCACGAATTAGTTGATATATAAAGGATTAAGAGTTTGATTAAGAAAAGAGTTCTAATCAGATACAAGCACTAAAACATTTATTACGGACGATCGGACCGTTGGAATTGGATGAAATTTTACACAGAATTAGCTGAAGACGAGAGAAAGCTACATAAAAAATGCAGCTCAATCGGACCATTTGATATTTTTAAATATTTTTTTTTTGCTAGAGAGTTTTATGTTTTGAGGACTTAGAGAGTTTTATATTTTGAGGACTCTTCTATATAATAAAAATTCAATTAAAACTCCAATTTAATTCCGATTTCGAAACCGTTTGAAATTCTCACCTTTAAAAATAATAACCAATATATTTGAGCAATAAAAATAATTTTATCTCAAAATTTATTTTTCCTCTTTATTTTGAAAATACCCCAAAAATTACGCGGGTTGTTACAGGTACATTCCTAAACTTATATAGGTCTGAGTTGTTTGCATGTTAGTTATATAGTTTCTAACTCATAAATTTGTTTTTAGTGAATTTTTGTTTTACTCCGTAGAGGGAGTCGTTGAAGTTTCCTCAATTGGTGAGGTTTTACCACGTAAAAAATTGTGAACAGAATGTTTCTACATTTTCTCATCTCAGTCTTGGTTGTGTTGTGTTTAAAACTTGTTTAAACTATCTTTTAAACTTGTTGCCCAAATCTTGAATAAGATCTCGTACATACTGTTTTATTAAACACTTCTTGTGATTAATCCTTTTTTATTTAAGAAAAGAGTTTCTTCAAAAAATAACTCGGAGTTACTTAAATAGTTTATTTTCAATAAACGGCTTTAGTAACGCATTTTTCAATTGGTATCAGAGCTTGGTAAAACTGATTTTAAAGAGATCCTGTGTTTCTGAAATTGTTTTCTGAAAATCAAATATGGACGAGAAAAATGAAAGATTTGGTAACTTGACCAGACCTCCAATCTTTGATGGAACCAATTTTGCTTACTGGAAAGTAAGGATGATTGCTTTCATTCAAGGAACTTTGGGAGATGATGTCTGGGACATTGTTGAAAATGGTTATACTTTTCCTACTAAACCAGCCAACGAAGGAAGTAATGAGAGAGTTAAGAAAGCTTTAAGTGAGTTCACTCAAGAAGAGAAACAAGTTTCTCGAAATAATAACAAAGGAAAGAATGCCATATTTATGTCTATAAATGAACATGAGTTTAAAAGAATCTCATCCTGTACCACTTCTAAGGAAGCTTGGGACACCTTAGTCACTGCTCATGAAGGAGACACTAGAGTTAAGGCTGCTAAAACCCAAATGCTGATTCAGCAGTATAACTCCTTAATTATGTCTGAGACTGAATCATTTGATGACTTCTATATGAACCTGACTGATATTGTGACCAAACTGCATGCTAATGGGATAACCTATGATAGACAAGAAATTGTATCTAAAATTCTGAGATCATTACCACAGAAGTTTGATAACAAAAGATATGCTATTGAGGAAATGTGTGATATAAATCTCACTCCTAAATTACTCAGTAGTAAATTAAGAACTGTGGAAATGGAACTGGAATTTAAGAAACAATTAATCCAATCACATAGGAAACAGACTAGTTCCAATCTAAGCTTCTCTTCTAAATTAATTAAGCCTGAGTTTAATACTTCCAATGATGAATCTGATGAGGACTGCGATATAGAGAGTTTGGACAATCAGATTGCCTTAATGACAAAACAGTTCAAGAAAATCATTAAGTTTAGAAACAAAGTGGCAAATAAACAAGGCAAGTCAAATTATCCAACTCCTTCTAGTCACAGACCTCATGAGAAAATCAATGACAAAAATCACAAGGACTCTCATATCAGACCTAATAGAGACCTTAAGAAGACTGAATGCTATAGATGTGGTAAACTGGGGCACATTGCACAAGACTGTAGAGTTAATTTGAACACTCAAAACAAACACATTAGAGCTAACATCTGCAAAACATGGGATGATTCAAGTGACTCTTAAAATGAGGAACCTGTGTCATCAGATTTTTTTATCCTTGCATGTCTTTCTTTGCCAAGATTATTTATAATGATGACATGCCTATATTTGTTAATGAGGATGAACTAAATAATTCTATGACTGATACTTCGAATGTGGTTATTACTGGTTTAGATGCTTTAATTACTGAGAATGTTGCATGTTTTACCTCGAGGTGTGTGAGTCAAAGGGAATGCGATAATGACGATGCTAATGGGTGTGTGAGTTCAAAGAATGAAGCCTTAGGGGTCACTTCACACACCACACTTAGTGACTCGGATAATAAAGACCTCCCAGACATTCACACACTTTACACTAAGACTCTCAAGAAAAGCGCTAGACTAGAAAAGACTGTTAAAGATCTTACCAAGAAATTGGAAGATCTAAGCCTGATGGTTAAACTGAATGCTGAAGAGTACACTACCCAATGTTTAACTCATAAAAGTGAAATTAAAGTTTTTGATGAAAAACTGGAAAATTTGACTGAAACAAATGAAATTCTGGAGAAAAAATACAAAGGGACATTGTTAAAATTGGAACAAGCCAAAGAAAAGACAGCAACTGTTTTCAAAAAATTTACAAAATTTGAAAATAATTCTAACTGTTTTGATGAATTTGTTGCTGAATCTAAAACCAATTCTGATGATTGACCTGGTATAGGATTTTGTCCCAATTTGAAAACACAGACAAAACCTTTTGAACCTATCAAGTTTGTGTCAGGAGGCAAAAGACCTATTGAAACATGCCCAGATTTTCATTCCCTAAAAACTGAGTTTGATTTAAAACATCAAAACTTTAACATTGGGGAATCAAGTTGCTCTAAGCATAAAAGTTCACCTAAGGCTAAATACGTCTGCCCTCTTATCAGAAAGAGTGAACCTACTTTCAAACCTGTACTATCCAGGAATAAAGTTCAGACTGAAAACTTTTCAAAACCTTTGTTTAGAGACTTTCCTAAGGAGACCCCCATCTTGAGCAATCTTTATTGCTCCTACTGTGACATATATGGTCACTTTTTCGATGGTTTCTATGCTAGGGGACTTGTTAAACCTATCTATAATCCTCGTACTTACCAGAACTTTAACTATTCTAGGAGGAGTCGAAATAATTATATACTTCCTAGACAGCCAGATAAAAACTCTAACTATAGAAAGAGAAAGACCAAACCTAACAGAACATTTCCTAGAAGGAATCCTAAGCACTTTCCTAAACCAAATGCTCAAGTCTTTCACAAAATTCAAAATCATGCGCAAAACATTTTTCAGCAAAAATCTAATGCTCGCAAATTTTATCAGTTGAGAGCTAATAAGCGCAAGATGAAAACTAGAGCAATTTGGATTAGAAAAGATGATCTATTACCTCAGATGAAGTGTAATATTGTTGTTACTGCTTTAAAAGCTGAACACACATCATCTGGTTGGTATTTAGACTCTGGATGTTCTAAGCACATGACTGGAGATGAATCTAAACTTTTAAACAAAACCAGGTTTGCTGGTGGTAAAGTCATTTTTGGTGATGGAGTTTCATCTCAAATCATAGGCAAAGGAACTCTACAAGAAGATGGGCTTCCTATTCTTAAAAATGTTCTTCTAGTTAAAGGTCTAAAGGTCAACTTACTTAGTATTTCGCAATTTTGTGACTCAGACCATACTGTTACTTTTTCAAAGAACAATTGCAAGATTTTAAATGAAAAAGGTGAATGCATAATTACTGGATTCAGAACTCCTGACAACTGCTACACTGTCAAGAACAATTCTGAAATTTGTAATGTTGCCAGAATGGATGACAACGAGATATGGCATAACAGAATGGGTCACATAAATTACGATAATCTTAGTAAATTGTCTACTCACGACATAGTAAGAGGAATTCCAAAAATTAAACCCATTCATAATATTGTTTGTGGTTCCTGTCAAGAAGGTAAAATTGTTAAGGCCCCTCATAAGAAAGTCAAAGATATTCTCACCTCTAATCCCTTAGAACTCATCCATATGGACATAATGGGTCCTTCTCAAACTGTTAGCCTTTGTGGACACAGTTATATCTTAGCTATGGTTGATGACTTCACCAGATTTACTTGGGTAGCCTTTTTAAAACAAAAGTCTGACACTTTTCAAACCTTCCTAAAAATTCTTATTAGGATTGAAAATGAAAAGGACACTCAAGTAAATAGAATTCGTAGTGATAGATGTGCTGAATTCAAAGACACTGGTATTATAGAATACTGTGACTATAATGGTTACAAACACGAGTTCGGTGCTCCTAAGACTCCTCAACAAAATGGAATCGCCGAGAGAAAGAATCGTACCTTACAAGAGATGGCACGTGTCATGTTACATGCTAAGAATTTACCTAAATATTTTTGGGTAGAAACTATTCGTTCTGCGTGTCACATCATTAATAGGGTCTATCTTAGAAAGAATTCCAAACAAACCCCTTATGAACTTTGGTACAATAAAAAGCCTAATCTCAAATATCTTAGAACCTTTGGCAGTACTTGTTATGTATGCAAAGATAGGGAACACTTATCTAAATTTGAGAGACGGGGATATAAAGCCATATTTCTAGGATACTCGCCTAACAGTAGAGCTTATCGAGTGTATAATCTTTGCACTAAAACCATGATGGAATCCATAAATGTAATTGTTAGTGACACTACTGTAGAAATCAAGACTGGTGAATTACCTATTGAAGAAGAGTCTTCAAATATTTTAGAAAATGACCCTTCTGAAATAGATAATCCATTACCTATTGAGACACCTAAAGTACCTAACTGGGTTTCTAAAGATCATCCCATAAACAATATAGTTGGCAACCCTAGTGAGCCAGTGCGTACAAGATCCCAACTTAGAAATTATGCACATTATGCATGTTTTATTTCCCTTGTGGAACCAAAGAATGTAACTGAGGCATTGAATGACTCTCACTGGATTTCTGCTATGCAGGATGAACTTTTACAATTTGTCATTCATGATGGATGGTATCTTGTTCCACGTCCAGATCACAAAAAGGTTGTTGGTACTCGTTGGATTTTCAAAAATAAAACTGATGAAAATGGGATAATAATTAGAAATAAAGCTAGATTAGTTGCTCAAGGATACTCCCAAATAGAAGGAATTGATTTTAACGAGACCTTTGCCCTTGTTACTCGTTTAGAATCAATTCGTCTGCTTTTCGCTATAGCTTGTCACATGAATTTTACATTATATCAAATGGATGTCAAATCTGCATTCCTTAATGGAATACTGGCTGAGGAAACCTATGTAGAACAACCTAAAGGGTTCATTGACCCTAAATATCCAAATCATGTATTTCGCCTGAAAAAGGCTTTATATGGCCTTAAACAAGCTCCTAGAGCTTGGTATGAGCGTCTTCCCAGTTTTCTTTTGGATAAAGGTTTCAAAAGAGGTGGAAATGACCAAACTATATTTGTCAAACATTTTGACAAACACATTACTATTGCACAAGTATATGTAGATGATATTATATTTGGATCAACTTCTTCCTCAGAAGTAAAATCCTTTTCTGTAATTATGAGTAAGGAATTTCAGATGTCCCTTATGGGGGAGTTACAGTTCTTCCTAGGTCTCCAAGTCAAACAAAATCCAGAAGGACTATTTGTTTCATAATCTAAGTATGCTTTAGAGATCGTTAAGAAATTCGGCCTCGAGAGTGCTAAAGATGCTAACACACCTATGAGTACTACGATAAAATTGTCAAAAGATGAAAATGGAAAATCTGTAGATCCTACTCTATATCGTAGTATGATTGGCACACTACTCTATCTTACTACCTCGCGTCCTGATATCATGTATGATGTGTGTGTATGTGCTCGTTATCAAAACAATCCTAAAGAGAGCCATTTGAATTCTGTTAAACGTATAATTAAATATGTTAAAGGCACTCTGAATCTAGGACTTTGGTACACTAATGGCACACCAAGCACTATTATTGGGTACACTGATGCTGACTGGGATGGATGTACTGATGATAGTAAAAGCACTTCAGGAGCATGTTATTATATTGGTAATAACTTGGTAGGATGGAGTAGTAAAAAACAAAACTGCATATCACTCTCGACTGCTGAATCTAAATACATAGCCGCTGGTAGCTGTTGTGCTCAATTATTGTGGCTTAAACAAATGCTAAGTGATTATGGCATTCAAGAAAACCAATTGCATATCTATTGTGATAATCAAAGTGCGATTAATATTTCTAAAAACCCTGTTCAACACTCGCGAACAAAGCATATAAAAATAAGACATCATTTTATACGCGAATTAGTTGAATCTAAGGAATTAGAAATCAATTATCTTCCTACTGATCTACAACTCGCAGATATGTTTACCAAACCTCTAGATTATAATAGATTCATTTCATTACGAAAATCTATTGGTATGGTTTGTGCTGATTAATACCTTTGCTGCTTGTCCAAGTTTTTCCCTTTGTCCATTTGAGACAAAATGGGGGAGAAATTTGAGTCTATTCAATTCTTACATATGATAAACAGCTTGATCATAGTGATTCATTGCAGGTATTCCTTTTTGTACAGTCATTCTCAACTGATGTATTAGGGTATTAAATTGTAAATAGTTGAGTTATGTACTTTTTGATTTCTAGGATTTGGGTAGATAGAATTTTAATATGACTAAGTTTTTCTTATTTTTGTTGCCCTGCGAGTCCTAGTTGACTCAAAGGAGATTTTGTCTCATATTTCCAAAGGGGGAGATTGAAGCCCTTATACTTTTGACTCACTTGAGTCTATATTGTATAAGTGCTCATCTAGTTTGGAAATTGTGACAAAATTATGTCCATCCTAGAAACCAAAGAGCCTCAGAAGTTGGATTGCCTATTCATCTCTCTTACTTGTAGTGATCAAGAGACTATTGCCAACACTCACACACTTAGAATTCAATTCATGCATGTCATATTGCATTATAATGTGTGTACATTTTTTGAGTGTGTTTAAATCCCTAAGTTTGATTTTTTAATAATTTTTTGGGATTTTTTTAAACATTTTTTAAACAATGTTTTAATAATTAAAACTTGATTTAAAAGTTTTGGGGTCAATCTCTTAATATTATTTGTTGGGTATTATGGCCTAATGTTACTTTGGGTAGAATCCAAAAGCGGCAGAGAATTCAAGGTATACTTTGTAATTAGTTTGGACGCGCGTTTTATATCCCTTAACTGGCCAACACATGTTGCCCTCTGATTGGTTAGAAATGTGTTTCTTTACTGAGACAATAGACGTGTGTGATATCAGCCCTTGGATCATTTCTTATCAATGGTCTGCATGTTGCCTTGATGAATCCCCGTGTAACTTTTTAAGCCAATCAGCGTTCGTTTAAGCACCGCCTTGTGTGAGCCCTTAGATTCAAGTCAATTTAAATTGACTCGATCTCAGCCCTTGGTTTTGATCAGATATCTCAAACCTTCTCCTCCCACTATAAAAAGGACCCTTCCCTCAGACTTCGAAGACTTTTTCCATTTCATTTCCTTTGAGAAATTAAGAGAGAAGAGAGAAAAACAGAGAGAGAAAAGAGAGAGTTAGAAACCCTAACTTCATTCGTCTAAATCCTCTTCAAACCTAACCCAACACCATATCCAAAAACACTACCCTGAGTGTTCTTGAGTGTTTGAGAGTTTGAGTTGAGTTATTTTTGTTGCTGTAACCTTGTTTTCGTGAGATCTTGTTACCAACTTAGACTTTTACTTAGATCTAGTTTCTGATTTCATAGAAATCTGATATCTGAGTTATTCATGTTACATTACACTTAGTTTTATTCTTTATTTCTCATCTTGAGAAATATATTGTTGATTATTTCCTCTAAAACGTTTTCTTACTTTGAAATCAATAATAAATGCTTTCTGTTTCTTGTTCTTGTAAAACTAAACCTTTGACCTAGTTTGGAATCTCACTTGGAGCTTTTCAATCTCGAAAAGTTTCTCTAAATTTTGAGATTGATTAAGACCTTGTCTGTCTTCCTAGCAAGGTATCCGTTGATTCTGGGAATGATTTAAAGTTCAAATAAGTTGAAAAGTTTTGTAAGAAGAAAGAAAATAAAAGATCACAGCATATAGTGTAACCGTAATTTGTTAGGACTGTTTGTACTTAATAAGTGTGTGTGTGTGTGTGCATGCATGTGTTAGAAAGCACCTCCACAAACACTTACACCCTACAACACGAAAGTGTTGGTATTAAGATCTTGTGAATATAAGTCGACGTAAAGTGCTGGAACAAATCAGAAATTGACAAACTGAGAGAACTACATCTACAATTAGAACTGCAGAGAAGTTATAAGGACACCAGAGGGTATTGTAACACCCCGCCCGTCCGGGGAGAGCGAGCGGAGCGCCATTACGATAAAACTAATCAAATCCACAAATAACAAGGTATAGAGCATCTAAAAATCCCACAACAATAAAAGAGAACTACAAATCTTAAATCTCTTCAAATAAATACCACAATTCTCTCGAATAAAAATAACTATCTAAAAGAATAAATCTCCAAATGCTCTATACATCAAAATAAATAAATACAAGTCTTCTCTCTTGTATTTAGTGACCTAGAGAGAAAGAGAGAAGAAGAGAACTTTGGGAGAAAAAGAGAGATTGAAGCTTGGAGATTGTTGCTATCAAGGGAAAATCTGAGATTCCGACACCAAGGCAAGTTTTCTACTTGCTATTATATGATTTAAGTTGAATAATTAGTGTTGTTAGTTGTGGGCTAATTATGGTTTAACAAAGTTAGGGCTTTTATTTGGGTTTATTGATTTTAAACCTTTAAAGATTGATTTGGATGATCATAATTGGTTATGATAGTATTTTGGTGTATTTATGATGTTTTGGTGTCAATAAATGACCTTGGTTTGAAGGGTTTTGGTTTGGAAGAGATTAGGAGTCCAAGACTCCATAGCCAAAATTGGCAAAATTTGCAGGGCCGAATCGATTCGCATGAGGACAGTTTCCAGGTCTGAGTGAACCGAATCGATTCGGAGATTTCTGAATCGATTTGGCTGTTATGCAGAATGTTGGTTTTCCTGACCGAATCGATTCGGCTGGTCCGAATCGATTTGCTTGTCTGACCGAATCGATTCGTCCAGGCCGAATCGATTCGGAAATCCTGCATTTTCTTTTGTTTTTCTTTTCCAATTTTAATCCTTTTCTTTAGTCTTAGGACCTAGGAACCTTCTTATATGAAGTAAACTTAGAGTCCTAGAGTTTTAGTTGAGTTTGGTCGTCACCCTAGAGTTGAATGGATTCACTTGGGGTTCACTCCATGGGTACAAAAAGTGATGTTGAGGCATTACTTTTTGGTTCGCAAATTATTAGGAATTAAGAGTTATAAGCCCATACTTGGAGATGTTAGGGGCCCTATTGAGGTATATACCACCTTGGGACTCGTAAAATTTTGGGTGATCATTTGGAGACTAATTCGGGACTTAAACTATGATGAATATTAATGATGGTATTCAGGGATTACGGTTTCAAATAAAATAAAATACACATGTGATAAATGTTAATGATAATGAGATTTAACTGGTAAATGTTAATTTACTTAAACACACGTCTCTAAATGCTATCGTAAGGGAAGCTCGCGCATGAGGTGATGTCCCCTGACTATTGAATGCAGGGAGACTATTGTCATCGGTCATATGCGGGTTTGTTATATATTTTTCTGCGCTAGTGAGGTAATTCTGGGTGTGGTTATGACTCACTCGCAGGCATATGGCCACTTCCCAACGTGCGTTAAGTGCCCAGACTGCCTTGTTTGATTGGCCCCTGGAAGATGATAGTTATTTAGGGGCGCGCCCAGTGGAGAAACTCGGAGGGGCGGTCTTAGAATCGTTATATGTATAAGAATATAACCTTTCTAAATTCAAGTGGGACTTGAGATATGTATATTGCCACCAAAACGTATGATGGTAATGATGTTCCTGATAAGGAATCAGAATTGAAATGAAATGAGAAACAATGATGGAGATTTCAATTAACGAGGTTAATTATATTTCCTTGCATAATTTAAGAAAAGCTATGAGTTATTAAATTGTCTTTTCCTTTATGCTTCATGATTAGGTTGTTAGATTCTCATCTTCATCATTTATGATTAACTGTTCATATCTATCATGCTTCTTATTCATCTAGGAATCATATAAAAACTGGTCCCTGACTCGTTCATTTTTCATGTTGTGCATGTTATTGTATCCGCTCAGGTGCTCCTTCGCAAGGGCGCCCGTTGTGATATTCCTATTCCATTGCTTTTAAGGAGCTGTAAGATTTTGCGGATATTACAGGATGTTTTGTTAGACGCTTTCATTTTTATATTCTAGATATGATCGGGTATTTCACTCGGGCGTGTGGTCCAAACTTTTGTAACTGTTTAATGGATGTATTATGTAAACTATTAAATTGTTGTAACCCATCGTAATTACCTGTTGACCGATAGCATATTCGATCCTTTATTGAATATTTGTTGTTGATGTAATATAAGCTCTTTTGGAATTCCACTTTCTCTTCAGATTTGGCTTGTTTAAATTGTTTTCCTTAACTTGTAATTAAACCTAAATTTTTGACAACCTGTTTTCTAAATTACTGGGTGGTTTTCCCGTATACTTATTTTATTGTTGTGATGCTGAGAATGATTTCCATCCATGATTCCGTTATGTTGGAGTATCGGGCTGGCCACCCTTTATTTCGGATCACGAGTTGTCACAGATGGTATCAGAGCATCAGGTTCTAGAGTCTTTAGGATCTATGCGGACTTGTCATGTTCTATCGTAGCGTTCTTTGATATAAAGCGTAATGTTAGGACTACTTTGTTGCTTATATTTGCGATCTTCTTCAATATAGAATGTTTTAAATAGTATTCTAACTCTATTGTTCCTTCATCTCAGATGCCGCCTAAGAGAGGTCGCCCAGTGAGACGCGATAGAGTTGTAGAAGAGGATGTTGGTCCTCCACCGCCGCCACAAGGAATTTTTAATGCTGCTAATGTAGCAAACATTATGGCCCAAGCGGTTAATGCGGCTATGACTGCCGTGGCTCAGCAAATGCCATAAGCTCAGCAGCAAGCGCAAGATACCCAAGCTCCTACAGGACCTTCTCCATGGGAGAGAGTTAGGGAGTCTTTTCTAAAGGGCCAGCCCCCAAAATTTGATGGAGGCTCGAATGTTATAAGGGCAAATCAGTGGAAGAAAGATATGCAACGCCATCTATGTATGGTGGAATGTAGTGAGGAAAAGAAGAAAGTCCTTGCTACTTCTAAACTTGTTGGGGCCGCATTGCATTGGTGGGAGTCTATGACTACACCATAACAAAGAGATACCATGACGATCACCGAGTTCTGGGTCTTATTTGAACAAAAGTACTTTCCTCCCGCGGTTCAAAGGGAGATGAGAAGGAGGCTTCAAGACGTTGTGCAAGGAGAGAGATCCGTAGCTGAATATGAAGAGGAGTTCACCTGATTGGCAAGTTTTGTACCAGATGAGGTGACTCCCGAAGAAAGGAAGGTTTCTAAGTTTATGGGAGGTTTGAACTAGAGGATCCGGCAACACTTGCTGGGTAATTCAGCTTTGCAAACCTTTGGTGAGGTAATGAATGCAGCACTACTTCATTGCCAGGAGCATAGATTGTTTATGAAAAATAGCAAGAAAGCTACCATAGTGGGGCAAGTGGGAAGGCCCGGAGGTAGTGGGAGCGGAGGAGGAGTCTTTCCCTCATCCCAATCTTCGGGTATTAAGCAACGAGAAAGGGATCCCCAGCAAGGGGACTCGTCAAAAAGACAATGCTTTGGTGGGTTTAATTCAAGTGGTAATAATAATCGGCACGGTCAGGGTGCCCCGCAACAACAAGCAGGTTGGGGTGGTCAAGGAGGTAGAGGCCATCAGGGCGAAGGTGTTAACCAGTTTAGAAATAATCGGGGTCGTGTTTCGGAGAATATGGTGGGGAAGTGCTTCCAATGTGGGGAGGCAGGTCATTACAAGAAGGAGTGTCCTCAGTTGATTGGGGGACAGCCTCCTAAAGTCCATCAGCAGCCTTATGTTCAGTTTTTGTCACAGGCACCAAATCCGATTGTCCCTTCGCAGTAAGGTCAGCTACAGTATGGGAGAGTTTATCATATCCAGGATGCTATGCTTCCCCCGGCTCCGTCGGCACCGCCAGCCATTGAGGGTAACTTCCTTATTCAGGGACACATGGGTCGCATTTTTTTGATACGGGTGTGACACATTCATTCATTTCTAGAAGTTTTGCTCAGTCCACAGAGTTGATAAAATCTACAGAGAGCACTTTCACTAGCGTTGAGTCCTCCATGGGTGATGGTTAACTCATTTTCCTTGTTTGTAAACACATAGGGATTACTCTTGGTAATTTGTGCTTTGAGGCCGATTTACTCGTCCTGGACATGGTCGGGTATGATGTGATTTTGGGCATGGATTGGCTTGTCAAGTATCATGCAATAGTAAATTGTTACGGGAAGAGTATAGTCTTCGCCGTTTCGGGACAAGAAATGTTCTTGGTAGTTATGCCTCATTTAGAAGGAGGTACTAGTACTTATTTGTATTGTATTACGAAAGAGACTTCTAGGGATGTAGTTGTTCCCTTGGATTATATTCCGATTGTAAGAGATTTTGAGGATGTCTTCCGAGAAATACCGAGTTTGCCTCCTAGCCGGGAGATTGAGTTTGTGATCTATTTAGCGCCGAGAACGAGACCGATATCGAGATCTCCATATCGCATGGCTCCTGTGTAAATGAGGGAGTTGAGAGATCAAATCCAGCAGTTGTTGGAACAGGGATTCATTCGGCGTAGTACGTCGCCATGGGGTGCTCCGGTGTTGTTTGTAACGAAAAGAGACGGTTCTCTCCGATTATGTGTTGACTATAGAGAATTGAATAAAGTCACCATCCGGAATAAATACCCTTTGCCTCATATTGATGACTTATTTGATCAACTTAGGGGAGCATCGGACTTCTCTAAAATCGACTTGAGGACGGGGTATCACCAGTTAAGGATACGGGAGAAGGATGTATCCAAGACCTCTTTTTTGACAAGATATGGGTCTTATGAATTTTTGGTTATGCCCTTTGGACTAACCAATTCCCCCGTCGTATTTATGGATCTCATGAATAGGGTATTTCACGACTTCCTGGACCAATTTGTTATTGTATTCATAGATGGTATCCTAGTCTATTCTCGAACAGAATATGATCATGCTATTCATTTAAAGTTGGTCCTACAAAGGTTAAGGGATCACCAATTGTATGCTAAGTTCGAGAAGTGTGGCTTTTGGTTACAGAAGGTACAGTTTTTGCGTCATGTGGTGATGTCCCAGGGTATATCGGTGGATCCGAGCAAGGTGGTTGAGGTGAGGGAGTGGGGTCAGCCCACGACGCCTACCGAGGTTCGTAGTTTTTTGGGCTTGGCGGGTTATTACCGTCAATTTATCAAGGGTTTCTCAAAGATCGCTAGCCCTTTGATAAATTTAACCTGGAAAGGGGTGAGATTTGTTTGGGATAATTCTTGTCAGGCTGCATTTGATGAGCTCAAAGATAGGTTGACTTCGACTCCAGTCCTTGCATAGCCAAAATCGGGATTGGAATATCTATTCTTCACCGATGCATCTTTTCATGGATTAGGAGGTGTACTTCAGCAAGAGCGATGGGCTATTGTATATTCTTCCCAAAAGCTCAATCCCCATGAAAGAAACTATCCGGTGCATGACTTAGAATTGGCCGCAGTTGTCTTTGCCTTGAAGATTTTGAGGCATTATCTCCTAGGGGAGAAATTCAGTCTTTTCACGGACCAAAAATCGCTGCAATATTTATTTTCACAGAAAGATTTGAATATGCGTCAGCGCCGATGGTTGGAGTTCGTGAAAGACTATCAATTTGATATCCATTATCATCCGGGCAAGGCAAACGTTATGGCGGATGCTTTGAGTAGAAATCCCGGGGGAGAGTTAGCTGATGTATGGAAAGCTAAGTGGAAAGAGCTCAGTCAGGAGGATACGGTAGTGAGAGCGTTCATGTCGGTGATGACCGTTACTCCTACCATTGTGGCAAGGGTTGTAGAATCCCAAGGAAGGGATAAGAGTTGCCAAGACCACATACATCGATTGCTGTCCGAGGGGGTGGAATCTTACTTGATCAGTTTAGAGGGTGGATTACGCCTCCATGGAAGACTCATTGTCCCAGAGGAGGGGGATTTGAGACGGGCGGTGATGGCAGAATCTCACGGTTCTAAATTCACAGTACATCCTAGTGGGGACAAAATGTATCAAGATATGCACCGTCAGTATTGGTGGCCAGGTATGAAGCGGTATATTTCTGAGTTTGTGTCCCAATGCACTACTTATTAGTTGGTCAAGATAGATCATCAGCAACCGATAGGTTTGTTGCAAGCGTTGGAGATTCTGGTATGGAAATGGGAGAGCATATCGATGGACTTTATTACGGGTTTGCCAAGGTCACAGAGTGGATGTGATTCTATTTGGGTGATTATCGATCGCTTGACTAAGTCAGCACACTTTCTACCCGTGCGTACCGACTATGACACTGCTCGCTATGCCCGATTATTCATTGCGGAGATTGTTAGACTCCATGGTGTGCCCGTAAATATCATTTTTGACAGAGAAAAGATTTTCATTTCCCACTTTTGGCGAAGTTTCCAAGAGGCAATGGGGACCGAATGGAAGTTAAGAATTTCTTATCATCCTCAAACAGATGGCCAGACTGAACGAGTAAACCAAATATTGGAGGATATGCTCCATATGTGTATGCTTGATTTCAAGGGTGGTTGGGATCAATACCTCCCATTGGTCGAGTTTTCTTATAACAACTCGTACCAATTTACAATTGGGATGGCGCCTTACGAAGCTTTATATGGTAGACCTTGTAGATCACCTGCTTGTTGGTTGGAAGTGGGCGATAATAAATTCTTTGGACCTGAAATAATCCAAGATACTTCTTCAAAAATTAAACTCATTCGAAATCGAATTCGGATAGCCCAAGATCGTCAAAAGAGCTATGTCGATGCGGGTAGAAGACACATGGAATTGGAGATTGGGGACCAAGTGTTGGTTCGAGTGTCACCGATGAAAGGCATCAAGCGTTTCGGGAAGAAAGGAAAGTTTGCGTCGCATTTTGTTGGACCTTTCCATATTATTGCTAAGGTGGGTCCTGTGACATATCAACTTGCCTTATCGAAACCTTTACAACAAGTTAACGACGTATTCCATGTCTCCTCTTTGAAGAAATACAAGAGGTGTGAAGGTACCCTTTGGCACATTCCTTTTGAGGATATTGACTTGGACCCTGACATTTCATATGAAGAACAACCGGTTGCTATTTTAGAGCATGGGGAGCGTAGGTTGAAGTCTCGAATGTTGCCCTTGGTGCGAGTCCAGTGGAGTCATCATAACACCAAGTAATCAACATGGGAACGCGAAGGCGATATGCGGGAAAAGTATCTGCATCTCTTTAGACAACGTATGCTTGAATTTTGGGGACAAAATTCCCTCATAAGGGGGGGAGTATGTAACAACCCTCACTTTTGAGAACCTACTTTATATTTATTTATTATGTGAAGTAATTATATATAAAATGTTGGATTGTGGAGTAAGTATTAATTTAATGAAGAAAAGTAAATATTTACTAAAATGTTGCATATTTACCTTATGTGTGGATGAATATCTCCATGTTGTGTTTTATTGTGTCATAAGATTTAAAATGACATTTTGGCTTAAAATGAAACTGGAACTTAAAATGAGTTATAAAATTTTCAAATGATAATTTGGAGGGTGTAGTTAGTTCCGGGAGGTGCGAGATAGTAAAAATGTGTGTCATATTGTATTTTGAGGTTTTGGGCACTTTTGACTGGTTATACCTTAAATGTGTAGTTGCGTGTTATGTTATCGCGGTATTGATCACTTAAGTTGGTAATTATAGACTAAGGCATGATTATGTCTTGAAATCCATTTATTTCTCTTAAGTGTATTTAGTGACCTCAAGAGAAAGAGAGAAGAAGAGAACTTTGGGAGAAAAAGAGAGATTGAAGCTTGGAGATTGTTGCTAGCAAGGGAAAATCTGAGATTCCGACACCAAGGCAAGTTTTCTACTTGCTATTATATGATTTAAGTTGAATAATTAGTGTTGATAGTTGTGGGTTATTATGGTTTAACAAAGTTAGGGTTTTTATTTGGGTTTATTGATTTCAAACCTTTGGAGATGGATTTGGATGATCATAATTGGTTATGATAGTAGTTTGGTGTATTTATGATGTTTTGGTGTCAATAAATTACCTTGGTTTGAAGGGTTTTGGTTTGGAAGAGATTAGGAGTCCAAGACTCCATAGCCAAAATTGGTAAAATTCGCAGGGGCGAATCGATTCGGCTAGGCCTAATCGATTCGCATGGGGACAGTTTCCAGGTCTGAGTGAACCGAATCAATTCGGCTATTTCCGAATCGATTCGACTGTTATGCAGAATGTTGGTTTTCCTGACCGAATCGATTCAGCTAGTCCGAATCAATTCGCTTGTCTAACCGAATCGATTCGGCCAGGCAGAATTGATTCGGAAATCCTGCATTTTTTTTTTGTTTTTCTTTTCCAATTTTAATCCTTTTCTTTAGGCTTAGGACCTAGGAACCTTCTGATATGAAGTAAACTTAAAGTCCTAAAGTTTTAGTTGAGTTTGGTCATCACCCTAGATTTGAATGGGTTCACTTGGGGTTCATTCCATGGATACAAAAAGTGATGTTTAGGCATTACTTTTCGGTTCGCAAATTATTAGGAATTAAGAGTTATAAGCCCATACTTGGAGATGTTAGGGGCCCTATTAAGGTATATACCACCTTGGGACTCGTATGATTTTGGGTGATCATTTGGAGACTAATTCGGTACTTAAACTATGATGAATATTAATGATGGTATTCAGGGATTACGGTTTCAAATAAAATGAAATACACATGTGATAAATGTTAATGATAATGAGATTTAATTGGTAAATGTTAATTACTTAAACACACGTCTCTAAATGCTATCATAAGGGAAGCTGGCACATGAGGTGATGTCCCCTGACTATTGAATGCAGGGAGACTATAGTCCTCGGCCATATGCGGGTTTGTTATATATTTTTTTGCGCTACTGAGGTAATTCTGGGTGTGGTTATGACTCACTATCAGGCATATGGCCACTTCCCGACGTGCGTTAGGTGCCCAGACTTCCTTGTTTGAGAGGCCCCTGGAAGATGATAGTTATTTAAGGGCGCACCCAGTGGGGAAACTCGGAGGGGAGGTCTTAGAATCATATTACGTATAAGAATATAACCTTTATAAATTCAAGTGGGACTTGAGATATGTATATTTCCACCAAAATGTATGATGGTAATGATGTTCCTGATAAGGAATCAGAATTGAAATGAAATGAGAAACAATGATGGAGATTTCAATTAATGAGGTTAATTATATTTCCTTGCATAATTTAATAAAAGCTATGAGTTATTAAATTGTCTTTTCCTTTATGCTTCATGATTAGGTTGTTAGATTCTCATCTTCAATATTCATGATTAACTATTCATATCTATCATGCTTCTTATTCATCTGGGAATCATATAAAAACCTAGCCCTGGCCCTGACCCTGACCCGTTCATTTTCCATGTTGTGCATGTTATTGTATCCGCTCAGGTGCTCCTCCGCAAGGGCGCCCGTTGTGATATTCCTATTCCATTGCTTTTGAGGACCTGTAAGATTTTGTGGATATTACAGGATGTTTTACTAGACGCCTTCATTTCTGTATTCTAGATATGATCGGGTCTTTCACTCGGGTGTGTGGCCCAAACTTTTGTAACTGTTTAATGGATGTATTATGTAAACTATTAAATTGTTGTAACCCATCGTAATTTCCTGTTGACCGACAGCATATTCGGTCCTTTATTGAATATTTGTTGTTGATGTAATATAAGCTCTTTTGGAATTCCATTTTCTCTTCATATTTGGGTTGTTTAAATTGTTTTCCTTAACTTGTAATTAAACCTAAATTTTTGACAACCTGTTTTCTGAATTATTGGGTGGTTTTCCCGTATACTAATTTTATTGTTGTGATGCTGAGAATGATTTCCATCCATGATTCTATTATGTTGGAGTATCGGGCTGGCCACCCATTATTTTGGATCACGGGTTGTCACACCAACCTAGGTTAATGAGTGTTATATAAAATTGGATGAAATTATAGAGATAATTCGTAGGCTTGATATTTTATCGAGACGAGTATTATAGGGCTCTTAACTTCATTTTCCCTAGGTAATCGAAGTGTTTGAGGGTATAATATGTGTGTTGACAATCTTGTCATTCACGTTAATTTATTTATTGACAAATATTATGCAGAGTAAAATTCTCATATGTTTAGTACTTTGAACATTTAATGTTTTCTTCGAATTATTAATATAATTTTTGAACCTTTTATGGTCCAAGGACTTTACCGACGGTTCGGGAGATGTGATCATTATCCCATTTTCTTATTCTTTGCTTAAGTTATAATTATTTTTAGTTAACTTCTTTATTTTTCAACTTTTTTCCTTTCTCACCCCATCATCATCTTTTACACTTTTATTTTAGAAGTAATAAATCAATTAAAATCTATCAAACATGCCCTCTAGATTCGATACCCAGACTAGCCGCTATACTCCATAAGAGTGTAGTTAAAGTTTAGGTTTTTTTGTATTGCAGTCGATAACAACGATTAGCGTATTTACACAGACGCTCGGTTTTTACCTCAATCAGCATGCATATTAATTCATTTCAATTTAAATTTTTGCTAAATATTTTCAAAAAGTTTTCTTGGGATCTTACCCGTGTCAAAATCTTTTTTCCAAAATATTTTAGGTGTCCAGCCACCGGGACGCCCAGCTTAAGGATTGTAATACCTCGTATTTTTATGGCTTTTAAATATGAGGGTAATTTAATAGTATTCCTTTTAATTCTGGGATTTATTAAATTAATTTGGGATGTATTAAATCAATTTCAGATTTATTAATTGGGAATTAATCCGGATGTAAATACTAGCGAGACGTGAGTTGGTATTTGAGTATGATATTAAAATTGAATATTTCTGAGTATATATGGTAATATATGAGTATTGAAAATATTAAAATTATCGCGAGGCAGAAATACGACAATTTGAGAAATTTAGTTGGGACGCGCGTGTCGGTTGCATCAGGATTGAATTTATTTAAATTAAAAAGTGAATTATATTTTTATCAACCGAATGGTCATTTTGAGTGCTCCAACGTGTCCGTAAGGGTCGAAATAGTCAGAAAACATTAGCCGGGGGTTTAGTTTGGGTCCCGGAGCATTTTTAGGCCAAACCGGCAACCTAGAAGGGTAATTTGGTAATTTTAAAAATTGAGAAATTAAAACCCACGAATTTTAGAGTTTATTTTTATATTTTTAAAGAGGCCACTAAGGCCATTACCAACCAAAAGCATTAAAAGTGGGCTACGGGAGTTAGAGAGAAGTTATCATAGGGTTCCAAATCAAAACCATCTCCCCACCATCATTTTGGAAGAGATTGTGACCAAAAAGAGGGAAGAATCAACCTTGAAACACCGGCAACAAATCTGAAGAACAAATGTAAGGCAAGTGATTTGATATTTTTAATTTAAATGAATATTTCCTCCATGTTTAGTGTAGAAACCTTATGTTGTCTATATTTTGGAGAAAACCCAATGGGATTGTTGTAGAAACCCTTAATCTTAGTTAGGAATTGCATGTAGAATGATTATGGACGAAATTTGGTATTCAAAACTGAACTTTGATGATTTAAAAACGGATTTATGATGAGTATTTAGGCATAATAAAATTTTGGGTTCATGTTCATAGGGTTTGGGGTAAAATTTAGGGATTTATGTTAATTGCTTGTTGATTAGGAGGATTTGACCCCAAAAGTATGTTAAGGAATGACCTAGGTTGACTTAAAATGGTTTACAAACATTAAAATGTAATTTGGATGGTCTTAGGGTGGATTTTGAGAAGAGAAGAATGAAGAAAAACGAATTTGGAGATTTTTAGGCGTAGTCTGCCATCTCGTTAGAAGACCTACCCAGGTCGTTCGAACGACCTCGTTCGCATGAGTTTCTAATGAGATGACAATATCCCTTCTAACCAGTTGGTAGTTCATCCGAATCCATTCGTTTGAACGACCTCATTCGAACGAGATTTCTAACGAGTTGACAGAATGGCCTTTTTAGGCCTGACTTTATTTCAAACTTCCCGTAGACTTATTTAATGGAGTAATAACCTTCCCTTATTGATTAGTGGGTATAATTGTGAGATTGGAGTACGTTGAGGAGTAAAACTTAGAATCTTGTAGTAAACCGGATGACATTTATGGGTTAGGAGACGAGTACCTAAAATTACGACGTGAGAAGAGTTGACAACTTTAATGTATAATAAATCGGGGACTTGTAAATGTATAACATTAAAAGAAGGTATAAGGACGAGAAATATACCTTTATTAATATTCTAAGATATCTAAGATGTGTGAATGCTTGGTATATGTAGTCATTTGTGTATAACATATCTACCATACTTGCTATCACGGGAGGTCGGCGTTCGATTAGGGCCATATAATCTTTGTGTGCCTACGGGGGGATTTAGATTGGTACCTCGAGGACATAGGTCAGAGAAGGACTTATTGAGAAGTTAATAAGTCTGCTGATCATGGGAGCGTAGGTATGTGCGTGACCCATGTGATGTGAACTATGTTCGCCTCCATTATGTGTGTTACTTCTCGGAACGATTCCTGAGAGATTCGGAATACGTGGTCCTTATGTACGTGATGTACCGGGATTTGATAGCAGAGTCTGTGTGCACCGCAGCTTAGCCTCGGGGTGCCAGTATTGTATATTTATGATGAGAAAAAAAATATACTATTAATTGAAGTGAATTGTCATGTATGAATGTAAGTGTGAATATTAGCAACCTTTTTGTAGAGTTAACATTAGAAAATCCCTAGTGATTAGTATTACTAATTTTGAGAACTAAGAAGATTAGTAAAACTCTCTGTTTAAATTAAGATGTCGGAGATTAAATTGTGAATAGTATAGTAATGTTAGATTACGCATTGGACTAGTTAAATATGAGTATAATTAGAACGGGTACGGGTACGATAGGTGTGAACAATTAGTTGAGAGGTGAGGAACTCATGTGAGTGCACGCACTATCATGTATTTTATATTCACTGTTTAATAATATTAAACACTTGCGGTATTTTAAATTGTTTTCACAATCGGGCTCTGACCCATTTTCTTTCAAATCTATTTTTCTTGTAAAACCTTTTTAGGTGCCCAGCCACAAGGACACCAAGCATAGGAGTTCCATTCCAATGACGTGTTGTAGCCGCTGTGGAAGTTACAGGACCTCGATAGTAGACTCCTCCACTTTCTATCTTGACTCTATTTCAGATTTACTCATCTGTAGGGCATGTCGCCCCATTTGTTTTAATGATTCAAACTTTGTATTCGTTTATTTCAGTATTCGGATTGTTGTGAGGAGTATTTCTCCAGATTCATTATTATTCCGTGGTTATTCTATTGTGACTATGTTGTGGTGGTTATGTTAGCATTTCATAATCTAACTTATTGCATGTTAATCAGATTTAAAATAATTTGACAACTCACTTTTTAAATATTAAGTGTCTAGTAATTGTTAAAATGTTTTTCGTCAGTGATGCTATGAACTGAACCAACTTGACATTTTGTATTAATTTGAATAAAGGAGTAGCTACCCGGTATTTAATTAGTCGGGGTGTCACAAGGATTCTATCTAAGGATGTGTAGTTGCACCTCGTGTGGAAGTTGCAGGACCTTGCTATAGACACTTCATTTATTTATTACTGGTGTAGGAAATTTATTCAGTATTCATTTGGTCATGTCTCCCTCAGTTTTAGTATTTCAGTTTATTCATTAGACCTTGTGTATCTGGTTTATTATTTCAGTTTTATTGTTGAATTATACTATTGAGAATCGATGGTTTATTCGGTCTTATTTATTTATATATTTGTCGTGTGTTGATTTTCGATTTTATTCATGTGGATGGTTTGATTAGTATTTTATTTTTGCATGTTGTTAATTAATGAAAGATAAAATATGGCATCGGTCTATTTAATTACTAGGTGGTTAGTAACTTTCAAAATATTTTTGACAATGATGCTAAGAATGATCTATATGAGACCAATGTTTTATTTTGATAAAGGACTGGCCACACGGTATTTTAATAGGCAGCATGTCACAGCATTGGCATTGGCCGATTCAAGGAACCCATTAATATAATGTGTAGGTTGTTGGGAATGAATTTGAGCCCTGATAGCTTTATGCTTATTTTTTTATTTCATGTAGTTAGTTGGGGATTTTAATACAGGAGAGTGGATATGTCTACATAAATTAGCAGACTGATATGGAAAAGTGTTCAAGTTCGAAGGCTATATACTTGCATCAGAAAATTGTTCAAGTTTTATGTCAAATTCAAATCATTACGAGATTCCAATCGCAAGTTTCAACTTTTTTTGCACAAAAAGTTGAAGACGTTGCTAAAACAAGTAGGGGTAATAAAAGTCAAAAGCAAAAATTATTATATCTTCAATTACCTAAACTTTAAATCGCTTTAAAATTTTGTATTGTGTTCATCTTCTACGTTATGGATTTTTTAAGACTTACTCCCTGCTTATGTTTTGGACCTAAATTATGTTCACCCCATATTTCTATTCAGTTCCATATAAATTTATTTTTCTTACAATAATTTTAACGTCTTTACCAATAAAATATAATATTGTCATAGATTTATGAGTTGGTAATAGATCTATATACTTATAATGCCTTGTTCCTTACTTTAATGCTTAAATTGAATACCCGGATTCGATTGCACATGCAATGACGGTCACACCTAGTATATACAAAATATACATATATGATGCATAATTAGCATGTATCATATATAGTAACATGGGTGAATATGAATAGTACACAAATAAACCCGAACCTTCCTTAAATCGTAAAAGTTGAAAATGTTAAACCAAAGTGCCAAAAAAATTCCAAATCTTTACATTTAAATAATTGTCATCATTTTCTTCCTCTTATTCAGAAAACAAGTCATTTTATTTCTCATCTAAAAATATCTCCCAAATTCTTCTTATTTTCTCTCTCAATTCTCTAGAATTTTCTCACTAAAAGGTGTCTAAAGTCCATAAACCCTAACACGATTTTATATATGAGTAGACAGGTTTAAAATAATCCTAATACCTTTAAAAACTATTTACGTCACATTCCCCACTCTTCCTCCCCTAAATTTTTCATTTAACCCTTCAAATCCCCACATAAATTCCCCATTCAGTCAACTAACAACTCAAAAGCCAACTAATATTCTTTCCAACTTAATTTTTATCATTTTTAATCAAAATAAACTTTTAAAATACATATAAAAGTCGGTCATATACAAGTCCCATTGTCTTTCTCATTTAATTTCACAATATAGGCCCTTAAACTAGCACACTAACTCTTACTAATGGCAAAACAACTAATATCCATTTAATTTATTTCTTTTTCTCATTTTATTCTTAAAAATAACTTATAATATATCCAAATTATATGGTGTATAATTTCTAATACTAAAATAAAAAATAAAAAATGATGTCCACTTGTTTTAACGTGTCGCGTGTTTAACTAGTTTTAAATTTTAATCAAATAAAATTTAATAAATTCCACAAAAAAATTCATAATTATGATAAGTTCATATAAATATATTTGACTCTTTATTTATTGAATCCATATATTATTTAAACAATTGCACTAAAATTCATTAAATGCCAAATAATTAGTTTCTAATTCATATATAAAATTCTCAAATAACTATGACAATTCATCTAATAAATATTTTGTATTTAAATCCCAAAAATGTGGGGTGTTATAATCTTTCGCTTAAAAAAGGAATTTCGTCCTCGTAATTCACTAAAACTTATTATTTATTTACTTAATAAGTAATAATAAATGACAACGAAATGTATACATAATGCGCGGATAACCCCAAGCCCGAGAATACGAATAACCTAGAGCTTTAATATCACTTATAATACTCGTGAAATTTTAAAAAATAAAATATTTAAAATGTATGCCAAATTGGACCTTTTTAAAATAAAAACTGTGGGTACCCAGAATTAATACCATGGGCCTAGACGAGTAGCCTAGTTCTGGCGGCCCATCTAGGCCCCCCACCTCTTATTTTGATTCGGTCTCTTCCCACGTTCCCCTGAAGGGAAGTTATAGGAAGGATGGAAGACGTGGGGGAACCCATCACCCCCACTCACCTAAATGTACATGTATATATTAAACCCTAGGTCTGGGGCAAAAGGACAAGTCGTATTCTCTATAACCACTCTCCGGAGTATATAGAAATAATATCGACTGCACCATCGTGGACGTAGGAACATCTTTGCTGAACCACGTACATCTTTTGTTGTGTGATTGTCATTTTTCATTCCTTGTTCTTCCTTGGTAATTGCCTCTCTTGTATTTATTTGTGTTGCATAATAATTGTTACCACAATTGGCGCCGTCTGTGGGAAGCGTTCATCTTTCCCTGAGAAGAGCCCACACCAAGAAAGGAGTTTAAGATGTCTGGTCACAGCAGCAATGCCCCTCAGGCAGGGGATATTCAAGAACCACCTGCTCCTCGCAGGATTAGGTCTGAAGTTCGACGTTCAGATCAGAGGGCTCGCTTGGAAAAGTCAGCCTCAGAAGAAAGCCACGGACCAACGAGGCCCACATAGATATCCAGATTGATTTATTCGTACGAGGCAAGGCTCCACGAACAAAGGGAGTCTTCTCGCAAGTACGAGGTTGAGAATGCTCGCCTGAAAAGAAGACTGGAAAGACTAGAGAGGGAGCTTCGTCCTGATAACAGGAGACGTCCATACCGCACTGCTAGCTCTCAGGCGAGCAAGTCTCGCAGTCGAGGAAGGATCCCTAGGCGAGGATCTTAAAAGGTCGAGGGAGACGAATCAAACAACGACCTCCGCGAGCAGCTGCGAAGAGCTTGACGTTACCAGAGCCCTACTCGCAGCAACGAGAACATACGAGATCTGGTCCGCAGGGAAATGGACCAACATCCTGCCCACCACGGTACCAGATCAACCAGAGAACTCACAAGGTGATCTCTCAAAACCCAGATGAAGTCACCATTCATGAGGGAAATCGAAGAGGAAGAAGCCCCCAAGAAATTTGCCATTCCAAGGTTCAAGATTTATGACGGTAAGACTGATCCCATCGACCATGTCAGGCAATACCGACAGGCCATGACCCTCTGGAATCACCGGGATGCACTGATGTGCCGTATTTTCCCCTCGAGCTTGCATGATGTGGCGCAAAAATGGTTTGAAAGACTCCCCCACTGATCCATCAGAAGTTTCAAATCCCTGGCCGAACTCTTTACGGCCCGCTTCATTACTAGTAGCTCCCATCCCAAAAGGATGGATGCTTTGTTGACAATGAAGAAGACGCCTCAAGAGACCCTCCGAGACTACGCGAAAAGGTACTGGGAGTTGTTCAATGAGGTCGAGGACTGCTCGGAGCAAGTGGTGGTGGCCTCTTTCAAAATTGGGTTACCCAGTTCTTCCCTTATCTACCAGTCCCTGACGAAGAAGGAAGCCATAACCATCGACGACCTAATGGCTCGCATCGAGAAGTATGCCAAGGTGGAAGACGTCACCCGCCTCAGTACAGGAGAAAACGGTCGAGCTAAACTCACTACTAAGGGAAGTGACAAAGTTGAGAACCAGAAAAAAGGAGGAAAGAACGGGGGCAAAAATGGCTCCAAGAATGGAGGAAATAATGATGCGTTGAAATCATTCCAGGCGATCAACACCGTCTTCAAAGAACCAATTTATAAAATTCTTGTGAAAATCAAAGACGAGCCATTCATCAAATGGCCCCGAAAAATGGGAGGAGATCCCTTAAAGAGGAACAATGCGCTGAGATGTGCTTTTCACAAAGAGGGAGGACACAAGACTGAGCATTGCAAAGCTATAAAGTCTCACCTCGAGGAACTGGCCCAGTCCGGGCATTTGAACCAGTTTGTAGAGAAAAAGGCAGAAAAGGTAGCTGTCAATAGAGAAGCAAGACCTGACAACGTGCTCGAAGATGATGCCGAACATGAGTTCGCGGTAATTCATGGGGCATCTGATGCCAAGAATATCCAAGGGAATTCAGCTCGAATGGAGATGAAGAAGCTTACAGCGGTAATGCAGGCTTTTCAGATCAATCCAGCAAAATCACAATCAGGAAAGCGTCGACGAGCAGATGACGTTAATTACAACAAGCATATTATTTTCACAGATGAAGATCTGATAGGAGTAAGAACCCCACACCATGATTCTCTGATTATTACCCACAGGATAGCTAACTTTGACGTCGACAAGCTGCTCGTCGACCAAGGAAGCTCGTCCGAATTAATGTACCTCGACCTATTCAGGAAATTGAAGTTAAGCGTCGCCGACCTAAAGGAAGCTAATGTACCTTTGGTTGGCTTCACTAAAAAAAATGACTATGCCCCTGGGAAATATTATACTACCAGTACGTGCTGGAAACGTCTCCAAGATGATCGAGTTTTTGGTAGTTGACATCGACTCACCATACCAGGCCATCCTCGGCAGGGGATGGCTTCATGCGATGAAGGCAATTTCCTCAACCTACCATCAGAAACTCAAGTATGTAACCGAACGTGGAGTAATGGAAATCCACAATGATCAGGCAATGGCGAGAAGGTGCTTCATAGCAGCCATCCGTCCAAAACCAGAAAAGAAGTCCGAGCAGCCTAGCGAGAAAATTAAAGAAGGTCTGACACCTTCTAAATAGCAATTAAAGTATAGGAGACCTGGAGTAGAGGAGACCAGGCTCCTCCCCTCTGAGCGGGTAATCGAGAACCTGGTAGAAGTTATGGCTGGAGATGGTAACAATAACATAGTCTTCTTGATTGGAGCATCTCTCACCGACCAAGAACAGAAGGAGTTGACAACCTTGTTGAGGCGCAACGTAGATGTTTTCATATGGGAACCATACGAACTGCCTGGAATCGATCCTAGTATGGTCTGTCATCAGCTGCACGTCGACCCCACATTCAAGACAATCACGTAAAAGGCACAGCGAACTGCACCCGAAAAGGCTAAAGCGGTTGAAAAAGAAGTGGAATAACTACTGGATGCAGGATACATACGGGAGGTACAATTCCCCAAATGGTTATCCAACCCAGTAGTAGTTTCAAATAGCAATGGGAAGTGGAGAGTTTTCATCGACTTCACTGACCTCAACAAAGCATGCCCTAAAGATAGTTTCCCCCTCCTGAAGATAGACCAACTAGTAGACGCCACCACAGCTCACGAGCGAATGAGTTTCCTGGATGCATACTCAGGGTATCACCAGATCCCCCTATATGCCCCCGACCAGGACAAAACGGCGTTCATCACAACAGTTGGGTTATACTGCTACAAGGTCATGCCCTTCGGGCTCAAGAATGCAGGGGCAACCTATCAACGTCTAGTCACCAAAACGTTCAAAGGTCAGATGGGAGACACCATGGAGGTCTACATTGACGACATGCTCGTTAAGAGTAAGAAGAAGGAAAATCACCTCTCCGACCTGTCGAACACCTTCGAAATCCTTAAGAAGTACTGAATGAAGCTTAACGCGAGCAACTGTTCCTTCGGTGTTCAATCAGGAAAATTTCTTGGGTACTTTGTTAGTAAGAGAGGCATAGAGGCTAACCCAGACCAGATCGATGCAATCAACAGGGTGCAACCCCCTCGCACAATCCAGGACGTACAGAATCTCACTGGTATGCTCGCTGCCTTAAATCTCTTTATCTCCAAATCCTCTGAGAAGTGCAAGCCTTTTTTCTAGCTTCTAAAGGGGAGAAAAACGATAGAATGGAGCCCAGATTGCTCGCGAGCATTGGTCGAGCTCAAGTCTTACTTAAGCTCTCCACCACTGCTCGTCATACCACAGCAGACAGATTCTTTGTACCTGTACCTCTCCGCGTCCAATCACATTGTCAGCTCTGCGCTAATGTGCGAGGTTGCAGGAATCCAGCACCCCATTTATTACGCGAGCAAGACCTTACTGGACGCCGAGCAAAGGTACCTACCATTGGAAAAGCTCGCCTTTGCGCTAGTAATAGCCTCGAGGAAGTTAAAGCATTATTTCAAAGCTCATACTATCATCGTTCTTACATCGCATCCCCTTAAGGCAGTCCTAAGGAAAGCGAATTTGTCAGGCAGACTGTCCAAGTGGTCAGTCGAGCTCGGTCGATTTGACATCCAATTTCAACCAAGGACAGCTATCAAGGGTCAGATCCTTGCTGATTTCATAGCCGAATTCACGGGCGAAGGACCCTTCGACCAACCCCAACCAACAAGGCAAATGAAGAACCCAGCAAAAAATAAAACCTGGAAACTGTTTGTTGATAGAGCCTCCAATTCAAAGGGGGAAGGGGTAGGCATTGTCCTCATAACTCCAGAGAACACAATCCTTGAACAAGGAATCAGGCTTGGATTTGCAGCCTCCAACAACGAAGCAGAGTATGAAGCCCTAATAGCCGGCCTCCAAAAGGCGCATACTTTGGGAGTAAAACATTTACAGGTGTTCGGCGACTCCCAACTGGTCTCCAATCAGATAAGCAGAGATTACAATGCAAATAATGAAAGAATGGCAGCCTACCTCGCCTTAGTTAAAAAGCTTATGTCAAATTTTGAAGAGATCAACGTCCAGCAGTTTTCCAGGGGGAAAAACAGTCATGCTGATGCCTTAGCAGCCCTTAGTTCGACAGTTGACTCCGACCTAAAAAGAATCATCCCCATCGATTTCCTCACTTGTCCGAGCATCCAAAGCAATCCACCAAACATGGAGCAGGTACTCCAGTTGGGGTCAGCACCCAGCTGGATGGACCCCTTAAGATAATTTTTAAAGATTGGCATGCTCCCGGATGACAAGAATACCACCCACCAAATAAGAGTAAAAGCTGCTCGCTTTCACTTATCCCCAGAAGGCAACTTGTATAAGAAATCCTTCTTCGATCCCTACCTCCGATGCGTCCACCCAGGGGATGTCGAGAAAGTGCTACGCGAGCTTCACGAAAGAATCAGTGGAAGCCACACCGGAGGAAAATCTCTAGCCTTTCGAGCGATGAAGGAAGGCTATTGGTGGCCATATATGCAAAAGGACTCCGAAGTATATGTCCACAAATGCCTGAAATGCCAGCTCCACGCTCCTACGTCCTACCAACCCACCAGCAACCTAAAGTCCCTGTCCATCTCATGGCCCTTCGCCCAATTGGGAATGGACATCGTGGAACCACTGCCTACCGCTGCCGACAATCACAAATATCTGTTGGTTGTGACTGACTACTTCACCAAATGGATCGAGTCAGAACCCCTGGCAAACATCTAAGATGCTGATATGATAAGGTTCATATGGAGGAATATAATCACTCGGTTTGGAATCCCCAAAATCATCATCACCGACAATGGAACACAGTTCGAAAGTGGCTCCTTTCAGAACTTCTATAACGAACACGAGATCAGACACCACTTCAGTTCGATGGCCTACCCTCAGAGCAATGTCCAAGCTGAGGCTTTCGATAAAACTATTATCGATGGATTGAAGAAGCGATTGGATCGAGCCAAAGGCGCATGGATAAATGAACTACCTCACGTCCTATGGGCATATCGGACCACTCCTCAATGAGCAATAGGAGAAACCCCATTTTCGCTGACATATGGCATGGAGGCAGTCATCCCACTCGAAGCAGGTTTGCCAACAATGAGGTCCAACCTTGTGGACCAAGGCCATAATGATGTAACATTACTCGCTGAGATCGACCTAGCCGACAAGAGCCGGGAGCTAGCCCTAGTGAAACTAGCGAGCTACCAGCAACAGCTCGCGAGGCATTACAATAAAAGGGTTAACCCAAGGGCATTTCGAATTGGGGACTATGTTCTAAGGAAAGTCCTAGGCAGCGCAGTGAAACCATCAGACGGTAAGCTAGGTCCCAACTGGGAAGGACCCTTTAAAGTAACCAGAGACGACCTGCAGGGCGCCTATCACTTGGAAACGATGGAGGGCAGAGAAATACCACGAGCATGGAACGCAGCTAATCTCAAGAGATTCTATTTTTAGATCTTTCTATTATATTCTTTTATTATACAAGTGCATTTCTCTTATTATTAATGAAAATTATTAAATTAGTTGCACTATGATTAGTAACAGCTGCATTTATCGCACATCTTTCCAAGTAACAGGCACATTGATCACTATGTTATAGCAGGGGAATACCCCTCCTCAGGTCATCGTCATGAAACATGAAGAACCTCTTAGCATTGCCCCTGGTAATACGTGAAGCCCTACAGGGGATCCTTAGGCAATATGATCAAATTCTATACTGGTCATCAAACCTACTTCGATTGAGTAAAATCCTGATCGGATGAAAACATCCAACACCAGGTGTGTCCTCGCCAATTGCCCCACTTAGGCCTAAGGGAGTGTGACGACACAACCTAAAAGGTAAAGTGGAGCACAATGGTATCTTGGTATTATACTGGACTAGGGGGACACTTGCATGACAAAATAAAAAGGATTCTAAAGCAGCCACAATATGAAAAGTATGATGCACACGTTTAGTCGGCAAAATTGCCCAAAATAAAAAAATTTCATTAATTCATCATACTTACAACAATAGTAATACGTGTTTAGTCGGAGAGCTCTCCCAAAGCATTTACATTATCAAAAATACAAAAAAAATAACAACTGGAAAAATCTCAATGGGGGGAAGCCTCTGAGCGAGATAATCAGCCACTCGAGCTCTTCTTCCGTCATCAGGAGCAGGAGCTAACTCTTCCACAACCTCATTCGCATCCGACTCCAATAATTGCCGAGGAATAGCATCGATGGAGATCCATCGATCATCCCTCCGGAAGGGGTTAGGCATCAGAGTAGAGGGAGACATCTCATGGTGATGCCATAGCATCGAGTTCCTCGGGACTTGCAGCTCCTTCAAGGCACTTAGCCACCCCCTGATAAAAGAAAGCTCCTCAAACTCAGACAGCCTTATTGGAGCATCCGACCAGCCCTGATCATAATCGTTATCCCACGCTTATCGAGGACCTTTCTTGAATAAGTGTCGCAATCGAGTAACGTCCCTTTGAAGCCCAGCAGCAATTACATATGCTCGCTGAACATCACCGCGGATTTCTTCCATTTCCCTATCTAGAAGTTTTTATGCTTCCCCGCTTCTGCTCCTGGTGCTCCTACTAGCTTGCGGAACGGGTGGGCGAGTGGGACCTCGCGACACAGGAGGAGTAACATTATGACCAGCTCTAGTTCGCGATGATGAGGAGCCTTATAATACTGCTAGAATAGTGCTCGGTGCATGCTCCCTAAGTCGTAAGACTTCTCTCCTTAGGTCCTCATTCTCCTACTAAAGAACCTCCCCAACTTGGTTGATCTCGGAGGCCTCTAATAGTTTTGCTCTCAGCGCATTGACCTCCTCTTGCACTGAAGCACCAATGTCCTCCATCTCCTGGAGCATGTCCTTCAGCTTGGTCACAAGTTCAGATTGCTCCTTATACTTCTGATTTCTAGATCTAAGGGACTTGCAAAACTTAACGAAGGCCTGGCGAACTTCGAGACTCGCACTGGGACCAAGGGTCCTGCCCAATTAGGAAGTAGTGGGAATGTAATCATCCACATCAACTACCTACAAGCGAGAGAAAGATAAAGGAGAGAAAGAGACAAATCAGTGCGAGCAGAAATGAAGCCTTTTCATTAATAAAGGATTGGATTTACATTGAACAGAAAAGAGAAAATTTATAGAAAAAACCAAAAATACAGAGCAATCCTTGTAGATAACTAATTAATAACCTCAGGTGGCACAGAGGTCGATGGCCCCTTCCCCTTGTCAACATCAGCGGGAGCACCGCCCTAAGTGGGGGTAATCTCTATCCCCACAACCAGAGAAGCGTTAGCAGGGGTCGCTTGAGGAACAAGATCAGTGCCTTCAACAGCTGGGGCAGGAACTTCATCCACGGTTGGCTTCGGACCTGGGTCATGCTCATTAAATAAGGGAGAATCAATATTGACACCAGAAGCCAAAAGAGCCTTGTTCCAGCCCTTTTTGAAGTTCAGACGGCTAAAATAGCCTATCTGAACTTCAGCATCCTCGTACGCTGCAGCCCAACCAGAATTGTAGGAGTCCTCTTTGGCAGTAACAGCCTCAGACTCCTTCTTCTTCAATTCTTCAGAAAGCACCCTGTTCTCCTCAATAACTGTAAGTTTGCTCGAGAAAACCAAGTCATAGGCCTGCCTCAGCTCCTTCAGATCCTGGACTGCAGCGTCCTTCTCCTTGTTGGCAGTGGCAAGAGCCAAGTCGGATTAAATTCGAGTAACGTCAACGGCTTTAAAGTTGGCCTCGATCTCTTTACCCTTCAGCTTTAGGGCAGAGTTCTCTTGCTCCAGCTCACTGTTTCTCTTCACTAGCTCATCGCGTGAATGATACAACACGGCGAAGTCAGTAACAAACTGCAGAAAAAAAAAGGCATTAGAAGAGGGAAACGAAAGAATTCAAAAAAATGTAGGAGAGAAGGGAAAAAACCTTACCAAAGCAAGCCTCTGACTAGCCTGAAGGTCCAATTGTTCCGATCCTACTGCCCTTTGGTGATCATCCAGGAGGAAAGCTCTCTCGAGCAGAGCCAGGGACAGCTGGGGGGAAATTGCCATAGAGGCCCCCTCGGGTAGTGCGGACATCGGGACTAAGGCCTGCCCGGCCTTCGTCCTCGCCTTTGCCCTCCTTTTCTCCTCATCCTTCTCACTCTCTCTCTTCTTCCACTCCTCTACCCTCCTCTTCTCTTCCATCTTCTTCCTCTCTTCTTCCTTTTTCTTCTCTCTCTCTCTAACCTGCTCCTCTTCCTTCCTCTTCCTCTCCTGCTCCTGAGCAGAGGACCGGGAACCAGTAGCCACAGCCCCAGAGACAAATTTTTGCTTCTTTGACCTCTGTGCGAGAAGTATATGGTCTTCATCATCATCATCCCAAATCAGGTTCTTTCGGGGTGGAGCCATCTCCTCACTCGAACTACTGGACGTGCTCAACGAATTTCTAGCCTCAGAGACCTCCCCGCGATCAGAGGAACTGCTACTATCAGAGCTTCTCTCCTCCTCGTCCAATCGGATGAGATCTGCAGCAGTCTCTTCGGAAGGATCAAACTCTGGGATACTATCCACAGGCCTTGCTATGAAGCTGGATCCAATGTTCTTATACTCGAGCAGGAAGGCAGCGGACCTAGGATGCTCGCTGTCACCCAAAGGCTCCCTGATATTCCAAGCCTTTATCAATTCTGAAAGACGAACCTCGCTAAGAGCAGGTTACAAGTTCTTTGACCTCGCTGCAAAATAAGAATAGAGAAGAGTTAGAAAGATCATAAATCAACAAAAGTCGAAACAACAGTACAATTTCTACCTATATATTCCTCCCCATAAAAGGGAACAGAGAACCTCTCAGACCTCGACCCTTTAAATTGGGGAGAAAACTGCTAACTTCTAACAAGGAAACCTTCTTGCCAGTAGTCCTTATGGGAATCAGGTAGATTTACTACCAATACCCTGTCAGGGCTCCTAGTTTTGAGGTAAAGGACACCAGAACTAGTTCGAGAAAAGGAGTAGCAAAAACAGACCTCGGCGAGCCCTAACCTAGTTCCATACAATTGATTTATCCTATGTACATCATTTACTATTTTCCACACATTGGGCGAGCATTGTGCAGGAACAATATTAAAATAGCCAAAAAATGCAAAAATAAATCATTAGGAGGAAAAGTGAGTCCCCCCTGGGAAAGCAACAAGACGTGGATCCAGTGGGCATCATCTATATCTCTAACGTTTCTAGGAGGGGAGGCACAACACTCAATATCTACCCACTCAGGGATGTTGTTAAACTTCCTAAATTCATAGATTGACCTATTTCCAATCTTCGCCATTGGAAAACCCTAGAAAAGCTACAAACTCAAAAAGAAAGCACAGAGAAAAAGTATAGGAAACTTACAAGATAGAAGACCAATTTGAACGATGAAAAAGCACGAGCCCAAACGACAAGAAAAGCAATGAGAATGGAGATTGAGAGAAGACGGTACGAAGTGCTAGAACTCACAAGGAATGAGAAAGTGCTGGAAAAATTGGAACGACGATAGAAAAGTGCCTAACCCAAGAAACCTTTAAATTTTGCTAATCATAGTGCACAAGATACGAAGCGGGTGCCACCAAACTCAGCTTCACAGTTTCCGAAGAATTGCGAAAAAGCCATTATGGCTAATCATTTAAATTTATTGGGCCCATGAACATGGCCCAACAAACTTAGGGGCAATTGTGGGTACCCAGAATTAATACCATGGGCCCAAACGAGTAGCCCAGTTCTGTCGGCCCAAAGTTTAGGCCCCCCACCTCTTATTTTGATTCGGTCTCTTCCCACGTTCCCCTAAAGGGAAGTTATAGGAAGGATGTAAGACGTGGGGGAACCCATCACCCCCACTCACCTAAATGTACATGTATATATTAAATCCTAGGTCCGGGGCAAAAGGACAAGTTGTATTCTCTGTAACCACTCTCCGGAGTATATAGAACTAATATCGACTGCACCGCCGTGGACGTAGGCACATCTTTGTTGAACCACGTACATCTTTTGTTGTGTGATTGTCATTTTCATTCCTTGTTCTTCCTTGGTAATTGCCTCTCTTGTATTTATTTGTGTTGCATAATAATTGTTACCACAAAAACCATTCAACTTGTGAGCTTAAAATGACATTTCTAAGTAAATAACCAATTTTCAATTGTGATAAAAATACAAAGATTTCTTTTTTAATTACTAATCAATGTTCATTTTTACAAACTTGGAGCGAAAATAAAATATACAACTATTTATTTTTACAACAAATGAGATAAAAACAACTTTTACTTTTTAATAAAAATAAATTACGCGGCGCTTATACAACATCTAATGCATTTTAGATAATCGAAATAGCTTTAATAAATCCAATATGTATATAAACCTAAAATACAAATATAAAACTATAGGAGGTGAGCGGAAAATTCAGTAGCTCATATAACTGCTCTCTAAGTATACTAAAAATAATTGTGCATGCACATATATCTAGTGTATGAAATACTACACTCATTCTAAAATCCCAAGGTATAATATTATTCCTAGAAATCTCACGTATTTACACAATCCTGACCCCATATATGAAATCTCTGCCTCACTTCTCGCGAGATGATGGACTTATGTTATACTTTCCTATCAATTATCATCTGAACTATCCACGACCCAAAAGTAAGAAACATACTTACAAAGTCACAATGAGAAAATCCCCTTCATCACCCTAACTTAACATTCCTGGAATAACTGCCAAGCCAGACCCATGGCCTAGTTCAGCAGATAAGAGACAAGATCATACCGCGAAAGCAAACCCTGTATCGTAGGTTGTTTGGATAAGGGATGCCTATGCATCCTCCAATAGTTTCAATAATTAAAAATAATCATTTTTCTAATTTAATATACATATAAATAAAATTTAGTAATTTGAATATAATTTGTCTACCCAAATTCTAATCCTAGACATACTTGTAAATCAATTCTATTTACATTAACCCCATTACAAGACATGAAAAAAAAGTCATACAACATGAGTAAAATAAAAGAAATAATATATACAAAGTATACATATAAGATGAATAAGTAGCATATATCATATGTACAAACATGGGTGGATATGAATAATACACAAATAAACCACGGGAGGATGAAACTACCTTAAACCGTAAAAGTTGAAAATGCCAAACCAAAGGCCAGGCCCAGTAGGATAAGTTGGGCTTTGGGTGGGTTTTTTAGGATGGTTTGACTTGGGAATTGTTTAGTTAATTATGAAAACATTAAAAACTAGTAGGTTACAATTTTGAGTCCTTTAATTGAAAACACTAGGTTTGGGTTTAAAATTATATAAACTATTAACCCTTAATTTGCATAATAATCAAAGATAGAAGAGGATGCTTTGGTAATCCTTGTGTAACAACCCTCCTAATGGGATACCGGGCGATCACTCCTATATCAAATTAAAACAGGAGTCACATATGGATCATTCTTAGCATCACTGTCGAAAATCCATTTAATTACTAATATCCTATTAGGCGAGCGTTAAATTTTTTACTTAACTACTCTTTTTAAACAATTATAAACAAAACATACACACAGTTTAAGAATAAATGAAACAGAAAGGAAAATGAAATGAAATAAAATAACCGAATACTCGGTCAAAATATACAACCATATCGAATGTTGTACTCAAAGAATAAATAAATGCAATTGGACCATTGGCCCAAATGGGTATACAGTACCTCCTATCTAGATTACAAGGATAGAAGCGTCTACTGAAACTCCTGCACGCATCCACAGCTGCTGCAGCTGACGTCTGACTCGAAGGAATTGTCATCCAGGCGTCCCTGTGTCTGGACACCTATATATATATATATAATATAGCAAGAAGGGAAAGTAGATAAACGGGTCAGAGCCCGAGTTTTGAAAATATTTAGCAAGTGCATGAATGCCTTATTTTTAGAAAAAGGTTTTATCTCATATTTAAGTTTGGTATCGTACTCCCATGAGATACCCCTCATCTCTCCTATAATAGTGCACACCTAACGCACCCTAACAACGTACCCTAGTCAAGCTACCCCGCCTAACTAGTCTAATCACCGAACTAATATCTACCCTAGATAGTCCAAGCAATGTACTAAGGGCTAAACTTCACCCCAGTCTCAACGCTATGCCATGTTCGTGCGTATGGTGTCTCGCAAAGAGAAATCCAAACAAGGAACCCCCCGATACACTAGTACGCGACACGGTCGATCGTCGAGATCCGCCAGTCCCTCAGTATATATATATATATATATATATATATATATATATATATATATATATATATATATATATCATAAGCATTTATAATATTATAGCACCAAGGATTAAACTTCTCCCCAATCTCAACACAATGCCATATTCGTGCGTGGGGTGTCTCGCAAAGATAAATTCAAACAAGGAACCCCCCCGATACACAACTATGCAGCAAGGTCGATCGTCGGGATCCATTAGACCCTCGGTACTCGATTTATCCATATATATACATATTACCATAAACATCTGGATCTATCTCCCGTACTGAGGATTCATATACCAAGTATTTATCAATACTTTCATTTTCTCAAAACTTCCCATTTCCCTTTTCATACTTAGGAAATGTACATATAAAAGCCAATTCATTATCATGAATTGCTTTAACAAATCATATACTTTTAAAAGCTAGTTTTATTATGATAAAAATGCTTTTCCGTTTAATATCATCCCATTTCCCTTTTTATACTCAGGAAATGTATTCAAAGCCATTTTCATTATCATAAAAATGCTTTGATCAATCATATGCTTCCACATCCCTTCTTCCATCCGGGAGTGTTACCGAAGTCAAACCTTTATCCCATTTCCCTTTTTATACTCAGGAAATGTAAATATAAAGCCAATTTATTATCATAAATTGCTTTAATAAAACTAAGACCTCCCCTCCGGGTTTCCCCACTGGACGCGCCCCTAAATGGCTATCATCTTCCAGGGCCTATCTATAAAAGACAACCTGGGAACCTACCAACGTCGGGAAGCGGCCATATGCCTGCGGGAAAGTCAAGACCACACACAGAATCTCCTAACCAGTGCAGTAAACAATAATCGCCCATATGGACTATAGGACTATATCCACCCTGCATTCATTAGCCAGGGGGCATCACCATACGCACGCAACTTCCCTTATGATAGCGATTTAGGGAGGTGTGTAACCATAATTTATTAATTATGAAAAAATCATTTCTTTTCCATTTTGAAAACATTCATATTTTATTTTCAAAATCATTAACATCATATCATATATATACTTTAATCATATAGTATATATATATATATATATATATATATATATATATATATATATATATATATATACCATATATTCCTCCTCGAATATATAAATGGCCATATTTGCTAAACCATCTAACGATGACCAGTAATCCCAAAGATTCTCTCAAAGAATCATAATCATGCATTCATATTCGCATGATACTAAACCCAAAGTATTTCCTCACTTTGATTCTAATAAATACCTTATTCTCATTTAAGGACTTATACATAAACCCGAATATCTCCTATCCCAAAGCATTAATTAACTCCATACCCCGGATCACACTCTAGATTAATCCGAGGTTTTCTTATCCCCCTCAAATCATCATCTAGGAGTCCTAATATTCCATTTAGAAACTCCTAATAATAGTCTCCAAAACCACACATTAAGTCTCCCTAAACTTAAAAGGAGAAAACCTCAAAAATCAGCCAGGACCGAATCGATTCGGCCTGTCCGAATCGATTCGCTGGCCATCGAATCGATTCGAAATGGTTCTACTTTCAAACTGTCTCTTACCGAATCGATTCGGCCTGTCCGAATCGATTCGGCTTGTTCGAAAATCCCAATTCTGCTTAGGGCTTTATATATAACCCAAAACCCAAAATTTAATCCACTCATCATTTAAACCATAAGTCGGATTTATTCCTACAAACCCAAAATTTTCATCTCTCATCAATTCCTTTAGAGGTCCTAACACTCTTTTTGGGAACCCCCAATATTTATCTCCAAATGATCCGAGCATTAGTTTATGATAACTATTTTGATCTTAGATAGCTTTCCGTAGAAAAATCACTATAAATCCAAAAAAAATCAGAAAAATACGCGGTCAGCGCCCACGCGACCGCGTCGAGGAGATCTATAAATTTCATTTTTTGACCAAGATCCAAATCGATTCTCCATGACAGAATCGATTCGATTAACACGCAGGTCCTACTATTCATCGTCTTCTCTGAGACGGTTTCGGCCATTAAAGCTTATCCCAAGCTTTTGCCGCCTCACCCAACATCCTACAACCTCAACCAACTACAAATACACTTATATTAAAGGTTCTAAACATCCTAGAACCTAAACCACCAATTAATTTAGGTTAAAACCTAAGTTTCTCCAATTATAAAATTTTAGGGGTTTATTCGTTTTAACTCCCGAAAATCCATTTTATTCACGAATACCCAGCCCAAAATCTTTAGAGTTTAATTATACCAAACTACGGTATGAGATATTTATGAAAAAATTGAATAAATCAATTAAACACTTGCCTCGTGGATATAATCCGACGACCTCGATCCGAATCCCGCGGATGTAGGCCGGAATCTCCCCTTTTCTTCCTCATTTCTTCCTCCTCTCTCTCTTCCCTCTTTTCTATCTTCTTTCTTTCTCTTTTTCTACCTCTCTTCCTCCTTTTATAAGGGGAAAAGGGTTTTAACCCCTAAAACCCAAAAACGACTCGTTTACTCAATTACGAGCCCATTTAACTCTAAAATCCCCCGAAACTTAGTTTCGACAATCGGACACTCTTTTCTGACTATCTCGGACATTCCGAGACTCATGGCGCAGTCAAAATTCCCATACGAGGTACTTGACCACAAATCACTATTCTAACCCATAAAATTAAATGCGAGTTTTCCAATTTAAAAATCTTACCTCGTGTCGCTTTACTCAACGGCGACATAATATTAAAATATTTCGACCTATAAATAATCACAACATCCTTCGATAATCATTTAATCCTCGAAAATCCCAAAAATTACTATTTAGGGAAATTCTCCAAATTGCCAATTTATATTTAATTATGGAATTTAATCGTCTCCAAAAGGGCGGGTTGTTACATACTCCCCCCCTTACAACCGAATTTCTTCCTCGAAATTCAGGCATAACCTACACCACCAAATCCTAATACCTCAAGGCAAACGATACTAACCCAACGGTTCCCAACCATATACTATGCAGCTACCGCAATCATAAAGTGACTCTAATACGTCACATTGTACCCATCATATATAGCGCTTCACGGCATAAACATCAACTTTATATACTACGCCCATCCCATCTTAGGAGGTATACAAAACCATCTAACCAAGGTGCCCATACACCTTTCTAACTTGTGCACATCTGCACATCCGTAGTGAACGTCTGACACGTAACACTCTCTCCCAATAAGGGTCTCCTTTCCTCGGTGTAATACTCACCTATGGGTCCTTCCAACCCGTGAAATTCATTCTCCTTACCTCGGCGTCACTAACTCTATCGAACCTACATCCTAACAAATGCTACAATCTATGCGTTACTCTACCTACGCGAGACGAGGATATTCCTAAATATATCCCTAGTGCCCAAGGCCTCTCTCAACTCCCGACATTTGCTTGGTTTCATGCGTGGGACGTCTCGCCAAGGCGAAATCCAAACAAGGAACCCTCCCGTTACACTACTCCCTCGCGTTGTCGGTCATCGAGATATAGTGACCTAAGGCACACCAGCGGGACGTCCTAGATCCTACCACGCTAACCTACGAATGCATTCTACTATCTTATCCTTCAGCCTATACGGAAGGGAACCTAGCCAATCGAAGCGCCCAATCTTGTGAAGCACTACGGACATCATACCCAAAACATATTCCATCAAAATTTTCCTTTTCATTCAGGCCTGGCTATTAGCCTCACATCCATTTCTCTAAGTCCTACTTCACCCACTCACTTGTGGTAAGAGGACCACTTTAGTGCTTTTCCATAGCACAATATTTCCATAAGCACACCATCATCATGTGGCTCATAGTTTATAGTGGTTCATCCACACTATATGACCTTCCCACAAAACCAACATCCTTGCATCCTATAACAGCTCTCCATTCCCGACGCCATTAAGAGTCATGTGTGGAGCGTCTCGCAAAGCGAAATCCAAACAAAGAACCCCTCCACACATTGACATTTAACTTCGTCGGTCATGGAGTTCCGTTATTTCAAACATACAACCGGGATAATCATATCCCCTATCAACAAAGGTGATCTGAACTCCTATCTCTAACTAAGAGTCATACCACCCTGCGCTCGCACAATTTTTTTTTTTTTTAGTCCTTGCGCAATCAATAATGAGCTTTATCTTCAGCTCAACCATAATCCTGCGGCCTTAAATCATATATATAAGGTCGCCATATGCACAATTCACGATAATGAAACCTCTACTCATCGAAGTTCCATCTACCCATAATAAATAAGGTGAACTCAACCTATAACTAGGTGAGACACCACAACAACAACCCGTTCCCTCCAAGAACCATGGACACGATAGACTTGCCATTCTTAGCCTGCTATCGCTTCGAAAATACCAATACATATATACTCATCATATCACCATACTCGTATAGACATATAAAATGAGCATCCCAAACCAGATATATATATATATATATATATATATATATATATATATATATATATATATATAATATATCAACACCCGCCTTTATGGCGAATGAAGGAAAATAAAATTCCACTATCGCGGAAAACACATGAACATACATGATATTATGTTATCGTGACCGCCATAACTCAAATTACACACATGAGTCTAGGGCTAATTAATACCGCGACTTTATCTAGCCACACCAAATATACCTCCTTCATTGAGGTAAAACTCATAATAACCACTTTACCCTGCTCCTTACAATCATCTTACTAGTCCTCATAACTTTTTCGTCATAAGGAAACTCCACTACAAGCTTCAACCTTAAAGATCCAACTAAGCCCCACCTCCTGCCACCATCCTAGATCTGCACACGATTCTCAAACGAGCGTGCAAAAGATTACTATAACCTTATAATATGGCAGGAGAACGAAATCTCACAAGAGAATTCAACAATCCTAAACCTGAGGCTCTATAAAAAAAATCGAGAGCAACGCTGAAAGCGTAGTACGTCCGCACAGATTCCTAAGGACACTAGAATCTGATGCTCTGATACCATTTGTAATAACCCGCCTAATGGGATACCAGGCGATCACTCCTATATCAAATTAAAACAGGAGTCACATATGGATCATTCTTAGCATCACTGTCGAAAATTCATTTAATTATTAATATCCTATTAGGCGAGCGTTAAAATTTTTACTTAACTACTATTTTTAAACAATTATAAACAAAACATACACACAGTTTAAGCGTAAATGAAACTGAAAGGAAAATGAAATGAAATAAAATAACCGAACACTCGGTCAAAATATACAACCATATCGAATGTTGTACTCAAAGAATAAATAAATGCAATTGGACCATTGGCCAGAATGTGTATACAGTACCTCCTATCTAGATTACAAGGATAGAAGCGTCTACTGAAACTCCTGCACGCATCCACAGCTGCTGCAGCTGACATCTGACTCGAAGGAATTGTCATCCAACCATCCCTGTGTCTGGACACCTATATATATATAATATAGCAAGAAGGGAAAGTAGATAAACGGGTCAGATCCCGAGTTTTGAAAATATTTAGCAAGTGCATAAATGCCTTATTTTTAGAAAAAAGTTTTATCTCATATTTAAGTTTGGTATCGTACTCCCATAAGATACTCCTCACCTCTCCTCTAATAGTGCACACCTAACGCACCCTAACAACGTAGCCTAGTCAAGCTACCCTGCCTAACTAGTCTAATCACCCAACTACTATCTACCCTAGATAGTCCAAGCAATGTACTAAGGGCTAAACATCACCCCAGTCTCAACGCTATGCCATGTTCATGTGTAAGGTGTCTCGCAAAGCGAAATCCAAACAAGGAACCTCCCGATACACTACTACGCGGCACGGTCGATCGTCGAGATCCGCCAGTCCCTCAGTACAGAAAGATATATATATCATAAGCATTTATAATATTAGAGCACCAAGGATTAAACTTCTCCCCAGTCTCAACACAATGCCATATTCGTGCGTGGGGTGTCTCGCAAAGTGAAATCCAAACAAAGAACCCCCCGATACACTACTACGCAGCAAGGTCGATCGTCGGGATCCATTAGACCCTCGGTACTCGATTTATCCATATATATACATATTACCATAAACATCCGGATCTATCTCCCGGACTGAGGATTCATATACCAAGTATTTATCAATACTTTCATTTTCTCAAAACTTCCCATTTCCCTTTTTATACTTAGGAAATGTACATATAAAAGCCAATTTATTATCATGAATTGCTTTAACAAATCATATACTTTGAAATGCCAGTTTTATTATCATAAAAATGCTTTTATGTTTAATATCATCCCATTTCCCTTTTTATACTCAGGAAATGTATTTAAAGCCATTTTCATTATCATAAAAATGCTTTGATCAATCATATGCTTCCACATCCCTTCTTCCATCCAGGAGTGTTACCGAAGCCAAACCTTTATCCCATTTCCCTTTTTATACTCAGGAAATGTAAATATAAAGCCAATTTATTATCATAAATTTCTTTAATAAAACTAAGACCTCCCCTCTGGGTTTCCCCACTGGACGCGCCCCTAAATGGCTATCATCTTCTAGGGCCTATCTATACAAGACAACCTGGGAACCTACCAACGTCGGGAAGCGGCCATATGCCTGCGGGAAAGTCAAGACCACACCCAGAATCTCCTAACCAGTGCAGTAAACAATAATCGCCCATATGGACTATAGGACTATATCCACCCTGCATTCATTAGCCAGGGGGCATCACCATACGCACGCAACTTCCCTTATGATAGAGATTTAGGGAGGTGTGTAACCATAATTTATTAATTATGAAAAAATCATTTCTTTTCCATTTTGAAAACATTCATATTTTATTTTCAAAATCATTAACATCATATCATATATATACTTTAATCATATAGTATATATATATATATATATACCATATATTCCTCCTCGAATATATAAATGGCCATATTTGCCAAACCATCTAACGATGACCAGTAATCCCAAAGATTCTCTCAAAGAATCATAATCATGCATTCATATTCGCATGATACTAAACCCAAAGTATTTCCTCACTTTGATTCTAATAAATACCTTATTCTCATTTAAGGACTTATACATAAAACCGAATATCTCCTATCCCAAAGCATTAATTAACTCCATACCCCGGATCACACTCTAGATTAATCCGAGGTTTTCTTATCCCCCTCAAATCATCATCTAGGAGTCCTAATATTCCATTTAGAAACTCCTAATAATAGTCACCAAAACCACACATTAAGTCTCCCTAAACTTAAAAGGAGAAAACCTCAAAAATCAGTCAGGACCGAATCGATTCGGCCTGTCCGAATCGATTCGCTGGCCACCGAATCGATTCGAAATGGTTCTACTTTCAAACTGTCTTTTACCGAATCGATTCGGCCTGTCCGAATCGATTCGGCTTGTCCGAAAATCCCAATTCTACTTAGGGCTTTTTATATAATCCAAAACCCAAAATTTAATCCACTCATCA
The DNA here is from genome assembly GCA_949130495.1 of Sambucus nigra. Taxonomy (NCBI): domain Eukaryota; kingdom Viridiplantae; phylum Streptophyta; class Magnoliopsida; order Dipsacales; family Adoxaceae; genus Sambucus; species Sambucus nigra. The sequence goes on along the minus strand of OX422207.1, from coordinate 300,269,752 downwards.
TTTAAACTATAAGTCGGATTTATTCCTACAAACCCAATGTTTTCATCTATCATAAAATCCTTTAGAGGTCCTAACACTCTTTTTGGGAACCCCCAATATTTATCTCCAAATAATCCTAGCGTTAGTTTATGATAACTATTTCGATCTCGGACAGCTTTCCGTAGAAAAATCACTATAAATCCAAAAAAATCAGAAAAATACGCGGTCGGTGCCCACGCGACCGCGTCGAGGAGATTTACAAATTTCATTTTTTGACCAAGATCCGAATCGATTCGCCCTGACCGAATCAATTTGGTTAACACGCAGGTCCTAGTATTCATCATATTCCCCGAGACGGTTTCGGCCATTAAAGCTTCTCCCAATCTTTTGCCGCCTCACCCAACGTCCTACAACCTCAAACAACTACAAATACACACATATTAAGGGTTCTAAACATCCTAGAACCCGAAACCACCAATTAATTTAGTTTAAAACATAAGTTTCTCCAATTATAAAATTTTAGGGGTTTATTCGTTTTAACTCCCGAAAACCCATTTTATTCACGAATACCCGACCTAAAATTTTTAGGGTTTAATTATACCAAACTACGGTATGAGATATTTATGCAAAAATTGAATAAAGCAAGTAAACACTTGCCTCGTGGATATAATCCGACGACCTAGATCCGAATCCCGCGGAGGTAGGCCGGAATCTCACCTTTTCTTCCTCTTTTCTTCCTCCTCTCTCTCTTACCTCTTTTCTATCTTCTTTCTTTCTCTTTTTCTCCCTCTATTCCTCCTTTTATAAGGAGAAAAGGGTTTTAACCCCTAAAACCCAAAAATGACTCGTTTACTCAATTACGAGCCCATTTAACTCTAAAATCCCCCGAAACTTAGTTTTGACAATCGGACACTCTTTCCTGACTACCTCGGACATTTCGAGACTCATGGCGCAGTCAAAATTCCCATCCGAGGTACTTGACCGCAAATCACTATTCTAACCCATAAAATTAAATGCGGGTTTTCCAATTTAAAAATCTTACCTCGTGTCGCTTTACTCAACGGCGACATATAATTAAAATATTTCGACCTATAAATAATCACAACATCCTTCGAGAATCATTTAATCCTCGAAAAACCCAAAAATTACTATTTAGGGAAATTCTCCAAATTAACAATTTATATTTAATTATGGAATTTAATCGTCTCCAAAAGGGCGGGTTGTTACACCTTGGAGTAGGATTGAATGTTGTTTTGCTTGATTTATGTGAAATTATACCAAGGTTTTGTGTCTGTTTGTGTGTGACCTACTAATAGGGATTTTATATGGCGTGTACGACATTGACCATATGTGGTATTCCCAGTGACAGAGATGGGCTCTACATAGGTTTGATTTACCACGATCGTATGTGTTGTGGTACCCATCTCTTAAGTGGGATAATAGGGAGGATCCTTTTGTATAACCTTGGATGTGGGTTCGTACGTTTGGTGTTATGGTGCAGTGATTTTCATTTGATGGTACTTTGAGGTTATCGGGTGGGAATGTTTTATAACTATACCTAATAGTGCATGAGTCATCCCCCGAAGTCATTAGGGACTGGCCTTCGTACTTTTATATGCGGCCTTGATCATAGCCCATTTGATTTGAGTGTGAACGAGTCATACTCACTTGGTTATTATATTATGTGATTATATTCATTTCACTTGTGATTATACTATAGACATATAGTTGTGATTCTAGCTTTTGGAACCATGTAAGTAATAAATACTTGAGAAAAGATATGGTTATGTATCATGGGTTTCACTCGAGATTAGGATTAGAACTGCAGGATATATTTAGGTTGTGGTAACTTGAAAACAGCTAAAATACGAGAGAAAAATATATTATTCTTGTTGTGGCTCAATTGTAGTTATATTCTTACTCACTATAGACTTGATAAGTTTAATACTATTTGTGAAGCTTCTTTTACAGGTCTTAGGTAGTAGCTGTTGCCTCACACCTAATCTTTCTTAGTTGGAGATTTTTTTTAACTTTCAGTTACAAATTTTAGCTTTCTACTCTTAAAATGTATGTGTTGATCTTGTAATTCACCTTTATTTATGCATCTCATTTCAGTTATTCAAACATCCTCTTATATAGTCAATTTTAGGTCGGGTTACTGTATTATGGAATATTTATCTTGGGGTCAGCCTTATTTATTTAGAGTTTGGATTTTTTTTTTCATTTGAGATATTTATATTCCAATGTGGAGTCCATTTATTATGGTTTGGATGGGTATCATAGATATGTCGTGGATTATTTCACTATTCTATTTTGATATCTTTATCATTTTATTTATGTCAGTTATGTCGAGAATGTTATTAATTGTTTTGACCCATTATTATTTATGTTTATAACTGATCAATCTATTTATGAATTTTATGGGGTGTCACTCATGGCACAAATTTCCTCCTCACACCTCTTAAAGCTAATTATAAGCCAAATATTCTCCTTCTCAGTCTTAAGTCACATAATAAGAATCTTGCATATAACCTTTTCAATGTCAATCTCCTACACACCTTGAGAGATGTTTGTCAACCATGTTTTCATTAAGAGAAGATTAAGGACTAGACAGGTCATAGATGGACTTAAATGAAGTCAAATTCCATTCAACTGAAGACTCACTCATGGATCCCTAGCCACTATCACTAGGATTGGCATTGAAATTCTTTTTAAACTTACTCCTTCATTTAGTAGGATACCTGAATGAATTATGACAAATATTATGACATTTGAATGATGTCCTTGAATCCTATCCTATCTCCCTATTTTTCTTCGTTCGGTTTCTCGAATATTTTTTTACCGTATTAGATCTATTTTTCTCAAACCTAATGGGTTTCTAAAATTTATTACGTTTGAGAATTTTTTTTATGTCTTAGCCAATTTGATTAAATCATCTTACTCACTACTTCTTGTGTCAGGATTGGACTAATTTTGTTGTTGGGACTTCAAAATAAGGCCTTTTCCTTATTTTGGCAGAGGAAAATTATCTAAATAAAACATATGTTGAGTTCCTATAATATCTTCAACCTTCATATTGTATAAACCCATATAATAATTAAGGTCGTGATGCATGGAAGGAATCTAGCTGATAATAACCTTAAAATCTTCCTAACAACCCTCGAGTCTAGAATCTTCTCATTTAAATGAAAGTGATAGTTCACAGTATCGAAGTGTTTTACGTAAATCTCATCGAAGGTCTCATTTGTTGGGATCTTTATTAATTAACACTGAGTGGAGAGATAATGGATCTTCGAGATACGTATGATATCGGTACCCTCTTGGGTAACTTGAAATTGACATATCATTGAATGTAGTACACTTTGAGATCCGAAAGACCTCTTTTGGGTGATACCATAAATCATCACGTTTAAACCCCTACTATTAAAGTTATCTAACATATTCTCATCCTCAGACCAAGTCTCCTCGGGCTTAGAGACAACAAAATCCCGTTGATTTGTCGTGTGATGCTTTCACCCCTTAACAATGGTATACATGCTTGTCTTGGTACTTGGAGGAAAAAAGTCATACGCGCCTTATGGTATGCATAGTTTTTACCTTCAAAGATAGGTGGATGTGTGATTGACTTACCCTCTACTAATATACCCCTAAGATTAATCATAAGAATGTGCTTTGATACAAATTTCAAAAACTATGCGCCCTGTGGATTTAGTCTAATTAATTAAACTTAATTAGTTATTGCATCCATAAAAAGGTAATCATGTTCTAATTTTACCGAATAAAATTAATTATCCCAATTATTATGTTTGTGATGCAAATATTAGATGCGGAACAAAAAGTAATGGCACACAAAACATAGTGTTTTAAAATCGAAACCCTTGTGGGCACTATAAGAAAATGTAAAATTGGCGACGTTTTATAAGTGTCGATAAAATAAAAAAATCGAGAATATCTCTTCCGACATTTATCCAATATTTATATCAAGTGTTATAATTTTCAAAGTCGAGAATTTACGACATTTCTTATAAATGTCGGCTTAGGATTTATAGACATTTTTTACAACATTTAGTAAATGTCGACAAATTCTCATTATGGCATAAATATGCCCTACAATTATGATAAACGTCACTAAAATTGAGTGTTTTCAAGATTATTTTCCAACCGTTTTGAGTAAATGTCGGATTTTACTTTTGTTTATAGCAAGCCATGATAAAACTTCTTAACAAACTTAAGGGTTGGATTTTATAACATAAGTGTATTAATTTTTCTAGTACACACACATATACATACATACATACATATATATATATATATATATATATATAAAGAGAGAGAGATAGAGAGAGGATCAAGTGATGTCTCCCAGTTTGAGGACCCTGAATAAGGTCCATTTTTTTAAAATAGTAAAAAAAAATATTTTGGAGCTGGTTTTTTTGCTATGGTTTTTAAACATTTCAGTAGGACCATAAAAAAATAATCAGCGCAAAATGAACTTTTTTACTATTTTAAAAAAATTGGTCAAACTTTGTCAGTTTTTAACAACTTAAAAAATGACACAGTTTGACAGATTTTTTAAAAATAGCAAAAAAAATCATTTTAAGTTGATTATTTTTTTATGGTCCTATTGAAATGTTTAAAAACCACAAAAAAAATCAACCCAAAAATATTTTTTTTTACTATTTTAAAAAAATGGATCTCATTCAGGGTTCTCAAATTGGGACCTCACTTGATCCTTTCCCTATATATATATATTGATACCAAATTTAGTCTGTTGACATGGCTCAATTGGGTGAAGACACGTGGCAATCTACGTGGCAACGACAAACACTTACGAACAACACCTTGACTCTGAGGAACCATACTACAACGAGGAACTCTGCTTCCCCGATCAACTCAGACGCTCCGACCTACAAGAACTCTCCGAGGAACTTTTGAGTACTGAGGAACTTTTGAGTACCGAGGAAATTTTGAGTACCGAGGACCTTAGGCGGTCCGAGCAGCTTAGGCGGTCCGAGCTGCACCTCGGACAAAGCATTAATAGCAGGATAACCAACAGATTGACTGCGCATTAAATGCTTATTATTATCATACAAATGTATACGCTTAAGGGGCATTGAGTGTATTACCCTTTCACATTACAGCCTTAGGGCTATAAATACATTTTATTATCCTCATTGTAAGGAGACCGTAATTTCTTGAGAAAACTTGTAATCGAGAATTCCCAAACAGTCAGCAATAACAGAAACAGTGGACGTAGGCCATTCTTATAAGGCTGAACCACTTTAAAAGTTCTTTGTCTCATTTTATTTATCTGTGATTAAATAATTAGATATAATATAATTTTTTACATCAACAGATTGGCGCCGTTTGTGGAAAACGACTGGTAATATCATTTTTCATCAAAAACAATTCATCACAAATGGCTGATATTCCAGAACCCAGCAATCGAAACGCTAGAAGCCCTCCAAATCCATCTGCTCTGCCTAATATTCCAGATCTGGCTGGAATAATGACAAATCTGGCCCAGGGCCAGACAGTCATGCAAAAAACTATGCGACAACTCATACGAACCCTCCATGGCGGTGCACCAACCCATTCAGAATCGCGAAGTATTCAAAGAAATACCCGTTTACCTTCTTCGCGTACTAGGCGTACCGATTCATATCGTACTGAGGAGTCTGAAGATTTTTCTTATCAACTTGGATGAACTTCGTCGTTACGAGCCACAGATACTGAACAACGTATCACTCTCTCTCCAGAAAGGACCAGTGCACTAGAAAGATTAAGTAGAGTACCTCCTTTTGATCGATTAGGTCCTAGGAGGAGAAAAAGTCCTCCTAGAGCAGCATCGAGGAGTTTTCGATGACCATCAGACTTAAGGGAAGGATCTGCCTAATCGCGACCAGCTGCTCGTCAAGATAGATCCTAGGAAGCCACATCAACGCGATCAGTTGCTCGAACCAACAGGACCGAGGAAGGAAACGATGCGTGGAAAGGCTCTATTCAGAGGCTAGAAGATATATTAGGAGAAATGGCTAAGGCCAAGAACCCTCTACAATGAACTTTTGTTCAAGGAACACCTTTTGTCCCGGCCATTGTAGATTTTCCAACACCATCAAAGTTCAAAGCACCTGTTGTGATCCCCAAATACGATGGAAAGACCGACCCTATCCTTCATATAGAATAATACCAAACTGTAGCCGACATCTATGCTGTTCCAGATGAGATGAGATGCAGAGAATTCTCGGGAACTCTTACCGGATTTGCTCAAATATGGTATAAAAATCTTCCTCAGGGTAAGATCTCAACTTTTTTTCCAACTGGTCGAGTTATTCATTGGGAATTTCTGTTTTGGGGAAAAGCCAGTTAAACGAGTAGCGGATTTGTTAAGTGTTAGATAAAAAGCTGGTGAAAGTACCAAAGATTATATAACTCGTTTTAATAACGAGAAACTCAAAGTCATTGATTATGAGGAAAAGACAGTGATTACCGCCTTGATGAGTGGACTACTGCCCAACAAGTTGTACTACACTTTGGCCAAAGATCCACCTAGAACCATGTCAGATCTGATGGGAAAAGCAGCCAAGATTATGAATGCCGAGGAGGCTATGGCTGCGAAGAAGAATATGAATGCCAAAGAAACCAAGGTGGAAGGTGATAAAGCTAAGAAGAAAGAGTATAAGAACAATGGTAATGACAAACACTCAAAAACAAGGTCGTTATGGGAAGTATTAAAGAAATTTGATAATTATACTCCTTTGAAGAAAGATATCAACCATGTTCTAGAAGAAATCAAGAACAACGAGGAATTAAACTGGCCAGAGAAAATAAAGGCAGACCCTGACAGGAGAAATAAGGCAAAATATTACGAGTTTCACAAAGATCATGGCCATATGACCAAATATTGCATAGCTCTTCAGAATGAGATTGAAACACTCATCAGACGAGGAAAACTGGCAAAATATGTTGATCGAAGGAATGATAGAAGAAATAACGACCGAACAAGGGAGAGGTCTAGATCTCCTTGTCGAGCAGAGGAGAACGAGAAAAGAGACCATGAAGTTGATCCAGAAGATGCCCCCGATCTTCCCAAGAGACCAAGGCATCCAGAACGTGAAGTATTTTCAATACGCTTTGGGTCATTTGACTGTAATGTTATTACAGGTGGAGATGCAGAAGGAGGAGACCTTACTACAGAGAGAAAAGCTTACCTCTGTGAGGCTCAAGCTTGCTCATACATTCAATGAATAAATTTAGCTGAGGAGGATCTCCCGAGAAAGGTAAATAAAGAGAAATTGGTCATTGGTTTCTCAAAGAACGACCTCGCAGGTGTTCTATATCCTCATGATGACCCATTGGTGATCAAAATGAGGATGAAGGAGGTAATAATTTCAAGAGTACTGGTAAACAATGGTAGCTCGGCAGACATCATGTTCTACTCGTGCTTCGACAGTTTAAATCTAAAGTTATCTCAACTGGAGCCTTATCATTGACCCCTTCTTGGTTTTGCTGGCGAGAAAGTATTTCCACTTGGGACGATCAAGTTGGATATATTCATTGGTACATGGCCTGCTTGTCGAACAGAAAGAATACTCTTCTTTGTGATGGATAAGAATGTTCAATTAGCATAAAATATCATCATGGGAAGAGTAGGATTGAAGAATTTCAAAGTTGTACCATCCACGGTACATCAATGCCTAAGATTTCTAACAAATTTTGGAGTAGGAGTTGTGAAAGGTGATCAGAAAGTAGCTCGAGAATGCTATTATTCATCCGCCGAGCAAGAGAAAATGGAGGAATCAAGGAAAAAGACCACCACCTATCAAGTGGATGAAGGTGCAGAAATTGAAACATTGGATCCTAGAGATGAGTTGCAACTCGTGAAGGGTCAAGTGGTGGAAGCTACTGAAAACATCATCCTGGACGACAAGCACCCTGAACAAACTACTCAAGTAGGTTCATCGTTGGAAGCCTCACTAAAACATGAATTGATAACTTTCCTAAGAAGAAGAAAGCAAACTTTTTCGTGGAGTCATGAGGATATGCCTGGGATAGACCCAAATTTCTTATGTCACGAACTCAATGTGAATAAGGAGATCAAGCCTGTGAAGCAGAGAAGAAGAGTATTCAGTCTCGAGAAGAATGAAGCTATACATGAGGAAGTCGAGAAGCTCCATAAAGCTTATTTTATTGAAGATGTTAAATATCCAGACTGGTTAGCAAATGTGGTGATGGTGAAAAAGAAGAACAACAAATGAAGGATGTGTGTGGACTTCACCGGCCTCAACAAAGCATGCCCAAAGGATCACTTTCCGCTGCCCCGAATTGATCAACTAGTGGATGCTACCTCGGGACACGAGCTGCTGAGCTTCATGGATGCTTATTCTGGTTACAATCAGATTAAAATAAAACCTGAAGACAGGGAGAGTACTTTTTTCATTACCCCTAGGGGAACTTATTGTTATAATGTTATACCTTTTGGTTTGAAAAATGCAGGTGCAACATATCAGCCGCTGATGAACAAAGTGTTTGCAGAACAAATCAGTTGCAATATGGAAGTCTATGTTGACGATATGCTGACAAAGTGCAAGAAAGTTGTTGATCATCTAGTTGACTTAGGCCAGACCTTTGATCAAATAGATAAATATCAAATGAAGTTGAACCCGACGAAGTGCACATTTGGAGTACGAGAAGGCATGTTTCTCGGATACATTGTCAATCAGTGAGGCATTGAAGCTAATCCTGAAAAGATCAAAGATCTGTTAGGGTTACGATCCCCAACAACGAAGAAAGAGGTGCAAAGTCTTACAGGATGAGTAGCAGCACTCAACAGATTTGTATCGCGAGCAACTGATCGATGTCTACCATTTTTTAAGACGCTCCAAAAAACTTTTGAGTGGAATGATGAATGTGAGAAGGCTTTCCAAGACTTGAAGAAATATTTGGTAGCACCTCCACTGTTATCCAGGCCAGTGATGGGAGAAAAATTATACTTGTATCTGGCAGTGTCCGAGAATGCAGTTAATTCGGCATTGATTAGAATGGATAATGGAGTATAAAAACCAATCTACTACGCAAGTAAGGCCTTCCGAGGAGCAGAGATCAGATATCCAAGGCTGAAAAATTGGCACTAGCATTGATCGAGGCAAGTAGAAGAATGAAGCCATACTTCCAGGCTCATACCATAGTAGTATATACTGATATGCCATTGAGGCAAGCCCTTCATAAACCATAAAAATCAGGAAGATTGATGTGCTGGGCAATAGAACTTGGTGAATATGATATAGTTTATGAACCCAGATCATCGCTAAAAGGGCAAGCGATAGCAGATTTTATAGCAGAGTTCACCTATCCTGATACCCCCGAGGAGCAAAAATTGCTCGCTGATCAACCAATGGATGTTACAGGATCATCAAATACAAGCCCAGACCAACTTAGCTTGGTAAAAGGGCAAGTAGATGTTACAGAATCATCAAATTCGAGCCCAGACCAGCTTAGGTTGGTATAAGGGCAAGAAAAGATGATCGACGAACATCAAAAAATATCAGGAGATGGTGAAAGGAAGCAACAAATTTTCCACCGAGGAACTCTGTCAGATCAGTAATTTGAAGACGAGTTGCCTATATGGAGTCTGTATGTGGATGGTTCATCCTGCACTACAGGATGTGGCGCAGGGATAGTTTTGAACAGTCTGGATGAGGTCGACATAGAATACGCCCTACATTTCCAATTCAAAGCTTCGAATAATGAGGCTGAATATGAAGCCATGATTGCAGGTCTTAGTTTGGCAAAAACCATGGGGGCAGAACAAGTTATTGTTTTTAGTGACTCGCAATTGGTCATAAATCAAATGATGGGAGTATATGCAGCCAAAGGAGAATGAATGATCAGATATCATGCAAAGGCGAAGGAATTGGTGTCGGAATTTACTGTTATTCAGCTGGTCAGAATACCAAGAATGGAGAATGCAAGAGCAGACGCCTTAGCTCGATTAGCATCAGCTACTCGTACCGAGCTACGAAGAACAATCCCAATTGAAGTTTTAGTTGGTCGGAGTATAGATAAAGATCTGACGATAAACTTTAATACCCTCGATTTAGGGTCATCATGGATGGATCCCATCAGGGCATATATTGAGAAAGGGGAATTACCAACTGACAAACTTGCAGCCAAGAAACTGAAGTTTAAGGTTGCTCATTATGTACTAACTAATGGTAGTCTATACAGATGAGGAATTATAGCAGGTTTGTAATGATGTGTGCATCCAACTGAGGTGAAAGATTTGATTGAAGAGGTCCATGAAGGGTCCTGTGGAGCCCATGTAGCAGGTCGAACACTTTTGCAAAGAATAATTACTCAAGGATACTACTGGCCGACGATGAGGGATGATTGCATAGTCTATGCTAAGAAATGTGACAAGTGTCAGCGTTTCTCCTCCATACGAAGAACTCCCCAAGCGTTATTGACACCCATTACTTCCCCTTGGCCATTTGCCATATGGGGAATAGATTTGGTCGGGCCACTACCGACGGCTAGGGGAAGATTTAAGTATCTCATGGTCGGTGTGGATTATTTTACTAAATGGGTTGAGGCTGAGCCTCTCATTGATATGACGTACGACAAGGTGTACAAATTTATTTGTAAGAACATCATTTGTCGATATGGTCTTCCTCATGCCTTCATCACAGACCATGGAACATAATTTGACAACGAGGAGTTCGCTGCCTATTGTCATCAGTCAAATATCTTGAAGATCCACTTGGCACCAGTCCATCCTCAAAGCAATGGACAAACTGAAGTGACAAATAGAACGCTGTTGAATGGTTTGAAAAAAAAACTGAACGACGCGAAAGCAAACTGGATCAACGAGCTACAATCAGTGTTATGGGCTTACCGAACTACTCCCCGAGCAGCAACAGGGGAATCTCCATATATGCTAGCATTTGGAAGTGAAGTTGTTATACCCGCCGAATTGGGTCTTCCAACACACAGAATATTGAATTTCAATTCCCCTATCAGTGATTTAATGAGAAGGTTAGACTTGGACATGCTCGAGGAGGTTAGGGAAGAAGCAGCCATTAGAAATGCTGCTTACCAGCAACGAACAGCTTTGTTCTACAACAAGAGAGTGAAGAAGTGTGACTTGAAAGAAGGAGACTATGTGCTAAAGAAGGTGATTCAAAAGCACAACAAACTGGAAGCAAACTGGCATAGACCCTACCGAGTTAAGGAAGTTGTTCGACCAGGGACATATAAAATAGAAACTTTAGAGGGGGAGGAGTTTAAGAATGCATGGAATGCAGAACACCTGCGCAAATATTATCAGTAATGTAAACTCTCATGTAATGCAGTTTCATCAGTATGAATAAAGAGACAATGTTCTGCCCAGTTCTTTCCTTTTGTTGGAAATTTTTTACGGAATACTAGTGCTACACACTACTCAGTAAAACTCGGACTACTCAAATCTATTCCCGAAAATGCCAACTAAGGTTGGTCGGGAAGCAAATCTATTCCTAAAAATGCCAACTTGGTTGGTTAGGAAGTAAATCTATTCTCGAAAACGCCAACTAAGGTTGGTCGGGAAGTAAATCTATTACTAAAAATGCCAACTTGGTTGGTTAGGAAGTAAATCTATTCCTAAAAATGCCAACTTGGTTGGTTAGGAAATAAATCTATTCCTAAAAATGCCAACTTGGTTGGTTAGGAAGTAAATCTATTCCTAAAAATGCCAACTTGGTTGGTTAGGAAGTAAATCTATTCCCTAAAACGCCAACTAAGGTTGGTCGGGAAGTAAATCTATACCTAAAATACCAACTTGGTTGGTTAGGAAGTAAATCTATTCCTAAAAATGCCAACTAAGGATGGTTAGGAAGAGAAACTATTCCAAAAAGTGCTAAGATTGATCGGTAAGAAAAATCCACTAACTATGGTTGATCGGGTATAAAAACCCACTAACTGTAGTTGGTCGAGAAGAAAAATTTACCGACCTTGATTGGTCAGAAACATTACATTTTATTAGTACGAAAAAGTGATCGAGCAAAATTTTTTATACTCGTGACTTTTTAATTACTACCAAGTTGGTCGAGAAACAAAATATCATCAATTTTGGTTAGTCATCAAATGATTACCACAAATTTAAGATAGTCGATAATAAGTTTTAACAAACTCCAATTGATCGACAAATAACACAATGTTGTTATCTTTTTAACAGATATACATGCACAGATGTAAAATGTTTTACAATTACAAGACAATGGCAGTCAAGATTTGTAAATAAAATTATTTCATTAAATGTAGAACAAAATACATCAAGAATGAAATACAAATTTATTACATTAAGATTCCTATTCTATTGGTTTCTTCCTCTCTGCTTTTGAAACAGGTTCCTCGCCAGCAGGTGGATCATTTAAAGCATGAGGGGAATTTATGAAGTTAAGATCTTCAAGCATCCTGATATCTCAACATTGGAATAGAGATTGTAATCGCCAAGGTATTTGGAAATCAGACATCGAGGGATGGCCCGAGCAGGGATCCAACTCATATCAAGCTTTAATGGTGGCACTGGTAGGTCGAGCAGTCCATGATTATGGTAATCCCACAGGTAATGACCCTGTTCCAGTTGCAGCACACCTAAGGCATTCAACCATCCCTGTTTGTAACCCTCATTATTTGCATTTTGGATACGATCATCCAAATGGTAGAGAGCCTCGTTGTAGCCAGCCATCCAGAATTCTCTGGGCTGCTTGTGGAATTGATATGTCAATCTTTCCAGTTGCTCGTGGAGATTTTTTATAAAGAGTTCTATATTCTCCAAGATAGACTTTTGCGCAGAAAGCTGCTCTTCCAGACCCCTGATCTTCTTAGACATCTCAGCCAATGCCTGGTTCTTTGCCATCAGTTGGAAGGCCTGATTCTCTAGAGCAGATTGAGTCCTCTGTTCCTTGACAGGAATTCGAGCAGCTCTTACTCGTCTCCGAGGAGCTCTTGCTCGTCCCCGAGTAGAAGTAAAAGGGCCATACCTCTTCAAGGTTTCCAACTCATCCCTCAGGTTGGCGTTTTCGACCTCTAAGAAAGAGAATCCCTCGTCGGTCACTGGGATCAAAGCATTTGAGGTGGAAGCTGCAGACTTCAACTGAGATACCTCTCTTTGTAGGTTATTATTTTCTTGCTCTAATAACTCAGCTATCTGTCTGTGCTCTTCGACCTCAACCTTCAAATTTCTCTCCCTCACATCGTAAGCAGCAAATCGTTTATCGTATCCCATATCGGCACAGATTTGTTAATACTTCTTCTCATACCCCTCGTGCAAAAGAGCAGTAGATTCCTTATATTATTGCTAAAGTTCTTCAAGAGTGCCTTGGAGATCTTCAATCATATCATAGTATGCTACGTTGTTAGCCATTGCACGGTCGAGTAGGCACTTCAAATATTGATAGGCTTCAATTGCTTGCTCTGAAGCACCTTGACCGAGGATGTCAGTGATTTGAGCTGCACTCATGTCTGTATGACCGACTTTAAAATATTCATTGCATTGCCTTAACAGCTTTGTATCATGAGCACACAATAATTCCATCCTGTCCAGAAACTAGTAGAGGAAGAAAAAGAAATAATCAATAATAGTACAAACAGAGCATGAAGAAGAGAACCAACAGTATGCATAAGCAAAAGTTCAAATTTTATTACATCACAAAGTTCAGAAGTACAAAGTTCAGAGTTACATGTTCTGAAGTTACATTTGACAAAGAAAAATAAAATAGAGAGAAGTCCGAACAACTCTACACCTTTTCCTTGTCTCCCAAAACTTTCTCGGGAGGCTGGGACGAGGAGGTAAGTTGCTCGGATGGAATAGAGAGTTTCTCGAGAAGTGCTGGAAGTTGCTCGGATGAAGCAACAAGTAGCTGAAGTTCCTCGCCAGTGGGCATTGGGGGATGATAAATTTGATCTCCCATCACCATGGAAGATTCCTCATAGGCAGCTTCGTCCTCTTCTTCTTCTTCAGGAGTTGGAGGGGGACCAGGGATGTGTCGCTGAAAGAGTTCAGAATTTTCATCAACTTTCATCTCTTGCAGAGCAGCGACCCATCCATCTCTAAAGTATTTGAGGCTGCCATATTCCACTTGCGACATCATGGCAGCCAAACCTTTATTCCACCCTTTATCCCAGCCGGCACTGAAAGATTTTTACACAATCAATTTCCTCTTTGTCTTCTCCGAGGAAAGCTTCTCGGAAAGAAGATTGTCAGCAGCCTTCAGTTTATTCTCAACTTCCTCCTTCTAACGGCTTACTTCCCAAAGTTGACCCAACTCCTCCTCAGCAGCCTTGAGCTTATTTTCAAGCTCCCCGGCATTTTTTAGCTTCCCTTCGAGCTCTTTATTCTTCTTCTCCAAATAATTCATTTTTTTCTCCAACCCCTTGGAGACCTCAATAACCTGAGCCTTCTCTTGCTCAGTCGAAGTAAGCTTTTTCTCCCAAATTGCCTTATCATCATCATATTTCTGACGAGAATCTTTCAGAGACTGTGCCAGGCCTACCAAAGCTTCCTCTACACCAGACGAGGAGCTTGAAACTTTAATAGCTTCATCTTTCTTCAAAATTATATTAAAACAGCTCACCAACTGTGAATAGAAAACGAAAGCAAGTTAGTGCACAGATAGAAAAAGGAAAGAATGAAAATTTAAGACTATAGGACTTACAGAAGCAATGTGACGAGCTGCTAATGTGGTAATCGTGTCCCGAGAAAGGTTTTCTTCAATACCTTGGATCTCGAGAATGATCCAAGTCTTCACCGAGCTCATAGCAGAGCTCGGGGGAACAAAAGTGGGAACACCACTAGTCGGGGGGTGAGAGATGGATTCAGCCAAATTGATAGAGGAGCTTTTCTTCAGCCTCCTCAGAGGATCATCAACTTTCTCGACTAACGATGTAGTCTTAGTCGGAGAAATGACAATCACCTCACCTGGAGCAACAGTCTTGCTCGGGGCCACTGGGGGCTTCTCGACCACCTTCACAGGAGCAGCCAAAGGAGGTGCATCAATTTTCTTTGTCCCTTCTCCTGGGACATCAAGCTTACTTCTTTTTGCCTCTCCAACACCAGAGGCAGGTTTCTCAAAAAGGGTAGGAGGTCTTCTTTTCTTCATCCTTTCACTCAAAGGAATATGTGACTCAGGTGAAGAACTTGTAGAGGCTGGTATTGGTTTTGCGTCGCTTATCACCGGACGGGCAGTAAAAGAGGAGGTGTAACTCTTGTACTGAAGTAAATATGAAGCTGGCCTAATATGCTCGTCGGCAACAGTCTGATGTAAACTCCAGATAAGTTTTAAATGCCTTATATTAACGTCTGCCTCTTTTGGAGATTTTCTTCTGCTGTCAACTGCAAATAAATCAAAATTAAAATATCAGTGGCACATTTTATCAAACACAAAGGAAGCATAATTTTGAAAATAAAATAAAAAAAACCTATCCCATTGCCATAGGGAGGACATCTGGGACCCTGGTAAACATCATCTCCAGTTAATGGAGGGTGTTGCCAATTTTTCATAACAACCCCGTGCTCAAAGTAGTCCCTATTGGCATCTGGGAGATTGACCACTAAAGCTCTATTTAAAACCTAGTTTTTAAATAAAAAGAATTATCGCCCACAGCCCATCTATAACAAAACATGATTTCAGGAATTCCTATACGAGTTCCATGAATTTGATTTAATCTATAAACACCGTTAACTATTCTTCACGTATTGGGAGCTATTCTTGCAGGAACTACGCCAAAGTATTGACAGAATTCTAGACATAGAGGGTTTGGGGGAAAAGAAAAGCCACACTCAGCAACAAAGAGACTGGGGAACCAATGTCCCTCAGCCAAACGAAAATATTTTGAAGGCTCAGAAAGCTCTTCCAAAATAACTCATGAGGGAATAGAGAAATCAGAGCGAAACTTATCAATCGATTCTACAGGATAAACCATGATGAAAGAAGGAAATCAAAGAGAAAGAAGAAAATCTTACAGGAATGGGATGAGTCTGTTGACAACAAATGATGGAAGAGATGAACGCACAGGAGAGAGAGACGATGGAAAACTCAAAGAGATAATTTTGAAAAAGTAGAAGACGATGGGATTTTTTGCAACGTTTAAATACTTTGCCTTGAGAAAGGGTAAAAGTAATGATTACAAATAGAGACGGTTACGTTACCAGCGGCTAAAAAGATAAAAGGGGCGCGGGAATCGAAGCGGTTAGAAAAATTCAAAAAAGAGGGATTCTACGAATTTGGAAGTAGAAATAAATACAAAAGAAAATACTCCTAAATTTCAGGATAACCATTTAAAACCGCCATATATCGAGAAAGAATGTTCCACACTCCTCAAATTTCGAACTATGAAACATTGGGGGCTTCTGTTGATACCAAATTTAGTCTGCTGACGTGGCTCAATTGGGTGAAGACTCGTGGCAATCTACGTGGCAACGACAAACACTTACGAACAACACCGTGACTCTGAGGAACCATACTTCAACGAAGAACTCTGCTTCCCCGATCAACTCAGACGCTCCGACCTACAAGAACTCTCCGAGAAACTTTTGAGTACCGAGGAACTTTTGAGTACCGAGGACCTTAGGCGGTCCGAGCTGCACCTCGGACAAAGCATTAATAACAGGATAACCAACAGATTGACTGCGCATTAAATGCTTATTATTATCATACAGATGTATACACTTAAGGGGCATTGAATGTATTACCCTTTCACATTACAGCCTTAGGGATATAAATACATTGTATTATCCTCATTGTAAGGGGACCGGAATTTCTTGAGAAAACTTGTAATTGAGAATTCCCAAACAGTCAGCAATAACAGAAACAGTGGACGTAGGCCATTCTTATAAGGCTGAACCACTTTAAAAGTTCTTTGTCTCATTTTATTTATTTGTGATTAAATAATTAGATATAATCTAATTTTTTACATCAACAATATATATATATATATATATATATATATATATATATATATATATATATATATATATATAGAGAGAGAGAGAGAGAGAGAGAGAGGTGAGAAAAAAAATTACTATTAAACCATATAACAATCTTCTAATTAACAAGCCATCCAATCAATGTTCCATAATCAAATAAACACATAAATGTATGAGGAAAAAGTATACAAAAGTACCTCATGAAGTAATAATGTAAACATATTTAAGATTTATAACCCTAAACTCACATGTATTATATCCCTAAAAATATATATAAACTTAAATATCCTCAAACTTCAAATTCATTCTAGGCAATTAAAATGCCTCCAACCAAGTATAATTTCTCCATTTATCGAACAAAAATAAAACATATTCTAAAAAGTGCATCTGATACCATCCCTAATATAATACTTATCAATAAACAGCTCCATAAATCAATGCGACTTGAGTTGAATAAAACCTCCAAAAAAGTGTACAAAATTTAAATATTTAGTTAGGTAAAAGAAATATCGTTAAAAAATATACCTATTTCATCCTTTAGTGTGTCTTTTTAGTCCTCTTCATTAGATGAACATGTAATGAATTTTATAAATTAGTAAATGCGATCGTGGCACACAATGTATATGCAATTATATTTTGAGCCTATAATTTGTCATGGTGTTAACTAGTGGCCTATGTAGATATTATTTCTTATTAGCAATTAATATACTTATTAATCTCAAGGCCCGCGATTTATTTATTTTTAAAAACATTTAAATATAAACATATAATGGTGATTATTTTAATATTTTTGGAATAAAAATACCCTAACTTAAAATTTATGTCAAATAGATAATGCGAATTAAGAAGGGGAATGAACAAGAAAAAATGTCTTCATGACAGCAGATCTTCTAATAGGCAACTAAAATCATTTTGCCATAAAAAAGAGGTCTACACAAAGGTTGAAATTTAATAATTAAGAGAATTTAATATTAACGTTTTATATCAATATATATGGACTACTAAAAATATAATTATACTAGAGACTAGAGTTATTGACTAATTATAAAAAACTTATCAATAAGTCCAATCTCTTAGACTAATATTATCATCTTGACAAAAAAAAAACTGTAAAACTTGTTCAATAATACCACATCCTCCAACGAAGCTCATCCGTTAATAACAACATCATCCCCAATATACATGAAGTATGTTTTGTACACCCGTCCTAAAATTTCAGCCTATTAACTTATTTTAGCATATAAATTTGATAATATAGATCTCATCCTTTAAATTTTAGTCCTAATTTTCATGTATATTTAAGCCCAATTTCACCATATAAATTTCAGTCTCGATTTTTAGAATAAAATTTTGGTCCTAATTTCACGAGTTAAAACTTCAAATTAAATCTTTGAAATACTCGCGACATTAACTATAAATATATCCTCAAATAAATCATCACTAACCTCACAATAGTTCAACAATTCAAACTATGTAATAACTCGTGATTGCATCTCACCCGTTGAATTCCTCTACGACTGTTTTTGCAACTGTTGGTTTTGTTGGGTTGAGTCTAGTTGATTTGCACTTGATTGAGTAGAAATCCAATAAACATGGTTACGTGAATAATGTTTTATTAAATATATAAGTATAAATATACTATTACCACATATATCAAATTTCTAATAATTATAACTTGTCCAGTGCCTGAAGATACATCCTTTAGTGATTGCATCAAAGATACCATAACACGCAATTACTCTTAAATCGTAGCATCCATCTCAACCTGTATAGCAAACATTTGTTTTTTATCTTAGCCTAAATAATTCCGTACATTTTATCTTGAGATTGCACCTAAGTATCTAACTCATTTCGAAGCCTATCAATTTCATGTAAAAGTTGTGTCACAATATCTCTCCTCTCAGCCTGCGATTGTTACACACTGAGCCAAATATCATACTTGGAGTAACACCTAGACCATGAGTTCTCACACTTCCATGCCTCTCAGGTCCCATGACTTGTGCATACATATCATCTTAAGCCAAATCATCTGACTCGGAATATTATGATTATAAAGTCTTAATCTCATCCTACAAGTGCAAAAAGTGAACTGTTATACTGTTGTAAATATAAATCCATTACAACAATAATACATTAAAAAATCAATTATTTATACATACAATCATCTGGCCTACTTTTTCACTAGAAGAATTCTTATTTTTGCTCGTATGTGTGACTTTATATACCTCCTTTCGAGTAGGTTCCACCAGTGGCGGAGCCAGGAATTTGCGATGGCCGGGGCACAATAAGAAAAATGATGGGGGTTCGGGGGCGGTAGCCCCTGAATTTTTTTTTTTAGGGTTATTTAAATATCTAAACAAAGATCAATATTCACACAATATTGCAAGATTGTTACAAATAAAATAAGCACATTTCATTACCCACATTCTAAAAGAGTTACATCTTTTCATACAAAAGTAGAGTTGAAATATATCATATTAGAGTAAACAAATCTATAATATCCCTCGGCGAGTTTTCATCTTCTGGAAGCGATCCATGATTGCTTCATTGGAGATGGAATCAAAAACATCCTTTTCAATGTATGTCACACAACTATCACTCAACCATTCATCTCCCATGCGATTTCGGAGGTCAGATTTAACTATTTTCATAGCCGAAAATGCCCTCTCAACTGTAGCGGTGGAAACAGGAAGAATTAGTGACAACTTTATAAGCTTATAAACCAATCCGTACACAATGTGCTTTTTTGTGTCAACCATCTTCTTACCCAAATCACCAATCCCTTCCAACTCAAGAAAGTCATCATTAGATTTCATATCCAATTCATATGTCGCTAGTTCATTCTCAAGGATAATACGTTGTTGTTCCGTGAAATCAACGGGATAGAATTCAGAGAGACGAACCAATTTGGTGATATTAAAAGCAGCAAATGAATTTCTTGGGTTTAAGCATGCCATACACATAAGTAATTCTGAGTTCACCTCATCAAAACGGTTGTTAAGCTCAACAAGTTGCTTATCCACACAAAGGTAGAACATGTCAACTTGATAATGATGTATATTTGTTATCAAAGGTCCCCTTCTCGATCTTCCTAAAAGAATATAGTTATCCTCCATATTAGGAATGGGGATACCATATTTTGTACAAAAAGAAGAAACTTCCATCAATAGATTATCCCATCCACACTCTCTCATTTTCTGCAAACGTAGCTTCGAAAGTCTAACCAAAGTGATGGCATTCACAATATCTTGATCTTTCCGTTGCAATGCTTTTGAAAGATCATTAGTGAATCCAAGTATATTCTTAATCAAATGCATAGTGAAGATGAAATCAAAAGCTTGCATTGTTTTTATCAAATTTAATGCCTCACCTTTTCTGTCCGGAGAATCCTCCACTAAATCTGCAAGGACATCAAGCACAGATTCAAACATAACAATCAAGTTTATTAGTGTACCATAGTGCGATCCCCATCGTGTATCACCAGGTCGCTTAAGACTAGTCTCTTGATTTAACCCCCGCCCGCTTGATAATTCACCACATTCTAGTTGCTTAATAACACGTTCGGCTTCCTTTTCTCGAAGAATGTCTCGACGCTTGCATGATGCCCCAACAATATTCACCATACTATTAACTAAGAAGAAGAATTCGGCAACGTGGTCAAGATCTTTTGCAACGTGAACAAGTGCCAATTGAAGTTGGTGTGCAAAACAGTGCACATAAAATGCCGACTTATTCTCATTAAGAATCAATGATTTTAGGCCATTATACTTGCCTTGCATATTACTTGCCCCATCATAACCTTGACCACGCAAGTTTGACACACTTAACTTGTGCATGTTAAAGAAAGCATCAAGTGATGTTTTAAGTGAAGTTGCCGTAGTGTCACGAACGTGTACCATGCCTATAAATCTTTCCATCACAAAACCACTCTCGTCCACATACCGCAAAACAATGGCCATTTGCTCTTTAATTGATGCATCACGTGCTTCATCGATTAAAACCGCGAATGGTTCATCAGTGACATGTTTTAAAATCTCTTTGGTTATCTCAACGGAAATAGCATTTACAACATCTTTTTGAATTTCCGGAGATGTCAATGAGTGGTTTCCAGGAGCATTTTTAAGCACAACACTATTAACAATTTCATTTCTATCCGCAAGCCATTGTAAAAGTTCAATAAAATTACCTTTATTCAACGACCCTTCTGATTCATCATTGGCACGAAAAGATAGCCCTTGTCGTAGAAGAAATCGAATGACATCAATGGTTGCATTTAACCGGATACGATACTCAATTCGATTCTCCTTCGATTTGTTGTCAATTAGGGTCTGAATATGTTGATTCTGCTTCAATAAATCTTGACTCTTCAAATAAGCAACATTATGAGAACTAGTATGGGGTCCAACATGTTCTTGGAGTCTTTCACTCTTTTTCCAATTCGTAAATCCACCGCATACAAAGACATCACTTTTATTTCTGTCCACGGATTGTGGTCGAAATAAATAGCAAAGCAAGCAAAATGCAGCATCGTTTTTTACGCTGTACTCTAACCAACTCCCATATTGGGTATACCACTTTGGATTGAAACGACGAGCCTTGTTTCCAAACATCGTTTGAGGAAATGTTTGCATAGAGGGTTGACAAGGACCCATTTGTAAATAGGCTCGTCTAATGTTGTCATGATTATTTGGATCATAATCCGAAATCTGAGGTCTTAAAGAAGGATCTGATGGAAGATTCGATAGGTCACACGTAATGAACTCTCGTCTCATCTTTTTGGATGTACATTCCACTTCAACATCAATATTTTCGGTGGGTGGATGCGTCACTACAACGGAATCTTTTTCAGGAATCCTTTTAAAATATTTTTCCATATCTGAAAACAAGTATAATTAAAAATCAAATCAATATTCACAAAGTAAACACAAAGTAAAAATTAATTCAACATTAAAAATTAATTCAAAAAATAAAGTTTGACATCACAAAATAACCAAATGTGAATTCACAAAAATTAATTCAACATTAAAAATTAATTCACAAAAATTAAAAATTAAAAATTAATTCACAAAATCTACACAAGCAAATTCTACAAACACTACATGGGTTTGACAGCATAAAGGGGAAGCCACAAAGTCTATAAAGTCTACAAAGTCACAAATATCACAAAAGTCTACAAAGTCCCAAATGGAACTGCTTTGGAGCTTTACATGATATAAAATTCAAGTCACAAATGTTACAAAGTCTACAAATAAAGCAAAAGCAAGTTTTACATGGGTTAAAACCAACTTACTTGAAGAAAATGGAATTTACTTTGGAGTCACTTGGGGATGGATGGGAGAGATTTGTGTTGTGTTTGCCAAAGATCTGATATGGGCTGTGTATGGGCTGTGTGCTGTGCGGCTGCTAAGGTGAATTAGGTTGTAGGGTTTTTTTTTTTTTTTTTTACTTTCTACCCCTAAATTTTTTAAGTTTTACAAATTTATCCAAAAAATTTTTTTTTTTTTCTTTTTTTACCCTGTTCTGGCGGGGACACTTGCCCCCCCCATCCTTAGCTTGGCTCCGTCCCTGGGTTCCACTCCACTTCTTTCTTCAATCATCTATGAATAATAATACATGTATTCATTCTAATAATACAATGAAATAAATCAAATGTAATAAAAGTTGTTTTCCCTTTTTTTGGATGCCAGTTAAGAAGAATTATTTGGAAAATATTTGAATAAACAAAAATTATCTCTTGTTTTACTTGACTATAAATTTTTATGCCACGTGTATTTGAGGTTGTCAGTAGTGTTATGCTCTCCTTGTTTTTATCACTCGAGTCCTATTCATTAATGATTTTAATTGATATTTATAAAAGGCTTAGACTACATATATAAACCTATTGATGGCCAAGAATAATTCCTTTCAAAAATATCATTATTTGCAAGTACAGGTTTCTGGTTATTTTATGTTAGGAGAGAAGTCTTACAAGCTATTTTTAAACCAAATAAAGTTGAAACCCTGACTTATAGAGAATTCCGATTGTACATAAATTAGCCATCATGATTCTACATTGGTTATGGTTCTTTCTAAGTATATGTTATTCTACTGTATTAACAAAACGACCTCTACCCAACTAAAGCATGACATATTACCAATTATAGTAACACAACAAGTACATAACCCACACGATGCATGGGCGTGGAAAAATAGAATTATTAAAATTATTAATATCAATTTTTTATGATGAAATACTCTTTACAATTCAAAATTTTAATAGGGTATTTATACAATTATTTTGAGAGAAAATGTAGTAAAATTATACGATGAAGCTTCAATCACTATTAAAGAGGAGGGAAATAATGAAATTTGAACACACACTATCTACCTCCCTACATCTAATTTGCATTTAAAATTTCAAGATTATTTTAAAAAGAAAAAAAAAGCAATATATAATAAATGTAATACTAAGTAAACATAATATATTCAAATATAAAGGACTTATTAATTCAATTTGAACCCATGTTTTTCTCGATAAGTCAAGTTTGGATTAAATTATAATGGCTACACTTAAAACTTAAGATAATTAACCTTTCAAAACGACTCACAAAGCCATATTTTATAACCTGAACTTTAAATCAAAAATTAACAACATGGACTTGAAACTTATAAGCATAAATTATACATAAATCAAATATGAAAATAAAAACTCATAGAGATAAGGGAATGTGTTCCAATTTCAAGATAAAATTGGAACTCCAAACACATTGTGCATAAACATAAAACAACTATATTAAATAATTCAAATGTTAATATCAGTTGTATCTTCATCCAATTGTATCAATATTTAGTAAAATCAGATACATTGTTGTTTTTTCTCTTTTTTATTAACTAATATTGGTAAGTGGTAAAACTAGAAAGAAAATTGAGAACTTAAATATGTACTTTATTCATCATAATTATCTATTGAGGTATTCATTTTTAAAACTAGATCTTTATGTTTCCAGTTTGTTCTAATCTTACTAAATATCTACTTAAATAAAAAAGATATACATTATAGTAAGTAAATAATTTCATCCATTGGGTTGTATATTAATTGAGAATAAACTCAGGATCTATTAAAGATTCATGTACTTAATTAAATCTAACACAGCAGCCATTCTATAGGCCTTAGTTGGGGCAACATGACATAAAAAAGAAGAAACGTGGTAGGTATGGAAAATGAGTTGAAGATAATAACAAAGAATTATAATAAATTAATAAAATGCTTGCAATCATATGAATAAATCTTTTTTCTGGAATAAGACATACATCAACACATAAATCAGAGAGGCTAACCTAACCCCTATGGAAAACATGGGTTGCTAATGTACTGAATCTTTACTATTGATTATTAGTTTCAGTAGATTAAAGGTGTGTTAATCTTCTTTAATTTAAAAGCAATACATCGTTTTCCTTTTCTTTGGGACTGTAAAAAGTACAGTCGCTACTATTTTAGGGGAGTACATTGTACTTTTTTTTTAATATTAGTTTTTTACATTATTGAGAGTTCATATCCAATTCCTATTATGTTGCTCCTAAACTATTTGACAAAATGTGTGTTGAGAAGGAGCATTATTGAATGAGTCTGTGAATGGATACTTAAGTTAATAAATACCATAGCCTTAGTGGAGTCCCAATAGTGGACGAGTACTTTCAACTGATTCTCCTCAACCTTTTTAGGATAATGTGTTAATCACTCCTTTGTAGTTTTGTTTGAATCATAACCCTGAAGTTTTGCAGTATCCTTCCACTCCTTATAAATCCTTTTGACTTACATCACTAAATTACACCTTATATCACCGGTTGCATTGATATGTTCCTAGTGAATGACATGTGAGATAACACACATTCAAAATCAAGTTTCACATATAGTTATTGAGATAGAAATAGTTGTGTTAACTTAAAAATATACCTTAATGTGTTTCCAAATATTATCCTTATAATGATAGATCATACAATGCCAATCATCATAAGTTATTGGTACCATTAACTTGCTTCTTGATATAACTCATAAATTTATAGCAAGCCTAGTTGTTATGTGTTTCCCTATGGGTTGGTTGAACTTGTCAATTCGGACCTCCAAAATACCTCCATCTTTTCCCCATACACCATGCATCCATATAGGCTCTCTAATTCATCTAGACCCTTCCCCATTTGAGCATTAAGTTTTAGGATTAACTAGGAAATCCAATTGAGTTCATAATTCAATGTATAGAAAATGATGTTTGTAAATGTGGTAAGACATGATTATTAATGCAACATATTTTCATGACATGCCCACCATAATGTGTAACCAACAACTACCAAAAAAATATATCCTAAAACCTCGTTAGCATAATCCAATTATTTCCATTTTTTTCTTTTAAACATTTGATATGTCATAATCAACAAAGCACAAAATACATCCAAAACAATAGATCCAAGCACACCTTGTACATACACACACTGATCTTGTTCTTATTAGCTACTGCGGGATAATGAATGATTTGATTGTGAACTGAAATAGTAGAATTAGGTGGCCCATTGAAAGTAGGACTCAAATTAGCCATCATGGTAGTCTATAAATAATAAAACATAAATCAGTACTTATAAAAATTAGAGAGAAACAACATGTAATATGCTATAATATATATCTTTTTCACACTTAGATGAAATCAGCTAATACTTACGATAAAATTTGGTGTAATCTTTTTGGTAAATAATTCGTCACATGGACTTTAGGCTTTAGGCTTTGTCATATTTGAGCTTTTTATATTTATACACACGCACTCTCAACTGGTATCATAATGGTTACTCATTACTTAGGTTTAATAACCTAAAATTGATCCTCCATTTGTATGTGTAGAAATAGTGTTTAGGTGTGAAATTTTTGAAGATGTAATTTCTGGTGATCCTACTCAGTTTTATACTGGACTTGTTACGCCGTCCGACCTCTCTAGTAGTCTTCTTTTTTAACTTAAAGATGATGTATTTAAAAATGCCCCATATTAGTAATATTGGTCAAGATTTTACCGGACTTTTGATCTCGTCAGAACTTTTAAATCACTTTATTTCTAACATTGAAGATGTTTATATTAGTATTAGTGATAATGATATTAAAGAAGAGGATATCCAAAGTTCTCACAACAAGATTTTTATATAATCCAAAAGAATATTGTAAAACAATGTGATTCTATCTTATAAGCTAAAAATATTTCAAGAATAAAAGGTCATTAAGAAGAGTGAAGATTTTTCCTCTTCCTCGTTGATCATTGAAAGAGATACTTTAAAAGAAAGGATCAAAACCCTTGAAAATGAGAAAACCAAAATTTCTATTGTGCTTCTTTTTTAAAAGAAGAAAATGAATTTTCCAAGTTTTGGAAGCTCGTGGGCATTCCCTCTTTTCTAAAATCAAAGCCCTTGATTTTGACTTTAGTGACCTCCTAGATTTCCTTGATGAATTAAAAGACCAAGAGGATGTTCCTGAAGAAGAGGATGAATGTTAACCACTTTGAAAAAAGAAAGAAATGATTTGAGCATCTCCGTGGACATTTTGAAAACAAAACTTCAAAATAGTATTAATTTTAGTACCAAACTTATTAGGAAAATTGAAGATATTTCTTTGGAACTAAATTCTAACTATCAGACTTTCCTAGAGGAGTGCCAATTTTTAGCAAACCTTTGTCTCAAATGAAACAACATACATTAAAAATGATCCCAAAAAATGTCAAAAGAAAGAGAAACATGTTGTCATTCATTTGAAAGGGAAGAATTTTATTTCTCTTAAATGTGCTAACAAAAACCACATGCTTAATCATAAGAGACCTAAAAATAACTTTGTTCTTATTGTCATAAGCAAGGTCACTTTAGATATTTTTATTACAAGTTGAATAAAGTTCAACATTTTTAAATGGTTGTTCCTAAGACCAAATCCAAAATGACTAGACCTAAATCTTTTAAATGTGATCATTGCCACAAATTTGATCATTTGAGGGAATTTTACTTTTTAATCAAATAAACGTTATCTTTGCATCATGTAAGAATAGTAATTTTTCCTGAGGAACAACAATGATAAAAATTGATTCAAATAAATTTGGTTAAAAACTCTTTGAAAGAAAATTTTGGGTTAAGAAGAATCAAATTTTTGAGAAAAATTATCAAATACCCGAGGCTCCGCGTGTGAGTAAAAAATGGGTAAGAAAAGACATTTTGGATAGTTTTAAGATTGAGACTAAGAAGATTCCAAAATAGGCCCCCTTCACCTCCAAACGTTAGAGTTGGTTTGTTTTATTCATAACCTTTGTTAGCATCCCATTTCATAAATCTTATGCTAAGGTATGTACTTTTGATTCGTATATTTTAAAAATATTTAGTTATTGATTTCTTATTGATTCGTATAATTTAAGATATCATTTTTGATATCTTATTGATTACTTCTTGCTTAATATCTTCAATATTTTAAAAAAATATTTTTTTGAGAATAATTTGCTTTGGATTTCCAAAAGTATACTTTTAGGATTGTCACATCTAGTTGATATTTTTTTATTGATCCATATATGCTATGTTCTTAAGCATATTAAAAGTATTTTTAATTTTATCTTCAATGTATATTCTTTCCATATGTTTATCATCTTTGCATTTTGTTTATTTTATTCTTATTCTTTACATGCTCTCTTAGTATTAACCTTATGATATCTCTTGATTGATTATCTTGGACTTCATTGACTATTTTCATGATTGATTGAGCTTGTAGAAATATGTTTAGGATTATGTGCTTCATGTTTATCTTTTAATCTTATATCATGCTCTTTGTTGTACATATATTTCATTAGAAAATTTAAAAAGATTTTTACTGCATCATGTTTATGATTTTTTTAGATGATATACTCTATGACATATTTTCATATATCAAAATGGCTTATTTGATAATTTTTTTTATTTGCTTGAGAATATGACATGTGTTTAATGAGATTAATTTGATTTTCTTTTTAAGTCTTATATACTTTAAGAGAATTTATGCTTCGGAATACATTATCATATCTTATTTCACTTTACATCGTACTACCTATTGAGTTGATGTTACTTTATGAGGAATGCCAAAGAATTATGGTCTTCCACAAAGCATTCAAAAATTCATTAAACTTGTGAAAGAGTGTCTAACTCTTATATGTGTATGTGAGAATTTGTTTTCATGATTTGGAGTAGTTGAAAAATCTTATGATGTATCTTTAAAAAAAAATAGCGAGTAATGATATAGTTAAGGCTACAATATTGATTGGAAGATGCTACCTTTGAAAATTAAAAATAGTGTCTCATCTTT
Organism: Sambucus nigra; assembly: GCA_949130495.1. NCBI lineage: Eukaryota > Viridiplantae > Streptophyta > Magnoliopsida > Dipsacales > Adoxaceae > Sambucus > Sambucus nigra. The sequence goes on along the minus strand of OX422207.1, from coordinate 300,241,490 downwards.
ATGCTTGAGTGAAAGTCACCACATGTAAAATAATTTAAACAAAGCAATGTCTCAAATATTTTTATCTATCTAAAATTGGGTAATACCAAAAATATGAGACAAAAAAATTTAACCAGTTGATTATTGAGGGGGGAAAAGTGATAGTTGAAAAATATTTTAAAAAGACTGTGGAGATTTCACTTGAATCGAAGCTTTGCTTTCTTTATTTTATGATTCTTTATCTTAATTAAAGTTGATCTTGGACCTTTCTCTCAATTGTTTTCATTTTATTTTTATTTTGGAAAATTGAGATATGATCTTATGTTCTTGGTTAAAACTCTTATCATGTTATTAGCCTTTTATGGACAATCTTTTTCTGATTATGAACATTGGACATAAACCTCGAATTTGGTAAGTGTGATAATATTGCCTGTATTTTATATTTAAAAAATGGGTCTTGGTGTTGTTCTATTATTGCATTATGCCATATAAAACCCTTTTATTTGAAATAAGTTTCTAGAAGCTAAAATCTGTATCACTGTCTTTGCAAATTATTATCTTTACCTATGTAGTTTATCTTGCAAGATTCTTATAAAGATTTACTTGAAAATGCATGATTGGGGATATCGATGCTTGTTAAGTGATGAATTTTGTTGGTATATACTTGCTATTTCTTGGTCTTAATTAACTTTAGGCTAGATGTTATTCATGTTCTTACAGTATATGGTATTACCTTTGACTTTGATATTGATACAAATTATATATATGTTTATATCATTGTTTTTACATTTGGGATAATTATACTACATTATATCCAAATTTCTTTTATTATCTTTTCCTCGATGATTTTATTTTTACGATGTTGGGATAAATTGTTATATCTTGCTTTGGCATATCCTATATCCTTGGTGGTTGATATTTATGCTATTACCCATGCTTCACCTTTGGATGTTTTGTGACCAAGACATTCTCTCGTTCATAATTTTGGACATATTTCACAAATACTTTATTTATCATGATTTATCATATAGTGTCTACTAGCATGCTTTCAATGTTTATATTTTATGAGTTAGGATTAGAAACTTTGATTTCTCATTTAGTATCATATATATCCTAAACTCTTTGTTCATTGTGCTTAGCTTGATCTTAGTGCATTTTGAGATTTTTATGATAAAATCTTGATGATGGTTTATGTATTTGGTTTATTATATCATTATTAATCATTTGTGTCTTTATATGTTATAGCATATGATTCATATACCGTATTACTATCATATCCTTATGATTATTATGCTACATAGAATATTTTCACACTCTAAGCTATATTCTCTAAATACGTCATATAGCTACGTTTCTTGTGTCCTTGCTGATTCAGTTACTTAGTTTTGTAATTTTTATAAAATAAGGAGAAGTTTTCTATGGGGAGAGAAGACTTGATTAAGGTGGAGAATAAATTTGTGACAAAATAAATATATCTATAAGATATAAGGAGAGAAAATTTATATTTTTATCTTGCACTTTTAACTTTAAAAGAGTTTATATTATAACATGATTAGGGAGAGTATAGTAAGCGGGGTAGTTTTTTCTCATTTTGGTGACATGTATATATATTAAGGTCGTTGTCCATATCACAGTTATCCATGATACCTTATATATTGTTACTTTGTGTTCATATCCTATTATAACAAATATCTGAATTATATATTATGGTATATTGGTCTCAATCCTTTGGATTATTTTTTCTAGATCACTTCTTTATGATCTTGTCTTTTCCTTTATCAATTCCATGACAAAAAGGGGGGGAGATATTTCTTCCTATGAAGGATATGTTGATATGGGGGGAGAGAGAGCTTTATTCTTATAGGGAGGGAGGTTTCTTCCTATGGGAGAGATGATGAGAAAGAGGGAGTTGAATGACTGAAAGTGTAATCTTGTGGAATGAAGTTTATATATCATATCTTATAGAGATATTAGATAAACTTGGCATATTTTTTTAGTAATTATATGAATTGCTTTAATATTGATTTATCAATTATTACATCTTATTGCTTATGTTTCACTTTCATTTTATTGCATTGGTATTTTGATATGTTTACTAGTGTTTGACATGAAATAGATAAAAAAGTTCCAAATGGTTGTGGAGTCTCTTGCGATTCATTCGAGTGTGTTTTTCTATCATTTTATGCCTTTGGCAGGGGGAGTCATGTCAATGGTGATAGATTTTATTCATTAGTTTGTAATCTTTATTTTTGTGAGTTTCACGATGGAATAGACAAAATGGGAGATTTTAATATATTCATAATACTCAAAGTTCCCCATAGGAGGAGGTTGTCTTATCCCGTTGACCAAAGCACAGTTTGTGTCTCTAGTCTTAGAATTCCTTCCAGAAAGCTTCAAGTCAAGACATATTCACTAGACCTCATCAAATTTATCCCGACATCATTTACTTCAACGTCTATGAGAATTCCACTTTAGGGAAAGGTAAAGGACATATATGACATAGTACACCTTTGGTTTAATAGAACTCAGATTTTATTTTCTTATCTTGATAAGGCGTTAAACTTAGATGGGAAATTTTCTTTATACATTTACCATGTAATTCTCTTATATAAACATATTTTAAAATTTAAATAACTGTTTGGTTGAGGAATTTTCTCTATTATTGGTTTTGCTAACGGCATTATTGCAACGAAGCTAAAAAATGAGATATAATGGTCCAGTTATATGTATAAATTGTAGAGTAGGTCACACATAACAAAATCTATTTAGTTTAAATTTTATCCTGATTAAATTGTGTGAACCAAAACATGCAAGATATGTAACTAAATGAAAACAAACCAAATCACAACCCACAAAATATGAAGATAAGAGGTGAGGAAAAATCCCTTTCAAGCAAAACCTATATTTCAGAATTGTTACAACTAGGTATTACAGAACGAGATCTACAAACTTAAAAAATCTAGAGCTCCACTAAGTCATGCAATAGTGTCTTCCTTCCAAGTTGTTGACAGCAAGCGATGTAGATCTCCCCACAGTAAGCTCCACTTGCCTAGGTGTCCACCGATAAACCTCAAAAAATCATATTCCTATCTTCAGCAGTGAAGAATTAACTTCACAATGTTATGAACATGGATTGTGTTTTATGTGGTTTAGTAAAGTGATATCAAATCATAAATGGGCTTTGGATTGAAAAAATAAAAGAGTTTGGTCACAAAAAGATATCTAAAAGTCTTAGTTCAATGTAAGTCTATATCTTTACATATAGGGAGAAAATCTCCAAAAGATGAACATGAAAGATTGCATTTGAAATCAGGTAAAAAAAAATTTCGCATACTCATTCAAATTAAGGTACATCTCGTTCGAACACACATCAAACGACTTATCTAGCGAGATTCCCGAGCCTACCAAAAGTCGTGAAAAACAATCTCATTCAAACGAAGTTCAAAGCTGTTATAAAGAGGTATTGGACCTCATTTGAACGATATCTAATGTCGTTCTAACGAATTTGTGGAACATATAAAAAAACATTTTGGAAATATATTTTAAGTTTTCACACTCTTTTAAAATACCCCTAAACAAAAATATTACATAAAACAACCTCATATACCTTATCTAATAAATATAGTGACGATCGATCTTCGATTGTTACATTTGGTCATTAACATGTCTTCACTTGAAGTCTTGAGAATACACATGATAGTGAATAGGGGTGTAACAGCATAAGTCAAACATAAAAACATAATGATCATTATAAATCTCTCTCTTATAGATCTCCCCTATGGCTATTCCGGTACAAAACAAAAATCGAAAATAAATAACCCCTAAGACAAGTTCAACTAATGCCCCTCCCAAACTCGAAAAGGAAAAGACACTTGTGGCATTGTCTTCAATTGAATGTCTTCATCATGTAGCCAATGAAATCATTAAGACAAAAAAGACCTACACACATGAAAGCAAAGAAATACCATGATGCATGGAGTTTAAAATAAACAAAATACAGTGACGCATGAAGTTTAAAATAAACAAAAACTATCCATCAATATGTTCTTCCCCTTTTTGTCTATAATAGACAGAGGGTTAGAAAATAATCTTGAAATGTTATCATCACGAGAATTCAAATATGAAATATAATGACAAACAATAAATAATGAAGCATATGCGATGGAACTTCAATGAAGCAACAAATTATTTTTAAAATTTGAAATTTTGAGTTTATAAATATACATATGACTACAAATACAAACAATCACACCATGGAGTAGCACAAAAATATCTGAATCATGGAAATGGAATGAAATTATGTGAACTTAATGCACAGAAAAATCAACATAGGCATATATAGCAAAGGTACATGAAGTCAAAGAGATACTCCTACATAAAGAACTCAATTGAACCTTTGGTGTAAAATTGTTAAACGAAATGAAATTGACTCAACTTATATAAAATATCATGAATTTTAATGCTTCTCAAATCAATAACGCCAAACTATTTATTGTTTTTGAAGGAAGTTAATTGTGCAAACTCATTGATATTCAACTTATAACACCCTAAAAATCTCATATTTTTAAGCATAAACTCTCAAAAAAAATATTCTAAAGAATTATATAGCTCATGTGAACGAAGCATCAATGAAACAAAAAAAATTGACCTTCGCACTTCTATTTTTATGTACCTAAATCACCTTTTAAGACCTTGCCAATGGTAGTATTTAACGCAAAGAAGACTATTTCTTGTGTAGCCCCTTTTCATTTCCTAAATAAAAATAAAAAAATTCAAGAAAAAAATTCAGGCAATGGTTCTTACAAGCACAATTAGTTCCTAGTACATTTGTTTTGTTATTAAGAATGATTCATATGAGAACACCCTATTAGATATATGACAAGCACATATAATGATCAAAAGTTCATGCATATATGCAATAAAGGTGATATAAAAAGTCTAGCATAATGAAAGTAATCATCAAATAACAACGCAATACTAAACATGCATTTTTAAGCACACAAAAGAAACGAAGTCATGTCTCATAACACCATGAGTAAGTCACATGAATGGATGGAATGTAATTATGATTTGAACAACTTAAATGAGCATCCATATATGATGTAAAACAAAATACAAAAAAAATTGAATTTTTTGAAATTCGTTATCAAAATAAAATCCTTTTGAAACTTTTTCTAAAATAAAAATATATTTTTGGATTTTTCAAAAAAATATAAACATAAGAATACAATCTAGTTATAGGGACAAAATATAGCAAAGAGATAAGAACTCTATACTAAAAACAAGTCTTAACCTCAATCATTAGTCCGGGAGGTATTCTCAGAAGGAGTACACATAATTTTAATTTCCTCCATCAAATATTGAGAAGTCTTTAATAAAAACTCCACTTGCTCTCTAAGGCTAAAAAAGTCTCTATAGTGATGTGTGGGAGCATGTGTGGAAGCATGTCTCTGAGAAACTCTTCCTAGCTTAAAACAAACTCCCTAAAATGGCCTCTTTGTTTGCAACAGGTACAAATATAGATTGGTTTGGGTTGACCTTAGTTAAAATGCCTAGGATGAGTTCTCCTTGGTGGGTTAGGTCGAGGCATATAAGGATCCATAAAAAACTTAAAAATCGATCCAGGTGCAATACTAAAAGTTGATGCACCATTGTAACCTATCCCTTAACTCTCATTAAAACCTAAATTCGGTGGAACATCTTTCCAACCTTTTTAGATGTGTACTTTAAAGTGACCTTGACCTCCCGGGAACGTTCGAGATCTTTCTCAAGTTAGGAAATATGGGCTATAAGTTTCTTATGAGTCTCCATTGATGCTTAAAGATATCTTGTAAAATGAGCCACTTTGTTGGCCAAAACGGTATTTTCCCTAACTGCCACAATAAGTTGCTCACACAAATAAACTTCAAATTTCTTGAGTTTACTCATTGAGGCCTCGAACTATCTCGAAACTTTCAACTCATTTTCTAAAGCCAACACCCTAAGAGTCAAATTTTTATTTTTATTTTTTTATTTTTAAAGACTCGGTGTAAACTTATTAAAAGCCCACGTTCTCCCTCACTAAAATTATCATTTTTATTTATCTTTTAAAGTTATTCCTTCCTTTTTCCTTTTGGTTTAGGGTAATATGTTTATTTCATAAATCATTAGATCACCTATGAGATCTTCTAACCTAACCGTGTCTAGAATTCACAAAGCATGTAGAAAAGTATGAGAGGGTGCAATTTGACCGCACTAAAACATCTTTTATTAGTGCACGTCATATAAAGGGAACTCATATTTATAAGTATGGGAATAGGATAATTGAATAATTTAATTACCTTACAAATCGTGGAGTTGATCTTTCGCAAGAGTACTTGTTCGACCGTATTCTATTTTCTTGCCAAAATGCTGGGATGAGGCAGTAAAGAATATATTTCACCTACATAATCCCGACAGGGCACTGACATTGGTGACATTGTTTGGCTGAAAAAATATTCAACCATAATGGATACAACTCTGTAAAGAGAGCATCCACCCAGATTGCGACGCCTCGCAGCATATGCATATTAAAAGTGAGATTGAAAATAAGATGAAGAAGAAAGGATTCTGAGTTAATGTTATAGGCCTTTATATGTCATTTATAGAAACGCTTCTGCTAGTTGGCCGCATGCAAAATTTCATAGATTTTTAAAAAGTAATAGTGATTAGATGAAAATCAGACACATCAAACATGTTCTAAAAGTTGTTGAAAAAGTATATACATATATATAGTCGTAAACCATATTTTCTTACATACGTCACTAATTTTTTTAATTGCAGGAAATGTCGAACAAAAATGGAAATAGTCAACCAAATAGCGGAACACCTCCAATCGGTTGCTCTCCTACATTCCAATATCAATTCTCATATCTTCTAAGTTATTAATACTCTACTTCACCGGAGATTCAATCTACCACTCCATCTTCGAGTCATCAAACTCAAGAGCCCCTACGAATTCAACACCCCCACCTCCTGCTACCGAGGAGTCCTAAGCAAACCCTAAGATTGGGAGGGAATCATCTAAACGATAATAAAGTCGACCTTCAGTTTTTTTTAAATCATTGCTTGTCTCTCGAAAATATGATTATGGGCGTCCGGGAAGAATGTCGATCCTTCCATAAAGGATGACATATGGCATCAATTTGATAAGACTTTTTCATTCCAAGTTGGTTCGAAGGCAAAGGTTCTTTTTCGAAAAGTTAATCAATTAAAAACCTATCGAAAGAACCTTCAAAAGAATTTTTTTTTTCGAAGGGGGAAATGAGTTTTGATATTTTAGGGTTGAAAGACAGAGTTCCCAAAAATGTTAAAATGCCCACTGACGAATGGAATGACTTCTTGGATAATGAGGTCAGGGAGGGAAAATTGACTAAGAGGGAGAGAAATAAACAAAATAGGTCAAAGAAAGTTGATGTCCACAAACTTAGGGGAAAATATTACAATGATCTAAAGGATGAATGGGTGGAACGGACCAAGAGGGCTCTAGAAGAAGGTAAAAAAGCTAATCGGGTCTACTTATAGTTGTAGGAAAAAGGGACCAATAAATTTCTAGACAAATTAGATCCGACTCTAGTGAGTTTGAATTTAGTTATCATACATATACTTGTTATAATAATATATTATTAAAATCATAGTAATAAATATAATATTATGTTAAAGAAAATGATAGGAGGTACAAACCGTATGACATTAAAGAAGATGTCCTAACCAAGGTACTTGGGAGGGACAATAAGGGGAGGACAAGATGTATGGACTCACGTATGACAAGTAGAAAATTAGAGAACACTTCACCTCTATTGGATAAGATTTCTTCGGTGAGGAGTCACGTGTTGAGAGAGGAGGAAGACCATGCCAGGGCTAAAAGAGAGGTATCAGAGCTTAGGATGGAAGATGAAAATGTTTGCAATAACATGAAAATCTTAATGAATGAAATTCACAGGTTGATCTGATTCTTTACTCAACAACAGTGTTACCCCCTAAGATGCCTCATTCTGGAACATTCTCCTCTTAAATGCCTCCTCCAGAAATATTCCCCTTACAAATGCGTTCTCCTAGAACATTCCCCTCCCAAATTTCTCCTTTAACATTTTGTGGGTCATCGTCATCCGTACACAGTGACTTTAGTGAGTCGTATTATATAAGGGTTTGTCCAATAGAAGGGTTATTAATGTGTCCACTCTTATTTTCATGATTATCGAAACAAATGTACACAATCTCCCTTTGGTGATGGGTGAGTCTTATATAATGGTTGATATAATATACGATGGTTACGGAGATGAGTTTGTGTATGTTGGCCATAGGGAAGGACCTCTGTTAAAAAACTATTAAAATCATTTTATTACCTTACCAATTCATTTGTTGGACAATTCTACATGTTGAACAATGTTTTCTTTTTGAACAAATTTGTAATATTTTAATTACTTTGGACATCTATTTGGTTTTGTTCCATATTTACTGAATAATCGAGTTGAATGAATTTGATTTGAATTTGTTTGGATTAAATGGATTTGCTTGATGATAAATTGAGAGTTCTTGTATCCAACATGACCTTCATTTCAACCTATTTATATAGGTGTGGGGCCCAAACCATAAAGGCTTAACTTCTGGCAATCCAAGAAGGCCCAATACGCTGCCATAGTCAAATTTAATGTCGCATAGATAATTACAAATGCTTATCACGTGAATAATTATGGCCTTAACTTGTTACCTATATTCTCGAACGAGATAAATAGGAATCAGTATCAGGACAATAAAGAGCTAGGAGAGTTCCTTGTTCAACCTAACTACTTTTTCACTATTATAAATACAAATCTCGTCTCGAGGCAAGGGGGAATGTAACTTCGAACTTCTGAGAAATTAATAAAGAACTAAGAACCCTCTCTGTAGACGTAGGCAGTTTCCGAACCACATAAATTCATGTGTTGTGATCATTTACTTTATTCTTTTATTATGTTTTCTCTCTATAAACATTTAATTGTGAATTATTGTACTCACAATCGGCACCGTTTGCGAGAATCAATTTTATTTTCTATGAAAGAAACCTAGAACAAAAGAGTAAACACAATGTCTTATCTCCCAAAAAGTGAACCCCAAGTTGGCGATGTGCGAGCTTACCTAGCCCCACTCAGGATCTGATCTGAGGTTCACCACGATAGGAATCCTAGATTTTGCCTGGAGGAGAAGCTCTCTGATCAAATTAATGATCATCTTAGATCAATACAAATCTCACGACTGGTCGACGCTTACGAAGCACGACTCCAACAATAAAATGAGATAATTTGCCTCCAAATAGAGGAGAATGCACGCCTCCAGAAATGATTGATGAAGATGGAAAAATAATTTTGTGAGGAGAACCAAAAATTCCATGGTCGTACTCCTTGACCTTAGGCGACCAAAACTTTTAGTCGAAGAAGGAGTACTGGACGTGATCAAGACCGTTCAGAGCGTGAAAGTCACTTGATGAAATAAAACCAGGATAAATAGCGCCACATAAATGATATAAGGAGTTTAGTCAAAAAAAGATATGGATGAACACCCAGTACACTGAAGAGCCTGGTCCACAAAGAAGCTGGTAAGAAGGGCCCTCATCACGCAGATGAAGTCCCCTTTCTCAAGGGAAATTGAGGAGGAGGAACCCCCAAAGAAATTCACATCCCCTAGATTCAAAATATATGATGGAAAGACAGACACCATAGATCATGTTTTGCCAATATAGGCAAGAAATGACTCTGTGGAATCATAAAAACGCTCTTGTGTGTCGCATATTCCCATCCAGCTTAGGAGATATTGCTTAAAAGTGGTTTGAGAAGTTTACCCATTGGCCAGTTGAGAGTTTTAAGTTCCTCGTTAAGGCATTCATAGCTCGTTGTATAACTAGCATATCATATCCAAATAGGATGGATTCTCTACTCATAATGAGAAAGAATCCATAGGAGACCTTATGGGAGTATTCTAAGCGCTACTGAGAAACTTTTAAATAAGTGGAAGACTTATCGAAGCAGGTAGCTGTAGCATCCTTCAAGATCGACTTTCCCCTACCTCTATGTTGCACAAGTTACAAAGAATGAAGCGTACACCATTGACGACCCCATGTTACGAATTGAAAAGTACTCTACCAGCCAAACAAAGACTGTTCACACTAAGGAGAATAAAGGTAATGATAAGGAGAACACCCCTAAAAAGAGGAACAAGAAACAAAACGGAGGAGCCAAGAATGGGGGCAGAGTAGACTCATCCAAAGCATTCCAAGCCATTAATACAGTTTTTAAGGAACTAATTTATAAAATCCTGGGGAAGATCAAGGACCAGTAATTTCTCAGGTGGTCAGAGAAGATGGGAGGAGATCTGACCAAGAGGAATTACACACTTCGTTGTGCCTTCCACAAGGAAAATGGACAAAAGATAAAAAAATTACAAAGCCTTAAAATCTCATCTGGAGGCATTGGCATGTAAAGGGCATCTGAATGAGTACATAGAGAAGAACGTTGATTAGGTCGTCACCAATGGCGACCAAAAATAAGATAACTTGTTGGATGATGAAGCAGGACATGAGTTTTTCATTATACACGGGGCATCCACCTTCAACCAAATCCAGAGCAATGCAATTTGGATGGAATTCAAGAAGGTCACGATATGAAAGACGCCTTCTAGATAGATCTCGCCAAAATCAAAGCTGGCAAATATCGATGACTGGAAAATGTGGATTATAATAAATATATAGTGTTTACAAAGGATGATTTGATTGGGGTAAGAACCCCACACCACGATGCAGTAGTAATCACTCTCAGGATTACAAACTGGGATGTGGACAAGCTACTAGTGGATTAACGAAGTTCTTTGGAAGTAATGTACTTGGAGCTTTTTCACAAGCTCTAACTAAAGATGTCAAATTTGAAGGAATTGACCGTCCCACTATTCGGCTTCACAGGAAAGATGACCATGTCATTGGGGAAGGTAGTCCTGCTAGTTAGGGCAGGGAACATTTCTAAACTCATCGAGATTCTATTGGTCGATATTGACTCACCTTACCATGCTATCCTCGGAAGAGGATAGTTACACACTATGAGGGAAGTCCCCTCAACCTACCATCATAAATTACAGATCGGGGCATAATGGAGATCAGAGGTGATCAAGTTATTACTCAAAAATGCTAAATCACCACCATCAGGCCTAAATAAGAGAAGAAGAAAGATAAGGAAGCCATTCCCAAAACTCCCAAGACGGATCCACTCCAAAAACTAAAATGTGGCCAAATAGGGGTGGAAGAGACAAGAATCCACCCCGCAGATAGAGTTGTGGAGAAGTTAGAATAAGTAACTTTTGATACAAGTCGACCATAGTGGAGGTTTTTAATCGGCACCACTTTGTTCGACCAGGAAAGGAAGGAATTTATCACTTTTTTAAAACAGAGTCTATATGTTTTTGTATGGAAGCCATACGACATGTTAGGGATTCACCCCGAAACCACTTGCCATTGCCTTCATGTGGACTCAGTATTTTAGCCGATCATATAGAAGGCTCGTCGCACTGCCCTAAATAATCAAAGGCAGTGGAAAAGGAGGTAGGGAAACTTCTAGAGAAGTTCAATTACCAATATAGCTCCCAAACTCGGTGGTAGTGTGAAAGAGTAATGGCAGCTGGAAAGTCTATGTGGACTTCACCAATCTCAATAAGGATTCCCCAAAGATAGCTTCCCTCTGCCAAAGATAAACCAACTGGTCGACGCCAGGGTAGCCCACGAATGAATGAGTTTTCTAGATACTTACTCGGGGTACCATAAAATTGCCCTATTTGGCCTTGACCAGGATAAAACCGCATTCATTAACCCGTTGGGTTTGTACTGTTATAAGGTCATGCCTTTCGGCCTTAAGAATATTGGAGCCGCATACCAGAGATTGGTCAGTAAGATGTTCAAGAAACAAATGAGGGAAACGATGAGAGTGTACATTGACGATATACTTGTCAAAAGTAAGCATAAGGATGATCACCTCAAAAACTTGAAAGAAACCTTTCAAATCCTCAGGCATTACTAAATGAAGCTCAATGCGAGCAAGTTCTCATTAGGGGTCTAGTCAGGAAAGTTACTTGGCTATCTAGTTAGCAAGAGGGGGATTGAATCAAACCCCAACAAGATAGTAGCGATTAATAATGTTTAACCATCAAAGAAGTTACGAGAGATCCAAAAGCAAATTGGGATGCTCACAGCCTAAAACTGTTTCATCTCCAAGTCATCTGAGCATTGTAGAACAATTTTTCAGCTACTCAAGAAAGAAAAAAGCCTTAACTGGAACAATGAATGCTCAAAAGAACTTGAGAAAATCAAGTTTTATCTAATCAAACCTCCACTGTTAGTAAATCCATACCCAGGGGATCCTCTCTAAATATACCTTGTAGTTTCAAGCCATGAAGTTAGTTTGGCTTTGGTATACAAGAAAGAAGTAAAAGAGTTCTTAGTTACTACATCAATAAGACACTCCTAGACGTCGAGCAGCACTACTTACTGTGCAAGAAGTTGTCTTACTCATTGGTCATTGCGTCCCAAAAATTGAAGCATTATTTTGAGGCACATTCTATCACAGTTATCACATCCTTCCCTCTTAAAGTTGTTCTTTGCAAAGCCGACCTAACTGGACGCGTGTCCAAATGGTCAATCGAACTTGAGAGATTTAATATACACTATCAACCAAGAATAACAATCAAGGGGCAGGTGTTTGCTGAATTTATAGCAGAATTTTTTGGAGAAGGGGCAACTACTTATCAATAGGTTGTCGACCAGTTAAAAAATCATGAGCTGGATCAATATAAAAAGTGGATATTGTATGTGGATGGTGCCTCTAATTCTAAAGGGTAAAGAGTATGAATTATTCTCATAAAACCAGATAAGGCTATGATCGAGTAAGGAATCAGGCTGGGCTTTGAATCCTCCAACAACGAAGCCAGGTAAGAAGCACTTATAGTTGGACTACGTCAGGCTCATTTGCTAGGGGCAAACCACCTTAAAGTTTTTTGCGATTTAATACTGGTATCCAACCAGGTCAATAGAGACTTCAACATTAAGGAAAAAATGATAGTAGTATACCTACATGTGGTTCGCAATGTTATATCAAATTTTAAGGAAGTTCGCATTTAACAATCCCCAGGGGAAAAACAATCATGTAGATGCTTTAATAGACCTACGTTCAGCAGTGGATTCCAATCTCAGGAGAATAATTGAAGTGGAGTTCCTCACCAATCCTAGAATTACAAAAATAATTACCTCCAAGCACGTTCTCTCTATCAGAAAAGGTCCCATTTGGATGGATTCGATGATCACTTACTTACACAATGATATGTTGTCGATCGATAAAAATCAATCCCATCAAGTCAGGGTAAAAGCTATATGTTTTTACTTTAGACATGGGGGAACAATTCTACAAAAAATCCTTCACTAACCCCTACCTTCAATGCATGCATCCAAAAGGCGTCGACCAAGTTCTCTACAAACTACACGATGGTATTTAAGGGAGCTATACAGGAGGAATATCTTAATCTTTTCGAGCAATTAAAGAAAGCTACTAATGGCAATATATACAGAAAGATGCAAACGCTTATGCTTGGAAGTGTGAAAATGGCCAAAAGTTCTCCCTAAGCTTCATCAACTAGCCATCTACCTGAAGTCCCTAACCAGTCCATGGTCATTTACATAGTGGGGGTTGGATATTGTAGGGCCACTCTTAACTACACCAAAGCCACTGAAGAACGAACATTAGAAATACTGATATGTTTAGATTCATTTGGTGGAATATCATAACTCGCTTTGGGGTACCCAGGATAATTATAACGGACAATGGCATACAATTTAAAAGTGAGCCGCATATACATGACAATATAGCTCCCCAAGTCTCTCCTTAGGTCCCTAGCACTTCCCCATTTCACTACAAATCCTAGGTCATACTCCGAGTATCGATCTAGAGGCCATCGAGAGCCCCGTATGACTCTAGTAAACTTTATCATCAGAGAGAAATATCTTTGAAACTTTGAATGGCTCTGAATCCCCTTTCTAACAGTTCGCCCCGTGTACGAATCGGCATAACGGTTCAGACAAATGGACCATTTTACTACCAAAAATCGATTTGGAGGCCACCAGGCGCTCCCGAGCCTAGATTTAACTCCCGTCAACTTTATCTTCAGAGTGAAAGATCTTTGAAACTTCAAAGGTCACTAAATACCCATTCCAACGGTCCACCCCATGCATAAAATGGCATAACCGTTCGGACAAATGATCCGTTTTCCCCCAAAAATAGATTTGGAGGTCACTGGACACTCCCGAGCTCCGTTTAACCAAGGTCAACTCTTCATCTTGAATTATATTGAATGAATCTTTTAAGGGCACTGAATAACCTTTCCAATGGTCCACCCCATGCGCGAATCATCCTTACGGTACGGACGAACGATCCGTTTTACTCTAAGAGGTCATCAGGCACTTTTGAGCCTCGGTTGACCAAATTCAAATTTTTGAACCGAGAAAGGCCCTTTGTAATGTCAAATTTCCTCGCATAAACTTTCTAACGATCCACCCCGTGTACGATTCTGACTTACCATTCGGACGAACGATCCATTTTCGTTCAATGATCTCCCATCCAAAGGACCGATGAGCGCTTTCGATCTACATTTGAACCAAAGTCAACTCCCAAACCCTAAAGCGATCCAAAGTACTATTGCATTCTACGGATTGCGCTCTACGATCATTTTTCTAAAAAAATCTACACAAGACTATCGATTGGCAGGTCCATTTCCCTACCTATCGGCAGTTGTTTAGGTTTACCAACTGATTGACAGGGCTGGAGCTATGATGATCGGAACCCCCTTACCCTATAAATAGAGGGAATGACATCACTTCCAAATCACACCTCAGATTCATCAGCATCAGTGATCTCAACAACACTCTGTAGCAATCAGCGAAGTTTCCTTAGCTGAAATTCCATTCCATCTTAAATCCCATCATGTTCACACCCAATTTGGCAAAATCTCATTCTCTCTCATTCAACATTCATCTCAACATTCAAGGAAGTTCATCCAAGATCAAGATCATGCTTCGATTCTTCAAAGAAGGCCCAAAATCCTTCTCTCTCTCTTTAAATTTCTTGTTTTTGCATTAATTACATTAAATTCATAATTTAGTTATTGCTTTAGTTCATACACATTAACATGTCACATTTATTAGTTATATTGCACATACTTTATTTTCTATTAAAAAAACAAAATAAACGAAAAGAGGGTTATACCTATAAATTTCAACGGGATTATCCATCACAAATTTTCAAAACTGAAACATATTTTCTACACATACACATATGATAAAATCCCATTCGAATCTATGGGATAAACCCCACCCTTATGCCACATGCGAACTACGTGGACTTTGATGCCTTGGTAGGGTACGTAGGAATTTTGGGTTCAAACCCGAGACTCGAGTCCAATTTTCCATTTTTCCATCTTTCTAATTTTCACATTTGTCACCCATTCATCTATACATTATTTTAATATATATTATGTTTGTGATCCTTATTAGCATTTTATCCAACATATATTATCGTTTCATTATAGCGATCAATATTTGGATAAATGAATAAATCGTATTTTTTCTAAATATTATTTTGGAAACACTCCTATGGATAACCTCACTCTATCTTTTCCATGGTATGAGTTGAGCAATTTATATCTCCATTTATATATACACGCACACACACACTTCACAAAGAAATGAAGGAAAACAGTAACACAAGCCCATGAGAGTCCGAAAGGGCGGGCTGGGTGCCTAACACCTTCCCATTCCGTAACTTAGCCCCTGGGCCTTCGAACTATTGGTTTCGTAAGCATCAGTTTGTCTTTAATGCCGCTCTCTCGAAGCGGCAACATGTTCTTTTGCCTATTTTACGCAAAATAGGCTGGTGACTCCATCTCTTTACATTCACCCCAGATCAACGTCGGCCAAAGCGCTCCTAGAGTAAAAAGGGCGCGAGAGTTTTCTCCCCTTCTATTCCCCGCCTCCGCGGAAGGAGAAAGAGGAGATTTTCAGTATGGCCACAGTGGCGAATCCTCTGGGGACTTTATTTTTCATAAGAGGGTTAGACTCTATTTGCGTGGGTGTTATTATTTTCTACTAGTGTGCGTATGCACCTACCTATATGTTTCCTCTTTTCACCTATATTATTTATTGCACATATATACCTCATGTTTATATCATTACTCACTCACACACTTGTATATACTCTCCACATACACTTCACACTATGTGCACATAGGATCACTTATATCCACATTTTACACACACCACTTAGAATATCCATGATTAGTTGTCACTAACACACACCTCCACTTATCACACTTATAAATATCCATGCTCACTCACACTTGTCACACACCATTCCATGCTTAGGTTCACTACCACACACTCACTTGTATATATTCAACAATCACTCGCGTACCCATGCTTAGTATAATCTTCATGCTCTATGTTAGATTTACTTTTACATTCTCCCCTGCTTAGTATAATGCTCATCATGCCAAATAAAGATACTCTATTCTATATATGCTAATCAAGAATCATGCATTTTGCACACTACATTACCAAATAGCGTGGCTATTGACCAAATTTTATCCCATAATTGGGGGGTCACTTCATGATGGGCATTGGTCCGGCAGGTCGCAGTTAGCCTAAGCGATCTGATTCTCACCTTCCATTGGCCAAGTACCTTCGACATATGTCGAATGGTTCCCCCCGCATCATACGACTTGATCGAAGTCATAACGGGAGGTATGTCGTAGGGAAATCATTCACGTACGTCGAGTATATCAAATTCACTTTCATACGTACTATCCCCACGAGGTATATAGTTAGGCAATTAATGTACACTCAGGTATATCAAATGGTTTGTCCACACGTACTGATTGCCATCAAAATAAAGACGTATGTCGTGAAAGTCATGCCAAAGGGGGGAACCCTTCCAATTAACCCAACAACTGTATACCCTCATATTGGTGTCAAACCTAGGGAACTCATATTTAGTTTGCCAATTTCCACACAAAACTCTGCTGAAGTGACGGTTCAACATACGACCCAAATTTTCGCGCAATTTTGACTTTTTGAAAATGGGACCCTGCCCATGAGCTTGGCAATAAGCCAAACCATGTTTTTACATATTTTTCAAACCCAATTTTCCCAGGCTCGGGTCCCGTCCGATATTTCTTTTTGCATTTAGGTAAACCTAATAGAAGTGAGAACAAAATCAACATAATAATAATCATGCTGAGACCTCTTTTCTCATTTTTCCTCTTTCTTTACCAAAAATGTCAAAAACATGTTTCCCCTCTTTTATCAAAAATACTAAAAGCATTCCTCTTTCCTTATACCAAAAATATTTTTCCTCCTTTTTACCTAAAATCATCTTGTTCTCCTCTTTTCCAAAAATGTCAAAAATATTTTCCTCCCTTATCGAAAAAAAAGAAATTAACAGTTTTCCCCTTTCTCTTTCAAAAATAAATTCGAATGTTTCCCCCTCTCAAGTCGATCGCATACCCGACCCTTGGCCTGGCTCCCATTTGGCTTTGATCTTCGGTCGAACCACCCTGAGGCTCCGTCAGTTCCCAGGCTACTTCCTCCGAGTCCAAAATTCATCTTCATCTATTTTCTATGGAGAACACATACCAAGTATCGAATGTGCAGCCGAATTTGATGACGATCCCAGCTCAGCTCACTGCCAAAATTGATAACCTTCAAACTGAGGTTTACGGAATGCAACAAAATTGGGTTCTTATTCTTGAAAATACTAAGGTCCCTTTCCCTCACACTATGGGTCTGCCCGCACCAGAGCCTATATGGGTCCTCGAGGAATATCACCATGATCCACGTGCTCCTCCTGTTAATGGATCGCCACCAGCCCAGCTCCCTATGACTAATCTTGCCCAGCCAGGGGATAACCTATCCATAACTGTTGATACGAAGGAGGAGGAATTGAACAAGGTCAAGAAAGACCTCAAGTTGTTAACCAAGAAATTTGACCAAGTTTGAATCTCTTAAAACTACATGGATTACACCTAAATGTCTCCTTATCCTAAAGCGAGGTTTCCAAAAAAATTCAATATGCCCAACATTAAGAAATTCGGAGGTAGTGGACCCCTAATTGTTCATATCCAAAGTTACCACCAAACCATGACTCTCCTATGAGCTTCCCAGGAAATAATGACCCAAATGTTCCAACAGACTTTGAAGGACATCGCTCTTCGTTGGTTTTTATCTCTCGAGGAATCTAGAATCTGCGATTGGGAGGATGTTGCTCGCGAATTCATATCATAGTACAAGTATAATGAAGAGTTAGAGGTCACTCGAAATGATTTCAACTGCTCAAATAGAACCCTGAGGAATCAGTTAGTAACTTCATAGCAAGGTGGAGAGAGAAAGTAGCCACCATGACCAATCGGCCTTCCGAAGAGGAGCAAATCAATATTGTGAAGAAGAACTTCTTACCCCATGTCCAAGTGATGATGGGAGGACATTACTACCCTCATTTTTGAGCCCTCCTAGAAGCAAGAGTGGATATTAAAGAAAGTCTTTCCAAAATAAAAATTGAACTAAAGAAAGCATCCGGACAATTCACTCCCAAAAAGCCTAACAGCACCACAGTTTCAATCATCAATAACATCTCTTAACCTTCCACTTTATGGGCACCAAAAATTTAACCTAACCCAGTCAAAAAAGAATACACCGAGCTTCACGCTCCCCTCTTCAAAGTTTACCAGGCCCTTTTAAGACAAAATCTTATCAAGCCATTGGACCCTCGTCCGTTACCAAACCCACTTCCCAAAAATTTCAAACCAGATTCCCATTGAGGCTTTCACCAAAATTTCGGCCATATCACTGATCAGTGTTTCCACCTCTAAAATGAAATCCAAGGTCTGATTGACCGGGGTATCATCGCCCTACCATCCAATCCTAAACCAAACATTACCCACAATTCACTCCCAAATTATGCAAATGTTATCTTCCTAAAAGAAGACCCAAAATTTGATCCTTCCACCCAGATTGTACCCAGTAAATCACCCATCATACCCATATATTCCCCTAAACCCACCCTACCAATTTCGTCGACCAGGGTCTATCACTTATTAACAGAGCATGCATTGTCGTTCGTACCCGTTCTAGAGGAAAAGATATGGAATTATCAGCAGTATTGAACCAGCTTCTAGAGTTCAGGCTGATAGTTCCCTTCAAAATGACCATTGACTGCCAGAGATTTAGTACATTATTCTTGAAAGCTCGAAAATGGTCTTGAGAGTCAGACAACTAGGTGGTACCTATTGATGAAGTTAATTTATATGATGTGGTCTAGATTATAGCAGACTTATATCGACAGACCGGTGAAATTTGTAGTATGTTCGAACTACTTGATGCTTTGAAAATATAGGGGCACTTGGTCCCTTCACTTCTCCATCTCTTCGTCGAATGGGAGAATCTATACGAAGAAAACATTAACGTTGTGGAGTGTATGGAATTTTCATGGAAAGATAATGTCGTTGCCACCAGATGGTGGGATGAATTCGATAATTCAGATGAAGAACAAAGCCTAGAAAAGATTAGCCCAATAGTCAACATATGTGGAATAATATCATTTGAGGAACTTCTAAGAGAAATCAACAAGGTGGATGAACCACCTGAGATAGATGAGGAAATGGGGTTTTTATATTTCTCCTCTTCTATGAACCATATAACTAGATCAGGGAGACATTACCAAGTTCAAAACCTCCAATCATCAGCGATCAACAAGGGGAAAAGTGTTAAGAATCTTCCTATGCCAAAAATGACCCTCAAAGAGAGCAAGATCATCGATCAGTTGAAGAAAAGCCAAGCTAACATCACTCTGTGGGGACCCTTTATGTCTTCCCAGCTACACCGAAATGCCTTGATCAAATTACTCATCGAGCCCACCATCCCTCCTTTTACCACACCAGACGAAGCAGTGAATCTGGTTGGATCTCTAACCTCTAATAGAATGATTTCTTTCTCTGAAGAATAAATCCCTAATATTGGACCAAATCACAACTATGCTTTCAATATCTCTGTCGAAGTCATGAGAAAGACCATCCCACTTTTGTTTGTCGATAATAGATCAGCTCTTAATATTTGTCCATTGAGAACCCTCAATTGCTTGGTATTGAAAGTGAGAGACCTTGCCCCAACCTTTTTCGTGGTGCACGCTTACGATAATACTCATTGAGAAGTGATGGGATTCATACAACTTATAATAGGGGTTGGCCCTATAAATCCCGTTATTAAATTCCAAGTCATCGACATCCCGACTTATTTCAATTTGTTGCTTGGATAACCATGTCTCCATAGTAACAAGGGTGTATCTTCTTCCCTTCATCAGAAACTAAAGTTCTTCGCGAATGGGTAGGCCATCACCATCTTGGGCGACGATGATAAAATCGAGAATGTAAGACCTAGTAATCCAATACTAGATATACAGGATGGGGAAAATGATACGCTTTATCAGGCTTTCGAATCCAACAGATTCCACTCCCAGTAGGGGATGATTTCAAAGATAGGGTTTGCCCGGAGTATAACCCTAATGACAATGTTAATGTGATACATATGTTTAATAACATGTATTGCATGCCCGGAATGGGTTTGGGACGACAAAAATAAGGAATACTTGAACCTATGGTACTAAAGAAAGATTTTTCTCCTTGCGATTTGGGCTATCAGCCATCAGCAAAAGAACTCAGAATGCTCTGCCAACCTAGGTTGAAAAGAAGGCTAGAAAGTGCCTAGACTATCTCAAGAGATTCCTTTAACGGAAGATTCATCAAAGAAGGTGAATATTTACCCTTTTGTGGCTTTCTCGAATTATGATATAATCATGTGGACAATAAGATAAAATTAGGAATGGAGGTCCTTTTCCAAAATATCTACCCTTGGGTTAAAAGTTCCCAGTAACAAGTGAAACCACTCATTGAGAAGAATATAGTTGCTAATGGAGATTTCGAGGGAAGTGACTCGAAGGATTAATTTAATTTGCAGACACTAGGGCTGATACTCTGCATGATCCACTCAAGCTCTATATCATTGGATTTATCCCGCTTGATCAAAGTTGTTGATGCACCTTTCCTCAACTGTCATACTGTACTTGTTCCACCCATGGAGATACAACCCAACTCTGATGTTTATCCTATTTCCTCTTCTTTTATTATTCCTCCCTATTTTTAAGTAAATGATACCACCTTTGATGAGGTTCTCAACGCTATTTTTGCCAATAATTAAATAAATGAGAATTTTGAGTATCTTGTTGTGCCTTACATTAATTGTCTTGATTCTAATCACACTCTTGATGATGATGATTTTGCAAATGAATAATTCTTAATTGATCTAAATAAGGTTAATAACAAACAACATAACCGCGTTCAAGTTAATGAAGATGAAATTGTTGTTAATAATCTTGATTCTAGTAGCCAACTGTGCAAGATTAGGATAGGGTATACCCTTGACGACCATGAGCATTCAATTACTAAAGGAATTTGTTGATATCTTCGCATGGTCTTACGATGACATGCTCGGCATTGATCTTGAAATTTCTCATCACGAGATTCCAACTCTCCCAGAATGCAAACCAGTCATACAAAAACTGTGAAAGCTTCTCACCAAATGGTCATTTAAGGTTAAGGAAGAAGTTGTCAAACAGTTAAATATGGGTTTCATTCATGTGATAGAATATCCCACATGGCTATCCAATATCGTACCCATGCTAAAATCAGTAAGGAAGGTTCGTATATGCATTGATTATCGAGACTTAAACAAAGCCTCCCCAAAGGATGATTGTCTGCTAACCAATATTGACGTGATTATGGATAACACAGCCAGTCACATTCTTAAGTCATTCATTGATGGGTTTTCTCGAAATAACCAGATCAATATGCACCCGAATCATCAAGAGAAAACAACATTCATCACCCCTTGGGGAACTTTTTACTACACCGTCAAGCCATTTGGTCTAAAAAATGCAGGGGCTACCTACCAAAGGGCTGCCACAACTATCTTGCATGATCTGATACATAAAGAAGTTGAGGTCTGTGTGGATGATATGATTATCAAGTCTAAGACTAGGGAAGTCATGATCCCGCTCTCCGAAAATTTTTCGAGCGATTATGACAATATCAGATGAGCATTACCAAACGAACGCTCTTAGGATTTATGGTTAGTGAGAAAGGAATAAAAGAAGATCCTACCAAGATGAAAGCCATACTCGAAATGCCACCACCCTGAACGGAGAAAGAAGTCTGAGGACTCCTTAAAAAATTTCAATATATTAGTCGGTTCATCAGCCAGTTGACTTCTATCTATGAACCATCTTCAAACTCCTCCGAAAGGATTCCACTATGATTTGGAATTAAGCTTGCCAATAAGCCTTTAATCAAATCAAGCAATACCTAACCCAACCTCGGGTACTCATGCCACCATAACCTGGTCTTCCCCTACTCCTATACCTATTTGTAACGGATATTGTTGCTGGGGCTTTGCTATCCCAAATACCTAGAAGAGTCTCGCAAAGAGAGGACCATATACTATGACAGACATAATTATAGAGCCTTGGAAAAAGCATGTGTCGCCCTTTTTGGGGTCACCTAAAAACTACAACATTACATGCTCGCCTTTACCATCAAACTCGTATCCCGAATGGATCCCATCAAATATCTTCTCGAGAAGCCTGCCCTGTCTATCCTAATGGCCTAATAGTTGATGCTTCTAGCAAAATTTGATATTGTGTATGTCACACAAAAATCCATGAAAGGGAGATCCATCTCTGACTACCCTATGAAAGAAACCGATGTTTGGATTTCTGAATTCCCAGATGAGAATATCCTTTATACCTCCCAAGAAGCATCTAATGACAAATGTTATTTGACGGCGCCACCAATAAGAAAGGGTATGTCATTGGGATACTCCTAATTTCCTCTGATGACTCTCACACTCCCATTACCATTAAGATGGATTTTTCCTACACCAACAACATGACGGAATATGAGGTGTGCACGATAGGCCATAAGGTTTCTTTCAAGAAAGGAATTCTATACCTAGATGTCTATGGGGATTCAACCCTCATCATCGGTCAAGTACTCAGAAGATGGAAAGTTAAGGATGAGATATTCTTACCCTTTCATGCCCACTGAGAAGAGTTGGCCTCCAAATTCTAAGTTATCACCTTTTACTACCTTCCACGAGCAAAGAATAACCTAGTTGATGCCCTTACTACCTTAACCTTAAAGGAATAACAATGGTCCCCTTCTAAGTCCAAAAGTAAGATAAACCAACCCACTATTACCACATTTATCTCATCACAGAAGAAGATCCTAATATAGACGACTACTGGTACTATAATACTTAGCCCCACCTTAAGCATGGTAGGTATCCCCAAGGTTCTAATAAGAAAGACCGAGAAACTCTTCACAAACTTACTGCAATAAAGCGCTTTTCAAGAGAAACTTTGATTGAACCCATTTACACTGCATCGCAGGGGCTGACATTGAAGAGATGATGTAAAAAATTCATAACGGGGAGTGCAAACCCCACATGAATGGCCATATGCTCGCTAAGAAAATCACCCGACAGGGTTACTACTAGACTACTATGTTTCAGGATTGTATCTCTTATGTTCGAAGATTTCTTAAATGCCAGCAGTTTTCCAACCTCCAACACTTTCCTCGCCAGGAATTGTACAACATGACTTTTCCTTGGCCGTTCTCCACATGGGGCATTTATATCATATGAGAAGTTACACCCAAAGCCTCCAACATGAATGAATCCATCTTAGTTTCCATTGATAACTTCATCAAATGGGTTGAAGTCGAATCATACACAGTTCTGAATGCCAAGAAGGTGGCTAAATTCATCCAAAAAAATAGCATCTAATGATATGGGGTCTCCCATGAGCTGGTGTCAGACAATGGGTTACATTTTAAAGCAAAGATCACAGAGATAGTCGACAAGTATGGGATTCAAAGGCAAAAGTCTAATCCCTACCGACCTCAAACCAACAGTGACATTGAAGCCTCTAATAAGAACCTCAAATCCATCATCAGCAAGATTATCAAAAGTCATCGAGATTAGACCGATCGGATCCCTTATGCCCTTATGGGCTAACGTGCATCATTTCGAACATCTACTGGGGCCACCCCTTACTCTCTGGTATACGGCATGGAAGCAGTCCTACCCGTTGAGCTCGAAATTCCTTCATTATGCGTCATGCCTAAAAGCAAAGTCGACGAGAAAGACTGGCATCAAAGTCGTCTTGACGAGTTGTAAAGAAAACTGAAGGCTCTATATCACGCATAAGGATACCATCACTAAATAGAACGATCCTTCAAAAAGAGAGTCAAGGACCGTGGTGTCCGAGAAGGGGATTTATCCCTAAAAGACATTGTAGAACCCATCTAGGACCCCATAGGGAAATTCAAGCCCAATTGTAACAACCCCTACATTGTAAAGAATATCCTATCTGGTGGCACTTCTATGCTCACCGACTTTGATGGGGAAGAGATGGCCCATCCAATAAACCTGGACCATTTCAAGAAATTTTACCCCCAGTTTGAAATCTCAGCGCGCTACAACTCTTCTCATCTCCCTTCTATTCTAAAAACATAAAATAAAAAATAAAATAAAATAAAAATTCTTCATTTCCCTCTATTCAGAACTACGTGTGGCCTGATCCTCTAAAAATATTTTTACTTTCACTCAAAAAAAATTCAAAACCCTCAAAGGTACGTAGACAGCTCATACATTTTACATGAGAACGCCCCCTTTTTCTCACAAAATGCTATTCTTTTCTTGTCTATGAGAACAACAGTTCATTTTTACCATTTACATGAACAAAAAGATTATGTATGCCTTAGCAATTGGTATAGATAATTCAAATGTAAAAACTCATCAAGAGGCCTAACAATATAATTAAAATTTTCTTTATTTTATTGATGAAAATGTTGTTACAATATGATCAGCATAAGGAGTCAAACAACTTCCTTAGATAACCTACCCTTACTTTCCTAAAACCAAATAAAAATAGAAACCCATTACTCTTAAATAACCTTCCTAAATTTATTCTCCTACATAACCAGAAACACCATACAAGAGATTCACAAATGAATTTCCCATGGATTCCACTCACAACTATCAGAGGAACCGACCCCATTATCATTTACATCCTGGGGTCCCCAAGCCTCCCCTACCTGAATAGAATGCCGCAGGCGCTCCATGGAACGGTAAGCCCGGACTAGCCAAGGGAAAACAACAACGCCCCATCCATGGTGTCAGATATGGCAAACCACCTTTGCTCGGTCTCCATAGCCAGCATCTTGGAAACCACTCTCCTCCACAACTACTTCATGTAATCCTCAAAAACATGCCAGACTAGGCCAATGGACTGGGAAGGATGGGTCGACGGTCGAAGATTCTCCCATAAAAAGCCCATCCATATACGCATGCGCTCTGTCAAATCCTTCACTGGAAATAAATCTAGTGTCTGAGGTGGCACGTTCTTCACCCAACCAAATTGGCGCAAGAATCCCTAGGGAAAATAGAAAGAGGTCAGTTGAAGACCAATCAACCGAACATACTAGTATTCCCCCAATTCTATAATGGGCAGCAATTCTCCCCACTAAAGCACTGACCAATGTAAACCTCGAGCCCCATGCTCGACAACCAATTCTTCCAACTCTCAATGTCCAAGCCCACGCTGAAAAGTAGCGAGAAAAGAAGTTTGGCATAGCTTCTAAGGGATATTCAGGATGGGCCGCCATCCGGAATCTCTCCGACAGCCGCCATCCAGAATCTCTTCGACAACCACATAAACAGCATAAAAGGGCTACCCCTCAGAAAGTCAGAATGGCCTTCTCGCCATGAATCTACACGATTCAGAGTCTCCATCAATATCACCGCCACAGGATTACGGCGATACGACATCCATGAAGTAATGGTCGCTAGTTGTGGGTCCACCAACAGTTCCCCGATCACTAATAATAATTTTAAAATCAATCCCAGAATGACAGCTCTAGTGTAGCCAACATCACCAACATCTTGTCAATGCACAGAACGTAGCATAACAGGGAGAGAAATTATCCCTCCTGTAACTAGTGACCGAGATGCTGAGGGAGAGATATGGATAACTTCGATTGACAACTCCCAAGAATTCAGGCATAGCTGCCGCAACACTGGGATTTATCCCCAGCATAGCAGAGAACTATTCATAAGTCGGACAGACTTCATCCAATCCAAAGCGAAAGACATGGTCTTCAGGATACCAAAATTCTACCGCCGCCATCATCATGTTCCATTCTATAAGTCGGTTATGCCATAATGAAACCCGGCATATATTGAAAGCATCGTAGTCAACATTGTATGAGCCATATCACAAATTCAATAAATTTGGGGAGATCCATATCGCAAAATAATGAGACAATAAGCAAAAAGAACGCAAAATAGAAGGTATGTGGAGAAGTGAAGAAAATGCTCCACCCTTGCCCCCTATTTATACTTAGAAAACCTCAACCAAAGACAAAAATCTATAAATCCTAGGAAAAAAAATTGTCCCACCAAAGTACCAAGAAATTGAAGAAAGTAAAATCAAAGCCTTTAGTTAATTAGACTGGACTGACATACCGATAGGCAGGACAAGGGGCCTGCCGATCGGTACCCCCCTCTTTTGAGAAAATTCCATTTTTTTTTGTCAAAATAAAAAAATCAATAATAGTAAATTTATTCTTAAAGAATTTCGAATTTCCTTCTCTCTATGTTTTTACTTATCCCGTTTTAGAATAAATTTTCTCTCCAATCATTTTAAAATTATTTTTACGGTCTCAGCAGCAAAGTAAAAAGAGCATATGCATTAAGTCACTAAAACAAAAATTAATGAAAACTTCATTTCATTGCATATATATTGTTTTATTACATTTTCCTTGCAGGAAAGAAAAAAATACAATGGGACTCAGCCCGAACCCCCCAACTCTCTCTCTCTCTCTTTCACCTACCTTCATCTATATTCTCTCTCCCTTTCACTTTCTCTTTGTCTCTTTTCTCTTTTTCTCTCTCTAAGAACCTCCGTCCCTACGGCGTGTGTGCTTTCCCCAGCAACAAGATGACGTACATCCGCTCCTTGAATAAGACCCCTCCTTAGACGAGGCAAATAGCACAAGATAAGAAGGAATCGATATCGACTCCCGAATATGAGCCCTTGCAGAAGCTACCCAATCCCGAATGTCCCTCGTCCAGTGGGTTGACACCATAATGTGCTGTAAGAAAAATAGAAAAGAGTAAATCAGTAAGTCTGAGGCAAAAAAAGAAATCAAAAAATCAAAAGACAAAGAGATGAAAAGTATAGCGCTGGCTAAAGAACGTCCTCTGTCCTCCCCAGTTCCTCAGGGTCCATCGCATTGAGATTATGCAACATATGCACCGAGCCTCCATCAGCTCGTCGGGTGTTATAAGAAGGAGGATCCAAGTGCACAAAGGGAACCTCTAAAGTCGTCGCCGCTGTCGATATCGACGCACCACCCCCACTGGCCGACTCGAGCCCGCATGGGGGAGAGGCATCACGTCATATATGTTTGGCGACATCAGCCATCTTGACAAAAAGTCCAAATAATCATAAGTTGCTATCTTGTCGGTATATGACGAATAAGGCTCACTAATCATCGACGCCACCCTCGCATCATTTGACATCTCTAGTTCTCTCTTTATATACATCGGGGCCTCGCAGGTGGCACCATTACCTCGTCATCCACCACCTGTTGGACTACTCTCTCCCCGAGATACCATAAGTAGTCGAACTCATGCGCCAACAGATGCCGCAGTTGTGCGTTCCTTCCCGTCACCCCCGTATGCTTAATGGCCATCCTCTAGGGATAGAAGGTCACCTACAAAATTCCTAACATAAAATCAATATCAAAAAATATCATCAAGGAAAAATGGTATCAAGAATAAAGAAGATTTACCCAATCACTCGTCAAGCCATTCAAGACCTAATGCACCACCCCTAAAGAAAGAGATTGCCTATACTATTAGCTGGACTTCTGTTACCGGTACATTCGACAGAAGTCCCCAATAGACTCATCCTTAAAAACTATTAATTGGGCGTTAAGCCCCAACAACTCATAAAACCACGTCTGCACAGGACAAAAGAGACATCAACCAAAAAAATAAAATGCATAAAGGAAAATTCACAAAATAAATAATACCTTCAAAAGATACGTGGCTCCAATAAACGTCTGCTGAAAGCACCGGCTGAATGAGTCCAAAGAAAAATAAAGGGTCGCCAAAGTCAGGCTTCCCTAGTCAAAAAGATGGACATTCAAAAATACCCTAAAAATGGAAAAAACCACAAGTGGACGATATCTCCACTAAGAACCCTCCCAACAAAAGCAGATTAAATAGATGGGCCATCTGTCGCACCACCTCTCCCTCAAATCACAAAGAACAGTTGTCGAACGAAGCGTCTCGTCCAGTGTAGACACCAATCTACCGAAATCAACTAATAACACCACCCAATGCACCATCAGAATAAGGCGCTCCCAGATGTCCTTAAGCCCCATCGTTCCTAGAGATCACATCTTCGACATTCAGATATCAGTCTGTCAAAGACAAAAAGGAAAAATCGTGGTCAATATTCAAAGATATAAGTAAATATCACCAAAAAAAAGAAAAGAATACCAAAGTTCATAAACACTTACATAGCTTCCAGGGTTCACCACCCTAGAGGATAGATTATGCGTCAGCTCACGCAAAAAATTCCGATCATTCGCAGCTGGCTCGAATGACTCGAAAGCCTTCTCACTACCCAACGTAAGGAGCACCCTGGCCTGCCATTCCAAGTTCTCCCAATCGTCGACATTTAGCCACACCATGTTGGTCTCACTGCTTGAGAAATTAGCCATTTCTTGTCTTTGGAACTCTAAAACAATTTACAAAAAAAAAATACAGAAAAGAGCAAGTCTGGAAGCTGTGAAAAATAAGGAAATCTCTCCCTTTTTTATAGGAAGCTAAGGGCCATGTCGATCGATAGCTCCCAGCAACATATCGATAGGCACTTTACCTTCACCTGCTCGAGGTACACCAAAAGACTGTGCCACTTCCATTTGGCACCCATCACACCATGCTGGTCGGCACCCTCTCTAAAATTTCGTACAAAAATGCCGAAAAATTCTGAATAATCCCCAGAAAATTCCTAAAAATACCAAATGAATTTTAGAACCTTTTTCACCAAGAAAAAACATTTTTACCACACTTACTTCCCTTGCGTAACACTTATATCCCCAGCAAAGGACACCAAAAAACTAAAAAAAATCCCCAACAAGGAAACATCCGATCCTTGGATTAATTCCTCTTTCCCAGCGAAACCAGAAACTCAAAATCAAATGTTTTCCCAAAATCCCCTGCAGAACCACAAAGATAATTTCCCCCAGTGGAGTCTCCAAATTTCCTCAATAAAACTTCAACTTAAGCCCTCAGAATTAACTTTAACCCGCAGAATTGGTCACCGCTACTTAAGCCCTCAGAATAGGCTTTGACGTGCAGAATTGGTCACTCTCACTTAAGGTCCTCAGAATTGACCTCGACCCGTAGAATTGGTCACTTCCACTTAAGACCTTTGAATTGTCTTTGACCCTCATAATAGGTCTTTTTAACTTAAGGTCCTCAGAATTGATCTCGACCCACAGAATTGGCGGCTTATACTTAAGTACTCAGAATTGGATTCGACCCTCAGAATTGGTCACTTCTACTTAAGCCCTCATAATTGGATTCTACCCACATAATTGGTCACTCCAATTCAAGCCCTCAAAATTATCTTCGACACTCAGAATTGTTCGCTTCCACTTAATCCCTCAGAATTGGCTTCAAACCACAGAATTAGTCATTTCAACTTAAGTCCCTCAGAATTCGCTTTGACCCTCGTAATTGGTCACTTCTTCTTAAGCCCCCAGAATTGGCTTTGACCCTCAGAATTGGTCACTTCAAATTAATCCCTCGAAATTGGCTTTCACCCTCAGAATTGGTCGCTTCTACTTAAGACCTCGGAATTAACTTTGACCCTCAAAATTGGTCGCTTCTACTTAATCCCTCAAAATTGGCTTCGACCCTCAGAATTGGTCACTTCCACCTAAGCCCTCAAAATTGGTCATTTTAACTTAATGTCCTCAAAATTGACCTCGACCTCCAGAATTGATCGCTTCAACCTAAAGCCTTCAGAATTGGCTTCGACACGTAGAATTGGTCGCTACAACTTAAGCCCTCATAATTGACTTCGACCTGCAAAATTGGTCGCTACAACTTAAGCCCTCAGAATTGGTCGCTTCTACTTACGCCCTTAGTTTGTTTATTTATTATGCCCCTTTGAATATTAATATTAAAATTTTGCAATTTATATTTACGCCTCGAGAGAGGGTGAATTATTTCGAGAGAAAATCACAAATTCAGATTGTATATTTATTAATTAATTAAACTAGAGATAGGAAATTTTTAAAGAATATTATAGTTCAAATTTCTCTACTCTAAAAATGTAATTTTTAATGATTTCAAACTCTTTTAGTGAATATTCCCTAGCGGGCGATCTATTATAAAATGTTTAAACCTAAGTTTTGTGAGTATGTGAAATTTAAATATTAATCTTCTAAAAGGACTATATGTAACTTTACATTTGTAACAAGAGTTGATTTGTGAATTTATATATGTTTTGGGGTATTTCAAATATACAAACTAATTAATGAAAATAAATAGGTTAAGTGGTGAAGTTTAATCCCTTGAATTATCCCGTAGTCGTTCTCTCCTCATATTTAACTCACTTTATTATTTTCTTTATTTATTAGTATAGTTTTAATTTTAGTTCATATTTAGAAGTATAAATATCCCTTCACAATTGTTTTAAAAAAATCATACTTAGTCTTCACTTTGCTCTTATCCACATTAAGGAGCGCGAATTGACCCCTTACTTGCCAATATACAATTTTAGTGCGTTTGTAGGTACCAAAGGGAATTTTTGATTGACTGACTTTACCATACAATGACATATATATAAAAGGCGAGTTATCAACCACCATCTCCCCAAAGCCAAAATGCATGGTGTGGGTGGTGTCCCACCACATCTCCCCCAAAGTGCAAGGAACAGTCGTCGAACGAGACGTCTCGTCCAGTGCAGACGCCAATCTACCAAAACGGACTGATGACACCACCCAATGCACCACTGACAGAAGGCGCTCCCATCCGTCCTTAAGCCCCGTCATCCCTTGAGACCGCAGGTTCGACGAAGAGATATTAGTCTGTCAAAGACAAAAAGGAAAAACCATTGTCAAAATTCAAAGATATAAGTAAACATCACCAAAAAAGAAGAAAAGAATACCAAAGGTCATCAACACTTACATATCCGCCAGGGTTCACCACCCTAGAGGATCGATGATGCAACGGCTCGTGCAAAAGAGTTCGCTCATCCGCAACTGGCTCGAATGAGTCAAAAGCATTCTCACTACCTAACGCAAGGGGCGCCTTGGCCCTCCATTCCAAGTTCGCCCAGTCATTGACATTTAGCCACACCATGTTGGTCTCACTACTTAAGAAATTAGCCATTTCTTGGTTGCAGAAAGAAATAGCAGAAGAGAGCAAGCCTAGAAGCTGTGAAAAATGAGGAAATCTCGCCCCTTTTTATAGGAGGCTAAGGGGCATGCCGATCGAAAACTCCCAGCAACATACTGATCAATACTGTCCCTTCACTTACTCGAGGTACCCCAAAAGATACTACCACTGTTGTTTTGCACCCATCTCACCATGCCAGTCGGTACACTCTTTGAAATTTCATACAAAAATGCCAAAAAAATCCCCAGAAAATTCCTAAATTACCAAATGAATTTTACAACCTTTGTCATCAAGAAAAACATTTTTACCATAATTATTTCCCTAGAGGAACACTTATATGCCCCAGCAAAGGACACCAAAAAAATTAAAAAATTCCCTAACAAGGAAACATTCGATCCTCAAATTAATTCCTCTTCCCCAACAGATTCAAAAACTCCAATTAAAATGCTTCTTCAAAATCCCCAACGGAACCATAAAGATAATTTCCCCTAGTTGAGTCTCCAAATTTCCTCAAGAAAAATTCAACTTAAGCCCTCATAATTAGCTTCGACTAGCAGAATTGGTCACCGCTACTTAAGCCCTCAGAATTGACTTTAACCCGCAGAATTGGTCACCCTCACATAAGGTCCTCAGAATTGACCTCGACCCGTAGAATTGGTCACTTCTACCTAAGCTCTCAGACTTAGATTTGACCCTAAGAATTGGTCGTTTCAATTTAAGGTCTTCAGAATTGATCTTGACCTATAGAATTAGTCGCTTCTACTTAAGCCTTCAGAATTGGATTCGACCCTCAGAATTAGTCACTTCTACTTAAGCCCTCAGAATTGGCTTCGACACTCAGAATTGGTCACTTCCACTTAAGCCTTCGGAATTGGCTTTATCCCACATAATTGGTCATTTAAACTTAAGTCCCTCAGAATTGACTTCGACCCTCAAAATTGGTCACTTCTACTTAAGCCCTGAGAATTGATCGCTTGTACTTAAGCCCTCGAAATTGGCTTCGACCCTAAGAATTGATCGCTTGTACTTACGGCATCGGAATTGGCTTCAACCCTTAGAATTGGTCGCTTTCACTTAAGCCCTCAGAATTGTCTTCGACCCTTAGAATTGGTCGTTTTAACTTAAGGTCCTCAAAATTGACCTCGGCTTGTAGAATTGGTCTCTTCAACTTAAGGCCCTAAGTTTCGGCTTCGACCCGCAGAATTGGTCGTTATAACTTAAGACCTTCATAATTGGCTTCGACCCTCAGAATTGGTAGCTACAACTTAAGCCCTCAGACTTAACTTCGACCCTCATAATTGGTCGCTTCTACTTAAGCCCTCAGTATTGTCTTCGACACGCATAATTGGTCCTCCCACCGTAGGTCTCGACCCACAGAATTGATCATCTCCAGTGTTAGAATTGACCTCGACCCTGTAAAATGGTAATCCTCATCCCTTAGGTATGCAAAATTGACCTCTTTCTAAAATATTCAATTGTTCTAACCTCATCCGTCGAGGGACTCTATAGACACCACATTCTAGAACCCCCTAAGTCTCTCCTTAGGTCCCTAGCACTTCCCTACTTCACAACAAACCCTAAGTCATTCTTCTAATACGGAACTAAAGGCCATAGGTCGCTCCTAGGCCCCATTTGACTCTAGTTAACTCTATCATTAGAGAGAAAGCTCTTTGAAGCTTCAAATGGTATCTGAATCCCCATTCCAACGGTCTACCCCGTACATGAATTGACATAACAGTTCAGACAAATGAACCATTTTACAACTAAAAATCGATCTAGAGGCCATCGGGTGCTCTCGAGGCCTGATTTGACTCTAATCAGCTTCGTCGTCAGAGTGAAATCTCTTTGAATCTTCAAAGGGCACTGAATACCCTTTCCAACGGTGCACCCTGTGCATGAAACGACATAACCATTTAGATGAACGATCTGTTTTCCCCTAAAAATTGATTCAGAGGCCAGCGAACACTCTCGGGCTCCATTTAATCAAGGTTAACTCTTCAGATCGAACGAGACCTAATGAATCTTTGAAGTGCACTAAATAACCTTTCCAACGGTCCACCCCGTGCGCAAATCAGCCTTACGATAGGGAAAAATGATCCATTTTACTCCAGAGGTCACCGGGTGCTTCCGGGACCCATTGACCAAATTCAACTTTCTGAGCCAAGTGAATATCTTTGTAATATCGAATTACCTCGCATAAACTTTCCAACTATATACCTCGTTCATGATTCTGACTTACCGTTCGGACAAACGATCCGTTTCCGTCCGACGATCTCCAGTCCAAAGGACCGACGAGCGCTTTCGAGCCATGTTTGACCCAAATTAAACTCCTAGATCCAGGAGTGGTCCAAAGTACTCTTAAAGGTATCTCAATTACCTTTCTAACATTATGCCCCATGCACGATTTGGATCAACTGATTGCGTTCTACGATCATTTTTCGAAAAAATCTGCACGAGACTGTCGATTGGCAGGTCCATTTCCCTCCCAATCGACAGTGTGTCTAGGGTTACCTACCGATTGGCAGGACTGGGCCTATGTCGATCGGCACCCCCTTACCCTATAAATAGATGGCATGACCTCACTTTCAAAGCACACCTCAGATCCATCAGCATGAGTGATCTCAACAACATTTTTTAGCAATCAGTGGAGTTTCCTTAGGTGAAATTCCATTCCATCTTAAACCCCCATCCTTTTCACACCCAATTTGGCAAAATCTCATTCTCTCTCATCCAACATTCATATCAACATTCAAGGGAGTTCATCCCAGGTCAAGATTAAGCTTCAATTCTTCAAAGAAGGTCCAAAATCCTTCTCTCTCTTTAAATTTCTTGTTTTCGCATTAAATACATTAAATTCATAATTTAGTTCTTGCTTTAGTTCATACACATTAACATCTCAATTTTTTATTAGTTATATTGCACATACTTTATTTTCTATAAAAAAAAAAGGGGTTATACCTATAAATTCCAATAGGATTATCCATCACAAAATTTCAAAACTAAAACACGTTTTCTACACACATATACGATAAAATCCCGTTCGAATCTATGGTATAAACCCCACCCTTATGCCTTATGCGAACTACATGGACTTTGATGCCTTTATAGGCTACGTCGGCGTTTTGGGTTAAAACTCGAGACTCGAGTCCAATTTTCTATTTTTCCAACTTTTTAATTTTCACATTTATCACCCTTTCATCTATACATTAATTTAATATATATTATGTTTTGAGATCCTTATTAGTGTTTTATCCAACATATTTTATCGTGTCATCATAGTGATCAATATTTGGACAAATGAATAAATTGTATTTTTTTTAAATATTATTTTGGGAACATTCCTATGGATGAGCTCACTTTATCTTTTTCTTGGTATGAGTTGAGCAATTATGATCTCCATTTATATATACATGCACAAACACTTCACGGAGAAATGAAGGAAAACCGTAACACAAGCCCATGAGAGACCGAGAGGGCGGGATGGGTACCTAACACCTTTCGATTCCATAACTTAGCCTCTGGACCTTAGAACTATTGGTTTCGTAAGCATCAGTTTGTCTTTGATGCCGCTTTCTCGAAGCGGCGACATGTTCTTTTACCTGTTTTGTGCAAAATAGGTTGGCGACTCCATATCTTTGCATTTACCCTACACCGATGACGATTGAAGTGCTTCAAGAGTAAAGAGGTCACAAAACCTTTATTCCCGTTCTTTTCCCCACCCCGGAAGAAGGAGAGAGAGGATATTTTAGGGATGGACTGGCCTTTGCAAGGATTCTGCGATGACAATGGAATACAACACCATTTCAGTTATGTGGACTACCACTAATGTAATGGCCAAGCAGAGGCTTCTAACAAAATGATGCCCGACGGCTAGAAAAATAGGTTGGAAAAAATAAAAGAAGCTTGGGTGGATAACCTTCCTCATGTAATCATGTTCTCTGGGCATATCGCACTGCACCGAGGAGACCCACTAGGGAAACACCCTTTACTCTAACTTATGGAATGGAAGTTGGTTTGCCAACCATCGGGACTATCATTGTTGAGAAAGGTTTTAATGACGAAGTTATGATCGCCGAACTTGAACTAAAAGAATAATGGAG
Source organism: Sambucus nigra (assembly GCA_949130495.1). Lineage (NCBI taxonomy): Eukaryota > Viridiplantae > Streptophyta > Magnoliopsida > Dipsacales > Adoxaceae > Sambucus > Sambucus nigra. Next base: position 300,205,748 of record OX422207.1, on the reverse strand, counting down.
GGAACATTCCATAATAAAACTGGCCTCCTACCAACAGCAGTTAGCCAAGCAGTACAACAAAGGGGTTAATCCGTGGAAAATCTATATCGGGGATTATATCCTTGGAAAATTCCTCGGTAGTGCCAAAAAACCTTCGGACTATAAGTTAGGGCCCAACTGGTAGGTACCATTCAAAGTAATCAAAGATGATCTTCAAGGAGCCTATCAATTGGAAATAATGGAGGGCAAAGAGATACTCAAACCTTAAAATGCAACTAACTTTAAGAAATTTTACTTTTGATTTTATTTCCATCATGCTTAGTTTTTAAAAAATTTCATTTCAAGACTTATGATACTTGCAATTTGATTCAAAGTCATTAATAAATATCCAAGTTATTTAATCAATTACTTAACGTTTACATTACTTTTCATTATTCCAAAATGACAGGCTCACATTTTGAATTGACGATCAATTGCAAATCAGAGTTACTTGAGCTTGATTTCGGTTATAAATTTGTTAATTACAGTTAAACCTAAGGTATTTAGGTCTTCATCATAAAAACACAAAAGATCTCATGAATTTCTCAGGCAAGAAAAATCCCTATAGGGAATCCCTAGACATTGAATGAACCCGACTTGGTTGAATAAAATCCTGTATGGGTAGATTACCTTTAAGCCAAATGCATTTTTATCATTTTATTCTAGGCATAAGGTAGTGTGACAACACAACCTAAAAGGTAAGATAAGATAATAAAACACATACTCGACATAAAATAAAGGAAAAATGCACAAGATTGATATTAAATAAACAACTTGTTACAACACGAAGTTACAAGTTACAAAAATATCATCTATAATAAATTATAAACACAAAAAAATGAAAATGCTATGGTCGGGTGGAAAGGAAATCACCAATCACTATTTTTGACTGTTATTAGCGTTTGGTCAGAACTTGTCATCACTATCATGGGAGGCCAAATAGCTCTCGGCGAGCTAAAAAGGAACAACATCTAGAGGGAACCACTTCTATTCACTGCCAAAAGGAGGATGCCGATAAGTTGGACAATCAACTTGGTATATATATTAAATTTGATAGTCCTTGGGAACTTTTAAAATTTCCAAAGCAGTTAACCAACCATGTTTTCAGTCCATGCTCTTCGCCTCCTCCAATCTAACAGGAGTATCCCCCAACCTTCATCATAGCCCGCCAACCACAGTGCTCGGAAACCCACCCTAAATAAGTAATGGAGCTTGAAAAAATCACGGCTAAGTCCCATGACCATGATATGAGATTTTCAAATACTATCCTTTGTGTTAGTAATCTTCTTCTTGATCTCACCGTTCTCAAATTGAAGAAGGGCACCAACATCCTCAATGTCTTTTGGCTTAAAAATTTGAGCCTTCAAGTTATTCCCTTCCTCTTGCATCATAATGCTTATATCCCCCAGATACTTCGCACCGTCCTTAGCTTGGCCACCGAGGCTGACTAGTCATTGTAGGCACCGATCATCTTCTTAAGGTCCTTGCGAATAGACACAAATGCTCGATGAGTATGAGCACTGACGTCCTAACCAAGAAGGACATCCAGGCTGCCAACAAGTAAAGTAACTTCCTCAGTAACAGAGAATAAAAAGTAAAAAGAAAATAAAAACATTTAGCAAAGTATTTGGACCATATTGCACTTAACAAAAGGAAGATTTTTCATTAATAATTCTAAAATGGGAAAAGCCCTTACAAGCAGAGATAGAGAAAAAGATACAAGAATATGAAGAAACATTCCTATACATAGTTCCTTTGTTCTTCACCTGCTCCTCACTCTTTGGGTACTTTCCCTTGGACGTAACCTCCCCACTTTATTCGGCTGGGGCACTAGTGGTGGATTCTTCCTCAACTCTTGGTGAAGAGACTAAGTTGTGCTCGCCAAAGAGTTCTAATTCAGTTGGGGCATTCTTCCTCACCAAGTTTCATCCTAACCTTTCTTGAATTTTGATTTTCGAGTGTAGCCTAACTGGCATTTGGCGTCTTCAAAGGCTTCAGTATATCCTTTCTCATAGCTCGCCTCTTTGGCCGAGGAAAGTTCATCACCTTCCTTTATTATTCGATCAGCTCGGCCTTCAGCTGGTCATTATTAACCTTCAACTGATCGCACTCGGTCTTCAGTATGCTCATAGCATCACTTGTTGACTTCTTTTCATCGTCATAGGCCTTCTTAGTAGAGGCCAAGGCTTCCTTTGGCTTTTAAAGAACCTCACTGAGCTCATTATTAATTTTGGAGTGATCCATGTGACTATATAAATTGAAATAAAATCTGCCACAAACTGTAAATAAACGAATAAGGAAGACGTTGATAACATCCATCTCAAAGCGAAATAAAAAAAAGAAAAAGAATGAATTCTTGACTTACCAGTGATAGTGATTGAGCAGTATGGGATGTAAGATGCTTGTAGGACAGTTGCTTGACCTTCTCATGATTAGTCACGAACACAGCTCCCTTCAGCAAGCTATAGGCCAAGGAGAGATTTTCGGCGATAATTATCACCTATGAGGACCTCACAGGTGGAGGGACATCACACTTTTTGAAGGGTTGAGTGGTCATCTGGGCCTTTTCTTTCCTATTCTTCTCTCGAATAACCAAGTCCAAGTCAGTGGCCTTTGTGCCTTCTTGTCTAGTACTCTTCAAGGACTTAGTCTTTGGAGATAGGGCACCAGTCTCAACATCATCGTCCTCAATCAACAAAATCCTCTTCCTAGGATCCATTGAGTCCTCTTTTTCAATAAGGATGGACCCAATGTCCGGGTATTTAAAAGAGGAAGAGATAGAAGCTTCCTCGTCTAGAAGAAAGAGATAAGGGATGGTCTCTACTGGATGAGTAGTGAAGCTAGCAGTAAAATTTTTGTACTCTAGCAGAAAAGAGGTTGAGCGAGGATGATCACCACCAGCTAGAGGTTTTGTCAACTTCCAAACCTGTAATAGTTTTGATCTATTTATGTGGGTAAATTAGGGCTCCTTCTTATTTGATCGAGCTATTCAAACAAAGAAAATAAAATTCAACAGTCAACACAAATCATAAGGGAAACTCATAATAGTGCATAAAAACAAAAGTGTTAACCTTGTCACTCCCCCGTGCTGGGCATAGAAACCCCGTGTAATGTTCACCCTATGGGAGAGGAGGATGTTGCCAATTTTGGGCATTAAAACTATGATCCCAATATCCCTTATTGGAATCAGGAAAGTTTACCAAGGAACCCTATCGCCCTTCCTTGCCTTCAGATATAAAACACCATCTGTGGTGTGGGACCAAGACTAATAATATTTGATTTCTAGGATGCTCGGGTTAGTTCCATATAATTCATTAATCCTATGGACCCCATTAACAATACGTTAGGTATTGGGGACACATTAGGATGTAATGACCTCAAAGTATTAACAAAATTCTAAGAAAAGTTAGTTTGGAGGAATAGCTAATCCCCCCTGAAACCACAACAAGCGTATGGATCCGGTGGCTCCCATTAATCGCAATAGGGTTTCTGGGTAGGGGAATGGACTCAATAGTGACCCAAGAATGGATAAAATAATTTTCCTAAAGTCATCCAAGTTTTTTCATGGAGAATGTGAACCATTTTTACAGACTAGAAGAATATACAGTAAAAAAGAACTACGAAGGAAAAGAAACCAGAGAACATATAGAAAGCAAGTAAAGAAAATGAGAGCTGCATAAGTCTTTCTGAGCGAAATGAGGGGCAAAATAATGGGTACGGCGTTTGAAGTTGAATGACGTTTGAACTGTGTGCGAATTAATCATACGGAGCAAAGCTCAAGAAGGATTTTGGCAGTTCATCTTTCACTAATAACCAACCTATCCCTACCAATTTTGATTGATCACAAATATGCCCGAGTAAGAAATCTCAGGCTTTTGGACTCAATTTTAGGCCTACAAATGATTTGAAATTCTTTGTCCCAATTTTAGCAAAGAATTTAGGGGAAATTCTGGGGCCCAAATCATATAAGCTCCACTTCTAGCGGCTCAAGAAGGCCCAACCCGCTGCCCTAGTCAAAATTAGTATCGCATGGATAATTACAAATGCTTATCACATGGATCAATACGGGCTTAACTAGATATCAATATTATCGGACGAGATAATCAGGAATCACCAACAAGCCAATTAGGAACTACGAGATTTCCTTGTTCAACCCAATTACTTTTTCACTATTATAAATACAAACCTCACCCTGGGTAAGAGGGAATGCAATTTCAAATTTCTAATAAATTAAAAAAGAACTGAGAACCCCCTCTGTGGATGTAGATAATTGTCGAACCACATAAATTCTTGTGTTGTGATCATTTACTTTATTCTTTCATTACCTTTGCTTTCTGAAAACATTTAATTATGAATTGTTTTACTCACAATAATTGACTTGAATTTTAAAAACTACTTAATGTCTTTCCCACAATACAAATAATGGATGGGAGAGAGTCATAGAGTATATGATAATGATGTAAAGGGAGTTCAATAATTTATTAAATATGTAGATATAAATCTTAATAATGATAAGATTTTGTGTCCGTACCACCATTGTATAAATGGAAAATCTAAGTCTTTGGAAGACGTTAAATTATATTTACTAACGTGGGGTATGATGAAAGACTATAAGATATGGACATTACATGGCGAAAATAATGTGCCATATGTTCTTAAAGAATTACCGATACATGACCGTGTGACGAAATCCCACCGGGTGAAAGTGGTGAATGATTCACCGGCACACTGTCCTTTAACTGACCTAATTGATGATTCTTACGGAGTCCCCCACCATTAAAATCTCCAATCTATGGATACGAATAATATGCATTATGACCAAGTTAATGAACAAGTTGATGCTGAATTACCCAGGGATCGGGAATACATACGTTTGAAAGCTGATGCGCTAGACCTTTGTATAAAATTGCGACGAAGATCACTCAGTATTGTATGCATTAATCGGTTTGCATGATTTGAAGAGACAATTTGGGTTTTAGGGCAATAATGTAACTGCAATTCCTAAGTGGGCTAAAGACATTCTCTAAAAATAGAACACATTATCAGATAGTTATCCGAGCATAAAAAAGAGCTTAAAGGGTTTGGGTTTGAAGTACAAATCTATTTATGCAATCAATTATAATTGCATATTGTATTGTAACGAACACGAACTAAAGAATGAATGTCCAGTATGCTAGGAGCCAAGATATACGATTTGTGATAGTCAAAAAGATGGTACAATAAAATTTTGCAGGTGCTCGCAAGTTCCACAAATATATTAAAGTATTTACCCCTCAAATAGAGATTAAAAATATTTTTCACTGTACCGTGAATAGCAGAGGCCATGATATGGCACGCTCGAGCCAAGGCGAGTGAGAATCTCATGCGTCATTCGGTTGATTCACAGGCAACTTTCAAATATATGACACCCTGAATTTGTAAAAGAACCACACAATGTTAGTCTTACATTATCAACTGATAAGTTTAACCCTTTCAGTAATTTAAGCAATAATCAAAGTTATTGGCCAGTTCTCACGGCACCCTTAAGTCTCCCTTGAACACTGTGCATGAAAAAAGAGTTCACATTAATGCCAGTGTTGGTACCCGGTCCAATGGCTCCCGACGATTATGTCAATATTTTCTCAGTCCTGTTAATTAAAGTACTTAAAGAGTTTTGGGATGAAGGCTTGAGGTTGTTTGAAGCTCACAAGGGTGAAGAGTTCACACTTAAAGCAATGGTTATGTGGTAGATTCACGACCTTCCGACCTTCTTCAGTTACAATGTTAATGGTTACTATGGATGTCCCATCTGCGGGAGGAAACTGGATCCATATGGCTATACCATAGTGGGAAGATGAGTTCTATCGGTCATCGTAGATTTCTGTCGAGTAGTCACCCTTTTAGGAATGACAAGTCTAAATTTTTACCTATTGGTCAAGAGTGTAGGGAGGAACCATCGTAACTTTTCGGTTATCAAATCGAGGAGAAGGCGAAGTCTGGGACTTCGGGGAATAAGTTTATAACCAAACACCCTCAGTTTGTAGTCCTGAAGCATAAATCTAGGGAGGATATGCAAGATTCTTGTAAAATAAAGTCATGTGTTGTCAAATTTTAAATGTTAAAATTACCGCAGGTGCACGGGTTATTGAAATATAACGGGTGTAAGTACGGATCGAACACACAGAGATTTGGTCAATTTTTATAAACTATCGAATTTCCAACTAGACAAATGAGTGTATAGATATGATTGAGCTTTTAACTAAAACAAGAGAAAATTAAATAAATAACTACAAATGATAATATCAAATATGTAAGAAAATGAGGACGTTGGATCCATTTATCAATTTTAATTCAAGATCACGCATTAATTTAATCCCTTGCTCCTGAATTTATAAATTAAAATGCCCCGACTCTCATCATGTACATTTCAGAAAATGAATCAATGCATGTTACAAAATATTTTAACGTCTCTTGAAATAGATGCCTTGAATCAGTACTCCCTTAAATATATCAATTTTTAAGTTTTGACGTGTATTTAAGCATGAGATATCAAAACAATTTAATCTAAGCATAACCCATCAAAAATTATAACTTTAAGTTTTTAAAATATGATTTATCAAATAATTTCAGAGGTTTGAAACACACTCTCGTGTAGTTTTAAATGAATACCGAATTTTATTTTCAATTAATACACGTCAGGACCTAACACTGAATTAAATTAACATGCGAAAATTAATTAATCATGATAAACTTCACCTAATTCTAGACATTAAATTACTCACACATCATAATTGAAACCTAAATATAGCAACATGAGATAATAATTTTCATTAATGAACTTCAACTTACAAAATTTTGGATCTAAGACTTGAGTTCCAAAACACAATATTCTTCCCAAATTTGCATTAGAATAGTTTCACAAACACTCAAAACATACACGCAATGTATAATATTTTGGTGCTACAAAATTAAATTTGTCCCAAATTATATCCTTTTCTCTATTTTGGCTCTAAAAAAATCCTCCTAAAATGAAGACCAAAAGTCCCTTTTTATAGGTAAAAATTAAGGTTTAGGGGTATTATTAGTATTTTACAAAAGGATATTCTAATAAATAAAATAATAAAAAGGGTTATGTGTGAAGAATTATTTAAATTAGTAGGGTTGGCTACTGATAATAAAGGTGTGGGAGAAAATATTCTTTTTGGTTTCTTTCTAAAAAAAATGAAAAAGAAATGAAAAATAATGGAGTTTTTTAGAGGAAATAATAAAGAATTGAAATTAAGGGGTGTAAAGTTGAATTATTGGAACTTTGGAATTTGTTGGCTGAAGGAACATGCGCGGGTGGGGGCGGGTGGAGAGTGAATATGTGTGTGGTTTGGCCGTTGATCCTATAGCTATCGAGCAGCCACATGGTTCGCCTAGATGACGCCACGTGGTGCCTAGCTTTATTTATCAAAAAATGGGCGATACTCCCCTTGGGATCGAACTAGTAACCTCTCTGGGTTGCAAAACAAGCCACACCACTGAGCCACCATGTGTCTTAGTAAATAAAACTCACAAAAATATAAATGAGCCTTAGTAAATTCTTACCTTCCGATAATTACAGATCACACCCAAATCCTTGTAATTTCACATACGACCTCCAAATGACGAATCGCAAAAGCTGACATGACCCTCATTTTGATGTCGATAATATTTTAATAATGAATGGGTCACAATGTTTGACTTCGAATATAACCAGGGGTTTTGATTTTGATTTTCTTTCGATATTAAACTTTGCACAGTCATAACTTCTTCGTTTGAACTCCGATTCACATGCCATTTAAATCCATGCATCCCTTAATTCAAGGCCTATATTGATTCGTCTTGGTCTGAAATTAGTTATATAAATTTATCATTTTGCCCCCTAAAAGTGCATATGCATATCTTTCTTGCCCAATTTCCTTCTAAAATTCGCCATTTGCTTTGTAAACCCTGTTAATACTCAAAATAAATCTTGCACAAGCGATTATCAATGAATATTTAAGGTCGTGAGAATAAAATGAGCATGGAACTTTTAAAATTGAACTTATTAAATCGATTTCTATTTGAATCTTGCATTTTTCTTCTAAATAGTAAAAATGAATGTAAAAACTCGTTATTTATGATACAATGGGCTTAACAATGTTTAGTTTTGGGTATTAATATTACAAAATTATGCACTCATCAAATACCTCCAAACCTAAACTTTCCTAGTCCTCAAGAAAAACTAAAATTTTAACATCTAACTCACTTTCGTAGGAATCACGATTACACTTATCATGTGCAACAAGCCGTTAAACCCCTAGATTTTCCTAGTGAACGAGTTTTGTCTCATTAGGATTCGTAGTGAATATACTCACAAAATTCAAAAACTTGACTCAATTTACAAAAGACATCCCCAAACCTAAACTTTGCTAGTCCTCGAGCAAAACTAAAATTTTAAAATCTATCTCACTTGCGTAGGAATCACGACTGCACTTAGCATGTGCAACAAGCCGTTAAACCCTTATGTTGCCCTAGTGGACGAGTTTTGTCACGTGAGTGTTCGCTATAAATATACCCACAAAATTCAAAAACTTGACTCAGTTGACAAAAGACACACAGGTAATATAATCAAGTCTTAAATTCAAATTTCATAAATATAGTCCAAACTCATTTTTTAATCTCAACTTATGGTGCGTGTGTGCATAGCCAATATAATCGTCCAATTCTAAACAATTGATCATTAAGTTTCTTATCCAAATGTCCATTTTGATTCACATTCTCACGGGATGCGCTCACAAACGAACACTCGAAATTGGGTATTTTATCTCGATATATATGAATACAAGGGTAAATTCAACGAGTAAACTTCACATATACATTATGAAATAAGGACATTTTATGATGGATGATTATGATCTCATGATCGAAAAATCGATTACTTTTTAAAAACTTTGAATCACACCATATATCCTATTTATCTTCTCTCCATACTATAACTAACTTCATTTGAGATCAATTAGGACTTTCTTTTGGTTATATTGTAGGCTCGGGTTTAGGCTAAAAAGATGAGTTTTGGAGTTTCAAATTTTTTTAAGAATATAGAAGTTTCTTTGTATTTTGACTTGTAGGCACTTTTTCAACCTCCATTTTCTTTTTCTTTTTCTTTGCCAAACTCGCAAACTTTTTTCAGTTCAATTTTGCTTTTTTTTCTTTGTTCTCTTTTCTTCTTTCTTTTCACTCATTATTCTAATAAATATTCTTCTTTTTAGCCTTTTATCGTAAATTTACCCTGATATTCTCATAAATATGGGTATGGATTTTGGGTTTTCAATAAAAGGGTCGTTTTTATTTTTGGCACAAATGGGCTTGCAATAGAATAATGTAGAAAGGGATACATTTAGACTTTATATATATTTTTTTTTGTTTCAAAATAATGGCCTAAATTTATTTCTCGAGCTCTATCTAGTTATTTTGTGTCTCAAGTCAACTTACTAAGACATTTAGTGCTTAAAATTCACATTTTGACTTTGGGTTTTCAGTATTCGAACAAAGCAAAGAATTTGAGATCATCGATGAATTAAACACTGAAGGAAAGTTTGAGTTATCTAAACTCGAATTGATTTAAACTTTCAAAAATGATGAATGGCATGAAATATCTCACTGGGTTAAAATCTCCATATTTATTCATTACGCATAATAACTTTCTCCTCAATATCAATTTTCTATCAGATTAAATGGCAATGTGTCAAAAAATGAAAAAAAAAAGAATAATGGAGTTTTATGGAGGAAATAATAAAGAACTGAAATTAAGGGGTGTAAAGTTGAATTATTGAAACCTTGGAATCTGTTAGCTGAAGAAACACACAGGCGTGGGCGCATGTGGAAAGTGACTATACACGTGCTTTAGGCGTTGATCCTATGGCTACTGGCAGCCACGTGGTTCGCCCAGATGGCGCCACGTGGTACCCAAATTTGTTTAGCAAAAATGGTCGATGTTCCCCCTTGGGCTCAAACCATCAACCTTTCTGAGTTGCAAAGAAACCATACCACTGAGCCACCATGTGGCTCAGTAAATAAATCTCACAAAAATATAAATAAGCCTTTGTAAATTATTACTTTTCGATAACACACATCACACTTAAATCCTTGTAACTTTCACATACGACCTCCAAATGATGAACCATAAGAATCGACGTGACCTTAATTTTGATGTCAAAAATATTTTAATAATGAATGCGTCACGGGGTTTTATTTCGGGTATGGCCCGAGGCTTTGACTTTGATTTTCTCTTGGTTTCGAACTTTGCACAGTCATAACTTATTTATTTGAACTATGATTAACATGTCATTTGAACCTAGGCATCCCTTGATTCAAATCCCACAATTTTTGTGATTTGTTCGAGTCCGAAATTAGTCATCTGAATTTACCATTTTACCCCTAAAAGTGCATATGGGATTGATTTTACCCAATTTTCTTCGAGACTTCATTGTTTTCTTCGTAAACCCTATTAATACTCAAAATAAACCACTCACAATCGATTATCAATGAATATTTAAGGTTATGAGTAAAAAGTGAGCATGGGACTTTTAAAATTGCACTTATTAGTTTATTTTTATTTAATCTTGCATTTTTCTTCTAAATAGTAAAAACGAATGTAAAAACACGTTATTTATGATACAACGGGCCTAACAAGGTCTAGATTTAGGTACAAATAATACAAAATTATGCACTCATCAACATGGTCCACATGATCATTTGACTTCTCGTATTAAAAAGAGCACCGTGCAAGGCATGTAATTGATGTGACGCTCACGAGGAAGAATTTTACGGAACATCTAGTAGGAAAATACCTGGGTGGATCTCATTCGAAAAATGGAGAGAGGCTGCGTCACGATATAAAGCGGATAAAAAAAATTATGGTTAAAAACTAATCCTACAACTGGAAGAAAATTTGATTCCCGAGGGTGCTTTCACTTTGACTATGAGTGAGAAAAAGATCCTCTTAGACACGTTGTTTAATTGGAAGACTCCGAATGGTTATTTTGGTAATTTGCGTAGGGTTGTAATCTACAAAATAAATGGCCTAAAACAGTGCGAACCTCATGATTGGCACGTCATCATTCATTTAATCCCTCTAGTGTACCTTACTGTGAGCAAAAGTAGTAAACAAAACACACATTAAAGCTAGGAAAGCCACTTTAGCCAAGGAGATTAGTGTCTTGGAGAAGTATTTTCCTCTCTCATTCTTTGACATCAACGTCCACCTGCTTGTGCATTTATGCGATGAGGCTTTGTTGTGTGGACCCGTCGGGTATATCTAGATGTATCCTTTCGAGCAATTGATGAAAATCTTTAGAGACTACATTAAAAATGCACGATATATTAGAGGGTCAATTGTGAAAAGAATATAAAATAGCAGAATCATCATTATACGCCCAGGAACATATGTCGGGACAAGGGCTTAGAGGTTCAATCCTCGTAGAGAACGAGTGATTGAGGAACTTGACGAGTTTGAGGATGAATTGCCATTTGGGAACCCTAAAGATGTTAGACTCACCAATCTGCAATATAAGCAAGTAACTCGTTATTGTGACACCCCGCCTAATAAAAAATCGGGCGATCACTCATGTACCAAATTAAAACAGGAGTCGCATATGGTTCATTCGTAGCATCACTGTCCAAAACAAAATTAATTACTAATAACCTAGTAGGCTAGCGTTAAAATTTTATTTAACTAATATTTTAAACAAATTAAATCAATTAAAACATTCACGCAGTTTATGAATAAATGAAACTGAAATGAAATAAAAATAACCGAACACTCGGTTAAACAATATACAACAAAATCAAATCCGCATAAAAGGCAATAAAATAATAAATAAATGCAGTTGGGTTATTAGCCCGAATGTTTATATAGTACCTCTTATCTAGATTACAAGGATAGAAGTGTCTACAGTAAACCTACATGCATCCACAGCTGCTGCAGCAGACGTCTGACTCGAAGAAATCGTCATCCAGGCATTCCTGTGTCTGGACACCTATATATATAACAAAAGAGAGGAAAATATATAAACGGGTCAGAGCCCTAGTTGTAAAAATATTTTTGCAAGTGCATAAATGCTTCATTTATAAAAATATGTTTTATCTCATATTTACATAGGTATCGCACTCCCATGCGATACCCCTCACCTCTCTTTTAATAGTGCACACCTAACGTATCCCTCTAAACATCCTAGTCAAGCTACTCTGCCTAACTAATCCGTCACCCTCAAACTCTAAAAGTCTGAAGTAAACTTATTACTAAGGGCTAAACTTCTCTCCATTCCCAACACTACGCTAAATTCGTGCGTGGGGTGTCTCGCGAAGCGAAATCCAAACAAGGAACACCTCTGATACACTACTACTTGGCTGTGTTGTTCGTCGAGATCCATTAGACCCTCAGTACACAACATAAATAGGTATACTCATATAATTATATACATTATCATACTCACTTTTATATGCATATCATTATACACGTTCAGATATAATCTCCCGAAATGAGAATTAATCCTTTTTCATTTTTAACTCTTTACTCTAATAGAGATATATAATATCGTGTTCTCATGCACAAGTAATATACTATACACACAAGTATAATAACCATCCCGACGAGCTATAACTCGTGGATGTGGTCTCTCAATGTTATCATCTTCCAGGGCATCACTCACATACCATCCTAGGGACCAGCGGTCGGACTCAATATCACCGACATCGCGGTCATAAAATCACAAAATCTGGGAAGCGATCACAGTTCTTCCCCAAAAATGAGACGAAACATACCTACCACGTCTCACCTCAAATAAAAATCACACAATATAACAATAGACGCTATGACAAAGGGACTATACGCTCCCTGCTCCTCAAGTCAGGGGCCTCACCCACATCGCACAACTTTCCATGATAACATTAGAAGTGGTAGGCTTCACATATATATATATATATATATATATATATATATATATATATATATATATATATATATATATATATATATATATACATTTTTGTATCATATATTTTATATATACTTTAATCACATCGTATATATATATTCCACATTGTTCCTCAAATATATATATAAATGGCCATAATTGCTAATCACACGTAACGATGATCACTAATCCCAAAGATTCTCACAATTTATAATATTCAAGCATTCGCACACTCACGATACTAAGCCCAAAAGTATTCCCTCACTTGATAAATAATCAGTACCTTATTTCCGTAAAAATATTTATATAATTCTCCAACTATACCAATTTATCCCAGTAATCTCGTAGGATACTCAACTATAATCTACACTATTACATTGTCTATGCGCACAATTATGTGTGCCTAAATGCCCACTAAAATCATCCCAAGAAATATTCGTCAACAAACATCCTTAATTTAAATAGGTCGAGGATTCCATTTCCACGAATCCAAGGACTATATTTTATCAATTAATAACTTAAAGGTCCCCACTCTATTCTTGGGAAACCCTAACTCTCTAATTCCTCAATTTATTTATTTTCGTCCAAACCATTCCTTTTGTTGAACCCATTTTTTTTACACTATACAAATCCCAATTGTAACTCCCTCAATTGATTAGGAATACATTCCCCTAGGTGAATATTTATTTCCTCGAATAAATAAGCTAAAAACCATAAATGTGGGAATTTATCGCATTTAAATTAACTAAGCCAAAATTGCCCAAATAACTGTTTGATCGATCGATCGACCCTTGGCCATCGATCGATCGATCAAGCAGGGTAGCTTCTTCACCCCTGTTTTGGCCATTAACAAACCCACTAAGCTTTATACTCCTTATCCCAACCTTATTTGACATAACCAACAAATTATACACAAGGAAAATAGGTTCTAAACATCCTAGAACCAAGATTCAACAATTTAATTTAATTAATTCCTAAGTTTCTCCAATTTGATATTTCCCGTGTTTTACCCGTTAAACTTCCAAAAATCCCGTTTAATTCACGAAAACCCATCCCGAAAATCTTTAGGGTTTGTTATTACCAATTATGATATGAGATTTGTGCTCAAAATAAATAAAGCAAGTAAACACTTGCCCGGAGGACAAAATCCGACTTGTTTACTTACTCCCAAAAGTAAATATAACACCCATCAAAAATCATCTAATCCTTGAAAACTCCAAGAATTACTATTCACGATAACCTCTTAATTTCCAAAATTACACTTACTTATAAATTTGAATTATCCCCAAAAGTGGGGGATATTACATACTCCCTCCCTTACAACGGAATTTCGCCCTCGAAATTCAGATACAAACGATACTACTCACATTAACCTAGGATCATAAATCACTCCACCTCCTAATGCCTCAAAGTGGAATGGTACTAATTCGATGGCACTCAACCATACACTCGTTCGGTACCCACCTATCTCAAATTTTATACTATAACGCACTAAATCACTATGTGCTACAATACTACCTCGACATAAGGTGAATCTAATAACGTCACATCACACCATCGTTTCTAGTGCCACATATAGAGAAAACGAACCTATTTCCGCTGCTCTAACGTCTACATCAAGACATCTAATTTCCCTCAAAAAGGAAATTACTCTAATGCTCGACTACTCTCGCCAATCTCATCGCTTAACTTGAGCATGCTACTTCTTATTGCCCTATACAATTGGATAATCATGTACTCTACGACATTCCATCCAACACACTCCAAATCCATTTATAACTGCCTCACGGCATAATCTTCAACTTTATATACTACGCCTTTTCTATTTCAGGTGGTATTTAAAACCAACTTACTAAGGTGCCCATACATCTTTTTAACCCGTGCCTCTCCGCACAACTAACACAAACGTCCAACACATACACTATCTCTAAATAATGGGCCTTATTTCCTCAACGTAATACTCACACGTGGGTTTTCCTAACCCACAAAATTCAATTCTTCTCAAGGTTAATGAACCAATCTTCTTGTGATTTACTTACCACAATCTTCCTATATCTGCGCCACTAACTCTACTAGCCTTACTTCCTAAGAACCTTAAGATCGATGTGTTTCCTACACCCATAAAATGAGTACTATCCTAACTATGTCCCTAGTGTCCAATACCCCTCTCAACTTTCGACTTGTGCTCGGTTTCATGCGTGAGTCATCTCGCAAAGCGAAATCCAGATAAGGAATCCTCCCGTTACACTACTCCCTCGCATCGTCGGTCATCGAGATATAACGGCCTAAGGCACACCAGTGGGACATCCTAAGTCTTACCTCACTAACCTATTAACGCATTTCTACTATTCTATCCTTCCTCCTAGGCAAAAAGGAAAATTTAACTAATCGAGGCACCAATTCTCTACAAAAGAATTACGAACATCATACCCAAAACATACTTCCTCTAAATTTGCCTTTTCATTAAGGCCTGGCTATAAGCTTCAAATCAACTTCTCTAACTCCAACTTCCCCCATCAACTTGCAGTAAGAGAACCACTTTAGTGCTTTTCCATAGCACTTCCATCTCTAAGAATACCATCATCACACGGCTCTCAGTCCATAGTGTTTTATCCCCACTAGGTAAATCATTAACAAAACCAACATCCTTGCATCCCATAACATCTCTCCACTCCCGACGTCATTAAGGTTCATGCGGGGAGCGTCTCACAAAGCTAAATCCAAACAAGGAAGCCCTCTAATACACTACTACTTAACTTTTTCGGTCGTGGAGGTCTGTTATCTTCAAATATGCAACCGAGACCTATCCTCACTTTCAATAAAATGTGGTTTGAACTCCTATCTCTGCCCAGGAGTCACAGCATCAAGCGCTCGCACTAACACTAAGTCGTTGCGCAACCAATAATGATCTTAAACTCACAGATCAACAATAAGATCGACACGCACTCAAATCATGATAATGAAATATCTGCTCACCGAAGTTCCATCCATACATATAATAAAGGCGAACTCAGCCTGTATCCAGGTGAGATATCGCAACAACAACCCGTTCCAACCTGGAACGGCGGACACGATAGTCTTGCCATCATTAGCCTGCTATCGCTCCGAATAACGAATATCATATTCTACTCAAAATAACCCCATACTCGTATAACACACACAAGACGAGTAATACCAATCTGCTATAGACTCAGAATACTAACACTCTCTCTTCACCGCGAATGAAAGAAAATAGATTCCCGCTATCGCGAAAAAACACATAAATATATACAACATAACGTTATCGATACTATTTGTAAAATCGAATCACACACGAATCTAAGGATAATAAAACATTGTGACTCAATCTTGTCACACAGAACAAGCCTCCTTCAACTGAGGTGAAACTCATAACAACGTTCTTGCCAAAGGCCCTAGCTACTCCAAATGGTTCCTAGACATGGTACACTTGCCCTGACTGAACCAAAAATTACTTTAATCAATTTCCCCATCTGGACACCTTACTCTTGCCCTTTAACTCCCACTGGGAAATGACTAACTGTATGGTTCTACACTCCACATTACAACATTCCCCATCTCGGGTCACCCTGACCCTTTTAAGGTTATCGGTATCTTGGACTCCATAGCCGCGATTTTGACAATCACTTTACTAGTTCCTCTTAACTTCTTCATAAAAAGGAAACTCCACCACCGGCCTCAACAGACCTATTTCAATGCATTCCCCTTGTGGATGTCCACCAATGGGGTCCTCAAACATACACATTCTCCATAAGTGTTAGCAACACTTCTCTAGTGAGCCTATCATTCCTCGAAAGAACTCTCTCTTCATTATACTTACCTTGATTCTATACAAAGTTCACTTATCCATAACTTTCTTTATTCACTGTCGGCATCTGATCGATCCTTACGTGAATAATTTAAAACTGCATTCTTTTCCTTCCTAACCATCTAAAGGAATTTACGGTTACAACCGTCCGTGAGATTCCTCTACGAGCAACACATCCTGCTCCCCCGAATATGGTGACCACCATTCCAACCATTTCAATTGAGAACGTCACGTAATACTGATTTAAATTAAATTTCACAAATTTCTAATATAGCACACTTATTTAATTTCAGCCCCTAAACATGCATCTAATGTGCGTGTGTCAACCCATAAATAAATAAAGCATGTGACACAAAAATATGCTGAGACACAAATTTCAGGAAAAAAACCCTTTCGGGTAAAACCTTTATTTCACTATGAATATACAAGCCGCAACTTACAATTACATAGAGAAATCTGCAATGGATCAACGCGCAGCCAACCCACAAAGACACGCAGTCTTGAACTCAGCAAGAGAATACACGCAGCACAATCCAAGGACTCGCAGCCTAAACAATGAAGGAAGAACCGCAGCTCTCCTCAATTACACGCAGCCATAAAACTTTGTAGAGACTCCCTCAGCAATGACACGCAGCCCTCGGTTGCAAAGATCTCTCCACAAAGATGAACAACAACAAAGTTTGTGTTCTAGGGTTCCAAAAGATTCACAAAAGTAATTGGGATTTTTTGTGTCAATCAAAAAGATGTTTTGCACATCAAAAAGGTGAAGACTTAGAGTATTTTGGATTCTGAAAATCGTGTTGAAAAGTCTTAAAAAATAACTCCCCGAAGTTGGCTTTAAATAGGAAAACTTTGAGCCTAAAAAATCTGCAGCGAATCTGGCCGAATTTATCCTAGTCGGACCGGTCCGGTTCTGAGGCGGATCGGTCCGGTCAAGCGGATCGGTTCTTTTATTTTGGCATTCATCGGTTCGCTTGCGGTCCGGGGTATACTGGATCTGCAGCAAGCGGATCGGTCCGGTATGGGGCGGATCGGTCCGGTTTTCCCAAAAAAATAAAATCCTTTTAAAAGCATCATTTTGCTTTAAAAAACTTACTTCTTATTTTTATAAAAAACATTTTATAAAAATTTCCCAATACTAAATATGAACTTTAAGGAACGTAAAAACAAAATTTTACCAAGTTCATTCTCGCAGAGGCTGTGATATTGAAGATTCTTTGATATTCGGATCCGTTGATGTAGATGCGATCTTGAGTTTCTTCAACGGTGTAACGGCGTACGACATACAAATTGATAATGGACAAAAATGTCCTTACATCAATATTGCTCCTACGAGTGAAAAAAATTTCCTCAAATTTTCACATATGGGTATTTCCATACCCTTCTCTAAGTCAAAGCTTCTGAGCCTTCAACTTCCACTGAGTAATGCTACACGGCCTTCACATGAGTTAACTTCAAAGTATGTCCTTATAAAATACCCCTTTCAAACCCTTAGCTTCACCGGGTAATTCAACTTTAGTACCACTCTCTACTACAGCGGTACTTGGATACTTATAACCACTATACCCAAGTAGTCATTTCAACCATATTTGACAAAGGCCACAAGGAGAGTGACCTCTATTACGGTCCTAGTATCCAACTTCAACTAATTGTTCCAAATAAGTCTTGCCTTCTTCTACCCTTGCAATGGCCTTCTATGGTCGTCCTTCATTGATCAGCACATGAATCTCGAACGAGCACTCAAAAGATTACTAAAATCTTATAATATGGCAGGAGAACGAAATCTCACAAGAGGAATCAACAATCCTAATCATAAAGTTCTATATCAAATCGAGAGAAACGCTGAAAGCGTAGTACGTTCGCACAGAGTCCTAAGGACACTAGAACCTGATGCTCTGATACCATCTGTGACACACCGCCTAATAAAATACCAGGTGATCACTCCTGTACCAAATTAAAACATGAGTCGTATATGGTTCATTCTTAGCATCACTATCGAAAACAAAATTAATTACTAATAACCTATTAGGCTGGCATTAAAATTTTATTTAACTAATCTTTTAAACAAATTAAATCAATTAAAACATTCACACAGTTTATGAATAAATGAAACTGAGATGAAATAAAAATAACCGAACACTCGGTTTAACAATATACAACCAAATCGAATCCGCATAAAAGGCGATAAAAGAATAAATAATTGCAGTCGGGTTATTAGCTCGAATGTTTATACAGTACCTCCTATCTTGATTACAAGGATAGAAGTGTCTACAGTAAACCTGCATGCATCCACAGCTGCTGCAGCAGACGTCTGACTCAAAGGAATCGTCATCCAGGCATCCCTGTGTCTGGACACCTATATATATATATATATATAGCAAAAGAGAGTAAAATAGATAAACGGGTCAGAGCCCGAGTTGTAAAAATATTTTTGCAAGTGCATAAATGCTTCATTTATAAAAATATGTTTTATCTCATATTTACATAGGTATCGCACTCCCATGAGATACCCCTCACCTCTCTTCTAATAGTGCACACCTAACGTATCTCTCTAAACATCCTAGTCATGCTACTCTGCCTAACTAATCTGTCACCCCCAAACTCTAAAAGTCCTAAGTAAATTGAGTACTAAGGGCTAAACTTCTCTCCATTCCCAACACTGCGCTAAATTCGTTCGTGGGGTGTCTCGCGAAGCGAAATCCAAACAAGGAACCCCCCCCCCCCGATACACTACTACTTGGCAGTGTTGTTCGTCGAGATCCATTAGACCCTCAGTACACAACATAAATAGGTATACTCATATAATTATATACATTATCATACTCACTTTTATATGCATATCATTATACACGTCCGGATATAATCTCCCAGAATGAGAATTAATCCTTTCTCATTTTTATCTATTTACTCTAATAGATATATATAATATCTTGTTCTCATGCACAAGTAATATACTATACACACAAGTATAATAACCATCCCTACGAGCTATAACTCAAGGATGCGGTCTCTCAATGCTATCATCTTCTAGGGCGTCACTCACATACCATCCTAGGGACCAGCGGTCGGACTCAATATCACCGACATCGCGATCATAAAATCATAACGTCTAGCGGTCATAGTTTCTCCCCGAAAATGAGACAAAACATACCCACCACGTCTCACCCCAAATAAAAATCACACAATATAACAATGGACGCTATGACCTGGGGACTACACGCTCCTGCCTCAAGCGAGGGGCCTCACCCACATCGCGCAACTTCCCATGACATCATTAGAGGGGGTATGCTTCACACACACACACACACACACACACACACATATATATATATATATATATATATATATATATATATATATATATATATATATATATATATATATTCCACATTTTTCCTCAAATATATATATAAATGGCCATAATTGCCAATCACGCGTAACGATGATCACTAGTCCCAAAGATTCTCACAATTTATAATATTCAAGCATTCGCACACTCACAAAACTAATCTCAAAAGTATTCCCTCACTTGATAAATAATTTATACCTTATTTCCACATAAGGATATATATAATTCTCCAACTATACCAATTTGTCCCAGTAATCTCGTAGGATACTCAACTATAATAGACACTATTACGTTGTCTACGTGCACAATTATGTATGCCTAAATGCCCACTGAAATCATCCCAAGAAATATTTGTCACCAAACACCCTTAATTTAAATAGGTCATGTATTCCTTTTCCACGAATCCAAGGACTATATTTTGCCCAATTAATAACTTAGAGGTCCCCACTCTATTCTTGGGAAACCCCAACTCTCTAATTCCTCAATTTATTTATTTTCGTCCAAACCATTCCTTTTGGTGCACCCATTTTGTTTTACACTCTACAAATCCCAATTGTAATTCCCTCAATTGATTAGGAATACATTCCCCTAGGTGAATATTTATTTCCTCGAATAAATAAGATAAAAACCATAAATGTGGGTATTTATCCCATTTAAATTAACTAAGCCAAAATTGCCAAAATAATTGTTTGATCGATCGATCGACCCTAGGCCGTCAATCGATCGATCAAACAGGGTAGCTTCTTCTTCACCCCTGTTTTGGCCATTGACAAACCCACCAAGATTTATACTCCTCATCCCAACCTTATTTGACTACAACCAACTAATTATACCCAAGTAAAATAGGTTCTAAACATCCTAGAACCAAGATTCAACAATTTAATTCAATTAATTCCTAAGTTTCTCCAATTTGATATTTCCCGTGTTTTACCCGTTAAAATTCCGAAAGTCCCATTTGATTCACGAAAACCCATACCGAAAATCTTTAGGGTTTGTTATTACCAATTATGATATGAGATTTATGTTCAAAATAAATAAAGCAAGTAAACACTTGCCCGGAGGATAAAATTCGACGACCCCGAGTCGAATCCCGCGGAGTTTGGCCCAAAAATCCTCTTCCTCTCCTCTTTTCTCCTCCTCCTTTCTTCTCTTCTTCTTTTCTCTCTTTTTCTTTCCTTTCTCCCACTCTCTCGTGTCTTATATAGGAGAGAATAAGGGTTTATCCCTTTAAACCCAAAAATGACTCGTTTACTCAATTACGAGTACCTATTAACCTAAAAATTCCCGGAGCCTAAACAATAACCCCGAACACTCTTCTATGACTATCTCGGCCATTTCGAAATCAACCGCACACTCGAAATCTCCATCTGAGGTACTTGATCACAATCCACTAATTAAATCCAACACAACTTGATGTGGGATTTCCCATAAAAATAATATCCTCTGTTGCTTTACCCAGTTGCGACATATAATTGAAATACTCCAACTTGTTTACATACTCCCAAAAGTAAATATAACACCCAACAAAAATCATCTAATCCTTGAAAACTCCAAGAATTACTATTCACGATAACCTCTTAATTTCCCAAATTACACTTACTTATAAATTAGAATTATCCCCAAATGTGGGGGGTATTACATACTCCCCCCCTTACAACGGAATTTTGCCCTCGAAATTCAGATACAAACGATACTACTCACGCTAACCTAGGATCATAAATCACTCCACCTCCTAATGCCTCAAAGTGGAATGGTACTAATTCGATGGCACTCAACCATACACTCGTTCGGTACCCACCTATCTCAAATTTTTTACTATAACGCACTAAATCCCTATATGCTACAATACTACCTCGACATAAGGTGACTCTAATAACGTCACATCACACCGTCCTTTCTAGTGCCACAGATAGAGAAAATGAGCCTATTGCCGCCGCTCTAACGTCTACATCAGTACATCTAATTTCCCTCAAAAAGGATATTACTCTAACGCTCGACTACTCTTGTCAGTCTCATCGCTTAACTTGAGCATGCTACTTCTTATTGCCCTATATAATTGGATTATCGTGTACTCTACGGCATTCCATCCAACACACTCCAAATCCATTTATGACTGCCTCACGACATAATCTTCAACTTTATATACTACGCCTTTTCTATTTCAGGCGGTATTTAAAACCAACTTACTAATGTGCCCATACATCTTTTTAACCCGTGCCTCTCCGCACAACTAACACAAATGTCCAACACGTACACTCTCTCTAAATAATGGGCTTTATTTCCTCGGCGTAATACTGACACGTAGATTTTCCTAACCCGCAAAATTCAATTCTTCTCAAGGTTAATGAACCAATCTTTTTGTGGTTTACTTCCCACAATCTTCCTATATCGGCGCCACTAACTCTACTAGACTTACTTTCTAATAACCTTAAGATCGATGTGTTTCACCCATAAAATGAGTACTATCCTAACTATGTCCCTAGTGTCCAAGACCCCTCTCAAATTCTGACTTGTGCTCAGTTTCATGCGTGGGACATCTCGTAAAGCGAAATCCAGACAAGGAATCCTCCTGTTACACTACTCCCTCGCATCGTCGGTCATCGAGATATAACGGCTTAAGGCACACCAGTGGGACATCCTAAGTCTTACCTCACTAACCTATTAACGCATTTCTACTATTCTATCCTTTCTCCTAGGCGATAAGGAAAATCTAACTAATCGAGGCACCAATTCTCTACAAAAGCGTTACGAATATCATACACAAAACATACTTCCTCCAAAATTTGCCTCTTCATTAAGGCCTGGCTATAAGCTTCAAATCAACTTCTCTAACTCTAGCTTCCCCCATCAACTTGCAGTAAGAGAACCACTTTAGTGCTTTTCCATAGCACTACCATCTCTAAGCATGCCATCATCACACGGCTCTCATTTCATAGTGTTTTCTCCCCCCTAGGTAACTCATTAACAAAACAAACATCCTTGCATGCCATAACATCTCTCCACTCCCGACGTCGTTAAGGTTCATGCGTAGAGCGTCTCGCTACTACTTAACTTTGTCAGTCGTGGAGGTCTGTTAGCTTCCAATATGCAACCGAGACCTATCCCCTATTTTAACAAAATATGGTCTGAACTCCTATCTCTACCCAGGAGTCACAGCATCAAGCGCTCTCACTAACACTAAGTCGTTGCACAACAAATAATGAGCTTAAACTCACAAATTAACAATAAGGTCGACACGCACTCGAATCATGATAATGATATATCTGCTCAGTTAAGTTCCATCCATACATATAATAAAGGCGAACTCAGCCTATATCCAGGTGAGATATCATAATAACAACCAGTTCCACCCTTGAACCGCGGATACGATAGTCTTGCCATCATTAGCCTGCTATCGCTCCGAACAACGAATATCATATTCTACTCAAAATAACCCCATACTCGTATAACACACACAAGACGAGTAATACCAATATGTTATAGACTCAAAATACTAACACCCGCTCTTCACCGCGAATGAAAGAAAATAGATTCCCGCTATCACGTAAAAACACATAAACTTATACAACAAAACGTTATCGATACTATTTGTAAACTCGAATCACACACGAATCTAGGGCTAATAAAAAACTGTGACTCAATCTTGTCACACAGAACAAGCCTCCTTCAACTAAGGTGAAACTCATAACAACGTTCTTGCCAAAGGCCCTAGCTACTCCAAATGGTTCCTGGACATGGTACACTTTCCCTAACTGAACCAAAAATTACTTTAATCAATGCCCCATATGGATACCTTACTCTTGACCTTTAACTCCCACTGCGCAATGACTAACCGTATGGTTCTACACTCCACATTACAACATTCCCCATCTCGGGTCACCCTGACCCTTTTAAGGTTATCAGTATCTTGGACTCCATAGCCGCGATTCTGGTAATCACTTTACTAGTTCCTCTTAACTTCTTCATAAAAAGGAAACTCCACCACCGGCCTCAACATCTCTATTTCAACGAATTTCATAGGTGGATGTCCACCAATGGGGTCCTCGAACACACACATTCTCCATAACTGTTAGCAACACTTCTCTAGTGAGCCGATCATTCCTCGGAAGAAATCTCTCTTCATTGTACTTACCTTGATTCATTACAAAGTTCACTTATCCATAACTTTCTTTATTCACTGTCGGCCTCTGATCGATCCTTACGTGAATAATTTAAAACTGCAATCTTTTCCTTCCTAACCATCTAAAGGAATTTACGGTTAAAATCGTCTGTGAGATTCCTCTACGACCAACACATCCTGCTCCCCCGAATATGGTGACCACCATTCCCACCATTTCAATATTGCTCCTACGAGTGAAAAAAAATTCCTCAAATTTTCACATCTGGGTATTTCCATACCCTTCTCTAAGTCAAAGCTTCTGAGCCTCCTAATTCCACCGAGTAATGCTACACTGCCTTCACATGAGTTAACTTCAAAGTATGGTCCTTATCAAAGACCCCTTTCAAACCCTTAGCTTCACCGGGAAATTCGACTTTAGTACCACTCTCTACTACAGCGTTACTTGGATACTTATAACCACTATACCCTAGTAGTAATTTCAACCATCTTTGACAAAGGCCACAAGGAGAGTGACCTCTACTACGGTCTTAGTATCCAACTTCAACTAACCGTTCCAAATAAGTCTTGCCTTCTGCTACCCCCGCAATGGCCTTCTGTGGTCGTCCTTTATTGATTAGCACACGAATCTCGAACGAGCACGCAAAAGATTACTATAATCTTATAATATGGCAGGAGAACGAAATCTCACAAGAGGAATCAACAATCCTAATCATAAGGCTCTATATCAAATAGAGAGAAACGCTGAAAGCATAGTACGTTCGCACAGATTCCTAAGGACACTAAAACCTGATGCTCTGATACCATCTGTGCCACCCCGCCTAATAAAATACCAGATGATCACTCCTGTACCAAATTAAAATAGGAGTCGCATATGGTCCATTCATTGCATCAATGTCGAAAATCAAATTAAATACTAATAACCTATTAGGCTGGCATTAAAATTTTATTTAACTAATCTTTTAAACAAATTAAATCAATTAAAACATTCACATAGTTTAGGAATAAATGAAACTGAGATGAAATAAAAATAACCGAACACTCGGTTTAACAATTTACAACCAAATCGAATCCGCATAAAAGGCGATAAAAGAATAAATAAATGCAGTTGGGTTATTAGCCCGGATGTTTATATAGTACCTCCTATTTGGATTACAAGGATAGAAGCGTCTACAGTAAACCTGCATGCATCCACAGCTGCTGCAGCAGACGTCTGACTCAAAGGAATCGTCATCCAGGCATCCCTGTGTCTGGACACCTATATATATATATATATATATATATATATATATATATATATATATAAACATATATAGCAAAAGAGAGGAAAATAGATAAACAGGTCAGAGCCCAAGTTGTGAAAATATTTTTGCAAGTGCATAAATGCTTTATTTATAAAAATATGTTTTATCTCATATTTAAATTGGTATCGCACTCCTATGAGATACCCCTCACCTCTCTTCTAATAGTGCACATCTAACGTATCCCTCTAAACATCCTAGTCAAACTACTTTACCTAACTAATATGTCACCCCCAAACTCTAAAAGTCCTAAGTAAATTGAGTACTAAGGGCTAAACTTCTCTCCATTCCCAACACTGCGCTAAATTTGTTCGTGGGGTGTCTCGCGAAGCGAAATCCAAACATGGAATCCCCCCGATACACTACTACTTGCCAGTGTTGTTCTTCGAGACCCTCAGTACACAACATAACTAGGTATACTCATATAATTATATACATTATCATACTCACTTTTATATGCATATCATTATACACGTCCGGATATAATCTCCCAGAATGAAAATTAATCCTTTCTCATTTTTATCTCTTTACTCTAATAGAGATATATAATATCTTGTTCTCATGCACAAGTAATATACTATATACACAAGTATAATAACCATCCCTACGAGCTATAACTCGAGGATGCGGTCTCTCTATTGATATCATCTTCCAGGTCATCACTCACATACCATCCTGGGGACCAGCGGTCGGACTCAATATCACCGACATCGCGGTCATAAAATCCCAATGTCTGGGAAGAGGTCATAGTTCCTCACCGAAAATGAGACAAAACATACCCACCACGTCTCACCCCAAATAAAAATCACACAATAAAACAATGGACGCTATGACCTGGGGACTATACGCTCCTGCTCCTCAAGCCAGGGGTCTCACCCACATCGCACAACTTCCCATGATAGCATTAGAGGGGGTATTATTCATATATATATATATACACCATCCACACATAGATATATATACATTTCTGTATCATTTATTGTATATATACTTTAATCACATCGTATATATATATTCCACATTTTTCCTCAAATAAATATATAAATGGCCATAATTGCCAATCACAAGTAACGATGATCACTAATCCCAAAGATTCTCACAATTTATAATATTCAAGCATTCTCACACTCATGATACTAAGCCCAAAATTATTCCCTCACTTGATAAATAATTTGTACCTTATTTTCGCATAAGGATTTATATAATTCTCCAATGATACCAATTTATCCCTGTAATCTTGTAGGATACTCAACTATAATTGACACTACGACGTTGTCTACGTGCACAATTATGTATGCCCCAACTCTCTAATTCATCAATTTATAACTTAGAGGTCCCCACTCTATTCTTGGGAAACCCCAACTCTCTAATTCCTCAATTTATTTATTTTCGTCCAAACCATTCCTTTTGCTTCACCCATTTTTTTTTTACACTCTACAAATCCCAATTGTAACTCGCTCAATTGATTAGGAATACATTCCCCTAGGTGAATATTTATTTCCTCTTATAAATAAGCTAAAAACCATAAATGTGGGAATTTATCCCATTTAAATTAAGTAAGCCAAAATTTCCAAAATAGTTGTTTGATCGATCGATCGATCCTTGGCCGTCAATCGATCGATCAAGCGGGACAGGTTCTACTTCACCCCTGTTTCGGCCATTAACAAACCCACCAAGCTTTATACTCCTTCTCCCAACCTTATTTGACTACAACCAATTATACACAAGGAAAATAGCTTCTAAACATCCTAGAACCAAGATTCAACAATTTTATTCAATTAATTCCTAAGTTTCTCCAATTTGATATTTCCCGTGTTTTACCCGTTAAACTTTCGAAAATCCCGTTTGATTCACGAAAACCCATCCCAAAAATATTTATGGTTTGTTATTACCAATTATGATATGAGATTTATGCTCAAAATAAATAAAGCAAGTAAACACTTTCCTGGAGGATAAAATCCGACGACCCCAAGTCGAATCTCGCGGAGTTTGGCCCAGAAATCCTCTTCCTCTCCTCTTTTCTCCTCCTCCTTTATTCTCTTCTTCTTTTCTCTCTTTTTCTTTCCTTTCTCCCACTCTCTCGTGTCTTATATAGGAGAGAATAAGGGTTTATCCCTTTAAACCCAAAAATGACTCGTTTACTCAATTACGAGTACCTATTAACCTAAAAACTCCCAGAGCCTAAACAATACCCCTGAATACTCTTCTCTAACTACTCGGACATTCCGAAATCAACCCCACACTCGAAATCTCCATCTGAGGTACTTGATCGCAATCCACTAATTAAACCCAACACAACTTGATGGGGGATTTCCCATAAAAATAATATCCTCTGTCGCTTTACCAAACTGCGACATATAATTGAAATACTCCAACTTGTTTACTTACTCCCAAAAGCAAATATAAAACCCATCAAAAATCATCTAATCCTTGAAAACTCCAAGAATTACTATTCACCATAACCTCTTAATTTCCCAAATTATACTTACTTATAAATTTTAATTATCCCCAAAAGTGCAGGGTATTACAGATATGTCTTCGAATCCCAAGATGAAGTTGAAGATTGGAGAGAGTAAGTAACTATATATATAACTTATTTTTATTTGATTACTTGTATTCTCTATATTACCATGTAAACTCTAAAATTTTATGAACACATTTAGGAAGTAAGAGCGCGAAATGGCCAGAAATTAGAAGAGGTGTAATTTTAGGGCATGTGTATCAAAAGAGGTAATTCCAACCTCTTTTGTTACGGTTATTTATGTATGTGTTGTATAATATGCCCCAATACAAATCCATTAAAAATGCATCTTTTGGAGAAATGTGATTTATTATTTAAGGCTTTTACACCTAGCGAAAGGTCCTAGTTTTCGTGTGAATGAGTATAAAAAATTTTGCATCAATGGTTTTGATTTCATCTCATACCCGTGCAAGGAAAAACTATTGACGCAAAATAGCGAAATATCAATTTTTGCCTTAACTTCTTGTGTACCTAGCAAAAGAGATAAAAATCCAAAGGATACAATGTTGACTTATTATAAGATTACCCAATAATTCTTGGAACTAGATTACTTAGACTTTAAAGAAATCTTCTTCTAGTGTGAATGGGTGAAGGTGGAGGACACTATGAATGGTTGTAAAGTTGATACTCCCTCAAAAATTATAATGGTAGATTAATCTAAGATGAAGAGTAACGATCTCTTGATCGACGAGTTTTTTATTCGTGCCTTTCAAAATGTCAAGAAGGTATTATACTCTAAGTGTATAAACAGTGATAATTGTTCTATTGTTATGCATGCACCGAAGGGTTTGACTACTCAAGAAGACAGATTAAGGGCTCTAAAAGAGTTCCAGTCTGCTCTTGATGACAATCCTAATTTGGCCATTCTTTTAGTGGATTTAGACGAAGATTGAGTTTCAAAACATTATATTATTGTCATTTAGTTAACTCTTGTATGAGAAACCTATTTGTATCGTATGTATTGGAATAACCCTCATATTTAATTACATGTATGTATTATTTACTCATATATTCAGTTCACTTACACTTGCTTCTCCATTTCAATATTTTCCAAAATATCATTATATATATCTTCTTAACTTTTGAATGCGGCACTGATAACAAACCGCCAATAAGAGGTAACTACACAAATGGTCATAAATTCTGTTAATGTTCAATATATGTGTGGTTACCTAGATTGTTGGTTTGTGTTATGTGATGTTCACCGAGACACGAGGCATCAAAGTCTCTTATTGGTTACACTAATTCTATTTTCTTATATTATTCAATTTTTAGCTTGTATCACCAATCGCACTCTTTTTATTATCATATATACATTCACATATATTTTCATAAATAAAAAAAATCCAAAAATGGGGACTATACTACAACTTCCAATTTAGAGTGTTCTCACATTTTTTTTACACTTTCAATACATTTCACATATATTTTAATAAATATAAAAAGATACCCTAGATTCGGATTATGGTTGAGGCCCTAACCTTGTTTATCTTACGAATTACGTGGACTTTGATGCTATTTTTTATTATGTAGGTGTTCCAAAGTTGTTTTGGGATTCAACTCCTTTGTTATTTACCATTTCAAATATTTTGAAGTCTTGTTTGCAGGCCTAATTGAAGAAGGAACATTTTGAAGTCTTATTTTGTAAAGGAAACAATCACTACATTGGATTACAATTAGGATATTGCGATGTTATTATCATATTCATGCAAATATGCGTTGCATTATTCTTTATGTTGAATAATTTTATAGTTGTAGTTATTAATTTGTGTTGTATTATTATTTTTTGATTTATGGATGATGTAGTTGCTAAATATTTATTTTTGAAAATGTAAACAGGTTTGAAAAATGTTTAGGTTTTTTGGGATGCATAAAATTAATTTTTTTAATTTGGTCACGATTTTGGATCGTGACCAAAACTGTGAAAAAATTATAAATAATAATATCTGGTCATGGTTAAGAAGCGTTACCAAATATTTTTTTTTTTTAATTTAGTGTTAGTGTTGGTCACGGTTCAAAATTGTGACCCTTAGCGTGATAATTTTAAAACATAAAATATTTAGTCACGGTTCAAAGTCGTAACTCAATTTTGAATGGTCACACTGGGGGTCATGATTTTGGACCATGTCAAGTCATATAATATTGATTTTACCCATTGGACCGTGACCCCCATTTGGAATCACAGTTTTGGACCATGTCCCACAATTTTGTCACCCTCAATATGGTCATGATTCAAAACTGTGACCTATATGCTTCGACGACATTGGTTGTAGACAAAAAGTGGCGGTGGTTGTGTAATGTTCTTCAACTGTCAGCGCTCTCCTCGAAGGATATGGTGGAAAAGAGTTTATATTCGATCATAGTATCGTGTAGTTGTAAGTCTTTATCTTTTAGTTGTAATACTCTACCATAGTATATTTATCATTCTTTCGCCTCAAATTTTTTTCTTTGTGGGTTTTTTCTTGTATGCCTTGGTGTTGTGCTATATTGTTTATCTTTTTCACACTTAGATTAAATCACCTAATATCTAAGATGAAATTTGGTGTAATCTATTTGGTAAATAATTGATCACGTAGACTTTAGGCTTTGTCATATTTTTCATAATTTAATTTAAAATAAAATCATTACCTTATCCTGATAATATTTTTTAAATTCGATAGTTGCTCTTAGATTTCGCTTTTCTCCAACTATTTAAGTTTTTTATATCTCTACAAACTCACTCTCAATATGCCCTCGTGGCGGATCTAGAATTTTAGTCCAATGGGACAT
This sequence comes from Sambucus nigra, assembly GCA_949130495.1. Classification (NCBI taxonomy): domain Eukaryota; kingdom Viridiplantae; phylum Streptophyta; class Magnoliopsida; order Dipsacales; family Adoxaceae; genus Sambucus; species Sambucus nigra. The sequence goes on along the minus strand of OX422207.1, from coordinate 300,174,888 downwards.
AAATATGAGGGGGGAAGTTTTTCACATGTTATATCAACATGACTCGAACTCGGCACGCTTTAGGAGGTTAAATTGAGTAGTTAAAATGCACGCAAATATTATTAGTTATGAACATTACGTGAAATACATGACAAATATAATCTAATTCAAAATCCACAACTGAATTCAATTGAAACGCCCTAAACATATTTTTGTGTTTTGTAATCTAACTACAAAATAAATAAACTAGGGCCAAACAAACAAACCCTACAAATTAAATTAAATCAAACATCAAGTCTTTTGCACATAAGTACTATATGAACAATTTTTCATTATATAAATACTATTGACTTTTCAACCTTTAAATAAGTCCTATTCTTTATTTTTTGGACTTTTATTTGACATAAATATCCTTTATATCCAACTTATCCGTAATTGGTGGGACAAAAACTTCCAAGCGGTTACAACTTTTTTTTCCTTTTTCAAACTTCAAATTCTTATAACTTTTTATTGAGAAATCCATTTTTCACAAAATTGATATATTTGAAATATGTGCAACGATATCTATCAAACAAGATCCTTGGTCACTATAAAAATATGAAGAAAAAAATATTAACACAATACATAATTACTATCTTCACCAAAAAAGATGAATCCATTTTATATCTAGAACGTTTTCACAGACAGTAAATATTTACTATACTAATATTAAATAAGAAAGTAAATATTTACTATATGCATAAAATGAAGTAAATAAGTCATATTTAATTTTTAATTTTTAATTTTTAATATTTTATATTTAATATGGATCTTGTTTTATAGGGCTCGATTAGTAGTTTTTCAAAATATCAATTTCACAAAATTTGGATTTGTATATCGAAAGTTATGGTTTTTAAAAATTTGAAAGGAAAAAAAATGTAACTACCAATTTAAATTTAAGGAGAATATAAGGAGAGGGGTATCTTGGTAAGAAAAAATTCGTAAATTCAAAAATAGGACTTGTCTAATAGAAAAAGGGTTGTAGGGCCTCTGTAATCATAAACACTCAGAATATGACCCTTATATAATAAACCGTAGATAATACTAATAATGAAAAATAATTTTACAATTCAATTTGTCTCGAAACAAACCCAAATATTATGTCAGGCGTAAATCTATCACTAAAGAAATAACAAACCTAAATTAATTTTAGATTAAATTTAACACAAATAACTAACTTCTACTTTAAAATAATAAATAATATTAATAAATCTACAATCTTTATCCTTATTAATTACCATTGATAATAAATAAACTAAAACATATCATGAGTATAACTATTCATTATTATTTAAATATATATTTTACATATTGTATACCAATGTCAAATGAACAATTCTGAATAAAAACAAGTAAATATGTATATATTGGAACACAAGGCCCCCAAATTTAAAATTCTTTAAACTTAATGTGATGGTTCAAGAAAATTATAAATTTTCAAAAAATATTTAATTTTCTTTACTTTCAAAGCACAATGAAAACATGAAAAATTAAATTAAACATAAAAGTGAAATTAAACTACACCAACATTTTAATTTCAACTTAAACAAACATTAATCCAATTCAAGTTAAACTTGCATTTTATCAAAATAAATTAATTATCACTTGAATTAAATTAATTAAACAATTACTCAAACTTAATTAGAACCAAAATAAACAATATGTGATTTAAACCGAACTTTATCTTGAATTAACCTAAGCAGGCATTCAACGTGATTTTTGCAAGATAAATATTAAACCAATCACACTACAAGCCGATGCACGAGGAAAATCCAAATGAAAAAAACCTCGAACGTCCCTGGCCTAACAAATTTACTAGATATGGTTTTACAGTTACAAGACAAAAGACTTACTAAACTCGACTTGACTCCCTTCAAGCCCTGACGCTTCTTCTTGCAAATACCTCCATCTAGCAAATAACTCCGGAGTCCACCGGAATCTTGGAGTCTACCAATAGAGGCACAACCCATCGTCAACCACACATGGTGCATTTCACCATGTGAGAACATCGCAGCGAAATAAATGTCTTCATTTTGAGGGTAGTTGATAACTAAAGAAATTGGTTGCTTTATTGTATTTTTCGGTCGTTGCGGCATTTCCTCTATCCATCAAAAATATTCACAAACCTATAAAAGTAGAACAAAACTAGAATATAGCGATAAGTGAGGTATCAATCCACATCTAAGGGTGAAACACAAAATTTGGAGAGGACATATATAGATTCATTTGCATTTTATTATATTTTTCTATTTTTGCTTTTTATAGTTTTATGGATTTTTCAAGGGATTATTAATTAACTAACTATAAAAATATGAGGTAAACAAAATTGTGCTAAAAAGTAAACTAACTAAATTGGACTCATGAGGGCTTTAAAATACATCCCATGAATGGGAGATTAGCCCTCAATAATCATCATCCAAAAAATAAAAATAAAAATATACAAAAAAAGAGCATGTGAGGATTAAACTAAAAGTAATCAAGAGGAGGAGACCAAACCCATTTAAGCCTTGAATTGGAATGGAATCATCAATTATATCAACAATCTCTCAATTAAAATTCCTCACTCATGTATTTATTGAATCTAAAATAAGAAATAAAAAATAAAAATAAAAAGGATAGTGGATGAATTCATAATGGACAATTAAATAATAAAAGCGATTTGCTAAAAATGCAAATCCTAACATTATAAAATTGTACACTAGAACTCATCCAAAGAAATAAATTTCAGATCATTACTTTATATTGAGATAATTGCTAAAAATGCAAAATCTCAACATAAAGGAATCGGTTAGAATTTACCTCCCATAAGGGATGAATTCAACTACATCAATCTATTTTAAAATAATTGCTAAAAATGCAAAAATTCATTATATAGGGTGGGGTTGAATTTATCCTAGAGATAAATTTCACTACACACTTCTATATTGAGATATTTTCAATAAATGCAAATATTCAACATAGAGGGGTGGAGAGAATTTTAGCACACAAAGCTTAAAAACTAATTTGGAGATCTCTTTAAAATAGCCTAAGTCTTCAATTTATATGGTGCACATGGAGGCTAGGGGTAAATTGGATAGTTGACATGAATGTACATGGAAATGGTGAGAGGAGCAAGTGGGTTGAGAGGATATAAAAATATGATATGGGTGAGGATATTTTGGGGTTTTAATTGTGCATGTGGGAAGTGGGGGTTTAAGGGTATATTGGGTAAATGGGGGGTAAATGGTTTAAATGGGTTTTAACACCTGTGGCTTTATTTTACTTTTGGTCTTGGCTTGAAAGCAATTGAAAAAAAATCGTGTAAGAGGCTTTTTGGAAGAAATGGGTATAGGGCATAAGGGGGTATCCAGGTTTGAACACGAGTTTTAAAATGGAGATGGTTTCGACTGGGTTTTGGGTTTAGAGGTGCGGGGCAGGTACAGGGTTGAGCTGGACGCGGGTTGAGGTTGCACAGGCAGGGGTTCGGAGCTCCGGGTTCTCTCGCCGGAGGTGGGTCGAAAATGGGCCGCGACGGAGGTGGTCGGATTGGAGAGGAGGTCGCCGATTTTGAATTTCACGGGTTCCGAGCAGGGGGGGTTCCGATTTATGGGTATATCTGGTTGAAATAGGTATTTTTATTGGTGGTTATGGAGGTTAGATGGGGTTTTATGGTCGGAAGAGGATGAGAGAAGATGGAGGTTGGGTTCGTTTTTTGTTATGGTGGGAAGAGAGAGAGTGGGGGGAGGTTGAAGATGAAGGTAGGGGTGATAAGGTGTGTGTGGGTGTAGGGTAATTAGATGTGGGTGAGTGAGTAAGATTGTGTGTATGTGAGTGTGTATGGTATTGGGGTGTGAGAGTTTGTGTGTGTGTTTAACTTATGACCCCTAAAAAAAATAATAATAATTTAACTAAACTAAAAAAAAATCAACTAAAAAAAATGACACAACACGACACACTATACAAACTCTAAAAAAACTAAACACAACTAAAATAAAAATAATAAAATAAAAACTAATAAAAAATGAAATAATAATAAACTAACTAAAAGCTAAGAAAATAAAATAAAATATAAAAACTAATACATGACGCGCTAAAAATATAAAAATCCTAAAAATATATACATGACTCAATAAAATAAAATAATAAAATAAACCCTAAAAATAAAATGACACAAATAAAATAAAATGGACAAACTAAGCACACACGGTTCGGGACAGGTTAAGGTCGGTTTAGGGTAGGATAGGGTACGGGACAAGAGTAATTAGCTCCATAATCCGCACAATTTCCTTGAAATACACGTTCGAACACCGCAACGTGCATTCGACCAACAAAATTGACAATAAAGCGCATAAGATCCAAATTGTCGTGAATTAGCAACTACTACGTCTATGCGGGGTATAAAATGTACACTTTTGGGTGCTTATCACACCACCCCCAAACAGAGCGTTGCTAGTCCTCGAGCAATAAGATAGAGAGAAAGAGAAAGATAAGTAACCAAAAGTGTACCACTTTCACGGGCACTTGCGATTGCACATAGCATGTACAACAAGCCTTTAAACCTATAGGTTTCCCTACAGGACGAGTTGTGTCTCGTGACGGTTTGCAGGGAATATACCCACAAAATTCTTTATTTAAAAGATTTATTGAAAAGCAGTTAATCTCTTATTAGACGTAGAATAATCGCACAATCCATCATATGAGAAATATTTTGAGAAATACAAGCTAGAATTGCAAAAAACGTAGCTAAGTAAATACACAAGGCACATCCTTCCTAGAACTCAACGTGTGTGTGGGAATCAGTCAAAATGGGTCGAGTATCATAAGAGTAATTCCTAGATAACCTTTTCGGAATCAACGCTTAAATCTCACGGATATATCTCTCTCAAACAAACTCTCAAGATTTGGGTTAGTGTATCGCTCTTGTGTGTGAGGAGGTGAGTAAATGTAAGCAAGTTTAAACGTCTCACACACACATAAGAAAGAACGAACAATTAGAAAGAAAAGTGATCTCATGAAAGAATGCTAATCACTATAGTGAGAACGTCGAGTTATTCACCACGTTGACTATCATTTGCCCGAACACCTAGGAGAAATAATGATGTTTATGGGTGAGGGGGAAATGAAATAGGATATGTGGGATGAGGTGAGGTGAGGTAGGATATGATGGAATGATGATATGATGGATGGATGGATGGTGGATATTTGAGAAGAGTGTATTACACTTTGACGAATAAATGTTTTTATTTCTTGACTGCAACTTTCTCTTTTTCTTCTTTTCCAAATACGCATCAATGTATGAGATAAATCTGCTAAAAATACAAATAACCCCAACATTGATTTGTATTTAATTTTTCTCCATTTGAATCGGCTTTGGGAGAGATATTTGCTAAAAATGCAAACACTCTCTTTGACGGACCTTCTCTTTTTTTACTTTGTTTTTTTTTCTTTTCTTTTCCAAATACGTATCAATGTCTGAGATAAATCTGCTAAAAATACAAATAATCCTAACATAAACTTGTATTTAATTTTTCTCCATCTGAATCGGCTTTGGGAGAGATATTCACTAAAAATGCAAACACTCTCTTTGACGGACCTTCTCCTTTTACTTTCAACACTCTTCCCTTTTTTCAAAAATGGTGGGTGGAAAATGGAATTGATATGGAAATGGGTTGGTATGATATGTGGTGATGATATGGAAAATGGAAGGTGTATGGATGTATGATAAAATGGAATTTGGTTAGTGTATGGATGAAAGTATGGTGATCGGGACAACTTCAAGACACGTGTTTCTTATAACTCGAAAGTGATGTCGTTTTCAATGATCAAGTCAAAATTTTAGTGAAGAATAATGAGATCTTACAATAATTAAAGTGCGGACCCAAACGAAGTTGAATCAACTAGTGACTCAGAGATTGCGTAAAACTCTGTGAAAGGTGAAAGGCACAAATCTCACAAGCTAAAGCCTCTACTAGTGATCCTTAAGGTTTTCTTGGGAATTGTAGTACTCCTCAACTCTAAACCGGAGTGACATGATAAGTGCATAAATTTTGTTGAGTCTAGAAATTCATGGTGCAACATGCCTTGGGATGTATTACATAAGCTATTTATAAAAGGAATATCCTCTAGCTTGATTCCTAGACTTTGAAAGATGGATGATTGAAATTTCACATCAATAAATGAGATGAAAGAAACTTCACGAAATTTAAAAAAATTAGGTTTTAAGATCAAAATTTTTCAAAAGAGGCACGATTTTGATAAAATTCCCCACCACCAAACAAAAAGGAACATCGTCCTTGATGTTAAGTAAAATGATTTTTAAAATTGAGAGCATAAGGTAGAAAAGAGATTACCCGAATCAACCGCTAATGAAATGGACAGATGAAGTCAAAATGTAACCTGAATAAGAAGTGAGAGAAGAAAAAAAATATGTACAAGTCCGTAACATGGTAAATCATTGGGTGATGTGACACACCACCCCCAAACAGGATGAGACTTATACAAGAAATCACTAGCTGCCTTCCGATAGCTCTAAGTTTAATGTCTTCATCCAGATTGATGGATCTCACCCTAAAGATAGGATCAAGGAAAGTGCGGGGCGGCAGAAAAAGTGGGTGATGAGAAACACCCCCCAACAAGACTAAAGCGTCAGTCTTGTTCGATAATTTGACAAAGGTGAGAGTGAAGAAACACCAATCACGGCCATATTTTTTATTTTCAAGGTGTTCCCTCTTCTTCTTTTTTTGTGTGGTTTTTGAATAATTTGAAAATGAAAGGAAATATTTTTGGGATTTTTAGAGAATGAAAGGAAGAAAATGTTTTTGGATTTTTTGGCAGAAAATAGTGGGAAAAAAATATATTTTTGAATTTTTTATAAAAATAAAGGAAGAAAATATAATTGGATTTTTTTTTTTTAAAGGTAGGAAAAAAATATTTTTGGATTTTTTATAAAATTAAAGGAAGTTTTTTTTTATTTTGTTTTTTTTGGAGAAAAATAAGGAAAGAAAATGTTTTTGGATTTTTTTTTGGAAGAAAAGACAGGGAAAAATATGGACTCATTGAATTTGGACGAACTAACTAAAACCCGACTACCGAAAAATAGAATTGGACACACACAAGTCAAGGATAAATCCTAACTAGCACATAGCCAATTTTTATCTTTAAATTTAATGAAAAGGTAGTCAAATTTTAATTAAGTCCGCGGGTGATAAAAATCACGGAATTTATCTTAGTGATCCCCTTTGCAAAAATGTTATCCTATTGGGCTACCTAGTTGATTGATTTTAAATTTAATGATAGCTAGGGTTGCACACAATGGTAAGTGAGTGAGTCGGGTGATGAAATTCCTTCTCGTGAGTGACCGGGTGTAGGTCTTATTCAATTAATTCATCACACCATTCGAAAATAAATGTGAGAATAAAATCAAGTAAGAGCACACAAAGCACACAAAAGAATTGACTCGCTAACAAGAGAGGCGCGATGGTTTAGAAATGTACCTCCCACGGCTTTTAGGTTGTGGGGTGCCGAAAAATTTGAGTCGACCGGGGGGAGATTACGTCAATCTCAGTTGACGCCGGGAGTCCTACCGACCCAAGGTAGAGATCCTTCTAAATCCTCGCCAATGGACGCCCTCTCTCTAACTTGTTCGGTTTCCCTATCACGTTGTCTTCGATTTTTACAATTTTTTTAAATGAAAAATAAAATAAAGGTGTCTCTATGCACTGCAATACAAGCCAAGAATAGAATAATCCTAATACAAGCCTTCTAAAAATATAAAAATGCTACAAAAAATAATATAGTGCGAAAAATAAATGAACTACAAGTTGAAATCCGCTCCGAGTGCATCATGCTCCCAAGAATTGCAGTGGCGCCATTTGATAACTATGCTTTTGTGTGTAGTTTTTCCCGGCAATGGCGCCATTTGATAAAAAGAACTTTTCGGTATATTATATTTTTCGGTCATTGCGGCAATTCCTCTATCCATCAAAAATCTTCACAAACCTATAAAAGTAGAATAAAACTAGAATATAGAGGTAAGTGAGGTATCAATCCACATCTAAGGGTGAAACATAAAATTTGGAGAGGAAATATATATATTCATTTGCATTTTATTATATTTTTCCATTTTTTATTTATATATTTTTTATGGATTTTTCAAGGGATTATTAATTAACTCACTATAAAAATATGAGGTAAACAAAATTGTGCTAAAAAGTAAACTAACTAAATTGGACTCATGAGGGCTTTAAAATACATCCCATGAATGGTAGATTAGCCCTCAATAATCATCATCCAAAAAATAAAAATAAAAGTATACAAAAAAAGAGCATGTGAGGATTAAACTAAAAGTAATCAAGAGGAGGAGATCAAGCCCATTTAAGCCTTGAATTGGAATGGGATCATCAATTATATCAACAATCTCTCAATTACAATTCCCCACTCATGTATTTATTGAATCTAAAATAAAAATAAAAAGGATAGTGGATGAATTCATAATGGACAATTAAATAATAAAAGAGATTTGCTAAAAATGCAAATCCTAACATTATAAAATTGTACATTACAGCTCATCCAAAGAAATAAATTCTAAATCATTACCGTAAAATACTTCTTAAGATAAATGCAACGTAAATACATTCACATGGTCATGAATCGTAAACTATTGAAAAAAATGGAATTACGTCATCAGAGCTTTCTAAAAGGGAACTTCGTATATATTAAAGTATGAACGGATTACAACTTATGCCAAAATTAAAACTTATTACTAAAGAGCCAAACATGATCTATCTCCTAGAAACAAATGTTATATTTAAAGGTATAACAAAAGAGATCCTTAAGCTAGATCTTCAACATAGTCCTTCTACACTCCGTCCTCCAGTCTAATTATTTCCTGAAAAATCGTTATTTATACAACATCAGCTAAAGCTGAATAAGATTTAATCTCCCGACATTCCAAGGTTTTCAGAAAATAGATACCTATTCAAGTCAAAAGAGAAGGCATATACATATGTGGATAGGAACTTGCAGTAAATAGATATATATTTTGAAATGATAGTATATATATGTCACAATTGGATAGCTCAGAATAAGAAGAATGCAACAAATCAAATGTGATATCTTTTTCTTTCGATCATATCATTTTAATGGCCAAGTACACTCTAATACTGTGTTCTTCTACCGTATTATACCCCGGTAGTTGAGGGTCAATCGAACTAGTTCATCACAATGGCCTATTTAGGGCACACCGGCGATAACCCAGCTGGGAAGGTCAGTCAGTAAAGGGGTCCCTTAGGCCGAATCTTATTTCCAATATTCAATCTCATTTCAATCAGTATGTCTATATGGAGAGATATAAACATATCACAAATGAATCAATCATCAGTATCAGATGCATTTTGAGAATAAAAGCATTTCACAAAATACATAGTTTGCATAATATCATACAATTTAAATGTGTAAGAAATGCCATAGAGTACTCACCTAAAATAGAGGCTCGAAAAATACAGATATTGAGTCTTGGATCACACGTTAATCTAATAAATACAATAAAGGTTTAATTACGTATTCGAAATAATGCTGAATTCTAAATATTGTATTTTAATCCTAAAACAACTTGCTGAAAAAGGTTACTAAAACCATTTTCTCAATTTTTAATATTCATTCATCGTATTTAAAGAATTCAATTCATAGTTATTCCTAATCAGTCGGTTCCCAGTAGAGATGGAGGGTCACAGGGGCACCACTTAAATACCATCTCATCTAGACAGAAAATTTCCGGATTTATTCCTAGTAGAGATGGAGGGTCACAGGGGAACCACTAAAATATCATCTCAACTAGACAGAATTTCACCGAGACTGACTTTGGAATTACTTAAATGAAATTCCTTAATAACGAGCAATTGTTTACAAAAATCATTTTAAAAAGCGTATATATATTTTTCAAACAAGTTGACATATTTTGAAACTAAAATCAATTTAGATTATTTCCAAATTTTAAGTTTTGATTAGTAAAGTCTTTACTGTATTTTACCAGCATAACTACTAAGTAAAGCTATAAAATACAAAATTAAAACTACAAAAATGCATTATAACATTTAAATAAAATCATACCTACGAAATGAGTTCTTTCTTCGAAATTATGGAACTCCTTCTTAAAATATTTTCCAAGCTTTCTATCACTCTTTCTTACTATAATTCTCAAGGAATCGGTGTGAGTTTCAAATGAACCCTAAGGCCCTATTTATAGGTTTCCAAAAGTATTACGGTGTTGACATGTGTCTAGGTGATCAAGCATTTACGGTGGCAAGTCATCGTTTGGGTGTCGCGTTCCAGGGTGGTCTTGCAGTCTTAACATCACCAAATGATGACAAGTGTTTTATCCTTCTCTCTGAAGACGACATGTGTAAGGAGGAGGTGACCAGCACGTGGTGGAAAGGTGATAAGGGTATAAGGATCATTTCACACATGAAGGGTATTTTGGTAATTTCACACTATATATTTTTAATATTTCTTAAAGGTCCTTGAAAATATTTTATTTACAAAATGTCCCTTTTATATTTTTATTTTAGTCCCTAAAGTTTCATAAAATTATATTTTCTACCCCAAAACTTATTATATACCTTAAGATATGTCATAAGACTTCGATTTGATCCTATTTACGATTGATTCTTCATATTTAAAAATGGGGTTTGTTATATTGATAGCCAATAACACCACATATCTAATAATACAACATTTATAAGATAGTAAGTAACACATGAGTGTAAAAACAAACTATATACATATGAGCACATAAAAGTGGGGTCATTACAATTACTTTATATTGAGATAATTGCCAAAAATACAAAATCTCAACATAAAGGAATGGGTTAGAATTTACCTCTCATAAGGGATGAATTCAACTACATCAATCTATTTTGAAATAATTCCTAAAAATGCAAAAATTCATTATAGAGGGGTGGGGTTGAATTTATCCTAGAGATAAATTACACTACACGCCTCTATATTGAGATATTTGCTAAAAATGCAAATACTCAACATAGAGGGATGGAGAGAATTTTATCACACAAAGCTTAAAAACTAATTTGGAGATCTCTTTAAAATGGATCAAGTCTTCAATTTATGTGGTGCACATGGAGGCTAGGGGTAAATTGGATAATTGACATGAGTGTGAATGGAAATGGTGAGAGGAGCATATGGGTTGAGAGGATATAAAAATCTGATATGGGTGAGGGTATTTTGGGGTTTTAATTGTGCATGTGGGAAGTGGGGGTTTAAGGGTACATTGGGTAAAGGGAGGTAAATGGTTTAAATGAGTTTTAACACATGTGTATTTGTTTTACTTTTGGTCTTGGATTGAAAGCAGGTGTCAAAAAATCGAGTAAGAGACTTTGTGGAAGAAATGGGTATGGGGCATAAGGGGGTATCCGAGTTTGAACACGGGTTTAAAAATGGAGATGGTTTAGACTGGGTTTCGGGTTTAGAGGTGCGAGGCAGGTACAGGGTTGAGCTGGACGCGGGTTGAGGTCGCGCAGGCAGGGGTTCGGAGCTCCGGGTTCTCTGGACGTAGGTGGTTCAAAAATGGGCCGCGGCGAAGGTGATTAGATTGGAGAGGAGGTCTTCGATTTCATATTTCACGGGTTTCGAGCAAGGGGTTTCCGTTTTATTAGTATATGTGGTTGAAATGGGTATTTTTGTTGGTGGTTATGGAGGTTAGATGGGGTTTATAGTGGGAAGAGGATGAGAGGAGATGGAGGTTGGGTTTGTTTTTGGTTATGGTGGAAAGAAAGAGAGTGGTGGGAGGTTGAAGATGAAGGTAGGGGTGATAAGGTGTGTGTGGGTGTAGGGTAATTAGATGTGGGTGAGTGAGTTAGATTGTGTGTATGTGAGTGTTTATGGTATTGGGGTGTGAGGGTTTGTGTGTGTGTTTAACTTATGACCCCTAAAAATAATAATAATAATTTAACTAAACTAAAAAAAATAAAAATCAACTAAAATAAAAATGACACGACACGACACGACACACTATACAAACTCTAAAAAAACTAAACACAACTAAAATAAAAACTAATAAAAAAATAAAATAAAAATAAACTAACTAAAATAAAAGAAAATATAAAAATTAATACACAACGCGCTAAAAATATACAAATCCTAAAAATATATACATGACTCAATAAAATAATAAAATAAACCTTAAAAATAAAATGACACAAATAAAATGAAATGGACAAACTAAACACACACGGTTCTGGACAGGTTTAGGTCAGTTTAGGGTAGACTAGGGTACAGGACAAGGGTAATTAGCTCCATAATCCGCACAATTGCCTTGAAATACACGTTCGAACACCACAATGTGCATTCGACCTACAAAATAGACAATAAAGTGCATAAGACCCAAACTATCGAGAATTAGCAACTAAAATACGTCTATTCAGGGTATAAAATGTACACTTTTGGGTGCTTATCAATAGTGAAGAAACCCAAACAATCTCCTTCAAATGATTGAGAATAAAATAGGTGTCAAACTATCTCCAAACAAATATATATATATATATATATATATATATATATATATATATATATATATATAGAGAGAGAGAGAGAGAGAGAGAGAACTTGGATAGAAACTAAATAAATATTTTGGGTGTAAAACACTTGGTTTTGTTCTAAAGATTAAGCATTTTTAACAAAAATCAAGGGAACTTTTTCTTGGAAAAATTAGGCTCTCAAAAACTCTCTAAGAGATGGAAAAAGTTGTGTAAAAAAAGTTGTTTCTCGCACTAGTTTTATCATGTAAAAGGTTAGTGGGAAAAGTGGGAAAGTGGAAAAAATTGGCAAAATAACTTCTCTCGCTAAAATCTCGTTCGAACAAGTTGGTTCGAACGAAACTTCTATCGAGAAAAGAGAAAAAAAGTTCTAAAATCTCCTTTTAAATCTCGTTCGAACGAGATTTCTAACAATATTTCAGGTCATGGTTCTAGATAATTTCAATACGAACGCGTGGCCGCCAATTTCGTGTTTTTATGATTTTTTTGGATTTGATATGATTTTTCTACGAAAGGTGTCCGAGAACAAAATCTTTAGAACTATGAATTCCAAAAAAAAATCACACAAAAATACTAACATCCAAATTAAATTTCCAAACTCATAATATATATATATATTAATGCATTTATACCTTTAGGAGATATTGGAATCCACATGTTAATGACGTAAAACTTGGCACGAAAATCGGTAATGATGAAGCTTTTAAATTTTGGGTCGCTACGTCATCAAATCCTCAAACACGTCATAGGCTTGATAGGGAAAACTTATATCCTATGACTCAAATGGTTTTTTTCGGAATTGAGCCAACACTACATAAGACTCAATTGAAAATGTGTGACCTTAAACATCTCCCCCTTTGGCTATATCGGGACAAAACCAAACAAAAAATCCTAAAGAGCCGTCAAGCTCGTCTAGACACAACATCCCACCCAAAAAATAAAAAATACAAACGCTATTGATACGACCCATGGATGCTTTGCCGCTTTAAACAAATATCGCTAAAAGAATAAATCTTGCACACTTAAGCAAACCATTAAACTCATAGGGAATATCAAAATATTAAATGCAATTTAAATAAATACTCCCCCTGTATGTAGTATGATCTACCTAAGAAGGTCGCGACTACCCCTAAGTTGAATCTCCTAAACTAAAGGTTTAGACATCATTTCTCTCCCTTTTTTGTTCAGGAATAGACAAAGGATAAAGAATTAAAACATTACTTATTTTTCTCCCAATTAAAGCATAAATCATTTCTCCCTCTTAAAACTACACAAGGGATATAAAATATGGGAAAACAAGTAACATATGATGGTGCATAAAGTGATAAGAACATTAAAGCTTATGGGAAATAATAACAAGAACTAATCCACAACAAGGATAAATGGATACCAACTTATGATGCGATAAAAATTGATACCAACTCAAATGTATTCAACATAAGCATGGGATATTGTAATGACACAAATTTCCAATTGAGTCCTTTGTTGTTTTTGGCTCAATTTCAGACAAAAACATTTGAGTCATAAGATAGAGTTAATTGATCCTATTTCAAGCCTACGACGAGTTTGTTGAAGACGTAGCGACCAAGAGTATACAGCCCCATCACATTGCCGAGTTTGTTTATGCCTTGTTTCTACGTCATCAACATGGTTCCATTGATCCTAAGGTATGAATGCATTTTGATTATACATATAGGAGCTTGGAACATTTTATAATGGGTGTACGTTTATTTAAAACTGTTGTTTATTTTCAGAAAGATTTTAATAAAACTTTAAAATAGGTTTATAAAGTTTCTGGTCTAAAAATAGAATATTTTAAACTTTTTGGAAGTTCATTTGAACGAGTTTGTCGTTCTAACCACATTGTCGTACGAACGAGTTTGCCAACGAGTTCCCATATTGGTCACTGGAACTTCGTTCGAAATGTCGTTCGAATCAGATGGATGTTCGAACGAGATTTCTAACGAGTTCATACTGAAACTTCGTTAGACGCCTTGTTCGAATGAGATTTCGTTCGAATGAAAATATCGTTCAAATGAGTTTTGGCGGGAACAGTTAAATGGCAGTTTTGAGCAGTTTTGACCCACCTTCCCACTTGTTTTTCCCACTAACTTTTTGGCAGATTCAATATGTGCGGAAATAAAATTTTCTAACTTAACTTTTCATTCCATTCTAACTCCTAGAGAGAGTTTTTTAGAGCAAAGTCTTTCAAGAAAAGTTCATGGTTTTGAGTGTTCATCTTTCAAAGAAAAATTCATTTGACACTCTAGTTTACACCCAATTATTTGTTTAATCCATGTTCCATATATATATACTTTGCTTGGAGTGTTGGCACCGATTTTTCATCTCTACCGTTTTGAAGAGACATTTAGGTTTGCTTCTAAATCCCACAAAGAAGAAGATGTTTGCGTTGATTTACCCACTTCGAGAAAGGCTCCTTGTTCGGGTGACGGTGACCATATAAAGTCCGATCGGTGGATTTCGAGACCGCGGTGGAGCTCCGTGGTTATTTACTAGGTGGAGGTGTCTACAAGAAGGAGCTTCGGGGATTGAGACGGATCGAGTCGAGTGTTGTAAGTCTGTTGTCTTGTATTTGTAAATACCGTACTTAGTGGATTTGAGGCTAGGGTTGTCCGAGGTTTTTTTCCGTTGTGGGTTTTTCCTCGTACATCGCGGCGTAGTGATTTATTGTTTATTTTATCTTGCTATACTCACCTAGAACGCATGCTTAGGTAATTCAAGATAAAATTTGGTTTTAATCACTACATGTTTAATTTTGTGCTAAATTAAATATTGGGTAATGTTTAATTAATTCAGGTCATTAATTTAAGGTGTTAAAATTTGGTTTGGCCTAATTTGTTAAAAATGAGAAATATGACTTAGGCAAATTTTCTAGGACTTGTATTAATTGTGTTTAAGTGAAATTAACATAAGTGTGTGTTTTAATCCTATTTCACTTGGATTTATTTTAATTTGAAAAAGAAATTAAAATTGGTAATTTGTTTAATTCAACCATCATCTAACGCTTCCGCATATCTCAATAATGAAATTGATTTTAAAGTAAAAGAATTTTAAAATTGGGGGCCTATTGTCACAACAAATGGTATCAGATCCAAAACGATAAATTATTTAGTTAAGATCCTTTAACTATTTTTGGCTAAAATAGAATTTTTTCCATTTTCAAAATTTCCTATTTTCAATGGTTCTAATTACGCGTATTGGAAAGCGTGAATGAAATCGGCACTAAAATCTATCGACGAGAGAGTTTGGTTATTTGTAGTTAACAGGTGGTCTCCACCAACTCATTTAGTAGATAATGAATGTGTTCCAAAATCGACCGATAGATGGAGTGAGAATGAGTTTAAACTTTCAAATTTTAATTCCTGTGGTTTAAACGCCTTGTTTAGCGCTGTCACACCGGATGAATTCTGTCGCATTATGACGTGTGAGACCGCTAAAGAAACGTGGGATATTTTATAACTCACTCATGAAGGTTCTAGTGTCGTTAAAGCTTCGAATCTCCAAAACCTCACCACTCAATTTGAAACTATCAAAATGAACGAGAAAGAAACTTTTGATGAATTTTATGCTAGACTTTTCAATATTGTTAATTCATCTTTTAACTTGGGAGAGAAAATACCCGACAACCAAGTTGTAAAGAAAATTTTAAGGTCCCTACCTGATAGATTTATTCCAAAAGTGACCGTTTTAAATTCTTTACCAACTTTAGCCTTTACAAAATTAGAAGAGCTCGTAGGTGATTTGCAAACCTATGAACTGGACATGTTTCCCTCTAAAACTGAAAAGAAACTAGAAAAGGTCGTTGCTTTAAAAGCCCGAAAAGAGGATAAACAAGTAGTAGAGAGCGAGAGTGACAGTGACTGGGAAGATATGGCCTTGTTTGCTAGGAAATTTTGAAAGTTTCTTAAAATTAACAAAGATAAATTTAAAAATGATTTTAAGAAATTTGAAACTTCTAAGCATGACAAAGCCGAGAGGATCCCTAAAACTATTAATGAAAATTTAAATAGGGACGAGTCAAATAGGTGTTTTGGTTGTTAGGGTTATGGCCATCGGGCTTCTGAGTGCCCCACTAAACTAAGGAGAGAGGGTAAGCGACCCATTCATATAATGCGACCCTTAGTGATAGTGATAAGGAAGAGGGGCCCGATTCCCCCACTAAACCCAACTTTGTGGCTTTTATGGCTAGTCATATGAGTGATAGTGAGAACTCATCTATAGATGAAAATTTATCACATGACACTTTCAAGGTTATAGTTTATGATTCCCTTATTTTTTATGATAGTGAGAGTGTAGAAGAAAGAGAGAGTGAAAATGAAGAAGAGGTTAATGTGAGTGAACTTCAAAATGCTTTTCAAGAATTATATGAAGAATCAATTAAATTAAAAAGAGCTAATTTGAAGTTAGAAGCTAGTTTGAGAGAACGTGTCTAGGTCATTGATAATAGTGTGTTGGTTGAAGACCTTAGGACACGAGAGAGATCTCTTTGAGAGAAGCTAGAATATGTAGAAGGCGAGAGAGATAGCCTTAGAGGTTTAATGGTATCCTTGAAAAGGTAACTTCTTGAGTTTGAAGAGAGAAATGTGTTATTAGAGTCTAACATTCTAGAATTAGAAAACAAATTAAAAGACTCTAATAATGTCAAATTTGATTTGGAGTGTCGTTCGAAAAAATTAGATAAAATATTAGGAAAGGTCCAAATTAAAAATGACACTTGTGGTTTAGGCTTCGATACTTGTAATGAATCAACTCACAAAGCCAAAACCAACTTTTTAGGAGAATCTCCTAGGAAAGCCTTTAGAGATCACCCCATAGGTAAATCTTTTCTACATGTTTTTACTTGTGCACATTGTGGTCGAAAAGGTCATCTTAAATAATAGTGTTTTGATCTTAAAAGATTTTCTAGAAAATACCAGTGTAAGGCAACCAAGGTAGCCAAGATTCCTACACCCCGAGATAGTCACTCATCATTAGTTTGGGTTATGAGATCCGACTTTGTAGCTTTACAAGATAGGTTATTTGATTCTCATTTAATTCACATGCTTCCTCCCTTGCAAAATCTAAAGGTTGAATCTGTTAGCTTTGTTCGCATACTTTAGCATTTGTTCTTTATGCAATATTCTCATGCTAAATGTATGCTTGTTTAATCATTTTCTAGTCCATGCTCCATACTTAATCACATGCTAGAATTATGATTCTTGTTTATCTTTTGTATTTTATTCTTTCATTTTAGTTTGCTATAAATGAAAAATACAAAAAGATTTTTGTTTATCATTTGTGCTTCACCTTTTAGTAATTTAGGCTTAATGAAAAATGCAAATGATTTTTGTGTGTCTTTTGAGTATATATTTTTTATTTTTGGTTAAAAATTTGAAAAACTCAAAAAGATTTTTTGTGTGTGTATTTTAGTTTCACACATTTTATGTGGCATACACTTGTGTTTGAATCCCATCTTTTACTCTCTCAACTTTTGATTTAGATTGCCAATCCTTATTATGTTCTTTACCATGCTTACATGGAGTAGTTGGATTTTGTGTTGATTAAATGGTTCTATTTTTATATGCGTCTGCTCACACATGCACGAGATCTTTTGAAATTTTAACTTCATATGTATATTGAAGCTTTGTGAGGTGTTCTCCTACCAATCTTGCCATCTACATATTTGTGACCTAGGAGGACTAGTGCATGTCAAAATTCGTTGCACGTGAGATTTGTGAGAAATAAAAAAATGATAAATATAAATGTGCACGGGGAAGGGCTCTGAAAGGATTTATTATCCTTTGCGAATAGTAAGCCACCGTTTATTTGGACCTAAAAGAAATACGTAGTCCAAAGGCCTAAAATAAAATATGGCATTAAAAAGAAAAATATTTGCCAAGGCCTATGTTTGATTGATATATTCATTCAAAATTAATATAAATGCTTATTGAGGGAGATTGGATGGTTTATCAACGGTTTGCACAATGTCTGTTTATCCTAGTTGCGTTTTCAATGTCATGACTCTATTGGTTTGTAGAATCATCAACATGCTAGGCTTGTATGCATTATGTATGTTTGTTCATTGAGTTCAATCTATATTGTCACATGAGGTTATATTCAATTATGATGAAGTTTGCAATCAATTGAGAACTCCGTGAACATGTTTTAAGTGATTGGGTCTAAATTTCATTGTTGCTCGTTCACACCCCAACACTTCCGTTTCCATATGACATAGTTTTTCCATACGAGTGTGGAAAGCTTATCTTATTTTGTGTTATTTATGTATTTATATCTATATATGTGTACTTGCGTCTATTAGGTATATTTTATGTATACATATATTTGATATTTTTGTTTAGTCTTTGCCTTACTTTCTAGTCCATATATGCTTTAATTCATAATTGGTATCCATCTTGTTGTATTCTTTGTTGATATCACATGCTTAATACGTATGCATCATCTTGGTATCTGTTTCTTGCATCTTAGTTGGTATCTATTAGTATTTGTTGCTTTAGTTATGATTTTGTTGCCCATGTGTTTTAATGTTCTCATCACTTTTTGCACTATTGCATGTTTTTAGCTTGTTATTCCATTCTATTTCTCCCTTGCTTAGTTTAGAGGGTGTATATGCTTTAATTGAGGAAAATAAGTTAATTTTTAATTCTTTAGTCTTTGTTTATTCCTGAATAAAAAGGGGGAGAATGATAGGGGGAGAAATGGTATCTCATCCTATTGTAATCGTATCTTAGTTTTGGGGAGATTTAACTTAGGGGGAGTCGCTATCTTCTTAGGTTGATCATAGTTAATAAATGGGAGAATTAATTTAAGGGGAGTAATTATTTAATCTTTTGATATTCCTTATGCGTTTAATGTGTTTTCTTAAGTGAGCAGGAATTACTCTAAGTGGCAACTTTCATCGGGCAAAGATATTGATCTTTGGGTTGTTTGAGTCAAGCATTGTAATTTTATTTTGGGTGGGACATTTTTTGTAAGTCTAGTAGAGCTTGATGGCCCTTTAGGATTTTTGTTTGGTTTTTGTCCCGGAATAGCCAAAGGAGGAGATTTGTAAGGACACAACTTTCCAATTGAGTCCTTTATTATTTTTGGCTCAATTCCGGACAAAAACGTTTGATTCATAGAATAGAGTTAATTGATCCTATTTCAAGCCTATGACGAGTTTGTTGAAAACGTAACGGCCAAGAGTATAAAGCCTCATCACATTGTCGAGTTTGTTTGTGTCTCATTTCTATGTCATCAACAAGGTTCCATTGCTCCTAAGGTATGAATGCATTTTGATTATATATATAGGAGCTTGGAACATTTTATAATAGGTGTAAGTTTATTTAAAATTGTTGTTTATTTTCAGAAAGATTTTAATAAAACTTTAAAATAAGTTTATAAAGTTTCTGGTCTAAAAATAGAATATTTCAAACTTTCTGGAAGTTCGTTCGAAGTGTCGTTCGAAAGAGTTTGCCGTTCGAACCACATTGTCGTTCGAACGAGTTTGGCAACGAGTTACCATATTGGCCACTGGAACTTCGTTACAAGCCTCGTTCAAACGAGATTTCATTCGAACGAAAATGTCATTCGAACGAGTTTTGGCGAGAACAGTTAAATGGCAGTTTTAAGCAGTTTTGACCCACCTTCCCACTTGTTTTTCCCACTAACTTTTTGGCAGATTCAATATATGCGGAAATGAACTTTTCTAACTTAACTTTTCATTCCATTCTAACTCCTAGAGAGAGTTTTCGAGAGAAAATTCTTTCAAGAAAAGTTCATGGTTTTGAGTGCTCACCTTTCAAAGAAAAATTCATTTGACACTCTAGTTTACACCCAATTGTTTGTTTAAATCAAGTTCCATATATATATACTTTGCTTGGAGTTTTGGCACCGATTTTTCATCTCTACCGTTTTGAAGAGACGTTTGAGTTTGCTTCTTAATCCCACAAAGAAGAAGATGTTTGAGTTGATTTACCTACTTGGAGAAAGGCTCCTTGTTCGGGTGACGGTGATCATATAAAGTCCGAATGGTGGATTTCGAGACCGCGGTGGAGCTCCGTGGTTATTCGCTAAGTGGAGGTGTCTACAGGAAGGAGCGTCGGGGATTGAGATGGATCGAGTCGAGTGTTGTAAGTTTGCTATCTTGTATTATTAAATTTCGTACTTAGTGGATTTGAGGCTAGGGTCGTCCGAGATTTTTTCCCGTTGTGGGTTTTTCCTCTTACATCGCGGCGTAGTGATTTATTGTTTATTTTATCTTGCTATACTCACCTAGAACGCATGCTTAGGTAATTCAAGATAAAATTTGGTTTTAATCACTACATGTTTAATTTTGTGCTAAATTAAATATTGGGTAATGTTTAATTAATTCAAGTCATTAATTTAAGGTGTTAAAATTTGGTTTGGCCTAATTTGTTAAAATTGAGAAATATGACTTAGGCAAATTTTTTAGGACTTTGATTAATTGTGTTTAAGTGAAATTAACATAAGTGTGTGTTTTAATTCTATTTCACTTGGTTTTATTTTAATTTGAAAAAGAAATTAAAATTGGTAATTTGTTTAATTGAACCACCATCTAACGCTTCCGCATATCTCAACAATGAAATTGATTTTAAAGTAAAAGAAATTTAAAATTGGGGGCCTATTGTCACAGATATCAACCAAAATTTGTGAAAAGTTAGATACCAATTTTGAATTAAAAGCATATAAGGATTAGCAAGCATGGCAAAGAATAAAAAACAAACAAAAATATCATATATATATATATATATATATATATATATATATATATATATATATATATATATATACACACACACAATAGATACATAATATGCCCAAGCACACATATATAGATATAAACACACAAATGACACAAAATAAAATAACATAAGTTTTCCATACTCTTATGGAATAAATGTGTTATATGAAAACGGAAGTGAAGGGGTGTGAACTAGAAACTATTAAATTGTGACCCAATCACTTAAACATGTTCAAGGAGTTCCCTTTGATTGCAAAACTTTATCAAACATATATAAAGCCTCATGTGACAGAAAATGAACTCAAAGAACAATACAAGCACAATGCATACAAGCCTAGCATATTGATGATTGTACAAACCAATAGAGTCATGACAAAATAGAGCAACTAGGATACAAAGATATTGTGCAAAATCGTTGACATTTCATTAAAACTCCCTCAAAAATAATATTTTCTTTTCTATTCTTTTAAGGAAAATATCAATCTAAACAAACTAGGCCTTAGCTATATTTTTTTTTTAATTCCATAGTTTTCTATTAGGCCTTTGGACCACGTATTTCTTGTAGGTCTATTCCAAACGGTGGTTTACTAGCAAAGGATAATTTTTCCTTTCGGAGCCCTTCCCCATGCACTTTCATACATCACTTTTTAGCGCACAATAATCTCATATGCAACGGAATAACATGCACAAATCCTCCATAATCACAAAACAAGTAAATGACTAAATTGATAGGAGAACATCTCACATAGCTCAAATATTCGTGTGAAGTTAAAATTCAAAGAGCTCATGCATGTGTGCAAAAGAGGCATAGAGAAAAATAAGAATCATTTTAGCAATTCAAATTCAAACTACTTCATGTAACCATGATAAAGAACAATTTAAGTTGAAATACACAACCAAAAGTTCTAATCATATGGAAGTAGAAATGAAGGATTCAACCACGGTATATGCCACAAAAGTGTGTCAACCCAAAATACACAAAAAAAAATCTTTTGGAGTTTTTCAAATTTTTACCAAACACAAAAAAAATTAACTCAAAAGACAAAAAAAAATCATTTGTATTTTTCATTAATACCAAACAAAATAAAAAGGATAAATACAAAAGATAAACAAGTCATAATTCTAGCAAAGCATATATGATGGCGAATGGACTAGAAAATGACAAACAAGCATACAACTAGCAAGAATATAAGACATGTAGCACAAAATCTAAAGTAAGAAAACATGAAAGCCATTACTAATAGGATATAGCAAGTGAAGAGTCATGAACTAGCATGTTAGAACCATCAAAAATTGGAAATTTTGAAAAATGCATATTTTCCCCAAAACAAATTCCTAAAAATTAGGATCACACAATATTTTAGTGTAACCCGCTCTCATACCACTTATTGCAATATAACCCCCCAAATTTTCAATTGAGTCTTATGTAGTGTTGGCTCAATTCCGGATAACAACATTTGAGTTATAGGTTAGATGTTCTCGATATATTCTTCCAAGCCTATGGCTTATTTGAGTTGAAGACGTAGCTGCCAGTATTTCAAAGTGAAGGTATCAAAGTACCGAGTTTACAAAGTGCCATGTTTCTACGTCAACAATAAATTTTATCGAGTTTACAAAGTGCCATGTAGAGACTTGGAATAGTTTTCTTGGGTGTAATTTTATTTAAAATGAATTTTATTTTCAGAAAGATATTAGAGAACTTTGAATAAAAAGTTTTGGGGCTTAACAGTTAAATTTGACTATTCTGACGTGTCGTTCGAACGAGAATGTCGTTCGAATGAGTTTTGCCAACGAGTTTCCCTTTTGAGCACTGACATTTCATTAGAAATGTCATTCGAATGAAATGTCGTTCGAACGAGATTTTTGGCGGGAACAGGTTTGGGAATTTTTCCACTACTTTGTCCCCACTTTCTTTTGACATGATTTAACCACTTCGGGACCAGATTTTTCACCTGATTTTGAGAGCTTTAGAGAGAGAAAATTAATGATTAGAAAATTTACAGGCTGGGATTGTCGGAGCTCCTTCAGCGGATACACGACGTATTCCATGTGGCATCACTCAAGAAATATCGCAGGAGCGAGAGGGCTTTCTGGCACATTCCACTCGAGAAAATTGATTTACAGCAGACATCTCATATGAGGAGAGACCGGTGGCTATTCTGGACTGTAGTGAGCAAAAGTTACGATCCAAGGTTGTTCCACTAGTTAGAGTACAGTGGGGTCATCACAACGTTAACGAGTCTACCTGGGAGGGGGAGGAGGATATGCGGGAACAATATCCAGAGCTTTTCACCACAGGTACGACCAAATTTCGGGGACGAAATTCCTTTATAAGGGGGGGAGTATGTAACACCCCGTATTTTCATGCATTAAATATTTAATTAATTCGGGAATTCAAAATTACTTGTGTGTCGTAATTTTAATTGAATTAATTATTGTAATTTATATTTAAATATTAATCGGGGAGTGAATGGTTAATATTTAGGGAAACTTATTTACTAAGTGAATAGTAATAATGTATTTACGTCATCTCGGATATTAATGACGGGATATGTACTTATTTCAGCCGGGAGTCAGTATAGACTAAATTGGGTGTGAAATAAGGATTTTTATAAATTAATTCGAATGCCAATTATGAGGGTACGGTTGAGTCCGGATGGGCCGAGATAGTCGGAAAAGTGTACCCGGGGTAGTAAACGGGTCACGGGACGTTTTTAGACATAGTCGGGCCCACACGGGGGCATTTGGGTCACTTGGGCTTGGCCCATTAGACAAAAATTGGGATTAAAGTTAACTAAATAAAAAAAAGAAACAAGGGAATGACTGAATGGATTTTAGAGAAGACTTAGAGGGTTAGGAAACCCTAACAGCAGCCAAAGTCAAATTTGGGGATCACATGAGAGTCAAAAAGAGTCATCTTTAACCTTGAGCACTCACGATTACAAATTCAGACTCTACGAACCCTAAGGCAAGTGGTTAGATTGAGGTAGCATGTAAAGTGTATTTCAATTCATATTCATGTGATGTGTGTAATCAAAGAAATTCATTTTGGGATTTAAAGGGGTATGAACATGGGGTTTTGTAAACCATGAATCTGATTGCAAATTGATTAGAAAATCATATATAATTTGAATTGTATATTCGTATCTGAGAAGATGTGTAAACCCGGATGAATTGGAGACGAATTTGTTGTCAAGAAATTGATGTTTAAATGGGTTAAAGATTAAATGGAATTTTACCCCAATTTGTAAAAACAGTAGAGAAAGTAAATTTACTGATGTTGTTGAACTTTATAGAGGTCCCCCATAAGGTTTTTGATGTCTATTATTGAGGGGAAAGCTTGGTTTTCAGTGTAAAAGAAACTAGGGTTTGGAGGTGGGCGTCCATGGCTGAAACAGCCAACTCGGGGAAGACGAGGACCTGCTCGATCGATCTATCGAAGGAGGACCATCGATCGATCGATGGTCCGAAAATTTTGACAGTTCGCCCAGTTTTTAATGTATAGGGAAAATAATTAAAAATCCTTCCATGCCTTAATTGTTGAGTAATTAATACATGGGTTTAAATCTAATTAATTGTGAATCAAGGTTAATTAGGATTTGAGAGCAGCTTAGTGTGACATCATAATTAAAGTTAATTGGGATTTGGAGAAATTAGGTGTGACACACTAAGATTAAATTTTGGATAGTTTGTTTCAAAATGATTAAATACGGATGTGGTAGACAAGTCCGGGAATAATGGTTGTGCGATACCGAAATATAAGCTTATTTAGGTAAAGGCTAAATAATTTAGAGTCGGGGATTTAGACTCGGGTGATGTTATTCCGGGCCACGAGAGTAAGTCCGAATATATTGGTTGGGGTGATACCAAAAGAAATTAATGTGCAAATTAATTTATAATAAGAGTTGGGCAATAAACTCAAAATAAAATGGAATAGGCTTGTGTCACGGACTTAGTGCACGGTGTAGCCGGGATAATTTATATTTATATATATACGGCATGTGATAGTATATATATATATATATATATATATATATATATATGATGTGTACAATTAATATCAGTGAATAGATATTATAATTATATACTCTAGTGCTGTAGGGGGAGGTTGCGTGTAGTGGATAAATCCCCTAGCTTGAGGAGTAGGGCGAGTATATCCCAGGTCATAGCGTCCGTTATATGGGTGAGGGGCATCTCACTTTCATGGAAGGAATATGACCGCCTCCAACATGTACGTATTAACGAAGTTAGTGAGCGAATCTAACTTGGGGTAACTAGGTTATGTGAACATACCTAGTGTGGTAGCACTATAGAGAATTTATGCCCGGTGAGAATTTACTCGGGAAAGTACTATTAGTAAATGTTATATTAGTATGATTGTGAATACTATAATGTGATTGTGTATATAATTAGGTAAATAATTATATACGGGTTAAGTAATACAAAGCATGAGTTGTATTATATGTATAACAGATGTGGAAGTTAAATGAAATTTAAAAGGGAAATGATTTAATTAAGTTGATGATGATAATAACTTAAAAATCATAATTAAGGCATACTCGGTTAGAGTAGGGTGGTTGCAAGGGGTTGTATAATTTATCTAGTCATAAGATAAAGCTCTAGGTAAATTTAATTAAGGCGTTAGTAGTGCACATTAGAGGAGGGGTGAGGATATCCTCAAGGGAGTGCGACACTAACTAAAATATGGAGAGCATGCATATTTATTTATTACTGCAAGTTAATCATTTGCTAAATGTTTTTCAAATATTTTTGGGTACTAACCCTTGCTATAAATTTTTAAAAACCTTTTAGGTGTCCATCCATAGGGACGTCAGGCTTTACCCTATTTCAGGAATCCGTTGTTGCAGCATATGTGGATGTTGCGGGAGTTTTGATAGATGCCTCACTCTATCATTCTAGTATAGAGACTTATATCAGTTATTTCGAGAATGTCGCTCACAATCCATTTAGTTTTGTCAGATTTACTGGTATTGATTACTTGTCTTTATTTTATATTTGTTGAAGTTGGGCCTATGGTTTATTCGGTCAGTCATTTAATTGTGAATGGTTGTTTCAGTTAATTAAGATTATTATGTTGTTTTATTTCCGCATGAATTTCATTTGAGTTAATGAAGGATAAAACTTGGTACCAGACTAATTTTCTCACTTAGGTGGTTAGTAATTAAAAAGGCGACAGTGATGCTAAGAATGATCCAACTGAGAAACATGTTCTAACTTAATTTAGGACTGATCACCCGGGGTTAATTAGGCGGGGTGTCACAGAAAGTTCCCATATAAATATACATATATATATATATATATATATATATATTAGTCTCCCATATAATATATATACTAACGGCACCCCACATAAAAACTATGGTTCAAGTCCCTGTATCACACATATGTAGGTAAATGCAAGTTCGGAATCACTCTCGAACTGCATTAACATAAAACACATACAAATGGAGGCAAAGCATAGTTCCAAGTCACTAAAAGGTCAGCACATACCCTCACGTCTCTTAGGACCGTCTGACTATCAATCAGATAGCCTGTACCAAGGAATCCTATGTTCTAGGGTACGAGTCAATATCCCCCTTAAAGGTCCAATCGAGATAAGACCGTCCCAGCGCGGAAACCCCCGTGATAACAAGTAGCTCGAGTATGATTTTTATACAGATATAATATATGCAGAATCACACAGTCATATATATATATACACACACATCCACATTGCTAAATTAGGTGCGCTCACAATCCATAACTATAATTATCCGTTATTACACATTTTACTCGATTATTTGGTATAACAGACTCGTTATTTGTATTCTCATTTATTATTCACTTCATACTCACTTCTCCTCTCTCGAAGTATTCTAAGTATAATTTCAGTATGTCACAACCCGCCTAAAATAATAACGGGTGGCCAACCCTATACTATATTAAATTAGGAGTTTCAGATGGTCCAGTCTCAACATCAACTGTCGGTACTATATAATATAGGACTAACTACCCGATATCATATAAGCGGGATGTTAAAATTTAAATAAAATGTGCAACAACCAACCAGCTAACGCTAAAAAAGAAGGATGCAAGAAAGAAGTAAGATAAATGAAATGCTAGAAATAAAATGAAATAAATAACTACTACTAAATGTACTACAAGGAGTAGACCCGAATAAGCTGTCGGGTCACAGCCAATACAATAACTGAAATGGAATAAATATTAACATGTATATAAATATCCCTTGGGTACAAACCCGATATACAACATGAATCCTACCTAGAATTTTAAAGAGGTGGGAAACGGCTATCTGAAACATCCCGCAACAGTCCGCACCTGTCACGGCTCCTAAGACTCTGGATAGAAGGTCATCCGGCATCCATGCGATAGGATACATGTGGTAATATATATATATACAAGCAGGAGAGAAAAGTAAACGGGTCAGAGCCCCGATTGTGAAAAATATTTAGCAAGTGTGTTAACCGTGCATAATAATTATCGGTGCACTTATTTCATAATTAAAGTGGAACCGCACTCTCGTGGAACCCCATCTCACCTCTCATCGAAAGGCGCGCACCTATTCGCGTCCTCAAGTTTTAGTTAAATTACCCCCATCGTTATTAGGACAACCTAACTTATCATAGGCCTAGCCTATACCCACGAGAGATACTTTCCCGTCATAATCTAAGGATCCACCCTTTCTAATCCTACTAGATTATGATTACAACAATTATGCCATAATAGGCTTAATGGATTCCGATTTATAATTTCATGAATTATAATTCTTAATACGTTACCCCTATATATATATATATACATATATATAGGCTAAAATATAATAATTTATTTCTAAATATCATGCACATGGATTAATGGCAAAACTTCTCTCTAATCTCAAAATTGTACTACGTTTCGTGCGTGGGGAGTCTCGCAAAGCGAAATCCAAACAAGGAACCGCCCCGTTACACTACTCCTGACAATGTCACGACTAGAGATCCATTATTCCATATATGTAATTACTTCTCTCAAATCTCGATATTGCACTGCGTTTCGTGCGTGAGGTGTCTCGCAAAGCGAAATCCAAACAAGGAACCATCCCGTTACACTACTCCTGGGCAATGTCGATCCTAGAGATCCATAATCCTTAACATACGATTTAATACTACCATTACTACTAAACTTTTAAACTACAATAAGAAAACAACTCAAAATCTCCAATAATATCCTTGGGATGATGTAACTGAAGTATTCCTTAAATGCGATACATCAACCCCCAAATAATCTGGTACACCATAATCATCCAAGATGTACCCCATAGAAATACCATATCCTTTTATCTAGGATATATAAATATATATATATATATATATATATATAGGTATTTTATTTTCACCATATATATATACATGCCATCATCCATACCCATGACCAAGTGTACATACCATATGATGTACAATGGCCATGCACATATAATACCCGGCTAAATATATAGCGCCGATCATATTGCATCCACGCTATCATCTTCCCAGAGTCCGGCTCACGTAACAACTGGGGACCACCTGGTGGGGATCAACGACACCCACCTCGTGATAACTCACATACATGACGTCCCGGTAAGCGGTCATAATTCCAACCGGCAATGAGACGAAACATACCCACCACGTCTCACCCCAAAATATATATCTATCGTATAATAACACAAGGGACGACTATGACCTGGGAAATATCCACACCCTGCTCCATATCCCAGGATGCTCACCCTCTGCGCGAAAACTTCCCAATGATAGCATGAGCGGGGTATGCTTAACCACATAAGTATATATATCGCTCACATGCGCAATATACATACATCCATATGATCCCATCATATGATCCAATATAGTAAACCATCATATACGGTTTAAATATCCATACCATGTATGTCCACAACATAAATATATCCATATATTCACATTCATACATAGATATATGTACATATATTCACACATCGCTATATCAATATATATACAAACTAATTCTCGTTCATATGTATAAGATATATAAACCCGGCTATAAGTATACATAATCCTCAATATACAAGCCGTCACCACAATTTCCATTAAATGTACCTCGATATGTGAATACAATCCCTCACTTGAAACATATTCAATCATTTTTCCTATGATGAATAGTCTCCCAAAACCATATGTATATATCTATACATATATATTCAACATTAGGGTTATCACCCAAGAGTTTGTGTAGGAATCCAACACTACACATTTCATCCATATCCAAAAGTACATAATTACCTTTAGTACTATTTAACCATAGGCACACACATGACTTAATAGTCTAAAACCTCAATTTATTCCAACCTCATTTCAAGTATTGGAATCTCAGTGGCCATATCCCCATAATTACGTGTAAACTATCCTAACTAGAATTTATGCTACCGCTTATTCTAGTCGATAGTACGATCCCAAGCCATTCCCAAAGTCACCTATGGTTAGAATAAATCTCGGTAACCCTTACTCCTATTGAGTTATCAATTGTTCCTTAGACTAAACATTTCTAAGGATATGAGACACCTCACTCTTAAAGAGTATGCAACCACTCTCTTCCATTTGGCCCCAAAATATATCTTAACCATATCCTATCCTTATAAGGATTTGACATAAATGTCAGCCTAGAAATTTCACAACATACATGGATATATCTTATCCAATGATTCCAAGAAGTTCCCACTATCAGATACTAAGTGAGAGACCCCCTATAAGTCACCAAAAGATATCTCTTACTTTATAAGAGAGAACCCCAAATCAACAAACCCAACCAAAAAGGGATAGAAGTCATCTTAGGAAACCCATAAAACAGCCCATTAAGGAAGTCCCTAAGAATAAACTCCAAAAGAAAAGGGGGAGAAGAAATCTAAGTTTTGGGCTAAAAACAGGGGACCGGTCGACCGTGGGTCCATATTTGGCCTACGAAGAAATGCAGTAGACTTTTCCCTTAAGGCGCGGTCGACCGGTCCCCAGACCGCGGTCGACGGGCCATACCAGATAAGCTGACCGATTTCCCTTTCTCAGCAAACCCACGAAATTTATACCCTAAAACTTTCATTCTAATCCCCAAAATTTCATCAAATCATAATTTTAAGCCCATTAATCAACCCAAAGTTGATCTCAACCATTTCTAATCCATTAAATCCATATTTAAACATTGATTTCAAGATTAAACCTAAAAATCTAGGTTTTGATGTTCATACCCAAAAATCCATTTCTTTACCCAACAAATTATGAAATGAAATACACAAATAGCTATTTAGCAAGATTAAACACTTGCCTCAGATTTGTAGAGGTTGGATCGTCCTCTATGTCGCGGTTGGGCCGAAAATCCCCAAGCTTCTCTTCCTCTCTCTCTTCCTTTCTTCTTCTTTCCTTTCTTCTTTCTCCCTCTAGGGCTTTTTCCCCTTTCTCTTAAATGAGAAATGGCTTAATCCGTAAGCCTCCAAATCCTTTAAAACAAAATCCCAATTTTAAATGTTAATACACACTTTAAATGACTCGTTTACTCCAATTCAAGTCAAAATAACTTAAAAACATTCCGGAGCCGAAATAAGACCCAATGACAGTCATTTTGACTATCTCGACCCTTCCGGGATCGATGGTACCCGCAAAAATATCATCCGGAATACTTTAAAATATTCTCTATTTTTGGGCCTCAATTCCCAAATTTTGAAATTCTCCAATTTAATTAAATTTTATCTTCCCAAAATTTAATTTCTCAGTCTCCAAAAATCGAGGGTTGTTACACAGTACTCATTCACTCACTTACGTTCTGGTCTAACTCCCTTACGAGTCCCGATCTTTTTATTAAATATACGCATAATTTATTATGCAAATGAACAATTCCTTGTTAACCCAAAATCCCATTTTATACTAAAATGTTACTCAACGGGGTCTACCTAGGCCCTACTGGCCTTCTCTATATCCCATTACACTCCAACAACAACAATCAAGGATTCCCCTACATCTTAATCGGATTAAATCAACGGATGAAAAATATGTAGTTTTCCAGGAGTAGTCGATCGATCGATGGCAGGGGGGCGATCGATCGATAGTCGATCGATCGATGCTCTTGGGTCGATCGATCGATCAAGCAGTTTTTGCCCAGAAACTGCTAATTAAACCTATGGGTTTCATCTTTCAATTTCTCTAAAAACGTCATTAACGAGTATAAAATTCTCAAATAATGATACTATAAGTTCTATATACATATATACAAGATTTCCTACGTGAAACATGTATAAAAACATCAACGATATCGAATTAAATGGGGTAAAATTGACATAATCTTCAAGAACCCTAATTTTGAAAGAATTATCCATTCCTCTAATTATCTCCTAGATTTTTTGTTTCTAAACTCATAGTAATTCGTGGGTAATCCTCTACATGTGATGGGTATATCCAGAATATATTGAATCTCTCTAAACATGATATTTAAAGTCTCTAAATTAACAATTTCTTTCATAAAATATGATTTTGGTAATCCTAAACTAACATGGGTGAGGCATTAACCAAAATAAAGCAAGATAGATACTTGCCTGAAATTAAAGGTTTTGATTTCGTGGATGAAATGGTATGGTTGCGTTCCTCGTCGCGCGATTTACATTTTGGTGGTGGTGGTTGTGCAAATGGGGGAGTTTTTGGCCTTGGATTGCTTGGAAAGCTCTCCAACTCCTTCTCTAATGGTCGTACTTTGATTTTGTGTTTTCTAACCCTAAGAGACAACTCTAAATGGCTGATATAACCTAATTAAATTCGTGGGTTTAATTACCCAAAAATGCAAGATGTATATAATACCCTCCCGGGATGTCAAATAGGCCTAAAAACGCCTTAAGACCCGAACTAAACCCCCGGGTACACTTTTCTGACTATCTCGGCCCTTTCGGACACATTGGCGCACACAAAATGATCATACGGGCAACTTATAATTTATTCACTTTATATAATAATGATTTAGTCCTGACACGACACAGGCGCATCCTGACTTAAATTTCCATAATTGCCATTTTATTCACTCCTGACAATTTTTAACAAAAATCTATTCTAGATACTACTTTACTCAATACGTAATCTCTAACGAATCCACAAACTTTCAATAATTACTAACTATCGTCACGTTAGTAAATATTTAAAACAACTTTCAAGATTAAAATTAAATTAATTTATCTCAGTTAAATTTAATAAATCCCTAAATTTAAAAAGCCATAAAAATACGGGGTATCACATGGAGAAGAGATATAGAGAGAGCGAAAGTGATGAGGATGTTTAAGAGAGTGAACTTCAAATAGCATTTAGAGAATTATATAAAGAATCATTTAAATTAAAAAGAGATAATTTGAAGTTAAAATCTAGTTTAAGGGAACGTGCCAAGGTCGCTGATGAGAGTGCGTTAGTTAATGACCTTAGAAAACGTGAGAGAGCTCTTCAAAAGAAGCTTGAATAAATAGAAGGCGAGAAAGATAGCCTTAGAGGGTCAATGGAATCAATGAAAAAGGAGCTTCTCGTTTTCGAAGAGAGAAATGTTTTATTAGAGTCTAAAATTATATAATTAGAAGATAAATTAATAGTAAAGACAAATTTGATTTGGAATGTAGGTCCGCTCAATTAGATAAAATTTTAGGAACCGTCCAAGTAAAAAATAACACTTATGGATTAGGCTTCGATACTTGTAATGAGTCTACCCATAAAGCCAAAACCAACGTTTTGAGAGAATCACCAAGGAAAACTTCGAGAGGTCAATCCTTAGGTACCACTTTTCGACGTATCTTTACTTGTTCACATCGTAGTCAAAAAGGTCATCTTAGCAAGTTTTGTTTTGATCTTAAAAGAATTTCTAGGAAATCCAAGTGTAAGGTAACCGAGTTAGCCAAGATCCCCAAATCTCGAGATTGCCACTCTTCATTAGTTTGGGTTAGGAGATCTGACTTGATAGCTTTACAAAATAGGATTTTTTTTTATTCTCATTTGCTTTCACATGCTTCCTCCCTTGCAAAATTTAAATGTTGTATGTGTTAGTTTTGTTGAGCATAGTCTAGCTTTCGTACATCTTGATATATTCTTTTACTAGTTGTATGCTTTTGTTTATCATTTTCTAGTGTATAATCCATGCTTATTCACATGCTAGAATTATGGTTTGTGTATATCTTTTGTATTTACTTTTATTTGTTTTGTGCCTTATTGAGAAAAATACAAAAATATTTTCTTTGTTTTTCTTTTGACTTGTGTTATTTATGTTTGGTTAAAAAAAATCAAAAACTAAAAAAAAATTGTGTGTATTTTAGTTTGACACACTTTATGTGGCATATACTTGTGTTTGAATCCCTTCATTTTACGCTTCCATGTGGCTAGAACTTTTGGTTAAGATTGTCAATCCTTAAATGTTCTTTGCCATGCTTACATGGAGTAGTTGGATTTTGCGTTACTTAATGGATTCTAATTTTATATGTCTCTATTCACACATGCACGAGCTCATTTGAAATTTAATCGCCACATGTACAATTTAGTTAAGTGATATTTTCTCCCATCAATTTAGTCATCTACATTTTCCTATGACTATGGAGGATTTGTGCATGTAATAATCGTTTTCCCCGATTTAAAAAAATAGAATACTACGTTTATCCGGTGTAGTTGTTTATCAATGGATTCGGGCTGCGAAAGACAAAATTACTTTGCGTGAAAAGCCACCATTGAATTTTAAGCCATAAAAAAATGTGGCATTAAAAAGAATATTTGACCAGGCCAAAATAGTTTAGTTAATATGTTCAAAAGAAAGAAAAAGAAATATTATGAGGAGTTTGGTTTGATGTATTAATAGGTTTGCACAATGACTTTGTATCCTAGTTAAGCTTTTATTTTCATGACTCTATTGGTTTGTAGAATCATTGAAATTCTAGGCTTATGTGCATTGTGTATGTTTGTTCATTGAGTTCAATTTATATTATCACATGAAAATATATCTAAATGTGATAAAAAAAATCAATCAAATGAGAACTCCATGAACATATTTTAAGTGATTGGGTCGAAATTTAATTGTTCTAGTTCACACCCCTTCACATTCGTTTACCACATGTATTTGGACACATTTTTGCCATACGAGTGTGAATATTTTTAAGTGATTTTTCTTGTGTGTGTGTGCCTGTGTGTGTATATATATGGTATTTTTTTTAGTTTTTAAGTCTTTGCCTTGCTTGCTAGTCCATTTATGCTTCTAATTCATAATTGATATCTAGTTTGTTGCGTATTTTGTTTGATATCACATGCTTAGTTTCTTATTTTTCAAATTGGTATCATTTTTTTGTCGCATCATAGTTGATATCCATTAATATTTACATGGATTAGTTACTTCGTTGTTGCCTGCATACCTTATTGATCCTATCTCTTTATGCATGTCTTACTTGTTATCCCTTTTTGTATGTCCCTTATGTAGTTTTTAGGGGGAGAAATGGTACTTTATTGGGGGAGTAATAAGTAATTAGTTAATTCTATAACATTTGTCTAAACCTGAACAAAAAGGGGGAGAATGATATGGGAGAAATGGTATCTAATCCTATTACAATCGTATCTTAGTTTAGGAGATCTAACTTAGGGTGAGAGCGCTATCTTCTTAGGTGATCATATTTGATAAAGGGGGAATCTAATTAGGGGGAGTACTTATTTTAATTTCATTTACTATTCCCTATGCGTTTAGTGTTTTTCTTAAGTGTGCAGGAATTACTCTAGCGGCAACTTTCTTCGGCAAAGATAATTATCCTTGGGTTTTGATTCAAGCACTGTATTTTTTATTTTGGGTGGGATGTTTTTTAGTCTAGTTGACCTTGACGGCCCTTTAGGATTTTGTTTTGGTTTTTGTCCCGAAATAGCCAAAGGGGGAGATCTGTAAGGACACAAATTTCCAATTGAGTCTTATGTAGTGTTGGCTCAATTCCGGATAAAAACATTTCAGTTATAGGTTAGATGTTCATGATATATTCTTCCAAGCCTATGACTTATTTAAGTTGAAAACGTAGCGGTCAGTATTTCAAAGTGAAGATATCAAAAAGCCGAGTTTACAAAGTGCAATGTTTCTACGTCAACAACAAATCATATCGAGTTGATAAAGTGGCATGTAGAGACTTGGAATAGTTTTCTTGGGTGTAATTTTATTTAAAACGAATTTTATTTTCAGAAAGTTATTTTAGAACTTTGAATAAAAAGTTTTTGGGTTTAACAATGAAATTTGACTATTCTGTCATGTCGTTCGAAATTGTCGTTCGAACGAGAATGTCGTTCAAACGAGTTTTTCCAACGAGTTTCCCTTTTCAGCACTAACATTTCGTTAGAAATGTCGTTCGAACGAAAAAGTCGTTCGAACTAGATTTCTGGCCGGAACAGTTTTGGGCATTTTCCCACTACTTTGTCCCCACTTTCTTTTGACAGAAATTAACCACTTTCGGGACCATATTTTTTCAAAGACTTTTCACTTGATTTTGAGAGCTTTACAGAGAGAAAATTAATGTTTAGAAAAGTCCCTTTTGTGGGTTTAATTTAGATGGCCTAAATTCTTCCAAAACACAAAAGTATACACCCATTTATTTTTAGTTTAAGATTCCAAGTATCTCTACATATATATCTATTGTTTGCAGTTTGTTTTGGCACCATTGGTTCATCTCTACCACAAAGAAGGAGAAGTTTGGGTTTGCTTCTATTTCCCATGAAATAAGAAGTCATGTTTTTGCTGTGGCATTCTCATACGGTGAAAGGCACCGTGTATAGTTGACGGGTTCCAAAAGCTACATTGGAGGATTCCAAGGTTCCAGTGGAGTCTGGGATTGTCTACTAAGCAGAGGTTGGTACAAGAAGATGCGCCAGGATCTTGAAGGATTCCATTCGAGTTGTGTAAGTCATCTGTAAAGAAAATTTTAAGGTCCTTACCCGATAGGTTTATCCCTAAAGCGACCGTGTTAAATTCTTTACTAACTTAAGCCTCTACGAAAATAGAAAAACTCATAGGTGATTTACAAACCTATGAACTAGACATGTTTCCCTCCAAAAATGAAAAGAAAATTGATAAGGGCGTCGCATTAAAATCCTAAAAGGAGGTAAAGGTAGTTTCGAATGATGATAGTGACATCGATTTCGATGAGATGGTTATGTTCGCTAGAAAATTTATAAATTTTCTTAAATTTAATAAAGATAATATTAAAAAGGATTTTAAGAAATTTGGTAAATCAAAGTATGACAAAGCTGAAAAATTCCCTAAAAATCATAATTAATAACTTAATAGTGATGAGTCGGATAGATGTTATGATTGTGAAGGGTATGGGCATAGGGCTTTTGAGTGCCCCACTAAACTAAGGGGAGAATAAGCAACCAATTTCCTAAAATTCAACCCTTAGTGATAGTGATAAGGAAGAGGGACTCGATTCCCCCATTGAGCACAACTTTATTGCGTTCATGGCTAGTCATGTTAGTGAGAGTGAGATATTGTCTGACGATGACACCTTAAAACATGAGACTTCCAAGGCCTTTATTTGTGAAGCTAAAAAATATGATGGTAGTGAGAGTGGAGAAGAGAGGGAGAGAGAGTGAAAGTGATGAGGAGGTTGAAGAGAGTGAACTTCAAATAGCGTTTAGAGAATTATATAAAGAATCAATTAAATTAAAAAGAGCTAATGTGAAGTTAAAATCTAGTTTAAGGGAACGTGCCAAGGTCGCTGATGAGAGTGCGTTAGTTAATGACCTTAGAAAACGTGAGAGAGCTCTTCAAGAGAAGCTTCATAAATAGAAGGCGAGAAATATAGCCTTATAGGGTTAATGGAATCAATGAAAAAGGAGCTTCTCGTTTTGGAAGAGATAAATGTTTTATTAGAGTCTAAAATTATAGAATTAGAAGATAAATTAATAGTAAAGTCAAATTTGATTTGGAATGTAGGTCCGCTAAATTAGATAAAATTTTAGGAATCGTCTAAGTAAAAAATAACACTTGTGGCTTAGGCTTCGATACTTGTAATGAGTCTACCCATAAATCCAAAACCAAGGTTTTGAGAGAATGACTTAGGAAAACTTTGAGAGGTCAATCCTTAGGTACCACTTTTCGACGTATCTTTACTTGTTCACATTGTGGTCAAAAAGTTCATCTTAGCAAGTTTTGTTTTGATCTTAAAAGAATTTCTAGGAAATCCAAGTGTAAGGTAACCGAGTTAGCCAAGATCCCCAAATCTCGAGATTGCCACTCTTCATTAGTTTGGGTTAGGAGATCTGACTCGATAGCTTTACAAAATAGGATTTTGTTTATTCTTATTTGCTTTCACATGCTTCCTCGCTTGCAAAATTTAAAGGTTAAATGTGTTAGTTTTGTTTTGCATACTCTAGCTTTCGTACATCTTGATATATTCTTTTACTAGTTGTATGCTTTTGTTTATCATTTTCTAGTGTATAATCCATGCTTATTCAAGTGCTAGAATTATTATTTGTGTATATCTTTTGTATTTACTTTTATTTGTTTTGTGCCTTATTGAGAAAAATACAAAAATATTTTCTTTGTTTTTCTTTTGAGTTGTGTTATTTATGTTTGGTTAAAAAAAATCAAAAAGTCAAAAAAAAATTGTGTGTATTTTAGTTTAACACACTTTATGTGGCATATACTTGCATTTGAACCCCTTCATTTTTCGCTTCCATGTGGCTAGAATTTTTGGTTAAGATTGTCAATCCTTAAAATGTTCTTTGTCATGCTTACATGGAGTAGTTGGATTTTGCGTTACTTAATGGATTCTATTTTTATATGTCTCTATTCACACATGCACGAGCTCATTTGAAATTTAATCGCCACATGTATAATTGAGCTAAGTGAGATGTTCTCCCATAAATTTAGTCATCTACATTTTGATATGACTATGGAGGATTTGTGCATGTAATAATCATTTTCCCCGATTAAAAAAATGTAGAATACTACGTTTATTCGTTGTAGTTTTTTATCAATGGATTCGGGCTGCGACAGACAAAATTACTTTGCGTGAAAAGCCACCAATGAATTTTAAGCCTTAAAAAATGTGGCATTAAAAAGAATATTTGCCAAGGCCAAAATAGTTTAGTTAATATGTTCAAAAGAAAGAAAAAGAAATATTATGAGGAGTTTGGTTTGATGTATTAACAGGTTTGCACAATGACTTTGTATCCTAGTTAAGCTTTTATTGTCATGACTCTATTGGTTTGTAGAATCATCGAAATTTTAGGCTTATGTGCATTGTGTATGTTTGTTCATTGAATTAAATTTATATTATCACATGAAAATATATCTAAATGTGATAAAAAAAATCAATCAAATGAGAACTCCGTGAATATATTTTAAGTGATTGGGTCGAAATTTAATTGTTCTAGTTCACACCCCTACACATCCGTTTACCACATGTATTTGGACACAATTCTGCCATACGAGTGTGAATATTTTTAAGTGATTTTTCTTGTGTGTGTCTATATATATATATATATATATATATATATGGTATTTTTTTTAGTTTTTAAGTCTTTGCCTTGCTTGCTAGTCCATTTATACTTCTAATTCATAATTGATATCTAGTTTGTTGCATATTTTGTTTGATATCACATGCTTAGTTTCTTATTTTCCAAATTGGTATCATATTTTTGTCGCATCATAGTTGATATCCATTAATATTTATATGGATTAGTTACTTCATTATTGCCTGCATACCTTATTGATCTTATCTCTTTATGCATGACTTACTTGTTATCCCATTTTGTATGTCCCTTATGTAGTTTTTAGGGGTAGAAATGGTACTTTATTGGGGGAGTAATAATTAATTAGTTAATTCTATATCCTTTGTCTAATCCTAAACAAAAAGGGGGAGAATGATAGGGGAGAAATGGTATCCAATCCTACTATAATCGTATCTTAGTTTAGGAGATCTAACTTAGGGGGAGAGCGTTATCTTCTTAGGTGATCACATTTGATAAAGGGGGAATTGATTTAGGGGGAGTACTTATTTTAATTTCATTTACTATTCCCTATGCGTTTAGTGTTTTTCTTAAGTGTGCAGGAATTATCTAGCGGCAACTTTCTTCGACAAAGATAATTATCCTTGGGTTTTGAGTCAAGCACTGTATTTTGTATTTTGGGTGGGATGTTTTTTAGTCTAGTAGAGCTTGATGGCCCTTTAGGATTTTGTTTTGGTTTTTGTCCCGAAATTTCCAAAGGGGGAGATTTGTAAGGACACAACTTTCCAATTGAGTCTTATGTAGTGTTGGCTGAATTTCGGACAAAAACATTTCAGTTTTAGGTTAGATGTTCATGATATATTCTTCCAAGTCTATGACTTATTTGAGTTGAAAACGTAGCGGTCGGTATTTCAAAGTGAAGATATCAAAGTGCCGAGTTTATAAAGTGCCATGTTTCTACGTCAACAACAAATTATATCGAGTTTACAAAGTGGCATGTAGAGACTTGGAATAGTTTTCTTGGGTGTAATTTCATTTAAAACGAATTTTATTTTCAGAAAGTTATTTTAGAACTTTGAATAAAAAGTTTTTGGGTTTAACAATGAAATTTGACTATTCTGTCATGTCGTTCGAAATTGTCATTCGAAGGAGAATGTCGTTCAAACGAGTTTTGCCAACGAGTTTCCCTTTTGAGCACTGACATTTCGTTAGAAATGTCGTTCGAACGAAATGTCGTTCGAACGAAAGAGTCGTTCGAACTAGATTTCTGGCCGGAACAGTTTTGGGCTTTTTCCCACTACTTTGTCCCCACTTTCTTTTGACAGAATTTAACTACTTTCGGGACCAGATTTTTTCAAAAGATTTTCACTTGATTTTGAGAGCTTTATAGAGAGAAAATTAATGTTTAGAAAATTCCCTTTTGTGGGTTTAATTTAAGTGACCTAAATTCTTCCAAAACACAAAAGTATACACTCATTTATTTTTAGTTTAAGATTCCAAGTATCTCTACATATATATCTATTGTTTGGAGTTTGTTTTGGCACTATTGGTTCATCTCTACCACAAAGAAGGAGAAGTTTGGGTTTGCTTCTATTTCTCATAAAATAAGAAGTCATGTTTTTGATGTGGCATTCTCATACGGTGAAAGGCACCGTGTATAGTTGACGGGTTCCAAAAGCTACATTGGAGGAGTCCAAGGCTCCAGTGGAGTCTGGGATTGTCTACTAAGTAGAGGTTGGTACAAGAAGATGCGTCAGGAGTTTGAAGGAGTCGAGTCGAGTTATGTAAGTCATCTGTCTTGTATTTGTAAAATTCCCTACTTAATGGACTTAAGGCTAGGGTCGTCCGAGGTTTTTCCCATTTTGGTTTCCCTCATAGATTGCGACGTAGTGTGATTGATTTATTTTATCTTGCTATATCACCTTGATGCATTCTTAGGACTAAAAGATAAAATATGGTTTAAACCACTAATTATATTTAATTTGGTGTTAAACTTAATTTCGGTAAGGTTTAATTTAATTTAATTCAAGTCTAAATAATTTAATTTGGTAAAATTTGGTTTGGCCTAATTTGTAAAAATGAATTAATTTGTGTAGGCAAATTTTAGGACTTGAATTGAGTTAATTTGTTTAAGTGAATATTTGTTAGTTGATTAATTTGATGTCACTTTTAGTTTAGTTTAAATCTAATTTGCAAGAAATTAAAATTTATAAGTTGTTTATTTGTTTTGTACCCCCTTATTCCGCACTTTAGGAAATTAATATTGGATTAAAAAGAAAGAATTTAAAATTGGAGGTCCCATATTCCAACAGTATATTTATATACATATATATATATATATATATATATATATATATATATATATGTATGTATGTATAACGATTACATTGAACTGTAAACAAACCTTAAACAAATAAATGAAAAAAGGTAATATTAAGGACAACATACCCACAATATGTGAATGGATGATAAAACAACTCTGAAACTATAGTTAAACGACGATTGGAGAGAAAGGCGCCATATTGGAAGCCGCGATCAGAGAGGATGGTTGGGAGGTTACCAGTGGTAGGGGGTCATATGGTGATTGGTGGCATAAGGGGAAGAACTTTGTTTGAGAGGGAAAATATAGAGAAATCGCTGTCAAAGCTAACCTTTTGACCATCCTACAAAGCTTTAGAACCAATCCATGACATTGTTTCTCCCCAAAACGAATACCAATCTTATAAACTTTATAAGTACAACTATAAAATCCATTTTCAAACCCTACCTATTAGAACACAATAAAAAAATAAGAAGAAGAAAATATAAGGGCTAAGATGTCATTACGGACATTCTGCACTTATTATAACATCCTGGAGATATTCAAACCCATGGAAAAGATTTTATGGATGTCCAAAATTTTGGGTACGCTTTAAATGATGCAAAATAAAAACTTATTTGTTCTTTACCTTAAAACCTAACAGGTAATATGTAAATTGCTGACCCTCGATGCTTGCAGTTTTTTCCAGTGGGTTGACCACTCAATTTGTTCAAGAACAAGATAAATTAATCCTATACTAATAAATAGGGTGAATCACCTAGAGTTGGAAGTTAAAAGGAAGAGAAAACATGAGAATCAAATATGTATTTTTATAGCAGTCACATTTTTTATTCCTCAATAATGGTGTTGTTGAGAAAAGATATAAATTGTATATGTAGTACGCATATTGTTTATGTTCCTAAATATAGAACCTATCAGTTTGAAAGTGAAACTTTCTATTTTGTAACAATCACATCATTTATGTTTTCGCAAATGCAATCTATCATCCTAACATTAAATGGAAACATATAAGTTTCAAGATGTTAATGTGACTGTTCAATTCCATCCACAACATAATTCCATCAACAATCGTAGTAAGATACAAGTTAAAATAATAAAAAAAACTGCAAAATAATGGTCACCCACCCGACCACCCATAACTACCATCCCTAAATATCACCCAAAATTGTCCCCCAAAGCAGTCTAGTTCACACTAGGTCAACATAAATGGCACATCCTACAAAGCCAATTAAAGTTTGAAAAAATCAAATTTACCACTCATAATTACCCTAAAAAGTGATATCCACCCCAACCCTAGCTTAATATAAACCATCCATCTTAAAAGTTGATCAAACATTTATTTTCACCATCCTTCCTCCCTTTTTTCACTGTTCACGTATGCAAAAAGGATTTTAAGTCTTGATAAACAATTATGACATATATGCTTTAAAATTCAAAATATTTACTTGTACTTACTCGCAACTTAGATGCTTCTTTTTTGTGGCCATTGATAATGAATCAATTGTTTCTAGAGTAATCAGAGATTTCATTTCACTGACAGCAACATTGTTCCCCATATAAAACTTTGTTTTCTTTATTTATTCAACCTATCAAATGTGGAAGAAATGCATTATCAATACGACATAATGACTTATAACAGATAAAAATAACATATGACTTATACTTGAGTCAACTTTCATGTCCCCATATTGTGGCTTTGTAAACCATAATTTCTTATAGCACTTGTCAATAGATTGGCAGGTTTAAATCCTGCATATACCCTTATTGAAACACTATGTGCACATGGTATACCAGTGATATATTATTTCCTACAAGTTTATGACATTTCATTCAAGTCACAAACAAACTGCCCACTAGGTCTTAAAATTTGAAATTTTCCACCCACCCAACCATGAACACAAGTGTCTGCCTCGTCCTTAATTTTTCCAACAAGTTTTTTAATTTTTGGATATAAAATACCTTTGCATTTTTACATTTTTATCCTATTAACATGAAATCTTCTCATCAAGATATATCTAACCCTCTCCGAGAATATAAGAACACAATTATCTATAAAATCCATCAGCAACCTATTAAAACATTCACAAAAATTATTCAATAACATGTTTCATTTGGGACAGGTGCTACAATGGAACCTAGTCCACTAACTAAGAGGATTTAAAACAAGCCAATCAAAAGCTTTCTCATACAACCCCCAAATTTTTTGTATTTCTTTATCAAAACTAGGTATGGTAGTACTCATTTCACATATATAAAGCCCTCCTTTAAAAATCGGGCCCTTATGTTTAAGTTTAAAGTTATTATATAAATGTCAAACATAAAACCTCAATTTAAATTAGGGATATAACACTTTTGGATATGGCACAAGTCCCTTTTTATATCAATAATAAAGGTCCAATAATAAGTAGTGTTCATATTGATTTCATCCTTCAAAATTTTAATAAACCATGTCCAAAAGTCTTTTGTTTCAACCTCCATAAGAGCATATGCTAAGGGGAATATTGAATTATTGGCATGAATTAATGCCAATAGCAGTGAGTAATTGTCCCTCTA
Organism: Sambucus nigra; assembly: GCA_949130495.1. Taxonomy (NCBI): domain Eukaryota; kingdom Viridiplantae; phylum Streptophyta; class Magnoliopsida; order Dipsacales; family Adoxaceae; genus Sambucus; species Sambucus nigra. The sequence goes on along the minus strand of OX422207.1, from coordinate 300,131,232 downwards.
TTTAGCTCCTTCAAATGGTAAACATTCATCCTAATTAGAGGCTTGCAATGCTCAATAAAACCTTTTTTGCATGCCCTCAAACATATAAACATACTTTTAAATCTTTTGCATCCCACACCACTACCTAGAATTAAAACAATTATACCTGGATTTATCCTATTTAGTTCAACAACATAGTCATAAATTTTCTCATATTTATTCCTTCAAATTACCTCCATCATTTTAAAAGCCTCTTTCTTAGTTATTTACCATTTATAAGTAAACACACACTTGAAACTCTTGCATAACCTTTTCTTTCAAAGCAATCAAAGGAATATTTGAATTACACCTAATCCTACAAAGAAAAGTCTTTGTTATCCACTTGGAAGTCAAGTTGTAGTTTACCAAAGACCTAGGGTAAGTGTGGTTTGGTTCAAGTATCCTAATATGGATGGTTTATTTACCCTCCATTTGTCAAAGGACAACCATCCTTATAAACAATTCTCACCTTCTTCTTTACCATCTTAATAATCTTCACCTCTTACCATTTTTAATGGCGGGTTTTCTAAAGACTTATGCAAGGACTTTAAATGTACTTTAAAGTTGTACAATAAAAAATTTAGGGGCATCGACATTTGTCATGGGATGGAATTGAGGCCAATATTTCCTATTACTTTTAGATTTATCTTTGGCATGCTAAAAGTCATAGCTATCTACACTTCTTACATAAAAATAATAAGATACATACATCTCATCACCTAAAACATACCTTTGTTATACACCTTCCATCGTAAATAACCCCCCTTTCAAGCCTTGTTGCACATCTTAATTTATAAACTCCTCAAACAACTTGCAATTAGCCTCCCTCCATATCAAACTCATTATAACCTCATCACAAAATTTTGGTTCACATGCTCCCTCTTTTTACACACTATCATAAAGAAATTATCACTTAGAATCTAATCTTAATTAACATCAATTAGTTAATCTAGATAATAAAACGAAAGATAATAATCCTTATTCCTCTCATTGCCCCCCCCCCCCCCCCATTAACACCATCATTGTGACCTTCACTTCCATAATATGAAGTGTCATCAACTGGGTTTGGCATGGTTTGATTCCATTTGACTTGGAATTGCACCAATTTGTTGGGGGGGGGGGGGGGGGGGATTAATTCAAATGTTAAATTCCTTGTAATTTTTTTCTTAAGTAGTTGTCCTAAAAGGGATATAAGTGTACTATTAGAGTCAATATCATACCAATTACAATCATTAGACTTATGGTACATCAACAAATAAATTTTAGTATGACCAACCTCTTTCATCATTTCTAGAAACTCCATCATTAATATAAGGTCAATATCACTAAAGTAAAACCTTTTACCTTGCCACCAAGTACCTTTAATGAGATTGGAAAAAATCAAGCCATCCACGAGGATAACATCTAAGACAAAAATGAGTCATTTTAACTATAAATGAAAAACCTCGGATTAGTAAGACATTCATGTAATACCCCGTATTTTTAATGATTTTAATTATGGGAATTAATTGAGTATTAATTGACTAAATATGGAAAATTTATTCATAATTAATCCGGATTTATTTACGTAATTACTAGCGTGACAAAAGTTAGTACTTATTGATGTAAGTTATATTGAATATTACTTAGTGAGTAAAGTGATATATGATCATGAAAATATTAATGCTGTCGTGAGTGAAAAATACGATAACTATGGAATTTAAGTCGGGACATGCGTGTGAATCGTGTCGGGACTAAATTAGTAAGATAAAAAGTAAAATAATTATGCGTCTCCCAAAAGATCATTTCAAGTGTGCTGACGTGTTCGGAAGGGTCGAAATAGTTAGAAAAATCTACTCAGGGGTTTAGTATGGGTTTCGGTATAGTTTTGGGCCAAATCGACACCTTGGAGGGTAATTTTTGTCTTTTGAAAAATCCAGGCAAATTAATGGACCAAGATTGGGAGGATTATATATGCATGTACATGATAGAAGTTAGGTTTTCTCAGTAGAGAAAAAGAGAGAGTCCAAGAAGAAGAAGAAGAAGAAGAAGAAGAAGAAGAAAAAGAAGAAGGGATTTCTAGGATCTCCAAGACCAAAACCAACCATCCTTAACCAAAAATTCCATCAACTTGTAGATCGAAAAGAGAAGAACGCCCCTATACCACTTTCATTCAACGATTCATACCTTCTCAACAAGGCAAGTGGTTATCTTGCTTTAAATTAGTGCATATATTATACATGTTAGTGTAGAATTGATGATATACACCTAATATGATGAAATTTCGGTTGAAATTGAATTGTTAATCAAGTTTTTGGTAGAAAATTGATTGTAGAAATACTATATGTAGAGGCTATAAATTTGAAATATTACATGAAGAAAAACGAATTTAATTTTAGGTTTTGAGTGGATAAAAATATTGATGATGTAAAATTAGGGTTTTTGAAATTTGACTAAATTTCTTCACCCACATATAAGATTTAATGAGGTTTGATGGTTAAAAGATATTAGGGATCATCTATATGTATGTAAAATGTCTTTAAGACTGTTAATTGTGAGTTGGATAAAGTTTGACGTGAATTGGGTGAACAAAAATGGGCGAAAATGCAGATTTCCTAAGGTAAAACACGAACTGGGCAAAAGTCATTCGAATGACCTGGGAAAAAGGGAAAGTCGTTCGAACGACATCGTTCGAACAAGAATCCAATGAGAGTTCATAACTTAGTTCATTTGAATTTCGTTTGAAATAAGACCCCGTTCAAACGAGATACTATGCACTTCGAACAAGATTTTAGAATTTTGGGAATTTACGGGGCTAGCTGGAATTTGGTGAAAATAATTTCGAGAACTATGAATGACTCAAGTATATGTAGGGAAAATGTAATCCTTAAGTTAGTAATATGGGCATAGGTGTATATAAGGATAAGATGGACTTCTTAGTGATATTCACTATAAGCGATGTGATACGTAAAGAGAATAGTGGTAATTGAGAGACATCGTGAACATTGTAAGAATGATAACATAGGCGGTGTGATCCTATTAATTATACGGGTTGTGTGTACCTATTGTATGAATACCTATGTGTATGACATACCTACCATACTTGCTATCACGGGAGGTCTTAGGAATGGGACAATCTTATCTTGATGAGCCTTCGGGGGGAATTTAGATTACTACCTCAGGACATGGGTCTGGGAAAGACTTATCTATGAGTTGATAAGTTTGCGGTCACGTGGGTGCGTAGGTATGTGCGCAGCCTATGGGGATGGGAACTATGTTCGCATCCATTGTGTGTGATATGTGTTGATGCGATTCCAAAGTGATTCGGAATTCATAGTCATTACGTACGTGATGTGCCGGGACTGATAGCAGCGTATGTGTGCACCGCATGTTTAGCCTTTTTGGGGTGTCGTATTAATATATATATATATATATATATATATATATACATACACACACACTTGAGATTATTCTATTGTGTTGCTTATTAGATGAGAAAGACTGCAATATTTAATATTAATCAACAATATGAGAACTTGAATGATTAATGAGTTATTTGAATCCGTTTAAGGTGGCGTTCTAATTATAAGAATGTATTACTCGGTTGTCATAATTGAGTACGATGACTTCGGCATTTTAGTAAAGGACTTGGTCTAAGTTAGATAAGTGGGATAGCGTGAATAGGAGGGGATTAGGAGTCTACGCTGGGCGTGCACAATAGTTGAGAGATGATGATATCAAGTGAGAGCACGAGAAACTAACATGGATATAATATTTAATGTTTAATGCATTTTAAACACTTGTTGAACTCGGGCTCTGACCCGTTTATTGCAAATCTTTTCTCTTGTCAAATTATTTTAGATGTCTAACCACATGGACACTAAGGATAGAAATTCGATTCATTTGACGAGTTGTAGCTGCTGTGGAAGTTACATGGCTTGGTAGTAGACGCCTCTATAATTCTCATTGCTATATATTGAGCTTCTCTATTTCAGATGGGGCCTGTTGTCGCTTTTACTTGTTTCAGACAGTCGGAGAGTTGTGGATCATTTTAGTTATTCATTTCGGTTATGGATTTACTTTGTTGGATTATTGTATGGAAATTTAGGTTGGATATGTTTACCCCAGTCCCATTTATTACTTTAGTCATTTTAATTCATACGAGATTTGTTTTGGATGGTGTATAGTTTGTAATTGGATAAAATTGGTTTTATGTTAATGGATAATTTGACATTAACCTTTTTAAAAATTAGGTAGTTAGTGTTAATAATAAAGTTTTTCGACAGTAATGCTTATTCTGAACCAACTCGATATTCTGAATTAATTTAATAAAGGAATGATCACCTGGTTTTTAATTAGATGAGGTGTCACAGGTGGTATCAGAGCATCATTATATAGATTCTTTTAGGATATGTGCGTCTTATTATGCTTTCAGCTTAGCGTTCTTTGATGTAGAGCCCTATTATTAGGAATGTTGCAGTCTTGATTATGTGTTTACGTCTTCAGCTATTTGAGAATTGATAATTATGGACTTATAAATTCTTTCTCGTTTTAGATGCCTCCGAGACGTGCACCAAGGTCCAGAAATGCCCAACCCGAGCCTCAGCTAGCACCAGCTCAGGGTACAGTAAATGATGTCGAGGTTACTACCATCGTTGCTCAGGCAGTTAACGCAGCACTGGCTGTGGTTCGACAGGCCCCGCCACAGGCACAAACGGTTGCACCAGCACCAGCTCATGCATTCTTTTCCGCTTGGGAGCGAGTTAGGGATGCCTTCCAAAAGGCACATCCTCCAGAGTTCACAGGGGGTTATGATATAGTTACGGTTAGCCAATGAAAGAAAGATATCCAGAGGCAACTGATGATGTACGAGTGCACGAAGGTGCAAAAGAAAATATTAGCTACCTTAAAGCTAGTAGGGGAAGCGTTATAGTGGTGGGAGTCCACTACTACCATAGAGGAGCGTGACTATATGACTATACTAGACTTCTGGGAGTGGTTTGACCGCAAGTATTTCCCTTCCATCGTTCAGACTGAGATGAGGTAAAAACTAGTGGACCTCACTTAGGAGGGAAAGATTGTAGCCAAGTATAAGGAGGAGTTTACTAGATTGGCAAACTTGGTACTGACTGAGGTGCCTACTGAAGAGAATAAAATTCAGATATTCATGGATGGTTTGACTTGGAGGATTCGACAGCATCTTCTGGGTAACCTCTATTTGTAGTCTTATACTGATGTACTTAATGTTGCTTTACCACCCTGTTAGGATCACCGTTTCTATGTAATAGGTGTAGGTAATGTCAGTGGGGCACAAGCAGCTCAGAGTCAGCGGAGGTAGAGTGAGCAGGTTTCCCATTAAGGGGATCCTGCTAAGAGATTCAGATTTGGAGGTTTTCATCAGGGACATGGAGGTTTCAGATATAGCCACCAGGGTCATCATGACCATCAGGGATAGCAGGGCCACTATGCCAACAATAGTTTTAATAGGGCCATCAGGGCCAAGGGAGAGGTGGCAACGACCAGTAGGGCTGAGGCCAATATGGGCAGAAAGGGGGAAATATTACTGGGAAGTGTTTTATTTTTAGTAAGACTAGCCACTGAAGTTTTGAATTCCCTTATAAGGGGAAGTATCCTCAGCAATAAGGTACTCACCAGGAGCCCAGAGGCCGATATTCCTAATCGAACTTCCAGTGCCAGCACCATTCCTAGCCTTGCCTGCCATTCCAATAGTTCCAATTCAGCAGGGACAATTATAGTACGGGGGTGTCTACAACGTCCATCAGGCCGCAGTCCCACAGGCTCCACCCGCGGTTGATGGTATATTTTCTATTCAGGGGACTTTGGGGCGAATATTATTTATCATGGGAGCATCATATAGTTTCATTACCACTAGTTTTTCACGCGCCATTTAGTTATTAGGCACGACGAAGAGCACAGTCACTAGTGTAGATTCACCGTTAGGCTATGGGTTATTAATTTCTTTATATGTCGGGGAGTAGGCATAGAGATTGGGAGTTTGATCCTACTAGTCGATATGCTTATTTTAGATATGCACGAGTATGATGCTATTATTGTGATGGATTGGCTAGTCGAGTATAGGGTTATACTCGATTGCTTTAGTAGGAGCATAGTATTCGCTATCCCTGGTCAGGAGATATTTTTAGTGGTGATGCCTCGCCCCGAGGGAGGATCATCCACCCACTTGTTTTATATAGAGGATGAGACCTCTACGAGAGTTGTGATTCCCCTTGATTCTATTCCAGTTGTTCATGAGTACGCTGATGTGTTTCGGGATATACCAGAGCTACCGTCGAGTAGAGAGATAGAGTTTGTGATTGGCTTCGCACTGGGCACTCGACCGATAGCTTGCGCACCTTACCGTATGGCTACTGCATAGAAGAGGGAGCTAAGGGATCAAATTGAGTAGTTATTAGGACAGGGTTTCATCCATCGGAGTACCTCACCTTGGGGTTCCCCAGTTCTGTTTGTGAAGAAGAGGGATGGGTCCTTATGACTCTTCGTAGATTATCAAGAGTTGAATAAGGTTACGATACGGAATAAGTATCCGTTACCCAGAATCGATGACTTATTCGACCAGTTAAGGGGAGCGTCTTTCTTTTCGAAGATAGACTTGAGGTCAAGATACCATCAGTTGAGGATCAGGGAGCAGGATGTGTCTAAGACTGCATTTCTGACGAGGTATGGATCCTATGAGTTTCAAGTTATGCCATTTGGGCTAACCAACGCTCCGATAGTATTTATGGACTTAATGAATAGAGTGTTCAGAGAGTTCTTAGATCAGTTTATCATTATTTTCATAGATGACATCCTATTTATTCACCGACCGATAAGGATCACCTTCAGCACTTACGTAGGATTTTGAAGACTTTACGGGAGAATGAGTTGTACGCTAAATCTGAGAAATGTGGATTTTGGCTGCGAGAGGTACAATTCTTAGGCCACATCGTACCAAATAAGGGAATATCGGTGGACCCCAATAAGGTGTCAGTGATGAGGGAGTGGGGACAACCCACGACGCCGACGGAGGTGTGGAGTTTCTTAGGGTTAGCAAGCTATTACAGGAGGTTTATTCAGGGATTCTCAAAGATAGCGGGTCCGATGCCTAATTTGACTCGCAAAGGAGTGCCATTTATCTGGGATGACGTCTGTCAATTTCCTTTCGATGAGCTAAAGGACAAGCTAACTTCAGCACCAGTTCTAGCACTGCTCAGACTGGGAGTGGAGTATTTAGTCTATACCGATGCATCCCTACAGGGTACTTAAAGGTGTACTTTAACAAGAAGATCAGGCTACAACTTATGCTTCCCGAAAGCTTAAGCCTCGTGAGAGGAATTACCCCACCCACGACTTAGAGCTAGCGGAAGTCGTGTTTGCTCTTCCAATCTGGAGACACTATTTATTGGGGGAGAAGTTTTGCCTGTTCACAGATCACAAGTCACAGCAGTATTTGTTCACTCCGAGCGAATCGAACATGCGTCAACGTAGGTGGATTGAATTTGTGAAGGACTACTAATTCGATATCCATTACTAGTGGGGGAAAGCTAACGTAGTAGTTGATGCGTTGAGCTGGAGGCCAGTTGGTGACGTGGCCAAGGTGTGGAAGGTGAAATGGAAGGAGTTAGGACACCAGGATGCAGTGGCCCAATAATTCATGTCTATCATGATTGTTACACCCTAGATTGTGACGAGATTAATAAAGGCCCAGGTGTAATGCCCTGTAACTTTATGACCTTTAATTATGGGATTTATAAAATTAAATCGAAATAAATTAATTTAATACTAATCCGAATTTTAAATTGAATATTTACTAGCGTGACGAGAGTTAGTAATTATTGATAAGAATTATGTTAAATATTACTCAATGAGTAAAGTAATATATGAGATCGAATTTATTAAAATTATCGCGAGTGAATAATACGACAGTTATAGAAATTAAGTCGGGATGCGCGTGTTAGTCGTGTCGTGACTAAATTAATGGGATATAAAGTAAATTAATTCTAAGTGGCTCGTATGGTTATTTCTAGTGCGCCAATGTGTCCAGAAGTAGGCCTGTAAACGGATCGAATTCGGACCGAATCAGGCAAATCCAAATCCATATCCATTTATGATAAACGGATTCGGATCCGATTCGTTTATTAATTGGATCAGATCAAGCAAATCCATATCCGTTTATGTTAAACGGATTTGGATTCGATCTGATTATCCGATTATCCATTTATGTCAAACTTGATTAGCAACAATTTTATTTTCAACTCTTATTTCATAAATTTATTTTGCAAATGTTAAAAAAAATAGATAATGAAATAAAGAACTATTATAATATATATTTAAAATATTATTAAATATAATATATATTAATTAAAAATATTATATATATATATATATATATATATATAAATATATGAAAAATATTAATCGGATCGAATTATTAACGGATCGGAGTATATGAATCCAAATTCGCTCCATTTAATAAATGGAGAATCGGATAATCGAATTTTAGGCATGATCCATATCCACTTAAATGGATCGAATTCTTATTCGGATAAAATTTGATCCATTGACAGGCCTATCCGAAAGGGTCAAGTTAGTCAGAAAAGTATACTCGGGTGTTTAGTTTGGGTCTTAACATGTTTTTAGGACTAATTGGCAACCCGGGAGGACATTTTGGAAATATCCAATTTTAGGCCTTAATTAATGATGAAAATTGAAGGGTTATATCTGATGGGAGTTAGAGTCCTCAAGGGTTAGAAATACTGGAGTTGTAGAGAGGTTAAGGAAGGAAGAAGAGAGAAGGCTTCCAAGGGAGAAAACCACCAACCCTACACCATTCTCACTAATCCCACCACCAACGCATAGATCAGGGAATGAGGAGCAGGATCATACCCATCATCTTCTGCAATTCAGACTTTTATTCTTGAGGCAAGTATCTAACTTATTGTTCTTGAGTTTCTAATACATCCATGCAAGTGTAGGAGATAATGGTCTTATGTTTTCATGAAAATAAAATGATGTTTGGGAGATTTATATTGAAATTCTGAGTAGAAACCATGTTAGGACAACTCTCTTGATATATGTAGATGATTAACTATGAAATTGATGTCCAGTAGAGGTTGAATTCTGAAACAATTATGAGGATATTGATTTTGACGATGCAAATAGGGTTCTTAATGAATTAGCTTGAATTAACCCCTTTAATTGATGGCCCTTGATGAATTTGTATATGTTTTACGTTATAAATCATGTATGTAGGATAGTACAAATTTTGGTTTGATTATTTGGGAGTTTGGGATGAATTAATAGAGGTTTTGAGGATTTAAGTTGATGAAACCCGTAGGTAAAGAATTTTAGAAACTTGGCCAATAACTGTTCGATCGATCGATCAACTCAAGAATGTCGATCGATCGACTGCATCAATCGATCGACCCTTTTCATCGATCGATCCACTCTTCCTGAAAATTAAAACTGCTTTCCCTTTAATGTTAATCTGATCTCAATGTGTAAGGATCCTTGGACATAATTTAAATATCATAATGGGGCTTGGGAAGGACCAGTACGGTATAGGCAAGGTCCAGGTAATACAACTTTATATGAGATTTAACTGTGGAATTTTGGGGGTATAAAATGGAGTGGAACTCGTGCGTACGGTCAATTAGGTCTTGTGAGAACTAAGAATGACTTAAACCAGTAGGGTAGAGAGTGTACACCTACTGATTTTATATTTATCAAGATGATACACTTCGAGAGTCGAGAAGTACTTAAGGTCTTACCTTAATTGAGAAAGTAAGAGTGAATTAATTATACGTAGGACTCGGGTGCTACGTGCCGCATATGGTCAGAATATAATATGGGTCGTGTGTGTACCTATCTGAATGATGAAAATATAAATATGTGTGTTTGAATATTTATTATATATATATTTGTGTGTAAATCATACCCGCGCTACTTGCTATCACGGAGGTTTCCACGCCGGGACAGTCCTATCTCGATCGACTGTTTCAGTAGGAGTATTATTTTTGCTATCCCGAGCCAGGAAATGTTTCTGGTGGTGATGCCTCGTCCTGAGGGAGGATCGTCCACCCATTTATATTATATAGAGGAGGAGACCTCTAAGGAGATAGTGATTCCCATTGATTCGATTCCTGTAGTTTATGAGCTTTTCGATGTGTTCCAAGATATATCGGAACTACCACCTAGCCGAGAGATAGATTTTATTATAAATTTGATGCCGGGTACTCGAACGATAACCCGTGCATTATATTGTATGGCTCTAACTGAGATGAGAGAGTTACGGGATCAGAATGAGCAGCTATTGGGACAGGGCTTCATCCATAGGAGTATCTCACCTTGGGGTGATCCCGTGTTATTTGTGAAGAAAAGAGAAGGGACATTGAGGTTGTGTGTGGACTACCGAGAGTTCAACAATGTCACGATACAGAATAAGTATTCGATGCCCCGAATCTATTACTTGTTCGACCAGTTGAGGAAATTTGCTTTCTTCTCAAAGATAGGCTTGAGAACAAAATATCATCAGTTATGGATTAGGGAGCAGGATGTGTCAAAGACTGCTTTCTTGATGCAATATGGATCCTACGAGTTTTGAGTTATGTCGTTTGGGGTAGGGGTGCACATGGTTTGGTTCGGTTCGGTTCGGATCCACTACGGAACCAGAACCAGAACCGAAATTGATCGATTCCGTGGTTTTGGAACTAGAACCAGAACCAAAATTTATCTGTTCGGTTCGAAACTAAACCATCGGTTCTCGGTTTAGTTCGAGTCGGTTCATGGTTCTGGTTCAGGTTCTTGGTTTTGGTTTACAGTTTGGGTCATGGTTCTGGTTCACGGTTCTAGTTAATGGTTCTGGTTCGTGGTTTTTATTAATAGTTCTGGTTTGCGAGTTGGTTCTCAGGTTGGTTAATGGTTATGGTTATGGTTATGGTTATGGTTATGGTTATGGTTAATGGTTCAGGTTAATGGGTCAGTTCTCAGGTTGGTTCTTTGGTTCGATTTTTTGGTTCGGTTCCATGGGTTCGGTTCTTAGTTCGGTTTGATTTGGTTCAAGTATAAAATCGAGAACCAAATCGAACACTTCGGTTCTCAATTTTTTGGAACCAGAACCAACCCATGGAGAAAAAAAACCAAACCAACCCAACCCACGAAGGTCGATTTGGTTCGGTTCTTTGGGTTGTCGGTTTTTTTGCACACCCCTAGTTTGGGGTAACCAATGCTCCAGTCGTGCTCATGGACTTAATGAACAGGGTGTTCAGAGAGTTCATAGATCAGTTTGTCATTATCTTCATATATGACATTCTGATTTATTCCCAGACTGAGGAGGGACATGCCGAGCATTTGAGACAGGTTCTTCAGACTCTACGAGAGCATCAGCTATATGCTAAATACGAGAAGTGCGGGTTTTGGCTATGAGAGGTCTAGTTCTTAGGGAACATTATTTCCTCCAGGGGGATATTCGTGAATCCAGGAAAGGTGTTCGCAGTGAGGGAGTGGGGGCAGCCCACGACACCGTTAGAGATCCATAGTTTCTTGGGATTGGCAGGGTACTACAGACAGTTCATTTGAGGATTCTCGAAAATAGCGGGTCCATTGACTAATCTGACTCGCAAGGGGGTACCGTACGTATGAGATGAGGCTTATCAATTGGCTTTCGATGAGCTAAAGGATAAGTTGACTTCGGCGCCAGTTCTTCCTTTACCCAAGCCAGGAGTAGAGTACCTGGTGTATACTGACGCTTCCCTAAAGGGACTTAGTGGTGTGCTTCGGCAGGAGGAACGGGTTATAGCTTATGCCTCCTGTACGCTCAAGCCTCACGAGAAGAATTACCCCACCCATGACTTGGATATAGCAGCGATCGTGTTTGCCTTGTGGATTTGGAGACACTATTTGTTAGGGAAGAAGTTTCTCCTGTTCACAGACCACAAGTCACGGCAATACTTGTTCACTCATCGGGAGTTGAACATGTGTCAGTGTAGGTGGATGGAGTTTGTGAAAGATTACCAATTCGAGATACGATACCACCCGGGGAAGGCTAACATAGTTGTTGATGCATTGAGCCGTAGGCCAATAGGTGATGTGGCCGAAGCATGGAAGACGAAATGGAAAGAGTTAGGACATTAGGATGCAGTGGCCTGATCCTTTATGTTCGTCATGACAGTCACACTAGAGATTGTTACAAGGGTGATCCAGGCCCAATCCGCTGATTCGTTCTACCAGTATTAGATTGTATGGCTTCTAGCTGAGGGCACAGAGTCCTACTCAGTGAGTTCAGATGGGGGTTTGCGATTTAATGGGATATTAGTGGTCCCGGAGGGGGAGGACTTACGTCATGCAGTGATGACAGAGTCGTATGGATCACAATTTGCGGTACATTCCGGAGGGGATAATATGTACCAGGATATGAGGCGACAGTACTGGTGGAGTGGGATGAAGAAGAATATTGCAGAGTTCGTGTCTAAGTGTGCCACCAGTCAGCTGGTAAAGGTGGATCACCAGAAGCCGTCAGGGTTACTTAAGCTGCTAGAAATCCCTACGTGGAAATAGGAGAGCATTTCCATGGATTTCATCACAGGGTTGCCTACATCACAACGGAGTCATGATTCTATTTAGGTAGTAGTGGATCGATTGACCAAGGTAGCTCATTTTCTACCGGTGCGGACAAACTACACCACGGGACAGTATGCCCAGTTATTTTTTGCTGAGATAGTGAGGTTGCATGGGGTGCCCCTAGATATCGCGTTTGACAGAGATAAAATTTTTATGTTACGCTTATGGGAGAGCTTTTAGGAGGCTATGGGTACCGAGATGGGATTAAGTATGGGGTATCACCCACAGACAGATGGGCAGGCTGAGCATACTAATCAGATGTTGGAGGATATGTTGCGCATGTGTGTCCTCGATTTTGGAGGGGGTTGGGAACAGTACCTTCCAGTGGTGGAGTTCACTTATAATAACTCTTACCAGTTTACGATTGGCATGGCCCCATTCGAGGCATTGTACGGCAGACCTTGTCGTTCTCTCACTTGTTGGCTAGAGGTGGGGGACATTAAGTTACTCGGGCCATAGGTGATTCAGGACACGTCAGCCAGGATTGAGTTAATCAGAAGTCGCATTCGGGTAGCCCAGGATAGGCAAAAAAGCTATGCCGATGCAAAGCGGTTCTTTAGGGAGTTTAGTGTGGGGGACCAGGTACTATTGCGAGTGTCTCCTATGAAAGGAGTGATGAGGTTCGGGAAGAAAGGGAAATTAGCTCCGAGGTACGTAGGACCATTCCCCATTATCGAGAGGATCGGACCGGTGGCATACAGACTTGGGTTGCCGGAGCACTTGCACCGTATTCATGATATTTTCCACATTTCGTCGTTGAGGCGGTATCTTCAGGATGATTTGGCCCACACTCACATTGCGATAGAGGAAATTGACTTACATCCTGACGGTTCTTATGAGGAGAGACCGATGGCTATCCTATACCATAGTGAGAGGAGATTGCGGTCGAAAGTTTACGGGTCCAATGGGACCATCATAATGTTGAGGTGAAAAGTATCGGGAATTGTTTTTACCAAGTATGCCTTATTTTTTGAATTTCGGGACAAAATTCCGTTATTAGGGGGGAAGTATGTAATACCCCGTAATTTTATGACCTTTAATTATGGGATTTATTAAATCAAAGCAAAATAAATTAATTTAATATTAATCCTAATTTTAAATTGAATATATACTAGCTTGACAAGAGTTAGTAATTATTGATAAGAATTATGTTGAATATTACTTAATGAGTAAAGTAATATATGAGATCGAATTTATTAAAATTATCGCGAGTGAATAATACGACAGTTATAGAAATTAAGTTGAGACGCGCATGTTGGTCGCGTCGAGACTAAATTAATGGAATATAAAGTAAATAAATTCTAAGTCACCCGTATGGCCATTTCGAGTGCGCAAATGTGTCCGAAAGGGTCAAGATAGTCAGAAAAGTATACCCGGGGGTTTAGTTTGGGTCTCAAGATGTTTTTAGGACTAATCGGCAACCCGGGAGGACATTTTGGAAATATCCAATTTTAGGCCTTAATTAATGATGAAAATTGAAGGGTTATATCTGATGGGAGTTAGAGTCCTCAAGGGTTAGAAACACTAGAGTTGTAGAGAGGTTAAGGAAGGAATAAGAGAGAAGGCTTCCAAGGGAGAGAACCACCAACCCTACACCATTCTCACCAATTCCACCACCAATGCGTAGATCAGGGAACGAGGAGCGGGATCATACCCATCATCTTCTATAATTCAGACTTTCATTCTTGAGGCAAGTATCTAACTTACTGTTCTTGATTTGATAATACATCCATGCTAGTGTAGGGTATAATGGTTTTAAGTTTTCATGAAAATAAAATAATGTTTAGAAGATTTATATTAAAGTTCTGATTAGAAACCATGTTAGGACAACTATCTTGATATATGTAGATGATTAACTACGAAATTGATGTCCAACAGAGGTTGAATTTTGGAATAATTATGAGGATATTAATTTTGATGATGAAAATAGGCTTGAATTAACCCCTTTAATTGATGGACCTTAATGAATTTGAATATGTTTTACATTAGAAATCATGTATGCAGGATAGTACAAATTTTAGTTTGATTATTTGGGAGTTTCGTACGAATTAATAGAGGTTTTGAGGATTTAAGTTGATGAAACCCGTAGGTATAGAATTGCAAAAACTGGGCCAATAACTATTTGATTGATCGATAGACTCAAGAATGTCGATTGGTCGACCTTTTTCATCGATCGATCGACTCTTCCTGGAAATTGAAACTTCTTTCCCTTTTAATGTTAATCCGATCTCAATGTGTAAGGACCCTTGGACATAATTTAAATATCATAATGGGACTTATGAAGGACCATTAGGGTATAGGCAAGGTCCGGGTAATACGACTTTATATGAGATTTAACCGTGTAATTTCGGGGCATAAAATGGAGTGAAAATAATGCATACGTTAAATTAGGTCTTGTGAGAATTAAGAATGACTTAGACCGGTAGGGTAGAGAGTGTATACCTACAGATTTGTAATTTATCAAGATGATACACTTGGAGAGTAAATAAGTACTTAAGGACTTACGATAATTGAGAAAGTAAGAGTGAATTAATTATACGTAGGACTCGGGCGCTACGTGTCGCGTATGGTCAGAATATAATATGGGTCGTGTGGGTACCTATCTGAATGATGAAAATATATATATATATATATATATATACATGTGTGTGTGTGTATAATCATACCCGTGCTACTTGCTATCATGGAGGTTTTCATGCCGGGACAGTCTTATCTCGATTGGACCTTCATGGGGGATATTGACTTGTACCCTAGAACATAGCATCCTTGGTAAAGGCTATCTGAGAATGATAGAAAGACGGTCCTAAGAGACGTGAGGGTAGGTGCTGACCTCTTAGTGACTTGGAACTATGCTTCGCCTCCAATATGTGTATTTTGTGTTAATACAGTTCAAGAGTGGATCTGAACTAGTATTTCCCTCATTTGTACGAGAGGTCCAAGGACTTGATAACAGAGTATGCCAGTACCATAGATTTTATGTTGGTTGCTCGATGAATATATATATACCTGTGATTCATTATTGTGCTTGTAAGTAGATAAAATTGGAATATTGATATTAAACAAATTAAGTGTCTGGGAATTTAAGCGATATTGTTATGTACATAGCCGACTCGGTAAATTTGTAAGAAAAGTTATCGTATATAAATTATAGCTATGTGGCCACATGAATTAGGATTGATAAGGAGAATTTGGGTTAGACTAGTTATCTGGGTAGCTTTATCTAGATTAATACAGTATTACGTAAGACATGCACACTAGATGAGAGGCGAGAATTCTCAAGTGAGTGTCGAGGCACTAACATGTATGTAATATCAATTGGTAAGCATTTTATATACTTGCTAAACTATTTTAAAGTTATTTTACACTCGGGCTCTGACTCGTTTCCTGTTTTCTCTTCTTTCTCTTATATATATATATATATATATATATATATATTATAGGTGCATAGCCACAGGGGCGTCAGGCTTAGATCTATGGACTATTGACGTGCTGCAGCTAGTATGGAAGTTGCAGGTCCTTGCAGTAGATGACTTCATCCTTAACTTTTCAGTCTTCTATTTAGTCATTATTAGATAGGGCATGTATCGCCCCTTTCTAGTTTCCATTTAGCTCATAGAGATTTGTACTCTTTATTTATTTCAGTATTCTGTTTTAGTTGGGATAACTTTTGAATATTACATTGTCCTTCGATTTGGGATATTTTATTTGGAACTATTAATCTAGGTTGTTTATTCCACTTGGATGGTGTGGTATTCAATCTTATTATCTTTGCTCATAAAAGGGTTCTTGTATATAAACTTATAATTGGAACTTAATCTATAAAATTAATGTTTTGACACTTAGCTTAATTATTTATTAGGTGATAAATAAATAAAATTATTTTTCGACAGTGATGCTAAGAATAAACCAACCAGACACTTTGATTTAATTTAATAAAGGACTGGTCACCCGGTATTTAATTAGGCGGGGTGTCACACCAGGCAGCCGACACGTTCTGTCAGGATCAGATGGTACAACTTCTAGCCGAGGGAGCTGAGTCTTATTCCGTGGGTTCAAATAGAGGCTTACGCTTTAAGGGACATTTGGTTGTTCCAGAGGGGGAAGACCTACGACATGCGGTGATGGCAGAGTCGCACGGTTCACATTTTGCGGTACATCCCGAAGGGGATAAGATGTACTAGGATATGAGATGACAGTACTGGTGGAGTGGAATGAAGAAAGATATCGCCGAGTTTGTTTCGAAATGCGCCATTTGTCAACTGGTGAGGTGGACCATCAAAGACTAGGAGGGCTCCTACAGCCGTTAGAGATCCCTATGTGGAAATGGGAGAGCATTTCCATGGATTTCATCACAGGGATGCCCACATCGCAAAGAGGTCACGATTCCATATGGGTAATTGTGGATCGGTTGACCAAGGTATCTCATTTTCTGCCAGTTCGGACCAATTATACTACGGGGTAGTACGCTCAAATCTTCATCGCCGAGATAATGAGACTCCATGGGGTGACCCTTGATATTGTGTCCAACCGGGACAAGATTTTTGTGTCCAGATTTTGGGAGAGTTTCCAAGAGGCCATGGGTACGGAGTTATGTTTGAGTTCAGCATATTACTCACAGACGGATGGGCAGACAGAGCAAACAAATCAGATGTTAGAGTATATGCTACGGATGTGTATCCTTGATTTTGGCGGGAGTTGGGAGTAGTATGTTCCACTGGTGGAGTTTGCTTATAATAACTCCTACCAGTTTACTATTGGCACGACACCATTCATGGCGTTATACGGTAGGCCTTATCGTTCTCCAGCGTGTTGTCTAGAGGTGGGGGACAATAAGTGTAATACCCCGTATTTCTGCGTATTTAGAATTTAATTAATTGGGTAATTAAATAGAAAATACGTATTAATTTAAATTACGTGAGTAAAGAAATTTAATAAGATTTAATGATAATTATGATTATTAAGGGAATAAATAATAATTGCGATTATTAAATATTAATCGAGAGATAGACACTGATTAATATTATGATTCAAATTTACTAAGTGTGAATAGTAAATGTTGATAGTTAATTTGTACGACATAGCGAGAGATATGGACGTACTTGATTATACCTCAACCGAGTGTCGCGTGTAGACTAAATTGAGGATGAGATAGGAAAAATATTTTTGGTGACTCAAATGATGATTTAGAGGTCACATATGATTCCGAATGGATCGAATTAGTCAAAATAGTATACCCGGGGGTACTAGTTGGGTACCAGGGCATTTTGGGGCTAAATCGGGACCGTACGGGGGCGTTTTAGTCTTTTTGGCATATGGGGGGTGAGGTGACCTACGAAATTTGGAGTGTTTTATCAGCTGATTAAAAGTTGGGTTAGGGTTAGAAAGCTCATAACACAAAAGAAAACCATTAGAGAGAGAAGAGAGATCATTCTCAAAACCTAAGGAAGAATTGGTGAAGGATTCAAAGGGTTCTTGAACCACAAACTAGTTGGGAAGGAAGATTGGAGAAGAAATACAATCAATCACCAACAACAATCACGAAATCAGATCATCTCTGAACAAGGCAAGTGAATATTTGCAAATTATTTTGAGTTATAATATCCATGCGTAGGATTTTCAAATAATTGATTTTGATAAATATTCTTGGAGAAAAGGAATTGATTAATTGCAAGTTTGGGTGTAAATCACATGTAGTTAAATTTATATCAGTAGAGGATTGAAAATCAGAGAAATCATAATGGTTAAAATGAATTAAAATCTGGGTTGATGATTGAAAACATGGGAAGAACATGTCATATTAGGCTTCTTGAATAATTAGAAGATTTGAATTATTCTGGACTAAATTGGAGGGATTTATAATGTTTGATTCATTGGAAATCAACCTAGATCATGTAGGAATGGCTAGCTATCGTTAGTTACAAGTTTGGTGAATTATCACGGGAGTTAGATAATTTAATATGGTGAAAAACGCGTGAAGAAGAAGAAGAAGAACTGATGGAGTCAATCGATCGATCGTCCCTGGATGATTTCAGTTTCTTTTATTGGTTGAGTTCTATTCAATGGCCGACACTTGAGGGGAACATTAATGATGACCTTATACCTATGTAGGTAATTCGAGAGTACCAGTAGGTGTATAGTGGGGGTCTGTTAAAATCGTTGAGTGCATGATTTGAAGTGATGGACTGAAGAGGATAAACCGATCGAGTAGAGTATTGGGAGTTTGGAGTTTAAGTTTCGAAGAGAGTAAACGTCATCCCAAGAAGTATACCAGTAGGTTAGAGATAGCTTAACTACTGAATTGAATAGAGGGGTAACTAGGTGTGACAACCCGCTATCTGAAATAAAGGGTGGCCAGCCCTATACCTCGATAAAATAGGAAATCATTGATAAATATCATCCTCAGCATCACTACAATATGCAAAGTATAAGGAATAACCACACTATATTCCAGAAAACGGGTTATCAAAAACTTTGGTTTTAAATAAGAAGAAAACATTTTCAACAACCCATAGTAGGAATAGAGGGTGGAAACCCCCACAAGCGTATATAAGAAACCCAAAGATACAAAAGGACCGAATGAAACTTCGGTCAATACTAACCATACAACATATAATAAGCTCCAGGTGTTACATAATAAATCCATTATACAATTACAACGGTTTGGGCACATGCCCGAATAAACTGATCATAACTAGATAACATAAATGGAGACGGCTACACAAAACATCCCGTGAGACCCGCACAATGTCACGGCTCCTCAAGACATATGGAAGGAAAGATCATTACTGGCGACCGTGCGGCGGAACACCTGGACGGATTATATACATATATATACAACAAGAAATGAAAACCGGTCAGGGCCGGGTATATGTGATCAATAGATAAATGACAGGTATGACAATGATGCACAATAATCAAGGATGATAGTCTAGCATGGTAACATCATATAAGGAACTAAAACTGATAAAGGACTATATAGAGTGAGAATCATATTAAAATAGAATTAAAAGTACTTGTGAGCCTTTAACATCATTCCTCATATTTCAATTTAAATCTTCTTTTCCATTCCTTATCAGGAATATAATTATCATCATGTGCTCTATATGGCACTAATCTCAATAGCATGCTCTTTGTGGCATAAATTTGCTCTTTATGGCCTTTATATCCCATCGAGTCCAACTCGATAATTAGAATAGTCATAAATATAAATATAACGATTCTAAGACCGCCCGTCCGGGTTTCCCCACTGTGCGAGTCCCTAAATAACCATCATCTTCCAGGGCCTAACATAAGACAACCTGGGATCCTATCGAAATCGTCGGGAAGCGGCCATATGCCTGCGGGGTAGTCAAGACCAAACCCAGAATCTCCTACCCATCGCAGAAAAAATAAAACAAGCGCTCATATGGCCTAGGACTATATCCACCCTGCATTCATTAGCCAGGGGGCTTCACCTCTCGCACGGACTTCCCTTAAGATGGTATTTAGGGAGGTGTGTAACATCCATTTTATTTATTTCCATTACACGATTTAGTAAATTATCATATACCTTATCAACTTCCCATTTTTAATAATTGTATAAGCTAAATCGGGACTATACGTATTTCGTACCGTCATAACATCCTCGATAAGAAATTCAGACTCCAAAGTTATTTCCAAAGCCTCTTTTAGGCTTTAATATAAACCCTCAAGTCAAATCTAACTCGAATTGATTTCTAAAGTCTTCAAATTGACCTTAAAGTATTCTAGACCCTTATAAAACTACAAGACGAAAGTAATGCTCAAGCATCACTTTAATTTCCCCCTTAAAGAATCCTAGATGAACCCTTTCGAGTCTAGGATGTCGACCCAACTCAACTAATACTCTAAACCCTATGTTTACTTCATTTAAGAAGGTACCTAATTACTAATCCTAAAGGAAAAAGGGGTTAAAATTTAAAAGAAAATTTTTGGAAAAAAATGTAGGGCTACCGAATCGATTCGCCCCCTTGGCCGAATCGATTCGGCCAGAAAATTTGAGTTTCTGCATAACTGCCGAATCGATTCGGATAAATTTCGAATCGATTCGGTTCACAAAACCTGAACACTGGACTTAACCGAATCGATTCGGCCCCCTGGGCGAATCGATTCGGGCCTGTGATTTTGCCAAGATTTGGCTATGGAGTCTTGGACTCCATTTTCTACCCCAGCTCAATTTTCTTCAAACCAAACTTATATACCAACATCAAGATAACATCAATGATACTATTGACCCTCTTAGACCTCATAAATCATCCCAATCATCTTTGAGTGAATCAAAACCCATAAATACATAAGAAAACCCTAAGTTTACTAAACCAAAATCCATACATCATTATCACAACAAATCATCTATCTCAAGACACAAATAGCAAGTAAAAACTTGCCTTGATTCAGCAACTTTGCAGATTTCTTGGTGTAGTAGCAAAATCCTTCTCAATCTCCAAATCTCCAAAGCTTTCTTTCTACTCTTCTCTTTCTCTCTTTAGGTTTTTGGAAGGAAAATTTGGGTAATTAGAAGACTTAATAGGCTTAAGTCGTGGCTTAAGACAAATATCCAACTAAATTAACTAATAGTGCGATAAAATAATACGCAATTGCATAATTAAGGCACAATTAGTCAAAAATGCCCAAAACTTTAAAATACAATATGGTACATTATTTGACTATTCCGCACGTTCCGGGTTCAACTGCAACCTCCAAATTATCATTTGGACATTTTAAAATTCAATTTAGGTTCATGTCTCATAATGAAGACAAATATCATTTTGAATTCAGATGATATTAATAAGCATGACATAGCAATATTTACCCATTGATATGATATGTATGCAAACTCACAATAAATATCAACTTTCTGCATTGCATTAACATTCAAATCATAACCCAACACTTGACTCCAATTACTATACTAAGTAATTACTATAAAACACGGTCTCATAAGCGAGGGTTATTACATACTCCCCCCCTTATGAGGGAATTTTGCCCCCAAAATTCAGGCGTACCTTATAAGAAAAGATGTGGGTATTTCTACCGCATCTCATCCTCACGTTCCCAGGTTGATTCGTTGGCATGATGATGACTCCAATGAACTCTCACTAGGGGCACCACACGAGATCTTAACTTTCGCTCCCCAAACTCAAGGATAGCAACCGGTTGTTCTTCATAAGAGACATCGGGCTGCAAATCGATATCTTCAAAAGGAATGTGCCAAAGGGCACCTTCACACCTTCTATACTTATTCAAAGAGGAGACATGAAATACATCATGGATTTGTTGTAAAGGTTCCGGCAAGGCAAGTTGGTATGCTACGGGACCAACCTTAGCAATTACCGGGAAAGGTCCAACAAAGCGCGGTGCAAGCTTTCCTTTCTTCCCAAAACGTTTAATGCCCTTCATCGGGGACACTCGCACTAACACTTGGTCTCCAACCTCCAATTCCATATGTCTCCTACCCGCATCGGCGTAGCTCTTTTGTCGATCTTGGGCTATCCGTATGCGATTTCGAATAAGCTCAATCTTCGAAGAAGTATCTTGGATCATTTCAGGTCCAAGGAACTTATTATCACCCACTTCCAACCAACAAGCGGGCGATCTACAAGGCCTGCCATACAGAGCTTCATAGGGTGCCATTCCAATAGTGAATTTGTATTAGTTTTTGTAAGCAAACTCAACCAACGGAAGGTATTGTTCCCAACTGCCCTTAAAATCGAGTATGCACATACGAAGCATATCCTCCAACATCTGGTTTACCCTTTCGGTTTGACCGTCTGTTTGAGGATGATAGGAAGAGCTTAACTTCAACTCGGTCCCCATAGCTTCCTGGAAACTCTGCCAAAAGTGGGACACAAATATTTTATCCCGGTCGGAGATAATGTTCAAAGGTACCCCGTGGAGTCTGACGACCTCCTCAATGAACAGCTGAGCATAACGAGCGGTATCATAATCGGTGCGCACGGGCAAGAAGTGTGCCGACTTGGTCAAACGGTCGACAATCACCCAAATTGAGTCGTGACCCTTTTGCGATCTAGGCAAGCCCGTAATAAAGTCCATCGAAATGCTCTCCCATTTTCATACGGGAATCTCGAGCGGTTATAACAAACCTGTCGATCGCTGGTGGTCGATCTTAACCAACTGACAAGTAGTGCATTGAGACACAAACTCTGAGATATCCCTCTTCATACCCGCCCACCAATACAAACGACGCATATCTTGGTACATCGTGTCCCCGCCTGGATGCACCGTGAACTTCGACCCGTGGGATTCTGCCATCACTGTACGTCTCAAATCCCCATCGTCGGGAACCACAAGTCTTCCATGGAAGCGTAGTCCACCCTCAGAACCAATTGAGTACGACTCTGCTCCCTCAGACAACAGCTGGCATGTATGGTCTTGACAAACTTTATCTCTTTTCTGAGCTTCCACAATCTTTGCTATAATCATGGGAGTAACCGTCATCACGGAAAGGAATGCTCTCACCCCTGCATCCTCCAGGCTGAGTTCCTTCCACTTAGCTTTCCACACCTCAGCTAAGTCTCCATCAGGCTTTCTACTCAAGGCATCTGCTACCACATTCGCCTTTCCGGGGTGATAATGAATATCAAATTGGTAGTCTTTCACAAACTCCAACCAACGACGCTGGCGCATGTTCAAATCCTTCTGGGAGAATAAGTATTGCAGCGATTTGTGGTCGGTGAAAAGACTAAACTTTTCCCCTAAGAGATAATGCCTCCATATCTTCAAGGCAAATACAACGGCGGCAAATTCCAAGTCATGTACAGGATAGTTCCTCTCGTGAGGCTTCAACTTACGAGAAGCGTACGCAATGGGTTGTCTCTCTTGTTGAAGAACACCTCCTAACCCCAAAAGAGATGCATCAGTGAAGACGAGATATTCCAATCCCGGCTTTGGCAATGCCAGGACTGGAGCCGAAGTTAGTCTATCCTTGAGCTCATCAAAAGTCGCTTGACATGTACTGTCCCATACAAATCTTACTCCTTTCCGGGTTAAATTCGTCAATGGGCTAGCAACCTTGGAAAAGCCCTTAATGAATCGACGGTAATAACCTGCCAAGCCCAGAAAACTACGAACTTCAGTGGGCGTCGTGGGCTGACCCCACTCTTTTACCGCGATCACCTTACCCGGATCTACAGACACGCCCTGAGATGACACCACATGCCCCAGAAATTGAACTTCCTTCAACCAGAAGCCACATTTCTCAAACTTTGCATACAATTGATGATCCCTCAATCTCTGCAGGACCAATCGTAAGTGAGCAGCGTGATCTGACTCTATTTGAGAATAGACTAGGATGTCATTGATAAATACAATGACAAACTGGTCAAGGAAATCCCGAAACACCCTGTTCATAAGGTCCATAAACACTGCAGGGGCATTGGTTAGCCCAAAGGGCATAACCAAGAATTCATAAGATCCATAACGGGTCAAAAAGGCCGTCTTGGATACATCTTGCTCTCGTATCCTCAATTGGTGATACCCCGTCCTCAAATCGATCTTGGAGAAATAGGAAGCTCCCCTAAGTTGATCAAACAAATCGTCGATGTGAGGTAGAAGGTATTTATTCCGGATGGTGACTTTATTCAACTCTCTATAGTCCACGCACAACCGGAGAGAATCGTCTCTCTTCTTCACAAACAATACTGGAGCGCCCCACGGTGAGGTACTACGCCTAATAAAGCCCTGCTCCAGTAGCTTCTGAATCTGATCTCTCAGCTCCCTCATCTCCACAGGAGCCATTCGATAAGGGGCTTTGGCGATCGGTCGAGTTCCCGGCATTAAGTCAATCACAAACTCTATTTCCCGACTTGGAGGTAATCCCGGTATCTCCCGAAAAATATCTTCAAAATCTCTAACGATTGGAAGAGAATTTAGGGGAACCACGACATCTCTAGATGCATCTTTCGCAATACAATATAGATAAGCACTCGCGCTCCCTTCCATGCAAGGCATAACTACCAGGAACATCTCTTGTCCCGGAATCGCAAAAACTATACTCTTCCCGAAACAATTCACTATAGCACGGTACTTTACTAGCCAATCCATACCCAAAATTACATCGTACCCGACCATATCAAGGACGAGTAAGTCAGCCTCAAAACACAAGTCACCAAGGTTAATTCCTACGTTTTTACATACGAACAAAATCAATGAACCATCGCCCATAGAGGATTCAACGCTAGTGAAGGTACTTTCAGCAGATTTTATCAAACCTGTAGTCTGGGCAAAACTTCTAGAAATAAAGGAGTGTGTAGCACCCGTATCAAATAGGATTCGACCCATATGCCCATGAATGCGAAACTTACCCTCGATCGCTGGTGGTGCAGGAGGAGCTGGAGGAAGCAGAGCCTCCTGAATATGGTAAACCCTTTCGTACTGCAATTGCCCTTGTTGAGGAGGAGCAACCGGATTAGGCGCTTGGGGCGGAAACTGTACATACGGCTGCTGTGGGGGCCTTGGAAGATGCCCTCCAACCAACTGAGGACACGCCCTTTTAAAATGGCCCATCTCCCCACACTAGAAACATTTATTTGTCGTATTATCCTGATTCCTACCTTGGTTATTTCGGAATTGCCCCGCACCTCGGCCCTGTTGGCCCCTACCTCCATTTCCACCTCTACCATCCTGTGGTTGCTGACCGCCTTGACCTTGCCTGTTATTATTGCCACCAGCATTAAACCCACCGAAACGTTGATGCTTTACCGAATCCCCCTGCTGAGGATCCCTCTCAACCTGCTTGTTCCCCGAGGATTGGGATGAAGAAGATGTCCCCCCCCCCCCGCTCCCAGTTCCTCCCTGTCTCACTGCTGGCCCCGCAACTACAACCTTCTTCTTGTTTTGAACAAACAATCTATGCTCTTGACAGTGAAGTAAAGCAGCATTCATCACATCACCAAAGGTCACCAGAGATGGATTTCCAAGCAAATGTTGTTTTATTCGCCAGTGCAAACCTCCCACAAACTTGGAGATCCTCTTCGCTTCTGGAGTTACCTCATCCGGTATAAAACTGGCTAACCGGGTAAACTCCTCCTCGTACTCTGCAACCGACCTCTCCCCTTGTACTAAATCTTGAAGCTTCCTCTGCATTTCCCTCTGAACCGCGGGAGGGAAATACTTCCCATCAAACAAGGCCCAGAAATTTGTAATGGACATAGTATCCCTTTGTTCGGGTGTCGTCATTGACTCCCACCAGTGTAAGGCCGGTCCGACAAGCTTGAAAGTAACAAGAATTTGCTTTTTCTCCTCACTACATTCCACCATCCTAAGATGGCGCTGCATATCTCTCTTCCACTGGTTCGTCTTGATAACATCCGAATCTCCCTCGAATTCCGGGGGATGTCCCTTAAGGAAAGACTCCCTCACCCGTTCCCACTGAGAAGGTCCCGTAGGAACTAGTGCTTCTTGTCCCCTCACTTGAGCTTGTGGCATTTGTTGGGCCACTGCAGTAATCGCGACGTTGACAGCTTGGGCCACAATATTTGCCACTTCAGCGGCACTAATATTCCCCTGCTGCGGTGGAGGACCAAACTCATCCTCAACAACCCTATTACGTCTAGCGGGACGTCCTCTCTTCGGCGGCATCTGAGATAAAGATGAGATAGAGTTAAAATATAATATAAGACAATTTATTTAGCAGAAGATCGCATAGATAGGCAACAAAATAATCCTAACATTAAGTTCTATATCAAAGAACGCTACGGTAGAACGTGACAAGTCCGCATAGATCCTAAAGACTCTAGAACCCGATGCTCTGATACCATCTGTGACAACCCGCTATCTGAAATAAAGGGTGGCCAGCCCTATACCTCGATAAAATAGGAAATCATTGATAAATATCATCCTCAGCATCACTACAATATGCAAAGTATAAGGAATAACCACACTATATTCCAGAAAACGGGTTATCAAAAACTTTGGTTTTAAATAAGAAGAAAACATTTTCAACAACCCATAGTAGGAATAGAGGGTGGAAACCCCCACAAGCGTATATAAGAAACCCAAAGATACAAAAGGACCGAATGAAACTTCGGTCAATACTAACCATACAACATATAATAAGCTCCAGGTGTTACATAATAAATCCATTATACAATTACAACGGTTTGGGCACATGCCCGAATAAACTGATCATAACTAGATAACATAAATGGAGACGGCTACACAAAACATCCCGTGAGACCCGCACAATATCACGGCTCCTCAAGACATATGGAAGGAAAGATCATTACTGGCGACTGTGCGGCGGAACACCTGGACGGATTATATACATATATATACAACAAGAAATGAAAACCGGTCAGGGCCGGGTATATGTGATCAATAGATAAATGACAGGTATGACAATGATGCACAATAATCAAGGATGATAGTCTAGCATGGTAACATCATATAAGGAACTAAAACTGATAAAGGACTATATAGAGTGAGAATCATATTAAAATAGAATTAAAAGTACTTGTGAGCCTTTAACATCATTCCTCATATTTCAATTTAAATCTTCTTTTCCATTCCTTATCAGGAATATAATTATCATCATGTGCTCTATATGGCACTAATCTCAATAGCATGCTCTTTGTGGCATAAATTTGCTCTTTATGGCCTTTATATCCCATCGAGTCCAACTCGATAATTAGAATAGTCATAAATATAAATATAACGATTCTAAGACCGCCCGTCCGGGTTTCCCCACTGTGCGAGTCCCTAAATAACCATCATCTTCCAGGGCCTAACATAAGACAACCTGGGATCCTATCGAAATCGTCGGGAAGCGGCCATATGCCTGCGGGGTAGTCAAGACCACACCCAGAATCTCCTACCCATCGCAAAAAAAAATAAATGAAGCGCTCATATGGCCTAGGACTATATCCACCCTGCATTCATTAGCCAGGGGGCTTCACCTCTCGCACGGACTTCCCTTAAGATGGTATTTAGGGAGGTGTGTAACATCCATTTTATTTATTTCCATTACATGATTTAGTAAATTATCATATACCTTATCAACTTCCCATTTTTAATAATTGTATAAGCTAAATCGGGACTATACGTATTTCGTACCGTCATAACATCCTCGATAAGAAATCCAGACTCCAAAGTTATTTCCAAAGCCTCTTTCAGGCTTTAATATAAACCATCAAGTCAAATCTAACTCGAATTGAATTCTAAAGTCTTCAAATTGACCTTAAAGTATTCTAGACCCTTATAAAACTACAAGACGAAAGTAATGCTCAAGCATCACTTTAATTTCCCCCTTAAAGAATCCTAGATGAACCCTTTCGAGTCTAGGATGTCGACCCAACTCAACTAATACTCTAAACCCTATGTTTACTTCATTTAAGAAGGTCCCTAATTACTAATCCTAAAGGAAAAAGGGGTTAAAATTTAAAAGAAAATTTTTGGAAAAAAATGCAGGGCTACCGAATCGATTCGCCCCCTTGGCCGAATCGATTCGGCCAGAAAATTTGAGTTTCTGCATAACTGCCGAATCGATTCGGATAAATTTTGAATCGATTCGGTTCACAAAACCTGAACACTGGACTTAACCGAATCGATTCGCCCAGGGGGCCGAATCGATTCGGGCCTGCGATTTTGTGAAGATTTGGCTATGGAGTCTTGGACTCCATTTTCTACCCCAGCTCAATTTTCTTCAAACCAAACTTATATACCAACATCAAGATAACATCAATGATACTATTGACCCTCTTAGACCTCATAAATCATCCCAATCATCTTTGAGTGAATCAAAACCCATAAATACATAAGAAAACCCTAAGTTTGCTAAACCAAAATCCATACATCATTATCACAACAAATCATCTATCTCAAGACACAAATAGCAAGTAAAAACTTGCCTTGATTCAGCAACTTTGCAGATTTCTTGGTGTAGTAGCAAAATCCTTCTCAATCTCCAAATCTCCAAAGCTTTCTTTCTACTCTTCTCTTTCTCTCTTTAGGTTTTTGGAAGGAAAAATTGGGTAATTAGAAGACTTAATAGGCTTAAGTCGTGTCTTAAGACAAATATCCCACTAAATTAACTAATAGTGCTATAAAATAATACGCAACTGCATAATTAAGGCACAATCAGTCAAAAATGCCCAAAACTTTAAAATACAATATGGTACATTATTTGACTATTTCGCACGTTCCGGGTTCAACTGCAACCTCCAAATTATCATTTGGACATTTTAAAATTCAATTTAGGTTTCGGTCTCATAATGAAGCCAAATATCATTTTGAATTCAGATGATATTAATAAGCATGACATAGCAATATTTACCCATTG
Organism: Sambucus nigra; assembly: GCA_949130495.1. Classification (NCBI taxonomy): domain Eukaryota; kingdom Viridiplantae; phylum Streptophyta; class Magnoliopsida; order Dipsacales; family Adoxaceae; genus Sambucus; species Sambucus nigra. The sequence continues at coordinate 300,102,284 of OX422207.1, read as the reverse complement.
ATATGATATGTATGCAAACTCAATAAATATCAACTTTCTACATTGCATTAACATTCAAATCATAACCCAACACTTGACTCCAATTACTATACTAAGTAATTACTATAAAACACGGTCTCATAAGCGAGGGTTATTACACTAGGGCCCTTGGAGCTGCGTGAATACTCAATTAAAATACGAGAGTGAGATAAATCATAAATTAATAAGTACGGTGAATATTAGAGAGAAAATTATGTACAAACACTATTATTAGGTTGCATGTGTACTTACTGAATTGTGTAGATACTTAGGTGGATAGAATACCTAAAGTATAATTGCCTATATTAGGGTCGAGGTAGGATTTCGAACTAATATACGGAAATAGTAAGTTGGGGTTGTGATGAAAGAGTTCCGAACCAATCTATGTATAAAATTTCATTAGTGGGGTCGAGGTTATTTTTCCGAACCACTACATGAAATGAACTTGGGGTTGAGGTGGCATTCCGAACCAAACTCTTACTTAGTTTCGATGGACCATTCCGAACCAAGAGTCCTTGATGTGTGTTCAGAGGACATATTAGTAATGAATGAATTTATAAGTAAATATTGTGTGTGAAATGTATACTGTATTAGTAATTTACTTATGCGAGTTAGTAGATAATGGGATGCCGGGATTACATATAAAAGAAAATTAAGTAGGAAAACTTAATTATAAATTAGTTAAGGATAACAAAGCGTGAACAACTATCTAGGTATATAAATCATGAGATATGGTTACTATTACATACTAAGTGGGCGGAATGGGAACTTGGTGCGTAAATAAGTTCAGTTTGATACTATAGTCTAGTAAGCTTGGGTTTAGGGATAGTTTTGGGCCAAATCGACATCCAAAAGGGGTATATTTATCTTTTAAAAAATTTAGGCAAATTAATGGACGAAAGTTGGGAGGATAATATTTGCATGTACATGAGAGAAGTTAGGTTTTATCAGTAGAGAAAAAGAGAGAGTCCAAGAGGAAGAAGAAGGAATTTATATGAGCTCCAAGACCAAAACAAACAATCCTTCACCAAAAATACCATCAACTTATAGATCAAAAAGATAGGAACGCCTCTATACCACTTTCATTCAATGATTCAGCCCTTCTCATTAAGGCAAGTGGTAATCTTTCTTTAAATTAGTGCATATATTATACATGCTAGTGTAGGATTGATGGTATACACCTAATATGATGAAATTTGGGTTGAAACTGAATTTTTAATCAAGTTTTGGGTAGAAAATTGATTGTAGATGAAATACTATATGTAGAGGCTATGAATCTGAGATTTTACATGAAGGAAAATGAATTTAATTTTAGGTTTTGAGTGGATAAAATTATTGATGATGTAAAATTAGGGTTTTTGACATTTGATTAAATTCCTTCACCCATATATAAGATTTAACAAGGTTTGATGCTTAAAAGATATTAGGGATCATCTATATGTATGTAAAATGGCTTTAAGACTGTTAATTGTGAGTTGGATGAAGTTTGATGTGAATTGGGTGAACAAAAATGGGAAAAAATGCAGATTTCCTAAGGTAGAAGACGAACTGGGCAAAAGTCATATGAACGACCTGGGAAAAGGGAAAGTCATTCGAACGACATCATCCGAACGAGAATTAAGAACTTAGTTCGTTTGAATTTCATTCAAACGAGATACTGGGCATTTCGAACGAGATTTCAAAGTTTTGGGATTTTACGGGGCGAGCTGGAATTTGATGAAAATAATTTTGAGAACTATGAATAACTCAAGTATATGTAGGGTAAACGTAGTCCTTAAGTTAGTAATATGGGCATAGGTGTATATAAGGACAAGAGTGACTTCTTAGCGGTATTCATTATAAGCGATGTGATACGTAGAGAGAATAGTCGTAATTAAGAGACATCATGAACATTATAAGAATGATAACTCGTGTAAATCTGAAATATATAGGCGGTGTGATCCTATTAATTATGTGGGTTGTGTGTACCTATTGTATGAATCCCTATGTGTATGATATACCTACCATACTTGCTATCACGGGAGGTCTTAGGAAGGGGACAATCTTATTTTGATGAGCCTTCGGGGGGATTTTAGATTGCTACCTCAGGACATAGGTCTGGGAAAGACTTATCTGTGAGTTAATAAGTTTGCGATCACGTGGGTGCATATGTATGTGCGTAGCCTATGGGGAAGGGAACTATGTTCACCTCCATTGTGTGTGATATGTGTTGATGCGATTCTAGAGTGACTCGGAATTCGTAGTCCTTACGTGCGTTATGTACCACGACTGATAACAGAGTATGTGTGCACCACATGTTTAGCTTTTTGGGGTGTTGTATTAGTATATATATATATATATATATATATATATATATATATATATATATATATATATATATATATATACACACACACACACACACACACACTTAAGATTATTCTATTGTGATGCTTATTAGATGAGAAAGATGTAATACCCAGTATTTTTATGGCTTTTAATTATGAGATTAATTATAAGTAATTGCTTTTAATTGTGGATCAAATAAATTAATTGTGAATTTATTAAATTAATTTGGGATAATTAATTGGAAATTAATTCGAATTTAAATAACTAGCGAGACGAGAGTTATTATTTAAATATGATGATAATGTTGAATATTACTGAGTTATTATAGTAATATTTGATTATTGAATTTATTAAAATTGTCGTGAGTTAAAAATACGGCAGTTTCGGTAATTAAGTTGGGACGCACGTGTCAGTCGTGTCAGGACCCAATTTAATGAATTTAAAAGTATTTTATTTTTATGTCATCCGTATGAGCATTTTGAGTGCGCCAACGTGTCCGAAAGGTTTGAGAGACTCAGAAAACACTAGCCGGGGGTTTAATTTTAGTCCCGGGGAATTTTTAGGCATAACCGGCAACCTAGGAGGCTATTTTAGTCATTCTTATTTTTGGGTGAATAGTAACCCACGAATTTTAGACGGTTAATATCAGCCAACACTTGAGTCCCTTAGGGTTTCTCAACCAAAAATCATGAACGGCCATTATAGTGGAAGAAAATGGAGTTTCCAAAGGAGAACCACCAATTAGAGGCTTTTGCACCACCATCACCACCACCAGATAGATCGGAAAGCAAGGATCATCCACATATCGTCTACTTCATCGGATCAGAATCGTCATTACCAGGCAAGTGATTTAACTTGCAATAATTTAGCGCATATATCATTTATGTTAGGTTATAATTGAAGAATAACCTTAAATAATGAAAATTAAATGGATTTGAAGAATTTAAATCATAATCGGAGTTGGTCTTGCATGTAGTTTAATGTTGGAGATAATAGTAGCCACGAAATTATTATTTATGGGTAGAGAATTATGAAATTGTATTGAATTATATTGTGTTCTTGAAGAAATAGGAGAACTAGGGTTTTTATATAAAAATTAGGTAAATTGATCCAAGAATTTGATGTTCCACTTTGATTTGATGATTCTAAAGCGTGGAAAATGATGCAAACATGTTGGTATGATAATTAGTATATTTGCTTGGGAGTTTAAGACATTGTAATGAAGAATTAAAGGTGTAAAAAAAGGAAAACCCATAACTGTTTTAGAAAATCTGGGTTGATACCTGCTTGATCGATCGATTGACTCAAGAATGTCGATCGATCGACCCCTTTTTTTCGATCGATCAACCCCTTCTGATTTTTGGCAATTGTTTTCCCTTAAGGCTTAATAAAAATCTCAAGGGCGATGATGATTCTTAAGATGTTTAAATTGATATTTTGGGACTTAGTTAATGTCAGTAGGGTCTTAGTTGACGCCCAGAAAAAAATGGATTATCTTAGGGATTTGAATACTATTGCTTACGAGGGACTACCGAGTGAGTTACGATTGGAAATCGTTCTAATTAAAACTATAATGGGAATAAACGCTGAGGTAAGGATAAGAACAGTAATAGAGGGGCTTTAAGTTACTGAGATAGCATTAAAAACTAATAGGAGGCCTAGTAACCTTTTGGGGTAGATTTAGGTACTCAAATTGACACGACGAGAGAAAGTTATCAAGTTAAATATATGATTACGTATGATGTTCGGGATAATTTATTACGTATGAGACTTACTAGATAGAATGTGAATGTCGATATTGAAATATGATTACTAAGGTTGTGTGAATGCCTAGTGAATGGATTTCTTATGTGTATGACGTACCTACCATACTTGCTATCACGGGAGGTTAGTTTTTTTTTTTTTTGTAAAGGACCCTCTTATCCTTGTGTGCCTTCGGGGGGATTTAGACTGGTACCTTAAGGACATAGGACTGTGAATGACTTATTTGTGAGTTGATAAGTCAGTTGACCATGGGAGCATAGGTATGTGCGTGACCCATGGGTATGTGAACTATGTTCGCCGCCAATATGTGTGATTTTGTTTATTGAAACGGTTCTTGAGAGATTCGGAACTCGTAGTCCCTATGTACGTGATGTACCGGGATTCAATAGCAGAGTATGCGTGCACCGCAGCTTATCCTATGGGTTCCATATATGTATTTATGTACTGAGAGTGATATACTTATGTACTTGTGAATTATTCATTGTTGCGTAGTAGATGTGAATAACTAAGATATCTGAATGGGCTAAGAATGAGAATTTAATTAATACTTGAGATAAGTAATATTAATGAATGCGAATATGGGTTATGAATATAACTGTTTTGGGTACTAAGAGTAGACATCCTATGGTAGAATGCGAAAGCGAAAAAGGTACAGACTAGTTAGTTAGTGACATAACTAGGATGGGTTAAGGGCATACGTTAGGCGTGCACATCAGTTAAGAGGTGAGAGGTGAGAAACTCATGTGAGCGTACGCAACTAACTTGTTTATAATATGTGTTGTTTAATTGTAATTTAAACACATGCTAAAGTTTTAAATTGTTTTCACCTCGGGCTCTGACCCGTTTTCCTCCAAATCTATTTTGTTTTGTAAAAATATTTTTAGGTGCCCAGCCACAGGGACGCCAAGCATAGGAGTTCCATTCTGATGACGTGATGTAGCTGCTGTGGAAGCTACATGATCTTGGTATTAGACGCCTTCCTATTTATCCTTGGTTCCTTCAGAGTCATTTGTATCAGTTAGCGCATGACGCCCATTCTTATTTAGAGGTTGTAGTTATAGACTATCATTATTTCGGTTATTGGTTTAATTATTCAAACTCTTGTATTTGGACTTTATTTACTCTGGCATTATTATTATTGGAGTGTTTACTCCAGACTCAGTTGATTTCATTTCGTTGGTTATTCATATGAGATTGTTTATACGATTGATGGTTAATGATTTAATTCTTGGTTATTTGATAACTTAATTAATAAAATTTGGCATCTATCTTTTTAAATATTAGGTGGCTAGTAATTAATTAAATATTTTTCGACAGTGATGCTAAGACTGAACCAACTTGATATTCTGTATTAATTTAATAAAGAAGTAGCTACTGGGTATTTAATTAGACGGAGTGTTACAGGTGGTATCGGGGCATCAGGTTCTAGTGTCCTTTACGATTTGTGCAACTTATTATGCTTCCAACGTAGCTTTCTTTGATGTAGATCCCTATGTTTAGGATTGTTGATTTCTTTGGTGAGATTTCGTTCTCCTTCTATGATGTATATGATAGTGAATCTTATTTGCATTCGAGTGTGTTCGTGTGCCGAAAAATGCAGTACGTCAGGCGAAGACAGTTGGGCGGACAGCAGGAGGCAAAGCTCAGTTGAGGTTACTTGATTTATTAAAGAAGGATGACTGTAGTTGAAGTCACCCATATTATGGCACGGAAGTCCAAGACGGTAAAGGCGATTAAGGTGCGGCTTGTGACTTCTAGGTACAACAATAGTAGAAAGTGGGGTCAAATTAGAATCTCCCAGCAAGGTGGGATTGGGAGAGAGTCAGACAAAACATTGAAAAGATCCAGCAGTGGAAATACTAGAAATGCGAAGATGGCATGTACTAGCCAACTAACGTAAAATATCCAAAGGCTTGAACATATGATGGGGTATAGCTAATAGGGAGTGAAAATTTGGGGTAAAATTTTTCTTGGCTCGTAAGAGCGGAGTTACAATGATGAGAGGCAACTACCACACTTAGAAGTGGAATGTGTCGTCGAGAGAAGGCGCATCAATATGGTTGGACCATAAGTTCCTTCATTAGATGTTCAGAGTGAGGTGCAAATGTTATTCTGAACTCACACAAGAGGGTCAGACAGAGGTCACTTTGTGAGGAGAAATTTCATTATTTAGCGCACCTTACACCGGGTGAAGTAGGTGGTTTGGAGATTAGGACATTAAAGGGAGAATTTGCATACAAGAAGAATTGTTATCACTTCTGGGAAATTTTGCTTGGACGGTCAATGCAGATGGTAATTAAGTCGCGTTTTGTTAATATGGAGGTAAGCGCTTTCTTGTGAGGGGAGCTACAAGAATCAAAGAATTTAAATAGAGTAGGATTTGGGAAATGGTATTGAAAAGGCACCACAAGGGGGAGACCCATCAGGGAGCCCATTTAAATGATTCGGATAGACGAATTATTACCAAGCGATGGTGATTTCAGAAAGAGATGTAGAAATCAATAGCGTGTTCCTTAGGGCCATCAAAGATAAGGGAACAACGGAGATAGTCATCAGAGTCGAAACTACCAACGTCCAAGAGAAGGACAACCTTAATATGGTCAATGTGACCGTAGATAAGTAAAGTATGTCTAGAGGTATTTTGTGGGGAGTAAAAACCGTGTGTTAAAATGTTCCCCGAAGCAAGTAGAGGGATAAAGGTAAGGTGCCTAGCAAGGGTAATAGTTATTGAAATTTTCGGTTTAGTACGGACAGGTGTGTAAAGTCCAGGAACCATTTGAGCAGGGTTACATGTATTTATAGCCTTGAGGCTGTACATATGAAAAGGTAATGTGTTGTCTTCGAGTAGACGTATACATATGTACAATAATAATGCACATTAAATCTGACGTTCATTGAATGCGCAGTTGCCTTTTGGTTTTCTTGGTTAGATGTTTTGCACGCTAAGTAGCTCGGACCACTTGAGTAGCTCAATACGCGTGAGTAGCTCGGTGAAAGTATGTATTTGCCACGTAGGTTGACATATGTCTTTATCTAATTGGTCCATATCAGCTAACTAATTTTTGTATCAACAGAAGCCCCCAATGTTTCACAGTTGAGGTTAAATAAGAAAGTGTGGAATATTTTGCCTGGATTACAGATCTCCAATACTTGGGACATTTTTATTGTATTTCTTTCGTTTGAGCGCGTAATGGCAAACTTGTAAATATTTTAAATTTGTAGCAGTTGCTTCGACATTTTCACCTTTCTCATGATTTAATTTTTGGAAATGCAAATGTCTTTCCTAATAATCATTCATTTTCTCTTTTCCCGATGCCAAGTATTTAAGGGAGACATAAATCCTATCATTTTCTACTTTTGACATCCACGTTCTCTGAATTCTTCACTTTCTCTTACTGTCATTCTTCCATCGTCCTTCATTAGCAGATCTCTCCGTTCTCTGTAAGATTTTCTTACTTCATCTTTCTTTGATTTAGTCACCATGGTTTACCTTGTTGAATCTTTAGATAAATTCCGGACTGATTTTTCAATTTCTTCTTGGGTTATTTTGGAGGATCTTTCTTGTCCTTCTGATTTGTTTTCTTTGGCGGAGAGACATTGGTTTCCCTCCCTTTTTGTAGCGGAGTGTGGCTTTTCTTTCTTGCCAAATCCCTTGTGTTTGGACTTTTGCCAATATTTCGATATTGTACCTGCAAGGGTAGCTCCAAATACATGGAGGGTAGTTAATGGCGTATATAGGTTGAATCAAATTCATGCAACTCACTTAGGAATTCCTGAAATTATGTTTTGTTATAGATGGGTTACCAATGACACTACTTTTTATTTGAAAACTAGGTTTTCGAATAGAGCTTTGGTTGTCAATCTTCCCGATGCCAATATGGACTATTTTGATCATGGGGTTGTGATGAAAAATTGGCAACACCCCCATTAAATGGAAATGATGTGTACCAAGGTCCCAGATGTCAGCTTTATGGCAATGGGATAAGTTGTTTTTAGTTTTTGAATTTAGTTTTCTTCATGTTTGACAAAATGCACCACTTACATTAATTTTGTTTGTTACAGTTGGCAGTAAAAGGAAGCCCCCAAAAGAGATTGAAGTTAACATAAAAGATTTAAAACTTATCTGGAGCTTGCATCAATCAGTTGCTGGTGAGCATATTAGAGTTGCTTCTTATTTGTTGAGGTATAAAATCACCATTTCATCTTTCATTGCGCGTCCTATTGCATCTCCTATGGTAATCGATCTTGATCAACTGCTAACGTCTCGAGCAAGTGTGGGAGACTCCTCGTCTGATTTGGATATTTCCATTGTTGATTTGATGACGAAGAAAAAGAGGATGCCTGAGTTCTTTATTAAAGATGACCCTGGTGTTGATGGGGAAAATAAAAGTAAAGTAGACGTTCTAACTGAGGGGACGAAGAAAATGGACATTGCTCCATCTAAGGTAACCTCTACAACTGTGAAAGAGGTGAGTAAAAAGCCCCCAGTTGTTCCAAAAGAGGCAGCACCTTTGATTGAAGGTGTTGCTATTATAAAAGAAGAGGCAGCACCTTTGATTGAAAGTGCTCCTCTGAGGAGACTAAGAAGAGGTCTTGCCGAAAGACCTATAGAAATCGTTGCTCAAACTTCTGATATTGAGGGTCCCTTGAGAGCTAAAGCTCCAGATATCGTTGCTCCGAGTTCGACTAAGGACTTGGTAAAATCTTGGGTCCTTCTCGAACATCAAACTGCTGAGGATTCCCTTTCTCGGGAGAAGCTCACCGATTTAGCCGCCCAACATATTGCGTCAGTAAGTATCTTCATCCCTATTACTTCCTCGTCTCTACATATTGTATTCATATTCTGAGTTGAGCTCTTTACTTTTTCAGTTTATGGCTTGCTTTAATGGCATCTTGAAGAAAGATAAAGTTATCAGGGCTTCCACTTCCTCGGGTGGGGTGGAAGAAGCTTTTACAGGTTTATCCCGCTCTTTTAATGAATCCCGTCAGAAGTACGAGGAAGAAAAAACTGCTCGGGAGAATGAACTTCAATCTGTCAAGACCACTCAAGATCAAGCTATAAATGATTCTAAAAAGTTGCGGAACAAACTGAAGGTCGTTGATGGCAAGCTTAAAGATGCTGAATGGAGTAAGAAAGAGTTGGAGGATAAGCTGACATCTATCGAGGAGGTTGAGGTTAAGCTTAAAGAGACTGAACGGCGTAAGAAAGAGTTGGAAAAAAAGTGAAGTTGGCCGAGGAACATGCTTCATTGGAGAAGGTGAAGAAGAAAACTGTTGTGAAGAATTCTTTCAGCTCTGGCTGGGATAAAGGATGGAATAAGGCCTTAACTGCCATTACTTGTCAGATGGAATATGCCAACCTAAAATACTTCAGAGATGGATGGGTTGCGGCCTTGAAAGAATTGAAAACTGTGGACGATTTTGAATTATTTCATAAACATACTCATGGCCCTCCTCCTGTCATCGGCGAAGAAGAAGAAAATAAAGCCCCATCTGACGAGTCCTCTGTGATGGTAGCAGAGCAAGTGCCCATTACCGTCGTTTCTCAACCTCCCGAGCAAATTCATCAAGCAAGCACTTCTTCTGAGCAACCTGCACTGCCTCCCGAGTAACCTGCACTGCCTCCCGAGCAACCTGCACTTCCCTCCAAACTAACTAAAGATATTTTAGTGAATAAGGAGAAGGTGTAAAGTTGTTCATTTTTTTTCCTTAGTTGTAACTTGGAATGTATTTTTCCTTTTGTATTATGAATAAGAATGAACCTTTGTTATTTATCTCGCGTCTTTTTATGACCTGTCTTGTATCATTATTGATGCATTTTATTTTCTCCTTGCTGGTTTATGGACAAGATGGAACTTTTATCAGCTAATGATACAGAGTTGATGAAGAAATGCAACGATTATTTTAAAGCTGGTCATACAGCTTTTACTGAGGCCCAAATAATAGACATTCTCGGATCTGATGCTTCTGAACGAGCAATTGATGCTTACCAATACTTGAAGTGTTTACTTGATCGTGTTTTTGCCAACAATGTGGCTTATTATGAAATGATTGAAGACCTTCAAGGCATGATCGAGGAACTTCAACTTCAACACAAAGAGACTGCTACACTTTTGCATCAAGGTTATGAGAAAAAGTACCAACAATTGAGTGCTGACAGGGGTTATGACAATTACATTTCAGCTCATGAGAAAAAGGAAAGTGTGTTGAAGCTAGAGATTAAAGAGCATAGAAACATTGCCAAGCTGCTAGAGGAAGAGAATATCGCATTATAAGAGGAAGTGAAACAGCTCAAATCTGCTGGTTCCTCCTCTTTGGGAGCCTTAATCCCAATCACTGATGATAATTTTTCCTTTAGAAACTAAAAATGCTACCTTAAGGGAAGAGTTAGAGACTTCGAAATGAGATGGACTTTCTACACCTGCTCGTGGTAGAGAGATGACTTCTTCCCGTGGGCGAGCAAGGGCTAGTCGGGTTAATATTGAGGAGACGGGGACTCAATTGGCCTTAAAAAATCAAGTTGTTCAATTAACGGCGAAGAATCAGGCTTTGACAGAAATGTCTAAGAAACTTCAGAGTTTTACCGACCAACTCTCCAACCAGAGTTCTGCACTGGAAAGTAAAGAAATTCTGGTGAAGAAACTCCACGAGCAGCTTGAAAGATTGACTTATAAATTTCACAAATAGCCTAGAGAGGTTTGGATGGCAGGATACAACGAAGCTCTGTATCATCTTGATACTCGGTTGCAACAATCGAACATTGAGGGGTACAAGTAAGGGTGGTTGAATGCTATCTGTGTGCTGAAATTGGAGCAAGGACACTTCTTATGGGATTATTATGAGCCTGGAGTACTTGATTTGCCCGTGCCTCCTTTTAAGCTTGATCTTAGTTGGATTCCTGCTCGTGCTATTCCTCGATGCCTGATATTCAAGTATATTGGTGATTATAGTCTTCATTCTAATTTTGAGATTTCTCATCCTGAGCATCTGCTTGATCCCCCATCCATAATTAAGATCAGAACGCTGCGAGATATGAATTTTATAAACTCTCCTTATGCATTAGATGATCCTCCAACTGGGACGGAACCTGTATCAAAAGCAAAAGGAAAGAAACCCATAGAATATGACATTTGTAGATCCTTTCATATGTAACCTGCTTGGTTTTAATAAAGAAAGGTTTATTCTCTCTGCAGTTTCATTTTCTTGAAAATGCTTTGTAAGATGTCTTTGTTATCTGTTGGTGAATATATATATATATATATATATATATATATATATATATATATATAGAAGGACTCGTCTTATTTTAGATAATGGAACTTGTTCCATTTGTTGTCTGATTATAGTGACTTGTCACTCTTTGCGCCTAAGAAATGGAATGATTTTTATCCCATGTTCTTGCTTAGTTGTAGTAATCGTGATGGGATTACCTTGTTGCCTAGACAGTGGATGCCTCGAGAGGTCACCCATCTTCTTGTCTAGTTTGGGGTGTCCCTTGAGATCACCCGTGATCAAACTGGCTTTTGCCTTGTATGATTTTTATTTAGCGACCAACCGGATTTGATGGTTATTGAATTGTCGACCAACCAGAGTTGGTGGTTGCTGAATTGCCGACCAACCGGAGTTGGTGGTTACTGAACTGCCGACCAACCAGAGTTGGTGGTTGTGTAGTGTGTAGCACGAATACTCCAAAAAAATTTCAACAAAAGAGAAAAAATGGGTAAAATATCACTTTTATTCATATTGAAAGAAATGGATAACACATGAATTTTTATTATTGATAATACTTACGTAGATGCTCTGCATTCCACGCATTCTTAAATTTTTCTCCCTCTAAAGTTTCAATTCTGTATGTCCCAGGACGAACAACTTCAGTTACTCTGTAAGGTCCATGCCAGTTGGCCTCTAGTTTATTGTGTTTCTGGATCACCTTCTTCAGCACATAGTACCCCTCTTTTAAGTCGCACTTTTTCACTATTTTGTTGTAGAACAATGTTATTCGTTGTTGGTAGGCTGCATTCCTGATTGTTGCTACTTCCCTAACTTCTTCGAGCATATCCAGGTCTAAACGTCTCATCAAGTCGCTTACAGTGGAATTAAAATTAAGCACCCTATGTGTGGGCGGACCCAACTCAGCAGGTATGACAACTTCACTTCTGAAGGCTAACATATACGGAGATTCCCTAGTTGTTGTTCGTGGTGTAGTGCAATAAGCCCACAACACATAATGTAGCTCATTAATCCAATTTCCCTTTGCATTATCTAGGTGTTTTTTCAAACCATTCAGGAGGGTTCTGTTCGTCACCTCAGTTTCCCCATTGCTTTGGGGATGGCCTGGTGCAGAATGGATCTTCTGTACATTGGATTGGTGATAATATGCAACAAACTCCTCATTGTCAAATTGGGTTCCATGATCAGTAATGAATGCATGTAGGAGACCATATCTACAAATAATGTTCTTCCAAATAAACTGATATACCCTATCATATGACATGTCAATGAGAGGTTCAACTTCCACCCATTTGGTAAAATATTCCACAACAATTACTAGATACTTGAATCTTCCTCTGGTCATTAGAAGTGGCCCGACCAAGTCTATACCCCACATGGCAAATAGCCAAGGGGACGTAATGGGCGTTAATATTGCTTGGGGAGTACTTCGGATGGAAGAGAAACGTTGGCATTTATCGCACTTCTTAGCGTAAGCTGCGCAATCATCTCTCATCGTTGGCCAGTAATATCCCTGTGTCATTATCCTCTGCAAAATCGCCTGACCTGCTATATGAGCTCCATAAGAGCCTTCGTGAACCTCTTCAATTAAAACTTTAACTTCGGAGGGATGCATACATCTCTGTAGTCCTACTATCATGCCTCTTCTATACAAAATACCATTGGTCAATACATAATGAGCAACTTTAAACTTCAGTTTCTTGGCTACAAATTTATCAGTTGGCATAATCCCTTCTTCGATATAGACTCTAATGGGGTCCATCCATGATGGACCCAAGTCGAGGGAAATGAAATTCACCATTATAATTTTGCCTACGCTTCGATCTTCCAGAATCTCTATTGGGATGGTTCTTCGTAGCTCGGTGCGTGTTGTTGAGGCCAGACGAGCTAGGGCGTCAGCTCTTGCATTTTCTAATCTCGGTATTCTGACCAACTAGACTGCGGTAAAAATTGATACAACTTCCATAGCTTTTGCGTGATACTTGAACATTAATTCTCCCTTCGCTGCGTACAACCCGAGAATTTGATTTATAATTAATTATGAATCAATGAATACGATAATTTGCTTCGCATTCATGATTTTGCCCAAACTAAGACCCACGATCATAGTTTCATATTCAGCTTCATTGTTGGAAGCCTTAAATTGGAAACGTATAGCATACTCAATATCAATTCCATCAGGATTGTTTAAGATTATTCCTGCTCCACTACCCGTGACACACGAAGAGCCATCCATGTACAAATTTCACACATGTATATCATTATCAAATTCTTGGTCAGACATAGTTACGCGGTGGAGTATTTGATACTTCCTTTTATCTTCTCTTATCCTTAGGCAATTACCCGACACTTCTCGTTGATCGTTATCTATTGCCTCCTACCGATTTACTAATGGAAGTTGGTCGGGGGTTGTCTTAGATGATCCCGTAACATCCACGAGTTGGTCTGCATTAAGCTCCTGCTTTTCGAATGCGTCAAAGTAAGTAAACTCTGCAATAAAGTCCGCCATTGCCTGCCCTTTAAGAGACGACCTAGGCTCATAAACTATGTCATATTCACCAAGTTCTATCGCCTAATACATCAATCTTCCCGATTTCTCCGGTTTGTGAAGAGCCTGTCTTAATGGCTTATCAGTATACATTACTATAGTATGGGCTTGGAAGTATGGCCTCATCCTTCTGGTCGCTTCGATTAGTGCTAATGCCAACTTCTCCAACCTTGGATATCTGATCTCTGTTCCTCGAAAGGCCTTGCTGGTGTAATAGACCGATTTTTGCACTCCGTCTTCCATTCTTATCAACACCGAGCTAACTGCGTTCTCCGACACTGCCAGATACAAGTATAGTCTTTCTCCCGTCATTGGTCTGGATAATAATAGAGGTGTCCCCGGATATTTCTTCAACTCTTGAAAGGCCTCCTCGCATTCATCATTCCACTCAAAAGTTTTTCGAAGTGTTTTGAAGAATGAGAGGCATTTATCTGTTGCTCGCGACACAAATTTGTTAAGTGCTGCGACCCATCCTGTAAGACGTTGCACTTCCTTCTTCGTGCTTGGAGATCATAGTTCCAGTAGGGCTTTTATCTTTTTAGGGTTCGCCTCAATGCCTCGTTGATTAATAATATACCCAAGAAACATGCCTTCCCGTACTCCAAATATGCATTTGGTGGGATTTAGTTTCATTTTATATTTCTCTAGCTGATCAAAAGTCTGGCCCAGGTCAATTAAATGATCAACAACTTTCTTGCTCTTTGTCAGCATATCATCAACATAAACCTCCATATTATGACCGATTTGCTCTGCGAACACTTTATTCATCAGCCGGTGGTATGTTGCACCTGCATTTTTAAGTCCGAAAGGCATAACATTATAGCAATAAGTTCCCCTTGGGGTAATAAAAGAGGTATTTTCCCTGTCCTCTGGTTTTATCTTAATCTGGTTGTAACCAGAATAAGCATCCATGAAGCTCAATAATTCATGCCCCGATGTAGCATCCACTAGCTGGTCAATTCGGGGCAAAGGAAAATGATCCTTTGGGCAGACTTTATTAAGATCGATGAAGTCCACACACATCCTTCACTTATTATTTTTCTTCTTTACCATCACAACATTTGTTAGCCAATCAGGATACTTGACATCCTCAATAAAAGAGGCTTTCTGCAGTTTCTCTACTTCTTCCTGTATGGCTTAGTTCTTCTCTGGGCTGAATACTCTTCTTTGCTGCTTCACTGTCTTGACCTCCTTATTAACATTGAGCTCATGGCATAGGAAAGTCGGGTCTATCCCTGAAATGTCCTCATGACTCCATGCAAAAGTTTGCTTTCTGCGCCTTAAGAATGCCACCAGTTCTTGCTTTATTGATAAGTCCAGTGATGCACTAATTTGAATTGTTTGTTCTGGGCGTTCGTCATCCAGAATGATATTCTCCGTAGCTTCCATAACCTGACCCTTCATAAGTTGGGATTCATCTCTAGGGTCCAAGATTTCAATCTCTGCATCTTTTGTTTCTTCCACTTGATACTTAGTAGTTGTCTTCCTGGCTTCTTCCAGTTCTTTATGTTCGACAGATGAATAGTAGCATTTCCGAGT
The DNA here is from genome assembly GCA_949130495.1 of Sambucus nigra. NCBI lineage: Eukaryota > Viridiplantae > Streptophyta > Magnoliopsida > Dipsacales > Adoxaceae > Sambucus > Sambucus nigra. The sequence goes on along the minus strand of OX422207.1, from coordinate 300,086,857 downwards.
TACTTTCTGGTCGCCTTTGACAACTCCCACTCCGAAATTGGTTGGGAACTTCAAACATTGATGTACCTTAGACGACACTGTATCAAACTTCTTCAGACCTACTCTCCCCATAATAATATTATAGGCTGATTGTACGTTTTTATCCATTACGAAAAAGTGTACTATTTCTGTTCGGCAAGAAGGCCACATACCAATAAGCATATCTAACCTGATCGTCCCAAGTGGAAAAACCTTTTCACCAGTGAAACCGAGGAGGGGCCTATGATATGGATCCAACTGCGCTAACTTTAGATTTAAGCTATCGAAGCATGGGTAGAATATGATACCTGTCGAGCTACCATTATCCACCAATACCCGTGAAATCACCACATCCTTCATTCTCATCTTGATCATCAAGAGGTCGTCATGAGGATATAGTACACCTGCTAAGTCATTTTTAGAAAAAACAATGATCAATTTATCCCTATTCACCTTCCTCGGGTGATCATCTTCAGCCAAATTTATGCGCTGTATGTAAGAGCAAGCTTGGGCCTCATTGAGGTAAGTTTTCCTCTCCACGGTGAGGTCTCCACCTCCTGTATCTCTGCCTGTAATGACATTACATTTAAATGATCCAAAATGGATTGAAAATACCTCGCGCTCGGGCTGCCTTGGCCTTTTTGGGAGATCGGGATCATCTCCTGGATCGTCTTCGTGGTCTCTCTTCTTGTAATCTTTTGCTCGACGAGGAGATTTAGATCTTTGCCTTCCTCTGTTGCTGGTCTTTCCACCATTTTGGCGATCAACGTACTTAGTCAATTTTCCTCGTCTGATGAGTGCTTCAATTTCATTCTGAAGAGCTATGCAACGTTTAGTCGTGTGGTCGTGATCTTTGTGGAATTCACAGTATTTGGACTTGTCTCTTTTTGTCCGGATTTGCCTTCATTTTCTCTGGTCAGGTTAGCTCCTCGTTATTCTTGATATTCTCCAGAATGTGATTTATATCTACCTTCAAGGGAGTATAATTACCATACTTTCTCATTTGCTCCAGCGTTTGCTTACCTTTTGACTGCTTACTGCCACCATTGTTCTTCTGATCCTTCTTCTCAGTTTTACTACCTTCAACCTTAGTCTAATTAATGTCTGTATTATTTTTTGCAGCCATGGCTTCCTCGGCGTTCATGATCTTGGCTACCTTTGCCATCAGTTCTGCCATGGTTCTGGGAGGATCCTTAGCCAGAGTATAGTATAATTTTTTCTGTAACAGACCACTCATCAGAGCAGTAATTGTTGTCTTCTCCTCGTAATCGATCACCTCAAGTTTCTCGTTATTGAAACGAGTAATATAGTCCCTGGTGCTTTCTTCTATTTTTTGTCTAACGCTCAGTAAGTGCGCTACTCGTTTAACTGGCTTCGCTCCAAAACATAAATTTCCTATGAAAAGTTATGCCAGTTGATGGAAAGTCATGATCTTCACCCGAGGAAGGTTGTTGTACCACATCTGGGCTGACCTGGTGAAAGTTCCTGAAAATTCCCTGCATCTCATCTCATCTGGAACAGCATAGATATCGGCAGCAGCTTGGTATTGCTCTATATATAGGACAGGGTAAGTTTTTCCATCATATTTAGGTGTTACCATAGGAGCTTTGAATTTTGATGGTGTGGGAAAATCCACAATTTCTTGTACGAAAGGTGTCCCTTGGACAAAAGTTCTCTGTAGAGGATTCTTGGCCCTCGCCATTTCCCTTAACCTGTCTTCCAACCTTTGAATAGAACCTTTACATGCATCGTTTCCTGCCTCAGACCAATTTGTCCGCGCAACTGATCGCGTTGAACTTTTTTCTTGAGACCTTTCATTATGTGATGTTGGGCGTGATTGGGCTGAATCTTCCCTTAGATCAGATGGTCATTGAGAGTTCCTCGATGCAATCCTAAGAGGGTTTATATTCCTCCTAGGTCCCAATCGATCAAAATGAGAGACTCTACTCAACCTTTCCAGAGCGCTAGCCCGTTCTGGAGTCAAATTGACATTCTGTTGAGAATTCGTGATTCGTACTGAAGAAGTCCAGTCAGGTTAATACGAAGGATCATTAGATTGCTCAGTACAATATGAGCTAGTACGCCTAGATTGAGAAGGCTCTAGGAACAGCGTTGTCTAGTTCTTGAAGACGATAGATGAGTATTTCTCTGAACGCTTTGTTGTCCTGACTAGGTAGGTGCTCCATCTCGAACAGTTTGTATAAGTTAACGCATGGTTTCTTGCATGGCCATTTGCCCTTGGGCTAAGTTGGCCATTATGCCAGCCAGGTCTTACATATTTAGTGGAGTAAAAGGATTTGGAGGGACCCCAACATTATTCTGATTACTTGATTATGGGTTTTCAGCCATAGATGATGAGTTTTTTGGGAAAAATGCTAAGTATAGTCGTTCCCACAAACGACGTCAATCTGTTGATGTAAAAAACTAGATGCAATCTAATTTATTAATCACAGATAAAAATGAATAAATAAATAAGACAATGGATTTTTAAAGTGGTTCGACTATCAAAATGGCCTACATCTACTGTTGTTGTATTGTTGACTGTTTGCCTTGAATCTCGGTAATGGTTTTTTTAAAGATCCCCAAAGTCCCCTTTTACGAATGGGTTACAATGTATTTATAGCCTTGAGGTTGTACATATGAAAAGGTAATGTTCTGTCTTCGAGTAGACATATACATCTGTATAATAATAATGCGCATTAAATCTGACGTTCATTGAATGCGCAGTTGCCTTTTGGTTTTCTTGGTTAGATGCTCTGCACGCTAAGTAGCTCGGACTGTTTGTGTAGCTCGGTACGCTTGAGTAGCTCGGTGAAAGTATGTATTTTCCACGTAGGTTGACACACGTCTTTATCTAATTGGTCCATGTCAGCAAACTAATTTTTGTATCAACAGTTACCTTTAGTGTTATCCGCGGAGGATGAATGGGTATATTGATAGCGGTATATACTTTATTGAAATTACTCGTTTTAGTATTGTGTTATACGAGTATGATATTATCCTAATTATGATTTTATAATATGTTTAAATTGATAGTGTGCGGTTATTGCAAGTCTATTGGGGTTACTACCTTGGTGTGGAATGTTTTGTTCTGGCGAGGCCCCATCTGCGAGAGGGTCGGGCTCGCGAAAGTCCGAGACTTCGAAAAGTATAATGGTCTCGGACTTTCGTTCCCGCTATGTGTAGGGACTTTATCGATATGATGCGGAGTGTATTTAGTTTACTGTTCAGCAGAAAGATTTAGCTGATTATTATAATTAAAGCTCAGGATGTAGTAATAAGAAGAGTGAATTGTTATATCACCCTTTAGAGACGTGGGAGTTAATACTCATGGTTGTATATCTGGGGACGGGATTTTGAGAACCCCGATTTTATTTACATGATGTTTATGGAAGGGATTTCCATCAATGTTAATAGACAGTGTCTCTCGGAAGGAGTTCCTTGTTTAAGTGAAATTGCGGAAGGAGATGTAACTTTGTTGTCAAGAGACGAGAATATAGGGGTACATTTTATGGACTGAAGGCCTAACGGATTCCGATGATCGACAATGCTAGGAAGTAGTGTATCGAGGGGGGTTCCTTATTTGGATTTCGTTTTGCGAGACATCCCACGCATGAAACTTAGTGTAAGGTTGGTAGTAAGGAGATATTTGGCCATTCGTCCATGATTTGGGTACCTCGATCGTTATGGAAGTATGTAGTTATAACTGGAAGTTTAGAAAGGGTAAATTACGATATAAGGCCAGTAGAGCCAATTGCTAGTGAGTAAATACTGATAATTTTGTTTTATTTTTGGCGGGTGAAGGATGAAATGATGTTTAAGAGGATTTAAATTTCAAATTTGGGGGTGATTGAGAATGCCCAAGTGGTATAGCCACGTTGCAAATGCAGGGACGATAAAGAGTTTGGAATACTTATAAAGCGTATGTGATGTTTAAATCCGTTTGCACGATTTATAGGGTGTATGGGCATCTTGATTTGCTGATGTCAAAATAGCCGGAAGAAGAGACATAAAAGAGTGAAATTTTTACTTGTGGGACTAACATGACGAAATGGAAGTAGTAGAGTGGATCAAGTGTCGTGTGAAGAACGACAATCTATAGATTCATGTACAAACAGAGTAGCACGTCCAAAATTGGTTGAAAGGCAATGGGAAGCCATTTAAAAAGGGGGTATCCCTCGAAAAGACAAAGATTTAACTATTATGGACAATTTGGAGCGGAGTTCCACCCAATCGAATGTTAAGGATGGCTTAGGCGTATATAGAGTGACAGTGTTAATAAGGTATAAAGAGTCCAGATGTGCACAACGTGGCGAAAAGTGCACAGGTCGAAACTTTTGATATATGCCGAGGGAAGAAGAGAGTTATTAAGTAGCGCTTAATGGGAGGAGTTATAAGTGGAAGTGGTGTTGAGCGGGACATAATTAGTAGCCCCACGTGCACCACCTATCGATAGAAATTGGTTACAGTAAGGGTAACAACCAGAAACTTGGTGTCGAGCCGACAAGTCCAGTAACGGAAGAGTCAAGATGGTAAATTTCTTTGATGGGTTGCAATTATAAAGTTAAGTATCGAGTTCCTTCAAGTGTATGGAACGGGTTGTCAAGAAGGGAAGAAATTGTTATATACTTGGGTGATTTACACTTGATATAGTGACTGCGTCGGTATGTGGTCCCACCCAGTATTATTATGAACTATGGTGAAATCCCTGAAACCCACCTTCATTATGGGGTATAAGGAAGTAGCGGGAAAAGTTTCGTTTGAGAAAGTTGTACCACCGATAGCCCGAGGAATAGGCATAAGGTGATTGACGACTCGAGGAACCGTATAAAAGTAATTTTGGACTCATAACGATCGTTTCATTTTCATAGTGGATATCGCTAGTAAGTGAAGTATAATATGGTAATAGGGTAAGGATGTTACCTAATAGTAGAATTGTGCGACAGCACCCGTACCTATTCATAGTGAACAAGGTACTTGCAGATGTTTGGTGTAAACGAACCATACTATCCTTCCTCTGGATGCTTAAATGTGAGCGGATTATCAGAGTTTCGGATCAGTCAGAAGTTAGAGTCCGATGACTACATTAGGATAATCACAACCCGTCTTAAGTGGCTTGTCCCTTGTATAAAAGTCACAACGCCGGGAACAGAGATTCAAAGAACGGACAAGAGTAGTCAGATGTTTTAAGGTATCCACTAGGATGGGAGTTTTGTGTATAGATAAACGCGGGAGTTAATACGAAGTGAGGTGCGAACTCACAATAATATTGAGATAATACGACCAATGATGTGTAGGCTATTCTTATTCGAATATTGTTTAGTAAGAGCACAACGTGAAATGCATTTATTGAGATGAAATCATATAACTAATAAAGTGTCGAGAGTGTTCAACAAACTTGTTATGAAGCGGGGGCTGTAGTGATTGGGCCTTACTTTGAATTTTATTTTGAGTACTGGAGGATACCTAACTTTTTCCAGGTATGCCTTACTTTTTCGAATTTCAGGACGAAATTTCGTTATTAGGGGAAAGTATGTAATACCCCGTATTTTTATGGCTTTTAATTATGAGATTAATTATAAGTAATTGCTTTTAATTATGGATTAAATAAATTAATTATGTATTAATTAAATTAATTTGGGATAATTAATTGGAAATTAATTCAAATTTAAATAACTAGCGAGACGAGAGTTATTATTTAAATATGATGACAATGTTGAATATTACTAAGTGATTATAGTAATATGTGATTATTGAATTTATTAAAAATTGTCGTGAGTTAAAAATATGGCAGTTTCGGTAATTAAGTTGGGACACGCGTGTCAGTCGTGTCTGGACCCAATTTAATGGATTTAAAAGTATTTCATTTTTATATCATACGTATGAGCATTTTGAGTGCACCAACGTGTCCGGAAGGTTCGAGATACTCAGAAAATACTAGCCGGGGGTTTAATTTGAGTCCCAGGGCATTTTTAGGCATAACCGATAACCCAGGAGGGTATTTTAGTCATTCCTATTTTTGGGTGAATAGTGACCCACGAATTTTAGACAGTTAATATCAGCCAACACTTGAGTCCCTTAGGGTTTCTCAACCAAAAATCATGAACGACCATTAGAGTGGAAGAAAATGGAGTTTCCAGTGGAGAACCACTAATTAGAGGCTTTTGCACCACCATCACCACCACCGGATAGATCGAAAAGCAAGGATCATCCACATATCATCTACTTCATCGGATCAGAATCGTAATTACCAGGCAACTGATTTAACTTGCAATAATTTAGCGCATATATCATTCATGTTAGGTTATAATTGAAGAATAACCTTAAATAATGAAAACTGAATGGATTTGAAGAATTTAAATCATAATCAGGATAGGTCTTGCATGTAGTTTAATGTTGGAGATAATAGCAGCCACGAAATTATGATTTATGGGTAGAAAATTATGAAATTGTATTGAATTATATAGTGTTCTTGAAGAAATAGGAGAACTAGGGTTTTTATATGAAAACTAGGTAAATTGATCCAATAATTTGATGTTCCATTTTGATTTAATGATTCTAAAACGTGGGAAATGATGCAAACATGTTGGTATGATAATTAGTATACTTGGTTGGGAGTTTAAGACATTGTAATGAAAAATTAGAGGTGTAAAAAGAGGAAAACCCATAACTGTTTAAGAAAATCTGGGCTGATACCTGCTTGATCGATCGATCGATCGACCCCTTTTCTTCGATCGATCGACCCCTTCTGATTTTTGGCAATTGTTTTCCCGTAAGGCTTAATAAAAATCTCAAGGGCGATGATGATTCTTAGGATGTTTAAATTGATATTTTGGGACTTAGTTAAGGTCAGTAGGGTCTTAGTTGACGCCCGTAAAAAAATGGATTACTTTAGGGATTTGAATAGTATTGCTTACGAGGGACTACCGAGTGAGTTACGATTAGAAATCGTTCTAATTGAAACTATAATGGGAATAAACGCTGAGGTAAGGATAAGAACAGTAATGGAGGGGCTTTAAGTTACTGAGATAGCATTATAAACTAATATGAGGCCTAGTAACCTTTTGGGATAGATTTAGGTACTCAAATTGACACGACGAGAGAAAGTTATCAAGTTAAATATATAATTACGTATGATGTTCGGGATAATCCTACTACGTACGAGACTTACTAGATAGAATGTGAATGTCTATATTGAAATATGATTACTAAGGTTGTGTGAATGCCTAGTGAATGGATTTCTTATGTGTATGACGTACCTACCATACTTGCTATCACGGGAGGTTAGTTTTTTTTTTGTAAAGGACCCTCTTATCTTTGTGTGCCTTCGGGGAGATTTAGACTGGTACCTTAAGGACATATGACTGTGAATGACTTATTTGTGAGTTGATAAGTCAGCTGACCATGGGAGCGTAGGTATGTGCGTGACCCATGGGTATGTGAACTATGTTCTCCTCCAATATGTGTGATTTTGCTTATTGAAACTGTTCTTTAGAGATTCGGAACTCGTAGTCCCTATGTACGTGATGTACCGAGGTTCGATAGCAGAGTATGCGTGCACCGCAGCTTAGCCTAGGGGTGCCATATATGTATTTATGTACTAAGAATGATATACTTATTTACTTGTGACTGGTTCTTTGTTGCGTAGTAGATGTGAATAAGTAAGATATCTGAATGGGCTAAGAATGAGAATTTAATTAATACTTGAGATAAGTAATTTTAATGAATGCGAATATGGGTTATGAATATAACTGTTTTGGGTACTAAGAGTAGACATCCTATGGTAGAATGCGAAAGCGGAAAAGGTACAGACTAGTTAGTTAGTGACATAACTAGGATGGGTTAAGGGCATACGTTAGGCGTGCACATTAGTTAAGAGGTGAGAAACTCATGTGAGAGTACGCAATTAATATGTTTATAATATGTGTTGTTTAATTATAATTTAAACACGTGCTAAAGTTTTAAATTGTTTTCACCTCAGGCTCTGACCCGTTTTACTCCAAATCTATTTTGTTTTGTAAAAACATTTTTAGTTGCCCAGTCACAGGGACGTCAAGCATAGGAGTTCCATTCTGATGACGTGCTGTAGCTGTTGTGGAACCTACAGGATCTTGGTATTAGACGCATTCCTATTTATCCTTGGTTCCTTCAGAGTCATTTGTATCAGTTAGGGCATGACGCCCATTCTTATTTAGAGGTTGTAGTTACAGACTATCATTATTTCGGTTATTGGTTTAATTATTGAAACTATTTTATTTGGACTTCATTTACTCTGACATTATTATTATTTGAGTGTTTACTCCAGACTCAGTTGATTTCATTTCGTTGGTTATTCATATGAGATTGTTTATGCGATTGATGGTTAATGATTTAATTCTTGGTTATTTGATAACTTAATTAATAAAATTTGGCATCTCTCTTTTTAAATATTAGATGGATAGTAATTAATTAAATATTTTTCGACAGTGATGCTAAGACTGAACCAACTTGATATTCTGTATTAATTTAATAAAGGAGTAGCTACTCGGTATTTAATTAGACTTGGTGCCACAAAAGACTACAATATTTAATATTAATCAACAATGTGAGAACTTGAATGATTAATGAGTTATTTGAATCCGTTTAAGCTGGCATTGTAAATATAAGAATGTATTACTCGGATGTCATAATTGAGTACGATGACTTAGGCATTTCATTAAAGGACTTGGGCTAAGTTAGATAAGTGGGATAACGTGACTAGGTGGGGATTACGAGTCTACGCTAGGCGTGGACAATAGTTGAGAGGTGAGGATCTCAAGTGAGGGCACGAGAAATTAACATGGATATAATATTTACTGTTTAATGCATTTTAAACACTTGTCGAACTCGGGCTCTGACCCGTTTATTGCAAATCTTTTCTCTTGTCAAATTATTTTAGGTGCCGAGCCACATGGACAGCAAGGATGGAAATTCGATTAATTTGACGAGTTGTAGTTACTGTGCAAGTTACAAAACTTGGTAGTAGACACCTATTTAATTCTCATTCCTACATATCGAGCTTCTCTATTTCAGATAGTTTATGTTGCCTTTTTTACTTGTTTCAGACAGTCGGAGAGTTGTGGATCATTTTAGTTATTCATTTCGGTTATGGATTTACTTTGTTGGATTATTGTACGGAGATTTAGGCTGGATATGTTTACTCTAGTCCCATTTATTACTTTAGTCATTTTAATTTATACGAGATTTGTTTTGGATGGTGTATAGTTTGTAATAGTAATAAATGGTTTTATGTTAATGGATAATTTGACATCAACCTTTTTAAATATTATGTGGTTAGTGTTAATAATGATGTTTTTCGAGAGTGATGCATATTCTGAACTAACTGGATATTCTGAATTAATTTGATAAATGACTGATCACTCGGTACTTAATTAGATGGGGTGTCACAATTTATGACCTGAAATTGAAGAATAAACACATGCAAATCAGAAGATTTAATGTTATGTAAACACATGCAAGCCTTAATGTAACATCAAAGTGATATTACAAAATAATGTTGATTTGAAAAGTTTGATGGTTAAATACAATTCTTAAACTTCATATAAGATTATAATCCTTCTATGCAACTAAATATCCCATCAATATCATATCAATGAGCTAATAAGTTTGTTTTTTCTTTTAAAAAATCAAACATAATGAAAAAAAATACACCATTGTTGTACAGGTACAAAAACAAACAACAAAAATCATCAACTGTTGATTAAAAACATTGCAAATAAAAATAACAAATAGTTACGATAATAGGCTTTATATCACTTAATGAACGAAAGTTAGGGTTTTCTTTAGCATATATTAAGTGTAAGAAAAAACAAAATGTTTAAGGGTCCGTTTGGTTGCGCTTATTTGTCATGGCAAATGGCAAATAAGTTGGCAAATGAGGTATTTGCCTACAATTTGGTGTGTTTGATACAAAGTTTGCCTACAAGTTATTTGCCAATGTACAACACCTCCTATGCATAATGCCTAGACAAATTTTGCTTACCTATTTGAGTGGAAAATATTTGCCAACAAATTTGCTAACTTCTTAAACACTTTTAATATTTAAAAAAATAATTTAAAAACTGTTTTAAAGAATTAAATTTTTTTTTAGGAATATTTAAAAACCGTTTTGTAATGTTTTAAAAACTATTTTTAATATTATCAAAATTTTTAAGAAAATGTTTTACAATTTTTTCTTAAAACCGAAATATAAAAATATTGTAAAAACTGTTTTGAATATATTATAAAAACTGTTTTAAAGTTTTAAAAAACAATTTTAAAAACTCTTTTAAATAGTTAAAAAACTATTTTGTAATGTTTTAAAAACTGTTTTTAATATTATAAAAAATTGTTAAGAAAATGTTTTACAATTTTTTTTAAAAACCATAATATAAAAATATTGTAAAAATTGTTTTGAATATAATATAAAACAGTTTTAATGTTGTAAAAAACAATTTTAAATAATTAAAAAAATGTTATGAATATTAAAACCTATTTTGTAATGTTTTAAAAGCTGTTTTTAATATTATAAAAAAATGTTAAGAAAATGTTTTACAATTTTTTTTAAAAACCGTAATATAAAAGTATTGTAAAAACTGTTTTTAATATTTTTAAAAATTGTTTTGAATATAATATAAAAACAGTTTTAAAGTTTTAAAAAACAATTTTAAAAACAATTTTAAATAGTTAAAAAAACTGTTGTGAATATTTGAAAATTATTTTTTAATATTTTAAAACTATTTTTAATATTATAAAAAATTGTTAAGAAAATGTTTTGCAATTTTTTTTTAAAAATCGTAATATAAAAATATTGTAAAAACTGTTTTTAACATTTTTGAATATAATATAAAAACTGTTTTTAAATAAACTAATTTGATTGACTTTAATTTCGCAAAATGGTTGTTTGATAGACTCATGTGAAAAAAATTAGGCAAAATTCATGTCCACTTTTTGCCCATTGTCAACCAAACGGATCCATAGATAAAGCGCGACAAAACAAACTCAATATTTTTTTGTTAAGTCTGTTAACATGATTTGATGGGTTGGTGCCAATTACACAACTTAAATAAGTCGAGGATTAATATAAAAGAATTGCCTTTCATTGCAATCCCCAAACGTGAAATAAATGTGAAATAGGCAATTTGTGTGTTTTTATATTAGCGTCGCTCTAGGGGCGAAAGTTGACATTTTTTTCCCACTAATAAAGGGTCATTAGTCATACCATACGCTACTCGCTCCCACTCTATACCTGTCGCTAAAAAGGTACATACACTACTCTCTCATATTTTCGCTTTGATTTCAATAATTGCACCCTTTCCCACAGTTCCTAATGCAATCCTGTAAGACTTAAATCTTTGATTTCTTTGTATATGTTCATACATTTTGATCAAACAGAGCCATCGATCATGGTAGTTAGCCCTGTACATAAAAAATGTACTTCATATGTTGTTTGTACTACAGTTTAACATGCTTTATTTCTTCATTTTAGGTTTTATTAAAATCGATTCACATTAAAGAAACATACAATGTTAATTCCTATTGGTAATTTGTCACTTGTGGCCTTTGGTTCTGATGTGTTGGCCGCTAAGGTACCCTAGGGCTGGCCAATTGGGTTGGAATATGCATTTTGTGTGATATTATTTAGAGTTTGGACCCCACTAATTATTTGGTATTGACTTTTCCAGGGGTGGATCCACCCTAAGACGAAGCGGGGCGGCCGCCCCAGTTCATTTAAAAAAAAAGAATTTTTTTTCAGGTGCTTTTTGGTAAAAAATTAAGCCTGAAGCTTACTTGTAATTATTTTTAAAGTTCAGGGGAAACTTTATAATAAACAAAAAAGAAAAACCTAACTTTAAGTTTGGCTCTCTCGAACCAAAGCAAAAAATCAAAACCTAACTTAAAAAAAAACGCTCTCAGCTCTCTCTCGTCCGTCCGCCGCCGCTCTCCCTCTCTCTTCTCTCTCCGGCTGCTGTCTCCAGACTCCACCGAAGGCTCCACCCATTGCTAGCCTCTCCTCCCAGGCTCCGGCTGCTCTGCTCCTCCACCACCACCGGCTGCTGCCCTGCCTCCTCCACCACCTGCTGCTTCTCTCTCCAGCCTCCAGGTATATTTCAATTTTCATCATTTATTTATTTGAAATTAAATTATTTATACTAAAATGAAATGAAATTATTTATATTTCACCAGTCTACTGAAATTAGACTAAAATTATTAATACTAAAATGAAATGAAATTTATAAATTTATTTTGTGTATATCTGTTTATATGTGTAAATTTATATAAATTTTTATGGTAATTTATATGCTGTTTATATGTAAATTTATATGAAATTAAATTCATATGTGAAATTAAATTAAATTTGTAAATATAGGGAATCAATGGAGAAATTTTTTAAACGAAAGAGAGGAGACAACGCACCAACCGTATCCGAAGCTAAGGTTCAATCATCATCCACTCCAATTAGTGTTGAAAATGAATATTATGCCCAAAAAAGTAAAAACAACCCAAAAAATGCCCGAAAAAACTCGAAATAACCCCCCAAAAAAGTCGCCTCCGGGGCTCCCGCCCCCGAACCCCCGGAAACTATCGAAACTTTCACCCCAGTTCGCACAAAATCCTGGGCTGGACTTTACCCCTCATCATTTTTACTTCTTGGGGTTTGACCCCCAAAATATTTTTACCGATGCAAAAATTATTGCAAAAAGTAGTTCCGAAATTTTTTAGTGACACTAAAAGTCACTTTGAGGATCAAACCCCAAGAAATGATAATGATGGGGGCAAAAGTTAATAACAAAAAATTAGTGGGGGGGAGCCCCAAATAACTACCCTTTTATTTATTGATTTTTAGAATATACTAGGGTTTAAAATATGAATTATCTTCTATGTGCTAATTATCTTTTGTTTAATTATGGTAGAATTTGGCGTCTGGTCATTATTAGTGTAAAATTGAAGAGCTTTGGCTACGGTTGGTCTTAGATTCGAGATATGGGAGCAACCTCTCCATTTATGAGGGTAAGGCTAGCCGACATCTGCCTCTCCCTGACTCTGCAGTTAAGCGGGACCCTTGTGCACTGGGTACAACCTTTTTAATTGAAGAGCTTTGGCTTCCTCTTTGCAACCAATTATGAATTGTTATTGAATTATGAATAAAAAGGATTATTTTAGGAGTTTTGTTCGACTCTTGTGCTGGGAGCATAGGGACATAAGTGTCCTTTTTGCCATTTCTTTTATTTTAGCCTTTTTACCCTTTTTGTAAATTTAGTATAAATAGCCCAAAGGCTCCCATTTGTATCACTTTTGACATTTTTGATGATGAGAGCTTAGAGAGAGAAGTTGAGACCCATTCTTGAATTTTTCTAGTTGTTGTTGTTGTGTAGGTTAGTTTTATTTTACGCTTCCGCACCGTAACTCACATCACATTTACATTAAAGTGAGTATCAGAGTAGTGTTTGCTCTTGATATGAGTTGAGTTGAGGTGTGTAGTAGTTTGTTTGTCGGAATGGGTTTTGGGTCAAAGGCTATATATCACGACTTGAATAATTCCAATTGTTGTGAGGAAGTTTCTGACAGTTACTAGCGTGAACTCAAATTATGGGAAGAAGAAGTCAAACAATGGAGAGATTTGAGTTTCTTTTGGTACAACAAAGCACATGGCTACCAGTTTGACCCCATCACGATTGCCTTTACAAGCAATGACGTCGAAAAGTGAACGAGTGTGGCATGAATCTAGGTCGCGTGCGTGTGATGAATGCTTGACCAATAGCCATGCAGTTATGGTGAAAACTGGCCTCCCACCACCACAATAACAGGCTATTGAGTACGACGCTGACGAGTTCGTCACCTAGGTCGTGGACAATAACTTGAGTGAGCCAAACGACAATGTTGGGGAAGAAGACCCAATGTTTCCTCTTTCAGTTTGTTAATTCGGTCAAAATGGTCTTTTTGACGAATTCTTTATTCCACGTTAGCACAAGTCAATCGAAAAAATCGCCAAACTATGTTGTCAATCCCCTAATTATCAAGACCCTTTGCGCTTCACTTGTGATGTTGCACGCGGGAAGGTCGAGCTCTCTGATAAAACGTCTCTCATTGGTATCATTGAATTTGCAGAATAGAGGGGAGAATAGAATAGAGGGGAGAATAGAAGGGAGTCTGTATTACGAAACCAACAAAGGGAGCGAAAGTGAGTCATCACGATAAATAGGAGAAGATGTAGAATGGGGAAGCAACATTGTCGCTAATACCGACTTCGTATGAAAGGCGGTGAAATCGAAGTGGAGATAGGAAATACATAATATGGAGAAGGTGAGGTTCATGATGATGGTGGTAAGGGAAATAGAGGAAGGAGATTCCAACGAAGGACTAGTTGGGGTCGCCGGAGATGAGGGGAACTCTGTAGTCAAAGATGACCAAAATCGTGTGAAGAATGCAGATTGCCACAAGGTCGTTTTGGGTACAAGATCCAATGCTCAGTTGTCTAGCGAGCGTAATGATGAAGAAGAATGGCGGTTGCTTCGATTATTAAGGAAATTAGGACATATTTTAGGGATTAGATTTTGGATAGGAATTATCTTTCATTTTCTAAACAACTTTGGTATCTTAGTTTAATCATTGTAGAATTAAGATTTTAGCTATTAATCAAGGACTTCTTTTTAACCAATTATTATAAATATATGAATGCAAATAGAGATTGAGGGATAAATTATTAAATTTTTATGAATGTTGTGAGTCCTTCGTTGCGTTTACGTTGGGTTCTTTTATTTGACCCCCCCCCCCCCCCGCGCGCGCGCGCGAAGAGATAGGGAAAATATAAAGCTATTAACTACAAATACCAAGATTCCTATCTTGATTGTAATTGATTGCATTCAATTTGTATTGTTAGTGTTGCTTTTCTAGTGAGTGGTCGTATAAAGGGAATGATCCAAACTTTACTTGAGGCATTGGATAGGCATACTTACATGGAATAACCAAGATTGCAAATCTAAAGATGGAGAAGAGGGTCACGGTGAGGATACCATAATTTATACTTACTTTTTAAGGCACGACCGTACACAAACACACTCATGTTATAGGATTCTATATATAATATTGATAAGTAAAATAAGTTTTAATTTGAATAATTGCTTGTGATGATTAATGCGAATATTTCATACACAATTCAAAGCATCCTTGGCCGTTGATAATGCTTTTTTGACTACATAGACAAGGCTGAAGAGATAAGAGGGGACAATTTCTAGTCCAGACTTCGAAATGTCTACTTTGTCGATGGCATTTTGATAAAATTGAGGAAAATTAATTAAAATAGTGAAAAGAATTCTAAAATCTGTCAATGATAATGAAGACTCACAAATATAATATATCACCAAATAAGTCTGACCTCGTGGAGGAGGGCGTCAACTACTTGAGGAGTATCTAAGATTTGGTAGTGTCCCTCGCTCCGACCCATTTGACCTCCACCTCCAACATCCCTTGCATTCCAACCCCTGGCCCCACCCTTCTGGCTTGATGTTAAGAGCCCCCACCCGCTTGGGCTGTTTAAATGCCGCCACATGTACCCTTGGTGGCCGGATATGATCGGGCATCCCTCTTAAAGTTTCGAAAATGACAATTTCAACATTTTAGTTAAGTATGGAAAATTCTCAAAAACCATCTTCACCCACTCTAACTCTAGCCTATCGTTCGCCCGTCGACCCCAATTTTCTGATCGGGAGGGAGGAGGAATATTATGAGATAAATGAATACTATCGGCATGCTCTTGAAGTGATTATGGGAAAAATTGAAGACTATGATGACGACTTGCTATATTGAAGTCGAAGAGTGAGAGTGTAGACCGAGATTTCAACATTTTCTTAGAGGAAATTCGTGCAACCATTGCCCAAGTCATATCACAGACCAATTATGGATACGAATCGGATTTGTACGTTGTAAAAGGTCCTATAAAAATTTGGTTTCGAGCAATATTTTAAAAAGTGTGAGGTGGGATCAAGGCATTTTTTGCTATTGAGACGAGGCGCAAACCTCAATTTGAACAAAAAAAATCATTAAATATTATAAAAAAATAGTAATAAGATTGCAAAATAATGCATGATAGCTACCATCACAATAAAATGTTCACAATCACTGTCCACGATCCATTTCAACCACACTTTAGATCACATAATCATACCAATAAACTGTAATTATAGCCAACACTAAATAACATGTCATCAAATCTTAAAAAAAAAGTGCATTGACATCAGATTATAATATAACATACTATTCGTATAAATTAAACATAGTCATAACATTATAACATATTATCAATATATGAAGTAAAAATATTAAAACAATTCCAACAATATATAAAACAGTAGAAATAATATATAACATTATAAATACAACATTAGAATTCTATTGACATTAATATTAATAATAAGAATAATAAAACATATGGTATATAAAATTAAAGCATATAATAACATAACGATAACATCCATATAATGGTTTTTGAAAATTTTGCCAAAATATCTTCACTTTTTTTATGCATGACATTTTTCTCTTTCATGCCCATACATGAAATGTCATGCTAAAAGTTATTTTTTTTTCTTTTTTTTGTGTTATATATATACTATTATAAATACTATTATACTATTATAAATACATGTATTTTTTTAAATACGTGTAAATTTATATTTTTTTATTAAATATTTTCCCCATTTTTTTAAACTATTTTTTATTAATTTTTTAAATATTTTTTTCTTTTTTTAATTTATATTTTTTATTTATTTTTTATTTTTTCTCAATTTTTTCTCAATTTTTTTTTTAACTATTTTTATTTTTAATTTTTTTTTCTCAATTTTTTTTATCACGGGGGAAAATTTATCGCCGTGCCCTCGGGCACGGGCATCCACTAGTTATAACATATTATGGAATAATATTATAACTGATTATTTATATAAACTAAATATTAAAACGTAGTGAAAAATGAGCATTAAGCCTTGAGCGTCTCAATAATTGCCTTGAGGCCAAGTGCTTGCCTCAAGGCGCCCGCCTCGATCAATTGAGGCTTAAGCCTTAATTCTCCACCATGGGTTTTAAGCCTTTAGGATTTTTCACCGCCTCGCCTTGAGGTGGCACCCCAAGGCATGCCTCACATCGATTTTTGAAACATTGATTTCGAGATACGGGCACTTTCTTTGTAGGAGATTTAGTTCCTCTTTTTGATGACGAGCCTTCGTTTTCCAATGAGGACTTGCCAACTTGGTTGGAGATGATTTCTTATGCTTATGTGGATCCTGATTGGGACAAGTTCGAATGTCGCACAGTGATTGCTCTTTTGCGTTTGGCATTGCTCATTGCAAACATCCAGATTAAGATGTTGCCTCGTTCTCATCTCTAGATGCTTCGGTCTTCAGCCCATATTTGTTGCCTTGTTAGCCAATGTGCTTTAAAGTTGTGGTCAACTACTTTTTCAAGCAGGGGATCCAACGATTATGAAGACTAACCGATGTTTATAAGCTTTGAGTTTGAGGTGAGCTCCATCCAAGCGGGGGAGAATGATGTGAACTAGTCTGTAGCAGGCAGAGTGAGATTTATCCCTAGCTAGTTAGTCTTATTTTAAACTCTTTAGTTAGAGTCCATATCGATTGGGGTTTATCTATTGCGTGTTTGTTAGTTTTGTCTAGTTAATTTTTACTATTAAGCAAGTCCTGTAATCATTCAATTTCAATGAGTATAGTATCAATTGGGTGTTCACATCACAATTAATCATATTCAAAAATATAATGATTCAATAATAAGGAATCTTTAAAATTCATATGGAGAGCAACAAGCCTAAAGGAGTTTGATAATAACATAATTATAAGGGAGTAATGGTCTAGAGGGTGAGAGATACGGTTCAAAATCTCAGCTGGTCCACCCTGGTTATTCCAGCGGTAAGGGCGAGCTCGGATTGTGTGGGTTAGGTGCACGATCTCGAGTTCGATTCCCCCAGTGACACCTGATTTGAAGCGGTGTGTGTTAGGATGGCTCTGGCACAATGTGTCCCCCGTATTTAGCTTGCACGAGGGATTCCAAATGGCTCGTTTGTGTGGAGGTTTGGGGTTATAATAAAAATCTTAGCCGACTCAACTTGATATCGACCGAGTTGGCTTGGTCACCCACCGGGCCACCTTGGCGAGACGATACCAAGAGTCGATTTAATTAATTTGCGAGATTGAGGACGGGTCATATCACCGAGGTATTGGCGTTACCAACTTACATTGCTGAAAAATCGTTTGATAGAAACGAGATATGAAGAATCTCTTGCGAGACAACTTCATTTAAGAAATATTTGAAACCAAAGGGACATAGAGAATAAATAATAGAAGTATCTTACCTTTGACTAGTGATTGAAGAATTATTGTCCATGGTTTGGACTTATTTAAGTAGGTCACGTTTTAGAATTTGTTGCTGAAATGAAACCTTATAAAACATTGTTACAATTGCTTTTCCAAATCACAAACCCCTTTTCTCCCTTTCCAAACTTCTTTTGCTGGACGAAGTTCCCCCTTTCTTTCACCGAAGTTCTATCTTTTGCGATCGTAGCCATCATTTTTGTTGTAGATTTGTAGCGCAAGTGACTCGTTTTTCTTTTGTTTGGTTTCTTATGTTTGGTTAGTAGGGGATTATAGCCATTTTTAATATTTGCGTAATAGGTTTTATTTATTTATTTATTTGTTTTAAGTTTTTACAGTTCGTGTGTGTAAAAGTTTACAAAATAAAATTTAATTGTTTTGTACAATATAATAATTGAAAGCTAACTGAATGATTTCTCTAAAATTAGTAATATGACTTTCTTAGAAATTTGTTGGTACATTTTAAATATATTAGTACTATTTCTTACATATTTGTTATACATTTTTGATAGATTAGTATTATTAATAGAAGTTAGTAGTATTTCCTTAAAAAAATTAGTAATATTTTTTAAAAAAATGCTCCTTAAAACAAGATATTGGATGGGAGCATGGAAGTACTCTTGGCTGTGATATGAAGAAAGTTGTTTGCAATTACTATTACAAGGTCATTAGTGGTGGTGATACCATATAGGAAGAACACTAGGGAGTTGTTGTAGCGAGGTGGTTAGTGGTAGTAACCCGATTCTAGACGCATTGTTGTCAAATTCCTAAATTAAAAATGCTTCGTCTTCGGGTTGTGAAAGAAATTGGAGCATATGGTTGCTTTACATGCAAAATTTTGCAACTGTTTAACAATAAAGGAATTGCATAAATTGGTGTATGTGCATGACAATTTGCGAATTCGAGTTAGGAAGTTGATGCACATGCTCAGTAGCGAAAATTATAACAATCTGATAGACTTTAACAATGTATTTATTGACGATGATATTTTAGACGAGTTGATTTTGCAGAATGAAGAGGGGTTACCATTCGATGACTTAACTTGGTTACATGAAGGTATTTAACAAAGTGAGGGGGAGAGAGGAGTGGGAGGTCACAATTTACCAATATACTTAGTGTTTTTTCGAGTTCTCAGATGATGAACAAGGTGGTGGTGGGTGATGACCATTGGCATACCTATGGTATTGATGGGGATGGTGATTTAGATGGTGAAGATGACCTAGTGTTGGGAGATGTTAGTATAGTGGTATGATATGGACACAAGGAGATGATAATTACTATGCCACACAACACACAAATCATGATTATGGTCGGGAATTAGTGAACATAAACATTAAAAAACTTGACGAGATTTCTTAGTAGTAACGAGTATTCGAGTGGATATGATCCCCAACATCTTGATAATTAGTTATGGACTTTGAGCTTAGTGATAGATCATGGATACTGTGGTAGGAGACATGGTCTCTTTGGGACTTGCTGCCCTGCATAACTTTTGAGATTTACTAATATCTTTGGAGATCAGGATTTACTGGTAGCAACACAGTCGGTGGTGATTATTATGGATATAATTATGAAACATGTTATTGTGGATATTTAATTGATAATATTGAGTTTAGAGGTTTTGGATATTATCATTATGGTGGTCAGTTAAAAGATCGTTGACCACATTTTTTAGATTATGAGTTATTTAGTTAGTCATCTCAATGCTCAAAGTTGGGAATATTGTTTTAAGTGAAGATACGATTCTATAATATTGTATTAAGGGTTTGGAGAGAAGAATTAAATAAGGAGAATGAGGTAAGATAGTGTGGTATCTGCTGATTGACACACTGGTATATATCTGCTGATTGATACACACAAATATTTATTTATGAGAAATACTATAGACTATTACAATATTGCTCCTATGAAAAAATAACATTAAGAATCCTAACACTCCACCTCAAGTTGAAGCATAAAGGTCAAATATGCCCAACTTGAGTACAACCTACTGAAAGCTAACTTTGCTAATGACTTAGTGAAAATATCCCCAGCTGCACTCCTGATTAGACATACGGAGTGACAATCTCCCTTTGCATGATAAGGTCCCTAATGAAATAACACTCGACCTTAATATGCTTGGTCCGTTCATGAAACACTAGATTATAGCAAGGTTTCAAAAGGCGCGAGGCGTGGTTGAGCCTCAAGCCTTAGGAGCTTAGGCGTAAAAAGACCGTTTCCCTTTTTTTATTATTTTTAATTATTCTAAGGCTAGTAAAACAATAAAATAATACATAATATGAATATTGAAAATATATCCGTATGTTTGGTAGCCATCTTTCTCATATGCATGTTCCATAATCAAAAGGCAAAATGTATTTCTCAAACATTTAATAAGCAATAGCAAAATGTATTTTTCATCATTCAATAATGAATATCAATAATCATTAATCAATACAAAAAGATTCAATATAAGAAATGTATTTTTCACCTTTTAATCAAACAAATAGAAAACAAAAAAAAACACTGAATGTATATATATTGTCAAAACTTAATAGGAAACAAAGAAAATACTGAATGTACTTATATTTCTCAGTTCGAGTAAGATTTAGGGCTGAAAATTGAAAATCTAAAAGAAGGTATACAAGAAAATCTAAAAGTTGGAGTCGAAAATGATTGAGTCGGAAATGCGTCGGAGGTTAGGAGGTTTTGGTCGGAAGTGAGTCGGAGGTTGAGAGGGGCTTGGTCAGGGGTCGGTCGACAATGTTAGGCGTATTTCTGGCTGAGAGGTCGAGAGGTTTGGGTTTTCGTTTGTCTTTTGATTGTTTTGGATGAGATATTGGTTCGGTTTGTTAAAAAAAAGTCTTTAAAAAATAACGTCTCATTAGAGCGTTTTTTTAAAAGCGTGCCTTAACGGGTCTAGGCGCACCTTGGACCATTGACCTCGCCCTTACACACGTGTTGAGCGCCTTTTATCACACATATGGCCTAGGCGGAGCGCTTCTCCCACGCCTCATGCCTAGGCACGCCTTTTAGAACACTGATTACTAGCAATGAAGATGGTGGCTTGATGATCACAATACAGTCGCAATAAAGAAACACAAATGCTCATATCACAGAGTAATTACTCGACCCACAACATCTCACATGTGGTATGAGCCATAACTATATACTCTGCCTTAGCGCTATAGATCGTGCCACTACATTTTGTTTCTTACTTTGCCAAGTAACTAAGTTACAACCAACAAAAATACAATAACCATTAGTAGATCGCCTATCATTGCGGTCACCTGCCTAATCAACATCAACATCAACATCAACATGAACATGAACATTAGAAAACCCTGAGACATACAACATCGATAATGGATTATAAAATAAGCCTCTACCCGAAGCACCTTTTAATGTATCAAAGAATACAATAAATAGCCTCCTGGTGAGGCTTAGGGGGAGTATGCATGAACCACCCGAACTAGGGGTGCACACGGTTCGTTTGGTTCGGTTTCACTACCAACCCAAAATTCGGAATGGGGATTGATCGGTTCTAGATTTTTGAAACCAGAATCGAACCAGTATGGTGTAGAGTCGAACCAAACCCAACCGATGGTTCTTTGGTTGGTTCGGATCGCTTTTCCGTTCCAAAATTCATCGTTCAAAACAGATTTGATTAAGTTTTGAGATATAAATCAAACTTTATTTAATTTGAAAAAGAAAAGATAAAATAAAATCATATATATATATATATATATATATATATATATAGAGAGAGAGAGAGAGAGATGCTCACCATAGCTGACTGTGAGAAGATCCATATGAGATGAGAGGTGAGGTGAGGTGTCTGCTAGAGATGCTTGTCGGAAATAAGGTCTGCCGAGGTGAGATGCTCGTCGGATATAAAAATCTGCCTAGTTGAGATGAGAGGGATAGAAATGGGAGGGGAGGGATGTGCCGTAGATAAGATATGCCTAGGTGAGATCACTGCGATGGGAGGGATGTGTGCCACCGGTGCCTAGGTGAGATGAGTCGGATGAGTTAGATGGGAGCGGGAGGAATGAAATGATGAGTGAGGGATGGGAGCCGCTAGGTCTTTATATATCCGGTTTGGTTTGGCTTCATATTGTAATTGGGAACCGAACTGAAAAAATCAGTTTTATATTTTTTGAACCGGGACCAAATTAATAGTGTAAGAAACCAAACGAACCCAACTCAATACATCTAGTTTGGTTTTGTTTATCGGTTTCCCTATTCTGCTGTGCACCCCTTCCCAAACAGCATAATTGATGTCCTAATAAATCAACTTACCAACCAATCTCCTATATCATTTTATGTCCTAAAAAAGATTTCCACTATCAGTGCCCAACTTCATTGAAGAATCCATTGGAGTATCAACTAGACGAGCCCGGAGAGTACCCGTCCCACATAGATAATTCCGCTGACACAAAATAACACCCGTATCGGGCAACCTCTCAGTGTTCTAAAAGGTGCCCTAGGCTCCGCCTAGGTGCGTCTAAGCTTGAGGCTTGGGAGAAACGCCCTGCCTTAAGCCTTTTACGCTTTATTCTTGGCAAAAGCCTTAAGGCGCACTTTTTTTAAAAACAAAAATGCCTTAGTGAAACGATATTTCTTTTTAAAGATTTTTTTACAAACCAGACCAATACCTCATCCAAAACAATCAAATAGTATTTTAATTTGCATATATTCAGATATGTTTTTAAGGTATGTACAATTTTAGTATTTTCAATTGTCTTGTTATGGTTAAAAATACTATAATATATTAAAAAATGCCTAAACGCCTTTTCACGCCTTTTTATGCCTAAGGCCTGCCTAGGCTTCTTAGGCTTAAGGCTTGGCCTTCACGCCTCGTTCACGCCCCGCGTTTTTTAGAACCTTACTCAATTTAAAAAAAAATACCCACTCAAATGGAGTTTAAAATCTGCAATACCCGCTAAGCCACTACCACTAATGTTAATATCATCCACATAAACTATAAAAACAATAATTCTTGAGGCATAAACACAGAGTGTTCTGAAGAAGAATGTCTAATGATAATATTATCCACATAAAATATCAAAACAATAATTTAAACGAGTGTTCCGAAGAAGAATGCCTAAAACCACACTTAAGAACAACCCCGCTGGATTTACAAACCATTATCGAGGAGATTTTTTCAATCCATACAAACATTTATGTAAACAGCACCCCAAATGTTCCTTCATATGAGTAACATACCCGGGGGGTTGAGAGCCGTATATACCTCCTCGAGTAAATTCGTTGTAAAAATGCATTCTTTATGCCTATATCCAACTGATATGCCAATCAGAACTCACTGCAACTGAAATAAGAGCTCTAACAGAGTTGAGGCGAGCAACGGGAGAAAACGTCTCATAATAATCCACATCGTACATCTGGGTGTAGCCCTTAGCCGCCAAGCAAGCCTTCAAAAGCTCAACATTACCATCGAGATGATATTCCACAGTGTATACCCATACCAATCGTTTCCCCGAGAGATGTAAGTTCCCATGTCTGATTGTTATGAAGATCAGCGATCTCCTTTTCCATAGCCAAGAAGAAGACGAAAGGGCCCGTGACAAAGAGATGGGATAGAAACTGAAATTGATGATAATGGGGAGATAAAACAACAAAATGCGAAGAAGGTAACGATGAGAAACAAAATTAGATATGTGATGTTGAGTACAACTATAATTATCTTTCCACAATGCAATAGGCAGGTCATAAGATGATATATCATATGAAGAAGGTGCGACGTCAATAGAAGCATACATTGGTTGGGAAGTAAGTAAAAGTTCATGGCACATGTCGATTGTTCGACCGCTGGCAAACGTTAAGAGGAGGATTAACCTTTGGAGATGAAGCATAGATTCGGAAAGAATAGACAAAGGAAACTCCCCTTGTTGTGAAGAGACAAAGCCCAAATCAAGATTAAGCCCAGATGTAATAAAGGAGATGACTAAAAAAAAGTGACACCAGCACTAGTATAAGATCGATGATACATTGGATCATAACACCGGTGATATGGGCATACACGAGGAGACAATTTATCATGACCCAGATTGAGACAATGAACAAAATGCAACACAACCAAAGATACGAGGAGTTAAGTTAAATGGAGGAACGCTGGGATAAAGGAGTGAAAAGGGAGACTTGTGGGATAAGATGGAATTGGCATACGGTTAATGAGGTAAGCAGCACTCATGGTTCAAAGTCAAGGCCGATACAGCGACGATACGGGCGAGTTGACTAGGTATCGGTGCCCACCGATCCGATTCCGAGTTACGAGTTGAGTTTTCAATTATTGATGTGAATCGACCCTATATCGGTAATTTCTTGGTAGTATCGGTGATATAGCGGTATAATCGGCCCATATCGGCGATATCGCAATAGAATCGGCCCATATCGGCGATATCACAATAGTATCGACCCCTATCAGTGATATATCGGCCGAGATGGTACAAGTTACTAAGAATCTGTGTGTGGGTTATTTGATCATCGTGTGGGTTTAATTTAGTGCGTTGTATATATGCCAGTTTTTTTTTTAAATAATGCAAATGATCCAAATGTTATTTGTTATTATTTTTTATAATAATGTTCCCAATGTTATATTTTAATATGTTGTTATTTATAAAAAAACGTAAATGTTATTCTTTTACAAACAAATATACAACTGTAATTATTGTAAAAATAATATTTGTATCCTCTAAACATTTGTAAAAATAATATTTGCATCCTTAATGTAAAAATAACATTTGCAACACAAGTAAAAAAAATATTTGCATCCTCTTTGTAAAAAAATAACATTTCCATCAATTTAAAAAAAACATTTGCAACCCAACAACAACAAAAAAAATAACATTTACATTCCTTTTATAAAAAAATAACATTTGCATAATTTTTTGTAAGAAAATAGCATTTGCATCCTTTTTGTAAAAAACGATTGTAAAAAAAACGTAGTGTTTTGTCAAAATCACTATTTGTATCATCTTTGTAAAAAAATAACAATACGAAAAAAGGAACATTTCTATTCTTTTTAGGAAAATATAACATACTTAAAAAACGCATTTGTATCCTCTTATTAAAAATAATAGTAAGAATATAATAGTTGTATCCTCTTTGTAAAAAAAAAATATCCTCTTACTAAAAAAGTAACATTTGTTTTTCTTTGTAAAAACATAATATTTGTATCCCCCGTGAAAAAAATATTGATTTATTATGGAACATTGAATCTTGCAAGTTCGCAGCACGTCAATATAATCAATTGTACAATGTTATGCATATTAAAGAATAGTTTTAAACTTATCTGATTGGTCCACATTGTTAATCGTATTTTTTTTAAATTTTCTAGATTTTTTTCGGAATTTTTTGCGCTCTCCAAATAGTGTATCTTTGCGTATCGCCCGATACCGTGACCGATACCGCGACCGAGTTGAAAATCGAGTGGCCGATACCGGGACCGATACCGAGACTTTGAACCATGGCAGCACTAAGCACAACATACACCCAATAAGTCATGGTTACATTCATATTAAACATTAGAGTTCGCACAACATCAAGTAGATGGCGATGTGTACGCTCTTGAATGCCATTATGTTGAGATGTATGAGGGTATGTAGTTTGATGCATACTGCCACGATTCATGCAAAAACTCATCAATAAAAGAATGTGTATACTTAAAGAGCATTATCAAATTGAAGGATCTTGATGCACATACTAAATTGACACAATTTCATCAAAGAAAGTAACAAAAATCTTGGGTAATTCTGAACGATTTTTCATAGGAAATAGCCATGTCATCTGAGAATAATCATCCACAAAGATTACAAAATATTGAAAAATCAGGGGTGCTTTTTATTCAAGATGGAACCCAAATGTTAGAATGAACAGTGTTAAAAGGACTAATTGACGATTACTAGGACTTTGAGGAAATGAATTACGGTGATGTTTGATTAATTAACAAGCTTCACTCTAATATAGAACAATGACTTAAATTAGGTATAGCTTGACCTAGCTTCTTCAACCATAAAATGATCCAACCAATAATGCCATTGAAGAGTGGGAACTGTGGCACTCAATGCAGTAGAAGAATCACCAGGATCCAAATAATAAAGACCATTGCGTTCATGCCATTAAACCAATCACCTTCTTCGTCTTGAGGTCCTGAAAAACATAAGATGGAGAAAATGTACTGTAGATATTTGGTTAACTGACTCACCCCGATAATAAATTAAATGGAAACTGGGAAACAAATATACTAGATGATAAAGACAGATGTAGTGTGATGAATATCACCAGTTCCATGTACTAGGCGAAAAGAATCATCAACTAACACCATACGGGATTTTAAAGGGAGAAAATTAGAGAATAAATAGGAAATACCACACTGGCGTCAGAATCAATAATCCAGGGAGTTGGGAGTAGAGGATAGACCAGCGTGGATGTAGAGAGGTTTGAAGACGATGAAGACATCTGTTGGATGACCCGACTAAACTGGGACGGGTTTAAGCTGAGAAAAAACATCATGAGAACCAGATTCAGAAGATGTGGCATGACTAGGTGGGAATCTGTGATAGTGAGAGAACAGCCTTTTGGGGGCTGCCCCCATTGATCCCACAACAATCCTCAGTATGTCTTGTGCCACCACAATACGTACACTTCCAGTCAGGATGACCACCACGGACACCACATCTCCCACAGAGACCACCTCGGGTGCTATCACTAAAAACGAGGGCAGACGACTCTCTAACTGCGAATTTCCAACTGAAGGAGTTGTCCCATGCGTAAGAGGAACTTGATGTAACTGAGAGAGTAAGCATTAGCAGCAGTAGGATGCTTACTAGCCAATATCTGATCCTTCAACGCACTGTACTCTGAATTGAGGGTGGACAAAAACAGGGCAACATGAATCTCCTCACGTTGAAGCTGTTGAACCTCTAAATCAGTACTCAAAGGCTGATAGGGACTGAGCTCTTCCCATACTCCTTTCAAAATGCCATAGTGCTCTGCAAGAGACCTGTCACCCTGTTTATGTTGAACATCCGGTCAAAAATCTCTAATACCGAGATAAATTATTCTCTTGGGTATACATCTCTGCAGCGGAGTTCGAAATTTTCTTGGCTGTATCAAGAAGTTGAACATAAGTGGCAATATTAGGTTCCATACTATGCCAAAATTTAGTCATTACTAATGAATTCACTTTGCTCTTTTCTTTGCATGGAGGAAAACTTCAAATTCACGAGACCTTGCATGATAATTCTCCATTCAACCTAATTGAATTGACTTATTGCTTGGAATTATCAGTAGCATGGGCATCATCTAGGGAGCCCATAAGGAAGGAATAGGATCACAGACCAAAGGTAAAAGAAAAATAGAACTATACTGGGCATCAAACATCACAAACCAAATTTGTCACAGCAAAGCAATAGATCTGGAATGAAGGAATAAGAACCCAGACCAGAAGTATTGATCTGGAACCAATACAGAACAGCACTTGAACCACGACACTTAAAAGTCAACCAATCACAATCAAACCTTCACAAAATCATTAAGACTCCATTTAAATACTCTGGTTGCACCCCAACAAGGCTGAATCAGGCATCAAAACAGCCCAGAAGTTACGAAACAGATTGAATAAACTGGCCTTATTTTTTCAGAAAATTTTTAGAAAATCCCCCAAACCATGAATCCAATTCAAAATATTCTGGAAAAATTTGTAGAGGATCCAGAGGCCTTTGGGCAAACAAAACTGAGGTCTTGATAAAACTTAAAAACAAATTGACGTCATGCTGATGTCAGCACGTCGTTGTACAGACGAATCTGTTTGGGTCTGTTCAGCAGCTACATAATCTCGGTTGGGGTTTAGATTAATGCTCTGATCCCAAGTGAAGAAGCATTTCTATAATATTGAATTTAGGATTAGCAAAGAAGAAGAGAATAAGGAGAATGAGGGAAGATATTGTGGTATCTTCTGATTAATACACGCACGCAAATATCTATTTAATGAGAAATACTAAGGTCTATTACATTATAGCCCCTACTAAAATAATAAAATTAAGAATTCTAACAGCTCATATATTTATCCTTACCCTATTGGGGGAAAGCAATGTAAACATTCTATGTGAACTTCTTTATGAAGTTTTATGCGACGTGAGATTATTTTGCTATTTATCATAGAATATTGAAGCTGACAAGTCCAAGACTCATTGGTAGACAATGCTATGTATATTAAGTGATGGTTTTGAATATCTAATTGGTCCACATTATTAATCTTATCATTTTAATAAATTTCTATATTTTTTTCAAAAAAATAGTATATAGTTGCATATTGCCCGATACCCTGACCGAGTTGAAAATTGGGCGTCTGAATCGTAGACAGTGAACGAGATCTTAAACCATGGTGAGAGAACATACGCAGTTAATGTGTGTGTGTGTGTGTGAGAGAGAGAGAGAGAGAGAGAGAGAGAGATTGAATGTAAAAGAAGTAATAACTGTTATAAAAGAATCTCGTTGTGGTTTAAGAAATGTTTTTAGGAGTAAATGCTAGAACAACGGAATGTTCTTGAGAGTTGATGCTCATGTAGTTGGAATGAGATTTGATGTAACAAATGAGGGAAATGGGTATGTGTAAGGTCGTTTTGGCGGGTTATCAGGGGACTATGGCAGAGGTGTGATGGGCATTAAATGGGAAGGGATGACTTATCACAACATTAAATGAAAGAGCTACCTAGTGAGGTATATCTTAGGTTGGCTGAGGGGACATGCTCCTTGCAAACGTATGTGATTTGTACTTCTTTGCAGCTTTATGAAAGGCATAATTGTGGCTAGGTTGACTATCTCTCGGCTAGGTATTATTGATAGGTTATGAGTGATCAAGTGTCTTGCTGCCTATCTCACAAATGCGAAGTGTGAGGATCTTCTAAGCCAAATCTTTGAGAAATCCATTGGATTTCATTTTTTACCCAACTCAAGAAGTGTTGGTCACAAGTGATAACATTCAAGAATAAAAGTAGTTAATACTTTGAAATATTTGCATCATTTGTATGTGTAGTATCTCGAGTGATATTCCATAGGGGTCTTGGTTAGCACAATGGTCGTTGGGGATAACACCCAATGCGGTCAATTCCTTTTGTTTGGTTCTACCTTATCAAAGGGTCTTGGTTAGCACCCGACTGTTTAGGGTAGCACCCAGTTTGGTCTAATATCATTGCTTGGTTGAATATATCAATTTTCATCGGAAGGTCACGCTTAGCGCCCTGACCGTTAAGGATAGCTTCTAGGACAATCAACTACTATTGCTTGGTCGAACCTATTAACCTCTAAGAGTTTCAGGAGTACTCTTTCTCCTAGTTTGGTCGGACCATCTCGACTGTTTTCTTTGGTAGTCATCTTGAACTTGGAAAGGTTGTATGGTACTTGATTGAGTTCAACGTTTTTTTTGGTATTATTCTGACAGTACTTTTGTTTATTTTACTTTTATTTTTTATTTTTTTTAATATTAAGAAGCCTTTGGCTGGCGACTATGTCCCGTTCTTTTTTATTATAGCTAGGTGAACAATTCTTGAATTGAGGAATGAATAGAGAGAACTTGAGTAAATTGCAACTATGCCCCCTAAAATATTTTCAGATCGCAATTTACCCCCTGTTGTATTTAAAAATTATTTTTCCACGTGGATCAATGACAAATGAAAAACAGACACCTGTCAAAAATTTAGTCGGCTGGAAGGCCGACCAACGCCAGAATTCGAACCATTAAGAATGTCAAAAATTACTCTGCTGGAATGGCGGCCAGCACTGAATTCCAAGAGTCTCATTTATTGTACACAGATGTAAATGACTGGAAATATAAAGGCATTTCATCTAGGGTTTTACACCAATATAAATGCGGAATACTTCCTCAGCTCAAGGGACAATTCAATCATCTCAAACATACCATACTGAACTCTTGTAATCAGAATCAATAAAACGAATAGTGAATGTAGGCTTTCTTCACAGCCGAACCACTTTAAAAATCTCTTCTATTGTGTGTTTGGTTTGATTAACCTACTATATTTTGTGATTATAAAAATGAATTAAGCCCATTTTTAGACATCAACAGATTGGCGCCGTCTGTGGGAACGACTGCTAGTCATTGTTCTGTAGCAGCTTGGCTACTATTCCCGAAAGCAGTTTGGCGGCTGCAGGCAACAATCAAGAAATATTTGCTCTCCCTAGTGAGACAGACCTCCAAACGATCTTGTTCAATTTGGCTAAATGACAGGATGCTATGCAAGAGTCGATCAAACAATTGGCTCGCACAATGCAAGACAAGTCCTCCAATTCCAGAAGGGATATGCCACCTCCACCAGCCAGAAATGAAAGGAGTTATCATTCCCATTCTTCTCATGACAGATCTTCATCCCGATCAACGAATTACTATGACGGTAGATCTTTTTCCAAAGAAATGCCAAGTGTATTGGAGAGGCCAAGTAGGGAGTCTGCTTTTGATCGTCTAGGTCCTCGAGTAACTAGAGGTCATCACAGGGAGCAAGAGCGTCATCGTGAACACAGAGAAGGATCCGTGAGATCAAGAGCTAGTATGAGGGGTTCTGTGCGTGCCGAGCAAACCTCTCAAGAGTAGAGTTCAACACATAGACACAGTAAAGCCACTAAATCTACTTCGATAAAATCCAAATCAGAGGAACATTCCTGGATGGGATCCATGCAGCAACTGGAAGGTCGGCTGGGGGAAAACGACCAATATAAAAATTTCGCTACAAGGGACCTTTGTTAAAGGCTCACCGTTCATCTATGCTATTGTGGATTATCCCACACCTTCCAAGTTTAAGCCACCGGTGGTCACTCCTAAATATGATGGGAAAACTGATCCAGTTCTACATATTGAGCAGTACCAAGCTGCTGTTGACATTTATTCCGTCCCCGACGAGATGAGGTGCACGGCTTTCTCCAGGTCCATCACAGGTTCAGGCCAAATATGGTATAACAATTAGCCGAGAGGTAAAATTTTCAGTTTTCACCAATTAGCCGCATTATTAGTTGATAATTGTTGATTTGGGGCCAAGCTGATCAAGAGTGTTACTCATCTCCTGACCGTGCGCCAAAAGCCTGGAGAGAGTACCTGGGACTATATTACTCGGTTTAATAACGAAAAGTTAGCGGTGGTGGATTATGAAGAAAAAACAACCATTGTAGCATTAATGAGTGGGTTACTGGCGAAAGAACTCTACTATGCTTTGGCGAAAAATCCACCAAAAACTATGACAGAGTTGATGGCTAAAGATGGAAAAATCATGAACACCGAGGAAGCTATGGAAGCAAAAGAAGCACCAGAGAGCAAAGCTGAGGGAAAGAAGAACAATTCATCTAAGAAAGATAAAAAAGATAAGAAGATAGATAGGATCAAGAAGTTCGAAGAGTATACTCCGCTCACTAAGGGTGTTCATCACATCCTGGAAGAAATCAAAGGTAACAAAGATCTAAACTGGCCTGGGAAATTAAGTACGCCCCAATAAAAGAACCAAGTCCAAGTATTTTGATTTTCATCGCGATCACGGACACACCACTGATAGTTGCATAACCTTTAAAAATGAAGTTGAAACTCTTATTTTTTTTTTGGGGGGGGGGGGGGGGGGGAGGGGAAGGCCGACAAAATTTGTTGATCAGAATGGTAGCCGAGATACCAGGAGGAGATCTGAGTCACCCAGTCGAGGAAAAGAGGACGCCAAAAGGGCACACAACAATGATTATGAAGATGACCCCGACTTGTCGAAGAAGCCTGACGAGCCAGAAATGGATGTAGGTATGATCTCTTTCGGTTGTCATTTTATCGAAGGTTGAGACGTCGGTGGAGGAGATGGACTTGCTGAAAGAAAGGCTTACTTAAATAAAGCCAAAGCTTGTCCCACTATTAGGCAGATTGATATGGCTGAGAGCAGTGATGGTCGACCTAGGAAAGTCAACAAAGACAAGTTGGTGATCGACTTCTCCAAAAATGATTTGAGTGGGGTACTTTATCCTCGTGACGATCCATTGGTAATTACTTGCAGAGTTCACCATAACAAAGTTGCTAGAGTTTTAGTTGATAATGGGAGTTCAACTGATGTAACGTTCTACAACTGTTTCCAAAGCATAGGGCTAAAGGACAGTAAGCTAGAACCGTATCACAGACCTCTTATAGGATTTTCTAGATAAAGGGTATATCCCATGGGAACTGTCAAGTTGGAAGTACTGGTCGGTACTTGGCCGACAAGCAAGATGGAACGAATTCGCTTCTTTGTGTTTGACAAAAGCGTATCTTCAGCCTTTAACATAATCCAGGATCGGGTAGGGTTGAAGCAACTGGAAGCTGTTCCGTCTACTGTGCATCAATGCATGAAGTTCCCTACCAACTATGGAGTCGTCGTGGTAAATGGTTAACCAGATGGAAGCACGGGAGTGCTATTATACTTCAGCCAACCAACATGAAATGAAAAGAGGCATAACTACTTTCCATATTGATACTTTAGATCCTTGCGAGGAGGAC
This sequence comes from Sambucus nigra, assembly GCA_949130495.1. Classification (NCBI taxonomy): domain Eukaryota; kingdom Viridiplantae; phylum Streptophyta; class Magnoliopsida; order Dipsacales; family Adoxaceae; genus Sambucus; species Sambucus nigra. The sequence continues at coordinate 300,053,938 of OX422207.1, read as the reverse complement.
TTGGGGAAAGGATAAATCATGGAAGAAACATAAACTATTGTGTTAAACGATGAGAAACCAGAAAAGACCATCCAGATTGGCTAAAAACTAACACATCCTATCAAACAGGAATTAATTACATTCCTTAGAGATAGGAAGAATGTGTTCGCCTGGAGTCGAGAGGATATCCCAGGGATTGATCCCACTTCATTTGCCATGAACTCAATAACTACAAAGAGGCCAGACCGATCAAGCAGAAGCGCAGAGTCAGCCCAAAGAAAAATACGATGATCCAAGAAGAGGTGGAAAAATTGTAGGATACACATTTCATTGAGGATATTAAATATCCGACTTGGTTGGCCAACGTAGTAATGGTTAAAAAGAAGAACAATAAATGGTGAATGTGTGTGGATTTTACTAACCTTAACAAAGCATACCAAAAAGATCATTTTCCTTTACCAAGGAATGATCAATTGGTAGATGCCACAACAGGTCATGAATTGCTCAACTTCATGGATGCTTATTTTGGGTATAACCAGATCAAAATGAAGTCGGAGGATAAGGAAAGCACATCCTTCATTACCAGCCGAGGAACGTACTGCTACAATGTGATTCCTTTTGGACTCAAGAACGCCGAGGCAACGTATTAGAGGTTGGTAAACAAAGTCTTTGAAGATCAAAGTGGCAAGAACATGGAGGTGTATGTAGATGATATGCTCACCAAAAGCAAGTTTGCCGCCGACCACATTGCTGATCTGGCCCAAACTTTTGACGAACTGGAAAAACGTCAAATGAAGCTCAATCCGACCAAATGCATATTTGGAGTCCAGGAAGGAATGTTCTTGGGGTACATTGTGAATCAAAGGGGATTCGAAGCCAATCCTGATAAAATAAAGGCTTTACTGGAAGTGCAATCCCCGACCAGTAAGAATGATAAGCAAAAGTTGACATGAAGAGTAGCAGCCCTAAATCGTTTCGTATCTCGGACCACAGACAAATATCTTCCATTCTTCAAGGTGCTTAGAAAGATCTTTGAATGGAACGACGAATGTGAAAAAGCTTTTTTGGACTTGACTATTTGGGGTCTCCCCTGCTACTCTCTCGACCATTTTTGGGCGAGAAGTTGTACTTATATTTGGCTGTTTCAGAGTCTGCTGTAAGTTTAGCCTTGATCCGACTAGAGGATGGTGTTCAAAAACCGGTGTATTACACCAGTAAGGCATTCCGAAGAGCTGAGATCAAATATCCACGGTTGGAGAAATTGGCATTGGCTCTCATTGAAGCCTTTAGAAGGATGAGGCCCTATTTTCGAGCTCATACCATTGTAGTATATACCTTTGCGGCAAGCTTTGCACAAGCCTGGAAAGTCTGAGAGACTAATGTCTTGGACAATTGAGCTGGTATAGTGAAATTGTGTACGGATCAAGAACTTCATTGAAGGGACAAGTAGTTGCAGATTTCATTGCAGAATTCACCTCCCCAGCACACTAAGTTTGCCTGCCGAGCATACTTCTTCGGAAGAGAGCTCATCTCCAAAGCCAAATAAGATGGTCGCCGACCAACCAAAATCATCAGCTATTTAAGAAAGCTCTCCGACTAGCTGAGCAAAGCCAGAAGGTTTTCAAGTACGGAGTGTTGATGGATGAAGACTTCAACAGTGATGTTCCAATTTGGAAATTATTCGTAGATAGATCTTCGTATACAACTGGAAGTGGTGTTGGACTCATCCTTAATACTCCAAATGACCTGGATGTAGAATATATATTGAGATTTCAATTTCAAGCTCTTCCATTAACAAAGCCGAATACGAAGCATTGATTACTGGTTTGGAGCTAGCCTCATCATTGGGCGCCGAGCAGGTGGTAGCGCACAGTGACTCCCCACTTATTGTTCATCAATTACTGGAAATATATGGAGTTAAAGGGGAAACAATGGTGAGATACTTGAACAAGGCAAAATAAGTTATCTCCTCATTTCCCGCAGTCAAGACGGTCCGCATTTCAAGAGTGGACAATGCCTGAGTTGATGCTCTTGCTCGGCTAGCCTCAACAACCTTAATGGAACTCAGAAGAACCATCCCGGTGGAGATTCTCAGAAGCAGAGCATTGATGAGGAGGCAATTATCATTATTTCTGTAGAGTTGGGGCCTTCCTTGATGGATCCAATCAGGGACTACTTTGAAAAGGGACTCTTACCAGCCGACCAAGTAGCAAAGGAATTGAGATATAAAGCAACTCACTATGTCCTGGAGAAAGGTACACTATACAAAAGGGGCTATATAGACTCTTAACGTCGTTGTCTCCATCCAACTGAGGTAAATGATTTGATTAAAGAGGTACATGAAAGCTCATGTGGAGCTCACACAGTTGGGAGATCTCTAAGACAACATATAGCAATGCAAGGTTATTACTGTCCGACAATGAAGGCAAATTGTGTTGCCTTCGCCAAAAAGTGTGATAAGTGCCAAAAATTTTCCACCATCCATAGAAGACCAACAACAATTCTAATGCCCATCACTTCTCCATGATCTTTTGCCATGTGAGGAATTGATTTGGTCGGACCATTGCCAACTATTAAGGGAAGGTTCAAATATTTGGTTGTAGCAGTCGATTACTTCATTAAGTGGGTGGAGGCTGAGCCTTTGATTGATATGCCCTTTTCCAGTTTATATGGAAGCAGATCATTTGTCGGTATGAAATGCTTTATGCCTTCATCACCGACCATGGCACCTCAGTTTGATAATGAGGAATTTGAGGAATATCGCATCAGGTCCGACATCCAAAACTTCATTTATCTCCTGGACACCAACATTGCAAGGGGCAGACAAAAATCACCAACAAAACCTTGCTAGATGGATTGAAGAAAAGTTTGGGCGATGCTAAAGGCAACTAGATTAATGAACTCCATAGGGTTCTTTGGGCATATAGGATTACACCCAGAACAGTAGCAGGGGAAACTCCGTACATGCTTGCTTTTGCCACTGAAGCAATGGTACCAATTGAAATTGGTCTGCAGACTCAAAAAGTGTTGAATTTTGATTCACTCAAAAGTGATCTAATGAGGCGACTAGATTTGGACATGATAGAAGAAGTCAGAGAAGTTGCTACTATTCGGATGGCTGCTTACCAACAAAGACCTGCTAGGTTCTATAATTGGCGTGTTAAGCCAAGCAACTTGAAATAGGAAGACCTTGTACTGAAGAAAGTAATCCAGAAAAACAATAAGTTGGAACCCAACTGCCATGGTGCCTATCGTATCTCGGCAGAACTCCGACCAGGAACATATCGCTTGGACACATTAGAGGGCGAAGAATTTAAGAACCCCGGAATGCTGATCATCTTTGCAAATACTATCAGTAATTTTGTTTTCGATGTAATCAGTTATTCAAGTTAATGAAAGTTCATGTTTCTACTCATTATATTTCCTTTTTACGTTTTGCTTTTCGGAGTATGATGTGGTACACCACTACCTTAAAGTAAACACTAAATTTTAATTTCAAACTTTTCCAACTACAAAAAAGTTCAAACTTTTCCAACTTCAGAAAAGCTCTTCGTCAAACTTTTCCAACTACAAAAAAGTTCGAACTTTTTCAACTTTAGAAAAATTCCTCGTCAAACTTTTCCAACTTCAGAAAAGTTCCTCGCTTAACTTTTCCAACTTCAGAAAAGTTCCTCGCCAAACTTTTCCAACTTCAGAAAAGTTCATCATTAATAACTTCATGTATGATTTTGTCCACAACAAATCACGAACTAGAAGTTAATAAATTCTCCTGTAAGACTCAAAATCAAACACAAGAGGTTTTACCAGACTAAGTTAAAATACAGGGATAATTATACATTCCCAATACACTTGGGTCGCCACTGATAACTAATGCTACAACTTAGTTTAACAAAACTATTCACAGTTTTATCTAAGAACAACATTAGTAGAATCTAAGGCATTATAATCAGATTCAATTACGAATTAAACATCTAACATTTAAGCGGGACATTTAATCAATAGGCCGATTAACTAGTCAGTATACAGATTACCTAGTCGACAACAAGATTAATAGCAACCATAAGCTTAAATATAAAAGACAAAAGTGTATCAAAGAAATTCATTTCATTTCAATGAACTTGAATTACAAAAGAAAGATCAATCAGATACTGGATACAAATTACTCCATTGGACGCTTTCCATCAGCGCCTTGCTCATCCCAATAGGAGGATCATCCAAAGTGCTTGGATGATTAATAGAACCGAAACGCTTCCTCATAGTGCGCTTATTGCCACTTGGTCGATCAAGAAGATGCTGAGGATGAATATATTCCACTTCTCCTTCAAAGCCAAAGTCTCCAATATATTTTTGAATCAAACCCTGAGGAATGGCATCAGGAGGGATCCAACTAAAGTCAATGCAGAAAAGAGGATCAGGGTAGTCTAAGATCCCTGGAGTATGCCAATGCCACAACTCATCATTTTACCTGGAGTATGCCAATGCCACAACTCATCATTTTTGGGTATCTTCAACAAGGCGAGCAGGTTCAACCAACCTCATTTATAACCTTCATTACTGGCTTGCTCCATATGCACATCCAAATAAGTCAAAACTTCAGCATACCCATCCATCCAAACTGCTTTGGGTTACTTGTGGAAATGGAAGGTAAGTCGGTCCAACTTATCTTGAAACTTTTTGATGGCCTTGTCTTTCTCCTGCATCTTGATCGACCAAAGTTTTCGTACTTCTCTCCTCATCAACAGTTGGCCGAACTATACTTTGTCTTGGGACTTGGCCAGGCTTGGTCTTCTTCTTCTGCAAAGCTTTCAGTCTCCAAAAATGAAACCCCTTCATCTGGGCCAAAGGTGGTTGATCTCTTCAAACTTTCTAGTTCATTCCTCAATGCATTATTCTCCCCCTCCAGCATGGCAACAATTGATTGGGCATTCTCCAGTTCTTGGTTCAAGGCCAATTCCTTCTTGTTCAAAGCATAAGCGATGTCTTTCAATTTTTTGTCAAAGCCCCAGCCTTCACTTAATGCCTTATACTTGGCTTCATAGTCAGAATGGAGTAGTGCCTTGTAAAGTTTATGATCCTCCTGCTCTGCTTAATCATCTCATAATAGCCAGTATTATTAACTATATCTCTGGCGAAGAGGCAATGAATATGGATGTAAGACTCCTTCACTTGGTCAGAAACATCTGGGTCGAGCAACCTTGATAAATCTTCCTCGGATAAAGGAACATGGCCAATTTTAAATAGGTTTTTGCATCGCCTAAGTAAATTGGATTCAACAGAAACAATAGCTTTTTTCCTGGCATCAAACAGGAAATTCACAAATATGAGTATATAAGGCAAACTTAGAGAAATAAACAGCGTGTAGGATACTAATCAACAAGAAATCAACATCGTTTGAAGATTGTAAACAACTAAGCAAAAAAGGTTCTTTCATTAATCAAAGTCACAATTACAACGACGGGTACATCAGAAAGACCAAAGAAAAAGAAATTGAAAATACATGAAATAAAGGACAAAGGAGCTAAACCTTCTCCTTGTCTTGGTCTTGATTGGCAGTAGGCAGGTCGACAATAGTAGATGGCTCCATTGAAGCATCAGTAGGCACTATTGAGGACTCTTCAGACCCGTCCTTGTCGTTAAACTCCTCATCCAAGTTAGGAGGAGTGCCTGGGTCATGCCTTTGGAAAAGCTCAGAGCCTTCCTCAGTGCCGACCACCTTCAACGCCCTCGACTAGCCTTCCTTGAAGGATAGTTTCTTGGCATACTCAATTTGGGTAGAAGTTGCAAAGAGTGCTTTCTCCCAGCCTTTGTCAAAAGCAACATCCTTGCCTTTCTTGCCCTTGGCCTTTAAAGAGGCAACTTCGACAGTCAGACCAGTCGCTTTATCTTCAGCAGTTTTAGCCAAGTTCTGGGACTCAGTCAACTTGTCCTCTGCAGCCTTGGCCCTAGCATCAGCCTCTTTCGCTTTATTCTCGACAGCTTGGGTTTTATCGTCACCAGCTTTTATTTTACCCTCTATTGCAACTGCCCTATTCTCGGCCTCCTGCAGTTTGTCATCCCAGAATTTTTGCTTCAATTCCATGGCCTTCTGGGAATCCTTCAAAGACTGCTTTAAACCTTCAAATGCTTATTCCACCTCGTCCGGGGAAGATCTCAGCAGGTCATCCTTATTTATCATTTAGTTAAAATCAACCAAAAACTGCAAAAGAGCAAATACAAGATATCAGAAGAAGGTTAACAATATGAAGAAAAAGCAAAAGATAAGACAATTACCAGTTGCCATATCAGTCAGCCTCGTTCTGGGCAGGGGAACTGAGACTGTCCTGTCAGCTGGAAGAGTTCCAGTCTTGATTAAACTCCTGGTCAATTTGTGCTGACAGCTATAGAAGCCGACCAATGTCACCCAGGTTGGCGTGAAATTTTTTAACCAACTCTTGTTGGTCGGCTTGATTTTTATCTGTAACTAACTCTTGTTGGTCGGATTGGACTTTCTTTGCTTGCTTCTGAAGGTCAGGCAACCTTTTTTTAATCTCTTGTATTGAGGTTTAGTAGCTTGGATCTCCTCGACACTAATAACTTAGGGCTTTTTTTCATTGGCCCGAGACTTCTTTTCAACTGGTTTTTTGCCAGTATCAGCATTATTCTTGGGAAAGGGGGGGGGGGGGGGGGGGGCGATAGTGGCCCACTCAGCAAATTGGGTGTCTTTCTTTTACCCATGCCGGCCAAAGGAGAAGTAGGGATGTCAGATATGTCAAAGGACTCAAATGAAGAACTCCTTCTCTAGATGAATTCAACTCCAGTTGATTTAGCAGCCGAAGAAGAAGACATATTCTTCTTTAGCAACCCGCGGCAAAGTAAGTGTTGGTTGGGCAACAAAGGAGGTGATAGACCTTTTGTATTCTAACAACACTGAAGCAACTTGGGGATGTTCTTCACCAACTCTTTGATTAAGGCATCACAGGAGTTTAAGCTCTTCAATATTGATTTCACCTTCTTTAGGACGCCTCTTCTTACTCTCCTCTGTAGTAAAGAAGAACAACAAAGTTAGTCGGCAAAATTCAGAAACAAATAACAAAAGGGAGAAAAGTAAAGTGTAGAATTATAACCCATGTCACGCCCTTCTTGGGGGCACCTGGGACCAGTGCAAGACACCCCCTTTGGAAGGGGAGCATGTTGTCAGTTCTTAATAACTACACCATAATCCCAATAGTCTTTATTGAAATTTGGTAAATTCACTACTAAAGCCCTACTGGCTTGCCTAGTTTTTAGATAGTAAGTTCTTTCTCCAACAGTACCCCATTTATAGCAAAACATCAACTCATGAACTTCAATGAGTCCCATAAATCTCATTTAACCTATTAACACCATTTACAACCCTCTAAGTGTTTGGTGCTACCCTAGCAGGAATTACGTCAAAGTGTTGACAAAACTGAAGAAAAAGGGGGTTTGATGGAAAAGTGATGCCACACTTAACAATAGATAAAGTGGGGATCCAATGACCCTCAGGAAGAGAATACATGTCTATTGGACCATGGGCTATCTATAAATCTACCCAAGCAGGGATCTTTTTCTTTTCTCTAAACTCATCTAATGAACCCTTATCCACAATGTAAACCATGGTGGAAATAGAGAAAAGGATGAAAAAACAGAGAAATAGGGAAAAAGATCTTACAAGGATCTAAAGGTAACCGCAAGAACTGAAGAAAATGATGGCGAACGAACAAACAACGAAAGATCGTGCAAAGAAAACTTGAAGACGAGGGAAATGCTAAGTGCAGAAGATTTGAGGTGAAAAGAAATGGGGGGAAACTCCTACCTATTTATAGGTTGCCTCGATAAACGGGAACGAAATGATTAATTGAACAAACGATTGAGTTACCGTCGGCTGTATGCCTCCAGAATCTTCAAAATCGTACCTTTTGGCGTTTCGAAAAAGTTTTTATTTTTAAAAATGACATTATCAACAGTACCAATGGAATTTTTTACTAGTATGGGAAGTCGGCTGCCGACCACAAACTCAAGCGGTACGCCGAGCAACATTCGGAGGAAAATACTCCATACTTTTGATCAATCATCAAGCATGGAGTATTGGAGACTTTTGTTGTATGTAAAAATTATCTCCCCACGTGGATCAATGAAAAATAGACACCTGTCATCCTATGTGGCCTTATAGCTTTTTTGATCGATATCATAAGAACTTAGTCGACTCTAAGGCGAACCAACTCCAGAATTCGAACCATCAAGAATGTCAAAAGTTACTCGGCTTTGGTGTCGACCAACACTGAATTTCAAGAGTCTCATTTATTATACACAAATGTAAATGCCTGGAAACATAAAGGCATTTCATATAGGATTTTACACCAATATAAATGCGGAATACTTCCTCAGCTCAAGGGATATTTCAATCATTCTCAAACATACCATACTGAACTCTTGTAATTAGAATCAATAAAACGAACAGTGGACGTAGGCTTTCTTCACAGCCGAATGACTTTAAAAATCTCTTCTATTGTGCATTTGGTTTGATTAACCTACTATATTTTATCTCTGATTATAAAAACGGATTAAGTCTATTTTTAGACATCAACACCCCCTAAACTATTTTTTGTTTCGTTTCACCCCCTAAAGTATACAAGCGTTTTAAAATGCCCCTTCCGTCACTCGGTCGTTAAAAACCTAAAGGAAATGGTAAAAATCTCTCTTCTTCCTCCTCTTTCCTAACGCACACAAACACATATCCATAACCTCTCTCTCCCCCCCCACCCTTAGCCGCCATGTGCGTTTGAAGCCAGCGTATCTTGATATATCCAAAATATATGTAAACAAAACAGCTTGAGCAAACTGCTACATGTGATCAAATGTTCATTTAGGCCATTGATTACATCCATTAAAAGCAATTTGATGGTCATGATATCTTATGGTCATTTAGGTCATCTCCCTTTGCGAACAACATATCAGGATGATCCGAAACCAACAAAGAACAAAACATTCATTTGTTATCCATGGATATGAGAAATGGCAACCGATCAGATAAATGATTGGATTTATGCTCCTTAATAAAATAATTTGAACGTATAAAGCTATCCAAAAATATTGTAATAAACTCAGCCAGGAATTATTAGATCCATGTACCCATACCATCACAAAACATCACCAACAATCTGCATACCCAGGAAATCATGTGATCCCAAATGTGGATTAAAATTTGATGTGAAAGCCCAGCCGAATCCGACAACTGTAGATGCTCCGATACTTGTCAAACCCAAATCTCGATCCATCACGATTCGTGCAAACAATTGGATCTTAATCACCCATAAAAAGGTACTCATTATCCACCATTATACCTGATGACGTTTGAAAGGCCATCCACCCTCCCACCCATCCACCTTCCAGCATCTAAGATGTGGATCTGCAACACATATCCAACCATTAAAACCGACAACCAATGATTGTGCTTTTGTCATAGAGAGAGAGTGATGGGTTTGTGGTGTGTGTTATGTGTGCTGCAAAAGAAAGAGAAAATGCAGAATAAGAGGAGAGAGAGAGAGGTGATGGGTATGTGTTTATGTGCGGTAGGAAAGAGGAAGAAGAAAAGGAGGAATAAGAAAGATAATTTTTTTTACAATTACTGTTAGGTTTTTGACGGCCGAGTGACGGAAGGGGCATTTTAAAACGTTTTTATACTTTAGGGGGTAAAACGAAACAAAAAGTAGTTTAGGGGGTAAATTGAGATTTGGAAGTAGTTTAGGGAGCATAGTTGTGATTTACTTGAGAGAACTTAGGGCTGAGGAACTTCACCTTTGTGTGGGGAATGTTAATGTTGACACCAGGGTTGACTCTTGTAGAGGAGAGGGGCGGGGGGTGGGTGGGTGGGGGGTGGGGTTAGTAGAATATGTTTTCCACGTAGGTGAGAGAATAGGTACAAGTGGTCATTATTATTTTGAATACAAGGCTTTAGGGTTTCGGTTAAATATTTGGGAATCTACCATTCATGTTTGCTGAATGATCTCCTGTATTCTCTTGTCATGCACATCTTGCTTACTAGTTTACAGTTTCCATGGGAATTATGATGTACCCCAACAATTTGTTATACATATTATGTTCTGATAGTTTGAAATGTCTTCGCAGTTCAAGTAGCAGGGTAAAATTTGATTGAAAAGGCCAATGGATCGAGGAAAGAAGCCAAATACGCTCCTTGGAGCCAGGAACAATAAGATCTACATGGACTTTAAAGACATAATAAGGGAGCATGCCCTCCCTTTCCTTCCTGCAAAATCACTTTTCAGGTTCCGGGGTGTTTGTAGGGACTGGAGGCTTCAAATTTCAACTCCATTCTTCGCCCACAACCAGACACTCTCATTCCACACTATATTGGGCTTCTATTGTCAGACCCCTGGGGTTCCACCATCATTCTTCTCCATTGACCCAAATTCTTGTGGCGTGCCAGATCCGCCTCTGAAGTTTCTGCCCGTACCTGTTGATATCCTGGCCTCATCCAACGGGCTACTTTGTTGCCAGGGCCATGATGACAAGGCCTACTACGTCTGCAACCCCGTCACCAGACAGTACAAGAAGCTTCCAAAACCAAATGCAGATCATGGGCCTGATCCTGCTATTGTACTCATCTTTGAACCGTCACTGTTAGACTTTGTGGCCGATTACAAGCTTGTTTGCGCTTTCCCATCGAGTGATTTTGACGACGCCATTGAATTTGAGATATATTCGTCTAAAGAAGGATCTTGGAAAATTTCGGGTGAAATTTTCTTTGCCCGTAGGAAGCTCAAACCGAAATCAGGGGTTCACGTGGACGGCATCGTTTACTGGCAGGGGCAGCATGGTGGTGTTTTTGCCTTTGATCTGACGAAGGATAGGTCCCAACTAATCCAAGGCTATTGTGGGGCTAATGGGTGTTTGGGAGTGGTCGGCAAAAAGCTTTGTACGGCTTATCCAAATGGTCGCTCAGTAATAGTGAACGTGTTGTCTAATATCCACTCGAACACGATGCAGATGAGCAGCAATGCGAGGACGTGGATGGAGAAATTTAGGATTAATTTGGACAGCGGGGTGCTTGGTGGGACTGCAGCTGACAAGATGACAGTAATTTTTGTGGGTGGTGATTTGGTGTTGGTTCAGAATGGGAATGGACTATATTCTTACAATTTAAAGACCAAAGAGACTAAAGATCTGTGCAGGGCAGCAGAGTATGACGCGAGGTGTTTGTCTTACGTGAATAGCCTCGTGTACATCTAATTTGCTGCTCATCTCATTGGAAGCCCTTTCTACAGAAGAAGTTCGGCTACTGATGATTAGTCTTTTAGTTGCATGCTTTTATCTTTTGTGGTCGTTTATGTGAAACTTCTTTTATGGGTATATGCCCATTTTATGTCTATAGGGTTGTGCATGACTTGCGAGTTAATATGTATGCATTCATAACTTTCAATAGACTTCTTGTGGATCTACTATTATCTGATGTTATTTCTTTTGAAGCTCACCATGCCATGCAATTAACGACTCGGAACAGCTAAACTTTGTGTGTCTGTTTGATACTACATCGCTTTTGCTCCATTTGATCATCTCAGGAAAGTTATTTTGATACTAAATTGCTTTTGCTTCATTTGATCATCTCAGGAAACTTATTTTTATCAGTGCATTTGTTTGAGAGGAATGGTCTAGGAAATTTATTAAATTTTTGATATATAAATTTACTAAAATCTAAAGCATATTATAATTTTATATGTACTTTATATAAATATATAGAGAATTTAATACGCATTTTCATAACTTAACAATTCATGATATGAAACAAAATTCTGGGCGACATCTACCCTATATTTATAATTCATAAAGATATCTACAAATAGTTTTTATAATAGATTTTGGCTAATAGACTTAATTTCTAGAATTTTCATAATCAATTTAGAGTTGCCAAACGCCTTGATTTTTTGGGACAATTTATGTTTAATCTGTAGGAGCTAAGTACATCTTGCACTTTGTCCATCATATTTTTTAATGTTCCAAAATTTCATTGGCTATTTTTTGACCTTTTTTTAGGGTTTAGAATTAGATACAGAAGTGTGAGTATTTTATAAGGTGATGAACTTTTTGGAACAATTTATGTTTAGTCCGTAGGAGTTAAATCACTTGGTTCATTATTTACTTTTTACCCAGCTAAATAAGTATATTTATCAAGAACCAAACAGAGCCTTTAGTGCAATTAAAAAAAAAAAATTCTCTAACAAGAACAACAAAAGTTAAAGGGTTAATGTTGACTTTAAACTTTAATTAATTCGATTATACACACTACACGGAGCTCTCTTTGGGATGTCATCCAGGAATTGAATAGCCGGGGTGGTGGGGCAATGAATATTAAACAAAATAAGGGGACAAATTATAAAATACAAAAAGTGTAATTATCATAAGTTTTGGTTCCAAACTTGATTTGGTATTATATTTCAATCTAAGATGTCCCATAATATTGAATGTGTATTGTATTTTTTTTCTAAAATAAAAACACACTATTGTTTGGGAATGCATTTTATGGACACAAAATACATGTTTTACAATTGTTGGAAGATGCTTGAAGATTGATGGTGTCCACTCGAATTTTTTTCTATTAAGTGGAAGACACATGTTCGTATCCCAAAATGTCACTGTAAAATGACTGATATTGAATTCTAAGGGCAGAATACAACTTATAGATTGTTAAAATTTTATTGCATAATTGAATTTGTTATATCTAACACGCCATTCATCTATTATGAAATATGAATTGGCATTGAATTGTCTTGACCTCGTTTAGTTGTGAATATCAATAAATAGAGAGGTCCCTATTAGGTGATTCTACCTTATCTCCGACATTCCGGATAACCACTAAATTAGAAGTAAAACCGATGAGTTTTGTACAAGACTTAACAGCTAATTGAAAGGGATGGATATAGGCAGCATTTGACAATTGTACGGCCATGCAGTAAACAGATCAACTATAGGTGGAGAGAAGGTGGCAAGCCAATCACAACGAAATGCTAAAAATAACAAATTCAGACCTAAATTAAAGGTGTCAAAAACCAAAAGATTTGGAAAGAGAGAGAGAGAAGGAGAGGCCCTTCTTTGTAGGAGGCAACCGGCGGAGGGAAGGGGTCACCTTTCTAAGATGGTAAAACCAAAATGCACCACCTTTTCTCTCGCTTACTCTTGAGGGCCTTCAACATCCAGGTACATTCCCTCGCTTTACACAATCTCCATAAACAAATGAAACAAGCATGAAAATTATAGCTTAGCTTAGCATTGTGTAGAAACTTCAGATTAGCTTATATGGGACTCGTATAACACAACAAAAGCCAAAGGCCAGGGAAAAAAAAAAGAAGACAAGAAACAACAATGACACACTTAAGGTTAGTACCAAATGCACAAAAAATGTTCATTAGGTATTAATCTTCTGTGTCCATCTTTATTAAAAAAAAATTACTAATCATACAATGCAGAATGTGACTAATCATATTATTATGTTGGGACTATATTTGGATTTTTCTCTAATCACGTAACCTTGGATCTTGGCATTCTATGTAGGGGAATTAAATTATCGTGAGGAGCAGTTACGGGAGAGGTTTGAGTTTCCGGCTGGTGTTTTGACCTCAACTTATAGCCGGAAGTTCATTCGTGAATGGCTTCGTCCCCTGTGACTGCTCCGTCCCAAGACACTGCCTCTTCATCACCATCTGATTCAGCCTCAACAAATTCAACATCATCGTCATCGCCACCAGCTCCATCTTCATCAACACCTCCTTCATCACCCCCACCAACGCCACCAACTTCATCACCCCCACCAGCGCCACCAACATCACCCCCACCGGCCCCTCCAACGTCGCCCCCACCAGCCCCACCAACATCATCACCACCTCCCCACGAGGCTTCATCCCCACCACCCAAAGAGTCTCCTACTTCACCACCACCACCCTCACAATCCGAATCCAAATCCCCACCACCACAAGGATCACCTCCATCGTCATCACCACCATCACCAGTCATTCCTTCAGCCTCACCACCGCCAAACACTCCATCGGCTTCACCACCACCAAACACTCCATCAGCCTCTCCATCCCCACCCTCATCAACACCATCACCACCAGCTCCCCCAACCTCTTCCCTTACCCCATTAACCCCATCATCGTCTACCACCAACATAACCACTCCATCCACCATCTTTTCTCCACCACCACCAGTATCGGCTAGTTCGTCAGAATCTCCGCCATCTTCTTCCTCCGGAATATTATCACCACTTCCCCCTTCATCTCAGACACCATCAAACAGTTCACCATCTTCATCAAACTCTACAGGATCTAGTAGCTCATCTTCCCCTTCTGATCATCATAATTCATCCTCATCTTCCCCGAATGTAGCAATTGTTGCAGGAATTGCAGTAGCCGGTGTACTGATTATTGCTTTCATTATCGTTTGTGTGGCGTGCATGAGGAAGAAGAAGAGAAAGCCATACTATAATGGACCTCAAGGTGCGATAACTGTTTCTACACCAAATGCATATTTCTTCAAGTAAACATGTTTCCTTGCAGAAATTATAAGGAGTAAAGTCAATAACAGAACAATGTTTTTAATTGCAACAACATTTGAAAATATGAACCAAAAGTTAGGAACAAAAGTAAAACGTAAAGTATCTTGGACTGAATTATACACAACATCCTGAACTATTTTTAATGCTAAAAGGTTTACATTTTGGTAGACAAGATTAATACAAGAGATGATATGTAACCGGAGTAATACTCCCTATTCCCTTATTTAACCATTTAAACCATTCACCAATTAATTTTTAATACCTGTTGTCTGTTGAGACAAAAAGTCCTACATGAGAAAATTAGAAGTTTGCACCACAATATATAAAATTCTGGAGCTACTCCCCACTCATTATCAATTAGTTTTAGATTGGATGCTCCAATATTTTAACATGGTACCAGAGCAAGCTATTCAAGGCCCAAAGACCCAATTGCTCCACGTCACCCAATAAAAAAATGTCCACGTGTTTGGCTCAAGTAACGTCACACGTGAGGGGGCGTGTTGAGACATAAAGTCCCCCATGAGAAAATTAGAGGCTTGCACCATAATATATAAAAAACCGGGGCCCCTCCATTCATTAGCAATTGATTTTAGGTTAGATGCTTCAATATTTAACATTGCATATCTACAATTATTGTTAGTGTGATATGCTAGCCACAAAAAAAGAGTTTTCTTTCTTCCTTTATTACTTTCTTTTTTAAATGGGAGATCTTATATCTCTCCACTCTTAACCCACACACACAAAGAAAGAAAAACGCCTCCTACCCAAATCTCCTACCTTCAATTCATTGTAGGAGTTTTTTTTTTGTTTTACAAATTAACACATTAGTAATTTTATCGAGCAAATTAGTAATGTTAAATGTAAACCAATTTATACAAACCCTTTTTTAACAAACTCACATACGATTGACAAGTAGAGATTACGGAATGAAAGCAACAATATTGAAATTGTGAAAAAAAAGTAATTCCAGATTGACACATGATTCAAACATATTTTGAAAGACACACTAACATGCTTTGTCTACATTGTTGGTGTCTTGAATGAGAATCACTGGACCCCAAATACCAATTAAGGTAGACAAGACATGCTAGCGTGTTTATCAAAATGTGTACGAATCTGTTGCGCTAAAGCAAGACTATCTCTAGCGACCAAGACGATAAAACTCACTCGGGAATTTTATCAAACACTTGGTGTGCGAAAAACACCCAAGACCTTGTTCCCAAAATGAACTAGTGTGCAAACTCCCAATCGAATCAACCAAACATCAATGAAGAGACAATAAGAACATACAAGCAATCATCAAAGCAAAACAACAACGATATACCGTGGTTCACCCAAATTTGAGCTACATCCACCAAGGAGGATTTCTTCTTTCTATAGATAAATGGAGGAACCCAAAGGTTATACACACACACAATTTATCTCTCTTAGAAAGTCACTCACAACCTCACAAGAACTCACTCCTCAAATGGGAGCTCTATCTCTCTTTAGCTTTGATAACTCTCAAAATAGCTCTCAAATATGCCCACTCTTGTCCTCTCTCAAAACCTAGAAATAACACTTGTATTTATAGATTTGAGCCAAAATGGCAAATGTGTAAATAAACCAAAACTGAAAAATAGGAGAGCCAAAATCAACAAACTCCACCTTGGCGATCCTGACGATCCAACCAATCTCTAGAATGCTGAAATTGAACCCGCTTGAAGACTGTCCCACCATCTACCAAGCTAATGCGATTCCCCCAGGCGATCCTCACGATCCAACCGAACTCGGAATGCAAACATCAAATCCGCTCTAAGATCATCCCGACATCTAACAAGCCAATACGCTCCACCCGACGCTAAGCCACCTCAAACTTCAACCATGAAGTGAGATACCGCAAGTCTTCACTCCAAGACTCCAAACGACTCCACCCGCCGAGGAACCAAGTTCTAAACTAAGAACTCCCCTGAATGCTTCCTATGTAACCATACGGTGAAGCTCGCTCCTCATGTAACCCGGTGAGTACACCCCCACACAATACATATAGCATACACCTTCTTTACACGAAACATTCAAACACATCAACACCATCTTCCACCTTGAGAAATAACCACGGATGAGAGGGAAAATTCCTCACCTCTCATACCCTCCAAATCTCACCCTCGAAAGATATACCAAGTCTTTGTCACGAAAAACTCCCGTTTGCCAATGCTCGCAAACAATAACTCATCGGCCTTCCTTGAACTAGCTACACACACCTCGAATCCATCACAGTCCTACACCTCCTCGATTCGAATCGGCCAATGCATGTGTGCAACTAAACCGGGTCAACATCACCCGTTGGCCCTGGAGGGGGACTTCGATCCATCCCCTCCACTAGTAGGTATTCTCCCATCACTACCGTCTACTCTTGGAAAGCTAACACCCAATGTCTCCGCTTTGTTCACAAACGAGACATGCCTCGAATGTTCGATCACTTGTGCACACCGCTTCCCTGTCTTCCTCGAAGTTTGATTTAGACGATACAACCCCTCTCTCCCCTCTCCCATCGCTAGGACCATACAACCGCGTGTGACTTTCAAGACTCCACCCGCCACCGACACCCGGCAACCCTTGGAATCCAAACGGCTAATGGATATCAAATTCTTTCGCAACTTTGGGACATAGGCCACACCACCCAAAGTGCGTTCCACCCCATCGAACATCTTGAGTTTCACCGTCCCGACACCCTCAACGGAAACCTTCTCCCTGTTAGCCAAAGACATGGAACCTTTTCCATTTTCTGTGAAAGTCTCAAAATATTCCCTCTTGGAGCAAACGTGATCCGACGATCCCGTATCTAATATCCAATCATCTTGGGAAAGAGAGTTAACCTTGGAGATTGTGAGAAGTTCTCCAAGTTCATCTTCATAATTCGCACTCGCTACCGTTGCCCTCTCGGAATCAACCTTGCCCTTAACCTTGTCGATCCACAAAGGACATTCTCGGATCATATGACCCCATTCCCGGCACTTGTAGCATTTCGACCCTTTACCACCAACACCTCTCGATCTAGACCTACTACCGTCATTAAATCCCCGGTTGGAGTTCCTCCCGCCATTTTGCCCACCTCCATCTCTCGCTATAAGGCCTTCATTATGGGAATACCCGTCACCTCCACCTTCCTTCTTTCTCATCGTGACATGAGATTGAATATCTTGCACAACCTCATTGCAGCGGAGCGTAGACTTCCCAAACATGAGCCTGGTCACAAAATGCTCGTATGAATCGGGTAATGATGCAAGCAACAACAATGCTCGATCCTCCTCAATGAATTGAACGTCTATCTGGTTCAAGTCATTTATCAAGGCATTAAAAACGTTGATATGCTTCATCATATCCTCACCCTCCTTCATCTCAAGCTTGAAGAGTTTCTTCTTGAGGAACAATTTATTTGACAACGACTTTCCCAAATAAATCTCTTCAAGCTTATCCCACATGCCTTTAGCCGTGGTCTCCGCTATCACGTTATTCAACACATCATCCGTGATAAGCATCTCAATACACGAAGCCGCTCTTTGATCAATGTCAATCCACTCGGCATCGGTCATGCCTACCGGTCGTCCCTCTACCCCCAACAATGCTAATTGCAACCTCTGTTGGACAAGAACGCCTCGCATTCGTCTTTGCCATAACCCGAAATTGATCTTCTCATCAAAAGCCTTCATGCCCGTCTTCATTGAGCCACTCGATCCATAACTCGGATCCCATCTCTTAGACCCTCTGCTCGTAGAGGTTGATTCTCGAGTACTCTCCACATTTTCCGTCATTTGGAACAAAAGCAAAAGCTATGCCAAAATTGATTCAACCTCGAACCAAAATACCGGGCAAACAATGCAACCAAAGCTCTGATACCACTTGTTGCGCTAAAGCAAGACTATCTCTAGCGACCAAGACGATAAAACTCACTCGGGAATTTTATCAAACACTTGGTGTGCGGAAAACACCCAAGACCTTGTTCCCAAAATGAACTAGTGTGCAAACTCCCAATCGAATCAACCAAACATCAATGAAGAGACAATAAGAACATACAAGCAATCATCAAAGCAAAACAACAACGATATACCGTGGTTCACCCAAATTTGAGCTACATCCACCAAGGAGGATTTCTTCTTTCTATAGATAAATGGAGGAACCCAAAGGTTATACACACACACAATTTATCTCTCTTAGAAAGTCACTCACAACCTCACAAGAACTCACTCCTCAAATGGGAGCTCTATCTCTCTTTAGCTTTGATAACTCTCAAAATAGCTCTCAAATATGCCCACTCTTGTCCTCTCTCAAAACCTAGAAATAACACTTGTATTTATAGATTTGAGCCAAAATGGCAAATTTGTAAATAAACCAAAACTGAAAAATAGGAGAGCCAAAATCAACAGAATCTTGTGTTTCTCTAAAATTACTCAAAAAAAAAATTTGTTTCCAAAGTAATTATAGTAAGACGGATACGGGCGCACGGATTGAATACCTAAAACCATCTTCGTAGCATTGACATTTTAATTTTCGTTGGTCTCAATAAGAAATAAAAAAAGTCCACATCACTGAGCAAAATGAATGACAAAATATAATTAAAAAACATCTTACGGCAATTCGATTATCGTGTGAAGGCTGGAATATAAATAAAAACTAAAACAAAATGCTTAATAAGCGCTAAAAAACAAGAGAAAAATCCTTCCATGAGTATCAAAATGTCGTGCAAGAAATTTATTTGCAAAGTATAATATTAAAAAATCTCTCCCGTTAATTTAATTTTTGTGCGAAGGCTAAAAAAATGGAGATCTTAACAAATAAGTCATATTTAGATAAAACATTTCCTAATTGATCATATCAAAATATTTCTTTCTTAATGTCATATTTATACATGTACGGGATATTCACTATCTGTTTAGAAAATATGACATATTGGAACAAAAAAATCTTTTTTCATAGGATCTGATGGAGCAAAAAAAAAAAATCGTAAAATCGATTTAATTACATATTTAGTAAATAAGATTAATTATTAAAAAAATCTAAAGAAATGCTCACATGCGTTAAAAGACAAGAAAGACCCTCATTGATTATGAAAATGTCGCACAAGAGATTCACTTTACCACCACCGCCGGATGGACAAAATCGAGGGTATTTTGGTCTAATTTGCATTTTTTGACGCATGCTATTTTGGTTGTTGTTTTCTAGCGACATTTCTACCAAAATGAATAAAAATTGAAATCAAAGTTTGCATGTGTGCCACAGACAAAATTGAAACTCAATTAACAATAACATTAGGGGGTGGCTGCATTGTTGATTTAATGTTTTATTGATGGTTTATGCACGTAGGTGGCGAGTTCTACAACGGCACAACCCCATGGAACAATTCCACACCAACAGAGCACGTAGTAAAAATCCCTCCACCACCGGGGATGCCATTCGGTGGTGGCGGGGGTTGGGCGGCAAACAATAGCAGCGATTTCAGTTCCGGAGTTTCAGCTCCCCACCACCCCACCCCCATGCAACCACCATCACCAACAATGGGGCTTGGGTTCAGCAAGAGCCAATTCTCTTATGATGAGCTAGCCGCTGCCACTAATGGCTTTTCTCAGGCCAATCTACTTGGTCAAGGTGGATTTGGGTATGTGCACAAAGGTGTGTTGCCTAACGGGCAGGAGGTGGCTGTGAAGAGCTTGAAATCGGGCAGCGGGCAGGGGGAGAGGGAGTTTCAGGCGGAGGTTGAGATTATTAGCCGGGTCCATCATCGCCATCTTGTGTCACTGGTGGGTTATTGCATTGCGGATGGCCAGAGAATGTTGGTTTATGAATTTGTTGCTAATAAAACCATGGAATTTCACCTTCACGGTTAGTTTTTACACCATTTCTATTATATGGGTCCACCACTCCATGTAATATTATTTGTTTTTCAACGAACTAATTCTAGGGTCACACACAATTCGAATACAAAAGTGTGAAGCAATTTACGTATCACACTCTCATTCTCTCATGTCCCGATTCCGCCAGAGTTGTAGCATGGCGGAACCCAAATACGAGTAAATGAGGGTGTGACACTTCATTGTATTGGACCTTTGTATCGCGATTTTGTGCCAGTGTAAAAGGGTTCTTCCCGACGTAGCTAACTTGTGTATTATTTTATTGCTTTAATGGGCCAAAAGATACTAATTAGTCATTGATTGGTTTTTTAGATTTTAAAATGGGTAATTTGACAAACTCTTCCTTCAACATTTT
Organism: Sambucus nigra; assembly: GCA_949130495.1. Lineage (NCBI taxonomy): Eukaryota > Viridiplantae > Streptophyta > Magnoliopsida > Dipsacales > Adoxaceae > Sambucus > Sambucus nigra. The sequence continues at coordinate 300,033,156 of OX422207.1, read as the reverse complement.
ATAAAAAAATAAGATAAATGTCATGTTCCTTTATATATTTGAATTTTTAGAATAATACTTTTCAAGTTTATAAATCTAGTCCTTGTAGTACAATAGCATTTATAAATCTAGTCCCTGTGATACAACAGCCTTTATGTTGTTGGTTCGCGCCAGCGGCACTATTTTTCACCATTTTTCATGATATTTTTAGTACAGGGACTAAGTTTATAAAATTATATGGAGTGTCCTATTTTTATACATTTTGAGCATTACGAGGATCTTTTCCCAAAACTCCCTTTTTTAATTAATGCTCATATAAAATACTCACAAATGTATTTATTCTTTGTATGCAAGGGTGGAGACAGTTTAGATCTACACCTTTTTAAAAAAAAACACTTAAATTGAAAAAACTTAAAATAAATAAATTAAACCCTAAATCCTAAATTAGAAGAAATAAATAAACTCTAAATCCCGAACCCCCAAAAATCTAAACCTTAAAGAAAACCTTAAACCATAAACAAAAAAATAAATAAATTAAAACCCTAAAATTAAAAGGGGCACATACCAAATAGTCCCTCGAACTTTTTTTAATACACGTTTAGTTCAAACCTTTTTATTTTGCACCAAAAACTCCTTCACCATGCCAAAAAAACTTTATCATGTCGCTGACGCGGACCTTTAAAGATAAGAGAATAAGGGACTTTTTGGTACAAAATAAAAGTCTTGGACTAAGTGTGTATTAAAAAATGTTTGAGGGACTTTTTGGTATTTGATCCAAAATAAAATAAACCTTAAATCCTTAAACATTTTCCCTAGAAAATAATTTTCGAAAAAATAGACGAGACTTTTGGAACATAAAAAATAAGATGTACAATAAAAAATTAATTAGCTCTTAAGGACTAAACAAATATTGTCTCTTTCAAAATCAAGTAAAATCACATTTAAAAATTGAATTTCTAGATAATTACCGTTGGGTTGTTTTATAAGATTTATGTTAAAACTTCTATGATAAATTTTGAAAACACAAGAATTCAAATTAAACGGGCTTACCTTAAATGCACCATGAAATATTGCTACACTTATCAGATGACTTTTAACATGTTTGTACGTTTGATTACATAAAGCATCTAATAAAATTATCATTTTTATCATTGAGAAATTGAATAACTTTAGGGTCCGTTTGATAGAAAATTGGGAAAATGCAAATGATTTCAGGGGCAAGCAATTTCAAGGCAAATGAATATTTTCCAAATTTTCTATCAAACGCAAAAGCTGAAAAATAGATATAAAAGTGGAAAATTTGTTTACGGAATATATATATATAATAAATGTATATTATTAAATATACAAAATGTATGAATATATATTATATTATTTGTGGAATATATATATTCCGAAAATTATTATAATTTGCGGAATATATACATTCCGTAAATTATTATTAATTTTTGGAATATTCATATATTTTGTATATTTTTCCGGAAATTAATAATAATTTACGAAATATATATATTTCGCAAATAATATAATAATTTAATAATATATTTAATATATGAATATATTTCGTAAATAAAGTATTATATTTTCATAGATTTTGTACATTAAATAATATAAAAATCTATTATATTATTAAATATAATAGGTTTTTATATTATTAAATGTAAAAAATCTATGAAAATATAATATATTATTTACGGAATATATGAATATATATTATATTATATACTGAATATACTAAATATATATTATTTACAGAATATATACATAATATTATATTCTGTATATATGTAAATTATATTTATACTAAATATATATTATTTACAGAATATATACATATATATTATATATTTATGAACATATACATATATATAATATATGTATACAATATAATATGTCTGTATATATACATATATATAATATACATATACAATATAATATACACATATATAATATACATATACAATATGAATATATATACAGAATAATGTATATATACACATATATAATATACATTATATAATATACATATATAATATATATACATTATATAGGCAGGCTCCTGTGCACACTAAGTTTGCACACTAACTTTGCACATTACCTTTTAAAAGTGGTAAAAAAAATATTTTTGAGTTGATTTTTTTTGTGTGATATTTAAACATTTCAAGGAACCCATATAAAAAAAATCAGTTCAAAAAAACTTTTTTTGCTATTTTTAAAAAATCGGTCAAACTTTCGCAGTTTTTAAGCCCTTTAAAAACTGCGAAAGTTTGACCGATTTTTTAAAAATAGCAAAAAAAGTTTTTTTGAGCTAATTTTTTTTATGTGAGCCCGTTGAAATGTTAAAATATCACATAAAAAAATTGGTGTGCGCCAGCACTAAGTTTGCACACTTTTAAAAGGTAATGTGCAAAGTTAGTGTGCAAACTTAGTGTGCACAGGAGCCTGCCTCATACATTATAATGTATATATATATATTATAATGTATATTATATTCTTATATAATATACATATATAATATATATACATTATAATATATACATTATAATGTATATATATTATAATGTATATTATATTCTGTATATACATTATAATATACATATATAATATACAGAATAATGTATATTATATATGTGTATATATACATTATTCTGTATATATATTCATATTGTATATGTATATTATATATGTGTATATTATATTTTATATGTATATTATATATATGTATATATACAGACATATTATATTGTATACGTATATTATATATATGTATATATACAGAATATAATATACATATACATAATATATATGTATATATTTTGTAAATAATATATATTAAATATAAGGAATATATGAAATATATGAAATATACAAAATTTACGAAATATAAATATATATTAAAATATATGAATTATATAAATTATATAAATGTACGAAATATATAAATATATGAAATATATATAAATATACGAAATATATGCAATATACATATATATGCTAAAATATATAAATATATATGCTAAAATATATAAAATATACGAATATATATTAAAATATACGAAATATATATATTTATATATTTATTAACAATATATATTTATGTATTTATGAAATATATAGAGTTATAAAAAAAAATTGGTTTCAAGTGATTTGCCACCCAAAGGTGGCAAACAAAAACCTGACCCCCCCAAAGAATTGAATTCCACCCTAGGGTGACAAATTGTGCTTAAGGGGTGTTGTACATAGAAAACAAATTTCAGGACAAATTAAGGCTATCAAACAACCTAAAAGCTGAAAAATATCAGAATTTTCCAACTTTTAGGAATTTGCCTTGAAATTTTTTTGCTATCAAACGGACCTTAGATTCAACAAACCTCTCAAACATAGCATTTCTTATGCAGGAAAGGGTCAGCCCGTCATGGATTGGGCGACTAGGCTTCGTATTGCATTGGGATCAGCAAAAGGACTTGGCTACCTTCATGAAGACTGTATTGCTCTCTCTCTCTCTCTCTATATATATATATATATATATATATATAGAGGCAGGCTCCTGTGCACACTAAGTTTGCACACTAACTTTGCACATTACCTTTTAAAAGTGTGCAAACTTAGTGCTGGCGCACACCAATTTTTTTATGTGATATTTTAACATTTCAACGGACTCACATAAAAAAAATTAGCTCAAAAAAAACTTTTTTTGCTATTTTTAAAAAATCGGTCAAACTTTCGCAGTTTTTAAAGGGCTTAAAAACTACGAAAGTTTGACCGATTTTTTAAAAATAGCAAAAAAAGTTTTTTTGAGCTGATTTTTTTTATATGGGTTCCTTGAAATGTTTAAATATCACACAAAAAAAATCAACTCAAAAATATTTTTTTTACCACTTTTAAAAGGTAATGTGCAAAGTTAGTATGCAAACTTAGTGTGCACAGGAGCCTGCCTCTCTCTCTCTCTCTATATATATATATAAAGATTCCTATACATTTACATCACCCATTCATCACACCTAGTTCTAGGACTAAGAAACTTTTTTTTTTCAATTTTTTATTTTAGCCATGGAGTTGACCTTCCAACCAACACATGTTAAAAAAATTAGGTCAAAATATAATTTATAACTATTTTGTAAAAATTCAATAAAAAATTGTTGAAAACACCTTATTTATAAGGGTCCGTGCCAACAGTATTTTATTAATTTTTTAAAAATAGTAAGAAAATGTATTTTGACATAATTATTTGAACATGTGTTGAATGAAAGGTTAAAAAATAAAAAAATTGAAAAACAAGTTTCTTAGAGTCTAAATGATATATACAGTGTGATGTAGGAGATCATTCCTCTCTCTCTCTATATAATACTAGCCAGGATTCAATAAATTTCTTAAATACGCTTTTATTTTTTAAAATAGTAAAATAGTTATTTTACTATTTTAAAAAAATCGGTGAAAATATATTAATTTTTAAATTGCTTTAAAATTGAAATATATTGACCATTTTTTTTAAAATAATAAAAAATATTCTAGTGATTTTTTTTATACGGTATTTATAAAATGTTGGGTCAATTCTTGAATAGTCCCTACTATAAATGTATATTTTTTAAAAAGGACACATATTTTTAATTTAACCCATTTAGTGCCTCAAGCACTCAATATTATCTTATTTTTAGAGGTCCGCGCCAGCGGCACTCCCTCTTCAAAATATGTGGCAAAAGACTTTTTGAGGCAAAATAAAAAAGCTTGGACTAAATGAGTATTAAAAAATGTTCGAAGGACTATTTGGTATATGTCCCTAAAATGTTTAGATAATCAATGAAAAAATCTGATTTTTTTTACTATTTTACAAAAATAGAAGCATATTTAAGGTACAACATGTCTTTCTTTCAATTTCTAATTTGTAAAATATATGCAGGCCACCCTCGAATCATCCATCGAGATATCAAAGCTGCCAATATTCTCCTTGACAATAAATTCGAAGCCATGGTGATTATTATTTGAGTACCAATATATACGACCATATGGAAATTGTCGTCAAGATAATTGCTAACGTTTACAATATTTTCATTGTTCAGGTTGCAGATTTTGGATTGGCTAAACTCTCTTCCGACAATTACACTCACGTTTCTACTAGGGTGATGGGAACATTTGGGTAAATTTGACTCAATCTTTCTTTAATGCTCATCTAGTTTGAACTTTTCTACTTTTCTGCAATACAAGATTAATAAATTTGCATATAAGTGCTTGAGTCTATAATAGAAAAACTTGACCTCAAATGATTCAAACTCTACATATGAAAATACAGGTACTTGGCGCCAGAATATGCATCAAGTGGGAAGCTAACAGAGAAATCTGATGTTTTCTCATTTGGGGTCATGCTCTTAGAACTTATAACTGGACGAAAACCTGTGGATCCTACCAGTAAATTTATGGAAGACAGCTTAGTAGACTGGGTATGTGTTTAATTGACTCTTCAGTCTTTTCTATATATTATACACACCCACACAATACTTAGGAACCCTGAATCGATAAGAAGGTTGGATAGTTTTGAATATGGTTTCATTTTGGTCTTTTGTAATTTTAATCTGAGGTGGGCATTTGATGAGCAGGCTAGGCCACTTTTAACAAAAGCATTGGAGAATGGAAACTATGATGAACTGGTGGATCCACGTTTGGAAGAGAATTACATCCCACATGAGATGGCACGTATGGTTGCTTGTGCCGCTGCCAGCATTCGCCATTCTGCTAGAAGGCGCCCAAAGATGAGCCAGGTTTGGATCCCTAGGCTAAATATAACAATGTCATACACCTAATACACATTTTGATGTGCGCATGTAAATAAATACGTGTCTTGCGTTATGGTGGTAGTCCTCATGTGTTTATAATGGGTAACAAATATGTGTCACTATATCTATTTGTGCACGTTAATCTTTCTTAGAAAATTAGGAATATTAAAAATCTAGTCTCCCTTAGTTTACCGATAGATGGAAAACAAAAATATATATCCCAACACAAAATAAAGGGGTATGTAATGTAACTAATAACTTCATATTTACACAATTGGATAAAATTGATGGGAATTAACTCATTATACGAATTATGAAAATGATCAGATTGTGCGTGCATTGGATGGAGATTCGTCACTGGAAGACTTAAACGAGGGTGTGAAGCCAGGTCAGAATTCCGTCAATAACCCAAACGAGAGTTCTACCCAAACTTACGACACTGGAGCATACAATGCTGATATGATGAAGTTCAGGAAGATGGTAATGTCGAGCCAGGAGTTCCCTAGCAGTGAATATGGAGTGACTAGCGAATATGGGCTCAACCCATCATCTACATCTAGTAGTGGTGACTCTAGAGAGATGGGTGTTCCTGCACGAATCCAAAGTAAAAAAAATTGAAGTCTAAGATGATTGGATATAATACATTTGAAGGCCAATATTTTTATTAAAGTTTACTCTTGGCCTTAATTATTAACAAAACCATTTTTAGAAAAAGGAGGAGTGGATGTATAAGTGCACCTGATGACTACGAGTACTAGTCGTTCATGGATTTGTATCAATATGTATATGTAATCGTATATGTATTACATCTGTGGAGGTTGACGTAGGATTCTTTGTTTGTTAAATTATTGTGTAATATAATTAACAACTAGACCTTTATTATAAAATGTATATTTTATGTGGATGTTCACATGTATTACTTGTGTATGCCTCTTGAATACCATACTTTGTGTTATACACATCAATAAAATAACTTTATGATTAAAGTGGGTCAACATCAAGGATCGCCGTTAAATCTTTACTTATCTGCTATAGTTTTGGATGAGATTATTAAAGACATACAAGAAAATATCTTATGGTGTATGATATAGTTTTAATAGACACTTCAAATGAGGGTTTAGCCAGTGGCGGATCCAGGATTTGAAGTGAAGCGGGACGAAATTTTTTGACGAACCCGGGAGTTCGGGGGCTTGAATTTTTTTAGGTTGTTTTTACTTATATTTTTGCAATTTTTAACCCTAAAAATGTTGAGGTATTAATTAACTAAATTTGGATTCCTAAATTTTTTCGTTTCGGATGCGGTTGAACCTCAGCTTCGGATATAGTTGGTGTGTTGTCTCCTCTTTTCCATTTAAAAAATTTCTCCATTGACTTCCTATATTTACAACAAATTTAATTTAATTTCAGATTAGTAGATTCACACTAAATTTAATTTCATTTCAGACTACTTTTACATTATAAATTAAATTTCACACTAATAGATTCTAGGGATTTTAATTTTAATATTCATTATAAATTTAAACACATATAAATAAAAATACATATTTTATTTTGCTAAACAAAAACATATAAACATACCTCTATCTCTGTGAACAAATTCATATAAATAAACAAACAAACACAAAATATAAACAAATTCATATAAATAATAAACTGTTTATAAACAAAATATACCTCAGGTGGAAAAGAGATGTTAAGCGCCTTGGAGCCGGAGGGCAAAGATGTAGGCTTGTAGCAACATTTTCCCCTCATCTTTGAATATAATTAGAAGTAACCTCCAAGTTTAATTTTTTACCAAAAAACCCCTATTTTTTTAAGTTGAACTGGGGCGGCCCCGCTTCTGCCTGGATTGGATTCACCCCTGGGCTTAGCGATGCGAGTAGATACGTGGAGAAAAGGCTTAGAGTCTAAGGGACTAAAAATCAGTAGTAATAAAACGAAATTTATGCAATGTAAATTTAATAATGAGGCATCGGATATCATAATGTTAAAAATTGAAGAAAAAGTTATAAACCAAACTAGTAAATTTTGTAATTTGGGATAAGTGTTACAAAGTAATGGGGATATTGATGAGTATGTTACGAGTAGAATATTAATTGGTTGCATGAAATGGAGACAAGCAAGCGGGGGAGGGGGGTTATGCAATAAGAGGATAACTAATAAATTAAAAGGAAAATTTTATGAAACAGTTGTTAGGGCAGTGATCTTTTATGGAGCGGAGTGTTGGATTTAAAAAAAAAATGAACAAAGTTTCTATTTTAGTGAGATGAGGATCTGATGGATTATAAGAATTACTAGAAAGGACAAAAATTAAAAACCAATACGTGGAAGAAAAGTTAGGAGTTGCTCTCATTTACGATAAATTAAGAGAAATTAGACTTAGGTGGTGTGGACATGTGTTGCGTAGACCAGTAGATGCACCTATAACAAGAGAAAGATTATTGAAAATAGAGGGTAAAAGAGAAAGGGGCCGCCCTAAACTATCGTGAGAGGATATTATTAGGAGAGATCTTACGGACTTAAACTTGGATGATAATATTGCATATAATAGATTAAAATGAAAAAAAGGAGAATCCATGTGGTCGACCCCATATGATGGGATTAAGGCAAGGATGATGATGACGATGAATACAATGAAAATCTATCTCCCTTTAAAATATTTTTGCATCCTTTTTATTTTACAACACGTTACTGACATGATTTTTCGAGACTTGTCCATTTTAATCCCATCTGGAAGGCTTCACAACCATCAAATCAGTCAAGTCTATCTCTTTTGCTAAATGCAATATAGGTATTGAGAGTGCGCTATTCTCTAAAGGCTTAAACTTATTTAATTAGATGTCAATCCCACAAATAAGTTTTAATTCTTATTAACCCTAAAACATGAAACTATGTGATTTAAATCAAGCATGTAAAGAAATAATAATTTTAGAAAAAAACCTCAAAGGAAAAATCTTTTATTTCACTATAGTTTTCAAATCGCAACTTACAAATACAATAGAGAAATACAACCCGATGAATCTCCCGCAGGCGATTCTCGTCTTTTTCAGTAATGAATTCCCGCAAGAACTCATAAAGATCGCAGTCGTCAACAATGATTCCCTTAATAATCACAAAGACCACAATCGTCAGCAATGATTCCCGTAAGAATCATAAGAGCCGTAGTAAAGACTCCTTCTCTACAAAGTCAACTGTGAAGACTTCTTCTTCACAAGAGCAACTTTAATATAAAAGTGTTTTGGATTTCAAAGATGATTCACAAAAGTATAAAGGAGAGACTGAGTGAATCAAAATAAGTTTTGCCCTTTTAAGAATGAAGACTTAAAGCAACAGATCTGTAGTTTTCGTAAATGAAAAGTTTTAACAAAAAACCTATCGAAACCAGATATTTATAGGCGGATACAAAAATCAAGGCGACGCAATCTCGTTCGAACAAGAAGCTGAAGGACAAGCGGTTATCGTTCGAACGACTCAGACTTTGTTTCTAACGAGATGTAAAAATTCAAGACAGTGAGCCCTCGTTTGATGAATTTTTCAAACGACCTTCTAACGAGATTCGAGGTTTTTCTAACAAGATGGAAACCTAGTTTGAATGAAACTGTCTAAAAAGATCAAAAACTGTTTGAAAAATGCCTCGTTTTGTAAAAAATCAATTTATAAAAATCTCCCAATACTTTGTAAAAAATCCACGAAAACAACAACAACAACAACTATACCGAATATACGCGATGTCGTGGAGCATGTTGAAGATACTTGCTAATCGAAAACGTCTGCTTGAACGTGTGTACGTGAAGTGCCATGACGGAAGTAACGAAATATGCCATACTTGATGTAATTTAGATTATATGGACAAGTCCTAGATACTACGGGCAATGACAGAAAATTTGCCCTTACAAAGCTCCCCATTTGGCTATTTCGGTACAAAATAAAAAATATGAATTATTTAACAAATCCTATACAAATCTAATACCCTCCTAGAATCCCATAATTGGAAAGATATTAAACATGTACAAGTCTGCAAAATCTTCAATTATCTTGCTTTCTCTTGATCTTCTTTTTAGGAGCTTTGTTAAATGTGTACTTTTCATATGCTGATCAAAGTGTACCTACATACAATAGACAAAGAAATATACCTTCATGACATATTGAGTTTAAAATAAAAATAAAACTCATAAATCCAATTAATTTTCCCGCATAATTCAAACACTCACTCCCCCCATAATTCGTTCTCCCCCTTTTATTTGTTCGAAATAGACAAGAAAAAGAAACAAAAATAAAAAACCAGAGTGTATCACAAAAATCATAGAATATCATTACAAATATAATGCAATAATAATCAAGTAATGACAAAATAAACAAAATCCAACTATTTTTGATTTTTCAAAAATTTTAAGCAATTTTTTTTTTACCAAAAGAACACACACCATGAAGTAACAGTAAGATAACCAAGTCATGAACGCATAATGAATGGGTGTGAAGAAATTTGATAGGAAAATCAACTCAAGCAATCATAACATACATGCACGATGAATATTGAATACTCTTAACGAATGGATTCAAGGTCAACCTAAGGTGTAAAAATATTGAATTCAAATGATATTGAATCAATCTAATCAACAAATCAGAGTCTAAAATGATTTTCATACCAATAACGCCAAAAACTATGCAATGCTTTTACGAGACTTTTTCAGGACGTGCAAACCCATTTATCTTCAACTAAACTCCCTCAAAACTCACATATAGAATATTTCTCTCAAATCTTTTGTTTTGATGAAATCAATGCTCATATGTAGCGAAGCATCAGTGTTCTTTGAATTTGGTCCGACACTTTATATTTTTTCTTTTTATGTGCCTTTAATCTTTTAGGCTCTTTTCTTTTTGCAAATGGTGGCTATTCTCACAAAGATCTTTTGATTTTCGCATCCCGATTCCATTTATTTTAAATTAACACATTTATCTGGATATAAATTTTTAATTTTTCTTATTCGGGCAATGGTTCTTTCAAGCACTACTTTTATTATCTCGTTTTATCGTATTTGGTTCATTTTAAAGGCAGGATTGAGATGAAAACACTTTGACCAACATGTGACAGACAAGTACAATGCTCAAATAAATCTGTGCAGGTGTGCATTAAAGGTGTCAACGAGTTAAACATATAGAAAGTAATCTCTAATAATATCTCAATGACTCCCACACATTATAAAGTACATGGATGAATAATGTTGTGTCTCAAAACACTATAAAAAAGTCACATGGATAATGAAATGATATTGTGACTTGACAATCCTAAATTTCCATCCATATATGGTGTAAAGAAAACTAGAAAAATCTTTTTTGGGTTTTTAAAAAAGTTTATCAAAATAAAATCCTTTTGGATTTTTCACTTTTTCTAAAAAGAAACCAAAAATCTTTTGGTATTTTTTCAAAATTTTCTAAGAAAAACAAAACTCTTTTTGGATTTTTTGAAAAAATATGTCAAAATAAATAAAATAAATACAGTGATAGTACACACTAGCAATTGGCATGAAGATATGAACATGAAAAGTATCCTATGTTAGAAAACAAGTTTAAACCTCAATCATTAGGTCCAGAGGAGTTCTCCAAAGGATATGACATCTTATGAAAATATCCATCAAATCGTGTGAAGTTTTGACCAAATACTCAACTTGCTCACGAAAACTCTTAAAATCTCTCATGTGATGTGAGGGAGCATGCAAAGTAATATGTGTGGGAACATGTATAGTAGCATATCGTGGAAGATACCCATGAGACACACTACCCAACTTAAAAATAAAATTCTCTAAGGTGTCCTCTTTACTTGCAATTGGAATAAGCATACACGAGCTTAGAAGCACCTCTCACAAAACATCTAGGACGCGCTCTCCTACAGGGAATCAGACGCACAGTTTTGTTAGGTTGAGAGACATATGGATCTATTACAAACTAGAAAATCGACTTGGGTGAAACGTGGAAAGTGGAGGCATCGTTAGAACCTATTCCTACCCTCTCAACATTACCCCAAGAGGGACCGAGGAGCATCTTTACTTCCTTCCTAGATGTTTTATATAAAGTAACTTTGACCTCCTGGGCGCGTTCGAGATCTCTCTTGAATTGGGATACATGGGATTCAAATTTCTCATGAGTCTCTAATATAGATTGAAGATCTCCCATAAGACTAGCAACAGTGTTCGTTAAATCACTCTTTTCCCGGCCTAAGATGATCAACTATTCACATAAAGAAACCTTCACCTTATCGAGTTGACTCGTCGATGCCTTATAACCCCTCAAAACTTTCACCTCTCTCTCTCTCTCTCCAAATCTATCACCTTAAGAGACAACTCCTTACTCATCTTTTTCGTCTTCAATGTCTCGGTGTGCAAATCACTAGAAATTTTTTAGAGATCCCCTTCCACCTGACTTGCAATCTCATCCTCACACTTATTCGAATGGCTCAAAACATCATAGAGGCTCTCAAATTTACATGTGTCCTCAAATCGTGGGACAAAGTAGAAGTACTCACGTAAGTAGCCATAAAAGCAACACACTTTTCATGTGGTGATTCTCTCCCTATGTCAATTGACTCGATGTCAATATCGCTAAGAGTGGCTTTATTAGCAATCTCTTTTCCCTTTGTCTTTAGCATAGTGAGACACTCAAAATCCGTGTGCCTTTACCCTCGCACTCATAACACCTTACATCTTCCTCTTTCTCACTGCTTTTCTTGACCACATTATTGCTTTTGATTTTCTGAAAAATCTTTTTATTGGACGAATCCTTTTTGGAAAATTTGAGAGACTTTTTAATTTTTTTTTCAAACAAGGCCAAATCATTGAAATAACCCTAACCCTCAGATTCGAACTCACAAACTTTTTTCTTTTTCTTTTTCCTTTATTGAGTCTTTAAATCTATCACTCTATCCTTAGGCTTAATGGTATTGGGAAACATGTCGATCTCATAAGTTTGAAGGTCTAATACGAATTCTTCTAACCTAAGAGTGTCTAAGACCCATAAATAATTAAGTACGGTGACCTTAGGAATAAATCGATAAGGGAGTGACCTCAAAATATTTTTCATGCCTCTCAACTCCTCAATTTTCTCACCCAAATTAAAACTAGTGTTAATAATGTCTCACAACCTAGCATAAAATTCATCGAAACTCTCGGACTCTAATATAATGATGGTGTGAAACTGGGTGGTTAAATTTTAAATCTTTGACGCCTTAACAACGTTAGTACCCTCACGTGTCAACTGGAGGATATCTCATGCTTCCTTAGACATAGTGCACACCATGAGTTGGTGGAACTCGTCAGGGGTGATGGCTATAGAAGTAGTACCAAGGTTGCGGGAGTTATAGGTACTCCACTTAAACTCATTGTCAGTCCAGGAAGAAACATGTTTAGGATTGGTGACATTATCAATCGTGATCGTGGGAGGAGTCCGCTCTCTTTCACATACTAACCAAACTCTTTTATCTATGGCTTTTAAAGTGGATCTCATATGGGTTTTCCAATTAAGATAGTTCGATCCATCGAAAATTGGCATCCTATTATATAAGTTCTCCAACAGAAATTTGGAATTTTTCAAAATCAATTTTTAAAAACAATTAATATCTCAATTTTTTTTTATGAAAAATAAATTACGCGGTAAAGTTGTGTAACTAGCTCTAATACCATTTTGAGAGTGAGCTATTACCTAAAGGATTAATTTATTTAATTATATGTCAATCCCACAAACAAGTTTTAATTCTTATTAACCCTAGAACATGCAACTATGTGATTTAAATTAATTATGAAAAGAAATCACAATTTCAGGAAAAAAACTCCAAAGGGAAAAACCTTTTATTTCACTATAGTTTGCAAATCGCAACTTACAAATACAATAGAGAAATACAACTCGACGAATCTCCCGCAGGTGATTCTCATCTTCTTCAGCAATGAATTTTCGCAAGAACTCACAGAGACCGCAGTCATCAGCAATTATTCCAGGAAGAATCACAAAGACCGCAGTTATTAGCAATGATTCCTACAAGAATCACAAGAGCAGCTGTAGAGACTCCTTCTATACAAGGTCAACAGTAAAGAATCTTCACAAGTAACTTCAATATATAAAGTGTTTTGGGTTTCAAAGATGATTCAAAAATGTATAACTGAGAGATTGAGTGAATCAAAATAACTTTTTCTTTTTAAAAGTGAAGACTTAAAGCAACAGTTCTGCAATTTTTGTAAATGAAAAGTCTTAACAAAAAAGCTATCCAAACAGGTATTTATATGCGGACACAAAAATTGAGGCAGTGCAACCTCATTTGAACGAGAAACTGACCTCGTTCTAACGACAAGCTGATGTCGTTCGAACGACTCAGACTTCGCTTGTAATGAGATGTAAATATCCAAGGCAATAAGCTCTGATTTGAACCTCATTTGATAAATGCTTCAAATGACCTTCTAATGAGATCAAGGGTCTTTCTAATGAGATGGAAATCTCGTTTGAACGAAACTGTCTAAAAACTAAAAATATATTTAAGATCTAAAATTGTTTGAAAATTGCCTCATTTTGTAAAAAAATAATTTATAAAAATCTCCCAGTACTTAAAAATCCATGAAAAAACAACAACTATACCAAATATACGTGACGTCGTGGAGCATATTGAAGATGCTTGATAACCGGATCATCTTCTTGAACGTGTGTACATGAAGTTCCATGACGGAAGTAACGGTATATGCCATACTCGATATTAATAAGGAATACTAAATCTAACCCATATGTGACAATAGTTTATTATATTTAAAATCCTATAATTTTGTTTGCATAAAAATAGTTCATATGGTTTACACATTAACAATTTGACCTTATACTTTAACGTATTTGTAATTCAACTCGTATTTTTGATTTTTGTTTTCTTATCGACTCCATGATTTCGATTTAATCGTAAAACTTTACTTATTTATGGTTTGATAATCTTTTTTGGATAAACTCTTTGACCCCATATGTTTACATCTACTATATGCAAAATTTTGCTACCCGATGTACTCAAGTATTTATGTATAAATTATGAAAAACTAAAGATTGGGATTTGACATTCTCAAAATATAATTGGAACTCAACATTTACAAATTATTAATTATTGAACAGGAAGTTTTCTATATTTTATTAGGTCCCGATGTTCTTAATTATTTAATGTTGGGACTCGAAGTTTTCGTATAGGCTATTTTAATTTGGGACCTCAAGTTCCCTTATGGAGAATTTAATTTTCAGCGAGAATTTTCCAAATTTAATTTGAGGATTTATTAAATTTAATTTGAGCTATTAATTTAATATTAATCCGAAAATTTATTTTTAATATTTACTAGCGTGATGAGAGTTAGTAATTATTGAGAATTTATTGAATATTACTAGATAAGTAAAGTAATATATAAGATTAATTTTATTAAATGTGTCGCGAGTGAATAAAATGGCAATTATGAAAATTTAAGTCAGGATGTGCCTGTGTCATGTCGAGACTAAATTATTATTATAAAAGTGAATAAATTACAAGTCACCTGTATAATCGTTTAGAGTGCACCAAAGTGTCCAGAAGGGTCGAGATAGTCAGAAAAGTGTACCCGGGGGTTTAGTTTGGATCTCGGGGCGTTTTTAGGCCTAATTAACATCTGGAGAGGGTATTATAGACATTTTATATTTTTGGATAATTAAACCCACGAATTTCCCTAAGATATATCAGCCATTAGGAGTTGTCTTTTAGGGTTAACAAATACAGAACATAAGAATAACCATTGGAGAGGAAGGTAGGAAGCTTTCCAAGAAATTCAAGGCCAAGAACTCACTCGATTGCACCGCCACCACCACCAAAACGTAGATCGCACGACGAGGAACACAACCATATCTTTTTCATTGACAAATTAGACCCTTGAATTCCAGGCAAGTATCTATCTTTCTTTGTTTTTAATTAATGTTTAACCCACGTTAAATTATGATTGATAAAAGCATGTTTCATGGAGAAATTTGATAACTTAGAGAATTTAAATCGCACGTGTTAGAGGAAATAGCTATATTCTGGATATCTCAATCATATGTATAGGATGACCCATGAAATTATATGGATTTAGAAGCAAGAAATATGGAAAAGAATTAGAAGAATGTAAGTTTCATGAAAAATTAGGGTTCTTGATAATTATGTTAATTTACCCCATTAATTCAATCCCTTTTATGAATTTGTACATGTTTCACGTAGGAAATCATGCATATAAGTATATATAACCAGTAGTAATCTTGTTTGGGAGTTTGGGGATCATTAACGGCGTTTATGGAAAATTGTTGGATGAAACCCATAGGTCGAATTTGCAGAATCTGGGCAAGAACTGCTTGATCGATCGATCAACCAGGAGCATCGATCGATCGATCGACCCCTTTCCTCGATCGATCTACCCCTCTTGGAAAACTCCATATTTTTCCCCTTTTTGTTTAATCCGGTTTAAGTACGTAGGAACCCTTGATTATTATTTATAGAGTATAATAGGTTATGAAGAGGTCTAGTAGGGTCTAAGTAGACTCCGTTGAGTGAAATTTAATATGGGATGAAATTATGGGTTAACAAGGGGTTTCGTCACACATGAGAAATTGTGCGTACGTTCACTATAGAATTTAGAGACTCGTGAAAGACTTAGAAGAAGGTTAGAGAGGGTGTGCATGCTGAAATTATATTTAGTAAGAGAGAATACTTCGAGATATGCGAAGTAAGTATGAAATAAATTATAAGTGAGAATAAAAGAGATGAATCCGTTATGCGAGATAATTGAGTAAAATTTGTGCTAAGAACGGATAATAATAATTATGGGTTGTGGGCGAACCTAAGTTGGAAAATGTGAATATCTATATATATGACCGTGTGACTGTGTATATATATTGAGTATTATGTTTGTGAATAATCATACCCGCGCTACTTGCTATCATGGAAGTTTTCGCGCCAGGATAGTCTTATCTCGATGGGACCTTTATGGGGGATATTGACTTGTACCCTAGAACATAGAATTCCTTAGTATAGGCTATCTGAGAATGATAGTCAGACGGTCCTAAGAGACGTGAGGGGTATGTGATGACCTCTTAGTGACTTGAAACTATGCTTCGCCTCCATTTTTGTGTGTGTATTATGTTAATACAGTTCAAGAGTGATTTCGAACTAGTACACTACACCAAAATGGGCAAATTGTCACCTTTCAGCCGGCCAGCCTTGTCAAGGTCATTGACCTTGACAAAAAACACGCGTTTTATGTCACGGTCATTGACCTTGACACGACTGTGACAACTAATTGTCACGGTCATTGACCGTGACAATAATTTTAAAAGTTGTCACGGTCAAAGACCTTGACACGACCGTGACAATATTTGCAGCAAAAACCCTATCCCCCTTCTTTTTTCCCTCTCGCGCCGTTCCCTCCATCTCTCTCTCTCTCGACGCTGCTCTCTCTCTCTCTCTACTTTCAGGTCCATTTTCTCTCTCTCTCTCTCTCTCTCTCTCTCTCTCTCTCTCTCTCTCTCTCTCTCTCTCTCTCTCTCTCTCTCTCTCTCTTCCATTTATATATATATTTGTGTGTATATTTATGTGTGTATGTGTACATATATATGTGTGTATGTGTGTGCGTGTGTGGGGGGTGGGGGTAAGGGGTGGGGAGGGGTGGGGCAGGGTAGGGGAGGGGGTGGTGGAGGGGGCAGGGGGTGTGGTGTGGTGGGGTGTGTGTGTGTGTGTGTGTGTGTGGTGTGTGGTGGTGGAGGGGGGCAGGGGATGGGGTGGTGTGGTGTGTGTGTGTGTGTGTGTGTGGTGGTGTGTGGTGGGGGAGGGGTGGAGGGGGTGGTGGAGGGGGGGAGGGGGTGGGGTGGGGTGTGTGTGTATACATAATCTAAAAATTCTAACTCAGATTCAACTAGAAATAAACCAAACCAAAGTAAATTGCCACCAATTTCAACTCTATTAGTTAAATTATAAATGTAATAGAATTAATCCATATAAATCAGATTTTAATCACAATTAGGTTTTAGAGTTACATATATAGGCATAATCTAAATCAATTTCAGTCCTACAAATATTCTAATTAACTTGCCTCAAATTTGATGAATAACAAGGGCTAAAAGTAGGTGCGTGTGTGTGTGGCGGGGGGAGGGGGGCAGGGGGTGGGGGTGGGGGTGGGGCACCCATTTAATAACTCTTTAAATATTTGAAAAAAATATAATATTACAAAATTGAAACGAAATGGTATTGACGGAACTTACACATACGTTATGTACTGTGCTCTTACGTTGAAAATTATTAGATAGAAAAAGAAAAATATAAATTGAGATAACCTTAGAATCTAATTAGGCTAAAAATATAATGGCATCAACTAACATATATACACAACACTAAAAGTAGACATCAATTTTATAAATAATTGATAATAGTTGGATAATAATTGGATAATAAACATCGGGAGGGGGTGGGGGTGGGGGTGGGTGGGGTTTTGAATATTATTTACATTCAAAATAAATAATTGATAATAGTTGGATAATAATTGATATTTTCATTCAAAATAAATATTTCATTCAAAAATATTGGATAATAATTGATATTTTCATTTAAATTGATAATAATTTTATTCATGAAATTAATTCAATTAGGTAAAACCCATGATAATGAAATTTATGCTACAATTATAATTATCTCATGTCATAATTTTATTGATAAACATTATATGTAGTTGTCACGGTCGTGGTGGGGGGAGGGGGTGGGGGTGGGGTGGGTAGGGGTGGTGTGTGTGTGTGTGTGTGTGTGGCGGGGGGAGGGGGGCAGGGGGTGGGGGTGGGGTACCCATTTAATAACTCTTTAAATTTTTGGAAAAAACATAATATTGCAAAATTGAAACGAAATGGTATTGACGGAACTTACACATACGTTATAATATAGACATAACATTTTTTTATTTGTACTATTAATTCAATTAGGTAAAACGAAATGTGTACTATTAACATATTTTTTTATCTGTACTAATAACATTTTTTTTACAGCAAAAATGTCTCCTTCAGATGTTAGGGCGAAGATGATGATGCTGTTTATGATGATGTCGTCTGGGTTCGGTGGTAGCGGAGGCGACGAGGGCTCCTCCGCCCCTAGGCTCCCCAAATATGGAAAATTTGGGATTACCGTCGAAAACAAGTCGGAGCTTTTAGCGAGATCCCTCGAGCTGCTAAAGATGGTAATCGACCCGACGTTTATGAGTTGGAAGGAGGTGCCGTATGAGCTCAAGTTAGCTGTTTGGGCGGCACTACAGGTAATATTTATATGAATATTTCAATTTATATTTATATTTATATTTATTCGCAACTAACATTGTATTTGTTGGACAGGAACAATTCAACTTGGATCCAAAGCTACGCGATTCCGTCTTGGAGCAGTTGAGGGAGCAACACAAGACGTGGAAGAAAAATATGCGGACACGGTACTTTGGAAAAACACGAGAGTCCATTTTACAATGGCGCGGATCCGTCCCGCCCAAGGAGCCGATCTCATTGGCACAATGGCAAAAGTTCATTGACAATGAGATCGAGGATCGACAATTGGCATCTCGCCAATCGGGGAGGGAAAATCGGGCTTAAAAGACGGACGTGCACTACTCCGGCCGGACCTCTGACGCTGAGGTGGAGCATAGGATGCAGGTAAGATTTAATTTATCTATAACTACGGAAATATATTATTGGATATTATTTTACTTTGCGGGGCCGATACTAATTTTACTTATATTTCAGGGGGTAGGGAGTGGGCCAGGGGGTAAGCCACATAGGCTCGATACTTATGTGGCTCTTCGGACGAAGAAGGGTAAGGACAAGGAGGTGTCCCCGAGCGTCGCGGCCACGATTGTAAGTAATCCGACAGTTTAATTATTGTTAATTACGTTATAATTTTTTAGTTTACTTATTTTTCTAATCATGTGATTTTTGTCGTTTCAGGCAAAGCTTAAGGAAGTGCATGAGTTGCAGTCTGATGCCGACAAGGCATCTTTGTCCACAGACGCACTCAGCCAAGTGCTTGGCTCTGATCGCAAGGGGAGGACAAGGGGAGTGAGCTCGCGGGTGGCCAAATCTAGGATCATCGGATTGGAGACGAGCGACACCGGCTTGGCTCGAACGGTGGATTCACACGACGCGAAGCTGTCCCGTTTGGAGGTGACGGTCCAAGATATGTACGCATTCATGAAACGTACGTTGGGTGGAGATCGTAAAGGGAAAGGGAAAGGGAAGGAGAAGGCGGTGGAGGAGGAGGTGCGGGAGGACGAGGCGCAGGATGACGAGGATGTGGACCTCGCTGCTTCATCACCGACACGTTCGTACTTCGACGATCCACTTCCCTATTTGACGCCCTCCAACAGACCATTGTCGATAATTGGTTGGCCGAGTGTGTTCATATTGGACATATTTGATGGCCAGCGGATAGGGCGGGGGTTGAGGGACCCGAATATCGTCGAGGGTGGAATATTCCATGGACGTGTGCTTCAAGAGATGGAGTCCAGGGTGCTCATCATGCATGTCATACCCGGGAAGGAGAACTCCCTATTGTGGTTGCGCGAATAATGCGGCACGACCTATATTAGTGGGTGCGTCAATTCGTATGTCGTGTGGCCTACTCACCTCCTCAGTTTTATCCAAGACATGTAGTAACATTATTTTCAAGTTTGTCCATTTTAATCATATTTGGATTATATCGTCATGTATATTATTTTTACTTTGAATATTTGGATTATACTGTCATGAATATATATTTGCATTATCTTTAGTTTGTGTTGGATATATGATGTTTGGAACAGGTACAAAGTTGCTATAACATGTACAAATATACTGTTGGACAGTGGCAGTGGCCATACTGCCCAGCAGATTTTTTTTAAATTTTGCCCAGAATTGTCACGGTCATTGACCGTGACAAATTTTTTGAAAAAAAGTCACGGCTTTGTCACGGTTTATAACAGTGACAAACGTGTCACGGTCATTGACCTTGACACGACCGTGACAAAAACAGTTTTCTCGCCTCGAAATGTCACGGTCATTGACCTTGACAAGGTGGATTTGTCAAGGTCAATGACCTTGACAAATGGGCAGATTTGGTGTAGTGGTATTTCCCTTAGTACGAGTGATACGGGGACTTGATAGCAGGGTATGCCAACACCATAAATTTTATGTGGGGGTGACGATAGTATATATATAGTATATGAGTGACTAAAATATATATACTTTTATATGGAAACTTCCTACTATGCGTATAAGTAGTTAAGTAATGAATAAATGCTCCAACTTTATAATAAGTGTTTGAGAACTTTGTAACATTATGCTGTTGTTCTAAGTAATGTAATAAATCTTGAAGATATTTATTTTGTTTAAACTAAATATCATAACCTTTCTACTTCTAGGGATAAAAATTTATGGAAAAATAAATTAGATAGACTTATGAGTTTAGTAGTACGGTAGGCGTGCACACTAGATGAGAGATGAGAATTCTCAAGAGAGTGTCGCATACTAAAATGGTTGTTACATTAGCCAGTAAGCATTTTAAATACTTTCTAAACTATTTTAAACTGTTTTACACTCGGGCTCTGACCCGTTTTATGTCATTTCTCTCTCTTGTATATATATATGTATGAATTACAGGTGCCCAGCCACAGGGGCATCATGCATAGGTTCTTTCGATTGGACGTGCTGCAGCTTGTGTGGGAGTTGCAGGCCTTTGCTTTAGACTACCTCTTCATTGATTCTGTTCTTGATTTAGTTCTGTTTAGTTAGGGCATGTGTCACCCGATTTCCTATTCCGTTTGAATTTGTCAGAGATTTATGTTCATTTATATTTCCAGTATTCAGTACTCTTTGAGAGTTAACTATTGTCAGGATGATTTCATTTATGGTTCTTAAACTTAGTTTGGTTTATATAGATGGTTTAAATTCTTGTGTGTTAATTTCCATCTTTAGCATTTTTGTGATTCTTAAGCTGTTGTTTATTAAAAAGGTTTTATATCAGAATTTAATAAAGTAAAAATAAGAGTTTAAATTGTTTTGACACTTAGCTTAATTATTTAGGGTATTTAAATTGGAAATAATTATTTTGTGATAGTGATGCTAAGAATGAACCAACCGTTCACCTTGATTTTAATTTAAGGAAGGACTGATCATCCGATATTTAATTAGGCGGGGTGTCACAGTACCCTCCCATTATCTGAGAGAAATTCATGAAGATATTTCTTCGCTTTATGGGCATTATTATACACGGATACCATGTTGAAATAAATAATGCATAATTTTGTGTTACTTTTAGTGTTGGAAGCCAGAAGCTTACACTCTCAAACCATTATTTCATTATATATGGGGTTATGTTATACAACATTTATTATTGTAGAGTTACACTTAGCTCTATGGTTCAAAATTTTGATATTATATAATGAGCAATCTTTGATAACTATAGTTATCACAAGGTTTTATATATGGTGTTTATGATTCACCCTCTATATGAACCATTGACAAATATAGCGTTTATCTCCTATATTGCGATATTTTATTCTTAAAGAGACGCTCTTCTCGCCATTAGGGGGAGGATAGAATGTACCGAGAGTATAAATTGTTCCGAAGAACGATCCATTAATGAAAAACACTGAGAATTATTGTGGAATACTTCCACGTTGTGTCATCTACTTCCCCTATCTCTCAATTAGAAAATGAAGTGAAAATGATATTTCAACATCAAATGACTACAAAACTCAATATGTTAGATGTAGTCGTATGAACTCATTGTAAATGTACTTGCCAAAAATAACTACCCTATTTTGACCAAATAAATTCGACAATAAATAAATTTATTGCACGCCAGAAGCATGAAAAGCCTATAGGTCCTAAGCACTTGACTCTCTAGTAATGGATTTAAAATAAAATCATGCTCAAATGACATTCCAAAAGAGGTTAGGCGTAATGCTAAAGAATAGGTTATGAACAAAAGCTTAACTTTCTCTAAAACCCCACAAGAGGTTATTGTCTTTGAAAAGATACAAGTCCTTGAAGTGACTATAAATCCCCTGAAGTAGGAAAAAGTACCTAATACCAATGAGATCTCTATGTTTTATACATATATAAGAGAAAATTGGGATTGCCAAAGATGATCATTAATGATATAATTGTATATGTTGTAGCTACGCAAAAATCAAAGGTTAATGATACTAAAGATCCGTGTCCTGTAAATGAATGTCGATAAAGAATATATTGGACAAATTGAGAAAATTCCATGATGGCATAATTCAACTCTCTAAATATGCGTGGTGTATTCGGACCTATAGTACAAAACCCATAATATGTTAACCCTGAAGGTTACGAATGAGTGTTTATAAGAAAGCGAACTGATAAACTCAGTAAAAAGTGCACAACTTAGGACATAAGATTTCTTGAAGAAATCGAAAATTGATTATATACTAACATACCATCCAATTATGGCCATAAATAATTTTCAAATATCTGACTAACTTATCAAATTTTGAAATATATTATATACGAGTCTCGTGAAAACTATAACTACTTATTTATACGGGACTTAGACAAAGAACAAAAGGATTTTCTTTTCCCTAAGCAAATGTAATGACTACATACTTAAATACACTAAGACATTTTGTATAATAAAAAATCTGAATGGATATAAGTATATATGTCTTAGCAAATATTTGTCTGAGTACGGGTATAGAAACAATCATATATGCAAGTGTGCTATTATATAAATATTCTTAAAAAGATGTGCTCTTAAAAAATTAATTAATATGCAAAATATCCAAATGAGGATTTAAAAAATAAATGACCTTGGGGTAACTAGTTACTGTATCGCCTTATAGATCGATCACATAACATAGATCCATTAGTAAAATGGATTGAAAAGTCCTGCAATGCTTTAGCATATATTAAGAATGCTATTTTGTATACCCTTAGTCTTCGATCTTTGGATATTATAATATCTATTTTATCCAAAATAGGATGACAAGTGTATGTTTGGTCCAGAAGTATCATATTAGCATGTATTTATTGCACTGTTAAATTGAGTCCAGAAGTACCAAACATGTACCTTATCGATATATTGTTATACATAACACAATACCGGACATAATAATTGCGCTCAATCTCTTTGCAACAAACATTTACCATTGACATAAAAATCATGGACTAATATCAATCATATTATGTGATATTTTTATTCTTAACATCTATGTCTAGTTAGTTATATAGATGCAAATTATATATGTAATCATCACAAAGAATAATTAAAGCACTTATGACTACCACAACCTATGAATGAAATGATGCATGTCATAAAATGTGGGTTCTTGAAATACAATTAGTATTAAGTGAGGCTTAATCCCTTATCAAGACGATGACTAGTGATAAAGAACAATAACAAGTGATAATAAATACAAGTCAAAGACAAACAATCTTCAATACCAAAACTTATATAAAATGATGGTCTTCATAAAATAAATTCTCCTGAAAAGAAATAAATAGAAAGAACCTCACAAGAAACTTGATTGGAGGGAGAACGAACAAGAATCCTTAGCGCAATAATGGTAAGGCTGTAACCTCAATAACAAAATATGATTAGTGATGGTATTAATGGAGGTAAGTAGATGATGACCCAATGATGGTCTCACAATAAACTCTCTTGTTTAGACAAATCTCAATAATAATTCAAGGTTCAAATTTCGATCCCTTGGAAATATTCTTGTCGGTTATTTATATGAGGACAAGGTCACTCGAGTGAATTTATTGGCATTAAATGCGACTGACCACAATCAATGCTAAAGGTGCGATATCATTAATGCCAAAGATAGTGCATTAAAGGAACAAGATATGATATTTTATTCGAAAATAGTTTGGGCCTATCATAGGTCTTGTGGAATTAATTACAATGGGAAGGGGTAGCCCAAAGGTTCATACTAAGACAGCTGAAAGGAAAATCTCATTAAATAAGATAGCTATTTTAGGAATGAACTTACTTGAGTGAAATTTCTTCGCTTTCCTAAATTTTCAGATACCATAATGTCACAAAAATTGGTGAACAGTAGTGTGTATGGGATGTGCTGTCCCATCAATCAAAGGTGGTCCTTCGGAAAAAAGTTGCCCGACTAATAATTGCTCGAATAACTTATGAACTGTATGCAATGGATTAAAGGTTTTTCTTAAGTGTGCTAAAGGAGCTGGTATTACTTTTCTAACATTGCCTTGCTCCTAATACTCCAAACCAAATCCCTGGGAGGTTCCCAGAATGAGATTATTTGTATTTGATAGAATATGTGAGCTTTCCCACGCATTGCCAGATATGGTCCCTCGAGGGTACCGATCAACCTCATAAACATTATAAATTAAACTTAATAATTACAATGAAATTCAAATACAATTACATTGTAATCTTTATTATAAATACATTATCCTTCAATTGAGCTTGATCTATATTGGAGGTCCTTTGAGCAACTTCAATCTTTGCTTCATTATTAATCCTCTGTTTGGTGTAGGATTATCCTTTCTAACCAACCTTAGACTTGGACCTCCCCCTACATTTTCCCCTTCGTAGAGATATTTTTTACCTATAAATAAATATCTGTACGAAATACCATTATTAATCCTCAAACCACTTGTCAGGAGGTTATTTCGAATGAACAAATAAAAAATCATAGGAGTAATAATTATTTATATGATACAACTTTTCCCTTCAAGCTATCTTTCTCCCGAACAACCCATGAGCTCAGAAATGGAGCTACGTTATGAGAAACACGTTATACTTGTGTGCAGATGGGATTATTCAACTCATTGGGTAAGAATAAATTATTTTTCAAAATTCCCCCCAAAACGATTTGTTTCCCAAAGCAGAGGGATTTTTTCACAGCGACGATTGAATTTCCAACGTTAATCATCATTTTTTGCATCGCTTCGCATTAATTGCATCTGAAATTCATTTTTGCCACTTTACACGTGGCAAGCTTGGGTCTGTACGTGTGTCCTATGCGAAGCTCTTGATGCGTCGCCAGTTTACTATAATCATTACAATGTTTGGATTCGTGTCGTCTCTAGGGCGTGTAAGCCATGAGAGGGGTTTCATACGTCTCCACCTCAGATGTTGTTATGACATCCTTTGGACACGCGCAGCTACTCGCACGTGCGCTATTGCCTCCATCGCTTCCTATTCACAACCTTTTTCCCCTTTTAAAAGGGCAACACTTAGTTTTAGGGTTTTATACTTTGAGGTTTTTTTACAACTTTGCTTTGAGAGAGAGAAAGATAAAATATCGTTCTCCTATCTTTCGAAAACACTTCACCATTCCCTTCTTTTCCAGCTTTCTTTGTTCAACAATGGCTCCCATTATTAAAAAGACTCAAATTTGTCAGGAATGTTTCCCCATACATTCACGCTCGCCAAAATCATTAAAATCGCTATCGTCGTGCCCTATACTTTGGTGTGTCTGACCACTTTTGGTCCATTGATGATTAATTTCTCGGCACCATTACTTCTAAGGGGGAGGTGAATCTGCTAATGGATGAAAGTGATACGGGTGAATATTTTGCCTACATAGCTACTAGTACTATAACCCGCTTTAGGATTGAGAGGGTGGATTTCCCCTACTCAAACGTTGAGTTTGAATCTGCTAGTGGCTCTTGTTAGGGATTGGGACCGTAGACATAATACATATATGGAAAATATGCCTCAAAGTTGGCTGTGGTAGCTATATTATCCACCTACTAATTTGGTGACATCACTCTTTCTAAACATAACAACACATTGTTCACTTTGGTTTCCTAGTGGGGCCAGAGGACTCACACTTTTATGGCTGGCTGGAAAGAGTTCACTATTACTCTGGAGGATGTATGCGAGCTTCTAGGTTTGGAGGCTGATGTCTTCGAAACTTTCTTTGAAGAAGCCGTGTCTGGTGCCGAGATAGCCGTTCGAATGAAGTTTGAGGCTATTATAAAGAAGTGTATGGTTTCCTATAACAAGTGCACCTTTCTAAGGTCATTCACTATTTCTTTTACATAGAGGACAAAGCGAGCGCAAAAGCTCGAGAGGCTGCAAAAAAAAAATCCCAGAGGGAAGTAGGTGGCTGAGACGCCTCCCATTAGAGTGGCTATGGGTCAGATATTAAGTTGGTGGGATACATCTGGGTAGTGCTTTATAGGATCTTCATCTTTGGGAAACCTCATGAGTATCCAATGAGGGACCTTATTAACATGGCTATTCGAATGGACTTTAGGATGGAGATTCCCTCAGCTATCATAACTTTGGGCTCCTTATACACATGGCTTGACCATGTTGAGGCCGAATCCGCACGTAATATTGGTCATTTTTACGTCTCTAACTATGAGAATCACATCCTTCTTACTGCCTTCATCTATTCCCATTTCCCAGATTATGTGCCCATATTAAGGTACCCTGCATTTTATCTTGGAGTCATAAGCAATCCAAGAAACCATTCCATTCCTTTATTGAAAATGTCAAGAAATTCAAGTTACGCCCTTATGTGGGTATTGATCAATATTTTACAAAATCATTCTTTACAGAAGAAGTTAGGTCACTTTCTCATGTGGATGAGGATTATGCGAGGAACTTTCCCTCGAGAAGTGTTCCTCTTATTCTCACCCCTTTTTATTTGCCTTCTTACACTGAATGGTCTTCACACTATTTAATTTATTCGCCTAATCGAGTAGCCATGACCCCGATTATGACCAAGGTGTTCCTATGGTGAGTCACATATCCTTTGCCCATTGTAATTTTCTCACTTCAACTGTCATCAATCTGTCTTTGAATTACCTTGGTAATCGTGTGATCCCAAGTGAAGCTGCTCGTGGAGATAGGTTTGATCTTTACCTTTCTGTCTTTTGGCCAATTAATTGGGAAGATTTCAAAGAAACATTCTTCACCAACCTTTTTATCCCTCTGTTGAGATATTTCCTTCAACGGAGTTAGGTCAGAGGACCTTCTCCATTACCTATATCATGTTCCCATCAAAGCACCACCAATGCCACTATTCCCGATGAGCTCCCTACCTTGGCTCCCATGGAGGAGGCAGTAGTAAAGAAGAAGGAGGGCGCTCAGACATTACACTTGGGATAGGAGGGTGCTATTACCCCTATAACTTTAAGAACTATGGTTGAGGAGGATACTCCCTAGGGTGCCCCCACTAGGGCAACTATGAGGACTAAGATAAAGTTATCCACTAAGAAAGCTGCTGCACCTATTACCGTGGAAGTACCTCCTTCCTGTAAGACCATTGCTCCTGTTCTGACTGAGCGAGTTTGTAACTTTATTTACGACTTAACGAGTAATGGGATCAATATTGTTGCTAAGATAGAGCCGCCATAGAGGCCCAAATGTCTGCGAGGGGGATTTCATTTACTCCCCCTATTGGTGGAACACGCAAGAAGTGTAGCAGGTCAGCATCTTGGGCATCTAGCCCTGTTAAAGTATTGTTTGATAAAGAGGAGGTTGAGGAAGAAGAGGAGGAGAAAAATGAGGAAGAGGAGGTGACAACTAAAGAAGAAGAGGAGGAAGAAACTTTTATACCCCGTACTTTTATGGATAATTAAATTACATGAGTGGGTGTAATTTAATAATCTGAGAATTTAAAGTAATTAAGATGGACTAATTATATTTCACGTCGCAAGTTAATAAAAGCAACAAGTGATGTTATTTTATGCGGAAAACACGTGTGGAGATGTGTTGGGTTTAAGACGTGAATTTTTTTAAGTGGCTCGGATGGGAATTTAGAGTGTACGGTTGGTCTCAAAAGGGTCGACATAGTTAAAATAAAGTACCCGAGGTAGTGTTTGGGTTCCGAGGACTTTTTGGATTAGTAGGGACTCACATTGGTGTATACGAGTCAATTTTGGGTTTAATAAGGGATAAACCCTCATTTCTATCTTATAAGTCACGAGAGAAAGAGAGAAAGAGAAAAGAAAGAAAGAAGAAAGAAGACAAAGAATGAAGAAATGGAGAAAAGAGAATATTTCTGACCAAGCTTCGACGCATTCCGGCACGAGATCGTCGGATTTATCCCACCAAGCAAGTGTTTAACTTGCTTTAACAATTAAGCGTGTTTATTTTTCATATCATAATTGGTGAGAAAATTATGAATTTTGGGTTGGGATTCTTGAATAAAAAATGGGTTTTTGGGAGATGATTTCATATGATTTTGAGGTAATAATAATCCTATATGAAATCTAAGTTAAAACCCATGTTAGTGGTGTGATTTTTAGCGAGAAGATGGAAGGGTTGCATAAATAATAATTAGGGTTTAAATTATTTGAAATGGATGAATCGCATGAAATCAAATGGTTGTGTTGGTGGTAAATAAGTTTGTAGATGTTTACATTGTTGGTTTAGGAGATTAGGAACCTTAAATCTTGGATTGGATGAAAGTTTAAGTGACTTTCGTCGAAAGCAGAAATCTGGACATACCGGACTGATCCGAATTTAGGTGGTCGGATCGATTCATTTATGACCAGATTGGTTCATTTTTGGAATACTGGATCGATTCGTTTATTTGAGCACCGGACCGGTTCATTTTTCTTGGCCACCGTATTGGTCCGACTTTGACAGAAAATCAGAAAGGTTTTTCTTGGTTTAAAAAGGATTGGAGATGATTTCCTTTTGGAGATAAATGCTAAGGGATCCTATATAGAGTGCGAGGAAATCTATTAGAGTAAATGAGGGATGTATAAGTATCGGGTTAGTAGGAAAGATCTGGGGTTTAAATTTAGAAATGTTTGGGACGAACGACATTCGAGGAATTATTCGACGGGTTTGTTCACATATATATTCATGCTTGCAGATTATATATATATATATATATATAGAGGCAGACTCCTGTGCACACTAAGTTTACAGTGAGGAACATACCCCTCTAGTGATATCATGGGAAGTTCGTGATGTGGGTGAGGCCCTGGCTTGAGGAGCAGGAGCGTATAGTCCCCAGGTCATAGTCGACCAGTATTAACCGTGTGTGAGGTTTAGGGGTAAGACATCTCGGGTATGAATTGTCTTGTTTACAGTGAGGAACTATGGCCTCTTCCCATACGTTGTGATTTGGTTTTCACCAAGTCGGTGTGAGAGTCCGACTGCTGGTACCCAAGATGATGTGTGAGTATGCCCTGGAAGATGATAGCACTGAGAGACTGCATCCACTGAGTTATAGCACTGAGGGATGGCTGTTATACTGATATAGTGCATGATATATAAGTATAGATATACTTGATATGCATACTATATATTATATATATATATATATATATATATATATATATATGGACTAAAATAAGGTAAGATATGTGAGTTAATTTCTGATGTATCCGGGAGTATAAAAGCTGGAATAAAAATATGTGTTACGTATATAAATGTGAGAATATTATGTACGCAATAATAACCCTAAAATGAGAATGGGGTAATAACTAGCGAAGCTTATTTAAAATAAATGGTTATATGAGAAGCAAGAAATTATAAGGTATAAGCATGGGCAAACGCTTAGAATATTTTAGATACGCGGGGTTCTTGATAGCGTATGGACTTGGGAGTTTTTCGAGGTGCTAGTTAGGCTGGGTAGCTAAACAGGGTGTTTTGAAATACACGCGTTAGGTGTGCACTGTTAGATGAGAGGTGAGGCGTATCTCATGTGAGTGCGACACCAATTTAAATATGAAGAGTATCATATTTTATATATTAAAGTAAATTAATAACTTGCTAAAATAATTTTTAAAACCCTGGGTCTGACCCGTATCTATTTTTCTTTTTCTTCTCTTTTGTGTGCTTTTTAGGTGTCTAGACACAGGGACGCTTGGATGACTATTCTTTCGAGTCAGACGTTGCTGCTGCAGCTGTGGATGTTGGTAAGGATTGTTTTAGATGCTTCATTCTTTGAGATCTAGATACGAGACATTGAATTTAATAATTGGGCACGTTGCCCAACTGATGTTATTTATTTTATTAACAACTATTTTATTTTACGCGCATTCGATATGGTTGTATAAATGTTTATCGAAAGTTATCAGTTATTTATTTATTTCTTCCATTTGTTGATTATATTCCAGCGTGAATTGTTTTAATTGTGCATTATGTTTAAAAAGATTAGAAAGTTTAAATTTGACGCCAGGCCTAATAAGTTATCAGTAATTAATTGGTTTTCGACAGTGATACTGAGAATAAAACCATTTGAGATTCCTATTCAATTTGATATAGGACTGATCACTGAGTATTTTATTAGGCAGTGTGTCACAGAAACTCCCGAACATTCTCCTTTACTGCATCGTGCGCGCAAGTTGCGCAAGATGTATTCGACGGAGAAACCTTCATCACCTCCCCAAGACTATACCATCTTGGAGGATTTTGCCACCAGTCAGGAGGTATATATATATATATATATTTTTTTTTTTTTTTTCTTTCCATACTTGTAGATTATGTAATTTGCTCTTGTTTTACTTGTTAACTCTTTACTTGCTGTCCACTGATTGATGCTTATTTTGTTGCCCCATAGGGTACCATTGTTGGTGAGGATGAACCATTATTAGGATCTGATATGAAAGAAGCCATGAACAAAGACCTTTTTTCGTCCCTAGACATCCCTGTGTCAAAAGTAGCTGCCACAAATGTTCCCGAGGTAACTGTGGAGTCCCCATTTGGGGAAGGTGTTAGCTTTTATGATAATGGGTCTATGAGTAGTGGTTATTCCCCCAACTCTTCTTTCTCACGCAACAAGGCTACTCTTCATGAGGATAAAGAAACAAGTGTTGGCCTAGAGACGAGGGAACCTCCCTTGCCGAGTCAACTCCAATGGTAAGCTATTTTTCCTTGTGAACAGTTGTAATCTCATATTTTGATTCATGTCTGTTATCTAATTCCCTCTTTGTTCTCTTTGAAACTTTAGACCATTTCCTCCGAGGTAGTTCCTGAGAATATTTATCGGGCACTTTTACTCGTGCCCACACCTCCATCACCTAATGACCAAGTCCTTGTCAACCTTTTTGGTCCCTCTATTCTTAGAGTGGAGGAAGTTGAGGAAACCTACAGAGACAGGGGATGTTGAGGGTATTGCAGGTGCTGATGCAACTATAGTTATTACGACTGATGTTGAGAAAGGAAAGTTTGCTAAAATGACCCAGGAGCTACCTGCCCCCATTAATGATGTAGAGAAGTCCACTGAAGTGATCCAGGAGGTAGTTCCTCCTATTACTGAATCGATCTTAACCGTGGCAGTTTTGGAAGAGGAGGTACAATTCCCCCTTTTGGTTTGTCTTTTTTTTTTTTCTTTAAGGCAGTTTTTAAATGACTTAAGATTGTTTGCAAAACAACTTAACTTATGCCCAATAAAAATTGATAAACATGCCTAATAAACTATAACTTTTAAGCATGCCTAGTAAACTAGGTCTTTTATCTCCCATGATCAGGGTCATGTCTAGTAAACTAGGACTTTCGTCTCCCATAATCAGGGTTATGCCTAGTAAACTAGGACTTTAATATCCCATAACCAAGGTTATTCCTAGCAAACTAGGACTTTAATCTTCCATAACCAGGGTCATGCTTAGTATACTAGGGATTTAATCTCCCATAACTAGGGTCGTGCCTAGTAAACTTAGACATTAATCTCCCATAACCATTGTAATTTTTTTAACAACTCTTAGGCCCCCCTATATATATATATATATATATAGAGAGAGAGAGAGAGAGAGAGAGAGAGAGAGAGAGAGAGGTGGAAGTCGAGCAACCTGTGCATGTAAAAGGGCCTATTCAGTTGATTGAGCAGGAAGGTGCTCATGAAAAAGTCGTGCTAGATTTCGCGGCTGTTGGAGATGTGATGGGGATGGGTGATTTCCCCCTTGTGAGCTTAACGATTGGAGATTCCTCCCAAGTAAATGCTTTTGTGATGCAAGAAGAGGATAGTGCCTTGAATACAAGGCATCCTTTAGCTAGGGGTATTTCTTTTAGTGTACATCCCCCTCGGGACTATTTTTGCGAGTCAGATACTTTAAGATTTTCCCCATATTCTCACTACTCTTTATCGAGAGTTGCTTGGTAGGCTCTTGGACTATTTTCCTTCGACCTTCAGCTCTCGTTGTGTTCAAGCATTTGCTCGTAATGATGGCGTACCGGCTGCTCGGGCTCTTTACTATTTTAATCAAAGTATTGAACACTCCACTGCATTCCCTTGGTGCTGTAAAAGTTACAAAATTTATGAGAAAGATTAAATTTCTTGTAAGTTATGCTTTTTTCTAAAATTGGCCGATTGATTTGCTGAGGGCCTTTAAAAAATCTAAGCTTCCTTCTTTTTATGATCGACTTCAGGCTTCCAATCGCTCACAAGCTGCTATTGCTGAGGAGATAGGGAGTCTAAGCCCAAAAATTCTCAGAGTGGAAGTGCGATTGGCAGCTTCTTGAGAGGCTTCAGCCAACGTCGAAGTAGAACTAGATAATCTCCAATAGGAAATGAACTTCATGAAAAGGATATGGCCGATTTGGCCAATGAACATACTTACTTGGAGGTCGTCCTGCCTCATCATCATCTTTGCTTGCCCGACTCTTCCAATTTATGGTTCATTATCGATGATCCAAGTGACTATTAAGATTTTTTCCCTTTTTACTTCTTATAATATGTATGTTGAGTCAACCGACCTCGTGACTCAGTTTTCATGTACTTTGCTCTTTTTAATGGACTGAATGGAACTGTTTCGCAAATTTTCTTGAATGTGTTTTACATTTGTGCGAATAAAAAAACTTTAACTATTTCATTTGGCAACATCCTTATATTATAATAGAATTAAAGCACTTTGCTAAGTTGTGATAATTTCCTCTCGAACAACTTGAAAGGTATGTAAAAAGTAAATACAAAAAAACTAAGAAAAGCGAAGTAAGGATAAACTAATAAGTGTTATTAAACATAGTAAATCTTGAGCCACTTATTATTTAGTGTAAAGGTTACATTGTCCTCAATCTTTGAGATCCCAAAGTAGCCTGATTTGTGTGCCTTCTGAACAACATAAGTTCCTTCATAATTAGCTTCAAACTTGGGTAGTGAGAGACCTCGAATGTGCCTTGTGCAAGCCTTCATCACTAAGCCTTAGAACTTTTCAGCTTCACTAGTCAATTATAAGATCTAGACAGCTGCATTCTATATATTTGAAAGTTATTCCTCACATTATCTCTGTGTTCTTCGAGTGCTTCGAGTTGTACATGTCTACTATGAGGAAGCATTGCACTTCACAAGTTATATTGGGAATAAGGTATCTTTAACTCAACTGGAAGGATTGCTTCAGTTCCAAACACTATGAAAAAATGAGTGTATCCTGTAGGTTTCCCCTGTGTTGTTTTTTAATCCCATATAACCTCCGGTATCTTGTTATCCCAAGTCCCCAAAAAATCCTCCAGCATCTTTGCTGAGATATTCACCAAAGTCTTGTTGGTAGCGTTTGCCTTCCTGTTGCACTTCAGTTATGCCATAGTCGACTTATAATGGATAATAGAGTATTTCTATAAGCAACATCACTTCATTATTCACAAAGGGAATGCCTTTATCTGAGTGAAAGACCTTAGGAATTCCAAATCGACAGATGATGTACTCCTTCATAAATCGAGCAACCATCCTTATAGTAGCCTTCTTTAATAGTATAGCCTCTTCCCACTTAGTAAAGTACTCAATAGAAATAAGTATCCAGATCTTATCCCTAAAGGAGGGATTAATTTCCCTATTAGGTAGAACAACCAAGTGTGGAACAAGAAAGGAATAATGAGATAATGTAGGTCTATTGATGGGTCTTGGATCATATTCTCATTAAGTTGGCATGCCTTGCATTTTTGAAAAAACTTTGCAGAGTCTCTATCTATGTTGAGCCAAAAATATCCCAAAGTCATAAGTTGGTCATAGAGTTTTGCTCCCCCAATATGACCTGGTTCTTGAGCCTGTTTCATGACTCACTCTACTTTTTACAACCTAATGCACCTTAGAGGTTTATCGTGATAACCCCTTTGTTAGAGTTGATCATCTTAAGTATAGTATCTGGATATCATCATCTTTATCTACAGGCATGACTCCATCCACTAACATATCAATGTACGACTGCCTCCAATCAGATTATTATTCGATGAGGTTGCATTCGACAGCTTGGTAATACAACTAGCATTTTCCATAATCTCTTTGTAGCAACGCAACATCCTGCCTTATCATAGTCCAAAAGTAGCTTGCTCTTTGGATCATCCGGTACAAAGGGATTTATGTGGTCTCACAGTTATCTTCATGCACTTCTTTTAACCTTTTCTCAGCTTTTTCAGGGTCCACGCACCTGGACAGGTAACCCCCTTTATTTTTGTAATAAAAATTTCCTATAGTGAAAAAATATTATGCAAGGTCAACCAAACTTAGCGGTCCTTCCCCAGTTTCCAGCTATTTCCATATCTTTCCTCTCCAATCATTGCTATCTCAGTGGGTAGCATTTCACTTATAGTCGAGGGAGCGATCCTCTTAGTGATTCAAATCACTGTTTATTCCTATTCGAAGGAAATTTTTTGGGAAATTTTAGCATGGGCATTAACATGCCTGTTCATCGTTCTGTGGTGCTTAATTATCTTTACTTTATGAAACTGGACGAGCAACCTTTGTATAATTGTTCGGTAGGGTGCTAAACTAACGTGCTTTAGAGAATACTCGCCATATATCTATTTTACCACTAAGTTAGAATCTCCTTATATTATGAGTATCTGGATGCCCCTTCATAGAGCTTCTAATAACCCCTGCATAAGATCCTCATATTCAGTTTCATTATTCGAATAACTAAAGTCCAACTTGAAGGATAGTCGGACTTCCTCTCCCCCTTTGCTCAAGATCACTCCTTCTCCTCCTTTGCCTTAGGTTGGGATATAAAACTCCATACTCTATCCTTCTAAACTGGCCTCCAGGTACTTGTCTTTAAGTTCGTCATCTGGAATCTCTTTAATTAAAGTCCCAGATGGGAAAATGGCCAATAGATTTGCATAAGCTTGGATTTTGATGGCTCGAGGGACCAAGCACTTAAGATCATACTCTGAACGTATTAGAAACCATCTGTATGCTCTGCCTATTAGAAGAGTTCTATAAAGTAAAAACTTTATGGGATCACATCTAGTTACAATGTGAATTTTAAAGGAGAACATATAATGCCTAAGCTTTTATGAAACAAAACAAAGGTTGAACAATGCCTCTCAATACTAGGGATAAACAGTGCCTGAAATCCATGCAGATCCTGATTTGGATTTTGTCTTTCTTTCCCATAGGCACAATGATGGATAGCTAAATAGGATGCTAGATAGGAATAATAAAACCTATTGTGAGAAACTTTTAGTCTTCCTGCTTGTTCATCAGATCCATCTCAGCTTTGTAAGTTTGAGTAACTTGTTTCACTAGGATGGATGAGGGTAATACATTCAACTTGTGTAAGCTCAGATCCTTATCAACTCTTGGAATCTTGATGTATTTCCATGTGTATACATATTTGAATTCTTGAAGCAGTTTAACTAGCCCTTCCCTCGATGTACCATCATGGTCCTACAAGATAAAGATCGACCTAGGATCATCACCTTCCTCTGCCAAATTTATCTTTTTTAGTTCTTGCACTTGTGATCTTGGTCTGTCTTTCATACATTCAGGCTCTTCTTCCACCTTTTCCACGAACTCCGGAACGTTGAAATTGTCGATCATCAGACACTGTCCTTGGTTATCCACCAGAAACACTCATAGACCGAGTCACCCTTATTATCCAGGGTTTCATCTGCCCGATCACACCTTTAGAGTTTATAAATGATCATGCCATTAGGAAAAACAACTCTTTTGCACTGACAAAGATTTTCCTCCCAGTGCGATCTTTTGCGGCTATTTTCCTCCAACTCTTTTACGGAGAACCTGCTGAGCACACTTTATCACTGGACTTGATTTTCGATTGAATCGATGTGTGGATTCATCCAATCATGTAATTGTCTAGAGAAACTAGGTGACCTTACTACCTCCTGAATAACCTCTTTCTCCTTATAGGCCACCACTGGTCGAGCAGGTGCACGTACCCTTTCACGAGCACTGGGAACTCTAGTTCCCCCAGTGTATCTTATAAGCATGGTAGCTTCTTTAGCCAACTCTGTATAGAAGGAAGCATATACCAAATGAGTTTCCTTCTATGTGAATGGATTCTTGGATGCTCGAATGACTAGCTCCTTACCTTTGACATTTTCCTTGGCACATTGATAATAGGTGGAAGGCACCAATCCATGGTTATGCATCCATACCCTTCTTACCAGCAGCCAATATGATGGTTCTCAATCCATTATGTGGAACTTAATATGGAAAGTGATATTCCCCATTATGAACCCCATATTAACATATCCAATGGACTTGGAAGATTTATTGTCGTATCCTGAGATAGATGATGGATTTTGTAGAACCCTTATCTCAGACAAACCACAAGAATAAAAGGACCCAATGGACATGATATTGATGGAGGCTCCCCCAACCAGAAAAACATGATTAAAGGTGTAACCATTCACACTAGCTATAATATAGAGTGGTTTGTTATGAGGATACCTGGCCGATTTATCAACTTCTAAAAATATCAGCTCTAAGAGGTACCTTCATACTAACTTGCCCATAGGCCCTCTCCACTTTAGGTTTGGTGCTATGTTTTTCTTGGTAATCTCCAAGATAGCTCGCATAACCTCCAGCCGTGAGTGCTCGGGTAACCCCACTTAGTCAAAGAACCAGCCAAACTTTTACGACTGTGCAACTATGGCACACACTACCCAGGGATCAACCTGATCTTCCTCCAGCTCGTATACATCTTCTACAACTCTAAAGTAAGACTCATCATACACTATCATAACATTCACCATTTCTAGCGAGCAAGCCTCCATCTACCTGTTTAAATATTCAACAGGATCCTATTTATCTTCTACCTCATCTTTTAGTGTTAATTGGGACATCTCAAACATACATTCCTCGAGTTATTCATCAAAATCTTCACTGGAGGACATTATTCTCTCATTACCTGCTTTACTTCTTAGTCAAAAGCTCTATCCATGTGTGCCCCATGTGATGGCAAAGGATTATCATTCACATTGGCTTGGGGAAACTGAATGTCCCCTTTCTTAATGTGCAGATCAATCAATCTTCTCAGTGAGAAACACGATTTAGTTGGGTGGCCCCCTTGATATGGACTATATAAAACTTCAGGTTATTCCTATCTTCTCGAGGTGATATAATACCATTGATAGGACTTTAAACCTTATCACGGACCATGTGGTCATAGGTATCTAGAGCCAGCTCCGACGTGCAAGGTTGCTCAGGAGGATCATCTTTGACATCAAATCATCTCTTATTGTCCCTATTTTTTCTTCCTTGATTCCCTCCTTCTTGCCCTCTATCTCATCGTCTGTGTAGTTTTACCTCGGGGGTATTCCCCTCCTTGAACTGACTGATGGTCTTAACAATGAACCTGCTAAAGTGGGTGGAGGTGGTAGAGGTTTCACAACCAAGGTAATGTTCCTCGCTGCTTTCAGGAATGGTACTAAGGTAACCTCTCACGTGTCATTTATTAGATGACATATGTATTCAGGCAACAAGCCCTCTGCACAAACTTTCAAGAGTTTTTTTTCTCGCATTTCCTCTCTCACATCTAGAGAGCGCTCGCTAAACCTCCTGATGTAAGTTACAACATCTTCACGTGGCTTTTGTTTTTTTCAGGACAAGTGTATCAATGTGAACTCATCTTCTACTAGGAAGAAATTCTGTATGAACAGTACGTGAAGATCTTCCCAGGAGGCCACACTCCCTAACATTAAGTGCGAATACCATGTGTAAGATTTATCATTTATAGATTTTGAGAACTCTCTTAACCTCAGCTTTTTATCATTGCAGTGGGCCATGAGGCTCTCAAGAAACCTTTTCACGAGCTCTTTGTGGTTTCCCCCTTTTCTTGTGTATTTTTCAAAAATCGGTGGAATATACCCAACTGGTTAGGGCCCATTATTATACTATTTAGGTTACAGAGTATGGAAATCATCATACACTCAAGAATATTCTCCTCCATCTTTATTTGGTGCTAATAGTTTTAGAACCTCCTTATTCACTTCCTCCATACTAGGAGGAGTGGAACTAGTTTGCACCAGGACCACCACCGCAGGTGCCGTTAGCGCGATGAGCATACTGTCCCCTGAACAAGTGTTAGTAGTTATGATTGGTGCAACAGCGGTACCAATAATAACTTGCAGTCACTCCCATAATAGAGATGGTAATATTTGGTTGTGCTATGGTAGGAACGACATTGTTGATCA
Source organism: Sambucus nigra (assembly GCA_949130495.1). Taxonomy (NCBI): domain Eukaryota; kingdom Viridiplantae; phylum Streptophyta; class Magnoliopsida; order Dipsacales; family Adoxaceae; genus Sambucus; species Sambucus nigra. The sequence continues at coordinate 299,994,063 of OX422207.1, read as the reverse complement.
CAGCCGGAGCAACCCCTCCCGTGAGAATGTGAGATTTTAAGACTTCCAGTGGTGTTGTAATAGAGCTAGATCCTCCCATGACTCCCAACACCGCCTGAGCGCCCGAAGTCTTAATGAACTCAGTGAACAGACTCATTATCCTTACCATTTAAGCCAGGCCTACTCCGTCCGCCATTCAGGTTATGCCAGTCATGCCCGTACTAGGCACGCTAGGATCTTCCCGTGCCACTCTTACCCCTTTCAAAAATATAGCGAGGTTCACTTCTTCCTCATGTTGAAAAGTGTCAAAGTCTATGTTCTTGGCTATGTAATCATCTGTCATCTTTCAAAAGAGAATACCCCCCAACGGAGTCACCAAATATGAGATGTGGGTTCTTGAAACACAATTAGTATTAAGAAAGGTGTAACCCCTTATAAGGATGACGATTAGTTCCAAAGAACAATCACAAGTGACAATAAATACAAGTCAAAGACAAATAATATTAAATAGCAAAACTTGTATTAAATGATGGTCTTTATAACATAAATTCTCTTGAAATGAAATAAATAAAAAGAACCCCATAAGCAACTTGATTGGAGGGAGAATGAACAAGCACCCTTAGCACAATAATGGCAAGGCAGCAACCTCAAGCGCAATAAATGCTAAGTGATGGTATTAATGGAGGTAAGAGGCTAATCACACAATGATGGTCTCACAGCAAACTCTCATGTCTAGAGAAATCTCAACAACAATTCTAGATTCAAATTTCCGTCCCTTGGAAATATTCCACCGGGGTATTTATATGAGAACAAGGTCACTCGAGTGACCTTGTTGGTATTAAATGCGACTGAACACAATTAAGGCTAAATGTGTGATGTCGTTAATGCTAAAGATAGTGCATTAAATGCACAAGATATGATATTTTGGTGGAAAACAATTCAGTCTTATCACAGGTCTTGTGGCATTAATTATGATGGGACGAGGCAACCCAAAGGTTCATCCTAAGATGGCTAAAAGGATAATCTCATTAAATAAGCTGGCCATCTTAGGAATAAACTCACTCAAGTGATATTTCCTCAAGTTCGTAAAATGTCAAATACCATGTCGTTATAAAAGCTAGTGAACAATAATGTGTATGCGATGTGCTGTCTCATCAATCAAAGGTGGTCCTTAGAACAAATGTTGATCGACTGATGGTTTCTCAAACAACTTATGAAGTATTTGTAATGTATTAAAGGCTATCTTTGGATAACTATTAAAATTGATGTCCCTCAAGGGAGGTCCCCCAGGAGATGGTATCTCGAACATCTATTTAACTGTATTTGTACAAACCAAGGTTTTGCCTAATTGCACTAAAGGGGTAGGTATTGCTTTTCCAACGTTGCCTTGCTTTCAATCCTCTAAACCAAATCCCTGCAAGGTTCCTAGAATGAGGTTATTCGATAGAGCATGTGATCTCTACCACGCCATGCCAGTTATGTTCCCTTGAGGGTACCGATCAACCTCATAACATTACAAAGTAAACATAGTAATTACAAGGAAAGTCAAATACAAGTACATCGTAATCCTTGTTATAAATACATTATCCCTCGATTGAGCTTGATATTTATGGGAGGTACTTTGAGAAACTTTATTCTTTGATCCATCATTAATCCTTTGTATGGTGTAGGATTATCCTTGCTAATCAACCTTAGACTTGGACCTCCCCCTACACATGTATGTCTGATATTGAAAGAGGCTACATCGGGGGATATATGGCCAACACATTTAAGTTTTTTTTACATATATAAACTACAGAAGAGTTATACAACACATGAACTCCAGAAGATCTAAGCTAGTAAAGTCAAATGCAACCAATAAAGTGACATGTTCACCCATCTTTACTAAATTTTAGCTTTGAAAGAAAAATAAAATTGAAGTAATGACCTATCAAATTTATTCACCAAGTCAGAGAAACATTTTAGAAGGTTGTTTACTGGATAGAAATGCCATAATTAAGGGGGGAATTTTATGAGGGGATAATCAAAGAACATAATATTTATGGACATATGCACACTTTCCCATTGGGTTTTCAGGTTAAAGGTTTGTTGGGGAAGAAAGTGTCTCCAACATCAATTCAATGATCATAAAAGTTGTACTCTTTTTACTTCACTTTGGTTGTTTCCCACTGGGTTTTCCTTAGAAATTTTTTAAGAATTCAACAATCATTGAATGGTGAAAATAGTGTACATCCAAGGGGGAGTGTTATAAAATGAATATTTTATGTGGATGTCCACACATATTCATTGTATATATCTCTTAGATACCATACTTTATATTACGAATAGGAATGATAACCATTGAGTATATACAAAATAATGAAATGAAAAGATATCTCCCTCTAAATTCTCTCCATGTCCCCTTTATTTTACAACAACCTTAAAACTTTTCAACCACTATATATATATATATATATATATATATATATATATATATAAGATTAGTATAACTCTTCTTGTCTTTTTACAATCATCATAAGGCTAAATTGTCCAACTCAAAGTTTTGAGTAAATTATAAACCTTAAATACTGCATTGTATTTATAATGGATGTGAATTTTTAGGTTAAGATCATTAAATTAACCAACTTTGTATGTATTATGTTTGAACTGTCATGCCAATACACAAAAGGTGATTTTTTGCCTAAAGTCTAAAAAGACCTCCAAAAGATCCGCCTAAATGATTCGACTTCCACACATTTCTCCGTAGGTTCACTGTAATGAAACTATGCTTCGTTTTTGTGAACGTGACACGGAGCAGGTCACGAGATTTGTAAGGAAAAATTTGGATAAAGTCAATTTGTATTTTTTTTTGTCTTATACAGTGTTTGGACAAAACCTTTAAGTCATATGATATGACTTGAGTTTGTTGACCTTTCAAGCCTACAAAGTGTTCATTTAAAGACGTAGCGACAAAGTTTCAAAGATTGCATTCATCATGCCGTATTTCATGCCACACTTCGTCTTTATGTTTCGAGGATCTTTCAGGTATGAATGCACATATGTTTTGATCCTTGAAACTTAATACTGGGTGCTTATTTTTATAAAAAGTTAGAGGCTTGTTTTTAAAAGATTATATTTTATTTTTAAGTCCTTCGACGACTTTATAGTCTTTATTTGAATGGAGAATGTGCTATTTTTTCAAATGACCTTAAAATGAACATCAAATGAGCTTTCTCTGTTAGCAAATCAAATTTCATTTTAAGCTCATGACATATTGGTTCAAATGAAAGGTGTAGTTCGTTCGAACGAGTTTGGTTTTGATTCGAATGAGATATACTGTTTTGTTCAAATAAACTCGTATTTTATTGAAATGAGTTCTCGAAAATTATTCCGCCTAAAAAATTGTGTTTTCTATATAAAGATTTTTTGGTATTAGTTTTTAGAGAGTTTCAACAAAATTTAATTCCTATGTGTATCCAAAGTCCCCTAAACCCTAGTTCTATACCCAAGTGTTAAAATCCAAGTTTCATAACCATATATGCTTTGAGATCTTATTTGTGGGCACCAAAAAATTTATTCTCTTCATCTTATTGAGAATTGTTTCATGCGGTGGATTACATACATAATTTTTTGTTTGCACACAGTGGAATCAGTGGCGTGGTGTCATGATGGAAAAACTTTGCGTCCGGGTTCTAGATTCACAGATGATTAGCGAGACTTATCGGTGGACACCTAGGCATGTATGGAATCACACGTTTTGGGAATGTTTCAGTAGAATTTATGTGACACTAGAATAACTTTGAAGGAATGAAAAGCGTCAAATCTTGCAAGGGCGTCAAGTCCGTGTTGTAAGTCTTTGTTGTATCCATACTTAGTGGACTTTGCGTGGATGGGCCATCCGATTTTTTTCTTGTTATGGGTTTTCCTCATACATTGATGTGTTATAGAATTAATCTATTTTATCTTGCTATCACCTAGATACATTCTTTAGGAGAAAGATAAAATTAGTTAATTTAACATTTGTTTAAAGTTGGTGCAGAGTGTTATTTGGGGTAATTCTGTTTAAGTCTAATATTTAATTTGAAAAATTAAAAATTAACTTTTGTTTAGAACTTTTCAGGTATCCTCTAACTTCAAATTGGTATTAGAGCAATTACACTAAGTTATCATGTTAATCTGTGTTTTGTGTTGGTTTAGGATTGATTTCTCTCTCTCTCTCTCTCTCTCTCTCTCTCTCTCTCTCTCTCTCTCTCTCTCTGTCTATTTTTCTCGATGGATGGCCATCGTGATTAGTTGTCCGATGTTTTTAGTGATGACGATGGTTTTATATTCCATAGGATTTTAATGAGCTTCAAAGTCGTGCTAAAAAGGTAAATCGTTCAAATTTGAAGTTTGTGAAAAGAAAATTTGTGCTTTAAAACTGAAATTTAATTTTTACGAACTGCTCAAACTCAAAGAGATATCCTTAGTGAGAAGATCATGAACTTGAAATATGATTTTCAAAATTTATAAGTGACCAAGAATGAGAGTAGATCTAGAGTCCATGTTATAGAGAATGACTTAAAGGACTATAAAAGTTCTGAAACTATGGTTAATGAAAGTGTCATTGAGGATAATAATAAATTGATAAAAGTTTTTAGGGCACATGAGAAGACTCTTAGGGATAAGTTTGTTTACATTAAGGGGGAGCGAGATAACCTTTTTAGAATTATTAAAAATACAAAGAAGGAGTCTCTATCGTTTGAAGAGTCTAAATCTTTGCTTGAGTAATGGATTATAAAGTTAAAAGATTGTTTTAGAGACTCAATTAGTGTTGGTAATGGCTTTTATAATCCAAGTTATTCTGCTACTAAATTCAAGACCAACACTTTTTTAAGGGTGTTATCCGTTTCCAAGAACATTTGACAAGGTTAACCCATAGGTAACATTCCTCGTGTTTACATATATTTGCATTGTGGTGGGAAATGTCTCTTTATGTAATCTTGTTATGATCTTAGAAGAGGTCCTTTGAAGTCTAGATCTTATGTCACCATCGTTTCCAGATTCTAAGGCATTAGGTATTCATATATTTGGATTAAGAAATAATTTTTAGAGGCATTGAATGTTATACTTTTTGATTCTGGCATGCTATAATATGATTCTTCTCATGCTATATTTATTTATTAGTTGTGATTGCATGTTTTAATAGACTAGCATTTGTGCTTCATATTATATGCTATTACTAGTTGTATGATATTTATTTTTTACATTTTGATATTTGCATTTTGGGACGTATTGAAAAAATGCAAAAACATTTTTGTCTATCTTTTGAGATTTGTTTTCATATGGTGTCTTTTGAAAAATTGTTTAAAACCTCAAAATGATTTTTATTTACGTGTAGTCTGATTTTACACATTTTGTGTTGCATATCGGTGTGCATGAATCACTTCATTTCATATATCCATATGGCTAGCACATTTGATTATGATTTTCAATGCTATTTGAGGCTAAATCTTTGTTTGATAAAGTTTCGTAGTCAAATAGAAGTCGTTGGAAATCTTTAAGTGATTGGGTCATAATTCATATATTTCAAGTTTACTCCCCTTCACTCCATTCCACATGTATAAACACATTGATACTATGCTCGTATGTAAAGCTTATTGTGTTTTGTGTATTTTATGGTGTTTATACTTATATATATGCTTGTGTGTCATTGGTATATTTTGTATATGTATATGTATGGTATGATTCGTTTTTGAGTCTTTGCATTTTCATTTAATCCTTGTTTGCCATGTGCTTTATCTTTGGATAAAATTGGTATAATATATGATCATATTGGCACCTCTTGTTGCTTGTTTAAATCGGTATCTCTTGACTTATTATGTATTCAAGTTGATATCTTTTTTGTATCAATATTGGTATTAGTTGATTATTATTTGGATTATTTGTGCTTGTCTTTTCATGTTGTATTTATTCCACTTCACATCATCGCATGGTGTTATTCTTTCCTCTACATTTTGTATTGATATCACATGTTCTCACATTTTGGGGGAGATATGGTTTATGGGGGTGAAATAGTTTTTTATGCATTCTTTCTTTGCCTATTACTGAACAAAAAGGAGGAGAAATGGTATCTTTCTCTATAATGTTACGGAGAGATATTTATCTTATAGGGAGACATCTTACCTTGGTGGGAATCATTAGACATATGGGTTTAATTTTATGCAAAGTAATATTGTTTATTGTGACACCACTTCATATTTTGACATTTGAGGTGGCCAATCTCCGCAGCCAACCTAAGCTGGGTATTAGAATTAAAATATCATTCTTAACATGTGACAGAAATATGAGACATTAATATTTTTTCCCACAAGATATAATCCAAAATTTAATCCAACGAATATAACATTCACTCAAGAAATTCCATCACTATGTTAACTCTAATATAAAACTCAACTCCAAAAGATAAATTAATACTTAAATGAATAATCCAACTAAAACTCCCAACTTAAAAACCATGAACAACCATGGAACCCAATTGCCCACTAAATCCATAAACAATTATCTCATATATAAAATGACTGAAATAAACTAAAATACTAAATTAGTAAAATAGTACTCTAACCGCATTCCACAAATATCTAGTCAATCCTATGCACCTACCCCAACAATTATATCTGAAATATTAGTCAACACAATGGGTCAGAACTCACCTTATGAACAATAACTACTCCTCCCAATTAGAATCCATGAATCCAAACATAAGCATCATATGTGATAATTATTACAATAGACTATTTTAAATTAGATGATATAAGAATATGTGAGTAAAGTAAAACAATACTAACTACCCACATAACTAATCCACCCCATTATTAAAGCCCAATTGTGTTTTACAACAGTGAATTAGATCTAAAACTTTATCTTACACAATTTAATTATTAAATTATTCTTATTTGTGCGACGCCACTATAGACATTCAATATTTCTACTGGTTCTATACATACTCATGGTGCGCTTAAGTCTCAACACATCAAACACATTCCCATCACTATAGCTAATCGGTCCAATTTTTTTAGCCCTAAACATACTCGTGATGTTCTATGCATGACACATCACTATAGACAGTCAACCCAATTATTGTTGTCCCCGCACATACTCATGATGCCTACAAACAACCACGTCGCTTTAGCTAGTCAACCCAATTATCATTTTCCCAACACATACTCATGACATAAATTCATTTTAATACCCACTTATTATCTTTGGCATTAACTATTATACTCTGTCAATTTCTCTTTATTCTTAATTAGCCTCACCCTATTATACTCCGTCATTTTAATCCCAACATTTTAGCAGTGTATAAATATTAACACGAACAATATCCACGTAAATTATATGTTTAATTTAACAATACAATTCTCCATTTAATACTATGATTTCAATTTCATTAAAATACATCCATCTAATCATGTAATAATCAAGTTCTACTTAATAGTCACGAAAGTTGTAAAATTCCATAATTTCGATCCGAGTGATATTTTAACAATTCAACACATAACCCAAATCAAATATGCATATTAATAATGTAACATAAAAATTAAGTTCGTTCTACAAGATACACACCAATAACAAAATTTTACGAGCCAAAACATTATTCCAATTTCGTATTTTAATTCTAACATGCGATTCGTCCCACAAATCTACCGTAACCCAATACACTAATATAAGCATGAGATGTTTCGAGTGTTGAATTATATTTTTAGATTGAATTAAAATAGTCCCGAGTTTTCTTTCACTTTGTCTATTTAATCTTCCTAATTACTTTTTAGAAAACATGATTAATTAATGGTTAGGTAACATTTAAAACATACAAAACTTAATAAGAACAATAAATTTTTTCATACTTGATAAGAAGTCACCTCGAAAATCTTATTACATGGTTATGATCCTCTCGCAAAAATAACAAAGATTTGTTCTTGAGAAAACTTAATTTAAATATTCAAAACTTGTTTTTAATGGGGGTTTAGATTTTGTAGAAGAGAGAGAAGAAAACTTGGGAGGCTATTGCTTTTTGCAATGATCTAAAAGTGTTTAAAAAGTCTAAACCCCTATCCTTTTAATAGAACAAAAACATAAGAGCTTGAAACTAGCAAAAACACTTAAAAAGAGGCCAGCTCGCCACATCTGGCCCACGCCGAATCGATTTTCCCCGAGGGCCAAATCGATTCCCCTCTGTTTGGTCGACATAAAAGAAAATTTGAATTTTTTTAATTTTGTTCCCGATTTCAAATTCGATTAAAACCTTATTTCTCATATATCAAAACCAATATTTTTAAATCCTAAAAAAACAATTATGACTAATAAAAATATTTTTTTGATTTTTGATTTATGAAAAGATATTTTATGGTTAAAAAATCACGGGGTATTACATTTATGTATTCTCTTTGCATTTGAAGGAATGTTCAAGTGTACAGGTTTGCAACACGCGACAAATTTTACAAGCGAATACATATTCTCAGAGTATGTGTCTATCAAGTCTGTACTTTTTCCTTTTAGGGTTGAGGATTGAGTCTTTTAGATGCATTTGATGGTTTATAAATTTTTATTTTGTGTTTTATCCTTGAATAGCCAAAGGGAGAGATTTATAAGGATAAATTTTTGATGAGTCAATTTGTATGTATTTGGGCCTATTTGATATTTGGAAAAAATGTTTGATTCATAGGTTAGGACTTGAGTGTGTTGACCTTTAAATCCTAGATCTAGATGCATAGTTTTAGATATTGCATTCATTGTGTTGTGTTTCATGCCTCGTTTCATCTTCAGGTTCAAAGAATCTCTCAGATATGAATACACATATATTTTTATCCTTGGAACTGAATCCTTGGTGTTAATTTTTATAAAAGTTTGAGGGATTGTTTAAAAGATTTTCAAAGAAACTTAATTTAATTTATTATTTTTAAGTCGTTCGAATAACTTTATAGTCTTCATTCAAACGAGAATGTGTTGTTCATTCAAACTACCATCAAACGAACATCGAACGAGATTTTTCTGTTAATAGAATTAATTTCATTTGAAGCTCGTTAAATATTGGTTCAAATGAGACAAGATGTTCGTTCGAACAAGTTTGGTTTTGATTCGAACGAGATATACTGTTTCATTTGAACAAACTCCTATTTTTGTTCGAATGGGTTCCCAAAATATGTTCATCTATGACAATCATATTTTCTATATAATGGGGTTCTGGCATCAGGTTCTAAAGAGATTTTGGCGCAATTCAATTCCTATATATATCCAAAGTCTCCCAAACCATAGTTTTACTCCCAAGTGTTTAATATCCAAGTTTCCTAATCATATATGCTTCGAAATCTTGTTTGTGGACACTAAGAACTTTATTCTCTTCATCTTGTTGACAATTGTTTAATGCGCTGAATTTCCTACCCGATTTGTTATTTACATACAGTGGAATTAATGGTGTAAAATGGTGCGTCAGATCAATAAAGGGGACTTTTACATGGCACTAGACAAAGGTTTGAGCAACGAAGAGTGTCAAAGCTTATAAGGGTATTGAGTCTGTGTTGTATGTCTTCTGTTGTGTCCTTTGTAATTCCATACTTATTAAACTTTGCGTGGTTGAGCCATGCAATGTTTTTCCTGTTATAGTTTTTTATCGTACATCAATGTGTTGTGTGGATTAAACTTTTTTATTTTTCTATCACCTAGATGAATGCTTTAGGATAAGGATAAAATTAGTTAATATGTTTAATACAACATGTTTAAAATTGGCACAAAGTGTTATTTGAGAAAATTTAGTTTAATTTTAATATTTAATTTAAAAAGATTAAAAGTTGACTTTTGTTTAGATCTTTCCGTATATCATAAAACTTCAAGACTTCGAGAGTGCATATTGCGTACTGAAATGGATACCCACCAAAAATTATTTTATCACAACTAAATGCCTATGTTGTAATATTTGTTAAATTTTTATCAACCAATACAAAATTTATTATTGTTTAAGCTTGTGGGTTATAAAAGGTGCGGTAAAGGTAAATAAAAAGTAACATCGGATGTAGGAGGAGAAAAATCCACTAACAGGAAAAATCTTGGGCCAATGCAATAATATCACTAAAAATTTGGTAAAGACCTATAAAGGGGACTAATGACTAACACTTTTTCTGCACTACTCACACCTCACTCTTTTTCCACCAATCCGTAGCAAGCCGGAGACCTCTATACACTGATAGAATTTCTCGACATATCTTATGTATTGATACACGTCAATAATCCTGCACAAGCTTTGTCGTCAAACTTGGAGTTCAAAAATAATTTGAACTCGAAAAGTGGCTTAAAGATCACAATACTATTGTTGGGAAAAACACCCTAAAGATCATGAAGTTAATGGACTCCATAATTTGATGAGAAATGCAATTGGAAACACGATAAGCACAACCTTTAGTGGATTAATTAAGAAAAATGCCTACATTACACTTAGAGTCAAGCTTAGTTAAGTATTTTCTATCCTTGAGTATATAACATTTTCTTTCGAAAGCACTAAAGTGATTGGGTGTGGGATTTTTCACTTTTTAAATCTCATAAGGGGTTTGGTTGGTAACGTACCTCCCATAGATTTGGTTAGCGGTATAACGAGCTATATAAAATTTTTTCGCCCAAAATATCGTAGTAATTTTTTTCCAATAAACATTTATTTATCAATCTCTTGAATGGTTTTATTCATATATCAATCTCTTGAATGGTTTTATTATTTATTTTAACTATTCAATTTTTTTAAGGCATCTTGGGAGATGAAAACTTATGGTGTATTCAAACTTCACTACACCACTTCGGTATACTCGTTCCTTCAAATTATTTCCCATGATCATTACATATTTTAATAAAGATGAATGACTTTTTGTTTGAAGTTATTTAAACTTGGGAATAAATAATTCCTTAACTTCGGACTTATTACGTAAAAATCCTATAAAAGTGAATCTAGAGAAGTCATTTACAATCATAAGGACATAACGTCCACCACCTATGCTCTTCGTATGCATTGTACCCATAAGGTGTCTATGTAATACTTATAGTACATGTGAGGTAGAAAAACATTCAATTTCCTTTGTGGTTTATGGATTTGTTTTCCCATTTAACAAGTACCACACACATGCGAAGAAATTCACTCTAAAGGAGGTTATGAATAAGTTCATTTCTAGCAACTCGACTAAGATCTCTAAAGTTCACGTGACCTAGACTCTTATACCAAAGATCTGCCACATGTTCCTTACCATTATTGTAAAGAACACTAAGAGATATATTGATAATGTAATAATTCTTCGTGGTCTTAGTGCCTTTTATAATACCTTTAGGATTAAGACTATTACATTCCATGTTTGTAAAAAGCATATTGTGATGATCTACGCACATTTGACTTATGCTAAACAAGTTAGCCTCCATGTTTGTAAAAATTCTTTATTTTCGTTCATACGTACACTATAAAAGTACCATTATGAGTCATGTTGGGCAACAAAGGCCATGTTAGTAACAAGAAATTTTCCATTTTAGTCCAAGTCATTTTAATCTTGACATTCTTCCGTAAATCTTTTGAACTAGTGTCACCAACTATAGATTTTGAAAATTTTCAATTTGTGATAAAATAGTTTTAGATTTGACAAGGAGGGAATTAAAATTACACCTTAAGGAAGAAACATAATCGAAGTATTTTGAAGTATTTTTCATTAAAAACTTTGAAGTATTTTTCTTCTCATGGGACGAAGAAGAATCTTTAGGCATGTGAGTATTTTGAGAAGATTTCACAAAATTTACTTTGTCCACAAATTTAGATTTTACTTGAGTTTTATCAAGGCCAATGCCACGTTTGTCACGAGAAGATTGTGTATGTGATATAAGCATTTTCCCCAAATTCTTTTATTAATCTTCGTTAACTTTCAAATTCTTGGAGGAGATTAAATCAATATCAAGAGTGGTAATTTTATCATTTAAAGAGTAATTAGAACCTTTTCATTACATTAACTCACATTTAATCACTTCTCTTTATGAAGATGCTAGACTCAAAGGGACCCCTTAATTTTCAAAAAAGCATTTTCTTATTCACTTTTCATAAGTTTAATGAAAGTTTTCAACAACTTTTCTCTAGTCTAGAATTTTCAGATAAAAATCTATCATAAGCGTGTTTAAGGTTACTATCTTCATAACTTGTGGAATCATAATTATAATATCTGAAGAAGAAAGTATCAATCTTTGTAGAACATTTATCATTAGTAGAAGAAGATTGACATAACCCTTTATCACTTAATTAAATACAAGAGACAAAATCGTGGGTAGGTTAAAATTATCCTAAAAAATATTTGTACTTCTAAACATAATATTTTCTCTATTGTAACACACGTATGATCTTCCTCTAGGTTTTTCAGCCTTAGCAAAAAAGGATCAACTTTAAATATCCGTTCATAATGCATATTACGTACTGAAATGGATACCCCTAAAAATTATTTTAGCACACCTAAAAGTCTATGTTTAAATATTCACCAAAGTTTTATGAACCAAAATAAATTTTAATCTTGTTAAAGCACGTGGGTGGTAAAAGATTCAAAAAAGGAAAATAAAAACATAAAACTGGATGTCGAGGAGAAAAAATACCACTAACGGATAAAACCTCGGGTCAATGCAACAATATCGCTAAAAACTTAGTAAATACTTATGGAGGGACTAACGACTAACACTACTTCCCCTCTAACTCACACGTCACACTTTTTCCACCACTTAGTCAAAAACCAAAGATCTCTATATGCTGATAGAAGTTCTTAACATCTCTTATGTCTTAACACATGTAAAAAATGTTTCATAAGCCTTCATCTTCAAACTTGGAGTTCACAATGATTTGAACCCAAAAAATATTCCCAAATATCATAATACTCTTGTTAGGAGGAAGATCCTAAATTGTATGGAAAAGTTGGTTTTTGAAATTTGGCTCTTGGTAAAATCTCCGTCTTGTTTAATATTAATCAAACTTAAGAAAGAGAGGTGACTAATGCAAAGAAGAGAAGAAGTAAAACTATGAACTGAATTTGGAAAATGGGTTCCTAATTTTTCAAAAGCATGTTCCTATCTTCTTAGAGAAGAAGAAGATGTTTAAAACGTAAGTTTTACACACACAAAAGTTTTTAGGAAGATGTAAAAGTTTTGTAAAAATATGTGACATGAGTGTAGGTCTTCTCTAATATAACTTTTATCCAAGGTGTGATCAAAGAGTTATGAGGATCATAAAATTGGCTTCAAACTATTGAACGTTGATAAAGCTTTGCAGAGACGTAAAACTAAAAACCCAAAGTGTTTTGAAAAATTGGCATAAGATAACTACCTATGTGGGAACTAATGAGTATGTGAATACTCTTACAGACTTAATAGGGTTCTAGGATATTTTATTGAATTCTAGGTGTTCCCAATGAACGTTATTCATTGTAGTGATGGCCCTTCGTGTAACTAACCTACATAAACCAAGATTGTGGTAAAATTAAGTGTTTTTTGCCTTAGAAGTTTCAAGGACTTAGCTAGAAATTTATATCTTTTTTGAATCAAATCCCTAAGAATTCATCATTTTTTATTTCTTGAAAGAAGTTTTTAAATAATTGATAAAGGGGAAAATACATAACGTATACTCACCCAATGATTTAATTAAATATATAAATCTTACTCCCATGAGTGAAAAGTCATCTAGGTGCATTACCTTTATCCTAAATTATGATCATATATCACCTTAGAGAATGAAATAATCATATATTTGATATTGAATGTTGGTGAAGATTTATGAAGATATTAAGACCAAGTTGCAAACGGTGTTTTCGAAATGGGAATAAGACAATCTATCTAGGGAGGTAACACGAGTATGTTAGTACTGTTACAATCTCACCCTTTTTATGTTTTATGATAAGAAACACAAACCAAAAAGAATACAAGATATGAAATTAAATCTATCACCTATGACATAAAATGCTCGTCTAAAGACAAACATGATAATAATTACATTGTGAGAATCTCTAAACTACATGGCACTTCTTCAACACTTGTAAGGAGATCCTGTGATATAATTTCCTAGAAACAAACTCATTCAAATTCCGACGTGTTAATAAAAATATAATATATATATATATATATATGTATGTGTGTGTGTGTCCATCTTGAGGGTCGCCCACGAAGTGGGTCGAGGGGAAAATCCTCTCTTATCCCTCGCTTGCCATTGGCGAGCTTCCAAGGACATGAACTAGTCGTCGTCAAGGGTGTGTGTGAAAGTTTAGATATTAGAGTCGCCAACCTATTTTAATCAAAATAAGAAAAATAGGTATCCATATCCGATGAGACAACACAAAAGACTACTGATGAATATAGAACCAAGTAAATCACTGGCTTGGGGAAGAAGTTATGAAATGGGAAGGTGATCGATACTCATTCTACCCTTTCGGTCTCTCATGGTGTCACACCCTGATTTTGTATGAATGCACAAGAGAGCATATATAAAGCAATAAATTAAAATTAGGGCGAAAAATAAAATTGTATTCATTATGAAAATTGTACGCATAGTGTATTTCCACCGCAGGGGTGAATTACATTTATTGGACACGAACTATGAAGTAGAAAATTGAAAAATGTCACTCCTTGCTCCCATCTGGTTTATTCTCTACCCACACAATCAAGCATGTAAACAGGTGACTGGTATTTGTCTCTAAAGGGGAAGAGATATTATCCTCTTTTTACTGGGTTCTCTGGAGGAAAAAGGAATTAGTACAAATACGCTAAGCAAGCTTTACCAATTCTATAACAAATATATGTATAGATGAGAGTAGGAGCATGTATAGAATTCAGTGTTTGTATAGAAACACTAAATATGTAAAGTTGATGATCCCATATTTATTAATTTTTTAAGGTTTACATGAGAAAATAAAGGATCTTTGAACTAATAATCCCATACTTACCATCTCACTAGGGTGGTATAGAAATAAGTAAGCCATCAGTAAATAAAAATCCAAAAGCTTTGGATAATAACTGGCAAGGAAAATAATTAATAAAGTGGCACTCATACATATGTAGCAATAAAATCGACTCTCAACATCAGAGACCATAAGGAAAGTAGAAAAATTATGCGGGGATAACACGACCATCTACCCCCTAGTTATTATTGATGCTTTTGCAATAAGAATAATGCAAAAAAGTGCAGGGTAAACTGAATCACTACAACGAATTGTTACGATATCATTTATTAGAGAGAAGGGCTAAATTTGATCTGAATGATCATAATTAAAATATCAGTTGATATAACAACATACGAGTATGGTAATTTCTACACATACTTAGAATCAAGTTTGGCTATCACTAAATGATATCAATAATATTTATTAAATACGCAATTTTTTTTTTATTAAATAGGTAAAAAAACCTTTTTTCTATGTATTTCAAACTACTTATGGGTCAAAAGAGGATATCGGGAGGAGATGGTACCTGATTCTCTATATATAACGTTTGGGTATATAAGCATTTGTTATAATTGGGGATGGTTTGGTTAGTTTATACAGAAAAAACTGTACCACTTAAGGTTCTGGGGGTTTAATTATAAATAACTTGGGACTTTAAAATCTTAGAATTAAGGTTATATTTTAACTTTGGTGTAAGAAAATTTTTGTCTTAAAATATTTTGAAGTACTTATGGGCAAAGTTTGGAGTTCAAATTTATAAGTTGAAAAAGTTAAGGAGTCAAATTGTAATTTAGGAAAAATATTTCAAAGGTAAAACCTCATTTTTCCATAACTCAGGCTAGGCTCAACCAAACATGTCCTTACCTTATATCATTTTGAACGGAAAGATAAAATAAAAATATTGAAAGAGATTTCAAAATTTTTTGATTGGTCATGCGCCCGCAAGAGCGTGGTCAATGTTTCTGGTAAAAAACTTCATTTATACACCATTTGAGATGATTGACTTTGGGGTTTTAGATTTTTGACCTTGAATATCTCCTTCATTTATACACCATTTGAGATGATTTTTAAACAAATTCAACTAAAATTTCATAAGGAATCCAAATATATAGATTTTATGGATTGAAATGCACTATATTGTAAGTTCTACAACTGTGCATTTTGCCAAAATTTTGACTTAACATTGTGGTTTTCAAGAATATGATAGGGATTCTTTTGAACCTAGTTTGGTTTATGCTATGTGAAGGAGTAGTTTGATTTTTATTTCAAGGTTTGAGATGGATTATACAGGGAAAATTTGAGTTTTTCAGTTTTTGGTTCAAAAAACACTTTTGACAAATTAAAGCTTGTTGTGAAAATTCATGGGGTTTGATCATTACACTAGAGTTCATAAGATTCTAGTGAAGGTATTCATAGCTTCAAATCAGAGATATAAGCTTTATATTGAAATTCACCTTTAAAGCTCAAGCTTTAATGGTGTAGTTTCATATTTTTCGTATTCTACACTGTTTTACACGTAAAAGCTTCAATATTATGATTTCTCTAAGCATAATAATCACACATAAATCATTTGAAACTAAAAGAACCGAATATATTTCATAAAATCGCAGTGTACCTGTTTGGAGTGAATTTTCCAAGCTTTGAATATGCTTATTGTGTGTGTTTTAACTGATGAAAATGTTGGGTATATATAGTACTTCATTAGGGAATTCGATTGGTAGCTGGTGGAGGTGGATTTCAGGCAAAAATTCAAGGATTTCAATGTGAGTTTTAAAACTTCTCATGTTTGCATAATGCTAATATGTGTTATTATTGTCTTCTAGTGCTGATATGTTACATATGTGGACATAGGGTTATGTGAAAATAATCAAACTTTGGAGGGTGGTCCTTGTTTGGTAAAATATTAAGCTATATAGCCTTAAGAGTATGCTTTAAAGAAAGTTTAAGGGTATTTTTGTGATTTCAAAAAGTTTCAAAGGCTAAAATTTTAATTTTGTGTTAGTTGAAGTCTAGAGGATTAAATTGATATAAAGTTGAGGTTTATGGGTTAAGTATAAGTGAAGTTATGTTTGTTTGAATTATTTAGGGGCTAGTTTTCTATTATTAAGACTTTAGGGTGCTTAGGTTAATATTGTAAAGTTACAGGGTTTTAAGGGTAGTTTCATTATGTTTAGGGGACTTTTGAATTTAATATCATCATAAGGGTTTAAAATAAATACTTTAGGGACTTGGTTATCGATATGTTTGTTAATGAAAATTCTTAGGTATTATAGTCTACCTACCTAAAAAATATTCGTCATCGAATTTACCTTGGAAGAGATTAGGATATTGACCTTTTATAGTTTGTTCTGGTTCCCATGTGGATTTTTGTTGATTTTGATTTTCCCAAAGCACTTAGACTGAGGGGATTTCCTTGTTCATGTGATGTTTCACTTGGCGATCCAGAATTTGAATAGGACGTTGATGCGAGGGGAACTGAGCATCCATGTAGACACGCTGGTAATTGTAATCAACTCCCGACTGCGATGAAAAAACCTAAACTCTAACTGCACTCAAGTGGAGCACAACGATAAGTTCGGGTATCAAAAATCCACAGGGAGTGTTGGAAAAATTGTAATCGATTTATTACTTCTAAAATAAAAATGTAAAAGGTGATTGGTTTAAAATGGGAAAAATAAAAAGTTAAAACTAAACAAGAATTAATAAAACGAGAGTTATGGTCACATGCCCACTATGGGATAAACAACTCATAATTAGAATTTTTGTTCGAAGGCATTTAACCGAGCATATTTAATTCATTATAAACATCACACATGAAGGAATTTAATCCAAAAATGCGGGATAGAACATTTAATAAAAAATGGTCACACGTGGATTAAATTTAAAATATCACTTTAAACACTAATGTTGCGTGACAAAGAAAGTTAAACTCATAATATTCCAAGTTTAATACACGAGGTTTTAATTAAACGCAATTTTACAGAAAACCTAATTTTCGGAGCTCAAGATCCATTAATGGAGGAAACATGGCCCCAACCCTTAAACTAAGGATTAGACATGAATAAAACTAATTAAATAACTAATTATATAAAGCAAACAAGAAATAAATGAACAAAATAATTAACTAGGCATGTAAAGTATAGGCATAAATGAAATAAAGCATAAATAAGAGGTAGAAGATAATTAGTAGTAAAATACTTAGATAAATGGGCAAACACCCAATAGAAAAGGAGGAGAGGGTGGATCCCAACAATGAAACCATAGAAAAACTAAACTAAAATGAAAGATAAGATGAAACATATATTCTCTTCAAAAGAGAATGAAAAACTATATATACAAAACCCTAGTGGCAAACTAGTAATAAGAAAAACAGGGGAAAAGAAGGCCGAATCGATTCGGATGCCAAACCAAATCGATTCGAATAGGGGAAACTTCGAAGTTGCATAAAAGCGAATCGATTCAGCAGGAGGCCGAATTGATTCGGACTTGGAAAATTGAGCACTGCCACTAACCGAATCAATTTTCTATAGAGCCGAATCGATTCGGACCTACTTGTCCTGTTTTCTTCCCCTGTCTTGATTTATATGTAATTCTCTTCTGCTCAAAGTCCTTTAACTTATTCATTTGGACTCGGCTTCATGAACCGTCATTGGGCACATGAAGATGACTCAGAGGGCTTCAAATTCTGTGGAGACATTAGGCTAGAAAACCAAATGGTGAAATGACTAAAATTCCCTTGCGCGTGCGGTTGTTGACGGAATTTCCTCATAACACTACCAAACTTCATACCAAGCACCATAATACCTACAAAAGCTCAATTATACCTCATATAGCTTGTTAACATATAAAACGGAGTTTTTCTAGTTAACGAGAATAAATATAGGAATTAAAGTACCCGTGGGGGCTAAATTGCATAAGTATAAAGGGTTAATAAATGCAATATTTGTGCCGAATCACACCCCCTAACTTACACATTGCTTGTCGCTAGCAATGAAATAAGAAGCAAAAAAGAACTACAAGAAAACCAAAACATAGGAGATATTTACAAAAGAGATAAAATCCACTTTCGCGGGTAAACACTTGAATTAAGTATATGCAATAAGTCATTAAACCCCTAGTTTACCCTAGTGGACGAGTGTCGTCTCATGAGGGTTTTCAGGGATGAAACCCACAAACATCAATGTTTCCACAAAATATGCCCAAACAACCAAAAATACATGCTCAATAATAACAAAAAGGATTTTAACATGTTATTATCATAGTGAATGAATTCACTCCAAAGTCCGTTGTTATTAACATTATAGAACAAACTTCGTAGAGTTGAAAACTTAAAAGTTGGAGGGAAGTGACCACATGCAAAGTATGATTTGACAAAACTTTTATAAACCAGATAAGACTTAAAGCGTACATAAATATCAATCCTCTTCGGATATTACACTCAACAAATGAAATCATTATGAATAGGAGGTAATACACGGGACATGCAGGCATAAAGTGTAAGAACCGGGAATTTTCAAACCCCATTATAATTACGACTTCAATTTAAATCCCCGTAAGATGAGAAAAAAAAACATTCTAAGAAGAAATGACCTATGCTTAATAGCCTACGACTTTGCTTCATTAACTTCGACCACTTGAAGTTTTAGTTAATTAAAAAAGTCCCCGAACTTTCAAAATGAGATAAACTGAGATATATTGAACCCATAAACTTAAAGCTTATGGAAAATTAAACCTTTGAACCTCAACTAACTTGAAATTATAGCTTCAACCCTGGAAACGATTTGAAATTACCAAAATTCCCTTAAACTTTACAAAGAAAGTACTTTTATGGACATAAATGCAATTACATAAAAAATTAAGGACTCAAATCCAAACCTTAGTTTTACCCCCGCTTACACATACCCCCACATTAGCAAAATAAGTAAAAAAATCACATGGTAACACATGGTTACCCTTAGGAGCCCATGTGCACCAATTTGAACCAAACTCAAAACTCACCCTAACTTAATTCAGATCCACGTCTTTTTACTCCAATCAATTCTCCACTCAAAGTAGTATAAATACCCCACGTTCTATGCAGTAGAGACTCATTCCACAGTTCACTTTCATAGATTGAATTTTCTCTCAATTCAGGTAACTCATCATTTTATGCTTTAATTTCAATTCTATTAGTTTCGGTAGTAGTGGCAAAATGGGCCCCAAAGAATAAAACAATCCATATTAGTCTAGTCATTTAAATATGGGGCCCATTTTTAAAAGCTATGAGTCAAATAT
The DNA here is from genome assembly GCA_949130495.1 of Sambucus nigra. Lineage (NCBI taxonomy): Eukaryota > Viridiplantae > Streptophyta > Magnoliopsida > Dipsacales > Adoxaceae > Sambucus > Sambucus nigra. Next base: position 299,973,871 of record OX422207.1, on the reverse strand, counting down.
GGGGTCCATATTTGGAAGTTAGAGCCAAATATGGAGCAAATATTTGAAATTTATGAATAAAATATGGAGTCCATTTTCAAAAGCTACGAGTTAAATACAAAACCTAGTTTTAAAAATTAAGAGTAAACTATGTTTTTTTTTACATAAATTTGCAATTATAATACTTATTTGGGAGCAAAAAAATAGGTTGACCCAACCCATATTTGGCCCGCCCATATTAGGCCCAACCCATATTAAGACCAACCCATATTTGGCCCGCCCACATTAGGCCCAACCCATAGTTTTCCCCTACTAGTTTTCTTCATGGTTAATATAGTTACAGCATTAGAAATAAGCAAGCTTTTACGTGTAGAAATGCCTAGAATAAAGGAAAACAGTAGGAACACCATTAAAGCTTGAGATTTAATGGTGAAATCCATTACAATAACCAAACCTATGATTTAAAGCCATGAATAGACTCATTAGAGCCTCAGTATGTCGAGTGTAATGGTGAAACCCCATGAAAGTTCATATTGATGGCTAATCGATCGTAAGTGTTTTCAAAACTAAAAACCTGTAATTCCCAAATTCTCGACCTAAAGTCCATTAAAATCCTAGAAACCAAAACCATGTTACTCTCATACATAGCAAAAACCAAACCCAATTCATAAGATACCCGACCATACTCTATAAATCCACGAATGTTAGGTAAAAAATTCATGAAAAAACACAGTTTTTAAACTCAAGTTATACTGAGATTCGAACCATGAAACTTATATATTAGAAATCCTCATGAAAATTTAGTTTTAGTTGGTTAAGAAATCATGTCAAATGGTATAACAGAGAAGGAGAAAACCTTAGTCATAGTCTTAAACCCTAGAAAGTCAAAATCGAGAGGAAGAAGACGAAGACTTTGTCCAGGAAGTTTGACCCCGCGCGTGAGGGCACGTGGCCAATCAGAAAATTCGAATTTTTCCCCAAAAATTTTATTTAATTTTTCTGATCAAAATGGTATAAGATGAGACCATGTTTGGATATTCCTAGCTCAAGTTATGTAAAAATGTGTTTTTTGCTTAATTTTTTTTTTCTTAAAACTACAAATTAATCCCCAGTAACTTTTTTAACTTTGGAATTTGTACCACAAACTTTGCCCCTACCTAAATCAAACTATTTTAAGACAAAACTCTCTTGAACCAAAGTTTAAAAATGAGCTTAAGATCATTATTTTTAAGTCCCAAGATAATTATAGATTGACCCCTGAAGCTTTATTAAAGATAATTTTAAGTACAAAACTGACTGATTAAACCCTAATACTCATATGCCACACATTGTATAACAGAAAACCAAGTCTCAAATATTCTGAATACTCCAGTGTGACCATAATTCAATAGGCGTGGCGCAATTCAAGAGAAAACCGATTCTCAAATCTTCTGATTAAATCAGATGGGAGCAAACAATGGTTCTTTTCAATTTTCTATATTATCGTGTGTACTAGAAATGTGTAATTCACCCCTACGATTTTTCCACTTTATGTAACATATTAATAATGAATAAAAGGTTATGTTATTCCGACTTAACTTTAATTCATTACTTTATTTGTACTTCTTGTTCATTCATACCAAAATGCAGGGAGTGACATAAAGAGTAAATGTAAATGGAAACTAGGCCGCGCACATGTCACAAATAAAGAACGCTATATACAAAATGAAAAATTGTAATATTAATGAAAGATATCGTCATTAAAGGGGTGAAATGCATTTTCACAGATTTTTCGCGACTACTATGACTTTTGAATTTCCTTCACCTTAAGACCACATAAGACTTTTATAGGGTTGTAATGTAGGTTTAGGGTTAAGGTTATGATCGAAAGGGAATATGTACGGATTCAAAGCTGTTCGGGGATGAAAAACTTGGGACAATGGAAAATGATTTCCATAATAAGCATTAAATATGAAATAGGAGAGAAACAAGGATTATTGAACCCCATCATATACAACTTTCTCTTTATTTTTCTTTTCTTCTTTTTCTCATATTTTCTTTTTATTTTCCTTTCATTTTCCTTTTGTTTTTCTTTGGTTTTTCACCTTTTCTTTTCTTTTTTACTAGACCTTTTTCTTCACTTTTTTCACTCTCACATGCTTAATTGCAACCACGTATTATGAACATCATTCAAACCCAAGAATCATTTTAAACAAACGTGAGGAATGTAATATATATGGTTTATAACTCCAATTCGGAGTTGGTTATATGATTTGGGTAATGAAACGGAAGGCTATATTAAGGCTCAAAGGGGTTGACTAGGGAAATATTTAAGGTGAGGTCAAAGCCAATATGGGTGATATAACAAAGAGGGATTATGATAATTTCCTAAAATTTACGCAATTCTTGAGTCAAAACAACTTTGAAAATCATGCTCAAGAAACACATTTCATAAATGAACTCAATTAATCAACGATCAGTGAAAGAATAGTGAAATTACCGACGAAATCGACGTTTTAAGGAGGGAAGAGTAATGTAAAAACATTCACAAATAAAGAAAATCCCAAAACTCGCTTAGTATATGTATATACAATGTGACAAAAGATTACCGAGTCATAAACGCCTTAAACCAAATCATTAAAATAAGAAAATTGCATGTGCTCATGGGTCAAAGTTTAATTCATGAAGTTATTCATAATATGAATGATTTGAGGACTAAAGTCTAATAAATTTTAAAATCGAGAACATATATCATTGAATTGTCTAATGGATTAGGCATTTATTAAAACTTGTCATCGAAAACAAAGGCAAAAAGGCCAACAAAGAGAAAAAAGAAAGAAAATATTTTTGAAAATTTTCAATTTTTCAACAAAAAGCATGCTTAGTAACTAATATATGATCAAATCAATGAGACTAAACAAAAAATGGATAGAATATCTCATACCCCCTAACTTAAATGTTGCATTGTCCTTAATGAAACTCAAGAACACAACATAAAGAGAGGAAAAGAAAGATATTACCCAAAATGGAGCGATCCCCAATAAGTACAAGTCCATTAAATCTACAAAACATATTAGTAACAATCATAACAAAAAGTTTAACTAATTACACTAAACTACAATTAAAAAAGAAAAAATAAAGAAATAAAAACTAACATTTGTAACCTACAATTTTAACTTCTATTCAACTATACACTAGAAGTCAAATTTTTTTAGGATCCACCCAAAATACGATTTGACTTTGAGGGATAATTAGTGTACCCTCCTTTGAGATCATGGCTCTTGAAATATAGTAATTCCGCTTGAACAACGGAAGCCATGCCTAAGGTGGAAGATATGAACCATCGCCAATTAATTTTTTTAGCGACGATGGAGGATTTGGATGCTAAGGGAAACATGTGCAATGGGAGGCGTGGCACAAAAAGAGGGAAAATCCATCTTGGAAAACAATTTAAGCAAAGAGTCCTTGTTGGTAAAAGGTTTAAAAGTTTTAAGAATTTCAACCGACTCATAGGAATCAAGTGGTTCTATAGATGGTTCAATAACGATAAACAAAAATGGTGATGAAATAAATTCAATCTCAAGTAATTCGCCGTCACAAAGATATTGAATTTTAGGGGAGAAAGAATCTCTTTCAATTAAATCGTTAAAAATTTGAGGTGAAACACAAGTTTAAAACTCCTCGTTTATTTCCACAAAAGAACTAATCTCATTGCAAAGTGTTTCGATTCTCAAACCAACACCAATAGTGTTATCCACACTTTGGGTGAAAATTAGGAAGGTTTCTTCCAAAGTAGGCTTACTTGACTTTAGAACCTCGGATTCATAATTGAGCTGAAAATTTTCTTCATTTTCAAAAATATCGAAAGAAAAATTGTCGTTGGATTCAAATAATGCATCCAACGCATGCTCCCAAAAAAGTTTTTCTTCCCGATATATATTTTCAAGCCTTTCATTCTCAAGAATTCGAAGGCCTTCACGCACAGTAATAGGTGGAGGCATGGATTTTTGAGAATGGAAAGTTTGAGAACTACTCCCAAATAAATAACCATTAAAATTAATGACATTACTATAAAAATAAGACATGATTACCGAATGATTTGTAGATGGAAAATCCATGTAGAAAGGTGTACGGTCGTGAATTCAAAGTATCTTGGCGCTCAAATGTGCAATCCTATAAAAAGGTTAAAAAATGAATACAAATAAAAAATAAAAAATACTACGATATAATAAATCAACTTCAATATATAGCAAAACAATCCTCGGCAATGATGCCATTTTGATGTGAGGAAAATAAGCGTTCGTGTAGACACGCTAGTCATTATTATCGGCTCCAGACTGCGATGCAAAAAATTAAAACTTTAACTACACTCAAATGAAGTATAGCGGTAAGTTTGGGTATCGTAAATCCACAGGGAGTGTTGGACAGATTGTAATCGATTTATTACTTCTAAAATAAAAGTGTTAAAGGTGATATGTTTAAAACGGGAAAAATGGGAAAAGTAAGAAGTTAAAACTAAAAAAGAATTAATAAAATGAGAGTTAGGGTCACATCCCCTCCATGGGCTAAACAATGCATAATTAGAATTTTGGTTTTAAAGAATTTAATCGAGCATATTCAATTAATTATAAACATCACACATGTAGGAATTTAATCCTAAAATGCGAGATAAAACATTTAATTAAAAATGGTAACACGTGGATTAAATTCAGAATATCGCTTGAAACACTAACGTTGCGTGATAAAGAAATTTAAACGTATAATACTCAAACTTTAATACACGAGGTTTCAATTAAACACAAATTTTACACAAAACCTAACTTTCGGAGCTCAAGACCAATTAATGGCAGAAACATGACCACAACCCTTAAACTAAGAAGTGGAAATGAATAACACTAATTAAACAACTAATTAACTAAAGCATGCAAGAAATAAATGAACACAACTAATTAACTAGGTATATAAATTAAAGGCATAAAGGAAATAAAGCATAAACAAGAGGTAGAAGATAATGAATAGTAAAATACTTACTTAAATGGGCAAACACCCAAGAGAAAAGGAGGAGATGGTGGCTCCTACTAATGAAACCCTAGAAAAATGAAACTAAAATGAAAGATAAAATGAAAGATATATTGTCTTCAAAAGAAAAGGAAAAACTATATATACAAAGCCCTAATGGAAAACTAGTAATAAGAAAAATAGGGGAAAACAAGATTCGGGTGCCAAACCGAATCAATTCGGAAAGGGGAAACTTTGAAGTTGCATAAAATTGATTCTACTAAATCAATTCGGTCCTGGAAAACTCAGCACTACCACTAATCGAATCGATTCACTATAGAGCCAAAACGATTTAGCCTGCTTGTCCTGTTTTCTTCCCTTGTATTGATTTATATGTAATTCTCTTTCGCTCAAAGTCCCGTAACTTCTTCCTTTGGACTCGGATCTTTGAACTGTCAATGGCCATGCGAAGATGACTTATAAGACTTCAACTTTCGTGAAGACATTGGGCCATAAACCTAAATGGTGAAATGACTAAAATTTCCTTGCGCGTGCAATTGTCGACGAAACTTCCTCGGATCGTTACCGACTTCATACTAAGCACCGTAATACTTAGAATTGCTAAATTATACCTCATATCACATGTTAACGTATAAAATTGAGGTTATTCGGCTAATGAGCATAAATATTGGACTTAAATTTCCCGAGGGGGCTAAAATGCATAAGTATAAAGGGTGAATAAATGAAATATTCATGCCGAATCAAACTTATTTCAAATTCATGGTTTGGTTCGATAGAAATTGCTTGCCATGTGATGGTATGAGAGGTATTAGAAATATACTAACATAAATGAGATACATGTAATATATTGTGAATGTTGGATAATTCTACAAGTAAATCTAATTGATAGGCTACATGGTCAATATGATTAGAAATGGTGAAATATCCAATATATGTGGGGGCTAATTTCCCTTTTCTTCCAAAGTGTAAAATTAATTTTTGAGGGGAAAATTTTAAAAATACTTTGTCATCAACTTGAAATTCTAAGGACTTCCTGTGCTGATCTGCATAACTCTTCTGACGATCTTTGGCTATTTTTAATCTTTCTTCGATTTGTTGTATCTTCTCAATAGTTTCTTAGTTTATCTCGAGACCAAATTATTAACTATTTACCGATTCTATCCAACATACAGACAAACAAAAAGGTCTTACATATAAAGATTCAAACGGGGTAGCTTTATTACTTGATTGATAACTATTGTTATAAGAAAACTCAACAAGGGGTAAATATTCATTCCAATTTTTGGGCATATATAACGTACAACTCGTAGCATATCTTCCAATGTTTGAATTGTATGTTTCGATTGTCCATTTGTTTGTGGATGGAATGCTATACTTAAATGGAGTTTAGTACCCATTGCGGTTTGAAGTGCTTGCCAAATCTTTCTTACAAAATGGGAATCTCTGTTTGATACTATTGATAACGGAATTCCATGTAATTGGACAAGTTCTCAAATATAGAGTTTATTGAGCTTTTAAAAGTAAGACATTTTCTTAAAAAAATTTCGATATCATTTTTCATATTTGTTTCATATTTGGCCCCCAATATTATTTCTTCAGGGTATGATACATTTTCGATCTTTCGGGATGAATCATAAACTTAGAACGATAGGATTTTTACTATACTTCCTCTCAAAGAGATAAATTATCAGATACATGTAATCTATTTCTAAATCTTAAACCTATTTCCTTATCATACGAGAAGTCAGAATTCTTGTCTTGACAAGATTGTACAAAAGGTTCTTGAGATTGTTGGACTACGAATTTTTCTCTTAATTTGGGATATGCAATGATGTTAGAAAATTTTGAAAAAGGGGATATTAATTGAAGATCATATTGCTCTATGGTAGCAGCAATATCGTAAGAAATTAAAGTATAGAGTCTTTTTATTGGATTACAGCTTAAGGCATTGACTACTATATTTCCTTTCCTTGGATGGTAGTTTAATTTAAACCGGTAATCTTCCAGCAATTCTATCAAGCATATTTGTCATAAATTTAAGTCTTTTTGGGTAAAGATGTATTTCAAAATTTTGTGATCACCAAAGACTTGAATATTTTCACCATATGTAACAATCCGTCCTTTTGGAGACCCTTAAATTCCATAATTGGATATAAATTGGCAATTTGGGGAATTTCCCGAAATAGTAATTTTTGGGATTTTCGAGGATTGAATGATTTTCGAAGGGTGTTATAAATTATTTTGGGACTATATAGGTCGAAGTAATTTAATTATATGTCGTCGTTGAGTAAAGCGACACGAGGTAAGATTTTTTAATTGGAAAACCCGCATTTATTTATTTTGGGTTGGAATAGTGATTTGCGGTCAAGTACCTTGGATGGGAATTTCGACTGCGCCATAATTCTCGGAATGGCCGAGATAGTCGGAAAAGAGTGTCCGATTGACGAAAATGAGTTTCGGGTAATTTTAGAGGTAAAAGTAACTCGTAATTGGGTAAACGAGTCGTTTTTGGGTTTTAAGGGTTTAAAACCCTTTTCACTTATATAAAGAGGGAGAGAGAGGGAAGAAAAGAGAAAGAAAGAAAGGAAAGAAAGGAAAGAGAGAGAAGAGAGAGAGGAAGGAGAAAGAGGAGGGGAAATTGGAGATCTCGGGCCAACTCCGCCGGATTCGACTCGAGGTCGTCGGATTTTATCCACGAGGCAAGTGTTTACTTGCTTTATTTATCTTTTTGCATAAATATCTCATACCGTAGTTTGGTATAAACAAACCCTAATGGTTTTGGGGTGGGTTATCGTGGATAAAACGGGTTTTTTGGGAGTTAAAACAATTAAACCCCACTAATAACTCAATTTTGTGGAACTTAGGTTTTAATCCAAATTAATTGATGGTTTTGGGTTCTAGGATGTTTAGAACCCTTAATATATGTGTAGTTGTAGTTGGTTGAGGTTGTAGGACGTTGGGTGAGGCGAAAAAAGCTTGGGAGAAGCTTTAATGGCGGAAATCGTCTCGGAGGTGATGATGAATAGTAACCCGTCACCTTTGGGGGCATTTTTAGCCAGGAAAAGAATTGATTTAGCTTTCGGCCAAAACACGAAAGTTGTATATATTTTCGATACGGTTGCGTGGGCGCTGACCTCATATTTTTCTGAATTTTCTACGATTTGATATGATTTTTACAAGATGATAGCTCCGGGTTGAAATTATCAACTCGGAAATCAAATCGGGAATTGGAAAAATTACGGCTAGAATTAATGTCGTAGATGTTCAGGATAATTTTTGGGGTAGTTTAGAAACCCCGAAAATGAATTTTGGCTGTTGGTTAAGGGAATTGAGGAATTTTATTTGGGAGACCTGGTGTGACCGGTCGACCGCGCCCCTATGGCCGGTCGACCGCGTCAAGGAGAAAGAGCTTACTGCTTTGTTTCGTAGGCTTATTTGCAACCCGCGGTCGACCGGGGGTCTAGGACCGGTCGACCGGTGCCCTGTTTTCAGCCCAAGATTTTGGAGATTAGGATTATTTCTCCTTTTTGAGTTTATGTTTAAAGGCCTTCCAAATTAGAAATTTATGGAGGGTTATGTCCTAAAGGAGTTGAGGAATTGGGAGTTTGTATATGTGTGTATTCACTTAGAGTGAATTAGTAAAATTGGAGATATCCAAATGAATCCGTAGATAGGATTTAAGTATGTTTTATTTATTAAAGTAAGAGTATACCTTGGGTTTAGTATCATGCTTATATGAATGCATGATTATGATTCCTGGAGGGAATCTTTCGGATTATTGGTCATCGCTAGAGGATATAGGCCATTATGACCGTTTATATATTCTAGGAGGACTATATGGTATGTATTTATACTATGTGATTAAAGTATATATGATATGATGAAAATGATTTTGAAAATAATATATAAATGTTTTCAAAATGGAAAGACAAATGATTTTCATAAATAATAAAAATGAGGATACACACCTCTCTAAATCGCTATCATAAGGGAAGTTGCGTTCGTATGGTGAAGCCCCCCGGCTAATGATGCAGGGTGGATATAGTCCTATAGGCCATGTGAGCGTTTGTTGTTATATTTTCTGCGCTGGTTAGGAGATTCTGGGTGTGGTCTTGACTATCCCGCAGGCACATGGTCGCTTCCCGACGTCTTTCGATATAGGATCCCAGGTTGTCTTGGAGGCCCTGAAAGATGATAGCCATTTAGGGGCGCGCACAGTGGAGAAATCCGGACGGGCGGTCTTAGAACGTGTTTATTAAAGCAGTTCATAATAATGGATTTGCTTTAATTACATTTCCTGGATATAGGAAGGGAAATGGGTTATATTATTTGGCTTCGGTAACACTTCCCGGATGGAAGAAGGGATGTGGAAGCATATGTTATGATCAAAGCATTTTTATGATAATGAAAATGTCTTTGAATACATTTCCTGAGTATAAAAAGGGAAATGGGATAATTGATAAAGGAAAAGCATTTTTATGTTAATAAAATTGGCTTTCAAAAAGTATATGATTTGTTAAAGCAATTCATGATAATGAATTGGCTTCTATAAATACATTTCCTGGATATGAGAAGGGAAATGGAAGTTTTTGAAATGAAAAGGATAAGTATTTATAAATACTATATGTATCAAGTAATCCTCAGTCCGGGAGATATTATCCGGACGTATATTGTAGATGTACGTATATGTATAAATCGAGTGCCGAGGGTCTAATGGATCTCGACGATCGACCGTGCTGAATAGTAGTGTATCGGGGGGGTTCCTTGTTTGGATTTCGCTTCGCGAGACACCCCACGCACGAATATGGCATTGTGTTGAGACTGGGGAGAAGTTTAATCCTTAGTGCTCTAATATTATTAAATGTTTATGGTATATATATTATATATATCTTTCTGTACTGAGGGACTGGCGGATCTCAAAGATCGACCTTGCTGCATAGTAGTGTATCGGGGGGGTTCCTTGTTTGGATTTCGGTTCGCGAGACACCCCACGCACGAACATGGCATAGCGTCGAGATTAGAGTGAAGTTTAGCCCTTAGTACACCTGTTTAACTATCTAGGTTAGATAGTGGTTGGGTGATAGACTAGTTTAGCAGAGTAGCTTGACTAGAATGTTCTAGATAGATGTGCTAGGAGTGCACTATTAGCGGAGAGGTGAGGGGTATCTCATGGGAGTGCGATACCAACCTTAAATATGAGATAAAACCCTTTTCAAAATAATAAGGCATTTATGCACTTGCAAAATATTTTCAACATTCGGGGCTCTGACCCGTTTATCTACTTCTCTTTTCTTGCTATATTATATTTATATAGGTGTCCAGACACAGGGACGCCTGGATGACAATTCCTTCGAGTCTGTCGTCAGCTGCAGCAGCTGTGGATGCGTGCAGTTTTTTTGATAGCCGCTTCCATCGTTGTACTCTAGATAGGAGATATTGTATAAACTTTCGAGCCAATGGCTCAATTGCATATATTTACTCTTTCAGTACAGCATTCGATATGGTTGTATATTTGGACCGAGTGTTCGGTTATTTTAGTTCCTTTCATTTTCATTTCAGTTCATTACGCATTTAATTGTGGATGTTGTAATTTATTCGTTAAAAAGAGTAGTTTAGTAAAAGTTTTTAACGGCCACCTAATAGGATATTAGTAATTAAATGGATTTTCGACAGTGATGCTAAGGATGATCCATATGTGACTCCTGCTTTAATTTAATATTGGAGTGATCGCCCGGTATCTTATTAGGCGGGTTGTTACAGATGGTATCAGAGCATCAGGTTCTAGTGTCTTTAGGAATCTGTGCGGACGTACTATGCTTTCAGCGTTGCTCTCGATTTGTATAAAGCCTCAGGATTAGGGTTGTTGATTTCTCTTGTGAGATTTCGTTCTCCTGCCATATTAGAAAATTATAGAAATCTTTTGCGCGCTCGTTTGAGAATCGTGTGCGGAGCTTGGATGGCAGCAGGAGATGAGACTTAGCTGGAGCAGCTGGTAGAAGTTGGGGACGAGGGCCTTAGTAGAGGTCACTCTCCTTATGGTAATTGTTAAGGATTTTGGTGGCAACTACTAAATAATGGTAGTTAGGATTACCGCAGTACCGCTGAAGTAGAAAGTGGTACTAAAGTCGAATTCCTCATTAAAATTGAGGGTTCGAAAGGGATCTTACGGATAGTTTTAAATCGTGAGTCCCCGTGATTTAGCCGAAATGAGAAGAATGTTGTTTTGGGTTATTCACATAAGGTTCGGCTAGAGGCCGACAATGAATAAAGGCGAAGATGTTGTTCTTAGTTTTACCTCAATCGAGGACGTATATTTGGCGTGACTAGATAAAGTCGCGGTATTAGTTAGCCCTAGACTCGTGTGTGTAATTTGAGTTATGGTGGTCTCGATAACATAATAATGTAGGCCTATGTGTTTTCCACGATAGCGGAATTTTGTTTTCCTTCACTCTCCATAGAGGCGGGTGATTATATTTTGTTTATATACGTATAATGTATTGGTTGATCGGAGCGATAGCAGGCTAATGATGGCAAGTCTATCATGTCCACAGTTCCTGGAGGGGACAGGTTGTTATTGTGGTGTCTCACCTTGATAAAGGTCGAGTTCACCTTTATTATTATGGATTGATGGAACCTCGATGATTAGAGGCTTCCTTATTTTGGTTGGTATGTGTGGCAACCTTATAGATATAATGTAAGGCCCACAGGAATATTGTTGAGCTGTAAGATTTGGCTCAGTATTGGTTTGCGCAAGGACTTAGAAATAGTGCGAGCGCTGAGTGGTGTGACTCTTAGTTAGAGATAGGAGTTCAGACCATCTTTTTGTTGGATTAGGGGATAGGGATATCCCGGGTGCATGTTGAAATAACGGGACTCCGTGACCAACGAAGTCAAGGGTTAATGTGTGGAGGGGTTCCTTGTTTGGATTTCGCTTTGCGAGACACTCCACACATGACTCTTAACGGCACCGGGCGTGGAGAGCTGTTATGGGATGCAAGGAGGTGGGTTAGTCTTATAGTGTGGATGAACCACTATAGATTATGAGCCCTGTTAGGATGGTATGTTTATGGAGATGTTGTGCTATGGAAAAGCACTAAAGTGGTCCTCTCCCCACGAATAGTTGGGTGGAGTAGGACTTAGAGAAATTTATTCAAGGATGTTAGCCAAGCCTTAATGAGAAGGCAAATTTGGAGAAAATCTTTGATCGGTATGATGTTAGTATTGTTCCTACAGAAAGTGGGCACTTCGATTGATTAGGTTTCCTTCCGTATGGGCGGAAGGATAAGATACTAGAAATGCGTTCGTAGGTTAGCGAGGTAGGATTTAGGGCGTCCCGCTGGTGTGCCTTAGGTCGTTATATCTCGATGACCGACAACGCGAGGGAGTAGTGTAACGGGAGGGTTCCTTGTTTGGATTTCGCCTTGGCGAGACGTCCCACGCACGAAACCAAGCAAACGTCGGGAGTTGAGAGAGGCCTTGGGCACTAGGGATATTTAGGAGACTCGTTTCGCTTAGGTAGGGTAACGCATAGACAGTAGCACTGTAGGATGTAGGCTCGTTAGAGTTAGTAATGCCGAGATTAGGAGTTTGATTTTTCGAGGGTCGTGAGGACCCATAGATGAGTATTACACCGAGGAAAGGAGATCCTTATTGGGAGAGAGTGTTACGTGTCAGACGTTCACTACGGATGTGCAGATATGCACAAGTTAGGAAGGTGTATGGGCACCTTGGTAAGTTGGTTTATATACCGCCTGAAATAGAATGGGCGTAGTATATAAGTTTGAAATTCATGCCGATAGGCATTATAGATGATGGGTATTATGTGACGTATTAGAGTCACTTTACGATCGTGGTAGTTGTATTGTACATGGTTGGGAACCATTGGGTTAGTGTCATTCCCTTTGAGGTATTAGGATTTTGAGTGATCCTAGGATTGGTGGTGTAGGTCGTATCTGAATTTCGAGGACGAAATTCCGTTGTAAGGGGGGGAGTATGTAACAACCCGTCCTTTTGGAGACCCTTAAATTCAATAATTGGATATAAATTGGCAATTTGGGGAATTTCCCGAAATAGTAATTTTTGGGATTTTCGAGGATTGAATGATTTTCGAAGGGTGTTATAAATTATTTTGGGACTATATAGGTCGAAGTAATTTAATTATATGTCGTCGTTGAGTAAAGCGACACGAGGTAAGATTTTTTAATTGGAAAACCCGCATTTATTTATTTTGGGTTGGAATAGTGATTTGCGATCAAGTACCTCGGATGGGAATTTCGACTGCGCCATAATTCTCGGAATGGCCGAGATAGTCGGAAAAGAGTGTCCGATTGACGAAAATGAGTTTCGGGTAATTTTAGAGGTAAAAGTAACTCGTAATTGGGTAAACGAGTCGTTTTTGGGTTTTAAGGGTTTAAAACCCTTTTCTCTTATATAAAGAGGGAGAGAGAGGGAAGAAAAGAGAAAGAAAGAAAGTAAAGAAAGGAAAGAGAGAGAAGAGAGAGAGGAAGGAGAAAGAGGAGGAGAAATTGGAGATCTCGGGCCAACTCCGCCGGATTCGACTTGAGGTCGTCGGATTTTATCCACGAGGCAAGTGTTTACTTGCTTTATTTATCTTTTTGCATAAATATCTCATACCTTAGTTTGGTATAAACAAACCCTAATGGTTTTGGGGTGGGTTATCGTGGATAAAACGGGTTTTTTGGGAGTTAAAACAATTAAACCCCACTAATAACTCAATTTTGTGGAACTTAGGTTTTAATCCAAATTAATTGATGGTTTTGGGTTCTAGGATGTTTAGAACCCTTAATATATGTGTAGTTGTAGTTGGTTGAGGTTGTAGGACGTTGGGTGAGGCGACAAAAGCTTGGGAGAAGATTTAATGGCGGAAATCGTCTCGGAGGTGATGATGAATAGTAACCCATCACCTTTGGGGGCATTTTTAGCCAGGAAAAGAATTGATTTAGCTTTCGGCCAAAACACAAAAGTTGTAGATATTTTCGATACGGTCGCGTGGGCGCTGACCTCATATTTTTCTGAATTTTCTACGATTTGATATGATTTTTACAAGATGATAGCTCCGGGTTGAAATTATCAACTCGGAAATCAAATCGGGAATTGGAAAAATTACGGCTAGAATTAATGTCGTAGATGTTCAGGATAATTTTTGGGGTAGTTTAGAAACCCCGAAAATGAATTTTGGCTGTTGGTTAAGGGAATTGAGGAATTTTATTTGGGAGACCTGGTGTGACCGGTCGACCGCGCCCCTATGGCCGGTCGACCGCGTCAAGGAGAAAGAGCTTACTGCTTTGTTTCGTAGGCTTATTTGCAACCCGCGGTCGACCGGGGGTCTAGGACCGGTCGACCGGTGCCCTGTTTTCAGCCCAAGATTTTGGAGATTAGGATTATTTCTCCTTTTTGAGTTTATGTTTAAAGGCCTTCCAAATTAGAAATTTATGGAGGGTTATGTCCTAAAGGAGTTGAGGAATTGGAAGTTTGTATATGTGTGTATTCACTTAGAGTGAATTAGTAAAATTGGAGATATCCAAATGAATCCGTAGATAGGATTTAAGTATGTTTTATTTATTAAAGTAAGAGTATACCTTGGGTTTAGTATCATGCTTATATGAATGCATGATTATGATTCCTGGAGGGAATCTTTCGGATTATTGGTCATCGCTAGAGGATATAGGCCATTATGACCGTTTATATATTCTAGGAGGACTATATGGTATGTATTTATACTATGTGATTAAAGTATATATGATATGATGAAAATGATTTTGAAAATAATATATAAATGTTTTCAAAATGGAAAGACAAATGATTTTCATAAATAATAAAAATGAGGATACACACCTCTCTAAATCGCTATCATAAGGGAAGTTGCGTTCGTATGGTGAAGCCCCCCGGCTAATGATGCAGGGTGGATATAGTCCTATAGGCCATGTGAGCGTTTGTTGTTATATTTTCTGCGCTGGTTAGGAGATTCTGGGTGTGGTCTTGACTATCCCGCAGGCACATGGTCGCTTCCCGACGTCTTTCGATATAGGATCCCAGGTTGTCTTGGAGGCCCTGAAAGATGATAGCCATTTAGGGGCGCGCACAGTGGAGAAATCCGGACGGGCGGTCTTAGAACGTGTTTATTAAAGCAGTTCATAATAATGGATTTGCTTTAATTACATTTCCTGGATATAGGAAGGGAAATGGGTTATATTATTTGGCTTCGGTAACACTTCCCGGATGGAAGAAGGGATGTGGAAGCATATGTTATGATCAAAGCATTTTTATGATAATGAAAATGTCTTTGAATACATTTCCTGAGTATAAAAAGGGAAATGGGATAATTGATAAAGGAAAAGCATTTTTATGTTAATAAAATTGGCTTTCAAAAAGTATATGATTTGTTAAAGCAATTCATGATAATGAATTGGCTTCTATAAATACATTTCCTGGATATGAGAAGGGAAATGGAAGTTTTTGAAATGAAAAGGATAAGTATTTATAAATACTATATGTATCAAGTAATCCTCAGTCCGGGAGATATTATCCGGACGTATATTGTAGATGTACGTATATGTATAAATCGAGTGCCGAGGGTCTAATGGATCTCGACGATCGACCGTGCTGAATAGTAGTGTATCGGGGGGGTTCCTTGTTTGGATTTCGCTTCGCGAGACACCCCACGCACGAATATGGCATTGTGTTGAGACTGGGGAGAAGTTTAATCCTTAGTGCTCTAATATTATTAAATGTTTATGGTATATATATTATATATATCTTTCTGTACTGAGGGACTGGCGGATCTCAAAGATCGACCTTGCTGCATAGTAGTGTATCGGGGGGGTTCCTTGTTTGGATTTCGGTTCGCGAGACACCCCACGCACGAACATGGCATAGCGTCGAGATTAGAGTGAAGTTTAGCCCTTAGTACACCTGTTTAACTATCTAGGTTAGATAGTGGTTGGGTGATAGACTAGTTTAGCAGAGTAGCTTGACTAGAATGTTCTAGATAGATGTGCTAGGAGTGCACTATTAGCGGAGAGGTGAGGGGTCTCTCATGGGAGTGCGATACCAACCTTAAATATGAGATAAAACCCTTTTCAAAATAATAAGGCATTTATGCACTTGCAAAATATTTTCAACATTCGGGGCTCTGACCCGTTTATCTACTTCTCTTTTCTTGCTATATTATATTTATATAGGTGTCCAGACACAGGGACGCCTGGATGACAATTCCTTCGAGTCTGTCGTCAGCTGCAGCAGCTGTGGATGCGTGCAGTTTTTTTGATAGCCGCTTCCATCGTTGTACTCTAGATAGGAGATATTGTATAAACTTTCGAGCCAATGGCTCAATTGCATATATTTACTCTTTCAGTACAGCATTCGATATGGTTGTATATTTGGACCGAGTGTTCGGTTATTTTAGTTCCTTTCATTTTCATTTCAGTTCATTACGCATTTAATTGTGGATGTTGTAATTTATTCGTTAAAAAGAGTAGTTTAGTAAAAGTTTTTAACGGCCACCTAATAGGATATTAGTAATTAAATGGATTTTCGACAGTGATGCTAAGGATGATCCATATGTGACTCCTGCTTTAATTTAATATTGGAGTGATCGTCCGGTATCTTATTAGGCGGGTTGTTACACCATAAAGGTAACAATGCCAAAATTTTAAAGCACAAACTTCAGCTACTAACTCAAGATTATGGACAGGGTAATTTCGTTCATGAGTTTTGAATTGTCATGAAAAATACTCTATAACTTTGTCATTTTGCATTAGAACGAACCCTTGTAACAAGGCGTCAGTATATTCATCATATCTTACATTACTAGAAGGAATGGAAAGGACATGAGCAATGGTTAATTTGTCCTTCAAAATTTGGAATGGTTGACTACATTCATTAGCCCATACGAACGACAATTCTTTCTTAGTTAGATTCAAGAGGGGGAGAGCAATATGATAATTTTTTTCCACAAAACGGGAATAATAACCGAATAATCCTAGAAACCTCTTTACATCGATAAGTAGGATCAACTTGGATTACATTTTCAAAAATCATGTGCCCTAAAAATTTGGTTTCCTTAATTGGAAAATCACATTTTCTCTTCTTAGCATATAACCTATGGTTTTTTAGAGTATTTAATACTATCTCTAAATATTGTGCACGTTCTGCTAAATTTTGGGAATACACAAGAATATTGTCAATAAAAACTATTAGGAATCGGTCAAGAAAATGTTAAAAAACTCTAAGCATAAGATCCATAAAAGCTGTGGGTGCTTTGGTTAATCCAAAAGACATGACCATAAATTTGAAATGTTCATAATGAGTTCAAAAAGAAGTTTTTGGAATATCTTCTTTTATGACTCTCAATTGATGGTAACAAAATCGTAAATCTATTTTTGAAAACACCCTTGCTCCTTAAAGTTGATCAAATATCTCTCTAATTTGGGGTAAAGGATACTTATTCTTAATAGTTATTGAGTTCAGTTTATGATAAGCTTCCATTATGCTTCTTAGTAAATAATACAGGAGCTCCCCAAGGAGATGAGCTAAGGAGAATAAAGCCGTTTTTAAGAAGATCATATAATTGGGTATGAAGTTCTAAAGAAGCCATTGGATATGGAGGTATCGAAGTAGGAAGAGCGTTCGAATAAAGATTTATACTAAATTCGATCTCTCGAAAAAGGTGTAATCTTGTAATTCTTCGAAAAAACATCTTCGAATTGTTTCAAAATTCTTAGGATTAATGCAAAATTTTGAATTTGAAAACTTGATGGTTCGGGCAGACCTGATCCTTGAAATATAATGGAACAATTTTCTACATTTCAAAAATAAATTTTCTTGGCCTGATAATCGATATAAGAAAAATGTCTTGATAGAGAATCCATTCCGATAATAATGTCGAAGCCACAAATATCTAAGATTATCATGTCCACAAAATTATACCTATACCAATCTAAACTTTACAATCGCTATAAACTTGTGTTGGCATGTTGATTTCACCCCTAGGTAATCCCAGATCCAATGGAACCGTTAGATTTGTAGGTAGTAATTGTAATAATTTAGCTAGTCTAAGACTGATAAGGGAATGTGTTGATTCTGAATCAAATAAAATATATGTAAGAAAATGGTGAAAAAGTATTGTACTTTCTATCACGTCATGGGAGTTTCATGTAGGCAATATCACACAATTCTTTCAACGACTTTCGATTGCACAATTTTCACAGATGGATTTAGTTTAGGCGAATATTGGATAAGGCAATATTTTGGATTTTGTGAGGGATTATCTAACTGACGATGAATTGGAAAAGATCGTAATTTAGGACATTGTGGCTAGATATGTCCCTATTCTTGACATTCATGACAACAAATCACTGAACGGGTTGTGTCATAACAAATATGGCAATAAGCTTGTCCAATGGAATTGGCATAAGGTTGAGGTTGATATTGAGCTAAAGGAGCGACATAATTCTTAATCCTCAGATAATCCTCTCATAAACTGCTTGCATTTTTTTTATCTCAGTATCCATATACTCAAGGTATTAACGTGATAGCTCGATAGATTTGGCTTCATACTGGGCTACAGACAGATTTTCTTATTGAAAATTTCAAAAATCTACGATTCATTGATCTCGTTCTGCTTCAGAAAAGTAATTTTTGAAGAATCATTATCGCAAATATTCTTCGAGAGTTTTCATCCTATGGATTTCTTCTAAAATTTCCTTTAGAGTAGAGTGCTAAATGTTGTTATCGGAATAAAAATGTTAATTCCCGAAGACATCGCATAATTCCTTTAGTGTGGGTCTGTTCAGTTTGAGCTCCAGTGGAAGGAATTCGAGTACTAACCATCCTAAAATATAATAGAAAAATTATAATAATAAATAAGAACATAAATAGGAATATGCCACAACCCTATTATATTATACAAAATAGTGTTTGAGGATACATTGGTGTTATAGTATACTATTATCTCTATATCAGTACGTATACTACAACATTTAAAGTTAATCATCTCCAAAAGTTTAGTAATACCTACTATGTACATTACTTTATTCTACTATATAATACTAAGAGAGATAAGTTTCTTTTTTTTAAAAATTTAGATTTTCCATAATTGGGAATAGTAGCATCATTGTCCAAAGAGTCAGAAACTGTAATATCAAGATAGTCATCTGGTTCTGAAGGATCATCATCATCTATTAAATTACTCGTATCAAAAGACACGCCCAGTATGTGTTCACCATTTGAAGTAGCATCTGGATACATTGGTGGAGTCGGTGGTGCATCGACTAAAGCAAGATTTATAGTTTCTTGGAGTATCACTGGATCATTGACATAGTCAACCACTTTCTTCATTACTTGCATTTTTCCCAATACTCGATTAGTCAGCATAAGTCTCTTTATATCGCTATTGGAACCTACCCAATCCTCATCTACTGGATGCATTATTTCTCTAAGCTTCGTGAGTGCTTCTTCTCGAACTGTATTTTCCTAACGGTTCATTGGTCCAATATCCACATTAAACAGAAATGAATCCCACGTATCCATACTGCAAAATGGAATTACCATATAATAGTAATAAAAGAAGTTACAAAAAGATAAAATAACTAATATCTTATTCATATTTTTTGTATAGAATTCTAACTTTGTGGTATGTTTAAATTTAAAACATGCTCTGATACCAACTTGTCACACCCTGCTTTTTGGTATGAACGTACAAGAGAATATATATAAAGTAATGAATTAAAGTTAGGGAGGAAAATAAAACTTTATTCATTATGAAAATAGTACACATAATACGTTTCCACCACGGGGTGAATTACATTTATTTGACAGGAATTATAAAGTAAAAAATTGAAAAGTGCCACTCCTTGCTCCCATCTAGCTTATTCTTTGCCCATACAATCACTAACGCAAATAGGTGATCGATATTTGTCTCTAAAGGGGAGGAGATATTATCATTTTTTTGGGCCATCTGGAAGAAAAAGGAATAAGAAAAAATATGCTAAGCAGGCTTTACCAATTCTATAACAAATATATGTATAGATGAGAGGTAGAGTGTGTATAGAATTCAGTGTTTGTATAGCAATGCTAAAGAATTAAAGCTAATAATCCCATACTTTACAGTTTATTAAGGTTTACATAAGAAAACCAAGGATCTTTGAGCTGATCATCCCATACTTACCAGCTCACTAGGGTGGTATAGAAATAAGTAAGCCATCAATAAAACCAAATAATACATAATCCAAAACCTTTGAATAGGCACACAATTAAAGTGGCACTCATACATATGTAGCAATAAAACCGACTCTCAACATTGGAGACCATAGGCCAAGTGGAAAAATTCAGTGGGATAACATGGCAGTCTAGTCCTTAGTTATTACAAGATTTTTTTAAATAAGAATAATGCACAAAAGTGCAGGGTAACTGAATCGTTACAACAAATTGTTATGATATCAGTAATTTGGTGAGAAGGGTTAACTTGATCTGAATGATCATAATTAAAATATCAGTTGATATAACAACATATGGGTATGGTAATTTCTACACCTACTTGGAATCAAGTTTGGATATCATTGAATGATATCAATAGAAGTTATAAAATATGCAAAATTTACTATTAAAGAGGTAAAAAAGAACATACTTGCTCGGTATTTGGAACTGTTTATGGATCAAAAGAGGACATTGGGAGGAGTTGGTACCTGATTCTCTGTATACAATGTTTGGGTATATAAACATTTGTTGGAATTGGAGTTGGTTTGGTTAGTTTATATAAAAAAACTCGTATCTTTGAAAGTTTTGGGGGTTTAATTGTAAATAAATTGGGGCTTTAAAATCTTGGACTTAATGTTATATTTAAACATTGGTTTAGGAGGATTTTTGTCTTAAAATATCTTGAAGTACTTGTAGGCAAAGTTTGAGGTTCAAATTCATAAGTTGAAAAAGTTAGGAGGGGTCAAATTATAATTAGGAAAAATATTTCAAAGTTAAAACCTCATTTTTCCATAATACAAGCTAGGCTGAACCAAACATGACATTACCTTATATCACATTAACCAAACAAATAAAATAAAAATATTGGAAATTTTTGTAGAAATTTTTGATTGGCCACGTACCCTCATGCGCATGGTTAGTGTTTTTGGTAAAAAACCTCATCTTCAACCTATCGATGGTTGAATTTACGATTTTAGTTTTTTAACCTTGAATATCTCCTTCATTTTACACCATTTGAGATGATTTCTAAACAAACACAACCTAAAATCTCACAAGGAATCCAAATATATAGGTTTTATGGATTGATATACAGTATATCGTAAATTCTATAACTTCGTGTTTTGCCAAAATTTTGACTTAACATTCGTGGCTTTTAAGAATATGGCAGGGATTTGTATGAACCTAGTTTGGTTTCTGCTATGTTAAGGAATTCGATTGGTCGCAGGCGGAGGTGGATTTCAGGCAAAAATTCGAAGATTTCAATGTGAGTTTTAAAACTTCACATGTTTGGATAATGCTAACATGTGTTATTCTTGTCTTCTATTTCTAATTTGTTACATATGTGGTCGTGGGTTATGTGAAAATACCCAAAATTTGGATGTTAGTCCTTATTTGGTAAAATATTAAGGTATATAGCCTCAAAAGTATACTTTAAAGAACGTTTAGGGGTATTTTGGTAATTTTAGGAAGTTTCAAGGGTTGAAATTATAATTTTGTGTTACTTGAAGTCTAGAGTATTAATTTGATATTAAGTTGAGGTTTATGGATTAAGTATAAGTCAAGTTATGTTTGTTTGAATTGTTCAGGGGCTAGTTTGCAATTATTAAAACTTTATAGTGTCTAGGTTAAATTCCTAAAGTTATAGGGCATCAAGGATAGTTTCATTCTTCTTAGGAGAATTTTAAATTTGAGGTCATGATAAGGGTTTAAAATAAATACTTTAGGGATTTGATTATCGATATGTTTGGTTTTGAAAATTCCCGGGTATTACACATGGGCTATAGAAATATTCTCCTTATTCTATATTGTATGACACATGTGCAAACCGTGAAGTGTGTGAGGTGAAAATATGCATATATGTGAACAGTGTGTGAAGAGTGAAACCATCGTGTCCAGTCCATGGAAGAGATGGTAATGAATAATTCTAAGGAGAAAAACTAAAAAAAAACGAAAAAGATAAAAATATGTAATGATAATACAAATATGAGGAATGCACCAGATCACGATTCCCAATTAGAAAGTGGATACACATGTCAACGGGATCATTGAAAAATGAATAAATGAATAAAGTGGCTAAACTATGAGCGATGCTCCGGATCGTGACTCACTATGTGGACGTTAATACCCCTTTTTAAACGACAACTTAAAAGTGAATAAATAAATAATAAAAAATAGACTATGATAGACACACCAAATCGTGAATCGTTATGAAAAAGTGACTGCGCATGTCAAGGGGGTCACGAAAAAGTAAGTAGAAGTAAATGAACTAATATATAAGTAAAACTTTTGTAAGATTAAAGTGAAAGAAGTAAAATAATTACCCAAATCCCAAAATAACTTCGGGATACCTACGTACCTGAAATTGGCAGCAAAGTCCACATAGTTCGGATGGCGAATAAAGGTGGGGTTTAACCCATAATCCAAAATTATAGTTTCTATTTTTAGTTTTTAGAAAATCATCCACAAGTGGTGAAAATATAAAAAGGGTGGAAAGAAACTCTAATTTGGAGTTTATAGGATATATCATCTTTTTGCATTTTTAAGTTTATGAAAATACATTTGAGAGTTTATAAATAATAAAGCATGTGATTAGTGGTAAGAAAACAATAATTAACTATAAAATGGGCTAAAAGTAATGATATACCCGAAATCATACTAAATTGGCAAAGTAGAATGAGGAGGGTTTAGACCTTCTAAATGATTTAAATTTAGATTTTTGAAAGTTGTGTAATGTGATTTTTGAAAGGTGGCACATTGGTGGCAAATGGTTGAAGCACCTTATACTCTTGACTCACTTGAGTCTACATTGTATAAGTGCTCATCTAGTTAGAAAATAGAGACAAAATTGAGTCCCCATACTAGATATCAAAGAGCCTCAGCCTCTTCAATACAAGTCATTCCTCTTGTTTGATTGATCAAGGTATATTCACTATCACTCACACACACTTTAGAACTGCATACATTATTCACACATTGTTTAAATTGTTTATATGTGTGTTGTGTGTGTGAATTTCCCTCAAAACAATCTTTTATAATTTTTTGGGAATTTTTAATGATTTTTAAACATTTTTTTCTTATTTAAAAAATGGAATTAAAAGTTTTGGGGTTATTATATAAATACTGGTTATTGGTCTTTTCCCTGGAATGCTACCTCGGTTAGGAACCGAAAGCGCTAGAGAATTTAGGGTGTCTATGTAATTAAGTTTATACACGCGTTTGATAGCCAATGTTTGCCTTACACTTGTTGCTTCCCTATTGGATGATTTTGTGTTTCTTTTAAGAGAGTAAATCAGCTTGTTTTATCAGAACTTGGATTGAGTTAATCGACGATCTGCATGCGTTCCTATCCCAATCCTCGTGAACCCTTATAACCCAATCATAAGCCTTATAACCAACCGCTTACCTTTAACCATTGGATGAAAGTCAAGATAGCTTGACTTAATCTCAGCCCTTGATTTGCCTCTACCTTCTAGATCCTTCTCAGCCCCTATATAAAGAGGGTTCCTCTCAGCCATTTGAAGACTTTGGCCACTTCGTCATTTAGAGAGAGAAGAGAGAAGAGAGAAGAGAGAGAAGGGAGAAACCAGAGTTAGAAACCCTAACCCTAATTCGTCCAAACCTTTTTCAAACCCTAAACCCTTTTTATCAAAAATAGTTTTATACCAAACACAACCTTAAGAGTTTGAGAGTTTTGAGAGTGGTTTGATAGTGGTTTCGTGCTGTAACCTCTTCGTTTTAAGATCTTGTGTCCAACTTAAGCATCAAGCTAGATCTGCGTTTCTGTTTCATCAAAATTTTAGATCTGAGCATTTTATGTTACATCATACCTAGATCTGCATGTATTGATTCTCGTCTTGAGAAATTTGTTGTTGATTGTTTTCTATAAATGTTTTCGTACTCAAAATTAAAAATAAAGTTTTCTGTTTCTAGTTATTTTGAAACAAGACCTTAGACCTAGGTGGAATCACACTTGGCGATTTTCAATTTCAAAAATCTTTTCAAAACCCTGAAATTGATTAAGATCGTGATACGTCTTCTGAGAAAGATAGTCGTGGATTCCGAGTTAATCTTAAAGGTCAAATAAGGTACAAGTTTCCTAAGAAGAGAGAAACTGAAAATCAAAGCATATAGATCTGATTTGTAATTTGCTAGGACTGTTTGTAAAAATAAGTGTGAGTGTGTGCACGCATGTGTTAGATCACCATCACAAACACTTACACACAACATCACTGAAAGTGTTGGTAATAAGATCTTGAAACAAGAGTCGACCTAAAGACTGGAACAAAGTGAAGTTAGCAAACTGGGAAAATAATATCATCAATCAGAACTGCAGAAATGTTATAAGGACACCAGTGGGTACATTCCTAAACTTGTATAGGTATGATTTGTGTGCATGTGTGTTATATAGTTTGTAACTGTTATATTTGTTTTAGTGGATTTTTCTTTTTACTCCGTAGAGGGAGTCGTGGATGTTTCCTTAGTTGGGTGAGGTTTTACCACGTTAAAAATCTCTTGTTAATAATCTTTATACATCTCCTCATCCTTTTCTGATTGGTGTGATGATTTAAAACTGTTTTAGTTTTGTTTTTCAAAACTAGTTAATTAATCTTGAACTGATCTCGTGCAAAGTTTTAAACACCTCTTGTGATTAAATTGATTTGATTTCTAGAAAAGAGTTTCTTCAAAAAACTGGTCAGAGTTACTTAAATAGTTTAATCTTGTATTAAACGGCTTTAGTAACAGTTTTCAATTGGAATCATAGCTTTGGAAATCTTTTTAAAAGATCTTGTGTTTCTGAAATTGTTTTCTTAAAATCAAAACAATGGACGAGAAAAATGAAAGATTTGGTAACTTGACCAGACCCCCACTCTTTGATGGAAACAAATTTGCTTATCGGAAGGTAAGAATGGTTGCTCTCATACAAGGAGCCTTGGGAGATGATGTCTGGGATATTGTTGAAAATGGTTACACTTAACCTACTAAACCAGCCACTAAAGGAAGTAATGAGAGGATTAAGAAAGCATTAAGCGAGTTCACACAAGAAGAGAAGCAAACTTCTCGAAATAATAACAAAGGATAGAATGCTATCTTTATGTCCATAAATGAACATGAGTTCAAAAGGATCTCATCTTGTGCCACTTCTAAGGAAGCTTGGGATACACTGATCAGTGCACATGAAGGTGACACTAGAGTTAAGGCTGCTAAAACTCAAATGCTTGTTCAACAGTATAATTCCCTAATTATGTTTGATTCTGAAACCTTTGATGACTTCTATATGAAATTAACTAACATTGTGACCAAACTGCATACTAATGGAATAACTTATGACAAACATGAAATTGTATCTAAAATTCTGAGATCATTGGCACAAAAATTTGATAATAAAAGAAATGTTATTGAGGAAATGTGTGATCAAAATCTCACTCCTGAATTACTCAGTTGTAAAGTTTGAATTGTGAAAATGGAATTAGAATTTAAGAAACAAATGACCCAGTCCCATAGGAAACAGACTAGTTCCAACTTGAGTTTTTCCTCTAATTAGATGAAACCTGAGTTTACTGATGATTCTGATGAGGAATGTGATATAGATAGTTTGGATAATCAAATTGCCTTTATGTCAAAACAATTTAAGAAAATTGTCAAATTTAGAAATAAATTGGCAAACAGACAAGGCAAGCTAAATTATCCAACTCAGTCCAACTACAAACCTCATGAGAAAAGTCAGAACAAACATCACAAGGACTTGAGACCCAACAAAGACTTCAAGAACATTGAGTGTTTTATATGTGGAAAAATAGGACACATAGCACAAGACTGTAGAGTGAAACTGAACACTGTCAATAAACATACTAGGGCTAACATTTGCAAAATGTGGGATGATTCAAGTGATTCTGAGAATGAGGAACTTGGATCATTTGATGCTTTTAATCCTTGCATGTCCTTATTTACTAAGATTATATACAATGATGATATGCCTATGTATGAGAATGATGATAGTAACTCTACTCTTGCTGTTGTGAATCATGCTGCTACTGGTTTAGATGCTTTAATTTATGAGAATATTTTTAGTTCTACCAAGGGGTGTGTGAGTCAAAGGGAATGCGATAATGACGATGTCCATGGGTGCGTGAGTTCAATAAATGAATCCTTAGGGGTCACTTCACATACTTCACTTAGTGACTCAGACACTGAAGACCTCCCTGACATTCACACACTTTATGCGAAAACTCTCAAGAAAATCACTAGACTAGAAAAGACAGTGAAAGATCTCACTAAGAAATTAGAAGACCTTTGTCTGATGGTTAAACTTAATGCTGAAGAGTATACTACCCAATGTCTAACTCATGAAAATGAAGTTAATACTTTTGATAAAAAATTAAAGAACTTGATTGAATAAAATGAAACTTTGGAGAAAAAATATAAAGGGACATTATTTGAATTGGAACAATCTAAAGAAAAGACAGCAACAGTTTTCAAAAAATTTGCTAAATTTGAAAATAACTCAAACTGTTTTGATGGATTTGTTACTGATTCCAAAACCAATTCTGATGATCGAACTGGAATAGGATTTTTCCCAAATTTGAAGACTCAAACTAAAATCTTTGAACCAATTAAGTTTGTGTCAGGAGGCAAAAGACATATAGAAACTTGTCCAGACTTTCATTCTCTGAAAAATGAGTTTGACAAAAACCAATCTAAGTTTGATATTGGGGAATCAAGTTACTCTAAGTATGAAAGCCCACCTAAGGCTAAATATATTTGCCCCTATTAGGAAGACTGATTCTGTCTTTCAAATTGTACTTCCTAGGAATAAGGTTCAACCTCAAAATCTCATCAAGCCTATGTTTAGAGACTTTCCTAAGGAGATACCATCTTCGAGCAATCTATGTTGCTCTTACTGTGATCTTTATGGTCACTCCTTTGAAGGATGATACTCTAGACGTATAGTCAACCCTGTCTATACTTCTCCTATGTATCAAAACTTTAACTATTCTAGGAAAAGTCGTAACAATTATGTTCTTCCTAGACAACCAGATAAAAACTCTAACTATAGAAGGAGAAAAACTAAACCTAAAAGATCAGTTTCAAGAAGGATTCCGAGAAACTTCTCTAAACCAAATGTTCAAACGTTTCACAAAATTTAACCTCGTGCGCAAAACATTTTTCAACAAAAATTCAATGCTCGCAAATTTTGTCAATTGAGAGCAAATAAGCGCAAACTGAAAACAAGAGTTGTTTGGGTTAGAAAAGATGAGCTATTACCCCAGATGAAGTGTAATATTGTTATTACTGCTTTAAAAGCTGAACACACTCCATCTGGTTGGTATTTAGACTCTAGATGTTCAAAACACATGACTGGGGATGATACCAAACTTTTAAACAAAACCAGCTTTGCTGGAGGAAAAGTTATTTTTGGTGATGGTGTATCATCTCAAATCATTGGTAAAGGAACACTCCAAGAAGAAGTATTACCTTTACTTGAAAATGTTCTTCTAGTTAAAGGTCTTAAGGAAAACCTACTCAGTATCTCGCAATTTTGTGACTCAAATCATATTGTCACCTTTTCAAAGAATAATTGTAAAATTTTAAATGAAAAAGGGGAGTGAATTATTACAGGATTCAGGACTCCAGACAATTGTTACACTGTTCAAAATAGTACCGAGGTCTGTAACATTGACAAAATGGATGACAATGAGATATGGCACAATTATATGGGTCACATAAATTACAAAAATCTTAGTAGACTGTCGTCTAGAGAAATAGTTAGAGGGATTCCTAAGATCAAACCTATTTCAAACATTGTCTGTGGTTCTTGTCAAGGAGGAAAAATTGTTAAGGCCCCTCATAAGAAAGTCAAAGATATTCTTACCTCTAAACCCTTGGAACTCATCCATATGGACCTTATATGTCCTTCTCAAACTTTTAGTCTCTGTGGACATAGTTACATTCTTATTATGGTTGATGATTTCACTAGATTTACTTGGGTATATTTCTTAAAACAGAAATCTGCACTTTCCAAACTTTTTTAAAAATCCTACTTCGAATTGAAAATGAGGAAGATACTCAAGTAAATAGGATTCGTAGTGATAGAGGCGGAGAATTCATTAATACTGGGGTTATAGAGTATTGTGACTACAATGGTTACAAACATGAATTTAGTGATCCTAAGACTCCTCAACAGAACGGTATTGTTGAGAGAAAGAATTGTACCCTTCAAGAGATGGCACGTGTGATGATTCATGCAAAATCCTTACCTAAGTATTTTTGGGTAGAAGCTATTCATACTGCGTATCACATTATAAATAGGGTCTATCTTAGAAAGAACTCTAAACAAACTCCTTAAGAAATTTGGTATGGGAAAAATCCCATTCTTAAGTACCTTAGAACCTTTGGTAGTACGTGTTATGTCTACAAAGACAGAGAAAACTTATCCAAATTTGAGACTCGAGGAGATAAAGCCATCTTTCTAGGATACTCTCCTAATAGTAGAGCATACCGTGTGTATAATCTTCGCACTAAGACCTTAATGGAATCCATAAACGTTATTGTAAGTGACACTATTGTAGAGAGTAAGACTGGAGAACCAACTATTGTGGTAGAGTCTGAAAATGTTTTAGAAAACGACTTTTTAGAATTAGATGATTCTTTACCAATTGAGACACCTGAAGTACCTAATTGGGTTGCTAAAGACCATCCCATAGACAACATTATTGGTAACCCTAGTGAACCTATGCATACAAGATCTCAATTAAGAAACTTTGCTCATTATGCATGTTTTGCTTCCCTTGTGGAACCAAAGAATTTTTAATGATGCATTGAATGATCCTCATTGGATTTCTTCCACGCAGGATGAACTTCTTCAATTCATCATTCATGATGTTTGGTATCTTTTACCTAGGCCCGATCAGAAAAAGGTTATTGGCACACGTTGGATATTTAAAAATACATCTGATGAAAATGGGATAGTCATTAGAAACAAAGCCAGATTAGTAGCTCAAGGATACTCTCAAATAGAGGGAATAGATTTTAACAAGACTTTTGCTCCTGTTACTCGATTAGAATCTGTTCGTCTTATCTTTGCCATAGCTTGCTACTTACATTTTAAGCTTTACCAAATGGATGTCAAATCTACCTTGCTTAATGGAATATTGACTGAGGAGACCCATGTAGAACAACCAAAAGGGTTCATTGACCCTAAATATCCAAATCGTGTCTTTCGTCTTAAAAAGGCTTTATATGGCCAAAAATAAGTGCCAAGAGCCTGGTATGAGCGCCTTTCCAATTTTATCTTAGAAAAAGGTTTTAAGAGAGGAGGAAATGATCAAACCCTTTTTGTCAAACATTTTGATAAACATATCATTATAGCTCAAGTTTATGTTGACGATATCATCTTTGGATCAACTTCCCCTAATGAAGTTAAATCTTTTTCTGAAATTATGCATAACAAATTTCAAATGTCTCTTATGGGGGAGTTACAATTTTTCTTAGGTCTTCAAGTCAAACAAAATTCAAAAGGATTATTTGTCTCGCAATCAAAATACGCATTAGAGATTATTAAAAAATTCGACCTTGAGAGTGCCAAAGATGGTAAAACTCCCATGAGTACTACGGTCAAACTATCTAAAGATGAAACTGGGAAATCCATAGATCCAACCCTTTATCATAGTATTATTGGAAATTTACTATACCTTACTGCATCGCGTCCTGATATTATGTATGTTATTTGCGTATGTGCTCGTTATCAAAACAATGCAAAAGAGAGCTATTTAACTTGTGTTAAAAGAATTATCAAATACATTAAATGCACTCTAAATTTAGGACTATGGTACACCAATGATACTCCTAGCACTATAATAGGATACACTAATGCTAATTGGGCAGGGTGTACCGACGATAGCAAGATCACATCAGACGCATGTTATTATATTGGTAATAACTTGGTAGGTTGGAGTAGTAAGAAACAAAACTGCACTTCTTTATTAATAATTGAATCTGAATACATAGTCGCTGGCAGTTGCTATGCTCAATTACTTTGGCTTAAGAAAATGCTAAGTGATTATGGTATTAAAGAGGAATAATTACATCTCTATTGTGATAATCAAAGCGCGATCAATATCGCTAAAAATCCTGTTCAACACTCACGAACAAAACACATAAAAATAAGGCATCACTTTATTCGCGAATTAGTTGAGACTAAGGAATTAGAAATCAATTATCTTCCTACTGATTTGCAACTCGCAAATATGTTCACCAAACCTTTGGATTA
Source organism: Sambucus nigra (assembly GCA_949130495.1). Classification (NCBI taxonomy): domain Eukaryota; kingdom Viridiplantae; phylum Streptophyta; class Magnoliopsida; order Dipsacales; family Adoxaceae; genus Sambucus; species Sambucus nigra. Next base: position 299,943,411 of record OX422207.1, on the reverse strand, counting down.
CAATAGATTCATTTCTTTGTGTAAATCAATTAGAATGGTGTGTGCTGAATAAATTCTTGGATTTACATAATTTTTCCCTCAGTCCATTTGAGACAAAATGGGGGAGAAATTTGAGTATTATGAGAATTAATTTATTTTGTACATATTCTAAAGAGCTTGATCTTAGTGATTATTTGCAGGATTTTGTACAGTTATTCTCTGCTATGTTCAAAGTTAGGGTATTGAATTGTAATTAGTTGAGTTATGTAATTTTCTCTTCTAGGAAATGGGTAGATAGAATTTTTGTATAGAAATAGGTTTTCCTTTTCTTTTTTGTTTCCCTACGAGTCCAAGATGACTCAAAGGAGATTTTATCTCATATTTCCAAAGGCGGAGATTGAAGCACCTTATACTCTTGACTTACTTGAGTCTACATTGTATAAGTGCTCATCTAGTTTGGAAATAGAGACAAAATTGAGTCCCCATCCTAGATACCAAAAAGCCTCAGCCTCTTCAATACAAGTCATTCCTCTTGTTTGATTGGTCAATGTAAATTCACTATCACTCACACACACTTTAGAACTGCATACATTATTCACACATTGTTTAAATCGTTTATATATGTGTTGTGTGTATTAATTTCCCTTTAAACAATCTTTTATAATTTTTTGGGAATTTTTAATGATTTTTAAACATTTTTTCTTATTTAAAAAATGGAATTAAAAGTTTTGGGGTCATTATATAAATACTGGTTATTAGTTTTTTCCCTGGAATGTTACCTTGGGTAGGAACCAAAAGCGCTAGAGAATTTAGGGTGTCTATGTAATTAAGTTTATACACGTGTTTGATAGCCGATGTTTTCCTTACACTTGTTGCTTCCCTATTGGATGATTTTGTGTTTCTTTTAAGAGAGTAAATCAGCTTGTTTTATTAGAACTTGGATTGAGTTAATCGACGATCTGCATGCGTTCCTATCCCAATCCTCGTGAACCCTTATAACCCAATCATAAGCCTTATAACCAACCGCTTACCTTTAACCATTGGATGAAAGTCAAGATAGCTTGACTTAATCTCAGCCCTTGATTTGCCTCTACCTTCTAGATCCTTCTCAGCCCCTATATAAAGAGGGTTCCTCTCAGCCATTTGAAGACTTTGGCCACTTCATCATTTAGAGAGAGAAGAGAGAAGAGAGAAGAGAGAGAAGAGAGAAACCAGAGTTAGAAACCCTAACCCTAATTCGTCCAAACCTTTTTCAAACCCTAAACCCTTTTTATCAAAACTAGTTTTATACCAAACACAACCTTAAGAGTTTGAGAGTTTTGAGAGTGGTTTGATAGTGGTTTCGTGCTGTAACCTCTTCATTTTAAGATCTTGTGTCCAACTTAAGCATTAAGCTAGATCTGCATTTCTGTTTCATCAAAATTTTAGATCTGAGCATTTTATGTTACATCATACCTAGATCTGCATGTATTGATTCTCGTCTTGAGAAATTTGTTGTTGATTGTTTTCTATAAATGTTTTCGTACTCAAAATCAACAATAAAGTTTTCTGTTTCTAGTTATTTTGAAACAAGACCTTAGACCTAGGTGGAATCACACTTGGCGATTTTCAATTTCAAAAATCTTTTCAAAACCCTGAAATTGATTAAGATCGTGATACGTCTTCTGAGCAAGATAGTCGTGGATTCCGAGTTAATCTTAAAGGTCAAATAAGGTACAAGTTTCCTAAGAAGAGAGAAACTGAAAATCAAAGCATATAGATCTGATTTGTAATTTGCTAGGACTGTTTATAAAAATAAGCGTGAGTGTGTGCACACATGTGTTAGATCACCATCACAAACACTTACACACAACATCACTGAAAGTGTTGGTAATAAGATCTTGAAACAAGAGTCGACCTAAAGACTGGAACAAAGTGAAGTTAGCAAACTGGGAAAATAATATCATCAATCAAAACTGCAGAAAAGTTATAAGGACACCAGTGGGTACATTCCTAAACTTGTATAGGTCTGATTTTTGTGCATGTGTGTTATATAGTTTGTAACTGTTATATTTGTTTTAGTGGATTTTTCTTTTTACTCAGTAAAGGGAGTCGTGGATGTTTCCTTAGTTGGGTGAGGTTTTACCACGTTAAAAATCTCTTGTTAATAATCTTTCTACATCTCCTCATCCCTTTCTAATTGATGTGCTGATTTAAAACTGTTTTAGTTTTGTTTTTCAAAACTAGTTAACAAATCTTGAAATGATCTCGTGCAAAGTTTTAAACACCTCTTTTGATTATACTGATTTGATTTCTAGAAAAGAGTTTCTTCAAAAAACTGTTTAGAGTTACTTTAATAGTTTAATATTGTATTAAACGGCTTTAGTAACAGTTTTTAATGGTGTGATAAGGAAGTGTTGTAAGGGAATGTAGAGAATGTTTTTTTAGAGTGATGTAATTGGGTTGTCACAGAAAGTACAAGGTTAAAGATCCTGAATGGTGAGGTTAGGATTTCCTTAAATAGAAACCCAAAAAGGTCAAAATGACAAGGCTACCCCTGAAGGGGGTACTATTCAGCATGGATCTTAGTCTACCAATAGGTAGGTCTTCCATACTAGGTGGGTAAGAAAAGTTTTCCATGTCAGTAGGCATTTGGGAGTTGTACCTATACGTGGGTTGGAATTATTTTTTGGTTAAACAACCATAAAATGTGAACCGTAAGCCTGATTTTCACTTGAAGGTGACTGTTGGAAAGAGGATTGAGAGATCTATTAAAGTATGTTAAGATACTCATAGGTCAGGTATCTGGCCAGAGTAAAATGGTCATGGAAATCATACCATCATTCTTTGGTTTGGATTTATGAGTAAGAAGTTTGCTAAATGCAAAGCGTAAGTCTAATTCGCGCATGGTTGGGATCATTAGAAATATCATTACGATATATATGAAAGTGTGTTAATATAATCTCAAGTTTGATAGTTTAAAAAATTCAAACGGGCTTGGAAATCCTCCCTTCGTTCTCTGATTAGGATTTCTGAGTAAAAAGGTTGCTAAATGCAAATTGTAAGTCCAACTCACACACGGTTAATCCTATTGAAAAGATGATTCAATGATATATAAAAGTGTGTTGAGATACTCTCAAGTTTTAGAGTTGAACAAAGTCAAATAGGATAAAAAAACATCCCGTCGTTCTTCGATTTGGGTTTCTAAGTAAAATGGTTACTACATGCGAACTGTAAGTCTGATTAGTGCACGGTTAGGACTATTGGAAAAAGAATTTTGAGATACATGAAAGTTCGTTGAGATACTCTCAGTTCCAAGAGTTTACTAAAGTTAAATATAGCTTGAAAAGAGACCTTTCATTTTTTGATTAGGGTTTGAAGGAGGATCGAGGGCTCAGGGTTTGAAGGGACTTTGTTTGGAACTTATGAGGGTATATGAAGGTATTAAAATGTGGTTTTCATAAAGACCCTCAATGGGAGATCTTATGATAAGTGAAGGTAATCAAAAGATAAACATCTTAATGGGAGTTATGAATTTTGTGTTTCTATGTGTGGGAACTTTGATGTGGATAAAAGGATTTTGATTCTGTTGAGGGTGATGGTATGACTCTGGGGACCTAAGGGTATATGGAGCCAATTAAGAGGATCGTGATAAATTTTGATGGCTAAGATGAATTTTAAGGACCTAAGGATCATATGCAACTAATTCAGAGGATTGTGACTAATTCTAAGGGCCAAAGTCAATTTTGAGGACCTAAAGAATGTACGCAGCCGATTTAGAGGATCGAGAAAAATTTTGAGGGCCAAGGTCAATTTTGATGTTCTAAAGAGTATTATGAACAATTTAGAGGATCACAGGAAATTCTGATGCCCAAGGTCGATTCTGAGGACCTAAAAAGTCTGAAGGTCAATTCTACAAACCTAAAGAGTAAGAATGTCTATTCGATGGACCTAAAAGGTGACACGGCTAATTAGGTGGACCTACTAGGTGAATAGGTCAATTATGCGAACTTAAAAATAATGGAGGCCAATTATGTGGTCCTAAAGAGTAGGAAGATCAATTATGCGGACCTAATAAATAGTTTTTGGAAGGGATACGGAACGATGTAATTTTTTTGGAAAGTTTTGCAATTTTTTGATTATTTTTGAATATCTACATCTTTTGAATTTTTGATTTTTTCATAGCCAATATGTAATTTTTGAAAAATTTGACTTTTTATGATTTTTGGAATTTCTTATGATTTTTTTGGAATTTTTAAGAATTTTGAGAAATTTTCTGCGTATTTTAGCAATTTTTTGGAATTTTGGTAATAATATTTTAAATAGGATGCCGATAGGCATGGGCTTACAGATGCCAATGAGCATGACACATAAATTTAATGGTTTTTGTGGGCTTTTTTAGGTTCACTACCGGCTGGCATACCCAAGGGTGTCGACTACCATACCCTTTATCCCCTTATAAATAAGTGGTGAGGGCTACCCCATTTCTCACACCATATGAATTCACTTTTTAAAAAAACTTTCTTGATTGTTTTTTTAAAGTAATGGACAAAAATATTGTGGATGCCAATGATTGGGATAACATTGTGTGGGCCCACCCCAGTGGAATACCGATGGGAATTGAGAATGTGCACCACGGCGCCAAGATTGTGGCGGATGATCGGATAGTATTGCGGGACCCTGATACTCTCCAATCTGCTCGGGTGAAAAACCCTGAGGGCTATGTGAGTATTACTTACTTTTTTAATATTACTTTTTTTTGATTTTTTGGTCTTTGTTTTTGAGTTCTTATTGAGTATTGCTAATTTTTCTCGAGGAATTTATGTTATTGAATGAATTTTGGAGATGAACATCTCATTGAAGAATGTTCACTCCTGGATCTCGATGGGGGTAAAAGCGGTTTGGGATAAGCTTCCTGAGGATGTAAGGCTTATGGTGGACATTTTTGGGTTCATATACCTGGAAAGGGCCATAGACAATACATCTCGGTCGACTACATTGTTGTGCACTCTCAGCGAGCGGTGGTGGGATACCACCCACACATCCCCTTAGGGTGTGGGTAAGATAATAGTCACACCAATAGATGTGCACCATATCGTAGTATTTTATTATGAGGTGGAGCAGATAATGATGGGCCGATCCCTCTGCCTGACTGTGGTGTCAATTTGGGAGGCTTTGGACCCCATTGGTCGATTAGGCTCCGGGGAATCGGTGAAGGTGTCCTTGCTTAAAGAGACCTTGGCAAGGATGGTGATTGATGTTACGGGCGACCAAAAGCTGCGACCAGTAGCCCAAATGTTTATTCTACTCCATTTGGGGGAATTCTAGTGGCAAAGATCAGTAACAACATTCATTTGTGGTTCTTGCCTTATCTTCGGGTCATCTTTAAAGTTAACAACTATGATTTAGGGAGCTTGATATTGTCTTCTCTGTACGTTTCTATGGACATCTCCAACTGGTGTTACCAATCGAACTTTATGGAAGCCACATACCTCTGGGGGTTAATTTTATTATATTTCCTTTATTATTCTCTTTTTGTTGTTTTGAGTATGTGCATTTTATGGAAACTTTTGTTTTGAAGAAATTTTATTTCTTTCTTAAGTGTGGTTCTACAAGGTGATTGGGAAGAACACTACATTGATGCCTTTTCTAAAGGGGGAGGTCGATGTGTTTCCTAGGATGATGCTATGGAGGAAGGATAACATGTCGGTGAATGAGCTCCTAACCCTTAAGGATGTGAGAGCCAAATTAAACTCTCTCACGAGTTCCCATGTTAAACATTATTATATTTTTATATTTTTTAGTTATGCATTAATGATTGGTTTTATTTGGACATGAATGGTTCTATCCCTGGATTCCTTTTTTGAGAGATATCGGAGTAATGATTCTACATGCCCAGTCACGGTGTTTGCTAATACATGAGTTAGAATAAAACTGGCATTTAGGTGAGAGGGTGGTGCAATAGGTGACGGAGAGGGCTGGACCCTCCTTATAATATGAGGAATCCAGATAAGATACCGGAGGGTGAGCTGGAGGTTACGATGGATGGGGAGCTCTAATTCCTCTATAAAAACATGGTAGAACCACATGACTACCTAGACTTCTTAACTAGCTTGTTGATGCCATCACCGATTTACAACATAAATGGTGTGCCTTCCCCATCGACAGAGGCAAGAGGAGGTATCATCACACCCGGTTCTTCCACTCAGGCTTCTGGGGATGGTGAAGGTTTTACGAAGGCTCCTCTACTCAACAACTATCCATTTCTTCATACTTCATCCAACTAGGAGGGATCGTTCCTTTCAAGTTCCCCACTAACCCCAAGAAATGATAGACTATTTTCCTTATTTTCGTAGGCGAACATCCAGTTGGGGTTGTGTCTTTCTTATTTATTAATTTCTTGGTTCTGCTTTCTAATTTTAGCCTACTAACGACTTTATTTCTCTGTTTGGTTCTTTAATCTGCAAGCTATGGCTGTGTCAAAATCCTGGCTGCGTGATGTTTGAGACTAGATGAATTCCATATCTGAGTACGTGCGAATGATAGCTCGATATTGTGTTGCCCTTCAGCAACTACTGATGATCGCTCTCCAGGTTCGATATATGAGAATGGATGGTCTTCTTCTCGTCTTTATTGTAGTCATCGTAGGAGGCATTACTTAGGATAGGTTTTTAGACAGTCCGGGATGCTCCCTGATAACTTTTTATTTTTTTGTTATTTTTTTATTTGTCTTGTACCTAAAAAATATAAAAATGCAAAAAAAAAATATATAAAATGATGCATTTTCCATATTTGATTATATTGGTTTAATGACTTATTCTACATGCAGTTTAATTTTCCATTGAGGGTTTCATATAAAGGAAAGGCAAAGCAATATATTTTGATAACTTTAAATGTGTTTTTTTTATTGTAAGTAAAGAAATGCCAGGGAAAATCTTTTGTAAAAATTTGAGTTATAGAGGGTGGTATTTGGAAATGAGAATAATAAAAGAGGAAATAGAGAATCTACCACAAATAGAGGGTACTGGTCAGCATACCCTTTGTCCTGCTAATAGTCACACCTACATGGGTACATTTTCTTTTCAGCCTTTTATTTCACTCTTGCTTCTCTCTTGGTAATTGGATTCCTTTATTGTAGCTGCAGGTTCATCAATTTCATCATTTTCTGGAGGAAATCAAGTATAAAAAGGGGCTTCTGATGAAGGCTTGTATCACTCATCAATTTTTCCTTTTTTTTCTTGGATATAATTTTATCTTCTTATGGATATTCCCTTGACAAAGACGTTTGTCGCCTATCTCGAAGGCTTGGAAGATATGTGTTTATGCAGTGTTAATTGTGAGTCTTTCAACTTAGACCCCATAACTTTGTTGCGCAACCACTCAATTAATTGGAGCTTACTAGACGTGGCTTTATAATCTATATATCCTAATTACCACATGCTTTATTTTTTCTTGGATGAGGTGTGTCCAACTTACGAAGAGTTCTCTGCCATATTTGATGTCATCCCTTAAGTTCTTGCCATTGTGTCTGAATTTTGTCATTCTTTGTTGGTGGCGTTGGATGAATTATAACATATCTCTCACTATACTTCCCGACCACTAGTACATTGGGGATTTATCAATATACCCATAGTGTTGGACTCTATGCGTCAAAGGGACTTTATTAATAATGACTTTGCTAGTGTGATGGCTCTGGGTTTGACCACTAGGATGATTTTGGTGACAAAAGACCTGTGTGAGGATGCCTAGGTTATGGACATAGTGTTGTGTATGGGCTACCTCTACAATCCGTCTTCCACTATACTAGCAAAACATTAGTCTTGATGTTTTGAAAGAAGATCGCTTTACCTTTTTTGGAGGTAGTCCAGTGATATTCTACACGTGGTTGATGGAGAGGCTTCGTCTAGTTGTGCCCCTCGTGTACCCTCTGACTGGTATTCCCCATTTATTTCTTCGATCCCGTATGAATTTTGGTCCAAATGTGGACAACTCGACTTATTGTCTCTTGGGGAGTGGGGATAGTTGTCTTCACTAGTTTGTTCCATAGTGCACCAAAATTATAACCCATTTTGCAAATGGCAACTTGCTCTATTCTCAGTTCGTGGGTCCTTGGTAAACCGCTTTCTATCTTCCTTGATGTCTTTTGTGTCAAGTGGGTAAGGAGCACATTGTCCCTTAATGTATAACCAATTTTTATCCCATGGAGGACTTAACTGAATCACTGAGGATAATTTTAGGGGATCTGTGGCAGCGTTGCAGGCCATCTCACCATCCGAACCAGTCTGTGGGGGAAGTTGTTGTTGTGTTAGGGGGTTATTTTAGATGGTTAAGGATTTAGTTCTGAAGGTTTGTGCTGAGAAATTTAAGAAGATGTGGCTTGTGATAGCAGAGATAGTGGAAGAGGGTGTGCTGTAATTATTGAAGATTTTTATGTTTTATCGACGTACTGAGTCATTAAATATACGTAATCAGAAAGGGGTGTACAATGGAACTTCAGTGGATATAATAACTATGAAGATGATGGAATGGGAACTTCTAGTAGTTGAGTTGGGTTTACTATGAAGATTTTTGAGAATATGCTTGGCATGGTCTTAGGTGTTGGTATTTGATGGGTTGTCTTGTCTATGTAGGTTTATGCTTTTGTTTGTGTTTAGAATATGGGTTTGGTAGGTGTTTGATATTTCTTGTTACTATTTCTTCTTGCAACAGCTACGTTTGAAATGATGTTTTAAATAAATGATGATTTTGACATATCTTGTTGTGCTTTTTGAAGAATTTCTTATTTGAATTATCTACACTGATCAGTAAAGCATACATAATCCTTCTGTTCATTTAAAAATGATGTGAGAGACGTGTTTATTGACTGGGGAAATAATATGATTTTGTAAAAGAGAAATGATCACAAACAAATTAAATTTATAGCTTATGTAACACCCCGTATTTTTGAGAACTTAAATAATTATGTGATTAACTATTATTACGGGATTAATTAAATTAATATGTGATAATTAATTGGTGATTAATCCAGATTTAAAAATAAATATTAACTAGCATGACAAGGGTTAACACTTATTAAAGAGAATTATTGAATATTACTGAGTGAATAAGTAATATGGAATTTGTAAAATATACGACAGTTTGGTATATTAAGCCGGGACACGCGTGTGAGTCGTGTCGGGACTAATTGAATGGAATATAAAGATAAATTATTTTTAAGTAACTCGTATGGTAATTTCGAGTGAACTAGTGAGTCCGAGAGGTTCGAGATAGTCAGAAAACACTACCCATGTATTTTATTTAGACTCCGAGAGATTTTAGGCCAAACTGGCACCCCGTAGCGGTAATTTTGTAATTTTAATTTTTGGAGAAATTAAATGGACGAAAATTGGGAGTTTATTATATCAGTCACGGGAGGTTCAATAGGATCAATATATACAAAAGTAAGGAGCGACCACAGAGTGTGTGAGGGAGAACAAATTCCAAGAAGGAAGGCCCAATTAGCACCACCTTGCACAGCCACCACCACCATCGTGTAGATAAGAACAAGAGGAACACACCCATACCAACAACATCAAGAGATCAAGCGGTTGATTCGAGGCAAGTGTTTATTACTTGCTATTTTTTATCAATAATTGTGTTTATGTTAGAATAGATACATTTCCCCATGAATTTGATGTTAATTATAATGAAAAGTTAAGGGTTTCTTGCATATTATAGGGCTGAGATGTTGACAATTGATATACTCTTGTAGATAGGTTTTAATCACAAAATTTGATGTGTATTGATGATTAAAAATATGGGAAATTATTGATTGAAACTCAAAATTTAAGAGTTAGGGTTCTTATACAATTAAATTGGGGATTTCATATATTCTTGATGATTGATGATGAATTATTGATCCTAGGGTCTTAGAATTATTGTATATACATTGTGTTATTGTTTGGGTTTGATGATGAGACAATGGGAGAAAATTTGTAGAGTCTTTAGGGATAAAAATGGTGGAAAAACGTAGAATTCTGGGCAGGAAGACGAGATAGTGCGCGTCGCGCGATGTCGTGCGTAGTCATTCGAGCGAGATAGACATCTCGCATGAAGTCGCTCAAGAGACACATGGTAGTCGTTCAAATGACGTTTCCATCTGGTTCGAGCGAAGAGGTAAATTTCTGGGAATTTTCTTAGGGTCCAGTTTTGGAATTTTCAGTTTATTGGAGTGAGAGGAACTGCCAGTTAACAAATTTAAAACGAGACAGGTTTACGAGAAAGTGTATGAGATTTATACTTTAAATATTTTGGGATGAAGAATTACCTAGGAGATTAGAAGAGAGTTATGGTAATCTAATAATATTATACAATACGTAATAATGAGAATAAAACTTGTATGGCAAGTATGTAATTAGGATGGGAGAATATCTATAAATTTTAATAGGATGTGCGTATGCCTATTTTTTGATATTTTTGTTAAGGCACTAATGGGCGATAACCCGGGGGTGCAAGGTTATGTTGTTAAATACACTAAAGGGTGATAACTCGGGGGTGTAAAGATTTTGTTAAGTGAACTAATGGGTGATGACCCGGGAGTGCAAGGATATTATATTAAGTGCACTAATGGGTGATAACCCGGGGGTGCAGGATTATTTTATTAATAACACTTATGGGGATTCAAACCGGGAGTGCAGGACTGAAATATATATGTATAGGGATGCTATATATATATATATATATGTTTATTTAGGATAAATTCTACTAAGATAAACTAGTAGTTATGGCAACAATGACAAATGAAACAATCTTAATGAGATAAATATTTAAATGCTCTAAGAGTGAACATGAAAAGTAGTAAAATGTGATAGACTACTTATGGGGTATTGTGTAGGTGATACGGGAATACTACTGTTGAATGTAGATAGTGATACGTTGACTTTGAACTAGTTAGCTTTGGTAGAGTTACTAGTACTAGATAGAAGATGCGTTAGGAGTGCACAATATAAGAGAGGTGAGAACTCGATGTGAGAGCACGAATCTAACATGCACATAATACTTGCTTTAAGGCAGTTTTAAATACTTGCTAAAACATATTTTTACACATCGGTCTCTAACCCGTCTCTTTCATCTCTTTTCTCTCTTGCTATATATATATATGTATTATATAAGGTGCTCAGCCACAGGGACACCAGATTTAGAGACTTGGATTGCTTGGCGTGCTATGGCTGATGTGGAAGCTGTAGGTCTTTGCATTAGACGCTCCTATCATTTCTCTCAATTTATCTAGACTTTTCATTTAGGGCATGTGTTGCCCATTCCTTAGACATTTCATCAGAGATTGTATTTAATTTACTTTCTATTCATTTTTAGTTGGATTTAGTTTTACTATGGATTTGTGGTTTAGAGTTTTGAATTGATATGTTTTATCCAGTCGTATTTATTTCAGTACGTGATTCAGATTCATTATTTATGTTATTCAGTTGAATGGTGAATGGATTATCTTTAAATTCTTGGACTTTATAGATATGGTTTTTGGTTACAATTTAAAAAAAGGACAGTATTTTGGCAATAGCTTAATTTATATTAGGTGATTAATAAAGTTAATGTTTTCGACAGTGATGATAAGAATGAACCAACCGAACATTATATTTTAAAGTTTTATAAAGTATTGATCACCCGATATTTAATTGGGTGGGGTGTCTCAGCTTACTTACGTACCTCTATGGGGATGAAGGCATTGGTAATTATAAGAGAAAAATTTATGATCGCTCATTACGTTTTTAGTTTGGAATATTCTGTTACACCCCACTACACCATCATGTACATTATCAAGGCTTCAATTGAAAACAAGTTGATTTTGTCACTAAAACATACAAAGAAGGTACATGATATTGATTTTGTGTAAACATTATATTAAGGGGTATTTTAAAAGAATCTGAAACTTAAATATTTTTCAAAATTTTTTAAACAAAAAATCATAGCATCTCGTTAGAATGAGGTACTGAGGGTAGTTCGCATCAGTTTCTTCAACTCGTTGGATATCAACTATTTGAACGAAATTCAAACGATCTCTTTTTCCTCATCATGCTCAAATGTCATTCGATCTTTCTTCCAATGCCGTTCAAACAACTTTGCGTAGGTCATTCGAACGAGGACCAATTCGTTCGAATGAGCTTGAAAAAAATGTTTTTTTACTTATTTTTAAATGAAACATTTTCAAGCCTATCTCTTGTAGATTTCTCTTCCTATTTAAAGAGATACGAACTCACTTATTTGCAAGCCTTTATTCACCCATTTTGTGATCAAACAGTTTGGTTTTTTAATTCCAAACCCCTTGGATATTTTATGATCACTTTATCAAACCTTGAAAAACACATCACATGTTCAAATCCTCGTGGAGTTGATTTTCCAATGCTACCGATGATAAAGGAGTTTCATGAAGCTGATTGGTGGACAACTAGGCAAGTGGAGATAGTTGTGGGGTGTTGTTAGATCTGCATCACTTTCTGTTATCATCGAGAAAGGAAACATAACTATGATACTTAGTGGAGTCCAAGTCTGTCAGCGTGTATGTGTCGTTTGTAATACCTTAGTTGTAATAGTGTTGAAAAAGGGTTTTTTCCTCATATTTCATTTTATTTTTTGTTGTGTTCTATTTAGATTCAATATCTCGCATTTCACCTAATTAATTGTAACAACCCTCGCTTTTGAGAACTTATTTTATATTTATTTACTAGGTATAGTAATTAGATATAAATGTTGTCATGTGGAGTAAGTATTAATTTGAGAAAGAAAAAGTTAATATTTACTAAGATGTTGCATATTTACCTTATGTGTAGGTAAATATCACTTTGATGTGTTTTATTATGTCATAAGATTTGAAAAAAATGACATTTGGTTTAAATTGAAACCGGAACTTAAAATGAATTATAAAATTTCCAAATGATAATTTGGAGGGTGTAGTTAGTTCCGGAAGGTGCGAGACAGTCAAATTATGTGCCATATTGTATTTTGAGATTTTGGGCACATTTGACTGGTTATAGCATAATTGCGTAGTTTGGTATTATTTTATCGTGGAACTTATCATTTAAGTTGTTAAACTTAGACAAAGGCAAGATTTATGTCTTGATTTAGTCACTATTCCCCTAATTTTGTCCCTAAACCTAGAGAGAGTTAGAGAAGAATAAACCTTGGGAGAAAGGGAGAGATTGAAGCTTGGGTGATTGTTCTTGCATACAACTTCATCAATTTATGAATTGTAGAGCTTGAGGCAAGTTTCTTACTTACTATTATATGATTTAAGTAGAATGATTAGTATTGATAGTTGTGGTTATGTATGGTTTAAGAAAGTTAGGGTTTTTAATTGATTTATGGGCTTTGAATGTTTGGAGATTGATTTGAATGGTTATTGAAGATGAATTATGGTTGTTGGATTCATTTATATTCAATTAGTAGCAATAAATGACAAGGTTTTGGGTTGGTTGAGTTTGGAAGAAGTTAGGAGTCCAAGACTCCATAGCCAAAATTGGTAAAATTCGCAGGGGGCCGAATCGATTTGCATAGAGGCAGTGTCCAGGTCTGGGTGAACCGGATCGATTCGGCTATCCCCAAATCGATTAGGCTGTTATGCAGAATGTTGGTTTTCCTGACCGAATCGAGTCGGCTGGTCCGAATAAATTCGCCTCAGTCTGTATCGATTCGAAAATCCTGCATTTTTCCTTTTGTTTTTATTTTCTAATTTTGACCCTTTCCCTTAGGATTAGAACCTAGGAACCTTCTTGAATGAAGTAAACATAGGATCCTAGAGTTTTAGTTGAGTTTGGTCGTTTCCCTAGAGTTCAATGGGTTCACTTGGGGTTTATTTCATGGGTTCCAAAAGTGATGTTTAGGCATCACTTCTTATTTTTGGAAATTTCTTGGAAATTAAGAGATCTAAGCCCATATGTGGAGATTATAGAAACCCTATTAAGGGATATAACACCTTGGGACTTGTTAAATGTTGGTGAGCATTTGGATATTAATTCGGGACTTAAAATATATGATGAATATTAATGAAAATATTCAAGGATAACAGTTTCAAATAAAATGAAACATGCATGAGATAAATGAAAATGATAATGATACGAACTTGGTAAATGTTAATTTACTTAAACACACCTCTCTAAATGACATCATAAGGGAAGTTCGCGTGTTTGGTGATTCCCCCTGGCTAATGAATGCAGGGTGGATATAGTCCTAGGCCATATGCGGGGTTTTTATATGTTTCTGCGCTGGTGAGGAGATTCCGGGTGTGGTCTTGACTCTCCCACAGGCATATGGTCGCTTCCCGACGTTTTTCGTTATAGGTGCCCAGGCTGCCATGTTTGATAGGCCCCTGGAAGATGATGGTCATTTAGGGGCGCGCCCAATGGGGAAACTCGGAGGGGCGGTCTTAGAATCATTATATATATAAGAATATAACCTTTTTAAAATCAAGTGGGACTTGATATATGTGAATTTCCATACGAAAATATAATGGTAATTATATTCCTTCTAAGGAATGGAAAACGGAAAGATATAATGGTAATTATATTCTTGCTAAGGAATGGAAAATGGATAAATTTGAAGAAGTAATGAGGTTTAATCTTATTCTCTGGCATAATGTAATAATTGTTAGAAACATTAAGTATTGATTTATCATATTTTATAATTAGGTTGTTAGATTTGCATTTTCATCATTCATGTTTAACTGTCCATATCTACCATATCTATCATGCTTTTTGTTCTGCTGGGAATCATATATAAATCGGGCCCTGACCCGTTCATTTTCCATGTTGTGCATGTTATTGTATCCGCTCAAGTGATCCTCCGCAAGGGCGCCCGTTGTGACCTTCCTATTCCATTACTTTTGAGGAGCTATGAGATTTTGCGGATTATCATGGGATATTTTGTTAGACGCTTCATCTTTTGAATTCTAGATATGATCGGGCCTTTTATTCGGGCAGGTACCCCAAACTTTTGTACTTGCTTAATGGATGTATTATGTAAATTATTGAATTTTTGTACTGTGTGGGATATAACCGTTGACCGACAGATTATTCGGTCCTTTTATTGTATGTTGTTCCCATATAAATATAAGCTTCTTGTGGAATTCCACTTTCTTATCAGATTGGGTTATTTAATTTACTTTTCTTTAACTTGCATTTAAACTAAAACTTTTGGCAACCCATTTTCTGATGTATTGGGTGGTTTTCCCGTATACCTATTTCATTTTATGGTGCTGAGAATGATTTTCGTTATATTGAGGTATCGGGCTGGCCACCCCATATTTCGGATTGCGGGTTGTCACATTAATGAATATAAAATTGGATAAAATTGAATTTGTATGTTTGTGACCTAATCAACGAATTATTACTTTGATCATATGACTCAACCACTATGCACATTTGTCAAATTGGTATAAGAGCTGGTTTCAGTAAGTTATTTAGATGAACTATGGTGGAGGTGGTTATATGGAGAATTCATATAATAGGCCATATTTGTTTGATGACATGAATTATGTTTATTGGAAAGCTCGGATGAGATAGTCTTTAAAATTGATCGACGAGCGCATTTGGCTTTATATTGAAAGGGGATGGAATCCTCCTATTATGACTAATCAAAATGTTTTTAAGTCTCAAGACAATTGCAAATTCCACTAAAGATGATTTTAGATTGAGTAATTTTAACTCTCATGGTTTGAATGCTATTTTTGGTGTTGTCACACCCAAAAAATTTGTCTCATCTTGACATATACCACGTATAACGAAGTTTGGAATATCTTTTAACTCACACATAAGGCTACCAATGCTATTAAAGACTTTAAGATTCAAAACCTCACCACATAATTTGAGACTATACGCTTGTTTAAAACTGTAATATTTAATGAATTTTATGCTTCTATAGCTGATATTATGAATTTCGATTTTTATTTTTGTTAGAAAATTACGAAAGTGTTTGTTAAGAAAATTTTGAGGTCTTTACCATGTCTTTTTAGTGTGAAAGTTATTATCCTTAACTCTTTGGGAATTCTATACATAATTCGGATAGCATAACTAGTAGGTGATCGCTAGACTTACGAATTACACATGTTTCCTAAAATCCAAAAGAAAAAGGAATAACTTTAAAACCTAAATCGAAAAAAGAGGAGATTTTTCGATTTCGATTCTGAATTTGATCAAGATGATCTTGACCTGTTTGCTAAAAAAATTTCTCATATTAACAAAAAAAATCACACAAATTGAAAAATAAAAAATTTGAGAAAAATAAATATCATATAATGGGTACATTTTTTTTAAATGATAAAAAGAAAGCTAGAGGTGAAAAATATGAATTCGAGAGGTGTTATGATTGTGAGGGAAAAGGTCACAAAGCCCATGAATGTCCTACTAAGCTTACGAAACAAGGAAAAGGAAAATCTGCCTATAGTTCCACTCTAAGCGATAATAATGTAGAGTCGGTGGATTCTGGGGATGAATCACTGTATGTACATAACTTCACTGCATTCATAGCTAGTCATATTAGCACTTCAAGTACATATCACATCTATGAAGACGTTTATAAATGTGCTAACCTGGATAACAAGTCAAATTATTCCAAATAGTTTAGGGGTTTTGATGATAATTTAAGTGAGGGAGCTTGGTCTTTAGTATGCATAGTCCAAACTTTATATCGAGTCGTTAAGAACTAGAAAGAAAAATAAAAAATTGGCTCTTAGGGTGTTGTATTTAGAGAAGGGGTTGAAGGTTTCGAGAGAGAGTGAGACCTTAGTTAGAATCTCTTTACATGAGAAACTTGTTTCAGTGGCAAGGATAAGAACAACTTGATCAACAAAATGTCTACTCTTACAAGATATGTTCAAGCATCATTGAAGATTCATGAGAAATTTGAAGCTCGAATTTCCCAAATAAAAAAAGATCTCAAACGTGCTCGGGAAGTCAAACTCACCTTAGAGGACACATCGAATAAGGTTGTAAAGAGTCTCCTAAGACCTACTTTAGGTTTTAAAGATAGGAATGATATAAGTTATGAGGGTACATCCAATTCTAATACTGCACCCAAATCGATTTCCAAGTTTGTGTTAAATACTTACAGATCTCAACCTAACCCACCAAAGAGAACTCGTCCTAGGAATTTTAACCAAGGTTGACCCAAACAAATCTATGTTTGCACCGATTATAAATAAAAAGTTCACTATAGGGAGTATTGTTGCAATCAAGGAAGAGTCTCTTACACACATGCTCCCACACACCACTACAACGACCATGTTAGTCAAATAAAGCAAGTTCAGTTTCTATTCATTTCTTCTAAAGTTTGATAGAATAATTTCAAAATATGTCTATGCATTTTGAGAAAACTTCCAATACAATGAATAGTATTAACAATGATAAAGATACGCACAAGGTTACCACTTATTGGGTACCTAAAATGACGAAAAATCCCTTGTATTTCATATTTCTCTTAAAGTTCAATATATTTCATAATGGTATATTGATAGTGGGTGCTCTAGACACATGAACGATGACAAGTCTCATTTTACTAACCTTGTGGATCATAAGAAGTGAGTAGTCACGTTTAGGGATGGGAGTAGTTCTAGCATATTAGGATGAGGTTGCATGGAGATTTACGAATTTTGTAATTTAGACAATGAGTTATATATTTTAGGGTTGGAGGCTAACTTAATAAGCATAAACTAACTTTGCGATGCTAAATTTTCGATAAAGTTTGATTGGTCAGAGTGTAACGTTTATGATCAGTTCGATAAACTTTTGATACAAGGTGTGAGGACTGCTAAAAATTTCTACGGTACCATTAACAAGTACTTTTTATGTCTAATAGTGATAAGGTATCCACCATGGACCTTTGGCATCAATGACTAGGTCATATCAATTTTCGAGATCTTACGAGGTTAGTTAAGAAAGACCTAGCTTACCATCACTTGGAAAACCAACTTCCTTAGTTTTCGATCCTTGCCAACAGGGGAAATAAATCAAAAGTACCATGGGAATTTTCATAATATTACCACCTCACATGTGTTAGAGTTGATACACATGAATTTTATGGGTTAAATGCGTACCTAGAGCATTGACAGTAAGAAGTACATTTAGGTCATGGCCGATAATTTTTTGAGATATTCCATTATTGGATTTTCTTGGAAAAATTCTGATGCTTGTGATTTGTTTACAACTAAGTGTCATCTACGTCAAGATCAACACAATGTTTCCATCAAAATATTGAGAAATGATAATGACATGGACTTTTTCAACGCTATTGTTGGTGCATATTATGATGGAATAGGCATAAAAAATGAGTTTTCACTGGTAGGAATGCCTCAATAAAATGAAATTGTTGAGGGTAATTATTGGAATGTCCAAGAGATGTCTCTATCCATTCTCCTTGGTTGAAACATGCCTAGACGATTTTGGGCAATGGGAGTTAATTCCGCGTGGCACACGGTGAATATGGTTTATCTCCGTTCACACACACTTCACACTCCATATGAGTTATGGACCAGAGTAAGAAATCCATCCTATTGTATTTTTGAGTTTTGGGTAGTCCTTGATATATCCTTAGAGATAGAGAGAATTTAAGGAAATTCGACTCTAGCAGCGATGATTATATATTTTTAGGATATTCATCGACTAGTAGAGCCTATAGGGTGTATAACCTTAAAAGCTCTAAGGTCATGGAGTTGATAAATGTCACAATTAGAAATGATGTACTAAATACATTTATTGATCATGATATTGCGTGTGAGAAAAATTCACCACTAGTGATGATCCTCATTGTTCCCCACACCACCACGGTGTAATCGGCTCGTGGGTTCGAAAGATTCATGATCTTACCGACATACTCTGTGATTCCACACTAGGTGACAAGAATCGCTCTCAACCTGAGATTGTGGTTAGATATGTTTGATACACTTCCATAATTAAGCCCAAGAAGGTGAAGGAAACACCCAAGGATGAGCATTGGATAAGTGCTATGCAAGAAGAGTTGCTTCAGTTTTGAAAGAATGATGTCTAAAGCTAGTCCCCTAACCTAGAGAGATTGATGTGATTGGTCATAAGTGCGTGTATTAAAATAAGATAGATGAGGATGGTACCATCTTTCGCAATAATGCTAGGTTGTTCTCTTTAGGTTACACACAAGTTGCAGGTGTGGACTTTGATGAGGCATTCACTACTATTTCTAGGCTTGATTCGATCCGATTACTACTCGCCAAAATATGTCATCTATGGTTTAATCTTTACCAAATGGATGTCAAGAGTGAAATTATTAATGGAATACTTCAGGAGGAGGGTTATGTGGAACCACCAAAAGGTTTTTAATACCTAAAGCACCTGGAACACTTCTTTTATCTAAAGAAGTCATTGTATTTTTTAAAGTTGGCACCTCGTTCTTAGTTCGAGAGAATAACTTCTTATCTCTTAGCTTGTGACTTCAAGAGAGGGGTAGTTGATGTGGCATTGTTTGTTAAGAGAGAGGGTGGTTTTATCTTGGCTACCTAAATCTATGTGGATGATATAGTCTTTGGATCCACGCGATCCCTTCATGCTTACACTTTTGAGGAGGGTATTAAGAGAGAATTTAATATGGGTAGGTTCGTGAACTTACTTCTTCCCAGGTCTCCAAATGCGTTAACTCGAGAATGGGATATTTATATGTCAATCTAATTATGCTTGGTATCCAGTGAATTTTTTTAATTTGGACTCCGTTAAGCACTCTCGCACAACCATAAGTTCCTTGAAAAAGCTAAGGAAAACACTCTGTAGGAGTACGATAAGTAGCCTCCAGTACTTGATCTCTAGCCGTACCGATATCACTTTTAGTGTTGGAGTTTGTGCATAGTACCAAGTGTCCTCCAAAACATTACTTCCTTGCACTTAAAAGTATCCTCAAATATATGAATGGCACTCTTTCTGATTACATTTGGTGTTATTTTTATATCAATGA
This sequence comes from Sambucus nigra, assembly GCA_949130495.1. NCBI lineage: Eukaryota > Viridiplantae > Streptophyta > Magnoliopsida > Dipsacales > Adoxaceae > Sambucus > Sambucus nigra. The sequence continues at coordinate 299,923,497 of OX422207.1, read as the reverse complement.
TCATTTGTCAACTTAGTTGGATGCCAATTAGGTCGGGGATGTTTATGGTTATAAAATAAAATCGGATGGATGCTTTTACTTTGGGAGTGATCTTATCTCATAGTTGAGTAAGAAGAAAAATTCCATTTATTTGTCCACAACGGAGGCCGAGTACACAACTATCCGAATTTCTCGCACACAACTCTTATAGATGAATAAAATGTTGGAAGATTATGGGATTAATCAAGGCACGATGACTATTTCTTTCTATAATACGAGTGCAATCCATATATTTTGTAATCCAATCAAAACATTCTTGTACGAAGTACATTAGGATTCATGAGCACTTTTGTGACACCCCGCCTAATTAAATACCGGGCGATCACTCCTTTATTAAATTAAATCAAGGTAAACAGTTGGTTCATTCTCAGCATCACTGTCGATAAAAATAATTTTCCAATTTAACACCCTAAATAATTAAGCTAAGTGTCAAAAACATTTTTCATACTAACTTTCAAATTTTAATTAAAGAAAAGATTTATTTATACAAAACAACATTTCTACAATTAAGAATCACACCACGATGAACTAAATAATATCGTACATTCGTAAATCGAATGTCAACATAATAAAACCAAAAACCATAAGCCATCCTAAAAAAATCCCATAGAACAACACTGGAATAACTGAAATATAAAAATCCCAACAATAAATGAAATGATGAAAGGGGCGACACGTGCCCAATAGATGAGAGTAATAGGAGTGGAGTCAATAACAGAAGCCGTCTACTCAAGTGACCTGCAACTCCCACCTAAGCTGCAGCTCGTTCTTCTCAAAGGATCCTAAGCAAGACGCCCCTGTGGCTGGGCACCTGAAAATATACATATATATACACAAGAGAGAGAGAGAAAAAGAAACGGGTCAGGGCCCGAAAGTGTGTTTGATTTTAAAATACGTTAAGCAAGTATTTAAATTGATACAGGCCAATGCAACAACATATTAGTGCGTCTCTCTCTTGAGAAATACTCACCTCTCTTCTAATGTGCACACCTATCGCACTAACCTTCCCCACGGTTCGTTTTAACATCTAACATACTAGTCTTTCTAAAAGCTTTAACTTAACTTAGATTACCCGCAAGATTTACAATTCACGACTTCATTTTAAAAGGTGTTCCAATTTGTAACCAAAATTCTCTATTTTTAACTTTATAAAAACAATAAAGTTTTCCAGTGACATATTATACTTTTCAATATAAGTATTTAATAATATGTGTTAACAACTATGTTCTACTATCACATTGCACTAGACAGTTTCAATTGTCATAATCTCCCATATATATATATATATATATATTATCTACTCGTATAATATATATATAACAGCACCCCGAATAACTATGGTGCGTGCATACTTCCACTATCCACCCCATACCACTCAAATCAAGGGGAATACAAATTCGGAATCACTCTCGAATTGTATTAACACATATACAAACAATATCGAGGCGAAGCATAGATTCCAAGTCTCTAAGAGGATGGCACATACTCGCGTCTCTTAGGACCGTCTGAACTATCAATTCGATAGCCTGTACCAAGGATATCTATCTTCTAGGGTACAAGTCAATATCCCCCATAAAGGTCCCATCGAGATAAGACTGACCCAGCGCGGTAACCTGAAGGATAGCAAGTCGCGCGGTATTTTTTTCACATGTATATAATATATGTACACACAATCATATAAATATACCATTTTCATATTAACATAGGTTCTTCCCATCACCCGTAATTATACCGTTTATCCTTAATTTCACAATTATAGAATTACGTATAAGGTTTTATTTCTAACCTTAAATCGAAGGGTTTTCTCACTCATTACCTAACGCTCATGGATTATATCCTCGCAAAATCTGAAATTCAGTAGGTGACTTTATTTGATTCCAACGTAACTCTCTTACGCACCTCACCCTTTAATTTCATAAATCTACCAACCTAAAGTACATATCCCATAAATACCATTCTCGTTGAAGATTAAAGGTTCTAACATTTATCCATATATCCTACTGGTCCTCAATATCTCCCAAATCATTTTATTTAGAATGCCCAAAGGTTATTCCACGATAAACTTAATTTAACTAATTAAACAAGAGAAATAGGAGTCTGCCAGGAGGGTTCGATCGATCGAAGCTTGGGGCTCGATCGATCGATGCTCTATGCTCGATCGATCGATCAAGCAGGTCTGGGCAAAAATTCTGCAGAAATTGCAGTGATGGGATTCATCAAAGTTCTTCATCAATAACCATATTTTCCAACACTAATTGACCCAAAAAGTCTACTACTAACATACTAACATAATTCCAGATGTTTATAACGTTCAGCATGCGTGTATAAATCATTAATCATGGTTAAATAATCCAAAATCTCATCTAAACATCAAGAACCCTAAAGTTTTCATAACTATGATTCAATTCAGTTTTTCTCCAGAATTTCTTCCTAATATACATAAAAAATTCGTGGGTAACATATCTATATCATCAAAAGTTTCCAGCATAAGGTTTTAATCTTCTCTACATGCAATTTCCTATCAAGATTTGGGGTTTTCTTACATGGATTACATTCCTAATTAATCCTAAACTAATATGAACATTGCACTAACGAAATACGCAAGTTAAACACTTGCCTGGGATTATCAGAAGTCTGATTTCCTGTTGGTTTTGGTGTGGTTGTGTTCTCCTCCTCGCGATCTACGCGGTGGTGGTGACGGTGGTGCAAACGGAGGTGTTTTGGCCTTGAATCACCTTGAAAGGTCTCTCCTCTCTTCTCCAATGTCCGTCTTAGGGTTCTGAATGTTCTAACCCTAAATGGCTAACCTAACCAGCTGATAAAGGCTGCTAAAATTCGTAGGTTTACTTACCCTAATTTGTAAAATGGCCAAAATGCCCTCCCGGGTCACTAATTAGGCCTAAAAACACCCCGAGGCCCGAACTAAACCCCCGGGTACACTTTTCTGACTATCTCGACCCTTCCGGACACGTTGGCGCACACAAAACGACTATACGAACAACTTATAAAATATTCACTTTTTAATTAACATAATTTGTCCCGACGTGACACGGGCACGTCCCGACTTAAATTTTCGAAATAGTCATTTAATTCACTTATGACATTCAATATAACCAATATAATATTTTACTATGATCATTAGTAATATTTAACAGGTTTCCCATAATTACTAACTCTTGTCACGTTAATAATTATAACATAATTAATTTCCGGATTTTTATTAAATCAACCATCACATTAAATTTAATAAGTCCCCAAATTAAATATAGCATAAAAATACGGGGTATTACAACTTTATTCGTGATATTTTTGAGGAGAAGATATTTTCCTTGAGTTTTGTGAGTACCGAATGTCAATTGGCCAATATTTCCACTAAACCTTTAGATGCACTTAGATTTGAGGATCTTAGTAAGTCTTTGGGTATTAGTTTCATTTATTGAGTTCGGGTATTGTTTCTAGTTTAAGGTAGTTTTAATTTCTATCATTTGTCCCTATAACCTGATTGTATTTTTATGTTTATAAATTAAAAAAATTCAAAAAAATATTATATTTTGACATAGTTTTCAAAAATTAAAAAAGTTTTTTTTTTTGTATTTTGGGTTTCATTATATATGGACGCACATTTAAGATGTTCGAATAACCATTTACCTCCATCCATCACGTGATTTATCATGGTGTCATGAGACTTGACTATATTTTTTTGTACTTAATAATGCATCGTTCATGGTTGATTACTTCCTTCATGTTAGACTCATCATATCTCCTTGATTGCACATATGCGCGAACTTTTGAATATTGCACTTGCTTGTTATTTGTTGTATAAGATGTTCTCATCTCAATCATAGTTAATAATGAACTAGATGTATAAGGAACTAATTTTGCATGTAAAAACCATTGCCGAGATTTTTTTTTACCAAAAAATTAATTGACTGATGTTTAAGTAATTGAAAATGGATAGTAAAGAAGCAGTCTTCGTTGTGTTAAAATCCACCACTGGAAAGAGCGTAAAAGATGTATTCAATACATTGAAATAAAAGTGTCAAAACAAATTTTATTTCATTGATGCTCGATTAAAATTGAAGAATATGATTATTTTAAAAATCTTGAGAGATTATGCTTAAAATGTGAGATTTTAAAGGTGTATTAGTTTGCACTATGAAATTCCTTGAAAAACATTAAATAGTTTGATGTTATTTATTTGAGACGCATTCAAATTTGTGAAATTTTGTATGAGTTGAGTCAATTTTACTTTGTTCAACATTTTATACACAAATGGTTAAATTGAGTTCTTTCTTTAGAAGTGTCTCTTTGACTTCGTGTACCATCACTAAGTATGCCTTTTTCAATTTTCTCGTTCGTTAAGTTCAGACACCTTCATTCCATTTCCATGATTGGAATGTTTTCATGCTATTCCATGGTGTGTCTGTTTATATTTTACTAAACAATTTCAAAACTTGCAAAAATAACTTGTTGGTTTATTGAAGTTTCATCTCATATGATTAATTATCTATACTTTGTGATGGTATTTCAATTGTGTATACTCGTGATACTAACATTTTAGGTTTAGCTTTTGACCCAATGTCTATTAAAGATAACAAGGGGGTGAAAAAAATTAAGGGGGAATTTTTTTTAAACTCCACGCATCACAATATTTTTCTTTCCTTCATGTGTGTAGGTCTTTTTTTACATTGATGATATCATGACTACACAATGAATATCATCAGTAGAGAGAAGTTGTAAGTGTCTTTTTGTTTTCGAATTTGGGTTGGACATTAGTTGAACTTGTCTTAGGGGTTATTTTTTGATTTTGTGATTTGTATCAGAATAGTCAAAAGGGGAGATTTAAAAGAGAAAATTTTATGATTTCTGATTATATTTTGGATTGGCATATTATGTTACACTCATTACATCATAGTGTACATTCTTAAGTCTTGAATTGAAGACAAGTTAGTATTTGAACTTGATAATCGGAGAATTGAATTCATCACTATAGCATACATAGAAGGTATATGACGATAATTATGTGTAAACATTGTGTTTAGGGGTATTTTGCAAGTGGTTGAGACATAAAATATTTTTCAAGAAAATAATTTTTTAAGTCAACTCGTTAAAACGAGGTATTGAGGATCATTTGAATGAGTTTCTTCAACTCGTTGGATATCATCTATTCAAATGAAACTTCAAATGACCTCTTTTTCTTCATTTTTTGGAATGTCGTTCGATCTTTCATTCGATGTCGTTCAAACAACTTTGTATAGGTCATTAGAACGAGATCTAGTTCATTTGAATGAGTCTATGAAAAATTATTAATTACTTGGTTTAAAATGAAATCTTCTCAAGTCCATCTCTTGGATATTTTTCTCCCAATTTAAAGAGATACGAAATTGCACTTACTTGCAAGCCTTTTCTGAGACTGACCAGTGGACACCAAGGAAAGTGGAACTTGATGTGGGGCATTGCTAAATTTTCACCACTTTCTATTATCAACAAGGAGATATAACCTCGATATGTAGTGGAGTATAAGTCTGTAAGTCTATATGTGTCGTCTGTAATACCTTAATTGTAATAATGTTGAAAAACAATTTTTGCCAACGGGTTTTCTCCTCATATCTCGTATTTTTGTGTTCAATTTAGATTTAATTTCTTACATATTTAGTTTCACCTATTTAATCAACATAAAATTGTATTAAATTGAATTTGGCTTGTCTATTACCTAATTTATGGATTCTACATTTGACCATATAATCGCAACACTTTACACGATTATCAAATTGGTATGAGATCCGACTTCTGCAATTATTTATATGAATCCTGGTGGTTATATGGAGAATTCATACAGTAGACCTTTTTTGTTTAATGGCACAAATTATGCTTATTGGAAAGATTGGATAAGATAATCTCTAAAATCGATTGATGAGCGTGGTTGGCTGGTTATTCAAAGGGGGTGGACTCCTCCTGTTGTGACTAACGAAAAAGCCATTAGTCATAAGCAAGACACAAATTAGACTTAAGATAACTTTATATTGATTAATTTTAACTCTCATAGTTTGAATGTTATTTTTGGTTATGTCACACTCGATGAATTTTGTCGCATCACGACGTGTCCCACATTTAAAAAATCTTAGGATATTCTCTAACTCACACACAAGGGTACCGATGCTATTAGAGCTTCTAAGCTTCAAAACCTCTCCACATAGTCTGAGACTAAACGCATGATTGAAGCTAAAACACATGAGTAATTTTATGCTTGTATATATGATATTGTGAAGTTATATTCTAATTTGGATTAGAAGATTTTGAAAGTGAGAGTAGTTAAAAATATTTTTAAATATCTTCCATCTCATTGTCGTGAGAAAGTTACCATCATTAACTCTTTGGGAATTCTAGACACAAATAGGCTTGAAGAACTCGTAGGTGATCTACATACTTACGAATTAGACATTTTCCCGAATCCAAAAGAAAAAAGAAAAAGGAATAACTTTAAGCTAAATAAAAAAGAGGAGGTTTCTGATTCCAATTTTGAATTTAATCAAGATGATCTAACCCTATATATTAAAAAATAAAAAGTTTCTCAAATTCAAAAATCAAAATTCATCCAAAATCGAAAAAAAAAAATTGATAAAAAAAATTACAAAGCGGGTAAGAAATTTTTGCAGAATGATAAGAAAAATCTACAGTTGGAAATTCTAAGAAAGATGAATCAAATAGGTGTAATAAGTGTGAGGGAAAAGGTTACAAAGCCCGTAAGTTTTCCATTAGGCTTAAGAGATATGGAAAAGTCAAAACCGCCTATAATTTCAATCTAAGCGATAGCAATGTTAAGTCGGTAGATTCCGAGGATGAATAAACTAATGGACGTAACTTCACCGCATACATGGCTAGTCATGTTAGCACTTCAAGTACGTCTCGATGAGGACTTTTCTAAATGTTATAACCTCTATAAAGAGTCTAATAATTTTAGAGATTTTGAGGGTGATCATGAGAATTTTGTGTGAGGGAGAATGTGGTCTCCAATACATATACTTCACTAAAAAGAAAAATGTGGCTCTTACTGTATTGTCTTTAGAGGAGGATTTGAAAGTTTCTAAAGAGAGGGAGACCTTGGTAGTAATTTATTTGAGTGAGAAACTTGTTTTAGTGGGTAAGGAAAAGAATGATTTGACCAAAAACTTGGCTAGTCTTATAGGAGATATTCAAGCATCATTGGATATTCGTGAGAAACTTTAAGCTTAAATTTCTAAACTCAAGAAAGATCTAGAATGTGCTCAGTAAGTCAAAGTCACCTCAGTTAACACATCAAATAAAGTTGGAAAGATGTTCCTAGGTCCCTGTTTAGGTTTTACATAGAGGAGTCACATAGGTTATGAGGGTACATCCACTTCCAATACCGTACCCGAACCTAATGCCAAGTTTGTGTTAGATCCTTATGGGCCTCCCCCTAATCCACAAAGGAGAACTCATCCTAGGCATGTTAACCAAGGTTGACCCCACAAAATATATGTTTTTGCGCACTATAATTCCTGTGAGGATCAAGTCCTACGTAGTTCTTATGAAAGGAGGAATGGAAAAGATTTTTATTTTTTTAAAATATAATGGAGGTGGGAATTACATAGCGTGACGAGATTATTATCAAGGGTAGAATTTCTTGAGTCACTCTAGGTTGACTATTAGTCACATCCCTTATCCATCGAGGTCTATGAGCAATGTGGGTCCACCTGACATAATCTTTTTTATAAAATATGGCCCAGTCCTTGGGATTGATTTTCCTTCTTGGGTCCCAGATGAGCTTTATGATTTCTTTGAGAGCGAGGTCTCCATCTTGCACACTGTAGTCTCTAACCTTTCTGCTGAATGTTTATGCAATGCAACTATGATACGGTTGTATATGGTATAATCTTGAGTCTATTTTCGTCCATGAATGCGAGTTTGTGGTAACGACTTTACGGTCAATCAAACTCTCCAACTTTACTTTCAAACATGACCCTCAGGAGGGCATCTCAAGTTGAACGTGGTTGTTCTAGTAGATATTCAGTAGATCAATATGGCATACATGATTAGATCGAATCAATCCCTGGAACTCTCAGTCATTTTGATGATTATGGATTCAAGGGTTTTATTAGTAGCTTCAATAGCTCCAATAGTCTGAGGTCGGTATAGTGAAGACTTGTGTATTTAAATTCCATGTTTCTCGACCACTTATATGACTTCCTCTTTCAACTAGAGCACATTATCTGATATCATCTCATAAAGGACCCCATAATGATAAATGATGTTCTTTCTAATAAACTTGGATACTTTATTTGCATTTTACACCTTATATGTTTCTGACTCAAGATATTTGGTGAAATAATTATTAGTGATGAGAAGATATGCCTTAGGAGTAACTTTCCCAATGATGTCAATGACCCAAGTTGAGAAGATCTGGGGAGGAGGCATGTTGTACAACTCACGCAGGTAAATGATGGAGATTAGCGAATTTTAGGCATTTAATCCATCTTCTAACATAGGTAGCGTAGTCTTGGACAATAGCGGTCTAATAGTATGCCTATCGGACAATCTTCTTAGAAAGCATATGACCGTTCATGTGAGGTTCACATTCCCCAATGAGAATTTTCTGCATTATTTCTTCAATATTATTCCCTATCGCACATTATAAATGGGTGGTATTAATATTTTTTTTGAATAACACCTTGTCATAGATGATATACTAAGCTACAAGTTTGCAAGGGGATATGCAATCTTTCTTATCACCCCCTTGAGGATATTGACCATATTTGAGGAGACGCCAAATGTCATAATACCATAACCTAACTTTATCTAAATCTTCTTCTATAACAATCTCGATTTGGTAGCAATGAGTGGGCATGAACTAATTTTGAACTTGTAAGGGGGCTATTATTATTCCCTCGGGTATGTCTACCATGGAGTCTAAAGTTTCCATTGCATCAATGAAGCTATTTATTAAGCGATAAAGGTTATAGAATGTGACGTCTTTGAATTGGGAAGTGATATCTTCTAGTTGAGCATAGAAAGGTAGGAGTTTCTATCTTTGACTTTTTATATTTTTAGTTCTTACCCTATGACGAGGGATGAGTCTCCATGGACATCGAGTTGTCGGATTCCTTTCTCGAGGGAAAGCTTGAGGATAATAGTGCATTATTCATATCCCTTCATGTTGTTGGTAAAGGGACGTATAGTCTAATGTCGATGGGATTGTGAGAGTAACTGGGTGGGATTAAGAGTATCCTAATGCCATATCCTTTTTTATTGGAAGAACCATCAAAGAACATCTTCCAAAGGAGATTTTCATGAGTGGCATAGAGAATGTTTTTGTTAGGAATTCTAAAATCTACGCATCTGTTTCTCCCATGGGACGGCCATCTAGGTAATAATATATGGCTCTTATTTCGATGGAATTTTGCATGACATATGTGATGTCGAACTCAACTGAAAAAAATAACCAACGGGACATGTAGATTTTTAAGATAGGTTTTCCTATTAAGTACTTCATAGGATTCATTCAAGACACTAAATTGATAGGGATAGCAAGCATGTAGTGTCTGAGTTTTTAAGTGATCCAAACTAGGGAAACACGCACCTTTTACAATGTAGTGTAGTTTACTTTGTTGGCATAATAAATCACTCACTCTTTTCATGATTATTCGATGTATTGGCCTAACATAGCCCCAGTTGCATTTTTTGTGATAGTTAGGTGCAAAAAAGGGGGTACGCTAGGTTCCAGTGTCATGAGCATTGATAATTGGGTAAGATGCCATTTGATTTTATCAAATGTCTCTTAACACTCCTCATTATATACTTTTATTGAATTCTTTTGAAGGATCTTGAAGATGGGTTCACATATGGAAGTAATATGACTTATAAACCTACTGATGTAATGGAATTTTCCTAGGAAACTATAAACTTCCTTCTTAGTCTAAGGAATTTTTTTGAGGATTTCTTTGAGTTTGGTAGGGTTCGATTATATCCCTCTTTCACTGACCATAAATTTAAGGAGTATGCCCTTTATGACACTAAAAATGCACTTTTATGGATTGAGACACATCTGGTATTTTCGTAGTTGTTCAAATAACTTTCTCAAAGTAGGGCAATGACCCTCTCGAGTCTTTGTCTTGATGTTCATATCATTAACACAAACTTTGAGTTCTTTATGGATGAGATAACACAGAATGGGCGAAGCCTCAACATTTTTAAGACTGAAAGGCATAATAATGTAGCAAAAAGGTACCCCATCGTATGGTGAAAGATGTCTTTTCTTGGTGGTTGGGATGCATTTTGATATGATTATGCCCTGCAAAACCATTTTCAAATAACTTGAGGGCATGAATAGAGGTGTTGTCAATTATTAAGTTAATATTGGGTAAAGGTTATTCGTCTTTTGGAGAAGCTTTGTTCCACCTTATCTTTCAATTTAAGGAACCATTTAGGACAAATATTTCTTAGCTTATCTTCTAATTGTGACCACTCATATTTGTTAAGAGTTGACCCTATCTTAATCTCACAGTGAGTGATATTAGAACCAATAATAACAGTCTCATATCATTAGTTTGAACGCGATTATGTTGTTTTATTTTTTCTTTATTGAGATGAGTTAAGAATTGCTCTTTTTTGGTTTATCCTAATCAATTATTTGATTATAATCATTGCAATTAATATAAGGCACATCGAGATATTCAAAATCTTTGCTTACATCATTAACAACATTTTCAAGAAATACAACATTGATGACCTCATCATAGGAGGCCTAATTTAAGCTTTCACCAGGGATAGACAAAAGTGGAAACATATTCATTCTCTAGAGGATAAACAACAGGGTTTTGGGTAGGCAAATATGGATTGATTGGAATTCTCCACTAGTTAAGGATGGGCCTATCAATAGTAGATATCTTCAAGGAAGGGTTGTAGGACTCAGACTCGATGTGGATTGTGCAAAAGTCCATTCCCAATGTAGTGAGGTCAAATGATTTAACGGTGTTCATACTTTCAATGTTTTTTATATTAAAGGATCTCGCATCAGTAAACTTAATGGTTAAAGGCTTCTCCTCATTATTTGGGCATTCAGTCCAAGTAAGCTTATCTTAGAAGAAGATTTAAAATCCCAAATTTAGTTTCATTTCGGTTGCATCTAATCATGTCTCATGAAAGCCACAACATGGGAAGTCTTCACCCTCTTTGATAAAGTGCCAATTAAAAAAAACTATGGAGATGAATTTTTGCCTTTTCAACACTCTCTTTCGATACGATTGTCAAAGAGCCATAAGTTCGGTTGGAGATAGATGATATCCCAGGCCAAATGGAGGGTAGGTTGTCTTTAGAACAATAGGTTCAAGGATTTCTTATTCTTTGTAACCCACCTCAATCCGGGCATGAAATGCATGTTTTTTAATATTTTTATCACATTAACATTCCCATGAGGGATGTTTTCATGACTCACTTTGTCTTTCAAGTCATTCCTTGTCAAAAGAGGGAGTCGATCAAATTTAAAACTGAAGAGGAATATATCATTTACACTTTATTGGATCTCAAGAATTGGGTTGCTGGTGCTAATATCACCAGTGTTGTCATCATCCCCAATAATGCTAAAGACTAGGTTGTTTACGAAGAACTTTAGTTTTCGGTGAAGTGAAGAGGCCACCCTTGATTTTGTGGATTCATTGAAGACTCAGCAGTAAATTGAAGCAATATAGAATGTCAATTACTTAGAATTTAACATGGGGGAAAACTAACTCAACCCTTAGTGTAAGGGATAGCAAACCCATGACTTCTAGTCGAGTATTGTCAAAAACACATATGATGACTGATGTAGGACTGAGATTGCAAACGTGTAACCTTATGCATTTAAGAGTTCTTAATGGGAAAACATTCAAGTCATAACCATCATCAACAAGAACTAATAGAACTGTATTCTCTAAGAATTTTATTGAGATATTGAGCACGTAGTTATGATCCAAGATAAATTTTGGTATTTATTCATCATTGAAAGATATGAGTATTTTTGTCATGAAAGTCCTAACTATTTGGATTTCTTCCTCGGGAGAAGAAGGAAGAATTGTAGCCTAGGTGAGAAGCTTGAGAACAGAGTTCATATGGAGTTGGGAAGTCCCAACTATGTGGATTTCTTCCCTCAGAGAAGTGGAAGGAAGAACTGTAGCCTAGGTGATAAGCTTGATAGGAGAGTTCATATGGAATTGGAAAGACATAAAGAGCCCCCACAAGATGATATTGGTTTGAATTTTCTTGAGCTTCCTGAGGATCTTTCTTTCCTTAATCAATATTTTAGGAATTTAGATATCTTCAACAACCCTTGTTACTTTGTTCACATGAGCACTTTGTGACACCCCGCCTAATTAAATACCGGGCGATCACTCCTTTATTAAATTAAATCAAGGTGAACAGTTGGTTCATTCTCAGCATCACTGTCGATAAAAAATAATTTTCCAATTTAACACCCTAAATAATTAAGCTAAGTGTGAAAACCAATTTTAAACATAAACTTCCAAATTTTATTTAAAGAAAAGATTTCTTTATTTTATTAACAAAGATTAATGAAAAAGATTCACGCCACACTAAACTGGAACCAAAAATCCAATATATAAAACATCCATCAACGTATGCCAACATACCAGAAAATAAAGTAATACATCCATTTTTAACAAAATCCCAAAATAACGAACTAGGAAACAACTGAAATAACAATGTCCCAACATAAAGAAATAATGGAAAGGGCTACACATGACCATCTGAATGAAAATGCTAGGAGTGGATCTGAATGAACGAAGTCGTCTAATCAAAAGACCTGCAACTCCCACCTAAGCTGCAGCGCGTTCCTTCCAAAAGATCCTAAGCAAGACGCCCCTGTGGCTGGGCACCTGAAATACATACATATATATACAAGGGGGAGAGGGAGAGAAGAAACGGGTCAGAGCCCGAAAGTGTGTGTTATTTAAGATCAGTTTAGCAAGTATTTAAATTGATACAGGCCAATGCAACAACATATTAGTTCGACACTCCCTTGAGAAATTCTCACCTCTCTTCTAGTGTGCACGCCTATCGTACTAACCTTCCCAAATGGTTTAACTTAACATTTAGATCATACTAACCTCCCCAATAATTTAATTTATCTTAACTTACACATAAGTTTTAAAACCGAACAATGTCAACGTGTAAAAAGGTTACTTTCTAGTTGTAGCACAACTCTCATTTTAACTTCATTAATTTATAAAGTTTCCCAGTGTCATATTATACTTTCGCAAAACAGTATTTATTATTTGAGTCAACAACCATGTCCTACTTATCAAGTCACAGTAGGTAGTTTGAATTCCATAATCTCATATATATATATAAACTACTCGGATATTATATATATATATATATTAGCACCCCAACTAAGATTATGGTGCGGGCATACTCTGCTATCCAATCCCCGTATCGCTCACACAAAAGGGAAATACAAGTTCGGAATCACTCTCGAACTGTATTAACATATACAAAACAACATTGAGGCGAAGTATAGATTCCAAGTCTCTAAAAGGTCAGTACATACCCTCACGCCTCATAGGACCGTCTGAACTATCGAATCGATAGCCTGTACCAAGGATATCTATCTCCTAGGGTACGAACCAATATCCCCCAAAAAGCAACACAGGATAAGGTCGTCCCAGCGCGGTAACCTCAGGGATAGCAAGTAGCGCGGGTACGTTTTTCACATGTATATAATATATGCACACACAATCATATAAATATACCAATTTCATCATTTAATATAGGTTCCTCTCATTACCCATAATTACAACATTTATCCTTAATTTCACATTATTAAGATTACGTATAAGGTTTCGTCTCTAACCTTGACTCGAAGGGTTTTCTCACTAATTATGTGATACTCGTGGATTCTAACTATCCAAGTAGTAAATTCAGTAGGTAGACGTCTATGTACTATCGAAGTATTCGACGTAATCTCTCACTTGAAATACGTAGTTTCCTCGTTCTTTAAATAATTGTCCCTAAAACCCAAATATCGTCACATAATAAAGTTCTTCAACACTTCATCATATGTCCTACTGGTCTCTCCTATATCCCAAAACATTTTATTCATAATCCCAAAAGTTATTCCACGGTAAATTAATTCAACTAATTAAACAAGGGGAAATAAGAGGCTGCCAGGAAGGTTCGATCGATCGACTACTGGGGCTCGATCGATCGAACCTTCGATCGATCGATTCTCTAGGGTCGATCGATCGATCAAACAGGTGTTTCGATTTCTGCAGAAGTGCAGTTACGGGTTTCATCACAATTCTTCATCCAAATGCATATTTTTCAACACTAATCGTCCCAAAACTTATACCACAAACATAATAACATATTACCAGATGTTTCTAACGTTAAGCATGCGTATAACCATCATTAAACATGATTAAACAACCTAAAATCTCATCTAATCATCAAGAACCCTAAGTTTTCTTAACTTCTGTTCTAATCAGTTTTTCTCCATAATTTCCTTCTACATAATCATCAAAATTCGTGGGTTAATCATCTACATCATATAAGACTTCCAGAATATGGTTTTAATCTTTTCTACATGCAAATTCCTATCAAAAAGTGGGGTTTTCTTCCATAGATTATACTCCTAATCATTCCTAACTAATATGAATATTGCACCAACAAAAATACGCAAGTTAAACACTTGCCTGGGATTTCAGAGGTCTGGTTTCCTGTTGATTTTGGTGTGGTTGCGTTCTCCTCTTCGAGATCTACGTGTTGGTGGTGACGGCGGTGCAAACGGTGGTGTATTTGGCCTTGAATCACCTTGAGAGCTCTATCCTCTCTTCTCCAATGGCCGTACTAGGGTTATGAATGTTCTAACCCTAAAAGGCTGACCTAAATAGCTGCTAAGGATGGCTGAAATTCGTGGGTTTAATTACCCTATTTTGTAAAATGACCAAAATGCCCTCCCGGGTCACTAATTAGGCCTAAAAACACCCCGAGACCCAAACTAAACCCCCGGGTACACTTTTCTGACTATCTCGACCCTTCCGGACGCATTGGCGCACTCAAAATGACCATACGGACAATTTATAAAATATTCCCTTTTTAATTAACATAATTAGTCCCGACGTGACACGGGCACGTCCCGACTTAAATTTTCGAAATAGTCATATAATTTACTTATGACATTCAATATAACCAATATAATATATTACTATGCTCATTAGTAATATTCAACAAGTTTCCCATAATTACTAACTCTAGTCACGTTAATAATTATAGCATCATTAATTTTTGGATTTTTATTAAATAAATCCCCAAATTAAATATAGCATAAAAATACGGGGTATTACATACTTCCCCCCTAATAACGGAATTTCGTCTCGAAATTTGGAAAATAAGGTATACCTGATAAAAACAACTCTGGATATCTCTCGCGCATATCTGCCTCACGCTCCCAAGTGGATTCCTCCACATTATGATGTTCCCACTGGACCCGCACAAGTGGAACTATCTTCGACCTCAATCTCCTCTCACTGTAGTCTAGAATAGCCACCGGTCTCTCCTCGTAAGAGCTATCGGACTGCAAGTCGATATCATCTATCTCAATGTGAGTATGGGCCATATCATCCCGAAGATATCGTCTCAACGACGAGATGTGAAATACATCGTGGATGCGATGTAAATGTTCTGGCAATCCCACCCTGTATGCTACCGGCCCAATTCTCTCGATGATGGGAAATGGTCCTACGTACCTCGGAGCCAACTTTCCCTTCTTCCCGAACCTCATCACTCCTTTCTTAGGGGATACACGTAACAACACTTGATCTCCCACATTAAACTCCCGGAAGAACCGTTTCGCATCGGCGTAGCTCTTCTGCCTGTCTTGGGCTACCCGAATACGACTCCTGATTATCTCAATCCTCGCGGAGGTCTCCTGGATCACCTCTGGTCCTAATAACTTGTTGTCCCCCACCTCGATCCAATAAGTTGGGGAATGACAAGGCCTGCCGTACAAAGCCTCAAATGGAGCCATGCCAATCGTAAACTGATAGGAGTTATTATAAGCAAACTCTACCAGTGGAAGGTGTGGCTCCCAACCTCCTCCGAAATCGAGAATACACATGCGTAGCATATCTTCCAACATCTGATTAGTACGCTCTGTCTGACCATCTGTCTGTGGGTGATAAGCTGAACTCAGTCTCAACTCTGTACTCATAGCCTCCTGAAAGCTTTCCCACAAACGTGACACAAAAATCTTGTCTCTATCTGATACAATATTCAGGGGCACCCCATGTAATTTGACAATCTCAGCGATGAACAACTGGGCATACTGACCCGTGGTATAATCTGTCCTCACTGGCAGAAAATGAGCCACCTTGATCAAACGGTCTACAATCACCCAGATAGAATCGTGGCCCCGCTGTGACGTAGGCAACCCGGTAATGAAATCCATGGAAATACTTTCCCACTTCCACGCGGGTACTTCCAACGGCTGAAGTAATCCTGACGGTTTCTGGTGGTCCACCTTCACAAGCTGGCAAGTAGAACATTTGAACACAAATTCAGCGATGTCCTTCTTCATCCCACTCCACCAGTACTGACGTCTCATATCCTAGTACATCTTATCGCCTCCCGGATGTACTGCAAATCGGGACCCATGAGAATGGGTCATCACCTCATGACGTAACTCCGCTCCTTCTGGAACCACTAACCTCCCATTAAACCGAAAACCTCCATCAAAACTAATAGAATAGGACTCCGTACCTTCGGCTAGAAGTCGCACAATCTGCCCCTGGCAAAACGGGTCTGTGGTCTGCGCCTGTATCACCCTTGTAACAATTTCGGGTGTGACTGACATGACGAATATGAAAGAACGTGCTACTGCATCCTGGTGACCCAACTCCTTCCACTTTGCTTTCCAGATGTCCGCTACATCGTCAACCGGTCTACGGCTCAACGCATCAGCAACTATGTTGGCTTTCCCCGGATGATACTGTATATCGAACTGGTAATCTTTCACAAACTCTAACCATCTGCGCTGACGCATATTCAGCTCTCGCTGAGTGAACAGGTACTGCAGTGACTTATGGTTTGTGAACAAACGGAATTTCTCGCCCAATAAATAGTGCCTCCAAATTCTCAATGCAAAGACAACCGCAGCTAACTCCAGATCGTGGGTGGGGTAATTCTTCTCATGCGGCTTAAGCTTGCGGGAAGCAAAAGCTATAGCCTTCTCCTCCTGCTGAAGTACTCCCCCAAGTCCTCATAAGGACGCATCTGTGTAAACCAGGTACTCTACACCCAGCTTCGGTAAAGCAAGGACTGGTGCCGAAGTAAGCTTGTCCTTCAGCTCGTCGAAAGCCAACTAACAAGCGTCATCCCAGACATATGGTACCCCTTTGCGAGTCAGATTCGTCAATGGACCCGCTATTTTGGAGAATCCCCAAATGAACCTCCTTTAGTAACCAGCTAACCCCAAGAAACTTCGCACTTCTGTCGGTGTCGTGGGCTGTCCCCATTCCCTCACCGCTGACACTTTGCTCGGGTCAACTGCAATCCCCTGCTCAGAAACAACATGCCCCAAGAATTGTACCTCTCGTAACCAGAATCCACACTTCTCGTACTTAGCATACAACTGATGCTCTCGTAGAGTCTGAAGAACCTTCCTCAAGTGTTCGGCATGCTCCTCCTCAGAGTGTGAATATATCAAAATATCATCTATGAAAACGATGACAAACTGATCCAAGAACTCCTACGAATGAAGCCCTGACCTAATAGCTGCTCAATCTGATCTCGTAGCTCTCGCATCTCTGCCGGAGCCATACGGTACGGTGAGCGTGCTATAGGTCTCGTATCCGGTAATAAATCTATAACGAAGTCTATCTCACGACTGGGCGGTAGGCCTGGTATCTCCTGAAACACAACCGAATACTCCCTAACAACTGGGATCGAATCCAAAGGAATCACAACCTCCTTAGAGGTATCCTCCTCAATGTAATATAAATGAGCTATCGAACCTCCCTCTGGGCGAGGCATCGCCACTACAAACATCTCTTGCCCCGGAATGGCAAAAACAATGCTCCCACCGAAGCAATCAATCATGGCTCTATAAGATGCAAGCCAATCCATACCAATGATCACATCATGCTCGTGCATGTCTAAGACTAGCATGTCTGCAGGCAATACCAAGCTACCAATCTCTACCCCCACTCCCCAGCATATAAAGAAAATGAGTGACCCACTCCCCAATGGTGAGTCTACACACGTCACTGTGCTCTCTGCTGTGGCTAACAACCCTAAGGCCTTCGCGAAATGCGTAGCTATAAAACAATGCGTTGCCCCCGTATCAAACAAAACTTTACCCATAGTACCATGGATAGAAAACATACCCTCAATCGCGGGTGGTGCCTGTGGAGCTGCTGCCTGGTGGACGTTATAGACACGTCCATACTGCAATTGCCCCTGCTGCACTGGAGCTGCTGGAATGGCTGGTAGGGCTGGCGCTTGAGCTGGAGCTGGAAGGGCAGGTGGAAAAAGTGGTCTCTGTGGCTCATTTCGGGCTCCCTGCTGCTGTAGGGCCCTATCGCTCTCTGGGCAATCCTGACGCCTGTGGCCATGTTTATCGCACCCAAAACATCAGCCTCTGAAGTTACCTCCCCTCTGTCCCTGCTATCCACGACCCTGCTGGCCGTTACCCCCACGCCCCTGGCCCTGATGTGCACGCTGTTGGCCCTGCTGGCCCTGCTGCTGACCCTGCTGTCGGTGCTGGCCCTGATGGCCCTGCTGATTAGGCTGACCCTGCTGGCCCTGCCTATAACCCCCATTTCCCTGCCTGGAATCACCCGAACGGAATCGCTTAGCAGGGTCCCCCTGATGGGAACTCTGCTCGTGCTGACGAGTCTGTCCATGAGATGGCGCCCCACCGGCACCGTTACCCCCTGTCCTTCCCTACTGGCTGGACTCTCCTGCTCTCTTGCTCCCCTGAAGATGGAAGCGGTGATCCTGGCAATGTAGTAACGCTGCATTGAGTACATCAGTGAAAGTACTCAGGGATAAGTTCCCAATAAGATGCTGACGGATCCTCCAAGCCAACCCGTCGACGAACAGCAAAATCTTCTTGCCCTCAGTGGGTGCCTCATCCGGCACAATAGTGAGAAGTCTCGTGAACTCCTCCTCATACTCAGCTACAGTAAGGTTCTCCTGCTTCAAATTTAGTAATTTCCGCCTCATCTCAGTCTGCACTGCGGGTGGAAAATACTTGCGGTCAAACCGCTCCCAGAACAACTGAATAGGGATCGTGTCCCTCTCCTCCAAAGTAGTAGTGGACTCCCACCACTGTAATGCGGCCCCCACCAGCTTGAAAGAAGCCAATAACTGCTTTTGTACTTCGGTGCACTCATACATGCGAAGATGCCGCTGGATGTCTTTCTTCCATTGGCTAACCGTGACAATGTCGGAGCTACCGGAGAACTCAGGGGGATGTGCTTTATGAAAATCATCCCTAACCCTCTCCCATGCAGATGGAAGCTGTGCTGGTACTGGCGCCACTGCTTGAACCTGGTGTGGAGCCTGCTGAATCACTGATATCGCTGCATTCACCGCCTGAGCAACTATGGTGGCTACTTCATTTGCATTCATTGTGCCTGGTGCCGGAGCTGCTGGCTGCTCGGCTTGGGCACGCCTATCTTTCGGAGCACGTCTCGGAGGCATCTGAAACATGAACAAGTTTATTAGTCTACAGTTATCAACAAATCTCGAATAGCTGAAGACTTAAACGTAAAAGCAAGAATACAACAGTCCTAAAAATAGGGCTCTATAGAAATAACGTTAAGCTGAAAGCGAAATAAACCGTACAGATCCTATGGACACTTGAACCTGATGCTCTGATAGCACCTGTGACACCCCGCCTAATTAAATACCGGGCGATCACTCCTTTATTAAATTAAATCAAGGTGAACAGTTGGTTCATTCTCAGCATCACTGTCGATAAAAAATAATTTTCCTATTTAACACCCTAAATAATTAAGCTAAGTGTGAAAACCAATTTTAAACATAAACTTCCAAATTTTATTTAAAGAAAAGATTTCTTTATTTTATTAACAAAGATTAATGAAAAAGATTCACGCCACACTAAACTGGAACCAAAAATCCAATATATAAAACATCCATCAACGAATGCCAACATACGAGAAAATAAAGTAATACATCCATTTTGAACAAAATCCCAAAATAACGAACTAGGAAACAACTGAAATAACAATGTCCCAACATAAAGAAATAATGGAAAGGGCTACACATGCCCATCTGAATGAAAATGATAGGAGTGGATCTGAATGAACGAAGTCGTCTAATCAAAAGACCTGCAACTCCCACCTAAGCTGCAGCGCATTCCTTCCAAAAGATCCTAAGCAAGACGCCCCTGTGGCTGGGCACCTGAAATACATACATATATATACAAGGGGGAGAGGGAGAGAAGAAACGGGTCAGAGCCCGAAAGTGTGTGTTATTTAAGATCAGTTTAGCAAGTATTTAAATTGATACAGGCCAATGCAACAACATATTAGTTCGACACTCCCTTGAGAAATTCTCACCTCTCTTCTAGTGTGCACGCCTATCGTACTAACCTTCCTAAATGGTTTAACTTAACATTTAGATCATACTAACCTCCCCAATAATTTAATTTATCTTAACTTACACATAAGTTTTAAAACCGAACAATGTCAACGTGTAAAAAGGTTACTTTCTAGTTGTAGCACAACTCTCATTTTAACTTCATTAATTTATAAAGTTTCCCAGTGTCATATTATACTTTCGCAAAACAGTATTTATTATTTGAGTCAACAACCATGTCCTACTTATCAAGTCACAGTAGGTAGTTTGAATTCCATAATCTCATATATATATATAAACTACTCGGATATTATATATATATATATATTAGCACCCCAACTAAGATTATGGTGCGGGCATACTCTGCTATCCAATCCCCGTATCGCTCACACAAAAGGGAAATACAAGTTCGGAATCACTCTCGAACTGTATTAACATATACAAAACAACATTGAGGCGAAGTATAGATTCCAAGTCTCTAAAAGGTCAGTACATACCCTCACGCCTCATAGGACCGTCTGAACTATCGAATCGATAGCCTGTACCAAGGATATCTATCTCCTAGGGTACGAACCAATATCCCCCAAAAAGCAACACAGGATAAGGTCGTCCCAGCGCGGTAACCTCAGGGATAGCAAGTAGCGCGGGTACGTTTTTCACATGTATATAATATATGCACACACAATCATATAAATATACCAATTTCATCATTTAATATAGGTTCCTCTCATTACCCATAATTACAACATTTATCCTTAATTTCACATTATTAAGATTACGTATAAGGTTTCGTCTCTAACCTTGACTCGAAGGGTTTTCTCACTAATTATGTGATACTCGTGGATTCTAACTATCCAAGTAGTAAATTCAGTAGGTAGACGTCTATGTACTATCGAAGTATTCGACGTAATCTCTCACTTGAAATACGTAGTTTCCTCGTTCTTTAAATAATTGTCCCTAAAACCCAAATATCGTCACATAATAAAGTTCTTCAACACTTCATCATATGTCCTACTGGTCTCTCCTATATCCCAAAACATTTTATTCATAATCCCAAAAGTTATTCCACGGTAAATTAATTCAACTAATTAAACAAGGGGAAATAAGAGGCTGCCAGGAAGGGTCGATTGATCGACTACTGGGGCTCGATCGATCGAACCTTCGATCGATCGATTCTCTAGGGTCGATCGATCGATCAAACAGGTGTTTCGATTTCTGCAGAAGTGCAGTTACGGGTTTCATCACAATTCTTCATCCAAATGCATATTTTTCAATACTAATCGTCCCAAAACTTATACCACAAACATAATAACATATTACCAGATGTTTCTAACGTTAAGCATGCGTATAACCATCATTAAACATGATTAAACAACCTAAAATCTCATCTAATCATCAAGAACCCTAAGTTTTCTTAACTTCTGTTCTAATCAGTTTTTCTCCATAATTTCCTTCTACATAATCATCAAAATTCGTGGGTTAATCATCTACATCATATAAGACTTCCAGAATATGGTTTTAATCTTTTCTACATGCAAATTCCTATCAAAAAGTGGGGTTTTCTTCCATAGATTATACTCCTAATCATTCCTAACTAATATGAATATTGCACCAACAAAAATACGCAAGTTAAACACTTGCCTGGGATTTCAGAGGTCTGGTTTCCTGTTGATTTTGGTGTGGTTGCGTTCTCCTCTTCGAGATCTACGTGTTGGTGGTGACGGCGGTGCAAACGGTGGTGTATTTGGCCTTGAATCACCTTGAGAGCTCTATCCTCTTTTCTCCAATGGCCGTACTAGGGTTATGAATGTTCTAACCCTAAAAGGCTGACCTAAATAGCTGCTAAGGATGGCTGAAATTCGTGGGTTTAATTACCCTATTTTGTAAAATGACCAAAATGCCCTCCCGGGTCACTAATTAGGCCTAAAAACACCCCGAGACCCAAACTAAACCCCCGGGTACACTTTTCTGACTATCTCGACCCTTCCGGACGCGTTGGCGCACTCAAAACGACCATACGGACAATTTAGAAAATATTCCCTTTTTAATTAACATAATTAGTCCCGACGTGACACGGGCACGTCCCGACTTAAATTTTTGAAATAGTCATATAATTTACTTATGACATTCAATATAACCAATATAATATATTACTATGCTCATTAGTAATATTCAACAAGTTTCCCCATAATTACTAACTCTAGTCACGTTAATAATTATAGCGTCATTAATTTCCGGATTTTTATTAAATAAATCCCCAAATTAAATATAGCATAAAAATACGGGGTATTACACACTTATTGATAGAGTGATTGAGTCCTTGTAATACCATCGTTATAGAGTCATATTGTTCACATATATGGGGAAGAATAGAAATATGGTCTCTTCATTTATTTTCTAAGTGGGAAAACTCTATGAATATCTAACGACAGTTATTTAGAAGATATCATCCCTTAAAAGGAGGCGATTGTGCTTGGGATTTCATCATTGGATTCACCGTTTGAGCTATCTGAGGGATAACAATCATCCCTCCATCTGGTTGCAATAATGTTGTTGTTATAGAAGAAATAGATACATTCCACAACTTAAAATTATTTCATATAGATATTCTTAGGGTTGGCCATGGTCCGGGACTGAAAAATATTTGAGCAATCCCAAGCTCGCTCGGGCCCGACTCCGGCCTCATTGTGTAATCCCAAACCAGCCCAAGTCTGGAAGCTTCTTCCCGGGCCCGTTATCCAGGCCCAGACATGTTTTTAACTTAAATTTTATTGTGTAGCAATATGACCTATTTGATTGTTTAGCAAATTTATTTTAGAATGTACTCTTAAGACTAAGAGTAAATAAAACCTAAAATTGATATTTCTAAATGTTACCCGTTTATATTTTTTTTGTAACTTTTAATCTTAAAGGAATAAAAACCAAACTAATATATATATGATGATGATGATGATGATGATGATGAACATTATATCTAATTCTCGGGCCTCAGGTCGGGTCGGGCTCAAGCGGGCCTAAGAATACATGCCCAGGCCCGCCCAGAAAAAATCGGGCCAATAAATTTTTACCAAACCCGGTTTGTGAGCCTATTTACCTTACCCAAGACCTAATTTTTTATCGGGCAGGCTGGGCAGGCGGGACTCGGGCCTATGGCCACCCGTAGATATTCCCATAAAGTGGAGAAGTGTTTTGGAGAAGCGACTAGGTATCGCTTGAGTTACAATGTTGTGAATAACTCGAGAGCATCTGATATTTTCTTCTTCTTGATACTCTTATATAAAAATCCAAATGATGTCATCCAAGATGATTTCCTCTTGGGGTAAAAACCATTTATTAGAATAACGGTCCCATTTTTGGTCATGCATGTATATGTCATTGATATTTTCATAGTAATTTCCTCAAAGGTCATTTCTTATACGAATTTCATCCCAAAGTTTTTCAATTATTATATAACACCACGAAGTTCCATACTTCCTATTTTCAAACAGGTTCTGACAAAAACCCAAGCCCTTATCATAAGAGAGATATCCTGACAAGGAGTATTCTCAGGATGTAGTAGAAAAGATGGAAAGACTTTGGGTGCAACATGCAATTTAATTGAGCTGTTGGATGAGGTGGGCTTATTAATGGGTTTAATTGTAATAGAAGGACCGAAGTATGGATCTTCATCTGTAAGGATGTTATTTACACCATTTTAGTGCATTTGTAGAGGATTTAAAGTAGTGTTTAGATTTGGGTTTGCATGAGGGGCAATGAGGCCTTTGTTAATGAGGATTGGACAACATTTCTTAAGTGATCACATTAATTAGTGGTATGCCTGAAAACCTGCTGGATGTTGTAATGAGCATCGTGTTTGAAGTATTTTGGGAAAGGGCCAAGAAGTTAATGTAGGTCTAGAGGCTTGATAAGATTATAGGTTAAGATGGCTTGATATACTTTGGATAAAAAAGCATGAAGTTATGTATACTCTTTTCGAGTTACAGCAGGATGGGCTTTTGGGTCCAATGAGGTAGCAAGCTAAGAGGATATGTTATAGATGGCTGAAATGAAAAGCTTTTCATACTTTTAGTGGGTAAACTACTCTACGAACTTTGTTATCTCAAATTTTTCTTTTTGATTATTGGCATTATCTTCAAAATCAACCCTAGCATCCCGGAGGGATCTAAAGTGGTGGTAATATTATCTATCCATGGAAGGCTTGATGTTTGGCATACAATTACTCTTCACTATTTTGAACTTCTTTTCTTTGAATGGGCGGTTGCGCATGGTGGTAGCCTTTTCTATCCACCTTTGATGAAATTATTGACGTATTCTTTCAAGTTTTTTTAAAATCAATTCCATATATTGGAGAATAACCTCCAACTCTTTGTTGTATTTACACTGAGCCATAAACTTCCTTGTAACATATTCATAGATTTTTTAAGTGACATGAACCCATCGAAGGGCACTGTCTTTAAGTGTTTTTTTGGAAAATCTTATCCATTCGTTCTACCTTAGCCCCAATTAAAGTCATAAAATGATGGTAGATCCACATATGCATAATGGGAGGTTTTCTTCCTACAAAATTCTCAATGTCGATCATTTTCAACTTTTCATGTAATCTGGGTTTTAAGTAGTGGACATGTGGGTGTAATCCACATAAGTCCCTAAGATCTTCACTTGGTCGAATTTCTTAGAAAACATCTTCCTTCACTCGGTTTAATTCCTCTTCTTCAAGGTCAATAAGTGAAGGCAAGAGAAAGTTAGCCCCTTGCTAAGCAAGATTCAACAATGGTAAATGAGCAGGCAGTGGTTGATTGACCAATGGAACATGCAGATCATGTGAAACTTGTTGATACTCTTCTACATACCATATTAGAAAGGGAATTTTGGGTCCTATGGCAAGGGGAAAGCATCATTAGGCATAACATCCAGGTCAGGTATATTTGGAGTATGGCCTTTGATTTTTTACATCTCATGAACATTTGCTTGCAGATTATCAATCTTATTAGTGAGCTGAGCCATTACAAACATCAAATATTGTTGAGCATTAACATTCTAATAGGGATTTTCCATGAGAAATCGTTGGTAGGAACATTCGATTCCTATTGAAGTGTTTGATGATAGTGCAGAGTTTCAAGGAGGGATCTCTACCCATACGGAGCCAGAACAAGCAAGGGAATTAGGTTGCACTTGAGAGGAAAATAATTTTATATTTTTGAAAAAAGGGAGGAAATTTTTTTGGTATCTTTAAAAAGAGGAAGGAAATATTTTTGGTACTTTTGAAAATGGGAGGAAGGGAGAAAAATCCCTCAGTGTGGTTGTTATTATTAAGTTCCACTTTTATTTATGTCTCACCTAGGGTGAAAGTGAAATTATGAACATGTCTCAAGTCTAGGGAGATATAGGGTGCATAATGCAAGACAAGGTTTTACTACTTTTCAGACTCATTGACAAGGTTTTAATTTAAAAATGGGAAAAATAACACAAAATTCAATTAGTAAGATGACCCAAAATTTAGATAGAATTACCGATTGGAATTAGAAATGTAGGCATGATATTCCTAGGGTAGACGCCTATATGAGGTTTATAAATGGGTGGTTAATGTAAGGGTTCCCTCCTTTTGCTTTACTTCCATGACATACCTCTTGCTTATAAGGGCAATCATTCATCGATATGTGTGGAAAATCCATTTGATATACTTGAATGTACATGAATTACCTCATAATATACCTCATGGTGATGGTATATGTGAGAGAGAATTTGATATACTAGACGTATGTAAGTGAGTTTCTGCTGTATAGCCCCCGTCGTGAGTTCGATCAAGTAGTACGTTGCAGCAGAATAGTTCGATATTCGCATAGAAGGTACTTGTACAATGGAAGGTGGGATTCATATCTCTTAGGTTAACTACGCCCCGCAGAACCAGTAAGACATCACAAAGTTACTCCCCAGTACGTCAAAAATATATATTCAGCATGTAGTGCTCACATGATGTATTGTGCAAGGTGCATGAGTATCAATTAGTATCTTGAGCAAAGTTTTGTGCATACTAAGAGAGAAATGTTCACATACTAAGAATGAGATAAAGCACGAGAATATATACAAGTGGTATGTGAAAAGATCTAACTATACAAGTGGGGTAGAGTGATAAAATATGTACAAATGGCACGGAGCACGGAGTATAAGTGCAAAAATCATTGAGATATATACAAGGTGTGACATGTGGATACGAATAAGTGAGATGGATATATATAAAGTGGGAGTAACTTGGATATGTGTGCAAGTGATGTGAAATATATACATAAAGTATGTGACATATAAAAGTGACATGAAGAATGCGAGATATGGAGTATGTGAATATGTGCAAGTGGGGATAAGTATGGACATATGCAAGTGGATGAAAAGAATGTGAAAATGTGAATGGGCGAAGTAAAACATGGTATTTATATACAAGTGATATGTAAAACATGATATATATACAAAATAATGGAGTATGGATATATACAAGTGACATGAATCATGTGATAGAAAAGATAGTATACACATGTGATGATAAGAGAAGAATGACGAAGAAAGAATATACATGAATAACGTTACATGAATATGGCATATATAACACGTGAGGATGAGATAAAAAGGAGAATATGTAAGTGGAAACTAAAAAACGCTTACCAAGTTATTAACAAAAGCTAATGATTTGGTAAACTCTGATTAAACTCTTTTAGGAAACACCTTTTGATTATATACATAAGATGTGTAAAGAAGTAAATTAGAAACCAACATAAGATACTTGGTTAACAATTTTTAAAACAAAAACCTTATTAAGCCTTATTTGTCCTAACTAGTATAGCACGAATAAAAAAATGAAATAGTAAAGTACACATGAGATTTTTTAGTTGGTAAAAGCCCAAAACAGGAGAAACATCCACGGTGACCTCTACGTAAAAAAAATCTATTATCAATGAGAAAGGTTAAAAAACTACAACTACAACACGAGATAAATAAATAAATAAGTATACCTAAATTGAGTGACACCTCCAATGATATTCCTTCTATTCTGATCTCTCTTAATAGTTGAACTTTGTCCTTCTCCTTTTTAGCTTTACGTCAACTGAGTCAAACAAATATTTTTCTCAACAACACATTTTGACTATGTCTATAGTGTGTGTGAGAAGTGTAACGTGTGTGTCTAAAGATATCAACACACTCACACTCAAAGTTCTAAAAAAATCGGGGTGTGATCGATGCATGGAGGCCAAGACTTAAGCCTTAGAAGCCTAGGTGGGCCTTAGGTGTAAAAAGACGTGTAAAAATGTTTAGGCATTTTTTTAATATATTTTAACATTTTTAACTACAACAAGGCTATTAAAAATAGTAAAATGTCACATACATTTAAAATATGTATGAATATAAGCAAATTAAAATGCTATTGTTTTTAAATACTAAGAAAAAAAAGAAGAAGAAAAATGAACGTTTTTTGGACGAGAGGCAGAGAGGTTTGGGATACCATTTGTGTTTTGATTTTTTTGAATGAGATATTGGTCCGGTTTTAAAAAAATTCTGTAAAAGGCGATATCGTTTATCCAAAGCGTTTTTGTTTGAAAAAAAAGTGCACCTTAAGACTTTTACCAAGAATAAGGCGTAAAAGGCTAATGTCAGACGTTTCTCCCAAACCTCAAGCCTAGGTGCGCCTTTTAGAACATTGTTCACACTTAAACGTCTCAAACCAGTCGTACAAATTACAAAGAGTCTATATGATGAATATATTTTAAAAGAAAGAAAATTAGACTTATAACTAATGACTATTTCAGATCTATGCGTTTTTAGATCTCGAAAAACCCAAATCTAAAAATATTTTTATCTACAAAAATTTTACAAAATAGGAAACTACGAAATAATACTAGATAAAAAACATGCAAACAATTTTTAAGTCTTTTTTTTCAATTTTTAAAACATAAAGGAGTGTATCTGAAATTTTGAAAGAAATTTTACACAAAATCCACAAAGAGATGATGAAAATTATACAGAACAACCTAAATAGTGCGTGTAATGTATCATTGGGTTAAACTATCAAATTTTTAAAAAGAAAATGAGATATTCAACCTTGTGAGGTTGTTATGAGAGATAAATTTTCAGAGGATGTTTTCAGCGATTTTTCTCACTAAAAACCACCTTGACTAAACTCATAGAAACCCTAGAATTTCAATCTAATGAAAATGGATTTTTGAAGTGTTTTAAAAATAGGAAGTGACATCCTTCACTTTGATTTTGAAAACCTAAACACACTTCCTGAAACAGAAAAATTTTCAAATGATTTTGAAATAGTTTTTAATTTTTTTCTCTCTCTTCACTATGCTATCTCTTTTTCCTCTCTCTCTAGACTGGCTAAAGTCTTCAAATGAGGAGATGAAGTCTCCTTTTATTAGACGCACTGAAGTTTTTGGAACATGAGACATAAATCAAAGGTTGAGATTTAATTTACTGGATTTATCTAAATCTAAGGGTCAATAATGCACTGCCCTAACTCAGTCAACCATTTACAATCGGTTTCAAGTCATGCATTCAAATTGGTTAAAAGATGTCGCACTGGGATTACAAGAGAATGCATGTAGATCATTGATCAACTAAGATAAAAGGTTAAGATTGCATCTCAGGTATGTGAGAGGGAAATAACACATATCAGACTAATAAGAAATAAGCAGGTGTATAACACGTGTAATAGTTCTACAAGGCAACAAACGCGCATTTTGTAACTTTAAATAATCCCATTTATAGCCCCAATATTTTGTGCTAGTTTGAAAATTAGTCCAAAAGGTTTTTAGGGAATTAAAATTAATTTTAAATTTTATAAATTCTCAAAAATTATTTAAAATAATTTTAAACACACTAAATGCAATATGAACGAAATGTGATCCTATAGTGTGTTGTTTACTACCTTTTGCCCTTAAAACCATGATGGGGATTATTGAAGTTATACTTATGTGACACCCCGCCTAATTAAATACCGAGTGATCAGTCCTTTATTCAATTTAAAACAAAACATCCAGTTGTATCAGCATTTGCATCACTGTTAAAAAACTTTTTATTAAATACTAACCACCTAATATTTAAAAAGCTTGATGTCAAATTTTATCTTGAATGAACAAACAACCAAATAAATGAATAAATAAACATTCACCATCCAATACAATCTATGTAAGGGCACAAATTTCCAATTGAGTCTTATGTAGCGTTGGATCAATTCCGGACAAAACGATTTGAGTCATAGGATAGAGTGTAAAGTGTAGACATTCAAGCCTATGACGAGTTTGTGTTGAAGACGTAGCGGCCCAGAATTTAAAGCTTCATCCTTACCGAGTTTAGTGCCTCGTTTCTACGTCAACAACTATTGGATTCCATAGTCTCCAAAAGGTATGAATGCATTTACTAGATATATGAGACTTGGAATATTCTATGGGTGTAAATTTAGTCTAAAATGTCTTTTTATTTTTCAGAAATTATTTTTAGAACTTGGTATTAAAGTTTTGGGCTTAAAAAGATTTTTTTTGGATTTCTAAAATCTCGTTCGAATGAGATTTGATGTTGTTCGAACGACAACCCAAGTCGTTCGAATGAGATTTTGACGAATTTTGGCACATTGCTTCTGTTTTCTCGGTAGATATTCTCGTTCGAACGAAGTCGGTAGAATGACCTGGGAAATTTTTTGACAGTTTTTTAATAAAACTTACCACTTTCCCACACTACGTTTTTTGCATAACTAAGTACGGGAAACACATTTTTGTACAGAACTTTTCATTCCCACCAAGAGAAAAAGAGAGAAACTTACTTGAGAGAAAAAGTTCCTTTTGTGTTTTAATTCCAAAATGATTCATTCTTGAAAACACACACACTCATATATGAGTTTAATTCCAATCTTTCATATATATATATATATATATATATATATATACATTGTGCTTGGAGAGTTATTTGGCACCGAGTTCTACTCAACCATTTGAAGAGTTTGTTTGGTTTTGCTTCTATATCCCATAAAGAAGATGATTTATTCCTGCGATGTTCTCACTCGAAGAAAGGCTTTGCGTGAGGGTGATAGAGATCGAAAGCTTCATGGCTGGATTCTGAGACCATGGAGGAGTTCATGGTTATCGACTAGGCGGAGGTAGTTACAAGAAGCGCGTCAAGACTTGGACGGAATTGATTCATGTGTAGTAAGTCATCTGTTCTCTAATCATAAATCCATACTTAGTGGACTTAAGGCTAGGGCCATCCGAGTTTTTTCCCATTTGGGTTTTCCTCGTACATCGGCGTGTAGTGGTTTGTGATTTATTTTATCTTGCTATACACCTAGATGCATGCTTAGGACTAAAAGATAAAATATGGTTTAAATCACTACTCATGCTTAATTTGGTGTTAAAATTATTTTGGGTAATGTTTAATTAATTTAATTCAAGTCATTAGTGTTAATTTGATAAAATTTGGTTTAGCCTAAATAGAAAAATGAATTAATCTTGTTAGGAAAATTTCTAGGATTTGGGTTGAACTAAGTCATTTAAGTGAAAATTTATTTGTTGATTAATTGTATGTCACTTTTAGTTTAGTTTAATTTGTAATTTGAAAGAAATTAAAATTTTGTTGTTTGTGTGTGTTGTGTTAAACCATCCTATTCCTCACTTAAAGGAAATTCATATTTAATTGAAAAGTGATTTTTAAAATTTAGGTGCTACAAATTGGTATCAGAGCCGCAACGCTAATTTATTGCGTGAAGGTCCTTTTTAGAATTTTTTTAGTTAAATTGTAATTTTCCCCATTTTCAAAATTTCCTGGTTTTGATGGTTTCAATTACGTGTGTTGGAAAGTGCGTATGAAATCGACACTAAAGTCTATAGATGAAGGGTTTGGTTGTCAGTTGTTAATGGGTGGTCCCCACCCACATGTTTGGTTGAAAATGAGCGTGTCCCCAAACTCGTAGATAGATGGAGTGAGAATGAATTTAAACAAGCCAATTTTAATTTCCAGGGACTAAATGCCTAGTTTAGTGCAGTTACACCAGATGAA
Organism: Sambucus nigra; assembly: GCA_949130495.1. NCBI lineage: Eukaryota > Viridiplantae > Streptophyta > Magnoliopsida > Dipsacales > Adoxaceae > Sambucus > Sambucus nigra. Next base: position 299,891,805 of record OX422207.1, on the reverse strand, counting down.
TTCTGTCGTATCATGACTTGTGAAATCGCTAAGGAAGCTTGGAATATATTATAACTCACTCACGAGGGAACTAGTGTCGTTAAGGTTTCTAAACTCCAAAACCTCACCACTCAATTTGAAACCATAAAAATGCTTGAAAATGAAACCTTTGATGAATTTTATGCTAGAATTTCCGATATAGTTAATTCATCTTTTAATTTGGGAGAGAAAATACCCGACGACCGCGTGGTAAAGAAAATTTGAAGGTCCGTATCTGATAGGTTTATCCCTAAAGTGACCATTTTAACTTCTTTACCCACCTTGCACTCTACCAAACTTGAGGAGTTAGTAGGTGATTTGTAAACCTATGAACTAGATATGTTCCCCACCAAAAATGAAAATAAAATAGATAAGGGCATCGCTTTGAAAGCCCGAAAGGAGGAAAAATAAGTTGTGGTTAATGAGGGTGATAGTGACTCGGAGGACATGGCTATGTTTGCGAGAAAATTTTGAAAATTTAATAAAGATAAGTTTAAAAATGATTATGAGAAATTTAAAAAATCTAAGCATGACAAAGCCGAAAAGATACCTAAAACTTATTATGAAAATCTTAATAGGGACGAGTCAAATAGGTTCTATGCCTCATACTCCCTCAAAAATTCTCTCTCTCTCTCTCTCTCTCTCTCTCTCTCTCTCTCTATAAGTCTAACACCTTAAGACCAAAATATTTATTCAACTTCTTCATCTTCAAAGTATCGATGTACAAATCTCTAAATGCCTTTTGGAGATCGGTTTCACCCTCACTTCCAATCTCACTCTCACATTCACTATCCCCTGAATGACTCAAAACATCATCGAGGCTCTCACGTTTGAAAATGTACTCATCATCATGGGATGAACTGGATGTGCTCTTATGACTAGCCATAAAATAAATTCACTTTTCGTGTGGTAATTCATTCTCGAAATCATCCAACTCGATGTCACTATCACTAAGAGCAACCGTGTTAGCAATCCTTTTGCCCTTTCTCTTTAGCATAGTGGGACACTCAAAATATTTGTTCCCTTTGCCCTCACACTCATAACGACTCACCTCTTCCTCTTTCTCACTGCTCTCATTGGCCTCCTCTTTCGTTTTATTTTCTTAAATGTCTTTTTATTGGAAGTATTTTCTTTGGAAAATTTGAGAAACTTTTTAAAATTTTTAGCAAACAAGGCCACATCATCAAAATCAAGTTCTCCCTCTCACTCGGACTCACGAACTCTCTCCTTTTTCTTTTTCTTATCTTGAGTCTTCAAAGCTATCCCTTTATCCTTAGGCTTAACAATTTTGGCAAACATGTTGATCTCATAAGTTTGAAGGTCTCCTACGCTGTGACAACCCGAATATAATTTTTATAAATTATATTTAAATCATGTTTATATTATGTGATATGAATAATGTATTATTAGTATATCTAATATTAAGTGCTTATGTTTAGTCTAATCCTACTTTCATAAATCATGAAATGCCGAGTTACGTACGAACACAAGATTTGGTTATTTTCGATAGAAATGTTCCTGTTTAAGACTAGTTTTGACCATTTTAACATTATAATTGACTTGAGGTGAAAACTACATAGTTGTATACATGTGAGTTAGGGTCGTAACACAACAAACGGTGCATCAAACGGATGCTCGAGGAAGAAGTTAGGTCGAAATTACGAGAAGGGGTAAATATGTCAATTCCCTTAAGTGGTAAATTGTCTTTTATTAAACTAAATGGTTTAATTTGATTGGTTGGCTTGGGAGGCAGCCTTGTCCGACCTTATACCCTTGAAATATCCTTATCATTCAGCCAAAACCATCCATGAAAGGGTTTTAAGCTTAGGGAAAGAGAAAGTAGAAGTTAAGGAAGAAAAGTAAGGAGAAAAAGTGTAGAAAAGTCCGTAGAAATTACGTAAAAAGCCCTGAAGGTAATCCTAATTGTAATTCTTGTTATTTATCTTATATTACTGATTTATATGATATAAATCATCATAAGTTTACGAAAGTTTCAGCCCTATATATATATATGTATGGTTAGATGCAAGCTTATGTTAAGTTGAGTGTAGAAACCCTTAAAATTGCTTTGTATTGAAACCCCTTGTATTCAAATCTACATATCTCTTTGTGTGATTACTGGAATTGATAAATTCCAATTGGAAATGAAATTAGACTCATATATACATATAATATATGAAAATTAGAATTTATCTCTTTGTGGTTAGGCCGTAATGATGATTTAAAGTTGGTACATAGTTTCTATTTGTATACATCAATTCGGTATGCCTTGAGTTTAGTCAAGCTTTTGAGATAGCAAATGAAGTCAAAAAATTATGAACCTTTAATTATACAATAGTCAGTATCTGTACTGGAAATGGGTTGAAAATCATGGAAAGTTATGTTGTAGAAAAATTATGAAAATTCTTGGAAGTTGAAGGAACAATAGAGGAGCTTGTAGGGCAGATTTCTTGTGTTGTAAGAAAATGGTCATAACTTGCTCTAGGAAGCTTGAAAAATTACACCGTCACTTGTACTTGATAGTATATTCATATATTCTTTAATATTGATAAGGTTGGACCCCTGTATTTATAAAATTTAGGAATATAGGATGGTTAAGTATGGAGGACAATAATTTCAGGCGGGTACCCCTTGAATGAATGTTTGTATTTCGTCCTTACAAAGGGTACTTTGAGTACATGTTTATTGTGTATATACATTGAGGAGTATAATTTTATGTTTACTTGACTTTGGTTATAAATTACTCATAAGTTATTTCCTACGGTTGAATGTACGTAACTTTATCAACATGTATATCATTGTTTTGCCTTTACCTATGTTTTATGGAATGTGACTTAATTGGAATTATATTGTTGATGTATAGTCATGGAAATTACATAATTATGTTTGGATAATATTTATGATTGAGGTTCAGTACTGATTTAGTTGGATTGACAGGTGTAAGGTCTAATCAACCCAGTTCAGCTCCACCAGAAGAAAACGTGATTACATAGTTGTCAACCAAGGTGAGCGTACTCACTGGAAAGAGATATTTGTATCGTGGTATTGATATGATCATAATATAATGAATATGAAATTGTTCATTTCGGTTTACCGAAATGAGGGGTTACTCCTCGACCAGGAATGGGGGAGATTTGTCTATTAATGACAAGGGGTTACTCCTCGACCAGGAATGGGGGAGAATTGTCTATTTAGACAGGATATGTGAATCATGATTCGAAAAAGTTGGTCATTCATTATGAATGAGACGGATAAGTTAATTCATAATTATATGGACATGATATATTGCATGTAAATTTATGCAGTAGTATAGTAGTGATGCATTCACTGGGCTATTTTTGCTCATGGTTTCTATTTTCACCTTTTTCAGGTAACGCGATGTCACTGCCAAATCTAGGAGGTCGGGTTGGGTTAACCAGGAATGGGAGAAACCATGATTTTGTGTAAATGTAAATGATGTAATTAAGTTAACTTATCCTTCAAGAAAGTTTTTATGGACATGATTACCCTGATGTTGTAAAAAGGTTTTCAGTTATATGGATTTACAATGATGACTCTGAAATCAAAACTCGTGATTATGGTTTGGTTAGATTAATTATGGTTTGACTCACTTTGACTTTCAAACTTAATAATAAGTAACTGGGTTGGGGTGTGACATACGCATTCTTCTAACCTAAGTGTATCTAATTTCCCCAATGAATTTAAAGCAGTGACCTTAGGAATAAAACGGAATGGGAGAGACCTCAAAATCTTTTGAATAATTTTCCACTCCTTAATTTTCTCACCCAAATTTAAACTTATGTTAACTATGTTCGACAACCTAGAATAAAACTCATCAAAACACTCGAACTCTAACATGGTGATAGTCTCAAATTGGGTGGTTAAATTTTATAATTTTGACGCCTTAACTGCGTTGGTACCCTCATGTGTCAATTGAAGGATATCCCATGCCTCTTTTGATGTGGATCACCTCATAATACGACGAAACTCATTAGGGGTGACGGATTCAGAAATAACACCAAGGCTACGAGAGTTATAGGTACTCCATTTATAATCATCCTCAGTCCAGTTAGACACATGTTTGGGATTGGTGACATTTTCAATGGTGACAGTGGGAGGAGTCCATCCTCTTTCACATACGAGACAAACTCTTTCATTGATAGATTTTAAACATGATCTCATGTGGACTTTCCAATAGGCATAATTCGTGCCACCGAAGATGGACATTCGATTATATAAGTTATCCATCGAAAAAATTACGATTTTTCAAAAATCAAAATTTTCAAAATCGATTGATATCACACAAATTTTTGCGAAAAAAGGATCTCATAATAATTTGGTGAAACCTTCTCTGATACCAATTTGACAACGTGAGGAGTCAAAAGGTATCAGATGGAAAAACAAAAAAATAAACAGGATCACTCGATAACTTGGAGCAACCTCTCCTGTTACCAATTTGACAATGTGAGTCAAAAGGTATCAAGTGGAAAAATAAAAACAATTAGGATCAGTCGATAACTGGGAGCAACCTGCTCTAATACCAAGTTGTAAAGAGGTAAAAATCTTGAGCTAAAGCTCTGATACCAATTTGAGAATGCATGATGTCGATTATTTATGGAATTTTCAAATTTCCAATTTATTAAAACTTATTTAATTAGAATCAATCTTCAATCCTATTGTATTAAACCCTAAACATGCATCTATGTGAATAAATCAAACATGCAAAGAAAACAATCATAAGTCCAATATCAGGAACAATCATATTCATGAAAAATTTCCGAAGGGAAATCCTTTATTTCACTATTAAATGTAAATCGCAACTTACAATTACATAAAGAAATCAGCAATAAATTTCCCGCTGAAAATCCACAAAGACTATAGCCTTCAAACTAACAAAAATTTCTCGAGAACCTCAAAACTGCAGCTCCTCCTTCAGTAGTGAATACCCTTGAGTATTCCCAATGACTGTAGTCATCAGCAATACCTCTCACAAGAACTACCAATCCAGCAGTAGAGAATCCTTCTCTACAAGAGAAACATCGACAAAGAAGTGTTTGGGTTCCAAAACTATTCACAAAAGTATATGGGATTTTTGGGTGAATCTAAAACATAAATTTTCCCTAGAAAGTGAAGACTAAAAATCTGCAGATATGCAGTTTGCGTGCAATAAAAGTCATGAATGAAAAGTTTCACGAAATAGGTATTTATAGGCTAATAAAAAAGTTGAGGTGACGCAGGTACTTAGAACGACTTCTTGATGTCATTTGAATGACATTAGATATTGTTAGATCATCAAAGGAATGACATATTAAAAACCCAAATAGTGTAGGGTCGTTTGAAGCAAGCAAGGAATGCCCAATATCGCGACATAAGAAATGACACGTGATGTCGCTTGATCATGCTGTTTGAAGGACAACAACGAAAAAATTATTTTTTTTAAAGTCCACCTACAGGTCTTTTAGAAAACATTTTAAATTAAAAAACTGCCTCATTATGATAACATCTATTTTAGAAAAATATCCCGATACTAAAGTAAAATATCTACGAAACTTAAACACAATCCTTACCAAAATTAATCTCGTAAAGTACCATTGTTAAAGATACTTGATATTCGGATCCACCTTCTTCAACATATGATTGTGAACTTCCTTTGACGTTTATAATGGTATACGACATACATAATGTAAACTCGGGATGATGGAAAAGCTTTCCTTACATCCTTTCAGTCGTCCTGTAAGCCTATATAACCCCATGTAACACTTCTGTCCACAGAACCTTAGCATCTTCTAACTTCTTTTTTATTCTATCAAGTATTATCTAGTTGGTGGCCTCAATCTGACCATTATCTCGAAGTTGTCCCGATGTTGAGTAAAACTGCTTGATGCCGACCCTCTTGCAGTAGACTTCTAATGACTGGTTCTTGAATTTTTTACCATTATCCAATATCAAAGTATGGGGAAAGCCATATTGGCAAATGTGTGACACCCCGACTAATTAAATACCGGGTAGCTACTCCTTTATTAAATTAAATAAAAATGCCAAGTTGGCTCAGTTAATAGCATCACTGTCGAAAACATTTTAATGATTACTAACCACCTAGTATTTAAAAAGTAAGTTGCCAAATTTTAAATTAAGTCTGATTAACATACAGTAAAAAGGATAATGAAAGAATAACATCCATTCACCATAACGAAGCAATAGAATAACCAACAAAGTGATAATAAGTCCGGAGGAAAACTCCTCACTACAATCCCACAACTAAAATAAGTAAAACAATGTACCCTGATTTAATTACCTGCCAAAAGTCTGAAAATATGAAATAGGAAATGTTTTAATAGCAATGGGCGACATGCCCTACAACTGATGAAAGCTGAATATAGAGTCAAGATAGATGAAGCATCTACTAGAAAAGTCATGTAACTTCCACAAATAGCTACAGCTCGTCACCTGAATGAGGATCCTAAGCATGGTGTCCTTGTGGCTGGGCACCTAAAAATGGTTTTTACAAAAATAGATTTGAAAGCAAACGGGTCAGAGCCCGAAAGTGGAGAGTATTTTAAAAATAGCAAGTGCTTTAATGACATTAAAACAATGAATGCAAAATACATGTTAGGACGTGCACTCGCATGAAATACTCACCTCTCAACTAATTGTGCACTCCTAACGAATAACACCCATCTAAGTGATATTTAAATCTAACTATACTGACATGAGTTCTATCCTTTCTACTCGGTTCTCATATTACATTCTAACGTCATCAATTAAGTAGAGGGCATTACTTAAACTCAGATTCTCAATTATTAGCAATACAATTCATTACAGGATTATCCCTTTATAGTTACTCAAAGCGTTTCCGTATTTATACTCACAATACCAACATGAAAGTTCTCAATAATTTAAGTGTATATTATTCACATCATAATTATACGATACAAGCACCCCGAGACTAAGCTACGATGCACACATACTCTGCTATCCATCCCGGTACATCACGTACATAAGGATCACGCATTCCGAATCTCTCAGAAATCGTTCTCAGATAACAACAATCATAAACAATGGAGGCGAACACAGTCACATCACATGGGTAACGCACATACCTACGCTCCCATGATCAGCAGACTTATTAACATCCCAATAAGTCCTTCTCTGACCTATGTTCTCGATGTACCAATCTAAATCCCCCCGTAGGCACACAAAGGTTAGATGGCCCTAAGAGAACGCAAACCTCCCGTGATAGCAAGTATGGTAGGTATGTCATACACATAAAATCATATACATATACTAAGTATGCACACCTCTTAGTAATCACCATAATTTATTTGTGGTAAACTTCCCATTCTCGTACCGACTTATAATGTTATACAATTCACATATTCCCGGTTAATTCAATTATTTAAGCCGACAATAATTCTCAGATCGTAATAGTCACTCACGTCCTATTCCACGATTTCCATTCAATTCAAATCACACTTCTATGTTTTACTCTTCAATATAACCCAAATATCCCAACTATAACAATTTATCATCAAGGGAATGTTATCTCTACAATTAAACAAGGTTACGGGACACGCGAAATCAAAACAGGCCAAAAAGCCTAAACTGTCAGCTCGTTAGAAGTCTCGTTCGAACGAGGCTGGTTCGAACGAGAGTTCGTTCGAACGAAGTGGGCATCGAACGAGGGTTCGTTCGAATGAAAGGCATCGAATGAATTTCCCCCTCATTAGAAGGCAAACTGTCAACTCGTTAGAAGCTCGTTCGAACGACCTGGGCAGGTCTTCTAACGAGAGGCCAGTTTCGAGCCCAAAATTTCCTTTTTTCGTTTTTCCAACTTTCTTTACCTCTAATCCCATATACAATTCGTCCCAACAGTAATTTAAGGTTTCTAATACACACTAAACATTCGTAGCTCATAATTAAACATTTATATAGGGCCAAATCTTCCTAAACATCCTCAAATCATCAAATCCCCTCAGTTTTCCCCAAATCCCATGAACATGAACCCTAGAAAATTAAATTCATCCATAGACGTAACTAAATCCGTTTTTATGATATAAAAGATGTATTTTCATTTGAATAATCACCCTAACATTGTTCTACATGCAATCTCCTCATAAAATTATAAATCTCTAAATCCAATTCAATGGGTTTTTATCATTCTCCAAGAACAATACAATTTCATAAATTTCCTACGCATGGAAGAAGCATTCTTTGCAAAAATGAAATTAAACCACTTTCCTTATGTCTTTTTCTGATTTTGAAGTCGAATTGATGAATTGTTCTCTCTCTCTGCAGAATTCTCCTCTCTCTCTCTCTCTCTACAACTTTCTTCTCTAAGGATGACAATGGTGGTGGAGGTTGATTTTTGGCAAGTTTAAGGTTTCTAAACTTCTCCCGTAGCCCACTACCTAAATTGGGTTTGGAAATGGCTTAGTGGGTTAAGACTAAGTCAGATTTTTAACTCTAATTTTCGTGGGTTTTAATTCCCAAAATTCCAAAATTACCAAACTACCCTTTTACGTTGCCGGTATGGCCTAAAAATGCCGCGGGACCCAAATTAAACCCCCGGCTAGTGTTTTCTGACTATTTCGACCCTTCCGGATGCGTTGGCGCACTCAAAACAACCATATGGTTAATTGAAATAAAATTATCTTTTTAATTAAAATAATTATATTCCTGATGCGACTGTCACACGCGTCCCAACAAAATTTCCAAATTACCGTATTTCTATCTTACGACAAATTTTATAATTAAATATTCATATATAGCAATATATACTCATTACAATCAAATACCAACTCGAATCCCGTTAGTATTTTTATCCGTATTAATTTCCAATTAATACACATTTAATTCAATTAATCCCATAAATAAATATCATAAAAATACGGGGTATTACATACTTCCCCCCTAATAACAGAATTTCATCCCAAAATTCGAAACTAGAAAGTACCTGGTAAGAACAACTCTGGATAACGTTCGCGCATCTCATCGTCGCGCTTCCATGTGGACTCCTAGACATTATGATGTCGCCATTGAACACGCACTAACAGAACTATCTTTGACCGCAGTTTCTGCTCACTTTGGTCCAAAATAACAATCGGCCCCTCCTCGTAGGAGCTATCAGGCTGGAGATCGATGTCCTCCAAAGCAATGTGAGAATGAGCCAAATCGTCTCTAAGATATTTCATTAGTGAGGAAATATGAAACACATCATGAATCCGATGCAAATGCTTTGGTAACCCAAGTCTATATGCAACAAACCCAATTCGCTCGATGATAGGGAATGGCCCCACGTATCTCCGTGCCAACTTCCCCTTCTTCCCAAATCGCATATTCCCCTTCATAGGAGATATTCTGAGTAAAACCTGGTCCCCCACTTGGAACTCCCCGAAGAACCTCTTCGCATCAGCATAGCTCTTCTGCCGATCCTGAGCTACCCGAATGCGACTCCGTATCAATTCTATCCTTGCCGAAGTATCCTGAATTTCTTCCGACCCAAGTAGTTTGTTGTCCCCCACCTCCAACCAACATGCTGGGGAACGACAAGGTCTACCGTACAACTCCTCAAATGGAGCCATGCCAATGGTGAACTGGTAGGAGTTTTTGTAAGCAAACTCCACCAGTGGAAGATACTGCTCCCACCCACCCCCAAAATCAATGATGCACATACGCAACATGTCCTCCAACATCTGGTTTGTACGCTCAGTTTGCCCATCAGTATGCGGGTGATATGCCGTACTCAACCGCAATTCCGTGCCCATGGCCTCCTGAAAACTCTCCCAAAACCGTGAAACAAATATCTTGTGTCTGTCGGACACGATATTTAGGGGCACACTGTGAAGTCTCACTATCTCTGCAATAAAGAGCTGGGCATACTGTCCCGTAGTGTAGTCTGTCCTTACGGGTAGAAAATGAGTGACTTTGGTCAACCTATCCACAATTACCCAAATGGAGTCGTGACCTCTCTGTGACGTAGGCAAACCCGTGATAAAATCCATGGAGATGCTCTCCCACATCCACATCGGAACCTCTAATGGCTGTAGAAGTCCTGCCGGTCTTTGATCGTCCACTTTTACTAGATGACAAGTGGAGCATTTAGAAACAAACACGGCAATATATCTCTTCATCCCGCTCCACCAATACTGACGTCTCATATTTTGGTACATTTTGTCCCCATCGGGATGTACCACGAACCGTGAGACTCTGCCATCACCTCGTGTCGCAGTTCCTCCCCTTCCAGAACTACCAGTCTACCATTGAAGCGTAATCCCCCGTCTGAGCTAACGGTATAGGACTCGGCTCCCTCTGCTAATAATCGAACTATCTGCTCCTGACAGAACGAGTCATCTTCTTGTGCCTTTACCACTCTCGTGACAATCTGCGGTGTAACAGTCATCACCGACATGAATGATCGGGCCACTGCATCCTGGTGTCCCAACTCCTTCCACTTTGCCTTCCACACCTCTGCCACCTCGTCTACTGGCCTAGGACTCAACGCGTCTGCTACCACGTTAGCCTTCCCCGGGTGATATTAGATATCAAACTGATAATCCTTCACAAACTCAAGCCACCTTCGTTGTCGCATATTTAACTCTTTCTGCGTGAATAGGTACTATAGGGACTTATGGTCCGTGAACAATCGAAACTTCTCCCCCAAAAGGTAATGTCTCCAAATCCTAAGGGCAAATACCACTGCCGCTAACTCCAAGTCATGAGCGGGGTAATTCTTCTCGTGAGGCTTTAGCTTACAGGAAGCATAAGCTATGGCCTGACTCTCCTGCTACAATACACCTCCAAGTCCTTACAAGGACGCATCGGTGTAGACTAGATACTCAACTCCCGGTCTCAGAAATGCTAACACAGGCGCTGGGGTCAACTTCTCCTTCAACTCATCGAATGCCAACTGGCAGGCATCACTCTAAATGAACGACGCACCTTTACGAGTCAGATGTGTCAAAGGGCCTGCTATCTTCGAAAATCCCCGAATGAACCTCCTGTAGTATCCTACTAGGCCAAAAAAACTACGGATCTCAGTCGGTGTCATGGGCTGTCCCCACTCCCTCACCGCGGATACCTTCCCCGGATCAACAGATATCCCCCGGTCAGAAATAATATACCCTAAAAACTGAACCTCCTTCAGCCAAAACCCACACTTTTCATACTTTGCATACAGCTCGTTCTGACGTAGTGTTTGCAAAACATGCCTCAAATGCTTGGCTTGCTCCTCCTCTATCTGGGAGTAAACCAGAATATCATCAATAAAGACAATGACAAACTGATCTAGGAACTCTCTGAACACCCTATTCATCAAATCCATAAACACGGCTGGAGCATTGGTCAAACTAAAAGGCATAACCCGAAACTCGTAGGAACCATATCTCGTTAAGAATGCAGTCTTGGAGACATCCTCTTCCCTGATACGCAACTGATGGTATCCCGATCGCAAATCAATCTTTGAGAAGAAAGAAGCTCCTCTCAACTGGTCGAATAATTCATCTATTCGGGGAAACAGATTCTTATTTCGTATCGTGACCTTATTCAACTCTCGGTAATCCACACATAACCTCAAAGATCCATCCCTCTTCTTTACGAACAACACAGGGGCACCCCACGGCGAAGTACTCCTCCGTATAAACCCCTGACTCAACAACTGTTCAATCTGATGCCGTAACTCTCTCATCTCAGCTGGAGCCATACGGTAAGGTGCGCGGGCAATAGGCCGAGTGACCTAGCGTCAAGTCGATCACAAAGTCTATCTCTCTACTCGGAGGTAATCCAGGTATATCCTGAAATCCATCGGCAAACTCTTGAACAACCGGAATCGAATCAAGTGGTATCACCACTTCCTTAGAGGTCTCCTCCTCTATATAGTACAAATGAGTGGACGATCCTCCCTCAGGACGAGGCATCGCCACTAAAAACATCTCCTGCCCGGGAATGGCAAAGATAATACTTCTACTAAAATAATTAATCATGGCTCGGTATGTAACAAGCCAATTCATACCAATAATGGCATCATACTCGGTCAACTCTAATATTAACATATCTGCGGGTAAAGTAAACCTCCCGATATCTATACCCACGACTCTACATACACGTGAAATCACGGAAACCCTACTCAACGACGAATATACACAAGTAACAGTACTCTCGACGGTGTCTAATAGCCCAATGGCGCTTGCAAATCTCATAGCAATAAAATAGTGTGTAGCCCCCGTGTCGAACAAAATACGCCCCATAGTCCCCTGAATAGAGAACATACCCTCAATGGCTGGTGGATCCTGTGGGGCTGCGGCCTGCTGAAGCTGATACACTCTCCCATGCAGAAGCTGCCCCTGCTGAAATGGGACTGCTGGAATGGGTGGTAATGCTGCCATCTGCGGTGGTGCTGGGAGGGCTGCGGGAAACATAGGTCTCTGCGGCTCCTATTGAGCACCCTGCTGCTGCTGCGGGGCCTTGCACCTATCCGGACAGTCCTGGCGTTTAGGGCCAGTATTGCCACAAATGTAACACTTCCCCGGGAAGTTCCCCCCTCTCTGTCCCTGCTGCCCCCGACCCTGGTGGCCGTTACCATTCCTCCCCTGGCCCTGCTGAAACTGCTGTTGACCATTCTGACCCTGCTGGTTCTGATGGCCGTTCGGACCCAGATGGCCCTACCGGAAACCTCCTTGTCCGTGTCTGAAATTCCCTGATCTGAACCTCTTATGATCCCCTTGCTGGGAACCCTGATCACCCTGCCTCTGCCCTGTAATACCCCATAATTTTGCTTAATTTTAAATTACGTAAGTAGAGTAATTTAATGGGATTAGATGCGCGCTTTAATTAAATTACGTGAGTAGAGTAATTTAAATGTGATTAAATATGTTTGATTTAAATTACGTGAGTAGAGTAATTTAAATAGATATTATGTTAATAAAGATGAATATACGTTAAAGAAAATTCACTAAGGTGAGTAAAAACTTTCAATGTTGATATGTACGGTCTAGTGACTATATGGACGTACCGGAAGTATCTCGTTAAAATTTAGGGATGAGAGTAGAAAAATGTTTACGAGACTCAAATGATAATTTAGAGTCCACGGTTGATTCCGAAAGGGTCGAATTAGTCAAAATAGTGTACCCGGGGGTACTAGTTGAGTGCCGGGTCATTTTCGGACTAAATCGGGACCATTCGGGGGCATTTTGGTCTCTTTACAATTATGGGAAAGAAGACCTACTAATTTTGAAGCCCTAAATCTGATTATAAGAGTGGTGGCTAGGGTTAGGCAATGAGAGTTACACCATAGCCATTAGAGAAGAGAGAGAGAGGCAAATTCCTAAGGAAAAAATAGGAAGGAGGGATCATCTTAGGAGGATTTCACCACGAGGATTGTTGGGAAGGAGGAATGGAGTATCAATATCATCAATCATCATCAACAACCACGAAATCAAACTCTACAAATCTTAAGGCAAGTGGTTATTTGCAAAATAATTGAGTTATAATACCCATGATTAAGCTTGAGGAAGAACATGATTTTTATGATATTCTTGGGAACAAACAATTGATAATAGTCCATGATTGATTAGGATTTGCATGTAGGACGTTTTTGAATTACCAAGTATGTTTATATCATAGAAAACCTGATGAGAAATTCGTAAGAAAATCTGGAATTTGGATGAAAAATATAAAGAATGCATTTTTAGGGTTCTTGAATATTAGTGAGATTTTCAGTGAATTTGGCAAAGATTTATAATGATTTTGTTGTTTTAAATCGTTAGTAATCATCCCAGAATACGTAGGAATGATTAGAAATTGTTGGTTGTGAATATGATGGCCTATTATGAAAGTTAGAGATGTAAAAATGGTGAAACCCGTAGGAAGAAGATGAACTGGGTCTGTCACTGCTCGATCGATCAATCGACCCTTGAATGTCGATCGATCGACCATCTTCCTTCGATCGATCGACCCTGTCTGAACTATAGAAAATTTGTGTAGAAATTTATTTAATTACTGTTACTTAATGGGAACCTTAGAATTGATATTTTTCCTATGAGGGGACTTGGAAATTACCAGTAGGTGTACCATTAGGTTTCTCCACTAATGATTGAGTAGGAATGTTGGAGAAATGGAATGACGATAGAACGATTGACTTAGCTGTGAGTTGAATTGATTAATTTAATTACGGAAAGAGTGAGACTTAATTCCGGAAAGAAAATACCAGTAGGTTAAAATTAACTTAACTACTGAATTAAGGGAGGGGTAACTAGGACCCTTAGAGTTACGCGAATACTCGAATAAATACAATAGTGAGAGAAATTGTAATTAATAAGTACGGAGAATATAAGTAAAATATATTACGTACGGGTATGATTTATTAGGTCGAGTGTGTACCTGCTATATCTATATAAATAGGTTTGGGTTAAGAGAATATTACCTAAACTAATTATGTTAGGGTCGATGTGACATTCCGAACTAACATAAAGTTATTATATATTTGGGGTCGATGTAAATGCCGAACCAAACTTTGAACTGGTGACACGATGAAAGAGTCCCGAACCAGAATATGTGTATATATTTATATTTGTAGATAGTTGGGGTCGATGGATCATTCCGAACCAACTTTCACTTGTAGTCGATGAATTATTCCGAGCCAAGGGTCCTTTGTGTGTAATAAAAGGATATATTAGAGGTAACTAATATTAAATACATTGTTGTGGGACAAAATGTTTCTATGTGCATAATCTACAAATTGAGAATAGTAGTCAATGAAACGATATGTAAATGTCTTAGTAATAATTTATAACATGATGAAATTATTACATGAATAAGGACAACGAACAGTAAATGAGTTCACTACGGTTATGGAAAGTATAACTAGGTAGACTAAGTATCCTCGATAGTTACGTACTACGTAAGAGAGGTGAGGAAGTTCAAGGGAGTGTGCGAAACCTTAATATGTGTAATCAATAACTTAATTGTGATAACTTCTTGCAAAATATTTTCAAATGTTTTGAGTACTAACTCTTTCTATGTAAAATTTTAAAAACCTTTTAGGTGCCCAGCCACAAGGACACCCAACTTGATTTCATGTCAGAGATTTGGGAGCTGCAGCCAGTGTGGAGGTATCAGGGATTGTTTAGACGCTTCCTCTTTTTCAATTCTAGTGAAGGATCTTAGTTTTATTATTTCTAGTTGGAACATGTCGTTCCACCTTTACTATTACAGTTTATTCTAGTTATGGAATTGTAGTTGTCTTTTTGGGTCGTGGTTTATGGCAAGACTTTAATTGCTTTCAGATTATTTTTGTGTACTGAGCATTCATATCTAGTATTGGTAATGTGTGGTTTGGAATACCCGTTTTAATTTCATTTAGGTGGTTAGTAATTTTAAAAGGCGTTCGACAGTGATGCTAAGAATGAACCATTTAAGAAACCTGTTTATATTAAAATAAGGCTTGATCACCCAAGGTTTAATTAGGCGGGGTGTCACAGATGGTATCAGAGCATCAGGTTCTAGTGTCCATAGGATCTGTACGGCTTACTACGATTGAGCGTTACGTTTGTTGTATTAGAGCCCTACTATTAGGATTGTTGATAAAAATTTTCAACTGTTGCATTATCGTACTTCTGCTCTTAAATTTTGTGTGAACTGTGTACTTATACAATTTGAATCATATTTCAGATCCCACCAAGGAGACTGAGAGCAGAGAGGGCTGAATCCAGAGAGGAGGTGAGGGAGGCTCATCAGGAGCCATAGGTACCGATACCACCACCCCCACCCGAGCTAATCTCCTCTACTCAGGTTGAAGTGATAGTGGCTCAGGCAGTTGAGATAGCGATGAGGGCAATGGAAACCCACTTTCCACAGCCCCAAGTACATCCCCCTGTGGCACCGGCAGTGCAAGTTCCGGCAGGACCATCTACTTGGCTACGAGTCAGGGAGACATTTCAGAAGGGTCACCCACCCGAGTTTCAGGGCAGTACTGATATAGTGGAAGCGTGCAACTGGTAGAAGAATATCCAGCGCCACTTGCGCATGCTAGAGTGCACCAGAGTACAGGAACAGATGCTAGCCACTTTTCGTCTGTCAGAAGCGGCCCTACAGTGGTGGGAGTCAGTTACCACCACCGAGGAGATAGATACTTTGACTATTTCTGAGTTTTGGGTGCGGTTTGACCGCAAGTATTTCCCTCCAGCAGTAGAGTCTGAGATGAGAAAGAAGTTCAGCGAAGTGGTTTAGGGTGATCGCTCAGTTGCTGACTACGAAGAAGAGTTTACCCGCTTGGCCAATTTTGTGCCAAACGAGGTGAGCAATGAGGAGAGGAAGAAGTCCAAATTTATGGAGGGCCTAACCTGGAGAATCAGACAACATTTAATTGGTAATCCGGCATTGGTAACCTACACAGATGTCGTCAATTCCGCTCTACTACACTGTCAGGATCACCGTTTTCATACTAAGGGAAGTAAGAGGGGTGAGCCTAGCCAACCGGGCAAGGTGGATGGAGGTAGTGGAAACAGCGCAACATAGCAGCAGGTAGCAGGACAGTTGGGGCAGGATTCTCGACAGGGGAACCCTGCCAAGAAGTTTAAGCACGGGAAGTATCGCTTCGATCGTCAGGGCCAGCAGGGTCCTCAGCAACCAGTCCCTTAGGGTCGACAGGGCCAGGGTAATCAAAATGGGGGACAACAAGGCCAAGGGCTACAAGGCCAACGTCAGGGCCAAGGACAAAGACAGTTTTAGGGGAAGTGCTTCACTTGTGGTCAGCAGGGTCACAAGAGCAGAAATTGTCCACAGCAAGACCGGGCACAACAGCAAGGTGCCCAACAGGGGCAACAGGCACCGTTAGCCCCAGCAGCAGTACATGCCCCACAGCCAGGGCAGATGTAGTACGGGCGTGTGTTCAACATCCGTGACATTCCATTTTAGCCGGCACTGCCAGCACCGCCGGCAGTTGTGGGTATGTTTCCTATTCATGGGCTTGAGGGGAATATTTTGTTTGACACAGGGGTGACACATTCATTTCTTTCCACTAGATTTTCACGGGTAGCCAGCCTATTAGCGACAGTAGACACTCATCTTATGTGTGTGGAGTCACCGATGGGTAGTGGATCCCTTATACACTCGATTTGTAAGGGTGTGGACATTATGGTCGGGAGATTGAGTCTAGCGGCGGACCTTATAGTGCTGGATATGGAGGGATATGATGTCATCCTAGGCATGGATTGGTTGGAACATAATAGGGCAATGGTAGATTGTTATGAGAGGACCATCGTGTTATCCATCCCGGGGCAGGAGATGTTTCTTGTGGCAATGCCACTTCCCGAGGGAGGATCGCGAACTCATTTATATTATATTGAGGAGGAGACCTCACATGGGGTTGTCGTTTCTCTGGACTCAATCCCTGTGGTGAGGGATTTTGAGGATGTCTTTCAGGAGATACCAGGGTTACCACCTAGCGGAGAGATAGAGTTCGTGATTGATCTAACACCGGGGACGAGACCGATTGCCAGAGCACCATATCGCATGGCTTATTCGGAGATGCGGGAACTGAGAGAGCAAATTCTGCAACTATTAGGACAGGGTTTTATTCGACGGAGTACATCGCCATGGGGTGCGCCAGTACTGTTTGTGAAGAAAAGGGATGGTTCGTCTGTGCGTAGATTACAGAGAGCTGAACAAAGTAACATTACATAATAAGTATCCATTACCGAGGGAAATCCTTTATTTCACTATTAAATGTAAATCGCAACTTACAATTACATAAAGAAATCAACAATAAATTTCCCGCTGAAAATCCACAAAGACTATAGCCTTCAAACTAACAAAGATTTTCTCGAGAACCTCAAAACTGCAGCTCCTCCTTCAGTAGTGAATACCCTTGAGTATTCCCAATGACTATAGTCATCAGCAATACCTGTCACAAGAACTACCAATCCAGCAGTAGAGAATCCTTCTCTACAAGAGAAACATCGACAAAGAAGTGTTTGGGTTCCAAAACTATTCACTAAAGTATATGGGATTTTTGGGTGAATCTAAAACATAAATTTTCCCTAGAAAGTGAAGACTAAAAATCTGCAGATATGCAGTTTGCGTGCAATAAAAGTCATGAATGAAAAGTCTCATGAAATAGGTATGTATAGGCTAATAAAAAAGTTGAGGTGACGCAGGTACTTAGAACGACTTCTTGATGTCATTTGAATGACATTAGATGTTGTTAGATCATCAAAGGAATGACATATTAAAAACCCAAATAGTGTAGGGTCATTTGAAGCAAGCAAGGAATGTCCAATATCGCGACATAAGAAATGACACGGGATGTCGCTTGACCATGCTGTTTGAAGGACAACAACGAAAAAATTATTATTTTTAAAGTCCACCTACAGGTCTTTTAGAAAACATTTTAAATTAAAAAACTGCCTCATTATGATAACACCTATTTTAGAAAAATATCCCGATACTAAAGTAAAATATCTACGAAACTTAAACACAATCCTTACCAAAATTAATCTCGTAAAGTACTATTGTTAAAGATACTTGATATTCGGATCCACCTTCTTGAACATATGATTGTGAACTTCCTTTGACGTTTATAATGGTATACGACATACATAATGTAAACTCGGGTTGTTGGAAAACCATTCCTTACATCCTTTCAGTCGTCCTGTAAGCCCATATAACCCCATGTAACACTTCTGTCCACAGAACCTTAGAATCTTCTAACTTCTTTTTTATTCTATCAA
Source organism: Sambucus nigra (assembly GCA_949130495.1). Classification (NCBI taxonomy): domain Eukaryota; kingdom Viridiplantae; phylum Streptophyta; class Magnoliopsida; order Dipsacales; family Adoxaceae; genus Sambucus; species Sambucus nigra. Next base: position 299,873,065 of record OX422207.1, on the reverse strand, counting down.
GTATTATCTAGTTGGTGGCCTCAGTCTGACCATTATCCCGAAGTTGTCCCGATGTTGAGTAAAACTGCTTGATGCCGACCCTCTTGCAGTAGACTTCTAATGACTGGTTCTTGAATTTTTTTACCATTATCCAATATCAAAGTATGGGGAAAGTCATATTGGCAAATGTGTGACACCCCGACTAATTAAATACCGGGTAGCTACTCCTTTATTAAATTAAATCAAAATGCCAAGTTGGCTCAGTTAATAGCATCACTGTCGAAAACATTTTGATGATTACTAACCACCTAGTATTTAAAAAGTAAGTTGCCAAATTTTAAATTAAGTCTGATTAACATACAGTAAAAAGGATAATGAAAGAATAACATCCATTCACCATAACGAAGCAATAGAATAACCAACAAAGTGATAATAAGTCCGGAGGAAAACTCCTCACAACAATCGCACAACTAAAATAAGTAAAACAATGTACCCTGAATTAATTACATGCCAAAAGTCTGAAAATCTGAAATAGGAAATGTTTTAATAGAAATGGGCGTCATGCCCTACAACTGATGAAAGATGAATATAGAGTCAAGATAGATGAAGCGTCTACTAGAAAAGTCATGTAACTTTAACAAACATCTACAGCTCGTCACCTGAATGAGGATCCTAAGCATGGTGTCCTTGTGGCTGGGCACCTAAAAATGGTTTTTACAAAAATAGATTTGAAAGCAAACGGGTCAGAGCCCGAAAGTGGAGAGTATTTTAAAAATAGCAAGTTCTTTAATGACATTAAAACAATGAATGCAAAATACATGTTAGGACGTGTACTCGCATGAAATACTCACCTCTCAACTAATTGTGCACTCCTAACGAATAACACCTATGTAAGTGATATTTATATCTAACTATACTGACATGAGTTCTATCCTTTCTACTCGGTTCTCATATTACATTCTAACGTCATCAATTAAGTAGAGGGATTTACTTAAACTCAAATTCTCAATTATTAGCAATACAATTCATTACAGGATTATCCCTTTATAGTTACTCAAAGCGTTTCCGTATTTATACTCACAATACCAACATGAAAGTTCTCAATAATTTAAGTGTATATTATTCACGTCATAATTATACGATACAAGAACCCCGAGACTAAGATGCGGTGCACACATACTCTGCTATCCATCCTGGTACATCACGTACATAAGGATCACGCATTCCGAATCTCTCAGGAATCGTTCTCAGATAACAACAATCACAAACAATGGAGGCGAACACAGTCACATCACATGGGTCACGCACATACCTACGCTCCCACGATCAGCAGACTTATTAACATCCCAATAAGTCCTTCTCTGACCTATGTTCTCGATGTACCAATCTAAATCCCCCCGTAGGCACACAAAGGTTAGATGGCCCTAAGAGAACGCAAACCTCCCGTGATAGCAAGTATGGTAGGTATGTTAGACACATAAAATCATATACATTTACTAAGTATGCACACCTCTTAGTAATCACCATAATTTATTTGTGGTAAACTTCTCATTCTCTTACCGACTTATAATGTTATACAATTCACATGTTCCCGGTTAATTTAATTATTTAAGCCGATAATAATTCTCGGATCATAATAGTCACTCACGTCCTATTCCACGATTTCCATTCAATTCAAATCACACTTCTATGTTTTACTCTTCAATATAACCCAAATATCCCAACTATAACAATTTATCATCAAGGGAATGTTATCTCTACAATTAAACAAGGTTAGGAGACACGAGAAATCAAAACAGGCCAAAAGGCCTAAACTGTCAGCTCGTTAGAAGTCTCGTTCGAACGAGGCTGGTTCGAACGAGAGTTCGTTCGAACGAAGTGGGCATCGAACGAGGGTTCGTTCGAACGAAAGGCATAGAAATAATTTCCCCCTCGTTAGAAGGCAAACTGTCAACTCGTTCGAACGAGCTCGTTCGAATGAGCTGGGCATGTCTTCTAACGAGAGGCCAGTTTCGAGCCCAAAATTTCCTTTTTTCGTTTTTCCAACTTTCTTTACCTCTAATGCCATATACAATTCGTCCCAACAGTAATTTAAGGTTTCTAATACACACTAAACATTCGTAGGTTATAATTAAACATTTATCTAGGGCCAAATCTTCCTAAACATCCTCAAATCATCAAATCCCCTCAGTTTTCCCCAAATCCCATGAACATGAACCCTAGAAAATTAAATTCATCCATAGACTTAACTAAATCCGTTTTTATGATATAAAAGATGTATTTTCATTTGAATAATCACCCTAACATTGTTCTACATGGAATCTCCTCATAAAATTATAAATCTCTAAATCCAATTCAATGGGTTTTTATCATTCTCCAAGAACAATACAATTTCATAAATTTCCTACGCATGGAAGAAGCATTCTTTGCAAAAACGAAATTAAACCACTTGCCTTATATCTTTCTCTGATTTTGATGTCGAATTGATGAATTGTTCTCTCTCTATGCAGGATTCTCCTCTCTCTCTCTCTCTCTCTCTCTCTCTCTCTCTCTCTCTCTCTCTCTCTCTACAACTTTCTTCTCTAAGGATGACAATGGAGGTGGAGGTTGGTTTTTGGCAAGTTTAAGGTTTCTAAACTTCTCCCGTAGCCCACTACCTAAATTGGGGTTGGAAATGGCTTAGTGGGTTAATACTAAGTCATATTTTTAACTCTAATTTTCGTGGGTTTTAATTCCGAAAATTCCAAAATTACCAAACTACCCTTTTACGTTGCCAGTATGGCCTAAAAATGCTCCGGGACCCAAATTAAAATCCCGGCTAGTATTTTCTGACTATTTCGACCCTTCCAGACGCGTTGGCGCACTCAAAACGACCATACGGTTAATAAAAATAAAATTTACTTTTTAATTAAAATAATTATATTCCTGACGCGACTGTCACACGCGTCCCAACAAAAATTCCAAATTGCCGTATTTCAATCTTACGAAAAATTTCATAATTCAATATTCATATATAGCCATATACTCATTAAAATCAAATACCAACTCGCATCTCGTTAGTATTTTTATCCAAGTTAATTTCCAATTAATACACATTTAATTCAATTAATCCCATAAATAAATATCATAAAAATACGGGGTATTACAAAATGATATTCCTCTAAATGAACTTGAATGTTTTAATTTTTGTTATGGACATCATAGATTTGGCTTCTACCCATTTTAAAAAATAGTCGATAGCCACTATCATATTTTGGTAGTTACATGCTCCCTTAGGAAGAGGACCCACCGGGTCAATCCCCCAAACTGCAACCGGCCACGACACAGTGGTAGGCAAGAGAGGTTGATCAGGCTGGTGAGGGATACTAGAAAATCCCTAACACTTGTCACACTTTTTACATAATCGACTTCATCTTTGGAAAATGTCGGCCACCAGTAACCCTAGGTAACGATACTTTTAACAAGAGACCTTCCGCCAATATGTATGTCGATCGGCCCATGAATGTCGATCAATCAATCGATCGATCAGCCCATGAATGTCGATCAATCGATCAAATTTGTTGATCGATCGACTGCTACTGAAATGAGGAACTTGATTTATTTTTAAGGTTTGCTTTACCCCGATTTTCAAGGAACCTTTTATTAACTATATAAGGACTTAGAGGAGGTCAATAGGCATATAGTTGAGGTCCGATAAATCATATTAAGGGAAAGGATGGGATTGAGACCAACGAGAGTTAATCGGGCTGAGACACGTATAACAGATTTATAAAGTGGGTTACGGGAAGAGTAAACGTTAACCTAATTACAATACCAGTAGGTTAGGCATATAATATAACTACTGGAATAATGTAAGGGGTAATTAGGGCCTTTCAAGAAGTGAGGATTACTTAGGTATATACGATGAGAAGTATAATTATAAATTAATGATACGTAGGATGTTCGAGAGTTATATACTGCATACAGGATATATATTATAGGTTGTGTGTATAACTATACTGATGATCTATATATAGGTTATGCGAATACATATTGTGTGACTCCTTATATGTGTGAACATACCTATGTTTCCTGCTATCACGGGAGGTTTTGCGTCGTGGGCAGTCTTATCCTGATGAGCCCATTAGTGGGATTTTCAACTTGTGCCTCAGAACCTAGAACTTAGGGTTAAGTACTACTTGTGTGTATGATAGTTTGACTAGTCATTTGGGTGCGTTAGGTGTGTGCACAACCCAAAGGATTAAAACTATGTTCGTCATCAAATTGTGTGAATCATAAATTTATAGTTCGAGAGTGATTCCAAACCGGAAGTATTTTATGCAGTACGTGATGTAACAGGGTCGATAGCAGAGTATGAACGAATTGTAAGTCTCCACCTAGGTATGCCTTATTCATATATAAGAAGAGGGTGGTACATATATATACATGTGATTTATTCTACTATGTGTGCATTAGTAGATAAGATATATAATGATATATAAAGTAAACTAAGTATGTGGAAACTTAATACTTACTCGATAATTTTTACTCGCTAAAGTGTTTGGAAATTCAAGAACATATTACATGGGAAATACGGGTGGGCATAGCTAGTTAGTATGAAGGGAGATACATAGTTCAACTAGTTAGGTGGGGTAGCATAACTAGGATGATTTAGGATAATACATTAGGCGTGCACAATAGTTGAGAGGTGATGATCTCAAGTGAGGGAACATGAAGTTAACATGTATACAATATTTGATCTTACTGCAATTTAAATACTTGCAAATATGTTTCAAATGTTCTTGGGCTCTGACCCGTTTCAAATCTATTTTTGCAAAAAACTTTTAGGTGTCTAGCCATAGGGATGCCAAGATTAGGAGTCCATTCTTATTTGACGTGCTGCAATTACTGTGGATGTTGGAGGAACTCGGTAGTAGACACTTCCACTTTTATCAATTCATGTCCATCATTTGGTTATCTCAGTCGGGCAAGTCGCCCATCTTTAGTTAACGGTTATTTCAGAGATACTGCATTTCTATTTTTATTTCTAGTTGTTGGATTAGGTTTTAGTTATGGACTATTGTATGTGGTTTTCAATCTGGAGTGTTTATTCTGGACACATTTATTTATTCAGTTATTTTATCATTTATTGCATTATTTACTGGAATGGTGAATGTGGTTTAATAGTTTAAATTATTGCATGTTAATAAAAGGATTAAAATTTTGACACCAAGTCATTAGGGTAACAGTATTATAATTATGTTTCGACAATGATGCTATGAATGAACCCATTAATGATTCCTATTTAATTTAATAATGGACTGATCACCTAGGATTTGAATAGGCGGGGTGTCACAGATGGTTCCTTCACCACTTTTGCACCACCACCACCATACGAGTTTAGATCGAAAGGAGAGGAAGACAACTCCACCACTTTTCTGTACAAATCAAACCTACCAACTCCAGGCAAGTGTTTATCTTGAAAATATTTAGTGCATGTAATATCCATGTTAGTGTAGGATTGAATAATTTTCATGAATAAATCCTTATGGCCTTAGATTGGAGATTAATTTCATGCTATTGGGTAGAAATTACGATTGACATCATCCACGTATGTATGTATTACGAATCTGATAATTTAGTAACATGAGAATTTGGAGAAATATGGTTTTGTTGATGTTCTTGAACAAAGAAGAGTAATTTGGGGTTTTGAGATTAAATTGTAGACTTAATCCATTTTAAATGATTCCCCTTGATGATTTAATGATTTGGTTACGTTAGAAATCATTTATACATGTTGTTATAGGGTCTAACATGCATGACTGTGAGTTTAGGAGTGTTATAAAGGCTTTATAGGATAAAAATGGTAAAAAATGTAACTGGGACAAAACTGCCAAACGCAGGATCAATCGACCGATCGACCCATGAATGTCGATCGATCGATGGATTGATAAATTGATCAATCTGTCGATCGATCGACTAATGCTGAAATGAGGAACTTAGTTTATTTTAAGGTTTGCTTTACCCCGATTTCAAGGAACCTTTTATTAACTATATAAGGACTTAGAGGAGGTCAGTGGGCATATAGTTGAGGTCCGATAAATCATAATAAGTGAAAGGTTTGGATTGAGACCGACGAGACTTTATCGGCTGAGTCGCGTATTGGATATTTATAAAATGGGTTACGAGAGGAGTAAATGTTAACCTAAGGATAATACCAGTAGTTTAGGCATATAATATGACTACTAGAATAATGTAAGGGGTAATTAGGGCCATTAGAGAAGTGAGGATTACTGGGGTATATACAACAAGAAGTATAATTATAAATTAATAATACGTAGGACATTCAAGGTTTATATACTGCATACGGGATACATATTATAGGTTGTGTGTATACCTATATTGATGATGTATATATAGGTTTTGTGAATACTTATTGTGTGACTCCTTATATGTGTGAACATACCTATGTTGCTTGCTATCATGGGAGGTTTCGCGTCGTGGACAGTCTTATCCTGATGAGCGCATTAAGGGTATTTTCGACTTGTGCCTCAAAACATAGAACTTAGGGTTGAGTACTACTTGTGTGTATGATAGTGTGATCGGTAATTTGGGTGCATTAGGTGTGTGCGTAGTTTAAAGCTTAAAACTATATTCGCCTCCGAATTGTGTGAATCGTAAATTTATGGTTCGAGAGTAATTCAGAACAAAAAGTCCTTTACGTAGTACGCGACGTACCAGAACTCAATAGCAGGGTATACACGCATCCCAGGTCTTTACCTAGGGATGCCTTATTCGTATATATGACAAGGGTGGTACATATATATACGTGTGATTTATTATACTATGTGTGCATTAGTAAATAAGATAAATAGTGATGTCTAAAGTAACCTAACTATGTGAAAACTTAATACTTACTTGGTAATTTTTACTGGCTAAAGGGTTTGGAAATTTAGTAATGTATTGTATGGGCAATACGGGTGGGCCCAACGAGTTAGTATGCAGGGAGAGACTTAGTTCAACTAGTTAGACGAGGTAATGTATCTAGGATGTTTTAGGAGAATACTTTAGGCGTGCAAAGTAGTTGAGAGGTGAGGATCGCAAGTGAGGACACGTGAAGTTAATGTATATACAATATCTTCTCTTACTGCATTTTAAATACTTGCAAATATTTTTAAAATATTCTTAGGCTCTAACCCGTTTCAAATCTATTTTTGTAAAAACCTTTTAGGTGTCCAGTCACATGGATGCCAAGCTTAGGAGTCCATTCTTATTTGACGTGCTACAACTGTTGTGGATGTTGTAGGATCGAGGTAGTAGACGCTTCCACTTTTATTAATTCATGTCCATCATTCAGTTATCTCAGTCAGGCATGTCTCCCATATTTAGTTAGTGGTTATTTCAGAGATAATGCATTTTTATTTTTATTTCCAATTGTTGGATTTGGTTTTAATTATGGACTATTGTATGTGGATTTTAGTCTGGAGTGTTATGTCCAGACACATTTATTTATTCAGTTGTTTAATCATTTATTGCATTATTTACTGTAATGGTGAATGTGGTTTAAGAGTTTAAATTATTGGATGTCAATAAAAAGATTAAAATTTTGACACCAGGCCATTAAAGTATTCATATTGTAATTATATGTTTCGACGGTGATGCTAAGAATGAAACCATTAATGATTCTTGTTAATTTTAATAATGGACTAATCACCCAGGATTAACTAAGGTAGACCATTTTCTGTCAGTCCAGATGGATTATACCACAGGGTAGTATGCCCAGATCTTCATCGCTGAGATAGTGAGACTACATAAGATGCCGCTCGATATTGCGTCTGAAAGGGACAAGATCTTCGTGTCTCATTTTTGGTAGATTTTTTAGGAGAACATGGGTACAGAGTTGCGATTGAGTATGACCTATCACCCACAGACAGATGGGCAGATAGAAAGGATGAATCAGATGTTAGAAGATATGCTCTGGATGTGCATCCTTGACTTTTATGGCGATTGGGAATGATATCTTCCACTGGTGGAGTTTTCGTATAATAACTCCTATCAGTTTACGATTGACATGGCATCATTTAAGGCATTGAATGATAGACGTTGTTGTTCGCCCGCTTATTTGATTATAGGTGTGGGTCAACAAGATTATCGAACCAAAGTTGATCCAGGATACTTCGGCTTGCAAAACACGACGCAGATGCTTTGTATGCTCCTCCTTAGTCCGAGAATAAATCAGGATGTCATCAATAAAGACAATGACAAACTGATCCAACAACTCTCTAAACACCCTATTTATCAAGTCCATAAACACCGTTAGCATGTTGGTCAGCCCAATGGCATAACCCAAAACTTATAAGACCCATATCTAGTCAAAAAGGCAGTCTTAGATACGTCTTTCTCCTGGATGTGCAATTAGCGGTACCCTGATCTCAAATTTATCTTAGAAAAGTAGGTGTCTCCTTTTAACTGGGTGAAGAAGTCATCGATTCGGGACAATGAATATTTATTCCATATTATGACTTTATTTAACTCTCGATAATCCACACATACGCATAGAGATCAATTTCTCTTCTTCGTAAATAGCACTGGGGCACCCCAAGGCGGAGTACTCCTATGAATAAAACCCTATCACATAAGATGCTCAATCTGATACCGTATCTCCCTTATTTCCATAGGGACCATATGATAAGGCACATGAGCTATCGGCCGAGTGCCCGATTCTAAAATAATGACAAACTCTATCTCTCGACTAGGAAGTATTCTCGATATCTCCTAAAATACGTCGGGGACTCACACACAATCATAATCAAATCTAGGGAGATCACTACCCCCTTAGAGGTCTCCTCCTATATATAATATAAATAAGTTTACGATCTTCCTTCAAGATGGGGTATCACCATTGAGAACATCTCCTGGCCCGGAATCAAAAATACCATGCTCCTACTATAATAATCAATTATGGCTCTATACGCTGCTAGCCAATTCATGCCAATAATGGCATCATACTTTGACATATCTAAGACGAGAATATTGACGGAAAAAATAAGTATCCCAATGTCTATACTCACACCCCGAAAAATAAAGAAGATAAGTGTCCTGCTACCCAACGGTGAGTCTATGCACGTGACTGTACTATCTATCATGTCTAACAATCTCGAGGCTCGTCCAAATTTATTGGCTATAAACGAATATGAAGCCCCAGTGTCAAATATGATAGGCCCCAAAGTCCCACATATAAGAAACGTACCCTCAATTGTGAGTGGCGCCCGTGGAACTGTGGCCTCATGGACGTTGTGCACACGTCCATACTATAACTATCCCTGCTGTGGTGGGACTACTGGGATGACTGGTAAGGCATGCAGTGATGGTGCTGGTTCTAGAAGGGCGGTGGGAAAAATAGGCCTCTGGGGCTCCTGAGGAGAGCCTTGCTGCTGCGGAACCCTTCCCCTATCAGGGCAATCCTGACATTTGTGGCCATTCTTGCCACATATGAAGCATCTACTAGTGAAATTTCTCCCTCTCTGGCCCTACTAGTCCTACTAAAAACGCTGTTGGCCCTATTGAACCTAATGGCCATGCCTAAATCCATCCTGCCCTGCCTGAAATCTCCTGATCGAAAATGCTTAACATAATCCCCCTGTCAAGAACCCTGCTCACCCAGTCTCGTATGAGTCTGAGTTAATTGTACCCCACTGTACTGCCCTGTTGGCCAGACTTTCTTGCACACTTGCTTCCTTTCTCGTGGAAGCGGTGATCCTGATAATGTAGTAAAATGTCATTCACAACATCCGTATACGTCTTCAGAGTGGTATTACCCAATAAATGTTGTTGGATGCTCCAGGTAAGACCATCAATAAAGAGTTGTACCCTCGTCTCCTCTGTTCTCACCTCCTCTGGTATGAAATTTTCCAATCGAGTAAATTCCTCCTCATATTTAGTTATTGTCCTTCTTTCTTGGGCGGTCTTTAGAACTTACACCTCATCTTTGTCTGAATGCCAGATAGAAAGTACTTACGGTCGAACCGCTCCCAGAATTCCTAAATAGGCATGTTATCCCTCTTCTGTGTGGTGGTAATAGACTCCCACCATTGTGAGGCTTCCCCCACTAGCTTAAAAGTATCTAGTATCTGTCTTTGCATATGAGTGCACTCGTACATCCGTAAATGCCGATGGATGTCCTTATTCCATTGGCAAGCAGCAACGATATTTGAGCTTACCTGAAACTCGAGAGGATGAGCCTTCTAAAAAGCATCTCTGACTTGCTCCCAGCCATAAGTAAATGAGTGTGTCTGGTCTGGAGTCACAACCTACGAATGAGGTGGCACTTGTGGTGCCTTCTGAGCAATTATGGTGCAGGTTAATTGCATGTGCAACAATAACAGTTAACTCAATAGTGTTCATAGTCCACTGTGCTTGAGCTGGATGCAACTTGAGTTGTACCTCTCTGGTGGCTCGTGGTGCATGTCTGGGTGGCATCTAAAAAGAAATAGAATTTCAATTAGCCCACAGTTCAATATATCTCAAAATAATTGAAGGCATAAATGCGTAATCATGAATGCAACAATTCTAATTGTAGGGCTCTATATCAGAGAACGCTACGCTGAAAACGTGACAAGTCCGTACAGATCCTAAGGACACTAGAACCTGACGCTCTAATACCATCTGTGACACCCCGCCTATTCTAATCCTGGGTGATTAGTCCATTATTAATTAAACAATAATTATTAATGGTTTCATTCTTATCATCACTTTCGGAACATATGACAATTGTGCGGATTAAAATGAACTGATGGAGTATAAAACTTATGATAATTGTGCGGATAAAAATGTGAGGTTAAGTTTCAGTGAATCCCGAGGATGAAATTTCATTGTTGGGGGGCAAGAATGTAATACCCTGTGTTTTTAGAATAAAATATTGTGACAGAAATTAATTTAATAATTTGGAATAAATTTAAGAATAAATTAAATCGGTGGGATTTAAATTAAATGGGTAAAATTTAGATTGAGAATGAATATTTATTCGTGATTACATAATTATTGGACTCAATTGGGCATGATGAGTTCATTCGTAGAAAATAAATCATATAGTAAGTTACTTATGATTTCGTGTTGTCTAAACATAATAAAAATGGGTATGTCAAGTAAAAAGAATTCAAGCGCATTTCAGGATGTTTTGGAAACTCTTTTAGGTGTTTTAGACCTTTTAAAATGGTCCTGGGGTATAGGTATATTAGTTGGGAGTCTATTGGGCCATTCTTGTTAAGGATTCGGGCTCATTTGGAGGCCCAAAAGTGTGGGTCAAAACGTAACTCGGGATTAAGTAGTTTATAAGCTAATTAAAAAGATTAATAAACTCATTTTCACCAATATAAGAAGTCCCCAGCAGCTCCACCCCTAGAAAGGAAAGGTCAAAAGAGGGAGGAAGTTTAGAGATTCAAGAAGAGGAACTTCCACCTTTATCCTAAGGCAAGAATTTTCTTTCTCAAATTGATTTCCATGTTATTTCTTAATTTAAGTGTGTAGGCACTCATATATATTTTTGGATTAAATTTGTAATTAATGTTATGGAACAGGTTTCACTACATGCATGTAGAGGATATCTCTTTGATGATTAGAAAATTATGAAATCGAGAAATTGATTAGAAAATCCAAAAAATAATAATAATTTGGATTTAGAGATAGATCTTGTGATATTATAGGGTGATATTGTAGATAAGATGTACACCCCATGAAAAAGAGTGTTTCTTGGCACAAATTCATGAAAAATAATGGATCTTGAAAATTAAAAAAAATACCCCCTTTATAATTTTGGAGGAATTTGTATTCTTATGAATTGATTTTGCATTTGATGTCATTCTCATGTAAAAAAATTGTTAGTAGATAATATAAAACCAATCAATGATCATGTAAAGTGTTAGGGTAACTTATTGGAGAGGAATAAGGGGTAATTTATGAAGTAAGTTGTGAAAAATCTTCCCAAACAGTAGCAACCTCGAATTCACCCAAACCCAGGGGCGAACCGGTTGTACCCTAGGGGTCAACTGGTTTAGATACCCTATTCACCGAACTTGGTTAGTTTGTAATTTAGGTTAGTCATAATGTATCCATTTAGGCTAGCTAGAAAATTTGGAAAAAATTGTACAATTATATATCCAATGGGTTAGCCGAGAATAGAATCCGAGATATGGGAACACGACAGTTACGACATGAATCGAGAAGGCAGGTGACTACGTAACTAATTTGTAGATATTCAGTATTGCTGAATGATTATTGGAAATAGAGAAATTTATAATTAATGAGAAAGTCGGTAAGCACTACATGGATTATGATTTAAATAGAGTAACTAATAATTAACGAGATGGTTAATTCACTCGGGAATTATTGGGGGGCAAATCAATACATATAATGTGATAAAGAAATATGTAATTAAGTATTTGTGGGGACATACCTACGTTCATGGATGATCTTATTGGTTGGGGTTACGCGTGTTCGAAACCGTAGCACACGTCGGCACAAGTGAGTTGGGCATTGTTTAGGTCATAATTTAAGTACTACGTAGGAGCACCACTTAAGAGAGATAGGCGTAGATGCTAGAATCCTTTGTCACCTCTGGGTATGGGCGGTGCAACGGTGTATTGCATAGGGACAACCCCACTTGTGCATTTTTTGATGTCCGATTTGGATAAGGGATTCATCCGGACTTACCGATATATACATATATATATATCTATATATATATATGTGTGTGTGTGTGTGTGTGTGTGTGTGTGTGTGTGTGTGTGTGTGTGTGTACATACTTACACATAAATAACCCTGCGAATGTAATGAAATTAGTTATCTAAGTCTAAGGATGCAACCAATTGATTATAAATTCAATACTTCGTAGGATACATAGGGAATGGTGGGTCACTATTGTAAGTAATATGACTAGAGAACTCATAAAAAGGATAAGGGTTTAGACAATGATATGTCCAATACATGATTCATGCTAGACACATCACATGTTTCCGAATCATCTTATTATCTATATTGCATTTGGTTTCTCGGGATAGGATACGATTAATATTGCACCTAGGTGAGAGGTGAGGAGATTATCCTATGCGAGTGTCGATGGGATACACCTACTTAAATATACTGTAATCTTGTATTTCAATTTCAGTAAGTTAATTCTTACACACTCTAGGGCACTGACCCAAATGACAAGGTTTGTGTAGACAAGGATAACATGACTAAAGGAATATCAGACTTGTTGTCACTTATTTTTTCTCGAAGATCGATTTATTGATTCTAGTTTAGGCTACTAATTCTTCCTATCTTTATTTATTTTTTATTATTTTATGGGCATAAGCCCAAAGTCATTTAGTTTTATTCGTCGAGATGTTATAATAATGTTAGATTTTATTTTGTTGAATGTGGATGTTGGATTTACTATTATCTCTTGTTTATTAATTCAATTCAGTTTTAAATTAAAATGTGGTTTAAAATATAAATGTTTATTCTCGGTCGATGCTAAGAATGATATAAATTGACAAGCAAGCCCCCTCTTCGGCGTATCATGTCTGGTCAATCTTTACGTGAGAAAATGGGAATTGTTACTTTTGGATATTCTAATCCAAATATCGTTAAATAACAAGAGAGATTCAGGAATTTTTAATAGTACTTCTAAGAAACTGTATCCCATTTACAAGTAATAATTTGTGAACATTTGATCACAATAATCATTATGGATCTTCATAACACAAATTAATATAAATTATATGACTTTCAGTTTATACACTTTCAATTAAAACTCCACGTTTGATTGTGATATATTTTCTTCGAAACTTTAGGTCCAAATAATTTAAGGACTTTAAATACTAAAATTAGAACATAGAAAAGTACAAGTTACAAAGTTGAATAATTATGGTGTAGGTCTTAATATCGTATGATTTGGTAACTTCAGGTCGCAGCTAAAAATGGTTATATGAGAACAGGCCTCAAAATTTAAATGTAATAATTTGTAAGCTTATAAGATCAAACTAAAATATATCCATTTTTATGTTTTGAGGCAAGTAGTTCCCATATAGCTTAAAACTTAGGGAGGAAAAAAAACTAAAATAATTTGTAAGCTTATAAGACTAAACTAAAATACCTTAAAACACGGCGAGAAGAAAAAGTAATATTATAGGATGTATTTTAATAATTGATTACTAATAAATAATTCTCATATTTTTATAGACCTGATCAGAAGCTAAGCCGATTCATTATTATATATAAACTACAATGAAGAAGAAGCATAAAACTTTCTAATATGTAGAGCCAGTTTTGAGGGGAGGCTAGGGAGGTGGTCGCCTCGGGCCCCGATATTCAACGCATTTTAGGTGCCCCAAAATTTTATCTGTGTATATATATATTTATAGCGTCATTTTTCAATTGTCACACAAATAATTTGATAAAAACTGAAGGGACAAACATTTAAACTTGTAAACTCCTGAAAATCAAGTCGGCATCTTTTCGATTAAAAAACCCATAAGTTATAAATTAATTAAAAAACTCTTGTTTAATATGGATCCCAATTCAAGAATTCTTCTCGGCGCTAAAATCTCGGGACCGACCCTGCTAATATGTTTTAAAGGACCAAAAGCAAACAATTGATGCTTTATAAATAGAAAGGAACAAAATAAGCATCAACTACACTGACTTTTAAATTTTCAAATTCAAATATGTGAGGGATAACGAAGATGTAGTCCATGAAATTGATAGTAGAAAAGGTAACAATCATGTACTTACTTGTCTTCAGTGAAGAAAAGAAGAGAACCAAAAATTACCATCACTTGTTGTTACCCACGGAGAGGAGGAAATCCTCTTTCTTTCTATTATATTAAGCTCTTGTGTACAAATATGAGAGAAACTACATTATTATATTAATCTCTTTTTATTATATTAAGCTCTTGTGTACAAAAAAAGATATACAAATACGATATTTGCCAACACTATAAAAGCCAAGAGAAACTATTTGTATCATAAATATTGTACAAATATGAGAGAGAGAGAGAGAAAAGGGAATAAAGGGTATAAATTTATGGGGAGATGAATATGATTTCGTACAAAAGATTGTTAGAATATAAATTAAGGGGAGATGGATGCATTTTACAATGGTCTTTAATGCTAACACGAGTGTATATATATTTATACATACAATGAACAAATGTATATAAAAAAAATTAAATTCTTATTATGTTGTAATGAGTGACAAACGTATATATTAACATACATAACAACACATAAAGACATTTCTTATCATGCAAGTTATATTCAAGCATTAAAAAAAGAGTAATGCTGTAATTTCATCAAATCTATGGAAATAAAAAATAAAAATAAAAATAAAAAATTTGCCCGACTACTTAAGACTTTAAAAATAAAAAGTTCTAATATCACTTACCACATTAATTTGTAAAATAAATCATATAAAAATGGTAAGAGTGCATTTTTTGTGTGTTTTTGTTTGGCCTTAACAGTTATGTTCCTTATTATTATATTTTAGCATTTTCTCCCCATGGTGTCAGCATGGTCTTTAATTGGCTAAGATTAATATCAATTTCTATATGAGCCAGAGAAGCTTTAATCTTTGATGATCCAGCTGGACGTATTTTATAGTTACCTGTTGATGTAATACATATTGAATGGTTTATTTATAACTTACCGATGTTTTACTAATGTAATAATTCTATTATATAAGCCAGGGAAACTATAATCTTCGATGATCCAGCTTACCATATTTTACATACAATACATATTGAATGGTTTATTTAGAATTTACACTGTTTTGCTAAAGTAATGATTTAACATATATGTTACTTTATATAGATTATTCAAAATTTATGTTTTATTTTTTTTAACAGAATTTATGTTTTAAATTATTTTCTTATCTTGTCAAATATATATATATATATATATATATATATATATATATATATATATATATATATATATATATATATATATATATATATATATATATATTACTGTTCTTATGAGGACCAGTCCGCATTTTAAGAGTGCCGATTGAACACGTGTCACTTGGCTGTGAGCCTAGAAATTTTCGGCTAAATTATATACAAACTCTCTCTCTTTTCTGGGCTCACTGACAGGTGACACATGTCCGGTCCACACAAGTATATATATATATATATATATATATATATATATATATATATATATATATATATATATCGGATCGAATTATTAACGAATCGGAGTGTATGAATCCAAATCCGCTCCATTTAATAAACGGGTAATGGGATAATCAGATTTTAAGCTTGATCCATATCCTCTTAAATGGATTAGATTCGCATTTGAATTCGGATAAAATCCGATCCATTGACCAACTAGTCTCAACCAACCTAATTCTTAATGGTGACGAAATGAGATATATCAGAAAGTAATTTCTTTTATCGTTAGATATTTTTATTCTTATTGGAAAATAAAATAATCAAATTTTTAATTTTGTTGAGTAGCACTGTTACTTTTATTTAAGCAAAACATACAAATACATTTATGATTATAAAGTGATAAAACCTTGCAATCAAATAAACACACAAAAATAGCTAACTTCTCAAAGATATATATATATATATATATATATATATATATATATATATATATATATATATATATATACCGCATATGATGTCCACCAATGAGGACCATTTTTTTGTAAAATAGTAAAAATATATTTTTCAGTTGATTTTTTTATGGTGTTTAGACATGTTCACGTACTCCACAAAAAAATCAGTTCAAAATATTTTTTGTAACAACCCAGGTTTTCGACCGACTATTTTATACTATTTTGCCTGATGGGCTAATTTTATAAAATAGGGGATGTTGGAGTAAATATTATTTCCCGTGAGACTTAGGGATAATATTTACTATGTTTTGTCTATTTACCGTTACGAGAAGGTAAATAGCGTTATATTGTGTATTATTGTGCCGTTATATGTAAAACGACGGTTATGACCTATACTTAAATTTGGGTACAATTAATAAAATAAAATGAAATTGGAACGTAAAAATAGTTCACACTTTCCCAAATGCCAAAATAGGGGGTGCGGTTGTTTTTAGAAAGTCGAGATAGTCGAAATAAGTGCCCAGCTGTAATTTTTGAGATTCGGGCATTTTTAAGGGGTTATGACTCAAATAAGTGGTTATGAGTCATTTTAGTGGTGTATTAACAATTAACAGTGGGGATTTATGTTTTGAGACCCATATAAGTTCCCTCACCCCTTTTTCTTTCTTCATTTGTGAGAGAAACCAAAGGAGAGAGAGAGAGAGAGAGAGAGAGAGAGAGAGAGAGAGAGAGACGAGCGAGTTGGGAGAAATGGAGAGAAAGAGAGAGAATGGAAGATTGGAGCCGGAATCCGTTGCTTCAGGAAGAGAATCCGAGACTACAAACCTTGAGGCAAGTTTCTTACTTGCTAGATGTGATTTAATGTGATAAATTGCATGTATGGTTAGGTTTTAGAGATTTAACCCATACATGGGTATTTGTTGATTTTGATGATTAAACCCTTAAATTTTAGTTTTAAATTGGATTTGAGGAATATATATCAGTTATAAATGGTGTAGGAATGATTTAGGTTGAACTGTTGTTGTTGATGTTGGGAGAAATCAAAGTTTTGGTGTTTTGGGGAATTTAGGGTTCATATAACCCGTAGCCCAAACTGGTCAAGATTTCAGGACCGAATCGATTCGGCCTTAGGGGCGAATCGATTCGGATAAGGGTTATCCTACAGGTTTGGGCAAACCGAATCCGTTCGGGTTGGGACCGAATCGATTCGGCAATTACAGGAAGTCAGGTTTGCTCACCGAATCGATTCGGCCTTTTAGGAGAATCGATTCGCAAGGGGCGAATCGATTCGGCCCGAGGGGTGAATGGATTCGGCTCCCCTGTTTTTGTGAGATTTCTCCTAGTTTGATTTTTATCCCTTTTTCTTTTAGGTCCGAGATTTAGGACCCTTCCTTTGGGAAGTAATAAGAGTTCCTAGAGGGTTGTATTGGGTAGACTAATGTCCTAGGTTAAGATGGGATATTTGGGTTTACTCGAGGGCTGGTTTGTATAGGTTAATGTCCGAGTAATATAGGAGGTTAACCTAAAGATAATTGGAAGTTAAAATATCAATGTTGAGCTTTTGGGAGACACTCCTTCATGGAGACTCACTTTGAGGGTTTATGAAATTTTATGAACTCTTCGAGGCTATTTTGAGGTTGGTGGCACTTTGAGTCTTAGGTCATTAATAAAATATGACTTAATGAGAATGAAATGCACATTCTAAAACTTGGTGCTTAACGGCCAAATGAATGATTTTTGGAAAAGTAAAATTTGAAGTTTTCAAAAAGGAAAAAGTAATGTTTTTCATAAGTGTTAACTTATGGTTACACACCTCCCTAAATCTCTATCATAAGGGAAGTTGCGTACGTGTGGTGAAGCCCCCTGCCTAATGAATGAAGGGTGGATATAGTCCCTAGGCCATATGGGCATTTGTGTTACTGCGCTGGTTAGGGGATTCTGGGTGTTGTCCTAACTTTACCGTAGGCAATATGGCCGCTTCCCGACGTTGGTAGGTTCCCAGGTTGTCTTGTATAGATAGGCCCTGGAAGATGATAGCCATTTAGTGGCGCGTCCAGTGGGGAAACCCGTAGGGATGGTCTTAGATTTATTAAAGAAATTTATGATAATGGATTGGCTTTAATTACATTTCCCGAATGGAAGAAGGGAAATGGGGTATGATTTGGCTTTGGTAACACTCCCGGATGGAAGAAGGGATGGGGAAGCATATGGTACACAAATGTATTTTTATGATAATAAAAATGACTTTTTATTACACTTCCTGGATGGAAGAAGGGAAGTGGGGTTTGTGACACCCCGCCTAATAAATCCCGGGTGATCAGTCCTAAATCAAGTTAGAACAGGTTTCTCATTTGGTCCATTCTTAGCATCACTGTCGTTTATTAAATTACTAACCACCTAAGTGAGAAAAATAGACTGGTGTCAATTTTTATCTTTCATTAATTAAACTAAAACCCATGCGGAAAATAAAGCAATATAACCATCACAGATAATTGAACTAATCATTCCACAAGTAAAAATAATTAACCGAGTAAACCATCGGTCCAAATCATAAATCCCATAAAGACAAGAATAAAATCCCAACAAGTCTAAGAAACAAATAAATGGAAAGTGAGCGACATGCTCGAATAAATAATAATGAGTCTCTACATTATGAATGAAAGAAAGAGGCGTCTATCAAAGGTCCCGCAACATCCACATATGCTGCAGCAACGGAGTTCCTGGAATTGAGTCAAGTATGGCGTCCCTGTGGCTGGACACCTAAAAGGTTTTTAAAAAGTTTTATAGCAAGGGTTAGTACCCAAAACATTTAGCAAATGATTAACTTGCAGTAATAATAAATATGCATGCTCTTCATATTTTAGTTAGTGTCGCACTCTCTTGAGAACTTCCTTGCCCCTCCTCTAATGTGCACCACTAACGCTTTAATTATCACCTAGTTATCTATCTCATGACTAGATAATTATTAAAGTCTCCTTATACACCTCCCCTACTCTAACCTGAGTAAAATGTGATTATGATTTTTAAGTCATTAGTAACATCAACTTAATTAAATCATTTCCCTTTTTAATTCATATAACTACTCCACTCGTTATACATATACAACAACACATTCTTGTATTTATTTAGTCCGTATATAATAATCATCCTATTATATACTTAAAATATTGTAGCATTCACACACACACTGGAATACATAAACCACTAATATCCACCCGAGTAAAAGTACTCCCCGGATATAATTTCTCTAAAGTGCTAGTACACTAGGTATATTCACATATCCTAGTTATCCAAGCTAGAATCTCTCACTAACTTGGTTTAGTATACGATTGGAGGCGGTCATATTCCTTCCCGGAAAGTGAGATGCCCCTCACCCCCTGTAACGGACGCTATGACCTGGGAATCTACTCGCCCTACTCCTCAAGCTAGGGGATTCATCCACTGCGCGTAACCTCCCCCTATAGCACTAGAGTATAATAATATCTAACCACTGATATTAAGGCATACACTATATATATATACTATCACACACCGTATATATATATATACACATATATAAAAAAATGTTCTAGCTACACCGTGTACCAAACCCGTGACACAAGCCTATTCCATTTTTTTATTATGAGTTTATTACCCAACTCGAATTATTAATTAATTTGCACATTAATAATTTCAGTTGCTTTTGATGTTGCCCTCACCATTTAATTGGACTCAATCTCATAGCCCGAATTAACCTCACCCGAGTCTAAATCCCGACTCTAAATTTCTTAGTCCATTACTACGTAATATAATTTACCTCGATGTCACTCAACCAATTTTGACGTGTCATCCAAATTTCTCCTCCCATTTCCTAATTAATTCACTCACATTTAATTAGGTAACCCCATGCATTAATTTCTCCACAATAATTAATTGCATAACAACTTTTATATAAATTTCTTCTTATATAAATAAAACTGGGCGAACTGTCAGTTTCTGCCGACCGTCGATCGATCGACTTCATGGCGTCGATCGATCGATCGAACAGGTACTCGTCTTCTTCGCGAAGACGGACAGCCATGGGCGAAAATCTGCAAACCCTAATTTCCTTCTACACTGAAACTAAGTCTCTTTTAGCATTTGTACATATTAGGAAACTCATTAAGGATCTCCAGAGTATTCAACCACATCAATAATTCGTCCATTAACTCAAATTTCTAAATTTGGGGAAAGTTTCATCATTAACCCTAGGTCCATTTACACCCCAAATTTCATCATCAAATTCGTTTCCAAATATGCATATAACATTCTTATCAGATATGCAATAACTCACCATTATCAGATTTAATAAGAAACATCACCCCAACTTTCGTAAATCAGAATTGTTGTTTTCAAAATCCCATGTTCATTCCATTAACACCCAAAAACGGATTTCTACATAATCACTACACATGAATATGAATCGAAAACAGATTTAATGCTATTGCAAGTTATCCACTTGCCTTAAGGTTCGTAGAGTCTGAATTGGAGCTAAATCCCAAGGTTGAAGATGACCTTTGATGGCTCTCTTTGATCCCCAATTTGGCTTTGGCTGCTGTTAGGGTTTCCTAACCCTTAATTTGCTTTCTCTAATTAAGTTCAGCCACCCCCTTATTTATTTTTATTAGATTAATTAACTTAATCCCGTTTTTTGACTAATGGGCCAAGCCCAAGTGACCCAAATGTCCCCGAGTGGGCCCGGCTATGTCTAAAAACGTCCCGTGACCCGTTCACTACCCCCGGGTACACTTTTCCGACTATCTCGGCCCATCCGGACTCAACTGTACCCTCAGAATTTGCATCCGAATTAATTTATAAAAATACTTATCCCCCACCCCATATAGTCTTATACCGACTTTCGGATGCGATAAGTACATACCTCGTCATTAATACTCTAGACGACATAATTACATTATTACTATTCACTTAGTAGATAAGTTTTCCCTAAATATTAACCATTCAATCCCAGATTAATATTTATCTATATTATTCTGTTCTAATTAATTCATTAAATTACAACACACTAAGTAATTTAAAATCTCCGAATTAATTAAATTAAATGTACCAAAAATACGGGGTGTTACAGGGTTTTTATGAAAAAGGATAAAGCACTTTTTATGATAATAAAACTTGCTTTAAATTATATATTCTTCCTGGAGGGAAGAAAGGAAATAAAATTGGTAAATAAGATTGACTTGGTAAACATTTGATAAAATGTTGTAGCATTTATATATATTCCTAAAAGAAAGAAATTAGGAATTGTGCCATTTGATGATGGATGGGTTTATTTTTTATTTTCTTTGTGTAGCTGTAGATGTGACCTCCCACACATATGCACACACATATACATTTATTGATTATTTTGTGCTAAGGATCTAATGGATCTCGACGATCAACCTTGCCTAAGTAGTAGTGTATTGAGGGGGTTCCTTGTCTGGATTTCGCTTTGCGAGACACCCCACGCACGAATAGGGCATAGTGTTGAGAATGGGGGGAAGTTATCCCTTAGTACTTAGGGTTAACTAGAACATCTCACGATATTGCGCTAGGTTGCTGCTAGATTGAGAGGTGAGAAATATTACTGTTATCTGCGAGAGAATTACGCACTTAACTGTCATGCATTTCAGTCACATGGTAATCATATCAAACCGGGCCCTGACCCGTATCTATATTTCCTTGTTTCTGCATATTCCTTGCCATTACAGGTGCTCTTCCGCATGGACACCCGTATTTACATATTCCATTCCAGTTGTCATGGAGCTACATCATATTGCGGATGTTGTAGGGTACTTGTAGTAGACGCTCCTTTCTACTGTACTCTAGTTATGTTCAGTATATTTATTCTGGCGTGTTTGCCCAAGGTATTGCACTTATTCATTATATTGTAAATATTGAATTGTAGTACTTGATGTATTATTTGTATTGGTCTGTGCACCGACAGCTTATTCGGTGATTATTTATTGTATTGTCATACTTTATTCATAGATTTTTTATACCCACCGCTTTTATAAATGGGATTGTCTAAGTGTTTTTCTTTTCTTTTCAAAATTTTAAATTTAACAATCCGTTTTCTAAAATGATTGGTGGTTATCTCATACTATTTTTTTAATCGACAGTGATGCTAAGAATGAACCATCTATGATTCCTGTAATTATTAGAGTATTGGGCTGGCTACCTATTATTTTAGTAGGCAGGTTGTCACATTTTTTTATTTTAAAAAACGTCCAAACTATGCGAGTTTTTCAGTTGTTAAAAACTGACATAATTTGATCGACTTTTTAAAAATAGCAAAAGAAATTATGTTCAATGGATTTATTTTTATGCGGTTCCCTAAAATGTTTAAATACCGCACATAAAAAATGAATTTAAAAATATTTTTAATACGATTTTAAAAAAACAGTCTCGACATGTGATATATATATATATATATATAGATAGATAGATAGATAGAGAGAGAGAGAGAGAGAGAGAGAGAGAGAGAGAGAGAGAGAGAGAGAGAGAGAGAGAGAGAGTTAGACTCTCTAACATACCTCCTAGCAACATACCTAACAACATACTCATTTTTAAAAATAGTAAAACAAATAATTTTGAGTTGATATTTTTATGTGGGTTCACGATATTTCAATGTGCTCCTGTAAAACAAATCAACAGAAAATAATATTTTTTGTTATTTTTAAAAAATAGGTAAAAAAACTATCAGTTTTTACCCTATATAACTGTCAGATTTTTTACCTATTTTTTAAAAATAACAAAAAATATTATTTTGAGCTGAATATTTTTATCGGAGCACATGAAACATCTTGAACCCATATAAAAAATATCAGCTCAAAATTATTTTTTTTACTATTTTAAAAAAATAGGCATGTTCATAGGTATGTTTAATGAGGTATGTTAGAGAGCCTGACTCTCTCTCTCTCTCTCTCTCTCTCTCTCTCTATATATATATATATATATATATATATATATATATATTAGCCCCCCTTGTGTAAGGACTCTTTATGGTGCAGACCTCGATACATACCATTTTTTTAAAATAGTAAAAAATGATTTTTTTGATGAAACTTCATGGATATGATCTCCTCGGTGAGAAGATCATCTCTAATTGTTTTCATTTAAAAATTCAATAAAAAAGTCGTTGAGATGAGGCGATATGTAAAAAATGGTATAAATATGCATTTTCGACCGTTGAAATATTGACGATCATCTCGACCACTTTTTGATTGAATTTTTTGATGAAAATTCATGTATATGATCTCAACAGTGAGGAGATCATATCCATGAAGTTTCATAAAAAAATTCAATCAATAAAGTGACCGGCGCCGATCCAACATTTCAACGGTTAAAAATGCGTATTTATATCCTTTTTTTACATATCACCTCATCTCAACAATTTTTTTATTGAATTTTTTTATGAAAAAAATTGGATATGATCTTCTAATAATGGACATCATATCCATTAAGTTTCATCAAAAAATTCATTTTTTTACTATTTTAAAAAAACGGTATGTACCGGGGTCTGCACCATAAGGAGTCCTTACCGGAGACTTTTTGTATATATATATAATACTTAAATGATTTACAAATCCTTCAAAGGAAAAACTAACTTTTCATCCCCTCTCTTAAATTTCAAATAATATAGTAAGGGATTAAATTGGATGTGCCACGTGGCCAAATTACCTCAAGTGACATAATTTTTTTATGTATAGATTAGATTAGATTAGATTAGATTAGATTAGATTAGACTAGAGATGGGAGAAAAGGGGACCTTTGTATATATATATATATATAAAGTTGTAGCCCGGAATCGTTCTGAGCTGACATTTGGCAATTGTTTTAATCAAGCGCCAATTAAATTTATTTGGAACCTTTTTCCTTCTATTATTTACTCCACATGAAGCGTCTATTCTATTTTCTAACTTACCCCCATTTACTCATTTCCTCTTTCTCTCACCCTTCCATCGCACCTTATCTCTCTCCACCCTTTCTTCTTCTTCTTCTTCTTCTTCTTCTTCTTCTTCTTCTTCTTCTTCCTCTTCTTCCTCTTCTTCCTCTTCTTCCTCTTCTTCCTCTTCTTCCTCTTCTTCTTCTTCTTCTTCTTCTTCTTCTTCTTCTTCTTCTTCTTCTTCTTCTTCTTCTTCTTCTTCTTCTTCTTCTTCTTCTTCTTCTTCTTCTTCTTCCTCTTCGTCCTCTTCTTCCTCTTCTTCTTCCTCTTCGTCTTCTTCTTCCTCTTCTTCTTCCTCTTCGTCTTCTTCTTCCTCTTCTTCTTCTTCTTCTTCTTCTTCTTCTTCTTCTTCTTCTTCTTCTTCTTCTTCTTCTTCTTCTTCTTCTTCTTCTTCTTCTTCTTCTTCTTCTTCTTCAGTCCTCTTTATCTTCTATGTATAAACCATTTAAAAGCCCCACCCATACCTTTAAGTCTCCGCTCTTTATATCTCACTGTGGGATCGTATTTTTCCATATCACTTGATCTGTTCGGGAAAAAAAAGGTGTGAACATTTTTATGCTATAAGGTCCTAATTATCAACCTCAATTATCGAGATATCTTAAACACATTAAATTTATTCTTAGGTTCACTATTATGGGTTTGTTTCGGCATATGTTGAGGTCATGTTACTCATTATTACAATTTTTTTGTATCTCTCCACATCTCTTTTTGTGTTTGCTTTGTTTTTTCTAATATTCATGTTTATCTTTCATTTATTATTTTACTATCCGGGCTTCTATTATATGATTACAATTTTATATGCATGTAACAAGACCTATGGTATGGATAACTTAGATGTTAATTTTTTTATCAGAGAATTAATGAAGGACCTGAATTGATACAAAGTCACTGTGACTTTTATATGTTTGAGATATAAAAGGTGCAACATGTGGGTTGAATTGTATTTTGTATGAAATAAGTAGTTTGGAAAAGAAAAAGATGTGGCTTTGACCTATCATTGTTATAAAAGAAAAATATTCCCAACAAATAAATAATCATCAAATTGGTCATTGAGTTAGAAAACAAAACAAATAAATGCAACCAAATTATTGTGGCCAAGAAAAGATAATTTTAATAACAAAAACGTGATATAATTTTAAACAATGATTTTATTTTTATTATTCATTATTTAAATATATATTATGCACTTGGACATGAATTTTCATATTTAATGTTTGGTCTCTCTCTCTCTCTCTCTCTCTCTCTCTCTCTCTCTCTATATATATATATATATATATATATATATATATATATATATATATATATATATATATATATATATATATATATATATATATATATATATATATATTAAAACCTCGATAAATGAATACTCCCGAGATAGAGAAAATTATTATCTTAATGGGATTATTTATTTATCGATAAATGAGAATTTATCGATAAATAAAATATTTATGGTAAAGGAAGTTTGGTGAATGGAAAATAAAATTATTTCACCTTTTGTTACGCATTTGTGTGATCTTTTGAATGATGTTGAAGACGTTCCAAGAGGTAACAAGATCTGGATAAAGATATGACTCAATTTGGGGGTAATCAAAATCATGGTCGAAGACGCGGGGAATTTATGAAGGAAAATAATAATAATGGATTGCTTTTCGGCCGATGTGTCATATACACCTATTAAATAAACATATACTAATATCTTCTCTCTCATTACATTACTCCGTTTACAATATTTTTTATTTTGGTTTTGTTCTTATTGAGAATCGATCCAGTTGAGAAGAAGTTGTAATAAAGTAATAATGTGCTTTTGATGTTCGAAAACTAAAGGTAAAGATGTTAATTTCAGTATTATATTTTTTTGTATGTATTCATAATTAATGGTTTTAGTTCAAGGTCTGTTGCTATTGTGTAATGCTTTTTTTGTTTTTATTATGCATTGTTTGTGTACTTTTGATATTAATTTAAAACCGTCTTCCTTAATTCCTAGATATAATGTGTGAAACATGCTACAACAACATAACAATAAAGTTTTGATAAATTCATCCACACATCGCGTGGACTGCATGCTAGTAAAGGGTATAAATTTAGGGGGATATGAATAGGAGTTCGTACATAAGATTGTTAGAATATAAATTAATGGGAGATGAATAGATGGATGCATTGTACACTAGTCGTTAATGCTAACACGTTTGTATATAAAAGTCAAGAATGCTGACTTTTAAATTTTTAAATTCAAATATGTGAGGGACAAAAAAGATGTAGTCCATGAAATTGACAGTAGAAAAGGTAACAATATTGTAAGTACTTGTCTTCAGTAAAGAAAAGAAGAGAACCAAAAATTACCATCACTTGTTGTTACCCATGGCGAGGAGGCAATTGATGATACGCAAATATTGCGTATTTCATCCTCCGAACCTACGTATTTTATCCCCCTCGGGTATCTTATTCTCTATATTTATGCTCATTAACCAGACAACCTCAGATTTCTACGTTAACATGTTTTGCAGGGGTTAATTGAGCTTTTGTAGATATTTGGATGCTAAGTGTGAAGTTCGGATGCATTCCGCTCGATTTCCATACACGATCTCACGTTCAAGGGAATTTTAATCTTTTCACAGCTTGGGCATCTGGCCCAACATCTACACGGAATTTATATTCCTCCTCGCAAGCTTTGCATGGCCGTGAACGGTGCACGATTCCGATTCAGAACGAAGAAGTTACGGCGATTTCAGCGGACAGGAAAGGCAAACAACCAAAAGAACAATGCAGTGTGTTGTGACCTGCTTAATCGATCGATCGACCAAAGGGGTCGATCGATCGATCCTTCTCGATAGTGGAATATTTTTTTCACCATCGATCGATCGACCAAAGGAGTCGATCGATCGATCCCCTGTTTCCAAAAGATATTTTGCCTTGTATTTTCTTTTTCCTTTTCTTTTCTTTACTTATTCTAACTTAGTATAAATAGCGAATTTTGTGTAAATAATAGATATGAAGCTTTAGAATAGATTTTAGAGAGTTGTAGCTTAGGGTTTGAGGGTTTTTGGTTAGTTCTTCTTCATTCCTTCTTGGATTGACACACTTTTGGGCTTGTAAGTTGACTATTCATTCACCTTCTCCATTAATATAGTTGTATTCCTTTATTTCTTGCTTTGATAATTAGATTTACATGCTTTGTTAATTAGATTCACATGCTTTCTTTCCTTGCTTTCTAGTGTAGATTTATCGAATTTATTTATTGCATTTATTTACCGCATTTTTAACATGCTTTCTAGCTAATTTAAATTAGGTTGCGTTCGAATTGAACTCACTCGGGTTAACGCGTTGCTTGGCTTTGGTGATATCGTTTACGGGTCTATTTCGGGTGCGTTGTCCTAGTTATTACGCCTAGGAGATTTGACGAGGCATATCATGTATGTCCCGTGCTTACGACCTTTCACGCATAATTTCCAAGATATTTGTTGACGCCAAAATCATATTAGGCTTTTATGAGGTTTTGGGGCGTGACAACCCTTGATTTAATTAAGTGTCGAAACGAGACGAATTTGTAATAACTCGTCGACCCATGTAACCATTTTATACAAATTAACCCGGGTGAGGGATATTCGATGCAACCTATAGTTTTACCGCTTTGTTAGTCTAGTTTCAATACACTTGCCTAGATTAACATTTCCCTTTCATGCATCTTTTCTTTTAGTTTGTAATCATCTTTTACACTTTTATTTTGGAATAGTAAATCAATTAAATTCTAGCAACTCGTCCTTGTGGATTTTTGATACCCGACATACCGCTAGAGTTGCCTTGCAAGAGTAGTCGTAATTTAGGTTTATTTATATTGAGTAGGCGAAATGAAAATAATGATCGACGTCTGACACGCGTCGCGCTTTTCGCACTCGATCAAAATGGTGTCGTTTCCAGGGATGAGTTTGTTTTAAACTTTATTTGATTCATTATTTCATAGTATTTTCTTTCTATTTGTATTATTTGTTAATATTTTGCAGGACTTCCACATTTGAGCACTTAGAAATGCTCGAATTTTTCCCGCGCGCACCTACTTTGTGGAATTCGTCACTTCGAGCCATTTTTGGGGTAAGCGTGTCATATTCCAATTCTTTCGATAATCATTATTATAATTCTCAAAATTCTCGCAAGCCTATGACTTTCGGTGAATACTTAGAATCCCAAAGTATAACAAATTCAAATATGACTTTGGACGAGTATAACGAAATTCAAAACGTGGGTTATTGGAATTTTGATGATGATGACAATGATTTTGGGCCTTTACCTCCATATAATAGGAATTTTAAAACGAATTACAATAGTTTTCAAAATTTCTATAATAATGAGGTTTCGTTTAAGTCCGATGGTAATTTTCAAAGTTCCCATTTTCATGCATCCGCACCTCTACCTATGGCATTCGGTGAGGGTTTGCGTATGTATGAGAATGAGAAAATTGAAAATCAAAATCAGGAAGAAAATCATTCGTGGGAACATGAGTTGGATTTATTATTTGGTTCCGATGACGATTTTACTTCCGAGACTTTCGAAGTCGAGGAATGTTTTGAACCAAATGAGGTACTTGTGACTACGTTGGAACAAATCATTCTAAACTTTCAGTAATACCCCATATTTTTGGCTATATTTATTTTTGGGATTAATTATGTAAATGAGAATTAATTGGAAATTAATCCGGATAAAAGACTAGCGAGATGTGAGTTGGTATTTGACTATATTGAGTATATATGATGTTATATGAATATTGAATTATGAAAATTGTCGTGAGATTGATATACGGCAATTTGGTCATTTTATTGGGACGCGGGTGACAGTCGCGTCAGGATATAATTATTTTAATTATAAAAGTGAATTTAAATTCTATTAACCATATGGTCATTTTGAGTGCGCCAACGCGTCCGGAAGGGTCAAAATAGTTAGAAAACACTAGCCGGGGGTGTAGTTTGGGTCCCGGGGTATTTTTAGGCCATACCGGCAATATAAAGGGTATTTTGGTAATTTCGTAGTTTTAGGAATTAAAAATGACGAAAATTAGAGAAGTAAATCTGATGTGGGTTTGACCCACTAAGCCACTAACCAACCCATATTAACCCAACAAGCTACGGGGGTTGTTAGATTAGGTTTTCTAAGTTTCCCCAAAACAAACCCTAGCCACCATAGCCATTGGAGAAGAAGCTTGGAGAAAGAGAGAGAGAGGGAATTCTGCAGAAAGAGAGAGGAAATAAACACCAAATTCAGAGACACTCGAGGCAAGTGATTTAATTTCTTTTAATTAAGAGAATGTTTCTTCCATGTTAGATAATTTGAAGATTTACAATTGTTCTTAGAAGATAAATGAAAACCCATGTTAATTGCACTTAGAACTTGAATATTGAGGACAAATTGCATGTAGAATCACATAGAGATGATTATTCTAGTATTAATATATGTTGAATGTAACAAAAACGGATCTAGAATGGACTAATTGATGATTACAAATTCTAGGGTTTATGTTCTTGAATAATTGGGGGAAAAGTGTAGAGATTTGTAAATTTATTGATGTTAGGATGAATTAATCCTTTAAAATGTGTTAGGATGTGACAATAGTATATTTAGGATTGATTAGAGACCTTAAAACAATCGTTGGGACTAATTTTAGAGGAGATTTGAGGAGTAGAAATGGTGAAAAACGAGATTGGGAAAAATCTGGGCCGAAAGTGGTCCCTCGTTAGAAGACCTTCCCAGGTCGTTCGAACGAGCTCGTTCGAACGAGCTTCTAACGAGTTGACCAGTCACTTATTACGAAAGGGAATTTCGTTCGATACTTCGTTCGAACGAGATCTCGTTAGAAGGTACAGTTCATTCGAACGAACTGGAATCTCATTCGAACAGCCTCGTTCGAACGAGACTTCTAACGAGCTAGCAGATTTGGCCTTTTTGGCCTGTTTTGATTTTGGGAGTCCCGTAAACTTGTTCAAGGGTAGAGATAACATTCCTTTGATGATGTATTGATAGATTTGGGACTTTTGGGTTATTATGAGGAGTAAATTATATACGAGTGATTTAAATCAATGGACCGTTTGGGTTGAGACGTGAGTGTCTACTACGACGTGAGAATAAATTATGGCGCGTATGATTATAAACCGGAATCGTATAAAGTGTGTAAAATATATATTGGTACTAGAATGAGAATAGTACTACAATTAAACTACGGGATTATTAAGATGTGTGTTTACTTAGTATTGGTATATGAATTATGTGTATGACATACCTACCATACTTGCTATCACGGGAGGTTTGCGTTCTCTTAGGGTACTCTAATCCTTGTGTTGCTCGGATTTAGACTGGTTACCTCGATGAACATAGGTCAGAGAAGGACTTATTGGGATGTTAATAAGTCTGCTGATCGTGGGAGCGCAGGTATGTGCGTGACCCATGTGATGTGACTGTGTTCGCCTCCACTATTTGTGATTTGTGTCGTCTGAACTATTCCTGAGAGATTCGGAATATGTGATACTTATGTACGTGATGTACCGGGATGGATAGCAGAGTATGTGTGCACCGCATCTTACTCTCGGGGTGCTTATATTGTATATTTATGTTGTGGGAAATATACGCTTAATAAACTGGGAATTTTCATATGGTATTGTGTGTAACTATGGAATAACATAGAGGGCTAATCTATAACGAGTTGTATTAATTTTGTATAAGAACCTGAATTTATGTTATGCACCTATTTAACTGAGATCGTTATAATGTTATTGAGAACCGAGTAATAAGGGTAGAACCTATGACAGTCTAGCTAGATATGATGTCACTTAGCTAGTGGTTTGTGTCGTTTTAGATGGGTACTTACGTTAGGAGTGCACAGTTAGATGAGAGGTGAGAATATCATGTTAGTGCACGTCCTAACATGTATTTTACATTTAATGTTTTAAATGTTTTAAAGCACTTGCAGGTTTTTAAAATATCTCCACATTCGGGCTCTGACCCATTTGCTTTCAAATCTATTTTTCTTGTAAAACCATTTTAGGTGCCCAGCCACAAGGACACCATGCATAGGATACTCATTCAGGTGACGAGCTGTAGCTGTTTGTGGAAGCTACATGGATTTTCTTATAGACGCTTCTATCATTTGGATTCCAGATTCATTATCTATCAGTTGTAGGGCATGTTGCCCATTTCTATTAGAGACATCTTTCCATTTCAGTTTTTCAGACCTTGTCTTGTATTGATTCAGTATTTAATTACTTATTTCAGTTGTGGGATTTGTAGTGAGGAGTTTTCCTCCAGACTTTATTTACAATATGTGATGGTTATTCTATTTACTTCGTTATGGTGATGGTGTTATTATTTTTCATTACACTTGTTGCATGTTAATCAGACTTTAATTAAAATTTGACAACTTACTTTTTAAATACGAGGTGGTTAGTCATAATAAAATGTTTTCGACAGTGATGCTATTAACTGAGACAACTAGGCATTTTGATTTAATTTAATAAAGGAGTAGCTACCCGGTATTGAATTAGTCGGGGTGTCACAGGTGGTATCAGAGCATCAGGTTCTAGTGTCCTTTAGGATCTGTACGACTATTATGTTTTCGCTAAGTTTCTTTGATATAGAGCCCTATATTTTAGGACTGTTGTACTCTTTTTGTGTATGCTTCGTTCTTCAGCTATTTTAAGTTTATAAATAGCGAACTTATAAACTTTGTTCTTATTTCAGATGCCTCCACGACGTGCACGACGAGTTCCCAGGGATGCAACGCCCGAACCCCAGCCCGCTCCAGTTCAGGGCATGATGAACGTCGCTGAGGTTGCAGCTATAGTAGCCCAAGCGGTAAATGTCGCAATTGCCATAGTCCAGGAAGCACCACCTCAGGCGCCGGTTGCCGCGCCATTACAGGCAAATGGATTCCCGTCTGCTTGGGAGCGTGTACGTGATGCTTTTCAGAAAGCGCATCCGCCAGAGTTTGCAGGTAGCTCAGATGTGGTAGTCTCGAGCCAATGGAGGAAGGATATACAGAGGCACTTGAGGATGTATGAGTGCACGGATGTTCAGAAGCAGGTGCTAGCTACTTTCAAGCTAGTTGGATCTGCACTGCAGTGGTGGGAGTCTATTACCACCATGGAGGAGAGGGATACTCTCACTATTCAGGACTTTTGGGTGCGGTTCGACCGCAAGTACTTTCCGTTGGATGTTCACACGGAAATGAGGAGGAAATTGATGAGTCTGAGGCAGGAGGGTAAGACTGTGGCCGAGTATGAGGCCGAGTTCACAAATCTGTTGAATATCGTTCCGGATGAGATACCAACAGAGAAGAAGAAGATTGAGAAATTCACCGACGGGTTGACATGGAGGATCCGTCAGCATCTGTTAGGGAACCTTTCGTTGGCCACGTATTCTGATGTGGTTAACGCTGCTTTGTTACACTGCCAGGACCACCGCTTTCATATGACTGAGGGTAAGAGGTCGGGAGAGTCTAGCCATCAGGGCAGGAATGGAGGACGTGGTGCCGGTGGGGCACAATCTGTTCAGGGGCAGAGACAGGGTGAGCAGGGTTCTCAGCAGGGGGATCAGAAGAGGTTCCGATCAGGGAACTACAGACAGGGACATGGAGGTTTCCGTCAGGGCCATCAGGGTCCAAACGGCCATCAGGGCCAATAGGGGCAGAATGGGCAGCAGTTTCAGCAGGGCCAGTAGGGCCAAGGGAGGAACGGTAACGACCATCAGGGCCCGGGACCGCAGGGGCAGAGAGGAGGGAACTTCCCAGGGAAGTGTTTTGTTTGTGGCAAGACTGGCCATAAACGACAAGATTGTCTTGATAGGGGCAGGGCCCCATAGCAGCAACAGCAGGGTGCTCTCCAGGAGCCACAGAGGCCTATGTTTCCCGCCGCTCTCCCCGCACCGCCACAGATGGCAGCATTGCCACCCCTCCCAGCAGTCCCAGTTCAGCAGGGACAGCTACAGTATGGATGTGTCTACAACGTCCACCAGGCAGCGATTCCACAGGCACCGCTCGCAATTGAGGGTACGTTTCCTATCCATGGCACTATGGGTCGGGTATTGTTTGATACGGGTGCTACCCATTGTTTTATAGCTACACATTTCGCGAAAGCCTTAGGATTGTTAACTACGAAAGAGAGCACAGTGACGTGTGTCGACTCACCATTGGGGAGTGGGTCACTTATATTCTTTGTATGTCGGGGAGTGGGGGTAGAGATTGGTGGTTTGGTATTACATGCAGACATGTTGGTATTAGATATGCATGTTCACGATGTGATTATCGGTATGGATTGGCTCGTAGCATATAGGGCCATGATTGATTGCTTCAGCGGAAGCATTGTTTTTGCCATTCCGGGGCAAGAGATGTTCATAGTGGCGATGCCTCGCCCAGAGGGAGGATCAATCGCTCATCTGTATTACATAGAGGAGGATACCTCTAAGGAGGTTGTGATTCCTTTAGATTCGATCCCGGTTGTCAGGGAGTATTTGGATGTGTTTCAGGAGATACCAGGCCTACCCCCTAGTCGAGAGATAGACTTTGTTATAGACCTATTGCCAGATACGAGGCCTATAGCACGCGCACCGTACCGTATGGCTCCGGCAGAGATGCGAGAGCTACGAGATCAGATAGAGAAGCTGTTAGGTCAGGGCTTTATTCGCAGGAGTACCTCACCCTGGGGCGCTCCAGTTTTGTTTGTGAAGAAGAGGTACGGTTCACTGAGATTGTGTGTGGACTACCGAGAATTGAATAAGGTCACGATACGGAATAAGTATCCGTTGCCTCGAATCAATGACTTATTCGACCAGTTGAGAGGAGCTTCTTTCTTCTAAAAGATTGATTTAAGATCGGGATACCATCAGTTGCGTATCAGGGAGGAGGATGTCTCGAATATTGCATTCTTGTTGAGATATGGTTCTTACGAGTTTCGGGTTATGCCTTTTGGTTTGACCAACGCTCCAGCAGTGTTTATGGACTTGATGAACATAGTGTTTAGGGATTTCCTTGATCAGTTTGTCATTGTCTTTATTGATGACATTCTGGTTTACTCCCAGACAGAGGAGGAGCACGCCGAGCATTTGAGGCAGGTTTTGCAGACACTCCGTCAGAACGAGTTGTATGCAAAATATGAGAAGTACGGGTTTTGGCTGAAGGAGGTCCAGTTTTTGGGACACATTATTTCCGATCGAGGGATATCTGTTGATCCGGGGAAGGTATCCGTGGTGAGGGAGTGGGGACAACCCACGACACCAACAGAGATTCGTAGTTTCTTGGGTCTAGCAGGATACTACAGGAGGTTCATTCGGGGATTTTTGAAGATAGCGGGTCCTTTGACACATCTGACTCGTAAGGGCGTGCTATTCATCTGGAGTGATGCCTGTCAGTTGGCATTTGATGAGTTAAAGGACAAATTGACCTCAGCACCTGTGTTAGCATTGCCGAGATCGGGAGTTGAGTATTTGGTATACACCGATGCGTCTTTACAAGGGCTTGGAGGTGTATTGCAGCAGGAGAGACAGGCCATAGCTTATGCTTCCCGTAAGCTTAAGCCTCACGAGAGGAATTACCCCATGCATGATTTGGAGTTGGCAGCAGTGGTATTTGCCTTACGGATTTGGAGGCATATCTTTTGGGGGAGAAATTCCAACTGTTCACGGACCACAAGTCCCTATAATACCTGTTCACGCAGAAAGAGTTGAATATGCAGCAACGTAGGTGGCTTGAGTTTGTGAAAGACTACCAATTCGATATCCAGTATCACCCAGGTAAGGCTAATGTGGTAGTAGACGCGTTGAGCCGTAGGCCAGCAGATGAGGTGGCAGAGGTGTGGAAGGCAAAGTGGAAGGAGTTGGGACACCAGGATGCAGTGGCCCGATCTTTCATGTCTGTGATGACCGTTACACCACAAATTGTCATGAAGGTAGTACGAGCACAGGCTAATGACTCGTTCTGTCAGGAGCAGATAGTTCGATTACTAGCAGAGGGAGCCGAGTCCTATACCGTTAGCTCAGATGGAGGATTACGCTTCAATGGGAGATTAGTGGTTTCGGAAGGGGAGGAATTGCGACACGAGGTGATGGCAGAGTCGTACGGCTCACGATTCACGGTACATCCCGGAGGGGACAAAATGTACCAAGATATGAGACGCCAGTATTGGTGGAGCGGTATGAAGAGAGATATCGCTGAGTTTGTTTTGAAATGCGCCACTTGTCAGCTTGTAAAAGTGGATCATCAGAGACCGGCAGGACTGCTACAGCCATTGGAGGTCCCGGTGTGGATGTGGGAGAGCATATCCATGGACTTTATCACGGGGTTGCCTACGTCGCAGAGGGGTCACGACTCCGTTTGGGTAATTGTGGACAGGTTGTCCAAAGTCGCTCACTTTTTACCCGTAAGGACTGACTACACTACGGGATAGTATGCTCTGCTCTTCATTTGAGAGGTTGTGAGACTTCACGGTGTACCCCTAAATATCGTGTCTGACGGAGACAAGATATTTGTTTTGAGGTTTTGGGAGAGTTTCCAGGAGGCCATGGGCACGGAATTACGGTTGAGTATGGCTTATCATCCGCAGACCGATGGGCAGACCGAGCGCACAAATGAGACGTTGGAGGACATGCTACGCATGTGCATTATTGACTTTGGGGGTGGATGGGAGCAGTAACTTCCACTGGTAGAGTTTTCTTACAACAACTCCTATCAGTTCACTATTGGCATGGCTCCGTTTGAAGCCTTGTACGGTAGGCCTTGTCGTTCCCCAGCATGTTGGTTAGAGGTGGGTGACAACAAACTACTTGGGCCGAAAGTGATTCAGGACACTTCAGCAAGGATTGAGTTGATTCGGAGTCGCATTCGGGTAGCCTAAGACAGGCAGAAGAGTTATGCTGATGCGAAGAGATTTTTCAGGGAATTCCAAGTGGGGGACCAGGTTTTGCTCAGAGTATCTCCTATGAAGGGGATTATGCGTTTCGGGAAGAAGGGGAAGTTGGCACCGAGGTATGTGGGGCCGTTTCCTATTATTGAGCGGATCGGACCGATTGCGTATAGACTTGGGTTACCGGAGCATTTGCATCGGATTCACGATGTGTTTCATATTTCCTCGCTAAGGAAATACTTTAGAGATAATTTGTCTCATTCTCACATTGCTGTTGAGGACATCGATCTCCAACAGGATAGCTCCTACGAGGAGGGGCCGATTGCTATTTTGGACCGAAGTGAGAGGAAGCTGCGATCAAAGATGGTTCCGTTAGTGCGTGTTCAATGGCGACATCATAATGTCGAGGAGTCCACATGGGAGCGCGAAGATGAGATGCGCGAACGTTATCCAGAGTTGTTTTTAGCAGGTACTTTCTAGTTTCGAATTTCGGGACGAAATTCAGTTATTAGGGGGGAAGTATGTAATACCCTGTATTTTTGGCTATATTTATTTTTGGGATTAATTATGTAAATGAGAATTAATTGGAAATTAATCCGGATAAAAGACTAGCGAGATGTGAGTTGGTATTTGACTATATTGAGTATATATGATGTTATATGAATATTGAATTAAGAAAATTGTCGTGAGATTGATATACGACAATTTGGTCATTTTATTGGGACGCGGGTGACAGTCGCGTCAGGATATAATTATTTTAATTATAAAAGTGAATTTAAATTCTATTAACCATATGGTCGTTTTGAGTGCGCCAACGCGTCCGGAAGGGTCAAAATAGTCAGAAAACACTAGCCGGGGGTGTAGTTTGGGTCCCGGGGTATTTTAGGCCATATCGGCAATATAAAGGATATTTTGGTAATTTCGTATTTTTAGGAATTAAAAATGACGAAAATTAGAGAAGTAAATCTGATGTGGGTTTGACCCACTAAGACACTAACCAACCCATATTAACCCAACAAGCTACGGGGGTTGTTAGATTAGGTTTTCTATGTTTCCACAAAACAAACCCTAGCCACCATAGCCATTGGAGAAGAAGCTTGGAGAAAGAGAGAGAGAGGGAATCCTGCAGAAAGAGAGAGGAAATCAACACCAAATTCAGAGACACTCGAGGCAAGTGATTTAATTTCTTTTAATTCAGAGAATGTTTCTTCCATGTTAGATAATTTGAAGATTTACAATTGTTCTTGGAAGATAAATGAAAATCCATGTTAATTGGACTTAGAACTTGAATATTGAGGACAAATTGCATGTAGAATCACATATAGATGATTATTATGGTATTAATATATGTTGGATGTAACAAAAACGGATCTAGAATGGACTAATTGATGATTACAAATTCTATGGTTTATGTTCTTGAATAATTGGGGGAAAAGTGTAGAGATTTGTAAATTGATTGATGTTAGGATGAATTAATCCTTTAAAACGTGTTAGGATGTGACTATAGTATATTTAGGATTGATTAGAGACCTTAAAACAATTGTTGGGACTAATTTTAGAGGAGATTTGAGGAGTAGAAATGGTGAAAAACGAGATTGGGAAAAATCTGGGCCGAAACTGGTCCCTCGTTAGAAGACCTTCCCAGGTCGTTCGAACGAGCTCGTTCGAATGAGCTTCTAACGAGTTGAACAGTCGCTTCTAACGAAAGGGAATTTCGTTCGATACTTCGTTCGAACGAGATCTCGTTAAAAGGTACAGTTCGTTCGAA
Organism: Sambucus nigra; assembly: GCA_949130495.1. Classification (NCBI taxonomy): domain Eukaryota; kingdom Viridiplantae; phylum Streptophyta; class Magnoliopsida; order Dipsacales; family Adoxaceae; genus Sambucus; species Sambucus nigra. Next base: position 299,834,894 of record OX422207.1, on the reverse strand, counting down.
CGAACTGGAATCTCGTTCGAACAACCTCGTTCGAACGAGACTTCTAACGAGCTGGCAGTTTAGGCCTTTTTGGCCTGTTTTGATTTTGGGAGTCCCGTAAACTTGTTCGAGGGTAGAGATAACATTCCTTTGATGATTTATTGATAGATTTAGGACTTTTGGGTTATTATGAGGAGTAAATTATATACGAGTGATTTAAATCAATGGACCGTTTGGGTTGAGACGTGAGTGTCTACTACGACGTGAGAATAAATTATGGCGTGTATGATTATAAACCGGAATCGTATAAAGTGTGTAAAATATATATTGGTACTAGAATGAGAATAGTACTACAATTAAACTACGGGATTACAAAGATGTGTGTTTACTTAGTATTGGTATATGAATTATGTGTATGACATACCTACTATACTTGCTATCACGGGAGGTTTGCGTTCGCTTAGGGCCCTCTAATCCTTGTGTTTCCCGGATTTAGACTGGTTACCTCGATGAACATAGGTCAGATAAGGACTTATTGGGATGTTAATAAGTCTGCTGATCGTGGGAGCGCAGGTATGTGCGTGACCCATGTGATGTGACTGTGTTCGCCTCCACTATTTGTGATTTGTGTCGTCTGAACTATTCCTGAGAGATTCGGAATATGTAATCCTTATGTACGTGATGTACCGGGATGGATAGCAGAGTATGTGTGCACCGCAGCTTAGTCTCGAGGTGCTTATATTGTATATTTATGTTGTGGGAAACATACGCTTAATAAACTGGGAATTTTCATGTGGCATTGTGTGTAACTATGGAATAACATAGAGGGCTAATCTATAACGAGTTGTATTACTTTTGTATAAGAACCTGAATTTACATTATGCACCTATTTAACTGAGATCGTTATAATGTTATTGAGAACCGAGTAATAAGGGTATAACCTATGACAGTCTAGCTAGATATGATGTCACTTAGCTAGTGGTTTGTGTCGTTTTAGATGAGTACTTACGTTAGGAGTGCACAGTTAGACGAGAGGTGAGAATATCATGTGACTGCACGTCCTAACATGTATTTTACATTTAATGTTTTAAATGTTTTAAAGCACTTGCAGGTTTTTAAAATATCTCCACATTCGGGCTCTGACCCGTTTGCTTTCAAATCTATTTTTCTTGTAAAACCATTTTAGGTGCCCAGCCACAAGGACACCATGCATAGGATACTCATTCAGGTGACGAGCTGTAGCTGTTTGTGGAAGCTACAGGGATTTGATTGTAGACGCTTCTATCATTTGGATTCCAGATTCATTATCTATCAGTTGTAGGGCATGTTGCCCATTTCTATTAGAGACATCTTTCCATTTCAGTTTTTCAGACCTTGTCTTATATTGATTCAGTATTTAATTACTTATTTCAGTTGTGGGATTTGTAGTGAGGAGTTTTCCTCCAGACTTTATTTACATTATGTGATGGTTATTCTATTTACTTCGTTATGGTGATGGTGTTATTATTTTTCATTACACTTGTTGCATGTTAATCAGACTTTAATTAAAATTTGACAACTTACTTTTTAAATACTAGGTGGTTAGTCATAATAAAATGTTTTCGACAGTGATGCTATTAACTGAGCCAAGTAGGCATTTTGATTTAATTTAATAAAGGATTAGCTACCCGGTATTTAATTAGTCGGGGTGTCACACTTTCCCCATTGCATAATAGATATTGAAAGCGACGATGAGAATGATGTAATATCTATTTTCAATGAAATGATTTCTTCTTTGGCCCCTACAGAAGAACATTTCATTGAAAATGATATTATTTCATTTGAAACTCAATCTTCATGCGATGATGATTCATCTTATGAGATTGAATTTCGTTCATCCCCATTTTCATTCTCTATTATCACACCGTCTCAAGTACCCGATGATTCAGTTTCAAACTTTAATGTTTTAAACATTTTCGCCGATGAGGAGTACTTGCTCGAGTCGCCTTCCATGATCGCACCCATTCCTTCGTGTGCGCTATCTCCCATTCCAATTTCAAAATCCTTGGGAGGATATTCGTCTTTTCTAAGACCCCACACGTTCTTGTCACCCGTTCAATCCAAACCCCCCATCGTCCCTCCAAAATTGATAATTGGCGATGTTTCATTTCTTTCGCCTTACACATGCCTTCTGTTGTTCAAATGGAATCCATATTTTTCAGTAGGCATGCTTGTATGTGAGGGTACATCGATTATCCTCCAAAGTCAAATCGTTCTTATGGTGGACCCTCAACTATTTAGACTTCTAGTGTATAGTTAGTGTGAAGCCTAAATAGTAGGTTGTATATAGTTAGCTTTTTATTCTTTTATTTTTATTTTTATTTTTTTTCTTTCCTTTTTAATTTAGTCTAGTGTAATTAGTTAACATTTTATTATTTGTTTTTGCTATGCTCGGTACTAACTATTTTTGTAGATTCTTATGGGGATCGCTCCAATTTTTGGTAATATCAATATTTTCCTCTCTTTAACTTGGTTCTTAATTAACATTAAGGACAATGTCAAGTTGTAAGTTAGGGGGTTTGGGATATTCTATCCATTTCTTTATTTAGTCCATGTTTTTGCTCACATGTTAGTTACTTAGTATGCTTTTCTTAGAAAAATTAAAAATTTCAAAAATATTTTCTTTCTTTTTTCTCCTTTTTTGGGCATTTTGCCTTTGTTTCCGATGATAAATTTCAATAATTGCCCGATCCAATAGACAACCCAATGATGCATGTTCTCGATTTTAGAAGTTATTAGACTTTAGTCTCACTTATTGATATTATGAATAACTTCACGAATTAAGCTTTAATCCCATGCGCACATGCACTTTCCTTGTTACATTAATTTGGTATAAGATTTTTATAACTCGGTAATCTTTTGTTGCATTGTATATACTTACACCGAGTAAACATTGTACCTTTCGTTGTTTGTGAGTGTATACACTATTCTTTTCTCATTGAAAACGTTGAATTCGTTGATAATCTTACTATTCTTTCATTTGATCGTTCATTAATTGAGTTCATACTTGAAATGTATTACTTGATTATGATTTTCATTTATTTTTTTGACTCGAGAGTTGCGTAAACTTTGTGAAGTGAGCATAGGCATTCTTTGTTATATCACCCATATTAGCCTTGACCTCACCCTTATATGTTTACCCTCGTTAACCCCTTTAAGCCTAAATTATCCTTTCATTTCATAACCAAAAATTGTCTAACCAACTCTACATTAGAGTTTTAAACCATATATAAACTTTCCATACCTTTGTTTGGAGCGTTACTTGGGATTGAATGATGTTGTTGTGATGTCGGTTGCAATTTAGGCATATGAGAGTTTGAAAAGTAAAGAAAAAAAAGTGAAAAAAGGGAAGAAAACGATAAAGAAAAAAGAAAAAGAAAACAATAGAAAACATGAGAAAAAGAAGAAAAGAAAAGAAAGAGAAAGTTGTAAATGTTGTGTATATAGTTCAATAAGCTTTGATTACTCTCCCCGATGATATATCTAATGCTTGTTTGGAAATTGTTTTCTAATTTTGTTATTGCCCGCATTTTCCCATTTTCCCGAGTTTTCATTTCGAACACTTTGAATCCGTACATACATTTCTTCATTTCGTACCCTAGCCAAACCTACATTACAACCCTGTTAAAGTCCTATGTGATCTTAGGTTGATGTAATTCAAAAGTCATAATAGTTTTGATAATCTGTGAAAATACATTTTGCTTATTTTAGTGTGCGGTATCTTTCATTGAGATTACAACTTTTCAGTTTATATATAGCGTTCTTCATATGTGACATGTGTGCGGCCTAGTTTCCTGTAACTACCCTCGCTTTTGGGAGCCCATTTTATATTTATTTACTATGTTGAGTACTTGCTTATATAGAATGCTGCATGTGGGTAAGTATTAATTTGATGAAATAAGTTAATATTTACAAATGAGTTGCATGTTACCATGTGTGTAAGTAGTTGTTACCATATGGTGTTCTATTTTTTCATGAAAATTAATATGGCAATTTGAATTAAAATGGAACCGGAACTTAATTTGGCTTATAAAATCTCCAAATGATAATTTGGAGGGTGTAGTTAGTTCCGGGAGGTGCGAGACAGTCAAAATGTGTGCCATATTGTATTTTGAGATTTTGGGCACTTTTGACTGGTTTTGGCATATTGCGTATTAGAACTTAACTATTGCGGTATTTTACTTAAAGGTTGGAGACTTTTAATCTTAATCCACGTTTAGTCTTTCCCAAGTCTTTCATTTCCTCTTATTTTCCCTAAGTGTTCTAGCCCTAGAGTGTGAGAGAGTGAGAGTGGAAGATTGGAAAAAAAGAGAGAGATCTTGAGGATTGGTGGTTTGATCTTGCTTTCTTCTTCAACCAAGCCTAAAATTGAAGCCCCAAGGCAAGTTTCCTACTTTATATTATATGGTTTAAGATGAATAATTAGTATGAGTAGATATGTATAGTTTTGATGTTGTATAATTGTGGTTTTTGGTTGGATTTATGGGTATCAACATCTTTGGTAGAGATAGGTTATTGATTGAGGTAGAAAAATGTTGTTGGGAGCATTTATGATCTTTTGGTATCATTAAATGTAGTTGGTTGATTTTGGTTGGTTAATCATTTTGGGGTGTAGAAGATATTAGGAGAAGGGGGTCTAGGTCTGCAATGGCCGGTCGACCGCGTATCTCAGACCGGTCGACCGGGCCTTCGGAGGAGGGCACACTGCCATATGCGGGTTTATTATATGTATTTTTCTGCACTAGTGAAGTAATTACGGGTGTGGTTATGACTCACTCGCAGACATATGGCCACTTCCCGACGTGCGTTAGGTACCCAGGCTGCCTTGTTTGATGGGCCCCTGGAAGATGATAGTCATTTAGAGGCACGCCCAGTGGGGAAACTCGGAGGGGCGGTCTTAGAATTGTTATATGCATAAGAATATAGCTTTTCTAAATCTCAAGTGGGACTTGAGGGTTGTATAATTCCACTAAATGATATTATGACAATTACATTCTTGCTAAGGAATGGGAATTGGAATGAAATAAGAAGGTAATGTTAGTATATTCCTGTTAAGGAACTGAAACTGGATTAAAGTGGAATTTGAGAATACAAGCTCTTAATTTAGTTTTTAATTTAATCTTGCATAATTTCATCTTCTTGCATAGTCTCATTTAATTATGTCATTTTCACTTGTTTTCTTGTGATCCATGCTTAGGTTGTTAGAGTATTTATTTCTATACCCATGTGTTGCTATTCATATCTAGCATGCTTTTTGTTCATCTGGGAACTATATATAAATCGGGTCCTGACCCGTTCTTTTTCCTCTATGTTGTACTTGTTATTGTATCCGCCCAGGTGCTCCTCCGCAAGGACGCCCGTGTTGATATTCCTACTCTTTTGCTTTTAAGGAGCTGTATGAAATTGCGGATATTACAGGATGTTTTGTGAGACGCCGTCATTCTTTTGATATCTAGTTATGGTTGGGTCTGTCACTCGGGCGAGTGGCCCAATCTTGTAATTGTATAATGAATGTAAGGCATAACATCTAACTGTTGTGATTACTTTTGTGTAGCTGTGAACCGACAGCATATTCGGTTCTTATCTTTGTATATTGTGGTTTTAGATGTATATTAATTATGTTTCTTTGAATTCCACTATTGTTCTAAAATGGGTTGTTTAAATTGTTTTTCTTAACTTAACTTTTAATTGCATAAATTGTTTTGGCAACCCGTTTTCTGAATTATTGGGTGGTTTTCTTGGTTACTCTTACTATATTTGTGGTGCTGAGAATGATTTCCGTCCATGATTACCATATATGTCGGAGTATCGGGCTGGCCACCCCTTATTTCGGAGTGCGGGTTGTCACATTTCCATTTACATTTACTCTTTTGCCCGCATGTTCAGTGTGTTACCTCGTTGTTTTGAGTGAATTCACTTGATGAGTGTAATGCCCATGATGATTGAATGTATGCTTGCTTTAATGTTTATCCGGTTTATTTAAGCTTTTTGCCAAATCACACTTTGCATGTGCTCGCTCCCCTCCCACATTTTAAGGTTTCAATTCTATGAGGTGCATTGTATAATGTTAATGATTCGGACCTTTTTTTTATCCGTTTAATGTGCTAATAATGCGTATGAAATCTTTTTCGCCATTGTTGGTCTTCTTGTCGCATGTTGGGTTGGGCATATTTTGAGGAAACCAATTCAAGTTTGTGGGTATCATTCCTGAAAACCCTCACGAGACGACACTCGTCCACTAGGGTTACCTAGGGGTTTAACGGCTTATTGCATATGCTAAATACAATCGAATCTCCCGCGAAAGTGGCCTTTTGCTTTTACACCATAATTTTGTACTATCCCTGTTTTTGGTTTGCGTATAGTTCTTACTGCATCCTATTTCATTGCTAGGGACTAGCAATGTGTAAGTTAGGGGGTGTGATGGTACGCAAATATTGCATATTTCATTCTCCGAACCTACGCATTTTAGCCCCCTCGGGTATCTTATTCCTTCTATTTATGTTCGTTAACTAGACAAACTCGGATTTCTACGTTAACATGTTTTGCATGGTTAATTGAGCTTTTGTAGGTATTTGGATGCTAAGTGTGAAGTTCGGACGCATTCCGCTCAATTTTCGTACACGATCGCACATTCAAGGGCATTTTAGTCTTTTCACAGCTTGGGTATCTGGTCCAACGTCTACACGGAAGTTGTAGCCCTCCTCGCAAGCTTCGTGTGTCCACGAATGGTGCACGATTTCGATTCAGAATGTAGAAGTACGGCAATTTTAGTCGACGGGAAAGGCAAACAACTGATACGGCGGAAATATTGCGTATTTCACCCGTTAACCTACGCGTTATTAGCCCCCTCGGGTATCTTAATCCCTATATTTATGCTCGTTAACTGGACAACCCTCGGATTTCTATGTTAACATGTTTTGCAGGGGTTAATTGAGCTTTTGTAGGTATTTGGATGCTTAGTGTGAACTTCGGATGCGTTTCGCTCGATTTCCGTACACAACCGCATGCACAAGGGCATTTTAGTCTTTTGACAGTTTGGGCACCTGGCCCGACATCTACACGGAAGTTGTAGCTCTCTTCGCTAGCTTCGCGTGGCCGTGAACGGTGCGCGATTCCGATGCATAACAACAAAGTTACGGCGATTTGAGCGACGTTGGATTGTATGCCAAAACAGGGAGAATTGCAGGCTGCCCCTGCTTGATCGATCGATCGAGCCTTATTATTTTTGCCACATTTTCTTATGTCGATCGATCGACCACAGATGTCGATCGATCGATCCCCTATTTTTCCCCTGCAGATATTTTCCTTTATTTCTTTCTTCTTTTCTTTTATTACAACTTACTATATAAGTTGGTTTTTGTTGTAAGAGACCATATATACTTAGATATACATATTCTAGATTAGATAGTTTAGTTAGGGTTTGGTGTGTAGATTTCCTTTCTTCTTCTTCTTGGATTGACAACCCATGGGTTTGTAAGATTGAACTATTCACTTCCTCTCCATTAATCTAGTTTGTTCTTCTTCCTCTCTTGCCTTGTAATTTAGTTTCAATGCTTTCTAACTAGTTTACATGTTTTAATTCTTGCTTTCCTAGCCTAATTAGCATAATTTAGTGTAACTCACCATGTACCCTTAGGTAAATAGGGTCGGGATTTCATTTCCGCCATTTTCGGGCCCCGAGCTCCGAAAACTAGGTTTAGTGCAAAATCGCGTTTAATTGAAACCATGTGTATTAAAGTTGGATTGTTAAGCGTTTAACTTTATTTGTCACGCAACTTTAGTGTTTATAGCGACAATCCGAGTTTAATCCTCGTGCGACCATTTTTCAGTTAAATGTTTTATCTCGCAACTTTGGGTTAAATTCCTTCTTGCGTGATGTTTATGCTTAATTATAAATGCTTGATTAGATTGCTTTCGAGCCTTAACTCTAGTTAGTAGTTGTTTCGATCCGTTTGGTAGAATGCGATCTCGATCCTCGCTTTCCTTTAATTAGCGTTAACTTATTCTTTTCTTTCGTCACCATAACCACACATCACCTTTTACACTTTTATTCTTGAAGTAATTAAACAATTAACATCTAAAATTCAATAACTCCCTGTGGATTCTCGATACCCGACTTACCGCTTTACTTGCTTGTCAAGTGTAGCCGTAGTTTAGGTTCTTTTGCATCGCGGCGACGAAACACACGACGACTGTGTCCTCACACGAACACACTTTCTCCGCCCGATTAAATTGGCGCCGTTGCCGGGGAGTTGTTTTAGATAGTAATTGTTTTATGCTTTCGTAGTATTTTTCCTTTTCTATTTGTATTCTTTCTTTTAACCTTTCTTGCAGGATTTGCATACTTTGAGCGCTAAGAAACTTCTATTCGCGGTTGCTGACTTTCTTTCTTGAATTCTCCATCTTTCAACAACGAGGTAACCATGTCTTTCTTTTATAGTTATTACGGTTATTCTAATGATTCATACTTTGGGGATAGTTTTCAAGTTTTCCATTTTGAAGATTTTCTTGAGAATGAAAGACTTGAAAACATTTATCGGAATGAAAATCGTTATTGGGAGCTTGAGTTGGATTCATTATTCGAATCCAATGACGATCTTCATTTCATTACTTTCGAAGACGAATTTCAAACAAATGAGGAGTCCGAGGCTCTTGAGCCGAAGAAGACTACTTTGGAAGAGACTTTTCTTCTTTACTCCCAAGGTTTGGAAAGCTTAGATGATGCTGGAATGATATTTGGTTCACTTTTCGATGAGATGAATTCCTATGCACAAAACAACGAGGAGGTGGAAACTTGTGTTTCACCTCAATTTCTCAAAGAATTTCTCATCGAGTGTGAATCTCTCTCCCTCGAAATTCAATCTCCTTCCGACGACGAGTCGATTGAGATTGAATTTGTTTCATCACCATATTCGTTTTCCGTCATCGAACCATTAGAATCACCGGTTGATTCCTATGCGTCGGTAGAGACTTTTAAAATTTTTAGACTTTTTACCGACGAGGACTCTTTACCGGACTTGTTATCGATGGACGTTATCCCGATGTGTGCACCATCTCCCATTCCCTTTGAAAAACCTTTGGGAGATGAATCGATTTTTCTTGGACCTCGAGTGTACTTTTCCCCCTTATTATCCAAATCCCCCATCGTCCGCCTAGAATTTCAAATTGGCGATGGTTCATTTCTTTCACCGCCCACATGCCTTCCGTTGTTCAAACGGAATTCCTATTTTCCGGGAGGCATGCATGCTCGGGAGGGTCCACCGTCGATCCTCCAAAGTCAAATCGTGTTTTGGATGGACCCTCAAAAATTTCAACTTTTGGTATATAGTTAATTGCACATCCAAAGTGTAGGTTGTATATACTAACTTCTTTATTTTTGTTTTTCTGGATTTTATCCTAGTGTAATTAGCTAATTTCTTTTTTATTTCTTTTTGTATGATTGGTTCTAACTCTTTTGTAGGTTCAACAGACTTGAATTTGCGGAGATATGCGCCCCGGCACACTTTTGTTAAGAAAACAATCAAAAATCACAAAAACATTTTTTTCCTTTGTTTTTCACACACGCATCCTCAAGCATTTGCATTTGTTTTTTTTATTATTTTTATTTTTTCTTTTATTTTATTTTTCATTTGTTGTCGTGATTATGCGTGTGCGTTGCTCGTGTACATATATATATTTTTTTATTTTCTTTAGCCTAGGCCATTTGTTATGTATAATTATGCCTATGTGTAATTTATTTTTATTTTATTTTAATTTTAATTTTTCTATTTTTATTTCATATTTTTATGTGTATATATATATATATATACTATATTTATAGTTATTTTGATTTTATACCCCATAATTGTCCCCAAATTGCATTTCCCCCCCCCCCCCCCCCCATAAAAAAATTGGATGCAGTAGGCTTTAACCTGCTCGATCGATCGATCGAGCCTGGGGGTCGATCAATCGATCGACCAGGTTAAGGCCGAGGTCTGCCTTATTTTTCCCCCATTTCTCTTATTCTCTCCTTCCTCTCTCAAAACCGTTTGTGCCCTAGAATTTCCCCTCACCACATTTAATCATTTTTCTTCCAATCACTACACTTCCAAGGTATAATCTCTACTTGTTTTACATGAATTTGTAGTTTTTGGTAGAATTGTGTCACAAATTGCATGTTTAAAACCCTAGTTTGACACATTGTTTGAATGTTGGTGATTCCCCTGATTTCGTTTTGTTCCAACTGAAATTTTGCATGATTGTGGTTATAAATCCACTCATGAACATGTTTAGATTGCTACATTGTTGTTTGTTCATGAGTGGGGTGGTTTTGTTGGTTCAAACTTGGTATTTTCGACCTTGACGCACATTGCGCACGCCAAGTGTTCGTCAAAATGCCTAAAACAGATTTCAATCTTTATTTTGACGCACACTTGGGTGATTTTCATGCCTTGTCGCATTCCGACATTTTTCATCGCATAGTTGCTTGTTTTCACCTCGGTTTTTGCGCACTTGCACCACCATTTCAACTTTTACACTACTAACCATAAATTGTGCTTACACTTGCTTTGTATTGTGTAATTTGTGTTTTGTAGGTTGAAATGGCTCCAAAAAAATATTCTTCTACTAGGTGTGTGCCTGCCGGGGGCGTCGATGGGTTCCGCACAGAACAGGAGCGAGATTGGTTCCGTGCACATTTCTACACTTTCGAGCGACCGCTTGGTAATCATTTTGCATGGGTCCTTGAGCACATACCGAGAGGCTCAGGTTCTGTTGCGCCGTCAGGGGTGGGAGTCCTTTCTTTCTACTAACGGGCGCGTCAACGAGGAGTTGGTACAGATTTTCTACGCGACGTTAGTAGAGGTGAAGAGCAGAGATGGGCCGACCACATATGAGGCCATGGTTCGTGGGGTGAGGATTCCATTTAGTATTTCAGACTTAGCGGGTTTTATGGATGTTCCTCTCCCTGCGGATCCAGTCAGTTTTCTCGATGGGTCTATCTACGGCCGTGGGACATTGATAGAGGCCCTTGCACCGGGCGAGCCATGGAAGAGGGGTGCTTTCTGCTCGGCTGCGATGGAGGACTTGCCTAGACTACTACACTACATCAATGTCCATTCCTTCATGGTGACGAACAACAGGTCTGAGGTTCGTCACAAGCATGCTGCACTGATCTACACTATGCTGAATGGATTGGGCAGTATCAGTTTGCCCGCTATTTTTCTAGATATGATGTGCGCTACGGCGAAGGAGGTCGCTTGGAGATATTCCCTTCTTTTTCCTGCCCTTATCACGAAGATATGTATCTCTCACGGTTGCCAGGAGTTAGACGCAGACCGTAAGCATGTGCCACTCGGGCTTCTCTCTAAAGAAAACATCGCAAAAATGCTGAAGCGCGAGTGGGGGCAACCGGATGAGAAGAGACAGAGGGCAGAGACACCTGACTTGCCTGAAGAGGAGGAGGAGGATGAGATCAGAGAGATGGAGACGGGTGAGGGTTCTCACGCGCCACACCCAGAGGACGATGCCCGCTTTGCGGCATACCAGGCCGTGCAGGACCAGAGCTGGGAGGAGACCCAGCTCAGGTGGGTGACTTGGGAGTCCCGCCTGGATCAGCAGCAGGCTCAGCAGGAGCAGTTTCAGGCCGAGCAGCGGCAGGAGTGGGCTTTGCAGAGGCAGGCTAGGGCACAGAGCAGACAGGATTATCGGATGATGCGGCGGATGATGAGAGATCTTTATCTGCAGCGCAGTGATTTCGACGCACCAGTGCCTCCTTATTTTCAGGACCCCTCCGATCCTAGTGGTTCTGGCCACTAGGCTGTTGTTGTACTGGGTTTATTTTGTATTTTTGGGATCAGATAGTATGTTGTACTTTTTATTTTTATTTTTATTTGTATTTGTATTTCTTTTATTTTCAGAAGTTGTAATGTATTAAGTAATTTTGTATTGAACTTATGAAATGAGAAATGAAAATGTAGTTTGTGGTTGTTTATTGGATTTTGATGTGTGTGACCTTCCATTTTATAAAATCAAAAAGTTCACCATCAATTTATCTAGTATTTGCACTTCAGCCCCTCTATATTATTGTGACTTGTGACATGGATTCTCTTAACTTAATACATCGGTACATATTCTTCATATGCTTTGTACTAACTTGTTTTGCAGCTTCATTTGGACTTGTACTTATGGAGATCGCTCCACGTGTGGGTAATATCATTCTTTTCCTAGCTTTGTGTTGTGTTCTTTAATGGACGCATTGGGGACAATGCAACATTTAAGTTAGGGGGTGTAGGATATTTTATCCATTTTGCTGTTTAGTCCTTGGATTTGATTACAATTTAGTTACAAAGCATGTTTTTGTTAAAAATTTGAAAAATTTCAAAAATATTTTCTTTCTTTTTTCTCCTTTATTGGGCATTTTCCACTGCTTCCGATGATAAATTTTAATAATTGCCCGATCAAATAGACAATTCAACTATGCATGTTCTCGATTTTAGAAGTTATTAGATTTTAGTCCCTAAATCATTGAGATTATGAATAACTTCTTGAATTAAACTTTATCCGTGAACATATGCACCATTCTTGTTATATTGATTTGGTTTAAGATTTTTATAACTCGGTATGCTTTTGCTGCATTGTATATACTTACACCGAGTGAGATTAGAGAATTATCTTCATTTGTGAGTGTATTCACTATTCTTTCCTCTTTGAAAACGTTACAGTCGTCGGTAATCTCTTTATTCTTTCATTGACCGTTCATTAATTGAGTTCATCCTTGAAATGTGTTACTTGAGCATGATTTTCATATGTTGTTTTGACTCGAGAATTGCGTATACTTTGTGAAATGATCATAGGCAATCTTTGTTATATCACCCATATTAGCCTTGACCTCACCATATATGTTTCCCTAGTCAACCCCTTTGAGCCTAAATACTAGCCTTTCGTTTCATTACCCAAAATCCCATAACCAACTCCAAATTGGAGTTTTAAGCCATACATACACCTTACATACCTTTGCTTGGAATGTTACTTCGGATTGAATGTTGTTGTTGTATTGCGGTTGCAATTTTAGGCATATGAGAGTTTGATAAGCAAAGAAAAGATAGTAGTGAAAAAAAGTGAAGAAAAAGAGAAAGAAAAAAGCAATAGAAAACAAAAGAGAAAAATGAGAAAAAGGATGAAAAGAAAAAGAAAGAGAAAGTTGTAAATGTTGTGTATAGTGTTCAATAAGCTTTGATTACTCTCCCCGATGATATATCTAATGCCGTTTTGGAATTTGTTTTTCCAATTTTGTTGTTGCACGCATTCTCCCATTATCCCGAGTTTTCACCCCAAACACTTTGAATCCGTATATACTTCCCTTTCATTTCATACCTTAACCTAGCCATACATTACAACCCTATTACAAGTCCTATGTGATCTTAGGTTGATGTAATTCAAAAGTCATAATAGTTGTGATAATCTGTGAAAATGCATTTTGCCTCTTTTAGTGTGCGGTATCCTTTCATTGAGATTACAGATTTTCAGTTTATATATAACGTTCTTCTTTTGTGACATGTGCGCGGCCTAGTTTCCATTTACATTTACTCTTTATGCCCACATGTCCCGTGTATTACCTCCCTTTTCATAGTGATTTCAGTTGTTGAGCGTAATGCCCGTGAGGATTGAATGTATGCATGCTTCGATGTTTAGTATCCGAATTATTTAAGTTTTTCGCCAAATCATGCTTTGCATATGCTCACTCCCCTTCCACATGTTAGAGTTTCAATTTATTGAGGTGCATTCGATAATGTTAATAACTACGGACTTCTCATGCGGATTCTGCTATTCTAATAACATGTTGAAATCTTGTTCGCACCGATGAGTTTGTCTTACTTTATTGGGCATATTTTGAGGAAACCATATGATGTTTGTGGGTTCCATCACTGAAAACCCTCACGAGACGACACTCGTCCACTAGGGTAACCTAGGGGTTTAACGGCTTATTGCATACGCTAAATGCAATCGAATCGCCCGCGAAAGTGGCCTTATCTTTTTATTACTTTTATACCATACTTTTGAACTCTCTCCTGTGTTGGTTTACTAGTTCTTCTTGTTGCATCTTATTTCATTGCTAGGGACTAGCAATGTGTAAGTTAGGGGGTGTGATACGGCAGAAATATTGCGTATTTCACCCGTTAACCTACGCTTTATTAGCCCCCTCGGGTATCTTAATCCCTATATTTATGCTCGTTAACCGGACAACCGTCGGATTTCTATGTTAACATGTTTTGCAGGGGTTAATTGAGCTTTTGTAGGTATTTGGATGCTTAGTGTGAACTTCGGATGCGTTTCGCTCGATTTCCGTACACAACCGCACGCGCAAGGGCATTTTAGTCTTTTGACAGCTTGGGAACCTGGCCCGACATCTACACGGAAGTTGTATCTCTCTTCGCTAGCTTCGCGTGGCCGTGAATGGTGCGCGATTCCGATGCATAACGACAAAGTTACGGCTATTTGAGCGACGTTGGATTGTATGCCAAAACAGGGAGAATTGCAGGCTGCCCCTGCTTGATCGATCGATCAACCCTGGGGGTCGATCGATCAACCCTGGGGGTCGATCGATCGAGCCTTATTATTTTTTCCACATTTTCCTATGTCGATCGATCGACCACAGATGTCGATCGATCGATCCCCTATTTTTCCCCTGCAGATATTTTCCTTTATTTCTTTCTTCTTTTCTTTTATTACAACTTACTATATAAGTTGGTTTTTGTTGTAAGAGACCATATATACTTAGATACACATATTCTAGATTAGATAGTTTAGTTAGGGTTTGGTGTGGAGATTTCCTTTCTTCTTCTTCTTGGATTGACAACCCATGGGTTTGTAAGATTGAACTATTCACTTCCTCTCCATTAATCTAGTTTGTTCTTCTTCCTCTCTTGCCTTGTAATTTAGTTTCAATGCTTTCTAACTAGTTTACATGTTTTAATTCTTGCTTTCCTAGCCTAATTAGCATAATTTAGTGTAACTCACCATGCACCCTTAGATAAATAGGGTTGGGATTTCATTTCCGCCATTTTCGGGCCCCGAGCTCCGAAAACTAGGTTTAGTGAAAAATCGCGTTTAATTGAAACCGCGTGTATTAAAGTTGGATTGTTAAGCGTTTAACTTTATTTGTCACGCAACTTTAGTGTTTATAGCGACAATCCGAGTTTAATCCGCGTGCGACCATTTTTCAGTTAAATGTTTTATCTCGCAACTTTGGGTTAAATTCCTTCTTGCGTGATGTTTATGCTTAATTATAAATGCTTGATTAGATTGCTTTCGAGCCTTAACTCTAGTTAGTAGTTGTTTCGATCCGTTTGGTAGAATGCGATCTCGATCCTCGCTTTCCTTTAATTAGCGTTAACTTATTATTTTCTTTTGTCACCATAACCACACATCACCTTTTACACTTTTATTCTTGAAGTAATTAAACAATTAACATCTAAAATTCAATAACTCCCTGTGGATTCTCGATACCCGACTTACCTCTTTACTTTCTTGTCAAGTGTAGCCGTAGTTTAGGTTCTTTTGCATCGCGGCGGCGAAACACACGACGACTGTGTCCTCACACGAACACACTTTCTCCACCCGATCAACAACCAAAACAGCAATGCAGTGTGTTGTGACCTGCTTGAATGATTGATCGACCAAAGGGGTCGATCGATCGATCCTTCTCGATAGTGGGATATTTTGTTCACCATCGATTGATCGACCAAAGGGGTTGATCGATCGATCCCCTGTTTCCAGGAGATATTTTGCCTTTTTATTTTCTTTTTCCTTTTCCTTTCTTTACTTATTCTAACTTAGTATAAAGACAAAATTTTGTGTAAATAATATATATGAAGCTTTAGAATAGATTTTAGGGAGTTGTAGCTTAGGTTTTGAGGGTTTTTTGTTAGTTCTTCTTCATTCCTTCTTGGATTGACACACTTTTGGGCTTGTAAGTTGACTATTCATTCACCCTCTCTATTAATATAGTTGTATTCCTTTATTTCTTGCTTTGATAATTAGATTTACATGCTTTGTTAATTAGATTCACATGCTTTCTTTCCTTTCTTTCTAGTGTAGACTTATCGCGTTTATTTATTGCGTTTATTTACCGCCTTTTTAACATGCTTTCTAGCTAATTTAAATTAGGTTGTGTTTTAATTGAACTCACTCGGGTTAACGAGTTGCTTGGCTTTGGTGATAGCGTTTTCAGGTCTATTTCGGGTGCGTTGTCCTAGTTATTACGCCTAGGAGATTTGACGGGGCATATCATGTTTCGCACGTAATTTCTGGGATATTTGTTGACGCCAAAATCTTATTAGGCTATTATGAGGATTTAGGGGCGTGACAACCCTTGACTTAATTAACTGTCGAAACGAAAAGCAATTTGTAATAACTCGTCGACCCATGTAACCATTTTATATAAATTAACCCTGGTGAGGAATATTCGACGCAACCTATAGTTTTACCGCTTTGTTAGTCTAGTTTGAATGCGCTTTCATAGATTAACATTTCCCTTTCATGCATCTTTTCTTTTAGCTTGTAATCATCTTTTACACTTTTATTTCGGAATAGTAAATCAATTAAATTCTAGTAACTTGTCCCTGTGGATTTTCGATACACTAATTTAGGTTTGTTTGTATTGGGTAGGCGAAATGAAAACAACAACCTACGTCTGACACGCGTCGCTCTTTTCGCACTCGATCAACAATCCTCTTTCTTTTTATTATATTAAGATCTTGTGTCATAACATGTTGTGAAAAATAAAGGATTTTTTTTAGAGAGTGCAAACGTGTCATTCAATTAGTATATCCATACTTGTATTTTCTTTATTTATAGTATGAAGTCAAGTATCTTGAAATACTTTTTTCATTCATATGCTAGATAAAAGCGAACATCCACCCATATACATATTTTATAACCAAAAAAATTATTTTTGTATGGTCTAAAAAAGGCAGAAAAAGGTTTATGGCTGTGTCACTTGTCACATTGATTTATATAAACAATTTATATATTTTGTTCAATTAAAAATATGTGTTTTTGTCTTTTTGTTTGAATAACAGAAGAAGATGCATTGAAGTTTTTATTATATGATTTTTCAGAGGTTAAAATTTCATACACTTATTTGTGATAAATTTGACAAATTGTCATTTACAAATATTTATTTAGTTTTTGCTAAACTTTGCATGAAATTTTGATGAACAAATACAAAAGAAGATACACAAATACGATATTTGCCAACACTATAAAAGCCAAGAGAAACTATTTGTATCATAAATATTGTACAAATATGAGAGAGAGAAAAGGGATATAAAAATAAAAATAAAAATAAAAAATTTGCCCGGCTACTTAAGACTTTAAAAATAAAAAGTTTTAATCTCTTACCACTTCAATTTGTAAAAGAAATCGTATAAAGAATGGTAAGAGTGCATTTTTTGTGTGTTTTTGTTTGGCTTTAACAGTTATCTTCCTTATTATTATTTTTAGCATTTTCTCCCCATGGTGTCAGCATGGTCTTTAATTGGCTAACATTAATATCACACTGTTTTACTAAAGTAATGATTTAACATATATGTTACTTTATATAGATTATTCAAAATTTATGTTTTATTTTCTTAACATAATTTATATATATATATATATATATATATATATATATATATATATATTACTGTTCTTATGAGGACCAGTCCGCATTTTAATAGTGCGGACTGGACATGTGTCACCTGGCGGTGAACCTAAAAATTAACGGCTAAAATATTGGCACTCTCTTTCTCTTTTCTAGGCTCACCGACAGGTGACGCATGTCCGGTCCGCACTTTAAAAATGCGGACTGCTCCACACAAGTGAAGTACTGTATATATATATAAGAATCTCATATGCATCGATGTTTCTCATTACATAATGATTGATTTTGCAGTAAGAATGAAGCTCTATTCAAGGTTAATTATTAACTTCCATGACAAGGCACACAAATTCACTTTAAGGCACGTAAAAATAAAATTAAAACCGTACTTTATTTAAACTTATATTTGGTTGTAATGCTTTAGGCACTACAATATCTGAGAAAGCAAGACTCCAAAAGTTTATTCAAGTGCCAAAATAAAACTAGAGATAACATTACAAAGTTCAAAACCAAATATAGACCAAAATTACCAAGCCATTAGAGAAGAAGCAGTTTCAATAGTCAGCAAGGAGCCTTCTCTTTTTGTAGTTGACCTTGAAGCAAGCTTGCCTCAGTTTTTTTATTTTCTCTGTCATTTCTAAATCGGGTAGCTTCTCCATCATCTTTTTGGTCTCTTCCAGCATCTCTATCTCGTTGGTTAATCCCATCTCCTAAAATTGCAATTTAAAACAAAATAATTATACTAATAAAACATGTCGTACAATAATTCTATAATTAGATATTACCCCTCTATTTTTCATAAATTAGACATGACCGCCCACATGTGTATTGACTTTCTTATACCTTATGCATATGCGGTTTAGGTATTTTTTTTTTAAAAAGAGGATGGTTATGTATGATTGCTGCATTTCTCAGGGGGTAAAGTAAAAAAACACAGTAAATTAAGATGACTTCCAAAAACATATATTTGGTAAACTTTTATTAGAGAGAAATGAAATAAATGAAAAATAATCAAGTATCTAATGACATTTCGAAAGAATCTTAACATGCAGGCAGGATAATACCTTAACAATATCAATGAGAGACGTCATACTCTTGAGCTTCCTCTGAGGCCACCTCATAATATTCAATTTTATACATCTTTTCTTCAACTCGGTCAATCCCACCTTCAATTATTTGGCTGCCTCAGTTATTGGAACATTAAAATACTTTTGGATCTCATGCAGTTCTAATGGAGACGTTCTCGATCTTTTGTTTTGTCGAATTTGATTTCCGTTTGTGTTTGAAATCATAAAATTTATAGGATCAATCATAGAAGTTCCTTCATCAATGAAACAGCCCAAATTTTCAGTATCCATCAACAGTTCTTGCTTGGTATAAAAAATAACGTCTTGACTAATAGATGAAAAATTGTCATCCCACAAGCTACACAAATCACCCATGCCGATATTCTCAAAATCAGTGAATTCCAATTGGGGAATGAAATTGTCTTGTTGTGAAAATTGGTACTGATTTTGATTGTTTTGTTGCAAAAATTTGTGTTGATCATAATCAACCGGAATTTGATGATTTGGCTGTGAAAATTTATGTTGATCATAATAAAAGGGAATTTGATTATTTTGGTGTGGAAATAGGTATTGATCAAAGTTGAAAGGATCACTGAAAGGACTGTAATCCAAGTTATTAGTGACTGTTGAGTAGTCTTCCAATTTTCTATACAAAAGAAAAAATGTACACAACATATAAGGTTAGTTTGTACAGAATAGAGACAAAACTAAAGAACATTAGTAAGTATGAGATTACCCTTAGGACTTTTCTTCTAAATATAACCAATCAAAGTCATACTGATTATCCATCCCTGAAAAGGTAAGTTGTGTGACAACCCGCTCTTCGAAATAAGGGGTGGCCAGCCCGATACCTCGACATAACGGAATCATGGATGGATATCATCCTCAACATCATAAAAATAAGTAGGTATATAGGCAAGCCACTCCATAAATCAGAAAGCAGGTTGTCAAAATCTTAATTTAAAAGAAAGATTTAAGAAATAAATTAAACAACCCAAATCTGATAAAAGTGGAATTTCCATAGAACACATAAATAGTTAACCAAAATGATATATAGTAAAAGAACCGAATAATCTGTCGGTCCACAGTTACATCACAATGTTATATATGATACACACTACATCCATTAACAATTACAATTTATGGGCCACTAGCCCGAATGTAAGACCCGATCTTAACTAGATTCCAAAAATGAGGGCGTCTAACAACATCCTGTAATCATCCGCAAGGTCATACAGCTCGTCAAAATCATAAGAATGGAAATCATAATGGGCGCCCTTGCGGAGGAGCACCAGATCGGATACCACAATATGCACAACATAGAAAGATGAATGGGTCAGGGCCCGATTTATATATGATTCCCAAAAGAGTAAGAAACTTGATAGATATGGACAGCGAATCAATAATAATGTGAATGCAATTATATATGTTTCTAAAAATTATAAAATTTGGCAAAAGAAGTTAAATTAATTCTCATTTCTTCCCATACCTTATCATTTCCCATTCCTTAGCAGGAATATAATTACCATCACATATCTTATGGAAATTTACATACCTCAAGTCCCACTTGAGTTAGAAAGGTTATATTCATATATATATATAACGTTTCTAAGACCTCCCCTCCGAGTTTCCCCACTGGGCGCGCCCCTAAATGACTATCATCTTCCAGGGCCTATCTATACAAGACAACCTGGGTACCTAACGCACGTTGGGAAGTGTCCATATGCCTACGAGTGAGTCATAACCACACCCGGAATTACCTCACTAGCGCAGAAAAACATACACAAAACCCGCATATGGCCGAGGACTATAGTCAGCCTGCATTCAATAGTCAGGGGACATCACCTCATGCGCGAGCTTCCCTTATGATAGCATTTAGAGAGGTGTGTTTAAGTAATTTAACAATTACCAATTTATCCCATTTTCATTATCATGAATCTCATGTACTTCATTTACTTGAAACATTTACCTTTGAATATTTCTTATTCAATTTCATCATATCATTATGTCCCAAAGCATTTTCTAACCCATTTCTTTCAATCTCATAAGACCCAAGGTTTTATATTCTACCAAAGGGCTTCTAACATCTACCCATATGGGCTTAGAACTCTAACTTTAACTAATTACCCAAAAGAGAGGTGACACCTAAGCATCACTTCTAGAACCCCTGAATTAACCCCAAGTGATCCAATTCAACTATAGGGCAACGACCAAACTCGACTAAAACTCTAAATTTACTTCACGCAAGAAGGTCCCTATTCCCTATGAAAAAGGAAAACCTAGGAAATAAAAATAAAGTTCTAAGAGTGAAAAACAGGGGACCGGTCGACCGGTATGAAGGACGCGGTCGATCGCGTCTCAAATCTTTTGCCTTTGTATGAAAGCAGAAAGTCCAGGAAGAGGGGGGCCGATCGACCGGTCACAGACCGCGGTCGACTGCACGCCAAAGTCAGGCCTTAGTGAGAAAGCAGTATGCCCTCCCCCGAAGGCCCGATTGACCAGTCCTGGATACGCGGTCGACCGGTCATTGCAGACCCAAAAACCCTTCTTCTTCTACAGCAAGTCTCCACACCATATTTTGATACCAAAAGATTCTAAATGCTTCCAACACCCAAAATCTATACCAATAACAATTCAAAGCAACCTCCAAGGAGTTAAAACTCCTAAATCCACTAAAAATCCCTAATATCCATAAATCATACACAACCATAACTACCAATGCAAATTACTCTACTTAAATCATAAAATAGCAAGTAGAAAACTTGCCTCTAGTTTGCAAGTTCAGATTTTGGTGAGGTTGTATGCAAGATCAAACACCCAAGCTTCAATCTATCACTTTCTCCCAAGATTTCTTCTTCTCTTTCTTCCTTTAGGTTTACTAATATAATTAGGGGAATAGTAACTTAAGCAAGACATAAATCGTGACTTAGGCTCAAAATTCCAGCTTAAGTGATTAATACGCGATAAATCCATACGCAACTACTTATTTAAGTTACAACCAGTCAAAAGTGCCAAAACCTCAAAATACAATATGGCACCCAATTTGACTATCTCGCACCTCCCGGAACTAACCGTACCCTCCAAAATAGCATTTGGAAATTTAATAGTTCATTCTAGGTCCCGGTTTCATTTTATGCCCAATGTCATCTTAAATTCTTAGGACATAATAAAACATAACATAGAAAAATTCACCTCTACATACGTTAAATATGCAACATCATAGTAGATATTAACTTATCCTTTCTTAAATTAATACCTACTCCACAAATCAACATCTTTATCTAATTACTATAATTAGCAAATTAAATATGAAATAAAATCTCAAAAGCGAGGGTTGTTACATACTCCCCCCGTACGAAAATTTTGTCCCCAAAATTCAAGCGTACCTCGTATAAAGATATGCGGATATTTCTCCCGCATGTCCTTCTCGCACTCCCATGTAGATTCCTTGGCATTATGGTGACTCCATTGAACCCGCACCAAGGGCAAAACACGAGATCTCAATCTACGCTCCCCATGCTCTAATATTGCAACCGGTTGTTCTTCTTCATATGAAACATCGGGTTACAAATCAATATCCTTGAAAGGAATGTGCCATAGCGCGCCTTCACACCTCCTATATTTCTTTAGGGATGAAACATGGAACACATAATGAATTTATTGCAATGGTTCTGGTAAAGCGAGTTGATATGCCACGGGACCCACCTTTGCAATAACTGGAAATGGTCCAACAAAGCGTGGCGCAAGTTTCCCCTTTTTACCGAAACGCTTAATCCCTTTCATGGGCGACACTCTAACCAAAACTTGGTCTCCAACCTCCAATTCCATGTGTCGATGAACCGCATCGGCATAGCTCTTTTGACGATCTTGGGCTATCCGAATGAGATTTCGAATCAACTCAATCTTCGAGGAAGTATCTTGGATCATTTTAGGCCGAAGAAATTTATTATCACCCACTTCCAACCAACAAGCGGGTGATCTACACGGTCTTCCATAGAAAGCCTCATAAGGTGCCATTCCAATAGTGAACTGGTAAGAGTTGTTATAAGCAAACTCAACCAATGGGAGATATTGTTCCCAACCACCTTTGAAGTCAAGCATACACATGCGAAGCATATCCTCCAACATTTGATTTACTCTTTCAGTTTGGCCGTCTGTTTGAGGATGGTATGAAGTGCTTAACCTTAATTCGGTCCCCATCGCTTCTTCGAAACTCCTCCAAAAGTGGGAAACGAAAATTTTGTCTCTGTCAGAGACTGTATTTAAAGGCACCCCATGGAGTCTCACCACCTCCTCGATGAATAAGTGAGCATACCGAGCGGTGTCATAATCTGTCCGCATAGGTAGGAAGTGTGCCGACTTTGTCAATCGGTCGACAATTACCCAAATAGAATCACACCCGCTTTGTGATCTCTGCAAGCCCGTGATAAAATCCATCGATATACTTTCCCATTTACATATTGGGATCTCTAACGGTTGCAACAAACCTATCAGTTTCTGATGATCAATCTTGACCAGTTGACAAGTAGTGCATTGGGACACAAATTTTGAAATATCCCTCTTCATACCCGACCACCAATATTGACGGCGCATATCCTGATACATTTTGTCCCCACCAGGATGAACCGTAAATCTAGACCCATGCGATTCAGCAATCACTGCCCTTCTCAAATCTCCTTCTTCCGGAACGACGAGTCTTCCATGGAAGCGTAACCCACCCTCGGAACCAATCGAGTAGGACTCTACTCCCTCGGACAACAATCGACGAATATGGTCTTGACACTCCTTATCCGTTCCTTGAGCTTCTACCACCCTTGCCAAAATGGTAGGAGTAACAGTCATTACCGACGTGAATGCTCTCACCATAGCATCCTCCTGACTGAGTTCCTTCCATTTAGCTTTCCAAACCTAAGCTAATTATCCATTAGGCTTCCTACTCAAGTCATCCGCAACCACGTTGGCCTTACCCGGATGATAATGAATATCAAATTGATAATCTTTCACGAACTCTAACCATCGATGCTGTCTCATATTCAAGTCCTTCTGTGAAAATAAATATTGCAGCGATTTGTGGTCCGTGAAAAGACTAAACTTCTCTCCCAAGAGATAATGCCTCCATATCTTCAAGGCAAAAACAACTGCGGCTAGTTCTAAGTCATGCACCGGATAGTTCCTTTCACGGGGCTTCAACTTACGGGAAGCATAAGAGATAGCCCGTCTCTCTTGCTGAAGTACACCTCCCAATCCTTGAAGAGATGCGTCGGTGAAGACTAAATATTCCAATCCTGGTTTTGGCAAAGCAAGGATCGGAGCCGAAGTCAATCTATCTTTAAGTTCATCAAATGCAGCTTGGCAAGAATCATCCCAAATATAGCTCACCCCTTTCCGGGTCAAGTTGGTCAAAGGGCTAGCAATCTTAGAGAAACCCTTGATGAACCGACGGTAATAACCCGCCAAACCCAGAAAACTGCGAACCTCGGTAGGTGTCGTGGGCTGACCCCACTCCCTCACCGCCGCAACCTTGCCTGTATCCACCGATACACACTGGGACGTCACCACATGACCCAGAAACTGTACTTCCTGCAACCAAAAGCCAGACTTCTTGAACTTGGCATACAGTTGATGGTCCCGTAGTCTCTGTAGGACCAACCTCAAATGCATAGCGTGATCAGACTCCGTTCGAGAATAGACTAAAATGTCATCGATGAACACAATGACAAATTGGTCCAGGAAATCCCGAAAAACCCTATTCATAAGATCCATAAATACAGCAGTGGCATTGGTTAGCCCAAAGGGCATAACCAAAAATTCATAGGATCCGTACCTCGTAAGAAAAGCAGTCTTGGACACGTCCTCCTCTCGTATTCTTAATTTATGATACCCCATCCTCAAATTGATTTTAGAGAAGTACATCGCTCCTCGAAGTTGATCAAACAAATCATCGATACGAGGTAAAGGGTATTTATTCCGGATGGTGACCTTATTCAATTCTCTATAGTCCACACACAACCGGAGAGAACCATCTCTTTTCTCAACAAACAACACCGGAGCACCCCATGGCGATGTACTACGTCGAATAAATCCCTGCTCCAATAACTTTTGAATTTGATCTCTTAGCTCCCTCATTTCAATAGGATCCATACGGTATGGAGCCCTCGCAATAGGCCTCGTTCTTGGCTCTAAATCAATCACAAATTCAATTTCTCTTCTAGGAGGCAAAACCGGTATCTCTCGGAAAACATCCTCAAAGTCTTTCACAACTGGAATGGAATCCAAAGGAACGACTACATCCCTTGAAGTCTCCTCGGCAATGCAATACAAATAAGTACAAGTACTCCCTTCTAAACGAGGTAAAACTACAAGGAACATTTCTTGTCCCGGCACGGCAAAGACTATACTCTTCCCGTAGCAATTTATAATAGCATGATATTTCATCAGCCAATCCATACCCAAGATCACGTCATACCCGACCATATCCAGGAAGAGTAAATCGGCCTCAAAACATAAGTTACCGAGAGAGATTTCTATATTTTTACAAACAAAGAAGATGAGTGAACCATCACCCATAGAGGACTCCACACTAGTAAAAGTTCTTTCGACAGATGTAATCAACTCAGTAGTCTGAGTAAATCTCCTAGAAATAAATGAATGTGTTTCACCGGTATCAAATAAAACACGACCCATATGTCCCTGAATAAGGAACTTACCCTTTGTAGTTGGCGGTGCAGGCGGAGCTGGAGGAAGCATAGCATCCTGAATATGGTAGACCCTACCATATTGTAACTGACCCTGTTGTGGAGGAGCAACTGGGTTAGGTACCTGTGGAGGGAATTGAACATACGGCTGCTGTGGAGATTGAGGAAACTGCCCCCCAATCAACTGAGTACATTCCCTCTTATAGTGACCCGCTTCCCCGCATTGGAAACACCGGCCTATCATATTCTCGGCATTTCGACCACGATTGTTTGTAAACTGATTTACACCCTGGCCCTGCTGGCCTCTGCCTCCATGACCACCTCAGCCAGCTTGCTGTTGTGGGTCACCCTGACCTTGTCTATTATTTTGGTTCCCCCCGTTGAACCCCCCAGAACGCTGCCTCTTAGACGAGTCCCCCTGCTGGGGATCCCTTTCTTTTGGTTTACTGCCCGAAGGTTGGGATGAGGGAAAGACTCCACCTCCAATCCCACCACCTCCCGGCCTTCCACCTTGCCCCACTACGGAGGCCTTCTTACTACTTTGCAAAAAGAGTCTATGCTCTTGGAAATGTAATAGAGCTGCATTCATCACATCCCCAAAAGTCTGTAAAGCGGGATTACCCAGCGGGTGTTTCCGGATCCTCCAGTTCAACCCTCTCAAAAACTTTGAAACTTTCTTTTCTTCGGGATTCACTTCATCCGGTATGAAGCTTGCTAACCGGGTGAATTCCTCCTCATATTTCTCAACTGACCTCTCCCCTTGTACAAGGTCTTGCAATCTCCTTATCATCTCCCCTTGAATTGCTAGAGGAAAATACTTACGATCAAATAAAACCTAGAATTTAGAGATGGACATGGTATCCCTTTGTTCTGGCGTAGTCACGGACTCCTACTAGTGTAATGCGGCACCAACCAACTTAAAAGTAGCAAGGACTTATTTCCTATCCTCACCACACTCCACCATACGTAGATGGCATTGAATATCCTTCTTCCATTTATTCGCCTTAATAACATCCGAGCTCCCGTTGAACTCCGGGGGCTGACCCTTCAGAAAAGATTCCCTAGCTCTCTCCCACGGAGAAGGTCCAGTAGGAACTTGGGCATCTAGCGCTCTCTGCTGAGCCTATGGCGCTTGTTGGGCCACTGCTGTCATGGCCGCATTAACGGCTTGAGCCACTATATTCGTCACATCCGCGACATTAAACGTTCCTTGTGGCGGCGGAGGAGGACCAACATCCTCATCTAAGATCCTATTGCATCTCGCCGGGCGACCTCTTTTAGGTGGCATCTGAGAGAGAGAACAACGGAGTTAGAATTTCACTCAAAACAATCTATAGTTGCAGAAGATCGTAAGAATAAATAATAAGTAGTCCTAACATTAGTCTCTATGTCAAAGAACACTACGGTAGAACGTGACAAGTCCACAAGATCCAAAAGACTCTAGAACCTGATGCTCTGATACCATCTGTGACAACCTGCTCTCCGAAATAAGGGGTGGCCATCCCGCTACCTCGACATAACGGAATCATGTATGGATATCATCCTCAGCATCATAAAAATAATTAGGTATATAGGCAAGCCACTCCATAAATCAGAAAGCATGTTGTCAAAATCTTAATTTAAAAGAAAGATTTAAGAAATAAATTAAACAACCCAAATCTGATAAAAGTGGAATTTCCATAGAACACATAAATAGTTAACCAAAACGATATACAGTAAAAGAACCGAATAATCTGTCAGTCCACGGTTAAATCACGATGTTATATATGATACATACTACATCTATTAACAATTACAATTTATGGGCCACTAGCCCGAATGTAAGACCCGATCTTAACTAGATTCCAAAAATGAGGGCGTCTAACAACATCCTGTAATCATCCGCAAGGTCATACAGCTCGTCAAAATCATAAGAATGGAAATCATAACTGGCGCCCTTGCGGAGGAGCACCTGATCGGATACCACAATATGCACAACATAGAAAGATGAACGGGTCAGGGCCCGATTTATATATGATTCCCAAAGAGTAAGAAACATGATAGATATGGACAATGAATCAATAATAATGTGAATGCAATTATATATGTTTCTAAAAATTATAAAATTTGGCAAAAGAAGTTAAATTAATTCTCATTTCTTCCCATACCTTATCATTTCCCATTCCTTAGCAGGAATATAATTACCATCACATATCTTATGGCAATTTACATACCTCAAGTCCCACTTCAGTTAGAAAGGTTATATTCATATATATATATAACGTTTCTAAGACCTCCCCTCCGAGTTTCCCCACTGGGCGCGCCCCTAAATGACTATCATCTTTTAGGGCCTATCTATACAAGACAACCTGGGTACCTAACGCACGTTGGGAAGTGGCCATATGCGTACAAGTGAGTCATAACCACACCCGAAATTACCTCACTAGCACAGAAAAACATACACAAAACCCACATATGGCCGAGGACTATAGTCAGCCTGCATTTAATAGTCAGGGGACATCACCTCATGCGTGAGCTTCCCTTATGATAGCATTTAGAGAGGTGTGTTTAAGTAATTTAACAATCACCAATTTATCCCATTTTCATTATCATGAATCTCATGTACTTCATTTACTTGAAACATTTATCTTTGAATATTTCTTATTCAATTTCATCATATCATTATGTCCTAAAGCATTTTCTAACCCATTTCTTTCAATCTCATAAGACCCAAGGTTTTATATTCTACCAAAGGGCTTCTAACATCTCCCCATCTGGGCTTAGAACTCTAACTTTAACTAATTACCCAAAAGAGAGGTGACACCTAAGCATCACTTCTAGAACCCCTGAATTAACCCCAAGTGATCCCATTCAACTATTGGGTAACGACCAAACTCGATTAAAACTCTAAATTTACTTCATGCAAGAAGTTCCCTATTCCCTATGAAAAAGGATAACCTAGGAAATAAAAATAAAGTTTTAAGAGTGAAAAATAGGGGACCGGTCGACCGGTACGAAGGCCGTGGTCAACCGCGTCTCAAATCTTTTGCCTTCTTATGAAAGAAGAAAGTCCAGGAAGAGGGGGGCCGGTCGACCGGTCACGGACCGCGGTCGACCACACGATAAAGTCGGGCATTAGTGAGAAAGTAGTATGCCCTCCCCCGAAGGCCCGGTCGACCGGTCCTGGATACGCTGTCGACTGGTCATTCCAGACCCCAAAACGCTTCTTCTTCTACAGAAAGTCTCCACACCATATTTTGATACCAAAAGATTCTAAATGCTTCCAGCACCCAAAATCAATACCAATAACAATTCAAAGCAACCTCCAAGGAGTTAAAACTCCTAAATCCACTAAAAAGCCCTAATATCCATAAATCATACACAACCATAACTACCAATGCAAATTGATATACTTAAATCATTAAATAGCAAGTAGAAAACTTGCCTCTTGTTTGCAAGTTCAGATTTTGGTGAGGTTGTATGCAAGATCAAACACCCAAGCTTCAATCTCTCACTTTCTCCCAAGATTTCTTCTTCTCTTTCTTCCATTAGGTTTACTAATGTAATTAGGGGATTAGTAACTGAAGTAAGACATAAATCGTGACTTAGGCTCAAAATTCCAGCTTAAGTGATTAATACGCGATAAATCCATACGCAACTACTTATTTAAGTTACAACCAGTCAAAAGTGCCCAAAACCTCAAAATAGAATATGGCACCCAATTTGACTATCTCGCACCTCCCGGAACTAACCGTACCCTCCAAAATAGCATTTGGAAATTTTATAGTTCATTCTAGGTTCCGGTTTCATTTTAAACCCAATGTCATCTTAAATTCTTAGGACATAATAAAACATAACATAGCAAAATTCACCTCTACATACGTTAAATATGCAACATCATAGTAGATATTAAGTTATCCTTTCTTAAATTAATACCTACTCCACAAATCAACATCTTTATCTAATTACTATAATTAGCAAATTAAATATGAAATAAAATCTCAAAAGCGAGGGTTGTTACAAGTTGGTCATAATCCATTCTTGAAAAAAAAGGAATTGGATGAAGAAAAGAGGGGATGAAACAACATATAAGTTTGGATAATGTTCGTTCATAAGCGCTGGAGTTACAAAACATTGTGGCACATTTAATTGTATTTAACATTCAGAAAATGACAACTAAGACGGGAATTACATCTTGGATCCTAGATATCTAGGGAGAAATTATAAAGGCCAGATAAATAACAACTATTCACGCACTAGTTGATGCACACGCGCATTGCACGTGTAACCAACGTGAGAAGTTTATGTATAAGGCATATTTACAAACATTAATTTAATTAAGGGCATATAGTAATAAACTCCAAAAATTGAACATGTATAATCATCCCCACAAATTTGTAGTTGAGGTCTTAAAATTTATTGTAGAATAATGTGAAGTCCATAGTGTCATATTAAGGCAGCGTTATATAACAAGAGATTGTCGTATTATAATTTTTGTCATATTAAAAAATATTCCCATCATATTTGTTACACACATCAAAACTTAAAGTTTGATAAGGGATTAAAATATTAGAGAACATTAAATCTAATATCACATACACACGCACGCGTGCGCTCACACACGCATGCATATATATATATATATATCAACTCTTACTAATAGTACTAACTTTTTTTCAATGAAAATGAGGGGTTTAATTTTTCACTCTCCGCACATTATTACAACACCAATATATAGTAAATGATTGGAATGAGAAAATGTTCAAATTAAACATCATATAAAAGATAATTTAATACTAGTCAAGATACAAAGTTTTAATGGTGAAACTATCAATATGACAGTTAAAATGACCATTAATTTAGAGGAATATTTATAAAGATATTGCATTTAATAAATAAATTTAAAATACTAGATGTTAAAAGTCATTTTTTAATATCCAGTTTATTATGAAACTAATTCCCACAAAAGTACATTTGGATTGTCAAGTTCAAATTACAAATAATTATTTTGGGCCTCTTTGATTTCCAAACCCTATTGCATAAATAAAAAAAATTAATTTTAATTTTGGGTGTATTTTGTTAGATATTCTAGTCCAAATATAGTTAAATAACATGAGAGATTCGAGCATTTTCAATAGTACTTATAAGAAACTATATCCCATTTACAACTAATAATTTGTGAACATTTGATCACAATAATCATTATGGATCTTCATATCTTAAATTAATACAAAATTATGTAATTTTGGATTTATGCACTTTCAATTAAAACTCTAGGTCTGATTGTGATATATTTTCTTAGAAATTTAGGTGCAAATAATTTAAAAACTTAAAATACTAAAATTAGAAGATAGTAAAGTACAAGTTCAAAAGTTGAATACTTATTGTGTTGGTCCTAATATTTTATGATTTGGTAACTCCAGGTTGCAACTAAAAATGGGTATACGAGAATTTTCGACCTCAAAATTTAAACACTAAAATTTGTAAGCTCATAAGACCAAACAAAAATATAGTATTTTCAAATTTTGAGTCATGAAATTTTCATATAACTTAAAATTTGACGAGGAAAAACAAACAAACTAGAGTAATTTGTAAGCTTATAAGACCAAACTAAAATACCTTAAAATTATAGCAAGAAGAAAAAATAATATCATAGGATGTAGTTTAATAATGGAGCATATACCAAATAGTCCCTCGAACTTTTTTTTAATACACGTTTAGTCCAAGCCTTTTTATTTTGCACCAAAAAGTCTTTCACCATGCGAAATTTTTTTTACCATGCTGCTAGCGCGAACCTTTAAAGATAAGAGAATTAGGGACTTTTTGGTACAAAATAAAAGTCTTAGACGAAGTGTGTATTAAAAAATGTTGGAATGATTTTTTGGTATTTTATCCTTTAATTAATTGATAACTAATCTATAATTCCTATATTTTGATAGACCTAATAAGAAGTTAAGGTGGATCATTCATACATATAAATTACAACGAAGAACAAGCATGAAACATTATAATATGTAGTAAAGGACCAAAATCAAACAAAATAAAAATTTTAAATTCAAATATGTGATGAACAATGAAGATGTAGTACATGAAATTGACATGTACTTACCTGTTTTGAGTGAAGAAAAGAAACAGAACCAAGAAATACAAAAAAATAATTGTTACCCGTGATAAGGAAGCTATCCTCTTTCTTTTTATTATATTGAACTCTTGTGTTATATATAACATGATGAGAAAAAATAGGGCACAATTTTTTTAGGGGAAAGAGCAAACGTTTTCATTAAGTTATTATTCGTAACCTTTGATTTATCCTCGAAATAAAATTGGACATCAAGTAATCTCTTTAATCTCTATAAGTCATGTAGGGTATCCACGTAGGATGAAAATTGATATTCTTGTGAGATTCTTATATCTGCGTGAGCTGAACATTGATAGTCAATATTTATTACACACAGTTGTTGCGCCGTCTCCCCTTCGTCTCCAAAAAATTAATGGAATACGTAGAGTCCTAATATTTATTTTAGTGTAATTCATTGATAAATCAGTACAATTTGTTGACACCTTGTGAGATTCCAACCACAACCAACATGGCAGATAAAAAGCCAATTTTTTTTTGTTGATTTTGTGAAATTTGGCTTTCTGAGATTGATGTGGGTTTTGAGTGGTGCGACATTTGATGTCGAGGACGACTATCAGGAGTCCACCATGAATCATCATCACCAACCTTTGGATGCTCATGGCCATGGTTCTACAACCCAACCCAAGTGTGGGAATACGATGATGGATAATGGAATTAGGAAAATTTAGTACTTGCGACTCATCTGGATAAGGCACATGGGTTATTGGGTCATCCATTATGGATTTAAAACTTGTCGGATTTGGGGAAATGGATAGTCCATCTTTTAAAGATTTTTTTAATTCATTTTTGTTTGATAAATGCTTTGAGTCCCCAAAAAAATCCTCCAAATTCTCCCCAAATAGTATTATGTATTATACCTTATGGTATGGGTCCCGTTAGAACGTAACACTTTATTGCTATTTGGGGAATGGTTAGGGAGATTTTTGGGAACTTATAGCACTGCTCTTTTTGTGTAGGTGGTAATTTTTGTAGGTCCTAAATGTTAGTGTCTGCCATATACCCATTGGTAATGTCATTAATGGGCAAATATTTACCAGTTGCGGGGTCGACCAGACACCACATGCCAGTAATCGTCAAGATGTGTAGCATTAGAAGAAGTAGATGGGGGTGTTTTGAGTATTATTTTTGTATAATGCGCAATTACTTTTTTGATGTCCAACAATCCCAAATGAGAAATAACTTTTTGTTTTGAGCACATAAACCACAGTTCTTACGATTCTACTAATTTTAATAAATTTAGGGAGTTGGTTTTCAATATTATTTTCAATGCTTAATCGTGCATATCTACATAAGTGTATTGTAAATTTATTGTATTTATCAATATGTGGGTATGTATTGTGCTTAGAATAAAAAGAAACAAGGTGAAATAGGTTTAAACCTTTCCGATACTCCTTACCCATTTATTTTTCACCTCCAAAATACTACTAGAAACATGATTTTTCCGTCGAACCTTTGTCCGAACCCTTGGCCACACAACTACCTATGGGAAATACATTAAAAGAAAATCGGTCTTTTGTAAGAAAAAACAAAAATCTTAAAGGAGCATCAAATCCGTCACAAATTATATTTGTGACGAAATAAGTACCTTTTGGTGGTTTTGTACCGGAAACAAGCTCTAGGGTGACAAAAGCTTTATATTGAACAAAAAATAGTCACTAATGGTTTTAGTGACAGATTTTGTGTCGATTTTGGTCCGACACAAATAATAGTCACATGTACATACTATTCGTTACAAATTATTTGTGTCGAATGTCGATGTTGTATGGGAAAAAATCATTTTAAAAATCTCTTTCGGACCCTTTTCGAATATGTCATACAAAATCTTAATAAAAAAATCATTTGTCTATTTATGTTTCACTTTCGGTCATAACCGTTTAGTAAAACACATTTTAATGATATAATTGGTTTCTCCATAAATTATATTATATTTCAACGTGCTCGCAAATTTAAATGATCTAGAGTTTTATGCCATTCAAGACTTCAATGATATGATAACAGCCTATTCTCTTATGGATTTAGGTTTCTCTCGATTTAGATTCACTTGGACAAATAATAGGGTGGATGGTACTATTTTAAGGAGATTGAATAGGGGCCTTGTTAACCCTTAATGGCTTATTAAATTTCCACATTCTAATATATCCCACCTACATAAGAACTGTTCAGATCATAGTCCTCTGTTTCTTTCTATTAAAATAGTTTTTGATGATTGTCCAAAGCCCTTTATCTTCTAAAAATACAGTGTATTGATTCTAACATAAAATCCATTGTGAATGAATCTAGGTCTATAAACATCATGTCTCCTCCCATATTTTTATTTGATCTTAAACTTAAAAGATTGAAGATTGGTCTTAAAGAGTGGAACAAATCTCAGTTCAAAAACATTTTCGAAAATGTCAAAGATTTGGAAAAGTCTCTACTCCTCAAAGAAAACACTTTCGAATCAGATCATACTCCAGTATCTAGAAGAGAATTTTTTTAGGCTACGGAAAAAGTAAACACTGAAAAGAAAAGAATGCTACTGGTTATAAGAGGGGTATTTGCACACAAGGTTTTTTCATTCTTCAGTCAAAGTAAAAAAGAAAAGGTTAGCCATCCATAAAATTAAGAACAATAATGGTGTTTGGTAAGACTCTAAAGAGGGGATTAACAACACTTTTATCATCATCTTCAAAGACTTTTGGAAGGAAGAACTATAACTGAAGAGACTAATGAGATTCTTACTGAGTTCCCAACTGAAGATGAGATTTTCAAAGCATTGCTACCCTAAATGCAAGTAGTGCTACTGGACCTGATGGGTTTGGAGGAGAATTCTATGATCAGTTTTGGGGTATAATCAAATATGACTTAACCAAGTCCATACACTCATTCTTTGCAGGAGAATATATTCCAAGAAGTTGGACTAGCACCATTGTGGTGCTTATTCCAAAGGTGAGCATCCTACCACATGTTTTAATTATAGGCCTATTAGCCTCTGTAAGTTTTCTAATAAAATTAGTTAAAAAAAATTATGTGAGAGGTTGTCTGTTGTTTTTCATCCATTATATCCCCTAATTAAAGTGGTTTTATTATAGGAAGAAGTATTAAAGATAATATATTGCTTGCTGAGGAGATGGTTCATACTCTAGGAAAAAAATCACATGGTTTAAATACTATTATCAAACTCGATATTGAAAAGCCTATGATAAAGTTTATTGGCCTTATTTCATAGAAGGTTCGGTTTTTGTGAAGTTTTCATAGACCTTGTTTGGAGATTAATCTCCAATAACTAGATCTCTATTCCGGTTAATGGCCAAAGTACATGTTTCTTCAATTCTTCAAGAGGTCTTAGATAATGATATCCCTTATCTCTTAGTCTATTCATTATTGTTGTAGAAGTCTTGAGGAGGAGTATTAATAATCTCTTCATTTCTAATAAGGCCATTCCTTTCTCTCACCCTCAAATAAGTAGGTTAATTTCTCACTTGGGATTTGTGGATGATATCATCATTTTCATTAATGGTGGGAAGAAGAATCTTAAATCTCTTTTTATTGAGTATGAATCTGTATCTGGTCATCTTGTCAACAAGTCTAAAACTTCCTTTTATGTGGATGATAAAATAAGACAACCCATAAAATAGTCCCTAGCCTTTTAAACATGTTTTATCTACAAGAAAATCCCTTTCAAATGCTTGGGATATCCATGAACAAAAGTCAGAAGAAAGATCATCCATTCTTATGATATTTTGAACAAAATTAGAGAAAAACTTAATGGTAGGTCATCTAATTTAATTTCTTAAGGTGGAAGGGACACTTTTATCAGGCATGTTGTGTCATCCATGCCCATTTATATTTTATCTGTGTTAAATCCTCCCAAAACTGTTTTGAAGAGAATTAATTACATATTCAATAAATTCTTTTTTGTTAGAGACAAACCATATCAGTGGATCAAATGGAATGAGGCTTGTTACCCATATGAAGAAGGCGGGCTTAATTTAAGAAGACTTGAAGATATTAATAACTCCTCTAGTATGAAATAATGTTGGAATCTGAAATTTGGCAATGGTCTATAGGCATACTTTATGACTAAAAATATTCTAGAGGTCTAATCAGAGGCAATGTTTCTCAAATCATGAAAAGAATTACTTCCATAAAAGATTGCGTCGATGAGGTGATTGATACTGAAACGAAGCTATAACTGCCTTCTTCAACTGGGATTTAATTTCAAGTCTGCCTTTGCATTTTGTAGACAATCTAGACTTACTTCTTTGAGTTGGAATCTCACATGGCAGAGTGACTCCCTTATGAAAATTTCCACTTTTATATGGAAATTTCTTCACAAAGCCACCCGTTGATGCTGAAATTCAAAGAATTGGTATAATACCGGCCTCTAGATGTAGAGGTTATGAAGTCCGTGATAAAACTTTGGAGCATTTGTTCATTCACTGCAGCGTGGATCAAGATGCGTGGCCATACTTTGGCAACCAGATACTTGTATCAATGAATTTTTCCTCTTGCAAGGTTTTACTTATAACTTGGTGGTTGAAAATGCCAAGCAGAGATCACAAAAAGTTTATCTATAAAAATCTCCCCAAGTTTATTTTCTGTGAAATATGGAAAGCTAGAAATAATAGATTTTATGATAATATTCCAGTTAACACAGAGAATATTATTAGTAAAGTTATTAATCTAGGTTGTGATATTATCCATAGCATAACTTTCAAAGACTAATGCTTAACAATAGACTTATACATCATCAAATAGTTCAATTTGTAGATTAAGCCTAAACCGTTATCATTTCAAAATGTATGTGGGTCATGCCTCCTAATGGGACTTACAAACTCATCAAAGATGGTGTTTCAAAAGGAAATTCAGGTAAATGTAGTATTTGTGGTGTTATCAGAGACTATGAGGATTACTTTGGGATGAAAGACCTCTATGTTTTTGCTGAGGCTAAATCTTTGGTTAAAGGTCTAAGTCTTTGTAAATAATTAAATATTCAAAATGTGTTGATTTAATCTGAATCCAAATGCCTTATTGACATAACTTTAAAGAAGAGTAAACCCCACGAGTATTAAAGGCATTATTGATGAGTATTGTTTTTCCTGTTTCTTTCTAAATCATTCACATATGGGAAATCAATGTTGTAGCTGATAGTTTGGCTTCTTGTGCTGCTTCTTCTTATCAAGTTTTATCTTACTACTAGTCATTTGATTCTCTTCCTACTATTATCAAAGAGTTCCTTAACACGGATAGGCAAAATCTCTCTTAAATTGTAAGGACTTTTTAAATGTAATGGGTTAATTGATAAAATCCCAACTTTATTTTTATTCTTCTATTTTTTCTCTCTCGTTGTAATGGAAATAATGATAAATCTCCATATTTGCTTTGCTTTTAAAACTAGAGTATTGGGATCAACCTCTAGTTTGGATTTCCATTGGAGCTTGTTTACCACGAATAAGATATTTCCCATTTTTTATCATTAATAATGCGTATGGGGGTTCCGTCCCTCTTCTATAAAAAGATATTTTTATGTAATAAGTTACTTGAAATAATATTACAAAACTAAAAAACATAGTACACTATAAACACAATTCGAGAATTATTAAACTAAAAAATACTATACACTAAGAATCCAACTTCTTTGTCGTGTTCAACTTCTTATATTTTTTTTTACAATGCCGGTCCCAAGCCCGGATAAAGGAGGAGGGTTGGATTAGGTAGTTTACAGCCAACATAAAACTTTGTCAAATTCTTATGAACATGAATCCTATGAATATACGTGCTAATGCTAGGGCATTCCCCTTAAGCGATGCGTTGCGTTTGCCACTGGGTGTCTCGAAAAATGGGCAAGGGGTGTGGCATCGGCGCCCGGATGCGACGATAAATACGCAAGGGTTCCTGCAACAAGATGGACGTGTGCGGGTAAAGAAGCTAGTCCAGGATACTAGACTTAGGTTAGCGACTTGTAACATAGGGACTATGACAGGAAAAAGGGGTGGAGTTGGTAGATACCATGATAAGAAGAAAAGTTAACATAGCTTGTTTACAAGAAACTAAATGGGTCGGTGGGAAAGCTAGAGAAATAGAAAATATAGGTTTTAAATTTATTATACAGGAAAACATAGAAATAAGAACGGAGTTGGAATAATAGTAGATAAGAACTTTAAAGACGATATCGTAACTGTTATTAGGAAATGTGATAGACTTATACTTGTAAAATTGGTATTAGGTGAATACATAATTAATATTATTAGTGCTTATGCACCTCAAGTAGGATTAGATGAGCACACAAATGAAAATTTTGGGAACAAATGGATGAACTAATTCAAGAAATACCCATAAGTGAGAAAATCTAGATAGGGGGAGATTTTAATGGCTATATAAGAGAAGATCGTGTAAGATATGAGATAGTGCATGGAGGATATGGTTTTGGAGATAGGAACGACGGGGGAGAGTATATCTTAGAGGAGTGGCTCGCAGATGTATTGATGTGATCAAGGATATGTATGATGGTGCGATGACTACAGTAAGAATATCAGCCAGAGAAAGTAGTGAATTTTCAATTACGGTAGGTCCACACCAAGGTTCATCATTAAGTCCTTATCTCTTGCTCTTATTATGGATGAGTTGACCGGACAAATACAAAATGAGGTGCCATGGTGTATGCTATTTGCAGATGATATATTTTAGTGGATGAGACTAAGACAGGGATTAATGCTAGGTTGGAATTGTGGAGAGAAACTTTAGAAACAAGAGGATTTAAAATAAGCAGAACTGAAACAAAATATGTGGAGTGCAATTTTAGTAGTAATAGGAGGACAAATGGAGATATGGTAAAATTGGAGGGTCAAGAGACAACTAGAAACGATTATTTTCATTATTTAGGATTGATTATCCAAAAAGATGGAGATATTAGTGATGATGTTACTCATAGGATTAGAGCAGGTTGCGTTAAGTGGAGAAGTGTTACCAGCATTTTGTGTGATAGGCGTATACCTTTGAAGTTAAAAGGTAAATTTTATAGGACAGACATTAGATCCACCATGTTATATAGGACAGAGTGTTGGGAAACCAAGAAACAAAATGTGCAGAAAATGAGTGTGGCGGAGATGCGAAAGCAAAGATGGATTTGTGGTAAAACTCGAAAGGATAAAATTAAAAATGAACAAATTCGTGAAACAGTAAAAGTAGCTCCTATAGAAGATAAATTGAGAGAAAATAGACTTAGATGGTTTGGACACGTCAAGCGTAGACCAATGGATGCTCCTATAAGGAAGAGTGATTTAGTTAGTATTGATGGTGGTAACACAACGGGTAGAGGTAGGCCAAAATTGATTTGGTGGGATATTATAAAAAAGGACATGATGTCATGTGGTTTAACCGAAGATATTGCACTAGACAGAATGGAATGGAAAAATAGGATTCATATAGCCGACCATAAATAATTGGAAAAAGGCTTTGTTGAGTTGAGTTGAGTAGAAGAATTCATTCCTAAATAATTGTATCAGACAACAGAGAATGCATATGTACATAATTTGTTCCTATATGAACATTATTAAATAAAATAGCCAACCATATAAGGCTAAAATGAAATCTAAAAAATGCATGATTCCCTTTATAATAAAAATAAGGGAAAATTACACTTAACCCCATTCAACTATCACAGTTTGCTTGTCACCCCCATAAAAAAATACTCAATAAACACACCTCCTCAACTATAAATTCGCTACAATTAAACCCACTTGTTGAGTTCCCTCAATTTTAGGTGTAAAATGACTAAATTGTCCCTACAAAATAAAAAAGGTACAAAATAAATAAAAACACAAAAACTAATCTAACCCATCATCTCTTTCTTTGACAATAAAATAAAAACAAATTGAAATTTTGAAACCCTTATCTCTACATAAAAGAGAGGGGTTTTTGTTGTTCTCTACATAAAAGAGAGGGGTTTAGGGGGTTTGACAGTGGAGGGTGAAAAGTGTGGAAGCCCCCAATTTTAATATTCAAAAGACTTTTTATACTTTGAAATCAATTTCCTTGTGAAATATATGCGGAAGCGTTAGGTGACGGTTCAATAAAACAAATTACAGATTTTAATTTACTTTTTCAAATTAAAATTAAACACCAAGTGAAATTAGATTAATCCATTAAAACATTTTCACTTAAACATAATTAATTAATCCAAGTCCTAGAATTTGCCTAATTCATATTTATCAATATTTCACTTACACATAAACAGGGGATCGATCGATGATGACCAAAATATCCACTGTCGAGGAGGATCGATCGATTGACCAAAATCGTCGATTGATCGATGAAGCAGGGGTGAGCTAAGGTAGCACACTGCATTCCCTTTTCTTCCTCTTCTCCTCCTCTTTTGGTTTCATTATTTTTCCCTCCGCTGAAATTGCCGTAACTTCTTCGTTATGAATCGGATTCGCGCACCGTTCACGACCACGCAAAGCTATAGAGGAGGGATACAACTTCTATGAAGATGTTGGGCCAGGTGCCCAAGCTATGAAAAGACTAAAATGCCCTTGAACGTGCGGTCGTGTACGAAAATCGAGCGAAATGCATCTGAATTTCATACTTAGCATCCAAATACCTATAAAAGCTCAATTAATCCATGCAAAAGATGTTAACGTAGAAATCCGAGGTTGTCTGGTTAACGAGCATAAATATAGGGAATAAGATACCCAGGGGGGCTAAAATGCGTCCGTTCGGAGGATGAAATACGCAATATTTGCATCGTATCACAGCCCCTAACTTACACATTGCTAGTCCCTAGCAATAAAATAGGATGCAACAAGAACTACAAGCAAACCAAAAGCAGGAGATAGTACAAAAGTATGGTATAAAAGCAAAAGGACACTTTTGCGGGCGATTTGATTGCATTTAGCGTTGCAATAAGCCGTTAAACCCCTAGGTCACCCTAGCAGATGAGTGTCGTCTCGTGAGGGTTTTCAGGGATGCTACCCACAAACATCACATGGTTTCCTCAAAATATGCCCAACCCAACATGCGATAAGACCAACAATAACGAACAAGATTTCATACGCATTATTAGCACATTGAATGAATTCAAACAAAAGTCCAACTCATTAACATTATAGAATGCACCTCATAGAATTGAAACCTTAAAATGTGGGAGGGGGAGTGAGCACATGCAAAGTTTGATTTGGAGAAAAACTTATATAAACCAGATAAACGTTAAATCAAGCATACATTCAATCCTCACGGGCATAACGCTTATCAAGTGAATTCACTCGAAACAGGGAGGCAACACACGGAAAATTCAGTCATAAAGAGTAATTGTAAATGGAAACTAGGCCGCACACATGTCACAAATGAAGAACGCAATATATGAAATTAAAAACCGTACTCTCAATGAAAGATACCGCACATTAAAGGAGGCGAAATGTATTTTCACAGATTATCAAAACTATTATGGCTTTTGAATTACATCAACCTAAGATCACATAGGATTTTAGTAGGGTTGTAATGTATGCTAGGATAGGGTATGAAACGAAGGAATGTATGTACGGATTCAAAGTGTTCGGAATGAAAAATCGGAATAATGGAAAAATGCGGGTAATATCAAAATTGGAAAACAAGTTCCAAAAAGGCATTACATATATCATTGGGGACAGTAATCAAAACTTATTGAACTATATACACAACATTTACAACTTTCTCTTTCTTTTCTTTTCTTCTTTTTCTCATGTTTTCTTTTGTTTTATTTTTCTTTTTTCTTTCTCTTTTTCTTCACTTTTTCACTTTTTCTTTTCTTTACTTATCAAACTCTAATATGCCTAAATTGCAACCGACATCACAACACAGTCATTCAATCCCAAGAAACATTCCAAAAAAAGGTATGGAAAGTGTATGTATGGGCTAAAACTCCAATT
Organism: Sambucus nigra; assembly: GCA_949130495.1. NCBI lineage: Eukaryota > Viridiplantae > Streptophyta > Magnoliopsida > Dipsacales > Adoxaceae > Sambucus > Sambucus nigra. The sequence goes on along the minus strand of OX422207.1, from coordinate 299,793,486 downwards.
TAGAGTTGGTTATAGGATTTGGGTATATGAAATGAAAGGCTATATTTAGGCTCAAAGGGGGTAACGAGGGTAAACATATAAGGGTGAGGTCAAGGTCAATATGGGTGATATAACAAAGATGGCCTATGATCATTTCACAAAGTTTACGCAATTTTTGAGTCAAAACAATAAATGAAAATCATGATCAAGTAACACATTTCAAGTATGAACTCAATTAATGAACGATCAAATGAAAGAATAGAGAGATTACCAACGAATTCAACGTTTTCAAAGAGGAAAGAATAGTGTATACACTCACAAATGACGAAAGGTACAAAGATTACTCGGTGTAAGTATATACAATGCAACAAAAGATTACCGAGTTATAAAAATCTTAAACAAAATCAATAAAGCAAGAAAAGTTCATGTGCTCATAGGATTAAAGTTTAATTCATGAAGTTATTCACAATATCAATAATGGAGACTAAAGTCTAATAACTTCTAAAATCGAGAACATGCATCATTGGGTTGTCTATTGGATCGGGCAATTATTTACATTTATCATCGAAAACAAAGGCAAAAAGGAGAAAAAAGAAAGAAAAATCTTTTTGAAAATTTTAATTTTTCTAAGAAAAGCCTACTAAGTAACTAACATGTGAGCTAAAATATGGACACTACCAATGAATGGATAGAATATTCCACACCCCCTAACTTAAAACCTGACATTGTCCTCAACATTAATTAAGAACCAAGTTTAAGAAGGAAAATAGTGATATTACCCAAAATGGAGCGATCTCCGGAAAGTGCGAGTCCGATGATTCTACAAAATAAGTTAGTACTGAGCATAGCAAAAACAAATAACAAAAAGTTAACTAATTACACTAAACTAAATTAAAAGAAAGAAAAAATAAAAAGAAAGAAAGTTAACTATATACCACCTACTATTTAGGCCTCACACTAGCTGTACACTAGAAGTCTAAATAGCGAGGGTCCACCGTGAAAATAATTTTACTTTGGAGGATAACCGGTGTACCCTCACATACAAGCACGCCTTCCGAAAAATATGAATTTTGTTTTAACAACGGAAGGCATGTGTAAGGCAGAAGAAATGAACCATCGCCAATTAAAAATTTTGGTGGGACGATGGGGGGCTTGGATTGAATGGGTGATAAAAACAAGTGGGGACAGAGAAAAGCCGAATATCCTCCCAAGGATTTTGAAATTGGAATGGGAGGTGGTGCATACAAAGTCAAAGATGCGATTGTGGAAGGCGACTCGAGCAAGTACTCTTCGTCAGCGAAAAGGTTTAAAACATTAAAGTTTGAAACCGAATCATCGGGTACTTGAGATGGTGTGATAATAGAGGATGAAAATGGGGATGAAAGAAATTCAAACTCATGAGATGAATCATCATCGCATGAAGATTGAGTTTCGAAGGAAATAATATCATTTTCAATGAAATGTTCTTCTTTGGGAGCCAAAGAAGAAATCATTTCATTGCAAATAGATAATACATCATTTTCATCCTCACTTTCAATATCTATTATGCATTGGGCAAAGTCTAGAATGGTTTGTTCCAAAGTAGGCACAAGTACCTCATATGGTTCAAAACATTCCTCGACTTTGAAAGTCTCGGAAGCAAAATCGTTGTCGAACTCAAATAAAAATACAATTCATGTTCCCAATAACGATTTTCTTCCCGATAACGATTTTTAATTTTCTCATTCTCATACATACGCAAGCCCTCACCGAAAGTCATAGGTCGAGGGGCGGATGCATGAAAATGAGAACTTTGAAAATTACCATCGGACTTAAACGAAACCTCATTATTATAGGAATTTTGAAAACTATTGCAATTCATTTCAAAATTCCTATTATAAGGAGGTAAAGGACGAAAATCATTATCATCATCATCATCATCAAAATTCCAATAACCTAAATTTTGACTTTCGTTATACTCGCCCAAAGTCATATTTGAATTTGTTATACTTTGGGATTCTAAGTATTCACCGAAAGTCATAGGTTTGCGAGAATTTTGAGAATTATAACAATGATTACCAAAAGAACTGGAATAATACATGCTTACCCCCAAAATGGCTCGAAGTGGCGGATTCCATAAAGTAAATGCGCGCGGGAGAAATTCGAGCATTTCCAAGTGCTCAAATGTGGAAGTCCTGCAAAAAAGGTTAGCAAATAATACAAATAGAAAGAAAATACTATGAAATACTAAATCAAATAAAGTCTAAAACAAACTCATCCCCGACAACGACGCCATTTTGATAGCACGCGAGAAGTGTGCGCGTGTAAGTCCACATTCGTTATTTTTGTCTCGCCGCGACTATACAAAAATCTAAATTACGACTACACTCAAATGGTGAGTAAAGCGGTAAGTCAGGTATCGAATGATCCACTGGGATGAGATGCTAGAATTTAAGTGATTTAATATTTCAGAATAAAAGTGTAAAAGGTGAATTACAAACTAAAAAGGAAAAGATGCCTAAAAGGGAAAAATTAATCTAGTCAAGGGTAAATAAATCTAGATTAACAAAGCGAGAAAACCTATAGGTTGCGTTGAATATCTCTCACCCGAGTTAATTTGTATAAAATGGTTACCGGGTCGATGAGTTATTACAAATGCATCTCACTTCGACAGTTAATCGAATAAAGGGTTGTCACGCCCTTAAATCCTCATAAAAGCCTAATAAGATTTTAGCGTCAACAAATATCCCAGAAATTATGCGCGAAAGGTCATAAGCACGGGACTTACATGATATGCCCCGTCAAATGTCCCAGGCGTAATAATTAGGACAACACACCCGAAATAGACCCGTAAACACTATCACCAAAGCCAAGCAACGCATTACCCCGAGTGAGTACCATTCAAATACAACCTAATTTAAATTACCTAGAAAGTATCTTAAAAACACGATAAAGAAAGAGGTAAATAAACGCGGTAAATCTACCTAGAAAGCACGGGAAGAAAGCACGTAAACTAATTATAAACGCATGTAAACCTAATTAACAAAGCAAGAAACAATGAAACACAACTATATTAATGGAGAGGGGGATGAATAGTGTAACATTCAACCCAATTGGGTGTCAAACCAAGAACAATTGATGAAGAACCCTCTGAATCCCCCAAACCCTAAGTTATACTAAGCTAAAACTCTCCTAAAACGTGTATATATATTATTACATCAAAAATTCCTTATATAGTAAGTTGGAATAAAATTAGAAAAGAAAAGAGAAAAGAAAAGGCAAAATATCTCCTGGAAACAGGGGATAGATCGATCGAAGACCTGGGCTCGATCGATCGATGATGAATAAAATATCCACTTTCGAGGAGGATGGATCGATCGACCAAAATCGTCGATCGATCGATCAAGCATGGGTTAGCCAAGGCAGCACACTACATTCCCCTTTCTTCCTCTTCTCCTCCTCTTTTGGTTTCATTATTTTTCCCTCCGCTAAAATAGCCTTAACTTCTTCGTTATGAATAGGATTCGTGCACCGTTTGCGGCCACAGGAAGCTAGCGAGGAGGTCTACAACTTCCGTGAAGATGTTGGGCTAGGTGCCCAAGTTGTGAAAAGACTAAAATGAGCTTGAACATGCGGTCGTGTACAAAAATCGAGCGAAATGCATCCGAACTTCATACTTAGCATCCAAATACCTATGTTAATGTAGAAATCCGAGGTTATTTGGTTAATGAGCATAAATATAGGGAATAAGATACTCGAGGGGGCTAAAATGCGCCCGTTCGGAGGATAAAATACGCAATATTTGCATCGTATCATGTACCGTGTGAGAGATCCTTGAATGAGAGTCCCTTCCGATTTGGTAAGAGTCATATTCCTTAGAGAGTGGTATCTTCTCTTGTAATGTTCCTATATTTGGGAATTAGACATGTGATCTTTAGACTGTTGTGTTAATTATCTCCATAAGTGAATGTTTTCCTGATCATGAGGTCTAGTCTTTCTTCATATGTACTGGCTAGATGTGAAGCACCTATTCCTTCTAGTCGCTTAATCGTCGGTGTGCGATATCGGTGACTGGGTCCTGATTTCCTAAGGGAATGCCCATGGACCTAAAACATTATGGTAATGAAGGGAGCCCGATAGCAGTGTGGTCCCTCCTAACGACACATCTCAGATAGGATGGTGCTCCTCATGTGCATGTGATGAGACTGATTTGTACTCATAATGATTATTTTGATAAATGATTTTGACAATAGTGAGAATTTGAGTTTCCCACAGATGGTGTCAAATTATAGGGGATATTAAACCACAATAAAGAGGTAATTAGAGATAAACCCCTACATAATTATCAAAATAGGAAGGAACAAAGAACACAAGATGTACATGATTCAACAAAAATGGTCTGCCTATGTCCACGGGGAAGGGAGGGAGATCAGTGTATTTGTTAGGAAAAACGATTATGACTGAGTGCTAAGGTAGCTGAGAGTCCAAGTCACCACTTGTAGTTTATAATTAACTTATCAAATTGGGCAAGGTCACCCTTATTTATACTACTTAGTGTTTTCCCAGTTTAAGCCTCTTTATGTTTATCTTATACACATGTCCTAGAGTCGTATGAGAGGTGATCATTCAACTCACCAATGTGATCTTTCAAGATTTGCACTTATCTCCCTACTAATTTCTTAATCTTCCAAGATATGTCATGTGGCATCCACGTGACATAAATTCAGCCAGTATCCCTTCAAGTGAGATCAAATAGGGAAACCCCATTTGAGAGAGAGAAAAAAGGTTATGACTTTAAAGTTTTACGACTACATCATCATTATATATGCTTTCACTCGTTTGTTATTTTGGAATTGATTAATTGTTTTAAAGTTGTTGTTAGTAATATGAATTAATCCAAAATTGATCAATCTCATGAATCTATGTTTTTATAATTTTTAAAGTTGTTTTTAAATGAAATCGTGTGTAATATTTCTCATTGTGAAATTTCTCACTCCGAAATGTTGAAATTTCATATTGCAAAAATTTACCTCCAAGAAACTCATCGGAAATTGCATTGCAAGATTTCAAACTTCAAAATTATATATCCTTCATGGATTTCTTTTCATAGATCTCATCGAGACCTTTCTAAATATATAAATTTTATCTCAAACGGACTTTTAATTTGGGAGATATTTAATTTTAAAGTTTGCATTTCTTAGTGCCCATGTTTCTTTTCATTTTCTCGTCATCAACATCTTCCTTTTTACTATGTTTTCTATGTATATTGATTCGTTCACAACCCAATATGATACACGACTTTCTCTCCAACACGGATTTTTTTTACTTCAATGTAATGACTATGGTGTTGAGCCTTTTCATGCATTATTGAACCCAGCCTATCATTGATTTGCGAGATAGAAAGACCTGAAAATGACGAAATACGATAATTAGTTGTTGTAAATAATTAAAAAAATAAATTTAACTGATCACATTCATACGAAAAATGTTTGTAGCTCGTCGGTGGTAAACTCAACTGAATGAACCTGCTCAACATATTTGAAATATTCTTCATAATTCAATCGATCATATCACAAATCAACAAAAAATATATATGTTAAGTTGATATAAATAGTAATAAAACTAAAGTTAAGTTGTGAGATACGAGTCTTACAATTTTCAAATCGGGGAACTCATCCCGCAAGCTAGGTCCTCGGCTCCTATCTTCATTGCCATTGTGGTTATCCTCATTTGAAACACTTGGGTAAGTAGGTTCACTCTCCGCACAATCATTTATGCTTGGATTGTTGACTTTTTGGCCGTCAAAACATTCGCCACTATTTCTCGCCCTAGGAACACATATATTGTTAATGTCCCGGCAAAATTTGGCATCATTTTGAAGCCACTCGTCAAACTAAAATATAGTTTATAATAAACAATTATAAATTTCAAGTAAATACAATAATGGTCACAAGTACCCGTGATTTGTGAGATACCACGGTGATAAGTAGCCGGGGTAAAACAAGAAAATTAGAACTTTTCTCACGGTGTCTTATGGTTGTGGTTTGTGAGATACGAAGATCATAAGTAGCCATGGTAATACCTGAGAAAATTCCCCTTCTCCACGACAATCTATGGTCATAGTTTATGAGATACTACGATCATAAGTAGCCGTGGTAATACATGAGAAAATTCCCATTCCCCACGGTGACTTATTGACGTGATTTGTAATATACCATGGTCACAAGTAGTCGTGGTAATATAAGAGAAAAGACTCCTTACCGACGGTGACTTGTGTGTGGCTTTGATTTGTAAGCTACTACGATTTCAAGTCACCGTGGTAAATCAAGTCAAAATTAAGCTTAATACGACGACAGGCTACCGTGAGACTTTATCTCTTGCGGTGACTTGTCACTTAATTTGCAGGTTCCAGTACTTGGATTTTCTACGTTTACATTTTTTATTTCAGGTGCTCAAATAACTAAAAAATGATAAAAATGAATAAAAATACACCTCAAACGAATCGAGTTAACTTTGAATATTGGGGTTTTGATACTCTTTTGTTAGGTTGATTTTTGTGATTCCATTAGAGAAACTAGAGTTTTTCCTTGGAAAAAGGCTCCGAGACAACAAAGAAATCCATGCAAATGTAGAAAATAACAATGGAGGTAGATGTTGATGTCTTACAGTCAGAGGGTTGGTAGTCTTTTGGTATGGTCGTGAAGCTTGGTGTTTCAAGATGATTTTTTGGTTTTTTTTATTTAAGTAGAAAAATGTTTTGTGTTTCATTTGTCATTTTTGTTACGGGTATTTTAGTAAATTTATTCAAATTTAAATGTTATCTGCTTTTAGTGCTTTGTAGTAAAATATTATTAGACTTTTAGTACGGTGTAATGAATAAAAGTTTAGGGTGCCCGTATTTGCATCCATTTTGTATGAAGAAAGAAAGTGAACCAAATTTGAAATATTCTACAAACTACATATCTCGATTTAATATTTTATTTTAAAAGAAGAAATTTCTCAACAAGAATTTTCCAAGTAGGATCATCACACTCATAATTAACTACAAATATGACCGTTACTCAGACTCTCCACTAAACAAGACCGTAGCAAAAACTTCACAATATATATATATATATATATATATATATATATATATATATATATATATATATATATAGAGAGAGAGAGAGAGAGAGAGATAGATATCTCACGCCATCGTCCTTGTCATTCTTAAAACAATTACACAAAATCTCTCTTCACCTTTATTCTCTCTAACCAACAACCCAATTGCCGGAATCTTACATAAGTCCACCGTATCAAAAGCAAGCTTCAATGGGAATGATATCCTCACCGCCAGTGACCCACCAACATCACCGCACCCACAAATTCTTCCTCCTATTCAACTACATTCTCCTAGGTGCAGCCTCTAGCTGCATTTTTCTCACTCTCTCTCTCTCTCTCTCTCTCTCTGTCTCTTTCCTTTTCTAGCCGTATTCTCTCTCATCCTCCTCCAAATCGTCACCATTGCGGGCGGGATTGTCACACCCCGCATAATTCTGGCGTCGGCCACCACCAAAACTATGTCGGGCGTGAGTAAATAAATACCATTCTTAGCATGAGACAGATATGAGACATAAATAAAGCAGTCCATAAGATACATAATTGAATCAAACTCAAATGCTCATAAACAACTAAGCGATAAAAGATCCATCACATGCTAACTCCAATAATCCATTCTCCAATAATGATTAAATAAAATTTAAAATAATCCCAAAATAAATCCTCTAAACAACTTTGGAACCAAATGGCCCAATAAAACGCAAATGAAGTCTCATAATTAAATACGACTGGAAAAGAATGTCTAACTAAACTATGCCACAAAATGAATAACTCCAGTTGCACCTCCAAATGATAACTCCGATAAACTTATGCAGCTTCTCCAATCCTAATCTTGAAAAAGATTAGTCAATGCATGGGTCAGAGCGAAAGCCCAGAGCAAGAATACACACTACTCCCCTTAAATAGGATCCTTGAATCCAGATAGTAGCATTATACGCAATAAATATCACAATAAAATTGTTTAAATTAAGCGGGATAATTAAACGTGATAATTATAAATCACTAACTACCCACAGAAATCCCATTTATAAAGGCACACCAATATAATTTTAAATTTTCAAGTCCCACGATGTTAATTTAATTAAATTAACCATCTTTTATTATAGTTCTCACTTTTTATTAAAGTGTCACACTTCCCCTTGTCAATCTCCCTCTGACCCGTTTAAACTGTCGGCCTCGACACATGACAAGGTTACACACACGACACGACATAAATTGCCCTCTGGCCCGTTTAAACTATCGGCCCCGACACATTATGTCGCCACAAATTTTAATACTCGTTTTTATCTTAGGCATTAATTCTATATTTCTCAATTTATAATCACCCCACCCTTTTAATCGACGTGGGATCCTCAAAATACCCCTTAGTCCCATACCTAAGGGTCCCCAAGTTATCAATACATCCTAACCTATGTATAGGAGGATTTTCTAACATAAATCTTAACTTAGTCTCGTACTTAGACTACCGTAAGGACGACAAAGTAATAAAAATTAGCCCACCATCAAGATGATAAAAATGCAATAACCTACCATCACTAGTCCCATATCTAGAAGGCGTAAATCATAAAAGGTCTACCCGCTAGTCCCATACCTAGAAGGCATCCTAAAGTATAGGGAGAGAAAAATTAACCAACAACCCGTCGTCACAAAGGAAATATAATAATACCAAAAAGTCGCACAAATAAGCATAATTAATCAACGTATAAAAGTACGCATGATAGTTCAATTCAATTAAACCTTTAACTAAATTATCACAACATCAACAATACCTAAATAATCTCATTTAATTATTTTAAATTAAATATACCAAGTTTTCATCATATATACATCAAAACCCAAATTTTGTTATCTCTACATGTATTACATGAGTTATACGCACCCAAAAGTTATTTATTTTTAAACTAGGGTTTTTCTACATGCAACCTACACCAATAAAATCCAAAATCACTCATGAATCCTACGTACCCAAAGGGTTATGAATATTATTCAGATTAAAAGATTTTATATAAATATCCCCATAATTAGTGTCCATTTTTGCTAATTAAGTTACTAATTATTTTTAAGAAAACATGTAATTAAGTGTTTAGGAGACACTTAAAATGCATAATACTAAAGGAAAAGAATAGAGTATTCATGATTGTGAAGATCATGTTGAAAATCTGATTAGAAATCTGGATTCCTCGCGAAAAATTAGCGAACAAGTGTTCTTGAACTAATCTTGATTAAACCCCAAATAAGCCTTCAAATCTGGTGACGAAACCTTGATTATGTTGGAGGTTGATGATTATGGTTAAGAGGAAATATTTTTAGAAGTGTTCTCTGGTGAAAAACTTGAGAAAATTGATTATAAGAACTCCCCCCACTAATTAGAGTCATTATATAGTCATTATGAAACCTAATCCTAATAGAACTCTAATAAGATACAAACACTAAAAATTTTATTTCGGACGATCGGACTGTTGGAATTAGATGAAATTTTACAGAGAATTAGCTGAAGATGAGAGAAAGCTACAAAAAAAATTCAGCTAGATCGGACTGATTAATATTTTTTTTTTCTATACAAATTTATGCTTGGAGGACTCTTTGAGAGTTTTATGTTTTGAGGACTCTTCTATATATTAAAAATTCAATTAAAACTCCATTTTAATTCCAATTTCGAAACCGTTTGAAATTCTATTCTTCTAAAATCATAACCAACATATTTAGCCAATAAAAATTATTAAATTCAAAATTTATTTTTCTCGAATATTCTAATTAATTAATTAAATTAATTAATAAAAGCACGGGGTGTTACAGCGATATCCGGTATCACCGCGGCATCCTCGGGCGCGGGAAAATTGTACGTCGCGCATATGGTGGCCACCGTGTTGATCGTGATATTTTAAGGGTCCATGTTCGTGCTCATTTTTAACAGGACCCATGATTTTCTCAACAATTTGAAATCTTATGTGAGGGAAGAAGATCGTGTGATGATATTGAAATTGGCTGGGGGTCTGTGTGCTGTTATATTCTTTTTAGAGTGGGTTGTGTTGACCATTGCGTTTTTCTTGAAGTATTATGCGTATGTGGAACGTGGGTCTAGTGCTAAGGTACAAGTGGAGGGTACCAAGAACTGGACATGCCCATTCCAAGTCTAATTTAGATACATTGTTTTTGTTTGTTTATTTGTTGCAATTTCAAGTGGTATAATCATTTATATTGGTTTGGGGTGTATTGGAATATGATTTGTTTTGCTTTGTTTTCCAACTTGAATTTCATGTAGTTACTTTGTTTGGGTATTTTTCTATTATTCAAACAAACGCACATATTTTGTTTTGAATTCTAGGGAACGAATAATGGAAATGCAACTTTATTTTGGAACCTTCTGAAATTTCATTAAGCTAAGCATCTATGATCTCTCCACATGAGCATTCTGAAAAACCCTTTGAACACAACATGTATTCCCATTATGTGCACATTGTACACATAACACAGGTTAGACATGGTACATTATCACGAAACCGGAATATAGGACTCACATTAAGGGAGCAAAGATCCATTTTCACTTTGTTATTCGATATCGGTGTAGAAGAACTCAAATACAAAATATGTAATCCCCATATTATTTTAATTAAAAAGTGAATAATAATAAAACATGGAGAGTTAAATATGGGAAACTAATATTAACCAACAAAGTAAGTCATAAAGTATGACTTCTTGTTATGGTCGTGTGGTAAAAAAAACAAATGAAAATTAATCCGTTGTTAATTATTGAGCTTTTTTAATCTCATCGTATTTGCTCGTGTTTGGTCTGATTCTTGATTAAAGTTCAATTATGTTGCTTCCCTTGTGCATCCAATCTATACTAACTCGTCGAAGATGAAGAGCATTATCAAGAAAAATTAGGAAATAGTAATCAATTTTCTTTTATACTCCACGTACATATTTTGTTGTGTGCGCTAAGAAATGGAAATAACGCTATTGCTTTTTTTCTTAATGATGTATTATGAAGATATGATTGAAATGGTCTTTTGGTATTTCACTCGGAGAAAAAAGTATGGCATTGGTGTGTTTTAAGCCTATCAATTGTTAGAAATAGTACAAATGGGGTGAAAATATGAAGAGGGAACATAATATTTGTATATGTACTCTATTACAAAGGGACCTCAGCGGTGCGGGTGAGGCAATCTCCACTTTGACGACGATGAATGGATATGTTGAAGACGAGTTTCTAAAAAAAATTGATACAATATAAAGAGACTTGGTGAGAGAGACAGGAAAGAGACCATTGTTAATTGTGTTGAACATAGAAACTTACAAATTCTCCTCATTAAACAATTGAGATCAGTTTAGAGAAATTTGGTTCTTAGTGTAGAATTATAAGTAAAAAAATCATATTTTCTCCATATCTTTTATGTTAAGAGAAACATATAGAGAAAATGTAATTTTCTGTAGAGAAAAAGCAATTAACTATGAGGTTTCAGAAAATTACCATCCCATTGTAAAGACCAATGTGATAAGATAAACTTATAATATATTTTGGGTTAATTACACCTATCCTTAAACTTTACATCTTTGTCACTTCACCACCCGAACTTTCAATTTTTAGAGTTAACTCCCTCAATTTTGAAAACGACTTCAACTAACCCCCTATCGTTAATACCGTTAATTTTTTGAAAGAAAAGTGGATAATGTGCATGTTACATGAGGGAACATGAGAAATGAGGACATTTTCATCATAACATAACTTTTTTCGATTTAAAAATTTCAATAAAAATATTTCTAAAAATTAAGAAAATACTTTAAAACTACTTTAAAATTTTGGGAAATCCTAAAACAACTTTTCAAAAATATTTTGATACATTTTGAAATTACCAATATATATATATATATATATATATTTATTTAAAAATTCTGAAAAATTAAATAACAACATTTAAAAAATCTAGAAAATAAAAAAAATATATTTAAAAAGGGGGAAAAGGGAATCAACTTTAAAAAATCTCAAAATGGCAAAAAAAATTACATTTGATAAAAAATATTATAAATTGCAAAAAAAGACATTAAAAACTATGAAGAAATTCATAAAAAAATCTATGAAAAACCGAATAGTGTTTTTTAAAATTCTAGGAATAAAAAAAAAGAAACAAATCTGGGTTAATAATAAAAATAAGAGATAACTAAAACCTAAAAAAAAGGAAATCTACTACTACTAAACTAAAATACATTACAAAAAAATTAAAATTTTCAATACAAGAAGAAATTTGGGGAAACAAGAAGAATTTAGATTTTCATAAAATTAAAAAAATCCATTGAAAAATCTCTCAAACCCATGGACACCCTCAAATCCATAGACAAATCTTCAAATTCAAAAACATATTTTCACCCACATTAAACCCACTCCTGCCCAACCCCCAAATCTAAAAAAATATCCATTGAAACCCCATAAAAAAATCTCAAACCCACCTTCATTTAACACTCATAAAAAATTCTCACTTGATCTAAAAAATCCACAAAAAAAAACTTAAAACTTTACCCACCTCCATTGAAAATCTTCAAGAACTCAAAGCCGAGAGAAGGGAGTGAAACGAAATTACGACGAGAAAATTTTGGCAATTAAAATTGCCAAATTTGGCAAATTGGTATAAAATTGCATTCACCAATTAAAATTTGGTAAATCCTGATATGGTATACATTCACCCACATTACTTTTAATTCAATACGAGAAAAATTAGTTTGTAACTTTTCTCGTCTATGAAACAAACTCTGAATTCTGTAAACCCGGAACTTGTAATTTATGGGTATTTTTTAATTTATATCATATAGGTTGATAAGTTTTGATCTCATTTTCTTTGTTTAGATATGGGATTTGAAAGTTTAGCATATGTTACAATGGAGTGTGATGTGAATTTACCATGTAGTGTATGATTTGTAAATCTATGGCAATGCTTAGATGCATTATCATATGGTCATAGGTTCATTATTATTTTATTTTGATTCTAAGTTTCATTATCCTTACATACTCATTGCCCACATTCTCATTATTACTCTCTCTTTCTTTGCTTGTCCCATCTTATGAAAGTTTTATAGGGTCCATATGTTTCAATAAGGCGTGCTTACTCTTTTCCTTTCATCATATTATAAACATAGAAAATGTTATACACACCGGGTGGTAGTACCGGTACTGCTTTATTTGCTTGTATTTTGGCGTAGGTCCCGTCAGGGAATGCTGTAGGTCCCACATATGTACAATCAAATAAAGCGGTACCGGTACTAAATCGATACTACCACCCGAAAAGAGTATCACTACTCTATAAACATTACCCACGTTTATTCTTTAACCTCTGACATTAATGAACCTACGTGACAGCGATGTGTTCAGGTGTGTCATGGTGTTCCCTTTTTAATTTTTTTTCCTTGGGGTTTATTCAAATTGATTGGAAGATCTCAAATTTAAATAAGTAAAATGATTTAATTATGTATGTTTTCCCAAATAAAAGAAATGATAAGTGTCAGGTACATTCCTGTTAGGAAAAAAATTCTATCAAAACCCCTCAATGATAGCATAAACATAAAATCGAAGGAACCTGTAAGTTCCTGCCCCTGATTTTCTTTAAATGCAATCACGTGGATTTAATGTTGTATTGATTTTTTTCAAGTTAATACCTTCATTTTTATTGCATATATTAAATACATTACATAAATGGTATCTGCTCAATTCGAATCATGGAAGCTCCTCTTCACAAGATACAATTAATGATAATGATTATTTGTCCTCCCTCTTGATTTTTGGATTAAAAAATTAGTTCAATAATGAATCAACTGAATTCAATTTAAATGTTCATTTTCTTTACCTTCATGTTAATGTCCACTCAACAATTTAATTCGAATGTACATACTCTGCACCTTCATGTTCGTGTTCATTCAACACAATAATCTTATTATAACGACAATGGTAGGACAATCTTGAAGTTGAATATAGCTTTATAGGTGATAAAACTGTGGAGGGATTTTTTGAAGGTAATTTGTCCAAAATTCTATCCAGACTAATCTAAAACTTAACCCAAAGGTATAATTACCCATGGGGTCTAATCCAAAGCTTTGAAATCACATCTTCGGAACTCCCTATGACCCTAGAGTCCCATACAAATGATAATGTCTCACTACGCAAAATAAGATACATCGGTTAATTATTTTACTTGTAACCGCACATAACCATTTCTCACATAATTAATTCTACTAATTAATTATTTTATAAACCATGATTATAATATCATAAAACATGCAAGTTTAAATGTCAAATAAATTATCCATTTATTATTATCCTTTCACATATGTAATAATTATTCCCATTTATTAATTAATTCTGAGAGTATGTGTGCTCGAAAATGAGACAGACGAAAGATACCCAAATAAAATATCTTGTCAAATTGTGACAAGGTTATCTTTACAAGTTCTAGTTAGGATATAAAATATAAGTCCTACGGTCTATATGATAAATTTTTTACCAAAATAGATGACACCAAATTATATCATCAAGATTTAGGTGACTTAATCTAAGTGCGAAAAGATAAACAATATAGCACAACAATTGGAAAAATTCTCGAGCCGACATAAGGATAAATGTACTATGGTAGAGTTTTACAACTAAAATAAATATACTTACAAACCTCACGATGCTATAACAGACCCGACACTCTTTCCCACCATAACCTCCGTAGAAAGTGACAACGGTTGGAGAACGCTATAAAAACATGATTGATTTTGGTCTGCAACCAATGCCATCAAGTCCTCATGCCAAAACAATCATATTCAAAGTAGAATAAACTTCTTCGTTTTGAGGTTGAAGAGAACTATGTGTTCCACTGCTTGGAATAGAGGTGAGAAGCCTCCTTGGAGTTTAGTACCACATTCTAGGTGTGTGATGACCTAAGGCGAAAATATTTTCCAAAAATTATGGCTCAACTCACAAAATATATCTTTGAGATATATAAAATATAAAAATGACACAATAAGAAATTAGAAATAAATTTGTTCGAGGTTGTGATAAGATTTTTAAGTAAACAAGTTTACTTCAAAATATTTATATATTTCAAAAGTATTTACACTTAAATTATCTCAAGAATATATAGAAGAGAAAAACACGACTTAAAACTTAGATGAATACAAGATTCAAAAAGAAGTTTTTATCAAAAGATTTTTCTCTCCTCAAATAATTCTTATAGCAAAAAAGATTTAGCCAATATATTTTGTTCACAAAGAAATCATAAAATCACACCTCCACTCTTTTTCAAAATGAAGTCTTACCCACTTACATATACTCACCCTAAAAGTAGGTAAGTAGACTTGACTAGTGCAAAAGTAGAAAAGATATGGAAAGATATTTACTTTACACGAGTACCAAAAAAGATGTGCACAATCTTAGTTTAAAATGTAACGTGTGTCGCCATGTGGTGCCGAAAGGTCGCTGCAGTGAGCGATTTCATCACCGCGGCGAACTTGAAGCAATCCAGGTCGCATAATAGTTCAGAATTTTTTAACGAGCACATATCTCTGGAGTTTTACTGCAGTGAACTTTTATGTCGTTGTTGCGAAGATGCCTAGGGAGTAAAAGGCAAGCCAAATAAAAAAATCTCATAACAAGTCACGATCAACAAGACACTTGTCGCTACAGCGACAGAAAGCATCACCGTGGTGAAGGTCTCCTATAATAGACCTTAGCAGCCTTTAGAAAATTCAATTTCTAAAAATTTTAAAATAAATTTTCATTATATTTCAAAAATAAGTCCTACGATCCATATCAACATAAACACACACACACACAAAGTATTTTCTAATAAAGAGAACATATGAGAGTAAAATGTGTGTATGTCCATTTACCTTCCTAATAATGCTATAAAAAAGGATACGCATGCAGGTGAGGATTTCCGTTAAATGATTTGCATGACACTTTACCGGAATGACCTCAAGGACAATACTCAAAGTATATTTAGTCAACGGACTAAGATAATCTAGTCTTATTGGGTCTCATGAGTAAAATGCATACTCTTACAATCGGCCCATTTGTCCATTCCGTGACAAAATACACAAAAATGAAGATTATATGTATTATAGAGAAGTATAGTAACCTATGACATATAAACACAAGCCCGACCAAAGGCAAAGATATCCCTATACTACTATTCCTTCCATTTGTAGAAGAATACCTTGAAAGTTTTCCACCCCTTAATCTATCATTCAATCTAATACAAGATATAGGTGTATGATGGAGAGTTAATAGAAAATATATGATGAATAAGATATGAAATTGATTCACCATTCAAGGTTTGTGTACAAGTTCTAGAAGTGGCAGTGTCTTAATGTTATAGGCTATATTGATATAGGTATTACATTTATTAGATATATACACCATGTTCATTTAGTTTGTCATGAAATAAATCAAGATATGTTCTTAATTAGAACTCCCCCTTAATCTAAACATTCTCCCCCATTTTGTCAGGAATTGCCAAAGGTATAGAAACATCATATTAAACAAGTGTGTTAAGAATAACCATATAGTGAGTTATGTCAATCAAAATTAAATAAATATAGTGTATGGAATTCAAGGAATCTAGTCCATATTTCATGAATAGATATACCAAAATAACATAATCTAGCTAGAGCATGTAAACACCAATACGAGCCAAAGTGTACTAAAAGTGGAAAGAGTGAAGCAGGTGTGCAAGTTGAAGAATATAAAGCATGGGTTAATAGGCAATAAAATAAGTGAGTGAATAATAAGCCTACATAATCCATGATGTGGCAAATAAAAGCACAAAATCATATAATGAGTTGAGTATCACAAAGAGATAATCATGATAAGCCGTTGATGTTGATGGAAACTCATATTATATGTCAAATGACATACAAATGTCAAAGATATACCACCAACACACTAAAATACATATCTAAAAAAATATGTTCAAATATGAAATCATCAATTCTGACATCAATACTCTCCATTAAAAGTCATCACTATAGTTTGAATCCTCCAAGCGTGTCTTGAGGTGTCTTTTCTTACCCTCTTGACACGTTTGTTGTGTGATCATATTACCTGCTTGGTTTTATCCTCGCTTAATGAAATAAGTTTAGCTCGTGATGGAAAAAGTAGATGAGTCTCCACTTCTCAAAATCGTGGTGTGGTCACATATTAAGCAACTCATTGTAATGCTCCCAACATCTATCGAAAGGCTCATTTTTGAGTTGTCTAAACGTTTGAATTTGAGCTTTATCGAAATTGGTTCGATGTGGGGGAAAGAATTTTTGGAGAAACTTTGCTTACATATCCCTCCACATTCCAATCGAGTTTGGTGCCAAAGACCATAGATAAGTCTTTTCCTTATCCTTCATCGAGAAGGGAAAAAGTTTGAGGCGAATGACTCTGCAGTGCAAGTTTGATCGATTAAGGTCTCCCACGCCTCCTTGAACTCTCTAATGTGGACGTAGGTTTTTTTTACTCCATACCATGGAATATATGGAGGATTTGAATCTTCCCATATCTAAAATGAAACTTCCATGCATTATACGGGAATATAATGCATCTCGGAGTGACGTTTCGCTCGGGATATAAGAAGTCTCTTATAGGGCGGTATGGTAACTCACCCTCACCCGTACCATAACTCGCATCATCTGACATCTTGCTCTCTCTTAATGACTCAATATCCTTATCAAATGCCCTAAACGTGTGACTCGTGATGGAGTTGGGCAGTGAAGGAGGTGGAACCCAGAAATTTGGAGCCTTTGGGGTACGTGGGCAATCGAAGTTAAGCTTTATCGTAGGATTACAATGTACTCTAGGGAAGATGTGATGGGAGGAGTGTTTTTCATTTAAGGACGGAGAGAATATGATTTATTTTTAGAATTAATGTCAAATTATGGGATTAAATCGACATAACTTAGTAAATACCTAGTCCCCGGCAACGACACCAAAAACTTGACGTGACTAAATAAATGTCTCTCTAATGCGTGTGATAACGGTTCAATCATAAATCGATCGCTCAAGTAATAATTCGATAAACTAGGTGTCGAACTCAGGGACAAAGATGAATGCTCGTGACGATTATTAAGTAAGCAGATTAACCCTAACGATTGACTCGCGAAATAGGAAGAAAAGATGATTGTGATGGGACTATGTATTACTACTACGATAGAAATAAAATCCTATCTAAATTAACTACGCATGCAAGACTTAAAAAATTACGGATTTATTGATATGAAAGACAGATAAGGTAGGAATACAATCCCCCAACCCCTAGTAATTTCACCAGATACAAAACTATTCGAGAATTAAATACTTAAATCAAACGAAGACTTTATTTATTTTAAATATTACATATTTGAAGGAGTGAACCTGCACAGTACGTAATCAAGAATGAAAATAAAATAAGTGACGAAATCATCAACATGCGCGTCGCATTCTTAAACACTCCGATTACCTAGGTCAAACAGAGTTAAAAGTCCTATGACGGTAGCATTAACAAAATGACACATTTTTAATTAATTATTCAACTCAAGAATTTATTTTTATATCCATGCGAACTAATTAGGATTGGGTTCATACATTCCAACCCTTGGAAACCTAGCTGTACATGATGTTACTAGTGAAAGACATAATTTTAATGTTGCATGTGAATTTATTCATTATTAAAACGTATCTAAGTATGCAAGGATGACTAAACAATGAAAGAAATTCAGAAAAATAATTAAGGACAAACATTAAAGGAGAGAAAGGCAACTTATATTGATTATTGCATGAAAAGAATCCACAAAGCATAAACTTGGTGCCAAAATAATCTCTTAGGTTCCTCTTTTTCGCCCCTCAAAACTAGGTTAAAGAAAAGTTAGATATGACTAATGTTGGTTTACAACTCAATGAACACGTTTTTACAAGAGTCCTAAACTCATAGAACCCTAGGTAAATTTTCAGAATAAATGAAAATTTTGCATTCAGGTAAGCCGAACCGGTTCTAGTGTGGAGGCGAGCTGGTTTGCTAGTCAATTATTTGAAACTCCTCTTTTGCCCCTGAATTTTCTTCTTGACTTCAAACGCACATAGCTTCTTCACTAATACTCGGATTGAGGTGCCGTTTTTTCCAATATTCTTGTGACTTCAAGATATTCAACTTTCCACTAGGCCCCACTTACGGACTACGGCTGCAAAATTATTCAAATGCCCTTCCACTCCCTTTCCTTGGTTTCTTTCACTATTTTGGTTTCTCTCCCGCATTAACTTGCATGAAATACCTGTAAAACACATGAGAAATACACAAAATAAGAATAACCGCCAAAGAGGGTTAGTAGCATAAATATGAGATAAATACAAGTTAATTCTGATGCATGGGATCCTAAAATAATCGAAATTAAGGGCATAAATATGAAATATTTACGCCGAATCATATATGTTATGCTTTGATGCCACTTGAAAGGGATTGTTCACTGGAAAATTCCAAATTTTAAATTTTTTCAAATTAATTTTCTCTTTTTAAAACATGACTTCAATTCGAGTTCAATATGAGTTCAATTTATACAAACCAATTTAAATAAACTTAATTCAAGATTAACATGAATTTTGTAAATTTAATAATTCCAACTTAAATTAAAGTAAACTAAATTACCTAATTTAATTAAGCCCTAATTACACATTTTTGTGATTAAACTAATTTTATCTTGTTAAACCTAAGCATGCATATAAATGTGAATTTGCAAGATAAAATACACAATCACAACGCCGCGATGTACGAGGAAAACCCACAATGAGAAAAAACTCAGACGGCCTAGCCACAAGTCCACTAAATATGGATTTACTACAAGGGCATGATAAAATACTTACTCAACGACTTGACGCCCTCGTAATCCTTGATGCTTTTCGTTCCTTCCACCTCTGCTCAGTGACAATATAGGAGTCCACCTACGTCTTGGAGTCTACCGATGGGTCAATACTATCATCAAACATGCGGAGTCCACTGTATGTAGACCAATGAACATGGAATCCTCCATAAAAAATAATCTCAATAATGTCGAGAATAATAAACTCGGTGCCAAAAAACTAATCTAAAACATATATCATGTTGAAGCTTGGATCATAAAATAATTTGGGTGTAAACTTGGTTTTGTTTTGGAAAATTAATCATTAAAGATTAACAAAACTCAAGGGAGTTTTTGGAGGAATATTTTCCATCTCAAAGAACGGTAAAATTCATCTGAAAAACTACATTCTCACACTATATAAATGGATGGGAAAAAGTATTGGGAGGTTAAGAGAAAACTGCGTGAAAAAACTGTCATTTTTTTCAAAAACTTCTTCGGTCGTTCGAACGACATCCAGTCTCGTTCGAACGACATTTCAAACGAGATATCAGCAGAAGCAAAAAATGACCTCGTTAGATATCTCTTTCCAACGATCACAATGTCTCGTTTGAATGAGTTGGGAAAGTCATTTTAACGATTGGGAAAATCAATAATTTTTTCTTGAAAAAATATAAAGTATTTAAAAATATTTTAGCAAAAATTTTAACACCTAATAATAAATTTCTAAGGCTTAACATGATATAAGCATTGATACCTGAGATATCCTTGGGTTGTTGATGATAAAAACTTAGCACGAAACATGACATAGGATGTGATCACTTCGACTTGGCCGCTAGGTCTTCAATAAAAAATATCATAAGCTTGAAAGGCCATAAACTCAACTTCTATCATATGACTCAAATAGTATTGTCTGGAATTAATCCAACACATACAAATTAACTCAATTGGAAATTTTTCCTTACACGAGGAGTAGGCATAAGAATCTTATGAGGAATGAGAGGTGTATGCCAAGAAATATGAATGGCTTACCTAGGAATGCACCAAGAAAGAGGATGGAGGTTGAAGTTCCTCAAAATAAGTTTATGAAGAGAGAGGTTGTCTTTGTTTCCCCCATTAATTCATGAGATGGAACACCCATCACTATTTAGGAGATAGTTTGCAATGATGCCTAGGATCTTGTTTATGTTAGGTCCCCTCCTAGATATTCTAGATTTGTTTGGGACTAAATCATTGTGGTTGAGCACTTGAAAGTCATAATTGAATCATTTTTCATGTTTTGGTGAGTCGTTCATGCATTTTTATATATGGTATGTTCCTTGCTTAACATGTTGTAAATACATGCATTATTATTTTATAAAAATTTAAAAAGATTTTTCACTTTGTTTATTTTTGTGATTATATGATTAAATCCTTTGATTTATATGATTTTATGATTTTAATTAATTTGAATGGTGATTTAAATATGGATTTTTAACCATTTTAATTATAAATGTTGATAACGTCAACGTTTATGTTAGCATTCATTTAAAAAATCGTGATTGTTAACTTTTGTGAAAATATTTGGTGTTGATTTCACACTAACTGGGCACTTGCATATCACTCGATGTGTATGCCCAAAGTAATGTGATTTTTTCTTTTAGTGCTTGACTTCATCATGATAAAATCTTGAGATCTCGTATTGGTTTTAAATGTTTTTGTGGTCTATGTGTAAGATTTTTGTGTTTCATACTTGTAGGAGTTGAAAAGAGACCATTTTATATGCATTGATAAGTGCTACCATTAGAGTAATTACACCCAATTTTGAATTCAAGTATCACTGGATATGTGCTATCCAGGTGTGTGAAAAGTCAATCAATGGAAAAAGCCAAAATTGTTGGAAAGAGCCATAAGCCAATAATTTAAATGAGCATTAAAAATAAGATAGGTCCATAGCTTTTCAAATGAAAATTGCTATCTTAGTTTGGCATTGAAAAAATTTATAAACAAAATATGCTTAAGGGAGAAAAATGGTTAGAAACTACAATTTGATAACATCGTGAAAGGATTTTAATGTAATGATAAAATTAAGCATCATTTTTAGTTTTCTGATGACTTGGTTATATGTATTCATTTGATCTCGTAAAACTATATTTGTCACGAATCATGCCTTAATTGAAATACAAAGTTGCCTGAAATGATTTCATAAGAATTTTGATCCTTATATGTTGAATTGATTAATATGTGAAGTGAATGTGTTCTTAACCTATTTATTAATCAAGATTCAAAGGATTTTTTTTGTCAAATCTAATTTATGATCTATGCTTAATCACTATCACACTTTTTTATTTTAGGGTTTACATATGTATATATGAGCAATGTGCAAATAATGCTTACATGGTTGTACCAAATTCTAATTTTTAATTGTAATTAAAATTAAATGAAGTGAGAAATTGACCAATTTTAATTCATGCACTGATTAAACATAGGTTGTGAATCATTAAACCAATTTTATCTTGCCTAAAACATGCATCTAGGTGAATAGAAAGAGTAAAACGAACTAATCACATAACGTCGTGATGTATGAGGAAAACCCATAATGGAAAAAATCTCGGATGGCCTAGTATACTCAAATTAACTATGATATGGAATATATATAGGAGTAACAAACATAATTACTTCACTGACTCGACACCTTAAAGCATGATGCACTCTTCACTACTTAAACCTTCTTCATGGCAACACCGCAGGAATCCACCAACGGTTTTCACAATGCGATCCTCACGTGTCTCGGTGTTCATCGATCTCTATCTAACACTCGTCACTGCGTTCACATGAAATCCACTATGCCAAACAGTACTCTAACAATGTAGAGTTAAAAATCTTAGTGATCAGAGTATGAGACCTCAAACTAAGATATTGTTTCGAAGCTTGGATCTCATAAGTAAATGGGGTTAAAGAGGATTTTTATATGCACCTGAAAAACTATTTTTGAAACCCTTGTAGTTAAAATTACTGTACTAGCCCTTGTATGTATAGAAAATGTGAAAAGGCGGTGCCACAAAATATGAGTCATCTTGTTCGAATGAAAACATGATTCCGTTCGAATGAGATAGGCCTGATCATTTGAACGAAGTAAACTCATTCGAATAAGATAGCCAAATACGTTTGAATGGGGATCAAATGTCCTTCTAACAAATACATTATGCCTAGCCATAAAGGTCTCGCTCGATGCCCGTAGGAACCTCATTAGAACAAAAACCTCATACTCATTAAAACGAGATGCAAAAATCATTCAAATGAAGCTATAAACTTATTCAAATGAAACCATAGTTCGTTTGAATAATTTTTTGAAACAAAAAATATTTTCTTAATGTAAGGACAAAATTTCCAATTGAGTCCCTTGTATGCTTTTGACTTATTCTCGATAGAAAATATGTTTTTGAGTCATATATAGTTTTTTATTTATCACGATTCCTTACACTCTATGACGATAGAGCTTATTGAAGACGTTACGGCCAAGCTTCAAAGATTAATTATGCTGAGATTTTATTGATGCACGTTTCACATCTTCATTACACTCCGAGATCACTCAAGTATGAATGTGTAATGTTAATGGAACTCGAAATTTATTCAAAATGTTTTAAGATTTTAGTTTATTAAAGAAATGTTTTTAAAATATTTTAAAGTGTTTTAAAAGGATTAAAGTTAGTTTATTCTAAGATAAAGATGGTTTAGAGTTGTGTTAAAAACAAACTCACATTTACAGTGGTTCAAATGACATTGACAGTCGTTCAAACGAGATTCTATTATCGTTTGAACGACATGGATATCTCGTTCGAGCGATGTGCTTAAGTCGTTCGAACAAGCCACTGCCTCAACATTTTTATTTAAGGCCAATTTTCTCAGAATTTCGTAAGAATGCAGTCCAAAAAAATTCAGTATACGAACAATACCTTTTCTGCACAAGTTTTCTATGTTTTTCCAAAGCCTAAAACATCCTTAGATGTTTCAAAGATTCGAGCTTTCATCATCATATGCAAAAGTGATATTTGGTTGCACCATTGGAGTAGTCCTACACTTTGAACATCATTGGGTTTGCGGTGAAGAAGCGAAGGAGTTCGTTTTAAACATCGTAGACATTTGCAAGATGCATTAGTAGACATTAAGGTAATTGTGTATGCAAGTGTTGTGGATAGGTAATGTGGAAGGATTTGCATGGGCGCTGTGGAGGAGTAGTTGAAGATTCAGAGAAGCTTTAAGACTTGTGGGGACCGAGACATTGAGTGAGACTATCTTTGTACTTTGTAATACCACATCATAGTGATTGTCTGGCTTGGGTCATCCGAGGTTTTTTCCCTTAGAGGTTTCCTCATACATCCGGCATCGATTTTTGTGAGCTTACTTTATTTTAATTGCATTAATCACTAGATGCATATTTAGGATTAATCAAGATAAAATTTGGTTAAGTTAAAATTTGTTCACAACTTGGTGCGGTTCAAAATTTGAAAAAGAGTTTTTAAAAAAGAAAGTTGGTTTTTTTCATCCTTAAAACACACTCGAAAGAAAAAGTGGCCTACAAATTGGTATCAGATCTAGAAATATTTTTTTAATTGTGATTTGATCCCTTATGTTTTTCAGGATGAATTTTGGAGGTTTTGAAAGTATTTGTGATCCTATTTTTTATGGCACAAATTATGTTTATTGGAAAATTCAAATGAGAAATGCTTTGAAATCAACTGATTAGTGTGTGTAGTTAACGCTAGAAAAGGGTTGGAATCCACTGGTTACACGAAAGGGTGATGCCACTACACTAAAACCCGTTGAGTCATGGACCAAAGACGAACACAGACTTGCACTTTACTACTCTAAAGGTATTCACGTAATTATCTCACATGTCACACCGAGAGAGTATAATAGAATCATGACTTGTGAAGCTTCAAAAGAGGCTTGGGATACTCTTTCACTTACTCATGAGGGCATTAGCACAGTTCAGGCGTCTAAGCTACAAAACCTCCCTAAACAGTTTAAGATGATTAAGATGTTAGAGAATCAGTCATTTGCTGAGCTTTATGCTAGGTTATCTAATATTGTCAACTCGTCATTTAAATTAGGAGAGAATATTCCCTACAATCGTGTGATAAAGAAAATTTTGAGATTTTTTCCAAGTAGGATTAATGCGAAAGTGACCGTTTAAAACTCCTTAGGTATGCTTGAATCGACAAAACTTGAAGAGATTTTAGGTGACATACAAACCTATGAACTCGATATGTTCACCTTCAAGAAAGTGCCAAGAAAAAAAAGGGAATATCTTTGAAATCCCGAAAAGGGCATTGCTTTCTTGGCATGTCTTGTTAGAGACGACGATAAATATTCCCATGAAAATTCTCATGTGCATGACACTTTCGAGGCCATTGAATGACAAGTAAGTGAGGGTAAAGCTAGTGATGATGAGGAGATCGATGTAGGGGATTTGCAAGTTGCCTTTAGAGAGTTGTATAATGAAGCAGTAATGGTGAAAAAGGCAAACTCGAAATTGCAAGCTAGGTTGAATGAGCGTGCCGTAGAAAATAAAGATGATTTAGTTGAGGATCTTAGGGCATGAAAAAATACGCTTAGGGAGAAGTTAGAGTATGTTGAAAAGGAGAGAGGTAGCCTACATGGTTTGATGGAGGCTTTAAAAAAAGTGGTGTTAGAGTTTTAGGAGTCTAGGATTGTGCTTGAGTCAGATTGGTGAGTTAGATGAGAGATTGAGAGACTCGAGTAAGGTGAGGTTTGACTTAAAATATAGGTCAGGGAAATTGGATAGGATGTTAGGCACCGTCCAAGTCAAGGGAAATAGGTACGATGATCATGTTGTTATTATTCCAAAAGTCAATATCAATCGTGTAAAAGAGCCCACTAGGAACATGAGGAGAGGTCGACATTTTGGTAATCATTCCCATCGTGTTTACATGTGTTCCCATTGTGGTAGGAAAGGTCACCTTAGACATTTTTTCTATGACCTTAGGACTGCTCCTAGAAAGTTTAAAAATAAAGTAGTTTCGATCCCCCCCCCCCCCAATGCATAATTTCACACCTACTTGGGTTAGAAAATCTAACTTAGTGTCTTTAGGAATCAAAGTTCATGGTTCTCATTTTGTTGCACTTGATTCTTCCCATGCTAGATCTAAAGGATGATTGTCTTTGCCATACGCTAGTCTTTGCATCATGATTCATATCTTGCTAGCATTATAACTTGTGTGTATTTTGTATTATATTTATCATTTGTTGAGTCTTATTTGAAAAATATAAAAAGATTTTTGAGAAAAAATACAAAAAGACTTTATTTTTGGGTAAAAAATATTTTTAGAAAAATACAAAAGATTTTCAATTTATTTTTGTGTCGTGAGTGTTTCATGTTTGATGTGGCATATTAGTGTGCTCGGAACCCCCTTCATATCATTATCTATGTGGCTCGGACATTTAATCATAATATTTGATGCTTAGAATGATCTTAATCATTTTATTATGGGTTTGTTTTGAAGTTGATATGCATATGAATGTGACTTTGTATATATGCCATATTTGCACACATGCACGAATTTATATGAATGTTTGACATATCACGTATATTTGAGTTAGGTGAGACATTCTAATATGAATTTTGTCATCTATGCATAAGTAAACTTAGTATGAGATGTGCATGTAAGAACGGTTTACGGTGAGGATTAAATTGAAAAATAATGAGTGTTCATGGGAAAGGGCTGCGAGAGTACAAAATTAACTCGTTGTGAAAGTCACCGTTTAAAAGAGCCTAAAAGAAAAAATAAAGGCAGTAAAAAGAAACTTATGGCAAAAAATCAGGCTTGTAGGATTTCTCTAAGTTGAGAAAAATAGACCTCAAAAGAACTTAAAAACGAATAAATATTTTTGAGGGAGTTTGGATGGAAAAATTAAACGGGTTTACAACATGAATCCTTATGTTGAAACTTTTCATCATGACGCTATTGTTGGTAAAATCGTCGATATTTCGAATTTTTTGTTCATGTTTGATTGTTTAGTTCATTTATCTCTCCTTATTAATTATCACATATGGATAAAATCAAAGTTTGTTGACATATTTCTATCAATTAAAGCTTCTTGAACATTTCAATGTGTTGGATTTATGATTCATTTGTTGTAGCTCATAACCATTCACTCAATATACATGTTTGAGCACATTGATTCTATGTTGGCATGAAACGCACATTATTTTCTTATTTTTTGTTTTCTGTTTTGTGTCTGTTCTACTTTTTTGAGCTCCTTCCCATTAGTTTTTTCAGGAAATTTTTTCATTGGGCGAAACTTTAAGATTTTCAGCACTAGAATTGATATTTTTACATGTCATTCAAATGATATAAAGTTTTTGTTTGAGCAACTTGCCTATGTCGTTCAAACGACAGGGAGAAATCTTTCGAGCGACCATTTGAGGATTTTTGGGTTATTCTGTTTTAGTACTTGATGCATACTATTATATTATTTTTGGTAATACTGGTTGCTTCTGATCAGTTTATGCAGTCCACATTGATAAATTTGATTATTATGCTGTATTGTGTTGGTTTAATCTCATCTTTTATGATTTCACTAATTTTTCACATGTGATTAATGTTTTTTAGCTACATATTTGATATTAATTGATTATAATTAGCAAGTTGTTTTTGTTAATCTAGAGATATTTCATTGATCATTAATATTGTAGATTTGCTTATTTGTTTATCCTTTCACTAATTGTCTATTTGAGACAAAAGGGGGAGGGATGTATGTGATGTAGAGGGAGTATGTGATGTAGGGGGAGACTTTGTTTGATGAGCACACATCTTTTATATTATTTGTTCCTTCGTTCTTCACTGGTTATTTGTTTGTTTCATGTGTATAGGTATGCTTGAAGAGAGATTCGTGATTTCAAGTCTACATCACATTCAGACAGTTCATGCTTGCCAGACCATCATTTACTAGTCTTGTACGATAATTTTT
This sequence comes from Sambucus nigra, assembly GCA_949130495.1. Lineage (NCBI taxonomy): Eukaryota > Viridiplantae > Streptophyta > Magnoliopsida > Dipsacales > Adoxaceae > Sambucus > Sambucus nigra. The sequence continues at coordinate 299,765,631 of OX422207.1, read as the reverse complement.
TATTTTGGATTTTTGGAATGGTATTTAGGCGTAATACGGCTTGACGGTCCAACCTCGGCATTTCACTGTTGAGTTTTTGTCCCAAAATAGTCAAAGGGGGAGATTTGTAAGGACAAATTTCCAATGGAGTCCCTTGTATGTTTTTTACTTATTCTCGAAAAAAAATGTCTTTGAGTCATAGAGAGTTTTTTTATTTTTCACGATCCCACACAGTCTATGACGATAGAGCTTACTGAAGATGTTGCGGCCAAAGTTCAAAGATGAATTATGTCGAGATTCTATTGGTGAACATTTCACGTCTTCATTGCATTTCGAGATCACTCGGGTATGAATGCATATTGTTAATGGAACTTGAAATTTATTTTAAAATGAATAAGGATGTTATTTATCAAAGAAATATTTTTAAAATGTTCTTAAAGTGATTTAAAAGGATTAAACTTCATTTATTTTGAGATAAATATGGTTTAGAGTTGTGTTAAAATCAAATTCAGACATACAGTGGTTCGAACAATGTTGAGAGTCGTTGAATTGAGATTCCATTATCGTTCAAACGACATGGATATCTCGTTCGAGCGATGTGATTAAGTCATTCGAATGAGTCACAGCCTCAACGTTTGTATTGAAGGCGTGTTTTCTCAGAATTTTGTAAGAGTGCAGTCTAAAAAAATTCAGTATACGTACAATACATTTTCTGAACAAGTTTTTTAAGGTTTTCCAAAGCTTAAAACATCCTTAGAAGTTTTAAAGATCCGATCTTTCATCATCATAGGCAAAAGTGATCTTTGGTTGCACCATTGGATTTGTTCTACACTTTGAACATCATTGGTTTGGAGGTAAAGAAGAGAAGGAGTTTGTGTTCAACATCATAGACATTTCCATTCTACATCAGTGGACACCGAGGCATTCGTGGACACGAGTGTTGTGGACAGGTAACACGAAAGGATTCACGTGGGCACTATGGAGAAATGGTTGAAGATGCAGAGAAGCTTCAAGACTTATGGGGATCGAGTTGTTGAGTAAGACTATATTTTTACTTTGTAATACAACAACATAGTGATTGTCTAGCTTGGGTGGTCTAAGGTTTTTTCCCTTAGTGATTTCCTCGTATATATGGTGTCGACTTTTGTGAGGTTACTTTAATTTACTTGCTTTAATCACTAGATGCATGTTTAGGAATAATCAAGATAAAATTTGGTTAAGTTAAAATTGGTTGACAACTTGGTGTGGTTTAATATTTGAAAATGAGTTTTTTAAAAAGAAATTTGGATTTTGTCATCCTTAAAACACGCTCGAAAGAAAAGGGGGCCTACACTTAAAAAATACTTTTTCAAAAAAAGCCTCATTAAAAAATTAACAACCAAACTAATGAAACCCATGTATTAACATAATATACCTTTCTTAAGATCCCAAGGTCGATGATGAAACCATGGTTCAACTTCATGTCACTTTAACTCGGGTTGCTTCGTGTCTTCAATACATCATATGCTTAAAGGTATAAACTGACAAACAACCTAACTTATGACTCAAATGGTTTTGTCCGAATGGAATAACGCCAATATTAGAAATTTATAATTTACCATTACAGTCTTGACACATGGATGAAATTTGTCCTTACGATACTTGTGTGTGTGAGTTTTTATTTTTTCTGCATTTATCTCAAAATTGTGATTTCAAGTCAAAATGAATGAATTTACCTATACATGCATTTATTCATACCATATTTTTTGAGAGTTTGGGTTTTGGATTCACACTTAGTACTTTATGTACTATTATTTCCCTGATAATGCATATTTGATGAAACCGTTTTCATGGCTAAAACACAATAGTACGCAGGACCCATGCCACGGAAGACTACCCCCATGCAATACGGGTGTCGGCACTAGAAATAGGGTTCTTTGTTTTAGATGCTCATTTCATTTCAAAAACCTCCCATAGCATATTTGGGTTTCTTTTGAGTCTTTGCTACATTTAATCCATGTTCCCCATTGATTCATCTTTAGTATTATTTACAATTCGGTTATCGTATGTTTATTGTTTATATTTTACTTCAGATTGCATGATATGATTTTTCACTCAATTTTTACATTTGATTTATATTGTACTCTTTATCCTTTGTTTATTCCTGAACACAAAAGGGGAGAAGATTAGAGTAAGGGGGTAGGGATTTCATGGGAATTTTGAGCATCAAATTTTAATTATTTATATATTCTCTATGAATTTGAAACGCGTGTTTAAGTATGAAGATTTAAGCTTCAATGCAACAAATCTTTACAAGTGAAAATATTTCTTAAGAAGTAATGTATTTTTCCTTTTGGGGTTTAGGTATTTTGCATTAGATCTTGACGGCCTAGTTTTAGTTTTGGTTTCGTCTCGGAATAGCCAAAGGGGGAAATTTATAAGGACACTATTTGTAAGGATTGTAATGTAAATTAAAATAATTGTATTATTGTCTTTATTTTGTAGGACAATATCGTTTGAGTCATAGGTTAGGTTGTTTATATTTTTACCCTTGAGTCTATGCATTGAAGACTTGAAGAGGACCTCAAAAAGCGACATTAATTTCATGTCGAGTTTACGTCTTCATCTTTGGGATCCTTGTAAAAGGTATAAAAGTTTTATTATGTTGATCCCTATATTTTTTGGGGTGTTTGTATTTCTGTATTGAGGTAATTATTCGAACACGTTTTTATAAGAATTTTTTTTGGATTAAAGTCTTTCGAACGATATGCATCTTTCATTCTAATGAGATATTCCATCTCATTGGAATGAGTTTGTTTCCTAGTTTGAATGAGATTAGCTTTTCATTCAAATAAGGATTACCAAGATTGAAACTAGTGTTGATAATATCAGATAAACATGTATAAAACTCATCAAAACACTCAGTCTCAAGCATATTAATTGTTTCAAATTGAGTAGTTACATTTTGCCATTTAGACTCTTTGATCGCATTCGTGCCTTCATGGGTAAGTTGTAAAACATCCCACTCTTCTTTTGACATGGTGCACGCCATAATACATCGTAACTCCTCAGGAGTGATGGCACTAGAAATTCACTCAGCCCTCGTGAATTAAAAGTTCTCCATTTAAACTCATCCTCGGTCCAGTCTGACACGGGCTTAAGATTGGTGACATTATTAGCCTTGATAGTGGGAGGAGTCCAACCTCTTCAAAAACAACCCAAACTCGCTCATTAATTTCTTTTAACTATAATTTCATACGGGCTTTCCAATAGGCATAATTAGACCCGTAAAAAAGAGGCATCCAATTATATAAGTGCTCTATTGAAAAAATTGCGATTTTTCACAAAACATATTTAAAAAAAATCAATATCACACAAATTTTGCAAAAAAAGTAATTCATAATAAATTAGTGAAACCTGCTCTGATACTAATTTGTGAATGCGGTGTGATACTGATTGAATAAATTCTCAAATTCCAATTAAACCCTTATTTAATCAATCGCCAATTTTAAACCAAATTAATCAAACCCAATTTTAATTAACCCTAAAAAAACATCAAGGTGCAGTCCATCAGGCCAGCATAAATAAATAAGAATTGTTGACTCACAGATTTAAGGAAAAAACCCAAAAGGAAAAACCTTTTATTTCACTTAATAATACTGATAATGATTACAAGCGAAATATGCAATGAATATCTATAGATACCCACAAGAACACGCAGTTTTGAATCAACAATGAATCAACCTCAGAAGATCCACAAAGACATGTAGTCCAATTAGTCCAGGAATACCCACAAGCGCTGCCTATGACACACAATTAATGTCAGTCCAGTACCTCCCTCAAGTGGCACCTAGATCAGCAGTAAATTATCCTCCCTCCAAGAGAAACTCCAGAAAATATGTATCTTGGGTTCCAAAACAATTCACTAAAGCATTTGGTATTTTTGTGAATTGAAAAACAAAATATTTAAACCCTAAATTGTAGAAGATAAAAGAATTTTGAAGTTTGCAGTTTATGCAGAATGAAAATCATCAGGTCTTCTTAATGAAAAGACTCGTTTAAAACTCTTTATATAAAAAAAACTTGAGTCGGCAGATCGCTCAAACGAAATGTTAAAGTCACTCAAACGAAACCAGATGTCGCTTGAACGACAGGCATACGTCGCTCGAACGACAGGGCCAGCGAAAAAATAATTTTTATTTTTATTTTTATTTTTCAAGTTCGCCTCAACACTTAGAAAAAATATTTTGACGAAAAACAACGCCTTATAACTTTGAAAATATTTTAGAAAAATATCCCAACAATATTAAATGAACTGTTAAGGGACTAAAACACAACCTTACCAAAATTAATCTCGCTAAGGCTTTTCTGTTGAAGAATGTTGATATTCGGATCCGTCTCAATGCATGATTGATCTAGGATAATCTTCGACGATTGTAGCAGTATACGACATACACTAATGTAAACTAGGACTAATACAATATGTCCTTACAAGGATTAACTGGTGAAGTGATGATTCCCCGGTCTACGAGACTTTGGATTACATTTTTTAGGTGGCTAAATTGATCAGTTGTGTGTCCTGCACTTTGGTGAAAATCACAGTAAGCATCATATTTGATGTTCTTAGGAAGGGGATTTAGTAATAGTCGGGGTTCTAATGGCTTGATAATATTTCGAGTAATCAAGGCTTGGTATAATTTTTATAGGGGAGCGTGGAGTTCGATTTCTTTTTAGCAGGGTTAGGATAGCTTTCTGGTGTCCAAGACATGGCCGATTGGGATATGTTATTGATTATTAACACTGCGGTATTGGTCGGCTTGTCATACTTCTTTGGCATAAATAATCTAATTAGCCTTTTCGATTCAAATTATACTTTGTGACTAGAAACCCCTTCTTTAATTTCTACACTAGCCTCCCGGAGGGCTCTAAAGTGAAGGTAGTACTGACCTCCCATCGAAACTCGAATATAGGGTAGGAAGTTTTCTTCACTATACTCAGTTTCTCTTCTTCTGATGGTCTGTTGTTCATGGTCGTATCTTTCTCTCTCTATCTTTTGATGAAAATACCGATTGACTCCCCCGAATTATGCTTGAGTAGCTCTAAGTCTCTACGTATGACCTCTAATTCCTCATAGTACTTGTACTCTGATATAAATTCTCTAGACACATCCTCCCAATCGTAATTTTTGGATTTTCCTCAAGGGACAGGAACCACCTGAAGGCACCTTCTTTTAGGTTTTGTTGAAACATTTGGGTCATTATCTCTTTTGAAACCCCAAGGGTGTTCATGGATCAGTGATAGCTGTGTAGACGCACAATTGGGGGCCCATTGCCTTTAAATTTCTCAATGCCTAGCATGTTGAATTTCTCTTGTAGTCAGGCCTTAGGATAAGGGTACATATGAGTGTAGTCCATGTAGTTCCATGAGATCTTGTCTTGGCCTAAGTTCTTTAATGGAAACTTAAGGTCTTATTTTACCTTGTTCAGTTTTTCCTCCTTAAGACCCAATAGTACTAGCATATTAGCCCCTGGCTAGGAAATATTTGGGATTGGTAGTTGAGCTGGTGACAACCCATTTATGGGTAGGGGATATAGGGCATTATGATATTTTTATGGGACCCAAAATGGTTAAGGAGCAGTAGACCCATGCCATGGGGAAAGAGGATTTTGAGTTCATGAGACTTAGAAGTTTGGACCCACTGTCATTGCATCTCCTGGACTTCAATCTGGAGGTTATGAATCTTGACACTGAGCTAGGCTAATATGGTCACCAGATCTAATTGAACATTTGCAACTTGGTCTATGTTCACCATGAATAACTTGTGGAAAAAGATCTCAAACTCGGTGGAAGTAGCAGAGGAAGAAGTAGATAACCCAAATGGTAATGAATAGTAAAAATCCATGGCTTCGTAATCCAAAAAACTCAAAAATCACAAATGGGATCATATCATTCAAAAGGGGAAGAGGATGAAATTCCCTTACCAATAGGATTTAGTTTGATGAACTCTAGGCTTCTGTTGCCTCCAATAACCCTCTTCTCATTGGTGAACAATACGCCCCATCGACCTTCCTCTGGTAGCACCTCCTCCTCTTCTCAAAATCTCACTTTCTCTCTATTAAGTGTGGATTAGGGTTTTTAGCATCTTTAGTAAATGAGACAATGGTTTATATTTATTAGAAATGTTAGGGAACCTAGGGTGTCCACTTATGTCATCATTCCATAAACACCCATTCAAATATGCTTTTAGAATCTTCAAAATTTAGTTTTCAAGAATTAAGATAATTGGGGAACTACATTAACCCATATGTTAGGACCTTCCAAAGCTCCCATGGTATAAACTCAATGGTCATCTATTCTCACTTCATCTCAGTCGATCATTATTTGTTTTCACGACCAACTAAGATAGTTATGATCTAAGGGCATGGTTCCTACCGAAGTTGCGGCCTTCTACGGTTCTAGGGTCACTACAATATCCCCAACTTAGGAAATTACGTCCTCAAAATTTAACCGAGTAAGGAAGTAATAGTTCAATTAATACCTTGGAATAAATGTGGGTATTTTTCTCTAATGGTTAACTCCGTCTCCTAAGTGGCTTCTTCTGCGGCTTGGTTTATCTATAACACTCAAACTAAAGAAACTTTCTTTGTCTTTAGATGCTTCTCTTTTTTATCCAAAATTTCTACCGGGGCTTCTTCATATCTCAAAAATCCATGGATCTTAATGGGTTCATGATTGACAATATGGTTGTGATCTTTCATATAATTCTACATCACCAAGATGTGAAAAACATTGTGCATGTGGTGTAAGTTAATAAGCAGGAAAATTCTATAAGATGACTCCCCAATCATCTTAAGTATTTTAATTGGTCCCACATACCACAGGTTGAGCTTTTTTTTCTTTCCTAACCTGATTATTCCTTTTCAGAGGAAACGTTAAGAAACATATGGTTACCGACCCTTAGGTCCACATATCTCCTTTTGATATTAACCTAGATCTTATGTCTACTATGTGCACTCTGCAACCTTTCTTATATTATCTTTACCTTAGCCATGGCCTGTTCTAAAAACTCTAGTCCCAAAAGTTGACTTTATATGACTTCATCTTAGCATAAAGGGTTACAAAATTTTATCCCATATAAGTCAGTGTAAGGGGTCATCTTGATACTTACCTAGTAACTATTAGTGTACACAAATTCAAATGAAGGTATGTGATCTTCCTAGTTATCGTGGAAATCTAGTATATAGTCCCTTAACATATCCTCCAGGGTTTGATTTGTCCTTTCAATTTATCCTTATATTTATGGATGGAAAGCAGTGCTAAAGTCTAATCACAGACCCATAGCTCATTGGACACTTTTCCAAAATCTTGAGGTAAATAATGGGTCACGGTTAGATACTATGGTGACAAAAACTCCATGGAGCTTAATAATTTCCTTTATAAAGAGCTTGGCCAACTTATCCATATTGGTCACGGTCCTCATATAGAGAGTGTGCAGTTTTGGTTAATTGATCCATTATGACCTAAATGGAGTCCATCCCTCTTTTCTGTCCATGACAATCCCACAATGAATTCCATGAATATAGTTTCCCACTTTCATTCTAAAATAGGCAAAGTCAATAATAACCCGGCTAGTATCTGATGCTCGGCATTAAGTTATTAACATGCCAAATATTTTGTAACAAACTCACTCATCTCATTCTTCATGTTAGGCCACCAAAAAATTTCTTTAAGTACTATTATATTTTAGTGTTCCCGAGATGGATTGAAAAGGGTGAGGAATGACACCCTTCTATAACTTTAGCCTCTATCTATTCATTTCGTCGAAAACATAATATGGTTCAAAATTGAACCACCTCATGGTCATCTACTCTGAAAGCTAATTTATCTCTTCCACATATCTGTCCACGGATATTTTAGAGGAAACTCTAATTCTTTTCATCGGGGTTGGTTATATAGAAAGTGTTGTTAAAAACATCCATGGACTCTGTAACCTATGACTTCAATTCCTAAAGATTCCAAATCTCGTAAAATATGCCTCTGCGTAGTTAACCTTATGTTATTGAATGAACCTTTTCTAGTTAGGCCATCAGCCACTACATTAACCTTCCCGGGTGGTACTTGATCGAACAATCATAATCCTTAATAAATTCCAACCATACCCTTTGTATTATGTTTATATCTCTTTGAGTGAAAATGTAAGTTAGACTCTAATGATCTGTGAAGATTTCACAAATCTCACCATATAATTAATGTCTCCAAATCATTGAGGCAAAGACCACTCGTGAGTGGGATAATTCTTTTCATGCGGCCTCATTTATCTAGAATCATAAGAAATAAATCTCCAATTCTACATTAAAACACAACCTAGGTCGTCACCTGGAGCATCATAATAGATCACATAGCCTCCGCCCTCCTTGGGTAATATGTAAATCGGTGCTGCCACTAACTTTGTCTTCAATTTATGTAAGCTCTCTTCAAATTATGCATACTATATTAACTTGGTGTCCTTATGTGTCAACTAGGTCAATGGTAAGACAATTTTAGAAAATCCTTCCACAAACCTCCTATAATAACCTGCTAGGTAGTTAGCCTCTCCTAATCCATAATGGCTACGATGTTTCTTGAGTCCATGAATAACTCTTCCCTATTCACTATATGGGTAAGGAAAGAAACTTACTCAATACATAATTCACAGTTAAAATTTTTTACATACAACTTTTCTTTCCTAAGTATCTTAAATACTCCTCAAAGGTGTTCCTTATGTTCTTCCACTAATTTTGGGTAAATCAAGATATAATCAATAAACACAATCATGAACTTGTATACAAAAGGTTTAAACACTCTATTCATTAAATCAATAAAGGCGACAGGCGCATTAGTCCATCCCAAAGGTATAACCACAAACTCATAGTGCCCATATCTAGTCCTAAAAGTTATCTTATGTATGTCCCCACCCATTATTTTTAGTTGGTGATATCCTGAACTTAAATCAATCTTAGAGAAATATATAGGATCCTTTGATTGGTAACAAAGATCATAAATACTAGGAAAGGGATATTTTTTCATAGTAACTTTATTTAATTCCTTATTTTCAATACAAATTGTCATCGGTCTGTCTTTCTTCCTAAAAAAACACCGAGTCATCCCAAAGGGAGGTAATAGGTCTGATAAAATCACAGCCCAATAATTCCTCAAGCTTCACCTTCAATTCCTTAAACTCTATGGGTGACATCCTTTATGGGCCTTTAAAATAGGAGCGAACTCGGGTATAAGGTCAATTATAAACTTGATTTCTCAATTCGAGGGCAATCCTAGAAATACTTCGAAGAAGACACCCTCAAATTTAGTAGCAATTGGAACATCACGTAAGACAACCGCGACCCTTTTAGTATCTTTTATGTAGGATGAGTAACCATGACATCCACCCTTTAACATATTCTTAACTCTCAAGGCTGATATCATTAAAGGTTTCCTACTTTGGTTATTTCCTGTCAAACTCACCTCGACCTCTCCAGGTTTACAAAGGAGGATATTTTCCTAGCACAATCAGTTATAGTGAAGTGGGTGGACAACTAGTTCATGCCTAATATCACATCAACGTCATCCATTTATAAGGGAATCAGGTAGACTTCAATATGTCTATTATTTATGTTCATGGCATACATCTCTTAATAATGGTTGTGACCTCGGTCATTATTCCTATTGGGGTGGCAATCACTAATGGGGAGTTCAAGGTTTGGGGCCTCGTCTTTATATTTCGTGCAGAAGTAGTGGATACAAAGGAATTTGTGCCGTCATAATAAAAAAGTGTGTAAGTATTTATATCATAAACACTAAGGCATGTTTGGTTTGCAACTATAATTCTGTTTACTGTGTTTAAATACAATTCTGATAAGAATCTATGTTTGGTAACCTGTTTTTAAACACAAAATTATAATATTTCTGTGTTATAATCAAGTTTTTCAAAAAATAGGTTTAGGGTGTTTTATAACATCTGTTTTTTATTTTTCAAATAAGAATTATCCATTCTTAATATTTTAATGCAATTATACCTTAATATATAATACACACACATAATACATTAATATGTGTGTAATTCTTATAAATAAAAAATATATATGTACATGTTCACAAAATTACGTATGGAATAATATAAAGTTAAATAATATTATCAATAGATGCATGATACTTATATATAGTTTGATACATGTATTATTAATGTATGCAATAATATAAAATATACATATAGTACATATGTATTAAAAAAATATTATCAATTCATGTATGTATATAATTTTATAGTGAATTATTAATGTGTATATATATATATATATATATATATATATATATATATATATATATATATATATATATATATATATATATATATATATATAATAATGTATTTTTAGATATATTTATATAATTTATGATGTATTATATATATACATTATTGCCAATTTTATCAAATTTTCAAAAAACTGTATTTAAAAACAAGTTTGCCAAATGCACACCAATAATTATTAAAAGAAAAAACTTAATTTTAAAACAGTATTAAAAAACATCATTTAAATCGAGTTTTCTGAGTAGCGAACCAAACGGGATAGTACCTGCTATAACATCCTCAATCATCTACATATCCTTAGTATTCAAAGAAAAGACTCTAGCTAGAGCTCACGGCTTCTCTGCATCCTTCTTCTGCACTATGCAGTCCTTAGCCTTATGGAATGTTTTGCCACAGTTATAACAACTCATTCCCAAGGGGCAGCTCTTGGTAAAATGTCCATCCATGCCACAGTTGAAACAAGTTATGATCAAAATATTAACCTTCTCAAATTTTTTATTCTCCATGGCCCATTATTTCTCTGCGGCTTCTAAGTCCGTTATCGAGGCTTGTCATATTTCTTTATCCCATCATCTATTCCCTTCCTCTTCTCTGCTTTAGCTTTTATTCAATCTGTAAAACCTTACTTCATGATCTGAGTCACCTCCACCAATTTAGTGTATGCTCGTAACCTCAACCCAATAACTCTACTGTGAATCCCATACTTAAGGTATCTTTCAAACTTCTTGGCCTTCCTTTCTTCGGTCTTGATGGCACGGGGAGAAAAATGTGAAAGTTCCACGAACTTAACTTCATATTCAGCCACAGACAAAGTTCCTAGAGTTATCTCAAGTAATTCCACCTCTAACTTCTCCTTGGCCACGAGAGGGAAGTATTTCTCAAGGAAAACTTCCTTGAATCTAGACCACCCAATATCTACGGCCTACTTTCCAAGTTATGTTCTCCTGACCATCATCCACTAATGATTAGCCTCAGCCTTAAACATAAATGAGGTAAAGGAAAATTTTTGCTCCTTAGTGCAGTCTTCACTTTAAAAATCTTATAAGTCTTCCTTATCCAGACATCAACTTTAAAGAAGTCATTACGGACCTAACTTCTTGAAGTGTTCAATGGTACCACTCATATGCCTCTCAACGACCATTTATGAATCCATTGCTCTAGCTAGGGCTGTTACGAACCCAACCACCACTTTTGGCACTTTTTCCCCATTATCTTCTTTGTTCAGGATATTAGGTCCCGTGATAGAAATTTAATAATACGTGGCTCCTTTAACTCCTCAACAATTTCCTTTTTCCATATCTTCCGGGTCAGAACCACACATGTAAAAATTTAATATCATAATACAATGTTCTTAAGCATAGGTTTATGTATAATATACATGAAATCCTCCTATAGTTTCCAAAAACAAAAGATCTAACACCAATTGTAACACTTGCGTACTTTCCCTATTAGTATGAGGGGTTATTTCACTTGATCTCCCATAGCAAGAATTTAAAATCTTATTTAGCACAAGCTTATTAGGCCGCGACCTTTAGGTGGCCCCAACCCCACTATCAGAGTTAGTAAAAACATTCATTTACCATAAATAATAAGGCATAAAATAAAAGGGCCATTTCAAATAATAATGTCAATCTCTAATACATGCATAGATAAATATTTTAGTTCCATACAACTAGTCTTACAATATGCTCAAAACTAACTAAGGATTCAACTAAGATTATAGAATTGATTTTTAAATGGAAATAAATTATATATAAATTATGCTCCAGCTTCCTATCCTCTAGTCCTAGATGTGATCACTCAACTCTCAACGGACTCTTATCCGAAGGAAGTCAATGAATAAAAGGGGTGAGATCAAATATCCCATTAAGGGTTAAATAATTGTCCTCGTCCCACCGACCAATGTTAGTATTCACATACACACACATAAATATACGCATTAATAAAGATAAAAAATAGGTGCAGATTAACACGATTTATAACAATAATAAATAGGAAGGAAAATAAATGTTTTATTCCCAACTCCAGAGAGTATTCAGATGTTCCAAGGCTCAATCTCCCCTGGTCCCCTGCTCCTCAACTTCCACCAAGGCTCAGTCGCCCTTGGTTTGCCTAGTAGTCTGCAATTTTTTTTATATCCTTAGATATATCAATATCTATGGCCTTATTCTAGGTTTACATTGACCTAGCCATGCCACAGGACGTGGCCTCCTCTCCTGCCTACTTCGAGGATGAGTGATCCACGATCTACTGTTAACTTCACGACCTTAGTTGAGCTTTGCCAAGGTGAAAATCTTATAAATACTCTAGTTTCAATCTCCCTATAACTAATCACTTTGACCTCAAGCACAAAGCAAAAGTCCATCTCCAGACATAATTCCTTGGCCTGGTGTTGTGATGCGACAGACTCAACACGGAATCTAAAAAAATACGAATAATTTAGTCACAATAATATACTGCCTATGTCTGCAGACTGAAAGAAGGAGTTAGAACTCCTGATCTCCAGACAATAAGGGTAGTTTAGTAAAATGAAGATTTTAAACCTGAAATAACCCATGCCCTATATTTTTAAGGATTTGAGTATAAACCCAAATAAATTCTTTAAGAGCACTAAGTATATCTCCCAAAGTCATTTTACCTCAAGGCACCCAAGTCCCAAAACACATCAAGAAGAGAAACTCCATATCTATAAATCTATGGTGAATAGTAAAAGTCCATGGCCTCCAAACCTAAAAAACCCAAATCATAATAAATAGTAAAAATACATGGCCTTTAAACCCAAAAAACTAATAAATCACAAAGGGGCTCATCTCATTAATACGAAAGTATGGAAACTAGGGTCTATGCAAGGAAAAGAGGAAGTGGGTGTAATTCCATTACCAATAGGACTTCGTCCGATGAACAATAGGTTTCCCCCAACTCCAATAGCCCTCTTCCCACCGGTGAACAATACACCTCCTCGACCTTCCTTCTGTAGCGCCTCCTCTTCTCAAAATCTCACTTTCTCTCTCTAAAGTGTGGATTAGAATTTTTATTAGCTTTTGAAAATGAGCTAAGGGTTCATATTTATAGGAAATGTTAGGGAACCTAGAATTTCCACTTATGTCATCATTTTTCCTCAAATACCCCTTCAAAAAGGCTTCTTGAATCTTTAAAACTTGGTTTGCAAGAATTAAGCTAATCGGGCCACATCATTAACCCATGTGTTGGGCCCTTGCTAAGCTCCCTGGGTATAAACTCCTTTGTCATCTATTCGCACCTCATCTCAATCGTTCTTCGTTTTCTTCTGCGACCAACAAAGATAGTAATGGTCTAAGGTCATGGCTCCTGCCGAAGCCGCTACCTTATAAGGTTCTAGAGTCATTATAAAAGATGTATTGTTATTATTCTGTCCCAACTTTAGTTAAAGTCTTACTCTTGGTAGACTTTTTAGGTGTAATCCTTATTGTTGAAATGTTTTTCACAAGTCTTAGGTCGTTGATTCTGTCGTAGACTTAGGTTATTTGTTAAAGGAATATCTCTAACAAGATTATATCTATCATTACTAGGGAATAGGTATTGTGTAGTGTCACCCCTTTATATTTTTGTATTTATTTTCTGTTCAAGTAGTTGTGTGTATTTCAAATATTTTTCTCGAGTCAGAGATTGTATGAGATGTATATGTATTCTGAGATGGATTTTGTATCGTCGAGATTTATCTTCCAAAGTTGGATTTGATTCTTATCTCAATAATTGGACTAAAGACGTTGTATTTGATTTAGTAGTTTTTATCTTGTATTGCATATACATAACTCATTTTATTTATTTTGTAATGCTGAGAATGTTACTAAATATTTTTAATTCCCATGATTTTTATGTTAGACATGATCAATCTATTTATAGATTTTATGAGGTGTCGTCGCAGAGTAATAATACTTAATTTGTAGAAATCTTGGTTAATATGTTATATTGCGATGTTGATATTATTATTCATATTGGAGGATGTTCAAGAGGACCTTAGCCAAACCACCGGCTGAACGGGGTGTGATTCTGAGCTATTTTCTTGTCTTTTATCTTGTGAGCCATGTCATGGACCCATTAGGCTTTTAAGACTTTTTGTTATGGATTATTAAGACATTGTGATAGTACGATCAGGGGAGTACCCTATCATGTCTTGCTATCGTGATTATGTTAGTTTGGGGGCTATAGAGTGTTTGGGAGGATAATTAACAAGAGAGGTGATCGAGATTTGATATTGTACTGATGAAAGTATGATTGGAATTTGATACATGGGGGACATTTGCATGTGTAGTGACACGGTGAGATCCTAGGATGTGATATTTATCTTGGGGTGCTAGATGAGTATTCATATGCAGAGACTTTTTATATATGAACGCACATGTATGTGTAGTTTACTGGGAGCATTTATACAAGCGTATTGAGTTTTTAGCTCACCCCCTATAGTTTGTATATGCATTATAAATTTTGATTCAAGCGGTGGTTTATTTTTGCTGATGCAGCGGTTTGGACTTTGGTTACAGGGATGAGCAAACAGATCTATATTTTATTATAAAACATTGTACATTTTATTATAAAAATATTTGTAAAGGGCATTTCGATATTGATGAGGATAAATTATTTATTTATTCAGTTTATGATTCTGAAAATATTTATTTAGCCATTGTTAAATGGTTTTGAAAAAGGTTTAAATTAGATGCATTTTTACTATTTATTTTAGTAGTGCCTAGGGATTTTCTCGAGGTGTTACACCTTATCTTTTTTTCCCTCCCTTTTTTGTTCTTTTTTTTATTGGGACAACCTCTCTCTCTCTCTCTCTCTCTCTCTCTCTCTATATATATATATATATATATATATATATATATATATATATATATATATATATATATATATATATATATATATATATATATATATATATATATATATATATATATATATATCCAAATTCTCATTTTTTTAGATTATGGGCTCACAAAATTCACTCTTATGGGTTCAAAAATGCACTCCATTATGTTTAAGACACTAGCCCAATGGGCACCTATAACCCGAGGACTAAATTTTAATATTAAATATATCATTTAGCATAATATAGGATCCGTACGCCCAAATATTAACATATCAATTTTTCTTTTAATCTTATCATTATGTTGTCATTCCTCAAACATAATTATTAAAATAATGGGTTATTGCCATTTTACTCCCTAGATGTTTACCCCATTGGCACTTAATACCCCGAAGTATAAAAACTAGCATATAAAATCACTTTAGTCCAAAACTTAATGAACCGTTAATTTTTTTTGGCGGGAAATAAAATTTTCGCTTAATTAGTTAAATGCTTTAAAAAATCATAACTTTTTATATAAAAATTATGAAAAAAATATCGTTGGACTCGTCGCGTAAATGTTTTATTTACATAAATTTTCAAAATTTGACATATTATCGACATACTTTGTATTTTTTTCTTTGTGTTAATTAAAGGTCACCAAACACAATAATATTTACCAAATTTTGGTTCAAAATTATATACTAACATGTTATAATAAATATATATTTTTGAACGAAAAATATAATTTTAAATGAGGATTAATAAATTACCATATTGATATTAGCATCTATTAGTTACGCTACTTTAATGTAAAGTTTAAGACTCAGACCGTTTTTCAATGATGTTTATTGTTATCTAATAGTTAAAAATACAGTTAAATAAACATAAGTATTTAACCGAAATACTTATAATTACTATTAAAATATTTAATATGGTTAAATATTTACATATATTATAAAATATAGTAAATAAATAATTAAAAATAGTTTTTTGAACTATTTAGATAGTAATAAACATCTTTCATAAAGTGTCATAATCGTAGATTTTGCAATTAAGTAGCGTAATTAATACACACTAGAATTAATAATGTAATGTACGAATCTTTACTTCAGTTTATAAATAAAATTATATTTTGCTTTGAAAAGTATCTTTGTGTTGATCATAATATGTCAATATATTAAAATGAACTAATGGTAAATAATGTGGTTTTTTGTGACATTTAACTAACACAAAGATCAGAAATATAAAGTATGTCAATCGTACATCAAATTTAACAAATTTATATATAAAAATCATCTACACGACGACATGAGTCTGACAATATTTTTTCTTAATTTTCTGAATTTTATATAAAACGTTGTGCTTTTTTAAGGAGTTTAACTAATAAATTAAACGAAAAATATGTTTGCCACCAAAAGACTTAACTGTCTATTAAGTTTTGGACTAAAGTGGTTGAACTAAAAAACTTTGGGGTTTTATATGCCAGTTTGTATACTTCGGGGTCTAAAGTGCCAAAAGGGGTAACTTCGAGGGAGTAAAGTGTCAATAATCCTACAATTATTAAAAACAATCCAAAAATATTATAAAAAGAAATAAGATACATATATACACCATCATAATTTATAGTTTAAACACAATTGAAACAAAAATATAAATCTCTTAAATGTTTAGTGTGGTGTCAAAAATTCTACCCGTAGGGGGGTGCACATTTACCACGATGCATGTATAAAAATAAATATGAGAGAGACAAAGATTTACGTGGTTCGACCATGAATGGCCTACCTCCACGGGGTTGCTATTGCGTTCCATTAGAATCATGAGAGAGTTTACAATAATGTGTTTCTCTATCTTCTAAGACCCCTTCCACAATTGGGGGGGTGTCCCCTTTATATAGAGTTAGGGGTTACATTATGGTTACAAAAATGGATGAGTCCTATCTTCATGGAGTTTGATTTGAATCAGATACTACTCCTCGGTCTTCTTGGTTATTAAGGACTCTAGTCATCCTTATCTTGTTGGAGCATTCGTTGCTCTCCATCTTGACCGGGGTGCTCGCCAGGTGTCATGCTATTATATAAGCATATCCCCCCCCCCCCCCCACAATAGCCCCGCAGGTCGCAGTTCTGCTGAGTTGATTCCGAGATGAGCTGGGGGCTGGTCCATAATCTCTTTAAATGTGTGTAGTTGCTGGTGTGAACTGGACTGACGTTCTTTGATATGTCGTTCAACTTTTAGCCTTCTTTGGTTGTTCTTCTTGCCTTTATAATTTTTTTAGATGAATGCTTGGCTTGAGTTGAGAGATGTTCAGTTGATATGGGAACCGAACTCGAGAGTGTCGAGTTACCTACGTACCCTCATGGGATCAGGTCGAACGTAGTTCATTGTTCTATTTTATTGCATAGCCAAATTTGTGAGGCCGACCACATGCCTATTAAGAATTCGTTTGCAGAGGCTTTCTCGAGTGTGCATCAAGTTTAGGGATTTTTTCTGTATTTTGATCTTACATGGTCCAATTAGTGAGGTTGACCATAGGCCAATGTGCCAAGCCTTGATCGAGCACGTACCTAGTCAGGATAATACCCTACATTAGGATTTTTATATGGTCCCATTGGAGAGGCTGACCACAGGCCTATGTGACGAGCCTTGCTCGAGCATGTACCTAGTCGGGGTAAGACCCTACGTTAGGTTTTTCATATGGTCCAATTTGAGAGGCCGACCAAAAGCCTATGTGTTGAGCCTTGCTCGAGCATATATCTAGTCGGGGTAAGACCCTACATTAGGTTTTTCATATGGTCCAATTGGAGAGGCCGACAACAGTCCTATGTTCCAAGCCTTGCTCGAGCATATACCTAGTCAGGGTAAGACCCTGCATTAGGTTTTTCATATGGTCAAACTAGAGAGACCGACTAAAAGCCTATGTGTCGAGCCTTGCTCGAGCATATACCTAGTCGGGGTAGACCCTGCATTAGGTTTTTCATATGGTCCAATTGGAGAGGCCGACCACAGGCCTATGTGTCGAGCCTTGCTCGAGCATATACCTAGTCGGGGTAAGTCCTTGCATTATGATTTTCATATGGTCCAATTGGATAGGCCGACCACAGGCCTATGTGTCGAGCCTTGCTCGAGCATATACCTAGTCAGGGTAAGATCCTGCATTAGGTTTTTCATATTTGATATGTAATCAGTACGCTTATTGTACTTAGGCTTTTCCATTAAGTCAATCTAATACCAATTTTGTTTGCATTTTTCAAATTTGTAATGCCTCGCATGTAAATATCCGTCTATTTTACATTTTAGGTTGTGTCGTCACACTTCCTTAGGCCTAAAATACGATGGCAAAAATGCACCTGGTCTAAGGGAAATCCACCCGTTCAGGATTTTAACTGAACAACATAGTTGGTGACCAACCTGAGTTGGATTTTTTCCTAGGGATCCCCCGTAGGGATTTTATTATTGTCGAGGCAACTCATGAGGCCATTTGTGGTTGGAGATGACAAAGGCCAAAGGACTTCCTTAATTTAATTTGAAACAAGCAAGATAATTATTGTAAATAAATCAAGCTCAATCATGATAGTGGTTTGAAAAACTAATGTCAAGTTATGATTTTTTTTTTCATTTCTTACTTAAGTGATTTATCTTTAACGGTGTCTAGTTATGATTTTGAGAAGATTTAATATATTATAGAGCAATGTATTATGGTTGATTAATATATATATATATATATATATATATATATATATATATATATATATATATATATATATATATATATATATATATAGACACACACACACACACACACACTAGCGTATGTCCGTGCGTGAACGGGCGACGAAAGTTTCAAAAGTACGTAGTCGCGAAACGACGACAATTTTTCAAAGTACGTAATAGCGAAACGAAAAAATTTCAAAGTGTAATTTTCAAACAATTGTCCATAATATCATTTATTTAAAGGACTATGTGACACCCCGCCTAATTAAATACCGGGCGATCACTCCTTTATTAAATTAAATCAAGGTGAACAGTTGGTTCATTCTTAGCATCACTGTCGAAAAATAACTTTTCCAAATTTAAACACCCTAATTAATTAAGCTAAGTGTCAAAACCATTTTTTTTAACATTACATTCCAAATTTTATTTTGAAAACAAAGATTTAACTATTTACAACAATTCAATATTTAAAGAATCACACCACAATAATCCTGTAACATATAATCCTAATACTTTAAACATTCAACAACTAAATCCCAACATTAAAACTTAAAGTAAAACATCCAGACAATAATAAATCCCAAAGTGACAATACTAGAAATAACTGAATCACAATGTCCAAATAAACAACTGAATAATGGAAAGGGAGACACATGCCCCACTAAATGAATATGCTAGGAGTGGAATCAAATAAATGAAGTCGTCTAAGCAAGAGGCCTGCAACTCCCACCTAAGCTGCAGCACGTTCCTTCCAAAGGATCCTATGCAAGACGCCCCTGTGGCTGGGCACCTGTAATATATACATATATATACAAGAGAGAGAGAGAGAAATAGAAATGGGTCAGAGCCCGATAGTGTAGATGATTTAAAATTTGTTTAGCAAGTATTTCAAATATTTACAGGCCAATGCAACAACATATTAGTGCAACACTCTCTTGAGAATTTCTCACCTCTCTTCTAATGTGTACGCCTATCACACTAACCTCCCCAATGGTTTAACTTATCTTAGGTTACTCGTAAGATTCAAAACCGAAGAATATAATTGTTTAAGAAAATAACTTCATTTGATCACAAAGTCCTCATTTAAACATTCTTTACTAATAAAGTTTCCTAGTGTTCCATTATACTTTTCTAAAACAACTATTTTCAATTCGAGTCATTATACATGTCTTACTTACCATAACACAGTAGGCAATTTCCCAAATTTCAGAATTTCATATATATATTAAATACTCGTATAATATATATTCTAACAACACCCCACATAAAAATTATGGTGCGTGCATACTCTGCTATCCAATCACCGTATCTCTCGTACTAAGGGAAATACAAGTTCGGAATCACTCTCGAACTGTATTAACACATACAAAACAATATTGAGGCGAAGCATAGTTTCCAAGTCCAAGAGGTCAGTACATACCCTCACGTCTCTTAGGACCGTCCGACTATCGATCCGATAGCCCGTTGTAAGGACACAAATTTCCAATTGAGTCCATATATAGTTTTGGCTCAATTCCGGACAAAAAACATTTATTAATAGGATAGTATTTAATTTTAATATTCTCAAGCCTATGAAGTGTTTGTTGAATACGTAGCAGAAAAGAGTATAAAGCTTCATCAAATATGCCGGTTTGTGTGCCTCGTTTCTACGTCATCAACCATAGTTCCATGCTCCCAAGGTATGAATGCAATATTATATATATAGGAGCTTGAAACAAAGTTTATTGGGTGTTAGGTTTTGTAAAAACTGTGTTTTAATTTTCAGAAAGTATTAAATAAAACTTTAAAATAAGTTTATAAAGTTTTATGGGCTAAAATCGAATTTTCCAAACTTTCTAGTTTTTCGTTCGATAGAGTCGTTCGAACGAGATTGTCGTTCGAACGAAAATGTCATTCGAACGAACCTGCCAACGAGTTCCTATATTAGGCCACTGACATGTCGTTCGATATGTCGTTCGAATGAACCTTCTGTTCGAACGAGATATCCAACGAGTTTCTAACGAGTCCATACTGGAGCGTCATTAGAAATCTCGTTCGAACAAGATTTCATTCGAATGAAAAGTCGTTCGAACGAGATGCCAGGCGGGAACAGTTTTTGGCAGTTTTTTGGCAGTTTTGCACCCACTTCCCCACTTGGTTTTTAACCAACTTTTTCAGACTTTATTATGTGCGGGAATAACATTTTCCACCTTAACTTTTCCATCCTAGTTTATCTCTTAGAGAGAGTTTGAGAGCAAAAAATGTTTAGGAAAATGTTCATGTTTTGAGTGAGATTTTTAGAGAAAAATTTCCATCACTCTAGTGTTTACACCCAAATGAGTTTATTCCAATTTCTTATATACTTATCAATTGCTTGGAGTTTGGCACCGGTTTTCTCTACACCGAATTGAAAGAGAAGTTTTGGTTTGCTTCTACATCCATCAAAGAAGAAGACGTTTTGTTGCGATTCTACCCACTTGGAGAAAGGCTCCTTGATCGGGTGATGGTGACCATATAAAGTCCTATCGGTGGATTCCGAGACCGCGGTGGTGTTTCGAGGTTATCCGCTAGGAAGAGGTGTCTACAAGAAGAAGCGTCGAGTCTTGACAGGGATCAAGTCGTGTGTTGTAAGTCTTTTGTCTTTTACTTGTAATTCCGTATCTAGTGGATTTGTGGCTAGGGCCATCAGAGGTTGTTTCCCGTCTTGGGTTTTTCCTCGTACATCGCGACGTAGTGTGATTGATTTATTTTATCTTGCAAAATAACGTAGAACGCATGCTTAGGATAATTCAAGATAAAATTTGGTTTAAATCATCACACTCATTTGCTATAATTTGGTGCTAAATTAAATATTGGATAAAGTTTATTTAATTCAAGTCATTTGCTAAAATTTGGTTTCGCCTAATTTGCTAATATCGATAAATATGACTTAGACAAATTCTAGGACTTGGATTAATTAATTGGTTTAAGTGAATATATTAATTGATTAATTTTACTTCACTTGGTGTAATTTTAATTTGTTTAAGAAATTAAAATTTGTTGTTTTAAAGTTGAACCATCCCAACGCTTCCGCATCATCTCGAGTTTACATAACAAGGAAAGTTAGTTTAACAAATTGGTATCAGAGCCAAAATCAATAAATTATTTCGTTAAAGATCCTTAAATAATTTTTTGGCTAAAATGGATTTTTCCCCATTCTCAAAATTTCCTATTTTCGACGGTTCAAACTACGCGTATTGGAAAGCGCGTATGAGATCGGCACTAAAATCTATTGACTAGAGAGTTTGGATGTCTGTAGTTAACGGGTGGTCTCCACCAACTTATTTAGTTGAAAATGAACGTGTTCCCAAACCCGCCGATAGATGGACTGAAAATGAGTTTAAACTTGCTAATTTCAATTCCCGTGGTTTAAATACCTTGTTTAGCGCTGTCACACCGGATGAATTCTGATGTATTACGACGTGTGAAATCGCTAAAGAATCTTGGGATATTTTACAATTAACTCATGAAGGAACTAGTGTCGTTAAAGTTTCAAAACTCCAAAACCTCACCACTCAATTTGAAACTATCAAAATGAATGAAAAAGAAATGTTTGATGAATTTTATGCTAGACTTTCTGATATTGTTAATTCATCTTTTAACTTGGGAGAGAAAATACCTGACGGCCGTGTTGTAAAGAAAATTTTAAGGTCCCTACCCGATAGATTTATTCCAAAGGTGACCGTTTTAAATTCTTTACCCACTTTAGCCTCTACGAAATTAGAAGAGCTTGTAGGTGATTTACAAACCTATGAACTAGATATGTTTCCCTCTAAAACTGAAAGGAAAATCGAAAAGGGTGTTGCTTTAAAATCCCGAAAAGAGGTCAAACAAGTAGTAGAGAGCGATAGTGATAGTGACTCGGAAGACATGGCTTTATTTGCTCGCAAATTTAGAAAATTTCTTAAAATTAACAAAGATAAATTTAAAAATGATTTTAAGAAATTTGAATCTTCTAAGCATGACAAGAATGAGAAGATGTCTAAAGCGGAAAAGATTCCTAAAGCTGAAAATGTCCCTAAACCTAGTAATGAACATTTAGATAGGGACAAGTCTAATAAGTGTTTTGGTTGTGAAGGTTATGGCCATAGGGCTTATGAGTGCCCCACTAAACTAAGAAAAGAGATTAAACGACCCATTTCATATAATGCAACCCTTAGTGATAGTGATAAAGAAGAGGGACCCGATTCCCCCGCTAAGAAAATTTTTGTGGCTTTTATGGCTAGTCATGTGAGTGATAGTGAGAACTCATCCATTGATGAAACTTTAACACATCACACTTACAAGGTCATAGTTTATGTCTCTCTTGTTTTTGATGATAGTGAGAGTGGAGAAGAAAGAGAGAGTGAAAATGAAGAAGAGGTTAATGTGAGTGAACTTCAAAATGCTTTTCAAGAACTTTATAAAGAATCTATTAAATTGAAAAGAGCTAATTTGAAGTTAGAAGCTAGTTTAAAAGAGAGTGTCAAGGTATTTGATGAAAATACTTTAATAGAAGACCTTAGGACACGTGAGCGAACTCTTCACGAGAAGCTTGAATATATAGAAGGAGAGAGAGATAGACTTAGGGGTTTAATGGAATCCTTGAAAAAGGAGCTTCTTGCTTTTGAAGAGCGAAATGTTTTACTAGAATCTAACATTTTAGAATTGGAAAATAAATTAAAAGATTCTAGTAATGTCAAATTTGATTTGGAGTGTCGTTCGTAAAAACTAGATAAAATGTTAGGAACGGTCCAAATTAAAAATGACAATTGTGGTTTAGGCTTCAATACTTGTAATGAATCTACTCATAAAGCCAAGACTAATGTTTTAGGAGAATCTACTAGGAATGCATTTAAAGATCACTCCTTAGGTAAATCTTTTCGACATGTTTTTGCTTGTACACATTGTGGTCGAAAAGGTCATCTTAGGAAATTTTGTTTTGATCTTAAACGAATTCCTAGAAAATCCCATAGTAAAGTAACCACGGTAGTTAACGTTCCAACACCCCAAGATAGTCATTATTAATTAATTTAGGTTAGGAAATCCGACTTGGTTGCCTTGCAAAATAGGGTTTTTGATTCTCATTTACTATCACATGAAACCTCCCTTGCTAAATTTTTTTTTTTGTGTATTTTTGTTTGACACACTTTATGTGGCATATATTTATGTTTGAATCCCATCTTTTACGCTTCCACGTGGCTAGAACTTTTGGTTTAGATTTTCAATCCTTAAAATGTTCTTTACCATGTTTTATATGGAGCAGTTGGATTTTGTATTGTTTAAATGGATTCTATTTTTATATGCCTCTTTTCACACATGCACGAGCTCTTTTGAAATCTTAATGTCACATGTTATATTTGAGATTTTTGAGGTGTTCTCCTACCAATATAGTCATCTACATATCTATGACCTAGGAGGACTAGTGTATGTCAAAATCCGTTGCATGTGAGATTTGTGTGAAAATGAAACCATGATAAATAAAATGTGCACGGGGAAGGGCTCCGAAAGGATGAATTAAATCCTTTGCGATAGTAAGCCACCATTTATTGGATCTAAAAGAAATACGTGATGCAAAATCCTAAAAACAGAATATTTGGCATTAAAAAGAAAGCAATTTCCAAGGCCTATGTTTGTTTGATATATTCATTCAAAAGCAAAAGAATATATATGCTTATCGAGGGAAAATTGGATGGTATATCAACGGTTTGCACAATGTCCGTTTATCCTAGTTGTCTTTAATGTCATGACTCTATTTGGTTTGTAGAATCATTATCATGCTAGGCTTGTATGCATTGTGTATGTTTGTTCATTGAGTTCAATCTTTATATTGTCACATGAGGTTATATTCAAATGTGATAAAGTTTACAATCAAATGAGAACTCCGTGAATGTTTATTAAGTGTTTGGGTCTAAATTTAATTGTTGCTGGTTCACACCCCTACACTTCCGTTTCCATATGACACATTTTTACCATCCGAGTGTGCAAACTTATTGTATTTTGTGTCATGTGTGTGTTTATATATATATATATTTATGCAAGTACTTATTGGTATATTTATAGTATATATATATATATATGATATGATATTTTTTTAGTCTTTGCCTTGCTTTTATTTCCCATATGCTTTAATGTCTTAACACTTTAAGCTTCAACATATTTATTAGTTCTTTATCCTTTGCCTATTCCTGAACAAAAAGGGGGAGAAAATGATAGGGGGAGAAATGGTATCTAATCCTATTATTATCCTATCTTAGTTTGGGGGAGATTTATCTATCTTAGGGGGAGACGTCTTTCTAAGTAGGTCATGTGTTTGATAAAGGGGAAGAATTAATTTAGGGGGAGTAATTAATTAATTGCATTTAATACTTTGATATTACCTATGCATTTGATGAGTTTGCTTAAGTGTGCATGATTTCTTCTAAAGCGGAATTATTTAAACGGAAAAGCTTTTGATCCTTAGGTTGAGTCAAGTTTGGGTGGGTTATATTTTGAGTCTAGCGAGCTTGATGGCCCTTTAGGATTTTTGTTTGTTTTTTGTCCCGGAATAGCCAAAGGGGGAGATTTGTATGGACACAAATTTCCAATTGAGTCTTCCGGACAAAAACATTTATTCATAGGATAGTATTTAATTGTGATATTCTCAAGCCTATGAAGTTTTTGTTGAAGACGTAGCGGCAAAGAGTATAAAGCTTCATCAAATATGCCGGTTTGTGTGCCTCGTTTCTACGTCATAAACCATAGTTCCATGCTCCCAAGGTATGAATGCAATATTATATATATAGGAGCTTGGAACAAAGTTTATTGGGTGTTAGGTTTTGTAAAATCTGTGTTTTAATTTTTAGAAAGAATTAAATAAAACTTTAAAATAAGTTTATAAAGTTTTCTAGGCTAAAATCGAATTTTCCAAACTTTATGGTTTTTCGTTCGATAGAGTCGTTTGAACGAGATTGTCGTTCGAACGAAAATGTCATTCGAACGATCCTGCCAACGAGTTCCCATATTAGGCCACTGACATGTCGTTCAAACGAACCTTCTGTTCGAACGAGATATCCAACGAGTTTCTAACGAGTCCATACTGGAGCGTCGTTAGAAATCTCGTTCGAACGAGATTTCGTTTGAACGAAAAGTCATTCGAACGAGATGCCAGGCGGGAACAGTTTTTGGCAGTTTTTTGGCAGTTTTGCACCCACTTCCCCACTTGGTTTGTAACCAACTTTTTCAGACTTTATTATGTGCGGGAATAACATTTTCCACCTTAACTTTTCTTAACTTTTCCATCCTAGTTTATCTCTTAGAGAGAGTTTGAGAGCAAAAAATGTTTAGGAAAATGTTCATGTTTTGAGTGAGATTTTTAGAGAAAAATTTCCATCACTCTAGTGTTTACACCCAAATGAGTTTATTCCAAGTTCTTATGTACTTATCAATTGCTTGAAGTTTGGCACCGATTTTCTCTACACCGAATTGAAAGAGAAGTTTTGGTTTGCTTCTACATCCATCAAAGAAGAAGACGTTTTGTTGCGATTCTACCCACTTGGAGAAAGGCTCCTTGCTCGGGTGACGGTGACCATATAAAGTCCTATCGGTGGATTCCGAGACCGCGGTGGTGTTCCGAGGTTATCAGCTAGGAAGAGGTGTCTACAAGAAGAAGCGTCGAGGCTTGAGAGGGATCAAGTCGTGTGTTGTAAGTCTTTTGTCTTGTACTTGTAATTCCGCATCTAGTGGATTTATGGCTAGGGCCGTCCGAGGTTGTTTCCCGTCTTGAGTTTTTCCTCATACATCGCGGCGTAGTGTGATTGATTTATTTTATCTTGCAAAATAACGTAGAACGCATGCTTAGGATAATTCAAGATAAAATTTGGTTTAAATCATCACACTCATTTGCTATAATTTGGTGCTAAATTAAATATTGGATAAAGTTTATTTAATTCAAGTCATTTGCTAAAATTTGGTTTCGCCTAATTTGCTAATATCGATAAATATGACGTAGACAAATTCTAGGACTTGGATTAATTAATTGGTTTAAGTGAATATATTAATTGATTAATTTTACTTCACTTGGTGTAATTTTAATTTGTTTAAGAAATTAAAATTTGTTGTTTTAAAGTTGAACCATCACACCGCTTCCGAATCGAGTTTACATAACAAGGAAATAATAAGATTTGTAATTGTGTTTAAAATTAATAAAATCCGTGGTTCCGAGATTCAACACCCGTACCTAGAATTCCTATCTTCTAGGGTACGAGTCAATATCCAACATGAAGGCCCATTCGAGATAAGACTGTCCCAGCGCGGTAACCTCGGGGATAGCAAGTAGCGTGGGCATGATTTTCACATGTATATAATATATGCATACACACAGTCATATAAATATACTTCTTTTATCATATTAATTTAGGTTCATCTCATATCCCATAATCGCAACATTTATTCTAATTTTCCCATTATTAGTTATCACGTATAACGGTTCATTTCTAACTTTGATTCGAGGGATTTTTCCAACTTATTACGTAATACTCATGGACTCTATCCTCTCAAGTGGAAAAATTCAGTAGGTATTCATTTATGTTCCAACGTAACTATCTTACGCGTCTCTCCCTTTAATACACAATTTCCTCGTCCCTTATATGTAAGTATCCCAAAAATACAACTCTCGTCTTACATTAAAAATCCCAAAATAATTTATATATCCTACTCGTCTTCTTTATCTCCAAAAACATTTTAATAAGGGTGCCCAAGAATTATTTCACATTAAATTGAATTCAACTAATTTAAAAATGGGAATTATGAGTCTGCTAGGAGGGGTCGATCGATCGAGGTCTGGGGCTCGATCGGTCGAAGCTCTTGGCTCGATCGATCGATCAAGCAGGTATGGCGAATTCTGCAGTTACTAGTTACGGGTTTTCTCACATAACTCCATCCAAATCCAAAATTTTCACTCCCAATCATCCAGAAATTTGTACTACTATTAGTATAAATCCATTCCATACATCTTTTACGTAAAGCATGTAAATTTCCATCAATAATCATGGATTAACAGGCCAAAATTCATGTAAATCTCAAGAACCCTAGAATTCTCTTTAACATGGTTCTAATCAGTCTTTTTCCAGAATTCTCTTCTTCTAAAACATCAAAATTTCGTGGTTTAATCCTCAACATGTTAAGGGCTTTCTAGATTAACATTCAAATCATTACTACATGCGATTTCCTATCCCAAATTAGGGTTTTCTTCCATAAAACTCATCCTAATCATCCCTAAACTAACATGACTGATGCATCAACGAAAATAAGCAAGATAAACACTTGCCTTGGATTTTTGATGTTCTGGTTTGATGATGAATTTGGTGTGGTTGCGTTCCCAGTCACGCGATCTATGCGTTGGTGGTGGTGGCGGTGCAACCGGGTGAATCGTTGGTCTTGGATTGCTTGGAAAAGCCTCTCCTTCCCTCTCCTATGGCCGTCACTTGTCTTTGGTTGTTTTAACCCTAGAAGACAACCTTAGACATTTGATATATCCCTTGAATTTTCGTGGGTTTAATTACCCAAAAATGTAAAATGTCCAAAATGCCCTCCCGAGGTACTAATTAAGCCTAAAAACGCCCTGAGACCCAAACTAAACCCCCGAGTACACTTTACTGACTATCTCGACCCTTCCGGACACTTTGGCTCACTCAAAATGACCATTCAAGTGACTTATAATATATTCACTTTTACTCATCAATATTTAGTCCCGACGCGACACGGGCGCGTCCCGACTCAAATTTCCAAAATTATCATTTTATTCACTCGTGACATTTAATATGACCAATATTATATATTACTTTTCTCATTAGTAATATTTAACAAATTTCCCATAATTACTAACTCTCATCACGTTAATAATTATAACATAATTAATTTCCGGATTTATATTAAATAATTAATTCACATTAAATTTAATAAATTCCCAAATTAATATTGCATAAAAATACGGGGTATTACATACGTCCCTCCTAATAACGAAATTTTGTCCCGAAATTTGTAAAATGAGGCGTACCTGGTAAGAATAAATCTGGGTATCTCTCGCGCATATCTGCCTCACGCTCCCAAGTGGACTCCTCCACATTATGATGCTCCCACTGGACTCGTAAAAGTGGAACTACCTTCGACCTCAATCTTCTCTTGCTAAGGTCTAGGATAGCCACCGGTCTCCCCTCGTAAGAGCTGTCAGGCTGTAAGTCTATCTCATCTATCGCAATGTGGGTATGGTCCATATCATCCTGAAGATATCGTCTCAACGACGAGATGTGAAATACATCGTGAATGCGATGTAAATGCTCTAGCAGTCCCAATCTATATGCTACCGGCCTAATTCTATCGATAATGGGAAATGGTCCCACGTACCTCGGAGCCAATTTCCCTTTCTTCTCAAACCTCATTACTCCTTTCATAGGAGATACACATAGTAACACCTGGTCCCCCACATTAAACTCCCGAAAGAACCGTTTCGCATCGCCGTAGCTCTTCTTCATGTCCTGGGCTACTCGAATGCGACTCCTGATCATCTCAATCCTCGCGGAGGTTTCCTGAATCACCTCTGGTCCTATCAACTTGTTATCCCCCACCTCGAGCCAACAAGTTGGGGAACGACAAGGCCTGCCATACAAAGCCTCAAATGGGCCCATGCCAATCGTGAACTAATAAGAGTTATTATAAGCAAACTCTACCAGTGGAAGGCATGGCTCCCAACCTCCTCCAAAATCAAGAACACACATGCATAACATATCCTCCAACATCTTATTAGTACGCTCTGTTTGTCCATCTGTCTGTGGGTGATAAGCTGAACTCAACCTCAACTCAGTACCCATTGCCTCCTGAAAGCTCTCCCAGAAACGCGACACGAAAATCTTGTCTCTATCTGACACAATATTTAGGGGCACCCCATGTAATCTGACAATCTCAGCAATGAAAAACTGAGCATACTGAACCGTGGTATAGTCTGTTCGCACCATCAGAAAATGAGCCACCTTGGTCAAACGGTCTACAATCACCTAGATAGAGTCGTGTCCCCGCTGTGATGTAGGCAACCCTGTAATAAAATCTATGGAAATATTTTCCCACTTCCACGCGGGTACTTCCAATGGCTGAAGCAACCCTGACGGTTTCTGATGGTCCACCTTTACCAGCTGGAAGGTAGAACACTTGGACACGAACTCAGCGATGTCCTTCTAATTCCCACTCCACCAGTATTATCTCCTCATATCCTGGTACATTTTATCTCCTCCAGGATGTACCGCAAATCGGGACCCGTGAGATTGGGTCATCACTTCATGACGTAATTCTGCTCCTTCTGGAACCACCAATCTCCCATTAAACCTCAAACCCCCATTTGAACTAACAGAATAGGACTCAGCACCCTTAGCTAAGAGTCGTACAATCTTCTCCTGGCAAAACGGGTCTGCGGTCTGTGCCTGTATCACCCTCGTAACAATCTCGGGTGTCACTATCATAACAGATATGAAGGAACGGGCTACTGCGTCCTGGTGGCCTAACTCCTTCCACTTTGCTTTCCAGATGTCCGCTACCTCGTCTACCGGTCTATGGCTCAATGCATCACCAACTACGTTGGCCTTCCCTGGATGGTACTATATATCGAACTCATAGTCCTTCACAAACTCTAACCATCTGCGCTGACGCATATTCAGCTCTCACTGAGTGAACAGGTACTGCAGTGACTTGTGGTCTGTGAACAAATGGAATTTCTCCCCCAATAAATAGTGCCTCCATATCCTCAATGCAAAAATGACCGCTGCTAACTCCAGGTCGTGGGTGGGGTAATTCTTCTCATGCAGCTTAAGCTTACGGGAGGCAAAAGCTATAGCCTTCTCCTACTGCTGAAGTACTCCCCCAAGTCCCCGTAAAGAGGCATCGGTGTAAACCAGGTACTCCACACCCGACTTCGGTAAGGCAAGGTATGGTGCTAAAGTAAGCTTGTCTTTCACCTCTTTGAAAGCCAATTGGCAAGCATCATCCCAAACATATGGAACCCCTTTGCGAGTCAGATTCGTCAATGGACCCGCTATTTTGGAGAATCCCCGAATGAACCTCCTATAGTATCTGGCTAACCCTAAGAAACTACGCACTTCCATCAGTGTCGTGGGTTGTCCCCACTCCCTCACCACTGACACTTTACTCGGGTCAACTGCTATCCCCTGTTCAGAAACAACATGCCCCAAGAACTGTACTTTTCGCAACCAGAATCCGCACTTCTCGTACTTAGCATACAACTGATGCTCTCGTAGAGTCTGAAGAACCTATCTCAAGTGCTCGGCATGCTCCTCCTCAGAGTGTGAATATATCAAAATGTCATCTATGAAGACGATGACAAACTGATCCAAGAACTCTCTGAACACACGATTCATTAAGTCCATGAACATGGCTGGAGCATTTGTGAGGCCAAATGGCATCACCCTGAACTCATAGGACCCATATCTCATCAAGAAGGCAGTCTTTGAAACATCCTGCTCCCTAATACGTAACTGATGGTACCCCGACCTCAGATCTATCTTCAAAAAGAAAGTTTCTCCCCTCAGCTGGTCGAACAGATCATCGATTCAAGGCAACGGATACTTATTCCGTATCGTGACCTTGTTCATTTCCTGGTAGTCCACACATAACCTCAGTGAGCCATCTCTCTTCTTCACAAACAAGACTGGAGCGCCCCAAGGTGAGTTACTCCTGTGAATGAAGCCCTGACCTAACAACTGCTCTATCTGATCTCGTAACTCCCGCATCTCTACCGGAGCCATACGGTATGAAGTGCGTGCTATCGGTCTAGTATCCGGTAATAAATCTATGACAAAGTCTATCTCTCGACTAGGGGGTAGGCCTGGTATCTCCTGAAAGACATCGGAATACTCACGAACAACTGGGATCGAGTCTAAGGGAATCACAACCTCCTTAGAGGTATCCTCCTATATGTAATACAAATGAGCGGTCGAGCCTCCCTCTGGGCGAGGCATCGCCACTACAAACATCTCTTGCCCCGGAATGGAAAAGACAATACTCCCACCAAAACAATCAATCATGTCTCTGTAAGCAGCGAGCCAATCCGTACAGATAATAACATCGTGCTCATGCATATCTAAGACTAACATGTCTGCTGGCAATACCAAGATACCAATCTCTACCCCCACTCCCCGGCATATAAAGAAAATAAGTGACCCACTCCCCAGTGGTGAGTCTACACACGTCACAGTGCTCTCTGCTATGGCTAACAACCCTAAGGCCTTCGAAAAATGCGTAGCTATAAAACAATGCATCGCCCCAGTATCAAACAAAACTCAACCCATAGTACCATGGATAGGAAAAATACCCTCAGTCGCGGGTGGTGCTTGTGGAGCTGCTGCCTGGTGCATGTTATAGACACGTCCAT
The DNA here is from genome assembly GCA_949130495.1 of Sambucus nigra. Taxonomy (NCBI): domain Eukaryota; kingdom Viridiplantae; phylum Streptophyta; class Magnoliopsida; order Dipsacales; family Adoxaceae; genus Sambucus; species Sambucus nigra. Next base: position 299,733,381 of record OX422207.1, on the reverse strand, counting down.
ACGGTAACTGCCCCTGCTGCACTGGAGCTGCTAGAACGGCTAGTAGGGCTGGTACCTGGGCTGGTGCTGGGAGGGCAGCTGGAAAAAGTGGCCTGTGTGGCTCATTACGGGCACCTTGCTGCTGTGGGGCCCTATCACCCTCTGGACAATCCTGGAACTTATGGCCATGCTTGTCGCACACAAAACATTGGCCTCTGAAGTTACCTCCCCTCTGACCCTGCTGACCACGGCCCTGCTGGCCGTTACCACCCCTCCACTGGCCCTGTTGACCCTGATGAAAATGTTGTTGGCCCTGTTGGCCCTGCTACTGACCCTGTTACTGTCGGTGTTGGCCCTGCTGATTAGGCTGGCCCTGCCTATAACCCCCAAATCCCTGTCTGGAATCACCTGAACGGAATCACTTAGCAGGGTCCCCCTGATGGGAACTCTGCTCGTGCTGACGAGTCTGTCCATGAGATGTCGGCGCTTCACTAGCACTACTACCCCCGGTCCTGCCCTGTTGGCTTGACTCTCCTTATCTATTTCCTCCCTGCAGATGGAAGTGGTGATCCTGGCAATGTAGTAACGCAGCATTGAGTACATCAGTGAAAGTACTCAGAAACAGATTCCCTATAAGGTGCTGACGGATCCTCCAAGCTACCCCGTCCACAAATAACATTATTTTCTTACCCTCAGTGGGTACCTCATCTGGCCCTATGGTGAGAAGTCTCATGAACTCCTCCTCATACTCAGCAACGGTAGAATTCTCCTATTTCAAGTTCAGTAGTTTCTGCCTCATCTCAGTCTGCACGGCGGGTGGAATGTACTTGTGGTCAAACCGCTCCTAAAATGACTGAATCGGGATCGTGTCCTCTCCTCCAAGCTGGTGGTGGACTCCCACCACTACAAAGCGGCCCCCACCAGCTTAAAGGAAGCCAACAACTATTTCTGCACGTCTGTGCACTCATACATATGAAGATGCCGCTGGATATCTTTCTTCCATTGGCTCATGATGATGATATCTGAACTACCAGAGAACTCAGGGGGATACGCCTTCTGAAAGGAATCCCTAACCCGCTCCCACGCAGATGGAAGTTGTTCAGGTACTGGCGCCACTGCCTGAATCTGGGGTGGAGCTTACTGAAACACCGCTAGCACGGCATTAACCGCCTAAGCAACAATAGCGGCTACCTCATTAGCATTCATAGTACCCTGTACCGGAGCTGCTGGCTGCTCGTCTTGGGCACGCCTATCCTTTGGTGCACGTCTCGGAGGCATCTTAAACGTGAAGAAATTCATTAGTCTACAGTTATTATCAAATCTCAAATAGCTGAAGACGTGAACGCAAAAGCAAGAATACAACAATCCTAAATTAGGGCTCTATAGCAAAAAAATGTTAAGCTGAAAGCGAAATAAGCCGTACAGATCCTAAGGACACTAGAACCTGATGCTCTGATACCACCTGTGACACCCCGCTCAATTAAATACCGGGCGATCACTCCTTTATTAAATTAAATCAAGGTGAATAGTTGGTTCATTCTTAGCATCACTGTCAAAAAATAACTTTTCCAAATTTAAACACCCTAATTAATTAAGCTAAGTGTCAAAACCATTTTTTTTTAACATTACTTTCCAAATTTTATTTTGAAAACAAAGATTTAATTATTTACAACAATTCAATATTTAAAGAATCACACCACAATAATCCTGTAACATATAATCCTAATACTTTAAACATTCAATAACTAAATCCCAACATTAAAACTTAAAGTAAAACATCCAGACAGTAATAAATACCAAAGTGATAATACTAGAAATAACTGAATCACAATGTCCAAATAAACAACTGAATAATGGAAAGGGCGACACATGCCCCACTAAATGAATATGCTAGGAGTGGAGTCAAATAAATGAAGTCGTCTAAGCAAGAGGCCTGCAACTCCCACCTAAGCTGCAGCATGTTCCTTCCAAAGGATCATATGCAAGACGCCCTTCTGGCTGGGCACTTGTAATATATACATATATATACAAGAGAGATAGAGAAATAGAAACGGGTCAGAGCCCGATAGTGTAGATGATTTAAAATTTGTTTAGCAAGTATTTAAAATATTTACAGGCCAATGCAACAACATATTAGTGCGGCACTCTCTTGAGAATTTCTCACTTCTCTTCTAATGTGCACGCCTATCGCACTAACCTCCCTAATGGTTTAACTTATCTTAGGTTACTCGTAAGATTCAAAACCGAAGAATATAATTGTTTAAAAAAATAACTTCATTTGATCACAAAGTTCTCATTTAAACCTTCTTTACTAATAAAGTTTCCCAGCATTCCATTATACTTTTCCAAAACAAGTATTTCCAATTTGAGTCATTATACATGTCTTATTTACCATAACACAGTAGGCAGTTTCCGAAATTTCATAATTTCATATATATATTAAATACACGTATAATATATATATTCTAACAGCACCCCACATAAAAATTATGATGCGTGCATACTCTGCTATCCAATCCCCGTATCTCTCGTACTAAGGGAAATACAAGTTCGGAATCACTCTCGAACTGTATTAACACATACACAACAATATTGAGGCGAAACATAGTTTCCAAGTCCAAGAGGTCAGTATATACCCTCACGTCTCTTAGGACCGTCCGACTATAGATCCGATAGCCGGTACCTAGGATTCCTATCTTCTAGGGTACGAGTCAATATCCCCCATGAAGTCCCATTCGAGATAAGACTGTCCCAGAGCGGTAACCTCAGGGATAGCGAGTAACGCGGGCATGATTTTCACATGTATATAATATATGCATACACCCAGTCATATAAATATACTACTTTTATCATATTAATTTAGGTTCATCTCATAACCCATAATCGCAACATTTATTCTGATTTTCCCATTATTAGTTATCACGTATAACGATTCGTTTCTAACTTTGATTCGAGGGATTTTTCGAACTTATTATGTAATACTCATGGACTCTATCCTCTCAAGTGGAAAAATTCAGTAGGTATTCATTAATGTTCCAACGTAACTATCTTACGCGTCTCTCCCTTTAATACACAATTTCCTCGTCCCTTATATGTAAGTATCCCAAAAATACAACTCTCGTCTTACATTAAAAATCCCAAAATATTTTATATATCCTACTCGTCTTCTTTATCTCCCAAAACATTTTAATAAGGGTGCCCAAGAATTATTTCTCATTAAATTGAATTCAACTAATTTAAAAATGGGAATTATGAGTCTGCCAGGAGGGGTCAATCGATCAAGGTCTGGGGCTCAATCGATCGAACCTTCGATAGATCGAAGCACTTAGCTCGATCAATCGATCAAGCAGGTATGGCGAATTCTGCAGTTACCAGTTACGGGTTTTCTCACATAACTCCATCCAAATCCAAACTTTTCATTCCAAATCGTCCAGAAATTTGTACTACTAATAATATAAATCCATTCCATACATCTTTTACGTAAACCATGTAAATTTCCATTAATAATCGTGGATTAACAGGCTAAAATTCATGAAAATTTCAAGAACCCTAGGATTCTCTTTAACATGGTTCTAATCACTCTTTCTCCAGAATTTTCTTCTTCTAAAACTTCAAAATTCGTGGTTTAATCCTCTACATGTTAAGGGGTTTCCAGATTAACATTCAAATCATTACTACATGCGATTTCCTATCCCAAATTTGGGTTTTCTTCCATAAAACTCATCATAATCATCCCTAGAGTAACATGAGTGATGCATCAATGAAAATAAACAAGATAAATACTTGCCTAGGATTTTCGACATTATGGTTTGATGACGAATTTGGTGTGGTTGCGTTCCCCGTCACGCGATCTACGCGTTGGTGGTGGTGGCGGTGCAACCGGGTGAATCGTTGGCCTTGGATTGCTTGGAAAAGCCTCTCCTTCCCTCTCCTATGGCCGTCACTTGTCTTTGGTTGTTTTAACCCTAGAAGACAACCTTAGACATTTGATATATCCCTTGAATTTTCGTGGGTTTAATTACCCAGAAATGTAAAATGTCCAAAATGCCCTCCCGGGGTACTAATTAAGCCTAAAAATGTCCCGAGACCCAAACTAAACCCCCGAGTACTCTTTTCTGACTATCTCGACCCTTCCGGACACTTTGGCGCACTCAAAACAACCATACGAGTGACTTATAATATATTCACTTTTACTCATCAATATTTAGTGTCAACGCGACACGGACATGTCCCAACTCAAATTTCCAAAATTGTCATTTTATTCACTCGTGACATTTAATATGACCAATATTATATATTACTTTGCTCATTAGTAATATTTAACAAATTTCCCATAATTACTAACTCTCATCACGTTAATAATTATAACATAATTAATTTCCGAATTTATATTAAATAATTAATACACATTAAATTTAATTAATCCCCAAATTAATATAGCATAAAAATACGGGGTATTACAGACTATTCACCATGCTTAACAAACAACAAATAGTTCAATAACATTCAAATAGTCTAAATTCATCAAATAAATTCACATATAATACGAAATATACAATATTCATCAAATTTTAAAAAAATTGGGCATAGTCTCCTTTGTTTATAGACCTATTCACCTTGCTTAACAAATAACAAATAGTCCAACATCCAATTTTCTAAATTCATCAAATAAATTCACATATAAAATGAAATATACAATATTCATCAATCAAATTCACTGTGTCTCAAAAAAATAAAGTGTCAATTTTAAAAAAAAATTGGGCATAGTCTCCTTTGTTTATTGGACTATCTACCCTATTTAAGGGGTAACAACAAATCCAACAATATAAAAAAAATCCGAAATTCGGAGATGGGATCTAAAAGGCCGGGAAAGGAGAATATGAATTTATTCTTTCTATGGGACTTCCTAAAAAATGTATGTGCTGTGTTGTTTAACCACCATCTTGGATGGGGTGAGAGAAACTGAGCAGGCCTTTGCAGGAGAATTGGAGAGCATGTTTTTGGAAATTGCAATTATTTTAAGTCTTTTGCACTCATATGCTTCTGGATTAGGTGATACTACTGCTGTCTTCCCATCCTTCTTCCCACCTCTCGCCATTATCGCTCTCCCCCTCTCAGTTTTCTGTACGATTTGACAAACAATAAACATAATTAATCAGTTTCTCGAACAAAGATACAATCACATAAGTAAATATACAATCAGTAACATACATGAGATTTTTTTCATCCTAATCTTATTTGCATCCAAGGAAAAGAAGATTGATAGTAATCTTTTTTTCATCCTAAGCTTCATCCAAGGAAAAGAAGATTCATCCTAAGCTTTTTTCATCCTAATATTATTTGATATCTAACAGAAACCAACATCATACTACCAACCCCATACCTTGTCATATTGAATTTCTCATTCCTTCTTATCGGCATTCTCTCTGGATGTTATGTCTTCATATTTCTACTTTTGGATGTCGCGCTTTGGATTCATCACCAACACAATTTCAATCTTACCCTTATTAAATTTGTAACGGTATCTATTGTCCATAACAACAAAATTATGGAACCTCTCCTCCATGCCAAAACAGCTTTAGCCATAAACAAGGAGAATTATATTAGTCTAATCTAAAAAATAATCCTTAACAAACAAATATTGATATTTTTATATGTATTTAGTGTTAAAACCAACCAATGATAATGAATAGGCATTATAATTCAACAACCCATCCAAACTGACTAAAATGATCATGAAGATCATTAGGTGTAGCTTCAACTGGAACACGTCCAATAAAAAACTTTTTTCACAGCTTGTTGATAATGCATCTGTAGTAACCACCTCCAAACTGTCGTTGGTTTGAAACCACATCAAAAGTATTTCAAGCACACCATTAATAAACGCAGTATCGAATCACATCAGTAATGAAAGTATTCTAATGAAAGTCTCTGAAATAGATCTTCTAACGCGGTTCCATATGTGAATGTGTTTTGCGCACCTGTAGATTGCATCACATGAATATTTTAGATTAAATCGAACTGAATAATGATTAGAAACTATGATACAAAACTTTGTGATGAGAGATTATTTACCTTATAGTTTGTACACAACTTTGTAACTACGAAATGATATATTAGATTAGGTACAACATCCTGAAAATGTTTAGCATGCTTCCCATCTTTAATGCCTTTAGCTACTTGGCAGAGGTACGACAAACAAAAATTCATCATATCCTGCAGACTTGGAAGCCAATTTCATCAGCTATAGAAGCAGTTGTAACAATTAATATAGTTGTTATATTAGCTGCTATAGCAGCTTATATAGAAGCTACAAATGCATCAAATGCTTCAGTAATGTCTACGCTCATTCCGTGACGCGACATGGCATATTGAATATCTCCAATTGTACATAAAACATAGCTAATATGAAACATAGCTAATATGAAAGAAACATATAGAGTTAATGTAGCAGGGTTTACCATACCTCGAAAAAAGCACACATTTTGGGACATAAAGTAAGTTTGCTCATAAAATTATTTATATTAAGTAAAGACAACGCAAGAAATATGCGATGTGGGTTCATAGTTATCCTTGACAAATCATATATTTAAGTGAAAATTAGTAAAGAAAATACAATGTACCCTTAATACGCAAAATTAGAGAAAAAATTACATTAACCAAGGTAAACTATTTATGCTAATCATGAATATGGATGCACAATATGAAGTTACTTTCACTATTATAGGATTTTGGTACTGAAATTAATTATCCATACACTTTATCGTACTTAGTGAGCAGTTATTTCCTAAAAACCTACTGAGGTTGGTTTATAAATACCTCATTGTAACTACAAAATGAATGTAACAACAAAATGTAACTACCAAAATGTAAAAAAAAACATACAGAGAAGCAGATGGAGGCCGCGGGGGGAGGGAGGCAGCAGCATATATGCATATGCATATATGCAGATGCATATATGAAATCTGCATATATGCTGCCTACATATATGCATATGCATATATGCCTATTTCATATATGCAATCTTCATAATGCAATCTCATTCCCTCCCCGCCTCCCCTACACCACACCGAACTCCCAGCAGCCATCACCATTGCCAACCCGCAACCTCCCCAATCCCATCCACCCCAACCCGTAACCACCCTACCCCTGTGCATCCTCCAAACCTCCTGACTCCAACAAAATATATTTATTTCTCTAAAAGACTTATAAGACACTTGTACATTACCCCCACCCCCACCCCAAGAAATTTTGAAAAAGAGAACAATATAAATATATGTCCATTATATTCCTACACATGAAAAATGAAAAGAAAAATAGTTTTAGTTTTCGTAATGAACATCAGCAATAAAGAGAAGAGTTATATATTTTTCAAACAAATTGAGTATAAATGTCACTTCAATAAAAGTGCATTTTTATTCTAAAAGTAATGTTTATACCTCTGTAATGTAGGATGATACTTATGGACATGTATATGCAATGCATATATGCATATTGCAGATGAAATCATTGAGTTCAATTATGGGATAGCTTGGCGTATCTATAGCAATGCAATCATTAGGTTCAATTTTTGAGGAGTTCAAATTGAGGTCTAGTGTGATACATTTTTCATCTTATGTGTACATATTGGTTACCCCAAACTACGAATGTTTAGAACCGAGATAATCGTAGATAGAATATAAAAAGAATCTTGGAGATAGACAATGGATGATGGTGTGACATTTGCATAACAATTATCACCTAAAATCTTAGAGATTAAAAAAGAATTCAATGCTTCTGGTAAACAAAAAAAATCCATTTATGTATAATATATCAACTTCATGGATTATAAGAGGAATATGAAAACAAATTCCACTTAAGCATAATATCTTATCTTCTTGGATTATAAATGGACAACGAAGCCAATCAAACAACTATAACATAATATAAATAAACTAAGTCTCATTTACATAAATGCACCCCCATAAAAAAAATCTCTAAAAGTCTCATTTACATGAATATCCATAAAATTTTGAACAACTCTAAAAGAAAATTTACATAAACGCACACTAATAAAAAAAAAGCTCCAATAGCATCAATGATAACACTTGAACATCCATCAATAGCAACACTTGAATGATAAGTTCAGAGACCAAACTTTATGATAGAAGTCCATTGGTCAATATGTTTCTTATTATACTCTTAGATTGAACTGGATATTATAAACATTCCAAAAATACCTCATTTAATATTCTATAGTACTGCTATTGATAAAGAGTTAATTCAGCGTACCTAGTTCAATCTGATGCATGTACATTTCAATATTCCAGGTCATTGGTATATGGCAGCGTACTTCATAGGTACATCACGCTCAAGACATAAAGCAAAAACGTACCTAGTTCAAGACATAAAGCGAAAACGTCATGCATAATAGATGAAAAAGGAACCTCCACAATCCTGTATAGTAAATAACCTAAAATAAATGCATCTGAAGACCTTGATCATCATCAAAGAGATGAATTCCATAGTGTAGCATAAAATAGTAGCATAGGGGTGCTACTGTTTGCTGTTGCCTGCCAGTGGCTAGCCGACAGGGCTATCTGGGAGAGAGAACTGGCTGGCAGTGGTTGTCCGAGAGGGAGGAGGAACTTGATGAATGAGACTACAAAATATAACATCAAATTGGGAAAATGATTAGAAAAGAAGACCATCTTTTAAGGAGACTATAATACACCTTTACTCAACATACCTCCTGCCAATATTTTGCCTATTCTACTAAAGGGCAAAATCAACTTGAAGAGGAAACCCCAAAACACAATAATCTTCTCCTGTGCACATGCCATCAATTATGTCAAGGCCGTGGAAGAACTCAGCAATATCAACTTCTAAGCAATCAAAAGGCAGTCCATGTTCTGTACACAATGAAAAACAAATTAAGAAGAATTTTATGAAAGCCTGTCCATGAAAATATTCTCAAAAAATAGTACCTCAAATCTCCAAAAATAGAGTGTAGACCTTTTTTGAAATAAACATACAAATTTATAATTTGACTCGGTTTTGAAGACATTAAATGGAAAAAATAGTACCTCAGACGTCCAAAAATAAAGTAGACATGAAAACTATTTAACATCAAACAACAATAAACTTAACATTCAGTAAGGTAATATAACTAAAATAAATCAAACAACAATAAGAGTAAACATTTGGAAAAAAAACATAAGAATATACATTTACTTTAAATTGCAAAAGTAATTCACTAACATTGTTACAACCAATGTGATATGGAAATAGAAATGTAAGAGTAGAAATGCAACAAACTAAAAAAATCAGCATTAAGATAACAACGCATTTAATAAAAAACAGAGCTTTTAACTCATTTAAACTTTATAAGATAGATTAAGAATACACCAATAATCATATGAGCCAATTGGACTATACAAATTTTCATATGATAAGAAATAATTACTAAGAAAAATACAAATGATTGTAATACCCCGTATTTTCTGCGTTATTTATTTTTGGGGATTAATGGAATTAAATGTTTATTAATTGGAAATTAATCCGGATAATAATATTAACGAGATGTGAGTTAGTATTTTAATATAATGTGCATACTTGGCATTATATGAATATTGGTAATATTGATATTGTCGTGAGACATAAATACGGCAATTTGGGAATTTTGCTTGACGCGTGTGACCGTCACGTCATGGTATTGTGTTACATAATTAAAAAGTGAATTTTAGTTCCATTAACCGTATGGTCGTTTTGAGTGCGCCAACGCGTCCGGAAGGGTCGAGATAGTCAGAAAACACTAGCCGGTAGTTTAGTTTGGGTCCCGGGATATTTGTGGGCCATACCGGCATCATAAAGGGCATTTTGGTAAATTGCATTTTTGGGGAATTAAAAAGTGACGAAAATGGGAATTAAAAATCTGACTATTTCTCAACCCACTTAAACCACTAACCCCACTATATGTCATTATGGGCTACGGGAGAAGTTGATATAGCATTTCAACTTCCACAAACCATTACTCACCTCCATATTCCATCATCTTCAACCTTGGGAAAAGTTTGAGAGAGAGAGAGAAGGGAACTTTGAGAAGAGCTTGAAAGAGAGAGAAGGAAGAGAATTCTGTAGAAAAGTGAGAGGGAGAACAACTTGGCTATCAAGATTCAACACCAAATTCTGAGATAATTAAGGCAAGTGATTTAAACTCCTTTAATTCAAGATATGTATCCATGTGTAGGAATTTTCGAAATTGACTTTTGGAGATAAATTAGACCCATGAATTGAAAGTTAAAAGCCATGATTTATGTAGGAATTGCATGTAGTATATTCTGGACGAATTTATATGTGATAAACAGAACCTATGATGATCTAAAAGTGGAATTAGAAGGAATTTCATAATGTTCTTGAATGGAAGAATTCTGGAAAATAGTTTGATGTAGTTTTGATCTAAACTAAGCTTTTAAATGATGAATTATGAGACTTAGAATGTTAAAACCGTTGTAGAATGTTAGTATCATGTTATAGTAACCTTACCTTGGAGTTTCATGCTTAAAAATGGAGTTTTGGGACGAAACTGTAACTGCAAAACGAAGCAGCCCGTAACAGACCTGTGTAATCGATCGATCGACATTCATCCGTCGATCGATCGACCACAATCGGTCGATCGAAGGTCAAGGTCGATCGATCGACCTTCCCAGAATGAATAAAGTTTTCCTTAATTGAATTTTAATGATGATAACCCTTAGATAATATTATTGGAGACATTGTGATTACCCTAAATTTTAAGGAAGACCAGTAGGCATGATTCTGAGATTTGACAGTAATTGGAATTTAATTTGAGGAATTATTCTAAATTAATGAAATTCGTTATGTGAGGTAATATTTGGGTTAATAGTACAAATTTGAATAATTTGATGAAATAAGGTTTGGGGCAGAAGTAAGGACCTTAGGTATAGCGATGTTATATGAGGGAATTATGGGAACTTAATAGTCTATTCGAGACAGGTTTTAAGTTTAAGATATTACGACGTGAGACGTGTCGACTATTTAATTTATATATTGTCGGGACACTTGAAATATATGAATTGGGAATAATGGTATAATGATGTAGAGAATACCCTTATTAATATTGATATATCTAAGATGTGTGAATGCTTAGTATATAACTTTGTATATGTATGACATACCTACCATACTTGCTATCACGGGAGGTTACGTTCTCTTAGGACCTTCTTATCCTTGTGTTGCCCGGATTTAGATTGGTGCCTAGAGGACATAGTTCAAGAGAATGACTTATTTGTGAGTTAATAAGCCAGCTGACTATGGAGCGTAGGTATGTACGTGACCATGGATATGATTGAATTATGTTCGCCTCCATTTATGTGTGTGGTGTTGATTCCAACAATTCCTGAGAGATTCGGAATTTGTAATCCTTATGTACGTGATGTACCGGGATGGATAGCAGAGTATGCGTGCACTGCAGCTTAGCCTTTGGGTGCTTATATTGTATATTTATGATGTGAAAAATATACGGTTAATCGAGATGGAATTTACTATAATAAATTGTGAGTATAATTATGGTAATGTTTTGAAAGATAAAAAGAGATCTTTTATCAAAGAAATGGTTTGGTTAATAATTGGGAACTTGGGAATTAAAGTAGAACTCTCTATTTAATTGTTAATGACGGAACTTAACGAGAACCGAGTAGCAGTGTTAGAAACTCTTTAGATAGTTATGCGATAACATACGAATGGGTACAGGAACGTTAGGAGTGCACAGTAAGATGAGAGGCGAGTATATCATGTGAGAGCACGTCCTAACATGTACTTTGCTTATACTGTTTTAAATGTTTTTAAAGCACTTGCAGGTTTTTAAAATATACACATTCGGGCTCTGACCCGTTTGCTTTCAAATCTATTTTTTTTTTTTGTAAAACCATTTTAGGTGCCCAGCCACAAGGACACCATGCATAGGATTCTTACTCAGATGACGAGCTGTAGCTGCTTGTGGAAGCTACAGGGACTTGCTCTTAGACGCTTATATCATTTGGATTCCTTGTTCATTTTTCCTCAGTTGTAGGGCATGTTGCCCAGATTCTATTAGATACATTCCCATTTCAGTTTTCAGACTTTGGCATGTATTCATTTCAGTATTCAGTATTTCATTACTTACTTCAGTTGTGAGATTGTATTATGAGGAGTTTTTCCTCCAATTTTATTTATATCATGTTACGGTTACTCTATTACTTCTTTATGGTGAATGGTGTTATTATTTCTTCATTACACTTATTGCATGATAATCAGACTTTAAATTAAAATTTGGCACTTACTTTTTAAATACTAGGTGGTTAGTAATAATAAAATGTTTTCGACAGTGATGCTATTAACTGAGCCAACTTGGCGTTCTGATTTAATTTAATAAAGGAGTAGCTACCCGGTATTTAAATAGTCGGGGTGTCACAGGTGGTATCAGAGTATCAGGTTCTAGTGTCCTTTAGGATCTTAACGGCTTATTATGTTTCCGCTGAGCTTTCTTTGATATAGAGCCCTATACTTTAGGACTGTTGTATTCTTTTGTTTATGCTACGTTCTTCAGCTATTTTAAAGTTTATAACTGCGAACTTATAGACTTTATTCTTATTTCAGAATGCCTCCACGACGCGCACCACGAGTTCCCAGGAATGCGGCGCCAGAACCACAGCCCGCACCGGTTCAGGGCATGATGAACGCCGCTGAGGTTGCAGCTATTGTAGCCCAAGCGGTAAATGCCGCCATTGCCGTTGTTCAGCAGGCACCGCCTCTGGCGCCGGTTGCCGCGCCAGTTCAGGCAACTTCATTCCCGTCTGCTTGGGAACGTGTACGTGACGCTTTTCAGAAAGCGCATCCGCCAGAGTTTGCAGGCAGCTCAGATGTAGTAGTCTCGAGCCAATGGAGGAAGGATATGCAGCGGCACTTACGGATGTATGAGTGCACGGATGTTCAGAAACAGGTGCTAGCTACTTTTAAGCTAGTTGGATCTGCATTGCAGTGGTGGGAGTCTATTACCACCGTAGAGGAGAGGGATACTCTCACCATACATGAGTTCTGGGTGCGGTTTGACCGCAAGTACTTTCCGTCAGCGGTTCATACGGAAATGAGGAGGAGATTGATGAGTCTGAGGCAGGAGGGCAAAACAGTGGCCGAGTATGAGGCCGAGTTCACTAATCTATTAAATATCGTTCCTGATGAGATACCGTCAGAGAAGAAGAAGATTGAGAAATTTACCGACGGGTTGACATGGAGGATCCGTCAGCATCTATTAGGGAACCTTTCGTTGGACACGTATTCTGATGTGGTTAACGCTGCATTGTTACATTGCCAGGACCACCGTTTTCACATGGCCGAGGGCAAGAGGTCGGGAGAGTCTAGCCATCAGGGCAGGACTGGAGGACATGGTGCCGGTGGGGCACAATCTTTTCAGGGACAGAGACAGTTAGAGCAGGGTTCTCAGCAGGGAGATCAAAAGAGGTTCCGTTCAGGAGGTTTCAGGAACGGTCAGGGAGGATTCCGAAATGGCCAGCAGGGTCATAACGGTCATCAGGGCCAGCAGGGTCAAAATGGCCAACATCAGCAGTTTCAGCAGGGCCAGGGGAGGAATGGTAACGGCCACCAGGGCCGGGGACAGCAAGGGCAGAGGGGAGGGAACTTCCCAGGGAAATGTTTCATTTGTGGTAAGATTGGCCACAAACGTCAGGAGTGTCCTGATAAGGGCCGGGCCCCACAGCAGCAGCAGCAGGGTGCTCGACAGGAGCCACAGAGGCCACTCTTTCCACCAGCCCTTCCAGCTCCAGCTCAGATTATTCCAGCAGTTCCTGTGCAGCAGGGGCAGCTACAGTATGGACGTGTCTACAACGTCCACCAGGCTGCAGTTCCACAGGCACCGCCCGCGATTGAGGGTACGTTTCCTATCCATGGCACTATGGGTCGAGTATTATTTGATACGGGTGCTACACATTGTTTTATAGCTACACACTTCGCAAAGGCGTTAGGATTGTTAGCCACAGCGGAGAGCACAGTTACGTGTGTCGACTACCCTTTGGGGAATGGGTCACTTATATTCTTTATATGTCGGGGAGTGGGGGTAGAGATTGGTGGTTTGGTATTACCTGCGGACATGTTGGTACTAGATATGCATGTTCACGATGTTATCATCGGTATGGACTGGCTCGCTGATCATAGAGCCATGATTGATTTCTTTGGTGGGAGCATTGTTTTTGCCATTCCGGGGCAAGAGATGTTTGTTGTGGCGATGCCTCGCCCAGAGGGAGGCTCGACCGCGCATTTATATTACATTGAGGAGGATACCTCTAAGGAGGTTGTGATTCCTTTAGAGTCGATTCCCGTTGTCAGGGAGTATTCTGATGTGTTTCAGGAGATACCAGGCCTACCCCCCAGTCGAGAGATAGATTTTGTTATAGAATTGTTACCCGATACGAGACCTATAGCACGAGCACCGTACCGTATGGCTCCAGCTGAGATGAGGGAGTTACGGGATCAGATTGAGCAGTTGTTGGGTCAGGGGTTTATTCGGAGGAGTACTTCACCTTGGGGTGCCCCTGTATTGTTCGTGAAGAAGAGAGATGGTTCACTGAGATTGTGTGTGGACTACCGGGAGTTAAACAAGGTCACGATACGGAACAAGTATCCGTTGCCTCGAATCGATGACCTATTTGACCAGTTGAGAGGAGCTTCTTACTTCTCAAAGATTGATTTACGATCTGGTTACCATCAGTTGCGTATCAGGGAGGAGGACGTCTCGAAGACTGCGTTCTTATCGAGATATGGTTCCTATGAGTTTCGGGTTATGCCATTTGGTTTGACCAACGCTCCAGCAGCATTTATGGACTTGATGAATAGGGTGTTCAGGGATTACCTAGACCAGTTTGTCATTGTCTTCATCGATGATATTTTGGTTTACTCCCAGACAGAGGAGGAGCATGCCGAGCACTTGAGACTAGTTTTGCAGACACTGCGCCAGAATGAGTTGTATGCAAAATATGAGAAGTGCGGGTTTTGGCTGAAGGAGGTTCAGTTTCTGGGTCATATTATTTCCGACCGGGGAATATCGGTTGATTCGGGGAAGGTACCCGCAGTGAGGGAGTGGGGACAGCCCACGACACCGACAGAGATCCGTAGTTTCTTGGGCCTAGCAGGATACTACAGGAGGTTTATTCGGGGTTTCTCCACGATAGCGGGTCCCATGACACATCTTACCCGAAAGGGTGTGCCGTTCATTTGGAGTGATGCCTGTCAGTTGGCATTTGATGAGTTGAAAGACAAGCTAACCTCAGCACCTGGGTTAGCATTGCCGAGACCGGGGGTTGAGTATCTTGTTTACACCGATGTGTCCTTGCAAGGACTTGGAGGTGTACTGCAGTAGGAGAGTCAGGCCATAGCTTATGCTTCCCGTAAGCTTAAGCCTCACGAGAAGAATTACCCTACTCATGACTTGGAGTTAGCGGCAGTGGTGTTTGCTCTTCGTATTTGGAGACATTACCTGTTGGGAGAGAAGTTTCGACTATTCACGGATCACAAATCCTTACAGTACCTATTCACGCAGAAGGAACTGAATATGCGGCAACGGAGGTGGCTTGAATTCGTGAAAGATTATCAGTTCGATATCCAGTATCACCCGGGTAAGGCTAACGTGGTGGTAGACGCGTTGAGCCGTAGACCGGTAGATGAGGTGGCAGATGTGTGGAAGGCCAAGTGGAAGGAATTGGGACACCAGGATGCAGTGGCCCGATCATTCATGTCTGTGATGACTGTTACACCGCAGATTGTCATGAAAGTGGTGAAGGCACAGGCAAATGATTCGTTCTGTCAGGAGCAGATAGTTCGATTATTAGCAGAGGGAGCCGAATCCTATACCGTTAGCTCAGACGGGGGATTACGCTTCAATGGGAGATTGGTGGTTCCGGAAGGGGAGGAATTGTGGCATGAGGTGATGGCAGAGTCGCACGGATCACGGTTCGCGGTACATCCCGGAGGGGACAAAATGTACCAAGACATGAGACGTCAGTATTGGTGGAGCGGGATGAAGAGAGATATTGCCGAATTTGTCTCAAAATGCGCCACTTGTCAGCTCGTAAAAGTGGATCATCAGAGACCGACAGGACTGCTACAACCATTAGAGGTCCCGATGTGGATGTGGGAGAGCATCTCTATGGACTTTATCACGGGGTTGCCTACGTCGCAGAGAGGGCACGACTCCATTTGGGTGATTGTGGATAGGTTGTCGAAGGTCGCTCATTTTCTACCCGTCAGGACAGATTACACTGCGGGACAGTATGCCCAGCTCTTTATTTCAGAGATAGTGAGACTTCACGGGGTGCCCTTAAATATCGTGTCTGACCGAGACAAGGTATTTGTTTCACGGTTTTGGGAGAGTTTTCAGCAGGCCATGGGCACGGAGTTGCGGTTGAGTACGGCGTACCACCCACAGACCGACGGACAGACCGAATGCACAAATCAGATGTTGGAGGACATGCTACGTATGTGCACCATTGACTTTGAGGGTGGATGGGAGCAGTACCTTCCACTGGTGGAGTTTGCTTACAACAACTCCTATCAGTTCACCATTGGCATGGCACCATTTGAGGCGTTGTACGGTAGACCTTGTCGTTCCCCAGCATGTTGGTTGGAGGTGGGGGACAACAAACTACTTGGGCCGGATGTGATTCAGGATACTTCGGCAAGGATAGCATTGATTCGCAGTCGCATTCGGGTGGCTCAGGACAGACAGAAGAGTTATGCGGATGCGAAGAGATTTTTCAGAGAGTTCTAAGTGGGGGAACAGGTTTTGCTCAGGGTATCTCCTATGAAGGGGATTATGCGTTTCGGGAAGAAAGGGAAGTTGGCACCGAGATATGTGGGACCATTTCCTATTATTGAGCGGATCGGACCAGTTGCGTATAGACTTGGGTTACCGGAGCATTTATATCGGATTCACGATGTGTTTCATATTTCCTCGCTTAGGAAATACCTTAGAGATGATTTGGCACATTCTCTCATTGCTGTAGAGGACATTGATCTCAAACCGGATAGCTCCTACGAGGAGGGGCCGATAGCTATTTTGGACCGAAGTGAGTGGAAACTGCGGTCAAAGATAGTTCCGTTAGTGCGTGTTCAGTGGCGACATCATAATGTCGAGGAGTCCACATGGGAGCGCGAGGATGAGATGCGCGAACGTTATCCAGAGTTATTCTTACCAGGTACTTGCTAGTTCCGAATTTCGGGACGAAATTCAGTTATTAGGGGGGAAGTATGTAATACCCCGTATTTTCTGCGTTATTTATTTTTGGGGATTAATGGAATTAAATGTTTATTAATTGGAAATTAATCCGGATAATAATATTAACGAGATGTGAGTTAGTATTTTAATATAATGTGCATACTTGGCATTATATGAATATTGGTAATATTGATATTGTCGTGAGACATAAATACGGCAATTTGGGAATTTTGCTTGACGCGTGTGACCGCCACGTCATGGTATTGTGTTACATAATTAAAAAGTGAATTTTAGTTCCATTAACCGTATGGTCATTTTGAGTGCACCAACGCGTCCGGAAGGGTCGAGATAGTCAGAAAACACTAGCCGGTAGTTTAGTTTGGGTCCCGAGATATTTGTGGGCCATACCGGCATCATAAAGGGCATTTTGGTAAATTGCATTTTTGGGGAATTAAAAAGTGACGAAAATGGGAATTAAAAATCTGACTATTTCTCAACCCACTTAAACCACTAACCCCACTATATGTCATTATGGGCTACGGGAGAAGTTGATATAGCATTTCAACTTCCACAAACCATTACTCACCTCCATATTCCATCATCTTCAACCTTGGGAAAAGCTTGAGAGAGAGAGAGAAGGGAACTTTGAGAAGAGCTTGAAAGAGAGAGAAGGAAGAGAATTCTGCAGAAAAGTGAGAGGGAGAACAACTTGGCTATCAAGATTCAACACCAAATTCTGAGATAATTAAGGCAAGTGATTTAAACTCCTTTAATTCAAGATATGTATCCATGTGTAGGAATTTTCGAAATTGACTTTTAGAGATAAATTAGACCCATGAATTGAAAGTTAAAAGCCATGATTTATGTAGGAATTGCATGTAGTATATTCTGGACGAATTTATATGTGATAAACAGAACCTATGATGATCTAAAAATGGAATTAGAAGGAATTTCATAATGTTCTTGAATGGAAGAATTCTGGAAAATAGTTTGATGTAGTTTTGATCTAAACTAAGCTTTTAAATGATGAATTATGAGACTTAGAATGTTAAAACCGTTGTAGAATGTTAGTATCATGTTATAGTAACCTTACCTTGGAGTTTCATGCTTAAAAATGGAGTTTTGGGACGAAACTGTAACTGCAAAACGAAGCAGCCCGTAACAGACCTGTGTAATCGATCGATCGACATTCATCCGTCGATCGATCGACCACAATCGGTCGATCGAAGGTCAAGGTCGATCGATCGACCTTCCCAGAATGAATAAAGTTTTCCTTAATTGAATTTTAATGATGATAACCCTTAGATAATATTATTGGAGACATTGTGATTACCCTAAATTTTAAGGAAGACCAGTAGGCATGATTCTGAGATTTGACAGTAATTGGAATTTAATTTGAGGAATTATTCTAAATTAATGAAATTCGTTATGTGAGGTAATATTTGGGTTAATAGTACAAATTTGAATAATTTGATGAAATAAGGTTTGGGGCAGAAGTAAGGACCTTAGGTATAGCGATGTTATATGAGGGAATTATGGGAACTTAATAGTCTATTCGAGACAGGTTTTAAGTTTAAGATATTACGACGTGAGACGTGTCGACTATTTAATTTATATATTGTCGGGACACTTGAAATATATGAATTGGGAATAATGGTATAATGATGTAGAGAATACCCTTATTAATATTGATATATCTAATATGTGTGAATGCTTAGTATATAACTTTGTATATGTATGACATACCTACCATACTTGCTATCACGGGAGGTTACGTTCGCTTAGGACCTTCTTATCCTTGTGTTTCCCGGATTTAGATTGGTGCCTAGAGGACATAGTTCAAGAGAATGACTTATTTGTGAGTTAATAAGCCAGCTGACTATGGAGCGTAGGTATGTACGTGACCATGGATATGATTGAATTATGTTCGCCTCCATTTATGTGTGTGGTGTTGATTCCAACAATTCCTGAGAGATTCAGAATTTGTAATCCTTATGTACGTGATGTACCGGGATGGATAGCAGAGTATGCGTGCACCGCAGCTTAGCCTTTGGGTGCTTATATTGTATATTTATGATGTGAAAAATATACGGTTAATCGAGAAGGAATTTACTATAATAAATTGTGAGTATAATTATGGTAATGTTTTGAAAGATAAAAAGAGATCTTTTATCAAAGAAATGGTTTGGTTAATAATTGGGAACTTGGGAATTAAAGTAGAACTCTCTATTTAATTGTTAATGACGGAACTTAACGAGAACCGAGTAGCAGTGTTAGAAACTCTTTAGATAGTTATGCGATAACATACGAATGGGTACAGGAACGTTAGGAGTGCACAGTAAGATGAGAGGCGAGTATATCATGTGAGAGCACGTCCTAACATGTACTTTGCTTATACTGTTTTAAATGTTTTTAAAGCACTTGCAGGTTTTTAAAATATACACATTCGGGCTCTGACCCGTTTGCTTTCAAATCTATTTTTTTTTTGTAAAACCATTTTAGGTGCCCAGCCACAAGGACACCATGCATAGGATTCTTACTCAGATGACGAGCTGTAGCTGCTTGTGGAAGCTACAGGGACTTGCTCTTAGACGCTTATATCATTTGGATTCCTTGTTCATTTTTCCTCAGTTGTAGGGCATGTTGCCCAGATTCTATTAGATACATTCCCATTTCAGTTTTCAGACTTTGGCATGTATTCATTTCAGTATTCAGTATTTCATTACTTACTTCAGTTGTGAGATTGTATTATGAGGAGTTTTTCCTCCAATTTTATTTATATCATGTTACGGTTACTCTATTACTTCTTTATGGTGAATGGTGTTATTATTTCTTCATTACACTTATTGCATGATAATCAGACTTTAAATTAAAATTTGGCACTTACTTTTTAAATACTAGGTGGTTAGTAATAATAAAATGTTTTCGACAGTGATGCTATTAACTGAGCCAACTTGGCGTTCTGATTTAATTTAATAAAGGAGTAGCTACCCGGTATTTAAATAGTCGGGGTGTCACAATGATGAGGAGTAACTAACTTATCCAAGCAAACCAAGTATGATTAATAATCGATCTCTTCAAAAGCATACACTTAACATCTGAAATCTCATAAGTAAATAAAAAATATCCAAAACATATTACTCAGACTTAACCCACCACACATGCAGACCCTGGTTGTGAACAATTAGAACCCAAAATACAAAAAGAAATCAAATCAAAGCACTACTTAAAAAACCCATTTTAAGAAACCCATTTAAGAATTAAAAAGACTATTTTAAACCAACAAATACCCAAAAAATGGGGAGAGAGGGATATAACCACAAAAATACATGCTTAGATCTCTATAAAAAAAGGTCTGAATGCGCAATAACTATGCCATATGGCCAATTCATGAATACACAAAAGTGCTTTCACAATATCATACATCAAAGTTCAACTTCCATTATTGCAACTTGCCTTTCTCTACATATGTCTTTCTTTTCCTGTCTTGAGCAAATGTGAACTTTCCAAATACTAAATGAAAATTTGAAGAATATTCAAATGTATGAAATCTAATTCCTCAAGTAATGTATATGATGATAAGAACTTCATAATAAAAACATATTATATTCAAACTAATTAATACAATGAAATTATAAAAGAGGGTTACTAAACTAATTCAGGTGCAAATTAAGAGTATATAAAACAAAACTTTTACACAAAAAGGAATATTGTTGAATTCACCTTCTGCAACTGTTTTGTTCTCAACCGCCATTTCTATGTCCAAACCTTAAACACACAGCTCCTGAACAAAAAAAATTCAACGAAGTCATGTTTACAAAATTGACCTCTATTAAATATTTCTTTGCATTGCCACTGAACACATGTGATGATCAGATATTTCTTAGCAAATCAAATCAAAGAAAATAAACACGTGGATATGATAGCCAACAAAAGAAAAAACATTAATGTAAAGAAGCTAACCTGAATTTTGGGGCTATGGTTTCAACAAAAAATAAACAACCGAGGACAAACAATGTAACATCCGAATCAAAATCACAAAATAACAACCATAGCCCAAAAATCAAAAATATGAAATCAAAATATTGATTTACCACAATAGATTTGCGTGTATGTGAGTGTGAATGCACGCGAGTCAGAGGAGGCAAGGTAGAGATGTGTGTGTCTGAGTGAGTGAGACTACCTGAATGCAACGACGAAGGGAAGCGGCGGGCAACGGCGACTACGGTTTATGGGTTTGGAGTGAGAGCGAGAGAATGAGGTAGACGACGGTGTGTTTGGGGTTTGGATTGAGAGAATGAGGGAGACATATGAGGGTGTGCGTGTGTAAAAGTTTGAGGGAGAGAATATTCCAAAAATGCCCTTATTTTTGAATTAAATAGTAAGTTTGATAGGTAGAAAAAGAGGGGGAAATCAAAAAATGAGGGGTAGGTTTGTAACGATGAAAGAGATGTGATCTCATTCATCTATTTTTTTAAAACGTGTAAGGAGGTGGCATCGATCTACACCGTTAAAAATGTGTATATTTTCAAAAATCATCCTTCAAATAAAAAAATTCTCTCGATATAAAATGAGATATCATTCTTCCTTCAAACAAAAAAATAAGAGAAGTTATCAGAGGAAGAAAGCATTTGAGCTAGTGATAATCAATATTAGACCATCAAGATCTTTTCAAATTAAACTATAATTGGAAGGAACCAGAAGTTATAACAAGAAAAATACCGATTAATTCAGTTAGGAGATTTATGAAGTTGTTGAGAAATGAGAGAAATGAGATTTTGTTTGGATTGATTTCTTTAGGTTTCTTCCTTTGTTTAGCAATACTGATTAATCAGTATTATTCTAACTCAATTTACTGAAGACATATTTAGTTATACATTGGATGATGATGATGTACACACACACACACACACACACACACAGATATATATATATATATATATATATATATATATGTTCATACACAAAAACAGTCCGTAGAGAGAGTGATACCAAAGTACAAATTCTCAAATTATGCTTACCTTTCCCTCCTCCTTTATCCGGTCTTGGAACTGGAAATGCTCAAATAAATATTAGCATTGGCGGAGTTAAAATGGGTTTTACAATAAAAAAAGACAATGCAAATTAATTCCAAATCAAATATAGATAGATCCAAACAATGTTCATAACGATACATATTGCAAATTAAGTCAAAATATAGATAACTCAAACAAAGTTCATAACAAATGCATAATGAAAACTAAGTCCACATATAGATAGCTCAAACAAAGTTCATAACATAAACTAAACATATTTAAGGCAACAATCAAGACAAATCAAATATCCCCCCAACATTAGGTCAGCAAAAGTGAATTGGCCACCTTGAGGAGCATAAAAAAACCTAGCATCCGGCTTCATAACTTCCTCCACATATACTTTCCTCTCCCCGAATCTAACTCGCTTACCATGACATATATCCTTTGTTGCATATGTCACAACATACCCCTTTGCCAGTTGTTCATTATACCTATCAAGCAAGATGACTTTGGGATTATTGGTAAGAGAAGGTGCGATCACGCAAGCAGGACGAGAAGCGGATGCAAAAACATTATCCAAATTTTGATAGAGATTCCTATGTTGTAGACTTGTATTGGATGCATGATCACTTGTCGGTGTGATTGATGGACCCTTTTCATTTTGAGCATTGAAGGCATCAACCAAACGTTCTATAGCATCCTATGAAAACACGAACCAAACAATAGTAAGTTAATATCTATTATATCGAGATAGGTCTTTTTAATAAATGAAATTATATAAAACACATATATACTGTAATTTGTGTGTTATTTTCCTCAAATCTTCTATTGACGAAAGAGATGATATCTTCCTTCAATGCATCCACATCATCATTTTCCTTCTTTCTTTGTTTAAGTTTGGCATTTTGCCACCCCTAAATGCATCAATTGCTTCTTCGAAATTAGGGGACAATTTCAATTCTCATCATACTTAATGTTTCAATTCTCACCATACTTAATGGAATGATTAATAAAAATATTAGTATTTATATAATCACCTTCTCAGATAACCAAGGGATAAAAGAAGTTTGTTTCTCCACTTCTGTCATTTCAATCCCCTTCCCTTTAGGACAAGACACGGATTTCAGTGATGCTTCATACTCACTGAAATATGTATTTTGATATAAGTAATTGTAACTAAAAATGATAATTAATTCATAACTATAAACAAACAAAAGAACTCAAACCTATAGTACTCTTGAAATCCATCAACATTTAGTCAAAATAATACCCATCGACGTATTTGTTAAAACTATACGGGCCCCAACATTATAGTCTTATCATCAAGCAAAGGCCCTTCATTAGAGAACTTTCCACCTTCCTCTTAAAAGGCTTCACGGGATGTTTAGGATTTCCATCAGATGGATTTGTCATGTACTCCATGCAATATCTAATAGATTCAGCAACAACATAGGATTCCGCAATTGAACCTTCAACATACCGCTTATTACTGGGTATATCTTTGAAATCTTTCATCGTCCTATTTGTATAAGGTAATAAAAATTAATAACAAGCATTATTAACATAAATGGGGCATATTTTACTATATTAAAAGGTAAAAAAATCACCTTTCGAACGGATACATCCAATGAGCGTCAGTGGGTCCACAAACCAGCGCTTAATCTCCTAGATGCACAGTGAGGTGAATGCTAATATAAAAAAACGTAAGTGGGAAATAGTTTTCCAACACACACAATGCTTCAACAACCATGTATTTAGCTCTTTGGATATCTTACCAAATTAGTACCTTAGAGCACAACATGTTAAAGAACAAACTTAATTGTTGGATTGCTCTTCTTAAATCTCGATGTTTCGGAAAGGCATGTTGGAGAAACACAGGTAGAAAATGTTCAATTATAACATGATAATCATGTAATTTTAAGGAGTGTAAAGATGGGGGACTAAGACTTACTATATTTCTCAAGTTAGAGGAAAAACTGGTAGGAAGCTTTAAGTCCTTCAAAATTTGGCAGAATTGTCTTTTTTCTTCTTTATCTAAGATAAATGGTGTTGTTGGTTTTATCATTTTTCTAGTGCGTCCATCAACTTGAAGCCATTGACCGCTGTGTATGCCCATACCCTTCATATCCAATCGATCCTTTTCAGTATCCTTTATTTTATTATCATCAAGAATTATGTTTATTAAATGCTCTTCAACATTCTTTTCGATGTGCATCACATCAAGGATATGTCAAACTTGATGATATGGCCAGTATTCGAAATCAAAGAAAATAGATTTTTTATACCAAGCTTCTTTAACTTTAACATTAGCACTTCCATTAACATTATTAGACTTTCTCTTCTTAGCGGTAACTTTTGAGACTTTTCCAGGTACATACTTTATATTTCTTAACTTCTCCACAAGTGCATCTTTATATAGTCGAATCGAGGGACGTCCAACTTCTTGTGTCCTAAGTCCCAAACCTCTACCACTCCTAAAAGGATGATCGCTTTTAAGAAACATATGATAGTTTGTGTAAACTATCTTCATGTTGTGTTCTATCCAAATGGATGGAGTGTCATCGCCACAAATAGGACATGCTTTGTAACCATGTGTTACACACCCAGATAAGTTTCCATATGTGGGAAAAGCATGAATCCCCCACATCAATATAGCTCTCAATGTAAAAGGTTTCATTTTGTGCATGTCAATTGCTGGGACTCCTTCCCATAGTTGTTTCAACTCATCTACTAATGGTTGAAGAAAAACATCAATGTCTCGACCCGGTGCCTTTATCCCAGGAATCAACAAAGATAAAATTTGGAACTCATGCTTCAAACATAAAGAAGGGCCCACATTATAAGAGGCGATCATGACAAGCTAGCAACTATAACTACTAGACTGAATACTATGGGGATTAAACCCATCTGTTGCTATTGCAAGCCAAACATTGTGCCTTTCGTCTGCGAAATCGGGCCATCTACTTTTTAGCATTCTCTATTGGGATGAATCACAAGGATGTCGCTGATAATCCCATGAACTTGTTTCCCCCCAATGGTTCCATGTCATTTCATGTGCTATCCAAGGTATAGTGTACAATCTCACTAGCCTTGAAATTAAAGGGAAGTGTCTCAACACTTTCATCGGTTCTCTGCATATCCTTTTCCCTTTCTTTGAGGTAACTGCATATCTTTGTTCTCCACACTGAGGATATTCCTCCAAATTTTTATTCTCTTTCCAGTATAAAATATAGTTGTTAACGCAAACATGAATGTAATTTTCTTTCATCCCTAGGTCTTTCATAATTCTATTCATGTGCGGATATTTTTCTGGTAATGTGTTTCCTTTTGGAAGCCACCTCTTTAAAACTGACAAGAGAGAGATCACGTTATTTCCCGACCAACCAAACTGCTTTTTCAAATTATGCAAATCAATAATTGCAGAGAGAGTAGTCTCAGGACCCTCACATGAAGGGTATAATTTCTTGATCGCTAATTTATTATATTGATCAGACTTCTCATTGTCAATATACGATTTTTTAGAGAATCCTTCCTGATCGGGTTCTACACAATGTTGTTCGTGCACTCAGTAACATGCGTCTACTAAGTTTTGCAACCTTTCATTCTCATTGTTATCAGCTTCATCATGTCCTTCACAACCAATAGGTTCTACTACGGGACATGTTAGGTTCGATGATAGTGTTTCACCATGTAAAACCCACTTAGTATATGTCCTGTCTATACCATGCATTATCAAATGACCCTTGATATCTACCGCAGTAAAACGCTTCTTATTTCGGCACTTAACACATGGACAAGGAAAGGTCGAGAATTGATGGCCATTGTTTGCAATTGCAAAATTAATAAAAGACACAACTCCATTTTTGTACACCTCACTTATTGTATTCCTCTCATTCATCCACTCTTTGTTCAATGTTTGTGACATTCTGCACTACCAAAAAAATATGGTTTACACACAAGTTATATGATAATATACAAAAAATAGAATTATTGATACACATAAGAAAAATCACAGTTAGAACATGTAATTTTGTTATAACAAACCTTAAAGTTCAAGGGAGAGGTGCAATTTCCTTAGTTATATACAATTATGTGTTTTAATAGTATAAATCAGTGTATAAAAAAATCATTTTCTTAAATAGGGTATTAAATACCAGTTTTACTAATGTTATAAATTAGTGTATAAAAAAATTCTAAGCTTTGGATTTAATACAAAATAATAAAAAACTTGAACAAAAAAATACAAAAAGTATGTACCCAACAACAATAACAAAAATACATTGCATTTTACCAAAAAATAAACTTGTAACCCAATAGAGAATTGCTTATGAACAACAAATCACTTAGAACGTTTTAGACAAAGCATGGTATGAATGAGATAATATCGCAATTCCCAAACCCTAGGTTGTGATGTGAGCGTCGAATGCTTCCAAAACCTAGGTTGCGATTCTTCCAAACCCTAAGTGAGACTTCTTCCAAACCCTAGGTGGTGTTCGAGGGAGAAAATCACGATTTGGAGAAGAGGAAGAGCAAACCCTAGGTCACGCTAGAGAATTTCGGCATTTGACATTTTGGAGAACGCTAGAGTATATTGTGTTGTGAGAACACTAGAGTCCTGAGCTAATTACTTTTTTTAAATTACTTTCAAAATATTTAAATAATATTAGTAACACTTATCGGATATTAGTAACGATATTGTGTTGTGAGAAATAGTAATAGAAAAATACTGTTAGTAATACAAAAAATAGTCTGTTACTAAAAGCTTGTTTTGGTGTAGTGCTTGAAAATATTCTTCAGATGGAGTCAAAAGATTCAGTTTATTTAGATAAATTTGAATAAACAATGATTTTATATTTTAATAAAATATTAACCCTGTCAAATATGCGGTTTGACTATTTCTACAAAGTCAACAATTTTATATGAACGTAAAGACCTTTTTTCGGGACTTTTCCAATTTATGATTCCAAAATATTAATTTTCAAAATTGATCTAAGATGAATTTCTTAACCAAATCAATTAAAATATTAATTTTAATCCAATATAGTGTTGATATTTACGATTTTTCGTATGCCATATTTTATATTATTTTAGTGTCAATACCATTACGGCTAGTATAAAATTAATATTCGTGACACAAATAAAATTAAAATAAAATTATAAACTAATTTGTTTATTCGGACAATAAACCAGTGGTCATGACACTTCCAATATTAGCCAACACAATGTGACAACCCGACTACTAAGATAATAGGTGTCCAACCCAATACTCTAATAATCACAGGAATCATAGATGGTCCATCCTCAGCATCACTGTCGATTAAAATAATAGTACGAGATAACCACCAATCATTTTAGGAAACAGACTCTCAAATTTAAAATTTTGAAAATAAAAGAAAAACACTTAGACAATCCCATTTTCAAAAACGGTGGATATAAAAAATTAACGGATAAAGAGTGACAATATAATAAATAATCACCGAATAAGCTGTCGGTGAACAAACCAATACAATTAGTTACACCGAGTATTACACATTAAATATTACACTATAATAAATGAGTGCAATGCATGGGAAACAACATACACAAACAAAGCATACAAGTAATAAAGCAATCAAACAAGACAAACAAAACAGGAAATGAAAATCTCTTACCTACCTTAATCCACCTCTATAAAATCTCAAACTGTATCCAGGAGAGATATTATAGAACAACTAGTTCTTCTTTAAAACTAGAAATAGGATAGCCTCGCGATTTATCCGCTTGCTATCGCTCCAACCCAACCAAAATAGCTCCACTCGTATAATACATATAATACGAGTAGCACATACCACATATATATACTTTTAAGTATCATCACTCGCCCCATAACAAGTGAAGGAAAAATATAAAACTTCCCTACCATGGAATTCCTATAGGCACTCTATATAATAACATGGTTATCACCAAAAACTCAATATACACACCCAAATCTAGGGTTAATACAAGACTACGCCATCTTGTCAATAGGAATACACCACCCTTAACTGAGGTGGGATTCCCGCAAACATCCTTGTCAGTCACCCTGGCCACGACTAATGGTTCCAAGACACATTATTCTAGTCTTATCCAAACCAAACTACTTCCATCAATGCCCCAACTAGGCATCCTATCCTTGTCGGTTATCTTCAATAGAAAAGATCAAAATGAGTAGTTCCCTTAACTTCCTTAGCAAAGGGAACATTCTACTAGCCTCCCGGGCCTTAGTTCAATGAGTTTTCCCCGAGTGGATGTCTACCGTTGGGGTCCCATGAAGACTAATTTTCGAAAAGTGTTAGCAACACTTACTTATGAGCCTATCGTTTCCATTGAAAGTCTCTCTCTCTTGTACCAACCTTATTTCGGTGCACAACTTCCTTAACCGTAACACCCTTTATTCATAGTCGGCCTCTGACCGAACCTCACTTGAATATTTTAGAATCTACTTTCTCATCATTCCTGACATCCCAGAGAAACTCGTTGTTTAAAATATCTAATGGGTTTATCTTGTGGGCAAAACCTCCCATTCCACCAAAATGAGGCGACTACCATATCTTCCATTTCAACCTAACTCCAACGGGTGAAAGATTTTCCTCCAATCTTTGCGACTAGGCACTTCTATACCCCTCTCTAGGCCAAAACTCTTGGGGCCTTATGTTCTCACTGAATGATATTACACTTCCTCCATCCAACCACACTTCAACATGTGGTCCTCGTCAAGGACCTTTGATCTCCGAATTAACGTCGCATGGAATCCCAAGCTTAATACCACTCTCTACTGGTAGCGGTACATGGAAAACTATACCTACTGTACTTCGTAGTCACAGTAGCAATATATAATAAAGCTATAAAGGGAGCGGACTCTAAAGCGGCCGTCATCCCCGACTACCACTTACAGCTCTTAGTAATTCAATCTTAGGAGACCTTCACAATGGCATCCCTTGACGCCCTTCATCTGACGACTTACACGTCTCACACTAATGTGCAAAAGATCATCGGGGTTCTCATATCATAGCAAGAGAACGAAATCTGATAAGAGAAATCAACGATCTTAATCTTAGGGCTCTATATCAAATCAGAAGAAACGCTGAGGGAGAAATACGTCCGCACAGATTCCTAAGTACTCTAGAACCTGATGCTCTGATACCATCTGTGACAACCCGCCTACTAAAATAATAGGTGGCCAGTCCAATACTCTAATAATCACAGGAATCATAGATGGTCCATTCTCAGCATCACTGTCGATTAAAATAATAGTACGAGATAACCACCAATCATTTTAGAAAATGGACCGTCAAATTTAAAATTTTGAAAGTAAAAGAAAAACACTTAGACAATCCCATTTGCAAAAACGGTGGATATAAAAAATCAACTAATAAAAAATGAGAATATAATAAATAATCATCGAATAAGATGTCGGTGAACAGACCAATACAATTAGTTACACCGAGTATTACACATTAAATATTATAATATAATAAATGAGTGCAACACTTGGGTAACCCACCCAAATAAATAAAATGTACATAACTAGAGTACAATGAAAAGAAGCGTCTAATACAAATAACCTACAACATTCGCAACATGCCGTAGCTCCATGACAACCGGAATGGAAATGTAAATACGGGTGTCCATGCGGTAGAGCACCTGTACGGCAAGGAGTATATGTAGAAACAAAGAAATATAGATGGGTCAGGTACCGGTTTGATATGATTCCCATGTGACTAAATTGCATGATAGTTAAGTGCGTAATTCTTTCGCAATTAACAATAATAATTCTCACCTCTATATCTAAATGCAACCTAGCGCAATATCAATGAGATGCTCTAGTTAACCCAAGTACTAAGGGTTAACTTCTCCCCATTCTCAACACTATACCCTATTCGTGCGTGGGGTGTCTCGCAAAGCGAAATCCAAATAAGGAACCCCTCGATACACTACTTCTAGGCAAGGTTGATCGTCGAGATCCATTAGACCTAAGTACAATATTGATGTACATCATCATCTAATTTAATTTCCCTAAAAATAGTACTGAGGGTTAGACTTCTCCCCTATCTCAACACTACGCCAAGTTCGTGCGTGGGGTGTCTCGCAAAGAGAAATCCAGACAAGGAACCCCCCCGATACACTACTTCTAGGCAAGGTTGATCGTCGAGATCCATTAGACCCTCAGCATGTAATCAATATATACATAAAAATCTAATTATGTAGACATAACCAATTTCATTCACCATCTTACGGTATAATTCCTATTTCTTCTTAAGGAATATGTATAAATGGTACAACATTTTATCAAATGTTTACCAATCCAATCTTATTACAAAACTTTCTTTACCAATTTTATTTCCTTTCTTCCATCTAGGAAAATACGTTTTTAAAGCAAGTTTTATTAACATAAAAATTCTTTACCTCTTCATAAAATCCCACCTCCCTTCTTCCATCCAGGAAGTGTATACAAAAAGCCCTTTTTATTATCATAAAAATTCTTTTAAATACCATAAGCTTCCATCTCCCTTTTTACATCTAGGAAATGTATCTGAAGCCGATCTGCATATCCCATTTCCCTTCTTCCATCCGGGAAATGTATTTAAAGCCAATTCATTATCATGAATTGCTTTAACATAGCTAAGACCGTCCCTCCAGGTTTCCCCACTGGACAGGGCCTATCAAATAAGACAACCTGGGAACCTACCAACGTCGGGAAGCGGCCATATGCCTGCGGGATAGCCAAGACCACACCCAGAATCTCCTAACTAGCGCAGTACAATAAAAGACCATATGGCCTAGGGACTATATCCACCCTGCATTCATTATCCAGGTGGCTTAACCACACACGCGCAACTTCCCCTATGATAGCGATTTAGAGAGGTGTGTAATCATAAATTAACATTTATGAAAAACATTACTTTTTCCTTTTGAAAACATTCACTTTTACGTTCTCAAAATCATTCATTTGTAATTATTTCTTTTAATACTACATATTAACATACCTCTATCTTATTCTTAGTGTGATATTTTACTAATGACCTAAGACCCGAAGTGCCACTATCCTCAACTAGTCTCCAAGGGTTCACACAATTTCATGAACCATAAAAGTGAGTCTTAATCAATAATAGACTCCCAAAAATCCCAACATTAACATTTAATCTCCAATAAACTTTTAGGTTAACTTCCTATATCATACGGACATTAACCTACACAAACTAGCCCTCGGGTAGGCCCAAATTTCCCCACTTAACCTAGGACAATGTCTACCCACAACAACCTTATAGTAACTCTCATTACTTCCCAAAGGAAGGGTCCTACACCTCAGACCTAAAAGAAAGAGGGCTAAAAACAAACTAGGAAAAATCTCACAAAAACAGGGCAACTGAATTGATTTGCCCCAGGGACGAATCGATTCGCCCCTGGTTGCGAATCGATTCGGTGAGAAAAACCAGATTTCTATAATTGTCCAAATCAATTCGGCCTTAGCCCGAATCGATTCGGTCCCCCAGACCTGTAACTTTCCCCTTATCCGAATCGATTCGCCCCTAGGGCCGAATCGATTCGCTCCTGCAGTCTTGCCCAATTTGGGCTACAGGTTGCATAAACCCTAAAATCCCTAAACCTAAAATCTTTGATTTCTTCCAACAACAACTAAAATTTATTCTCCCAAATCACTTCTACACAACTTATAACTAATATATATTCCTCAAATCAAGTTAAAACTAGGATTTAAGGCTTTAATCACCAAAATCAACAAAACCCATTTACGGTTTAAATCCCCGAAAACCTAACTATACATCCAATTTATCACATTAAATCAATATCTAGAAAGTAAGAAACTTGCCTCAAGTTCATAGACTCGGATTCTCCTCCGGTAGCAACGAAATTCGGCCAAAATCTTCCATTCTCTCTCTTTTTCTCCATTTCTCCCAACTCTCTCTTCTCTGTCTCTCTTTTGGCTTCTAACACAAGAATGAGGGAAATAAAAGGGGTGGGGGACTCATACGGGTCTTAAAACATAAATGCCCCTCTTTTAATTGATAATACACCATTAAAATGACTCGTAACCACTTAATTGAGTCATAACACGCCAAAAGTGCCCAAAACTCAAAAATACAACATGGCACTTATTTCTACTATCTCGAATATTCTAAAAATAATCGCACCCCCTATTTTGGCCTTTGAAATAATGTGAACTATTTATATGTTCCAAATTCATTTTATTTCATTAATTATACTCCAATTTAAATATGAGTCATAATCTACATATAACGACTCAATAATACCTAATATAATGCTATTTACCTTGTCATACGGTAAATAGACAAAACATAGTAAATATTATCCCTTAATATCACGGGAAATAATATTTACTCCAACATCCCTTATTTTATAAAATTAGCCCATCGGGCAAAATAATATAAAATAGCATCTCAAAAGCCCGGGTTGTTACACACAACACAATAAATAGCCGAACACCTGCACAATCATAGTTTTAATAAAAGGGCTTGTAATAGGATCTCGAATTATAGTGACATAACTTCTAGTCGTTTGTGTAGTAACTCGTCGAAACATATTTTTAACAGAAAAAGTGACGAGTTTATATATATATATATATATATATATATATATATATATACATATATATATATACATACATATATATATATATATATATATATATACATACATATATATATATATATATATATATATATATATATATATATATATATATATATATATATATATATATATATATATATATATATATATATATATAATCAAAAATAGTCCCGAGTCGGATTATATATATATATATATATAATCAACAATTCAATGAAATCCGACTCGGGACTATTTTTGATTATATATATATATATATATATATATATATATATATATATATATATATATATATATATATATATATAAAAGAGAAAATGAAATCAGTAAAAACCCACTCCATATTGGGGATTGTTGCTGCCACCGTGCGCATTTGGAGCAGCTGACCCCACTCTTTCCATGGTTGTGGTCGGCTATAGCAGTGATCCCCAATACGGGGTGGGTTTTTACTGATTTTGTTTTGTCTTTACACACACACACACGCACACACACACACACACACACACACACACACACACACACACATATATATATATATATACATATCAACTCCGTTAATGTTAACAAGGAAGAAAGAAAAATAAATAAAAAAAGGAGAAGAAGAGGTAGCAGGTTAGCGGTAAAGGAGTAGGAGGTCGGGGAGAGAAAGGGTCGGCAGTGGCTCAGGGAAATTGGGATATTGGGAGAGAGGAATTTGAGCATAGTTTTTTTTTCTTGAGATAGAGAGAAAAGAGATATTTGGTTTTCTAACCAAAAAAATGAGTGTTTGTTTCCTTTGATATTAAAGATAAGGGTTACAAGATATTTGTTTAAAATTTTGGGTTATTTCTCTTTTATATCCAAAAATTCTTATAAGTTTAATTTATAAACTTAGCTCTTAAAAAACTTTTAACTAACTACTCGAAATTTATATTTAGGTCTTACTGATAATGTCGTGTACGAGTTTGACTAAAAATAAATGAAGTAAGGTATAAATCATCAATGCATACACGTAAAAATTTATGGAAATTGCTACTTGCATAAAAACGTAGCGGGATTCGAAAAAAAATGTCGTGTACATATTTTCAACTTGGATTTTTTAATATAAAAATTAAAATGAAATAAAGTAATTTATAAAATGTCAGTTCGGTATTCGAGTGTCACACTGACATTTACTGTAGACTTTCTTAACAATAATCTTTCCAGTCATCTTAATTTAATCAAATAAATCGCAGGTTATTACAATCTACCCACCTTAAAAAATATCATCCTCGAAATTATGATATCCAGAAGTGTCAAAGTCTCATAGTGCGTATATTATCTAGGTTATATAACACAATTGGAAGGATAGTTCATGAGTTTATAATTGACCAAGGCCGATTTCCTCGGTATTATTGATATAATATACCTATATAAGGGATAATGCCATAATCATAAACATAAACAAAAGGGGTTTCAGATAATTAGTATGCGTTTTTACAAGCTTTGCATATATTGTGTATTGAAACAGGGGTTTTAGTGACACGGTTCATTATGGTCTAGTTGCTTGAAGTTCGTTTCATACAGTGCATTGCATTATTCTATTCGAATGGGTACGAATAAGAGAATACTATTAGTTGAATTATGGGTCTTGTTGTAATGGTATAGTATAGTTGTTTACACAATAGGTATTTGGAAATACAGGTTGAGGTTCTGCATTTTATACTTGAAGGTTTAAAGGTTGGCTTCCCAAATTTGATCAACACAAAGTTGTTGTTAACTAAATCCTAAATCATGTTTCTAGGATTCTCGTAATCAATCGAAATAAATCTTGCATTATAGTCTAAGGATGTGTATTCTTAATATTAACTTAATTAACTTTCGATAGTTGATCTATAACTAAAATGTTCTAGCCTTTGTTTTCACAATCAAAACTAATAATTCTTAAGGATAAATAAAGACTTTCTAGACTAAATCATTAAGTTTGGTTCAAAGTTTAGTAATTAAATGGGTCATGTGGTAAAAGTAATAATTGATGAGGGTAATTGTCCTTGAGGTTGAGAAACATTCATTTAGAATTATGCTAAAAATAACTTAAAACTTCTAATGACTTTCAAGCTTCACTAATTATGGTAAATGAGATCAAGGTTCAATGATAAAATATTTATTACGACAACTACATCAAATATCTTTTTCCATCTAAATAACAAGTCTATTATGAAAATTTCAATCCATATTCAGGTGATACTGTATTTTACATTTGTTTCTTCAACTGGCATTTATCTTGATAGAGAATGTTTTAAGGAAATACTAGAGTGTTTTACTATGTTTGTGAAATCACTCGGTTCACTTGAAAAATAAATCATTTATTTGTTATGCTTCATAACTCCAAGAGAGGTGTATTTTAAATTTCTCATGCTAAGCAAGAACGTATCTGGGATCTTAAAGTAAGACAAACTTAACTTTCTGAACATTAGATAAACGTAATTATAGAATTTGATTCCTATGAAGTCACTAATTGAGATATAAGACAATGTCCAATAAGGGTTGGATATTTTAAGTAGGTCTATTGGCTTGACCGTTTCTCGAATTTCTAAGGATTTTCTAAGGGTTACTACAGATATGATGTCTAACATTGTATAATTATTCTCCACATATCTTCTATACTCATGCCATACAAAAGGATTCTTTAAGGTCTATCGGGGCTATGTTAGATATATCCAATAAATTTAAAAAATTTAAATCTCATAGATGGGTGGGGTTTACGTAATCCAAGGTGTATTACTGAGAATGAAAATAGTTTCCTTAAACATAGTTCATAAAACAATGGAAATGAAATCACTAACATCTATATCGTTCAGTATAAAGATACTACTGTTGGGAATATGTTTATAAGGGGGTATTTATCTCAACTAATACATATATTAACATATCTTAGTAATTGGGCTTACTAGAACTGGGTCATATAATCAAGGTAAGATACTATTAAATCATGATCAGTTTTCATCTAAGCTTATTCACTTGGGGTGGTAGGTATAATCTAAAGGAGCATATTCTTATCCCAGCATTCAGGGTTATCTGGCCTTCTAGGTATGTCTGTTTCTTCTACTGAATGCCTATATGATTTTTCAAGTTAATCATACTACTACAACTCCTCTATCAGGAAATTGAAAATGATCAATAGTTTTTATTGGGAGAAAAAGTATAATCTGGCGAGTCGTTCTACAATCATTCATATTGAATTGTATCCTTGAGACATATGAAACATTCAAATAATAAAATTCATTGTGATGTGATCCATTTATGTTCTTGATTTAGAAGAAGTTAAAAAAAATCACTAGAATACTCGTGTCCTATTTGGACTTAGTGACAAGTACGATTTTTTCTCAAAAAGTTCTTAATATCATTCTTATATCGAACATTATTGATATTCCTTATTTAAATGATATGTTCCTAAGTTTTCAGGGTGTATCTTAAATCTAGAGCGATGAGCTTATGGTGATATCTCTCAACGTAATGATTCATCAGAGATAGGCTTGTCAATTGAGTTGAACAAGCTCGAAGCCCGTTTATTCGGCTGCTAAATTTGGGCGAGCTTTTATTGTGTTTGAGCCAAAATATTGAGCCCGAATTCAATTTGAGTAGAGCTCGAGCAAATCATTTCCCAACCCATATATATATATATATAGTGTTTTAAAACAAAATACTTTTAACTTATGCAAATTTCAAAATTTAAATGTTTGATTTCTCATTATTTTTATATATAACAGAATTTACTGATATCTCATTGTGTTTGTGTGGTGTCCATTAGTACTGTCCAAATAGATTTATGTTGCTAAAATGTTATTTTTAATGCTGTATAAATAGGTTTTTATTGTTGAAATATTATTTTTCAGTTAATGTTGTTGTAATATGTATTTCAGTGTTGTCTAAACAGGTCCATAATGTTGAAATATAAATATTAATGTTGTTTAAACTTGTTTTTGATGTTGGAATATTTTTTAATGTAGTCCTATGTTGCTGAACTATGTATTTTAGAACGTTTTCATATTTTCTAACTAAAATATTAATGTTTTTATTGTTAAAATTTTAATTTGATGTGGAATGCATTTTTTTCAAGCCAAAACTAATTGTTACTTTGATAATAATCAACATAAATGCTTTATTATTAGAAAAATTCTAAGAAAAATAAATAATTATGTCTTGGTATATCAAATTTGGTCTTCCTCAAATCAGTCCCAAAGCTCGATATACTTTGTGAGTTGAGCTTGAGCCAAAGACTTGCAAGCTCATCAGGCCGAACTTAAGCTTGAGCCAAGTAGATCATAATCGGTCTAAGACTTAACAATACCAAGATCGGCTCATAGAGCCCAATTGATAGACCTAATGTGAGACATGTAATCTATTTCTAAGATGTAGGTTCGTTTCGCTATCATAAGATAACTCTTGGTTCCCATTTTGGTTTGTGTTTCATCACAAAGGAATATTAAAGATTGTTGTTCTAAGGTTTCTTTCTTAGTTTCAGATACGCAATGGTATTGGTGAAATTTGGAAAAGTGCAGGGTTCGCTACAGTTCATATGGTTCTCTGGTATCAATAGCATCCTATGAAATCATATGGTTAAAGTTTCCTAGTAAGGTTATAACATTAAGTGTCGGCTACATCATTTATATTTTTGGCTGATAGTTTAACTTGGATTTATATTCTATCAAAAGTCCATTTGATGTTTTTTGTTTTCGACTCGAGTCCTATCGGGTGACGACATATTTCAAACCTGGGTGACCTGAAGTTACAACGAATTTCTTAGTCCATCCAAAGATTAGGATCTTCTATATTTATCCAAAAGGTAACACAAATATGAAAGTTAGAAAGTACTCTTAGATGAGTCTAACTATATATTTGAAGCACTGGTAATAGGGTGTGAATATATATTTGAAGCACTGGTAACGGGGTCTGAATAGATGATTATATCAATTTAGATGGTTACGGTACACAACTGATAATGAAACGGATAACAATTCTGGATGCTAAAGGGTTCCATTGATGTTTATTCATAATTCGTCGATGCTTTCGGATTCTAAAAGGTCATAAGGGTACTATGTTTGAACTATCAGTCCGAGATTCCTGGTACATATTCGTAGACAATAGTTCAAAAATTGAATAGGTCACTAATTCAATTACTTATTAAGGGATCTTACATACGTTGCAAGTAATTGACTATATCGAATAAGGATCCGACTACTGTAAATTTTATCGTAACGTGATAGGAATACATGTTATCGAACATAACTTGTCGGATGTAGTCATGGGATTCATATGATTAAAGCGTAATGTTTAGGTACATGTCTATAGACTGGTTTACCACTCATGGATAATTTTTTTCTATATAATTTCATGATAACTTAATAAGTAAAGGAACATGTCATCTGAGGCAAAGGATTTTTGGCTACTGCAAAACTCTAGTTAATTAAAGTTAACAACTACTATTTCATGCAAAGCTTAGGTCATCTTAGTAATTCATGCCAAAGTTATTAAGCACGGATCACTTATGTTCGCTTAGTTTATTCATATTTCTTCCTACAAATAAGGATGAGGGAAACTATTCGTTTATCATTCACTGCCATGATGAAAAGCCATATTGTCTAATAAAAAAATTATATGGGTTCCATGTTAAGGTTTCATTGGAAAAATGGTTTATAAGGAAAATAATTTTGGGATATCTAGGTTATTTAGAGTTACTAGGTAAGTATTCATCTAATTTCAGTTGTTTAGGGTAAAATTATATTTCATTAAAGCCCTAGTGTTTTCGGTGCTATTAAATTTTCAGTATCATCTGGAATCACAATAAACTGGGGAAATAATAAACATTGGTTATAAGTCATATGGTATTGACTCAATAATCAGAATTCGTAACCAGGTTTATGTATAATGTAAGAAAATTATACTCATGGGATAAGATCCAGTAAACAACACCATTACGTTCTAAAGAGTATAACGGGTAATCGTAACATTTCTAATGATTTCAACTTTCTTCTAAAGAACACACAACATCAATTGACAATCTCCTTGAATAGTTTTGTATCAAATACTAGACATGAACCATTATAACATAAGTAATTCTTCTTGTAATCTAATTGGAATAGTATACAGTATAACAAGAGTACAATGCAGAAGCTGATAATAAAAGTTGAATAGAAAAGTGAAACAACTTTCCAAGATGAATGTTTTTGGAATTCTAAGTGAAGTAAATCATTTTCAAGGGGACTATCAATTAAATACTTTACACAAAAGAACTTTATTGAGCATATATACTTGTGGAGTATAATGTACACAGTCCCGTCCTAGACTAATTTTCTTAGATTTTAAATCCTCAATCATCTCATTGACAATCCTAAAATTATTAATGATTTTTTCGATCACATACAATCTAAATATCGAAACTAATCACATCCAAATCTTAGTTCAAGAACATATTCTCATAATCCCTATATGCATATCGTACAAATATCAACTACTATTTATCTCTTCCAAAATATTTCCCTAACCAAATCCTGGTATCTCACATGTAATGTCGAGATGGATTTCCTCATTCAAGTCTAAACATCTTATTCTCACAATCGTCATGATCTGAACTACTCAGTTAATTCTAAGTCTCAATTCACATCCTGCATAGCCTACTTAACATCGTTGAGCTCTGATACCAACTGTCATATCTCAATTTTTTGAGTGTGAGGGTTAACATAATAATTACCAAACCATGAGTAAAATTGATATTTCTTTCAAAAGCTAAGACTATTTTGCCAACTCATAGTGTCATAACCTAAAGTCTCAACTGACAATGCTAAGTACATACCTTGTTTCTAACTAACAACTGATCTTTGCCTCTATAATATAATCAATACTATTCCTTTGCTTCACATGAGTCTAGCGAAAACTACTGATCATCGCTTATAGGTACATGTGTAAAGTAACTGGAAAAGATGGAATAAGGAAAACTTTTCCCAATAGATAATTCTAGTTCTATACTAATGTATATATGGGAAGCTGCTTAAATAGCATAACTGGGTCTACAATGCTCGATATATAAAACAATGTATAGTAATTTGAAGCAATAGAAAGTGTCCATAGAACTAGAAAAGATATACTGAAGTTTGTGATATATAAAAGAACTATATCGTAACCCGATGTGGTGTTTATCGAGTTATAAATAAAGGTTCTAACTAGAAGACGATAACCCATGAATTATTATTTATAAGGGCTTCAAATGTGTAATCATACCTTTCCAATATTACCCAAAGCATATAATACATTTGGTTAGGCAATCCTAAATAATTGGGGAATAATAAATAGCTTGGAACACTTAGCTAGAGTGGCACTCATACGTTTGTAGTAGTATAAAATTGGGCACTCAACATCTGATTCCTACATACCAATTAGAAAAATCGTGAGTATATTGGGGTCTAATCCATGAATCGTAATGTATGCTACTAAGGGTTTCACTGATAATGGTCATAAAATATCAGACTATACTGAAATCAAGATATAAATAACTAAAACTAGATGTTATACTACAACCAGGTAAAATAGTTTAAATCATTGTTTAACGGGATGCAAGGGTATACTACAATCTAGATAATTTATTGAAATTTGTGGATTTGATGAAATCATAGGTTGTTAGCGTTGGGCTGGCTTGAGTTTAATCCGATAAAAGATAGATTCAATACTCATGGTAAAGTTTAACTACAAAAGAGTTCATAAATGAGAATACGTGATATAAACAAGCAGTAATGTCAAAGTCGTACGTTCATTATATTATAATAAAGTAGAATTACCTACGAGTGTTTACGAATGTTACGTTTCCATTCATGGATATCCATTATTGCGTTCCAATTCCTGTAATTATTTGTCCCGAGGGTTTAAATGAGAGTGGGTATGTTAGTGTTTAGGAGGAATGGTTTGAATTTATGATATCTTACGTCGTTTGGTTAATTCTTATCTGATAGAGTGTTGATGGCAATAAAAAAAAGAAAAGTAAATAAGAGAGGTAGAAGAAGAGGTAGTAGGTCGGCAGTAAAGGAGGAGGAGTGTAATACCCCGTATTTTTATGCTATATTAATTTGGGGATTTATTAATATTAATGTGAATTATTCATTTAATAAAATTCGGGAAATTAATTATGTTATAATTATTAACGTGACGAGAGTTAGTAATTATGGGAAATTTGTTAAATATTACTAATGAGCAAAGTAATATATATTATTGGTTATATTGAAGGTCACGAGTGAATAAAATGACAATTTTTGAAATTTGAGTCGAGACGTGCCCGTGTCGCGTCGGGACTAATTATTGATAAATAAAAATGAATATTTCATAAGTTGTTCGTATGGTCGTTTTGAGTGCGCCAACGCGTTCGGAAGGGTCAAGATAGTCAGAAAAATTTACCCGGGGGTTTGATTTGGGTCTCGGGGCGTTTTTAGACTTAATTAGTACTCCGGGAGGGCATTTTAGTCATTTTGTATTTTTGGGTAATTAAACCCACGAAAATTAAAAGGGCTATATCAGATGTTTAGGTTATCTTTTAGGGTTAGATAACGCAAAACACTAGAACGGCCATTGGAGAGGAGAGGAGAGAGCTCTCAGGGAATTCCAAGGCTCAAAACTCACCCGTTTGCACCCCCGCCACCGCCAAAGCGTAGATCGCGAGATGGGGAACGCAACCACACCAATTTCGGCACCAAACCAGACTTCTGAAAATCCTAGGTAAGTGTTTATGTTGCTCATTTCGTTGATGCATATTTCATATTAGTTTAGGAATGATTAGGATGAATTGTATGGAAGAAAAACCCAATTTGAGATAGGAAATTGCATGTAGTGATGCCTTAAATGATATTCTGGAAACCGTTTGTGATGTAGAGGATTAAACCACGAAATTTTGATGTTGTATAAGAAGGAAACCTTAGAGCCAATCTGAATAAAGGAGGAAATTCGCGTATCAGGACCCCCGAACCGGTTCGCATGTACCCCGAACCGGTTTGCCCTTGGGTTCGCGAATGTTTGCTGGTCTAGGGTGCTTTTTCTTCCATTCAACACTTAGAAATTTTTCTTG
This sequence comes from Sambucus nigra, assembly GCA_949130495.1. Classification (NCBI taxonomy): domain Eukaryota; kingdom Viridiplantae; phylum Streptophyta; class Magnoliopsida; order Dipsacales; family Adoxaceae; genus Sambucus; species Sambucus nigra. The sequence continues at coordinate 299,691,431 of OX422207.1, read as the reverse complement.
TTTTCTTTCCTTTCTTCCTTGGATTTTTCTTCAACTTCAACGGGTCATAACTCATCAACCGTAGCTCGGATTTGGGTGTCGTTTCTTCCAGTGTTCTCGTTGTCCCGAGATCTTCAACTTTACAGTTGACTCCTCCTTCGGGATCTGAGTGAAAAATTACCAAAATGCCCTTGAACTTACCTTCTTAGCTTTTCTTTCATTGTCTCGCTTTCTCTTTTGCGCTGCTTGCATAATTAATCTGTAAAACCAATAAGAGAAGCAAGAAACACGAAATACTTGCCAACCAAGATTAGTAGGATAAATGTGCATTAAATCCATATGGGTTACATCACTCGGGTTCACAAATGCACTGAAATTAGTGGAATAAATATACAATATTTATGTCCAATCACGTAGTAAGTTGGAAAAACCCTTCGAATTAAAGTTAGAAACGAACCATTATACTTGATATATAATAATGGGAAAATAAGGATAAATGTTGTGAATGTGGGTTATGGGATAAACCTAAATTGATATAATAAAAGTGGTATATTTATATGATTGTGTATGCATATATTATATACTTGTGAAAATCATGCCCACGCTACTTGCTATCCCTGAGGTTACCGCGCTGGGACAGTCTTATCTCGATGGGAACTTTATGGGGGATATTGACTTGTACCCTAGAAGATAGATATCCTTGGTACAGGCTATCGATGTGATAGTTCAGACGCTCCTAAGAGACGCAGGCATGTGCCATCCTCTTAGAGACTTGAAATCTATGCTTGGCCTCAATATGGTTTGTGTATGTATTAATACAATTGGAGAGTGATTCCGAATTTGTATTCCCCTTAATACGAGTGATACGGGGTTTTGGATAGTAGAGTACGCCCGCACCATAGTTTTTATTTGGGGTGATGTTATATATATATATATATATATATATATATATATATATATATATTATACGAGTATTTAATATATATATGAAATTCTGGAATCTGGAACTGCCTACTGTGATTTGATATGTAGGACATGGTTGATGACTCAAATTATAAATACTTGTTTTGAGAAAGTATAATATGACACTAGAAAACTTTATAAATTAATAAAGTTAAAATGAGAATTTTGGATACTAATTGAAATATTCTTTTCAAACAATTGTATCGTTCAATTTTAAATCCTGCGAATAACCTAAGATAAGTTAAATCCTTGGGGAAAGATAGTGTGATATATGAAGAGATAAACCATTGGGAAGGTTAGTGCGATAGGAGTGCACATTAGAAGAGAGGTGAGAATTTCTCAAGAGTGTGTCGCACGAATATGTTGTTGCATTGTCCTGTATCAATTTAAATTCTTGCTAAACGAATTTTTAAATCATATACACTATCGGGCTCTGACCCGTTTCTATTTCTATTTCTCTCTTGTATATATATATATATATATATATATATATATATATATATATATATATATATATATATATATATATATATATATATATATATATTACAGGTGCCCAGCCACAGGGGCGTCTTGCTTAGGATCCCTTGGAAGGAACGTGTTGCAGCTTAGGTGGGAGTTGCAGGCCACTTGCTTAGACGATTTCATTTACTTAATTCCACTTCTATCATTCTCCTTATTGGGCATGTGTCGCCCTTTCCACTATTTATCTATTTTATTGGGACATTTGTATTTCTAGTACTGTTACTTTGGGATTTATTCAGCATGAATGTTTTACTTTAAGTTTTAAATATTGGGATTTTGAATGTTGAATGTTTAAATAAATTGGATTATGTTCCAGGATGTTTGTGGTATGATTCTTACTTATTAAAAATGTTGTTAATAAATAAATAATTTTTCTTTAAAAATAAAACTTGAAAGGGATGTTAAAAATGGATTTGACACTTAGCTTAATTAATTAGGGTGTTTAATTTGGAAATTTATTTTCACGATAGTGATGCTAAGAATGATCCAACTGTTCACCTTGATTTTAATTTAATAAAGGAGTGATCGCCCGGTATTTAATTAGGCGGGGTGTCACAGGCCGATGTTTTGGGTGTGGTAAGCACGACCATAGGCGCCAGGATTGTCCAGCGGGAGATAGGGCCCCACAACAGCAGGGTGCCCTTAATGAGGCACAGAGACCACTTTTTCCACCTGCCCTCCCAGCTCCAGCCCAAGTGCCAGCCCTACCAGCCATTCCAGCAGCTCCAGTGCAGCAGGGGCAGTTACAGTACGGACGTGTCTATAATGTCCACCAGGCAGCAACTCCACAGGCACCACCCGCGATTGAGGGTATGTTTCCTATCCATGGTACTATGGGTCGGGTTTTGTTTGATACTGGGGCGATGCATTGTTTTATAGCTACACATTTTGCGAAGGCCTTAGGGTTGTTAGCTATAGCAGAGAGCACAGTGACGTGTATAGACTCACCACTTGGGAGTGGGTCGCTTATCTTCTTTATATGCCAGGGAGTGGGGGTAGAGATTGGTAGTTTGGTATTACCTGCAGACATGTTAGTCTTAGATATGCATGAGCATGATGTTATTATCGGTATGGATTACCTCGCAGCTTATAGAGCCATGATTGATTGCTTCGGTGGGAGCATTATTTTTGCCATTCCGGGGCAAGAGATGTTTGTAGTGGCGATGCCTCGCCCAGAGGGAGGTTCGGCCCCTCATTTGTATTATATAGAGGAGGATGCCTCTAAGGAGGTTGTGATTCCGTTAGACTCGATTCCAGTTGTTCGTGAGTATTCCGATGTGTTTCAGGAGATACCAGGCCTACCCCCCAGTCGAGAGATAGACTTTTTCATAGATTTATTGCCAGATACGAGACCTATAGCACGCACTCCATACGGTATGGCTCCGGAGGATATGCGAGAGTTACGAGATCAGATAGAGCAGCTATTAGGTCAGGGCTTCATTCGCAGGAGTACCTCACCTTGGGGCGCTCCAGTATTGTTTGTGAAGAAGAGAGATGGTTCACTGAGGTTATGTGTGGACTACCGGGAGTTGAACAAGGTCACGATACGGAATAAGTATTCGTTACCTCGAATCGATGATCTGTTCGACCAGCTGAGAGGAACAACTTTCTTTTCGAAGATAGATCTGAGGTCGGGGTACCATCAGCTACGTATTAGAGAGCAGGATGTTTCAAAGACTCCCTTCTTGATGAGATATGGGTCTTACGAGTTCAGAGTGATGCCATTTGGTCCCAAAAATTCTCCAGCCGTATTCATGGACTTAATGAATCGAGTATTCAGAGAGTTCTTGGATCAGTTTGTCATCGTCTTCATAGATGACATTTTGATATATTCACACTCCGAGGAGGAGCATGACGAGCACTTGAGGCATGTTCTTCAGACTTTACGAGAGCATCAGTTGTATGCTAAGTACAAGAAGTGTGGATTCTGGTTGCAAGAGGTACAGTTCTTGGGGCATGTTGTTTCTGAACAGGGGATAGCAGTTGACCCGAGTAAAGTGTCAGCGGTGAGGGAGTGGGGACAGCCCACGACACCGATGAAAGTGCGTAGTTTCTTGGGGTTAGCCGGTTACTATAGGAGATTCATTCGGGGATTCTCCAAAATAGCGGGTCCATTAACGAATCTGACTCGCAAAGGGGTACCATATGTTTCGGATGATGCTTGTCAATTGGCTTTCGACGAGCTGAAAGACAAGCTTACTTCAGCACCAGTCCTTGCTTTACCGAAGCCGAGTGTGGAGTACCTGGTTTACACCGATGCCCCTTTACAGGGACTCGGGGTGTACTTCAGCAGGAAGAGAAGGCTATAGCTTTTGCCTCCCGCAAGCTTAAGCCGCATGAGAAGAATTACCCCACCCACGACCTAGAGTTAGCAGCGATCGTCTTTGCATTGAGGATATGGAGACACTATTTATTGGGGGAGAAGTTCCGTTTGTTCACAGACCACAAATCACTGCAGTACCTGTTCACTCAGCGAGAGATGAATATGCGTCAGCGCAGATGGTTAGAGTTTGTGAAGGACTATCAGTTCGACATACAGTATCATCCGGGGAAAGCCAACGTAGTTGCTGATGCGTTGAGCCGTAGACCGATAAATGAGGTAGCGGATGTCTGGAAAGCAAAGTGGAAGGAGTTGGGTCACCAAGACGCAGTAGCCCGTTCCTTCATATCTGTTATGACAGTCACACCCGAGATTGTTACGAGGGTAATACAGGCCCAAACCACAGACCCGTTTTTCCAGGAGCAGATTGTACGACTTTTAGCCGAGGGTTCTGAGTCCTATTCTGTTAGTTCTGATGGGGGTTTGAGGTTTAATGGAAGGTTAGTGGTTCCACAAGGGGAAGAATTCCATCATGCAGTGATGACCCATTCTCAGGGGTCCCTATTTGCGGTACATCCTGGAGGAGATAAGATATACCAGGATATGAGGAGACAATACTGGTGGAGTGGGATGAAGAAGGACATTATTGAGTTCGTGTCCAAGTGTTCTACCTGCCAGCTAGTGAAGGTGGACCATCAGAAACCATCAGGATTGCTTCAGCCATTGGAAGTACCCGCGTGGAAGTGGAAGAGTATTTCCATGGATTTTATTACAAGGTTGCCTACATCACAGCGGGGCCACGACTCCATCTGGGTGATTATAGACTGTTTGACCAAGGTGGCTCATTTTTTGTCGATGCGGACAGATTATACCACGGGTCAGTATGCTCAGTTATTCATTTATGATATTTTCAGATTACATGGGGTGCCCCTGAATATTGTGTCAAATAGAGACAAGATTTTCGTGTCACGTTTCTGGGAAAGATTTTAGGAGGCTATGGGTACTGAGTTGAGGCTGAGTTCAGCTTATCACCCACAGACAGATGGACAGACAGAGCGTACTAATCAGATGTTAGATGATATTCTACGCATGTGTGTTCTTGATTTTGGAGGAGGTTGGGAACCACATCTTCCACTGGTAGAGTTTGCTTATAATAACTCTTATCAGTTTACGATTGGCATGGCTCCATTTGAGGCTTTGTATGGTAGGCCTTGTCGTTCTCCAACTTGTTGGCTCGAGGTGGGGGATAACAAGTTGCTAGGACCAGAGGTGATTCAGGAAACCTCCGCGAGGATTGAGATGATTAGGAGTCGCATTCGAGTAGCCCAGGATAGGTAGAAGAGCTACACCGATGCAAAACGGTTCTTCCGGGAGTTTAATGTGGGGAACTAAGTGTTACTGCGTGTATCTCCTATGAAAGGAGTGATGAGGTTCGGGAAGAAAGGGAAATTGGCCCCGAGATACGTGGGACCATTTCCCATTATCGAGAGGATTGGGCCGGTAGCATACAGATTGGGACTACCAGAGCATTTACATCGCATTCACGATGTATTCAACATCTCGTCGTTGAGGCGGTATCTTCGGGATGATATGGACCATATTCACATCGCGATAGATGAGATAGACTTACAGCCTAATAGCTATTACGAGGAGAAATCGATGGCTATCCTAGACTATAGTGAGAGGATATTGAGGTCGAAGATAGTTCCACTTGTACGGGTCCAGTGGGAGCATCATAACGTGGAGGAATCCACTTGGGAGCGCGAGGCCGATATGAGCGAGAGATATCCAAATTTGTTCTTACCAGGTATGCCTTATTTTTCGAATTTCGGAACGAAATTCCGTTATTAGGGGGAAAGTATGTAATACCCCGTATTTTTATGCTATATTAATTTGGGGATTTATTAATATTAATGTGAATTATTCATGTAATAAAATCCGTAAATTAGTTATGTTATAATTATTAACGTGACGAGAGTTAGTAATTATGGGAAATTTGTTGAATATTACTAATGAGCAAAGTAATATATATTATTGGTTATATTGAAGGTCACGAATGAATAAAATGACAATTTTGGAAATTTGAGTCGGGACGCGCCCGTGTCGCATCGGGACTAATTATTGATAAATAAAAGTGAATATTTCATAAGTTGTTCGTATGGTCATTTTGAGTGCGCGAACACGTCCGGAAGGGTCGAGATATTCAGAAAAGTATACCCAGGGGTTTGATTTGGGTCTCGGGGCATTTTTAGACTTAATTAATACCCCAGGAAGGCATTTTAGTCATTTTGTATTTTTGGGTAATTAAACCCACAAAAATTAAAAGGCTATATCAGATGTTTACGTTATCTTCTAGGGTTAGATAACTCAAAACACTAGAACGGCCATTAGAGAGGAGATGAGAGAGCTCTCAAGGCATTCCAAGGCTCAAAACTCACCCGTTTGCACCGCCGCCATCGCCAAAGCAAGAAACACGAAATACTTGCCAACCAAGATTAGTAGGATAAATGTGCATTAAATCCATATGGGTTACATCACTCGGGTTCACAAATGCACTGAAATTAGGGGAATAAATATACAATATTTATGTCCAATCACGTAGTAAGTTGGAAAAACCCTTCGAATTAAAGTTAGAAACGAACCATTATACTTGATATATAATAATGGGAAAATAAGGATAAATGTTGTGAATGTGGGTTATGGGATAAACCTAAATTGATATAATAAAAGTGGTATATTTATATGATTGTGTATGAATATATTATATACTTGTGAAAATCATGCCCACGCTACTTGCTATCCCTGAGGTTACCGCGCTGGGACAGTCTTATCTCGATGGGACCTTTATGGGGGATATTGACTTGTAACCTAGAAGATAGATATCCTTGGTACAGGCTATCGATGTGATAGGTCAGACGGTCCTAAGAGACGCAGGCATGTGCCATCCTCTTAGAGACTTGGAATCTATGCTTGGCCTCAATATTGTTTGTGTATGTGTTAATACAATTGGAGAGTGATTCCGAATTTGTATTCCCCTTAATACGAGTGATACGGGGTTTTGGATAGTAGAGTACGCCCGCACCATAGTTTTTATTTGGGGTGATGTTATAATATATATATATATATATATATATTATACGAGTATTTAATATATATATATGAAATTCTGAAATCTAGAACTGCCTACTGTGGTTTGATATGTAGGACATGGTTGATGATTCAAATTATAAATACTTGTTTTGAGAAAGTATAATATGACACTAGAAAACTTTATAAATTAATAAAGTTAAAATGAGAATTTTGGATACTAATTGAAATATTCTTTTCAAACAATTGTATCGTTCAATTTTAAATCCTACGAATAACCTAAGATAAGTTAAATCCTTGGGGAAAGATAGTGTGATATATGAAGAGATAAACCATTGGGAAGGTTAGTGCGATAGGAGTGCACATTAGAAGAGAGGTGAGAATTTCTCAAGAGAGGTTCGCACTAATATGTTGTTGCATTGGCCTATATCAATTTAAATACTTGCTAAACAAATTTTTAAATCATATACACTATCGGGCTCTGACCCGTTTCTATTTCTCTTTCTCTCTTGTATATATATATGTATATATTACAGGTGCCCAGCCACAGGGGCGTCTTGCTTAGGATCCCTTGGAAGGAACGTGTTGCAGCTTAGGTGGGAGTTGCAGGCCACTTGCTTAGACGATTTCATTTACTTGATTCCACTTCTATCATTCTCCTTATTGGGCATGTGTTGCCCTCTCCACTATTTATCTATTTTATTGGGACATTTGTATTTCAGTTATTTCTAGTACTGTTACTTTGGGATTTATTCAGCATGAATGTTTTACTTTAAGTTTTAAATGTTGGGATTTTGAATGTTGACTGTTTAAATAAATTGGATTATGTTACAGGATGTTTGTGGTATGATTCTTACTTATTAAAAATGTTGTTAATAAATAAATAATTTTTCTTTAAAAATAAAACTTGAAAGGGATGTTAAAAATGATTTTGACACTTAGATTAATTAATTAGGGTGTTTAATTTGGAAATTTATTTTCACGACAGTGATGCTAAGAATGATCCAACTGCTCACCTTGATTTTAATTTAATAAAGGAGTGATCGCCCGGTATTTAATTAGGCGGGGTGTCACAAGGAGATCCTAGGAGAGAAGGATCGGTGGTGGATTGAGAGAAGAGGGATATCGGGTGAGAAAAAATTTGAGCATAGGCTTTCTTTTCTTGAAAGAGAGAGAGAAGATAATAGTGGGTTTTATAACCCAAAAAAACAATGAAAAGGTCAACATCAAAGATTAAGAGAGTTCAAAAACTCATCCGGGCATTGATTATGTACATAGATGAATGAGTTTTAGTATATAGAGGAAAAGGTAAACATTAAATATGGGAGTGTCCCATGGTGCAAAAGATACGAACAAAAGACTGCATGGGGACAAATATGGCACGAGGATAAGTGTATTATCTTATATGATTATGTTAATTGACCACAAATATACATGCACTGATTAATGATGTTGGCAAGTTTCTATGATTGATTGCCTAATCCCTTGGGAGCATACTGCAATAGTGAGCGGGAGAAAAGCCCCATGCATAAGACATTTACTGCCATAATTACCTTTACCTTATCAAACACATCTACCCACAACTCATTTTTTTACACATATTTATCTATATAGCCTACTTCGGAAAAAGATATATTTTTACACACAACTCATAATAAAATTCATGTCATCAGTGGTTCTCACACATGTAGAAGGATGCAGAAAATTAAAAATGAGATTCTTCCTTCCTTTTTACAGAGCATTGGGTCAGGGGGGATAGACAGTGATTGGGATTGATGGATTTATGATCACTACACCAAATCTGCCGACTTATCACGGTCATTGATTGTGACAAGTCCAACTTGTCAAGGTTAATGACCGTGACAAGTCTGGGGTTGACAACGTTTGTTGTCACGGTCATTGACTGTGACAAGTTTATTAGATTTGTCACGGTCATATCACGGTCAATGACCTTGATAAGGTTAGTCACGGTTAATAACTGTGACAAACTCGTGACCTTTAAGAAATAATTATCACGGTCATTGATCCTGACAATTCTAGGCAGAATTGAAAAAAAATCTGCTGCGAAGTATGGCCACTTTCACTGCCCATCAGTATATTTGTACATGTTATAGCAACGCTGTACCTTTTCAAACATCATATATCCAAATAAAATAGATATAATGCAAATATACATTCAAAATAATATGCATCACAATATAATCCAAATATAATTCAAATGTAACAACTTAAAACAATTCAATTCAAATAATGTCACTACATGTTTGGGGTAGGTTTGAGGAGGTGAGTAGGCCACACGATATACGAATTGATACACCCTTGAATATGCAACGTGCCGCATTGTTCGCACAACCACAATGGGGAGTTCTCCTTCCCGAGTATCATATGCGTGATGAGAACCTTGACCTCGATGTCTTAAATCAAACGTGCATGAACTGGCATACCCTCGACGGTATTCGGGTCCCTCAAAACCCCGACCTATATGCTAGCCAAAAAATATGTCCTGTATAAACACTCTCGGCCAACCAAGTTTCGACATCGGTTGGTGGAAGGGAGCCAAATAAGGGATCGGATCATCAGAGTCCGCATGTGTCGACGATGTTGTATCGAGGTCCACATCCTCGTCCTCCACCACCACCTCCTCCACCATTTTCTCATTCCCTTTCCCCTTACAATTTTCTCCCAATGAACGCTTCATGAATGAGAACATATCTTAGAATTTTGCCTCCAAATGAGACAGCTTCGCATCATGCAAGTCCATCGTTTGAGCCAACCGGTGTTGCTCGTCTCCAATCCGATGATCCTAGATTTGGCCACCCCTGAGCTCACCCCCTTGTCCTCCCCTTGCGATCAACGCTAAGCACTTGGCTGAGTGCGTCCGTGGATAAATATGCCTTGTCGGCATCAGACTGCAACTCATGCACTTCCTTAAGCTTTACCTGAATCGATAAAAAGTACATGATTAGTTAAATAAGTAAATAAAAAAATTATAACGTAATTAACAAAATGTAAATTATTGGATTACTTACAATCATGGACATGACAATCAGGGATACCTCCTTATCCTTCCCCTTCTTTGTCCGAATAGCCACATAAGTATCGAGCGTATGTGGCATACCCCCAGGGCCACTCCCCGTCCCCTGAAATAAAAAAATGCAATATTAGTATCGGCCCCGCAAAGTAAAATAATGCAGAATAACATATTTCTATAATTATAGAAAAATTAAATCTTACCATCATACTATGCTCCACCTCGGCATAAGACGTCCGGCCGGAGTAGTGCACGTCCGTATTTTTTGCCCTATTTTCCCTCCCTGATTGGTGAGATGCCAATTGTCGCTCCTCGATCTCATTATCAATGAACTTTTTCCATTATGCCAACGAGATCGGCTCCTTCGGTGGGATGGAGATGCATTCGGATAATATAGTCTCGGATCTTCCCAAAGTGCCGGGTCCGCATATTTTTCTTCCACGTCTTGTGTTGCTCCACGAACTGCTCCAAGACGAAATCATGTAGTTTTGGGTCCAGGCTGAATTGTTCGTGTCCAACAAATACAATGTTAGTTACGAATAAAAATAAAAATAAATATAAATAATAATATTAAATGAAATTGAAATTGCAATCGAAATTGGAATTGAAATATTCATATAAATATAAATATAAATATAAATACATTACCTGTAGTGCCACTCAAATAGCTAACTTGAGCTCATTTGGCACCTCCCTTCAACTAGTGTACCCCGGGCCGATGATAGTCTTTACCATCTTGAGGGATCTCACTAATAGCCCCGTCTTGTTCTCGAGAACCATGCCCAATTTGCCCCATTTGGGGAGCCGAGGAGCCCTCGTCACCTCCGCTACCACCGATCCTAGACGACATCATTATAATCAACATCATCATCCTCGTCTTAATACCTGAAGGAGATATATTCTGGAAAAAAAATATTGTCATTAGTACAAATCCAAATGAATTAGAAGAAGACATGAAAATGTGTACAATTACTACAAATCCAAATGAATTAGTATTATTTAACACCTCAATTCTGAATTCCAAAACAACAACATCTAACTCATAATATGTACAATTACTAAATATCTGAAACATCCCCACCCCCACCCCTACTGTCCACACACACGCACACTACACACATATTGCACCCCCCAACACACGCACATACATATACAAAGGAAAGAGAGAAAGATAAAAAGAGTGAAAATGATAATTGCAAATAAATTAAAAGCATTAAAAATGGATTGATAAAGTACAAATTGGAATATTTATTACAAATTGAAAAATTGTTTCAAATTCGGGTTATCATAAAAAATGGATTGATATTCTGTAGGAGCAATCAAGTCATCCACACTACTATTTATACGCTTTGGCGCATGTAGGGCAATTGACCACAACTCGTTGTTGATATACTTCGAGTAAAACACTTGGTTGACCTTTTGGAATGTACAAACAAATGGCTCATCGCTCACTTGTTCTTTGCTCTTCAACTTCGACAAGTCAACCATGATCAAATTGGTGCCAGGATCAACTTCACAAGCATATTTATCCTCAACTCTTACCCAGTCACAGTAAAATACAACCTCCTTGAAGCTTATATAATCCAATTCAAATATATTTTGAATTACACCATAGTAAGTCATTTCAGTTTTAATGAGATTTTTTCCTTTCGTGCTCACTCGAAAGAAAGTAAGAGCTTTGTATGAATGCCCGAGTATAGATTGATGACTCCACGGTGGTGTATTCCTCTGCAATTGATCCTACAATGTATCGCGTATTCTTAACGTAATCTTTAAAAAATTCATCAAACTTGCAAATGGATACATCCACCGACATCTAACTAGACCACAAAGAATTTCCTCATCGCATAGGTGTACCAACAAGTAAACACTTATGTCAAAGAATGTTGGGGGAAAGTACTTCTCCAACACATAAATCGCTTCGGTCACCGCCAATTTTGCGGTCACTATGTGTTCTCGATTGACTACCTTCTCACACAAAAGTGAGAAGGTAATACTAATTTGCATAATAGCCCTCCGTAAATCCTTAGGCTTGGAGAAAAATCGCTACCCATGGTACTGTGCAAAATTGCTTTAATCTAGGCCCAACGGGAAAATATTTCAACAGTTTTGAGGCACTTTGGAGCTTGTGCCTTCCTTGCTATTAGATTGGACATATCTAGGTTCATCGCATACTAGACAACGATTGAGATTTTCATAATCCTTTTGGTATAGTATGAAAACATACACACAAGCATGAATCGATTTATACTTCATTCCCAAACCTTTCAAACTGTTCTTCATAACATGATAGTTATTTGGAAGCGTATGATCCTTGGGTAGTAAGCCCTTCACCCAATTCAAAATTCCTGTCATGCTATTGCCAGACAAACCATACTGCGTCTTCAAACTATGAAAACCAATCATGGTATGTAAAGTTATTTGATCTTTCTCACAACTAGAGTATAATGGTTGGGTTTCCTTAAATTTTAAACTTTGGTAGTTATCGTCAAGGTTTATCGTGATATCTTCACGAGCACCTGAACCATGTACATCATCAGTAACCTCATTCTCCTCCGCTTCATAAACTCCGTACGCATCATCAACTAAATCCTCTAACATATTATGATTTACGTCGCCCCCTTCTCATATATCCTACTTGTTGAAGGTTGTTGTGAAGGTTGTTCGGGAACAAAAGGAACTTTCAATTCACCATGAAAACTCCAAAATCGATAAATATCTTTCATTCCCCGTCTTAATAAATGTAGTTCAACTATTTTTCACTAAAATACCTTACCATTCCTACACCTACCACACGGACGCGAAAAATCTTCATCCTTATGACATCTCTTTGCCTATTTCACAAATTCATTAGGACCTCTGCGAAACACATCCCCCATTCTATTTGTCTCACGCGTCCACTCTTTGTATTTAGGATATCCCATCACAGCTACCACAACTAATCATCTATTAAAGGTAAGAAGCGTATATTCATGGATTAGTATAAATAAAACATATATTTATAGTATGTTTCATTTAATTATGTCTTATTTATATTCTATTTTTAAATTCGGCATTCAAGACCGCTAAAGGGTGAGTGGTCCTATCCCATTCAAGATCGCATATTTATGTAATATACTTAACAACTCATGCACATTGTTACGGTTTGAGAAAAATTCAGCAGTATATCCCCGTAGTTATCCAAGTACACGAATTAAAATAATATTCACACTTGACAATCTAGTATGTACCCAGAGAACATTAGGAAACGACTGCAGAACTTCTTCCAAAAGTAACTTCTTTAAGCCACTAAGAATATTATTATATAGAAATTATGCAGCCCCAAATTGTCCAAATGGGAATATTTGAGAGATCTCATTACAGGGGTAATGACTCTTGAACGGGTCGAAGGGCTATTGAATGTGTACGGATAAGAACTAGAAGGCTAGTATCTATGCACACTGTATGTAATTTCAAGTATATTTCATTTAATTATCATACTATATATATATTGTTCGTGATACAAAGTAATTTAAAAAAAAAGTTGAAAAATCACACCCCCTTATGGACAATAATCCAGTGGTCATGCCACTTCTAAAATTAACCAACCGAACATTGATCCACTATAATCCAACTGCAACAACAACAACAAATGTGTATCCCGTACTCCTTCTAACTCATCTACTCAATTAATTCTTTTCATCAATTAAAGTATAAAATTAATAATTTACTAATTTACAATGAGGGGCAATCCCACATGCATATGAAAGGGGCACTAATTATTAATTTACTAAAAAAATTAACAACCAATCAATATTTAATCAATCAATTCTTTTACAAGGGGCATTACTTGCATATGAGGGGCAATATCTAATAAACCAATAAAATTTTAATTAAAAAAAATTAACAAGCCCCACTCCCCGCCCCATTTCCCTCTGCCCCACCCCACCCCTTCACCCCACCACACACACAAGCACACACACACACACACACACACACACACACCCAAACACACACATCCCCCCCCCCACACATATACACACACATTCATAAACACACACATACACACACACAAACACACGCACATATACACCCCCCCCCCACACGCATATATACACCACACACACATACATTTACACGCGCATATATACACACATGCACATATAAACACACATATACACAAATAGAAGAGAAATAGAGAGAGAAAACGTACCAAAATCGTAGAGAGAGAGAGTGCAGTCACTTAGAGAGAGAGAGAAATGGAGGGAATAGAAATAGGTGGGAAAAAAGAAGAGGGAAGGGTTTATTACTAAAAGAATTATCACGGCCATGTTACGATCATTGACCATGATAAGTTTATAAGATTTGTCAGGGTCATTGACTGTGACAACTGCACTTGTCACGAACTTGTCATGGTTAGGGACCGTGACAAATCTTTGTCATGGCCTTGCCACGGTCAATGACCATGACAAAAAATGTGTGTTTTTTTATCACGATCATTGTCCGTGATAAGGCTGGCTGGTTAAAGGGTGTCAATTTGACCATTTTGGTGTAGTGGATGGTTTACTAGCTTCATGTAGAGTGAAGTATTTATGGCACATTAGCAGTGGTTCCTATAAGTTTCAATAAGGATTTATGGGACATAACTATAGTGAAAATGATCCTCGATAGTCCTTTGATTGGAAGCAATTCTGATAATTTTATTTGGACTAAATGTGCTCTATATACCTGTAGACACCCCCATTCTAATACCCCCTAACCTCTCCTAAGGTCCCTAGAACCTCCCTTCACCATTGCAAACCCAAGTGATACCCCAGGTACTGACCTAAACGCCATTAGGCGTTCCCAAGCTCTGTTTGACAAAAAATCAAACTCTTTAGCTCAAATGAGACTGAATGAATCTTCGAAGGGAACTAAATCACCTTTCCACCGGTCCGTCCCGTGCACAATTCTAACTTACGGTGCGGACAAATGACCCATTTTCCCCCGAAACTAGACTAAGAGGTCATCAGACGCTCCCAGGATCTGTTTGACCAAAGTCAACTCTTCAGATCGACCGAGACTGAATGAATCTTCGAAGGGCATTGAATCCCCTTTCCAACAGTCCATCCTGTGCACGATTCTGACTTACGGTATGAACGAACGATACGTTTTACTTAGAAAGGTCATCGAACGCTTCCAAGCCCCGGTTGACCAAAGTCAACTCCCCGAACTAGGTCAAGCTCTTTGGAACGTCGAAGTACATATCCTAACCTTTCTAATGGTCCACCCCGTATGCGATTCTGACTTACCATGCGGACGAACGATCCGTTTGCGTCCGAAGTTTCCTCATCCAAAAGACCAACGAACGCTTCTGAGCCACATTTGACCTAAAGTCAACTTCGGACCCGCGGCAGTCCAAAGGACTTTCAAAGGTATCTAAAATACCTTTCCAACGGTTCACCCCATGCACGATTCGGATCAAGGTTCACACTCTACGATCGATTTTTTGAAGGAACCTGAAAGACACTACCAAACGACAGGTTCAAACCCTGCATATCGGTCGTGTGCCTAAACACACTTACTGATTGGAAGGACCAGGTCTATGCCCATCGTTAATGCCCTGGGACTATAAAAAGGAGGGCCCAACCTCATTCCAGGTGAGGAAAAATTAGAGATCCGTCACTCTCAGCAAGATCAGAAAACCCCTCTCGAAGTCAGCGTGATTTCCACATCCAAATCGTTTTCCAACCTTCACCTTTCATCACCTTCTTCATCAAACTTGGTGAATTAAGTACCCTCCATCATCATCCAAGTGCAAGGGCTGCTCTCCAACATCCAAGATCAAGCTCAAGATCTCCAAGAAGGTCCAACTCTTTCAACTCTCTCTTTAAATTCTCATTAATTAGTTTTGTTACTTAACATTTTTATTTTCTCATCTCATATATCTTAATATACTTTTTATCTAGTATTATTTCACATCTCTTATTTTCATATAAATAAAACCAAAAAATAAGAAAAAGAGGATTTGCTCATAAATTCCAAACGGTAATTCTCACACTTTTCACACAACTAAAACACTTTTTTACACACACACACACATAAGAGAAGTGCCCGATTGGATTTATGGGATAAATCCCACCCCTCATTTTGCATGCGAACTATGTGGACTTTGATGCCTCTACAGGCTACATAGGAGTCTCGGGGTAAAACCCGTGACTCGAGTCCTATTCCTACTTTTCTCTATATTCTTTAAACTCAATTCTCTTAAAATCTACATATTTACACATACATATATTTGTTCTTAGTGGCGTATTATTCCACATGCGTTATCATTCCCTTATAATGATCGACGCTAGGATAATCGCATAAATCCTATATTCTAATATTATTTTTAGGAACATTCCTATGGATGACTCGCTTTATCTCTTCTATGATATAAGTCGGTGATTCCTATCTCCGCTACGTATACATATGCACACACACAATAGGGAATAAAGGAAAATAGCAACAACCCATGAGAGATCGTAAGGGAGGAATGGGTGCCTAACACCTTCCCATTTCGTAACTTAGCCTCCAGACCCCTTTTCGAATCATTTTGGTTTCGTATGTATCAGTATGTCTTTGGATGCTGTCCTTTAGGATGGCTCCCTTTTCTTTTGTCTGTTTTGAGTAAAATAGACTCGCGACTCCATCTCTGTACATTTTTTTACCTCTTCAATGACGTCGGGCGAAGCACTTTCGATAGGGACGCGTGGGACCAAAAGGATCCTCTCCCGTTGCGAGGATCGGGGATGGCCACAGTGGCAACTCCACTGGGGAACTTTTTACATTTTGAGGGCTAGACCCTATTTACATGGGTGTTTATTTTCTTATATATTCCTCTATTTGTATGTTCCCCTTTCACTACTCATGTGTACCTCACGCTTATGCTTCTATTCACACTTGTAGAAAATTCTCCTTGTACACTTCACACCACGTGCACCTAGGATCACATATATCCCCATGTTGCATGCATCACCCATACTTGGTATACCATTGGTACTCATACTTTGCTCCCTATTGGGCATGATCAAGAAATATACTCTCGTCATAGGATACTAATAAGATGACCATGCATGATTCACACGATATCACCAAAGAGCATTGTGATTGACCAAATTCTATCTAGTAACTGGAGGGTCACTTCATGATGGGCGCTAGTCCGGCAGGGCGCAGTTAGCCTAAGTGATATGACTCTTACCTTCCATTGGCCTAGTACCTTCAATGTATATCAAATGGTTCCCCCACGTCGTACCGCTTGACCAAAATCATGACGGGAGGTATATCAGAAGGAAGTCATTCACGTACGCCGAGTATATCGAATTCGCTCTCACACGTACCGTCCCCACGAGGTATATAGTGAGGTAATTCACGTACACTCAGGTGTATCAAATGGCTTGTCCAAACGTACCGATTTCTCTCAAAAGCAAGACGTATATTGTGGAAGCCACACCGAAGGAGGGATCCCTTTCCGATTCACCCAACCAACTGCATACCCTCATATAGGTGTCAAGACTAAGACACACATGTTAGATTATCGGTTTCAACCCGAAACTATGCCAAAATTTTGGGTCGGCCTGCTACCCAAATTTTTCTGCATTTTTAAAATGGGACCTTGCCCATGAGCCTGGTTATAAGTCCATCCATAGCTTTGTATATGTTACAAACCCAACTTTTCCAGGCTCGGGTCCCGTCCGGCATTTCATTTTGCATTTATGAGAATTTAATACAAGTGAGAACATAATAATAATAATAATAATAATAATAATAATAATAATAATAATAATAATAATAATAATAATAATAATAATAATAATAATAATAATAATAATAATAATAATCATGCTGAGACCCGTCTTCCAAAACCATTTTTTCCCTCTTTATCAAAAATCGAAAAACATTTTTTCCTTTCTTTATCAAAAATCCAAAAACATTTCTTCTTTATCAAAAATCCAAAAATATTTTTCCCTTCTATCTCAAAAGAGAAACAAAAAATATCAAAAATATTTTCCTTCTTTTTCTCAAAATAAATCCCATTTTTCGCCTTCTCAGGTCGATCGCATGCCCTTGGCCTGACTCCTTATTGACTTCGATCTTCAGTCAAATCACCCCAGAGTTCCGTCCATTCCCCTACTACTTCTTTCGATTCTGGTATCCATCCCCTTTCCATGGAGAACACAGATCAAGTGCCAGTTGCGTAGCCAGATCTTATGGCAGTTTTAGCTCAGCTCGTGTCCAAGATTGACAACCTTCAGACTGAGGTCCGAGAGATGCAATGAAACCAGGTTCCTGTTCCTCAGGAGCCCGAGGCCTTATTTCCTCTCTCTTGGGTCCACCCGAGACTATCTGCATTCTCGAAGACTATCATCACGCTCCACGTGTCCCTCCTGTTAATGGTCCTCCGCCTTCCCAGCTTCCTATGCCAAACCTTGCCCAGGCTGGGGCTAACTTGACTGTGATCATTAATCCGAAAGAGGAAGAGTTGAACAAGGTCAAAGAAGATCTCAAGATGCTAACTAAGAAGTTCGACCAAGTTCGAATCACCGAAAATTACATGGACTACAACCACATGTCTCCTTATCCTAAGGCAAGGTTGTCCAAGAAGTTCAAAATGACAAATATCGAGAAATTCGGAGGAAGTGGACCCCCAATTATTTATCTTCGCAGTTATCACCATGACGTGACTCTCCTAGGGGCTTCTAAATAAGTGATGGACCAATTATTTCAGCAAACTTTGAAGGATAGAACTCTCCGATGGTTTTTGTCTCTCGAGGAGTCCATAATCCGTAGCTGGGAGGATGTAGCCCGAGAATACAAATCGCAGTACAAATATAACGAAGAGCTAGAGGTCACCCGCCGTGATTTAGAGCTGCTTAAAAAGAAGTCTGGGGAATTAGTCAGTAACTTCATAGCCCGATGGAGGGGAAAAGAAGCCACTATGACCAGTCCGCTATCCGAGGAAGAACAAATCAACATAGTGAAGAAGAACTTCTTCCCCCATATCTGAGCAACCATGGGAGGACAATACTATCCCCACTTCTGAGCTCTCAGAGAAGCAGGAGTAGAAGTCGAGAAAGGTCTTGCTAAAACAGAGGTTGAACCAAAGAAGGTGTTCGGATAGTTCACCTCTAGAAAATATGACAAACCGACCAATACTGCAGTCTCAATCATCAACAACATCTCTCAACCGACCACTTCGTTGGCACTAGAAAGCTGCCCTGTCCCAGTGCAAAAGGAATACATCTAGATCCACGCTCCCCTCTCCAAAGTTTATCAAGCCCTGTTATGCCGAAACCTTATCAAACCCATGTACCCTCGTCCATTGCCAAACCCACTTCCAAGAAACTTCAAGGAAGATTCCCATTCCCCTTTCACCAAACTGCTGGTCATACCACCGACCAATGCTTTCACCTCCGAAACATAATCCAAGGTCTAATTGACCGGGGTACCATTGCAGCACCAACCAATCCTAAGACAAGCACTACTCACAACCCACTCCTAAATCATACAAATGCTATCTACCTAGAAATGAACCCAAAATTTTATCCATGAACTCAAATCACATCCATACACTCTCCAAAACCTCTCCAAACTTACCCATATTTCCTCCTACACCCTGTTAGTCTCACTGATCAATCACTATCACTCCTTACCAGAGCATGCATCGCTATCTGTACCCGTTCTGAAAATGGAGGTATGGAATTATCAGAAGTGTTAAACCAACTCCTAGAGTTCGGGCTGAAATTTCCCTCACAGATGATCATTGATTACCAAAGGTTCAATATGATGTTCTTGGAAGCAAGGAAATGGGCCCGAGAGTCAGACAAATGGGTGGTACCAACCGATGAAGTCATCTTGGATGATTTCGTACAGATCATGGTAGAATCATTCAGGCAAACCAACGATATTTGCAATATGACCGAGTTACTTGATACTCTGAAGTTATAAGGGCGCCAAGTTCCCTCACCCTTACATATCACCACAGAATGAGAAAACCTTTATGAAGAAGCCATTGAAGTTGTGGAATGCATTGATTTTACGTGGAAAGACATAATTGTTGCCACCGGATGGGGGGAAGAATTCGAAGATTCAAATGAAGAACAAGCTTTTGAGAAAACTGACCTAGTAGACGAGATGTGTTGGATGATATCATTTGAGGAGCTCCTCAAAGAAATAAATAAGGTAACAGAATAACCCGAGATCGACGAAGAAATAGGGTTCGTGTTATTCTCTTATTCAGTAAATCATATGACCAGATCAGGGAGGCATTACCAGATCCCAAGCTCACTACCCGACAATAATAAAGGGAAGGGCATTGAAAACCTTCCTATTCCAAAAATGACCCTCGAGGAGAGCAAGACCCTCGATCAACTGAAGAAAACTTAAGCTAACATCACTCTATGAGGAGCTTTTCATATCTTATCATCTGCACATAAATGCTTTGATTAAGTTGCTCACTAGACCCACAATTCCTCCCTCTACTACACCAGAAGAAGCAGTAAATTTAGTCGGATCCTTGACCTCTACCCGAATGCTATCATTCTCTGAAGAAAAATCCCCATAATTGGGCCAAACCACAATCATGCACTCAACATCTTCGTCGAAGTTATGGGGAAAATCGTACCACTCTCTTTTGTCGATAATGGATCCGCCTTGAATGTCTGCCCATTTTGAACCTTCAAATGCTTAGGACTAAAAAAAGTGACCCCGCTCAAACTTTCACTGTTGTATGTGCCTATGATAATTCCCGTCGGGAGGGGATGGGATCCATAAAACTTGTAATAGGGGCTGGCCCTATAAACCCTGTCGTTGAATTCCATGTTATTGACATCCCAGCTTGTTTCAACCTGTTACTCGGACGACCTTGGCTCCATAGTATCAAGGGTGTGTCTTCCTCACTCCATCAGAAATTGAAGTTCTTCACCGACGGACAAGTCATCACCTTTTTGGGTGACGACGATAATGCCGAGGGTGCAAGTACCAGCAATCCAATCCTTGAGATATAGTAAGGGTCAAATGATATGCTCCTATCAGGATTCTGAGTTGAGCCACTCCTACTCCCGACGGGGGATAATTTTAAAGAAAGGGTTTGTCTAGAATAAAACCCTCATGGCAAAATTAATGTGATTCATATGTTCAAAAACATGCACTTCATGCCCGGACACAAAGACAACAAGGTATACTTGATCCCATTGAACTGAAGAAAGCTTGTCCTCTTTGTGGTTTGGGGTATCAACCACCAGAAAAAAAGCTCAAAATGATCCTCCAGTCTTGACCAAAGAAAAGATTAGACTGCATCCAGACTATCCCAAGTGACTCCTTGAATGGACGATTCATCAAAGAGGGTGAGGACTTCCCCTTTTGCGGATTTTCGGAGCCATACAGGTAAAAAGATAAAATCTAGAATGGAGATATTTTCCAAGATAGCTACCCATGGGACTAAAGTTCCTAACATCATGTACAACCCCTCATCAGAGATACCAAAGAAACTGAGGAAAGTGGCTCTGAGGACTTGTTCAACTTATAAACACTGGGGCTGCCACTCTGCATGGTTCATCCAAGCACTACATCACAGGATCCAACTCACTTGATAAAGCTGATGATATACCTCTCCTCAACTGGCATGCTGCGCCCATTCTACCTGTTGAAATCTCACCTAACCCCAATGTTTACCGCATTTCTTCTTATGTTGTCTATCCTGGATCAAATGTAATCGAGACCTCCTTTGATGAGGTTCTCAATGTTATTTTTCCTATCAATGAAATAAATGAAGATTTTGAGTATCTTGCTGTGCCTTACATTAATTATTTAGATTCTAATCAAACTTTTGATGATGATGATTTTGCAAATGAACAATTCTTAACTGATATAAATAAGGTTAATAATAAACAACATATTCGCCTTCAAGTTAATGAAGAAGTAACTGTTATTATTAACCTCGGTTCTAGTATCCAACTGCGCGACATTAGGATAAGGGCTACCCTCGACGAGCATGATCGTGCACAACTCGAAGAATTATTAAAGGAATTCATAGATGTCTTCGCATGGTCCTATAACGATATGCCCGGTATTTATCTTGAAATTGCTCAGCACGAGATCCCCACTCTTCCAGATTACAAGTCGATTAAACAAAAGCTGAGAAAGCTCCGCACCAAATGGTCTCTCAAAGTCAAAGAAGAGGTGGTCAAACAACTGAACGTGGGATTCATTCGCGTGATTGAATATCCCACATGTCTAGAAAACATAGTACTTTTGCTGAAATCAGGAGGGAAAGTTTGGATGTGCGTAGACTACCGGGACTTTAACAAAGCCTCTCCAAAGGATAATTACCCATTACCCAATATCGACCTAATCGTGGACAAAACAACCAGTCATGCTCTCAAGTCATTCGTCGACATTTTTGCCGGATACAACAAAATCAAAATGCACCCAGATTTTCAAGAAAAAACCGCGTTTATCACCCCATGGGGAACCTTTTGCTACACTGTTATGCCATTTGGTCTCAGGAATGCTGGGGCTACCTACCAGAGGGCTGCCACAACCATCCTCCATGATCTGATTCATAAATAAGTCAAGGTCTATGTGGATGATATGATTATAAAATCCAAAACTATGGAAGGTCATGTTACCGCTATCCGAAAGTTCTTCAAATTATTGCAATAATATCAGATGAGACTCAATCCACAGAAATGTGTCTTCGGCGTTACAAAGGGAAAACTCTTGGGATTTATGGTCAGTAAAAAAGGGATAGAAGCAGATCCTGCGAAGATAAAAGCCATACTGGAGATGCCATCTCCACGAACAGAGAAAGAGGTTCGACGTTTCCTTGGGAAATTACAATACATCAGCCAGTTCATTAGCCATCTCACCTCCATTTGTGAATGGATTTTCAAACTCCTCCGAAAAGATTCAACCAAAGTTTAGAACGAGGCCTGTCAATAAGACTTCGGCCGAATCAAACAATACCCGACTCAACCTCCGATACTCATGCCACCACATCCTGGTCTCCCCTTGCTCCTATACCTAACCATAACCGACACTACACTGGGGCTTTGCTAGCCCAATACCTTGAACGTTATAGTAAAGAAAGAGCCTTCTATTATTCCAGTCGCAAATTGGTCGAGGAAAAAGTCAACTACACCACTTTGGAAAAAGCATGCGCCGCTCTTATTTGGGTCACCCAAAAGTTGCGACATTATATGCTCACCTTCCCTATTAAACTTGTATCTCGAATGGACCCCATCAAGTAACTGCTTGAGAAACCTTCCTTATCCAGTCGAATGGCTCGATGGTTGATGCTCTTAGCCGAGTTTAATATCATGTACGTCACACAGAAAGCCATGAAAGGAAGATCCATCTCTGACTACCTCACTGATTACCCTATGGAAGAAGCTGACGACTAGATCTGCGAATTCCTAGATGAAAATATCCTCTACGCCACTCAAGACGACCTTCGATGGAAAATGTTCTTTGATGGCGCTGCCAACAAAAAAGGATATGGCATTGGGATACTTCTGATCGCCCTAGATAACTCTCACACTCCCATCACCATAAAATTGGATTTCCCTTGCACCAACAACATGACTGAATACGAGGCATGTACGGTAGGCCTCAAAGTTACTCTCAAGAAAGGTATTCAATGCCTATATGTCTACGGAGATTCTTCCCTCATCATCGGTCAAGTGCTCAGAAAATGGAAAGTCAAGGATGAGAAACTTCAACCCTTTCATTTCCAATTATAAGAACTAGCCTCTAAATTCCAAGACATAACCTTCCACTACCTACCACGAGCAAAGAACAACTTAGTCGATGCCCTTTCTACCTTGGCATCCATAGTCAACGTGGCCGAAGGAATAACAATGACCCCCTTCCTGGTCGAAAAGAAAGATAAACCAACCCACTACTACCACATTAAGCTCATCACCAAAGAATATCCCGAGCTAGCCAACTACTGGTATTATGATATCTGGAACCTCCTCAAGCATGGTAAGTATCCTGAGGGTTCTAACAAGAAAGATCGGGCAACCCTCCAAAGGTTGGCCGCCCAATACATCATCTGTCACAAAACACTGTTCAAGAGAAACTTCGATGAAACCCATCTACACTGCATCACAGGGGCTGACATTGAAGAGGAGATGCAAAGAATCCATAGTGGGGAATGAGGACCCTACATGAATGATCACATGCATGCCAAGAATATCATACGACAAGGCTACTACTGGACCACCATGATCTAGGATTGCACCGCCTATGTTCATAAATGCCTCAAATGCTAACAGTTATCCAACCTTCAACACTTGCCTTCGCGATAATTATACAACATAACTTCTTCCTGGTCTTTCTCTACCTGGAGCATCGACATATAGGGAAGGTTACACCCAAGGTCTCTAATAGGCATGAGTTCATCCTGGTTTCCATTGATTACTTCACCAAATGGGTCGAAGCCGAGTCATACGCAGTCCTGAATGCCAAGAAAGTGGCCAAATTCATCAAGAGAAACATCATCTGCCAATATAGGGTCCCGCACGAGCTAGTGTCAGACAACGGGTTACAGTTCAAGGCAGAAGTCACATAAGTGGTCAATGAGTATGGGATTCAGAGACACAAATCTTCTCCCTATCGACCTCAAACAAATGGTACAGTCAAAGCTGCTAACAAGAACCTCAAAGCCATCATCAGCAAGATGATCGAAAGTTGTTAAGATTGGGCAGATCAAATCTCATACGCCCTCTGGGGATACTGAACCTCAATTCGAACCTCTTTTATCAAAATTCAGAAATCTCAAAATAAATTGATATTCTCAACAGAATTTCAAAAATCCCCTTTTCATCTTTATATAAATTCTCATTTTGAATAAAAATTTCTTTCAAAATCCCAAAAATATTTCTTTTTATGGTCTCAGCAGCAAAAGTAAAAAGTACATGTGTATGCATTCATTCATCACTAACAGAAGATAATAAAAAAAAAATTCATTATATTGCATAGATATGTTTTTGTGTTACATCATTTTTGTAGGAAAATAAATAAAAATAAAAAACAACGGGACTCAGCCCGAACCCACATTCTCCCTCTCTCTCTCTCTCACCTAAACTTAACCTCTCTTTCCTAAGAGCTTCCACCCCTGTGATGCGCTCTCTTTCCCCGATGGCGAGATGACGCACCACCGCTACCTGGACCAGACTCCTCCCTGGATGAGGCAGACGGCACCAAAAAAGAAGGAACGGGAACTACATCCCAAATAGGGGCAGTCGCCGAAGATATCCAGTCCCTAATATCCCTCAGCCAAGTGGTGGACACCCGAATTTATTGCAAGAAAAGGCAAAATCAATATCTAGAAAAAAAAAGGATCAAAAGAAACCAAAGGAGAAGAACATAAAGATATACCTCAGGACGAAGAACCTCCTCTGTTAAGCCCAACTCCTCCGGGTCCATCGCATGAGGACGATACATCATAGGCACCATCCCTCCATTAGTTCGCCGGATATTATATGAAGGAGTATGCAGCCACACAAAGGGAACCTCCGAAGTTGTCGCCGCCACAGATGTCGAAGGACCTCCACCGCTGTGGGAGGACCCCACTGGCCGAATCGAACCAGTAGGAGGTAAGGGCAGTGCATCATATATGTTGGAGGCCATCAGCCAACTCATCTTAAAGTCCTTATAAACATACGACACAGCTGTATCGGTGTATAGCAGGTAGGACTCGCCAATCATCACCGCAATCCTTGCATCCTCTGATAGCAGCCGCTCTCGTCTCATATATATAGGGGGCCTCATAGGTGGCACCACCACATCCCCCTCAGCAATCTGTCGGACCACTCTCTCCTCGAGATACTAAGAGTGGCCAAACTCATGAGCATGCAAACACCTCATCTGCGCATTTACTCCAGTCAACCCTGTGTCCTGAACGGTCGTCCCCCAAGGGTAAAAGGTCACCTAAAAAATCCCCAGCAGATATGAGTCAAATAAAAAATCAGAGCACACAAAGGTCTTAGACTGAAGAAGAAAGAAGTCTTACCCTATCACTGGTCAGGTCATTCAAGACCTGATGCACCGCATCCAAAGAGAGAGACTTCCTCGACTGTTAATTGGCCTTGCGCCATCAATGCAACTGATAAAAATCCCCAAGAGTCTCAACCTTCAAAGTAATCAGCTGGGTATTACACCTGATCACCTCATAGAACCACGTCTGCCAAAGATAAGATTTCACAATTAAAGAGAGATGGATAAGAAAAATGCTAATGCATGAAAGAAAAATGCACAAAATTAAAGAATACCTCGAGAAGATACATGGCTCCGGTGAACATCTGCTGGTAGCACCAGTTGAAAGCATCCAAAGAGAAATAAAGGGTCTCCAAAGTCAAGCTCACCCAATAATAGAGAGGGATGTTCGAAAACAACCTCAAATATGGTAAAAAACATAAGTGGACAACGTCGCCGCTCGAAGCCACCAGAAATCCCCCCAACACCAGCAAAATGAACAACCGGGCCATCTGTCTCACTTGCAACCCGTCCTCCACATCGATCACCCTGCCCAATAAAACATCATTCAGCAGCGACAGATGGATGGAGTCCCCTGACACTATCCTCCCCACATCACCAAGCGCTGCACGTACCGCCTCCGACCTCACTCCCAAATATCAATCCACCTCTATCTTCTCTCCATCACAATCCATCCCCATCAGCTGCTGCACATCTATGGGAGTCACAGTCATCTCCCCAAAACCAAAATGAAAGGTGTGGGTAGTGTCCCACCACCTCTCCCCCAAAGAACATAAGACTTCCGTCGAACGAGGCATCTCATCTAGCACATATGCCAACCTCCCAAAGCCTACTGAGGATACCACCCAACTCACCACTAGTGGAAGATTCTCCCAGACATCCTTAAGCCCCGTCGTCCCGCGAGCACGCATATTCGACAAAGAAATATCAGACTGCCAAAAGAATAAATCCTTGTCAAAATCAAAGAAAAAAGGAAAATCACAAAAAAGAGAATGCCAAAATTTATTTTATTTACATAACCGCCAGGGTTCACCACCCTCGAAGAGCGATGACGCGATGGCTCCCGCAGCAAGGTCCGCTCATCCGCAACCGGCTTGAATGCGTCAAAAGAGTTTTCGATCCCCAAAGCAAGAGGCACCCTGGCCCTCCACTCCACGTTTGCCCAGTCATTAACACCCAACCATTCCCGATGAACTGAAATGCTCACAAAAGCGGACATTTTTCAAAGATCAAAATGCTAGAACAATTCGCAGAAGAAAATCGCAGAAAGAGAGAAGGCAAGAAGATGTGAAAAATGAGGGGAACTCTCCCTCTTTGTATATGATGCTAAGGGTCATGCCGATTGGCACTGCACCCCCACCTACCGATCGGCACTGACCTTTTACCTTCTCGAGGCAGTCCAAAAGTCTATATCACTGCCGAATGGCACCCTTCATACCATGCCGACTGGCAGCCCCCTTGAATTTTCGTACAGAAAATCCTAAAAAATACTAGAAAACCCTGAAAAATCCTCAGAAAATTCCTAAAAATCCCGAAAAGGATTTAGAGCACTTTCACTAAGAAAATTTTGTACTTCCTAAAGAAGAACCCCTATTTCCCCAGCGGAACTCTCAAAAGAAAAGCGAATCTCTCCCCGACAATGTCCCTAGAGGACCTCCAAAATATCTAAAACTTCAGGATCATATCCTATTTCCCAAAGGTCTCAAATTTCCCCGAGAAAATATGTTCAAACCATGGACCACCTAATCACTTCCCCAACATCAGATTGGTTGTTCCCCCGGTAACATCTTCGAAAAACACAAGGATTTCCCCAGCAATTGGTTCCCCAGCTCAAATCAAAATCACGAGGTAATTTCCCTGGTATAGTTTCTCGAGGTCATCTCACCTTAAGCCCACAGAATTGACTTCGACCCGCAGAATTGGTCACCTCACCTTAAGCCCTCAGAATTGGCTTCGACCCACAAAATTGGTCACTTCAACTTAAGCCCGTATAATTGGCTTCGACCCGCAGAATTGGCCATCTCACCTTAACCTGCAGAATTGGCTTCGTCCCGCAAAATTGGTCACCTCACCTTAAGCCCTCAGAATTGGCTTCGACCCGCAAAATTGGTCATCTCCCCTTTAAGCTTGCAAAATTGGCTTCGACCCGCAGAATTGGATTTGACCTGCAGAATTGGTCATCTCAACTTAAGCCCACAGAATTGTCTTCGACCCGTAGAATTATTCATCTCAACATACGCCCAAATAATTGGATTCGACCCAAAAAATTGTTCATCCCACCTTAAGCCCACAAAATTGGCTTCGACCCACAGAAATGGTCATCTCAACTTAAGCACGCGGAATTATCTTCGCCCGCATAATTGGTCATCTCACCTTTAGCCTGTAGAATTGGCTTCGACCTGTAGAATTGGTCATCTCCCCTTTAAGCCCGAAGAATTGGCTTTGACCCACAGAATTCGTTATCTCAGCTTAAGCCCACAGAATTAGCTTCGACCCCCAGAATTGGTCATCTCACCTTAAGCCTGCAGAATTGGCTTTGACCTGCAGAATTGGTCATTTCAAACTTAAGCTAGCAGAATTGGCTTCGACCCGTAGAATTGGTCATCTCAACTTAAGCCAACAGAATTGCCTTTGACCCAAAGAATTGGTCATCTCACCTTAAGCCTACATAATTGGCTTCGACCCACAGAATTGGTCATCACAACCTAAGCCCTCAGAATTGTCTTCGACCTGCAAAATTAGTCACCCCATCATTATTGTAGGTCTTTGGAATTGACCTAAATCTTTGGTCATCACTTTCTTTAGGACCATCCCCAACATGCCCCTTTAATCCCTAAGAATTGGCTTCGACTCGCAGAATTGGTCACCCTCATCTCCAAGCCCTTAGAATTGGGTTCGACTCGCAGAATCGATCACCCTCATCTTCAATCCCTCAGAATTGGCTTTACCCCACAGAATTTGTCACCCTCATCTTCAAGCCCTCATAATCGGCTTCGACCTGTAGAATCGATCATCCTCATCCTTAGGTATTCAGAATCGACCTCAATCGCCCAGTCATCCCCTTTCAAAGGCATCATGGCGTGTCTATTCGATGACTTTCATTAGCTCCAAACTCACTCATCTAGGGGCTCTATAGGCACCCCATTCTAATACCCCTAACCTCTCCTTAGGGTCCTAGAACCTCCCTTCACCATTACAAACCCAAGCCATACCCCGGGAACTGACCTAAAGACCATCAAGCACTCCCAAGTTCTGTTTGACCAAAATTTAAACTCTTCATCTCGAATGAGGCTAAATGAATCTTCAAAGGTCACTGAATACCCTTTCCAATGGTATGTCCCGTGCGCAATTCTGACTTACGATGCGAACGAACGACCCATTTTCCCCTAAAACTCGATCAGGAGGTCACCGGACGCTCCCAGGCTTTGTTTGACAAAAGTCAACTCCTCAACTCGATCGAGACTGAATGAATCTTTGAAGGTCACTAAATCTCATTTCCAACGGTTCGTCATGTGCATAATTCCGACTTACGATATGAACGAACAATCTGTTTTACTCCAAAAGGTCACCGAGCGCTTCCAGGACCCGGTTGACCAAAGTCAACTCCCCAAACCAGGTCAAACTCTTTGGAATGTTGAAGTACATCCTTTAACCTTTCTAAAGGTTAACCCAGTGCATAATTCTAACTTACCATGCGGGTGAACGATCCGTTTACGTTCGAAGTTTCTTCATCCAAAAGACCGACGAATGCTTCTGAGACACATTTGACCCAAAGTCAACTCTCAGACTGGGGAGCTGTCTAAGGACTTTCGAAGGTCTCTGAAATATCTTTCCAAAAGTTCACCCCATGCATGATTCGGATCAACGATTTGCGCTCTACGACCGATTTTCAAAAGGAAGCTGAAAGACACTGCCAAACGGCAGGTTCCAAACCCTGCCTATCGGTAGTGTGCCTAAACACACCTGCCGATTGGCAGGACCAGGGATATGCCTATCGGAAATGCCATGTGCCTATAAAAAGGAGGGCCTAACCTCATTCCAGGGGAGGAAAAATTAGAGATCCATCACTCTCAGCAAGCTCAGAAAACCCCTCTCGAAGTCAATGTGATTTCCACATCCAAATCCTTTTCCGACCTTCACCTTTCATCACCTTCTTCATCAAACTTGGTGAATTAAGTACCCTCCATCATCATCCAAGTGCAAGGGCTCCTCTCTAATATCCAAGATCAATCTCAAGATTTTCAAGAAGGTCCAACTCTTTCAACTCTCTCTTTAAATTCCCCTAAATTCGCATTGATTCGTTTTACTTAGCACTTTTATTCTCTCATCTCACATATCTTAATATACTTTTTATCTTGTATTATTCCACATTACTTATTTTCATATAAATAAAATTCCAAAACCAGAAAAATAGAATTTGCTCATAAATTCCAAACGGGAATTCTCACAGTTTTCTCACAACTAAAACACTTTTTTACTCACACACACACACACACATAACAGAAGTCCCCGATTGGATTTATGGGATATATCCCACCCCTCATTTTGCATGCGAACTACATGGACTTTGATGCCTCTATAGGCTATGTAGGCGTCTCGGGGTAAAACCTGTGACTCGAGTCCTATTCCTACTTTTCTCTCATTTTCTATTTTCTCTATATTCTTTAAACTCAATTCTCTTAAAATCTACATATTACATATACATATATTTGTTCTTAATGGCGTATTATTCCACATGCATTATCATTCCCTTATAATGATCGATGCTAGGATAATCACATAAATCCTATTTTCTAATATTATTTTTTAGGAACATTCCTATGGATGACTCGCTTTATCTCTTCCATGATACAAGTTGATGATTCCTATCTCCGCTACGTATACACATGCACACACACCATGGGGAATAAAGGAAAATATCAACAACTCATGAGAGACCGTAAGGGAGGAATGGTTGCCTAACACCTTCCCATTTCGTAACTTAGCCTCCGGACCCCTTTTCGAATCATTTTGGTTTCGTATGTATCAGTATATCTTTGGATGCTATCCTTAAAGATGGCTCCCTTTTCTTTTGTCTGTTTTGAGTAAAATAGACTGGCGACTCCATCTCTCTACATTTTTTACCTCATCAATGATGTCGACCTAAGCACTACCGAGAGGGACGCGCGGGACCAAAAGGATCCTCTCTCTCTGCGAGGATTGGGGATGGACACAATACCTGTTATACCTACTACAATGCTAGCAAATGAAGAAGAGCTGAACTAACCATATGCTTAACTAATGAACTGTTATAGTCTCCGATCTCCTAACAAATCAAATGTTTATTATACATGTTATATCTGATATACATGTTATACCTACGATATGAATTGAACTGTTATACCAGTTAAAATGAATAAAGTAGTCGCAGTCCATTTATTAGCAGAAAACTACTATATGTTTTCTAACCTGTTATACCTTATATTGAACTACTATTGAACTGAACTGCTATACTCGTTATACCTTTATTAAACTACTATATGTTTTCTAACATATAACAAAAAATATAACAATTCAATAGAAGTCTAATCGAATCGTTTCTTTGAAATTTCAATCGAATCGTTATGTTTTCTTCTTCATTTTTTAGCAATTCATTCAATACCCGTTATACTTGCTATCGAATCGTTACGTTTAGTCAGAGAGTTAGTGACCAAGTAAAAGGGCAACAAAATAATTTGTTTTTTTTAACTAAAATTGAATTGTACCAAAATAGAAAATACACACTAGGATACTATATGAAATAATATTTTTTATAAAATGTTTTTTAACAAAGAAGACCAAAATATGCACCATATGAAATACCATTTTTTTACGTATCTCGAACGTGATCCAAGTAAAAGTGGCACAACACAAAATATTTTTTACAAAAAATGAATCCATTCAAAATAAATAAAACTTTACACACTACGACATGACATAAAATAATATTTAGAATAAGCTCATCCCTCTTAAAAGATCCATTATGTTGTGGAGATCTATTAGACACCTTATTCCTCTCGATAACACTATTACAAAGTTTGGGATTAGAGGGCCTTTTAATTGTCAATGTTGCAAAAACTCAAAAGAAGAATCTGTTGACCACGTTTCAAAGTTACTTTGATGTCGTGGTGGTACAAGGTCGGCAACTACATAGGGCATGGCTTGTCAAATTATACCTGCACTTATTAGTTAGTTCATTACTAATATTGAGAACTTTTTCAAGTTGCATTTAAAAAAATGCAATGCGTATATTAAAAAAAATACAATGCCTTAATTGAAAAAAGATGAAGGAGCCAATTAAATAAATCCCAAATATGTGAAAAATACCGTAAATATGATAAAAAAAATTACCCAAATGAGATAATCGTGTAAATAAAAATGCATAATAATATGAGAGAAAATCGTGCAAATTCATTGCAACTTCAAACAATTTATGCCTTAAATTTTATCACAATCAAGTCTAAAAACAAATATGGGTCCAAATATTATACTAATGAGAAAATAAAAATCTTAACAATACAAAATGAACAAAAATGGAAAATCGTACCCTAGAATAAGAAAATGAAGAACCGTGAAGATCATGAGATCGCAAAAGCTCCTTCCTTCTTCGTAGTACTTTGTGAGAAAGAGAGATGGAATACCTGGGGGAATGAGTAGTTGAAAAATACCAATATGAATTGTTGAAAAATACCAAAAATATGAATATGAGCTTTTGATTTACTACATAAAAATACCAAACCTCTTTTGCTCCTTTTATATCAGGGGATTGAGCATTTTTATACTTTTGATTTAATACGCATATCAATAGGTATGTTAAAAATGCATAAGGTGAATGAGAAGGTTATTTTATGCATTGTTTATACACATGGTGAAAAAACACATGTGAAAACTCATAGTATGTGAAAACTCATCTGGAACCACTGCCATTAAGAAAACTCATGCCCTTTTTTTCGTTGAAACTCCACCATAATTTATATTAAGTACAATAAAAATTTATGAGACATACTAAGATTTTTTTACATCAAAAATAGAAGAGGAAGATTTTTTTAACTAATACACAAACTGGAAGATTTTTGTATAATGCCAACGAATACACACCAATAATCTCATTTCAACCAATAAAGTAACAAATAGATTGTAATTGGAGCATTTAGACAAACACACATGTGGCTACTTGATAAGAACCAACATATATCGAAATGTCTTATACATATCGTTTATTGCTTATGCTACAAAAATCAAACCTTCTACTTGATAAGAGAATTACAAATAATTACTTATATTGAATGGAAAGATTCAGAATCTATATGGTATCAGATTCTAATGAAACTCCTAAGAGATTCACCTATGTTCTTCTGAGAAACTATAGTGTTAAAAGTGAACTACAATGTAATCAAATTCTGTTCCAAAAGAAGAGGAATTGAGAATGTGTGAAACGAATGGTCTATTTACTAGTTTTGATAGCATAAAAGTTCCTTGGTTATCAAGTATCAAGTCTTAATCTAACTGGAAAAATAGTAAAATAGAGGTGAATCTTTATACAAAAAAATAGGAC
Organism: Sambucus nigra; assembly: GCA_949130495.1. NCBI lineage: Eukaryota > Viridiplantae > Streptophyta > Magnoliopsida > Dipsacales > Adoxaceae > Sambucus > Sambucus nigra. The sequence continues at coordinate 299,657,951 of OX422207.1, read as the reverse complement.
ATCTTATACAAAAATGTATCATCAAGGTTGTTTAACACAAAAATTCCAAACCAACTAAATAACCCAGACAAACAAACTCGAAAAAAATTAATAGGGGAGAGAGTAGAGAGAATATAAATCATCGATATTTACCTTCATAATGGTGTGAGAGCGAGAGAGGAGATTGAGAGAGGGGGAGTTGAGTGGATATGAAAACTGCAAATAAAAGAAGCAGAGAGATATTTGTGAGAGGTTGAGTGGGTATGGTATGAGGTTGATTGATCGTGAGGTGATTGAGAGAAGACTATGGGTTTTTAAAAAATAACCCACTAATTTGAATTAAAGTGAAAGTTAGATGGGAAAAGAGGGGGAAACATATACAATCTTACTCCAACAAATGTGAGACATTGGATTCAATTTTCCACCATTCAATTCTAGCCCCTAATTAACTTATATGGAATAGTAAAAACCCTCTACTCCTTATATATATATATATATACTAGAGGAATGCCCATGCCTGAAGGCACGGCGAAAATTTTCAAAGTACATAATTGCAAAACGAAAAAAAAATCATTCCCCCAATTATTGAATCGTGCATAATTTGAGTCAGTTTTTTTACCACACAAATGTGTAAACAATTTAGAAAATTTGGGAGAAGTTTGCTTTGTTTATACGACTCCACCCTATTTAAAAAAGAAAAAAAAATACTCCAACAAAAATAATACTAATAGCAGATTGTCATGCTCCTACAGTAGGCACCATCCAAAAGTGAATTTTCCCAAAGTATTTAGTTAATGATAATTTAAGTGAAAAAGTTTTTTTAAACACAACTAAGTGTAAATAATTTGGACGGGGCTTCCTTTGTTTGTACAGTTGTTCACCTTTTTAAGAAATAAAAATACTACAACAATACTTCATTAAGCCATTGCAAAACCTCAAAAGCCAAAATTTAATAGCTATAATTGCACACAAAAAGTTCAAAACAATCGTATGGTTCCATTTACTTGGTATACATGTGTTAGGAAGACACGTCTTACCACCAATGGATCTCTTCTAATTTTATTCTTAGTAAACCATCTTTTATTCTTGATACATCATCTTATATAATAAAACAAAAAAATAGAACTATCCGAATGGATCTCCTCTAATGCTTCGACCCGAAGCGATAGCTTCTAGCTAGTTCAATGGATAAGATAGTTGTGCTCCAACTCACTCAAGAATGGGACGGCAGTGGTCCGCCTACAATACATTGGAATCCTGAAGCAGCACCACGAATGCTACCACACGTCCGCTTGCAGTGCAGTAAGGCCCCACCCTATTGTGCCAGCAGCCAGCTCCTGCATCTGATAGCACTGTCAACTGTTAAGAAAATAGACTATATGATGTATCAAAATGTATCTTACCATGTTTCTCAATAAGTTCAGCAGTTATTGTAGAATTGTAATGATAAGCATGTTTCTCAATAAGTTCAACAGTTATTGTAGCATTGTAATGATAAGCACGTTTCTCAATAAGTTCAGCAGTTATAATCCATCACTCCAAAGAACAAAGTGTATCTTACCTTTTATTTCAATGGTAACATGCTCCCCAGGCCTCACTATCTCTGCTTCCTCAAGCGAAGTTCAACTACAACCATTAAAACGGGTTGCATCACAATAAGAAAGATCCCAATATAAGAAAGTTCTTCTCTAAAAGAAAGAAAAAGAGAGATGAAAAATATAAAAATTGAAAATATTTCAAAAAGGTCCTTATATCTAACATAACTACAAAAGTACAACTTACTTGCTATTTATATGAATAAAAAGTGAAAAACATAGAGTAAACATTCCCAAAACTATAATTCTAATCAGTCTTTTTTGAAAAATAATACTGAGGTGAAAATATGGCCATCTAGTTGGATCTATGCCCAAGCCAGTTATGAGTTTCGACCTCATTGCAGAGTTCAAGGCATATAATGAAAGTAATTCAGGAACTGAACTGGATGGATTTCATAAACTAACTTTGGATTTCAAGGCAAGTTTACAAACGAACTTCAGATTTCAGAAACTAAATGGATTTCAGGAACTGAACTAGACAGATTGGATTTCAGGAACTGCATTTTAGGTACTGGATGATTTAAGGAACTGGATGTATAGATTATCATACATACTATTCAAATTGTCCAAAAGTAAACTAAATAAATCAATCATAAGAGGGATCACCTTATAATTATGTCCCCCATAGCAATATACACCTAAATACACCTCAAAACATTGCTTTAATGAGGCCCTCACCACGCGATTATAGGCAGCTTGGTGCAAAACTTGTAACAAAAAATAAAGAAAATCTATAACCTTTACAGATTGAAGTGTCACCAAAGAAAAAGATTTTCCATGTACTAATTATAAAAAAAACTCGGCAAGTGAGTGATATCCTTGCCTCTAATGATAAGTATATTGAAACTAACGATAATTTGAAAGGTAGGCCTGTTTGGCAGCCACAATAGTACCAACAGAAATGACATTAGAAAGGGTGCAAGTGCGATCATGGAAGATAAAAAAATAGAGATACAATTAGAGTTTGACGGTTAGGCGAGATCATACCTACAACAAAGAGGACTGAAGCTTAATTAAATAATCCATTCCCAATGACAACATTCCACAACATCATGGTTACGCAGTTGCACCGATCATTTTTGTTTGCCACAAACTGAATAATTAATCACATGTATCACAATCTTCGTACATTACACTAATTCACTAATCGTACATTACAAGCTCATTTCATTTACAAACACGCATTGCTTATGTATTTCAACTACTCTCTCTATTTCTCAAATTTATCACCATAAGAATTACAAAAAATCTAAAAGTATGGAAAATTTCACCATTAGCAAAAGTACCATGGTAATCTTCTAGGCACACATTCCCAAATTTACCAAATTTATACATTATTAGTTCATTTGGGCTCTTACATGACTCATTACGTTTTGATTGAATTGGAATTTTAATAGTGTTTGAGTCGAATGAAGTTTTAACATGCTACTTAAATAAAACTAAAACAAATGGTATTAAAGTTCAAGTAGTTACCTTAAATCAGATGGGTCAAAAATACAATATGATTGAGATCATTTTGTCCCATTAGTAACCAAAGAGTGAAATATCTCGCAACCACAACATTTCATCATAGACAGTTCTAAAAGTTGGAACACTAAGACATGAGAATGAAGAATTTAATAGGATTGGACCCAAAGCTGGTATGTATACATCCCCATTTTGAGATTGATGTGTCAAAATAGTAGAAGAGGTTTTAGTGTGGACATGATGGTGTAAGTCACAACACTTCTTATACATGATCTTAAGTGACAACATAACAGTATATCACATAAACATCCTTGTAAAAACACTTCTTATTCATGATAAAAATGTGCTATGGTTTGCATTTTTAAGAACAGGGATGGGTTAGTCCAATGAGCATTCTGAAATACCAAAAATAGGATACCTTCGTTTCATGGTTGTTCACGCTTATTAATTCAAACAGACACATTTTATAAAAAAAATACATTTTCAATGTCAATGAGTAGGTAATTAGTTATAAGATGTAGTAAAAAATTCTGGACTACCTTAAGCAGATCAATCACCAACATCCATATCTCCAATCAAGCTTGATAGCAATATCTAAACAATAATGGATAGAGTCTTTGTTAATGTATATAAGAAATTTATATCAACAGTAATTTGGAAACACAAATTACACTATTTAAAATTAGAGTACCATGAATGGTTTTCATTGTAATATACATACACATACGATAAACACTACATATATACCGGTTTACATCATAATTTCTTAAGGACACAAAAAAAATGGATGTCTCAATTTGGAATTTGACAAACACATGATCGCTTTAGTGGCTTAAAACATGCATTAGGACTTCAAACACAACTATAAAGCAAGGAGTGAAATTTCAAACAAAACTGTGAAGTTATCAATTGAGATACGTGTGTCAAATCTTAATAATCCAACTATAAACCAAGTAGTTGACCGAAGGATTCATTTTTAAATGATCAATAAACCAAGAGAAAGTTCATTACAATGTGAAAAAAACGATGTAAAAAGAAAGTATACATCATGATTCTCTATATCAACCTTTGAATATGAAACAATGTCATAAACCGCGGGTATCGCTGTCACAAATTGTCATAGATATTAACTATTATGAGTACTGAAATAACACGATAAAGCATTACAAATGCTAAGCTTATGTGCATTGTCTCTAATATTCCAATCTACATAGAAAATAGGGGGAAATAAGTTTTATCACTAAATAACAACTTAATACAAAATGAAACATGAAACGGATACATTGATATAGAGAGAAAGAAAAAAGATCCATACAGTAATTTGGAAATCAATCGATTTCGCATTCATGCAATGACAATGCTATCTCCAATCCTGGTTTCCCATGGCCACCATCTATGACAATAGATTTTCCTTCCCAACACCAAGTTTTAGACTATCTCAAATCCTATGTTACCCATTTTTATTTGATGAAGCATATTAGATTCAACTCTAAAGTTGTTAGCGTAAGCTTTGAAGGGCTGTCAAATTCGAAGATGGAAGCTTGGACACTGTGGAGTGGCACAGGTGAAGTTGTTAGCATAATCTTTGAAGGGCTATTAGCATAAGCTTTTAAGGGCTGTCAGATTCAGAGATTGAAGCTTGGACATTGTGGAGTGGCACAAGTGAACCCTTTGGCTCCAAAGGAAAGTGGAACATCACAGTGCAAGATACTCAATCCCTTTCAACCTAGGAGTACCAACTGGACTTCGGGATACTAAGTGTGGGAAGATTCAGTGACATTCCAAACTATATAGAATTTATACCAGAAAAGGGGCCCAAGTGTTTGATGGTAAAGTGATACACTCAATGGAATATGCGAACATGGATTATGCAACTATTGTTCAATTGGTCGAAGGAAAGCATGTCACCGTAGTAGTCTTTCAGAAATCTGCACTGGACATTACAATGCAGTGCTAAACTGAAAATGAGATAGGGATTCTCAAAATTTAGGGAAATTTATATAAAATCCAAGCTTCCGTTTATCAAGTTTGGTATGGTACCAAAACACAGTTTCTTAAAAGAAAGAAGTTCGTGTATGATCTCAATTATGCCCAAGGACTTTTATAAGAATGTTGAGAAGGGAAGTATCAAATGCAAGAAAGCCTTAAGTTTTAACTTCATTAATGAAGGTCTTTTGATTGACTACAATATTGAACTTGTAAAGACAAATATTGTGATATTAGCAACTGGTTTCAAGGGTGTTGAAAAGATATCAGACATATGTTTATAACAAAAACCTCAAATTTAGATAATGTCATGTCACGAAAACAATATTCAGGATATAATTTGAGAGTGTCAAGCTACTTGGAGTAAATGTATGTTGCTTCATCCTCTAGTACTCTGCTGGAGAAGTTAGATTGCTGCAAATCCCATACCTAAAGCAATAAATAACTGTTGTGACTTTGTTATTCCCATATGTCATAATGATAATGTTTGCGACAATGAAAGTTACGTGATAACCTATACGAATTTAGTTGCCATTATAAATAAGTATAAATATTACTAACCAAATATACACAATGATTGTTCACCCCGATAGTTTAGGTCTGATAGAAAACATTAGACAAAATTCCTTAACTTAGTAATGGACATCAGAAAAATAGATTACTAATCTTGTTCAAACAGGGCTAATGAAGATATGTGTGGAAGAAATACTAACCAAACAGGTATGTTTGAGTTATTGGCATATGAATCAAATAGGTATAAAAAAATCAGCACAAACAGGTATAAAAAATCAAAAAGTCATTGCATTAATCAGACTAAACAGGTATAAAAAATCAACAACCAATTGACCATATATGAAACAAATGAGTGAACTTGATAAAAGAAAACACCCTATATGAAACAATGAGCTAGGACTTTTATCAAACACTTATTAAGCAACTAAAAAAAATGAAACAAAACAAAAAGAGTAAAAAATATTATATGTTAACAGGTCTAGGTTTAAAAAAAGAGTAGAAACGATTAAATAGATATACACTGCTACCTCCATAATATGGCTCGTGTACCAAACCTTGTGGCCCTTAAGAGGTTGTCTATACAACAGTGTGAAAATCTAATAGATATACACTGCTACCTCCCATACCCACTGAAACTTAAGATTTATGATTGTAAAAATTTGCAAGCTGGAATTGAAGCATGTCCACATATTGAGGAACTGATCATACCAAAATGCTCTAGTGTAGTGCAGTTAGACATATGCAGCCCTTAGATTTGCCAATAAAAATGGGAAACATAGCAGATAAAAGAAACTAAAACAAAACATAACATAAATTTTGAATGATGCAAATGCCAAACTATTAGTTGTTAAGAGTGAAGGTATGGATGACAATACACAACATGAAAAGGGACAATGTATAAATGCAGTTAAACAAATTCATGGGCATTACCTGAACCATCAAAATTTCTAATCATATATTCAGACCCTTTCTGCAACAATATCCAACAATATTTCCTGTCAAGACACCACAAATTAATAAATGTAAAAACTTAAAAACAATTCAACACTTTATAATGGATTTAATATTCACCTAATGAACCAATAACATTACATTTCAAAGGCAAAAATAAAACAATATGAATGAGGACCTGATAATTTGAATGCAGGATAAAATAAATTTAGAAAAATTATAGTTTCTAAAATAAATAATTATTTACATAATACTGAAAATGATTGATAACACCAAACTTGACAAAGACAATTTAGTTTTCATAAAAACTTTGTTAGTCATAACAATGTACTGCGAGTAAATATAAATCAGGACAACATTTTAAATCAGTCGGGCATTTGAACAAACATATGGTATAAAATAGTATTTCTTGTTTTTATAAACAAATAATGAATTGGCCAAATCTCATATTTACATCTCACCTATAATGATCTTCATTGTAGATTTAGATCTACAAAATAAATTTTTTTACTTATCTATTTAGAGCAACACAAAGATGGAATCATGGAGCGTTAATTCAATATTTAACTGGCTGGGTTCTGGAGAAAGATGGAACAGGTGCTCGCAGCGTGAGAACATTGGGCAAAATATTTGGAGTAACTGACTCAATAGTCTTCGACAGCATCTTCAATGACATAGATGCACACATATGAAAAGAATAAGAGTTCGAATCAATATTTTGAGAAACAAAGTCCCCATTACACTATTTTAATCCTAAATTCAATTTATCCGTGTAGGATTATTCTACAAAAGACATTTGAGTGTACCTGATTAGACTCGACAACCCAAAAATATCCGATTCAAGATCCAAGATTTGATAGGTGACGACGCTAAACAGCAACCAAACATGGAACAATACAATCAATAAATGAAATTAGTGATAATGAACTAAATTGAAAAAAGGTAAGATTTGGAAAAGGTGTATACGGATAATGAACAAAAAACAAAGTCCGGTAACTTTTTTAGAGCTTCAAAACTCTCCAATGCCGATTAAAACAAAAATAATGTGGCCAAAAGATAACAAAATGATATATAGATAGAAAAAACGTGGCTAAGAAACGGAAGATCTGAAATGATGAAACAAAATACATCATAATGATATATAGTCAACAATAAACAAATATAAAACTAAAAAAATAAGAACAAAGATATTAGACTTCTCTTTTTCGCTTATCTCACTCATTCGGATGGTACACCTTATTCACAACAATCAATACCGAAATGGCACACCTTATTCATAACAATCAAATAAACCTTAAACGATTAGTCACCAATCTCACCCATTTGAAAACAAACACAAAAGGCTCCTTTAGGAACAAATGTAAGGAATATACCCATTAAAATGTAAGCATAAACCACCGTCACAATGAACCACCGAAACCAACTGTGAATCCCCGAACTCAACTAAAAGGGATGAGGATACAAAAAGCCAAATAAAAAATACATGTAAATGAACAAAAGAAAAAAATACAACTATAATATTTGTAAGATTTAGGGGATATATTACCAAAATGTAGCATTAATTTAGCGCTAGCATGTGACAACCCGCTCACCAAAATAAGGGGTGGCCAGCCCAATACTCCAATATAACGGAATCATGGATGGAATCATTCTCTGCATCATAACAAAAATATAGAGTATCTAGGGTAACCACCCAATATTTCAGAAAACGGGTTGCCAAAAATCTTGATTTGAAAGTAAATAAATGAAAACATACAACCCAATTCCTGAAAGATAAGGGAAACCCCAAGACATAAATAAATAATACAACAGGAATACTATAAAAAGACCGAATAGGTAACCGGTCACTAAACTGATACACCAATAATACGCAAGTACAATAAGTTACTTATTACATTTCATTAGACATATACAAAAGCTTGGGCCTCTTGCCCGAATAAAAGACTTGATCTTAACTAGAATAGAAAAGAAAACGTCTATACCAAATGTATCCCGTAATACCCGCAATGCATCACGGCTCGTCGAAAACATCGGAATAGGAATTCAAATCAGGCATCCTTGCGGCGGAGTACCTGAGCAGAGACAAGATGAATATGCAACAAGAAATGTAACCAGGTCAGGGCCCGGTTCTATATGATTACCAGATGAATAAAGAGTATGACAGTTATGTATCATAAATTATGAAGAAAGAGAAATAAGAAGCAACCTATACAATTTAAAACATAAGCTAAGCAGGAACAAAAGTAAGAAGCATTAAACTAAAGACTTCACCAAAGGTGCCAATTATTTCATATATCTTTTCCTTAGCAGGAAGTATATATATATAATCACAATCTTTTGCTCTTTAAGGAGATTTTATCTCAATTTTACCTTTTGTAAAAATCCTTTCCTAATCAGGAAAATAATCATTTTCAAATGCTCTTTGTGGCATTTACATGTGCTCTTTGTGGCACTCCATCATGCTCTTATGGCATATCAAATACATCAAGTCCCACTTGATTATGAACTGTTATAATTATATACATATAACGAATTCTAAGACCGCTCGTCCGGGTTTCCCCACTGTGCGCGCCCCTAAATGACAATCATCTTCCAGGGCCTATCATTAGACAACCTGGGCACCTATATCGCAAGACGTCGGGAAGCAGCCATGAGCCTGCGGGGTAGTCAAGACCACACCCGGAATCTCATACCTATCGTAGAAAAATATACAACAATAAGCGTTCCCATGGCCTAGGACTATATCCACCCTGCATTCATTAGCCAAGGGGCTTCACCTCGCGTGCGGACTTCCCTTATGATGTCATTTAGAGAGGTGTGTTTAAGCCATTTATTTATCATATCGAAAATCAAGTAAACCATTATTTACCGTTTTCATGATTAAGTAAATTATCATTTACAAATATCAATACCATTTCCATTTCATTTCCATCCCACATATATGTTTCATTTTATTCGAAACCCTTTCTATTTATTTTGTAAATAACCTAACTTACCATCCATAGTCATACGATAGCTTATATCAACACTACAACCTCAAAGGAGTAAATAAACTCTTCATTATCTCCAAGCATTCTAGGAGGTTATTTTAGAACCCCAAGGTTATCATCTTTCGAAGGAATGAAATGACTTTCAATTTATTCTCCAAACTCACCTTTATGGCGTTATTATGAACCACCAAGGTTAACATAGTTCAATCGAACTTTTAAAATCTCCCAAAATTCTTTTGGGGTGGTAATATAAACCATCAAAACTAGTATAGCTTAATTAAGCTCCTAAGGTCTCCCGAACATAACACTACATCTCCTAGTTTTATAATAATTAACTAGAAGAAAAGAATGCCTTATCATTAATAGGCCTAACCCCGGAAAAATCCCCACATAACCCATTCCTAATGTAGGGTGGACATCTAACTCATCTCACACTCTAGGACTCTAAGTTTACTTCATTCAAGAAGGTTCCTAGTCCCTATATTTAAAGAAAAGGATTGAAATTGAGTTATAAAATTAACTCAAAAACAGCAGGAAAACGAATCGATTCGCTCTAGCGAATCGATTCGTCCAAAAAGCGAATCGGTTCGGACTACTAAACCAACATTCTTCAATTGACCGAATCGATTCGGTCTTAACCCCGAATCGATTCGGGTTATGCAGACCTGCCAATCTCCCCTTGCGAATCGATTCGCCCAAAGGGCCGAATCGATTCGGACCTGCAAATCTGCCAAAAATGGCTACGAAGGGTTATGAACCCTAAAACCTCCAAACCTCAAATATCTTCCTTTTCATACACATCCAACAACAAAAATCTACCCCAAACTAATCTACATGATTATTAACCATCAAAACCCACAATTTCTTCAACATAAATCAAGACTAGGGTTTAAATCCCACAAATTCTACATTTAAACCATAAATGTAAATACACAACTATCATACAATTTATGCATCTTAAATCACATATTAGCAAGTAGAAAACTTGCCTTGATGTAGGGAATATCATATTTCTTTGAGTAGGAGCATCAATCCCTCTTCAATCTTCATTTTCTCTTATTTCTCCATTCTTTCTCTTCCTCTTTCTTTCTCTCCTTTATCTCTATGTTCAAGACATAAAATGAGGGAATGAAATAAGGGGCAAGACCAAAAATCGTAGCTTAACATAATTCTCCCAACTTAAATGGTTAATACCACATTAAAATGACTCGCAAATACGCATATAAGCTAAAACCAGGTAAAAGTGCCCGAAACAAAAAAAATACAATATGGCACTTATTTTGACTATCTCGCACCTTCCGAGACTAACTACACCCTCTAAACTGGCATCCGGAAATTTATAAATTATTTTGAGTTCCAAAAATCATTTAAACTAAAAGGCCATTTAAAATACATGACACTACAGACATGCAACCTGATGTTATTTACTTTCACATGCAGTAAATATGCTTCAATCTAGTAAATATTAACTTTCAATTCATTAAATTAATATTTACTCCAGTCCCCACATTTTATATAATTACCTTATGCGGTAAAATCAGTATAAAATGAGCCTCCCAGAATCGAGGGTTGTTACATACTCCCCCCCTTAAGAGGGAATTTTGCCCCCAAAATTCGGGCATACCCAAATCTGATAAGGGTATACTACTCTAAACTAGGATTCTACCATCCTAAACAAACTCCTCGTTATTGCAACGCCCCAAATGGACCCGGACTAAGATCGACCCTATCGATCTCAATCTACATCATTTGTGCTCTAGCATAGCACAAAGCGTTCCTCACTAACTACGGATCCTATCTTCCTACGGCGAAAGGTGATGTCCTCGCGACTCGGAAAAATTAGCCGAATCTCTAACATCATATTACATCACACCTTGGGGCATTCATACCGACTCTAAGTGGCTTAGCCCCAACGCTACTCAGCTATCCCCCGCATCGACGTATCTCATCAAGGAGTATGGCTTAAAAGCCAAATCTCTAAAGAAATGTTCTGAGACCACTCCAACTCCAAAGAACATAATACCCATTGGTTCCATCCAACGAGTATACGAATTGCTCAACTGACCTCGCTAGGCCACTCACGATACCATGCCTCAGGAAATGATCCATAAGGTCACTCCAAAACCTAATGGTTGCACGAAAATCTCCATGCATACCATTACTGCTCCCATCTGCTATGTATACTAAGGCGCACGTTCGTAATATGCCTTTCGGCATAAGTAAATTTCCTCCCTTTCATCCATCCACTTTAGGGTGGTAGGATATACGCCATTTCCATAGGGTTCCCATTACTTCGCGGAAACTTTTGCTAAACCTTCGACACGAATATCTAGTCTCGGTCCACCCTATTATAATAGGCACCTCCCACGGTTTTACTATTCCTCCATCGAGAACGGGGTATACTCTTCTACAAGTAGTCCGTCCATAATGGCCGGGAATGCAACAGTCTGATCAAACGATTAACCATTTTCTCAAATGGGATCATGACCAGTTCGATGCCGGTAGTTCCATGCAGGCGTCTATAAATACCCTTCTTCGTTTCACTACTACTCTCTTTACACGAGTAGGTGAAATGGTCAATCACAGATAGACACGCCCTTACTACCGAGTCTTCCTATTCATGCTCATTCTACTTGGCCTTCCATGCCATTACCATCATCTCTGACGAGTTCTCTACTCGACAAGTCCACTAGCCCAATCGCATTTCCTTAGCGAATGAGAAAATATCCAATCACTAGTTCTTCTGAACTCCGAACACCAACTCGATTCCTCCCACAATACATATTGCAACAACTTGTTGCCTACGAGAAGGACCAAATTTCCTACCCAGGAAGTAGTGCCTTATCTATTTAAGGTGATCACTACCACGATGAATCTTAATTCAAGCACGGGATATTACTCTCCACAAGTTTAAGCTTGTGAGACGCATAAACAATAGGTCTATGCTCCATTATTATTACTCCCCAATCCTGGCAGAAACTTACTCATTAAACTCACTCTCGAGCTTACAATCATGACTCAGGAGTGAGGATCCACCCGTCCTTATTAACTCCCCGGAAATGAAGTTACCAACGTAACATTATCTCTAAGAAATGCCTCATCTCCTTCGGCCGAACCTACCAAACCTCTCGAGACCCCATAATCTCGTTCCTAAGGGATCTAATCTCTTATAGAGTTAACCCACAACTTATTCGTGGTCAACTCCCTAACTCTTTCCTAAACTAACACCACCTACCCTCCAGGTCTTACATCCTAAAAATCCTAAGGTCTATTTATATGTCCTACCTAAATTGTAAGCATATACTACTAAATATATCCCTAGTGCCCAAGACCTTACTCAACTTCCGACATTTGCTCAGGTTCATGCGTGGGACGTCTCGCCGAAGTGAAATCCAGACAAGGAACCCTCCCGTTACACTACTACCTCGCATCGTCGGTCATTAAGATGTGACGGTCTAAGATACATGATCGGGATCGGTACAATTCTAGTTTACAATTCTACTAATAAGATTCTACTTCTAGACTTTACCTTAGCATTCCATATATGAAATAAGAGAAAGGAAATATGACATCTCTCCACTCCCAATGTCGTTAAGGTTCACGCGTGGAGCATTTCGCAAAAGCGGAATCCAAACAAGGAACCCCTCCTATGCATTACTTCTTAACTTTGTTGGTCATGAAGATAAGTCATAACACCCACATACAATGCAAACAAGAAATAAAACACTCAGACCAGGTAACACATATGACACATATACATAAAAATATCATCACTCGCTTCATAAAGAGTGAAGAAAAGATAGAACTTCCATACCTCGGAAGTCATATAATTACCCTCCTATAATAGCGTAAATACTACTACAACTCAATATACACACCCGAGTCTATCGTAGACACAATACTACTAAATCTTTATCCTAAGGAATATACACTACCCACCTATAAAGTAGAATTCCCTCCACAATTTGCCAAGCACTCCGGGTCAATACTAATGGTTCTCAGACTCCATATTCAAGCCTTACACATACCAACATTTTCTCCACCAACTCCCCAACCGTGCATTTTACTCTTTCCCATGTAGTCCCCTCTTACTTTCTTTGTAAAAGAGAACACGCTCTCGACCTCCTCCTCAGTTCAATGAAACCTCCACAGGCGGATACTCACCAAGGGTTTCACCATCATCACTCCATCGAAAGTGTTAATGACACTTATTCTGGAGCCTAATCCTTTTGGTGCACGGTCTCCTTAACCGTACAACACTTTATTCACTGTCGGCCTTTAGCCGAGCATTCTGTGAACACTCGAGAATTCATCTCCTCCTCGATCCAGTTATCCCGGAGAAACTCGCCATTGCAAGTATCCACCGGGCTTCTCTATGGGTCAAACTTCTGGCACCCACGAATATAGTGACCACATTTTCATCACCATAACACTTCTTCTATGGGTGAAGGATTTTCCTCCATTCTACTACAGGGAACTTCTCCACTTCAATATAACATCGCGTGAATTCTCAAGTTTAGTACCACTTCCTACTTCTAGCGGTACTTGGGAAACTACATCAACTGAAATTTGCAGTCGTAATAGCAAGACAAGAAAGTGCTACAAAAAGGGAGCGACCTCTAAAGCGGTCCCCCTCCCCGACCACAACTTACAGTTCTCCACACACCTTCCCATAATGCCCTTCTTCTATCGACCTATTATTCCCACACGAATACGCAAAAGATTTTATAGATTCTATCTCATGGTAGAAGAACGAGATCTCACAAGAGAAATCAACGATCTTAATCCTAAGGCTTTACATCAAATCAAGAGCAACGCTGAAAACTTAAGGCGTCCACACAGATTCCTAAGGACTCTAGAACCTGATGCTCTGATACCATCTGTGATAACCCGCTCACCAAAATAAGGGGTGGCCATCCCAATACTCCAATATAACGGAATCATGGATGGAATCATTCTCAGCATCATAACAAAAATATAGAGTATCTAGGGTAACCACCCAATATTTCAGAAAACGGGTTGCCAAAAATCTTGATTTGAAAGTAAATAAATGAAAACATACAACCCAATTCCTGAAAGATAAGGGAAACCCCAAGACATAAATAAATAATACAACAGGAATACTATAAAAAGACCGAATAGGTAACCAGTCACTAAACTGATACACCAATAATACGCAAGTACAATAAGTTACTTATTACATTTCATTAGACATATACAAAAGCTTGGGCCTCTTGCCCGAATAAAAGACTTGATCTTAACTAGAATAGAAAAGAAAACGTCTATACCAAATGTATCCCGTAATACCCGCAATGCATCACGGCTCGTCGAAAACATCAGAATAGGAATTCAAATCAGGCATCCTTGCGGCGGAGTACCTGAGCAGAGACAAGATGAATATGCAACAAGAAATGTAACCAGGTCAGGGCCCGGTTCTATATAATTACCAGATGAATAAAGAGTATGACAGTTATGTATCATAAATCGTGAAGAAAGAGAAATAAGAAGCAACCTATACAATTTAAAACATAAGCTAAGCAGGAACAAAAGTAAGAAGCATTAAACTAAAGACTTCACCAAAGGTGCCAATTATTTCATATATATTTTCCTTAGCAGGAAGTATATATATATAATCACAATCTTTTGCTCTTTAAGGAGATTTTATCTCAATTTTACCTTTTGTAAAAATCCTTTCCTTATCAGGAAAATAATCATTTTCAAATGCTCTTTGTGGCATTTACATGTGCTATTTGTGGCACTCCATCATGCTCTTATGGCATATCAAATACATCAAGTCCCACTTGATTATGAACTGTTATAATTATATACATATAACGAATTCTAAGACCGCCCGTCCGGGTTTCCCCACTGTGCGCGCACCTAAATGACCATCATCTTCCAGGGCCTATCATTAGACAACCTGGGCACCTATATCGCAAGATGTCGGGAAGCGGCCATGAGCCTGCGGGGTAGTCAAGACCACAGCCGGAATCTCCTACCCATCGCAGAAAAATATACAACAATAAGCGCTCCCATGGCCTAGGACTATATCCACCCTGCATTCATTAGCCAGGGGGCTTCACCTCGCGTGCGGACTTCCCTTATGATGTCATTTAGAGAGGTGTGTTTAAGCCATTTATTTATCATATCGAAAATCAAGTAAACCATTATTTACCAGTTTCATGATTAAGTAAATTATCATTTACAAATATCAATACCATTTCCATTTCATTTCCATCCCACGTATATGTTTCATTTTATTCGAAACCCTTTCTATTTATTTTGTAAATAACCTAACTTACCATCCATAGTCATACGATAGCTTATATCAACACTACAACCTCAAAGGAGTAAATAAACTCTTCATTATCTCCAAGCATTCTAGGAGGTTATTTTAGAACCCCAAGGTTATCATCTTTCGAAGGAATGAAATGACTTTCAATTTATTCTCAAAACTCACCTTTATGGCGTTATTATGAACCACCAAGGTTAACATAGTTCAATAGAACTTTTAAAATCTCCCAACATTCTTTTGGGGTGGTAATATAAACCATCAAAACTAGTATAGCTTAATTAAGGTCCTAAGGTCTCCCGAACATAACACTACATCTCCTAGTTTTATAAAAATTAATTAGAAGAAAAGAATGCCTTATCATTAATAGGCCTAACCCCGGAAAAATCCCCACATAACCCATTCCTAATGTAGGGTGGAAATCTAACTCATCTCACACTCTAGGACTCTAAGTTTACTTCATTCAAGAAGGTTCCTAGTCCCTATATTTAAAGAAAAGGATTGAAATTGAGTTATAAAATTAACTCAAAAATAGCAGGAAAACGAATCGATTCGTCCAAGGGCCGAATCGATTCGCCCTAGCGAATCGATTAGCCCAAAAAGAGAATCGGTTCGGACTACTAAACCAACATTCTGCAATTGACCGAATCGATTCGGTCTTAACCCCGAATCGATTCGGGTTATGCAGACCTGCCAATCTCCCCTAGCGAATCGATTCGCCCAAAGGGCCGAATCGATTCGGACCTACAAATCTGCCAAAAATGGCTACGAAGGGTTATGAACCCTAAAAACTCCAAACCTCAAATCTCTTCCTTTTCATACACATCCAACAACAAAAATATACCCCAAACTAATCTACATGATTATTAACCATCAAAACCCACAATTTCTTCAACATAAATCAAGACTAGGGTTTAAATCCCACAAATTCTACATTTAAACCATAAATGTAAATACACAACTATCATACAATTTATGCATCTTAAATCACATATTAGCAAGTGAAAACTTGCCTTGATGTAGGGAATATCAGATTTCTTTGAGTAGTAGCATCAATCCCTCTTCAATCTTCATTTTCTCTTCTTTCTCCATTCTTTATCTTCCTCTTTCTTTCTCTCCTTTCTCTCTATGTTCAAGACATAAAATGAGGGAATGAAATAAGGGGAAAGACCAAAAATCGTGGCTTAACATAATTCTCCCAACTTAAATGGTTAATACCACATTAAAATGACTCGCAAATACGCATATAAGCTAAAACCAGGTAAAAGTGCCCGAAACACAAAAATACAATATGGCACTTATTTTGACTGTCTCGCACCTTCCGAGACTAACTACACCCTCTAAACTGGCATCCAGAAATTTATAAATTATTTCGAGTTCCAAAAATCATTTAAACTAAAAGTCCATTTAAAATACATAACACTACCGACATGCAACCTGATGTTATTTACTTTCACATGCAGTAAATATGCATCAATCTAGTAAATATTAACTTTCAATTCATTAAATTAATATTTACTCCAGTCCCCACATTTTATATAATTACCTTATGCGGTAAAATCAGTATAAAATGAGCCTCCCAGAATCGAGGGTTGTTACATAGCACTATATTCATATACAGAGTAAATATAAAATACGACATACTTGGGTACCTTATAGTACCATCCTGGGATGATCGTGATTTCCATTTCACCATTCTATGTTCATGCTCAGTTAAGCATTGTGTAGAACACCTGCCATTTTGTAGAACAACAAACACTCAAAAATCTAGTGCACCATAATATAAATGTTGAAAGTTATTCTTAAAAGAAACATGGATGTTGAAAAAATCTACTCCTATAACATAAAGGCACCAACCTTGAATTTCAAAAACCCTAGATTTCAAAGCTTAAAAACCATATAGGTATTGTTTTTGCTTGAAATCCACCTCCATTTTGAAAACCCGAATTAAAATCCACCTCTATTATGAAAACCCAAAGGTGAAACATGAAACTCTGTTTTCATACGGAAAAAATCCCTAATTTTGATATTTTGAAGCATATGCCATAAAAAAAACAAAATACGATAGTAACAAATCTAGATCTAAACAACCTAAAGTGAGTGTGGAAAATTACTTAGAGAGAGAGTGAGAAAATTACCTAGACATGCGTGTGTGGGAGACCGAACATTTTCGACACCAATGTTTTAAAGAATAGGGGACTAAACCATCAAAAATACAAATACAAACAACAACACTAAACTTAGCTAAAAATGAAACCCAACGAGTCAACATGAAATGAAACAACACAAAATGAACAATGCTAAATGAAAAAAAAAATCTAGGGCTAAAATGAAACTCAATGATTTAGATGAATATGAAGAACTTAGCTAAAATGAAATGGGAAGATGGAGATGAATAACCTAGTGATTCAAATGAGAATTATACCTGGACTATTGAATAGGGAAGATGAAAACCCCTCGTTTTTTGGAGCCCGAAGGAGACGGAGAGACGGGGGTCAAAAGAGGGGGAACCAAAGATGAGATGAAATGTATTGGTACACTTCCAAATTTATCCCTTCTTTTGAATTAAAGTATGAGAAAGAAACTAATTAATGGTGAGGTAAAAGAGGCGGAAACCAAGAAATAAAGGGGCAAAAAAGGAAAATAAAATAAAACAATCTCAACCCTCCATTTCCTACCTAGGTAGTTTCATCCTCACCTCTACTTAGCTTATCTCTTTATGGAATAGTGTCAAAATTCTACTCCTTATTTTATATATATACACACACTCACACATTAGGGTGTACTCGTGTTGTTGGCATGGTGATAAAACTTCTCCCGCTTATTTATGGTTATAGAACACACACACGACCATAAGTCAATTTTCTTTCAATATGTTATATTTAAAATTGATTACAATATAATGAAGCGTGACATGTTGATAAATTTTTCCAAAAATAATGAATTGCTTTCATTCCTCTCCCCCATAATAGAACAACATTCAAAGTCCAAACCAACATGTTTAATATTGAATTACAAAAAAGATGAAGCATAACATTTTTTATGAGCATCTTAGTAAATGATGTAGAACCACCAAGTGATTGGTATCATCTCTCTCCATATCAATGTCCATACTTGTTCAACATAACCTGTCTAAAAGTCGATGACAAAATACGTATGCGCATCGAGTATGGATGAATAACCACCACAATCTAAATTTAAAAAACATTGAATTAGTATCTAAATCTAAATATAAATCCATGCATTTTAAAATTATAAAGATATGTTGTTACCTCATTGCATACTCTTTCACCCTAAACCTGCCCTTTTACTTCGATTATTTTTTTTTCAATTCTTTAATGTGGCAATCCAATTTCTATAAAAGTACAACAATAACCTGAAGTTAGGTTCATATCATATAAAATTCTTAATGGATACAATAAAATAAAATATTTAAATTTAAATTTACCCTTGTTGGAACACGAGGCCCTCAATTTTTAAAATCTTTACTACAAAAAATAATTTCCAATTTCCTTTATAGTTGCGGAAGCAGATATGGTTCAATTAAACAAATTAATTAATTTTAATTTCTTTCAAATCAAAATTAAATCAAGTGAAAATAAATTAATTAACAAATCAATTTCACTTAAACCAATTTACTCAACCCAAGTCCTAGAAATTTGCCTAAAATATATTTTCAATATTACCAAATTAGGCCAAACCAATTTTAACCAATAAAATGATGACTTGAATTAAATTAATATCAATTTTACCCAAAATATTAATTAGCACCAAATTAAACAAAAGTAGTGATTTAAACCAAATTTTATCTTTTTACCTAAGCATGATTTCTAGGTGAGTTCTGCAAAAGATAAAATAAACAATGAATCATTACGCCGCGATGTACGAGGAAAAACCCAAAACGGGAAAAAACCTCGAACGACCCTAGCCTCAAATCCACTAAGTACGGTTTTACAAATACAAGACAGTAAGACTTACAACACTCGACTTGAATTTGTCCAAGCCCCGGTGCTTCTTCTTGTATACACCTCTTCCTAGCGAATAACCACGGAACTCCACCGCGGTCTCGGAATCTACCGATCGGACTTTTTTTGGTCACCGTCACCCAAACAAGGAGCCTTTCTCCAAGTGGGTATGTTACAGCAAAGAAGGTTCTTCTTTGTGGGATGTAGAAGAAAACCCAAACTCTCTTTTACGATAGATATGACTTCGGTGCCAAAACAAACTCTCTAAGCAACATGTATATATATAGAGATAGAAACATGGATTAAAAAATTGTTTATTGGGTGTAAACTTTGTTTTTTTATTTGAATAAATCAATTTAAATAACAAACACCAAGAGAACTTTTTATGAAAGAATTAAGCTCTCAAACACTCACTAAGATATGGAAAAAATTCTTAGAAAATTTCTGTTCTTGAAGTCATTAAATTATGTGAAAGAATAGTGGGACAAAGTAGTGGAAAAGTGCTAAAAAACTACCAAAAAATTTTCTCGTTGAAATCTCGTTTGAGTGACATTTTCCTTCAAACGACATTTTGTTCGAACGAACTATCTAACGAAGTCCCAGGGGCAAGTCGTTGGCAAACCTCGTTCGAACGACATTCTCGCTCAAACGAAAAACTCGTTTGAACGACAATTTCGAACGAAGAGACAGAAAGCTTAAAAATTCCATTTTATCCCAGAAACTTTATTTTAAAATTTTAAAGAAACCTTCTGAAAACTAACCTCACTTTAATATATAAGTACACCCAATATAAACTTATTTCAAGTCTCCTCATATATATATATATATATATATATATATATATATATATATATATATATATATATATATATATATATATATATATATAAATGCATTCATACCTTTGGAGACTATGGAAACTGATGTTGATGATGTAGAAACATAGAAATTGACACTCGGCAATGATGAGGCTTTATAAGACTTGGACGCTACGTCTCCAACTCTTTAATGTCATAGGCTCGAAGGATGGTCAAGTATTTTATCCTATGACTCAAACGTTTTTGTTCAGAATCGAGCCAAAACTACGGAGGACTCAATTGGAAATTTGTATCCTTACAAATCTCCGCCCTTGGCTATTTTGGGACAAAACCCAACAAAAATATTAAAGGGCCATCAAGCTCACTAGGCTCAAAAACATCCCACCCAAAATAAAGAGTACAGTGCTTGACTCGAATACCACTTTAGAATTAAACTCTTTGCCGACGATGAAAGTTGCCATTTATAAGAATTCATGCACACTTAAGCAAACTATCAAACGCATAGGGAATATCAAAATATTAAATGCAATTAAAATAATTAATCCCCCTAAATTAATTTTTCCTTTTATCAACTATGATCTACCTAAGAAGGTCGTGACTCCCCCTAAGTTAAATCTCCTAAACATAGATACGATAGTAATAGGATTAAATACCATTTCTCCCCCTATTATTGTCCCCCTTTTTGTTCAGGAATAGACAAAGGCTAAAGAATAAAAAATTAACTTATCTCCCCCAATTAAAGCCTATACACCCCCTAAACTAAACAAGGGATACATAGAATGGGATAACAAGCTAAACATGCAATTGTGCATAAAGTGATGAGAACATTGAAGCACATGGGCAACTAAAATTCAACTAATCGACATAAAGATATGAATATCAACTATGATGCGAGAACAAATAATATCAATTGATTGTATTAATCTAAGCATGTGATATTGAAACAAAATTCGCAATAAGATAGATACCAAAATAAATTAAAAGCATAGATGGACTAGCTAAACATGGCAAAGACTTAAACAAAATATCATATATATGTATACATAGTAGATACAAGTTAAGCACAAGGACACACATATAGATATAAACACCAAAATGACGCAAAACTAAATAACACAAGTTTTTCCACACTCTTATAGCATAAATGTGTCATATGGAAACATAAGTGAAGGTGTGTGAACAAGATACCAATGAATTAAAACTCAATCACTTAAACGTGTTCGCGTAGTTCGCATTTGATTGCAAAACTTTATCAACTAGAATTTAGCCTTTATGTGACAGGATAAAGTGAACTAATGGACAACAAACAAAATGCATACAAGCCTAGCATGTTGATGATTCGACAAACCAATAGAGTCATGACATTAAAAGCGCAACTAGGATAAACGGACATTGTGCAAACCGTTGATATATCATCCAAACTCCCTCAATAAGCATATATATTATTCTTTTGAATGAATAAATCAACTAAAAAAATTAGGCCCTGGCAAAATTATTTTTCTTATAATGCCATAATTCTATTAGGCCTTTGGACCACGTATTTCTTTTAGGTCCATTCCAAACCGTGGCTTACTTACAAAGGATAATATTTTTCCTTTCGGAGACCTTCCCCATGCACATTTATACATATTATCTTTTATATCTCACAAATCTCAGGTGCAATGGATTTTAACATGCACTAGTCCTCCTAGGTCACATAACATGTAGATGATAAGATTAGTAGGAGAACACCTCACAAAGCTGAAATATAACATATGACGTTAAGGTTCAAAAAGCCCGTGCATGTGCGTAAAGGCATATAAAAGTGAATCCATTAAGCAAGTCAAACATAAGCTAATTCATGTAAGTATGATAAAGAACATTATAAGGATTAAAATTCTAACCAAAAGTTCTAGTCACATGGAAGCGAAATGAGGATTCAAACACAAACATATGCCATAAAATGTGTGTAAAACCAAAATACACATAAAATAAAATCTATTTGAGTTTTTTCAAATTTTTAACCAAAAAAAGAAATAGTTACTCAAAAGAGACACAAAAATCATTTGTATTTTCCATTAAGAATAAATTACAAAAAGGGTAAAACACAAATGATATACAAAAATCATTATTCTAGCATGTTATTAAGCATGGAGCATAGACTAGAAAATGATAAACAAAACATACAACTAGCAAAAGGTATATCATTAAGCACAAAAGCTAGAGTATGTAAGACATGCAAGCAATTACTCATAAGATATGGCAAGAGAAGAGTCATGTGCAAGAATGAGTGAACCATCGAAAGTAGGAAATTTTGAAAACGGGAAAAATACCATTTTTGTCAAAAATATTTAAAGGATCTTAAACGTAATAATTTAGCGATCTCGCTCTGATACAACTTGTTGGAACATGAGGCCCCCAACTTTTAAATACTCTACTACACAAAGTAATTTTCAATTTTCTTTATAGTTGCGGAATCGGAGATGGTTCAATTAAACAAATTAACTAATTTTAATTTCTTTCGAATCAAAATTAAACTAAGTGAAAATAAATTAATTAACAAATGAATTTCACTTAAACCAATTCACTCAACCCAAGTCCTAGAAATTTGCCTAAAACATATTTTCAATATTACCAAATTAGATCAAACCAATTTTAACCAATAAAATGATGACTTGAATTAAATTAATATCAATTTTACCCAAAATATTAATTAGCACCAAATTAAACAAAAGTAGTGATTTAAACAAAATTTTATCTTTTTACCTAAGTATGTGTTCAAGGTGAGTTTTGGAAAAGATAAAATAAACAATGAATCACTACGCCGCGATGTACGAGGAAAAACCCACTACTGGAAAAAACCTCGGACGATCCTAGCCTCAAATCCACTAAGTACGATTTTACAAATACAAGACAGTAAAGACTTACAACACTCGACTTGACTCCGTCCAAGCCCGACGCTTCTTCTTGTATACACCTCTTCTTAGCGAATAACGACGGAGATCCACCGCGGTCTCGGAATCCACCGATCGGGATTTTTTTTTGTCACTGTCACCCAAACAAGGAGCCTTTCTCTAAGTGGGTATGTCACAGCAAACAAGCTTCTTCTTTGTGGGATGTAGAAGGCAAACCCAAACTCTCTTTTACGGTAGAGATGAATCCGGTGCCAAAATAAACTCTCCAAGCAAGACGTATATATATATATATATATATATATATATATATATATATATATATATATATATATATATATATATATATATATATATATATAGAAAAATGGATTAAAACATTGTTTATTGGGTGTAAACTTGGTTTTGTTCTTTGAATAAATCAATATAAATAACAAACACCAAGAGAACTTTTTATGAAAGAATTAATCTCTTAAATACTCACTACGAGATGGAAAAAGCTCTTAAAACAATTCTGTTCCCGAAGTCATTAAATTTTATGAAAGAATAGTGGGACAAAGTAGTGGGAAAGTGCCAAAATTGAGTCCGCCAAAATCTCGTTCGAATGACATTTCGTTCGAACGAACTATCTAACAAAGTTCCAGTGGCAAGTCTTTGGCAAACCTCGTTCGAACGACATTCGAACGAAAAACTCATTTGAACGACAATTTCGAACAAAGAGACAGAAAGCTTAAAAATTCCATTTTAGCCTAGAGACTTTATTTTAAAGTTTTAAAGAAACCTTCTGAAAACAAACCTCAGTTTAAAATATAAGAACACCCAATATAAACTTATTCCAAGTCTCCCTATATATATATATATATATATATATATATATATATATGCATTCATACCTTTGGAGACTATAGAATTTGATGTTGATGACGTAGAAACATAGCACTTGAAACTCGGCAATGATGAAGCTTTATAAGACTTGGCAGCTACGTCTTCAACTCTTGCATGTCATAGGCTTGAAGGACGGTCAAGTATTCTATCCTATGACTCAAACGTTTTTGTCCGGAATTGAGCCAAAACTATAAATGACTCAATTGGAAATTTGTGTCCTTACAACCTTATTGAATAAGTCCTGGTATCAACGCAATGTAGACATGCATTATAATAGAATTTCTGGATGAACAACGTTGGTTGTAGAGTTAGGTGTGTCTTTTGGTAGATGAACACTTACTCTATTTGAAGCAATGTATCTCAAAAGTACAATATATAACTGTCCATGACTAAACAGTGGTGTACGCAAATCGAGCTCAACATACTTTACCGACTGACCCTGACATTTATTGATTGTCATTGCGAATGCAAGACACACGAAAAATTGACGCCTTGACATTTGGAAAGGAATTTTTGAAGAAGACTGTGTTAAAGATATTCTGGGAATGAAGACTAAATTTCCAACTTTATCTCCACTTAAAATTTGAGCCGGTTTTGAGGGGAGGTGAGAGACGCGGCCGCTTCGGGCCCTCGATTTTCGACGCATTTTGGGTGCCCCAAAATTTTACATATGTATATATATTTATAGTGTCATTTTCCAATTTTCCAAAAAACAATATCTTGAAAACTTAAGGGACAAACATTTAACTTGTCGCAATTCCGAAAAATAAGTCGGCATCTTTTCGGTAAAAAAAAAACCCTACAATTTATAGATTAATAAAAATAATTCTTGTTAAATATGGCCCCCCAATAAAGAATTCGCCTCGAGCTCCTAAAATCTCGGGACCAGCCTGCACGGTGCTAACATTGTTTAGGTTGATATCAGTATATTATAAAGATAGAAATCCAAAGAAATGTGATGAAAACACTATTACTCTACATTACATCAGTGCGTGAAAATTCAGAGAAAAGAATGTGTATCCAGTATATTAATTCAGAGAAAAGAATGAAGAGAAAAAACTCTGCTAAGTGAACAAACCCACCCAAAACTCAAAAATTCAGTGTAAAAAATAACACAGGTTGAAGCGTGAATGGGATAACATTAGGGATTTTTTTTTGTATCGCACCATAATGTGTCTGGGCAGCTTACGCGCACCTCAACTAATCCTCATTCACGGTTCGTGGTTTTCGCTGGCCAAGTATTATTTTAACAGTACCAGAGATCAAACAGGGGACCAAATCCAATTTACTTCTAAAACTATTCAAGGGCCAGCTTTATACCACTGTTCCAAGAGGCTTGGTCATCGGGGAGTATATTACCTCTAAAAACAGTCGATCTTCTACGCTACCACCTTCTCCGGCACAATCAGTTCAAAACATAAATTAGCTGTAAACCTCTCAAAGCAGTATGTTGTAAACCACTCAAACGACGACAAGAGTGAGACATAAATGAGTCTTCTAAAAACAGTCAGGAATGTTTTGGATAAAACAAAAGTAGAACAGTCAGTAGTGTTTTGGAGGATAAAATAATGTCCTTTTTTTATCGTTGCAGTAGTAATCCCAACCATATTGAATCCCCTAGATAAATTCGTTGTCAACTCTTAGATACAAATAATGAAGGTTCCCCGTGAATTGGTATAACGCTGTGTTTGAAACAAATATGGAATTGACTGGATTTGGTTCCTAATTCGACTTTTGACACTGTCAAAATAATATTTAGCCACGAAAAGTCAAAAATCGCAAAAGAGGATTAATTGAAGTGCGCATAAACCCAGCCCGTAGTATGCCACAAAAAAAATGTTAGATACAAACCCACCAGATTGAATCCCAGCCGTTAGTTGGGAGGGACAAAAAGCCCCTCCTCATATATCTATATAATATAATATGAGACAATGGTGCTATGAATAGTAACTCATGCATGATAAATATGTAACATAAACATGCATGGCATTTTATGTGTTGCATGCTTGCATGAGGCATGCTTGCATGAGCCATGCATACATACATACTGTGGGTACCCAAAATTTAGAACCATGGCCCCGAACGAGTAGCCAAGTTCTGACGGTACAAAGTCCGGGCCCCTCATCTCTTATTGATCCGGTCTCCCCCACGTTCCCACAATCGGAAGTTACACGGGAGATGAAAAACGTGGAGAAACCCATCACCTTCACTTACCTGTATGTACATGTATATATATTAAACCCTAGGTCCGGGGAAAAAGGACAAGTTGTATTCTCTGTAATCACTCTCCGGAGTATATAGAAATAATATCGACTGCACCACCGTGGACGTAGGCACATCTTTGCTGAACCACGTACATCCTTTGTTGTGTGATTGACATCTTACATTCCTTATTCTTTTCTTGATAATTGCTTCTCTCGTATTTATTTGTGTTGAATAATAATTGCCTCCACACATACATTATTATTTTATTATTTTTTATTAAAATATTTAAAAAATATATATTTTTAAAGTTTTTTATTTAAAAAAAGACGGGTTATTATGGGTTGAGTTTTATCACGGGACAAATTTATAACCTCGCTAGTATATAATATATATATATATATAAAGAGAGAGAGAGAGAGAGAGAGATTGATTGTGTGTGTGAGTGTGTGTGCGCGCACGCGCATTCCGGGGAAGGGGCTATTCATCCGATTCCTCTGCATGTGACAATTGTATCAACTCATCCGTGATCTCCGAAAAACCCTAAGCAGCAAAGTTGGGGGACTTCAATGATGCCTTCATGTGCAATGTTATTCAACTGAAGCTGGTACCACTATTCATTTGTATATTATGATGCCTGCCAGTGCCACCGGTAGTTATTGGATTCTCTCTAATAAGTTGTTGTGCTCTTTCACGAAGATCTCTTTAAGCCCAGACCTACTTTGGAATACGAAAGAGAAAATGCCCACCATACAAAATATGTGATAATTTATGCCAAAACATCCGACTATTCATGCGGAAAGTCAAATGCCCGAAATTGTTGCTAAAGTACAAATCCAATTACTATGGCCCGTTTGATTGTTTAAAAATTATAAATTGTTACATTTATAAATTGTTTCATTTACAATTTTTTTTTATTAATTATGTTTAATTTCATTAATAAAATAATTTAATAATTATCCCAAAAATTAAATTGCAACAATTCTAAAAACACTACAAGAAAAAACAATATGCGTAACATACAAATTATGTTGCTAAAGTTAGAATTTTGTTGCTAAAAGGTATCGGCAACAGATTTCACTTTGTTGTCAGTGTATTGCCGAAGGTATACTTTTGGCAACACGCAATTGTGTTGCCGAAGGTATACTTTTGGAAACACGCAATTGTGTTGCTAAAAGTATTTTTTAATTTGTCAAATTTATAATAAAAAATATTATTTTTGTTGCCAAAGGTCACTCAACAGCGACAAAAATAATTGTGTTGACAAAAAACAATATTTCAGCGACACAAATTATGTTGTAGAATATAAGGTAAACAGTATAAAAATAACTTTCGGCAACACAACTATTATTGTGTTGCCAAAAGTTATACCTTTGGCAACACAGCTATTGTGTTGCCAAAAGCTATAGCTTTTGCAACACGTCATTGTTTGTGTTGCCAAAGGTATAGTTTTTGGCAACACAAGAGTTGTGTTGCCAAAGGTATAACCTTTGGCAACAAAACTCGTGTTGTCAAAATTTATACCTTTGGCCACACAACTCTTGTGTTGTCAAAAGTTATCTTTCGACAAAAAAAATTGTGTTGCCAAAAGTAATATATTTTTATTTACTAGCGGTTATTTTTTCGTAACTGGAAGCACTTTTAAAGCTGCACTTTTTTCATCAAAACTCAGACTACATAAAACGTGCAACCTTATAATCCAAAATTACATTGTGAATTTATCATACAACCATAAGTAATACAATGTTCCACAATTTTCAACCAAATCTCGTAAATATGAATTACAAAATAATATCTCATCACAATCCAAGTATAAAGGTACAAAACAAATGCCTCCCAAATAAAAACATAATCAATCCTGACACGTCAAAAGATGTAAACATGATATAACCTAATATATTAATACATCAAAATATGTTAAAAAATTCACGTACACTAAAACGACGATGACAATATGACTCCCCTACACTATAAGAAACCGCAGCTCCAAGTCACCATGAATATAATAACTCCAAGAAAAATCCATCATCAACATGCATAAGATACAAAAATAAATGACTACATGGGTTTGTATAACTTCAAATGCATGTATGTTTAACTTAATCAATTTAAAACACTAATTAATTCAGAAAATTTCGACACTGTTTCCTTTGTTTATTCATGAAATCCAACATGTTTTAATATTAAAATAAACCCAACAACAATGAAATACACAGCTAAACAACCAAAAAATCCCTTCCACCGATTTAACATCTAAAAATAGTATATACAAGCCCGCATGGCCATAAACATCGTACAAGTATAAAAATATAGTAGAACGTTTAACAGATCATCAAATAATCCTATCCCGGGAGTCAAAATTAAAAACGAATATCATAACATAAACTTAAATTAGTATCCAAGTAGCTACATACCTGGCTCCTCCGTATCCATTGACTTTTCCATGCGTTACAAATCCATTTTCATTCTATACAAAATACAAAATAAATTATTATCAATCCAACTTCAAAAGATAAAAACAATTTATAACTATTATAGTTATATATATAAACATTTGTATATAAATTGTTATATATAATTGCTATATAAACAGTTATATATATAACGTTTTATATATAACATATAAATTATTATTATATATATATATATATATATACAACAGTTTATATGTTATATATAAATAGTTATATATGACTATTATATAACACGCGTCATCTCAACACCTAACCTCTCTGTCTCCTCTACTTGCGCCTCTAACAACGGCTCAATACATATATATATGTTGTACCCACAATGTGGGCTAATACATGAGATGCACATAAATACTATGAATAAGTTCTAAGTATGAAACTTGTAAGGTATAGTGAAGATGATGAGTCGATGATGATAGTCGAAACAGTACGAGTTGTTTTGTGGTTGTTTTGCGTTTTCACCACTTGACGACATGTTTTTATGCCTAAGTCTTAACTTTTTATAAATTTACATCGTACACTCAAACCGGGAGCCCCGTGACTACGTGATTGGTTCCTACAAGTAATATTGGTCACATGCGAGTTTTTCGTGCCTCTTGTGGAACCCTTTTGTGGTTATTTTACATTTTCAACCTTTGATGGCATATTTTTATGCTTAAGTCTAACTTTTGGCATATTTACCTCGTATAATCAAATCGGGAGTTCTGTGACTACGCGCTCCATTCCTACGATTTACATTGGTTTCGTGCGAGGTGTTCGTTCATCTTACGGTATCGTGTTGTGGTTGTTTAACATTTTCACCCATTGACGACATGTTTTTATGCCTAAGTCTTAACTTTTTGCAAATTTACATTATATATTCAAACCAGAATTCCCGTGACTATGTGGTCGATTCCTATGAGTTACATTGGTCCCGTACGAGGTGTTCGTGCCTATTACGGCACAATTTTATAGTTATTTTAAGTTTTCACATGTAGATGACATGTTTTTATGCCGAAGTCTTACTTTTTGCAAATTTACGTCATATAATCAAACTGGGAGTACCTTTGCCATTCGTCCATTTCCTACGAGTTTACATTAATCCTGTATGAAGCGTTTCTACCTCTTACGGGACCCTTTTTTGGCTGTTTTATGTTTTCACCATTTAGCCACATGTTTTTATGCTTATGTAACACCCCGCCCAATTAAATATAGGGTGATCAGTCCTCTACCAATTTAAAACATGATATTCAGTTGGTTCATTCTCAACATCACTGTTGAAAAACTTTTTAACATATTAATCACCTAATATAAAATTAAGCTAGGTGTAAAAACATTTCCAATTTAATAAAACCAAGTAAATCCATTTCTTTCCATTTTAAAGTATAAACCATTCACCACACATAGGAATGTAAATAAATACTGAACATGAATCAAGTACTGAAATAAATAAAACTGGATAAAACTTCCCAGTTCAAAACTCCAAACCATATAATAAACTGAATACAATATCTCTGATGAAAGAACTAGAAGTGGGCGACATATGCCCTAAACAAGAAGTCTAGATGAAACTGAATGGAAAGGATAGATGCGTCTACTGCAAGGACCTACAGCTTACACAACAACTGCAGCACGTCAAGCAATCCAAATCTCTAAATCTGATACTCCTGTGGCTGATCACCTGATATAATACATATATATAGCAAAAGAGAGAAGAGATACAATAAACGGGTCAGAGCCCGATGTGTAAAAATATTTTAGCAAGTATTTAAAACTGGTTCTTAAAACAAGTCTTATTAGCATGTTAGTTATCAAACTCTCACATGAGTTTCTCACCTCTCGTCTATTGTGCACGCCTAACGTACATCTAATCTCCCCCTAGTTATACCTCCCAGTCTAACTAGTTAGAAACCATACCAATACTAACTATGCTCACTATTAGTATTCCCGTATTGCCCATATAATACGCTATTCAGATTGTTTATATCACATACTAAATTTCATTATTCACCGTTTGAATGGTTAATCTTTTATTCACTAAGATTATTTTACTTCTCTTTTTCATTTTATCTACTAGTCTCACAAAGTAGAAAATTACTCAATTACACTCATACATATATATAGTCTCATCATCCCTATATATATACACCAATCCTGCACCCTTAGGTTAAGACTGCTTGGTACAATGTAATAATTATTATTATTACTAAGTCTACTAATTTCACACAGTAGCAATATTCACAAGTCCATATATATATAGTACCATCATCCCTATACATATATATATATATATATATATACTAATCCTACACCCCCGGCTAAGCCCCATTAATGCATATCTCCAGAAAATCATGCATCCCCGGGTTAGCACCCATTAATGCACCTATCAATAATAATTCAGCACCGTCGGGTTATCACCCATTAGTGCGCCTAACAATAGAATATTGCTTCCCCGGGTTAGCACCCATTAATGCACCTATCAATATTAATCCAGCTCTTAGCAATAATATCACATAATAGGCATACACACATCCTATTATAAATTATAGGTATTTCTCCAACCTACATATATACTCTTCATACGTATTTTAACCTCATCACTTACGTATAGTATAAATATTTAGATTACTATCTCTCTCGTAATCTCCAAGGTACATTCTCTTTATACCGAAATAATTAAGTATTTATTCTCACATACTTTCTCGAAATTCCATCTTATTTAAATTTACTATCTGGCAATTTTTCTCACTCCAATAGACCGGCAAACTCAAAACTAAACTTTGAGAAAATTCCCAAAAACTCCCTGTATCGCTCGAACCAGAAGGGTTGTCGTTTGAACGACTTCCACGTGTCGCTCGAGCGACTTCACGCGAGATGCCATCTCGCTCGAATGACTTCGCATGAGATCTCCATCTCGTTTGAACCACTTCGCGTGAGATCCCCATCTCGTTTGAACCACTTCACGCGAGATCGCGCGAGATTTCACTATTCGTCTTCTTCACCAAACTTAAACGTTTTTCACCATTTTTGAACCTAAAACCGTCTAAGATTCAATTCCCAACAACTCATCATCAATACCCATCAACCCCTAACAGGTTATAGATCATTTCTATCATCATAGGATCCTTAATTCGTCATTAATCATCATAATTACATAAATCCCCAAATTAATTCACATGAACCCTAGTTTTCCAAATTCCAATTCAAGAACCTAATCAACCCAGATTCGTTCATCAATATATAATTCAATTCCATGATTAATCCTCTACATACATGAATGAATTCCAACCACTAATTAAACCAATCCTTAATCATAATTTAAATCTCCAATTTTCACCCAATTAACATATAAATCATGATTAATTCCACCTAGACTAACATGAGCATGATTATTGCTAAAAGAAAGCAAGTAATAAAAACTTGCTCGAATATGACTGTCTGATCCGTTGGTGATGTTGGTATATGCGCGTTCCTCTCTTCGTGATCTATGCGTTGGTGGTCATGGTTGTGCAAGGTGATGCCGAATGAGCATTCTCTCTTGGAAATTGGTTGTCCCTCACACCTTCCATGGCCGTTCTTGATTTGTGTAACCTATTACCCCTAATGGACTTTTCTAGGCTGATATAATTACTCTTAATTTTCGTTCATTAATTTAGCCCAAAAATACAATTTACCATAATGCCCTCTCGGGGTGCCGGTTAGGCCTAAAATCGCCCCAAGACCCAAACTAAACACCCGGGTATACTATTTAGACTATCTTGACCCTCCCGGACTCAATGGCGCACTCAAAATGACCATACGAGTTAATATAAATAATTTCTCTTTTTATTCCATTCAATTAGTCCCGACACGACTCACACGCGTGTCAGACTTAAATTACCATACTGCCGTATTTCTCACTTCCGACAATTTATCAAATATCATAATTCCATATTACATATCACACAGTAATATTTAATAGTTCACAAAAATAAGTATTAACCCTTGTCATGCTAGTTAATAATTATTTTAATCCGGATTAATAACAAATTAATTTCTCAGATTTTAATTTAATTAATCCAACAACAATAATTAATCGCATATTTATTCCCATAATAATAATTAATCATGTAATTATTTAAATCGTCAAAAATACGGGGTGTTACATACTTCCCCCTTACAACGGAATTTCGTCCCGAAATTCGAAAAAAGTGTACCAGGTACAGACAATGCTGTAACAATATTGCGCATCGCATCCCGACGCTCACAAGTAAGCTACTCCGTACTACCCATATAGTACGCTATTGAATACCCTTAATAATGAACACTACACAAGTTTTTGCTTTAAACTCCAGGTTACCCTGTCATATAGGCTCTTTCTCAAGACTTTCTTCTTAAGTTTCACTACTTCAACAATGTTTTAGATATTCACTATCTAGCCTTCTACTATTTACACCTTAGTAGATATATCCTCTTTTCATATACATACGACTTCGTCTCGTTTCGTTCATACAAGTAAATTCACTGTGCAATATACATTTCACACACAATATATACGATAATATCGATTTTTCTCCGACATTTGTAATCATAACTGGTCCCTCACCTTTAACTATTAAGTAGGACAACAGCCAAGTTTACCATGCCATACTTCTACTGGTACTCTGCTCGAACGTGAATTTAGAGGAATTATTTGGACACAAACACCACTAGTGGAAGATGCTACTCTCGTCCTCCCCTAAGATCTCAGGGTTCACATAAAAATTTCTCTCCCGCATCCGAGTAGACCGCTTGTCCTGACCATCCCTCTCTGGGTATTAGGCCGAACTCAATCGCATTTTAGTACTTATAATCTCACCATCTCAGCTACATGAGAAGATCCTTGGGAATACTCTTCCATTCTCTAGTGGAAGAAGCCCCTACCGGTTTTGAATTGTCCGCCCTTTTTCTAACAGTTAGCTGACCCACTGCAGACTAACTTTGAAGGTTATTCTACATTAAATTCATCACCACTGTTGTTTGTATTCTGACACATCTTGTCTTTCTTGAATAAATTTCAATTTATCTTGAAACGTAAGTCTCTGACAAAACGTTGTGAATAAGCTCCGGATTACCCGACTACATGTTATCGAATTCACATGCTAATCACAATCCACTATTCAATCCCTTAGGGCGCCCATACACCCTATACCTCACGCATCATTATACAAAAGACATAAAATTTTCTTACCTCAATTCTTGCACACTCGGTATGCTGATGCGGTAGGGGTGCACTCAACCGCCCCACTAACCATAACTTAATCAATCCTTCAATGGTATCATTGCTCAATTTTGAAAAATACTAAGGCCAGGTTACTCTATTAGCCTTAAGTTATGAAATAATTATCAACTCTCAAATGTATTCTCCTATAGGTACAATAACCAACATACAAAACTTATGTACTATCAACCAGACTTCTCTCTAACTCCCAACGTTTACTAGTTTCATGCGTGGGATGTCTCGCAAAGCGAAATCCAAACAAGGAACCCCCCGATACACTACTATCTAACCTAACCGGTTGTTGAGGTCTGTAAGGCCTTCAGTACCTACTATGTACTTTCCCACAATCTACGTATTGTGATATAAAATTTTACTCGTCCACTCTCATTTCCCTAAAAATGTAACATGAAGCATGGAGCCCACACTATCCCAAGTACTTGGCGCTATAGATATATAACGAGCTATATTTCGCTGCTCGATAAGAACACAATGTATTCTAAGTCTCAACAGACAAATAAATTCTTATGCTCGAGAATCACATATAATTAGACACTATACTCACTGAGGTCTATATTACCATGAAAGTTTCATATTTACACTCATATATGGGCCCAACCCTATTTTAGGTGGCGCCGCACAAAACGAAGATCACTCCTTCCGGAGTATCCGGCATGACAGTCATATCAATATATTTATACTATCGTTTAACCATACGGTAATTAATCACTACACATTACCATAATAAACTCTACTAAAGCTGACTCAATGCAGTAGTAAATTATTACAACAAAACATATTCTTAGGGCCCGCCCGGTTCCCTCACGAGCAATCATAAAAATGCCCTGCTAACTACGAGAAATACGTTTGTAACAAGACTATTAAAACTAACGTTCCCACTAAACTCGACCCGCGTGCGAAGTTTAGGATTTCCAATTTACATAAAAATTATGGCACACCCATGTCATTAGAATCTATCCTTTACTCACAAGGAAGAAGCAAAACCTCACCAGTCTCGCCCAATCACAGGGTCTCAGCACGTGTCTGCCATCACGATCCATGAACATCTGCAATCATCATACATCCTAGGATTTCATCCTATAGTTGTCCCCTTTCATCACGGACAATTTATTCCTTCTTGTGGATTTCACGCCCATTATTAAAACGTTGGCCCAAGCTCTCCAGGCCTCAATTATAGCTTTATTAAACTCTGGTTTACATCCTGGGTTCCGTAGACTCTGACATACTGCATGCTGCTATTAACTGAAGCATCTTATACTCTTGACTCACTTGAGTCTATATTGTATAAGTGTTCATCTAGTTTGGAAATTGTGACAAAATTATGTCTAACCTAGAATCCAAAGAACCTCAGAGCTTGCATTTCTATTTCATCTTTGATTGAAGGGACCTAGACCTAATTACCAACACTCACACACAGTAGAATGAATCATTTTCATGTTATATTGCATATTAGTGTGTGTACATATGTTGTGTGTGTTTAAATCCCCAATATTGTCTTTAAATATTTTTTTGGGATTTTTTAAAACATTTTAAAAATAAGGTCTTATTAATAAAACTTGGTTTTAAAAGGTTATGGGGTAAACCTGCTATTTTAGAATGTTGGTTTAATTGTCTCAAAGTTGGTTTGGGTAGAAACCAAAAGCGGCAGAGACTTAGGGGTTTACTTTGTAATTTCTTTAGATGTGCGTTTTATCTCGCCTCATATGCCAACATGTGTTAGCTTCTGATTGGTGAGAAGTGTGTTTCCTTGCTGAGACAAATCGAGTGATCATTCTCATCCCTTGGATCTTTCTTATCAACATTCTGCATGTCTTCCATCATAATCCCTGTGATCCTCTTTAAACCAATCAGGAGAGCTTTAACCACCACATATTGTATGCCCTTGGATCTAAGTCAATTGAACTTGACTAAATCTGGACCCTTCATTTCAATCCTTATTCTCGAACCTTCCCAACCTCTTATAAAAAGGCTCCTACTCTCAGCCTTCGAAGACTTTTGCCATTTTCGTCATTTGGGAGAAAAGAAAGAGAGGGTAGAGAGAGAGAGAAGAGAGAAACCAGAAGAGATAGAAAGAGTTAGAAACCCTAACCCTAACCCTAAATCGTCTACACAGTTCAAACCAAATATAAACCTTCAAACCTCTATACTTTACCAAACACAACCTTAAGTGTTTGAGTGTTTTAAAAGATGATTTGAGAGTTGGTTTGTTGCTGTAACCTCTTCTTCTTTGGATCTTGTTTCCAACTTAATCATTTTCTTAGATCTGTTGTTCTTGTATATACAAATTTTCAGATCTGAGTTTTTCATAATATATTACACTTAGTTTGCATGTTTGTTTCTCAGCTTGAGAAATATTTTGTTGATTCATTTTATGTAAATGTTTTTAACTTTGAAATCAACAAAAATGTTTTCTGTTTCTAGTTCTCTTAAAACTAAACCTTTTACCTAGTTTGGAATTACACTTGGAGGTTTTCAATCTCGAAAATCTTTTCAAAACTCTGAGATTGATTAAGATCTTGACTGTCTTCTAAGCAAGATATTCGTGGATTCTGGGATTGATTTAAAGGTCAAAACAGGTTCAAAGTTTTGTGAGAAGAGAGAAAAAGAAAAATCACAGCATATAGACTTATATGTAATTTGCTAGGACTGTTTGCACTTAATAAGTGTGAGTGTGTGCATGCATGTGTTAAAGAGAACCTCCACAAACACTTTCACACTACAACACAAAAAGTGTTGGTAATAAGATCTTGAGAAAAAGAGTCGACGTAAAGAGCTTGAACAAATTGGAGTTAACAAACTGAGAGGACAGCATCAACAATCAGAACTGCAGAGAAGTTATAAGGACACCAGAGGGTACATTCCTAAACTTATATAGGTCTGAGTTGTATGCATGCTTGTTATATAGTTTGTAACTGTTAAATTTGTTTATAGTGGATTTTTGTTTTACTCCGTAGAGGGAGTCGTGGATGTTTCCTCAATTGGTGGGGTTTTACCACGTAAAAATCTTTTACTTAATCTTCTTACATCTTCTCATCTCATTCTTGGTTGTGCTGGGTTTAAAAGCTTGTTTAAAACTGTTTAATAAACCTGTTATTGAAATCTTGAATAGATCTCGTACATACTATTTTGTTAAACACATCTTGTGTTCAAATAGTTTTGTTTTTTCAAGAAAAGAGTTTCCTCAAAAAACGTCTCGGAGTTACTTAAATAGTTTATTTTTAATAAACGGCTTTAGTAATAGAATTTCAATTGGTATCAGAGCTTTGTAAACTTCTTTTAAAGAGATCCTGTGTTTCTAAAATTGTTTTTTGAAAATCAAATATGGACGAGAAAAATGAAAGATTTGGTAACTTGACCAGACCTCCTATCTTTGATGGAACCAATTTTGCTTACTGGAAAGTAAGGATGATTGCTTTCATTCAAGGAACTCTGGGAGATGATGTCTGGGACATTGTTGAAAATGGTTACACTTTTCCTATAAAACCAGCCACTGAAGGAAGTAATGAGAGGGTCAAGAAAGCTTTAAGTGAGTTCACACAAGAAGAGAAACAAGTTTCTCGCAACAATAACAAAGGAAAGAATGCTATATTTATGTCTATAAATGAACATGAGTTCAAAAGAATCTCATCGTGTACCACTTCTAAGGAAGCTTGGGACACTTTAGTTACTGTTCATGAAGGTGAAACTAGAGTTAAGGCTGCTAAAACTCAAATACTCATTCAACAGTATAATTCCCTAATTATGTCTGAGACTGAGTCATTTGATGACTTCTATATGAACCTGACTGATATTGTGACCAAACTGCATGCTAATGGGATAACTTATGATAGACAAGAAATTGTATCTAAAATTCTGAGATCATTACCACAGAAATTTAATAACAAAAGATATGCTATTGAGGAAATGTGTGATATTAATCTCACTCCTGAACTACGCAGTAGTAAATTAAGAACTGTGGAAATGGAACTGGAATTTAAGAAACAATTAACCCAGTCCCATTGGAAATAGACTAGTTCCAATCTAAGCTTCTCTTCTAAATTGATTAAGCCTGAATTTAATACTTCCAATGATTATTCTGATGAGGAATGCGATATAGAGAGTTTGGACAATCAGATTGCCTTAATGTCAAAACAGTTTAAGAAAATCATTAAATTTAGAAACAACGTGGAAAATAAACAAGGCAAGTCCAACTATACAACTCCTTTCAATCACAGACCTCATGAGAAAAGCCATGACAAAAATCACAAGGACTCTCACACTAGACCTAACAGAGACCTTAAGAAGACTGAATACTATAGATGTGGTAAACTAGGACACATTGCACAAGACTATAGAGTTAACTTGAACACTCAAAATAAACACACTAGAGCCAACATTTGCAAAACATGGGATGATTCAAGTGAATCTGAAAATGAGGAACCTGAGTCATCTGATGTTTTTGACCCTTGCATGTCTTTCTTTGCCAAGATTATCTATAATGATGATATGCCTGTGTTTGTTAATGAGGATGAATATAGTAATTATACTTCTGATGTTTCGAATACTGCTGTTACTGATTTAGATGCTTTGATTACTAAGAATATTGCTATCTGTTCCTCGGGGTGTGTGAGTCAAAGGGAAAGCAATAATGACGATGTCAATGGGTATATGAGTACAAAGAATGAAGCCCTAGGGTTCACTTCACACACTACACTTAGTGACTCGAACAATGAAGACCTCCCTGATATTCACACTCTCTATGCTAAAACTCTCAAGAAAATCACTAGACTAGAAAAGATTGTGAAAGATCTCACTAAGAAGTTAGAAGATCTAAGTCTAATGGTTAAACTGAATGCTGAAGAGTATACCACCCAATGTCTAACTCATGAAAGTGAAATTAAAATGTTTGATGAAAAACTCAGAAATTTAAATGAAACAAATGAAACTCTGGAGAAAAAATACAAAGGGACATTGTTAGAATTGGAACAAACTAAAGAAAAGACAGCAACTGTTTTAAAAAAAATTACTAAATTTGAAAACAACTCAAACTGTTTTGATGAATTTGTTGCTGAATCAAAAACCAATTCTGATGATCGAACTGGAATAGGATTTTTCCCCAATTTGAAGACACAAACAAAACCTTTTGAAACTATCAAGTTTTGTGTCAGGAGGTAAAAGACCTATTGAAACTTGCCCAAACTTTCATTCTCTAAAAACTGAGTTTGACTCAAAACATCAAAATTTTAACATTGGGGAATCAAGTTGCTCTAAACATGAAAGTTCACCTAAGGCTAAATACGTCTGCCCCTTTATTAGAAAGAGTGAATATACATTCAAACATGTACTACCTAGGAATAGAGTTCAACCTTAAAATTTCTCAAAACCTTTGTTTAGAGACTTTCCTAAGGAGACCCCAATTTTGAGCAATCTTTACTGCTCCTATTGCGACATATACGGTCATTATTTTGACGGTTGCTATGCTAGGAGATTAGTTAAACCTGTTTATAATCCTCATATATATCAGAACTTTAACTATTCTAGAAGGAGCCGCAACAATTATATACTTCCTAGACAACCAGATAAAAACTCTAATTATAGAAAGAGAAAGACCAAACCTAAAAGAACATTTCCTAGAAGGATTCCTAAGCACTTTCCTAAACAAAATGCTCATGTTTTTCATAAAACTCAAAATCATGTGCAAAACATTTTAAAAAAAAAATCGAATGCTCGCAGATTTTATCAGCTGAGAGCTAATAAGCGCAAAATGAAAACTAGAGCCATTTGGGTTAGAAAATATGATATATTACCTCAGATGAAGTGTAACATAGATATTA
Source organism: Sambucus nigra (assembly GCA_949130495.1). Classification (NCBI taxonomy): domain Eukaryota; kingdom Viridiplantae; phylum Streptophyta; class Magnoliopsida; order Dipsacales; family Adoxaceae; genus Sambucus; species Sambucus nigra. Next base: position 299,617,897 of record OX422207.1, on the reverse strand, counting down.
CAGCTTTAAAAGCTGAACACACATCATCTGGTTGGTATTTAGACTCTGGATGTTCTAAGCACATGACTGGGGATGAAACTAAACTTTTAAACAAAACCAGCTTTGCTGGTGGTAAAGTCATTTTTGGTGATGGAGTTTCATCTCAAATCATAGGCAAAGGAACTCTCCAAGAAGATGGTCTTCCTGTTCTTGAAAATGTCCTTCTAGTTAAAGGTCTTAAGGCAAATCTACTTATTATATCGCAATTTTGTGACTCAGATCATACTGTTACCTTTTCAAAGAACAATTGCAAAATTTTAAATGAAAAAGGTGAATGCATAATTACAAGATTCAGGACTCCTGACAACTGTTATACTGTCATGAACAAATCTGAAATCTGTAATGTTTCCAGAATGGATGACAATGAGATATGGCATAACATAATGGGTCATATAAATTACGATAACCTTAGTAGACTGACATCTCAAGAAATAGTTAGAGGAGTTCCTAAAATCAAACCCATTCCTAATATTGTCTGTGGTTCTTGTCAGGAAGGTAAAATGTTTAAGGCACCTCATAACAAAGTTAATGATGTTCTTACCTCTAATCCCTTGGAGCTCATCCCTATGGACCTAATGGGTCCCTCCTAAACTGTTAGTCTTTGTGGACACAGTTATATTTTAGTTATGGTTGATGACTTCACCAGATTTACTTGAAACTTTTCAAACTTTTCAAACTTTTCACACTTTTCAAACTTTCTTAAAAATCCTTCTTCGGATTGAAAATGAAAAGGACACTCAAGTAAATAGAATCCGTAGTGATAGAGTTGGAGAATTCAAAGACACTGGTATTATTGAATACTATGACTATAATGGTTACAAACATGAATTCAGTGCTCCTAAGACTCCTCAACAAAATGGAATTGCCGAAAGAAAGAATCGTACCCTTCAAGAGATGGCACGTGTTATGTTACATGCCAAGAATTTGCCTAAGTATTTTTGGGTAGAATCTATTCGTACTACTTGTCACATCATAAATATGGTCTATCTTAGAAAGAATTCCAAACAAACCCCTTACGAAATTGGTACAAGAAAAAGCCCAATCTTAAGTACCTTAGAACTTTTGGTAGCACTTGTTATGTATGCAAAGATAGGGAACACTTATCCAAATTTGAGAGTAGGGGAGATAAAGATATATTTTTAGGATACTCACCTAACAGTAGAGCCTATCGAGTGTATAATCTTCGCACTAAAACCTTGATGGAATCCATAAATGTAATTGTGAGTGACACTACTGTAGAGAGTAAGACTGGTGAATCAACTATTGAGGAAGAACCTACAAACATTTTAGAAAATAACTCTCCTGAAATAGATGATTCATTACCAATTGAGACACCTGAAGTACCTAACTGGGTTTCTAAGGATCATCCCATAAATAACGTAGTTGGTAACCCTAGTGAGCCAGTACGTACAAGATCCCAACTAAGAAACTATGCACATTATGCATGTTTTGTTTCCCTTGTGGACCCAAAGAATGTAAATGAGGCATTGAATGATTCTCACTGGATTTCTTCTATGCAAGAAGAACTTCTTTAATTTGTCATTCATGATGTTTGGAATCTTGTTCCTCGTCCTGATCACAAAAAGGTTATTGGCACACGTTGGATTTTTAAAAATAAGACTGATGAAAATGGGATAATAATTAGAAATAAAGCTAGATTAGTTGCTCAAGGATACTCTCAAATTTAAGGAACAGATTTTAATGAGACCTTTGCTCCTGTTACTCGGTTAGAATCTGTTCGTCTGCTCTTTGCTATTGCTTGCCACATGCATTTTACACTTTACCAAATGGATGTCAAATCTCCATTCCTTAATGGAATATTGACTGAAGAAACCTATGTAGAACAACCTAAAGGTTTCATTGACCCTTAATATCCAAATCATCTATTTCGTCTTAAAAAGGCTCTGTATGGCCTTAAACAAGCACCTAGAGCTTGGTATGAGCGTCTTTCCATTTTCCTCTTAGATAAAGGTTTCAAAAGAGGTGGAAATAACCAAACTCTTTTTGTCAAACATTTTGACAAACACATCATTATTGCCCAAGTTTATGTTGACGATATTATCTTTGGATCAACTTCTCCCTCAAAAGTAAAATCCTTCTCTGAAACTATGCATAAAGAATTTCAAATGTCCCTTATGGGGGAGTTACAATTCTTCTTAGGCCTTTAAGTCAAACAAAATTCAGAAGGATTATTTGTATCGCAATCTAAGTACGCTTTAGAGATAGTAAAGAAATTTGGTCTCGAAAGTGCTAAAAATGCTAAAACACCCATGAGTACTACGTTAAAACTTTTTAAAGATGAAAATGGAAAATTCGTAGATCCTACTCTATATCGTAGTATGATAGGAACCTTACTATATATTACTGCCTCAGGTCCTCATATTATGTATGCTGTGTGTGTATGTGCTCGTTATCAAAATAACCCTAAAGAGAGCCATTTGAATGCTGTCAAACGTATCATTAAATATGTAAAACGCACTCTGAATCTAGGACTTTAGTACACTAATGACACACCAAGCACTATAATTGGGTACACTGATGCTGACTGGGCTGGGTGTACTGATGATAGTAAAAGCACATCAGGAGCATGTTATTATATAGGTAAAAACTTGGTAGGATGGAGTAGTAAGAAACAAAACTTCACATCACTCTCGACAGCCGAATCTGAATACATAGCCGCTGGCAGCTGTTGTGCTCAATTACTGTGGCTTAAACAAATGCTAAGTGATTATGGTATTCAAGAAAACCAATTGCATCTCTATTGTGATAATCAAAGTGCGATTAATATTTCTAAAAACCTTGTTCAACACCCGCGAATAAAGCACATAAAAATTAGACATCACCTTATACGCGAATTGGTTGAAACTAAGGAAATATAAATCAATTATCTTCCTGCTGATTTGCAACTCGCAGATATGTTCACGAAACCTCTAGATTATAATAGATTCATTTCCTTGCATAAATCTATTGGTATGGTTTGTGCTGAGTAATACATTTGCTGATTATCCAAGTTTTTCCCTTTGTCCATTTGAGACAAAATGGGGGAGAAATTTGAGTCTCTAATGATTCTTTATATATGCTAAACAACTTGATCCTAGTGATTCATTGCAGGTGTTTGTACAACTTTTCTCAACAGATGTTAGAGGGTATTCAATTGTAAATAGTTGAGTTATATACTTTTGTTTTCTAGGATTTGGGTAGATAGAATCTTTACAGGAATAGATTTTTCTTATCTTTTGTCTCCCAACGAGTCCTAGTTGACTCAAAGAAGATTTTGTCTCATATTTCCAAAGAGGGAGATTGAATCATCTTATACTCTTGACTCACTTGAGTCTATATTGTATAAGTGTTCATCTAGTTTGGAAATTGTGACAAAATTATGTCTAACCTAGAATCCAAAGAACCTCAGAGCTTGAATTTCTATTTCGTCTTTGATTGAAGGGACCTAGACTTAATTACCAACACTCACACACAGTAAAATGAATCACTTTCATGTCATATTGCATATTAGTGTGTGTACATATGTTGTGTGTGTTTAAAACCCCAATATTGTCTTTAAATATTTTTTTGGGATTTTTTAAAACATTTTAAAAATAAGGTTTTATTAATAAAACTTGGTTTTAAAAGGTTATGGGGTAAATCTGCTATTTTAGAATGTTGGTTTAATTGTCTCAAAGTTGGGTTGGGTAGAAACCAAAAGCGGTAGAGACTTCGGAGTTTACTTTGTAATTACTTTAGACGCGCGTTTTATCTCGCCTCATATGCCAACATGTGTTAGCTCCTGATTGGTGAGAAGTGTGTTTCCTTGTTGAGACAAATCGAGTGATCATTCTCATCCCTTGGATCGTTCTTATCAACGTTCTGCATATCTTCCATCATAATCCCTGTGATCCTCTTTGAACCAATCAGGAGAGCTTTAACCACCGCATATCGTATACCCTTGGATCTAAGTCAATTGAACTTGACTAAATCTGGACCCTTGATTTCAATCCTTATTCTCGAACCTTCCCAGCCTCTTATAAAAAGGCTCCTACTCTCAGCCTTCGAAGACTTCTGCCATTTTCGTCATTTGAGAGAAAAGAAAGAGAGAGTAGAGAGAGAGAGAAGAGAGAGAAAGAGTTAGAAATCCTAATCCTAACCCTAAATCGTCTACATAGTTCAAACCAAATATAAACCTTCAAACCTCTATACTTCACCAAACACAACCTTGAGTGTTTGAGTATTTCAAAAGATGATTTGAGAGTTGGTTTGTTGTTGTAACCTCTTTTTCTTTGGATCTTGTTTCCAACTTAATCATTTTCTTAGATCTGTTGTTCTTGTATATAGAAATTTTCAGATCTGAGTTTTTCATGATATATTACACTTAGTTTGCATGTTTGTTTCTCAGCTTGAGAAATATTTTGTTGATTCATTTTCTGTAAATGTTTTTAACTTTGAAATCAACAAAAATGTTTTCTATTTCTAGTTCTGTTAAAACTAAACCTTTGACCTAGTTTGGAATCGCACTTGGAGGTTTTCAATCTCGAAAATATTTTCAAAACTCTGATATTGATTAAGATCTTGACTGTCTTCTAAGCAAGATATCCGTGGATTCTGGGATTGATTTAAAGGTCAAAACAGTTTCAAAGTTTTGTGAGAAGGGAGAAAAAGAAAAATCACAGCATATAGACTTGTATGTAATTTGCTAGGAATGTTTGTACTTAATAAGTGTGAGTGTGTGCATGCATGTGTTAGAGAGAACCTCCACAAACACTTTCACACTACAACACGAAAAGTGTTGGTAATAAGATCTTGAGAAAAAGAGTCGACGTAAAGAGCTTGAACAAATTGGAGTTAACAAACTGAGAGGACAACATCAACAATCAGAACTGCAGAGAAGTTATAAGGACACCAGAGGGTTCATTACTAAAATTATATAGGTTTGAGTTGTATGCATGTTTGTTATATAGTTTGTAATTGTTAAATTTGTTTATAGTGGATTTTTGTTTTACTCCGTAGAGGGAGTCATGGATGTTTCCTCAATTGGTGAGGTTTTACCACGTAAAAATATTGTACTTAATCTTCCTACATCTTCTCATCTCATTCTTGGTTGTGCTGGGTTTAAAAGCTTGTTTAAAACTGTTTAATAAACTTGTTATTCAAATCTTAAATAGATCTCGTACATACTGTTTTGTTAAACACATCTTGTGTTCAAATAGTTTTGTTTTTTCAAGAAAAGAGTTTCCTCAAAAAACAGCTCGGAGTTACTTAAATAGTTTATTTTTAATAAACGGCTTTAGTAACAGAATTTCATTAACGAGGACTCTACTGGTCCAGCCTGAACCCATCACTCTCGGGTTATAAATTTCCTGGGCTAAATTCCCTTGATCCCAAATTCTTTCGCTGGAAGTCTCGCTCCTCCAATCGTTATGCCTAACTTGCACGGTTTACCATTTCTAATCTCTTCGCTCTCACTTGTCAATTATGGACACATTCAACACTTGTAATTCTGTTTCCTTTACATAAGGAAAACTTCATAAACTATTTCCCGTCACTGGTCCCACTGACCATTTTGGGAATTTCCTTCTCTTGGACTGACAGTCTCAATTCACAATTATTCTTCCACTGTCCCTTTAGCTACACTAGCTATCCGGAACTATGGTTGGCCTCTACAGCCTGATTGACTTCATCATCCTCTTGAAGTTAATCACTTAACATCATCTAACTGAGTTTCCTACTGGGTATACTCTCATGTGGGGGTTCACAAACACCGTTAAATTTAGTTTCTGCTCTTCAGCAGGGTCGTTAACCCTCTTTACTCCGTTCTCTTGGAAGGACTACAATCACTAGCAACCGTATAACTTTGATGACATCAAAATTAGTCATCCTAGATGGATTTCTCATCCATACTGGTATTCTACTCACGGGTCCTTTATCTTTATAACCCTCTGTCAGGTACGAAGTTCATTAAGCAATTCAACCTTTCTCTCACGATCGGTTTCTATCTTACCCATTGTGCTAAACATCAAAATTTCACTCACATTTTGTTATCACATCGAATGGAAAACTTCACAGTCAAATCATACCTAAATTTCACTCTAAATTTCAAACACACTTCTTCATGTATGGTAATTGTCTCTAATCACTACACGATGCTCCTAAGAGCTGTAGCTTTTAACTCCAAATAAAATTCTGAGTGTCGTCACGCCCCACTCTACACAATTGCCTTCGGATTTTCTACCTCCACTGGTCTGGTACACTTTCTCATTTTCTTTTCTGCATCTTCACCGATGGGTTTTCAAAAGATTCCTCTGATTTCCCCTTTATCGACTATGCTAGGTGGCCCTAAATTCACTCCACCGTTACCTATGACTGTGTCCTGGGAACCCACAGTTCTCGAGTGACGATTTTACTATCTCTAGTTTAAGTAATTATCATGGTAATTTTTATCCTAATCACTCTTACTCGATTACTCTATGTCTTCTGTTGAGCCTCTTCTCCCGCGGTTCTTCTTACGGCCCTCACTGATCTTGCTAAAATGTTCGGTGTTCGAATCACACTGAATTTCGTATAATGAGTCACGTCCACTATAATTCGTAGCAGGAGAATGTAAGTCGCATACGTAAGGTAACACAACAATCCTATCATAAGGTTCTACTTCAAAGAACGATACGCTGAAACGTAATAAGCCGCACAGATCCTAAGGACACTAGAACCTGATGCTCTGATACCACCTGTAACACCCCGCCCAATTAAATATAGGGTGATCAGTCCTCTACCAATTTAAAATAGGATATTCAGTTAGTTCATTCTCAGCATCACTGTCGAAAAACTTTTTAACATATTAATCACCTAATATAAAATTAAGCTAGGTGTCAAAACATTTCCAATTTAATAAAACCAAGTAAATCCATTTCTTTCCATTTTAAAGTATAAACCATTCACCACACATAGGAATGTAAATAAATACTGAACATGAATCAAGTACTAAAATAAATATGACTGGATAAAACCTCCCAGTTCAAAACTCCAAACCATATAATAAACTGAATATAATATCTCTGATGAAAGAACTAGAAGTGGGCGACATATGCCCTAAACAAGAAGTCTAGATGAAACTGAATGGAAAGGATAGATGCGTCTACTGTAAGGGCCTACATCTTCCACAACAGCTGTAGCACGTCAAGCAATCCAAATCTCTAAATTTGATACTCCTGTGGCTGAGCACCTGATATAATACATATATAAATCAAAAGAGAGAAGAGATACAAGAAACAGGTCAGAGCCTGATGTGTAAAAATATTTTAGCAAGTATTTAACTGGTTCTTAAAACAAGTCTTATACGCATGTTAGTTATCAAACTCTCACATGATTTTCTCACCTCTCGTCTATTGCGCACGCCTAACGTACATATAATCTCCCCTAGTTATACCTCCCAGTCTAACTAGTCAGAAACCATACCAATACTAACTATGCTCACTAGGAGTATTACCGTATCGCCCATATAATACGCTATCCAGATAGTTTATATCACATACTAAATTTCATTATTCACCATTTGAATGGTTAATCTTTTATTCACTAAGATTATTTTACTTCTCATTTTCATTTTATCTACTAGTCTCACAAAGTAGAAAATTACTCAATTACACTCATACATATATACAGTCTCATCATCCCTATATATATACACTAATCCTGCACCCTTAGGTTAAGACCGCTTGATACAATGTAATAATTATTATTATTACCGAGTCTACTAATTTCACACACTAATCCTGCACCCCCGGCTAAGCCCCATTAGTGCATATCTCTAGAAAATCATGCATCCTCGGGTTAGCACCCATTAATGCACCTATCAATAATAATTCAGCACCCCCGGGTTATCACCCATTAGTGAGCCTAACAATAGAATATTGCATCCCCGGGTTAGCACCCATTAATGCACCTATCAATATTAATCCTGCACCCCTGGGTTATCATCCATTAATGCTCTTAACAATAATATCACATAGTAGGCATACACACATCCTATTATAAATTATAGGTATTTATCCAACCTACATATATACTCTTCATACGCATTTTAACCTCATCACTTACGTATAGTATAAATATTTAGATTACTATCTCTCTCGTAATCTCCAAGGTATATTCTCTTTATACCGAAATAATTAAGTATTTATTCTCACATACTTTCTCAAAATTCAATCATTTTAAATTTACTATTTGGAAGTTTTTCTCACTCCAATAGACCGACAAACTCAAAACTCAAATTTGAGAAAATTCCCAAAAATTCCCTCTATCGCTCGAACCAGAAGGGTTGTCGTTTGAATAACTTCCACGTGTCGCTCGAGCGACTTCACGCGAGATGCCATCTCGCTCAAACGACTTCGCGCGAGATCTCCATCTCATTTGAACCACTTAGTGTGAGATCCTCATATCATTTGAACTGCTTCACGCGAGATCCCCATCCCGTTTGAACCACTTCGCGCGCGATCGCGCGAGATTGCACTATTCGTCTTCTTCACCAAACTTCAACGTTTTTCACCATTTTTGAACCTAAAAACCTTTAAGATTCAATTCCCAACAACTCATCATCAATACCCATCAACCCCTAACATGTTATAGATCATTTCTATCATCCTAGGATCCTTAATTCGTCATTAATCATCATAATTACATAAATCCCCAAATTAATTCACATGAACCCTAGTTTTCCAAATTCCAATTCAAGAACCTAATCAACCCAGATTCGTTCATCAATATATAATCCAATTCCATGATTAATCCTCTACATAGATGAATGAATTCCAACCACTAATTAAACCAATCCTTAATCATAATTTAAATCTCCAATTTTCACCCAATTAACATATAAATCATGATTAATTCCACCTTGACTAACATGAGCATGATTATTGCTAAAACAAAGCAAGTAATAAACACTTGCCTCGAATACGACGGTCTGATCCATTGGTGATGTTGGTATATACGCGTTCCTCTCTTCGCGATCTACGCGTTGGTGGTCACGGTTGTGCAAGGTGATGCCAAATGAGCCTTCTCTCTTGGGAATTGGTTCTCCCTCACACCCTACATGGCCGTTCTTGATTTGTGTAAACTATTAACCCTAATGGAATTTTCTAGGCTGATATAATTACTCTTAATTTTCGTCCATTAATTTAGCCCAAAAATACAATTTACCATAATGCCCTCTCGGGATGCCGGTTAGGCCTAAAATCGCTCCGGGACCCAAACTAAACACCCGGGTATACTATTTTGACTATCATGACCCTCCCGGACTCAATGGTGCACTCAAAATGATCATACGAGTTAATATAAATATTTTTTCTTTTTATTCCATTCAATTAGTCCTGACACGACTCACACGCGTGTCAAACTTAAATTACCAAACTGCCGTATTTCTCACTTCCGACAATTTATCAAATATCATAATTCCATATTACATATCACACAGTAATATTTAATAGTTCACAACAATAAGTATTAAACCTTGGCACGCTAGTTAATAATTATTTTAATCCGGATTAATAACAAATTAATTTCTCACATTTTAATTTAATTAATCCAACAACAATAATTAATCGCATATTTATTCCCATAATAATAATTAATCACATAATTATTTAAATTGTAAAAAATATGAGGTGTTACGGCTTAATTCTAACTTTTTGTAAATTTACGTCGTACACTCAAACGGGGAGTCACGTGACTACGCAGTCGATTACTACGAGTTTCATTGTTCCCGTCGGAGGTGTTCGTGCCTCTTACGGAAACATTTTGTTGTTTTTTTAAGTTTTCACCCTTTGATGGCATGTTCTAAGACCAAGTCCAACTGTTTGCAATTTTTCGGTGTATTCTCAAATCGGGAGTCTCGTGACTACACGATCGTTTCCTACGAGTTAAATTGGTGATGTACGAGGTATTCGTGCCTCTTACGGGACTTTATTGTGTGTTTTTTTATGTTTGCACCCTTTAATGGCACGTTTTTATGCTTAAGTCTAACTTTTTACAAATTTATGTCGTACACTCAAATCGGGAGTCACGTGACTATGCAGTCGGTTCCTACGAGTTACAATGGTCCCGTGCGAGGTTTTCGTGACTCTTACGGGACCGTTTTGTGGTTATTTTATGTTTTCACCATTTGATGGCATGTTTTCTTTGCTTAAGTCTAACTTTTTACAAATTTACATCGTACACTCAAATCGGGAGTCACGTGATTACGCGGTCAGTTCCTATGAGTTACATTTGTCCCGTGGGAGGTGTTCGTGCCTCTTACGCGGCCGTTTTGTGAATGTTTGACGTTTTCACCCTTTGATGGAATTTTTTTATGCTTTAGTCTAACTTTTCGCAAATTTACGTCGTACAGTCAAACCGGGAGTCACGTGACTATGCAGTCGGTTCCTACGAGTTACATTGGTTCCGTGTGAGGTATTCGTGCCTCTTACAGGACTGTTTTGTGGTTGTTTTACATTTTCACCCTTTCATGGCATGTTTTTATTCTTAAGTCTAACATTTTGCCACTTTACATCATAAACTAAAATCGGGAGTCACATGACTACGCGTTCAGTTTCTACAAGTTACATTGCTCCCGTGCGAGGAGTTTGTGCCTCTAATGGGACCGTTTTGTAGCTGTTTTACATTTTCGCCCTTTGATGGCATGTTTTTATGTTAAGTCTAACTTTTTGTAACTTTACGTCATACACACAAATAGGGAGTCACGTGAATACGCGGTAGGTTCCTACGAGTTAAATTGGTCATGTACGAGGTGTCCGTGCATCTTAGGGGGCCATTTTGTGGTTGTCTGACATTTTCCTCCTTTGACGATATGTTTTTATGCCTAAGTTTAGCTTTTTGTGAAATTACGGCGTACACTCTGAGCGGGAATCCTGTGACTATGCGATCAGTTCCTATGAGTCACATTGGTCCCGTGTGAGGTGTTCATGCCTTTTACGCGACCCTTTTGTGAATATTTTACGGTTTAGCCCCTCACTGACATGTTTTAAAACTAAGTCTAACTATTTGTAATTTTTCTTCGTATTCTCAACCCGGCCAGCTCCTATGAATTACATTGCTCCCATGCGACGTGTTCGTGGCTCTTACGAGACCGTTTTGTGGCTATTTAACTTTCACCTATTTGCGGGTAGCTTATGTCTTACTTTTGGTAATTTTTCTTCCTATACTCAAGCTGGGACTATCATGACTACGTGCTTGGTTCCTACGAGTGACATCGATCCCATGCGAGGTGTTCGTGACTCTTACGTTTTCACCCTTTGATGGCATATTTTTATGCTTAAGTCTAACATTTTAAACATTTATGTTATACACTCAAATCGAAAGTTAAGTGACTATGCAGTTGGTTCCTACGAGTTATATTAGTCCCATACGAGGTGCTCGTGACTCTTACATAATCTTTTTGTAGATGTTTTACGTTTTCACCCTTTGATGGCATATTTTTATGCTTAAATCTAACATTTTGCAAATTTATACACTAAAATCGGGAGTCACGTGACTACGCAGTCAATTCCTACGAGTTACATTGGTCCTGTACGAGGTGCTCGTGCTTCTTACGAAACCGGTTTGTGTTTGTTTTATGTTTTCACCATTTGAAGGCATGTTTTTATGCTTAAGTCTTACTTTTTGAAAATTTAAGTCGTACACTCAAATCGGGAGTCACATGACTATGCGGTCGGTTCCTACGAGTTACAATGGTCTCGTGCGAAGTGTTCGTGACTCTTACGTCACCATTTTGTGTATGTTTTATGTTTTCACGCTTTGATGGCATGTTTTTATGCTTAAGTCTACCTTTTTACAAATTTATATCGTACACTCAAACCGGGAGCGCCGTGACTACGCGGTCTGTTCCTACGAGTTACACTGGTCCTATGCAAGGTGTTCGTGACTCTTACGGGACCGTTTTGCTGGTGTTTTATATTTTCACCCTTTGAAGTCATGTGTTTATGCTAAAGTCCAACTATTTATAAATTTATGTCATACATTCAAAGCGAGAGTGACGTGACTACGTACTCGGTTCCTACGATTTACATTAGTCCCACAGGAGGTGTTTGTGCCGCTTATCGGACCATTTTATGGTTGTTTATGTTTTCACCCTTTGATGGCATGTTTTTATGCTAAGTCTAACTTTTTGCAAATTTATGCCGTGCACTCAAACCGGGAGTCACGTGACTACCCGATTAATTCCTACGAGTTACATTGGTACCGTGCGAGGTGTTCGTGCCTCTTACAGGACCGCTTTGTGGCTGCTTTATGTTTTCATCCTTTGAAGGTGTTTTTTAATGCTTAAGTTTAACTTTTTGCAAATTCAGGTCATACACTCAAACCGGGAGTCACATGACTACGCGGTCGGTTTCTACAAGTTACATTGGTACCGTGCAAGGTGTTGTGACTCTTACGGGACCGTTTTTTGGATGTTTTACATTTTCACGCATTGATGGCATGTTTTTATGCTTAAGTCTAAGTTTTTGCACATTTACGTCGTACACTCAAGCCGGGAGCGCCGTGACTACATGGTCAGTTCCTACGAGTTACATTAGTCCCCTGCGTGGTGTTCATGACTCTTTTTGGACCGTTTTGCGATTGTTTTATGTTTTCACCTTTTGATGACATGTTTTTATGCTTAAGTCCAACTATTTACAAATTTACGTCGTACACTCAAAGCGAGAGTGGCGTGACTACGTAGTCGTTTTCTATGAGTTACATTGGTCCCGTGCGAGGTGTTTGTACCTCTTACGAGACCATTTTGTGGTTGTTTTACGTTTTCACCCTTTAATGGCATGTTTTGGTGCTTAAGTCTAACTTTTTGCAAATTTAAGTCATACACTCAAACCGTGAGTCACGTGACTGCGTTGTTGGTTCCTACGAGTTACATTGGTCCCGTGCGATGTGTTCACACCTCTTACGGTACAATTTTGTGTTTTTTTTAAATTTTCACCCTTTAATGGCATTTTTTTATTCAGAAGTCTAACTTTTTGTAAATTTACGTCATACACTCAAACTGCAAGCGACATGACTACGCGATCGATTCCTACGAGTTACATCGGTCTCGTGGGAGGTGTTCGTGACTCTTACAGAACCGTTTTGTGGCTATTTTATGTTTTTACCCTTTGAAGCCATGTTTTTATGCTTATATCTAACTTTTTGCAAATTTAGGTCATACACTCAACCGAGAGTCACGTGAGTATGCGGTCGGTTCCTCCGAGTTACATTCGTCACGTGCGAGGTGTCCATGCCTCTTACGGGACTTTTTTGTGGTTATATTATGTTTTCACCCTTTGATGGCTTATTTTTATGCTTAAGTCTAACTTTTTGCAACTTTATGTCTTACACTAAAATAGGGAGTCACATGACTAAACGATCGGTTTCTACAAGTTACATATGTCCCGTGCGAGGAGTTTGTGCCTCTTACGGGGCTGTTTTGTAGTTATTTTACGTTTTTACCCTTTGATGGCATGCTTTTATGTAAATCTAACTTTTTGCCACTTTACGTCGTACACTCAAATAGGGAGTCACATGACTACGCGGTAGGTTCCTACTAGTTAAATTGGTCATGTACGAATTGTCCGTGCCTCTGACGGGACCGTTTTGTGTTTTTTGACATTTTCATCCTTCGACAACATGTTTTTATGTCTAAATTCTGCTTTTTGCAAATTTATGTCATACACTTCGAGCAGGAATCCTGTGATTATGCGATCAGTTCCTATAAGTTATGTCGCTCCCGTGCGAGGTGTTCGTGCTTCTTACACGACCGTTTTGTGAATATTTTTTGTTTTAGCCCCTTAACGACATGTTTTAAAACTAAGTCTAACTATTTCTAATTTTTCTTCGTATTCGCAAATCGGAAGTCCCCTGACTACGTGGTCAACTCCTATGAATTACATTAGTCCCGTGCGATGTGTCTGTGCCTCTTATGGGATCGTTTTCTGGATATTTAACTTTCACCTATTTGTAGAAATACTATGTCATACTTTTTGCAAATTTACGTCGTACACTCAAATTTACATCGTACACTCAAATCGGCATGTTTTTACGCTTACACCCTTTAATGGCATATTTTTATGCTTAAGTCTAACTTTTTGTAAATTTACGTCGTACACTCAAACCGGAAGCCCCGTGAATACGCAGTCAATTCCTATGAGTTACATTAGTCCCGTACAAGGTGTTCGTGCCTCTTACAGGACCATTTTTTTTTATTATTTTACATTTTCACCCTTTGATGGCATGTTTTTATGCTTAAGTCTAACTTTTTGCAAATTTACGTCGTAGTCTCAAACCGAGAGCCCTGTGACTACATGATCAGTTCCTATGAGTTACATTGGTCCCGTGCGAGGTGTTCGTGACTCTTACGGGACAATTTTGTGGTTGTTTTATGTTTTCACCCTTTGATGGCTTGTTTATATGTTTTAAGTCTAACTTTCTATGACACACCCCAACCCAGTTACTTATAAATAAGTTTGAAAGTCAAAGTGAGTCAAATCATGATTACCTTAATCAAACCATAAACACGAGTATCCTTTTTCAATTATTAACATGAAGTAATAAAACTAGAACCTTTCACAATTTTAAAATAATTATGCTTATTCAAACTTTCTTAAAGGATAAGTAGGATTAAATTACCCCTTTTTCATTTGACCAAAATTATGGTTTTATGCATCCTTTGATAACCCAACCCGACCTCCTAGATTTGGAAGTGACATCACGTTACCTGAAACACATAACCATAGTAACTGTGAGCAAAGTAGCCCAGTGAATGCATCACTACTAAACTATTGCATATAATTAAATGCAATAAATCATATTCATGTGGTAATTTATGTATACTTATCCGACCCATTCATAATTATGTATTACTTATCCGGTTCATTCATAAAGAATTACCAATTATATACTTATCCGGCTCATTCATAAAGAATGACCAATTATATACTTATCTGGCTCATTCATAAAGCCGACCCACTTATTCGAATCATGATTCACATATTCTGTCTGCAATAGACAATTCCCCCCCATTCCTGGTCGAGGAGTAACCCCTATCTGTAAGAGACAATTCTCCCCCATTCCTGGTTGAGGAGTAACCCCTGTCCATAATAGACAATTCTTCCCCATTTCGGGTCGGGAAGTAACCTCCCATTTCGGTAACCCGAAATGAACAATTTCATATTCCACATTTTCTTGATCATATTCATAACCATATATAATATATCTTACCAATAAGAGATATTCATATAGTATCCATAACCATGTGTAATAAATCTTACCTGTGAGTGATATTTAGATCATCTCCATAACGATATACAAATACCTCATACCAGTGAGTACACTCACCTTGGCCACTTTATGTGTTTTTTCCTTGCCTTTGTCTGGCACTTATTCAACCGGTTCTTCTTCCCTTAGGGATGTTTTCGTAATTTCCTATGGATTTTTCTCCCATTTTTCCTCGCCTTTCTCTTCTTAAACTTCCCGTTTCTCTCTCTTAAGGCCAAACTCTCTAATGGATGAGTTTGTCTGAGGAAGAAGGTTATTTCAAGGGGCTTAAGTTGGCCAACCTTCCCCCCCCCCCCCCCCCCCTTCCAACCAATGAAATTCATCCATTTGTTATACATATAAGACAAAATACCACTTAACAAATGGACAGATTTTCCCCTGCTTCGTAATTCTAGCATAACTTATTGCTCGAACTTCTATTTTACACACCGTTTGTTGTGATACAAACTTAACTCATATATGTACAACTATCTAGTTTTCACCTCAAGTCAATTATTATATTATAGTGGCCAAAACTAGTCCCGAACTCGAACATTCCTACCGAAAACTTCACAATTTTTGTTTATGACTAATTCAATATTTCATAAGTTATGAAGGTAGGATTAGACTAAACACAATAACTTAACATTATATATTCTAATAACACATTATACCCATCCCATACGGTAATCATAATTTAAACATTGTTTATCATAATCATATCCGGGTTGTCACATTTTACAAATTTCCATCGTACACTCAAATCAGGAGCGTCGTTACTACGCGGTCACTTCCTACGAGTTACATTGGCCCCGTGTAAGGTGTTCATGATTATTACGGGAGAGTTTTGTGGATGTTTTATGTTTTCACCCTTTGAAGGCATGCTTTATTCTTAAGTCTCACTTTTTGCAAATTTTGGTCGTACACTCAAACCGGGTGTCACGTGACAACGCGATCAGTTCCTACGAGTTACATTGGTCCCGTGCGAGTTGTTCGTGCCTCTTACGGGACCGTTTTGTGGTTATTTTACGTTTTCATTATTTGATGGCATGCTTTTTATTCTTAAGTTTAACTTTTTTGAAAATTTATGTTGTACACTCAAACCGTGAGTCTCGTGACTACACGTTCACTTCCTATGCATTAAATTGGTCATGCATGAGGTGTTCGTGCCTCTTATGGGACCGTTTTTTGATTGTTTTACATTTTTCCCCTTTGATGACATGTTTTTATCCCTAAGTTTATATTTTTGCAAATTTACATTGTACACTCTGAGCGGGAGTCCCGTTACTACGCGATCAGTTCCTATGAGTTACATTGGTCCCGTGCGAGGTGTTCGTTACTCTTACATGACCATTTTGTGAATTTTTTGAGTTTTCACCCCTTAACGACATGTTTTAAAACTAAGTCTAACTATTTGTAATTTTTCTTCACATTCTTAAATCGAGAGCCCCATGATTACGGGGTCAGCGCCTATGAGTTACATTGGTCTCGTGCGAGGTATTCGTGCCTCTTATAGTACTATTTTTTTTGGCTATTTTACTTTTTCACCTATTTGCGTCATGTTTTTATGCCTATGTCATACTTTGTGCAATTTTTCTTTGTATACTCAAAACTGGGAGTCTCGTGACTATACGATCATTTCCTACGAGTTACATAAGTCCCCTGCGAGGTGTTCGTGCCTCTTACGGGACCGTTTTGTGGTCATTTTACATTTTCTCCCTTTGAGAGCATGTTTCAGCTAGATACTTTGATCATGTTTGGGGTGTGCCTCATTCTGGTACGTTTATTAGTTGTTTTACATTTTCAAATGCTTTGTGTTCAACTTAATCAATTTAGAACATTTATTTCATAAAATTTCGGGTAGAGTTTCTTTTGTTTATTCATGAAATCCAACCTCTTTTAACATTAAAATAAACCCCAACAACAATAACACTAACAACAACATCAAAAACAATAACAACAACAACAAAAATCGCAACTAAACCACCAATGAATCCCTTCCACCGATTTAACATCTCAAAATAGTATATATAAACCCGTATGGCCATAAACATCATACAAGTGTAAAAATACAGTAAAACATTTAAAAGATCATCAAATAATCCTATCTCAGGCGTCAAAGTAAAAATTGGATATCATGACATAAACTTAAATAAGTATCTGAGTAGCTACATATCTGCCCCCTCTGCATCCATTGACTATTCCATGTGTTGCAAATGCATAACCATTCTACATAAAATACAAAATAAATTATTATCAATCCAACTTCAAAATATAATGACAATTTATAATTTACAAATAGTGCATATAAAGGAGTGATCTTTTTGTTTTATCGGAGCGTTAACATGCCCTATACCATGCAAGCATCATACCTACTACATTTTCTTGCTAGGTACACTCTTTCTATGAGGTTTTAGAGCATCAGAGTTAAAACTTAGGTTACTTCTTTGACCACCATGAGAATCCAATGGTGCCCTATTTCTGAAGGAAGATCCGTTGGTGCTATTTTATGTGTTACTAGATTTGGACATTTCAGACATGTGAAAGTATGCTTTCTTATTGGAGGAGACTTTGAAACTTAATTTCACATGAACTCTCATTTCAGACCTACGTAAATATGATTTCTTCCTGGACAAGCCTTCAATGTTTGATTTAAGATGAAGTGAAGTTGATTTGTTTGATGGTCATAAGGATGGTTTCTTGCTAAACGAGGATTCAAAACTTTATTTTACATGAACTGAATTTGATTTGTTAAATGGCCGAGGAGGAGCCATTAAAGCAAGAGAAGAAATATGCCTCTAGTTTTTTCATCATTGGACATGTCAGATGCCGCTTTGCCAGAGGCGCTAGAGGTTTGTTTCCTTGTACTTTTATCTGTGAGTTCAACATCTGCATCGACTTCATCACTTGAGCTTCCATCTAAGAAGAAATCATCCTCACTTGGATCCAAAAGGCCATCATCATCAGTCCTTATCTCTTCCAACTCCTTCCCACTTGTTTGCATTATCAATTATACTGGCTTTGATATACATGCGTAAGTTATTTCTCCGATCTACAATGTCCACATCATCACCTCCCATAAATACAGATACATATTTCTCTTTCTCAGGGAAGAACTTAACATATTCAAGATATTCTTTCAATTTAGAAAGATGCTTAGAAAAATCTACTACTCTAGCCCCACTAGATGAAGTGTGCTGTTGTTTCTCCAATCGTCTTAAACTGCATAAAAAAGACACAACAATGAGGAAGCCATTTATTGTTTCCTAATTCCCAATCTCACACCATTCAACAATTCACTTCCAGGATTAAAGACAAAAAATGAGAAAATAAAACTAATGATATACTAGTATGATGCAAAAAATAAAACAATAACAATCACCCTCACATTTCACTAAATATACATGATTATATACCTTCTAAAATGTCTTTATGTATAAAATCTTAATTCAAAAATAACATTCTAAAATAAACTCAACCGTGTCACCATTAATGATATTTGTGGATCTTGTTATAAATATTAAAAACTCACTTGTCACAATGCTCTTCGAATTTAAATGATTTTTCTCTTTGTGCCTCTTCAAACAGCTTTTCTTGTGTTTCTATACCAGAATGAAAGTTACAAATTAATCCAAGACGTATGAAATCAAAATCCAAACATATGTTTAATGAATATAACAAATCATGACTATTGGATTTTCAAATATAACATAAATTCTAAGGGTAAATGGTCCCCTCCCATTAGAAGTCGTAGATACCTTAATGACCATTGCCCCCTTTCATAATGAAACAAATATAAACTGAATAAATTTCACAAATAAGAATCTCACAATCCAGTAAGCTTTTTCACAAACAAGTTTATACACATTTACTTTCTCCCATTGGTTCGAGTGTTTGCGATTTCTTGGTATCTCAGAAATTTAAGTTTCACATTTAGGCAAGGAGTTGGCATCATTTTATTTATACTGTATAATTACTTAATATTTGAATTTACCATTTAATATTCCAGGAAGCACAAAATAATGAACCAAATGAGCATCAGTGAAAATTGGTTCATGACTCCTTGTTCAAGTAGGATTTCCACGTGAGAGGTTATAAAGAAGAATGTACACATTTAGCTAATAGCTCGAGCTATAGTCCTTTGTAATATTAATGAATCATAGTCAAGTATAGATCAAATTCTTTCACGTAAACAACAGAGCATACGTTCATAGAAAATAATCAGCATCGTGATTTAAAAGAAAATATGATAACTAGAACAAAAGGATCGAAAGTACTAGGGTTAAAAAAACAAATTTCACCAAAATCTTATGAGATACATAAACACATATACGTACCCAAATATACAGAGAGGATCATATGATTCGAATACATGGAGAGATGGAAGAAATTATTGAATCTGTTTTATTGAGATTCTTTTTTTGAATCGATTTCCCTTCAGGTTGAATAAACAATATCAAGAATAAAAAAACACACCGAGTCCATTTTCATTTATATTGAACATACATTTTTTTGTGATGTCGAAATACAATGAGATCAAATCTTTGTTTAATCCTTTTTTGTGCACATGTATGTGTGACTATGTGAGTGATATATATATATATATATAGAGAGAGAGAGAGAGAGAGATAGAGAGAGAGGCTTGGTAAAAGATGGAGCGGGGGTGACCGGTGTTGTAGAGAGACGATGACGGGGTTTGTGTATTGCACAATAGGACTTGTTAGTTTTACGATGGGTATTTCACGATGGCGATTTCACAGCGGGAGGGAAGCTTCTTTGACCACGAAGGGGAGGTTTTAGAAAGAAGGGTTTGTGGGTCATTTTCCTTTGACAGAAAGAAGAAAGGGTTTGAAAAAATAAAAATACTTTTGGCATCACAGTATCCTTTATTGCCCAAAGTGTTTTATTTTTATTAACCCATTCTTATGTTGTCAAAAGTTGGGTGATGTTTGAAAACAAACAATTATGATGCTAAAAGCTAAATTTCTCCCCCTCTTATTTTGCTACATTCTAGCTTAAAATTTTAACTTTTGACAACAAAGTTTATTTTATGCTGCCAAAAATACCCTCTAAAATAGTCTTTTGGCAACATAAATAAGATTTTTTTGTCAAAAGGGTATCTTTGTCAACAAAAATAGCTTGTGTTGCTAAATATTATTGCTAATGGTGCAAATTCTTGTAGTGAAATTATCTATAACTACCTAAAAACAACACTGAAAATTAAGGTAAAGAAAGAGTATAACAACCTTACGAATAAACTACAAATAAACCACCCTATATGAATGGGATTAAGGAACCAAATTAGCTAAAATAACCCTAAGCAATTGATTTTAAAAAATTAAGAAAAATAGCCATGAATATTAACTACACACACACACACACACACACACACACACACACACACACACACATATATATATATATATATATATATATTATAATGCTCTTGTGCGGACCAATCCGCATTTTAAGAGTGCGGGACGGGCATGTGTCACCTGATGGTGAACTTAGAAATTACCGGCTAAATTATAAAATATTTATGGAAACTTAGTCTTAATCGGATTGGGTTTGTATTTATTGATACCCCTAACCCGACCGAAATGGGTTTTTATTTCCTAACCACAAAATTGACCCTGATCTCATTTAGTAATTACCAGACTCACCCTAATAGGGCGGGGTGGGTTCCCATTGTCATTTTACTACAATAATTTGTTGAATAAATGGTCCCACGATGGGAATCCGTGTAACCTGGCATAATACAAACTATGTGAAAATGCAAGTTCTGGAATTCTCTTGAGCATTTGATAAGGGTGGTAATATTCCCACCCCAAAATAGTCTCCAAAATACCCTTAACATCAAAACACAACAAAATTACACCTTATTTCTCACTAATACCACAAAATAGAACACCATAATCTAAAACCCCATTATATAAACCGAATTTAAAAATCTCGTCATTTTTTCCCTCATTTGTCTCTCTTTCTCTCTCTCTCTACTACCTTTTGCATCGCCACATACTCAAACTAAATCCTTATTCAATTCTTACAAACATAACTTGGTATGTAATCCAAAACTCTCTCATTGTGCATTTATGTTCATGCCTAATCTATACCTACTTTCAAACCCATTTGAACCTCACTTAGTAATTAAAAAAATAATAAACGCTAATTTTCATTAAAAAAACGTAATCCAAGTGTAAAAAAAACGTAATCTAAATGTAAAAAAATGTAATGTAAACGTATACCTGTATAAAACCCTAATTTGTTGAAAATTAAACTTAAATGTAAAAAAAAAAATTAAGCCATGGCATCATGTGGCCTCCCATCACCGTAGAAGGTGAATTCTTGCGGTCTACTTAGGTCGTCTAGTTTAATTTCATGGCTACAGTACACCGTCCAGTTTGCAACACAAACAGCCTACTTAGACCTTGTATTACCACATTCCACGATTATAGAGGGTCGTGCGTATTGTTTTCCAAATATATTCATTTCTTTATCCATTTTACAAAACCTGTTAAATGCATGTTCCTAAATTTATTAATTTCTCTATCTATTTTAACAAGTATTGCAGATCATAAATGGGGAGAGAGGGTAAACAACCCATGACTGCTTCAGAAAGAAAACAAAGACAAGATAGAATTTCAGCTAAAGATGTAGTGGGTGAGGATGTGATAGGTGACGAGGTGGTTGGTGATTATGTGGTTGGTAAGGATGTGGTTGGTGAGGGTATGGTAAGTGAGGAGATGATGGATGCGGGTATTATGGATGGTGAGGGTGCAGTGGGTGAGGATGTTGTTCGTGAGGGTGCGGTGGGTAAGGGTACTGTGGGTGAGGGGGTTGTTGGTGAGGGGGTTGTGGGTGAGGGGATTGTTGGTGAGAGTGTTGTTGTTTATGCGGGGAATGTTGGTGAGGGGGATGCTGATGAGGGGAATGTTGGTGAGGGTGATGTTGATGAAGGTGCTAGTGGGGATAGTATCTCTAGCACGTCAAGTGGTTAATCTACATCCTTATCGTCTGATGATGATGACATCACTACTCCAAAACTGGCGAATGGTCACGACTAAAATTCCTGACCAAGAATGTGGGTCGTGACTTGGTCCTTGACCATTTTAGGCACGACCAATTTCGTGGGTCGCAGCACAAGTCTGTGAACAATTGGGGGGTCACGGTCCTGAAGGGTCACGGTAGATGGTCGGACACTTGGGCCGTGACCCAAGCCGCGACGGGAAAAAAATGGTCACGATCAAAGTTCGTGACCACCACCCGTGAGGAAAACTGGTCGCGGTCAAAGTCCTTTACCCACACCGCTATGAAAAAAATGGAAAAAATGGTTGCGACCAAAGTCCACGACGAAAAATGGTCGCAGCCAAAGTCCGTGACCTATACCGCGACCATTTTTTTGATTTGTTTTCATCGGGGTATGGGTCACGGACTTTGGCCGCAACCATTTATTTCCATTTTTTTCGTCAAAGTGTGGGTCATGAACTTTGGCCGCGACCATTGTTCATTATGGTTGGGGGTCATGGACTTTGGCCGTGACCTTTTTTATGCATAACGAAAAAAATAAAAATGGTCATGGACAAAGTCTATAGCCATATTTAACTATAATAAAAAAATGGATTTTTTTAGGTCCAATCCTAAAATTGGGGGTCCCGTGACTACGCGGCCGATTGCTACGTGTAATGGTTGATGCACACGAGGTGTTACAAATATTTATTATTGGCAAAACAATAAAAAATCAAAAATTGCGAATCAGGAACGTTGTTAATAAACTAATGTACATACAAACTTAAAAATATTATAAGTATTAATAATTCTTAGCCCAAAAAAACTGAGCAGAGTTTCCTCTGTTTTTTGCACATTCCAACCCTGTTAATACAAAACCTGATTATTACAAAGCTCGCACGACCATAAAATTTAATAATAAAATTATAAAGGCCCGTACAACCATAAAAGTAAACAATAAAGCTAAAAAAGCATGTACGACCATAACACATAAAAAACATAATCCTGAATGTCAACAACATTATATAAACAATATTCATGTTGTAAATTATTGCCTTCTTAATGAGTTCCACGTGAAAAAAAGAAAATGATTTAATGTTATCCTATAAAAAATAGGATACAAAAAAAGAAATGATATCCATAACCAAACAGTCTTAAAAAAATCATATTCAAGTTGAACAATTACGTATACAAGTTATAATTATAATCATATCAGTTCCTACGAGTTACATTGGCCTCGTGAAAGGTGTCGGTGCCTTTCACGGGGACGTTTGGGGGCTATTTCGGGGTTCCCCCCTCTAGCGCCATGTTTTTAAGCCAAGTCTAGATATTTTAAAATTATCAATGTATTCTCAAATCGAGAGTCCCGTGATTGTGCGGTCAGTCCCTACAGGTTAATTTGGTCCCGTGCGAGGTGTCGGTGCCTCTCAAGGGGCTGTTTGGGGGGGGGGTATTTAGGGGTTTCCTCCTCTAGCGCCATGTTTTTAAGCTTAAGTCTAGATATTTTCAAATTATCATCGTATGCTCAAACCGAGAGTCCCATGATCATGCGGTCAGTCCCTACGAGTTATATTGGTCCCGTACGAGGTGTTTGTGCCTCTCACGGGGAAGTTTGAGGTCTATTTTGGGTTTTCCCCTCTGACAACATGTTTTTAAACCCAAGTGTAGATATTTTCAAGTTATCATCGTATTCTCAAATTGGGAGTCCTGTGACCACGCAGTCAGTTCCTACGAGTTACATTGATCCCATGTAAGGTGTTGGTGCCTCTCACGGGGCCGTTTGTGGGTTGTTTCATGTTTTTCCCCTCTAACGACATGTTTTTTTAGCCCAAGTCTAGATATTTTCAAGTTATCATCGAATTCTCAAACTAGGAGTCCCATGATCTTGTAATCAGTTCCTACAAGTTACATTGGTCCCCTGCGAGATGTTGATGCCTCTTACGGGGTCGTTTTGGGGGTGTTTGAGGTTCCACCTCTGGCTCCATATTTTTATACCTAAGTCTAGATATTTTCAAATTATCATCATATTCTCGAATCGAGAATCCTTTGATCGCGTGGTCAGTCCGTACGAGTTACATTGATTCCGTGCGAGATGTTGGTGCCTCTCAATGGGCCGTTTGGGGGATGTTTCGGGGTTTCTCCCTCTAGCTCAATTTTTTAAGCTTAAGTCTAGATATTTTCAAATTATCGTTGTATTCTCAAATCGAGAGTTCCGTGATTGCGTGGTTAGATCCTACGCGTTACATTGGCCTTGTGGGAGGTGTTGGTGCCTCTCACTGGCCGATTGGCGGTTGGTTTGGAGTTCCCCCCTTTGACCCCATGTTTTCAAGACTAAGTCTCAAAATATTTTCAAATTATCGTCTCATTCTCAAACCGGGAGTCCCGTGATCGCGCGGTCAGTCCCTGCAAGTTACATTGGTTCCGCCCGAAGTGTTGGCACCTCTCACGGGGAAGTTTGGGGGTTATCTCGGGGTTTCATCCTCTAATGCCATTTTTAAGCCTAAGTCTAGATATTTTCAAATTATAGTCATATTCCCAAACTGAGAGACCCGTGACTGTGCAATCAGTTCGTACGAGTTATATTGATCCCGTGCGAGGCGTTGGTGGCTCTCACAGGGCTGTTTGGGGGATATTTCGAAGTTCCCCCCTATAATGCCATGTTTTTTAACCTATGTCTAGATATAGTGGAGTTATCATTATATTATCAAACCAGGACTCCCGTGGCCACGCAATTAGTTCCTACGAGTTATATTGCTCTCGTGCGAGGTGTTTGTGCCTCTCAAGGGCCGTTTGGGTGCTGTTTCAGGTTCCCCGCCCTAACGCTATGTTTTTAGCCTAAGTCTAGATTTTTTAAAGTTGTCGTTGTATTCTCAAACCAAGATTCACGTGGCCATATAGTCAGTTCCTACGAGTTACATTGATTTCGTGTGAGGTGTTGGTGCCTCTGACGGGGCTATTTTGGGTTACTCCCACTAAGCCCAAGTTTTAAGGCCTAAGTAGAGATATTTTTAAGTTATCATCAAATTCTCAAATCGAGAGTTTTTTATCGCACGGTCAGTTCCTACGAGTTAAATTGGTCCCATGCGAGATATTATTGCCTCTCACAGGGATGTTTGAGGGTTGTTTTGGGTTCCCGCCTCTAATGGCATGTTTTTAAACCTAAGTTTATATATTTTAAAGTTATTGTATAATTATCAAACATGGAGTCTCATGATCACGCGGTCGGTTCCTACGAGTCACATTTGTCCCGTGCGAGATGTCGATGCCTCTCATGGGGGGGCTATTTTGAGTTTTCCCCCTATGATGCCATTTTTTATGTCTAAGTCTAGATATTTTCAAATTATCATCATATTCTTAAACCGGGAGTCCTTTGATTGTGTGATCAGTCAGTACGAGTTACATTGGTCTCGTGCGAGGTGTTGGTGCCTCTCACTAGGCCGCTTAGGGGTTGTTTCAGAGTTTTTCCCTCTAATGTAATTTTTTAAGTCCAAGTCTAGATATTTTCAAATTATCATTGTATTCTCGAACCGGTAGTCTTGTGACCACGCGATTAGTTATAATGACTTACATTGGTCTCATGGGAGGTGTTGGTGCCTCTCATAGGACCGATTAGGGGCTATTTTGGAGTTTCCCCCTCCGACCCAGTGTTTTTAATCCTAAGTCTAGATATTTTCAAATTATCTTTGTATTCTCAAACCGGGAGTCCCTTGATCGCGCGATTAGTCCATATAAGTTACATTTGTTCCGTGCGAGGTGCTGGAGCCTCTCAAGGGGCCGTTTTGGGGTTTCGCCCTCTAAAGCCATTTTTAAGCCTAAGTCTAGATATTTTTAAAATATAGTTCTTTTATAAAATCGGGAGATTCGTGACTGTGCGGTGAATTCAAATGAGTTACATTGGTCCCATGCAAGGTCTTGGCGCCTCTCACGGGGCCGTTTGGGGGCTATTGCGGAGTTTCCCACTCTAACGTCATGTTTTCAAGCCTAAGTCTAGATATTGTCAAGTTATCATCGTATTATCAAACTAGAAGCTCCATGATATGTGGTCAGTTCCTACGAGTTACATTGGTCTCGTGTGAGGTGTTAGTGTCTCTCACGGGGCTGTTTGGGGGTGCTATTTCAGATTTCCCCCCACTAACACCATGTTTTTAGCCTAAGTATATATATTTACAAGTTATCGTCTTATTTTCAAGTCTGGAGTCATGTGTCCACACAGTCAGTTTCTACGAGTTACATTGGTCCCGTGCGAGGTGTTGGGGCCTCTCACAGAGCCGTTGGGGGATGTTTCGGGTTTTTCCCCTCCAATGCCATGTTTTAAGCCTAAGTCTTGATATTTCCAAGTTATCATCTCATTCTCAAACTGGCAGAACTGTGACCACGCATTCAGTTCTTACGAGTTACATTGGTCTTGTGCGAGGTGTTGGTGCCTCTCACGGGGTCGTTTAGGGGCTATTTTGGGTTCTCCCCCTCTAACGCCATTTTTTTAAGCCTAAGTATAGATATTTTCAAGTTATCATCGTATTCACGAATCAGGAGTACTATGAGCACCCAGTCAGTTTCTACGAGTTACATTGGTCCCGTGCGAGGTGTTGGTGCCTCTCACGGGATCATTTAGGGGCTATTTCGAGTTTTCCCCCTCTAATGCCATGTTTTTTAGTCTAAGTCTAGATATTTTCAAATTATCGTCATATGCTCAAACCGGTTGTACTGTGACCATGCGGTTAGTTCCTACGAGTTAAATTGGTTCCGTGTGAGGTGTTAGTGCCTCTCACGGGGCCATTTATGGGATATTTTGGGTTTCCCACCTCTAAACCCATGTTTTTATCCTAACTCTAGATAGTTTAAAATTATCATCATATTCTGAAATTGGGAGTTCGGTGACAACACGGTCCGTTCCTACGAGTTACATTAGCCCCGTGCGAGGTGTTGGCGCCTCTCACGGGGCCGTTTGGGGACAGTTTCAGGGTTATCACCTCTAACGTCATGTTTTTAATCCTAAGTCCTAATATTTTCAAATTACCTTTGTATTTTCGAATCGAGAGTCACGTGACTAGGTGATTAGTTCCTATAAGTTGCATTAGTCCCGTGCGACGGGTCAGTGCCTCTCACGGGGCGGTTTTGGGGTTTCCCCCTCCAACGCCATGTTTTTAAGCCTACGTCTTGAGATTTTCAAATTATCATCATATTCTCAAAGTAGGAGTCCTTTGACCACACGAATAGTTTCTATGAGTTACATTGGTCCCGTGCGAGGTGTCGGTGCCTCTCATGGGGCTTTTTGGGGATTATTTTGGGGTTTCCTTCTCTGGCGCCATGTTTTTAAGTCTAAGACTAGTCTAAATAGTTTCAAATTATCATTTTATTCTTAAATCGGGAGACCCGTGACCAAGCGGTTAGTTCCTACGAGTTATATTGATCCCGTGCGAGGTGTTGGTGTCTCTCACGGGGCAGTTTCGAGATTTTCCCATCTAACACCATGTTTTGAATCTTAAGTCTAGATATTGTCAAATTATAAACATTTTCTCAATTCGGGAACCTGGTGATCACACGGTTAGTTCCTACGAGTTACATTGGTCCCGTGTGAGGTGTTGGCGCCTCTCACTACAACAAATCTGCTGAATTGTCACGGTCATTGACCTTGACAAGTTGGACTTATCAAGGTGAATGACCGTGACAATTCGGGGCGAGGAAATTTTTTTTGTCACGCACGTGTCACGGTCACTGATCGTGACACGTTTAGTCACGGTTAATAACCGTGACAAAGCCTTGACCCATTATAAAAAAAAAATTTCACGGTCAATGACTGTGACAATTCTGGGCAGAATTGAAAAAAATATGTTGAGCAGTAAGTCCACTGCCACTACCCAGTAGTATATTTGTACCTATTATATCAATGTTGTACCTGTTCAAACATCATATATCCAAATAAACTAATAACCATGACAATTCTGGGCAGAATTGAAAAAAAATCTACTGGACAGTATAGCCACTGCCACTGCCCAGCAATATATTTGTACCTATTATATCAACGTTGTAACTGTTCAAACATCATATATACAAATAAACTAGAGATAATGCAAATATACATTAAAACTAGAAACTATTTAAGAAGAAAAAACATCACCATCAATTATCTCAAATACACAACTATTTAGCTGGAAAAGAGATTTTGTACCGTGACACTCGGGCACACCTCCTTATCCTTCCCTTCTCCTCCGAAGAGCCACATAAGTATCGAGCCTATGTGGCCTACCCCCAGGGCCACTCACTGTCCCCTGAAATAAAATAAAGTAAAATTAGTATCCGCCCCGCAAATATTGATAAATATAAATATATATCAAAATTGCAATCGAAATCGAAATTGACATATAAATATAAATACATTACCTGTAGTGTCACCCAAACAGCTAACTTGAGCTCATATGACACCTCCTTCCAACTAATGTACCCCGGGTAATCGTGTAAAATATAATTACCTTCATAGACACACACAACAACCCCCCACCCTGCCCCACCCCCACCCACCACACATATACACACACACACAACAGCCCCCTTGCCCCACCCTGCCCCACCCCCACACACTCACACACACACATACACACACACATACGCACATATATACACACACACACACATATATATATATATATACACAAACATATATATAAATGGAAGAGAGAGAGAGAGAGAGTTAGAAAAAGGAGGGAAACGGCGGGTGAAAAAAAGAAGGGCAAATGATTTTTGCTGCAGAAGTTGTCACGGTCGTGTCAAGATCCTTATCCGTGACAAGACCGTGACAACTACATTT
Source organism: Sambucus nigra (assembly GCA_949130495.1). Classification (NCBI taxonomy): domain Eukaryota; kingdom Viridiplantae; phylum Streptophyta; class Magnoliopsida; order Dipsacales; family Adoxaceae; genus Sambucus; species Sambucus nigra. The sequence goes on along the minus strand of OX422207.1, from coordinate 299,588,787 downwards.
ATCACGGACTTATCATGGTCAACGACTGTGACAATTCTTTGTCACGGTCGTGTCACGATCTATGAACATGACACAAAACGCGTGTTTGTTGTCACGGTCAATGACCTTGACAAGGGTGGCCGGTTGAAAGGTGACAATTTGGCCATTTTGGTGTAGTGTCTCATGGAGCTGCTTGGGGGCCGTTTCGAGGTTTGCACCTCTAACGACATGGTTTTTAAGCCTAATGCTTGATATTTTTTTAATTATCATCGTATTTTCAAGCCAGGTGTCAGGTGACTGGGTAATCAGTTCCTACGAGTTACATTGGTCCTGTGTGAGGTGTCGGTGCCTCTTATGGGGTGGTTTCCCCCTCTAATGCCATGTTTTAAGACCAAGTATATATATTTTCAAAATATCATCAGATTCTCAAATCGGGAGTCGCATGACCACGCAATCGGTTCATACGAGTTACATTTGTTCTGTTCGAGGTTTTCATCTCTCATGTCATGTTTTAAAGTCCAAGTCTAAATATTTTCAAATTATCGCCATGTTCTCAAACCGGGGGTCTCGTAACTATGCAGTCAATTCGTGTGAGTTACATTGGTCTGTACGAGGTTACAGTGCCTCTCACGGGGCCGTTTGGTGGCTATTTTGGGGATTCCCCCTCTAACGCCATGTTTTAAGCCTCAGTCTAAATATTTTCTAATTATCATTATATTCTCAAATCGAAGAATCGTGACCACGTGGTCAGTTCCTACGAGTGACATTGGTCCCGTGCGAGGTGTTGGTGCCTCTCACGGGGCCATTTGGGGGTTGTTTTGGGGTTCCCCCTTTAACGCCATGTTTTAATCCCAAGTCTAAATATTTTTAAATTATTGACGTATTCTCAAACCGTGAGTCACGTGACCACGCGGTCAGTTCCTACGAGTTACATTGGTCCCGTGCGAGTTGTCGATGCGTTTCACGTGACCATGGTAAGTATATTTCATTTTTTTGGTAGTAACGGTTATAGTGATGTTCTATACATAGTTATATTTCATTTCTCATTACTAATTGTTTAACAACAAACTTTTAAAATTTATTGTATTTTTTATTTATGTCTTATTTATATTTTGTTTAATAACAACCCTAAATGTTAGAAATGCCTAGGGCCAACCAACTTAATGGCCATCTAAATGTTCAAATCCACCAGTCAACAACAATTCAAATAATAATGCGATATATTAGAAATTCCTAGGGCCAACCAACTAAATGGCTATCTAAATGTTCAAATCCACCAGTGAACAACAATTTAAGAATCCTACAATATTCAATGATCCCAAATTCATCTAACAAATATTTCAAAGAAATAAACTTAAAAAAAATCACCTATAAATTAAATGTCTACACCTAAAAAGAAAACCGACTTGGTCGGAATGCCAAAATGATGAAAAGTAACATTACCCAAACCAACTCCATAGCGGCCGTGTAGTAGCCCCATAGTAGCCCTATAGTAGCTGCTACCATGGAATCCCCATAGCAGTCTGGTAGCAGCTGCTACCACAGCAGCCCCATAGCAGTCCCGTAATAGCTGCTACCATAGCAGCCTGTAGCAGACCCAAACCTGACACAATAATCAAGTACCTAAAATGTTCCAATCCGAAAAAAGAAAAGAACAAAAATATGAGACTATAAACACAATAAACCAAATTAATATTATAACAAAATTCCATATGTCTTTTCTTAAAAATAGAAGAAGAAGATACCTCTTTGCTGGTTTCAGAACATTGAGATATGAAAAGTAATTGGATGGGCCCTAGCTTGATTGAAAATATGAAAACCCCAAATAAAAACAAAAATGTAAATAGATAAGACAACCAAATAAGAATTGAAAAGAAACAAAAACAATAGGAAAATAAGGATAATACTGGTGCAGTGAGATAAATATAATATTACCTCAACATTACATGGTCAAGTTGGGTTCCCAATAGCCCCAATACATATTACAATCAACATTTAGACTGAAAAAAAGCCATTAAACGTTTTCATATGTTAAAATCAAATCGTGTTAATTATGACCACCAAACAACACAATACCAAAAGTTAGGATGCACGCCATTTAACTTCAATTTGACATACTAAAATTAAAGTGAAAGCATAAAAAATTGGGATGAAAACCATTTAATTTCATTATGTCAAGCACCAAAATTACTGACAACCTTCTTTTGCTTTTACGAACCTATTTTCTAGACTATATGACAAAACCAAAGAACATACTACAAATAACTAATTCAGAACAATAGTCATCAAGAACAACCCAAAGCATGTAGTGTATCATATTTCCCCCACCTTTAGCCACCATGTTACTCACATAATATAACCATAAAAGCAGGGATAAGAATGTTAATATGACAAATCTCAAATTTGAAACAAAAACAATTATTTGAGAGAAAAAATGAAAATACCTTACCTTAGAGTTATGCAAGAGATACACGTAAAATATAATGTTCAAACTCAGATTACCTTATCAATCTTGCAAAACCATCATCCAAAACCTCGAATCAACCCTGAAAAAAATAAGCACACAAATATTGGCTTTAGATATAACCAAATTCCCTAAAAGAGTAAAAATCTACAATACATAAATCGAACCTTCCTTTATAACTAATAGCAATAAATATTATCAATACTTAAATCAAAACAACCCAAATAAACTGAAACCACCCAAATGGGGGAAAAGAAAAGCCCTAATTTGAAACCTATTGTCCGCGAGGAGAAGAGGTTGGGGCTAAGAGTGGCACCGTGTGAGGGGGAGAGGAATGCAACAACGTGTAGAAGTGGGCGACAACGGGGAGAGAAGGGGCTGCAGCTGGGAGAGGGGGTGGCAGTGGGGGTAGGTTATAGAGGTGTATCTCAAATGAAATGAAAATGAGGTGAGGGAGATAGCACAACATAATTAGTTTAACTAAGCATATAGTTATACTAAGCATATAGTTAGTTGTATGAGTATAATTATTCTAACATAGCAGGTCCTAACATATAATTATACTAAGCATACATGTCCTAACATATACTTATACAGTTATACTAAACATAGCTAGTAGGTCCTAACATAGAAGGTCCTAACATAGCAGGTCCTAACAAAGTTCAACTAAGCATACACTAATTTCATATTAGTTGAACTAGCATACAATTATTTCAGTCCCAAATTGAAATTACTATTTCAGTCCCAAAATTGAAATTTCTATTTCAGTCCCAACATAATTTGGTGAACTAACAATCAATGATATATACAACCATATTAGTTGAACAGTTACAAAATTAGGGAAACAACACCAATGCATACAATTAGTTGAACTGGCATACAATCAATGATATATGAATTTAGGGGGAACTATCACCAAACTGGTATGAAATCAGTTCATATAGTAGATAATATAGCAGCAGTAATTTCAAACAAGCATATAAAATTCAAGTTATATACTGCATATTTGGATTGCATGCAGTACAAACTAGCATACTATTATTTCAATAAAGAATTGCATACATGCATATATAAATAGATGATATTCCAACCAATAATAATGGCAAACTCAGAACTCAAAAGTAATAGGGTTTTCCAACACCAAACTAATACAAAATTAAAGTGAAGGGAAAGAATAAACATCTGGGAGGATTTTCCAATGGTATCAAGATTGAGCTTAAAGTCCATATTTTATCTTAGATTCAGTAACCAGGGTATGGATACTTATGCACAAACTATCACAACAGCTACAAAAGGGCATAAACTTAAACTAAAATCAATAAGAAAGTTAATAAGAAAATAAATAAGAAAATGATATCAATAAGAAAATAAAAACTAAAACTATTACAACAGCTACAAAAATCCGATTTGAAAAGGGGACAAACTATCACAACTATAACATCTTGTGTATGGATACTTGTGCATTTGCTCGCCTGATTTAGTAGACAAACCTCATCTCGTAAAGCCGTACAACCCCGCTATAAATCAAATATGTCCAGTGTTATGAATCAAAAATAAAAAACATCAAGTATGCGAAAAACTTAGAAACCCAAATATAAATCAAAACCTAAATATGAATCAAACCCTAAATATATATAAATACGTTCGTCTTTAGAGGGAGAGTGAAGCCATCACATTTAACGAGTGAGAGAAGACATACCTTTGTCTTTAATAAGAGTGAGAGAGAGAGAGAGAGCGATAAGCCATCAGTGTTGGGGAAATTCCCTCAGCAAATAGAGGCAGGCAAATGAAAATGAGCACTTGTTTTTTTTTTTAGGAATGACATGGTCACGGCCTAAAGTTGTGACCCACCATCGCAACCCATTAGTTCACCATCATGTTTCTGGAATAACGAGTGGTCACGGCCTACAACCGTGACCCTCATGCGGGACCAACATCAGATATTCCATTGAGGGATGGTCACGACCCATAGCCATGACCCACACTAAAAAATGGTCTTAGGTCCCAGCCATGACCTCATATGAGTATGTTTTTGTTCTTCGTCATGCCTACGGTCACGGTCCAAGTCCGTGACCAATTTTTAACCAAGGTTGAAGGGAATTTTGGCATGAATTTGGTGCCAAAATAGTCACTCCCTAGTAACGGTTCAAGTTCATGACCCACAGTAGTAAGGGATTTGGTCCGTGTCCACTTTCGGAGCATCCATGACTCATTATGGTAATGAATATAGTAACGCCAAAAATTGAGATGGTCGCGAACTTGGGCCTTGATCAACTGGGCGTGACCATTCACATGATTTAGTGTAGTGCTTTCTCAGAGGGGTATTTTCTTCATCTCACGTTGAAAGAAAAAAATAAGGACGAAACCAATAAGATCCGTTGCACAGCCGTTAAAGGGTTCATCTCCTAACCACCCCGAGTTGTTAAAGCATTTTTCTAACCATGTGTCATACGTTAATTAGAACCAAGATGAATAACGAGGTATGATGAAGTTTGTATACCATTATAAGAAATTCGTTGAGTTGAATACAGATGAAGGGGATGAGTGGGTGGTAAAGGTGATAAAGTCCTCGAGATTATGGCCATTGATAAAAAAAACTCTTATCAATTTATCGATCATGTCCTTGTATGTGCATTCATCAAATGGTGGCAACCCAAAACTAATATGCTTCATATGCCATTTGATGAAATGACCATTAAACTAAATGATGTTTACCATCTGTTGGGGATAGCGGTTGAGGGGCATAGTGTGTATGGTGTGATCTTGAAGACGGTAGAGGAATGAGCTACATAAATTAGGAAGTTTACTAAGTTAATCGGGTCAATGGAGAAAGAGGTTGAGGAGTAATTGTGACACCCCGACTAATTAAATACCGGGTAGCTACTCCTTTATTAAATTAATTCAAAATGCCAAGTTGGTTCAGTTAATAGCATCACTGTCGAAAACATTTTAATAATTACTAACCACATAGTATTTAAAAGTAAGTGCCAAATTTTAAGTTAAGTCTGATTAACAAGAAATAAAAGAGTAATGGAAGAGTCAACATAATCCATTCACCATACGAAGTAATGAAATAACTAACAATAATACTAAGAAATCTGGAGGAAAACTCCTCACAATAATCCCAACAAATGGAAATAATACTACAAGTCTGAATCCTGAATAATTACATGCCAAAAGTCTGAATAACTGAAATAAATGAAAAGTCTCTAAAGAAATGGGCGACATGCCCTACAACTGATAACTGATAAATATCGAGTCAAAATCGATGAAGCGTCTACAAGCAAAGTCCCGTAACTTCCACAAACAGCTACAACTCGTCACCTGAATAAGAATCCTATGCATGGTGTCCTTGTGGCTGGGCACATAAAATGGTTTTTACAAAAATAGATTTGAAAGGAAATGGGTCAGAGCCCGAAAGTGGAAAACATTTTGAAAACAGCAAGTGCTTTAATAACATTAAAACATTAAATGAAAAATACATGTTAGGACATGCACTCACATGAAATTCTCACCTCTAGACTACATGTGCACTCCTAACGTACATTACCCATCTAAATGACACATATATCTAACCCAAAACGTAATACGTTCTACCTCTTACTACTCGATTCCCATATTACATTCTAACGTTACCAAAGAATAGAGGGCTTTACATAAACTCAGATTCTCAATATGTAATACATTTCACTATTGGTTAACCCGTTATGTTTTCTCAAAATAATACTATAATTTTATTCACAATATTAACATGAAAGTTCCCATTAATTAAGTGTATATTATTCACGTCATAAATATACAATACAAGCACCCCGAGACTAGCTGCGATGCACACATACTCTGCTATCCATCCCGGTACATCACGTACATAAGGATCACATATTCCGAATCTCTCACGAATAGTTCACAGATAATAACATCACAAATAATGGAGGCGAACACAGTCACATCACATGTGTCATGCACATACCTGCGCTCCCACGATCAGCAGACTTATTAACATACCAATAAGTCCTTCTCTGACCTATGTTCATCGAGGTAACCAGTCTAAATATGGGCAACACAAGGATTAGAGGGCCTTAAGTGAACGTAAACCTCCCGTGATAGCAAGTATGGTAGGTATGTCATACACATAAAATCAATACATATACTAAGTATGCACACGTCTTAGTAATCACCATAATATATTGGTACATATCTCTTCTCGTACTGACATATAATACTACACCATTTATATGTTCCCGATTAATATAATTAATTAGGCCATCAATAGCTCACATCGTAATAGACACTCACGTCCTACTTCATATTTTCCATTAGGTTCAAACTACCCTTCTAGGTTTGACTCCTCATTATATCCCAAACATCCCAAATATATCGATTAATCATCAAGGAAAGGCTATCTCTACCTATACACAAGGTTACGGGGCACTCGGGATCAAAACAAGCTAAAAAGCCTAAACTGTCAACTCGTTCGAAGTCTCGTTCGAACGAGACTTTGTTCGAACGAACTGAGTCTTCTAATGAGATCTCGTTCGAACGAAGTGGGCTTTCTAACGAGATCTCGTTCGAATGGTCTTATCGAACGAACTTCACCCTCGTTTGAAGTCAATGGTCAACTCGTTAGAAGCTCGTTCGAACGAGGTCGTTCGAACGACCTGGGCAGGTCTTCTAACGAGCAACAAGATTCGAGCCCAGATTTCTGAGTTTCGTTTTTCCAACTTCTCTACACCTCAAATCTCATCCAACCATCAATCTAACAATTGTTTAAGGTTCCTAATCATCCCTTAACATCCTTAGGTCACATATTAACATGTTTGGGGGTATTAATTCATCCTAACATCATTCAAATATCAAATCTCTACATATTTTCCCCAATTTCAAACACATGAACCCTAGAATTTATAAATCATCTAGAAGTCTAATAAAATCCGTTTTTGGTTTCACACTAATTGTAATATCATCAGAATAATCATCAACTACCAATCTATATGAAATTTCCTCATCAAGAATGTCATTTTTATTTCCAATTTAATGGGTTTTCATTAACTCCCAAGAACAAATCAGATTTTTAACAATTCCTACACATGGAAGAAACATTCTCTATAAAAACGAAATTAAATCACTTACCTTAATGGTAACTCTGGATTTGATGACGAATTTGATGAACGGATCTCTCTCCTCTGCAGATTTCTCCTCTCCTCTCTTTCTATAAGCTTTCTTCTCCAAGGTTAATGGTGGCTAGGGTTTGTGCTTTAGAAATTTAGGAACAACTTACAATAACCTCCGTAGCTTATTTGGGTATTAGTGGCTTAGTGGGTTAATGCATAATCAGATATTAATTCCCAATTTTCGTATCTTTTAATTCCTCAAAATTCAAAATTACCAAACTACCCTTATACGTTGCCGGTATGGCCTAAAAATGCCCCGGGACCCAAACCAAACCCCCGGCTAGTGTTTTCTGACTATTTCGACCCTTCCGGACGCGTTGACGCACTCAAAGGACCATAAGGATAATAGAAATAAAATTCACTTTTTAATTATCATAATTATATACCATGACGCGACTGTCACACGCGTCTCAACAAAATTTTCAAATTGTCGTATTTCAGTCTCACGACAAATTTCATAATTCAAAATTCATACATAATCATATATGCACATATAAGCAAATACCAACTCGCATCTCGCTAGTATTTTTAATTCGGATTAATTTCCAATTAATACACATTTAATTTAATTAATCCCATAAAATAATTAGATTAATTTCCAATTAATACGCATTTAATTTAATTAATCCCATAAAATAATTATCACAAAAATACGGGGTATTACATACTTCCCCCCTAATAACTGAATTTCGTCCCGAAATTCGGAACTAGAATGTACCTGGTAAGAACAACTCTGGATAACGTTCGCGCATCTCATCCTCGCGCTCCCATGTGGAATCCTCGACATTATGATGTCGCCACTAAACAGGCACTAACGGAACTATCTTTGACCGCAGTTTCCGCTCACTTCGGTCCAAAATCGCAATCGGCCCCCCTCGTAGGAGCTATCCGGCTGGAGTTCGATGTCCTCCAAAGCGATGTGAGAATGAGCCAAGTCGTCTCTAAGATATTTCCTTAGTGAGGAAATATGAAACACATCGTGAATCCGATGTAAATGCTCCGGTAATCCAAGCCTATACGGAACCGATCCAATCCGCTCAATAATAGGAAATGGTCTCACATATCTCGTTGCCAACTTCCCTTTCTTCCCGAAACGCATAATCCCCTTCATAGGAGATACTTTGAGCAAAACCTGGTCCCCCACTTTAAACTCTCTGAAGAACCTCTTTGCATCAGCATAGCTCTTCTGCCGATCCTGAGCTACCCGAATGCGACTCCGAATCAATTCTATCCTCGCCGAAGTGTCCTGAATCAGTTCCGACCCAAGTAGTTTGTTGTCCCCCACCTCCAACCAACCTGCTGGGGAACGACAAGGTCTACCGTACAACGCCTCAAATGGAGCCATGCCAATGGTGAATTGGTAGGAGTTGTTGTAAGCAAACTGCACCAGTGGAAGATACTTCTCCCATCCACCCCCAAAATCAATGAAACTCATACGTAGCATGTCCTCCAACATTTAGTTTGTACGCTCCGTTTGCTCGTTGGTCTGCCGTACTCAACTGCAATTCCGTGCCCATGGCCTCCTGAAAACTCTCACAAAACTGTGAAACAAATATCTTGTCTCCGTCAGACACGATATTTAAGGGCACACCGTGAAGTCTCACTATCTCTGCAATAAAGAGCTGGGCATACTGTCCCGCAGTGTAATCTGTCCTTATGGGTAAAAAATGAGCGACTTTGGTCAACCTGTCCACAATTACACAAATGGAGTCGTGACCTCTCTGTGACGTAGGCAACCCCGTGATAAAGTCCATGGATATGCTCTCCCACATCCACATCGGTACCTCCAACGGCTGTAGCAGTCCTGCCGGTCTCTGATGATCCACTTTTACTAGCTGACAAGTGGCGCATTTAGAGACAAACTCGGCAATATCTCTCTTCATCCCGCTCCACCAATACTGTCGTCTCATGTCTTGGTACATTTTGTCCCCATCGGGATGTATCGAGAACCGTGAGCCGTGCGACTCTGCCATCACCTCGTGCCGCAATTCCTCCCCTTCCGGGACTACCAATCTCCCATTGAAGCGCAATCCCCCATCTGAGATAAAGGTATAGGATTCGGCTCCCTCTGCTAGTAATCGAACTATCAGCTCCTGACAGAACGAGTCATCTGCTTGTGCCTTTACCACTCTCATGACAATCTGTGGCGTAACAGTCATTACCGACATGAATGATCGGGCCACGGCATCCTGGTGTCCCAATTCCTTCCACTTGTCCTTCCACACCTCTACCACTTCATCTTCTGGCCTACGGCTCAACGCGTCTGCCACCACGTTAGCTTTTCCCGGGTGATACTGGATATCAAACTGATAGTCCTTCACAAACTCAAGCCACCTTCGCTGCCGCATATTCAACTCCTTCTGCGTGAATAGGTACTGTAGGGACTTGTGGTCTGTGAATAATAGAAACTTTTCCCCAAATGGTAATGTCTCCATATCCAAAGGGCAAATGCAACTGCTGCCAACTCCAAGCATGAGTGGGGTAATTCTTCTCGTGAGGCTTTAGCTTACGGGAAGCATAAGCTATGGCCTGACTCTCCTGCTGCAATACACCTCCAAGTCCTTGCAAGTACGCATCGGTGTAAACTAAATACTCAACTCCCGATCTCGACAATGCTAACACAGGTGCTGAGGTCAACTTATCCTTCAATTCATCGAATGCCAACTGACAGGCATCACTCCAGATGAATGGCACACCCTTACGAGTCAGATGTGTCAAAGGACCTGCTATCTTCGAGAATCCCCGAATGAACCTCCTGTAGTATCCTGCTAGGCCCAAGAAACTACGAATCTCTGTCGATGTCGTGGGCTGTCCCCACTCCCTCACCACGGATACTTTCCCCGAATCAACAGATATTCCCCGGTCGAAAATAATATGTCCCAAAAACTGGACCTCCTTCAGCCAAAACCCACATTTCTCGTACTTTGCATACAACTCGTTCTGATGAAGTGTCTGCAAAACTTGTCTCAAATGCTCGATGTGCTCCTCCTCTGTCTGGGAGTAAACCAAAATATCATCGATGAAGACAATGACAAACTGATCTAGGAAATCCCTGAACACTCTATTCATCAAGTCCATAAACACTGCTGGAGCGTTGGTCAAACCAAAAGGCATAACCCAAAATTTGTAAGAACCATATCTCGACAAGAATGCAGTCTTCGAGACATCCTCCTCCCTGATTCGCAACTGATGGTATCCTGATCTCAAATCAATCTTTGAAAAGAAAGAAGCTCCTCTCAACTGGTCGAATAACTCATCGATTCTAAGCAACGGATACTTATTCCGTATCGTGACCTTATTCAATTCTCGGTAGTCCACACACAATCTCAGTGAACCATCTCCCTTATTCACGAACAACACAGGGGCACCCCACGGTGAAGTACTCCTACAAATAAACCCCTGACCCAACAACTGCTCAATCTGATCCCGTAACTCCCTCATCTCAGCTGGAGCCATACGGTACGGTGTGCGTGCTATAGGTCTCGTATCTGGCAATAAGTCTATAACAAAGTCTATCTCTCGACTGGGGGGTAGGCCTGGTATCTCCTGAAACACATCAGAATACTCCTTGATAACTGGGATCGAATCTAAAGGAATCACAACCTCCTTAGAGGTATCCTCCTCTAGGTAATACAAAAGAGCGGTCGAGCCTCCCTCTGGGCGAGGCATCGCCACTACAAACATCTCTTGCCCCGGAATGGAAAAAATAATGCTCCCACCGAAGCAATCAATCATGTCTCTATAATCAGCGAGCCAATCCATACCGATAATCACATCGTGAACATGCATATCTAATACCAACATATCTGCAGGTAATACCAGACTACCAATCTCTACCCCTACTCCCCGGCATATAAAGAAAATAAGTGACCCACTCCCCAATGGTGAATCTACACACGGCATTGTGCTCTCTGCCGTCGCTAACAACCCTAAGGCTTTCACAAAATGTGTAGCTATAAAGCAATGCGTTGCCCCTGTATCAAACAAAACCCGACCCATAGTACCATGGATAGGAAACATACCCTTAATCGCGGGTGGTGCCTGCGGAGCTGCTGCCTGGTGGACGTTATAGACATGTCCATACTGTAACTATCCCTGCTGCACAGGAACTGCTGGAATGGCTGGAAGAGCTGGCACCTAGACTGGAGCTGGGAGGGCTAGTGGAAAAAGTGGCCTCTGTGGCTCATGTCGAGCACCCTGCTGCTGCTGTGGGGCCCTGACCCTATCAGGACAGTCCTGGCATTTATGGCCAGTCTTGCCACAAATAAAACACTTCCCCGGAAAGTTCCCCCCTCTCGGTCCCTGCTGCCCCCGGCCCTGGTGGTCGTTACCATTCCTCCACTGGCCCTGCTGAAACTGATGTTGACCATTCTGGCCCTGCTGGTTCTGATGGCCTTTCGGACCCTGATGGCCCTGCCGGAAACCTCCCTCTCCGTGCCTGAAGTTTCCTAACCTGAACCTCTTGTGATCCCCCTGCTGGGTACCCTGCTCGCCCTACCTCTGCCCCTGAACAGATTGTTCCCCACTGGCACCATTTCCTCCAGTCCTGCCCTGATGGCTAGACTCTCCCGATCGTTTTCCCTCAGCCATGTGAAAGCGGTGATCCTGGCAATGGAGCAATGCAGCGTTAACCACATCAGAATAAGTGGCTAACGAGAGGTTCCCTAACAAGTGCTGACGAATCCTCCATGTCAACCCGTCCATGAATTTCTGTATCTTCTTCTCCTCCGTCGGTATCTCATCCGGAATAATATTCAGAAGATCAGTAAATTCGGCCTCATACTCGGCCACAGTCTTACCCTCTTGCTTGAGGCTCATCAACTTTCTTCTCATTTTTGTGTGAACAGCGGATGGAAAGTACTTGCGGTCAAACCGCACCCAGAATTCCTGAATAGTGAGAGTATCCCTCTCCTCTACGGTGGTAATAGACTCCCACCACTACAGTGCTGACCCCACTAGTTTAAAAGTAGCTAGTATCTGCTTCTGGACATCTGTGCACTCATACATCCTCAAGTGTCACTGTATATCCTTCCTCCACTGACTCGAAACTACCACATCAGAGCTACCTGCGAACTTCGGAGGGTGTGCTTTCTAAAAAGCATCACGTACACGTTCCCAAGTAGACGGGAATGCATGATCCTGAACTAGCGCGGCTATCGGCGCCTGAGGTGGTGCCTGCTGAACTACAGCTAGTGCTGCATTTACCGCCTGAGCCACAATGGCTGCAACCTCAGCGGCATTCATCGTGCCCTGAGCTGGTGCGGGCTGTGGTTCTGGTGTCGCATCCCTGGGAACCCTTCGTGCACATCGTGGAGGCATCTAAAATAAGAATGAAGTTTATAAGTTCGCAGTTATAAACTTAAAATAGTTGAAGAACGTAGCATATACAAAAGAATACAGCAGTCCTAAAGTATAGGGCTCTACATCAAAGGAAGCCCAGCGAAAACATAATAAGCCATTCAGATCCTAAAGGACACTAGAACCTGATGCTCTGATACCACCTGTGACACCCCGACTAATTAAATACCGGGTAGCTACTCCTTTATTAAATTAATTCAAAATGCCAAGTTGGTTCAGTTAATAGCATCACTGTCGAAAACATTTTAATAATTACTAACCACCTAGTATTTAAAAGTAAGTGCCAAATTTTAAGTTAAGTCTGATTAACAAGCAGTAAAAGAATAATGGAAGAGTCAACATAATCCATTCACCATACGAAGTAATGAAATAACCAACAATAATACTAAAAAATCCGGAGGAAAACTCCTCACAATAATCCCAACAAATGGAAATAATACTACAAGTCTGAATCCTGAATAATTACATGCCAAAAGTCTGAATAACTGAAATAAATGTAAAGTCTCTAAAGAAATGAGCGACATGCCCTACAACTGATAACTGATAAATATCGAGTCAAAATCGATGAAGCGTCTACAAGCAAAGTCCTGTAACTTCCACAAACAGCTACAGCTCGTCACCTGAATGAGAATCCTATGCATGGTGTCCTTGTGGCTGGGCACCAAAAATGGTTTTTACAAAAATAGATTTGAAAGCAAATGGGTCAGAGCCCGAAAGTGGAAAACATTTTGAAAACAGCAAGTGTTTTAATAACATTAAAACATTAAATGCAAAATACATGTTAGGACGTGCACTCACATGAAATTCTCACCTCTCGACTACATGTGCACTCCTAACGTACATTACCCATCTAAATGACACATATATCTAACCCAAAACGTAATACATTCTACCTCTTACTACTCGATTCCCATATTACATTCTAACGTTACCAAAGAATAGAGGGCTTTACTTAAACTCAGATTCTCAATATATAATACATTTCACTATTGGTTAACCCGTTATGTTTTCTCAAAACAATACTATAATTTTATTCACATTATTAACATGAAAGTTCCCATTAATTAAGTGTATATTATTCACGTCATAAATATACAATACAAGCACCACGAGACTAGCTGCGGTGCACACATACTCTGCTATCCATCCCGGTACATCACGTACATAAGGATCACATATTCCGAATCTCTCAGGAATAGTTCACAGATAACAACATCACAAATAATGGAGGCGAACACAGTCACATCACATGGGTCACGCACATACCTGCGCTCCCACGATCAGCACACTTATTAACATCCCAATAAGTCCTTCTCTGACCTATGTTCATCGAGGTAACCAGTCTAAATCCGGGCAACACAAGGATTAGAGGGCCCTAAGCGAACGCAAACCTCCCGTGATAGCAAGTATGGTAGGTATGTCATACACATAAAATCAATACATATACTAAGTATGCACACGTCTTAGTAATCACCATAATATATTGGTACATATCTCTTCTCGTACTGACATATAATACTACACCATTTATATGTTCCCGGTTAATATAATTAATTAGGCCGTCAATAGCTCACATCGTAATAGACACTCACGTCCTACTTCATATTTTCCTTTAGGTTCAAACTACCCGTCTAGGTTTGACTCCTCATTATATCCCAAACATCCCAAATATATCAATTACTCATCAAGGAAAGGCTATCTCTACCTATACACAAGGTTACGGGGCACTCGGGATCAAAACAGGCTAAAAAGCCTAAACTATCAACTCGTTCGAGGTCTCGTTCGGACGAGACTTCGTTCGAACGAATTGAGTCTTCTAACGAGATCTCGTTCGAACGAAGTGGGATTTATAACGAGATCTCATTCGAACGGTCTTATCGAACGAACTTCACCCTTGTTAGAAGTCAATGGTCAACTCATTAGAAGCTCGTTCGAACGAGGTCGTTCGAACGACCTGAGCAGGTCTTCTAACGAGCAACCAGATTCGAGCCCAGATTTCTGAATTTCGTTTTTCCAACTTCTCTACACCTCAAATCTCATCCAACCATCAATCTAACAATTTTTTAAGGTTCCTAATCGTCCCTAAACATCCTTAGGTCACATATTAACATGTTTGGGGGTATTACTTCATCCTAACATCATTCAAATATCAAATCTCTACATATTTTCCCCAATTTCAAACACATGAACCCTAGAATTTATAAATCATCTAGAAGTCTAATAAAATCCATTTTTGGTTTCACACTAATTGCAATATCATCAGAATAATCATCAACTACCAATCTAAATGCAATTTCCTCATCAAGAATGTCATTTTTATTTCCAATTTAATGGGTTTTCATTAACTCCCAAGAACAAATCAGATTTTTAACAATTCCTACACATGGAAGAAACATTCTATATAAAAACGAAATTAAATCACTTGCCTTAATGGTAACTCTGGATTTGATGACGAATTTGATGAAAGGATCTCTCTCCTCTGCAGATTTCTCCTCTCCTCTCTTTCTACAAGCTTTCTTCTCCAAGGTTAATGGTGGCTAGGGTTTGTGCTTTAGAAATTTAGGAACAACTTACAATAACCTCCGTAGCTTATTTGGGTATTAGTGGCTTAGTGGGTTAATGCCTAATCAGATATTAATTCCCAATTTTCGTAGCTTTTAATTCCTCAAAATTCAAAATTACCAAACTACCCTTATACGTTGCCGGTATGGCCTAAAAATGCCCCGGGACCCAAACCAAACCCCCGGCTAGTGTTTTCTGACTATTTCGACCCTTACGGACGCGTTGACGCACTTAAAATGACCATACGGATAATAGAAATAAAATTCACTTTTTAATTATCATAATTATATACCATGACGCGACTGTCACACACGTCTCAACAAAATTTCCAAATTGCCGTATTTCAGTCTCACGACAAATTTCATAATTCTAAATTCATACATAATCATATATGCACATATAATCAAATACCAACTCGCATCTCGCTAGTATTTTTAATCCGAATTAATTTCCAATTAATACGCATTTAATTTAATTAATCCCATAAAATAATTAGATTAATTTCCAATTAATACGCATTTAATTTAATTAATCCCATAAAATAATTATAAAAAAATACGGGGTATTACAGTAATGCAAGTCTTTTCATGCAAATTGTTTTGACTGGTTGATGAAATTATGGAAGGATAGGGTGAAGGCCATGGGTTAGAATACAAAGAATAACCACATCGATCGATGTGTCCGAGCCTATGTTCCATTCATTATAGGGTGCCTTCTTTTTCCAAATAAGTTGGGGACCCGATTCCCAAAATATTACATTCACTCTTTGAAGAACGTGGGTGAATATCAGGATAAGAACTAGGGAGGTGCTTTCCTATCACACCTATATTGCCAGTTGGGGATCACATCCAGGGTAGACGTACGACAAGTTGCTGGATATCTACCTCTTCTAGTTGTAATGTGTATATATATACTTTATCATAATATATTTTGATTTGTCATATTCCTTTTCTAACTTAGCTTCATTGAAATAATTTAATTGATACGTAGGCATGGATACACGATCACTTCTATCTAAAGTGTAGTGTTCATAAGTCTAATTATACCACCACTGATACATCACGTATATTGCATTTATTACCCGTTAACTTATGCATTTTTAGCTCGCTCGGGTATCTTAATTACTATAAGTATTCTCATTAATCAGACAACCTATGTTTTGTGCACTAACATGTTATTTGAGGTATTATTGAGTGTTTGTAGGTGTTACGGTGCTTAGTGAGAAGTTACTTCACGTTTTGGTAAATTTTCGTAAAATTTCGCACATTCAGAGGCATTTTTGTAATTTCACACTTTGGGATTTTCGCTCGAAGTATTCATGGAAGTTGTATCTCTCGGGTTAAGTTTCACGTGTCCACGAATGGTTCTCAAATCGAATTCTGAATGAAGAAAACATGGACCTTTAATCGGAGAAGAATTTTAAGGAATTTAATAATTCCCTACATGTCCCTTTTCTCTTTTGCTAAGTTTTGCAGCAAACTTTGCACACAAATGACGATTTTGGGAGATAGCGCGGGTTTGTCTTTGGTTTTGGTTTCATCCAAAATTGGATATTTTGTCCAACATTAGTGCATGATTTTTTACCACACACGCTTATGGGTCAGTTGGCTCTAGTTCTCGGGATCGTAGAGTACCCATTTTTGGCATTTCCAAGCTTTGGCCATTAATGGTGGGTTTTGGTTTTTGGAATCCATGGAAGGTGGGTCTTGGATAAAGTTTGTATTGGGAAATAACATCAAGCTTGGTAGTTGTTCTTGTGCCATGCAGCAGCTCACACGCATTTTTCATGGAGATTCAATTTTTGCAGCAAGACATCACAAATGGCCTTGATTTTTTATTATTGTAATGGAGGAATTTTATGGGAGGTCTTAGTTGGCAGATTATTGAGATAATGGCCAAATTTTCCAGTGCCGAATCGATTCGGCCTCTACCGAATCGACTATCTAAGGGGCAGTGCTCAGGTCTCCTATTTCCGAATGGATTCGGACTCAGCCAAATCGATTCGGTCCCCTGTTTTGGCCGACTCTGTTTTGCTGCTATCCACTTTTTCTATTTTTTATTTTATTTTTCCTTTTTCTTTTATTGGTTTAAATGAAGACTTACCCCTTTTTTATTTTTCTTTATTTTTCATTTTTCTTTTATCTCTTAATGTAGCTTGCTATAAATGCAACACTTGGTGTATTTTTGTAGGAAGCTAGATCACTTATAATATCTCATTTTTCATTTTCTCTTAGTTTAGGAGCTAGGGTTAGTTTTATTTGGGGATTTTGTGGAGTGTTTCCCCTTTCCTCCATTTTTTTGTTTATCACCTATTTAATGTAAGTTCCTTCTTCTTCCTTGTCATCTCTCTTTATTTATGCTTTGTCCTTAATTTCCATGCTTAGTTAATTTGTATGCCTAGATAAGTTAGTTTAGTTTAATTATTTCTTATTTTAATCATTAATTAGTTGTTTTAATTAGATTAACCATGTGTAATGAGTAGTTAAATAGGGTTTGGATCGTGTGTCCGGCATTGATGAGCGTCGAGCTTCGAAATTAGGTTTTGTGTAAAATTGCATTTAATTGAAACCGCGTGTATTAAAATTGGAATACTATGCGTTTAACTCTCTTTGTCATGCAACGTTAGTGTTTAAAGTGATATTCCAAATTTAATCCATGTCTGACCATTTTCAGTTAAATGTTTTATCTCGTAATTTTGAGTTAAATTTCTTCTTGCGTGATGTTTATGATTTACTAAAAATTCTCGGTTAAATGTTTTCGAACCAAAATTCTAACTATTAGTTGTTTAACCCATGGCCGGGATGCGATCTCGTCTCTCGTTTTATTAATTCCCATTTAGCTTTAATTTCTTAGTTTTTTCCCTTTTCTTTTAAACCAACCTATCACCCTTTACATTTTTATTCTGGAAGTAATAAATCAATTAAAGTCTATCCAACACTCCCTGTGGATTTCTTAGGATAGCAGACTTACCACTATAGTTTTTCGTAAGTGTAGTTGTAGTTTTGGTTTTTACGTTGAGGCGGTGAACCGAAAATAATGACAACGCCCTTACACGAGCACACAGTTCATGCTTCATAAAAATGGCATCGTTGTCGGGGAGTGTTTAGTTTTAGATTGTAATTGTTTTATTATTTCATAGTATTTTTTCTTTTGTAATTTTATTCTTTTTTTTTTAACCTTTTTACAGGATTTTAACATTTGAGCGCTAAGAAACTTTGACTCTCAATTGCACACTTTCCTGTTGTTATTCTCCATCTACGAACAATTAGGTAACCATGTCCTATTTTTATAGTTTAGTCGGTTATTCTAATGATTCTTACTTTGGGATTGTTTTCAAGTTTTCCATTTTCAAGAATTTCATGAGATTGAAAGGTTTGAAAACATTTATCGGCATGAAAATCATTTTAGGGAGCTTGAGTTGGATGCATTATTCGAATCCAACGACCATTTTTATTCCGATACTTATGAATTTGAAGATGAGTTTCAATCAAATGAGGAATCCGAAGTTCTAGAGCCAAGGAAGCCTACTTTGGAAGAAACTTTACTTCTTTTGAACCAAAGTGTGGATAACAATATTGGTATTGGATTGAGACTCGATGCACTTTGCAATTAAATTGACTCTTTTGAGGAAATCAATGAGCAGGTGGAGACTTTTCTTTATCTCAAATTTTTAAAGGACATTTCATTGAAAATGAGTCTTTCTCCCCTAAAATTCAATCTCCTTTCGACTATGAGTTGATTCATATTGAATTTGGTTCATTACCATTTACATTTTTTGTTCTTGAATCATTAGAAGAACCGATTGATTCATATGCATCGATAGAAAATTTTGAAACTTCTACACCTTTTGTCGTAGAGGACTCTTTGTCGGACTTGTTTTACAAGATAGATTATATCCCCATGTGTGCATGACCTCCTATTCAATATGAATTTTTCTTATACCCCAAGTATACCTCTCCCCCTTATTATCCAACCCCCCCTTCGTTTCGCAAAAATTTATAATCGGCGATGGTTCATTTCTTATGCCTTACACATGCCTTCCGTTGTTCAAACGGAATTCATATCTTCTGGGAGGAATATTTTCTTTGGATGGTCCACCGTTGATCTTTCAAAGTCAAATCCCATTTTGGGTGGATCCTCAATTATTTAGACTTAAAGTCAAATCCCATTGGTGTATTTGTTTAAAAAGCTAGATCACTCATAATATCTCATTTTTCATTTTCTCTTAGTTTAGGAGCTGGGGTTAGTTTTATTTGCGAATTTTTGTGGAGTGTTTCCCCTCTCCTCCATTTTGTTGTGTTTCACCAATTTAATGTAAGTTCCTTCTTCTTCCTTGTCTTCTCTCTTTTTTATTCTTTGTCCTTAATTTCCATGTTTTGTTAATTTTTATGCCTAGATAAATTAGTTTAGTTTAATTATTTCTTGTTTTAATCATTAATTAGTTATTATAATTAGATTAACCATGTGCAGTGACTAGTTAAATAGGGTTTGGGTCGTGTGTCTGTCATTAATGGGCGAGAGCTCCGAAAATTAGGTTTTGTGTAAAATTTCATTTAATTGAAACCGCGTGTATTAATATTGGAATATTATGCATTTAACTTTCTTTGTCAGACAACGTTAGTGTTTAAAGCGATATTTCAAATTTATTCACCATGTGACCATTTTCGGTTAAATGTTTTATCTCGCAATTTTGAGTTAAATTTCTTCTTATGCGATATTTATAATTAACTAAAAATGCTTGGTTAAATGTTTTAGAACCCAAATTGTATTTATTAGTCGTTTAGACCATAGCGGGGATGCGATCCCGACTCTTGTTTTATTAATTCCCCCTTTAGCCTTAACTTCTTAATTTTTTTATTTTCTTTTAAACCAACCTATCACCTTTTACATTTTTATTCTTGAAGTAATAAGTCAATTAAAGTCTATCCAACACTCCTTGTGGATTTCTTACAATACCCGAATTACCACTATACTTGTTTCACAAGTGTAGTTGTAGTTTAGATTTTTTCATTGAGGTAACGAACTAAAAATAACAAGAGTGCCCTTACGCGAGCACACGGTTCGCGCTCGATCGAGCTATGAAGTTGTAGATGGAAGGCGTAAATGGTTACGGGTGACTTAAAAGAGAAATTGCTTTCTATAAGGGAGACGTTTGATTATTTTAATGTTCATGATGTGAGTATCACTACTAATTTTTACTTAATTGATATGTTTATAATGAAGTTTACTGTTTACTGACATGATGATTCAAAATGTAGGTTGTATGGGATCCATGCAAAGATAATGTTGAGGCCTTTCCATTCTAGGAGATATCGTGGTACATCGGTATTCTCATATGCTATGACATTGTCAAGCCACACTATCCTCTAAGAGTGATTTGTAAAGCCGGTAGGGTCCAAACTATTCCACATCTTCCCATATACCCGATTAAAGAAAAGAGGGATAAGACAAAACTTAGGTACAAGGTGGCTTATGTCAATGAGATCTGGTACTAGGCGAACTGGGTTGACTATGTCCTCATTGATTCTAGACAATCTACACCCGTACGCAACTACCCTTGGGAGTGTGTTGAAGTGTACTTTGTGTGGTACAATGATAGATCCCATCCCTTAGTCTACAAATCACCGAAAGGGTGGACGCTATGAAAAAATAGGTATAATACCTCACATCAACATTTAAGGTTTGTTAACATGAGTTCGTAGTATAAATTACATTTCTTGTGGAAACATGGACAAGATTCATGTGTCTACGTAGCCATTCATCTCTTGGAAGAGGCGCTTAAATACCTAAGTGATAATCCCTCGGTCGAAGATTATCGAGCTCTCTTTGATGCTTCTCGTTTAGCCCTCTTAGAGGCTAAAGGTGATCATGGTAGAAAAGGAACGAGGAAAGATAGCAATGAATGGGACCCGGAGTGACGAGCGAAATGTCGATTTGACCCTCACACGCAATGTGTGCCTACCACTTCAAGGAAAAGCTCGGGCAAAATGTGACAACCAAGAAATAAATATTAATGTTGGTTGTTTGTATTTTTTATGGATAAATTATTTGTGGTTAGTTGTTTGGTTGGTTGTAGAAGATAATTATTAGTTTGTTGTAGTTAACAATTTGGGGTTGGTGGTTTGTTGTACTAAACACTTATCACAACTTTGTTAATTAGTAAACAAATTTTGTTTTATCACTAAATATTTATACTATATTTGTTTAATTAGAAAATGGTTTCCTTTGAAATTACATTGATTTCACTACACGGTTTCCATGACCAATGATGACCGTAATAAGTGGTCCACGGCCACACATAATCGTTATTTTCTTCACACAACCATAGACAACCGTGGTAAACCCTTAGAAAATTATCCAAAAGCACTTGATGATTTTAACAGCCATAGAAGATCGTGGTGATCTTCCCATTGCTAGCTTTGACCGTGATGTTTCATTCACGATTAAAGAAAACGATATAAATGCCTTTGAAAATTATACAAAGTCACTGTATGGTTGCCATGACCAATGATGATCATAGTACGTGGTCCATGTCCATACATAATCGTTAATGTCATGACACAGACATAGAAAACTGTGGTAAACCCTTAGAAAATTATCCAAACCCACTGGATGATTTTAACGGCCATAGAAGACCGAGGTGATCTTTACACGACCAACTTTGACCATGGTGTTTCATTCACGGCTAAAGAAAATAGTAGAAATAACTTTGAAAATTATACAAAGTCACTACATGGTTTCCATGATCAATGATGACCATAATAAGTGGTCCACGACTGCACATACCCATTATTTTCTTAACACGGATATAGATAACTGTGGTAAACCCTTAGAAATTTATCCAAACCCACTAGATGATTTTAACGGCCATAGAAGACCATGGTGATCTCACATGGACAACTTTGATCGTGGTGTTTCATTTGAGGATAAAGAAAACCATGGAAATGCCTTTGAAAATTATGCAAACCCATTGCATGGTTTCCACGACCATTGATGACTGTAATAAGTGGTCCACGACCACACATAACCGTCAATGTCATGAAACGGCCATAAACAACCGTGGTATACATTAAGAAAATTATCCAAATCCACAGGATGATTTTAATGGTCCTAAAAGACCGTGGTGATCTTCACACGACCAGCTTTGACCATGTTGTTTTCCTCACGGCAAACGAAAGCCATAGAAATTCCTTTGAAAATTGTTTTAAAGTCACTAGATGATTAAATGTAGTATTCCCTAATTTAATCATAAGTATAACATATAGTTTATCCTTAAAGGTGTTATATATGGTGTATCCAATATTTATATCCAACATAATTAAAGGTGTATCAAATGTTCATATCCAATATTCAAATCAAACATGATTATTCATCCAACATTAATATCCAATACTCAAAGAAAACATTCATATCCGACATGTAAATAAAAGGAGACATTTGGGGTTTCGACATTTCATATACAACACAATTGTTTGTAATAATCATTCACAAAAATATAGTACCCAATGAATCATTGTGCTTTACATATAATGTTACAATTTCTTTACATGTCATGTTACAAAAAATTACAATTTCCCACCCCGTCGCTCATGATTTAGTTAAATCATCTTTATCATACGCTTCGATCAAAATCGGTTCATCCCTTGTCGCTACATCTTTCAGACACAATACCTGGAATATATATCGATGTTGTTTGAATATATCTTTAGTGAATCGATAAATGCCTTTTACTTCCAATTTGATGCAATGGGGGGTATGGGAGAAAACCGGGTTCACTACATGGTCATACAATGATAATTAGATATATTCAGTAAGAAAATAATATTGTTATCCTCCTGAATGGGTTTTGACCCTCATCAAACGACACAAAAGTTAGGCATTGTATATTCGATATCAAGACTACCATTACTTTCATCATATTCGTCGCTAGACAACCAAAATTAGGCATTATGAACCAATAACTCATCGTGATGGAATGCTTGAACATGTTCAATAAAACTTCATAATCATCAATGGTATATGATTTCATGATAGAATCATAGAATTCCTTCTCCTAACGTAGCTCAGTTAACATTTGAGTATGTATAGCATGAGTGACTAAGAGATTCCCAAATACCCTTCCCCCAGGGCAAGGCGGTGAAGCCAAAATTACACCATCCCATATAAACTCACATATGTCCTCCATAAAAAATTGGAAGAAGTTCGGTACGTGCTTCATATATAGCTTCTTGTAGGTGGACCACAACTCTAGTTTCTTAGCTGTATAAGGTGGCCTCGCATCTAACTTCTTGCCACAAAGTTCAATCATACTTGGAGGATCCTTTTACCCCACACATGGGATTATCTTGGTAGATGTATTTTTTGACAAGACCTTGGGTCTCCCCTTGGCCTTAACTGAAGTGGAATCCATCAACCGTGTGCAAGATGGTTGAGCAATCTCCATTAGTTTTACTTGCATCAGTGTGGTTTCCCCCGATTTATTCCACCTTTTCTTTAGAAAAATCATCTCGGGTGTATAATCAAGATTACGATACATTGGGACATAGGAGACTATAGAAAGATTCTTCGAATGACCATTAACACCCACGTTGGAATGGCATCACTCGTCTTCTCCCATCCAACCAATTCACAAGTGCACGAAAGACCATAGATTGTATGGATTTTGTACCCGCATGCAATATCCGTTAATTGAATATTACCCACAAATCCAAATAAAATTGTCCTCATACAATCTATCTCCCCTAGAATAAAATCATGAGTAATGTGTGAGGCTCGTTCACGTATCTCTCGTAGCAATGGTTCAGTGTGCGTGTGCTTTGTTAATTGCAATGACTTTTCGAATTCCAATGTAATTTGAGTCTCTTGAAATTCAAGTAGTGAATCATTCCATTTCCACACCTTGGCAAATGCCCCCTTAGAGCTAAGAAAATACTTTTTCAACTGTGCATGGGTTCCCTCGTCCCTATTTGTGGCGCGGTTCCCCCGATGTTGAATCTTATTCGTCCATGGATGGGCATAAATGAAACGGTAAGGCAACCACATATTTTCAAGGTACGCGGTCATATAAGGACATTTATGCTTCCAAGTTGAAAGAAAACGTGATCATGCTCTATCATATTCCACATGCATTTCTGATCGGACCACCCCAATCCACCCCGACATTAAGGACTTTTTATTCGGGTCTTTTAATCCATCTTTCAAACAAATTGCTTCAATATTCTTATGGACATGGAATAAATATAATAGAAGTTTCACACTTGGAAAGACTTGTCCTACTTCATTCATGCATGACAATTATCTACCGGACATGATGACCCTAGGAAAATCTTCTGGCTCATAGAGAGTTCTCAAGTGTTTCAATGCCCATTGAAAATTATCCCCCTTACCACTCTTTAAAAATTCAAATGCAATAAAAAATGATTACCCTGTAGAGGTGACCCTAATCATCTCAAACAAAGTCATGTTGTATCTATTTTCTTTGTAAGTACAATCAATCACCAGAACAGAAGGGAAGCACTTGGGAAGTAACTTGGAGGTCGGATATGCAAAAAATATGTCTTCGGCGGTGTCATTTTTCTCATGATGTTGATGCCAATACACATAATGTTTTTTGGAAAGAAAATGCATGAGTTATTGCATTGCGTTCCTCTTGGCATGCTCCCCTACTCTCATCTTGTGTTTCACGTTGTACACGGTTCTCACGGAGGAGCAATTGTAAGGATTCATTTGTTTCAATAAGTGAAGCACCTTCTTCGGACGAATATTATTAGAAGATAACTCCTTTGTCACATTCCATTCCTCCTCATTTAACCATTCGATATATGGGTGTCCAACTAAAGAATTGGAGACCTCTTGATTATGTAGACCGCATAAAACTTTTACACCCCACTTACCATCTTCCATCGGGACACCTTTAAGTCAATATGGATAATCACACTTGCGGCTGCCAATATTATGCTTTCTCTTATTTATTTTTTCCTCCTCCTTTTCCCCTCTATGCAATGAGATTATTTCACATATAAGAATTATACATGTCTTTCTTATTTTTTTCTACTTCACGAATTTAAGTATAATCACAATAGCTTTCAATTTTAAACCAATCATCTGGAACCATTCTACCATTTTACTTCTACTCACAAATACCTGTGAAGATTGAAAATAAATAATTAGCCATTGTGTGTATATGACTAAAATCTACAACTTAAAAATGACTAAGGAAAAAACCAACCACTTCGGTAGAAAATTCGGAGGTATGATCCTGACAAATGAAACTATGAGAAGATCCCGTATCCATATATATATCCTAAATTGAAGAAAATATTTAACACTAATAACACATAATGCAATATTCACCGGATATCTTAGGACTTTCGGGGAAACTTACCATGGGTATAGTTAAGTCTGGAAATTCGTCCCCTCATGCACTTCTACAAAATATTGTTCAATAGAAGATTGATCATGCGTAGCACTTGGTACGAGAAGGTTATCAATCTCCCTACATGGTGTACCCGATGATGATCCATCATTACAAGTCTCACTAGCACTTGGTACGACAAGGTTATCAATCTCCCCCCAATCAATTAAGTTTATTATTGAGTCATCTAAATACAATTTTAGATAATAATAAATTGAGTTTGATATTAAGTTAACCTAGAGGTAAACCGTGAATAAGGAGATCCCGACCAAGATAAGTCGTGATATGTATGTATTAACGACTGAGGTAAACTATAAATTTTTATAAGGACAATGGTTAACTGTGAAACCCACAATTCATGGCTATGATAAACCATAAACTTGGAGATCACGGCCACATATGGTCGTGACATGACATCGTCTCCGGTTACGGAAGATCATGGGAAGACATATCAGTTTTTTTTTAAACTTTTTCTGGTGCTTATTTTCTTAGATTTCGTAGTGTTTAATGATTGTATACAATGTATGTAAGTATTTAGTACCCTAAATGAGTCCAATGTTGGAGTGAAATCTAAACTTTGAGCATCCTTTGTGTCTTTAGTTTTTTTCATCATCCATGGTCATTCTTGTTGTTGTTAAACTACAAAAAATGCAGAACACAATCACACAAACTATCCTAAACTTAACGTAGATGATATAAACGGGATTTGATTAAGAAAAGCAAGGTTAAGTTTTGAGGGTTTCAACCATGCAAATGGGTTTCATGGCTTGGGTTTGAATTTTTTTGGGTGTTGAATAGTTAGAGGTTAAAATTAGTGTTATTATGTTAAAGGGTATTTTGGTTATTTTAATAAGATTATAAGTGTTAAATTTGTGGTGTTTGATGGTAGAAAAAGTTTTTTTTTATTTTGTGATGTTTTAAAGAATATTTTGGGGTGGGAATATCACCACCCATTTGATAATCTTATCTATCATATGATTATTCTGATGTATAAGGCATGCCGAATTTTAAATATGTTATCAGAAGTGAAAAATTGGCAAGTGGGGTTGGTATATGGTGACATGACAAACTATACAAGTTATTACGGATGGATTTTTTGAATCGTGTCCTGTTGTACATCATTAAATTCTCAATTAATTTTGTGATGGATATTTTAAGTACTTCTGTTGTACATGATTTTGTTATATTGTATATTTGTTGCTTTGCTAAATATATGTTTATGTATCTGTGTACATTGTTGATGTCTAAAAATAGAGTGGCTCCAAATTTATTATCATTGATAAAATAAAGATAACCAAGAAAAATAAACACACAATAAACAAGGTTTTTAAAGTGGTTCAACTATGAGAAAATCCTACATCCACTATTTTTATTATTTCTAGTGGTTATAATAGCTCAGAGTTGAGTATGTTTATACCTTATTGAATCATCCCCATGGACTAAAGGAGATCATGTATTTATAGTTATTAGGAACCTAAGAGATGGAATGTCTTTATATATTCAGGTATTTACATTTGTATACAATAAATAAGATTGCTGATATTCACAGGTATGTGTACAAAAGTTGTTAGTTATTCCACTCGAGTGGCTCTTGGTATTCTTGACGGTTCGTATTCTTGAAGTTGATCGGCTCGTTGGCCGACTAAGTGTCTCTAGTCCCAACCAAGAAAATATGTACTATGAGGATAGACACATTGGAGGATAGGTGTCCATCTCTAATTGATCCACGTAGATGAATAATTTTCATATACAACAAAAGCCTCCAATGCTCCATGCTTGATGATTGATCGAAAGCATGGAGTATATGTTCCAAAATCTTGATTGACATGCGTTCCTACACTCTAATTATGAATCTATGTATAAATCCGTAAGTGCGGGTTGGGGTTTGATAAGAAGCTATAAAAAAATCACATATGCCTTGAAGAAGAAGGAAATTATGCTAAACAAAGAAGCCAAAACTTCGCGGGAGATTACTGCTCTCATGAAAAAGGAAAATAATGTCTTAAGGAATGATCTGGAAAGTCTAAATAAGACCTCTAACATTGGTCCTAATGAAGCTTCATGTTTTCTTGAATTAGAGAATGCCAGACTACCAGAGGAGATGGAAAACATAAAGAAGATAAAAACCATGTCTAGGCAATCCTCTAGGCAGGTAGTGGTAGTGGTTGCTTCGACAATTGTATATAAAAAGAGAACTAAGAAGAACTTGGCCAACCAAGCATATTTATTATAGGAGAAGGATAAAGTCATTAAAAACCTCCAAGAAAGGGTAAACAGACTAACTTTTCATTTCTATAAACAACCTAAGGCTGTCCAGATGGATGGATATGATGAAGCTTTAACTCAACTGGATGATCACATAGAGTAAACTCGCCGGGAAGGATAGAAATGGTGTTGGTTGAACTTGCAAGGGCTATTAAAGATACATGGAAAAATGATTTAGGGTACTGGTATGATCCAGGTATATTGGATTACCCTGATCCCCCTTCAAGGTTTATGTCAACTGGATTCCGACTGATGACATTCCTTAGAGATTGGTGATAAAATGTATAAGAGATTATGGCCTTCAAGGAGAATATGAATATGTCCCCCCTGTTAGATAGGCCAAGTAGTAAAAAATGTAATAGGCCAAGAGATTTTAGAGCTACAATATTGCCTAGCACTCTGGATGATCCTCCTGTTGGGATGAGTAAATCTTAAGGATAACATCTAGTAGAATAGACTTATATTCCTTGCTTTATTATTTTTTCATTATAACACAAATTGTGTTGGGAATAAAATAGACTTTGATTTTTTTAATATGTATGTTTGTTAATACATTTCAGTCTTTATTTAATCTTGTGATTAGTTAATCAGCTTACCAACTAGGTAACCTGCTTAAATGACAAGTGTTTGGTTTAATGTTGAACCTAATTTATAATGTGTTACATTATACTAATGCACTTAGTTACAATTGTAAGTAGTTTTGCTGAGGTAAGTGTTTGAATCAGTTATCAGTGGCGAACAAGTGTGTTAGGAAAGTATATTTATGTGTTTCACCCAGTCATGTAAAAATTATTATGTTTAACGTTAAGTCAAACATGAAGCTTTACTACATTCTTGTTCTTGACTTGTCAAAGAAGAAATCATACATGAATTCTAAAGGAAATTGCTAAACTTGAAAAGGTTTGACTTTTTTTAAGTTGGTAAAGTTTGTTAATGGTGGAACCGTACCCTGAAAAAACACATAAAAATGAATCATAATTGTTAAAAACTCACAGCTTCAATGATTACATCAAATCAAAATTACTGATAATATTTTGGAGATGGTCGGCATTCCATGGATTCTTAAATTATTCCCCTTTAAGTGTTTCTAGGCGATAGGTGCCTAGTCGAACGACTGCCGAGATATGAGAAGGACCGTCCCTTGACTCCTACTTGTTGCCCTTCTGAATCACCTTCTTATGGACATTATCTCTCTATTTTAGGTTGGTTATTGAATATTGAATGTTGCTTGATATATATATTGTTTGGACATATTAAAATTTGCTATAACAGGTACAAATATACTGCTGGACAGTGGCAGTGGCCATACTGCCCACTAATGTTTTTGTAAATCTTCCCAGATTTGTCACGAACTTTGACCGTGATAAGTCCGTGACAAAGAAAACTTGTCACAAATATGTCCCGGTCAGAGTTCGTGATAATTTTTTATTTGTTACAAACTTTGACCGTAACAAGGTTAACCCTTTATCACGGAATTATCACGATTAAAGTATGTGATAAACTTATCATGATCAAAGTCTGTGATAAGTCTGTGATATATCTAACATACTTTTCAAAGTATTTGATCGTGACAAGTATGTATGTCACCCCTAAACTTGTCACTATTAAAGATCGTGACAAGTTGGAAATTTCGGTGTAGTGTCCTTTGTTGATAACCAGCCATTTGCTTTGCATCCATCTCTCTGACCTCTTCAATCATGTATAAATTCAATATCCTCATAAGATCACTCTTAATGGAGTTAAAATTCCACACTTTATGAGTCGACAGACCTATTTTAGTTGGTACCACGACCTCATTATCAAAAGTAAGCATGTATGGAGTCTCTCATGTTGTCATTCTCGACTTAGTCCTATAAGCCCAAATGACATTATTCAGCTCATTGATCCAGTTCTGCTTAACATCATCTAAAATTATTTTCAACCCATCAAGAAAAGTTTACTAGTGATCAATGTCTGACTATTACATTGTGGATGTCCAGGTGCTGAATGAAGTTTCTGAATCTTAGATCGGATGCAATATCCCTCAAACTCATCATTCTCAAAATGAGTACCATAATCAGTGATGAAAGAATAAGGCCTCCCATAGCTACATATGATCTTCTTCCTTATGAACTGAAAGACTCCCTGATAAGGCATATCAATCAAGGGCTCAGCCTCCACCCATTAGGTGAAGTAATCTACCATTACAACCAAATATTTGAACCTTCATTTGGTGGTTGGAAATGGTCCCCCAAATAAAAAATTTCTAAGGAGAGGTGGTCGGATTTAGGGTAGCCCCGATCTTCTATGAATAGTTACGTACTTATGGCACTTATCACAGTTCTTGGTGAAAGAAATGTAATCTACCTTCATCGTCGACCAGTAGTAGCCTTGCATTGCTATTCTTTATTGAAATGATCGGTCGACTGAATGAACTCCACATAATGCGTCATGCACCTCCTTGATCAAGTTATGTAATCTGAGTTGATGAACACATCGAAGTAAGGAGGCGGTGTATCCCCTTTAATACAAAATGTCTTTCTCTAGAATATAACATATTTCTTTGTATCATAGCTTTTTGGCTTCTCTTTGGTTATATAGCAGCACTCTTTTGTCAATATAGTATTTGATTAGATCCATCTAGTAAGGTCCCAATTCCACCGAGATAACTTTAACAACTTCCACATCGATATTTTTTTTATGTTAGGATATCTACTTGAATGGTTCGTCTAAGTTCTATCTGAGTTGATGATGCTTGCCGAGCAAGTACAACTGCTCGGGCATTCTCTATTCTAGGGATCCCAAGCATCTTAATTGAAGTAAATAGAGAGATAACATCCATATATTTCTTCAAATACCTTATCATAAGTTCTCCTTTAACTCCATATACGTGAAGCATTTGATTGATAAGAGTTAAGAATCACTGTATTCTATCACTTACTCGACACCCAGTGATAAACCTAGTTCTAAACTTGTAATAAATGCCTCGTAATCGGCCTCATTATTAGAAGATTGTAATTAAAATCATAAAGTGTAGTCCATGTCTATATCATCTGGAGTGTTGATGAAAAGTCATGCTCCGCTGCTAGTGGAGCATAAAGATCCATCCATAAATAATTTCCAAACTGGAATGTCGTTGAAGTCTTCTTATGATAATACTCCATGTCTGAATATCTTTTTGCTATGTTCAGCTAATCACTGAGATTTTTCTTGAGAAGATGATGTTTCCAGATATTTGGTGACAATTTCAATTTTCTTTTGAGTTGAGCTCTCCTCCGAAGGAGTATACTCGGTAGGTAAGCTTGGATTATTTGTCACCTCTAGGTATATGAATTTTGTAATGAAATCTGGTACTGCTTACCCTTTCAATGTAGTCCTTACCTCATAGACAATATCATATTCCCCTAATTTAACTACCCAGGACATCAAAATTCCGGACTTTTCTGGTTTGTGAAATCTTGCCGCAAAGGCAAATTAGTGTACATGACAATTAGGGTTGGCAATTTTTGACACGAAAACCTGTTTATGGTAATAATCCAAAATGATCCAAAAATGACACGATTAGCTTGTATAGATTTAAAAATACCTAAAACATATACTCAAATAAAAATCGACATGACCCGAAAAGCACATTACTAACCCGAATTTCCACCCTTAACCACAATAGTATGGACCTAGAAATATTGTCCCATTCTACTGGAGACTTAAAATAAGTGCAAGTGATAGCTTTTTTAAGTGTGGATACCTAATTTTGTTCCTCATAATTCTTTACCGGTGTAGTAAATAGACTTATGAACTCCTCCTTCTAGTCGGATCAAAGTCGAACTAAGAACTGACTCTAAGACACCCAAGTACAACACTAACCTTTCCCCCTAAACTGATCAGGAGAGCAATGGTGGGGATCCCCGATATTTCTTCAACTCCAGTAAAGATTTCTCACATTCATTGTTCCACTCAAAGGTCTTTTTGAGAACCTTGAAAAATGGAAGACGCTTGTTTGTTTCTCAAGACAGAAAACGATTGAGAGTTGCTACTCTTCCAATCAGTTTTTGCACGTCTTTTTCGAATGTGGGAGTTTTTACTACTCTTGTCCGGATTGGCTTCAATTCCCCGCTAGTTCCCAATATATCGCAAGAACATTCCTTCTTGTACCTCAAATATACACTTGGTGAGGTGAAGTTTCATTTGGTGCTTCTCCAATTGGTCAAACGTGTGACACCCCGCCAAATTAAATTTCGGGTTATCAGTCCTTTATTTAATTAAATCTAGGTGAGTAGTTGGTTCATTCTTAGCATCACTATCGCAAAATATATTTTTTTCAATTTAAACACCCTAAAATAATTAAGCTAAGTGTCAAAACAATTTATAATTTTATTTATTTATTAAATTACGTATTGAAAACTTTTTTTATAACTCAATATGGATAATACACGAGATAATTTAAAACATCCATGCAAAAGAAGATGTCAACTAGATTACTCAAACCAAGAAAATATCCACAACTTAAACCGACATGACAAGAGAAAAAAATCCCACATAAGTGCTGAATACTGGAATCATAAATGAATACTGAAATCTCTAATAAGTCAAAACAGGAAAATAGGAAATAAGCGACACATGCCTTGTCTACTGATGAACTAAAACATGAACGGAATCAAAAGTGAGGTCGTCTACTACAAAGACCTGCAACTCCCACATAAGTTGTAGCATGTCCAATCCAAGAAGACTACGCCTGGCGCCTTTGTGGATGCGCACCTATAATATATATATATATATATATATATATATACTTGTATATGCCCGATCCTGAAGGCACAACGAAAATTTTCCAAGATACGTAATCGCAAAATGGCAAAAAATGTCAAAGTACGTTAAACAACAAAAAATTTCAAAGTACGTAATCGGAAAACGAAAAAAAAATCAAAGTACGCAATTGCAAAACGGAAAAAATTTCATTCCCCAACAAAATATAGTGTAGTCTAAAGTATACAAATATGTAAACAATTTACGTTAATTTTTTACAACACAAATGTGAACAATTTAGAAAATTTGGACAGATTTTCCTTTATTTATAGGACTATCCACCTTGTTCAAAAATAAAAATAGTCCACAATAAAGATAGTAATAGTCCACCTTGGACCTCTCATAAACATCATAGCCATCAAATACAAATTGAAACATCTTACAAAAAAAATCATCAATTCAATACAATTCATTAAATATACAATATTCATCAACCGGATTCACATTGTACCTAAAATAAACAAAATGACAATTTTTTAAAAACATTGGACATAACCTCCTTTATTTATTGGACTATCCACCCTGCTCGAAGGACAACAACAATTCCAACAATATTCAAAGAGCCCAAAAATAATTCACAACAATAATAGTTCCAACAATGTTTGCCAATTGTATAGTCTGAATAAGTGCTTTAACTTGATCTTGTAAATATAGAAAGGCAAATGAAGTTAACAAAGGCGTTGGGGGCTGCTGGCCTAGGCGTGCTCCTATTCACTGCTGGGATGATGGTGTGGGACATATTTTCATCTGACCACATCCTTCAAACAGTAACACGTGATGTTGTAGTGACTAAAGTGTCAGTTGGTGGTGCGATAGTCGGAGAGGTTGTTAGAGCTTCCTTGTCGATGTCGCAAACATTAAATACTAAATTAAATCATCATATGAGACATAACAAACATTAAATATTAATCATGTAAATTAACAATTGAGTATTTAATAATTTAGCATTAAATATTGTAGTTCAAACACCAAACATAATAAATTTAAAATCGTGTCATATAAAAACTCAAAAACGTAATCTCATTACGATGGATAAAGAGAAGATACATTTAGTATTTAATAATTTAGCGATATAGCTGCGAAATTATTTTCTTACTCAGCAGTTTTTTTCTTGCTTGCTGGTATGACTATAACAATCCACCTTGAAGAGGTAATCCCCTGTTATAATAAATAATTTTTATGTACAAGAAAAACAAAATGACAGAAAAAATAATTACTTTACATACACATTTAGCCTACATCTCCCACCTCATTGGCTACCACCATAGCCTCGGTAGCAGTAGTCGGACCCTCTACCTCAGCATGAAGTTGGTTTAAATCATCTATGCTCTTAGGGCCTCCTAAGTCGAACTTGAGAATGAATTTGATGGTCTACCTGAGAATGAATCATCTATGTAGTTGAAACTGTTACTTCACAACTTCTACTTACGAACGAATTGTATGGTCTACTTTAGTCTTCATTTTAGCTATTTCCTTCTCCTCCTTGTACTTCGTCCACTTCTGATCAAAATCATAGATCTGTAAAAGACGATAAACAGACATGCGTACAATACATGTAATGATAAAACCCCACCATGCCAATGTTCCTCAAAAGCTTATTAAACCTGTCTACTAACATTTTTCAAAATAAAATGGAACAAATTTCGATTATGATAGAGAACTACTTGTCTGGTCAAGATGGAAAATTCCAAAACAAAATATTAGAGAACTACCATTTTTCATCTCCGAAGTGTTCATTTATAAAAGATTCATAAGCTAAGGGTTGGAAATAACTGTTCAGTCAACCTTCGCCGAATAATTCAGACAGGTGAAAAATAGATCAAAGAGATGAAAAATACCCGAAAAGCGTCAACACCAATCGAGCTCTATGATCTCAGGACAAAAAATGTTAGACTGCCTTCACAGCGCCTGAGTTCAGACGCGACGAAGGTTGGCTTAACATGGAGGCTCTCGGTGACACCCTCGCTCAACGAAGAACGTATCTTGTGCTCTGGGGAAAACTCTGACCTGTATTGGAGATATATTAGTCGTTAAGGAAGGTAAATTCCATGTAAAAGAAACACATCAAGAGAAATACCAATACGAAAGATTAAGTACATGTGCTAGGACCAAGAGTTGAGTTATTTGTCTTTAATTGCTTCATATACATAGCTGTAAGGACACAAATTTCCAATTGAGTCCCTTGTTGTTTTGGATCAATTCTGAAAAAAAATGTTTGAGTAATAGGATAGAGTTCTTGACCATCATTCAAGCCTATAGCATACTAAAGTTGAAGACGTAGCGGCCAAGATTATAAAGCTTCATCAAATACCGAGTTTATTATGCCTCGTTTCCACGCCAACAACATTTGTTCCGGTTACTCCTAAGGTATGAATGCACTACATATTTACATAGGAGCTTGGAACAATTAGTATTGGGTGTAAGTTTTGTTTAAACTGTTGTTTATTTTTCAGAAAGTTTCTTTAAAACTTTAAAATAAAATTTCTGGGCAAAAATTGAATCTTTCAACATTCTGAAAAGTCATTCGATATTGTCGTTCGAACGACTTTTTCGTTCGAATGGGATTTGCCAACGATCTTGCCTCTAGAACTTCGCTCGATATTATCGTTCGAACGAGTTGGTGTGTTCAAACGAGAATGCCGTTCGAACGAGATTGGCAATAAGATTTCCCATCAAGCCACTGGAACTTCATTAGAAGGGTCGTTGGAATGAAAATCTCGTTCGAACGAGATTTCTGGTAGGAAATTAAAATGGTAGTTTTTCCCACTACTCTTCCCTACTAACTTTTGATTGACTTATGTAGTGCGGGAACCAACTATTTTGAATTAACTTTTTCATACCCTTCCATATCCAAGAGAGAGTTTGAGAGAAAAATTAAAAGAAGAAAAAGTTCATGTTTGAGTGTTCATTTTTCAAAGAAAACACTTTAAAACACTTATGTTTTACACCCATAGTTTATTTATTCCAAGCTTCCATATAAATATCTTGCTTGGAGTGTTTGGCACCGGTTTATCTCTACACCTTGAAGAAGAGAAGTTTGGGTTTACTTCTATATCCCTCAAAGAAGAATTTTGTTGTTTTACTGTGGCATTCTCACATGGTGAAAGGAACCATGTGTGGTTGACAGTGTACCTAAAGTCTCATTGGTGAATTCCAAGATTCCGGTGGAGCTCCAGTGTTGTCGACCAGGCAGAGGTATTTACAAGAAGATGCGTCAAATCTTGAAAGGGGTCGAGTTGAGGAACTAAGTCATCTATCTTGTAATTGTAAAACCATACTTAGTGGACTTAAGGCTAGGGTCGTCCGAGGGTTTTTCCCGTTGTGGGTTTTTCCA
Organism: Sambucus nigra; assembly: GCA_949130495.1. Lineage (NCBI taxonomy): Eukaryota > Viridiplantae > Streptophyta > Magnoliopsida > Dipsacales > Adoxaceae > Sambucus > Sambucus nigra. Next base: position 299,552,458 of record OX422207.1, on the reverse strand, counting down.
TGTACATCGCGACTTAGTGGTTACTTTTTTATTTTATCTTTCGCAAAAATTCACAATAGATGCATGCTTAGGTAAAAAGACAAATTTTGGTTTAAATCACTACTTGTGTAGTTTGGAAGGACTTGGGTTAAATTCGTTTAAGTGAAAAATGTATTTGTTGTCTAATTTAATTTCACTTTGAACTTGTTTAATTTTAATTTGAAAGAAATTAAAATTTAGTGTGTGTGTGTGTGTGTGTGTGTGTGTGTGTGTGTGTGTGTGTGTGTGTGTTTAATTGAACCATCTCGCTTCCGCATCGTTAAAAGGAAATTGAAATTATTTTTTGTGTAAAATCTAAAATTTGGGGGCCTCATTTTCCAACAATAGCGCATAACAAACATAAATGCATGCAACTCCATAAATAAATAGAAAATAAGAAAACTAACATAGTGTCTTTCATTTCTAAAACTATCATCAATCCAAACCCCACGGACGTACTGCAATCCTTAAACCCAAACTAATGTTATTTAGATAATTACATTTATATAAACCCACAGAGACAAAATAGTTAAGAAAACATAATTAAATTTATATACCATGTCTGTAACTAATGTTATTTAGATACATTTAAATAAGTTATATTGACATGCATATGAGTCGCGTATGACAAACTATAATGTCAATTTTAAACAAACCAAAATGATGTAGTGCATAAGTTCCATGTATTTGGGGTACAATATGTAAGGTGTAAATAAACATCGCCCTAAAGGGTGTGATATGGTAAAATGAACATGTAACGGATATATGAGTGAGATCCATAATCATGGATAATTGTATCTCCATAAGATACTAACCTCAAAATAAGCTCGATCATTATTGACGCCACTAATAGTATCTCTACACTATGACACTTCAAACTAAACCAAAGAGTTAATAGAAATAACACAAAAGACTATAAACTCCAGTCACTCCAAACTCTAAACTCTGATGTTCATCATCGAAACAGATTAATCAATGGGAAAATTTACTAATGTTTTAACAATAGAGTAGAAACCCCCAATACTTAAAGAACTACTCTAATATAAGAGACTGAATTTATGAAAGCTCTAGTGAAAAAGTAATGCCAAAAGATACAATTGAAGGTACCCTTAAAATGTAGCTAGTTCTTCCACATGACATACAATTGTTTGTTGTATAGATAAACACAAATAATAACAAATTAGTACCTCAAAAAGCACTCCATGAAGAATGGGTGATTTTAAAAACCAAAATCAATTGGACACCCACTCAAGTAGGGATGTCTAATAAGAACATTTTAGAAACTGTTCACCAAAAGGTATACACTTAGCTTTCACCAGCGATGGCATAAACTAGGACATCTACAAAGTAATATGCTTGGTTTTCTAACCAAGAAGAATATTGATTGTTTTAGGTATTTCCATAAACATAAACATAAACAACATCACTCACCAATCAACAGTGTGATTAAACTCCATTCACAAACAAATAGTGTCAATATAAAAGTAGGCAAAACTAAAAAGGAAAAGAATAAAAAAAAGAAATAAGGACCCAAATACGCAACTGACAGGGAATGCAACCTCAATCTACTACCTATATTGTCTTTGGGTGAGAAAAATTACCAGGAGCATGTTCGACCCTCATTACTGGCGCTGCAATATTAGAGAAAAAAATGTCGTCTCGCAGATGCAATATGAGATCCAAAAATGCCATATCAGATCCGCACAGATGCAATATCAGATCCAAAAATGCCAAAGCAGACTGAGCAAGAGAAGGATACCACAATGATAAAATTAATGCTATATGATATTGAGCAAGAGAAGGATACTAGAATGAACCTCCTCCTTCATATATAACAACTTTGCCTTCTTATGTTAATAACTCTGCCTCCCCTAATCATGGATTCAGCAACATGAATAACATCACCTCACTCCCTAGCTTCTTTTGAAATCTTCTCTGAGCACCCCTCGAGAGTTTGGATGGATTTTGGACCATTGATGCTACAAAAGTCAACCAGTAGCTATTTAGGCAACTTCAGAACGTTTGTAAATTCCTAAACATATGTTGAATGGAATTCCAGGACAACTAAGTCTTCTCATTTAAAAAACCAAAAAGGAAAGAAAAACTATTTACGCAAATGCAAACAAATATGTATTATGGGAGATAAATAAGAACACTTACCAATCGAATTGGTACAACAAAAACACATCGCATTTACACATTGATGAAATTAGTTCAAAAAATGCAAGTCGCATTTCACATTTACAAATCGAATTGGTACTTAAAAGTAAGTTATATTTCATTAAAAAGTTATTGAATAAATCACTTGAAATATGAGTGACAACATAGCAACAACATTATAATTTTAAGAGAGAAAAAGATTCAAATCATCAAATACCAAACACAAATAAAATATTTCTACAGTAATCTAAATAAATCATTAGACTAAACCATGTCACTGTTCTCAATAACACCTTCCATTCCCTTGAATGTGAATTTCTAACCCCAACTAAAGCAAGAGGATACATTTTTCATTATCTGTTCATCATTATGTAAGACCACAAAGACTTTGATGTTGTAAACCTCCACTATTTCTTCATATATATAGTTGCATTGATATATTCAAAAGATATTAAAACCAAATCTCCCTCATCCACTGGATTACATATATATCTCCAAGTCACCTAATGGTATATTTGAGTATTCTCCCTAGAACCTACAAAAAAAGTTGGCAAAAATTCTTTCAATTTGGTAAATAATGAACTAAGGCTGATAAAATGTGAATAGGCATAGACATCAAGACATGCTTGATTAAAATCAATTTCCCTAAAAAAGAAAGTAGTTTTGAGCTCTAGCCCTCAATTTTAGCCCTAATTTTATCAATCAACTACACATAGTTTCTAGCTTTGTTCTTCCCAAAAAAACTGGGACATCAAAGAGAATTAAATGGGAAAGATTAATGAACAATTCCCCTATGTCTAGTGCTAATGTGCTACTCCAAACATTATCAAAGGTCCTCCAAGCATTGTCATCTGAGTAATCCAGCGGAGAACTTGATGCCAAACTCTACAAGATAATCAACCAATTAGTCAATAAAGTACCAAAACCAATTGGCACCATTTAAGAAAATAATTATTTCATCTGCTAAGCTAAGATAATTAATCAAAGGACTACTTATAAGATAACTCATCAAATGATAACTAATCCTTGCCTAAAAACCAATATTGAATAGCTGAAACCAAATCCACTTAAATAATATTCTAGCAGCTAATATATAAATCTCCATCAAAACCATCAACTTCTGTAGAACTGTCTGAATCCATACCACTAATAGCTTCATAAATATCATCAGTTTTAGGAATCTCAGTAACTTCTCTATTCACATCCTTAGAAACCTGCTTAGGAATGTATCTTATCAAATGACTAAATGAAAAGGCAAAGATGGTCAGAAACCAAATATGCGAATTAAAAGTTCTAAAAACCTCTCTCTCTTTATCTGAAAGACTCTCTTTCTCTCTTTAGAGAGGGTGATTTATATAAAGCAATCCGATATATGCGAATTCTAATAACAAAAAACAAAAATCTAAACCAAGAACATTTATTATCGTCAATCCAAGAACATTTATTTCCAAGCATAAAGAATAACAACACACAAATGCATCCACATATCAAAATATCAAAGACCATTTGTGGATACATTGAAAGCCTCTCAGAGACATTTACTCAAACACTTGGGAAATAATTGAGACAACAATCTAAACTAAGTAATTCACTATACAACAGAAATTACATTTTTTTCCAAATATCAATCCCATATTCCAACAATGTGTGTAGTATTTTATGCATTATGATCGATTTATGTTTCAATTTCAAGAAATAAATGGGGGAATCACAGAAAGTACATGGATGTAATGCACCAAGAGAATTCCAGCAATACCATATAAACTAAAATCGAACTCTAGTTTGTAACAAAGTTGGCAGTACACCCTATCAATGTCGATAACAGAGTTGGCAGCTGTGAGACTCAGAGTATGGGATAGACAATGACTTTCGTCGTGTCGAAAAGCATTTTCAGATCAAATCCATCTTAATTTTTCATCGCGACATCGCCCAATCCTATGTTGCGGTCCTACGACGACATCACCGAGGCAACTGGAACATGCCTCGCCTATGAACACCAACTGATCAGATAAGTTCTCCTGCTTAGCATTCTTTATTTACATTCTTTTTGATAGCCCATAAACATGAATAACCCAAAAATTAGTGTAAATGAATAATATGATATCATTGTAGATAGCACATTTGAACCAAAAGTATAAACCATAACAGATACCCTCACTATTTTGTTGATTTCAATGGACACAAATGCCAAAACAGATACCCTCAATACAAACCACAAATTCAAGTCCCTCCTTCATAAAATCAAATGCAAAGAATGGTCTGACAACCATCATAATTTGTGTACCATCTTTTATAGAAGGCACCCTAAAAAAGTAACTTTTATGATAATGAGTTCTAAGCCACCAATAAGTAAACTATTTGTCAAAAATAAATAAAAACATAACATGCATACGTGACACTCGGTCTCATTAACTCTATCCATATAAATATTTATAATTTTGATATTAACTAATTTGATTCGTTTTTCGTTATAACATAAAGTTTGTTCCCCGAGATTAGGATAAAATACAAAAAATAAAAAAGAAATATGACTATTTTTCTATCGCACTATGCTATAACATTACAAACAAATACCAAATCTTGATCCTCAAAATCCACACAAATAATTAAACAAAAAGATAAAAAGATCCAAAACACTCAAAATAGAAGCAAATGCATTTACTAAAGATGGTTTCTTTCAGCTGTAAAGTACAAATAAAATCACATCATAAAGGAAAAGAAACAAAATATTATTATTGATACTCAACTCACGTCCGGAGGAAGCAGCTAGCCACAACAGTAATATGGCAGGCAAGAATGAAAATAAAAAGATGAAATCTAATTCCACCTTAACATGTCCTGTTAGATAGTAATTCGAACCAAACTTCTATAGTCACAACAACTTTGTATAAATGTTTCTTCATTGAGTTCCTATCCACAAAACACTATAGTCACAATAAAATTGTAACTAGAAGTCCTAAATTATATGGCCTCAGAGATAATAAATCCGACCAAACTTTTGAAAGAAGTTTTCCAAAGAATATGAAACATGCACAGAGGTTCACATTTTGATTTTATCAAACATCAAGCATTCTATGTAAGTATTGAACCTTACAGTCGTAATGTTAACTGCAAAAAGAGGAATATTGTAACACATTAGAACAAATACAGAGAGTGAGAGAAGTGAGATTCAGATAGAGAGAATAATCATCCATAAGAGAATAATCTTCCAAAAGTGAGATTATTTCAATCATCATCGTGCCGACAACGGTGGTTAGAATAAACAGTTTTAAATTCACCTTGTAATTATTATAGCATATATACACAATCAATCATAGTCACAAAACACCAATTTGACAACTATAAATCTTTAGAATTCCCTCTATACCACTTTGTATGCGTTATCACCACCCTGAACGACTAAAATCTGAAAATCGTATTAGAATAATAATACACATAGGTCATAGTCACTAAACATGTTGATCAACAATTCGACACCGAGTAAAAGTAATTTAGGTAATGTAACCATTTATTTTATAATTTATTGTTACAACGCTTGGGTAAAACTAATTATTTCATACACGAAAACTAATCCAAAGTACCAATTCAAAAATCAGAAAAACTTTAGTAACGAATTGTTGGAAAATAATATAGTTATTCTCAGGTAAAGAGCAAAGTACCTTCTAAAAATAACATAGGAGTCAAATTTTGGAAAACTCTAAGAGCATACAAATGTAAAAAGAATTATATATTAGTTCTTTAAAACCTTATATTAGGCTCCCTAAGTTACTGAGTTCAAATCTACAAGAAAAACAAACACACACATAAAAATGAGAAACAATTACTTCGAAACGCATATTTTAGAACAACCAACATACATGAGTTTTTTTCAAATCCGAAAATGTGTTGGGTGTAAAGACATTAATCTGAATATAACATTGAACTTCTTCACAAGTGCAACGCAGCTTCCTTCAGCACAGAAATAAAATATAAAAACCGCAAATCAAACATTTAGGAATAAAAATATGAAATAACAAAAGAGTATCCCTGATTTTCAAATTTGATTATGAGTTGAGGGTCGACCTACAAAAAAAATCGTAAAAAATTAAATTATACGTACAAAACAAAAATGAAGATAAAAGTGCCCTAATAAACCCCATCTAACCCTAATAGCCTCTAACATCAAAACACACTCATCGGTCCTAATTTCCCACATCAAAACCCCATCTAACCCCATATAACATCAAAACCTTAATTTCATACCTACGTGTGTGTGAGATAGAGTACATGTGTGTGTGTGAGAGGTGGAGGCATAGGAGGAGGCCAAAATAGTGAGAGGGAGATAAAAATGGAGGAAAACGCCGATTGTGTGAGGCATAGAATAAGGGTATGCATGTGTGTGTGTGTGTGTGTGTGTGTGTGTATGTCTGGGCATGTGTGTGCGTGTATGTGAGTGGGGGGTGAGGGAGATTGCCTGTAGGGGTAGTGGGGGAGGGGGATGTGACACCCCGACTAATTAAATACCAGGTAGCTACTCCTTTATTAAATTAATTCAAAATGCCAAGTTGGCTCAGTTAATAGCATCACTGTCGAAAAATTTTTATTATTACTAACCACCTAGTATTTTAAAAGTAAGTTGCCAAATTTTAATTAAAGTCCGATAACATGCAACAAGTGTAATGAAGAAATAAATAACACCATTCACCATAATGAAGTAAAACGAATAACCATCACATAGTGTAAATAAAGTCTGGAGGAAAAATCCTCACTACAATCCCATAACTGAAATAAATAACCGAATACTAAAACAATACAAATCAAAGTCTGAAAACTGAAATGTAAAAGATGTCTCTAATAGAAATGGGCAACATGCCCTACAACTGATAGATAGTGACTCTGGAATCCAAAAGATAGAAGCGTCTACAAGAAAATCCCTGTAGCTTCCACAAATAGCTACAGCTTGTCACCTGAATGAGTATCCTATGCTTGGTGTCCTTGTGGCTGGGCACCTAAAATGGTTTTACAAAGAAAATATATTTGAAAAGCAAACGGGTCAGAGCCCGAATGTGGAGTTATATTTTAAAAACCTGCAAGTGCTTTAAAAACATTTAAAACATTAAATGCAAAGTACATGTTAGGACGTGCACTCACATGATATTCTCACCTCTCGTCTAACTGTGCACTCCTAACGTAAGTACCCATCTATAACGATATAAACCACTAGCTAAGTGACAACATATCTAGCTAGACTACCAAAGGTCCTACCCATATTACTCGGTTCCATTAACATTATAACGCTCGTAATTAAGTAGGATTTAACGTAACTCAGATGCTCAATATGAAATATATTACTATCAGCTAACTCGTTATTTTTCTCGAAACAATATTGTAATTATATTCATAACATTAGCATGAAGGTTCCCATTAATTAAGTGTATATTATTCACATTATAAATATACAATACAAGCACCCCGAGAACTAAGCTTCGGTGCACACATACTCTGCTATCCGTCCCGGTACATCACGTACATAAGGATCACACATTCCGAATCTCTCTGGAATAATTCAGATAACACAAATCACAAATAGTGGAGGCGAACACAGTCACATCACATGGGTCACGCACATACCTACGCTCCCACGATCAGCGGACTTATTAATATCCCAATAAGTCTTTATGTGACCAATGTTCATCGAGGTAACCAGTCTAAATCCGGGCAACACAAGGATTAGAGGGCCCTAAGAAAACGCAAACCTCCCGTGATAGCAAGTATGGTAGGTATGTCATACACACAATTCATATACCAATACTAAGTAAACACACGTCTTAGTAATACCATATTTTAATCGTAGTACATATCGCATTCTCGTACTAACTTATACTTATCACAATTTATACTATTCCGGTTTGTAATCCTACGCGCCATAATTTACTCTCGTAGTAGACATTCACGTCTCAACCCAAACCGTCCATTGAATTAAATCTCTCGTATATAAATTTACTCCTCGTAATCACCCAAAACTCCCAATTCTATCCTTACATCATCATCGAAATGTTATCTATATCCTCGAACAAGCTTACGGGACTCCAAAAATCAAAACTGTCCTTCTCGTTAGAAGTCTCGTTCGAACGAGACTGTTGGTACGAGATTCCTCTGCCAACTCGTTAGAAGTCTCGTTCGAACGAGGCTTTTCGAACGAGATCCCAGTTCGTTCGAACGAACTGTACCTTCTAACGATATCTCGTTCGAACGAGATATCGAACGAAATCCATTCTCGTTAACAGCGACTGGTCAACTCGTTAGAAGCTCGTTCGAACGAGTTCGTTCGAACGACCTGGGTAGGGGCTTCTAACGAGCTACCAGATTCGGCCCAGATTTTTCCCCAATTCGTTTTTCATCCATTTTAACACCTCAAATCTTCTAAACTAAGTCCCAACAATCGTTTAAAGGTCTATAATCAATACTAAACATATATAGTCACATCCTAACATGTTTTTAAGGGATCAATCCATCCTAACATCAATTAAATTTACAAATTTCTACACTTTTTCCCAATATCTCAAGAACATGAACCCTAACTTTATATCATCATCAAATCCCAGAATTTAATTCGTTTTAATTTCTTCTAATCACAATTATTATGAGAGAAATCATCTAACTATCATTCTACATGCAATTCTCTTCAAAATTTTCAAGTTCTAAACTCCAACTACATGGGTTTTCATTCAATCTTTCAAGAACAATCAAAATTCTTCAATTTCTAACATGGAAAAGACATTCTCTGAATTTAAATGGAATAAAGTCACTTGCCTTGATTGTCTCTGAGTTTGGTGTAGGTTTGGTAGAACTTTTCTGCAGAATTTCTTCTCTCCAAGCTTTTCCTCCAATGGTGGCTAGGGTTTTCTTTGGGAAGATTGTAAACCTAATGTTAGCCTCCGTAGCTTAAAGGGTTGATATGGGTTGGTTAATGGGTTTAGTGGGTTAAATCCACATCAGATTAAAACTCCCAATTTTCGTCACTTTTAATTCCTCAAAATGTAAAATTACCAAAATACCCTTTAAGTTTCCGGTATGGCCTAAAAATACCCCGGAATCCAAACTACACCCCCGGCTAGTGTTTTCTGACTATCTCGACCCTTTCGGATGCGTTGGCGCACTCAAAACGACCATACGGCTTGTAGATTTTAAATTCACTTTTATAATCAAAATATTATACCATGACGCGGCGGTCACACGCGTCTCAACAAAATTCCAAAATTGCCGTATATTAATCTCACGACAAATTTCATAATTCCAAATTCATATATAATCATATATGCACATAATTAAATACCAACTCGCATCTCGTTAGTATTTATAACCCGGATTAATTTCCAATTAATACGCATTTAATTAATTAATCCCAAAAATAAATATAGCCAGAAGTACGGGGTATTACATACTTCCCCCCTAATAACTGAATTTCGTCCCGAAATTCGAAACTAGAAAGTACCTGCTAAAAATAACTCTGGATAACGAGATCGCATCTCATCCTCGCGCTCCCATGTGGACTCCTCGACATTGTGATGTCGCCACTGAACAGGCACTAACGAAACTATCTTTGACCGTAGTTTCCTCTCGCTTCGGTCCAAAATAGCAATCGGCCCCTCCTCGTAGGAGCTATCTGGATGGAGATCGATGTCCTCCACAACAATGTGAGAATGAGCCAAATTATCTCTAAGGTATTTCCTCAGCGAGGAAATATGGAACACATCGTGAATCCGATGCAAATGCTCCGGTAACCCGAGTCTATACGCAACCGGTCCGATCCGCTCAATAATAGGAAACGGCCCCACATACCTTGGTGCCAACTTCCCCTTCTTCCCGAAACGCATAATCCCCTTCATCGGAGATACCCTGAGCAAAACCTGGTCCCCCACTTGGAACTCCCTGAAAAATCTCTTCGCATCAGCAGAACTCTTCTGCCTGTCTTGAGCTACCCGAATGCGACTCCGAATCAACTCAATCCTTGCCGAAGTATCCTGAATCACTTCCGGTCCAAGCAGTTTGTTGTCCCCCACCTCTAACCAACATGCTGGGGAACGACAAGGCCTACCGTACAATGCCTCAAACGAAGCCATGCCAATAGTGAACTGATAGGAGTTGTTGTAAGCAAACTCCACCAGTGGAAGGTACTGTTCCCATCCACCCCCAAAGTCAATAATGCACATGCGTAGCATGTCCTCCAACATCTGATTTGTGAGCTCAGTCTGCCCATCAGTCTGCGGATGATAAGCCGTACTCAACCGCAATTCCGTACCCATGGCCTCCTGGAAACTTTCCCAAAACTGCGAAACAAATATCTTGTCTCTGTCAGACACGATATTTAAGGGCACACCGTGAAGTCTCATAATCTCTGAAATGAAGAGCTGGGCATACTGTCCCGTAGTGTAGTCAGTCCTTACGGGTAAAAAGTGAGCGACTTTGGACAACCTGTCCACAATTACCCAAACGGAGTCGTGACCCCTCTGCGACGTAGGCAACCCCGTGATAAAGTCCATGGATATGCTCTCCCACATCCACACCGGGACCTCCAGCGGCTGTAGCAATCCTGCTGGTCTCTGATGATCCACTTTTACAAGCTGACAAGTGGCGCATTTTGAAACAAACTCAGCTATATCTTTCTTCATACCGCTCCACCAATACTGTCGTCTCATGTCTTGGTACATTTTGTCCCCTCCGGGATGTACCGCAAACCGTGAGCCGTGCGACTCTGCCATCACATCGTGTCGCAATTCCTCTCCTTCCGAAACTACCAATCTCCCATTGAAGTGTAATCCCCCATCTGAGCTGATGGTATAGGACTCGACTCCTTCTGCTAGTAATCGAACTATCTGCTCCTGACAGAACGAGTCATTAGCATGTGCCCGTACTACCTTCGTGACAATCTGTGGTGTAACGGTCATCACAGACATGAAAGATCGGGCCACTGCATCCTGGTGTCCCAATTCCTTCCACACCTCTGCCACCTCGTCTGCTGGCCTACGGCTCAACGCGTCTGCTACCACGTTAGCCTTACCCGGGTGGTACTGGATGTCGAACTGGTAGTCTTTCACAAATTCAAGCCACCTACGCTACCGCATATTCAACTCTTTCTGCATGAACAGGTACTGTAGGGACTTGTGGTCCTTGAACAGTTGGAACTTCTCCCCCAAAAGATAGTGCCTCCAAATCCGTAGGGCAAATACCACTGCTGCCAACTCCAAATCATGCGTGGGGTAATTCTTCTCATGAGGCTTAAGCTTACGGGAAGCATAAGCTATGGCCTGTCTCTCCTGCTGTAATACACCTCCTAGTCCTTGCAAAGACGCATCGGTGTAAACCAAATACTCAACTCCCGGTCTCGGCAATGCTAACACAGGTGCTGAGGTCAATTTGTCCTTCAATTCATCGAATGCCAACTGACAGGCATCACTCCAGATGTATGGCACACCCTTACGAGTGAGATGTGACAAAGGACCTGCTATCTCCAAGAAACCCCGAATAAACCTCCTGTAGTATCCTGCTAGACCCAAGAAACTACGAATCTCAGTCGGTGTCATGGGCTGTCCCCACACCCTCACCGCTGATACTTTCCCCGGATCAACAGATATCCCTTGGTCGGAAATAATGTGACCCAAAAATTGGACTTCCTTCAGCCAAAATCCGCACTTTTCATATTTTGCATACAACTCGTTCTGACGAAGTGTCTACAAAACTTGCCTCAAATGCTCGGCGTGCTCCTCCTCTGTCTGAGAGTAAACCAGAATATCATCAATGAAGACAATGACAAACTGATCTAGGAAATCCATGAACACTCTGTTCATTAAGTCCATAAACAATGCTGGAGCGTTGGTCAAACCGAAAGGCATAACCCGAAACTCGTAAGAACCATATCCCAATAAGAACGCAGTCTTCAAGACATCCTCCTCCCTGATACGTAACTGATGGTATCCCGATCTCAAATCAATCTTCGAGAAGAAAGAAGCTCCTCTCAACTGGTCAAATAAGTCATCGATTCGAGGTAACGGATACTTATTCCGTATCGTGACCTTATTCAACTCTCGGTAGTCCACACACAATCTCAGTGAACCGTCCCTCTTCTTCACAAACAAAACTGGAGCGCCCCAAGGTGAGGTACTCCTGTGAATAAAGCCCTGTCCTAACAGCTGCTCTATCTGATCTCGTAACTCTCGCATCTCAGCTGGAGCCATACGGTACAGTGCACGTGCTATAGGTCTCGTACTCGGTAGCAAATCTATAACAAAGTCTATCTCTCGACTGGGTGGTAAGCCTGGTATCTCCTGAAACACATCTGAATACTCCCTGACAACTGGGATAGAATCTAAAGGAATCACAACCTCCTTAGAGGTATCCTCCTCTAGGTAATACAGATGAGCGGTCGATCCTCCCTCTGGGCGAGGCATCGCCACTACGAACATCTCTTGCCCCGGAATGGTAAAAACAATGCTTCCACTGAAGCAATCAATCATGGCCCTATAAGCTACGAGCCAATCCATACCGATGATCACGTTGTGAACATGCATATCTAATACCAACATATATGCAGGTAATACCAGACTACCAATCCCTACTCCCACTCCCCGGCATATAAAGAATATAAGTGACCCACTCCCCAATCGTGAGTCGACACACGTCACTGTGCTCTCTGCCGTAGCTAACAATCCTAAAGCTTTCGCGAAGTGTGTAGCTATAAAACAATGTGTAGCACCCGTATCAAACAATACCCGACCCATAGTGCCATGGATAGGAAACGTACCCTCAATCGCGGGTGGTGCCTGTGGAACTGCAGCCTGGTGAACGTTGTAGACACGTCCATACTGTAGCTGCCCCTGCTGAGCCGGGACTGCTGGAATGGGTGGCAATGCTGCCATCTATGGCGGTGCGGGAAGAGCGGCGGGAAACATAGGCCTCTGTGGCTCCTGGCGAGCACCCTGCTGCTGCTGCTGTTGGGCCCGGCCCCTATCAGGACAATCCTGTCGCTTATGGCCAGTCTTGCCACAAATAAAGCACTTCCCTGGGAAGTTCCCTCCTCTCTGTCCCTGCTACCCCCGGCCCTGGTGGCCATTACCGTTCCTCCCTTGGCCCTGCTGGCCCTGGTGAAACTGCTGTCCATTGTGCCCCTGTTGGCCCTGATGGCCGTTTGGACCCTGATGACCCTGACGGAAACCTCCCTGTCCCTGTCTGTAGTTCCCTGTTCGGAACCTCTTGTTATCCCCCTGCTGGGAGCCCTGCTCATTCTGTCTCTGCCCCTGACCAGATTGTGCCCCGCTGGCACCATGTCCTCCAGTCCTGCCCTGATGGCTAGACTCCCCCGACCTCTTGCCCTCGGCCATATGAAAACGGTGGTCCTGGCAGTGTAACAATGCAGCGTTAACCACATTAGAATAAGTGGCCAACGATAGGTTCCCTAGCAGATGCTGACGGATCCTCCATGTCAACCCGTCTGTGAACTTCTCAATCTTCTTCTTCTCTGTTGGTATCTCATCTGGAACGATATTCAACAGATTTGTGAATTCGGCCTCATACTCGGCCACAGTCTTACCCTCCTTCCTCAGACTCATCAGCTTCCTCCTCATCTCTGTATGAACTGTGGACGAAAAGTACTTGCGGTCGAACCTCACCCAGAACTCCTGAATCGTGAGAGTATCCCTCTCCTCCGCGGTGGTAATGGACTCCCACCACTGCAGCGCATATCCAACTAGCTTGAAAGTAGCTAGCACCTGCTTCTGAACATCAGTGCACTCATGCATCCTCAAGTGCCTCTGCATATCCTTCCTTCACCGGCTCGAGACTACTACATCTGAGCTACCTGCAAACTCTAGCGGATGCGCTTTCTGAAAAGTGTCACGTACACGCTCCCAAGCAGACGGGAATGCATTAGCCTGTACTGGCGCGGCAACCGGCGCCTGAGGTGGTGCCTGCTGAATAACGGCAATCGCGGCATTTACCGCTTGGGCTACTATAGCTGCAACCTCAGCGGCGTTCATCATGCCCTGAACTGGAGCGGGCTGGGGTTCGGGCGTTGCATCCCTGGGAACTCGTCGTGCACGTCGTGGAGGCATATGAAATAAGAACAAAGTTTATAAGTTCACGGTTATAAACTTAATATAGCTGAAGAACGAAGCATACACAAAAAGAGTACAACAGTCCTAAAATATAGGGCTCTATATCAAAGAAACGTAGCGGAAACATAATAGCCGTACAGATCCTAAAGGACACTAGAACCTGATGATCTGATACCACCTGTGACACCCTGACTAATTAAATACCGGGTAGCTACTCCTTTATTAAATTAATTCAAAATGCCAAGTTGGCTCAGTTAATAGCATCACTGTCGAAAACATTTTATTATTACTAACCACCTAGTATTTAAAAAGTAAGTTGCCAAATTTTAATTAAAGTCCGATAACATGCAACAAGTGTAATGAAGAAATAAATAACACCATTCACCATAATGAAGTAAAACGAATAACCATCACATAGTGTAAATAAAGTTTGGAGGAAAACTCCTCACTACAATCCCATAACTGAAATAAATAACCGAATACTAAAACAATACAAATCAAAGTCTGAAAACTGAAATGTAAAAGATGTCTCTAATAGAAATGGGCAATATGCCCTACAACTGATAGATAGTGACTCTGGAATCCAAAAGATAGAAGCGTCTACAAGAAAATCCCTGTAGCTTCCACAAACAGCTACAGCTCATCACCTGAATGAGTATCCTATGCTTGGTGTCCTTGTGGCTGGGCACCTAAAATGGTTTTACAAAGAAAATAGATTTGAAAATCAAATGGGTCAGAGCCTGAATGTGGAGTTATATTTTAAAAACCTACAAGTGCTTTAAAAACATTTAAAACATTAAATGCAAAGTACATGTTAGGACGTGCACTCACATGATATTCTCACCTCTCGTCTAAATGTGCACTCCTAACGTAAGTACCCATCTATAACGATATAAACCACTAGCTAAGTGACAACATATCTAGCTAGACTGCCAAAGATCCTACTCATATTACTCGGTTCCATTAATATTATAACGCTCGTAATTAAGTAGGATTTAACGTAACTCAAATGCTCAATATGCAATATATTACTATCAGCTAACTCGTTATTTTTCTCGAAACAATATTGTAATTATATTCATAACATTAACATGAAGGTTCCCATTAATTAAGTGTATATTATTCACATTATAAATATACAATACAAGCACCCCGAGAACTAAGCTGCCGTGCACACATACTCTGCTATCCGTCCCGGTACATCACGTACATAAGGATCACACATTCCGAATCTCTCTGGAATAGTTCAGATAACACAAATCACAAATAGTGGAGGCGAACACAGTCACATCACATGGGTCACGCACATACCTACGCTCCCACGATCAGCGGACTTATTAATATCCCAATAAGTCTTTCTATGACCTATGTTCATCGAGGTAACCAGTCTAAATCCGGGCAACACAAGGATTAGAGGGCCCTAAGCGAACGCAAACCTCCCATGATAGCAAGTATGGTAGGTATGTCATACACACAATTCATATACCAATACTAAGTAAACACACGTCTTAGTAATACCATATTTTAATCGTAGTACATATCGCATTCTCGTACTAACTTATACTTATCACAATTTATACTATTCCCGTTTGTAATCCTACGAGCCATAATTTACTCTCGTAGTAGACACTCACGTCTCAACCCAAACCGTCCATTGAATTAAATCTCTCGTATATAAATTTACTCCTCGTAATCACCCAAAACTCCCAATTCTATCCTTACATCATCATCGAAATGTTATCTATATCCTCGAACAAGCTTACGGGACTCCAAAAATCAAAACTGTCCTTCTCGTTAGAAGTCTCGTTCGAACGAGACTGTTGGAACGAGATTCCTCTGCCAACTCGTTAGAAGTCTCGTTCGAACGAGGCTTTTCGAACGAGATCCCAGTTCGTTCGAACGAACTGTACCTTCTAACGATATCTCGTTCGAACGAGATATCGAACGAAATCCATTCTCGTTAACAGCGACTGGTCAACTCGTTAGAAGCTCGTTCGAACGAGTTCGTTCGAACGACCTGGGTAGGGGCTTCTAACGAGCTACCAGATTCGGCCCAGATTTTTCTCCAATTCGTTTTTCATCCATTTTAACACCTCAAATCTTCTAAACTAAGTCCCAACAATCGTTTAAAGGTCTATAATCAATACTAAACATATATAGTCACATCCTAACATGTTTTTAAGGGATCAATCCATCCTAACATCAATTAAATTTACAAATTTCTACACTTTTTCCCAATATCTCAAGAACATGAACCCTAACTTTATATCATCATCAAATCCCAGAATTTAATTCGTTTTAATTTCTTCTAATCACAATTATTATGAGAGAAATCATCTAACTATCATTCTACATGCAATTCTCTTCAAAATTTTCAAGTTCTAAACTCCAACTACATGGGTTTTCATTCAATCTTTCAAGAACAATCAAAATTCTTCAATTTCTAACATGGAAAAGACATTCTCTGAATTTAAATGGAATAAAGTCACTTGCCTTGATTGTCTCTGAGTTTGGTGTAGGTTTGGTAGAACTTTTCTGCAGAATTTCTTCTCTCCAAGCTTTTCCTCCAATGGTGGCTAGGGTTTTCTTTGGGAAGATTGTAAACCTAATGTTAGCCTCCGTAGCTTAAAGGGTTGATATGGGTTGGTTAATGGGTTTAGTGGGTTAAATCCACATCAGATTAAAACTCCCAATTTTCGTCACTTTTAATTCCTCAAAATGTAAAATTACCAAAATACCCTTTAAGTTTCCGGTATGGCCTAAAAATACCCCGGAATCCAAACTACACCCCCGGCTAGTGTTTTCTGACTATCTCGACCCTTTCGGATGCGTTGGCGCACTCAAAACGACCATACGGCTTGTAGATTTTAAATTCACTTTTATAATCAAAATATTATACCATGACGCGGCGGTCACACGCGTCTCAACAAAATTCCAAAATTGCCGTATATTAATCTCACGACAAATTTCATAATTCCAAATTCATATATAATCATATATGCACATAATTAAATACCAACTCGCATCTCGTTAGTATTTATAACCCGGATTAATTTCCAATTAATACGCATTTAATTAATTAATCCCAAAAATAAATATAGCCAGAAGTACGGGGTATTACATACTTCCCCCCTAATAACTGAATTTCGTCCCGAAATTCGAAACTAGAAAGTACCTGCTAAAAATAACTCTGGATAACGAGATCGCATCTCATCCTCGCGCTCCCATGTGGACTCCTCGACATTGTGATGTCGCCACTGAACAGGCACTAACGAAACTATCTTTGACCGTAGTTTCCTCTCGCTTCGGTCCAAAATAGCAATCGGCCCCTCCTCGTAGGAGCTATCTGGATGGAGATCGATGTCCTCCACAACAATGTGAGAATGAGCCAAATTATCTCTAAGGTATTTCCTCAGCGAGGAAATATGGAACACATCGTGAATCCGATGCAAATGCTCCGGTAACCCGAGTCTATACGCAACCGGTCCGATCCGCTCAATAATAGGAAACGGCCCCACATACCTTGGTGCCAACTTCCCCTTCTTCCCGAAACGCATAATCCCCTTCATCGGAGATACCCTGAGCAAAACCTGGTCCCCCACTTGGAACTCCCTGAAAAATCTCTTCGCATCAGCAGAACTCTTCTGCCTGTCTTGAGCTACCCGAATGCGACTCCGAATCAACTCAATCCTTGCCGAAGTATCCTGAATCACTTCCGGTCCAAGCAGTTTGTTGTCCCACACCTCTAACCAACATGCTGGGGAACGACAAGGCCTACCGTACAATGCCTCAAACGGAGCCATGCCAATAGTGAACTGATAGGAGTTGTTGTAAGCAAACTCCACCAGTGGAAGGTACTGCTCCCATCCACCCCCAAAGTCAATAATGCACATGCGTAGCATGTCCTCCAACATCTGATTTGTGAGCTCAGTCTGCCCATCAGTCTGCGGATGATAAGCCGTACTCAACCGCAATTCCGTTCCCATGGCCTCCTGGAAACTTTCCCAAAACTGCGAAACAAATATCTTGTCTCTGTCAGACACGATATTTAAGGGCACACCGTGAAGTCTCATAATCTCTGAAATGAAGAGCTGGGCATACTGTCCCGTAGTGTAGTCAGTCCTTACGGGTAAAAAGTGAGCGACTTTGGACAACCTGTCCACAATTACCCAAACGGAGTCGTGACCCCTCTGCGACGTAGGCAACCCTGTGATAAAGTCCATGGATATGCTCTCCCACATCCACACCGGGACCTCCAGCGGCTGTAGCAATCCTGCTGGTCTCTGATGATCCACTTTTACAAGCTGACAAGTGGCGCATTTTGAAACAAACTCAGCGATATCTTTCTTCATACCGCTCCACCAATACTGTCGTCTCATGTCTTGGTACATTTTGTCCCCTCCGGGATGTACCGCAAACCGTGAGCCGTGCGACTCTGCCATCACATCGTGTCGCAATTCCTCTCCTTCCGAAACTACCAATCTCCCATTGAAGCGTAATCCCCCATCTGAGCTGATGGTATAGGACTCGACTCCTTCTGCTAGTAATCGAACTATCTGCTCCTGACAGAACGAGTCATTAGCATGTGCCCGTACTACCTTCGTGACAATCTGTGGTGTAACGGTCATCACAGACATGAAAGATCGGGCCACTGCATCCTGGTGTCCCAATTCCTTCCACACCTCTGCCACCTCGTCTGCTGGCCTACGGCTCAACGCGTCTGCTACCACGTTAGCCTTACCCGGGTGGTACTGGATGTCGAACTGGTAGTCTTTCACAAATTCAAGCCACCTACGCTACCGCATATTCAACTCTTTCTGCATGAACAGGTACTGTAGGGACTTGTGGTCCTTGAACAGTTGGAACTTCTCCCCCAAAAGATAGTGCCTCCAAATCCGTAGGGCAAATACCACTGCTACCAACTCCAAATCATGCGTGGGGTAATTCTTCTCATGAGGCTTAAGCTTATGGGAAGCATAAGCTATGGCCTGTCTCTCCTGCTGTAATACACCTCCCAGTCCTTGCAAAGACGCATCGGTGTAAACCAAATACTCAACTCCCGGTCTCGGCAATGCTAACACAGGTGCTGAGGTCAATTTGTCCTTCAATTCATCGAATGCCAACTGACAGGCATCACTCCAGATGTATGGCACACCCTTACGAGTGAGATGTGGCAAAGGACCTGCTATCTCCAAGAAACCCCGAATAAACCTCCTGTAGTATCCTGCTAGACCCAAGAAACTACGAATCTCAGTCGGTGTCATGGGCTGTCCCCACACCCTCACCGCTGATACTTTCCCCGGATCAACAGATATCCCTTGGTCGGAAATAATGTGACCCAAAAATTGGACTTCCTTTAGCCAAAATCCGCACTTTTCATATTTTGCATACAACTCGTTCTGACGAAGTGTCTACAAAACTTGCCTCAAATGCTCGGCGTGCTCCTCCTCTGTCTGAGAGTAAACCAGAATATCATCAATGAAGACAATGACAAACTGATCTAGGAAATCCATGAACACTCTGTTCATTAAGTCCATAAATAATGCTGGAGCGTTGGTCAAACCGAAAGGCATAACCCGAAACTCGTAAGAACCATATCCCGATAAGAACGCAGTCTTCGAGACATCCTCCTCCCTGATACGTAACTGATGGTATCCCGATCTCAAATCAATCTTCGAGAAGAAAGAAGCTCCTCTCAACTGGTCAAATAAGTCATCGATTCGAGGTAACGGATACTTATTCCGTATCGTGACCTTATTCAACTCTCGATAGTCCACACACAATCTTAGTGAACCGTCCCTCTTCTTCACAAACAAAACTGGAGCGCCCCAAGGTGAGGTACTCCTGCGAATAAAGCCCTGTCCTAACAGCTGCTCTATCTGATCTCGTAACTCTCGCATCTCAGCTGGAGCCATACGGTACGGTGCACGTGCTATAGGTCTCGTACTCGGTAGCAAATCTTTAACAAAGTCTATCTCTCGACTGGGTGGTAAGCCTGGTATCTCCTGAAACACATCTGAATACTCCCTGACAACTGGGATAGAATCTAAAGGAATCACAACCTCCTTAGAGGTATCCTCCTCTAGGTAATACAGATGAGCGGTCGATCCTCCCTCTGGGAGAGGCATCGCCACTACGAACATCTCTTGCCCCGGAATGGCAAAAACAATGCTTCCGCTGAAGCAATCAATCATGGCCCTATAAGCTACGAGCCAATCCATACCGATGATCACGTCGTGAACATGCATATCTAATACCAACATATCTACAGGTAATACCAGACTACCAATCCCTACTCCCACTCCCCGACATATAAAGAATATAAGTGACCCACTACCCAATCGTGAGTCGACACACGTCACTGTGCTCTCTGCCATAGCTAACAATCCTAAAGCTTTCGCGAAGTGTGTAGCTATAAAACAATGTGTAGCACCCGTATTAAACAATACCCGACCCATAGTGCCATGGATAGGAAACGTACCCTCAATCGCGAGTGGTGCCTGTGGAACTGCAGCTTGGTGAACGTTGTAGACACGTCCATACTGTAGCTGCCCCTGCTGAGCTGGGACTGCTGGAATGGGTGGTAATGCTGCCATCTATGGCGGTGCGGGAAGAGCGGCGGGAAACATAGGCCTCTGTGGCTCCTGGCGAGCACCCTGCTGCTGCTGCTGTGGGGCCCGGCCCCTATCAGGACAATCCTGTCGCTTATGGCCAGTCTTGCCACAAACAAAGCACTTCCCTGGGAAGTTCCCTCCTCTCTGTCCCTGCTACCCCCGGCCCTGGTGGCCATTACCGTTCCTCCCTTGGCCCTGCTGGCCCTAGTGAAACTGCTGTCCATTGTGCCCCTGTTGGCCCTAATGGCCATTTGGACCCTGATGACCCTGACGGAAACCTCCCTGTCCCTCTCTGTAGTTCCCTGTTCGGAACCTCTTGTTATCCCCCTGCTGGGAGCCCTGCTCATTCTGTCTCTGCCCCTGACCAGATTGTGCCCCGCTGGCACCATGTCCTCCAGTCCTGCCCTGATGGCTAGACTCCCCCGACCTCTTGCCCTCGGCCATATGAAAACGGTGGTCCTGGCAGTGTAACAATGCAGCGTTAACCACATTAGAATAAGTGGCCAACGATAGGTTCCCTAGCAGATGCTGACGGATCCTCCATGTCAACCCGTCCGTGAACTTCTCAATCTTCTTCTTCTCTGTTGGTATCTCATCTGGAACGATATTCAACAGATTTGTGAATTCGGCCTCATACTCGGCCACAGTCTTACCCTCCTTCCTCAGACTCATCAGCTTCATCCTCATCTCTGTATGAATTGCGGACGAAAAGTACTTGCGGTCGAACCTCACCCAGAACTCCTGAATCGTGAGAGTATCCCTCTCCTCCGCGGTGGTAATGGACTCCCACCACTGCAGCGCATATCCAACTAGCTTGAAAGTAGCTAGCACCTTCTTCGGAACATCAGTGCACTCATGCATCCTCAAGTGCCTCTGCATATCCTTCCTTCACCGGCTCGAGACTACTACATCTGAGCTACCTGCAAACTCTAGCGGATGCGCTTTCTGAAAAGTGTCACGTACACGCTCCCAAGCAGACGGGAATGCATTAGCCTGTACTGGCGCGGCAACCGGCGCCTGAGGTGGTGCCTGCTGAATAACGGCAATCGCGGCATTTACCGCTTGGGCTACTATAGCTGCAACCTCAGCGGCGTTCATCATGCCCTGAACTGGAGCGGGCTGGGGTTCGGGCGTTGCATCCCTGGGAACTCGTCGTGCACGTCGTGGAGGCATCTGAAATAAGAACAAAGTTTATAAGTTCACGGTTATAAACTTAATATAGCTGAAGAACGAAGCATACACAAAAAGAGTACAACAGTCCTAAAATATAGGGCTCTATATCAAAGAAACGTAGCGGAAACATAATAGCCGTACAGATCCTAAAGGACACTAGAACCTGATGATCTGATACCACCTGTGACACCCTGACTAATTAAATACCGGGTAGCTACTCCTTTATTAAATTAATTCAATATGCCAAGTTGGCTCAGTTAATAGCATCACTGTCGAAAACATTTTATTATTACTAACCACCTAGTATTTAAAAAGTAAGTTGCCAAATTTTAATTAAAGTCCGATAACATGCAACAAGTGTAATGAAGAAATAAATAACACCATTCACCATAATGAAGTAAAACGAATAACCATCACATAGTGTAAATAAAGTTTGGAGGAAAACTCCTCACTACAATACCATAACTGAAATAAATAACCGAATACTAAAACAATACAAATCAAAGTCTGAAAACTGAAATGTAAAAGATGTCTCTAATAGAAATGGGCAACATGCCCTACAACTGATAGATAGTGACTCTGGAATCCAAAAGATAGAAGCGTCTACAAGCAAATCCCTGTAGCTTCCACAAACAGCTACAGCTCGTCACCTGAATGAGTATCCTACGCTTGGTGTCCTTGTGGCTGGGCACCTAAAATGGTTTTACAAAGAAAATAGATTTGAAAAGCAAACGGGTCAGAGCCCGAATGTGGAGTTATATTTTAAAAACCTACAAGTGCTTTAAAAACATTTAAAACATTAAATGCAAAGTACATGTTAGGACGTGCACTCACATGATATTCTCACCTCTCGTCTAACTGTGCACTCCTAACGTAAGTACCCATCTATAACGATATAAACCACTAGCTAAGTGACAACATATCTAGCTAGACTGCCAAAGGTCCTACTCATATTACTCGGTTCCATTAACATTATAACGCTCGTAATTAAGTAGGATTTAACGTAACTTAAATGCTCAATATGCAATATATTACTATCAGCTAACTCGTTATTTTTCTCGAAACAATATTGTAATTATATTCATAACATTAACATGAAGGTTCCCATTAATTAAGTGTATATTATTCACATTATAAATATACAATACAAACACCCCGAGAACTAAGCTGCGGTGTACACATACTCTGCTATCCGTCCCGGTACATCACATACATAAGGATCACACATTTCGAATCTCTCAGGAATAGTTCAGATAACACAAATCACAAATAGTGGAGGCGAACACAGTCACATCACATGGGTCACGCACATACCTACGCTCCCACGATCAGCGGACTTATTAATATCCCAATAAGTCTTTCTATGACCTATGTTCATCGAGGTAACCAGTCTAAATCCGGGAAACACAAGGATTAGAGGGCCCTAAGAGAACGCAAACCTCCCGTGATAGCAAGTATGGTAGGTATGTCATACACACAATTCATATACCAATACTAAGTAAACACATGTCTTAGTAATACCGTATTTTAATCGTAGTACATATCGCATTCTCGTACTAACTTATACTTATCACAATTTATACTATTCCGGTTTGTAATCCTACGCGCCATAATTTACTCTCGTAGTAGACACTCACGTCTCAACCCAAACCGTCCATTGAATTAAATCTCTTGTATATAAATTTACTCCTCGTAATCACCCAAAAGTCCCAATTCTATCCTTACATCATCATCGGAATGTTATAAATATCCTCGAACAAGCTTACGGGACTCCAAAAATCAAAACAGTCCAAAAAGGACCAAACTGTCAACTCGTTAGAAGTCTCGTTCGAACGAGACTGTTCGAACGAGATTCCTATGCCAACTCGTTAGAAGTCTCGTTCGAACGAGATCCCAGTTAGTTCGAACGAACTGTACCTTCTAACGATATCTCGTTCAAACGAGATATCGAATGAAATCCATTCTCGTTAACGGCGACTGGTCAACTCGTTAGAAGCTCATTCGAACGAGTTCGTTCGAACGACCTGGGTAGGGGCTTCTTACGAGCTACCAGATTCGGCCCAGATTTTTCCCCAATTCGTTTTTCATCCATTTTAACACCTCAAATCTTCTAAACTAAGTCCCAACAATCGTTTAAAGGTCTATAATCAATACTAAACATAAATAGTCACATCCTAACATGTTTTTAAGGGATCAATCCATCCTAACATCAATTAAATTTACAAATTTCTACACTTTTTCCCAATATCTCAAGAACATGAACCCTAACTTTATATCATCATCAAATCCCAGAATTTAATTCGTTTTAATTTCTTCTAATCACAATTATTATGAGAGAAATCATCTACCTATCATTCTACATGCAATTCTCTTCAAAATTTTCAAGTTCTAAACTCCAACTACATGGGTTTTCATTCAATCTTTCAAGAACAATCAAAATTCTTCAATTTCTAACATGGAAAAGACATTCTCTAAATTTAAATGGAATAAAGTCACTTGCCTTGATTGTCTCTGAGTTTGGTGTAGGTTTGGTAGAACTTTTCTGCAGAATTTCTTCTCTCCAAGCTTTTCCTCCAATGGTGGCTTAAGGTAGCTAGGGTTTTCTTTGGGAAGATTGTAAACCTAATGTTAGCCTCCGTAGCTTAAAGGGTTGATATGGGTTGGTTAATGGGTTTAGTGGGTTAAATCCACATCAGATTAAAACTCCCAATTTTCGTCACTTTTTATTCCTCAAAATGTAAAATTACCAAAATACCCTTTAAGTTGCCGGTATGGCCTAAAAATACCCCGGAATCCAAACTACACCCCCGGCTAGTGTTTTCTGACTATCTCGACCCTTCCGGACGCGTTGGCGCACTCAAAATGACCATACGGTTTATAGATTTTAAATTCACTTTTATAATCAAAATATTATACCATGACGCGGCGGTCACACGCGTCTCAACAAAATTCCAAAATTGCCGTATATTAATCTCACGACAAATTTCATAATTCCAAATTCATATATAATCATATATGCACATAATTAAATACCAACTCTCATCTCGTTAGTATTTATAACCCGGATTAATTTCCAATTAATACGCATTTAATTAATTAATCCCAAAAATAAATATAGCCAAAAGTACGGGGTATTACAGGGGATAAGATGAGGATGAGGGAGACGGGAGAGGGTGCGGTGGCATCTGCTGAGGTAAGTTGGGAGTTTTATGTGAGGTAGGTTTTATTTTGAGGGGGTGATGAAGAACAGGATAAAACAGAAAATGGGAGGGTGTATTTAGGGGTACTCACTTCGTTTTCCATGTCACAATGCAAAGTGGTGACATGGAAAAACCTCACACCTTTAGATCACCCAAAAAAATTCGATTCCAACCGTTAAATAATTTTAATATTCAAACACCCCTCTCTCTTATATATATATGTACAAGAGAGGGAAGAATTGACAAGAAACGGGTCAGAGCCCGAGTGTAAAAATATCTTTTAAAAGTGTTTTAGCAAGTAATTAAATGCTCACTAGTGAAAAGTCCTCTACGTTAGTATACGACACTCTCTTGAGAATTATCACCTCTCATATAATGTGCACGCCTAATGTTATACTAAAATATCTCAGGACTACCCCATTTCTCCTCCCTTAAGTCTAATTTATGAGATCAGGTGATTTCAATTTATAATGATGATACTTTATTAGGAATTTATAAATCATTTATACTTATCTCAATATTGCAATCGGATCTCAAACACTATTTAGGATTTGGAGAATATATACACTATTACTACTTACATGCATAATAGGATAAATTCCAAGTATAGGAATACATATATTAACTGCTCGTATAACATATATTTTAATCGGCACCCCACATAGATCTATGGTGTTGGCATACTCTGCTATCATGTCCTTATATCTCTCATACAAAGGGAAATACTAGTTTGGAATCTCTCTCGAACAGTATTCACACAAAACACACAAAATGGAGGCGAAGCATAATTCCAAGTCATGAAGAGGTCAGCACATACCCCTCACGTCTCTTAGGACTGTCTAACTATCATTCAGATAGCCTGTACCAAGGAATCCTATTTTCTAGGGTACAGTCAATATCCACCATAAAGGTCCCATCGAGATAAGACTGTCCCAGCGCGGCTACCTCCGAAATAGCAAGCAGCGCGAGTATGATTATACACAGAAATGTCATATATATATATATACATACATACATACATATTGTTATATATATGTATACCCCACAGTTATAACTAAGGTTTACCCATCACCCATAATCAATATTCTTATCTACATGGTATGTTTCACTCAATTACTACGTATACTTAACCCCTTTATTTTAGTCTCGTATATCACTGTTTTATAGTTACTTCTCGTCCCTAGAAGTGATTAAATCGTTTTATATCTGAATACAATAGGCGTACCCTCACTACCATTCTGGTATAAGTCCTTTAGGAGTCTCCAAATGTATCGTTTTACGTATATGTGATTTCTATTTAAATTTTTCACTCTAGTTATTCCATGAACATAACTCGTTATAGAATTACAATTAATGAGACTCATTTACTCCCTACTAGTCCTCCCCATTACCCATTATCATTTATAATCAATCTCTAAAGATCCTGCGCACCCTACTCGAATTAAATCAAAAGATGGAAAATAATGCACTTCCAAGATGGATCGATCGATCGATGAAAGTGGTCGATCGATCCAACCATCGATCGATCGATATTTTGGAGTGGATCGATTGATCGAACAGGTATTCCGAATTCTTCCATTGTTAACTACGGGTTTCCTTCCTTAATCTCTACCAAACCTCCATAATTGAGTCCTAAACGCCCAATCAATTTAACTAATAGTTATATCAACCTATCTACATGATTTTTTACATGAAGCATGCACGAATTTCATCACAAGCATAAGATTAAAGGTCCAATTAATCATATGTATCAAGAACCCTATTCCTTATAATTTTTAATATTCTAATTCTTTTTCCAGATTTCTCTCTTCTATTCCATTGT
Organism: Sambucus nigra; assembly: GCA_949130495.1. Classification (NCBI taxonomy): domain Eukaryota; kingdom Viridiplantae; phylum Streptophyta; class Magnoliopsida; order Dipsacales; family Adoxaceae; genus Sambucus; species Sambucus nigra. The sequence goes on along the minus strand of OX422207.1, from coordinate 299,525,382 downwards.
AATTTCGTGGGTAATCCTCTACAAATTATAAGATTTTCCAGACTATACTTATTACTTCTACAACATGTGATTTAACTCTCCTAATTCTTCAATTTGTTCAATATAACATAAAGTATTCAATCATATTCTAACATTATTGAATTATCAACAAGGAATCAACAAGAAAATTACTTGACTTAAGATTGTAGGTCTGATTTCATGAGTTTGACAGGTATAGGCTTGATCCCCTCGCTCCGATCAACGTTTTGATGGTGGTGGTGGTGCAATTTGGGTTGGTTCTTGGCCTAGAATCCATGGAATCCTCTTCTCCTTTCTTCCTCTCACTGCCATTCTAGTCTTTTGAGAATGTTAACCCTGGGAGACTCTAATAACATATGATATTAAATCCCAATTTTCGTCATTAACTAAGGCTAAAAATGGGTAATCACCAAATTTCCCTCCCGGGATGCCGGTTAGGCCTAAAATCGCCCAGGGACCCAAACTAAACCCCCAGGTAAACTTTTTTGACTATCTCGACCCTTCAGGATACATTGTAACACTCGAAACTACCATAGGATGACTATAAATTATTCACTTTTTATTACAACAATTCAGTCCCGACACGACACAGGCGCATCCCGACTTAATTTCCATAATTGTCATTATTTTCACTCATGACGATTTTAATACATTCGATTTAATACATTACTTTACTCATTAAGTAATATTCAACAAATTCCCAATAATTACTAACTCCCGTCACACTAGTAAATATTTAAAATAAATTCAGGATTGATATTAAATTAATTTATCTCAATTAAATTTAATAAATCGCCAATTTTGAAAACCATAAAAATACGAGGTATTACATACTTCCCCACTAATAATCGAATTTCGTCCCGAAATTCAAAAAATAAGGCATACCTGGTAAAAATAAATTTGGATACTTTTCACACATATCTTCCTCGCGCTCCCAAGGGGACTCCTCCTCGTTATGATTCTCCCACTGGACTCGTACAAGTGGAACTACCTTCGACCTCATTCTCCTCTCATTGTGGTCTAGAATAACCATTGGTCTCTCCTCATAAGAACTGTTTGGCTATTAGTCAATATCCTCTATCGCGATATGAGAGCGGGCCATATCATCTTGAAGATATCTCCTCAGTGACGAGATGTGGAATACATCGTGAATACAGTGTAAATTCTCTGGCACCCCCAATCTGTACGCCACCTGCCCTATCCTCTCGATGACGGGAAATGGTCATACGTACCTCGGATTTAACTTTCCCTTCTTCCCGAATCTCATTACCCCTTTCATAGGAGATACACGCAGTAATACTTAGTCCCCCAAGCCAAACTCTCGAAAGAACTGTTTTGCATCGGCGTAGATTTTCTTCCTTTTATGGGCTACCCGAATACGGTTCCTGATTAGCTCAATCCTAGATGAAGTTTCCTGAATCACCTCCTTACTGAATAACTTATTGTCCCCCACCTCTAGCCACCATGTGGGAGAAAGACACGGTTGTCCATATAAAGCCTCAAATGGGGTCATGTCGATCGTGAACTGATAGGAGTTATTATAAGCTAACTCCACCAGTGGAAGATACGGCTCCTAACCTCCTTCGAAATCAAGGACACACATGCGTAGCATATCCTCCAACATCTGATTGGTAGGCTTTGTCAATCCATATGTCTGTGGGTGATAAGTTGAACTCAATATCAACTATGTACCCATAGCCTCCTGAAAACTCTCCCAGAAGTGTGACATAAAGATCTTGTCTCTGTCAGACATGATATCCAAGGGCACCCCATGTAATCTCACTACCTCGATAATAAACAACTGCGCATATTGTCCCGTAGTGTAGTCTGTACACACTGGCAGAAAGTGAGCCACCTTAGTCAATAGATCCACTGTTACCCATATGGAATCGTGATTTCACTGTGATGTAGACAGCCCTGTAATGAAGTCCATGGAAATGCTCTCCCATTTCTACATAGGTATCTGTAATGGATGAAGTAACCCTGATGGTCTCTGGTGGTCCACCTTTACAAGATTACACATGGCACACTTGGACATGAACTTCGCAATGTCCTTCATCATCCCACTCCACCAGTACTGCCTCCTCATATCCTGGTACATTTTATCACCTCTGAGATGTACCATAAATCTAGACCCATGTGAATGTGTCATCACATCATGATGCAAATCATCTCCCTCCGGTACTACCGATCTCCCATTGAACCTCAAACCCCCATCAAAACTCACAGAGTAGGACTCAACACCCTCAGCTAAGAGTCACATAATCTTATCCTAGCAAAATGTGTCCTCAGCTTTGTTCTGGATCACCCTCATAACGATCTTCGGTGTAACCGTCACAACAGGCATGAAAGAGCGGTCTACTGCATCCTAGTGTCCCAACTCTTTCCACTTTTCTTTCCATACTTCTACCATCTCACCTACCGACTTACAACTTAACATGTCAGCAACCACATTAGCTTTCCCTGGATCGTATTATATCTCAAAATGGTGGTCCTTCATAAAATCTAGCCACATGTGCTGTTGTCGTTCAATTCCCTCTGAGTGAACAGGTTTTGCAATGACTTGTGGTCTGTAAACAGGTGGAACTTCTCCCCCAACAAATAGTGTTTCCAAATCCTCAAAGGAAACACGACCGTTGCTAACTCCAAGTCATGAGTGGGGTAATTCCTTTCGTGAGGCTTAAGCTTATGGGAGGCATACTCTATAGCATGCTCCTCCTACTGAAGTACTCCACTGAGTCCCTATAGAGAGGCATCAGTATAGATTAGGTACTCCACTCACGGCTTGGGTAAATCAAGAACTGGCGTTGAAGTCAGCTTATCCTTTAGCTCGTCAAAAGCCAATTGACAAGCGTCATCCCATGCATACAGTACTCCCTTGTGAGTCAGATTCGTCAATTGACCCACTATCTTCAAAAAGCCTTAAATGAAATGCCTATAGTACCCGACTAATCCCAAGAAACTATGCACCTCTGTCGGTGTCCTAGGCTGTCCCCACTCCCTTACTACTCACACTTTGCTCGGATTAACTAATATCCCCAATTCCGACATGACGTACCCTAGAAAATGTATTTCCCATAACCAGAATCCGCACTTCTCATACTTAGCATACAACTGATGGTCTCGTAGAATCTGAAGAACCTGTCTCAAGTGTTCGGCATGCTCCTCCTCAGTCTGTGAATAAATCAGGATGTCATCTATGAAAATGATGAAAAACTGATCCAAGAACTCTCTGAAAACTCGGTTCATCAAGTCCATGAATATGGTTGGAGCATTTGTCATCCCAAATGGCATGACTCTGAACTCATAGGACCCATATCTCGTCAAGAAAGGAGTCTTCAACACATCCTACTCCCTAATCCGTAGTTGATGGTATCCCAATCTTAAATCGATCTTTAAAAAGAAGGCTCCTCCTCTTAGCTGGTCGAGCGAGTCATCGATTCGGGACAACCGATATTTATTCTGTATCATGACCTTGTTCAACTGTTTGTAGTCCATGCACAACCTCAGTGAACCATCTCTCTTCTTCATAAACAACACTGATGCACCTCAAGGCAAGGTGCTCCTATGAATGAAGCCCTGGCCTAACAGCTGCTCTATTTGATCCCTTAACTCCCTCATATCCACTAGGTCCATACGATATGATGCTCGGGCTATCAATCGAGTGCTCGACATCAAGTCTATGATAAAATCTATCTCTCGATTGGGAGGTAGGCCCGGTATCTCCTGGAATACATCTGAAAACTCATGAACAACTGGAATCGAATCTAGGGGAATCATAATCTCCTTAGAGGTCTCCTCCTCTATGTAATACAAAAGGGTGGAAGATACTTCCTCTGGGCGACGCATTGCCATCAAAAACATATCCTAAATAGGGATGGCAAAGATGATACTCCTACCGAAAGATCCTATCATGGCTATATTTGTAGTGAGCCAATCCATGCCAATACTGGCGTCGTACTCATGCATAACTAAAACTAGCATGTCAACAGGTAAAAGTAAGCTACCAGTCTCTATACCTACCCCCGACATCTAAAGAGGATTAAGGATCCGTTCCACAGTGGTGAATCTATGCATATCGTTGTACCCTCTGCCACGTCTAATAACCATGTGGCCTATGCAAAGCTAGTAGCTACAAAATAATGTGACGCCCTAGTATCAAATAAAACACGTCCTACAATGCCATGAATAGGAAATGTACCCTCTATCGCGGGTGGCACCTGAGGTGCTGTTAGCTCATGGACGTCATAGACATGCCCATGCTGTAATTGCGCCTTTAAACAGGGATGACTGGGATGGTTGGTAAAGATGGCATCTGAGGTGGTGCTGGGAGAGCGGAAAGGAAAAGTGGTCTCTGTGGATCCTGTTGGGCACCCTGCTGCTGTGGGGACCTATCTCCCACTGGGCAATCCTGGCACCTGTGGCCATTCTTGCCACACCTAAAACATCGGCCCCTAAAGTTCCCTCCCCTCTTTCCCAGATGACCACGGCCCAATTGTCCATTTACACCCAGCCATTGGCCCTACTGGCCCTGCTGAAAACACTGTTGGCCCTTATGTTGGCACTAATGGACCTAATGGTAACAGTGTAGGCCCTGCTGACCATGCAGACTCGACTAGACCTACTGACCCTATCTAAATCCCCTAAATCCCTGCCTAGTATCACCAGATCAGAAATGCTTGATAGGGTCCCCTAATGCAAACTCTGCTCACCGTGACGGTCTGTCCTTGGGCAACTGGTACCCCACCTGTACTACTTCCCCCTGTCTGACCATGCTGGTTGGACTCTCCAGCTCACTTGCTTCCCTACAGATGGAAGCAGTGATCAATGGTAGTGCAACAAGGTGGCGTTCAGTACATTCGTGTACGTACCTAATGAAAGGTTTCCTATGAGGTGCTGATGAATCCTCCAGGCTAATCCGTACAGAAATAATAAGATATTCTTCTCATCGGTGGGTGCCTCATCTAGCATGATAGTGAGACATCTCGTGAACTCTTCCTCATACTCTGTGACTATCATGATCTCCTTCTTAATATTTAGTAGTCTAGGCCTCATCTCAGTCTGCACAGCGGATGGGAAGTACTTGCGGTCGAACCACACCCAGAATGACAGAATAGACATATTGTCTCTTTCCTCCAAGGTGGTCATGGACTCCCACCACTGCAAAGCGGCCCCCACTAACTTGAAGTATGCTAATAACTATTTCTGCATGTCAGTGCACTCGTACATACGCAGATGCCTCTGTATGTCCTTCTTCCAAATGCTGGCGATGACGATATCGAAACGACCCAAGAACTCTGGGGGATGGGCCTTTTGAAAGGCATCACTGACTCTTTCCCATGTCGTGGGAAACTAGTCTGGCACTAGCGCCACAGCCTGAATATGAGGTGGAGCCTGCTGCACCACCGCTACTGTCACATTCACTGCCTGGGTAACTATGGCAGTGACCTCAGTAGCGTTCATCAGCCCCTGAGCCTGAGTTGCTGGTTGCTCTGGCTAGGCATTTCTATCTCGGGTTGCTCATCTCGGAGGCATCTGAAATGAGAAGGAATTTTATTAGTCTACATTTATTATTGAATCTTAAATAGCTGAAAGCATAATCGTAAATACAAGAATATAAAAGTACTAAAAGTAGGGCTCCATATCAAATACGCTAAGCGAAAAATGCAATAAGCCGTAAAGATCCTAAAGGACACTAGAACCTAATGTTATGATACGACCTTTACTACCCCTCCTAATTAAATTCTGGGCGATCAGTCCTTTATTAAATTAAATATAGGTGAGCAGTTGGTTCATTCTTAGCATCACTGTCGCAAAATATTTTTTTTTCAATTTAAACACCCTAAAATAATTAATCTAAGTGTCAAAACAATTTATAATTTTATTTATTTATGAAATTCCGTATTGAAAATATTTTTTTATAACTCAATATGAATAATACATGAGATATTTTAAAAAATCCAAGCATAAGAAGATGTCAACTAGATTACTCAAACTAAGCAAATATTGACAAAGTAACCTGACATGACAAGATAAATAAATCCCACATAAGTGCTAAATACTGGAATCATAAATGAATACTAAAATCTCTAATAAGTCTAAACAGGAAAATAGGAAATGGGAGGCACATGCCCTGTCTACTGATGAACTAAAACATGAACGGAATCAAAAGTGAGGTCATCAACTTCATAGACCTGCAACTCCCACATAAGTTGCAGCACTTCAAGTCCAAGCAAACTACGCATGGCGCCTCTGTGGTTGGGTACCTCTAATATATATATATATATATATATATATATATATATATATATAAGTTACAATGGTGTTTTTACTGTTCATAAGTTGGGGATATACTTTGTGGTTGAGATTGAAGCCACATGTCAAAATGGAAGGGTTGGGATTGATTTCCTCATTCTCTCTTTACGCTCATTTGGACAACCTAGCTGTCTTCTTGCTCCCACTTCTCATTCTCTCCCTCAGCCCTGCTTTTCCCAAACCCTACCCCTATCTCTCCTAACCATCCCTCTCATGAAACAGCCTCCCCCGTCCTCTCCACATCGCCGCCTCCTCCTCCTATCCTCTCCGCCCCCTTACCCTCACCCTTCTCACCCTGCCGCCCTCACCACGCGCGGGGTTTCAATTTTTAGATCTAACGTATTTTTTGTTTGCAAATCTAACATTGGATACTTCAGATATAAGGTTTGGGGTTCTCATTCTAACGTTGGTAAGATTCTTATATGTTTGGGTTTGTATTTTTTTTTTTGCAGATCTAGCCCTAAGATCTTGGACTTCATCATTGCAAAGGTAATTAGATTCATTGTATTCTCTTAATTTCTTAAAACGATCATTATTTATGATTACTAATTTATGTTTTAATGTAAAATGTAACTCCATTTGTATTGGGTCTTATATAAACCATATGCCTTAATATCATAATATGTTTCTTTTTAGCTCCAAGTAATCTATTTGTTAGATTTGGTTAAAAAAAGGAATGGGTTTTGTTTCCGTCATCATGTAATACTTATTTTCACATGAACAAATGAGGTCTATTGCCAAATTAGGAGATTGCAATGATTAGAATAAATGGTACGATTTTCTATTCGTTTATTTAATGTGTGTCTATTTTCTATATTCTATATACAATATTATTCGTTACAAGGGAGTTGTTGATGGCTGCTTAAAGTTATGGTACTTACAGGCTTCAAAATCTGGAATAATCTAAATAGTTTGGCTTTACACATTCATACTCTCTCTGGCTTTGTAATTCTTTGAACATTACATGTTTGAATGTATGTCGACACATGATTTTTTTTGTAGCTGTTATTATATGGAACAATTTCTATTTTGTTTTAAAGTTTTTGTTCTCTCTTTCTGTTTAGGACTCTATTTTACGTTTATTTAATTGATTCCTTATTTATATCATTATTACTTTTTTTTTAGTTTTAGATATTTAGTTGGAGTTGAAGAAAAGTTAAGAATGAAATTTGTAGATTTCATGAGTTTTTACAATCTTGGTTTTTTTTGGGTATTGTGTATTTTTTTAATGATCTATACTTGAAGTATAAAAATTTGTTGTTGTTTGATTTGTGATTATTTTGGGTTCATTTTCACTATTTAGTTTCTTCGTAATTATTTTTTATTTTTTTGTAGGAGCTACCTGGGTTACAAGCATATAATTTACACGTATATTCAAACTTTAATATAGGACCCCTTTATATGTACGTTGTTTATATGTGCGATGGTGTTTTATTTTTGGAGTTACACACTCTGAGATACTATCGTTAGGACATTATTCCTAATTTTGATTTCTTTTCCTCTTTCAGGTTATTCGGGTTTCAGATATCCATTGAAGTTGTAGTATCATTCTTTCTTTTATTCAAATTTGGTTATTAATTTGAATTTTTGGGTCTGTATACCATGGTTAGGACATTATTTCTAATTTTGATTTCTTTTCCTCTTTCAGGTTATTTGATTTTCATATATCCATTGAAATTGTGGTATCATTCTTCCTTTTATTCAAAATTTGTTATTAATTTGAATTTATGGGTCGGTATTTCCAAATGTTACATTATTTGTAAAGATTATTCTATACAATTTTGTTAAAGCTTATTCTATACATTATTTGACAAAATTTATGAAACATTTTGCCGTTAGTTGTAGTTTATTCTATTCAAGCTCTTGAAGTTTTTATGAATATCATATACTATCTTTATGATATTCGTGTTCTTAAAGCTTATTCTATACACTTTTGTTAATTTTATTCTCTTCATTTTTCATCTCACGCATACACTTTTGTCAAAAAACTCACAAATTATTAGACTCTCTTAAAACTGAATTGTATATTTGGTTCTTCGGGTTTCACATATTCCGATGAACACTCTTAATTTCACCACTATGCGATCCCCTTCCCCCACTAGAATTATGTATCTCCTAAGTGATCCTGAGCATGATCCGTAATATCTATCATAACAATGCCTACTAACATATAAATTCTAAACATTGTTTTTATCTCATTGTGTCATTCAATAGTGTGTACTAAAACATTAAAATTTATATGTTAGTAGTTATGTTTTAGTTATGACTTAAAAATTTATATGTTATATGTTAGTCCGACTAAATGGAGTCATTGGCATTGATTGATGAGATCAAAAGTCATCAAAAAACTTAAAAATTTAAATTGAATAGACTGAAAAATCAAGGTATACTCTCTCTCTCTCTCCCTCTGATACTTTATAATTTCTGATGTATTTTCTGAGTTTTAGGTATATTTTGGGTTTTCAGGTATTTTCACTAGGTGGAATTGATGCCATGTATTGTGTCCAAGTTTTCATTATGTATATTGTCAGATATTGATTCAGACCTTATTTTAATTTTAATTTGTTAATTTTGACTTTTTTTGCATTCCTTAACATATGTATCGTCGCAATTCTTGAAACTTCTAAAGATTGGCTATGCATTGAATCCAAATGATCCTATTCCTTTTTAGTCTCTTGCTTCATTAGAATTCAAATATGCAACTGCAAATCTTGCTCGAGTGTTGTTCAGGAGGGCATTTGAGTTGGACCTAAGGCATCAACCAGTGTAGATCGTAAGAACTTTCTTTTAATGTATTGAAAAGTTTTTTCATTTATTTTATAGCACGAAACTTTATTTGTTTTCTCATCTATTTCTTTTAATGTGTTGAACATGTGAATTTATTATAGGTGCAAAGGGGATAAGTAGACAACAATAAGGTTTTCACAGGGAATGTTTAAAGGGCTTGAATGCAAAAATTTAATGCAGCCTCTGTGGCAAAATATTCCAAAACTGTAAAGTTGTGTTTTCAAATGAAGATTTTAGGTGTGTTTGAGTTCTGCCTAACTCAACTCCCATTACCTTTGGGGATTAAGAGACATATGAAGATTGACAAGACGACCATGGACATCCAATAATATGGTATGTTCATCTTTCTATGCTTTTCTTCACTCAAGATGGCACGAACTTCTACTTTATCATTTGTTTATTATAGTATTCAATCTTAGATATAGAGTTTTTGTTTTTAGGCAAATAATTTCATCTCCACAACTCAAAATATAAAGTTTTTATTGCTTAGTTGGTGTGTTTTATCGTAGGAGGTCATTATTGCTTAGTTCATGTGCCTTTCTTTTTTCCTCCGCTTCACCTAATGTGTTGTATATTTTCCTCGAAGCTATTTTCCCCCTCTTACATATATATTTTAATAGTGTCTCCGATAATGGTTTGACCCATGGGTTGGATTCAAGAGTTAAATTGAATTTAGCTTCAAGTCCTAGGCCATTTGTACAATTTTAAAGCGAAGAAAAAAAAATACTTGAGCCCTGTTGCAGGTCGATGCCTGCTGCTGCCCCATATATCAGCAAAGATGTTCTTATACTCTCAAGCCCTGCCAATTCATCCTTGTCGATGCCCTACTGCCAATTGATGTTTATCGTTGCCCCGACGATGACTGATGCACACAGACAGGCCCTGCCGATGCATCCTTAATGCTGGCTGATGCCTGCTGCTACCTCGTCGAGCATACCTCATTGATGTTGCTACCGCCTGTGAGAGGTAAGATATTACTTAGAGATAAGTTAAGTTCTAGATTAGTTAGAGACTGTCCATAACTTTCAACTTCATATCTTGCAACTTCATATCATATCTAAAAATTTATAAATTTTTTACAGCTTTATGTTGCAAATTTTTTACACGATTCAATATCTACATTGTAATGTTTTCACGATGTTCGATTGTAAAACTTTTATGCTAATTAGTGCACGATTCAAGATTTTTACACGATTCAAAATCAGATCAAAGTTTTATTCAATATCGGATCAAATTTTTTACACGATTGATCATATCAAAATTTAGTCCAAAAAATCTTCATTTTGTAATGTTTTCATAGTACAAATTCTTCATTCTATCCATCTGGGCTTTTTGTCCAGTGAGAGTATAAATTCTTCATTTTCATAGTATAAATTCTTCGTTTTGCAATTCAATTAATGGGCTTTTTCTTCATGACAGTTTTCATGTTTGCTTTAGCCATCCTATACAATCACTGGACACATAGAGATAACATAACTGGATTTGTGATTATGTACTCTCACTGGACACATCCTAGACAATCACTAGCCATCTTACACAATCACTGGACACATTTGTTTAATATTTATTACATACACAATCATGTAATAGTAACTAATCTAAGTTGTTTAATTGAAAATTTCATTTATTATAATATCAGTTGGGACATGAACTGTTTACTCCAAACTTTCTGTGAAATGAAAATTTATTTCTTTACATCTTGATTTACATTTCATGTGTAAATTATTTTCAGAAGTGGCTTATCGATACAAAAATAGAGCAGGCGGATACACGAGAATGCTCCAAACTCGAATATGAGTTGTTGATGCTGCACCAATGGCTTATATTAAGTTTATAGATAGAGATAATGATCTTAGGAAATCAAAACCACAGACTCCCCAGCCACCACAGAGATCACCTTTGGATCCCTGGATAAGATCTCGACTTACGAGGCAGTTTTCACCCCCTAAAGATGACGACGATGATGATAAAAGTTGTCTAAGAATTGAGGTATTTTAGAATTGGCATATCTCAAGAACTTTGCCTTTGTACTCTGCTTGATAACAGGGTTTTTTCCTTCCCCGAGGTGTGCTCCTTTTGCATGCCTGTTCGTGGAAACATTGGCGTTGAAATTGCACAGAATGGAAGGAGGCGTTTGGCTCTCACTGGTGTACTGTTCAAGGTTGTGTTTAAGAGGGAGTAAACTCTTTTGTTTATACTCTATGAAATACGGATATTCTCCTTTTTACTGTATGATCTGTATGTAACTTTGTAATAAGGAACTCTGTTGTGTTCCCCCTATGATTTAATAAAGCTACCCATATTTTCACTAATGTGTATATGTTCACTAAATTCATGGTGAGACATTGACACTCCCTTAATTTTAGGTAATAATGAGAACCTCATTCATCACTCAATACATAAAAATTAATATATTATCCATATTCTAATCATTACTAAATTGGTATTTTGTAGTTAAGTATGTAACTTATTGCAACTATCAATTTTTATCTTGACCAAATGGGAATTCTCATTTTAACATTTCATACTTGCAGTTCTTGAAGACAGTCACTAAATGGAGGGCCCATATCAGTTTAGTACAACATATACGATTATGAAGACTGTTAATAGCGTCGAGGATTTGGCACTTGCAAAAGTTCTCTCTTTAATTTCTTTAATATTTAGTCTATTTTTTCATATCTTGGTTGCGGGTGTAATTTGTAAACTAATTGTGTATATATTATATCTGTGTCTAAATGGACAATGTCAGAGTTAATAAAGTGAAGTTCGAAAGAGCACTTTTTACCTAAAAATCCGGGTAGCTGGCTTGGGAAGTTCACAATAGGAAGAAATCAAGTACTCAGTGCTCGTGAGATAAATCCAAAATCTTTGATAATAAAGGTAATTTTCGATATTAATCCTTTTTCTTACATTTGTTTGTTTGCTTTGCTGATTTGTATTATAAATAACAGTTTATCTGGGATTTTGATGTATTTTTAATGGATTTTATTAATTGCATTTCTCATGAATCTTGAACTTTGTGACTGTGTTATTTTAGGCATATCAGAATGAGCTTATGATTGCAGTTATCCTTTTACCTCTTACTTTTCAAATAATCTAAATTCAAATGAAAGTTATTCCTTTTAATGGTTTGTGTCTTTAATTTATCATGAGCTATTGTAAGATCAAAGTTGGAATGGAATGCTACTATGAAATATTATTAATGATGGTCATATAATGATTCAAACAAATCTTCATAAGTTTGTTTGCAAATCGTCACAGAACCATGTCCATAGCTAAATGAATTTGCAAATGATTGAACTGTAGAAGTTTGTTTGACATTATTAAGGCCACTAACTTGAAGCACTGTTAGAAATTAAAGATCAACAATGTTCTATGGGCCAATTTCATGAATAAAACTAACTTGACAAGTTCGGTATGTTATTCAGACTTGATACATGATTCTGAGTCGCACCAATTTCCATTTGCCTTCTTGATTTTACGGATCATAAGAGCATCCCTCCCGACCTTAACTGATTGATGAAAGAATTTTGAGTTGGTATATCACCTTCCACTACAAGAAAAATGAATATTAGGGATGGGAGTGTTAGGGACGGTCATGTCATTTTGTCCCTAATACTATACAAAAGGGACGATTTTAATTACCGTCCTTTTTTATAGTAACAAAAGGGACGGTTTTTTAAAAACCGTTCCTTTTGGTATTTCTCAAAAAGGACGGTAATTAAAACCCTCCCTTAAAGCATATAAGGAATTTTAGCACCGATTTTTCCCGGGTTATTTTAAGGGACGGAATTTAAAACCGTCCCTTTTGCTATATCAAAAGAGACGGTTTGTAAAATACGTCCCTTTTGATATAGCAAAAGGGACGGTTTTAAATTCCGTCTCAGTTAATAAAAATTGATTTTTTTTATTTTTTCCAAATGAGTATTTGGGACGAATTGTGTTAACCATCCCTTTTAAGATACCAAAATAGACGGTTTTAAAATCTGTTCCTTTTGGTATAAATTATTTTTTATTTTTCCCCCACTTTTAATGAGTATTTGGGCAAAAGGGGCGGTTACATCCGACCCTTTTAATGTTTTCCCTAATTTTTCCCCCACTTATTAAAAAAATTGGCCTAATTCTACGTTTTGGACTCCCGCTCTCTCTATGTGCTCTCCCTCTCTCTCTCTCTCGCTCCGCTTCTCTGCCCGCCGCCGCTGCTCCCTACCTCCTTCGCATCCGCGCTGTGCATCCCTACCCTCCGCTGCGCAGCCCTATCCCTCCGCCTCTCCCCCTGCTCAGATCCTAAGCCTCCGTCTCTCCCCTGCCCTACCCCCGCTCCACCCCTCTGCCTCTCCCCTGCCCTAGCCCCGCTCCACCCCTCCGCCTCTCCCCTTCCCTACCCCAGCTCCACCCCTCCGCCTCCTCCTCTCCCCCTTTTCCTCCTCCTCTCCCCTGCGCACAGGTATTAATCCCTTATGTAATACACACACACACACACACACACACACACACACACACACACACACACATATATATATATATATATATATATAGACACACACACACACATATACACTATTTGTATTGATTTGTTTAGACATTTGTTAAGGATTTGCTTAGATTGTTATCATAGTAGTTTAGGCATTTTTTATAGTTTTGTTTAGTGATATGTTTACATATTTTAACATACTAGTTAGGGCTTTTTATGCATTTAACATCAATAAGTGTAAAGCAGATTTTTAATTATTTATAGCGAACCATATTTAAAAAATAAAAAACAAAAATCAGATTGGATTACCGGATCGAACTACCGGATTGTTAACAATTTCGGATTCAGTTGCCAATGTACTGATCCGTGTCTGACTATCGGATCCCCTCCGAATCTGAAAATGTCAAACGGATTCTAGCTACAAAATTTATAGTTTTTATAATTTTCTAAATCCCATGTGCCAAATGAGAACGAAGGATTTCATCTTTTTCCAGTTTATTGTTGCTTTGTACTCCATCCATGTTTAATTAGAATTCATGTTTATAACATTGATACGGACACTTTTAGAACATTGACACGACAAATGATATTCAAATGCAATTTTGTATATATTTATAAATCTTTTTTTCAATTTGTAATAGGGGTTCAATAAGATCAATATGGATAAGAGTTGGATCGGAGGAGATAGGACCACAAAGGCGTACGCCAATGGAGTTCAAATCTTTATTGATTTTTCATATAGAAATAAGGATATTCTTACGTCTACCATCAAATGCCCATGTAGTACTTGTGTTAATCGTGCATACTATAACTCACGAACAGTGCGGAATCACATAGAGATGTATGGTTTTGAAAAGAGTTACAAGAATTGGATTTATCATGGGGAATCATTGGTTGATTTTAATATCAACGTAAATAGTTGGAGCAATGGTATGGTTGTTGATGATGTATTAGCTGATTTGAACTTGGAGGCAAGCATGATTGTAATGGTTCAAGAAGGAAGGGGGATTCCATGTCGAGAGGAAAATATGGGCAATGATGAATAACCTAACATCGAAGATCATGACGTGCCCGACGCAGACCTCCCTGAATATTTTAGACTTTTAAAAGAGGCACAAAGTGAGTTGTATGAGAATTGTCCTAAGGACATTACCGAGTTGTCATTTGTTGTTGAATTATTGCACTCGAAACAACTAAATAGATGGACAAATCATTCTTTTACGATGTTGATGTTATTCTTGCATAATATGTTCCCGAAAGCCTAGATTCCAAAATCCTTTTAGCAAGCTTATAAATTGACAAAGGATTTAGGATTTAAGTATGAAACGTGGGATGCATGTCCTAAGAGTTGTATGTTGTTTCGAAATGAGAGCCAGAATCTTGAGAAATGCAAAATTTGGGGGGAATTTAGGTTCAAAAATGAATTTGATAGTGGTGAGGGTACAAAAGTAGCAGCAAAAAAGGTAAGGTACTTTCCTTTGAAACCGAGATTACAACGATTGTATTGGTCATCGCATACTGCTCCACTAATGAAATGGCATGCTGATGAATGAATCGATGATGGCGTGTTGAGGCATCTTGCTGACTCCCTTGCATGGAAGACATTTGATGAGCGAAATCCATCTTTTGCGAGTGATTATCTCAATGTTAGACTTTCACTAGCAACTGATGGATTCAATCCGTTTGGTAATATGAGCATTGCTCACAGTACTTGGACTATTTTGCTAATGATATTAAACTTGCCCCCATGGTTGTCTAAGAAACAACCCCACTTAATTTTTTCTGTTCTTATTGACGGACCAAAAGGGCCCGGTGATAAAATTGATGTATATTTACAACCACTAATTGATGAGTTGAAAGAGTTATGGGCTAATGGGGTACGTACATATGATGAATCAGTGAAACAATTTTTTCAGTTACATGCGGCGTTGTTATGGACAATTAGCGATTTTTCTGGTTATGCCATGTTATCAGGATGGATCACAAAAGGTTAATTTTCTTGTCATTGTTGCAATAAGGACCATCAAGCTATACGATTGAATAACGGTCGTAAGTACTGTTATTGGGGTCATCGTCGATTCTTACCAATGCGACATAAATTTCGGAAAGAAAAAGTTACATTTAATGGCAAGGTTGATATGAGGCCACCACCATTGAAACTAACTGGATCACAAGTTCTGCAACAATTAAATGAGCTTAACGCTGTAACTGAATATAAGAAAGATGACGTGCTGAAAAAAATGATAAGAGACCAAAAGGAAATTGAGCTTGAAAAAAAACTAAAGGTAATATTCCGAAAAAAGACTGAATTGGAAGAAGAAAAGTATATTTTTTGAATTGCAATATTGGGAGCATAATTTGTGATAATATTCTTTTTACATTGTTGGGCATCAAAGGGAAAATAAAGGATAATTTAAATGCTCGCAAAGACCTCAAAGAGATGAGTATTAGGCGCGTGATACATCCTCAACCGCGAGGAGCAAATCAACAGTATGCGGCCCCAACAAATTTTACGATGAGCAACAAAGAGAAAGATATATTCTTGAAAGTGTTGCTGAATCTCAAAGTTCCAGATGGTTATTCTTCGAATATTTCACGATGTGTGCAACCTCAAGAGAGAAGCATTTGGGGACTTTAGAGTCATGATAATAACATTCTAATGTAACAACTACTCCAGATAGTTGTACGTAGGGTATTGGCAACGCATGTTGTCAAAGCTTTAATTGAATTAAGTAATTTCTTTGCAATACTATGATCAAATGTAAATACTTTCGCTGACTTGGAGAAATTTGAAGATCGTGTGGCTCTTACTTTATGCAGTCTAGAGAAGATATTCCCTCCACGATTTTTTGATGTGATGGAACATTTGCCCATGCATTTGACTGATGAACTATTAATTGTCGTGTCAGTGCTTTATCGTTGGATGTATCCAATGGAAAGGTATCTACACACATTGAAACTCTATGTGCGAAATCGTGCTCATCCTGAGGCCTCAATTGCTAAGTCTGTCCATTTAGAAGAGTGCATGACCTTTTGCTCGAGGTATTTGGGTGATAACGTGGAAACCAAGTCTAGTCGACCTATTAGAATAGATGACAAAGGTAATGACTCTGGTCGCGCTGTTGGGAAAAAAGTTCAAATTCAGCTTGATGAAGAAACATTGGTTCAAGCTCATCGTTATGTGCTTTTCAACACTGATTCAGTGGCACCGTTCATCGAGTAAGTTAGCGTTTTACCTTAACAACGTGCACAACTTTGTTACTTGAAGGTTTTGATACATTCGTTACGAAATGGACATGTG
Organism: Sambucus nigra; assembly: GCA_949130495.1. Lineage (NCBI taxonomy): Eukaryota > Viridiplantae > Streptophyta > Magnoliopsida > Dipsacales > Adoxaceae > Sambucus > Sambucus nigra. The sequence continues at coordinate 299,508,487 of OX422207.1, read as the reverse complement.
TGCATTTTTATAGAAAACATCTTGTGGAACTTTCAAAAGAGTATCCTCAACTTTCACAGCACCATATTCAACGCCTTCATAATGAAAAATTCAGCACATGGTTTAAGAATCATGTAAGTCGGTTTATTCCTTGTTAATCTTAATAGTGCTCTAGTATATTTGCTATATACAATTTTGATTATCTTTTTTGTTGGGAAAATATCAGGTGCGCAGTTTGACAAATAACACACCCAACTACCCGATGAAATTAGGAGTTTGTCTTTAGGCCCTCTAAAGGATGCTTTTAGATTCCACTCTTATATTGTTTGTGGATTTCGATTTCGGATAAAGGCAGTTGATCAATGTAGAAAAACTCAAAATAGTGGGGTGGTTCTAAGAGCTGCACAGATGAGTTATTCTAACCGTAGAGACAAAAATCCTCTTTTAGGGGATGTTACTTTCTATGGACAGGTTACAAACATCATTGAGATTCGTTACCTTAACGGCATGAAATTTGTCTTATTCAAATGCGATTGGATCGATAACTGTATGGGTAAAAAATTAGATGAATTTAACTTTGCGCTCTTTAACTTCAACTATTTGTTATACAAAGATAACCGAGTTGGCGATGAACCTTTTATCCTAGCATCTCAAGCAGAACAAGTTTGGTATGTGGAAGACCCATTAGAATCAGACTGGCATGTTGTTGTTTCGATGACACCAAGAGACAAATTTGATGGATATTTAGCCAATGAAGACTTAGATGTCCATGAAGTTGAGCCATTTAGCATGCAACAACTAGATCAAGATCAAAATGTATCTTGGACGAGGCAAGGGATAGATGGCTCCATAATTGACACAACCGTTCTTGATGATGACGATGGCACCAAGGAAGAAAGGGATGAAGTTATTGAGGAATGAAGGGATGGTGGGTGAAATGCTTGAACTTTTTTACCTCTGTATTACGTTAGTGAGAACATATCATAATTACAAAATGATGATTGAAATGGATGTTTTATTAAATCTTTGTTCTCGTATTCACGTGTTGCCTTTTATTTTTTAATATTAATGGTTATGTTATAAATGTTGTGCTTAAATGTTTTTTGATATTGTGACAGGAAACAATGCGGTCTTCTGTAAATTTTAATGATAATATTAAGAATGAATTAGAAGAAAATGAGCATTCATCTTTTAAAGAGGGCACTCCAATTACTTTGTATGGATTCCGTAAAATTGAATTATGTCATTACTTGCAAAAATGTGGGAAACAAATATCATAACAATATTTGTTTGAAAAATACTCTAGACGCTACCACCATGTTGGGATCAAGCAAAAATAAAGATATTTCAAAAACATAATCCAACACGTGGAGAGAAATTAGTAGAGCTACTAGAGGAGGAAGAACGAGAGTTTCATCCTTTATGGATAGAATTTGAGCAACATAAAATGAGCCCAAATTTAAACGTGCGAGATCATATGCATAACAAAGAAAGAGTATACAACATTTTAAAGAGGAGATGTTTTTGTACTAACATAATAGTCCTCGTGCATGCGATTGTGAGTACGCTTCCACCCACGTGGCCAATTTCATCTATTATTAAAAGGATAAAATGTGGTTGGCTCAATATGAGGGATTTGGCAGTTTTTTTGGAAGAAATAGAAAGGTATTGAAAATGCATACTATCAAAGGAAATACTATGTATTATAAGTTTTCATTTTGTGTTTCATGTATAACGTTTATTCATATTTATTTTGACATATATGTTTTTTATACAGATCTATCATGCCGACTAATAACCCTTATCATTCCGTGGGAGTAGGAGGGTCATCAGATTCTCAAGCAGAAATGACCCCCCATGTGCTCAGACGTCTATAAGATCACATCGGTCACAACAAGAGTCATCTCAGTCAATGATATGCCAACCCTCAGATAATATGGGTGGAGGTATGTGTCTACCTATATAGTAGATAATTGTAAAATTCTGCTATAAATATTTTACTTTTATAATTATTCATGTCGTATTTTCTTTTGAATTTTTATCAGGTAGTGCTGAGGGTACACCATTACCAACTGAAAATTGTCCCGCTACTAGTGTGAAATGTAGAGGGTTTTCGAAACCATGGAAATAATGGGATAGTGGTCAAAAGTTGGTAATTGGGTGGAATAACGACTGCCAGCCAATCGAACCCAACGGGAAGAAGCTTGCGAGTCAGTTGGGATATTTCGCTAGACAAGGATCGTTATTTCCTTTGGATGTGGACGATTGGAGAAGAGTATCGAAGAAAAATCTCGATATAGTTTGGGATAGTGTGAAGGTACTTCTCTATCATTGCGAATATAAATTTTAATATTTTAAAATGCTCAGTTAGTACGTCAATCAAATGATCTATTTACAATTTATTTATATTCTTTTGTTTGTAGCGCAATACAAATGCCCCTGAAGGATTTAAGCTAATTTGTTTTAAAATGCTGGAGAATGCTTGGAGGCGCTTTAAGTATCGTATAAAAAAGGACTATTATGAGGCGTATGACAATGACACAGATCGACTTGAAAATGTACCTCTCCAAGTTGATCCCGATATATGGCCTAAATTAGTGTCTTATTGGGGTGAAAAAGAAATCGTGGTATGACATATGTAGAATTACTTTCTATTTATTTTTGTTGTTTGTTTATATGTATCAAAATTGTAACATGACTTAACTCTTTATATAGCAAGTGGCGTCCAAAAACGCCGAAAATAGGGCAAACCTTTGTGCCCACCCTAGGATTGGGAGGATGTCAATTCCTCAAGTTGTAGAAAAGGTTAACATCATATTTTATATTCCTTACATATTCTTTTATGCTTTTAGTTTGAGGAAGATAATGTTGAATTTCATCATTATTATTATGAACGTAATATGTTTTTTTTCTTATCTTACTTAAAAAATAATAGATGAAAAAAGCCAACTTGCCTATCGACAACCTTAGTGAGTATAGAGAGACTCGAAGGTTGAAGGATAAGACGTATAATATGGAGGATAGAGCGGCTAGTATAGAGGTATTATATTTTAATGTCCATCCTTGTTACCTATTGTAAAAAATATTGCAATAAATGTTTTATGGTATTGCACACTGTTTAAAACTCTTTTCTTAATTTGTAGGAAGGTATACAAAGACAGTTGAATGTGATAGAAGAAGAACAACAGAATTACCCGAAAGTGAGAGATAAAATCTTTGAGGATGTCATTGGTCGTGACGGACATGGACGTGAATTATGTAGGGGAGTTATTATTCGACCTCCATCTGTAAGGTCCATGCCTTCTCACTTTTACGAGAGCGAGATCGAACGGTTGCAAAAGAGGATTGAGGAGGGAGAGACTCGTCATCGTGAAGAGATTCAAGAGTTGAAAGAGACCACCAACAAATTGTTTCGTATGATACAAAATGCTGGATTCCCAATACCACCAGATGATTCCCCGAGAACTTCAAATGTTCAGCTATAGGGAACAGCTATCCACATTTCTCATCGTTATCCAATTATCAGAAAGAAATTATTTTGGATAGGAATACTAAATTATACAAAGACAATTGGCGCATTTGTTTCTTGTCACTTCCTGTGTGTGTGGGGGCGGGGAGAGGGGTGGGGTGGGGTGGCGGGGAGTACATAAGCATAAAAACTTGCCATCGATGGGTAAATACGTAAAACAGCCACAAAACGGTCCTGTAAGAGTCACGAATACCTCGCACGGGATCAATGTGACTCGTAGGAACAAACGGCGTAGTCCCGAGGCTCCTGGTTGGAGTGTACGACGTAAATTTGCAAAAAATAAGCTAAAGCATAAAAACATGCCATAGAAGGGTCAAAATGTAAAACAACCTTAAAACGGTCCCGTAAAAGTCACGAACAACTCGCACAGGACCAATGTGACTCGTAGGAACCGATCGCGTAGGCACGGGACTCCCGATTTGAGTGTACGACGTAAAGTTGCAAAAAATTATCCTTAAGCATAAAAACATGTCATCGAATGGTGAAAACGTAAAACAGCCTTAAAACGGTCTCGTAAGAGTCACGAACACCTCGCACTAGACCAATGTGACTCGTAAGAACAGACGGCATAGTCCTGAGGCTCCCGGTGGGAGTGTACGACGTAAATTTGCAAAAAAATAAACTTAAGCATAAAAACATGCCATCGAAGGGTGAAATCATAAAACAGCCTTAAAACGGTCCCGTAAGAGTCACGAAAAACTCGCACAGGACCAATGTGACTCGTAGGAACCGATCGCGTAGGCACGGGACTCCCGATTTGAGTGTACGACGTAAAGTTGCAAAAAATTAGCCTTAAGCATAAAAACATGTCATCGAATGGTGAAAACATAAAACAGCCTTAAAACGGTCTCGTAAGAGTCACGAACACCTCGCACTGGACCAATGTGACTCGTAAGAACAGACGACATAGTCCTGAGGCTCCCGGTTGGAGTGTACGACGTAAATTTGCAAAAAAATAAACTTAAGCATAAAAACTTGCCATCGAAGGGTGAAATCATAAAACAGCCTTAAAACGGTCCCGTAAGAGTCACGAACACCTCGCACAGGACCAATGTGACTCGTAGGAACCGATCGCGTAGGCACGGGACTCCCGGTTTGAGTGTACGACGTAAAGTTGCAAAAAATTAGACTTTAGCATAAAAACATGCCATCGAATGGTGAAAATGTAAAATGGCCTTAAAACGGTCCCGTAAGAGTCACGAACACCTCACACGGGACCAATGTGACTCATAAGAATAGACGGCGTAGTCCCGAGGCTCCCGTTTGGAGTGTACGACGTAAATTTGCAAAAAAAAATAGACTTAAGCATAAAAACACGCCATTGAAGGGTGAAATCATAAAACAGACTTTAAACGGGCCTGTAAGAGCCACGAACACCTCGCACGGGACCAATGTGACTCATAGGAACAGACGGAGTAGTCCCGGGGCACCCGGTTGGAGTGTACGACGTAAATTTGTAAAAATAAATTTAAGCATAAAAACATGCCATCGAAGGGTGAAAATGTAAAACAGCCTTAAAACGGTCCCGTAAGAGTCACAAACACCTCACACGGGATCAATGTGACTCGTAGGAACCGATCGAGTAGGCACGGTACTCCAGGTTTGAGTGTACGATGTAAAGTTGACAAAAATTAGACTTAAGCATAAAACATGCCATCGAATGGTGAAGACGTAAAACAGCCATAAAACGGTCCCGTAAGAGTCACGAACACCTCACACGGGACCAATGTGACTCGTAAGAACACACGGCGTAGTCCCGAGGCTCCTGGTTGGAGTGTAGAACTAAATTTGTAAAAAATAGACTTAAGCATAAAAACATGCCATCGAAGGGGAAAATCATAAAACAGCCTTAAAACGGTCCCGTAAGAGTCACGAGCATCTCGCACGGGACCAATGTGACTCGTAGGAACCAATCGCGTAGGCACGGGACTCCCTGTTTGAGTGTACGATGTAAAGTTACAAAAAATTAACCTTTTTCATAAAAACATGCCATCGAATGGTGAAAACATAAAACAGCCTTAAAAAGGTCCCGTAAGAGTCACGAACTCCTCGCACGGGATCAATGTGACTCGTAGGAACCGATCGCGTAGGCACGGGACTCCCGATTTGAGTGTACGACGTAAAGTTGCAAAAAATTAGCCTTAAGCATAAAAACATGCCATCGAATGGTCAAAACATAAAACATCCTTAAAACGGTCCCGTAGGAGTCACGAACACCTCGCACGGGACCAATGTGACTCGAAAGAACAGAGGGCGTAGTCCCGAGGCTCCCGGTTGGAGTGTAAGACGTAAATTTGCAAAAAAATAAACTTAAGCATAAAAACATGCCATCGAAGGGTGAAATCATAAAACAGCCTTAAAACGGTCCTGTAAGAGTCACGAACACCTCGCACAGGACCAATGTGACTCGTAGGAACCGATCGCATAGGCACGGGACTCCCGGTTTGAGTGTACGACGTAAAGTTGCAAAAAATTAGACTTTAGCATAAAAACATGCCATCGAATGGTGAAAATGTAAAATGGCCTTAAAACGGTCCCGTAAGAGTCACGAACACCTCACACGGGACCAATGTGACTCATAAGAATAGACGGCGTAGTCCCGAGGCTCCCGTTTGGAGTGTACGACGTAAATTTGCAAAAAAAATAGACTTAAGCATAAAAACACGCCATTGAAGGGTGAAATCATAAAACAGACTTTAAACGGGCCTGTAAGAGCCACGAACACCTCGCACGGGACCAATGTGACTCGTAGGAACAGACGGAGTAGTCCCGGGGCACCCGGTTGGAGTGTACGACGTAAATTTGTAAAAATAAATTTAAGCATAAAAACATGCCATCGAAGGGTGAAAATGTAAAACAGCCTTAAAACGGTCCCGTAAGAGTCACAAACACCTCACACGGGATCAATGTGACTCGTAGGAACCGATCGAGTAGGCACGGTACTCCAGGTTTGAGTGTACGATGTAAAGTTGACAAAAATTAGACTTAAGCATAAAACATGCCATCGAATTGTGAAGGCGTAAAACAGCCATAAAACGGTCCCGTAAGAGTCACGAACACCTCACACGGGACCAATGTGACTCGTAAGAACACACGGCGTAGTCCCGAGGCTCCTGGTTGGAGTGTAAACCTAAATTTGTAAAAAATAGACTTAAGCATAAAAACATGCCATCGAAGGGGAAAATCATAAAACAGCCTTAAAACGGTCCCGTAAGAGTCACGAGCATCTCGCACGGGACCAATGTGACTCGTAGGAACCAATCGCGTAGGCACGGGACTCCCTGTTTGAGTGTATGATGTAAAGTTACAAAAAATTAACCTTTTTCATAAAAACATGCCATCGAATGGTGAAAACATAAAACAGCCTTAAAACGGTCCCGTAAGAGTCACGAACTCCTCGCACGGGATCAATGTGACTCGTAGGAACCGATCGCGTAGGCACGGGACTCCCAATTTGAGTGTACGACGTAAAGTTGTAAAAAATTAGCCTTAAGCATAAAAACATGCCATCGAATGGTGAAAACATAAAACATCCTTAAAACGGTCCCGTAGGAGTCACGAACACCTCGCACGGGACCAATGTGACTCGAAAGAACAGAGGGCGTAGTCCCGAGGCTCCCGGTTGGAGTGTAAGACGTAAATTTGCAAAAAAATAAACTTAAGCATAAAAACATGCCATCGAAGGGTGAAATCATAAAACAGCCTTAAAACGGTCCTGTAAGAGTCACGAACACCTCGCACAGGACCAATGTGACTCGTAGGAACCGATCGCGTAGGCACGGGACTCCCGGTTTGAGTGTACGACGTAAAGTTGCAAAAAATTAGACTTTAGCATAAAAACATGCCATCGAATGGTGAAAATGTAAAATGGCCTTAAAACGGTCCCGTAAGAGTCACGAACACCTCACACGGGACCAATGTGACTCATAAGAATAGACGGCGTAGTCCCGAGGCTCCCGTTTGGAGTGTACGACGTAAATTTGCAAAAAAAATAGACTTAAGCATAAAAACACGCCATTGAAGGGTGAAATCATAAAACAGACTTTAAACGGGCCTGTAAGAGCCACGAACACCTCGCACGGGACCAATGTGACTCGTAGGAACAGACGGAGTAGTCTCGGGGCACCCGGTTGGAGTGTACGACGTAAATTTGTAAAAATAAATTTAAGCATAAAAACATGCCATCGAAGGGTGAAAATGTAAAACAGCCTTAAAACGGTCCCGTAAGAGTCACAAACACCTCACACGGGATCAATGTGACTCGTAGGAACCGATCGAGTAGGCACGGTACTCCAGGTTTGAGTGTACGATGTAAAGTTGACAAAAATTAGACTTAAGCATAAAACATGCCATCGAATGGTGAAGGCGTAAAACAGCCATAAAACGGTCCCGTAAGAGTCACGAACACCTCACACGGGACCAATGTGACTCGTAAGAACACACGGCGTAGTCCCGAGGCTCCGGGTTGGAGTGTAGACCTAAATTTGTAAAAAATAGACTTAAGCATAAAAACATGCCATCGAAGGGGAAAATCGTAAAACAGCCTTAAAACGGTCCCGTAAGAGTCACGAGCATCTCGCACGGGACCAATGTGACTCGTAGGAACCAATCGCGTAGGCACGGGACTCCCTGTTTGAGTGTACGATGTAAAGTTACAAAAAATTAACCTTTTTCATAAAAACATGCCACCGAATGGTGAAAACATAAAACAACCTTAAAACGGTCCCGTAAGAGTCACGAACTCCTCGCACGGGATCAATGTGACTCGTAGGAACCGATCGCGTAGGCACGGGACTCCCGATTTGAGTGTACGACGTAAAGTTGCAAAAAATTAGCCTTAAGCATAAAAACATGCCATCGAATGGTGAAAACATAAAACATCCTTAAACCGGTCCCGTAGGAGTCACGAACACCTCGCACGGGACCAATGTGACTCGAAAGAACAGAGGGCGTAGTCCCGAGGCTCCCGGTTGGAGTGTATGACGTAAATTTGCAAAAAAATAAACTTAAGCATAAAAACATGCCATCGAAGGGTGAAATCATAAAACAGCCTTAAAACGGTCCTGTAAGAGTCACGAACACCTCGCACAGGACCAATGTGACTCGTAGGAACCGATCACGTAGGCACGGGACTCCCGGTTTGAGTGTACGACGTAAAGTTGCAAAAAATTAGACTTTAGCATAAAAACATGCCATCGAATGGTGAAAATGTAAAACGGCCTTAAAACGGTCCCGTAAGAGTCACGAACACCTCACACGGGACCAATGTGACTCATAAGAATAGACGGCGTAGTCCCGAGGCTCCCAGTTGGAGTGTACGACGTAAATTTGCAAAAAAATAGACTTAAGCATAAAAACACGCCATTGAAGGGTAAAATCATAAAACAGACTTTAAACGGGCCTGTAAGAGCCACGAACACCTCGCACGGGACCAATGTGACTCGTAGGAACAGACATAGTAGTCCCGGGGCACCCGGTTGGAGTGTACGACATAAATTTGTAAAAATAAATTTAAGCATAAAAACATGCCATCGAAGGGTGAAAATGTAAAACAGCCTTAAAACGGTCCCGTAAGAGTCACGAACACCTCACACGGGATCAATGTGACTCGTAGGAACCGATCGAGTAGGCACGGTACTCCAGGTTTGAGTGTACGATGTAAAGTTGCAAAAAATTAGACTTAAGCATAAAACATGCCATCGAATGGTGAAGACGTAAAACAGCTATAAAACGGTCCCGTAAGAGTCACGAACACCTCACACGGGACCAATGTGACTCGTAAGAACAGACGGCGTAGTCCCGAGGCTCCTGGTTGGAGTGTAGACCTAAATTTGTAAAAAATAGACTTAAGCATAAAAACATGCCATCGAAGGGGAAAATCATAAAACAGCCTTAAAACGGTCCCGTAAGAGTCACGAGCATCTCGCACGGGACCAATGTGACTCGTAGGAACCAATCGCGTAGGCACGGGACTGCCGGTTTGAGTGTACGATGTAAAGTTACAAAAAATTAACCTTTTTCATAAAAACATGCCATCGAATGGTGAAAACATAAAACAGCCTTAAAACGGTCCCGTAAGAGTCACGAACACCTCGCACGGGACCAATGTGACTCGTAGGAATCGATCGCGTAGGCACGGGACTCTCGGTTTGAGTGTACGACGTAAAGTTGTAAAAAATAATAATTAAGCATAAAAACATGACATCGAATGGTGAAAATGTAAAATAGCCTTAAAACGGTCCCGTAAGAGTCACGAACACCTCGCACGGGACCAATGTGACTCGTAGGAACCGATCGCATAGGCACGGACCTCTCGGTTTGAGTGTACGACGTAAAGTTGCAAAAAATTAGACTTAAGCATAAAAACATGCCATCGAATGGTGAAAACGTAAAACAGCCTTAAAACGGTCTCGTAAGAGTCCCGAACACCTCGCACTGGACCAATGTGACTCGTAGGAATCGATCGCGTAGTCACGGGACTCTCGGTTTGAGTGTACGACGTAAAGTTGTAAAAAATAATAATTAAGCATAAAAACATGACATCGAATGGTGAAAATGTAAAATAGCCTTAAAACGGCCCGTAAGAGTCACGAACACCTCGCACGGGACCAATGTGACTCGTAGGAACCGATCGCATAGGCACGGACCTCTCGGTTTGAGTGTACGACGTAAAGTTGCAAAAAATTAGACTTAAGCATAAAAACATGCCATCGAATGGTGAAAACGTAAAACATCCTTAAAACGGTCCCGTAGGAGTCACGAACACCTGGTACGGGACCAATGTGACTCTTAAGAACAGACGGCGTAGCCCCGAGGATCCCAGTTGGAGTGTACGACATAAATTTGCAAAAAAATAAACTTAAGCATAAAAACATGCCATTGAAGGGTGAAATCATAAAACAGCCTTAAAACGGTCCCGTAAGAGTCACGAACACCTCGTATGGGACCAATGTTACTCGTAAGAACAGACGGCGTAGTCCCGAGGCTCCCAGTTGTAGTGTACGACATAAATTTGCAAAAAAATAAACCTAAGCATAAAAATATGCCATTGAAGGGTGAAATCATAAAACAACCTTAAAACGGTCCCGTAAGAGTCACGAGCATCTCGCACGGGACCAATGTGACTCGTAGGAACCAATCGCGTAGGCACGGGACTCCCGGTTTGAGTGTACGATGTAAAGTTACAAAAAATTAACCTTTTTCATAAAAACATGCCATCGAATGGTGAAAACATAAAACAGCCTTAAAACGGTCCCGTAAGAGTCACGAACACCTCGCACGGGACCAATGTGACTCGTAGGAATCGATCGCGTAGGCACGGGACTCTCGGTTTGAGTGTACGACGTAAAGTTGTAAAAAATAATAATTAAGCATAAAAACATGACATCGAATGGTGAAAATGTAAAATAGCCTTAAAACGGTCCCGTAAGAGTCACGAACACCTCGCACGGGACCAATGTGACTCGTAGGAACCGATCGCATAGGCACGGACCTCTCGGTTTGAGTGTACGACGTAAAGTTGCAAAAAATTAGACTTAAGCATAAAAACATGCCATCGAATGGTGAAAACGTAAAACAGCCTTAAAACGGTCTCGTAAGAGTCCCGAACACCTCGCACTGGACCAATGTGACTCGTAGGAATCGATCGCGTAGTCACGGGACTCTCGGTTTGAGTGTACGACGTAAAGTTGTAAAAAATAATAATTAAGCATAAAAACATGACATCGAATGGTGAAAATGTAAAACAGCCTTAAAACGGTCCCGTAAGAGTCACGAACACCTCGCACGGGACCAATGTGACTCGTAGGAACCGATCGCATAGGCACGGACCTCTCGGTTTGAGTGTACGACGTAAAGTTGCAAAAAATTAGACTTAAGCATAAAAACATGCCATCGAATGGTGAAAACGTAAAACATCCTTAAAACGGTCCCGTAGGAGTCACGAACACCTGGTACGGGACCAATGTGACTCTTAAGAACAGACGGCGTAGCCCCGAGGATCCCGGTTGGAGTGTACGACATAAATTTGCAAAAAAATAAACTTAAGCATAAAAACATGCCATTGAAGGGTGAAATCATAAAACAGCCTTAAAACGGTCCCGTAAGAGTCACGAACACCTCGTATGGGACCAATGTTACTCGTAAGAACAGACGGCGTAGTCCCGAGGCTCCCGGTTGTAGTGTACGACATAAATTTGCAAAAAAATAAACCTAAGCATAAAAATATGCCATTGAAGGGTGAAATCATAAAACAGCCTTAAAACGGTCCCGTAAGAGTCACGAGCATCTCGCACGGGACCAATGTGACTCGTAGGAACCAATCGCGTAGGCACGGGACTCCCGGTTTGAGTGTACGATGTAAAGTTACAAAAAATTAACCTTTTTCATAAAAACATGCCATCGAATGGTGAAAACATAAAACAGCCTTAAAACGGTCCCGTAAGAGTCACGGACACCTCGCACGGGACCAATGTGACTCGTAGGAATCGATCGCGTAGGCACGGGACTCTCGGTTTGAGTGTACGACGTAAAGTTGTAAAAAATAATAATTAAGCATAAAAACATGACATCGAATGGTGAAAATGTAAAATAGCCTTAAAACGGTCCCGTAAGAGTCACGAACACCTCGCACGGGACCAATGTGACTCATAGGAACCGATCGCATAGGCACGGACCTCTCGGTTTGAGTGTACGACGTAAAGTTGCAAAAAATTAGACTTAAGCATAAAAACATGCCATCGAATGGTGAAAACGTAAAACAGCCTTAAAACGGTCTCGTAAGAGTCCCGAACACCTCGCACTGGACCAATGTGACTCGTAGGAATCGATCGCGTAGTCACGGGACTCTCGGTTTGAGTGTACGACGTAAAGTTGTAAAAAATAATAATTAAGCATAAAAACATGACATCGAATGGTGAAAATGTAAAACAGCCTTAAAACGGTCCCGTAAGAGTCACGAACACCTCGCACGGGACCAATGTGACTCGTAGGAACCGATCGCATAGGCACGGACCTCTCGATTTGAGTGTACGACGTAAAGTTGCAAAAAATTAGACTTAAGCATAAAAACATGCCATCGAATGGTGAAAACGTAAAACAGCCTTAAAAATATCCCATAAGAGTCAGGAACACCTCGCAGGGGACCAATGTGACTCGTAAGAACAGACGGCGTAGTCCCGAGGCTCCTGGTTGGCGTGTACGACCTAAATCTGCAAAAAATAGACTTAAACATAAAAACATGCCATCTAAGGGTGAAATCATAAAACATCCTTAAAACGGTCCCGTAAGAGTCATGAACACCTCGCACGGGACCAATGTGACTCGTAGGAACCGATCGCATAGGCACGGGACTCCCGGTTTAAGTGTACGCCTTAAGCATAAAAATATGCCATCGAATGGTGAAAATGTAAAACAACCTTAAAACGGTCCCGTAAGAGTCATGAACACCTCGCACGGGACCAATGTGACTCGTAGGAACTGATCGCGTAGGCACAGGACTCCCGATTTGAGTGTACGACTTAAAGTTGCAAAAAAACAAACTTAAGCATAAAAACATGCCATCGAAGGGTGAAAACATAAAACATCCTTAAAACGGTACCGTAGGAGTCACGAACACCTCGCACGGGACCAATGTGACTCGTAAGAACAGAGGGCGTAGTCCCGAGGCTCCCGGTTGGAGTGTAAGACGTAAATTTACAAAAAAATAAACTTAAGCATAAAAACATGCCATCGAAGGGTGAAATCAAAAAACAGCCTTAAAACGGTCCCGTCAGAGTCACGAACACCTCGCACAGAACAATGTGACTCACTGGAACAAACGGCGTAGTCCCGAGGTTCCCAGTTGGAGTGTACGACGTAAAGTTGCAAAAAATAAAATTAAGCATAAAAACTTGCCATCGAAGGGTGAAAGCATAAAAAAACCTTAAAACGGTTCCGTAAGAGTCACGAACACCTCGCTCGGTATCAATGTGACTCGTAGGAATTGATCGTGTAGTCACGGGACTCCCGGTTTGAGTGTACGACATAAAGTTGCAAAAAATTAGCCATAAGCATAAAAACATGCCATCGAATGGTGAAAACGTAAAACAGCCTTAAAACGGCCCCGTAGGAGTCACGAACACCTCGCATAGGAACAATGTGACTCGTAGGAACTGATCGCGTAGGCACGGGACTCCCGATTTGAGTGTACGACTTAAAGTTGCAAAAAATAGACTTAAGAATAAAAACATGCCATCGAAGGGTGAAAACGTAAAACAGCCTTAAAACGGTCCCGTAGGAGTCACGAACACCTCGCACGGGACTAATGTGACTCTTAAGAACAGACGGCGTAGTCCCGAGGCTCCCGGTAGGAGAGTACGACGTAAATTTGCAAAAAAATAAACTTAAGCATAAAAACATGACATTGAAGGTTGAAATAATAAAACAGCCTTAAAACGGTCCTGTAAGAGTCATGAACACCTCGTACGGGACCAATGTGACTCGTAAGAACAGACGGCGTAGTCCCGAGGCTCCCGGTGGGAGTGTACGCCGTAAATTTGTAAAAAAATAAGCTTAAGCATAAAAACATGCCATCGAAGGGTGAAATCGTAAAAAAGCCTTAAAACGGTCCCGTAAGAGCCACGAACACCTCGCACGGGACCAATGTGACTCGTAGGAATAGACGGCGTAGTCCCGAGGTTTTCGATCGGAGTTTACGACGTAAAGTTGTAAAAAAATAAACTTAAGCATAAAAACTTGCCATCGAAGGGTGAAAACGTAAAAAAACCTTAAAACGGTCCTGTAAGAGTCACGAACACCTCGCTCGGGATCAGTGTGACTCGTAAGAACAGACGGCATAGTCCCGAGACTCCCGGTTTGACTGTACGACATAAATTTGCAAAAAAATAGACTTAAGCATAAAAACACGCCATCGAAGTGTGAAAATATAAAATAGCCTTAAAACGGTCCCGTAAGAGTCACGAACACCTCGTACGGGACCAATGTGACTCGTAGGAATCGACCGCGTAGTCACGGGGTCCCGGTTGCAGTGTACGACTTAAATTTGTAAAAAAATAGACTTAAGCATAAAAACATGCCATCGAAGGGTGAAATCATAAAACAGCCTTAAAACGGTCCTCTAAGAGTCACGAACACAATGTGACTCGTAGAAACAGACGGAGTAGTCCCAGGGCTCCCGGTTGGAGTGTATGACGTAAATTTGTAAAAAAAAAAATTAAGCATAAACACATGACATCGAAGGGTGAAAATGTAGAACAACCTTAAAACGGTCCCGTAAGAGTCACGAATACCTCGTACGGGATCAATGTGACTCCTTTGAACCGATCGAGTAGGCACGGGACTCCCGATTTGAGTGTTAGACTTAAAGTTGCAAAAAATTAGACTTAAGCATAAAAACATGCCATCGAATGGTGAAAACGTAAAACAACCTTAAAACGGTCCCGTAGGAGTCACGAACACCTCGCACGGGACTAATGTGACACGTAAGAATAGACGGCGTAGTCTCGAGGCTCCCGGTTGGAGTGTACGATGTAAATTTGCAAAAAAATAAACTTAAGCATAAAAACATGCCATCGAAGGGTGAAATCATAAAACAGCCTTAAAAGGGTCCGGTAAGAGTCACGAACAGCTCGCACGGGACCAATGTGACTCGTAGGAACAGACGGCGTAGTCCTGAGGTTCCCGGTTGGAGTGTACGACGTAAAGTTGCAAAAAAATAAAATTACGCATAAAAACTTACCATCGACGGGTGAAAACATAAAAAAAACCTTAAAACGGCTCCGTAAGAGTCACGAACACCTTGCTCGGGATCAATGTGACTCATAGGAACTGATCGCGTAGTCACGGGACGCCCGGTTTGAGTGTACGACGTAAAGTTGCAAAAAATTAGCCTTAAGCATAAAAAAATGCCATCGAATGGTGAAAACGTAAAACAGCCTTAAAACGGTCCCGTAGGAGTCACGAACACCTCGCACAGGACCAATGTGACTCGTAGGAACTGATCGCATAGGCACGGGACTCCCGATTTGAGTGTACGACTTAAAGTTGCAAAAAAATAGACTTAAGAATAAAAACATGCCATCGAATGGTGAAAACGTAAAACATCCTTAAAACGATCCCGTAGGAGTCACGAACACCTGGTACGGGACCAATGTGACTCTTAAGAACAGACGGCGTAGCCCCGAGGCTCCCGGTGGAGTGTACGACATAAATTTGCAAAAAAATAAACTTAAGCATAAAAACATGCCATTGAAGGGTAAAATCATAAAACAGCCTTAAAACGGTCCCGTAAGAGTCACGAACACCTCGTATGGGACCAATGTTACTCGTAAGAACAGACGGCGTAGTCCCGAGGCTCCCGGTTGGAGTGTACGACATAAATTTGCAAAAAAATAAACCTAAGCATAAAAACATGCCATTGAAGGGTGAAATCATAAAACAGCCTTAAAACGGTCCAGTAAGAGTCACGAACACCTCGTACGGGACCAATGTTACTCGTAAGAACAGATGGCGTAGTCCCGAGGCTCCCGGTTGGAGTGTATGACGTAAATTTACAAAAAAGTAAACTTAAGCGTAAAAACATGCCATTAATGGGTGAAATCATAAAACAACCTTAAAACAGTCCCGTAAGAGTCACGAACTCCTCGTACGGGACCAATGTTACTCGTAAGAACAGACGGCGTAGTCCCGAGGCTCCCGGTTGGAGTGTACGACATAAATTTGCAAAAAAATAAGCTTAAGCATAAAAACATGCCAACGAAGGGTGAAATCGTAAAACATCCTTAAAACGGTCCCGTAAGAGTCACGAATACCTAGCTCGGGATCAATGTGACTCGTAAGAACAGACGGCGTAGTCCCTAGACTCCCGGTTTGACTGTACGACGTAAATTTGCAAAAAAATAAACTTAAGCATAAAAACACGCCATCGAAGTGTGAAAATGTAAAATAGACATAAAATGATCCCGTAAGAGTCAAGAACACCTCGTACGGGACCAATGTGACTCGTAGGAACAGACGGCGTAGTCCTGAGGTTCCCGGTTGGAGTGTACGACGTAAAGTTGCAAAAAAATAAAATTAAGCATAAAAACTTACCATCGAAGGGTGAAAACATAAAAAAAAACCTTAAAACGGCTCCGTAAGAGTCACGAACACCTTGCTCGGGATCAATGTGACTCATAGGAACTGATCGCGTAGTCACGGGACTCCCGGTTTGAGTATACGACGTAAAGTTGCAAAAGATTAGCCTTAAGCATAAAAAAATGCTATCGAATGGTGAGAACGTAAAACAGCCTTAAAACGGTCCTGTAGGAGTCACGAACACCTCGCACAGGACCAATGTGACTCGTAGGAACTGATCGCGTAGGCACGGGACTCCCGATTTGAGTGTACGACTTAAAGTTGCAAAAAAATAGACTTAAGAATAAAAACATGCCATCGAATGGTGAAAACGTAAAACATCCTTAAAACGGTCCCGTAGGAGTCACGAACACCTGGTACGGGACCAATGTGACTCTTAAGAACAGACGGCGTAGCCCCGAGGATCCCGGTTGGAGTGTACGACATAAATTTGCAAAAAAATAAACTTAAGCATAAAAACATGCCATTGAAGGGTGAAATCATAAAACAGCCTTAAAACGGTCCCGTAAGAGTCACGAACACCTCGTATGGGACCAATGTTACTCGTAAGAACAGACGGCGTAGTCCCGAGGCTCCCGGTTGTAGTGTACGACATAAATTTGCAAAAAAATAAACCTAAGCATAAAAATATGCCATTGAAGGGTGAAATCATAAAACAGCCTTAAAACGGTCCCGTAAGAGTCACGAACACCTCGTACGGGACCAATGTTACTCGTAAGAACAGATGGCGTAGTCCCGATGCTCCCGGTTGGAGTGTATGACGTAAATTTACAAAAAAGTAAACTTAAGCGTAAAAACATGCCATTAAAGGGTGAAATCATAAAACAGTCCCGTAAGAGTCACGAACACCTCGTACGGGACCAATGTTACTCGTAAGAACAGACGGCGTAGTCCCGAGGCTCCCGGTTGGAGTGTACGACATAAATTTGCAAAAAAATAAGCTTAAGCATAAAAACATGCCAACGAAGGGTGAAATCGTAAAACATCCTTAAAACGGTCCCGTAAGAGTCACGAATACCTAGCCCGGGATCAATGTGACTCGTAAGAACAGACGGCGTAGTCCCGAGACTCCCGGTTTGACTGTACGACGTAAATTTGCAAAAAAATAAACTTAAGCATAAAAACATGCCATCGAAGTGTGAAAATGTAAAATAGACATAAAATGATCCCGTAAGAGTCACGAACACCTCGTACGGGACCAATGTGACTCGTAGGAACAGACGGCGTAGTCCTGAGGTTCCCGGTTGGAGTGTACGACGTAAAGTTGCAAAAAAATAAAATTAAGCATAAAAACTTACCATCGAAGGGTGAAAACATAAAAAAAAACCTTAAAACGGCTCCGTAAGAGTCACGAACACCTTGCTCGGGATCAATGTGACTCATAGGAACTGATCGCGTAGTCACGGGACTCCCGGTTTGAGTGTACGACGTAAAGTTGCAAAAAATTAGCCTTAAGCATAAAAAAATGCCATCGAATGGTGAAAACGTAAAACAGCCTTAAAACGGTCCCGTAGGAGTCACGAACACCTCGCACAGGACCAATGTGACTCGTAGGAACTGATCGCATAGGCACGGGACTCCCGATTTGAGTGTACGACTTAAAGTTGCAAAAAAATAGACTTAAGAATAAAAACATGCCATCGAATGGTGAAAACGTAAAACATCCTTAAAACGATCCCGTAGGAGTCACGAACACCTGGTACGGGACCAATGTGACTCTTAAGAACATACGGCGTAGCCCCGAGGCTCCCGGTTGGAGTGTACGACATAAATTTGCAAAAAAATAAACTTAAGCATAAAAACATGCCATTGAAGGGTGAAATCATAAAACAGCCTTAAAACGGTCCCGTAAGAGTCACGAACACCTCGTATGGGACCAATGTTACTCGTAAGAACAGACGGCGTAGTCCCGAGGCTCCCGGTTGGAGTGTACGACATAAATTTGCAAAAAAATAAACCTAAGCATAAAAACATGCCATTGAAGGGTGAAATCATAAAACAACCTTAAAACGGTCCAGTAAGAGTCACGAACACCTCGTACGGGACCAATGTTACTCGTAAGAACAGATGGCGTAGTCCCGAGGCTCCCGGTTGGAGTGTATGACGTAAATTTACAAAAAAGTAAACTTAAGCGTAAAAACATGCCATTAATGGGTGAAATCATAAAACAACCTTAAAACAGTCCCGTAAGAGTCACGAACACCTCGTACGGGACCAATGTTACTCGTAAGAACAGACGGCGTAGTCCCGAGGCTCCCGGTTGGAGTGTACGACATAAATTTGCAAAAAAATAAACCTAAGCATAAAAACATGCCATTGAAGGGTGAAATCATAAAACAGCCTTAAAACGGTCCAGTAAGAGTCACGAACACCTCGTACGGGACCAATGTTACTCGTAAGAACAGATGGCGTAGTCCCGAGGCTCCCGGTTGGAGTGTATGACGTAAATTTACAAAAAAGTAAACTTAAGCGTAAAAACATGCCATTAATGGGTGAAATCATAAAACAACCTTAAAACAGTCCCGTAAGAGTCACGAACACCTCGTACGGGACCAATGTTACTCGTAAGAACAGACGGCGTAGTCCCGAGGCTCCCGGTTGGAGTGTACGACATAAATTTGCAAAAAAATAAGCTTAAGCATAAAAACATGCCAACGAAGGGTGAAATCGTAAAACATCCTTAAAACGGTCCCGTAAGAGTCACGAATACCTAGCTCGGGATCAATGTGACTCGTAAGAACAGACGGCGTAGTCCCTAGACTCCCGGTTTGACTGTACGACGTAAATTTGCAAAAAAATAAACTTAAGCATAAAAACACGCCATCGAAGTGTGAAAATGTAAAATAGACATAAAATGATCCCGTAAGAGTCAAGAACACCTCGTACGGGACCAATGTGACTCGTAGGAATCGATCGCGTAGTCACGGGGCTCCCGGTTTGAGTGTACAACGTAAATTTGCAAAAAATAGACTTAAAGCATAAAAACATGCAATCGAATGGTGAAAATGTAAAATAACCTTAAAACGGTACCGTAAGAGTCACGAACACCTCGCACGGGACCAATGTGACTCGTAGGAACCGATCGCGTAGGCACGAGCCTCCCGGTTGGAGTGTACAACGTAAAGTTGCAAAAAATTAGGCTTAAGCATAAAAACATGCCATCGAATGGTGAAAACGTAAAACAGCCTTAAAAAGGTCCCGTAAGAGTCACGAACACCTCGCACGGGACCAAAATGACTCGTAAGAACAGACAGCGTAGTCCCGAGGCTCCTGGTTGGAGTGTACGATGTAAATTTGCAAAAAAAATAAAGTTAAGCATAAAAACATGCCATCGAAGGGTGAAATAGTAAACAATCCTTAAAATGGTCACGTAAGAGTCATGAACATCTCGCACGGGACAAATGTGACTCGTAGGAACCGATCGCGTAGGCACGGGACTCCCGGTTTGAGTGTACGACGTAACGTTGCAAAAAATTAGTCTTAAGCATAAAAACATGCAATCGAATGGTGAAAACGTAAAACAGCCTTAAAACGGTCCCGTAAGAGTCACGAACACCTCGCACGGGACCAATGTGACTCATAGGAACCGATCGTATAGGCACGGGACTCCCGGTTTGAGTGTACGATGTAAAGCTGTAAAAAAATAGACTGAAGCAAAAAACATGCCATCGAATGGTAGAAACATAAAACAGCCTTAAAACGGTCCCGTAGGAGTCACGAACACCTCGCACGGGACCAATGTGACTCGTAAGAACAGAGGGCGTAGTCCCGAGGCTCCCGGTTGGAGTGTAGGACGTAAATTTGCAAAAAAATAAACTTAAGCATAAAAACATGCCATCGAAGGGTGAAATCATAAAACATCCTTAAAACGGTCCCGTAAGAGTCACGAACACCTCGTACAGGACCAATGTGACTCATAAGAACAGATGGCGTAGTCCCGAGGCTCCCGGTTGGAGTGTACGACGTAAATTTGCAAAAAAATAAACTTAAGCGTAAAAATATGCCATCGAAGGGTGAAATCATAAAACAACCTTAAAACGGTCCCGTAAGAGTCACGAACACCTCGCAAGGGACCAATGTGACTCGTCGGAAGAGACGGCGTAGTCCCGAGGTTCCCGGTCGGAGTGTACGACGTAAAGTTGCAAAAAAAAAAACTTAAGCATAAAAACTTTCCATCGAAGGGTGAAAACGAAAAAAAAAACTTAAAACGGTCCCGTAAGAGTCACGAACACCTCGCTCGGGATCAATGTGACTCGTAGGAACTTATCGCGTAGTCACGGGACTCCCGGTTTGACTGTACGACGTAAATTTGCAAAAAATAGACTTAAGCATAAAAACACGCCATCGAAGTGCGAAAATGTAAAACGGCCTTAAAACGGTCCCATAAGAGTCATGAACACCTCCTACGGGACCAATGTGACTCGTAGAAATCGACCGCGTAGTCACGGGGCTCCCGGTTTGAGTGTACGATGTAAATTTGCAAAACTTAGACTTAAAGCATAAAATCATGTCATCAAAGGGTTAAAACGTAAAACAAACCCAAAACGGTCCCGTAAGAGTCACGAACACCTCGCACGGGACCAATTTGACTCGTAGAAACCGACCGCGTAGTCACGGGACTCCCGATTTGAGTTTACGACGTAAATTTACAAAAAAATAGACTTAAGCATAAAAACATGCCATCCAAGGCTGAAAACGTAAAACAGCCTTAAAACAACCCGTAAAAGTCATGAACACCTTGCACGGGACCAATGTGACTCGTAGGAACCGACCGCGTGGTCACGGGACTCCCGGTTTGAGTGTACGACGTAAAGTTGCAAAAAATTAGCCTTAAGAATAAAAACATGCCATCGAAGGTTGAAAACGTAAAATCATCCTTAAAACGGTCCCGTAAGAGTCACGAACACCTCGCATGGGACCAATCTGACTCGTAGGAACAAACAACGTTGTCCCGAGGCTCCCGGTTGGAGTGTACGATGTAAATTTGCAAGAAAATAAACTTAAGCATAAAAACATGCCATCGAAGGGGGAAAATGTAGAACAGCCTTAAAACGGTCCCGTAAGAGTCACGAACACCTCGCACGGGATCAATGTGACTCCTTTGAACCGATCGAGTAGGCACGGGACTCCCGATTTGAGTGTACGACTTAAAGTTGCAAAAAATTAGACTTAACCATAAAAACATGCCATCGAATGGTGAAAACGTAAAACAGCCTTAAAACGGTTCCGTAGGAGTCACGAACACCTCGCACGGGACTAATGTGACTCGTAAGAATAGACGACATAGTCCCGAGGCTCCCGGTTGGAGTGTACGATGTAAATTTGCAAAAAAATAAAATTAAGCATAAAAACTTACCATCGAAGGGTGAAAACATAAAAAAAACCTTAAAACGGCTCCGTAAGAGTCACGAACACCTTGCTCGGGATCAATGTGACTCATAGGAACTGATCGCGTAGTCACGGGACTCCCGGTTTGAGTGTACGACGTAAAGTTGCAAAAAATTAGACTTAAGCATAAAAAAATGCCATCGAATGGTGAAAACGTAAAACAGCCTTAAAACGGTCCCGTAGGAGTCACGAACACCTCGCACAGGACCAATGTGACTCGTAGGAACTGATCGCATAGGCACGGGACTCCCGATTTGAGTGTACGACTTAAAGTTGCAAAAAAATAGAATTAAGAATAAAAACATGCCATCGAATGGTGAAAACGTAAAACATCCTTAAAACGATCCCGTAGGAGTCACGAACACCTGGTACGGGACCAATGTGACTCTTAAGAACATACGGCGTAGCCCCGAGGCTCCCGGTTGGAGTGTACGACATAAATTTGCAAAAAAATAAACTTAAGCATAAAAACATGCCATTGAAGGGTGAAATCATAAAACAGCCTTAAAACGGTCCCGTAAGAGTCACGAACACCTCGTATGGGACCAATGTTACTCGTAAGAACAGACGGCGTAGTCCCGAGGCTCCCGGTTGGAGTGTACGACATAAATTTGCAAAAAAATAAACCTAAGCATAAAAACATGCCATTGAAGGGTGAAATCATAAAACAACCTTAAAACGGTCCAGTAAGAGTCACGAACACCTCGTACGGGACCAATGTTACTCGTAAGAACAGATGGCGTAGTCCCGAGGCTCCCGGTTGGAGTGTATGACGTAAATTTACAAAAAAGTAAACTTAAGCGTAAAAACATGCCATTAATGGGTGAAATCATAAAACAACCTTAAAACAGTCCCGTAAGAGTCACGAACACCTCGTACGGGACCAATGTTACTCGTAAGAACAGACGGCGTAGTCCCGAGGCTCCCGGTTGGAGTGTACGACATAAATTTGCAAAAAAATAAACCTAAGCATAAAAACATGCCATTGAAGGGTGAAATCATAAAACAGCCTTAAAACGGTCCAGTAAGAGTCACGAACACCTCGTACGGGACAAATGTTACTCGTAAGAACAGATGGCGTAGTCCCGAGGCTCCCGGTTGGAGTGTATGACGTAAATTTACAAAAAAGTAAACTTAAGCGTAAAAACATGCCATTAATGGGTGAAATCATAAAACAACCTTAAAACAGTCCCGTAAGAGTCACGAACACCTCGTACGGGACCAATGTTACTCGTAAGAACAGACGGCGTAGTCCCGAGGCTCCCGGTTGGAGTGTACGACATAAATTTGCAAAAAAATAAGCTTAAGCATAAAAACATGCCAACGAAGGGTGAAATCGTAAAACATCCTTAAAACGGTCCCGTAAGAGTCACGAATACCTAGCTCGGGATCAATGTGACTCGTAAGAACAGACGGCGTAGTCCCTAGACTCCCGGTTTGACTGTACGACGTAAATTTGCAAAAAAATAAACTTAAGCATAAAAACACGCCATCGAAGTGTGAAAATGTAAAATAGACATAAAATGATCCCGTAAGAGTCAAGAACACCTCGTACGGGACCAATGTGACTCGTAGGAATCGATCGCGTAGTCACGGGGCTCCCGGTTTGAGTGTACAACGTAAATTTGCAAAAAATAGACTTAAAGCATAAAAACATGCAATCGAATGGTGAAAATGTAAAATAACCTTAAAACGGTACCGTAAGAGTCACGAACACCTCGCACGGGACCAATGTGACTCGTAGGAACCGATCGCGTAGGCACGAGCCTCCCGGTTGGAGTGTACAACGTAAAGTTGCAAAAAATTAGGCTTAAGCATAAAAACATGCCATCGAATGGTGAAAACGTAAAACAGCCTTAAAAAGGTCCCGTAAGAGTCACGAACACCTCGCACGGGACCAAAATGACTCGTAAGAACAGACAGCGTAGTCCCGAGGCTCCTGGTTGGAGTGTACGATGTAAATTTGCAAAAAAAATAAAGTTAAGCATAAAAACATGCCATCGAAGGGTGAAATAGTAAACAATCCTTAAAATGGTCACGTAAGAGTCATGAACATCTCGCACGGGACAAATGTGACTCGTAGGAACCGATCGCGTAGGCACGGGACTCCCGGTTTGAGTGTACGACGTAACGTTGCAAAAAATTAGTCTTAAGCATAAAAACATGCAATCGAATGGTGAAAACGTAAAACAGCCTTAAAACGGTCCCGTAAGAGTCACGAACACCTCGCACGGGACCAATGTGACTCATAGGAACCGATCGTATAGGCACGGGACTCCCGGTTTGAGTGTACGATGTAAAGCTGTAAAAAAATAGACTGAAGCAAAAAACATGCCATCGAATGGTAGAAACATAAAACAGCCTTAAAACGGTCCCGTAGGAGTCACGAACACCTCGCACGGGACCAATGTGACTCGTAAGAACAGAGGGCGTAGTCCCGAGGCTCCCGGTTGGAGTGTAGGACGTAAATTTGCAAAAAAATAAACTTAAGCATAAAAACATGCCATCGAAGGGTGAAATCATAAAACATCCTTAAAACGGTCCCGTAAGAGTCACGAACACCTCGTACAGGACCAATGTGACTCATAAGAACAGATGGCGTAGTCCCGAGGCTCCCGGTTGGAGTGTACGACGTAAATTTGCAAAAAAATAAACTTAAGCGTAAAAATATGCCATCGAAGGGTGAAATCATAAAACAACCTTAAAACGGTCCCGTAAGAGTCACGAACACCTCGCAAGGGACCAATGTGACTCGTCGGAAGAGACGGCGTAGTCCCGAGGTTCCCGGTCGGAGTGTACGACGTAAAGTTGCAAAAAAAAAAACTTAAGCATAAAAACTTTCCATCGAAGGGTGAAAACGAAAAAAAAAACTTAAAACGGTCCCGTAAGAGTCACGAACACCTCGCTCGGGATCAATGTGACTCGTAGGAACTTATCGCGTAGTCACGGGACTCCCGGTTTGACTGTACGATGTAAATTTGCAAAAAATAGACTTAAGCATAAAAACACGCCATCGAAGTGCGAAAATGTAAAACGGCCTTAAAACGGTCCCATAAGAGTCACGAACACCTCCTACGGGACCAATGTGACTCGTAGAAATCGACCGCGTAGTCACGGGGCTCCCGGTTTGAGTGTACGATGTAAATTTGCAAAACTTAGACTTAAAGCATAAAAACATGTCATCAAAGGGTTAAAACGTAAAACAAACCCAAAACGGTCCCGTAAGAGTCACGAACACCTCGCACGGGACCAATTTGACTCGTAGAAACCGACCGCGTAGTCACGGGACTCCCGATTTGAGTTTACGACGTAAATTTACAAAAAAATAGACTTAAGCATAAAAACATGCCATCCAAGGCTGAAAACGTAAAACAGCCTTAAAACAACCCGTAAAAGTCATGAACACCTTGCACGGGACCAATGTGACTCGTAGGAACCGACCGCGTGGTCACGGGACTCCCGGTTTGAGTGTACGACGTAAAGTTGCAAAAAATTAGCCTTAAGAATAAAAACATGCCATCGAAGGTTGAAAACGTAAAATCATCCTTAAAACGGTCCCGTAAGAGTCACGAACACCTCGCATGGGACCAATCTGACTCGTAGGAACAAACAACGTTGTCCCGAGGCTCCCGGTTGGAGTGTACGATGTAAATTTGCAAGAAAATAAACTTAAGCATAAAAACATGCCATCGAAGGGGGAAAATGTAGAACAGCCTTAAAACGGTCCCGTAAGAGTCACGAACACCTCGCACGGGATCAATGTGACTCCTTTGAACCGATCGAGTAGGCACGGGACTCCCGATTTGAGTGTACGACTTAAAGTTGCAAAAAATTAGACTTAACCATAAAAACATGCCATCGAATGGTGAAAACGTAAAACAGCCTTAAAACGGTTCCGTAGGAGTCACGAACACCTCGCACGGGACTAATGTGACTCGTAAGAATAGACGACATAGTCCCGAGGCTCCCGGTTGGAGTGTACGATGTAAATTTGCAAAAAAATAAACTTAAGCATAAAAACATGCCATCGAAGGGTGAAATCATAAAACAGCCTTAAAACGGTCCGGTAAGAGTCACGAACACCTCGCACGGGATCAATGTGACTCCTTTGAACCGATCGAGTAGGCACGGGACTCCCGATTTGAGTGTACGACTTAAAGTTGCAAAAAATTAGACTTAACCATAAAAACATGCCATCGAATGGTGAAAACGTAAAACAGCCTTAAAACGGTCCCGTAGGAGTCACGAACACCTCACACGGGACTAATGTGACTCGTAAGAATAGACGGCGTAGTCCCGAGGCTCCCGGTTGGAGTGTACGATGTAAATTTGCAAAAAAATAAACTTAAGCATAAAAACATGCCATCGAAAGGTGAAATCATAAAACAGCCTTAAAACGGTCCGGTAAGAGTCACGAACACCTCGCACGGGACCAATGTGACTCGTAGGAACAGACGGCGTAGTCCCGAGGTTCCCGGTTGGGGTGTACGACGTAAAGTTGCAAAAAAATAAAATTAAGCATAAAAACTTACCATCGAAGGGTGAAAACATAAAAAAAACCTTTAAACGGTTCCGTAAGAGTCACGAACACCTTGCTCGGGATCAATGTGACTCATAGGAACTGATCGCGTAGTCGCGGGACTCCCGATTTGAGTGTACGACGTAAAGTTGCAAAAAATTAGTCTTAAGCACAAAAAAATGCCATCGAATGGTGAAAACATAAAACAGGCTTAAAACGGTCCCGTAGGAGTCACGAACACCTCGCACAGGACCAATGTGACTCGTAGGAACTGATCGCGTAGGCACGGGACTCCCGATTTGAGTGTACGACTTAAAGTTGCAAAAAAATAGACTTAAGAATAAAAACATGCCATCGAATGGTGAAAACGTAAAACATCCTTAAAACGGTCCCGTAGGAGTCACGAACACCTCGCACGGGACCAATGTGACTCTTAAGAACAGACGGCGTAGCCCCGAGGCTCCCGGTTGGAGTGTACGACGTAAATTTACAAAAAATAAACTTAAGCATAAAAACATGCCATTGAAGGGTGAAATCATAAAACAGCCTTAAAACGGTCCCGTAAGAGTCACGAACACCTCGTATGGGACCAATGTTACTCGTAAGAACAGAGGGCGTAGTCCCGAGGCTCCCGGTTGGAGTGTACGACATAAATTTGCAAAAAAATAAACCTAAGCATAAAAACATGCCATTGAAGGGTGAAATCATAAAACAGCCTTAAAACGGTCCCGTAAGAGTCACGAACACCTCGTACGGGACCAATGTTACTCGTAAGAACAGACGGCGTAGTCCTGGGGCTCCCGGTTGGAGTGTATGACGTAAATTTACAAAAAAGTAAACTTAAGCGTAAAAACATGCCATTAAAGGGTGAAATCAAAAAACAGCTTTAAAACAGTCCTGTAAGAGTCATGAACACCTCGTACGGGACCAATGTAACTCGTAAGAACAGGCGGCGTAGTCCCGAGGCTCCCGGTTGGAGTGTACGACATAAATTTGCAAAAAAATAAGCTTAAGCATAAAAACATGCCAACGAAGGGTGAAATCGTAAAATAGCCTTAAAACGGTCCCGTAAGAGTCACAAACATCTCGCATGGGACCAATGTGATTCGTAGGAATAGACGGCGTAGTCCCGAGGTTCCCGATCGGAGTGTACGACATAAAGTTGAAAAAAATAAACTTAAGCATAAAAACTGGCCATCAAAGGGTGAAAACGTAAAAAAAACCTTAAAACGGTCCCGTAAGAGTCACGAATACCTCGCTCGGGATCAATGTGACTCGTAAGAACAGACGGCATAGTCCCGAGACTCCCAGTTTGACTGTACGACGTAAATTTGCAAAAAAATAGACTTAAGCATAAAAACACGCCATCGAAGTTTGAAAATGTAAAATAGCCATAAAACGATCCCGTAAGAGTCACGAACACCTCGTACGGGACCAATGTGACTCGTAGGAATCGACCGCGTAGTCACGGGCTCCCGGTTTGAGTGTACAACGTAAATTTGCAAAAAAAAGACTTAAAGCTTAAAAACATGCCATCGAATGGTGAAAACGTAAAATAGCCTTAAAACGGTCCCGTAAGAGTCACGAACACCTCGCACGGGACCAATGTGACTCGTAGGAACCGATCGCATAGGAACGGGCCCCCCGGTTTGAGTGTACAACGTAAAGTTGCAAAAAATTAGGCTTAAGCTTAAAAACATGCCATCGAATGGTGAAAACATAAAACAGCCTTAAAAAGGTCCCGTAAGAGTCACGAACACCTCGCACGGGACCAAAATGACTCGTAAGAACAGACAGCGTAGTCCCGAGGCTCCTGGTTGGAGTGTACGACGTAAATTTGCAAAAAAAATAAACTTAAGCATAAAAACATGCCATCGAAGGGTGAAATCGTAAAAAAGCCTTAAAACGGTCACGTAAGAGTCATTAACACCTCGCACGGGACAAATGTGACTCGTAGGAACCGATCGCGTAGGCACGAGACTCCCGGTTTGAGTGTACGATGTAACGTTGTAAAAAATTAGTCTTAAGCATAAAAACATGCCATCGAATGGTGAAAATGTAAAACAACCTTAAAACAGTCCCGTAAGAGTCACGAACACCTCGCATGGGACCAATGTGACTCATAGGAACCGATCGCATAGGCACGGGACTCCCGATTTGAGTGTACGACGTAAAGTTGCAAAAAAATACACTTAAGCATAAAAACATGCCATCGAATGGTGAAAACATAAAACAGCGGTAAAACGGTCCCGTAGGAGTTACGAACACCTCGCACGGGACCCATGTGACTCGTAAGAACAGAGGGTGTAGTCCCGAAGCTCCCGGTTGGAGTGTACGACGTAAATTTGCAAAAAAATAAACTTAAGCATAAAAACATGCCATGGAAGGGTGAAATCATAAAACAGCTTTAAAACGGTCCCGTAAGAGTTATGAACACCTCGTACGGGACCAATGTGACCCGTAAGAACAGACGGCATAGTCACGAGGCTCCCGGTCGGAGTGTACGACTTAAATTTGCAAATAAATAAACTTAAGTATAAAAACATGCCATCGAAGGGTGAAATCATAAAACAGCCTTAAAACTGTCCCGTAAGAGTCACGAACACCTCGCACGGGACCAATGTGATCCGTCGGAAGAGACGTCGTAGTCCCGAGGTTCCCGGTCAGAGTGTACGACGTAAAGGTGCAAAAAAATAAACTTAAGCATAAAAACTTGCCATCGAAGGGTGAAAACGTAAAAAAAACTTAAAACGGTCCTGTAAGAGTCACGAACACCTCGCTCGGGATCAATGTGACTCGTAGGAACTGATCGCGTAGTCACGGGACTCCCGGTTTGACTGTACGACGTAAATTTGCAAAAAATAGACTTAAGCATAAAAACACGCCATCGAAGTGTGAAAATGTAAAACGGCCTTAAAACGGTCCCATAAGAGTCACGAACACCTCCTACGGGACCAATGTGACTCGTAGAAATCGACCGCGTAGTCACGGGGCTCCCGATTTGAGTGTACGATGTAAATTTGCAAAACATAGACTTAAAGCATAAAAACATGTCATCAAAGGGTTAAAACGTAAAACAAACCCAAAACGGTCCCGTAAGAGTCACGAACACCTCGTACGGGACCAATTTGACTCGTAGAAACCGACCGCGTAGTCACGGGACTCTCGATTTGAGTTTAGGACGTAAATTTGCAAAAAAATAGACTTAAGCATAAAAACATGCCATCGAAGGCTGAAAACGTAAAACAACCTTAAAACGGCCCGTAAAAGTCATGAACACCTTGCACGGGACCAATGTGACTCGTTGGAACCGATCGCGTGGTCACGGGACTCCCGGTTTGAGTGTACGACGTAAAGTTGCAAAAAATTAGCCTTAAGCATAAAAACATGCCATCGAAGGTTGAAAACGTAAAAACATCCTTAAAACGATCCTGTAAGTGTCACGAACACCTCGCGTGGGACTAATCTGACTCGTAGGAACAGACAGCGTTGTCCCGAGGCTCCCGGTTGGAGTATACGACGTAAATTTGCAAAAAAATAAACTTAAGCTTAAAAACATGCCATCGAAGGGTGAAAATGTAGAACAGCCTTAAAACGGTCCCGTAAGAGTCACGAACACCTCGCACGGGATCAATGTGACTCCTTTGAACCGATCGAGTAGGCATTGGACTCCCGATTTGAGTGTACGACTTAAAGTTGCAAAAAATTAGACTTAAGCATAAAAACATGCCATCGAATGGTGAAAACGTAAAACAGCCTTAAAACGGTCCCGTAGGAGTCACGAACACCCCGCACGGGACAAATGTGACTCGTAAGAATAGACGGCGTAGTCCCGAGGCTACCGGTTGGAGTGTACGATGTAAATTTGCAAAAAAATAAACTTAAGCATAAAAACATGCCATCGAAGGGTGAATCATAAAACAGCCTTAAAAAGGTCCGGTAAGAGTCACGAACACCTCGCACGGGACCAATGTGACTCGTAGGAACAGACGGCGTAGTCCCGAGGTTCCCGGTTGGAGTGTACGACGTAAAGTTGCAAAAAAATAAAATTAAGCATAAAAACTTACCATCGAAGGGTGAAAACATAAAAAAAACCTTAAAACGGTTCCGTAAGAGTCACGAACACCTTGCTCGGGATCAATGTGACCCATAGGAACTGATCACGTAGTCACGGGACTCCCGATTTGAGTGTACGACCTAAAGTTGCAAAAAAATAGCCTTAAGCATAAAAAAATGCCATCGAATGGTGAAAACGTAAAACAGCCTTAAAACGGTCCCGTAGGAGTCACGAACACCTCGCACAGGACCAATGTGACTCCTAGGAACTGATCGCGTACGCACGGGACTCCCGATTTGAGTGTACGACTTAAAGTTGCAAAAAAATAGACTTAAGAATAAAACATGCCATCGAATGGTGAAAACATAAAACATCCTTAAAACGGTCCTGTAGGAGTCACGAACACCTCGCACGGGACCAATGTGACTCTTAAGAAGAGACGACGTACCCCTGAGGCTCCCGGTTGGAGTGTACGACGTAAATTTGCAAAAAAATAAACTTAAGCATAAAAACATGCCATTGAAGGGTGAAATCATAAAAAAACCATAAAACGGTCCCGTAAGAGTCACGAACACCTCGTATGGGACCAATGTTACTCGTAAGAACAGACGGCGTAGACCCAAGGCTCCCGGTTGGAGTGTACGACATAAATTTACAAAAAAATAAACCTAAGAATAAAAACATACCATTGAAGGGTGAAATCATAAAACAGCCTTAAAACGGTCCCGTAAGAGTCACGAACACCTCGTACGGGACCAATGTTACTCGTAAGAACAGATGGCGTAGTCCTGAGGCTCCCGGTTGGAGTGTACGACGTAAATTTGCAAAAAAGTAAACTTAAGCATAAAAACATGCCATTAAAGAGTGAAATCATAAAACAGCTTTAAAACGGTCCCGTAAGAGTCACGAACACCTCGTACGGGACCAATGTTACTCGTAAGAACAGACGGCGTAGTCCCGAGGTTCCCGGTTGGAGTGTACGACATAAATTTGCAAAAAAATAAGCTTAAGCATAAAAACATGCCATCGAAGGGTGAAATCATAAAACAACCTTAAAACGGTCCCGTAAGAGTCAGGAACACCTCGCATGGGACCAATGTGGCTCGTAGGAATAGACGGCGTAGTCCCGAGGTTCCCGATAGGAGTGTACGACATAAAGTTGAAAAAAAATAAACTTAAGCATAAAAACTGGCCATCCAAGGGTGAAAACATAAAAAAAAACTTAAAACGGTCCCGTAAGAGTCACTAATACCTCGCTCGGGATCAATGTTACTCGTAAGAACAGACGGCATAGTCCCGAGACTCCCGGTTTGACTGTAGGACGTAAATTTGCAAAAAAATAGACTTAAGCATAAAAACACGCCATCGAAGTGTGAAAATGTAAAATAGCCATAAAACGATTCCGTAAGAGTCACGAACACCTCATACGGGACCTATATGACTCGTAGGAATCGACCGCGTAGTCACGGGGCTCCCGGTTTGAGTGTACGACGTAAATTTGCAAAAAATAGACTTAAAGCATAAAAACATGCCATCGAATGGTGAAAATGTAAAATAGCCTTAAAACGGTCCCGTAAGAGTCACGAACACCTCGCACGGGACCAATGTGACTCGTAGAAACCGACTGCGTAGGAACGGGCCTCCCAGTTTCAGTGTACAACGTAATGTTGCAAGAAATTAGGCTTAAGCATAGAAACATGCCATCGAATGGTGAAAACGTAAAACAGCCTTAAAAAGGTCCCATAAGAGTCACGAACACCTCATACGGGACCAAAATGACTCGTAAGAACAGACAGCGTAGTCCCGAGGCTCCTGCTTGGAGTGTATGACGTAAATTTGCAAAAAAATAAACTTAAGCATAAAAACATGCCATCGAAGGGTGAAATTGTAAAAAAGCCTTAAAACGGTCACGTAAGAGTCATGAACACCTCGCACGGGACAAATGTGACTCGTAGGAACCGATCGCGTAGGCACGGGACTCCCGGTTTGAGTGTACGTCATAACGTTGCAAAAAATTAGTCTTAAGCATAAAAACATGCCATCGAATGGTGAAAATGTAAAATAACCTTAAAACGGTCTCGTAAGAGTCACGAACACCTCGCACGGGACCAATGTGACTCATAGGAACCGATCGCAGAGGTACGTGACTCCCGGTTTGAGTGTACGACGTAAAGTTGCAAAAAAATAGACTTAAGCATAAAAACATGCCATCGAATGGTGAAAACATGAAACAGCCTTAAAACGGTCCCGTAGGAGTCACGAACACCTCGCACGGGACCAATGTGAGTCGTAAGAACAGAGGGCGTAGTCCCGAGGCTCCTGATTGGAGTGTACGACGTAAATTTGCAAAAAAATAAACTTAAGCATAAAAACATGCCATTGAACGGTGAAATACTAAAACAACCTTAAAACGGTCCCGTAAGAGTCACGAACACCTCATACGGGACCAATGTGACTCGTAAGAACAGACGGCGTAGTCCCGAGGCTCCCCGTTGGAGTGTACGACGTAAATTTGCAAAAAAATAAACTTAAGCATAAAAACATGCCATCAAAGGGTGAAATCATAAAACAGCCTTAAAACGATCCCGTAAGAGTCACGAACACCTCGCACAGGACCAATGTGACTCGTAGGAACAGACGGCGTAGTCCCGAGGTTCCCGGTCGGAGTGTACGACATAAAGCTTCAAAAAAATAAACTTAAGCATAAAAACTTGCCATCGAAGGGTGGAAACGTAAAAAAAACTTTAAACGCTCCCGTAAGAGTCACGAACACCTCGCTCGGGATCAATGTGACTCGTAGGAACTGATCGCGTAGTCACGGGACTCCCGGTTTGACTGTACGATGTAAATTTGCAAAAAATAGACTTAAGCATAAAAACACGCCATCGAAGTGTGAAAATGTAAAACGGCCTTAAAACGGTCCCATAAGAGTCACGAACACCTCGTACGGGACCAATGTGACTCGTAGAAATTAACCGCGTAGTCACGGGGCTCCCGGTTTGAGTGTACGATGTAAATTTGCAAAACATAGACTTAAAGCATAAAAACATGTCATCAAAGGGTTAAAACGTAAAACAAACCCAAAACGGTCCCGTAAGAGTCACGAACACCTCGCACGAGACCAATTTGACTCGTACAAACCGACCGCGTAGTCACGGGACTCCCGATTTGAGTTTACGATGTAAATTTGCAAAAAAATAGACTTAAGCATAAAAACATGCCATCGAAGGCTGAAAATGTAAAACAACCTTAAAACGGCCCGTAAAAGTCATGAACACCTTGCACGGGACCAATGTGAGTCGTAGGAACCGACCGTGTGGTCACGGGACTCCCGGTTTGAGTGTACGACGTAAAGATGCAAAAAATTAGCGTTAAGCATAAAAACTTGCCATCGAAGGGTGAAAACATAAAACATCCTTAAAATTGTCCCTTAAGAGTCACGAACACCTCGCACAGAACCAATGTGACTCCTACCGGTTTGAGTGTACGACGTAAATTTGCAAAAAAATAGGCTTAAGCATAAAAACATGCCATCGAAGGGTGAAAACGCAAAACATCATTAAAACGGTCTCGTAAGAGTCACGAACACCTCGTACGAGACCAATGTGACTCGTAGGAACAGACGGCATAGTCTCGGGACTCCTGGTTGGAGTGTATAACGTAAACTTGCGAAAATTCCAATTAGGGCGAGGCACTTGTCGGTCGTTCCTTCTTTACGAAAATACCGAGCTTTATGCTTTTTTCGAAAACAAAAGTTTCTCGTCAACCTAAAAACGAAGGAGTTCCCTCACTCCAACCGCTATGCATATATATACTGCATATATATAACTGTATATATATACTGCATATATATACTGTTATATATATGCATATATATGCAGTATATATACTAGTATATATATGAGTATATATACATTATATATATGCATATATATATACCAGTATATATACTGTATATATAGTGTATATATGTAGTATAATATACAGTATATTACTGCATATATATACTATATATACAGTATATATACTGGTATATATGTGCATATATATAATGTATATATACTGTATATATATACTAGTACATATACTGCATATATATGCATATATAAAAATTGCAAAACAAGTAAAACTAACTTTTTTGTTTTGTTTCTTATATTTTTTTGCAGGATAACATTTTAGGGGTATATTTTATTCGCGTGAAACCCATGAACGAAGCAATGGTTTGCGACACGTAAGTTGTTTATTTATTATTGTTGTTGATATGTGAGATTGTTTTTTTTACTAGCCGTGCGGGCTTTTGTGTTGATTAAACATGTTGATTTTCATGTATAAACAAAGGAGACTCTGCCAATTTTTTTTTAAAATTGTAATGAATTGTTGATTTGGGAGATTTTTCAATTTTTTTATGGTCATGCGACCTTTTGTGTTCATTAAACAGGTTGGTTTTCATGTACAAACAAAGGAGATTTTGTCGAATTTTTTTAAAAATTGTAAAGAATCGTTGATATGCGAGATTCTTATAGCTATGCGGGCCAATTGGCATGGGTTGGATTCAAGAGTTAAATTGAATTTAGCTTCAAGTCATAGGCCATTTGTACAATTTTAAAGCGAAGAAAAAGCAAATACTTGAGCCCTGTTGCAGGTCGATGCCTGCTGTTGCCCCATATATCAGCAAAGATGTTCTTATACTCTCAAGCCCTGCCAATTCATCCTTGTCGATGCCCTGCTGCCAATTGATGTTTGTCGTTGCCCCGACGATGACTGATGCACACAGACAGGCCCTGCCGATGCATCCTTAATGCTGGATGATGCCTGCTGCTACCTCGTTGAGCATACCTCATTGATGTTGCTACCGCCTGTGAGAGGTAAGATATTACTTAGAGATAAGTTAAGTTCTAGATTAGTTAGAGACTGTCCATAACTTTCAACTTCATATCATATCTAAAAATTTATAAATTTTTTACAGCTTTATGTTGCAAATTTTTTACACGATTCAATATCTACATTGTAATGTTTTCACGATGTTCGATTGTAAAACTTTTATGCTAATTAGTGCACGATTCAAGATTTTTACACGATTCAAGATCAGATCAAAGTTTTATTCAATATCGGATCAAATTTTTTACACGATTGATCAGATCAAAATTTAGTCCAAAAAATCTTCATTTTGTAATGTTTTCATAGTACAAATTCTTCATTCTATCCATCTGGGCTTTTTGTCCAGTGAGAGTATAAATTCTTCATTTTCATAGTATAAATTCTTCGTTTTGCAATTCAATTAATGGGCTTTTTCTTCATGACAGTTTTCATGTTTGCTTTAGCCATCCTATACAATCACTGGACACATAGAGATAACATAATTGGATTTGTGATTATGTACTCTCACTGGACACATCCTATACAATCACTAGCCATCTTACACAATCACTGGACACATTTGTTTAATATTTATTGCATACACAATCATGTAATAGTAACTAAGCTAAGTTGTTTAATTGAAAATTTCATTTATTATAATATCAATTGGGACATGAACTGTTTACTCCAAACTTTCTGTGAAATGAAAATTTATTTCTTTACATCTTGATTTACATTTCATGTGTAAATTATTTTAAGAAGTGGCTTATCGATACAAAAATAGAGCAGGCGGATACACGAGAATGCTCCAAACTCGAATATGAGTTGTTGATGCTGCACCAATGGCTTATATTAAGTTTATAGATAGAAATAATGATCTTAGGAAATCAAAACCACAGACTCCCCAACCACCATAGAGATCACCTTTGGATCCCTGGACAAGATCTCGACTTACGAGGCAGTTTTCACCCCCTAAAGATGACGACGATGATGATAAAAGTTGTCTAAGAATTGAGGTATTTTAGAATTGGCATATCTCAATAACTTTGCCTTTGTACTCTGCTTGATAACAGGGTTTTTTCCTTCCCCGAGGTGTGCTCCTTTTGCATGCCTGTTCGTGGAAACATTGGCGTTGAAATTGTACAGAATGGAAGGAGGCGTTTGTCTCTCACTGGTGTACTGTTCAAGGTTGTGTTTAAGAGGGAGTAAACTCTTTTGTTTATACTCTATGAAATACGAATATTCTCCTTTTTACTGTAAGATCTGTATGTAACTTTGTAATAAGGAACTCTGTTGTGTTCCCCCTATGATTTAATAAAGCTACCCATATTTTCACTAATGTGTATATGTTCACTAAATTCATGGTGAGACATGGACACTCCCTTAATTTTAGGTAATAATGAGAACCTCATTCATCACTCAATACATAAAAATTAATATATTATCCATATTCTAATCATTACTAAATTGGTATTTTGTAGTTAAGTATGTAACTTATTGCAACTGTCAATTTTTAGCTTGACCAAATGGGAATTCTCATTTTAACATTTCATACTTGCAGTTCTTGAAGACAGTCACTAAATGGAGGGCCCATATCAGTTTAGTACAACATATACGATTATGAAGACTGTTAATAGCGTCGAGGATTTGGCACTTGCAAAAGTTCTCTCTTTAATTTCTTTAATATTTAGTCTATTTTTTCATATCTTGGTTGCGAGTGTAATTTGTAAACTAATTGTGTATATATTATATTTGTGTCTAAATGGACAATGTCAGAGTTAATAAAGTGAAGTTCGAAAGAGCACTTTTTACCTAAAAATCCGGGTAGCTGGCTTGGGAAGTTCACAATAGGAAGAAATCAAGTACTCAGTGCTCGTGAGATAAATCCAAAATCTTTGATAATAAAGGTAATTTTTGATATTAATCCTTTTTCTTACATTTGTTTGTTTGCTTTGCCGATTTGTATTATAAATAACAGTTTATCTGGGATTTTGATGTATTTTTAATGGATTTTATTAATTGCATTTCTCATGCATCTTGAACTTTGTGACTGTGTTGTTTTAGGCATATCAGAATGAGCTTATGATTGCAGTTATCCTTTTACCTCTTACTTTTCAAATAATCTAAGTTCAAATGAAAGTTATTCCTTTTAATGGTTTGTGTCTTTAATTTATCATGAGCTATTGTAAGATCAAAGTTGGAATGGAATGCTACTATGAAAGATTATTAATGATGGTCATATAATGATTCAAACAAATCTTCATAAGTTTGTTTGCAAATCGTCACAGAACCATGGCCATAGCTAAATGAATTTGCAAATGATTGAACTGTAGAAGTTTGTTTGACATTATTAAGGCCATTAACTTGAAGAACTGTTAGAAATTAAAGATCAACAATGTTCTATGGGCCAATTTCATGAATAAAACTAACTTGACAAGTTTGGTATGTTATTAGGACTTGATACATGATTCTGAGTCGCACCAATTTCCATTTGCCTTCTTGATTTTTCGGATCATAAGAGCATCCATCCCGACCTTAACTGATTGATGAAAGAATTTTGAGTTGGTATATCACCTTCCACTACAAGAAAAATGAATATTAGGGACGGGAGTATTAGGGACGTTCGTGTCATTTTGTCCCTAATACTATACAAAAGGGACGGTTTTAATTACCGTCCTTTTTTATAGTAACAAAAGGGACGGTTTTCTAAAAACCGTCCCTTTTGGTATTTCTCAAAAAGGACGGTAATTAAAACCCTCCCTTAAAGAATATAAGGAATTTTAGCATCGATTTTTCCCGGGTTATTTTAAGGGACGGAATTTAAAACCGTCCCTTTTGCTATATCAAAAGGGACGGTTTGTAAAATACGTCCCTTTTGATATAGAAAAAGGGACGGTTTTAAATTCCTTCTCAGTTAATAAAAATTGATTTTTTTTATTTTTTCCAAATGAGTATTTGGGACGAATTGTGTTAACCGTCCCTTTTAAGATACCAAAATAGACGGTTTTAAAATCCGTTCCTTTTGGTATAAATTATTTTTTATTTTTCCCCCACTTTTAATGAGTATTTGGGCAAAAGAGGCGGTTACATCCGACCCTTTTAATGTTTTCCCTAATTTTCCCCCACTTATTCAAAAAATTGGCCTAATTCTACGTTTTGGACTCCCGCTCTCTCTATGTGCTCTCGCGCTCTCTCTCTCTCGCTCCGCTTCTCTGCCCGTCGCCGCTGCTCCCTACCCCCTTCGCATTCGCGCTGTGCATCCCTACCCTCCGCTGCGCAGCCCTATCCCTCCGCCTCTCCCCCTACTCAGATCCTAAGCCTCCATCTCTCCCCTGCCCTAGCCCCGCTCCACCCCTCCGCCTCCTCCGCCTCTCCCCTGCCCTACCCCAGCTCCACCCCTCCCCCTCCTCCTCTCCCCCTTTTCCTCCTCCTCTCCCCTGCGCACAGGTATTAATCCATTTTGCAATACACACACACACACACACACACACACACACACACACACAGATATATATATATATATATATATAGACACACACACACACATATACACTATGTGTATTGATTTGTTTAGACATTTGTTAGGGATTTGCTTAGATTGTTATCATAGTAGTTTAGTCATTTTTTACAGTTTTGTTTAGTGATATGTTTACATATTTTAACATACTAGTTAGGGCTTTTTATGCATTTAACATCAATAAGTGTAAAGCAGATTTTTAATTATTTATAGCAAACCATATTTAAAAAATAAAAAACAAAAATCAGATTGGATTACCGGATCGAACTACCGGATTGTTAACAATTTCGGATTCGGTTGCCAATGTACTGATCCGTGTCTGACTATCGGATCCCCTCCGAATCTGAAAATGTCAAACGGATTCTAGCTACAAAATTTATAGTTTTTATAATTTTCTAAATCCCATGTGCCAAATGAGAACGAAGGATTTCATCTTTTTTCCAGTTTATTGTTGCTTTGTACTCCATCCATGTTTAATTAGGAATTCATGTTTATAACATTGATACGGACACTTTTAGAACATTGACACGAACAGATGATATTCAAATGCAATTTTGTATATATATATAAATCTTTTTTTCAATTTGTAATAGGGGTTCAATAAGATCAATATGGATAAGAGTTGGATCGGAGGAGATAGGACCAGAAAGGCGTACACCAATGGAGTTCAAATCTTTATTGATTTTTCATATAGAAATAAGGATATTCTTACGTGTACCATCAAATGCCCATGTAGTACTTGTGTTAATCGTGCATACTATAACTCACGAACAGTGAGGAATCACATAGAGATGTATGGTTTTGAAAAGAGTTACAAGAATTGGATTTATCATAGGGAATCATTGGTTGATTTTAATATCAACGTAAATAGTTGGAGCAATGGTATGGTTGTTGATGATGTATTAGCTGATTTGAACTTGGAGGCAAGCATGATTGTAATGGTTCAAGAAGGAAGGGGGATTCCATGTCGAGAGGAAAATATGGGCAATGATGAAGAACCTAACATCGAAGATCATGACGTGCCCGACGCAGACCTCCCTGAATATTTTAGACTTTTAAAAGAGGCACAAAGTGAGTTGTATGAGAATTGTCCTAAGGACATTACCGAGTTGTCATTTGTTGTTGAATTATTGCACTTGAAACAACTAAATAGATGGAAAAATCGTTCTTTTACGATGTTGATGTTATTCTTGCATAATGTGTTCCCGAAAGCCAAGATTCCAAAATCCTTCTAGCAAGCTTATAGATTGACAAAGGATTTAGGATTTAAGTATGAAACGTGGGATGCATGTCCTAAGAGTTGTATGTTGTTTCGAAATAAGAGCCAGAATCTTGAGAAATGCAAAATTTGGAGGGAATCTAGGTTCAAAAATGAATTTGATAGTGGTGAGGGTACAAAAGTAGCAGCAAAAAATGTAAGGTATTTTCCTTTGAAACCGAGATTACAACGATTGTATTGGTCATCGCATACTGCTCCACTAATGAAATGGCATGCTGATGAACGAATCGATGATGGCGTGTTGAGGCATCTTGCTGACTCCCTTGCATGGAAGACATTTGATGAGCGAAATCCATCTTTTGCGAGTGATTATCTCAATGTTAGACTTGCACTAGCAACTGATGGATTCAATCCGTTTGGTAATATGAGTATTTCTCACAGTACTTGGCCTATTGTGCTAATGATATTAAACTTGCCCCCATGGTTGTCTAAGAAACAACCCCACTTAATTTTTTCTGTTCTTATTGACGGACCAAAAGGGCCCGGTGATAAAATTGATGTATATTTACAACCACTAATTGATGAGTTGAAAGAGTTATGGGCTAATGGGGTACGTACTTATGATGAATCAGTGAAACAATTTTTTCAGTTACATGCGGCGTTGTTATGGACAATTAGCGATTTTCCTGGTTATGCCATGTTATCAGGATGGAGCACAAAAGGTGAATTTTCTTGCCTTTGTTGCAATAAGGACCATCAAGCTATACGATTGAATAACGGTCGTAAGTACTGTTATTGGGGTCATCGTCGATTCTTACCAATGCGACATAAATTTCGGAAAGAAAAAGTTACATTTAATAGCAAGGTTGATATGAGGCCACCACCATTGAAACTAACTGGATCACAAGTTCTTCAACAATTAAATGAGCTTGATGCTGTAACTGAATATAAGAAAGATGACGTGCTGAAAAAAATGATAAGAGACCAAAAGGAAATTGAGCTTGAAAAAAAACTAAAGGTAATATTCCGAAAAAAGACTGAATTGGAAGAAGAAAAGTATATTTTTTGAATTGCAATATTGGGAGCATAATTTGTGATAATATTCTTTTTACATTGTTGGTCATCAAAGGGAAAATAAAGGATAATTTAAATGCTCGCAAAGACCTCAAAGAGATGAGTATTAGGCGCGTGCTACATCCTCAACCGCGAGGAGCAAATCAACAGTATGCGGCCCTAGCAAATTTTACGATAAGCAACAAAGAGAAAGATATATTCTTGAAAGTGTTGCTGAATCTCAAAGTTCCATATGGTTATTCTTCGAATATTTCACGATGTGTGCACCCTCAAGAGAGAAGCATTTAGGGACTTTAGAGTCATGATAATCACATTCTAATGTAACAACTACTCCCGATAGTTGTACGTAGGGTATTGGCAACGCATGTTGTCAAAGCTTTAATTGAATTAAGTAATTTCTTTGCAATACTATGATTAAATGTAAATACTTTCGCTGACTTGGAGAAATTTGAAGATCGTGTGGCTCTTACTTTATGCAGTCTAGAGAAGATATTCCCTCCACGATTTTTTGAT
Source organism: Sambucus nigra (assembly GCA_949130495.1). NCBI lineage: Eukaryota > Viridiplantae > Streptophyta > Magnoliopsida > Dipsacales > Adoxaceae > Sambucus > Sambucus nigra. Next base: position 299,466,701 of record OX422207.1, on the reverse strand, counting down.
GTGATGGAACATTTTCCCATGCATTTGACTGATGAACTATTAATTGTCGTGTAAGTGCTTTATCGTTGGATGTATCCAATGGAAAGGTATCTACACACATTGAAACTCTATGTGCGAAATCGTGCTCATCCTGAGGCCTCAATTGCTAAGTCTGTCCATTTAGAAGAGTGCATGAACTTTTGCTCGAGGTATTTGGGTGATAACGTGGAAACCAAGTCTAGTCGACCTATTAGAACAGATGACAAAGGTAATGACTCTGGTCGCGCTGTTGGGAAAAAAGTTCAAATTCAGCTTGATGAAGAAACATTGGTTCAAGCTCATCATTATGTGCTTTTCAACACTGATTCAGTGGCACCGTTCATCGAGTAAGTTAGGGTTTTACCTTAACAATGTGCACAACTTTGTTACTTGAAGGTTTTGATACATTCATTACGAAATGGACATGTGTGCATTTTTATAGAAAACATCTTGTGGAACTTTCAAAAGAGTATCCTCAACTTTCACAGCACCATATTCAACGCCTTCATAACGAAAAATTCAGCACATGGTTTAAGAATCATGTAAGTCGGTTTATTCCTTGTTAATCTTAATAGTGCTCTAGTATATTTGCTATATACAATTTTGATTATCTTTTTTGTTGGGAAAATATCAGGTGCGCAGTTTGACAAATAACACACCCAACTACCCGATGAAATTAGGAGTTTGTCTTTAGGCCCTCTAAAGGATGCTTTTAGATTCCACTCTTATATTGTTTGTGGATTTCGATTTCGGATAAATGCAGTTGATCAATGTAGAAAAACTCAAAATAGTGGGGTGGTTCTAAAAGCTGCACAGATGAGTTATTCTAACCGTAGAGACAAAAATCCTCTTTTAGGGGATGTTACTTTCTATGGACAGGTTACAAACATCATTGAGATTCGTTACCTTAACGGCATGAAATTTGTCTTATTTAAATGCGATTGGATCGATAACTGTATGGGTAAAAAATTAGATGAATTTAACTTTGCGCTCGTTAACTTCAACTATTTGTTATACAAAGATAACCGAGTTGGCGATGAACCTTTTATCCTAGCATCTCAAGCAGAATAAGTTTGGTATGTGGAAGACCCATTAGAATCAGACTGGCATGTTGTTGTTTCGATGACACCAAGAGACAAATTTGATGGATATTTAGCCAATGAAGACTTAGATGTCCATGAAGTTGAGCCATTTAGCATGCAACAACTAGATCAAGATCAAAATGTATCTTGGACGAGGCAAGGGATAGATGGCTCCATAATTGACACAACCGTTCTTGATGATGACGATGGCACCGAGGAAGAAAGGGATGAAGTTATTGAGGAATGAAGGGATGGTGGGTGAAATGCTTGAACTTTTTTACCTTTGTATTACGTTAGTGAGAACATATCATAATTACAAAATGATGATTGAAATGGATGTTTTATTAAATCTTTGTTCTCATATTCACGTGTTGCCTTTTATTTTTTAATATTAATGGTTATGTTGTAAATGTTGTGCTTAAATGTTTTTTGATATTGTGACAGGAAACAATGCGGTCTTCTGTAAATTTTAATGATAATATTAAGAATGCATTAGAAGAAAATGAGCATTCATCTTTTAAAGAGGGCACTCCAATTACTTTGTATGGATTCCGTAAAATTGAATTATGTCGTTACTTGCAAAAATGTGGGAAACAAATATCATAACAATATTTGTTTGAAAAATACTCTAGACGCTACCACCATGTTGGGATCAAGCAAAAATAAAAATATTTCAAAAACATAATCCAACACGTGGAGAGAAATTAGTAGAGCTACTAGAGGAGGAAGAACGAGAGTTTCATCCTTTATGGATAGAATTTGAGCAACATAAAATGAGCCCAAATTTAAATGTGCGAGATCATATGCATAACAAAGAAAGAGTATACAACATTTTAAAGAGGAGATGTTTTTGTACTAACATAATAGTTCTCGTGCATGCGATTGTGAGTACGCTTCCACCCACGTGGCCAATTTCATCTATTATTAAAAGGATAAAATGTGGTTGGCTCAATATGAGGGATTTGGCAGATTTTTTGGAAGAAATAGAAAGGTATTGAAAATGCATACTATCAAAGGAAATACGATGTATTATAAGTTTTCATTTTGTGTTTCATGTATAACGTTTATTCATATTTATTTTGACATATATGTTTTTTATACAGATCTATCATGCCGACTAAAAACCCTTATCATTCCGTGGGAGTAGGAGGGTCATCAGATTCTCAAGCAGAAATGACCCCCCATGTGCTCAGACGTCTATAAGATCACATCGGTCACAACAAGAGTCATCTCAGTCAATGATATGCCAACCCTAAGATAATATGGGTGGAGGTATGTGTCTACCTATATAGTAGATAATTGTAAAATTCTGCTACAAATATTTTACTTTTATAATTATTCATGTCATATTTTCTTTTGAATTTTTATCAGGTAGTGCTGAGGGTACACCATTACAAACTGAAAATGGACCTGCTACTAGTGTGAAATGTAGAGGGTTTTCGAAACCATGGAAATAATGGGATAGTGGTCAAAAGTTGGTAATTGGGTGGAATAACGACTGCCAGCCAATCGAACCCAACGGGAAGAAGCTTGCGATTCAGTTGGGATATTTCGCTAGACAAGGATCGTTATTTCCTTTGGATGTGGACGATTGGAGAAGAGTATCGAAGAAAAATCTTGATATAGTTTGGGATAGTGTGAAGGTACTTCTCTATCATTGCGAATATAAATTTTAATATTTTAAAATGCTCAGTTAGTATGTCAATCAAATGATCTATTTACAATTTATTTATATTCTTTTGTTTGTAGCGCAATACAAATGCCCCTGAAGGATTTAAGCTAATTTGTTTTAAAATGCTGGACAATGCTTGGAGGCGCTTTAAGTATCATATAAAAAAGGACTATTATGAGGCGTATGACAATGACACAGATCGACTTGAAAATGTACCTATCCAAGTTGATCCCGATATATGGCCTAAATTAGTGTCTTATTGGGGTGAAAAAGAAATCGTGGTATGACATATGTAGAATTACTTTCTATTTATTTTTGTTGTTTGTTTATATGTATCAAAATTGTAACATGACTTAACTCTTTATATAGCAAGTGGCGGCCAAAAACGCCGAAAATAGGGCAAACCTTTGTGCCCACCCTAGAATTGGGAGGATGTCAATTCCTCAAGTTGTAGAAAAGGTTAACATCATATTTTATATTCCTTACATATTCTTTTATGCTTTTAGTTTGAGGACGATAATGTTGAATTTCATCATTACTATTATGAACGTAATATGTTTTTTTTCTTATCTTACTTAAAAAATAATAGATGAAAAAAGCCAACTTGCCTATCGACAACCTTAGTGAGTATAGAGAGACTCGAAGGTTGAAGGATAAGATGTATAATATGGAGGATAGAGCGGCTGGTATAAAGGTATTATATTTTAATGTCCATCCTTGTTACCTATTGTAAAAAATATTGCAATAAATGTTTTATGGTATTGCACACTGTTTTAAACTCTTTTCTTAATTTGTAGGAAAGTATACAAAGACAGTTGAATGCGATAGAAGAAGAACAACAGAATGACCCGAAAGTGAGAGATAAAATCTTTGAGGATGTCATTGGTCGTGACGGACATGGACGTGAATTATGTAGGGGAGTTGGTATTCGACCTCCATCTGTAAGGTCCATGCCTTCTCACTTTTACGAGAGCGAGATCGAACGGTTGCAAAAGAGGATTGAGGAGGGAGAGACTCGTCATCGTGAAGAGATTCAAGAGTTGAAAGAGACCACCAAAAAATTGTTTCGTATGATACAAAATGCTGGATTCCCAATACCACCAGATGATTCCCCGAGTACTTCAAATGTTCAACTATAGGGAACAGCTATCCACATTTCTCATCGTTATCCAATTATCAGAAAGAAATTATTTTGGATAGGAATACTAAATGATACAAATACAATTGGCGCATTTGTTTCTTGTCACTTCCTGTTTGTGTGGGGGCGGGGAGAGGGGTGGGGTGGGGTGGGGTGGGGGGAGTACATAAGCATAAAAACTTGCCATCGATGGGTAAATACGTAAAACAGCCACAAAACGGTCCTGTAAGAGTCACGAACACCTCGCACGGGACCAATGTGACTCGTAGGAACCGACGGCGTAGTCACGGGGCTCCCGGTTTGAGTGTACGACGTAAATTTGCAAAAAATAGACTTAAAGCATAAAAACATGTCATCGAAGGGTTAAAACATAAAATAAACCCAAAACGGTCCCGTAAGAGTCATGAACACCTCACACGGGTACAATGTGACTCGTAAGAACATACGGCGTAGTCCCGAGGCTCCCGGTTGGAGTGTACGACGTAAATTTGCAAAAAAATAAACTTAGGCCTAAAAACATGCGATCGAAGGGTGAAAACATAAAACAGCCTTAAAACGAACCCGTAGGAGTCACGAACACCTCGAACGGGACCAATGTGACTCATAGGAACAAACGGCGTAGTCCCGAGGCTCCCGATTGGAGTGTACGACGTAAATTTGCAAAAAATAAGCTGAAGCATAAAAACATGCCATAGAAGGGTCAAAATGTAAAACAACCTTAAAATGGTCCCGTAAAAGTCACGAACAACTCGCACAGGACCAATGTGACTCGTAGGAACCGATCGCGTAGGCACGGGACTCCCGATTTGAGTGTACGACGTAAAGTTGCAAAAAATTAGCCTTAAGCATAAAAACATGTCATCGAATGGTGAAAACATAAAACAGCCTTAAAACGGTCTCGTAAGAGTCCCGAACACCTCGCACTGGACCAATGTGACTCGTAAGAACAGACGGCATAGTCCTGAGGCTCCCGGTGGGAGGGTACGACGTAAATTTGAAAAATAATAAACTTAAGCATAAAAACATGCCATCGAAGGGTGAAATCATAAAACAGCCTTAAAACGGTCCCGTCAGAGTCACGAACACCTCGCACAGGACAATGTGACTCGTAGGAACAAACGGCGTAGTCCCGAGGTTCCCAGTTGGAGTGTACGACGTAAAGTTCCAAAAAATAAACTTAAGCATAAAAACTTTCCATCGAAGGGTGAAAGCGTAAAAAAACCTTAAAACGGTTACGTAAGAGTCACGAACACCTCGCTCGGTATCAATGTGACTCGTAGGAACTGATTGTGTAGTCACGGGACTCCCGGTTTGAGTGTACGACGTAAAGTTGCAAAAAATTAGCCTTAAGCATAAAAACATGCCATCGAATGGTGAAAACGTAAAACAGCCTTAAAACGGCCCCGTAGGAGTCACGAACACCTCGCATAGGAACAATGTGACTCGTAGGAACTGATCGCGTAGGCACGGGACTCCCGATTTGAGTGTACGACTTAAAGTTGCAAAAAATAGACTTAAGAATAAAAACATGCCATCGAATGGTGAAAACGTAAAACAGCCTTAAAATAGTCCCGTAGGAGTCACGAACACCTCGCACGGGACTAATGTGACTCTTAAGAACAGATGGCGTCGTCCCGAGGCTCCCGGTAGGAGAGTACGACGTAAATTTGCAAAAAAATAAACTTAAGCATAAAAACATGCCATTGAAGGTTGAAATCATAAAACAGCCTTAAAACGGTCCCGTAAGAGTCATGAACACCTCCTACGGGACCAATGTGACTCGTAAGAATAGACGGCGTAATTCCGAGGCTCCCGATTGGAGTGTACGTCGTAAATTTGTAAAAAAATAAGCTTAAGCATAAAAACATGCCATCGAAGGGTGAAATCATAAAAAAGCCTTAAAACGGTCCCGTAAGAGCCACGAACACCTCGCACGGGACCAATGTGACTCGTAGTAATAGACGGCGTAGTCCCGAGGTTTTCGATCGGAGTTTACGACGTAAAGTTGCAAAAAAATAAACTTAAGCATAAAAACTTGCCATCGAAGGGTGAAAACATAAAAAATCCTTAAAACGGTCCTGTAAGAGTCACGAACACCTCGCTCGGGATCAATGTGACTCGTAAGAACAGACGGCATAGTCCCGAGACTCCCGGTTTGACTGTACGACATAAATTTGCAAAAAAATAGACTTAAGCATAAAAACACGCCATCGAAGTGTGAAAATGTAAAATAGCCTTAAAACGGTCCCGTAAGAGTCACGAACACCTCGTACGGGACCAATGTGACTCGTAGGAATCGACCGCGTAGTCACGGGGCTCCCGGTTGCAGTGTATGACGTAAATTTGCAAAAAAATAGACTTAAGCATAAAAACATGCCATCGAAGGGTGAAATCATAAAACATCCTTAAAACAGTCCTCTAAGAGTCACGAACACAATGTGACTCGTAGGAACAGACGGAGTAGTACCGGGGCTCCCGGTTGGAGTGTATGACGTAAATTTGTAAAAAAAAAATTAAGCATAAAAACATGCCATCGAAGGGTGAAAATGTAGAACAGACTTAAAACGGTCCCGTAAGAGTCACGAACACCTCGTGCGGGATCAATGTGACTCCTTTGAACTGATCGAGTAGGCACGGGACTCCCGATTTGAGTGTACGACTTAAAGTTGCAAAAAATTAGACTTAAGCATAAAAACATGCCATCGAATGGTGAAAATGTAAAACAACCTTAAACCGGTCCCGTAGGAGTCACGAACACCTCGCACGGGACTAATGTGACTCGTAAGAATAGACGGCGTAGTCTCGAGGCTCCCGGTTGGAGTGTACGATGTAAATTTGCAAAAAAATAAACTTAAGCATAAAAACATGTCATCGAAGGGTGAAATCATAAAACAGCCTTAAAAGGGTCCGATAAGAGTCACGAACACCTCGCACGGGACCAATGTGACTCGTAGGAACAGACGGCGTAGTCCCGAGGTTCCCGGTTGGAGTGTACGACGTAAAGTTGCAAAAAAATAAAATTAAGCATAAATACGTACCATCGAAGGGTGAAAACATAAAAAAAACCCTTAAAACGGCTCCGTAAGAGTCACGAACACCTTGCTAGGGATCAATGTGACTCATAGGAACTGATCGCGTAGTCACGGGACTCCCGGTTTGAGTGTACGACGTAAAGTTGCAAAAAATTAGTCTTAAGCATAAAAAAATGCCATCGAATGGTGAAAATGTAAAACAGCCTTAAACGGTCCCGTAGGAGTCACGAACACCTCGCACAGGACCAATGTGACTCGTAGGAACTGATCGCGTAGGCACGGGACTCCCGATTTGAGTGTACAACTGAAAGTTGCAAAAAAATAGGCTTAAGAATAAAAACATGCCATCGAATGGTGAAAACGTAAAACATCCTTAAAACGGTCCCGTAGGAGTCACGAACACGTGGCACGGGACCAATGTGACTCTTAAGAACAGACGACGTAGCCCCGAGGCTCCCGGTTAGAGTGTACGACGTAAATTTTCAAAAAAATAAACCTAAGCATAAAAACATGCCATTGAAGGGTGAAATCATGAAACAGCATTAAAACGGTCCCGTAAGAGTCACGAACACCTCGTACGGGACCAATGTTGCTCGTAAGAACAGACGGCGTAGTCCTGAGGCTCCCGGTTGGAGTGTATGACGTAAATTTACAAAAAAGTAAACTTAAGCGTAAAAACATGCCATTAAAGGGTGAAATCGTAAAACAGCTTTAAAACAGTCCCGTAAGAGTCATGAACACCTCGTACGGGACCAATGTTACTCGTAAGAACAGACGGCGTAGTCCCGAGGCTCCCGGTTGGAGTGTATGACATAAATTTGCAAAAAAATAAACATAAGCAGAAAAACATGCCATTGAAGGGTGAAATCATAAAACAGCCTTAAAACGGTCCCGTAAGAGTCACGAACACCTCGTACGGGACCAATGTTACTCGTAAGAACAGACGGCGTAGTCCCGAGGCTCCCGGTTGGAGTGTATGACGTAAATTTACAGAAAAGTAAACTTAAGCGTAAAAACATGCCATTAAAGGGTGAAATCATAAAACAGCTTTAAAATTGTCCCGTAAGAGTCACGAACACCTCGTACGGGACCAATGTTACTCGTAAGAACAGACGGCGTAGTCCCGAGGCTCCCGGTTGGAGTGTACGACATAAATTTGCAAAAAAATAAGATTAAGCATAAAAACATACCAACGAAGGGTGAAATCGTAAAACAGCCATAAAACGGTCCCGTAAGAGTCACGAACACCTCGCATGGGACCAACGTGATTCGTAGGAATAGACGGCGCAGTCCCGAGGTTCCCGATCGGAGTGTACGACATAAAGTTGAAAAAAAATAAACTTAAGCATAAAAACTGGCCATCGAAGGGTGAAAACATAAAAAAACCTTAAAACGGTCCCGTAAGAGTCACGAATACCTCGCTCGGGATCAATGTGATTCGTAAGAACAGACGACATAGTCCCGAGACTCCCGGTTTGACTATACGACGTAAATTTGCAAAAAAATAGACTTAAGCATAAAAACACGCCATCAAAGTGTGAAAATGTAAAATAGCCATAAAACGTTCCCGTAAGAGTCACGAACACCTCGTACGAGACCAATGTGACTCGTAGGAACCGATCGGGTAGGCACGGGCCTCCCGGTTTCAGTGTACAACGTAAAGTTGCAAAAAATTAGGCTTAAGGATAAAAACATGCAATCGAATGGTGAAAACGTAAAACAGCCTTAAAAAGGTCCCATAAGAGTCACGAACACCACACACGGGACCAAAATGACTCGTAAGAACAGACAGCGTAGTCCCGAGGCTCCTGGTTGGAGTGTATGACGTAAATTTGCAAAAAAAATAAACTTAAGCATAAAAACATGCCATCGAAGGGTGAAATCGTAAACAATCCTTAAAACGGTCACGTAAGAGTCATGAACACCTCGCACGGGACAAAAGTGACTCATAGGAACCGATCGCGTAGGCACGGGACTCCCGGTTTGAGTGTACGACGTAACGTTGCAAAAAATTAGTCTTAAGCATAAAAACATGCCATCGAATGGTGAAAACATAAAACAACCTTAAAACGGTCCCGTAAAAGTCAAAAAAACCTCGCACGGGACCAATGTGGCTCATAGGAACCGATCGCATAGGCACGGGACTCCCCGTTTGAGTGTACGACGTAAAGTTGCAAAAAAATAGACTGAAGCAAAAAACATGCCATCGAATGGTGAAAACATAAAACAGCCTTAAAACGGTCCCGTAGGAGTCACGAACACCTCGCACGGGACCAATGTGACTCGTAAGAACAGAGGGCGTAGTCCCGAGGCTCCCGGTTGGAGTGTACGACGTAAATTTGCAAAAAAATAAACTTAAACATAAAAACATGCCATCGAAGGGTGAAATCATAAAACAGCCTTAAAACGGTCCCGTAAGAGTCACGAACACCTTGTACAGGACCAATGTGACTCGTAAGAACAGACGGCGTAGTCCCGAGGCTCCCGGTTGGAGTGTACGCCGTAAATTTCCAAAAAAATAAACTTAAGCATAAAAACATGCCATCGAAGGGTGAAATCATAAAACAGCCTTAAAACAGTCCCGTAAGAGTCACGAACACCTCGCACGGGACCAATGTGACTCGTCGGAAGAGACGGCGTAGTCCCGAGGTTCCCGGTCGGAGTGTACGACGTAAAGTTGCAAAAAAATAAACTTAAGCATAAAAACTTTCCATCGAAGGTTGAAAACGTAAAAAAAAAACTTAAAACGGTCCCGTAAGAGTCACGAACACCTCGGTCGGGATCAATGTGACTCATAGGAACTGATCGCGTAGTCACGGGACTCCCGGTTTGACTGTACGACGTAAATTTGCAAAAAATAGACTTAAGAATAAAAACACGCCATCGAAGTGTGAAAATGTAAAACGGCCTTAAAACGGTCCCACAAGAGTCACGAACACCTCGTACGGGACCAATGTGACTCGTAGAAATCGACCGCGTAGTCACGGGGCTCCCGGTTTGAGTGTACGATGTAAATTTGCAAAACATAGACTTAAAGCATAAAAACATGTCATCAAAGGGTTAAAACGTAAAACAAACCCAAAACGGTCCCGTAAGAGTCACGAACACCTCGCACGGGACCAATTTGACTCGTAGAAACCGACCGCGTAGTCACGGGACTCCCGATTTGAGTTTACGACGTAAATTTGCAAAAAAATAGACTTAAGCATAAAAACATGCCATCGAAGGATGAAAATGTAAAATAGCCTTAAAACGGCCCGTAAAAGTCATGAACACCTTGCACGGGACAAATGTGACTCGTAGGAACCGACCGCGTGGTCACGGGACTCCCGGTTTGAGTGTATGACGTAAAGTTGCAAAAAATTAGCCTTAAGAATAAAAACATGCCATCGAAGGTTGAAAACGTAAAAACATCCTTAAAACGGTCCCGTAAGAGTCACGACAACCTCGCATGGGACCAATAAGACTCGTAGGAACAAACAGCGTTGTCCCGAGGCTCCCGGTTGGAGTGTACGACGTAGATTTGCAAAAAAATAAACTTAAGAATAAAAACATGCCATCGAAGGGTGAAAATGTAGAACAGCCTTAAAACGGTCCCGTAAGAGTCACGAACACCTCGCACGGGATCAATGTGACTCCTTTGAACCGATCGAGTAGGCACGGGACTTCCGATTTGAGTGTACGACTTAAAGTTGCAAAAAAATAGACTTAACCATAAAAACATGCCATCGAATGGTGAAAACGTAAAACGGCCTTAAAACGGTCCCGTAGGATTCACGAACACCTCGCACGGGACTAATGTGACTCGTAAGAATAGACGGCGTAGTCCCGAGGCTCCCGGTTGGAGTGTACGATGTAAATTTGCAAAAAAATAAACTTAACCATAAAAACATGCCATCGAAGGGTGAAATCATTAAACAGCCTTAAAACGGTCCGGTAAGAGTCAAGAACACCTCGCACGGGACCAATGAGACTCGTAGGAACAGACGGCGTAGTCCCGAGGTTCCCGGTTGGAGTGTACGACGTAAAGTTGCAAAAAAATAAAATTAAGCATAAAAGCTTACCATCAAAGGGTGAAAACATAAAAAAAACCTTAAAACGGTTCAGTAAGAGTCATGAACACCTTTCTCGGGATCAATGTGACTCATAGGAACTGATCGTGTAGTCACGGGACTCCCAATTTGAGTGTACAACGTAAAGTTGCAAAAAATTAGCCTTAAGCATAAAAAAATGCCATCGAATGGTGAAAACGTAAAACAGCCTTTAAACGGTCTCGTAGGAGTCACGAACACCTCGCACATGACCAATGTGACTCATAGGAACTGATCGCGTAGACACGGGACTCCCGATTTGAGTGTACGACTTAAAGTTGCAAAAAAATAGACTTAAGAATAAAAACATGCCATCGAATGGTGAAAACGTAAAACATCCTTAAAACGGTCCCGTAGGAGTCACGAACACCTCGTACGGGACCAATGTGACTCTTAAGAACAGACGGCGTAGCCCCGAGGCTCCCGGTTGGAGTGTACGACGTAAATTTGCAAAAAATAAACTTAAGCATAAAAACATGCCATTGAAGGGTGAAATCATAAAACAGCCTTAAAACGGTCCCGTAAGAGTCACGAACACCTCTTATGGGACCAATGTTACTCGTAAGAACAGACGGCATAGTCCCGAGGCTCCCGGTTGGAGTGTACGACATAAATTTGCAAAAAATTAAACCTAAGCATAAAAACATGCCATTGAAGGGTGAAATCATAAAACAGCCTTAAAACGGTCCCGTAAGAGTCACGAACACCTCGTACGCGACCAATGTTGCTCGTAAGAACAGACGGCGTAGTCCTGAGGCTCCCGGTTGGAGTGTATGACGTAAATTTACAAAAAAGTAAACTTAAGCGTAAAAACATGCCATTAAAGGGTGAAATCATAAAACAGCTTTAAAACAGTCCCGTAAGAGTCATGAACACCTCGTACGGGACCAATGTTACTCGTAAGAACAGACGGCGTAGTCCCGAGGCTCCCGGTTGGAGTGTACGACATAAATTTGCAAAAAAATAAGCTTAAGCATAAAAACATGCCAACGAAGGGTGAAATCGTAAAACAACCTTAAAACGGTCCCGTAAGAGTCACGAACACCTCGCATGGGACCAATGTGATTCGTAGGAATAGACGGCGTAGTCCCGAGGTTCCCGATCGGAGTGTACGACATAAAGTTGAAAAAAATAAACTTAAGCATAAAAACTAGCCATCGAAGGGTGAAAACTTAAAAAAAACTTAAAACGGTCCCGTAAGAGTCATGAATACCTCGCTCGGGATCAATGTTACTCGTAAGAATAGACGGCATAGTCCCGAGACTCCCGGTTTGACTGTACGACGTAAATTTGCAAAAAAATAGACTTAAGCATAAAAACACGCCATCGAAGTGTGAAAATGTAAAATAGCCATAAAATGATCCCGTAAGAGTCATGAACACCTCGTACGGGACCAACGTGACTCGTAGGAATCGACCGCGTAGTCACGGGGCTCCCGGTTTGAGTGTACAACGTAAATTTGCAAAAAATAGACTTAAAGCATAAAAACATGCCATCGAATGGTGAAAACGTAAAATAGCCTTAAAACGGTCCCGTAAGAGTCACGAACACCTCACACGGGACCAATGTAACTCGTAGGAACCGATCGCATAGGAACGGGCCTCCCGGTTTGAGTGTACAACGTAAAGTTGCGAAAAATTAGGCTTAAGCATAAAAACATGCCATCGAATGGTGAAAACGTAAAATAGCCTTAAAAAGGTCCCGTAAGAGTCACGAACACCTCGCACGGGACCAAAATGACTCGTAAGAACAGACAGCGTAGTCCCGAGGCTCCTGGTTGGAGTGTACGACGTAAATTTGTAAAAAAAATAAACTAAAGCATAAAAACCTGCCATCGAAGGGTGAAATCGTAAAAAAGCCTTAAAACGGTCACGTAAGAGTCATGAACACCTCGCACGGGACAAATGTGACTCGTAGGAACCGATCGCGTAAGCACGGGACTCCCGGTTTGAGTGTACGACGTAACGTTGCAAAAAATTAGTCTTAAGCATAAAAACATGCCATTGAATGGTGAAAATGTAAAACAACCTTAAAACGGTCCCGTAAGAGTCACGAACACCTCGCACGGGACCAATGTGACTCATAGGAACCGATCGCATAGGCACGGGACTCCCGGTTTGAGTGTACGAAGTAAAGTTGCAAAAAATATACTTAAGCATAAAAACATGCCATCGAATGGTAAAAATATAAAACATCCTTAAAACGGTCCCGTAGGAGTCACGAACACCTCGTACGGGACCCATGTGACTCGTAAGAACAGAGGGCGTAGTACCGAGGCTCCCTGTTGGAGTGTACGACGTAAATTTGGAAAAAATAAACTTAAGCATAAAAACATGCCATCGAAGGGTGAAATCATAAAACAGTCTTAAAACGGTCCCGTAAGAGTCATGAACACCTCGTACGGGACCAATGTGACCCGTAAGAACAGACGGCGTAGTCCCCAGGCTCCCGGTTGGAGTGTACGACGTAAATTTGCAAATAAATAAACTTAAGCATAAAAACATGCCATCGAAGGGTGAAATCATAAAACAACCTTAAAATGGTCCTGTAAGAGTCATGAACACCTCGCACGGAACCAATGTGACTCGTCGTAAGAGACGGCGTAGTCCCGAGGTTCCCGGTCGGAGTGTACGATGTAAAGTTGCAAAAAAATAAACTTAAGCATAAAAACTTGCCATCGAAGGGTGAAAACGTAAAAAAAAAAACTTAAAACGGTCCCGTAAGAGTCACGAACACCTCGCTCGGGATCAATGTGACTCGTAGGAACTGATCACGTAGTCACGGGACTCCCGGTTTGACTCTACGACGTAAATTTGCAAAAAATAGACTTAAGCATAAAAACACGCCATCGAAGTGTGAAAATGTAAAACGGCCTTAAAACGGTCCCATAAGAGTCACGAACACCTCGTACGGGACCAATGTGACTCGTAGAAATCGACCGCGTAGTCACGGGGCTCCCGGTTTGAGTGTACGATGTAAATTTGCAAAACACAGACTTAAAGCATAAAAACATGTCATCAAAGGGTTAAAACGTAAAACAAACCCAAAACGGTCCCGTAAGAGTCACGAACACCTCGCACGGGACCAATTTGACTCATAGAAACCGACCGCGTAGTCACGGGACTCCCGATTTGAGTTTACGACGTAAATTTGCAAAAAAATAGACTTAAGCATAAAACATGCCATCGAAGGCTGAAAACATAAAACAGCCTTAAAACGGCCCGTAAAAGTCATGAACACCTTGCACGGGACCAATGTGACTCGTTGGAACCGACCGCGTGGACACGGGACTCCCGGTTTGAGTGTACGACGTAAAGTTGCAAAAAATTAGCCTTAACCATAAAAACATGCCATCGAAGGTTGAAAACGTAAAAACATCCTTAAAACGGTCCCGTAAGAGTCACGAACACCTCGCATGGGACCAATCTGACTCGTAGGAACAGACAGCGTTGTCCCGAGGCTCCCGGTTGGAGTGTACGACGTAAATTTGCAAAAAATAAACTTAAGCATAAAGACATGCCATTGAAGGGTGAAATCATAAAACAGCCTTAAAACGGTCCCGTAAGAGTCACGAACACCTCGTATGGGACCAATGTTACTCGTAAGAACAGACGGCGTAGTCCCGAGGCTCCCGGTTGGAGTGTACGACATAAATTTGCAAAAAAATAAACCTAAGCATAAAAACATGCCATTGAAGGGTGAAATCATAAAACAGCCTTAAAACGGTCCCGTAAGAGTCACGAACACCTCGTACGGGACCAATGTTACTCGTAAGAACAGACGGTGTAGTCCCGAGGCTCCCGGTTGGAGTGTATGATGTAAATTTACAAAAAAGTAAACTTAAGCGTAAAAACATGCCATTAAAGGGTGAAATCATAAAACAGCTTTAAAACAGTCCCGTAAGAGTCATGAACACCTCGTACGGGACCAATGTTACTCGTAAGAACAGACGGCGTAGTCCCGAGGCTCCCGGTTGGAGTGTACGACATAAATTTGCAAAAAAATAAGCTTAAGCATAAAAACATGCCAACGAAGGGTGAAATCGTAAAACAACCTTAAAACGGTCCCGTAAGAGTCACGAACACCTCACATGGGACCAATGTGATTCGTAGGAATAGACGGCGTAGTCCCGAGGTTCCCGATCGGAGTGTACGACATAAAGTTGAAAAAAAATAAACTTAAGCATAAAAACTGGCCATCGAAGGGTGAAAACGTAAAAAACATAAAACAGTCCCGTAAGAGTCACGAATACCTCGCTCTGGATCAATGTTACTCGTAAGAACAGACGGCATAGTCCCGAGACTTCCGGTTTGACTGTACGACGTAAATTTGCAAAAAAATAGACTTAAGCATAAAAACAAGCCATCGAAGTGTGAAAATTTAAAATAGCCATAAAACGATCCCGTAAGAGTCACGAACACCTCGTACGGGACCAATGTGACTCGTAGGAATCGACCGCGTAGTCACGGGGCTCCCGGTTTGAGTGTACAACGTAAATTTGCAAAAAATAGACTTAAAGCATAAAAACATGCCATCGAATGGTGAAAACGTAAAATAGCCTTAAAACGGTCCCGTAAGAGTCACGAACACCTCGCACGGGACCAATGTGACTCGTAGGAACCAATCGCATAGGAACGGGCCTCCCGGTTTGAGTGTACAACGTAAAGTTGCAAAAAATTAGGCTTAAGCATAAAAACATGCCATCGAATGGTGAAAACGTAAAATAGCCTTAAAAAGGTCCCGTAAGAGTCACGAACACCTCGCACGGGACCAAAATGACTCGTAAGAACAGACAGTGTAGTCCCGAGGCTCCTGGTTGGAGTGTACGAAGTAAATTTGCAAAAAAAATAAACTTAAGCATAAAAACATGCCATCGAAGGGTGAAATCGTAAAAAAGCCTTAAAACGGTCACGTAAGAGTCATGAACACCTCGCACGGGACAAATGTGACTCGTAGGAACCGATCGCGTAAGCACGGGACTCCCGGTTTGAGTGTACGACGTAACGTTGCAAAAAATTAGTCTTAAGCATAAAAACATGCCATCGAATGGTGAAAATGTAAAACAACCTTAAAACGGTTCCGTAAGAGTCACGAACACTTCGCACGGGACCAATGTGACTCATAGGAACCGATCGCATAGGCACGGGACTCCCGGTTTGAGTGTACGAAGTAAAGTTGCAAAAAATAGACTTAAGCATAAAAACATGCCATCGAATGATAAAAATATAAAACATCCTTAAAACGGTCCCGTAGGAGTCACGAACACCTCGCACGGGACCCATGTGACTCGTAAGAACAGAGGGCGTAGTCCCGAGGCTCCCGGTTGGAGTGTACGACGTAAATTTGCAAAAAAATAAACTTAAGCATAAAAACATGCCATCGAAGGGTGAAATCATAAAACAGTCTTAAAACGGTCCCGTAAGAGTCATGAACACCTCGTACGGGACCAATGTGACCCGTGAGAACAGACGGCGTAGTCCCGAGGCTCCCGGTTGGAGTGTATGACGTAAATTTGCAAATAAATAAACTTAAGCATAAAAACATGCCATCGAAGGGTGAAATCATAAAACAGCCTTAAAACGGTCCCGTAAGAGTCACGAACACCTCGCACGGGACCAATGTGACTCGTCGGAAGAGACGGCGTAGTCCCGAGGTTCCCGGTCGGAGTGTACGACGTAAAGTTGCAAAAAAATAAACTTAAGCATAAAAACTTGCCATCGAAGGGTGAAAACGTAAAAAAAAGTTAAAACGGTCCCGTAAGAGTCACGAACACCTCGCCCGGGATCAATGTGACTCGTAGGAACTGATCGCGTAGTCACGGGACTCCCGGTTTGACTGTACGACGTAAATTTGCAAAAAATAGACTTAAGCATAAAAACACGCCATCGAAGTGTGAAAATGTAAAACGGCCTTAAAACGGTCCCATAAGAGTCACGAACACCTCGTACGGGACCAATGTGACTCGTAGAAATCAACCGCGTAGTCACGGGGCTCCCGGTTTGAGTGTACGATGTAAATTTGCAAAATAAAGACTTAAAGCATAAAAACATGTCATCAAAGGGTTAAAACGTAAAACAAACCCAAAACGGTCCCGTAAGAGTCACGAACACCTCGCACCAGACCAATTTGACTCGTAGAAACCGACCGCGTAGTCACGGGACTCCCGATTTGAGTTTATGACGTAAATTTGCAAAAAAATAGACTTAAGCATAAAAACATGCCATCGAAGGCTGAAAACGTAAAACAGCCTTAAAACGGCCCGTAAAAGTCATGAACACCTTGTACGGGACCAATGTGACTCGTTGGAACCGATCGCGTGGTCACGGGACTCCCGGTTTGAGTGTACGACGTAAAGTTGCAAAAAATTAGCCTTAAGCATAAAAACATGCCATCGAAGGTTGAAAACGTAAAAACATCCTTAAAACGGTCCCGTAAGAGTCACGAACACCTCTCATGGGACCAATCTGACTCGTACGAACAGACAGCGTTGTCCCGAGGCTCCCGGTTGGAGTGTACGACGTAAATTTGCAAAAAAATAAACTTAAGCTTAAAAACATGCCATCGAAGGGTGAAAATGTAGAACATCCTTAAAACGGTCCCGTAAGAGTCACGAACACCTCGCACGGGATCAATGTGACTCCTTTGAACCGATCGAGTAGGCATGGGACTCCCGATTTGAGTGTACGACTTAAAGTTGCAAAAAATTAGACTTAAGCATAAAAACATGCCATCGAATGGTGAAAATGTAAAACAGCCTTAAAACGGTCCCGTAGGAGTCACGAACACCTCGCACGGCACTAATGTGACTCGTAAGAATAGACGGCGTAGTCCCGAGGCTCCCGGTTGGAGTGTACGATGTAAATTGGCAAAAAAATAAACTTAAGCATAAAAACATGCCATCGAAGGGTGAATCATTAAACAACCTTAAAACGGTCCGGTAAGAGCCACGAACACCTCGCACGGGACCAATGTGACTCGTAGGAACAGACGCCGTAGTCCAGAGGTACCCGATTGGAGTGTACGACGTAAAGTTGCAAAAAAATAAAATTAAGCATAAAAACTTACCATCGAAGGGTGAAAACATAAAAAAAACCTTAAAACGGTTCCGTAAGAGTCACGAACACCTTGCTCGGGATCAATGTGACTCATAGGAACTGATCGCGTAGTCACGGGACTCCCGATTTGAGTGTACGACCTAAAGTTGCAAAAAATTAGCCTTAAGCATAAAAAAATGCCATCGAATGGTGAAAACGTAAAACTGCCTTAAAATGGTCCCGTAGGAGTCACGAACACCTCGCACAGGACCAATGTGACTCCTAGGAACTGATCGCGTAGGCACGGGACTCCCGATTTGAGTGTACGACTTAAAGTTGCAAAAAAATAGACTTAAGAATAAAACATGCCATCGAATGGTGAAAACCTAAAACATCCTTAAAACGGTGCCGTAGGAGTCACGAACACCTCGCACGGGACCAATGTGACTCTTAAGAACAGACGACGTAGCCCCGAGGCTCCCGGTTGGAGTGTACGACGTAAATTTGCAAAAAAAATAAACTTAAGCATAAAAACATGCCATTGAAGGGTGAAATCATAAAACAGCCTTAAAACGGTCCCGTAAGAGTCACGAACACCTCGTATGGGACCAATGTTACTCGTAAGAACAGACGGCGAAGTCCCAAGGCTCCCGGTTGGAGTGTACGACATAAATTTATAAAAAAATAAACCTAAGCATAAAAACATGCCATTGAAGGGTGAAATCATAAAACAGCCTTAAACCGGTCCGATAAGAGTCACGAACACCTCGTACGGGACCAAGGTTACTCGTAAGAACAGATGGCGTAGTCCCGAGGCTCCCGGTTGGAGTGTACGACGTAAATTTGCAAAAAAGTAAACTTAAGCATAAAAACATGCCATTAAAGGGTGAAATCATAAAACAGCTTTAAAACGGTCCCGTAAGAGTCACGAACACCTCGTACAGGACCAATGTTACTCGTAAGAAGAGACGGCGTAGTCCCGAGGCTCCCGGTTAGAGTGTACGACATAAATTTGAAAAAAAATAAGCTTAAGCATAAAAACATGCCATCGAAGGGTGAAATCATAAAACAACCTTAAAACGGTCCCGTAAGAGTCAGGAACACCTCGCATGGGACCAATGTGGCTCGTAGGAATAGACGGCGTAGTCCCGAGGTTCCCGATCAGAGTGTACGACATAAAGTTGAAAAAAAATAAACTTAAGCATAAAAACTGGCCATCGAAGGGTGAAAACATAAAAAAAACTTAAACCGGTCCCGTAAGAGTCACGAATACCTCGTTCGGGATCAATGTGACTCGTAAGAACAGACGGCATAGTCCCGAGACTCCCGGTTTGACTGTACGACGTAAATTTGCAAAAAAATAGACTTAAGCATAAAAACACACCATCGAAGTGTGAAAACCTAAAATAGCCATAAATAGATCCCGTAAGAGTCACGAACACCTCGTACGGGACCAATGTGACTCGTAGGAATCGACCGCGTAGTCACGGGGCTCCCGGTTTGAGTGTACGACGTAAATTTGCAAAAAATAGACTTAAAGCATAAAAACATTCCATCGAAAGGTAAAAATGTAAAATAGCCTTAAAACGGTCCCGTAAGAGTCACGAACACCTCGCACGGGACCAATGTGACTCGTAGGAACCGACTGCGTAGACACGGGCCTCCCAGTTTGAGTGTACAACGTAATATTGCAAGAAATTAGGCTTGAGCATAAAAACATGACATCGAATGGTGACAACGTAAAACAGCCTTAAAAAGGTCCCGTAAGAGTCACGAACACCTCGTACGGGACCAAAATGACTCGTAAGAACAGACAGCGTAGTCCCGAGGCTCCTAGTGGGAGTGTATGACGTAAATTTGCAAAAAAATAAACTTAAGCATAAAAACATGCCATCGAAGGGTGAAATTGTAAAAAAGCCTTAAAACGGAAACGTAACAGTCATGAACACCTCGCACGGGACAAATGTGACTCGTAGGAACCGATCGCGTAGGCACGGGACTCCCGATTTGAGTGTACAACGTAACATTGCAAAAAATTAGTCTTAAGTATAAAACATGCCATCGAATGGTGAAAACGTAAAACAACCTTAAAACGGTCCCGTAAGAGTCACGAACACCTCGCACGGGACCAATGTGACTCATAGGAACCGATCGCATAGGTACGGGACTCCCGGTTTGAGTGTACGACGTAAAGTTGCAAAAAAATAGACTTAAGCATAAAAACATGCCATCGAATGGTGAAAACATAAAATAGCCTTAAAACGGTCCCGTAGGAGTCACGAACACCTCGCACGGGACCAATGTGACTCATAAGAACAGAGGGCGTAGTCCCGAGGCTCCCGGTTGGAGTGTACGACGTAAATTTGCAAAAAAATAAACTTAAGCATAAAAACATGCCATCGAAGGGTGAAATCATAAAACAACCTTAAAACGGTCACGTAAGAGTCATGAACACCTCGTATGGGACCAATGTGACTCGTAAGAACAAACGGCATAGTCCTGAGGCTCCCGGTTGGAGGGTACGACGTAAATTTGCAAAAAAATAAACTTAAGCATAAAAACATGCCATCGAAGGGTGAAATTATAAAACAGCCTTAAAACGGTCCCGTAAGAGTCACGAACACCTCGCACAGGACGAATGTGACTCGTAGGAACAGACGGCGTAGTCCCGAGGTTCCCGGTCGGAGTGTACGACATAAAGTTTCAAAAAAATAAACTTAAGCATAAAAACTTGCCATCGAAGGGTGGAAACATAAAAAAAAACTTAAAACGCTCCCGTAAGAGTCACGAACACCTCGCTCGGGATCAATGTGACTCGTAGGAACTGATCGCGTAGTCACGGGACTCCCGGTTTGACTTTACGACGTAAATTTGCAAAAAATAGACTTAAGCATAAAAACACGCCATCGAAGTGTGAAAATGTAAAACGGCCTTAAAACGGTCCCATAAGAGTCACGAACACCTCGTACGGGACCAATGTGACTCGTAGAAATTGACAGCGTAGTCACGGGGCTCCCGGTTTGAGCGTACGATGTAAATTTGCAAAACATAGACTTAAATCATAAAAACATGTCATCAAAGGGTTAAAATGTAAAACAAACCCAAAACGGTCCCGTAAGAGTCACGAACACCTCGCACGGGACCAATTTGACTCGTAGAAACCGACCGCGTAGTCACGGGACTCCCGATTTGAGTTTACGATGTAAATTTGCAAAAAAATATACTTAAGCATAAAAACATGCCATCGAAGGTTGAAAATGTAAAACAACCTTAAAACGGCCCGTAAAAGTCATGAACACCATGCACGGGACCAATGTGACTCGTAGGAACCGACCGCGTGGTCACGGGACTCCCGGTTTGAGTGTACGACGTAAAGATGCAAAAAAATAGCCTTAAGCATAAAAACATGCCATCGAAGGGTGAAAACATAAAACATCCTTAAAATTGTCCCTTAAGAGTCACGAACACCTCGCACGAAACCAATGTGACCCGTACCGGTTTGAGTGTACGACGTAAATTTGCAAAAAAATAGGCTTAAGCATAAAAACATGCCATCGAAGGGTGAAAACGCAAAACATCCTTAAAACGGTCACGTAAGAGTCACGAACACCTCGTACGAGACCAATGTGACTCGTAGGAACAGACGGCATAGTCTCGGGACTCCTGGTTGGAGTGTATAACGTAAACTTGCGAAAATGCCAATTAGAGCGAGGCACTTATCGGTCGTTCCTTCTTTACGAAAATACCGAGCTTTATGCTTTTTTCGAAAACAAAAGTTTCTCGTCAACCTAAAAACGGAGGAGTTCCCTCACTCCAACCGCTATGCATATATATACTGCATATATATAACTGTATATATACACTGCATATATATACAGTTATATATATGCATATATATGCAGTATATATACTAGTATAGATACTAGTATATATATGAGTATATATACATTATATATATGCATATATATATACCAGTGTATATACTGTATATATAGTATATATATGTAGTATAATATATAGTATATTACCGCATATATATACTATATATACAGTATATATACTGGTATATATGTGCATATATATAATGTATATATACTGCATATATATACTAGTACATATACTGCATATATATGCATATATATGCATATATAAAAATTGCAAAACAAGTAAAACTAACTTTTTTGTTTTGTTTCTTATATTTTTTTGCAGGATAACATTTTAGGGGTATATTTTATTCACGTGAAACACATGAACGAAGCAATGGTTTGCGACAGGTAAGTTGTTTATTTATTATTATTGTTGATATGTGAGATTGTTTTTTTTACTAGCCGTGCGGGCTTTTGTGTTGATTAAACATGTTGATTTTCATGTATAAACAAAGGAGACTCAGACGATTTTTTTTTTAAATTGTAATGAATTATTGATTTGGGAGATTTTTCAATTTTTTTATGGCCGTGCGACCTTTTGTGTTCATTAAACAGGTTGGTTTTCATGTATAAACAAAGGAGATTTTGTCGGATTTTTTTAAAAACTGTAAAGAATCGTTGATATGCGAGATTCTTATAGCTGTGCGGGCTTTTTTATTGATTAAAAATGTTGGTTTTCATGTATAAACAAGGGAGATTCTGTCAATTTTTTTTAAAATTTGTAAAAAGTTGGTGGTACAATTAACTAATATATTTGGATATTTTATTTTACTATAATATTATTTTGATAAAATGATTATTTATTGACAGCAGGTTGTGTACAATAAATTGAAGAGACGGGATTTTGAGTGTCTACTATATGCGACACTAAGAGATGTTTTTGAAGCATGACAACCATATTTATCATCTTAATTTAGGGATGATATTTTTTTGACAGTTGTATATCTTATTAATTAGTATGATTTTGTACTCATTTAAATATTTCGACTTGAATGTAGTTTAATGGAAGAAATTGTTATTGGATACATGCTTCAATGAATGTGGTTGATATATTGTGTTTTTGATCGGATGATTTGATTTATAATGCTTATTAGACGTCAATTATTATTGCAACATAAACATATAATAATATAACTATTTATGATAATTTTTTATTTATTAATTGGGACGGTTATAAACCGTCCACAATACTTATTTGTATTAATTGAGAATACCTTTTGGGACGGTTTTTACCATCCCTAATACTCATTTCTGTATCAACTGAAATTACCTTTAGGGACGATTTTTACCGTCCCTAATTGGGTTGCCAGAATCTCAGTAGTATTAGGGACGGTTTATCCGTCCCTAATACTATTGGCGGGAGTAGGGATTTTTTCGCGGGAACACCATTTGGGACGGTAAAATCCGTCCCTAATGTCAAATGCAGAGTGTTTATGAATTAAAATTTAAGACGGTAAAAACCGTCCCTAAAATATTTAGGACGCCTAGTATAACGGACGGATTTTTGTTGTTGCAAAAGTCGTCCCTAATACTCTTTAGGGACGGTTTTTGTACTTTTAGGGATGGTTTTTTACTGTCCCAAATACTCATTTTTCTTGTACTGTTCCAAATTCCATTTTCTACTAATTTTCTACTTTCAAAAGCCCTATTCATTTTTTAAAGCCAAGCTCAAACTAGCATTGGCCTTAGATAGATTCTACCTTAGCTCTTCATTTCTGTTCATTTCTTCTTTGTTGCTAACTGTTATCTATATTGACATTGGCCTTACCTCTTCATTAGCATTGGTCTTACCTCTTCATTTCTGATGATGCGATATTTGATTTTATATGGTGTGATTTGTAAAGTTTCTTATGGTTTGATGCTTATATGCAACTTCCATGTGTTTGTTTTAACTGTTGTGACTAATGAATGTAGTGACTAATTACATTCAATTTTTTTTATCTCAGTCATCGAGGGGGGATTATGGCCAACTTTTTATGGGGTTCAAGCAAAGTTTTTGGGATCAAGCATCACTGGTTCAATTGGGGCAAGCTTTGTGCTCCATTAGATGAAGGCGGTTTGGGATTCAAACTAATTACTGACATTTGCAAAGTGGCAAGCATGAAGATGTGCTCGGATGGAGTGGAATCAAGGGAATCTGGTCAGGTTGGGATGCCAGATTGTGAAGCGCAAGAGAAGGTCAAAGTCTTGGTGGAAATACAAGAGAAGGTGAGATCTGCTGTTGATCGAGTTTATATTTTAAAAAAAGTCTATTTTTTAAAAACATATCTGCTACTACTATTTTCACATTTTAATTTTGATTTTTGATTTCCCATTTTGTAATGGTATATCTCTTTTCCCTTTTAATTTCAGGTAAGCAAGATCTAAACCCATTTTCAAGTGTTGCTCAACACGTGATCAGGTAAGCTTTAATGTCACTTCACGTTTCTTCACTGAGATTTTAATTAAAGATTACTAATTAAAAATTAAATCCTTTAATGTCAGGTAAGCTTCATGATTAATACCTGTTTCTTCGCTAAGATTTACTAATTAAATTTAACTAATTAAAACTTTACTAATTTACTAATTAAACCTTTACTAATACCTTACATTAAACAAGTATTAGTAAAGCTATTAAAACTTTAATTAAATGGGTCTTATACCAAGTAATAAAATAGTTATTAAAACTTTAATTAAAGTGGTATAATACCTGACATTAGAGATTTACTAATTAAAGCTTTACTAATTTAATGTCAGGTATTATACCAGTTAAGCTTCACGGTTAATGTAAGGTAATTAAAGCTTTACTAATTAAAGCTCAAAACGTGATCAGGTATTATACCTGTTTTAATGTCAGGTATTATACACGCTTTAATACCTAACATTAGAGATTTACTAATTAAAGCTTTACTAATTTAATGTCAGGTATTATACCAGGTAAGCTTCATTTTTAATGTCAGGTAATTAAAGCTTTACTAATTAAAGCTCAAAACGTGATCAGGTATTATACCTGTTTTAATGTCAAGGTATTATACAAGATTTAATGTCAAGTAAGCTTTAATGTCAGTTAAGCTTCACATTTTGATTTGTATTGGAGCATAAACAATTATTATACCCGGTAAGATTTTTGTTCAAAGTCTATTGTTCATTTGATTGTTCATCTTCCTATGGATCAAGGCTTACGTAGTATCAACACTTCTTCCTCATTTTGCTTTTTTGTGCAACAGGTCTGTGGCATCTTCTCTGCATTGATGTATCGCAGTGCATTTAATACACTGCATTGATGTATAATATTTCATTTGATGTATATCAATGCACATTTGATGCACTACATTTGATGTAGTCAACGTAAATTTGTTTATTTGTTTTCCCTTTCTTTATAGTGCAACTTGCTTTCTCTATTGATATACACATTGCTTTCGATTTGCAATAACTTAATCTTTAAGCACTATTAGGTTTGATTAATGAATATATATTTTATGTAGCAGTTGAGTATCTATGTTCATAATGCCTAATTAAATACTTTTGAGTTGTTTTTTCTATTGATAACGCCTACTATCACGTTAATAATTTGGTTTTTCTGTTGATAAATAATATTGCAGTTGATTCATAGATTATATATCTTAGGTATTGCCAAAAGGTTCTTGGGTATTTGGCAGGGAATTACCCCATTGGGGGGGGGGGGGGGGAGGGAATTGCTGAGAGCCATAAGAGAGACCAACAAGAATTGGAGACCTCGATCATAATCATCAATGCATCTCTCATTACGGTACCTCTCTCTTTCTCTAATTTTCATTTGAGTTCTTCGTTCGCCATCATATGTACGGAATTAGGTCCTTCTAAGACCATTTTTTATTCATAGATGATGCATCATTAAATGTTTTAATATATTATTATCCAAACAATTAACTACCATTACATTGATAATAACCTTAAATAACAGACCTTTGTCGCAATATGTATATGTTTCCATATAACTGTTATTTTATGGTTGTGTCATTGTTTGGTGTGTAGATGTATGAGTTACTTTAAGTGATGATCACTCAGATTTTATAAAGGTTCTTTATTAATTTAGGACCTAATGTAATATGTATTTTAGAAATAGGACAACAAACATTTTATGTATAGTTTGTCCCTATTTTTGAATAAAGCTGCTGGCACAGACCCATATTCATAAAACATCAACCAATCACAGTATGCCACGTGTCCCTTTAATTTGAAAATAGGGACTAAAAATGAAAACGAAATGTTTGTTGTCCTATATCCACAATCAATATTATTTTAAGTCCTAAAATTATATAATCTCTTTTATAAATCCTTAGTAGGTAAGGTCTCACATAACGAACGACCATAAACTATGTATTTTGTTACAAAGTCCCTCTTTTGGGAACTCTCTAGCGTCATGTTAGCGACAAAGTGTATTTGGTATATAATTAATAATCAGCATGGTTTATATTATATTTGACTAGCTATTTCAATTGAATAACTATATTTTTTTTTTGTATCAGGTTTTAAAAATAATGAACAGTCGTTACAGTGGAACACGTGGGATAACCTCAATTAATATATATGTGAATTTTTTTTAAACAAGTTTGTTTCGTTGAAATATTTGTTTATTTGAGACATAATGTGAATTCAATTAATGAATATTGTATATTTCATGTTGTATGTGAGTCTATTTGCTGAATTTAGACTATTTGAATGTTGTTGGACTATTTGTTATTTTTCAAGCATGGTGGATAGTCCTAAAAACAAAGGAGATTAAGTCAATTTTTTAAAAATTACATTTTTTTGGGGGGGAACGAAATTTGTGCCTTTTTGGAATTATGTAATTTGAAAATTTGTCGTTTTTCGATTATCAGCTTGCCTTCAGGCACGGGCATACCCAAGTATATATATATATATACATACACACACAAGAGAGGGAAGAAATGACAAGAAACGGGTCAGAGCCCGAGTGTAAAAATAGCTTTTAAAATTTTTTTAGCAAATAATTAAATGCTCACTAGTGATAATACATCCACGTTAGTATACGACACTCTCTTGAGAATTCTCACCTCTCATCTAGTGTGTACGCCTAACGTTATACTAAAATATCTTAAGACTACCCCATTTCTCCTCCCTTAAGTCTAATTCACGAGATCAGGTGATTTCAATTTATAATAATGATACTTTATTAGGAATTT
The DNA here is from genome assembly GCA_949130495.1 of Sambucus nigra. NCBI lineage: Eukaryota > Viridiplantae > Streptophyta > Magnoliopsida > Dipsacales > Adoxaceae > Sambucus > Sambucus nigra. Next base: position 299,439,543 of record OX422207.1, on the reverse strand, counting down.
ATAAGTCAATTATACTTATCTAAATATTGCAATCGGATCTCAAACACTATTTAGGATTTGGAGAATCCTTACACTATTACTACTTACATTCATAATAGGATAAATTCCAGGTATAGGAATACATATATTAACGGCTCGTATAATATATATATTAATCGGCACCCCACATAAATCTATGGCGTTGGCATACTCTGCTATCATGTACCCGTATCTCTCATACAAAGGGAAATACTAGTTCGAAATTTCTCTCGAATAGTATTCACACAAAACACATAAAATGGAGGCGAAGCATAGTTCCAAGTCACTGAGAGGTCAACACATACCCCTCACGTCTCTTAGGACCGTATGACTACCATTCAGATAGCCTGTACCAAGGAATCCTATGTTCTAGGGTACAGTCAATCTCCCCCATAAAGGTCCCATCGAGGTAAAACTGTCCCAGCGTGGCAACCCCCGAGATAGCAAGTAGTGAGGGTATGATTATACACAGAAATATCATATATATATATATATATATATATATATATATATATATATATATATGCACATTTGTATATATATGTATACCCCACAGTTATAACTAAGGTTTACCCATTACCCATAATAAATATTCTTATCTACATGGTGCGTATCACTCAATTACTGCATATACCTAACCCCTTTATTATAGTCTCGTATATCAAGCTTTTATAGTTACTTCTCTTCCCTAAAAGTTATTAACTCCTTCTATATGTGAATTCAATAGGCGTACCCTCACTACCATTCTGGTCTAAGTCCTTCACTTGTCTCCAAATGTATCATTTTACGTATATGTGATTTCTATCTACATAATTTTCTACGTGAAGCATGCACGAATTTCATCACAAGCATAAGATTAAAGGTCCAATTCATCATATGTATCAAGAACCCTAGTTTCCTTATAATTTTCAATATTCTAATTCTTTTTCTAGATTTCTCTCTTCTAGTCCATTGCAATTTCGTGTGTAATCCTCTACAGATTATAAGATTTTCCAGACTATACTTATTACTTCTAAAGCATGTTATTTAACTCTCCTAATTCATCAATTTCTTCAATATAACATAAATTCAATCCTATTCTAACATGGTTGAATTATCAACTACGAATGAACAAGAAAATTACTTTCCTTAAGATTGTAGGTATGATTACACGAGTTTGACAGGTATAGGCTTGATCCCCTCTCTCTGATCTACGCTTTAATGGTGGTGGTGGTGAAATTTGGGTTGGTTCTTAGCCTAGAATCCTTGGAAGCCTCTTCTCATTTCTTCCTCTCACTGTCGTTCCATTCTTTTGAGAATGGTAACCCTGGGAGACTCTGCTAACATCTGATATTAAATCCCAATTTTCGTCATTAACTACGGCTAAAAATGGGTAATGACCAAATTTCCCTCCCGGGACGCCGGTTATGCCTAAAATTTCCCCTGGACCCAAACTAAACCCCTAGGTACACTTTTCTAACTATATCGACCCTTTCGGATACGTTGGCGCACTCTAAATAACCATATGGGCGACTTATAAATTATTCACTTTTTATTATAACAATTCACTCCCGACACGACACAAGCGTGTCCCAAGTTAATTTCCATAATTTTCATTATTTTCACTCGTGACAATTTTTATAAATTCGATTTAATACATTAATTTACTAATTAAGTAATATTCAACCAATTCCCAGTAATTACTAACTCTCGTCCAGCTAGTAAATATTTAAAATAAATTCTGGATTGATATTAAATTAACTTATCTCAATTAAATTTAATAAATCCCCAATTTTAAAAACCATAAAAATATGGGGTATTACAAAACGTTTGAGCCAAGTCTTTAATATGGTCGGCGCTCTTTGTGAGCATGTTGTCCACATATACCTCCATGTTTTTTTCAATCTTCTCAAACATTATATTCACCATCCTCTGGTAGGTTGTTCCATCATTTTTTAGCCCAAAGGGCATTACTCTATAGAAATATCTTCATTGACTAGTAATGAACGACTTATCTCCTTATCTTCTAGCTTTATTTTAATATAGTTGTAACCAGAATATGCATTCATGAAGCTGAGTAATTATGACCAGAAGTTACATCTACCAACTGATCAATCCTTGGTAAAGGAAAAAAAATCCTTTCAGCATGCTTTGTTGAGGTCAGTCAAGTCAACACACATATGCCATTTATTGTTCTTCTTCTTGACCATCACCACATTGGTTAACCAACTACGATAATTGACATCCTCTACAAATTGATCTGTCTATAATATATCCACTTCCTCTTGGTTACACTCTACATTTCTAATTGATCGTGTTATCATCTTTGTAAATGTTGAGCTCATGACATATGAAATTAGGATCGATTCCTGACATATATTTATGGTCCCAAGAGAGTAATACCCCGTATTTCTGAATATTCCAAATAATTCTATTTAATTAGATTGGAGAATTAAATGAGAAAACACCGGCTTAATTTAAATTACGTAAGAGTAGTAATTTAAAGAGTTTATTTAAAACTTGTAGTTATGGAATATAAATCGAGAGATAGATACCGGTTTATATTGCCTCATTTTATTTACTTAGTGCGAGTGGTAAATAGTTACTTAACGCGTGTAGGCTATGTTGGGGTGAGAACGAGTAATATTTTTAAGTGACTCAAATGATAATTTAGAAGTCACCTATGAGTCCAGACGGGTCAAATTAGTCAAAATAGTATACCCGGGGGTACTAGTTGAGTCCCGGGGTAATTTTGGACTAAACCGAGATCGTTCGGGGGCGTTTTGGTCTTTTAACATAAGAGGGTATGGAGACCTACGAAATTGAGAGATTTATATCAGCCGTATGATAGAGGAATTAGGGTTAGAACACCCATGACAACACCAATACCATTAGAGAGAAGAGAGGCACAACTTTCTAAGGCAAAATGAAGAATTAGGAAGGATTCAAAGGGGTTTTTACCATCAACTTATTGGGGAAGAAGGATTGAAGGATGAAGATCATCAATCATCAATCATCAACAATAACCACGAAATCAGACCCTACTGATCATAAGGCAAGTTGTTTATTGTAAAAATTATAAAGTTATAATACCCATGTGTAGGGTTTTTGAATAGTGTTGTTTAAATCATTATTTTGTTTGGAGAAAGATGATATTTATACATGTTAGGATAGAAATCGCATGTAGAATGATTTACTTTATGTAGAGGTTTAAGATTCAGATTAGACTTGATGATTTTTCGGATTTAAAATCTGGATTTTGAATGATAATATGGGAAGAACACCATAACTAGGGTTTCAAGAAATTCTGGATTTTGATGCATTATTTCTTTAAAGTAATTGGAGTTTTGATGTATTTGAGACGTTAGAAACTGTCCTAGTATATGTGGAAATATGTTAGGATCATTGGGTCAAAGTTTGGGGGACTATAATGGAGTTTGAAGGTTTGTTAATGGAGGAAAAATCTTAACGAAGAAGACAGTTGCGTCTGTCCCTGTTCGATCGATCGATCGATCTCGAACTATCGATCGATCGACTATGTCGATCGATCGAACCCAGCCGTCGATCGATCGACGCAAGCTGTTTCCCAAAAATTTTGTGTTTAATTCTTCATTGAGTTCGGGAATGAATGAGTATTCTAGGATTTACATTATACTTATATGGGAGTGAGAATAAGACCAGTAGATATATTGTTGAGGTCCGATAAGGCCATTGGGTGTAGGTCTTGGATTACGGACCGAAGAGAATAATCCGATTTAGTAGAGTATCAGGGATTTCGGAAATTGAACTACGGGGCGAAGTAAATTCAATTTAAGTAATAGACCAATAGGGTAAAAAATAACTACTGAAATTAGATGTAAGGGGTAACTAGGACCCTTAGAGTTGTGTGAATACTCTAATAAATACGATTAATGAGATAAATCGTAAAGCGAATATTGTAGGGTAGATATATGAGATTACAATATTACGTACGTATATGACTAATAGATCGGGCGTGTACCAACAGAATTATGTGAGCTTTTAGGTAGAGAGATTATACCTAAATTAATTATGTTAGGGTCGATGAGACATTCCGAACTAAAATAAAGATATTATGTTTGGGGTCGATGAGAAATGTTGAACCAAACTTTGAACTGGTGTCGCGATGAGAGAGTCCCGAACCAGAATATGTGTATATATATATTTTTTAAAATAGTTGGGGTCAATGGATAAATCCGAACCAACTCTCACTTGGGGTCGATGAATCATTCCGAACCAAGAGATCCTTATTTTTGTATATAAATAATTGGGGTCGATGTATCATTCCGAACCAATTCGTACTTGGGGTCGATGAATCATTTCGAACCAAGAGTCCTTTACGTGTATAAAAAGGGAAAAATAGCAATGACTGATATTTAGTATATATTGTGTGTGAAATATATATACTTGATGATATCCTACTTCCGTGTGTTAGTAGATTGATACATATTATGTATTTAAAGATACATAGTGAAATGGTAAGTTAAGTAGTGAAAATTAATTACGAAATGTACCTTTAGATAGAGAAAATCTATTTTAGTAATTCAAGTAGTGAAACTTAATTACATAAGTGGGAAGTTAACAATTGTGAGAATTGTAGTAATTTTAGTAGTGAAACTAAATGAGAAGTCTTGAAAAATAACATAGATGAAATGTTACTTGAGAATTAATTAACATACGCGAGATGTTAGTGAAACGGTTGTACTGTATGGGTGGTACTGGAACTTGGGTACAGATAAGTTCAGTTGTCTACTTTGGTTTTAGTTACCTTGGGAGGTATGGCTAGATTAACTAAGTGTAGAACGTTAGGTGTGCACAAAAGATGAGGGGTGAGTAACTCAAGAGAGTGTACGAGAACCTAACATGTGTAATAAATAACCGCATTTTATATTGTGATAAACGCTTGCTAAATATTTTCAAAATGTTTTGAGTACTAACTCTTGCTATAAAATATTTTCAAAACCTTTTAGGTGTCCAGCCACAGGGATGCCATGTATGATGATTCCATTCCAGAGACTCGGAGCTGTAGCACAGTGGATGCTTACAGGATTTTGACTAGACGATATCTCTCATTCAGATCTAGTACATGATCTCACACTCTTCTATGCATGGAATTGTGGTCCGGTATTAGTCTCAGATGTTAGTTTCAGACTAGTGGTTATTCTATTGTTGTTTGGGATTTTTAGCCGATGGTTTATTCGGTAATACTTTTGTTCTGTTGTTCTTTTACTTTGTTGTTTGAATTATAGTACATGATTGTTTGTACTCTGTTCCACATGGTTGATTTATCTGTTTTAAGAAAGATAAAATTTGGCACCGGTCTAATTTTACTTAGGGGATTAGTAATTAAAAAGTTTTCGACAGTGATGCTAAGAATGAACCATTTGAGAAACCTGTTTTAATTTAATAAAGGCCTGATCACTCGATGTTTAATTAGGCGGGGTGTCACATATGGTATCAGAGCATCAGGTTCTAGTGTCCATAGGATCTGTACGGCTTACTACGTTTTCAGCGTATCGTTTGATTGATATAGAGCCCTACCTTAGGATTATTGTACTCCTCTACGTACGTAGTTTACGTTTTCTTGCTATTTAGTAAATTTAGTGTTATATATAAGAGTTTGATTGGGCATGATACGTCGAACATGGCGGTTGAACCAACATTGGCGTTGGAAGGACTGCAGGAGGGAGGAGCTCAGCATGAAGCCTGAAGTGTTCAAATATGGTAATCATAGGAGAGATGACTGTTGTTGAGGTCACTCCTACTGTGTAATGGAAGTAGATACCACAAGGGTTGTTGAGGCATAGTAGGAATTTTCCAAGTATCGCGATAGCAAAGAGGGATGCTAATCTAGACCGCCCAATGCAGTGATAGTGGGAGTAGGTCTGAAGAAATTTTTTATGAGAACGAGCCGTAAAAAATGTGATAAAATGGCGACTGTACATGTTAACCAATGGAAGTAGTATGTCCAGAGGTTTTGGCATTAAGGATGGAGTAGAAATACTCAGAAGTGAAAAAAATTTGAGTGAATTTTTGAGGCAACGTGGCGGAGATGTCATTCACTATATTCGGACCGAGGGTCCGTATACAAATAGAGGAACCTTACAAATAGTTTAACCGCAAAGTTCTTCAATGATGATTTAGAAGCGAAGTGAATGGGAATATTTGAACCCCTCACGTGAAAGCCTAGTAGTGGCCAATCGTGAGAGCGAAATTTATACTTTTAAGTGAACTTGTACCGATGAGATAGGTATAAAGGAAAAAGTGCCCTTTGAGAGAATGGACTCTCGAATTATAATTCGCAATTTTGGTAAAACTCTTCTTGGACGACATATGTTTATGAAGACAATATGGTACTTCCGACAACGTTGAAGTAAATTCTCCTAGGTGGGCGGAGCTAAGGGAGTTTAAAGATTTAGTCAAAGAGTAAGACTGAAAGTAATGGGGCTGGTGCAAGCCATAAGTGGAAACCCACTAGCGGATTTAATGATTAGATTCTAAGTCGGGACTGTTAAGCCCCATAGTTCGTTCCTCTTAGTCAGCAGAACTAAGGGAACTAGGATGATAGTGCTCAGAATTGAGACTATCAAGTCCGAGAGGAGGGATACCCCAAACCGGTCAGTGTGGCCTGTAGTAAGGGGATTTTTTTAAAGATGTCTAGTGTGGTTTGTAGGGCCACGCATTTTATTTTAGCTTGAAGTTATTTGAGGAAATAATAACTCTGATAAGTTTTGCATTCCGGAGAGGACAAGCGTGTTATGTCCGGAAACCATCTGAACCACCAGAGCGATAGATAAGGAAGTACATGGCTTTTAGCCTCGAGTGAATGGGGTATGTGACGATACCTCACCTGAAAGAGGGTCGAGTTGTCATTATTCATCAATAGGTGAGGGACTTCAGGGATTATGAACGTCTCATAGTAATTGATTCTGGTGTGTAGGAACCTAAATGATGTGAGTCAATGTATGTCGTATGACTGCTGAGCGGAGAGATCGAGCTCGCCGTTGTAATTAGTGCTAAAGACTTAGTGATAGTATAAGCGCGGTGCCACTTGACTCCTTTAGAAATATTGGAGTATGGTTGCACATATTGTCGAGGAATCAAATTTGAGCATATCGACCATGTGTTGATCCCATAATGCTCGGTAAGAATACATGAGGAGAAGTCCCTTGTTTAAGTTTGGTTGCGAAAGGGAATACGACTGAATTTTTATGCACGTCAGGAGAAGAGACATTGTTAGATGCTAGGGCATCAGTGGAGCAGGTAGTGTTGTGGAGAAACACTGAAAGGCTTACCTCACCACGAAGGGATAAGTGGGACTTTGTGGGAAAGGATTTGCTTTTTGGTCTATAGGGTATTGAGAATACCCACAAGATTGTGGTCACGTCGTGTAGACTGGGCTAGAGTTGAAGAAAAGCATGTTACGTGTGCGACATTTGCAATGTTTTTGCAAATGTACCCGAAAAAAGGGTGTATGGGCGCCCTAATCAACAGGATTACTTAGACATCCGAGATAAAGGGATGCGGAAAATTATTTTGTACACCGGTGGAGAAATTAGAAGACAAGTCGTATCGATGAAATGGGTTGAATGTTATGGGAGATAGACGACGATCCAAGATTATATGTGCTGAGAGATCCAGCACACCCTATGGGATGAAAGTCGGTGGGAAACCGTTCAAAGGTTATCTCTTGATATGGGAGACCTAACTGTGGTGAAGAAGTAGCGCAAGGTGCTACTTGACTGAGTGTTGTGAGTGACTTACGTGTTACTAAAATGTTGATTCTTATAAAGTAACCAACCCAAAAAGTGCGCCAATTGTGAATAGTGCACGGATTGTAAAGTATAATAAACCCGGAGAGAAAGGGGAATAGAGTACCACTTGAGGAAAGATGACGTAAGTGGGAAGCGATGTTGAGGAGAGACATAGTGATATTGTCTCCATATACACCTCTAGTTAATAGACAAGATAGACTCGAAATGAACAACCGGAATGTGGTAGTGAACCCACATTTCCAATGATGGAATGAGGAGACAGACTTATAAATTATTGATGGGCAATGAACATCATAATTAAGCCAACATTTCATTGGGGGTAGCGAAATGGGGTGACCGGGATGGATTAGTATCTAGTTGAAGGGAGAGTGCACAAGTGCACGATGCCGCTCTACATGATTGTGAATCAGGATGAAATCCTAAAATTCCACCCTGTGAGAGATGGTCAGGAAGGAATAGAGATAAAGTTTTATTTTGACTACGTTGTGTTACCTACGACTCAATGTTAGTGAGAAAGAATGATGATACGCCCTTATGATAGTGGAATTTTGGAGAAGCCCACTGATCAAGTCATAGGTTGAATGTATGCCTATAAGAGCATATTTATAGTTAGAGTGAGTGCCAATATGGACTGTACATGAGGATTAGGTTCGTGGGTACCGATTACGAACAATACATGTACTTTGAGGTGTGGTTCGAGGAGACATTTTGAACTTTTAGTCCTTAACGCGTGATATGAGGACATTCTATTGGAGTGTGGCATTTTAAGGTATATGAAATGTGTAATATATGGCTCACAAATTGTCTACTCATGTGCGATGAGATATATATACATATATTGGTGCTCGAGATGTGATCCCGAGATAAGTAATTAATAACTATTGGTGATCGAGGTGGAATTCCGAGCCAATGACCCCAAAAGTGTTATAGAAGGGGGGTGATTATAAAATAAGTGTTGATAGTATATGTTATGTGTACAATATATATATATATATATATATATATATATATATATATATATATATATATATATATATATATATATATATATACCTATTGATTTTTCTACTTATGTGCGATAGTAAGTGTGCTTAATCTCTGTATTGGGGTTGATGATGTTCCGGACCAATACATGAGGGATCGATTTGGGGTCGATGATTTTTCCGAACCAAATCAATGATAAATATTGGTATCGACGGAAGGTCTAAACCGACATGTGCATTACATTTACCTTGGGGTCGATGGATTCCCGGACCAATGTAAATAATAGGATTATTGGGGCCGATGATTTTTGCCGGACCAATTTTCCTTAAAGTATATATTGTATGTGAAATATAGACCTTATAATATTCTACTTATGAGTGATAGTAGACACTTAGATGTTATATAGAGATATACATCAAATGGGTAAATTAAGTAGGGAGAAACTTAATTTCAAGAATTAACGTTGGATTGAAAAAATCTATGAGAAATTAAGTAGTGAGACTTAATTATGATATATACGGCATGGGTAACGTGCGATAAGAATTTATAATGAAGCAAGGCATGTACTTGGGGAGACCGTTAGGATATTGCGACTTAGTATTGGGTATTAGAGGATGCATTTATACTTAAGGTCCTTAGCCTTAATACTAGCCTTATCCTAATTTCGAGGACGAAATTCCTTTGCAAGGGGGGAAGTATGTAATACCCCGAATTTCTGAATATTCCAAATAATTCTATTTAATTAGATTGGAAAATTAAATGAGAAAATACCGTCTTAATTTAAATTACGTAAGAGTAGTAATTTAAAGAATTTATTTAAAAATTGTAGTTATGGAATATAAATCGAGATATAGATACCGATTTATATTGCCTCATTTTATTTACTTAGTGGGAGTGGTAAATAGTTACTTAACGCGTGTAGACTGTGTAGGGGTGAGAACGAGTAATATTTTTAAGTGACTCAAATGATAATTTAGAGGTCACCGATGAGTCCAGAAGGGTCAAATTAGTCAAAATAGTATACCCGGGGGTACTAGTTGAGTCCCAGGATAATTTTGGACTAAACCGAGACTGTTCGGGGGCATTTTGGTCTTTTAACATAAGAGGGTATGGAGACCTACGAAATTGAGAGTTTTATATCAGCCGTATGATAGAGGAATTACGGTTAGAACACCCATGACAACACCAATACCATTAGAGAGAAGAGAGGCACAACTTTCAAAGGTAAAAGGAAGAATTAGGAAGGATTCAAAGGGGTTTTTACCATCAACTTGCTGGGGAAGAAGGTTTGAAGGATGAAGATCATCAATCATCAACAACAACCACAAAATCAGACCCTACTGATCATAAGGCAAGTTGTTTATTGCAAAAATAATAAAGTTATGATACCCATGTGTAGGGTTTTTGAATAGTGTTGTTTAAATCATTATTTTGATTGGAGAAAGATGATATTTATACATGGTTGGGATAGAAATCGCATGTAGAATGATTTACCTTACGTAGAGGTTTAAGATTCAGATTAGACTTGATGATTTTTCGGATTTAAAATCTGGATTTTGAATGATAATATGGGAAGAACACCATAACTAGGGTTTCAAGAAATTCTGGATTTTAATGCATTATTTCTTTCAAGTAATTGGAGTTTTGATGTATTTGAGACGTTAGAAACTGTCCTAGTATATGTGGAAATATGTTAGGATCATTGGGTCAAAGTTTGGGGGACTATAATGGAGTTTGAAGGTTTGTTAATGGAGGAAAAATCTTAACGAAGAAGACAGCTGCGTCTGTCCCTGTTCGATCGATCGACCGATTGTCGATCGATCGAACCCAGCCGTCGATCGATCGACGCAAGCTGTTTCCCAAAAATTTTGTGTTTAATTCTTCGTTGAGTTCGAGAATGAATGAGTATTCTAGGATTTACATTATACTTATATGGGAGTGAGAATAAGACCAGTAGGTATATTGTTGAGGTTCGATAAGGCCATTGGGTGTAGGGATTGGATTACGGACCGAGGAGAATAATCCGATTTAGTAGAGTATCGGGGATTTCGAAAATTGAACTACGGGGCGAAGTAAATTCAATTTAAGTAATAGACCAGTAAGGTAAGAAATAACTACTGAAATTAGATGTAAGGGGTAACTAGGACCCTTAGAGTTGTGTGAATACTATAATATATACGATTAATGAGATAAATCATAAAGCGAATATTGTACGGTAGATATATGAGATTAAAATATTACGTAGGTATATGACTAATAGATCGGTCATGTACCAACTGAATTATGTGAGCTTTTAGGTAGAGAGATTATACCTAAATTAATTATGTTAGGGTCGATGAGACATTCCGAACTACTATAAAGATATTATGTTTGGGGTCGATTAGAAATGCCGAACCAAACTTTGAACTGGTGTCGCGATGAGAGAGTCCCGAACCAGAATATGTGTATATATATATTTTTAAAAATAGTTGGGGTCGATGGATAAATCCGAACCAACTCTCACTTGGGGTCGATGAATCATTCCAAACCAGGAGATATTTATTTGTGTATATAAATAATTGGGGTCGATGTATCATTCCGAACCAATTCGTACTTGGGGTCGATGAATCATTCCGAACCAAGAGTCCTTTACGTGTATAAAAAGGGCAAAATAGCAATGACTGATATTTAGTATATATTGTGTGTGAAATATATATACTTGATGATATCCTACTTCCGTGTGTTAGTAGATTGATACATATTATGTATTTAAAGATACATAGTGAAATGGTAAGTTAAGTAGTGAAAATTAATTACGAAATGTACCTTTAGATAGAGAAAATCTATTTTAGTAATTCAAGTAGTGAAACTTAATTACATAAGTGGGAAGTTAACAATTGTGAGAATTGTAGTAATTTTAGTAGTGAAACTAAATGAGAAGTCTTGAAAAATAACATAGATGAAATGTTACTTGAGAATTAATTAACATACGCGAGATGTTAGTGAAACGGTTGTACTGTATGGGTGGTACTGGAACTTGGGTACAGATAAGTTCAGTTGTCTACTTTGGTTTTAGTTAGCTTGGGAGGTATGGCTAGATAAACTAAGTGTAGAACGTTAGGTGTGCACAAAAGATGAGGGGTGAGTAACTCAAGAGAGTGTACGAGAACCTAACATGTGTAATAAATAACCGCATTTTATATTGTGATAAACGCTTGCTAAATATTTTCAAAATGTTTTGAGTACTAACTCTTGCTATAAAATATTTTCAAAACCTTTTAGGTGTCCAGCCACAGGGATGCCATGTATGATGATTCCATTCCAGAGACTCGGAGTTGTAGCACAGTGGATGCTTACAGGATTTTTACTAGACGATATCTCTCATTCAGATCTACTACAGGATCTCACACTCTTCTATGCATGTATTTGTGGTCCGGTATTTGTCTCAGACGTTAGTTTCAGACTAGTGGCTATTCTATTGTTGTTTGGGATTTTTAGCCGATGGTTTCTTCGGTAATACTTTTGTTATGTTGTACTTTTACTTTGTTGTTTGAATTATAGTACATGATTGTTTGTACTTTTTTCCACATGGTTGATTTATCTGTTTTAAGAAAGATAAAATTTGGCACCGGTCTAATTTTACTTAGGGGATTAGTAATTAAAAAGTTTTCGACAGTGATGCTAAGAATGAACCATTTGAGAAACCTGTTTTAATTTAATAAAGGCCTGATCACCCGATGTTTAATTAGGCGGGGTGTCACAAACACGTTATTCCATTCTCTTAGGAATGCAATCAATTCCTATTTGAGAGAAGGTGTTAAGTTCTAACAAATTTGAGTGGTCCTTTTTTACTTCTAATCATCAAGTACAATGGTCTATGTTGCCTCCATGACGTGTCCCTTAACCAAATATTCTTCTTCACATGGATCCATAGTGTTGATATAATAGGTCGTAGTTCCTTTCTAAACTTCCTATTGCTTGACAGAAGTGTAATAGCACTCTCTAACTTCCATTTGGTTTCCATTCACTATGTCTAGGAAACTTCATACGTTGATGTAGTGTAGACGATATTACTTATAACTGCTTCAAACTAACTCTGTAGAGAATCATGTTATATGGTGAAGGGACATTTATCCAGTATAAAGAAATGAATCCACTCCCTTCTAGTTGTCATCCAAGTGCCGACCAAGATGTCCATCTTGATTGTCCCCAAAGGATAAACGTTTTCTCCTAAGGATTTGATGACGGGCCTGTGATAAGATTCTAATTTACTGTCTCGTAGACCTAGGCTGTGGAAATAATTATAGAACATGACATCTACTGGACTCCTATTATCTACCAAGACTCTTGCCACTCTACCATGATGAACCTGCAAGTGATAACTAGTCGGTCATCATGAGGGTAAAGTACTTCACTCAGATTATTTTTGGAGAAGTCGATCACTAATCTGTGACTTTTCTAGGATGGCCATCTGTGCACTCGGACATGTTAATATGTCTAATAAAAGGATAAGATTTGGCTTCATTTAGATAAGCTTTTCTCTCAGCTATCTCATCACCTACACTGATGTCTCCTCCTGCAATAAAATGGAAGTTGTGGCCATCTCTCCCTCGCTTTCATGTTTTCATTTTATCCTTCTCCATCTCGGGTGTCGACACTCGCGCCCACGGTGGAGAGATATAGAGAGAGGTATCGATCCATTTTTAGGAACGCTTCGGTTGTCATCGATGTGGGGTGATGTAAAGAGATAGAGTCGCTAACCTATTTTGCACAAAATAGGCAAAATAACATGTTGTTACCTCGAGGGAACGACATCAAAGACAAATTGATGCTTCTGAAACCAATTAGATTAGAGGTTCGGGGTCTAAGTTATGGAATGTGAAGGTGTTAGGCACCCATGCCGTCATTTTTCTCTCTCATGGGCTTATGTTACTATTTTTATTAATTTCTCCATGAAGTGTGTGTGCATTTATATATAAGTGGATATCAGAATCACTCTACTTGCATCATGGAAAAGACGGAGCAAGGTCATCCATAGGAGTGTTTCCAAAATATTAATTAAAAATATGATGTGTGCGCTCATCAAGATATTGATCGTTATAATGAAATGATAATATTTTGGAAACACTCCTATGGATGACCTCGCTCCGTCTTTTCCATGATAAAAGTCGAGTGATTTCCAAAATTATTATTTAAAAATATAATATGCGTTGGATAAGATGTAAATATGAATCACAAGTATGATATATATGAATAATATATGGATAAATTAGGAAAAAAGAGAAAAATAGGACTCGAGTCTCGAGTTTTAGATTGAAACACTTACGTAACCTATAAAGGCATCAAAGTCCTCTTAGTTTTCATGCATCATAAGGGTGGAGTATATCCCATAAATTCAAACAGGGATTTTATTATATGTGTTGTGTAAGAAGAAGGTGTTTTTAGTTTTAAGAAATTGTGGTGAAAAATCCCATTGGAATTTATAGGTGTTACTCTCTTTTTTCTTCTTTTGGGTTTTAAAAAAATATATTATGTGCAATATTACTAATAAAGGATTGAAGATTAATATGTGTATGATCTAAAGTAAAAGCTAAATTAAAAACTTATATAACTAATGCGAAAATAAAGAAATTTAAAGAGATAAAAGAGTGTTTGGACCTTCTTTGGAGACTTGGAAATTGATCTTGATTGATAATGAGCTTCCTTGCAAGTGAGTGAAGAATTTAAAGGGTTTTTTTGCAAAATTGGGTGTTAAAGTGGTGGAAATGAAAGGTGGAGGAAGGTTCCAAATAAGGAAACCTCGCTGATTTAAGAAGAATGTTGCTAAGATTACTGAAGTTGATGTTTCTGAGTTCCCTCTCAAGTTGAGCTCATTTTATCTTTATATAGGGTTAATCAACTGCCGATCGACATTATCCTTGCCCTGCCTGTCAGCAGGTAACCCTAGAAACATTGCCGATAGACAAGGGAATGGACCTGCAAATTGGTAGTCTCGTGCAGATTTTCTAAAAAAATGGTCGTAAAATGCAATCTATAATTTCAAATCGTGCATGGGACTTACCATTGGAAATTTTATTTAGAGACCATTGAGAATACGGGTCGCTCCCTAGTTTGAGATTTGACTTTGGGTCCAATGGAGCTTGAAATCACCCGTCCGTCCTTTAGATAGGAGATCCTCGGACGGCGATCGATATTTCCTCCAAACATTAAGTACGAATTGCACACGAAGCGGACCGTTGGAATTTTTATGTGACACACTTTGATGTTACAAAGGGCTTCACTTGATTTGGAGAGTTAACTTTGTTTTAACAGGGCTCGAAATTTCCCGGTGATCTTTCAGAGTAAAATGGGTCATTCGTTCGTACTATAAGGCTGATTTGGGCATGGGGTGGACCATTGAAAAGGTTATTAAGTGAACATCAAAGATTGATTCAATATCATTCGAACTGAAGAGTTGAATTTAGTCAAACGAACCCCGGGAGCGCCTAGTGGCCTTCAGATTTATTTTCAGGGGAAAAAAGATTATTTATCTGAACTGTTATGTCATTTCATGCATGAGGTAGACAGTTGGAAAGGGGTTTAAGTTTCCTTTAAAGATTCATTGAGCCTTTTCTCTGACGATGAAGTTGATTGGGGTCAAAATGGTGTCTTATAGTGTCTGGTGGCCTCCAGATCTATATTTGATAGTAAAATGGTTCGATCGTCCAAACCATTGGAAAGGGGATTCAGATCCCTTCGAAGATTCATTGATCTTTCATCGTGACGATGAACCTTATCGGAGTCAAAAGGGGACTGAGAATGCCTGATGGCCTCTAGATAGGTACTCATAGTATGGACTAGGGTTTGTGGTAAACGAGGAGGTTCTAGGGACCTAAGCAAAGACTTAGGAGGTACTAGAATGTGGTGTCTATAAATCCCCTCAGTGAGTGAGCTTAAAATAAGTGAAAGCCATTGAATAGAAACCACATGATGTCTTGGGAAATAGGTCAATTTTTCGGACCAAAGGGATGAGAATGACCATTTCAGAGGATCGAGGTTGGTTCTGAGGACCTAAGGTAATTTTTGGGAAGATCGATTATACGGGCCGAGGTTAATTTTGCAAACCTAAAGTTAGCGTGATCAATTCTATGGGTCGAGGTCAATTATGAGGACCTAAAGTTATTGCGACCAATTATGTGGATCGAGGTCAATTTTGAGGACCTAATGTTGTGGCGACCAATTTTATGGGTAAAGGTCAATTCTACGAACTTGAAGTTAAGGTGATCAAATCTGCAGGTCGAGGTCAATTCTGAGAACCTAAATTTGTGGAGAACAATTATGCGGGTCGAGGTCAATTTCGTGGACCAAAAGTTGAGGCGACTAATTCTGTTAGTCTTGGTCAATTATGAGGACCTAAAGTTGTGTTGACTAATTCTACGTGTCGAGGTGAATTCTATGCACCTATAGTTGAGGCGACTAATTTTGCGAGTCGAGTTCAATTCTGAGTACCTAAATTTGAGGCGACCAAGTCTACGGGTCAGGATTAGTTTTGCGGACCTAAAGTTGTGCTCTTTGGGAAGTCTTTAATTTACCTTTTTTGAGACTCTATTTGGCTGGGGATTATGTGGATGGATTAGGAGGAAGTTTAGTCTTGAAATTCTGCTGGGGAAACAGTTGATGACTCGAGGTCTTGGGATTCCGTCGGGGAAAGTGTTTTTCTGAGACGCTGTCGGGGAGGGATATCCGACAGGTTTATAGCTCCACTGGGAAAGTTTCATTTGGATGTTCCGCTGGGGAATTATAGTTTCCTCTGAGGATGTGGGCATGTCGTTTTAGGGTTTAAATTGGGGATAAGAATGTAGTTTTAATCTGGGAGGGGATTTTGAGAGCTTGAAAAATGTTCTAATATTTATTCGACAATTTAAGGATTTTTTTTCGAAGATTTTTTTGCATTTTCGAGCATTTTTTTGTACAAAATTTTCAGAGGGTGCCAATCGGCATGTTGCAAGGGTTTCCATTTGGCAAGGGAATGATCTTTTAGGATTCCATGACAAGGGGGAAAATGCAGGTGGCGATCGATAGGTGTTAGGGGATTGTCAGTCGACATGCCCCTTAGCCTTCTATAAAAAGTGGCGAGTTCACCTCATTTTCATAGATTCCATCATTCACTTCTTCTGCCTTTTCTTGCTTAGATTCATTCCCAAGCCTTTTTCTTTATTCGAGTCTTAGAAATGGGAAATTTTTGGGTAGCACGACCCACATGGTGTGGTTGGGTGTCGAAAATTGGGTGAACCTAGAGTGACGGGCTAGGGTGCCCCTTATATTGGGAAACAAAAAGGCCTCTTGTTGATGATCATTTTCTGCTATGCTAGCCTTCACATCACCAATCGTCTAGGGTGAGGAACCTTAGTGGATACATAAGTATTAATGGCCTTTGGTCTTATTTTTCTTCTTTTTTTATTTCCTTGAGTTCATAAAAGGTTTCCTTATTTTGGTAGACCGATATAGCTTGAATGAGCTTTCGTTCCCAGGGGGCGACGGGGTTTAAGGATGAGTGGAGCACTTCTGATGGTGGTGTGTTAGGTAGTTTCCTTTATGGATTTTGATCGCCTAGCATCTTCTTTGAACGGGACATCGCACTATACGGTTGTTCAGCGAGCACGGGGGAGAGGTGGTGCGACACTACCCACACCATTCATTTGGGATTCGGGGAGATGACGGTGACTATCTCTGACATCCAAAAAATATTGGAGATTGACTATGAGGGCATGAAGATTGAGATGTACCAATCTATGAGGGTGACACCTGAGGTAATTGAGGCTGCATTGGGATATGTGGGGAGGATAGTCTTCAGTGGTCGCCAAGCATCTTCTTTAAATGAGACATCGCACTGTACAGTTGTTTTGGTGAGCTCTAGGGAAGAGGTGGTGTGACACTACCCACACCATTCATTTAGGATTTGGGGAGATGACGGTGACTATCTCTGACATCCAACAACTATTGGGGATTGACTGTGTGGGCATGAATTTGAGGTGTACCGATTTATGAGGGTGAGACCTGAGGCAATTGAGGCTGCGTTAGGAGATGTGGGGAGGATAGTCTTCAGTGATTTGATCCGCATTTCTGCTCAATGAGATATTCTTTTGAGATGGAGGATCGACGATATATACAGGCTTTCGGTATAATATATATATACGGACATAATAAAGAATGGAATGTGAGTTAAATTTTAAATCTTTCAGGAGTATAAAATCCTGAATAAAATAGGGATATTCGTATATAAAGATGAGAATATTATATACAAGGTTAATAAAACCAAAACATGCATAGTGTAAATAACTAGTGAAAGTTATCCATGATGTATGGATGAATCATAAGTGAGAGATTATAATGTATAAGCTCAAGTGATAGCTTAGAATATTTTATAAAGAATGAATAAATTGATATTCTCATTCTGGTAGATTTATATCCGAATTTATATTAGTATGAATCATAGGTTCTAGTGATAACTATATATACCTACGGGATTTTACAATATGTGTTATGTACTAAGGGCCTAATAGATCTTGACAATCAACATTGTCATGTAGTAGTGTATCGGGGGGGGTCCTTGTTTGGATTTTGCTTCGCGAGACACCCCACGTACTAACGTAGCACAATGTTAGGAATGGAGAGAAGGTTATTCCTTAGTACTTGGGTTTACTGGGACTTTTAGACTGTTGGTGAAATGAATTAGTTAGGCAGAGTAGCTTAACTAGGTTGTTTAATCGGTATGTGATAGTTGTGTACTATTAAAAGAAGGGGGAGGGGTATCTCATGAGAGTGCGATACCAATTTAAATATGAGAGATATCATATTTTAAAATATGGATTTTAAGCACTTACTAAAACATTTTCAAAACTCGGGCTCTAACCCGTTTTTCTATTTTCCTCTCTTGCTATATATGTATATATATTAGGTGTCCAGACACATGGACGTCTGAATGATGATTCCTTCGAGTCAGGCGTTTGCTGCAATAGCTGTGGATGAAAGCAGGTTTATTGTAGACTCTTCTATCATTAAGATCTATATTTGTAGAAACATTCGGGCTAATGGCCCAACTGTACTCAATTATTATTTTACCGCCTTTTAGTGCGACATTCGATTTGGTTGTATTATATTATACCGAGTGTTCGATTATTTTATTTCATTTCAGTTGTTGCATATAAACTATTGGGATTGATTTATTTGAATGGTTTGGTTAAAAATATTAGTTAATTAAAATTTTGACGCTAGCCTAATAGGTTATTAGTAATTAAATTGGTTTTCGATAGTGATGCTGAGAATGAACCATATGACACTCCTGTTTTAATTTGGTATAGGATTGATCACCCCGTATTTTATTAGGCGGGGTGTCACAGATGGTTTTAGAGTATCAGGTTCAAGTGTCCTTAGGAATCTGTACGGACATACTATGCTCCCAGCATTGCTTTCTGTTTAATATTGAGCCTTATGATTAGGATTGTTGATTCCTCTTATGAGATTTTGTTCTCCTGCTATTATATAATATTATAGTAAATATTTTGCATACTCGTTTGAGATTCTTGTTCTGATCGATGAAGGGCGACCAGGGAAGGCTGTTATGAGGGTAGCAGGAGACGGGGCTTAGTTAGAGTTGTAAGTTGAAGCTGGGGATGAGGGCCGCGGTAGAGGTCACTCCCTTCGTGGAATTTCCGTGGATTGCTACAACGACTACTAAAGTGTAGTAGTTATATTTATCCAAGTACCGTTATAGTACAGAGTGGTGCTAAACTTAAATTACCCAGTGAAGTTAAATTGGGAAAAAGTTTAAAAGGGTCTTTAATAAGGACCATTCGTTGAAGTTTAAGTTACGCGAAGGAAGTGTAGCTTTATTCAGTGGAAGTGGAAGTCTCAAAACCTTTGGCTTAGAGAAGGGTATGGAAATGCCTAGATGTGAAAATTTGACGAAAAAATTTCACTCAATGGAACAATGTCGAAATGATGGGAATGATGGTCACCCTATTTGAGGGAGCTGAATGTTTTGCTCATTAAGGAATCTTACGAAATGTTTTAACCGTGAGTTCTTTTGATTTATCAAAAATGAAGAGAATGCAGTTCCTGAATTATTCACTTGAGGATCGGTTAGGGGCCGACAGTGAACAAAGTAGTTTTTGGCTCGACAAGTGTACTGTGTCTGTGAACCATTTGGAGCATCCAGGGTAATTGGCAAGAATATTGTTATGAGTTTCGCCTCGGATGAAGGAGGTATATTTTGTGTGGCTAGATAGAGTCACGGTATTTTTTTTTACCTTGGATTCATGTGTATAATTCGAGCTTTGTGGAAGTATTGGTAATATTATAGAGGGTATATGAAGTAATTATGAAATGATTATTATTGAGATGAATCCTTTATGCGTAATAATTGGGTGAGATTGTAGTAAGTATGGTTAAAAATATTATTATGGGTCATGGGCGAACTTAATTGGAAAATGTGAATATTTATATATATGGACGTTTGACTGTGTGATTATACTAAATATTATATTTGTGAATAATCATACCCGCTCTACTTGCGACCACAGAGGCTACCGCGTCGAGACAATCTTATCTGGATGTGACCTTTATGGGGGATATTGACTTGTAACCTAGAACATAGGATTCATTGGTATACGCTATTAGAGAATGATAGTCAGATGGCCCTAAGAGATGTGAGGGGTATGTGCTGACATTTTAGTGACTTGGAACTATGCTTCACCTCCATTTTTTGTGTATTGTGTTAATACAACTCTAAAATGATTCTGGACTAGTATTTCCCTCAGTACAAGAGATACGGGGACTTGATAGCAGAGTATGCAAGAACCATAGATTTTATGTGGGGTGCCGATAGTATATATATTATAAGAGTAATGATTGCATAATATGTTTTAGAGTGGTCGGAGCGATAACAGGCTAATGATTACAAGACTATCGTATCCGCGGTTCTAGGGTGGAACTAGTTGTTTTTGCGATATCTCACCTGGATACGGGTTGAGCTCGTTAATTATTATATGTTTAGATGGAACTTCGACGAGTAAATGTTATTGTATGCTAGGATGTTGGTTTTGATGATAAATTATCTGGGAGTCATGTGATGATTAGGGGCTAATGAAAAGTAGATGTGCTGTGGAAAAGCACTGGAAATGTTTCTCTCATCGCAAGTATGTGGGTGAGGCAATGTGAAGGAAATTGATTGGAGGCTTATAGACAGGCCTTGAAAAGAAGGGAAATTCAGAGGAAATATGTTTTGGGTATAATGTTCATAGCACTTTTGCAGAGAGTACGCCTCGATTAGTTAGACTTTCCATTTCGCTGAAATGGAAGGACATAGAGGTAGAAGCGCATTAGTACGATTACGAGGAAGGATTTAGAATGTACTGATGGTGTTCTTTAGGCCGTTATATCTCGATGACCAACGATGTGAGGAAATAGTGTAACAGGAGGGTTCCTTCTTCGAATTTTTCTTTGCGAGATGTCCTATGCATGAAACCGAGCAAATGTCGGAAGTTGAGAGAGGTCTTGGGCACTAGGGATATAATTAGGATTGTACTCATTTTTCGTGTGTAGGAAAACACACCGATATTGGGACTATTAAGAGATAAGGTCAGTAGGGAAAGTGGCACAGATATAGGAAGAATTTAATTTCGAATTATTCGGGTTAGAAATGCCCAGGTGTTATCACCAGGCAAAAAATAAAGTGAGGACTATTTTTAGAGAGATTGTTACATCATTGACATTTACAATAATGTGCTGATAAGCTCGGATTAAAGGGTGTGTGGACACCTTGGTAAGTTGATTTTATATACCGCCCGAAATGGAAAGGACGTAGTATATAAAGATGAATAGTATGCTTTGGGGAGGTCATAAATGAGATTGGAGTTTGTCGGATGGAATGCCGTATGGGGTACGCAAGAATCCAATTATATAGGTGCAATAAGAGGTAGCACGCCCAAGCTAAGAGATGAGACTGACGGGAGTCGTTAAATGTTAGTGTAATTAAATTAGATATCCTGCTATAGATGAGTGGACGCCTAGTAACGGATCTCCGATTGGATTAATAAGTAAGAGCAGAGAGTATATACTTGTTTTCTTCATATGTTGTAATAGAAATGCTAGGTGCGATGTGACATTATTAGAGTCAACCTTACGTCCGAGGTCATGTTGTAGCATATGGAGACTTAGATAGGCTTGTTGTTAAGCTAATGCATTAAAGTATAAATCTTGATATATGTGGGTACCGTGAATGAGCATATGGTAGGGTACCATTTGGCTTTGTACCTTTTGACTTGTGTGTACCAGAATAAAGTGTGATTAGCGATCCTAGGTTGGTAGTATCGTTCGTATCCGAATTTCGGGGACAAAATTTCGTTGTAAAGGGGGGGGGGGGAATGTAATACCCTGTACTTTTATGGATATTTAAATTACTTAAGTGGCGTAATTTGGTAATTAGAGGAAATTACCATGAATAGTAATTTTGGAATTTATATGTATAAATTTAAGAATTGAGAATTATAAAGTGAATAGTAAATATTAGTTTGCAAGTGTCGGATTAATATTTACATCGATTATATTTTCTTATGAGACTAAGAATATGAGTGGGATTATTTTAATTACGTGTCGTAGTGGGGTAAAGAGACAAAGGATAATATTTTAATTGAAAAACATGTGTATTGGAATGTGTTGGGTTTAATTAGTTAATTTTAGGTAAGTGACTCGAATGGAGATTTCGAGTGTGCGGTTGGTTTGGTAATGTCCTAAATAGTCAAAATGAAGTACCAAGGGGTAATGTTAGGGTTTCAGGGTTTTTTTGGACTAGTAGGGACTAGCAATTGAGTACACGAGTCATTTTACAATTAGTTATACACCCAATTTTAGGATTTATAAGGGGATAACCCTCATTTCTCCCACATTTCAGCCCTAGGAGAGAGAAAGAGAAGAGATAAAGAAGAAGAAA
The DNA here is from genome assembly GCA_949130495.1 of Sambucus nigra. NCBI lineage: Eukaryota > Viridiplantae > Streptophyta > Magnoliopsida > Dipsacales > Adoxaceae > Sambucus > Sambucus nigra. The sequence goes on along the minus strand of OX422207.1, from coordinate 299,416,821 downwards.
AAAGAATAAAGAGAAGAGAAGAAAGAAGGGGATTTTCGACCAAGTTCCGCGGGATTTGACTCGGGATCGTCGAATTTTATCCACGAGGAAAGTGTTTAACTTGCTTTTATGATTTAGTGTATTTATATATCATATTATAGTTTGTGTTTAAAAACTATAAAGATTTCTGGATTGGGTTTTCTTGAATCAAAATGGGGGTTTCGGAACTTTGAACGAGTAAAGCCCGGTTAATATCCAATTTGAGAAACTTAAGAATTTGTTAAAATTAGTTGTTGATTATTGGTTCTAGGATGATTAGAACCATTTTTATGTGTGGATATATTGTCGGTTGAGGTTGGATGATGAAGGGAGAGAAGATAAAAAAAACTTGGAGGTGCATTAATGGAGATTTTTAATTTGGAGAAGACAATGAATAGTAAAGCAGTTGCTTGCGACGTCGAATCGTCTAGGAAAAAAATTGATTAAGCTCTTGGTCAAAACATGAAAGTTCTAGATATTTTTGATACGGTCGCGTGGGAACCAACCGCGTATTTTTCTAATTGTTTTTGAATTTTTAATTATTTTTTTAAGGAAACAGTTCTGAGGTTGAAATCGTTAGCTCGAAAATCAAACCGAAAATTGGAAAAATTAAGGCTAGAATTGTTTGGACATAAATATTAGGGGTTCCTAAATAAAGTTTTTGGACTTCTAAATTACTTGAGGAAATAAAATAATAAAAACCTTGGGTACGTAGAAATAAATTCGGGATATATTTTTAAATGATTGTTTAGGATGGGTAACATTCGATAAAAGTCTTCGGCAAGTGTGTTTATATAGTTATGCGTATAGAAAAACTATGGGCCAAGTACATTTGAGTGAATTCTAGAATGCCAGTAGGATGGAATTTAATATATGGGCTAAATAAGTTCAAGCTACTATCCGGTATGTCTTTATTAACAATTATTATTATAGGTGATGTGGTACCTATGGAGATTAAAATAAGTAGTTAGTATACTTATTTAATTATTACGAATTGGTATATTCGGGTTTATATTATAATCCTTAAAAGTGAGTAAGGTGCGAGTTATATTTTAAGTAAGAGAATACTTGTGGATTTAGTATTTTAAGTGTATAAATACTTATATAGTATTACTAATGGGAACATTCGACGTTTTGGCTATCGTTATAAGAGTTTGGCAATTATAGCCATATATATTGAGAAGAGATATATACTATATATATGGAAATTGTTACAGTATATATATATATATATATATATATATATATATATATATATATATATATATATATATATATATATATATATAAATATATCTGTGTGTGAATGGTATATTTATGTGAAGCATACCCACTCTAATGTTATCATGGGAAGTTGTGTGATGTGGGTGAGGCCCCTGACTTGAGGAGCAGGGAGCGTATAGTCCCCAAGTCATAGAGTCATTTTTATATTGTGTGATTTTTATTAGGGGTGAGAGGTGGTGGGTATGTTTCGTTCTCATTTTCGAGTAGGAACTATGATCTCTTCCCATACGTTGTGATTTGATTTTTAACCAAGTTGGCGTGAGAGTCCGACCGATGGTACCCACGATGACGTGTGAGTAATTCCCTGGAAGATTATAGCATTGAGAGACTGCATCCATTGTGTTATAGCTCTGAGGGATGGTTATTATACTTATGCAGTGTGTGATATATAAGTATGGAAATAATTTATGTGTATAATATTATATATATATATATATGAGATGTGAAACATATATATACTGACATAATAAAGAATGGAATGTGAGTTAAAATTTAAATATTTTGGAAGTATAAAATTCGGAATAAAATAAGGATATACATATATAAATTTGACAATATTATATGCGAGGTTAATAACACTGAAACAAGCATAGTGTAAATAACTAGTGAAAGTTATTCATGATGTAAGGATAGGTTAGAATATTTTTAAAAAATGAATAAAGTGATATTCTCCTTTCGGTAGATTTATATCCGGATTTATATGAGTATGAATCATAGGATCTGGTGAGAACTATATATACCTATGGGATTTTATAATATGTGTTATGTACTAAAGGCCTAATAGATCTCGACGATCAACATTGTCATGTAGTAGTGTATCGGGTGGTTCCTTGTTTGGATTTCGCTTCGCGAGACACCCCATGCACGAGCGTAGCACAATGTTGGGAATGGAGAGAAGGTTAGTCCTTAGTACTTGGGTTTATGAGGACTTTTATAAGATGGGTGAAATGAGTTTAGCTAGGCAGTTTAGCTTAACTAGGTTGTTTAAAAGGTATGCGATAGTTATGCACTATTAGAAGAGGGGTGAGGGATATCTCATGAGAGTGCGATACCAATTTAAATATGAGAGATATCATATTTTAAAATATGAATTTTAAGCACTTGCTAAAACATTTTCAAAACTCGGGCTCTAGCCCATTTTTCTATTTTTCTCTCTTGTTATATATGTATATATATTAGGTGTTGAGATACTGGGATGCCTGGATGATGATTCCTTCGAGTCAAACTTTTGCTGTAAAAGTTGTGGATGCAAGAAGGTTTATTGTAGATGCTTCTATCATTGAGATCTAGATAGGAGGTATTGTATAAACATTCGGGCTGATGGTCCAACTGTACTCAATTAATCTTTTATCGCCTTTTAGTGCGATATTCAATTTGGTTGTATTATATTGTACCGAGTGTTTGGTTATTTATTTCATTTCAGTTGTTGCATATAAATCGTTGGGATTGATTTTTTTAATGGTTTGGTTAAAAAGATTAGTTAATTAAAATCTTGACGCTAGCCTAATAGGTTATTAGTAATTAAATTGGTTTTTGACAGTAATGCTGAGAATGAACCATATGAGATTCCTGTTTTAATTTGGTATAGGATTGATCACCCGATATGTTATTAGGCGGGGTGTCACACTTTTGATCATATTGATAATGATTGCTATGAGTTTCTTATTAGAGGCTTCAAATTTTTCGTTGGTTTTTGTTAATATAGAGAAGATTTTTGTCTCTGAATTTCATACTCGTCAACCAATTCTGTGACTTCTGCCTCGAAATGTAACCCGTTATTTGACACTAGCTCATACGAAACCCCTATCGGATGATAATGTTATTTTGGATGAACTTGGATACCTTTTTGGCATTTAGCACTGCGTATGACTCAGCTTCAATACATTTAGTGAAGTACTCAATGGCAACCAGAATAAACTTGTTCCCATTGGAGGCTTTGGGTGTGACTTTCCATATGATATCAATTCCACAGGTGGAGAGAGGCCAAGGAGAAGTCATATTATATAATTCTTGCGGAGGTAAGTGTCTGAGATTGGCAAACTATTAGCATTTAAGGCATCTCCGGATATAGGCGGTATAATCATGAACTATGGTGGTCCAATGGTAACCCTGTCGAACAATATTCTTAGTGAGCATATGACCATTCATGTGGGGTCTGCAATCTTCACTGTGGAATTTCTGCATCATTTCTTCAATGTCAGCACCTGTGATGTAGGGCAAATGGGTTCCTTCGAAGTTTCTCTTGAATAGTGCTTTATTGCATATAATGTACTGGGTAGGCATTTTGTGAAGGGTTATTTGGTCTTTCTTTTTGGCATCTTGGGGGTACCTACTGTGCTTGAGGAGGTGCCAAATGTCATAGTACCAGTATTTGTTTATATAATTATCATCATCTGTGATGAGATCAATATGGTAGTAGTGGGTCGATTTAGTTTGTTTTTGGACTATGAAGGGGGCCATCGTTATTCCCTTAGGCATGTAGACCATGGAGGCGAAAGTAGCAAGAACATCGGCTAAGTAGCTACTCGCTCAGGGAAAGTAGTGGAAGGTGATATCTCAAAACTTGTAGGCCAACTCTTCTAGGTGGGCATGGAAGGGCAATAGTTTCTCATCCTTTACTTTCCATCTTCTAAGGACCTGGGACCCATGATGAGGGTAGAGTCCCAGTAGATATTTAGGCACTGAATACCTTTCTTGAGAATGACTTTGAGGCGTATGGTTCATGCATCGTGTTCGATCATATTGTTGGTGTATGAAAAATCTAGCTTAATGGTAATGGGAGTGTGAGAGTCACCAGGGGTGATCAGGAGTATCCCAATATCATATCCCTTCTTACTGATAGTGTCGTTAATGAATCTTTTCCACCTGAGGTCTTCCTGAGAGGTGCAAAGGATGTCTTCATTTGGGAATTCAGAGATCCAAACATTGATTTCTTTCATGGGATAGTCCGCAAGGTAGTCATAGAAGGATCTTACTTTCATAGCTTTTTACGTGACATATACAATATCAAACTTGACTAGAAGCATCAACCATTGATCCATTTGAGTAGATAGGATGGGTTTCTCGGGCACGTATTTTATAGGATCCATTCATGATACAAGTCAAGTGGGAAAAGCGAGCATATAGTCCGATAATTTCTGAGTTACCTGGACAAGTGGGATAAATGCTTTCTCCAAGGCGGTGTAGTTAACTTTGTACTTGGTCAGTTTATCACTGCCCTAGTAGATGTAACTTTCTTTGCGGGATTCTTCAAGGTATTATGTTAGAAAATCCCTATCTACAATGTCTGTTACGATCAAATATAGAAGTAGAGGGATACCAGTCTGCGGTGTCATAAGTACCAAAGGTCAAGTAAGATGCTTGATTCTGTTGAAAGCTTCATGATAGGACTTATTCCAGATATTAGTGGAATATTTTAAATGAGTTTGAAGATGGGTTCATAAATATAATTCAACTGTCTAATGAATTAGTTGATACACTATAATTTTCCCATGAATCTCCGGACTTCCTTCTCTGTCTGATCATCAACTAATTATAGTGTAACATAAGGGCTACTGAATGCATTTTTGAATGGCATAACTAATTTGATACACTATAATTGTAACATAAGGTTACCCAAGGGGTACTGAATGCATTTTTGTCTTGATGATCAGGGTTCTTCTTAATTTGATTATATTCGGCAAACCCGTTGACATATAACTTAAGTGCGTGACTGGTTTTGTTGTCCACAATCATGTCGATATTGGGCAGTGGGTAATCATCTTTCGGAGATGCCATGTTCAAACCTTGGTAGTCAATGAAAATGCTGATTTTTCTTCTTGATTTTTGTATGGGTACAATGTTATCTATCCATATGGGATATTCAATCACCCGAACGAATCCTACGTTCAACTATTTGACCACCTCTTCCTTAACCTTGAGTGACCATTCGATGCAGAGCTTTTGCATTTTTTCCTTAATCAATTTACATTTCAAAAAAGTTGGAATCTCGTGCTGAGCGAACTTGGGAAGGATACCAGGCATGTCATCATAGGACCATGCAAAAAGTCCAAAAATTCCCTCAACAATTTTTCAAGTTATGCTCACTCATGTTTATCAAGGGTGGATAATATCATAATTTCACGTTATTGGCTACTAGAACCGAGATTGATAACAACAGTTTCATCCTCATTAATTTGAACATGGTTATGTTGTTTGTTACTAACCTTATTAAGACTAGATAATAATTGTTCATTTGAAAAATCATCATCATCAAAAGTTTGATTAGAATCAAGATAATTAATGTAAAGCATAACCAGATACTCAAAATCTTCATTTATTTAATTCTTGAGAAAAATCGGATCGAGAACCTCGTCAAAGGAGGTCTCGGTTACATTATTATCCTAAAAAAGGAGGAAAAACAAAAGAGGAAGAGACGTAATAAACATCTGGGTTGGGTTGCATTTTAGCAGGTGGAAATGGTATATCATTCCAGTTGAGAGGAGTTCATCAACCGCCTTGATTAGGATGGACAGATCTTATGATGTAACATGTTAGTGGATCATGCAAAGTGTCAGCCCCAATGTCTGCAGATTGAACAAGTCCTTGGAGACACTTCCCTCAGAAACCTTGATAATAATTGTGGCTTTCTCAATAAGTGGTTTCACATGATGCTAGGAGTCCTTAGCCCAGGAGTAACTATCTTGCAAGAAGATCTCCATCCCTGGTTTTATCCTCTCGTCCACGTGATAATACCATGGTTTGGAAAAGCCACAAAAGGGAAAATCTTCACCATCTTTGATGAATCTACCATTCAAGGAATCCCTCGACACAGTTTCGGCACTTTCTAAACTTATTTTCTACCACAGTTGATAGAGCATTATCAGTTCCGCTAATGGTGGTTGATAACCCAAGCCGCATGGAGGAAAGACCTTCTCCAGGTTTATGGGTTCTAGTATCGCCTTTTTTCATCGTCCCATCCCCAGTCCGAGCATGAAGTGCATATTCTTGAATATTTGTATCATGTTGACATTGCCATGAGGGTTGTGCTCTATTCATACTCAGTCTTTGAAATCATCCTTTGTTGGGAGTGGAAGTGGTTAGACTCTAAAGCCGGAAAGAAGCATGTCATTCAACCCACGTTGTGTTTTAAGCACCGGATTACTGGTGCTTGCATTTTCAGTATTATCATCGTCACCCAATATGGTCATGACCTACCCCTTGGGGAAGAATTTTAATTTCTAAAAGAGAGAGGAAGATACCCCCTTGATGCTGCGAAGCGACGGTCGACCTAGTAAAAGATTTAAACAAGAAGTATGTCAATAACTTGGAACTCGATAATGGGATTTATATAACCAGACCCTATTGTGAGTGTTATGCATCTCATCACCTCTCAATGAGTATTGTCATAGGCACGCACTACGATGGAAGTTGGATCAAGGTCGTTTACTTTCAAACCTAGGAAGTTGAAGGTCTTTAACGGGCAAACATTGATCACTGATTCGTTGTCAACGAGTAAGAGCGGGATTGTCTTCCCTATTGCCTCAACGGAGATGTTAAGAGAATAGTCATGATTAGGACCAAACTTTAATATTTCTTCTTCAGAGAAGGAAAGCAATCTAGTAGAGGTCAAGGACCTAACTGTCACACCCCGCGTAATTATGGCGTCGACAATCACCAAAACTAAGTCCGACGTGAGTAAATAAAATACCATTATTAGCATGAGACATATATGAGACATATAAAATTAATCCATAAGATAAAAGAGAATCAATCCAAAAAGGTAAACCATCCAACTAGGAGATAAAAGATCTTTCTCCAAGCTAAACTCAAAATAAATCCAATCTCTTATTAATATGAAACTCACTAATCTCCAACTGAATCTAGTGACATAACTGAATAATACCCATACAACTTTAGAATCGAATGGCCCAATAAAAACCATAAGCTCTATCTCAAAGTAAAGGCGAAGAAATGTAAAACTAAACTAAATCAATAAGCATAAGGTAAAGCCATTCCAAGTGGACCTCCAAGAAATTATCCAAATAAATCTATGTAGCTTCTCCAAATTCTATTTACTGAAAAGTTAGTCAACGCACGAGGTCAGAGCCTCAAGCATGAATGCACACTGCTCCCCTCAAATATGGTTCTTAAACCCAGACAGTAGCATTATACTCAATAAATATCACAATAGAATATTTTAATTAAACGCAATAAATCACTGACTACACGCAGAGAGCCCCATTTCAAAAGAACACACCAATATGATTTTAAATTCCCAATTCCGGCGGAGTTAAGATTTTATTAATTAACCCAAATTACCAAATTTCTCAATTATTTCTGTTCTTACTTCAATAATTATTACGTATGGTGGTCCTCCCGTCGCGGGTGATAATTCACCAAAATTCATTATAGCGGTCCTCTCGTCACGGGTGATAGTTCAACAAATATGTCACACCTCCCCTTGCCAAAATGTTAGCTGAATCCGTTTAAACTGTCGATCCCCCGCAATTCGTTTAAACTGTCGGCCCCGACATATTAGGTCGCCACAAATTTTAATATCCGTTTTTATCTTTGGCATTAATTCTCAATTTCACAATTTATAAGTTACCTCACCCTTTTAATCTATATGAGATCCTCAAAATGCCCCTTAGTCCCATGCCTAAGGATCCCGAAGTTATCAATACGTCCTACCCTATGTATAAGATGAATTTTTAACATAAACCTCGTCCTAGTCTCATACCTAGACTAGCGTAACGACGGTAAAATGTCAAAAGTCAGTGCACTCCCGACATAATAAAGTTGTAAAAATCTACCCTCACTAGTTCCATACCTAGAACGCATCCTAAAATATAGGGAGAGAAAAAATACTGAACAACCCGTCATCACAATGGAAATTTAATAATACCCACAAGTCACATAAACAATCATAAATAAATCAATGTATAAAACTATGATAATAGTCCAATTCAATTAAATCTTAATTTAATTAACACATCGTCATAAATACCCAATTAATCCCATTTAAGTATTTTAAATTAAATTCACCGAGATTTCATCATTAATACCTCACATTTCCAATTTCATTATCTCTACACAATTTACATGAGTTATACGCCCCCAAATTCATTTAATTCAAAACTACGGTTTTTTCTCCATGCAACCTACACCAATAAAACCCAAAACCGACTCATAAATCCTACGTACCCAAGGGTTTTGAATATTATTCATATTAAAATATTTCGTAAAAATAGCCCCAAGTTTTATGTGTCCACTTTCTGTAATTAGATTGCTAATTAATTTTAATCAAAAACACATTATTAGGGTTTTAGGCGACACTTAAAACAAATAATCCTAAAGGAAAGGAATAGAGTATTCATTACTGAGATTAAATTGAAGAAAAAATGGTAGCACAGTTGGATTCTTCTCAAAAAATTAACAAAGAAGTGTTCTTGAACAAACTTGATAAAATCCCAATTAAGCCTTCCAAAACTTGTGACAAAAACTTGATTATGTTGGAGGTTGATGATTATGGTTGAGAGGAAAAATATTTAGAAGTGTTCACTAGAGAAAAACTTGTGAAAAACTGATTATGAGAAGTCTCCCTACGGATTATTAGTCTTATATACTAATTAGGAATCCTAATCCCGGTCTAATACTACAAATAAAATCATCGAACTACCTCAAATCTGGCATAGTCAATTTATCGACTCCCTAGTTCAATCGATCGATCGATCAGGTAAGCGGCCACTGCCATTCCCCTTCGTTTCATTCAATTTAACCAAAAATCAAATCTTCCACTAGTCACGGCCTAAATCCGTGACAAATATTTTTTCAGTTTTTTAAAGCTTAACTTAAAACTCTCACAAAAACATCATTTTAAATCCGATTTCGATTCCGTTTGAAATTATACTTTCCAAATAATAAAACCAATATAATTAATTAATAAAAATCTAAAGTTTTATTTTTCTCAAAAATTCCCATTTAATTAAATAAATCAATTATAAAAACACACGGTGTTACATACTTCCCCACTAGCGAAGAATTTCGTCCTCAAAATTAGACGAAGCATACACATCAATGCATAAATCTCGCAAAAAGAAAATAAGGCTCACATATGCCTACCCATAGAATGCCATAATTGGACGCCCCTACACTCAATCCTACGCCCACCTACCCCACAAATAATAAAATAAAATAATATATATATTTCCTATATTCATACGCATAACTATGAAAATAATGGCGTACCATGCGCTCACACAAATCCCCCACTCGATCCTATATTCGAAAGTCATCAAAATGATAACGTCCTCTCAACACCAAAAATCGATACATACGATACCTAACTTCTATAATATAATCTCAAAAAAAATTATCGTCTCCATAATCCGTTATAAGGATCCTCACATCAAGCTTACGAATTCTAAACTCAATGCCAACAACGTCCTTAACTCAAAACTTCACATCTCCACAAAACACATCTGACACGTATGCTAGAACCTCTACCGGAAGGAGTATGAATCAAAAAAAGGAATCAAAGGTCAACAGCTCAGAAGCTAAACAGACTCATAACCTACGAGACCTAAGACCATGCTCTGATACCATCTGCCACACCCCGCATAATTCTGGCATCGGCCGCCACCAAAACTAAGATGGACATGAGTAAATAAAATACCATTCTTAGCATGAGACAGATATGAGAGATATAAAATTAATCCATAAGATAAAAGATAATCAATCCCAAAAGGTAAACCATCCAACTACGCGATAAAAGATCCATCTCCATGATAAACTGAAAATAAATCCAATCTCTTATTAATATGAAGCTCACTAATCTCCAACTGAATCTAGTGGCATAACTGAATAATACCCATACAACATTGGAACCTAATGGCCCAATCAAAAGCATAAACTTTGTCTCAAAGTAAATCCGAAGGAATGAAAAACTAAAGTAAATCAATACGCATAAGGTAGAGCCACTCCAACTGGACCTCCAAGAAATTCTCCAAATAAATCTATGCATCTTCTCCAAATACTACTTCCTGAAAAGTTAGTTAACGCACAAGGTCAGAGACCCGAGCATGAATACACACTAATCCCCTCAAATAGGATTCGTGAACCCAGACAGTAACATATACGCAATAAATATCATAATTGAATATTTTTATTAAACGAATAAATTAAGGCGATAAATCACTAACTACTCACAGAGATCCCCATTTCAAAAGAACACACCGATATGATTTTAAATTCCCAAGTCCATCGGAGTTAAAATTTTATTAATTAACCCAAATTACCAAATATCTCAATTATTTGTGTTCTTACTTCAATAATTATTAGGTATGGCGGTCCTCCCGTAGCGTGTGACAATTCACCAAAATTCATTATAGCGGTCCTCCCTCCATGGGTGATAATTCACCAAATATGTCACACTTCCACCTGTCAAATTGTCAGCTGAATCCGTTTAAAATGTCGATCCCCCCACAATTTGACAAGGGTCTACACATGACACAACATAAATCATCCTCTAACCCGTTTAAACTATCGACCCCAACACATTATGTCGCCATAAATTTTAATACCCGTTTTTACTTAGGCATTAATTCTCAATTTCTCAATTTATAAGTTACCCCACCCTTTTAACCGATGTGAGATCCTCAAAACACCCCTTAGTCCCATGACTAAGGGTACCAAAGTTATCAATACGTCCTACCCTATGTATAGGATGCATTTCTAACATAAACCTCATCCTAGCCTCATGCCTGGACTAGCGTAATGACAACAAAATATCTAAAATAAGCGCACCCCCGACATAATAAAGTCGTAAAAATCTACCCTCACTAGTCCCATACCTAGAAGGTATCCTAAAATATAGGGAGAACAAAAATACCCAACAACCCGTCATCACAATGGCAATTTAATAATACCCACAAGTCGCATAAATAATCATAAATAAATTAACTTATAAAACTACGCATAATACTCCAATTAAATTCAATTTTAATTTAATTAACACATCGTCATTATTGATGTAAAAAATTATATTATATCTAATTAATCAATCACAGATAAAAACAAACAAGATAAAATATTTTAAAAGTGGTTCAGCCTTAAAGAAATGGCCTACGTCCACTGTTTTGTTAATGCTGACTATTTGGGAATTCTCGATTACAGGTTTTACCAAGAAATTCTAAGCCCCCGCTAATGAGGAGGTTACAATGTATTTATAGCATTGAGGTTGTACATGCGAGAGAATATTACATAGCTGTCCAATAGGCGTGTACATATATATGATAATAATCAGCATTTAATGTGCATTCAATCCTCTTAATTATTCAGTTATAAATGCTCCAAACGAGGTGCAGCTCGGACCGCCTGATCTGCTCGGACCGCCTAAGTAGCTTGGTATATATGAGTTGCTCGGTATAATAAAGTTCCTCGGAGAACACTTGCTGCTAGGAGCGCCTGAGTTGGTCGGGGAGGTTGAGTTCCTCAAAGTCAAGGTGTTGTTCAGAAATGTTTGGAAGTGCCATGTAGATTGACACGTGTCTCCACTTAACTGATTCACATCAGCAGACTAAATTTGGTATCAACATAAGCCCCCAATGTTTCACAGTTCGAGGTCGAGGAGTGTGGAACATTCTTCTCGAAATATGGCGGGATTAAATAGTCATCCTGAATTTTAGGAGTGTTTTCCTTGTATTTATTTTTCCTTTCACATTCATAGAATCAGACTTTTTGAATTTTTCCCACTGCTTTGGTCTCCGTGCCTTTTTTGTCCTTTTAGCCGCCGGTAGCGCAAACGTCTTTCTTTGTAATCATTATTTTTACCCCTTCCCATGGTAAGGTATTTAAGCGTTGTAGAAAATCCTATCATCTCTTACTTTTTCAAATCTGTATCTTTGATCTCTCCATTTCTTCTCCATCTTGTGCGTTCATTCCTTCCATCGTTCGTTATCAATTTATCTACCCTTCTTCTGTAAGATCTTCTTCCTTCTCTTTTATTTTCTTTGTTCATCATGGTTTACCTTATTGAGTCGCTTGATAAATTTCGTTCTGACTTTTCTATTCCTTCCTGGGTCATTTTGGAAGAGCTTTCTGAGCCTTCTGACTATTTTCGTTTGGCTGAGGGACATTGGTTCCCCAGTCTCTTTGTAGTTGAGTGTGGCTTTTCTTTTCCTCCAAACCCCTTGTGTTTGGAATTCTATCAATATTTTGACGTAGTACCTGCAAAAATAGCCCCCAATACATGGAGAATAGTTAATGAAGTCCATAGATTAAATCAAATTCATGGAACCCGTTTAGGAATTCTAGAAATTATGTTTTGCTATAGATGGGTTGTTAGTGATAGTACTTTTTATTTGAAAACTATGTTTTTAAATATGACTTTAGTTGTCAATCTCCTTGATACCAACAGGGATTACTTCGAGCATGGGGTCGTTATGAAAAATTCGCAACATGCTCTATTAACTGAAAATGACGTATATCAGGGTCCCAGATGCCCTCCCTATGGCAATGGGATAGGTTGTTTTTATTTTATTTAGTTTTTTGAAATCATGTTTTCTTTATATTCGATAAAATGCGTCACTGATATTTTTTATTTTTTGTTTATTTGCAGTTGACAGCAAAAGAAGGTCTCCAAAGGAGACATAAGTTAACTTAAAGCATCTAAAACTTATTTGGGGTTTGCATCATGCTGTTGCTGGTGAACATATCAGATCAAACTCGTACTTGTTGCAGTACAAGAGTTCTACCTCATCTTTCACTGCTCATCCAGTGATAAGTAACATAGAACTAGCACCAGTTTTTGAAGGTTCTTCTCCTGAATCGCATATTCCTCTTAGTGACAGAATGAATAGAAGAAGAGCTCCTGCCCTCTTCGATAAGTCTGTCTCTACTGCTGGAGAGGCAAAGAAAAGTAAGCAGGATGTCCCAGGAGAAGGGACAAGACAAATTGATGCACCTCCTCCAGCTGTTAAGAAGGTTACCGAGAAGCCTCCTGTGGCTCCAAGAAAGATTGCAACTGTTTCCCCTCTAAGTGAGGTTGTAGTTATATCACCGACCAAGACAACATCCTTGGTCGAGAATGTTCCTCCTCCCATGAGGAAGTTGAAGAAAAGTTCCTTGGATAAAGTGTCTGAATCCATTTTTCAGCCTCTAACTGCTGGAAGTGGTGTTCCCACTTTTGTTGCTCCGAGCTCTGCCATGAGCTCTATGGAGTCTTGGATTATCCCTAAAATCCAAGGTCTTGAAGACATTCTTTCCCGAGATAGGGTTACCACCTTGGCAGCTCAACATATTGCCTCAGTAAGTATTACTAATCTAAACTTTCACTTTTCAATATTATGTACTTGCGCTAACTTATAATTGTTTTTTTTTTCAGTTGGTAACTTGTTTAAATACCATTTTGAAAAAGGATGAAGCTATTAAAGCTTCGAGCTCCTCGTCAGGTGTAGAGGAAGCTCTTATAGGTCTGACACAGTCATTAAAGGATTCTCGTTAGAAGTATGACGAAGATAAAACTTCTTGGAAAAATCAATTAACAGCTGTTGAGCAAGAGAAAGGGAAAGTTGTGGAGGCCTCTCAGGAGTTGGAGAGGAAAATTAAAGAATGTGAGAAGAAGAATACTAAGCTTGAGGAAAAGCTCAAAAATGTTGGAGAGCTTGAGACCAAGCTTAAAGCTGCTGAAGAGCAGTTAGGCAAACTCCATGAAGCGGATCGCCAGAGGGAAGAGGAAGAAAAGAAATTAAAAGCTACCGAGGAGCTCATGACTGAGAGGGTTTCCTCAGAGAAGGCGAAGAGGAAACTCGCCGTTAAGAAGTCCTTCAGTGCTGGCTGGGACAAGGGTTGGAATAAGGGTTTGGCTACCATGATCTCAGAAATGGAGTATGGCAGCCTTAAATATTTCAGGGCCGATTGGGTGGCTTCTCTGAAAGAGATGAATGTTGATGAGAATTCAGAACTATTCTAGCAACACATTCTCGGCCCCCTACTACTCCCGGGGAAGAAGAAGAAGAAGAAGAAGAAGAAGATAAAGCTACTTCTGAGGAATCCTCTATGGTGATCGGAGATCAGATTCCTCATCCCGCTGTTGTTCACACCTCCTACGAGCAACTTCATCCAACCAGCATTTTGACCGAGCAACTTCCAACACCCTCCGAGCAACCTTCTATGCCTTATGATAAACCTACCTATTCGTCCCAACCTCCTGAGAAAGTTTTAGGATATAAGGAGAAGGTGTACCGTTGTTCGGACTTTTTCCCTTTGCTTTTTTGTTGAATGTAATTCTTAGCTATATACTTCTTTTATGATGTAATAAAATTTGAAGTTTTTGGTTGTACATCTTAACTCCCATTTTCTTGCTCTGCTTTTATTCTTCTTGCTCTGTCTGCATTTTATTGATTCTTTCTATCTTTTTTTTTTACTATTTTATGGCTAGAATGGAACTCTTGTCAGCCCATGATACGGAGCTGATGAAAAAATGTAACGACTACTTCAAGGTTGACCATGCTGACTTAAATGGATCTCGAATCGTCGATATCCTTGGTCTAGATACTTCAGAACGAGTAGTTGAAGCCTACCAGTATTTGAAATGTTTGCTCGACCGTGCAGTGGACAACAATGTAGCATATTATGATATGATTGAAGACCTCCAGGGTACCCTCAAGGAACTTCAACAACAGTACAAGGAGTCTACAACCCTTCTGCATCAGGGATATGAGAAGAAATATCAGCAACTAAGTGCTGATAAGGGATATGATAAGTTTATTACTGCTTATGATATAAAGGAAAGGACTTTGAAGACCGAAGTTGAAGAGCATAGGCAGATCGCCAATTTGTTAGAGCAGGAAAACAATAATTTGCGAGGAGAGATATCTCAGCTAAAATCTGCAGCCCCTACCTCAGGAGACTTGGTTCCTGTCAACGATGAAGGTTTTTCTTTCTTGGAGGTCGAAAATGCCAATCTGAGAGACGAATTGGAAACCTTGAAGAAAATTGGGCCTTATACCTATGCTCGCGGACGAGCAAGAGCTTCTCGGGGACGAGTAAGGGCTGCTCGTATTTCAATTGAGGAATAAAGAACTCAATCAGCCTTCGAGAATCAGGCCTTCCAGTTGATGGCAAAAAATCAGGCATTAGCTGAGATGTCTAAGAAGATTCAAAACTTCGATGAGCAACTAGCTACCCAAAATTCTATCTTAGAGAACAAAAAAAATTTGGTGAAGAATCTTCACGAGCAGTTAGAGAGGTTGACCAACCAATTCCATAAGCAACCTAGAGAATTCTGGATGGCTGGTTATAATGAAGCCCTTTATCACCTTGACGACCGGATCCAGCTATCGAACAACGAAGGGTACAATCAAGGATGGCTGAATGCCTTGGGTGTGCTGCAGTTAGAACAAAGTCACTACTTATGGGATTACTATGACCTAGGGTTGCTCGAGTTGCCAGTGCCACCCTTCAAACTTGATATGAGTTGGATTCCTGCTCGGGCCATTCCTCAATGCCTGATTTCAAAGTATCTCGATGACTACAGTCTTCACTCTAATTTTGAGATATCTCTGCCAGAGCACCTGCTTGATCTTCCTTCTGTGATGAATATTCGAATGTTGAAAGACATAAACTTCATAAACTCCCCCTATTCCTTAGATGATCCTCCTTACGAAATGGAACCTGTTTCAAAGGCAGAGGGAAAGAAACCCATAGAATAGGACTTTATGTAATGACTTCTCATATAATATGTATTTCATTTCTTAATGTATTTTGTTATGGACTTAATGAAAAACTTCTAGTTTTCTTTGCAATATTAATTGTCATTGTCTTTGGAAATATTTTGTAAGACATTTCTAATGAATGTGCATGTATATCTGTTGAAATATTTTGTAAGATATTTTGTGCTATTTTAAATTGTCGACAAACTAGAGTTGGTGAAAACTTATTGTTGATTATTCTGAATTGATCTGACGACCAAATAGAGTTGGTGATATTTTATTTCTCGATCAACTATGGTGGTAGTTTAAAATGCCATAAGTATCAAGAAATTTATCACTTTTTAATTTTAAGCCCTGAAATGACTTTCATTTGTTTAACTAACTGTTTTCGATCAACCGGAATTGGTGGTTTTTTGTTCCCGACCAACCCTAGTTGGTAGATTTTTATTCCCGACCAACCTTAGTTGGTAAATTTTTAATCTCGACCAACCTTAGTTGGTAAATTTTCTTCCCAACCAATCGTAGTTGGTATTTCTGGGAAATTTTTTATTCCCGACTAACTATAGTTGGTGGATTTTCTTATTCCCGACTAACTTATAGTTGGTGGATTTTCTTCCCAACCAACCGTAGTTGGTATTTCTGGAAATTTTTTATTCCCGACCAACTTATAGTTGGTGGATTTTCTTCCCAACCAACCGTAGTTGGTATTTCTGGAAATTTTTTATTCCCGACCAACTTATAGTTGGTGGATTTTATTCCCAACCAACCGTAGATGGTATTTCTGGAAATTTTTTTATTCCCAACCAACATATAGTTGGTGGATTTTCTTCCCAACCAACCGTAGTTGGTATTTCTGGGAAATTTTTTATTCCCGACCAACTTGATTTTCTTCCCAACCAACCGTAGTTTGTATTTCTGGAATTTTTTTATTCCCGACCAACTTATAGTTGGTGGATTTTCTTCCCAACCAACCGTAGTTGGTATTTTTGGGAAATTGTTTATTCCTGACCAACTTATAGTTGGTGGATTTTCTTCCCAACCAACCGTAGTTGGTATTTCTGGGTTTGATGCGTAGTGTGTAGCACTAATACTCCGAAAAATTTTCAATAAAAGGAGAGAATTGGGCGAAATATCCAAAACTTTATTCATATCGAAGAAAACTGCATTACATAGAAATTAAATTACTAATAATATTTGCGCAGATGCTCTGCGTTCCATGCATTCTTAAACCCCTCTCCTTCTAAGGTTTCGATTCTATATGTCCCTGGTCGAACAACCTCTGTTACTCTGTAGGGCCCATGCCAGTTAGCTTCCATTTTGTTGTTCTTTTGAATTACTTTCTTTAGCACATAATCTCCTTCTTTCAGGTCACATTTCTTTACTCTCTTGTTGTAAAACAGAGTTGTTCGTTGCTGGTATGCAGCGTTTCTAATTGCTGCTTCTTCTCTAACTTCCTCGAGCATATCCAAATCTAATCTTCTCATCAAGTCACTGATGGAAGAATTGAAATTTAGCACCCTATATGTTGGGAGACCCAGCTCGGCAGGTATAATAGCTTCACTTCCAAATGCCAGCATATATGGAGATTCTCATGTGGCTGCCCGTGGAGTAGTACGATAAGCCCATAGTATAGAATGCAGCTATTTGATCCAATTTGACTTTGCATGATTTAATCTTTTCTTCAAGCCATTCATCAACGTTCTGTTCGTCACTTCAGTTTGTCCATTTCTTTGAGGGTGGCCTGGTGCAGAGTCGGTTTTCAATATGTTTGACTGATGACAATATGCAGCGAACTCCTCGTTGTCAAATTATGTTCCATGGTCGGTGATGAATGCATGGGGAAGACCATATCTACAGATGATATTTTTCCAAATAAATTGGTACACCTTTTCGTACGTCATGTCAATATGAGGCTCGGCTTCCACCCACTTAGTAAAGTAATCCACTGCGATGACGAGATATTTAAATCTTCCTCTGGTCGTTGGAAGTGGCCCGACCAAGTCAATTCCCCACATGGCGAATGGCCAAGGTGAAGTAATGGGTGTCAAAAATGCTTGGGGAGTTCTTCGGATAGTGGACTAGCGTTGTCACATTTTTTGGCATAGTCTATGCAATCAGCCCTCATTGTAGGCCGATAGTATCCCTGCATCATTATCCTTTGCAGAAGTGTTCGTCCTGCTACATGGGCTCCACAAGACCCTTCATGGACTTCTTCGATCAAGTCTTTCACCTCGGTGGGATGTACACATCTCTGCAAGACAACTATAATTCCTCATCTATATAAAACACCATTGGTCAACACATAACGAGCAGCTTTAAACTTTAGTTTCTTCGCTGCGAGTTTATCAGTTGGCAAATACCCTTCTTCAATATATGCCCTGATAGGATCCATCCAAGATGGTCCTAAATCAAGGGTAATAAAGTTCATCATTAGATCTTCATCTATGCTTCGACTAGATAAGAATTCTATTGGGATTGTTCTTCATAACTCGGTGCATGTTGCTGAAGCTGATCAAGCTAAGGCATCTGCTCTGGCATTCTCTAAACTTGGTATTCTAATTATCAGCACTACCATCAGACTTGATAAAATATCCATCGCTTTTGCATAATACCTAATCATTAATTCTCCTTTGGCTGCGTATACCCCCAATATTTGATTCGTGATTAGTTGTGAATCACTGAATACGATGACCTACTCTGCCCCCATAGTTTTTGCTAAACTAAGGCCTGCAATTATAGCTTCATACTCAGCCTCATTATTAGAAGCCCTGAATTGGAAGCGCAAAGTATACTCCACATCAACCTCTTCTGGGCTGTTCAAAACAATCCATGCTCCACAACCTGCAGTACACGATAGGTACCTCATCTTCAAATTTTTTATCAGACCGAGTTCCTCGATGGAATATTTTCTTCTTCCTTTTATCCTTCTCTAGCACTTCTTGTTGCTCGTCTACCATCTTCTCTTTCTCGCCTACCACCTTAAGTTGATCGTGGTTTAAATTTGATGATCCTGTAACATTTACAGGTTGGTCGGTGTGCAATTTTTTCTCCTCGGAGGTATCAAGATAGGTGAACTCTGCTATAAAATCTTCTACTTCTTGCCCTTTTAGCGATGATCTAGGCACATAAACTATATCATATTCACCAAGTTCTACTGCCCAGTACATCAATCTCCCTGATTTTTATGGTTTATGAAGAGCTTGTCTCAATGGCATATCAGTATACACGACTATGGTATGAGCTTGGAAATACGGCCTCATTCTCCTACTCGCCTCGATCAATGCTAGTGCCAACTTTTCCACTCTTGGATATCTGATCTCTTATCCTCAGAAGGCTTTGCCAGTGTAATAGATTAGTTTTTGCACTCCATCTTCCATTCTTATTAATGCAGAGCTAACTGCGTTCTTTGACACTGCCAAATATAAATACAATCTTTCCCCCATCATTGGCCTGGATAATAGTGGAGGTGTTCCCAGATATTTCTTCCATTCTTGAAAAGCCTTCTCGCATTCTTCATTCCATTCAAACATTTTTCGGAGTGTTTTGAAGAATGGGAGGCATCTATCAGTTGCTCGTGATACAAATCTGTTAAGTGCTGCAACTTGCCCAGTGAGACTTTGTACTTCCTTCTTCGTTTTTGGAGATCGTAGTCCCAATAGGTCCTTGATTTTTTCTGGGTTTGCTTCGATTCCTCGTTGGTTGACAATATACCCGAGGAACATGCCTTCTCGTACTCCGAATATGCACTTGGTGGGATTCAAATTCATTTGATATTTATCTAGTTGATCAAAGGTCTGACCTAAGTAAATTAGATGGTCAGCTGCTCTCTTGCTTTTCATAAGCATATCATCAACATAAACTTCCGTATTGCAACTGATTTGTTCTGCAAACACCTTGTTCATCAGCCGCTGATATGTTGCACCTGCATTTTTCAAACCAAAATGCATAACATTATAACAATAAGTTCCCCTAAGGGTAATGAAAGAGGTACTCTCCCTATCTTCAGGTTTCATTTTAATTTGGTTGTAACCAGAATAAGCATCCATGAAGCTCAATAACTCATGTCCTGAGTTAGCATCCACTAATTGATCAATTCGGGGAAAAGGAAAATGATCTTTTGGGCATGCCTTATTAAGGTCAGTAAAGTATACACACATTCTTCACCATTACTACATTTGCCAACCACTCTAGATATTTGACATCGTCAATGAAGCAAGCTTTCTAGAGCTTTTTGACCTCCTCTTGTATGGCTTGGTTCTTCTCGGGGCTGAACACTCTTCTTCTCTGCTTCACTGGCTTGATCTCCTTATTCACATTGAGTTCGTGACATAAAAAAATTGGGTCTATTCATGGCATATCCTCATGACTCCAAGCAAAAGTTTATTTTCTGCTTTTTAGGAAAACTATCAATTCCTGTTTTAGTTAGGCATCTAACGACGAACCTATTTGAGTTGTTCCTTCCGGGTGCTCGTCATCCAAAATGATATTTTCAGTAGCTTCCACCACCTGACCTTTCACGAGCTGCGATTCATCTCTAGGATCCAATGTTTCAATTTCTGCACCTTCATCCACTTGGTAGGTCGTAGTCTTTTTCCTAGATTTCTCCAGTTCTTCTTGCTCGGCAGATGAGTAGTAACATTCCCGAGATACTTTTTGGTCACCCTTTACAACTCCTACTCCAAAATTAGTTGGAAACTTCCGACATTGATGTATAGTAGATGGTACTTCTTCGAACTTCTTCAAACCTACCCTTCCCATGATGATATTGTAAGCTGACTGGACATTCTTATCCATCACAAAGAAACGTACTCTTTCTGTTCGACAAGCAGTCCATGTATCGATGAACATATCCAACTTGATTGTCCCAAGTGGAAAGACTTTCTCGCCAGCAAACCCGAGGAGGGGCCTGTGATAAGGTTCCAATTGAGACAACATTAGATTTAGGCTATCTAAGCATGAGTAAAACATGATATCCACCGAGCTACCATTATCCACTAGTACTCTCGAGATTATTACTTCATTCATCCTCATTTTGATCACTAGTGGATCATCTTGAGGATATAACACACCTGCGAGGTCGTTTTTGGAGAAACCAATGACCAGTTTTTCTTTGTTCACCTTCCTCGGGCGATCATCCTCAGCTACATTTATTCGCTGAATGTATGAACAAGCTTGAGCCTCATTGAGGTAAGCTTTACTTTCCGCAGTAAGGTCCCAACCTCCTGCATCTCCACCTGTAATAATGTTATAATCAAATGATCCAACACGAATTGAAAATACCTCACGTTCTGGCTGTCTTGGTCTCTTGGGGAGATCGGGGTCATCTTCCGGATCATCTTCATGATCTCTTTTCTTGTTTTCTTCTACTCGACGAGGAGATCTAGACCTCTATCTTGCTCAGTCGTTGCTTTTTCTTTCATTTCTTTGATCAACATACTTGGCTAGCTTTTCTCGTCTGATGAGTGCTTCGATTTCATTCTGGAGAGCTATACAATTTTTGGTCGTGTGACCATGGTCTTTATGGAACTCACCATATTTGGCCTTATTCCTCTTGTCAGGATCTGACTTCATTTTCTCAGGCCAGTTTAGTTCCTCGTTATTCTTGATCTCCTCCAGGACATGTTTTATGTCTACTTTCAAAGGAGTATAATTTTCAAATTTCTTCAATATTTCCCATGATGGCTTTGCTTTTGACTGCTTGTCACCACCATTATTCTTATGTTCTTTCTTTTTAGCCTTATCAACCTCCAACTTGGTCTCTTTGGTGTCCATGTTCTTCTTTTCATCCATAGCCTCCTCGGCATTCACGATCTTGGCCGCTTTTGCCATTAGTTCTGACATGGTTCTGGGTGGATCTTTGGCCAAAGTATAGTATAATTTATTGGGCAACAGTCCACTCATCAAAGCAGTAATTGTTGTTTTTTCCTCGTAATCAATAACTTCGAGCTTCTCGTTATTGAAACGAGTTATGTAATCCCTGGTGCTCTCACCTGTTTTTTGTCTAACACTTAACAAATGTGCCACTCGTTTAACTGGTTTTTCTCCAAAGCAGAAATTTCCAATGAAGATCTCGGCCAGTTGAAAGAAAGTTGAAATCTTCCCCCGAGGAAGATTATTGTACCATATTTGTGCAGATCCGGTAAGAGTTCCTAAAAATTCCCTACATCTCATCTCGTATAGCACGGCATAGATGTCGGCAGCATCTTGGTATTGTTCTACATGAAGGACAGGGTCAATTTTTCCATCATATTTAGGGGTCACAACTGGTTCTTTGAACTTCGATGGTGTGGAAAAATCCACAATTGCCTGTATAAAAGGCGTCCCTTGGACAAAAGTTCTTTGTAGAGGATTCTTGGCCTTAACCATTTCCCCTAATTTATCCTCCAACCTTTGAATAGAGCCTTTCCATGCATCCTTTCCCTCCTCGGGCCTATTGATTCGAGCAATTGATCGTGTTGAAGTCGCTTCGTGGGATCTATCTTGTCGAGCAACTGGTTGTGATTGGGGAGAACCATCTCTTAGATCAGATGGTCGTCGAAAGTTTCTTGACACAGCCTTAGGAGTACTTTTATTCTTCTTAGGGCCCAATCGATCAAAAGGAGAGATCATACTTAATCCCTCCAATGCACTAGTCCTTTCTAGAGAGAGAGTTATCTATGGCTCGTACCGACGAAGTTCGACCCGGTTGATAAGAAAAATCATCAGATTTCTTAATGCGATATGAATCACTTTTCCTAATACGCGAAGAAACTAAATGGGTATTTCTTTGAACACTTCGTTATCCTGAATGGGTCGGTGCTCCTCCTTGGATAGTTTGCATGAGTTGTCGTATAGTCTCTTGCATAGTCGTCTGGCCTTGAGCCAAATTGGCCATAATTCCAGTCAGATCTTGGACATTTGGAGGAGCGGATGGATTCAGCGGGTTTCCAACATTTCGATTACTGGATTTAGGATTATCAGCCATTGGTGATAAATTGTTTTAGTGGAAAATGAGAATTTCAGTCGTTTCCCACAGACGCCGCCAATCTGTTGATGTAAAAAATTAGATTATATCTAATTAATCAATCACAGATAAAAACAAACAAGATAAAAGATTTTTAAAGTGGTTCAGCCTTAAAGAAATGGCCTACGTCCACTATTTTGTTATTGCTGACTATTTGGGAATTCTTGATTATAGGTTTTACCAAGAAATTCCGAGTCCCCCGCTAATGAGGAGGTTACAATGTATTTATAGCCTTGAGGCTGTATATGCGAGAGAATATTACATAGCTGTCCAATAGGCGTGTACATCTGTATCATAATCATCAACATTTAATGCGCATTCAATCCTCTTAATTATTCAGTTATAAATGCTCCGAACGAGGTGCATCTCGGACCGCCTAAGTAGCTTGGTATATATGAGTTGCTCGGTATAATAAAGTTCCTCGGAGAACACTTGCTGCTAGGAGCGCCTAAGTTGGTCGGGGAGGTTGAGTTCCTCGAAGTCAAGGTGTTGTTCAGAAATGTTTGGAAGTGCCATGTAGATGGACACGTGTCTCCACTTAACCGATTCACGTGAGCAGACTAAATTTGGTATCAACAGTCATAAACAAACAATTAATCCTATTTAATTATTTTAAATTAAATACACCGAGATTTCATCATTAACACCTCATATTTCCAATTTCATTATCTCTACACAATTTAAATGAGTTATACCCCCCCCCCCCAAATTTATTTAATTCAAAACTAGGGTTTTTTCTACACGCAACCTACACAAATAAAATCGAAAATCCACTTAAATCCTATGTGTCCAAGGGTTGTGAATATTATTCATATTAAAAGATTTCGTAATAACTGCCCTAAGTTTTATGTGTCCACTTTCTCTAATTAGATTGCTACTTAATTTTAATCAAAAACACATGATTAAGGGTTTAGGCGACACTTAAAACGCATAATACTAAAGGAAAGGAATAGAGTATTCATGCCTCAGATTAAATCGAAGAAAAACTGGTAGCACAGTCGGATTCCTCCCAAAAAATTAACAAAGAAGTTTTCTTGAACAAACTTGATTAAACCCAATTAAGCCTTCTAAAACTTTTGACAAAAACTGGATTATGTTGGAGGTTGATGATTATGGTTGAGAGGAAAAAATTTAGAAGAGTTCTCTAGAGAAAAACTTGTGAAAAAATGATTATGAGAAGTCCCCCTACGAATTATTAGTCTTGTATACTAATTAGGAATCCTAATCCCACTATAACATTACAAATAAAATCACTGAACCGCCTCAAATCTAGCATAGTCAATCGATCAATCTGGTATGCGGCCATTGTCATTCCCATTCATTTAATTCCATTTAATCAAAAATCAAATTTTCCATTAGTCACAGTCTAAATCCGTGACAAATGTTTTTCATTTTTTTAAAATCTAAACTTAAAACTCTCACAAAAACTTCATTTTAAATCCGATTTCGATTCTGTTTGAAATCCTACTTTCCAAATAATAAAACCAACATAATTAATTAGTTAAAATCCAAGAATCAAAAATTTTATTTTTATCAAAATTTCCCATTTAATTAAATAAATCAATTATAAAAACACGGGGTGTTCCACTAATTAGGTTCACGGCTTCTTCTGGAGTGGTGGAAAGAGGGTGTATGGGCCCAGTAAGTAATTTTATCAAAACATTTCAGTGTAGCTGGGAAGATACAAAAGTCCCCATAAGGTGATGTCGGCCTGAGTTTTCTTGAGTTGGCCAAGGATCTTGCTTTCCTCAGTGGTCATTTATGGCATGGGAAGTTTTTTGACAATTCCATTTCCTTTATGTATCCCTGCTGACCGAGGATTCGAACTCTGATGGTGTCTCCCAGATCTTGTTACATAGTTCACGAAGGAGGGGAAGAACAGAAACATCGTTTTCATCTATTTCGGGATGTTAGACCCTTTTGTTTGTTTATCCTAGAAGATCTTCAAAAGATATCATCCCACACACACTAATTACTGGGCTGACATTTTTTTAGCTTGGCTCTTCGTCTGAGCTATCAAACTTGTCCCTATATCTGGTGTCAATGATGTTATCTTGCTATGATAAGTCAGTGCGTTCCACAACCTCAACAATTTCTTCATATAGATCCATCCCACTCAATAGGAGGTGCATAAGTTAAGGGACCAACCGCCATTGTATCTTTAAGGCATCAAGTAACTCGGATATACTGCAAATCTCATTGGTTTATTGTAATAGGTATCCTATAATATATGCTACATTGTCTAAATTGACTTTGTCAACAGGTACCACCCAATTATCTGACTCTCAAACCCACTTTCGAGATTTCACGAACAGAGTGCTAAACTTCTGACAGTCAATGGTCATTTCGGAGGGAAATTTCATCCCAAACTCGAGAAGATGATTTAGTACTGCTAGAAGTTTCATATATTTCCTTTCGGATAGGGTACGAATGACAATACATAGTCTTGTGAGAATTAAAGGAGCTTGGTCGGCAAAACAGATAGGGTGTAGAAGAAAATATGGGGAGACTTTAAGGGGTTTGGGTGAAAATATGGGTATGATCAGTGCTTTACTGGGTATAATATGGATAGATAGGTTGAATTCTAGGTCATCTTCTAAGAAAATGGCATTTTTATGGTTTGGAAGTGGATTGTGAGTGGTGTTGGGCTTGGGATTAGCCGGTGGGGAGATGACACCTCGGTCAATTAAACCTTGGATTACATCCTAGATATGTAAGCATTGATCATTGGTATGGCCAGCAGTTTGATGAAAATCACAATGGGAGTCGGGTTTGAAATTTTTAGGAAGTGACTTTGGTAGTGGATGAGGGTCCAACGGTTTAATGAGGTTTCATCTCAACAAGTCTTGGAATACTTTAGAGAGGGAAGCATGAAGTTCAGCGTATTCCTTTCTAACTGGACTAACACAACTTTTTGTCACCCAAGAGGTAGAGGGTCGAGAGATGTTGTTGATGGTTGAAACTATAACACGCTTCTCATATTTTCTTAGAGTGAACTGTCCGGATACCTTCTTTGGCTCAGCTTCTGTCTTAGTAATACTTTCTTTAATCTCTATTCATGCTTCTCGGAGGGCTAAAAAATGTGGCTAGTATTTTACTCCCATCATCATTCAGATATGGGGTAAGAAGTTTTTCTTTATAATACTAGCTTGTTCCTCTTCAAAAGGCCAGTTGATCATAGTGGATGATTTTACCCTCCACCTTGCATGAAATTGCTAACAGTTTCTTCAGGGTTCTACTTGAGAATTTCTAGATCACAACGGGTAACCTTCAACTCCTTGTTGTATTTGTACTGCGACATGAATTCATGGGAAACATCCTCTCAACTGGTAATTCTAGATTCCTCAAGGGATAGAAACCAACGAAGAGCGTTCTTCGTCAAACTCTAATGGAACATTTGGGTCATTATTTCCTTGGAGGTACCTAGGGGAGTCAGATCGTATGTAGCTTTAGAGGTGAATAATTTGAGTACCGCTACCCCTAAACTTCTCAATGTTAGGCATCTTGAACTTTTTCGACAACCTTGTTTCTAGGTAGGGTTACATATGGTTGTAATCCATATAGTTCTTGAAGATTTGAACCTGGTCAAACTTCTTAGTTAATTACTTAAGGTCATACTTAACCTTGTTTAAATCTACTTCCTTCGGATCGATAGGCACTGGAAGGTTATACCCTGACTGGGCAAGATTCAGTATAGTGAGTTGAGATGATGGAGGCCCAATGACAGGAGGGGCACGTGTATCATGTTGATATTCTTTAAGGACCTAAACAGGAATAGGTGAGGGTTGACCCATATCATGAGGGAATAAGACCTCGGGCTCTTTAGGAATAGGAACTCGATTTCGTTACATCTCATGAACCTCCGTTTGAAGGTTGTTGATCTTGATGGTAAGTTGGACTATGAACGTCACCAAATCCGGATGCATATTCAATACTTGGTATACGTTCTCCATGGAGGGTTGGTGAAGGTAGATTTCTAACTTGGAGGAACTAGTAGGAGAACTAACGGAGCTCTGGGCCAGTTTGACGGAAGATCGAAGCCAATAGGGTACTAGGCAAAGGGTCTGGTATGCGATCGACCTGAGAAGGAAAATGATTCCAATTTATTTTTTATGAAAAAAGAAAATGAATAATTATTTTCATTGAAAAAGATTAAAATGTTTTTTACACCTTTTAGTAAGGGGAGGACAAAATATTTTTGGTATTTTTTTATAAAAGGAGGGAAAACATATTTTTAGTATTTTGATAAAAGAGGGGAAAAATATTTTTGGTATTTTGATAAAGAATGCGGGAAAATGAGAGAATAGCCTGAGCATGATTATTATTATGATTATGTTCTCACTTGTATTAGGTTTACCTAAATGCAAAAGAAATGTCAGACGGGACCCGAGCCTGGAGAATTAGGTTTGAAAAATATATAAAACATGGTTTGACTTGTTTCTATGCTCATGGATAGGTTCCCCTTTTTGAAAAAATACAAAATCGCACAAAACTTTAGGCGGCATGCCAACTCGAAATTTCGAAAGAGTTTCATGTAGTAATAAAGAAACTAAATATGAGTGCCCTAGGTTTGATGCCTATATGAGGGTATGAAGTTGTTAGGTTAGTGGAAACGTTCCCCTCTTTGGCATGAGTTCCATGATATACGTCTTGCTTTTGAGGGCAATCGGTATGTGTGGACAAGCCATTTGATATACCTGAGTGTACGTGAATTACCTCACTATATGCATCATGGGGATACTACATGTGAGAGAGAATTCGATATACTCGACGTACGTGAATGAGTTCCCTGCTATATACCTCTCGTCGTGAGTTCGGTCAAACGGTAGGATGCGGGGGGTACCGTTGGTTATACATTAAATGTACTAGGCCAATGGAAGATGAGAGTCATATTTCTTAGGCTAACTGCACATCGTTGGATCAGCGCCCATCACAAAGTGACCCCCCAGTACGGGATAATTTTTGGTTAATATAACAATGCTCATGGTGATGTAGTGTTCAGAAATGTATGAATCTTGATTAGTGTATTATGGAGAGAGTATTTTATTTGCATGATGAGCATTATACTAATAAGGAAGAATAAAAAGTAAATCTAGCATGTACCATAAAGATTACACTAAGCATGGATACGAGAGAGTGAGTAATGTGTGAATATCGATAAGTGAGTGTGTGGTAGTGAATATAAGCATAGATCAACTACAAGTGGTGTGTGAAAGGTATAAGTGAGCATGGATATATACAAGTGTGATAACTGGAGGTGTACGCCAGTGACACATAAGCATGGATATTCTAAGTGGTGTGCAATATGTAGATATAAGTGAACCTATATACAAGTGTCGGTAGTTTGAGGTGTCCTGTGACACCCCGCCTAATTAACCCTGGGTGATCAGTCCTAATATAAATTAGAACAGGTTTCTCAGTTGGTTCATTCTTAGCACCACTGTCGCCTTTTTAATTACTAACCACCAAAGTGAGAAAATTAGATTGATGCTAAGTTTTATCTTTCATTAATTTAATGAAATACTCATGCGGAAACAAAATAATTTAAACAATCACAATTAACTGAAATCAACCATTCACAATTTAAATAAACTGACCGAATAAACCATCGGCTCAAAACCAATAAAAATAAAGACAGATGATGATAAATCTCAACAAGTATGACATAAATACTCAATAAAGCTGTGAGAAACATGCTCGAGTAACTGATAGGAAATATATATTCTAGAAATGAAAAGAATGAGGCCCCAATCAAACTCCCGCAACATCCACATATGCTGCAGCAACGGATCCCTGGAATGAATCAAGTCTGGCATCCCTGTGGCTGGATATCTAAAAGGTTTTTTAAAATATTTATATCAACGGTTAGAACCCAAAACATTTGGAAAATATTTATCAAATCATTAACATGTAGTAATAAAATATGCATGAATGAGCTTCATATTTTAGTTAGTGCCGCACTCCCTTGAGGACAGACTCACCCCTCAACTAATGTGCACACCTAACGTCATATTTATATCCAACCTAGTCCTCTACCCAAAACTAGATACTTGATATAACTCTTGTCAACCTCCCTACTCAATCCCGAATATTTTAATGTACGACTTATAAGTTACTTATCGCCTTAACTTAGCTAATCGTCTTTCCTTGAAATCCATATAACATTTACTAGTTATATAATTAATACACTTTTCTCCATGTATATAAACTTCCCATATATAATTATTCACCCATTATGTACGTACAATTATCTTACAACCATCACACATATTGAATGTGAATATAACCCATATATAATTAATAAAATTCACAACATGTATTTAATTACCCGTATATAACTATTTATCCCATTATATACATAGAACCGTATTATGAAATTCACACATATGTTGAATATAAATATAACCCATCCTCCTAAGTAATAACTCACCGGATGTATTCTCTAAAGTGCTATCACACTAGGTGTACTCACATAACCTAGTTACCCCCCAAGTCAGAATCGATCACTAACTTGGACAAAAAAATAAACATAATGGAGGCGGTCATATTCCTTCCCTAAAAGTGAGATAAGCCCCTCACCCATATAACGGACGCCATGACCTGGGTATATACTCACCCTACTCCTCAAGCTAGGGGATTCACCCACATCGCAAAACCTCCTCCGATAGCACTAGATTATATATATTAATAATATCTAATCACTGATATTTATATTCACACACCATATATATATTATCGCACCTCGTATATATATAAATATAGAATATCTCGGCTTTACCGTATACTGAGTCCGTAACACTAGCCAATACTTAGCATCTCGAGTTTATGGTCCAACTCTGATTATTAATTAATTTGCACATTAATTAATTAAATTATTATTGGTGTCACCCAACAAATATATTCGGGCTCGCTCTCATGGCTCGAGAATAAAATAATACCCGAGTCTAAAACCCCGACTCCGAATTAATTAGCTTTCAATCTTAATTAATTGAATACCTTGGCATCGCTCAACCAATATACCCGGACTCTCCCACTCTATCCATATTTAATTATTTTGGAATATTTTTCCCCAAAAATTAACCATAGTGTGTCACACATAAATCCCTCCCAATCCAAATTACTTTCCCTTATAATTGTTAGGAAATTAAGTTCCATATTTATTTCTCACTAAATAATGTATGGAAATCGAATTTTAAATTAATTTCTCTTATATAACAAAACTGGTCGACTTGTTAAAAATCATGGACCATCGATCGATCGATCCCAGCCATTGATCAATCGATCGAACAATTCTTCATCTTGTCCAATGATGTTTCAACCATTAACGAATTTCTCCCAACTCCAACCTCTTCTGTGGTTTAACCCAAACGTATACAATGTTTTTAACACATGGGAACATGATTAGGACCTCCCCTAAAACCTCAAACATAACTTAATTCCCACAAATCTCTACTTATTAAAAAATTGGGAAATTTCTGAGCTTTCTTTGTTCAGTCCCAATTTCATCCATTTATCCCAATTTCGTTCATCAATCAAAGATAAATATCTACTCAAAATCACGTAACACAATAATTTCCTACACGAATTCTCCTTTCGGTTTTCTAATGACAAAAACCCCATTTTTGTACCCATTTATACCTAAATGATTTTTTGATTTCCACATCACACAAATATGAATTGAAAACATTAATAAATTCTACAACAAGTTAACCACTTTCCTTATGGGTTCGTAGGGTTAGATCCGAGTGTGAGATTCGCAAGGTTGATGATGAATCCCCCAAATTCGTCCCTAGTCTTGTCTCTAAAAGGGTCCCCAATGTACTCTAACTGCTCCCTATAGTTTTCTCTCAAAACTTAGGGTTTAGATTTGTGTTTTCTGCCGTTTCCCTTTGCTCCCAATTAGGTATTAAAGCTAAATCCCATTTTTAGCCTAATGGGCCAAGCCCAAGTGACCCAAATAGCCCCATATGGGCCAGTTATGCCTAAAAATGCCTTGTGACCCTACTACCCCCGGGTATACTTTTCTGACTATCTCGGCCCATACGGACTCAACCGTGCACTCAAAATCGACATCCAAATTAATTTATAAAAATCCTTATCTCACACCCAAATTAGTCTATACCGACTCCCGGCTGAGATAAATAAATGCCACATCACTAATACACGTTATGACGTAAATTAATTATTACTATTTACTTAGTAATTAAATTTCCCTAAATATTAACCGTTCACTCTCTGATTAATATTTAAATAAATATTACCATAATTAATTTAATTAAATTACTACACACAAGTAATTTAAAATTTTTGAATTAATTAAATATTACATGCACAGAAATACAGGGTGTTACATACTCCCCCCTACAAAGTAATTTCGTCCCCAAAATTTGGTCATTACTACGACGAATACTCTGGATACCGTTCTCACATATCCTCCTCCCGGTCCCACGTATACTCATTAATACAGTGATAACCCCACTCCACTACAGTCTAACTGGTGGTACTTATCTTAGACTGTAGCTTGCGCTTACATAGCTATTAGTCTGCCCTCTTATGAGGTGTCTTATTACAAGTCATTATCCTCTAGTGGAACGTGTCCAGAAATCTCAATCGCTCCTCCTGTATCACTACAGCTATGCCACATGGAATACATCCCGTATTCGGTGAAGATGTTTTGGCAAACCCAGTCGATAAGCTACCAGTCCCACCCGCTCAAAGATAGGGAAAGTACGAACATACCTCGATGCTAGCTCCCCTTTCTTACCGAACTTCATCACTCCTTTCATAGGAGACACCCGAACCAATACCCGGTTATAAATTTTTAACTCGATGGCCCCTGATAACATAGTGGCCCAAAAGATGAGCCTATACTACGATGGCTCCACTATCTCTCAGTTAGAAAATTCCCCTCCTATATGGGTGTCGATTTCCTTATTGCCAAAATGCGTGACTATCTTCCGGATAATTACCCGCATCATCCCTGATTAATCATGTCAGACTTGAAACTTTAACTCACGGTGAAGTACCCCTCCTTACGTCCCTGAACTATATGAAAGGATATAACTTATTTAATTCCCGTTGATGGACAATAACCCATCTCGGGTTCTAGTAGCTTGTTATTTCCCTACCTCTTATTTACCAAAGGTGGATAATGAAACTTTTCCCATAAAGTCTCCTAAGGTGTGACGCAGACCAAACCGTTATGAGGCATCACACGTAACTCTACATGTGGTAAATACTACTCCCGAATTACCCAAAAATATAAAAGGCACTATCCTCACTTCCCGTCTACCCATCGACTTATGGGCGACACGTTCAACCCAATATGTAACTCTGTACTGATCACCTCCTAATAGTTTACCAATCCGAGCATTATGTCCTATTCAACACCGATTCCCAAGCTCAAGAACTCTATTCCTTGTGCGGTTTTCGTCAGGCAGGAATCTATACCTTGTCTATGAGTAAAACAACTATAGGTATATGACTAAGTGATACTCTTTTCTATCTTCCCAAAAATGTGGGTTTCTCCCTTGCCTAGGGATATCTTATTACATAGGTCTCCCCCACCTTCCCACTCCCTGCGGTGGAGGTAGTTCTCCTTGATATACATATAGTAAGACCGTTTCCTTTCTCAAACGGATTTCAGTTCACTACACTTTTCCACTTATTCTTTGACTTCCCCGCAGGCGTACATTCAATATGTTTATTTACACATCCCTTTTTATTTAAGATGACTCTGAAATCACACTAACCAGGGCACCCATACACCCTATATCTCGTGCTTAACCGCACAAAAATTACCTTAATTAACTAGGGTGCCCATACACCCTGTCCCCGTGCCAACCACACAGAAGTTACCCGACTATTCTAGCCGTGACCCGTAGTATAACTTTCAACCCGTAGTCATATCACATACATGAATAAAAATTAGGGTACCCAACCTATGTACTAACGACCAAACATCTGACCACTTCCAATGTTGTGCTAAGTTTCATGCATGGGACGACTCGCAAAGCAAAATCCAAACAAGGACCCCCCCAATACACTACTATCTAACATTATCGGTCATTGAGATCTGTTAGACCCTCATTCCATATCACGTACCCCTAAATACTTGTCTCTTAACACAAAAGCATACACGCATACTATTATGTTACAAAAGACAATATAAAATTCCGCTCCCTTACTATCACTAGTTCTTGTGCAAAGTAAATCCCTATCTATCTCTCCTCGCTCAAAAAACAATTCTAACTGCCCTGAATCACTTCAGTATACATCCCTTCTTACCGGTAAAAATATAATAATACAAGACATTCTTATATGTCTATCGTACCACACAATACAAGCTAGATACACACACACACACACACACACACACACACACACACACACACACACACACATATATATATATATATATATGCTAGTCTCCCTCTCAGGTGACACCTAGCAGGAGTCATTTATAACCTGGTGTCATGAACACCAAAACTTACTATTACTATCCATAATAGTTCACACCCATTGCTAAACAATCCATACCCAGGAAAAATTATGCTTCCGTAAAACTCCTCAAAATGAGTAAATCTCATAAAATATATCCTCTCAATTTTCACACCTGCTCCCATCCAGATAAGACCAAAGAGAGCCCCGTTACCCCGTGGTAACCATATACTTAATAGTAACACTACTATACACCCACTAAACTCGTCCCCCATGCAAATATAGTGTTAACAAGAATATTGTGATCACTCGTGTCATAAAATTCACCCCATCAATCCGAGGATAAAACTCATACTTCCATTCACCTATCCACCGGTGACCCAAATTGTTCCTGGACATAATATTCCCATCCGATCGAACCAAAATTTCGTAATTGTTAGCCCTGCTGGGCATTCCACTTCTATCCCCAACCTCACTGTGGACATAATCAATTGTTGTGGTTCCACTTCCACACATAAGACACCTCTCTTTGTCAATCCCCTGCCTCTGGCCCAAATGGCCATGTTGAGGTTGTCCTTCTCGCATACTTGGTAGTCTTGACCCTAAGTGCTACCCCCGATGTCCCTTAGGCTTCCCTAGCCCTATGGGACTCGTTATTGGCCTCAATGATCCGGATCAAATCCACCATCAATAGGTAGAAATTTACTTAATTTAAAACGTCAAGATGGGTCCCTTACTAGATATACCCTTCCGTCATGCTTCACTAGCACCATTAAATCTCATTTTATTCTTAGGTTAAAATCTCTAACCTTATTGGCTCCTACATCTGAGAAGTGTTAATGTAAACTGACAAACAAAAGATATTGATGACCTCAACACTACTCATCCTAATCATATTTCCCATCCATTATTGTGTATTCTCACACGGTTCATTATCCATTTGCGTGTTTCTTTATCGTTCTTCATATCTCCTTCGTCGGTTATGAAGTTCTCTTATACAATTTATCGTCTCTCTCATGATCAGTTACAATCTTACCCATTTCATAAACTCTGAAATATCACTCGCATCCTCATTTGAATAGCGGATGGACGATCTTATGGTCACACCGTACCCAAAATTTCTCATTTGACTCCATATATTCTCCTTCATACATTGTGACTGACTCTCCTACCACTACTACACCGCTCCATTGGGCCAAAATTTTCATTCAAAATTTAGTCATGGGTGCCACCACACACCATCCTATGCAATTGTCTTTAGGTTATTTCCTCCCATCGACTTATCGCTATACTCTGTTACTCAATCCTTATAGATAGCCCTTCCAAAAGGGTCCTTCCACACTTTCCCCACCTTTTGCTAACTATGCTGGGTGAGACTGAAATTGTACCACCGTTATCTACAATAGTGCTTTGGGAGACTATGAGTCTCGGGTGATTATTCTATCCCCACTGGCTTGAACAACAATTAAGGTCATTTCTATCACGATCACCATTTCTAGAATACCCTATGTCTTCTGTTGAGCCTATCCTCTTGTAATTCTCTAATGGCCCTCGTCGGTCTCCCCAAAGAAGGTTTGGTATGCAAAGCCCAACCGAACTCGGGTAAAAATCACCTCGCTATAGTTGATAGTAGGAGAATGTAACTCGCATACGTAGAGGAATACAATAATCCTATCATAAGGATCTACATCAAAGAACGCTAAGCTGAAACATGATAAGCCGTACAGATCCTAAGGACACTATAACCTGATGCTCTGATACCATTAGTGACACCCCGCCTAATTAACCCCGGGTGATCAGTCCTAAATTAAATTAGAACAGGTTTTTCAGTTGGTTCATTCTTAGCATCACTGTCTCCTTTTCAATTATTAACCTCCTAAGTGAGAAAAATAGACTGGTGCCAAGTTTTATCTTTCATTAATTTAATGAAATACTCATGTAGAAACAAAATAATTTAAACAATCACAATTAACAGAAATCAATCGTTCACAATTTAAATAAACTGACCGAATAAACCATTGGCTCAAAACCAACAAAAGTAAAGACATATAATGATAAATCTCAACAAGTCTGACATAAATACGAAATAAATCCATGAGCAACATGCTCGAGTAACTGAACGGAAATTTCTATTCTATAAATGAAAAGAATGAGGCGCCTATAGAACTCCCGCAACATCCCCATATGTTGTAGCAACGGATCCCTGGAATGAGTCAAGTCTGGCGTCCTTGTGGATGGACACCTAAAAGGTTTTTAAAACTATTTATAGCAAGGGTTAGAACCCAAAACATTTGGAAAATATTTAGCAAATGATTAACTTGCAGTAATAAAATATGCATCAATACGCTTCATATTTTAGTTAGTGTCGCACTCTCTTGAGGACAGACTCACCCCTCAACTAATGTGCACACCAAACATCACATAGTCCTCTACCCCGAAACTAGATACTTGATATAAATTTTGTCAACCTCCCTACTCAATCCCGAGTATTTTAATGTACGACTTATAATTTACTTATCGCCTTAACTTAGTTAATCGCTTTCCTTAAAAGCCATATAGCATTTACTAGTTATATAATTAATACACTTTTCTCAATGTATATAAACTTCCCGTATATAATTATTCACCCATTACGTAGGTACAATTATCTTATAGCCATCACACATGTTGAATGTGAATATAACCCATATATAATTAATACAATTCACTACATGTATTTAATGACTCGTATATAACTATTTTTCCCATTATATACGTAGAACCATATTACAGCATTCACACTTATGTTGAATATAATTATAACCCATCCTTTCAAGTAATAACTCACCAGATGTATTCTCTAAACTGATATCATACTAGGTGTACTTGCATAACCTAGTTACCCCCAAGTCAGAATCGCTCACTAACTTGGCCAAAAACATAAACATAATGGAGGCGGTCATATTCCTTCCATGAAAGTGAGATAATCCCCTCATCCATATAACGGACGCTATAACCTGGGGTTATACTCACCCTACTCCTCAAGCGAGGGGATTCACCCACATCGCACGACCTCCTCCGATAGCACTAGAGTATATATATTCATAATATCTAATCACTGATATTTATATGCACACACCATATATATAATATCGCGCCCCGTATATATATAAATATAAAATATCCCGGCTATACCGTGCACTGAGTTCGTAACACAAGCCTATACTTAGCTTCTTGAGTTTATGGTCCAACTCTGATTATTAATTAATTTGCACATTAATTAATTAAATTATTATTAGTGTGACCCAACCAATATGTTCGGACTTGCTCTCATGGATCGAGAATAAAATAATACTCGAGTCTAAATCCCCGACTCCGAATTAATTAGCTTTCAATATTAATTAATTTAATACCTTGGCATCGGTCTACCAATATACCCGGACTCTCCCACTCGATCCGCATTTAATTATTTTGGAATATTTTCCCCCCAAAATTAACTATAGTGTGTCCCACATAAATCCCTCCCAATCCCAATTACTTTCCCTTATAATTGTTAGGAAATTATCACTACACCAAAATGGTCAAATTATCACCTTTCAGTCGATTACCCTTGTCAAGATCATTGACCGTGACAAAAAACACGCGTTTTATGTCACGGTCATTGACCTTGACACAACCGTGACAAAGAATTGTCACGGTCATTGACCGTGACAAGGCCGTGACAAATTTACTTGTCACGGTCAATGACCGTGACAATTATTTAAATACTTGTCACGGTCAATGACCTTGACACGACCGTGACAATGTTTGCAGCAAAAACCCTATCCCCCTTCTTTTCTCCCTACCGCCATTCCCTCCCTCTCTCTCTCTCTCTCTCTCGACGCTGCTCTCTCTCTCTACTTTCAGGTCGATTTTCTCTCTCTCTCTCTCTCTCTCTCTCTCTCTCTCTCTCTTCCATTTATATATATGTTTGTGTGTATATATATGTGTGTATGTGTGTATATATATGTAAATTAGAAAAGAAAATTATACTTGCAATGTGGTATTAATGGATCTTAAGTGTACCAAAGTTAATAATTGATACTTTGATAATGGGTGATCTCATCATATGAGAATAGAAATGTAATTTTTCTCTAGTATTGAGAAGCATAAGGGTGGATCGATGAATTTTGGAAATTGAAAGAAATCGAGTGGTAGTGTAAAATGATTTGTGAAAGTTTATACTGAATCCACACTTCACAATGTGTTGTTTGTGGAGGGGTTGAGCACTAATCATATTAGTATAAGTTAACTTTGTGATCATGACCTTTTAGCAATTTTTTCTAAGGGTGGGTGTTTGTGACGAAATGTGAAAATGGATAAGTTTTTAAGGGTGTGAGATCGAGGGAGAATAGATATGTTTTCACAAATGATGTGAAGTTTGTGTGTGATAGTGCAAAAATTGAAGCCATTGACTTATGTCTTACAAGATTGGGACACATCAACTATAGATATTTGGATAGATTATCTAGAAAGGAACGAGTTAGAGGTTTTACCTAAGTTAGGAAAACCAGATACCAAGTTTTGTGGAATATGTTAAAAAGGAAAAAAATGAAAAGTCCCCGCAAGAAACTAAATAAGATAAATTCTTCTAAGACTTTAGAGTTAGTACATATTGATCTTAAGGGTCCCTATAAACTAAGAGTTTAAGAGGCAAGTGATATTGTTTTGTGATTGTGGATGATTTCTTTAGGTTCACTTTTCTTGGAATTTTGAGGCAGAAGAATGACTCCTATGGTGTGATTGTTTAAATATGAAAGGAAATCCAAAATAAACAATCGCTCCCAAAAATATTGGATAACAATTTATTTTCATTCAAATTAAATAATTGATAATAGTTGGATAATAATTGATATTTTCATTCAAAATAAATATTTCATTCAAAAATATTGGATAATAATTGATATTTTCATTTAAATTGATAATAATTTTATTCATGAAATTAATTCAATTAGGTAAAACCCTAGATAATTTTTTTAACAGAATTTGATAATATTATATAAAGTTTAGTAAATTCACAAAATGTTGCCAATTGTATGTTTTTAGGAATATCATTAGTTACTTTCGTTCCCAACTATGTAGAATCCATACACATGCATGTTGTTGGAAAGTCTTAAATTTAATTCTCACTTTAATTTGTAGAATCTCTGTACTTGGTTGGATTTATCCCTTTATGATAATGAAATTTATGCTCCAATTATAATTATCTCATGTCATAATTTTATTGATAAACAATAAATGTAGTTGTCACGGTCGTGGTGGGGGGAGGGGGTGAGGTGGTGGGGGTGGGGTGTGTGTGTGTGTGTGCGTGTCGGGGGGAGGGGGGTGGGGGTGGGGTATGTGTATATGTGTGTGTATGGTGGTGTGTGGTGGGGGAGGGGGTAGTGGGGGTGGGGTGTGGTGGGGGACGGGGGTAGTGGGGGTGGGGTGGGGTGGGGGGAGGGGGCGGGGGCGGGGGTGGAATTTTCTAACTAAAAATATGATAATATTTTGTTATAATTTGTTAAAACTATGTAAACCTTAGTATGAATGCAAGGTTAGTGATAGTTAGAATTGTGTAAATGTTTGAAAAGTTCTAGAATTCATATGTTAAATTTAATTATATAAATATTTAAAATACCCCAATTGTCACGGTCATGGTGGGGGGAGGGGTGGGGGTGGGGTGTGTGTGTGTGTGCGTAGGTGTGTGCATGTGTGCATGGCGGGGGGAGGGGGGGGGGGCAAGGGGTGTGGTGGGGGTGGGGGTGGGGTGTGGAGGGGCAATTTTAACAATTGTATATCTTTAATTAAGAAATTGTATATCTTTAATTGTAATTTTAATTGTATAGTTTTAGATGAAAGTAAATTAATAATTGGTGCCAATTTCATATGAAAGTAGGATTGTCCCTCATTGTAAATTAGTAAATTAATAATTGTATACTTTAATTGTTAGCTTAATTGATGAAATGTTGGGTTAGTTAGTTTTAAAAGTGGCATGACGTGTGCGTGTGTGTGGTAGGGGTGGGGTAGGGGTGTGTGTATGTGTACTAATAACATTTTTTTTATCTGTACTAATAACATTTTTTTACAGCAAAAATGTGCAAAAATGTCTCCTTCAGATATTAAGGCGAAGATGATGATGCTGTTTACGATGATGTCGTCTGGCCTCGGTGGTAGCGGAGGCAACGAGGGCTCCTCCGCCCCTAGGCTCCCCAAATATGGAAAATTTGGGATTACCATCGAGAACAAGTCGGAGCTATTAGCGAGATCCCTCGAGCTGCTAAAGACGGTCATCGGCCCGGGGTTTATGAGTTGGAAGGAGGTGCCATATGAGCTCAAGTTAGCTGTTTGGGCGGCACTACAGGTAATTTATTTATATTTATATTTATATGAATATTTCAATTTCAATTTCAATTTCATATTTATATTTATATTTATATTTATATTTATATTTATATTTATATTTATATTTATATTTATATTTATATTTATATTTATATTTATATTTATATTTATATTTATTCGCAACTAACATTGTATTTGTTGGACAGGAACAATTCAACTTGGATCCAAAGCTACGCGATTCCGTCTTGGAGCAGTTGAGGGAGCAACACAAGACGTGGAAGAAAAATATGCGGACACGGTACTTTGGGAAAACACGAGAGTCCATTATACAATGGCGTAGATCCGTCCTGCCCAAGGAGCCGATCTCATTGGCACAATGGCAAAAGTTCATTGACAATGAGATCGAGGATCGACAATTGGCATCTCGCCAATCGGGGAGGGAAAATCGGGCAAAAAAAACGGACTTGCACTACTCCGGCCGGACCTCTTACGCCGAGGTGGAGCATAGGATGCAGGTAAGATTTAATTTATCTATAACTATAGAAATATATTATTCTTCATTATTTTACTTTGCGGGGCCGATACTAATTTTACTTTACGTTATTTTATTTCAGGGGGTAGGGAGTGGGCCAGGGGGTAAGCCACATAGGCTCAATACTTATGTGGCTCTTCGGACGAAGAAGGGGAAGGACAAGGAGGTGTCCCCGAGCGTCACGGCCACGATTGTAAGTAATTCTACAGTTTAATTTTTGTTAATTACGTTATAATTTTTTAGTTTACTTATTTTACTAATCAGTGCTTTTTGTCGTTTCAGGCAAAACTTAAGGAAGTGCATGAGTCGCAGTCTGATGCCGACAAGGCATCTTTATCCACAGACGCACTCAGCCAAGTGCTTGGCTCTGATCGCAAGGGGAGGACAAGGGGAGTGAGCTCGCGGGTGGCCAAATCTAGGATCATCGAATTGGAGATGAGCAACACCGGGTTGGCTCGAACGGTGGATTCACACAACGCGAAGCTGTCCCGTTTGGAGGCGACGGTCCAAGATATGTATGCATTAATGAAGCGTACGTTGGGCGGAGACCGTAAAGGGAAAGGGAAAGGTAAGGAGAAGGTGGTGGAGGAGGAGGTGAGGGAGGATGAGGCGCATGATGACGAGGATGTGGACCTCGCTGCTTCATCACCGACACGTTCGTACTTCGATGATCCACTTCCCTATTTGGCGCCCTTTAACAGACCATTGTCGACACTTGGTTGGCCGAGCGTGTTCATATTGGACGTATTTGATGGCCAGCGAATAGGGCGGGGGTTGAGGGACCCGAATATCGTCGAGGGTGGAATAGTCCATGGACGTGTGCTTCAAGAGATGGAGTCCAGGGTGCTCGTCACGCATGTCATACCCGGGAAGGAGAACTCCCTATTGTGGTTGCGCGAACAATGCGGCACGACGTATATTAGTGGGTGCGTCAATTCGTATGTCGTGTGGCCTACTCACCTCCTCAGTTTTACCCAAGACATGTAGTAACATTATTTTTAAGTTTGTCCATTTTAATTATATTTGGATTATATCCTCATGTATATTATTTCTATTTTGAATATTTGGATTATATCGCCATGAATATATATTTGCATTATCTTTAGTTTGTTTGGATATATGATGTTTGGAACAGGTACAACGTTACTATAACAGGTACAAATATACTGCTGGGCAGTGGCAGTGGCCATACTGCCCAGCAGATTTTTTTTAAACTCTGCCCAGAATTGTCACGGTCAATGGCCGTGACAACTTTTTTAAGAAGGGTCATGGCTTTGTCACGATTTATAACCGTGACAAACGTGTCACGGTCATTGACCGCGACACGACAGTGACACGATCGTGACAAAAAAATTTGTCTCGCCTCGAAATGTCACGGTCATTGACCTTGACAAGTTGGATTTGTCAAGGTCAATGACCTTGACAAATGGGCAGATTTGGTGTAGTGTATATTCCATATTTATTTCTCACTAAATACTATATGGGAATCAAATTTTAAATTAATTTCTCTAGTATAACAAAACTGGCCGACCTGTCAAAAATCCTGGACCATCGATCGATCGATCGATCCCATCCATCGATCGATCGATCGAACGTGTCTTCATATTCTCCAACGCGGTTTCAGCCATTAACAAATTTCTCCCAACTCCAACCTCATATATGGTTCAACCCAAATTTAGACAACATTTTTAACACATGGAAACATGATTAGGACCTCCCCTAAAACCTCAAACATAACTTAATTCCCACAAATCTCTACTTATTCAAAAATTGGGAAATTTTCGGGCTTTCTTTCTTCAGTCCCAATTTCATCCATTTATCCCAATTTTTTTCATCAATCAAAGTTAACTATGTACTCAGAATCATGTAACACGATAATTTCCTACACTAATTCTCCTTTTGGTTTTTCAATTACAA
Organism: Sambucus nigra; assembly: GCA_949130495.1. Classification (NCBI taxonomy): domain Eukaryota; kingdom Viridiplantae; phylum Streptophyta; class Magnoliopsida; order Dipsacales; family Adoxaceae; genus Sambucus; species Sambucus nigra. Next base: position 299,374,592 of record OX422207.1, on the reverse strand, counting down.
AAACGCCACTTTTGTACCCGTTTGTACCCAAAACTAATTTTTGATTTCCACATCACACAAATATGAATTGAAAACATAAATAAATGCTACAGGAGTTAACCACTTTCCTTATGGGTTCTTAGGGTCTGATCCGAGGGTGAGATTCGCAAGGTTGATGATGAATCCCCCAAATTCGTCCCTAGTCTTGTCTCCAAAAGGGTCCCCAATGCACTCTAACTGCTCCCTATATTTTTCTCTCAAAACTTAGGATTTAGATTTTTGTTTTCTGCCGTTTCCCTTTTCTACCAATTCGGTATTAATGTTAAATCCCATTTTTATCCTAATGGGCCAAGCCCAAGTGAATCAAATAGCCCCGTGTGGGCCCAGTTATGCCTAAAAATACCCCATGGACCGTTTACTACCCCCGGGTACACTTTTCCGACTATCTCGACCCATCTGAACTCAACCATGCACTCAAAATCGGCATCCAAATTAATTTATAAAATTCCTTATCTCACACCCAAATTAGTCTATACTGACTCCCGACTGAGATAAATAAATGCCATGTCACTAATACACGTTATGATGTAAATAAATTATTACTATTCACTTAGTAATTAAATTTCCCTAAATATTAACCATTCACTCTCCGATTAATATTTAACTAAATATTATCATAATTAATTCAATTCAATTACGACAGACAAGTAATTTAAAATTCCCGAATTAATTAAATATTACATGCACAGAAATACGGGGTGTTACATATACATGGAGAGAATTTACAAGTATGTGAAGTGAAAATTGAGTGAGAGGTATATATATACAAGAAGTAATAGAGGAGAAAAAGGGAACATACAAGTAGGTGCTATGCACATAAGAAGAAAATGATAACACCCATGCAAATAGAGTCTATCCCTCTTAATTAAGTACTTTCCTAGTGGAGTCGCCACTGTGTCCATCCCTCCCCATCTTTCGAGTTTTCCTTCTCTCCTTGACCATCTTGGGGGTCGACGCTCAAGAGTGCAGTGGAGAGAGAGAGAGGGAAGGGTCTCTCTCCATTTCTAGGAACCCTTCGACCGTCGTCGATGTGGGTTGATATAAAGAGATAGAGTCGCAGTCCTATTTTGCACAAAACATGAAAAAGAACATGTTTTCGCCTTTAGAGAACGACATTAAATTTAAATTGATGCTTGCGAAACCAATTAGATCAGAGGTTCAGGGGTAAGTTATGGGATGGGAAGGTGTTAGTCACCCATCCCGCACTTTTCGATCTCTCATGGGTTTATGTTACCATATTTCTTAATTTCTTCGTGAAGTGTGTGTGCATGTATATATAAGTGGAGATCGGAATCGCACGACTCGCTTCATGGAAAATAGGGAGTGATGTCATCCATAGGAATGTTCCTGAAATAATAATTAAAAATATGATGTGTTCACTTATCAAAATATTTATCATCATAATGAAACGATAATATGTGTTAGAGAAGATGAAAATACGAATCAAAAGTATGATATATATGAATAATGTATGGATAAAGAGGAAAATAGGACTCGAGTCTCGGGTTTTAGCCTGAAACTCCTACGTAGCCTATGAATGCATCAAAGTCCATGTATTTCGCATCCGATATGAGGGTGGGGTTTATCCCATAAATTCAAACGGTGATTTTATTATATGTGTGTGTAAGAAAAAATGTTTTTAAGCTTTGATAAAATGTGGTGAAAAATCTCGCTAGATTTATAGGTGTAACCCTTTTTTCTTGTTTTGGGTTTTTTTATAGAAATTATATTATGTGCAATATTACTAATAAAGGATTAAAGATTAATATGTGTATGATCTAAAGTAAAAGAAAAATTAAGAACTTATATAACTAATGCAAAACCAAAGAAATTTAAAGAGAGAGAAGAATGTTTGGACCTTCTTTGGAGACTTGGAGATTGATAATGATTGATGATGACCTTCCTTGAAAGTGAGTGAATAATGTAGAAGGGTTTTTACTAAATTGGGTGTGAAAGTAATGGAAATGAAAGGTGTAGAAAGGTTTTTAACAAGGAAACATCGTTGACTTAAGAAGAATGTTACTAGGATCACTAAAATGAATGTTTTTAAGGCGCTTCTCAATGTGAGCTCATGATATCCTATATAGGTTTAGGAAACTACCGATCGGCATTATACTTGCCCTGCCTATCAACAAGTAACCCTATGCACACTGCCAATAGGCAAGAAAATGGACTTACTAATTGGCAGTCTTGTGCAAATTTTTCAAAAAGACGGTCATAAAATGCAATCCGTAAGTCTAACTCAAGCACGGGGCATACTGTTTGAAAGATTATTCAAATAAATTTGAGAATCCTTGGGTTTCTCCTGGGTCTAAGATTTGATTTTATATCTAATGGGGCTCAGAAGAACCCATCGGTTTTTTGGACTGGAGATCGTTGGACGATAATGGATCATTCATCCAAATTGTAAGTTCAAATCGAGCACGAGGTGGACTGTTGGAAATGTTATTCTAGTCACTTCAATGTTCCGAGGGGATTCTCTCAGTTCGAAGAGCTTACTTTGGTCAAACGAGGCTCAGAATCTCCCAATGACCCTTTTGAGTAAAGTGGGTCGTTCATCTGTACCATAAGGTTGGTTCGCGCATGGGGTAGACCATTGCAAAGGGTATTCAGTTCCCTTCGAATATTCATTGATTCTTATTCGAGCTAAAGAGTTGACTTCAATTAAATGGAGATCAGTTTTTGAGGGAAAACAGATTGTTCGGCTGAACCTTTATACCGTTTCGCACAGGGGGTGGACCGCTAGAAAGGGGTTTTAGTTTCTTTCAAAGATTCATAGATCTTTCTCTCTGACGATGAAGTTGATTGGTGTCAAAATGGAGCCCGAGAGCGCTCGGTGTTCTCCAGATTAGTTTTCGATAGTCAAATGGTTCATTCGTCTGAACCATTATGCCGATTCGCTCATGGGGCTAACCATTGGAAAGGGAATTCAGAGCCCATGGAATATTCATTGAGCTTTCACTCTTAAGATGAAGTTGACCAGAGTCAAATGAGCTCGAGAGCACACGATGGCATTTAGATCGGTACTCGAAGTATGACCTAGGGTTTGTGGTAAACAGGGAGGTTCTAGGGACTTAAGGAGGGACATGGGGGGTCCTAGAATGTGATGTCTACAATGGCCAAGAGAAATCATTCTTACCTCAACTTCTATCTCCCATGGGTTTCTTCGATAGCTCAAAATCATCCTCATAATCATCGATATAATCCCGTTTCTTGTCATCTTTTGCTCTGCAAGGTGAGTTGGACCTCCTTCTGGTGTCCCGACCACTAACCTAATTAATAAATTTAGTCATTTTCCCTCTACGGATGATATTTTCCACTTCATTCTTTAGATCGATGCATTTTCCAGTGGTATGCTCGTGATCTCTGTGAAAATCATAATATTTGTATTTATCCCTCCTGTTGGGATGCAACTTCAGTTTCCTAGGCCAGTTTAACTCTTATTTTCCCCTAATCACTTCAAGTATGTGATGGACACCTTTGGTGAGTGGGAGTATATTCATCATACTTCTTAATTTTATCAACTTCTTTTCTTTCTTATCCTTCTTGGTTGAATTCTTTTGGCTTTCAGTCTTCAACTCCAGAGCTCCTTTAGTATCCATTGCTTCCTCGACATTCATAATCTTCCCAGCATTGGACATCAATTTCATCATGGTCTTGGGAGGATTTTTTTCTAACTCATAGTACAGGTTCTTGGCGATCAATCTACTCGTGAGTGATACAATGGAAGTCTTCTCTTTATAATCAACCACTTATAATTTTTCATTATTTAAGCGAGTGATGTACTCCCAAGTAGTTTCTGCAGGTTTTTTATGAACGATTAAGAGATGTGAAACACTCTTTATCGGTTTGGCTCCAAAATAAAAGTTATCGATAAACAACTCGGCCAATTGAAGGAAGTTAGAAAATTTTCCTTTTGGTAGGTTATTGTATTATATCTGGGTTGAGCCTATAAATGAAGTTGTTAATTCTCGGCAACGCATCTCATCGGGTTCAGAGTATATGTCAGCAATGACCTGCTATTAATCAATATAGAGGACCAGAGCAGTCTTCCGATCATACTTAGGAGTAACAACTGGTGGCCTGAATTTAGAAGGTGCGGGATAATGTACAATAGCTTGGATAACATGAGATCCATTTACAAAACTCCTCTATAAAGGGTTCTTAGTTTTAGCCATTTTTCCCAATCGATCTTCCAATTGCTACATGAATCCTTTTTAGAAATGCTCTTTTGGTTTAAACTTGATTGAGGTAGCTTTGGTGTCTTTATTGTGCACATGTGCTGAGCTCTCTGTATGGAAAGTTTGCTCGACATGCACAGAGTCTCTTATGTTAGACTTAGACCTAACGAATCCTTATCTATGATCGCAAGATTGATCGGTCTCCCTGTAATATCTTCTGGTTTCTCTGGGCCCTAGATGATCAAAGGCAGATGCCTGATTTAAGCATTTCAACACACTTAACCTTTTAGAGGAGAATGACCAACCATCATTATAATTCATTGATCAGATTGATGACATTGGCCTCGAACGATAATATCTATCATGAGAAGATCTTGAATGACTACTTCTCTCATTTCTGGTATATGAAGGTGGCATATTCCTCCGGGATGGCTCGGTAGTGGACTTGTCTTACAACATACGAGATAATTGCAAAACTGAATCTTGCGTAGCTTCCTGCCCTTTAGCAAGGTTAAGTAAAATTCCATAAAGATCTGACACACTAGGAGCAGTAGACAAAATAACAACATTGCCTTCATTCCTAAGTTTATTTATGGGTCAGACATTTCTCTAAGGGAAAAGAAATGAAACAAGTGGTCAAAAACATTGACAGATAAATGTTCCCACATACAGCGCCAATCTGTTGATGTCTAAAAATGGAGTGTGTCTAAATTTATAATCATAGATAAAATAAAGATAACCAACCAAGACAAACACACAATAAATAAGATTTTTAAAGCGGTTCAACTATGAGAAAAACCTACGTCCATTATTTTTAGTATTTCTGGTGGTTACAATAACTCAAAGTTGAGTATGTTAGTGCCAAATTAAAACATCCCTTTGGTCTAAGGGAGATTATGTATTTATAGTGGATAGGAACCCAAGAGATGGAATGCCTTTATATATTCAGGCATTTACATTTGTATGCAATAAATAAAACTGTTGATATTCACAGGTACGTGTACAAAATCTATTAGTTATTCCACTTGAGTGACTCTTGTTATTCTTAATGGTTCGTATTCTTGAATTTGGTCAACCTATTGGCTCATCAAGTGTCTCTAGTCCCAGCTAAGAAAAAATATACTGTGAGGATAGCCACGTTGGAGGACATGTGTCCATCTCTAATTGATTCACGTAGATGAATAATTTTTACATATAACATATATAGTTGAATAATTGTGGTGGATCTAGGCACAAAAGAGGATCTTAGTGGAGGGTGTGAAAAATGTTGTTGAGGAGCTCAAGTGGCTTTCTTAATCTGTAGTTATTAAGGCTTGGTGAAGTTGATTAGTATATGGGATTAGTAGTATAGTTATATGCGACTTACATTTATTTTCTGCCCAGCTCTTTCGAACACTAACCCTAATATTTCTGGAGATCCATACAAGACATTATTCATAGCGAGGCTTGTGAGTAACCTTGCCCTGTTGTTGAATTCTTTTCAAATTATTGTTTCATATGCTTTTTTAGGTAATTGATTTGTTCTACTGTCTGTTTTCATAACTATAAAACAACTGAGAGAAGAATCAAGAGTGAGTTTGAGGCATATGGGTCAATTAAACGGGTAGGTATTTATAGATTATCCAACAACATATTCAGTTATTGCCTTTTGGTTTTGTTAGAGGTTTACATTTATAGTGGTTGTGGTGTCCTTTTTTCCAATCATCAAGTAAAAAAATTTCATTATTTTACCACATATTTTCTTTATTCTTCAACTACTTGGATTTGACTTGTAAGAAAATCCCATTTAAATATGAATTTTTGTTCGATATTTTATTAACAGGTCATTTTCACTCCCTACTATTTTTATTTGGATTTTTTTTTTCAATTTCACCCCCACTTTGTTTTTGAAAATTTGAGATAAACCCCAAAAATGTTATTAAACTGCACGAAGTGTGAGATTTAGCAATAATTTTGTTAGTGTATCACAAATCATTGAAAAGATGAGGATGTAATATAAAGTGAACATGAGTGAAGGTGGAAGTCAAATCATCCTTAAATCCTTAATCAATCATTATATTATTATTATTATTATTATTATTATTATTATTATTATTATTATTATTGTTATTATTATTATTATCGTTATTACCACGCAGATATACCTTAGGTCATATTTTATTATTGTATTATTTGAAGTACAATTGACAACATGCATAACATAATATATTTCTATTAAGTTGTCTTGATACTTTATATATATATATATATATATACAAAAAGTCTCATGTAAGGACTCTTTATGGTGCAGACCCCGTGGTACATATCATTTTTTTAAATAGTAAAAAAATGAATTTTTTGATGAAACTTCATGGATGTGATCTTCTCGATGAGAAGATCATTTCTAATTTTTTAATAAAAAATTGAATAAAAAAATCGTTGAGATGAGGTGATATGTTAAAAAATTGTATAAATATGTATTTTCGACTGTTAAAATTTTGGTTATCCACTCCACTTCATTGATTGAATTTTTTTATAAAACTTCATGGATATGATCTTCTCACTGTCAAAATCATATCCATAAAGTTTCATAAAAAAATCACAAAAAGTGGATGAGATGATCGTCAAAATTTCAACGGTCGAAATGCATATTGATACATTTTTTTACACAACACCTCATCTAAACATTTTTTTTATTGAATTTTTTGATGAAAAAAATTAGAGATGATCTTCTCACCGTGGAGATCATATCCATGAAGTTTCATCACAAAATTCATTTTTTTGACTATTTTAAAAAAATTGGTATGTACCGGGGTCTACACAATAAAAAAGACCTTACAGGAGGGGGCACTCAGAGAGAACGACTTTTACACATACCAACTATACATACAGCTGGCGCAATCTATTTTTTTTTAATATTAAAAAAATTATTTTTCAACTGAGTTTCTTTATAAAATTTTAAACATTTCAAGGGATACATATAAAGACAATCATCTCAAAATAATTTTTTTTTCTAATTTAAAAAACTGGTCAAACTTTTGAAGGAAACTCAGTCGAAAAATATTTTTTTTACTATTTTACAAAAATTGACATATATATCTTGTATGTATATTTGGTATGTACCGAAGCCTGTCTCTGTGTGTGTGTGTGTGTGTGTATAAACACACACACACTAGCATAATGCTCGTGCCTGAAGGCACGGTGAAAATTTCCAAAGTACGTAATCGTAAAACCGCGAAAAAAATCTCCAAAGTACATGTTTGCAAAACGACAACAATATTGTTCCCTAACAAAACAAAGCGTAATTTAAAAAAAAAATTGACTACAATCTCCTTTGTTTATAGGACTATCCATCCTGCTTAACAAATAACAAATAACAATAGTCCAACAACAAAAAAATGACATGATGCAAAACAAAAAAATATTGTTAGTCAAAAATTATATAAACCATGCTAATTCGTATAGCTCAGATCGATGTCTAGAATATGCATTCTTGAATTATCTAAACACCTATATAAAGCACATTAAAATATTATCATATCAGACACCCGGTATTCTTCCATATTTTCAAGCAATTTGTCCCTCAATTGCAAGAGCTCGCTGGCATTGAACAATATAAATCAACCCTAAAAAATATAAACAGAAATGTCAGGAAGGGAAGAAATGAAATTTCATCATCTGTTGGTTGACAGGAGCACCACCAAACACCAAATATTGAGAAATTAAAAAAATAAAGAAATGTTAATAATAGATACCAAAATTAAATAAATGTGACTATTGACAGATGCAATAGAATTGTATAGCAATACTAAAAATTGGACTATGTGATGAGGAATATCAAGAGTGACCATTTTCCTGATGTATATCCGAAGATATGAATTATCTTTGCTTAAATATCATAAAGTATATAAACATTTTCCAATTCAAGCTTTTTTCCACGTAAAAATACATTGAAAACATATGAGAGTTATAAATACCATTCGTGTTAGCAGATAAACTAAACTTTGAAGTCAATAAAATACAACAAAAGTGTGATTGCTTTCTATAAGATGTCCCCTCTGCTTTTAGTGTGCAAGATGGCTATGTCACCTTGATCCCACTCATATTTAACTGTTAATGAACGGCCGCAAGAGGAGAAGAGTTCACAACGATGCTTTATGAGCCTGAGGCACCGCAGTCACAACCATTGCAGATCCTAGTGAATGATATATTTGAGGGCTACTACTGGTTTCACTTATTTTATGTTTTTGGTTGCCCCTGCAAACTGAGAACCATTACGGGAGATCACAAACACATTTCTTGAAAGACCCAAGCAAGGTGTTGTGCTATGGGCATGGTTCAAAATAAAACCATCACCCACAGAAGGTCTAGGCATCAGTGCCTTCACTTAGTGTCGTGTTACAATGTCGCTAAACTTGCATTTTCGGATAGTAATGTGATAGCTTGAGCCTTCCATGGAGATAAATAATCATAAAGGCACATTGAACCGACTGTATAAGGAATAACATAGTTTCATGAGGATGATGAACACAATGTGCACCAAAGTGTCGGGGCAATGCATAATGGTTTCCACTTCCATCTTGACTTTCAAGATTCAAATTTTTCTGCAGGACATTATAAATGGCTTGTGATTAGGATATATTACGAAACGTATGGTATTCAGATCAGAATATTGAAATAAATCAAACATCCCCATTTCTAAAGTCGCTACAACAAAGCAACCAACAGAAGAAACAAAGCTATATTATCCATTCACTAAAACTCATTAGTTTCAATATTTATAAAAATGGTACAAAGGCTCATAACAACCACAAAATAGTACGAATCCTCACAGTTGCAATTGGTGGGATACACATAAACGAATGCCTATTATCAAGTCGCTTGAAGAAGATCTAACAATAAACATTTGGTTTGATGTTTCAATCACAACTGAATTCAAATTAAGTATTAACAAATCACTATGTAACTGAACTAAATATATAAATAGAAAGGCAATTACCAAATATATATAAATTTCCATGACTTTAGTAAACCAAATGAAAGGAAATTACGAAATATATAGAAATTTCGCAAACTAATAGCATTTGGAAAAAAAAACAGAGGAAAATAGATGTTTAAGTCAAAGCATTTAAAATTTAATCTTCACCATTACTCCGATATACATATGCAAAATTGTCATCTGAGTAAACATTGAGTTAAATCCTTTAATCGAACATTGTGTTAGACATTTTATCAAGCACGTAGCAACCAACTAAGAAATTGTAAAATCTTTCTAACCTTTGAGACAAATATTATTAGGACCTCCCTTGTTCAAATCAGTGCAGTTGAATAGAACTCTCGTCGCATTTATCGTACCAGGTCGAGCATCTGCCCTTGCATGTCTTATACATTGCACTATCGATCTTCGTGCTTCTAACACATTGCATTTTTTATGTTTTAAAGTGTGTACGAAAGTCTAGATCAGCAGCAATCCAAAATGGTGTCGCTACGACGCTCTTCCATAACTTACAGCTAACAAATACATAAACTTTAAATCAGCAGAAGTTAATCACATGGGAGAACAATTGAGATTGTCACCATAGTGTAAAAACTTATCACTTACTCAAGTTCTGCATGCATATTATTGACCATATGTTTTCACCGCTAAATATATGGAGTGGATACTCCAATCTCCAATTTCCAAATAATCTCCATTCCTACACAATCAGAATAAATGCATTCAAAAATTTGCAGATATAGTAATCCTTGAACATGTAGGTTTCGAAACTGAGAAAGAAATTAAAAAATAAAGAGTATAAGAGAAATACAATGTATTAGAAACGTATTAGCAACTAAATGGTAAGATCACCAAGAACACTATTTTTTAGATCCCTCATTCGAAAGTTTATGAGTAGGATCATTATCTCCCGATCGTAAACATAAGCCGATCATGAATGGTAAGATCGCCAAGAACGCTAAGGACACCGTTCAGGAATGTGTTTTCGAGTTCATCAGTTTCATCAACAACGAGTATGTTATTGTGATTAAATGAAAAAAAAAACTTTCTTGTAGAAAGAGAAGAAAAATAGCCTGCTTAAAAAAAACACCAGCTTTTATGATTAGCCAAAGTTCCCATATGATATAAGGATTCATTGGATTAACATCAAATTTATTTATGATTAGCCAAAGTTCCCATATGATACTAATTGTGGTAACCTTAAACAACCACTTAGACATCTTAGATCTACCTGTTTGAAGCCACCACTGAATAATTGTCGTTCCATGAACTGAATTTCAAAAAAGATTAATTTATATCATTCTCTTAAAGACCTCTCAAGTTTTTTAAGCTACTGGACCCGAAATAAGAAGATGATTGAGGACATGATAATATGAATGAGGGATAAAATAAATGTAGAAAATTATAGTTTCTTAAAGAAATAATTAGTTATAAAATACTGAAAAGGATTGATAATACAAAGCTTGATAACAGTAGAGGGTTTAAAGAAGCAGAAACTACTCAATTTATGTAAATATATTAAAGCCGTGAAGTAGGTCAATCATATATAACGTATTAAATCTTGAACTGAATAACGTACTTTGAGTTATCACGTTGTTTTTATGTAGAAAAACACCAGCTTTCATGTCTAAATTGTGGTTTACACGTCGTGTCAGCACAAAGGATGTAAATAAAACATAGTCCCAGCGCATAATTTTATCACCCGAGACTAATGAAATAAAACCTAATAGGTTCCGAAATTACAAATAATAATATTGTCCAATGAAATTCACACTAATCTAAACCCGAATAAAACAACAATCCATAGCATATTCAAACTTTTTTTCACCAAAATTAACTTCCCAAATCTAATTTCTTTCAAGAAAATGGACGGTATTCAACATGGAGCACTATCATCTACATTCTGCGCAGCAGTGTCATGCATAACACTGCTAAAAAAAGAATCCACTATTTCTATAATGTGAGCATTTTCCTCTCAGAATTATAAGATCCCAACTATTTGAGCAGTATACTTAACAAAAAAAAATCCACTGCCAGGGTCGACCCAAGGAAACAATAATCTGTATAGTTGTGAATAGAGAAAGAAAATACAAAACATCAATTCATACATTTGAAAATGGTTAGGAATGAAAAAAATCACAACCAAGATTGATCATAATTTCATTAAATTTCAACTCACCATTAACGCGCCGATATTTATTTCAAACAATTGCCCGCGTATTATTAAGCTACAAAGGTCATGGAAATTATAGTCAAGTACTAATCTTTGTCCCCAGTTCATACTTCTAACATTTTTAGATCTGACCTGAAGAAATACAAATAACTTGGAATGCAAAGCATTAACTGTTATATAGAAATGCAGCTCCTAGATTATGCCATGTGTTTACAGCAAATAACTAAAATAAGGACCGAATACAATTTTACTAAGTATTGTAATTATTCAATATTTTTATTATTCCTCATTTTCCCTCCACGACTGAGATATTAGCTTTTCGAGTATTGACATACCGAATATAATTTGGATTGCGGTTGGTTTTAGGTATTGTACATGTTAAGGAACAGTTTTTATGGATCTATCCTTCAGCATACCATGTGACTTGGGTAGTTAACTCATATATCTTATTTCAACACTAACCATTTAGGCCTGTAAATACATACCATCCCCAACACATTTGAAACACGAACTACCTTTCGAAAAATTTAATGTCACATGTCTTCAACACTTAATAACACCACACCTCGGGCCTTTGATAAACATAATAGATTATAATAGTACCATTTGTGCATTAAACATATTAATTCTCTCCACTATTGAATAAAATTGAACTTCGCATACCTTTGGGTATAACCCAACATTCAATCGACATTAACATCAATGTAACAATTTTAAAATACAATTTTCACACACATCACCGGGACATTAAAAGACCGAAACTCTTGTATACTATATGATAAAGGATTATTCAGGGATAAAGTAAAGGGAAAGCGAGTATGGCATGCATATGGGAAGAAATTAATACTTGAGTTGGTGGCACGTTTTCTTGTCCCTTCGCATGTTGATTGACATGGTTGTCGCTATTAATTTGTTGAGCCTACACATATGAAAACAGACAAACCTATATAAAATTGGGAAAACTATATAAGAACTTTGGAAACACAACATTCTAAAATTCTTCACCATCATGATTTTGTTCGTGCCTTGCTGGTAGCTCACCAAAACATTCTGAAATTCTTTAATAAGCGATATCCACACTACATATAAACATGGTAAATGAATAATTGGGTGAGTAAATAAAACCATGGCAAGCTTCAGGAATTTTCTTCTTGAAAAATTTACTTTTTAAATAAGGCATAAATTTGATCGATGGACAGGATAGAGAAGATTTGTAGATTCCATATAAAGCCCAAGCCTTTAGTTTCAATGAAGTTAAAAAGAACTACTGATAACTAAATGTAAAAGATACTCAAAAGCATGGAAAGCTTAGGTTTAAAGAATAATAGCTAAGCTTACTTCAATATATAATGAATCCAACAATATTTCAAAAGAGTGACATATCAAAACATAAATCCAAAGCATGTACATCATTAGCGAGAGAAATGTGATAAAAATATATTGCCGAGACATTAGTCAATGTTGAATAGTATCTGGAAAATTAGTAGTACATTAAAATCAAATTAATAAGTCTAACGCACTAATACACACACCCACTTGATAGCCAACAGAATAAACTATCAATTAAGCTTTAATACCATTTCCTATCATATATATAGAATCCCAAAATGAAGAAAATAACTAATTTTGAAAATAAATATTTTTAAACAAAATTAAAATGTACAACAAAACCCAAAAACAATACCAAATTATTGAAAAATTAGTGAATACAGTGAGATTCAATCATTTGTGTTTCAAACCCCCAAATTTCTAAACTTCAAAAAATATTAAGACAAAGACATACTCCTCTCATTTCTTTTTTCTTAAAGAATATAACCTGCAAATATAGAAATTATCAAATATATAGATCCCAAAATGAAGAAAAAAACTAATTAGGGAAAAAATATTTTTAAACTAAAATTAAAATGTACTGCAAAACCCAAAAATAACACCAAAATACTGAAAATTAGTGAGTATAGTGAGATTCAAACATTATGGTTTGAAACCCCCAATTTTTTAAACGTCCAAAAAAATTAAAACAAAGGAATACACCTTGCATTTCTTTTGTTTTTCTCAGAGAATATAACCTGCAAATATAGAAATTGAATGCAATATTATTTTACTTTGGAACAAATTATAATAAAATCAAATCTCGAACTCCAAATTATCTCAAATCCCAATTCATACATCTGAAGAAAAAATCTGGACACACAAATTCAAACCCCAAATTTTATCTCAAACCCAAATCGTAAAACACATGGCAATCGTAAAAATAGGGGTTTGAAACATCAAATTTAAAACACGGAGAAAGGGAGGAATAAAGAGATAGATGTTATCGGTTCAAAGAGCTCCCATGGGTTTTCAAAGGGTTTTCAACACAAAGATGATAGATCGTACATGAGGGATGGAGAGTGAATGAGAGACAGAGATGTGGGTGTGTCAGATCGTACATGATGGCTTGAGTTGAGAGGATATGTGTTGGGGGGAGTGAAGGGGAGAGAGTCCTTTTGTGTCAGCAACAAAGTAGTTTTTGCCTCTGTTACCAAAATGTCCTCTTTATTTGAATCAGAATTGAAAATCTGGGAAGAAAATGAGAGGGAAAGTATATTTTAGTGGGTTAAAATTGTAAATACAATATAGAGTATATAATAAGGTGTGGTAAGTTGTAGAGCTTATGGCGTGAATTATGAGATCACCCTCTATTTCTTGCATTGGTGTTTTAATTTCAACCTCTACTTAGCTTATCTTCTTATTTAATAGTAACAAACTTATACTCCTTACTATATATATATATGTGTGTGTGTGTGTGTGTGTGTGTGTGTATTATTTGAGAATCCATGTAGTCAAATCATTGATATGTGTATGTGTGTGTGTGTGTGTGTGTGTGTGTGTGTGTGTGTGTTGAGGAAGAGGATGCGTTGGTAACATGAGTGATTGTTGGGGTGGGTATCTCTCGAGAGTTTTCTAACAGGGATCCATTTCATAAGATAAGGTGGTTTTTAGGGTGGGGGTGGAGCTTGTTTTAGTTTAAAATCCTATTATAATATTTTCAGTTAGGGTAAAATTATCCTTTAGGTTCTATCTTTCTTACTTTCATTTGCATTAGACCTTTAGGCTATGTTTCGTTATACAATAAATATAGGATGCCTCGTGGACCAATTAGAAGAGGAAATCTAGACTTGAACAATAACAAGAACTAGGTCGGCCTCAGCAAGAAGCCTGCTCGACCCCTGAAAGAGGTTGGCTCAGCCATACTTGACAAATGAGTTAATTTTATCTACAACTCTCTCAAGTCATACTTTTAGTTAACTCCGCTATAACAAGCATGTACTATGTGATTGCATGACGTCAACAACATTCATTGCATGTGAACATGGGGATAATATGAAAATATTCTCCCCATAAAGAATATAGTCACCGAACTTATGAAGACGAGCCACATGACACTCTATTTTCCCTCACGTTTAGCAACCTATAAATAGCACACACCACCCACATGTTGGGGCATTTGAGATTTTACTTACTATTATAATATGTTTCCCAACTATAGAGAGAACTTGAGATCTTCACATCTGTACATAATAATCACTTTTTCCAAGTAAATCAATACAATCAACACTTCACCTATGGACATAGGCACCATTTCGATCTAAACCACCTACATTCGGTTTTACTTCTCTCATCTTTTTATTACTGATTTTTCTATTGCTTGTATTTTAGTAGTTTAGATATATTATTTGTTATTTGTTGATAATTAGTATATTCTACCTAAGAGACTCAGTATACTAATTTTAACTGATAACAGATTGGCGTCGTTTGTGGGAATATATTATTAGTATCTTTTTCCATCATTTTCATTTTATAGGGATCAAGGATACCCAATTTCAGTGAACTTGTGAATAGCGAACTCATTTGGCTGGGTTTCATAGGGTTAGAGCGTTCTTAAATGCAATTTCAGTATGATTTGTAGTAATTCCTTGATTCATCATTTAACATTTATTCCATTCGTGACGAGATGTGATGTCTGGTGTTTTCTAGTACTCTAAATGGATCGACCCAAATATGGTACAATGGGCTCCATGTGGGCTAAATTCTAACTTCAAGTAGCTTGTGGGACTATCTGTGAAAAACATCTATTTTGGTAAAAAAAAACTAAGAAACATGGAGGATCGCTTGTTAAATGTTCGCCAAAAGGAGGATGACACGACAAGGGAGTACATCACTCGCTTCAACACTGGGAAGTTGAAAATTATTGAGTATGATGAGAAAATAACAATCACTGCAATAATGAGTGGTGTGCTACCTAAAAATTTTATTGGGATTTAGCAAAAGAATTGTCGAACACAGTGGTTGAGCTCTTGGCCAAGGTGGGAAAAATAATGAAACCAAGGAGGCAATGGATGCGAATGATTCCAGCCATAAAAAATCTGATGTCGATGGAAGTTCAGACATGCAAGACAAGTCTAAAAAGTCCAAGAATCTAATAATCTGAAGGCAGACAAACTGAATAAGTATGATGAATACACACCGCTCACTGTGTCATACATCACATCCTAAATGAGATATGAGGAAATGAAAAGCTCAGGTGGTCAGATAAGTTGAAAACACCCTGGGGCAGGAAATATAAGAGCAAGTTTTATGAATTCCATAAGTATCATAGGCACACTACTGACAAGTGTCTAGAATTAAAGTATGATATTAAGTCCTTGATCCGAAGAGGCAATCTGGTGAAATATGTGGAAAAGTCCGGCCAAAAAGCCGAACCCAAATATGATCAAAAGCAAGGAGACAATTAAAGTTTCCCTGCAAGCAGTGTTTTAAAAATACCACTATTGCGAACACAATAACTCGCTATTGCCTCTTGCCCTAAAAAAACGCAATGTAGCACAAAAATGCGCTATTCTGTGCAAAAAAATGCAAAAGCAGTGTAATCGGAGCCTTATAGAAAAAAAGGCATATCTCCCTTAACCCTTAAAAAAACTTACGGGATGTAAAAATTTATATCCCACCCTTAACCCTCAACCCTCACAGAAAGAGATAACCTAAAAAAAACTTTAAAAGGCTCCATACATGTTGTCGATTGAGCTCGAAGTCAACTTCTTACTGTCGATCTAGTTCGGATGTCATTTTATTGCCTTGTTTTCTTTTGTAAGTTACGTTTACCCTTTTTTTGAGGTAATAAGATGCAAACTCATGTTTGGGAGCTTTTAACACAATTTTTTTTTCGTTTCTAAGTATGTTTTTTTTCAGTTAACTCTTTTTGGCAGGGATCTTTAAAAAGTCATTTTTTATAACATTTTTTCAATAACTCTCACATTTTTATTTATATCTCAGTTAACTATTTTTCAAATATCAGATAATGTAATTTTTTAAATAAATTTATATGTAAAGTGTTTTCTATTTTTTATTTTTCAGTTTAACAAATGGCAAACAAAAAAAATTATGAGTGGAAGTATGCATATTTTTCAGTAAAAAATGTTTTACATTTTTCGATAAAAAATGTTATTTTATTTTATAATTTCCAGTTTTAAATGTTACAAAATTTTCGAATATCTGTTCAAAATGTTTTTTTTAATAATTGTCAGTTTAAAATGCCATTTGGGTTATAAATATCTGTTTAAAATGTTATTTATTTTATAATTTTCAACTTTAAATGTTATCTATTATTCACATGTCTGTTTAAAATGTACTTATTATCATTATTTTTTAATAATTGTCAATTTGAAATGCAACTTGTTTTATAAATTTGTGTTTAAAATGTTATTATATTATAATTTTCTATTTAAAATTTTACTTATTTTACAAATTTTAGATTAAAAATTTATTTATTTTATTACTTTCAGCTTTGAATGTTACTTATTTTTCAGAATTCTGTTCAAAATGTTGTTGTTCTTGTTGTTGTTGTTATTATTATTATTATTATTATTATTATTATTATTATTATTATTATTATTATTATTATTATTATTATTATTATTATTATTATTATTATTATTATTATTATTATAATTGTCAATTCAAAATGTAACTTTAATTAAGAAACATACAAAAATGAGTTTGAAACGTAATTTTTTTTACCAATTTCAGTTTAAAATATTACTTTCTTACAAATTTCATTTAAAATGTTATTTATTTCTTTATTTATATATTTTTATATTTTTTTCTAATTAAAAAATTGGAATGCACGAATTGCTTGCGCGATGCGCGACGTTACTTCGGAGCCGAGACGCACGCGATCGCGATTTAAAACATTGCTTGGAAGGGAAAGGACGAGAAGAAGCGAGACCGAGGACTTTGATGATCGAACTGATCCATCCCAAGAAGCCTAAGGATTTAGTAGAGAATATTGGCATGCTCTCTTTCTGATGCCACTCCATTACTGGAGGAGATACTAGCGGTAAAGATGGACTAGCAAAGAGGAATGCATACCTGGACAAAGTTAAGGCTTGCGCGCATATCAGACGATGAATCTGGCCGAGACAATGACAACCCTCCCTCGTAAGGTAAATAAAAATTGTTTTATCGTTATTTTTTCGAAGGATGATTTATCTGGATCCTTGTATCCACATGACGACCCTCTTATCATTAACATTATGGTCCATGAAAGGAACCTTCAAAGGGTTTTGGTGGATAATGGCAGTTTTGCGGATGTACTATTTTATGATTTTTTCAAGAGATTGAAGTTGTCAGAGAGGAAGCTTCAGGTGTATCACCATCCAGTGTTGATATTCTTTGGGGGGGGGGGGGGGGGGGGGAGGTGTATCCTCTAGGTACCATTGAACTAGAAGTAATTTTTGGGACATGGGCGACCTGCCGAGCATAGACGATATACGTTTCTTAATCTTAGACAAGAACCTATCTTTGTCTTACAACATTATCTTTGGCAGGGTTGATTTGAAGAAGTTTGAAGTCGTCTCCTCTCTGCCCATCGGTACTTGAAGTTCCCGACACACTATGGAGTGGGGGTAGTGAAAGGAAATCAAGTAAAAGCAAAAGAATGCTACTACACGTTGGATGATCATGGTAGCGGTGCCAAGAATTGATTCTGGGAGGGGCACTAACCATTAACGGGGGTTCAGGGTCGGCCCCCGAAATTTTTTTAGTGTTATTTTTATAGTTTTACAAATATTTAATTGATAATTTGTAGTTTTAGACAATTATAACTTAAATAAAACAACATCGAATACAATAACAATTCATTACTAAAAAAGAGATGAATATATTTCGAAAATTTCATAAAAAAGTAGAATGTTGTCAAAATTCATAAAATTAGATTCAAAACATTCTACAATCTCCCTCTATGGCTTTTCATCTTCTGGAAGCGATCCACAATTGTGTCATTATAGATGAATTCAAAGACATCCTTGTTGATAAATGTCACGCTACTATCAGTTAACCATCCGTCCCCTATGAGGTTTCGGAGATCATTTTACACGATATTCATAGTGAAAAATTCTCTTTCAACTATTGAAGTGGAAACGGGAAGAATTAATGACTATTTTAGAAGATTTTAGACTAAACCATACGCATTGTGTTTCCCTTTCGCAACCATCTTCTTAGACGAACCATTAATTCCTTCCACTTCTAGAAAGTCCCCATCTGATTTCATATCAAACTCATATAACTCAAGCTCATCCCAAAGTACAATACATTCTTGTTCTGAAAAATTGTCGGTATAATATTCAGAGATGAACCAATTTATTTATATCAAAGTAAGAAAATGAGTTACTTGGATCAAAGGATGGCTTACATATTAGCAATTCTGAATTCACCTCATCGACTCTATTGTTAAGTTCAACAAGTTACTTATCCATGCAAAGGTAGAACAAGTCAACTTCATAATCATGTAAATTTGTTAAATTCAGTCGTCGCCTTGATCTTCCCAAAAAACTAAAACTATCCTCTATATTAGGAACCGAGATACCATATTTCACACAAAAAGAAGAAGCCACCATTAATAGATTGTCATACCTACAATCTCTCAATTTTTGTGTACAGTTCTCGAAAAATTTCACTAAAATCATAATATTTAAAATATCTTGATCTTTTCCTTACAATGCTCTCAAAAGTTCATTAGTTATTGAAGAACATTTCTCATTAAATGCAATCTTAATATGTAATCAAAATATTGCATTGATTTGATCAAATTTAACGCTTCACTTTTTCTATCTATAGCATGTTCCACCAAATCAGTAAGAACATCAAGCATGTATCCAAACATAACAATCAAATTTATTAATGTACCATAGTGTGAGCCCCAACGTGTATTAGCAGACCACTTGTGTCTAGTCTCTTGATTTAGCCCTCGACCACTTGATACATCACCATTATCTAGTTGCTTAAAAATCCTCTCTGCTTCCTTCTCTCAAAGAATGTCTCGAATCTTGCATGATGCCCCTGCAATATTCACTAAATTATTAACTAAGAAAAATAACTCATCAATGTAGTCTAAATCTTTTGCGATATGGACAAGTGCCAACTGAAGTTGGTGTGCAAAACAATGCAAATAGAATGTTGACTTATTCTCCCCCGAAATAATTGATTTTAAGCCCATTATAATCGCTTTGCATGTTACTTACCCCATCATAACCTTAACTATGCAAGTTTTTCACACTCAAGTTATCCTTATTGAAAAATTGATCAAGTGAAGATTTTAGTGAGTTATCCGTAGTGTTAGGAACGCGTACCATGTCCAAAAATCTTTCAGTCACAAAAACTCTTTTTGGTTACATAACGCGCAACATAAGCCATTTTCTCTTCGACCGATACATCACGAGCTTCGTCAATTTATACCACAAATGGTTCTCCAACTAGATTTTTTAAGATTTCATTGGTAATCTCACTAGCAATGGTATTTACAACATCTTTCTGAATATCTGGTGATGTTAATTTATAATATCCTAGAGCATTTTTAAGAATAACATTCTTAACTTCGGCATCTCTATTGTCAAGCCATTATAAAAGTTCAAGAAAGTTACCCTTATTCATCGAGCCTTCTAATTCGTCATGAGAATGAAATTATCACCCTTGTTTTAGAAGAAATCGAATAACGCCAATGGTTGTAATTAGCCATGGATGATACTCACCCTGACGCTCCTTCAATTGGTTAACAATTGGCGCCTCAATATGTTGATTTTGATTCAACAAATCTTGACTCTTCATATATGCCATATTGTAAGTATCGGTGTTAAGATGATCTTGGAGTCTTCACTTTTTGTTTCCAATTGTTAAATCCACTTCTAACAAAAGCATCACTTTTATTTCTGTCCACGGACTATGGACAAAATAAATAATAAGGTAAACAGAATGCAACATCCTCCTTAATACAATATTACAACCAACTCCGAAATTGGGTGGACAATGCTAGGTTGAAATGATGGGCCTTGTTTATAATAATTGTTTGAGGAAATGAATTCGTAGAGGGGTGACAATATAAATATGCTCGTCTAATCTTGTCTTGGTCGTTCGCATCATATTCTGAAATTCGTGGTCTTAAACGAGGATCAGAAGGAAGATTTGATAAGTCAACTTGAATGTGACGTCAACTTATCTTTTTTGGAATAGGTTCCTTTTGGGCATCGATTTTTTTCGCTGGGGTCACCACATCTTCAGATGCATTTTCGCTAGTTCTTTTATAATATTTTTCCATTAGTGTATGTTTCAAGAGATAATGTCTTTAAATTATACATATTATTCAAGTTCACCAAACATTAAATCATAAAAAATATACATATTGCAAGTTTAAATAAAATATAAGACTTAATAAACATACCATAATTGCTTCAATCCAATCAAAGAAAAAATGTCTGAGGTAGAAATCTTCCACCTTAACATGTAAATACCTAAAAATAAACAAATCATAATAAATAAACATTAAATCATAAACTAACCATATTTACTTAAACCATTAAATCATAACAACATTAAATCAATAAAATAAACTTTTTATATTTACCTAAACGATTAAATCATAAAAATAAAGTATTTAGGCTTATCATTAAGTCATAAATATAATTAAACCTCAAATCCAAAATTAAATAAAAAAAATCAAAGATTAACCTAATCAATGAATAAAAAACAATATATGTTAACCTAAACTAACCACTGAACTAAGTAACATTAGTCAGAGAGGTGGGAGGGGAAACAGAAGCGCTGACGCCGATCGGAGAGTGGAAGGAAAGCCGTTAGCAAAATGGAAGGGAAGCAAAGGGTGGAAGGGAAGGGAAGGGAAGGGAAGCAAGGGTTTTGATAATAAAAGGAGAGGGGCAGGAGATAAACAAAAAGGGGTTTAATTTAGGTTTAATTTTAGGTGGTTAGATTTAAGTTTAACTACTTCTATTTTTTAGCCTACTTCTTTTATAATTATATATTTACCCTAATATAAGTTGCATTTTTCCCCAAGATTTTTGGGTGGGGCAGTTGCCCTCCCCCCCAACAACAAAGTCCTTCTGCCACTTGCTGAGAAGGTTGAATGAAGATAACTCAACCTTATCAGATCGATACATTATCCGGTCATTGGAGAAGATACCGAGTAGATTAATCTAATTATATTGGACAAAAAGCATCTAGAAAGGACAACTCAGATCGACTCGTCTCTAGATCCATATTTGAAGAAAGAATTGGCAAATTTTTAAAGGCAGAGAAAGAACGTGTTCGCGTGGAGACAAGAGGGCATGCATGTAATAGACCAGAAGTCACTTCCACAAACTCAGTATTGTGAAAGAGGCCAAGCCTGTCAAATAAGGCCCAGAGTATTCTATGGGGAAAAGAATATGTCTATCTAAGAAGAAGTAACTTAAGAAAGCAATTTTTATTGAAGTGTGAAATAATCTTGACTGGATCGCAACTATTGTGATGGTCCTAGAGAAGAATGATAAATGGCACATATATGTTAATTTTATCGACAATACGGTCGTCGTTCACCGGGGCTTCTGTCAACGGCTCCCCTGTCATCATGTCACCCACTTCCTTGATCTTATGGAACTAGGCAAGCGTCAACCCTCATATATGGTCTTATAACTTTGCGGATACCCCTTTTTTAAGTAAACAGTTGCCTAGGACTACTTGAAGGCTCATTACCCTCTACCTCGAATCAATTAGATGGTCGACGCCACATCTAGGCACAAGCTGCTCAGCTTCATAGAAGCTTACTCAAGGTACAACCAGATAAAGATGAAAATAGAAGATTGAAAAAACAACTTGTTCATCACCAACCGAGGTACATTTTTCCACAACATTATGCTCTTCAGGGAAAAAAACATTGGAGCTATGTACCAAAAGTTGGTTAAGAAGTTATTTGTAGAGCAAATTGAAAAAACGATGAAAGTTTATGTGAATGGCATGCCGACTAAGAGTAGGAAGGCAATCGATCACATTCGTGATCTCGACTAGACTTTTGACGAACTACAGAAGTACCAAATGAAATTAAATCTTGTAAAGTGTCTTTGGAGTAAGAGCAAGAAAGTTTCTTGATTTTATTGTCACTAAGGGGGTTTATATGCTAACGTCGATAAGATCCAATCGTTAATCAATATGCAACCTATAAAAAGCGAGAAGGATATTCAAAGTCTAACTGGCCGAGTTTTCGGATTGAACATATTTGTGTTAAGGGCAACTACCAGATTTTTTCCATTATTCAAGGTGCTCAAAAAGGCCTTTGGATAGCATGAAGAATGCGAGAAAACGTTTATGGAATTGAAAAAGTTTAAGGGATCCATGACTTTCTATCAAGGTAAATATAAATCGAAATGTTGTACATGTATAAAGATGTATCTAAATTTGCTGTCAGATGGACGTTTGTGAGGCTGAAGAATGTTATTCAAAAACAAGTCTATTACACGAGCAAAGCCTACCATGGAGAAAAAAATTGATATCCGATATTAGAGAAATTGGCAATTGCATTTATTGAGGCTTTGGGGAGGATAAAGTCATATTTTTAGGCTCATATAATTATGGTATACATAAACTTACCCCTCCGACAGTCCATCCACAAACGTGATAAATCTAGCACATTAATGGCATAAGTTGTGGAGTTGGGTGAATATGACATCGTTTATGAGCTGAGAATGACTATCAAAGGGCAAGTTATGTCTGACTTCATAGCATAGTTCATATACGATGAGGATGAGCAAGACAATGATCCTATGGAGAAGCCAACCAAGGCCTCTCTAGCTTTAACCAGTAACATGCTGAAATCTTCTACAAGGTAAGAAGAAAAAGCTCGAGACTTAGAGAAAATGAAAAAGTTATCAGAGAATGGCTCCCTAATTGAAGGAAGTTTTGAAAAGGAGTTACCCATTTGGATTAGAAGTAGATCTAGATTGATTGTGACCAGTCCAGAAGAGACAAATGTGGAATATGATCTCATATTAAACCTTGATGCCTCTAATAGTGAGGCAGAGTAGGTTTGGGACTAGCTTAATCATTGGGAGCACAATGTTTATCTGCCTATAATGATTCTAAGTTGGTCGTCAATCAGGTGCTAGGTGTCTATGAAGCGAGACAGGAAACCATGTTAAAGTATTTAGCAAGAGATGGTGAAGATTCATAAGACTGAGAATTTCTGAGCTAACTCATTTATGTTTAGTGACTAGGGCCGAGCTTAGGTAAACAATGCTCATGGAAATATTAATGCATCAAAGTATTGATAAAGTGTGTATGTCACAGATGTGAACATAGGTCCATCTTTGATGGATCCCATTAGACCATAGTTAATGATCGACTCAATTTTAGAGGATCTGAAATAAGCATATTGGCTCCATTATAAAGCAACGAGGTATATGTTGGAAGATGGATTCTTGTTTAAGAGAGGTTTTGTCTGTTCACCGTAATGAGATCCCTAACTTGATCGAAGAGGTTCATAAGGGATCTTATGGGTCTCACTTGGTAGTGAGATCACTGGCAAAGAGGAATGGAAACCTAGGAATATAACTGGCTAACAATGAAGAAAGATTGCACAAACTATGTCAAAATGTGTGATAAGTGCCAAAGATACACAGTCATTCATCGAAGACCTACGACATCCCTAACACCTATCACATACCCATGGCCCTTCTACATATGGGTAATAGATCAGGTCGGCCTACTGCCAAAGACCAATAACAAATTTAGATACTCGGTCGTAGCTGTGGACTACTTTATGAAGTGTGTTGAGGCAGAGACACTAGTTAATGCAAAGATCTTTCATTACATATAGAAGAAAATCATTTTCCAGTATGAGTTACCCTTTGCATTTAATATAGATCACAACATGTAATTTGACAATGATGAATTCCTATCTTACTGCGATAAATCTAAAATCAGAAAGCTACACTTCGCTCGCCCCTGCTCATCCTCAATGCAATGGGCATACAGAAATTATGAATAAAATTTTATCAGATGACATGAAGAGGAGATTGGATGAATTCAAAGAGAGATGGATTAATGAGTTGCAGAGTGTACTTTGGGCTTTTAGAACAATTCCCTTGATGGCCTTATGTGAAAATTCCTTTATATTGGCATTCGACACCGAGGCTGTGGTACCAACGAAGATCGGTTTACCAAGTTATAGGGTGTTAAACTTCAACTTGCCTAGGAGTGATTTTATGTGCTGGTTGCATATTAATTTAGTAGAAGAGGTCAAAGAGGAGGCTGCTCTTAGAGTCGTTGCGTACCAACAGAGAACGTCAAAATTCTATAACAAGAGAATTAAGACGAGCACGCTTAAGAAAGGAAACCTAGTCCTAAAGAAGGTGATCTAGAAAGAGAACAAGCTCAAGATGAACCTATCATGGCCCCTACAAAGTCTCAACTATTAAGTGACCAGGAACATATAAGATTGAAACTCTAAAGGGCGAACAATTCAGGAACCCCTATAATGCTGAAAAATTTAGAAAGTACTACCATTGAGACGATCCGAATCATATGAGAGAAGAGTTTTTATATAATGAAGCAACTTTTGTAAACATTTTTGGAAGCTATCACAGATTGTTCTCCATTGTGTTATTATTTTAAATTCTTCCAATATTTACTACAAAGTTCATTAGTGTACAAGGCATCTCCAAGATGAACATGTCAAATTGGCTATGACCAGGCTACATGTCACGAGGGGCCTCGTCCATTAGACATATCATGATCAAGAAGTTCGTTGACCTGGGAAATCAATGTTGTCACAAGATCAGGTTGGTTAAAAGTTGACCCAATTGACCACTAAGTTGGCTAAAGCCTTGGTAAATCCTAGTACAAATGAGCAGGTCACTGGACAAGGCCAGAGACTACACGCACATAGTTTATAGGGGAACCTTTAAGTTTAAACTTATAAAAATCATATCAGGATTACTCAAATTCGTCCAACTGGTAGCTAGTAAGTCAGGTCAAGTCGGCCAAGTACTGACCACAAGACCATAAAGACTAAAATTACTAGCATGCCTACTTTAACTTAAATCATGGTTTCAAAAAAGATTCCTATGTTGTTTTGCTCAGCTAGGTTATTAAACCCCACATATAGTCATGTGTGTAACACCCCGCCCGCCCGAGGAGAGCGAACGGAGCGCCACTATCGATAAAACTAAACAAATCCATAAGTAACAAGGTATAGAGCATTAAACAAAACCCATAACAACACAAAAAGAGAACCCACTAATCTCAATCTCTTCAAATTAATACAACAATATTCTCTCGAATAAATATAACTAAAGTAAATCTCCAATGCTCTATACATCAAAATAAATAAATACAAGTCTTCTCATCTTGTATTAAAAATTCTTCCCAAATAATCCACGCTAAAAATCATCCCAATTGGTCCATAGCGTCCCAATCCACGCTAACCTGCCAACTAAAGAAAATATGGGGAAGTACACAATACAACATGAAAGATGCTCAATAAATATAGGTTAGCGATGAATAAAGTGTAACAACACGAGTACGAATAGTCAAATCAAATGCAAATCTCAATAGCATTTATCATTAAATTCCTCAACAACACATCAATGGGTCACCACGCCTCATCCCATCTTCATATGCTTTATCAAGCCATATCCCGGGAAGTAGTAATTTTGGCGGGTGCCCAACATTCTTGCCATATTAAAATCTCATGACAACGTGCTCAACAACAATTAATGATACCACATGAATCAAAATAATTCAACAATTATTTTTCTAGATTTCAATGAATTTATCAATTCAAATATGAGTTCAATTAATAAGAAATCAATGGAATAAACTTTTGAGAGATTTAAAGGAGCATATTGTGTAAAACTCCATAACTCAAACCACGATGAGAAATCAGCGATAAATCTACCTAGAAATTACCATCACAACACCAAGATCAACTCTCTAAGATCATCAAAACACCTCCAAGAACAAACACCAAACCATCCCCAAGAACACCTCAAAACCTAAGGTTGCAACCATAAATTAAAGGGTATTTTTTATGTATAAAAGAGAGGAAAAGAAAATATGTTTTCTGGGTATTTTTGTGCCACAAGACTGTTCCAAAATAATTGCCCAGGATCCCTTTTTATAAGGTAAAAAGACTAGAAGTTGAAATAAACTAAACCTCCTTGAAAGTACTTGTTGTTCACGAAACCCGAAGGTATCGATCGATCGATCGATCGCCCAGGTATACTGACAGTTCGGCGAAAAAAATAATTTATAAGGGACATATTTAAAAATTATTTAAAAATCCGTTTTAACTCCGATTTTGAAACTGTTTGAAATTCTCATCTTTAAAAATAATTCTCAACATAATTGAGCAATAAAAATAATTTTATCAAAAACTTTATTTTTCCTCTATATTTTGAAAATACCCCAAAAATTACGCGGGTAGTTACAATGTGTCTCTAGTGTAGCATGCGAAATATTTTAAACAGGAATAATCTTAGCATGAAATTAAGCAAGATGAACATTTGAAACGCATGATTATATGAACATCACATGTACACAAAAACAAAGAAGAATGGTCAAGTTAGCCATCAACAAATTTGTCCAAGTCAAAATGATTACAAACCTATTGTTCAAAATATTATGAGCAAATTACAAAATAAAGCTTCACAAGAAAATAAAAGAGCTCAAACAGTAGGAGGATCTTGAGAAGTGTTGCCAGCAGCCTCCTTAGTCATGGAAGTGTCATGAGAATTCTCTTAAATATTGTCTTCATCCACCTCAGAACCAGTGGGGAGGGTCGGCCTGTGGAAACAACCTTCTTGGTTGGTTCAACACTCTAATCTATAGGCGATTGGTCATCCACCCTATGGAATCTTTAACATTGGCTAAATCTATGGCTTTCTCGTCTTCTCTTTCCCATTTGCTAATGACATCGGCAATGTCTGTGTAATGTTTCATCACCCTCTACTTCATCTCATCATAGCTACCAGCAAAGAAAGTCATCATCTCAAAGGAGAAATAAGGAAAATCTTTATATTTATCAATGACTTTATTTTTTTCTTTAGCTAGTGCCTCCTCCAAGCTTTGTATTTCAGTTTCATCAGTACTAGTTTGCTCTTTGAGTTTCTTGATCTCATCCTTAGCCAAATTGAGAGTTATGATTCTTTCAACTGCCTGATCATCGTTCTCCTTCAGCTCATTATAGGTCGTCCTCAACTCTTCCTCAATATTTGTGGCCTCTTCCTGTAAAGTGATCATTTTCTAGCTCTAAGTATTGCACTGTTCACGAATTTCCTAGTTCACTTTACTTTCTTGATCGAAAGTTTGAGCATGATTTGCAGATGCAATGGCTTTCTCCTGGAGAATTGTGGTCTCTATGCCGTCTTGAAAAAAAATAAAGTAGAAAAGGTAAGCTAAGAACAAAAATCTTGCAAAATGAACAACGAATGAAAAATAGAAGAAAACGGCTTGAGAAGCCATCGCAAAATAGACAACGAAGGATAGAAAAAGAAACTATTGTCGAAAACCAACATTTCAAGAATGAAGGCAGTTGTAAATGGTAGAAAATGGCGATGGAGTGGTCGGGAAAGGAGAAGGTTTGAATGCAAGGGAGTCTTTCTCTTTTTAGACAACGTGTAAAATATTTGAGAAGTGGAAAGGTTGAAATGGCATGGGTTTTAGCTTTTTATACATTTGAGGAAGAAATTATTACTTTTTGAAAAATTAGCTTAACATCCACATCGAAAAGACAACTAACATTCCAAAACTATGCGTGCACTGCCCAAGGCACATGCGCATTAATTATGACCTTTCGCCACTGCCAGTATTTGACATGTGGCATCCTCAAGCCTAGATATAATTCCAAAAACTCACAAGTAAATGTGATCATCCATGGACGAGCTGATGACCTCCCGAGACAACGAGACCATGAGCCGGAGATATCTTATAGTTAAAACTTCAGTCACTCAATTTGCCTAACACCTACTCATAAAATGCAACACTTCAAAGAATTTTCTACAAGTTACAATCGTGAGTAAAGTCTTGGGGGATATTGATATACCATAAATATGGGATGACTCGTGGACCAATTAAAAGAGTACACCTAGACTTGCACAACAACAAGAATAAGGTCGACCTCAGTAAGCAACCTGATCATCCCCAGAAAGAAGTCGGCTCAGTTTCCATACTTGTCAGATTAATTAATTTCGTTAGTAAACTCTATCAGTTTACATTGTAACTTAACTCCGTTATAGCGTGCATATACTACGTGACTAGATGACGTTAGTAATATTTATTGCATATGTACATGGGGAAAATATGCAAATATTCTCCCCCATATGCCAATAACTAACTTGTGATTATTTTTTACCATGTTCATAAAGCGTGTACTCACTTAACTTATGAAGGTGAGCCACATGACAACGTCTTTTCTCTCTCTTCTAATAACCTATAAATAGCACACACCATCGACATGCTGGGGCATTTGAGATTTTATTTATTATTATATCTCCCGACCCTTGAGAGAACTTGAAACCTTCACCTTTGTACTTATCAATGACTTTTTCCTAGTAAATCTATACATTCAACACTGCACCTATGGATATAGGCGCCATTTCAGGTTGAACCACGTACATCCGATTCTCTTTCTCTTTCTCTTATTTTCTACTATTTTCTTCTCTATTTGTATTTCTGTATTTTAGATCTCTTATATGTTATTTCCTGACAATTAGTATATCCTAGCTAAGGTAATGAGTATACCAATTTTAAACGATAACCGTTCCTATAACTAAAAGTGCCCTTGTAATTATTCATTCATTGATTTATATATTTCTTTTGCTTTGTGCATCTTTTGTGATGATTTTATCACTCCCGCTTATGACAATAATTACACATGTCTTCACTTTTGTATTTACATTCATTATTCCTCCTATATCAAAATTTACATTCACTATTACAATAAGGTATCCAATGTTATAAAGATAAAATAAAGGATTTTTTGACCTTAATACATCCATAATTACCTCATTTTGAGTTTGGTACCTTTAACTAATTTGTATTGACTTTAGTACATGTTGATAACAAAATTCACCACCTTATGTGGACCAATTACAAGCCAACACGTGTCATCCAATGTGGTATAAATCCAAGTCAGCATGGCACAAATCCCCAATCAACAAGGTAGCCCGACCAACGGGGAAGCCCGGCCAATAAAGAAGACAGACCAACAAGGCAACCCAACTAACATGGGATACCAACCAACTAGGAAGGCCCACCAACGGCTGAAAATCAAATCAGTGAAGCCACTAAATTGACAACAGTCTTATATTTAATTCTCATTGTGTATTGATGTAATTGCCTAATAAATAAAGGCATTCCATACTTTCACACGACAACTATCAACACCCCTCTTAGGCTATAAATACATTGGATCACCCTCATTGCAGAGGACCAAAAAATAAATCAAGGCAGTCAAGTAATACATAACAGTGGACATAGGCTATTCCATTAAGCCAACCCACTTTAAAAATCTCTTTGTCTTATTTGTTTTTATTTATTTATCTATGATCAATCAATTAGGCCTAGCCTTGTTTTTTGCATCAACAAATTAGCGTCATTTGTGGGAAATGTATTGCTAAACATTTTCACTAATTCATCACACATGGCTAAAATTTCTGAATCAAGCATCAGAAATGAGGGGATTCCTCCTAACTCTTCTGCCCCTCCAAATAATAATGATTTAATTAAAATTTTGAATTTTGACTAGCCTAGTCAAAGGTCAAGAGGCTATGCAGGATACGATAAGACAATTGGCCCAAACTCTTCAAGCTAGAGTTCCTGCACAATTCAATAAAAGGAGTATGCCACCACCGCCATTAAGGAGTTTTGGACATAGACATTCTATAACTTCAAGGGATCCTTCGTATCTTCCTAGAGTAACTTCTTCTATCAAGATTACTAATTCCTCTGATGGACAGTCCCTTATACCAGAAAGATTGAATGCCTTAGAAAGGCAAAGTATGTCCTTTCCTTTTGATCGTTTGGGACCTAAGGGAAATGCCCCTTGGTTTGCATCGGGAAAGACTCAATGACCAAGAAATTTGAGGGAAGGTTCAGTCCAATCTAGATTGAACACCTAATGACCTACTCAGACCAGTTAAAGAGAAGGTTCACGAGAGGAAAGCTCAGCACAATCAATTGGTCAGCATGAAAGAGCTGTCACCCACAAATCTGGTGCTTCCAATGATGCTTGGAAGGGGTCCTTTCAGCGTTTAGAAGATAGATTGAGAGAAATGTCCAAGGACAAGAATCATGTCCAAAGAAGCTTTATTAAAGGATCTCCCTTTATGAAAACTATTATTGATTTCCCTACACCGACCAAGTTTAAATCCCCAGTGGTCACTCCCAACTATGATGGGAAGACTGATCCAGTTTTTCATATAGAACAATACCAAGAAGCAACTGATATCTATTCAGTTCCTGATGAGATGAGGTGAAGGGCATTTTTAGGAACAATCACTGGATCTGCTCAAATATGGTATAATAGTCTTCCTTGGGATGAGATGTTTAGCTTCCAATAACTCGTTGAGCTATTCATTGGTAATTTCTACTTTTGAGCCAAACCAGTAAAGCAATTAGCTCCTTTTTTTAGTGTGAGATAAAAGGTGGGAGAAAGTACTAGATATTATATTACTCATTTCAACAATAAGAAATTAGAAGTTATTTATTATGAGCAAAACAATATAATCACGGCCCTCATGAGTGGTTTTCTCCCCGACAAACTATATTATACTTTGGCAAAAGATCCCACAAAATGATGACAAAATTGATGGCCAAAACAACGAAGATTATGAAAGTCAATGAAGCTATGGCTGCTAAAAAGAATTCATATGCAAAGGCGAAAGCGAAGGATGAAGGGAAGTCAGATAAGAAAGAGAACAAAACTCACAATGAATGCGGGAATTTGAAAGTAAAAAAAAGCCTAGATCGGCTCAGAAAGTTTCCCAATTACACTCCCTTAACGATGGATATACATCATCTTTTGAAAGAAATCAAGCACAATAATGATTTGAATTGTCCTGAAAAGTTAAGATCACCTGATGATAAGAGGGACAAGTCCAAGTATTGCGGATTTCACAAAGATACTGATCATATGACCAACCGATGTATTGCTTTCAAGAATGAGACGAGGCACTCATCCGAAGAGGAAAAATTGGACATATTTGTTGATCGGTAGGCTGGTGGAAGAACTGGAGGCAGAGGTCGATAGAGATCTAAATCACCTATTAAGCCTAGAGAAGATAAGAAGAGGAATCATAAAGAAGATTCGGAAGACGATACTGATCTCCCCTAGAAGCCTAGACAACCTGAACGTGAGGTATTTACACTAAATTTTGGATCCTTTGATTGCCATATGATTATAGGTGGGGATGCAGGAGGAGGAGATCATACAGCTGAAAGGAAGTCTTACCTCAATGAGGCTCAAGCTTATTACTATTTCCAACAAATCAACCTTGTGGAGGAAGACCGACCTACGAAAGTCAACAAGGATAAGCTTGTAATTGGCTTTTCAAAGAATGATTTATATGGAGTATTATATTCTCATGATCATCCTTTAATGATCAAAGTCAAGATCAGAAAAGTATTGGTAGCAAGGACATTGGTGGATAATGGTAGCTCGGTAGACATTATGTTATATCCTTATTTTAATAGTTTGGATTTAAAACCTACCCAATTAGAGCCTTACCATAGGCACCTCATTGTATTCTCTGGTGAAAAGGAGTTTCCATTGGGAACAATCAATCTAGATGTGCTGATCGGGACATTTCCGGCGAGCGGGACAAAGAAAGTGAGATTATTTGTAATGGATAAAAATGTTCATTCTGCCTATAACATGATCATGGGAATAGTAGGTCTGAAGAAGTTTGAAGCTATACCTTTTACTATTTATCAATGCTTGAAATTACCAACCAACTTTGGAGTTGGAATTATGAAAGGAGATCAGAAAGTAGCTCGGGAATGCTATTATTCATCTGATGAGGAAGAAGATATGCTAGAAGTAAAGAAGAAAACAACCACTTATCAAGTGGATATGTCTGAGACGAATAGCGAATCTGAGGTTGAAACCTGAGATCCAAGAGATTATTCTAAGCTCGTAAAAGGCCAGGCAACAAAAATCATTATTCTGGACGATGATAAACTAGAAAGAACAACTCAAATAGGAGCGTTATTGGATCCGATTCTTAAACAGGATTTGGTGACTTTATTGAGGCAAAGAAAGAAGGTGTTCGCATGGATCTATGAAAATATGCCTGGCATAAACCCTAATTTCCTGTGCCATGAGCATAATGTTAATAAGGAGGTTAATCCTGCAAAGCAACGAAAAAGAGTCTTTAGCCCGGAGAAGAACCAGGTTATATAGGAAGGAGTGGAGAAGCTTCAAAACGATTCCTTTATTGAATATTTGAAGCACTCACACTGGTTGGCCAATGTAGTTATGGTCAAGAAGAAAAACAATAGGTGGAGGATGTGGGTGGATTTTACTGGCTTGAACAAAGCGTGCCCAAAGGATCATTTTTCTTTGCCACGAATTGATCAACTGTTGGATGCTACTTCGGGGCAGTAGCTGCTGAGTTTTATGGACGCATATTCTGGTTATAACCAGATCAAAATGAAGCCAGAAGACAGAGAAATTACTTCCTTCATTACTCCTCGTGGAACTTATTATTATAATGTTATGTCGTTTGGTCTAAAAAATACAAGTGCGACTTATCAAAGACTAGTGAACAAAGTATTTGAGGAGTAGATAGGCAAGAACATGGAGGTGTATGTTGATGATATGGTAACAAAGAACAAAAAAGTTACTGATCATATTACCGACCTTATCTAGACATTTAAACAATAGGAAAAGCACCAAATGAAGTTAAACCCGGCCAAATACATCTTTAGAGTTAAAGAGGGAATGTTCCTCAGGTATATAGTAAACCAAAGGGTGGTTAAGGCTAATCTAGGTAAGATCAAGTCCTTGATATAAATGAAATCCCCGACAAGTAAAAACAATGTTCAAAGGCTAATAGGGAGTGTAACAACACTCAACAGATTTGTGTCCCAAGCAACAGACAGATGTTTAACATTCTTTAAGGTGCTCAGAAAAACCTTTAAATGGAACGATGAATGTGAAAAGGCCTTCCTA
The DNA here is from genome assembly GCA_949130495.1 of Sambucus nigra. Lineage (NCBI taxonomy): Eukaryota > Viridiplantae > Streptophyta > Magnoliopsida > Dipsacales > Adoxaceae > Sambucus > Sambucus nigra. The sequence goes on along the minus strand of OX422207.1, from coordinate 299,340,693 downwards.
GAATTGAAAAAGTACCTGGGATCATCCCCACAACTCTCCCGACCAGTGTTGGGAGAAAAGCTATATTTGTATTTAGCAGTTTCTAAATCAATTATTAGCCCAGCGTTGATCGGGGAGGAAAATGGAGTTCAAAAGCGGGTTTACTATAATAGTAAAGCTTTTTAAGGAGCATAAATCAGATATCCCAAGATGGAGAAGTTAGCATTGGCCTTAATTGAGGCTAGTAGACGGATGAAGACATATTTTCAAGCTCATATCATAGTGGTATACACTGATATGCCACTGAGGCAAGATTTGTATAAGCCAGAGAAATATGGAAGATTGATGTATTGGGCTATGGAGTTGGGAGGATATGATCTTGTATATGAACCAAGGTCATCTTTAAAAGGACAAGTTATGGCAGATTTCATTGTAGAATTCACTTACCCAGAGGTATCCGAGCAATAAGAGACTCCTGTCGAGCAACACTCAGGAGTCAGCAGACCTACTTAGAGATATCCCCGACCAACTCCAAGTAAAGTAAATTATAAAAGAATTTACCACTAATCAACCAAATCCTTCCAACGGAGTACATGAGATGAAAAACAAATATGAAGAGGTAAAAGATAAAATCTTCCATTAAGGGATTCTGACAAACCAAGCATTTGAGATCGATATTACCATATGGAGTTTATATATTGATGGATCATCCTGTGCAACTAGATGTGGAACAGAAATCATCCTCAATACTCCAGATGAAATAGACATAAAGCACACTCTATGATTCCAATTTTAAGCCTCCAATAATGCGGCAGAGTATGAAGTCGTGATTGTTGGTTTGAATCTAGCCAAATAACTGAATGATGAGTAAGTTGTGGTATACAGTGATTCATAATTCGTGGTAAATCAAGAGCAGAACTTATATGCAACTAAAGAATAATTGATGTCCAGATACTTAGTTACAGCTTTAAAGGCAATCGCCACTTTTATAGCTATTCACATGATTAAAATTTCAAGAATGGAAAATATAGAGTAGATGCACTTGCCCGGCTAGCTTCAGCAACCAGAAATGAGCTATGAAGAACTATTCTTATTGAGATGCTTGCTAAAAGGAGCATTGATGAAGATCTGATGGTTAATTTTATTGCGCTTGACATGGGGCCATCATGGATGGATCCCATAAGAGCTTATATTGAATAGGGAATTCTACCAGCCAACCAACTTGCAACCAAGAAGTTAAAATACAAAGCTTATAGATATTTGTTACACAATGGTGTATTATATAGAACAGGACTGACTGCTAGTCTCCAACGCTGTGTGCATCCAGCTGAAGTAAAAGATTTGTTTGAGGAAGTCCATGAAGTGTCCTGTGAAGCCCATATAGCTGGGAGATCTTTGATTATGAAGAATCAACACATAGGGGTACTACTGGACAACTATGCGAGTAGATTGCACATCTTTTTCCAAGAAGAGTGATAAGTGCCAGAGGTTTTCTAGCATACGCAAGACTCCATAATCTCCCCTAACACCAATCACTTCACCTTGGTCCTTTGCTATGTGGGGACTTCACTTAGTCGGGCCTTTATCGACCAGCCGATAAAGGTTCAAATATATGGTTGTAGATGTTGATAACATCACTAAATTGGGGGAAGATAAACCCTTGATCGATATGTATTATTAAAAGGTTTATAAGTTTATTTGAAAGAACATCATATGTAGGTATGGCCTGCCCTACGCCTTTATCAGTGACCATGGAACATAATTTGGTAACGACGAAATGGCTGCTTATTGTGCCCAATCCAATGTCCAAAAAAATCACTCTGCTCCCGGCCATCCGCAAAGCAATGTCAAAATAGAAGTAACGAATAGAACTCTGTTGAATGGGTTGAAGAAAAGGTTGGAAAATGCTAAAGGGGATTGGATAAATGAACTCAATTTTGTCTTATGGGCCTACCGAACAACCCCTAGAACAACTACTGCAGAAACAACCTATATGTTAGCATTTGGTACTGAAGTTATAATTCCTGCCGAGCTAGGCTTACCTACTCACATCTTAATTTCATACCCCGGTTAGTGATTTGATGAGAAGGCTGGACTTAGACATGCTGGAAGAGGTACATGAAGATACAGCTTTAAGGAATGAAGCCTATCAACAATGGACTGCACATTTCTACAATAAAAGGGTGAAGCCGCGCAACCTAAACGAAAGTGATTATATTTTGAAGAAGGTGATTGATAAGAATAACAAACTTGAAGACAACTGACATGGGCCTTATCGTATTACAACAGTTGCCCGACCATGCACATATCAAATTGATACTTTAGAGGGTAAAAAAATCAAGAACCCTTAGAATGCAGAAAACTTGAGCAAGTATTATCAGTGATATAATCATGTTGTACTCAGTTCATTTCAATAATAATGAGAATGAAATTGCCCCAAAATTGTTATTTCTTTCGAAGTACTAGTGCAATACACTACACTTGGTTGTCAATACAAACCACCAACGAAATGTTGGTTGGTAACAACAAAAACACCAACAATGTTGGTCAGTATCAACAAACCACCAACGAAATGTTGGTCGGTAACAACAGAAATCAGCAATAATGTTGGTTGGCATCAGCAAAGACACCAACAAGGTTGGTTGTCAACATAACCCACCAATGAAATGTTGGTTGCTATCAATTAAGGCGCCAATAATGTTGGTTTTCAGTAAAAACCATGCAAGTCAAAATTGTAAGCCCCAAATGCTTGTTTAACGAAGACCCGGATGAATAATTTTCATCTAAACTAGGCTAAAAGATGGACAAATGTTCCACTCATACCTAGGAACCAAGGTAACTGATGCAATTACCTAAAAATTTAGGTACATTAGTAGAACCATGGTGATGCATTGGTAATTGGTATAATACTTAGGATAATCCTAAGGGTATCAATAGAACCTGTGAAAAACTACAGATTAACAATTCGTCGATCCAAAAACAGCGATTGACTAAAAGTTTACCCATTCATAGTCAAAGAGTAAGAAGACATTCATATACATAGATTGACTAAAATTTGATCCATTCATATTCAAATATTGATAAAATAAAGATTTTCATTAATTCAAGTAAATGAATACATGTTGCTGCTTAGCATGCAGAAACAAAATACAAAACATTATTCTGCAGGTCGTTTTCCTTCAGCCTTAGAGACAGGATCCATATTAGCTGGAAGATTATCCAAAGTATAAGGAGAGTTGATGAAGTTAAAATCCTCAAGCATCCTGATATTGTTTCTACTAGGACGATCAAGTAGATGTGGAGTTCGGATGATCTCTAGTTCATCATGTAGCTCGTAATTTCCTAAGTACTTCGAAATCAAGCATCGAGGAATACAATGAATAGGAATCCAGTTAACATTACTTGAAAGGAAGATTGTCAAGCTCAACCAAGTTGGGGTCATACTAATCCCATAGTGAATTGTTTCGATCCACCTTCATCATGGTCAAAGTGTTCATCCAACCCTATTTATAGGCCTCATTCTTATCATGTTGGAATCTATCATCAAGATGCCCCCAAAGATTCATTATACCCATCCAGCCAAACCCTCTTGGGTTGTTTATGGAATTAACAGGTTAATTTATCAACTTTAGTCTGTAGCTTCTTCAATACCCCATCCTTAACTTGTAGCTGGGAAGATTGAGTGGATAATTGCTCCGACGATGTCTACGGATTCTGAGACATATCAGCAATATATCAATCTTTAACTTTTTACTGTGTTGCTTAATTGGTAAGGGCCTGTTGGGTCCTAATTTCTTCTGAAGTTCCTCGGCCAATCTTATTTCTTACTCAAGAAGAGGATGAAAACTTAATCATTTTTAAACCTTCCAAATCATCCCGTAATTTTGCATTTTCATATTCTGAAAAGTAGTATCCCTCATTGGTAGTAGCAATAACATCTCCAGAAGCAGACTTCAAAAGATTTACTTCATCCCTCAAATTATTATTCTCTTCTTCCAAAAGTTTAGCAATAGTTATAGTTTCTTTAACTTCAAACTTAAGTAAAGCTTCATTTTTATTATAAATAGAAATAAGTTTATCAAAACCTTAAGCTTTGATTTTTCTTCTTGTAGCTCTCGTGCAACAGAGCAGTGGACTCTTTATACTATTCTTGAAGTTCTTCTATCATCTCATAATAAGCAACATTATTTTCTATTGCCTTATCTAGTAATTAGTTAAAATATTTGTAGGCCTCTTCAGCTTTCTCTGATGCATCGTCACCAAGCAACTTAATAATTTCTTCCTCGAATAAGTCTGTATGACCTCCTTTGAAAAAATAATTGCACTTCCTCAATGGCTCGATATCATTGGAAGATAGTTATTCCATCTTCGCTATAAACTAGAAAGAAGAAATTACCACCAATCAACAACAAGAATGAAGAACTGGCATGATCAACATGAGATAAAAAGGAACAAGTGGTTTCCTTTATTTATAATTAAGAAGTTAAGAAATAATCAAAATAAAGAAAAAGAAATAAATAAACAAAAGGGAAAAGGGAAAAGGGAAAAGGGAAAATACTGAACAACTTTACATCTTCTCCCTATCAACCTCAACCTTCTAAGAAGAAGGGGATACAGGCTGGAGTTTCTCGATTTGCTCGGATTGAGGAAGGGAAGACTCAGTGATTTTAGGTTGGTCGACAGCATATTCAACCACAAGAAAGACTCTCCAGAACCAACTTCATCTTCAATCTCATCCTCAATGACTGGAGGAGGATCATGAGTATATCTCTACAAAATTTTAGAGCTTTTAACAGTGTTTAACTCCTGAAGAGAAGTAACCCAACTATCTCTGAAATATTTTTTATTTGCATACTCAATCTGAGCAGAGGATGAAGAAATGGTTTTATTCCAGCCTTTGTCCCAACCAACACTGAAGGATGCCTTTACAAAAGACTTTCTCTTAGATCTTGAAGAGGACACAAGGTCTTTAGCAGTCTTTGACCACTGCTCAGCTTCCTCTGCCTTGTTCTCGGCTTTCTTTCCCTCGCGCTCAACTTCCTTAGCCATGCGCTCATTTTCAAGGGCATTTTCATCAGACGTCTGCCGATAAGTTTCAACTGTCTTCAGTTTATTTTCCCAAGTACTCTTCTCAGTCTCTAAGGCTTACTAAGAATCGAGAAAATACTTCTTTAAGCAAACTAAAGCTTCATCTACATCATTTGAAGAAGAAGCCCGAATGGCATCATCCTTATCCAGCATATTATTGAAATGCACCAAGAACTGCAAGAGAAGAATATCATGTTAGTATATGATGAAAAACGTCGCTAATGTTGTTTAACACAAGGTTAAACTGTAGAAGCAACTCCGAATGTTTGTTGGAGAAACCCTTTTCTTTGGGAAATAAAAATTATAAACAAGATGTGTTTACAAAGAAACTTATGTACGAGAGTAATTAAGATTGTGTAATCAGTTTTTAAAACTAAGGCAGTTTCAAAAATTCAGCACACTTAGAGAATGAGGTGAGTAGATGAAGATAATCAACACAATGATTTTAACGTGGTAAAACCTCTCCCAACAGAGGAAACATCCACGGTGACTTCTAAGTCACAAAAACAAAAATCCACTAATAACAAAAATCAGTTACAAACAATACAACATGTAAGCACACAAATCAACCTATTCTAAGTTTAGGAATATACCCCCTTGGTTCCTTCTAACTTCTGATAGATTTGATTTGTTGATGATGTTCTCCAGTTTGCTAACTTCCTTTGCTTTAGCTACTTTACGTCGACTCAATGATTTCAGATATTAAACACAACACTTCCAGTGTAGTAGTGTGTTAAGTGTTGTGAAGTGATTCCTATACACATGCATGAACTCACACACACTTAGATTTACAAACAGTCCTATAAAAATTACATATACAGTCTATATGCAGTGATTTTAATTTATTTCTTTCTCACAGAACTCAAATCCTTTTGACCTTTAAAGATAACCCAGATTCCACGGAAATCTTGCTTCAAAAATCGGACAAGACCTTAATCAATCTCTTTTGAAAACATTTATGAGATTGAAAACCCTCCAAGTGTGAATCCAACTAGGTCAGAATCAAGTTTCGTAAGAAAAGAAACCAGAAAACATTTTAAAAACCAAATCAGTAAGATTTTCTTAAATCAAGTATAAAAAATGCAGATCTAGTGAAAATGTAACATATAGTATGTAGATCTAACGTTTCTATGAAAAAGAAACTAGATCTTCACACAAATGTTTAAGTTGTGTACAAGATTTAAAGATCAAGAGGTTACAGCAATGATATGAACAAACCACTCTCTCTCTCTTTCTCTCAAACACTCAGGTTGTGTTTGGGTTTGAATATGCGAAGGTTTGTTTTAGAGAAGGTGAACTGTTTAGGGTTAGGGTTTGGCTAACAGGTTTTTCTTTCTCTCTCTTCTCTCTTTTCTTTTCTCTCTTCTCTCTCACTTCTCTCTTCTCTCTTATTTTTTCTCTCAGAAAGACGAATGACAAAAAGTTTTTTAAGGCTGAGAAGTGAAGGGTATATATAGTGCCTGGGGAAGGTTCTGGATGATCGAGGCAAATCAATGGCTATGATGAAGTCTTGCAAGGTTTGACTTGATCCTATGGTTATAAAACATCGGTGGATTAAGATGATTCCGATTGGTTCAAAAGGTTTGCACTGGGATTAACTAAGAACGCATACAGACCCTTGATAAGGAAAGATCCAACGATCACCAATGCAACTGGATATCCTCTCACATAATAAACACAAACTAACGCACCAAAAGGATGACAAGTGTTGGCTGGTAAGAGGCTCTCACACGCGCGTCAAACTAATTACAAAACATCACCCTGAAGTCTCTAGCGCTTTGAGATCGTACCCAACCAAACATTTCAGTGAAAAAAGAAGTTTCCAAAATAGTATATAAACCCCACAAATTTTATAAACCAATTTTATTAATAAAAAAAATTATTCAAAAATGTTTAAAAAATGTTTAAAAAGGTTTAAAATTATTTAAAAATTCCCAAAAAATTATTAAAGCACTAATTAAAGGGGAATTAAACACACACTCAATTTAAGGCAATATTAACACATGTATGCACTTCTAATTGTGTGTTGTGTGATTCATTTTGTACCATCATTGATCTTTGAAGAGGATTAGAGAGTTAGGTTCTGAGGCTTTTTGGTTTCTAGGATGGACTACCAATTTTGTCAATATTTCCAAATTAGTTGAGCACTTATACAATTTAGACTTAAGCAAGTCAAAGGTATAAGGTGCTTCAATCTCCCCCTTTGGAAATATGAGACAAAATCTCCTTTGAGTTAGCTTAAAACTCGTAGGGACCCAAAAAATAAAACCTAGTCCTATACAAAAGATACTATCTACCCAATTCCTAGAAAGTCAAAAATTACATAACTCAACTATTTACAAACTTTTACACTAGAAGCGGTAGATAATCAGTAGAAGAGATTCCTGCAAATATACACACTAAGATCATGCAGTTTAGATGAAATGTGAACAAAAAGGAACTCATAAAACTCAAATTTCTCCCCCATTTTGTCTCAAATGGACAAAGGGTAAAACTTAAGGTTTTAAGAGTTTAATCAGCGCATACCATGCCTATAGAATTTTGCAAATATAGAAATCTGTTATAGTCTAAAGGTTTAGTGAACATGTCTGCAAGTTGCAGATCAGTAGGCAGGTAATGAATTTCTAATTCCTTAGTTTCAACAAGTTCGCGAATAAAATGATGCCTTATTTTAATATGTTTAGTTCGCGAGTGTTGAACGGGGTTTTTAGATATGTTAATGGCGCTTTGATTGTCACAATAAAATTGTAATTGTTCTTCTTTAATCCCATAATCACTTAACATCTGTTTGATCCATAACAATTGAGCACAGCAACTTCCTGCTGCTATATATTCGGACTCAGCCGTAGATAATGATGTGCAATTCTGTTTTTTGCTACTCCAACCAACTAAATTATTGCCGACATAATAACAGGCACCTAATGTACTTTTACTATCATCAGTACAACCGGCCCAGTCAACATCAGTATAGCCTATGATGGTGCTACAGGTATCCTTAGTGTACCTAAGTCCAAGGTTAACAGTGCCTTTTATGTACTTTATTATACGTTTTACACTCAATAAATGGCTCTCTTTAGGGTTATTCTGGTAACGAGCGCACAGACATACAGCATACATTATATCTGGTCGTGAGGCAGTTAGTTAGAGTAGGCTACCAATCATACTACGATAGAGTGTGGAATCAACTGACTTACCAGTTTCATCTTTACATAATTTAACAGTAGTACTCATATGCGTTTTGGCAACTTTAGCATTTTCTAAGCCAAATTTCTTAACAAGGTCTAAGGCATACTTGGTTTGAGATACAAAAAGACCATCATAATTTTATTTCACTTGAAATCCTAAGAAAAGTTATAGCTCCCCCATAAGGGACATGTGGAATTCCTTATGCATACTAGCAGAAAAGGATTTAACTTCAGAGTTTGAAGTTGACCCTAAAATGATGTCGTCTACATAGACTTGGGCTATAATAATGTTTTTGTCAAAATGTTTGACAAAGAGAGTCTGGTCATTTCCTCCTCTCTTAAAACCCTTATCCAACAAAAAGTTGGAAAGGCGTTCATACCAAGCTCTAGGAGCTTGTTTTAAGCCATACAAAGCCTTTTTCATACGAAAGACATGGTTAGGGTATTTAGGATCAATGAACCCTTTAGGTTGTTCTACATATGTTTCTTCGGATAGAATTCCATTTAGGAAAGCAAATTTGACGTCCATTTGATAAAGTGTGAATTTTAAGTAACACACTATGGCGAAAAGAAGTCGAACAGATTCAAGACGAGTGACAGGGGAAAAAGTTTCGCTGAAATCTATCCCTTCTATTTGAGAGTAGCCTTGAGCAACTAGTCTAGCTTTGTTTCTAAGGATTACCCCATTTTCATCAGATTTGTTCTTGAAAATCCAACGTGTTCCAATAACATTTTTATTTTGAGGCCGAGGTACAAGATACCAGACATCGTGAATGACAAATTGTAAAAGTTCTTCCTGCATAGCAAAAATCCAATGTGTGTCATTCAATGCTTCATTAACATTTTTTGGTTCCACAAGGGAGACGAAACATGCATAATTAGCATAATTTCTTAACTGGGATCTAGTACGAACTGGCTCATTAGGATTACCGACCACGTTGTCAATGGGATGATCTTTAGATACCCAGCCAGGTACTTCTGGACACTCAATAGGTAATGAGTCATCTATTTCTGGTGAATCAGTTTTGAAATCATTTTCAGATTCAACCACAATAGGTGATTCAGATATCTTATTTTCGACAATAGTGTCACTTACAATTACATTTATCGATTCCATAAGAGCCTTAGTACGAAGATTGTATATACGATAAGCACGACTGTTTGGAGAGTATCCTAAGAATATGGCTTTATCACCATGAGTTTCAAATTTAGACAGATGTTCTCTATCTTTACAGACATAACACTGACTTCCAAAGGTTCTTAGGTATTTCATATTAGGCTTCTTACCGTACCACAACTCATAAGGGGTTTGTTTAGAGTTTTTCCTAAGATAGACCCTATTAGTGATGTGACAGGCAGTTCTAATGGATTCTACCCAAAAGTATTTAGGTAGGGATTTGGCATGCAACATGACACGTGCCATCTCTTGAAGAGTTCGGTTTTTCCTTTTAGCAATGCCATTCTGCTGAGGAGTTTTAGGTGCACTAAATTCATGTTTATAACCGTTGTAGTCACAATATTCAACTATTCCTGTGTCTATGAACTCCCCCCCTCTATCACTACGAATTCGATTGACTTGTGTGTCCTTCTTATTTTCAATTCTTAATAGAATTTTCAAAAAATTCTGAAACGTGTCAGATTTATGTTTTAAGAAAGCAACCCAAGTGAATCGTGTAAAATCATCAACCATGACAAGGATATAACTGTGTCCACAAAGACTAACAGTTCTAGAGGGACCAATAAGGTCCATATGGATGAGATCTAAAGGTCTAGAGGTGAGGATGTCTTTAACCTTTTTATGCGAAGTCTTAACTATTTTTCCTTCCTGGCAATGACCACAGACAACACTGGAAATAGGTTTAATTTTAGGAATACCTCTAACTATCTCTTGACTAGACAATCTACCAAGGATATCATAACTTAAGTGACCCATACGATTATGCCAGATTTCATTGTCATCCATTCTGACAATGTTACAGGTTTCAGAACTAGTCTTGATAGTATAACAATTGTCAGGTGTTCTAAATCCTGTAATAATGCATTCACCTTTATCATTTAGAATTTTACAATTGTTCTTTGAAAAGGTGACAGTATGGTCAGAGTCACAAAATTGTGATATACTTAGGAGGTTGGCTTTAAGGCCTTTAACTAACAGAACATTTTCGAGAACAAGCATTCCATCTTCTTTTAGGGTTCCTTTACCTATGATCTGAGATGAAACACCATCACCAAAAACTACTTTCCCACCATCAAATCTGGTTTTGTTTAAAAGTTTGGTTTCATCTCCTGTCATATGTTTGGAGCATCCTGAATCTAAATACCAACCAGATGAAGTGTGTTCAGCTTTTAAAGCAGTGATGACAATGTTACACTTCATTTGGGGTAAAAGATCCTCTTTTCTAACCCAAATATCTCTAGTTTTAATTTTGCGCAAGTTTACCCTCATTTGATAAAATTTTCGAGACACAGTTTTTTGTCGAAAAACATTTGGAGCTGCAAACTGATTGTTGTGAAAAAGTTGAGCTTTTGGTTTAGGAAAGTTTCTGGGACCCTTTCTCTTAAATGAACTCTTAGTTTTGGTCTTTCTATTTCTGTAGTTAGAGTTCTTATCAGGTTATCTTGGAAGGACATAATTGTTACGACTTTGCCTAGAATAGTTAAAGTTCTTGTAGACAGAAGTGTTGTAAACAGGGGTATTTAGACGCCTAGCATAACAACCTTCAAAGGAATGACCATAAATGTCACAGTAGGAGCAATATTGATTGCTTGAGGGATGAATTTTCTTAGGAAAACTTCTAAAGATAGGTTTGACAGCATTCTGTTCAGAAGTGTTCTTCCTAGGAGGTATGGTCTTATAGGTAGAATCAGCCTTTCTGATCAAAGGACAGACGTATTTAGCCTTAAGTGCAGTGTCAGCCTTAGAAGTACTAGACTCTCCAATGTCTTTCTGCTGTTGCTTTTGATCAAATTCATTTTTAATCAAATGAAAGTCTGAACATGTTTCAATTGGTCTTTTGCCCCCAGACACAAACTTAATATGTTCAAGTTTAGTAGTTTGTGGTTTGTTCTTAGGCCAAAATCCAATACCGGTTCTATCATCAGAATTGGTCTTGGAGTCAACAACAAAGTCAGTAAAGCAATTTGAATAGTTTTCAAACTTAGAAAACTTTTTGAAAACAGTAGCTGTCTTTGTTTTTGCTTCCTCCAATTCTAATAATTTTCCCTTATATTTCATTTCCAGGATTTCATTAGTTTTAGTCAACTCTTTTAATTTTTGATCAAAAGTTTCAATTTCAGATTGATGAGTCAGACACTGGTTAGTGTACTCTTCAGCATTCAACTTTACAATAAGACTTAGATCATCTAATTTCTTAGTCAGGTCTCTAACAGTCTTCTCCAATCTAGTGCCTTTTTTAAGAGTTTTAGCATACAAGGTATGGATATCTGGGAGGTCATCTGTGTCTGAGTCGCTAAGTGAAGTGTGTGTAGTGACCCCTAACGATTAAGTTTTAGTACTCACGCACCCATTTTCATCGTCATTATCGAGATCAATTTGACTCACACACACGGAACTAGAACTAGCAACATTTTCAGACAATAAAGCATCTAGACCAATCAAAGCAGTATTCACACAAGCAGAAGTAGGAGCATCATTATCACACACATGAGTATCATCATTATAAATGATCTTAGCATAAAAAGACATGCAAGGGTCAAGTACATTAGATAACTCAAGTTCCTCTTCATCAGAGTCACTTGAATCATTCCAAGTTTTACAGACATTGGTTCTATTGTGTGTGTTGGCTTTATTCAGATTAACTCTGCAGTCGTGTGCAATGTGACTTAGTTTCCCACATCTAAAACATTCAATCTTTTTATGGTCTCTAGTGGGTCTGGAATTGTTGTCCTTAGTATGTTTGTCAAGTCCTCTCTCATGAGGTTTGGGATTAGACAGAGTAGGATAATTAGGCTTGCCTTGTTTAGTAGACTGTTTGTTTTGAAATTTGACAATTTTCTTAAATTGTTTAGACATTAAGGCAATCTGATTATCTAGTTTGTCTATATCACACTCCTCATCAGAATCAGAGTTGGTCAAATTGGACTCAAGTTTGGGTATCTTAGAGGCAAAACTCAAGTTAGAGTTAGGTTATTTTCTTTGAGAATGATTCAATTGTTTCTTAAAGTCTAATTCCATTTCCACAGTCCTAAGTTTGCTACTGAGTAACTCAGGGGTAAGGTTTTGATCATTCATTTCCTCAATAGCATACCTCTTACTGTCAAACTTTTGTGGTAATGACCTTAGAATTTTAGAGACAATTTCATTCCTATCATAAGTTATACCATTAGCATGCAACTTAGTAACTATATCAGTTAAGTTCATGTAAAAATCATCAAAAGATTCAGAGTCAGACATGATTAAAGAGTTGTACTGCTGGATAAGCATTTGAGTTTTAGCAGCTTTAACTCTCGAGTATCCTTCATGGGCAGTGATTAATGTGTCCCAAGCTTCCTTAGAAGTGGCACAAGATGAGATTCTCTTGAACTCATACTCATTAATGGACATAAAAATGGCATTCTTGCCTTTATTGTTAATTCGAGAAATGGTTTTCTCTTCTTGGGTAAATTCATTTAAGATTTTCTTTACCCTCTCATCACTTCCTTCAGTGGTTGGTTTAGTAGGATAAGTGTATCCATTTTCGATAATGTCCCAGACATCATCTCCTAAAGTCCCTTGGATGAAGGCAACCATTCTTACTTTACAGTAAGCAAAGTTGTTTCCATCAAAGAGTGGAGGTCTGGACAGATTACCAAACCTTTCATTCTTCTCGTCCATAGTTAGGTATTTCAGAAAACGATTTCAGAAACACGAGATCTTTGAAATAAAAAGTTAACAGGGCTCTGATACCAATTGAAAAACGTCGCTAATGTCGTTTAACACAAGGTTAAACTGTATAAGCAACTCCGAATGTTTGTTGGAGAAACCCTTTTCTTTTGGAAATAAAAATTATAAATAAGATGTGTTTACAAAGAAACTTATGAACGAGAGTAATTAAGATTATGTAATCAGTTTTTAAAACTAAGGCAGTTTAAAAAATTCAGCACACTTAGAGAATGAGGTGAGTAGATGAAGATAATCAACACAATGATTTTAACGTGGTAAAACCTCTCCCAACAGAGGAAACATCCACGGTGACTTCTAAGTCACAAAAACAAAAATCCACTAATAACAAAAATCAGTTACAAACAATACAACATGCAAGCACACAAATCAACCTATTCTAAGTTTAGGAATATACCCCCTTGGTTCCTTCTAACTTCTGATAGATCTGATTTGTTGATGATGTTCTCCAGTTTGCTAACTTCCTTTGCTTTAGCTTCTTTACATCGACTCAATGATTTCACATCTTAAACACAACACTTCCAGTGTAGTAGTGTGTTAAGTGTTGTGAAGTGATTCCTATACACATGCATGAACTCACACACACTTAGATTTACAAATAGTCCTATAAAAATTACATATACAGTCTATATGCAGTGATTTTAATTTATTTCTTTCTCACAGAACTCAAATCCTTTTGACCTTTAAAGATAACCCAGATTCCACGGAGATCTTGCTTTAAAAATCAGACCAGACCTTAATCAATCTCTTTTGAAAACATTTATGAGATTGAAAACCCTCCAAGTGTGAATCCAACTAGGTCAGAATAAAGTTTCGTAAGAAAAGAAACCAGAAAACATTTTAAAAACCCAATCAGTAAGATTTTCTTAAATCAAGTATAAAAAATGCAGATCTAGTGAAAATGTAACATATAGTATGTAGATCTAACGTTTCTATGAAAAAGAAACTAGATCTTCACACAAATGTTTAAGTTGTGTACAAGATCTAAAGATCAAGAGGTTACAGCAACGATATGAACAAACCACTCTCTCTCTCTTTCTCTCAAACACTCAGGTTGTGTTTGGGTTTGAATATGCGAAGGTTTGTTTCAGAGAAGGTGAACTGTTTAGGGTTAGGGTTAGGGTTTGGCTAACAGGTTTTTCTTTCTCTCTCTTCTCTCTTTTCTTTTCTCTCTTCTCTCTCACTTCTCTCTTCTCTCTTATATTTTCTCTCAGAAAGACGAATGACAAAAAGTTTTTTAAGGCTGAGAAGTTAAGGGTATATATAGTGCCTGGGGAAGGTACTGGATGATCGAGGCAAATCAATGGCTGTGATGAAGTCTTGCAAGGTTTGACTTGATCCTATGGTTATAAAACAGCGGTGGATTAAGATGGTTCTTATTGGTTCAAAAGGTTTGCACTGGGATTAACTAAGAACGCATGCAGACCCTTGATAAGGAAAGATCCAACGATCACCAATGCAACTGGCTATCCTCTCACATAACAAACACAAACTAACGCACCAAAAGGATGACAAGTGTTGGATAGTAAGAGGCTCTCACAGGAGCGTCAAACAAATTACAAAACATCACCCTGAAGTCTCTAGCGCTTTGAGATCGTACCCAACCAAATATTTCAGTGAAAAAAGAAGTTTCCAAAATAGTATATAAACCCCACAAATTTTATAAACCAATTTTATTAATAAAAACATTTATTCAAAAATGTTTAAAAAAATGTTTAAAAAGGTTTAAAATTATTTAAAAATTCCCAAAAAATTATTAAAGCACCAATTAAAGGGGAATTAAACACACACTCAATTTAAGGCAATATTAACACATGTATGCACTTCTAATTGTGTGTTGTGTGATTCATTTTGTACCATCATTGATCTTTGAAGAGGATTAGAGAGTTAGGTTCTGAGAATTTTTGGTTTCTAGGATGGTCTACCAATTTTGTCAATATTTCCAAATTAGTTGAGCACTTATACAATGTAGACTTAAGCAAGTCAAAGGTATAAGGTGCTTCATATGAGAAATATAAAATACAAATAGAACCAAGAAGATGGAACTCACTTACCGATTTAAGGATCTGAGCAGCCAATTCAGAAACCTTTGCTCGAGACATCTTGACATCTATCTCCCTTTGGTCTAGAAGAGTACCAAACATGATCAACTTTTTGGACAAACCAGGAGTAATAACTGCTGGAGGACAAGCATCAGAGGAAGGTTATTCAACTAAGGTTTATTGTTCAGTCACCTGGTCGACCTTCTTCTCTGCAAGCCCTCTCATAAGTCTCCTTAAAGGAAGTTCAACATATTTAGGAGTCGTGTCCTTAGGATTTGGATCTTTGGGGGATGGGTCTTTGGGAAATGAGTTTTTGGGGGTTGGGGACTCTTTCATGACTTCCACTATTTTCTTCTTGGTCCCCTCAGTAGGTTGGGGGCTAAAAGTTCTACCGTTAAGAAGATCAGGAAACTTCCTCTTCTTCATGATATCAAAAAGAGGAGTATGAATCAGCAAAAACTTCTTGATCAAGATCAATCACCAGAGCAGGAGATACTGGAAGTCTGGTAATAAAGGAAGAAACAGTATTTCTGTATTGAAGAAAATAAGAAGCATACCTAAGGTTCTCCTCAGCAACCATCTTGTGAAGTCCCCAAATAAACTTCAATTCTTTCAAATTTACTTCACTCTCTTTAGGGGATTTTATTTTCTAGTCAACTACAATCAAATTTACAAAGAAATAGTCAGTATGACATTTTATCAAATATAACAGGTAAAATTACTAAAACACATGACAACCTATCCCGTTGCCAAAGAGTGGACATCTAGGTCCTTGATATTTAGCACCTCCAACTAAAGGGGCGTGGTGCTAATTTTTTACAACTACCCTGTGATCAAAATAATCCCTATTAGAATCAGAAAGGTTAACCACTAAAGCTTTACTAATTGCCCTAGTTTTCAAATAATAAATGGTATCACTAGTTACCCATTTATAACAAAACATTATTTTTGGAATCCCTAGATGGGTTCCATGGATTTGATTTAACCTATATACTCCATTGACTACTATCCATGTGTTAGGATATACTCTTGAAGGTACAACATCAAAATAGTGACAAAACTCCAGACAAAGGGGATTAGAAGGAAACGTGAACCCACACTCAACAATAAAGATGGAAGGGAACCAATGGCCTTCAGCAAGAGAGAAAAAATTAGAAGGAAAAGTGGGATGTTCTAGTACAACCCAAGATGGAATGTTAAAGTTACTCCTGAACTTATGAAGAAACTCAATAGAATAAACCATGATGAAGAAAAAAAGAAGAAGAGAAGAAAAGTTCTTACAAGGGTTTAAGAATTAAGCAAGAACTGAAGATAGAAAAGAAAAATATCGCACAAAAGTTCAAAGAACACAACAGCAAAATCAGAAATGAAAACATAGAAGATAATCGAAGTTTTACCGCTCTTTAGTCACCTCGAAAACTTGGAAAAGTAATGATTAAAGTGAATGACGACTGAGTTTACGGCGGCTAAACAAGAGAAAAGACAAAGATACCACAGAACCATTCGCTAAAATTTGAAATATTTACAAACCTTCCATTCACACTCAAAATTGTCAAATAACTAGATGAAATTCACATGTCTAAAAGGTATGCAGCCGACCAAGCAGTCCAAAGCATAATTTTCCCCACTTTCGCATCAGCTCCAAGTATGAAACATTGGGGACTTCTGTTGGTACCAAAACTCACCACCTTATGTGGACCAATTACAAGCTAACACGTGTCATCCAATGTGGCATAAATCCAAGTCAGTATGGCAGAAATCCCCGACCAACAAAGAAGACAGACCAACAAGGCAGCCTAACCAACATGGCATACCAACCAACTAGGAAGATCAACCAACGGCCAGAAATCCAATCAGTGCAACCAATGAATTGACAGCAGTCTTATATTTAATTCTCATTATGTATTGATGTAATTGCCTAACTAATAAAGGAATTCCATCATTTCACACGACAACCATCAACACTCCTCTCGGGCTATAAATACATTATATCCCCCTCATTGTAGAGGATAGAAAAATAAATCAAGGCAGTCAAGTAATACATAACAGTGTACGTAGGCTATTCCATTGAGCCGAACCACTTTAAAAATCAATTTATCTTATTTTTTTATATGTGATCAATCAATTAGGCCTAGTCTAGTTTTTTGCATCAACGGTACATTTTAGGTCGCTAAAAGTGATTTTTTTGCTGCAAAAAATTATTTATGGTGATATTTAGCGACGAAAAATGAACTAAAGAAAAAAATGAGTGAAAGTTACCAAACTCAAAATGGGGTAATTATGAAAGTATAAAAGTATAAAATACCCAATAAAAGGAGAAGAAAATAATCAAGAGGAGTGTTGATTGACATTTGAAGCAAGAGGGGGGGGGGGGGGTACATGTATTTGTAATAAACAGAGTGTGTGTATGTTAACCATATTTGGCAATAGAAATTCATTTTATGTACAAGTGCTTCATGTATGCTTACAAACAGGCTGATGGGATGATGCTAGATAATAGAAGGGTGCTTGTGATGGAAATTAGTGATATTTTTTATATTTTCTTGTATTTCCTAGTATTGAATTGTATTTCCTTTTATTAGTTATATAGTTACTTAATAGATATTTTTTACTTGAGTAAGGAGTTAAGACTAGTAAGGGATATCAATAATTAGGATATTTCTTATAGCCCAAGTCTCCTCCAACTCATGTAAATACTCATGGAAGCCTCATTTGAAAATGACCTTCACTTTGAAAAATAAGATACTTTTAGATTATTTCTCTAGAATTTGTTGATTGTTTAGTTTTTGGTCTTTTGACGTGTAGTTTATGTTAGTTTTTTGATGTTGAACATGATAGAACATTTCCAAATTGGCAACCTCGGAGACTTGGTGGTGGACTTGGAATAACCAGGGTTGGAGTGCAAGAATTTAATCAGAGGAATTATGTGAGGTAATTATTCTTCTTACAATTTGAGCACAAATTACATAAATAGGGAAAACTAAATGCAGGGTGCTATATATTTATAATATTTGGTTCATTTTCTTTAAGTTACCTAAGTAATTCATGGTGTTCTTCATTTCTTGTTTCCTCTATTCCCCTCTCACTTTATTTGATTTCTTCTCTATGTGAAGTGCGATTATGGTTCTATTGAGTGGACATTAATTTATTTTTTTAATAATTGGTTTGTTGGACTATTTGTTGCCATGATTTTGTTTTAGAGAAATATTAAGGAGAGTTTACAAGTAGGAAAATGATAACTTGTGCCCTTAGGGCACATGTTATGAGCCTTAAAATATTAAATATTAGAGCTCCATATGAGTATCTATACCCTATTAAATGTATGTTGAAACTCTGTCCCTACTATTTTTGAGTTCTTAATGTGTGCCTTTAGGGCACATGTTATCAGGACCCTTGCAAGTATGATGCTGACATTTATTCACCCAACGAAAGACTTCACGTACAACCCTAAATGAAACTCTCTCACTAGGTAGTTACAATAATTACAAAGTGATATAATTGTAAAAGGGGCTTGGTCTCTAAGAAATTCTAATTGGGAAAATGACCTAAAAAGGACCAACGGACTAGGGGAATATCCCTTATTCTAAGTTCTAACCCCTAAAATAAAAATATAATTTTTTTACGGAAAGTATGGTTATATACCCAATCTATGCGATCATAAACCTTACATGAAATTGTTCCCTTTGTGATGTCATTAAAAATTATCTTACATCCTTAAAGAAGATGTTTGGAAGGGAAACTATTGAAGCACTCTTGTCACTAACAGTAAATATCAAAGTGGGTGATATACTTTGGGTTCCTTACCAGGTAGAATACTTTTGGAAGTCTTGCACATAACCACCCTGACATATACCTTGGAAGACCTCTCTTTTATTGAAAACTGAAGTGCGATTTTGTGTTTTCTTTGTACATATATTCTCCTACTCCATCAATTGATTTGTTAGACTTCTAAATTCAATTTTTTAGTACTTCTAAACATGATTTAAGAGATGACTGTGAGAATTCAATTTTGAGTCATTATTAACTAACAAAGAGCTAATTAAGTCATTAACAAACAACGAGCCAATTTTTAATGGATACTACTTTCTTGGATTTTTTGAAGTTAAGCGACCAAGGATGTCTATGGAATTGGTTGGTTATAGGTTATCCCTTCAATCGATCCCCCCCCCCCCCCCCCCCCCCCCCCCGCGTGCATGCATTGACAAATGGCACACAAGAGAAACACAAAAATAAGAACTTTCTTCGACATTTAAAGAGATGGCCAACACCTTTCCTAAAAGCTAAGTTATCTTTGTTATCCCTATAATGTAAAAGGATTAAAGTGGGAACTTCGAGTATATTCCAATGGAATATTTACCCTTTAACTAAAATTCTAAATAATACAATTTTGGCCCCAAATCAATTTTTGGCCCACCAAAACGACGTTCCCTGAAGAATGGGCCCAAATCATAAAAGGTCCAGTTAGGCTGTTCCAAAAAATTAAAAAGGAGAGCCCGTGTCCACTTCACAATCTAGCACTCCTTCAAACGTGCT
Source organism: Sambucus nigra (assembly GCA_949130495.1). Classification (NCBI taxonomy): domain Eukaryota; kingdom Viridiplantae; phylum Streptophyta; class Magnoliopsida; order Dipsacales; family Adoxaceae; genus Sambucus; species Sambucus nigra. Next base: position 299,320,966 of record OX422207.1, on the reverse strand, counting down.
ATAACAACCCGTCAGAGGAAATTCATGAAGTTCGAGAGAATCCACTCTTACATCTTTATATGGGAAAATGGTTAAGGGAATAAATCTTTACTCAATTATGCAAATGAACCCAAGCACATTTTGGGTCCTGACAACCTCAAAGTCACAACTTATCATTTGGTGCTTACTCATCTCATGGTGAGCCTTATCTATACATCCAAATACATTGCTTTGATTTCTTAGGTGTACCAGATCAGCCTTAGTTCCCATAATTGGCGCAACCGTGATGTGGCATTCTCCAGTTACCTCCAACTAGATTTGTTTCTCTCTTTTGACCATGCCACTTCTTCCTCATCATCGCAGCCTACTTCATTAATGACACTTGTGGGGTTCATTGGTTTGTTTTGAACAAAACCCACATCTTTATTATGCCATTGAGGTGCCCGATTGAATGCTCCTTTGATGCCCCTACGTTTTCTTTGTATCCCAACTTCTTTCCACGAACTTTATATGGGTAGCGATGATCCATTTTGGAAGCTCCAATGGCGAGGATTGCCAAATAATTTCAAGGATGAATGTAAATCGACACTATATTTGGTTATTCCCCCTCGTCGCGGGCCGTGTCTAACTTCCTCATTTCCGCGTGATTCTTCTCTGTGAAGCCTATAATTCGATTTGAGCTTCGACCAAGATGTGTTTTATCCTCCTCTTTGTTTCTGTCTATATTGCATCTCTAAAGGAACAATGGGGTTGTAAACCAGGGGGCTTATTTAAAGGTGGAGTCTAGGCTGCGACGTCTATTGTTGGTGAGGAGGTGGTTTCCTTTGGACTTTTGAAATTAAGATTGAAACATTTTTCCTCAATCCCAATGTGTTTCGATCTCTTTGCCTCCATTGAAGATATGACTTGAAATCTCTTGTATGCACTAGTTCTAGGTAGTGAGGAGAAATATTTATAGTTGGGGGTGATATTTATTTTTTAAAGTTTCAACTTCAGTCTTTTTAACTAAAATAAGAAAATAAAACAAAAAGGGGACACACCAAAAGAGTACAATTAAAACATGATACATTTTAACCCGATTGCAGCTCCATGATTCAAATTTGAGTTGTCATTATGCTTGATACAGATAATTTACTTCCTGCGTCTTATTAAATATTCAGAGAACAACGAAAGTCAGGAGAGCCATCTCGGCCTGAGGAGCCGAGAATACGAGATGATCATGATAGGTTTTATTTCCATTGACAAATATATGCTTCATTATAGCATATTTTAGATTTTAGGATGTGCCTTCAAATATGTAACTTATTTAAGGACATAAATTTTTGGCTCTCTCATCCTAAATAAAATGTGTGGCCGCACAACTATAAAAGATCTAGTTTTAATTCAAAATTTCTATGGCAAGAATAATATTATATTGTTACATGGAGGTAAAATTATCCCAATTTTACCATACCAATCCTTATATTGTATGATAATTTGATAACTACTACATTCACACTATTTCAGGGATAGGGAGAAGTCTCATGAAAGAGTAAAGTAGAGAGAGGGAATGAGAAAAATTTCATGACTGAATTCATGAGAGGCAAAGGGATCGTGAGTTCTCTCATGATTTGCACCGAAGAGATCGTGATAGGGCCAGGGGCACGGAGAGAGACAACTATAAAGACCATGGTCGTGATCGTGATCGAGCACATGATACTGATTAAGACAATGATCGAGAATGTTATCGTGATCGTGATAGAGATAAGTATCACCATCGTTAGAAGGATTGAGATAGGGATCGTGAAGTTGGTGAAGTTGACCATGACCGTGGGAGGTCCCGTGATAAAGACCACGACTATGACTGCGACCAAAATAATGAAAGAGAGAGGATATATAATAAGGTTGATCCGGATGATGATCCTGGATGGTATGAACCCAAGAATGGGCGTAGACGTGTAGACGCCGAGCACGAAGATAAATATTATGACTACCATGAGCACCATCAAAGTCTTATTAAGTATAATCATCCAAATGTCGTGGGTGATAAGGACCAATACAAACATCATGGTCGTTATGATCACGATCAATACGATCGAATGGAGGAGGAAAATTATGGTTATGATCGAGAAACATCATAACCACTAAGAAGGACCGTGAATACCGACACTCAGATAGTTAACTTTCTCATAATTACTGGTAAGTAATTATGTAATTATGAACTTCACATGTTTCACTAGTAAGCCCAAGAGGGTCCCTTTATATATTGATTATTTATTTTTTGGTCATTTTGATTTGAATTTTGCTGCAATCATTTTTTCCCTAAATTTCCAGTCATCTAAATCAGGAAGGACGGTGTGTCATTTCATTGAGATGCAAAGGGATGGTTTGTTTTCATGACTAAGACCTATATTATGTGACCAGGTGTGACAACCCGGATATAATTATGATAAATTATATTTAAATCATGCTTACCTTATGTGATATGAATAATGTTTTATTAGTATGTCTAATGTTAATTGATTATGCTTAGTATAATCCTACTTTCATAAATCATGAAATGTCGAATTATGTACAAACACAAAATTTTGTTATTTTTCGGTAGAAATGTTCATGTTGGAAACTAGTTTTGTTATGATGTGACAATTGACTCAAGGTAAAAACTAGATAGTTATATATATATGAGTTAGGTTTGATACACAATAAATGGTGCATCAAACAGATGTTTGAGTAATAATTTAGGCCGAATTTACGAACAAGGGGCAAATCTGTCCATTCCCTTTAAGTGGCAAAATTGTCTTTTAGTAAACCAAATGTTTTAATTTGATTGGTTGGAATTGGAGGCAGACTTAGATGACTTAAAACTCTTCTTCTAACCTATTTCCTCATCAAATAAAACCCTAGGATCAGTTGGAAGAGTTTTTGGCCAGAGGAAAGAGAAAGTAGACGTTAAGGAAGAAAAGATTACAAGAAAATCTAGGAAAATTCCAATAAAATCCTTAAAGTGTTCCAAGGTATAATTATGTTATTAATATTACTTTATTATTGTATTGTACTTATTTCAAAGTATATAAATCTTGAATTATTGATTAAAATTCCATCCTCCTTTGTGATAATAAGTATTTGTTCACATATAAGATAAGTGGTGTACGTAGCTCGTATTTCTTGTTATTGAAATCCCTTGTATTCAAACTTGTATATATTTTTGTGTACTTCATGAAATTGATAAATTTCAACTGGATATAAAATTAGACTCATATATTCATTTCATATTCGAAAATTAGAATCTAACTCCTTGTGGTTGGGCCCTAGTGATGGTTGCAAGTTGGTACATAGTTGTTGTTTGTATATTTCTTTTCCATATGCCCTGAGTTTGGTCAAGATTTTGACATAGAAAATGAAGTCAAAATTTATGAAACTTTAATTATGTACTATGTAGTATGTGTATTGAAAATGGGTGGAATATCATGGAAAGTTATGCTGGATAAAAAGTATGAAAATTCTTGGAAGTGGAAGGAATAATAGAGGAGCTTGTGGGGCAGATTTAATAGGTTGTAAAGAAATGGTCATAACTTTCTCTAGGAAGCTTGAAAAACTACACCGTCACTTGTAACGTAAAGTATATTCAGATATGTTTTCATATTGATAAGATGGGACACCTGTATACGTACAATTTATGAATATGGGATGTTTAAGTATGGAGGATAATAATTTGAGGCCATACTGGATACCCCATGAAATAATATTTTTATCTGCTCTTTCCCAAGGGTATTTTAAGTACATGTTTCATGTGTATATTCTTTGAGGAGTATACTTTTATGTTTAATTGATTTTACTTATGAATTCCTTACGAGGTATTTTCTATGGTTGAATGTTTATAACCTTATCAACATATATACCATTATTTCGTCTTTACACATGTTTCATGGAAAGTGACTTGAGTAGATCATATTGTTGTTGTATAGTCATTGAAAGTTACATAGATATATTAATATAATACTTATGATTGAGATTCAGTACTGATTTAGTTTGATTAACAGGTGTAAGTTCAAATCAACCCAATTCAGCTCCACCCTAAGAAAACATGAATACATAGTTGACAACCCAATGTGAGTGTACTTACTGAGTTGATTGTGGATATAATGTGTATGTATTATATATTGAGATGATCTGGCTTATTAAAAGTCATGAGATGTTAAGATGTTATGTCTCATTAAAAGTCAAGAGATGTTGAGATGTTATGCCTTTATAAAAGTCAAGATATGCTTAGTTGTTATGATTGGTTTGGAGACATGTTCTTTAAATCTCCATTTTAATTTTTCATAGGTAAGCATAGTTTTATTTATATGATTGGTTTGGAGACATGTTCCAAAATCTTGTTATGTACTCCCTTGATCTATGATAAAGATCTTTATGGGATTTTATTTTATACTTTCTTTTACAGGAAGGTAAGGTTTCTATGTCCCCCTTACTTTTTGTGAGCCACTTGGAAGGATTTTTTCCATTTTTCTTCTTTTAATAAAACTTGTGGGGGTATCGTCTCTCTTTTTCTTAAAACAAATATATACCATTATTTTGTCTTTACATGTGTTTCATGGAAAATAACTTGAGTATAATTATATTATTGTTGTGTAGTCATGTAACACCCATCCGCCCGGGGAGAGCGAACGGAGCGCTAATGCGATAAAATAAATCCAAATCCACAAGTGACAAGGTATAGAGCATCTAAATAAACCCACAATAATATAAATCCACTAATATCAATTTCTTCAATTACAACAAGTCTCTCGAATTAAAATTACAACAACTAACTCGAAAATAAAATACAAATCTCCAATGCTCTATACAACAAAATAAATAATACAAATATTTCCCAAACAATCCTCGCTAAAATCAATCTCCATAGCGCCCCAAAATCCGCGCTAACCTTCCAACTAAAAAAAAATATGGGGAAGTACACAATACGACAAGAAAGATGCTCAACAAATATATGTTAACGATGAATAAAACGTAACAACACGAGTACGAATATTCAAATCAAAATGCAAATCTCAATAGCATTTCAGCATTATAATTTTTCAACAACACATCAATGGGTCCCCGGGCCTCACCACATCCGTATATGCTTTATCAAGCCATAGCCCGGGAAACAGGAATTTTGGCGGGTGCCCAACATCCGTGCCATATTAAAATCTCATGATAACGTGATCAACAACAATATAATGATACCACATGAATCAAAATAATTTCAACAATTATTTTCCAGATTTCAATGAATTTTTATCAATTCAAATATGAGTTCAATTAAACAAGAATTCAAAGAGAATGACACTCGCCAGATTTAAGGAGCATATTGTGTAAAACCCCATACCTCAAACTATGATGAGAAACTAACGATTACATCCTCAAGATCAACTCAAAAGATCTACAAAAGCTCTTCTAAGAACCTCCAACAAAATATCCCCAAGAACACCTCTAATCTAAGGTTGGAACTCACAAATCTCAAGGGCCAAAGTATAATTAAAAAGAAGAGGAATATAAAATATATTTGCTGCCAAAATTTGTGCCAAAAGTATGTTAAAAGACTTGCCCACGACTTCCTTTTATAATGCAAAGAAATGAAGAGTTGGAATCCAAAAGACTCATTTAATTAAGACAAAGAAATGAAGAGTTGGAAGTCAAAACAACTCCAAGAGTTAAAAACATTTTAAAATCCGTTTTAACTCCGATTTCAAAACCGTTGGAAATTCTCGCCTTTAAAAATAATAACCAACATATTTGAGCAATAGAAATAATTTTATCAAAAACTTTATTTTCCTCCATTTTCCAAAAATTAATTAAAATAGCCCAAAATTATGCGGGTTGTTACACTTCCCCACTAACAATGGAATTTCGCCCTCGAAATTCGCCGAATGCCTAACTCTAAAAAATCAGGCCACTACACTATCTCCAAAATAATCTCATCACTAAAAAGAAATTCCTCACCTCTAATCTCGAAACCTATCACGAATATCCCCTAAAATTTTCTATCTCCAAAAATTGTTATCCACGCAATGAACCCAAAACTCAAGCCCCGAGGGTTGTCGTATACCTAAGCTCTGATACCATTTGTAACACCCCGTCCGCCTGGGGAGAGCGAACGGAGTGCTAATGCGATAAAATAAATCCAAATCCACAAGTGACAAGGTATAGAGCATCTAAATAAACCCACAATAATATAAATCCACTAATATCAATTTCTTCAATTACAAACAAGTCTCTCGAATTAAAATTACAACAACTAACTCGAAAATAAAATACAAATCTCCAATGCTCTATACAACAAAATAAATAATAAAAATATTTCCCAAACAATCCTCGCTAAAATCAATCTCCATAGCGCCCCAAAATCCGCACTAACCTGCCAACTAAAAGAAAATATGGGGAAGTACACAATACGACAAGAAAGATGCTCAACAAATATATGTTAACGATGAATAAAACGTAACAAAACGAGTATGAATATTCAAATCAAAATGCAAATCTCAATAGCATTTCAGTATTATAATTTTTCAACAACACATCAATGGGTCCCCGGGCCTCACCACATCCGTATATGCTTTATCAAGCCATAGCCCGGGAAACAGGAATTTTGGCGGGTGCCCAACATCCGTGCCATATTAAAATCTCATGAAAACGTGCTCAACAACAATATAATGATACCACATGAATCAAAATAATTTCAACAATTATTTTCCAGATTTCAATAATTTTTATCAATTCAAATATGAGTTCAATTAAATAAGAATTCAAAGAGAATGACTCTCGCCAGATTTAAGGAGCATATTGTGTAAAACTCCATACCTCAAACTATGATGAGAAACTAACGATCACATCCTCAAGATCAACTCAAAAGATCTACAAAATCTCTTCTAAGAACCTCCAACAAAATATCCCCAAGAACACCTCTAATCAAAGGTTGGAACTCACAAATCTCAAGGGCCAAAGTATAATTAAAAAGAAGAGGAATATAAAATATATTTGCTGCCAAAATTTGTGCCAAAAGTATGTTAAAAGGATTTCCCACGACTTCCTTTTATAATGCAAAGAAATGAAGAGTTGGAATCCAAAAGACTCATTTAATTAAGACAAAGAAATGAAGAGTTGGAAGTCAAAACAACTTCAAGAGTTAAAAACATTTTAAAATCCGTTTTAACTCCGATTTCAAAACCGTTTGAAATTCTCGCCTTTAAAAATAATAACCAACATATTTGAGCAATAGAAATAATTTTATCAAAAACTTTATTTTCCTCCATTTTCCAAAAATTAATTAAAATAGCCCAAAATTACGCGGGTTGTTACAAGTCATTGAAAGTTACACACACACACACACACACACACACACACACATATATATATATATATATATATATATATAAAGATAATAATTATGATTGAGATTCAGTACTTATTTAGTTGGATTAACAGGTGTAAGGTCAAATCAACCCAGTTCAAGTCCACCCAAAGGAAACGTGAATATATAGTTGACAACCTAATGTGAATGTACTTACTGAGTTGATTGTGGATGTGATGTGTATGTATAATATATGGAGATGATATGGCTTATTAAAAGTCATGAGATGTTGATATGTTATGGCTTATTAAAAGTTAAGAGATGTTGAGATATTATGCCTTTATAAAAGTCAAGATATGCTGAGTTGCTATGTAATTTAGGAGAGGTTGGATTATTAAAACCTATAGATATGATTACTGCCTATGGGCAGGAGATGTGGGGTTTATTAAATCCGAATATGTATATGGCCTAATTTGGAATAGATATGGATATATTGATATGTTGAGATATTAATATATCACTTTTACTATATAGAGATGTAGTACATTCAGTGAGTTTTTAAACTCATGTTTTTTTATGTTTACATTTTCAGGTTATGAAGCTGCCACTGCGAGGTCTAGGATGTTGAGGGAATGGCAGTAGGGTCTCGTTAGTTTTGTTTTATACATTGTACTAGTTTTAATTAAGTTAAATGGTATGGGAGTTTTGTTTAAATTATGTCTCCTTAAAACGATTGGATTTTTAGTATTCCGCATTTTTACCTTGAAGTTGTTTTATTGTGCATTACAAAATAAATAAATAAATAAATAAATAAATAAATAATAAATGTAGTTTCTGAACTATTTACTTAATTATATCCTAATGGGGTTAGGGGTAAAACCTTGGTATCAGAGCTTTAGGTTTTTTTATTCTGGGGTTAAAGAGTCTAGATCTGGTAGTGGCAGAAATAGTGTAGAGTGGGTCATTGATATTAACTTGTGAGAAATGATAACTTCTATGTTAAAAATAAATGTTGTATACTTGTTTCTATATGTGACACCCCACCTAATTAAATACCGGGCGATCACTCCTTTATTAAATTAAAATCAAGGTGAATAGTTGGTTCATTCTTAGCAACACTGTCGTAAAATAACTTTTTCCAAATTAACACCCTAATTAATTAAGCAAAGTGTCAAAACCATTTTTCAACATTTCTAACAAATTTTATTTTTAAAGGAAAATTATTGATTTAATTAGTAACAACATTTTCAATAAGTAAGAATCATACAACAATTTTCCTGAAACATAATCCAATTACTTTAAACATTCAACATCCAAATCCCAACACTTAAAACATAATGTAAAACATACATGCTGAATAAATGCCAAAGTAACAGTACTAGAAATAACTGAAATACAAATGTCCCAACAAAACAGATAAATAGTGGAAAGGGCGACACATGCTCCAATAATTGAGAATCATAGGAATGGAATCAAGTAAATGAAATCGTCTAAGCAAGTGGCCTCCAACTCCCACCTAAGCTGCAGCACGTTCCTTCCAAGGGATCCTAAGCAAGACGCCCCTGTGGCTGGGCACCTGTAGTACATACATATATATACAAGAGAGAGAGAGAGAGAGAGAGAGAGAGAGAGAGAGAGAGAGAGAGAGAAACGGGTCAGAGCCCGATAGTGTATATGATTTAAAAATTGTTTAGCGAGTATTTAAATTGATACAGGCCAATGCAATAACATATTAGTGCGACACTCTCTTGAGAAATTCTCACCTCTCTTCTAATGTGCACACCTATCGCACTAACCTTCCCAGTGGTCTATCTCATCATATATCACGCAATTCTTTCCCAATGGTTTAACTTATCTTAGGTTATTCGCAGGATTCAAAATTTAACGATTCAATTGTTTGAAAAGAATATTTCAATTAGTAACCAAAGTTCTCATTTTGACTTTATGAATCAATAATGTTTTCAGCTGTCATATTATACTTTCTCAAAACAAGTATTTACAATTTGAGTCATCAACCATGTCCTACATATCAAATCACAGTAGGCAGTTCCAGATTTCAGAATTTCATATATATATTAACTACTCGAAAATATATATATATATATATATATATATATATATATATATATATATATATATATATATATATATATATATATATCATAACAGCACCCCAAATAAAAACTATGGTGCGGGCATACTCTACTATCCAATCCCCGTATCACTCGTACTAAGGGAAATACAAATTCGGAATCACTCTCGAACTGTATTAACACATACTCAAACAATATTGAGGCGAAGCATAGATTCCAAGTCTCTAAGAGGATATCATATGTCTGCGTCTCTTAGGACCGTCTGAACTATCACTGCGATAGCCTGTACCAAAGATATCTATACACAAACAATACGAGGCAAAGCATAGATTCCAAGTCTCTAAGAGGAAAGCACATACCCGCGTCTCTTAGGACCGTCTGAACTAACATTCCGAGAGCCTATACCAAGGATATGTATCTTCTAGGGTACAAGTCAATATCCCCCATAAAGGTCCCGTCGAGATAAGACTGTCCCAGTGCGGTAACCTCAGGGATAGCAAGTAGCGTGGGCATGTTTTTCACACATAGATAGTATATGCATACACAATCATATAACTATACTAATATTACCATATCAATAATGGGTATATTCTCAAATCCCATAGTAACGACTTTTATCCATATTATGATATTTTAGTAAACACTTATAACGGTTCGTTTCTAACCATGATTCGGTATTATTCCAATGTACCACACAACTCTCATGGCTTTATTCTCCAAATTATAAAATTCAGTAGGTATACACATTTCTCCCAAAGTAACTCTCTTACGTGTCTCTCTCTTTAAATCATAAATTCACCGACCCTTATGTAATTATCCCAAAATGCAATCTTTGCCCGACATCAAGGGTCCCAAAATTTATTCACATGTCCTACTGGTCTTCCCTATCTCCCAAAACATTTTATTAAGGATGCCAAAGAATTGTTTCACAATAAATTGAACTTAACTAATTTAGAAAGGGAAATAGGAGTCTTCCAGGAGGTGTCGATCGATCGATGTCTGGGGCTCGATTGATCGAACGTTCGATCGGTCGAAGCTCTGGGCTCGATCGATCGATCAAGCAGGTATTGCGATTTCTGCAGTTTTACAGTTACGGGTTCTAACACATTTCTTCATCCAAATTCAAGTTCTACATTCCCAAACGTCCTAAGATTCATACTACTAACATTATATCTCCATATTAGGTATTTCCAACGTAAAGCGTGTGGATTTCTATCATTATACATGGATTAACAGCCCAAAAATTATCATAAATATCAAGAACCCTAGAATTTTCTTAAACATGGTTCTAACAAGTATTTCCAAAAATTTATTCTTATAAACATCATAATTTCGTGGGTAATTCCTCTAAATGGCAAGGGTTTCCAGAATTATCAATTTATCCATCACTACATGCAATTCCTATCTCAAATCTTTGGTTTTCTTCCATAAACACTCATTCTAATTAGTCCTAAACTAATATGAAAGATGCACCAACGAAATAAGCAAGATAAACACTTGCCTGGGAATTTTGGTGTTCTGATTTGCAGATGTTTTTGGTGTGGTTGCGTAGCCCGTCGCACGATCTACGCGTTGGTGGTGGTGGCGGTGCAAACGGATGGCTTCTGGGCCTCGGATTGCCTTGGAAGCTCTCTCCTTCCCTCTCCTATGGCCGTCACTTGTCTTTGGTTGTTCTAACCCTAGAAGTAAACCTTAGACATCTGATATAACCCTTAGAATTTCGTGGGTTTAATTACCCATAAGTGCGAAATGTCCAAAACGCCCCCCCGGGGTACTAATTAGGCCTAAAAATGCCCCGAGACCCAAACCAAACTCCCGGGTATACTTTTCTAACTATCTCGACCCTTCCGGACGCGTTGGCGCACTCAAAATGACCATACGAATGACTTATAAAATATTCACTTTTATTTTTCACTATTTAGTCCCGACGCGACACAGGCGCATCCTGACTCAAATTTCCAAAATTGTCATTTTATTCACTCATGACATTCAATATAACCAATATTACATATTACTTTGCTCATTAGTAATATTCAACAAATTTCCCATTATTACTAACTCTCGTCACGTTAATAATTATAACATGATTAATTTCCGGATTTTTATTAAATAATTAACTCACATTAAATTTAATAAATCCCCAAATTAATATAGCATAAAAATATGGGGTATTACATACTTCCCCCCTAATAACGGAATTTCATCCCGAAATTCAGAAAACAAGGCATACCTGGTAAGAACAAATCTGGATATCTCTCGCGCATATCGGCCTCACGCTCCCAAGTGGATTTCTCCATATTATGATGCTCTCACTGGACTCGCACAAGTGGAACTATCTTCGACCTCAATCTCCTCTCACTATAGTCTAGGATAGCCATCGGTCTCTCTCCTCGTAAGATCTGTCAGGCTGTAAGTCTATCTCATCTATCGCAATGTGAGTATGGGCCATATCATCCCGAAGATACCGTCTCAACGACGAGATGTGGAATACATCGTGAATGCGATGCAAATGTTCTGCCAGTCCCAATCTGTATGCTACCGGCCCAATCCTCTCGATGATGGGAAATGGTCCCACGTATCTCGGGGCCAATTTCCCCTTCTTCACGAACCTCATCACTCCTTTCATAGGATATACACACAGTAACACTTGGTCCCCCACATTAAACTCCCGAAAGAACCGTTTCGCATCGGCGTAGCTCTTCTACCTGTCCTGGGCTACTCAAATGCGACTCCTGATCATCTCAATCCTCGCGGCGGTTTCCTGAATTACCTCCGGTCCTAGAAACTTGTTATCCCCCACCTCGAGCCAACAAGTTGGAGAACGACAAGGCCTGCCATACAAAGCCTCAAATGGAGCCATACCAATCGTAAACTGATAAGAGTTATTATAAGCAAACTCTACCAGTGGAAGATGTGGCTCCCAACCTCCTCCAAAATCAAGAACACACATGCGTAGCATATCCTCTAACATCTGATTAGTACGCTCTGTCTGTCCATCTGTCTGTGGGTGATAAGCTGAACTCAACCTCAACTCAGTACCCATAGCCTCCTGAAAGCTTTCCTAGAAACGTGACACGAAAATCTTGTCTCTATCTGACACAATATTCAGGGGCACCCCATGTAATCTGACAACCTCAGTAATGAACAACTGAGCATACTGACCCATGGTATAGTTTGTCCGCACCGGCAAAAAATGAGCCACCTTGGTCAAACGGTCTACAATCACCCAGATAGAATCGTGGCCCCGCTGTGATGTAGGCAACCCTGTAATAAAATCCATGGAAATACTCTCCCACTTCCACGCGGGTACTTCCAATGGATGAAGCAATCCTGATGGTTTCTAATGGTCCACCTTCACCAGCTGCAGGTAGAACACTTAGACACGAACTCAACAATGTCCTTCTTCATCCCACTCCACCAGTATTGCCTCCTCATATCCTGGTAAATCTTATCTCCTCCAGGATGTACTACAAATCGGGACCCATGAGACTGGGTCATCACTGCATGACGTAACTCTGCTCCTTCTGGAACCACCAATCTCCCATTAAACCTCAAACCCCCATCAGAACTAATAGAGTAGGACTCAGCACCCTCAGCTAAAAGTCGTACAATCTGCTCCTGGCAAAACGGGTCTGTGGTTTGGGCCTGTATTACCCTCATAGCAATCTCGGGTGTGACTGTCATAATAGATATGAAGGAACGGGCTACTGCGTCCTGGTGGCCTAACTCCCTCCACTTTGCTTTTCAGACGTCCGCTACCTCGTCTACCGGTCTACGGCTCATCGCATCAGCAACTACGTTGTCCTTGCCCGAAATGATATTGTATGTCAAACTGATAGTCCTTCACAAACTCTAACCATCTGCGCTGTCGCATATTCAGCTCTCGCTGAGTGAATAGGTACTGTAGTGACTTGTGGTCTATGAGCAAACGAAATTTCTCCCCCAATAAGTAGTGACTCCATATCATCAATGTAAAAATGACCGCTGCTAACTCCAGGTCGTGGGTGGGGTAATTCTTCTCATGCGGCTTAAGCTTGCAGGAGGCAAAATCTATAGCCTTCTCCTCCTGCTGAAGTACTCCCCCAAGTCCCCGTAAAGAGGCATCGGTGTAAACCAGGTACTCCACACCCAGCTTTGGTAAAGCAAGAACTGGTGCTGAAGTAAGCTTGTCTTTCAGCTCGTCGAAAGATAATTGACAAGCGTTATCCCAAACATATGGTACCCCCTTGCGAGTCAGATTTGTCAATGGACCCGCTATTTTAGAGAATCCCCAAATGAATCTCTTGTAGTATCCGGCTAACCCCAAGAAACTACGCACTTTCGTCGGTGTCATGGGTTGTCCCCATTACCTCACCGCTGACACTTTACTCGGGTCAACTGCAATCCCCTGCTCAGAAACAACATGGCCCAAGAACTGTACTTCTCGCAACCAGAATCCACACTTCTCGTACTTAGCATACAACTGATGCTCTCATAGAGTCTGAAGAACCTTCCTCAAATGCTCGGCGTGCGCCTCCTCGGAGTGTGAATATATCAAAATGTCGTCTATAAAGACGATGACAAACTGATCCAATAACTCCCTGAATACTTGGTTCATTAAGTCCATGAATACGGCTGGAGCATTTGTGAGACCAAATGGCATCACTCTAAACTCGTAAGACCCATATCTCATCAAGAGGTAGTCTTTGAAACATCCTGCTCTCTAATACGTAGCTGATGGTATCCCGACCTCAGATCTATCTTCAAAAAGAAAGTTGCTCCCCTCAGCTGGTCGAACAGATCATCGATTCGAGGCAACGGATACTTATTCCGTATCGTGACCTTGTTCAACTCTCGGTAGTCACACACAACCTCAGTGAACCATCTCTCTTCTTCACAAACAGAACTAGAGCGCCCCAAGGTGAGATACTCCTGCGAATGAAGCCCTGACCTAATAGCTGCTCTATCTGATCTCGTAACTCTCGTATCTCCGCCAAAGCCATACGGTATGGAGTGCGTGCTATAGGTCTAGTATCTGGCAATAAATCTATAACAAAGTCTATCTCTCGACTGGGGGGTAGGCTTGGTATTTCCTTAAATACATCGGAATACTCACGAATAACTGGAATCGAGTCTAATGGAATCACAACCTCCTTAGAGGTATCCTCCTCTATATAATACAAATGAGCAGTCGAACCTCCCTCTGGGAGAGGCATCGCCACTACAAACATCTCTTACCCCGGAGTGGCAAAAATAATGCTCCCACCAAAGCAATCAATCATGGCTCTATAACCTGCGAGCCAATCCATACCAATAATAATATCATGCTCATGCATATCTAAGACTAACATGTCTGCAGGTAATACCAAACTACCAATCTCTACCCCCATTCCTCGGCATATAAAGAAGATAAGCGACCCACTCCCCAGTGGTGAGTCTACACACGTCACTGTGCTCTCTGTTGTGGCTAACAAACCTAAGGCCTTCGCAAAATGCGTAGCTATAAAATAATGAGTCGCCCCAGTATCGAACAAAACACGACCCATAGTACCATGGATAGGAAACATACCCTCAATCGCGGGTGGTGCATGTGGAGCTGCTGCCTGGTGGACATTATAGACACGTCCGTACTGTAACTGCCCCTGCTGCACTGGAGCTGCTGGAACGGATGGTAGGGCTGGCACCTGGGCTGGAGCTGGGAGGGGAACTGGAAAAAGTGGTCTATGTGGCTCATTACGGGCACCCTGCTGCTGTGGGGCCCTATCTCCCTCCGGACAATCCTGGCGCCTATGGACGTGTCTACCACACCCAAAACATCAGCCTTTGAAGTTGCCTCCTCTCTGACCCTGTTGACCATGGCCCTGCGGGCCGTTACCTCCCCGCCACTGGCCTTGTTGGCCCTGATGAACACGCTGTTGGCCCTGCTGCTGACCCTACTGTCGGTGTTGGCCTTGCTAGCCCTGATGATTAGGCTGGCCTTGCTGACCCTGCCTATAACCCTCTAAATCCCTGTCTGGAATCACATGAACGGAATCGCTTAGCAGGGTCTCCCTGATGGGAACTCTGATCGTGCTGATGAGTCTGTCCATGAGATGGTTCCCCATTAGCACTATTACCCCCGGTCCTGCCCTGCTGGCTGGACTTTCCTGCTCTCTTGCTTCCCTGCAGATGGAAGCGGTGATCCGGGCAATGTAGCAACGCAGCATTGAGTACATCAGTGAAAGTACTCAGAGATAGATTCCCTATAAGATGCTGACGGCTCCTCCAAGATAACCCGTCCACAAACAACATAATCTTCTTGACCTGAGTGGGTGCCTCATCTGGCACGATGGTGAGAAGTCCCGTGAACTCCTCGTCGTACTCAGCTACGGTAGAATTCTCCTGTTTCAAATTTAGTAATTTCTGCCTCATCTCAGTCTGCACGGCGGGTGGAAAATACTTGCGGTAAACCGCTCCCAGAACAACTGAATAGGGATCGTGTCCCTCTCCTCCAATGTGGTAGTGGACTCCCACCACTGCAAAGCGGCCCCCACCAGCTTAAAGGAAGCCAACGACTATTTTTGCATGTCAGTGCACTCGTACATACGAAGATGCCGCTGGATGTCTTTCTTCCATTGGCTGACTATGACGATATCTGAGCTATCATAGAACTCAGGGGGATGCGCTTTCTGAAAAGCATCCCTAACCCTCTCCCATGCAGATGGAAGCTGTGTCGGTACTGACGCCACTTCCTGAATCTAGGGTGGAGCCTGCTGAACCACCGCTAGCACGGTATTCACCGCCTGAGCAACAATGGCGGCTACTTCATTAGCATTCATAGTGCCTTGTGACGGAGCTGCTGGCTGCTCGGCCTGGGCACGCCTATCCTTCGTGGACGTCTTGGAGGCATCTGAAACGTGAAGAAGTTTATTAGTCTATAGTCATTAACAAATCTCAAATAGCTGAAGACGTAAACTTGAAAGCAAGAATACAACCATCCTATAATAGGGCTCTATAGCAAAAATGTTAAGCTGAAAGCGAAATAAGACGTACAGATCCTATGGACACTGGAACCTGATACTCTGATACCACCTGTGACACCCCACCTAATTAAATACCGGGCGATCACTCCTTTAATAAATTAAAATCAAGATGAACAGTTGGTTCATTCTTAGCATCACTGTCGTAAAAATAACTTTTTCCAAATTAACACCCTAATTAATTAAGCTAAGTGTCAAAACCATTTTTGAACATTTCTGACAAATTTTATTTTTAAAGGAAAATTATTGATTTAATTAGTAACAACATTTTCAATAAGTAAGAATCATACAACAATTTTCCTGGATCATAATCCAATAACTTTAAACATTCAACAACCAAATCCCAACATTTAAAACTTAATGTAAAACATACATGTTGAATAAATCCCAAAGTAACAGTACTAGAAATAACTGAAATGCAAATGTCCCAACAAAACAGATAAATAGTGGAAAGGGCGACACATGCCCCAATAACTGAGAATCATAGGAATGGAATCAAGTAAATGAAATCGTCTAAGCAAGTGGCCTGCAACTCCCACCTAAGCTGCAACACGTTCCTTCCAAGGGATCCTAAGCAAGATGCCCCTGTGGTTGGGCACATGTAGTATATACATATATATACAAGAGAGAGAGAGAGAGAGAGAGAGAGAGAGAGAGAGAGAGAACGGGTCAGAGCCCGATAGTGTATATGATTTAAAAAAAAATTAGCAAGTATTTAAATTGATACAGGCCAATGCAACAACATATTAGTGCGACACTCTCTTGAGAAATTCTCACCTCTCTTCTAATGTGCACACCTATCGCACTAACCTTCCCAGTGGTCTATCTCATCATATATCACGTTATCCTTTCCCAATGGTTTAACTTATCTTAGGTTATTCACAGGATTCAAAATTTAACGATTCAATTGTTTGAAAAGAATATTTCAATTAGTAACCAAAGTTCTCATTTTGTTTTTATAAATCGATAAAGTTTTCCGGTGTCATATTATACTTTCTCAAAACAAGTATTTACAATTTGAGTCATCAACCATGTCCTACATATCAAATCACAGTAGGCAGTTCCAGATTTCGGAATTTCATATATATATTAACTACTCGTAATATATATATATATATATATCATAACAGCACCCCAAATAAAAACTATGGTGCGGGCATACTCTACTATCCAATCCCCGTATCACTCGTACTAAGGGAAATACAAATTCGGAATCACTCTCGAACTGTATTAACACATACTCAAACAATATTGAGGCGAAGCATAGATTCCAAGTCTCTAAGAGGATATCATATGTCTGTGTCTCTTAGGACCGTCTGAACTATCACTGCGATAGCCTGTACCAAAGATATCTATACACAAACAATATGAGGCGAAGCATAGATTCCAAGTCTCTAAGAGGAAAGCACATACCCGCGTCTCTTAGGACCGTCTGAACTAACATTCTGATGGCTTGTACCAAGGATACCTATATTCTAGGGTACAGGTCAATATCCCCCATAAAGGTCCCATCGAGATAAGATTGTCCCAGTGCGGTAACCTCAGGGATAGCAAGTAGCGTGGGCATGCTTTTCACACATAGATAGTATATGCATACACAATCATATAACTATACTAATATTACCATATCAATAATGGGTATATTCTCAAATCCCATAGTTACGACTTTTATCCATATTATGATATTTTAGTAAACACTTTTAACGGTTCATTTCTAACCTTGATTCGGTATTATTCTAACGTACCACACAACTCTCATGGATTTATTGTCCAAATTATAAAATTCAGTAGGTATACACATTTTTCCCAAAGTAACTCTCTTACGTGTCTCTCTCTTTAAATCATAAATTCACCGACCCTTATGTAATTATCCCAAAATACAATCTTTGCCTGACATCAAGGGTCCCAAAATTTATTCACATGTCCTACTGGTCTTCCCTATCTCCCAAAACATTTTATTAAGGATGCCCAATAATTATTTCACAATAAATTGAACTTAACTAATTTAGAAAGGGAAATAGGAGTCTTCCAGAAGGGGTCGATCGATCGAGGTCTGGGGCTCGATGGATCGAACCTTCAATCGATCGAAGCTCTGGGCTCGATCGATCGATCAAGCAGGTATTGCGATTTCTGCAGTTTTACAGTTACGGGTTCTAACACATTTATTCATCCAAATTAAATTTTTACATTCCCAAACGTCCTAAGATTCTTAATACTAACATTATATCTCCATATTAGGTATTTCCAACGTAAAGCATGTGGATTTCTATCATTATACATGGATTAACAGCCCAAAAATTATCATAAATATCAAGAACCCTAGAATTTTCTTAAACATGGTTATAACAAGTATTTCCAGAAATTTCTTCTTATAAACATCATAATTTCGTGGGTAATTCCTCTACATGGCAAGGGTTTCCAGAATTATCAATTTATCCATCACTACATGCAATTCCTATCTCAAATCTTTGGTTTTCTTCCATAAAAACTCATTCTAATTACTCCTAAACTAATATGAAAGATGCACCAACGAAATAAGAAAGATAAACACTTGCCTGGGATTTTTGGTGTTCTGATTAGCAGATGTTTTTGGTGTGGTTGCGTAGCCCGTCGCGCGATCTACACATTGGTGGTGGTGGCGGTGCAAACGGATGGCTTTTGGGCCTTGGATTGCCTTGGAAGCTCTCTCCTTCCCTCTCATATGGCCGTAACTTGTCTTTGGTTGTTCTAACCCTAGAATACAACCTTAGACATCTGATATAACCCTTAGAATTTCGTGGGTTTAATTACCCATAATTGCGAAATGTCCAAAACGCCCTCCCGGGGTACTAATTAGGCCTAAAAACGCCCTGAGACCCTAACCAAACCCCGGGGTATACTTTTCTGAATATCTCGACCCTTCCGGACGTGTTGGCACACTCAAAACGACCATACGAATGACTTATAAAATATTCACTTTTGTTTTTCACTATTTAGTCCCGACGCGACACGGGCACGTCCCGACTCAAATTTCCAAAATTGTCATTTTATTCACTCGTGACATTCAATACAACCAATATTACATATTACTTTGCTCATTAGTAATATTCAACAAATTTCCCATAATTACTAACTCTCGTCACGTTAATAATTATAACATAATTAATTTCCGGATTTTTATTAAATAACTAACTCACATTAAATTTAATAAATCCCCAAATTAATATAGCATAAAAATACGGGGTATTACACTATAATTGTACTATAATTGTGGTTTATTACAGATAGTAAGATATGGAAGGACCAAATGTTTATGAGAGGGTGGAGGTGGAGTCTTCAAATACAGTAAACCAATAAAATACAAATAATGTAGAGGGGGCACCTGAACAACTTATAGATATGTAGAGAATGGCTTGTGCCGTGACTTTAATGGAAGAACAAAAAAATATGTTTATGATGCAAATAGCTGAACAACAAGCCAAGTACCTGGAGGAGCAGACTTTGGCCAGAAGCAAAAGGTAAATACAATGAGAGGAAAAGAATACTCTGTACGAGAAGTTTATAAAATTGAACCCCCCAGCATTCCCAGGTTTTGTAGATCCTTTAGAAGTTGAGGCTTGGTTTAGAGACACAGAAACTATCTTCGGGGTGATGAATGTACCTGGTGCGTAGAAGGTAATTTTGGCTACTTTAATGTTAAATAGAGAAGCTAAATATTGGTGGGAGTCTTCCAAAAATTTATTGCTTACTCCGGGAGGATTCCTTTATTAAAGTCTTATATGAAAAGTACTTTCCTAGTATGTATTGGAAGCAAAACAAGACAGAATTTTTAACTTGACTCAGGGGAATATGTCGGTCAGGGAGTATGAAACTAAATTTATATCTTTGTCTTGATTTTCATTACGTTTCTTACATGATGCGGAGGATAAATGCACCAAATTTCAGGATTGGTTGAATTTGGTTATTAAGTCTAGACTCACTACACTTGAAATGGTAGATTATACTTCTTTAGTTAACAAAGCTATTATGGTTAAAGGAGATGTTAATGATGCAATAAAGAATAGGGAACAAAAGGGAAAGAGGAGTAGATTTTATCTATCTTAGCAAAAGGAAGGCAGTATAGAATACTCAAAATAATGGATTTAAAGATTTTAGTGCGGCAGAGGGACTGGAAATTATGTTCAGAATAGGACACCAAGCAGTTTTAGGAGTGAAAGATTCATGGGCCAACAAAATAGACAACGGGAGAATGATAATGGGCAGTCTAAGCCTGTTACATGCTATTTTTGCAAAGTTGGGGGCCATATCATCTCAGATTGTCTCAAATTAAAGGGGATAGAGTGTTATCACTATCATTAAATTGGTCGTACCAAAAATAACTGTCCTATGCTAATAGGAGGGACTCAACCAGCTACTTCCAGTTGAGGTTCATCACCTAGAGGCATAGAGAGAGGAGGAGGTCGAGGACAAGTTAGTGGTTCCGGGGCTCCGGGAAGGATATTTGCTATGACTTTACAAGAAGCTCAGGCTATTCCAGAGGTGGTAGCTGGTATGTTTTCTGTCATGAACAAACATGATTATGTGCTTATTGATCCAGGTTATACTCATTAATTTGTAGCACTATCATTTACCAAGCATTTGGGTAGACCATGTTCTTATCTAGATTGTGGTTCATATATTTCTACACCTATGGGGGACGTGATGTTAGTGGAGCTTTTGTATAAAAATTATGTATTGTATGTGGGCGAGAGGGAGTTGACCATTGATTTCATTCCACTAGATATTCAAGATTTTGATATTATCTTAGGTATCACTACAAGAAAACTAATTTTTTTCCGACACTTTTTTCTCGGTATTATTTAAAACTTATGAGAATTTTTTTTTACCATCCTTTTTTTATAAATACTAAAAATTCACAGCATTTATATTGATGTGCCGCATAAATACAACATTTGTTAATTAATGCCGAAATAAATGTGGTATTTTTTAGGCATTTCATAACTAATGCCACTAAAATTGAAAAAAAAGGTCACTTCCTTAATTTTTGGCGGGTGTTTGTTTTTCTTAAAAAAACATACCCACTGTTGATACCAAAATTAGTATGCTGATGTGGACGAATAATAAGAAGTCACGTGTCAATCTACGTGGCACAATAGCAACGAGGAAGATTGCTTCCCCGACCAACATACTCACTCCGAGGAACTCTTATCCTCCGAGGAACTTCAATGCTCCGAGGAAATTTTGGACGACGAGCAACTAAGGCGGTTCGAGCACCTCGACCACAACATTAATTGCCAGATAATCAACAGTTCAAATATTCATTGAATGTTTATCATCTTGACGCGCACGTTTGAAGAACATTAAATGAATTACCCTTTCATATGTGTATCATTTAATGTAACACCCTTTCATGTACAGCCTAAGGGCTATAAATACCTTGTATCACCCTCATCCAAGGAGAGGAATTTCTGGATAGCACTTGTAATCGAGAATTCCCAAACACTCAGCAATAACATAACAGTGGATGTAGGCCATTCATATAAGGCTGAACCACTTTAAAACCTTTTGTCTTATTTATTTATCTGTGATTAAATAATTAGAGTAATCTAGTTTTTTACATCAACAGATTGGCGCCGTCTGTGGGAAACGATTTGTTATTATCGTTTATCACCAAAAATCATTCATCACCAATGGTAGATAACCCAGAATCTTGCAATCGAAACGCTGGAAATGCTGGAAATCCTCCAAATCCCTCTTCACCTCCAGATCTGGTCGGGATTATGACAAATCTGGCTTAAGGACAAACCGCCATGCAAAAGACAATGCGGCAACTCATACAAACTCTTCATGGCGGCGTACCTGCACAGTCAGGGCATCGAAGTGGTCAGAGGAAAACCTATTTACTTTCTTCGCGATCCAGGCATACTGAATCATATCGTAATGAGGAATCTGATGATTTCTCTTATCAACCTGGGCAAACTTCGTCAATACGGGTTACAGATACTGAACAACATGTCACCCTTTCCCCAGAAAGGGCCAGCGCATTGGAAAGGTTAAGTAGGGCCTCTCCTTTCAGCCGATTAGGCCCTAGGAGGAATAGGAGTCCACCTAAGACCATGTCGAGGAATTTTCGACAACCATCAGATCTAAGAGAAGGATCAGCACAGTCACGACCAGCTGCTCGTCAAGATAGATCTCAAGAGGCTACTTCAGAACGATCAATTGCTCGAACCATTAGGCTCGAGGAAGGAAATGAAGCGTGGAAAGGATCTCTTCATTGGTTGGAAGATAGATTGGGAGAAATGGCTAAGGCGAAGAATCCCCTACAATGAACTTTTGTTCAAGGGACACCTTTTTTCCAGGCCATTGTAAATTTTCCAACACCGTCAAAATTTAAAGCCCCTGTGGTGACCCCCAAATACGATGGAAAGACAGATCCTGTTCTTCACATAGAGCAATATCAAGCTGCTGCCGACATCTATGCTGTCCCCGACGAGATGAGATGTAGGGCATTCTCAGGAACTCTTAATGGATCTGCCCAGCTATGGTACAATAATCTTCCTCGGGGTAAGATTTCAACCTTCTTTCAATTGGCCGAGTTGTTCATCGGCAATTTCTGTTTTGGAGCAAAGCCCGTAAAAAGAGTAGCACACTTGTTAAGTGTTAGACAAAAATCTGGTGAGAGAACTAGGGATTACATAACTCGTTTCAATAACGAGAAGCTGGAAGTCATAGATTATGAGAAAAAGACAGCAATCACCGCCTTGATGAGTGGGTTATTACCTAATAAGTTGTATTACACTTTGGCGAAAGATCCACCTAAAACTATGTCAGAGTTGATGGAAAAAGCAGCCAAAATCATGAATGCCGAAGAAGCTATGGCTGCAAAGAAGAATATGGATAAAGACCCCAAGGTGGACGTCGACAAGTCTAAAAATAAAGAGCATAAGGGCAATGGCGGTGACAAGCATTCCAGAAATAATAAGTCGTCATGGGAAGTCCTGAAGAAATTCGATAATTATACTCCCTTGAAAATGGGTATTAATCATGTCTTGGAAGAAATCAAGAATAGCGAGGAGGTAAAGTGGCCGAAGAAACTGAGGTCAGACCCTGATGCGAGGAATAGGGATAAATATTGTGAGTTCCACAAGGATCATGGCCATATGACTAAAAATTGCATAGCTCTTCAGAACGAGATTGAAACACTCATCCGAAGAGGAAAGCTAGCAAAGTATGTTGATCGGGGAGGTGAAAGAAGAAATAATGATCGAACTAGAGAGAGATCTAGATCTCCTCTTCGAGCAGATGAAAAAAAGAAGAGAGAACATGAAGATGATGCCGAGGATGACCCCGATCTTCCCAAGAAACCAAGGCAACCAGAACGAGAGGTATTTTCCATACGTTTTGGGGCATTTGATTGTAATGTTATTACAGGAGGAGATGCAGGAGGAGGAGAACTTACTGCAGAAATAAAAGCTTACCTCGGAGAGGCACAATCTTGTTCGTACATTCAGAGAATAAATTTGGCCGAGGAGGATCGTCCGAGGAAGGTAAATAAAGAGAAGCTGGTCATTGGTTTTTCAAAAAATGACCTGGCAGGTGTTCTTTACCCTCACGATGACCCTTTGGTGATCAAAATGAGGATGAAAGAAGTAGTGATTTCAAGGATTCTGGTAGACAATGGTAGTTCAGCAAACATCATGTACTATTCATGCTTTGACAGCTTGAATTTAAAATTATCTCAATTGGAACCTTATCACAGACCTCTTTTGGGTTTTGCTGGCGAGAAAGTTTTTCCACTTGGGACGATCAAGTTGGACATATTCATTGTAACTTGGCCTGCTTGTCGAACAGAGAGAATACGCTTCCTTGTGATGGATAAGAATGTGCAGTCAGCCTACAACATCATCATGGGAAGAGTTGGTTTGAAGAAGTTCGAAGAAGTTCCATCTACAGTACATCAATGCTTAAAATTCCCAACAAATTTTGGAGTAGGAGTTGTGAAAAGTGATCAGAAAGTAGCTCGGGAATGCTATTATTCATCTTCCGAGCAAGAGGAGCTTGAAGATTCAAGAAAAAAGACTATTACCTACCAGGTGGATGAAGGTACAGAAATTGAAACACTGGATCCACGAGATGAATCTCAACTTGTAAAAGGACAGGTGGTGGAATCTACAGAAAATACTATTCTGGACGACGAGCACCCTGAACGAGTAACCCAGATAGGTTCAACGTTGGATGCTTCAATAAAACAGGAGTTGATAACTTTCTTGAGAAACAGGAAGAAAACTTTTGCACGGAGTCATGAAGACATGCCAAGAATAAATCCAAAATTCTTATGTCATGAGATCAATGTGAATAAGGAGATCAAGCCTGTAAAGCAGAGAAGAAGGGTATTTAGCCCCGAGAAAAATCGGGCAATACAAGAGGAGGTCGAGAAGCTCTAGAAATCCCAATTCATTGAAGACGTGAAGTATCCAGAGTGGTTGGCAAACGTGGTGATGGTAAAAAAGAAAAACAATAAATGGAGAATGTGTGTTGATTTCACCAATCTTAACAAGGCATGCCCAAAGGATCATTTTCCATTGCCCAGAATTGATCAACTACTGGATGCTACTTCCGGACACGAGCTGCTCAGCTTCATGGATGCTTACTCTGGCTACAACCAGATCAAAATGAAACCTGAAGACAGGGAAAGTACTTCTTTTATTACCCCTAGGGGAACTTATTGCTATAATGTTATGCCTTTTGGTTTGAAAAATACAGGAGCAACATACCAGCGGCTGATGAACAAGGTTTTCACCGAACAAATCAGTCACAACATGGAAGTCTATGTCGATGATATGCTGACAAAGAGCAAGAAAGTTGCTGATCATCTAGTTGACTTAGCTCAGACCTTTGATCAACTGGATAAATACCAAATGAAGCTCAACCCGACGAAGTGTACATTTGGAGTACGAGAGGGGATGTTCCTAGGATACATCGTCAACCAGCGAGGCATTGAGGCGAGTCCAGAAAAGATCAAATCTCTTTTAGGGTTGCGATCTCCAACGATGAAGAAAGAGGTGCAGAGTCTTACATGACGAGTTGCAGCGCTCAATAGATTTGTATCTCGAGCAACTGATAGGTGTCTTCCATTCTTCAAAACACTCTGAAAAACTTTAGAGTGGAATGATGAATGTGAAAAAGCCTTTCAAGACTTGAAGAAATATCTGGGAACACCTCCATTGCTGTCCAGACCAGTGATGGGCGAAAAGTTGTACTTATATCTGGCAGTATCAGAGAATGCAGTCAGCTCGACACTGATCAGATTGGAGAATGGAGTCCAGAAGCCAATTTATTACACAAGTAAGGCTTTCCAAGATGCAGAGATCAGGTACCCGAAGTTGGAAAAATTGGCATTGGCATTAATTGAAGCAAGTAGAAGAATGAGGCCATATTTCTAGGCCCATACCATCATCGTGTATACCGACATGCCGTTACGACAAGCCCTTCATAAACTAGAAAAATCAGGGAGACTGATGTATTGGGCAATAGAGCTCGGTGAATATGATATTGTGTATGAACCTAAATCATCACTAAAAGGGCAGGTCGTAGCAGATTTTATAGCAGAATTTACTTATCCTGATACCCCCGAGGAGCAAAAGTTACTCACTGATCGACCTGTAGATGTTACAGGATCAACAAACATGAGCCCAGACCAACTCCGGTTGGTAAAAGGACGAATGGATGTTAAAAAATCTACAGACATAAGCTCAGACCAACCCCGGTTGGTAAAAGAACTTGTGGATGTAGAAGGATCATCAACTTCGAACTCAGACCAGCTCCGGTTGGTAAAAGAGCGAGAAGAGATGGTCGACGAGGAGCGAAAAGTACCAGGGGAGGATGAAAGGAAGCAACAAATATTTCACCGAGGAACTCTATCAGATAAGGAATTTGAAGACGGGTTACCCATATGGAGATTATATGTAGATGGCTCATCTTGCACAGCAGGCTGTGGAGCAGGAATTGTTTTGAAAACCCCAGACGAGATTGACATGGAATATGTCATGCGATTCCAATTCAAAGCCTCCAATAATGAGGCTGAGTATGAAGCCATGATAGCAGGTCTTAATTTAGCAAAGATTATGGAAGTACAACAACTAATGGTATTCAGTGATTCTCAGTTAATTGTGAATCAGATGTTGGGAATATATGCAGTTAAAGGAGAGTTAATGGCCAAGTATTATACCAAGGTGATGGAGTTGCTGGCAGAATTTGATGCCATTCAGTTGATCAGAATACCAAGAATAAAAAATGCACAAGCAGACGCCTTGGCCCGACTAGCATCAGCTACTCGTACCGAGCTACGAAGAACGATACCAATTGAAATATTAGAAAGTTGGAGCATAGATGAAGACCTGACGATGAATATTATTACCCTTGATTTAGGGCCATCTTGGATGGATCCCATCAGGGCATATGTTGAGGATGGAGAATTACCAGATAATAAACTCGCTGCCAAGAAATTGAAGTATAAAGTTGCTCGGTATGTACTAACTAATGGTGTTTTATATAGACGAGGAATTATGGCAGGACTACAAAGATGTGTACATCCTTCCGAGGTGAAAGAGTTAATTAAAGAGATACATGAAGGGTCATGTGGAGATCATGTAGCAGGTCGGACACTTTTGCAAAGAGTGATGACCCAAGGGTACTACTGGCCGACGATGAGGGCTGATTGTATAGCCTATGCCAAGAAATGTGATAAGTGTAAACGCTTTTCCTCCATCCGACGAACTCCACAAGCATTGTTGACACCCATAACTTCCCCTTGGCCATTCTCCATGTGGGGAATTGATTTGGTTGGACCATTGCCAACGACCCGAGGAAGATTCAAGTACCTCATTGTTGCAGTGGATTATTTTACCAAGTGGGTAGAAGCTGAGCCGCTTATTGATATGACATACGAGAAAGTATACCAATTTGTCTGGAAGAATATCATCTGTCGATATGGTCTCCCTCATGCCTTCATCACAGACCATGGAACACAATTCGATAACGAGGAGTTTGCTGCCTATTGTCAACAATCAAACATCCTGAAGACCCATTCAGCACCAGGTCATCCTCAAAGCAATGGGCAGACAGAGGTGACGAACATAACACTGCTAAATGGTTTGAAGAAGAGGCTAAGTGAAGCTAAAGCTAATTGGATTAACGAGCTACAGTCAGTCTTGTGGGCTTACCGAACAACTCCCCGAGCAACAACGGGAGAATCCCCATATATGCTATCATTTGGAAGTGAGGCATTAATACCTGCCGAGTTGGGTCTTCCAACACACAAAGTGCTGAATTTCAATTCCCCAATCAGCGACTTAATGAGAAGACTGGATTTGGATATGCTCGAGGAGGTTAGAGAAGAGGCAGTCATTAGGAATGCTGCTTACCAACAACGCACAACTCTGTTCTATAACAAGAGGGTGAAGAAATGCGACCTAAAAGAAGGGGATTATGTGCTAAATAAGGTCATTCATAAGCACAATAAGATGGAAGCAAACTGGCATGGACCTTACCGAGTTACAGAAGTTGTTCGACCAGGAACTTACAGAATAGCAACTCTAGAAGGAGAGGAATTTAAGAATGCATGGAATGCTGAACACCTATGCAAGTATTATCATTAATGTAAAATGTAAAGCAGTTCCTTCATTATGAATAAAACGATGATGTTTCACCATCTTCTTCCTTTTATTATAAGTTTTTCGGGGAATACTAGTGTGATACACTACACTGATAGTTCGAGCGTGATCAACTTCGGTTGGTAAAATAGCGAGAAAAAATTATACTCCTTTGGTTAGGAGACGTACACTTCCGTGATCAACTTCGGTTGGTAAAAGAGCTTGTGGACAAGATAGTTTGAAAGAACCTGCTCGTACACTTGCGTGATCAACTTCGGTTGGTAAAAGAGCTTGTGGACAAGATAGTTCGAAAGAACCTGATAGTTCGAGCGTGATCAACTTCGGTTGGTAAAATAGCGAGAACAAATTATACTCCTTTGGTTAGGAGGCGTACACTTGCGTGATCAACTTCGGTTGGTAAAAGAGCTTGTGGACAAGATAGTTCGAAAGAACCTAACAGTTTGGACCCACGACCAACTTCGGTTGGTAATAGGGTGAGAACAAAATATACTCCTTTGGTTAGGAGGCAATAGTTCAAACCCACGACCAACTTTGGTTGGTAAAAGGGCAAGAACAACATTCTTAAAAATGCCAATTTTGGCTGGTTAAGAAACAAAATATGCCAACTTATGTTGGTCGGAAAGTAAAACCATTCCAGAAAATAAAAAAAAATCCAAACTGAACCAAGTATAGTTGGTCGGTGATCAAAACCCACTAACTGTAGTTGGTCGACGAGGATAAATTATCGACCTTGGTTGGTCGGACACATTTTATGAAAATATTTCAAATTGAACCAAGTATGGCTGGTCGGGGATAAAAACCCATCAACTGTAGTTGGTCGACAAACACAATTTAAAAACCTTGGTTGGTTGGAAACATTTTAAACATTTTATACTCATTACTTTATTATTAAGTGATTGAGCAACATTGATACTTGTAAACTTTTTTGGATGATAAACAGCACAATATTGTTATCTTTTTAACAGATACATATGCACAAATGTAAAAGTGTTAGACAAGTACAAAAGAATAGCAATACAGATTTGCAAACAGAAAATGAAAGTCTTTCATTAAAATTCAAAATAAATTACAAGTTACATATGTGTGCTAACTATTACATTGAAAATCCTATTCTATTGGTTTTTTCCCTTCAGCCTTTGATACAGGTTCCTCGCCAGCAGGAGGATCATTTAATGTCTGAGGAGAATTGATAAAATTCAAGTCCTTCAACATTCTGACATTCATTACTGAAGGAGTATCCAAGAGATGCTCGGGACGAGATACGTCAATTTGAGAATGAAGGTTATAGTCACCAAGATAATTCGCAATCAAGCCCCGAGGAATGGCGCGAGCTGGTATCCATTCCATGTCCAACTTGAAAGGTGGCACAGGCAAGTCAAGCACTCCAGGCTCGTAGTAGTACCACAAAAAATGTCCTTGCTCGAGCTTTAATACACATAAGGCATTCAACCAGCCTTGTTTATAACCCTCATTATTGGCATTCTGGATACGAGCATCTAAATGAACTAGAGCTTCATTGTATCCAGCCATCCAAAATTCCCTGGCCTGTTTATGGAATTGGAAGGTTAATCTATCCAATTGTTCATGAAGGTTTTTAGCAAAAAGGTCCTTGGTATGTAAAGAAGAATTTGTCGCAGTAAGTTGATCTTCCGAAGTCAGGACTTTCTTGGACATTTCAGACAAAGCCCGATCTTTTGCGTTCAACTGGTACGCTTGAGTTTCCAATGTTGACAAAGTACGAGCTTCTTCAATACTACGAGGAGTCCTTGATCGATCCCGAGCAGCTGGAGTGCTTCGTTCCTCATTAACATCTTGAGCAGCTCTTCCTCGCCCACGAGAACCTCTTCCTCGTCCCCGAGCAGTAGCAGAAATACCAGATCTTCTTAAAGTATCCAATTATTGCCTTAATTTGGCATTCTCAATCTCTAAGAATGAGAACCCTTCGTCGGAGACTGGTACCAAGGCAGTGGAAGATGAAGCTGCAGACTTATACTGAGGTAACTCTTTCTGCAAATTATTGTTCTCTTGTTCCAGCAGCTAGGCGATCTGTCTGCAGGCCTCAACTTCACCTTTTAGGGTCCTCTCCCTGATATCGTACCCAGTAATAATCTTTTTGTGGCCTGTATCGAAAGAAAGCTATTGATACCTATCCTCATACCCCTCATGCAGCAGGGCATTCGATTCATTGTGCTGATTCTGAAGATCCTCTAAAGTACAATGAAGCTCCTCGATCAAGTCATAGTAGGCCACGTTGTTGGCCACAGCTCGGTCAAGTAAATCCTTTAGGTACTGATAAGCCTCAATTGCTTGTTCTGAAGCATCATGGCCAAGGATGTCAGCAATTTCTAATACGCTCAAATCTGTGTGACCAGCCTTATAATATTCACGGTATTGCTGCATCAACTTTGTATCATGGGCAGATATCAGTTCCATTCTAGCCATAAACTAATAAAGAGGAGAAGGCAAGAGTTAATAAATAAAAACAGACAGAGCATTGACAATATAGAGGTACAAAAAGATGTGATTTTATTACATCATCAACAAGATTACATCGTTTGGAATACAGAGGATAAGTAAAAGAAAAATAAAAAGAGAGTACCGAACAACTTCACATATTTTCCTTATCTCCCAAGACTTTCTCGGGAGGCTGGGACGAGGAGCTTGGTTGCTCGGTCGGAACGATGATCTGATTAGTAGAAGCTGGGACTTGTTCTGGAGGAGCAGGCAAGGATGAAATCTCCTCGGTGGCCGTCTGGTTGGGTTGTGGAACAAGGACCTGATCACCCACATTCATTGAGGATTCTTCAGATGCAGCTTCGTCTTCATCCTCATCTTGAATAACTGGAGGAGGACCAGGGAGATGTTGTTGAAATAGCTCGGAGTCCTCGCTCACCTTCAATTCCTCTAAGGCAGCAACCCAACCATCATGGAAGTATTTCAAACTTCCATACTTCACCTGGGTCATCATCGCTGCTACCCCCCTGTCCCATCCTTTGTCCCAACCAGTTCGAAAGGACTTCTTCACAGCTGTTTTTCTCTTCATTTTTTCCGAGGAGAGCTTCTCGGACATAAGATTCTCAGTGGCCTTCAATTTGGTCTCCACCTCCGCCTTCTGACGATTTACTTCTCGCAGGAGGGTCAACTCTTCTTCAGCGGATTTCAATTTATTCTAAAGCTCCCCAAAGCCTGAAAGTTTCTCGGCATAGTCTTTATTCTCTCTCTCCAAGTCCTTCACCTTATTACCCAGTTATACTTTCTCCGCATCAGACGCAGCCAACTTCTTCTCCCATTCAATTTTATCCTCGTCATACTTCTGACAGGATTCACTCACAGATTTGATAGCTTTCTCCAGTGATCCTTCCACAATGGACGAGGAGCAAGAAGATTTGATCGCTTTATCCTTTTTAAGGATTATATTGAAACAGCTCGTCAACTGTAATCAGAAAAGGGAAACGACATCAGAAACAAATATGGGAAATAACAAAGGAAAATATGAAAAACTCAGAGTATAGATACTTACTGAAGCAAGATGACAAGCAGCCAGAGAAGTAACCATATCTCGAGTAAGGTCTTCTTCAGTACCTTGCACCTCGGGAATGGGCGAAAACTTTGCCTGGGAGCTGGGGAATGGCTCCATAAATACTAACCGAGGAGGATTTCCTCAATCTCCTCGGTGCCTTTGCAACAACCTCAACCAAAGAATAACTTTTGGTTGGTGAGATAGTGATTACTTCAGCAGGTGCATCCTTCTGCACAGGAGCCACTGGGGGCTTCTCGACAGCCTTTTGAGAAGCAACAGGAGGGGTGGCATCTTTATTCTTTGTCCCTTTTTGGACATCAACCTTATTTTTCTTCCCATCTCCAGCAGAGGAAGTCTCCTCGAAGAGAGCGGGAACTCTTCTTTTGCCCATTTTTTGGCTCAAAGGAATATGAGATTCTGGATCAGAGTCTTCAGGAATTTGCACTGGATCACTGATGCCGACCACAGGACGAGCAGTAAAGGACGACGTATAGCTCCTATATTGCAACAAGTATGAAGCAGACCTGATGTGCTCATTTGCAACTTTCTGATGCAAACTCCAGATATGTTTCAATTGCCTTATATTAACTTCTGATTCTTTGGGAGTTTTTCTCTTGCTGTTAACTACAAATAAAAATAAATTGAAATGTCAATCATGCATTTATTCAAACATGATGAAATCATAATTTCAAAAATAAAATAAAATGAAAATAACCTATCCCATTGCCATATGGGGGCATTTGGGACCTTCATACACGTCGTCTCCGACTGAAGGAGCATGTTTCCAATTTTTGAAAACTAATCCACGTTCAAAATAATCCCTGTTAGCATCAGGGAGGTTGACTACTAAAGCCCTATTCAAAAATCTGGTTTTTAAATAATAAACATTATCTAAAACAGCCCATCTATAGCAATACATAATCTCAGGAATTCCTATACGAGTTCCATGAGTTTGATTTAACTTATGCACCCCATTAACTATTCTTCATGTATTGGGGGCTACTTTTCCAGGAACAACATCGAAATGTTGACAGAATTCTAAGCATAAAGGGTTAGGTGGAAAAGAAAATCCACACTCAGCGATAAAGAGGATGGGGAACCAATGCCCCTCAGCCAAACGAAAATAGTCAAAGGGCTCAGGAAGATTCTCTAAAGTTACCCAAGACGGAATGGAATAATCATAACGGAATTTTTCAATAGATTCAATAATATAAACCATGGTGAATAAAAGGAGAAAGAAGAGGATCTTACAGGAAGAATGGAGATCTGTTGACAACGAACGAAAACAAGGATGAACGCACAAGAGAAAGAAAAGCTATGGAGAATTCGAAAGCAAGAAAATTGGAAAAGGTAGAGGACGGTATGATTGCTTGGGAAGTTTAAATATTGTGCCTGGGGAAATGGTGAAAGAAATGATTACAAAGAGAAACTATTGAGCTCCCGACGGCTAAAAGGACAAAAAGAGCACGAAGATCGAAGCGCTCATAAAAATTCGAAAAAAAAGGCGGATTCTGTGAATTTGGAAGGAAATTTAAAATAAGGCTCCTAAAACCCAGGAAGGTCATTTAATATCGCCATATACCAAGAAAGAATGTTCCATACTCCTCAAAGTTCGAAATATGAAACATTGGGGGCTTCTGTTGACACCAAAATTAGTATGCTGATGTGGACGAATAATAAGAAGACACGTGTCAATCTACGTGGCACAATAGCAACGAGGAAGATTTCTTCCCCGACCAACATACTCACTCCGAGGAACTTTAATGCTCCGAGGAACTTTTGGACAACGAGCAACTAAGGCGGTTCGAGTTGCACCTCGACCACAACATTAATTGCCAGATAATCAACAGTTCAACTATTCATTGAATGTTTATCATCTTGACGCGCACGTTTGAAGAACATTAAATGAATTACCCTTTCATATGTGTATCATTTAATGTAACACCCTTTCATGTATAGCCTAAGGGCTATAAATACCTTGTATCACCCTCATCCAAGGAGAGGAATTTCTGGATAGCACTTGTAATCGAGAATTCCCTAACACTCAGCAATAACATAACAGTGGATGTAGGCCATTCATATAAGGCTGAACCACTTTAAAATCTTTTGTCTTATTTATTTATCTGTGATTAAATAATTAGAGTAATCTAGTTTTTTACATCAACACCCACGTTTCTTCCATATGAGCTACAACCTATTATCTCCCATCACACCTCTTCCTCCGAAAGAATCTCCACCATCCCAATCCTTCCAAAACCTCTCTCCCCTCTATTAATTTGACCTAATATTCCTCAATCCTCTTGGTTGGGACTGCTCTTGCGTTTTGTTCTTTGAAGACGGTCGTCACTTTTGTTGGATGGGTTGTGTTTTGTTCTTTGAAGAGGGTCTTGGACATGTTCGTCCTAGGTAGGTTTCTTTTTTTTATATATTTTTCTTAGATTATTGTTGTTTTTTTATCATTGTTGGATCATTGTTGTTCATCTTAGGTAAGATTTTTTTTTAAATTTATTTCGGTATATTTTGATATTTTTCTTTGAAGAATGACTTGGAAATGTTCATCTTAGGAAAGAATACATCACTTTCTTGGATCATTGATGTTTTTGTGTTTTTTTTATTTATTTCGGTTAATATAATGGGTTTTGATATGCTTCTCTCTCTCTATGTATATATATATATATATATATATATATATATCATTAATCAATAATATTTTGACATATTTTTCTTCTGTTATGTTTATTATTTAAAAATTAAAATGTATTGATGCCCAATATATATATCATGAATCCAAAACACAAATTAATTGATATGTGAGAAAGATTTTTTTATACACCATTCTTAAATTGATATGTGTGTGAGTGAGAGATTTTTTTTTCTGAGATTTTTTTGTGAGTTTTCTGTTGAATTTTTTTGTTTAGTTTCTAAAGAATTGTAATTAGGTAGTTTCAAATCAATCTATATATCTCATATGCTTGGTTATAATCTCCTGATAAATAATTGTTATTTTTTGAGTGTTTATTTATGTTTGAACCTTTAGCCCTAGCCTCGCCGCCCTAGTCACCAGCCATCGCCATCGCCCTAGGCAAGTCGTATATTGCTTTATATGTTTTTTTATTACTCGAGTTATATATAGATCCGTGTTGGGTGCAATTTCTGATTATGTTTGTTTATTTGTAGTGGTGATAGGAGGTTGAGGGTGAGCCAATGGAAAACCCGGATTGTCAATTGATTGTTATAGTATAGTTTTAAGATTAATTTATGAAAATAGTTGTCTACATGTTTGTGGGAATTTTAATTAGAATTATTGATATGTTTCTTTGTATTAAATAATTCATGTCTTTTGCAAATGTTTCATGCCATTAATTTGATATACTATTCGATTATAATTTTATTTTGTAATATATGTGATGGACCCAAATTAATTCAAACATTCATCACCATTGAAAAAATTCAATGGTTTATGATAACATTTCGTCTCATATATCTCATCGTAAGTCTTGGTCCAGCATATTGTCGAAAAACAAAGTGTATATTTAATGTTGCACCCATTGACAAAATATGAAGATTATCAGTGTCATCCATTACTGCCATTTTCAAGAATTTCGGACTCACGGTAGCGAGGAAGAAATGTTACTCTTTTAAAAATGTTATCAATTTATTTATTATTCATTTCTCCCTATTTAGAAATATTAAACACCATCTACAAAACTAAGGTGTGAAATAAGCACACTACCAATAGGAGTTATATTTGGTTTCGCATTGTTCTGTATAATAAAGAAACATTGAAGTAAGCAAACAGTGAAGGAATCATTAAATTGTATGGTCATTTTTCTAGGTTTTGATTGATTTGGATATCACAGACAACATGCCAACTCAAGTCTTAGTAAAACATAAAGGCATGAGTTTTAGCCGCAACCCATAATAGGGTATCAAGAAATCATCTGTAGTTCGTTGGATTTCAATATGTACTCGAAATTTGGTTCTAGGGATAGTAATCTGTTTGACACTCCTTACATTATTTCTTTCTCCTTGTATGTTTGATTTGTATGTATGTATGTATGTATGTGATATTTGTATGTTAATATTTGTTCAAATAAAGGTTTAAAATTTCAGATATGTATGCATATATACTTATTGCCAAATTGTTTTCTCAAATTTGTGTAACAATATAATAGTTAGGGTTGTAATAAAATTTGTTCCAACCTGATTCTTATGGTTGTAGTGTATTCTTGAAATCGATTATAGTTAATCTCATTCATTCAAAATCACGTGCTCATGAGATTTTGTGAGTCCATTGAGTATCGGGCCATTTTGTGCTATATATAAAAATCTCAACTTGTTGTGTGTAAACGTCTTGATTGTTTATTTGTTAGAATGGAATTTATTCCTAGTTTTGTTGTGCCAAATCTTAATTAACTAATCTTGTGCTCTGCTTTATGTGTTTTAATATTGGTTCTTATGAAATATATAACAAAAAAAATAGATTACGAACTAAAAACCGATGAGAACATCTAAAACTTTTGTCTAGTGAAAGTCATAGATAAACGACACATACTAATATTTTAGGGAATGAACAAAACCATGAAGTTAAAGTAACAATATGTATGAAATACAATATAGAATATTCAATTGTGTGTGCAGACACGCGTGTATGGTTGCGCACACACACACACACACACACACACACACACATATATATATATATATATATATATATATATATATATATATATATATATATATCTTCCTCCCCTTCCTCGTTTATCCTACTACATTTGTTTTAGTAATTCGATTCAGGTATGAACCAAAATATGAATCTTCCTCCCCTTCCTCGTAGGAGATGTGGTAATTTACTAATGGTTAAAATGGTTGAAAAAATCGGTTGACCAACGCCTCACACTGGTCAGCCGACATCTGATAAAGAACTTATGTCGTTCAGCCGACATTTGATCCTAAATATCGATCAGCCGACCTTTAATAAATAATCTCACATCGATCGCTGACATTTGATCCTAAACATCTATTGATCCTAAATGTTGATCAACCGACATCTGATAAATAATCACACGTCGGTCAGTCGAAATTTGATCCTAAATGTTGGTTGGTCCTAAACGTCGGTTAATCGATATTTGATCCTAAATGTTGGTTGACCCATGCATAAAGAATCTCGTGTCGTTCAACTAACATTTGATTCTAAAGGTCGGTCAGTGTGTGTCTGTGTAATGATTGGTTATATATTATTAGATACACAGTGCACTTAGATTCAATGGTTTCTACAGTATGTGTCTATGTAGTGATTTGGATATCGAAATTACTATATAAGTAATTAAACACAGTTAATACATTGCCTGAATAGAGTATGTAACTGTGTTCATTCCATTTTATAAATCAGAACAGATTATGCCAAGTATATCTAAGAACAAATAAGAGGGATGCTCATAGTAGGTTCTCCATTTCTCAATGGCATAGACTATAGCCCATAATTTCTTATCCTAATTGGAATGCCCCTTTTTTCTAGCGGGAATTGTTGCATCAGAAAATAATAGGCCTTCATTCCTGCATAGGAACAACTCCATTTCCCTCATTACTAGCATCTATCTCTAGTGCAACTGCGCAAATGTCTTTTTAAAGTTGGGTAGAGAAAATACATGTGTTGGTAAGGGTTGCCTTGAGTGAATCAAAAGCCTCCCGAGATAGGGGAGTCTAAGTGAACTAAGTATGAAGATATCAAAAGACGGGAAGGACTATAATGCTTAATGAGCTTAAGATGTTGATTAAGGCAAATCCTCTCATCCGTGATAAGATTTACTTTCCCGCCTTAAAGAACTCAGGGCTACGGACACTAATCAATCAGAGGTAATTCGAGTAAGAGATGAACAGGTTCTTATTGGTGAAACTGTAACACATCTTGTTACCTTTATTTGTTTATTAAATATTTTGGGATTACATCTTAAATTGGCAGCAACACTTTTGCAAGAATCCAAAGTCTAACCCTGAGATAAAAACCTTATTTGTGGACCATGCTTATAGGAAGACAAATGGTGTGCGGGATCCATTCCCTGTCACTAATCAGCTAATGGGTTCCATGCCTAAAGTAGGTGGTTTTCCACCACTAGGTGCTCATGGATTAAGTCACCAAGAATTCCTCTTATACTTGCAAGTTATTGCAGGAATTTTGGTATGGTCATTCAATCTTTTTTTTTTCTTTTTTGTTTTGCTTCTTTTAGAAATTTCAAACTCCACGAGCACCTCTTAAAACGTCTCTTGGAGGATGGATGGCTAACCCATCTTCTATGTCACGACAGGCTATTTCTGGAGGGCTTCTAGGCTCGGGTGCTCCTAACAGCGCAGGTAAGTTCGCTAATAGGTAGTTCTAATAGGATAAGAATTAGATTTGTATTGAAATGTTTCCTTAAGAAACTAGTAAATAAAAAGAAAAATCGAATGGTAAAAGATATACCGACATACTCTTCATTTAAAGAACATACACCACTTTGTTTTTCTCCTTAAGAATATCTGAAGTGTCTCACGGAATAAAAAATGAAGACGTAAGGGGGAGGATGATCTAATAAGTATAGATGTGTATTGAAATGTTTCCTTAAGTAACTAGTAAATGAAAAGAAAAATCAAATCATACAAGATATCCTGACATATTCTTCATTTAAAGAACAAACACCACTTTCCTTTTCTTATTTGAGAATGTCTGAAATGTCTCACAGAAGAAAAAATGAAGTCGTGCCCTTGGGATTTGTTATAGTAGTTTAGACGTATAGTCATTGTAACAAAATACTTAGTAAATAATGCTCTGAGCTATTTAAAATTTAGAGGCTTGTTGTTAGACTACTTCTGTTGCATTCATTTCATATAAGAGAAATACATGGTGCTAAAAACTATATGCCTATGTTCATCCTTCTTTTTTCTTTCCTCGAGAGCTGCTAGTTTAGTAGGTAACCTCAAATTTGTTGCTTGTTCAAAACATCATAAGTTATATAGTCTTAGTCAATTAATTTATATAAGGAATCAAAGTCAAAGTTGTATTTACATCACAAGAAACTATCTACCACCATGATTTAATTGAAGAAAGTACAATATAGGTAAATACTCATAGGTCTTAATCGTAAGCTTGATCATAAATTAATTAATTAATTGTTGATTTGGGGGTGATTACTTCACATTGTGGCAAGAGATCTTATGAGAAGATGAAAGCATTTGTTGAAGGTGGAGATATTTTGTTTTCATGTCCCACATTGACTAGAAGTGAATGTCCATGCTTTCAAACTTTCAAATTGATTATTCTTCAAAATTTGGCTTGAATGACGCTGTGTTAAAAATCCGGATTAATCATTAGGATCTGGATTAATCATTAGGGTGTAATTCTATCCGTTCTACGTTTAGTGAGATGGCACTACTATACAAGCAGGGGAGTCATTTCAAATGTGGCAGTGTTAAAATCAAGAGAGGTTCATGTTGTATAGTATCATTTAGAGTTTTACTTTTTTTAGTTTGATCTCAATGATAATATTGGGATTAGTTGAAGTAAAGTAAAGATATTGGAACCATCTAGTTCCACTCTAGACATGCATTGTATGTTTTCAGGACAAATGATGGAGAGAGAAAATCATCTTAGAGAAGGGGTTAGTTTGAAGTCCTTCACCAAGTCGAAGAATATAAATGATCCAATGCAACTACATGATTTCTTTAACTTGTGTGTTCAGTCTAAAATAATTACCAATTTTAAGAGAACTTAGATTTGCAAGTTGTAATGGGCATATCTACAGGATAGTTTTATCTTCAACAGAAGTGCTCGACCTTGGATCTTCGCAATGGTTGTACTGAGCAGCACACATATGATGTGTGTAGCTGGGGTAAGAACAAACTAATGGGACTTTTGAGTAATGAGCAATTGGGGGAATCTCGATAGTGAGACACACGAATTGATGTTACAGAGACATTTTTTAAAGTTTTTAGTTCAAAATAATTCGTATAAATTGGATGGTCATAATCGTCTACTCAATTCAATAAGCTCAACAAAGCTTTTTCCCATTATTTGGGGCTGGCTACATGAATCCTATTTGTCATATTTAATTATTTTATGTTTACTTTTCCTATTTCAATAGTAGTTAGTGAGGGGATTATATGTTGTTTACTTTTTCTTGTTTATTTAGCACAGTGGGCCCAAGAAACCCAAGAATCCATGGGGGAGGTAGAGGCTGTAAAAATGTGTCAGGATACAATATTGCACCAGAGAACTGATAGAGGGTGAGCATGCTTGTAAAGGATCTAGACATGTTTGTCATTTTCTTAAGATGATCTAACAGTGATCGGAACACAATACTACTAAAATTTAATTCCTTTCATTATGTAGTGGCTCAAAATCCTAGATTGATGCATCAGTGAATAATGTAAAATCATGGCTAACATTTGATGTTTATTGCTTAAAAATGATAGGATCCATCTTCTTGAACTCATTATGGGGATTTACCTTTACATCTGTAGATGCTATGATGTTGCCATGCTCCTGATATTGATGCAGGTCTTGATCACTTTTGCTACCATGCTCCTGATATAGTTGAATGGAGGTTTGATAGATATCTATATT
This sequence comes from Sambucus nigra, assembly GCA_949130495.1. NCBI lineage: Eukaryota > Viridiplantae > Streptophyta > Magnoliopsida > Dipsacales > Adoxaceae > Sambucus > Sambucus nigra. The sequence continues at coordinate 299,280,811 of OX422207.1, read as the reverse complement.
ATCCAAAGTGGATGGAGGTCTTTTTAAATTTTAACTGTACTGGTCTTCTCAAGAATGGCCTAGATCACCACACCATTTTGTTTGAAGAACATTCTTCTAATTCTTAGCGACCTAAGCCATTTACATTTATTTCTTCCTAGGATGACCATAGGTACTTAGTCAATTTAGAGAATAGAGAGCGGAATAATACTTCTTGCCTTGGCTGCCCTATGTTCACCTCTAAAGAGAAGTTAAAACATATGAAATGTATTCCAAACAAATGTAATTATTAGAGCTTTGGAAACTCTCTTGTCAATCTCATTCAAGCCAAAGAGAACCTGTCTAAAATATAGCACATGACTGAGAATTTGGGGCCATATGACCTCTGAATATATACTTCTCACCAGTTTACTTGATCCTATGTGAAAAATATTTTACTCCGAACTACAAACGAGACATAAGTAAAAATTTTCCACATAAAAACACGGTTGGTGACAGAGCTATTGGCAAGACATGTCTCTTGATTTCATACACCAGCAACACATTCCCTATAGTTAATCAATTTTTATCCTTTTCAATTCTCAATTTTATGTATGTTTCTTTCTTATTTGCATCTATAATTATTGAAATAAAAGATACTGATGTTGCATAGATGTTTGGAAATTTAAATTTGTTCACCCTCTAATGTCATTGGTCGAAACATAGACAAGTCATTAAAAAGGGGTTCATTGTTGAGTCATTAATATTTTGACCAATCACAATGCAAGGTCATTTAGCGAGGGTTAACAAATTTGAACTCGATGTTTGATTCTGATTGTGGGCATAGATATTAAAGATACGAGTAGTTTTAAGGATTACCTGCAAGTTTGGTGCAAATGACATTTGGGGCGTGCTTGATCGAAAAAATGTCATCACTTACTTTATATTTTTCAACATTATGATATTGTGGGCATATCACTCGTGACAACATTATGATATTAATTAAAATACAAATAATTTTTTCAAAACTCCTACCTCTTGCCACAAGAAATTTTTATATATATGTATATCTTGTAAGTAGTCAGCTCACCCAGCCAATCCATGTCCCAACTACTTGGGGTCAACTACATAAACCATGTTTCATAATTCTGCCATGCATGCGTATTCAAATTATGAGTATCATTTATTTCTTGATTATCTCTAAGGTCTACCTCCTCCCTTAATATTATTGTCAATAGTGATCATATAACTGGTATTGTTGCTTGTCATCTCAGATTTTTTAATTAAGAAGTGTGTGCCGTGCAACTTAAAGAAGATGAGGCCTGTGATTGAAGAAGCCGCAAACCATCTGAGTCTCCAGGTTTGCATTGCAATGTGTGGTGCATACCTACTTCTTATATTTATAAACTTACTTATACTGATTTATCGCATGATTTAGGTGCATGGCTGGAATCTAGTGAAAGAAGATGGTATATTGAAGCTGAATCGAACATGGAAAGTCCAGAGTTTCAAAAAAGGATTGGAGGTCTTTAAAGCTATATCTAATCTTGCAGAAGCAGAAGGTATCTTAATTAATATTATTATTGCTCAAATCCTACTTTCCCTGCATTTTGAGGGAGATCAGTATGCATTTATGTGCCTGTGCTATTACATTCTATTCCCACCTATGTGTGTGTGTCCTATTTATTTTTTTGCAATGTGTATTGCGTTCATACATATGTTTGTTTTCTGTTAGTAATCCCTTGGATTATGAACATTTGTTAGTGAATCTAGAGGTACATTACATATTTTAGTAGGTATAGATCCCTGTCTTCCCACATGCACCACATTGTCCATCATTTCTCACCCCACGTCTTTTCAATTATTTTTTACCTTTGAATAATTTTTATAAAAAATATTGATGTTTAAGAGAGGTGAATCATGTGATAAAGAAAGAGAACAAGGACTCCTCAAAAGATCGACAAGAAAATTGAGAAAAAGAAAGAACTAAATTGATAGTGGCCTAATGTTCACACCCTTTTCTAGTGCTCACAAATCACACCGCATAATTTTTTAAGCAAACTAGTACGTAGCTCCCTCACTATTCTCTTTTTGCTGGGCTTTGGTATAGCCTAACGTCTCGGGTATTCTCTCATCAGACTCCCTAAATTCAGTCTCATTTTCTCCCACAAGAACGTTTAGAGTATGTCTTAAAGCTTGGCATATGTCTTAAAGCTGGCTTAGTATATCCTAGTATCAAGAGAAGCTTCCTGCATTACAAGGCGATAATCTCGTTTTGAAAATTTTATTTTTGGCACTAAATGTAGTTTTATTTTTATGAATAATGGATTTAATGAGTGCATAAATAGAAGTTTGACCACCTTATTAAATGGTGTTACTTAAGTTTCTTTATAGTTTGTATGAGAAGTTTTCACTTTATAATGCAGGTCATCATCCTGATCTTCATCTCGTTGGATGGAACAATGTGAAAATTGAGATGTGGACACATGTTGTAGGTAAGGAATTCCTAATATCCGAACAATTCTTCGCAAACTCTACAGATATGGACACATGATGTAGTCAGTCCATTGAAGACTCCCAACCTTAATATTGCTCTGCTTAGGAAGGTACCTCACATTTTGTTTCTTTTTCCACTTTACAACTTACACCTGTATCTTATTGATATTGTTGAGAATATAAAGCGCACATAGGGAAATTAAGCCTTACACAATAGTTAATAAGATTCAATTAAAGTTAAATGCAGCCATCATTAAAGCTCTAAAGCTATCTAGTGCATTATCTGCTGCGAGCTTTATGTGCAACTTTGACTTAAGATGTGCTTAGCAGTTCTTTTCGTAAATAACACCCATTTCTCTGAGACTTGTTGACAGCTTAATGGCAGTAAGAGTATGTATCCCGCTTCATATTATATTTTCCTGTAGTAGATACTTAATAACATGACATAAAATCTATTGAGACAAAATTATCCTGAGATTATGAGTAAATGTAAGAATACGAAGACAGGAAAAGGTAACACACATTAAAGGGACCCTTGAAAGGTGAGATAAAGCTTTGTGCATTTTATCTAGTAGGGTCAAATAAATGGGAATGCAAGTATTGATGTGTCGAGGTCTGAGTCATACTAAAATAGTTAATTATCAAATAATTTTTAGATGAAGTAAAAGTTTTAAGCAATTGATATTCAAGATCTAATGAACGCAATATCATTTCAATAGAGCCTTTCAAGATATATCATTTTATTATGCAGGATTTTGTTGCATCAAGAAGCAAACACATCGGTGCTAAAGTATTTGACTAATTTTTTTCATCTGCCCCACCTAACTGATTTAAGTAGGGCACAAGGGAATGAGTCATTGATGGTGGAAATAATGAACTTGGAATTAGTATTTTGGACTGCTGTATATACTTAATTTCTTAATGGAATGTTAAATTTAGAAATATATCCTTACCCCTCACCCACCCTAAAAAAAGTAAGAAGAACTAAAATTTATTATTACCAAATTTTACATTTATACTATAGGTTTGATGAGAGAGATTTGTCCCTTATTAGTCATTGAAAACCGATGACTTGAATTTTATAGCCTACTAGATATGTAAATTACACTATTTCTATATTCCTTTAGTCTTTAATATGTTTCATGTGTTCTAAGGCATGCCTAAAATGTGCAACATCATCTATATAAGATACGATGATTGACTGTTACAGTAGCTATTTAAAACTGAAGAAAAATTAATTTTTCAACGTAAATTTATACTATGTGCTTTTGGATGTTTGCATCTCCATGAACATTGGAATCCATACTAATTAGGCGGGGTATTTTTCATATTCCTACCCTACTACTCAAGTTGAATTTCTTGGTAATTTACTTAACTCTTCAGATCATCTTCATTGTTCATTTCAGATTATGAGGTTTATTTATACAAATTCGAGAGGCACTGTTTTGGCCTTGGCATATACTGCTCAGCACAAACTTTGGAAATGGCAAAGGAATGAGCAGAACATAACAGGAAAGGTATTAATACAGTAATTGAAATATCATTTTTGTCTTTCTTTGTTTCTTTAATGATATTTCCCTTTACGTGTAATGCTTTGCCACTTGTAGGCATCTACTAATGTGCAACTGCAATTTTGGAACCTTTTAGTGGAATATTAATGACCAACGAAATAAGTGGGACAAACCTTAAAGGGGTTGTTCCTTATTTTGCACTTTCAAAGAACGATTCTTACATTATATCAGCATCAGGACGAGATATCTGAGTCGGCATCTAAGATCTGATTCCAAAGTCTATTCAACATGTTAACTCATTAGAGTCCTAATTCTAATAAAAGACACAAGGATAAACCAAGAAACAAAAAAACATAATTCCTTAACTATTTCTTAAAAGTCAGAAAATAAAAATTATGACTACAAAACTTATGATGCACAACATAAAACTTATGAAACAAATACATATTAGATAAATAAGTCATCATCGTCATCATGATATTAAAAAATAAGTAAAATAAGATGTCAATCAAAGTGATTTCGTCATGCATACTTGCCGACAAAGCTCTTATCCAATTTTTCTTTCACTTACAAACATTTCTCCCACACTCGATATAAAAGAATAATGGCACTCCAAGATATTATCATTCATTATATATAGGACAAAAAATAAAAAGAAAAGGCATTCCAAGATATTATCATTAATTATATCTTAAATAAACCAAATAAAAAACTAGAAGCAACAACTTGGGACATATTTAAATGTTTAACCTTCTAGCTTCACAAATATGCAAATAAAATAAAATAAATATGTCATTCTTTATCTTGATTATTTCCATCATATTCTATTTGGACAAAGAAATGTCATCATAAAGAACAAAGTAATGAACAAAATAGTCATATTCCAAATGCACTCAATGATGGTCTCCATTTTATTATTACTTCACAATTAAAATAATGAATGGTGTAATAAAATCCATATGCACAAGAGACTTCAAAATAATATGTACTTGTGTATCTATATGCTAGAAATAATAACGACTTTTACAACAAACTCAAACCAAAAGTCATTAAGATAATGAAAATACTTCTTGGTCATTTTGTCAACCAAGTAGAATACAAACCTATACACTTGATAGATGCCCATAAAAAATTCAACTATACATTCGCAACTTGTTAAGTATTGGGAAACTCGTGAGGCAAGGGTATGAATGTATTACTAGTAGTAAAGTTTTATAAATTCAAGTTAAACATATATATTAAATATATTTTTGTAACAGAAAATGAGTCAAAGAAATCGTCAAACTCGTAAGAAGCAAAGAACACCACATACTTCCGGAAGAAAGAGTCGTGTGAATGTTGCTCATAAGGTGTTTTATAAAAGCAAAGAACCCCGAGACTGCTGCTCGCGTTAGTGAACAAATGAATACTACTTTAATTCAGGTATGTTACTAATTTATAAGATTTTAAAGGGAACAATATATCTGCACTTTCTTGGGCAGTTTATGTATACTTGACATTGGATGTTTGGTTTATTTGGTTATATATAGTCTTAAAATTTTTGGGATGTCTTAAAAATAAATAAAACTCTGCCGATTTTTTTCCAGAAATATATGGTTGATGACATATTCATCTTATTTGTAGAAAGAACCATCAAAGAAGAAGAAGAATCACCATCAACAATAACAAATGGTCTCAAATAATGCACTTCTTAAAAGTAGACCTTATTACTTCCGAACTTCCAAAAGTGGTTGTGGCACGTGGATTCATTGTGAGCAAGGACCCTTGAATAAAAGCAGGGGGTACGCCATTGGGTGAAGACTTTGGAAAAGTATATATTGAGAAAATATTTGTAACAAATGAACCATTTCCCAGGCCTTATGAAAACAAGTCCACGATTGGAGACGAATATCATTCAATTGTAGCGTGGCATATTGCTAATGTACTAATTTTTAGTTTTAATTTTAAATTTTTAATTAAAATACTAGAGAATAAATATCAATGACTAACGATTGGCCTTTTTATTTGTAGGTTGAAGAGGATATTTCACTTTTATGAAGAAGGATCGTACATTATATAAAATTTTATTTCACTTCATGTTTTCTCGCTTTTTCTTATTGGACATGTGATACATTTTATTTTGTGGATTGATAATTGTTCCAAGCACAATTATGTTTATTTATGATGAATGCTATTGATTTTAATTTAATGATGTTTTAATTTGATTACTGTCCTCTTAATTTAATGTTATGGTAATGTATTTGCACATAAATACAATACTTATTATAAATGATTTTTTAACACTTGTTCCTAGCCATATATTGCAAAATAATATCAACATTTTTTTTAATGCCACTATTTTTATTCTCAACATTTTTTTAGTGCCACCAAAAGTGTGTTGAGCATTTAATAGATGTTGCCAAAGGTTATTATCAACATTTTTGTAATGCCGCTAAAAAGTTATTACCATTATTAATATAAACTAGTTTTAAACCCCGCGCGATGCGCGAGCGTAGTATAATTTTATTCGTAAAATATAGGCCACATAAATAATATTATCATTACATTTAAACTAATGTTAATATGAGATGAAAAAATGAATAAAAAATTTGGGACATATGAACATGCCTTTATTTTAAAATTACAAATTAACCATATATTTATATTTTTTAGTACAGATGGTAGTTCTATGATTAGGATACACTAAACACCGAGATACTTTTTTTATTTAAGACATAATTATATTTTTATGTCTATTTGACACATTATATAAGTATTAATTAATAATAGATGGAGAGAAAATGGACACTCATATATAATCACGATAATTACTATCATATATATATATATTTCAAAATATTTTACTTAGGCACTTAATCAACTTTACATAAATTATACTTTAACTCATAATTTTTAAAAAATATAATGAATAGTATCATGGATATGATAGACAGAAATGACAAACAATTAGAACTTGTGTGTTAAGAAAATAAAGCATAAAGGGTATAATTTGTATAAAAAAATCTGAAAATAAGTCAAAATAAAAATATCAAACCTTATAACAAAGCACAAAAATAATTGTGCAATCACAATATAAAAAGAGAAAAATCCAAAAAGGAATATTATATATTTTATTTAAAAAACAATGTTATTAAACATGGAAGTATACCTCACTTCCTTTAAAATAGAGCAACATACACCATATGCTTCTAACTAACTAAATTCACATCATATGCTTCTAACTAATTAAACTCACATTTCTATATAAAGATTCAATCGAAATTATCTTAAGAAAAATACTATTTCAATCTTCACATAACACATTCTACTTAAACAAAATCACAGTCTATTCTATGGCTCCTTGTCAATTTTGTAATGATTTTTTACTATTTGGGGTCCAATAGTTATTTAGAGTTTTATTCCATTTGTTTACATTCTACTCGTTTGGAATTCAAAATCGACAAAAAACGTTAGTTGGCTAGTTTGATGGTCAGTTGACTCATTTTCCAATCAAAAAGACTATTTTACCCATTAGTATAAGTATTTATTAATGTATTAAAACAAATTTTACATTATATCTTATTGTTTTAAATAGTAAAACTTTTTTTACTAACACTTTTTTATAAAATGAGGAAGTTTTATAAAATGAAAAAGTTTTATACACTTTTTTTATTAAGTATTTTTTTTAAAATCAAAAAGTTTTACAAAATCAAAAGTTTTTTTTATAAACTTTTTTTAGCACTTTTTTTTACAAACATTAAAAAATATTGTTTTTAACTGTTTTTATAAACGTTGAAAAAACTTTATATAAAAACAATCTTATAAAAAACAGTTTATGAATGTCAAAAGTTTTTTTGTAAATTGTTTTCAACTTTTTTCATAAAACCAATTCTTTATATGAATAAATTAAAAACGTAAAAAACACTTAATATAAAAACATTCAAAACACTGTTTTTTTAACAGTTTTTTTGTATAAACGTTAAAAAAAATTATGTAAAAACACTGTTCTTAAAAAAAAAGAACTCTTTTAAAAAAATATTAATAAATGGTTTATATAAAAACAACATTTTTTTAAAGAGAATTATAAAACTGTTTTTGAATGTTTATAAAAAATAGTTAAAAATTCAGTGTTTTGTAACGTTTTTTAAAAACAGTGTTTTTTCCTTAAAAAAATAGTGGTTTATATAAACAGTTTTTTAACATTTATAAAAAATAGTATTTTTAACATTTTTATATCGACTGTTTTTGAATGTTTTACGTAAAAAAATAATTTTATAAAAAAAGTAGAAAAAATTGTTTATAAAAAAACCGTTTAACGATTATAAACTGATTTTTTTAAAAAACATTGATTTTATATAAATTGTTTTTTGATGTTTATAAAAAACAATTTTTTTTTAACGTTTAAAAAAAGTGTTAAAAAAATAATCCAAAAAAGAGAGAAAGTAAGAATAAGAGAGAGAAAAGCTCTTATAGTTTATATAAAAACACTGTTTTTTAAAAAGGTTAAAAAAACACTATTTTTTTTACTGTTTTTTATATACGTTAAAAAATTGCTTATACAAAAACCCTTTTTTTTTAAACAGTTATAAACATCAAAAGGTTTTCTAATAAACTCTTTTTAACTGTTTTTTATAAAAATCAATTTTTTTTTATAAAAAGACATCAAAAATGTTTAAAAAAAAGTTTTTATGAACTATTAAAAACAACTTTTTATATGAACAGTTTTCATATAAAATGTTAAAAACGTTAAAAAAACAGTATTTTTCAATGTTATTATATAAACTGTTTTTTAATTGCTTTTGACTTAGTTTCGTAGTTGGATTAAATTGAAGGAGAGAGAGAGAAAACTCAATAGTTCAATGCATCTATTAAATTGCTTGTATAGTATTTTATAGAAATATAAAATATAGAGTGCCACGTGGACACTCTCAATGATGAGGAGTCTTAAATGCTCATAAATGCCTTGTTTTGCATTTTATAGTATATAGAGATGCGTAAAAATGCCGCTAACGTTTTGTGGCATTTTTAAAAAATGTCGTTGTTCTTTTACCACATTGGTTACCGCACTTGTGGAAATGCCACCAAAAGTTCCGTCAACTTTTTGCGTCATTTTTTAAAATGTTGTTATTCTTTTACCACATTGGCTATTACCGCACTTGTGGAAATGCTGCCAAAGTGCCGCAAAAAGTGTTGCCGGCATTTTTAGTGCTTTTCTCGGTATTTAGTTTATGCCGGGAAAAATCAATATTCTTGTAGTGGACGGGTTATCTTCCTACCATGCATCGATTGACTGTTTTCGCAAGGAGGTTACATTTAATATGTTGGGGGAGGGAGAATTCAGATTTACTGGGGAAAGAAATGTGGTTCCAAATTGTCTTATTTCTTCCCTTCGGGGGAGGAAATTGTTAAATAAGAGTTTTTAAGGCTTTTTAGCATATATTGTGGATACAAACAGGGAATTACAAGAATTAGAAGATATCCCAGTAGTTAAGGATTTTGCAGATGTGTTCCGAGATGAATTACTAGGTTGACACCTAGTAGAGAGGTAGAGTTTATTATTGATTTAGTGCCCCACATAACTCTAGTTTATATTTCTCCATATATAATGGCACATGTGGAACTAAATGACTTAAAGGTTCAACTACAAGATTTGCTAGATAGAGGTTTTATTCGACCCAATGTATCAACATGGGGTGCTCCGGTATTATTTATGAAGAAGAAAGACGACATTATGCGACTGTGCATTGATTATCGACAGTTGAACAAGGTAACTATTCAAAATAAATATCCATTGCCTCTTATTGATGATTTGTTTGATCAATTACAGGTTGCAAAAATGTTTTCAAAATTTGATTTGATATCGGATTATCATCAATTAAGGGTGAGAGATTGTGACATTTCTAAGACAACTTTTTATTCTCATTATGGTCCTTATGAAATTTCGGTAATGCCATTTGGGTTAACAAATGCTCCTGCGGTGTTTACGGATTTAATGAATTGAGTATTTCATCCTTTCGTAGATTCATTTGTGATTGTCTTTATCGATGATGTTTTGATATACTCACCTAGCCAAGAGGAACATGAGAAGCATCTAAGAGTTGAATTGTATATTCTATGAGATAGTCAATTATTTGATAAGTTTAACAAATGTGAGTTTTGGTTAAATCAGGTAGTATTTCTAAGGCATGTTGTTTCGGGAGATGGAATTTATGTTGACCCTAAGAAGGTAAAGGCAATTGTGCAACGAGAAAGACCAAGAAATGTAACAGAGATAAGGAGTTTCCTAGGATTTGTTGGATATTATAGAAGATTCATAAGGGGGTTTTCATCTATAGCCTTACCGTTGACCAAATTAACCCGAAAGGAAGTGAAATTTGTGTGGAGTGATGAATGTGAGTACAATTTTGAAAAGTTGAAAAATAGACTAGTATCAACGCCAATTCTCACTGTTCCATCCAGAGGAGAAGGTTTGTTGATTTATACTAACGCTTCACATCAGGGTCTGGGTTGTGTTTTCATGCAATATGGAAAGGTAATTTCTTATGCATCTAGAAAGTTAAAGACGCATGGACGTAATTATCCTACACACGATTTAGAACTTATGATTATTGTCATTGCCTTGAAATTATGGAGACATCATTTATATGGAAAGACGTGTGAAATTTTCACTGACCATCAAGGTTTGAAGTATTTATTTACATAGAGAGACTTAAATTTGAGACAAAGACGTTAGATGGAGTTAATTAAAGACTATGATTGTACCATTCACCATCATCCTGGGAGGGCTAATGTTGTTACAGATGCTTTAAGTCGGAAGTCATTGGGAGGTTATCTTGTATTCAATGTGCACGGGTTGACAATATTATGGAATTAAAACTGATGGGAGTCCAGTTGAACTTAACTAAAATGGGGGATTTAATTGTACATGTTACAGTGAGACCTTTACTAGAAAAAGGCATATGGAATTTGCAAATCAATGATCCATTCCTTAATAAGAAGAAATGGGAAATACTCGATGGTAAAAAGAGTGACTTTGAAATTAAGAATGATGAATCATTGTGTAATAAAAACAGAATTTGTGTACCGAATGATCCATCCTTAAAAAAGGATATATTAGAATTGGCACATAGTTTTATTTACTCTATGCATCCTGGAGGTACTAAAATATACAAATATTTGAAAGAGTATTACTAGTGGAATAATATGAAACATGGGATTGCGGAATTTGTAGCTACATGTTTAGTATGCCATCAAGTGAAGGTGGAGCATCAGAAGCCGATAGGATTATTACAGTTATTGCCTATTCCGAAATGGAAGTGGGAACGTATAACGATGGATTTTGTTGCAGGATTACCACGATCACCAAAGGGGCATGATTCTATTTGGGTGATTGTAGACCGATTGATAAAGTCATCTCATTTTCTTCCAGTTAAGACTACCTACACTATTGACAAGTATGCATGTATATACATTGATGATATTATCCTATTACATGGGGAACCAGTGTCAATAGTATCAGATAAAGATCCAATGTTCACTTCTAAGTTTTGGCCTTGTTTACATAATGCTCTGGGCACAAGTTTGAAGTTCGTTACTGCATTTCATCCACAAATCGATGGGTAATCAGAAAGAATGATTCAAATATTAGAAGACATGTTATGAGCCTATGTATTTGACTTCAAAGGTAGTTGGGATGATCATTTGCCATTGATGGAATACGGGTATAATAATAGTTATCAATACACCATTGGTATGACTCCTTATGAAGCTTTATATGGGAGGAGATGTAGAATGCCATTATGTTGGGATGAAATAGGTGAAAGGAAAATCTTAGGTCCTGAATTTATAGATATGACAACCAAAAAGATTAAAATAATTCGGGAACGGATAAAGATAGCGCAATGCGAGCAGAAACTTTATAAAGATAAAAGGAAGTATCCATTAGAATTTTGAAAGGGAGATTTTGTATTCCTACGTATTTCATTATGGAAGGGCGTCATGAGATTTGTAAAAAGGGGGAAACTAAGCCCAAGATATATTGGACCATATGAAGTCTTGGAAAGAATTGGGACCCTAGCATATAGATTAACATCGCCTCCATAATTGTCTCGTTTACATGATGTGTTTCACGTATCGATGTTTCATAAGTATTTGGCAGATCCATCTCACTAACTGAAAACCCAACCTATTGAACTGAAAGAAGACTTGTTGTACATCGAGGAACCGGTGGAAATTCTTGATCATAAGGCACAAGTATTGAAGAATAAAGTTATTCCCTTAGTTAAAGTTATATGTATAACCCATGGAATTAAAGAATCAACTTGAGAAATGGAGGATAGCATGAAGAAACAGTATCCCCATATGTTTGGTAAGTGACATTCATATTAAATTTCGGGGACGAAATTTTCTAAGGGGGGAAGTAGTGACAACCCGGATATAATTATGATAAATTATATTTAAATCATGCTTACCTTATGTGATATGAATAATGTTTTATAAGTATATCTAATGTTAAGTGATTATGGTTAGTATAATCATACTTTCATAAATCATGAAATATCGAATTATGTACAAACATAAAATTTTGTTATTTTCGGTAGAAATATTACTATTGGAGACTAGTTTTTACCCTTATAATATAACAATTGACTCAAGGTAAAAACTAGATAGTTGTAGATATATGAGTTAGATTTGCGACACAATAAACGGTGCATCAAACAAATGTACGAATAAGAAGTTACGTCGAATTTACGAACAAGGGGAAAATGTGTCAATTCCCTTTAAGGGGTAAATTTTGTTTTAGTATATCAAATGTTTTAATTTGATTGGTTGGCATGGGGAGCAGCCTTGGCCCACTTAAAACTCTTCTTCTAACCTATTTCTTCATTAAAGAAAACCCTAGGATCAGTTGGGAGAGTGATTGTCTTGAGGAAAGAGAAAGTAGAAGTTAAGGAAGAAAAGATTACAAGAAAAGCTAGGAAAATTCCAAGAAATTCCTTAGAGTGTTCCAACGTACAATTATGTGATTAATATTATTTTAATATTATATTATACTTATTTCAAAGTATATAAATTGTGAATTATTGATTAAAATTCCACCCTCCTTTGTGATAATAAGTATTTGTTCACATATGAGATAAGTGGTGTATGTAGCCCGTATTGCTTGTTATTGAAATCCCTTGTATTCAAACTTGCATATATTTTTGTATGCTTACTGAAATTGAGAAATTCCAATTGGATATGAAATTAGACGCTTATATGTGACACCCCGACTAATTAAATATCAGGTAGCTACTCCTTTATTAAATTAATATAGAATATCAAGTTGGTTCAGTCTTAGCATCACTATCGAAAATATTTAGTTACTTACTAGCCACCTAATATTTAAAACAGAGAGGAATGCCAAATTTTATTAATTAAATTAGCAATCAACTAAATAATTTAAATCATCATCCAACATCACATCAACAATCTCACAAGGTAACCAACGTAATAAAATAAACTGAGCCTGGAGTAAACACTCCAATAATAATACCAAAGTAAAATATAATACCAATACAAGAGTCAGAATAAATAAACCAACATCTAAAATATTGAAAGTCTGCATCTACAATCTCCAAATACGAATGGGCAACATTCCCTAACTGATATGAATGACTCTGAAGGAACCAAGGATGAATGTGGAGGCGTCTAATATCGAGATCCTGTAGCTTCCACAGCAGCTATAGCACGTCATCAGAATGGAACTCCTATGCTTGGCGTCCCTTTGGTTGGGCACCTAAAAGTTTTTTACAAAACAAAATAGATTTGAAAGAAAATGGGTCAGAGCCCGAGGTTAAAATATTTAAAAACAACAAGTGTTTATATTAAAATATTAAACAACATATATATTAAACTTGTTTGTCACGTGATCTCACTTGAGATCCTCACCCCTCAACTATTGTGCGTGCCTAACGCATACCCTTAACCCATCCTAGTTATGCCACTAATTAACTAGTCCGTACTAACACTTGACTTCACATAATAATATAGAGTGTCTATTCGTGTTACTCAAATATGTCATACGTATAACTCATATTTAGATTAATCCAATTTACTTAACTCAATTGTTGTATAAATCCTCACATTCTTAACCCATTTAAATATCTTAGTCATTCACATATACTAAGCAACAGTGAACTAGTCATAAGTGCATATATAAATCACTCTCGGTACATATATACATATATGGCACACCTAGGCTAAGCTGCAGTGAACGCATACTCTGATATCAAATCCAAGCACATCACTTACGTGAGGATCACGCATTTCGAATCACTCAGGAACCCTCTCGATACAAATCACACATATTGGAGGTGAGCATAGTTCACATACACATGGGTAACGCACATACCTACGCTCCCATGGTCAAATGACTTATGAACTGACAAATAAGTTATTCACAGTCCTATGTCCTTAAGGTACCAATCTAAATCCCCCCCAAAGGCATATAAAGATAAGATGGTCCTTTCCCAAAAATTAACCTCCCGTGATAGCAAGTATCGTAGGTATATCGTACACATAATCAACCATATACTAAGTATTCATAAAACTTAGGTAATCATCATATTTGTATAGGTATATTCCAGCCCTATATCGTAAGTCTCACACATATAATAATATCGTCTCATTTATTCTACACAATAGGTTTAACGCGATAATTCTCGTCGTATAGTTTCGAGTACATACCCTATTCCAAAAGGTTACTAAGTCTCCCTCTAGTCTCTAAGGTTATCTCAGTAATTAAAGTTCCCCTTTCAGTCTTTAACCTTAAGTTATAGTTAAGGAAAAATATATTCAGGTTCTCACAGGTTCCAATCCTATCTCACTAGTCGGATATTCGTAAGTTTATCACTTAACCTCAATTAAATCCACTAATTTTATAGGCTTCAAATACAATGCTATTGGTCTTCCCTAAGTGCCAATATGTTCAATCAATCATCACTAAAGAGTTCTAAAGGTTGGAAATTACTCAATTAAAAGGGAAATTTTTCACTTTTTCCAAAGGAGTCGATCGATTGAAGAAAAGGGATCGATCGACATTCTGGGTCGATTGATCGATCGAGTAATTATCTGCCCAAAATTTTCGTAGCAGTTACGGGTTCTCAATTTTACACCTCAAATTCTTCATTACAACGTCACAAACTCCCAAGTAAGTTTACTAATCATTAAACCAACATATATACAAAATTTTTAACGTTTAAGAATCCTCAATCTATCATAGAACATCGATATCTTGGATCAAAAGTCATAAATTTCACTACAACCCTAATTCTTCACTATTTATTCAATAATCATCATAATCCTCAATTTAATTTCGTGATTCTTAACCCTTAATTTAAAATTTCGTTCATCCAACATTTCCAAAAGATCCACTACATGCAAACCTACCCAAAATCAATTATTATGTCTCCAATTTCATATTTTTGCGATTATTCATAAATTGACATCAAACCTAAACTATCATGTAAAGTATATGCCATAAATTATTGCAAGATAAATAAATTACATGAAAATAGAAATTCTAATCCTTTGAAGCAGATGGTATGGGAATGATTCTCTCTTTCCGATCTATCCGGTGGTGCAAAAACCTCTAAGGGTGGTTTTTCCTTCGGGAATTGTCCTCAATTCCTCTCTAACTGTCGTTGGTGATTTTTGGTTTTGATAACCCTAAGAGTTCTAGTGTTGTCCGATATATCAAGTCTAAAATTCATGGGTTATAATTTTGTCAAAATTACTAAAATACCCTCCCGAGCTGTCGGTTAGGCCTAAAATGTCCCGGGACCCAAACTAAACCCCCGGCTAGTATATCGACCTTTCTGGACACGTTGGCGCACTCAAAATGACCATACGGATGATATTAAAATAATTTACTTTTAAATTCATTAAATTGGTTCTGAACACGACTGACATGCGCGTCCCAACTTAACTATCGAAATTGTCGTATTTTCAACTCGCGACAGTTTTAATAAATTCAATAATCATATATTACCATATTCACTCAGTAATATTCAACATTATCATCATAATCAAATACTAACTCTCGTCTCGCTAGTTATTTAAATCCGAATTAATTTATAAATATTTCCCAATTTTAATTTAATTAATCCATAATTAAAAGCCATAAAAATACGGGGTATTACAATATATTCATATCATATTCAAAATTAGAATTTAACTCCTTGTGGTTGGGCCTTAGTGATGGTTGTAAGTTGGTACATAGTTACTGTTTGTATATTTCATTTCCATATGACTTGAGTTTGGTCAAGCTTTTGACATAGCAAATGAAGTCAAAATTTATGAAACTTTAATTCTGTACTATTTAGTATGTGTATTGAAAATGGGTGGAATATCATGGAAAGTTATGCTGGATAAAAAATATGAAAATTCTTGGAAGTGGAAGGAACAATAGAGGAGCTTGTGGGGCAGATTTAATAGGTTGTAAACAAATGGTCATAACTTGCTCTAGGAAGCTTGAAAATGTACACCGTCACTTGTAACGTAAAGTATATTCAGATATGTTTTCATATTGATAAGATGGGACACCTGTATACGTACAATTTATGAATATGGGATGTTTAAGTATGGAGGATAATAATTTGAGGCCATACTGGATACCCCATGAAATAATATTTTTATCTGCTCTTTCCCAAGGGTATTTTAAGTACATGTTTCATGTGTATATACTTTGAGGAGTATACTTTTATGTTTAATTGATTTTACTTATGAATTCCTTACGAGGTATTTTCTATGGTTGAATGTTTATAACCTTATCAACATATATACCATTATTTCGTCTTTACACATGTTTCATGGAAAGTGACTTGAGTAGATCATATTGTTGTTGTATAGTCATTGAAAGTTACATAGATATATTAATATAATACTTATGATTGAGATTCAGTACTGATTTAGTTTGATTAACAGGTGTAAGTTCAAATCAACCCAATTCAGCTCCACCCTAAGAAAACATGAATACATAGTTGACAACCCAATGTGAGTGTACTTACTGAGTTGATTGTGGATATAATGTGTATGTATTATATACTGAGATGATCTGGCTTATTAAAAGTCATGAGATGTTAAGATGTTATGTCTCATTAAAAGTCAAGAGATGTTGAGATGTTATGCCTTTATAAAAGTCAAGATATGCTTAGTTGTTATGCAATTCAGGAAAGGTTAGGTAGTTAAAACCTATGGATATGATTATTGCCTATGGACAGGAAATGTGGGGTTTATTAACTCCGGAAATGTATATGGCCTAATTTGGCACAGAGATGGATATATTGAGATGTTGAGATGTTAATATATCACTTTTACTATATAGAGATGTAGTACCTTCAGTGAGTTTTTAAACTCATGGTTTTATATGCTTACATTTTCAGGTTTTGAAGCTGCCACTGCCAGGTCTAGGATGTTGAGTGAATAGTAATAGGGTCTCGTCAGTTTTGTTTTATACATTGTACTAGTTGGAATTAAGTTAAATGCTATGAGAGTTTTGTTAAAATTATGTCTCCTTAAAACGATTTCATTTTAGTATTTCGCATTTTTACCTTGAAGTTGTTTTATTTTGTATTACAAAATAAATAAATAAATAATAAATGTGGTTTTGAACTATTTAATTAATTATATCCTAATGGGGTTAGGGAGTGAAACCAGGAATCTCTATGGCGGGATTTGTTCAGGATATTGGAGTGTTTATTGCTTCTTTTTTTCCCTGGTGTTTGGAATGAAGCAGAGTTAATATTGCATGCTTAAGTTTGCGGTTGTGCTGAATTTATTTTGAACTTTTAAAGGTAGGAGCACGGTAAATTTATACGAATACTAGCTAACAGTCCCGTGCGTTGCACGGGTGGCTATACAATGAATCATTATTATGGTATGTAATGCGTAGTATATAAACATGTAAATAGAAAGATTAAAAGGCCCAAAATCCAAATCGAAGAGCGAGTAAAAAAAATAAATTAGGAAGAAATGTAACAATATAAGTAGTGATAAAAAATGTGTTTTTTTAGTAAAGCGAGATAAAATAAGGAATAAAAACGGACATGGATATGCATGTCAGTGTCCTACATGGTGAGGTCACGACATCACAACGAATCTAAAAAAATTAGGGCGTGGCATGACAAACACTCAACGACAAATTCGAACTTTTTAAAAATAAATTTAATATATAATTTCATCTCTTATTTACCTCAAAAGAAAATATTGTCAAAGTGAAAAGAAAATTACTCTACATTAAATATTTAGTGAACCATAAAGAAAATAATTTTTCAAATTACCCCCCATTAGTTTGAAAGTTGTCTTTTTAGGTGGCTGTTGTGTCGGAAAAAAGTTCAATGTCTCTGAAACATCAAAAGTTTGATGTCTTAAAAATGTGATGGTCAATCTTGCTGGAGCGGATCCATTTCGTAAGTAATGTGGATCCGCACCAACGACATTAACCACTCACATTTTCAAAACATCAAATTTTTAATGCTATGTGTCCCAAACAACTCCCCCAAATCATCCCCCAAATAGCTTTAAGTGTTATACCTTATGGTATGGGTCCCGCCAGGGCACAACTCATCAATGCTATTTGGGGGAGATTTGTGGGAGTTATTTGGTACCCATAGCACCACTCTTTTCTATATGCATGTCATGCACACGTTTTTAGAACATCAAATATCTACGACATGCCATGTTGCATCAGAAGTGAGTCGGTGCCCCCAAAGCCTCCAGCACATGTATGGGAAAAGAATTTCAATTATAATAAACAAACTCGTACAATCCAAAAGGAGTAATTCTATGAGCAAATTATATTTAAGTCCCATTTATGAGGTCAACATACCTTTAAGTCCCATTGACTTTCTTATCACCTTTAAAGTCCTATCCAACAAAAACGTTCGGTTAAACTACAAAGAAATGACTGAAATACCCATCAATTCCCAACCGGAGATCTCGTAACCAACGGTTTCCTCCTTCCTTCTAATTTCAATGGGAGTTTTCAAATTTCAACTTTCAAATTGCAAACTCATCATTTATGGATTTCCTTACAACCATTCAAGCGTCCAGTTTCAAAACCCTTACCATTTTTCGTTAAACTATGGATGAAGGTTAATAAAACTCAGATTTGTTTGCTGTTGTCCGTGGTGTGGTAGTTAGTACATTTTCGGTAAGATCCCCTGCTACAATGAAAGAGCAATTTTATTTTGGTTTTTGAAACATTTTTCTTCGGTTTTGTTTTGGCTTTTGAAAGAGTCTTCTTTATCTCAATTTTGATGTGTTTCTTTCAAACACTACTTACTTCTACACAACTATGTTTTGGTGTTTACATGGTTTTCTAGCATTTGCAGTGGGTATGGTGTATTTACGATGTTGTATATACGGAATTTATTATTTTTTACTCGATTTGTTATGGTTTTTACAAATTTACGATGTTGGGGAACATTGTTGCAACATACATTAGGAAAACAAACTAATTTAATTTGTTGACCGGATATTCTTAGATTTTCCAGTGTTGTTAGTAACATTATTTTTTGGGTTTGTACAGTTTGTTCCACACAAACACTTAATTCTAAGTACGTCACATATGTGTTTTGATTTGAGGGTATGGTGTGTTTGTTGATAATTTTAGATTTGATTGAATACGATTTGCCCCATCATTGTTTAATCTCTGTTTTGTGTTTTATTACTGTTTTATACAGTGTTTTCTGCGTACATGTTGTGTAGCAGTTATAACAGTAAGGTTTACTGTCTGACCTGTTTGAGGTTGTACATGAATAACTGACTTATATACCTCAAACATTAACATTTACTGAATGATATATACTATGAAGCAGGTTGAGAGTTCAGCACACAATAAATTAATATAAAAACATTTTAAATGTTTCCATCGTTGTTTATATTCATGCGACATTCAAAATCAATAAATGTTAATGTTTATGACAATACGATAACATTATTGAAATATCCTCATCAAAATCAAGTGCACATTGAGGGTGCCCTACTAAATTATAAGACAATGCAATTTTGGCATCAGCTAAATCAATCCACCTGCTACGAATATAGTCAACCAACTCCGTAACAGTCGTTCGATCTTGTAACATCTTGACAAATGTCCTATCCATATACTTGCAGAACAATGTGACAAACACTTCCATGATCACTACAACAAAAAATGAAAAGTAAGCCAAAACCTATGTAAGGTCACCTCACCATACTATGTGCTTATGTTAAGAACCTGATGTTATTATATTCATATGAATTTGAATGTCGCATGAATATAAACAACGATGGAAACGTTTAAAATGTTTTTATATTAATTTATTGTGTGCTGAACTCTCAACCTGCTTCATAGTATATATCATTCAGTAAATGTTAATGTTTGAGGTATATAAGTCAGTTATTCATGTACAACCTCAAACAGGTCAGACAGTAAACCTTACTGTTATAACTGCTACACAACATGTACGCAGAAAACACTGTATAAAACAGTAATAAAACACAAAACAGAGATTAAACAATGATGGGGCAAATCGTATTCAATCAAATCTAAAATTATCAACAAACACACCATACCCTCAAATCAAAACACATATGTGACGTACTTAGAATTAAGTGTTTGTGTGGAACAAACTGTACAAACCCAAAAAATAATGTTACTAACAACACTGGAAAATCTAAGAATATCCGGTCAACAAATTAAATTAGTTTGTTTTCCTAATGTATGTTGCAACAATGTTCCCCAACATCGTAAATTTGTAAAAACCATAACAAATCGAGTAAAAAATAATAAATTCCGTATATACAACATCGTAAATACACCATACCCACTGCAAATGCTAGAAAACCATGTAAACACCAAAACATAGTTGTGTAGAAGTAAGTAGTGTTTGAAAGAAACACATCAAAATTGAGATAAAGAAGACTCTTTCAAAAGCCAAAACAAAACCGAAGAAAAATGTTTCAAAAACCAAAATAAAATTGCTCTTTCATTGTAGCAGGGGATCTTACCGAAAGTGTACTAACTACCACACCACGGACAACAGCAAACAAATCTGAGTTTTATGAACCTTCATCCATAATTTAACGAAAAATGGTAAGGGTTTTGAAACTGGACGCTTGAATGGTTGTAAGGAAAGCCATAAATGATGAGTTTGCAATTTGAAAGTTGAAATTTGAAAACTCCCATTGAAATCGGAAGGAAGGAGGAAACCGTTGGTTACGAGATCTCCGGTTGGGAATTGATGGGTATTTCAGTCATTTCTTTGTAGTTTAACCGAACGTTTTTGTTGGATAGGACTTTAAAGGTGATAAGAAAGTCAATGGGACTTAAATGTATGTTGACCTCATAAATGGGACTTAAATATAATTTGCTAAATATAAGTATTAATATATGTCATTGAACGAGTGTGTTTAATGGGTTTGTTGTTTTTTAAAAAATATTTTTGGGTGATTTTTTTTTGTGTGATGTTTAACTATTTCAGGGGATCTCTCCTCTCGAAAAAAAAATAGTTCAAGATGAGTTTTTTTTTGCTATTTTAAAAAAGATTGGTCAATATTTGGCTGTTTTAAAAACTATCAAATCTTGACCCACTTTCTTAAAATAGAAAAATAAATAATTTTAATCCAAAATATATATTTTTTTAAAATTTTAATTTGGGATAGTGACATTAGCATAATGGTGGGGACATTAATTATATGTCCATTTGATGTTATTATTTATGCGTTAATGTCATTATGTGGGGATAAAATTAGTTTTACAAATATCTAAACTTAACATCAAATGAAATATATTTTGAAGGACTAAAATATTAATTAACTAATTTTTTTAATTACTTCAGCTGAATTTAAAAAACTTTCAAATATTAATCCATTTTTTTAAATATCAAGAAAAAAAATTCGGGCTTGTTTTTTTTTTTTGAGGGATACCTTTAAATGTTTCAACACTCCAAAAAAAAATCGTCCAAAAATATTTTTTCAAAGAAACAAACCCGTTAAAAGCACCGTTCAATGACATATATCATTATCTATATTATACCTCTAATGCAATAGTATTAGAGGTCTTCATGTGGAAATCATAGTTAATGCCAAATTTACTCCCCTTATTTCCTTCTCTTTTCTTTAACCATCTCATCCGATGTTTTATCATTTCTGTTCAACTCCTATCTATCTCCGAGTGCAGAATACGAAAAGCCTAATCCCTATTACACACGCATATACCTTCTCTCTCTCTTCTTAATTCCACCCCTCTTCCTCTTTGTCTCCTTCATCAACCCCTTTATCTAGGTTCTCTCTCTACTCTTTATGAAAACCTCTCCATTAGCTTATATTTATTTCTTCCTCTCAAGAGTGGCGGTCCCAGGATTTTCGTGCTATGGGTGCAGGAAATTTTTCAAAAGCCGGGGGTTTAGGGGTAGGAGCCCCTGAGGCGATTTTTTTGGGTTAATTTTACTTATTTTGCAATTTTTATAGGTTAATTTTACTTGTTTTCAATTTTTTGGGTTAATTTTTTTGGATTAATTAAACTTGTACAATATTATATACAAATTGCCTAAATCTGAAACATTATTTCAAATCAGATTTTTATTTACTAATTAAAATTAAAGTTTAATACAAATTTCAGCAACAACTAATTTTGGGGACAAATTAAAATTTCAGTAATAAAAACAATTTCATACAAATTTCAGAAACAACAAATTTTTGGGACAAATTATTTTTTAGAAACTACAACTAATTAAAATTAACAACCATTTTCAGCAACCAATTTCAACATACTAACGTAATAAAAAAAAATTCAGCATACTAACAACTAATTTAACTAATTAAAATTAACTAACATATATAAGAAAAAAAATAACATATATACTGGTATTGAAGTAACAATTAAAATTTCAGCAACAATTAACTAACATACTGAAAAAAAAAAGTAACTAATATACTGAATATAAAATAAATAACGTACTAAAAAAAATTAACTAACATTGATTTGCTCTCGGGTGTGTGCTGGCGTTGCCGACGCCGACGCCGAGTGGGTTGGGTGTGTTGTAGGAGGAAGGCGCTGTCCTGTTGCTGTGAGAAGGGTGAGATTGAGTCTTGGCTTGGACAGGAGGACGGGGGCGAGAGAGACGAACGAAACGAGAGAGAGAAGGTTGTATGTATTCAGCAGCTGTGAGCTTGTATCGTTCGCTTATCTCAGATTAGGTTAAGTTATCTTTTTTTTTTTTAAGTTTGCTTATTTAGAAACTCGCCCCCAAAGTTTTAAAAACTTATACATAAGTTAAATTTTTTTTTTCACAAAACTTACTGCAGATTTCCGAAAAACCCATGGGTGCGGCCACCCCCATTCAGGATGGGGTAGGTCTGCCCCTGCCTCTCAACCCCTCACCTTCATCTTAAAAATCAAAACAAAGCCATGAGACGTTTTGGTAAATTTTCAATTAATGTTAACCCATTTTGTTTTATTTTTTCCAAGCATATGAGATTTGTTTTATTAGTTTATTATATAGTTGATATTAACGGATGAGAACATTGTAGCGTATTTCTTAATTTCTTGGCTTAAATCTTTGTGTAAAATAGTGTACTTAAAATACACTAACATGGGCATTGTTGTTTTGATGAAGGTGACCTCAATCACTGGATTATTCCTTCAAATAAACATTGGACTCGAACATGACCTCGCTCTACTTTTGCTGCCCACATTGCTCCACAAAAATCTATTTAATGGTGGTGGGAACGTCTCTGTCCTTGGAAACGTTCATCTCTCTCTATCATGTGTGTGTGTGTTGTATCTATATACTCACTTTGTTTGTACACTGGTTTGTTGTATATGATTATGTATGTATGTTGTAAACATTTCTGAACACCTTCACTCTTCTTCAAACTATCTATTTATCTCCCTTTATTGTATAACACTAGAATATTTGAGTGTATTTTCATTGTATATTTATACAAGTATTTTAACTTCTAATTATTCAGACCTTCATATTAAAAGTGATTAATTTTTTCATTATATTTATAAATTGAAAAATTATATGTACCCTAAGTACATTACGTGTTTACACATTCAAATGAGGCACACACAAGATACAAACACTTAATGCACTTAAGAGAATGTTTGGGGAATATATTTGGGGCACATATCATTTTCATGTGATAGATTATATATGAGTTTGAATTTTAATTGAGTTTTGAATACTGACTATCCTCTGAAAAGTATTAATGTGCAACAATTCCTCTACTTTATTTTATTATAAAAGTATTTTTTTATATATTTTAAGCTATAATTATAAATTACATGCTAGTTATACATTTAATACGATAGTATTAGAGAAGTTAATGAGGTTTGAGTACTTACTATTTTTTCTCTCTCATCTCGAACATTGTGCTTTTTTAAATAAAATAAATAAATAAATAAATAATTTCTTTTAAACCAAAAAATGAGTAAATCAAAAGTCTATTAAAAACTAAAAAGATCATCAATTTTAAACTCCATTAATTAATTCATCGATCCAATACAATCTAGATTCAATTAATATCTTGTCGTCACTCTACTTTCAAATCACATTACACATTACACAGTGCAACTAATACTACTACATCTATATAACCTTTAGAAAGAAAGTTAAAAAATTTCTCAAAATTTCAAAATTGTTTTCTATATAAATAAAAGAAGTTGTTGGCTATAAAAATATTTTTAACATAGCATTTATAGAAAAAAAATTTAAGTTTTTATCTATAAATAACATAATTTTTTTTAAAATTAAAAACAAATAAAAATATGTATAATTTTTTATATAAAATAAGTACATTTTGTTGAAGATTTTATTTATAAAAAATATTTTTTTAAGTTAAAAAAAGTTTTCACAATTTTAAAATTGTTTTTAATATACATAAAAAAGTTTTTTGTTATTAAATATTTTTAACGTTCTATTTATAGAAAAAAGTTTTTAAGTTTGTAAATATTTTATTTATAAAAATATTTTAACATTTTATTTATATAAACGACATACAGTTTTTTTAACTAAAAACAAATAAAAATATGTATAATTATTTTATATAAAATACGTACAATTGTTTTATAAAAAATAGTTTTTATATAATAAAAACATTTAAAAAATAGACAAATTATATTTATAAAAAATTAACCTTTTATAATGGCTTTAAGATAACATATTGAATTTATGATGCACTAATTTTTATAATTATCATTATATTAATTTATTATATATCGTCCGTGCATTGCACGGGTTGTATCTAGTTAATATATGAATACATATATTTATAATAAATTAATACGTACGTTGGTTAAAGTTGTTGAATGTTGCTGCATGTGTTTTTTGGTCAGTAAATTTGTATGTTGAAATTTCACCTGGCAATCACCATTAAAAAAAATAGTAGACTTGTGTCAAAACACGTTAAAATGAGAAAAAGATTGCCCAATTCACCATAGGGTAACATGCGGCCTCTAATGGGGGGCTTGAGTATAATTACTCATCCAAAACACTCAGCCAATCCATTTAGTAAAAAACTGAAATGTGTAGTTTATCATGGCATAAAATAACTACATTATAACCATTTTGGTTTTATATACATTATTTTAATAGTTTTTTTTTTTTTTTTGGCGTGTATGAAAAGTACAAGACAAATATAAGAGTTAGTTTACAAAACCCTAACACAACTGAAAATTTTATGCTATATTACGATAAATTAAAAAATGTCTGATTATCTTTTATAATTCTGAATATCCCGTGTATATACAAGGACCGTTTTGTTATAAAGACACTTTGAATAATAGTTCACATTACAACAATTAACCCTAAGACTATCAAGAACAAAAATGTCGAACGAAATTTCTTTACAACTCGATTGAAAAATGATCAAAACATGTATTCAGGGGTGGTAGATCAAGTAAATAAAGAAAAAAAAAACACCAAAGTAATTTTCGACAATCAAACACATTAAAAGTTTAAAACTATGGAATCTTTCAAACTTTGTTCTAGACAAATACAGGGCCGGTTTTGAGGGGAGGCGAGAGAGGCGGTCGCCTCGGGCCCTCGATTTTCGACGCATTCTAGGGGCCCCAAAGTTTTATATATGTATATATTTATAGTGTTATTTTCCTATTGTCCCGAAAACAATTTGTAGAAAACCGAACTGACAAACATTTAAATCTGTCGCAATTCCGAAAAATAAGTCAGCCTCTTTCCTGTAAAAGAAAAACCTACAATTTATAAACTAATAAAAAATCTCTTGTTAAATATGGGGCCCCTAATTCAAGAGTTCGTTTCGGGCCCCTAAAATTTCAGGATCGGCCCTGCACAAATATAATCTTTCAAACACACTACCTATCAAATACACCCTAAAAGAAAATACGGATGGTGGAAGACTCTTGTAGAGGTGGGTTAAAGGCTTCTTTTACATAAAGGGCACTATCTCGTGTTACATGTCCCATACTTTGGGATGTGCGAAATGTGGATTCTAAGTGATCAGCGACAAATGAGCCCAGACAACATAGTGATTCCTAGGATAAATGAGCCCTGACAAAAAAATATATAAATGTAAAAGTGTATGTTTTGAACAATAATTTCTAGTGTTATCATTATCTTTTGTTCATATATGAGATAAATTCATCAACGGAGTCTAAATGTTCGGTTGGAGGTATGTTTTTTCGGGTTTCTTGAGTTACCACCCCATATTTTATAACGCTATTGTGTTTGCATTCCACTTTTTTAATTTTTTGTAATTACATCCCACCGTTAGTAAAATTCGTTAGTTGCTGTCAATTTTTTTTAAAAGACCATCATATCCCTGTTTTAATCCAAAATAATATAAAAGTTTTACAAAATAAAAATTACACAATAAATCATTAAAATCTAAAAATTATAAAAAAGCTATTAAAAAAATTGGAAATTAGAGAAAATATTTTTAAAATCTAAAAATAATGAAAATAATATAAATTACCAAAAAAAATTTAAGAAATATTTTAAATTCTAAAAATAATAAATTACTTTTAAAATTATAGTAAAACATTTGCCCGTGAGTTCATCACAGTATTTTTCTCGAAAAGAAGATCCTGAGGAGTTGGTCTGCCATAATAGTTTATAACATAACAAACATAGCCAACATTATTACTATAAGTAATTTTGTTGACTTGATTTTCAGAATTTTTGAAAGAATTTTCAAAATTATGAATTTCTTTCAAGGGTAAGTCTAATTCTGAATCAGAATTTAAGTGAGACAATGTGTTAAGTTTTAACCTTTTGAGATTATTCTCAATCTCTTTTAATTGGGAGATAAAGTCACTTTTATTACCCATTTTAAAACCCTTAATTTCCTTAGGAGGGAGGACTAAAGGTTGGTCAAGACTCTTACCAAAGTCTTCATGTTTCTTAATGGTAAGGTGTTCCTGAAGGTTCTCAATCCTATTGAGTTGTTTTCCTATCGTGTTAACGATAAGATTGGTGTAATTACCTTGTTTATAAAGCGGGTTCAAAGATGTTGCTTTGGAGAGAAGCTTATCCCCAATTTGAAGGTTGAGAAAGACATTAGCTTCTAACCTAGTGGAACTGCCAGTTTGGCTAGAACTACCAACATCTAACGAAAGTGGTTCAGTAGGAGGGTGAATAGCAGAAATAATCTGGTTATTCGAAGTATTCCTCCAACTTTTTAAATGTTTGTCTTCAGTTTTAAGAACATATTTATCCTTAGTTTCAAGAACAAAAAGATGTTTATCTTTAGAAAACATTTGGAACAAAACCACAAAAGAAGTAACTTGCTGGTTATCTTCCACATTTATAAAATTCATTTTTATAATTAGCTAATTCAACCTTGCTATACTTAGCAAAATATCAAGTTCGGAATTTAGCGTAACCTAGCAAGTAAAATTCAGCATTAATCTCTTTCCTATTGACCGCAAAATTCATTAAAAACGAAAAGATTAAAGTCTGACGTTCATCTCAGATGGCGTAGGAGATTCTCTACGCTGAGAAGTATGCTTCTCATAAATACCATGAGGTATTTGTTCATTGGTAAAAATACCATGAAGGTTCATATCATCGTGACATGGATGGTTTCTATGATTTTCTTCACAAACAGAATTTCGTGAAGTGGATGGACGATAGGTGACAAAAGGAGCTATAGAAGATTGTCCTCTAGAAGATTTACACCTATTAAATTTCCTGAAATTTAGGAAAACATCTCCATCTTTATCGTCATTAATATCCCCACTATCTTCATTTTAACAAGGTTGGGGAGGAACAACATTTTTTATTGCCCAAGTCTCTGGGAAGTCAATTTTATCCCAACTTATAGCTCTAGGTGTGTGAACATTAGAATCTATAAGGTGTGTGTCAATTAACACAGTTTTACCAAACGGGATAAATTATTTTATATTGGGGGCTATAGTATTCATTACCTTATAATAAATCCTATAGATAACCCCAATAGTTTTTTATCTAGGAAGAAAATTATAACGTTTGGTTTGAACTCTAAGACTTAGAGATTTACAAAGATGCATACCAGATAAAGACAAAGTGATATTTGGGAAAACACCAAAATAAACAGATCCATTACAAAGACTAGTTTCAATGGCTCCCATTAAAGATTGTCTAAAATTAGTACATCTATTATCACGTACAGTAGCTTGGAGACACACCTTCATGCCATAAAGGGTTAAAGGTTTAAAAGAAATTCGAATTAACCCAACATGAATAAAATGATAATAAAGAGCTCGATAGACTTATCTTGCTCATTCAGATTGATGGTTTGTTCCATAGTCTTTATAGCGTACTTGCTACGAAAATTATAATAAATGATTTTAGGTTGGACTTTAGGAATAATCCATATGTTCAAATCCTTTTGAACATCAAATTCAATTAAAGAGGAGTTCTTCATAAACACCTGTTCGGTTTGTGTATCTATAGTTTTTAGTTCCATAATACAAATGTTAATATTTAGAATAGTAATAATCATATGATCTGAAATAGAAAAATATTACGCAAAGCAAAATTCTATATTTAAAAGAATATAATAAGCCGAATTAGAAATCTCTTCTAACACCCTCTGGTCAACGATTTACTAGAGAAAAATGCCTCAACACCTCACATGGCAACGCATAACGCGATAAATACCAGTCCATATCAAAATCAGATTTCTATTTCTCCTTATTACTATTATCATTTAAATTAAATTTGTATTGTGAATACTAAAATACTATTCATACCAGTGAATAGTAACTTACTATTTAGATGAATAGTATTTTACTATTTCGACATAAATTTCAGACCATTATTATTACTAATCTAAACATTAACACACAGATTTAGCCAATCATAGCTCTGATACCATATAAGAGAGGATCAATATAAACAGAATAATAACTATTAAACGAAATAATAACTGAAATATATTACAGATTTTTATTACGAACTAAAATTAAAACAGACTTACAAATAAAAAGTTTGTCAGAAGTCCACGATCTTATTAAAAATTTAGGGAGAGAGAGAGAGAGAAGGTAAAAGAAAGAGGTGAGAAATAAGGGAGAAGAGCCCTTTATTTATACATAAATATAGAGAATAAATAATTCCCTAGAAAATTACCCGTGGGTCCCTCCACATAGTCTGTCGACAAAGTCTTTTGTCGTGTTACGTCGGTTGCTAGGCCAGTGGATCCTACCACTTCGTCACGAGTCGTCGGTTTTTGGGTCAGTGGGTTCTACCACAATAATCGAACTGCCAGGATGAGATAGATTTGTCCATATGCGTCGGGGTGGGTACAACTGGGTCCAGGTGGGCCAGCTAGGTCAAGTCATCTAGGCCATCTGGATCAGGATTGGGAAAGCTACCGTCCAACCTTCGTGTTGGAAAGGCAGAACTCAATGAGTTGCAGAAAGCCTCCATTGTTGGCTCAGTAGGGATATTGGAATCAAACATATCCCCAATAAATTCATCGCCTTCTGGATTCTGGGATTTCCCAGCAAGACAGAAGAAAGAGTTATCGTTCTTAATAGATGCCATGGATACATCATCGTCTGATCGTAGAGGAATGGGATTCTTATCTTCCTCAGAGTAAGTGGTGGTAAAAGCCGACCTGAATTGGGTTTGAGTGTAATCCATCACCTTCTTCAGAAGCTCCTGTTCCATAGCATTAGAAAACTGCTTCTTGAGTGCAAATTTTAAATCCTTAATCGAATTTGTTCCCAGAGTCATCTTCTCAGCAAGAGGGGGGTTTATCTTCCACCATGCACATGTAGTGCTTTAAGCTATCTTTTATTAGATAAATGGCATCAGTATTATTAATACCAACCCACCATCTATCATAAAAGATCCTTTTAAGTAGAGGAGATTTAAGAAGATTAACTCTACATTGAAGATCCCATCTGGGGATCCAAGGAATGTTAGTTTCAGTAAAAAAAAAATAGTAGGGTATTAAGCCCTATTGGGACATCATTTTTCCCTCTCAATTTTGGATAAAATTGAGTCTAAGGTAGAAAAATATTTTCCTTAGTAATTTCATCCGAAAACATATCAATTCTTGGGCAGAATTTATCCCATCAATTGACAACACATCCTGGGTAGCATTCTTTCAAATTGTTAGGGAAAAATTTAAAAAACCAAGTATGCTTTTGCTCAGCGATTTTATAATAAAAAGCTTTAGTCTAAGCCTGGACGTAATCCCAATAATTATAGGATCCATTTTACGAACTCAATTTTCGCAATTTCAAAGGATGAATTCCTCATTCTCGGGGAGAAATATTTTTTTTCAAAGCCGCCTTGCTATAAGAAATGTGGGATTTGACATTTTTTAGGTGTTAATTTGTGTGACTAAATACCACAGAATCAGTTTCTTCGAGGATTGCCTCGTATATCGTCCGGTATATGCCTTCTTACACATCATAATTGTGAGTATCAAAATATAGGGACTTAATTTCCCAGGGAGAAGAAATAAGCTTGTTATCCTCTTCATTGACGATAAGCATTAATTTCGAAGTCCTTTGATTAGGAATGAAATCAAACTTGATGGTCTGTAAAATTTCATTAGCAGATTTCTTACTACTAAAGGGATTCGGAGGAGAACTCAATTTTCTCCCGTGCTACGCACTCAGACGAAGAAATTTCACATAATCATGAATTGGAGGATATTAATCTTCCTCGATCACAATTTTTCCTTTTCCCGACTTCTAGTGGGATTTCCCACGGCCTCTTCCACGCCCTCTAGAGGGGCCACTCATTGGTTTTTATAAAAACTCCCTAATTAGAAAATTAGGAAGAGAATTGTTTTCACCTTTGATATGTTCAATATCAAAATCAAATGAGGATAAATTTGCTTGACATTTGGCAAAAATTTGTTTATAAACAATATTTTCTACATCTTTTTGCAAAACCTTTTTAACAACACTGCAATCAATACGCAGTAAAAATTTCTGATTTAGAAATCATCCTGAATTTTTGTAATGCATTTAACAACCGAAAGAATCTACTTTTTAATGGTAGAATAATTTTTCTGGGCATCTTTCCAAGTGCCTGAAGTAAAATGAACCAATTCTTCCATTTTAGTTGAAGGATTAATTTGTTTTAAAATACCACTGTAACAAATATCAGAGGCATCAATTTCAATAATTTTTGAAAATGATGGATTAGCTAAAGCTAGACAAGGTAATTTCTTGAGTTTCAATTTAATTTTCTGAACAACTTTAGTATGCTCTGAAGTCTAAGGAGCAAGGTTCTTTTTCAACCTAGTGTAAAGTATTGCACTGTCTTGTGTAAGCTTCCTGTAAAAATCACCAATATAATTGAGACTGCCAAGAAATCTTTGGAGTTGAGTTTTTTCTTTTAATTCATCGGGGAATTTAAAAGAAAACTCAATGCTTCGATCAATAGGGAGTATTTTCCCTTCCCTAATGTTGTGCCCAAGAAATCTAATATTAGTTTGAAATATTTTCATCTTTGGGGCATAAACGACTAAACCATTAGTCTTAATAACATCTTTAAATATTTTTAGATGTTTAAAGTGCTGACAATCGATTGAGAAAAGATGAGAATATCATCAATATAGATAATAGAGAAATCATAATAGGGATTGAATAAATCATTCATGATATTTTGAAATTCAGAAGGGGCATTCTTATGCCCAAAAGGTAAAACATTCCATTGATAATGGCCAAATGGAACCACAAAATCAGTTTTGTACCTATCTTATGGAGCAATTTGAATTTGTCAATATCTATATTTTAAGTCAAATTTGGAAAATATGGTGGCAAAATTAAGCCTATCAAGTAAATCCTTTTTATTAGGAATTGGATATCTTATCCATTGCAAAACATTGTTAAGCGACTTGTAGTTAATTACAAGTCTAGGAACACCTCGTTCCTTTTCA
Organism: Sambucus nigra; assembly: GCA_949130495.1. NCBI lineage: Eukaryota > Viridiplantae > Streptophyta > Magnoliopsida > Dipsacales > Adoxaceae > Sambucus > Sambucus nigra. The sequence goes on along the minus strand of OX422207.1, from coordinate 299,248,472 downwards.
GCGGCCTTATTAACATAAAAAGTTGTACGGCTTTAAGGAGAATAACTTTTAGTTATAAGCATTTTTATCTAAAAGACCCTGAATCGCATTCTTACAAAGGTCAAGAAATTCAGTCTTCAATTGGTTGGGCCTGGCCTTAGTAGGAATGGACTTTTCGTTAAAACCAGTTTCATAAGGAAGGGAAATAATATGTTTCTTCCTAGCCCAAAAAGCTTTAGGTATATCACTGCAAACTTTAATTATTAATTGATTTTTAACGACATTAATTTTTTGCAGTATGTTAGGTAAAACCAACTTCTGCTTAATAGTTAAAAAAGATATTTCTTTTTGAAGAAAATTTAAATGGTTTTCTTTGAAAATGATATTATTTGTCAAAAAGTTAATTTTCTTAATCTCTAGTTGAGTAATGAATTCAAAATCAATCTTTTGGTTTTGAATAGTGGTATATATTCCACCAGAATCAATTTTATCCATAGGTATAAGCAAAGATAAAAAAGGAGTACCTAAAATTATCTGATGGGATAAGTTGCTAATAAGCAAGAAGGTACTGGCCAAATAAATTCCACTTCTACATATGGCACCCTTAGTTAATTTATATTTAATACCCATGTAGATTGAGTAGTCTTCTCAAAGTATTCAGTTGGAACTAACCCTTCTTGAATACAATTCATATCAGCACCACTGTCAACAAGGGCAACAATGTTATTTAAAGTAAATTCATTATTAATAACAAGGTTGACAATAATGTACCATTTCTGACTAGGCACACAGTTAATAACACCTAAATAATCCACCGATTCTTCGGGATTTGAAGTTTCAGGATTAGAATGCGTTGTAGCATTCTCAATTTGCATGTTATTATGTTAATCCTTAAGGTGACTTAACTTGATTTTAAGGGAATTGACTTCATGTCTAAGGAAAATTGGAGTCTCAGATCAATGAAATGATACACCAGATGTCCATGTATTCCACTGTATGTAAGCAGAATGATAATCTTATCAAAGTATTACTCAGATGATCATCTCTGGATTTATTGGTACCCTTAGAGGTTGGTGGGATAATATCTCAAAGAAATTATATTGTTACTGACATTAAAATCATCAAAAATGAAAATATACAAGACATGGGAATTCAGGATGTTGTTTATACCTTAATGTTTACTATTGTTCATCATTTTATTAGCAGTGGTGATTATCATCAGGAACGTAATAGAGAATTATTACAAAACCTAAAATTCCATACTGTGAGCCAATTTATATGGTACAAGGATGTCTTCCTTGCTAGGGTTATTCAGAGAGGTGGTGGTAACTCTGAGAATTGGAAAGCCAAATTTATTGATGGCCCTCCCACTTTCTTCGCTGAGAACGTTAGAAAGAAGTTGAGAGAAGCTAATGATAGCATCTCTATCCCTTACCATGATTATACTTATGGTTAATTAATCAGCTTAGTCATCCAAGATGGTCTTTCTTTCTATATTGACCTTAAGATGTAGAGACAGCTTAAGAAGCAAATTTTTTCTGGAAAAAAAGAGTTAGGAGAGTTTTGTGATCAATTTACTTACAATACTCTCGAGGCTTCTACCCGTAAAACCCCTAAAAGTAACAAGAAAGTTCCTAAATAAAACCCTCTTATAGAAGAAAGAAGAAACATGTTAACGCTTCCACAATCAAAGTGATAATTCTAAAAAGAAATTTGTTAGGAAAAACAGGACCTACAAATCTAACCCTAAATGTTTCAAATGTGGTAAATATGGCCACCTTGTTAATAAATGCAAATTTGAAACTAAAATAAATAATCTTCAAATTGATGACCATTTGAAGACCCACTTATGCAAATTATGGCTTAATTTCGGCTCTTCTGAAGATCTAGAGGACTCCTCTGAGAGAAATGACGAGCTTTATTATATCCAAAGCTCTAGTGACTCAGATACCTCCGAGAAAGGAGATTGTCAGTGTAATCAATTAACTGAGATATCCAATCATCTCCAATCCATTATCCAAATGAATGGATTAAGTCTTAATGTTCTTACCAGTCAGCAACAATCCATAATTGATATTATCAATCATGTTACTGACCCTGACATTAAGCTCAAGTTAATTAAGTTTTGCTATGCTAAGGAGAATACTCCTAATTCTTCAAATTTCTTTTCTAAAACCTAGCAGTACAACCTTAAGGATGTACTCAACCGATCAGGAAAGGGTGAAGAATTTAATCTAAAAATTATAGAAAAGTTGTTAAAAAATTGGAAATTAAAAGAAAATATTTTTAAAATCTAAAAATAATGAAAATAAATATAAATTACCAAAAAACATTTAACAAATATTTTAAAATCTGAAAATAATAGATTATTTTTAAAATTATAGTAAAACATTTTAAATTATAAAAAATATCACTTAAAATTTTGGAAAAACTTCAAAATATTTAAAATTCTAGAAAAAACCAAAAAAATTAAAGAAAAAAAATAGAAATACTGAAAAAACTAATAATATGTTAAAGGAAAATTAGTTTTTTCTTTAGCGGAACTTATGTAGTGCAAGAATACCAAAGTGGATGTCAATACCCACACCCTAAATATTTTCTTCAACATACTAAATATAAATAAAAAAGTTTCAGCTACAAATTACAGAATTTAAATCTAAGTGTTGTCAAATTTATAACATTATCGCAAGTGCACGGGTTACCATTTTCATCATTATTCATAGCATCAAATTTAATCTCATTTTTGGTCGTCAGGACTTCAAAGTCTAATTTTAACCTCAACTATAAATGTCTTCAAAATCTTCAAACTATTTTAAAGACATTTCTGGAAACCTGTGACATGACCTCAACGGACACTCAAATGAATTTATAAAAATCTTTTAGTATTTGTTTTAGAAATGGAAATTATCCCCCTGGAATTTTATTGAAACATGAAAGTAAAAACAAGCTTACATGAGAGAATGATGACTTTATAAGAGCAGTCACCTATATAATAAATCAAAGAAAACACTAAGAGTATTTAAAGTTGGAGAAACCCCAAGCATCCATGTTTACGAGACCTTTCAATTCTCTTGGAAAGACATTTAGAGAACTAGATTCAATATGTCTTTGAGAAGAATAGCCATAAGAAGCAAGCATATTTGCTCTTTTAGTACATTCGTGTCAGTAGACACTAATATAAATTCACACGAGTATTCATTGAGGTCGTGCCGTATCTTTTCAAAAATGTCTTTAAAAGACTTACAACTTTGCAGTTCGGGGGAAAATGAGATTTCGAAGTCTTGACAGTAAAAATGTGATTAAATCTGGTGCTATGAATAGTGACGAAAATATTTTTATACTATTATTGAATTTATTCCAACTTTTTTCAATAAATACTTTGTAAATGTTTTCCCTATTATTTTATATTATTTATATGGTTTTCCCTATTTTTATGTATTTTTTTCATTTAAAATGTTTTTCTATTATTTTTTAATTTTTAAATATTTTTTAAATATCGTTGTAATTTATATTTATTTTCACGATTTCCAGATTTTAAAAATATTTTCTCTAATTCCAATTTTTTAAACCATTTTCCTATAATTTTAAGATTTTAAAGCATGTTTTTAATGATTTAATGTGTATTTTTTATAATTTTAAACTTTCATATTGTTTCGGATTAAAACATGGGTAAGATGGTCTATTCAGAAAATTTTGACAACAACTAACGTATTACTAACGGAGGGGGGGAGGACATAAAAAAAATAAAAGAGTGAGGTTCAAACATAAATATCTTTATAAAATGTGGGGTGAGAAGTAAAAAAAAAAAACCTATTTTTTTAGAATTTGGAGGTTTAGTCCTATTTGTATAATTTTTCTTGGACCCGATCTCAAGTTTTATTTTTTACCAATGTTAATCCTATAACCCCCCAAATCAGGAAACGTGGTCGTTATAGATGAGTTAAGCAACTGAGGAATACTATCACTACCTTTCCAAAGGTTATACAAGATCACCACATCTCTCTCTCTCTCTCTCTCTCTCTCTCTCTCACTATATATATATATATATATATACACATATACTAGGGTATGCTCGTGTCTGAAGGAACGATGATAATTCTCTAACATATGTAATCGCAAAACGGCAAAAAATTTCAAAATATGTAATCGTAAAATGAAAAAATATTCGTTTCCCAACAAAACAAAGTGTAATTTAAAAAAATGGTATTTAACAATTTGAGCCTAACCCCTAATAATAATGACATATTTGACATAACTCTTGGAAGAATGGGAACACTTTAGTCCAAAATATAATAGAGGTAAAACACTATTTCAAAAATTATTTTTTATTAAAAATATGTTTTTAACTGTTTTTAAATATAAAAAAATCTATTGTCACTATTTTTTATAAGCGTTTAAATATAAAAACATCTATTTTAAATATAAAAAAATATGAACTGCACAGAAACAAAGAGCATGTGGCATATTGTTTTAACTCAGATTACATTTCAGTAGACTCCTAAATTCCTATTTTACAGGGCACGAATTAAGAGTTTTACATTGACATCTATGAAGAAAATTCACAATGCTAAAAAAGTATTAATTTTGACCATCTATTATGTTAAAAGATAATTATCTTTTATGAGTTTGACTTTCAGACAAATACTCTTAATTTGGGGTCAATATTATCTTTAAGAGTTTTGACTTTCAAACTCGGATGGTTAATTTGGGAGACTGGCGGAGTATGTTGTAGTAAAAGTAAGACAATCCATAATATTATAGGTTGTACGAAAAGTTAGTCATTTTATAATGGCTGTTACTGCTAGTAAAGTAGGTCCCCTTGTGATAGATGATACCATAATACCCCGTATTTCTGAATATTCCAAATAATTCTATTTAATTAGATTGGAGAATTAAATGAGAAAATTACGGCTTAATTTAAATTACGTAAGAGTAGTAATTTAAAGAGTTTTATTTAAAAATTGTAAGTATGGAATATTAATCGAGAGATAGATACCGGTTTATATTGCCTCATTTTATTTACTTAGTGCGAGTGGTAAATAGTTACTTAACGCGTGTAGACCGTGTTAGGGTGAGAACCAGTAATATTTTTTAAGTGACTCAAATGATAATTTAGAGGTCACTGATGAGTCCGGAAGGGTCAAATTAGTCAAAATAGTATACCCGGGGGTACTAGTTGAGTCCCGGGGTAATTTTGGACTAAACCGAGACCATTTGGGGGCGTTTTGGTCTTTTAACATAAGAGGGTATGGAGACCTACGAAATTGAGAGTTTTATATTAGCCGTATGATAGATGAATTAGGGTTAGAACACCCATGACAACACCAATACCATTAGAGAGAAGAGAGGCACAACTTTCTAAGGCAAAAGGAAGAATTAGGAAGGATTCAAAGGGATTTTTACCATCAACTTGTTGGGGAAGAAGGATTGAAGGATGAAGATCATCAATCATCAACAACAACCACGAAATCTGACCCTACTGATCATAAGGCAAGTTGTTTATTGCAAAAATTATAAAGTTATAATACCTATGTGTAGGGTTTTTGAATAGTGTTGTTTAAATCATTATTTTGATTGGAGAAAGATGATATTTATACATGTTGAGATAGGAATCGCATGTAGAATGATTTACCTTATGTAGAGGTTTAAGATTCAGATTAGACTTGATGATTTTTTGGATTAAAATCTGAATTTTGAATGATAATATGGGAAGAACACCATAACTAGGGTTTCAAGAAATTCTGGATTTTAATTCATCATTTCTTTAAAGTAATTGGAGTTTTGATGTATTTGACACGTTAGAAACTGTCCTAGTATATGTGGAAATATGTTAGGATCATTGGGTAAAAGTTTGGTGGACTATAATGGAGTTTGAAGGTTTGTTAATGGATGAAAAATCTTAACGAAGAAGACAACTGCGTCTGTCCCTGTTCGATCGATCGATCGATCTCGAACTATCGATCGATCGACTATGTCGATCAATCGAACCCAGTCGTCGATCGATCGACGCAAGCTGTTTCCTAAAAATTTTGTGATTAATTCTTCGTTGAGTTCAGGAATGAATGAGTATTCTAGGATTTACATTATACTTATATGGGAGTGATAATAAGACCAGTAGGTATATTATTGAGGTCCGATGAGGCCATTGGGTGTAGGGCTTGGATTATGGACCGAGGAGAATAATCCGATTTAGTAGAGTATCGGGGATTTCGGAAATTGAGTTACGGGGCGAAGTAAATTCAATTTAAGTAATAGACCAGTAGGGTAAGAAATAACTACTGAAATTATATGTAAGGGGTAACTAGGACCCTTAGAGTTGTGTGAATACTCAAATAAATACGATTAATGAGATAAATCGTAAAGCGAATATTGTACGGTAGATATATGAGATTAAAATATTGCGTACGTATATAATTAATAGGTCGGGCGTGTACCTACTGAATTATGTGATCTTTTAGGTCGAGAGATTTATACCTAAATCAATTATGTTAGGGTCGATGAGATATTCTGAACTAACATAAAGTTATTATATGTTTGGGGTCGATGAGAAATGCCGGACCAAACCTTGAACTGGTGTCGCGATGAAAGAGTCACGAACCAGAATATGTGTACATATATATTTTTAAAATAGTTGGGGTCGATGGATAATTCCGAACCAACTCTCACTTGGGGTCGATGTATCATTCCGAACCAATTCTTACTTGGAGTCGATGAATCATTCCGAACCAAGAGTCCTTTATGTGTATAAAAAGGGCAAAATAGCAATGACTGATATTTAGTATATATTGTGTGTGAAATATATATACTTGATGATATCCTACTTCCGTGTCTTAGTAGATTGATACATATTATGTATTTAAAGATACATACTGAATTGGTAAGTTAAGTAGTGAAACTTAATTACGAAATGCACCTTTAGATAGAGAAAATCTATTTAGTAATTCAAGTAGTGAAACTTAATTACATAAGTGGGAAGTCAATAATTGTGAGAATTGTAGTAATTTTAGTAGTGAAACTAAATGGGAAGTCTTGAAAAATAACATAAATTAAATGTTACTTGAGAATTAATTAACATACGCGAGATGTTAGTGAAACGGTTGTACTGTATGGGCGGTACTGGAACTTGGGTACAGATAAGTTCAGTTGACTACTTTGGTTTTAATTAGCTTGGGAGGTATGGCTAGATAAACTAAGTGTAGAACGTTAGGTGTGCACAAAAGATGAGGGGTGAGTAACTCAAGAGAGTGTACGAAAACCTAACATGTGTAATCAATAACCGCATTTTATATTGTGATAAACGCTTGCTAAATATTTTCAAAATGTTTTGAGTACTAACTCTTGCTATAAAATATTTTCAAAACCTTTTAGGTGTCCATCCACAGGGATGCCATGTATGATGATTCCATTCCAGAGACTCGGAGTTGTAGCACAGTGGATGCTTACAGGATTTTGACTAGACGATATCTCTCATTCAGATCTAGTACAGGATCTCACACTCTTCTATGCATGGACTTGTGGTCCGGTATTAGTCTCAGATGTTAGTTTTAGACTAGTGGTTATTCTATTGTTGTTTGGGATTTTTAGCCGATGGTTTATTCGGTAATACTTTTTCTGTTGTACTTTTACTTTGTTGTTTGAATTATAGTACATGATTGTTTGTACTTTGTTCCACATGGTTGATTTATCTGTATTAAGAAAGATAAAATTTAGCACTGGTCTAATTTTACTTAGGGGATTAGTAATTAAAAAGTTTTCGACAGTGATGCTAAGAATGAACCATTTGAGAAACCTGTTTTAATTTAATAAAGGCCTGATCACCCGATGTTTAATTAGGCGGGGTGTCACAGATGGTATCAAAGCATCAGGTTCTAGTGTCCATAGGATCTGTACGGCTTACTACGTTTTCAGCGTATCATTTGATTGATATAGAGCCCTACCTTAGGATTATTGTACTCCTCTATGTATGTAGTTTACGTTCTCCTGCTATTTAGTAAATGTAGTGTTATATATACGAGTTCGATTGGGCATGATACGTCGAACATGGAGGTAGAACCCGCATTGGCGTTGGAAGGACTGCAGGAGGGAGGAGCTCAGCATGAAGCCTAGAGTGTTCAAATATTGTAATCATAGGAGAGATGACCGTTGTCGAGGTCACTCCTAGCATGTAATGGAAGTAAATGCTGCAAGGTTTGTTGAGGCATAGCAGGCATTTTTCAAGTGTCGCGACGGCAAGAGGGATGCTAGTCTAGACCGCCCAATGCAGTGATAGTGGGAGTAGATCTGAAGAAAAATTTGATGAGAACGAGCCGTAATAATGTGATAAAACGGCGACTGTACATGTTAACCAATGGAAGTAGTATGTACAGTGGTTTTGGTGTTTAGGATAGAGTAGAAATACTCAGAATTGAAAATTTGAGTAAATTTTTAGAGGCAACGTGGTGGAGATACCAGTCACTAAATTCGGACCGAGGGTCCGTATACAAATAGAGGAACCTTACATATAGTTCAACCGCAAAGTTCTCCAATGATGATTCAGAAGCGAAGGGAATGTGCATATCTAAACCCCTCACGTGAAAGCCTGGTAGAGGCCAATTGTGAGAGAGAAATTTATCCTTTGAAGTGAACTTGTACCGATGAGATAGGTATAAGGGAAAAAGAGCCCTTGAGAGAATGGACTCTCGACTTGTAATTCGCAATTTTTGGTAAAACTCTTCTCAGACGACTTATGTCTATGAAGGCAGTATGGTACTTCTTACGAGGTTGGGGTAAATGCTCCTAGGGGGCGAAGTTAAGAGAGTTTAAAGATTTAGTCAAAGAGTAAGACTGAATGTAATGGGGCTGGTGCAAGCCATAAGTGGAAACCCACTAGAGGATTTAATGATTAGATTCTAAGTCGGGACTGTTAAGCCCCATAGTGCGTTCCTCTTGGTCAGCAGAACTAAGGGAACCAGGATGATAGTGCTCAGAATCGAGGCTACCAAGTCCGAGAGGAGGGATACCCCAAACCGGTCAGTGTGGCCTGCAGTAAGGGGATTTTTGTAAAGATGCCTAGTGTGGTTTGTAGGGCCACGCGTTTCATTTTAGCTTGAAGTTATTTGAAGAAATAATAACTCCAATAAGTTTTGCATTCCGGAGAGGACAAGCGTGTTACATCCGAAAACTATCTGAACCACCAGAGAGATGGATAAGGAAGTATATGGGTTTTAGCCTCGAGTGAATGGGGTATGTGACGATACCTTACCTGAATGAGGGTCGAGTTGTCATTATTCATCAATAGGTGAGGGACTTCAGGGATTATGAACGTCTCATAGTAATTGATTCCGGTGTTTAGGAACCTAAATGATGTGAGTCAATGTATGTCGTATGACTGCTGAGCGGAGAGATCGAGCTCGCTGTCGTGCTAAGGACTTAGTGATAGCATAAGCGCAGTGCCACTTGACTCCTTTAGAAATATTAGAGTATGGTTGCACATATTGTCGAGGAATGGAATTTGAGTATATTGACTATGTGTTGTTCCGACAATGCTCCGTAAGAATGCATGGGGAGAAGTCCCTTGTTTAAGTTCAGTTGCGAGAGGAAATACGACTGAATTTTATGCACGACAGGAGAAGAGACATTGTTAGATGCTAGGGCATCAGTGGAGCCGGTAGTGTTGTGGAGAAACACTGAAAGGCTTACCTCACCACGAAGGGATAAGTGGGACTTTGTGGGCAAGGATTTGATTTTTGGTCTATAGGGTATTGAGAATACCCACAAGATTATAGTCACGTCGTGTAGACTAGGCTGGAGTTAAAGAAAAGCATGTTACGGGTGCGACATTTGCAATGTTTTTTTTGCCAATGTGCACGGAGAAAAGGGTGTATGGGCGCCCTAGTCAATTGGATTCCTTAGACATCCGAGATATAGGGATGCGGATAATTTTTTTTGTACGATGGTGGGAAAAATTAGAAGACAAGTCGTATCGATGAAATGGGTTGAACCTCATGGGAGATCGACGATGATCCAAGATTATATGTGCTGAGGGATCCAGCACACCCTATGGGATGAAAGTCGGTGGGAAACCGTTCAAAAGTTATCTCTTGAATTGGGAGGCCTAACTGTTGTGAAGAAGTGATACAAGGTGTTACTCAACTGAGTGTTGAGAGTGACTTACGCGTTACTAAAATGTTGATAAGTGGGAAGCAATGTTGAGGAGAGACATAGTGAGATTTTCTCCAGACACACCTCTAGTTAATAGAGCGAGATGGACTCGAAATGAGCAACCAGAATGTGGTAGTGAACCTACATTTCCAATGATGTAATGAGGAGATAGACTTATAAATTATTGATGGGTTATGAACATCATAATTAAGCCAACATTTCGTTGGGGGTAGCGAAATGGGGTGATCGGGATGGATTAGTATGCAGTTGAAAAGGGAGAGTGCACGGTGCCACTCTACATGATTGTGAATCAGGATGAAATCCTAAAATTCCACCCTGTGAAAGATGGTCAGGAAGGAATAGAGATAAAGTTTTATTTTGAGTATGTTGTGTTACCTACGACCCAATGTTAGTGAGAAAGAATGATGATACGCCCTTATGATAGTGGAATTTTGGAGAAGCCCGTTGATCAATTCATAGGTTGAATGTATGCCTATAAGAGCATATTTATAGGTAGAGTGAGTGCCTAGATGGACTGTACATGAGGATTAGGTTTGTGGGTATCGATTACGAACAATACATGTACTTTGAGGTGTGGTTCGAGGAGACATTTCGAACTTTTAGTCCTTAACGCGTGATATGAGGACATTCTATTGGAGTGTGGCATTTTAAGGTATATGAAATGTGTAATATATGGCTCACAAATTGTCTACTCGTGTGCGAGGAGATATATATACATATATTGGTGCTCGAGATGTGATTCTGAGACAAGTAATTAATCACTATTGGTGATCGAGGTGGAATTCCGAGCCAATAACCCCAAAAGTGTTATAGAAGGGGGGTGATTATAAAATAAGTGTTGATAGTATATGTTATGTGTACAATATATATATACCTATTGATTTTTCTACTTATGTGCGATAGTAAGTGTGCTTAATCTCTGTATTGGGGTCGATGATGTTCCGGACCAATACATGAGGGATCGATTTGGGGTCGATGATTTTTTCGAACCAAATCGATGATAAATATTGGTATCGACAAAAGGTCTGAACCGACATGTGCATTACATTTACCTTGGGTCGATGGATTCCCGGACCAATGTAATTGATAGGATTATTGGGGCCGATGATTTTTGCCGGACCAATTTTCCTTAAAGTATATATTGTATGTGAAATATATACCTTATAATATTCTACTTATGAGTGATAGTAGACACTTAGATGTTATATAGAGATATACATCAAATGGGTAAATTAAGTAGAGAGAAACTTAATTTCAAGAATTAACATTAAATTGGAAAAATCTATGATAAATTAAGTAGTGAGACTTAATTATGATATATGCGGCATGGGTAACGTGCGATAAGAATTTATAATGAAGCAAGTCATGTACTTGGGTCTACCGTTAGGATGTTATGTTTTAGTATTGGATATTAGAGGATGCAATTATACTTAAGGTCCTTAGACTTAATACCAGCCTTATCCTAATTTCGAGGACGAAATTCCTTTACAAGGGGGGAAGTATGTAATACCCCGTATTTCTGAATATTCAAAATAATTCTATTTAATTAGATTGGAGAATTAAATGAGAAAATTACGGCTTAATTTAAATTACGTAAGAGTAGTAATTTAAAGAGTTTTAGTTAAAAATTGTAAGTATGGAATATTAATCGAGAGATAGATACCGGTTTATATTGCCTCATTTTATTTACTTAGTGCGAGTGGTAAATAGTTACTTAACGCGTGTATATCGTGTTGGGGTGAGAACGAGAAATATTTTTTAAGTGACTCAAATGATAATTTAGAGGTCACCGATGAGTCCGGAAGGGTCAAAATAGTTTACCCGGGGGTACTAGTTGAGTCCCGGGGTAATTTTGGACTAAACCGAGATCGTTCGGGGGCGTTTTGGTCTTTTAACATAAGAGGGTATTGAGACCTACGAAATTGAGAGTTTTATATTAGCCGTATGATAGATGAATTAGGGTTAGAACACCCATGACAACACCAATACCATTAGAGAGAAGAGAGGCACAACTTTCTAAGGCAAAAGGAAGAATTGGGAAGGATTCAAAGGGATTTTTACCATCAACTTGTTGGGGAAGAAGGATTGAAGGATGAAGATCATCAATCATCAACAACAATCACGAAATCAGACCCTACTAATCATAAGGCAAGTTGTTTATTGCAAAAATTATAAACTTATAATACCTATGTGTAGGGTTTTTGAATAGTGTTGTTTAAATCATTATTTTGATTGGAGAAAGATGATATTTATACATGTTGGGATAGGAATCGCATGTAGAATGATTTACCTTATGTAGAGGTTTAAGATTCAGATTAGACTTGATGATTTTTCGGATTAAAATCTGGATTTTGAATGATAATATGGAAACAACACCATAACTAGGGTTTCAAGAAATTCTGGATTTTAATTCATCATTTCTTTAAAGTAATTGGAGTTTTGATGTATTTGACACGTTAGAAACTGTCCTAGTATATGTGGAAATATGTTAGGATCATTGGGTAAAAGTTTGGTGGACTATAATGGAGTTTGAAGGTTTGTTAATGGAGGAAAAATCTTAACGAAGAAGACAACTGAGTCTGTCCCTGTTCGATCGATCGATCGATCTCAAACTATCGATCGATCGACTATGTCGATCGATCGAACCCAGCCGTCGATCGATCGACGCAAGCTGTTTCCCGAAAATTTTGTGTTTAATTCTTCGTTGAGTTCGGGAATGAATGAGTATTCTAGGATTTACATTATACTTATATGGGAGTGAGAATAAGACCAGTAGGTATATTGTTGAGGTACGATGAGGCCATTGGGTGTAGGGCTTGGATTACGGACCGAGGAGAATAATCCGATTTAGTAGAGTATCGGGGATTTTGGAAATTGAGTTACGGGGCAAAGTAAATTCAATTTAAGTAATAGACTAGTAGGGTAAGAAATAACTACTGAAATTATATGTAAGGAGTAACTAGGACCCTTAGAGTTGTGTGAATACTCAAATAAATACGATTAATGAGATAAATCGTAAAGCGAATATTGTACGGTAGATATATGAGATTAAAATATTGCGTACGTATATAATTAATAGGTCGGGCGTGTACCTACTGAATTATGTGATCTTTTAGGTCGAGGGATTTATACCTAAATTAATTATGTTAGGGTCGATGAGATATTCCGAACTAACATAAAGTTATTATATGTTTGGGGTCGATGAGAAATGCCGAACCAAACCTTGAACTGGTGTCGCGATGAAAGTGTCCCAAACCAGAATATGTGTACATATATATTTTTAAAATAGTTGGGGTCGATGGATAATTCCGAACCAACTCTCACTTGGGGTCGATGTATCATTCCGAACCAATTCTTACTTGGGGTCGATGAATCATTCCGAACCAAGAGTCCTTTACGTGTATAAAAAGGGCAAAATAGCAATGACTGATATTTAGTATATATTGTGTGTGAAATATATATACTTGATGATATCCTACGTCCGTGTGTTAGTAGATTGATACATATTATGTATTTAAAGATACATACTGAATTGGTAAGTTAAGTAGTGAAACTTAATTACGAAATGCACCTTTAGATAGAGAAAATATATTTAGTAATTCAAGTAGTGAAACTTAATTACATAAGTGGGAAGTCAACAATTGTGAGAATTGTAGTAATTTTAGTAGTGAAACTAAATGGGAAGTCTTGAAAAATAACATAGATGAAATGTTACTTGAGAATTAATTAACATACGCGAGATGTTAGTGAAACGGTTGTACTGTATGGGCGGTACTGGAACTTGGGTACAGATAAGTTCAGTTGACTACTTTGGTTTTAGTTAGCTTGGGAGGTATGGCTAGATAAACTAAGTGTAGAACGTAAGGTGTGCACAAAAGATGAGGGGTGAGTAACTCAAGAGAGTGTACGAAAACCTAACATGTGTAATCATTAACCTCATTTTATAATGTGATAAACGCTTGCTAAATATTTTCAAAATGTTTTGAGTACTAACTCTTGCTATAAAATATTTTCAAAACCTTTTAGGTGTCTATCCACAGGGATGCCATGTATGATGATTCCATTCCAGAGACTCGGAGCTGTAGCACAATGGATGCTTACTGGATTTTGACTAGACGATATCTCTCATTCAGATCTAGTACAGGATCTCACACTCTTCTATGCATGGACTTGTGGTCCGGTATTAGTCTCAGATGTTAGTTTCAGACTAGTGGTTATTCTATTATTGTTTGGGATTTTTAGCCGATGGTTTATTCGGTAATACTTTTTCTGTTGTACTTTTACTTTGTTGTTTGAATTATAGTACATGATTGTTTGTACTTTGTTCCACATGGTTGATTTATATGTATTAAGAAAGATAAAATTTGGCACCAGTCTAATTTTACTTAGGGGATTAGTAATTAAAAAGTTTTTGACAGTGATGCTAAGAATGAACCATTTGAGAAACCTGTTTTAATTTAATAAATGCCTGATCACCCGATGTTTAATTAGGCGGGGTGTCAGAGCTCCCACTAGACATTCTTCTACTTTGGCAATATAATTATTCTTCGTAATTTCTTGGACAAAATTAAGATTGGCCCTTGAGCTATACCCCCCATTCTATGCATTTTAATGTCGTTGCATTGATCCCTTCACTTAACTATAAACAGCGACCCAGGTTCACGATTTGAAGTTTCTTTCATTTGTTTTCCTTTTCTAACTTTGTTAACTATTTAAAAATCTATTTTAAATATAAAAAAATCTATGTTAATTGAACAGAGCAGATCAGGTGTGAAAACCATGAAACGCAGGTTCTTCTAAATCTAAACACACAACTCGAGACCCCCCCACCCCCTCCCCCACCCCACACACTGACCATCTAAATATAAACCCATTTATTTCTCTCTCCTCTGTAACCCACCTAAAGACATCTATACAACCCACAACAATTCAATTACTCCCCAACTTGAGACCTACCGGATACAACTGAGCAACCCATCACTCTCCTCTCACCATTTCAACTCAATCATACACAAAAAAATACCATCCGACCAGCACACACTCTAGAAACCCAAAACCTAGTAGTCCTCCACGCGTCTTCACCCTCGGTTTCTTTAACAAGCCCTAACAGTAGTTGATCACCTTGAACAGAGGGTCCGAACAGAGGGTTTACACCCACACATCCCAGGTGTTTTTTAGAAGTACACGGATGTTAGAAGTAGTTGTTAATAAGTACCTTGGAATCAATGATTCTCTCATAGACATATAAATCAAACAATATAAATCCTGATCTGCAAACCCAATTTAAAAACAAAGATATAGGTCAAAGATTGACACACATGTATAGAGGAAGCAAAATAATGAACAAAAAAGTAAATACTCACCTGGGTAGTGACGGATTTGAGAAATCGAGAGAGACACCCTTGTCCGAGGTTAGAGAGAGAGAGAGAGAGAGGAGAAGGAATGGTCTTTTAGTTTTGTGGTAGAGATGTGATGAGTATAAAGTGATAGAGGTGGAGTGTTATTATTATCAAAAATTTCGACACAGGTTTGAGTTAAAGTGAAGTATTTGGGAAATGGGCTTTAGACGGGATATAGAGAATCGTCCTTTTTTTCTCAAGCCTTGCGATGAACTTTGAGGTATAGTTTGCATCATTTTCAGCCGTTGAGATGTAGAACTCAACTTTCAATCTCAGACCCAAATTGGGGAGACCAAAATACCCTTGAGTTTGAATTAAAGTAAAATAGTGTAAATTAATTAGTGAGAAGAAAAAGGGGGGGAATTCAAAATTTAAGTGGTAAAAGAGGAAATGCAGGAAAAAAATCATATGATGACATAATCGATCAATCTTGTGAAATACATAAGTTTTCTACTTTAATATATAGACACACACACACACACACACACACACACACACACACGCGCGCGCGCATGCACGTGCACACATAAAATTTTGTGAACTATTGAATTTTATCGTGAAAATGTTGTTGTCGAAAACTTCGAACATAGATATCTCTTAATGTTTTCAGATTTTTGTAATATGCCTCTTTTATTTTCCATTTTAATAACATTTCGCTTCTTTGTATAAAATTCTTTGATGGTTGTCGGAATTTCATTTTCCAACTGTGTTTATCTTTGTATGCGCACGAGAGCATTGGCCTCTTGACACTTTACTCTCTTTTTTTGGAAGGGGCATGTTCATCCTACTAAAATGCTAGGAGTGACCGCGTTTATAATGTCCACCATTAAAGGGGATAAAATAGGACCAATATCCAGAAAAGAAAACATGGGATCGATTGCAATAATAAATTAAAAAACGGACTAAATACCTCTAATCCCTCTTCCCCCTAAAAAAGGATTATTTACACGTTCCCTCCTTTCCCTCTGCCTCCATTCCCATTCCCATTTCATCATATTAATTTTCATTTTTTAGATTTAACTCCTATATCTCGTTTAACCGGATTAAGTTACTCACAAACGCTAATGGTTTTATGTTTTTGGATGGAAAACTAGTCAAGTGCATAACACGTGAGGTTTTTTTGTCAAATCATAAAAGGGGAATGTAGTAAATATTTCTAAAACTAGTTATTCAGCATGCACATGGGAATTATCTTGACAATTCGAACAAATCGAATTGAGAAAAACTAGGTCCCGAGGTGTATGATAAAGGATCGCAACTTAGGACAAGAACAAAGGGGAGCTCAATCAATGAAAATCTCGAGGAAAGATCTATTCAATCATATTACATCTACATCCAAACATCCTAGAGTCCTCTATGATTCATCCTCTTCTTTTTCTCTATAAATGTAACCCCCACCCCTGGAAAAATGGGCATGTAATTCTTATTATTGCAGACTTATTAATAAGAAGAAAGAGAAATACCCTGTGGACGCTGGCACATTGTCGAACCATGTATATCTCGTGTTGTGTGATTGTGAATATTATTTACAATTCGACTCTGTTTGCTTGAAATTATATTTAGTATGATTTTACCTCCTACAATTGACGCCGATTGTAGAAACAAGTTTCCTTTTCCATATCCAATTAGAACCAATGATTATCCATGTATCACCCACATAGTGCACTTTCGTCGTTCAATGACAATCATCAAAACGGTCCCCAGCATCTAGGGTTAGGTTTGAGGTCCATCCAAGTAGGAGTCACAACAATCCTAACTCATGATATGACCCCCAAGAGGAACACTCTAAGTAAAGCAATGAATATACCATATCTCACGGCTTGTTGATGCTTATCAACGACGACTTCATCAGTCCGAGGATGCCACACTCCTCGAAGAGGAGGAAAATGCATGATTATAACGTCACCTAGAAAGAATGGATCAAGATGTCCATGGAGATAAGGGCAAACGTCATGACCGAACCCCTAGCCCTCAGGTGAGTAAAAATCACAACTAATAAAGGATTTCGCAGAGGAATATAGAGCGCTCCTTATGCAGAAGTTTGCCAATGAGATGAGATCAGGAATGAAGTCATCGCATGCGTGATCTCCACGATCTCATTCGAAAAGAGATGGAAGAACACCCTAATCATCTTCTGAAATGATCCATTAAAGAACTGGCCAGAATCCCCTTATCAGTTAAATGAAGTCTCCGTTCTCTATGGAAATAGAAGAGCCTAAGACATCAAGATTATAGATGATGGGAGGACTGACTCCACTGGTCATGTTAGTCAATATATACAAGTGATGACTCTATTAAAAAATCAGCGATGCTCGTATGTGTTGTATATTCCCTTCCAACCCGAGGGATATCTGACAAAAGTAGTTTAAGAAGCTACCCCATTAAATATAACAAAAATAACAATCTGGCACGGTTTAAAATCATACGAAATCCAATCTTGAATAGTTTTAAATTGTGCCATGATCGATCTAGAATGATTTTAAACCGTGCCAGATGGCCAAATTTGGCATGCTTTAAAATCGTGTTAGATTTTAATCTGGCACACTTTTAGAACGCTTTTAAATCGTGCCAGATTAGATCATAAGCGTACTCAAAATTTACAATTTAATATGATTTTGGCAAGGTTTTAAACCGTGCCAGATTTTTCAATTGATAAAAATATTTATTATTTGAAAACAAATCAGGAAAATCAAAAAATAGCAAATCTGATAGAAAAATATTTATTATTTGTAAATAAATAAAGAAAATTTACAAATTATGAATATGGCTCGTTGTTAATAAACTAATGTACATACAAACGTTAAAAATATAACAAGTATTTATGAAAAGCGTGGATTCTATGCACATTTCGTATATTAGGTTCCTCGTACACAAAATTCAATTTTAATCAATTTCTATCTTGATTAGTAATTAAGTGTTCATGTTATGAAACAATCAAAATTAATTTCTAATCAAACACAATAAAATCACGCATGCAAAGAAGTAAGGAAAAATCTCTAAAAGGGACAAACCTTTTATTCAGCACTATAGAGTAATTGATGGACATAATCGACTTACAGACTACTTAGATCGACGAAGTATAACTCTTAGAGTCTTCAATTTCTTTTACAGAATCCGGCCTAGTCTAGTGCCATCCACATGAATCGATCTTCTTCTTCTTCTTCTTCTTCAGTAGTAGAACCTCAGTTCCACAAGTTAGCAATAGTGATTGACTCTACAAAGTTTTTATGCAAGGTGTAAGGAAACAAATCACATATGCAGATATATGATTTGAAAAACAAAAATTGTTTTTGAAAAACTGAATATGGGAAACTTTTGAACGTGTATTGAAAAATATATTTTGCTAAATGATTAGGCATAAATTCTTCCCATTTATCCCCTTAATTTAGAGACTTTTATCTCTCCGCAAAGTGTAATTCGAGTGGATTTATATCATATCATTGCTATTAAAAAGTTTCTAATGAGTACGTCGAGTTTCGTGTATTTCCCATCTATTTCGTAGGTGTTCAGTGGTTTAATCCGAGTTTCGTACCAAAATCTTCAAAGAAATACGAGGAAAAGTTTATATAAAGGCTGTCAAGATGGAACCAAACCTATGGGAAGGAAAACGAACCGATCCCACACCTGTAAAACTTCCTGTGAAGAGTTAACAAGATGGAACCGAACCTAAGAAGAGGAAAAACGAACCGATCCTATGCTCGAAGAACTTTCTGTAAAGCACTGTCAAAGATGGAACCAAACCAAACCCCTTGATAGGATCGGTTTTGTTTTCGGAAATTTGAACTTATACACTTGTAAAATTAGACTCCTCCATGGTTCAAACTCTTAGATTTCGTGGCTTATAAATTGTAAACTCCTCCTAGACATAGAGGAGGCTTCTGCTTCATTAGGGAAACTTTGTAATCAGTTTTAGATAAGAAGAACAAGAAGAAACCCTAGTTTGCTTATAGTTTTTCAATTCAATTAATATCATTCCAATTCTTGTTTTAATTATATCAGTAGTTAATTTTCTAATAGAAATTTCATCACTTTTCATCTTCATTCAGTAGTAAAAATGTTTTCTTTCATTCCTAACGTGTTTTCTTCCAGTTTTCATATGTCTGGCTAAGTTTTCACAAGCTGGGGTGCATAAACCCCACCCGATGTAATTCACGATAGTGGAAATAGATGTTGAAATTAAAACATTCGATGAATTGTATCATAGTTAATACGATACTACTTTATTTCAGCCTTTGCTTACATACTGTGTGGGCTATGATCCCTCATATGTGTAATACTTTGGAAAGATAAATAACGTATTTTAATTCAGCCTTTGCTTACGTACTGTGTGGGCTACGTTCCCTCATATATGTAATACTTAGGAGTATTAAAAAGTCGAATTCATTTAAAGTTTTAATTCTAAATCTAGTATCTTATGAAGTGAATTACTAGGGTGTGGGGGATTGTAACCCGTCCTATTTTTCTCCATTCATAGTTAAAGTTTTAGTCAAGAAATTCAAAATTCTGCATTATATTAATTGCATCGCATTCTTTTTCATAATCTCATTAGTTAATCATTTTCAAAAGTGCATAAAGTTGTATTTATTTCGCAAGTCAAATCATCTTTTCCTTTTTCTTTAGAGTCAAAATTAGGTTTCCTTCGTCTGCCCAACGTCGTCACGACTGCGTTCATCCTATTTCCCTGTGGAGACGATCCCGACTTATCGGATTATTACTTGAGCGACTGTCTTGCAGTTGAGCCTAGAGAGAACGCACTTCTAAGACACATTCTTAATCGCATCATCATATTTTCAACAAGCACCACACATGCAAGGGCATGTGCAGGCACCACCACCTCCGGGGCCATATATCACTCCATCGCAAAGAATTCTCGAGGATACGATAAACCAATTCATCACTGCCCAGAATGCAACCACTGCTAGACATGAGCACATGATCAACGACATAAATGAAAATATTTCAAAGTTGCAATCATCATTGAGTATCTAAGAGAAAGGAAAGTTTCCTGACCAGGGTCAAAGACCTCCCCAAGGTCAAACTAGTGTTTGCTCCACCTTTACAGAACATCAGGATCAATGTCAAGCTGTGACCACTCTTCATAGTGGAAGAGCCGTTGATTTATCACCTGCTCCACATGACGCAACCAAAGACAAGGAGATTTTTCCCGACACGAAAGAGGTCCAAGATGTCTCCTTGAAAGAGAGTGATAAAGAAGGCACTAGTGAGCCCGAGGTAATAGTGAAACCACCTTCCGTGGAACCATTTCCTCAAAGATTAGTTCCTTCCCATGATAGGACTATAAGTGAAGAAGTGCTAGAAGTACTTAAGAACGTAAAGTTGAACTTACCTTTTCTCGATGTAATAAGGCAAATCCCATATTATGCTAAAGTCATAAAATACTTATTGAAAGTGAAGGGGAGGATAAAGGTAAAGAAGAACGTGTTTCTAGCACAAAATATGAGTTATGTACTTCTTAATGATCTCCCGTCTAAGTATAAAGATCCCGGTGCCCCCACCATTTCCTACACCATTGGAGAGAACAAATTCGAAAAAGCCTTACTCGATTTGGGAGCAAGTGTTAACATTCTCCCTTATTCGATTTATAGGAAACTTGATCTGGGTGATCTTAAGCCCATAAGGATCACTCTCTAGTTAGTGGATCGAACCATGAAGATACCAAGGGGTATAGTTGAGGATGTGATAGTCCAAGTGGACACTTTCTACTACTCGGTAGATTTTGTCATTTGGGACACGGATACCTCCTTTACCCCAAAAAATTATGTTCCCATAATCCTTGGACGCTTATTCTTAGCTACGGCTAACGCAGTGGTCAATACTATAAATGGGCAGATGCAAATCACTTTTGGGAATATGACTTTGAAAACAAACATCTTCAACATAGCCAAATAAGTAGGGGAAGAAGATGATCTTCACGCGATGAGTTTAATTAAGGAGGTCATAGAAGAAAACCTTAAAGAAAATTATTGTGGAGACGCCTTAGAAGTTTGCCTAGATTCTAATCATGAAAGTGAGGGCGCCTATACCGAGTTTGAGAGGGAGATAGAGGAGTTGAGAGGCTTACTCGATGAGAGAGCGTCGGACGAGGACGCGAGAGATGTTAATTGGGTTTCTCGATTTGAAGAGTTACCGCTAAGGGAAGCACACATGGTGCCCTCTAGTGACACATTCTCAACTCTCAAGTTGAAGAAACTACCCTCCAATGTCAAATATCCTTTCCTAGGTGAAAGTGAGACATTTCCTGTTATTATCTCCTCTAGCTTAGATGAAGAGCAGAAGGGTAAATTATTAAAGATTTTGAGGAAGCACCAAGATGATTTTGGTTAGTGTATAGCTGATTTAAAGGGGATAAGACCCCTAATTTTCCCCCATAAGATTCATCTCGAAGAGGATGTTCAGCCCTCGAGAGAAATGTAAAGACGGCTAAATCCCATAATGAAAGATGTGGTGAGGACTGAAATTATAAAGTTGTTGGATGCCAGGATTATCTACCCAATCTCGGATAGAAAGTGGGTAAGCCCCATTCAAGTTGTCCCGAAGAAGTCGGGCTTGACTATGATTAAAAATTTTAAGGGAGAACTAGTTCCCCAACGTACCACCACTGGATGGCGCATTTGCATTGATTGCCGGAAACTCAATGCGGGAACTAAAAAAGACCATTTCCCCTTACCATTTATCAATGAAATGCTTGAAAGAGTAGCGGGAAACCCTTATTATTGCTTCCTAGATGGTTATTCTGGATATAACCAAATTGAGGTAGATGTACTTGATCAAGAGAAAACAACATTCACTTGCCCCTTTGGAACGTTTGCCTATAAACGTATGCCATTTGGCTTGTGTAATGCACCGGCGATCTTTCAAATGTGCATGTTGAGCTTATTCAATGATATCGTTAAGAGAGGGGTAGAGGTGTTTATGGATGAATTTAGTGTTTTTGGCACCTCCTTCGACTTATGTTTAGCCAATCTTAAGAAAGTACTAGCCCGATGTGTGGAAAAGAACTTAGTGTTGAATTAGGAAAAATGCCATTTCATGGTAACTGAGGGTATAGTTCTTGGTCACATCATGTCATCCAAAGGGATCGAGGTTGATCGAGAAAAAGTAGATGTCATAGCTGATCTACCCCCACCTAAATCTTTGAAAGACGTGTGCTCCTTCTTGGGCCACGCAGGGTTTTATGGACGGTTCATTAAGGAGTTTAGCACCATCGGTAAACCCTTAAGCAATCTCCTCATGAAGGACACCCCATTTGAGTGGATGAAAGCATGCCAAAGCGCTTTTGAAAAATAGAAAAATATGCTTGTGTCCGCTCCCATTATGCAAGCTTAGGATTGGTTCTTGCCATTTGAGCTTATGTGTGATGCTAGAGATTATGAAATAGGGGCTGTTTTGGGCTAAAGAAAAGACAATAAGGCTCATGTTATCTATTACGCTAGACGAACTCTTATCAGACCACAACTCAATTACTGCACCACGGAGAAGGAGTTGCTAGCAGTAGTATTCGCTCTCGATAAATTTTGATCCTATCTCATCGGTAAACCCATCACTTGCTTCACCGACCACGCAACATTAAAATATCTACTTACGAAGAAGGACGTAAAGACGCACCTCAAAAGGTGGATCCTACTCCTACAAGAGTTTAATCTCTCCATTAAAGACAAAAAAGGAGTAGAAAATTCCGTTGTCGATCACTTATCACGGCTTTCGTTCGACGTACCTAGTGATCCTAAACCCATAGACTGATATTTTCCGCATGAGCAACTTTTTTCCACCTCTTCTTTGCCCTGATTTGAGGATATAGTGAACTACCTTGTCACGGGAGCCATCCCTCCCGATTGGACACCGCAAGATAATAAGAGGTTCATCACTTGGTCGTGCATGTTTTTCTATAATAATCCATTTCTTTTTAAATATTGCGCCTATCAGATCATCCGACGATGCGTACCGAATGACAAATCCCAAAGGTCATCCAATTCTGTCATTCGAAAGCATGTGGATGCCACTTTTTTGTGAAAAAGATAGCCGCTAAATTTCTTCAATGCGTTTTGTATTGGCCCACAATATTTTGAGATGTGAGAAATTATTACAAATCTTGTGATAGATGTCAAAGCATGGGAGCGATTACTCGAAAAGACATGATGCTATTAACCCCGATACTCATTATTAAGATCTTTGACATCTGGGGTATTGATTTCATGGGCCCTTTTCCCCCATCCTTTGGTTTCCTATACATCCTTGTCGCGGGAGACTACATTTCTAAATGGGTGGAAGCTATAGTTTCTAAGACTAATGACAATAAAGTGGTGATAAAATTCCTACAGGAACACATACTTTCTCGCTTAGGTTCTCCAAAAGAGATAATTAGTGATAATGGCACGTACTTTTACAATAGGCCATTCGAGAAGCTCATGAGAAAGTATGGCATTGTTAACAAGGTTGTAATGACCTATCACCCACAAATTAATGGACAAGCCAAATTGGCAAATCATGAAATCAAGCATATACTAGAGAAGACCATCAATCTTGACCGCAAAGATTGGTCCCTTCGATTGAACGATTCGCTATGGGCCTACCATACCTTATACAAGAACCCACTCGGAATGTCCCCATTTCGCTTTGTGTATGGCAAGACTTTTCATCTTCCCGTTGAGTTAGAGAACAAAGCATATTGGGTCATTAAGAGATTAAATTATGATATGGATAAAGCCGGTGAAGCTCGCAAGCTTCAACTGAATAAGTTAGAGGAGATACGCAATGATGCGTATGAGAGTGCCAAGATTTCAAAAGCCCGGATGAAACTAGCACATGATAAGATTATCAGATGAAAAGAGTTTCAACTGGGACAAAATGTACTCCTCTATAACTCCCGGATTTATCTGTTTTCGGGTAAATTACGGTCCCGATGGACTGCTCCATTCGTTGTGAGAAGTGTATTCCCCCATGGAGCGACAGAGTTGGAAGATCCAAAAGGGGGGAATGTGTTCAAAGTCAATGAATAGTGACTAAAGCTATATGTTGAGGCGGGTGTAGATGAGATCCACACCATATGGTTGTCGGACCCCGTTTACGGGGTCAAATGAGCTTGAGTTAAGAGGTCGTCGCACCCCCAACGCATATGGGGTGAATTCTTGTGTATAGTAGTTGAGTGTCGGTAGATTAGCTTGAGTTCGTAGGTAGGTTATGTAAGGTTACGAAGAGGATCACGCGCACCAACACGCACTTCGTGAGGACATCAAGAAATCCAAGTGGGCGAATAAGCGAGAGAGTATTCAAAAATTCGAGGGTGCAGGATTTGAGTGCAGCAGTCTAGAAAGAAGGTTTTGCCCGAGATGGAACCGAACCGAATCCCCTAACCGGATCGGTTTGATTTGGATATATTGCAAAAAAAAAATACAGAACCGAACTGAATCACACCTGAACCGTATCGGTTCGAGTTCTACGATTTTGGTTCTTCCCTAGGTGACCATCCCTTCCCCCTATCCCTTCATTTCCATCCATTCATCCCCCCTTTCCCTCCAAACTTCCTTTCTCCTTTTCCCTCCAAATTCCTTCACCCCAACCCTCCCCACCACCTATAAAACCCACTTATACCTTACCATTTATCTCACACCTCCTCTCTATCCTCCCTCCCTACAACCCTAACTCTCTCATTCCCTATATTCTCCAATCTTTCCATGGCAAATCCCGCTCTTCCCCCGAAATAGATGTCCACCGAGATTCTTCCCAATGGCAATGGGGAATACCTCTACCACATGGAGCGCGTATGGTGCGAAAAAAATTTCAGCCTCTCCCGCCAAATGCACATTGAGCACGTCGTCGCTCCGTCACCAAACTTTTCAGCAGGAGGGGGTGGGTTCAATACCTCCAAGAACCCCACAATGTAGTCTGGGCGGACGAAGTTCGATATTTCTATGGCTCTCTCATCCACACGAGAGAGTTCGAGTGCCCAGCCTTTGTCGACGGTCGCCCCATCCCGTTTTCCTTGGCCAGTCTCGCTCGCAAACTTTCTACCAAGGGCGTGCCCCACCCGAAAATCTATGACTACCCAACCAATGCCCCCACCATTCCCAAACAGCAATGCATCGACCATCTCCCTCCCAACGATATTTGGGAAAGGGGTACCTTCCCCGTGGGACGCCTAAACGATAAGGCACACATCACCTTCCATATAGTGTGCACCAACTTGCCTCAAACCTTAAACGACTTGGCGATGCGCACTCAGCAAACGACCCTCGTGTACCACCTTTTCGATCTAAACTTCACCCTCAATCTATCCCCCATGCTTTATGTCGATATTCTTTATGCGTCCTGGGAGACGAAAGGTGCAGTGCCCCTCCTTTATGCACGCCTCATAACCTCCCTCCTTGCCGACGCTGGTATCCATCCACCTCACGCTTTCTCACGCCTTCCGGAACCCATTTGGAATGTGTCACGCACTTGGAGTGCCCAGCATAGGGTTGCCCTTCGAGCAGTCTAGGAGGTGGTTAATTTTGAGGCTGAGGAGGAGATCCACATTCAAGATCCCGCGCCTGAGGACGTCAAGATGGGCGGGGCTGAAGAAGAAGAATATGACGAGGATGATGACTCGGATTTTGATAGGCACCTTGTAGCGGTGGAATCCCAATTTGACAGGTTCATCACCCAATATAATCGAGACCAAGCGGGCTATTAAAGGGATCAAGACGCCTACCGCAGGGACACGCGCATGATGCACCGACTACAAGCCCATCTATACGAGCTCAACTTCGATGGACTGCCACCAACATTCTTCTATGAACCCTATGATCCCAGTGCACCCGGTCCCTAAAATCCGCCTCTACAATGAAGCCCTTACTATTTGTGTGTTGTGTCGGTTGTTTAAATATTGTTGGTTGTGTGTTCTACCCTACCTTTTATAACACAGTTGTTCAGTTTCTATAAAAATTATGCATTTATGTTTCATTTGTTTGCTTTATTTTCTCGCACTTTTAATTCTCTTTGAGTTAGATTTTAGTTCTTTTTGCTTGAGGACAATGCAAAAGTCTAAGTTAGGGGGGGTTCATAAGTGCGTCTTTCTAAAACTTCACAAATTTTCAAAAATGCCTAGAAATTTAAAAAAAACTCATAAAATCTTGAAAAACCCAGAAATATTTTTTTCAAAATAAATAAAAATTGGAATTCAAATTTTCGAAAATATCATTAAAGTCGATTTAAAGTCTCAAATTGTAAAACATAATACACAAAGTCGAACTTGACCAAACATGGAAATTGAGCAAACATAGACGACTTAGCGAATAAATGTGGAGATTAACAAACTGGGCGAGATTCGAACCTTTCCCTATCGTGAGTTTATAAATCAATCCGAGTTAATTATTAAATTAAAAGTTCTTTTTAGCATCCAATAGATCGTTGAGGATCTCAAGTCTTTCACTTTGATCGGTTTTGAGAAATGTGTGTGATATTGCCTTGAAAAACGTGCCAATGAAATCTCTAAATTAAATTCATCTCGAAATGCATATGGTAACGCAATTAGTATTTTGGATAATGAAGTAGGCCCTCGTTTATCACCCAAAAATATTGGCCAGAAAAAAAAGTAGCAAAAAATTATCTCTTTTGCAACCAAAATTGAGCCGAATAAATGTTTTCCTTTTTGTTAGACAACCCGAAAAACCCCAACTGGCTCGAAATTGTGAAAAAGATATAATCCCAGAAAGTAAGTCTGGAAAGTGCAGAAAAAGGGACAAGAAAAGAATATCTATGCTCAACAAAAATAGCAAGAAAAAGAAAAACATGGAAAATAGAAAAAAATAGAAAAAGAAGAAAAAATGAGCAAATGCCTGAAAAACACTAATGGACATCCTAAGAATATTTTCCAATTTTGAAGTTCCCAACCTTTCCCATATTACACAATACACCTTTAACCCCAAAAAGTCCTAACCGAGTTCTTTATGCGAAATTGGCTACCACGTGGAGAGAAAGTACACAAAAAGATAATAAAAGAGATAAAAAAATTATGAATTAGAGGCAATGTTCCCGCTTTCTTATAACCGTAATCCGACGATGAGATCTGGTTACCATAAAATTTCTGTCTTTCTACTTTTATGCGTGAACTTGGTTCCAATACATTTACTCTTATAAATCACGCATATAGAGAGAATAGCCACATTCCGAGTGATTTGTTTGTGAGAGTATTCCGTGAGATTTTAAAATCAAAATGAATTTTTGGATGAGTAACGTAATGGTCAATCGGTGGGAATTAGCGGTTAAATTTACGGCTTCACACACACGCACTATGATTTGAGACTCTTTAACATGAAATGATGATGACTATTTTATGAAAAGTTTGAATTATACAATTTTTGTAGATTTTGAGTTTCCTTTGAGTCGAATTTTGTGGGTATATTCTATGCAAACCCTCAAGAGACACCACTCATCCTACTAGGGTAACCTAGGGGTTTAAAGGTTTGTTGCATAAGCTAAATGTAATCGCTCACCCGCGAAAGAGGTATTCTATCCCATTTTCGTGTTAGACCATGTTTAAATTATTTTTACATGGATGGGGATGATCAAAGTTCTAAGTTAGGGGGATTTGATTAGGCATAAATTCTTCCCATTTATCCCATTAATTTAGATGCCTTTATCGCTCCGCAAAGTGTAATTCGAGTGGATTTATATCATTTCATTGCTATTGACAAGTTTCTAATGAGTACGTCGAGTTTTGTGTATTTCCCATCTACTTCGCAGGTGTTCAGTGGTTTAATCCGAGTTCCATACCAAAAGATTCAAATAAATACAAGGAGGAAAAGTTTCGATAAAGGCTGTCAAGATGGAACCGAACCTAGGGGAAGGAAAACAAATCGATCCCACACCTAGGAAAGTTTATGTAAAGGCTGTCAAGATGGAACCGAACCTATGAAGGAAAACCAACTGATCCCACACCTGGAAAACTTCCCGTGAAGAGTTAACAAGATGGAACCGAACCTAAGAAGAGGAAAAACGAACCCATCCTATGCTCGAAGAACTTTCTGTAAATCACTTTCAAAGATGGAGCCGAACCAAACCCCTTGATAGGATCGGTTCTATTTTCGGAAATTCGAAATTATCCACTTGTAAAATTAGACTCCTACATGGTTCAAACTCTTAGATTTCATAGCTTATAAATTGTAAACTCCTCCTAGACATAGAGGAGGATTATGATTCATTAGGGAAGCTTTGTAATCAGTTTTAGAGAAGAAGAACAAGAAGAAATCCTAGATTGCCTATAGTTTTGCAATTCAAGTAATATCATTCTGATTCTTGTTTTAATTATTGCAATAGTTACTTTTCTAATAGCAATTTCATCACTCTTCATCTCCGTTCAGTAGTAAAAATATTTTCTTTCATTCCAAACGTGTTTTCTTCCAGTTTTCATATGTTTGGCTAAGTTTTCACGGGTTGGGGTGCATGAACCCCACCCGATGTAATTCACGATAGTGGAAATAGATGTCAGAATTAAAAAATTAGATGAATCGTATCGTAGTTCATACGATACTACTTTATTTCATCCTTTGCTTATATACTATGCGGGCTACGATCCCTCATATGTGTAATACTTAGGAGAGATAAAGACCGAATTTTAATTCAACCTTTGCTTACATACTGGGCGGGCTACGATCCCTCATATATGTAATACTTAGGAGTATTAAAAAGTCGGATTCATTTAAAGTGTTAATTCTAAATCTAGTATCTTACGAAGTGAATTACTAGGGTGTGGGGGATTGTAACCCGACCTAGTTTTCTCCATCCATAGTTACAATTTTAGTCAAGGAATTCAAAATTCTGCATTAGATTAATTGCATCACATTCTTTTTCATAATCTCATTAGTGGATTATTTTCAAAATTGCATATAGTTGTAGTTATTTCACAAACTAAATCATCTTTTCCTTTTTCTTTAGAGTCAAAATTAGGTTTCCTTCTGCTGTCCAACGTCATCATGACCGCGTTGGTCCTATTTCCCTGTGGAGATGATCTCGACTTATCACATTATTACTTGAACGACACGCTTGCACTTGAGCGTAAAGA
This sequence comes from Sambucus nigra, assembly GCA_949130495.1. Taxonomy (NCBI): domain Eukaryota; kingdom Viridiplantae; phylum Streptophyta; class Magnoliopsida; order Dipsacales; family Adoxaceae; genus Sambucus; species Sambucus nigra. The sequence goes on along the minus strand of OX422207.1, from coordinate 299,218,874 downwards.
TAACGCAATTTTGTGACACATTCTTAATCGCGTCACTAAAGTTATTTGTGAAGTTATGAACAAGACATTTTTTATAACAAAATCATGAATTTCGAGGCGACGAGGTCGTTAGAACAAATTGAGACCTTGTTCGAAAGAAAATAGTAATTTCATTCGAACCTCATCTAGGTTCGTTCTAATGAAATCCCATTCCCGTTTGAACTGCCTTATAATGAGCTTCTAGCAACCAATCTCTATTAATCCATATACATGTTGTTTGGAGGTGGTTTGATGGTGGTTATAAGGAGACTGCATATCTCGTTCGAACAAGGCTCAATCTCGTTTGAAGGAGACCAAAAAAACTTTTTAAATTAAATTTCTTTTGTAAAAACCTCAATTTAAAATAAAACATCCCAGTATATACATTCATGAAAACCATATGTTTATACCTCGATAATGTGTTGGTGATGACTCCATAAACGAAGCTCACCCACTAACGTATCTTCGAATGAACTTAAAAACTATGAGAAATTATAAAATAATTCTCTTAACCCCCCCCCCCCCCCTTTGGCTATTCTAGTAAAAACAAATCCGAAGACCAAATTATAATAAAACTCTCTAAGACAATGAATCCTAATGCCTTGCCAAACCCTAGAATGGGAATGGCATATGAAAATTTGTCTTTAATTAAAACTTGTTCACACCTTGGATAGATTTGTCTTCATCTTGTGTAGTCTATATGATTATCATCAAAGCGTGGAAGATACCTACACACATGAAATAAGAAATATCCTGGCGCATATGAAATGACACATGAAACTTTGTATTTAACTGAAACTTGTTCTCCCATTGTCTAGCCTTGTCTTCATCTTGTGTAGTCCATGAGATTATCATTAAAGCGCGAAAGAGACCTGCAAACATGAAATAAGAAATACCATAATGCGTACGAGTTTTAAGAGAAAATAAAACTTACCTTCAATTTGTTCTTCCCTTTTTGTCTGTAATTGACAAAGGATTAGAAGCTAAGCATTAATAATAAGCATCACATGAAGAAGCAAATATATCGTCAGAAAGGTAATAGATAAAGTGCATGTAATGATAATCTAAGAGGCATCAAAAGAAGGAATCCTAATGTTGACAAGCCTCTATTTTTTTTAAAAATTCAAAAAATTCATGTATAAGTATAAAAGTACATATAGGTACAAAAACACATAGTCACCATAGAATAACACTAAAATATCTTAATCATGAAAACAAAATGTTATTGTGTGAAAATTTTTCATAGGCAAATGAACATAAACATTCATAACATAGGTGCATGAAGTTACGAGACGTTTATAAATAAAGAACTCAAACTTTACCTTAGGTGTAAAAATGTTGAACTCAAATAAAATTGAGTGAACTTAATCAATATGCCATGAATTTTAATGATTCTCATGCCAATAATGTCAAACTATTTAATGTTTTTCAAGAAACTCCATTGTGCAAACCCATTGATCTTCTAATTTATAACTCCCTAAAAATCTCTCATATATAAGAATTCACTCTCAAATATTTTGAAGAGATCGTAATACTTATATGTAGCGAAGCATCAATGAATATAGATTATATGGATTTAACACTTCTGTTTTAATGTGACGTTAATCTTTTTAGGCTCTTTTATGAAAATGGTGGCTTTTAACACAAAGAATATTTTGGTCTTTCATAGCCCCTTTCCCTTACTTAACATATAACAATGTTTTTCGGGAAAAGAAATCCGAGCAATGGTTCATACATGCATAACTTGTCTCTTTTCACATTTGGTTCGTTATTAAAGCATAATTGAGATGAAAACATTGTATTTGACACATGACAAGTAAGTACAATAATTAAAAAGTTCATGCACGTGTGCAATAAAGGTGAGAAATAATCTAACAGCTTGAGAGTAATCATCAATAATCAATGAAATCTTCATGACACATTATTAAGCACACTAATCAAAACAATGTAATGTCTCTAATCACTATTAAAAAAGTCACATAAATGGATGGAATCTAAGAGTGATCCGAATATCTTTAATGTTCATCCATATACGGTGAAAAAAATTAAAATACAAAAATATTTTGTCTTTTTTCAAAAAAAATTATCAAAATAAAATGTTTTTTACTTTTTCTTAAAAATAAAAAATCTTGTTAATTTTTTTTAAATTTCATAAAAATAAAACTCCTTTTGGAAATTTTCAAAATATATTAAAAATAAACCATATCAATACAATGATGCTACAATCTAGCAATAGGGATATGAGATATGAACATGATAATAACCGTATTCTCGAAACAAGTCTAAACCTCAATCATTAGGCCCGAAAGAATTCTCAAAAGGAGAAGACATCCTTTGAAATTCCTCCATTGAATATTGTGAAGTGTTGACTAAAAACTCTACTTTCTATCTAAAACTTTTAAAATCTCTATGGTGATGTGAGAAAGCATGCGAAGTAACACGTGTGGGATTGAGTATGGGAAAAAGTGTAGGAACTCGAGTGGAAGCATACCGTGGAACACGCATGTGTGAAACTATTTCTAGATTAAAATAAAAATCTCTAAGGTGACCTGTTCGTTTGCAATGGGAGCAAACATAAACGAGCTTGGGTTCACCTTTATCAAAATGTATAGGGTGGGCTCCCCTAAGTGGGTTAGGACTCCTAAGTGAGTTAGGACGAGGGCTATAAAAATCCATCACAAACTCTGAAGATGATTCGAGTTTGACATGGTAAGTGAATGTACTCTCATAACCTATTCCTTGCCTCTTAACGTTGCCTAACGCTAGACCGAGGATCATATTTCCAATCTTCTTAGATATTTATTTTAAAGTGACATTGACTTCCTGAGCATGTTCGAGATCATTCTTGAGTTGGGATACATGGGCTTTAAGTTTCTCATGAGTCTTCAATGAAGCTTGAATATCTCTCATAAGACTATCCACAGTGTTGGTCAAATCGGTCTTCTCCCTACCTACAATAATCAACTGCTCGCATAACGAAAGTATCACCTTCTCGAGTTGACTCACCGACGCCTCACGCTTTCTCAAAACTTTCACCTCCGTCTGTAAATCAAACACCGTAAGAGTCAAATATTTATTAAGATTTTTCATTTTTAAAGTCTTGGTGTAAAGATGACTAAATTCTTTTGGAGTCCACCTTCTCTATCACTCAAATTCTCTTCCCACTTTCACTCTCTTCATAATGATTTGAAACATCATTGAGGCTCTCACATTTAGAAATGTCTCCATTGGCGTGGGACAAACTAGAAGTGCTAACTTGACTTACCATTAACATACCAAAATTTCTTTCATGTGGTGATTCATTCCTAAAATCCAGTGACTCGACATCATTATGGCTTTATGTGCAACTTTCTTGCCCTATCTTTTAAGCCTAGTGGCACACTCGGCGGCATTGTGTCCCTTGCCCTTACACTTATAGCATTTCACCTCATCTTTCTTACAAACATTCTTGCCCTCATTCCCATTTTATTTTTCTCAAAAATCTTTTCTTTAGAAGAATTTTCTTTTTTAAATTTGAGATTTTTTTTAAAATTTTCTCAAAAGGGGATAAATCATCAAACTCGTAATCAAAATCACAAACTTTTTCTTCCTTCTTTTTAGACTAGGCCTTCAAAGCAATCCCTATACCCTTAGTTTTAGTTTTTACATTTTTGGAAAACATGTCGATTTTATAAGTTTGAAGGTCTCCTATGAGTTCTTCTAACCTAAGCTTATCTAAAATTCCTAACGTATTCAGGACAGTGACTTTAAGGATAAAGTGGGCAGGCAGGAATCTCAAAATTTTTTCCATAACTCTTGTATCAGGAATTTTCTCACCCAAATTAAAACTATAATTGACTATATCTGACAAGTGTGCATAAAACTCATCAAAGGACTCAGACTCTAGCATGGTAATAGTCTCAAACTAGGTACTGAGGTTTTGATTCTTAGAAGCTTTCATAACATTGGTCCCCTCGTGAGTGTGCTAGAGGGTATTCCAAGATTCTTTAGATGTGGTTCACATCATAATATGGTGGAACTCGTCAGGGGTGATGGATCCTAAAATAGAATTTAATCCATGAGAGTTGTAAGTACTCACTTTAAATTCATTCTATGTCCAAGCAGTGACAGGTTTAAGACTTTCGACATTATCATTGGTCACAGTGGGTGGTGTCCACCCTTTTTCACATAGAAGCCATACCCTTTCATCTATTATTTTTAAAGCGGACCTCATCCAAACTTTCCAATACGCATAATTTGACCAATTAGAAATAGGAAGTTTTTTATACAAATTTTCAATAAAATCCGAAGTTTTAAATATCACCAATTTAAAAAAATTGATATCCAATTTTTTTCGTAAAAAAGGATAACACAATATTTTAGTACAACCATCTCTGATACCAATTTGTGAAAGCGTGGATTTTATGGATAGTTCGTACATTAGGTTCCTCACACATAAAATTTAATTTTAATCAATTTTTATCTTGATTAGAATTTAAGTATTATTACGATGAAATAGTCAAAATTAATTTCTAATCAAACACACTATCAAATCATGCATGCAAATAAGTAAAGAAAAATCCGTAAAAGGTCCAAACCTTTTATATAGCCCTATAGATTAATTGAGAGACACGACTAACTTATAGACTACTTAGACAGACTAAGTATAATGAGTAGAGTCTTCAATTTCTTATTTAGAATTTGGCCCAGTCCAGTGTCGTCCATAGGAAGCGTCTTCCCTCGGTATCCACTAAATAGCCTTATTCATCTTCAGTAGTAGATCTTCGGTTCCACAAGTCAGCAATAGAGATGGACTCTATAAGGGTTTTATGCAAGGTGTATGGATAATAGGGTTTTATAAAGATCATAAGTCACATATTTGGATGTATGATTTGGAAAATAAAAAGTGGTTTTAGAAAACCAAATATGGAAAACTTTGGAACAAGTATTAATTTTTTTTTTGCCAAAGTTCTTTTGAATTTCTGAACAAAACGAGTTATATAATAAATAAGAATTTCTAGGCGAAGGGGTTGTTCGAATGAAATTAAACCTCGTTCAGACGAAAATAGTAGTTTTGTTCGAACCACATCCAGGTTCGTTCTAACAAAAGCCTATTCTCATTTGAATTACCTTTTAACACGCTTCTAATGAGAAATCTTTGTCAAGGCAGACATATCTCATTTGAAGGTTGTTTGATGGTGGTTGTAACGAGAATGCATATCTCATTCGAACGAGACTCAATATCATTTGAATGAGACAATTTTTTTTAAATTAAATTCCTTTTGTAAAAATCCCTGATTTAAAATAAAACATACCAGTATATAAATTCATGAAAACCACAAGTTTATACCTCCATAAAGTGTTGGTGATTTTTCAAGAAACAGAGCTCGATCACTAACGTATCTTCGAATGAACTTGGAGATGATGCATATGTTTGGTTTGAGATGCTGATTTGTAGTGGGATACACCAAAACTCCCAAAATTCCTAAATTATGAGAAATTATAAAATACTGCTTTTACAGTCTTAATAGTTCACAGACCCAAAAAAAAATTGGGCAGAGTTTTCTCTATTTTCTGGACAATCTAAAAACTTTTAATATAAAACCTACAAATGTAAAGCCCATGCGACCAGACAAATTACAATAAAATTACAAAAGTCCATACGACCATAAAATTAAACAATAAATTTACAAAAGCCTGCATGACCATAACACATAAAAAACGAAATCCTCAATGTCAACAATATTAAATAAACAATCTCCCTCTTATAAACCATTGACTTCTTTATGTGTTTCATGTGGATAAAAGCTAATGATAAAATGTTTTCCTAGAAAAAAATAGGATATAAAAAAGAGATGATATTAGTAATTAAATAGTTTTAAAAAATGTATTCAAGCTAAAACAATTGCATATACTTATCGTCATACTTACAAATTATCTTCTATTCTCAAACTGGGAGTTTCGGGACTACACGAACAATTTCAACGAGTTACGTTGGTCCCATGCAAGGTGTTTGTGCCTCTTATAGAGCCGTTTGGGGGATAGTTTGGGTTTTCACCCTCTAGCGACATGTTTTAAGCCTAATTTAGATATTTTCAGATTATCATCATATTCTAAAATCGGAAGTCTCGTGACCATAAAATTAGTTCCCACGAGTTACATTGGTCCCGTGAAAGGTGTTCGCGCATTTTACGGGCCATTTGGGAGATGTTTTGGATTTTTGCCCTCTAACGATATATTTTTAAGTCTAAGTATAGATATTTATAAATTATCATCATATTCTTAAATCGAGATTCGCATACCTACGTGGTTAGTTCCTAAGAGTTACATTGGTCCAGTGTAAGGTGTTGGTACCTCTTATGGGGCCCTTTGAGGATTCTTTTGGGCTTTCACCCATTAACGATATGTTTGTAAGCCTAAATATAGATATTTTCAAATTATCATCAAATCCTCAAATCGAGAGTCATGTGACGACGCGGTCAGTTCGTACGAGTTACATTGGTCCCATGTGAGGTTTTCGTCCTCTTATGGGACTATTTGGCAAATTTTTTTCCCTCTAACGGAATGTTTTTAAGCCTAAAAATGGGCAAACCGAATGCACGAGGCTCTCTCCACTGCAGGGTACCGAGGGGGTTAGAAGTACGCATAATTACCCCTGCATATGCAAAGAGGCTGTTTCCACATTTTTTATGCCTAAGTCTAGATATTTGCAAATTATCCTTATATTCTTAAACTAGGAGTCCCATGACTATGCGAATAGTTCCTATGAGTTACGTTGGTCCCGTATGATGCGTCTGTCCCTCTTACAAGGCCGTTTGGAGGAAATTTTTGATTTTTTCCCTCTAACGACATGTTTTTAAGCCTAAGTTTAAATATTTGTAAATTATTGTCATATTCTCAAATCGGGAGTCTCATGACCACACACTCAGTTTCTACAAGTTACATTGGTCCCGTGTGAGGTGGTTATGCCTCTTACAGGGCTATTTGGGTAATTTTTTCTAGGTTTTTGCCCGCTAACGTCATGTTTATAAGCTATCATGGGAGGAAATAAAGGGTAAAAGAAGAAGGGGTCGCCCTAATCTATCGTGGTAGGAAATTATTAAGAGAGATCTTAAGGTATTAAACTTAAATGATAATATTGCTTATAATAGACTAGAATGGAAGAGGAGAATACATGTGGTTGACCCCATGTGATGGAATTGAGGTAAGGATGATGGTGATGATGACGAATGGCATGCTTGTAAGTCTAAGTCAATATATTTTTAAATAATCCTCATATTATCGAATTAGGAGTCCCATGACTATGCGACCAGTTCCTACGAGTTACATTGGTCCCGTGTGAAGTGTTCATACCTCTTACGGGGCCATTTGGGTGTTGATTGGATTTTTATTCTTTAACGACATGCTTTTAATCCTACTATAGATATTTTCAAATTATCATCGTATTCTTAAACCGAGAGTCCCGTGGCTACACGGTCCATTCCTATGAGTTAATTAATACTATGTGAGGTGTTCTCTTAAAGGGCCGTTTGGGGACTGTTTTGGGTTTTCTACGTCTAATGGAATGTTTTTGAGATTAAGTCTAGATATATGTAAATTAACGTCATATTGTTAAACCGGGAGTTTCGTGACTATGCAGTTAATTTCGACGAGTTACATTGGTTTCATGCGAGGTATTTGTTCTTCTTACAGGGTAGCTTAGGGACTGTTTTGGGTTTTCTCCCTCTAAATGCCATTTTTTAAAGTCTAAGTCTAGATATTTTCAAGTCATCACCTTATTCTCAAATTGAAAGTACTGTTACAACATGATCAGTTCCTACGAGTTTCATGGGTCCCGTGCGCGGTGTTCGTGCCTTTTACGGGGTTGTTTTGGGTTTTCTCCCTCTAATGACATGTTTTTTCTTCTAAGTCTAGATTTTTGCAAATTATCATCATATTCTCATACAGTGAGTCAAGTGACTACATAGTTAGTTCCTACGAGTTACATTGGTCCTGTGTGAAGTGTTCGTGGCTCTTACGAGCCGTTTGGGGACTTATTTGGGTTTTCATCCTCTAACGACATATTTTTAAGCCTGAGTCTAAATATTTTCAAATTATCATTATATTCTCAAATCGAGAATCCCGTGACCACATGGTTATCTCCTATTGTAATGCCCGGACTCAAGTTTAAAGGTTATTAAAAGACTAACTCAATAAGGTTCGTGCGTTAATTGTGAAGTGCAATGAAACACCCTAAATAATATTTCTAATCCAATTTTATTATTATTTAATGTTACACTTATTAGCACGCGAGTTCAATTTACAATCCTTACATGATATGAACCAAAGGAAGTGCCCCAAGGCCAAGTAAACAGAGATACTAAAGTAAATGCAAGTAAATACATACCTATATAATGCGTTTAAAATACGAAATTGCATGCAACCACAAAAGGAGGGCGTGAGCTGAATGCTCAGTTGAAACTATACAAATGCAGTGTAGAAACAAACGGCAGAAAAGATACTCACACACTACAACTACATCCACGTGAAAGTACGTATATCTACATATATACCTTTGAAAATACATGTGATAATTTATTGAACCGTTTTGTTCAGAAACGTTATTTACTCCAATATACTTCCTTATTTTGACAAAATAGTCATCTTGGATAATTATGCATAAAACGAGCATATTCCTTCCGGTTGACTCATACCATAAAGAAAACGACATTTGTTAGAAAAACAAAACTTACATTTACTCTCAAACGTTCATCAACTCAACATTTATTAACTCACACTAGAGTTACTTAACCATAATATAGGACTTCCATTCAACACACGCACACACCGTGTTTAAATAAATACTCATTTTCCTTTAAAAGCCTCATATAATACACAGTTGTGCTTATTATGATTCAAACCTCATTAAGTGGATTAAACATCATTAAGTCATCTAATTTAATGATCCCATGTTACCACATGAACATTAAACATTTAATTTGTTATTCTTGCATTAATAAATCAATGATTCAATGCCATTTATTTATGCCACTGTCAAGATTATAGTAACATCTCGTATTTTTGGGCTTTTATTTATTAATTAATTCAGTTAATTTTAAATTACTTGTGTCATAATTTAATTTAACTAATTATTATTCATATTTATTTAAATATTAATCCGGTGTGTAAATTATTAATATTTATGGGATTCAAATTTACTAAGTGAATAGTAATAATTTAATTACATCATAACGAGCTATAGTGACATGACATTTATTATCTCGATCGGGAGTCGGGCATAGACTATATTAGGGTCGAGATAAGAACTTTTAGTAAAATAATTCGGATGGCAATTCTGAGTGTGTGGTTGAGTCCAGATGGGTGGAAAAGAGTGCTCAGGGGTAGTAAATGGGTCTCAGAGCATTTTTAGGGGTGACCAAGTCCACATGGGAGTGTTTGGGCCATTTTAATAAGGCCCACAAGCTTAAAAATGGGATTGACTTATTAAACCCTAAAAGTGAGAGGGTGTGGTAGCCATAACTCATTTTATAAAACCTAAATATGCGGATGAGAAAAGAGGGAGGAAATTGAAGAAACCTTGGGAGCCAAAATCAAGAACAAGTGTGTGTAATCTTCATCAAATCATCATTATCTACATCAAAGGATTCAGACCCTATGAAACCTAAGGCAAGTGGTGAAACTTTATTTCAAATTAATTATAGTCTTCAATTCATATCATAGTGGGTGTGATAGGATTATATGATTCTTGGGTTTGTTGACATCTAAATTGGGTTAAATAAATTTAGATTTATAATCTGTAGTGAATTTGAGAGTTTATTATTTAACCTTGAAGCTATGTGGACGTTAAATTAAGATTTGGGGATCTTCACTACACTGAATCTGCCAAATTATCACGGTCATTGACCTTGACAAGTTCAACTTGTCAAGGTCCATGACCGTGACAATTACTGGGGTGATAACTTTTTTTATCACGAACGTGTCACGGTCATTGATCGTGACAAGTTCATTAGAATTATCACGGTAATGTCACGGTACTTGACCTTGACAAGTTTATCACAGGTAAGGACCATGACAAGCCCGTGACAATGGTTAAAAAATTGTCACGATCATTGACCATGACAATTCTGGCCAAAATTAAAAAAAAAAATCTGCTAGGCAGTTTGGCCACTGCCACTGCCCAACAGTATATTTATGCCTATTATAGCAACGTTGTATCTGTTCAAGTATCATATATCCAAATAAAATAGAGATAATGCAAATATACATTCAAAATATAGATAATATGCATCAAGATATAATCCAAATATAATTCAAATGTCCCAACTTGAAAATAATTGAATTCAAATAATGTCACTACATGTCTTGGGTAAGGTTAGCTCTGAGGAGGTGAGTAGGACACACAATATACGAATTGACACACCCACTAATATACATCGTGCCGCATTATTCGCGCAACCACAATGGGGAGTTCTCCTTCCCGGGTATCACATGCGTGACGAGCACCTTAGACTCGATGTCTTGAAGCTCACGTCCATGAACTAGTGCACCCAAGGCGATCCTCTGGCCATAAAATACGTCCATCATAAACACACTCATCCAACCAAGTGTTGACATCAGTCGGTCAAAGGGATCCAAATAGGGAAGTGGATCATCAAAGTCCGCACATGTCAGCGATGAAGCAGCGAGGTCCACATCCTCGTCCTCCTGCATCTCCTCCTCCACTACCTTCTCCTTCTCCTTCCCTTTCTCCTTACGATTTCTGCCCAACGAATGCTTCATGAATGAGAACACATCTAGGACTGTCGCCTCCAAATGGGACAACTTCACGTCATGCGAGTGCACCATTCGAGCCAATATGGTGTCGCTCGTCTCCAATTCAATGATCCTAGATTTGGCCACCCGCGAGCTCACCCCCTTGTCCTCCCCTTGTGATCAGCGCCAAGCACTTGGCTGAGTGCGTCAGTGGAAAAATATGCCTTATCGGCATCAGACTGCGACTCATGCACTTTCTTAAGCTTTTACTGAAATGAAAAAAAACACATGATTAGTAAAATAAGTAAATTAAAAAATTATAACGCAATTAATAAAAAGTAAACTGTCGGATTACTTACAATCATGGTCGCGACGCTCATGTACACCTCCTTATCCTTTCGCTTCTTCATCTGAATAGCCACATAAGTATCAAGCCTATGTGTCCTACCCCCAGGGCCACTCCCTGTCCCCTGAAATAAAATAAGGTAAAATTAGTATCGGCCCCGCAAAGTAAAATAATGCAGAATAATATATTTCTATAGTTATTGAAAAATTAAATCTTACCATCATCCTATGCTCCACTTCGGCGTAATACGTTCGATCGGAGTAGTTCATGTCCATCTTTTTTACCCGATTATCCCTCCCCGGTTGGAGAGATGCCAACTGTCGCTCCCCGGTCTCATTGTCAATGAAATTTTGCCATTGTGCCAATAAGATCGGCTCCTTCGGCGGGACGGATTCACGCATTTGGATAACGGACTCTCGTGTCTTCCCAAAATACCGGGTCCACATATTTTTCTTCCACATCTTGTGCTGCTCCCTCAACTTCTCCAAGACGGAATCGCGTAGCTTTGGATCGAGACAGAATTGTTCCTGCCCAACAAATACAATATTAGTTGCAAATAAATATAAATATAAATATAAAATGAAATTGAAATCGAAATCGAAATCGAAATCAAAATTGAAATATTCATATAAATATAAATATAATTACATTACCTATAATGCCACCCAAACAGCTTACTTGAGCTCATATGGAACCTCCTTTCAAATAATGTTCCCCGGGCTGATGATCGTCTTTACCAGCTCGCACTACACCCAATCTTCCTAATTGTCACGGTCATTGACCTTGACAAGTTTAACTTGTCAAGGTCAATGATCGTGACAATTTTAGGCGAGATAACTTTTTTGTCACGGACGTGTCATGGTCATTGACTGTGACAAGTTCGTTAGAATTGTCACGGTCATGTCACGGGCCATGACCGTGACAAGTTTAGTTACGGTTAATAACCGTGACAAATCCTCGACCCTTTTAGAAAACATTGTAATGGTCAATGACCATGACAAGTCCGTGACAACCTTATTTGTTAAGGACTTGTCACGGTCAATGACCGTGACAATTCTGGGAAGAGTTTTAAAAAAATATGCTGGGCAGTATGGCCACTGCCACTGCCCAGCAGTATATTTGTACCTGTTATAGCAACATCATATATCCAAATAAACTAAAGATAATGCAAATATATATTCAAAATAGAAACAATATACATGACGATATAATCCAAATATAATTCAAATGTACCAACTTAAAAATAATGTCACTACATGTCTGGGGTAAATGTGAGGAGGTGAGTAGGCCACACGATATACAAATTGACACACCCACTAATATACATCGTGCCGCATTGTTCGCGCAACCACAATAGGGAGTTCTCCTTCCCGGGTATCACATGCATGACGAGCACTTTGGACTCGATATCTTCAAGCTCACGTCCATGAACTATTCCACCCTGGACAATATTCGGGTCCCTCAACCCCCGCCCTATCCGCTGGCCATCAAATACGTCCAATATGAACATGCCCGGCCAACCACGTGTCGACATCGGTTTGTTGAAGGGAGCCAAATAGGGAAGTGGATCATCAAAGTACGTACACTACACCAAAATGGGCAAATTGTCACCTTTCAGCCGGCCAACCTTGTCAAGGTCATTGACCGTGATAAAAAACATGCGTTTTATGTCGCGGTCATTGACCTTGACACGACTGTGACAACTAATTGTCACGGTCAATGACCATGACAATTCTTTCAATACTTGTCACGGTCAATGACCTTGACACGACCGTGACAATATTTGCAGCAAAAACCCTATCCCCTTCTTTTTCCCTACCGTCGTTCCCTCCCTCTCTCTCTCTCTCTCGACGCTGCTCTCTCTCTCTCTACTTTCAGGTCGATTTTCTCTCTCTCTCTCTCTCTCTTCCATTTATATATATGTTTGTGTGTATATTTATGTGTGTATGTGTATATATATATGTGTGTATGTGTATGCGTGTGTGGGGGGTGGGGCAGGGTGGGGGTAGAGGGTGGGGCGGGGTGGGGCAGGGTGGGGGCAGGGCGGGGTGTGTGCGTGTGTATATATATGTGTATGTATGTGTATATGTGTGTGTATGTGTGTGTATATATGTGTGTGGTGGTGTGTGGTGGGGGAGGGGGTGGTGGAGGGGGGCAGGGGGTGGGGTGGGGTGTGTGTGTAGGTGTGTGTGTATGTGTGTGGCGGGGGGAGGGGGGCAGGGGGTGGGGGTGGGGCACCCATTTAATAACTTTTAAAATATTTGAAAAAAACATAATATTACAAAATTGAAACGAAATGGTATTGATGGAACTTACACATAAGTTATAATATAGAATCTCAAGATAAAAAAGTGTATAGTAAAACTCCAAATTGATACGAAATTAAAAAAAATTAAAGGACGTGTTTGGAATTATGTACTGTGCTCTTACGTTGAAAATTATTAGATAGAAAAAGAAAAATATAAATTGAGATAACCTTAGAATCTAATTAGGCTAAAAATATAATGGCATCAACTAACATATATACACAACACTAAAAGTAGACATCAATTTTATAGATTTTTACTTTATAATTCAATATGGGTTATACTCCCACATAGTTCATCAACAAATATTGTAAGAACATTGTGAAAATAATAAACATCGGGAGGGGTTGGGGGTGGGGGTGGGTGGGTTTTTGAATATTATTTACATTTATATTTTTGGATATTATTTACATTCAAAATAAATAATTGATAATAGTTGGATAATAATTGGATAATAATTGATATTTTCATTCAAAATAAATATTTCATTCAAAAATATTGGATAATAATTGATATTTTCATTTAAATTGATAATAATTTTATTCATGAAATTAATTCAACTAGGTAAAACCCTAGATAATTTTTTAACAGAATTTGATAATATTATATAAAGTTTAGTAAATTCACAAAATGTTTCCAATTATATGTTTTTAGGAATATCATTAGTTAGAATCCATACACATGCATGTTGTTAGAAAGTCTTAAATTTAATTCTCACTTTAATTTGGTGAATCTTTGTACTTGGTTGGATTTATCCCTTTATGATAATGAAATTTATGCTCCAATTATAATTATCTCATGTCATAATTTTATTGATAAACAATATATGTAGTTGTCACGGTCGTGGTGGGGGGAGGTGTGTGTGTGTGTGTGTGTGCGCGCGTAGGTGCGTAGGAGCGTAGGTGTGCGTGTGTGCGTGGCGGGGGGAGGGGGGAGGGGGGAGGGGGAGGGGGTGGGGTATGTGTATATGTGTGTGTATGTGTGTGGCGGGGGCAGGGGGTGGGGGTGGGGCACACATTTAATAACTTTTAAAATATTTGAAAAAACATAATATTACAAAATTGAAATGAAATGGTATTGAAGGAACTTACACATACGTTATAATATAGAATCTCAAGATAAAAAAATGTACAGTAAAACTCCAAATTGATATGAAATTTAAAAAAAAATAAAGGACGTGTTTGGAATTATGTATTGTGCTCTTACGTTGAAAATTATTAGATAGAAAAAGAAAAATATAAATTGAGATAACCTTAGAATCTAGTTAGGCTAAAAATATAATGACATCAACTAACATATATACACAACACAAAAAGTAGACATAAATTTTATAGATTTTTACTTTATAATTCAATATGGGTTATACTCCCACATAGTTCATCAACAAATATTGTAAGAACATTGTGAAAATAATAAACATCGGGAGGGGTTGGGGGTGGGGGTGGGTGGGTTTTTGAATATTATTTACATTTATATTTTTGGATATTATTTACATTCAAAATAAATAATTGATAATAGTTGGATAATAATTGATATTTTCATTCAAAATAAATATTTCATTCAAAAATATTGGATAATAATTGATATTTTTATTTAAATTGATAATAATTTTATTCATGAAATTAATTCAATTAGGTAAAACCCTAGATAATTTTTTAACAGAATTTGATAATATTATATAAAGTTAGGTAAATTCACAAAATGTTGCCAATTGTATGTTTTTAGGAATATCATTAGTTAGAATCCATACACATGCATGTTGCCAATTGCCAATTGTATGTGTATATGTGTGTGTATGGTGGTGTGTGGTGGGGGGAGATGATAATATTTTGTTATAATTTGTGGGGGGAGGGGATGGGGGTGGGGTGTGTGTGTGTGCGTAGGTGTGTGCATGGCGGGTGGGGTAGGGGTGTGTGTATGTGTACTAATAACATTTTTTTATCTGTACTAATAACATTTTTTTACAGCAAAAATGTCTCCTTCAGATGTTAAGGCGAAGATGATGATGCTGTTTATGATGATGTCGTCTCGGTTCGGTGGTAGCGGAGGCGACGAGGGCTCCTCCGCCCCTAGGCTCCCCAAATATGGAAAATTTGGGATTACCGTCGAGAACAAGTCGGAGCTATTAGCGAGATCCCTCGAGCTGCTAAAGACGGTCATCGGCCCGGGGTTTATGAGTTGGAAGGAGGTGCCATATGAGCTCAAGTTAGCTGTTTGGGCGGCACTACAGGTAATATATTTATATTTATATTTATATGAATATTTCAATTTCAATTTCATCTTTCTATTTATATTTATATTTATATTTATATTTATTCGCAACTAACATTGTATTTGTTGGACAGAAACAATTCAACTTGGATCCAAAGCTACGCGATTCCGTCTTGGAGCAGTTGAGGGAGCAACACAAGACGTGGAAGAAAAATATGCGGACACAGTACTTTGGGAAAACACGAGAGTCCATTATACAATGGCGTGGATCCGTCCCGCCCAAGGAGCCGATCTCATTGGCACAATGGCAAAAGTTCATTAAAAATGAGATCGAGGATCGACAATTGGCATCTCGCCAATCGGGGAGGGAAAATCGGGCAAAAAAGACGGACGTGCATTACTCCGGTCGGACCTCTTACGCCGAGGTGGAGCATAGGATGCAGGTAAGATTTAATTTTTCAATAACTAAAGAAATATATTATTCTGCATTATTTTACTTTGTGGGGCTGATACTAATTTTACCTTATTTTATTTCAGGGGGTAGGGAGTGGGCCAAGGGGTAAGCCACATAGGCTCGATACTTATGTGGCTCTTCGGACGAAGAAGGGGAACGACAAGGAGGTGTCCCCGAGCATCGCGGCCACGATTGTAAGTAATCCGACAGTTTAATTATTTTTAATTACGTTATAATTTTTTAGTTTACTTATTTTACTAATCATGTGCTTTTTATCGTTTCAGGCAAAGCTTAAGGAAGTGCATGAGTCGTAGTCTGATGCCGAGAAGGCATCTTTGTCCACAGACGCACTCAGCCAAGTGCTCGGCTCTTATCGTAAGGGGAGGGAAAGGGGAGTGAGCTTGCGGGTGGCCAAATCTAGGATCATCGGATTGGAACGAGCGACACCGGGTTGGCTCGAACGGTGGATTCACACGACGCGAAGCTGTCCCGTTTGGAGGTGACGGTCCAAGATATGTACGCATTCATGAAGCGTATGTTGGGTGGAGACCGTAAAGGGAAAGGGAAAGGGAAGGAGAAGGAGAAGGTGGTGGAGGAGGAGGTGCGGGAGGACGAGGCGCAGGATGACGAGGATGTGGACCTCGCTGCTTCATCACCGGCACATTCGTACTTCGACGATCCACTTCCCTATTTAGCGCCCTTCAACAGACCATTGTCGACACTTGGTTGGCCGAGCGTGTTCATATTGGACGTATTTGATGGCCAGCGGATAGGGCGGGGGTTGAGGGACCCGAATATCGTCGAGGGTAGTTCATGGACGTGTGCTTCAAGAGATGGAGTCCAGGGTGCTCGTCACGCATGTCATACCTGGGAATGAGAACTCCCTATTGTGGTTGCGCGAACAATGCAGCACGACATATATTAGTGGGTGCGTCAATTCGTATGTCGTGTGGCCTACTTACCTCCTCAGTTTTATCTAAGACATGTAGTAACATTATTTTTAAGTTTGTCCATTTTAATTATATTTGGATTATATCGTCATGTATATTATTTTTACTTTAAATATTTGGATTATATCGTCATGAATATATATTTGCATTATCTTTAGTTTGTGTTGGATATATGATGTTTGGAACAGGTACAACGTTGCTATAACAGGTACAAATATACTGCTGGGCAGTGGCAGTGGTCATACTGCCCAACAGATTTTTTTTTAAATTCTGCCCAGAATTGTCACGGTCATTGATCGTGACACGTCCGTGACAAAAAGTTATCACGGATGTGTCACGGTCATTGACCGTGACAATTCTGGGCAAGAGGGGTCACGGCTTTGTCACGGTTTATAACCGTGACAAACGTGTCACAGTCATTGACCTTGACACGATCGTGACAAAAAAAGTTGTCTCGCCTCGAAATGTCACGGTCATTGACCTTGACAAGTTGGATTTGTCAAGGTCAATGACCTTGACAAATGGGTAGATTTGGTGAAGTGGCATGTGTTGGTGATGAAGCAGCGAGGTCCACATCCTCGTCATCTTTCGCCTCGTCCTCCCGTACCTCCTCCACCACCGCCTCTCCTTCCCTTTACCTTTCCCCTTACGGTCTCCGCCCAACATACGCTTCATGAATGAGTACATATCTTGGACCGTCGTCTCCAAACGTCATAGCTTCGCGTCATGTGAATCCATCATTCGAGGCAACCTGGTGTCGCTAGTCTCCAATCCGATGATCCTAGATTTGGCCACCCGCGAGCTCACCCCCCTCGTCCTACCCTTGCGATCAGAGCCAAGCACTTGGCTGAGTGCGTCTGTGGACAAAGATGCCTTGTCGGCATCAAACTGAGACTCATGCACTTCCTTAAGCTTTGTCTTAAATGACAAAAAGCACATGATTAGTAAAATAAGTAAACTAAAAAATTATAACGTAATTAACAAAAAGTAAACTGTCGAATTACTTATAATCGTGGTCGCGATGCTCGGGGACACCTCCTTGTCCTTCCCCTTCTTCTTCCAAAGAGCCACATAAGTATCGAGCCTATGTGGCTTACCCCCAGGGCCACTCCCTACCCCTGAAATAAAATAAAGTAAAATTAGTATCGGCCCCGCAGAGTAAAATAATGCAGAATAATATATTTCTGTAGTTATAGAAAAATGAAATCTTACCTTCATCCTATGCTCCACCTCGGCGTAAGACGTCCAGCCGGAGTAGTGCACGTCTGACTTTTTTACCCGATTTTCCCTCCCCGATTGGCGAGATGCCAATTGTCGCTCCCGATCTCATTGTCAAAGAACTTTTTCCATTGTGCCAATGAGATCGGCTCCTTCGGCGGGACGGATTCATGCCATTGGATAATGGACTCTCGTGTTTTCTCAAAGTACCGTGTCCGCATATTTTTCTTCCACGTCTTGTGTTGCTCCCTCAGCTGCTCCAAGACGGAATCGCGTATCTTTGGATCCAAGTTGAATTGTTCCTGTCCAATAAATACAATGTTAGTTGCGAATAAATATAAATATAAATATAAAATGAAATTGAAATCGAAATTGAAATTGAAATATTCATATAAATATAAATATATTACCTGTAGTGCCGCCCAAACAGCTAACTTGAGCTCATATGGCACCTCCTTCTAACTCGTAAACCCCGGTCCGATGACCGTCTTTAGAAGCTCGAGGGATGTCGTTAATAGCTCCGACTTGTTCTCGGTGGTAATCCCAAATTTTCCATATTTTGGGAGCCTAGGGGCCGAGGATCCCTCGTCTCCTCCGCTACCACCGAGCCCAGACGAAAACATCATAACCAGCATCATCATCATCGCCTTAATACCTGAAGGAGACATTTGCTGTAAAAAAATGTTATTAGTACAGATAAAAAAAATTTAGAATAAGACATGTAAATATGTACAATTACTACAAATAAAAATGAGCACTAATTATTAATTTACTTTCAGACACCCCCTCCCCCACTACACACACGCACACGTACACGCACACACACACCACCCCCTGCCCCCCACCACACACACAATAATTATTTTCATCAATTAAACTAACAATTAAAGTATACAACTATTAATTTACTAATTTACAATGAGGGACAATCCTACTTTCATAATTAATCATATATTAATTTACTAATTTACAATAAGGGGCAATCATATATTAATTTACTAAAAAAATTAATAATCAATCAATTCTTTTACAAGGGGCACTACGCACATACACACACATAGACACACACGCAACCCACCACCCCTACCCCACCGTGAGTTCTTGAAAATTCTTTTAAAAATTGAGGACGAGAAAGACACCCAAGTATCTCGCATAAGAAGTGATAGAGGTGGAGAACTCATATACTCAGGTATTACAGTATTAATATATTTCATCAATTAAACTCAGGTGGAGAATTCATATACTCACTCGTACTCCTTCTAATTCATCTACTCAATTAATTCATTTCATCAATTAAACTAACAATTAAAGTATACAATTATTAATTTACTAATTTACAATGAGGGGCAATCCTACTTTCATATGAAATGGGCACTAATTATTAATATACTTTCATCTAAAACGATACAATTAAAGCTATACAATTTATTAATTAAAGCTATACAATTGTTAAGATTGCCCCACCACACACACACACACACCACCACCACCCCACCACCTTTCCCCCTCCCCTCGCCACACACACGCACACACCTGCACACACACACACACACCCCACCCCCACCCCACCACCTGCACACAGACACACACGTACAAACACAGCCCACCTCACCCCCACCACCCCCTGCCCCACAACACACCACCACACACATATATACACACATATACACACACATATACGCATACATATACACACATATATATACACACATGCACACACATATAGAAATGAAGAGAAAGAGAGGAAAAAAACATACCTTAGAGAGAGAGAGCTGAAATCGCTTAGAGAGAGAGAGGGGAAAAACCAAAAAACGGTGGGAAAAAAAAGTCTGGGCTTTTTTTTTACTGATGACATTGTCACGATCGTGTCAAGGTCATTGACCCTGACAATTATTTTAAGAATTGTCACGGTCTATGACCATGACAAGTCCGTGACAAATATATTCCAATGACCGTGACACAAAACGCATGTTTGTTGTCACGGTCAATGACCGTGACAAGGGTGGCAGACTGAAAGGTGCCAATTTGGCCATCTTGGTGTAGTGTCGAGGGATCTCGCTAATAACTCCGAGTTGTTCTCGATGCCCATCCCCAATTTTCCATACTTGGGGAGCCTAGGGGATGAGGAGCCCTCGTCGCCTCTGCTACCACCGAGCCCAGACGACATCATCATAACCACCATCATCATCCTCGCCTTAATATCTGAAGGAGACATTTGCTGTAGCAAAATGTTATTAGTACAAATAAAAATGAATTAGAAGAAGACATGCAAATATTTACAATTACTACAAATAAAAATGAATTGTTACTGTTAAACATCCCCACCCCCACCCCTACTACCCACACACATGCACACACACCCTGTCCCACCCCCACCACCACACACACACAACCCCACCCCCACCCCCACCCCCTCAACATAGCTTTCAGCGTAAACTCTTCTTTTTTAAAAGAGTCAAATGATTGCACACCCTTTTCCCACAACTCATTTAATTCTTCTACCAAAGGAGCCAGGTAGACGTTGATGTCATCACTTGGTGCCTTTGGCCCAGGTATCAACAAGTCCATCATAAAAAGTTTAGGTCTCATACACTGTGAAGGAGGGAGGTTGAGTGGGGATAAGATCACTGGCCATACACTCTGATTGGTGCTTAGATTTTCAAATGGATTGAAACCATCTGTTGATATAGCCAAATGAATTTTGCGCTGTTCTCGAGCAAAATTGGGATACTCATAATTCATCCTTCTCGAGGCTGTAAAATCAATAGGATGATGCATGATATTACCCCTACTTCTGCCCTAGCATGCCAAGTCACTGCCTCCGCTATCCATGGTACTTTGAAAAATTGCTTTAATCTAGGCCCAATGGGAAAATATTTCAACACTTTTTTAAGCACTTTTGAGCTTGTGTCTTCCTTACTAGTAGATTGGACATATCTAGGTTCATCGCATACCAGACAACGATCGAGATTTTCATACTCCTTATGGTATAGTATGTAGTTATACACACAAGCATGAATCAATTTATACTTCATTCCCAAACCTTTCAAACCGTTATTCCTAGCATGATAGCTATTTGGAAGCGTATTCTCCTTGGGTAGTAAGCCCTTCACCCATTTCAGAATTCCTATCATGCTATTTCCAGGCAAACCATACTGCGTCTTCAAACTGTGCAAACCAACCATGGCATGTAAAGTTATTTGATCTTTCTCACAGCCAGAGTATAATAGTTGGGTCACCTTAAATTTTAAACTTTAGTAGACATCATCAAGGTTTATCGTGATATCTTGACGAGCAATTGAACCTCATACATCATCAGTAACTTAATTCTCCTCTGCTTCATAAACCCTGTATGCATCATCAACTAAATCCTCTAACATATTATGATCTACGTCGTCCCCTTCTACATCTATCCTACTTGTTGAAGGTTGGTCGAGGACAAAAGGAACTTTCAATTCACTGTGAAAACTCCAAAATCGATAATTATCTTGCATATCTAATCTTAACAAATGTAGTTCAACTGTTTTCCACTCAAACATCTTACCATTCTTACACCAAGCACACGAACACGGAAACTCTTCATCATTAAGACATATCTTTGCATATTTCACAAATTCATTAGCACCTCTACAAAACAGATCCCCCATTGTATTTGTCTCACCCATCCACTCTTTGTATTTCGGATATCCCATCACAGCTACCACAACTAATCACCTATTAAAGGTAAGAAGCGTATATTCATGGATTAGTATAAACAAAACTTAGATTTATAGTATGTTTCATTTAATTATGTCTTATTTATATTTGATTTTTAAATTTCAAATTCAAATTCAAATTCAATTTATAATAGAAATTTTTATTTCCTCCATCTCCTCTGAAGGGTCAGTGGTCCTATCCCATTCAAAACTGCATTTTTTTGTAATATACTTAATGCTCATGCACATTGTTACGATTTGAGAAAAATTCGGCAGCATATCCCCATAGTTCTCCAAGTACACGACGTAGATTGACAAGTGTGAGTGCTATTTCAATTGATCAATTGAAATAATAGTCACACTTGTCAATCTAGAATGTACCCAGAGAACATTAGGATATACTGCAGAACTTATTCCAAAAGTAACAACTTTAAGCCACTAAGAATATTATTATATAAAAATTATACAGTCCCAAACTGTCCAAACGAGACAATTCGAGAGATCTCTCTAACACCCCGCCCGCCCGGGGAGAGCGAACGGAGCGCTACTCATCGATAAAACTAAATCAAATCCACAATATAACAAGGTATAGAGCATCTAAATCCCACAATAGAAAAGAAACCACTAATCTCAAATCTCTTAAAATAAATACCAAGTCTCCCGAATAAAGTACAACAACTAAAATAAATCTCTAATGCTCTATACGTCAAAAAATAAACGAATACAAGTCTTCTCTTCTTGTATTAAAATTCTTCCCAAAATAATCCTTGCTATAAATCATCCCAATCAAATCCAAAGCGCCCAAAAATCCGCGCTAACCTGCCACTAAAAGAAAATATGGTGAAGTACACAATACGACAGGAATATGCTCAACAAAGATGTTAGCGATGAACAAAGAGCAACAATACGACTACGAATACTCAAATCAAAAAATGCAAATCTCAATAGCATTTTATCAATAAATTTCTCAACAACACATTAATCGGAGTCACCAAACCTCACCATACCGCGCCATACTTTATCAAGTAGCCGGAAAAGGAGTCTTGGCGGGTGCCCAACATCAGTGCCATATTAAAATCTCATGACAGCGTGCTCAAAACAACATGAATAATACCTCATGAATGAAAATAATTCCAACAATTATTTTTCCAGATTTCCAAGAATTTAACAATTCAAAATATGAGTTCAATTAACAAGAATTCAACGGAATAAACACTCGCGAGATTTAGGAGCATATTGTGTAAAACCCCATACCTTAAACCACCAAAAAGAACCAACATGAATCATCACATAATTTCAGCCTCAAAATCTAATCACACCATCCCGTTCTTCTCGCGAAAATAATCAAATCTCGTTCTAGCCCAAACTGGAGAAAACACCAAATAAGCCTTATAATCTAAGGTTGAAATCTTGAATAAGTTTGGGGCTATAGTTTGTATATGAAAGGGAGTAATTTTGGAGAGGTCTTCTGATTGAAAAGTTTGAGAAAAAGTGATTTGAAAAGCCAAGCCACGAATTTGTTGATATATAAATGATTAAGTGTTTGATTAAGAAAAGAGTTCTAATGAGATACAAACACTAAAAATTTTATTCCGGACGATCGGACCATTGGATTCGCTTGAAATTTTAGTATGTTGCAGCGAACGGCGAGGCAGGACTGCTGACAAGAATTCAGCTTGATCGAACGATCGAATTTCTAAAATTATTATTTTTTACAAGAAAGTTTTATGTTTTGAGGACTCTTCGAGAGTTTTATATTTTGACGACTCTTCAAAATAATAAAAATTCAATTAAAACCCTATTTTAATTACGATTTCGAAACCGTTTGAAATTCTTGCCTTTAAATATAATAACCAACATATTTGAGCAATAAAAATAATTTTATCTCAAAATTTATTTTTCCTCTTAATTTTGAAAAATACCCCAAAAATTACGCTGGTTGTTACACTTCCCCACTAACAATGGAATTTCGCCCTCGAAATTCTCCGAATGCCTAACTCTCAAAAATCAGGCCAACAATCTCCAAAAATAAACTCGTGACCAAAAATATAATTTCTCACATCTAATCTCGGAACCTATCACGAAACGATCATCTAAAATTCTATCTCCAAATTCGCGCCACAAAAACGCAACAGACTCAAAACCCAAGCCCCGAGGGTGGTCGTATACCTAAGCTCTGATACCACCCGTGACACCTCGCCTAATTAAATACCGGGCGATCACTCCTTTATTAAATTAAATCAAGGTGAGCAGTTGGTCCATTCTTAGCATCACTGTCGAAAAATAAATTTTTCCAATTTAACACCCTGATTAATTAAGCTAAGTGTCAAAACCATTTTCATACATACTTTCCAAATTTTATTTAAAGAAAAATCATTTATTTTATTAACAACATTCAATAAGTAAGAATCACACCACATTAAATTCTGCAACATAATCCAATTAATTTAATACATTCGTCAATCGAATGTCAACATACGAAATCTAAAGTCACACATCCAAACTGAATAAATCCCATAGTAACAATACTGGAAATAACTGAAATAAAAATGTCCAATAACAACGAAATAATGGAAAGAGCTACACATGCCCAACTAGATGAAAGTACTAAGAGTGGATCCGAATGAACGAAGTCGTCTAATCAAGAGACCTGTAACTCCCACCTAAGCTGCAGCACGTTTCTTCCAAAGGATCCTAAGTAAGATGCCCCTGTGGTTGGGCACCTGTAATACATACATATATATACAAGAGAGAGAAAAACGGGTCAGAGCCCGATAGTGTATATGATTTTAAAAATTGTTTAGCAAGTATTTAAATTGATAGAGGCCAATGCAACAACATATTAGTGCGACACTCTCTTGAGAAATTCTCACCTCTCTTCTAATGTGCACACCTATCGCACTAACCTACCCAACGGGTTGTCTTATCATTTATCGCACTAATCTTCCCAATAATTTAACTTATCTTATATTACTCGTAAGATTCCAAATTTCACGATTGAATTGTTTGAAAATAATATTTCAATTAGTAACCAAAGTTCTCATTTTGACTTTATTAATCAATAAAGTTTTCCAATTTCATATTATACTTTCTCAAAATAAGTATTTACAATTTGAGTCATCAACCATGTCCTACATATCAAATCACAGTAGGAAGTTCCAGATTTCAGAATTTCATATATATATATATATTAACTACTCGAAAATATATATATCAAAACAGCACCCCACATAATAACTATGGTGCGGGCATACTCTACTATCCAAATCCCATATCACTCACATTAAGGGGAATACAAATTCGGAATCACTCTCGAATTGTATTAACACATATACAAACTATAGGTTCCAAGTCTCTTAGGACCGTCTGAACTATCACTGCGATAGCCTGTACCAAGGATACCTATACACAAACAATATGAGGCGAAGCATAGATTCCAAGTCTCTAAGAGGAAAGCACATATCCACATCTCTTAAGACCGTCTGAACTATCATTCCGATAGCCTGTACCAAGGATATCTATCTTCTAGGGTATAAGTCAATATCCCCCATAAAGGTCCCATCGAGATAAGACTGTCCCAGCGCGGAAACCTCAGGGATAGCAAGTAGCGTGGGCATGATTTTCACACATAGATAGTATATGCATACACAATCATATAACTATACTAATATTACCATATCAATCATGGGTAAATTCTCAATTCCCATAATTACGTCATTCGCATTTATTTCACATTATATAGTTATCACGTATAACCATTCACAATCTTACTTTAATTTGAGGATCTTTTCCACTTACTACATAACGCTTCATGGATTCTATCCTGCCAATTATAAAATTCAGTAGGTATACACATTTGTCCCAAAGTAACTCTCTTACGTTTCTCTCTCTCTTTAAATCATAAATTTACCGACCCTTATGTAATTATCCCAAAATACAATCTTTGCCCGACATCAAGGGTCCCAAAATCTATTCATATGTCCTACTGGTCTTCCCTATCTCCCAAAACATTTTATTAAGGATGCTCAAAAATTATCTCACGATAAATTGAATTTAACTCATTTAAAAAGAGGAAATAGGAGTCTGCCAGGAGGGGTTGATCGATCGACGTTTGGGGCTCGATCGATCGAACCTTCGATCGATCGAAGCTATGGGCTCGATCGATCGATCAAGCAGGTCTGCGAAAACTGAAATTCTGCAGTTACGGGTTTCATCTCCAAACACCAATAATTTCCATATTTTCTAATCCCAATCATCCCAGAATTGATGCTACTAACCTTATATCATCATATTATTTATTTTCAACGTAAAGCATGTGAATTTCTATGATTAAATCATGAATTAACAGCCCCAATTTCATACAAAAATCTCAAGAACCCTAAATTCTCTTAAATATGGTTCTAACAATTATTTCCAGAATTCTCTTCTTATACACATCATAATTTCGTGGTTTAAATTCCTCTACATGGAAAGGGTTTCCAGAATTATCAATTAGACCAATACTACATGGATTTTCCTATCATAAATCGGGTTTTTCTCCATTAAAACTCATCTTAATTACTCCTAAACTAATATGAAAGATGCACCAACGAAATAAGCAAGATAAACACTTTCCTGTGATTCTCAGAGGTCTGGTTTGGTGCCGAATTCGGTATGGTTGCGTTCCCCGTCTCGCGATCTACGCGTTGGTGGTGGCGGCGGTGCAAACCGTTGAGTTTTTGGGCCTTGAATTTGCCTTGAGAGCTCTCTCCTTCCTCTCCTATGGCCGTCACTTGTGTTTAGAGTTTCTAACCCTAGAAGGTAACCTAGGTATCTGATATAACTCCTCTAATTTTCGTGGGTTTAATTACCCAAAAATGTAAAATGACCAAAATGCCCTCCCGGGTTACTAATTAGGCCTAAAAACGCCTAGAGACCCAAACTAAACTCCCGGGTACACTTTTATGACTATCTCAACCCTTCCGAACGCGTTGGCGCACTCAAAATGACCATCCGAACAACCTATAAAATATTCACTTTTATTAATTCACATTTAGTCCCGACACGACACAGGCACGTCCCGACTTAAATTTCCAAAATTGCCATTTTATTCACACGTGACAATATTATAAAAATAAATCTCATATATTACTATACTCATCCAGTAATATGCAACAAATAACAAATTTCCAATAATTACTAACTCTCGTCACGCTAGTAAATATTTAAAGCAACATTTCGGATTAAAATTAAATTAATTTATCTCAATTAAATTTAATAAATCCCATAATTTAAAAGCTATAAAAATACGGGGTATTACATACTTCCCCCCTAATAACTGAATTTCGTCCCAAAATTCGGAAAATAAGGCCTATCAGGTAGCACAATCCTGGATATCTTTTTCGTACACAAACTAACTACACATTACGGTGCTCAATCACTATAGCCCTTTCTTCACAACAACATTGTTTTACATTCTCATTAGAGATACTTCACCTTGTGCTCCCAACCGACAACATTCGCATAAGTCACGCTTATACGTTATACATTTTATTATCTCACTATCATTAGGAGGCCGCACCTCACTACATGAAAAATACTCGGATTCATTCATATACAAAACTCCCATTCTGAGAAAATATTACGAACATTTGATCACGCTTGCTCGCCTAAAACAGTCGTGGAATTCTACCACAGTTATCGGATGCTTTCTCGACCGATCCAAAAATTCTGATTATCTACTCTCCTCTAAACATACGGAAGGAGAATAGTCAAGATTCTTCCATAACAAAACCTTAATAAGTACCATGTATGCGACAAACAGGTACGAGTGCTTCTACAGAGCATTCTTGAAATCATCGTATCAAGATTCCAAAATCTCCTTTACGTGGCTCCACAAATCTTTAATCATCGTGCGCTCATTCCCTGGCTAAGGGTGATACATCCTACTCGAAACGAAATCTTTTCTCCGATGGTTCCTGAAATCCCATATCAAAGGTGGGATTCACCAAATCTCATCCTGATTTAGAAATTTATACTACGCCGGACCATGCGCTGGTGCAATCCTTCCTTTCAAAGGAAGTCTGGGGCATACTAGTTAATATTGTAAGCCAGCCCAAAGGAATATCAATCACTTCCTTCTCGGTGACTTAATTCACATGTTCGGGATAAACCCTTGATCCTGTTTGAGGATGGCAACCCATCCAAGAACTTTACCAACTTTACCAACCTTTTCCAATTTCAGGAATTTTTTGATTCACAAAAAATTCTTTGGTTGATTCTCCTCTTTCAACCAAACCTTACCTATGGGCAGTGCATGTAGAGACTACTCACTACGTCTCGCTAAACATCGATTCTTCCCCTGAAATGTCTCACATTAATTGACACGTAATACTCCCAATCCTTCCTTGTAGTATGCCGAAAGTTCCACCCGTGCTCTTCTCTCCACGAAGCGCACTTCTGGAACTCATATACTATACTAACATCATTACTCTTTGTATGCGCAAGTCGTTCTCACACTTGACTAATAAAAATTACGCTCCGGGTGTGCTTCATAACGATTAAATTCTACTCTACTCAAGGAATACCAATTCTTGAATGGCTTTCCACAGCCTTCCAATCAAGTTAGGGCGTGCCATTCTAATTGCACACTTATGTATGGATTATCGCCCCTCATGTGACGTTTAATCCACTCTACCACTTCCACTTCGTTATACTAATCCCACAAACATATATTTCACATGTCTATTACCACGTCCCTTCGAATCAGACTATTTTAACTGCATCTAACCCAGATGCCCACATTTTTGCAACACCCCGACTGCCCTGGGAGAGCGAACGGCGGCTTATCTTATGTAGGACTAACTAAATTCAAAATCTAATCACACCATCCCGTTCTTCTCGCGAAAATAATCAAATCTCGTTCTAGCCCAAACTGGAGAAAACACCAAATAAGCCTTATAATCTAAGGTTGAAATCTTGAATAAGTTTGGGGATATGGTTTGTATATGAAAGGGAGTAATTTTTTAGAGGTCTTCTGATTGAAAAGTTTGAGAAAAATTGATTTGAAAAGCCAAGCCACGAATTTGTTGATATATAAATGATTAAGTGTTTGATTAAGAAAAGAGTTCTAATCAGATACAAACACTAAAAATTTTATTCCGGACGATCGGAACGTTGGAATCACTTAAATTTTAGTATGTTGTAGGGAATGGCGAGACAGGACTGCTGACAAAAATTTAGCTTGATCGAACGGTCGGATTTCTAAAAATGCTCTGACACCATTCTGTAACACCCCGTCCGCCCGAGGAGAGCGAACGGAGCGCTACCCATCGATAAAACTAAATCAAATCCACAATATAACAAGGTATAGAGCATCTAAATCCCACAATAGAAAAGAAACCACTATTCTCAAATCTCTTAAAATAAATACCAAGTCTCCCGAATAAAGTACAACAACTAAAATAAATCTCTAATGCTATATACGTCAAAAAATAAATGAATACAAGTCTTCTCTTCTTGTATTAAAATTCTTCCTAAAATAATCCTCGCTATAAATCATCCCAATCAAATCCAAAGCGCCCAAAAATCCGCGCTAACCTGCCACTAAAAGAAAATATGGGGAAGTACACAATACAACAGGAATATGCTCAACAAAGATGTTAGCGATGAACAAAGCGCAACAATACGACTACGAATACTCAAATAAAATAATGCAAATCTCAATAGCATTTTATCAATAAATTTCTCAACAACACATTAACCGGAGTCACCAGGCCTCACCATACCGCGCCATACTTTATCAAGTAGCCGGAAAAGGAGTCTTGGCGGGTGCCCAACATCAGTGCCGTATTAAAATCTCATGACAGCGTGCTCAAAAGAACATGAATAATACCTCATGAATGAAAATAATTCCAACAATTATATTTCCAGATTTCCAAGAATTTAACAATTCAAAATATGAGTTCAATTAACAAGAATTCAACGGAATAAACACTCGCGAGATTTAGGAGCATATTGTGTAAAATCCCATACCTTAAACAACCGAAAAGAACCAACATGAATCATCACATAATTTCAGCCTCAAAATCTAATCACACCATCCCGTTCTTCTCGCGAAAATAATCAAATCTCGTTCTAGCCCAAACTGGAGAAAACACCAAATAAGCCTTATAATCTTAGGTTGAAATCTTAAATAAGTTTGGGGCTATGGTTTGTATATGAAAGGGAGTAATTTTGGAGAGGTCTTCTGATTGAAAAGTTTGAGAAAAAGTGATTTGAAAAAAGCCACGAATTTGTTTATATATAAATGATTAAGTGTTTGATTAAGAAAAGAGTTGTAATCAGATACAAACACTAAAAATATTATTCCGGACGATCGGACCGTTGGAATCGCTTGAAATTTTAACATATTGTAGCGAACGACGAGACAGGACTGCTGACAAAAATTTAGCTTGATCGAACGGTCGGATTTCTAAAAATGCTCTGATACCATTCTGTAACACCCCGCCCGCCCGGGGAGAGCGAACGGAGCGCTACTCATCGATAAAACCAAATCAAATCCACAATATAACAAGGTATAGAGCATCTAAATCCCACAATAGAAAAGAAACCACTAATCTCAAATATCTTAAAATAAATACCAAGTCTCCCGAATAAAGTATAACAACTAAAATAAATCTCTAATGCTATATACGTCAAAAAATAAATGAATACAAGTCTTCTCTTCTTGTATTAAAATTCTTCCCAAAATAATCCTCGCTATAAATCATCCCAATCAAATCCAAAGCGCCCAAAAATCCGCGCTAACCTGCCACTAAAAGAAAATATGGGGAAGTACACAATACAACAGGAATATGCTCAACAAAGATGTTAGCGATGAACAAAGCGCAACAATACGACTACGAATACTCAAATAAAATAATGCAAATCTCAATAGCATTTTATCAATAAATTTCTCAACAACACATTAACAGGAGTCACCAGGCTCACCATACCGCGACATACTTTATCAAGTAGCCGGAAAAGGAGTCTTGGCGGGTGCCCAACATCAGTGTCATATTAAAATCTCATGACAACGTGCTCAAAACAACATGAATAAAACCTCATGAATGAAAATAATTCCAACAATTATTTTTCCCGATTTTCAAGAATTTAACAATTCAAAATATGAGTTCAATTAACAAGAATTCAACGGAATAAACACTCGCGAGATTTAGGAGCATATTGTGTAAAATCCCATACCTTAAACAACCGAAAAGAACCAACATGAATCATCACATAATTTCAGCCTCAAAATCTAATCACACCATCCCGTTCTTCTCGCGAAAATAATCAAATCTCGTTCTAGCCCAAACTGGAGAAAACACCAAATAAGCCTTATAATCTTAGGTTGAAATCTTGAATAAGTTTGGGGCTATGGTTTGTATATGAAAGGGAGTAATTTTGGAGAGGTCTTCTGATTGAAAAGTTTGAGAAAAAGTGATTTGAAAAAAGCCCCGAATTTGTTGATATATAAATGATTAAGTGTTTGATTAAGAAAAGAGTTCTAATCAGATACAAACACTAAAAAATTTATTCCGGACGATCGGACCGTTGCAATCGCTTGAAATATAAACATGTTGTAGCGAACGGCGAGACAGGACTGCTGACAAAAATTCAGCTTGATCGAACGGTCAGATTCCTAAAAATGCTCTGATACCATTCTGTAACACCAAAATATGTCCAGGGAGAGCGAACGGAGCGCTACTCATCGATAAAACTAAATCAAATCCACAATATAACAAGGTATAGAGCATCTAAATCCCACAATAGAAAAGAAACCACTAATCTCAAATCTCTTAAAATAAATACCAAGTCTCCCGAATAAAGTACAACAACTAAAATAAATCTCTAATGCTATATACGTCAAAAAACAAATGAATACAAGTCTTCTCTTCTTGTATTAAAATTCTTCCCAAAATAATCCTCGCTATAAATCATCCCAATCAAATCCAAAGCGCCCAAAAATCCGCGATAACCTGCCAGTAAAAGAAAATTTGGGGAAGTACACAATACAACAGGAATATGCTCAACAAAGATGTTAGCGATGAACAAAGCGCAACAATACGACTACGAATACTCAAATAAAATAATGCAAATCTCAATAGCATTTTATCAATAAATTTCTCAACAACACATTAACAGGAGTCACCAGGCTCACCATACCGCGCCATACTTTATCAAGTAGCCGGAAAAGGAGTCTTGGCGGGTGCCCAACATCAGTGTCATATTAAAATCTCATGACAACGTGCTCAAAACAACATGAATAAAACCTCATGAATGAAAATAATTCCAACAATTATTTTTCCCGATTTTCAAGAATTTAACAATTCAAAATATGAGTTCAATTAACAAGAATTCAACGGAATAAACACTCGCGAGATTTAGGAGCATATTGTGTAAAATCACATACCTTAAACAACCGAAAAGAACCAACATGAATCATCACATAATTTCAGCCTCAAAATCTAATCACACCATCCCGTTCTTCTCGCGAAAATAATCAAATCTCGTTCTAGCCCAAACTGGAGAAAACACCAAATAAGCCTTATAATCTTAGGTTGAAATCTTGAATAAGTTTGGGGCTATGGTTTGTATATGAAAGGGAGTAATTTTGGAGAGGTCTTCTGATTGAAAAGTTTGAGAAAAAGTGATTTGAAAAAAGCCACGAATTTGTTTATATATAAATGATTAAGTGTTTGATTAAGAAAAGAGTTGTAATCAGATACAAACACTAAAAAATTTATTCCGGACGATCGGAACGTTGGAATCGTTTGAAATTTTAACATATTATAGCGAACGGCGAGACAGGACTGCTGACAAAAATTCAGCTTGATCGAACGGTCGAATTTCTAAAAATACTCTGATACCATTCTGTAACACCCCGCCCGCCCGGGGAGAGCGAACGGAGCGCTACTCATCGATAAAACTAAATCAAATCCACAATATAACAAGGTATAGAGTATCTAAATCCCACAATAGAAAAGAAACCACTAATCTCAAATCTCTTAAAATAAATACCAAGTCTCCCGAATAAAGTACAACAACTAAAATAAATATCTAATGCTATATACGTCAAAAAATAAATGAATACAAGTCTTCTCTTCTTGTATTAAAATTCTTCCCAAAATAATCCTCGCTATAAATCATCCCAATCAAATCCAAAGCGCCCAAAAATCCGCGATAACCTGCCAGTAAAAGAAAATATGGGGAAGTACACAATACAACAGGAATATGCTCAACAAAGATGTTAGCGATGAACAAAGCGCAACAATACGACTACGAATACTCAAATAAAATAATGCAAATCTCAATAGCATTTTATCAATAAATTTCTAACCAACACATTAACCGGGGTCACCAGGCCTCACCATACCGCGCCATACTTTATCAAGTAGCCGGAAAAGGAGTCTTGGAGGGTGCCCAACATCAGTGCCATATTAAAATCTCATGACAGCGTGCTCAAAATAACATGAATAATACCTCATGAAGAAAATAATTCCAACAATTATTTTTCCAGATTTCCAAGAATTTAACAATTCAAAATATGAGTTCAATTAACAAGAATTCAACGGAATAAACACTCGCGAGATTTAGGAGCATATTGTGTAAAACCCCGTACCTTAAACCACCAAAAAGAACCAACATGAATCATCACATAATTTCAGCCTCAAAATCTAATCACACCATCCCGTTCTTCTCGCGAAAATAATCAAATCTCGTTCTAGCCCAAACTGGAGAAAACACCAAATAAGCCTTACAATCTAAGGTTGAAATCTTGAATAAGTTTGGGGCTATGGTTTGTATATGAAAGGGAGTAATTTTGGAGAGGTCTTCTGATTGAAAAGTTTGAGAAAAAGTCATTTGAAAATCCAAGCCACGAATTCGTTTATATATAAATGATTAAGTGTTTGATTAAGAAAAGAGTTTTAATCAAATACAAACACTAAAAATTTTATTGCGGACGATCGGACCGTTGGAATCGCTTGAAATTTAGTATATTGTAGCGAACGGCGAGACAGGACTGTTGACAAAAATTAATCTTGATCGAACGGTCGAATTTCTAAAAATGCTCTGATACCATTCTGTAATACCCCATATGTCCGGGGAGAGCGAATGGAGCGCTACTCATCGATAAAACTAAATCAAATCCATAATATAACAAGGTATAGAGTATCTAAATCCCACAATAGAAAAGAAACCACTAATCTCAAATCTCTTAAAATAAATACCAAGTCTCCCGAATAAAGTACAACAACTAAAATAAATATCTAATGCTATATACGTCAAAAAATAAATGAATACAAGTCTTCTCTTCTTGTATTAAAATTCTTCCCAAAATAATCCTCGCTATAAATCATCCCAATCAAATCCAAAGCGCCCAAAAATCCGCGCTAACCTTCCACTAAAAGAAAATATGGGGAAGTACAGAATACAATAGGAATATGCTCAATAAAGATGTTAGCGATGAACAAAGCGCAACAATACGACTACGAATACTCAAATAAAATAATGCAAATCTCAATAGCATTTTATCAATAAATTTCTCAACAACACATTAACCGGAGTCACCAGGCCTCACCATACCTCGCCATACTTTATCAAGTAGCCAGAAAAGGAGTCTTGGCGGGTGCCCAACATCAGTGCCATATTAAAATCTCATGACAGCGTGCTCAAAACAACATGAATAATACCTCATGAATGAAAATAATTCCAACAATTATTTTTCTAGATTTCCAAGAATTTAACAATTCAAAATATGAGTTCAATTAACAAGAATTCAACGGAATAAAGACTCGCGAGATTTAGGAGCATATTGTGTAAAACCCCATACCTTAAACCACCAAAAAGAACCAACATGAATCATCACATAATTTCAGCCTCAAAATCTAATCACACCATCCCGTTCTTCTCGCGAAAATAATCAAATCTCGTTCTAGCCCAAACTGGAGAAAACACCAAATAAGCCTTATAATCTAAGGTTGAAATCTTGAATAAGTTTGGGGCTATGGTTTGTGTATGAAAGGGAGTAATTTTGGAGAGGTCTTCTGATTGAAAAGTTTGAGAAAAAGTGATTTGAAAAGCCAAACCACGAATTTGTAGATATATAAATGATTAAGTATTTGATTAAGAAAAGAGTTCTAATCAGAAACAAACACTAAAAATTTTATTTCGGACGATCGGACTGTTTGAATCACTAGAAATTTTAGTATGTTGTAGCGAACGGCGAGACGGGACTGCTGACAAAAATTCAGCTTGATCGAACGACCGGATTTCTAAAAATGTTCTGATACCATTCTGTAACACCCCATATGTCCGGGGAGAGCGAACGGAGCGCTACTCATCGATAAAACTAAATCAAATCCACAATATAACAAGGTATAGAGCATCTAAATCCCACAATAGAGAAGAAACCACTAATCTCAAATCTCTTAATATAAATACCAAGTCTCCCGAATAAAGTACAACAACTAAAATAAATCTCTAATGCTATATACGTCAAAAAATAAATGAATACAAGTCTGCTCTTCTTGTATTAAAATTCTTCCCAAAATAATCCTCGCTAAAAATCATCCCAATCAAATCCAAAGCGCCCAAAAATCCGCGCTAACCGTGCTACGAATACTCAAATAAAATAATGCAAATCTCAATAGCATTTTATCAATAAATTTCTCAACAACACATTAACCGGAGTCACCAGGCCTCCCCATACCGCGCCATACTTTATCAAGTAGCCGGAAAAGGAGTCTTGGCGAGTGCCCTCCATAAGTGCCATATTAAAATCTCATAACAGCGTGCTCAAAACAATATGAATAATACCTCATGAATGAAAATAATTCCAACAATTATTTTTCCAGATTTCCAAGAATTTAACAATTCAAAATATGAGTTCAATTAACAAGAGTTCAACGGAATAAACACTCGCGAGATTTAGGAGCATATTGTGTAAAACCCCATACCTTAAACCACCAAAAAGAACCAACATGAATCATCACATAATTTCAGCCTCAAAATCTAATCACACCATCCCGTTCTCGCGAGAATAATCAAATCTCGTTCTATCCCAAACTGGAGAAAACACCAAATAAGCCTTATAATCTAAGGTTGAAATCTTGAATAAGTTTGGGGCTATGGTTTGTGTATGAAAGGGAGTAATTTTGGATAGGTCTTCTGATTGAAAAGTTTGAGAAAAAGTGATTTGAAAAGCCAAGCCACGAATTTGTTGATATATACATGATTAAGTGTTTGATTAAGAAAAGTGTTCTAATCAGATACAAACACTAAAAAATTTATTCTGGACGATCGGACCGTTGCAATCGCTTGAAATTTTAACATTTTTTAGCGAACGGCGAGACAAGACTGTGACAAAAATTTAGCTTGAT
This sequence comes from Sambucus nigra, assembly GCA_949130495.1. Lineage (NCBI taxonomy): Eukaryota > Viridiplantae > Streptophyta > Magnoliopsida > Dipsacales > Adoxaceae > Sambucus > Sambucus nigra. The sequence continues at coordinate 299,182,543 of OX422207.1, read as the reverse complement.
CGAATGGTCGAATTTCTAAAAATGCTCTGATACCATTCTGTAACACCCCATATGTCCGGGGAGAGCGAACGGAGCGCTACTCATCGATAAAACTAAATCAAATCCACATTATAACAAGGTATAGAGCATCTAAATCCCACAATAGAAAAGAAACCACTAATCTCAAATCTCTTAAAATAAATACCATGTCTCCCGAATAAAGTACAACAACTAAAATAAATCTCTAATGCTATATACGTCAAAAAATGAATGAATACAAGTCTTCTCTTCTTGTATTAAAATTCATCCCAAAGTAATCCTCGCTATAAATCATCCCAATCAAATCCAAAGCGCCCAAAAATCCGCGCTAACCTGCCACAAAAAGAAAATATGGGGTAGTACACAATACAACAGGAATATGCTCAACAAAGATGTTAGCGATGAACAAAGCGCAACAATACGACTACGAATACTCAAATAAAATAATGCAAATCTCAATAGAATTTTATCAATAAATTTCTCAATAACACATTAACCGGAGTCACCACGCCTCACCATACCGCGCCATACTTTATCAAGTAGCCGGAAAAGGAGTCTTGGCGGGTGCCCAACATCAGTGCCGTATTAAAATATCATGACAGCGTGCTCAAAACAACATGAATAATACCTCATGAATGAAAATAATTCCAACAATTATTTTTCCAGATTTCCAAGAATTTAACAATTCAAAATATGAGTTCATTTAACAAGAATTCAACGGAATAAACACTCGCGAGATTTAGGAGCATATTGTGTAAAACCCCATACCTTAAACCACCAAAAAGAACCAACATGAATCATCACATAATTTCAGCCTCAAAATCTAATCACACCATCCCGTTCTTCTAGCGAAAACAATCAAATCTCGTTCTAGCCCAAACTGGAGAAAACAACAAATAAGCCTTATAATATAAGGTTGAAATCTTGAATAAGTTTGGGGCTATGGTTTGTATATGAAAGGGAGTAATTTTGGAGAGGTCTTCTGATTGAAAAGTTTGAGAAAAAGTGATTTGAAAAAAGCCACGAATTTGTTTATATATAAATGATTAAGTGGTTGATTAAGAAAAGAGTTGTAATCAGATACAAACACTAAAAATTTTATTCCGGACGATCGGACCGTTGGAATCGCTTAAAATTTTAACGTATTGTAGCGAACTGCGAGACAGGACTGCTGACAAAAATTCAGCTTGATCAAACTGTCAGATTTCTAAAAATGCTCTCATACCATTCTGTAACACCCCATATGTCCGGGAAGAGAAAACGGAGCGCTACTCATCGATAAAACTAAATCAAATCCACAATATAACAAGGTATAGAGCATCTAAATCCCACATTAGAAAAGAAACCACTAATCTCAAATCTCTTAAAATAAATTCCAAGTCTCCCGAATAAAGTACAACAACTAAAATAAATCTCTAATGCTATATACGTCAAAAACTAAATGAATACAAGTCTTCTCTTCTTGTATTAAAATTCTTCCCAAAATAATCCTCGCTATAAATCATCCCAATCAAATCCAAAGCGCCCAAAAATCCGCGCTAACCTGCCACTAAAAGAAAATATGGGAAAGTACACAATACAACAGGAATATTCTCAACAAAGATGTTAGCGATGAACAAAGCGCAACAACACGACTACGAATACTCAAATAAAATAATGCACATCTCAATGGCATTTTATCAATAAATTTCTCAACAACACATTAACCGGAGTCACCAGGCCTCACCATACCGCGCCATACTTTATCAAGTAGCCGGAAAAGGAGTCTTGGCGGGTGCCCAACATCAGTGCCATATTAAAATCTCATGACAGCGTGCTCAAAACAACATGAATAATACCTCATGAATGAAAATAATTCCAACAATTATTTTTCGAGATTTCCAAAAATTTCACAATTCAAAATATGAGTTCAATTAACAAGAATTCAACGGAATAAACACTCGCGAGATTTAGGAGCATATTGTGTAAACCCCATACCTTAAACCACCAAAAAGAACCAACATGAATCATCACACAATTTCAGCCTCAAAATCTAATCACACCGTCCCGTTCTTCTCGCGAAAATAATCAAATCTCGTTCTAGCCCAAACTGGAGAAAACACCAAATAAGCATTATAATCTATGGTTGAAATCTTGAATAAGTTTGGGGCTATGGTTTGTATATGAAAGGGAGTAATTTTGGAGAGGTCTTCTGATTGAAAAGTTTGAGAAAGAGCGATTTGAAAAAAGCCACGAATTTGTTTATATATAAATGATTAAGTGTTTGATTAAGAAAAGAGTTGTAATCAGATACAAACACTAAAAATTTTATTCCGGACGATCGGAACGTTGGAATCGTTTGAAATTTTAACATATTATAGCGAACGGCGAGACAGGACTGCTGACAAAAATTCAGCTTGATCGAACGGTCGGATTTCTAAAAATACTCTGATACCATTCTGTAACACCCCGCCCGCCCGGGGAGAGCGAACGGAGCGCTACTCATCGATAAAACTAAATCAAATCCACAATATAACAAGGTATAGAGCATCTAAATCCTACAATAGAAAAGAAACCACTAATCTCAAATCTCTTAAAATAAATACCAAGTATCCTGAATAAAGTACAACAACTAAAATAAATCTCTAATGCTATATACGTCAAAAAATAAATGAATACAAGTATTCTCTTCTTGTATTAAAATTCTTCCCAAAATAATCCTCGCTATAAATCATCCCCATCAAATCCAAAGCGCCCAAAAATCCGCGCTAACCTGCCACTAAAAGAAAATATGGGGAAGTACACAATACAATAGGAATATTCTCAACAAAGATGTCAGCGATGAACAAAGCGCCACAATATGACTTCGAATACTCAAATAAAATAATGCAAATCTCAATAGCATTTTATCAATAAATTTCTCAACAACAAATTAACCGGAGTCACCAGGCCTCACCATACCGCGCCATACTTTATCAAGTAGCCGAAAAAGGAGTCTTGGCGGGTGCCCAACATCAGTGCCATATTAAAATCTCATGACAGCGTGCTCAAAACAACATGAATAATACCTCATGAATGAAAATAATTCCAACAATTATTTTTCCAGATTTCCAAGAATTTAACAATTCAAAATATGAGTTCAATTAACAAGAATTCAACGGAATAAACACTCGCGAGATTTAGGAGCATATTGTGTAAAACCCTATACCTTAAACCACCAAAAAGAACCAACATGAATCATCACATAATTTCAGACTCAAAATCTAATCACACCATCCCGTTCTTCTCGCGAAAATAATCAAATCTCGTTCTAGCCCAAACTGGAGAAAACACCAAATAAGCATTATAATCTATGGTTGAAATCTTGAATAAGTTTGGGGCTATGGTTTGTATATGAAAGGGAGTAATTTTGGAGAGGTCTTCTGATTGAAAAGTTTGAGAAAAAGTGATTTGAAAAGCCAAGCCACGAATTTGTTGATAAATAAATGATTAAGTGTTTGATTAAGAAAAGAGTTCTAATAAGATACAAACACTAAAAAATTTATTTCGGACGATCGGACCGTTCGAATCGCTTGAAGTTTTAGTATGTTGTAGCGAACGGCGAGACAGGACTGCTGACAAAAATTCAACTCGAGCGAACGGTCAGATGTCTAAAAATGCTCTGATACCATTCTGTAACACCCCATATGTCCGCGGAGAGCGAACGGAGCACTACAAATCGATAAAACTAAATCAAATCCATAATATAACAAGGTATAGAGCATCTAAATCCCACAATAAAAAAGAAACTACTAATCTCAAATCTCTTAAAATAAATACCAAGTCTCCCGAATAAAGTACAACAACTATAATAAATCTCTAATGCTATATACGTCAAAAAATAAATGAATACAAGTCTTCTCTTCTTGTATTAAAATTCTTCCCAAAATAATCCTCTCTATAAATCATCCCAATCAAATCCAAAGCGCCCAAAAATCCGCGATAACCTGCCACTAAAAGAAAATATAGGGAAGTACACAATACAACAGGAATATGCTCAATAAAGATGTTTGCGATGAACAAAGCGCAACAATACGACTACGAATACTCAAATAAAATAATGCAAATCTCAATAGCATTTTATCAATAAATTTCTCAACAACACATTAACCGGAGTCACCAGGCCTCACCATACCGCGCCATACTTCATCAAGTAGCCGGAAAAGGAGTCTTGGCGGGTGCCCAACATCAGTGACGTATTAAAATCTCATGACAGCGTGCTCAAAACAACATGAATAATACCTCATGAATGAAAATAATTCCATCAATTATTTTTCCAGATTTCCAAGAATTTAACAATTCAAAATATGAGTTCAATTAACAAGAATTCAAAGGAATAAACACTCGCGAGATTTAGGAGCATATTGTGTAAAACCCCATACCTTAAACCACCAAAAAGAACCAATATGAATCATCACATAATTTCAGCCTCAAAATCTAATCACACCATCCCGTTCTTCTCGCGAAAATAATCAAATCTCGTTCTAGACCAAACTGGAGAAAACAGCAAATAAGCCTTATAATATAAGGTTGAAATCTTGAATAAGTTTGGGGCTATGGTTTGTATATGAAAGGGAGTAATTTTGGAGAGGTCTTCTAATTGAAAAGTTTTAGAAAAAGTGATTTGAAAAGAGCCACGAATTTGTTTATATATAAATGATTAAGTGTTTGATTAAGAAAAGAGTTGTAATTAGATACAAACACTAAAAATTTTATTCCGGACGATCGGACCGTTGGAATCACTTGAAATTTTACTATACTGTAGCGAACGGCGAGACAGGACTGCTGGCAAAAATTCAGCTTGATCGAACGGTCGGATTTCTAAAAATGCTCTGATACCATTTTGTAACACCCCGCCCGCCCGGGGAGAGCGAACGGAGCGCTGCTCATCGATAAAACTAAATCAAATCCACAATATAACAAGGTATAGAGCATCTAAATCCCACAATAGAAAAGAAACCACTAATCTCAAATCTCTTAAAATAAATACCAAGTGTTCCGAATAAAGTACAACAACTAAAATAAATCTCTAATGCTATATACGTCAAAAAATAAATGAATACAAGTATTCTCTTCTTGTATTAACATTCTTCCCAAAATAATCCTTGCTATAAATCATCCCAATCAAATCCAAAGCGCCCAAAAATCTGTGCTAACCCGCCACTAAAAGAAAATATGGGGAAGTACACAAAACAACAGGAATATGCTCAACAAAGATGTTAGCGATGAACAAAGAGCAACAATACGACTACGAATACTCAAATAAAATAATGCAAATCCCAATAGCATTTTATCAATAAATTTCTCAACAACCCATTAACCGGAGTCACCAGGCCTCACCATACCACGCCATACTTTATCAAGTAGCCGGAAAAGGAGTCTTGGCGGGTGCCCGACATCAGTGCCATATTAAAATCTCATTACAGCGTGCTCAAAACAACATGAATAATACCTCATGAATGAAAATAATTCCAACAATTATTTTTCCAGATTTCCAAGAATTTAACAATTCAAAATATCAGTTCAATTAACAAGAATTGAACGGAATAAACACTCACGAGATTTAGGAGCATATTGTGTAAAACCCCATACCTTAAACCACCAAAAAGAACCAACATGAATCATCACATAATTTCAGCCTCAAAATCTAATCACACCATATCGTTCTTCTCGCGAAAATAATCAAATCTCGTTCTAGCCCAAACTGGAGAAAACACCAAATAAGCCTTATAATCTATGGTTGAAATCTTGAATAAGTTTGGGGCTATGGTTTGTATATGAAAGGGAGTAATTTTGGAGAGGTCTTCTGATTGAAAAGTTTGAGAAAAAGTGCTTTGAAAAGACAAGCCACGAATTTGTAGATATATAAATGATTAAGTGTTTGATTAAGAAAAGAGTTCTAATCAGATACAAACACTAAAAATTTTATTTCGGACGATCGGACCGTTGGAATCGCTTGAAATTTTAACATGTTGTAGCGAACGGCGAGACAGGACTGCTGACAAAAATTCAGCGTGATCGAACTGTCGGATGTAAAAAAATGCTCTGATACCATTCTGTAACACCCCATATGTCCGGGAAGAGCGAACGGAGCGCTACTCATCGATAAAACTAAATCAAATCCACAATATAACAAGGTATAGAGCATCTAAATCCCACAATAGAAAAGAAACTACTAATCTCAAATCTCTTAAAATAAATACCAAGTCTCCCGAATAAAGTACAACAACTAAAATAAATCTCTAATGCTATATACGTCAAAAATAAATGAATACAAGTCTTCTCTTTTTGTATTAAAATTCTTCCCAAAATAATCCTCGCTATAAATCATCCCAATCAAATCCAAAGCGCCCAAAAATCCGCGCTAACCGGCCACTAAAAGAAAATATGGGAAAGTACACAATACAACAGGAATATGCTCAACAAAGATGTTAGCGATGAACAAAGCGCAACAATATGACTACGAATACTCAAATAAAATAATGCAAATCTCAATAGCATTTTATCAATAAATTTCTCAACAACACATTAACCGGAGACACCAGGCCTCACCATACCGCGCCACACTTTATCAAGTAGCCGGAAAAGGAGTCTTGGCTGGTGCCCAACATCAGTGCCATATTAAAATCTCATCACAACGTGCTCAAAACAACATGAATAATACCTCATGAATGAAAATAATTCCAACAATTATTTTTCCAGATTTCCAAGAATTTAATAATTCAAAATATGAGTTCAATTATCAAGAATTCAACGGAATAAACACTCGCGAGATTTAGGAGCATATTGTGTAAAACCCCATACCTTAAACCACCAAAAAGAACCAACATGAATCATCACATAATTTCATCCTCAAAATCTAATCACACCATCCCGCTCTTCTCGCGAAAATAATCAAATCTCGTTCTAGCCTAAACTGGAGAAAACACCAAATAAGCCTTATAATCTAAGGTTGAAATCTTGAATAAGTTTGGGGCTATGGTTTGTATATGAAAGGGAGTAATTTTGGAGAGGTCTACTGATTGAAAAGTTTGAGAAAAAGTGATTTGAAAAAAGCCATGAATTTGTTTATATATAAATGATTAAGTGTTTGATTAAGAAAAGAGTTGTGATAAGATACACACACTAAAAATTTAATTCCGGACGATCGGACCGTTGGAATCGCTTGAATTTTACACATATTGTAGCGAACGGCGAGACAGGACTGCTGACAAAAATTCAGCTTGATCGAACGATCGGATTTCTAAAAATGCTCTGATACCATTCTGTAACACCCCGACCGCCCGGGGAGGGCCAACGGAGCGCTACTCATCCATAAAACTAAATCAAATCCACAATATAACAAGGTATAGAGCATCTAAATCCCACAATAGAAAAGAAACCACTAATCTCAAATCTCTTAAATTAAATACCAAGTCTCCCGAAAAAAGTACAACAACTAAAATAAATCTCTAATGCTATATACGTCAAAAAATAAATGAATACAAGTATTCTCTTCTTGTATTAAAATTCTTCCCAAAATAATCCTCGCTATAAATCATCCCAATCAAATCCAAAGAGCCCAAAAATCCGCGCTAACCTACCACTAAAAGAAAATATGGGGAAGTACACAATACAACAGGAATATACTCAACAAATATGTTAGCGACGAACAAATCGCAACAATACGACTACGAATACTCAAATAAAATAATGCAAATCTCAATAGCATTTTATCAATAAATTTCTCAACAACACATTAACCGGAGTCACCAGGCCTCACCATACCGCGCCATACTTTATCAAGTAGCCGGAAAAGGAGTCTTGGCGGGTGCCCAACATCAGTGCCATATTAAAATCTCATGACAGCGTGCTCAAAACAACATGAATAATACCTCATGAATGAAAATAATTCCAACAATTATTTTTCCAGATTTCCAAGAATTTAACAATTCAAAATATGAGTTCAATTAACAAGAATTCAACGGAATAAACACTCGCGAGATTTAGGAGCATATTGTGTAAAACCCCATACCTTAAACCACAAAAAAGAACCAACATGAATCATCACATAATTTCAGCCTCAAAATCTAATCACACCATCCCGTTCTTCTCGCGAAAATAATCAAATCTCGTTCTAGACCAAACTGGAGAAAACACCAAATAAGCCTAATAATATAAGGTTGGAATCTTGAATAAGTTTGGGGCTATGGTTTGTATATGAAAGGGAGTAATTTTGGAGAGGTCTTCTGATTGAAAAGTTTGAGAAAAAGTGATTTGAAAAAAGCCACGAATTTTTTTATATATAAATGATTAAGTGTTTGATTAAGAATAGAGTTGTAATCAGATACAAACACTAAAAATTTTATTCTGGACGATCGGACCGTTGAAATCGCTTGAAATTTTAACATCTTGTAGCGAACGTCGAGACAGGACTGCTGACAAAAATTCAGCTTGATCGAACGGTCAGATGTCTAAAATTGTTCTGAAACCATTCTGTAACACCCCATATGTCCGGGGAGAGCGAACGGAGCGCTACTCATCGATAAAATTAAATCAAATCCACAATATAACAAGGTATAGAGCATCTAAATCCCACAATAGAAAAGAAACCACTAATCTCAAATCTCTTAAAATAAATACCAAGTCTCCCGAATAAAGTACAACAACTAAAATAAATCTCTAATGCTATATACGTCAAAAATTAAATGAATACAAGTCTTCTCTTTTTGTATTAAAATTCTTCCCAAAATAATCCTCGCTATAAATCATCCCAATCAAATCCAAAGCGCCCAAAAATCCGCGCTAACCTGCCACTAAAAGAAAATATGGGGAAGTACACAATACAACAGGAATATGCTCAACAAAGATGTTAGCGATGAACAAAGCGCAACAATACGACTACGAATACTCAAATAAAATAATGCAAATATCAATAGCATTTTATCAATAAATTTCTCAACAACACATTAACCGGAGTCACCAGGCCTCACCATACCGCGCCATACTTTATCAAGTAGCCGGAAAAGGAGTCTTGGCGGGTGCCCAACATCAGTGCCATATTAAAATCTCATGACAACGTGCTCAAACCAACATGAATAATACCTCATGAATGAAAATAATTCCAACAATTATTTTTCCAGATTTTCAAGAATTTAACAATTCAAAATATGAGTTCAATTAACAAGAATTCAACGGAATAAACACTCGCGAGATTTAGGAGCATATTGTGTAAAACCCCATACCTTAAACCACCAAAAAGAACCAACATGAATCATCACATAATTTCAGCCTCAAAATCTAATCACACCATCCCATTCTTCTCGCGCAAATAATCAAATCTCGTTCTAGCCTAAACTGGAGAAAACACCAAATAAGCCTTATAATCTAAGGTTGAAATCTTGAATAAGTTTGGGGCTATGGTTTGTATATGAAAGGGAGTAATTTTGGAGAGGTCTACTGATTGAAAAGTTTGAGAAAAAGAGATTTGAAAAAAGCCAAGAATTTGTTTATATCTAAATGATTAAGTGTTTGATTAAGAAAAGAGTTGTAATCAGATACAAACACTAAAAAATTTATTCCGGACGATCGGACCATTGGAATCGCTTGAAATTCTTACACATTGTAGCGAACGGCGAGACAGGACTGCTTACAAAAATTAAGCTTGATCGAACGGTCGGATTTCTAAAAATGCTCTGATACCATTCTGTAACACCCCGCCCGCCCGGGGAGAGCGAACGGAGCGCTACTCATCGATAAAACTAAATCAAATCCACAATATAACAAGGTATAGAGCATCTAAATCCCACAATAGAAAAGAAACCACTAATCTCAAATCTCTTAAAATAAATACCAAGTCTCCCGAATAAAGTACAACAACTAAAATAAATCTCTAATGCTATATACGTCAAAAAATAAATGAATACAAGTTTTCTCTTCTTGTATTAAAATTCTTCCCAAAATAATCCTCGCTGTAAATCATCCCAATCAAATCCAAAGCGCCCAAAAATCCTCCCTAACCTACCACTAAAAGAAAATACGGGGAAGTACACAATACAACAGGAATATGCTCAACAAAGATGTTAGCGATGAACAAAGCGCAACAATACGACTACGAATACTCAAATAAAATAATGCAAATCTCAATAGCATTTTATCAATAAATTTCTCAACAACACATTAACCGGAGTCACCAGGCCTCACCATACCGCGCCATACTTTATCAAGTAGCCGGAAAAGGAGTCTTGGCGGGTGTCCAACATCAGTGCCATATTAAAATCTCATGACAGCGTGCTCAAAACAACATGAATAATACCTCATGAATGAAAATAATTCCAACAATTATTTTTCCAGATTTCCAAGAATTTAAGAATTCAAAATATGAGTTCAATTAACAAGAATTCAACGGAATAAACACTCGCGAGATTTAGGAGCATATTGTGTAAAATCCCATACCTTAAACCACCAAAAAGAACCAACATGAATCATCACATAATTTCAGCCTCAAAATCTAATCTCACCATCCCGTTCTTCTCGCGAAAATAATCAAATCTCGTTCTAGCCTAAACTGGAGAAAACACCAAATAAGCCATATAATCTAAGGTTGAAATCTTGAATAAGTTTGGGGCTATGGTTTGTATATGAAAGGGAGTAATTTTGGAGAGGTCTTCTGATTGAAAAGTTTGAGAAAAAGTGATTTGAAAATCCAAGCCACGAATTTGCTGATATATAAATGATTAAGTGTTTGATTAAGAAAAGAGTTCTAATCAGATACAAACACTAAAAAATTTATTCCGGACGATCGAACCGTTGGAATCGCTTGAAATTTGAACATGTGGTAGCGAACGGCGAGATAGGACTGCTGAAAAAAATTCAGTTTGATCGAACGGTCGGATTTCTAAAAATGCTCTGATACCATTCTGTAACACCCCATATGTCCGGGGAGAGCGAACGGAGCGCTACTCATCGATAAAACTAAATCAAATCCACAATATAACAAGGTATAGAGCATCTAAATCCCACAATAGAAAAGAAACCACTAATCTCAAATCTATTAAAATATATACCATGTCTCCCGAATAAAGTACGACAACTAAAATAAATCTCTAATGCTATATACGTCAAAAAATAAATGAATACAAGTCTTCTCTTCTTGTATTAAAATTCTTCCCAAAATAATCCTCGCTATAAATCATCCCAATCAAATCCAAAGCGCCCAAAAATCCGCGCTAACCTGCCACTAAAAGAAAATATGGGGAAGTACACAATACAACAGGAATATGCTCAACAAAGATGTTAGCGATGAACAAAGCGCAACAATATGACTACGAATACTCAAATAAAATAATGCAAATCGCAATAGCATTTTATCAATAAATTTCTCAACAACACATTAACCGGAGTCACCAGGTCTCACCATACCGCGCCATACTTTATCAAGTAGCCGAAAAAGTAGTCTTGGCGGGTGCCCAACATCAGTGCCATATTAAAATCTCATGACAGCGTGCTCAAAACAACATGAATAATACCTCATGAATGAAAATAATTCCAACAATCATTTTTCCAGATTTCCAAGAATTTAACAATTCAAAATATGAGTTCAATTAACAAGAATTCAACGGACTAAACACTCGCGAGATTTAGGAGCATATTGTGTAAAACCCCATACCTTAAACCACCAAAAAGAACCAACATGAATCATCACATAATTTCAGCCTCAAAATCTAATCACACCATCCCGTTCTTCTCGCGAAAATAATCAAATCTCGTTCTAGCCCAAACTGGAGAAAACACCAAATAAGCCTTATAATCTAAGGTTGAAATCTTGAATAAGTTTGGGGCTATGGTTTGTATATGAAAGGGAGTAATTTTGGAGAGGTCTTCTGATTGAAAAGTTTGAGAAAAAGTGATTTGAAAAAATCCACGAATTTGTTTATATATAAATGATTAAGTGTTTGATTAAGAAAAGAGTTGTAATCAGATACAAACACTAAAAAATTTATTCCGGACGATCGGAACGTTGGAATCGCTTGAAATTTTAACATATTGTAGCGAACGGCGAGACAGGACTGCTGACAAAAATTCAGCTTGATCGAACGGTCGGATTTCTAAAAATGCTCTGATACCATTCTGTAACACCCCGCCCGCCCGGGGAGAGCGAACGGAGCGCTACTCATCAATAAAACTAAATCAAATCCACTATATAACAAGGTATAGAGCATCTAAATCCCACAATAGAGAAGAAACCACTAATCTCAAATCTCTTAAAATAAATACCAAGTCTCCCGAATAAAGTACAACAACTAAAATAAATCTCTAATGCTATATACGTCAAAAAATAAATGAATACAAGTTTTCTCTTCTTGTATTAAAATTTTTCCCAAAATAATCCTCGCTATAAATCATCCCAATCAAATCCAAAGCGCCCAAAAATCCGCCCTAACCTGCCACTAAAAGAAAATATGGGGAAGTACACAATACAACATGAATATGCTCAACAAAGATGTTAGCGATGAACAAAGCGCAACAATACGACTACGAATACTCAAATAAAATAATGCAAATCTCAATAGCATTTTATCAATAAATTTCTCAACAACACATTAACCGGTGTCACCAGGCCTCACCATACCGCGCCATACTTTATCAAGTAGCCGGAAAAGGAGTCTTAGCGGGTGCCCAACATCAGTGCCATATTAAAATCTCATGACAGCGTGCTCAAAACAACATGAATAATACCTCATGAATGAAAATAATTCCAACAATTATTTTTCCAAATTTCCAAGAATTTAAAAATTCAAAATATGAGTTCAATTAACTAGAATTCGACGGAATAAACACTCGCGAGATTTAGGAGCATATTGTGTAAAATCCCATACCTTAAACCACCAAAAAGAACCAACATGAATCATCACATAATTTCAGCCTCAAAATCTAATCTCACCATCCCGTTCTTCTCGCGAAAATAATCAAATCTCATTCTAGCCCAAACTGGAGAAAACACCAAATAAGCCATATAATCTAAGGTTGAAATCTTGAATAAGTTTGGGGCTATGGTTTGTATATGAAAGGGAGTAATTTTGGAGAGGTCTTCTGATTGAAAAGTTTGAGAAAAAGTGATTTGAAAAGCCAAGCCACGAATTTGCTGATATATAAATGATTAAGTGTTTGATTAAGAAAAGAGTTCTAATCAGATACAAACACTAAAAAATTTATTCCGGACGATCGAACCGTTGGAATCGCTTGAAATTTAAACATGTGGTAGCGAACGGAGAGACAGGACTGTTGAAAAAAATTCAGTTTGATCGAACGGTTGGATTTTTAAAAATGCTCTGATACCATTCTGTCACACCCCATATGTCCGGGGAGAGCGAACGGAGCGCTACTCATCGATAAAACTAAATCAAATCCACAATATAACAAGGTATAGAGCATCTAAATCCCACAATAGAAAAGAAACCACTAATCTCAAATCTATTAAAATATATACCATGTCTCCCGAATAAAGTACGACAACTAAAATAAATCTCTAATGCTATATACGTCAAAAAATAAATGAATACAAGTCTTCTCTTCTTGTATTAAAATTCTTCCCAAAATAATCCTCGCTATAAATCATCCCAATCAAATCCAAAGAGCCCAAAAATCCGCGCTAACCTGCCAGTAAAAGAAAATATGGGGAAGTACACAATACAACAGGAATATGCTCAACAAAGATGTTAGCGATGAACAAAGCGCAACAATACGACTACGAATACTCAAATAAAATAATGCAAATCTCAATAGCATTTTATCAATAAATTTCTCAACAACACATTAACCGGAGTCACCAGGCCTCACCATACCGCGCCATACTTAATCAAGTAGCCGGAAAAGGAGTCTTGGCGGGTGCCCAACATCAGTGCCATATTAAAATCTCATGACAGCGTGCTCAAAACAACATGAATAATATTTCATTAATGAAAATAATTCCAATAATTATTTTTCCAGATTTCCAAGAATTTAACAATTCAAAATATGAGTTCAATTAACAAGAGTTCAACGGAATAAACACTGGCGAGATTTAGGAGCATATTGTGTAAAACCCCATACCTTAAACCACCAAAAAGAACCAACATGAATCGTCACAGAATTTCAGCCTCAAAATCGGATCACACCATCCCGTTCTTCTCGCGAAAATAATCAAATCTCGTTCTAGCCCAAACTGGAGAAAACACCAAATAAGCCTTATAATCTAAGGTTGAAATCTTGAATAAGTTTGGGGCTATGGTTTGTGTATGAAAGGGATTAATTTTGGAGAGGTATTCTGATTGAAAAGTTTGAGAAAAAGTGATTTGAAAAGCCAAGCCACGAATTTGTAGATATATAAATAATTAGGTGTTTGATTAAGAAAAGAGTTCTAATCAGATACAAACACTAAAAATTTTATTTCGGACGATCGGACCGTTGGAAACGCTTGAAATTTTAGGATTTGTAGCGAACGGCAAGACAGGACTGCTGACAAAAATTCAGCTTGATCGAACGGTCGGATTTCTAAAAATGCTCTGATACCATTCTGTAACACCCCATATGTCCGGGGAGAGCGAACGGAGCGCTACTCATCGATAAAACTAAATCAAATCCAGAATATAACATGGTATAGAGCATCTAAATCCCACAATAGAAAAGAAACCACTAATCTCAAATCTCTTAAAATAAATACCAAGTCTCCCGAATAAAGTACAACAACTAAAATAAATCTCTAATGCTATATACGTCAAAAAATAAATGAATACAAGTCTTCTCTTCTTGTATTAAAATTCTTCCCAAAATAATCCTCGCTATAAATCATCCCAATCAAATCCAAAGAGCCCAAAAATCTGCGTTAACCTGCCACAAAAAGAAAATATGGGGTAGTACACAATACAACAGGAATATGCTCAACAAAGATGTTAGCGATGAACAAAGCGCAACAATACGACTACGAATACTCAAATAAAATAATGCAAATCTCAATAGCATTTTTTCAATAAATTTCTCAACAACACATTAACCGGAGTCACCAGGCCTCACCATACCGCGCCATACTTTATCAAGTACCGGAAAAGGAGTCTTGGCGGGTCCCTAACATCAGTGCCATATTAAAATCTCATGAGAGTGTGCTCAAAATAACATGAATAATACCTCATGAATGAAAATAATTCCAACAATTATTTTTCCAGATTTTCAAGAATTTAACAATTCAAAATATGATTTCAATTAACAAGAATTCAACGGAATAAACACTCTCGAGATTTAGGAGCATATTGTGTAAAACCCCATACCTTAAACCACCAAAAAGAACCAACATGAATCATCACATAATTTCAGCTTCAAAATCTAATCACACCATCCCGTTCTTCTCGCGAAAATAATCAAATCTCGTTCTGGCCCAAACTGGAGAAAACACCAAATAAGCATTATAATCTATGGTTGAAATCTTGAATAAGTTTGGGGCTATGGTTTGTATATGAAAGGGAGTAATTTTGGAGAGGTCTTCTGATTGAAAAGTTTGAGAAAAAGTGATTTGAAAAAAGCCACGAATTTATTTATATATAAATGATTAAGTGTTTAATTAAGAAAAGAGTTGTAATCATATGCAAACACTAAATATTTTATTCCGGACGATCGGACCGTTGGAATCGTTTGAAATTCTAACATGTTGTAGCGAACGGAGAGACAGGACTGCTGACAAAAATTCAGCTTAATCGAACGGTCAGATGTCTAAAAATGTTCTGATACCATTCTGTACCACCCCATATGTCCGGGGAGAGCGAACGGAGCGCTACTCATCGATAAAGCTAAATCAAATCCACAATATAACAAGGTATAGAACATCTAAATCCCACAATAGAAAAGAAACCACTAATCTCAGATCTCTTAAAATAAATACCAAGTCTCCCGAATAAAGTACAACAACTAAAATAAATCTCTAATGCTATATACGTCAAAAATTAAATGAATACAAGTCTTCTCTTCATGTATTAAAATTCTTCCCAAAATAATCATCGATATAAATCATCCCAATCAAATCCAAAGCGCCCAAAAATCCGCGCTAACCTGCCACTAAAAGAAAATATGGGGAAGTACACAATAGAACAGGAATATGCTCAACAAAGATGTTAGCGATGAACAAATCGCAACAATACGACTACGAATACTCAAATAAAATAATGCAAATCTCAATAGCATTTTATCAATAAATTTCTCAACAACACATTAACCGGAGCCACCAGGCCTCACCATACCGCGCCGTACTTTATCAAGTAGCCGGAAAACGAGTCTTGGCGGGTGTCCAACATCAGTGCCATATTAAAATCTCATGACAGCGTGCTCAAAACAACTTGAATAATACCTCATGAATGAAAATAATTCCAACAATTATTTTTCCAGATTTCCAAGAATTTAACAATTCAAAATATGAGTTCAATTAACAAGAATTCAACGGAATAAACACTCGCAAGATTTAGGAGCATATTGTGTAAAACCCCATACCTTAAACCACCAAAAAGAACCAACATGAATCATCACATAATTTCAGCCTCAAAATCTAATCACACCATTTCGTTCTTCTCGCGAAAATAATCAAATCTCGTTCTAGCCTAAACTGGAGAAAACACCAAATAAGCCTTATAATCTAAGGTTGAAATCTTGAATAAGTTTGGGGCTATGGTTTGTATATGAAAGGGAGTAATTTTGGAGAGGTCTTCTGATTGAAAAGTTTGAGAAAAACTGATTTGAAAAAAGCCACGAATTTGTTTATATATAAATGATTAAGTGTTTAATTAAGAAAAGAGTTGTAATCAGATACAAACACTAAAAATTTTATTCCGGACGATCGGACCGTTGTAATTGCTTAAAATTTTAACATATTTTACCGAACGGTGAGACAGGACTACTGACAAAAATTCAGCTTGATCGAACGGTCGGATTTCTAAAAATGCTCTGATACCATTCTGTAACACCCCGCCCGCCTGGGGAGAGCGAACGGAGCGCTACTCATCGATAAAACTAAATCAAATCCACAATATAACAAGGTATAGAGCATCTAAATCCCACAATAGAAAAGAAACCACTAATCTCAAATCTCTTAAAATAAATACCAAGTCTCCCGAATAAAGTACAACAACTAAAATAAATCTCTAGTGCTATATACGTCAAAAAATAAATGAATACAAGTCTTCTCTTTTTGTATTAAAATTCTTCCCAAAATAATCCTCGCTATAAATCATCCCAATCAAATCCAAAGCGCCCAAAAATCCGCACAAACCTGCCACTAAAAGAAAATATGGGGAAGTATACAATACAACAGGAATATGCTCAACAAAGATGTTAGCGATGAACAAAGCGCAACAATACGACTACGAATACTCAAATAAAATAATGCAAATCTCAATAGCATTTTATCAATAAATTTCTCAACAACACATTAACCGGAGTCACCAGGCCTCACCATACCGCGCCATACTTTATCAAGTAACCGGAAAAGGAATCTTGGCGGGTGTCCAACATCAGTGCCATATTAAAATCTCATGACAGCGTGCTCAAAACAACATGAATAATACCTCATGAATGAAAGAATTCCAACAATTATTTTTCCAGATTTCCAAGAATTTAACAATTCAAAATATGAGTTCAATTAACAAGAATTCAACGGAATAAACACTCACGAGATTTAGGAGCATATTGTGTAAAACCCCATACCTTAAATCACCAAAAAGAACCAACATGAATCATCACATAATTTCAGCCTCAAAATCTAATCACACCATCCCGTTCTTCTCGCGAAAATAAACAAATCTCGTTCTAGCCTAAGCTGGAGAAAACACCAAATAAGCCTTATAATCTAAGGTTGAGATCTTGAATAAGTTTGGGGATATGGTTTGTATATGAAAGGGAGTAATTTTGGAGAGGTCTTCTGATTGAAAAGTTTGAGAAAAAGTGATTTGAAAAGCCAAGCCACGAATTTGTTGATATATAAAGGATTAAGTGTTTGATTAAGAAAAGAGTTCTAATCAGATACAAACACTAAAAATTTTATTTCGGACGATCGGACCGTTGGATTCGCTTGAAATTTTAACACATTGTAGCAAACGGCGAGACAGGACTGCTGACAAAAATTCAGCTTAATCGAACGGTCAGATGTCTAAAAATGCTCTGATACCATTCTATAACACCCCATATGTCCGGGGAGAGCGAACGGAGCGCTACTCATCGATAAAACTAAATCAAATCCACAATATAACAAGGTATAGAGCATCTAAATTCTACAATAGAAAAGAAACCACTAATCTCAAATCTTTTAAAATAAATACCAAGTATCCCGAATAAAGTGCAACAACTAAAATAAATCTCTAATGCTATATACGTCAAAAAATAAATGAAAACAAGTATTATCTTCTTGTATTAAAATTTTTCCCAAAATAATCCTCGCTATAAATCATCCCAATCAAATCCAAAGCGCCCAAAAATCCGTGCTAACCTGCCACTAAAAGAAAATATGGGGAAGTACACAATACAACAGGAATATGCTCAACAAAGATGTTAGCGATGAACAAAGCGCAACAATACGACTACGAAGACTCAAATAAAATAATGAAAATCTCAATAGCATTTTATCCATAAATTTCTCAACAACACATTAACCGGAGTCACCAGGCCTCACCATATCGCGTCATACTTTATCAAGTAGCCGAAAAAGGAGTCTTGGCGGGTGCCCAACATCAGTGCCATATTAAAATCTCATGACAGCGTGCTCAAAACAACATGAATAATACCTCATGAATGAAAATAATTCCAACAATTATTTTTCCAGATTTCCAAGAATTTAAAAATTCAAAATATGAGTTCAATTAACAAGAATTCGACGGAATAAACACTCGCGAGATTTAGGAGCATATTGTGTAAAATCGCATACCTTAAACAACCAAAAAGAACCAACATGAATCATCACATAATTTCAGCCTCAAAATCTAATCACACCATCCTGTTCTTCTCGCGAAAATAATCAAATCTCGTTCTAGCCCAAACTGGAGAAAACACCAAATAAGCCTTATAATCTAAGGTTGAAATCTTGAATAAGTTTGGGGCTATGTTTTGTATATGAAAGCGAGTAATTTTGGAGAGGTCTTCTGATTGAAAAGTTTGAGAAAAATTGATTTGAAAAGCCAAGCCACGTATTTGTTGATATATAAATGATTAAGTGTTTGATTAAGAAAAGAGTTCTAATTAGATAAAAACACTAAAAATTTTATTTCGGACGATCGGACCGTTGGAATCGCTTGAAATTTTAACATAATATAGCGAACGGCGCGACAGGACTGCTGACAAAAATTCAGCTTGATCGAACGGTCGGATTTCTAAAAATGCTCTGATACCATTCTGTAACACCCCATATGTCCGGGGAGAGCAAACGGAGCGCTACTCATCGATAAAACTAAATCAAATCCACAATATAACAAGGTATAGAGCATCTAAATTCCACAATAGAAAAGAAACCACTAATCTCAAATCTCTTAAAATAAATACCAAGTATCCCGAATAAAGTACAACAACTACAATAAATCTCTAATGCTATATACGTCAAAAAATAAATGAATACAAGTATTCTCTTCTTGTATTAAAATTATTCCCAAAATAATCCTCGCTATAAATCATCCCTATCAAATCCAAAGCGCCCAAAAATCCGCGCTAACCTGTCACTAAAAGAAAATATGGGGAAGTACACAATACAACAGGAATATGCTCAACAAAGATGTTAGCGATGAACAAAGCGCAACAATACGACTACGAATACTCAAATAAAATAATGCAAATCTCAATAGCATTTTATCAATAAATTTCGCAACAACACATTCACCGGAGTCACCAGGCCTCACCATACCGCGCCATACTTTATCAAGTAGCCGGAAAAGGAGTCTTGGCGGGTGCCCAACATCAGTGCCATATTAAAATCTCTTGACAGCGTGCTCAAAACAACATGAATAATACTTCTTGAATGAAAATAATTCCAACAATTATTTTTCCAGATTTCCAAGAATTTAACAATTCAAAATATGAGTTCAATTAAAAATCTTTGAACGGAATAAACACTCGCGAGATTTAGGAGCATATTGTGTAAAACCCTATACCTTAAACCACCAAAAAGAACCAACATGAATCATCATATAATTTCAGCCTCAAAATCTAATCACACCGTCCCGTTCTTCTCGCGAAAATAATCAAATTTCGTTCTAGCCCAAACTGGAGAAAACACCAAATAAGCCTTATAATCTAATGTTGAAATCTTGAATAAGTTTGGGCCTATGGTTTGTATTTGAAAGCGAGTAATTTTGGAGAGGTCTTCTGATTGAAAAGTTTGAGAAAAAGTGATTTGAAAAGCCAAGCCACGAATTTGTTGATATATAAATGATTAAGTGTTTGATTAAGAAAAGAGTTCTAATCAGATACAAACTCTAAAAAATTTATTTCGGACGATCGGACCGTTGGAATCGCTTAAAAATTTAACATGTCGTAGCGAACGGCGAGACAGGACTGCTAACAAAAATTCAGGTTGATCGAACGGTTGAATTTTTAAAAATGCTCTGATACCATTCTGTAACACCCCATATGTCCGGGGAGAGCGCTACTCATCGATAAAACTAAATCAAATCCACAATATAACAAGGTATAGAGCACCTAAATCCCACAATAGAAAAGAAACCACTAATTTCAAATCTATTAAAATAAATACCAAGTCTCCCGAATAAAGTACAACAACTAAAATAAATCTCTAATGCTATATACGTAAAAAAAAAAAATGAATACAAGTCTTCTCTTCTTGTATTAAAATTCTTCCCAAAATAATCCTTGCTATAAATCATCCCAATCAAATCCAAAGCGCCCAAAAATCCGCGCTAACCTGCCACTAAAAGAAAATATGGGGAAGTACACAATACAACAGGAATATGCTCAACAAAGATGTTAGCGATGAACAAAGTGCAACAATACGACTACGAATAATCAAAGAAAATAATGCAAATATCAATAGCATTTTATCAATAAATTTCTCAACAAGACATTAACCGGAGTCACCAGGCCTCACCATACCGCGCCATAATTTATCAAGTAGCCGGAAAAGGAGTCTTGGCGGGTGCCCAACATCAGTGCCATATTAAAATCTCATGACAGCGTTCTCAAAACAACATGAATAATACCTCATGAATGAAAATAATTCCAACAATTATTTTTCCAGATTTCCAAAAATTTAACAATTCAAAATATGAGTTCAATTATCAAGAATTCAACGGAATAAACACTCGCGAGATTTAGGAGCATATTGTGTAAAACCCCATACCTTAAACCACCAAAAAGAACCAACATGAATCATCACATAATTTCATCCTCAAAATCTAATCACACCATCCCGCTCATCTCGCGAAAATAATCAAATCTCGTTCTAGCCCAAACTGGAGAAAACACCAAATAAGCCTTATAATCTAAGGTTGAAATCTTGAATAAGTTTGGGCCTATGGTTTGTATACGAAAGCGAGTAATTTTGGAGAGGTCTTATGATTGAAAAGTTTGAGAAAAAGTGATTTGAAAAGCCAAGCCACGAATTTGTTGATATATAAATGATTAAGTGTTTGATTAAGAAAAGAGTTCTAATCAGATACAAACACTAAAAATTTTATTCCGGATGATCGGACCGTTGGAATCGCTAGAAAATTTAACATGTTCTAGCGAACGGCGAGACAGGACTGCTAACAAAAATTCAGGTTCATCGAACGGTCGAATTTTTAAAAATGCTCTGATACCATTCTATAACACCCCATATGTCCGGGGAGAGCGCTACTCATCGATAAAACCAAATCAAATACACAATATAACAAGGTATAGAGTATCTAAATCCCACAATAGAAAAGAAACCACTAATCTCAAATCTCTTAAAATAAATACCAAGTCTCCCGAATAAAGTACAACAACTTAAATAAATCTCTAATGCTATATACGTCAAAAAATAAATGAATACAAGTCTTCTCTTCTTGTATTAAAATTCTTCCCAAAATAATCCTCGCTATAAATCATCCCAATCAAATCCAAAGCGCCCAAAAATCCGCGCTAACCTGCCACTAAAAGAAAATATGGGGAAGTACACAATACAACAGGAATATGCTCAACAAAGATGTTAGCGATGAACAAAGCGCAACAATACGACTACGAATAATCAAAGAAAATAATGCAAATATCAATAGCATTTTATCAATAAATTTCTCAACAAGACATTAACCGGAGTCACCAGGCCTCACCATACCGCGCCATACTTTATCAAGTAGCCGGAAAAGGAGTCTTGGCGGGTGCCCAACATCAGTGCCATATTAAAATCTCATGACAGCGTTCTCAAAACAACATGAATAATACCTCATGAATGAAAATAATTCCAACAATTATCTTTCCAGATTTCCAAGAATTTAACAATTCAAAATATGAGTTCAATTAACAAGAATTCACCGCAATAAACACTCGCGAGATTTAGGAGCATATTATGTAAAACCCCATACCTTAAACCACCAAAAAGAACCAACATGAATCATCACATAATTTCAGCCTCAAAATCTAATCACACCATCCCGTTCTTCTCGCGAAAATAATCAAATCTCGTTCTAGCCCAAACTGGAGAAAACACCGAATAAGCCTTATAATCTAAGGTTGAAATCTTGAATAAGTTTCGGGCTACGGTTTGTATATGAAAGCGAGTAATTTTGGAGAGGTCTTCTGATTGAAAAGTTTGAGAAAAAGTGATTTGAAAAAAGCCACGAATTTGTTTATATATAAATGATTAAGTGTTTGATTAAGAAAAGAGTTGTAATCAGATAAAAACACTAAAAATTTTATTCCGGACGATCGGACCATTGGAATCGCTTGAAATTTTAACATATTATAGCGAACGGCGAGACAGGACGGCTGACAAAAATTCAGCTTGATCGAACGGTCGAATTTCTAAAAATGCCCTGATACCATTCTGTAACACCCCATATGTCCGGGAAGAGAGAACGGAGCGCTACTCATCGATAAAACTAAATCAAATCCACAATATAACAAGGTATAGAGCATCTAAATCCCACATTAGAAAAGAAACCACTAATCTCAAATCTCTTAAAATAAATACCAAGTCTCCCGAATAAAGTACAACAACTAAAATAAATCTCTAATGCTATATACGTCAAAAAATAAATGAATACAAGTCTTCTCTTCTTATATTAAAATTCTTCCCAAAATAATCCTCGCTATAAATCATTCCAATCAAATCCAAAGCGCCCAAAAATCCGCGCTAACCTGCCACTAAAAGAAAATATGGGGAAGTACACAATACAACTGGAATATGCTCAACAAAGATGTTAGCGATGAACAAAGCGCAACAATACGACTACGAGTACTCAAATAAAATAATGCAAATCTCAATAGCATTTTATCAATAAATTTCTCAACTACACATTAATCGGAGTCACCAGGCCTCACCATACCGCGCCATACTTTATCAAGTAGCCGGAAAAGGAGTCTTGGCGGGTGTCCAACATCAGTGCCATATTAAAATCTCATGACAGCGTGCTCAAAACAACATGAATAATACCTCATGAATGAAAATAATTCCAACAATTATTTTTCCAGATTTCCAAAAATTTAATACTTCAAAATATAAGTTCAATTAACAAGAATTCAACGGAATAAACACTCGTGAGATTTAGGAGCATATTGTGAAAAACCCCATAACTTAAACAACCAAAAAGAACCAACATGAATCATCACATAATTTCAGCCTCAAAATCTAATCACACCATCCCGTTCTTCTCGCGAAAATAATCAAATCTCGTTCTAGCCCAAACTGGAGAAAACACCAAATAAGCCTTATAATCTAAGGTTGAAATCTTGAATAAGTTTGGGGCTATGGATTGTATATGAAAGGGAGTAATTTTGGAGAGGTCTTCTGATTGAAAAGTTTGAGAAAAAGTGATTTGAAAAGCCAAGCCACGAATTTGTTGATATATAAATGATTAAGTGTTTGATTAAGAAAAGAGTTCTAATCAGATACAAACACTAAAAATTTTATTCCGGACGATCGGACCGTTGGACTCGCTTGAAATTTTAACATGTTGTAGCGAACGGCGAGACAGGACTGCTAACAAAAATTCAGGTTGATCGAACGATCGAATTTTTAAAAATGCTCTGATACCATTCTGTAACACCCCATATGTCCGGGGAGAGCGCTACTCATCGATAAAACTAAATCAAATCCACATAATAACAAGGTATAGAGCATCTAAATCCCACAATAGAAAAGAAACCACTAATTTCAAATCTCTTAAAATAAATACCAAGTCTCCCGAATAAAGTATAACAACTAAAATAAATCTCTAATGCTATATACGTCAAAAAATAAATCAATACAAGTCTTCTCTTCTTGTATTAAAATTCTTCCCAAAATAATCCTCGCTATAAATCATCCCAATCAAATCCAAAGCGCCCAAAAATCCGCGCTAACCTGCCACTAAAAGAAAATATGGGGAAGTACACAATACAACAGGAATATGCTCAACAAGGATGTTAGCGATGAACAAAGCGCAACAATACGACTACGAATACTCAAGTATAATAATGCAAATCTCAATAGCATTTTATCAATAAATTTCTCAACAACACATTAACCGGAGTCACCAGGCCTCACCATACCGCGCCATACATTATCAAGTAGCCGGAAAACGAGTCTTGGCGGGTGTCCAACATCAGTGCCATATTAAAATCTCATGACAGAGTGCTCATAACAACTTGAATAATACCTCATGAATGAAAATAATTCCAACAATTATTTTTCCAGATTTCCAAGAATTTAACAATTCAAAATATGATTTCAATTAACAAGAATTCAACGGAGTAAACACTCGAGAGATTTAGGAGCATATTGTGTAAAATCCCATACCTTAAACCACCAAAAAGAACCAACATGAATCATCACATAATTTTAGCCTCAAAATCTAATCACACCCTCCCGTTCTTCTCGCGAAAATAATCAAATCTCGTTCTAGCCCAAACTGGAGAAAACACCAAATAAGCCTTATAATCTAAGGTTGAAATCTTGAATAAGTTTGGGGCTATGGTTTGTATATGAAAGCGTGTAATTTTGGAGAGGTCTTCTGATTGAAAAGTTTGAGAAAAAGTGATTTGAAAAGTCAAGCCACGAATTTGTTTATATATAAATGATTAAGTGATTGATTAAGAAAAGAGTTGTAATCAGATACAAACACTAAAGATTTTATTCCGGACGATCGGTACGTTGGCATCACTTGATATTTTAACATATTATAGCGAACGGCGAGACAGAACTGCTGACAAAAATTCAGCTTGATCGAACGGTCGAATTTCTAAAAATGCTCAGATACCATTCTATAACACCCCATATGTCTGGGGAGAGCGAACGGAGCGCTACTTATCGATAAAACTAAATCAAATCCACAATATAATAAGGTATAGAGCATCTAAATCCCACAATAGAAAAGAAACCACTAATCTCATATCTCTTAAAATAAATACCAAGTCTCCCGAATAAAGTACAACAACTAAAATAAATCTCTAATGTTATATACGTCAAAAAAATAATGAATACAAGTCTTCTCTTCTTGTATTAAAATTCTTCCCAAAATAATCCTCGCTATAAATCATCCCAATCAAATCCAAAGCGCCCGAAAATCCGCGCTAACCTGCCACTAAAATAAAATATGGGGAAGTACACAATACATAAGGAATATGCTTAACAAAGATGTTAGCGATGAAGAAAGCGCAACAATATGACTACGAATACTCAAATAAAATAATGCAAATCTCAATAACAATTTATCAATAAATTTCTCAACAACACATTAACCGGAGTCACCAGGCCTCACCATACCGCGCCACACTTTATCAAGTAGCCGGAAAAGGAGTCTTGGCGGGTGCCCAACATCAGTGCCATATTAAAATCTCATGACAGCGTGCTCAAAACAACATGAATAATACCTCATGAATGAAAATAATTCCAACAATTATTTTTCCAGATTTCCAAGAATTTAACAATTCAAAATATGAGTTCAATTAACAAGAATTCAACGGAATAAACACTCGCGAGATTTAGGGGCATATTGTGTAAAACCCTATACCTTAAACCACCAAAAAGAACCAACATGAATCACCACATAATTTCAACCTCAAAATCTAATCACACCATCCCGTTCTTCTCGCGAAAATAATCAAATTTCGTTCTAGCCCAAACTGGAGAAAACACCAAATAAGCCTTATAATCTAAGGTTGAAATCTTGAATAAGTTTGGGGCTATGGTTTGTATATGAAAGGGACTAATTTTGGAGAGGTCTTCTGATTGAAAAGTTTGAGAAAAAGTTATTTGAAAAGCCAAGCCACGAATTTGTTGATATATAAATGATTAAGTGTTTGATTAAGAAAAGAGTTATAATTAGATACAAACACTAAAAATTTTATCTCAGACGATCGGACCGTTGGAATCGCGTGAAATTTTAACATGTTGTAACGAACGGCGAGACAGGACTGCTGACAAAAATTCAGCTTGATCAAACTGTCGGATTTCCAAAAATGCACTGATACCATTCTGTAACACCCCATATGTCCGGGGAGAGCGAATGGAGCGCTACTCATCGATAAAACTAATTCAAATCCACAATATAACAAGGTATAGAGCATCTAAATCCCACAATAGAAAAGAAACCACTAATCTCAAATCTCTTAAAATAAATACCAAGTCTCCCGAATAAAGTACAACAACGAAAATAAATCTCTAATGCTATATACGTCAAAAAATAAATGAATACAAGTCTTCTCTTCTTGTATTAAAATTCTTCCCAAAATAATCCTCGCTATAAATCATCCCAATCAAATCCAAAGAGCCCAAAAATCCGCGCTAACCTACCACTGAAAGAAAATATGGGGAAGTACACAATACAACAGGAATATGCTCAACAAAGATGTTAGCGATGAAAAAAGCGCAACAATACGACTACGAATACTCAAATAAAATAATACAAATCTCAATAGCATTTTATCAATAAATTTCTCAACAACACATTAACCGGAGTCACCATGCCTCACCATACCGCGCCATACTTTATCAAGTAGCGGCAAAAGGAGCCTTGGCGGGTGCCCAACATCAGTGCCATATTAAAATCTCATGACAACGTGCGCAAAACAACATGAATAATACCTCATGAACGAAAATAATTCCAACAATTACTTTTCCAGAGTTCCAAGAATTTAACAATTCAAAATATGAGTTCAATTAACAAGAATTCAACGGAGTAAACACTCGCGAGATTTAGGGGCATATTGTGTAAAACCCCATACCTTAAACCACCAAAAAGAACCAACATGAATCATCACATAAATTCAGCCTCAAAATCTAATCACACCATCCCGTTCTTCTCGTGAAAATAATCAAATCTCGTTCTAGCCCAAACTGGATGAAAACACCAAATAAGCCTTATAATCTACGGTTGAAATCTTGAATAAGTTTGGGGCAATGGTTTGTATATGAAAGGGAGTAATTTTGGAGAGGTCTTCTGATTGAAAAGTTTGAGAAAAAGTGATTTGAAAAGCTAAGCCACAAATTTGTTGATATATAAATGATTAAGTGTTTGATTAAGAAAAGAGTTCTAATCAGATACAAACACTAAAAATTTTATTTCGGACGATCGGACCGTTGGAATTGCATGAAATTTTAACATGTTGTAGCGAACGGTGAGACAGGACGGCTGACAAAAATTCAGCTTGATCGAACGGTCAGATTTCTAAAAATGCCCTGATACCATTCTGTAACACTCCGCCCGCCCGGGGAGAGCAAACGGAGCGCTACTCATCGATAAAACTAAATCAAATCTACAATATAACAAGGTCTAGAGCATCTAAATCCCACAATAGAAAACAAACCACTTATCTCAAATCTCTTAAAATAAATACCAAGTCTCCCAAAGAACGTACAACAACTAAAATAAATCTCTAATGCTATATACGTCAAAAAATAAATGAATACAAGTCTTCTCTTCTTGTATTAAAATTCTTCCCAAAATAATCCTCGCTATAAATCATCCCAATCAAATCCAAAGCGCCCAAAAATCCGCGCTAACCTTCCACTAAAAGAAAATATGGGGAAGTACACAATACAGCAGGAATATGCTCAACAAAGATGTTAGCGATGAACAAAGCGCAACAATACGACTACGAATACTCAAATCAAATAATGCAAATCTCAATAGCATTTTATCAATAAATTTCTCAATAACACATTAACCGGAGTCACCAGGCCTCACCATACCGCGCCATACTTTATCAAGTAGCCAGAAAAGGAATCTTGGCGGGTGCCCAACATCAGTGCCATATTAAAATCTCATGACAGCGTGCTCAAAACAACATGAATAATACCTCATGAACGAAAATAATTCCAACAATTATTTTTCGAGATTTCCAAGAATTTAACAATTCAAAATATGAGTTCAATTAACAAGAATTCAACGGAATAAACACTCGCGAGATTTAGGAGCATATTGTGTAAAACCCCATGCATTAAACCACCAAAAAGAACCAACATGAATCATCACATAATTTCAGCCTCGAAATCTAATCACACCATCCCGTTCTTCTCGCGAAAATAATCAAATCTCGTTCTAGCCCAAACTGGAGAAAACACCAAATAAGCCTTATAATCTAAGGTTGAAATCTTGAATAAGTTTGGGGCTAGGGTTTGTATATGAAAGGGAGTAATTTTGGAGAGGTCTTCTGATTGAAAAGTTTGAGAAAAAGTGATTTGAAAAGCCAAGCTACGAATTTGTTGATATATAAATGATTAAGTGTTTGATTAAGAAAAGTGTTCTAATCAGATATAAACACTAAAAAATTTATATCGGACGATCGGACCGTTGGAATCGCTGGAATTTTTAGTATCTTTTAGCGAACGGCGAGACAGGACTGCTGACAAAAATTCAGCTTAATCGAACGGTCGGATTTCTAAAATTGCTCTGATACCATTCAGTAACACCCCGCCCGCCCGGGGAGAGCGAACGGAGCGCTACTCATCGATAAAACTAATTCAAATCCACAATATACCAAGGTATAGAGCATCTAAATCCCACAATAGAAAAGAAACCACTAATCTCAAATCTCTTAAAATAAATACCAAGTCTCCCGAATAAAGTACAACAACTAAAATAAATCTCTAATGCTATATACGTCAAAAAATAAATGAATACAAGTCTTCTCTTCTTGTATTAAAATTCTTCCCAAAATAATCCTCGCTATAAATCATCCCAATCAAATCCAAAGAGCCCAAAAATCCGCGCTAACCTACCACTAAAAGAAAATATGGGGAAGTACACAATACAACAGGAATATGCTCAACAAAGATGTTAGCGATGAACAAAGCGCAATAATACGACTACGAATACTCAAATAAAATAATACAAATCTCAATTGCATTTTATCAATAAATTTCTCAACAACGCATTAACCGGAGTCACCAAGGCCTCACCATACCGCGCCATACTTTATCAAGTAGCGGGAAAATGAGTATTGGCGGGTGCCCAACATTAGTGCCATATTAAAACCTCATGACAGCGTGCGCAAAACAACATGAATAATACCTCATGAACGAAAATAATTCCAACAATTATTTTTCCAGAGTTCCAAGAATTTAACAATTCAAAATATGAGTTCAATTAACAAGAATTCAACGGAGTAAACACTCGCGAGATTTAGGGGCATATTGTGTAAAACCCCATACCTTAAACCACCAAAAAGAACCAACATGAATCATCACATAATTTCTGCCTCAAAATCTAATCACACCATCCCGTTCTTCTCGCGAATATAATCAAATCTCGTTCTAGCCCAAACTGGATGAAAACACCAAATAAGCCTTATAATCTAAGGTTGAAATCTTGAATAAGTTTGGGGCAATGGTTTGTATATGAAAGGGTGTAATTTTGGAGAGGTCTTCTGATTGAAAAGTTTGAGAAAAAGTGATTTGAAAAGCCAAGCCACGAATTTGTTGATATATAAATGATTAAGTGTTTGATTAAGAAAAGAGTTCTAATCAGATACAAACACTAAAAATTTTATTCCGGACGATCGGACCGTTGGAATCACTTGAATATGTAGTATTTTGTAGAGAACGGCGAGACAGGACTGCTGACAAAAATTCAGCTTGATCGAACGGTCGGATTTCTAAAAATGCTCTGATACCATTCTGTAACACTCCGCCCGCCCGGGGAGAGCGAACGGAGCGCTACTCATCGATAAAACTAAATCAAATCCACAATATAACAACGTATAGAGCATCTAAATCCCACAATAGAAAAGAAACCACTAATCTCAAATCTCTTAAAATAAATACCAAGTCTCCCAAAGAACGTACAACAACTAAAATAAATCTCTAATGCTATATACGTCAAAAAATAAATGAATACAAGTCTTCTCTTCTTGTATTAAAGTTCTTCCCAAAATAATCCTCGCTATAAATCATCCCACTCAAATCCAAAGCGCCCAAAAATCCGCGCTAACCTTCCACTAAAAGAAAATATGGGGAAGTACACAATACAGCAGGAATATGCTCAACAAAGATGTTAGCGATGAACAAAGCGCAACAATACGACTACGAATACTCAAATAAAATAATGCAAATCTCAATAGCATTTTATCAATAAATTTCTCAACAACACATTAACCGGAGTCACCAGGCCTCACCATACCGCGCCATACTTTATCAAGTAGCCAGAAAAGGAGTCTTAGCGGGTGCCCAACATCAGTGCCATATTAAAATCTCATGACAGCGTGCTCAAAACAACATGAATAATACCTCATGAACGAAAATAATTCCAACAATTATTTTTCGAGATTTCCAAGAATTTAACAATTCAAAATATGAGTTCAATTAACAAGAATTCAACGGAATAAACACTCGCGAGATTTAGGAGCATATTGTGTAAAACCCCATGCCTTAAACCACCAAAAAGAATCAACATGAATCATCACATAATTTCAGCCTCAAAATCTAATCACACCATCCCGTTCTTCTCGCGAAAATAATCAAATCTCGTTCTAGCCCAAACTGGAGAAAACACCAAATAAGCCTTATAATCTAAGGTTGAAATCTTGAATAAGTTTGGGGCTATGGTTTGTATATGAAAGGGAGTAATTTTGGAGAGGTCTTCTGATTGAAAAGTTTGAGAAAAAGTGATTTGAAAAGCCAAGCTACGAATTTGTTGATATATAAATGATTAAGTGTTTGATTAAGAAAAGTGTTCTAATCAGATATAAACACTAAAAAATTTATTCCGGACGATTGGAGCATTGGAACCGCTTGAATTTTTAGTATCTTGTAGCGAACGGCGAGACAGGACTGCTGACAAAAATTCAGCTTAATCGAAAGGTCGGATTTCTAAAATTGCTCTGATACCATTCAGTAACACCCCGCCCGCCCGGGGAGAGCGAACGGAGCGCTACTCGTCGATAAAACTAAATCAAATCCACAATATAACAAGGTATAGAGCATCTAAATCCCACAATAGAAAAGAAACCACTAATCTCAAATCTCTTAAAATAAATACCAAGTCTCCCAAAGAACGTACAACAACTAAAATAAATCTCTAATGCTATATACGTCAAAAAATAAATGAATACAAGTCTTCTCTTCTTGTATTAAAATTCTTCCCAAAATAATCCTCGCTATAAATCATCCCAATCAAATCCAAAGCGCCCAAAAATCCGCGCTAACCTGCCACTACAAGAAAATATACGGAAGTACACAATACAACAGGAATATGCTCAACAAAGATGTTAGCGATGAACAAAGCGCAACAATACGACTACGAATACTCAAATAAAATAATACAAATCTCAATAGCATTTTATCAATAAATTTCTCAACAACACATTAACCGGAGTCCCCAGGCCTCACCATACCGCGCCATGCTTTATCAAGTAGCCGGAAAAGGAGTCTTGGCGGGTGTCCAACATGAGTGCCATATTAAAATCTCATGACAGCGTGCTCAAAATAACATGAATAATACCTCATGAATGAAAATAATTCCAACAATTATTTTTCCAGATTTCCAAGAATTTAACAATTCAAAATAAGAGTTTAATTAACAAGAATTCAACGGAATAAACACTCGCGAGATTTAGGTGCATATTGTGTAAAACCCCATACCTTAAACCACCAAAAAGAACCAACATGAATCATCACATAATTTTAGCCTCAAAATCTAATCAAACCATCCCGTTCTTCTCGCGAAAATAATCAAATCTCGTTCTAGCCCAAACTGGAGAAAACACCAAATAAGCCTTATAATCTAAGGTTGAAATCTTGAATAAGTTTGGGGCTATGGTTTGTATATGAAAGGGAGTAATTTTGGAGAGGTCTTCTGATTGAAAAGTTTGAGAAAAAGTGATTTGAAAAGCCAAGCCACGAAATTGTTGATATATAAATGATTAAGTGTTTGATTAAGAAAAGAGTTCTAATCAGATACAAACACTAAAAATTTTATTCCGGACGATCGGACCGTTGGAATCGCTTGAAATTTTATCATCTTGTAGCGAACGGTGAGACAGGACTGCTGACAAAAATTCAGCTTGATCGAACGGTTGGATTTCTAAAAATGCTCTGATACCATTCTGTAACACCCCGCCCGCCCGGGGAGAGCGAACGGAGCGCTACTCATCGATAAAACTAAATCAAATCCACAATATAACAAGGTCTAGAGCATCTAAATCCCACAATAGAAAACAAACCACTTATCTCAAATCTCTTAAAATAAATACCAAGTCTCCCAAAGAACGTACAACAACTAAAATAAATATCTAATGCTATATACGTCAAAAAATAAATGAATACAAGTCTTCTCTTCTTGTATTAAAATTCTTCCCAAAATAATCCTCGCTATAAATCATCCCAATCAAATCCAAAGCGCCCAAAAATCCGCGCTAACCTTCCACTAAAAGAAAATATGGGGAAGTACACAATACAGCAGGAATATGCTCAACAAAGATGTTAGCGATGAACAAAGCGCAACAATACGACTACGAATACTCAAATCAAATAATGCAAATCTCAATAGCATTTTATCAATAAATTTCTCAAAAACACATTAACCGGAGTCACCAGGCCTCACCATACCGCGCCATACTTTATCAAGTAGCCAGAAAAGGAATCTTGGCGGGTGCCCAACATCAGTGCCATATTAAAATCTCATGACAGCGTGCTCAAAACAACATGAATAATACCTCATGAACGAAAATAATTCCAACAATTATTTTTCGAGATTTCCAAGAATTTAACAATTCAAAATATGAGTTCAATTAACAAGAATTCAACGGAATAAACACTCGCGAGATTTAGGAGCATATTGTGTAAAACCCCATGCCTTAAACCACCAAAAAGAACCAACATGAATCATCACATAATTTCAGCCTCAAAATCTAATCACACCATCCCGTTCTTCTCGCGAAAATAATCAAATCTCGTTCTAGCCCAAACTGGAGAAAACACCAAATAAGCCTTATAATCTAAGGTTGAAATCTTTAATAAGTTTAGGGCTATGGTTTGTATATGAAATGGAGTAACTTTGGAGTGGTCTTCTGATTGAAAAGTTTGAGAAAAAGTGATTTGAAAAGCCAAGCTACGAATTTGTTGATATAGAAATGATTAAGTGTTTGATTAAGAAAAGTGTTCTAATCAGATACAAACGCTAAAAAATTTATTCCGAACGATCGGACCGTTGGAATTGCTTAAATTTTTAGTATCTTGTAGCGAACGGCGAGACAGGACTGCTGACAAAAATTCAGCTTAATCGAACGGTCAGATTTTTAAAATTGCTCTGATACCATTCAGTAACACCCCGCCCGCCCGGGGAGAGCGAACGGAGCGCTACTCATCGATAAAACCAAATCAAATCCACAATATAACAAGGTATACAGCATCTAAATCCCACAATAGAAAAGAAACCACTAATCTCAAATCTCTTAAAATAAATACCAAGTCTCCCGAATAAAGTACAACAACTAAAATAAATCTCTAATGCTATATACGTCAAAAACTAAATGAATACAAGTCTTCTCTTCTTGTATTAAAATTCTTCCCAAAATAATCCTCTCTATAAATCATCCCAATCAAATCCAAAGCGCCCAAAAATCCGCGCTAACTTGCCACTAAAAGAAAATATGGGGAAGTACACAATACAACATGAATATGCTCAACAAAGATGTTAGCGATGAACAAAGCGCAACAATACGACTACGAATACTCAAATAAAATAATGCAAATATCAATAGCATTTTATCAATAAATTTCTCAACAAGACATTAACCGGAGTCACCAGGCCACACCATACCGCGCCATACTTTATAAAGTAGCCAGAAAAGGAGTCTTGGCGGGTGCCCAACATTAGTGCCATATTAAAATCTCATGACAGCGTGCTCAAAACAACATGAATAATACCTCATGAACGAAAATAATTCCAACAATTATTTTTCGAGATTTCCAAGAATTTAACAATTCAAAATATGAGTTCAATTAACAAGAATTCAACGGAATAAACACTCGCGAGATTTAGGAGCATATTGTGTAAAACCCCATGCCTTAAACCACCAAAAAGAACCAACATGAATCATCACATAATTTCAGCCTCAAAATCTAATCACACCATCCCGTTCTTCTCGCGAAAATAATCAAATCTCGTTCTAGCCCAAACTGGAGAAAACACCAAATAAGCCTTATAATCTAAGGTTGAAATCTTTAATAAGTTTAGGGCTATGGTTTGTATATGAAATGGAGTAACTTTGGAGAGGTCTTCTGATTGAAAAGTTTGAGAAAAAGTGATTTGAAAAGCCAAGCTACGAATTTGTTGATATAGAAATGATTAAGTGTTTGATTAAGAAAAGTGTTCTAATCAGATACAAACGCTAAAAAATTTATTCCGAACGATCGGACCGTTGGAATTGCTTAAATTTTTAGTATCTTGTAGCGAACGGCGAGACAGGACTGCTGACAAAAATTCAGCTTAATCGAACGGTCGGATTTTTAAAATTGCTCTGATACCATTCAGTAACACCCCGCCCGCCCGGGGAGAGCGAACGGAGCGCTACTCATCGATAAAACCAAATCAAATCCACAATATAACAAGGTATAGAGCATCTAAATCCCACAATAGAAAAGAAACCACTAATCTCAAATCTCTTAAAATAAATGCCAAGTCTCCCGAATAAAGTACAACAACTAAAATAAATCTCTAATGCTATATACGTCAAAAACTAAATGAATACAAGTCTTCTCTTCTTGTATTAAAATTCTTCCCAAAATAATCCTCGCTATAAATCATCCCAATCAAATCCAAAGCGCCCAAAAATCCGCGCTAACTTGCCACTAAAAGAAAATATGGGGAAGTACACAATACAACATGAATATGCTCAACAAAGATGTTAGCGATGAACAAAGCGCAACAATACGACTACGAATACTCAAATAAAATAATGCAAATCTCAATAGAATTTTATCAATAAATTTCTCAACAACACATTAACCGGAGTCCCCAGGCCTCACCATACCGCGCCATGCTTTATCAAGTAGCCGGAAAAGGAGTCTTGGCGGGTGCCCAACATCAGTGCCATATTAAAATCTCATGACAGCGTGCTCAAAATAACATGAATAATACCTCATGAATGAAAATAATTCCAACAATTATTTTTCCAGATTTCCAAGAATTTAACAATTCAAAATATGAGTTTAATTAACAAGAATTCAACGGAATAAACACTCGCGAGATTTAGGTGCATATTGTGTAAAAGCCCATACCTTAAACCACCAAAAAGAACCAACATGAATCATCACATAATTTCAGCCTCAAAATCTAATCACACCATCCCGTTCTTCTCGCGAAAATAATCAAATCTCGTTCTAGCCCAAACTGGAGAAAACACCAAATAAGCCTTATAATCTAAGGTTGAAATCTTGAATAAGTTTGGGGCTATGGTTTGTATATGAAAGGGAGTAATTTTGGAGAGGTCTTCTGATTGAAAAGTTTGAGAAAAAGTGATTTGAAAAGCCAAGCCACGAATTTGTTGATATATAAATGATTAAGTGTTTCATTAAGAAAAGAGTACTAATCAGATATAAACACTAATAAATTTATTCCGGACGATAGGACCGTTGGAATCGCTTGAAATTTTATGATGTTGTAGCGAACGGTGAGACAGGACTGCTGACAAAAATTCAGCTTGATCGAACGGTCGGATTTCTAAAAATGCTCTGATACCATTCTGTAACACTCCGCCCGCCCGGGGAGAGCGAACGGAGCGCTACTCATCGACAAAACTAAATCAAATCCACAATATAACAAGGTATAGAGCATCTAAATCCCACAATAGAAAAGAAACCACTAATCTCAAATCTCTTAAAATAAATACCAAGTCTCCCAAAGAATGTACAACAACTAAAATAAATCTCTAATGCTATATACGTCAAAAAATAAATGAATACAAGTCTTCTCTTCTTGTATTAAAATTCTTCCCAAAATAATCCTCTCTATAAGTCATCCCAATCAAATCCAAAGAGCCCAAAAATCCGCGCTAACCTACCACCAAAAGAAAATATGGGGAAGTACACAATACAACAGGAATATGCTCAACAAAGATGTTAGCGATGAACAAAGCGCAACAATACGACTACGAATACTCAAATAAAATAATACAAATCACAATAGCATTTTATCAATAAATTTCTCAACAACACATTAACCGGAGTCACCAGGCCTCACCATACCGCGCCATACTTTATCAAGTAGCGGGAAAAGGAGTCTTGGCG
Organism: Sambucus nigra; assembly: GCA_949130495.1. NCBI lineage: Eukaryota > Viridiplantae > Streptophyta > Magnoliopsida > Dipsacales > Adoxaceae > Sambucus > Sambucus nigra. Next base: position 299,145,630 of record OX422207.1, on the reverse strand, counting down.
GGTGCCCAACATCAGTGCCATATTAAAATCTCATGACAGCGTGCGCAAAACAACATGAATAATAGCTCATGAACGAAAATAATTCCAACAATTATTTTTCCAGAGTTCCAAGAATTTAACAATTCAAAATATGAGTTCAATTAACAAGAATTCAACGGAGTAAACACTCGCGAGATTTAGGGGCATATTGTGTAAAACCCCATACCTAAAACCACCAAAAAGAACCAACATGAATCATCACATAATTTCAGCGTCAAAATCTAATCACACCATCCCGTTATTCTCGCGAAAATAATCAAATCTCGTTCTCGCCCAAACTGGATGAAAACACCAAATAAGCCTTATAATCCAAGGTTGAAATCTTGAATAAGTTTGGGGCAATGGTTTGTATATGAAAGGGAGTAATTTTGGAGAGGTCATCTGATTGAAAAGTTTGAGAAAAAGTGATTTGAAAAGCCAAGCCACGAATTTGTTGATATATAAATGATTAAGTGTTTGATTAAGAAAAGAGTTCTAATCAGATACAAACACTAAAAATTTTATTACGGACGATCGGACCGTTGGAATTGCTTGAAATTTTAACATGTTGTAGCGAACGGGGAGACAGGACTGCTGACAAAAATTCAGCTTGATCGAACGGTCGGATTTCTAAAAATGCTCTGATACCATTTTGTAACACTCCGCCCGCCCGGGGAGAGCGAACGGAGCGCTACTCATCGACAAAACTAAATCAAATCCACAATATAACAAGGTATAGAGCATCTAAATCCCACAATAGAAAAGAAACCACTAATCTCAAATCTCTTAAAATAAATACCAAGTCTCCCAAAGAACGTACAACAACTAAAATAAATCTCTAATGCTATATACGTCAAAAAATAAATGAATACAAGTCTTCTCTTCTTGTATTAAAATTCTTCCCAAAATAATCCTCGCTATAAATCATCCCAATCAAATCCAAAGCGCCCACAAATCTGCGCTAACCTTCCGCTAAAAGAAAATATGGGGAAGTACACAATACAGCAGGAATATGCTCAACAAAGATGTTAGCGATGAACAAAGCGCAACAATACGACTACGAATACTCAAATCAAATAATGCAAATCTCAATAGCATTTTATCAATAAATTTCTCAACAACACATTAACCGGAGTCACCAAGCCTCACCATACCGCGCCGTACTTTATCAAGTAGCGGGAAAACGAGTCTTGGCGGGTGCCCAACATCAGTGCCATATTAAAATCTCATGACAGCGTGCTCAAAACAACATGAATAATACCTCATGAACGAAAATAATTCCAACAATTATTTTTCGAGATTTCCAAGAATTTAACAATTCAAAATATGAGTTCAATTAACAAGAATTCAACGGAATAAACACTCGCCAGATTTAGGAGCATATTGTGTAAAACCCCATGCCTTAAACCACCAAAAAGAACCAACATGAATCATCACATAATTTCAGCCTCAAAATCTAATCACACCATCCCGTTCTTCTCGCGAAAATAATCAAATCTCGTTCTAACCCAAACTGGAGAAAACACCAAATAAGCCTTATAATCTAAGGTTGAAATCTTGAATAAGTTTGGGGCTATGGTTTGTATATGAAAGGGAGTAATTTTGGAGAGGTCTTGTGATTGAAAAGTTTGAGAAAAAGTGATTTGAAAAGCCAAGCTACGAATTTGTTGATATATAAATGATTAAGTGTTTGATTAAGAAAAGTGTTTTAATCAGATATAAACACTAAAAAATTTATTCCGGACGATCGGACCGTTGGAATCTCTTGAATTTTTAGTATCTTGTAGTGAACGGCGAGACAGGACTGCTGACAAAAATTCAGCTTAATCGAACGGTCGGATTTCTAAAATTGCTTAGATACCATTCAGTAACACCCCGCCCGCCCGGGGAGAGCGAACGGAGCGCTACTCATCGCTAAAACCAAATCAAATCCACAATATAACAAGGTATAGAGCATCTAAATCCCACAATAGAAAAGAAATCACAAATCTCAAATCTCTTAAAATAAATACCAAGTCTCCCAAATAAAGTACAACAACTAAAATAAATATCTAATGCTATATACGTCAAAAACTAAATGAATACAAGTCTTCTCTTCTTGTATTAAAATTCTTCCCAAAATAATCCTCGCTATAAATCATCCCAATCAAATCCAAAGCGCCCAAAAATCCGCGCTAACCTGCCACTAAAAGAAAATATGGGGAAGTACACAATAGAACAGGAATATGCTCAACAAAGATGTTAGCGATGAACAAAGCGCAACAATACGACTACGAATACTCAAATAAAATAATGCAAATCTCAATAGCATTTTATCAATAAATTTCTCAACCACACATTAACCGGAGTCCCCAGGCCTCACCATACCGCGCCATACTTTATCAAGTAGCCGGAAAAGGAGTCTTGGCGGGTGCCCAACATCAGTGCCATATTAAAATCTCATGACAGCGTGCTCAAAATAACATGAATAATACCTCATGAAGGAAAATAATTCCAACAATTATTTTTCTAGATTTCCTAGAATTTAACAATTCAAAATTTTAGTTTAATTAACAAGAATTCAACGGAATAAACACTCGCGAGATTTAGGTGCATATCGTGTAAAACCCCATACCTTAAACCACCAAAAAGAACCAACATGAATCATCACATAATTTCAGCCTCAAAATCTAATCACACCATCCCGTTCTTCTCGCGAAAATAATCAAATCTCGTTCTAGCCCAAACTGGAGAAAACACCAAATAAGCCTTATAATCTAAGGTTGAAATCTTGAATAAGTTTGGGGCTATGGTTTGTATATGAAAGGGAGTAATTTTGGAGAGGTCTTCTGATTGAAAAGTTTGAGAAAAAGTGATTTGAAAAGCCAAGCCACAAATTTGTTGATATATAAATGATTAAGTGTTTGATTAAGAAAAGAGTTCTAATCAGATACAAACACTAAAAATTTTATTCCGGACGATCGGACCGTTGGAATCGTTTGAAATTTTAACATGTTGTAGCGAACGGTGAGACAGGACTGCTGACGAAAATTCAGCTTGATCGAACGGTCGGATTTCTAAAAATGCTCTGATACCATTCTGTAACACCCCGACCGCCCGGGGAGAGCGAACGGAGCGCTACTCATCGATAAAACTAAACCAAATCCACAATATAACAAGGTATAGAGCATCTAAATCCCACAATAGAAAAGAAACCACTAATCTCAAATCTCTTAAAATAAATACCAAGTCTCCCAAATAACGTACAACAACTAAAATAAATCTCTAATGCTATATACGTCAAAAAATAAATGAATACAAGTCTTCTCTTCTTGTATTAAAATTCTTCCCAAAATAATCCTCGCTATAAATCATCCCAATCAAATCCAAAGCGCCCAAAAATATGCGCTAACCTTCCACTAAAAGAAAATATGGGGAAGTACACAATACAGCAGGAATATGCTCAACAAAGATGTTAGCGATGAACAAAGCGCAACAATACGACTACGAATACTCAAATCAAATAATGCAAATCTCAATAGCATTTTATCAATAAATTTCTCAACAACACATTAACCGGAGTCACCAGGCCTCACCATACCGCGCCATACTTTATCAAGTAGCCAGAAAAGGAGTCTTGGAGGGTGCCCAACATCAGTGCCATATTAAAATCTCATGACAGCGTGCTCAAAACAACATGAATAATACCTCATGAACGAAAATAATTCCAACAATTATTTTTCGAGATTTCCAAGAATTTAACAATTCAAAATATGAGTTCAATTAACAAGAATTCCATGGAATAAACACTCGCGAGATTTAGGAGCATATTGTGTAAAACCCCATGCCTTAAACCACCAAAAAGAACCAACATGAATCATCACATAATTTCAGCCTCAAAATCTAATCACACCATCCCATTCTTCTCGCGAAAATAATCAAATCTCGTTCTAGCCCAAACTGGAGAAAACACCAAATAAGCCTTATAATCTAAGGTTGAAATCTTGAATAAGTTTGGGGCTATGGTTTGTATATGAAAGGGAGTAATTTTGGAGAGGTCTTCTGATTGAAAAGTTTGAGAAAAAGTGATTTGAAAAGCCAAGCTACGAATTTGTTGATTTATAAATGATTAAGTGTTTGATTAAGAAAAGTGTTCTAATCAGTTACAAACACTAAAAAATTTATTCCGGACGATCGGACCATTGGAATCGCTTGAATATTTAGTATCTTGTAGCGAACGGCGAGACAGGACTGCTGACAAAAATTCAGCTTGATCGAACGGTTGGATTGCTAAAAATGCTCTTATACCATTCTGTAACACCCCGCCCGCCCGGGGAGAGCGAACGGAGCGCTACTCATCGATAAAACCAAATCAAATCCACAATATAACAAGGTATAGAGCATCTAAATCCCACAATAGAAACGAAATCACTAATCTCAAATCTCTTAAAATAAATACCAAGTCTCCCGAAAAAAGTACAACAACTAAAATAAAGCTCTAATGCTATATACGTCAAAAAATAAATGAATACAAGTATTCTCTTCTTGTATTAAAATTCTTCCCAAAATAATCCTCTCTATAAGTCATCCATATCAAATCCAAAGAGCCCAAAAATCCGCGCTAACCTACCACTAAAAGAAAATATGGGGAAGTACACAATACAACAGGAATATACTCAACAATGATGTTAGCGATGAACAAAGCGCAACAATACGACTATGAATACTCAAATAAAATAATGCAAATCTCAATAGCATTTTATCAATAAATTTCTCAACAACACATTAACCGGAGTCACCAGGCCTCACCATAACGCGCCAAACTTTATCAAGTAGCCAGAAAAGGAGTCTTGGCGGGTGCCCAACATTAGTGCCACATTAAAATCTCATGACAGCGTGCTCAAAACAACATGAATAATACCTCATGAACGAAAATAATTCCAACAATTATTTTTCGAGATTTCCAAGAATTTAACAATTCAAAATATGAGTTCAATTAACAAGAATTCAACAGAATAAACACTCGCGAGATTTAGGAGCATATTGTTTAAAACCCCATGCCTTAAACCACCAAAAAGAACCAACATGAATCATCACACAATTTCAGCCTCAAAATCTAATCACACCATCCCGTTCTTCTCGCGAAAATAATCAAATCTCGTTCTAGCCCAAACTGGAGAAAACACCAAATAAGCCTTATAATCTAAGGTTGAAATCTTGAATAAGTTTGGGGCTATGGTTTATATATGAAAGGTAGTAACTTTGGAGAGGTCTTCTGATTGAAAAGTTTGAGAAAAAGTGATTTGAAAAGCCAAGCTACGAATTTGTTGATATATAAATGATTAAGTGTTTGATTAAGAAAAGTGTTCTAATCAGATACAAACACTAAAAAATTTATTCCGGACGATCGGACCGTTAGAATTGCTTGAATTTTTAGTATATTGTAGCGAACGGCGAGACAGGACTGCTGACAAAAATTTAGCTTAATCGAACGGTCGAATTTCTAAAAATGCTCTGATATCATTCAGTAACACCCCGCCCGCCCGGGGAGAGCGAACGGAGCGCTACTCATCGATAAAACCAAATCAAATCCACAATATAACAAAGTATAGAGCATCTAAATCCCACAATAGAAAAGAAACCACTAATCTCAAATCTCTTAAAATAAATACCAAGTCTCCCGAATAAAGTACAACAACTAAAATAAATCTCTAATGCTATATACGTCAAAAACTAAATGAATACAAGTCTTCTCTTCTTGTATTAAAATTCTTCCCAAAATAATCCTCGCTATAAATCATCCCAATCAAATCCAAAGCGCCCAAAAATCCGCGCTAACCTGCCACTAAAAGAAAATATGAGGAAGTACACAATACAACATGAATATGCTCAACAAAGATGTTAGCGATGAACAAAGCGCAACAATACGACTACGAATACTCAAATAAAATAATGCAAATCTCAATAGCATTTTATCAATAAATTTCTCAACAACACATTAACCGGAGTCCCCAGGCCTCACCATACCGCGCCATGCTTTATCAAGTAGCCGGAAAAGGAGTCTTGGCGGGTGCCCAACATCAGTGCCATATTAAAATCTCATGACAGCGTGCTCAAAATAACATGAATAATACCTCATGAATGAAAATAATTCCAACAATTATTTTTCCAGATTTCCAAGAATTTAACAATTCAAAATATGAGTTTAATTAACAAGAATTCAACGGAATAAACACTCGCGAGATTTAGGTGCATATTGTGTAAAACCCCATACCTTAAACCACCAAAAAGAACCAACATGAATCATCACATAATTTCAGCCTCAAAATCTAATCACACCATCCCGTTCTTCTCGCGAAAATAATCAAATCTCGTTCTAGCCCAAACTCGAGAAAACACCAAATAAGCCTTATAATCTAAGGTTGAAATCTTGAATAAGTTTGGGGCTATGGTTTGTATATGAAAGGGAGTAATTTTGGAGAGGTCTTCTGATTGAAAAGTTTGAGAAAAAGTGATTTGAAAAGCCAAGCCACGAATTTGTTGATATATAAATGATTAAGTGTTTGATTAAAAAAAGAGTTCTAATCAGATACAAACACTAAAATTTTTATCCCGGACGATCGGACCGTTGGAATCGCTTGAAATTTTATTATGTTGTAGCGAACGGTGAGACAGGACTGCTGACAAAAATTCAGCTTGATCGAACGGTCGGATTTCAAAAAGTGCTTTGATACCATTCTGTAACACCCCGCCCGCCCGGGGAGAGCGAACGGAGCGCTACTCATCGATAAAACTAAATCAAATCCACAATATAACAAGGTATAGAGCATCTTAATTTCACAATAGAAAAGAAACCACTAATCTCAAATCTCTTAAAATAAATACCAAGTCTCCCAAATAACGTACAACAACTAAAATAAATCTCTAATGCTATATACGTCAAAAAATAAATGAATACAAGTCTTCTCTTCTTGTATTAAAATTCTTGCCAAAATAATCCTCGCTATAAATCATCCCAATCAAATCCAAAGCGCCCAAAAATCCGCGCTAACCTTCCACTAAAAGAAAATATGGGGAAGTACACAATACAGCAGGAATATGCTCAACAAAGATGTTAGCGATGAACAAAGCGCAACAATACGACTACGAATACTCAAATCAAATAATACAAATCTCAATAGCAGTTTATCAATAAATTTCTCAACAACACATTAACCGGAGTCACCAGGCCTCACCATACCGTGCCATACTTTATCAAGTAGCCAGAAAAGGAGTCTTGGCGGGTGCCCAACATTAGTGCCATATTAAAATCTCATGACAGCGTGCTCAAAACAACATGAATAATACCTCATGAACGAAAATAATTCCAACAATTATTTTTCGAGATTTCCAAGAATTTAACAATTTAAAATATGAGTTCAATTAACAAGAATTCAACGGAATAAACACTCGCGAGATTTAGGAGCATATTGTGTAAAATCCCATACCTTAAACCACCAAAAAGAACCAACATGAATCATCACATAATTTCAGCCTCAAAATCTAATCACACCCTCCCGTTCTTCTCGCGAAAATAATCAAATCTCGTTCTAGCCCAAACTGGAGAAAACACCAAATAAGCCTTATAATCTAAGGTTGAAATCTTGAATAAGTTTGGGGCTATGGTTTGTATATGAAAGGGAGTAATTTTGGAGAGGTCTTCTGATTGAAAAGTTTGAGAAAAAGTGATTTGAAAAGCCAAGCTACGAATTTGTTGATATATAAATGATTAAGTGTTTGATTAAGAAAAGTGTTCTAATCAGATACAAACACTAAAAAATTTATTACGGACGATCGGACCGTTGGAATCGCTTGAAATTTTATCATGTTGTAGCGAACGGCGAGACAGGACTGCTGACAAAAATTCAGCTTGATCGAATGGTCGGATTTCTAAAAATGCTCTGATACCATTCTGTAACACCCCGCCCGCCCGGGGAGAGCGAACGGAGCGCTACTCATCGATAAAATCAAATCAAATCCACAATATAACAAGGTATAGAGTATCTAAATCCCACAATAGAAAAGAAACCACTAATCTCAAATCTCTTAAAATAAATACCAAGTCTCCCGAATAAAGTACAACAACTAAAATAAATCTCTAATGCTATATACGTCAAAAAATAAATGAATACAAGTATTCTCTTCTTGTATTAAAATTCTTCCCAAAATAATCCTCGCTATAAATCATCCCTATCAAATCCAAGGCGCCCAAAAATCCGCGCTAACCTGCCACTAAAAGAAAATATGGGGAAGTACACAATACCACAGGAATATGCTCAACAAAGATGTTAGCGATGAACAAAGCGCAACAATACGACTACGAATACGCAAATCAAATAATGCAAATCTCAATAGCATTTTATCAATAAATTTCTCAACAACACATTAACCGGAGTCACCAGGCCTCACCATACCGCGCCATACTTTATAAAGTAGCCGAAAAAGGAGTCTTGGCGGGTGCCCAATATCAGTTCCATATTAAAATCTCATGACAACGTGCTCAAAACAACATGAATAATACGTCATGATTGAAAATAATTCCAACAATTATTTTTCCTGATTTCCAAGAATTTAACAATACAAAATATGAGTTCAATTAACAAGAATTCAACGGAATAAACACTCGCGAGATTTAGGAGCATATTGTGTAAAACCCCATACCTTAAACCACCAAAAATAACCAACATGAATCATCACATAATTTCAGCCTCAAAATCTAATCACACCATCCCGTTCTTCTCGCAAAAATAATCAAATCTCGTTCTAGCCCAAACTGGAGAAAACACCAAATAAGCCTTATAATCTAAGGTTGAAATCTTGAATAAGTTTGGGGCTATGGTTTGTATATGAAAGGGAGTAATTTTGGAGAGGTCTTCTGATTGAAAAGTTTGAGAAAAAGTGATTTGAAAAGCCAAGACACGAATTTGTTGATATATAAATGATTAAGTGTTTGATTAAGAAAAGAGTTCTAATCAGATACAAACACTAAAAATTTTATTCCGGACGATCACACCGTTGGAATCGCTTAAAATTTTAGTAAGTTGCAGCGAACGGCGAGACAGGACTGCTGACAAAAATTCAGCTTGATCGAACGGTCGAATTTCTAAAAATGCTCTGATACCATTCTGTAACACCCCGCCCGCCCGGGGAGAGCGAACGGAGCGCTACTAATCGATAAAACTAAATCAAATCCACAATATAACATGGTATAGAGCATCTAAATCCCACAATAGAAAAGAAACCACTAATCTCAAATATCTTAAAATAAATACCAAGTCTCCCGAATAAAGTACAACAACTAAAATAAATCTCTAATGTTATATACGTAAAAAAATAAATGAATACAAGTCTTCTCTTCTTGTATTAAAATTCTTCCCAAAATAATCCTCGCTATAAGTCATCCCAATCAAATCCAAAGCGCCCATAAATCCGCGCTAACCTGCCACTAAAAGAAAATATGGGGAAGTACACAGTACTTAAGGAATATGCTCAACAAAGATGTTAGCGATGAACAAAGCGCAACAATACAACTACGAATACTCAAATAAAATAATGCAAATCTCAATAGCATTTTATCAATAAATTTCTCAACAACACATTAACCGGAGTCACCAGGCCTCACCATACCGCGCCATACTTTATAAAGTAGCCGGAAAAGGAGTCTTGACGGGTGCCCAACATCAGTGCCATATTAAAATCTAATAATAGTATGCTCAAAATAACATGAATAATACCTCATGAACGAAAATAATTCCAACAATTATTTTTCGAGATTTCCAAGAATTTAACAATTCAAAATATGAGTTCAATTAACAAGAATTCAACGGAATAAACACTCGCGAGATTTAGGAGCATATTGTGTAAAACCCCATACCTTAAACCACCAAAAAGAACCAACATGAATCATCACATAATTTCAACCTCAAAATCTAATCACACCATCCTGTTCTTCTCGCGAAAATAATCAAATCTCGTTCTAGCCCAAACTGGAGAAAACACCAAATAAGCCTTATAATCTATGGTTGAAATCTTGAATAAGTTTGGGGCTATGGTTTGTATATGAAAGCGAGTAATTTTGGAGAGGTCTTCTGATTGAAAAGTTTGAGAAAAAGTGATTTGAAAAGCCAAGCCACGAATTTGTTGATATATAAATGATTAAGTGTTTGATTAAGAAAAGAGTTCTAATCAGATACAAACCCTAAAAATTTTATTTCGAACGATCGGACCATTGGAATCGCTTGAAATTTTAACATGTTGTAGCGAACGGCGAGACAGGACTGCTGACAAAAATTCAACTTGATCGAACAGTCGGATTTCCAAAATTGCTCTGATACCATTCTGTAACACCCCATATGTCCGGGGAGAGCGAACGGAGCGCTACTCATCGATAAAACTAATTCAAATCCAAAATAAAACAAGGTATAGAGCATCTAAATCCCACAATAGAAAAGAAACCACTAATCTCAAATCTCTTAAAATAAATACCAAGTCTCCCGAATAAAGTACAACAACTAAAATAAATCTCTAATGCTATATACGTCAAAAAATAAATGAATACAAGTCTTATCTTCTTGTATTAAAATTCTTCCCAAAATAATCCTCGCTATAAATCATCCCAATCAAATCCAAAGCTCCCAAAAATCCGCGCTAACCTGCCACTAAAAGAAAATATGGGGAAGTACACAATACAACAGGAATATGCTCAAAAAAGATGTTAGCGATGAACAAAGTGCAACAATACGACTACGAATACGCAAATCAAATAATGCAAATCTCAATAGCATTTTATCAATAAATTTCTCAACAACACATTAACCGGAGTCACCAGGCCTCACCATACCGCGCCATACTTTATCAAGTTGCCGGAAAAGGAGTCTTGGCGGGTGCCCAACATAAGTGCCATATTAAAATCTCATGACAGATGTGGCACCCCGACTAGTTAAATACCGGGTAGCTACTCCTTTACTAAATTAATTCAAAATGCCAAGTTGGTTCAGTTAATAGCATCACTGTCGAAAACATTTTAATAATTACTAACCACCTAGTATTTAAAAGTAAGTGCCAAATTTTAAGTTAAGTTTGATTAACATGCAGTAAAAGAATAATGAAAGAATAACAACTATTCACTATAATGAAGTAATGAATAACCAACAACATAAATATAAATCCGGAGGAAAACCCCTCACAACAATCCCACAACTGAAAAATTACACGACAAGTCTGAATCCTGAATAATTACATGCCAGAAGTCTGAATAACTGAAATAAAAGAAATGTCTCTAAAAGAAATGGGCGACATGCCCTACAACTAATAACTGAAGAATATCGAGTCAAGATAGATGAAGCGTCTACAAGCAAAGTGCTGTAACTTCCACAAACAGCTACAACTCGTCACCTGTATGAGAATCCTAAGCATGGTGTCCTTGTGGATGGGCACCTAAAATGGTTTTTACAAAAATAGATTTGAAAGAAAATGGGTCAGAGCCCGAAAGTGGAAATCATTTTAAAAACAGCAAGTGTTTTAAAAACATTAAAACATTAAATGCAAAATACATGTTAGGACGTGCACTCACATGAAATTCTCACCTCTCGACTACATGTGCACTCCTAACGTACATTACCCATCTAAATGACACATATATCTAACCAAAACGTAATAAGTTCTACCCCTTACTACTCGATTCCCATATTACATTCTAACGTTATCAATTAAATAGAGGGCTTTACATGCACTCGGACTCTCAATTAGTAATATAATTCACTATCATTTAACCCGTTTTGTTTTCTCAAATCATTACCATAATATTATTCACAATACCAATCATGAAAGTTCCCATTAATTAAGTGTATATTATTCACATCATAAATATACAATACAAGCACCCCGAGACTAAGCTGCGGTGCACACATACTCTGCTATCCATCCCGGTACATCACGTACATAAGGATCACGTATTCCGAATCTCTCAGGAATCGTTCTCAGATAACAACATCACAAATAATGGAGGCGAACATAGTCACATCACATGGGACACGCACATACCCGCGCTCCCACGATCAGCAAACTTATTAACATCCCAATAAGTCCTTCTCTGACCTATGTTCATCGAGGTAACCAATCTAAATCCGGGCAACACAAGGATTAGAAGGCCCTAAGCGAACGTAAACCTCCCGTGATAGCAAGTATGGTAGGTATGTCATACACATAAAATCAATATATATACTAAGTATGCACACCTTTTAGTAATTACCATAATATATTGGAGGTAAACCTCTTATTTTCGTACCGACATATAATACTACATTATTTATATGTTCCCGATTAATATAATAAATTAGGCCGTCAATAGTTCTCGCAACGTAATAGACACTCACGTCCTACTTCATATTTTCCCTTAGGTTCAAACTACACTTATAGGTTTGCCTCCTCATTATATCCCAAACATCCCAAATGTAACAATTAATCATCAAGGGAAGGTTATCTCTACATATACACAAGGTTACGGGACACTCGGGATCAAAACAGGCTAAAAAGCCTAAACTGTCAACTCGTTCGAAGTCTCGTTCGAACGAGGCTGTTCGAACGAGAGTTCGTTCGAACGAACTGGGCCTTTTAACGAGATCTCGTTCGAACGAAAGTCTTCGAACGAACATCCCTCTCGTTAGAACCCAAACTATCAACTCGTTAGAATCTCGTTCGAACGAGCTCATTCGAACAACCTGGGCAGGTCTTCTAACGAGTGGCCAGATTCGAGCCCAGAAATTTCTAATCTCGTTTTTCCAGCTTTCTTCACTCCTAATCCCTCGTAAAAATCGTTCCAACATCAATTTAAGGTTCCTAATTCGTACCAAACATTCATGGATCATAACTAAACGTTTATATAGGGCCAATACAACTTAATCATCATCAAATCATCAAATCATCAAATCCCTTCAGTTATCCCCCAAATTACATGAACATGAACCCTAAAATTTATAAATCATCAATGAGCCTAATAAATCCGTTTTTGTTTCATCCAAATTATAATATCATCAGAATAATCATCGAAATACAAATCTACATGCGATTCCTCATCAAAAATGTAATTTTCACTTCCAATTAAAATGGGTTTTTCATTAATTCCCAAGAACAATAAGGTTTTATAAATTCCTACACATGGAAGAAGCATTCTCTGAAATTAATTGGAATTAAACCACTTGCCTTAAGTGTATCTATGGATTTGATGACGAATCTGATGAATTTCTCTCTCTCTCTCTGCAGAATCCTCCTCTCTTCTCTCTCTACAAGCTTTCTTCTCCAAGTAACAATGGTGGCTAGGGTTTTTGCCTAAGGAACTTTTGGAACAATTTCTAATAACCCCCGTAGCCCTCTAATCAGTAAATGTATGGTAATGGGTTAGTGGGTCTTTTAATTTTTCAATTAAAACTCCTAAAATTCGTTAATCAAAAATCCCAAAATTCTAAAATTACCAAACTACCCTTATACGTTGCCGGTATGGCCTAAAAATGCCCCGGGACCCAAACTAAACCCCCGGCTAGTATTTTCTGACTATTTCGACCCTTACGAATGCGTTGGCGCACTCAAAATGACCATACGGTTAATAGAAATAAAATTTGCTTTTTAATTAACATAATTATATTCCTGACGCGACTGTCACACGCGTCTCAACAAAATTTCCAAATTGCCGTATTTCAATCTCACGACAAATTTCATAATTCAATATTAATATATAATCATATATGCACATTATAATCAAATACCACCTCGCATCTCGCTAGTATTTTAATCCGGATTAATTTCCAATTAATTACGCATTTAATCCAATTAATCCCATAAATAAATATCACAAAAAATACGGGGTATTACAAACTTCCCCCCTAATAACTGAATTTCGTCCCGAAATTCAGAACTAGAAAGTACCTGGTAAGAACAACTCTGGATAACGTTCGCGAATTTCATCCTCGCGCTCCCATGTGGACTCCTCGACATTATGATGTCGCCACTGAACACGCACTAACGGAACTATCTTTGACCGCAGTTTCCGCTCACTTCGGTCCAAAATAGCAATCGGTCCCTCCTCGTAGGAGATATCCGGCTGGAGATCGATGTCCTCCAAAGCAATGTGAGAATGAGCCAAATCGTCTCTAAGATATTTCCTTAGCGAGGAAGTATGAAACACATCGTGAATCCGATGTAAATGCTCCGGTAATCCAAGTCTAGACGCAACCGGTCCAATCCTCTCAATAATAGGAAATGGTCCCACATATCTCGGTGCCAACTACCCTTTCTTCCCGAAATGCATAATCCCCTTCATAGGAGATACTCTGAGCAAAACCTGGTCCCCCACTTGGAACTCCCTGAAGAACCTCTTCCCATTAGCATAGCTCTTCTGCCGATCCTGAGCTACCCGAATGCGACTCCGTATCAATTCTATCCTCGCCGAAGTATCCTGAATCACTTCCGGCCCAAGTAGTTTGTTGTCCCCCACCTTCAACCAACATGCTGGGGAACGACAAGGTCTACCGTACAACGCCTCAAATGAAGCCATGCCAATGGTGAATTGGTAGGAGTTGTTGTAAGCAAACTCCACCAGTGGAAGATACTGCTCCCATCCACCCCCAAAATCAATGATACTCATACGTAGCATGTCTTCCAACATCTGGTTTATACTCTCAGTTTTCCCATCGGTCTGCGGGTGATACGCCGTAGTCAACCGCAATTCCGTGCCCATGGCCTCCTGAAAACTCTACCAAAACCGTGAAACAAATATCTCGTCTCGGTCAGACACGATATTTAGGGGCACACCGTGAAGTCTCACTATCTCAGAAATAAAGAGCTGGGCATACTATCCCGTAGTGTAGTCTGTCTTTACGGGTAGAAAATGAGCGACTTTGGACAACCTGTCCACATTTACCCAAATGGAGTCGTGACCTCTCTGTGACGTAGGCAACCCCGTGATAAAGTCCATGGAGATGCTCTCCCACATCCACATCGTGACCTCCAACGGCTGTAGCAGTCCTGTCGGTCTCTGATGATCCACTTTTACTAACTGACAAGTGGCGCATTTAGAAACAAACTCGGCAATATCTCTCTTCATCCCGCTCCACCAATACTGTCGTCTCATGTCTTGGTACATTTTGTCCCCACCGGGATGTACCACGAACCGTGAGCCGTGCGACTCTGCCATCACCTCATGCCGTAATTCCTCCCCTTTCGGAACTACTAATCTCCCATTGAAGCGTAATCCCCCGTCTGAGCTAACGGTATAGGACTCGGCTCCCTCTGCTAATAATCGAACTATCTGCTCCTGACAGAACGAGTCATTTGCCTGTGTCCTTACTACCTTCATGACAATCTGCGGTGTAACGGTCATTACAGACATGAACGATCGGGCCACAACATCCTGGTGTCCCAATTCTTTCCACTTCGCCTTCCACACCCCTGCCACCTCATCAACAGGTTTGCGGCTCAACGCGTCTGCTACCACGTTAGCCTTCCCCAGGTGGTATTGGATATCGAACTGATAGTCCTTCACAAATTCAAGCCACCTTCGCTGTCGCATATTCAACTCCTTTTGAGTGAATAGGTACTGTAGGGACTTGTGGTCCGTGAACAATCGAAACTTTTCCCCCAAAAGGTAATGGCTCCATATCCGAAGGGAAAATACAACTTCCGCCAACTCCAAGTCATGAGTGGGGTAATTCTTCTCGTGAGACTTTAGCTTACGGAATGCATAAGCAATGGCCTGACTCTCCTACTGCAATACACCTCCAAGTCCTTGCAAGGACGCATCGGTGTAAACTAAATACTCAACTCCCGGTCTGGGCAATGCTAACACAGGTGATGAGGTCAACTTATCCTTTAATTCATCGAATGCCAACTGACAGACATCACTCCAGATGAATGGCACACCCTTACGAGTCAGATGTGTCAAAGGACCTGCTATCTTCGAGAATCCCCGAATGAACCTCCTATAGTATCCTGTTAGGCCCAAGAAACTACGAATCTCAGTCGGTGTCGTGGGCTGTCCCCACTCCCTCACCGCGGATACCTTCCCCCGATCAACAGATATTCCCCGGTCGGAAATAATATGTCCCAAAAACTGGACCTCCTTCAGCCAGAACCCGCATTTCTCATACTTTGCATACAGCTCGTTCTGATGTAGCGTCTGCAAAACTTACCTCAAATGCTTGGCGTGCTCCTCCTCTGTCTGAGAGTAAACCAGAATATCATCAATGAAGACAATGACAAACTGATCTAGGAAATCTCTGAACACCCTATTCATCAAGTCCATAAACACTGCTGGAGTGTTGGTAAAACCAAAAAGCATAACCCGAAACTCGTAAGATCCATATCTCGATAAGAACGCAGTCTTCGAGACATCCTCTTCCCTGATACACAACTGATGGTATCCAGATCTCAAATCAATCTTTGAGAAGAAAGAAGCTCCTCTCAACTGGTCGAATAAGTCATCGATTCGAGGCAACGGATACTTATTCCGTGTCGTGACCTTATTTAACTCTCGGTAGTCCACACACAATCTTAGTGAACCATCTCTCTTCTTCACGAACAACACAGGGGCACCCCACGGCGAAGTAATCCTCCGTATAAACCCCTGACCCAACAACTGCTCAATCTGATCCCGTAACTCCCTCATCTCAGCTAGAGCCATACGGTACGGTGCGCGTGCTATAGGTCTCGTATCTGGCAATAAGTCTATGACAAAGTCTATCTCTCGACTGGGGGGTAGGCCTGGTATCTCCTGAAACACATCGGAATACTCCCTGACAACTGGGATTGAATATAAAGGAATCACAACCTCCTTAGAGGTATCCTCCTCTATGTAATACAAATGAGTGGTCGAGCCTCCCTCTGGGCGAGGCATCGCCACTACAAATATCTCTTTCCCCGGAATGGCAAAAACAATGCTCCCACCGAAGCAATCAATCATGGCTCTATAAACTGCGAGCCAATCCATACCGATAGTCATATAGTGAACATGCATATCTAACACCAACATATCTGCAGGTAATACCAGACTACCAATCTCTACCCCTACTCCCCGGCATATAAAGAAAATAAGTGACCTACTCCCCAATGGTGAGTCTACACACGTCACTGTTCTCTCTGTTGTGGCTAATAACCCTAAGGCTTTCGCAAAATGTGTAGCTATAAAGCAGTGTGTTGCCCCCGTATCAAACAAAACCCGACGCATAGTACCATGGATAGGAAACATACCCTCAATCGCGGGTGGTGCCTGCGGAGCTGCTGCCTGGTGGACGTTATGGACACGTCCATACTGTAACTATCCCTGCTGCACAGGAACTGCTGGAATGGCTAAAGAGAGGTTCCCTAACGAGTGCTGACGAATCCTCCATGTCAACCCGTCCGTAAATTTCTGTATCTTCTTCTCCTCCGTCGGTATCTCATCCGGAATAATGTTCAGAAGATCAGTAAATTCGGCCTCATACTCGGCCACAGTCTTACCCTCCTGCTTGAGGCTCATCAACTTCATCCTCATCTCTGTGTGAACAGCCGACGGAAAGTACTTACGGTCAAATCGCACCCAAAACTCCTGAATAGTGAGAGTATCTCTCTCCTCCACTGTGGTAATAGACTCCCACCACTGCAGTGCAGACCCTACTAGCTTAAAGGTAGCTAGTATCCTGATACCCCCGAGGAGCAAAAGTTGCTCGCTGACCAACCTGTGGATGTTACGGGATCAACAGACATAAGTCCAGATCAACTCCGGTTGGTAAAAGGGCTTGTGGATGTAGAAAGATCATCAAATTCAAACCCAGACCAACTCCGGTTGGTAAAAGGGAGAGAAGAGATGGTCGATGAAGAACGAAAAATACCTGGGGAGGATGAAAGGAAACATCAGATATTTCACCGAGGAACTCTGTCAGATAAGAAATTTGAAGACGAGTTACCTACATGGAGATTATACGTAGATGGGTCATCTTGCACAACAGGTTGTGGGGCAGGGATTATTTTCAACACCCCAGACGAGATTGACGTGGAATATGCCTTACGATTCCAATTCAAAGCTTCCAATAATGAGGCTGAGTATGAAGCCTTGATAGCAGGTCTTAATTTAGCAAAGATTATGGAAGCGCAACAAGTGATGGTATTCGGTGATTCTCAATTAATTGTGAATCAGATGATGGGAACGTATGCAGTTAAAGGAGAATTAATGGTCAAGTATCATGCAAAGGCGATGGAGTTGTTGGCAGAATTTGATGCCATTCAGTTGATCAGAATACCAAGAATGGAGAATGCATAAGCAGACGCACTGGCCCGACTAGCATCAGCTACTCGTACCGAGTTGCGAAGAATGACACCAATTGAGGTGTTAGAAAGTCGAAGAATAGATGAAGACCTGACGTTGAATATTATTACTCTTGATTTAGGACCATCTTGGATGGATCCCATCAGGGCATATGTCGAGGAAGGAGAATTACCGGAGGATAAGATCGCTGCCAAGAAATTAAAGTTTAAAGCTGCTCGGTATGTACTAACTAATGGTGTATTGTATAGACGAGGAATTATGGCAGGTTTGCAAAGATGTGTACATCCCTCCGAGGTGAAAGAATTGATTGAAGAGATCCATGAAGGATAAAAATAACACGACAAGTCTGAATCCTGAATAATTACATGCCAGAAGTCTGAATAACTGAAATAAAAGAAATGTCTCCAAAAGAAATGGGCGACATGCCCTACAACTAATAACTGAAGAATATCGAGTCAAGATAGATGAAGCGTCTACAAGCAAAGTCCTGTAACTTCCACAAACAGCTACAGCTCGTCACCTGTATGAGAATCCTAAGCATGGTGTCCTTGTGGCTGGGCACCTAAAATGGTTTTTACAAAAATAGATTTGAAAGAAAATGGGTCAGAGCCCGAAAGTGGAAATCATTTTAAAAACAGCAAGTGTTTTAATAACATTAAAACATTAAATGCAAAATACATGTTAGGACGTGCACTCACATGAAATTCTCACCTCTCGACTACATGTGCACTCCTAACGTACATTACCCATCTAAATGACACATATATCTAACCAAAACGTAATAAGTTATACCCCTTACTACTCGATTCCCATATTACATTCTAACGTTATCAATTAAATAGAGGGCTTTACATGCACTCAGACTCTCAATTAGTAATATAATTCACTATCATTTAACCCGTTTTGTTTTCTCAAATCTTTACCATAATATTATTCACAATACCAATCATGAAAGTTTCCATTAATTAAGTGTATATTATTCACATCATAAATATACAATACAAGCACCCCGAGACTAAGCTGCGGTGCACACATACTCTGCTATCCATCCCGGTACATCACGTACATAAGGATCAAGTATTCCGAATCTCTCAGGAATCGTTCTCAGATAACAACATCACAAATAATGGAGGCGAGCACAGTCACATCACATGGGTCACGCACATACCTGCGCTCCCATGATCAGCAGACTTATTAACATCCCAATAAGTCCTTCTCTGACCTATGTTCATCGAGGTAACCAATCTAAATCCGAGCAACACAAGGATTAGAAGTCCCTAAGCGAACGTAAACCTCCCGTGATAGCAAGTATGGTAGGTATGTCATACACAGAAAATCAATATATATACTAAGTATGCACACCTCTTAGTAATTACCATAATATATTGGAGGTACACCTCTTATTCTCGTACCGACATATAATACTACATAATTTATATGTTCCCGGTTAATATAATAAATTAGGCCGTCAATAGTTCTCGCAACGTAATAGACACTCACATCCTACTTCATATTTTCCCTTAGGTTCAAACTACACTTCTAGGTTTGCCTCCTCATTATATCCCAAACATCCCAAATGTAACAATTAATCATCAAGGAAAGGTTATCTCTACATATACACAAGGTTACGGGACACTCGGGATCAAAACAGGCTAAAAAGCCTAAACTGTCAACTCGTTCGAAGTCTCGTTCGAACGAACTGGGCCTTCTAATGAGATCTCGTTCGAACGAAAGTCTTCGAACAAACATCCCTCTCGTTAGAACCCAAACTGTCAACTCGTTAGAAGCTCGTTCGAACGAGCTCGTTTGAACGACCTGGGCAGGTCTTCTAACGAGTGGCCAAATTCGAGCCTAGAAATTTCTAATCTCGTTTTTCCAACTTTCTTCACTCCTAATCCCTCATAAAAATCGTTCCAACATCAATTTAAGGTTCCTAATTCGTACTAAACATTCGTGGATCATTACTAAACGTTTATATAGGGCCAATACAACTTAATCATCATCAAATCATCAAATCATCAAATCCCTTCATTTATCCCCCAAATTACATGAACCCTAAAATTTATAAATCATCAATGAGCCTAATAAATCCGTTTTTGTTTCATCCAAATTATAATATCATCAGAATAATCATCTAAATACAAATCTACATGCGACTACTCATCAAAAATGTAATTTTCACTTCCAATTAAAATGGGTTTTTCATTAATTCCCAAGAACAATAAGGTTTTATAAATTCCTACACATGGAAGAAGCATTCTCTGAAATTAATTGGAATTAAACCACTTTCCTTAAGTGTATCTCTGGATTTGATGACGAATCTGATGAATTTCTCTCTCTCTCTCTGCAGAATCCTCCTCTCTTCTCTCTCTACAAGCTTTCTTCTCCAAGTAACAATGGTGGCTAGGGTTTTTGCCTAAGGAACTTTTGGAACAATTTCTAATAACCCCCGTAGCCCTCTAATCAGTAAATGTATGGTAATGGGTTAGTGGGTCTTTTAATTTTTCAATTAAAACTCCTAAAATTCGTTAATCAAAAATCCCAAAATTCTAAAATTACCAAACTACCCTTATACGTTGCCGGTATGGCCTAAAAATGCCCCGGGACCCAAACTAAACCCCCGGCTAGTGTTTTATGACTATTTCGACCCTTCCGAACACGTTGGCGCACTCAAAATGATCATATGGTTAATAGAAATAAAATTTGCTTTTTAATTAACATAATTATATTCCTGACGCGACTGTCACACGCGTCTCAACAAAATTTCCAAATTGCCGTATTTCAATCTCACGACAAATTTCATAATTCAATATTCATATGTAATCATATATGCACATTATAATCAAATACCAACTCGCATCTCGCTAGTATTTTAATCTGGATTAATTTCCATTTAATTATGCATTTAATCCAATTAATCCCATAAATAAATATCACAAAAAATACGGGGTATTACAACAGCGTGCTCAAAACAACATGAATAATACCTCATGAATGAAAATAATTCCAACAATTATTTTTCCAGATTTCCAAGAATTTAACAATTCAAAATATGAGTTCAATTAACAAGAATTCAACGGAATAAACACTCGCGAGATTTAGGAGCATATTGTGTAAAACCCCATACCTTAAACCACCAAAAAGAACCAACATGAATCATCACATAATTTTAGCCTCAAAGTCTAATCACACCATCCCGTTCTTCTCGTGAAAATAATCAAATCTCGTTCTAGCCCAAACTGGAGAAAACACCAAATAAGCCTTATAATCTATGGTTGAAATCTTGAATAAGTTTGGGGCTATGGTTTGTATATGAAAGGGAGTAATTTTGGAGAGGTCTTATGATTGAAAAGTTTGAGAAAAAGTGATTTGAAAAGCCAAGCCACGAATTTGTTGATATATAAATGATTAAGTGTTTGATTAAGAAAAGAGTTCTAATCAGCTACAAACACTAAAAATTTTATTTCGGACGATCGGACCGTTGGAATCGCTTGAAATTTTAGTAAGTTGTAGCGAACGGCGAGATAGAACTGCTGACAAAAATTCAGCTTGATCGAACGGTCGGATTTCTAAAAATATTATTTTTTATAAGAAAGTTTTATGTTTTGAGGACTCTTCGAGAGTTTTATATTTTGAGGACTCTTCTAAATAATAAAAATTCAATTAAAACCCTATTTTAATTCCGATTTCGAAACCGTTTGAAATTCTTGCCTTTAAAAATAATAACCAACATATTTGAGCAATAAACATAATTTTATCTCAAAATTTATTTTTCCTCTTAATTTTGAAAAATACCTCAAAAATTACGCGGGTTGTTACAATCTCATTACAGGGGTAATGACTCTCGAACGGGTCTAAGGGCTATTGAATGTGTACGCATAAGAACTAGAAGGCTAGTGTCTATGCGCACTATTTGTAATTTCAAGTATGTTTCATTTAATTATCCTACTATATATATATATATTGTTTGTTATACAAAGTAATTTTGAAAAAAAGTTGAAAAATCCCACCCCATATGGACAATAATCCAGTGGTCATTCCACTTTTAAAATTAACCAACCCAACATCAATCCACTATAATCCAACCGCAATGTCAACAACAAATGTGTATGCCGTACTCCTTCTTATTCTTCTACTAAATTAATTATTTTCATCAATTAAACTAAAAATTAACTCATACAATTATTAATTTACTAATTTATAATGAGGGGCAATCCTACTTTCATATATTAATTTACTAATAAAATTAATAATCAATCAATTCGTTTACAAGAGACACTACTTGCATATGAGGGAAAATATCTAATAAACCAATCAAAATTTAATAAAAAAAATTAACAAGCCCCTCCCCCGCCCCCCTCCCCCCACACACGCGCGCACACACACACACACACGCACGCAACCTCACCCCCCGTCACACCCTCTGCATCATTTTCCTCTCTCGCACATACGCACAAACACGCACATTACACACACATATACACACACTCCCACACATATATACACACACATATACACACACGCAGCCCCACCCCTCCCCCACCCCCCATCCCTCCCCCCTCCCCCTGTCCCACCCCCTTCTCCCACCACACACACACACATAAACAACCACACCCCCTCCCCACCACACACGCACACACAACTTGCCCCACCCCCACCCCCCACCCCCCACCCCCCCCACACACATAGCCCCACCCCCCACCCCTTCCCCCCACCACACATAGAGACACACGAACACACATACACACACACACACACGCACACACATATATAAATGGAAGATAGAGAGAGAGAGAGAAACCAACGTGAAAGTAGAGAAAGAGTGAGAGCAACACGTAGAGAGAGAGAGAAATTGGAGGGAACAATTTCGGTGAGGAAAAAAAGGAGGGGGGGAGGGCTTTTTGTTGACAGATTGTCACGGTCATGTCATGGTCATTGACCGTGACAACTTTATAGAATCGTCATGGTCATTGACCGTGACAAGTTTGTGACAACTGTGCTTTCCACGGACTTATCACGGTCAATGACCGAGATGAAAAATGCATGTTTTGTTATCACGATCAATGACCGTGACAAGGCTAGCTGCTGAAAGGGTGCCAATTTTCCCATTTTGGTGTAGTGCTTGAAATCTTGAGTTTGGTATAAATTGTTATTGGTTGATATATAAGTTGTTGAACATAAGGTTAATTAAGGTTAAAAATGGCGGAACATATCTGATTGAAGAAGGAGAAAGATAAATAAGGCGTTCGAATGACCTTGGTTCTGGTTCGAGCGATAGCCCATGTTGTTCAAATGACAGGTTGCTCATTTGAACGACGTCACTAATATCTGGCCAGTTTATTCCCCTTACGGTTTGGCTTGGAATGGATTAAAATTGGTTACAGTTATGGATTGGTTTTGTGTGGAATTTTAATGGGACAATTAGGGAGATAATCCATAAAGGAAATTAAGGTTGAAAATTGAGTAATTTGGAAACCTTAGATAAATAAGTGTGCAAAAACTTATTAAGGATAATTTTGGGTCATAAATTATGGATATTATATTGCGGGCTAAGTGAGCGAGTCTGGTTTTTTGGTTAATGGACACCGAGATAATAAATTAATTAATGCGTAGTTAATTAAAGTTTAGAGTCGTAGAAATTGACTTGGATATTTTGGGGCTAGTGCTACGGGTGTCCAAGCATGGATTTCGCCGAATTAATTTAAAACAGGGTTATATAATAAATTATGATATATTCAAAATAAAAAGGGTGTTAACCTTAATAAGTGGAATTTGAGGAATAAGTTCTAGAAGATGAAATTTCGGACCAAAGGAGCGAGTCTGTGTAATTTAGTTGGGTGACACAACTCGAGTGATAAATAAATAAATGTGGAAATTATTTAAATTACATGTCGGTATATAGACTTGGGTATGTTAGGCTAGTCTTACGGTAAAATGTGCACCGAGTAGCCTGGATTAATTAATTATATATATATATATTTGCGTGCTGTATAAATATTAGTGTGAATATATTTATAGCAATACATACCCCTCTACTGCTATCATGAAAGGTTGCGCGATGTGGGTGAATCCCCTGGCTTGAGGAGCAGGGCGAGTATAGTCCCCATGTCACAGCGTTCATATTTAGGGGTGAGACGTCTTGGGTATGAGTCGGTCTCATTTCTAGAGGGAACTATAACCACATTTATTTGTTTCACTGATTCGAGGAGCTAACCGTATAAGGGTGTCCGAGTGGATGGGTATACCTGGATTTATAGGATTGTAGAGAACATCTGGTGAGTGCCTACTTGGGAGGATTGTTATATATTTACGACATGTGTGTTAATGTTGTAATATGATGATACGTATATATGGTGCAGATATTTATATACGGGTAAAATTACATGATGTGAATTGTATTGATAATATATAACTTGGGAGGATGTTATATGATCTCAAATGAAAATAATGATTAGTTAAGTTAATGTGAGATATAACTTATAAATCAGATATGTAACATACTCGGGCTAGAGTAGTGTGCTAGGAAAGATGTTATCGAGAACTAGTCACAGGGTAGAGGACTAGGTGGGTTATGTAGAAAATGTTAGGTGTGCACAACAGTTGAGGGGTGAGTCGGTCCTCAAGGGAGTGTGACACTAACTTAAATATGAAGAGCATTCATACATTTTAATTTACTGCAATTTTATTTACTTGATAAATATTTTCAAAATGTTTTTGGTTCTAACCCTTACTGTAAAATATTTTCAAAACATTTTAGGTGTCCAGCCACAAGGATGCCAATTTGTTTCTATTCTAGGGTTACACAGCTACGACATATGTGGATGTTGTAGGATTTTGAGTTAGCTGCTTCAGTCATTTCATTCATAGAGTAGGATGCAGTAAGTATTTAATTTAGGCATGTCGCCCTAGTTATTTCATTTGTTACAGTAAGTTGATGTACTCAGTTTATAATTCTAATGGTTTATATTTTGATTTGGGTTTTTTAGCCGGTGGTTTATTCGGTAAAGATTGTATTTAATTATTTTTATGGTTAACTCAGTGATTGGATGAATGGTTTAAATTATATTCATCTGTGAGTTATTGTTATTGTTTGATAAAAAGATAAAATTCGACACCGTTTCTTTTTTAATACTAGGTGGTTAGTAAGTTTTAAAACGTTTTTCGATAGTGGTACTGAGAATGAACCAAGTGAGATTCCTATTTAATTTGATATATAACTGATCACCCGTATTTTATTAGGCGGGGTGTCACAATTATTCAATTCATTACTTAGCATTTTCTTTAGGGATTCCGCCGACAAACACTTTCTTCACAACACACGCACACCTACGGTTTCACGAAATTTCACCACCCGACACCAAGCGCCAAGTAAACAGCAGTTTCTTGGACAACATAACCCTGCTTAACTATTTAACCCGACATCATCAAATATTATTATCTTGCCAATGTATTCGACATTTTTCATATTGTCCATATCAATTTGGCTTTTTTGGGCCGAAGCGAAAGCCTTGGACTTAACCGTCCATTGTCCATTTTTCACTTAGGAAAAATCATTTTATTCCCTTACGATCCTTTTTCACTCACCCGTTGATTTTTACACCGATAATTATTTCATCTTTAAGGACTTAAATTATTCTTTTCATGTTAGTGCCAAAACACTCTTTAACATTTTTATTTCGTAAAAATGTCACACTTTAAGTAAATTGCCAGGTCACCATTTTTCTTTACCAAAACTTGTAACCTCATCCCTTTTAAAGTATTTTTTTAACAAATACCCCTTTCAAGTTCAAAACTCAACGCTTAGGCTTTTTAGTCATTAAAATACTTGTTCAACTTCTCAATTTGCCAAAATCACAAATTTTGCATTTTAACCCCTTTAATATATAAATTCATGCTTTTTACATATTAAAGCCTTATTTTTTATATGTAAACCTACACACTTTAATAATGTGTTTTCACAACATGAACCCATTTTGTAACCATTCAAAACTTTTACACTATTTAGTTTCACACTTTGACTACAAACTTTATTTTCGGTTTTTATATTTTAACACCCATTTGGCCTTTATTTACACACTAGCCCATACTATTAACTCAATATGAATATACACATCTTAAAACACCCATTTAAAGTAAATGTCTTATTTTACACATAAAACTCCTTGTTTAGTGTTGGAAGACAAATGAAAAATAGTGTGAACCATCCTACATCAACACTTTGTATTCAAGTCATATTTTCTAAAATTTGATAAATAGTACTTATCAACAACACTTTGATAAATAGTATTCTAAAGTTTATGAACCTTTAAAACACATTTAAAACCTTCTTTTAAGAGCCATTTTTTACTCAAAACCTTAAAAGTGTCACTAATAACCCATTAGTCAACCATGACTATTTTTCTACACTTTTTACACCCAATATTTGTGAAATAATATTCTGAAATTTTTGAAATGCTTTAATCTCATAAAAACCCAACTCTAATCTTGATTTTTATATTAAACATGAGTAATCATCAATAAGGCATGACTTAATATTTCTATACATTTAAGACCTTAAATATGCAATAAATCATTCTAAAAATATAACTAACTTTAATCTGTAATACCCCGTAATTTTATTAATATTTATTTAAGGGATTAATTGAATTAAATGAGAATTAATTGAAAATTAATCCGGGTATAAATACTAACGAGATGTGAGTTGGTATTTGATTATGATGTTAAAAATTTATTATTTTTGAGTATGTATGGTAATACATGAGTGTTGATGATATCTAAATTGTCACGAGGTAGATATATGGCAATTTGGAAAATTTAATTGGGACGCGCGTGTCAGTCGCGTCAGGAACGTAATTAATTGAATTAAAAAGTGAATTTATTTTTATCAACCGAATGATCATTTTGAGTGTGCCAACATGTCCGGAAGGGTCGAAATAGTCAAAAAACACTAGCAGGGGGTTTAGTTTGGGTCTCGGGGCATTTTTAGGCACACCGGCAACCCAAAAGGGTAGTTTGGTAATTTTAAAAATAGGGGAATTAAAACCCACGAATTTTAGAGGTTATTTTTATATTAGAAAAGAACCCACTAATCCATTATTAGCA
Source organism: Sambucus nigra (assembly GCA_949130495.1). Taxonomy (NCBI): domain Eukaryota; kingdom Viridiplantae; phylum Streptophyta; class Magnoliopsida; order Dipsacales; family Adoxaceae; genus Sambucus; species Sambucus nigra. The sequence continues at coordinate 299,118,200 of OX422207.1, read as the reverse complement.
TTTGGGAAGTTAGAGGGCTACATGAGTTATAGGGAGGAGTTGGAAGAAGTTCCAAAAAGGAAACCCTAGCCACCATCACCATCTTTGGAAGGAATTGTAGAGAAGTGGAGGAGAATCAACATTAAATTCTTCAACATCAAATCAGAACATCTAAGTCAAGTGGTTTAATTACATTAATTTCAAGCGAATGTTTCTTCCATGCTTAGAATTGAATATTTGTCTTATTTTGGAAGTTTGATAAAAACCCATGAAATTGGAGGTAGAATTCATAATATGATATTGGGATTGCATGTAGATGTTATCGGATGAATTTAATATACGAAATGTATCTTTTGATGATGTAAAAACGGATTTATAAGGAGTAATTGTAGACATTAAATTCTGTGTCCATATTTATAGGGTTTGGGATAAGATTTGGGAAATTTTGATGATTATATGTTAGTTTAGGAAGCATTGACCCCATATATATGTTAAAGAGTGACCTAGGAGGACTTAGAGTAGTTTAATAACGTTAAATTACTATTGGGATGATCTTAGGATGAGTTTAGAGACGAGAAAAATTGAGAAAAACGAAGTAGAGAATTTCTGGGCTCAAACTGCCATCTCGTTAGAAGACCTGTCCAGGTCATTCGAACGAGCTTCTAATGAGATGACAGTGTCCCTTCTAAAGAGTTTGTAGTTCGTTCGAAGACTTTTGTTCAAATGACCTCGTTCGAACGAGACTTCTAACATGTTGACAGAATGGCCTTTTTGGCCCGATTTCATTTCAAACGTTCCGTAGACTTATTTAATTTGAGTATTAACCTTCCCTTATTGATTAGTGGGTATAATTGTGAGAATTGGGGTACGTTGAGGAGTAGAACTTAGAACCTTATAATAAAATTGGATGTCAATTGTGGAGTAGGAAACGAGTATCTAATTATGACGCGAGGAGGGTTGATAATGTTAATATACAAATCGGGGACTTGTGATCGTATAACATTAAATGATGGTATAAGAATGAGAAGTATACCTATATTAAAAATATGAGATATCTAAGATGTAAGAATGCTTAGTATACGTGGTTTTATATGTATAACATACCTACCGTACTTGCTATCATGGGAGGTTTGCGTTCGATTAGGGCCATCTAATCTTTGTGTGCCTACGGGGGGATTTAGATTGGTACCTCGAGGACATAGGTTAGAGAAGGACTTATTGAGAAGTTAATAAGTTTGCTGATCATGGGAGCGTAGGTATGTGCGTGACCCATGTGATGTGAACTATGTTCGCCTCCATTGTTTGTGATTGTTGTTTATTGAAAATGATTCCTGAGACATTCGGAATACGTGGTCCTTATGTACGTGATGTACCGAGATTGGATAGCAGAGTATGTGTGCACCTCAGCTTAGTCTCGGGGTGCTAGTAATGTATATTTATGATGAGAATAATATACTGTTAATTGAAATGAACTGTCATGATTAAATGTGAGTATAATTATAGCAATGTTATGTAAAGATAAAATGGATGATCTCTAGTATATTAGTATTGTTAATAATGGGGAAATCGAGAATTAATGTAAAGTTCTCTATTTAATTGATGATGTTGGAATTAAATCCTGACTCGTATAGAAATGTTAGAATTTATTTAGGACTAGTTAGATATGAGAATCACTAGAATGGGTAAGGGTACATTAGGAGTGCACAGATAGTCGAGAGGTGAGTATTTCATGTGAGAGCAAGTCCTAACATGTATTTTGCATTCATTGTTTTAAAGTCATTAAAACACTTTCTATATTTTAAACTGTTTTCCACAATCGGCCTCTGACCCGTTTGCTTTCAAATATATTTTCTTGTAAAAACCTTTTAGGTGCCCAGCCACAAGGACACAATATATAGGAGTTCCATTCAGGTGATGGACTGTAGCTGCCGTGGAAGTTATAGGACTTTGAAAGTAGATGCCTCCACTTTCGATCTTGACTCCTTGTTATCATCTTTCCTCATCTGTTGGGCATGTCACCCTATTTCCTTTTAGAGATAATTTACTTATTCATTTAATTCAGAATTCTGGGTTGTAATTAATTTAGGGATGCAGACTTAGTATTTGTTTATTCCTGTATTTGGATTGTTGTGAGGAGTATCCCTCCAGACTCATTACTATTTTATGGTTATTCCATTTTCATTATGTTGTGGTGGTTATGTTAGCATTTCATAATTTAATTGTTTCATGTTAATCTGATTTAATTAAAATTGACAACTCACTTTTTAAATATTAGGTGGCTAGTAATTATTAAAAATGTTTTCGACAGTGATGCTATGAACTGAACCAACTTGGCATTTTGTATTAATTTAATAAAGGAGTAGCTACCCGGTATTTAATTAGTCGGGGTGTCACATTGTCTACTTGAAAGTGACGGGTTTCCCACCTAAATGTAATACCCCGTATTTTTTGTGGAATTTTATTTTAATTATGGAATTTGAATTAATTGATTTAAATAGAGAAAATTTAATTTATAATTAATCCGGATTTAATTGTAATAATTACTAGCGTGACGAGAGTTAGTATGTATCGGAAATAATTACGTGAAATATTACTTAGCGAGTAAAGTAATATATGAATACGAGAATATTATTTTGGTCGGGAGTGAAATATACGACAGTTACAATACACTTAGTTGGGACGCGCATGTAAGTCGTGTTTATATTACTTTATTTAGATAAAATGGATAATTTATTTTTAAGTAACTCGTATGGCCATTTTGAGAGCGCTAGTGTGTCCGAAAGGGTCAAAATAGTCAGAAAACACTACTCGGGTGTTTCATTTGGTTTTCGGGGCATTTTAGCCCAAAACGACACCCTAGAGAGGTATTTTTGTCTTTTAGAATTTTTGGGAATTGTAATGCACGAAAATTAGGAATTAAATAAGGGTTGTACGTGAGTTAGAATAAGCTATCACTTTTCAACTTACGTGAGAGAGAAGGAGCGAACCAAAAAGGGGGAGGAACATAGAGGTGATTTGGGCAAAAAATTTAACTTCTTCCACCGAAAATCACTCCAATGAGTAGATTGCGAAGAGAGGAGCACCTACATATCAGTTTCGTTCCATAATTCAGAGGATCACAAAAAGTCAAGTGTTTATCTTGCTAAAATTTTGAGCATATATGATTCATGTTAACCCTAGTGTATGAGATAACCATTGGTGCTATGAATTTGAGACTGAATCACCATTAAATTGTGAAATTGGAAGATAGGTTTCCATGTAGATGAATAACCCTATGCTGGTAAAGTTAAATCTGGAAAGTTTACGTTATAATAACGAAAATAATTGGGGGTTTTGAATGATTGTTTATGGTTGGTTTATTATTAATGTACTTTTAAAGATGGAAGACTTTAGTTTAGATTCCTTATGATTCTGTAAGAATTTGTCATTTAAATTATGTTATAAAGCACCCTATTATGATTAGGAATAGTTTAAAATCATTGAATTGGTGTTGGGATGAATTTTAGATGAATTTGGATGAGGAAAAGATTGGAAAAATGAACTTTGTATGAAGAGGGGAACCCTCGGAATTTTCATTCGAAGACCTACCCAGGTCGTTCGAACGGCCTCGTTCGAACGAGAATTCCAACGAGAGTTCTAATGAGTTTTTAGTTCATTCGAATTGAGAAAATTGTTCGAATGAGAATCCCTAAGTTCTAATGAAATTTCAGAAACCCAAATTCTTACCCAAATGAGTTAAGAACCCTTCTAGGTTCCTTTAAGTGGAAAATAGGACCTACGCTATCCGAGAGTAGCTTCTTTTCATAATTTAAAAGTGAGAGAAATTGTGTAACTACTAAGAGAATGAGTGGATATGGGAGATTCTTTAAGAGTATATATGATAGAGAGGTAGATCGTACCGTCATAGTGTTGTGGGTAATAGGGATGAGTATACTACTAAAAATTTCAGGAACTTAGGTTGCGTGAATACCTAATGAATATAATAAGTTGTGTGTATACTTAATGATTGAACTATTATGTATATAACATACCTACGCTTCTTTCTATCAAGCGGAGGTTGCCCGTTGTGGACAATCATGCCTTGAGGAGCTTTCGGGTGGGATATTGATTGGTATCACTAGAGGATAGAACCTAGGTACGGACTATCGACGAAAATGATAGTGATGACCGTCATATAGGTGCGTAGGTATGGGCATAGCCCATCGGCTTGGGACTATGTTCACCTCCAAAATATGTGTTATGTTTTGATGGTTCCGTAGAGACTGAACCTTTAGTCTTGTATGCAAATGAGCAACGCAGCATGACATGATAGTAAAGTATGCAGGCACCGCAACTGTGTCTCGGGGTGCAATACTGTATATATATAAGATAAAGTGTGTATATATATACTTGAAATGGTATCTACTGTGTGAATTAAGTAGGTGGATTATTAATGAAAATGGGAATGAATTAAGTAGCGAACACTTAATTATACTAAACTGAAAGTGACTTTTTATAATAAAGAGAGGTTGCTTCTAAATATCATACTGTGAGGGAAATACATGGGGACGCCATTGGGTTAGGATTGGATATTTAACAGGAAGGACTAGATAGCATGGTAATTGGAACTAGTTGAACTTGAATATTCGATAGGCGTGCACATTAGATGAGATGTGAGCATTCCAAGTGAGTTCGATAACATAATATGAAGAATATATGTGCTAATAAAATCATTTTAAGCACATGCTGATTTGTAAACTATTTTCAACTCGGGCACTGACCTATTTTCTGCAAAATCTCTTTTCTTGTCAAACCACTTTCAAGTGCCCAGCCACAGGGACACCAAGCATAGGAGATTCACTCATTCGACGAGCTTTAGCTACTTTGGAAGCTATAGGGCATTGGTAGTAGATGCCTCCATGACTCTCATTTACTTCTTTTGAGCTATTTTGTCAGTTAGGGCCTGTTACCCTTTTCTATTCAGTTATTCAAAGATTATGAACTTAGTTAGTTACCCTTCGGTTGTTGGATTTATTTAATTGGACTATGGTATTTGACTTTAGGCTGGAAGTGTTTACTCCTATCCCTTTTACTATGCCAGTATTTCATTTCTTATGTGATCGAATTAAATGGTGAATTTTAGTTATTTTTCTTAAATGGTTTTATAATTAGATGAAAAGATAAATTTTGACATCAACCTTTTTAAATATTAGGTGGTTAGTTTTAATAATATAATATTCGACACTGATGCATAATCTGAACTAACTGGATATTCTGATTTAATTAATAAAGGACTGATCACCCGGTATTTGATGAGGCGTGGTGTCATAGGTGGTATCCGAGCATCAGGTTTTAGAGTCCTTAGGATCTGTACAGATTATTATGTCTTCCGCATAGCTATCATTGATGTAGAGCCCTATATTTAGGACTGTTGCATTCATTTTTCGTGCATTTTACATCTTCATCTATTTGAGATATTTACTGTGGACTTATAAAGCTTCTCTGTAATTTCAGATGCCTCCAAGACATGCACAGCGAGCCAATAGGAATGCCCAGCTCGAGCCCCAGCCATCTCCGGCCCAGGGAATGATGAAGCTACATAAGTTGCTGCTATTGTAGCAGAGGCAGTTAACGCAGCATTAGCCATGGTACAACAAGCTCCACCACAGGCACCACTAGTGTCTCCAGCACCAGTTCACGCTCTCCCTGCTATATGGGAGCACGTTAGGGATGCCTTTCAGAAGGCACACCCTCCAAAGTTCGCAGGGAGTTTAGATGTGGTAAAGACAAGCCAATAGAGGAAAGATATCACTACTCCAAATCTTTTGAATTATCACGGTAATTGACCTTGACAATTTGGACTAGTCACGGTCAATGATCGTGACAATTCTGGGGGTGATAACTATTATTGTCACAGATGTGTCACGGTCCATAACTGTTCCAAGTTCATTAGATTTGTCACGGACATGTCATGGTCATAAACCCTGATAAGTTTTTTTACGGTTTATGACCATGATAAACCCGTGACTTTTAACAAAAATTTGTCATGGTCAATGATCGTGATAATTCTGGGAAGAATTGAAAAAAAATCTGCTGGGCAGTATGGCAATTGCCACTGCCCAGCAGTATATTTGTACCTGTTATAGCAACGTTGTACCTGTTCATACATCATATCTCCAAATAAAATAGAGATAATGAAAATATACATTCAAAACAATATGCATCACGATATAATCCTAATACAATTCAAATGTAACAACTTAAAACAATTCAATTCAAATAATGTCACTACATGTCTGGGGTAAGGTTAGCTCTGAGGGGGTGAGTAGGCCACACGATATACGAATTGACACACCCAATAATATACATTGTGCCTCATTGCTCGCGCAACCACTAGGGGGGTTCTCCTTCCCGGTTATCACATGCATGACGAGCACCTTGGACTCGATGTCTTAAACCAAACATCTATGAACTATCATACCATGGATGGTATTCAGGTCCCTCAACCCCCTCCCTATCCGCTGGCCATCAAATATGTCCAGTAAAAACATGCTCATCCAACCAAGTGTCGATATCGGTTGGTTTAAGGGAGCCAAATAGGGGAGTGGATCATCAAAGTCCACACGTGTTGGCGATGAAGCAGTGAGGCCCACATCCTCGTTATCCTGCACCTCCTCCTTCCCTTTCTTCTTACGGTTTTCGCCCAACGAACTCTTCATGAATGAGAACATATCTTGGACCGTCGCCTCCACACAGGACAACTTCGTATCATGCGAGTCCACCATTCGAGCCAACTCGGTGTCGCTCGTCTCCAATCCGATGATCCTAGATTTGGCCACTCGCGAGCTCTCCCCCTTGTCCTCCCCTTGGAATCAACGCCAAGCACTTGGCTGAGTGCATCTGTGGATAAAGATGCCTTGTCGGCATCAGATTGCGACTCATGCACTTCCTTAAGCTTTGCCTGAAACGACAAAAAGCACATGATTAGTAAAATAAGTAAATAAAAAAATTATAATGTAATTAATAAAAAGTAAACATCCGGATTACTTACAATCGTGACTGCGATGCTTGGGGACACCTCCTCACCCTTACCCTTCTTCGTTCGAATAGCCATATAAGTATCGAGCCCACGTGGCCTACCCCTAGGGCCATTCCCTGTTCCCTGAAATAGAATAAAGTAAAATTAGTATCGGCCCCGCAAAGTAAAATAATGTATAATAATATATTTCTGCAGTTATAGAAAAATTAAATCTTACCATCATCCTATGCTCAACCTCGGCGTAAGATGTCCGGTCGGAGTAGTCCACGTTCGTCTTTTTTTCTCGATTTTCCCTCCTGGATTGGCGAGATGACAATTGTCACTCCCCGATCTCATTGTCAATGAACTTTTTCCATTGTGCCAATCAGATCGGCTCCTTCGGCGGGATGTATTCATGCATTTGGATAACGGACTCTCGGGTCTTCCTAAAGTACCGGGTCCTCATATTTTTATTCCACGTCTTGTGTTGCTCCCTCAACTATTCCATGATGGAATCGCGTAGCTTTTGATCCAGGCTGAATTGTTCCTATCCAACAAATACAATGTTAGTTACGAATAAATATAAATATAAATATAAATATAAATATATAATGAAATCGAAATTGAAATTGAAATTGAAATTGAAATTGAAATTGAAATTGAAATTGAAATTGAAATTGAAATTGAAATTGAAATTGAAATTGAAATTGAAATTGAAATTGAAATTGAAATTGAAATTGAAATTGAAATTGAAATATTCATATTCATATTCATATAAATATAAATTCATTACATGTAGTGCCACCCAATTAGCTAACTTGAGCTCATTTGGCACCACCCGGGCCGATGATCGTCTTTACCAGCTCGAGGGATCTCGCTAATATCCCCATCTTGTTCTCGATGGCCATCCCCAATTTTCCACATTTGGGGAGCCTAGGGGTCGAGGATCCCTCCTCGCCTCCGCTACCACCGAGCCCAGATGACATCATCATAATCAGCATCATCGTCCTCGCATTAATACCTGAAGGAGGCATTTGCTGTAAAAAAATGTTGTTATTAGTACAAATCAAAATGAATTAGAAGACGACATGCAAATATGTACAATTACTACAAATCCAAATGAACTGTTATTGTTTAACACCTCAATTATAAATTCCAAAACAACATCATCTAGCTCATAATATGTACAGTTACTAAAAATCCGAAACATCCCCACCCCCACCCCTACTTCCCACACACACGCACACTACATCGATACTTTTGGTACTCTTGTGCCACGAACAAGGGTCCAGTGGCTAGACGAGCAAGCCTTGATGTCTCATCACACGTCTTTAAGAGATGAGAACGTAACGTTATATAACAACCATTTTCATTATAATTACCGCTTGTGACAACCACAACCTAAATTCGCTGTCTGATTGTACCATTGCTTTTCGTCTTTTATTGTTCTCACAGGCTTCATATTTTCTGCATATTACAAAATTAATCATGTATAAAATAATCTAAAATTTTCTAATATAATGTTAAACATTAAAATAATTTAAACTTACTTTCTCTATTCTTCAACATCTTCATGTGTGTCAAATAGATAACGTGGTATTTGTTCATGTTGCAAACTCGTTAATTTCACTCGTTTTCCCATCACATGACCACCATCATCGATAATTATCTCGCATACCCGATCTTAACAAATGTAGTTCAACTGTTTTCCACTCAAACACCTTACCATTCTTACACCTAGCACACAGACATGGTAACTCTTCATCATTATGAAATCTCTTTGTGTATTTCAGAAATTCATTAGCACCTATGCGAAACACATCCACCATTCTATTTGTCTCACCCATCCACTCTTTGTATTTCGGATATCCCATCACTGCTACCACAACTAATCACCTATTAAAGGTAAGAAGCGTATATTCATGGATTAGTATAAACAAAACTTAGATTTATAGTATGTTTCATTTAATTATGTCTTATTTATATTCGATTTTTAAATTTCAAATTAAAATTTAATTTATAATAGAAATTTCTATTTCCTCCACCTCCTCTAAAGGGTGAGTGGTCCTATCCCATTCAAGACCAAATTTTTTTGTAATATACTTAACACCTCATGCACATTGTTACGATTTGAGAAAAATTTGGCAGCATATCCCCGTAGTTCTCCAAGTACACGACGTATACTGGTAAGTGTGAGTGTTATTTCAATTGATCAATTGAAATAACAATCACACTTGTCAATCTAGCATGTACCTAGAGAACATTAGGATACGACTGTAGAACTTCCTCTAAAAGTAACAACTTTAAGTCACTAAGAATATTATTATACAAAAATTATGCAGTCCCAAACTGTCCAAATGGGACAATTCGAGAGATCTCATTACAAGGGTAATGACTCTCGAATAGGTCTAAGGGCTATTGAATTCATACGCATAAGAATTAAAAGGCTAGTATCTATGCGCACTATATGTAATTTCAATTATATTTCATTTAATTATCATACTATATATATATTGTTCGTTATACAAAGTAATTTTCAAAAAAAGTAGAAAAATCCCACCCCCATATGGACAATAATCCAGTGGTCATGCCACTTTTAAAATTAACCAACCCAACATCGATCCACTATAATCCAACCGCAATGGCAACAACAAATGTGTATCCCGTACTCCTTCTAATTCATCTACTCAATTAATTCTTTTCATCAATTAAACTAACAATTAAAGTATACAATTATTAATTTACTAATTTACAATGAGGGGCAATCCTACTTGCATATGAAAGGGGCACCAATTGTTAATTTACAAAAAAAATTAACAACCAATCAATATTAAATCAATCAATTATTTTACATGGGGCGCTACAATATAAGGGGCAATATCTAATAAATATTTAAAAAATTAATTAAAAAAGACACACATACACACATATACACCCCCTACCCCCTCCCCGTGCCCACTCCCCCCTCTACACCACACGAACACACACATATATATACACATGCACATATACACACACACACACACACACACACACACACACACACATATACACACACATGCATATATATACACACAAACACACACACGCACATACACCCCCATCCCCTCCCCCCAGCCCTGCTGCCTCCCCCCCCCCATCCACATGCATATATACACCACACACACACACATGCACATTTACACACACATATATACAAACACGCACATATACATACACAAATACATAAATGGAGGAGAAATAGAGAGAGAAAACATATCAAAGTTGTAGAGAGAGAGAGTGAGCAGCCCCTAAAGAGAGAGAGAGAAATGGAGGGAACAAAATCGGTGGGGAAAAAAGAAAATGGAGGGTTTTTTACTAACAGAATTGTCGCGGACCTTTCACGATCATTGACCATGAAAAATTTATACGCTTGTCACGTTTAAGGACCGTGACAAGTCCGTGACAAGTCCGTAACAACTGTACTTGTCACGGATTTTTCACGGTCATTGACTATGACAAGACTTTGTCATGGCCTTGTCACGGTCAATGACTATGACAAAAAATGCGTGTTTTTTTGTCATGGTCAATGACCATGACAAGGCTAAGCCCTTACAGGGTGCCAATTTAACCATTTTGGTGTAGTGTAGACAGAGGCATCTAAGGATGTATGAGTGCACCGAGGTGAAAAAGAAGATTATTGTTGATGTAAAAAATTAGATCGCTCTAATTATTTAATCACAGATAAATAAATAAGATAAAGAATTTTAAAGTGGTTCAGCCTTATAAGAATGGACTACGTCCACTGTTATGTTATTGCTGAGTGTTTTGGGAATTCTCGATTACAAGTTCTATGAAGAAATTTCGGTCCCTTTGAATGAGGGTGATACAAGGTATTTATAGCCCTTAGGCTGTACATGAAAGGGTGATACATTAAATGATATACATATGAAAGGGTAACTCATTTAATGCTGTTCAAGCGTGTGCGTCAAGATGATAAGCATTCAATGAATAGTTGAACTGTTGATTATCTGGCAATCAATGCTGTGGTCGAGATGCAGCTCGAACCGCCTTAGTTGCTCGTCGTCCAAGAGTTCCTCGGAGCATTGGAGTTCCTCGGAGGACAAGAGTTCCTCGGAGGGTTGGTGTTCCTCGGAAGACTGGTGTTTCTCGGAGTATACCTGTTGCTCAGAGTGAGTATGTTGGTCGGGGGAATGATCTTCCTCGTTGCTATTGTGCCACGTGGATTGACACGTGTCTTCTTATTATTCGTCCACATCAGCATACTAGTTTTGGTGTCAACAGAAGCCCCCAATGTTTCATATTTCGAACTTTGAGGAGTATGGAACATTCTTTCTCGATATATGGCAATATTAAATGACCTTCCTGGGTTTTAGGAGCCTTTTCTTCGTATTTGAATTTTCTTCCAATTTCCCAGAATCCGCCTTTTTGCATTTTTATAAGCGCTTTGATCTTCGTGCAATTTTTGTCCTTTTAGCTGCTGGTAGCGTAATAATTCCTTTTTGTAATCATTTCTTTTGACGTTTCCCAAGGCAAAGTATTTAAACTTCAGAGGCAATCCCATCGTCTTCTACCTTTTTCAATTTCTGCTTTCGAGTTTTCTATAGCTTTTCTCTCTCCCGTGCGTTCATCCCTTTCTTCGTTTGTTTGTCAACAGATCTCCGTTTTCCTGTAAGATTTTCTTCCTTCTGCTTCATTTCTTTTTATTCACCATGGTTTATATTATCGAATCTCTTGAGAAATTCCGTTCTAACTTTTCTATTCCTTCTTGGGTAACTTTGGAGAGTCTTTCTGAGCCTTCAAGTTATTTTGATTTGGCTGAGGGACATTGGTTCCCTAGCCTCTTTATTGCTGAATGTCGATTTTCTTTTCCACCAAACCCTTTGTGTTTAGAGTTCTGTCAGTATTTCGATGTTGTCCCTGCAAAAATAGCCCCCAACACATGGAGAATAGTTAATGGGGTGTATAGGTTAAATCAAACTCATGGAACTCGTATAGGAATTCTTGAGATTATGTACTGTTATAGATGGGCTGTTTTAGACAATGTTTTTTATTTAAAAACTAGGTTTTTGAATAGGGCCTTAGTAGTCAACCTCCCTGATGCAAACAGGGATTATTTTGAACATGGGGTAGTTATAAAAAATTGGCAACATGCCCCTTTGGTTGGAGATGCAGTATATGAGGGTCCTAAATGCCCTCCATATGGCAATGGGATAGGTTATTTTCATTTTATTTCATTTCTAAAATTATGATTTCATTATGTTTGAATAAATGCATGATTGACATTTCAAAATGTTTTTGTTTGCAGTCGACAACAAGAGAAAAACTCCCAAAGAATCATAAGTTAATATAAAGCATTTGAAACATATCTGGAATTTGCATCGAAGAGTTGCAGACGAGCACATTAGGTCTGCTTCCTATTTGTTGCAGTACAGGAGCTACACAGCATCCTTTACTGCTCGTCCTGTGATCAACATTAGTGAACCATTGCCAGCTTCTGAGGAATCTTCACCAGAATCTCACATTCCTTTAAGTCAGAAGATGGGCAAGAGAAGAGTTCCTGCTATCTTCGGGGAGTCTTCCTCTGCTGGAGATGGAAAGAGAAACAACGTTGAGGTCCCAAAGGGGACAAAGAAAGTAGATGCTGCCCCTTTTGTTGCTCCTCAGAAGGCTGCCGAGAAGCCCCCAGTGGCTCCGAGAAAGAAAAGTGCATCTGTGGAAGTGGTCCCAACCAAAAGTTCTTTGGTTGAAACCGCTGAAGTTCCATTGAGGATATTGAAGAAATCCTCCTCGATCACTTTGACTGAAACCATTCCCCAGCTCCAAGCTAGTGGAGCTGGTGTCCCAACCATTATTCCCTCGAGTTCTGCAATGAGCTCGGTAAAGACTTGGACTATTCCTGAAGTCCAAGGAATTGAAGAAAACATGTCTAGGGATATGCTGACATCCCTAGCTACTCGTCACATTGCTTCAGTAAGTTTCTCTTATCCTGAATTTTTCTTTCTTTCAATCAATATATGTATCTCGACACTGACTTATCATTATTTTCTTTTTCAGCTGGTGAGTTGCTTTAACACCATAGTGAAGAAAGATGAAGCAATCAAGGCTTCCAGCTCCTCGTCTGGAGTAGAGGATGCTTTCCAGGGCTTGGCCCAATCTTTGAAGGATTCTCGTCAAAAATATGATGAGGATAGGGGTGAATGGGAGAAGAAGATGGCTGCGTCTGAGGCAGAGAAGATACAGTTGGGAAATAAGGTGAAGGACTTGGAGAGAGAGAATAAAAAATATGCCGAGAAGCTCACAAGTTTTGGGGAGCTTGAGGATAAGTTAAAACTAGCTGAGGAAGAGCTGACCCTTCTGCGAGAAGTAAATTGCCAGAAGGAGGAGGTGGAGGCTAAGTTGAAAGCCACCGAGGATCTTCTATCCGAGAAGCTCTCCTTGGAGAAAATGAAGAGGAAAATGGCTGTGAAAAAATCCTTTCGAACTGGTTGGGACAAAGGATGGGATAGGGGGTAGCAACAATGATGACCCAGGTGCAGTATGGGAGTTTAAAATACTTCCGAGATGGTTGGGTTGCTGCCTTGCAAGAATTGAAAGTGAGCGAGGACTCTGAATTATTTCAACAACATCTTCCTGGCCCTCCTCCTGTAATTGAAGATGAGGATGAAGACGAAGCTACATCTGAAGAGTCTTCAATGACAGTGGGTGATCAAATCCTTGCTCCACAACCCAACCAGACAATCACTGAGGAGATTTCGTCCTTGCCTGCTCCTCCTGAACAAGTCCCAGCTTCTGCCAATGATATCATTGTTCCCACCGAGCAACCAAGTTCCTCGTCCCAGCCTCCTGAGAAAGTCTTGGGAGATAAGGAAAAGGTGTGAAGTTGTTCGGTATTCTCTTTCTGTTTTTTTTTTACTTGTACTTTGTATTCTGAACGATGTACTCTTTTTGATGATGTAATAAAATCACCTCTTTTTGCTCCTCTATATTGTTGATGCTCTGTCTGCTTTTTATTAACTCTTGCCTTCTCTTCTTTACTAGTTTGTGGCTAGAATGGAATTATTATCTGCCAATGATACAAAGTTGATGCATCAATGCCATGAATATTATAAGGCTGGTCACACAGAATTGAGTGTATCAGAAGTTGTTGACATCCTCGGTCATGATGCTTCAGAGCAGGCAGTAGAAGCTTATCAATACCTGAAGGGATTACTTGATCGAGCTGTGGCCAATAACGTGGCTTACTATGACATGATCGAGGAGCTTCAATATACTCTAGAAAATCTTCAGACTCAGTACAAAGAATCAACTGCCCTTCTGCACGAGGGGTATGAAAAGAGGTATCAACAGCTTTCTGCAGAGACAGACCACAAAAAGATCCTTGCTGGGTACGGTGTCAGGGAGAGAACCCTAAAGGGTGAAGTTGAATCTTGTAGACAGATTGCCGAGCTGCTAGAGCAAGAAAATAACAATTTGCAGAAAGAGCTGGCCCAATATAAGTCTGCAGCATCTTCTTCAACATCTGTAATCCCAGTGACTGATGAGGGATTTTCCTTTCTAGAGGTTGAGAATGCCAAATTAAGGCAAGAGTTGGATACCTTGAGAAGATCTGGTATTTCTTCTGCTACTTGGGGGCGAGGAAGGGGTTCTCGTGGACGAGGACGAGCTGCTCAGAATGTTATCGAGGAACCAAGTTCCAGACCTGCTCGAGGAGGATCAAGAGCTCCTAGTCGTAATGTTGAAGAAGCTCGTACTCTATCAACATTGGAAACTCAAGCATTCCAATTGAATGCAAAATATCGGGCTTTATCTGAAATGTCTAAGAAAATCCAAACTCTGGAGGATCAACTTGCTTCGACCAAGTCTGCTATGAAGAACAAGGATGTTTTTGCCAGGAACCTTCATGAGCAGTTAGAGAGAATAACTTTCCAATTCCACAAACAACCTCGTGAGTTCTGGAATGCAGGCTATAATGAGGACCTTTATCACTTGGATGCTCGCATTGAAAATGCCAATAATGAAGGTTATAAACAAGGATGGTTGAAGGCCCTGGGTGTATTAAAACTAGAGCAGGGCCATTATTTATGGGATTATCATGCTCCTGGGCTACTAGACTTGCCTATGCCACCTTATAAATTGGACATGGAATGGATCCCAGCTCGTGCCATTCCTCGGAGCTTAATTGTAAAATACCTCGGTGACTACAATCTTCATTCTCAGATCGAGGTATCTCGTCCCGAGCATCTACTGGATACACCTTCTGTGATGAACGTTGGGATGCTGAAGGACTTGAACTTCATTAACTCTCCTCAGACTTTAAATGATCCGCCTACTGGCGAGGAACCTATTTCAAAAGCGGAGGGAAAGAAACCAATAGAGTAGGGATCTCAATGTAATAGTTAGTACACATATGTAACTTGTAATTCGTTTTGAATTTTAATGAAATACTTTCATTTTCTATTTGCAAATCTGTATTGCTATTGTTTTGTGCTTGTCAAACACTTTATATTTGTGCTTTCTTAACAATATTGTGTGGTTCCTCGACCAACTTGGTAATAAAAAATTACAAATATTAGTAATGTTTCTCGATCACTTAATAATAAAGTAATGAGTATAAAAATGTTTAAAATTTTTCCAACCAACCAAGGTTGTTAAATTGTGCTAATCGACCAATTATAGTTAGTGAGAGTTTTTATCCTCGACTAACCATACTTGTTAAATTTTGTCTTTTTCATAAAATGTACCCGACCAACCAAGGTCAAAGATTTTTCCTCGTCCACTAACTACAGTTAGTGGGTTTTTATCCCCGACCAACTATACTTGGTTCAGTTTGGAATATTTATTCTCCGATGAACTTTTATGTAATAAACTTACTTCCCGACCAACATAAGTTGGCATTTGAGAGCATGTCTTGTTTCTCGACCAACCGAGATTGGCCTTTCGTCGATCATCTTTTGTTCTCGCCCTTTTACCAACCGGAGTTGGTCGTGGGTTTGAACTATTATGTCCACTAGATCTTTTACCAATCCGAGTTGGTCACACTAGTGTACGCCTCCTAACCAAAGGAGTATAGTTTGTTCTCGCCCGTTTACCAACCGGAGTTGGTCGTGGGTTTGGTCTATCATGTCCACTAGTTCTTTTACCAACCTTAGTTGGTCACGCTAGTGTATGCCTCCTAACCAAAGGAGTATAGTTTTTTCTCGCCCTTTTACCAACCGGAGTTGGTCGTGGGTTTGAACTATCATGTCCACTAGTTCTTTTACCAACCTTAGTTGGTCACGCTAGTGTACGCCTCTTAACCAAAGGAGTGTAGTTTGTTCTTGCCCTTTTACCAACCGGAGTTGATCGTGGGTTTGAACTATCGTCTTCTTTTTTACTGCCGAGCAACATTGTGTACCGAGCAGCGTAGTGTTAAACACACTAGTATTCCCAGAAAAACTTTCAATAAAAGGAGAGAAGATTGTGAAATATCATCGTTTTATTCATATTTATGGAACTGCTTTACATTTTACATCACTGATAATACTTGCGTAGGTGTTCAGCATTCCATGCATTCTTAAATTCTTCTCCTTCTAGAGTTGCTATTCGGTAAGTTCCTGGTCGGACAACTGCAGTAACTCGGTAAGGTCCATGCCAGTTTGCTTCCAACTTATTGTGCTTCTGAATGACCTTCTTTAGCACGTAATCTCCTTCTTTTAAGTCGCATTTTTTCACCCTCTTGTTGTAGAACAGGGCTGTTCGTTGTTGATAAGCAACATTCCTAATGGCTTCCTCTTCTCTAACTTCCTCGAGCATGTCCAAATCTAATCTCCTCATCAGGTCGCTGACTGGGGAATTGAAATTCAGCACTCCGTGTGTTGGAAGACCTAAATCGGCAGGTATTACAACCTCACTTCCAAATGCCAACATATATGGTGATTCTCCAGTTGCTGCTCGGGAAGTTATTCGGTAAGCCCACAATACTGACTGTAGCTCATTAATCCAATTATCTTTAGCCTCACTTAGCCTATTCTTCAAACCATTTAATAATGTTCTGTTCGTCACTTCAGTCTGCCCATTGCTTTGAGGATGACCTGGTGCTGAATGAACCTTCAAAATGTTTGACTGATGACAATAGGCGGCAAACGCCTCGTTATTAAATTGTGTTCCATGGTCTGTGATGAAGGCATGAGGGAGACCATATCGGCAGATGATGTTCTTCCAAACTAATTGGTACACCTTCTCGTATGTCATATCAATCAGAGGCTCAGATTCTACCCACTTAGTAAAATAATCCACTGCGACGATGAGGTACTTGAATCTTCCTCGGGTCGTTGGCAATGGTCCAACCAAATCCATTCCCCACATGGCGAAAGGCCAAGGGGAAGTTATGGGTGTCAAAAATTCTTGTGGAGTTCGTCGGATGGAGGAAAAACGTTGGCATTTATCACATCTCTTAGCATAGGCTATACAATCAGCCCTTATCGTTGGCCACTAGTATCCTTGTGTCATCACCCTTTGCAAAAGTGTCCGACCTGCTACATGGGCTCCACAAGACCCTTCATGGATCTCTTCAATCAATTCCTTCACCTCGGAGGGATGCACACATCTTTGCAAACCTGCCATAATTCCTCGTCTATACAAAACACCATTAGTTAGTACATACCGAGCAGCTTTAAACTTCAATTTCTTTACAGAGAGCTTATCCTCCGGCAAATTCTCCCTCCTCAATATATGCCCTGATGGGATCCATCCAAGATGGTCCTAAATCAAGGGTAATAACATTCATCGTCAGGTCTTCATCTATGCTTCGAGCTTCTAATACTTCAATTGGTATCGTTCTTCCCAGCTCGGTACGAGTAGCTGAAGCTAGTCGGGCCAGTGCGTCTGCTTGTGCATTCTCCATTCTTGGTATTCTGATCAACTGAATGGCATCAAATTCTGCCAACAACTCCATCGCCTTTGCATGATACTTGACCATTAATTCTCCTTTAACTGCATACGTTCCTATCATCTGATTCACAATTAATTGAGAATCACTGAATACCATCACTTGTTGCGCTTCCATAATCTTTGCTAAATTAAGACCTGCTATCAAGGCTTCATACTCAACCTCATTATTGGAAGCTTTGAATTGGAATCGTAAGGCATATTCCATGTCAATCTCGTCTAGGGTTTTCAAAACAATCCCTGCCCCACAACCTGTTGTGCAAGATGACCCATCTACATATAATCTCCATGTAGGTAACTTGTCTTCAAATTTCTTATCTGACAGAGTTCCTCGGTGAAATATCTACTGTTTCCTTTCATCCTCCCCTGGTATTTTTCACTCCTCGTCGACCATCTCTTCTCTCCCTTTTACCAACCGGAGTTGGTCTGGGTTTGAATTTGATGATCTTTCTACATCCACAAGCCCTTTTACCAACCGGAGTTGATCTAGACTTATGTCTGTTGATCCTGTAACATCCACAGGTTGGTCAGCGAGCAATTTTTGCTCCTCGGGGGTATCAGGATATGTAAATTCTGCTATAAAGTCTGCTACAGCCTGCCCTTTTAATGATGATCTGGGTTCATACACAATATCATATTCACTGAGCTCTATTGCCCAATACATCAGTCTTCCTAATTTTTTTGGCATATGAAGGGCTTGTCTCAATGGCATGTCGGTATACACGACGATGGTATGGGCCTGGAAATAAGGCCTCATTCTTCTACTTGCTTCAATTAATGCCAATGCCAATTTTTCCAGCTTTGGGTACCTGATCTCTGCACCTCAGAAAGACTTACTTGTGTAATAAATTGGCTTCTGGACTCCATTCTCCAATCTGATCAATGCCGAGCTGACTGCATTCTCTGATACTGCCAGGTACAAGTACAATTTCTCTCCCATTATTGGTCTGGATAACAATGGAGGTGCTCCCAAATATTTCTTCAAGTCTTGAAAGGCTTTCTCACATTCATCATTCCACTCGAAAGTTTTTCGAAGAATTTTGAAGAATGGGAGGCATCTATCAGTTGCTCGAGATACAAATCTGTTGAGCGCTGCAACTCGCCCTGTAAGACTCTGCACTTCTTTCTTCGTCGTTGGAGATCGCAACCCTAAAAGAGCTTTGATCTTTGCTGGATTTGCCTCAATGCCTCGCTGGTTGACGATGTACCCGAGGAACATTCCTTCTCGTACTCCAAAAGTGCACTTCATCGGGTTGAGCTTCATTTGGTATTTATCCAGTTGATCAAAGGTCTGACCTAAGTCAACTAGATGATCAGCAGCTTTTTTGCTCTTTGTCAGCATATCGTCGATATAGACTTCCATATTTTAACTGATTTGTTCGGCAAAAACCTTGTTCATCAGCCGCTGATATGTCGCACCTGCATTTTTCAAACCAAAAGGCATAACATTATAACAATAAGTTCCCCTAGGGGTAATAAAAGAAGTGCTTTCCCTGTCTTCAGGTTTCATTTTGATCTGGTTGTAACTAGAGTAAGCATCCATGAAGCTGAGCAGCTCGTGTCCCGAGGTAGCATCCACTAGTTGGTCAATTCTAGGCAATGGGAAATGATCCTTTGGGTAGGTCTTGTTGAGATCAGTGAAATCAACACACATTCTCCATTTATTGTTTTTCTTCTTTACCATCACCACATTTGCTAACCAGTCTGGATATTTCACATCTTCAATGAATTGGGCTTTCTGGAGCTTCTCGACCTCCTCTTGTATAGCCTGATTCTTCTCGGGACTAAATACTCTTCTTCTCTGCTTTACAGGCTTGATCTCCTTATTCTCATTGAGTTCATGGCATAAGAAGTTTGGATCTATTCCTGGCATGTCTTCATGACTCCATGCAAAAGTTTTCTTTCTGTCTCTTAAGAAAGTTATCAACTCCTGTTTTATTAAAACATCCAACGATGAACCTATCTGGGTTACTCGTTCAAGGTGCTCGTCATCCAGAATAACATTTTCTGTAGATTCCACCACATGTCCTTTTACAAGTTGGGATTCATCTCTGGGATCAAGTGTTTCAATTTCTGTACCTTCCTCCACCTGGTAGGTGGTAGTCTTTTTCCTTGACTCTTCAAGCTCCTCTTGCTCGGCAGACGAATAATAACATTCCCGAGCTACTTTCTGATCACCTTTCACAATTCCCACTCCAAAATTTATAGGGAATTTTAAACACTGATGTACTGTAGATGGAACTGCTTCGAACTTCTTCAAACCAACTCTTCCCATGATGATGTTGTAAGCTGACTGCACATTCTTATCCATCACAAAAAAGCGTATTTTTTATGTTCGACAAGCCGGCCAAGTTCCAATGAATATATCCAACTTGATCGTCCCAAGTGGAAAGACTTTCTCGCCAGCAAAACCCAATAGAGGTCTGTGATAAGGTTCCAATTGAGATAATTTCAAATTTAAACTGTCAAAGCATGAATAGTACATGATGTCTGCCGAACTACTATTATCTACCAGCACCCTTGAAATCACTACTTCTTTCATCCTCATTTTGATCACCAAAGGGTCGTCGTGAGGGTAAAGAACACCTGCCAGGTCGTTTTTTGAAAAACCGATGACCAGCTTCTCTTTGTTTACCTTCCTCGGGCGATCCTCTTCAGCCAAATTTATCCGTTGAATGTATGAGCAAGCCTGAGCCTCACCGAGGTAAGATTTTCTTTCTGCAGTAAGGTCTCCTCCTCCTGCATCTCCTCCTGTAATGACATTACAATCAAATGATCCAAAGCGTATTGAAAATACCTCTCGTTCTGGCTGCCTTGGTTTCTTGGGAAGATCGGGGTCATCCTCTGTATCATCTTCATGATCCCTTTTCTTTTTCTCCTCTGCTCGACGAGGAGATCTAAACCTTTCTCTAGTTCGGTCATTATTTCTTCTTTCGCCTCCCCGATCAACATACTTTGCTAGTTTCCCTCTTCGAATGAGTGTTTCAATCTCGTTCTGAAGAGCTATGCAATTTTTGGTCATATGGCCGTGATCCTTATGGAACTCACAATATTTATCCCTATTCCTCAGGTCAGGGTCTGACCTCAGTTTCTTTGGCCACTTTACTTCCTCATTATTCTTGATTTCTTCCAAGACATGATTAATACCCATTTTCAAAGGAGTATAATTATCGAATTTCTTCAGGACTTCCCATGACGATTTATTATTCTTGGAATGCTTGTCACCGCCATTGCCCTTATGCTCTTTCTTCTTGGATTTGTCGTCTTCCACCTTGGTTTCTTTATCCATATTCTTCTTCGCAGCCATAGCCTCCTCGGCGTTCATGATTTTGGCCGCTTTCGCCATCAATTCTGACATAGTTGTAGGTGGATCTTTGGCCAAAGTGTAATACAACTTGTTAGGCAACAACCCACTCATCAAGGCGGTGATTGTTGTCCTTTCTTCATAATCTATAACTTCCAATTTCTCATTATTGAAACGAGTTATGTAATCTCTAGTACTCTCACCAGATTTTTGTCTAACACTTAACAAGTGTGCTACTCTTTTTACTGGCTTTGCCCCAAAACAGAAATTACCGATGAACAACTCGGCCAACTGAAAGAAAGTTGAAATCTTACCCCGAGGAAGATTGTTGAACCATATCTGGGCAGGTCCAGTAAGAGTTCCTGAGAATGCTCTACATCTCATCTCGTTGGGGACAACATAGATGTCGGCAGCAGCCTGATATTGTTCTATGTGTAGAACATGATCTGTCTTTCCATCATACTTGGGGGTCACCACGGGCGCTTTAAATTTTGACGGTGTAGGAAAATCCACAATGGCCTGTACAAAAGGTGTCCCTCGAACAAAAGTTCATTGTAGTGGATTCTTTGCCTTAGCCATTTCTCCCAATCTATCCTCCAACCACTGAATGGAACCTTTCCACGCATCATTTCCCTCCTCGGGCCTATTAGTTCGAGCAATTGATTGTTCTGAAGTAGCCTCCTAAGATATATCTTGACGAGCAACTGGTCGTGATTGTGCTGATCCTTTTCTTAGATCTGATGGTCGTCGAAAACTCCTCGACATGGTCTTAGGTGGACTCCTATTCCTCCTAGGGCCTAATCGACTGAAAGGAGACACCCTACTCAGTCTTTCCAAGGCACTGGGTCTTTTTGGAGAGAGAGTGATACGTTGATCAGTATCTGTAGCCCTTATTGACGAAGTTCGCCTAGGTTGATAAGAGAAATCATCAGATTCCTCATTACGATATGATTCAGTACGCCTGGATCGTGAAGAATGTAAGTAGGTTTGCCTCTGACCACTTCGCTGTCCTGAACGCGCAGGTGCACCGCCATGAAGGGTCGGTATGAGTTGTCGCATTGTTTCCTGCATGGCGGTTTGTCCTTGAGCCAGATTCGTCATAATCCCATCCAGATCTGGAGGTGCATAGGGATTTGGAGGATTTCCAGCATTTCCAGCATTTCGATTGCTGGATTCCGGATTATCTGCCATTGATGATGAATGAATTTTGGTGAAAAACAATAATAACAATCATTCCCACAGACGGCGCCAATCTGTTGATGTAAAAAATTAGATCGCTCTAATTATTTAATCACAGATAAATAAATAAGATAAAGAATTTTAAAGTGGTTCAGCCTTATAAGAATGGCCTACGTCCACTGTTATGTTATTGCTGAGTGTTTTGGGAATTCTCGATTACAAGTTCTATCAAGAAATTCCGGTCCCTTTGAATGAGGGTGATACAAGGTATTTATAGCCCTTAGGCTGTACATGAAAGGGTGATACATTAAATGATATACATATGAAAGGGTAACTCATTTAATGCTCTTCAAGCGTGTGCGTCAAGATGATAAGCATTCAATGAATAGTTGAACTGTTGATTATCTGGCAATCAATGCTGTGGTCGAGATGCAGCTCGAACCGCCTTAGTTGCTCGTCGTCCAAGAGTTCCTCGGAGCATTGGAGTTCCTCGGAGGACAAGAGTTCCTCGGAGGGTTGGTGTTCCTCGGAAGACTGGTGTTCCTCAGAGTACACCTGTTGCTCGGAGTGAGTATGTTGGTCGGGGGAATGATCTTCCTCATTGTTATTGTGCCACGTGGATTGACACGTGTCTTCTTATTATTCGTCCACATCAGCATACTAATTTTGGTGTAAAAAATTATGTCTACCTTTATGTTGGTAGGAGCAGCATTACAGTGGTGGGAGTCCATCACCACTGTGGAGGAGAGAGGCAACTTGACTATCAAGGATTTTTGGGTGCGGTTTGACCGCAAGTACTTCCCTTACGCTGTGCAGGCCGAGATGAGGCAGAAGCTACTGAACCTCAAGAAGGAAGGAAAGGTAAGTGCTGAGTATGAAGAGGAGTTTACAGATCTTCTGAATCTAGTTCCAGACAAGATACCGACAGAGGAGAAAAATATTCGAAGATTCATGGATGGTCTGACTTAGAAGATTCGCCAGCACTTGTTAGGGAATCTTTCATTGGCCACTTATTCTGATATGATTAATTCTACCCTACTACATTGTCAAGACCTTCTCTTCCACCAGAAGGGAAGCAAAAAAGTTGGGGAGTCCAGCCAGCAAGGTCGGACAGGAGGTAGTGGTACCAGTGGGACATCTGCAGATCAGGGACAAGTCCGTCATGGTGAGCAGGGTTTCCATCAGGGAGATCTTGCTAAGAGATTTCATTATAGAGATTTTAGTTAGGGGCATAGAGGTTTTAGGTAGGGCCAGTAGGGTCAGCAGTGGCATCAACGATTTTAGTAGGTCCAGCAGGGCCAAGGGAGGGGAGGTAATAACCATCAGGGCCAAGGGTAGTCGGTACAAGGGTAGTCGGTACAGAGGGGTAGATCCCCGCAGCAGAAGCAACAACAGCAGGGGGCTCGTCAGGAGCCCCAATAACCGTTATTTCTAGTCGGCCTCCTAGCACCACCCCAGGTTCTAGCCCTGCCAGCTATTCCAGCAGCTCCGATACAGCAGGGTCAGTGGAGCTAAGATCGTCTAAGAAATAGGTTAAAATAGGCTGGGATGTCAATAACTTAGAATTCAATGACAGGGTTTATAGGGCCACCTGTATTACAAGTTTTATGGATCCCATCACTTCTCAACGAGTATTACTGTAGGCGCGTACAAGAGCGAACGTTGGAGCGAGGTAACTTTCTTTTAGTCCTAAGCATTTGAAGGTTCTTAGTTGGCAAACATTCAAGGAAGATCCATTATCGATAAGAGAGAGTGGTACGATCTTCCCCATAACTTCGATAGAGATGTTGAGTGCATGATTGTGGTTTGGCCCAATTCTGGGGATTTCTTCTTCGAAAAAGGATAGCATTCGGGTAGAGGTCAAGGATTCGACTAAATTTATTGCTTCTTCTCGTGTAGTAGAAGGAGGAACTGTGGATCCAGTGAGCAATTTGATCAAAGCAATTCTGTGCAGCTGGGAAGACATGAAAAGCCCCCATAGAATGATGTTAGCTTGACTTTTCTTCAGTTGATCGAGGATCTTGCTTTCCTAGAGGGTTATTTTTGACATAGGAAGGTTTTCAACACCCTTCCCTTTGTCATTGGCTGGTAGTGAGCTTGAGATCTGGTAATGCCTCCCTGATCTGGTCATGTGATTTACTGAAGAGGGGAAGAAAATGAACCTTGTTTCTTTGTCAATCTCAAGTTGTTCTGCCACTTTATTTATTTTTTCGAGGAGTTCTTCAAATGATATCATCCCACCCATATCGGCTACCGAGCCAGTTTTCTCCGAAGCTTGCCCTTCATTTGAATCTTTAAATTCCTCCCCCCATCCGATGGCAATAATTCTGTATTTTCATGTAAAGTTAATGCATTACACAACTTCAATGGATTCTTCATACAGTTCTTCCCATTTTGTGGGGATGAGTAAGGGTGAAGGGACCAAGTGTCCTTGTAGATTTAGAGTATCATGTAACTCGGTTATACTAAAAATATCATTTGTTTAACTGAATGATTCTTCCATGATCTGGATAATGTCATCTAGGCTGACTTTATCGGTTGGCACTACCCAATTGTCTGACTCTAGGGCCCATTTTCATGCTTCCAAGAACAATGTACTGAACTTTTGGTAATCAATGATCATCTGTGAGGACAATTTTAGTCCGAACTCTAGGAGTTGGTTCAATACTTCTGATAATTCCATACTTTTATTTTCAGAATGGGTACGAACAACGATGCATGCTCTGGTGAGGAGTGACAGTGCTTGATCAGTGAGGCTAACAGGGTGTAGGAGGAAATGTGGGCAAGTTTAGAGAGTCTTGGGAGAGTACATGGGTGTGATTTGAGTTGAGGGATCAAATTCTAGGTTCATTTATAAGAAGATAGCATTGGTATGATTTGGGAGTGGGTTGTGAGTAGTGTTTGGATTAGGATTGATTGGCGGGGCAATGGTACCCTGGTCAATTAGACCTTGGATTATGTTTCGGAGGTGAAAGCATTGGTCCGTGGTATGACCACTAGTTTGGTGAAAGGCTCAATGGGCATATACCTTGAAGTTTCTTGGAAGTGGATTTGGCAATGGACGGGGGGTGATGATGTTGTGATTCAGCACCACCGGATAAGTGATAGTGAGCTCAAGCAGTAGCAGCCATGGCAGCCATGGAGATGAATAAGTATATAGAAGGGGATGAGTATAAGAGGAAATAAGGCAATGATGTATAGTGGTTCAGCCAATTTGGCCTACATCCACTGTGAGTGTGTGATCCACTAAGTATGGGCACTAATAGCCTTGGATACAATGCACACAAGCTCTCTCTCTCTCTCTCTACTGTGTGTACAAGCAGAGTTTTTACTAGGGTTATAATCATCTGATCCCTCTGTAGGGTTGTAGGTGACAAGTATATATAGGTCTTGGGGGGTGTAGTGTACCCCCCAAGTATGCATGGTGCATGTGAATGATGATCCAGCCAACCCCCAGTTGACAACTGTAGATGCCAAATGATGACTTAATATTCCCTCACGTGAGGGTGTGATTTTATTATAACGGTCTGCCACGTGCCACGTGAGCCTCACGCGCACTGTTCCACGCGTCTCCCAAACCACGCGCTGTGATGATGTCACCCTCGGCCTATGAGACGAGGTCGAGGGCAAAGTTTATTTTGGTAGTGAGTCTGTGTTGATTCTGGCCTCGTACCGTCGTACCCTCGTAGGGTCGTCCGGAGCCTGGGGGAGGGTCGGCCCCTCGTAGGGTCGTCTGGAGCCTGGTGGAGGGTCGGCCCCTCGTAGGTTCGTCTAGAGCCTGGTGGAGGGTCGGCCCCTCGTAGGGTCGTCTGGGCCTGGTGGAGGCCAGCTGGGGGCCTGGTGAAGGGTCGGCCCCTCTCAGGGTCGTCCGTTTTGGACATAGTCTTCAGCCAAGCCAAGGATATAAACGGGTATATCAATCACCC
Source organism: Sambucus nigra (assembly GCA_949130495.1). Classification (NCBI taxonomy): domain Eukaryota; kingdom Viridiplantae; phylum Streptophyta; class Magnoliopsida; order Dipsacales; family Adoxaceae; genus Sambucus; species Sambucus nigra. The sequence continues at coordinate 299,091,886 of OX422207.1, read as the reverse complement.
CCCAGCCCTTAGCCATAGGTGCCATTGAGATGGCTGAGGGATAATGTTGAAATTGGGATGCGTGTATGATCAGTTAGGTGAGTGACACATGGGCAGGTACTCATTGCTATTCAAGTTTCCAAGGCACGGCGGCTGCACACTTGCATGGGGCTTTGTGCCCTAATTATACCCTTCTTGGCAAATGTGCTCATTTATTGCCAGGGTATTTAAGAGTTTTTTAAACTCTCTCTCCAGCTTCTTCTTCTTCGCGCCCAAGTCTATTCTCTCTCTAGAACCAGTAAGCTTTGCCACTTGCAGCCTTCATTTCGTCAGGTCTCAGCAGCGTTACTCTCCCTCGTTATCAGGTATTCTCCTTCATTAAGAGCTTTCCTTTGTCTTCAATTCTATTTGTTTTTTATGGCCATAGGGTTGCATTTTCTTCGAGTTCCCCATAGCTTTTTCCGGTGCCTTCTCCGGTTAAAGGTTCTTGAACGTTCTTGACGAAAACCTTTGAGTTCTTTTGTTTAATCCAAAAGTCAAACCTGGTCAATTCCCCACTTGTTTGTAGCTAAATTAGCCAAGTCTAGTGTAATTTCTCCAAGTGTAGAGTCTTCCCCTTAATGCTTAGGAGACTTTACAGCTTAGTATCTGATTTCCCGTCCTTGAGAGAGAAGCTCTTTACCGAAATCAGACAAATAGAGGAAGAGGAAGGGAGGAGACGAGGGGCCGACCCTAATTGGGTACGACCCATATTTCCCATTCCTCTTGCCACCATAAGATCATCTGAACCTTCTGAGTCTTGTGGGTCATCACCTCGTCCTGCCGAGACATCCAACCCAAGTGAGATGGACGAGAGAGTCTCCTCACCAACTGGTGCTGGAACTTCTGGCAGAAGGGACACACCTGACCTTAGCCCAGGCCGAGAGGCCGAGGGTACGGCCCCCTCTGAGGCTGTCCCTGTGACAACCCTGTCCCCCAATGCCTTCCAAGTGGCTTTTCCTTAGGGTCCTCCTACAGGTGATGAGGGGGAGAGATCTGAGGACGAGGACGATGATACAGATGATGAGGTTGATACCTCCCACGCCTCGTCCTTTGTCTCCTCTGTTAGGGATCGAGATCTCCTGATATGGAGGCATATTTATGGAGTGCCCTCCGGGGTGACTATGAGGGTTCCCTCTGAGGCTGAGAGGGTCTTCGATTGCCAAGAGGGAGAGGTTGCAGTCTATGAACAGATGTTCAAGGTTGGAGTCAGGCTTCCTCTGCACCCTGCCATTGCAGATATTCTGGTTGCCCTCGGCGTTTCCCCCTCTCAACTTCCTCCCAAATCTTGGAGGACGATCTTGGGCTATATTTCCTTATGGAAGAATGCCTTTACCGACGAGCCCTCGGCTGACCTATTTCTGGGCTGCTACAACATCACCTCCTCGTCCAAGCAGCCTGGATATTATCACTTGGGGGCAAGGAGGTCTGAGAAGAAACTCCTCCATGTGGCACAAACTTCCAACCATGATTGGAAGAAGAGGTTTTTCTTTATCTCCGGGGAGTGGGAGCCCGTTGCTGATGGTCCGAGGGTCCCTAGGAAGTGGTCTAACCCCTCCATGAAGGCCAGGTCAGACCCTGGACTTAGTCTGGAGGAGAAGGATATAGTAGACTATTTGAGAGGCCGAGGGCGAGAGGGTGAGCTTGCAAAATTCGAAGACTTGATGACCCCTCGATTCCTTAAAGAAGCTGGTCTGAGGGTCGGCCCTCTGACAGAACTATGTGAGTTATACTGAACATTTTCCCTTCTTTACTTATTTTTGAAGTGTTCTCTCTTTATCTATGAACTTTTCTGACATGTCGTCCTCTTATCAGATCGCCCTGCAGGTACACCAGACTATCTTTGGGAAATGACAGCTCCCAGCTTACTGTCTGGATTGGCCAAGAAGAAGGGGAAGGAGCCTCAGTAGGCTCCGAGGAAGACAAAGACCGCTGGGCAGACAGTGGTGGAGCCGACCACTGACAGTAACAAAAGGAAGGAGCCTGAGGGCCCAGTTGAGCCTCGGCCTGATTCTCGGACGAGAGCCAGAGTCGATGCCTCTGAGGGGACGACCTCATCGTCCAGCATGGGGGCCTTCTGGTCTCAAAATCTGGCCCATCTGAGGGCCGACCCCTCGTCATTGATCGCGCACTTAAGGGATGCCAAGGCCTCGATGTTCTCTGCACCGTCGGCCTCTGACTTCGAGTTCTTAGCAAAGATGCCTCCTGCTAAAGTGTACGACTATGGTCTGCACTCCCTTGCTCAGGTATTGGTCTTGACCCACCTCCTTAATTTCATTCTTTCGCTAACTGTTCCCTCGGCCCCTGTTGATATCTGTTCATTTTTCGTGCAGTTTGTTTGTGCCCTCACCTCAGCCACCAAATGGATGGCCGAGAATCAGATGAAGTTCCATGAGGCCGAAAGGGCTATCCAGCATGAGGCTGAGTTGCAGACAGAGCTTGATACTGCGAATACTGAGCTTAATACTGCGAGGGCTGAGCTTGAGAGTGCTAGGACTGAGCATGCTAGGGTCCTAGATGAGCTGATGAGGCAGCACGATGCCGACCTGCAAGCCAAGGACTTGATCATCAAGGATAGGGATGAGGCTTTACTGAACATGGAAGTCAAGCACAAGGATGATCTGGAAGCAGCCATCAAGAAAGCTGAGGCCGATGCTGTTGAGGCTTATAAGACTTCAGATGAATTTCAGGGCTTCGACCTTGAGTATCTGGAAAGGGGGATCAGGACGGCCTGCCGATGGTTCGTCCTCAAATTCGGCGATGTCGTCTCCTCTGTTCGTCCTTCACTGGAGGGTGTTCAACTGGACGACCCCTTAATTGCCGAGGCCCTCAACCAAGTGGAGTCCCAAGTCCAAATCGAGGGGGTCGATACATCTGAAGATCATCCAGTGCTGGTAACTGAGGAGACCATTCCCATAGATGTTGAGGCCCTGCCCTCTGATGTCGTCCCATAGGGTGGCTTCCTGTAGCCCATACCCTTCAAGTGTATTTTTGTTCAATGGCCTTGTAAAACACTTGATATTTTATGTTTTATTAATACCATTGTCTATTCCCTTCCATAATTGCTGTCTTCCATATTTAATTCTTTTTTGGTTTGCTCCTTGTTGATGCTACTAACCCCTCCCTCGTCTTTTTTGAGGACCAATGTGGGGTCGTCCCCTCATATGGTCTCATCATAGTCGAGGATCATAATAACCCAAATGGTTTTTAAATAAAGTCCACCCTCGTCTTTTTTTTGAGAACAGTGGTGGGGTCTTCCCCTCCACTGGTCCTCATTATAGCCGAGGGTTCAAGTTACCCAATTTAATCTACCCTCGTCTTTTTTGAAAACAGTGGTGGGGTCGTCCCCTCCACTGGTCCTCATTATAGCCCAGGGTTCAAGTAACCAAATTAATGGTTTTAAATAAAGTCTACCCCCGTCTTTCTTGAGAACAGTGGTGGGGTCGTCCCCTCCACTGGTCCTCATTATAGCCGAGGGTTCAACTTACCCAATTTAATCTACCCTCGTCTTTTTTGAGAACAGTGGTGGGGTCGTCCCCTCCACTGGTCCTCATTATAGCCGAGGGTTCAAGTAACCAAATTAATGGTTTTAAATAAAGTCTACCCTCGTCTTTCTTGAGAACAGTGGTGGGGTCGTCCCCTCCACTGGTCCTCATTATAGCCGAGGGTTCAACTTACCAACTTAATGGTTTAAAATGAAGTCTACCCTCGTCTTTCTTGAGAACAGTGGTGGGGTCGTCCCCTCCACTGGTCCTCATTATAGCCGAGGGTTCAACTTACCAACTTAAATTTAAGTCTACCCTCGTCTTTTTTTGAGAACAGTGGTGGGGTCGTCCCCTCCACTAGTCCTCATTATAGCTGAGGGTTCAAGTAACCAAATTAATGGTTTTAAATAAAGTCTACCCTCGTCTTTCTTGAGAACAGTGGTGGGGTCGTCCCCTCCACTGGTCCTCATTATAGCCGAGGGTTCAACTTACCAACTTAATGGTTTTAAATTAAGTCTACCCTCGTCTTTTTTGAGAACAGTGGTGGGATCGTCCCCTCCACTGGTCATCATTATAGCTGAGGGTTCAAGTAACCAAATTAATGGTTTTAAATAAAGTCTACCCTCGTCTTTCTTGAGAACAGTGGTGGGGTCGTCCCCTCCACTGGTCCTCATTATAGCCGAGGGTTCAACTTACCAACTTAATGGTTTTTTGTAGATGTTTCCATGCATACTGGAACTGATAACTGTAGGGTGAGGCCAATCATATTTTTCATTAATTTTCCGAAGTGTCCTGTTGGAGAAACTCCTATTACAACTATGGTCTATCAAGACCTTACAACACTATTGGTAGTATTTCTTCAAATGATCTGCGTTCCAGGGGTTGGAAAAAGGTTCCCCTTCTAGGTTTTCTAGTCTATAGGTCCCAGGGACAACTTCGTCGGTGACCCTATAGGGGCCGTGCCAATTAGGATGGAGTTTATTGGGTTTTTGCCAAGTCTTTTTGAGAACCAAGTCTCCTACTGTGATAGGCCTCTGTTTCACCCTCTGATTATAAAACCTTGCGGTCCTCTGCTGGTAGGAAGCTTGCCTTATCTCAGCATCCTCCCTTCTTTCCTCAATTAAGTCTAAGTCAAGTCTCCTCTCTTCTGTATTTCCCTGGGGGTCATACATTTGGACCCTATGAGTGGGAAACTCGACTTCAGTGGGGATGACTGCTTCTGATCCATAAGCTAACATGAATGGGGTCTCCCCAGTAGAGGTCCTTACTGTCGTCCTGTACGCCCACAACACTGCATATAACTCATCGACCCATCTTACTTTTGCCTCCTCAAGCCTCTTCTTAATCCCATCTAGGATTGTCCTGTTCGTAACTTCGGTTTGCCCATTGTCCTGAGGTCGGCCTGGGGTGGAGAAAAATTGTTTGATACTTACCCTCTCACATTACTTCTGCAGAGATGCATTCTTGAACTGGGTCCCGTTATCCGAGATGAGGGTGTTGGGTAGATCGTATCTGCATATCACATTCTTCCAGATGAACTGAAAGGCCTTCTGCTCTGTAATCGTGACCATTGGTTCGGCCTCTACCCACTTTGAAAAGTAGTCAATTGCTACGATGAGGAACCGATAGTTATTAACTGCCCTCGGTAAGGGTCCTACCAGGTCAATCCTCCACACTACGAATGGCCACGGGGATGTAATGGAGGTAAGAGGCTGATGGGGCTGGTGAGGGATGGTAGCAAATCTTTGGCATTTATCACACTTTTTTACATATGCTGCAGCGTCTTTCCCCAAGGTCGGCCACCAGTAGCCTTGGGTGATCACCCTCTTTGCTAAGGATCTGCCCCCGATATGGATTGAGCACGATCCTTCGTGCATATCTTGCAAAATGGAAGGGACTTCTGAGGGGTGCACACACCTAAGTAAGGGGAGCAAAAACCCCTTTTTGTACAAGGTGTCTCCGATGATAGTGAATTTTGCAGACCTATACCTCAGCTTCTTCCTTTCCTGCCTTGCTTCTGGCATCTCACCCTCTTTAATGTATTTGATCATGGGGTCCATCCACGAAGCTTCTTGAGAGACATTTAGGCAATTTCCAAGTGTTCCCTCAGCGTCCTCAATAGTTGGCTGAAGCAAAATTTCCACTGGGACCGTCCTCCTGATGTCTGTCCTAGTCGCCGAGGCCAATCTCGCGAGGGCATCAGCACGGCCGTTGTCCAGCCTAGGTATCCTCTTTAGTTTTACTTCTCTGAAGCCTTTCAGTAATGACCTTACCTTCTCAAGGTACCTAGCCATCCTCTCGTCCCTAGCCTCGTAGGCCCCTAGTATCTGATTCACCACTAGCCTTGAATCACTATGGACCAGAATCTGGCCGACACTAAGAGACTTGGCCAAGGAGAGGCCTGCTACTAAGGCCTCATATTCAACCTCGTTGTTGGAGGCTTTGAAGTTGAACCTCAGGGCATATTCAACGTCTGTACCATCGGGTGCTGACAGTATCAGTCCAGCCCCACTTTCGCTGTCACAGGAGGACCCGTTAACAAAGAGGCTCCACAGAGTCTTTCCTTCTGAAAAATTTCCCTCAGAGAGGGACCCCTGTCTAAAGATATATCTTCCCTCTTCGTTTTCAGTCGCTTTCCTTCTGGCGGTGCTCGTCTCAGCCCTATCCGCGGGTGTGTCTACGGATCTGTCTTTTGTACCCGTCTTCCCGAGGGTCTCTCCCTCGGCCTCATCATCTTCCCAGGTGAACTCAGCCACGAAGTCTGCCAATGCCTGCCCCTTAATGGCCATCCTAGGCTGATACACAATGCCAAACTCCCCCAGCTCTATAGCCCAGGCCATGGCTTGTCAGGACCTGCCTAAGAGGAGAGTCGGTGAGGATGACCATTGTATGGGACTGAAAGTACGGCTTCATCTTCCTTGAGGCATGGATCAAGGCGTAGGCCAGCTTCTCCATCCTCGGGTATCTTTGCTCTGCCCCTCGTAGCATCTTGCTGTTAAAATACACAGGCTTCTGTATCCTGTCTTCGTCTCTCACAATGGCTGCACTGATGGCCGACTCTGAGACGGCGAGGTACACGTAGAGTTGTTCACCCTGCATGGGTCGTGACAGCAGCAAGGGAGACCCTAAGTATAACTTCAGGTCCCTGAAAGCCTCATCACACTCTTCGTTCCACTCGAAGGCCTTCCTAATGATCTTGAAGAATGACAAACACTTATCTGTGGCTCTAGACACGAACCTGTTTAAGGCAGCAACTCTCCCTGTGAGTCTTTGCACGTCCTTAATGGACTTGGGGGTCTTTATCTCAACAAAGGCCTTTATCTTTTCAGGATTGGCCTCGATGCCTCTTTGGTTGACAATGAACCCCAGGAACTTCCCTGCTCCGACCCCGAAGACACATTTGGCCGGGTTAAGCTTCATCTGGTACTTGTCCATCGTATTAAAGGTCTTCTCCAGGTCTGCCACATGATCCTCTGCCTTCAGACTCTTAGTCAGCATGTCGTCTACGTAGACCTCCATAGACTTCCCAATTTGATCTTCAAACATTTTGTTTACGAGGCGCTGGTACGTTTCCCCTGCATTCTTTAGGCCAAAGGGCATGACCCTGTAGCAGTATGTCCCCTTATCAGTGATGAAGGCGGTCCTCTCCGAGTCTTCAGGGTCCATGAAAATCTGGTTATACCCTGAGTAGGCATCCATAAAACTCATGAGCTCATGGCCTGCGGTAGCGTCTACCATCTGGTCGATGCGGGGGAGAGGGAAGCTGTCTTTGGGACAATGCTTGTTGAGGTCTGTGAAGTCCACGCACATTCTCCACTTGCCGTTGGCCTTTGGGATAATGACTGCATTGGACAGCCATTCAGGGTAGATGACCTCTCTAATAAATTCAGCGTCTTCTAATTTTTTGACCTCGTCCCTGATGACCTCATATTTTTATCTGGAGTAAATTCTCCTCTTCTGTTTCACCGGCTTCACTCCCTCTACCACATTGAGCTTGTGGCGCATGACTTCAGGGTCAATTCCTGGCATATCTATATGACTCCAGGCGAAGACGCTTCGCCTTCTCCTCAATAGTTTAATGAGGTATTACTTGATGTCGGACTTCAGAGACTTGCCAACTTGGACGGTTTTTTTCGTGTCATCCTCATCGAGGATGATGGATTCTACCTCTTTTGCAGCCTCTCCTTTTTTCAGTTTCGTTTCGTCTCTGGGGTCTAGGGTATCAATGTTGTAAGTGGTCGTAACCCTCTTGTGTGCCTCCCTTTCTTCAGCGGAGTTGTAGTAACACTCTCGCGCTGTCGTCTGGTCTCCCTAAACTTCCCCTACCCCGTAAGGGGTAGGAAATTTGACCATCTAGTGGACCGTAGACGACACAGCTTCAAACCCCTTGAGGGCCACACGCCCCAGTATGATGTTGTAGGCCGAAAAAACCTGCTCGTCCATCACAAAAAAACTGACCTTCTTTGTGATCCATCTCGGCCACTCGTCCCCCATCCTCACATCGGCCTCATATACCCCAAGGGGATGAACCTTTTCTCCACTGAACCCAATCAACGGATGATGGTAGGGGACGAGTCTAGTGCGACTGAGACCCAAGGCTTTGAAGCATGGCCAAAACATCACATCTGTAGAACTACCCCCGTCTACCAAGATCCTCGGCACCTCGCATCCGTGTACCCTGGTAGTGATGACGAGAGGGTCATCATGTGGGGCTAAGAGGACTTTGAAGTCCATTCTTGAAAACCCCACTATCAGTGTGTCCATATCAACCTTCTTCCTCTTTTCTGACTTGATCTCCAGGGAAGTTGCGTGTACCGTCCTCGCCACTGCCTTGGCCTCAGCCACATGGGCCTTCCTGTCGGCGACCTCAGACCCTCCTCCTGCGAGACCCCCGGAGATCACTCCCACTCCGAGCGAGATCATATTAAGCCTCTTGACAGGGCCATGGTCGTCTCTTGGCGGGAGGTCAGGGTCGTCCTCATCATCAGAAGGGTCGTCCCCTCTTTTTTGAGGACCTTCTCTGTATGCATCACCACGCTTCTTTCTGGGGTCGTCCCCTCGGCCCCTCTTGAAGGCACCTTTGTCAACATACTTTCTGAGCTTCCCTTCCTTCAGCATCTTCTCAATCTCGTCTTTCAGAGCAAAGCATTTGTCCGTTACTTGGCCGTGGTCTTAGTGAAATTCACACCATAAGTTCTTATTCCTCTTACCGGGGGCTGCCCTCAGCTTCTCGGGCCACTTCAGGGATCGGTCACTCTTAATCTCATTGAGAATCTGTTCACAGCTGACCGTCAGAGGGGTGTACCTCGCAAACTTATCATCCGAGGACCTCTTCTTCCCCTCTTTATTCTTCTTGGGGTATTTACTCCCACTTGCACCTCCTCTTTCGTCTTCATATTTTGCAGCCATCGCCTCTTCGACGTTCATCACCTTTCCTGCTTTCGACAACAGCTCGGCCATCGTCCTCGGAGGGTCTTCCGCAAGCTTCCATAACAGCTTCCCCTTTTGGAGTCCTCTAATCAGGGCTGTCATAGCTATGCTCTCCTCATAGTCTTCCACCTCCAACTTCTCCTTATTGAATCTGGCTATATAGTCCCTCAGACTCTCACTCTTCCCCTGCTTAACATAGAGCAGGTGGGTGGTCTTCTTCTGTGGCCTCACCCCGAAGCAGAAATTATGGATGAACAGGTCTGCCAACTGCTTAAAGTTTCCAATGGAATTTTTTGGAAGGGACGTGTACCAGACATGCGCAGCCCCTGTCAGGGTACCAGAGAAGGCACGACACCTCATCTCATCTGAGATAGAGTATATGTCTGTCGCCGACTGATACATCTCCACGTGGTGGATGGGGTTGGTGCTTCCGTCATACCTTGGGGTGACCATAGGTGGCTTGAATTTTGACGGCGCGGGAAAGTTGACGATCTTTGCCACAAAGGGTGAGCCTATGGTGTATCCCCTCTGAAGAGGGTCTCGGCTCTTCAATATATCACCAATCTTATCCTCCAACCGCTGGATTGAGTCATTCCAGGGCCTCACAGGGTCGACCTGGCCGATGTTATCCCTTGCTGCCTCTCCGAGGTGGACAGAGGGTTCTGCTGCAGCAGGCCTGTGTCGACTGTTCACTTCCCTTTGGCCGTCATCTCGTCCTCGGGGTCGGCCATCTGCCGCTTCCCTCCTGGATCTTGCATCACTCCTTGGCCTGGACAACTGTTCTCGCAGGTCATTTACTGGGCCTAGCCTCTCAAAGGCTGACCCCCTGCTCAAGCGATCAAAAGTAGAGCCTTTTGGGCGATCATCAGGGTTTGGTCTCCCGCACTTTCCCCTACTGTCCTGGAGGGGTCGCACAGTGTTGTTGGAGACCTCGTAAGGTTCCCAGCACTCTATAGGAGCCTCCTCTCCCTCCAGATCGTCATACCTGTTCTCAGGGCAAGGGTTTCCTTGCCTCCCCAGGCGTAAACGCCGGGGGTCAGCAACATCCCTACGCCGCTGAGGGGGTGGTAGGTCTTTGCGTGGTGCCTGGGGTGGTCCCCTGGCCTCATGCTGCCCTGGAGCTGCTGCTGGAGTAATCATCTCAGGCGAAACCCATGGTGCTCTTAGTATGTTCTGGCTTAGAGCTGTGAACTGCTCCTGCATCATCCGCTGGCTTACTGCCAGAGACTTTAGGGCTGCTGCCACATCAGCCATCTCAGACTGAGGCGGCGGTTGACTGGGACTGGGTCTTCCCCCCTCATCCGCCGGGGGAAGTGGTGGTGGTGGCATCTCAGGTGCCATGTGCTTGAGCTATGAAAAGTTGAACTGAGGAAAATACTAGTAATCTTGGGAACCTCGGTGGGTCTCTTTCAATGGTGAAACACCTCCTCTCAGGGGGAGCGTTGGTTCACCACCAGAGTGCCCAGTGAGGTCAAGCTGTACAAAGGAAGAGATGTCTTCTCGTTCCCACAGACGGCGCCAAACTGATGATGCTGTGATTCAGCACCACCGGATAAGTGATAGTGAGCTCAAGCAGTAGCATCCATGGAAGCCATGGAGATGAATAAGTATATAGAAGGGGATGAGTATAAGAGGAAATAAGGCAATGATGTATAGTGGTTCAGCCAATTTGGCCTACATCCACTGTGAGTGTGTGATCCACTAAGTATGGGCACTAATAGCCTTGGATACAATTCACACAAGCTCTCTCTCTCTCTCTACTGTGTGTACAAGCAGAGTTTTTACTAGGGTTGCAATCATCTGATCCCTCTGTAGGGTTGTAGGTGACAAGTATATATAGGTCTTAGGGGGTGTAGTGTACCCCCCAAGTATGCATGGTGCATGTGAATGATGATCCAGCCAACCCCCAGTTGACACCTGTAGATGCCAAATGATGACTTAATATTCCCTCACATGAGGGTGTGATTTTGTTATAACGGTCTGCCACGTGCCACGTGAGCCTCACGCGCACTGTTCCACGCGTCTCCCAAACCACGCGCTGTGATGATGTAACCCTCGGCCTATGAGACGAGGCCGAGGGAAAAGTTGCTTCCGGTAGTGAGTCTGGCTTGATTCTGACCTCGTACCGTCGTACCCTCGTAGGGTCGTCCGGAGCCTGGGGAGGGTCGGCCCCTCGTAGGGTCGTCTGGAGCCTGGTGGAGGGTCGGCCCCTCGTAGGGTCGTCTAGAGCCTGGTGGAGGGTCGGCCCCTCGTAGGGTCGTCTGGGCCTGGTGGAGGCCAGCTGGGGGCCTGGTGAAGGGTCGGCCCCTCTTAGGGTCGTCCGTTTTGGACATAGTCTTCAGCCAAGCCAAGGATATAAAGGGGTATATCAGGGGGTCCAAGGGTTTGATAAGGTTTCGGCTTAGTAGGGCTTGATAAACTTTGGAGAGGGGAGCATGGAGCTCGATGTATTCCTTTCGGACTAGGACGGGGCGGCTTTCTAGTTCCCATGAAATGGTTGGTTGAGAGATGTTATTGATGGTTGAGACCACAACACTGGCAGGGTTGTCATATTTTCTGGGGGTGAACTGTCTGAACACTTTCTTTGGTTTAACCTCTATTTTAGCAAGACCTTCCTAGATTTCTACTCCTGCTTCTCTGAGAGCTCAGAAGTGGGGATAGTATTGTCCTCCTATTATTGCTCGAACATGGGGTAAGAAGTTCTTCACTATGTTAACTTGTTCTTCCTCGGATGGATGATTGGTCATGGTGGCTTCTTTTTCCCTCCATCGGGCTATGAAGTTACTGACTGATTCCCTAGAGTTCTGTTTGAGCAGCTCTAAATCACAGTGGGTGACCTCAAGCTCTATGTTGTATTTGTACTGCGTCATGAATTCTCTGGCTACATCTTCCTAGCAACGGATTTTGGACTCATCGAGAGACAAAAATCATCGGAGAGCGCTATCCTTCAAAGTTTGCTGAAATAATTGTGCCATTACTTCTTCAGAAGCCCCTAGGAGAGTCTTAGAATGGTGATAACTGCAATGATGAACAATCGGGGGTCCATTTCCTCCGAATTTATCGATATTTGGCATCTTGAACCTCTCGGGTAACCTCGCCTTAGGATAAGGAGACATGTGGGTGTATTCCATGTAATTTCTAGAGATTCTGGCTTGGTCGAACTTCTTAGTTAGCATTTTGAGATGTTCTTTGACCTTGTTCAACTCTTACTCTTTTGGATCAATGATCATAGGCAAGTTATCCCCAGGCTGGGCAAGGTTTGTCATATGAAGCTGGGCAGGCGGCGGCCTATTAACAGGAGGGGCACATGGAGCATGCTGATACTCTTCAGGAACCCAGATAGGCTCGGGTGGACCCATAGATTGAGGGAATAAGGCCTCGGGATATTGAGGGACAGGAACCTAGTTTCATTGCATCTCTCAGACCTCAGTCTGAAGGTTGTCAATATTAGATACGAGTTGAGCTAAAAGTTCCTTTAGATATGGCTGCGCAACTGGTACTTGATCTATGTTCTCCATGCGAAGTGGATGTATACCGGACTCGAAAGAAGTAGCAGGGGAACAGACAGAACTCTGTGGTGATTTGACTGAAGACCGAAGCCAATAAGGAGCCAGGCCAAGGACGTGCGATCGAACTAAGAAGGGGTAAACTGGGATTTATTTTTGACAAAAAAGGATGAAAATATTTTTGATATTTTTTTTGAGATTGAAAGACTAAATATTTTTAGATTTTTGATAAAGAAAAGAGAAATATTTTTGGATTTTTGATATAGAAGGGAGAAATGTTTTTGAATTTTTGATAAATAAGGGATGAATGTTTTTAGATTTTTTATAAAGAAAGGAGAAATATTTGGGAGACGGGTCTCAGCATGATTATTATTATTATGTTCTCACTTGTATTAAATTCTTCTAAATGCAAAATGAAATGTCGGACGGTACCCGAGCCTGGAAAAGTTGGGTTTGTAACATATGCAAAGCTATGGATGGACTTGTAACCAGGCTTACATGGCAGTGTCCCGTTTTAAAGACGTGTAAAAATTTGGGCGGTAGGCCAACCCGGAATTTCGACAGAGTTTTGAGTTGAAATCGACAATTTAACATGTGTGTCCTAGGCTTGACACCTATATGCGGGTATGTAGTGGGTTGGGTGAATCGGAAAGGGTTCCCCCCTTTGGTGTGGCTTCTACGATATACGTCTTCCTCTTACGAGAAATCGGTACGTGTGGACAAGCCATTTGAGATACCCGAGTGTACGTGAATTGCCTCACTATATACCTCGCATGGACGGTACGCGTGACAACGAATTCGATATACCCATCATACGTGAATGAGTTCCCTACGATATACCTCCCGTCATGACTTCAGTCAAGCGGTACGATGCGGGGGAACTATTCGATATACGTTGAAGGTACTTGGCCAATTGAAGTTGAGAGTCATATCTCTTAGGCTAACTGCGCTCTGTCGGACCAGCGCCCATCACGAAGTGACCCTTCAGTAACTAGACAAAATTTGGTGAATCATAATACTCTTTGGTGATATCGTGTGAATCATGCTTGATTCTCTTATTAGTATCTTATTAGAGTATCTTTCTTGATCATACCCAATAAGGAGAAAAGTACGAGTACCAATGGTATACCAAGTATGGATGGGTGATGCGTACAACATGGGGATATATGTGATCCTAGGTGCACGTGGTGTGAAGTGTATATAGAGAATTTTCTACAAGTGTGTGAATAGAAGCATGAACGTGAGGTACACAAGAATAGTACAGGGGAACATGCAAAATAGGGGAAAATATAAACAAATATAACACCCATCTAAATAGAGTCTAGCCCTCAAAATAAAAAGTCCCCAGTGGAGTCGCCACTGTGGCCATCCCCTCTGATCCTCACGGCAGGAGAGACGAAGAAGAGGGGGTGTCCCCTTCGTCTCGTGGATCCCTCTCGGGAGCGCTTCGACCGACGTCGATGATGAGGTGAAAAATGTAGAGAGATGGAGTCGCCAGTCTATTTTACTTAAAACCAAAAAAAGAAAAAGGGATCCATCCCTAAGGACAACATCCAAATACATACTATTACATACGAAACCAAAATGATCCAAAAAGGGTTCAGAGGCTAAGTTACGAAATTGGAAGGTGTTAGGCACCCATTCCGCCCTTACGGTCTCTCATGGGTTATTTCTATTTTCCTTTATTTCCCCGTGATATGTGTTCATGTGTATATTTAGTGGAGATAGGAATCATCAACTTGTATCATGGAAGAGATAAAGAGAGTCATCTGTAGGAATGTTCCTAAAAGTAATATTATAAAATAGGATTTACGCGATTATCATCGCATTGATCATTATAAGGGAACGATAACGCATGCGGGATAATATGCCATCAAGAACAAATATATATATATATATATATATATATATATATATATATATATATATATATATGAGAAAAGTAGGAAAAGGACTCGAGTCTCAGGTTTTACCCCGAAACGCCTACGTTGCCTATAGAGGCATCAAAGTCCACGTTGTTCGTATGGAAAGTGAGGAGTGAGGTTTATCCCATAAATCCAATCGGGAACTTCTCTTATGTGTGTGTGTGTGTGTGTGTGTGTGTAAAAAGGTGTTTTTGTTGTGAGAAAAATGTGAGAATTCCCGCTTGGAATTTATGAGCAAACCCTCCTTTTCTTATTTTTTGGATTTTATTTATATGAAAATAAGAGAAGTTCAATAATACTAAATAAAATGTATATTAGTATATATGAGATGAGAGAATAAAAGTGCAAAGTAATAAAACAAATTAATGCGAATTTAGGAGAATTTAAAGAGAGACTTGAGAAAGTTGGACCTTCTTGAAGATCTTGAGCTTAATCTTGGATATTGGAGAGCAGCCCTTGCACTTGGGTGATGATGGAGGGTACTTAATTCACCAAGTTTGATGAAAAGTATGACAAAAAGTGAAGGTTGGAAAGAGATTTGGGTGTGGAAATCATGCTGACTTCGAGAGGGGTTTTCTGAGCTCATTGAGAATGATAGGTTTCAGAACTTCTTCTCCTTTGAATGAGTCCAGGACCTCCTTTTTATAGGCCCAGGGCATTGTCAATCGGCATAGCCCTGGTCCTTCCAATCGGCAGGTGTGTTTAGGCACACTGCCGATAGGCAGGGTTTGGAACCTGCAGTTTGGCAGTCTCTTTCAGGTTCCATCGAAAAATCGGTCATAGAGCGCAAACCATTGATCCAAATTGTACAGGGGGTGCACCGTTGGAAATTTACTTCAGAGACCTTCAAAAGTCTTTTGGACTGCTCCCAAGTCCGGGAGATAACTTTGGGTCAAATATGGATCATAAGTGTTCGTCGGTCCTTCGGACGGGGAATCGTCGGATGAAATGGATCGTTCATATGCATGGTAAGTTAGAATCGCGCATGGGATACACTGTTGGAAAGGGGTTTCAGTTCACTTTGAAGATTCATTCAGTCTCGATTGGGATGAAGAGCTAACTTTGGTCAAATGGGGCCTGGAAGCGTTTGGTGACCTTTTGGAGTAAAACATATAATTCGTCCATACCGTAAGTCGAAATTGCATATGGGCGTACCATTAGAAAGGGGTTTCTGTGCCCTTAGAAGATTAATTTAGTCTCGGTTGAGCTGAAGAGTCGACTTTGGTCAAATAAAGCCTGGGAGCATCCGGTAACCTCTTAATCAAGTTTCAGGGGAAAATAGACCGTTTGTCTGTACCGTAAGTCAGAATCACTCACGGGATGGACCGTTGGAAATGGGTTTTAGTTCTCTTTAAAGATTCATTCAATCTCATTTGAGCTCAAGAGTTTGAGTTTTGGTCAAACGGAGCTTGGGAGTGCTCGATGGTCTTTAGGTGAGTACCCGAAGTATAACTTAGGTTTGCAATGATGAAGGGAGGTGCTAGGGGACCTACGGAGAGGTTAGGGGGTATTAGAATGGGGTGTCTATAGATCCCCTCGACGGGTGAGTTTAGAACAAATAATATCCGTCGAATAGACACTACATGATGCCTTTGAAGGATGATGACCAGAGGGTCGAGGTCGATTCTGAGGACCTAAGGAAGAAGATAATTGGTTCTGCAGGTCGAAGCCAATTCTGAGGGCTTAAAGATGAGGGTGACCGATTCTGCGGGTCGAATCCAATTCTAAGGGCTTGAAGATGAGGGTTATCGATTCTGCCAGTCGAAGCCAATTCTGAGGGCTTGAAGAGGAGATGATCGATTCTGCGGGTTGACGCCAATTCTAAGGGCTTAAATTAAGATGAACAATTTTATGAGCTTAAGTTTAGATGACTAATTTTATGGGTCGAAGCCATTTCTGAGGGCTTAAGTTGAGACGACCAATTCTGCGGGTCGAAGACAATTCTGAGGGCTTGAAGATGAGAGGACCAATTCTTGGGGTCGAAGCCAATTCTGCGGGCTTAAGTTGAGATGACCAATTCTTTGGGTCGAAGCCAATTATGAGGGCTCAAGTTGAAATTACCAATTCTCCGGGTCGAAGCCAATTCTAAGGGCTTAAGCTAAAATGACCAATTCTCTGGGTCGAAGCCAATTATGCGGGCTTAAATTGAGATGACCAATTCTGCGGGTTGAATACAATTCTGCAGGATTAAGTTGAGATGACTAATTCTGCGGGTCGAAGCCAATTCTGAGGGCTTAAGTTGAAATGACCAATTTTACGATTCGAAGCCAATTCTGCGGGCTTAAGTTAAGACGACTAATTCTGCGAGTTAAAGCCAATTCTGAGGTCTTCAGTTGAAATGACCAATTCTGCGGGTCGAAGCCAATTCTGCAGGCTTAAATTGAGATGACCAATTCTGCAGGTCGAAGACAATTCTAAGGGCTTAAGTTGGGATGACCAATTCTGTGGGACGGGCTTAAATTATGTGGGCTTAAATTGATATGACAAATTAAGTTGGAAAATATTTAGGTTGACCCTTGAATTAATTGTAAGATTCTATTAAGAGCCTGTAGGCTAACTTGGGTTTGAGGTTTGTAACATAAGGAGGGCTTAAGACTACTAATTGATTAGCTTAATGGATAATAAAAGCTTATTCGGATATTGATTTCTTATTATGGAAAATTTGAGGAATGTAGGACCAAAACCAGTAGTCCTTAAGTGGGATTACCTACTGAATTTACTTAAGTGACACTTGGCAACTATTTGGCTATTGAGAAACACTCGAGAATTTTCTATGAGATGTATTACGTTACTTATAATATTCGAGAGATGCTATACTACGTTCGGGGGCATATGTTATAGGTTATATGCATATCTATAATAACATTTTAAATATACATGGGTGGTGTGTATACCTATTGTTCTATTTGTATGTGTAATCATACCTACGCTACTTGCTATCATGAAAGGTTTTGTGTCGTTGGCAGTCTTATTTTGATGAACCCATTTGGGGGGATATTGACTAGTACCTCAGGACATAGACCTTAGGGATTGAGCACCACTTGTGTGAATGAAGGTGTGACCCGTCATTTGGGTGCGCTAGGTATGAGTGTATCTCAAAGGCTTAGAGTTATTTTCATCTCCAATATTCTGTGATTTGATTTATGGTTTGAGGGAGACTATCCTAGCAAGTGTCCTTATATAGTATGTGATATACTAGGACTGGATAGTTGAGTATGACCACACCGTAAGTTTCCACCAAGGGGTGTATTAACCGTATATATGATAAGAGTGATGTATATATGTACATGTGATTGATTCTTCTACGAGTATGTTAGTACATAATATAGACTGTGATATCTAAATTATTCAAGTGTATGAGAACTAAATCAGCAACTGATAGATAGTGATATCTAAATTAACCAAAGTATACGAGAACTAAATCGTTTAGTAGAGACTCCTAATGAGTATAAAGAATTAGGAAAATTTAGTAACATATTGTATGGGCAATACAGGAGGGCACTATAATTGATTAGATGTGAAGAGATGTAAGCCATACTAGTTTGGCTGGTACCATAACTTGGTGGGTCAGATTAGTATGTTAGGCGTGCACATTAGTTGAGGGGTGAGGATCTCAACTTAGGGCACGCGGTAGTAACATGTATTTAATATCTTATCTTGTTGAATTTTAAACACTTGCTAAACCTTTTCAAACTGTTTTACTTGGTCTCTGAACCATTTGAAATCCTTTTTGTAAAACCCATTTTAGGTACCCAACCACAGGGGTGCCAGGAAAGGAGTTTCCCCATTTGATGTGATGCAGCTGTCGTGGAGGTTGCATGACCTTGATATTAGACGCCTCCATATTTATTTTTGTTATGGTGCATCCTTAGTTATCTCAGTTGTCCATGTTGCCCATTCTTAATTGGATACTATTTTTAGAGACTTTGTATTCTGGTTTATTTCCAGTATTGATTTAGACTTTACTCATGGATGACTGTACTTAGATTTTCTTGGAGTGTTATTTCAGACTCAACTATATACTTTTGTCGTTATCTAATTATTCATTGTTATCTGCATGGAAATGGCGAATGATATATTTATTCTGATTTATTTATTGCATGCGAATAATTAAAATTAAAATTAAAATTTTGATACCGGGCTATTAGAGTATTAATAATTAATTTGACATTCGACAATGATGCTAAGAATGAAACCATTAATGATTCCGGTTGAATTTAATAATGGGTTGATCACCCAGTACTGGAATAGGCAGGGTGTCACAGATAGTATCAGAGCATCAGTTCTAGTGTCTTTAGGATCTGTGCAGCTTACCATGATTTTCAGCGTAGTGTTCTTTAACATAGAGTGCTATTATTAGGACCGTTGTATAATTTTTTACGCATTTACATCTTCATCTATTTTAAGTCATATTGAATTATTAACTGATGGAAAATTATTTCTTGTTTCAGATTCCTCCTCGACGTGCACCACGAGCCACCCCAGAGGTATAGCTAGATCCTCATCCAGCTCCGACCTAGGGTACTATGAATGCTGCAGAGGTTACCGCTATAGTTGCACAGGCGATTAATTCAGCATTGTCTACAGTTGCACAACAAGCACCACCCCAGGCACAGTTTGTGGCACCATCTTAGATGCATGCATTCCCTTATAATTGGGAGCGTGTTAGAGATGCCTTTCAAAAGGCACACCCTCCCGAGTTCAAGGGGAGTTCAGATATGGTGGTTACTAGATAACGGAAGACAGTTATCTAGAGGGATTTGAGTCTGTAAGAGTGCATGGATGTTTCGAGGCAGATTTTAGCTACATTTAATCTAGTTAGGGAAGCATTATAGTGGTGGGAGTCTATTACCACCACGAAAGAGAGAGACAGTATGCCGATAGAGGAGTTCTGGGAGCGGTTTGACCATAAATACTTTCTATCCGTAATCCAGATAGATATAAGGTGGAAAATACTAGATCTCACTCAGGAGGGGAGGACAGTGGATGAGTATGAGGAAGAATTCACGAGGTTAGCTAACTTCTTGCGAGGAGAGGTACCCACAGAGGAAAAGAGGATACAATTATTTATAAATGGTCTTACTTGGAGGATCCAACAATATATGTTTGGAAATCCTTCTTTGAAGACATATACTGAGGTGTTAAATGTTTCTTTATTACATTTCCACGACTACCACTTCCATGTTAAAGGGAGCAAATGAGTAAGATAGTCCATCCAATAGGGAAGGACTGGGCTTAGCAGTGTCGGTGGGGCACAATCGACTCAGGGTCATTAAAGGCAGAGTGAGCAAGGTCCTTACTAAGGGGATACTGCTAAGAGGTTCTGCTCAGGGGATTATTGACATGGAGATGATGGATTCAAGGAGGGACACCAGGTCCAGCAATGATTTCATCAGGGCCAAGGTAGGGGTGGTGATGGACAGTAGGGTCGAGGCCAACAGGTCCAGAGGGGAGGTAACTTTATGGGTAGGTGCTTTATTTATGGGAATACTGGCCACAAGCGATAGGATTTCCCTAATAAGGGTAGGGTTCAACAGCAGTATGGAGCTCGTCAGGACCTCAACGACCTATTTTCCCTATCTCCCCCTCCCAGCATCAGCACCCATACCAGCCTTACCTGTAGCACCAACCATTCTAGTAGAAGGGGAAATTACAATATGGGCACGTGTATCACGTCCACCAAGATGCAACTCCATAAGCTCCACCTATTGTTGAGGGTATGCTTCTTATTCATGGAACTTTAAGGCACATTTTATTTGACATTGGCACTTCACACTCGTTCATAGCCACTAGATTTGCATGAGCCGTAGGGTTATTAGAGACGACATATAATATAGTTACATGTGTAGAATCACCACTAGGTAGCGGGACACTGATTTTCTTTATAAGCCGAGGTGTGAGTAAAGATATTAGGAGATTAGTTTTTCCCGTAGATATGCTGGTATTAGATATGTCAGAGTATAACGCCATCATAGGCATGAATTGGCTAGCTGAGTATAGGATCATGATTGACTGCTATAGTAGGAGTATAGTGTTTGTGATCCCCAAACAAGAGATGTTTTTAGTGGTGATGCCTCATCTTGAGAGAGGATTATCCACTCACTTGTAATACATAGAGGAGGAGACCTCTCAGGGGGTGGTGCTTTCCCTTGATTCGATCCCAGTTGTATGTGAGTTTGTTGATGTGTTTTAGGAGATACTAGGATTGCCCCCGAGTAAAGAGATTGAGTTCGTCATTGACTTGGCCTCGGGCACTCGACCAATAGCTCGTGCACCGTATCATATGGCTCCTATAGAGATGAGGGCGCTAAGGGATCAAATTGAGCAGCTGTTGGGGCCGAGTTTTATATGTTATAGTACGTCTCCTTAGGGTGCCCTAGTACTTTTTGTGAAGAAGAGATATGGGTCTTTACACTTATCTGTGGATTATTAAGAGTTAAATAATAAATATATGTTGCCCCAAATCGATGAGTTATTTATTCAGTTAATAGGAGCCGACTACTTCTCTAAGATAAATTTGAGATCCGGGTATCAACACTTACACATCCGTGAGCAAGACATGTCTAAGATTGCATTGTTAATGAGACATGGTCCTATAAGTTTTGGGTTATGTGACACGACTCAGAATGTGTCTCTATAGTGTGTACTCTCTAGGCTCAAGTGCAAGCCTGTCGTTTAAGTAATAATCCGACAAGTCGGGTATCGATCCTCAGGGAAAAAGGACAACGGAGTTGTGACGACGGGATAAGACGGAGGAATCCTAACGATGACTCTAAAAAGAAAGGAAAAGATTTGATTTTGGTTTTTGGGATTGATTAAACTAAATGCAATTATGAAATTATGATGAGATATGCAACTAACTAAATTATCTGAATGAGGAATGAAGAATTAAATTAAAATTGCTAAACTTAAATGATGAGAAAATAGGATGGGAATACAATCCCCCAACCCTAGTGTAGTGTAGTGACAACGTCAGTCTTAAATTTATCCGATTAATTCAAACCCGGAATTTAGTACTCCCAAGCATTATGTATACGAGGTTCAAGCCCGCGTCATACCTAATCTGATGATGAGTAATCGGTATCGCGGTAATTACTTTCAAATTGTGCTCTAAATCATCACGAGTACCCAAGGGCAAACGAGATATAAAGATCCACAATTATTATGAAATTACACGATACGATCAAAATTAATCATTAAATTCATAGGATTAACGTTATACACATGCACTAACACATCAGGTTGGGTTCATGCATCCCAACCTTTAAAACCTAGCCGGACATGTTAAATGGACTAACGTATGAACGAATAACGTTGCATGTGTATGAATTCATGATAAAACTAGATTTAAACATGTAAATATATATGATGAATGCAGCAATAATTTGAATCAACTACGGAAAATACGCATGCAAGAACAATAACAAGAATCTTGAATTAAAACGTGAAAAGCAAACCCGAAACAGTGAAATCTTGAAGCAATATAATCTTTTGATGTTCCTAGATGTTTCTCCTTCTTCTTCTCTATCAAAAACTGAGTAAAACTACTCCTAATGGCTGCCCCTAAGTTGTGACCTACGTTCCCTACAATATTGGAGAGTTTAAAACCTAATAGGAGACTTGGGAACCAATCAGCATAAAAGACAAAATTCGCGCATCAGGTACCCCGAACCGGTTCGGGTGTACCTGCGAACTGGTTCACCCCCCGAACCGGTTCAGGTTGGGGTTCGCGAATGTGTGCTGGCCTGTAGTTCAACACTTAGAATTTTTCTGACTTTTCTCTTCTTTTCTTGGATTTTTCTTCAACTGAGCATAACTTTTCAACTGTAGCTCGGATTTGGGTGCCGTTTCTTCCAGTGTTCTCGTTGTTCCGAGCTCTTTAACTTTCCAGTTGACTTCTCCTTCCGGATATGGCTGCAAAATTACCAATTTTCCCTTGAACTTGACTTCTTAGCTTTTCTAGCATTGTCTTGCTTCCTCCTTTGCACTGCTTGCATAATTAACCTGTAAAACCAATAGGAGAAGCAAAAAACACGAAATACTCGCCACGAAGGTTAGTAGCATAAAAGTGAATCAAACCCATATATGTTACATCACTCGGGCTCACAAAAGTACCGAAATTAGGGAGATAAATATACAATATTTATGCCCAATCATTATGCCATTTGGGCTAACTAATGCGCCAGTCGTATATATGGACTTGATGAATAGGGTGTTCAGAGAGTTCTTGGATCAGTTTGTCATCGTCTTCATTGATGACATTCTGATTTATTCTTGGACCAAGTAGGAGCATGCCAAGCATTTGCGTCAGGTCTTATAGACACTGAATGAGCATTAATTATATGAAAAGTTTGAGAAATATGGGTTCTGGCTAAGTGAGGTATAACTTTTGGGGCATAT
Source organism: Sambucus nigra (assembly GCA_949130495.1). Classification (NCBI taxonomy): domain Eukaryota; kingdom Viridiplantae; phylum Streptophyta; class Magnoliopsida; order Dipsacales; family Adoxaceae; genus Sambucus; species Sambucus nigra. Next base: position 299,069,122 of record OX422207.1, on the reverse strand, counting down.
CATTTATGAGTTGGGGATATCGGTGGACCCAAGTAAGGTGTCAATAGTGAGGGTGTGGGGATATCCCATGACACTGATGAAGGTGCGTAGTTTATTGGGGTTAGCCACTATAGAAGATTTATTAGGGGATTCTCAAAGATTGCGGGTCTATTGACTAATTTGACTCGCAAAGGTGTACCATTTGTTTGGGATGACACTTGTCAGTTGGCTTTTGATGAGCTGAAGAACAAGTTGACTTCAATACCCGTACTCACACTCCCTAGGGCAGCAGTACAATATCTTATTTTCACTAAAGCGTCCCTACAGGGACTTGGGGGTGTGCTACAGTAGGAGGATCAGGCTATAGCGTATGCTTCCAAGAATCTTAAGCCTCGTGAGAGGAATTACACCACCCACGACTTGGAGTTAGTGGCAGTCGTGTGCGTGTCTCGAATTTAGAGACACTATTTACTGGGTTTAAGGGCCCTAATTGAAAGGTGCAGTTGGTATCGATGAGGTGGGATCTGGCCCATTGCGTTGGCTAACATGTCAGGTTGTGTGCTGGAGTAGTTGCATAGAAGTTGTTGGAGATCGATTTGGAGGTGCAGTTGGAGTCCCATTTTATTTATTCTCTTTATTAGTATAGGTTTACTTTTATTCAGTCACTTTACCTTATGAGACTTCATTATGGATTCTATTGGGCCATTCTATTCCTAAGTTTTTAATGGTTTCAGTTAGTTACTTTATTTAATTGTTTCATATGGAGCTTTAAATAAATTACAGAGTTCAATTATTTTTGGAGTTAGCATGGTGATGGAAATTTATTGCATTAATGGCTATTATTTATTGGGATCAATTTAATTGTTATCTGGGGGAGTGGAAATTTTTTATGTCTCATATCTGTCACGTGCTAATAATGGTATTTAATTTAGTGATTCACGACATAGTAATGGTGGCGGCCTACGCCAGAACTATGCGAGGTGTTACACCCCACCAGCGGTGATGAAAACAGACGTCATCATAGTGGTGGTGGAAATGAAAGAAACCATACAAACCCCCCAAAAAACATGAATTTCGATATACATTATGCCTATCGATATGATGGTATCGATAATGGAAGATCTTTAATAGGACATTGGAATATGATCAACTTGAATGGAGAACAACTTTTGTTTGCAAAAAAATTCTTAATCTTAAGAAATTTAGAAGTTTATCTCTACAAGGTCTGTAAACAATGTAAAATTTCAAAGGTTGAGGTTGAATGATATTTAAAGGAAAGAGAATACCGAACGACGCCATCATATAAAAAACAAGATGATCATTTGTGAGTGATCTCCGCTCTTATCAAAGCAATGCATGGAACCCCATAACTTGAATAGATATGTCAAATAAGTAAAGTGTGGTGAAGCATTTAAGGCTTCACATAAATAATAATGATAAATAATAGTCCAAAAAATAATTAAACCATTTTTAACCCATCTCTCTCTTTCTATAAATAAAGACGAGAGAATTTTGTATAAGGAGGCTAGTGTACAGGGATACACGAGTAACCCTTTATTTATAGAATAATTAGCTTTATTTTGATTTATGATAGGTTAAATTAACATAGTCCTTGGTCAAGAAAGTAGGGCTCGAGTAACCAGAGGTTACCAAGGAAGTGTTAAGGGAACTTTTGAGGGTTTTGGTTTCGAGGATGAGAGGTTAGACTTGTTGAGAAAGCTAAAAGTCAAGCATTTCAATAACTTGAGAAGTAAAACGAATGAGACACACAGAGAGTGAGCTAAAATAGACACACACAGAGTGACAATCTTGGTCATTAATATAAAAGGAATGAGAAAACTAGTAGAGACCATAGAGATCACTCGCATGCACACATTTAGTTCAATTTCATAAGTTGGAAGCAACAAGTAATCAACACGGTTGCTCCTAAGATTCCACTTACACAATCCCACAAAAACGAGTGACCATCCAATAACTTGTAAGATTTCATTATTGCACAACAATGTTTATATTATTATTGATATTTGTGCACAAGCATTTCACAGTACCAAAGTATAAGGTACAAAATGAACTTTCTAGATTATTAGCCAATAAGATACCATTTTTGTTACCATTACTCCAGATGTCTCACCTTTCAAAAGTAAGATTAGTACGACTGCAACAAAAAAAGGGGGGGATAAAGTGTCCCAAGGTATTTATTACACCAATTACAATACAAGGTATTATGATAATGTGTGAGGACACATAAGCCCTAAGTTTTACCTATTAATAGGACCTCATTTGCATAGTAAAATATTATTTCCTCATTAGGGACTGTTATGCAACAAAAATTACATAAGAATATGAATACTCTCTCTCTACTTATATCATATAGTTATTAAAGTTCTTATTTCTGATCACTCAAATAATCATTTCCCTCAAAGATCCTTATTGAAATTTGTTGTTATTTGGCTTAAGTTATATAAAAAGAATTTCCTTTAGTTTCCTAATGATTGTTATCTATTTATTATAAAAGATTTAAATTATTGTAATAGAAAGTTTATTTTATTCATTTCAAGCACTCATTTATTATTATCAGAGAAAAGTCTTTCATAAGTACATGTCACGCCTTTTCATTATCACTATTAATGATTCTAGTATGACTAGCACCCTACAATGATGGTCTGATTGGATTGTAGGTCTGTGATGAGATCTAAGGGATCAAACTACCCATCGTCCCAAAATATCATGTTTTTCTTGGTCTTATGTTGTGGTAGTAGGTTGATAATTATATTGGCCATTGAATCCCATAATGTATACATGAACCCTTTATCAATGAGATCTTATATAACATATCAAAGGTTCTAACAATGACTGGTGGTTGTAATACCCTGTATTTTTAATGATTTTTAAAATAGGGATTAATTAAATTAAAGTGAGAAAATAATCCGGTTTGAAAGAATTATTAATTAGCGAGATAAGTGTTAGTATTTATTTATGTTATATATCACTTAGTGAATGAGAAATAATAATGATAATAAGATATTATAAATGTAGTGAGTGCGAAATAAGGCAATTACAGTATTTTAATCAGGATGCACATATTAGTCATATTATTCCTGTTGGGACTTAAATTATGGAATACAAAAGTAAATTGAAAATAAGTCATCCGAATGGTAATTTCGAGTGCCCAAAGTGTTCGAAAGGGTAAATATAGTAAGAAAAGCAAACCCTTGGGCTTCGTTTGGATTTCAGGGCAGTTTTAGACCAAACTGACATCCCGGGAAGGTATCTTGGTCATTTTTACATTTGGAGAAAAATTACCTACAAAATTTTGAGGTTCATATCATCATCTACAGTGAGGGAATTAGGGTTACCAAACAAAAAATATAGAGAGGCCATTGCAGGGAGAAGGAGAGGTGCCGAAGGTGTTCCAACGCCAAGAACCACTACTTTTGCCCCACCATCACCACCACCGCATTGATCGGGAAAGTAGGATTAAAACCATAACATCATCTACAACGGGTCAGACCTACTATTTAAGGCAAGTATTTATCTTTCTTAATTTATAAAAGATATAATATCCATGTTAGAAGTAAGTGGTTTATTCATGAGTATCTCATGTTTTGTCTTGATTTGGAGAATGTAAAACATATTCTTGGATAGGTATTGCTTTTAGATTGAAATATTATATGTTTAGAAATCAAAATCTTCTTACGAGGAAGTAATAAATCAAAATAAATCTGGACTTGGGTGTATATTAACATAGATGAACATGAAACTAGGATTTTGTTGATAATTATGGATAAATCAGTTCAAAGGTTGAATCTTTGATGTTTTAATGATAATTTTACATTAGAAATCACCTATAAGTGTATATTAAATGGTTAGGAATTGGGGTTGTTGATTTGGTGAGGAATAATAAGAATTGGGTTAAGAAATTTTGAGAAAAACGTAACTTCGTAAGGTAGAAAAAGAGACATGTAGCATTTCGAATCGAATCAGCTAGCGAACCGATTTGGCTAAAAAGGCGAATTGATTTGATTCCCTAGATTTTGAAAGTTCTTCCCTTTTTGATTTAGACCTTATGGGAAACGAAAGAATTAACCTTCTAATTTTTTTCTACAGTATAAATGGGGATATACTAAACATCAATAGAAAACTGATAGATGTTAAGAATTAATATTATGGGATGAATATAGGGTCAAGGGTAAGTGTACTTAGTTAAATAATAAAATTTGAATTTGGGAGAAATACAATGACATCATGGCTATCTTAGGGAACCTACGACTAAGACTAGTAAGAAAGAGTGGTTTACCTACTGAATTAACTTAAAGGACACTTAGGAATCGCATTGAGTAATAGGTAACACTAGGGTTGTTATGAGAAGAAATATTATGCCAAATAATGATATGTAGGGAATTAGAGGGTTATACACTACGTATGGAATATTGTGTTATGCATTATGAGTATATCTATCTTAATGAGAAAAATGTACATGTGGTATGAATACCAATTAGGTGACTTATGTGTATGGCATACCTACATTGTTTACTATCACGGGAGGTCTTAAAAAGGGGACAGTCTCATCTTGATGATCCCATTAGGGGGATTTTAGATTGGTGCCTCAGTACGTAGAACTTAGGTATGGGCTATCGGTGAAAACGGTAGTGTCGACGGTCATATGGGTGCATGGGTATGTGTGTATCCCATAGAATTGGAACTATGTTTGCCTCCAACTGTGTATGAATTTTATTAATATGATTTGAGAGTGATTTCGAACCGGTAGTCCTTTATTTAGTACGTGATGTACCGGGACTTGATAACAAAGTACGCATGCACCCCAGCTCAGCCTAGGGGTGCCGTATTGTATATATATATATATATATATATATATATATATATATATATATATATATATATATATATATATATATATATATATATATATATATATATTGTAAGGTAAATAAATAAGTATATATGTGAAGTATTCTATAGTGTGACTCGTAGATGATAAAGATAATAATATCCCGATTTATTTAAGTGGCTGCAAACTTAAATAATAAATAAGAACCTCATAATTTGCTAATTAATATTGAGAAATTCGGTAATTGTTATATGGGTATAAAGAGTGGGTGCAATGGGTTAGTTCATGTAATAAGGGACTTGGATCTACTAGTTAGGCGGGGTATCATAACTATGGCAGATTAGAAATCTACGTTAGGAGTGAACAATAATTGAGAGGTGAGAATCTCATGTGAGAGTACGAGGATATAATATGTATATAATATCTAGTATTTATGCACTTTAAATACTTGATAAACTTTTAAATTGTTTTCACTCGGGCTTTGACCCATTTCTCCTACATCTATTTCTTTTGTAAATATATTTTTGGTGCCCAGCCACAGGGAAGATAGGCCTAGGAATTCCTATGATTGACGTGATGCAGCTGCTGTGGATGTTGCAGGTCCTTGATATTAGACGACTCCACATTTATCATTTCTTTCTCATGAGTTACTTATTCTAGTTGGGCATGTTGACCATTATTATTATTCAGATTTTATTCAGAGATAGTGGATTTATATTTTTATTCCTTTTCAGTGATGGGATTTGTTTTCATGTCAGATTATTTAATTTGGAATTTAGGCCGGAAGTGCTTACTCCAGTCACATTTATTTTATTGTCTCTATATTACTTATGATATTAATTATTGAATGGTTCATGTTTAGTTATTTATTTATTTAGTTTATGTTAATCAACAAGATAAAATTTGACATTATCTTTTGAAATACTAGGTGGTTAGTAAATATTAAAAATGTTTTTGACAGTGATGCTAAGAATGGACCATCTCAATATTCTATTTTAATTTAATAAATGACTAATCACCCGGTATTTGATTAGGAGGGGTGTCACAAATGGTATCAGAGCATAAGGTTCTTGAATTTTTAGAATCTGTGTGGCTTATTATGTTTCTAGCGTGACATTCTTTGATGTAGAGCCCTGTTATTAGGATTGTTGTATTCTTAATTGCGCATTTACGGCTTCATCTAATTTGAGATATATTAAATTGAGGAATTATGGAAATTCTTTCTTATTTCAGATGCCTCCCAGACGTGCTTAGTGAGCTCCTATGAATGTGCAACCAGAGCCTTAGCCAGCTCAGGCCCAAGGTACTACGAATGCTGCAGAGGTTGCCGCTATAGTTACACATGCGGTTAATGAAGCTTTGGCAGTAGCACAGCAGGCCCCACCCCAGGCACATGATGTGGCACCATCCCAGGCACATGTGTTCCCTTATACTTGGAAGTGAGTTAGGGATGCCTTTCAGAAGGCCCATCCTAAAGATTTTTCAAGGAGTTCAGATGCTGTTGTGGCTAGCCAATGGGAAAAAGATATCCAATGGCACCTGAGGATATATGAGTGCACCGATGTTCAGATGAAGATGCTGGATACATTAAGTCTAGTTAGAGTAGAACTACAATAGTAGGATTCTACTACCATCGCTGAGGAGAGAGACACTATGTCGATATAGTAGTTTTGGAAGTGGTTTAATCGTAAGTACTTCTCGTCCGCCGTTCAGACTGAAATGAGGGGGAAATGGCTAGATCTCACCCAAGAGGGTAAGTCTGTTAATGAGTATGAGGAAGAATTTACAAGGTTGACAAATCTCGTGCTAGGGGAGTTACCTATTGAAGAAAAGAGGGTATGGCTATTCACGGATGGTCTAACTTAGAGGATTCGACATAATCTTTTGGGAAATTTTTCTGTAAGGACATACACAGATGTACTAAATGTTACTTTGTTACACTTCTAGGATCACTGCTTCCATGTAAAGGGGATTACACGAGCAGGATAGTCCATCCATCAGGACAGAAGAAGGGGTAGCGGTGCCAGGGGGCACAGCCAGCTCAAAGTCAATTCAAGCAGGGTGAGTAGAGTTCCCCGCAGGGGTATCCTACTAAGCATTTAAATCCGATGATTACAGACCGAGAAAAAGGAGGTTTTAAGAAGGGAAGCGGGCCAACAGTGTGCATAGCAGGGCCGAGGACAACAGGTTGAGAGGGGAGGAAACTTTGGTGGTTGGTGTTTTATTTGTGGCAATACTAGACATAAATGTCAGGATTGCCTGCTGGAGGGTAAGGCCCCGCAGCAGCATCAGGGCGCTCGTCAGGAGCTCTAACGACCTATATTTCCAGCTGCCTTTCCAGTACCAATACAGATGCCAGCATTGCCTTCCATCCAAGCTATTCCAGCAGCCCCATCTCGGCAGGGGTAGTTGCACTATGGGCCGTGTGTATAACGTCCATCAGGACGCAGTTACACGGGCTCCACACGCAGTTGAGGGTATGTTTTCTATTCATGGGATCATGGGGTGCATATTATTTGATACTAGGGCTTCACACTCATTTATATCCACTAGATTTGCATGGACCACAGGGTTGTTAGCTACGAAAGATAGTACAGTTACTTGTGTAGATTCACCATTGGGTAATGGGATGCTTATATTCTTTATATGTCAGGGTATGGCTATAGAGATTAGGAGATTGCTTTTGCTCGTTGACATGCTTGTGTTAAACATGACCGAGTATGATGTCCTTATAGGCATGGATTGGCTAGTCTCTTATAGGACTATGATTGACTGCTAGAGTAGGAGTATTGTGTTCGCAATACCGGGTCAGGAGATGTTTTTAGTGGCGATGCCTCATACCGAGGGAGGATCGTTAACCCATTTGAGAGTGCGCTTTTGTTCAAACAAAGAAATTATTTAATTAAACTCAGTTTTTCAATTAAATCCTAAAACTTGCATCTAGATGTGATTGAAGACAATATGATCATCCAAGAACATTCAATCACAAATAAACACGTAAATGAGTAAAAAACCACCAAAGGGGCAAAACCTTTTTTATTTTCACTATAATTTGTAAAGAATGGTTTACACGGATTATACTAAAAACATGAGTGACATACGAATTACCCTCAGGTGTAGATTTTGATGTCGTCAACTGGAATCTCCCGAAAGAACTCCAGATGGGCAGCAATGGAAAAGAGTCGGCTTCTTCACAAGTTAATCCAGATGAGTAAAAAGATCCTTTGAAGGTTTAAATATTCATACACATATATGGGAATGGCTTTGTGAATCAAAAAGGCATGAAACCTTAAAAACTTAAAGTCTATTTTTTGGGCTGTAATTCGCAGGCATGTGTACGAAAAAGACTTGGAAAAACATGGAGAATGGGTACATATATTTATACGAAAATCAAGGCAGCGCCGTCGCTCGAACGACATAGGCATATTGCTCGAACTAGATCACATGTCGATCGAACGAGATCGCGCGACATCCTCATGTCGCTTGAACGACAGAGAGATGTCGTTTGAACGAGCTCGACGATGAAGAAAAGTCTGCTTCTACAATTAGAAAAATTTATGCTTTTGTGTTAAAAATAAATCATACTTCAAAAAATATTTTTTAAAATATTCCCAAATATTTATGCAAATATTAAAAACTCCAATAAACCATTTTACCAATAATGCGAAGTGGAGTAGTGGGAATGATTGAGCAGTGCGTCACATGTAGATGCACGTGTGAAGGTGGTGGATGCATGGATTCGGATCAAGGCCTTCGTGGATGATCATCTTGATGTACCGAATGTAGGGGTATTAGACATACGTACTGTGATCTAGGACAAATAGAAAATTCCTAGATTCTACCTCGGACATTTATAAAATTATGTCCTTACAAATCTCCCCTATGTCTCTGTCGGTACATCTATAAAAAAATTCGAATTATGCTATCTCCATAAAGCAAATGACATATAAGATAATATCCCCATTAAACCCTCAAACTGAGAATACTAACTGACATGTCGTCAATCAAACTTCAACATCTTCAAATCTTCACAAACTCTCAAAGTTTTTCTCATTAGGGTGTGTAATGCAACAATCATCAATTTTGTACCTACACACATGAGATAAAGCAGATACCCGTGACACGCAACACTTTGAAATATAATGACATGAAGAAATCAAGATCAATTACGCTTAAGCAAATCATTGATAATTCAACCAAACAATGCTCTCCCATAATTCATTCTCCCCCTTTTTATGATGTCCCTAAATAGATAAATATGAGAGGCATAACTAAATGCAAATGGAGAATGCCACAAGGTAATAAACTTTCTATTTTTGAATTTTGCAAAATTTTTCACAAAAAATATACAACAAAGAATCACACTATGAAAGAACACAAAAACAACCAAGTCGATGCTAGCGAAGATGTAGGGGGTGATCAATTTCGATAGGAAAATCAATGCAAAAAAACATAACATATGTGCACGATGAATATCGAATATTTCTAACGAATGTACTCAGCATCTTCCTTAGGAGTAAAAAGATGGAATTATAAGACATTGACTCAATCAAATCAGCAAATCAAAGCTCAAAGTGATTTCCACACCAATAGTGTCCAAAACTATTTAATGCTTTTTTAGGACTTTCAAGTAAGTGCAAACCCGTTTAAATTCTTCAACCAAACTCCCTCAGATTTATATTTTGCTTAGAGGTGATCTAAATTCTCAAACATTGGAGAATTGATGGTGAAACCTAATGGACAATATTTGGTATGTATTGCTTTTTATTGGCTTTAAATATTTCAGGCTCTTTTAACCTCTGTAGACCCCGGATAATAAAATTTCTCAATTTTTTAGGTCCGATATAATGGTGGCTTAGTATTCACAAAGACCAAATGAACCTTTTGCAGCCCTTCCCCATTTTAAAAATACCACATAATCTCACCAAACGGTTTTTTACATGCATTCCAATCTTGCAAGTTTTATCGCATATGGTTCGTTGTATAGACATAATTGTGATGGAAACACTTAAGCCAATATGTGATAGACAAGTACAATAATCAAATAAATTTATGCATGTGTCCAATAAAGGAGATAAGGACCCAAACATGTATAAATATATCACTAATCACATCTCAAAGACTCAAAACAATGTAAAGCACATGGATGCAATGATGTAGCGTCTCAAATCACTATCAAACAGTCACGTGAAAAATGGAAATGGAAGTTATGAATCAGCTATCTTAAATGCTCATCCATAAGAGGTGTAAAACAAAATACAGAAATCTTTTTGTGCTTTTCTTAGATTTTTATAAAAAGAAAATCTTTTTGGATTTTTCGAAAAAATAAAAGCAAAAAAAAATAATAATACAAATGATACAAATTAGCAATAGGAATCATATGATATGAACATGACAAATAATACTATCCTAGACACGGACCATCCCCTCAGTCAACTGTGCAAATCCCTAAAGACTTCCTAAGACTCTCGAATCTAAGGGCATTAAAAGGTGTTGTGAAAATATCAGCTAACTGAAGGTCAGTGGGTACGAAACTCAGGGATACGACTTTCTCCTTAAATAAGTGACATATAAAGTGCTCGCATATCCCGATGTGTTTAGTGCCCGAATGTTAGACCAGATTATGAGATATGTGTATCGTGCTCATGTTATCACAGGAGATGGTCATGATGTCCTGTGAAATCCTGTAATCCTCTAACATTTGCTTCATCCACAAGAGTTGTGTGCAATAACTCCCGGCGGTGATGTACTCAGCCTCTGTAATGGACAAAGATATGGAGTTTTTCTTCTTGCTCATCTAGGAGACAAGAGGAGAACCAAAGTAGAAACACCCACTAGAAGTGATCCTACAACCATCTACATCCCTGGCCCAATCGACATCCGAATAGGGAGACAGACGGTCATGGGTATCAAAGGAATAACAAATACCGTAGGAGAGATTCCCACTCACATATTTGATAATATGTTTTAGAGAGAGTAAGTGTGACTCTTTAGGGGACGCCTGATATCGCGCACAAACTCCAACACTAAAGGCTATGTCGGGACGACTAACAATCAAGTAGATAAGACTGTCCATCATACTCCGATACAAGGTTTGCTCTACGTCCTTGCTTGAAGTGTCCTTACTAAGCTTGGAAGAAGTACTCATAGGAATACGTACATGCTTAGCGGAGTCTAAACCAAATTTCTTCACTAGGTATCAACAATACTTGGATTGGGCGATGAACATCCGATTCTCTAGCTGACAAACCTGGAGACCGAGGAAGAAAGTAAGCTCACCTATCATGCTCATCTAAAACTCACTTTTCATCTCCTCCTCAAAGTGGTGAGCATGCTGGGAGCACGTGAATCCAAAGACTATATCGTCCACATAGACATGGGTAACCAAAATAGCACCGTAATCTCTCTTGACAAACAACGTCATATCAACTCCCCCTCTCTTGAAACCCCGGTCTAAGAGATAGTAAGTAAACCTCTCGTACTTATTTCAAACCATACAAGGCTTTCCTCAAATAGTAGACGTGCTCCGAGTGCTTAGGGTCTTCAAACCCTTTTGATTATCTCACATAAACCTCCTCCTATAGAATGCCATTTAAAAAGGCACTCTTGACATCCATCTGATATAGTTTGAAGTGCAGAAGACATGCGATGGAGAGAAGTAAACGGACGATGAAGAAAAGTCTGCTTCTACACTTAGAAAAATTTATGCTTTTGTGTTAAAAATAAATCATACTTCAAAAAATATTTTTTAAAATGTTCCCAAATATTTATGCAAATATTAAAAACTCCAATAAACCATTTTACCAATAATGCGAAGTGGAGTAGTGGGAATGATTGAGCAGTGCGTCACATGTAGATGCACGTGTGAAGGTGGTGGATGCATGGATTCGGATCAAGGCCTTCGTGGATGATCATCTTGATGTACCGAATGTAGGGGTATCAGACATACGTACTGTGATCTAGGACAAATAGAAAATTCCTAGATTCTACCTCGGACATTTATAAAATTATGTCCTTACAAATCTCCCCTATGTCTCTGTCGGTACATCTATAAAAAAATTCGAATTATGCTATCTCCATAAAGCAAATGACATATAAGATAATATCCCCATTAAACCCTCAAACTGAGAATACTAACTGACATGTCGTCAATCAAACTTCAACATCTTCAAATCTTCACAAACTCTCAAAGTTTTTCTCATTAGGGTGTGTAATGCAATAATCATCAATTTTGTACCTACACACATGAGATAAAGTAGATACCCGTGACACGCAACACTTTGAAATATAATGACATGAAGAAATCAAGATCAATTACGCTTAAGCAAATCATTGATAATTCAACCAAACAATGCTCTCCCATAATTCATTCTCCCCCTTTTTATGATGTCCCTAAATAGATAAATATGAGAGGCATAACTAAATGCAAATGGAGAATGCCACAAGGTAATAAAATTTCTATTTTTGAATTTTGCAAAATTTTTCACAAAAAATATACAACAAAGAATCACACTATGAAAGAACACAAAAACAACCAAGTCGATGCTAGCGAAGATGTAGGGGGTGATCAATTTCGATAGGAAAATCAATGCAAAAAAACATAACATATGTGCACGATGAATATCGAATATTTCTAACGAATGAACTCAGCATCTTCCTTAGGAGTAAAAAGATGGAATTATAAGACATTGACTCAATCAAATCATCAAATCAAAGCTCAAAGTGATTTCCACACCAATAGTGTCCAAAACTATTTAATGCTTTTTTAGGACTTTCAAGTAAGTGCAAACCCGTTTAAATTCTTCAACCAAACTCCCTCGGATTTATATTTTTCTTAGAGGTGATCTAAATTCTCAAACATTGGAGAATTGATGGTGAAACCTAATGGACAATATTTGGTATGTATTGCTTTTTATTGGCTTTAAATATTTCAGGCTCTTTTAACCTCTGTAGACCCCGGATAATAAAATTTCTCAATTTTTTAGGTCCGATATAATGGTGGCTTAGTATTCACAAAGACCAAATGAACCTTTTGCAGCCCTTACCCATTTTAAAAATACCACATAATCTCACCAAACGGTTTTTTACATGCATTCCAATCTTGCAAGTTTTATCGCATATGGTTCGTTGTATAGACATAATTGTGATGGAAACACTTAAGCCAATATGTGATAGACAAGTACAATAATCAAATAAATTTATGCATGTGTCCAATAAAGGAGATAAGGACCCAAACATGTATAAATATATCACTAATCACATCTCAAAGACTCAAAACAATGTAAAGCACATGGATGCAATGATGTAGCGTCTCAAATCACTATCAAACAGTCACGTGAAAAATGGAAATGGAAGTTATGAATCAGCTATCTTAAATGCTCATCCATAAGAGGTGTAAAACAAAATACAGAAATCTTTTTGTGCTTTTCTTAGATTTTTATAAAAAGAAAATCTTTATGGATTTTTCGAAAAAATAAAAGCAAAAAAAAATAATAATACAAATGATACAAATTAGCAATAGGAATCATATGATATGAACATGACAAATAATACTATCCTAGACACGGACCATCCCCTCAGTCAACTGTGCAAATCCCTAAAGACTTCCTAAGACTCTCGAATCTAAGGGCATCAAAAGGTGTTGTGAAAATATCAGCTAACTGAAGGTCAGTGGGTACGAAACTCAAGGATACGACTTTCTCCTTAAATAAGTGACATATAAAGTGCTCGCATATCCCGATGTGTTTAGTGCCCGAATGTTAGACCAGATTATGAGATATGTGTATCGTGCTCATGTTATCACAGGAGATGGTCATGATGTCCTGTGAAATCCTGTAATCCTCTAACATTTGCTTCATCCACAAGAGTTGTGTGCAATAACTCCCGGCGGTGATGTACTCAGCCTCTGTAATGGACAAAGATATGGAGTTTTTCTTCTTGCTCATCCAGGAGACAAGAGGAGAACCAAAGTAGAAACACCCACTAGAAGTGATCCTACAACCATCTACATCCCTGGCCCAATCGACATCCGAATAGGGAGACAGACGGTCATGGGTATCAAAGGAATAACAAATACCGTAGGAGATATTCCCACTCACATATTTGATAATATGTTTTAGAGAGAGTAAGTGTGACTCTTTAGGGGACGCCTGATATCGCGCACAAACTCCAACACTAAAGGCTATGTCGGGACGACTAGCAATCAAGTAGATAAGACTGTCCATCATACTCCGATACAAGGTTTGCTCTACGTCCTTGCTTGAAGTGTCCTTACTAAGCTTGGAAGAAGTACTCATAGGAATACGTACATGCTTAGCGGAGTCTAAACCAAATTTCTTCACTAGGTATCAACAATACTTGGATTGGGCGATGAACATCCGATTCTCTAGCTGACAAACCTGGAGACCGAGGAAGAAAGTAAGCTCACCTATCATGCTCATCTAAAACTCACTTTTCATCTCCTCCTCAAAGTGGTGAGCATGCTGGGAGCACGTGAATCCAAAGACTATATCGTCCACATAGACATGGGTAACCAAAATAGCACCGTAATCTCTCTTGACAAACAACGTCATATCAACTCCCCCTCTCTTGAAACCCCGGTCTAAGAGATAGTAAGTAAACCTCTCGTACTTATTTCAAACCATACAAGGCTTTCCTCAAATAGTAGACGTGCTCCGAGTGCTTAGGGTCTTCAAACCCTTTTGATTATCTCACATAAACCTCCTCCTATAGAATGCCATTTAAAAAGGCACTCTTGACATCCATCTGATATAGTTTGAAGTGCAGAAGACATGCGATGGAGAGAAGTAAACGGACGATGAAGAAAAGTCTGCTTCTACACTTAGAAAAATTTATGCTTTTGTGTTAAAAATAAATCATACTTCAAAAAATATTTTTTAAAATGTTCCCAAATATTTATGCAAATATTAAAAACTCCAATAAACCATTTTACCAATAATGCGAAGTGGAGTAGTGGGAATGATTGAGCAGTGCGTCACATGTAGATGCACGTGTGAAGGTGGTGGATGCATGGATTCGGATCAAGGCCTTCGTGGATGATCATCTTGATGTACCGAATGTAGGGGTATCAGACATACGTACTGTGATCTAGGACAAATAGAAAATTCCTAGATTCTACCTCGGACATTTATAAAATTATGTCCTTACAAATCTCCCCTATGTCTCTGTCGGTACATCTATAAAAAAATTCGAATTATGCTATCTCCATAAAGCAAATGACATATAAGATAATATCCCCATTAAACCCTCAAACTGAGAATACTAACTGACATGTCGTCAATCAAACTTCAACATCTTCAAATCTTCACAAACTCTCAAAGTTTTTCTCATTAGGGTGTGTAATGCAATAATCATCAATTTTGTACCTACACACATGAGATAAAGCAGATACCCGTGACACGCAACACTTTGAAATATAATGACATGAAGAAATCAAGATCAATTACGCTTAAGCAAATCATTGATAATTCAACCAAACAATGCTCTCCCATAATTCATTCTCCCCCTTTTTATGATGTCCCTAAATAGATAAATATGAGAGGCATAACTAAATGCAAATGGAGAATGCCACAAGGTAATAAACTTTCTATTTTTGAATTTTGCAAAATTTTTCACAAAAAATATACAACAAAGAATCACACTATGAAAGAACACAAAAACAACCAAGTCGATGCTAGCGAAGATGTAGGGGGTGATCAATTTCGATAGGAAAATCAATGCAAAAAAACATAACATATGTGCACGATGAATATCGAATATTTCTAACGAATGAACTCAGCATCTTCCTTAGGAGTAAAAAGATGGAATTATAAGACATTGACTCAATCAAATCAGCAAATCAAAGCTCAAAGTGATTTCCACACCAATAGTGTCCAAAACTATTTAATGCTTTTTTAGGACTTTCAAGTAAGTGCAAACCCGTTTAAATTCTTCAACCAAACTCCCTCAGATTTATATTTTGCTTAGAGGTGATCTAAATTCTCAAACATTGGAGAATTGATGGTGAAACCTAATGGACAATATTTGGTATGTATTGCTTTTTATTGGCTTTAAATATTTCAGGCTCTTTTAACCTCTGTAGACCCCGGATAATAAAATTTCTCAATTTTTTAGGTCCGATATAATGGTGGCTTAGTATTCACAAAGACCAAATGAACCTTTTGCAGCCCTTCCCCATTTTAAAAATACCACATAATCTCACCAAACGGTTTTTTACATGCATTCCAATCTTGCAAGTTTTATCGCATATGGTTCGTTGTATAGACATAATTGTGATGGAAACACTTAAGCCAATATGTGATAGACAAGTACAATAATCAAATAAATTTATGCATGTGTCCAATAAAGGAGATAAGGACCCAAACATGTATAAATATATCACTAATCACATCTCAAAGACTCAAAACAATGTAAAGCACATGGATGCAATGATGTAGCGTCTCAAATCACTATCAAACAGTCACGTGAAAAATGGAAATGGAAGTTATGAATCAGCTATCTTAAATGCTCATCCATAAGAGGTGTAAAACAAAATACAGAAATCTTTTTGTGCTTTTCTTAGATTTTTATAAAAAGAAAATCTTTTTGGATTTTTTGAAAAAATAAAAGCAAAAAAAAATAATAATACAAATGATACAAACTAGCAATAGGAATCATATGATATGAACATGACAAATAATACTATCCTAGACACGGACCATCCCCTCAGTCAACTGTGCAAATCCCTAAAGACTTCCTAAGACTCTCGAATCTAAGGGCATCAAAAGGTGTTGTGAAAATATCAGCTAACTGAAGGTCAGTGGGTACGAAACTCAGGGATACGACTTTCTCCTTAAATAAGTGGCATATAAAGTGCTCGCATATCCCGATGTGTTCTGTGCCCGAATGTTAGACCAGATTATGAGATATGTGTATCGTGCTCATGTTATCACAGGAGATGGTCATGATGTCCTGTGAAATCCTGTAATCCTCTAACATTTGCTTCATCCACAAGAGTTGTGTGCAATAACTCCCGGCGGTGATGTACTCAGCCTCTGTAATGGACAAAGATATGGAGTTTTTCTTCTTGCTCATCCAGGAGACAAGAGGAGAACCAAAGTAGAAACACCCACTAGAAGTGATCCTAGAACCATCTACATCCCTGGCCCAATCGACATCCGAATAGGGAGACAGACGGTCATGGGTATCAAAGGAATAACAAATACTGTAGGAGAGATTCCCACTCACATATTTGATAATATGTTTTAGAGAGAGTAAGTGTGACTCTTTAGGGGACGCCTGATATCGCGCACAAACTCCAACACTAAAGGCTATGTCGGGACGACTAGCAATCAAGTCGATAAGACTGTCCATCATACTCCGATACAAGGTTTGCTCTACGTCCTTGCTTGAAGTGTCCTTACTAAGCTTGGAAGAAGTACTCATAGGCATACGTACATGCTTAGCGGAGTCTAAACCAAATTTCTTCACTAGGTATCAACAATACTTGGATTGGGCGATGAACATCCGATTCTCTAGCTGACAAACCTGGAGACCGAGGAAGAAAGTAAGCTCACCTATCATGCTCATCTAAAACTCACTTTTCATCTCCTCCTCAAAGTGGTGAGCATGCTGGGAGCACGTGAATCCAAAGACTATATCGTCCACATAGACATGGGTAACCAAAATAGCACCGTAATCTCTCTTGACAAACAACGTCATATCAACTCCCCCTCTCTTGAAACCCCGGTCTAAGAGATAGTAAGTAAACCTCTCGTACTTATTTCAAACCATACAAGGCTTTCCTCAAATAGTAGACGTGCTCCGGGTGCTTAGGGTCTTCAAACCCTTTTGGTTATCTCACATAAACCTCCTCCTATAGAATGCCATTTAAAAAGGCACTCTTGACATCCATCTGATATAGTTTGAAGTGCAGAAGACATGGGATGGAGAGAAGTAAACGGACGGACTCAAGCCTCGTAACAGGAGAAAATGTCTCCCCAAAGTCTACACCCCCTATCTGTGTGTAGCCTTGAGTGACCAACCTAGCCTTGTTTCTTATTATGGTACTTTGGTGATAATTAAGTTCAGCACAAATTAATAAGAAAAGGCAATCACTAGAACAAATAAAGAACGTAAGGAATGATAATCACACAACACCAAATTTATGTGGTTCAGTAAGAATGCCTACGTCCATGGTGGTGCTCTCAATATTATTTCTCTATATTTCGAGGAGTGTTTTACAGGCAAAATAATACATGTCCTTTGCCCCGGGATGAGGGTTTTTTATATACATCTTTATTTTTGGGGAGTAGGGGTGCTGTACTCCCCCACGTCAATCCATAATCCCTAGAATATCTCCTTACGGGATTTTAGGGAATTTGACTGGGTCTCAAGTGAGTTAGTTAGGGCGTGAGGCCTCTAGACTTTGGGTCGGGCTCTACTAGGCTACTCGTCTAGGCCCAAGTGACAAATCAAGTTAAGCAAAATTTCCCATAAAGGTGTTGAGCCACAATTTGGGCTCAATAACATTAAATGATTTGTCATAATGGCATTTTTGTTAATTGTGCAACACTTTTCAAGATCGAAGTGCCTCATCTGAACTGATTTAGGCGACAGACTGCCTCGTTACCTGTGCGCTATGATTAGAAAGGTTTAAAAAGTCTCTGGATAAGTCATTTCCTGTTTTCGTTTAAAATTTCTCCATATCTCTAATGTTCTTCAAGGTTTCGTTGTTGCTCTTTCATGTCCAGGTCTCGTCTTCTAATTTCAATCCTTTCATCATCCTTTCTTGCGACTTTACATCGTCCCAAGCTTAATCTTTACCCCGTAAGTTCTTCTTACTCATTCTCTTTATTTTTTCTGTTGAGATTTCTTTGCATATGCTACTAGGGTTTTATTTTTCAATGAAGAAAATAGGCAATAGATCGATATCTGAATTTAGGAAGTTTTATAACATTCCAAGTTGGGTAGACATTGAGTGTGCCACTGTCCCTCATAATGTTAGAGAGGTTGAGGATGGTCACTGGATTCATGTTCTCTTATCTTCCCAAGGGGGTCTTACTTTTCCCCCAAGCAATTTATTTTTGCATTTTTTTGGTTATTTCAATATAGTCCCTGCATAGCGAGCCCAATGTCTGGAAAATCATCAACGGTGTACATAGAATAAATCAGCTCTATGGCATCAATTTAGGGCTGACAAAAATCTTCTTTTGTTATTCTTTTTCACGAACAAGCTCTGGTCTTTTGTACCTCAAGGCCAAGAGTCATGATAGGGTGTTCGTACTAAATCTACCTGATTCCCACAAGGATTACTGGCATGAGGGTTTTATTATAAAAAATTGGCAGTTCCCTCCTCATACTGAGGGATCAAGTTCTGGAAGATTCGTGGTCCCCTTTCATGGGGAGGAGTACATAGGTAGGCTTAGTCTTTGTTCTGCACATCGATCCTCTATTTGTGTATAATTATTCTCATATTTTCTCTCTTTCGTTTCTGTGATGACAAAGAACTTGGAACCTACTCTCAGCGAGGTTCGAGCTGCTGAGTTGGTCAAAGCCTGGAAAATTAGGGAGCTCTTGGATGATGGTGAACACCCTCGATCAACGGCCTTCTTTCTAGAATACAAGAACATTGGATCCAACTTTATTGCACATCCTGCGGAAAATATTCCTGGGCTAGACATCACTTAAGAAGTTTTCGTAGATCCCATCCGATTGGGCGAGGAAGAGAGCAACTCTAGTGAGGAGAGCGAGGGTGCTAACAGGGGTGGTGTTGAAGGTGGTTCCAGTGAAGAGAGCTCCGATGGTGAAGGATCTTCCATATTGGAAGAAGTTTTAGAGGCTCGAGAGTCTTCTAGTGAATTGAGTAGTTCCAGTGAGGAATATATGGTTCCTCATAGGAAGAATCTAATTTGTGATGATGATGATGTGTTGCTTTCTCACCGATTGAAAAAGTAGAAATCTGGCAGCATATGGGTTGCAACTGGTTCTCATTCTACTGCTCATGAGTAGGAGAAGAAGAGGGCAGAAGAGCAGTTAAAAGAGAGGGAGAGAAAGGAGGAAGAGGGGAGGAAGTAGGTGGAGGAGAGAAAGAAGGTGGAGGAGAGAAGGAGAGGAAGGACATTGAAGAGGAAAAGACAAGAGAGGAGGTTAGTACGAAGGCAGGGCAGGCTCTGGTGCCTGAGTCACCTTGCTTGAAGGGGCCTCCATGGCCCTTTCTCCTCAATTGGGTCCTGCGTTACTCAAAAGAGAAGTTCTACTGACCGATCGTCAGAAGGCGATGGGGACCAACTAGTTAGATCTAAAAGTGAGTAAGAGGCTAGCCTTGGTAAGTTTACTCTTACTTCTCTATTCTCGTAATACTTTGATCTATGCTTCCCTTGCTAATATTTCTCTTCTTTGCAGTTTGTTACCGACTTCGCCGTCCTTTATTGTAGCCACGACGAGCTGGTAAAGAGGAATGCTGATCTTGAGAAGAAGAATGTCGAGCTGGAGGCCAACTTTAATACTGCCAATATCTTCCATAAGTCCTCTAATCTCGCTCTATCTGGATATAATCGAACAAAGGAGGCGACGATCAAGGAGCTTGGGGAGTTGAGGTAGTGGAGCAAATTAATTATGGTGGAGGAGAATAAGGTGCTGGTGGAGAAGGTGAAAAAGGTGGAATCTGAGGCAACTAGCCTTAAGGAAAGCTCGTACAATGCCGGATGTACTGCTGCGTATGAGGATGCTGATGTTCAGATTGGCTATATCAGTCATCTAAACTTCAAGAAGGGTTGGATCAAGTCTCTCTTTGCTGTCGAGGTGGATATCGACTCCCCACTATTCGACGAGCATAATCCTAGGCCTAAGATGATGGTGAATGAGGCACTTACTCGTGCCTCCGACGAAGGCGTTCCAGCTGCCCAAACCATCCCTGCTGGTTCTCCTTCTGATCAAGGGACAGTGATTGCCCCATCTAAGGTAGGTGTTCCTTATGCTACACATAAGGGAAAATAACTAGTGACCTCGGAGCAAACTGAGGTTGCCAGCTAGCCTGCTTTAAGGATCCCTTTGTATTTTTGTTTTGCTTATTTTTTCCTTTTTTCTTTCACTGATATACTCAGAACCTTTTCTTTAATGAAATAAAATATTTTCCTTTCCTGCATACTTATTTCTTTGCTCTTTAATGGTTGTATGGCTTGTAGTTGGTTAATGTTGATGAATACATACCTTCCACTTCTCAACTAGGAAGGATCTTGGTCCTAATACTAGAAAACAAGTTTGCCAAGCTTTTGTAAGGATTTTCAAGTCCCTTAGGTCGATGTACCAGAGCTTTAAAAATCAATCGGAACTCATTGCCAAACTGAAGGATAGTCTTTAGGAGATGGAAGAAGTTGGTGCTTCCATTCAAGAGGAAGTGAATGCTCTGAGAGCTAGACTTCTGGACGCATCCGAGATTAATCAAGTTGGAGAAGTTATTTAATAGGAGAATGAAGCTTTGAGGAGGTAAGTGTCGTGACTTAGAGATCATGCATCGGGCATTACACCTCAAGTTTTGTGAGGTTCCACTTTATCGGCTGGTCTGCGAGCTGGTACAACAATGAGTGTCACCCCTTAAGTTTTACGAGGTTCCATTTCATCGGCTGGTCCGTGAGTCAGTACGGATGCAGGGGGTCCAGCTAAGGAGATGGAGAAGATTCTAGGAGATGTTCGTCGAGCATATGTGATAGCTGTCGGGCTCCAAAGAGATATCACGCTTCTAAGGCATCTGTTAAAAAAAGGTCCTTGCCGAGTGTGGGCTGACGGTTATGATCAGGGTTGGGCAGATACTCCGATGAGGTTGGCAGAGTTTGAAGAGCTATCCTTTATTAGGGGATGGTTGAATGCTCTCAGGGAGCTGAAAGTCCCCAGGAACTCAGTCCTCTGTTATCATCATGAGATCTCCCTTTCAACTCTGATGCCTAACCATTTTCGAAAGGATGACCAGTGGATCTCCATAGATGCTATTCCAAGGCAGCTACTGGAGTCGGATGCTAATGAAGTAGAGTTGGAGTTATCTCCTCACCCAGATGACGTCCAAAGAGCACAAGTAGCTGATTACCTTGCTCGAAGACCTAATCCCCAATAGGATTTACTTAATTCATTCAATGTAACTCTGTTGTAAATGCAATGAAGTAATAAAATATTTATATTTTGGGCGAGTCTTCGACTAAACATGCGTTGTGTATTTTCTACTTCATTAATTTTTTGTTTGATTATCTTGGGCTCTTCATAGCTAACTAGATTTGATGTGGGTAGAGTTATTTTATTATGTGAGTATACTCCCAGTCCAGTATGCTTATGAGATACCATCTTGCCCTACTTTACCTTTTAGGTCGTGTCATCACACTCCCTTAGGCCTAAGTGTGGCAATGGCGAGGTCACACCTGGTGTTTGATGTTCTATCCGATCAGGTTTTCTAAGCCAAACATCATTTGGTGACTAACGATTTGGCCGAGCTGCCTAAGGGTCCCCTGTAAGGCTTCATATATTGCCAGGGGCAATGCTAAGAGGTTACTCGTGTGTGATAACGATAACCTGAGGAGGGTTACACCCTTCTTTTACATATTGAGTGGGGTGCCCGTCGCTTAGAAAGGATGTACAAGTTATAAAGTTCATAATAAAAAAATACCACTTCATAGAATGCTATTGCCAAATGAACCTTTATTAGTAAAAAATAATGAAAAGTGGGTTTCCCATTTCAACAATGTAATAAAAGACCAATATAGAAAACTATAAGTATAATTTCTTTAGGTTGGTCGAATTCCAAGCTCGGGGTATCTCTCTGCCCTCCAGTGTTTCCAAGTGATAGGATCCCTACAGGTTGTCTCTTGTTACCTTGAATGGTCCCTCCCAGTTTGGACCGAGCTTGCCATAAGATGGTTTTACTGCGTTGCCAAGAACTTTCCTTAGGGCGTAGTCCCCAACCTGGAATGTTATTGTATTAACCTTTTTGTTATACTCCTTTGATAGTTGCGGCTGATAGCTCTCTAGTTTCACTAGAGCTAATTCTCTGCGCTCGTCAGCTAGGTCAAGTTCAGTGAGAAATGCTACATCATTTTGTCCTTAATCGACTAAGGTGGTGGGATGCCAGCTTCTAAAGGGATGATTTCCTTTATTCCATATGTTAGTGCGAGTGGGGTTTCCTCAGTTGCTCGTCTTGGGGTGGTGTAGTAAGCCCATAGAATATGTGGCAGCTCGCTCACCCATGCCCCTTTAGCTCGCTCTAATCGCTTTTCAGTCCATCAATCACTATTTTGTTGGAAGCTTTAGCCTGTCCGTTGCTCTGAGGGTATGCCACGGAGCGGAAATGATGCATGATCCCGTGGTTGTTGTAGAAACCCTGGAATAGGTGACTTTTGAACTTGGTTCCGTTATCATTGATGATCGTTATAGGGATCTCGAAATGGGTAATTATGTTTTTCCATATGAATTTCATCATATATGCGTCTCTGATGTTTTCCAAGGGCTCCGCCTCAATCTATTTGGTGAAGTAGTCTGTCGCGACCAACAGATACTTGCGATTACTAGCAGCGGTAGGAAGAGGGATGATGATGTTCATTCCCCACTAGGTGAAGGACCAGGGGATGGTAAGTGGTTTTAGGTCACTGGCAGGTTGGTGAGCCATAGGAGCATGTAGTTGACATTTCTCTCACCTGCGAGCATATACCCCAGAGTCTCTCTGCATGTATGGCCACCAATAGCCTTCCTTCATTACTCGGAAAGCTAGCGATATGCCCCTAATATGTCTCCCACAGATTCTTTCATGAAGCTCATGCAGGACTTGCTCGATGTCCTTCGGGTGAATATATTGGAGGTAAGGGACAATGAGAGATTTTTTGTACAATTTTCCCTTAGAAGATAAGTGAAAACGATAAGCTTTGACTCTTATCTGATTAGAGGCTTTCTTATTGTCTGGTAGGGCACCATCTTTCAAATAGTCCCTCAGGGGGTCCATCCAACTGGGCAATGGTTCAATCTGGAGAATATGGCATTCGTCTGGCAGCTCGATGCTCTGGTTAATGCTCGGCTGAGAGAGTAAATCGATCGGAATTATTCTTTTTAAGTCAAAGTCAATTGCTGAGCTCAAGGATACTAGGTCATCAGCATGACTATTTTATCCTCTGGGAAACTGTTGGACACTGACTTGGTCAAAGTTAGACATTAGTTTTTTTGTTAAGGCGAGGTAGGCTTCCATTCTCTCATCCCTCGCGTTGAAGTCCCCACTTATCTGGTTGGAGACCAGTTGCGAGTCACTAAACACCTCGAGTTGCTTTGCCCCCAATGCCTATGCCTTCTGCAGGCCTGCTATTAATGCTTCATACTCTGCTTCATTGTTGGAGGATTCAAATCCAGGCATGATTCCTTATTTGAGGATTGTATCTTCTGGGGTAACGAGCACAATGCCTAGTCCTGCCCCTTGGAGTTGGAGGCTCCATCAACAAATAGTCACCAAACACCTTGTGCCGAGTGTTCTTCCCTTTGACTCATGGATTGAAGTTGGTCGCAAGGCTGTTCGCCTGTAAATTTTGCGATGAAATCGGCAAGGACCTGCCCCTTGATTTCATTCCTTGGTTTAAACTGGATGTAAAATCCTCCGAGCTCAATCGACCACTTTGATAGTCTGCCGAATAGACTCGCCTTCCGTAGGACTGCTTTAAGGGGGTTTAATGTAAGGACGATGATAGAGTGAGCTTCGAACTAGTGCTTCAATTTCCTCGAGGCTACCACTAGTGCAAAGGAGAGCTTTTCAAGTGGTAGGCATCGCTACTCAGCGTCCAAGAGGGTCTTGCTCGCATAGTAGACTGGGTGCTCGATTCCCATTTTTTTGCATACTAGTGTAGAGCTGACAGTGTGGTTGGAAACTGCAAGGTACAGGTACAAGGAATCGTTATCTTGAGGTATTATGAGCAAGGGTGGTTTGATGAGGTAGGCCTTGAGCTCCCCTAATGCTTTAGAGAAATCTTGGTTCCACTGCACTATTTTTCTTTTCAATAGCTGGAAGAATAGCTGGCATTTTTCGGATGACTTCGAGATGAACCGATTGAAGGTGGTGAGCATTATTATGAGCTTCTGTATGTCTCTTATTATGTGGGGAGGCTGCACCTTATTGATTGCGTCAATCTGGTCCGGGTTGGCTTCAATGCCTCTTTTGCTAACCAAGTACCCAAGAAATTTTCCTGACTGGACACCGAAAGAACACTTGCTCGCATTGAGCTTTATTTGGTATTTCCTGAGGATTTCGAATGTCCTTGATAGGTCTGAGAGGTGGTCTTCTTTGCACTTGATCTTAACGAGCATATCGTCTATGTAGACCTCCATGGTATCTCCCATTTGGTCTTTAAACATCTTGGTAACCAGCCGCTGGTAGGTTGCTCCCGTATTTTTAAGCCTAAAGGGAATAACTTTGTAATAATATAATCCGATGGTGGTGATGAACGTTGTCTTATCTTGGTGTGGTACATACAGAGGAATCTGGTGGTACCCCAAGTATGCGTCCAAGAAACTCATTCTTTCGTAAGCTGCTGTGGCGTCCACCAACTGGTCGATCTTCAAGAGAGGGAAACTTTCCTTAGGATACTCCCTATTAAGGTCAGTAAAGTCAATGCAAACTCTCTATTTCCCATTGCTTTTCAGAACCACTACTGGGTGGACAACCATTTAGGGAATTGAACTTCTTGTATGGATCCTACATCCAACAACTTCTCTACTTCTTTCTCCACAGCCTTGTCCTTCTCGGGCTTAGTTCGCCGTGCCTTCTGCGTGATAGGCCTGAAAGTCGAGTTGACGTGCAACCGATGACAAACCACACTGGGGTCAATTCCAGGCAGCTCGTAAGGTTCCCATGCAAAAACATCCAGATTATTTCTCAATAGTACCGTCAATTCTTTCTTCTTTCGATCTATGAGAGAGGCCCCAATCAAGAACATCATGTCTTTTTGCAACCACTGACTGTGACCTCTTTCAGATTTTCAATGACCCGCTCAGAGGAGAGGAGCCTGGTCTTCTCCACTTTGGGTCTTCCATACTTTAGCTGCTACTTTAAAGGTATAAAACCTTCTTGTTCCTTAACCTTCTCAGCCTTATTTTTTGGTTTTGGGTGGATGGCCGCTATGAAGCACCTTCTTGCCATCGCTTGATCTCCGTTTATCTCCATTACTCCTCCCTCAGTCACATACTTGAGTTTTTAATGGTAGGTCGAGGGAACGACCTTCATTGCATATAGCCACCCTATGCCGAGGATAGCCTTGTAGGGTGAGTTAATGTCAACTATAAGAAACTCGATCATCTTGGAGACATTTTTTCCCTTACTCGCAGTATGATCTCTCCCAAAGGGACAGTCACTTTTCCAGCGAAGCCAATTAGAGGGACAGTGGCTTCCTTCAAGTTGGCAATGCTTAACTTCAATTTACTAAATAGGTCGAGATACATTACTTCGGATGAGCTTCCCTAGTCGCCGAGAACTTATCTACATCATAGTTTGTTATCCTTAGTGTAATGATTAAGGTGTCATGATGTGGGGTTCTCACTCCCACTAAGTCTTCATTAGTGAACACGATGTGTTTGCTGTACTCGACGTCACCTGCTCTCCGACGCTTTTATGCCCGTGTTTTTGCTTGATCGATTTGAAAAGCTTACATTACTGCCGTAAGCTTCTTCACTTCCATCCGAGCTAAATTTCCTTGAATCTATTTCAGATCCGATGCCCCATGAATCACTGTGAACTTATGTGCAACATCTTCCTCGAGCACATTATCGGGCCTTATATTTCCATTGGCAGGAGCCTTCTCTACCTTCTTCTCCATAAACTCATTCAGGTGCTCAGTCTGGGCCAACTCTTCATGATGGGACTTACGATCCTTACGTTGCTCAGTTTTATATCCTTCTTCTTTGTGAAAAGTGCATCTCAGCGTGTTATTCCTCTTCAAGGGATCTTTTCCCATCTTTTTGGGCCATTTAATGAACGGCTCATCATTGATCTTCGCTAGGATCTTGTAAATTGGTTCTTTGAAGACACTGTTTACTTCCGGAAATGCTTTTGAAGCATCATTTTTTCTCCTGCTCTTGGAACTACCTTTACCCCCATTTTTATTCCCTTTCTTCTGGTTCTTAGCCTTGTCGTTGCCCTTGGCATCGAGCTTAGCTCGACTATTCTCCCCTATGCCGAGGAGGGTCACATACTTAACTTTGGTGTACTTCTCGATGCAAGACATTATGTAATCAATGGTTGTGGCCTCCTTCTTAGTGATGGATTGGTGCAAAAGGAAAGAGTTGGGTAGGCCAATCTTAAAAGAGGCTATGGCTACCTGCTCTTAGCAGTCTTAAAACTCATTGAACAACTCCCAGTACCATCTTGCGTAGTCTTGGAGGCTTACTTGGGGTGTGTTCTTAATTGTTAGTAAGGCATCCATCCTTTTTGGATGGGTGCTGCTGGTAATGAAGCGAGCTATGAAGAGCTCTGCAAGGGACTCAAAGCTCATGATGGATCTGTGAGGGAGCCTCTCGAACCATTTTTGGTCCACATCATGCAAGATCGAAGGGAATATTCGACACATTAATGCATCCCTGTGGCTCTATAGAGTCATAACCTACCTGTACTTCCTAACATGATCGATAGGGTCAGTTTTTCTGTCGTAGATTTTGAATCTAGGAATTACGAACTTCTTGGGGGCTCCTTCTTCTTCTTCTTCTTCTTCTTCTTCTTCTTCTTCTTCTTCTTCTTCTTCTTCTTCTATATACCTTGAGAAAATGGATTTCATTTGGGTTTTGGGACCTCACCGAGCTAGCTCTCTGGTTGATCTGGCCCCCCGATGTGCTAGGTGTTGATCCATTTCTCTCCAGACCAAATTTTATATGTCATCATTTCCTCCAGATGGACTCCTGCATCGGCGAACTGGTCGCTTTTTCTCAAGCGGTCATTATTCGATTTGTGTTCCTTGAATCTTTGGGATCCACGTCTAGGGTTCCTTCCTCAGTTGTGAGACTTGATCGCAAGAGGAATAGGAGTGTGATACTGACGTTGCCTAGTGCTATGATGGAGATCTTTCTCTATCCTTTCCAATCTCCTTTTGAGGTAAGCATTATCAGCTTCTTACTTACAGACAACCTCCCCTTGCTCTTGGAGCCTTGCCTCATAGGAATCGATCAACCTAGAGATTTTAGTGGACCTGGATGGTCCTTGACTTTCTTTTGAAGCTTGTCATTCTGGGCGAGCCCCCTGATCTGAACGTCTAACTTCATATCTAATCCTGCAAGGGGCAGGATGTTCTTGGATATCCCCTGCTTGACGGTCATTGCAACTCTGACCAGACATTCCAAATTCTTTGATTGTGAAGGATTTCTTAAAGGAAGATAAAATTTCTCACAGATGGAACCAATTGTGATGACAATTAAGTTCAACACAAATTAACAAGAAAAGGCAATCACCAGAATAAATAAAGAACGTAAGGAATGACAATCACACAACACAAAATTTACGTGGTTCAGCAAGAATGCCTACGTGCATGGTGGTGCTCTCGATATTATTTCTCTATAACCTGGGGAGTGTTTTATAGGAAAAATAATACATGTCCTTTGCCTCGGGTTGAGGGTTTGTTATATACATCTTCCTTTCTGGGGAGTGCGGGTGTTGGACTCCCCCACGTCAGTCCATAACCCCTAGAATATCTCCTTACCGAATTTTATGGAATTTGAAAGGGTCGCAAGTGAGTTAGTTAGGGCGTGAGGCCTCCAGACTTTGGGTCGGTCTCTACTGGGCTACTCGTCTGGGCCTAAGTGACAAATCGAGGTACCCATATGTACCATTTTCATCCATTTTATTCTTAAAAATCCACCTGGTACCTATCACATTCGTTTCACGAGGTCGGGGGATAAGTTCCCAGACATTATTGTCTTTAAACTAAAGCAACTCAGCCTGCATAGAAGATATACAGTGTTCATCCTTGAGTGCTTCTTTATAGTTCTTGGGCTCGACTTTAGATGTGTAGCAGACATGGCTAACAATATTCTCTAGTTGAGCACAATTCTTGACCCCTAGGGTAGGATCTCCTAGGATAGAAGTAAGATCATGACTCTTGCGCAAGCAGGTGTGTCCCCTAGAATAGGAGTAGGGTCCACCCTTGATGTGGGAGACACAGTGGGATCATAAAAAAGGAGTGTGTCATCCTCACTCAAATGGGTGGAGTCAACAGATGTCGAAGGCTTATTATCTTGCACAGTAACATTTATCGACTCCATCACTTTAGATCTCTTCAAGTTAAAAACCCGGTACACTCTACTATTTGATGAATATCCTAGCAATATTCTCTCGTTGCTTCGGGAGTCAAACTTTCCCGATTTCTCTCTATCCCATAGGATGTAGCATTTACTCCTAAAAATGCGTAAATATACAAGGTTGGGCTTCTTTCCAGTCCACAATTCATAGAGAGTTTTAAGTGTGTGTGGACGAAGGTAAACCGTATTCATCGTATGGCATGCAGTAAACACTACCTCTGCCCAAAATCTCCTAGAAACTTTACGATCGAGAAGTATAGATCTATCCATTTCCTGAATCGTCCTGCTCTTTATCTTAATAATCCCATTTTGCTGAGGAGTCTTCACAGCTAGAAAACTCATGTTTGATTCCTAGGCTATCACAGTAAAGATCTACTTTTTTTCTCCATAAATTCAGTGTCGTTGTCACTACGCATTCTATTAATAGTGACTCCATGTTGGTTTTGCAGTACACGACACTTGGTCGTTAAAAACACTACAACATCGAATTTCTCTCTAAGAAAACCTACAATTGAATATCTGGAGAAATATTCTACCATCACTAGGATGTACCTCTTACCACCAAGACTCTTTGTACGAGTAGAACACATGAGATCCATGTGTATCAACTCAGGTAATCGTGAAGTGGTAATGGAATTAAACTTCTTTTGGGGGCTACAGATTTTCTTTCCCAACTGCCAGGGTCCACAAATCGTGGAAGTTGGCTTTCTAAGTGTTGGTAAGCTATGTACTAGGTCCTTTTTAGCTAATCGCTTTAAATCTATAAAGTTCACGTGACCTAGACGTTGGTGCCACAGTTCCACAGGAGTGATCGTGGCACTGTTGCAGACAAGTGAGGATTTGGCCACAGTCCCATAGCAGTTAACCTTTGTCGTCACCCATTGCACTAAAAGTTTACTGGCTAGATTATAGACATTACACGCGTTCCAGTCAAACTTTACGGGAAAGTCAGCGTGCACAGCTGGCTAATACTGAGAAGGTTTTCTTTCAAACCTTTGACGTACAAAATATTCTCTAGTTAGGAAATCCTAGTAACTCTATTGTACCTCTTACTATAATGCTAGACTTTCTCCCATATCCAAAGGTGACTCTACCTTCCTTATAATCCTCTAGGTATGTAAAAAATGAGACATTACTGGTCATATGTCTGGACCACCCACTATCGAAATACCACTGTGAGGTATTATGTACTTTGAGAGAGACATGAACTACAAGGGACTTTTCCCCTTTCTTAGGTACCCAAGAAGTACTAACCTTTTGTTTACCCTTGTTGTTGTTGGTTTTAGCCGGGATGCGGGAAGCATTCACTGACGACAAAGACATCCGTCAGAATTCCTCCATTAAACTCTGTGATGTGGCGGCTAAAAAATCAACACGCTCTCTACGATTGGAAAAATCATGAGTACGATGTAGTGGAGCATATATACGTGACGTTATACCCAAACTATAGAAATACTGTATCAGGTGGCCTTTTCTTTTGCAGTACGTACAAAAGAACACAGTCTTAGGCTAACCTTGGTTTGCTTTTCTTGGTCGAACTCTCCTTTATGGTTTTTGATGATGGCCATATGCAGTTGTAGTAAACTCAAGAACTGGTCCAAGTTTAATTTGGGACGTGGAGGCACCATAAAAAACTATTCCCTTCCTATCACCAAAACCTAAAGCAGGACCGATAAGCATCTTTCCCATCTTTCCAGATCTGTCCTCGATTTGAACCTTGACTTCCCGTGCTCTCTCAAGATCATGAGTAAGTTAGGATACAAGGGCTTCAAGTTTTTTTTGAGTCTCCAGGGAGGAATGGAGCTCACTCGTAAGACTAGCCACTTGATTAGTTAAGTCCCCTTTCTCTTTCTCAAAACAACTCTCTTTCTCACTAAATAGTCTTTTCTCTAAACTCACTTTCTCTCTCAACATAGGCAAACTCTCTCTCTCTCTCTCTCTCTCTCTCTCTCTCTCTCTCTCTCTCTTAAGGTAGTGCATGTGGAGGACTCTCTCTCACTCTGTCGCTTCTCCTAAATCTTCCTCTAAAGCGGTGATCCTAAGAACTAACGCTTTGTTATGCTTTTTGGTTTTAAATTACTCAGTATATAACTCAGCATAGGCGCGTTGAAGATTACTCTCGCTCTCACTTCCAGCATCCTCCCACTCACTCACTTCATTCTCACTGTCGAGGTGTCCCTGTGAAGTAATATCCTCATCGTGGTGAGGAACACTAGAGGTACTCACGTGACTATATATGAATGCGGTAAAGTTACACTCAAGCAGTGACTCATCTGCAGAGTCCACCGACTCGACCTCACTGTCGTCACTAAAGGTAGCGTTAAGGATAACTTTGTCATTTTCTTTTTTAACTCTGTTCATTCTAGTAGCACACTCAAAAGATCTATGTCCCTTACCGTCACACTCATAACATCTCTCACTATCTTTCTTAGGAGGGTCTTTAAAATATTTTTCATTTTTCTTGTCAAACTTATTTTTCTCAAAATTCTTTTTATCTTTAAAATTTCCATTTTTCTTGAATTTGAGAATTTTTTTGCAAACAAGGCCAAATCATCTAAATCAAGGTTACACTCGGAATCTGATGTTTCTATCTCCCTTTTTCTATATGACACTACTCTCTTTCTTGTCGAGCCCTCACTCTTTCTATCCTGGGCATTAAGTGTAATTTCCTTATCTTTTGGTTTAACAGACTTAGGAAACATGGCAATCTCAAAGGTTTGCAAGTCTCCAACCAATTCCTCTAATTTAAGCGTGTTTAAATTACCAATAGAATTTAGCACACAGTGACTTTAAGAATAAAACACTTAGGTAGTGATCTTAGAATCTTTTTAACAACTCTAGCATTAGGAATGGGTTCAGCAAGATTAAAGCTAGTGTTTACAATATCTGATAATCTAGCATAGAACTCATCAAAACATTCATACTCAACCATGGTGATAGTTTCAAATTGAGTTGTTAAGTTTAGAAATTTTGATTCTTTCACGGCATTAGTTCCTTGATGGATAAGCTATAAAACATCCCATGCCTCTTTTGACATGGTACACGTCATTATCCGCCAGAACTCGTCAGGTGTGACTGATAACTTTGGTTTTTGTGTATGGTCGTTGTTGTAAGCCAAGTTAGTCAAAACCTTATAATACCTACAAAATATACAATCTCAAGTGTAGCGATAAATAAGGGTATCAATCCACTTTCAAGGTTGTAAAGCAAAGGGAACAAAATTGTAATTCACTTTTTATTTTATTTTTGAGCTTTTTACTTTTTCTACTTTTTTAGCTTTTTCAAATATTAAAACAAATGGGTGAGGTGATGATCTAAACTAAATTAAACTAAATGTGAGAGAAAAACAACTAACTAGAAAGTTACTAAAATGAAAAATAAAGTCTAAACTAAAAATAAGAGATAAATGAGGTAAATAATTGTGAGAACAATCAAGGAATGGGATTATACCACAAATTTTAGCTATTTTAATTAATTAATTGAATTAATTGGATTTTTTTCAAATTAATATCAAAATTACAAATCAACTCTCGTTGCAAATGTAATTTTAAT
Organism: Sambucus nigra; assembly: GCA_949130495.1. Classification (NCBI taxonomy): domain Eukaryota; kingdom Viridiplantae; phylum Streptophyta; class Magnoliopsida; order Dipsacales; family Adoxaceae; genus Sambucus; species Sambucus nigra. Next base: position 299,036,451 of record OX422207.1, on the reverse strand, counting down.
TGTAACATTTTAGAAAATTAAGTTTAATACCCCATAACTCTAGAAAATAGATATACACTCCTTTTGATTAATCACCCGCTAGGATCGATCAATAAAATTTTATGTAAATCTTAGCAAATAAATTTAGAATTGAAATTCAAGTTATAATACCCCACTTAAGAAACCCCTATCTCTAGTTCAAATCTAAAATGGGTAATTATAACTAGAATTTGGATTTTCTCTCGAAAATCATTTACCCACTCTCGAGACGTAAATTTAAGGGTGAGGGATCAAAATTAACATTCAAATGGACTTTTCAAGTAATTAAACTAATAAAAATAAAATAACATCAAATACGGGTTTTATCCCACCCCTTGATAGGGGATTTAGCCTAACATGATATGAAATATGCCAAATTAATAATCAAAGGCATAAAATAAATTAGATGATAAAAGAACAATCAAACCCCAATCTCTTGATGCTTAATTGATCTCCAATCCATGAGTTGAAATTCATAATCCATCAACTTGAGTGATCCAAACAATATTACATAAAAATTTCACTCAAATTAATCCTCACACATTTATCACTCAATAATCTCAAAAAAGAAAAATAAAAACTATTTATAAAATGGTGGTTATCCTAATTTATTTCTAATCCTAAACTTTCTCTCTCTAAAATTCCTATCTATCCAGCTCCTCATATGGGGTCTTCATCTTCATTTTATAGTAGGCACATGGAGCATGGGGGTATTTTTGGGAATTGGCTTGAGTGTGCATGGAAATGGTGAAGTGTGAGGGCATGTGGGTTAAATGGGGTGACACAATCAGATTTGGTTTAGAGGGTATAATGGGTATTGGGGTTAAATTTGGTAGTTGGGGGTAAAATAGGTATAAGGGGTATAAATTAGTTAAAAGACATGTGGGTTTATGTGTATTTGGTTGGCTTTATTTTGCTGAGATGAAATCGTGGCTAGATGACATAGTGGGAAATGGGTTTAAGTGGGTTTCCAAAGGAGATGGGTTTATGGCTTGGAAATGGGCAAACGGTTTTGGGACCTTGGTTTCGGGTTGGGCAAGTTTGGAATTGGTATCCGGGTTGGCGGGTGTGGCTAGACGGATTTGGGACAGAGGTTAAGGCTGGAGATCAGATGGGTTTCGAGTAGGATCGAGTTGGCAGTGGGTTAGGCTTGAAGAGGGGATGAAGGAGGTTGTGGGTACAGTAGTGGTTCGGGTTGAATCCGATTGGGTTCCGATTTAAGTTTGGGTTCGCTCCAGGATGGGACGCCGGCGGTGTGGGAGGCTGTTGAGGAGCAGCGGGTGAGGTCGGCAAGGTGTATGGTCGTCGTCGGGAGTAGAGGGTCACGGTGGGGTTTGGTGTTTCGCCGGAAACTTCGCAGGAAGGGGTAACTACTGACCGCCGGCGGCGGCGACTGGGTGTAGGGTTGTGTGTTTGGTTGGTTATGGGGTGATGAGAGAGAGTGAGATGGAGTTTTGGTTATGGAGGAGAGAGGAGAGAGAGTGTTGGGAGATAGAAGAAGGTAGGGGTGATAAGGTGTGTGTGGGTGTAGGGTAATTAGATGAGGGTGAGTGATTAGTTTAGGGTGTATGTGAGTGTGTGTAGAAGTAGGGTGTGTGTGTGTAATTTGTACCCAATTAAAATAATGAAAATAAAAATAACTAAAATCCTAAAAAATAAAATTAGTAAAAACTAAAATTGAAATGAAATAAAACTTCTAATCTATAAAGTAAAACTAAAATAAAAGAAAATAAAAGAAATAAAACTAAAAACCTAATAAAAATATAGAAACTGAAGATAAAAAAAAATAATATATAATAAAACTAAAAATAAACTCCTAAAAATTAATATTAATAAAATAAGATAAAATAAAATAAAAATTAAAACTAAAAACTAATAAAATCTAAATCAAAATAAATACTAAGTAAAAATAAATAGAAAATAAGTTCTAGAAATTCCAAATAAATCCTAAAAATAAAAATGACTTAAACTAAAAATGTAAAAACTGGTAAAAAGATACAAACAAAACACACACAGGGTTTAGGGTAGGTTTAGGCTAGGCTTAGGCTCGGATAAGGTTATGGGATTGGTAATTATCTCCATAAAATGCGCATTGGCCTTGATATATAGCTTTTGACACCGCAAACGGACATTTGACCTACAAGATAAACATTTAAGCACATAAGACCCATATTGTCGAGAATTAGCAACAAAAGCACGTCTATTTGGGGTATAAATTGTACAGTTTTGGGTGCTTATCATAGCACCCCCAAACAGAGCGTTGCAAGTCCTCGAGCAATAAGATAGAGAGAAAGAGAAAGATAAGAAACCAAAAGTGTATCACTTTCGCGGGCACTTGCGATTGCACTTAGCATGTGCAACAAGCCTTTAAACCTATAGGTTGCCCTACAGGACGAGTTGTGTCTCATGAGGGTTTGCAAGGAATATACCCACAAAATTATTACTTACAAAAATTTATTGAAAGGCAGTCAATCTCTTATTAGACATAGAATGATCGCACAATCCATCACATGAGAAATATTTCGAGAAATACAAGCTAGAAGTGCATAAAAAGTTTAGCTAAGTAAATACTCAAGACGCATCCTTCCTAGAACTCAACATGTGTAGTGTGAATCCGTTCAAAAGGGTCGAGAATCATAAGAGTAATTCCTAGATTGCCTCTTTGGAATCAATGCTTCAACATCAAATCTCACTGGATATATCTCTCTCAAACGAACTCTCGAGATATGGGTTAGTGTATTGCTCTTGTGTATGAGGAGGTGAGTAAATGTAATCAAGTTCAAACGTCTCACACACATATAAGAAAGAATGAACATTTAGAAAGAAAAAGTGATCTCATGAAAGAAATGCTAATCACTATAGTGAGAACGTCGAGTTATTCACCATGTCGACTATCATTTGCCCGAACACCTAGGGGAACATGTATGTATATGGGTAAGGGGGAATGAAATGGGATGAGAAGGATATGATAGGTAGGATGGATGGGATGAGGTAAGGATGGTGATGTAGAATGGGATTGATGTGTGAAATGATGGATATATGATGTATGAGCGAGAAGAGTGTACAATACTTTAGGCATAAATGTCTTTATTTCAAAATAACTAACTACACTATATTTTCCTTTACTTTTCTTTTTTCTCTATTTTATTTTTTATTTTTTTACTTTTATTTTTCTATTTTTTCATTTTCTATTTTTTTTCATTTTCTTTTTCTTTTTTTTTCTTTTTCTCTCACTGTTCAAACCAACAATGAACACATTTAACATTTTGAATCAACACTCTTTTTCTCAAAAAATGATGGATGAAATATAAATGGAGATGATAAGTGAGGGTGAGGGGTAGAATATGGTAAAAATGGGTGAAATGAATGGGAATATGATATGGGGAAAAATGGTAGGTGTATGGATGAAAATATAGTATTTGGGACAAATTTCAAGACATTCGTTTCTTACAACTTGAAAAAGATGTCATTCTCAGTGATCAAGCCAAAATTTATAAAAGATAATGAGATCATACAACAATTAAGTGCGGACCCAAAGGAAGTTGAATCAACTTGTGACTCGGAGATTGCGTAAAATACTCTGAAAGGGTTAAAGGCAAAAATCTCACATGTTAAAGTCTCTACTAGTGATCCTTAAGGTTATCTTTATAATTGTAATACTCATCAACTCTAAATCGTAATGATGTGATAAGTGCGCAAATTTTGTTGAGTCTAGAAATTCATAGTGCAATATGCCTTGTTATGTATTACATTAGCTATTTAGAAAAAATATTCTCTAGCTTGATTCCTAGACTTTGAAAGATGGATGATTGAAAATTCACATCACTAAATGAGATGAAAGAAACTGCACGAAATTTTAAAAATCAGGTTCAAAAATAAATAAATTTCAAAAGAGGTACGATTTTTATAAAATTCCCCACCCCCAAACAAAAAGGAACATCGTCCTCGATGGTAAGTAAAATGAGTTTTAAAATATAGAGAATAAGGTAGGAAAGAGATTACCAGAATCAACCGCTAATGAAGTGGAAAGATGTAGCCAAGAATAAACCTGAATAAGTGATAAGAGAAAAAATGAAAAAATGTGTACAAGTCTATAAAGCATGTAAAGCATATGGTGATGTGAAACACCACCCCCAAACAGGATAAGACTAGTACAAGAAACGCGGGTTGCCTCCCGATAGCGCTAAATTTAATGTCTTCAGCCAGACCGAAGGAATCTCACCCTAAAGATAAGATCTATGAAAGCGCGGGGAAGTAGAAAAATGGGTAATGAGAATCACCCCCAAACAAGACTGAAGCGTCAGTCTTGTTGGATCAGTACTAAAGGGGTCAATGCACTTTTATGGAAAAGTGCATCACACGATGCAAAGCATCGGTGGACCATGGGTGGGTGGGGATCAGGGTAAAATTGAGAAAGGCATGGGTGATGAAGCATCGATCACGGGCCTTATTGAGCCGAAAGGTGAGGAAAACTAGGGCTCTATAAGCATGGTGCTCAAGTTGGTGAGGGAAGCAGAATGGTGTAGAAAGTTGAATGAGGTGGGGCTCAGAGAAATCACACGACCGTTCTATGAATGGGCGATGATAATGGTCGCGCCGTGACACGCCAGGGAGCTATTGAGAAGAAAAATCAACACCACAAGAGAGTGGTGTGCATAGAGGAACAAGCTCGGTGTCACGGAAGTGGAGAGTATCAACACAAATACTCTCGTAGATGGTGGATGGATTCAGGTGAGAATCTAAAAATGTAGATGGAAACTTGAAATGTGTAAAGTCGAGATCCAAACCAGGTGGTGGGGTGGAAGGGATAATGGGTGGGTCGGGTGGGGTAAACGGTGTATTGGGTGGGATAAACGATGGAGGAAGATGATCCAACTCAAGGGTGAGAGACACACGCTCCTCAAGAGGCGCAGAGTGATCCATAAGGGAACTCGCAGGAGGAAGTGTGGAAATAAACGAGTGAGTGATCAACTTATCCACCATTATGTCGCCATACGATGTGATGAAATGGTCTAACAAGGCATTAAGATCCGAGATAGATGAATCAACATCAATATTAGGCTCAAGGAGAGCCAAATATGATGGGGTAGGTTCCATATCAAGAGAGGTGGGAACCATTTCTGACGCTATCTCGGTATAATGGTGAGCCCTCGTAGCCGGAGTGAACCTAAAAGATATGGTCATGTCAGAGACATAGGCAATTGGGACATAAGGTAAAAGATCTGGAAAATTTTTGGATATCTTGGGAGTGGGAACCGAAATGATGGGTTCATTTGGATATGGTGGAATTTCATCAGGCTCACTATAGAAAGGTAAGTCAACACAATTGTCGACTTGGGACCCGGACCATGGAATGGTCTCAACTTCAAGATTCTTGGGAAGGTAGGGTTGGTAACATTCAAAATCTGTGTCACAAGAGGACACATCATCGTCACACTCGGTTGCAACGATGGGTGGGGCCATGGGAATGTCTAACTCTCTCGCACACTCCAATTCATTTAACCTTTGTTCAAGCCTTTGGAGAGCTTGAGTTTGAATTTGAGTGGATTGCTCTTGCTCGAGTATGAACTTTTGCACGAGACTTTCGAGAGAGGATGTGAATGGTGGTGGTAGTGAAGTGATGGGTGGATCCATGGGAATGTCCAACTCTCTCGCACACTCAATTTCATTTAACCTTTGTTCAAGCCATTGGAGGGCTTCATTTTGAATTTGAGTGGCTTTCTCTTGCTCGAGTATGAACTTTTGCAAGAGGCTTTCGAGAGCGGAGGTGGATGATGGTGGTGGTGGAGTGATGGATGGTGGAGGTGGGTGAGGTGGACACAACTCGCTATGATCATGACTATACAGAGAATACTCAAATGAAGTGGGTGAAGAGGGGCCAAGTTCATCATACACGAAAGGATCGCTTTCGTGATGGACAATTGGTTGATACTCATGGGGTGCGTAGTGAGGTAACTGATTGAGAATGGGTGCAAAACATTGCCATGACAACTGTTGGAACGTGTGAGGATCCACAACATCGGGTTGGGATTCGTATTGCATGGAAGGGTGATCAAGACTCCAAGAATAACTCAAGGACTCACACAACTCGGGATTAGGTATATCGGGATAATAGGCCGAGGTGGGTTCCGAAACAGTGTCAAATGGATACACATGTTCCATGGTGGGTTCGTGGGGATATGACAAGTACGGACACTCATGGGACATGTGATCGGCATAATAACAGTGGGTGCACAACAAAGGAGGAGACACGTCGACACTTGACACCGAGGGTGATGGAAAATGAGGTGCGTGCATAGATGGGTCAAGAGTATCAACGGGACTCGTGAGAGAGGTGAAACCATTAAAAATATCATAAAGAGACGGCTCGGGATCACTCTCACACGTGTCAATGAAAAATGACCAAAGTAGTCCCGTAAAGGACGTTCTTCAGCCATGTGGAAAGAAATATTTTTTTGGAGTTTTAAAATTTTTCAAAAGGAAAGAAAATGTTTTTGGATTTTTTTTATAAAGAAAGAAAATATTTTTGGATTTTTTATAAAAATAATAGAAGAAAATCTTTTTGTATTTTTGTGAAAAATAAAGGAAGAAAAATATTTTTGGATTTTTCTAAAATGAAAGAAAGAAAATATTTTTGGATTTTTTTTTATAAAAATGAAAGAAAATATTTTTGAATTTTTTTGGAAGGAAAGGTGGGTAAAAATATGAACTCAGAAATTTGGGACGAACTAACTAAAGTCGACTACCAAAAAATGAATTGGACACACACACAAGTCAAGGAGAAATTCTAACTAGCACATAGCCAATTTTTATCTTCAAAATTAGTGAGAGGGTAGTCAAATTTTCATTAAGTCCGTGGGCGATAAAAATTCACGGAAATCTCTTTGTGATCGCCTTTGCAAAATTTTCTCCTAGTGAGCTACCTAGTTAATAGATTTTAAATTTAGTGATGGATAGAGTAGCACACAATGGTAAGCGAGTGAGTCGGGTGATGAAATCTCTTCTCGTGAGTGACCGGGTGTAGGTCTTAGTAATTTAATTCATCATACCATTCAAAAAAAATAAATGCGAGAATAAAATCACACAAGAGAAGACAAGCACACACAATAATGGACTCGCTAACAGGAGAGGCGCGAGTATTAGAGAAATGTACCTCCCACGGTTTTTACGCCGTGGGGTGCAGAAAAATTTGAGTCGACCGGGGGAAGATCACGCCTATCTCAGTCGGCCCAAGGAGTCCTACCGACCCAAGATAGGGAGGCTTCTAAATCCTCTCCTTTGGACACCCTCTCTCTACCTTGGCCGGTTTTCCTATCACGCTTTCTTCAATTATTACAATTTTTAAAATGAAAAATAAAAAAAGGTGTCTCCATGCACCTCAATACAAACCAAGAATAAAATAATCCCAAATACAAGCCTTCTAAAATAAAGAAAAAATGGTACTAAAAAAACAAATTGCGAAAAATGAACTACAAGTTGAAATCCGCTCCGAGCTTCACGATCCCAAGAATGGCAACAACGCCATTTGATAACTTTGGTTTTTATGTATAGTCGTTGTCGAAAGCCAAGTTAGTCAAAACCTTATAATACCTACAAAATATACAATCTAAAGTGTAGCGGTAAATAAGGGTATCAATCTGCTTTCAAGGTTGTAAAGCAAAGGGAACAAAATTGTAATTCACTTTTTATTTTATTTTTGATCTTTTTACTTTTTCTAATTTTTTAGCTTTTTCAAATATTAAAAAAAATGGGTGAGGTGATGATTTAAACTAAACTAAACTAAATGTGAGAGAAAAACAACTAACTAGAAAGTTACTAAAATGACAAATAAAGTCTAAACTAAAATTAAGAGATAAATGAGGTAAATAATTGTGAGAACAATCAAGGAATGAGATTATACCACAAATTTTAGCTATTTTAATTAATTAATTGAATTAATTGAATTTTTCCAAATCAATATCAAAATTACAAATCAACTCTCGTTGCAAATGTAATTTTAATAGTAACATTTTAGAAAATTAAGTTTAATACCCCACAACTCTAAAAAAATAGATATACACTCCTTTTGATTAATCACCCAGTAGGATCGATCAATTAAAATTTATCTAAATCTTAGCAAATAAATTTAGAGTTGAAATTCAAGTTATAATACCCCACTTAAGAAACCCCTATCTCTAGTTCGAATCTAAAATGGGTATTATAACTAGAATTTCGATTTTCTCTAAAAAATCATTTACCATCTCTCGAGGCGTAAATTTAAGAGTGAGGGATCAAAATTAACATTCAAAGGGACATTTTAAGTAATTAAACTAATAAAAATAAAATAACATCAAATAAGGGTTTTACCCCACCCATTGAAAGGGGATTTAGCCTAACATGATATGAAATATGACAAATTAATAATCAAAGGCATAAAATAAATGAGATGAAAAAAGAACAATCAAACGCTAATCTCTTGATGCTTAATTTATCTCCAATCCATGAGTTGAAATTCATAATCCATCAACTTGAGTGATCCAAACAATATTACACAAAAATTTCATTCAAATTAATCCTCACACATTTATCACTCAATAATCATAAAAAACAATATTACAAATTGGTTTCGGGTTGGGCAAGTTTGGAATTGGTATTCGGGTTGGCGGGTGTAGCTGGACGGATTTGGGACAGGGGTTAAGGATGGAGGTCAGGTGGGTTTCGGGTAGGATCGAGTTGGTCGCGGGTTAGGCTTGAAAAGGGGATGAAGGAGGTTGTGGGTACAGTAGTGGTTCGGGTTGAATCCGATTGGGTTCTGATTTAGGTTTGGGTTCGCTCCAGGATGGGATGCCGGCGGTGTGGGAGGCTGTTGAGGAGCAGGGGTGAGGTCGGCATGGTGCATGGCCGTGGTCGGGAGGAGAGGGTCACGGTGGGGTTTGGTGTTTCGCCGAAAACTTCACCGGAAGGGGTAACTACTGACCGTCGCCGACGGCTGCTGGGTGTGGGGTTGTGTGTTTGGTTGGTTATGGGGTGATGAGAGAGAGTGAGATGGAGTTTTGGTTCTGTAGGAGAGAGGAGAGAGAGTTTTGGGAGATTGAAGAAGGTAGGGGTGATAAGGTGTGTGTGGGTGTAGGGTACTTAGATGAGGGTGAGTGATTAGTTTGGGGTGTATGTGAGTGTGTGTAGAAGTAGGGTGTGTGTGTGTGTAATTTGTACCCAATTAAAATAATGAAAATAAAAATAACTAAAATCATAAAAAAATAAAATTAGTAAAAACTAAAATTAAAATAAAATAAAACTTCTAATCTATAAAGTAAAACTAAAAGAAAAAAAATAAAAGAAATAAAACTAAAAACCTAATAAAAATATAGAAACTAAAGATCTAAAAAAATAATATATAATAAAAATAAAAATAAACTCCTTAAAATTAATATTGATAAAATAAGATAAAAATTAAAACTAAAAACTAATAGAATAAAAATCAAAATAAAATTATACTAAATAAAAATAAATAGAAAATAAGTTTTAGAAATTCCAAAGAAATCCTAAAAATAAAAATGACTCAAACTAAAAATCTAAAAAATGATAAAAAGATACAAGCAAAACACACACATGGTTTAGGGTAGGTTTAGGCTAGGCTTAGGCTCGAATAAGATTACGGGATTGGTAATTAGCTCCATAAAATGCGCATTTGCCTTGATATATAGCTTTTGACATCGCAAACGGACATTTGACCTACAAGATAAATATTTAAACACATAAGACCCATATTGTCGAGAATTACCAACAAAAACACGTCCATTTGGGGTATAAATTGTACAGTTTTGGGTGCTTATCAGTGACAGATCCAGAAATAGCACGAAGACCCTTAGAGTTAAAATCTGACCATTTAAATTCTTCTTCAGTCCATGCAGTCACAGATTTTAAATTTGTCACGTTGTCAATAGTGATGGCGGGAGGTGTCCACCCTCTTTAAACCAAAATCCAAACTCTTTTAGCTATGGATTTTAGAGCAGATTTCATACGGGCTTTCCAGTAAGCATGATTTGTTCCGTCAAAAACATGCATTTTATTATATAATTTCTCCATTTTTAACACGCCCTTTTTCAAAAATCAATTTTTCAGAAAATTGATATCTTTAGAAAAAATTTGCATAAAATTACACGGTATAATTGTGTAATTGGCTCTGATACCAATTTGAGAGTGCGTTTTTGTTCAAACAAAGAAATTATTTAATTAAACTCAATTTTTCAATTAAATCCTAAAACATGCATCTAGGTGTCATTAAAGACAATATGATCTTGCAAGAACATTCAATCACAAACAAACACACAAATGAGGAAAAATCCCCTAAAGGGGCAAAACCTTTTTTATTTTCACTATTATTTGTAAAGAACGGTTTACACGGATTATACTGAAAACATGAGTGACATACGAAATACCCTCAGGTGACTGTTCCAATGTCGTCGGCTAGAATCTCTCGTAAGAACTCCATATGGGCAGCAATGGAAAAGTGTCGGCTTCTCCACAAGTTACTCTAGATGAGTAAAAATGATCCTTTGAAAGTTTAAAGATTCACACACATATATGGGAATATTTTTTTGAATCAAAAAGGCATGAATCCTTAAAAACTTGAAGTCTATTTTCTGGGCAATAAATCGCAGAAACGTGTACGAAAAAGACTTGGAAAAACGTGCATAATGGGTACAAATATTTATACGAAAAACAAGGCGGCGCCGTCGCTCGAACGACATAGGCATGTCGCTCAAACGAGACCATGTGTTTCTCGAACGAGATCGCGCGACATCCTCATGTCGCTTGAACGACAGAGAGATGTCGTTTGGATGAGCTCGACGACCAAGAAAAGTTCGCTTTTACACTTAGAAAAATTTATGCTTTTGTGTTAAAAATAAATCAGACTTCGAAAAATATTTTTTTAAAGATTCCTAAATATTTATGGAAATATTAAAAAATCCAATAAACCATTTTACCAATAACGCAAAGTGGAGTTGTGGGAATGATTGAGTAGCATGATGCACGTGTGAAGATGGTGGATGCATGGATTCGGATCAAGGCCGACGTGCATGATGGTGTTGACATGCCGAATGTAGCGGTGTCAGACATACATACTGTGATATAAGACAAATAGAAAATTCGTAGATTCTACCCTGGACATTTATAAAATTATGTCCTTACACCATTTATACTATATTGAGGAGAAGACCTCTAAGGGGGTGGTGATTCACCTAGATTTAATTATGTTCGTTTGTGAATTCGATGATGTGTTTCAGGATATACCAGGACTACCGCCCAGTAGGGAGATAAAGTTTGTGATAGACTTGATGTCGGGTACTTAACCGGGATGAGATCAAGCTTCTATTGGGGAAGGGTTTCATCCGTAGGAGTACCTTACCTTGGGGTGCTCTCGTGCTATTTGTAAAGAAGAGAGATGAGTCGTTGCGATTTTATGTTGACTACCGGGAGTTGAATAAAGTCATGATACAGAATAAGTATATGTTGCCTTGAATCGATGACTTATTCGACCAATTGAGAGGAACTGCCTACTTCTCGAAGATAGATTTGATATCCAGGTATCACCAGTTGCGTATTAGGGAGAAGGATATGTCTAAGACTTCCTTTCTCATGAAATATGGATCCTACGTGTTTCAGGTTATGCCGTTCGGGCTAACCAACATACCAGCTATATTCATGGACTTAATGAATAGGGTGTTCAGAGAGTTCTTAGATCAGTTTTTCATTGTCTTTTTATATGACATCCTAATTTATTCCCAGTCTAAGGATGAGCATGCCGAGCATTTATGATCAATTTTGCAGATACTGCGTGAGCAATAGTTGTATGCTAAATATGATAAATGCGGATTCTAACTACGTGAGGTACAATTTTTGGGGCATATTGTATCAGATAGGGGGATATCAGTGGATCCTAGTAAGGTGTCAGTGGTGAGGGAGTGGGGATACCCCACGACACCGATGGAGGTACATAGTTTTTTAGGTTTGGCAGGATATTATAGGTGGTTTATTCAAGGGTTTTCGAAGATTGAGGGTCCTTTGACTAACTTGACTCGCAAAGGGGTGTCTTCAGCTGGGATGATGCTTGTTAGTTGGCTTTCGATGAGATGAAGAACAAGCTGACTTCAGCACCAGTTCTTGCACTACCCAAGCCAAGAGTGGAGTACCTAGTTTATACCGATGCATCCTTACAGGGACTTGGGGGAGTACTTCAGTAGGAGGATCAAGCTATATCTTATGATTCCCGTAAACTTAAGCTTCACGAGAGAAATTACTCCACACACGAGTCAGAGTAGGAGACAGTCGTATTTGTGTTACGGATTTGGATACACTACCTTTTGGGAGAGAAGTTTTGCATGCTCACAAATCACAAGGCCCTTCAGTACTTGTTCACTCAGCGAGAGATTAATATGCGTCAGCGGAGGTGGCTCAAATTTGTGAAAGATTATCAGTTTGATATCCAGTATCACCCAAGAAAGGCTAACATGGTGGCTGGCGCATTGAGTCATAGGCCAAAGGGTGAGGTACTTGATATGTAGAAAGCAAAGTGGAAGGAGTTGAGACATCTGGATGTAGTGGCCAGATATTTAATGTCAGTTATGATCGTTACACCCCAGATTGTTACGAGGGTGGTATAGGCCTAGGCGAAGGATCCATTTTGTCAGGAAAGGATCCGACAAATTTTGGTCGGGGGATCAGAGTCTTACTCAGTGAGTTCAGAGGGAGGCTTGTGCTTTAATAGTATACTGATTTTTAATGAGGGGGAGGAGTTAGGACACGTAGTAATGACAAAGTCACATGGATATAGATTTTCATTACATGCCGGTGGAGATAAGATGTACCAGGATATGAGGCGAAAGTATTGATGGAGTGGGATGAAGAACTACATTACCGAGTTTGTCTCGAAGTGTACCACCTGGCAGTTAGTAAAGGTGGATCATCAGAGACCAATAGGGTTTCTACAGTTATTGGAGATTCCTATGTGGAAATGGGAGATCATTTCCATTCATTTTATCAATGGGTTGCCTAGATATTGTGATAGTGGATCCGTTGAACTAGTGGATCCGTTGAACAAGGCATCCCACTTTCTGCAAGTCTAGACGGATTATATTATGACATAGTATGCCTAGATTTTCATTGCAGAGATAATGATACTACATGGGACATCCCTAGATATTGTGTCTCACAGGGATAATATTTTTGTGTCTCGCTTTTGGGAAAGCTTTCAGGAGGCCATGGGCACGTATTTGCAACAGAGTACGGATTATCAATCGCAGACGGACAGGCAGACTGAGCGGACTAATCAGATGTTGGAAGATATGCTACGGATGTGCGTTCTTAATTTTTGGTGAGGTTGGGAGCAGTATCTTCCACTAGTAGAGTTCACATACAATAACTCTTATCAGTTCCTTATCGGCATGGCTCCCTTCGAGGCATTGCACGGTAGACATTTTTGTTCTCCTTCTTATTGGATAGAGGTTGGGGAAAACAAGCTTCTCGATCCATAGTTGACCTGGGATACTTTGGCCAGGATTGAAATGATTCGAGGTCGTATATGGGCAGCTCAAGATATGCAAAAGAGTTATGGTGACGCGAAACGTTTCTTTCTGGTGTTTAATGTGGGGGACCAAGTATTTCTCTACGTGTCTCTTATGAAGGAGATAATGAGATTTGGGAAGAAAGGAAAATTAGGGTCGAGGTACGTAGGTCCATTTCCTATCATCGAGCGTATTGGTCCAATGGCTTATAAACTTAGGTTATCGGAGCACTTGCATAGGATTCATGATGTGTTTCATATTTCTTATCTGAGGAGGTATCTCCGGGATGAGTCAGCTCATACCTATGTTGCTAACTTACAACCTGATAACTCATACGAGGAGAGTCTAGTCCTTATCTTAGACCATAGTGAGAGGAGATTAAGGTCGAAGGTAGTTCCACTTGTACGTGTTCAGTAGGGGCATCATAGTGCTGATGAGTCTACTTGGGAGCGTGAGGATGAGATGAGAGATTAATAACTAGAGTTATTCTTACCAGGTAAACTTTTATTTTTCGAATTTTGGGACGAAATTCGATTATTTGGGGGGATGTATGTAATACCTCATATTTTTAATGATTTTTAAAATACGGATTAATTATTAAAATGAGAAATTATTCCGATTTGAAATAAATATTAATGAGAGAGATAAGGGTTATTATTTATTTATGTTGTATATTACTTAATTAATGAGTAATAATAATGATAATAAGATATTATAAATGTTGTGAGTGCAAAATACAACAATTACAGTAACTTAGTCGGGGCGCGCGTATTAGTCGTATTAGCCCTGTTAGGACTTAAATTATGGAATAGAAAATTAAATTGAAAATAAGTCATCCAAATGGTCATTTCGAGTACACTAAAGTGTCCAAAATGATTGAGATAATCATAAACTTCTACCCAAGGTTTAGTTTGGGTTCTGGGATAGTTTTAAACCAAACCAACATCCTGGGACGGTATTTTGGTCATTTTTACTTTTGAAGGAAAAGGACCTACGAAATTATGAGTTTTATATCATCATCTACGGTGAAGGAATTAGGGTTACCAAATGCAAAAATAGATAGAGGGCATAAGAGGGAGAATGACAGGTGCCCAAGGTGTTCCAAAGCCAAGAACCACTACTTTTGCCTCACTGTTACCACCACCACGTAGATCAGGAGAGGAGTATTGAAACCATACCATCATCTACAACGGGTCAGACATACTTTTAAAGGAAAGTATTTATCTTGCTTAATTTAGAAAAGATATAATATCCATGTTAAAAGTAGGTGATTTATTTGTGAGTATTACGTGTTTTGGCTTGATTTTGAGAATGTAAAACATGATCTTGGATAGGTATTGCATGTATATTGAAATATTATATGCTTAGAAATCAAAATCTTCTTGTAAGGAAGTAAGGAATCAAAATAAATCTGGAATTGGGTGTATATGAACATAGATGAACATGAAACTAGGGTTTTATTGATAATTATGGATAAATCAGTTCTAAGGTTGAATCTTTGATGTCTTAATGATAATTTTACGTTGGAAATCACCCAGAAGTGTATACTAAAGGGTTTGGAATTTGGGTTATTGAATTGGTGAGGAACAATGAGAATTGGGTTAAGAAATTTGGAGAAAAACATAACTGCGTAACGTAGAAGAAGAGACATGTAGAATTTCAAATCGATTTGGCCCAAGGGAGAATAAATTCATCTAGAGAATAGATTCGGCTACCTAGATTTTGAAAGTTCTTCCCTTTTTGATTTAGAACTTATGGGAAACAACCGAATTAAACTTCCAAGTGCTTTCTGCATTATAATTGGATATATACTAAACATCAGTAGACAAATTTTAAATGTTGAGACTTAATATTGTGGGATGAATATATGTAAACCCTATGTGTGATAAAGATTCGAACAAATGAAAAAATCATAATTACAAATTAAACCAAAATAAATCAGCACTTAAACAAGCAACTACGTGTGTGTGTGTGTGTGTGTGTGTGTGTGTGTGTATGTGTCAACCCATCATAAACACAAACATGCTAACTCATAGATTTCAAGAAAAAATCCCCGAAGGGCAAAAACTTTTATTTAGCTATGAATGAAATCGTAATTTATATTCACAATGAAATATGCAATATGTTTAGCTCAGCAAACCTACATAGATGCGCAACCTAGAGTCAACAATGGATTCCACACAGCGAACCCACACGATCTGCAGTCCGATCTTCAGTAAAGATCCACACGCAACAAATCTCAATGACCTCAGTGTTCAGGTGTAGAGATGCACTCCACAAAAATGAACAATAACGAATCTTTATTCTTGGGTTCCAAAACAATTAACACAAACTATTGGGATCTTGTGAATTAAAAACAAAAGGGATTAAAGCCCTAAAAGTTAGAAGATAAAGAATTCTACAAAAGCAGTTTGTCTCTGTTTAAAATCGCAGGTCTTCTTGCTAAAATCGAAGTTGGAAAATTCTTTTTATAGAAAATCTAAGGCAATGGCTCGCTCAAACTAGATAGCAGTATCACTCGAACGATGACGCGTGTTGTTCAAATGACTTCGCGTGACATCAGTGTGTCGCTCGAATGAAATCTTCTGTCTCTTGAATGAAAAAAATTATAAATTAATTTTTTCTTTTCCTTTTCCCAGTAAATGTTGCGCCTTGAAACTTCAAAAAATATTTTTGACGAAAAACTAAAAAACTTCGCTCCAACACTTAGAAAAATTTTGATGAAAAATATCCTAACACTCTAAGTAAATTAATAAGGACTTAAAACACAACCTTACCAAAGTTAAACTTGCAAAGGCTTGAATGTTGAAGAAAACTTGCGAAGGCTTGAATGTTGATATTCGAATTCGTATTCATGCATATGTGATCTTGAACAATCATTGACGTTTGTAGCAGTACATGACATATTCAATTGATAACGGACACTATAAAATATGTCCTTATAATATAGGGTCGAGGCTAAGTGTACTTAGTTAAGGAATATAATTTAAATTTGGGATAAATACGATGATATCATGAGTATCTTAGGGAACCTACGACTTAGACCAGTAGGAAAGAGTGGGTTACCTACTGAATTAACTTAAGGGACACTTAGGAATCTCCTTGAGTAATAAGGAACACTCGGGTTGTTGCAAGAAGAAATATTATGCTAAAATTGATGCGTAGGGGATTCAAGGGTTATACACTACGTATGAAATATTGTGTTATGGGTTGTGAGTATACCTATCTTAATGAGATAAATGTACAAGTGGTATGGATACTAATTATGTGGATTGTGTGTATAACATACCTACGTTGCTTGCTATTATGGGAGGTCTTAGAAAGGGGACAGTCTCATCCTGATGAGCCCATTGGAGGGATTTTAGATTAGTTCCTCAGAACATCAAATATAGGTACGGGCTATCTATGAAAACGGTAGTGTTGACGGTCATAAAGGTGTGTAGGTATGTGTGTATCCCATAGGCTTGGAACAATGTTCATCTCCAACTGTGTGTGAATTGTATTAATATGTTTCGAGAGTGATTCCAAACCAATAGTCCTTTATTTAGTACGTGATGTACCAGTACTTGATAGCAGAGTACGCATGCACCGCAGCTCAGCCTGGGGTTGCCATATTGTATATATATTACAAGGGAAATAAATATGTATATCTCTGAAGTATTCTATTGTGTGACTCATAGATAAAAAAGATAATAATATCCTGATTAATTTAAGTGGGTGGAAACTTAAATAATAAATAAGAACCTCATAATTGGCTAATAGATATTGAGAATTTCGGTAAAGTATTATATGGGTAAAACGAGTGGGTTCAATGGGTTAATTCATGTAATAAGGAACTTGGATCGACTAGTTAGGCGAGGTAGCATAACTATGGTAGGTTATAAATCTATGCTAGGAGTGAACAATAGTTGAGAGGTGAGAATATCAAGTGAGAGTACGAGGACCTTACATCTATATAATATCTGGTATTTATGAACTTTAAGTATTTGCTAAAATTTTAAATTTTTTTCACTCGGGCTCTGAACTGTTTCTTCCACATCTATTTCTTTTCAAAAAATATTCTAGGATCCCAACCATATGGATGCTAGGCCTAGGAGTTCCTATCCTTGACGTGTTGCAACTGGTGTGGATGTTGCAGGTTTTTGATATTAGACACATCCGTATTTACCATTTATTTCTCATGAGTTACTTATTCCAGTCGGGCATGTAGCCCATTATTATTCAGATGTTATTCAGAGATAGTGGATTTATATTTTTATTCCATTTTAGTGATGGGATTTGTTTTCATGTCAGATTATTGTATTTCGTATTTAGGATGGAAATGCTTACTCCAGTCACATTACTTTTTTTCTCTTAATTCCTTATGAGATTAATTATTGAATGGTGCATGTTTAATTAATTATTTTTTTGGTTTATGTTAATCAACAAGATAAAATTTGACACCGGCTTTTCAAATACTAGGTTGTTAGTAAATATTAAAAAAAAAATCGAAAGTGATGCTAAGAATGGACCATCTGAATATTTTGTTTTAATTTAATAAATGACTGATCACCTGGTACTTAATTAGGCGAGAGTGTCAAAGTGGTTTGTTCCGTAGACTAGTGATAGTTTCAATTATGTCCCGTTCAATGACTAGTTGTCAACGGATTTAGTAGAGGCCTTAGAGGTAGGGTGATGAGTCAACTTCAATTTCAAGGTCCTGGAAAAGTTTATTCACTGGAGCATGTATCTACGGTGAAGGTCATTTTGGGTTAGAGGTTTGTGGCATTGGTGTTGTTGACCATGGTGCCTTTACTGGTACAGATACGACATTTATCAATATGAAACTTGCGAAGGATTTGTCCAAATTATGGGAGACAAACTGGATAGTTAGATTATTTGTTTTGGTATTTACTTTGTGCTCCAAAAATATAGTTTTCTTCTATTTAGGACATACATGCATGTGGGATTTTAAGTGTGGGATGTACTAGTTCTAAAACTGATCTTGATAGAATCGTAAAAGGTTTTTATGAACAATCATGACTTGTTCTTACTCTAAATGATGATCACTCATTAGTGTTTTTTTTGTTACACGAATAATTTAGGAAATTTCGTAGCCCCTCCATAAGTTTTTACCCTATAAGCTTTAGGTCTCATCTTGTAATATCCAGACACCATTGTACTAATATTCGACTGCTCCCCAAAAGAAGGTGTATTGGAACATTTGGGCCATGCATTAGTCATCATCCCCTCGTAGTTACATAGAGTGAATGTAATTGTGCAAGTTGATTATGCGTGGTCCTAGTCCCGTGAACTACTTTTATCTAGCATTTTGAATTTCTAGGGGATCCTGACAGAACGTCGTTAAATGTATCCAAGTTCATTGGAAAATTTATAATAGCAGAAGTTGGATTCTAGGGCCTCAATATTATTCTTGAGTTTGGCAATGTTGTCAACTGAGATGTTTCAGGATTTAGGTTCAGTTTATGATATGGAATCGTCAGTTGGTACTAATAGAGGACCCTGGGCTAACTAGCGTGCAACTAGTGCCATAGTTCCATTAGGAATGACAACGACCTCTGAAATGGTTGACTACTACTATGAATCATTGTACATGATGGGTTCTATTATAACTCCGTCAGAAGTAGTATAGATCGAGAGATTATGTTTGGGAGATAATTAGTAGATAACTCTTCGATCATGGTTTGATGAATTTGCGGTTCTTTAAAAAATCATTTTATGGGACTTTATTATTATTTACAAGTAATCATTGGTTGAAATTTTATTTTCTCCTCCTCGTCACTATGGTATTCCAAGCCTAGGTCTAGGCATATTTGGAAAGAAGGTATTTTATGACTATTGATTCACTCGGGCATTCTTATAATGAAAAATGCTATGTGTCCCAAACAAATCTCCCAAATTATCCCCCAAATAGCTTTAAGTGTTATACCTTATGGTATGGGTCCCGCCAGGGCAAAACTCATCAATGCTATTTGGGGGAGATTTGGGGGAGTTATTTGGTATCCATAGCACCACTCTCTTATAATTAGTGTGTAGAGTTGTTGAGCTATGATTTCCTCATACGATGTGCTGGATCGATCATAAAGTGAAGTTGTTATTAGAACTTACAATGTATCCTACATGCACAAGGCAATGTAGGTAAGAACAAGAAAACCGAGGACATACACACAATCTCTCACACAAGGAAAAAAGTTTAGTGATTGCGGGAAAACCGAGTGGTCGTGCAAGGAAATTGTCGTTGGTCGGTTTACCACCTTAGTGCCAAAACCTAAATAATGACTACACTTATTTGACGAGTACAACGGTGCATAAGGTATCAAATCTAGGGAGAACGTTGTTTAAAATTAAATTGAGTTATTCCTTCTCAAAAGATGTAAAAGATGATCTTTTATTTTAATGGTTTTTATACTACAATTAATCTAGGTGAGTATTGAAATTAAATAAATTAACAAATATGAAAACTATAGGCTGAGAATTAAATACCTCGCCTCTGAATATATTGCATAAATAGTTACATCGTTAGACATGTTTAATACACGATTAATACTTATTTAAACGTGTTATTTAAACCCAGAGTCTCACTTACCAAATATTCATAAAAGTACAAATACTAGTTTGGCATCATTAACTTTCTTAAAACTACATACGTAATGTAGAAAATATGGTGCATATGTGATATATCCCATTCAGGTTCCAAGGTGTAAAATTGAAAATAATCAACCTGTCAAAACAAGTCATCTTCCATCATATCATAATGAAGCAATTAACAACCCAAGGCGAGTTCATTAATTTCAACTTAATTTAATTAACTAGAAAGCATATTTAATTAATTAAATAAAAAACTTTATGGGAGGAGATAATTTTTAAAGAAAGAAAACAATTTTCAATGTATGTAAACTAGTTGTGAAAATATTTAACTAATTTTGAAAGTATTTAAACTAATTATAAAAACCTTTTAGATTAATTATGAATCGATAAAGTAATTAATAAAATAATTGAAATGATTAATAGGATAGTTTATAGAGACTGAAATAATATTACAAATTACAAAACTGATCTAAAAAAATGGGACTACACTGCTCCAAATTACCAAAATGAGAGACCCTATAGATGGCATCCTCAATTCTGAACCCAAATGACCCTTTTTATAGTTGAACAAATTGGTGGTTGCGGGTTAAAATAGGAATCGCATTATTTTAATTTGGTGAAATGATGAAAGTTACATGAATATTAAGTTACACCCCGCCTAATTAATATTGGGTGATTAGTCCTTTATTAAATTAAAAGAGGTTTATCATTTGGTTAATTCTCCGCATCACTATCGAAAATCATATTAATTACTAACTACCTATTAGTTAATTAAGTCGGTGCCAAAATTTTGTTTTTCATTAAACAATTACTAATAAAAGTCAGAAAGATAAATTGAAACATTCACATAATTAATATAGTCTAAACCATCACAAAAAATAAACAAATGAATAAATGTCTTGCCCAATAAACCATCCGCTACAAAATCCAAATCCAACTAATAAGTCCAACAAATAGTAAATAAATCCCAATATAAGTCTGAACTGAATAACTAAATAAATAAATTCTAAATGGGGTGACATGCCCAACTGAGATATTGAAATGAAATCATACACGAGGAATGAAAGATGGAAACGCCTAATTAAGCCCTGAAAGCCTCTACAATGTTACAGCTAATAGTCCCTGGATTAGATTGTCAAGTCTGGTGTCCCTGTGGCTGGACACCTAAAAAATTTTGAAAAATATTTATAATAAGCGTTAGAACTCATAACATTTTGAAAGCATTTAGAAAGTATGTATCAAAATTTAAAAATCAGTTATTGATTACACATGTTAGGTTCATGTACACTCACTTTAGTTTTCTCACCTCTCAACTATTATGCACGCCTAACGTTTTCTACTTAGCCCACCTAGTCATACTACCCAAGCTAACTAGACGTAAGTATCTATCTGGACTATCGACACCTATAAGTCCCCGTACCGCCCACACAATACGCTATTCGAATTAACATCTCTTGTATGTTATTAATATCATAGATTACATTATCTATCTATTATCATTTAATCAGGTATTTAAGTTTCACTACTTAATTCATTATTTGTATACACACCATCAATTTGTCTACTGTCACAAGTAAGTAGAATTATTCAAGCGGTTACATAAATTTATCTCACTAATATATATAATTACGGTGTCTCTCTTAAGGACCACCATAAAAGAGGAGTACTCTGCTATCAGTCCATGTACCTCTCGTACTAAAATAAGGACTATTGGTTCAGTATGTCTCCTCGAACACAAAAATCAAATAACAAGCCATAGAGACGAACATAGTTCTAAGCCTTTGGGCTATGCAAATACCTAACGTACCCAAATGACTTGTGAGTCTCACTAATACATAACACATAGTGAGTTTCCCTAAGTTCAATGTCCTGGGAATAAATCCAGACCTCCCTAGAATCGGTAAAGTGGGATCGCCCATTGCGCATGAACCTCCGTGATAGCAGGCATCATTGGTATGTTCACATTTAACCAGTCATATAATAGGTATACACACAACCTACATATATCAAATCAGGTATACAGACAACCTAATTATCATATTTCGTACGTAGTATTTTTCTCTCGAATACTCGTCTTACCATCAATTAACGATTTATATCACTATCGTGTTAATTAGAGTATTACCCTATACTCTAAGGGTCCAAGTTACCACTTAAATGAAATTCAATAGCTAGCTCTATCATGCACTAATGGTCTTTCACACAACTTCACTTAAATTCCTCATAATTCATTATCCTTCTCTCGAAGTAATTACGCCATAATTTAAGTATATTTAAACTCTCCTTAAACCTCTCATTAAGATTAGGTCATAATCCCATGTCAATCCTATTATAATATAACAAATCTCTCATTGTATTTTAACAAAGTCCCAAAAGTTTCCTAGACAAAATTTTAGGAACTTTAGGCTTAAAAAAGGAATTTCACATTTTCTGGTAAAACGAATCGATTCTCGAGGAGGACAAATTGATTCGCTCTCCAAATCAATTCGCTTATGGATCTAATCAATTCTAAATTACACAAATTGTCTTCTTCCTCAATACATAAATGCTTTTTCACCATTTTTCTCATTCAATTATCCATGGTTCTTTTCCAAACTTCAAACAACTTGTCCTAAACATTATCGACATCTATTAGGATAATTTCCAATGTAATACAATCCTCAAACATTAAAATTTCTAATAAAAAATGGATTATAACCTCTATTCTTAAGAACCCTAAATTTTCATGTTCTTCATTCATACACAACATAGAGCCCTTATTTTTCTCATCCAGATTATCACTCATGGTATGATTTCATAACCACTACATGCATGTAATCGGTCTACATGAAATCCTACCCATAACATGGATTTAAATTATTCTTTTCTTCCAATAACATGACTTTAATCAACATATTTCAAAACCCTATCAACATGGGTATTATAAGGTAAAAGAAAACTTTAAATAAACACTTGCCTTGGCTTCATGGTTTTGATGTTGGATGGTGTGCCTTCTCTTCCAATCCTTATTCCAAGGTTGAAAATGGTGCAATATCACACTCTAATTTCTCATGGACTCTCTCATAGGCTTCACAAATGGTTCATCTTTTTCCCTAATTGCTTATCTGAGTTTTCTAACCTCTAAACCCTAGCCTCTCTCATCTATATGTTGATAAATATGTTGAAAATACTTAGGTATCTTAACCCTTCAATACCAAATGAATAAAATTCCCTTGTATGGTACCGGTTTAGTCTAAAATTGCTTCGAGATCAAATCAACACCCATGGGTATACTGTTTTGACCCTTTCGGAGTTATCTGTGACCTCAAAATCATTACCCGAGTCACTAAAAAAAATTATGATCTCTCGACCTCAATTTAGTCTAAATGTCACTCCCGGTTGAGATAAATTCAATAACGCCAATCCCTGTCGCTATGACACATAATAATTTCCATAAATCATTTACTATTCCCTATGTAAATTTAACACATAATATTAATCATTATCTCTTTCTCTTAATTAATATTTAATAACCACATTTTTATTTATTTCAATTAAATTACTTCACTCGTGTAATTTAAAATAAAATGATTAATTTATCGAATTAATTAAATTCCAAATACGCAGAAATATGGAGTATTACATATTATCTCTTATCTGCTGAAACTAGCTCAATCAATTGGGTTTAATGACTGAAAATAGTATTTAACTAAGGAATCTTGAATGTTTATGGGAAAAGAGATTAGCAAATGGCATGGGGTAAGATATGGTTTGAGTTCTTACAAAAGAAAAGAAGAAAGAATCTTGGAAATTGGCACAAAATAAGGCTTTCGGCATGGGTGAAAGGAAAAGGAGTTGGCTGGTATGTGTTATATATTCTTGGGGTATGTATCATTATCAAAGGTATGCTTGGTCCGATAGTTAAAAGAAGGGAAAAGGGAGGGAGAGGTCCTCCGTTCAACTCTCCCAAGTCCCATTTAATTTTAAGAAGCAACAGCAGTGCCATGTGTCATGACAATGCGGTGCCACTTTCAGGATCTGATGGAACCAAGTGTTATCATCCTGTTATGAACATATGGTATCGTGTGTCATCATCTTGTGATTTCGCGTGTCATCCTCATGTTAAACCACGTGTTATGATCTAATGGTGTCATGTGTCATCATCATGTGCAGCCATGTGGCATGACCTAATGGCACTAAATGTCATGATATGGTAATACCACATGTCATGATATGGTGTTTCTAGGTATCAGGATCTAGTGCTTGCACGTGTCACGATCTGCTCAACATATTTTTTATAATTACATTTTCCATTCCAATGCTTGTACATTCTTCGTTTAACCTCAAATTTACACTTTGTTTGAACCAATATGTTTCTTTTTTTGAGGTTAACAAATTTCCAATATAGTTCAAGTTATAAGCTTTGTCTTTTCATTGACCCGAGCTTTGACTTTTGACTTTTCCTAACTTTGACGCTTCATAACTTCTCCATTTAAGATAAGATTGACATCATATTTGAACCCATACATTCCTTTTTTCGAGGACAACAATATTTATGAAGATTCTGAGTTCGGTACTATAGTTATAAAAATACCATTTTTCCCTTAAAAGTGAATTTATGAACGTTTCTTTCTGTAAATGCTTACAAAGTTCACCATTAAATTCCCAAACCCTGTAATTACTCATATAAACATTGGACAAGAGATTAACCATGAATATTTAAGTATATATAGTAAATGAGTATAAAACGTGATTTATTATGTGTAGAGGACAACAAATCTGCATAGAAAACGAGCATTAAAATGCAATATTTGAAACTAATTATTTAAGCCTTAAAGATTCTTTTTTCAACAGATAAATATCGTAGGAGTGTCCTTTAGAAGGAGAGAGGAATATCACTACAAAAAAAATAGTTTTTAAGACGGAGGCTTTTAAGACGGCTTAAATTGTAGTCTCTAAAACATACATTTTGAGACTGGTAAAAACAACCATCTCAAAAACTAATACTATTTAAGACGGAATGTCTTACCCGTCTTATAAAGTGAATCTAATGAGATGACATATTAAGAGCAATCTCAAATACTCCAACTTATGAGAGAGATGAAATAATTCACTTTCCCACCTTCATGATTTTAACTCCCGCCTTTCTGCATAAAAATGGAACCTTCTACATAGAAAACAAAAAGCAAAAGAAAAAGCTAAGCATCTCATTTCTCTACTCGAAAAAAATTCACCCACCTCGCTCTCCCTTACCGTCGTCGCTCTCCCTAGACTTCTTCACTACCATTGTTGCTCGCCCTTATCTCTACCCTACCCTCACCGATGGTAAGTGGTGTTCCTTTTTCTATTAGTTGGGGTGAGATTATGGTGGTTTAGGTTGCTAGCTAGTGAGGGTTTCAACAATTGGGTTAAGTGTTGAGATTTTATGGTTGAAGACATCAAATTAGTTTTCTTATATATTGATTGTCAATTTTCATGTTTGGTTGTTATTAAAATGAAAGTAAAAATAATGGAAAAGTAGTTTGATGTCTTGTTGATGTAATTAGTTGGTTATTGGTATAGTTGGAGGTGTTATAGTAGAAATTTCTTATAATAATATAATAGTAATTTTTTCTGTATTATATCATAATTATGATTTTTCAATGGCGATTGTATGTTTTTCATTGATGGGTATTTGACAGAGGAATTACTGATTGTGTTAAATATATTCATTGATATTTAAATATTTGATCTAATCCTAGGAATTCAAGTTATATTATCCTCGAATTGATACGGCGAAAAGGTAAAGTAATTCTTGTTTATTGGTTAATATTATTGGTTTTTTATTAGATTGATTTATAGTGGTCATAGGAGGTTGAGGGTGAGCCAACTGAAAACCCGAATTGTCAATTGGTTGTTGTAGTATAGATTTAAGATTAATAGATGATAATATTTATGTACTTGTTTATGTGAATTTTAGTTAGAATTATTGATATGTTTATTTGTGTTAATTAATTCATGTCTTTTGCAAGTAGTTTATACCATTAATTTGATTTACTATCTGATATGATTTTATTTTGTGATATATGTGATGGACCTAATTACTTCAAATATGCATCACCATAGAGAAAATTGTCAATGTTATCCAACACCATATCAAATGGTAAATCTTAATATTCAAATCACTAAGTTTTGGGACACAAACTCCAACATATGAGGCGGTACCCGAAATAAATAAATATGCATTACCATTTAATGTTCTTTGATTGATTTGCAGTGGTGAATTCTAGACCAATCAGAAGGTCAAACATGAATAAATGTTGTCTTCATGACTAAGAATCATAAGCTTTCACAATTGAGAGGAAAATAAACAATTAAGTATGTTTAATGAAGTTGGATTCATCTCCTCTATCACAATCACGTGAAATGTATTATCTGGGTCTCGTATCCTTGATGATACAATTTGATAAGGATATACCATTAAAGAAGTTGTGATTTGACGAAGATTCATCAAACAAGAAGATAATAACCAAGAAGTTTAAAATTTCATAAGTATAAATTCCGGGATCTCGTTCACTTCGAATTTGATGTTTTTCCTATCAAGATCAGTTGTAGAGTAATACATGTTGGGATAATTGCTCGTACAAAAAGGTACTTGATTCTCTAGTAGCTCGTACAAAAAGGTACTTGATTCTCTAGTAGTAGTAAGTCGTGTTTCATTATAAGGTGATCTAAATCCTTAATGAATATTGGCTGAGTAACATTATCCTCACTCGTCACTGACCTTCATAGACTTTCAAGTATGAAAAAACAATTAACCAACATTATTTTTTTAAACTCCCCATCTTTGTATTTGAATCCTTCTTCGTAGCATTCACGAACATCGGGTCATTTTG
The DNA here is from genome assembly GCA_949130495.1 of Sambucus nigra. NCBI lineage: Eukaryota > Viridiplantae > Streptophyta > Magnoliopsida > Dipsacales > Adoxaceae > Sambucus > Sambucus nigra. The sequence goes on along the minus strand of OX422207.1, from coordinate 299,009,447 downwards.
TTATCCTTCGTACCTAGGAGGGGATCATCATCTCTACGCAAAAGCCCAATGGACACCACACTATGGACATTTCCACTCGCATTTATCTTACGAAGCCACTCAAAGAACCCATGTAAATAGAGAGTCTAATATGTTATATAGAAGACCAATTGTCGAACAATTCCATCATATCTTTAATGGAATTGTAAACCTGTTCACTTCTCGACGCCATCAGATTCTAGTTTTCTGGTCTCAGATATCCTTATCTCCTTGTTGAAATTTCTCTTCTCTTATGTATAGGAGGTTTAGTTGCGTCTATTCTTCTTGTAATACCCCCTATAAACACACTTGGGCTAGTAGAGGATATTTTTTCGAACTCCACATTCACGTCTAGTTTCCCCTGATAATTTTAACTTTTAAATTCTTAACATTACATAATGGGAAATACAAAACGTGATTAATGGCCTTGCCATTATTGGATGTGAGGGGATGTTTTTTAGATCATGCGAGATCGCACTTTCAGTTCCAAGGGCTCACGGAGGGACTCTAATGAGTGTTCTTGAAACTTTCTTTTATGACCCTCTAGTGGAATGGACTAAAACACGCAAGATTTTTAAAGTTTCATCAAGTATATACTAAATCTTGCAAATGTTCCTCTTTATTATAGCATCTATGCCCGACGATCACTTGATTCATAGATCTTTTAGGCGTGGCATTGCCCGTAAGAGAAGATGGGGTTATCATCACTCTCGCCTAATGTTCTAGGATTTAGTCCTATCCCTATTGACATTTCAACCACTCGTTTCCGATTAATTATCTTTGTTAGAGGGACTTCACATAATCCATAACTACAATTGTAGGACCAATGGAGATTTGCTGAATGTTTAGTCCATAATCAATGGTGCCTTTTAAGTACTTGGCTACTATTTTTAGGGCAATCCAATGTTCGTTATAAAGACATCGAATATCATGCTATTATACGCATGCCTTATGTTTCTTCTTATTTGGCTCATCAACAAAGGGAGAATCAATACTAATGGCCTTTTTATGGGGAAAATTAATACAAAGAGCAAACCTAATTTTTATCCTCTGTTCAAATGCATCACATGATCCTCTTTAAAGAGGAACAATCACTCATCTCTACCTCATTATCAATGATCAATTTGATATGTTGGAATGTAGAGGAGTTTCAAATAAAGCAACTATCAGAAGGATAAAACACCTTTGGAAAACTATTAAAGCAACCATCTTGGAGCCCATTTCTACTGAAAAGTAGCTTCTCAAGCTTAAGTTCAAACTCAGTTGTGAGGAAGCAATCAATAATATGTCCAATAAAATATGTATCTTCTCTAGATTTGGTGTGGAGATGAATATTGTTAAGGACACTGATCAATCCTTATCAGTTTGCATTGTTCACTCTCAGTTCCAGGTTAAAGTTCTCATTACATTTATATATGCTAAATGTTCTAAAGACGAGAGATTGGATCTTTGGGATTCTTTGGAGAATTTATCAGATGTATATGAAAACATTACTCATATCGTGATAGGGTAATTCAATATTATGAGAAAATAGGATGAAAAATATGGTGGTGCAGATATAGACTTTTGAGCCCCAGATTAGTTTAATGATGCAGCTTCGAGAAATAATCTCATTGAACTGGGATACTCTGGATCTAAGTTCACTTAGTGTAATAGTAGCTTGGGGCAGATGCCATTTTTTAAAGGCTTGATAGAGGCTTTTGCAACTCCTTGTGGAAGAATACACTCCCAAACACAAACATTTCTAACTTGAGTAGAATATCTTCAGAGGAGGAGACACCTAGAATTACATCCAAAGTGGTTGAATCAAGTGGATCATTTTGTAAAATCTTTATTTGATTAATTTGTTATAAAATTGATAATGGCATTTATAATTTAATAACTCAATGGCTTTTTAGTTGATTGGGTTGGTGATGTGTGGTTGTAGGGTGATTTATATTTTATAGCTTTAGCACAACATTGGTATTTCATTCAGTATTTTCCAGTTCAAGTTTTTTTGTGTATAAGAGTTATAATGGGTGTTCTTACTCTATTTCGTAATTTGTTTGTTCATTAACCTTATTCAATTCGTTCACTTTTGGTGTCTGTGTGTATATTGAACTGAAACTTTTGGTTTATGTATTGGTGTTCTCTTGGTGTAAATTTTGAGGTATTTGGTATTTTGAGCTTTTGGTTCATGTACTGTTTTGAGTTTTTGTAAGAACTAAGTTATTTTTGTAAATTTAGCTGGGAAATTACCTTAAATGTGGGTGTTGCAACTACGTTTTTTTCACTTGACGGACTATATTAGGCCTTAGATTCATTATATGATGTTTATCTTTTTATTAATTGGTAATCTTTGCTAATTTCAATAAGTTTTCATATCCATCATATCACATTTGTGTTCTGTAAAGTGTCCTAAGTCTGCTAAAACTTTTTATTGGTAACATAAAGCAATGTTTCTATTTTGAAAGATCATTATTTCTAAGTACTTATAATACCCCATATTTTTATGGCTTTTAAATTTAAGGATTTATTAAATTTAATTGAGATAAATTAATTTAATATTAATCCAAAAATTTGTTTTAAATATTTACTAGCGTGACAAGAGTTAGTAATTATTGGAAATTTGTTGATTTGTTAAATATTACTTATTGAGTAAAGTAATATGTAGAATTGAATTTATTAAAATTGTCATGAGTGAATAATATGACAATTATGGAAATTAAGTCAGGACGCGCCTCTGTCGTGTCAAGACTAAATTATTATTATTATAAGTGAATAAATTATAAGTCGCTCGTATGGTTGTTTCGAGTGTATGAGTAGTTAAGAAATGAATAAATACTTTAGCTTTATAACAAGTGTTCGTGAATTTGGTAACGGTACTAAGTGGTTCTAAGTAACGTAAGAATATGGAAGAGAAAGATTTTTAAAACTGAATATTATGTCCTTAGTACTTCTCGGGATAGAACTTTATGAAAAAATAAGTTAGATAGACTTATGTGATCAGTAGTACGGTAGGCGTGCACACTAGCTGAGAGGTGAAAATTCCCAAGAGAGTATCGCATACTAACATGGTGGTTATATTAGCTAGTAAGAATTTTAAATACTTGCTAAACTATTTTAAAATTGTTTTACACTGGGGCTCTGACCCGTGTTCTGTCATTTTTCTCTCTTGTATATATATATATATATATATATATATATATATATATATATATGTGTGTGTGTGTGTGTGTGTGTGTGTATTACAGGTGCCCAGCAACAAGGGCATCTTGCATAAGTTCTTTGGATTGAACATGTTGTAGCCTATGTGGAAGTTGCATGCCTTTGCTTTAGACGACCTATTCATTGATACAGGTCCTATTTTAGTTCTTCATAGTTAAGGGAATGTGTCACCCATTTTCCTATTCCATTTGGAATTGTCAGAGATTTATGTTTATTTATATTTTCGGTACTTAGTACTCTGTGGGAGTTAATTGTCAGGATGAGTTCATTTATGGTTCTTAAACTTGCATTGGTTTATCTAGATGGTTTAAATTCTTATGTGTTAATTGCCATCATTAGCATTTATGTGATTCTTAAATTGTTAGTTATTAAAAAGGGTTTTGTTTTGGAATTTAATAAAATGAAAATAAGACTTTAAATTGTTTTGACAGTTTGCTTAATTATTTACGGTGTTCAAATTGGAATATTATTTTGCAAAAGTGACGCTAAGAATGAACCAACCGGTCACCTTGGTTTTTAATTTAATAAAGGACTGATCACCCGGTATTTAATTAGGCGGGGTGTCACATGTGGTATCAGAGCATCAGGTTTTAGTGTCCTTTAGGATCTGTGCGGCTTATTATGCTTCCAGCGTTTCATTATTTGATATAGAGCCCTATGTTTAGGATTGTTGATTTCTATGGTCAGATTCCATTCTCCTGTTATAACGTATGTATATTATTGAATTCTATTTGTGTTCGGATGTGTACATGTGCCGAACGATGAAGGATGTCAGACGAGGGTCATTAAGCGAACAGCAGGAGTCAGGGCTTAGTTGAGGTTGTAAAGTATATTTGAGGATGATGATCGTAGTCGATGTCACCCCTACTATGGCACGAGAGGCCAGGACTGTAAAGACAGCAAGGACGCAGCCTACAAATTCCAAGTACTGCTATAGTCTAAAGTGAGGACAAATTTGACCCACCCAACGTGGTGCGCTTGGGAGAAGGTCAAAAGGAAAAATTGAGAAGAGAACTGTTAGTGGAAATTACAGAAATGTGCAGATTGTGTGTATTAGACAAAGGAGGTAAAATATCAAAAGGTTTGGACATATGATGGAGTGTGGCTAACTGAAGGTGAAAATTTGGAGTAAAATTTTTCTTGGCTTGTCGGAATGAAGTTATAATGGTGGGAGTCAGCCACCACTTTTAGAAGTGGAATTCTATGTCTATAGAAGGATCTTGGGTACAGTTTGACCACATGTTCCTTTATCGGATTCTCCGGATAAAATGTGAACGTTGTTCTGAACTCATCACAGGAGGACCTGACAGAGGTCCATTTGTGATTATGAATCTAAACAGTTAGCGAGTCTTGTATCGGAGCATGTAGATACAAATGGAGGAGAGAACTCGAAGTGGGAGATCTACTCGTAATAATAGTTAATATAACTTACAAAGGGAATTCTGTTGGATGATAGATTCAGAGGTTGACAATGTCGTGCTTTGTCAATGGAGATAATAATGCTTCTTTGTGTGGGAAAATAAAAGAATTGAAGAATTTAGTCAAGAATAAGACGGGATGCAATGGTGGTAGTGTATCACCACAAGGGGGTGTGGATACACATCAGGATACCCATTTAAATGAATCGGATAGCTGAATTCTTACCGAGCGATGGTGAATTCAGTAAGGACTACTATATCCAGTATCATGTTCTGTAGGTCCAACAAGGATAAGGGAACAACGGGGGTAGCCATCACGAATCGAGCCTACTAAAGTCCGAGATAAGGACTATAATAATATGGTTAGTATGACAGGTCATAAGTGGATTATGTGTAGAGGTATTTTGTTGAGATTGAAATCACATGCGTTAATATTTTTTCGAAGTGAGTAAAGGGACAAGAGTAGGATGCCTAGTAAAGGAAAACGATTAAAGTAGTTTTTATTTTGGTTTGGACGGCGCATTATGTCCGGAAGACAATTAAGTAGCCAAGGCGATTCGCAAAGTAGAAGTATGAGTTTTATCCTCGAAGGATGAAGCGTGTTTTATGTGACACGATCGAGTCACTAAATTTTTGTTTATTGATACATTAGCATGTGAGACTGTAACAACCCGCGTAATTTTGGGGGTATTTTCAAAATTAAGAGAAAAAATAAATTTTGAGATAAAATTATTTTTATTTCTCAAACTTGTTGGTTATTATTTTTAAAGGCGGGAATTTCAAACGGTTTCGAAATCGTAATTAAAATGGAGTTTTAATTGAATTTTTATTATATAGAAGAGACCTCAAAATATAAAACTCTCTTAGAGTCCTCAAAACATAAAACTCTATAAAAAAATATTTAAAAATATTGAACAGTCCGATTGAGCTAAAAAAATTTCGATAGCTTCTTCTCGTCTTCATCTAATTCTCTATAAAATTTCATCCAATTCTAATGGTTTGATCGTCCGGAATAAAATTTTTAGTGTTTGTATATGATTATAAATCTTTTCTTAATCAAACTCTTAATCATTTATATTTCAACTAATTCATGGTTTGTCTTTTCAAATCACTTTTTCTTAAACTTTTCAATCATAAGACCTCTACCAAATTACTCCCTTTCATATACAAACCATAGCCCCAAACTTATTCAAGATTTCAACCTTAGATTAGAAGGCTTATTTAGTGTTTTCTCGAGTTTGGGCTAGAACGAGATTTGATTATTTTCGCGAGAGGAATGTGATGGTGTGATTAGATTTTGAGGCTGAATTATGTGATCATTTCGAGGTATGGGGTTTTACACAATATGCTCCTTAATCTCACGAGTGTTATTCTCATTATTTTCTTGTGATTATTGACTCATATTTGAATTGATAAATTCATTTAGAAATCTGAAAATATTTATTGGAATCTAATTTCGATTCATGTGGTATTATGTTTGGTGTTGAGCATGTTATCATGAGATTTTAATATGGCACTGAGGTTGGGCACCCGTCAATATTCCTTTTTTCGGATATGCTAAAAAAACGCATAGGCGGGGTATGGTGGTGAGGCTTGGTGACCCGGTTAATGTGTTGTTGAGAAATTATATTGATATAATTGCTTAAGAGAATCGCATTTGATTTGAATATTCGTACTCGTATTGTGACGTTTTATTCACCGCTAATATTTGTTGAGCATCTAACCTGTCGTATTGTGTACTTACCCATATTTTCTTTTAGTTGTCAGGTTAGCGCGAATTTGAGCGCTATGGACCAATTGGGATGATTTTTATCGTGAATTATTTTGGGAAGAATATTCGAGAATACAATGAGAATATTGTATTATTTTGATGTATAGAGCATTGGAGATTTGTATTTTATTTTCGAGTTAGATGTTGTAATTGATTCGAGAGAATTTTTGTATTTATTTGAAAGATTCGAGATTAGTGGTTTCTTTCTATTATGGGATTTAGATGATCTATACCTTGTTATATTGTGGAATTGATTTAGTTTATCGTAGTAGCGCTCCGTTCACTCTCCTCAGGTGGGCGGGGTGTTATAGAATAGTATCAGAGCTTAGATATATGACAACCCTCGGATCATGGGTTTTGGGTCTGTTGCATTTTTGTGGCACGTATTTTTGAACATAGAATCTTTAGATGATCGTTTCGTGTTAGACATCTAGATTAGATGTGAGGAATTTATTTTTGGTGACGAGTTTATTTTTGAAGATTGTCAGCCTGATTTTTGAGAGTTAGGCATTTGGCGAATTTCGAGGGCGAAATTCCATTGTTAGTGGGGAAGTGTAACAACTCGCGTAATTTTGGGGTTATTTTCAAAATTAAGAGGACAAATAATTTTTGAGATAAAATTAATTTTATCTCTCAAACTTGTTGGTTTTTGTTTTTAAAGGCGAGAATTTCAAATGGTTTCGAAATCAGAATTAAAATGGAGTTTTAATTGAATTTTTATTATATAGAAGAGTCCTCAAAATATAAAACTCTCTTAGAGTCCTCAAAACATAAAACTCTATAAATAAATATTAAAAAATATTGAACAGTCCGATTGAGCTAAAAAAAATTCGATAGCTTCCTCTCGTCTTCATCTAATTCTCTATAAAATTTCATCCAATTCTAATGGTTTGATCGTCCAGAATAAAATTTTTAGTGTTTGTATATGATTATAACTCTTTTCTTAATCAAACTCTTAATCATTTATATTTCAACTAATTCGTGGTTTGTCTTTTCAAATCACGTTTTCTTAAACTTTTCAATCATAAGACCTCTACCAAATTACTCCCTTTCATATACAAACCATAGCCCCAAACTTATTTAAGATTTCAACCTTAGATTAGAAGGCTTATTTAGTGTTTTCTCGAGTTTGGGCTAGAACGAGATTTGATTATTTTCGCGAGAGGAATGTGATGGTGTGATTAGATTTTGAGGCTGAATTATGTGATCATTTCGAGGTATGGGGTTTTACACAATATGCTCCTTAATCTCACGAGTGTTATTCTCATTATTTTCTTGTGATTATTGACTCATATTTGAATTGATAAATTCATTTAGAAATCTGAAAATATTTATTGGAATCTAATTTCGATTCATGTGGTATTATGTTTGGTGTTGAGCATGTTATCATGAGATTTTAATATGGCACTGAGGTTGGGCACCCGTCAATATTCCTTTTTTCAGATATGCTAAAAAAAACGCATAGGCGGGGTATGGTGGTGAGGCTTTATGACCCGGTTAATGTGTTGTTGAGAAATTATATTGATATAATTTCTTAAGAGAATCACATTTGATTTGAATATTCGTACTCGTATTGTGACGTTTTATTCACCGCTAATATTTGTTGAGCATCTTTCCTGTCGTATTGTGTACTTACCCATATTTTCTTTTAGTTGTCAGGTTAGCGCGAATTTGAGCGCTATGGACCAATTAGGATGATTTTTACCATGAATTATTTTGGGAAGAATATTCAAGAATACAATGAGAAGATTGTATTATTTTGATGTATAGAGCATTGGAGATTTGTATTTTATTTTCGAGTTAGATGTTGTAATTGATTCGATAGAATTGTTGTAATTATTTGAAGAGATTCGAGATTAGTGGTTTCTTTCTATTATGGGATTTAGATGCTCTATACCTTGTTATATTGTGGAATTGATATAGTTTATCGTAGTAGCGCTCCGTTCGCTCTCCCCGAGTGGGTGGGGTGTTACAGAATGGTATCAGAGCTTAGATATACGACAACCCTCGGGTCATGGGTTTTGGGTCTGTTACATTTTTGTGGCACGTATTTTTGGACATAGAATCTTTAGATGATCGTTTCGTGTTAGACATCTAGATTAGATGTGAGGAATTTATTTTTGGTGACGAGTTTATTTTTGAAGATTGTCAGCCTGATTTTTGAGAGTTAGGCATTCGGCGAATTTCGAGGGTGAAATTCCATTGTTAGTGGGGAAGTGTAACAACTCGCGTAATTTTGGGATTATTTTCAAAATTAAGAGGAAAAATAAATTTTGAGATAAAATTAATTTTATTTCTCAAACTTGTTGGTTTTTGTTTTTAAAGGCGAGAATTTCAAATGGTTTCGAAATCATAATTAAAATGGAGTTTTAATTGAATTTTTATTATATAGAAGAGTCCTCAAAATATAAAACTCTCTTAGAGTCCTCAAAACATAAAACTTTATAAAAAAATATTTAAAAATATTGAACAGTCCGATTGAGCTAAAAAAATTTCGATAGCTTCCTCTCGTCTTCATCTAATTCTCTGTAAAATTTCATCCAATTCTAATGGTTTGATCGCCCGGAATAAAATTTTTAGTGTTTGTATATGATTATAACTCTCTTCTTAATCAAACTCTTAATCATTTATATTTCAACTAATTCGTGGTTTGTCTTTTCTAATCACTTTTTCTTAAACTTTTCAATCATAAGACCTCTACCAAATTACTCCCTTTCATATACAAACCATAGCCCCAAACTTATTCAAGATTTCAACCTTAGATTAAAAGGCTTATTTAGTGTTTTCTCGAGTTTGGGCTAGAACGAGATTTGATTATTTTCGCGAGAGGAATGTGATGGTGTGATTAGATTTTGAGGCTGAATTATGTGATCATTTCGAGGTATGGGGTTTTACACAATATGCTCATTAATCTCACGAGTGTTATTCTCATTATTTTCTTGTGATTATTGACTCATATTTGAATTGATAAATTCATTTAGAAATCTGAAAATATTTATTGGAATCTAATTTCGATTCATGTGGTATTATGTTTGGTGTTGAGCATGTTATTATGAGATTTTAATATGGCACTGAGGTTGGGCACCCGTCAATATTCCTTTTTTCGGATATGCTAAAAAAACGCATAGGCGGGGTATGGTGGTGAGGCTTGGTGACCCGGTTAATGTGTTGTTGAGAAATTATATTGATATAATTGTTTAAGAGAATCGCATTTGATTTGAATATTCGTACTCGTATTGTGACGTTTTATTCACCGCTAATATTTGTTGAGCATCTTTCTTGTCGTATTGTGTACTTACCCATATTTTCTTTTAGTTGCCAGGTTAGCGCGAATTTGAGCGCTATGGACCAATTGGGATGATTTTTACCGTGAATTATTTTGGGAAGAATATTCGAGAATACAATGAGAAGATTGTATTATTTTTATGTATAGAGCATTGGAGATTTGTATTTTATTTTCGAGTTAGATGTTGTAATTTATTCGAGAGAATTGTTGTGTTTATTTTAAGAGATTTGAGATTAGTGGTTTCTTTTCCATTATGGGATTTAGATGCTTTATACCTTGTTATATTGTGGAATTGATTTAGTTTATCGTAGTAGTGCTCCGTTCGCTCTGCCCAGACGGACGGGGTGTTATAGAGACGAGTTTAATGCGTATAACTACAAACATTATTATTATGTGAATATTTTCCCTAGTGTAGTGGGATTATCTTTAGTGCTATCCGCGGAGGATGAATGGGTGTGTTAATAGTGTTATATACTTCATTGAAGTTACTCGTTTTAGTGGTGTGATATACGAGTATGATATTATCTTAGTTACATCTTTATAAAAATGGTTAGTATGATAGTAGGCAGTAATTGCAAGGCTATTGGATCAGCTGCCTTAGTGAAACATGTTTTGTCCTGGTGAGGCCTCACATGTGAGAGGGTCGGGCTAGCATTTATATCATATATTTTAGAGACTTCTAAGGGTATAGTGGTATCAAAATGTTTAATCCCAGGGTGTTTAGGGACCTTGTTGCCATGGTTCAGTGTGCACTGGGTTTACCATTTAGCGAAAGGATTTTACCCTGTATTATGTTTAGCGCTCAGGACTTGGTGTTAGGAAGAGTGCATTGTTATATCTATCCTTTAGAAATGTGAAAGTTAAGAGTTATACTCATATGTTTGGGGATAGGATTTCAAGGTTCTCGATTGAATGTGTACGAGGTTTGCGGATTTTGATTACCACCAATACTGAACGATAGTGCAATTGGCGAAATGCCTTTATTTAAGTGTAATTACGAGAGGAGATGTAACATTTTTGTCAAGAGACGTAATAAAGGGGTACATGTTATGGACGGAGGGCCTGACGGATTTCGAGATCCGATAATGCAAAGTAATAGTGTATCGGGGGGGCTCCTTGTTTGGATTTCGCTTTGCGAGACATCCCACGCATGAAACTTAGCATAAGGTTGGAAGTAGGGAGATGTTTGGTCATTAATCCATGAGTTTGGTACCTCGGTCGTTATAAGAGCAGGAATTTATAACTATAAGTGGGAAGTTAAATTACGATTTAAGGCCAGTGGAGCTGGTTGTGTGGTAAGAAAGCATTGAAAGTTTTGTTTTATCACCAAGAGTTAAAGGGTGGAATGATGATAAGGAGAATTTAAAATTTTGATTTCTAGGGGTGATTGAGAATACCCAAGTTTTGTAACTGCATTATGAGCACAAGGTAAATAAAGAGTTGGGATAATTTTTAGCGTGGATTATTTGGGAAGAATTTTTAATACAAGAGAGAAGACTTGTATTTATTTTGATGTATAGAGCATTGGTGATTTATTTTAGTTGTTGTATTTATTCGAGAGAATTATTGTACTTATTTGAAGAGATTTTAGAATAGTGGTTTATATATTGTTATTGTGGGATGTGGATGCTCTATACCTTGTATTTTGATGGATTTGGTTAGTTTTATCGATGAGCAGCGCGTTGTTTTCTCTTCCTGGGCGGGCGGGGTGCTACGAAATGTGGGCATCCTGGTTAGCTGATGTTAGAATCGTCCGAGTTGTAGGGATGTGGGAATAGACGTGTGGAGTATATATTTGTGGGACTAACATAACGATGTGGAAGTGGTAGAATGGATTAAGCATCACATGAATAACTATGATCCATATATACGTGTGCGATTAGAGTAGCACACCCGAATTTGGTTGGAAGGTTGTAGGAAGCCATTTAAAAAGGGGGTATTCCTTGAGAAGGGTATAATTTGATTATTATGGAGAACACTCGGAGAGGAGTTATAATTATTCAAATGTTGAGAACGACTGACGCGTACAAATAGTGAAGATGTTAGTATGGTAAAAAAGGTCCAAAAGTGCACATCCTGGAGAAAAGTGCACGGATCGGGACTTTCGGTATACGCTAAGGAAAGAAGGGGAGTATTAAGTGTCACTTAATGTGAGACATTTCAAGTAGAAGTCGATGTTGAGCGGGACATAGTGAGTGGTCTCCGTATGCACCACTCATAGATATAAATCGGTTGGAAAAAGAGGATGAACCAGAGAATTTTGTGGCTATCGACAATTTCTATAATGGAAGGGTCCGGTAAAGTCAGTAAAGTTTCTTGGATGAATTGCCAACCTCAAGGTAAATTCAAGAGTTCCTTCGAACGTGCGGAACAAGATGACCAAGAAGAAAGTGATTGACATTCCATTGGGTGATTTATAATATTAGCTAGTGTGCCCCGGTCTTCCTTTAAAAGGAAGGATCGTGCCGATTCGTGGTCCTACACAGTATTTTTCTAAATTAGGATGAGATTTTTGAGTCCCGCCTTCAAAATGGGATTTCAAGAAGCATCGGGGATAACATTACGTTTTGAGTAGGATATATCACCCATAGCCGGGGAGTAGGCGAACGGTGATTAAAATTTATTAGAGCAGTGTGAAAGTAATTTTGTATTCAGCATGATTGTTTCATTTCTACAGCGGTTATAGCTAGCAAGTGGAGTATAGTATGGTAATCGGGGGAGGATATTACCTAACGGTAGGATTCCACGAATAATAAGAATTTGGGATTGGTCGAGTTAGAGTCTGATGACTATGGTGGAATTACCACGGCTGTTTTTGGCGAACAAGAGTGGTCAGATGTTTGTATGGTTTCTCTCAGAATGGGAGTTTTGTGTTTAGATAAATACGAGTAGTTGTCATGTAGTGAGGTGCGGCCTCCCAATGATATTGAAATAATGGGAAATAATAATGTATAGGCATGTCTTATGGGAATGTTGTCAGATAGGAGCACAATGTGAAGTGTCTTTAATGAGAGTGTTAAACAAGCTTGCTGTGAGGCGGGGGCTATAGTGATTGAGCACCTTACTATGTAGATAGTTTGCGTATTGATAAGGAATCCAAAATTGTTTTACCAGGTAGGCCCTATTTTTTGAATTTTAGGACGAAATTCCGTTATTGAGGGGAAATATGTGATACCCCGTATTTTTATGGCTTTTAGATTTAGGGATTTATTAAATTTAATTGAGATAAATTAATTTAATATTAATTCAAAAATTTATTTTAAATATTTACTAGCGTGACAAGAGTTAGAAATTATTCAAAATTTATTGATTTGTTAAATATTACTTATTGAGTAAAGTAATATGTAGAATTGAATTTATTAAAATTGTCACGAGTGAATAATATGACAATTATGGAAATTAAGTCAGGATGCGCCTGTGTCGTGTCGGAACTAAATTATTATTATTATAAATGAATAAATTATAAGTCGCCCGTATGATCGTTTCAAGTGTGCCAAAGTGTCCGAAAGGGTCAGGTTAGTCAGAAAAGTGTACCTGGGGGTTTAGTTTGGGTCTCGGGGCATTTTTTTGCCTAATTGACATCCCGGAAGGGTATATTAGACATTTTGTATTTTTGGGTAATTAAACCCACGAATTTCCTGAGGATATATTGGCCATTAGGAGTTGTCTTTTAGGGTTAACAAACACATAACCTAAGAATAGCCATTAGAGAAGAAGATAGGAAGCTTTCCAAGCAATCCAAGGCCAAGAAATCGTCCGTTTGCACCGCCACCACCACCAAAACGTAGATTGCAAGACGAGGAACGCAACCATACCTTTTTTACCCACAAATCAGAACCTTGAATTCCAGGCAAGTATCTATCTTGCTTTGTTTTTAGTTAATGTCTCACCCATGTTAGTTTAGGATTGTTAAGAACATGTTTTATGGAAGAAATTGATAATTTAGAGACTTTAAATCGCATGTTTTAGAGGAACTAAATATATTCGGGACATATCAATCATATGTAGAGAATTACCCACGAATTTGTATGGATTTAGAAACAAGAAATTTGGAAAAGAATTAGAAGAATGTATGTTTCATGAAAAATTAGGGTTCTTGATAATTATGTTAATTTTACCCCATACATTCGGTACCTTTGATGAATTTGGTCATGTTTCATGTAGGAAATCATGTATATAGGTATATAGTACCAGTACTAATGTTGGTTCGGAGTTTGGGGACGTTAAGGGAGTTTTGGTTGAGGTTGGAGAAGAAAACCCGTAACTTAACAATGGAAAACTTCGTCATAACTGCTTGATCGATCGATCGACTAAGAGCATCGATCGATCGACCCCATTACTCGATCGATCGATCCCTCCTGGAAAACTGCATATTTTTTTCTTTTTGTTTAATTCGGTTAAAATGCGTAGGAACCCTTGATTATTATTGATAGAGTATAATGGTTTATAAAGAGGACTAGTAGGGTCCAGGTAGACTCTGTTGAGTGAAATTTAATGTTAGATGAAATTGTTAATTAATGCGGAGTCATTCACACATAGAAAATTGTACGTACGTTAACTAAAAGCTTGAGACTCGTAAAGGATTTAGACCAAAAGGTAAGAGAGAGTATGCCTACTGAAATTATACTTAGTGAGATATAATACTTCGAGAGATGAGAAGTGAGTATGAAATAAATTTTAAATGAGAATAAAAGAGACGAATCCGTTATGCGAGATAATTGAGTAATTTATGCTAAGAACGGATAATTATAATTATGGGTCATGGGCGCACCTAATTTAGAAAATGTGATTATTTATATATATGACTGTGTGACTATGAATATATTATGTATCTATGTAAAAATCATACCCTGACTACTTGTTATCACGAAGGTTTCCGCGCCGGGACAGTCTTATCTCGATTGGACCTTTATGGAGGATATTGACTGGTACCCTAGAAGATAGTATCCTCGATACAGGCTATCTGAGAATGATAGTCAGATGTTCTAAGAGACGTGAGGGTATGTTCTGACCTCTTAGGACCTGGAACTGTGCTTCGTCTCCATTTGTTTGTGTAATGTGTTAATACAGTTCGAGAGTGATTCCAAACTAGTATTTCCCTTACTTTGAGTGATACGGGGACATGATAGTAGAGTATGTTAGCACCATAGATTTATGTGGGGTGACGATATTATATATATTATATGAGTGATTGATATATATATATATATATATATGGAAAATTTCTACTGTGTGTATAAGTAGTTAAGAAATGAATATATACTTAAGCTTTATAACAAGTGTTCGTGAATATGGTAACGGTACTAAGTGGTTCTAAGTAACGTGAGAATATGGAAGAGAATGATTTTTAAAACTAAATATTATGGCCTTAGTACTTCTCGGGATAGAACTTTATGTGAAAAAAAGTTACATAGACTTATGTGATCAGTAGTACGGTAGGCGTGCACACTAGCTGAGATGTGAGAATTCTCAAGAGAGTGTCGCATACTAACATGGTGGTTATATTAGCCAGTAAGCATTTTAAATACGTGCTAAACTATTTTTAAAATTTTTTTACACTCGGGCTCTGACCCTTTTTCGGTCATTTATCTCTCTTGTATATATATGTATATATTACAGGTGCCTAGATACACGGGCATCTTGCATAAGTTCTTTAGAATGGGCATACTGTAGCTTATGTGGAAGTTGCAGGACTTTGCTTTAGACGAACTCTTCATCGATTCAGTTCCTATTTTAGTTCTTCATAGTTAAGGGCATGTGTCTCCCATTTTTCTATTCCATTTTGAATTGTCAAAGATGTATGTCTATTTATATTTCCAGTATTAAGTACTCTTTCAGAGTTAATTGTCAGGATGAGTTAATTTATGGTTCTTAAACTTTGATTGGTTTATCTAGATGGTTTAAATTCTTGTGTGTTAATTTCCATCATTAGCATTTATGTGATTCTTAAACTGTTAGTTATTAAAAAGGTTTTTATATTGGAATTTAATAAAATGAAAATAAGACTTTAAATTGTTTTGACATTTAGCTTAATTATTTAGGATGTTCAAATTGTAAAAAAAAATTGTGATAGTGAAGCTAAGTATGAACCAACCGGTCAATTTGATTTTTAATTTAATTAAGGACTGATCACCCGGTATTTAATTAGGCGGTGTGTCACAGTACTTCCATCATCTTCACAGTTCAAATGAGTACATTTATATACTTAATTAAGCACAGTTCATTATTCATTCAGTCTATAAAATGCATTATTTATTACTCGTCATTTTGAAGTGCTTCCATCCTCTAGACACAGGTCGTAAAGGATGAAAATATTGCATTCAACATATAAAAATGTTATTCAGTCATCATTATTCAAATTCTTATTTGTGTATGTTATATTCAAATGTAGCTGAATTGAATGACAAATATGCGTTGTGTTGTGCAGTTATTTATTGTTGTTTGTTAGTGTTCAAGTGTTCCACCAATTTTCTGGACCTTTTGATCAGGTATATAATTACTATTTACATTTTAGATTTCATATATATTTTATATTTACTAGCTTAGGGTGTTTTCTTGAATAAATTTTATTTTAATCTACATGGTGTGAATGATGCACATTATTAATGTCTCCTTATTTTCTTAGTATTTTTTACACTAATATGTGATGTTTTTTTTTATTAACACTTTAATATAAACGATTAAGATGGTTTATGTATTTTAGTCATTTTGAGGATGCACATCTTGAAAAAGACAGTGAATCAAGACAAAATTCAAAACAGTTTTATTTTTACATTAATTTATTCACAAAATTGCATTCAAGTCAGATGCCATTATTAGAGGATATGTTTTTGGTGTTATCTTTAGATCCTTTCGCACCTAACAAAAACATTGTACATTCGAGTTCAATGTTTTAATCCAAGATTTCTTGTACTTTTTTACATTCGAGTTCAATACTACACGTTTGGCTTGAAATAAAAAAGAACACAGATAAAATCATTGTCAGCAGTATCACTATTGATACAGAATATATATTTACAATGTTGTCGGCATACTTCATCAACCGTGAAACCAAAAGACCAGTAGAAACTAGATTTAACACCACAATCCATGTAAAGCTAGCAAAAGGTGATCTCCAATTAGCAGATCGCCTCTCTCATACCATTTGTTTAATTTAACAGATCACCTCTCTCAACACCGAGAGTGAATGCGATACATGTAAATTTACAAACCAATACTATGACATCTACCGAGTTCATCTTCAAAATTTCCTTTTAAATATTTCTTCGGGATTCATCTTCAAGCCCCTCAGTGCGATTATTACAATTTTTAGGCAACAGAACTCCAATTCCAGCATAGTGCTTAGAAAAGCCTAATCGGCTAGGCAGCACGCTTAGGTTCATGTCTCATTACATGTATTTCCATCTGCTACAGAATCCAATCAAATGAGTTACCCATTTTTGCTACTTTTTACTTATTTTCCCCATGTGTTAACATATACATTGCTAAGGGTACTAGATGTTATAAATGTAGGAGGTGTGTGTTGTTAACTAATTCTTTTGTCGTTGGACGAGTTTGTATATATGTTCACTTTGATGAGGATCATGCCACATAACTCATTTGTTGTGTACATGGGTTTAATATCAATGAGATATCTCATCTAACTCAAACTCATTATAATCTATTAGAAGATAATCAGGGCTCCTATGTTTATCATTTCTCTTTCTCTTTTTGTAACAACTATTTATTATAAGTGTTTGCTATGTAATAAGTACAATATTCGAACGTGTTAGTTAATATTACGATCAGATGTTAAATGGCATCGAATTTAGTGATACACATGTATAGGCTTAATGATTTTGTATTTTATTTTTCAAGTATTTAACGATAATAACTAGAGTTTCTATTTGTTGTTCTTATAATGAACTTCATTGATAACATGAGATCAAATTAAATAAAATGTTACACAGATGTGGTATGCAACCTCATATATGAAACAAAGCTCACTGCTCGATCTAATTAAATTATTAGAGTATTTTTTCCATACAATAATATGCATTGACTTCAAGTTATTATCTGATCTCAGCAAATCAACTAGTCTAAAGATTAACTGGAACCTCTCTAATCATGAAAATCTATGGTCTAAAATTTTCTACAGCAAGTACAAGAATAAATAAGCTTCTTATGGTTCCCAAACTTATAAAAGGTTAAAAGGGATTGATTCCATATATGAGAAGCTCAGTATTGATATTGGGGATACTAATTATTGGTCTCCTATAACTGATTGCCAATTCTCTTCAAATTCAGCTTGGAATTGAATTAGGCACTCTAAACTTGCTTCGTTTTTATTCAAAACAGTGTGGAATTCTTCTATTCCTCAAAAACTATCTTTATTTCTTTGGAAATGCCTCTTGAATATTGTGCCTCTTGATGATGTTATCCAAAAATTTGGCATCAAATTGGCCTTTAGGTGCCATTATTGTCTCAATGCCTCTAAAAATTTCCAACACCTATTTTTAACTGGTCCGTAGCCAAAGATGTATAGTCATACATTGTTAAATTGTTTGGTGTGCATATTTCCTCTTCTTCTCTTTAGTGTCCATAACTGACACTAAAGAGGTGTCCCTAACTTCTCTAGTTTGCGGTGACTATGTGACTAAGACAACGATGGGCTTATTTATAGCATTTCAAAATTTATGTCGTTCTTACAATCATTTGGTTTTAATAGGGATATATTATATCTTGTAAGGCATCATTCTTATACATGTATATAAGGCATCATTCTTGTACATTTATGTGTGTATGTCTATTACAAATTTTTAACAACTTTAAATGGAGCCTTGGTATGGAGAATTTCAAATTTTACAACCAAGATGCCCTGCTGAAGAATCTTTGGGACTTGATTCATTAAGCCTGTTTATCTGCCACTTTCATCTTGGCTAGATTCAATTTCATACTACTTAGTGTGCATCATATATAATTTCATCAATCTAACGGTCGCAGTTGGCCATTTAATCCTTCTAGAAACCTATATTTTAAATATGCCATATCATATGATATGCTATTTTTTTTTGTTTATATATTCTCACATTTTAGTTGCAGATGGCGATATCCATATCCAGCTAATGTTCCATATCCATCAATCATTATAATTGCTAATCAACATTTTACTTTTATGGCCAAAATGGATGGAATTCATTCTGTTTTTCTGTAGCCTATGCTTTTACTGACTATATTGACATCAGACTTATTTGGGAGGAATATAAGACTTTGAGTAACAACATTTCTTCTCCACGGATGACAATTGGGCGATTTTAATTGAACTCTTGGTTCTCATGAATGTTGAGGTGGTAGAATCTAAGATGTGTGGATGTCGAATGTTTGTTCTTGGGGAGAAACTGAAGTTTCTCAGATCCTCTCCTAAGAAATGGAATTTGGAGGTTATTAGAAATATTCGTGAGAGACTCTTGAAAGATAGAGATAATATCTTATCAATCCAATTATGTATATGAATGGTTCTTATTCTTCTCTTCTAGAAGTTGAATCTCAATCCCATGAATATTTTTGATAAAATGATTATCTATGTTTACATTCTCATGAAAATGCCAATTTTTTTATTAAATGATTTTCTAATGTTTAACTCAATGACATGCATGTTTAATGTTTCAAATCACGGTTTCCATGATGAGAAACTATATTCAAATGGGTGTTTGGAAGGAGTTAGTTTAAAGAGGATAATTTCAGTGCTAAAGGTTTTCATATTGAAGGTGGTCATATCCATCCGTTACTCAAGGTAAGAAGGAAAATGCATATGATTTTTCTTCAGATGGGATTTGAGGAGATACCAACGAACAATAATGTTGAAACCAGCTTCTGGAAGATCGATGCACTTTTCCAGCCATAACAACACCTTGCTCGTGATTCACATGACACTTTCTTCTTGTGAGAATCTGCCACTACAAAGTGTCTACCTGAATATTATGTTGAGCGGGTGAAGTAAGTTCACGAATATGGTGGTTATGGGTCCCGAGGATATGGATCCGACTGGAAAATAGAGGTGTGGCCATCCATGATCCTCGCGGAGGGAGCGAGAGTGAGGATACTAGGTCCTGCGCGTACCACTCGGAAGCGCTTTGGCCGACGTCGTTTGATGAGGTGAAAAATGTTGAGAGATCGAGTCTCCAGTCTATTTTACTCAAAACAGACAAAAGAAAGGGATCCATCCCAAAGGACATCATCCAAGGGCATACTGATACATACGAAACCAAAATGATTCGAGAAGGGTCCGGATGCTAAGTTATGAAATGGGAAGGTGTTAGGCACTCATTCCACCCTTACGGTCTCTCATGAGTTTTTGCTATTTTTATTTATTTTCTCCGTGATATGTGTGCGTGTGTATATATAGTGGAGATTATGCTTGTATCATGGGAGAGATAAAGCGAGTCATCCATAGGAAGGTTCATAAAAATAATATTAGAAAATAGAATTTACGCGATTATCCTTGCGTTGATCGTTATAATGAAACGATAACATATGTGGAATAATACGCCACTAAGAACAAATATATGCATATATAAATACATGTAATCTAAGAGAGTTGAGTTTAGAGAAAATAGAAAATGAGAGAAAAAGTGAGAATAGGACTCGAGTCTCGGGTTTTACCCCGAGACGCCTACGTAACCTATAGAGCCATCAAAGTCCACGTAGTTCGCATGCAAAACGAGGGGTGGGGTTTATCCTATAAATCTAACTGGGGACTTCTCTTATTTGTGTGTTGTGTGTGTAAAAAAGTGTTTTAGTTGTGAGAAAAGTGTAAGAAAAGTGTGAGAATTCTCGTTTGGAATTTATGAGTAAACCCTTTTTTTCTTATTTTTTAGGTTTTTTATTTGTATGAAAATAAGAGCTGTGCAATAATACTAAATAAAAAGTATATTAGGATATGTGAGATGAGAGAATAAAAACGCTAAATAATAAAATAAATTAATGCGAATTTATGAGAATTTAAGGAGAGAATTGAGAAAATTAGACCTTCATGAACATCTTGATCTTGAGTGTTGGAGGGAAGCCCTTGCACTTGGATGATGATGGAGGGTAATGAATTCACCAAGTTTGATGAAAAGGATGATGAAAAGTGAAGGTTGGAAAGGTATTTGGATGTGGAAATAACGTTGACTTCGAGAAAGGATTTCTAGGTTTGTTGGGAGTGATGTCTATCAGATTTGGGCTCCCTTTTGCAATGAGGTCAAGGCCTCATTTTTATAGGCCCAGGGCATTACTGATCGGCATAGCCCTAGTCCTTCCAATCAGCAGGTGCGTTTAGGCACACTACCGATCGGTAGGGTCTGAGACCTACCGTTTGGCAGTATCTTTCAGGCCTTTTTAGAAAATCGATCGCTGAGCACAAATCGTTGATCCAAATAGAGCATGGGCTAGACCATTTGAAAGGTAATTCAGACACCTTCAAATGTCCTTTGGACTGCTCCCGGGTTTGGGAGTTTACTTTGGTCAAATGTGGCTCGGAAGCGCTCGTCGATCCTTTGGATGGGAAAATTTTAGATGCAAATGGATCGTTCGTCCGCATGGTAAGTTAGAATCATGCACGGTGTGGACCGTTAGAAATTTTAGGAGATGTACTTAGACATTACAAAGAGTTTGACCCAGTTTATGGATTTTACTTTGGTCAGCTGGTTACTGAAAGCATTTGGTTACCCCTCGGAGTAAAATGGATTGTTCGTCCGTACTTTAAGTCCGAATCGTGCATGGAGAAGACCATTTTAATTGGATTGCAGTACCCTTTGAAGATTCATTTAGTATTGGTTGAGATGAAGACTTGACGTAGGTCAAACGGAGCCCGAGAGCGCCTGGTGGCCTCTAGATCAGGTTTTGGGGGAAAACGGGTCATTCGTTCGCATGGTAAGTCAGAATCGTGCACGGGACATACTATTAGAAAGGGGTTTCAGTGCCCTTTGAAGATTCATTCAGTCTTGATCAAGTTGAAGAGTTTGACTTTTTGGTCAAACGGAGCCTGGGAGCGTCCGATGGCCTCTAGGTCGGTACTCGGGGTATGACCTGGGTTTGTAGTGATGAAGGGATGTGCTACGGACCTAAGGAGAGTTTAGGGGGTAATATAATGGGGTGTCTATAGAGTCCCTCGACGGGTGAGTTTGGAACAAATGATAGCCATCGAATAGACATCGCATAATGCCTTTGGGAGAGTATGACCAGAGGGTCAAGGTCGATTCGGAGGACCCAGGGATGAGGATGACAGATTATGCAGGTCGAATCTAATTCTGAGGGCTTAGAGATGAGGGTGATCGATTCTGCGAGTCAAAGCCAATTCAGCGGGATTTGAAGAGATGACCAATTCTGCAGGCTTGAAGATAAGATGACCAATTCTGCAGGTCGAAGACAATTCTGTGGGCTTGAAGATGTGATGACCAATTCTGCGGGTCGAAGCCAATTATGCGGGCTTGAAGATGAGATGACCAATTCTGCAGGTCGAAGCCAATTCTACGGGCTTAAAGATGTGATGACCAATTCTGCGGGTCGAATCCAATTCTGCGAGCTTGAGGTTAGTTGACCAATTCTGCGGGTCGAAGCCAATTCTGTGGGATTGAAGATATGATGACCAATTTTGTGGGTCGAAGCCAATTCTGCGGTCTTAAGTTAACGATCCAAGACTGAGGTCAATTCAGACCTAAGAGAGGTGACGACCGAGGACCGAGGTCAATTCTGACCTAACTAAGGTGACGATACAAGATCGAGGTCAATTCAGACCTAAGAGAGGTGAAGACCAAGGATCGAGGTCAATTCTAACCTAACTAAGGTGACGATCCAACACCGAGGTCGATTCTGACCTAACTAAGGTGTACATTTCCTTCGAGAAAATCAGGGATTCTCTTAGGGATAAAGATTGGATTTTGGGTTCCGCTAAGGAATAGTGAATGAGCCAGGGAGCCGATTGCTGGGGAAATCCTTGTGTCTTTTTGAGACTTTACCTGGGGAGAATGATTATTTGGAATTCTGATAAGCACCCAAAACTGTACAATTTATACCCCGAATAGACGTACTTTAGTTGCTAATTCTCGACAATATGGGTCTTATGCGCTTTAATATTTATTTTGTAGGCCGAATGCACGTTGCGGTGTTCAAATGCGTATTTCAAGGAAATTGTGCGTTTTATGGAGCTATATACCCTTATTCCGTAACCTAGCGTACCCAAACCTAGCCTAAACCTACCTTAAACCGTGTGTGTGTTGAGTTTGTGCCCTTTTATCAATTTTTAGATTTTTAGTTTGTGTCATTTTAATTTTAGGTTTATTTTAGAATTTTTCGATTTTATTTTCTATTTTTCTATTTTATTTTTATTAATATAATTTTATTTTATAGTGATTTTTATTAGTTTTTAGTCTTAGTTTTTATTTTATTTTATCTTATTTTATTAGGACTAGAAATTTTTAGGATTTCATTTATTTCTTAGTTTTATTAGATTTTATTTTTTTAGGCTTTTAGTTTTTAGTCTTATAGATTTCTATTTTTATTTTTATTTCTTTTTAGATTTATCTTTTTTATTTTTGTGCCTTTTATTTTATAGGATTTTATATTTTTAGTAGTTATTAATTAATTTTTTTAGTTACTAGTTTTTATTCTTAGTTTTTATTTTAGTTGTGTTTTTTTAGAGTTTGTTTAGTGTGTCATGTCGTGTCTATTTTATTTTACTTTTTATTTTTAGTTTAGTTTAATTTTTAATTTAGATTAATTTTAATTTTAGTTTTACTTTATATTATTTAGGGGGTCCTAATTAAACACACACAACCCTTATTACACACTCAGTCACTCAAACCTATCCTACACCTCATTTACACCATAACTCATCCCTCACCCCTCACCATAACTATCTTACACCCTCACACACTCAACCATCATCCAACCAATCTTCAACCTCCCAAAATCTTCTCTCTCTCCTAAACCTCCATTACCACCATTAAACCCACGCACCCTCTCTCTCACCTCCCTCTCCATCCTCTAACCTCACAACCCATCAACCTCCATCTATCAACAACCTAGCCCCGGCATAGACCTTATCTCCGTCACCAAACCCGTCGCCCACCTCCGGCGGTAATGCTCCTACCCCTCGGCCGAGACCTCACCTCCGCCGGCGACGAATCCAGCAGACCTCCATACCACCCGCAGCTCGACCAGCCTTCGTACCCGCCGACCTCCTCACTCTGATACCGACTGCAGCTGCCACCTCCGGCGACCCGAAATCCTGTACGACCAACAACCCGGAACCCCAAGCCTCCTTTCCATGACCTCCATACCCATCCATACCCATTTCAACCCATGAAACCCCCAAACTCATTTGAAATTCAAAGACCCATTTCATTCCCAATGTCAAAATCATGTCACCTGCCAAATGAAAACCAAGACTAAACAAAGATCAAGTCAAAAACCAATTAACCCGTTATACCCTTACACCTCCACTTCCAACATGCACAATTAAAACCCCAAAATACCCTCACCCATATCAGATTTGATATCGTCTCAACCCACATGCTCCCCTCACCATTCCCACATGCACACTAATGTCCAATATAGCCTTTATCCCCCATGCTCCATGCCTACTATAAATGAAGATGAAGACGCATCATAAAAAAAAAGAGCTTAGAGATAGGAAAATTCTAGAGAGATAATTGTACGGAAAAACACCATTTGTAAATAGTTTTGTTTTATTCTCTTTTTTTAGATATTTGTGAGGTTAAATATTTATTGAGATTTAATTGAGTGTTGATTTTAATTTTATATTACTTGGATTCTCAATTGGAGGGTTGTATGCTTCTCATTCAAGGATTGAAGTTTATTGAATTCAAGAGATTGATTTGATTATTCTTCTCTCTACTCTTTATTATTAAATGCCTAGTGAATATTTGTTTATTATGTTTGATACCATGTTAGGCTAAATCCCCTTTCAAGGTGTGGGGTGAAACCCTTATTTGATATTATTTTAGTTTAATTAGTTTGATTACTTGAAATTTCCCTTTGAATGTTAATTTTGATCACTCACCCTTAAATTTACGCCTCGAGAGAGGGTAAATGATTTTCGAGAGAAAATTGAAATTCTAGTTATAATACCCATTTTAGATTCGAACTAGAGATAGGGGTTTCTTAAGTGGGGTATTATTACTTTAATTTCAACTCTAAATTTATTTTATAAGATTGACATAAATTCTAATTGATCGATCCTAGCGGGTGATTAATTAAAAGGAGTGTGGATCTATTTTTCTAGAGTTGTGGAGTGTTAAAATTAACTTCCTAAAATATTACTATTATAATTACACTTTCAATGAGAGTTGGTTTATAATTTTGATATTAATTTGGGAGAATACAAATAATTAAATTAATTAATTAGAATAACTACAATTTATGGTGTAAACCCACTCCTTGATTGTTCTCACAATTATTTACCTCACGTTATCTTTTATTTTAGTGTTAGACTTTATTTTTCATTTTAGTCATGTTCTAGTTAGTTATTATCATATTACAATTAGTTTACTTTAGTTTAAACCTCACCTCACCTTATTGTTTTAATATTGAAAAAGCTAAAAAAATTAGAAAAGTGAAAAAGCACAAAAAGAAAATAAAAGTTGAATTACAATTGAATTTGTCTCTAGCTTACTCCCTAGGAAGTGGATTGATACCCTTACTTACCTCTACACTTTTGAGTTATTATATTTTGTAGGTAATTGAGTATTTTTGACTAACTTGGCTTTCAACAACAACGATACACCCAAATGCAAAGTTATCAAATGGTGTCGTTGCCATTCTTGGGATTGTGAAGCTCGGAGCGGATTCAATTTTGTATTTCATTTATTTTTTTGCACTTTTTTATTTTTAGTACCATTTTTGTATTTTATTAGAAGGCTTGTATTAGGAATTTATTCTCTTGGCTTGTATTGCGGTGCGTTGGACACCTTTTATTTTCCATTTAAAATTGTAATAATTGAAGCCAAGCGTGATTGGGAAACTGGACAAGGTAGAGAGAGGGCATCCAAAGGCGAGGATTTAGAAGCCTCTCTACCTTGGGTCGGTAGGACTCCCGGGGACAACTGAGATTGGCATATTCTCCCTCCGAACGACTCAAATTTTTCGGCACCCCACGGCCTAAAAATCATGGGAGGTACATTTCTCAAACCCTCGCGCCTCTCCTATTAGCGAGTCAATTTTATGTGCTCAGTGTGCTCTTATTTAATTTTATTCTCGCATTTATTTTTGAATGGTGTGATGAATTAATTGACTAAGACCTACACCCGGTCACTCACGAGAAGGGATTTCATCACCCGACTCACTCTCTTATCATTGTTGGCTACCCTAGCCATCATTAAATTTAAAATCAATCAACTAGGTAGCCCAATAGCAGAATATTTTTGCAACGGCGGTCACTCATATAAATTCCATGATTTTTTATCGTCCACGGACTTAATTAAAATTTTACAACCCTTTCACTAAATTTTAAGATAAAAATTGGTTATGTGCTAGTTAGGATTTATCCTTGACTTGTGTGTGTGTCCAATTCTATTTTTTCGGTAGTCGATTTTAGTTAGTTCGTCAAATTTAAAGAGTCCATATTTTCCCCCACCTTTTTCCTCCCAAAAAAAAAAAATCCAAAAATATTTTCTTTCATTTTTATAAAAAAAAACAAAAAATACAAAAATATTTTCTTTATTTCCTTTTTAGAAAAATCCAAAAATATTTTCTTTCCTTTGAAAAAATTAAACACTCCAAAAAATATTTCTCTCCACATGGCCGAAGAATGTCCTTTACGGGACTACTTTAGTCATTTTCCATTGACACGCGAAACGTGTGAGAGTGATCCCGAGCCGTCTCTTTATGAGATTTTTTTTGGTTTTGGCTCTCTGACGAGTACCCTTGATACTCTTGACCCGTCCTTGCACGCACCTCCTAGTCCATCACCCTTGGTGTCATGTGTCGCCGTGTCGCATCCTTGTGCACCCATTTCCGATCAGTCCCCTCACTACGCACCCCATGAGTATCAACCATTTGTCCATCACAAAAGCGATACTTTCGTGTATGATGCACTTGGTCCCACCCAACCCACTTTATTTGAGTATTCTCCATATAGTCATGATCATAGCGAGTTGTGTCCACCTCAACCACCGCCACCACCCGCCACTCCACCACCACCATCATCCACCTCCACTCTCGAAAGCCTCTTGCAAAAGTTCATACTCGAGCAAGAGCGAGCCACTCAAATTCAAACTCAAGCTCTCCAAAGGCTTGAACAAATTTTAAATGAATTGGAGTGTGAGCGAGAGTCGGATATTCCCATGGCCCCACCCATCGTTGCCACCGAGTGTGATGATGATGTGTCCTCTTGTGACACAAAATTTGAGTGTGACCAACCCTACCACCCTGAGAATCTCGAAGTTGAGACCATTCCATGGTCCGGGTCCCAAGTCGACAAATGTGTTGACTTACCTTTTATTAGTGAGCCTGATCCAATCCCACCATATCCAAATGAACCCCACCTTGTGGTTCCTATTCCCACTCACACTCCCGTAATATCCAAAAAAATGCCCGAGTCTATACCTATCGAGCTTCACCCATGTGTTCTTGAGGAACCAATTTATCCTAGGTTAGCTCCGGCTACGAGTGTTCACCATTTTCCCTAGATAGAATCCGTGATAGTTCATACCTATCCGGATATAGATGATGTCCCACCATGCATAACTCCCGTTGAGCCTGATATTTCTAGTGATTCTTCTATCTCCGATCTTGGTGCCTCGTTTTACCCATCCACCACAATCACCAATGATACCTTTTTGGAGAAGTTGACAACTCCATCTTTAGACACCACACTCCCTTGTGAGTATTTTTTTACTCCTCCCACTGAGTGTGTGTCCCTCACTCTTGAGTTGGATCATCTTCCTCCACCGTTTATCCCACCCGATACACCATTTATCCCACCCGATCCACCCTTTGTCCCATCACCTAGTTTGGATCTAGATCTTATACCTTGCATGTTTCCAACCACATTTTTAGATCCTCACCTGAAACCATCCTCCACCATCTATGAGAGTATATGTGGTGCTACTCTCCACTTCCGTGACACCGAGCTTGTTCCTCTATACCCGCCATTCTCTTGTGGTGTTGATTTTTCTCAACAGCTCCCTGGCATGTCACGACTCGACCATTATCATCGCCCATTCATAGAACGTTCATGTCCTTTATATGAGGCCCACCCCATTCCTATGTCCACACCATTTTGCCTCCCTCACCAATTGGAGCACCATGCTTATAGGGCCCTAGTTGCCCTCACCTTTCGGCTCAACAAAGCTCGTGAGTGATACCTTTTCACCCTCACCCTTACCCTAATACCCTCCCGCCCATGGTCCACCGATGCTTTGCATCGCGTGATGCATTTTACCATACAAGTGCATTGACTATTTTTAGCCTCTATCCAACAAGACTAACGCTTCAGTCTTGTTTGGGGGTGATTCTCATCACCCAATTTTTCTGCCGCCCCGCACTTTCATAGATCTTATCTTTAGGATTAGAAATGGTTTAGTCTGGTTGAAGACATTAAACTTAGCGCTACCGCGAGGCAGGCCTCGTTTCTTGTACTAGTCTCATCCTGTTTGGGGGTGGTGTTTCACATCACCCTATGTTTTACCATGCCTACAGACTTGTACACCTTTTTTTCTCTTATCATTTATTCAGGTTTATTCTTGGCTACATCTTTCCACTTCATTAGCGGTTCATTCTGGTAAACTCTTTCCTACCTTATGCTCTCAATTTTAAAAATCATTTTATCTAACATCGAGGACGATGTTCCTTTTTGTTTGGGGGTGGGGAATTTGATCAAAATCGTACCTCGTTTGAAAAGTTTTGATTTTTATACCTGATTTTTAAAATTTCGTGCAGTTTCTTTCATCTCACTCATTGATGTGAATTTTCAATCATCCATCTTTTAAAGTCTAGGAATCAAGCTAGAGAATATTTTTCTAAACAGCTTATGTAATACGTAACAAGGCTTGTTGCACCATGAATGCCTAGACTCAACAAATTTGCACACTTATCACTTCATTACGTTTAGAGTTGAGGATTACTACAATTCTAAAGAGAACCTTAAGGATCACTAGTAGAGACTTTAACTTGTGAGATTTGTGCCTTTCACCCTTTCAGAGTGTTTTACGCAATCTCCGAGTCACAAGTTGATTCAACTTTCTTTGGGTCCGCATTAAATTGTTGTATGATCTCATTATCTTTCATAAAATTTTGGCTTGATCACTGAGAATGACATCACTTTCGAGTTGTAAGAAACACGTGTCTTGAAATTTATCCCGAATACTAGATTTTCATCCATACACTTACCATTTTTCCATATCACATTGCCATTCTCTCACCCATTACATTTCCATGCTCTTCCATATTCCCACATATTTCCCCACACCGTCACCTATCATCTCCATAACATCTTCCATCATTTCAAATAAAAGAATGTTTATTCCAAATGTTAAATGTCTTTAGTGTTTGTTTGAAAAGTAAAAAAAATAGAAAAATAGAAAAAATAGAAAAAAGAAAATAAAAGAAAGAGAGTTGCAGTTAATTGTAAAATAAAGACATTTTTTAGCCTAAAGTGTATACACTCTTCTAACGCATACTCATCCATTTCCAATCACATTATCCATCCATCTTTTGTACATCATTCATCCTTCATATCGCTATCACCATCCCATCTTATCCTTCATAACATATCCCATTTCATTTCCCCCTCACCCATAAACATCATATATTCCCCTAGGTGTTCGGGCAAATGAAAGTCAACGTGGTGCATAACTAGACGTTCTCACTATAGTGATTATCATTCTTTCATGAGATCATTTTCTTTCAAATTGTTCGTTCTTTATTATGCGTGTGTGAGACATTTGAACTTGCTTACATTTACTCACCTCCTCACACACAAGAGCGATACACTTACCCATATCTCGAGAGTTCGTTTGAGAGAGATATATCCGTGAGATTTGAAGTCGAAGCGTTGATTCTGACAAGGCTATCAAGGAATTACTCTTGTGATACTCGACCCGTTTTGATTGATTCACACTACACACGTTGAGTTCTAGGGAGGATGTGCCCTGAGTATTTACTTCGCTAAACTTTTTACACCTTTTAGCTTGTATTTCTGAAAATATTTCTCATGTGATGGATTGTGCGATTATTCTATGTCTAATAAGAGATTGACTGACTTTTAATAAATTTTTGCAAATAAGAATTTTGTGGGTATATTCCCTGCAAACCCCACGGGACACAACTCGTCCTGTAGGGAAACCTATAGGTTTAAAGGCTTGTTGCACATGCTAAGTGCAATCGCAAGTGCCCACGAAAGTGGTACACTTTTGGTTTCTTATCTTTCTCTTTCTCTCTATCTTATTGCTCGAGGACTAGCAACGCTCTGTTTGGGGAGTGGTGTGATAAGCACCCAAAACTGTACAATTTATACCCCGAATAGACGTACTTTAGTTGCTAATTCCCGACAATATGGGTCTTATGAGCTTAAATGTTTATTTTGTAAGCCGAATGCACGTTGCGGTGTTCAAATGCGTATTTCAAGGCAATTGTGCATTTTATGGAGCTATATACCCTTATTCCGTAACCTAGCCTACCCAAACCTAGCGAAAACCCACCTTAAACCGTGTGTGTGTTGAGTTTGTGCCATTTTATCAATTTTTAGATTTTTAGTTTGTGTCATTTTAATTTTAGGTTTATTTTAGAATTTTTAGATTTTATTTTCTATTTTTCTATTTTTCTATTTTATTTTTATTAATATAATTTTATTTTATAGTGATTTTTATTAGTTTTTAGTCTTAGTTTTTATTTTATTTTATCTTATTTTATTTGGATTAGAAATTTTTAGGATTTCATTTATTTCTTAGTTTTATTAGATTTTATTTTTTTAAGCTTTTAGTTTTTAGTCTTATAGATTTCTATTTTTATTTTTATTTCTTTTTAGATTTATCTTTTTTATTTTTGTGTCTTTTATTTTATAGGATTTTATATTTTTAGTAGTTATTTAATAATTTTTTTTAGTTATTAAATAATTTTTTTTTAGTTATTAGTTTTTATTCTAATTGTGTTTAGTTTTTTTTAGAGTTTGTTTAGTGTGTCGTGTCTATTTCATTTTACTTTTTATTTTTAGTTTAGTTTAATTTTTAATTTAGATTAATTTTAATTTTACTTTTAGTTTATATTAATTAGGGGGTCCTAATTAAACACACACAACCCTTATTACACACTCACTCACTCAAATCTATCCTACACCTCATTTACACCATAACTCATCCCTCACCCCTTACCATAACTCTCTTACACCCTCACACACTCAACCATCATCCAACCCATCTTCAACCTCCCAAAATCTTCTCTCTCTCCTAAACCTCCATTACCACCATTAAACCCACACACCCTCTCTCTCTCACCTCCCTCTCCATCCTCTAACCTCACAACCCATCAACCTCCATCTGTCAACAACCTAGCCCCGGCATAGACCTTATCTCCGTCACCAAACCCGTCGCCCACCTCCGGCGGTAACGCTCCTAACCCTCGGTCGAGACCTCACCTCCGCCGGCGACAAATCTGGAAGACCTCCATACCACCCGCCGCTCGACCATCCTCCATACCCACCGACTTCCTCACTCCAATCCCGACTGCAGTTGCCACCTCTGGCGACCCGAAATCCTGTATGACCAACAACCCGGAACTCCAAGCCTCCTTTCCATGACCTCCATACCCATCCATACCCATTTCAACCCATGAAACCCCCAAACCCATTTGAAATTCAAAGACACATTTCATTCCCAATGTCAAAATCGTGTCACCTGCCAAATGCAAACTAAGACTAAACAAAGACCAAGTCAAAAATCAATTAACCCATTATACCCTTAAACCTCCACTTCCCACATGCATAATTAAAACCCTAAAATACCCTCACCCATATCAGATTTTATATCCTCTCAACCCACATCCTCCCCTCACCATTCCCACATGCACACTAATGTCCAATATAGCCCTTATCCCCCATGCTCCATGCCTACTATAAATGAAGATCAAGACTCATCATAAAAAAAATGAGCTTAGAGATAGGAAAATTCTAGAGAGAGAATTGTAGGGAAAAACACCATTTGTAAATAGTTTTGTTTTATTCTTTTTTTTAGATATTTGTGAGGTTAAATATTGATTGAGATTTAATTGAGTGTTGATTTTAATTTCAAATTACTTGGATTCTCAATTGGAGGGTTGTATGCTTCTCATTCAAGGATTGAAGTTTATTGAATTCAAGAGATTGGTTTGATTATTCTTCTCTCTACTCTTTATTATTAAATGCGTAGTGAATATTTGTTTATTATGTTTGATACCATATTAGGCTAAATCTCTTTTCAAGGGGTGGGGTGAAACCCTTATTTGATATTATTTTAGTTTAATTAGTTTGATTACTTGAAATTTCCCTTTGAATGTTAATTTTGACCCCTCACCCTTAAAATTACGCCTCGAGAGAGGGTAAATGATTTTCGAGAGAAAATCGAAATTCTAGTGATAATACCCATTTTAGATTCGAACTAGAGATAGGGGTTTCTTAAGTGGGGTATTATTACTTGAATTTCAACTCTAAATTTTTTTTATAAGATTGACATAAATTCTAATTGATCGATCCTAGCGGGTGATTAATTTAAAGGAGTGTGGATCTATTTTTCTAGAGTTGTGGGGTGTTACAATTAACTTTCTAAAAGATTACTATTATAATTACACTTTCAACGAGAGTTGGTTTGTAATTTTGATATTAATTTGGGAGAATTCAAATAATTAAATTAATTAATTAGAATAACTAAAATTTGTGGTGTAAACCCACTCCTTGATTGTTCTCACAATTATTTACCTCAGTTTATCTGTTATTTAGTGTTAGACTTTATTTTTTATTTTAGTCGTTTTCTAGTTAGTTATTATCATATTACATTTAGTTTACTTTATTTTAAACCTCACCTCACCCTATTGTTTTAAAATTGAAAAAGCTAAAAAAATTAGAAAAGTGAAAAAGCACAAAAAGAAAATAAAAGGTGAATTACAATTGAATTTGTCTTTAGCTTACTCCCTAGGAAGTGGATTGATACCCTTACTTACCTCTACACTTTTGAGTTATTATATTTTGTAGGTAATTGGGGATTTTGACTAACTTGGCTTTCAACAACCACGATACACCCAAAAGCAATGTTATCAAATTCTGTCAAGGAAAATTACCTTGTGATCTTGATTTTAGCTGGAGAGCCGATAGCTGGGGAAATCCTTGTGATTTTGGATATTCTTGGGAGGAAAGGCAAATTTGATGCTAAAAACAACACTGGGGGAATGATTAGGTGGTCCATGTATTGGACGTATTGCTTGGGGAGGTTTGAGACCTTTGGGGTATAGGACGTGATCCTTAGAGATTCTCCGGGGATGTTGCCTGGAGGGAATTCACTTGGCTTTTTAGAGCTCCGATGGGAAAATATGGGTTCCGCTTGAGGGAGTGTGGAATTCTCTTGGTGAAAATGTTTTAGATCCTTCCTAGGAATTTTAGGAATCTTTTGCGGATTTTTCAGGGCTTTCTGGTATTTTCTGGGACCTTTTTGTACGAAATTTTAAGGGGGTGCCGGTTGTCATGGTGCAGAGGGTGCCATTTAGCAGTGGTATGAACTTTTAGACTACCTCGAGAAGGTTAAAGGGCAGTGCCGATCGGTGTTTGGGGGGTTAGTGTCGATCGGCATGACCCTTGGCATCCTATATAAAAGGGGCGAATTCCTTTCATTTTTCACAGCTTCTTATTTTCTCTCTTTCTGTGATTTTCCTTTGCGAATCGTTCTAGCATTTCGATCTCTAAAAAATGGCCGATTTTGTGAGCTCTGCAGCACATAGGGAATGGTTAACCGTTGATAACTGGGCGAACGTGGAGTGAAGGTCTAGGGCGCCTCTTGATTTAGGGAGCAAGAAATCATTTGACGCATTTGAGCCGGTTGCGGATGAGCGGACCATGCTGCGGGAGCCATTGTGTCATTGCTCTTCAAGGGTGGTGAACCCTGGCGATTATGTAAGTAACCTATCTTTTGGCATTCTTCTCTTTTTGGTGATTTTTCCTTTTCTTCTTGAATTTTGAGAAGGTTTTTTCTTTTGAGAGTTTGACATCTCTTTGAAGACATGCGTGCCCGCGGGACGACGGGGCTTAAGGATGTTTGGGAGCATCTTCCACCTGTGGTGTGTTGGGTGGTATCCTCTGCGGGTTCTGGGAGGTTGGCGTCTGTGCTGGATGAGACGCCTCATTCGACAACGGTCTTGTGCGCTCTGAGGGGCCTGACTTTGGTTACCCTCTATTTCCCTCTAAATGCATTCTGTCGGTGCTGCCGACAGACTTTTACTGGAGCCACGTATCTCCTTGAGGTATTCTTTAATTTGTGCACTTTCCTTTCATGCATTCGCACTTTCCTCATGCGTCTTTTTTTATTGTGGGTTCTTATCTTTGGTAGACATGGTTATATGAGGTGATTGGGTGTAATAGCCAGCTGATCGCTCTGAAGGATGATACTGTTGGGGACTTCTGTCAGTTGTACTAGTGGTGGAAGGCTAATCGGTAGTCGAAGGGGTCTCTTTCTCTGGAGGCAGTGCGTCGGGTCTTGAATGGCCTAACAAGTGGTAGGGTAAGACTTTTTCCCTTTTAGTCTCGGTCTTTTGCATGTCCTGATTCTGTATTGACTTATGCTTGGTGGGGATTTTTAGGTGACCTTTTACCCTTGGGGAACGGCCATTCAGGACACGGGGTGACTGGGGTGAATGCACGGCTACAGCACTTACTAGTGCATAAGTTTGGCCAATCTTGGTATCTCGGGGAGAGGGTGGTCCGACAAATTTCTGAGGAAGTGGTGGTGCCACCTGCGAGGCCTCCTATGTCTATGAGGTGGGAGCGAATGCTACCAGAGGATGCGAGGATTATGACGATGATCGACGAGTCATACCTGTTGTACATTGATTCGACTGCGCCGTATGATTACATGGACTTTATGACGAGCTGGATGATGGTGCCCAACATATATAACGCCTTGAATTTCCCTCATGCGGGTTTGAGTCAGGTGGTTGGGTCCTCCCACAATGGCGGTGGTCCGTCAATGTCTGCAGCGACGACGACTTTGGAGGTTCCATTTGTGTCGTTGCAAACCCCTTCGTACAACATTCGACGGGTTGATAGAGGGATGGTTCTTATGATGCATCGTCCTCATGCGATGGATCTGGAGAAGTTGGGCTTGATAGAGGAGGTCCTTCATCCTACAGTATACCTTTCTATGCTTTTCCTCTTTTTGGTTTCTTTTCTATTTTGATACTGATTCTGCCTTTACTTTCAGTAAGTTCGGATGTCGACCACTTGGCTGAGGGACATCAAAGACTGGATATCTTCGGCGACTGCCCATATTTGGGATGCGGTTCCTATTCCTTCTTGCTTGGTGTCGTATACTTCGTTTGGGGAGGACTATGGCTCGGGTAGTGGTGGTGCATCGTCTCGCCATAGGGGAAAGAGAGCGCATCGCAGGGGTGGAAGCTCTTAGAGAGAGGGGTGAAGGGTAGGTGAGAGAGAGAGAGAGAGAGAATATTGGTTCGGGTTGAGTCCCATTTTTTTTTGCTTTTCTTTATTTCCTGAAAACTTTGATGTAACACAGACAAACATATATATGCAATGCAATGGAGTTTTTTATTATCTTTTGTTAATGATGAATGAATGCATGCGCATGCGCTTTTTACTTTGCTGCTGAGACCGTAAAAAGAGATATTTTTTGGATTTTGATGGAAAGTTTTAGAAAATGAGAGTTTATATAAGGGGGGAGGGGATTTTTGAAATTCTGTTGAGAATATCAATTTATTTTTAATGAGTTTCTGTTTTGACAAAAGAGGAAAATGGAAGATTTCCAAAAATAGGGGGTTATCGATCGGCATGACCCTTGTCCTGCCTATCGGCAAGTCAGTCTAGTCCCATCAATTCAAAGTTTTGATTTGGTACCCTCTTTAGCCTTTTGTACTTTGTGGGGTAGGATTCCCTCTGATTTCTGTAGGGATTATGTCTTTTGTGAGGGTTTTCGAGTATAAAAAAGGGGTAAGGGTGGAGTGTTTTTATCACACCTTCACATTCTTACTTACTTGCCTACTATCTTTTAGTCTTGCAAGACGGCTATCCCTGGTAGCATTGAGTTTGCTAACTACCTCAAAGACCTGGAAGCAATGTGCTCTTATAATGTTGACTACGATGCTTTCAACATGCGTCGAGTCTCTTTATGGCGCAATCGGCCAATAGAATGGAACATGCTGATAGCGGTGGTACAATTTTGGTACCCCGAAGACCATTTATTCCTCTTTGGCTTGGAGGAAGTCTGTCCTACCTACGAGGAATTTTCTACCATGTTGGGGATAAATCCCAGTGTTGTCGCGGCTCTGCCTGAGGTTTCCCTTTCTCCTAGGGATTTATTGGTCGGGCTTATTCGTATTTCGCCTTCGGAGGCTAGACCACTGGTTGCTGGAGGAATGATCTCTCTTTTGGCGGTGTTACAATCCGTGCATTTGCAGGAGGTTGGAAATGGTGGATACACCGGAGCCGTTGTTCTAGGATTGGTTTTAAAATTATTGCTGGTGACTGGGGAACTGTTGGCGGACCGACAACTTGCAGCCATTACTTTATGGATGTCATACTGTCATAATCTTGCGGTGGTGATACTAGAGGAGACTTTAAATGTACTGTATGGTTGGCGAGAAGGTCGTTCTGACCTTCTAAGGGGTAACCCTATGATGATGTTCATGTGGTTATCAGAACGACTTCGCCCGGTGACTCCTCCAGAATATCCTTTTTCGGTTGTACCCAACTTCTTCTCGCTTTATTTCATCAGCGTTGGCTTGGATATTGAAAAGTGAGACTATGTGATAATTGATTTATATTAAATTCGCAAGTTTCCAAGTAACCCTTATTTAATTAGAGTCCCTAAACATGCATCTAAGGTGCGTGTGTCAACCCATAACTAAATAAAGGATGTGACACAAAAATATGCTAAGACACAGATTTCTGGAAAAAACCCCTTTCGGGTAAAACCTTTATTTCGCTATGAATATATATAAATCGCAACTTACAATTACATAGAGAAATATGCAATGGATCAATGCGCAGCTAACCCACAAAGACACGCAGTCTTGAACTCAGCAAGAGAATACACGCAGCACCCTCCAAGGACTCGCAGCCCAAACAACAAAGGAAGAACCGAAGCTCTCCTCAATGACACGCATTCATAACATTTTGTAGAGACTCCCTCAGCAATGACATGTAGCCTTCGGTTGCAAAGATCTCCCCACAAAGGTTGAACAATAGCAAAGCGTATGTTCTAGGGTTCCAAAAGATTCGCAAAAGTAATTGGGATTTTTGTGTGTGAATCAAAAAGATGTTCGGCACATCAAAAAATGAAGTATTTTTGTGTTTGAACTCTTAGAAACGTTTTGTTAAAGACTTGAAAAATACACCACCGAAATAGGTACATATATAGGAAATTTGAGTTGGTGGATAAAACACTCACGAATATGTTAGAAATTATCTAAGGCGGATCGGTCCGTTTTGGAGGCGGATCGGTCCGACTTCGGATCGATTCATTTTTAAAATGGGATTATTCGATTTTCCTGTGATCCGGGGTATACTGGTTCTATGCACATCGAATCGGTCCGGTATAGTGGCGGACCGGTCCGGAGGCGGATCAGTTCGTTTTTAAAAGGGGCGGACTGGTCCAGTTTACCAGAAAATAAAAAATCTTTGAAAAGCCTCATTTTTCTTGAAAAAACTTACTTCTTATTTTAAAATAACATTTCATAAAAAATTTCCCAATACCAAGTTCATTCTCGCAGAGGTTATGATGTTGAAGACGCTTCGATATTCAGATCCGTTAATGTAGATGCGATCTTGAATTTCTTCAACGGTGTAACAGCGTACGACATACAAATTGATAATGGACAAAAAAGTCCTTACAAATCTGCCCCTATGTCTATGCCGGTACATACATAAAAAATATTTGAATTATCAACTAATGACCTATACAAATCTACCCTCCCATGAACCCTAAATATGGAAAGATACAAATGTTTAAATCTTCATCGTTTGTTCTTCAATCTTCAACAATCATCAAAGCTTTTCCCATTAGGGTGTGCAACATATTGATCTTCAATCTTCGTACCTACACACATGAGACAAAGCAAATACCACGTGGCATATCGAGTTTCAAATGAGATAAACATAGATACCAATTTATGATAAACATAGGTTAAATCTCAAAAACTCACCCAAAATTCAAACTCCCCCATAATATGATAATTATTTCTCCTCCTTTTTATGATGTCCCCAAATAGACAAATGAGAAGAATGAATCAACTATGCAAAATCGGAGTGTCACGGTACACAGAAAAAGGCATCAAACAATATGGCAAACGTGTATCTTGCAAATAGATGCAAAAATAATTCACAAACTCTTTTTGATTTTTCATTTTTTCATACAAGAATAAGATACATTTGAAAAAAAATATGCTACAAAAATCACACCATGGATTTAGACTCAAACAACTAAGTCAGGGAAATGGAATGAATGGGTGTGAACACATTCGATAGGTAAATCAACTCAATCAATCATATGTGCACGATGCATATGTGTACCCCTAACGAATGAGTATAAAAAGTATCCTTAGGTGAAAAATTTGTTGAATTTAGATGACATTGACTTATGCCAATCAACAAATCAAATTCAAACTGATTTCGACCCCAATATTGTCCAAAACTATTTAGTGCATTTTCAAGAATTTCAAGGACATGCAAACCAGTTTTAATTCTCCAACCAAACTCCCTCATAGATATTTTCTTTTAGAGGTAATCTAAATTCTCAAACTTTGGAGAATTGGTGTAAAAACCTAAATGGCCCATAATTGGCATGAATTTCTTTTTATTTCTTTGAAAAAATTTCGCGCTCTTTTAAACCTCTTTGGACCTTGAATAATAAAACTCCTCCATTTTTTAGGTCCAGATTAAATGCTGGCTTAATATTCGCAAAGGCAAAATGAACCTTTCGCAACCCTTGCCCGTTTTCAAACAAAGCACAAAAACTCACAAAACGGTTCTTATATGAACAATTTCCTTATTAAAATTTATCCGCTTGGTTCGTTTTAAGGACAGGATTGAAGTGAAAACACCCAACCAACATGTGATAAGACAAGCACAATAATCAAACAAATCCATGAATCTGTGCAATAAAGGAAACATGAGTCAAACATGTAGGAAGTAAC
Source organism: Sambucus nigra (assembly GCA_949130495.1). Lineage (NCBI taxonomy): Eukaryota > Viridiplantae > Streptophyta > Magnoliopsida > Dipsacales > Adoxaceae > Sambucus > Sambucus nigra. Next base: position 298,970,386 of record OX422207.1, on the reverse strand, counting down.
ACTTAATTACATCTTAATGACTCCAAGCATTATAAAGCACAAGGATGAATTGACCTATTGTCTCAAAACACTATCAAAATAGTCACATGAAAAAAATGGAATGATGTTGTGACTCGGTCATTCTAAGTGTCCATACATAAACGGTGCAAACAAAATACAAAAGTCTTTTTGGATTTTCTCAAAATTTTATCAAAATAAAATCTTTTTATTTTTTTCAAAATTTTTCAAAAAAAATAAAACATACAAAAATGATACATACTAGAAATAGGCAAACAATGTCATCATGAGAATCATCATATGCTAGTAACCAAGTCAAACCTCAATCATTAGGTGCGGAGGGGTTTTCCAAAGGTGGTGACAACGTATGAAAAACCTCCATCAATTCTTGTGAAGTTTTGACCAAAAACTTAACTTGCTCACCTAAATGTGCAAACTCTCTCATGTAGTCTCCGGGAGCATGTAAAATACCATGTGTGGGTGCATGTGTGTCAGAAACACGTGTAGAAGTAAAACGTGACACATAACCCAACTTAAAGTAAAATTCCCTAAGGTTCCCTTTCCTCTTATAATGTGAGCAAACATAAATAGGCCTAGTAACACCTCTCTCAAAAACTCTAGGACTCACTCTCCTAATAGGAATGGGACGCCTAGGTGGGTTAGGGTGAGACTCACGTGAATCAAACATTAAAGTGGGAACCGGCTCGGGTGCTAATTGGGAAGTATAAGCACCATCATGACTTATTCCTAACTTCTCACCTTTACCCTTATGAACCACCTTTTCAACCTTCTTAGGTGTGTTCACAAAATTGACTTTGACCTCCCTGGCATGTTCGAGATCACTCTCGAGTTGGGATACACCTGTCGTCAGACTAGAAAACGTGTTGGTCAAATCACACTTCTCCTTTCTCAAAACCTCCTTCTCTTTCTCCAAATCTAAAACCCGACGACCTAAATCCCTATTATACTTGTTTGTTTTCAAGGTCTCGGTGTACAAATATCTAAACGCTTTTTGGATCTCACTTTCATCTCCACTCTCACTTTCTCTTTCTCCCTCACTCGAAGAACAAAAATTACTATCATCGCTCTCGTGTGCACTCTCGTGAGACAAACTAGGTGTGCTCACAAGACGAGAAAAATCGATAACCATCCCATGTGCTAAATCTTTATCGGACTCATCTCCCTCATATTTCTCACTATCACTAAGTGTGGCAGGCATGGCTACTTTCTTCCCTTTTTTTCTAAGCCACATAGGACCCTCAAACGACTTATGTCCCTTACCCCCACATTCAAAACAAGTGACGTTATCAAAATCTTCCTCACACTCCTCATCGGAGTGATTCTCTTTTCCCCTCTTACCACTTTCTTTGGCATTTCCTTTTATTTTATTTTTCTCAAAAAAATTCTTTTTATTGGAAGAATTATTTTTGTTCATGTTGAAAAATTTTTTGAAATTTTTTGCAAACAAGGCCATATCATTAAAATCAAAATCTCCCTCAGAATCGGACTCACAAACTTTTTCTTTCTTTTTCTTAAAATGATTCTTTAAAGCAATGCCATTATCCTTAGCCATAATGGTTTTGGGAAACATGTCAATCTCATAGGTTTGAAGATCTCCTACAAGTTCTTCCAACTTAGGTGATTTTAAATTTCCCAAAGAGTTCAAAACAGTGACTTTAGGAATAAAGCGTTTCGGGAGAGATCTCAATCTTTTTAACGACATGCGTGTTATCAACCACCTCACCCAAATTAAAAAATGTGTATGATAGTCTCAAATTGGGCGGCCAAATTTTGTAATTTTGATTCTTTAACCGCATTCGTACCCTCATGTGTCAGTTTCAAAACATCCCAAGCCTCTTTAGACGTGGTGCACATCATAATTCAGAGAAACTCATTAGGAGAGACAGCTCCAGAAATAGCACTCAGACCACGGGAATTAAAATTGGACAATTTATAATCATCTTCATTCCAGGCTGACACTAGTTTTAAAGTGGTGATGCTATTAACAGAGACCGTGGGAGGATTCCAACCATTTTCGCAAAGCAACCAAACACGCTCGTCAATAGATTTTAAAATCGATTTCATACGAGCTTTCCAGTAGGCATAATTAGACCCGTAAAAAATAGGCATCTGATTATATAAGTGCTCCATAGGAAAAATCGCGAATATACACAAACTAGATTTAAAAAAAAATTCGATATCACACAAATTTTGTGAAAAATAGGAATACGCGATAAATTAGCGCAACTGGTTTGATACCAATTTGAAAAGTGCGCCTATGTGATAATTGATTTAAATTAAATTCACAAGTTTCCAAGTAACCCTTATTTAATTAGAGTCCCTAAACATGCATCTAAGGTGCGTGTGTCAACCTATAAATAAATAAAGCATGTGACACAAAAATATGTTGAGACACAGATTTCCGAAAAAAACCTATCGGTTAAAACCTTTATTTCACTATGAATATATATAAATCGCAACTTACAATTACATAGATAAATCTGCAATGGATCAACACGCAGCCAACCCACAAAGACACGCAGTCTTGAACTCAGCAAGAGAATACACGCAGCACCCTCTAAGGACTCACAGCCCAAACAACAAAGGAAGAACTGCAGCTCTCCTCAATGACACGTAGCCATAACACTTTGTAGAGACTCCCTCAGTAATGAAATATCTCCCCACAAAGGTTGAACAATAGCAAAGCTTGTGTTCTAGGGTTCCAAAAGATTCACAAAAGTAATTGGGATTTTTGTGTGTGAATCAAAAAGATGTTTGGCATATCAAAAAACGAAGTCTTGTTGTGTTTGAACTCTTAGAAACGCTTTCTCAAAGACTTGAAAAATACACCACCGAAATAGGTATATATATAGGAAATTTGAGTTGGTGGATAAAACACTCACAGATTTGTTCGAAATTATCCAAGGCCGATCGGTCCATTTCGGAGGCGAATCAGTCCGACCTCGGATCAATTCGTTTTTAAAATGGGCTTCTTCGATTTGCCTGCGATCTGGGGTATACTGGTTCTATGCATAGAGAATCCGTCCGGTATAGAAGCGGACCAGTCCAGAGGTGGATCAGTTTGTTTTTAAAAGGGGCGGACCGGTCCGGTTTACCAGAAAATAAAAAATCTTTTAAAAGCCTCATTTTTCTTGAAAAAACTTACTTCTTATTTTTTTTTAAAAACATTTCATAAAAAATTTCCCAATACTAAGTATAAAACTTTAAGGGACTTAAAAACAAAACTTTACCAAGTTCATTCTCGCAGAGGTTATGATGTTGAAGACGCTTTGATATTCGGATCCGTTGATGTAGATGCGATATTGAATTTCTTCAACAGTGTAACGACATACGACATTCAAATTGATAATGGACAAAAAAGTCCTTACTGATATTGAGAGCTGGGAGAACTGGTTTGTGGAGCACGGGGCTCTAAATCTATGCTAGTTAGTGCCTTGTGGGGACAATTTTTTCCTATTCTGGAGTTGGGAGAATACCCGTATGTTTGGCTAGCTGGCCTCTGAAAGACCTCTTTCTATTTCCCTTGGCATTTTCTGCTCCAATTTGGCTGGGAGAAGGCCGTGCCACCTCGGACACTACATTTCTTTTCGATAGAAGATTTGGCTGAGCGTCTGCGCATGTAGCTTGGCTCGTTGTGGGAGAGTCGGTGTCCGTCGACCCGTCCCTCTCAATCTATTGGGAGAGTGTGGCACATCCCCGGGGATTATATGAAGTGGTTGTGGAGAAGAGTTGTTAGCAATATTTTGGTAGTGGAGACTAGAAAACGATGGCTTTCCTTATCTGATACCATGGAAGGAGGGGTTGTGGTTTTTTCGAGGCTGGTTCGAGCCTATCTGTCCATGGAGCGTCTACGGCATTCTGTTCAGGTAGGGGAAGTTGGGGAACCCAGGATATAGATGATGATGATGGAGCGGGCTCCTCTGGTAGTTGTGGATGGACTCCTGGAGAGTTTATTTTGTAATGGGAAATAAATGTGTGGATTTTATTTGGCTTTTTAGGAAGGTAGGGGGAAGGGAGTTATCCGTTCCTTTTCTTATGTAATTGTACCGTTGTTTCTTATTAGTGAAATAAACAAGTTTTTGATCATCCAGCTGTGCCTTTTGATGACTTTCATATTTTTTGAATTATCTATACCGATCACTAAGGCATACATAATCCTTTTGTTCAAGTATATATTAGAATGAACTATCGTTCTCGGAGATAAGAAAAGAATAGTTTTTTTGTGAGAAAGAAAGGGTCATGCTCATATAAGATGTATGAGCTGCCTACGTACCTCTAGAGTTTTAAAAATTTTAAATTTGTTTGAAAATGATTTTTTTTACAGAGGATAAGGCCCACGTAGTTCTGGGTAAAGGGAAATGAAGATATTTTTTTAATAGAAGGGAGATGAGAAGAGTCATAGCACGTCGAGATTTTGATCTAGGGGTAAAATTTCTTAAGACGGTTCTGGTTGACTGGACGAGATATCTCCTCCCCATCTAAGTCAGTGAGCATGGAGGCACCGTCGGACAATATCTTCTTGACAATGTATGGGCCGCTCCAATTGGGCTTGAATTTCCCTCTGGGGTCCCAGATGATCTCTACTATTTCTTTGAGGGATAAATCACCCTCTCGAACACCGCATTCCTTGATTCTCTTATTGAATGAACGCGCTATTTGATGATGGTACCCTTGTATGTGGTATAGATATTTCAATCTCCTTTCATCTAGGAGGGTCAGCTCATCAAGACGGCTTTGGCACCAGTCTTCTTCGCTTATTTTGCTTTCAAGCATGACGCGTAGCGAGGGTATTTCCAGCTCCATGGGTAGGACTACTTCCATGCTGTAGACTAGAGAGTAAAAGGCAGCCACAATAGAGGTTCGAATTGAGGTTCGGTATCCCAGAGGGTGTATGGGACCCGGTCGGCCCAGTCTCAATAACTTTTGGTCATCTTACTGATGATGGTTTTGAGGTTCTTATTGGCGTCTTTGACTGCACCATTTATCTGATGTCAGTAGGGAGAAGATTTCTATCTCTGAATCCCATATTCGTTGACCACTTCTATGACTTCTGCCTCAAAATACAACTCGTTATCTGACACTAACTCGTGCGGGACCCTATATCAGCAAATGATGTTTTTCTTGATGAATTTGGCCACTTTCTTGGCATTCAGGACTGCGTATGACTCAACTTCGACCCATTTGGTGAAGTAATCAATGGCGACCAGGATGAACTCATGCCCGTTAGAGGCCTTGGGTGTAACCTTTCCTATAATGTCGATGCCCCAGGTGGAGAACGGCCAAGGAAAGGTCATGTTGTATAATTCTCACAAAGGCAAATGCTGAAGGTTGGAGAACTGTTAACATTTGAGGCATCTCTAGACATAGGCGGTGCAATCATGGGTCATGGTTGTCTAGTAGTAGCCTTGTCGGGTGATCTTCTTGGCAAGCATATGACCTTTCATGTGGGGTCCGCATTCCCCACCGTGGATCTTCTGCATTATCTTTTCAATATCATCCCCTGCGATACAGTACATATGAGTTCCATCGAAGTTTCTCTTAAATAGTGCTTTATGACATATAATGTATTGGGTGGCAGTCTTCGGAGGGTTGCTCGGTCTTTATTATTGGAACCCTCGGGATACCTACCATGCTTGAGGAGGCACCATATATCATAGTACTAATAATTGTCTATTTGTGGATCTTCTGTGGAGATAAGATGAATGTGATAGCAATAGGTTGGTTTGTCATGCTTTTGAATTTGGAAAGGGGTCATTGTTATTCCTTCGGGCATGTTGACCATGGAGGCCAAGGTAGCAAGGGAATCGGCTAGGTTATTCTTTGCTTGAGGTAGGTAATGGAAGGTGATATCTTGGAATTGAAGGTTAGCTCTTCTAAGTGGGCATGGAAGGGTTGGAGCTTCTCGTCCTTGACTATCCACTTTCTGAGCACTTGATCGATAATGAGGGAGGAATCCCCGTAAACATCTAGGCATTGAATACTTTTCTTAAGAGCAACCATGAGGCCTACCGTGCATTCCTCGTATTCAGTCATGTTATTGGTACAGGGGAAATCTAGCTTGATGGCGATGGGAGTGTGGGAGTCATCTGGGTCGATCAGAAGTATTCGAATGCCATATCCCTTTTTGTTGGCAGTGCCATCAAAGAATATTTGTCATCAGAGATTGTCCTAGGCAGTGCAGAGGATGCTTTCAGCTGGGAATTCGGAGATCCATACATCGGCTTCATCCATAGGGTAATCAGTGAGGTAGTCAGAAATGGCTCTTCCTTCCATATCTTTCTGCGTGACGTACACGATATTGAATTTAGCTAGGAGCATCAACCATTAGGACATTCGACGGGATAAGGAAGGTTTCTCGAGCAGGTATTTGATGGGGTATATTTGGGATAAAAGTTTGAGGGGGAAGGTGAGAATGTAGTGCCGTAACTTTTGGATGACCCAGATAAGCACGGCACATGCCTTTTTCAAAGCAGTGTAGTTGACCTCGTACCTGGCCAATTTGTTATTGGCATAATATATGGCTCTTTATTTACAGGAATCTTCAAGGTATTGGGCTAGCAAAGCCCCAGTTGCAGTGTCGGTTATGGTTAGTTATAGGAGCAAAGGGAGACCAGGCCGTGGTGGCATGAGTACTAGGGGTTAGGTCAGATATTGCTTGATTCGATCGAAATCTTCTTGGTAGGCCTCGTTCCAAACCTTGGTTTAATCCTTTCGGAGTAGTTTAAAAATAGGTTCATAGATGGAAGTTAACTAGCTGATGAACCGGTTGATGTATTGTAATTTCCCAAGGAATCCTCGGACTTCTTTCTCTATTAGGGAGGTGGCATCTCAAGCATGGATTTCAGGTTGACGGTATCTACTTCTATCCCTTTGTCACTAACCATGAATCCCAAGAGTTTTCCCTTTGTAATGCCAAAGACGCATTTCTACGGATTGAGTCTCATTTGATACTGTCGCAGTCGTTCGAAGAACTTTTGGAGAGAGGGAACATGATCTTCTCTAGTTTTGGATCTGATAATCATATCATCCACATAGACCTCAACCTCCTTGTGAATTAGATCATGCAGAATGGTTATGGAAGCCCTATGGTAGGTAGCCCCAGTGTTCTTGAGACTAAATGGCATGACAGTGTAGCAAAAGGTTCCCCATGGGGTGATAAATGAGGGTTTTTTCTTGGTGATTTGGGTGAATTTTGATTTAGTTATATCCGGTAAACCCGTCGACGAATGACTTAAGAGCATGACTGGATGTGTTGTCCATGATCATGTCGATATTGGGTAGCGGGCAATCATCCTTTAGAGAGGATTTGTTCAAGTCCCGGTAGTCTACACACATCTGAACCTTCCCTCCTGATTTTGGTACAAGAACTATGTTAGCTAGACACGTGGGATATTTGATCACATGAATGAAGCCTACATTCAACCGTTTGACCACCTCTTCTTTGACCTTGAGCGACCATTCGGTGTAGAGTTTTCTCAACTTTTGTTTAACCGGCTTGGTATCTGAAAGAGTGGGAATCTCATGCTGAGCAATTTCAGGATCAATATCAGGCATATTGTCGTAGGACCATACAAAGACATCCACATATTCCTTTAGCAATTCTTCGAGTTGTGCATGCTCAAGCTTGTCAAGGGTAGCTCCTATCATAATCTTGCATTGTTGGCTACTAGAATCGAGGTTAACAACAACAGTCTCTTCTTCATTAACTTGAACACGGTTATGTTGTTTATTATTAACCTTATTTAGATCAGTTAAGAATTATTCATTTGCAAAATCATCATCATCAAAAGTTTGATTAGAATCCAAGCAGTTAATGTAAGGCACAACAAGATAATCAAAATCTTCGTTTATTTCATTAATAGGAAAAACATCATTGAGAACCTCATCAAAGGAGGACTCGATTACATTTGAGCAAGGATAGACAATAGAAGAGGAAATAGGGTAAACATTGGGATTAGGTGGGATTTAAACAGGTAAAACTGGCATATCATGCAAATTAAGGAGAGGTGTACAATATCTTTAATCATGTGGGATGAATCCAGTGATGTAATGCCTGAATGAACCATGCAGAGTGTCAGCCCCAGTGTCTGTAAATTAAATGAGTCCTCAGAGTCACCTTCCTCAGAATCTTCGATATCTTTGATGAGTGGTTGTACATGGTGTTGGGGACTTTTGGCCCATGGGTAGCTGTCTTAAAAAATGATATCCATTTCGGGTTTCATTTTCTTATTTGTATGGTTATACCATGGTTCTGGAAAGCCGTAAAAGGGGAAGTCTTCACCCTCTTTGATAAATCATCCATTCAAGGAGTCACCTGGGATAGTCTGGATGTAGTCCAGACTCCTCTTTGGTCGAGATTGTAGGATCATTTTGAGCTCTTGTTCTGATGGTTGATACCCCGAACCACAAGAAGGGAAAGCTTTCTTTAGTTCAATAGGCTCAAGTATCCCTTGATGTCTTTGTCCTAGCCCCATTTCGGGCATGAAGTGCATATTTCTGAATATCTCAATCACATTGGCATTTCCATGAGGGTTGTATTCTGGACAAACCCTTTCTTTGAAGTCGTCCCCTGTCGGGAGTATAATTGATTCAACTCAGAATGCTGATAGCAGCATATCATTTTACCCATTCTGTATCTCAAGGATTGGATGCTAGTACTTTCTCCCTCGACATTATCGTCGTCGCCCAAAATAGTGATGACTCATCCGTTGGAAAAGAACTTCAATTTTGGATGGAGCGAGGAAGACACACCCTTGATACTGTGGAGCCAAGGTCGTCCTAGCGACAAGTTAAAACAATATGGGATGTCAATAACTTGAAATTCGACGATAGGGTTTGACGCGACTAAGAATTTGTCTCAAAAGTGCATTTTACTCTAGGCTCAAGTGCAAGCCTGTCGCTCAAGTAGTAACCCGGTAAGTCGGGATCGTATCCACGGGGATCGAGATTGCCAAATAGTAATAAGAAAAATTATTAAATCTTGAAATGATTTCTTAAAAGAAACAAAAAGATGATTAATGATTGGGAAAATTTCTAGTGAAATAAAAATTTACTTAAGAAAAACAAACTGAAAATTGCAAAAAAAATTTAGATCTGACAAATGGGAGAAAATAGGGTAGGGTACAACCCTCAATCCTTAACAAATTACCGTATAGAATACTGGAATTGTAAATTAAAATTATTGACTAGATCCGGTCTTTATAAATTCTAAGCATTACATATATGAGGGATCTAGCCCGCATCATATGAAATCAAAGATATATATAAAGCGGTGAATGATAAATTATACTCGCAAAGCGTTCTTAAACATATCAAGTACCTAGGGCAAGAGAGATTAAAAGATTGACAATGTTTGTATGAGTTTCTTTCACGATTAAATCAATATTTTAATTTAACCTCTATTTTCTACATAAATAATTTGCCTTGGATTGAGTTCATGTACCCCAACCCTTGGGAATTTAGCTACTCATGATTTGGTTCAAGAATAAATTCACATATAAAATTATGGATCTACAAGACATTGTAAATAATTTGCAAATAATAAAACTAGAGAATGGAAAGATTTTACTTGAATTCAGCAACAAAAACGGAATTGGAATTCACAATTTCTTACAAACTAGGGTTCATGAAAACTCTTGAAGGAATATAAAATTTTCTCTCAAAATCTAACCCTAAAATTCCACCTCTAATTCTCTCTAGAACTCTCAACCTCGCACCCCCCCCCCCCCCCCCCAAATGATGTAGGGCATGGGCTTATATAGCACAAAGTACCGAAATTGACAGCTCAATTTTCTTGTGACACAAGTTTCACCATCTAGCACGCCAAAAATCTGCATAATTAATATCAGGATTTCACATGACCGGATCGATCCGATATCCACCAGATCGGTTCTTTTATTTCTACCGGATCGGTCCGATCCTAGTCGGATCGGTTCTTTTTCCATTTCCATCGGTTTGCTATCCATCCGGGGTATACTGGACTCGGTCAATTCGGATCGGTCCAGTTTCCATCGGATCGGTTCGATTTTCTTCTACTTTGACTTTTTCCTTGCAACTTTGACTAGCCATATCTTTTGATCTAGAACTCCGATTTGGGTGCCGTTTCTTCCTATGCTCTTGTGAACTCATGCTCTTCAACTTCACTTTTTGTGTCGCCATCGATTTTTGAGTGTAACTTTACTCTTTTGCCCTTTAACTTTTCTTCTGATTTTCTTCTTTTCCTTTCCTGCATTCCATTCCCGAAAACTTCATCACAATTACACAAAAACTAGGGAATATTGTTAAAAATAGACAATAGAGTGATATGGACTAAAAATGATTCAATTACCTTGTTCTAGATATTAAAATCACCAAATTAAGGGGCTAAATTCAGAAGAATTTACGCTTGGTCAAATCCCCCTAACTTAGGACTTTGCACGTTCCGGGCAATGTAACTGAATCTAACCAAAATTCTACTCTTGAAAATTCCTTTTTTAAAATAAAATTCCACTTTCGCAGGCATGCGATTGTATTTAGCGTATGCAACAAGCCTTTAAACCTCTAAGTTACCCTAGTAGGACAAGTTTTGTCTCGTGAGGGTTTGCAGTGAATTTACCCACAAAATTCTTTATTGACTCAAATAAATATCAAAATACTTAAAAATTGTACAATTTAAACTTTTCGAAAAAAAATAATCACCATCAACTCATATTCAACTGTCTCAAACCATAGTGTGTGTGTGTGCAAAGCCAAAAATTAAACCTCAAATTTCCACCGATTGAGCATTACGTTACTTTCCGAAAATTCGTTTTGATTCAAATTCTTACGGATTGCACTCACAAACGAATTACTCGGATTGTGGTTGTTTTCTCTCGGTATGCATGATATAAAGATTAAATATAATGGACACAAATTCATGCATACAAAATTAAAAAGAAGGAAATATATGGTGAAAATATCTCATCATCGGAATACGGTTATAAGGAAATGGGAACATCACTTCTATTTCACACCATTTAATCTCTCATTTTATCTTTTCATGTCTTAGCTCTCCACGCGGTATTCAATTTCGCAATTTGGACTCGGTTAGGACTTTTCTTGGGGTTAAGGTGTAACGGGGAAAAAAATGGAAATGGTAGGGAATGTTGGAATTGGAAAATGTCCTTATGATGCCCATTAGTTCTTTTTCCGGGCATTTGCTCATTTTTCTCTTTCTTTTTCTATTTTCATTTTTTCTTTTTTCTTTTTTTTTTCTTGCTATTTTTTTTTAGCCTATCTATTTTTTTTTGCCCCTTTTTGTTGCACTTTTCGGACTTAATGAATATTCCATTTTCGCAATTCCAGGCTATTTGGTTTTTTGGGTTATCAACCGAAGGGAAATATTATATTAGGCTCAAAGTGGGTTACAAAGGGATAATTTTGTTTTTCACAACTTTTTATGGCTAATATTTTTGGGTTAAACAAACGAGGGCCTACTTCATTGTCCAAATTGCTAATCACATTACCATATGCATCTCGAGATTAATTAAGTTTAGAGACATATTTAGCACGAATTTCGAGACAACATTTCACACATTTCCCATAACCGATCAAAACAAAGGATTGAGATCATCAACGACTTATTAAAACGCTGAAAAGAACTTTGAGTTAATTATAAACTCAGATTGATTTAAAAACTCAAAAAGATCGATAGGCTCGAAATCTCACCGGGTACGATCAATCTCCACACTTATTCGTTAAGTCGTCAATTTTCTTTCAATTTCCATCTTCGGTCAATTTTGGCTTAGTGCATTATGATTTAACAATTTGAGATTTCAAACAGAATAAAGATGAAATTTTTGAAAAATTTCAATTTCAATTTTTATTTATTTTAAAGAAAAATATTTTTGGTTTTTTCAAAATTTTCAATTTTTTTTAATGGATACACATATATATGAATACAAGCGAAGTTTTATGAATACGCACCTGTCATCCCCCCTAACTCAAGTATTTGCATTGTCCTCAATCAAATGGATAAGAGAAATAAGGAAGACAACAAGAATAGTGCGATAAATAAAACAAGCAAATATCATATTAAAACTGTATATTACAAACAAACTGTAGAAACAACTGTGTAAGCAAAAAGAAAAAGAAAAACAAACAAACATAGTTATAAAAATCCTAAAGGGGAGAGGGGCATCCTAAGGGGCGGGTGGGCGAGGGGAAGGACTGGGAGCAGCAGGATCATAAGGATTGTAATAGTAAGGAGGAAGAGGGGCCTCGGGTCCCAACTGAAGACGGTACAAGTCGGCCTGCATACGCAGGACCAAACTCATGTCCCTCTCGTAAGAGGACACATACTCGTCAAAACGCGTTTCAAGGGAGGGAACGCGCTCAGTCAAGCCCGTACCAACCGGAACATAATCCGGATCAGCGGTTTCATCATATTCTTCCTCCTCCCCTTATGCCATCTCAACATCCTCATCAGCAACGTCCTCCTCCTCATCGAACTCCGCGTCACTCGAATCTTCACCACGCCTTGCACGGACTAGCTGAATTTTCCTTTCACTATGAGTGCGGGATTCTTGTCCTAAAGGCTTAGGCAAGATGATAAGATCTTGAGGTGGTGCTATCCCAGCATCCCGAAGCATGAAGGTAATGAGGCGACCATAAGGAAGAGGGGCGCGGCCCTTTTTATTATAGGCCACAAAAAGGATATTGGTGTAAAATGTCCGGGCTAAGTTGATCATAGTTGCTTGACGCGGGCACATTGCTGAATCATTGGAGGTTTGAAAAATATTGTCACAAACGATATGAAAGGTGAACCGTGCCTTGTCGGATAAGCGACCGACGGGAAATATCTCGGTATTCCAAACCGTACTGGGCTTGATCCTCGAGATACAAACTTCTTTGGTGAGAACGGGTTTGGGACCCGGATAGTCAAACTGGGCCGGAGTGATCACACCATAAGACTCGAGTTTCCATGCCACAAGGTCAAGTGATAATGGAATAGGGATGGAATCCACAAAGTCTTGGGATTCAAATTCAGCGGTACGGACAAGAGATCCGTAGAACTGACGCACTTCATTCTCCCAAACTACCTCATAGGGTTCGTTGAAGAAACGGCACCAGCCCGGTGACATGAAAAGGGTTGTGACAGAATTGGGCATTTGGTCCCACAACACTTGACGTTCGATACGAATTTTTTGGGTAGGGCTGAAAAACCTACGGCACCAATTTGCTTCACGGCGTGAACGGTACTCTACATTTCTATCGGGAAGGACTTCAATGGAGGTATATTTCTGGGGAGCAGCCATGGATAGGGAGTATTGAGATAGTAATGGAGATAGAAGAGAGAAGATAGTTGTAGGTGTGAAGAAAATGAGTAGGGGGATGGATGTATTTATAGGAAGGGATTGGGAAATTGGAGGGAATGAAAGGGTGGGAAAGGGGGACAAATTTTTTAAGAAAGGAATGGATTGGGGGAAGTGAAAAGGTGTGGATTGAAGAGGTGGATTGAAAAGGTGTGACCCTTGGGAATTGAACTTCTGCAAAAAATCGGACCGATCCGATTTTGGGATCAGACCGATCCGGTTTTGGGACCGGACCGATCCGCCTTAACCGGATCGGTTCTTTTAATATCAGATCGGACCGATCCGGTCTACTGATTTTTCTGAATTCTTCCTCTCTCTTCTTTTCACCATAAATGCTCCTATTCTCCATTCCAAACATGAGTTTTCAACCGCTCACACTTCAAACTATCCTCAATGCTCATCGAAAACGAAACACCCCTCACCCGTCGGATTCTCAACCCCGGGACTGACTCAAACCTACGACTCCTAATTCCTAAGACTCATATGTACAGCAATCACCCCATACATGTCGGGGGTGCGACGACCTCACCTCACTTTATTCAGTCAATCCCCATAAATGGGGTCCGACAGCCAGATTGTGTCGGCTTCTTTGACAATTGCTTCCAAATAGGGCTTGAGACGATGCCCATTAACTTTAAATGTGTTTCCCCCTTTCTCATCTATGAGTTCAACAGCTCCATGGGGAAATACCTCTTTCACAATGAATGGACCTGACCATCTTGACCGCAATTTTCTGGGAAACAAGTGCAACCTCGAGTTGTAGAGAAGTACTTTTTGTCCCGAATGAAACTCTTTCTTACGAATGATTTCGTCATGAGCTCGTATCATTCGGTCCTTGGATATTTTAGCACTTTCATAAGCATCATTGCGTATTTCTTCCAACTCATTCAACTGAAGTTTCCTTGTTTCACCGGCTTTATCCATATTGAAGTTCACCCTTTTGATAGCCCAATACGCTTTGTGTTCGATCTCAACCGGAAGATGACAAGGTTTGCCATACACAAATCGAAATGGGGACATCCCAAGGGGATTCCTATATGCGGTTCTATAAGCCCAGAGCGCATCATTTAATCTGAGAGACCAATCTTTCCAATTAGGATCGACTGTCTTTTCCAAGATGTTTTTGATTTCCCGATTAGCGAGCTCGGCTTGGCCATTCGATTGGGGGTGATAAGTTGTTCCAACTTTATGGACAATGCCATACTTTTGCATTAGTTTCTCCATAGGCCTATTGCAAAAATGAGTTCCATTATCACTGATTATGGCCTTAGGCATACCAAAACGAGAAAGTATATTTTCTTGAATGAATTTTATCACCACTTTGCTGTCATTCGTCCTTGCAGCTATCGCCTCGACCCATTTGGAGACGTAATCTACAGCAACGAGGATGTATAGAAAACCAAAAGAAGGTGGAAATGGGCCCATGAAATCAATACCCCAACAATAAAACAACTCCAATACTAGAATTGGGGTTAATGGCATCATGTCACAGCGAGTAATAGCTCCCATTCTTTGGCATCTATCGCATGATTTATAAAAAGCATTCACATCCCGGAAGATTGAGGGCCAATAAAGACCACTTTGAAGGATTTTCGCAACAGTTTTATTTTTAGAAAAATGACCTCCACATGCTTCCGAATGACAGAATCGAATTACCCCTTGGATTTCTTCATCGGGTACACATCTCCGGATGATTTGATCAGCACAATACTTAAACAAATATGGATCATCATAAAAGAACATGCGTGACCATGTAATGAACTTTCTTCTCTCTTGCGGATTCCAATTAGATGGAATAACTCCAGTGACAAGGTAATTGACTATATCCGCAAACCAAGGGAGAGAAGAAGTAGCAAATAAATTTTCATCCGAAAAATACTCATCTATGGGAATGGGATCAATAGGTACGTCGGATGAGAGGCGTGATAAATGGTCAGCGACGACGTTTTCTACTCCTTTCTTATCTTGAATCGAGAGATTAAACTCTTGTAAGAGTAGGATCCAACTGATTAGACGGGGTTTGGCATCTTTTTTGCTCAAGAGATATTTAAGTGCCGAATGATCAGTGAAGCAAATGATAGGCGACCCAACAATGTAAGAGCGAAATTTGTCGAGAGCAAAAATGACTGCTAGTAACTCTTTATCTGTAGTAGAGTAGTTAAGCTGAGGGCCAGATAATGTTCTGATAGCATAGTAAATAACATGAGCTTTCTTGTCTTTCCTCTGTCCAAGAACAGCCCTAATTGCATAATCACTTGCATCACACATAAGCTCAAATGGTAGTGACCAATCCGGAGCTTGCATGATAGGTGCGAAAATAAGCATGCTTTTAAGTTAATCAAAAGCTTCTTAACATGCTTTATTCCACTCAAATGGAGTGTCTTTCATAAGAAGATTACTCAAAGGTCTAGCAATGGCACTAAAGTCTTTGATAAACCTCCTATAAAATCCAGCATGGCCTAGAAAGGACCTCACATCTTTAAGTGATTTTGGCGGGGGTAACTCAGCTATTACTTCAATTTTTGATCGATCAACTTCAATTCCTCTAGATGAGACTATGTGGCCTAAAACTACGCCCTCGGTAACCATAAAATGGCATTTTTCCCAATTGAGGACTAAGTCTTTTTCCACACATCGGAATAGAGCTCTTTCAAGATTAGCTAAACATTGGTCAAAAGATGGACCGAAAACGCTGAAATCGTCCATGAACACCTCAAAACCTTTTTCAATCATGTCGCTAAAGAGACTTAACATGCATCTTTAAAAAGTTGCTGGCGCATTACATAACCCAAATGGCATACGTTTATAGGAAAACGTACCAAACGGACATGTAAAAGTCGTCTTTTCTTGATCAAGTACATCCAATTCAATCTGATTATATCCGGAATACCCATCTAGGAAACAATAGTAAGGATGGCCCACCACTCGTTCAATCAGTTGATTGATGAACGGTAAGGGAAAATGATCTTTTCGAGTTCCGTCTTTGAGCTTTCGGTAGTCAATGCAAACACGCCACCCGGTGGTGGTGCGTTGAGGTATTAATTCTCCCTTAGCATTTTCAACCACGGTCATTCCTGATTTTTTTGGATCGACTTGAATTGGGCTCACCCATTTACTATTCAAAATGGGATAGATAATCCCAGCATCTAGCAATTTGATGATTTCCGCTCGTACTACATCTTTCATGGTTGGGGTTTAATCGCCTTTGCATCTCATACGAGGGCTTCACTTCTTCCTCAAGATGGATTTTATGGGTACAAATCAATGGACTTATACCTTTCAAATCTGCTATAGTCCAACCAAAAGAACTTCTATGCTTTTGCAACACATCCAAAAACATACCCTCTTGCCCTTTTTCTAGACGGGAAGACACAACAATAGGAAATGTATCATTTTCTCCTAGAAAGGCATATTTGACATGGGAGGGTAGTTTCTTCAACTCAAGACTAGGAAATCTATTTTCAGAGGGAATCATGGTTGTCTCCCTCGGAGGTAATTCTTCATACCTAGAAATCCAGTCAACATCTCTTAAAATCTCAAAACTCTCTTCCTCTTGTAACCAAATTTCCAACTCCTCCACCTCACGCTCAAACTCAGTATAAGAATCTTTTTCTCCCCACTTTGCACTAAACACACTTCCAATGCATCTCCTCCTATAATTTTCTCAATGTTCTCATCCACCGCTTCTTCAATAAGATCAACCTCAAGAATCTCATCCTCATCACCCATTTGATTAGCGACATTCAAAATATTGGTCTCGAGAGTCATGTTTCCAAAAGTGAGTTGCATTTGGCCATTCCGTGTATTGATCAAAGCATTAGCAGTAGCTAAGAATGGATGGCCCAAGATTATTGGAACATGATTTCTCGTATGTGGAACAGGATCAGTGTCCCAAATGACAAAATCAACAGGAAAGTATAACGTGTCTGATTGAACTATCACGTCTTCTACAACCCCACGAGGCACTTTCACTGTTCGATCAGCTAACTGTAGAGTGATTTGGGTAGGCTTTAAATCACCTAAATCAAGCTGCTTATACATGGAGTATGGAATGATGTTTACACTCGCACCTAAATCCAACAATGCTTTTTCCACTCTTTTTTCTCCTATGACGCACGAAATTGTAGGTGCACCTGGATCCTTGAATTTTGGTGGAAGATCATTGAGAAGGACCGAGCTCACATTTTGTGCCAAAAAAACATTCTTCTTCACCTTAAGTAGTCGTTTGACAGTTAAAATATCTTTGATAACCTTAGCATATGATGGAATTTGTTGAATAGCATCAAGAAACGACAAGTTCAATTTTACTTGCTTCAACACATCCAACACCTCGGTACGCGAAGCCCTTTTTTGGGTGGCTCCAAGCGTTGAGGAAATGGAGTAGCAGTAGGCAACTTGACTTCAATTTCAGGTTCAACTTCCTCATCTTTCAATTCCTTTTCTAAGGGAGGTTATGCAGACTCGGAAGTTTCAGATTCCTTAGAAATTTCGGGTTCAACTCCATCATCGTTCACCTATGGAAGTTTTGGTGATAGATCAATTACGCGGCCACTATGAAGAGTAGTAATAGCTTGACATTGTTATTGCAAATCCGATGATGTGGAGCCAACCGTGGGTTGACCTTGAAGAGGAGGTCTTTGGCCTTGGGCTGGAAGTTTACCCTTCTCTTGAGTATTCACTGCAGACTGCAACCTAGAGATGCTAGTATGAATTTTAGTGAACATTCGATCATATTTAGCATTGCTCTCTTTTTGAGATTGGATGAATTTATTGAGATTATCTTCAAGAGATATCCTAGGTGGATCTACATACGGACCAGGAGGTGGTACCTGCATAAGATTTGGCATTGGAGGAGCCACTTGCTGAAATTGAGGAGGTGGTGGTAGAGTCATATGTGGGTTAGGAACCATCCCACCTTGGGGTTGTCCATAATTGAACCCAGGATTCCTCCACGATTGATTATAGGCATTCCCTTGCTGTGCATTATAATTTCCTCGAAAACCCCCTATTGCCTCAACCTGTTCAGTGTACATTGCCTTTTATGCAGGAATGGTAGGACATCCTTTGGTAGAATGACCCGCATTACAAATGGCACACACTTTCTCCTTTCTGGCTTGTACGGGTCCAGACACATCTCTCAATCGCACTTCAAGCATATCTCTGAAATTCTTCTCCAATTGGTCAAATTTTCGATCCAACAAAGTGTCCTTGTCCAAGTGATAAATACCGGACGCAGCAGGCAAGTTGGACACTTGTCGATTTCTATTTTGACTATTGGGATTAGAAATATCCCATGCTTGGGTAGTCTCTGCCACATATTTCAAATGAGCCTCAGCATCGCTCGAATCTAACTCCCAAAAAGCTCTTTCACACATGGTTTGAACAAGTTGTTTAGACGCCAAAGTAAGGCCTTGATGGAAAAATGAAATCAAATGATGTTTTTCAAAACCATGATGTGGGCATGCACTAACTAACTCCTGAAATCTCTCCCAACATTTATCAAAAGCCTCATTCTCATTTTGACGAAAAGCTCGAATTTGGGCTTTAACAGAATTGGTTTTGTGTTGTGGAAAAAAATTTGATAAAAACTTGGCTTGCATAACCAAGTTTTAGCTTTATCCTTTAAGGAAAAAGGGAAGAGCTTCAACCGGATTACATCTTGTGGACAATCTTGGTCACCAAACGTCTCACATGTATCTTCGAATTCTCGAATATGGAGATATGGTTTTTCAGAATCCATCCCATGAAATGTAGGAAGAATTTGGATCATACCATTATGAAAGTGGAACTGACTGGTATTATACGGGAGTAAAATGCAACCAGGGGCAACAGTTCGCTCCGGAAATAACAAATCTTTCATGGGAAGATATGGTATCTCATCCTCTCCAGCACCAACACTACCTTGCACAGACATATTACTACCGAAAGATTCAGAAGTCTCACTCAGTGTTTGACTCAATGAACGACTTGTGATGGAATTATTAGGCGAAGGGGGTGGAACCCAAAAATGAGGAGACTCAGAATTTTCAGAACTTGCTTCGGCAATAGGATTTTCGTGAACATGGGTGGGAGATGAATTCTGCATATGAGCACATAAAAGATGAGAATTTTTTTTTCGAAATCACTTGTAGATAAAAATAACTTTCTTAAAAATTTAACAATTTCGGATCGCCGGCAACGGCACCAAAAACTTGACGCGACTAAGAATTTGTCTCAAAATTGCGTTTTACTCTAGGCTCAAGTGCAAGCCTGTCGCTCAAGTAGTAACCCGGTAAGTCGGGATCGTATCCACAGGGATCGAGATTGCCAAATAGTAATAAGAAAAATTATTAAATCCTGAAATGGTTTCTTTAAAGAAACAAAAAGATGATTAATGATTGGGAAAATTTCTAGTGAAATAAAAATTTACTTAAGAAAAACAAACTGAAAATTGCAAAAAAAAATTTAGATCTGACAAATGGGAGAAAATAGGGTAGGGTACAACCCCTCAATCCTTAACAAATTACCATATAGAATACTAGAATTGTAAATTAAAATTATTGACTAGATCCGGTCTTTATAAATTCTAAGCATTACATATATGAGGGATCTAGCCCGCGTCATATGAAATCAAAGATAGATATAAAGCGGTGAATGATAAATTATACTCGCAAAGCGTTCTTAAACATCTCAAGTACCTAGGGCAAGAGAGATTAAAAGATTGACAATGTTTGTATGAGTTTCTTTCACGATTCAATCAATATTTTAATTTAACCTCTATTTTCTACATAAATAATTTGCCTTGGATTGAGTTCATGTACCCCAACCCTTGGGAATTTAGCTACTCATGATTTGGTTCAAGAATACATTCACATATAAAATTATGGATCTACAAGACATTGTAAATAATTTGCAAATAATAAAACTAGAGAATGGAAAGATTTTACTTGAATTCGGCAACAAAAACGGAATTGGAATTCAGAATTTCTTACAAACTAGGGTTCATGAAAACTCTTGAAGGAATAAAAAATTTTCTCTCAAAATCTAATCCTAAAATTCAACCTCAAATTCTCTCTAGAACTCTCAACCTTGCAACCCCCCCCCCCAAATGATGTAGGCCATGGGCTTTTATAGCACAAAGTATCGAAATTGACAGCTCAATTTGCTTGTGACACAAGTTTCACCATCTAGCACGCCAAAAATCTGCATAATTAATGTCAGGATTTCACATGACCGGATCGATCCGATATCCACCGGATCGGTTCTTTTATTTCTACCGGATCGGTCCGGTCCTAGTCGGATCGGTTCTTTTTCCATTTCCATCGGTTTGCTATCCATCCAGGGTATACTGGACTTGGTCAAGTCGGATCGGTCCGGTTTCCATCGGATCGGATCGGTTCGATTTTCTTCTACTTTGACTTTTTCCTTGCAATTTTGACTAGCCATATCTTTTGATCTAGAACTCCGATTTGGGTGCCGTTTCTTCCTATGCTCTTGTGAACTCATGCTCTTCAACTTCACTTTTTGTGTCGCCTTCGATTTTTGAGTGGAACTTTACTCTTTTGCCCTTTGACTTTTCTTCTGATTTTCTTCTTTTCCTTTCTTGCATTCCATTCCCGAAAACTTCATCACAATTACACAAAAACTAGGGAATATTGTTAAAAACAGACAATAGAGTGATATGGACTAAAAATGATTCAATTACCTTATTCGAGATATTAAAATCACCAAATTAAGGGGCTAAATTCAGAAGAATTTACGCTTGGTCAGGTTTATAGGTCCAACCCCTATTACAAGCTTTATGGATCCCATCACCTCCCGACGGGTATTATATTAGGCACGTACATCAGTTGAAGTTGGAAAGAGGTCATTTTCTTTCAGGCCTAAGCATTTAAAGGTTCTTAGTGGGCAAACATTTAGGGCGGGTCCTTTATCGACAAGAGAGAGTGGTACGACCTTTCCCATAACTTCGACGGAGATGTTGAGTGCATGATTGTGGTTTGGCCCAATTCTAGGGATTTCTTCTTCGAAAAAGGATAGCATCCGGGTAGAGGTCAAGGATCCGATCAAATTTACTACTTCTTTTGGTGTGGTAAAGGGAGGAACTGTGGGTCCAGTGAGAAACTTGATCAAAACATTTATGTGCAGCTGAGAAGACATGAAAAGCCCCATAGAGTGATGTTAGCTTGAGTTTTGATGGTCTTTTCTGTCATAGGAAGGCTTTCAATGCCCTTCCCTTTGTCATTGTCTGGTAGTGATCTTAGAATCTGGTAAGGCCTCCCTGATCTGGTCACGTGATTTACTAAAGAAGGAAATAACATGAATCCCATTTCCTCATTAATCTCGAGTTGTTCTGCCACCTTATTTATTTCTATGAGGAGTTCTTCGAATGAAATCATACCACACATGTCGGCTACCGGGTCAGTTTTTTCTGAAGCTTTCTCTTCATTCGAATCTTCAAACTCTTCCCCCCATCTAGTGGAAACATTTTGTCTTTCCATGTAAATTTGATGCATTCCAAAACTTCGACAGCTTCTTCATACAGGTCTTCCCATTCTGTGGGGATATGTGAGTGTGAAGGGACCAGGCACCCTTGTAATTTCAGAGTATTAAGTAACTCAGTCATACTGCAAATATCATTGGTTTTCCTGAATAATTCTACCATAATCTGGACAACATCATCTAGGCTAACTTCATCTGTTGATACCACCCAACTGTCTGACTCTCGAGCCCATTTTCATGCTTCCAAGAACAGCGTGTTGAACCTCTGGTAATCAATGATCATCTGTGACAGCAATTTCAGTCCGAACTCCAAGAGTTAGTTTAAGACTTCTGATAATTCCATGCCTCCATTTTCAAAACGGGTACGGACAGCGATGAATGGTTTAGTAAGGAGTAACAGTTCCTGATCAGTGAGGCTATTAGGGCGTAAGAGGAAATATGGGCAGGTTTGGAGAGGTTTGGAAGAGTGTATGTGTGTGATTTGAGTTGAGGGATCAAATCTTGGGTTTTCTTTTAAGAAGATAGCATTGGCATGATTTGGGAGTGGGTTGTGAGTAGTGTTTGGCTTAGGATTAGCTGGTGGGGAATTGGTACCCCGATTAATTAGACCTTGGATTATGTTTCGAAGGTGAAAGCATTGGTCGGTGGTATAGCCGGCAGTTTGGTGAAAGGTGCAATGAGCCTTCCTTCAAGTTTCTTGGGAGTGGATTTGGCAAAGGATGGGGATCCAAGGGTTTGATAAGGTTTCGTCTTAACAGTGCCTGGTAAACTTTGGAGAGGGGAGCATGAAGCTCGGTGTATTCCTTTTGGACTGGGACAGGGTGACTTTCTAGTGTCCATGATGTGGTTGGTTGAGAGATATTGTTGATGGTTGAGACTACACCACTGGCAGGTTTGTCATATTTTCTCGGGGGGAACTGTCGAGAAACCTTCTTTGGTTGAACATCTATTTTAGCCATACTCTCCTCAATTTCTACTCCCAATTTACTGAGAGCTCGAAAGTGAGGATAGTATTGCCCTCCCATGGTTGCTCGTACATGGGGTCAGAAATTCTTCTTTACTATGCTGACTTGTTCTTTCTTGGAAGGCCGGTTGGTCGTGGTAGCTTCTTTTTCCCTCCATCGGGCTATAAAGTTACTGTCTGATTCCCCAGATTTCTATTTGAGTATCTCTAAATCATGACGGGTGACCTCAATCTCTTCGTTGTATTTGTACTGTGACATGAATTCTCTAGCCACATCCTCCTAGATATGGATTCTAGACTCTTCGAGAGATAAAAACCATCAGAAGGTGTTATCCTTCAAAGTTTACTCAAGCATTTGGGCCATCACTTTTTCAGAAGCCCCTAGTAGAGTCATGGAACGGTGATAACTACGGAGATGAACAATCGGGGGTCCACCTCCTCCGAATTTCTTGATATTTGGCATCTTGAACATCTCAGGTAACCTTACTTTAGGATAAGGAGACATGTGGGTGTAGTTAATGTAATTCCAAGAGATTCTGACTTGGTCAAACTTCATAGTGAGCATCTTGAAGTCTTCTTTCACCTTGTTGAACTCTTCCTCTTTTGGACCAATGATCATAGGCAAGTTGGCCCCAGGCTGCGCAAGGTTCGGCATTAGAAGCTGGGCAGGCCGCGACCCATTAGCAGAAGGGGCACGTGGAGCATACTAATATTTATAGGGAACCCGGATAGGCTTGGGTGGACCCATAGCACTAGGGAACAGGTCCTCGGGCTCTTGAGGAATGAGAACCTTATTTCGTTACATCTCACGGACCTCAGTCTGAAGGTTGTCAATCTTGGATATGAGATGAGCTAGGACTGCCATCTGATTCGATTGCACAATGGGTACTTGATCTGTGTTCTCCATGGAAAGCGGATGGATACCAGACTCGAAAGAAGTAGCAGGGGAACGGACAGAACTCCGGGGTGATTTGACTGAAGACCGAAGCCAATAAGGAGCCATGCCAAGGGCGTGCGATCGATCAGAGAAGGCGCAAAATTGGATTTATTTTTTGGAAAAAGGATGAAAATATTTTTGACGTTTTTTTTTAGATTGGAAGAAAAAATATTTTTGTCTTTTTGATAAAGAGAGGAGAATTTTTTTTAGATTTTTGATAAAGAAAGAAAAAAAACGGAGACGGTCTGGCATGATTATTATGATTATTATGTTCTCACTTGTATTAAATTCTCCTAAATGAAAAATGAAATGCTGGACGGGACCCGAGCCTGGAAAGATTGGGTTTGTAATATATGCAAAGCTATTGCTGGACTTGTGACCAGGCTCACGGACAGGGTTCCATTTTAAAAATGCACGAAAATTTGGGCAACAGGCCAACCCGGAATTTTGGCAGAGTTTTGGGTTGAAATCGATAATCTAATATGTGTGTCCTAGGCTTGACACCTATATGTGGGTATGCAGGTTGTTGGGTGAATCGAAAAGGGTTCCCCCCCTTTGGCATGACTTCCACAATATATGTCTTGCTCTTGCGGGCAATCGGTACTTGTGGACAAGCCATTTGATATACCTGAGTGTACGTGAATTGCCTCACCATATACCTCTTGGAGACGGTACGTGTGAGAGAGAATTCGATATACTCGACATACGTGAACGAGTTCCCTGTGATATACCTCCTGTCATGACTTCGGTCAAGTGGTACGATGCGGGGGAACCGTTCAATATAAGTTGAAGGTACTTGGACAATGGAAGGTGAGAGTCGTATCGCTTAGGCTAACTGCGCCCTGTCGGACCAGCGCCCATCAACAAGTGACCCTCCAGTTACTAGACATAATTTGGTCAATCACAATGCTCTTTGGTAATGTTGTGTGAATCATGCATGATTCTCTTATTAGTATCTTACGATGAGAATGCCTTTCTTGATTATGCCAGACAAGGAGAAAAGTACAAGTACCAATGGGACACCAAGTATGGATGGGTGATGCATGCAACATGTGGATATATGTGATCCTAAGTGCACGTGGTGAGAAGTGTTCATGGAGAATTTTCTACTAGTGTGTGAATAGAAGCATAAGTATGGGGGACACAGGGAAAAGGGGAACATGCAAAAATGGGGGAAAATATAAACAAACATAACACCCATGTAAATAGAGTCTAGCCCTTAAAATAACTTCCCTAGTGGAGTCACCACTGTGGCCATCCCCGATCCTCGTGGTGGGTGGGAGAGTGAGGACGTTAGGTCCCGCACGTCCCTCTCGAGAGAGCTTCGACCGACATCATTTGATGAGGTGAAAATGTAGAGACATGGAGTCGCCACTCTATTTTACTCAAAACAGACAAAAGAAAGGGAGTCATCCCGAAGGACAACATCCAAGAACATACTGATACATACGAAACAAAAATAATTCGAGAAGGGTCCGAAGGCTAAGTTACGAAATGGTAAGGTGTTAGGCACCCATTCCTCCCTTACGGTCTCTCATGGGTATTTGCTATTTTCCTTTATTTTCCCCATGATATGTGTGCATGTGTATATATAGTGGAGATAGGAATCCTCGGCTTGTATCATAGGAGAGATAAAGATAGTCATCCTTAGGAAGGTTCATAGAAATAATATTAGAAAATAGGATTTACGCGATTATCCTTACGTTGATCGTTATAATGGAACGATAACGTATGTGGAATAATACGCCATTAAGAACAAATATATGCATATATAAATATATGTAATCTAAGAGAGTTGAGTTTAAAGAAAATAGAAAATGAGAGAAAAAGTGAGAATAGGATTCGAGTCTCGGGTTTCACCCTGATAAACCTACGTAGACTATAAAGGCATCAAAGTCCACGTAGTTCTCATGCAAAACGAGGGGTGGGGTTTATCCCATAAATCCAACCAGGGACTTCTCTTATTTCTCTATTGTGTGTGTAAAAAAAGTGTTTTAGTTGTGAGAAAAGTGTAAGAATTCTCATTTGGAATTTATGAGCAAAACCCTTTTTTTTCTTATTTATTAGGTTTTTTATTTGTATGAAAATAAGAGATGTGCAATAATACTAAATACAAAGTATATTAGAATATGTGAGATGAGAGAATAAAAGCGCTAAATAATAAAACAAATTAATGCGAATTTATGAGAATTTAAGGAGAGAATTGAGAAAATTATACCTTTTTGAAGATCTTGAGCTTGATCTTGAGTGTTGGAGGGAAGCCCTTGCACTTGGATGATGATGGAGGGTAATGAATTCACCAAGTTTAATGAAAGGGATGATGAAAAGTGAAGGTTGGAAAGGGATTTGGATGTGGAAATCACGCTGACTTTGAGAGAGGGTTTCTGGGTTTGCTGGGAGTGATGTCTATCTGAGACCTTCAAAAGGTAATTTAGAGACCTTCAAAAGTCCTTTGGACTGCTCCCGGGTTCGAGAGTTGACTTTGGGTCAAATATGGCTCAAAAGCGCTCATCGATCCTTTGGACGGGAAAACTTCAGACATAAACAGATCGTTCGTCTGCATGGTAAGTTAGAATCGCGCATGGGGAAGACCGTTAGAAAGGTTAGGAGATGTACTTCAGCATTCTAAAGAATTTGACCCAGTTTGGGGAGCTGACTTTGATTAGCTGGTCCCTGGAAGCATTTGGTGACCTCTTAGAGTAAAACGGATCGTTCGTCCGTATCGTAAGTGAGAATCGCGCACGAAGTGGACCATTGGAAATTGGTTTTAGTGCCCTTTGAAGATTCATTCAGTCTTGATCGAGCGGAAGATTTAACATAGGTCAAACGGAGCCCGGGAGCACCCGGTGGCTTTTAGATCAGGTTTCGGGGGAAAATGGGTCGTTCATCCGCATGGTAAGTCATAATCGCACATGGGAGGGACCGTTGGAAAGGCGTTTCAGTGCCCTTTAAAGATTCATTCACTATCGATCAAGTTGAAGAGTTTGACATTTTGGTCAAATGGAGCCCGAGAGTGTCCCGTGGCCTCTAAGTCGGTACTTGGGGTATGACCTGGGTTTGCAGTGATGAAAGGAGGTGCTAGGGACCTAAGGATAGTTTAGGGGGTAATAGAATGGGGTGTCTACAAGAGGAAGAAAACAAAAATCTTCTGCAAACTCATACAACTATTGTTTCCTCAAGGATGTTGCATATTCTTGCACAGAATCCTTTTGCAATAAATAAATACTACTTTATAGATCGTGTTTTTAGAAATGAAGGTGTGGATCAGACACATGTTTCTTAGTTTGGTCTTACACTCGGTGACCTCCAGGGAGTTCTGAACGTTTATAAGACATCGGTACGAGTACACCCTAGTTTATATCCATGTCCTCTGAAGTAGAATAATTGATAAAAGTATTGAAATTCATTTGCGTTTATTGAATTGCCCCCCTATTGCGCACTTTTGTGCACTTTTACGCTCAATTGTACCCAATTGCGCACGCTGTAGAAGCATCACAGATAGCAAACCCAATTGCGTCTCGTTTCTCCTTAGTAAAACGTCGCAATATCGCACTTTAAAGGCCTAGATGAATTATTTTAAAGGCCTGATTGACTTTTGCCTTCATCAAGGTCAAGGCTTATAATTTTGTAGGAAAAGGTACCCTTTTAATCAGTCCATTATGATTGAGTCTTAAATGTGAAGTTTGAATATTTTAGAAGGCACATAATAGACTCATCTAGATTTATCTATAGGTGAAATGACTTGTCTATATAGATTGTTTTAAAGATCTGTTTACACCCTAAAAGAATTTAAGAAAACATTTTCTCAATATTTTGCAAAATAACTATACGTGGATATAAGGATGCAAGAAAATGCAAATGCATAGAGTTTAAAGCATGTTTTATCAAAATTTGTTTGCCTCCATAGTATCTCAATCAAGTTAATGTTTCTGGATTTTTTCAGAACCATAACTAACTGTGTTTTATATCCCATTTATTTCAGGAAGTTTACTATCCCACGAGGAAATATTATACGTATACTTGACCATTTACCATTGGAGCTTTTGCATATATTATCTCGAACAAAGACCTTGCCACATATGTCCTCTTTAGTCTTGCTCTCAACCACATGCAGGGTGAGACATATTCAAGTTAAATTTTGTTCATTATGTTGTCCAATTGTAAAAGGAATCGTAATGTGTATATTTATTTTCACTAGTTGTTTAAAGTGTTGTGGCTATATCTGTCATCGTTTTTGAGTTAATTTTTATGTTTAAACAGATTGATTTTCATGAATAAATAAAGGAGACTCTGCCGAATTTTTAAAAAAATATTAAGTATTTTTGAAAGTAAATAATATGAAGATAATTTATAGAGGCATGGATTGATATTTCAATTACAAATTCATGTTTGTCTCATGTACCATTAATGTGATTAATTCCTCTCTCAATTTTATTATTGTGTAATTAAGTTGATTATGTATGTTATATGTATGTACACAGACTCATGGCAAGAAAATGTCGGTGTTGTTTGAATATGTGCGGTATCATTATCAAGGAAATATCATTTGAGAAACAACCATTCACAACACGAGTGGAAGATTATTTAGAGACACGTATATCGATATCCCACCGGAGTGAGGTGTTGTGACCCTAACCAACGACCCTAGTGGCACCAAGTCAGAGATGTCAATGACCCATATCAACTAGGTAATAACACATCTTTATTCTATTTTTGTATATGTATGTGATGGCGTGTTGTGACACCCCGCCTAATTAAATAATGGGTGATCAGTCCTTTATTAAATTAAAATCAAGGTGACGGTTGGTTCATTCTTAGCATCAATGTCGTAAAAATAACTTTACCAATTTAACACCCTAAATAATTAAGCTAAGTGCCAAAATCATTTTAGACATTACTGTCCAAATTTTATTTATATAAACCAACATTTAAACTGGACATCATTCATAGATAAAGAATCACACAACAACTATCCTGGAATATATAAATCCAAATAACCAAACATTCAATTAATTGAATCCAACATTTAATACTTAAATGAAAAACATCCTGACAATACTAATCCCAAAGTGCAAATACTAGAAATAAATTGATTACAATATCCAATAAAACAACTGAATAATGGAAAGGGCGAGACATGCCCAACTGAAATAATAGTGCTAGAAGAGGAATCAAGAAGTGAGGTCGTCTAAGCAAGAGGCCTGCAACTCCCACCTAAGATGCAGCATGTTCCTTCCAAAGGATCCTATGCAAGACGCCCCTGTGGCTGGGCACCTGTAATATATACATATATATACAAGAGGGAAAAGAAAATGGAAACGGGTCAGAGCCCGATTGTAAAAACGATTTAAAATTTGTTTAGCAAGTATTTAAAATGTTTACTGGCCAATGCAACAACATATTAGTGCGACACTCCATTGAGAAATTCTCACCTCTCTTCTAATGTGCACACCTATCGCACTAACCTTCCCAACGGTTAAACTTATCTTATCTTAGGTTACTCGTAAGATTTAAACTGGCAATTCAACTATTTAAGAAGTAAATTTCGTTTAATAACAAAGCTCTCAATTTAACGTTATTTTTTAATAAAGTTTTCCAATATCACATTATATTTTTCAAACAAGTATTTCCAAATGGAAATCATTTACCATCTCTTACTTACTATAAACACAGGAGGTAGTTCTCAAATTTCAGAATTTAAATATATATATACTAAATACTCATATAATGTATATATTCTAACAGCACCCCACATAAAAATTATGGTGTGGACATACTCTGCTATCCAGTCCCCGTATCACTCGTACTAAGGGAAATACAAGTTCGGAAGCACTCTCGAACTGTATTAACATAAACACAAACAACATTGAGGCGAAGCATAGAGTCCCGATCTCTAAGAGGTCAGCACATGCCCACACGTCTCTTAGGTCGTCTGACTATCGATCCGATTAGCCTGTACAAAAGGATCTCTATCTTTTAGGGTACAGGTCAATATCCCCCATAAAGGTCCCATCGAGATAAGACTGTCCCAGCGCGGTAACCTCAGGGATAGCAAGTAGCGCGGGCATGGTTTTTACACATTTGTAATATATGCACAATCACATAGTTATATATATACAACACTTATTCACATTTCTCAATTTGGTGTACCCACGACCTATAATTATAACTTCTTGTTCTGAAGCCATTTTACTCACTTATCCCGTATAACGGACTCATATCGTTTATTACGGTTATCTCCCTCTCGTGATCTTTAAAGTAACCTCACCGTCCCAAATACTTAAATCGTCACACCTACACAACCCCAAAAATTTTGTACTAATCTGAATTCCTCGAATACTGGTTTTCCTCACTCAAATTAACTGATTTCTAAAATAGGGGTAAAAATAGGAATTTCCTTAAAAATTGAAAACCTCGCTCGAACCAGAATGGTTCTCGCTCGAACAAGAATGGTTCTCGCTCGAACGACTTCCACGTGTCGCTCGAACTACTTCGAGATACTTGTCCATCTCTCTGAAACTACTTCGCGCGACATTGACATCTCGCTCGAACTACTTCGCGCGACATCGCGCGAACTGCACTGTTTCGTCTTCAACCTTTGGCAGATTCATTTTTTCACCATTTTTACTCCTAAAAACCTCTATAGTTTAATCCAAAACGTCTCCTCTTCAATACCAATCAATAATATCATGATTATATAACATTAATAACTTCCTAGAATCATTAATTCATCAAAATCATTTAGATTACATGAAATCCACAAATTTATTCGTAAGAACCCTAATTCCCAAATTTTTAATTAAAGAACCTAATCAACATCAATTCGTTCATCCATATTAATTCCAAATTTCGTAATACAACCTCTACATATGATCAAGGTTTAAGCTACATAGATTCTCCTTACAACACATGCGATTTCTTCTTGCAAAACATATAATTTTTCAATCAAAATACAAAATTTTTATTCCTAGACTAACATGAGAGGAACATTAACTATAATTCAGCAAGATAAATACTTGCCTGTAGATTTTCGGGTTCTGATTTGTGGACGAATTTGGTGTGGTTGCATTCCTCGTCGCGCTATCTACGCGTTGGTTGTGGTGGCGGTGCAGCCGGATGAATTTTTGGCCTTGGATTGCTTGGAAAGCTTTATACCTTCCTCTCTAATGGTCGTTCTAAGGTTGTGAGTCTGCTAACCCTAAAAGACCATTCCAAATGGCTGATATAACCTAATAAATTTCGTGGCTTTAATTACCCAAAAATGTAAAATATCAAAAATGCCCTCCCGGGGTGCTAAATAGGCCTAAAAATGCCCTGAGACCCAAACTAAACCCTCGGGTACACTTTTCTGAGTATCTCGACCCTTCCGGACACTTTGGCACACTAAAAAAGACCATATGAGTGACTTATAATTTATTCACTTTTATTAATCAATATTTAGTCCCGACGCGACACAGGCGCATCCCGACTTAAATTTCCAAAATTGTCATTTTATTCACTCGTGACATTTAATAGTACCAATATTATATTACTTTACTCATTAGTAATATTCAACAAGATTCCAATGATTACTAACTCTCGTCACGTTAGTAATTAAAAATATTTAATTTCTGGATTTATATTAAATTAATAACTCACATTAAATTTAATAAATCCCCAAATTTAGAAAGCATAAAAACACGGGGTATTACGTGTTAGGTAAGATATATATTGTGGCTATTCCGACCTTAGTTTTTTATAATGTTGTGGCTATTTCTGTCATTTATGAATTAATTTTAATGTTTAAATAGGTTGGTTTTCATAAATAAACAAAGAAAACTATATCGAATATTTTTAGAAATAGTAAGTGTTTTTTTAATAAGTAGAAATATTAAGTGTTTAAAAGCTAACAATATGAAGATTTACAAATTTGATAAGGTTTTTAAAGATTGTCATCTATAGGTACTATTAAAAACGATTACTTCCTTGTTTAAGGTAACTGACACTAAATAAATTTTATTACAGATCAAATTTTTTTATGGACAAGGCAAGTCATTGAAGTCGTTTTGATGGAGGTTGTGTGGTTCAAGGTTGCGAGTTTACTTTTCTTACATTATTTTATTTTAGGAATAAACGGGATTTTATGTATTTTTTTTCTAATGAGACAAGTGAAATTTTGTAGAGATATTTAGTTTAGTGGGCACAATGTTGAAATTGTCTATTTTATCTTTGTAGGCACTCTAATTTTAGTTGAATGGAAAATTGTGTGTTGTATTTGTTGAAATGAGATGTCAAATATGTCATATATTAATTTAAAGAGTTTTTGTTTAAAAGTATATTGAGAATATTATGGAATGGATGAAATTTTAATTTTGGCACAAAAATGATTAATGACGGCTTCTTTTGCCATCTCAAAAGGGTTCCATAAACGAGAACCTTTTGAGATGGCTAACTTACCGTCTAAAAACACTCTTTTGGGACGGTTGTTGTCGTCTCTAAAAATAACTTTAAAAGAAGTTTTTTTAGCCGTCTCAAAAGGGTCCTATAAGTAATAACTTTTTAAGATGACGTATTTCCCGTCTCAAAAAAACTTTTTGCGACGGCTGTTGCCGTCTCAAAAAGAATTTAAAATGGGGGTCTAATATGACGCCCCTTTGCTGTCACAAAAGGATTTTGAGATGGCCAGAGGACTTTTTGAGACAGTTGGAGCACCGTAGTAAAAAGAAGTTTTTTTTGTAGTGTATCCTTATGGAACATGGATGCATCTAAGGACATATTCAACTGAAGAAGGTGAACCAGCCTCACAGTATGCGGAAGAAGTTGAGTGGTTCATTCCTTATATTGTAGGGGTTTATAGTCTCATAAGAGTTGGAAGGGTAGTGAAGATCATTCATTTAAAGTAATTAATCTTAAAAAAGATATATATCACTCTATGATGAATAGATACATCATTTTAGTAATGATGTTCAAGACAATAGTTCTGACCTTGTAGAGGTAACAAGGGGATTTTATAAGAATGTGTTGTGTTCTTGAGTCGGAGGTTAGGTAGCTTCCATCCGTGTTTGAAAGATATAATAAATTCTTCCAGGGAAAAATGTAGTGATATGCGCAGCCCTCGAAAGAACATTTGTAACCTATTTTAGAAAACATGTTTTGAATGTGTTTAATTACATAATAATAACTTGTGTGTTGTGTTAATGCAAATAAATATAATGTTGGGGTAAATCCCTCGTATGGAAACCCATTGATATACTCCCTTACCAAAAACAAATTATGGCGGTTGGTATGTGAAGGGACCTTAATATACCTGAAGGTACTAGGCCAGAGAGGATGAGTCTATCTTGAATAACCGGTCTATCAGTGAAAAAGTGTATGAAAATAGGTTGTGAAATCGCGAGTCAATGTAGTGTGTAACATCACTTGTTTTTATCGTAGATAAACTATGAAATAATCAAATGTTATTTTTTTAGGTATGTAAACATCTAATTCCAAGAGTAACATATAGGAGTGTGATCCTATCACGATATCTCTATTAAAGGACTACATCAGAGGTGAAATCCTAAGATGGAAACTATGTCAAAAATTGAATACAAAGCACGTATATAGATTGGCAGCATGTATAGATAAGAATATGAGTATGTAATGTGAAAATTGAGTGTAGACCGCTTAAAACATCCCGAACGAAGTTTCCACTATGAGAAACCCGATCTTAGATGGCAAGGTTATCACCCATGCATGGGAATATGGTTTAAATTCTCGATTGGGTCCAATATTATCACGTTTAATGGACTCGTAAATGGGTATGATTTTTTAGAGAGGCCATCTTAAAATAGAAAAATACGATTCAGACTATTTAGGCTATATTCAAGGTGATGATTTATATGCAAAATAAGAGTTCTTTGTCTGGGGGATATATTACGAAGAAGCATGGTGTTAGGATCCCACTCCGCCTTTTGGTTTCGATGTGAATACGACCTGCTTAAACATAAATTGTGTGCATGAAATCCTAAGCATGTAGCTAAGGAAAAATGTGTATATGAAGTATGTATGTGTGTGTGTGTGTGTGTGTGTGTGTAGTGTATATTTAGATATTTGTGCTAATGTGTCTAAGTAAGTTCATGCGTATTTGGACATGTGTGTGACATGGAAATTATGGTGAAAGTGTGAGTGTGTTTGACAAAGTGTGAATATAGCAAAAAAAAATGTGTGTGTGTGTGTTTGACATAAGTGAGAATATGACAAAGGTTGAAAATGTGTGCGTATGTTTGACATAAGTGTGAATATGACAAAGGTAAAAATATGTGTGTGTGTGTGTGTCACATAAGTGGGAATATGACAAAGGTAGCAAAACGTGTCTATGTGTTTGACATAAGTGCAAATGTGGAAAAAAATATCAAATGTGTGTGCATATTTGAAACAAGTTAGAAAAAATGTGTGTGTTTGACATAAGTGTGAATTTATAAAAGATAACAAAATGTGTGTATGTGTTTAACATAAGTGAGAATATGACAAATGTAGAACAATTTACGCGTGTTGTTTACCTTTGTTCAAATGTGACAAAAGGTAGCAAAATGTGTTTGTGTGTGATTGACATTAATGAGAATATTGAAAAGATATAAAATGTTTACGATATGATAATATGTTGGGTTTGGGAGTGTTTTGACCTGTGCTTTAAGGGGTGAAACCTTCCTACGCCAATGTATCCGAGGGAGGGGATCAAAGGCAACGTAGTGTGGGTAGGTTTTTAACTACGCATTTATGATTTGTGGAAGTAGTTTGAAAAAGAGGGATGTTATAAAATTAATGTCAGGATACTAGTTTGTAATGTTCAAACATACTGCTGAAATTATCTAAAAGCTCACTATCTTTTAGCAATAAGCTTATGTCGTATGACATGAGCTTATTCCTTGAGGAAGTGTCCTTTTGGGGACTATTTAGCATGGTAATTTAGCGTATATAAACAACACTTTTATTTTGTTTTATGAAATACAGTAGGCTTAGTCTGGAAAATAATTTTTCTTTCAATCAAGCTAAAATGATTTGTAGAAAAGAAAATGTGTTGGAAGAGAACCCTAGTGCCGAATAATGGTTCACTACAGGTTGTAATGTTTTAGTGTTGGGCATCATTTTCCTCAAACGAACATTAAAAATTTGGAGTTTGATTGAAATCATACATTCTTATGTTTGAATACTAATTTACACTCTTCAAATATACTTGTGAACTCTTTGAAATCTCAATGTCATTTGAGAAAAAGTTCAAGACATAAGAAATTAACTTCTAACATCTGACAATGTCTTTTTGTGGACTACTTATACTTATTCTAAAGATCATAAAACATGATATAATTTTTCTTCTATGAAAAATTGTAACATTGTTTTATAAAGGGAGGTTGTTTCGAGATAACTTTCGAAAATGGAAACTACAAATCTAAACCCCATTTCATGTTGTCCTTTAGAACTCCCTATTGAACTTCCAAAATGGTATAACTTCTGAGGTCTAAGAGCATCTGCAGTGGTGGGGAATATGTCCAAAGAAATATGCAAAGTTACAAATTGGGAGAGAAGCAATGCTGGAGGGAACTTACCACATTTGGTAGACGAAATGGTAAATGATTTGCAAAGTTACTGGATGGATGCTGAATCAGCAAAAGTTTTCTACGAACTTCTTTTATTTGTAGAAACTTCCTACGGACTTCTTTTGTTCATAAGAAGTTCCTACGAACCTTACAAGTTCGTAAGAACTCCTACGAGAAAAAGCAGTTCGTAGTAAGTTTCTACGAACAATAGAAATGCGTAGGAATGTTTATACTGCATGGTTAATTTAAAGACTTGGTTATAAATACCACCCAACTCGGTCTCAATTTTTCATTCGCACCCCCATTATCTTCCAATTATAATTCCTCTCTTATTATTTCATTATTTTAATCCAAATTATATAACATTTCCATAAAAAATATGTCTTCCTCTCAACTGACAACTTCTAGTATAACTCAACAACCTAATATGACTCCATTTGAGGACGAAGTTCTATGTACCGTCTATACAAAGAATACCTCCTGAGGTATTCAAGGGAACTCGATAATATTGGGCACATTTTGGGATATTGTGATGAATGAGTATAACGTCACGTAGGGAATTACAATTATTCGTATGAGATCCATGATATCAACATGTTACAATCATATATCCCATTGCATAATAATATATATTGCAAAGCTTTCTCACCAAATCAGTACTATGGGAAGTGGGAGGAGCGATTTATAAGCGGTTACAAATGGAAGAGATGCGTATCGCGCTAAAACCAATAAATAATTCGTGTTCGATAAATGCTATGAAATTTTGAAAGATTTGCTACAATTTTACTTGCGAAACATTACGGGGAATGACGACAGCCCTAAACCCATAGGGTACGATGACACTCTGGGGGCACAAGACATATCAGATAGACTCCCAGGCAGGAAGGGTGAGAAACAACGTGCACGTCAATGAGCACGTTCTGACAACTTGGATTGTAACACCGCGGTTCTCAAACATTGCGAACACTTCAGTGCAATTTTTAAAAGAAAGCAGGAGTGGAAGAATAACCGTGCCCTAAAATTTGACTCTCAAATCGATGCGTTCATTGAGATGAAGTGAGCTGATCAACTCACTGAAAAATAAGATCAGCTAGTGCGCCTAGGCCGAGAGCAGTCGTACATCATGGATCTGGATATAATGCGGTACAACAACAGTTCCATTTTAAAAGGTTCAATGATTTATCAGTGATGGTTACTGTGACTGAAGCTGCAATTTCTTTGTTGCAATCGAACTCTGCTGAGTCATCTAACCCTTCGTCCGGTTCAATCAATGACGAGTAGTATTTTCTATTGTTGTATTAAACCCTTGTTATTTTGTTTCGTTATTTTCCTTCAATATATGCTCAATGACCTACTTTGCATTTTAATAAATTAAATGTCACCGTTTGAATATATGTAATGTCAATCCTATTTAATAATTTTAGTTTAAAAAAATAGTCAGTTAAAACCTATTATTAAATATAATGACAACTATATGATCACTACGAAAATCGACCAATTGGAAATTAAAAATGGAACTTATAAAGCGATTAGCCTCGATTACAATCATAAATACGTTAAATTCTTCAACCCACCACTTCATCACCATGGGTGTTCCAAATTTTCTCCACCAAATCAGTTCATAACTGTAGATGTTTATTTACATATCTTATATGTGCATCCCACATGAGGTAGTCGTAGAATTAGTTTGGCCCCTAAGAATTTCAGGTATTTCATCATTCTGTTCATGTTCATTTTGCCATGGACGGTCTCTACA
This sequence comes from Sambucus nigra, assembly GCA_949130495.1. Classification (NCBI taxonomy): domain Eukaryota; kingdom Viridiplantae; phylum Streptophyta; class Magnoliopsida; order Dipsacales; family Adoxaceae; genus Sambucus; species Sambucus nigra. Next base: position 298,933,344 of record OX422207.1, on the reverse strand, counting down.
TCCATCGTCAATAATCATATTTTGCATTATAATGCAAGATTTCATAATGGTTGATAGTGACGCCCTATTCCATAATTTACATGGTTCCCAAACAAAAGCCAATCGTGTTTGTAGTATACCAAAAACACGCCCAACATCTTTTAAACATGCTTCTTGGTACTTAAAAAATGATTTATGTTTTTATGTAATCCCATTTTGGTTCCTAAATGTTTTTACTATTGAAGCATAGGGAGGGTAAATGCTATCACTAAGGTAGTACCCCATTTCGTATGAATTTCCTTAACACTGTAATTAATGGGAGTTGCTGTCCCATTGTGAAATTCCTGGAAGACATTAGACCGGTGCAAGACATTTAAGTCGTTGTAAGATCCAGGCACCCCGAAGAACAATTTCCAAATCCAAAGGTCGTACAAGGCAACCTCTTCCAGGATTATAGTAGGTGACTCTTTACATACACTATATTAAGTGTGCCATGCTGTGGGGAATTTTTTCCAACGCCAACGCATGCAATCTATGATGCCTAGAATTTTTGGAAAACCTCTATTTTCATTTTGTTTATGTAACCTTGTGGCGTCGCCTTCTATCGGAATTATGTCATACTGTGGACTGAAAATCCTCATAATTCACTCAGTAAATCTAATAAAAGTTTCCAATAGAGTGGCTTCACTCATAGCGTACTACTCAGATCACACCTCATGGGAAATCCCATTAGCTAACAGTCAAATTGCCCCCAATACTTTCTGATGAGAGATTAAGCCTTGACAACCGCAAGCATCATTCTTTTGAAAAAAATAGTTATCATAAAGACAAATAGATACAATGATGCGTTTGAAAACAGTATACCGCATCCTAAATCTCCTTCGAAAAAAATACTCGTTATATACCTTATGTTCACCAAAGTAATCTTCCCATAGACTTGCATGTCCACTTTATCTCCTACGATACACTCGATGTATGGTTTTGATTTCTTTCCCATGACGAATTATATTTTTTCAGCACACCATCGGATAATCTCCATCATAATTATCATCTCCTCGTTTGAATCATCGGATGATCCATCTTTATTAAATTGAGCATATTGGAGAAAAATATTTCATCCTTCATTATTAGAACTGAAGGTGTCCATGATTTGTTTTAGTTAGAAATTTAATAAGTTGTATTATAAATTTCATAATGTACTGAACTATTTATAAATGTGATAGTCTACTAATTTTTAAACTTTTCAATTAGTCTGCAATACGACATAACTCGAAACAGTCAATTATTATAGCCTGGAGTGTGTACCTCTTAGTATGTGTGCAACTTGGTATGTCCATAGAGTTAATTATTATATCATGGTATGTGTGCCTCTTGCCATGTCCATACAGATTAAAAGATTAAAAGGTGCCTCTTGGTATGTGTTCCTGCATATTAAAAGTTATATCCTGTAGATGAATAGTTACTTATCATGACTATATATTTACTATTATATTTGTGCCTTTATATTTACTCTTATATATAATATTAAAAGGTGCCTCTTGGCATGTGTGCCGGTTGAATTAGCCTCTTGGTATATGAACCTATTATATATATTTACTATTATATATGTTTACTACAGACTTTATATTTACTATTACATATATTTACTACATACTTTATTTACTATATTTGTTACTATTATATATATTTACTATATTTACTATAATTATTCTCCCTATTCCATGAATTTACACACTCTTGGTATACTAAATAAATATTTACTTGAATGTTACACATCACCTATAAATATATTCGAACGATTGGAATGATTTGTTATCTATCCTTGTCTTATATTTCAAATATGGCTTCATCTCCCTACAATTCATCCATTTACAATGGATCATCCACAGATATTTCATGTAATGATTGGTATGGGAAGAAACTAATTTTTTAAACTTATCTGGTTGATACTAATCGACGTTTTCTTAATGACTTTGGTCATATACTCATAATCTCTCCTAGTTCGGAACCTGAAGACGGAATTGAGTACCCTTGGGAACACCTTACATGGATAGATAAATATGATGAAAGGTGTGTCCTAGAGGTTCTTTGCCTCACATACATGTGTCAAAAAATTGAGTTGCCGCATTTTGGCCAATATCGTATATCACGAAGAAGCGATGATGCACTTACAACGTTATCACAAAGCAAAATGCACGATGTTGTCAGGTTGTCAGATTCAACAACAATTAATTAACATATATAATGAATCTGCATTGGCAACAGAGAATGACATTTTCGACTACACCAATTCTGGTTATGATTTCTTTTTGGAATGCGCATATGAAAATGATAGGGAAGAGTACGAACCAAATATATCAAAGTATAACGAAGAATATGATGATTCTAATACACAATGATCTTACTTACCAAAATATTTAGTGCATAATGGGAAATAATTTTGTTGTACTTTTACTAGGTTCGACCTGAGCATTTAAATAAATAATTGTAGTAATCATTTCTCCACTAAAGTGCAATAATATAAATTTATTACCTAATATTTTAAGTGCCATAATTTAAATTAGAGTGCCACTTTGATTTTAAAAGATTAATAAACTAAGCAGCAGTGCAATAAATTGGGTGCCTTCATTCCATGTTTAATAAATAAAAAATAATATGCAATTTTTTTTTAAGAAAGATGCAATTAAATTTATATAACTATACATAATAAATTCATAACATCTTTCAATAGTACATTAAACATCACATGTGCCCCGGGCTGAACTCATAATCCGCACCTAAATCCACATGTGAACCCGTCATCGGGTCAAACCCAAACAAATTTCCTAAACTTTGTTGCGACTGATATGCAAGGACCGGGTCAGAGGTTGGGACTGGTTGTGGTATGTAAACACTTGGACAGCTAGAACTAGTACCACCCTGCTCAAACCCATGACTAGGCATAGTAAAGTGTGAAATTCTACGTTCCAATTCCTCAATTCGGTCATCACGTGCTTTGAGTTGATCCTTTTACTGAAGTGTATCTCATAGTAATAAATGACGGAGACCTCTATTATTATATACTACATCAATGTAGGACTCGCGCCATTCTAATTATGTCAACGATTGAGCTGGAGGTGCATTTGTTGGAAACTCGGGTCGCGGGACATTTATCGAATATGAACCCCCTCCGGTAGGCCGACGTCTACAATATAATTCTTTCTCGATGGTTAGACATGCGTAGAACCACCCATCGAGAACTATGTCTAATAACATGCGGCTCATTTTTTGGTGCTAGTGGGATTCGCAACGTTGAAGGTTCCACTGATCCAACTTCAATCAAATCTACATTTACATATCTCGCTATCGGTGGAAATAGTGTACCGAGGGCTACTAACTTCCAGTAGGCATTCTACTCTTCTTGGGAGACAACTGATATGTGCTCATTTGCGACAAGACAATTTTGGGCACCAACTGCTGAAAATTCATGTTCTGAGACATAACACAAACTCGAAGGTGGGTTTCACCCAAGTACCAAAAACCATTAAATAAAGGATCTCAAAAAATCATCCATAACCCCGATAGATGATGAGCATATATGATGACATCAGTTTCACGGTAGGCAGAAGTCTCGTATGGATGTCATATGATTGACTCAAGTGATCACGTCTCAAGGTGATGTTGACTTCTTGAGATATCAAATCATTGTGCTCCCTTTACATGCTTTTTCTTCCCCCTTGACCAATAAAATATGCGGGGCCATGCATCGAGGGATGGATCAACGAGAATTGGACATGCCGCGGCCATGTATTCTTGATGTAAATACTGCAAAATATGTCAATACATTAAATTGATTAGAATAAATTGACTATTATTTTAATGAAACATAAATTTCATATAAGTAGTTAAATAAGATAATTAGAAAATATACCTCAAGTAATTGTCACATGCATTTAACGCTAATCAACGATCGTCGTCTGGCTTTGTTCAAAGACCATATAATACGGGCATAAATAGTCGAACCCCAGTCGTATGTGCCAATGGCTGTAACATCCTCCAGATAATGTAAAAACCCGAGGTCAGAAGTGGAGTTGGCATTTGGAAAAAATACACTACTGATAACATAAAACCAAAAAGCCCGAGTTATGATTAGGCACATATAATTTGGTATATCTTCGGCCTTGACAAAATTTTCTATGTATTTTTACGGTCGAAAATAGGAATTCCCGTACTGGTAAATCTTTGTATATGAATTTTAGGAAAAAAAATCATTTATGGTATTTGCAAAATTTGTATATTTTTCATTTGGCAGATTTAGAATAGGTCACCCTTGTTCAATCGGAATGCCTGTACATAATTTTAAATTCTTGTCATATTTTGAAACAATTATGAATATAAGTACAACAAAATATATTGAAATAATTAATTATGAATGTAAGTACAATAAATTATTATCATATATTGAAACAATTATGAATATAAGTACAACAAAATATACAACAATTAATTACCAGAAAGTATTGTGAAGTCGACCGGAATGAAGGCAAGCTCGACGTATGGTAGTTGGAATGTATGTGTCGTATCCCACCAACGTTAGATCGTCGTCGTCACAATACATTGGTCGGAATTGGGCATCACCATAGAAAACATGTTCGACATATAATCGGCACTATCAATAATTGATTTGATCGCTGATTTTTTCTCTCCGATTAATTTGTACAATTTCATTGGGCCCTCCCAATTACCCCAAAATTTGAATTTATTTTCGTTTATAATCGGTATTTCTCCGTCCGACGCATGTGAGACTCCGTCAGAAATAGGGGTATAGTTACCATATACGGAATTCGAAGGTTCAATGGGCGCGGATAGAGCGGGAATACTTGTTGAAGTCGACCCGTGCTTTTTTAATTTACCGATATTGAAATACTTCTTCCATTTTGTCCCATCCATAATGAATAAATTAAAAGAAGATAATCTCACCAAAGAAATAAAATATACGAAGTTTATGAAAATAAAACTGATTTGAGGGCTAAAGATTATGGAGAGGAGGGGATGCAATGGTGTTATTCTAGAAGATAGAGGGGGATGCAGTACTTGTGTGTTTTGGAAGATGGAGGGGATGTAGTAGCCGTTTAAATCAACAGAATATAATGTTGGGTTCCTACGAACTTCTTTTGTCCGTAGGAAGTTATAAAAAACTTCTTTTGCTTGTTTGAGCTTCCTACGAACAAAAGAAGTTCATAGAAATCCCACCATTGCATGGGCTTCATGTTGGATAAAGGTAAAAGGCTGGAAGGATCGATAAACTTAGCATTCATGGCTCACCACCACTACGGGTGCTGGGTGCCCCGAGAGATTCACAAGTGTGATGTGACATGTGTAAGAAAGTGAGTGATAGACAGCATAAATGTACTCAAATGAAATCACCAAAAAATAAACGAGGGTGTATCGAGAAGAGTTACCTACTTATATGAGGTATGTCCATTGGTGTAAAAGTATATAATTGTCATTTCATGTGGACTCTTGCCATATTTTCAAAGAGGTTTTTTAACTAAAATGATCTTTAAACTTCAATAGTTGTTTGAGGTGTTCAATATGTTTATGTGTTTGTTAATCGACTAGATTAAAGTTCGATGATTATTGTGTGTAGGAGAAATAATGAAGGATTGGATAAGCATTCTTCTTCTAAAATGAGATCCAATGATCGTGATATATAGAGGAACGTAGTTGGTAAAAAAGACTTGAGGGTCCTTTTACCTCCATCTCGCATGACATAAATGTATATGACTATAATAATCCAGAGTCATTGGTCTATAATGATTATGTAAAAGACTATTCGATAATTTCATTTAATGCAACTGATGTGATAGTTAAACATGGTACAGTCTAGGTTTGATGTCGTAGAATACGGTTCAGGATAGATGGATGGTAGTTATATATTGAACGTTTGTGTTTGAGCTAGGGTGGTGTTGGACGTTAAGGTTTTCTCATGATAGTTCAAATGTGAACCTTTAGGCTTTGTAGGTGTTTTGGAGAGGTCCCAAAGGAGGATCAGCTAGATCGGAAGAATAGAGGTTCAAGAACAGTTAACTAGAGTGGCATCACGACGTGGAGATCGAGGGTATATATGATGGTTGTCTATAAATTTTATTATGTATTGGAATAAAACACCCTCATGTTTCATGAACAACGTTAACGTTTGGGGGTAAATTAAATCGTTATAATTAGTTGAGTGGTGGTAATTCAAAAAAAATAAATCAGGGAAATGAAGTAAACATGGATGAAATCTAGATGGGGAAAAGTGCAACTAACTAGAAAAAATATTTGTTTTATAAAAATGGACAATAACATTTATAAATTATTATCATAAGTCCATTAAATTGAGATAACTTATTACATAAAAAAGATTAATATGATGGTTTTAGAAAGTTAATGTAAAAAATGTTTGAAATTGTCATAATATTTTTGTCTAAATATTATGCTTTTTCCAAAAGTCATAATATTTTCTTATTTGTTACCACCAACTTACTATGTATTTGGAAGCCTTTGGTGTGACAAAATGCTTTGCTTTTTAATAAGTCTTAATATTTTTTATTCTTTAGCACCAATTTTTCTTACAATGCGTATGGAATCCCTCCACCGAGAGAGTATTTCACACAACATGAACAAGTAATTAACAAATCTTTAAAAGAACTTCTAATAAGGTGACCTAATTATAATTTTCATATTTTTCCAATAAGTGGTAATAGAGTTCGGTCAATATTTCAAGTGCATTAGTGGTAGCATTCCAACAACAACTTATATATATATATATATATATATATATAAGGGGCGGCCCTGAGCATGTGCTAAGTGAGCGATCGCACAGGGCCTCCCGTTGATCCATTTTTATTACTTATATATTGAGGGCCCATTTTTTATATCAATACAGGTAAAAGGGGCCTATTTTACAATTTTTGCACGGGGGTCTTGTCAATTTTTATCAATCTCAGGACCGGCCCTATATATATATATATATATATATATATATGTGTGTGTGTGTGTGTGTGTGTGTGTGTGTTTGTGTGTGTGTGTGAATTTTTCGCCAACGAATAATTTCTTTTAATATTCAACTTTCCCCCATTTGCCGAGAATCAAGATAGGAGCTCCACTAAGCATGCTAGGAAGTCCATTATCCTCTAAGCATCACACCTTGAAGAACACCTTCATTGAATTGCTCAACACTCATTCAATATAGATTTAGATAAGAAGTACGTAATGAACCTGATTTAGTAATTAAGTTGATCTTGTATTTAGTTGATTAAGTAACACTCATGTGAGAGATGTAAAAAAATCCACAAATTTAGTATATATCTAGGAAATTATCTACAGTTTGAAGATCAATGAGTTATAAAGCATATTTTTAAAACCTCTAAAAATGATTGAGAAAAAAAAACTCAAATGACTCTCACTTTTCAGATGTTGATATTTGTAGCCACGAATTTATATTTTTAGTCTACTAAAAAATCTAAGGCGTCATGCGCACGCCGTCGGGTTGGCTCCATAACTAGGAAGTGGATCATATTGGCCTACAATGATCCACATATCAATTTTCCTCGTGTCACTTAAAACCATGGACATTGTTGTAATTTGGCATAGTGCACATGCTTTTGCAAAGAAGGACCAAATTATAATTGTGCAAGGTCTTAATCACACACCTATAAAGATTGGAAATTTTATGCATTTTAAAAAATATTTTTTACTATTACATCAAAGAACAAATAGTTTTAGAAAATGTGCAAGTGTATTTGAATTCACTTGTCAATTCATAACCACAAATGGATATTATGTTGGGTCAAAAGCTTTGATAGACATGTTATAACGTTGATAGAGAACAAAGTTCAAAATGCAACATATAAGATTCAGGTCCCTCACCTACAACATCTACATGAGAATCAATCTTTGCGATTAATTTATGAAAGACTCAATATTCTGACTCAAGAGTAACTAATCTTATATATAAATGGATAAAATATATTTTCAATCTCCACATTTTTTATTACATGGCAACACTCCCAAATCCCAAAAAAGACTTAGTTATGAAAATCATATGAACCCCACTTAAGCTAAAATTATGTGTATGACCAACACATCACCAATAAATCTTAGATCGACATAAAGCAACCAATATTGAGTGTGAATCTAAGCAGATTATTAAATTATTGGGTCAATACGTACACAATGTCAACAACAAGAAAATATCATGCACTTAAGACAATATAAAGACTCAACTTTTCCAATCAAAATATGATATAAATATGAGAAAGCATGGCAATAGAGTAGCAAAACTCACGCTAAATCATATTTATTATTAACATGCGTATTTCCAATCAAAATATGAAGTAACTCCTCGCCCTTATTGACAAATCAAATGTCTCTTCCCTATCAAACAATCTTGTGAAACCCCCTTAACCTTTTCTCCTTCTTTTGACATAACATAGTCAAAATAAAGGTACAAAAGTGACATAAATAACTGTTAAAAGAGATATAAACCAACTCTCTATCTCTGTGTGTGTGTGTACACACACACACACACACACACACATATAGAGGATCCCTGACGGGTTCCCTTTTAACGAGTACAAAAATGGGTCCTTTTTTAAAACATAAATTTTTTTTTGTGATGTTTAAACATTTCAGAGGATTTGTAAACAAATAAACTCAAAATGCATTTTTTTCTATTTAAAAAAATAAATAAAATATATATCAATTTAAGCTCTTAAAACTAACATATATTTGGCTTCTTCTTGAGTTGATTTTTTTATAGGGGAAATAAAAAATAAATATTTTTTTATTTTAAAGAAAGGACCCGTTTGCACCTGTTAAAAGGAGCCCGCCAAGGATCCCCTCAATATATATATATATAATGTTTATTTTACTTTTATTTTTTATGTGGTGTTTAAACATTTTAGAAGACTTGTTAAAAAAATCAACTCAAAATGCATAATTTTGCAATTAAAAAAAATGGTCAAAATATTTCAGTTTCTAAACTACTTAAAACTGACATATTTGACCCATTTTTTAAAATAGAAAAAAAGATTTTGAGTTGATTTTTTTTACATGTCCACTGAAATGTTTAAACACCATATAAAAAAATATAAAAAATATATATTTTTCCTATTTTGAAAAAAAATCACCTGTTTTTGGGACAGTTAAAATGGATCCATCGAAGAACAAATCCGTATATATATAATAAGTTATAAAACTTATGTATGTCATAAGATACAACTATGACATCACAAGATGATTTTTTTTTTGCCCTTCGTATTTTATCCTTGAAAATATTGAATTCCCCCTCTTTTGACACACTCTAATTTCTTTTCCCCTTTTTTTCAAAATTAAAAAATATGGGTAAAAGAGTAAATTACTTCTACTCTCCAAAACTTCTCTCATTTCTCTCCACCTCACGTACACGCATATTCTTGGCTGAGAGTAAAAGGGATGCCTTATTTCTCTTTCTTACTTTAATTCAAACCTTTGTTCTCCCACATACCCAGTTTCCTTCTCTCATTTCACTTTCTCTTATCTTTCATCTAAATCTTTACCCAAAACAAAATCACATTTACATCTCATCGTAGATCTCTGAAACCTCGACGGACGCCCTCTCCCTCTCATTTGTCATCTCCGACGGTACCATTGCTCAAGATAATTTCTATTCAAAACGATCAACATTCTTTCATGTATTTGGGTTTTATGTATTTATTTTTAACTTCCTTGCAGATCTGATATATTTTATTTTTGTATCTCACAGCTCAGCAATGAAGGTAACTTTCCCACACATCTTACTCGCCCACCACTAGTAGTGGCAAAATGTGGCCCAAATAATAAAACAACCCATATTAGCCCAAGCATCTAAATATGGGGCCATGTCTAAAAGCTATGAGTTAAATATGGGGCTCATATTTCAAAGCTATGAGTTAAATATGGGGCTCATATTTCAAAGCAAAAAATCAAATATGGAGCTCAATTTTAAAAGATACAAATCAAATATAATACTCATTTTAAAAAGTTATGAGTAAAATATAAGTTTTTTTTTATATATACCTCGAATTGTAATACTTAATTTAGTAGAAAAATAATGGGTTGGTCCAACCCATATTTGGTCCGCCCATATTTGACCCGGCCCACATTTAACCCAACCCACATTTTGCCCAACCCACATTTTGCCCAACCCATATTTGATCCGCCCAAATTAGGCCCAGCCCATAATTTTGCCAGTGCTAATACCATTACAGTTTGTTGGGCGTGAGAAGTTTAAGGGGGAGAGCCAACATATGTCTACTGGGTGTTGGGTTATTACAATCTGCTAGGTTATTACAATCTGAAAATGCTCAGGTGAGTAAATTAAATTTAGTGTAAATCAGGATTTCTTTATATTTGGTTTCATTTAATATTTATTTTCTATGAACCTTACAGGTTTGAAAAATATTCACGTATTTTTTAGGTTCTTTTAATGTTGGACACAAAATACATTGATGATGTAGTGTGATAATTAATGTTTAGATGCCTCATGTGTTTTTTTAAATATACAAATTTCATATTAGTTCGTTTAATATTATTAACTACAAGCCTTGATTAATGTGTTTTCCTTCCCTTTTGTTCATGAAAGCGGGTTTGCTTAGATGGCACCATAATGTGGATGGGTTTGTAGTGTTAATAATAACCCAATTCCGAAGGGTGCCTTAATTTGTTTTGTGTGGATTGAGTCGCTGCTTCTGTAAATTTGATGCTATCAGCTTTACCTTTTTCATCTTTTTTTGGCTTTTAAAGTTCGTTATCCTCAATGAATTACTATTCTACAAGGAAACCATGAGAGTTATGAGGTATTTTGCTGTGAAAATCTCTCGCCCATTCTATCATACCTCTTGAATCCCTTTTAAACTTTAAGCATTGTATAGTTGTGGATTAAGTGCATTGTTTTTGGTTTATTGCAGATTACTCAAGTTTATGGGCTTTATGATGAATTCCTAAGAAAGTAAGTTCCAATAGGATAATGATTTTCATTTTCTCTTAGTTTATAGGTCGTCTAAATATGGCCTCCTTATTTTGTAGGGTCTTATGGCCTCGGTGTAAACATAGCATGATTGATCTTGGTACATTGTTGTTACACATTCTAAATTCTGACATCAATTTACGAAGAGGACTGAGATTTAGTAGGTGACATCACGTGTAGCTATTTGTGTAATTTATATGTGTGCATAACGAATGTATGACCAAAGCTTCCTGAGATTGTTAATTTTATCTTTAAATTAACGAGGTCCTTATTTATTTTATGTCCTTTTTTTCTTATTTAACTTCCTTTTTTAATTTAAATGCACTATAGATAAATGGGGGATGCTACTCTCAAGCAACAATCCATAAGGTGAGTTAGTCGGCCACTTTTGAATGGTTTACTAGGCGAAACACTACTTTCATCCCCTCAAAACAAACTATTGAAGATATTCCTTTACGTGTGCCAAGGATTTGAAGTACATTTCATGAGGTATTAAGTTAAGATATGTTAAATTTGATATGTTTCGAATTTGGCCAAATGAAATCCCCAATTTGGAAAGACTACAACACTATATGTATGTATATTTTGTGTTAAATATTATATATAGATATTGAATTCGCATACATAATGTACTCGAACTGTATATTTATCTTTACATTTACACCTACATGTATGTTGATGAGAAATGTTCACAATAGGTAAGGCTTATAATGGTTTGTTTTTGGTGCAGAATTCAGAAAGCAAGTTAGAAGGTGGGGATGCTAAAGATGAAAGGATATGGAGAATTGAAATGCTCTTTTGAAAATGGAAGTTGGACCTTATTTGCAAATGCAATTAAAACTATCAGTGTGCCAACTGTTCTACTCCATTGTATATTTGGATAAAGAGTGTTGATATTTGAATTGAAGTGTAGGCCAATAGTGTTTTCGAATAGTATTTCGATACATGTCCTATGCGATATGTGATTATTAGCAAAAACCAATTCAATGACCAAAGACTTATACCCAAACCATTTGTCCACTTTTGTATCCAAAAACCCTTTATTATTTTATTTCTATCTAATATCTGATTGGAACTGATAGTGTTTTCGAATAGTATTTTGAGACGTGTTGTTATCGTGAGGTAAAATGGTGATTCACGACAGTTATATATTTGGAGTATTTTTGTTAGAATATTGTTGTCAGAGTAATTTTTATTTTTTAAACTTTGTGGATATTCCTATAAATAGAGGAAACTTTGTCAAAAAAAATTCTAAATTGTTTATCCTTATTTGTGTTATAAAAAAAATGATTTAAATTATTCACGATTAATATATTATAAAATTTTCTCCGCGCTATATAATAGTTTACATGTATTACGAGATCAAGACGGACTGTTACTAATGTTGTTGGACTGTTTTTTTCTTAAACGGGGTGTATAGTCGTATAAACATTATTTAGATTGTTTGCACTTATGGGTTGTAAAATAACTTTTTGACTTAATTATACAAGATTCAACATTACATAAATTTACACGATTCAATAATTTGAAATTTACACTTATAATATACAAATAATTTATTATTTACATTATACATGACTTTAGACTTTTCAAAATTACACTCGTGCCTTCAGGCACGGGCGTATCCTAGTATATATATATATATATATATATATATATATATATATATATATATATATATATATATATATAATATGTGTGTGTGTGTGTGTGTATAATAATGCTCTTATGCGGACTAGTTCGCATTTTAAGAATGCGGATCGGGCATGCGTCACCTAACGGTGCGGCTAGAAATCATCGCCTAAATTATATGAATACTCTCTCTCTTTTTTGAGCACACCGCCAAGTGATATATATATATATATATATATTCTGCATTTTAAGAATGCGGACCGGACATGTGTCACCTAACGGTGCACCTAGAAATTATCGCCTAAATTATAAGCATACTCTCTCTCTTTTATGGGCTCACCGCCAGGTGACACAAGTCCAGCCACATTCTTAAAATGCGGACTAGTCTGCACAAGAGCAGGACTCTCTCTCTCTCTCTCTCTCTCTCTCTCTCTATATATATATATATATATATATATATATATATATATATATATATATATATATATATATATATATCACTGTTCTAAAAACCCACCTAGGCACACCTAGGCTTGAGGCTTGGGAGAAACGCCCCGCCTTACACTACTAGAAATATACATTTTTATGACGGGGAAAAAGGGTCGTAAAAGGTTTTTTATGACGGTTTTCAAAGCTTTAAAAACCGTCGTAATGTTGTGTGTCATAATAAAATCAGTGTTGACAAAACCGTCATAACAACCATCCTATTATGACAGTTATTCATACAAACCATCATTAACAACAATGTTATGTGTCATAATAAAAGTGGTGTTGGAAAAACCGTCATAACAAACCATCCTATTACGATAATTTTTCTTAAAAACCGTCATAAAAGGTACCTATTACGACAGCTGCTTTGTTAATTATAATGACAGCGTACATAAAACAGTCATAAAACATACCCGTTTTTATATGTGAACTGTAAACCGTCATTAAAGTTTTTTTTCCTTTCTTTTTTTGCATTGAATTTTATTATACTATTCAAATATCCCAAAGATATAATGCATAAAACTATGATTTTTCAATTCAAAAAACAAATTTCCATACTCAAAGTAGCAAATTCCAAGTACCAATATAACTGAACAATAAGTACAAAAAATGTCATTAACATTTGAAATTAAAAAAAATACACACCAACAGTTTCCCAATAGACTTCTGGACAACTCACAAATAAAACGATATCTAAAACGACTATATACACAATAGGCAACAACGAGATCGATATCTGAACAAAAGAAGGAAACAAATAGCAGTTAAAAACTAAAACAGATCCACCATATAAAGAATATAGCTCAAACAATAATTATATTTTAATATAATATCGAGCATCAAAAAATAAACATTTGCATAATTTTAAAGTTAATTTTTACTTCATTCTTTAATAAGGCATGAGAGAGATAGGTGGGGAAGGTTTTATGGAAGTTTCAACAGAGTTTCCGCTATTTTTTAATAATCCAAAATTAAACATGACATGTTTAACCAACAACAACAATATAAAGCCCACCTCGGGTATTCAACATCATTAACAACAACAACAACAACAGTATAAATCCCACCACAGACATGCACTGCCAACAATAACAACAATACAAATACCACCATGAACATTGACTATCATTAATAACAATATAAATACCACCTTGGGGATTAACAATCAACAATAATATAAAGGCCACCACGGGCATAACAAAACATTCGCATAATCTCAAAGTTAATTTTTTACTTTATTCCTTTTTAACGCAGGGAAGAGATAAACGGGTAAGGTTTAGTGAAAATTTCGGCAGAGTTTCCTTTATTTTTTAATAATCCAAAATTAAACATAACATGTTTAACCAACAACAATAGTATAAAGCCCAACTCGGGCATTCACCTTCAACAGAATAAAGTCCACCTCGGGCATTTACCATCAATAATATAAAGCCCACCCCGGGCATTCAGCATGATCAACAACAACGATAATATAAATCTCACCCCGTCCATTCACTAACAACAACATTATTCTTGACATCATATTTTTATAGTGTTTTGATAATTTAATTACGATTTTTGTTATATTTTCATACATTGTATTTTGATTCTCTATATTAAACATTATTAACATCGACATAAAGTAATTGATGAGATTGAAGAAAAAAAAGGTACCTAAAAGGATATGCCAAAATTGTCCACAACTGAAGCTCACTAAAAATAATCCTGAATGAAATCGATGAACTCATACTGAACTTCTTATATCTCATGATTTTTATAGGTTGCTTTTTCAGCCAACTCATTCATCTAACAAATCAAATAACCCAATGTGTACTCATTTTTTCCTTATAAAGGTAATTAATAGGGAAACAAAATATTATAAAATAAATATATATTACCTTTAGTTTAGAAGATTGAGACAAATTCCCCATTAGATCTCTCATGAACTTCAATATGTAAAACCCACATTCAATATTCCCCGGTTGTAGAGGCCCCTATAGAATGATATGTTGAAGATAATAGCTATATTAGGATTTGAGACATATGTCAGTAATGTAAATTCATTGCCATTATCGTACCTTAACATTCTCCCAGTTTGAACCTAAAATTCTTCCTCCTTTCGATACCACCAACGCTTTAAATATACTTCAAGACAAAGATTAAAATGGAAAGCATGTGTACAAAGACAATATGACTAAAGGTATACACACACATACACAAACACACACACACACACACACACACACACACACACACACACTAGGGTATGTCGTGCCTAAAGGCAAGACGAACACTTCCAAAAAACTACATCGACGAAGACTTGTAATCATATAATTTATTATAAAACACAAAAATGTCTACACGATTTAGAAAATTTGGACAAAGTTCCATTTATTTTAGGACTATCCACCTGTTTAAGAAACCAAAACTACTCAGCTATACAATATAAACAAATCATCGAGTCATGAATATAATATACTTCAAATATGATTACACAATTGGCAACTTTACGAACAAAATGATGATAAAAAAATGCATATTCAATGTGGTGGGGGCAGTCAGTGTATGTGTGTGTATGCATCACTGTGTTTGTAAAATATATCACCTATAAATGAAGTTAAATGATTTGACTTCCCTAAGACATCCATCCCTAAGGCAGTTGAAAGGATTGTAGAGCAAATAATAGTTTATAATCAACAAATACAAAGATGTAAAAGTGTCAACATATTAGTTTGTTGAATAATCCGATCATAATGTTCAAAACTTATTACCAATGACATCTCAAAAATCATAGATAAAAACATACATTCTAAAAACATACATTCTAAGATTCGTGTGTAGAAAATTTAAGTACACATTTTAAGATAGAAAAATCAGTATAAATTGGATGGCTTACATGACCATTATGTCAAACGAAACAAAATAATGATTTATGCCTTGACATTTTAGCTCAAAGGTTTCAATTAGAGTGGTTTATGATGTCATGAGACTTAAAATAATTTTTTTGAATCGACCATAAATAACATCTTGTTTTTTTTAAATCCGAGAACATAAATACGGATGTATACATAACTTTAGCAAAATGACAAACATGTTTAAAATCATCTGAGCTTTTAACTTTGAAAATTAAGATAAGATAAACAAAATTGGATACTTAACTCAAATCTAAATTATGTTCAAGTCTAAGATATGGAATTCCTCTACTAAGCCAAAACAAAAAGAATCATTTCTAAGCTATGGGATTAAGGGATTATGTTCAAGTTTAAGCTATGGATGTAAGGGATTAGTAAATTCGTATATTTAGTTCTCTTCATTTTTGTTTTGGTTCTGCACCATTCATTGATACATTATAATAATTTTGCCCATTTATATTAACCTTACACACATTAAGACATAATTTCATTATTGTTTAACAAATGGAAAGTACTCATTAGTGATAAAATGCATAGAAGGAAGAAAACCAGAAGAAATGAAAAGATGCACATAATCTTCGACACTAAGTTGATATCAATTTATTTGAATAGGATGGAGAACCTTTTACATTAACATGCATAGGATGCCAGACTCTATCAAATGGAAAATAATTGCATCATGAAGCATGCATACATTTCTCAACCTTAGCCATGTTTTCTGTAAAAACACAAAGACCAAGTATATGCCAATTTGTTACTCAGAAAGCATCAATGATTGGAAAATGTAAGCTTATCTAATCCACGGTTGTTCCTTGCGATAGAATCAAAATAGAACCAATTATGAATTAACAAAACTCGAGAGCCAGAGCTAGAGAGTGGAAAAATCACACGAAAAAATAAAAATAAAAATAAAATCCATATTGATTTGTTAAACAAAAGTTAGTTCAGTAAGTTAGCATTTTATAAACCATTGCCATACATAATTAACATTAACGCAGTTTTATAACAGTTTTATACAAAACTAAAATGAACACAGTTGGATGAAAATGCGACATATAATTAAAACATATAGTTTACCGGATAAGTGTATGCATGTCCCTGTTCCGGAACATTATACCCTTCCATCACAGGACTGCAACCATTGTAGAAACCTATGCGATATAGTCTAATCACACAACCCACTCTATATACTGTGAAATAAAGGGAATAAATTTTAAAAATAACCGTAAAACAATAAAAGCCTCCAAACTTGAATATTATCTACTCATTTATATTCTGGTTTTATATGATAGTTATTAGTTTACTAAAGTTAGTTTGGAATCTAGATTCAATACTTGAAGAGCATTATATGCTTATTGATAGGATGAATTCCTGAATGTTTTTTCTAGATTCAGTACTTGAAGAGCATTGTGTGTAGCAAAAAAATAAAGAAAGAGGGGATATAAAACATGTTGGAAGCAAAAAAGGGTAAGTTGCCAACTTTAATAAGTTTGTGCTACTATAACAATGATAAAACAATTCAAAAGTAGAATTCTGATAGAATAATATAGCTTAGTAAAAAGCATAAAAATTCTAAAATACATACAGTGGAATTCAAAAGCATGCAGAACCAAAGTAAAAATTCAGAGCCATATTAATAAGTTGTATGAACAATTCAAAAGTATATTAGCATGATTCAAAATTTTCATGGCCATATTATTAGGTGGCCATATTAATAAGATGATTACTGAGCTATATTATTCCACAGTTTAATAGCAACATCCCCTTCAGAGAAAAGGTGATCCACAGATTCACTCCTCGAATTAACGCAACAGTTACACCTCGAAGGCCCTCTCACACCTTTCTTCTGCACGGCAAGGTCCACAGGGATAATATCTCTGATACGTCTCCACATAAAAATATAGACTTTAAAGGGAATACCATCTTACCTGAGTAATTTATCGGGCCAGCAAGATCCATTATAGGGATAAATATAGTCCCAAGCAGACGCTGAAGAGAATTTTCCATCAGTATTGAGGGACCACACATCCACATACTCTTGATCGGAGTTTAGAACTTCCACCTCATTAAAACAGTAAGTGATGGGGGATATAATAATTAATTTTTCTTTAATACCAAGTTCTTGCAGTAGTCCCAAAGTCCTTAAGTAACCCACAGTGATCAGGAAGATGAAGATCCCCCCATGCTCCATTACCAATCCAATTATCCCACACCATGTTAACCTCCCCTTTACCAGGAACCCACTGGATGATTTCTTCAGTCGTATCTCTCAGTTTCAACAACCTTCTCCAAGTTTTTGAACCTTTATGAGAGGTAACCTGATAAGGGTGATTATTTCTACATTATTTAAGAATAAGGAAATTTGACCACAAAGATGGTTAATTTTTGAATTTCCACCAAATCTTCAAACTAAAGGCTTCCACACAATCCTTTAAGCTCCTCAACCCCACACAACCTTCCACCTCAAGTTTGCAAAGCTCCTCCCATTTTGTCCAGTGTAGTTTAGGAACTCCCCCCAAAGAACCCCAAAAGAAGTCCGCAAATGTTTTTTTCCATTATGTGTAATACCTTTTTAGGGGACTTGACATCAGCCAGAGTTTAGAGAGGGATCGATTAGAGCATAATTCTTAATAGGATGAGTTTAGCGCCAGTGGAGAGAATCTTATTAGCCCAATCATTCTTATTGGCTTTGATGCTAATAATGAGGTTCTCAAAATGAATGCATTTTCTTCTCCCAGTGAAAATAAGACAACCTAGGTACTTCACGAGAGAGTGTTTTATCGGCATCTTAGTATAATCAACAATCCAGTGCCTTTTTTCCTGAGACATATGATTGGAAACTAACATTGATCTTTTTTATCGATTGATCATCTGATGGGATTGATTCTCATACTCCACCAGAATAGACATCAATTTTTAATAGATTTTTTCCTCCGTAGGAAAAAATCATCATATCATCAGCAAAGGCAAGGTGGGTAATGTAATGGCAGCCAATCGAAACTTTGAAACCTAAATAATTTGTCTCACTAGGAAGATGATTAATCCTTCTACTTAACCATTCTGCAGCAATAACAAATAGGGAAGAGGAGAGAGTACCCCCCTGCATAAGACCATGATTATATTTGAAGAAGCCCATAAAGTCACCATTAATTAGTAAAGTGAACCAACGATTCAAAATACTCATCCAAACCATGTCAATCCACGATTCATTAAATCATATTTTCCTCATTACCTTGATCAAGAACAACCATGAGGTTCTGTGATAGGCCTTGGCCATGTCTAATTTTAAAGCCACATTACCCCCAAGGTTCTTATGGTTGAGCATGTCAATCATTTCTTGGACTAGCAAAATATTATCAGTGATATATCAGAGTTGCACAAATCCACTATGGTTTTGAGAAAATAGATTGGGCAGAAGAGGACCAAAGAGATTGGAGAGGACTTTGGAGATGATTTTATTCGAGAAATTACAGAGGCTAATAGGTATAAGGTCAGAGAATGAAATGATATTCTCTTTCTTGGGAATAATTGATATGAAGGTGGAGGACATTATCTTGGGGAGCTCATAGCTAGCAAAGAAAGTCCCCACCGCCTTGTGCACATGCTCACCAATAATGTCCTAAGCCTCAGTGAAAAACTTCCCAGAGAAACCATCCATACCAGGGGAACTGTCCCCATTCAGATCAAAGACTAAATTTTTAACTTCCTCTAAATATGGCGGCAGTAAGCACAACATTATCAACATCCTTGGCCAAAAAGGGAATATGAGAAAACCAATGGTCGGCTTGGTTACAAGAGGCATCACCCCTGAACTACTCTAAGTAAAATTTGATCCCTTCATTCTTAATCTGTTGCTGGTCAGTTAACCAGACCCCATGATGATCCTTGATTCTGTGAATGAAAATCACAACATGCCTACACTTAATGGAGGAGTGGAAAAATTTCGAGTTTATTTCTCTATTAGTGGCCCATTTTGTGTTTGCCTTCTGTCTCTAGTAATCCTCTTCTCTTTGAAGGTGCATAAGGTATTCCGCATTGGCTTTGGCATATACCTCTCGGTTGAGGTTAGTGGGATGCCTTTCAAACTCCAATTCTCTAAGAATCACATCATCCTCATCATTGATAGAGTTTTGGAAAAGGTTTCCAATCGTTACCTTGATCCAAGTACACAACATAGATTTGGGGTTCTTAAGATTAATAGACAGAGCATATAGGGGGTTTCCAATAATATACTTCACCCAAGCATTTTTAGTGACATGCTTAAAGTCTTTGTGTTGTGACCAAAAGTTTAGGTATCTGAATCTTTTCTGGCTAATTCTCCTACCATATAAAAATATACATTAGGAGGGGTGAGTGTTCAGTAGCACCCCTGTTGAGATGTACAACTTTGTCCGCTGAAAAACATGTTTTCCACTGGGGGTTAACAAGCACTCTGTCAAGTCTAATCCAAATTCTTCTATCACCATATCTTTTGTTGAACCAGGTATATAAGGAGCTAGAGTACCCAATGTCAAGAAAACCAGCACCATTGATACAACCTTAAAAGTCGCGGGCAACATTAAAATTGATAGGATTACCCCTTGCATTTTCATCCAGAGATAAAACTATATTGAAATCTCCTACCACCATCCAAGGGGTGTCAACAACAATAGTTTGTAAATAATCCCCCGGGGGATGCCTATCTCTTTTAGAGCACTTGGCATACACAATGGAAACTTGAACAAAGCAAGGAAGTTGGGGGTGCTTAACTTACAAGGTTATATATTGATCCATTTGGGAAGAGACAATCTGAGTTAGACCATGGTTTATAAGGATCCATATAGAACTGGACTTATTAGAATCACCTATGTCAAAACCAATCTTCCTAACGAAGTCCTCTAGCTTTTCTTTGGAAACTTTGGGTTCTATTCTCACTAACATGGACAAATTGTGCAAGCTTTTGAGTTTTTTAAGTCTATTGACAACCCCTTTTTTCGAAACTCCCCTTAAGTTCCATAACGGCCAATTTATCATTTAAGTAATTGGGTAATTGGGATTTTATTGTTTGTTCTTTGTTTTTTTCACAATAAAAGTGGTTGTGCTACAATGACGAAATAATCAAAGTCATTTAATAAGTGTTGAGTAGAACAATCAATCTATATGAGACTCCTTTGAAAATAATAAATTGCATTATTACAAATCTATGTATGAAAAAATGGTTTAAATGCATGTACTTATAAAAGCGAAAAATATACAATGGCCCTTACTCCGTTACCAAAATCTAATATTATCGATGGGATAAAGATGAAACAACAATGGGCTTTAAAAGTCAGAATATAGGAAGATATACATATAAAGCAGAGCTAAAGCCATCTATGCACTATGTGTAGTTTAAATATTCCTGAATTAAATATGCTTTCTTTATCTTTTAATTTCAACATCATCTTCATATAACAAATATATTTTCCATTAAGGTTAAATTTATGGTCCATGAATTTAAATTGGCATAAGAGTTAGTGATGACCATTTGACTAAACGTCTCACACATTTAGCTCCGTGATCATCAAACGACAAATATTTACTATGCGGGGATATAAACAAATGAGGATACTATTGAATACGGTAAGAACTGAAATACGACTATATAATCTAAACATACACCCTCTTTTTAACCCGTTATATTATCTTCACGATATTACTACTTTGATTCCATTTTTCCAAAAGGTTAGTATTTCAAGCCCTTGCATCAAAGAACATAGTAACTCGTATTCTAGTCATATATATATATTAGACAAATAAAGATGAAAAAAGAAGAAAATAAGCCCTTGAATCATGATATTACTACTTTGATTCCAATTTGCTTCTTTATGTTTACATGTGTAATTAAATAAAGATGAAAAAAGAAGAAAATATCCCTAATGAAAATAGACAGATATACTGACTAACCATTAGGTCATATTGTGATGAGTTGCGAAAACTACAATTAAGAAAGAAGAGAAAGGGAGGTCCACTATGAGATAATGAATTCAACTGTCCAAAATCAATTTCCAGACTTAGACTAGGAAAAAACTAATAACACACAAAAACCTCATACAAGTTAGGATATAAAACAATAGAAAATCATGCAAAACAAAACATTTGAACTCAGATGCATGCTAAAGGTTACCTTTTTCAGGAAAAGAAATATCCTCCATTGAACGCTCAATCACTTCAACCGCATCTTCAAGATTATTTTCTTTAACAACTTAGCGGGCGTGTTCCACCATCTTAGTAGCTTCCATAACATACACCCGCTTGGCACTGGTTTGTGATGACCATATAGCTCGAATACCACTTACTGCTCCTACATCCAACACAATCTAGTTTTGCATTACTATATACAACTAAGAGGATTTCAAATACCTAAGCATGTATCTATATCTATTGAGTGTGTATTTTTTTCACAATATTGTTCTCGTTACAATGTAGTGAGTATTTCCTTTAATAAGAACGCTAAAATAAAGTTTAGTTTTTCAAGCATAATTATATGAAGCAAGTGAAAAGCTACAAAAAAATGTTTAAAAATGTTACTAACTCATATACAACTATTTATAAATTTATTTTTCTATTATTAAATAGGAGTATCTGAATGTATTGTCTTTTACAAAAATCTAGAATTTAAATGTGTTATTTCTCAGCCATAGATGATGTTGCGCAATCTATTTCTTTTAAATAACAATAGTGAACTTATGTTTTTGTTTTCAAACTTTAAAATTAATTATAGTTCTAATGTATAAATTTCTTTAATTTCATTATATTTATTACTTTATTATTGCATAGTCTTTATTTTATCATCTATGCATCGCACACGCAAAGGGTGTGGACTGGTGGATAGTTAATATAAACTGTTATCATACAAAGCACAAGAAAACATAAGAAGAACCCAAGAAAGAACAATGTTACATTACCAAAGTCCCAAATATTTCTCAAAACCATTTCAATAGATACCAGACACTCAAAAAGAAGAATACTGTTTTTTCCTAAATTATTTGTGCTTGTTTCATGGAAGCAAGTTCTCCTAATTTTAATTTTTATGTCTGCAACTACAGCCAACATGTACCCTGTAACCATACGAACTAGCACATAGATAGGATAACAAAGATTTGTGTCACACAACAGAAATCCGATGAAGAATCATTGCCACCATATATTATGCCCAAAAGACGATGTTAGTTTTGCACAAAATAGCACTAAGTCTTCATGATATAAGACCAAACAAGCTCACAAAGATTAACCATTATTGTCATGAGGATTATCAGACCAAAAAAATTATAAATGATATTAATCAACTTGCACAAAGATTAAGCTCAATTATATTTGGGTGTTTTACAAGTCCCATGACAGATATCTCTAGGTTAGTCTGATTAATCACTAACTTTTATCACAGTTGGGATGATCTTTCACTATATCAAATCGTGAGATTTCACCAAGATACGATGACTAATATCCTTTGGTTTTCTCCCATGACTAAGTGATATTAATATCTTAGAAAGTAATAACCTCTATTATCTTATGATTTAGTACTTTTGCAATAACTAATGAACTAAAAATATTATCGGATGCTAATTAATGATGGATATATTTAAGGACGACTCTCATAATAACATCAACGATGGAAATATTTCTTACTCAAAATGTGGACACATGGTGATGAGATACACAAACAAAAAGTGTGGACATTATGTGCTGACCTGGAATGCAGAGCGAATCAACTCCTCAACAGAATCAATAGTGGCACATTTTACAAAGTCGAATGAAATTTTATCCACCACCAATTTAACACCATCCCTATCGAAAACTCACATCAAAAACTCTACACATGATAAAGAATAATAGATCAGGTTGTGAAGTAGAACAATATTATATATACTGCAACATATGTCCTTCATTTTTTAGTAGAATGGTGTAAAATTCCTACTAGCAGAAATTTAGAATCAAACCTATCATCCACGTTAATATAATCACCAAGCATGAAGTTATATTGGATCCCAGAGCATAGAACATGTTCTATGTTTAATCAAAGCATCTTTTTCTTAACCTCATCGGCTTGTAATTCTTTCATTCTCTGTATAAAGTTGATTAATTCAATAACATGTGTTCACCAAAAACATCAAGAAGTCAGAAACGCCAATCTTTGAAAACTTCATGCTGCTCCCTTCTATCAAGGAACTCAAGGACACGAAATTCTATATGATTTTATAGGCCAAATTATAGTAAACCTCATGAACTATCACCTATGTTATAAAATACATCCCTGAACTACTGAATTTGCAAAAAATTACTTGAACTATTTCAATCATGTGTCCCTAAAAAGGGACTTATGATTAGGGGGTATTGCAATCAATTTGTCCGTTTAGGGGATTTCTTGCATTTTTCCCTCCCCCTTTATTTATTTTTTTAACAGAATGAAGTGGAATGAATCGGGTAGAAAAATTAACACTTTGTGCCAACTAACACAACAACAATCAAAAATTATTTTTGGATCATCCCACACACTTGGATTTAGCCAAGAAATTTACCCAGACCCCCTGCCGAGGCTCTTGAGGGGAAACAAAGCACATCAGACGAATTACACACACCAAAAAATCACAAACCTATATTTGGGGGTTCTATGAGGTATACAGGCTAAACGAGTTCCAAACCATTTTACTCCTAGAGTGAGAAAAAATACACATTTTCCAATAGTCTACAACTATGCATAATGATTGTGATTATGTTATGCAACCAAGTTTCGCGTATACACCATAGAGAACCCGAAATCAAGTTCGGGACATGTTTAGATTTTTGTGAAAATTGGCCCAATGTAAGAATCACATGAGATCTATTAGGGTAGAGAAATAAACATTTTTTGGAAACTTACATGAGTAGAAATCGGGTATAGAAAAATATCAACAAGTCGGGATTCTAATCATTCGTTATATGGATTTAACGCAAGCTTACCTGAGCAGAAACCAATGGTGACAATGGAATCTGGGTGCAAAACCTCCGGTGTGAGAAGAATGAGATACAACGTAGCAGAACGAGATGGGGTGGTAGAAGAGTGTGTGTGTGAGAGAGAGAAAGTACCTGAGTAAATGGGGGAAGGAGAAAACGAAGGTGGTCTTGGGAAAAGTCTTCGACAGAAAGTTGGAGGGAAAGAGCGTGGGCCTAAAATTTTTAGACCAAATTTTGGATTGAAGATGTCATAATAGGTTATCTTACTTGGATTTTCATAAAAAATAGTCATAATATATACCATTAAATATGACTCTTCTCTTAAAAAGGTTGTGTACATTAATATTAATTTTCTTATAATGACAGTTTATAATTAATATGTCATGTAAATAAGAGAAATATGCTTTTAAAGACATTTTTTAAAGTGTCATAATAGGGTAGTTTTTTTGTAGTGTTAAGCTTTTTACACCTTATTCTTGGTAAAACCCTTAAGGCGCACTTTCTTCTAAAAACAACGATGCTTTAGTGAAACGATATCGCCTTTTAAAGATTTTTTTTACAAACCGAACCATTATCTCATCCAAAATAATCAAAAAGTATTTTAAATTGCATATATTCAAACATATTTTTATGATATGTACAATTTTAATATTTTAATAGCCCTCTTATGGTTAAAAATATTAAAATATATTAAGAAGGCCAAAACGCCTCTTCACGCCTTTTTATACCTAAGGCCCGCCTAGACTTCTAAGGCTCCACGCCTTGATAACGCCCGGCATTTTTTAGAACCTTGATATATATATCTTTTTCCCGTATTACCCCATGCATATCACTCATCTAGATGGTGCATCTCCCTCAAACCCTCAATTAAACACCCGCCCCTCTCTCTCCCCGCTCTCTCTGTGTGTCTCGATTTATATCACTAGCCCTTCATTATTATATCCTTATCACAATTGTCTTTTTAGGGGTTACCTTCAACATATATGGATCCTTTTTTCTTCTCACACTCCTCCTAATCAAGTTCCCTTCGCCTCTACCTGGGTGTTACACTATATTTACTCTTTAACCTCTAAAAGGGAAGAGCTTAATCTCTTTAAATCCCATTTTATTTCTCCAATCTTCTCTTAGCGCATTCTTTTTTTTTTCAGATCAAACTTATGCCCACTTCTTCTTCTTTATTTCTCCACTTACAATTATTGTTGAAACTACTGATACAAAACAAAACCCGTTTGTAATATACAAAAAAATCTCATTTTTATGGTTTAATATTGGTGTTATTTGAATCTCAAAAATCGATTTTTCTTAAAGATGCAAATGGAGGCTTTGTTTTTTATTTTTTGCATTTCCCAATAATGATTTTGTTTAGAATGGATAACTGTCATTGACATTTTTTCCGAAAAAAATATATATGGGTCCTTTTAAATTATGTTTCTTAAATTCAATTTTTATGTCTTAGAATTATTATGTTTTGATTTCAGATTTAGACTTCTATACCAGGGGCTTTAGGCGGTTCAAATTCAGTGGCAGGGTACAAGGTTAAGTTGTTCAAACTACACAGTTCAAATCCAAGTAGAAAGGTACTCTCTCTCTCTCTCTCTCTCCCTCTCTCTCTCTCTCTCTCTCTCTTTATATATATATATATATGGGATCTCCAATGAACCGCCTAAAAAAGGGTGGAGGAACATACCGATTTTTAAAAAAACCAGAAAATATGTTTTTTTATTTTGTGTGTGGTAAATAAACATTTCAGTGTATCTATAAAAACAGACAAACTTAAAAGGAATTTTTTTGGAATTTTAAAAAATAGGTTAAATATATGTCAAAAACTAACATATATTTGACCCATTTTTTTTAAAATACCAAAAAATGTATTTTCAATTGATTTTTTATGAATACACTGAAATGTCTAAACATCACACAAAACATATTTTTTTTAAAAATCGTTCCCCAACTGTTTTTTAGGGAATCGGTTCGATATATATATACAATAAGGAGTAGAATCATTTTACTATTCCATAAGACCTTAGACAATTAGAGGCTTGGATGCATGACTCCAAATATAATCCAATGGTTGTGGTGTTTTCCCCCTCTTTTTCTATTATAACTTTTACTTTAATTCAAATTTGAGGGTATTATTGTAAAAAAGCCCTTCGATCAGTCATACATATGGTCATACCCACTCAATCAGGCTCACCCTCACCGTTATGCACACGATCTTCATGATTTCTCTCTCTCTCTCTCTCTCTCTCTCTCTCTCTGTTATCGCTTCTTCTCTTCCTCCTCCTCCTCCTCCTCCTCATTCTCCTTCTTCTTCTTCTTCTTCTTCTTCTTCTTCTTCGAGGTGTGGTATTCCTACTTTTATTCTTCAAGGTGTGATATCTATTTTTTTTATATAGATTTATGGATTTTAGATTAAGGGATTTTTGGTTTTCAAACTTTAGGGTTTATGAAATTTAGGGGTTATGATCTTAGGGGTTTGAAATTTTGATTCTGAGAATTTGTCATACTCATACCCGCTTCGTTTTTCATTGTCAATTAAAATTAGTGTCTTTGTCTAACTCATGTGACATTTCAGACATAGCTAAGGGTATTCTCTCAATCAGAATGAAAGCAACCTGTTGTCCCCAACAAAGAAGCAAGTTAAGGTTATGGTGTTCACGATTATAATACATTTGTTCTTCCTTAAATTCTCGATACCCACTATATTGGTTCATTTTACCTAATTTCATTCTGAATCCCGTGGTTATAGATGTCCTCCAAGTATATCAATGGTGGGTTATTGGGGTTCAATTTTCACCAAATGATGTGATGTTGTTCCAAAGGTATTTTTTAATTAAGGCTATTATTTTTAGTTTAATGGCAATTCTTCTTATTCATATTCTCTGAACTTTAGTCTACTAACCGTGTTTAATGTTGGGTGTGGATATTTAGTGTTGACAACATCTCAATTATTATGTCAAAAAAATACATTTCAGTTATTTTTTCGAAAAAAAGACATCTCAGTTATATGAATTTGGAAACAGGAACCATGGTAACACTTTCATTGAATTTACTTCGAAGTGAACTATCTCATTTTTTAAATGAATGTGAGTCACAAAATTATATTTCAATATATTTAGTTCTTATGAATGCTCTTATTCAAAACTTCACACTTTTCATTGCGTGTGAACCAAAGCAAAGGAGATGTTAAACACTTTGCTCACTATAAATTTGTGTTATTTGGTTGTTTATATTTCAGGTTACCCATAGATTTCTTCGAATTGCACTACCCATTATCTAAAAATTACCCAGGTATTCGAAAAAATGTGCAAGTATTATAATGTTATCAGGGTGAAGTGTTGATGACATATGCGTAGTTATTTCTCATTAGGTATGTTGGATACTTTTTAATTTTAGGAAACTCACGAATTAGATAATTGTCTCTCTATTTCATTTTGTTATTTTTTTTAAATTAAAATAGTCAATTGCGGATTGTATTTTGATAAGAATTAAATTAGTTTCCAAATCAATGCTCAACCCAATTAATGAACCTTCCACCCTTCTAAAAAATAAAGGTCACGATCTCTTTCGATGGGCTATGAGGAGATGAACTGGGTTATAAACAATTCACAAACTTTATTGTTTGATTTTTTGACAAATGATATGACAACATTACTACTGATTATGCATTTCTTCATGGGAATCCATGAAGGTATACATCTCTTCCAATGTTTATAAACTTTAATAGTCATAATATGAAAATTTAAGAATATATATAGCTTAAATAGTAAATGTCAACACAAGGGAACCAAGATTGAGTATGGCACTAAGATAATCAAGAAAATTGTGATACTATATTCAAGAGATGACCATAAGTTTATTCCAATTCCTATTTCTTCTGCAATTTATGGGTTGGGTTTGTTGGTTGATTCACGTGAACGACGGAGAAGTTGTGGTGTTGGTAAGCATTTTGTTGATGAACATTTGTATTGTATATACGCATTTTTTGTAGCCTCATTTTACCCCACCATTATCATTTGATCTTAATAGTTTTGTTACAATATCTTTGAACACATCTGGATTTTTGGCATTCCTCCTCTTATCTTATCAAATACCCCTCCACTTCTGGCTGGTGTTTGCTAAAATGCTTAAAATAGTATTCCTTCCCTTATTAATGATTGATTTGTATTTAATTACATCTGATATATCATCAATTTTGTGGAAATTCTACTTTTTTTTAATCTCTGTCTCTCTTCATGTACTCTCTGCCGAAGCAGTAGCTACTTTTCATGATTCGTATTGGTAATTTTATAATCATTTGTTTCATTTATGTTACTTGGGCGTTTACATTTCAAAACATCTACATATTAAAACACATTATCAGTTTTCCTGTTCGTACTTTATAATCTCCATAGTCTCTATAAGTCTCCTATTTGTACATATTTAAGAACATTATCATCTCTCCTGTTCATACTTTAATTTTCTAATCATGTAATAAGTATAATTATTTTATTGCCTAGGTTTCATCTATTTATTTAAGGTTTGATTAAATTAGATTAATGGAGAGGTATAGGGAGGGAAAAAGGATATTTATATGATTTTTATAGATTTAGAGAAGGCATATGATAGGATACCAAGAGATATAATATGATAAAATGAGTGACTTGCAGATATATTGATGTGATCAAGGATATGTAGGATGGGGCCATGACTACAGTAAGAACATCAGTCGAAGAAAGTAGTGAATCTCCAATTACTATAGGTCTATACCAAGGTTCAACATTGAGTCCTTATCTCTTTGCTCTTGTTATGGATGATTTGATTGGACAAATACAAGATGAGGTGACATGGTGTATGCTATTTGAAGATGATATTATTTTAGTGGATGATACTAAGACGGGGATTAGTGATAGGTAGGAATTATGGAGGGAAACACTAGAAATAAGAGGATTTAAAATAAGAAGAACTAAAAAGGAATATGTGGAATGTAATATTAGTAGTAATAGGAGGACAAATGGAGATGTGGTGAAATTTTATGGTCAAGAGATACCTAGAAATGATCATTTTTATTATTTGGCCTCAATTATTCAAAAAAATGGAGATATTAGTTATGATGTTACTCATAGGATTAGAGCAGGCTGAGTTAGGTGGAGAAGTGCTACCGGCGTTTTGTATGATAGGTGTATACCTTTGAAGTTAAAAGAATAATTTTATAGGACGACCATTAGATCCTCCATGTTATATGAGACACAGTATTGGGCAATCAAGAAATAAAATGTGCAGAAAATGAGTGTGACGAAGATGTGAATGCTAAGATGAATTTGTGATAAAACTCGAAAGGATAAAATTAGAAGTGAACAAATTCGTGAAATGGTAAAAGTAGCTCCTATAGAATATAAATTGAGAGAAAATTGACTTAGATGGTTTGGAAACGTCAAGCGTGGACCAATGGATACTCCTATAAGGAAGAGTGATTTAGTTAGTATTATATGCATAAATTGATTTGGTGTGATATTATAAAAAAAAACATGATGTCATGTGATTTAACCGAAGATATTGCACTGGACAGCATGGAATGGAAAAATAGGATTCATGTAGCCAACCCCAAATAATTGAGAAAATGCTTTATTGAGTTGAGCTGTTGAGGAAATGGATATGTCGTGGACCGCCGAAAGTTTATGCTAAGAATATCATTTTCCTCTAAAATCACTACATGATTGAAGCAATTCTGCATGAATATCGACATTTTGATTAACAGGTTTTGATTCTAAACTGGTTTAAATAACACTGAGTAAGGTCTGCTACTTGTAACAGAATCAAATTCTTATTTGAAATTGAATTTCCTATCTTTAGTAACTATCCAAATTTTTCCCCTTCAACTACTATGGTATGTTAACGTTTGAAATTTTTTACAATTAATAATATAAAATAAGATAAAAAGAGAATTTTTTTAGAACTTCTTATGAGAAACATTAACATAAATAAATAAGAAAAATATTATAATACCAGTATTTCTTTATTGGAATGTTAAATGGATTGTTTTGGACTAAAAAGATAAATGAGAAGAAAATTATTTTGGACTTTAATAACAATAGCATAAATAATTGAGAAGAAAAATTGTTTTCAACTAGAAAAATATGTCTACTGTCATGAAGAAGTATGACAACTTTTTAAGTAATATGTTGGGAAATATTTTCATACTTCTTCATGTTAGTTATTAATTGGAATGTTAGATGGATTTCCAATTCCCATATTCAGTCGTCCATTAAAAGTCTATACGATATTCATAAACATGACTTTTCGTATTGTAAGGCAAATTCTCTGTATTTACCCTAATGAATGAAATTCATGACTATTCTTTGTTTGGCTTCCTATTGCTATCGTATTGTTTGTATTACCTATAAATTCAGTAACAATATGAACAATTACTATAAATTAATGCTTTAAGTATACACTTAGTACTTTTGTTCATTTCAAGTGGTGATCCAAGACCAAATAAATATGTGGTAAGAAAAAGCAACATTTCATTTACTATCATAATCTAATATGTGGTAATACTCTGAAATGATTTCTGATGATACAACTATTACCGACGATGATATTTTGTATCGATATATTTGTTATGAACTTGATTCAGATGATACAGCTATTGTTGAAGATGGAAATGCTCTAAAGTTTTTTCGTCTTAGGTAATCCAAATACTAGTTTTATTGAATCATGTGGTTTTATCCACTCCTCATCCAGTCCACCGTTGTCTCGAAATTCTTGTTGTTGCAGGGATATATATCTTGCGGGTTTACTATATTCAAGGGTTTGACATTATCTCTAATGGCTTAGGAATATATTTTTTGAATTTGTTAAATGGGTTTCTATCACTTAACTTTGATTCAAAACTGAAATCCTTGGATGAGGCTTCATTACCTATAAAAGACTCCGACAAGTTTAGGCCTTTCATTAGTCGTCTTCTTGAGTTCATGTTCTGGTATTTCATCATAAAGGATTTTTGTGTAGCTTTTGTTATGACCTTATTTTTCATATTTGATGTCCTAGTTTTCTGGACAATACTGCTCTGTTATTGGATCGTTCTATTTGTTCTCACAATGAAATGACAATCATGCACATAATCAAATACAAATATGTCCCACTAAACATTGGAAAGCGAAAGTATACTGGGAAGAAGTTTGTTGCAAATAGCAGTGGCTTACCGAGAGATTGAAGTTGGAACATATTCCTAATATGGGGGCAGTGTAGGAAGTAACACAGGTTCTCTATTTCGGTGTTATAAGATTTTTTGTTAAACATCATATATATTCTGTCAAGCATGTTTCCAAATCAACATTTAGAATATTATGTTTTGTTCATATTTCGAAGCAAACGTGTTATAGTTTTTTATTATGACATCTTTTAATTTTCTATTGTATTTTATTAGGCACTAATTTCGGTTGGCTTTAATCGCAGATTTTCCTTCACAAACATAAAAAAAAATGCTACATCAAAATCCATTATGTGTACCAATTTTATATGATATGAAATAAAGAGTGTTCTATCTTTCGAATGTGCGTCTATTTGAGATCTATTCTATTGTACTCTATGTATACTTGAAGTAGATCATTTTTTGGAAATTAAATTTTGAGGATTCTTTTAGCTTCTATACATCTTCATGTTATTTTGGTAATAAGTAGAATTGGGGGGGATTTGAACGTCCAACGGAACTATTGTTTTAAAAACAAACTAACTCACACAAAAAGCCATTTCTTATTTAGTCATGATTGCAACACTTCTAATGTAAATGTTAAGATTTTTTTTCATCCTCTGATATTCCCGTCATGTCCATAAGTATCTACCTTTGATATTCATATTCTAGACATATTGTTAATTTGTCTAAGATTAGGTGTGCTTCTCAATAACCTATAATTTAGGTTTTTGAAATTTGGATGTTGTATATTAACCATTTTTTTGTTTTTTATTCTCACTGAGTAATTATACTGATGGTTCAATGACATGTGCAGGTACTTTGTCACGGGTAGTGATATTAATGGTTGAACGATTCAGTGCGATGATTACAAAATTAGTTATGTCGATCCAGAGTTAATTATTTGTTTATGTATTATAATAAGTTGTTGGTATAACATTTTGTCAATGTTTGATTTTCCCTTTTAGAGAATGAAATAATATTTTATTTTGGTTGATAAATCAGGTATCTTTGAATATTGTTGTTATATTCTTTTTTGTTTCATAAAGAGAGTAGTGGATAGTCCTATAAACATATGTTTTTGGACTATTTGTTATTTATTAAGTAGGATGGATAGTCCTATAAATAAAGGAGATTATAGCCAATTTTTTTTAAAAAAATTACACCTTGTTTTGTTGGGGAACAATATTTTTTTCATTTTGTAATTATATACTTTGGATATGTTCTCTATTTTACTATTACGTACATTGAAAATTTTCGCCGTGCCTTCTGGCACAGGTATTCCGCTAGTATGTCACACACCTGTGTGTGTGTTGTATTCAAATTGTCACGGGATGGGCGTTTTTAGCTCAAAACTAGTTGGATATTAGGGGTTTAGAATTTTTATATATTCCTAGGCACTATGTAATGACAACTCAATTTTTATTCTTCAAATTCAAGTGGTAATTGCATATGTTTGGTTCATTTTGCATTGTAATCTATTAAAGTATTTGGTTCAATAATGTTGACTTACTTATTGCACTATGTCATTGATGTATGTAAATTGCCTCATCAAATGCCTCAAAGATTAATGAGAAATAAAGTATATATATATATATATATATATATATATATATATATATATATATATATATATATAGTACTAAATTATATTTGCAGGCTTCGTCCGGTTGGCTTTCAACGCAGAGGAAAATCAGATTGCAAACTATGTTGGAAGACTTGAATTTTGGCTTGTGAGAGGAATACATAGTTTGTAATTGGAAAATGTTATCCCCTTTTTGTGCAAGTTGTATTATCTTTTCTTATTCAATTAAGCACACGTCGTTGACGGTTTTGGGGCAATTGAGATTAATAAACAACTATACTTGCCATGGTAGTCAGTTCCCTTTTTATGATAATGCATTTTGTTATGAAATTTATAAAAGTTTGATGTCTTTATTTCTAATTTGTTAGATCTTCTTTGTGTATGTAAATAAGATATACTTAGTTTTAAGCAGTAGCTATTGAACACAGTTTTAAGTCAAAGGAAGATCAGTTGCCACCGATAACTTTACCCGTACATCGCGAGGGTTTACACCCCCTGTGAGTGTGTGTGTATGTGTGTGTGTGTGTGTGTATATATATAATAATGCTTTTGTACAGATTGTCCCGTATTTTAACAGTGCGGACCGAACATGTATCGCTTGACGGTGAGCCTAAAAATTATCCGCTAAATTATACGCACGCTTTCTCTCTTTTCTTGGCTCACCGTCAGGTGACACATGTCTAGTCCGCATTGTTAAAGTGCGGACCGATTCGCACAAAAGCATTAGTGTGTATGTGTGTGTGTGTGTATATATATATATATATATATATAATGGTAACGAGAGAATCACATCAACAAATTATAAAGATGCATGCTAGCAGAGACACAAGTCAAGTAAAGCTACATAAAAATATTTAAACATGTGATAACCAATGCTAATACGTGAAAATAGGATGATAGCAACAAACATTATTTAGATTATTAATAGATACATCAATAATTACATAGGATCTATGGAAACATGTAAGAACAATATGGAGAAAAAATATGAATCAAGATATGCAGAGACAAATAAAAAAATGCTTCGGTCATAGAATCCCCATGTATTTAACATCCTAATCCACAATATGATATGAGAAGCCTAAAGTACAATATCCACAAAAATACACCACTATTCTCCTTTCAAAAGATATTTCTAGCAAGTACGCCAAGAATTTAAGGCCTAAAGACTATCAAACAAAGAATCATAAGAAAGAGTAAGACCACTCTCATTAGAATCCAATACATCCATAACTTAATCATCTACACGATCACCGTACGCAACATAATCATCAACGACATAAACTGGAGTAGCTGTCTTAGGTGCTGGTGGAACATCAACACAATGAGCTGGAGCAGGTGGTCTGTCAAGAACAAAGGTAATGTGTTAAACTTAGGCAATCTGCCTAGAAAATGACTTCTGCATAAAATCCAATTGCCTCGAGATTATGTCCCGAGTAACTCTGATTTGAAAAAACCGAGCCTGAAGAAATGATCGAGTACGATGATGTGATTCTTGATGGACGTGAGC
Source organism: Sambucus nigra (assembly GCA_949130495.1). Classification (NCBI taxonomy): domain Eukaryota; kingdom Viridiplantae; phylum Streptophyta; class Magnoliopsida; order Dipsacales; family Adoxaceae; genus Sambucus; species Sambucus nigra. The sequence continues at coordinate 298,898,124 of OX422207.1, read as the reverse complement.
AGGAATAGGTGATAGTACATCACCATGCGAGTGACAACGTATGTGTCATTATTAGAAAGAGGGTCAATGACCAGAGGGACTTGAATAGGAGGGCGTCTAGAAACCTGTCCCTCAAAATGAGACATTGAGGTACTCGTGAAAGGACTACGAAAACTAGCAAAAACATCATCAGAAATCCTAATAAGTACCAGTCTTAACAAATAAAGATAACGAGTGAGTATCCTACCAAAAGGTAAATCCTCTATAGAACCATCCGTTGACGATAGATTAATGATATCAAGGATAATGCAAGGAAAACCCATAGCCTGACATTGTATGATAACATGAGCGAACCTACCAACCTCGTACCCAAAATCATGTGTACGTCGACGAGGAACGAGATGATATAAGGCTACTGGATAACGAAGATGGTATATGGGATCAAGGTCACGTTAAAGAAAGAGTTCATCACCTAGTATAACTGGCGACGAGAAAGAAAAATGCTGAGATTTACATTAGGCAGGCCATGCTCACTATGCAGGTATGAATGAGGCTGATCATTTTTAAGAAGATGAAGATATGAGGAGAGAACATCCTTTGTAAGCATAACATTCATATCACAAATGAACAACTCAAAGTTTAAGATGGTCCTCTGACGCCACTGTCATGTTCATGAAGAACTCAAGAACAAGTGTCGCATGCACCACTTGATGAAAGTAAAGTAACAGAGATGACGACAAATGCCGCATACGCTCAACACGGAATATTCCCTCTGGTGTCCGTTCCCATAGACATTAAGTCAACGATGCGCTTAATCTAAAGAGCTGGAATAACAAAAGTGCAATGGCGTAGTCTACCGTCACGTGTGACGCCAAAGTCGATGACTATCTTGGACCACAAAGATCAGCACGTTTAGTCATCTCAACAAAAAAAAAAAAAAAAAATAAGAGATCAAAATAGCTGAAAATGGAAATTACCAGACCAAAAGTCAAACCAACATATATACTACCCTATAACGTGTAATATGAAACAACGTCCCATAAATATCACTAAACAATATAGAGAATGCACGAAAAATGGCAATACAATAGTATTAGTTGAACAGATGTATGCAAAACCTGGGAAAGAGATGTAATTGTGCATGATTAACCATTATAATAAGGACTATAACCTAAAATCAAAAGAATTGGTAAAAATAATCAACGAAAATGATTCCCATAGTCGAATCAATCCCCAAATCAAGAAAACTAAGGTTTTGAATCTAAACACTATACATCTGGACCAACCTGATAAAATCGTTCGAATTAGCAATAGAAATGGGTGGCGGAAGAGAGGTTTTTTTTAGCTAACAAGAAATCTATAGAGATATATATGTTATAAATGCTGTTAGTGAGGGTTTGAAAAATTTAACCCTAAATAAGCTCAACAATTGGTTCTGATAACCGTGCACACGTGGTCATATTTGGTCAGTGTGTATGATGTTCTTCAACACCTGATGAGCATACGATGTGAGAACGGCACATTACCAAAAAGTGGCTCTGTGTGAACGAATTATAGTATATAAGTAAAATTTACTGTGGAAGCCGGTATTGAAATTTGTCGCACTCCCACGATGATACGCATATATTTTATAAATATTTTAGTTATATTATTTTGTTTCAGAATTTAAAGATCATATTTATTTTACTACAGAATTCTTTATCTTATTGACTTTTGAATTATCTTGTTTACCTCCTTTTTTATGTTCCTCTATAATCCCTAAAACTTCTCAATTAATTCAGTCTTAATGCATTCATCTCTATATTCCACCTACATTGGATTTGTTTTTTAATAAAACCTAAAAGCTACCAAACTACAACCCACAAGGTTAGTGCTGCCATACTTTACATACCCTCCTTCTCTCTTTAGTTAGTTAGGGTATTCAATAGTGATGAATGCCAAGAAAAAAGTGAAAGTGATGAATGCCAAGAAAAAAGTGAAAGTCACATTTGATACTGCAATATCAACCATTATTGTACCAGGTCCAGAACCTAACGTTGATGAAGAAGACAAGGTTAGTTTGTTTTTATCTTTTGTTATTTTCGATTTTGTAGTAGATTTGTAATTCACCTTCAATTATTTTGTTTTCTTTTGTTTTAGGTTTTGTTATTTTGTTGATGAAGAAAACAAGGTTAGTTCTATTACAATACCAATCGGTTTACTTGCCGAACAAAATTTTTTATAGATCATTTTTAATGTTATTCCTTTCACTTAACTCTTATTATCAAGTAACAAAATAACCAATCCTTTACATGTATACATGAATATGTATGTGTATGTGTATGTGTGTGTGTGTGTGTGTGTGTGTGTGTGTGTAATATATTATATTGTATATTATGTTGCATATATATGTATGTATTTTTTAGTTTTAGTTTGTTATAGTTGCAATAGTTTGTTAGTTTTAGTTTTAGTTTAGTTTTACACTTTTCAATTGTTATAGTTCGTTTTAGTTTTAGTTGGTTAGTTTTACAGTTTACAATTTTAGTTTTAGTGTATATTTCTCTTTTTAGTTTTATAATTTTAAATATGTTATATAAACTTCTCCATTTTATTTTTGGATGACGGATAGCGAAGAAGATAGTACATGAAAAGATAACTATGCAAATGTAATTGATGAGGATGTTAAACTAGAAATAGAAGATGTACCGGGACAAGGTATCAAAAGCGCAAAAGAGCATTGGTCTAAGGTATGTAACTTTTTTATTTGCTTTCAATTGGGCTTTATTCGAGGGAACGAACCAAGTGTAAGAAATGTGAATTGTCTCTCGGGTTGATACCAATTTTGGTTTCTTCTCTTACTTTCGTTTGTTTTGTATACTCTCTGTAGACGGGTTCCGCTCCCTTGACGATTTGGTTATAATAAACATTTATTTATCAAAAAAAATGTGAAAAAAGTTATATAAGTGAGAGTAAAACCAAGGTGTGTGGGTGTCCAAGAGAGGACAAAAATGGCATTGGAAAACGTGAGTATCGCATTTGTACTAACTTTGTTTAGATTGTTTCAGATGAGGTTTTTTGCTAAAGCTCGCATAGTCCAAATTTTTTTCTCAAATCTTGTGGGTATTTATTTTGTTTTCCCATTTCATATTGTGCTTGGTTTTCTTTTATTGCTGCAAAATATATAAAGCTCTCAATTCCTTTATTTTGCTTTTTGTGATGAGATTGATTTTAAGTAGGTATAACATAAATTATTGGTTGTTTATTTTTTAGTAGGAGATCCATTCAACTTTTTTAATCAATATTTTGTCAACCTTTGGATTCACATGCTCTCTTTATATATATCTACATATAGTTAGTTCTTGATTTGATTTATTTAATTTTTGGATGTATTTTTTCAATCAATTTTATAATACGTATGTGAATCGCGCGGGAATGCTCTAAAATGTGATAGAACAATTAATACTCCCTAATTTCTAGCCTATCTACGTGGACATGTTCCCATTGAATTGTGAAAATATTGGATGGAAACCCATCAGTTGCATGTTTAAGAATGTGAAAAGATAAATGTTTAAGAATAAAAAAAGGCTTACCTGATTATTTTCTACTGCTCCCATTCTCCCTCTCTTTCCCGTGAGTCCATGGGTTTCTAAATCGATGAGCACCCATCTCCACCATCATTATCATCATCGATACTCTCTATCCACCGACCATTCTTTCTTTGTTATATATATATATATATATATATATACACACACACACAAGTGTTTTTAATTTAATTATCCAGAGATGACTATGTAGGAGAGCTAAAGCGACGTATATGTATCGACCATAACTTGTCAATGACTCCGTCATATTTTCTCACCTCCCCCTCAAATCTCCACCCAAGATAACCATGATTGTGTTTTTAATTTAATTATCCAGAGATGACTCTGTAGGAGAGCTAAAGCAACGTATATGCATCGACCCTAACTTGCCGATGACTCCATCATATTTTCTCACCTCTCCCTCAAATCTTCACCCAAGATAACCATGATTGGGTCTCTCTCTCTCTCTCTCTCTCTCTCTATATATATATATATATATATATATATATATATATATATATATATATATTCTTGTTACCGCTTACCTATTTGGTTGTTTTGTATGAAGAACATAAGAGCATCCACATTGGTGTGGATGGCTCAAGAAAGGAAATTTAGAGAACAAGTCAATTCATATCCGGTGTATCACCACAGTGGTGAAAGTTAGAAGATTTGCAACTCTAATTCCTATGAACTATTATTGTTCGTAGGAACTACAAATCCATTTCTTACGAACAACATTTGTTTGTAGGAAATATTACGAACAAATGTTGTTCGTAGGAACCCATATATATAATAAAAATAATTATTTATAATTGCAACGAACTTCTGTTCTTCGTTAGAATTTCAACGAACTTCAGAAGTTCGTAGGAAGTGTTTGCAAATTCTACTTCCAATTTATAACTTTAGAGAACACTTACAGAATGACTTAAAGAATTTGTTGTAAACTATCCACCATTGCAGACCAAAGATTCTCTAAATTTACCAATTTCTTTGGCATTATGCATCCCTGTTGTGGATGCTCTAAGAGGGACGTTTTTAATTTTTGTGACCTGCACTTTAGAGAATAACGTCTTTTATGATGACTTCAAAAACGTTGAAGGGTATTGGCATTGGGAATAGTAGTATACATACATGACTGTGATTGTGCATATACTATATACGTGTAAAAATCATGTCCGCGCTACTTGCTATCACTGAGGTTACCGCGCTGTGACAGTCTTATCCCGATGGGACCTTTATGGGGGATATTGACTTGTACCCTAGAACATTGAAATCCTTGGTACAGGCTATCGGATCGATAATCAGACGGTCCTAAGAGACGTGAGGGTATGTGCTGACCTCTTAGTGACTTAGAACTATGCTTTGCCTCAATTTGTATGTGTTTTGTGTTAATACAGTTCGAGAGTGATTCCGAACTAGTATTTCCCTTAGTACGAGTGATACGAAGACTTGATAGCAGAGTATGTTAGCACCATAAATTTTATGTGGGGTGCCGATAATGTATATATATATATATATATATAAACTTGAAATTTGGGAACTATCTACTGTGACTAAAGGTAGGAAAGTAATAAATAATTATTTCCACTTCGATATAAGTGTTTGAAAAGTTTGAGGCAATACTGAGAAACTTTATAATTAAATGAGGCTTATGTGAAAACTTTGCCTTTAAATAATAATTAAGTTTCTTAACACTAGAAATTGTCAACATGAAATCTTGTGAGTAACTTAAGATAAGATAAACTGTTGGGAGTAGTAGTGCGGTAGGTGTGCCCATTAGAAGAGAGGTGAGAATTGCTCAAGAGAGTGCCGCACTAATATGATAGTTGCATTAGCCGGTAAGCATTTTAAATACTTGCTAAACTAATTTTAAACTGTTTTACAATCGGGATCTGACCCGTTTCCTATTTTCTCTTCTCTCTTGTATATATATGTATATATTACAGGTGCCTAGCCACAGGGGCGTCTTGCATAGGATCCTTTGGAAGGAACGTGCTGCAGCTTAGGTGGGAGTTGCAAGCCTCTTGCTTAGGCGATCTCATTATTGATTCCACTTCTAGTTTTATTTTATCCAGTTGGGCATGTGTTGCCATTTTCCATTATTCAGTTGGTTTTATCAGAGATTGCAATTCGTTTATTTCCAGTATTTATACTTTGGGATTGTTACTGTCAGGATGTTTTTCCTTGAAGTTTTAAAGTTGGAGTTATTTAGTTGAATGCTTAAATTGCTTGAATTATCTTTTTCAGTATAGTTGTTGTGTGACTTTTAAACCATGGATTATGAAAGGTGTTAAATATTAGTTTTAAATTAAATTTGGAAATTGATGTCTTAAAATGGTTTTGTCACTTAGCTTAATTATTTAGGGTGTTTAATTGGAAACGTTATTTTTGCGACAGTGATGCTAAGAATGAACCAACCGTTCACCTTGGTTATAATTTAATAAAGTACTGATCACCCGGCATTTAATTAGGTGGGGTGTCACAGGTGGTATCAGAGCATCAGGTTCTAGTGTCCTTTAGTATCTATACAGTTTATTTCGCTTTCAGCTTAGCGTTCTTTCTATAGAGACCTATTTTTAGGATTGTTGTATTCTTGCTTTTACGATTACATCTTCAGTTATTTGAGATTTGATAATAACTGTAGACTAATAAAAAAATTTACATTTCAGATGCCTCTGAAACGCGCACCAAAGGATAGGCGTGCCCAAGCCGAGCAGCCAGCTACTCCGGCTCAGGGAACGATGAACGCAACCGAGGTATCCGCTATCGTTACTCAGGCGGTAAATGCCACGCTAGCGGTAGTGCAGCAGGCTCCACCCCAGGTTCAGGCAGTGGCACCGGTACCAGCACAACTTCCATCTGCATGGGAGCGAGTTAGGGATGCCTTCAAGAAGGCGCATCCCCCAGAGTTTGTGGGTAGTTCGGATATCATTGTAGCCAGCCAATGGAATAAGGATATCCAGAGGCATCTGCGCATGTACGAGTGCACGGACGTGCAAAAACAGCTGTTGGCTTCCTTCAAGCTAGTGGGGGTTGCTTTGCATTGGTGGGAATCCACCACCACCTTGGAGGAGAGGGATATTATCACTATTCAATCATTTTGGGTGCAGTTTGACAGCAAATACTTTCCATCCGCCGTGTACACTGAGATGAGGTGGAAGTTACTGAATTTGAAACAGGAGAATTCGACTGTTGCTGAGTACGAAGAGGAGTTCACAAGACTTCTCACTATAATGCCAGATGAGGCACCCACTGAGGGAAAAAAGATATTGTTGTTTATGGACGGGTTGGCCTGGAGGATCCGTCAATACCTCATAGGAAATTTATCACTGAGTACCTACACGGATGTACTCCATGCTGCTTTTTTACACTGTCAGGATCACCGCTTCCATCTGTAGGGAAGCAAGCGAGCAGGAGAGTCCAATTAGCAGGGCAGGACAGGGGGTAGTGGTACTAGTGGAGCACCGACATCCCAGGGGCAGACTCGTCAGCATGAGGAGAGTTCCCTTTAGGGGACACTGCCAAGCGGTTCCGATCAGGTGACTCCAGGTAGGGATTCGGGGGATTTAGGCAGGGCCAACAGGGCCAGTCTAATCAGCAGGGCCAAAACTGTCAGCCGCAGGGTCAGCAGCAGGACCATCAGGACCAACAGCATTTCAACAGGTCCACCAGGGCCAATGGCGGGGGTGGTAACGGCCAACAGGGCCGTGATCAATAGGGACAGAGGGGAGGAAATTTTAGGGGCCGATGCTTCGGGCGTGGTAAAAATGGCCATAAGCGCCATGATTTGTAATACCCCGTATTTTGGCTACATTTATTTTTGGGATTAATTAATTAAATGTGTATTAATTGGAAATTAATCCGGGTTATAAATACTAACGAGATGCGAGTTGGTATTTGATTATGTGCATATATGATTATATATGAACTTGGTATTATAAAATTTGTCGTGGGATTTATATACGACATTTTAGAAATTTTGTTGAGACGCGTGGGACCGCCGCGTCACGGTATAATATTTTGATAATAAAAGTGAATTTAAAATCTATAATCCATATGGTCGTTTTGAGTGCGCCAACGCGTCCGGAAGGGTCGAGATAGTCAGAAAACACTAGCCGGGGGTATAGTTTGGGTCCCGGGGTATTTTTAGGCCATACCGGTAACTTAAAGGGTATTTTGATAATTTTACATTTTGAGGAATTAAAAGTGACGAAAATTGGTTAATTAAATCTGATGTGGATATTGACCCACTAAGCCCATAACCAACCCATATTAACCCTTTAAGCTACGGAGGCTAACATTAGGTTTACAATCTTCCCCAAATCAAACCCTAGCCACCTTAAGCCACCATTTGGAGAAGGAACTTAGAGAGAGAGGAAACTCTGCAGAATCTTCACCAAACTTACACCAAATCAGAAATCAAACCAAGGAAAGTGGTTTAATTATGTTTAATTTCAGAAAATGTTCTTTCCATGTTAGAAAATTCGGATTTATGGTTTGTTCTTGATAAATATGAAAACCCATGTAGTTTAGATCATAGAACTTGAGAAATTGTGAAGAGAATTGCATGTAGAATAGTTTGGAGACAATTAATCTGATGTTAATACATGATTGGGTGAAAGAAAAACGAATTAAATTCTGGAATTTGATGTTGATATATATCTAGGGTTCATGTTCTTGATGATATTGGGGAAAAATATAAAATCTTGGGATTTAATGATGTTTAGGATGCCTTATTGCCTTAAAAGACATTAGTTTATGACCTAAGTATGTTTTAGTATGATTAGAGGACTTAAATCATTGTTAGAACGAACTTTGGAGAAGGATTGAAGTGATAAAAATGGTGAAAAACGAGATGGGAAAAATCTGGGCCGAAACTGGTAGCTCGTTAGAAGCAGCCCCCAGGTCATTCGAACGAACTCGTTCGAACGAGCTTCTAACGAGTTGACCAGTCGTTACTAACGAGAAGGGATCTCGTTCGATATCTCGTTCGAACGAGATATCGTTAGAAGGAACAGTTCGTTCGAACGAACTGGGATCTCGTTCGAACAACCTCGTTCGAACGAGACTTCTAACGAGTTGACAGAAGGATCTCGTTCGAACATCCTCGTTCGAACGAAACTTCTAACGAGTTGACAGTTTGGTCCTTTTAGAACTGTTTTGACTTTTGGAGTCCCGGAAACTGGTTCAAGGGTAGAGTTAGCATTCCTTTGATGATATAGTGATAGAATTGGGACTTTTGGGCAATTATGAGAAGTAGATTATATACGAGAGTTGTATTACATGGACGGTTTGGGATGAGCCGTGAGTGTCTATTACGACGTGAGAAATTATAGCGCGTGTAATCGCAAATCGGATTAGTATAAATTTTTATAATTATAGTTAGTACGAGAATGCGATACGTACTACGATTAAAATACGGTATTACTAAGATGTGTGTTTACTTAGTATTAGTATATGGATTGTGTGTATGACATACCTACCATACTTGCTATCACGGGAGGTTGCGTTCGCTTAGGACCCTCTAATCCTTGTGTGCCTACAGGGGGGATATAGACTGGTACCTCGATGAACATAGGTCATAGAAAGACTTATTGTGATATTAATAAGTTCGCTGATCATGGGAGCGTAGGTATGTGCGTGACCCATGTGATGGTGACTGTGTTCGCCTCCATTATTTGTGATGTTGTTATCGGTAAACTATTCCTGAGAGATTCGGAATATGTAATCCTTATGTACGTGAAGTACCGGGATGGATAGCAGAGTATGTGTGCACTACAACTTAGATTGCGGGGTGCTTGTATTGTATATTTTTGATATGAATAATATACATTATATTAATGGGAATCCTTATGTTAATGTTGTAAAAATATTACGGTATTGTTTCGAGATATATAATGAGTTAACTGATAGTTATATATCAATGGCATATTTAGTAACTGAGTTTACGTTAAACCTCTAGTTAATTACGAGCGTTGTTATGTTAAATGGAACCGAGTAATATGGGTAGAACCTTTGGCAGTCTAGCTAGTTATGTTGTCAGTTAGCTAGTAGTATGGGTCGTTATAGATGGATACTTACGTTAGGAGTGCACAGTTAGACGAGAGGTGAGGATATCATGCGAGTGTACGTCCTAACATGTACTTTGCATTTAATGTTTTAAATGTTTTAAAGCACTTGCAGGTTTTTAAAATATAACTCCACATTCGGGCTCTGACCCGTTTGCTTTTCAAATCTCTTTTTCTTTGTAAAACCATTTTAGGTGCCCAGCCACAAGGACACCAAGCATAGGATACTCATTCAGGTGACGAGTTGTAGCTGCTTGTGGAAGCTACAGGGATTTACATGTAGACGCTTCTATCTTTTGGATTCCAGAGTCACCATCTATCAGTTGTAGGGCATGTTGCCCATTTCTTTAGAGACATCTTTTATATTTCAGTTTTCAGACTTTAGCATGTATTGTTTCTGTTTATTTATTTCAGTTATGGGATCATTGTGAGAAGTTTTTCCTCCAGACTTTAATTACTGTTATGTGATGATTATTCAGTTTACTTCAGTATGGTGAATGATGTTATTTATTTCTTCATTTTACTTATTGCATGTTAATCAGACTTAAATTAAAATTTGGCAACTTGCTTTTTAAATACTAGGTGGTTAGTAATAATGAAATGTTTTCGACAGTGATGCTATTAACTGAGCCAACTTGGCATTTTGAATTGATTTTATAAAGGAGTAGCTACCCAATATTTAATTAGTCGGGGTGTCACATGATTGTCCAGAGGGAGATAGGGCCCCACAGCAGTAGGGTGCCCGTAATGAGCCACATATGCCACTTTTTCCAGCCTCTCTCCCAGCACCAGCTCAGGCACCAGCCCTACTAGCCATTCCAGCAGCTCTAGTGCAGCAGGGGCAGTTATAGTACGGACGTGTCTATGACGTCCACCAGGCAGCAACTCCACAGGCACCACCCGCGATTGAGGGTACGTTTCCTATCCATGGTACTATGGATCATGTTTTATTTGATACTGGTCTGACACACTATTTTATCTATACTCATTTTGCGAAGTTCTTAGGGTTATTATCCACAGCAGAGAGTACTGTGACATGCGTAGACTCACCATTGGGAAATGGATCGTTAATTTTCTTTATATGTCGAGGTGTGGGAGTAGATATTGGTAGCTTAATCTTACCAGCAGACATGCTAGTCTTAGATATGCATGAGCACGATGTTATTATTGGTATGGATTGGCTCGCAGCATACAGAGCCATGATAGATTGTTTTTGTGGGAGTATTGTCTTTGCCATTCTGGGGCAGGAGATGTTTGTAGTGGCGATGCCTCGCCCAGAGGGAGGCTCTACCACTCGTTTGTATTACATAGAGGAGGATACCTCTAAGGAGGTCTTGATTCCCTTAGTCTCGATCCCAGTTGTTCGTGAGTATTCTGATGTATTTCAGGAGATACCAGGCCTACCCCCTAGTCGAGAGAGAGATTTTATCGTAGATTTGTTACCGGATACTCGACCGATAGCACGCGCTTCATACCGTATGGCTACGGCGGAAATGCGAGAGTTCTGAGATCAAATAGCGCAGCTGTTAGGTCAGGGATTCATTCGTAGGAGTACCTCGCCTTGGGGCGCTCTAGTGTTGTTTATAAAAAAGAGAGATGGTTCACTGAGGCTATGTGTGGACTACCAGGAGTTGAACAAGGTCACGATACGGAACAAATATCCGTTTCCTCGAATCGATGATCTGTTCGACCAGCTGAGGGGAGCAACTTTCTTTTCGAAGATATATTTGAGGTCAGGATATCATCATCTACGTATTACGGAGCAGGATGTTTCAAAGACTGCTTTCTTGATGAGATATGGGTCCTATGAGTTTAGAGTGATGCCATTTGGACTCACAAATTCTCCAGCCGTACTCATGGACTTGATGAATCGAGTATTCAGAGAGTTCTTGGATCAGTTTGTTATCGTTTTCATAGATGACATCCTGATATATTCACATACAGAGGAAGAGCATGTTGGGCACTTGAGGTAGGTCCTTCAGACTCTACGAGAGCATCAGCTGTATGCTAAGTACGAGAAGTGAGAATTCTGGTTAGGGGAAGTGCAGTTCTTGGGACATGTCATTTATGAACTAGGGATAGAGGTTGACTCGAGTAAAGTGTCAGCAGTAAGGGAGTGGGGACAACCCACAACACTGACTGAAGTGCGTAGTTTCTTGGGGTTAGCCGGATACTATAGGAGATTCATTCAAGGGTTCTCCAAGATAGCGGGTCCATTAACGAACCTGACTCGCGAGGGGCTACCATATGTTTGGGATGATACTTATCAATTGGCTTTTGATGAGCTGAAAGATAAGCTGACTTCGGCACCAGTCCTTGCTTTACCCAAGATGGACGTGGAGTATCTGGTTTACACCGATGCCTCATTACGGGGACTCGGGGGAGTACTTCATTAGGAAGAGAAGGCTATAGCTTTTGCCTCTTGCAAGATTAAGCCACACGAGAGGAATTACCCCACACACGACCTAGAGTTAACAGCGGTCGTCTTCGTATTGAGGATATGGAGACACTATCTATTGGTGGAGAAATTTCGCTTGTTCATAGACAATAAGTCACTGCAGTACCTGTTCACTCAACAAGAGCTGAATATGCGTCAGCGCAGGTGGTTAGAGTTTGTGAAGGATTATCAGTTCGACATACAACACCATCCGGGGAAGGCCAATGTGGTTGCTGATGCATTCAGCTGTAGATCGGTAGACGATGTAACGAACATCTGGAGAGCAAAGTGGAAAGAGAGTTGGGTCACCAGGATGCGGTAGATCGTTCCTTCATATATGTCATGACAGTGACACCCGAGATTATTACGAGGATAATAGAGGCACAGACAACAGACCCATTTTGCCAGGAGCATATTGTACGCCTTTTAGCTGAGGGTGCTGAATCCCATTATGTTAGTTCCGATGGAGGTTTGAGGTTTAATGGGATATTGGTGGTCCAAGAAAGAGCAGACTTACGTCATGCAGTGATGACCCAGTCTCACGGGTCCCGATTTGCGGTGCATCCTGGGGGAGATAAGATGTACCAGGATATGAGGTGGCAATACTGGTGGAGTGGGATGAAAAAGAACATTGCTGAGTTCGTGTCCAAGTGTTCTACTTTCCAGATGGTAAAAGTGGACCACCAGAAACCGTCGGGGTTGCTTCAGCCGTTGGAAATACCCACGTGGAAGTGGGAGAGTATTTTCATGGATTTTATTATTGGGTTGCCTACATCACAGCGGGGCCACGACTCCATCTGAGTGATTATTGACCGTTTGACCAAGGTGGCTCATTTTCTGCCAGTACGGACAGACTATACCATGGGCCAGTATGCTCAGTTGTTCATTGCTGATATTGTTAGACTACATGGGGTGCCCCTGGATATTGTGTCAGATAGAGACAAGATTTTTGTGCCACGTTTCTGGGAGAGTTTTCAGGAGGCCATGGGTACAGAGTTGAGGTTAAGTTCATCTTATCACCCAAAGACGGATGGACAAATAGAGCGTACCAATCAGATGTTGGAGGATAGGTTACGCATGTGTGTCCTTGATTTTGGGGGAAGTTGGGAGCCACATCTTCCACTGGTGGAGTTTGCTTATAATAACTCCTATCAGTTCACGATTGGCATGGCTCCATTTGAGGCATTATATGGTAGGCTTTATCGTTCTCCAACTTGTTGGCTAGAGGTGGGAGGCAACAATTTGCTCAGACCAAAAGTGATTCAGGAAACCTTCGCTAGGATTGAGATTGACAGGAGTCACATTCGGGTAGCCCAGGATAGGCAGAAAAGCTACGTCGATGCAAAATGGTTCTTCCGAGAATTTAATATGGGGGACCAAGTATTACTACGTGTATCTCCTATGAAAGGAGTGATGAGGTTTCGAAAGAAAGGGAAACTGGCCCCGAGGTACGTGGGACCATTTCTCATTATCGAGAGGATTGGGCCGGTAGCATACAAATTGAGACTTTTAGAGCACTTACACCACATTCACGATGTATTCCACATCTCGTCATTGAGACGATACCTTCGGTATGACATGGCCCACACCCACATCGTGATTGAGGAGATTGACTTACATCCTGATAGCTCTTACGAGGAAAGACCAGTAGTTATTCTAGACCATAGCGAAAGGAGATTGAGGTCGAAAGTAGTCCCACTTGTACGGGTCCAGTGGGAGAATCATAATGTGAAGGAATCCACTTGGGAGCATGAGGCATACATGCGTGAAAAGTAACCAGAGTTATTCTTACCAGGTTAACCTTATTTTTCAAATTTCGGGACGAAATTTCGTTATTAGGGGGGAAGTATGTAATACCCTGTATTTTAATGAATTTTAATTTTGGGGATTTATTAAATTTAATTAGAGATATTAATTTAATATTAATCAAGAAAATCATTTAAATACTTACTAGCGTGATGAGAGTTAGTAATTATTGGAATTTTGTTGTAAGTTACTTTATGGGTAAAGTAAGAGGTGTAATTGTATTTAGTAAAAATTATCACGAGAATCTAATTTGATAATTTTGGAAATTTATCGGGACGCGCTTGTGTCGTGTGAGGATTAAATTCGAACTATTAAAAGTGAATAAATTATAAGTCATCCATACGGTCATTTTGACTACATTAATGTGTTCGGAAGGGTCGAGATAGTCAAAATAATATACCCGTAAGTTTAGTTTGGGTCTCGGGGCGTTTCTAGGCCTAATTAACATCCCAGGAGGGCGTTTTAGGCATTTTACATTTTTGAGCATGGAATCCCACGAAATTTCTAAGAGTATATCAGATAATAGGAGTCATCTTCTAGGGTTAGAATAACCATAAACTAAAGATGGACATTGGAGAGGAAGAGGAGAAGCTTTCCAAGGAATTCTAGGCCAAGAACTCCACCGTTTGCATTGCCATCGCCGCCAAACATTAGATCGCGCAACGAGGATCACAACCACACCAATATTTTGCACAAATCTGAGCCAAATATTTCTAGGCAAGTATCTATCTTGCTCTATTTCAGTTAATGCTTCAATGATATTAGTCTAGGGTTGATTAGGACTAGTTTTTGTGAAAGAAAAACCTATTTTGCAGACTCGAATTTGCATGATGTATAGGTAAAGAAACGTATTCTGAAAATCAAATTCACATGTAGAGGTTGAACCACGAAATTTCATTAAATTAGGAGTATAAAATCTGTGAAAGGAATGGTAAGAAACTAAACAAAGAAAATATTAGTGTTCTTGATATTTTTATGGATTATGCCCCTTTTAATTCGTTATACATGATGAAAATTCGCATGCCTTATGTAGAATATCAATTAATTGAGGATATAACACTTGTAGTATAAATTTTTGGGAGTTTGGAAGTCAAATATGTTGGTTTGGATGATTTTGGGATAAGATTCCCGTAATTGGTATTTCTGTAGTTTCGCCATAACTGCTTGATCAATCGATCAATCGAAAAACATCGATGGATCGATCGATCGATCCCCTGCCATAGATCGATTGACCCCTCCTGGTAGACTCATAATTCCCTTTTTAAATGGTTGATTTCAATTTAAATGAGTAGTAATCTTTGGACATTCTTATTAAAACATTTTGGGAGATAAAGAGGACCAGTAGGACTTGATAAATATGGAGCATTTCAAGTAAGACTAAATTAGGGTTAACGGGGAGTAAATTACACTTAAGAAATAGTTGGAACATGTGTTTAAAGGGTGAGATTCGTAAGGAAGTTATGTCGTTAAAATAAAAGAGTACCTACTAAAATTACACTTATGAAGATAGGATTTCACGAGTGTTACGAAATAAGTCGGAATAATATCATAAATAAGAATAAAAGAGACAAACCGTTATACGGGATAATCTAGTAATGTGCAATAAGAATAAATACCATATGTATGGGTCGTGGGTGTACTTAAATTAGAATTGGGAATAGTAGTATACATACATGACTTTGATTGTGAATATACTATATATGTGTAAAAATCATGCCCGCGCTACTTGCTATCACTGAGATTACCGCGCTGGGACAGTCTTATCCCAATGGGACCTTTATGGGGGATATTGACTTGTACCCTAGAACATAGGAATCCTTGGTACAGGCTATCGGATCGATAGTCAGACGGTACTAAGAGATGTGAGGGTATGTGCTGACCTCTTAATGACTTGGAACTATGCTTCGCCTCAATTTGTATGTGTTTTGTGTTAATACAGTTCGAGAGTGATTCTGAACTAGTATTTCCTTTAGTACGAGTGATACGGGGACTTGATAGCAGAGTATGCCAGCACCATAAATTTTATGTGGGGTGCCGATAGTGTATATATATATATATATATATATATATATATATATATATATATATATATATATATATATATATATAAAAACTTGAAATTTAGGAACTATCTACTGTGACTAAAGGTAGGAAAGTAATGAATAATTATTTCCACTTCGATATAAGTGTTTGAAAAGTTTGAGGCAATACTGAGAAACTTTATAATTAAATGAGGCTTATGTGAAAACTTTGCTTTTAAATAATAATTAAGTTTCTTAACACGAGAAATTGTCGACATGAAATCTTATGAGTAACGTAAGATAAGCTAAACTGTTGGGAGTATTAGTGCGATAGGTGTGCACATTAGAAGAGAGGTGAGAATTGCTCAAGAGAGTGTCGCACTAATATGATTGTTGCATTAGCTGGTAAGCATTTTAAATACTTGCTAAACTAATTTTAAACTGTTTTACAATCGGGTTCTGACCTGTTTCCTATTTTCTCTTCTCTCTTGTATATATATATATATATATATTACAGGTGCCCAGCCACAGGGGCGTCTTGAATAGGATCCTTTGGAAGGAATGTGTTGCAGCTTAGGTGGGAGTTGCAGGCCTCTTGCTTAGGCGATCTCATTATTGATTCCACTTCTAGTTTTATTTTATCCAGTTGGCAATGTGTCGCCCTTTTCCATTATTCAGTTGGTTTTATCAGAGATTGCGATTAGTTTATTTCCAATATTTATACTTTGGGATTTTTACTGTTAGGATGTTTTTCCTTGAAGTTTTAAAGTTGGAGTTATTTAGTTGAATGCTTAAATTGCTTGAATTATCTTTTTCAGTGTAGTTGTTGTGTGACTTTTAAACCATGAATTATGAAAGGTGTTAAATATTGGTTTTAAATTAAATTTGGAAATTGATGTCTTAAAATGGTTTTGTCACTTAGCTTAATTATTTAGGGTGTTTAATTGGAAAAGTTATTTTTGCGACAGTGATGCTAAGAATGAACCAACCATTCACCTTGGTTATAATTTAATAAATGACTGATCACCCGATATTTAATTAGGCGGGGTGTCACACCAAACCGACCTCCTAGATTTGGCAGTGACATCAGTTACCTGAAACACATAATGATAGTAATCATGAGCAAAATAGCCCAGTGAATGCATCACTACTAAACTATTGCATATAATAAAATGCAATAAATCATATCCATGTGGTAATTTATGTATACTTATCCGACCCATTCATAATTATGTATTACTTATCCGGTTCATTAATAGAGAATTACCAATTATATACTTTTTTGGCTCATTCATAACGAATGACCAATTATATACTTATCTGGCTCATTCATAAAGAATGCCCAACTTATCTGAATCATGATTCACATATCCTGTCTGCAATAGACAATTCGCCCCCATTCCTAGTCGAGTAGTAACCCCTTGTCTTTAATAGACAAATCTCCCCCATTCCGGGTCAAGGAGTAACCTCCCATTTCGGTAAACCGAAATAAACAAATTCATAATCAATAATATTCTGATCATATCCATAACCATGTATAATGCCTCTTCCTAGTGAGTGATATTCAGATGTTATCCATAACCATGAATAATACATCTTACCCGTGATTGATATTCAAATCATATTTATAACCATGTGTAATACATCTTACCCGTGAGTGACATTCAAATAATCTCCATAACCATGTATAATACATCTTTTTACAGTGAGTACACTCACCTTGGCCACTTCATGTATTTTTCCCTTGCCTTTGTCTGGCACTTGTTCAACCGGTTCTTCTTCCATTTCACATATAAAGTCTTAAAATATTATTATCATAAGTATATTAACAATCCAAAGAATAACTTAACCTTAACCGAATTCATAAGCATCGTATCAACCCATTCTAATCATTTATCATAAATGAAGTCTCATCCAATTTCATATTAAAATATTTAACATATCCAATCCATAGCCCAAACATACTTTAATTTCTTCTTGGTAATCCAATTCTTATCATATTAGGTTCCAAATATAAAAGACAACACATCATTTCAAGTTTCCTAGAGCAAGATATGTCCATTTCTTTATTACAAATCAAATATGCCCTATAAACTCTTTTATCATTCAGTCAACTTCGAAGAAATTTTATAATTTTTTTGCAACATAACTTCCTTTGATATTTCACCCAGCATCCATAAACATATTTAACAATACAAAATTAAAGTTTCATGTTTTTAAGGTTTATTTGCTATGTCAAGCAAAACCTCGAACACCTGGTGTGCATACTTACACCTTTGGGGAAGATTTGATACATGAACTTCAACCTATCACCAAAGATTCATTTCTTGGTATTTTCATATAATATTTGGATATGTTATACATATGTGAGTCTATTTTCATTTACAACTTGAATTATTCAATTCCAATAAATATACAAAAATATATAGGAGTTTGAATAGACAAGGTTTCCAATGGAAGCAATATACATGATTTACACATTCAGCTTTGCTTAAACTTGCATCTATCCGTACATATACATCAAGTCATGAAATTTCAATAAAAAATCAATGGTTTATATAATTTCAATTAATAATACCAAAATAATAACAAGATTTATTCATAGAATTACCTTAGGGACTTTTTCATAATTTTCTACGGATTTTTCTCAATTTTTCTCCTCACTTTCTACTTCCCGAGCTTCCCGATTCTCTCTCCTCAAGGCAAAATCTCTCATGCCTTATTTTGGATGAAGAGGAGGTCATTTTAAGTTTTAAAGTCGTCATAAGTCATCTCCACTTGGTCCAATCCAATTATGACACGTGTCGCCATATAAAACAAAATATCCTTTAAAGTTAAATGACTACTTTACCCCTATTCGTAATTTTAGCATAACTCCTTCCTCGGACCTTTGTTTTATACACCGTTTATTGTGTTACAAACTTAAATCATATATATACAATTATATAGTTTTCTCTCCAAGTCAATTATCATATTATAGTGGCCAAAACTAGTCCCGAACTTGAACATTCCTACCGAAGACTTCACAAATTTGTGTTTATGACTAATTCAATATTTCATAAGTTATGAAGGTAGGATTAGACTAAACACAATAACTTAATATTATATATTCCAATAAAATATTATCCCCATCCCATATGGTAAGCATGATTTAAACATGGTTTATCATAATCATATCCGGGTCGTCACAACCTTCCCCCCTTAAAAAATTTCGTCCCTGAAATTTAGGAGGAATTTCACTTTCTATTTCCTCATGCCTGACAAATTTTCTCTCATATCATCTTCATTTTATTTATAACTTATACTTAAGAATAATCATCTAATGATTTCTTATAAATGGAAGTCAGTTCCCAACTCATATATTACTTCATGCCTTCATTCCTATTATCCATTCTTATTATCGTGTAATATTTCAAATAATAAATATTCTATTACAAGACTAACTTCTTATGTTTCTTTTATCCAACTTCCATTCAATATTTCAGTTCATAGTTATCATATTACAAGACTAGCTTATTATATGCCATCTTCTCATCTTTCATTCAACACCAAATGCATGTGTTTGACCTTAACTACTTTCTGTATTGTTTCTGAAGTTTAAGAGTATGTTAAATATCATCCTTACAATTTCTTAATTTAAATATAGCCTCACTACTATTCATATATCGAAAATGAACAATAATTCACTCAATGTTTATTCTTAACCAAGATTTCATATTCACCTTCATGTATATTATGCAGTCATGCACTATGAACTGAATCTAACTTCTCACTATATTCTCTTTTTCAGTATCATATGATTGTTCTTTAAATAAACATACATTGACCTTAATAAGTCATTTATCCAACACAATAATTTTACAATCATAATCTTATCCCAATGTTTATTAACATGATATTCTTATGCAATATTATTAATACACTCATCCTACACGTTTAGTAAGATGAAAGTTAAACGTACCATCACCACTTAAAACCTTAACCATACTTACCAACCCCGTTATACTTCTGTAGCTATTATATGTCGTGTTTCTTTCAAATAACCTATACAAATACGTTAACATATCCCCTTACGGTATCTCACATAGCACATTATCCTTAGACATACTTATTGGTGACTCCATATAATGTCAATCATATTCATTATATGTCATATCTTGGTGATAACACGTACGTACAATGACAAACATAACTCAATATCCACCCAAACTAGTTGTCGATATTCAAACCCGATTAGCATCTTTCCTATACTCATACACAACACATACTCTTAAAAGGGCTCTTCAATATTTTTAAACTTCCATCTCTTTAACACTTAGTCTCAACTCTCCTATTCATATAAGCATTTCAAAACATCCCGGGAGTAATATTCACTACATATACGCATACTATAAAAAAATACATCTCAAATCTTATTACTCTTTTCTTCTACTTATCATAATTCAGTATGAACCCATATTCGAATCAATTGTGATATATTGACTAGTAATTGAATTTCAGACCATTTCACATATCAAATTTAAACATATACAACTATTAATCTTTTCACCTTACCTTTACCATATGAATCTTCATTTGATTCACACTCTAATAATTTACCATCTCATCCTTTAACAGAATATGGGTTCCCGTGCCTCACACTCCCACAAAAATGGGCACACACCAAACCATGGCTTAATAAGTGACACTACTCAAGTTTACATATGCCAGTATAAGAAGGGATTACTTCCAATACTTCACAATTTTCATATACCACATTTTGTCTTAAAAAATTTTCCTCCAATGACATGTTTGTCCATACCACAAATAAAACAATTCAATGATTCATACAAAAATGCCTGTATTCACTGTCATCCCCGAATAAACCTTAACATCTCATTTCCTTTCTTGCAAGATCCTTGCATTTCACACCTCGTACAACAATATGTATGTATAACTAACAAATGTTATTTAACAAAAGCCAATTTACTTATGACTTAAAACAATTTCTACTTCCACTGCCAAATCTAGGCGTTCCTCACCCCAGAACCTCTAAAACCTAGGCTCTGATACCAAAGTTGACACATCCCAACCTAGTTACTTATAATTAAGTTTGAAAGTCAAAGTGAATCAAATCATAATTACCTTAATCAAACCATAAACACGAGTATTTTTTTCAATTATTAAGACGAAGCAATAAAACTACAACCATTCACAATTTTAAAGTAATTATGCTTATTCAAACTTGATTAAAGGATAAGTAGGATTAAATTACCCCTTTTTCATTGGACCAAAATTATGGTTTTATGCATCATTTGATAACCCAAACCGACCTCCTAGATTTGGTTTTGACATCACGTTACCTGAAACACATAACCATAGTAACCGTGAGCAAAATAGCCCAGTGAATGCATCACTACTAAACTATTGCATATAATAAAATCAAATAAATCATATCCATGTGGTAATTTATATATACTTATCCGATCCATTCATAATTATGTATTAATTATCCGGTTATTTCATAAAGAATTACCAATTGTATACTTATCCGGCTCATTCATAACGAATGACTAATTATATATTTATCTGGCTCATTCATAAAGAATAAATTATCTGAATCATGATTCACATATCCTGTCTGCAATAGACAATTCCTCCCTATTCATGGAAGAGAAGTAACCCATTGTCTTTAATAGATAAATCTCCCCCATTCTGGGTCAGGGAGTAACCTCCCATTTCGGTAAACCGAAATGAACAAATTCATAATCAATAATATTCTGAGCATATTTGTAACCATGTATAATACCTCATACCAGTGAGTGATATTAAGATGTTATCCATAACCATGCGTAATACATCTTACCCGTGAGTGATATTCAAATCGTATCCATAACCATATGTAATACATCTTACCCGTGAGTGATATTTTAATCATCTCCATAGCCATGTATAATACATCTTTTTACAGTGAGTACACTCACCTTGGCCACTTCATGTATTTTTCCCTTGCCTTTGTCTGACGCTTGTTCAACCGGTTCTTCTTCCCTTTCACATATAAAGTCTTAAAATATTAGTATCATCATAAGTATATTAACAATTCGAAGAATAACTTAACCTTAACCGAATTCATAAGCATCATATTAACCCATTTTAATCATCTATCATAAATAAAGTCTCATCCAATTTCATATTAAAATATTTAACATATCCAATCCATATCCCAAAAAAACTTTAAGTTCTTCTTGTTAATACAATTCTTATCATATTATGTTCCCAATATAAAAGACAACACATCATTTCAAGGTTCCTATAGCAAGATTTGTCCATTTCTTTATTACAAATCAAACCTGCCCTAGAAACTCTTTTATCATTCAGTCAACTTCGAAGAATTTTTATAATTTTTTTGCATCATAACTTCTTTGATATTTCACCCACCATCCATAAACATATTTATCAATACAAAATTAAAGTTTCATAATTTTTAAGGTTCATTTGCCATGTCAAGCAAAACATCGAACACCTGGTGTGCATACTTACACCTTTGGGGCAGATTTGATACATGAACTTCAAACTATCACCAAAGATTCATTTCTTGGTATTTTCACATTATATTCGTATTTTTTATACATATATGAGTCTATTTTAATATCCAACTATAATTATTCAATTCCAATACATATACAAAAAGTTATAGGAGTTTTAATACACAAGGTTTCCAATCGAAGCAATATACATGATTTACCCGTTCAACTTTTCTTAAACTTGCATCTATCCATACATATACACCAAGTGATGAAATTTCAATAACATATCAATGATTTCTATAATTTCAATCAATAATACCAAAGTAATAACAATATTTATGCATATAATTACCATAGGGACTTTTCATAATTTCCTACAGATTTTTCTCAATTTTTCTCCTCGCTTTCTACTTCCCGATTCTCTCTCCTCAAGCCAAAATCTCTCATGCCTAATTTTGGCTGAAGGAGGAGGTCAATTTAAGGTTTTAAAGTCTGCATAAGTCACCTCCCCTTGGTCCAATAAAAATATGACATGTGTTGCCATATAAAACAAAATATCCTTTAAAGCTAAATGACTACTTTACCCCTATTCGTAATTTCAGCATAACTCCTTCCTCGAACCTTTGTTTTATACACCGTTTATTGTGTTACAAACTTAACTCCTATATCTACAATTATATATTTTTCTACCCAAGTCAATTATCATATTATAGTGTCCAAAACTAGTCCCGAACTTGAACATTCCTACCGAAGACTTCACAAATTTGTGTTTATGACTAATTCAATATTTCATAAGTTATGAAGGTAGGATTAGACTAAACACAATAACTTAACATTATATATTCTAATAAAATATTATCCCCATCCCATATGGTAAGCATGATTTAAACATGGTTTATCATAATCATATCTGAGTCGCCACACTGTCTCTCAAAAAAGGTAATTCGACAAATTCAATTGGAAGAGGGAATATCATTTTGTTGGAGGCTTTCATTGCTATTTACGTGAGACTAAAAGGTTTTTTTTTTTTGGAGATTTGAAATTTCAGATCACGAAAATTTCATCATTATTTCAAAAACAACCCATCTCATATTATCTTGAATTTAACATCTACAGCAAATATTTCTATTATATTTTATATTTCATAATGCAACTTTATATTTTGTCTTTGTAAAATGAAGGTAAATGTAGGAAGGTGCAGAATAAGGTAAAAATTTCATGTTTGTACTAATTCTTTGTGTTTGAGAGACATTGTTAATGAGTATATATGATGGGACATTAATCTTAAATTTCAGTTGCATGTAGTTTTATATGTGGTTGTTTTAAGTATATGATGTGTGGATAATTTTTTTCCTGAATGGGACCAGGAGTTGGATGTTATGATTTTGATTTCTATGTTGCACTTCTCCATCTCTTTCTTTCTTTCTTTCTTTCTTTCTTTCTTTCTTTAATCAATGACATACGAAATGAATGTCACAAGCATTTATCCCGCGCATACTATTCTAAAATGCACCACATTCATTAGGGATTTTGAGACTACTAAATATGAGACTCTTCAGAGATATGAGGTTCGGCTTAGATTTGGGAAGATTGCATTGGTGTTCAAATTATGGGACGAGGTTTTATCGTGAGAGAAAATTAGGGAAGGAGGCGATTTTGAGTCTTTTTCTAATGAGTTCAGTTCCAAGGCAGTGCTTGATGTTTTGAAAATTGAAGATCCTTTTGAATTACGTGTTGGTGGAGACCACCTCTCCTCGATGGTGTTGGTATATGAATTGTTTTATTTTCTTTTGCATTATATTACTTATATTTTATGTTTATACATACAATTTATTTGACGTAAGTGTACTTAACTTTCGAAATGACTATTACAATCAATTATCCCGCCCATCGCGTGAGTTTACACCTAGTAGTATTCTTAAATGAAAACAATAATTAAATCTCCTCAATGCTAAGGGTGTCTATGTGGACACCCATTAAAATGTTCACTTGTTTCTCTCTTCGTAATTATTAACAGAATCCTTCTCTTGGATAGTTATCTTTCGGCATTTACTTTGAAATGTGAAAAAGTCTATTGGGATGTCATTTTTAATTTCTTAGTTCCAATATGCCTTTCGCTTAACCTCTCTCTCTCTCTCTATATATATATATATATATATTCCTTTGCATCAACACCCCCCCCCCCCCCCAAAAAAAAAAAAAAAAAAATTGACCTTATGTTGGAACAATACCCTGCTATATGAAGCTCAATCGATGGCAACAAAATCTCCAGCCTCGGATGAAAAAAAGCCAACAAAGACAAAGATGGATCTGAATTGAATTGAATTTCTATATGATGCATTTTCACGCTTACTAATTGATGATCACGCTTATGTTTTAAGATAAAATGAAACATTATTTATGTTGATTATCGAAAGTGGTTTAATGTCCGGAATCAATTGTCGGAGTGGGGGATTCAATGGCCGGTAGTTTGATTCAGAGTTGGAATCAAATGGGTTTGAGTGAAAAATGGATGGGTTTATTAAGTTGTTGCTTATTGTATTTTGTGTAAAAGTTAACGTTTTGTTTATGAAATTTGATTTTGTTTTTTGTTTTTGAGTCTTAATGCACGTGTCATGATAATGGACAATTTTTATTAGTTAGGTTCAAATTATTCGTTGGGAATGTTAAGATGGTTTATACAATTGGATTATCTATTGATATTTTCTTTTAAATAAATGTGAGGTTGAATTCATTGGGTTTTCGTATGTGAATATGAACTCTATGCAATGTTAGTGTTCCTTAGCCTTATCTGAGTGGAATTATTTATATTTAAACTCTTACTTTCCTGTTTAATTCTTTGTCATATTTTGTATAATCTGCTCCGAAAATGAGATATGATATTTTCGTTGCATTCTTCAGTGAAATTTCTTCACCCTCTCTTATTGGGAGTTTTATTGAAACAATTAAGAGAATTTTTCTTTTTTATGTACCACATATTATGCCTCGCCCACGCATAGCGCGGGCTTACAACTAATTAAGACATAAAACACTTTTTTTCCACCAACTGTGCAAACGAGGCCAAAATTTAGCCGTGTGCATGCTTTGAGAAGAGACAGGAAGTTAGGAAATTTCATTTTTAAGAAGAGAAATAATTAGATTTGTTGATTGTCCCAAAATTATAAATTATTTTATTTTATAAATTGATCTATTAATTGTGTTTGATTTTATTAATGAAATGATTCATTAATTGACTTATTTTAGCTATTTCATAATAAATATGAAATGCATTCTTTTGAAATAGAAGACACAAAAAGTTCATTCTGTTGGATCCCCCCCCCCCTCTCCCTCCCACCATTTGATCTTAACTTCATTTTTGCGATTGAACCCTAACATATCAACATCAATTTAAATTACCAAACATCACCTAAAATTAAATTTAAACTCATTTCAAATCCCCTCATTTACAATCACTAGTTGATAATGAACCAATTTACATAATCAAACAATTTGCACAATCAAACTGGCCTTAATGCATTGGAAATCCCAAAAATCCAAATATTCCTGAAAATGGCTATAAAATGCATGCTCGTGTGCATTTTTAGATTTTTTTTTTCAATTTTTTTATAAAAACAAAGAGAAATTAATATATATATATATATATATATACATTGTTTATAAGCACATTTTGTATAAAAATCAACCGTTAACAGAGTGGAACCCGTGTACGGGGAGTATACACCTACAAAATAGGCACCCAAAGGAAGAAGAGCATATATATATATATATATACATATAAAGCAATGAACATGCCAACTATAAGATTCAATCTATAAACCAACTAAACATCAATATATCAAAGTTGATTGGTATATAAAAGTTGTTCAAACACATATCATAATGATCTCAATTCACATAAAAAAAATTAATTTAGCATAATTTACATGTCATCAAGTATGTGAAAAAAAACCAAATGAATCATAAATGTTTCAATTAGCATTTGATTTAAACCATGTGATAACTAGTCAAGAAAAATATAAAATCATATTATAGACTCGTCAAGATCTTTTCATCAATTTCATAAACTCCCTCAAACACATGTTGTAAGAATATTTCATACTAAACTAAAATACCATTTCATGTTAAATAAGATGTACCCTATCACATTTTTCATGCAAATGATTTTGTTATCACTTGGGGATTGATTTTTTCTCAACATATATGATTTTTTCAATGACTGAATTTTCATAAACACCTTGGATAACACCTTTCCAAACAATACTAAAATTCAAATTAGGAATTATCACTTCAACAATAGCCCTTATCATTGCATAAAAAGGGTACATTCACACTCACAAAAGAGTATCTTGAAGACTTAATAAGAAAGTCGTACGATGATAATAGTAAATAAATTTAGGCTCAATCATTATAGTAAGTCTCAATAAACTAAAACACCGAGGATTATGTGCACTGTAATGATATATAAGATAAGAATTCAAAATGCAGTTACGAATTGGCGTGTTATGGTAATTTTAAAACATTTGTATATAGATAGCACATAAACACGTGGATATAAAACGTAACCAGTTATATTATGCGTAACAAAGTCTTTAATTGACATTAAATGATGCTAAGATCAAATAAAAAAGACAAAACAAGAAATATATTTTTAGTTTTCTCATAAAGAGATGACATTTAAACAAACAATTAATAAGATAAACATCAAATGGAATGCATAAAATCTCACCAAACACATAAACGATCCAATATATAACAATGAATCTCTCACCTAAAGAACATGATGTGGCCTCAATAATTATGTGAACACGTAGGATGGGACAATGAATAAGAAACCTATAGAATCCCTAGGCACACGGGGACCTACCTATCTAGGATGTGTTTCTCGAATCACTAGGAGGCATAGAGACCACATCCTTCTAGACTTTTGGAATAGGATTACCAACAAGCTCAACCATAAGCTTAGGATAAACTATAGGTTTGGGAACCCTATTTTCAAAATTTCATAGAATCCATATTTCATCTTTAAAATTCATTATATCTCTTACAATTGTTTTTACTCTTCTCTCACCATAATTGACAACATAGTCAACCTTTACCATAAAGCTATTAAATTAATCCCTCAACTCTATTAAATTATTTCTCCTAACCAATCCATCACAAATATGCACACTATGACCTAAAAACGTCTAATAGGAATAAAAGGTACATTCAATTTAAACTTTGGTTTATGCCTTAGTTTTAAATTTTCAATCGTCTCTTTATATCATGTTTCATTCTCTTGAAATAAAATTTAGTGATTTGGTTTTTATTTAGACAAAAAGAACATCCAAAAGTTCTAAAATATTTGATTATTTTGATTTTTTAAATTTTTATCAAAGTATTTTTTTTTTATATTTTTAAAGACACGGAGACAACGTATTCCTTTTATTTTCTCTTGGGAGGTTGTTCTTTGTCACGTTATCACGACAAAACTTGGTATCAACATGTCATTCATATTTTTCTTTAAATTTATCACTATAATTAGAAAATATATCCACGTTGAAGAAGTTATGTGCTTTTTATGATTTGTAGAGAAAAAACAACAAATTTTTATTTTCACAATTTTAAATAAACTTGCACCTATTTTAAAACCATAAGTGTTGAGTGAAATAATTTAACAATTTTAGTCTTGACTTAAGCATGCATCTAGGTGAGTATAAGCAAGAATAAAATAGGAAAACTACAACACGACGATGTACAAGAAAAATGCATAACTGAAAAATCTCAGATGGCCCACCCATAATAGTCCACTATGATATATGTTTATTTACAAGAAAAACTTAGACTTACTCATAGACTCGATGCCTTCAGATCTTGATGCTCTTCCTCGTTCATTATAACCTTCTTCATAGCCAATTTTGGACGCCTTTCAACAGCGACACAATGCAATCGCTTTCCCACATCTCGATATCCAACACTAATCTTACTTGTCTCATGAGCAGTCTAGCCGCTACTTAGCATAACACGATATCCACTGTAGAAAATGCTCACAGTATGTAGAGCAAACCACTTTGATGCAAAATCGTAGATCTTAAAATGACATATGTCTGTATGATTCTTGGATGTCAAAAAGAAGTTTTTGTTTTGAAGATTTCTCTCAAAATATACACATAAACATGAGAGCTTTTTAAACAAGTCTAGGAATTTAAAAAGTTTGGAAAAAGTCTTTCTACAATATTTTGCCCTGCACTCCTATTTATAGGAGGTTTGTTGAAAATGAGATAAGGATGGAAAGACAATTCATATATCTTGAATAAAATAAAAATGCGCGCTCTCGTTCGAACGAAGTAAATGTTGTTTGAATGAAGTGTAACATCTCATCTGAACACCAATCCAATAACATTTCCAACGATATTTCAGAGTGACCAATGTTTGTAAAACCTGATCTCATTTGAAGTTGTTTTAATAAGGTACTTTATCTCGTTCGAGCGACATACCAATGTCGTTCTAACGACCTTGTGAAACACATATTTTTTTGCCAAAAATATATAAAATTGTCAAATCAATACAATTAAAAATAATTTTATAAAAATCCTAACACCTAAAATGAAATCCAGAGATCAAACATAAACATGTATTCATACCCCATTGAGATCTCTTGGATGACGAAGATGAAACTCATATTGAAACATAATGTTACTTTATCTTTGTCGCTACAATCTTCAATCACGCATCACGGTCTTAAAGGACAAACAACATAAGTTCTAAACTATGGCTCAAACAAGTTTTATCCAAACACAAAATAAAGTCAACACATACAAATTGATTTGATTCGAAAATTTCTCCTTACAAATCTCCCCATTTGGCCATTCCGGGACAAAACGCAAAATGAAAAACTTGTTGGGTCATCAAGCTCACTAAGATTTAATTCCTAACACCAAAAGAAAAAAAAGTAACAAACGCTTTACTGACACAAATTTGAGTAGCTTTTCTCTTGCATAAACCTTTTTGGCATCATTGTTAACCTGCACACTTAAACATATCTTCAAATGCAAAGAGACTATAACAATATATAAACCACATATGAAAAACCCTCCCCATTTGTCTAAACATATCTACCTAAGAAAGGAAGTATCTTCCTAAGTTAAAGAACTCCACCACTAAAAGAGTTAGATACTATTTCTCACCATTTTTGTTCAGGAATAGACAAAGAATAAGGTGCATAATAATAAAATATTTCTCCCAAATAAAAACCAAATCTCACCTTAAGTGAAGTATAGATAATCATAAGGAAAAAATAAATATATCATACAATCGTGTGAAGCAAGACATGCAATGACAAATTGTTCAACAACACAAGTACAAACAATCCAAACTACGAACAAATGACATCAACTATGTGTGATACCCCGTACTTTTATGGATAACTAAATTACATGAGTGGGTGTAATTTAATAATCTGAGAATTTAAAGTAAATGAGATGGACCGATTATATTTCATGTCGCATGTGAATAAAAGCGACAGGTGATGTTATTTTATGTGAAAAACATGTTTGGAGATGTGTTGAGTTAAGACGTGAATTTTTGACAAGTTACTTGGATGGAAATTTCAAGTGCACAGTTGGTCTCGGAAGGGCCAAGATAGTTAGAATAGAGAACACGAATGTAGTGTTTAGATTCCGGGGACTTTTCGAATCAGTAGGGACTTGCGTTTGTGTATACGAGTCAATTTTGGGTTTAATAAGGGATAAACCCTCATTTCACTCATTTAAGTCGTGAGAAAGAGAGAAAGAAAGAAATGAAGGAAGAAGAGAAAGGAAGCAAAAAAAAAGGGAGAAAAGAGGAGCTCGGGCCAACTCCGACGGATTCGTGGCATGAGGTCGTCAGATATATCCAACCAGGCAAGTGTTTAACTTGCTTTAAGTATTAAGTGTGCTTATTTTTCGTATCATAATTGGTGAGAAAATTATGAATTTCGGGTTTGGAATCTTGAATTAAAATGGTTTTTTGGAAGATGATTTCAAAAGAAATTGATGAGAAAATAATCCTACATGGAATCTAAGCTAAAATCCATGTTAATGGTATAATCTTGGGTGGGAAAATTGGAAGAAATGAAAATAGTAGGTTTAATGGAATTAGGGTTTAATTCTTAGATCAAATGATGAATCCCAAGAATAACTTGGTATGTTGGGTAAATCATAGTATGTAGATGTTATTAATGTGATTGGGTAACGTTAGAATCCATAGAATTTGGTTTGGATGAGTATAAGTGAGTTTCGTTAAGAGTAGAAATCTGGACCGATCCATTTTTTGTGGTAATCGATTCGGTTCGGTGACCGACTCGGTTTGTTTTTCTTGGAAACCGGTTCAGTCCATTTTTGTTAGAAAATCTGAAAAGTTTTTGCGGTATAAAAAATAATGGAGACGAATTCCTTTTGAAGATAAATTTTAGGGGATCCTAAAGAGAGTGCGAGGACCTCTAAAATAGTAATTGAGGGATGTATAAGTATCGGCTTAGGGGGAAAGATCCGGGGTTTAAATTTAGGAATGTTTGGGACAAACAACATTCGAGGAATTATTCGACTGGTTTCGTACATATATATGCGTGTAGAATATGTATGCCGATTATATATATATATATATATATATATATATATATATGTATGAGTAAATCCTAAGGTGCGAGTAGAATGATATAAGAATACTAGCTATAGCAATAAGCTATTATTCGGGAAGAATGAATGTGAGAATTATATCATAAGCGAGTGTATACTTATGGGATTAAAATAAGTTGCGTGTATCTTATAAAGTATTGAGAATTGGTATATTCGGGAATATAGGCTAATGCCATGAGATAGATATATTTATTATCGGATTAGATGATATATATATATATATATATATATATATATATATACGGATATAGAGACACTATATATATGATGTGATTTTAAATATATCTGTGTGTAATTGATATATTTATGTGAAGCATACCCCTCTAGTGCTATCATGGGAAGTTGCGCAATGTGGGTGAATCCCCTGGCTTGAGGTGCAGGGAGAGTATAGTCCCCAGGTCATAGTCGTCCAGATATTGTATAATGTGATTTTTTTATCAGGGGTGAGATGTGGTGGGTATGTGTCGTTCTCATTTCCGGTGAGGAACTATGACCGCTTCCCATACGTTGTGATTTGGTTTCTTACCAAGTCGGTGTGAGAGTCCGACCGCTGGTACACAGGATGATAATGTGAGTGATTCCCTAGAAGATGATAGCATTTTATAGACTGCATCCATTGAGTTATAGCCCTGAGGGATGATTATTTTACTTATATAGTGTGTGATATATAAGTATTGACATACTTGATGTGTATAGTATATATATATATATATATATATATATATATATATATATATATATATATATATATATATATATATATATATATATCGTTTAAAAGAAGGAAAGAAATCTGAGTAAATTTCTGGACTATCCGGGAGTATAAAATTCGAAATAAAAATATGTGAAAAGTTTAAAAAAATGAGAATAATATATACGAGATAATAACCCTAAAATGTGACTAGGATAATAACTAGTAAAGGTTATTTAAAATGAAAGGATATATGAAAAGAGAGAAATTATAGTGTATATGCCTGGGCTAACGCACGTATGATAATTTAGTTATTGTGGGAGATTAGTTAGGCAGGGTAGCTTAACTAGGGAATTTTAAAATACATGCTTTAGGTGCGCACTGTTAGATGAGAGGTGAGGGGTATCTCATGTGAGTGCGACACCAGTTTAAATTTAGAGGATATCATATTTTAAACATTAAAGTATGTTAAGCACTTGCTAAAATATTTTTCAAAACCTGAGCTCTGACCCATATCTATTTTTATTCTTCTTCTCTTTTGTTATACATTTTAGGTGTCCAGACACAGGGACACTTGGATGACTATTCTTTGAGTCAGACGTTGCTGCCGCAGCTGTGGATGTTGGCAAAAATTTATGTAGACGCTTCTATCCTTGTGATCTAGATAGGAGGTATAACTGTGATATTCAGGCGCATTGCCCAACTATTGTCTTTTATTTTATTTAAAACAATTTGTTTTACGCCTATTCGATATAGTTGTATATATGTTTAGCGAGAGTTATTGGTTATTTATTTATTCATTTTATTTGTTATTTATTTTCCTGTATGAATGGATTTACTTGTGCGTTTATGTTCAAAATATTAGAAAGTTAAAATTTGACGCCAGGCCTAATAGGTTATTAGTAATTAGATGATTTTCGAATGTGATGCTGAGAATGAAACCACACGAGATTCCTATTTAATTTGATATAGGACTGATCACCCGGTATTTTATTAGGCGGGGTGTCAAAAGTGGTATCAAAGCATTATGTTCTATTATCCTTAGGAATCTGTATGAACGTACTATGCTTTTAGCCTTGGCTTGTATTTGATATAGATCCTTAAGTTTAGGATTTTTTGAATTCTATGGTGAGATTACGTTCTCCTGCTATAATGTATATATTTATTGAATCTTATATGCATTCGGGTGTGTTCTTTGTCGAACAACGAACGGATGACTGGCGAAGGCCGTGGGGAGGCAGTAGGATGCAGGGCTCAAATGAAGTTGAAGAATATTTGGGGACGATGACCATAGTAGAGGTCACCCCTAATGTTGCTTGGGAAGATGGGGTCGTAAGGACTGCTTAAGTGCAGCATATGATTTCCAAGTACCGCTTTAGCAAAAAATGGTGCCAAATTAGACTCACCTAACGTGGTTAGAATATGAGAGAGTTAGAGGGGACTTTGAAGAGGACTTCCTGTTGTAATTTAAAAAAAGGCGGAGATTATGTATGTTAGCCAGTGGACGTAAAATACCCAGAGCCTTGGCATATAGCCGAATGTAGTATACCTGGAAGTGAAAAAAATTGGGGTAAAATTTTTCTTGGCTCGTAGGAGTAGAGTTATAATGGTGGTAATAGACCACCATATTTAAGAATTGAAACATTATTCCAATGGAAGGATCTTAGGTACTATTTGACCACAAGCTCCTTCATCTTTTGTTCAGAAGGAGATGTGACAGTGTTCTGAACTTATCACAGGAGGGATGGATGGAGACCTTATCTAGCAAACTTTGTACCCGACGAAGTTGGTATAATAGAGAAGAGAGTCCTTCATTGGGTGATGGACTTGTGAGAATAGTCGCCAGCACTTGTTGGAAATTCTGCCTGGATGGTCGATGGAGAGTGTGACAAAATCGCGTTTCATCAGTAGAGATTTTAACGCTTCTTTGGTGGGGAGCTAAAGGAATCGAAAGATTTAGTCACAGAGTAAGACTGGATGTTATGGTGTTAATGAATCACCACGAGAGGGAGACCCATCAGGGAACCCATTTAAATGATTAAGATAGACTTTGGTTCCGTTCGGACTAACTGTCATATCTGAGAACCATTTTAGCAGCCAGAACGATTGGCAAGGTAAAAATGTGAGTTTTATTCTTAGGTGAATGAGGTATGCTTTATGTGACACAAGCGAGTCACAATATTTTGATTAGCGTTAGATTCGCGTGTGAGACGAGTTTAGTGGCTATATCGATAACATTATTATGTGTATGTATTTCTTGTTGTTTAGCGAGTGTAGGCAGTGAGAGTATAATTTTTTTTATTGAGATTACTCATTTTAGTAATGTGTTATACGAGAATGATGTTATCCTAATATAATTTAAATTGATCTAAACACATTATTAGACCTAGTCCTGGATCTATAGATCTCAATAACTGACAGTGCTGCGTAGTAGTGTATCAGGAGAGTTCCTTGTTTGAATTTCTCTTTACGAGACCTCCCACGCACGAAATCAGCAAATGTCTGGAGCTGGGAGATGTTAGACCCTAGGAATTTTTTTATTATTGTTCTTAATATAATCAAATGGATAAATTTGTTAGGATTCGGTGTATCCTTTTGGCGAGATGATATTTATATTGTAAATGAGAAGAATTGGAATTTACATTAGTATTTTACACATTTATTGTTATTTCCTTTTTCCTTTTAATCTTAGGCCGATGGGATAGGGTTGAGCCTATATATGTGTGTGTATATGTTATGATATATTGTGTAGTAGAATTTTGTGTGTATGTTTCCTGGTTATATTTGATCCCGGTGAGTAGGGACGTTTATTGATATGAGTCGGGATATGTTGGATTTTATCGAGTAGAGAGACTTAACTCATGATTTATTTGTGCTAAACAACTAGTGATAGTAAGAGCACCGTGATATATGTGGTCTTGCATAACATAAAGTGGACGAGTATACTACTGTGTTAAGAGACAGGAGTTTGAGCGTACGTGCTATGGACTGAGGGCCTAACGGATTTCGATATTCTGACAATGCTAGGTAATAGTGTATCGGGGGGTTCCTTGTTTGGATTTTTTTTTGCGAGACGTCCCACACATGAAACTTAGTGCATAGTCAAAAGTGGGGAGATGTTTGGTCCATAGTCCACGAGTCTGGTACCTCAGTTATTATACAAGTATATAGTTATAACTGTGAGTTGAAAGTTATATTCTGATTTAAGGCCAGTGGAATCAGTAGTGCCATGAGAAATCACTGAAAATTCTCTTCTCATTATGAGTTGAAGGGACGAATTATTTTAATGAGAATTAGAATTTCTGATTTATAGGGTGATTGAGAATACCCAAGTAACATATCCATATTGTGAATGCGGGTGAATCAGGGTAATGTAGGTGTTCTATGTGAGACGTATATGATGTTTATGTCAATATGCGCGGATTATAGGGTGTGTGGGCGCCCTGGTTAACTAATTTCAGAATCATTCGAGTTAAAGGGATGTGGGAATAGATGTGCGGGATATATGCCTGTGGGGCAGTTAAACTTGACACGACTAAGAATGTGTCTCAAAAGTGTGTACTCTCTAGGCTCAAGTGCAAGCATGTCTCTCAAGTAATAATCCGATAAGTCGGGTATCGATCCTTAGGTAAATAGGACAACAAAGTTGTCACGACGTTGGAAAGACGAAGGAATCCTAACTCTGACTCTAAAGAAAAAGGAAAAGATGATCCATTTTGAGAATCGACTACAAATAAATGCAATTTTGAAAATAATTATTTAATGAACTAGAGTATGAATGGAATGCAGCTACTCTAAATTACCTAAAATACTGATGATGTTTGACTTAAAACTTGAACTATATGATGAATAAACCAGGACGGGAATACAATCCCTCAACCCTAGTGTATTGATGGTATAAAACTAATCGTAAATTTAATTGATTAATTAGACCCAGAATTTAGTACTCCCAAGCATTACGTATATGAGGTTCAAGACCGCACCATAATTAATCAGTGGACAAGTAAATCGTTATTGCGATAGTTACACTCTAATTTCATTCTGAAGCATCTCGGTTACCCTGAAGAAAACGAGATCCAAAGATCTACAATTATCGCGTTTCTATGCAATACGGTGGTAATAAATCATTAAATTTAGAGGACTAATTTTATACACATGCAACTATCATATTAGGTTGAGTTCATGCATCCCGGCCTTTTAAATCTAGCTGAACATTTAAAAACTTGAAATCAACACATTTGGAATGAAAGAAAACATTTTTACTAATGGATGAAGATGAAGAAAGATGAAATTGTTAGTGAACAAGAACTATAACAAAGATTGAAACAGAAATTAGAATGATGTTACTTGAATTGCAAACTGAAAGCAACTAGGGTTTATTGTTCTTCACTTCTAAAATTGATTACAAAGCTTCCCTAATGGATCCGAAGCTCTCCCCCTACGTTTGGGAGGAGTTATAATTTATAATCTACGAAATACAAGAGTTCGAACCAAATAGGATTCTAATTTTTACAAGTGGATAAGTCCGGATAATCGATAACATAACCGATCCTGTTAAGGGTTCCGGTTAGGTTCTGTCTTTTACAGCCTTTACAGAGACTTCTTTGAGCATGGGATCGGTTATTTATTTCCCTACTTCGGTTCGGTTCCATTTTGTCAATTCTTCACAGGACGTTTACCAGGTGTACGTTTTCTCCCCACTTCGGTTCGGTTATGTTTTGTCATCATTTACAGAAACTTCCCCTATGATGGATTCGGTTCTTTTTCCTTCCTTTGGGTTTGGTTCCATCTTGTCAGCTTTTTTAGAAACCTTTTCTTCTTGTACTTCTTTGAAGCTTTTGGTACGGAACTCGGATTAAAACACTGAACACCTGCGAAATAGATGAAGAACATACGAAACTTTGCGTACTCATTAGAAAATTGTATATATAAAAGATATGATATAAATTCACTTGAATTACACTTTACGAAGAGACAAAATCCTCTAAATTACAGGGATAAATGGGAAGAATTTATGCCTAATCAGATGGATTAAACGTCGTGTGAGAAAAACGAGGATCCAAGTATGTGTGCAAAGAAAGTAGCACACTAGAGATAAGTTCAAGGGCTGTGATAAGACATCTAACTATTATGGATATCTCTGGATAAGAGAATAATCTAATTATTATGGTAAATTTGAGCGGAGTCCCACTCAGTCGAATGTTGAGAGTGACTTGCGCGTAAATAAAATGTTGATGTCTATAAGGAAAAAGATCTCGGAAGTGCGCATATGGAAAAAGTGCACGAGCAGAAACTTTGGTACACCCCAGAGGAAGAAAAGGAGTAAAAAGTATCACTCAATGTGAGATATTATAAGTGAGAAGTGGTATTAAGTGAGACATAGTGATATTGTCTCCGAGTGCGCCACTTATAGATGGAAATAGGTTGGTGTGCTCAAACCTTTCTTTGAAAGGAAGTATTGCACTGGTGCAAGGTGCCGTCCAATATTGTTGTAAATAAAGATGAGATCCTTGAACCCCACCTCTGATAGGGATTTTTGGGAAGCAGTGGGGATAACTTTTTGTTTTGGGCAACTCGTGTCGTCTATGGCCCGATGATTAGACACGAGGTGACTGATCACTAGTAAAATGGTATGAATGCGATTATGGAGTCATTGAGGTTAGTTTACTACCACAACTGACATAGCTTGTAATTGAAGGAAAGCTTAGTACGACAATTGGGAGAAGTAATTACCGACCGGTAGAGTTGTGTATAGTCACTCGTACCTGTTTGATGTGGCCATTATTAAGGTTTTGTGTGAGAAAACCTTATCATTCTCCCTCTGGTTGTTTAGAAGTGAGTGAAAGAATAGACTTTTGGATTAGGCATGATTTAATATCCGTTGTTGAGAGGGTCATTAACCAAAAACTGTTTGGGAATTGTGTTGGGATACAAAAAATTGAACCGGGATTTGAAGGACCGATTGGAGAGGTTCGATGTTCTTGTGGTTTCTCTTAGGATGGGAGATTTTGTTAGGATGGACATGGGAAGCTGGCACTTAGTGATGTGCATGAAGTAATTGAGCCAATAATGCATAGGCTCATCTTATTTGGATATCATTAGTAGAAGCATGATGTGTGATGTGCCGTTATTAAGCTAAAAGTTTATGACTGAAGGAGTATATCGGCATGTAGAAAATTGAAGCTGATAGTGAAACTGGGCCTATGGTGATTGAGCCTTACTTTGAAGTTGGTTTTGTGTACTAGAGGATGTAGTGTTGAAAGATCATCATTCCTAGTAGTGTTGTATCTAAATTTCGAGGACGAAATTTCGTTGTAAGTGGGAGAATATAATACCTCGTACTTTTATGGATAATTAAATTACATGAGTAGGTGTAATTTAATAATTTGAGAATTTAAAGCAAATGAGATGGACTGATTATATTTCATGTCATAGGTGACTAAAAGCGATAGGTGATGTTATTTTATGTGAAAAACACGCGTGGAGATATGTTGGGTTAGGACGTGAATTTTTTATGAGTGATGCGGACGGAGATTTCGAATGCACAGTTGGTTTTGGAAGGGCCAAGATAGTTAGAATAGAGTACCCTGATGTGGTGTTTGGGTTCTGAAGACTTTTTGGGTCAGTAAGGACTCGCATTTATGTATACGAGTCATTTTTGGGTTTAATAAGGGATAAACCCTCATTTCTCTCATTTAAGTCGTGATAAAGAGAGAAATAAAGAAAAACGAAAAGAAAAGAAAAGAGGGAAGAAGAGAAAGGAAGAAGAAAAAAGGGGGAGAAAAGAGGAGCTCGGGCTAACTCCGGTGGATTCCTGGCACGAGGTCACCGGATTTATCCAATTAGACAAGTGTTTAACTTTCTTTAAGTATTAAGTGTGCTTATTTTTCATATCATAATTGGTGAGAAAATTATGAATTTTGGGTTGGTATTCTTGAATTAAAATGGGTTTTTGGGAGATGATTTCAAAAGAAATTGATGAGATAATAATCCTACATGGAATCTAAGCTAAAATCCATGTTAGTGGTATAATATTGGGTGAGAAAATTAGAAGAAATAAAAATGGTGGGTTTAATGGAATTAGGGTTTAATTCTTAAATCAAATGATGAATCCCAAGAATAACTTGGTATGTTGGGTAAATCATAGTGTGTAGATGTTATTAATGTGATCGGGTAACGTTAGAATCCATAGAATTTGGATTGGATGAGTATAAGAGTGAATTTCGTTAAGAGCAGAAATCTAGACTGACCGGACTGGTCCATTTTTCTTGGTAATCAATTCGGTTCGGCGACCGAATCGGTTCGTTTTTCTTAGAAACTGGTTCGGTCCGATTTTGTTAGAAAATCTGAAAAGTTTTTCTTGGCACAAAAAGGTTGGAGACGAATTCCATTTGGACATAAATTTTAGGGGATCCTAAAAAGAATGCGAGGACCTTTAAAAGAGTAATTGGGGGATGTATAAGTCTCGGGTTAGGGGGAAACATCCGGGGTTTAAATTTAGGAATGTTTGGAACAAACAACATTCGAGGAATTATTCAGCGAATTTCGTACATATTTATACGTGTAGAATATATATGCCGAGTATATATATATACATGCTCTTGTGCGGACTAGTTTGCATTTTAAGAGTACGGAGCGGACATGTGTCACCTGGCGGTGAGCCCAGAAAAGAGAGAGAGTGTGCCTATAATTTAGGAGATAATTTCTAGGCGCACCGTTAGGTGACACATGTTCGGTTTGCATTCTTAAAATGAGGACTAGTCCGCACAAGAGCATTATTAATATATATATATATACCGAATATGTATGAGTAGATCGTAAGGTGCGAGTATGATGACATAAGAATACTAGCTAGAGAGATAAGCTACTATTCGGGAAGAATGAGTGTGAGAATTATATCGTAAGTGAGTGTATACTTATGGGATACAAATAAGTTGCGTGTATACTTATAAGGTATTGCGAATTGGTATATTCGGGATTATACGCTAATGCCATGAGAGACAGGCATTTATAGCTGGATTTGAGGATACACACACACACACACACACACACACACATATATATATATGGATCTAGAGACAGTACATATATGATGTGATTTTAAATATATCTGTGTGTGACTGATATATTTATGTGAAGCATACCCCTTTAGTGATATCATGGAAAGTTGCGCTATGTGGGTGAATCCCCTGGCTTGAGAAGCAGGGAGAGTATAGTCCCCAAGTCATAATCATCCAGATATTGTATAATGTGATTTTTTATCCGGGGTGAGACGTGGTGGGTATGTTTCATTCTCATTTTCGGTGAGGAACTATGACCGATTCCCATACATTGTGATTTGGTTTTTTACCAAGTAGCTTTGAGAGTATGACCACTGGTACCCAGGATGAAAATGTGAGTAATTCCCTAAAAGATGATAGCATTCTAGAGACTGCATCCATTGCGCTATAGCTCTGAGGCATGGTTATTTTACTTAGATAGGGGGTGATATATAACTATTAACATACTTGATGTGTACATAATATTATATATATATATATATATATATATATATATATATAAGTGGATTAAAAGAAGGAAAGAAACGTGAGTAAATTTCTGGACTATCCGAGAGTATAAAATCCGTAATAAAAACATGTGAAAAT
Organism: Sambucus nigra; assembly: GCA_949130495.1. NCBI lineage: Eukaryota > Viridiplantae > Streptophyta > Magnoliopsida > Dipsacales > Adoxaceae > Sambucus > Sambucus nigra. Next base: position 298,857,751 of record OX422207.1, on the reverse strand, counting down.
CTTATAAAGATGAGAATAATATATTCGAGATAATAACCGTAAAATGTGACTAGGATAATTGCTAGTAAAGGTTATTTAAAATGAAAGGTTATATGAAAAGCGAGAAATTATAGTTTATAACCCTGGGCGAACGTTTAACATATTTACATACGCGGGGTGTTAGATAGCGTATGATGATTTAGTTTCTTTGGGAGATTAGTTAGGCAGGGTAGCTTAACTAGGGTGTTTCAAAATACATGTGTTAGGTGCACGCTGTTAGATCACTACACCAAAATGGGAGATTTGTGAGTGTTGTTAGCACTCACAAATGACCTTTATAACTGCTATTTACCGTCATAATTTAGGGGGTGACAAAAGAAAATTTGTAACTCCTAACAGTAGTCACAAATTTTTATAACCCCTATAGGGTTATGACTGGTGACCCCAATGTGTAACTGCTATTCGTAACTGCTCTCAGCAGTCACAAATATAACATTCGTAACTACTGACAACAGTCACGAATATTAGATTAGTAACTGCTCACAGCAGTTACGAATGTTTTATTTGTGACTGCTGACAGCAGTTACGAATCTTATATTTGTGACTGCTGTTAGCAGTTACAAAATTGATAGTAGTGACAAACTTGTGACTGATATTAGCAGTTACAAAATTGAATTTGTTGAATATGATAAAAGCTATTACAAATATCTTTATATTTTCACAAAATAATGAAATAATGAAAGTAAAATAAATATCATGATAAAAAGACTAAAAATTTTGACAACATTTCATTTATATTTCTCATATTCCAAATATCCAGTACACATAAAACTTATTTAAACTTAATTTAACATCAAACAACCCCTTCGTGGGCGCCAAGTACTAAATAAACATAGAATAAAAAAACTAAAAAAAATAACGACACAACACTTCGATAACATGAAATTTCATGAACATGTAACAAATCATTCTAAACCTGGACCAGGGGTCACCACGCAGTGGATACACTTCGTGAAGTCTAGGTATATCAACCGTAAAGGATATTGATGCGGTGACATCCTCCCTCATGTACTCGGAGTATGCATGTTGATCAAGTTCAATGGACTCAATTTTTTATAATATGGCACCTCGGTATCCATTGACTTGTGCTTGTGTTGCTTTCCACGAAGTGTAAACACTTGTATTTATGCCTTTGAATACTACGTATGTCGAATATGCCATGTGTATGTCTGCAAATAATAAAATGTTACTTTGTTAGTTACACTAGTAGTAACCGTAGTCAATGGTAAATAATAGACCAAAAGTTCAGTAAAAGAGGAATAGAAGAGCAGCTATGGTAGACATAGGAATAGAAGATCAGTTATGGTATATAGAGCCACTATGGTATATAGAGGTTTAAGAGCATCTATAACAATTAAAAAGTATTATTGACCAGGGATTAATATGGAAATCTCGCGAATTAAAAATCTAATAGTCTTTTTTTTTATAAGAAGCTAAAGTGTATAAAAAGGTTAAGTTTCTAATTATGAGTGTCTTATGATCATTCAAACTTAATACTATATTACTTAAAAATGATATTCAATATATATATATATATATATATATATATATATATATATATATATATATATATATATATATATGTGTGTGTGTGTGTGTGTGTGTGTGTGTGTGTGTGTGTGTGAATGTATATGTAAAAACCTATTTTTATATACCTGCCAACCTGCTTCAATGGTATTAAGGTCTCCAAATGAACGAGAGCTCGTCCATAAGATCAAAATTCATACAAGAGCTCGTCCATAAGATCGAAATTCATAGTGTTGTCCGCAAGTGTTCCTAACGTGATATTAGGCATAGAGGCACCGTTATCCATCACGAACTTTCTCATGTGTCCAATCATAAATCCTATATAGTCCAAAAATGAAAAAAAAAATCACAACCCAGAACAGAGAATAAGCGCAAAAATAAAGAACAAAAATAGGAACTTCTAGAAAGGATCACTTTCTCTGGCCTTCAAACTCTGAATCAACCCAAGTTGCGCAAACATCTCCAACAAAAATTTCGTTCTAACTACAATAAAAAATGCATCTCAGAGAAAAGAAACATAAAACCAGTTCATACAAAACTATTACCACACGCACACACTCCCTACCTACCTGCTGACACCCTCTTACCAAAATGCACACACCCCGTATACCAGTTGCCCCCTCTTATATCCCCATATATCATCTACACTCTCATCACCTACAATAATATATCCAAACTCCCTACCTCGGTTGCCCAACCAGAAAACCCATACCCTACAACCCCGCACTCATATAACCATGTTTCCCCTCCCATTGTCACCCACAACCACACCCCTGTACGAACCTGCCAGCCCCCATAGAACCTCCTCTACAACCATTCCAGAAGTCCAATAATTTATTTACACCTAACTATATGCACACAAAATAAACTTCACTAAAAAGTAATGAAGTGCGCATCTCAGAGCGCTTACTTCCTTTCTACATGATCAGTGTTGCATATTCGTTGGATTGTTTTTGAATATTGAACAGCTTGTTGGCAGAAGCACTGAGACTGATAATCTACAAACACAATTATTGATTCATTAGAAATAGAAACAAAATTCCAATAGCAAACCACCCGTAAAAGATAGGCATATATCAAAGTCAAATTTGGTTTAACTCATATGGAATCTTAATTGTCAATGTCTGTCCTTATGATGTCCACAATATAAATAAAATATGAAGGTGACAAAGATAAATTTTCAATTATATGAGGATACATCTCTAACTTCTGCTTTTGTGATTCTACCGTCTACATCTTTATCGACCCTACATTAAATTCATCCTGCGGTAAAATAACAATAATAATAATCTTAATAATGTATTAATGATGACTCTACTGAATTTCTCACATGTCAAAAAAAGTTTGAAGCCGAGAATCAAAATTTTGATTTGCTATTTGTTCCCCAAACTCTTACAACTGTGCATTAGTGATGGAATCCCCTGTTATATTACGCCTTCGGGTAAGTGCATCAAAACCTTTTTAAGGCCAAGTCAAAATATAAAACCTACCAATGCAAGAAAATAAATGCAAAATACTTTTGGTTCTCAAGCTTATAAAAACATCAACTGCATTCATATATCCTTAATTTAAAGATTTCTCACATTCTAAGAGTGCCAAGCATGCAATGATATTCCTGGATGAGTGAAGAAGAAATTGTCCATTCCTGATACTATATGCCATTTCCTACACATGTATCTTATGATTTTGAAATACGCTTTTAATGTTCCCACATGACTTGAATCAAATTATGCATTTGGGGGAAGAAGATGAGATGTAATGATGGTCAACCATGTTGAATCTGTTGCAGATTTTACAGTCATGCAACATAATTGATGTAGTTCCAGGGTAGAGAATCCAAATCCAAACATATAATTGATCGATGAGGAAACTGAGGCCATAGACGATGCTAAATACTACATTTGTAAATTGAATCATAAGTGAATCCAAACATACAATTGAATCATAAGTGAATCAAGTGAATTGTTCACCTAAATACAACATCTATGAATATAATATTGATATGACACATTTGTGAATGAATGAATCAATGAATCAAGTATGTGAATCAATTATCATATCTGATACTATCTACTGATCATATCAGTTATCCAAGTATGTGAATCAATGAATCAATGAATCAATTATCATATCTGTGAATCAATGAATCAATGAATCAAGTATGTGAATCAATTATCATATATGATTTTGAGGTTTCTTCCAGCAGTTAAATAAATTATGAATTTGATTTTTTTTTAATAAATGATCAAATGATTCAGACATGTTGTTATAAAGATGCCTTCAAATGCAACCCCAACTGAAGTTTTTTTAAAGATAACACAGTAAATGTGCAAAAAAGATAGCATATTTAATACACCAATCTTATATCCAGTGAACTATGACATGCATTGATATCATTCCATTTTTTCTTTCCCGTCTTCTGTATCTTCTCTCATTCCTCTATAGATTGAGCCAATAGTTATCTCAAGAGTCAAAACTCAAGCATTGGGAAGAAGTGTTACCTGTGCAACCAACTTTTGAAGTCTTTAAGTTGTCATCTTCATCTCCATCCTTTGCATCAACTCCCATTTTTTTTTGTCATACATCAACATCATCATCAGTTTGAAAACCAATAATATCATCATAATCTTCAGCGACTTCTTCCTTTACAGCTTCTGTGAATGTTAGGAAAATATGAACATAAAATCAAAACATGGCAAGAACAATTAGCAAATAGTTATTCGTAGCCACTCAATCGTGATTCGAATATATGGCTCAACCCAAGGATCTACCTGTCCCTTGTAGTTTTGGAACACTACTTCGATGAGCTTAGGCGCAAGTTCGATATCATTATCCTCTAAATTTTTATCTCCCATGATCTGTTCTTAAAGTGGCAGATATTAGTCCAAAACAAATTTCAATTAGGATAAATGCAACTCACAGTTAAAATCATATTCCAAAGACTTCGCTGGTAATCTGGTTCCTTGCATGTGATAAAATGCAGAGTAATCATGGATATATAGTTGTCCAATGGAACCAAAGTATCTACAGAACAAACAAAAAGCCACAAGAAACAAAGGGAATAAGAAAAGTACATGGAAGCTTCTTCGGTAAATAATTATAACTTGCCAGGATTATGGACTCAAAAGACAAATGTAATATTCTTCAATTGTTCACACACCCTACCTACTGATTATACACAACTTAGACAAAATATTTACTTTAGATGCATGCATCAACAGAATAAGAAGATAGACCTTTATAATCCTATTAGTGGATCAACAAGAACTGTTAGAGGTGGTGATTTTGGAAACACCAAGAAATTAGCATGATAAATCGTGTTTGAGTTAGAATTTTTTGACACGAAATCGAGTAGTTCTCGTTTAAAAAATATGACTCGTGTGTTGTGCTATTTGTGTCATATTGTGTTTTCATGTTTTTATTCGTGTCCTATTAGGCTTATTAGGAGTGAAAATTATGAATCATGTTATGTTTTATATGGGTCGTTTTCGTGTGAAATAAAAAAATAGGAAGTCATAACGTACTCGTGTTTTAATGGACCAGGTCGAGTTGGGGCATAACACGATCCAAAAACACAATTTGCAAGCCCTAAGAATAATCGATATGAAATTTATATCTAACTCCCATATGCTACAAACATTCGAGTATAAATAACGGAATAAACGAGTGTTATGCAATACGTATCACTATTTAACTTGGCAAAACCACCCCCGCAATACGTACCACTATTCAACTTAGAAAACTGGAAGATTTCTATATAAAATCTAGTGAGCAAAATAGTGTTATGAAATTTTGTTGGTGTAGGTTAGAATTGCAGATTTCATTTCTTCTTTGCCCAACGATGTTTGAACAATCACCTGACCAAATGACGTGTGCACCACCAAGGATTAGATTTTTCTGAAGATTTAATATAAGAGAGAGTTCTCCAATGAATATTAAGATAATAAAAACCAAACATACTACGGCATGAACATAGTTAAGAGGTGTGTCAGTAACAATATTATAAATTGCATCCTTCTGATATTCATCTTAGATTTGCTAGCTTGATAAAAACTCTTATAGAAACTACAAGTATTACATATATTTATGCTGCTATCATGTGCATTTATCTTTTCGATATCATACATCTACACAATGCATTTGACATAATGGATCAAGATGACTATTGGACATCTGGATAATTTCTAATTGTTTACTTCAGACTAGTATGTAATTGAATTAAACAGTCTGTGACACCCCGCCTAATTAAACATCGGGTGATCAGGCCTTTATTAAATTAAAACAGGTTTCTCAAATGGTTCATTATTAGCATCACTTTCGAAAACTTTTTAATTACTAATCACCTAAGTGAAAATTAGACCGATGCCAAAATTTTATCTTTCTTAAACAGATAGATCAACCATGCGGAAAAATAGTAAAACAAATACCATGCTAAAACTCAAACCAACAAAGTATAAGTACAACAGCACAAGAGTATTACCGAACAAACCATCGGCTAAAAATACCAAACAACAATATAACAACTACTAATCTGCAACTAACATCTAAGACTGATACCGGACTACAAGTCCATACATAGAATAGGGTGAGATCCTGTACTAGATCTGAATGGGAGATATCGTCTAGTCAAAATCCTGTACGCATCCACTGTGCTACAGCTTCGAGTCCCTAGAATGAAATCATCATACATGGCGTACCTGTGGCTGGACACCTAAAAGGTTTTGAAAATATTTTATAGCAAGAGTTAGTACTCAAAATATTTTGAAAATATTTAGCAAGCGTTTATCACAATATAAAATGTGGTTATTGATTACACATGTTAGGTTCTCGTACACTCTCTTGAGTTTACTCACCCCTCATCTTTTGTGCACACCTAGCGTTCTACACTTAGCCCACCTAGTCATATCTTCCAAGCTAACTAGGACTAAGTAATCATCTGAACTTATCAATACTTAAGTTCTCAAATCGCCCACACAGTACATCCATTTCATTAACATCTCGTGAAGGTTAATTAATACTCAAGTAACATTTCACCTATGGTTTGTTTCAAAACTTCTCATTTAGTTTCACTACTAAATTTCTACAATCATCACAATTTCTATCTTCCCACTTTTGTAATTAAGTTGCACTAATTAATTTACTAAATAGATATTCTTTATCTAATGTTACGTTCGTAATTAAGTTTCACTACTTAACTTACCAGTTCGGTATGTATTCTTTAAATGCATAATATATATCAATCTACTAATACGCAGAAGTAGAATATCATCAAGTATATATTTCACACACAATATATACTAAATATCAGTCATTACTATTTTGTCCTTTTTACTCATGTAAGGACTCTTGGTTCGGAATGATTCATCGACCCCAAGTAAGAAATGGTTCGGAATGATACATCGACCCCAATTATTTATATACATAAATTCTAGCTCGGACTCTTTCATCACGCCACCAGTTCGTTCGGCATTTTACATCGACCCCAAACATATGTATATTAGTTCGAAATATCTTATCGACCCTAACATAGTTAATTTAGGTATACTTATCTAGACCTAAAAGATCATATAATTCAGTAGGTACATGCCCGACCCATTTATTATGTTCGTACGTAATATTTTAATCTCTTATATTTACCGTACAATATTTGCTTTACGATTTATCTCATTAATCGCAATTATTTGAGTATTCACACAACTCTAAGGGTCCTAGTTACCCCTCACATATAATTTCAGTAGTTATTACTTACCCTACTGGTCTATTACTTGAATTGACTTTACCTCGCCTCGTAACTCAATTCCAAATTATCTAATACTCTATTAAATTGGGTTATTCTCGTCGGTCCATAATTCAAGCCCTACACCCAATGGCCTTATTGGACCTCAACAATATATCTACTGGTCTTATTCTCACTCCCATATAAGTATAATAGGAATCCTAGGATACCCATTCGTTCCCGAAAATCAAAGAAACTTTAAACACGAAAAATTCGGGAAAATAGCTTACTTTGATCGATCGACTACTTGGTTCCATCGATCGACACAGTCGATCGATCGACATTCAAGATCGATCGATCGATCGAATAGGGACAGACGTAGTTCGTCTTCTTCGTTAACCTCTTCCTCCATTAACAAATCTCCAAACTCCATTATAGTCCACCAAACTTCGACCCAACGATCCTAACATATTTCCACATATACTAGGACAATTTCTAACGTTTCAAATAGATCAAAACCTCAATCTATTTAAAGGAATTGTGGATTAAACCTAATATTTCTTGAAAACCCTAACTATGGTGTTCTTCCCATAATTTCATTCATAACCCAGATTTTATTCAAAAATACTCATCAAGTCAAATTTGAATATTATTCCTCTACATATGTTACATCATTCTACATGCAATTTCTATCCCAACATGTATAAATATCATTATTCCCTTTCCAAAATATGAGTTTAACAAAATCATTCAAAAGACCATCCACATGGGTATTATAACTTTATACTCTTTGTAATAAACAACTTGCCTTGATAAAGGGTTCCTGATTTTGTGATTGTTGATGATGTTTGATTCTTTTTCTCCTTCAATCCTCCTTCCCAACATGTTTGTGGTGACAATCTCCTTTGAATCCTTCCCAATTCTTTCTTTTGCCTTGAGAATTGTTTCTTTCTTATCTCTAGTGGCTATGGTGTGTTTTCATGGATTTTCTAACCCTAACCCCTCTTTCATACGGCTGATAAAAGGCTCTCAAATTCGTAGGTCTCCTTACCATCTCATGTTAAAAGACCAAAACGCCCCCGAACGGTCTCGGTTTAGTCCAAAATTACCTCGAAACTCAATTAGTACCCCCTGGTATACTATTTAGACTAATTTGACCCTTCCGGTCTCATCTGTAACCTCTAAATTATCATTTGAGTCACTTAAAAAAATATTACTCGTTCTCACCCCAACACGATCTACACGCGTTAAGTAACTATGTACTACTCGCACTAAGCAAATATAGTGAGGCAATATAAATCGGTAACTATCTCTCGATTAATAATCCAAAATTATAATTTTTAATAAATCTCATTAAATTACTCCTCTTACGTAATTTAAATTAAGCCGTATTTTCTCATTTAATTCTCCAATTTAATTAAAATAGAATATTCAGAAATACAGGGTATTACATACTCCCCCCCTTGCAAAGGAATTTCGTCCTCGAAATTAGGATAAGGCTGGTATTAAGGCTAAGGACCTTAAATATCATTTCATCTTCTAATACCCAAAACGAAATCATAACATCCTAACGGTCGCCCCAAGTACATGCCTTGCTTCATTATAAATTCTTATCGCATGTTACACATGCCGTATATATCATCATTAAGTCTCACTACTTAATTTCTCCATAGATTTTTCCCAATCTAACGTTAACTCTTGAAATTAAGTTCCTCCCTACTTAATTTACTCTTTTGATGTATATCTCTACATATAACATCTATGTGTCTACTATCACTCATAAGTAGAATATTATAAGGTATATATTTCACACACAATATATATTATAAGGGAAATTGGTCCAGTAAAATTATCGGCCCCAATCATCCTATCATTTGCATTAGTCCGAAAATCCCTCGACCCCAAGGTAAATGTAATGCATATGTTGGTTAAGACCTTCCGTCGATACCAAATTAATACAAAATGCCAAGTTGATTCAATTCATAGCATCACTGTCGAAAACATTTTAATAATTACTAGCCACCTAATATTTAAAAAGTGAGTTGTCAATTTTAATTAAATCCGATTAACATGACATCCATTTAAATTATGAAATCCTGATACCACAACCACATTACAGTCATAAATAAATAACGATGTAATAAACTAAATCTGGAGGAGTACACCTCACAATAATCCAAATACTGAAATGAACAAATACAAGCCTGAATCACTAATTTAATTACAACCCAAAATATAAAATAAAAACTGAGTAAATAAATGTCTCTGAAAGAAAACGGGTGACATGCCCTATAGATGAATTAATCTGAAGTAGAGTCAAGATATAAAGTGGAGGCGTCTACTATCAAGGTCCTGTAACTTCCACAGCAGCTACAGCACGTCGCGAGAATAGAACTCCTATGCTTGGTGTCCTTGTGGCTGGGCACCTAAAAAGTTTTTACAAAAATAGATTTGAAAGCAAACGGGTCAGAGCCCGATTGTGAAAATAGTTTAAAATACAGCAAGTGGTTTAATATAATTAAAGAGTCAATATAAAGTACATGATAGTGCGTGCATTGACATGAGTTCCTCACCTCTCAACTAATTGTGCACTCCTATCGTACCCATACCCGTTCTAGTTATTCCCATATCTAACTAGCCTAATAAACAATCTAACATTTCCATACGATTCACGATTTAAGTCCCAACATCTTAATTTAAACAGAGAGTTTTACTTTCCTTATTAGTTCCCATATTAGTCATGCTAATCACTAGATATTTTCCATTTTTAACTCTACTAAAATGTCGCTATTATTCACAGTTTCATTTATTCATGATAGTTCATTTCAATTTGCAGTATATTATTCTCATCATAAATATACAATACTGGCACCCCGAGACTAAGCCACGGTGCACACATACTCTGCTATCCAATCCCGGTACATCACGTACATAAGGACCACGTATTTCGAATCTCTCAGGAATCATTTTCAATAAAAAACAATCACACATAATGGAGTCGAACATAGTTCACATCACATGGGTCACGCACATACCTACGCTCCCATGATCAACAGACTTATTAACTTCTCAATAAGTCCTTCTCTGACCTATGTCCTCGAGGTACCAATCTAAATCCCCCCCGTAGGCACACAAAGACTAGATGACCCTGATCGAACGTCGACCTCCCGTGATAGAAAGTATGGTAGGTATGTTATACACAACTAACTACATATACCAAGTATTCACACATCTTCGGTATTCCATAATATTAATAGAGGTGTATTTCTCATTCCTATACCGTCATTTCATGTTACACGTTTACAGGTCCCCGATTTATATACATTAAAGTTATCAACTCTCCTCACGTCGAAGTTTTTAGATACTTATATCATAACCCATAAACATCATCAGGTTTACTACAAAACTCTAAGTTTTAATCCTCGACGTAATTATAATCTCACAACTATATCCACAAATCGACAAGGGAAGGATTACACTCAATTATATAAGTCTTTTGGAGGTTCGAAATAAAATCAGCCCTAAAAGGCCATTCTGTCAACTCGTTAGAAATCTCGTTCGAACGAAAGGCTTCGAAAGAACTACCAACTCGTTAGAAGGGGTACTGTCATCTCGTTAGAAGTCTCGTTCGAACGACCTGGGCAGGTCTTCTAACGAGATGGCAGACTTCGCCCAGAAATCTCTAAATTCATTTTTCTTCATTCTTCTCTTCTCTAAATCCACCCTAAGACTATCCAAGTTACGTTTTAATGTTTGTAAACTATTTTTAGTCACCTTAGATCATTCCTTAACATATTTTTGGGGTCAAATCTTACAAATTAACATGCCAAAGTCATAAATCCCCAATTCTTGTCCCAAACCCTATGAACTTGAACCCATAATTTAATTTCATGAATAGACTCCTGATTAATCCATTTTCAGATCATCAAAAGTTATGTTTTGTATATTGAATTCATCCATATTCATTCTACATGCAAATTCCTACCCAAAACCACAAATTTCACAATAATTCCATTGGGTGTTCTTCATCAAAATTTCCAAGACATAAACAGTTTTCTACACTACAGATGGAAGAAATATTCAATGCACTTAAAAATATCAAATCACTTGCCTCATATTTGTTCTTCAAATGTGCTGTCTATGATTCAAGGTTGATTTTCTCCTTTTGTCGATCACAAATCCTTTCCAATTTGATGGTGGTGAGTGTTGTTGGTTTGGAACCCTATGGTAATTCCTCTCTAACTCCCGTAGACCATTTCTAATGCTTTTGGCTAGTAATGTCCTTAGTGTCCTCTTTAAAATATAAAAATAACCTCTAAAATTCGTGGGTTTTAATTCCCTAATTTTTAAAATTACCAAAATACCCTTCTAGGTTGCAGGTTTGGCCTAAAAATGCCCCAGGACCCAAACTAAACCCCCGGCTAGTGTTTTCTGACTATTTTGACCCTTCCGGACACGTTGGCGCACTCAAAATGACCATTCAGTTGATAAAAATGTAAATTAATTTTTAATCTAATTAAATTCATTCTTGACGCGACTGACACGCGAGTCCCAACTTAAGTTTCCAAATTGTCGTATTTCAGCCTCATGACAATTTTAATATTTTCAACACTCATGAAATATTCAATTTTAACATCATAATCAAATACTAACTCACATCTTGCTAGTATTTAAATCCGAATTAATTTTCCAATTAATTATCCCAAATTAATTTAATAAATCCTAGAATTAAAATTAATTCCATTTAATTAACCTCATAATTAAAAGCCATAAAAATACAGGGTATTACATACTTCCCCCCTAATAACGGAATTTCGTCCCGAAATTCGGAAAAGTAAGGCATACCTAGAAAATTAGGCATCCTTCGATACTCAAACAAAATATAAGGAAAGGCCCAATCACTAAAGCCCTAGCTTCACAACAAGCGTGTTTAACAGTCTTGATACTTTATTAGATTACACTACAATAGATGTACTTCACGTTGTGCTCTTACTAAACAACATTCGAATAAAAATATCCTATACATCATTGTCCGCATTATCTCAATAAAATTTTGAGTCCACACCTCACTACACATTAACTCCCGCGTTTAACAACACACCAAACTCCCATCCTGGAAGAAATCAATAAGACATATGACTACTCTTGCCCATTATTTGTATATCTGTTTCCGGCGTTGTGACCTTTACACAGGGGAAAACCACTTCAATCGGTTGGTGTTACACAACACATTTGTAAGCATCTTGTCCACTATAAATAGATACGGGTGCTCCCCCCCTCCCCCCCCCCCCCCCCAAATTCTACTATTAGGTAATATCTTCCCCCCATTACTACAATATACCTTACTTACTAGTTATACCCGATTTGGAAATGAAAAAGATCGCAATGAATCCAAAATTTCTTTCTTACAATCTACCAGTCGTGAATCACCTTGCGCCTACACCTCGGGCTATAGGTGATACAACCTTCTCCAACAAAACATATTTCTACTACCTCTTGCTACACCACGTTGAAGGTGGATTTCGGGGATCTCCTCTTAGTTTTAAATAATACTACTTCGAACCACGTACTGGCATGCTCACTATCTAATAGTGTAAATCAAGAAAGTATATAACAATTTCTCTCCTTCTGGACAACATGTCCCACATATTCGAAGGAAATCGATACTTATCTATAAGTTGGCATTCCCTTAAGGAAATTTACCAACCTGACTCTTCCATCCCTGGATTCGTCGGCTTGATAAAAAATTATATGGTTGATCATCTTACCCCAATCGATCTACTACTTACTATACCCCTTTCAATGACGACTTTCACGTATGATATTTCCCATTAAGTGATACTTAATGTTCTCCTCTCGACGTATACCAAAAGTTTCGACCCTTGCAATTTTCACCACGTTGTGCACATCTGGACCCTACCTTATTGACATCCTCATTCTATTTACTCTTGAGTCACCCTTAACATTCGATTAGTCGGATCTCTACTGCAAATTGTCCATAATAATTAAATATTTTCCTTCTCAAGAGATACCCCTTATTAAATGGCTTTTCACTGCCTTTTCACCAAATTCGGACTCGCTACAGTGGTTGTACATGATATTCATTAACAATTTCACTAGTGACGTTTAATCCCATCTACATCCCTTCTTCCGTCGATTACTACATTAGCAAACCAAGATGTCTACACCCCTTATAACCCACTCATACGGTTTTAAACATTATGTACGCTTCATACGATTCCAAACTCTTTATTGCCGCTGCATTTTCAATGTGGCTATACCACTTGGGCATTCCCAATCACCTCTGAATTTGAAATCCTAAATTCTCCTTAACCTCAATGCATCCTTCAACCCGTCATAACAAAACCAACATTATCAGTACTTCTTTACTAACAACTGGTTCTACTGGCATTACATCGTAATTTACCTGGTTAACTTCCCGCTATAACTACTTTCCTACATAACGATCGAGGTATCCAATTTATGGACGAATGGTCAAATATCTCCCTACTACCAACCTTACGCTAAGTTTCATGCGTGGGATGTCTCGCAAAGCAAAATCCAAACAAGGAACCCCCGAATACACTACTACCTAACATTTTCGGTCATCGGGATCTGTTAAGCCCTCAGTCCATAACATGTACCCCTATATTCTCGTCTCTTAACAACAAAGTTACATCTCTTTCCTCAATTACACTTAAACAAGTAACTCTTTCCGAAAGACATTTTCTCTTGACATTGATGGTAATCACACTTCATATACATCATGCAAATATCATCGGGGTTCTCAAAATCTCGTCCCCAGACACACAACCATGAGTATTAACTCCCAAATCTTTAAAGGTTGATAAAGCAATGCACTCTTCTTATTACGATATCCTGAGCGTTAATATAATAATTAGCTAAGCCTTTTCGCTGACTAGCAAACCAATTGCTTACGAATTATATCAATTTAAATCCCTACACATGCTGGAATTAAATATTCGAGGATATTATACCTTTTTGCAATCACAACAATCTATATAATTATATACGTATATACAAAAGTACAATTGCGAGCCCGTCCCTCTCACAGATGGGACCTCGCTAGAAACAAAACATTCTACCCCAAGGTAGTAACCCCGATAAGCTTATAATACCAGCACACTATCGGTAAAATTATATATAAAACCACAATTAGGATATTATCATCCTCGTATAAAACAACACTAAAATGAGTAATTTCAATAAAGTATATACCGCCATCAATATACTCATTCATCCTCCGCGGATGACAATAAAGGTAACCCCACACTAACAGGGGAGATATTCACATAAATAATGTTGATACTCACTAAACTCGACTCTCCATCAGAAACAACAATAATAACAATTGTAGTAACTCGTTCATGCCACAAACAACATGCAACATCATCTGAGGATATAACTCATACTTCTATCCTGACAATCATCTTGACTGCTCAAATGGTTCCTGGACTTAACACACCTGTCCGTACCAAAACGAATATTTCAATAACTGATGCCCTTTCTAGGCACAATACCTTTATCCTTACACTTGCATCGGAAAACATTTATAATGCATGGGTTTCACTTCCCACAAAATACCTCTACACATACTCCATTTATCTTTGGTCACACTGACCATGTTAAGGTGGTCCTTCTCTCGGACGTTGGTAGTCTCGGCTCTGTTGACTACCTCTATTGTTCCCTTAGCTTAACGAACCTAAGGAACACGCTATTAGTTTCCACATCTCTTACTGAAATCACCATGTCTCCATAATAATTCAGTTATTCTAATCATTTTAACGGGTTCCCCGTTGAGTCTTCCCCTTATGGTGCTTCTCCAACACCATTTTCCCAGTTGTACTCTATAAAGATCCTCGATTCTTGCATCTCCCCCACCCAAGGAAACGTTTACCTACAAATTAACACTACAGGACATTATTACCATCTGCATTGTCCGTCCAAGCAGAATTCCCCAGAACAGTAACAATTCTTTTTGTATGTAATTTCTCCCTTAATATCCCCTTCTCCATTTCACCTACTTTACCCGGTGTAAAGTTTGCTACATAATTAAATTTCTCCTCACAAAGAAACCTCTGTCCGGCCCTCTTATGTGATTTCAGAGTAACATTCGCCTTTCACCCTGAACATCTGATGAAGGAACTTATGGTCAAACCATACGTGTACGCCTTCTCTCGATGCCACATTCCACTTCTAAGTGTGATGATTTCGTCTCACCATTAACACTCTGCTCTTACGAGCCAAGAAAAAAAAATTTACCCCAAATTTTCACTCCCAATGGCAATACCCTGACATATGTCCAAGCCTTTGGTTATATTACGTTCATTTGGCCTGCACACGCCATCTCCACATTTCGAGTATTTTCACTGCTGGTTCTCTTTAATGTTTCACCTAACTCTTTCTCTCCCATTCCAACCTTGTTGGGTGAGTCTTATTTGACCCCATCTTCTACTATAGTTGTGCCTGGAAGTCACAAGTCGCGCCTTGGCCGTCTATACCGTCCAGGACTTCCGAGCCATAATATGGGTGACTTCAACTACGGTTATGCTTCTTAATAAATCAAATAACCTCAACTAATCCTTGCCTCCTGTTGTTCGCCCAACAGTCTTCGCCTGACGTACTGCATTGTTTAGCACCCGAACATACCCGAATGCAAATAAGATTCACTATAGTATATCTCATAGTAGGAGAACGAAATCTCACCAAAGAAATCAACAATCTGAAACATAGGGATCTATATCAAAGAAAGCTACGCTTGGAAGCATAATAAGCCGCACAGATCCTAAAGGACACTAGAACCTGATGCTCTGATACCACCTGTGACACCCCGACAAATTAAATACTGGGTAGCTACTCCTTTATTCAAATTAATACAAAATGCCAAGTTGATTCAGTTCATAGCATCACTGTCGAAAACATTTTAAAAATTACTAGCCACCTAATATTTAAAAAGTGAGTTGTCAATTTTAATTAAATCCGATTAACATGACATCCATTTAAATTATGAAATACTGATACCATAACCACATTACAATCATAAATAAATAACAAAGTAATAAACTAAATCTGGAGGAATACACCTCACAACAATCCAAATACTGAAATGAACAAATACAAGCCTGAATCATTAATTTAATTACAACCCAAAATATAAAATAAAAACTGAGTAAATAAGATGTCTCTGAAAGAAAAGGGGAGACAAGCCCTACAGATGAATGAATCTGAAGTAGAGTCAAGATATAAAGTGGTGGGGTCTACTATCGAGGTCCTGTAACTTCCACAGCAGCTACAACACGTCGCGGGAATAGAACTCCTATGCTTGGTGTCCTTGTGGCTGGCCACCTAAAAAGTTTTTACAAAAATAGATTTGAAAGCAAACGGGTCAGAGCCCGATTGTGAAAATAGTTTAAAATACAACAAGTGGTTTAATATAATTAAACAATGAATATAAAGTACATGATAGTCTTTGCACTCACATGAGTTCCTCACCTCTCAAGTAATTGTGCACTCCTATCATACCCGTACCCGTTATAGTTATTCCCATATCTAACTAGTCCAATACACAATCTAACATTTCTATACGATTCACGATTTAAGTCCCGATATTTTAATTTAAACAGTGAGATTTACTTTCCTTCTTAGTTCCCATATTAGTCATGCTAATCACTAGAGATTTGCCATTTTTAACTCTACTAAAATGTTGCTATTATTCACACTTTCATTTATTCATGATAGTTCATTTCAATTTGCAGTATATTATTCTCATCGTAAATATACAATACTGGCACCCTGAGACTAAGCTTCGGTGCACACATACTCTACTATCCAATCCCGGTACATCACGTACATAAGGACCACGTATTCCGAATCTCTCAGGAATCGTTTTCAATAAACAACAATCACACATAATGGGGGTGAACATAGTTCACATCACATGGGTCACGCACATACCTACGCTCCCATGATCAACAGACTTATTAACTTCTCAATAAGTCCTTCTCTGACCTATGTCCTCGAGGTACCAATCTACCCCCCCCCCCCCCCCCCGTAGGCACACAAAGACTAGATGGCCCTGATCGAACGCCGACCTCCCGTGATAGCAAGTATGGTAGGTATGTTATACACAACTAACTACATATACCAAGCATTCACACATCTTCGGTATTCCATAATATTAATAGAGGTATATTTCTCATTCCTATACCGTCATTTCATGTTACACGTTTACAGGTCCCCGATTTATATACATTAAAGTTATCAACTCTCCTCACGTCGAAGTTTTTAGATACTTATATCATAACCCATAAACATCATCCGGTTTACTACAAAACTCTAATTTTTAATCCTCGACGTACTTCTAATCTCACAACTATATCCACAAATCAACAAGGGAAGGATTACACTCAATTATATAAGTCTTTTGGAGGTTCAAAATAAAATCAGGCCTTAAAGGCCATTCTGTCAACTCATTAGAAGTCTCGTTCGAACGAGGTCGTTCGAACGAGGTCGTTCGAACGAGTGTCATTCGAATGAAAGGCTTTGAATGAACTACCAACTCTTTAGAAGGGGTACTATCATCTCGTTAGAAGTCTCGTTCGAACGACCTGGGCAGGTCTTCTAACGAGATGGCAGACTTCGCCCAGAAATCTCCAAATTCGTTTTTCTTCATTCTTCTCTTCTCTAAATCCACCCTAAGACTATCCAAGTTACATTTTAATGTTTGTAAACTTTTTTTAGTCACCTTAGATCATTCCTTAACATACTTTTGGGGTCAAATCTTACAAATTAACATGCCAAAGTCATAAATCCCCAATTCTTGTCCCAAACCCTATAAACTTGAACCCAGAATTTAATTTCATAAAAATGCTCATTATTAATCCGTTTTCAGATCATCAAAAGTTATTTTTTGTATATTGAATTCGTCCATAATCATTCTACATGCAAATTCCTACCCAAAACCACAAATTTCACAATACTTCCATTGGGTGTTCTTCATCAAAATTTCCAAGACATGAACAGTTTTCTACACTACACATGGAAGAAATATTCAATGCACTTAAAAATATCAAATCACTTGCCTCAGATTTGTTTTTCAGATGTGTTTTCGATGATTCAAGGTTGATTCTCTCCTTTTTTCCGGTCACAAATCCTTTCCAATTTGATGGTGGTGAGTGTTTTTGGTTTGGAACCCTGTGGTAACTCGTCTCTTACTCCCGTAGCCCACTTCTAATGCTTTTGGATGGTAATGGCCTTATTGGCCTCTTTAAAAATATAAAAATAACCTCTAAAATTCGTGGGTTTTAATTCCCTAATTTTTAAAATTTCCAAAATACCCTTCTAGGTTGTCGGTTTGGCTTAAAAATGACCCGGGACCCAAATTAAACTCCCGACTAGTGTTTTCTGACTATTTCGAGCCTTCTGGACACGTTGGCGCACTCAAAATGACCATTCGGTTGATAAAAATGTAAATTATTTTTTAATCTAATTAAATTCATTCCTGACGCGACTGACACGCGCATCCCAACTTAAGTTTCCAAATTGTCGTATTTTAGTCTCATGACAATTTTAATATTTTCAACACTCATGAAATATTCAATTTTAACATCATAATCAAATACTAACTCACATCTCGCTAGTATTTAAATCCGAATTAATTTTCCAATTAATTATCCCAAATTAATTTAATAAATCCCAGAATTAAAAGTAATTCCATTTAATTAACCTCATAATTAAAAGCCATAAAAATACAGGGTATTACAGTGGGCTTCTCCAAAATTCCAATATCGTAAGGGCTTATTATCATCTTTTCTCACTAACACTGAGTCGTAGGTGACACAACATACTCAAAATAAAACTTTATCTCTATTCCTACCTGACCATCTCTCACAGGGTGGGATTTTAGGATTTCATCCTGATTCACAACCATGTAGAACGGCACCGTGCACTTGTATACTCTTCCTTTTTAACTACATACTAATTCATCCCGGTCAACCCATTCCGCTATCCCAACGAAATGTTGGTTTGGTTATGATGTTCACAGCCCATCAATAATATATAAGTCTGTCTCCTCATTCCATCATTGGAAACGTAGGTTCACTACCAAATTTCCGGTTGCTCATTTAGTGCCCATATTTCTCTATCGACTAGTGGTGCGTCTGGAGACAATCTCACTATGTCTCTTCCTTAACACCGCTTCCCACTTATGCCATCTTTCCTCTAGTGGTACTCTATTCCCCTTTCACTCCGGGTATATTATACTTTACAATCCGGTCACTCTTCGTAATTGGCGCACCTTTAGGGTTGATTACCTTATAAGAATCAACATTTTAGTAACGCGTAAGTCACTCTCAACACTCAGTTAAGTAGAACCTTGCATCACTTCTTCACAAAAATTAGGTCTCCCATATCAAGAGATAACTTTTGAACGGCTTCCCACCGACTTTTATCCCATAGGGTGTGCTGGCTCTCTCAGCACATAAAATCTTGGATTACCGTCTATCTCCCATAACGTTCAATCCATTTCATCAACACGACTAGACGCAACTTCCCCCATCGGCGTACTTAATAAATAATTATTCGCATCCCTCTTTCTCAAGTGATTAAGAAAGCCAATTAACTAGGGAGCCCATACACCCTTTTCTCCATCCACATTTGCAAAAACATTGCAACTGTCGCACTCGTGACACGCTTTTCCTCACTCTCGCCTTGTCTTCACGGCGTGACTACAATCTTGCGGGTATTCTCAATCCCCTATAAACCAAAAATCAATTTCTTGTCCACAAAGTCCCACTTATCCCTTCGTGGTAAGATGAGCTTTATAGTGTTTCCCCACAACACTATCGGATCCACTAATGTCGTAGCATCCAACGTCTCTTCTCCTGACGTGCATAAAAATTTAGTTGTATCCCCTTTCGCAACTGAACTTAAACAAGGGACTTCTCCCAATGCATTTTTATGGAGCATTGACGGAACAACACATAGTCGAGATACTCAAATTCCATCCCCTAATAATAGGTACAACCATACTCCATCATCTCTAAAGGAGTCAAGTGTCACTGCGCTAATACTATCACTAAATACTTAGCTCTTGTTACAACAACGAGCTCGATCTCTCCGCCCAGTGGTCATACGATATACCTTGAATCACATCATTAAGGTTCCTACACACCGGAATCAATCACTATGAGACATCCATAATCTCTGGAGTCTCCCACATATTAATGAAAAATGACAGCTCGACCCTCTTTCAGGTGAGGCATCGTCATATACCCCATTTACTCGAGGCTAAATTTCATATACCATTTGCCCATCGCTCTGGTGGTTCAACTGGTTCCCGGACATAACACGCTTGTCCTTTTCGAAATGCAAAACTTATAGGAGTTATTATTTCCTTAAATAACTTCGGACAAGATCAACACGCGTGGTCTTAGGTCCCACATAAGACATCTTTTCATAAATCCCCTTATTCCAGGCCACACCGACTGGTTTAGGGTATTCCTCCTCTCGAACTTGTCAACCTTGATTTTTAACACTATCATCAGGGTTCCCTTAGTTTCGCTGACCAAGGAACGCACTATTAGAATTAACAGTCGCGACTTAGGATCAAATCAATGAATCCCTTAGTGGGTTCCCACTTATGGCTTTCACTAGACCCATTACATTCAGTCTTACTCTGACTAAATCCTTAAACTCTTTTAGCTCCGCCCACCTTGGAGCATTTACCTCAACCTTGTAAGAAGCTCCATACTGCCTTCATACACATAAGTCGTCCAAGAAGAGTTTTACCAAGATTGCGAACGACAACTCGAGAGTCCATTCTCTCAAGGGCTCTTTTTCCTTGTACCTATCTCATCGGGTACAAGTTCACTTTAACAGATAAATTTCTTTCTCACAGTTGGCCTCTACTAGGCTCTCACGTGATGGTTTCAAAAATCTCCATTCACTTCTCTTCTGAACCATCATTGGAGGAATTTACGATTAAACTATACGTCAGGTCCCTCTATTTGTATACTGACCCTCGGTCCGGATATGGTGACTGGTATCCCCACCACGTTGCTTCAAAAAAAATCTTTACCCAAATTTTCACTTCTGGGTATTCCTACTCTATCCTAAATGCCAAGACCTCTAGGCATTCAACTTCCATTGGTTAACATGTAAAGTCGTCGTTTTATCAAATTTTTATGATTCGTTCTCATCAAAACCCTCCAGACCTCCTCTCACTCTCATTGCATTGGGCGGGTCTAGATTAGTATCCCCTTTGCCGTCACAACACTTGGAAAATGCCTACTATGCCTCAACAGCCTTGCAGCATCTAAATACAATTTCACACTTGGAGAGACCTCGACAACGATCATCTCTTCTACGATTTCCATCCTCTAACACTCCATGCTTCATGCCGAACTCCTCCGTCCTACAGTCCTTCCAATGCCAATGCTGGTCCTACCGCCACATTCGACGTACCATGCCTAATCGAACTCGTATATATAACACTACATCTACAAAAAAGTAGGAGAACGTAAACTATGTACGTAGATGAGTACAACAATCCTAAGATAGGGTTCTATATCAATCAAATGATACGCTGAAAATGTAGTAAGCCGTACAGATCCTATGGACACTAGAACTTGATGCTCTGATTCCATCTGTGACACCCCGCCTAATTAAATATCGGGTGATCAGGCCTTTATTAAATTAAAAAAGGTTTCTCAAATGGTTCATTCTTAGCATCACTGTCGAAAACTTTTTAATTACTAATCACCTAAGTGAAAATTAGACCGGTGCCAAAATTTTATCTTTCTTCAACAAATAGATCAACCATGCGGAAAAATAGTAAAACAAATACCATGCTAAAAATCAAACAAACAAAGTATAATGACAACAACACAAGAGTATTACCGAATAAACCATCGGCTAAAAATACCAAACAACAATAGAACAACTACTAATCTGCAACTAACATCTGAGACTGATACCGGGCTACAAGTCCATACATAGAATAGGATGAGATTCTGCACTAGATCTGAATGGGAGATATCGTCTAGTCAAAATCCAGTAAGCATCCACTGTGCTACAACTTCGAGTCCCTAGAATGAAATCATCATACATGGCGTACCTGTGGCTGGACCCCTAAAAGGTTTTGAAAATATTTTATAGCAAGATTTAGTACTCAAAACATTTTGAAAACATTTAGCAAGCGTTTATCACAATATAAAATGCGGTTATTGATTACACATATTAGGTTCTCGTACACTCTCTTGAGTTTACTCACCCCTCATCTTTTGTGCACACCTAGCGTTCTACACTTAGCCCACCTAGTCATATCTTCCAAGCTAACTAGGACTAAGTAATCATCTGAACTTATCTATACTTAAGTTCTCGTATCGCCCACACAGTACATCCATTTCATTAACATCTCGCGAAGGTTAATTAATACTCAAGTAACATTTCACCTATGTTATGTTTCAAAACTTCTCATTTAGTTTCACTACTAAATTTCTACAATTATCACAATTTCTATCTTCCCACTTTTGTAATTAAGTTGCACTACGTAATTTACTAAATATATATTCTCTATCTAATGTTACGTTCGTAATTAAGTTTCACTACTTAACTTACTAGTTCCGTATGTATTCTTTAAATACATAATATATATCAATCTACTAATACACAGAAGTAGAATATCATCAAGTATATATTTCACACACAATATATACTAAATATCAGTCATTACTATTTTGTCCTTTTCACACACGTAAGGACTCTTGGTTCGGAATGATTCATCGACCCCAAGTAAGAATTGGTTCGGAATGATACATCGACCCCAATTATTTATATACACAAATTCTAGCTCGGACTCTTTCATCACGCCACCAGTTCAAAGGTTTGGTTTGGCATTTTACATCGACCCCAAACATATAATAACCCTATGTTAGTTTGGAATATCTCATCGACCCTAACATAGTTTATTTAGGTATACTTATCTAGACCTAAAAGATCATATAATTCAATAGGTACACGCCCGACCCATTTATTATGTTCGTGCGTAATATTTTAATCTCTTATATTTACCGTAAAATATTCGCTTTACGATTTATCTCATTAATTGCAATTATTTGAGTATTCACACAACTCTAAAGGTCCTAGTTACCCCTCACATATAATTTCAGTAGTTATTACTTACCCTACTGGTCTATTACTTGAATTGACTTTACCTCGCCTCGTAACTCAATTCCAAATTCTCCCATACTCTATTAAATCGAATTATTCTCGTTGGTCCATAATTCAAGCACTACACCCAATGGCTTTATTTGACCTCAACAATATACCTACGGGTCTTATTCTCACTCCTATATAAGTATAATAGGAATCCTAGGATACCCATTCGTTCTCGAAAATTAAAGAAACTTTAAACACGGAAAATTCGGGAAAAATAGCTTACTTCGATCGATCGACTACTGGGTTTGATCGATCGACATAGTCGATCTATCGAACAGGGACAGACGTAGTTCGTCTTCTTCGTTAACCTATTCATCCATTAACAAATCTCCAAACTCCATTATAGTCCACCAAACTTCGACCCAATGATTATAACATGTTTCCACATATACTAGGACAATTTCTAACGTTTCAAATACATCAAAACATCAATCTATTTAAAGGAATTGTGGATTAAACCTAAGATTTCTTGAAAACGCTAACTATGGTGTTCTTCCCATAATTTCATTCAAAACCCAGATTTTATTCCGAAATACTCATCAAGTCAAATCTGAATATTATTCCTCTACATATGTTACATCATTCTACATGCAATTCCTATCCCAACATGTATAAATATCATTATTTTCTTTCCAAAATATGAGTTTAACAAAATCATTCAAAAGACCATACACATGGGTATTATAACTTTATAATCTTTGTAATAAACAACTTGCCTTGATAGAGGGTTTCTGATTTCGTGATTGTTGATGATGTTTGATTGTTTTTCTCCTTCAATCCTCCTTCCCAAAAAGTTTGTGGTCACAATCTCCTTTGAATCCTTCCCAATTCTTTCTTTTGCCTTGAGAATTGTTTCTCTCTTATCTCTAGTGGCTATTGTGTGTTTTCATAGGTTTTATAACCCTAACCCCTCTTTCATACGGCTGATAAAAGGCTCTCAAATTCGTAGGTCTCCTTACCATCTCATGTTAAAAGACCAAAACTCCCCCGAACGGTCTCGGTTTAGTCCAAAATTATCCCGAGACTCAACTAGTACGCTAGGGTATACTATTTTGACTAATTTGACCCTTTCAGACTCATCTGTGACCTCTAAATTATCATTTGAGTTACTTAAAAAAATATTACTCGTTCTCACCCCCAACACCGTCTACACGCGTTAAGTAACTATTTACCACTCGCACTAAGTAAATATAATGAGGCAATATAAATCGGTAACTATCTCTCGATTAATAATTCAAAATTACAATTTTTAATAAATCTCAATAAATTACTCCTCTTAAGTAATTTAAATTAAGCCGTATTTTCTCATTTAATTCTCCAATTTAATTAAATAGAATATTCAGAAATACGGGGTATTACACAGTCCATTTTTATACTAAACACTAACTTCACTAATGAAAACATACCTCTTTACTAAATCTTGAACTATATCTATTTGACTACTGAATTTCAAGTTTAAGATTTAACATAAAACAATATCATATAGCTGAAAAGTCATTTTGGTGACGTTAAATTTGATGATTCTTAATGAATTTGAATAGTAGGTATAGCAAATGCTGAATGAGTGGATATAACAAGAAATAATGAGGGAAAGTAAAATTAATTAAAAAAACTTTGACTGACATACAATATTGGTGTTGGAGCTCATCGAGGAGGAGATCGAAAGCTTCGTCTTCGACGTGATGGAAACGTCTCCCTATCTAACTGAGAAATTCTGAATTAACCTGCTCATAGTATGTATTTAATTTAATTCATTAAGATAAGTTCATATCAAGAATAAGTAACCCCCAAAAGAATGAGATATCATAAAAGCATGAGACATACATAAGGGTAGTAGCGAACCCAGGATTTTGCAATTTTTTTTTAAATACCTCAACCAAATACCTAAAATTAAGTAGACGACGGTAACGTATTGATATCTTGTTCATAGGGTGCAATTTAAATACATTAGAAAATTTATGTAAACAAACTAATACTGAAATTATTAAGATATCAAAGAACCATACTTGTTGAAAACCAGTAATCAATACCTAAAATAAGATTTCGAAGAAAAAGAAGCAGAAGATAGAAATATAAGGGAAAAAGTACTCCATCAGTTGTGGAAAGAATGGATCGTTAGTCAGACATACTAATTAAATGCATCAAACCACTTTAATGAGTGTTCAAGACCAGACTCCCCCATTAGTAATGGGTGATCTCAGTGGAATGCACCTGAAATGGTGGTAACCATATGTAAACCATGTATATTGTGTCCCTGGTCATCACAAGGATTACAGTGGAGTTGCCATCTGAAATTAGGCTCATAAATTATTAATTAAACTATACTTTGTCTTGATCTCATATTACTCCACTAAGTATGGAAATATTGGATCGTTAGTCAGACACACTGGCTTAATGAATCAAAACCACTTTGAAGCATGGTTAAGACCAAAATCCTCGACTAGTAATGGGTGATCTCGCTGAAATTCATTTGAAATGGTGGAAATCACGTGTAAACTATGTATATTGTGTCCCTACTTATTATAAGGATTGTGGGGGAGTTGATCATCTGAAATTAGGCTCGTAAATGATCGATTAAGATTTACATTGTTTTGATCTCATATTAGTAATTTGATGAGGTTTATCATTAATGTTGCTTGAAGGCCACTCTAAGCCACTTTTTGCCTATAAATTAACAAACTGACTATTGATCAAGATTTTCAGATTTGTGATATCCTAAAATTTGAGTAAAAACACTCTGAACCAAAATCACTAGGGAATTTACCTCATTTTCAACAAGAACAGTATCATTATTGTTATCAACCAACATCCCGCATACATTGGTTCATACCCGCCCACTCTTTGTATTCTTCTTGAAATGGTGATAGAAAATATTAATCACACTCTGTTTGACGATATTCAACCAGAAGGGGACCTTGATACTTCAATAATTGACCCCTCGCAGAATACCACTATCATTGGGGTGGTCAAACTAAACAAGCTTCTACCATCACCATGGTAGGGTCAATGCAAATGACGAACATAAGGGTCAAATTCATAGAGTTTGTACAAACCAACCCAGAAAATGGTCTTGAACACCATAACACCACAATGACGAGAGTAAAAAAACAAACTAGAGAATGGCTAATCGAGAATGCTTAATTCATCTCATCTCTGACATAACTGAGCTGGTCCGAGTTCTTTAGCAGCAACATTACACCAGTTTGAGTTTTCCATGTGATTTGATGATTAGTCAGTTGTGTTATTGGTTTAGCACCAACATTACACCAGCACTTTAAATTATTAGTTCAGACATTAAGAATTGTCTAGCCCTTCAACCAATATCTTCTTTATCAGCCCTTTAATAAGAAAGTTGAGACTATAAATATACAATTAAAGATTTAATGCTAAAAAAATTGCGAATATGGAAAATAAAACCCCAATCTATAATCGAAATCGACAATGAATGAATGAAACCCCAACAAGCTAATTATATTTCTTCTATGAAACGAATGAGTGAAGCTTGGCGATGCATTTAGAACCCCAACAAGCGTTCAAAATGTCTATATCATATGGTGATTGATGGGAAAGTTAACGTAGGTATGTGTGCTCTTGAAACTTTATTTGTGGTCAGCTTAGTTTGGATCAGCTTTGAAAAATCGAATGGTATGCAGGCCCCTACTAGCTTTAAGATACCATTGTATCAAGGATATTTTGAGCGCACCATGTATCTTGTATTATTACATGCACTTTCAAAAGAACCAATGTCACCTGCTCGCGCTTCGTTGAAAACTTCAATTATGAGGAATCGCTTATACCAAAATTGATTACTATCTACTCATCTATAAGATTTAAACAATCAAGGTCACATCAAATTACAAGTACATCTTATGCTACTCGGTAATGTTGACCACTTACTTGAAAGAACTAAAGGCTAAATCATATAAGAAATAATGTGATGAATCCTACATATTATAAAACATAATCAGAATTAAAATATTAATACCTGAATTATGCCCTTAATTCGCCAAACACCACGAGTCAAAACCACAATATGTGAATCATCGGGATGAAGGGCCTTCACCTCCTTCCTCACCTCCTCAACCACAACATCACGATCCGTCGATAACCGTTCTGCCACCACATTCAAAGAATTACCCCCACCTCTATATGATAGTCTCCCAAGCACATACAAAACATCATTTGAAATCTCCCTAACAAAGAAACATGACCCAACCTATAAAATTTGTGGTCGGGTCATCCCTGAATGTTTAACCAAACATAAAGACTCGTCTTCAGTTTCATAAAATGCCTTCTTTATCACATTAGAAGGCAATCCTCCTTGTTTAGATGCAAACTCTGATAAAAAACAAAATTGTATTAAGATCCACCCGGTTGTCCACGAAGTAGTATATAATAGGATATAAGACTCAATAGAGTTCACATTAGTTGGGGATTTAATCTAACCATCAATGTAGCAGATCCATGCCTTCAACTATCATGTTTACAACACTAATGAGGCTATTTTTAAGTCAGTCCTGAATGAGTAGTATATAATAAATCCTATCAATGTCAGAATAAACCAAGTTTGTCTATGATATTGGACTATATAATTCTTCCATAATCCAGTAACAATAATGTGAGACCACACATATATTTACTTTAAACTAAAGTTTCGGTAACTTGATTGATGAAGTAATATGTCATATCTACACTTTTATCTCATAACAGACCAGTCAAATCATTTTTGAAGTATCATTTTAAAGTATTTGTGTTACTAATGTTACAAGAAGTGGTCGTAGAATGATCCACCCTGGCTTTGTCTAATGGTAAGGAGGGTTTCGCTCTAGCCCATAGGTCGTGAGTTCGATCCCTCCCCACGGATACCTTCCCTACGGGTAATGGCGGGCTCTGAGCCGTGCGGGTATGCCGTAAGGTGCCTGGGTTCGATTCCCCCTCGGGTGCCAGATTTAAATTGGGGTGTGTGTTAGGGTGGCTCTGGCACCTTCACCCCCCCTGTTTAGCAAACACGAGGGAGTCCAAAGGGGATCGTTCGTATGGAGGTTCAAGGCTTAAAAAAAAGATGTGGTCGTAGAAGGTCACTTAGGACTCGTTCAAGTCCAAAAACAAAATTCACAGTCCCAACAAAGTTTTGCATTAAGAACATAATCCAAGATATATACTCAACATAAAGCTCAAATTAGATTAAAAATTAACCCCCAAAAAGTCAAATATATAAGGATTGGGTGAAGTAAGACCATCCAACGTAACAAACTAATAACGAAAATGAACCTTGATGGCTAAAATGCTCCAGTCTAACCTATCTTCTCAATCGTATGCACATTTTATACAATAATTTCTAGTAACCTATCTCCAACTTTCTCAATTTGTTCTTCCTAGAATATAAGTTTGCAAACGTGTTGGTTGCCATAGTTTACACGATCCATCTACGACCTTGATTGCAATATGTTTCTTCACATTTTCAGCATACAAGTGTACGACTTGATTTTCTTTAAAAAAAATAACGATATCAAACAAACCTAAACATTTATGGAAGCATAAACAATGGAATCAAACAAACCTAAACATTTATGAAATCAAACAAACCTATTCCAAGATAGTTGATATTTCGAGATTATGAAACATATTCCAAGACAGTTCTTCATATAAATAATGTTATAAAAATTTTGGGTCCAAACCGAAATTGAACAACCTAAATCGAACACTATAAACCTAAATCGAAATCGAAATCACTATAAACCTAAATCGAAATCGAAACGAAATGCTCAGCATTTACATAAACGAAAATGACATTTACATAAAGATATTTCAAAACAGTTCTTCGCATAAATGAAATGTTCAGCATTTACATAGACGAAAATGACATTTACATAAAGCTCACATCATCACAATTAAATCAAAATTTTACATAAACATAAATGAAATCGAAAACGGCATTTACATAACAGAAAAGAAAACTCACAGTAGCAAAATGTAAGAGAGAGGGGAGATTTTTGTTTAGTTCTTCATAGAAGCGAAATGAAAGAGAGCGGGAGTTGTGAGAATAGAGAGAGGAGAGAGGAGGTAAATTAAAGAAGGTGAAAAATTTTGTGACCCCTAATAGCAGTCACAAATTGAGTCTAAGATAAAAAATTGTGACTGCTCAGAGCGGTTATAAATTTTTGACTGCCAATAGCAGTTACAAATTAAGTCTTAGACCAAAATTTGTGACCGCTACTAGCAGTTACAAATTTTTGACCGCTAATAGCGGTCAAAAATTAAGTCTAAGACTAAAATTTGTGACTCCTCATAGCAGTTATAATTTCGTGACTGCTCATAAGAGTCATAACTTATGCGTACTAATAAACTTATGATGGCTTGCGACAGTTAGAAATTTGTGACTGCGTATAGGAGTCACAAATTAATTATATGATAACATTTGTGACTCCCATTAGCGGTGACAAACTAATTGACTCAATTTTTTATTACCCCTTGATTTTATCATCCCTAATGGGAGTTACAAATAATTTTGTGACTGCTCCCGGGAGTGACAAGTTTGTCACCCTTATTGGCAGTCACAAAAAGGCAGCACAAAATTAACATTTTGGTGTAGTGGATGAGAGGTGAGGAGTATCTCATGTGAGTGAGAAACCTATTTAAATTTGGAGGATATTATATTTTAAACATTAAAGTATGTTAAGAACTTACTAAAATATTTTTCAAAACCCGGGCTCTGACCCGTATCTATTTTTCTTTTTCTTCTCTTATGTTATACATTTTAGGTGTCCAGACACAAGGACCCCTGGATGACTATTCTTCGAGTCAGGCATTGTTGCTGTAGCTGTGGATGTTGGCAAGAATTTGTGTAGACTCTTATATCCTTGTGATCTCGATAGGAGGTATAACTGTGATATTCGGGCGCATTGCCAAACTATTGTCTTTTATTTTATGTGCGGGATTTTATTTTATGCATATTCAATATAGTTGTATATATGTTTACCGAGAGTTATCGTTTACTTATTTATTTATTCATTCTATTTGTTATTTATTTTCCCATGTGAATGTATTTACTTGTGCGTTTAGGTTAAAAAGATTAAAAAGTTAAAATTTGACGCCAAGCCTAATAGATTATTAGTAATTAGATGGTTTTCGACAGTGATATTGAGAATGAAATCACATGAGATTCCTGTTTAATTTGACATAAGACTTATCACCCGGTATTTTATTAGGCGGGGTGTCACACTA
The DNA here is from genome assembly GCA_949130495.1 of Sambucus nigra. Lineage (NCBI taxonomy): Eukaryota > Viridiplantae > Streptophyta > Magnoliopsida > Dipsacales > Adoxaceae > Sambucus > Sambucus nigra. The sequence continues at coordinate 298,827,006 of OX422207.1, read as the reverse complement.
TAATTCAAGAATTTAAGTACAAGATACCAAGATGATCATAACACATACCAAGATAAATTAAGAATTAAGTATAAAGCACACATAGATTAAATGAAAATGCAAAGACTCAAAACATAAAACATACCATATATATAACCACACATATACCACTAGAGCACAACTAAATATAGGTATAAATGATCACAAAAGACACAAACACATAAGATGTATACACTCGCATAGTATCAATATATTTAAACATGGTGGTATGGAGTGAAGGGGTGTGAACTAGAAACAAGAAAAAATGAGTCAATCACTCAAACATGTCCAAGTAGATCTATTTGATCATAATAATATATAAACATTTGATTTGGCCTCACATGTCAAATAAATAAATCAAAAATACAAATAAACACAATGCACACTTGCCTATAAATATTGATGATTCTTGAATTAATGGCATCAAAACAATTAAGCTTAACTAGAACTCATTGTGAAAAACCATTGATCTTTAACTAAAATACCCTAAAAATATATATATATTATTTTTATCTCTCATTTTCTTTTGAAGATATCTAATTTTAGAAGCATCAATGTAAATAATTTGGCCTTGGCAATTTTCCTATTTTTATTGCCTCTCAATCTTTTTAGAATCTTGCCAACGATGACCTTTCACGCAAAGGAGATTTCCCCTTTCATAGTCCTTTTCCGTGTAGAATCATATTTTTTATAACTATCAAAACAAACTCACGGGAAATGATTTTTACATGCACAACTCCCCCTTAGTAAAAAGTGTTTTGTATATGACAAGATTATCGGGAGTACACCTATCCAACAAAATTTCCAATGAGATTCCAGAGCAGCTAATGTTTGCCAAACCTGATCTTATTCACAGTCTCGTTCAAAGCTATTCTGACGAGGTACTTCTTGTCGTTCGTGTAACATCCCGTATTTTTGTGCATTTAATATTTAATTAATTCGACTAATTTTAAATTACTTGTGTGTCGTAACTTAATTGAATTAATTAGTATTAGAATTTATTTAAATATTAATCTGGAGAGTAAATGGTTAATATTTATGGAATTTATATTACCAGGTGAATAGTAATAATTTATTTACGTCATAATGAGTGATAATGACGTGGAATTAATTTATCTCAACCAGGAGTCGGGTATAGACTATATTGGGGTCGAGATAAGGACTTTTAATAAATAATTCGGATGATAATTATGAGTGTACAACTGATTCCGGATAGGTCAAAACAATCGAAAAAGAGTACCTAGGATAGTAAATGGGGCTCGGGGCATTTTTAAGCACAATGAGGCCCACACGGGAGTGTTTGGACCATTTTAATAAAGCCCACAAGACTAAAAAGGGTACTGGCTTAATAAAACCTAAAAGTGTGAGGGTGTGGCAGCCACAACTACTTTAAGAAACTCTAATTATATAGAGGAGAGAAGAGAGAGAAATTGGAGAACCCTTGAGAGATAAAATCAAGAATAAGTGTGTATGTTCTTCATCAAATCACCATCTACATCAAAGGATTCAGACTCTACGAAATCCATCAAGCAAGTGGTTAGTTTTTTTCAATGTAAAATTGTGATAATCAATTCATATCATAGTGGGTGTGATATAGTTCATTATTTTGGGTTACGGTAATACATAAATTGGGTCTTGATTTATGAGACATCTCGTATGAATTTTGTGTTAAGGAAGATTATGATAACAAGTCTACTGTTGGAGAACTTAGGTTGCGACTAGCACCCAAAAATTACCTGTTTTAGATGGTTAATTGTTGAAGTCAAATGGAGGTGTTATGAATCGTTAGTGATTGGGCTTGTAAATTTAGATGTGATTAATGGTGGACTGAAATGCTGGAGATTCATAATTTTATGTCGTTGGTAGTTATTAAGGGTTGTGTTTGAATCTGGTGGAATTAGTTTGGGTTATAAAAGCTTACAGAAGGATATATAAATATAGGAAAACAAATATAAGACAACCTTGACGACGCAAGGAAGAAGAAGAAGAAGATGAGAGAGAAAATCACTGCTCGTTCGAGCGACATGGTTTTCGTTCAAGAGATGCCACCTGTCGTTCAAACGACAGGGTGGGTCGTTCGAGCGACACAGTGGGCAAGGCCCAGGTTAGGTTAGCTTCTGTTTTGGGCCGGAAGACATAGGGTGGGTGGTTTTAGTTAACAATAAGAAAATTTACCCTTTTGTAATTAGGGATTGAAAAGGGGGTTTAGTATATTTATTTATGTAGAGAAAAAGGGACTAAATCAACATGAGATAATTTGGTGATAAATTCTAAGGAGTGAATTATGGACCAAGGGAGTGTGCCCGGGTATTTTGGCTAAGTAACTCCATGATAACAAATTAACTAATGGGAACGTTAATTGAAGTTTAGAGTCGGAGAATTGACTCGAATATTTTGGCCTAGTGTTACAAGTGCTTAGGCACAGATTTGTCCGGGTTAATTTATTATGGGGCTATATAATAAATTATGTAATATTATAAATAAAAAGGGTATTAACCGGAATAATGGTAGTTTGAGGAATAAATTTTTAGAGATGGAATTTCGGACCGAAGGAGCGAGTCTGGGTATTTTGGTTGGGTAACACAACTTCAGTGATACATAAATAAACTATGGAATTTATTTAAATTACAAGTCGGTATATAGAATTGGGAATGTTAGGCTAGTGTTACGATAATTATGCACAGAGTAGCCTGGATTAATATTCTTTAAAAATATTGGTGTGAATAATATTTATAGGAATACATACCCCTTTATTGTTATCACTAGAGGTTGCGCGATGTGGGTGAATCCCCTGACTTGAGGAGCAGGGCGAGTATAATCCCCAGGTCATAGTCATCTAGGATTTTATTGTGTGATTTATTTTCTGGGGTGAACCGCTTTAGGGTATAATTTGGTTTCACCTCCGGTGAAGGAACTATGACCGCCTCCGCTATGTTTATTTTTGTTTCACTAATTTTGGGAGCTAACCGAGTCGGGGTGCCCGGGTAGATGTGTATACCTCGGGTGATAGCATTGTAGAGAACATCCGGTGAGTGTCTACTCGGGAAGATGGTTATATATCTACGATATGTGTGTGAATGTTTTAATATGATGATACATATATATATGGTGCTTATAATTATATACGGGTAAAATACATGAAGTGAACTGTATTAATTATATGTAACTAGGGAGAATGTTACATGGCCTTAAATGAAAAATGATTAGATAAGTTAATGTGATAAATAACTTATAAATCATATATTAAACATTATTGTTCTAGAGTAGTGTGACGGGAATGAGTTATAACAAGGACTAGTTACGGGATAGATGACTAGGTGAGTTATAAAGAAAAGCGTTAGGTGTGCACAATAGTTGAGGGGTGAGCAGGTCCTCAAGGGAGTGCACACTAGCTTAAATATGAAGAGCATTCATGCATTTTAAATTACTGCATTTTAATCACTTGCTAAATTTTTTAAAAAGGTTTTGGGTTCTGAACCTTGCTATAAAATATTTTCAAAACCTTTTAAGTGTCCAGTCATAGGGTCGCCAGTTTTGATTCTATTCCAGGGTTACACAGTTGCGACATATGTGGATGTTGCAAGAGTTGGAGTAGACGCCTCTTTCATTTATTCCTAGTTTAGAAATTATATCTCAGTTTTATTTCAAGCATATTTCTCACGATATCTTTTTAGACTATTTCACTCCAACTTGTATGGGATTTAATTACTATCTGTCAGATTTATTTGGTTTTGGATTTTAGCTGATGGTTAATTCGGCAAGATTTTATTTCAGTTATTTGTTTGGATGTTTAGACTTTATTATTATGCGATGGTTCTTTTTAGTTTTTGTTGTATCTAATGACTTGTTATTAAAAGATAAAATTTGGCGTCGACTTTTTTGATATACAAGGTGGTTAGTAAGTTTTAAAAAAAAATTGACAAAGATGTTAAGAATGAACCAAATGAGATTCATGTTTTAATTTAATATAAGACTAATCACCCGTATTTTATTAGGCTGTCACAGTTCGAATGACTACCAATGTTATTCTAATGACCTTGTGAAAAATATACTTTTCTTCCAAAAAATATTTAAAAGAGTAAAATTATTTTTAAATAATTAAAAACAAATTTATCAAAATTCTAACACCCAAAACAAATTATAGGGATCAAACATAATCAGTTATTCATAAGTCATTGAGATCCCTTGGATGATGAAGATGAAACTCGACTCAAAACATAATGTTACCTTATATTTGCTGCTACAATCTTCAATCACACAGCATATGCTTGAAGGACAAACAACTCAAGTCATAACCTATGACGCAAAGAAGATTTGTCCAAATACTGAATAAAGCCAATACATATAAATTGACTCGATTCGAAAATTTATCATTACAAATGTTTATCATTTTTCACTTGTCTATGATAAAACATAATCTTTTTGAGTTTGTTAGATCTATCATCCAAATTACAATTAAAACTTTTGGCATCTTTCAACTTAACTGATAACTTTTTTAAAATCAACTATAAGAATCTCATTTTATAACTCAATTTCATATTTTTCTTTCTCGATAATATCATTTTATTTTTCAAAGAAGTAAGCTCAACATTTAATCCATTCAATAATTTCATGATTTTCGAGTTGAAGGTTTTCAAAATTCTTCAAACATTTTTCTCTTTCAATGTTGAAAATTCATAATTTTGAAGAAAGTTTAATGATTTGCTTCTTAAACTTAAGATATTACTTGTAAAGGTCATCGAATGCTTTACTATTTTTATTATCTCCATTCTCACTTATAAAAGATGAATTAGAATAAATAACATGAGAAAGTATGTGAGCAACGGATAAAGTACCAACATGAGATAAAATGTTACATAAATAATTCAAAGGACTATCAACATGTTCTAAATGACCAACACTCACTTTTTGTGCATAAGAGTCACTCATATTCTCCACAAAATCACTTCAACGTTTCTCATCATGCTTCCCAAAAAATTCAATTATAGTCTCACCATCTTCACTTGATGAATGCAATGAAGATTTCATTAATGAAGATTCACTTTCCAAATCACTTAGGCTAGCTTTGTGCACTTTTTTTCTTATTCTTCTTTAAGTGTGTGGGATACACATTGATGTGGTGACCTACACCTCCACATCCAAAACACTTATCCTCGTTATTTGGTTTTACTCTTTTGTAACTAGATAAACTCTTATATATTTGAACTTTGCGATCATGCATTGAAGATTTTTGTTTTCCAGGCTTAAAGCTACTTCCTCTCTTAAAATTATTTCTATTTTTTCATAAAATTTGCTAAATAATATCAGAAAAGGAGCCATATCCTCATCAAAACAAAGACTTGGTTTTCGTTCAACTTCATTTAAAACCACTTTCTCACTTGACTTGGCATTGCATGCTAATCCTTTCATTTTTTTTTCTTCTCGAGCATTCTCTTGGTTAAACATTTGGAGAGACTTAACTAATTCCTCCAACTTACAAGGATTGGTATCAATAATATCTTTGAGAATTGACATATTGGTGTTAAATCTAAAAGCCAAAGATCCTAAAAGCTTCTTCACAGATCTCTTCTCTAGAGTTCTCTCTTTAAGATTATGACAAGCATTAACAACCTCCTTTAGTCTCAAATAATAATTACCAAATGTACTATCTTATTTTATCCTCATATCCTCAAATGAAGTCTCACACCTTTGTAGCTTGGCACGCCTCACGGTAAAAGTACACTTATGAGTCATATTAAGGATGTCATATGCTTCACAAGCCGTTTTAAAATTCATAGTTGTATTATATTCTAATATATTCACATAAGCAAACACAACATTAAATGCCATTGAGTTGTAATTGAAATCCTAAATATCAGTTTCGCTCCTTGTATCTCTTAGTTTTCTATCGTTATCCCCATTCACTTCCACTATAGGCCAATTCCAACCGTCTTCTACACTCATCCATACACACTCATTCTTAGACATAAAATGTGCTCTCATTCTAACTTGCAATGACAATAATTAAAGTCATCGAAATGAGTTGGACGATTCGTTGAACCTCCATCTCTCATAGGATCCATAATCTCAATCTAGACATCACAAACAACTCAAAAGATCAAGAAAAAACATATTAAGTCGTGAATCTAAAAATTTGCCAAACACATAAATCCAAAAATCAAATATCTACTCTAGCTCGTGGGTACTAAAAAGAGAAAACCGCTCTAATACCGATTGAAACCATGAGTGGATCAATGTGTGCAATATGTGATTCAATCTAAATAAATATAATTTTGCCCAATTAAAATTTTCTACCAATTGAACATATGTGGAGATATTTCAAATACAAAAAAATAATTTTGAATTGATCATATTGTAATTCACACACACAAGGAGCTAATAACCTAATTAAAGTCAATTAATTGGGTAATTTCCCTTAGAAAGTCCAATAACCTAATCAATTTTTAATTAACGCCATCTTTAGGTTACTTGGTGTGTGATCTGATCTAAATCCACAAATAAAACCATGACAAAAACAAACAAAAATAAATTTATGAGGAAAAATTCCACCGAGGAAAAATACTTCGGATGCATTATCTCTCATAAAACTTGAAAAAATATATTTACACTATGCAAGATGATAAATCTCAAATGGTCTTCTGAACATATAGTTTCCTTTGTAAATTTAACATTCCCAAGTTTGATGAGAATCAAACTAAGAGCTTCACCCAACTTGAGAGGAAGTTTATTCTCTTTAGGGCATCACACCCTGAACGACTCCATCAATTATGATCTAGAATTAAGTATAGAGTGAATTTAACTTGCTAACCTAATAGATCTGGACTTAAGTGGATTTAAGAAGCATTCATGTAAATGACCCCACAAATTGATAGATCGAACATGTATCTAGGGTGTCGAGTTAGCTTCATGCGTGCAAAATACATATAATTGGTCAACAATGAGCAACATGTCAATCTGCCTCATGTCACTTTGAACCGTGCACAGAGTTATAATTTAGCATCATGTGCACGCTTTTGCACAAAAAGCTCAAATTACAACTATGCAAAGTTTCAATAACAAACCCCACAAAGTTTGAAAACTTTACACATTCAAAAAAAGAATTTATGCAAATACTTCAATATGTAGATTTGGAAAATTGTTCAAGTGTATAAAGTCGTAATGTCAATTCACAACCATAAAAATATATCAAAGTACGTAGGGTTGGAAGCTTCGATAGACATGCTGAATCGCTGATGCCGAAAAAATTCTAAAAGAAAACATATACGTGTCAGAGAACTCAACTATCATATCTACATGAGAATTTAGTTTTGTTCTTGATTTATTAAAGAATCAATTCTTTGACACATATATATAAATGGATACAATACATTTTCGTTCATTTGATTTATGTTTGAGTGCACATGGACAACTTTTCATCCAAATATTTAGCACTATGATGACTATGGGGTAAAGTGATATGTTTTCATAAGTTGATAGAAGCAAGTCTAGAAAATGAAAGTAGGGTGCGTAATACCCCGTATTTCTGAATATTTTATTTAATTAAATTGGAGAATTAAATGAGAAAATACAGCTTAATTTAAATTACGTAGGAGGAGTAATTTAATGGGATTTATTAAAAATTGTAATGTTGGAATATCAATTGGGAGATAGTTATCGATTTATATTGCCTCATTATATTTACTTAGTGCGAGTGGTAAATAGTTACTTAACGCGTGTAGACCGTGTTGGGGTGAGAATGAGTAATATTTGTTAAGGGACTCAAATGATAATTTAGAGGTCAACGATGAGTCCGGAAGGGTCAAATTAGTCAAAATAGTATACCCAGGGGTACTAGTTGAGTCCCGGGGTAACTTTGGACTAAACCGAGACCGTTCGGGGGCGTTTTGGTCTTTTAACATGAGAGGGTATGGAGACCTACGAAATTGAGAGCTTTATATCAGCCATATGATAGAGGGGTTAGGGTTAGAAAACCCATGAAAACACACCATAGCCATTAGAGATAAGAGAGAAACCATTCTCAAGGCAAAAGGGAGAATTGGGAAGGATTCAAAGGAGATTTTCACTATCAACTTGTTGAGGAAGAAGGATTGAAGGATGAAGATCATCAATCATCAACAACAACCACGAAATCAGACCCTACTGATCATAAGGCAAGTTGTTTATTGCAAAAATTATAAAGTTATAATACCCATGTGTAGGGTTTTTGAATAGTTTTGTTTAAATCATTATCTTGATTGGAGAAAGATGATATTTATACATGTTGGGATAGGAATCGCATGTAGAATAATTTACCTTATGTAGAGGATTAAGATTCAGATTAGACTTGATGATTTTTCGGATTAAAATCTGGATTTTGAATGATAATATGGGAAGAACACCATAACTAGGGTTTCAAGAAATTCTGGGTTTAATTCACTATTTCTTTAAAGGAATTGGAGTTTTGAGGTATTTGACACGTTAGAAATTGTCCTAGTATATGTGAAAATATGTTAGGATCATTGGGTCAAAGTTTGGTGGACTATAATGGAGTTTGAAGATTTGTTAATGGAGGAAAAATCTTAACAAAGAAAACAAACTGCGTCTGTCCCTGTTCGATCGATCGATCGATCTCGAACTATCGATCGATCGAACCCAGCCGTCGATCGATCGACGCAAGCTGTTTCCCAAAATTTTTGTGTTTAATCCTTCGTTGATTTTCGGGAATGAATGAGTATCCTAGTATTTACATTATACTTATATGGGAGTGAGAATAAGACCAATAGGTATATTATTGAGGTCCGATAAGGCCATTGGGAGTAGGGCTTGGATTACGGACCGAGGAGAATAATCCGATTTAGTAGAGTATCGGGGACTTCGAAAATTGAGTTACGAGGCGAAGTAAATTCAATTTAAGTAATAGACCAGTAGGGTAAGCAATAACTACTAAAATTATATGTAAGGGGTAACTAGGACCCTTAGAGTTATGTGAATACTCAAATAAATGCGATTAATGAGATAAATCGTAAAGCGAATATTGTGCGGTAGATATATGAGAATAAAATATTACGTACGTAAATAATTAATTGGTCGTGCGTGTACCTACTGAATTATGTGATCTTTTAGGTCGAGAGATTTGTACCTAAATTAATTATGTTAGGATCGATGAGACATTCCGAACTAACATAAAGTTATTATATGTTTGGGGTCGATGAGAAATGCCGAACCAAACCTTGAACTGGTGTCGCGATGAAAGAGTCCTGAACCAGAATATGTGTATATATATATTTTTAAAAATAGTTGGGGTCGATGGATAATTCCGAACCAACTCTCACTTGGGGTCGATGTATCATTCCGAACCAAGAATCATTTACGTGTGTATATAAATAATTGGGGTCGATGTATCATTCCGAACCAATTCTTACTTGGGGTCGATGAATCATTCCGAACCAAGAGCCCTTTACGTGTATAAAAAGGCCAAAATAATAATGACTGATATTTATTATATATTGTGTGTGAAATATATATACTTGATGATATTCTACTTCTGTGTATTAGTAGATTGATATATATTATGTATTTAAAGATACATACTGAATTGGTAAGTTAAGTAGTGAAACTTAATTACGAAATGCACCTTTAGATAAAGAAAATCTATTTGGTAATTCAAGTAGCGAAACTTAATTACACAAGTGGGAAGTCAACAATTGTGAGAATTGTAGTAATTTTAGTAGTGAAACTAAATGAGAAGTCTTGGAAAATAATATAAATGAAATGTTACTTGAGAATTAATTAACATACGCGAGATGTTAGTGAAACGGTTGTACTATATGGGTGGTACTGGAACTTGGGTACAGATAAGTTCAGTTGACTACTTTGGTTTTAGTTAGCTTGGGAGGTATGGATAGATAAATTAAGTGTAGAACGTTAGGTGTGCACAAAAGATGAGGGGTGAGTTAACTCAAGAGAGTGTACGAGAACCTAATATGTGTAATTAATAACCGCATTTTATATTGTGATAAACGCTTGTTAAATATTTTCAAAATGTTTTGATTACTAACTCTTGCTATAAAATATTTTCAAAACCTTTTAGGTGTCCATCCACAGGGAGGCCATATATGATGATTCCATTCCAGAGACTCGGAGCTGTAGCACAGTGGATGCTTACAGGATTTTGACTCGACGATATCTCTCATTCAGATCTAGTACAGGATCTCACACTCTTCTATGTACGGACTTGTGGTCTGGTATTAGTCTCAGATGTTAGTTTCAGACTAGTGGTTATTCTATTGTTGTTTGGGATTTTTAGCCGATGGTTTATTCGGTAATAGTTTGGTCCTGTTGTACTTTTACTTTGTTGTTTGAATTATAGTACATGATTATTTGTACTTTGTTTCGCATGGTTGATTTATCTATTTTAAGAAAGATAAAATTTGGCACCGGTCTAATTTTACTTAGGGGATTAGTAATTAAAAAGTTTTCAACAGTGATGCTAAGAATGAACCATTTGAGAAACCTGTTTTAATTTAATAAAGGCCTGATCACCCAATGTTTAATTAGGCGGGGTGTCACAGATGGTATCAGAGCACCAGGTTCTAGTGTCCATAGGATCTGTACGGCTTACTACGTTTTCAGTGAATCGTTTGATTGATGTAGAGCCCTATCTTAGGATTGTTGTACTCCTCTACGTACGTAGTTTACGTTCTCCTGCTATTTAGTAGATGTAGTTTATATATACGAGTTCGATTGGGCATGGTACGTCGAACAGGGAGGTAGAACCAGCATTGGCGTTGGAAGGACTACAGGAGGGAGGAGCTCAGCATGAAGCCTGGAGTGTTCAAATATGGTAATCATAGGAGAGATGACCGTTGTTGAGGTCACTCCTACTGTGTAATGGAAGTAGATGCTGCAAGGGTTGTTAAGGCATAGCAGGCATTTTCCAAGTATCGCGACGGCAAAGAGGGATGCTAATCTAGACCGCCCAATGCAGTGATAGTGGGAGTAGGTCTGAAGAAATTTTGATGAAAACGAGCCGTAAAAATATGATAAAACGGCGACTGTGCATGTTAACCAATGGAAGTAGTATGTCCAGAGGTTTTGGCATTAAGGATGGAGTATAAATACTCAGAAGTGAAAATTTGAGTAAATTTTTGAGGCAACGTGGCGTGGATACTAGTCACTACATTCGGACCGAGGGTCCGTATATAAATAGAGGAACCTTAAATATAGTTTAACCGCAAATTCTCCAATGATGATTCAGAAGCGAAGTGAATGGGAATATCTAAACCCCTCACGTGAAAGCCTGGTAGAGGCCAATCGTAAGAGAGAAATTTATCCATTGAAGTGAACTTGTACCGAGGAGATACGTATAAGGGAAAAAGAGCCCTTGAGAGAATGGACTCTCGAGTTGTAGTTCGCAATTTTGGTAAAACTCTTCTTGGACGACTTATGTATATGAAGGCAGTATGGTACTTCTCACAAGGTTGGTGTAAATGCTCCTAGGGGGCGAAGTTAGGAGAGTTTAAAGATTTAGTCAAAGAGTAAGACTGAATGTAATGGGGCTGGTACAAGCCATAAGTGGAAACCCACTAGGGGATTTAATGATTAGATTCTAAGTTGGGACTGTTAAGCCCCATAGCGCGTTCCTCTTGGTCAGCAGAACTAAGGGAACCAGGATGATAGTGCTCAGAATCGGGGCTACCAAGTCCGAGAGGAGGGATACTCCAAACCAGTCAGTGTGGCCTGGAGTAAGGGGATTTTTGTAAAGATGTCTAGTGTGGTTTGTAGGGCCACGCATTTTATTTTAAGCTTGAAGTTATTTGAGGAAATAATAACTCTGATATGTTTTGCATTCCGGAGAGGACAAGCGTGTTATGTCCAAAAACCATCTGAACCACCAGAGCGATGGATAAGGAAGTATATGGGTTTTAGCCTCGAGTGAATGGGGTATGTGACGATACCTCACCTGAAAGAGGGTCGAGTTATCATTACTCATCAATAGGTGAGGGACTTCAGGGATTATGAACGTCTCATAGTAATTGATTCCGATGTGTAGGAACCTAAATGATGTGAGTCAATGTATGTCGTATGATTGCTGAGCGGAGAAATCGAGCTCGCTGTTGTAATTAGTGCTAAGGACTTAGTGATAGTATAAGCGCGGTGCCACTTGACTCCTTTAGAAATATTGGAGTATAGTTGCACATATTGACGAGGAATCGAATTTTGGCATCTCGACTATGTGTTGTTCCGATAATGCTCAGTAAGAATACATGGGGAGAAGTCCCTTGTTTAAGTTCGGTTGTGAAAGGGAATACGACTGAATTTTTATGCACGTCAGGAGAAGAGACATTGTTAGATGCTAGGGCATCAGTGGAGCCGGTAGTGTTGTGGAGAAACACTGAAAGGCTTACCTCACCACGAAGGGATAAGTGGGACTTTGTGGGTAAGGATTTGATTTTTGGTCTATAGGGTATTGAGAATACCCACAAGATTGTAGTCACGTCGTGTAGACTAGGCTGGAGTTGAAGAAAAGCATGTTACGGGTGCGACATTTGCAATGTTTTTGCAAATGTGCACGGAGAAAAGGGTGTATGGGCGCCCTAGTCAATTGGATTCCTTAGACATTCGAGATAAAGGGATGCGGAAATTTTTTGTACGACGGTGGGGAAATTAGGAAACAAGTCGTATCGATGAAATGGGTTGAACGTCATGGGAGATAGACGCTGATCCAAGATTATATGTGCTGAGAGATCCAGCGCGCCCTATGGGATGAAAGTCGGTGGGAACCCGTTCAAAGGTTATCTCTTGATATGGGAGACCTAACTGTGGTGAAGAAGTAGCGCAAGGTGCTACTTGACTGAGTGTTGTGAGTGACTTACGTGTTACTAAAATGTTGATTCTTATAAAGTAACCAACCCCAAAAAGTGCTCCAATTACGAAGAGTGCACGGATTGTAAAGTATAATAAACCCGAAGAGAAAGGGAAATAGAGTACCACTTGAGGAAAGATGACGTAAGTGGGAAGTGATGTTGAGGAGAGACATAGTGAGATTGTCTCCAGATACACCTCTAGTTAATAGAGAGAGATAGTCTCGAAATGAGCAACCAGAATGTGTTAGTGAACCCACATTTCCAATGATGGAATGAGGAGACAGACTTATAAATTATTGATGAGTTGTGAACATCATAATTAAGCCAACATTTCGTTGGGGTAGCGAAATGGGGTGACCGGGATGGATTAGTATGTAGTTGAAAAGGGAGAGTGCACGGTGCCGCTCTACATGATTGTGAATCAGGATGAAATCCTAAAATTCCACCCTGTGAGAGATGGTCAGGAAGGAATAGAGATAAAGTTTTATTTTGAGTACGTTGTGTTACCTACGACTCAATGTTAGTGAGAAAGAATGATGATACGCCCTTATGATAGTGGAATTTTGGAGAAGCCCACTGATCAATTCATAGGTTGAATGTATGCCTATAAAAGCATATTTATAGGTAGAGTGAGTGCCTATATGGACTGTACATGAGGATTAGGTTCGTGGGTACCGATTACGAACAATACATGTACTTTGAGGTGTGGTTCGAGGAGACATTTCGAACTTTTAGTCCTTAACACGTGATATGAGGACATTCTATTGGAGTGTGACATTTTAGGGTATATGAAATGTGAAATATATGGCTCACAAATTGTCTACTCATGTGCGATGAGATATGTATACATATATTGGTGCTCGAGATGTGATTCCGAGACAAGTAATTAATCACTATTGGTGATCGAGGTGGAATTCCGAGCCAATAACCCCAAAAGTGTTATAGAAGGGGGGTGATTATAAAATAAGTGTTGATAGTATATGTTATGTGTACGATATATATACCTATTGATTTTTCCTACTTATGTGCGATAGTAAGTGTGCTTAATCTCTGTATTGGGGTCGATGATGTTCTGGACCAATACATGAGGGATCGATTTGGGGTCGATGATTTTTCGAACCAAATCGATGATAAATATTGGTATCGACGGAAGGTCTGAACCGACATGTGCATTACATTTACCTTCGGGTCGAGGGATTCCCGGACCAATGTAAATGATAGGATTATTGGGGCCGATGATTTTTGCCGGACCAATTTTCCTTAAAGTATATATTGTGTGTGAAATATATACCTTATAATATTCTACTTATGAGTGATAGTAGACACTTAGATGTTATATAGAGATATACATCAAATGGGTAAATTAAGTAGGGAGAAACTTAATTTCAAGAATTAACATTGGATTGGGAAAATCTATGAGAAATTAAGTAGTGAGACTTAATTATGATATATGCGGCATGGGTAACATGCGATAAGAATTTATAATGAAGCAAAGCATGTACTTGGGGCGACCATTAGGATGTTATGATTTGGTATTGGGTATTAGAGGATGCAATTATATTTAAGGTCCTTAGACTTAATACCAGCCTTATCCTAATTTCGAGGACGAAATTCCTTTGCAAGGGGGGAAGTATGTAATACCCCGTATTTCTGAATATTTTATTTAATTAAATTGAAGAATTAAATGAGAAAATACAGGTTAATTTAAATTACGTAGGAGGAGTAATTTAATGGGATTTATTAAAAATTGTAATTTTGGAATATCAATCGGGAGATAGTTACCGATTTATATTGCCTCATTATATTTACTTAGTGCGAGTGGTAAATAGTTACTTAACGCGTGTAGACCATGTTGGGGTGAGAACGAGTAATATTTGTTAAGTGACTCAAATGATAATTTAGAGGTCACCGATGAGTTCGGAAGGATCAAATTAGTCAAAATAGTATACCCGGGGGTACTAGTTGAATCCCGGGGTAATTTTGGACTAAACCGAGACCGTTCGGGGGCGTTTTGGTCTTTTAACATGAGAGGGTATGGAGACCTAAGAAATTGAGAGCTTTATATCAGCCGTATGATAGAGGGGTTAGGGTTAGAAAACCCATGAAAACACACCATAGCCATTAGAGATAAGAGAGAAACCATTCTCAAGGCAAAAGGGAGAATTGGGAAGGATTCAAAGGAGATTTTCACTATCAACTTGTTGAGGAAGAAGGATTGAAGGATGAAGATCATCAATCATCAACAACAACCACGAAATCAGACCCTACTGATCCTAAGGCAAGTTGTTTATTGCAAAAATTATAAAGTTATAATACCCATGTGTAGGGTTTTTGAATAGTTTTGTTTAAATCATTATCTTGATTGGAGAAAGATGATATTTATACATGTTGGGATAGGAATCGCATGTAGAATAATTTACCTTATGTAGAGGATTAAGATTCAGATTAGACTTGATGATTTTTCGGATTAAAATCTGGATTTTGAATGATAATATGGGAAGAACACCATAACTAGGGTTTCAAGAAATTCTGGGTTTAATTCACTATTTCTTTAAAGGAATTGGAGTTTTGAGGTATTTGACACGTTAGAAATTGTCCTAGTATATGTGAAAATATGTTAGGATCATTGGGTCAAAGTTTGGTGGACTATAATGGAGTTTGAAGATTTGTTAATGGAGGAAAAATCTTAACGAAGAAAACAAACTGCGTCTGTCCCTGTTCGATCGATCGATCGATCTCGAACTATCGATCGATCGACTATGTCGATCGATCAAACCCAGCCGTCGATCGATCGACGCAAGCTGTTTCCCAAAATTTTTGTGTTTAATCCTGCGTTGATTTTCGGGAATGAATGAGTATCCTAGGATTTACATTATACTTATATGGGAGTGAGAATAAGACCAATATGTATATTATTGAGGTCCGATAAGGCCATTGGGAGTAGGGCTTGGATTACGGACCGAGGAGAATAACCCGATTTAGTAGAGTATCGGAGACTTCGGAAATTGAGTTACGGGGTGAAGTAAATTCAATTTAAGTAATAGACCAGTAGGGTAAGCAATAACTACTGAAATTATATGTAAGGGGTAACTAGGACCCTTAGAGTTATGTGAATACTCAAATAAATGCGATTAATGAGATAAATCGTAAAGCGAATATTGTACGGTAGATATATGAGATTAAAATATTACGTACGTATATAATTCATTGGTCGTGCGTGTACCTACTGAATTATGTGATCTTTTAGGTCGAGAGATTTGTACCTAAATTAATTATGTTAGGGTCGATGAGACATTCCGAACTAACATAAAGTTATTATATGTTTGGGGTCGATGAGAAATGCCGAACCAAACCTTGAACTGGTGTCGCGATGAAATAGTCCTGAACCAGAATATGTGTATATCTATATTTTTAAAAATAGTTGGGGTCGATGAATAATTCCGAACCAACTCTCACTTGGGGTCGATGTATCATTTCGAACCAAGAATCATTTACGTGTGTATATAAATAATTGGGGTCGATGTATCATTTCGAACCAATTCTTACTTGGGGTTCATTCCGAACTAAGAGCCCTTTACGTGTATAAAAAGGGCAAAATAGTAATGACTGATATTTAGTATATATTGTGTGTAAAATATATATACTTGATGATATTCTACTTTTTTGTATTAGTAGATTGATATATATTATGTATTTAAATATACATACTGAATTGGTAAGTTAAGTAGTGAAACTTAATTAAGAAATGCACCTTTAGATAGAGAAAATCTATTTGGTAATTCAAGTAGCGAAACTTAATTACACAAGTGGGAAGTCAACAATTGTGAGAATTGTAGTAATTTTAGTAGTGAAACTAAATGAGAAGTCTTGAAAAATAACATAGATGAAATGTTACTTGAGAATTAATTAACATACGCGAGATGTTAGTGAAACGGTTGTACTGTATGGGCGGTACTGGAACTTGGGTACAGATAAGTTCAGTTGACTACTTTGGTTTTAGTTAGCTTGGGAGGTATGGCTAGATAAACTAAGTGCAAAACGTTAGGTGTGCACAAAAGATGAGGGGTGAGTTAACTCAAGAGAGTGTACGAGAACCTAACATGTGTAATCAATAACGGCATTTTATATTGTGATAAACGCTTGTTAAATATTTTCAAAATGTTTTGAGTACTAACTCTTGCTATAAAATATTTTCAAAACCTTTTAGGTGTCCAGCCACAGAGACGTTATGTATGATGATTCCATTCCAGATACTCGGAGCTGTAGCATAGTGGATGCTTACAGGATTTTGACTAGACGATATATCTCATTCAGATCTAGTACATGATCTCACACTCTTCTATGTACGGACTTGTGGTCCGGTATTAGTCTCAGATGTTAGTTTCAGACTAGTGGTTATTCTATTGTTGTTTGGGATTTTTAGCGGATGATTTATTCGGTAATACTTTGGTTCTGTTGTACTTTTACTTTGTTGTTTGAATTATAGTACATGATTATTTGTACTTTGTTCCGCATGGTTGATTTATCTGTTTTAAGAAAGATAAAATTTGGCACCGGTCTAATTTTACTTAGGGGATTAGTAATTCAAAAGTTTTCGACAGTAATGCTAAGAATGAATCATTTGAGAAACCTGTTTTAATTTAATAAAGGCCTGATCACCCGATGTTTAATTAGGCGGGGTGTCACATGGTGACGAACCAAAAATGAGAAAAAGGTTGGAAGGAACAAAATCTGACTAACTCAAAAATTTATATGTCGAAATTTCTAATCAATATCTCTGTATAATATGAAAAAATATAACGGAATCCACGCGTTATCTAAAGATATTCTTAAGTTAGAAATAATTTTAAAAACATTAACGTTAGAGATGCTTTTATAAAACTTTTGTTTTTTGTACACATTTTCTAAAAACAACTTGGCCTATATGATACAAAGAGTTCTTCAAGATAGCTACTAAGATGATCTTGTGTTTGATAAGTGTTAGCTTGGCCACTTTATTAACAATAATGCAAGGGTCCCAAGCGAATCAATATAGATGGTAGTATAGTCTTGGTATGGTCCATCCATATTAGAGAGAACTCATTAGAGAGAACTCCCATTTAAATTCAATTACCACAGGCTCACGCCACTTTACAATCGTAAATTTGTCTTGGATAATTATGCCCTTTTTCCTTTAAATTCATCAGCTTCAGCCAGAAGGCTTTAATGAAACTTTTTTAGAGGACTATTTTGATCCTTAGGTGCTTGATGTAAAGTTGGAAAAAGAGGGACGTTTCAGCGCATTTTTGTTTGGAAGCGGATTAATAATGGATGTATTATGTCAATAAAGAAGGAGCCAAGAGCCAATGAAACAACCAAGAAGTTTCTTTACGTGTCCTTAGGACAGAGATTGTCTAACTACCAATCGCAAAATTCAGCATAACAACAGGATGCTAAAATAATATTTTATCCTCTCTCTCTCTCTCTCTCTCTCTCGTAAGAGCAAGGATATAAAAAAATGCGGGGCGTGATCGAATCGTGGACGCCAATCGTTAAGCCTTAGAAACCTAAGTGGGCCTTGGCGTAAAAAGGCGTGAAAAGGCGTTTAGGTCTTTTTAATATATTTTAATATTTTTTAACCTTAACAAGGCTATTAAAATACTAAAATTGTACATATCATAAAAATATGTCTGAATATTTGCAAATAAAAATACTATTTGATTATTTTGGATGAGATAATGGTCCGGTTTGAAAAAAATCTTTAAAAAGCAATATTGTTTCACTAAAGCATTGTTGTTTTTAGAGAAAAAGTACACCTTAGGGGTTTTACCAAGCATAAGGCGTCAAAATCTTAAGGGGGGACGTTTCTCCGAAGCCTCAAGCCTAGGCGGAGCCTATGCGGATTTTTTAGAACAGTGCGTAAGAGTAAAATTATATAGACCCTCATTTATACCTTCCATCCATATCCTTGTAAAAGGATAAAATTTGTGGGATCTACTTTTTATAAATCAGTCCAAAACAAATTTGCCAAAGCAGTTAATTATTTTTTGTTTAAACAATAACTAAACAAATAACATTCATAATTTGATTTCTAACTATTAAAAGAAGTGTTTTTAATATTTATTTTTATGAAAGACCTGTTTTAAAAACTTTTTTGTTTTATAAAATAACTTTTTTTTAAAAACAACTATTTTTCTTGTTTATATATATATAGAAAACAAAGTTTTTTTTATATAAAATGGCTTTTAAAACTACAGTTTTTGTTGGAAAAAAATTGATAGGTCGTGCTGTTGACGCGGATTGACATCTGTTAAATAGTATGAGTCCGCGCCAGCGACACTAACCAATTGCGATTAGAAATATCAATTTTTTTGCCATTTTTATTTTATAAAAAAGACAAATCTATATAATTTTTTTTTTATAAAATTGTTTCTATATAATGTTTTTTTTTCATAAAATTGTTTTTAAAAACTTGTACACTTTCTTTTTGGAAAAAATTGATGGATTAGTGTTGATGGCGCGGATCCATATCTATTAAATGAAGTGGGTCCGTGCCAGCGACACTAACCAATTGCGATTAGAAACATCAATTTTTTTGCCATTTTAATTTTATAAAAAAAAACGTTTTTATATAATTTTTTTTTATAAAATTGTTTTTAAAAACTTGTACACTTTTTTTTTAAAAAAATTGATGGATTAGTGTTGATGGCGCGGATCCATATCTATTAAATGAAGTGGGTCCGCGTCAGCGACACTAACCAATTGCGATTAGAAACATCAATTTTTTTGCCATTTTAATTTTATAAAAAAAAAAACGTTTTTATATAATGTTTTTTTTATAAAATTGTTTTTAAAAACTTGTACACTTTTTTTTGGAAAAAATTGATGGATTAGTGTTGATGGCGCGGATCCATATCTATTAAATGAAGTGGGTCCGCGCCAGCGACACTAACCAATTGCGATTAGAAACATCAGTTTTTTTTCCATTTTAATTTTATAAAAAAAAACGTTTTCATATAATGTTTTTTTTTTATAAAATTGTTTTTAAAAAGTTGTACACTTTTTTTTGAAAAAAATTGACGGATTAGTGTTGATGGAGCGGATCCATATCTATTAAATGAAGTGGGTCCGCGCCAGCGACACTAACCAATTGCGATTAGAAATATCAATTTTTTTGCCATTTTAATTTTATAAAAAAAATCATTTTTATATAATGTTTTTTTTATAAAATTGTTTTTAAAAACTTGTACATATTTTTTTTTGAAAAAAAATTGATGGGTTAGTGATGCTGGCACGAATCCACATCTCTTAAATGATGTGGGTCGTGTCAGCGGCGCTAACCAATTGCGATTAGAAACATCAATTTTTTTGTTATTTTTGTTTTATAAAAAAACAGTTTTTAGACCACCTGATTTTTTTATAAAATTATTTTTAAAAATATTTAATAAAATAAAATAGATTTTTTATATAAAAAATATTTTATTAAAAAAATATTACAAATACTGTAATATTTTTATTAAAATAACTGGCTTTAAAATGGGAGGGCTGATTTTGTTTTGAATTTAAGAGTGATTTTTTATTTGGTAGAGTTGATGAAAAAAAAAACAGTGATCTCATAATTTTTGTCTTATTGCAAGGATATAAAAATGAGGTACAATTATGGGTTCACGTGGTGGAGCTCCTCTTATAAATGCAGGTTTCGTACTGTCTCAGTACTTGTATAGTTCTGCAGATGCTGCTACGAAGTTTCCAATTAAACCGTTATATAGAAGCAGGAGTTAAGTATTTTTTTATAATTTTATCACAATCTAATTTGGTACGACGATATAACACTTTAATAGAAAACAAAAGCAAATAAATGAATTCGACAAGGTTGCGATATTTTATCATGTGTCAGATGCCTATTCAGAGGAACATAAGGTTGAGATATTTATCATATGTGTCACTAACCTGTTGAGAGTTCCTGTAAACAGATTGTGTTGAGGGATTTCATAAAGTTTTTCTTCTCCTCCACAAAACATCATTGATCAGGTTCTTTCATCTAGACGCACTCCGAAAACAATGCTGAAGCGGGCCACCATTTTTTAACGTGTTTGGCATGATTGAGCTGTAGAGATTTTATCTCCTGACGACACCGAAGAATCTCTCATTGTTGTTTAGGGCAACGATAAAGGAAACTGTGGAAGAAATCAAGGAGGATGGCTTTTTTCATGGAATGTAACTACCAATCCTCCTTTAATCAACAAAAAGGTTGTTTACTACTACGAGCGTGACTTCTTAGGGCTTGTTCGTGTGTGCTCAAACGAAAGAATTTTTTTTTTAATTTTCTATTGGTCTATTACAAAATTTCAGTACTCAACTAGAAGACTTTTGCTTCTATAGTGGAATATGTTTTTTCTTTGTTTAATAATCTCAATCTTATTTTATGTCAAACTATTTATTTAATTACATTTTGATCCATCTAAAAAAAGATTAATCCATGAATTATATAGTGGAACTTAAAAGAAGATAAATTAAAACTATTTCAATATAATATATAAAATGAAGCGTCATGGAATACCGAAAATGATACTAACATAATATGAGATAAGATGACCACATGCATTAGGTAAATATCGTAAGAAATTCTTGAAGAATCAAAAGACAGAGGGCTAAAATCTAAAAAACTTGGTGGTGGAATGAAGTACAAAATATAGTAAAAATAATAAAGGAGTGCTTTAAAGCATAGAAAACAACTAAAAACGAATAAAATTTTGAAATATATAAATGCACTAAAAAAGATGTTTGAAAAATGGTAAGGGATGTCAAGTTAAAAGTATATGATGATCTTTATACAAAATTACGAACACAAGAAAGGGGTAAAATATTTAAAAGCTTGCTAAACTTGGGGGATAGAACATCAAAAGATTTTAATAGTGTTAGGTGTATAAAAAGTGATAATTCGAGAGTCCTGGTCAAGGATGATGAGATTATAAATAATTGGAAAAACTATTTCAAAAGGTTATTGAATGATGATAGTGGGAGTGGATTAGATATAAATAAACTTAGGGACAAAATATATTTTTCAAAGAATTAGGACAACAGGGGATAAAACTGCTCTAAAAAGATGAAAATAAGGAGGGCTTTAAGACCAGATGATATCCATATTGAGGATTGAAAGTGTCTAGGGGGAAGGAGTATTTTGGTTTTCAAAATTATTTAATAGAATTATAATAACTAAAAGGATGCCCGATAAGTGGAGAAAAAGTGTTTTAGTACCTATTTATAAAAATAAAGGGGACATGCGAAGTTATATAAATTATCGTGGTATTAAGTTACTAAGTCATACAATGAAATTGTGGGAGAGAATAATTGAATATAGATTGAGATTGAAAATAACTGTATCTGAGAATCAATTTGGGTTTATTTTTGTTAGGTCAACATTGGAAGAAATTTATTTATTGAGGAGATTAGTAGAGAGGTATATGGAGAAAAACAAGGACCTTCATATTATATTTATAAATTTGGAGAAAGCATATGATAGGATACCAAAAGATATAATGGGTTCTACATTAAAAAAATAAATGACTCGTAGATATATTGATGTGGTCAAGGATATATATGATGGGGCAATGGCTATAGTAAGAACAATAACTAGAGAAAGTAGTGAATTCTCAATTATTGTAGGTTTGCACCAAAGTTCAATAATAAGTCCTTATCTTTTTACCCTTGTTATGGTTGATTGGGAAAATACAAGATGAGGTGTCGTGGTGAATGCTATTTACAGATAATATTGTATTAGTATATGAGAATAAGACGGGGACAAAAGATAGATTAAAATTGTGGAGAGAAACTCTAAAAATAAGAGAATTAAAAATAAGCAGGACTAAAACAAAATATGTGGAGTGCAATTTTAGTAGTATAGAAGGATAAACGAGGGTCTGATGAAACTTGAGGGTCAAGGTATACCTAGAATTGTTCATTTTCATTTTTAAGGTTCGATTATTTAAAAAGATGGAGATATTAGTGATGATTTTACTCATAGGATTAAAACATGGTGGGTTAAGTTGAGAGTGCTACCCGTGTATTGTGTAATAGACGTATACCTCTAAAGTTCAAAGAAAAAGTTTATAGGACGACCATTAGGCCTGCCACATTATATGGGACAGAGTTTTGGGCAACAAAAATAAAATGTGCAAAAAATAAATGTGGCGAAAATGCAAATGCTAAGATGGATTTGTGGTACTACTCAAAAGGATAAAATTAGAAATGGACGAATTCGTGAAACTGTAAAAGCATATAGAAGATAAATTGAGAGAAAATCGACTTAGATGGTTTGGATACATTAAGCGTAAATTAATGGATGCCCCTGGTAAGGAAGAGTGATTTAGTTAGTATTAATGGTAATGCAAGGGGTAGAGGTAGACCTAAATTAACTTGGTTGAATATTGTCAAAAAGGACATGGTATCATGTGGTTTAACCAAAGATATTGCACTAAATGAAATGGAAAATAGGATTCATGTAGCCGATCCTAAATAATTGGAAAAACATTTGTTAAGTTGAGTTAAGTTTCATTTACACACTTTCATTTTCTTGTCATTACCCCCTTAACTTTTAAAAATAAACACTAACAGTGTTAATTTTTTTGGACGTAATATTGATCATGGATGCTACACATGAGGATATTTTTCTTCAAAACTTGTGCACATAATCAATTTTTCATCAAAAAACTTAACACCGCCACGACCAAGGAAGTAAAAAGTCAACCCCAATGTTTTTTTGGGTAATAGACCCTATTGTAACATTTCTTTTGTTGCGTTCGTTTTTCCGCGATTGTTGGAACCTCGCTCGAAGGTGAGTATAAAAAAAAATGATTTCATTTAAAAAATAAAAGAAAATAACTTTGATAAAAAAAAGATTAGAAGTATCACAATTACAAAAAAGGAGAAATTACGATATTGTAAAAAGAAATGATTTCATTTAAAAAATAAAAGAGGATTTAAAATATCATAAATAATATGAATTTTTTAAAGATTTCATTTAAAAAACAACAGTATTTAATTATATTTTGATGATAAAGAAAATAACTTTGATTAAAAAAAAGAGGATTAAAAAAATTATATTTCACTTAAAAAATAAAAGAGGATTAATTTTAGTTTTTTTTTGTAATTATGATATTTTAATCCTCTTTTTGTAATCCCAATTGATTGCATTTAAAAAAAAAAAAAAAAAGAGGATTAAAAAATGAATATTTTACATATAGGTCTTATATGAAGAGATTTTTCATAAATAATTCCTAGTGACTTTTCAACCATCAAATAGGTCATATTCTTAATTTCTTGGAATTTTTTTTACAATTTTACACTTTTGAAACCAATCATCTCTTGGGGGGAAGATGCATAAGTGTTTGAAATTTTTTCGTCTTATATTTAATCTTTAAAGCATCAACCCTTGATTTACAAATCCATTTTTTTCAAAATTACTATTTTTGAAATCTCATCACCGAAATCTATCAAACAAGATCCATGAAGCCAATAATATTTCAAATAAAATTTATATAGACAATAATTTTTTTTGTACTCACCGAAAATAAAACGGTTTTATATATGGAATATTTTTACAAATAATAACATTTACTATGTTAATATTACAATGACAGTAAAAAAATTTGTGTTTATCGAAAAATAAAATAATTTTATATTTGGGATATTGATCACAGACAGTAAACATTTACTGTGAAAATATTACACGGACATTAATATTTACTATTTAAAAAAAAACGAAGATGACACGTGATCTTTATTTTTGTAATATTTTCCATCGAACACGTGTCTTGTTTTATAAGGCTCGATTATTAGCTTTAAAAATATAAATTCTGTAAATTTTGAAATTGTATATCAAAAGTTGTAGTTATTTAATTGTTGAAAAAGAAAAAATAACTACTATTTTTAAATTTGGAAGAAATATAGGGAGAGTGGTATATTAGTAAAGAAAAAATTCATAAATTTAAAAATTGGACTTAATTAATGGTTGACTGGTTAATAGGACTTAGCAAAGAAAAAACTATCAAAATAGGACTTACATATAATAATCTCTTTATTTATAAATAGGTTGTCACATTATTTATTAGGATTAAACAAGAATAAAAACAAATTGTTAAAATAAATGGGTCAATTAATATATATTCCCCAACATAAATACATATTTTGTAAAAAGAAAGACAACATATTTTTAGTTTAACTCATTTAATCCCTAAAACACTCATTTACCCATTATTCTCTTATTTTTAAAGGTCCACGCTAGCGGCACCCTGCCCCCACCCATCCCACTGTTGGAACTTCGTAGGCTCAAGCACCCATTTATCAAATATTCTCATATTTTTAAACGTCCGTGTTAGAGGCACCCGACCCCACTGCCAGAGCTCCGCTGACCCCCATCGGAGCTACGACAGTGGGGTGGGTAGTGTGATGTTAGCGCGGACCTTTAAAAATAAGAGAATATTGGGTAAATAAGTGTTTGAAGGACTAAATGGGATAAACTAAAAAAATGTATCTTTTTTACAAAATATATATTTATGTTGGGGACTATACATTAATTGATCCATTTATTGTGACACCCCGCCTAATTAAATACCGGGTGATCGCTCATTTATTAAATTAAAATCAAGGTGAACAATTAGTTCATTATTAGCATCACTGTCGTAAAAATAACTTTTCCAATTTAAACACCCTAATTAATTAAGCTAAGTGTCAAAGCCATTTTTAGAAATTACTTTCCAAATTTTATTTTATAAACCAAGATTTAAATATTTACAACAATTCAATATTAAAGAATCCCACCACAATTATCCTGGAACATATAATCCAAATAATTTCAACATTCAATGACTAAATCCCAACATTAAAACTTAAAGTAAAACATATAGACAGTAATAAATCCCAAAGTGACAATATTAGAAATAAATTAATCACAATGTCCAATAAAACAAATGGATAATGGAAACGGGCGACACATGCCCAACTGAATAAATAAGCTAGGAGTGGAATCAAATAAATGAAGTCGTCTAAGCAAGAGGCCTGCAACTCCCACCTAAGCTGCAGCGTGTTCCTTCCAAAGGATCCTACGCAAGACGCCCCTGTGGCTGGGCACCTGTAATATATACATATATATACAAGAGAGAAAGGAAAAAGAAACGGGTCAGATCCCGATAGTGTAAATGATTTAAAATTTGTTTAGCAAGTATTTAAAATGTTTGCATGACAATGCAACAACATATTAGTGCGACACTCTCTTGAGAAATTCTCACCTGTCTTCTAATGTGCACGCCTATCGCACTAATCTTCCCAACAGATTATCTTATCTTATATCGCACTAATCTTCCCAATGGTTTAACTTATCTTAGGTTACTCGTATGATTTAAAACCGAACAATATAATTGTTTAAGAGGATAATTTCATTTGATCACAAAGTTCTCATTTAAACCTTATTTACTAATAAAGTTTCCAGTGTTCCATTATACTTTTCAAAACAAGTATTTCCAAATTGAAGTCAAGATTCATTTCTTACTTACTATAAGCACAGTATGAAATTCCAAATTTCAGAATTTAATATATATATATATATTAAATACTCGTATAATA
The DNA here is from genome assembly GCA_949130495.1 of Sambucus nigra. Lineage (NCBI taxonomy): Eukaryota > Viridiplantae > Streptophyta > Magnoliopsida > Dipsacales > Adoxaceae > Sambucus > Sambucus nigra. The sequence continues at coordinate 298,800,544 of OX422207.1, read as the reverse complement.
TATATATTCTAACAACACCCCACATAAAAATTATGGTGCGAGCATACTCTGCTATCCAATCCCCGTATCACTCGTACTAAGGGAAATACAAGTTCGGAATCACTCTTGAACTGTATTAACACATACACAAACAATATTGAGGCGAAGCATAAATTCCAAGTCTCTAAGAGGATAGCACATGCCCCCACGTCTCTTAGGACCGTCTGAACTATCTATTCGATAGCCTGTACCAAGGATTTCTATCTTCTAGGGTACGAGTCAATATCCCCCATAAAGGCACATCGAGATAAGATCGTCCCAGCGTGGTAACCTCAGGGATAGCAAGTAGCGCGGGCAGGATTTTCACACATAGATAGTATATGCATAAACACAGTCATATAACTATACTACTATTACCATATCAAATTAGGTACATTTCTAATCCCATAATTACAATATTTGTCCTTATTTCTCAGTATTTAGTTCTCACGTACAACCGCTCATTTCTTACTTTAATTTGAGGGATCATTCCAACTTATTGCGTAACACTCATGGACTCTATCCTCCTAAGGGTAGAATTCAGTAGGTAATCTAATTTTCAACGTAACTATCTTACGCGTCTCTCCCCTTAATACATAATTTCATCGTCCCTTATATGTAAATATCCCAAAAATACAACTCTCGTTTTACAATAAAGGTCCTATAATTATTTATAAGTCCTACTGGTCTTCTTTATCTCCCAAGTCATTTTAATAAGGGTGTCCAAGGATTATTTCTCATTAAATTGAATTCAACTAATTTAAAAAGGGGAATATGAGTCTGTCAGAAGGGGTCGATCGATCGATGGCAGGAGCTCGATCGATCGATGCGTCGATCGATTGACACTCTTGGTTCGATCGATCGATCAAACAGGTATGCGAATTCTGCAGATTAGCAGTTACGGGTTTCATAATCCAACCTCAATCAAATCCAGATTTTTCACACCCAAACTCTCTAAAATTCGTACTATAATCAGTATACAGCCATATTATTCATTTTCTACGTAAAGCATGCAATTTCTCATCAATAACCATGGATTAATAAGCCAAAACTTCATAAAAATCTCCAGAACCCTAGAATTTCTTTAACATGGTTCTAATCAGTCTTTTTCCAGAAATTTCTACTCCTAATTCATCATAATTTCGTGGTTAAGCCTCTACATATGAAGGGGTTTCCAGATTTGCATTCAAATCAATTCTAAATGCGATTTTCCTATCTCCAACATGGATTTTCTTCTACCAAACTCGTCATAATCACCCTAAACTAACATGAACGATGCATTAACGAAAATAAACAAGATACATACTTGCCTGGGATTTTTAGTGTTCTGATTTGTGAACGAATTTGGTGTTATTGCGTTTTCCATCGCGCGATCTACGCGTTGGTGGTGGTGGCGGTGCAACCGGATTGATTTTTGGACTTGGTTTGCTTGGAAAGCTTTCTCCTTCCCTCTCCTATGGCCGTTCTAATGTTTTGAGTCTGACAAACCTAAAGGACTCTTCCAAATGGCTGATATAGCCTAATAATTTTCGTGGGTTTAATTACCCAAAAATGCAAAATGACCAAAATGCCCTCCCGGGGTACTAATTAAGCTTAAAGACTCCCCGAGGTCCAAACTAAATCCACAGGTATATTTTTGTGACTATCTCGACCCTTACGGACACTTTGACGCACTCGAAATGACCATACAGGTGACTTATAATTTATTCACTTTTATTCATCAATATTTAGTCCCGACGCGACACGGGCGCGTCCCGACTCAAATTTCCAAACTTGTCATTTTATTCACTCTTGACATTTTATAAAAATAAATCTCATATATTACTATACTCATCCAGTAACATTCAACAAATAACAAATTTTTAATAATTACTAACTCTCGTCACGCTAGTAAATATTTAAAACAACATTCCGGATTAAAATTAAATTAATTTATCTCAATTAAATTTAATAAATCCCTAAATTTAAAAGCCATAAAAATACGGGGTATTACATTTATTTAAATAATTTGTTTGTAATCTTGCTTAATCCTAATAACTCATGTGACAATCCAGTTAATAGGTATTATTATACGTAAATCCTATTTTGAGAGGTTTTTTCTTAATTAAGTCTGATCGACTAGGCCACCATTAATTAAGTCTTATTTTTAAATTTAGGGATGATTAAGGGGTCATCCTCATTCAGTAATGTGAGTGACTTAAACCCCATCACGTGCGTAAGTTTAACCCTAACCCATCTGTTGATACCAAAATTAATATGCTGATATGGACGAATAATATGAAGACACGTGTCAATCTACTTGGCACAATAGTAACGAGGAAGTTCATTTCCCCGACCAACTCATGTTCTCTCCGAGCAACGAGGATACACCGAGGAACTTCAGCACTCCGAGGTACTCTAGCGCTCCGAGGAACTCCTGAGCAACGAGCAACTAAGGCGGTCCGAGCTACATCTCGGCCGTAGCATTAATTGCCAGATAATCAACAGTTCAATTATTCATTGAATGTTTATCATCTTGACGCACACGCTGCATTAAATGTATTACCATTTCATATGTATATCATTTAATGTATCAACCCTTTCATGTACAGCCTAAGGGCTATAAATACCTTGTATCACCCTCATTCAAAGGGACCGGAATTTCTTGAGAGAATTTGTACTCGAGAATTCCCAAACATTCAGCAATAACATAACAGTGGACGTAGGCCATTCATATAAGGCTGAACCACTTTAAAATCTTTGTCTCATTTTATTTATCTGTGATTGAATAATTAGAGCTATCTAATTTTTTACATCAACAGATTGGCGCCGTCTGTGGGAACGACTTGTTATTATCGTTTTTCACCACAAATCATTCATCATCAATGGCGGATAACCCAGAATCTAGCAATCGAAACGCTGGAAATGCTGAAAATCCTCCAAACCCCTCTGGACCTCCAGATTTGGTCGGGATCATGACAAATCTGGCTCAAGGACAAACCGCCATGCAAGAAACAATGAGGCAACTCATACAAACCCTTCATGGTGGCGCACCTGCACGTTCAAGATAACAAAGTGGCCAGAGGCAAACTTATTTACTTTCTTCACGATCCAGGCGTACCGAGTCACGTCGTAATGAGGAGTCTGATGATTTCTCTTATCAACCTGAGCGAACTTCATCAATAAGGGCTACAGATACTGATCAACATATCACCCTATCTCCAGAAAGACCCAGTGCTTTAGAAAGATGAGTAGGGTGTCTCCTTTCAGTCGATTAGGCCCTAGGAGGAATAGGAGTCCACCTAAGACCATGTCGAGGAGTTTTCGACAACCATCAGATCTAAGAGAAGGATCAGCACAGTCACGACCGGCTGGTCGTCAAGATAGATCTCAAGAAGCTACCTCAGAACGATCAATTGCTCGAACCAATAGGCCCGAGGAAGGAAATGAAGCATGGAAAGGATCTCTCCAACGGTTGGAGGATAAATTGGGAGAAATGGCCAAAGCAAAGAACCCCCTACAACGAACTTTTGTTCGAGGAACACCTTTTGTACAGGTCATTGTGATTTTTCCTACACCGTCAAAGTTCAAAGCACCTGTAGTGACCCCCAAATATGATGGAAAGACAGATCCTGTTCTTCACATAGAGCAATATCAAGCTGCTGCCGACATCTATGTCGTCCCTGACGAGATGAGATGCAGAGCGTTCTCAGGAACTCTTACTGGAGCTGCCCAGATATGGTACAACAATCTTCCTAGGGGTAAGATTTCAACTTTCTTTCAGTTGGCCGAGTTTTTTATTGGCAATTTCTGTTTTGGAGCAAAGCCAGTAAAACGAGTAGCACACTTGTTAAGTGTTAGACAAAATCTGGTGAGAGTACTAGAGATTACATAACTCGTTTCAATAACGAGAAGCTGGAAGTCATAGATTACGAAGAAAAGATAACAATCACCGCCTTGATGAGTGGGTTGTTGCCTAATAAATTATATTACACCTTGGCGAAAAATCCACCTAAAACTATGTCAGAGTTGATGGCAAAAGCGGCCAAAATCATGAATGTCGAGGAAGCTATGGCTGCAAAGAAGAATATGGATAAAGACACCAAGGTGGACGTCGACAAGTCTAAAAATAAAGAGCATAAGGGCAATGGCGGTGACAAACGTTCCAGAAATAATAAATCATCATGGGAAGTCCTGAAGAAATACGACAATTATACTCCTTTGAAAATGGGTATTCATCATGTCTTGGAAGAAATCAAGAACAACGAGGAGGTAAAATGGCCAAAGAAACTGAGGTCAGACCCTGATTCGAGGAGTAAGGATAAATATTGCGAGTTTCATAAAGATCATGGTCACATGACCAAAAATTGCATAGCTCTTCAGAACGAGATTGAAACACTCATCCTAAGAGGAAAGCTAGTAAAATATGTTGATCGGGGAGGTGAAAGAAAAAATAATGACCGAACTAGAGAGAGGTCTAGATCTCCTCGTCGAGCAGAAGAGAAAAAGAAGAAAAACCATGAAGATGATCCAGATGATGACCCCGACCTTCCCAAGAAACCAAGACAGCCAGAACGAGAGGTATTTTCTATACGTTTTGGGTCATTTGATTGTAATGTCATTACAGGAGGAGATGCAGGAGGAGGAGACCTTACTGCAGAAAGAAAGGCTTACCTTGGAGAGGCTCAAGCTTGTTCATATATTCAGCGAATAAATCTGGCCGAGGACGATCGTCCGAGGAAGGTAAACAAAGAGAAGCCGGTCATTGGCTTTTCAAAAAATGACCTAGCAGGTGTTCTTTATCCTCACGACGATCCTCTGGTGATCAAAATGAGGATGAAGGAAGTAGTGATTTCAAGGGTGTTGGTAGACAATGGAAGTTCGGCAGACATCATGTACTATTCATGCTTTGACAGTTTGAATCTGAAATTATCTCAATTGGAACCGTATCACAGACCCCTCCTGGGTTTTGCTGGCGAGAAAGTTTTTCCACTTGGGACGATCAAGTTGGACATATTCATTGGAACTTGGCCTGCTTGTCGAACAGAGAGAATACGCTTCTTTGTGATGGATAAGAATGTGCAGTCAGCCTACAACATCATCATGGGAAGAGTTGGTTTGAAGAAGTTCGAAGCAGTTCCATCTACAGTGCATCAGTGCTTAAAATTCCCAATAAATTTTGGAGTAGGAGTTGTGAAAGGTGATCAGAAAGTAGCTCGGGAATGCTATTATTCGTCTGCCGAGCAAGAGGAACTTGAAGATTCAAGAAAAAAGACTACTACCTACTAGGTGGATGAAGGTACAGAAATTGAAACACTGGATCCTCGAGATGAATCCCAACTTGTAAAAGGACAGGTGGTGGAATCTACAGAAATATTATTCTGGACGACGAGCACCCTGAACGAGTAACCCAGATAGGTTCTATGTTGGGATGCTTCAATAAAATAGGAGTTGATAACTTTCTTGAGAAACAGGAAGAAAACGTTTGCGTGGAGTCATGAAGACATGCCAGGAATAGATCCAAACTTCTTATGTCATGAGCTCAATGTGAATAAGGAGATCAAGCCTGTAAAGCAGAGAAGAAGGGTATTTAGCCCCGAGAAGAATCAGGCTATACAAGAGGAGGTCGAGAAGCTCCAGAAAGCCCAGTTCATTGAAGACGTGAAGTATCCAGACTGGTTGGCAAATGTGGTTATGGTAAAAAAGAAAAACAATAAATGGAGAATGTGTGTTGATTTCACCGATTTTAACAAGGCATGCCCAAAGGATCATTTTCCATTGCCCAGAATTGATCAACTAGTGGATGCTACCTCGGGACATGAGCTGCTCAGCTTTATGGACGCTTATTCAGGCTATAACCAGATCAAGATGAAACCTGAAGACAGGGAGAGTACTTCTTTTATTACCCCTAGGGGTACTTATTATTATAATGTTATACCTTTTGGTTTGAAAAATGCAGGAGCGACATACCAGCGGCTGATGAATAAGGTTTTTGCCGAACAAATCAGTTGCAATATGTAAGTCTATGTCGATGATATGCTGACAAAAAGCAAGAAAGCTGCTGATCATCTAGTTGATTTAAGTCAGACTTTTGTTCAACTGGATAAATACCAGATGAAGCTCAACCCGACGAAGTGCACATTTGGAGTACGAGAAGGAATGTTTCTCGGGTACATTGTCAACCAGCGAGGCATTGAAGCAAATCCATAAAAGATCAAAGCTCTTTTAGGGTTGCGATCTCCAACAACAAAGAAATAAGTGCAAAGTCTTACAGGACGAGTTGCAACGCTCAATAGATTTGTATCTCGAGCAACAGATAGATGCTTACCATTCTTCAAAACACTTCGAAAAACTTTCGAGTGGAATGATGAATGTGAAATAGCCTTTCAAGACTTGAAAAAATATCTGGGAACACCTCCACTGTTGTCAAGGCCAATAACGGGATAGAAGTTGTACTTATACCTGGAAGTATCAGAGCATGCAGTCAGCTCAGCATTGATCAGATTGGAGAATGGAGTCCAGAAACCAATCTATTACACAAGTAAGGCTTTCCGAGGTGCGGAAATCAGGTACCCAAAGCTGGAGAAATTGGAATTGGCATTAATTGAAGCAAGTAGAAGAATGAGGCCATATTTCCAAGCCCATACCATCGTCGTTTATACCGACATGCCACTGAGGCAAGCCCTTCATAAGCCAGAAAAGTCAGGGAGATTGATGTACTGGGCAATAGAGCTCGGTGAATATGATATTGTGTATGAGCCCAGATCGTCATTAAAAGGGCAAGCTGTAGCAGATTTTATAGCAGAGTTTACATATCCTGATACCCCCGAGGAACAAAAATTGCTCGCTGACCAACCTGTGGATGTTACAGGATCAACAGACATAAATCCAGACCAACTCCGCTTGGTAAAAGGGCTTATGGATGTAGAAAGATCATCAACTTCGAGCTCAGACCAGCTCCGTTTGGTAAAAGAGCGAGAAAAGATGGTCGACGAGGAGAGAAATGTGTCAGGGGAGGATGAAAAGAAGAAACAAATATTTTACCGAGGAACTCTGTCAGATAAGAAATTTGAAGACGGGTTGCCCATATGGAGATTATATGTAGATGGCTCATCTTGCACAGCAGGTTGCGGGGCAGGAATTGTTTTGAACACCCTACACGAGATTGACATGGAATATGCTTTGCGATTTCAATTCAAAGCCTCCAATAATGAGGCTGAGTATGAGGCCATGATAGCAGGTCTTAATTTATCAAAGATTATGGAAGCGCAACAAGTGATGGTATTCACTGATTCTCAATTGATTGTGAATCAGATGATGGGAACGTATGCAGTTAAAGGAGAATTAATGGTCAAGTATCATGCCAAGGTAATGGAGTTATTGGCATAATTTGATGCGATTCAGTTGATCAGAATACCCAGAATAGAAAATGTACAAGCAGACGCACTGGCCCGACTAGCATCAGCTACTCGTACCGAGCTACGAAGAACGATACCAATTGAAGTACTGGAAAATCAGAGCATAGATGAAAACTTGATGATGAATATTATTACCCTCGATTTAGGACCATCTTGGATGGATCCCATCAGGGCATATGTGGAAGAAGGTGAATTACCGGAAGATAAGCTCACTGCCAAGAAATTGAAGTATAAAGCTGCTCGGTATGTCTTAACTAATGGTATTTTATATAGACGAGGAATTATGGAAGGTTTGCAGATATGTGTACATCCCTCCGAGGTGAAAGAATTGATTGAAGAAATCCATGAAGGGTCTTGTGGAGCTCATGTAGCAGGTCGAACACTTTTGCAAAGGGTAATGACTCAAGGATACTACTGGCCGACGATGAGGGCTGATTGTATAGTCTATGCTAAGAAATGTGACAAGTGCCAACGTTTTTCCTCCATCCGACGAACTCCACAAGCATTGTTGACACCAATAACTTCCCCTTGGACATTTTCCATATGGGGAATTGATTTGGTTGGACCACTGCCGACCACCCGAGGAAGATTCAAGTACCTCGTCGTTGCAGTGGACTAAGTGGGTAGAAGCTGAGCCACTTATTGATATGACATACGAGAAGGTATACCAGTTCATTTGGAAGAACATCATCTGTAGATATGGTCTCCCTCATGCCTTCATCACAGACCATGGAACCCAATTTGATAACGAGGAATTTGCTGCCTATTGTCATCAGTCGAACATTTTGAAGGTTCATTCAGCACCAGGCCATCCTCAAAGCAATGGACAGACCGAAGTAACGAACAGAACACTGCTAAATGGTTTGAAGAAAAGGCTAAGTGAAGCTAAAGCTAACTGGATTAATGAGCTACAATCAGTATTGTGGGCTTACCGAACAACTCCCCGAGCAGCGACTGGAGAATCACCATATATGCTGGCATTTGGAAGTGAGGCTGTAATACCTGCCGAGTTGGGTCTTCCAACACATAGAGTACTGAATTTCAATTCTCCTGTCAGTGACTTGATGAGAAGATTGGATTTGGATATGCTCGAGGAGGTCAGAGAAGAGGCAGCCATTAGGAATGCTGCTTATCAACAACGAACAGCTCTGTTCTACAACAAAAGGGTGAGGAAATGCGATTTAAAAGAAGGAGGTTATGTGCTAAAGAAGGTCATTCAGAAGCAAAATAAATTGGAGGCAAACTGGCATGGACCTTACCGAGTTACAGAAGTTGTTCGACCAGGAACTTACCGAATAGAAACTCTAGAAGGAGAAGAATTCAAGAATGCTTGGAATGCTGAACACCTTCGTAAGTATTATCAATGATGTAAAATGTACAACGGTTCCATCAATATGAATACAACGATGATGTTTTCACCATTTTTCTCTCCTTTGTTTGAAAGTTTTTGGGGGAATACTAGTGTTGTACACTACGCTGCTCGACAGCAAAAAGAAGACGATAGTTCAGACCCACGACCAACTCCGGTTGGTAAAAGGGCGAGAACAAATTATATACTCCTTTGGTTAGGAGGCGTACACTTGCGTGATCAACTTCGGTTGGTAAAAGAGCTTGTGGACAAGATATTTGAAAGAACCTGATAGTTCGAGCGTGATCAACTTCGGTTGGTAAAATAGCGAGAACAAATTATACTCCTTTGGTTAGGAGGCGTACACTTGCGTGATCAACTTCGGTTGGTAAAAGAGCTTGTGGACATGATAGTTCGAAAGAACCTAATAGTTCGAGCGTGATCAACTTCGGTTGGTAAAATAGAGAGAACAAATTATACTCCTTTGGTTAGGAGGCGTACACTTGCGTGATAAACTTCGATTGGTAAAAGAGATTGTGGACAAGATAGTTCAAAAGAACCCGATAGTTCAAACTCATGATCTACTCCGGTTGGTAAGAGGGCAAGAGCAACATTCTTAAAAATGCCAATTTTGGCTGGTTAAGAAACAAAATATGCCAATTTATGTTGGTCGAAAAGTAAAATCATTCCAGAAAATACAAGAATTCCAAACTGAACCAAGTATAGTTGGTCGGTGATCAAAACTGTAATTGGTCGACGAGGATAAATTATCAACCTTGGTTGGTCGGACACATTTTATGAAAAAAATTTACCAGGTATGGCTGATTGGAGATAAAAACCCATCAACTGTAGTTGGTCGACAAACACAATTTAACAACCTTGGTTGGTTGGAAACATTTTAAACATTTTATACTCATTACTTTATTATTAAGTGATTGAGCAACATTGATACTTGTAATTTTCATTACTAAGTTGGTTGATGAACAACACCATATTGTTATCTTTTTAACAGATACATATGCACAAATGTAAAAATGTTTGATAAACACAAAATAATAGCAATACAGATTTGCAAACAGAAAATGAAAGTCTTTCATTAAAATCAAAATAAATTACAAGCTACATATATGTGCTAATTGGTACATTGAAAAACCTATTCTATTGGTTTCTTTCCTTTAGCTTTTGAAACAGGCTCCTCGCCAGCAGGAGGATCCTCCAGGCAAAGAGGAGAATTAATGAAATTAACATCTCTGAGCATTCTGACGTTCATCACAGAAGGTGTATCCAAGAGATGCTCGGGACGAGATAATTCAATCTGAGAATGAAGACTACAGTCACCAAGGTATTTTGAAATTAAGCTACGAGGAATGGCACGAGCTGGGATCCATTCCATGTCTAGTTTATAAGGCGGTACAGGCAAGTCTAGTAGCCCAGGAGCATGATAATCCCATAAAAAATGGCCCTGCTCTAGCTTTAACACACCCAGGGGGTTCAACCATCCCTATTTATAACCTTCATTATTGGCATTTTCAAGGAGAGCATCCAAGTGACAAAGGTCTTCATTGTAGCCTGCCATCCAAAACTCATGAGGTTGTTTGTGTAATTGGAAAGTTATTCTCTCTAGTTGCTCGTGAAGGCTCCTGGCAAAAACATCTTTATTATTCAAAGCAGACTTCATCGCAGTAAGTTGATCTTCCAAAGATAGGTTTTTCTGGACATTTCAGACAAAGCCCGATCTTTGGCGTTCAGTTGGTACGCTTGGGTTTCCAATGTTGACAGAGTACGATATTCTTCAACATTACGGCTGAGAACTCTTGATCGACTCCGAGCAGGTGGAGAATTTTTCTCCTCGACAACATTTTGAACAACTCTTCCTCGACCACGAGACCCTCTTCCTCGTCCCCGAGCATTAGTAGAGATACCAGACCTTCTCAGAGTATCCAATTCTTGCCTTAATTTGGCGTTTTCAACCTCTTAGAATGAGAATCCTTCATCAGTGGCCGGTACCAAGGCAGTAGAGGATGAAGCTGCAGACTCATATTGTGACAACTTCTTCTGCAAATTATTGTTCTCATGTTCCAGCAGCTCGGCGATCTGTCTGCAGGCCTCAACTTCACCTTTTAGGGTTCTCTCCCTAACATCTTACCCAGCGATGATCTTTTTGTGACCTGTCTCAGAGGAAAGCTGTTGATACCTATTCTCATATTCCTTGTGCAACAAGGCAGTTGATTCATTGCGCTGATCCTAAAGATCTTCTAAGGTACAATGAAGCTCCTCGATCAATTCATAGTAGGCCACATTATTGGCCACAGCTCGGTCGAGTAAAGCTTTCAAGTACCGATAAGCCTCAATTGCCTGTTCTGAAGCATTATGGCCAAGGATGTCAGCAATTTCTGATACACTTAGCTTTGTGTGACCAGCCTTATAGTATTCGTGACATTGCTGCATCAGTTTTGTATCATTGGCAGATAGCAATTCCATCCTGGCCATAAAATAATGAAGAGGAGACAACAGTCAATAAAAACAAATCATCAACAACAGAGAAGAACAAAGATGTATTTTATTAGATCATAAAAAGATTACATTGTTTGATTACAAATGATAATGAAAGATAGAAATGATACCGAACAACTTCACACCTTTTCCTTGTCTCCCAAGACTTTCTCGGGAGGCTAGGATGAGGCGCTTGGTTGCTCGGTGGTAACAGCAGCTTGATCAGCAGGAGTTGAAATTTTCTTAGGAGGAGGAAGCATGGAAGAAATGTCCTCGTTGGCAGAAGGTAGAGAGGCGGGGACTTGATCACCCATGGCCATGGAAGATTCATCAGAGATGGCCTCATCCTCTTCTTCTTCTACAATTGGTGGGGGAGGACCAGGGAGGTGTAGCTGAAATAGCTCAGAGTCGTCTTTGATCTTCAATTCCTGCAGGGCAGCTACCCAGCCATCTCGGAAGTATTGCAACTTCCCGTATTGTACTTGGGATGTCATCGCAGCAATCCCTTTGTCCCATCCTTTATCCCAGCCAGCGCTGAAGGATTTTTTAACCGCGAGCTTTCTTTTCAGCTTCTCCGAGGAGAGCTTCTCGGATAGAAGATCCTCGGCAGTCATTAACTTCGCCTCCAATTCTTCTTTTTGGCGCTTGACATCTCGTAGGACGGACAACTCTTCCTCTGCCTTTTTCAGCTTATCTTCAAGCTCTCCAAAGTTCTTGAGCTTGTCGTCATATTTTTTATGCTCAACCTCTAAACTTTTCACCTTATTCTCCAAACTCTTGGAGATCTCAGCCAACTTCACTTTCTCAGCTTCAACTATAGACAACTTTTTCCCCCAGTCAGCTTTGTCCTCACTATACTGCTGACGAGAATCCTTCAAGGATTGGGTCAAACCCAGCAGAGCATCCTCTACCCCCGATGAGGAGCTGGAAGCTTTAATTGCTTCATCTTTCTTCACGATGTTGTTAAAACAATTCACCAGCTAAACAAAGGAAAAAGTGACAGGTCAGTACAAAAATACAAGTATTCAAAGAAAGAAAGGAAATTCAGAGTGTGAGAAATTTACTGAAGCAAGGTGGCGGGTAGCTAGGGATGTCAGCATATCCCTAGATATCTTTTCATCAATTCCTTGGACCTAGGGTATGATCCAAGTTTTTATCGAGCTCATGGCAGAGCTCGGAGGAATGATGGTTTGAACACCAACACCACCAGCTTGTAGAGAGGAGATGGTTTCAGCCAGATTGACAGTTTCAGCCAAAGTGACCGAGGACGATTTCCTCAATCTCCTCAAAGGGACTTCAGCAGTTTCAACCAAGGAAGAGCTCTTGGTCGGAGAGACAGCAGTCATCTCCACAGGAGCAACCTTCTTGCTCGGAGCCACTGGGGGCTTCTCGGTAGCTCTGGAAGGCGCAACATCCACCTTCTTAGTCCCCTCTGGGACATCAATTTTGCTTTTCTTGGCCTCAGCAGCAGAAGTAGTGTCGTCAAATAGAGCAGGAGGAGCTCTTTTCCTGCCCATTCGCTGATTTAAAAGGGATGTGAGAATCTGAAGAAGAATCCTCTAGAGTTGAGGCTGGCTCAACAGATCTAATCACATGACGAGCAGTATAAGAAGTCGTATAACTCCTATACTGCAGCAAATATGATGCAGACCTGATGTGCTCGTCTGCAACGTTCTTATGCAAACCCCAGATAAGTTTCAGATGCTTAATATTAACCTCTGATTCTTTTGGAGTTTTTCTTTTATTATCAACTGCAAATAAATACATAATGAAATATCAGTCATACATTTTGTCAAATATGATAAAAGCATAATTTCATAAGTAAAGGAAAATGAGAATAAACCTATCCCATTGCCATATGGGGGGCATTTAGGACCCTGGTATATTGCATCTCCAACCAAGGGGGCATATTGCCAATTTTTAATAACCACCCCATGTTCAAAATAATCTCTATTTGCATCAGGGAGGTTAACTACAAGAGCCCTATTTAAAAACCTAGTTTTTAAATAATAAACATTATCTAAAATAGCCCATCTATAGCAATACATAATCTCAGGAATCCCTATACGAGTTCCATGAGTTAGATTTAATTTATACACCCCATTAATTATTCTCCACGAATTGGGGGCTATTTTTGCAGGAACAACGTCAAAGTACTGACAGAACTCTAAGCATAAGGGGTTTGGCGGAAAAGAAAATCCACATTCAGCAATGAATAGACTGGGAAACCAATGTCCCTCAGCCAATCGAAAATAATCTAAAGGCTCAGAAAGAACCTCCAGAGTTACCCAGGAAGGAATGGAAAAATCGGAACGAAATTTCTCAACAGACTCCACAATATAAACCATAGTGAATAAAAGAAATACAGAAGAAAAGAAGAGAATCTTACAGGAAAAAGGAAGAGCTAACAACTAGCGAAGGAAAAGATGAACGCACAAGGGAGAGAGAGAACAGAAAACTTGAATGCAAAAAATTGGAAAAGGTAGAAGACGGTATGGTTACCTAAGAAGTTTAAATACTTTACCTTGGGAAGCTACGAAGGAAATGATTACACAAAAGAAACTAATACGCCACCGGTGGCTAAAAGGACAAAAATGCACGAAGATCGAAGCACTCATAAAAATTCGAAAAAGGCGGATTCTGTGAATTTGAAAGAAATTCAAATATGAAGAAAAGGCTCCTAAAACCCAGGAAAGTCATTTAATATCGCCATATACCGAGAAAGAATGTTCCATAATCCTCAAAGTTTGAAATATGAAACATTGGGGGCTTCTGTTGATACCAAAATTAATATGCTGATATGGACGAATAATATGAAGACACGTGTCAATCTACTTGGCACAATAGTAACGAGGAAGTTCATTTCCCCGACCAACTCATGTTCTCTCTGAGCAACGAGGATACACCGAGGAACTTCAGCACTCCGAGGTACTCTAGCGCTCCGAGGAACTCCTGAGCAACGAGAAACTAAGGCGGTCCGAGCTGCATCTCGGCCGTAACATTAATTTCCAGATAATCAACAGTTCAATTATTCATTGAATGTTTATCATCTTGACGCACACACTGCATTAAATGTATTACCATTTCATATGTATATCATTTAATGTATCAACCCTTTCATGTACAGCCTAAGGGATATAAATACCTTGTATCACCCTCATTCAAAGGGACCGGAATTTCTTGAGAGAATTTGTACTCGAGAATTCCCAAACATTCAGCAATAACATAGCAGTGGACGTAGGCCATTCATATAAGGCTGAACCACTTTAAAATCTTTGTCTCATTTTATTTATCTGTGATTGAATAATTGTAAGGACAATTTGTCCATCTTTATGTATATGTTATGTCATACGCCGTTACAAGATTGTTGGTTGAAAAGATCACATCGTCATCAACAAAATCCGAAGATCAAAAGAAGAAAGAATTTGGGAATCAGACCTGGCCGGACCGATCCGGTCCAGAAAAAGAACCGATCCGGTTTACCGGACCGATCCGACCATCTACCGGACCGATCCGTTTTGTCAGACTCCAGTAGCCACCGGATCCATAGCGAACCGATGAAGGCAAAAGTCCCGGACCGATCCGATGCTAACCAGACCGATCCGGTTTCAGAAAAAGAACCGATCCGACTTACCCGGACCGATCCGCCTAATCGACCGGACCGATCCGGCGAGGATAATCACTGCCAGATCGTGTAGCCGATTTTGAAGGGTTTCGATCCCTTATTTAAACCACGATCAGCAGTTGGTTTTCTTAAGACTTATACACGATTTTCAGAGCATATCAACCCAAAAGTCTTCACCTATTGAGTCCTATGATTCTAGGTTTTTAGATTCACGCATCTTCCGTATCTTTGTGAATCAAATTTGGTAACCCAAAGAACACCATTGATGTTGTTCAACCCTTTATGAAGTGGACCGTTTCTTCCTCTTCATTGCAGCCCTACTGGACAGGGATAGTTCCAGCCGCAAGCCCTTCTGGAAAGGGATTTTCTTCCAGCCGCGACTACAGAATCCGATACCCGAGGGTAATTCTTAGTCAATCTGTATTTCATTGTAATCCGATTGTAAACCGTATTTTACAAATTATAGTGATATACAAATGGTTTTGCCCCTGTGGGGGATTTTTCCTTAAACTTTGTGTGTTGAATATCTTGTGCATGATTTCATATTGTTTCAATCACACCTAGTTGCATGCTTAGGGTTAATTTGGGTTAAAATTGGTGTTTATTATATTATTTCTTATTTGAACGCAAGCGCCAACTCTTTCAAATTGGCATCAGAGCAGGTTACGCCATTCTATTGCGTATTCCTTACTTTCGCAAAATTTTTTCTAAAAGATATCAATTTCTGAAATAAATTGATTTTTGAAAAGAGCGTGTTCAAATGGAGAAGTCATATTATAAAATGCCTATTTTTGACGGGTCAAATTATGCTTATTGGAAAGCCCGTATGAGGTCGGCTTTAAAAGCCATTGATGAACGTGTCTGGATTTTGGTTGAACGAGGGTGGACTCCTCCAACCGTGACTGTTGATAATGTGACCAACTTGAAACCTGACATCACTTGGACTGATGATGAATTTAAATGGTCGTCTTTTAACTCTAAGGGTCTAAGTGCTATTTCTGGGTCTGTCACTCCTGATGAGTTCAAACGCATTATGACGTGCACCACGTCAAAAGAAGCATGGGATATTTTGCAACTTACCCATGAAGGAACAAATGCTGTTAAAGAGTCAAAATTGCAAAATTTAACAACTCAATTTGAAACCATCACCATGCATGAAAATGAATGTTTTGATGAATTTTATGCTAGGCTTTCTGACATTGTTAATACTAGCTATAATCTTGGTGAACATATTCCAAATGCTAGAGTTGTTAAAAAGATTCTTCGTTCCCTTCCTAAGCGTTTTATACCTAAAGTCACTGTGCTGAATTCCTTGGGTAATTTAAATACTCTAAAATTGGAAGAACTGGTAGGAGATTTACAAACTTATGAAATAGACATGTTTCCTAAATCTGCCAAGCCAAAAGATAAGGGGATTGCCCTTAAAGCCCAAGAGAGAAAAAGTGAGGGGTCGGCAAGAAAGAGAGTCGAGTCGTCTAGAAAGATAGAAACTTCTGATTCTGATTGTGAGTTTGACCTAGATGATTTGGCACTTTTTGCTAAAAACTTCAAGAAAATTCTGAAATTTAAGAAAAATGGGAATTTCAAAGATAAAAAGAATTCTCAGAAAAATAAGTTTGAAAAGAAAGACTTTAAAGAACCCCCTAAAGACAATGAGAGGTGTTTTGAGTGCGACGGTAAGGGACACAGAGCGTTTGAGTGTGCCACTCGTCTGAATAGGGAAAAGGGTAAAGCTGTCCTAAACGCTACCCTTAGTGACGACAGTGAGGTCGAGTCGGTGGACTCGGGCGATGAGTCACCGCATGAGCGTAACTTCACCGCGTTCATGGCTAGTCATGTGAGTACTCCTAGTGCATCTTACGACGATGAGGATGCTACTTCACAGGGACACCTCGACAGCGAGAGCGAAGAGAGTGAGGGAGAGGAGGAAGGTAGTGAGGACGAGAGTAGCCTTCAACGCGCCTACGCCGAGTTATATGATGAGTCTTTCAAAACTAAAAAACGTAATAAGGCGTTAGTTCTTAGGATCACCGCGTTAGAAGAAGAGTTAGGAAAGATGAGAGAGAGAGAGTCCTCCACCTGCACCGCCATGAGAGAGAGAGAGTCTGCCTGGGTTAGTACAGAGAATTTGCTTAAAGAGAGAGAGAGCAGTTTTGAGAAAGAGAAAGCGGACTTGACTAAACAAGTGGCTAGTCTTACGAGTGAGCTCCATTCCTCCCTGGAGACTCGAAAGAAACTTGAATCCCTTGTTGCTCAGCTTACTCATGACGTTGAGAGAGCTAGGAAAGTCAAGGTACAAATCGAGGACAGATCTGGGAAGATGGGAAAGATGCTCCTCGGTCCCGCTTTAGGTTTTGGTGACCGGCAAGGAATAGGTTTTGATGGTGCCTCCACGTCCCAAATTGCACCCGGACCAATTCCTGAGTTTATTACGACTCCTTATGGCCGTCATAAAAAACCAAGAAGGAGAGTTCGACCAAGAAAAGCAAACCAAGGTTCTCCTAATATTGTGCCTTTTTGCTCCCATTGCAAAAGAAATGGACACCTTTGGGTTGATTGCTATAAGTTGGGTCGGACACGACGTACGGTTGCTCCACCACTTCAGACTGATGAGTTTGCCAGTCTGAGAGAGCGTGTTGAGTTTCTAGCCGCCACATCACAGAGCTTGATGGAGGAATTCCGACGGATGACCTTACCATCAATGAATGCGCCCCGCATTCCGGCTAAAACCAACAATAACAAGGGAATACTAAAAGGTACCTTCTCTTGGGTTCCTAAGAAAGAGAAAAAGGCCCTTGTTGTCCATGTCGCTCTCAAAGCCCATAATACCTCACAGTGGTATTTTGACAGTGGTTGCTCCAGACATATGACAGGTGATACCTCATATTTTACCCATCTTGAGGATTATAATGATGGGAGAGTCACCTTTGGAGATGGTAGCAAATCTAGCATAGTAGGAAGAGGTACAGTAGAGTTACCAGGATTTCCAAAGCTAGAGAACGTGTTGTACGTCAAAGGTTTGAAAGCAAACCTTATTAGCATCAGCCAGCTGTGCGACGAAGACTTTCCAGTGAAGTTTGACCGGAAAACTTGTAAGGTCTATGATCAAGCCGGTAAACTATTAGTGCAAGGGGTGAGGACAGAAGATAACTGTTATGGGACTGAGCCTAAATCCTCACTTGTCTGCAACAGCGCCACGATCACTCATATGGATCTGTGGCACCAACGTCTAGGTCACATGAACGTTAGAGACTTATCTCGTTTAGTCAAAAAGGACCTAGTACGTGGCTTACCATCACTTGGAAAGCCAACTTCCACGATCTGTGGACCCTGTCAGTTGGGAAAGCAAATCCGTAGCCCACATAGGAAGTTGAATTCCATTACCACCTCACGTGCTCTTGAGTTAATTCACATGGATCTTATGGGTCCTACTCGCACAGAGAGTCTAGGTGGTAAGAGATACATTCTCGTGATGGTGGACGATTTCTCTAGATACTCTATTGTCGGTTTTCTAAGAGAGAAATCAGATGCTGTTGAATTCCTAACGACCAAGTGCCGTGTCCTGCAAAATCAACACGGGGTCACTATTAACAGAATACGTAGTGACAACGGCACTGAATTTAAGGAAGCAAAGGTGGATTTGTACTGTGATAGCCTTGGGATCAAACATGAGTTCTCTGCTGTGAGAACTCCTCAGCAAAATGGGATTGTTGAGAGGAAAAATAGAACGATCCAAGAGATGGCTAGATCTATGCTTCTAGGTCGTAAAGTTTCTAGGAGATTTTGGGCAGAGGCAGTGTCTACTGCATGCCACACGGTGAATAGGGTCTATCTACATCCACACACACTTAAGACGCCTTATGAATTGTGGACAGGCAAGAAACCCAACCTAGCATATTTCCGTGTTTTTGGGAGTAAATGCTACATCCTATGGGATAGAGAGCAATTAGGAAAGTTCGACTCCCGGAGCGACGAGGGAATACTGCTAGGATATTCATCGGACAGTAGAGCGTACCGGGTTTTTAACCTGAAGAGCTCTAAGGTTATGGAATCAATAAACGTCACTGTGCAAGATGACGAACCTCCGACGATTATTGATCCCAACCTTCAGTGTGAGGATGAGGACTGTTCTGACAGTGATTTACCTGTTCCTCTCTCACACTCTGTGGACCCTACTCCTGTGTTAGGGGACACACCTGCTTGGGTTCGCAAGAGTCATGACCCCTCTGCCATTGTTGGTGATCCCACTCTAGGGGTCAAGACTCGTGCTCAGCTAGAGAACGTTGTTAGCCATCTTTGCTACACGTCCAAAGTCGAGCCCAAGAATCACAAGGAAGCACTCAAAGATGAACACTGGATATCTGCTATGCAGGATGAGTTGCTTCAGTTTAAGAAGAACAATGTCTGGGAACTTGTCCCCCGACCTAGTGATACTAATGTTATTGGTACCCGGTGGATTTTCAAGAATAAAATGGATGAAAATGGTACCATAATCAGAAATAAGGCTAGGTTGGTCGCTCAAGGCTACACACAGATAGAGGGTGTAGACTTTGGAGAGACATTTGCTCCTGTTGCGAGGCTTGAGTCCGTCCGCTTACTACTCGCCATCGCATGTCATCTGCACTTCAAGGTATATCAGATGGATGTCAAGAGTGCCTTTCTGAATGGCATTCTACAGGAAGAGGTTTATGTGGAACAACCAAAAGGGTTTGAAGACCCTAAGCACCCTGAACACGTCTACTATCTGAGGAAAGCCTTGTATGGTTTGAAGCAAGCACCCCGTGCTTGGTACGAGAGGCTTACTTCCTATCTCTTAGCCCGTGGCTTCAAGAGAGGGGGAGTTGATATGACGTTGTTCGTCAGGAGAGATGACGGTGCTATTTTGGTTGCCCAAGTCTATGTGGACGACATAGTCTTTGGATCCACATGCTCCCAGCATGCTCACCACTTTGAGGAGGAGATGAAAAGTGAGTTTGAGATGAGCATGGTAGGTGAGCTTACATTCTTCCTTGGTCTCCAGGTTCGTCAGCTAGAGGATGGGATGTTCATCTCCCAATCCAAGTATGCTAGAGACCTAGTAAAGAAATTTGGTTTAGACTCCGCTAAGCATGCTCGTACACCTATGAGTACCACTACCAAGCTTAGTAAGGACACTTCAGGCAAGGACGTAGAGCAAACCTTGTATCGGAGTATGATAGGCAGTCTTCTCTACTTGACTGCTAGTCGTCCCGACATTGCCTTTAGTGTTGGAGTCTGTGCGCGTTATCAGGCGTCTCCCAAAGAGTCACACTTACTCGCTCTAAAACGTATTATCAAATACGTGAGTGGGACTCTCTCATACGGTATTTGGTATTCCTTTGATACCGATGACCGTTTGTCCGCCTATTCGGATGCCGATTGGGCTGGGGACGTAGATGGTTGTAGGAGCACTTCTGGTGGGTGTTTCTACTTTGGTTCTGCTCTTGTCTCTTGGTTGAGCAAGAAGCAAAACTCCATCTCTTTGTCCACTGCGGAGGCTGAGTACATCGCCGCCGGGAGTTGTTGCACGCAACTCATGTGGATGAAGCAAATGTTGGAGGATTATGGGATTTCACAGGACACCATGACCATTTCCTGTGATAACACGAGCGCGATACACATATCCCGCAATCCTGTCCAACATTCGCGCACAAAGCACATCAGGTTACGCGAGCACTTTATACGTCAGTTAGTTGAAGAGAAAGTCGTAACCCTGAGTTTTGTTCCTACCGACCGTCAGTTAGCCGATATTTTCACGAAACCTTTAGATGCCCTTAGATTTGAGAGTCTTAGGAAGTCTTTGGGGATTTGCACTGTTGACTGAGGGGTTGGTCTATGTCTAGAATAGGATGCTTCTTCATGGTCATATCACATGCTTCCTATTGCTAGTCTGTTTATATGTACCATAGCTTTGTTGTACAGCTTTTATGTATTTGTTTCTTATTCTTAGAAAAATACAAAAAAAAAAAAAAAAAAAAAAAAAAAAAAATTTTGAAAAATTTTGAGAAAAGCACAAAAAGATTTTATTTTGATAAAATTCTTTGAAAAAATTCAAAAAGAGATTTGCCTTTTATGGATGAGCATTTAAGATAGCCAAGTCACAACTTCATTCCATATATCCATGTGACTGTTTGATAGAGATTTGAGAGGCTACATCATTTCATCCATGTGCTTAACATTGATTGGAGTCCTTGAGATGTAATTAGTGATATTTCCTACATGCTTGACTCCTATATCCTTTCTTGCACACATGCACGGCTATATTTGATTGTTGCACTTGTCAATCTCATGTTGGCTTGAGTGTTTCCATCTCAATCCTGTCTATACAATGTATAAAATGCGATAAAACTTGACAAGATTGGATTGCATGTAAAAACCATTTGGTGAGACTGTGCGCATATTTTCATAACGGGGAGGGGCTGTGAAAGTTGATTCTTATCCTTTGCGCAAAAGCCACCGTTAAAAAGGACCTAAAAAATGGAGGAATTGTAATATCCGAGGTCCTAAGAGGTTAAAAGAGCCCGAAAAAATTGAAAGGCAATAAAAAGCAATACATGCCAAATATGGGCCATTTAGGTTTTCACCACCAATTCTCCAAAGTTTGAGAATTTAGTATACCTCTATTCATAATATAAATCTGAGGGAGTTTGGTTGGAGATTGAAAAACGGGTTTGCACTTCCTTGAAAGTCCTGAAAAAGCATAAATCATTTTGGACGTTATTGGTGTAGAAATCACTTTGAGCTTTGATTTGATGATTTGATTGAGTCAATATCTTATACTGTCACTCGTTTACACCAAAGGAAGCATTTGAGTTCATTCGTTAGGAATATCCAATATTCATCGTGCACATATGTCATGTTTGTATGCTTTGATTTTCCTATCGAATTTTGATCACACCCATTCTTTTACGCTATCACCGACTTGGTTGTTTTATGTTCATTCATGGTGTGATTTTATGCCTTGTAACATCCCGGTACTTGATTGCTTGATTTATTTCTCTCATTTGTCTATTTAGGGACATCATAAAAAGGGGGAGAATGAATTATCTGATTATGGGGGAGTTTTTGAAATTCTGAAAATATCATCTTACATATATATGCTTATGTTTATCTCATTTCAAAACTCGATACGTCACTTGGTATTTTGCTTTATCTCATGTGTGTAGGCACTATCTTGATGATCTCTGAATTGCACACCCTGATGAGAAAAGCTTTGAGATTCCTGAAGAATTGAAGAACAAACGATGCAGTCTTATTCACTTGTACTCTTTCAGTTTTGGGTTCATGGAAGGGTAGATTTGTATAGGAAATTTCATATTTGATAATTCGGATTTTTTATGTTTGTTCCGGCATAGACATAGGGGGAGATTTGTAAGGACAATTTGTCCATCTTTATGTATATGTTATGTCATACGCCGTTACAAGATTGTTGGTTGAAAAGATCACATCGTCATCAACAAAATCCGAAGATCAAAAGAAGAAAGAATTTGGGAATCAGACCTGGCCGGACCGATCCGGTCCAGAAAAAGAACCGATCCGGTTTACCGGACCGATCCGACCATCTACCGGACCGATCCGTTTTGTCAGACTCCAGTAGCCACCGGATCCATAGCGAACCGATGAAGGCAAAAGTCCCGGACCGATCCGATGCCAACCAGACCGATCCGGTTTCAGAAAAAGAACCGATCCGACTTACCCGGACCGATCCGCCTAATCGACCGGACCGATCCGGCGAGGATAATCACTGCCAGATCGTGCAGCCGATTTTGAAGGGTTTCGATCCCTTATTTAAACCACGATCAGCAGTTGGTTTTCTTAAGACTTATACACGATTTTCAGAGCATATCAACCCAAAAGTCTTCACCTATTGAGTCCTATGATTCTAGGTTTTTAGATTCACACATCTTCCGTATCTTTGTGAATCAAATTTGGTAACCCAAAGAACACCATTGATGTTGTTCAACCCTTTGTGAAGTGGACCGTTTCTTCCTCTTCATTGCAGCCCTACTGGACAGGGATAGTTCCAGCCGCAAGCCCTTCTGGAAAGGGATTTTCTTCCAGCCGCGACTACAGAATCCGATACCCGAGGGTAATTCTTAGTCAATCTGTATTTCATTGTAATCCGATTGTAAACCGTATTTTACAAATTATAGTGATATACAAATGGTTTTGCCCCTGTGGGGGATTTTTCCTTAAACTTTGTGTGTTGAATATCTTGTGCATGATTTCATATTGTTTCAATCACACCTAGTTGCATGCTTAGGGTTAATTTGGGTTAAAATTGGTGTTTATTATATTATTTCTTATTTGAACGCAAGCGCCAACTCTTTCAATAATTAGAGCTATCTAATTTTTTACATCAACACCATCTTTTTTTTATTGTTGCAGAAGGTCCTTTTTATCATTACGGTGGCTACGATTTGAAATTTGTTTACTGTTTTGCCCCCTTCAACCTTCGAATCACAACCGTTTTGGTAGTTTTTGTGTGATCGATGTGTTATCTTCGAAATCGAAGATAATTGAAGCAATTGAATATCGATTTTTATAAATTAAAGCTACATTCGCTGTCAGTTTATGACAATTGATTCAGGGTATCGAGTATTTGTATGATTAATTTGTTATCTTTGAAATCGAAGTTAATTGAATTGAATCCACATTGTCTGTCGGTTTTTAATAATTGAAGCAATTCAAAGTCATTTTTTACAAATTGAAGGCAGGTCGTGTTTCAGTTTGTAATAATTGATTCAATGTTATGCAAATATATGTCAATTTTATGGTTTTATTCATTTTGATTGTATATTAAGGTTACTGAGACATAATTTGATTTTTTTTAAAATGACTATGTTTTTCATTTTTTTTATTTGCAATTGTATACTTGATTTGATATATTTGTTCGCAAGCCCTAATTTCATGTACTTAGCTTAAAAAGTACTGATTAGATATATGTATGATGTAATTGTCTTGAGTTTTTTGTTCTATTATTTTTGTAAATTGTATATTGAAACTTTTTAGCAAATGGCTATATTATTTTGTGATTGAATTTGTAGGTGACAGAGAAATTTGAGCTTCTTATATTGATGGTTAGTATAAATATCAGTTGTTTCATCTATTCATATTTATTTGCCAGTAAGATTTGTGTAATGTGTTGAATTTATCTGATTTAAATTATATGCCATATGAAATCATTATGAGATAGCACAACGAATCTATTGGAAAGTCCACAAAGGAGGAGATTTTAGTTTTCTTTTTATTAACACCTTTTGCAGTCTGCATGCAAAAGTTATTAAATCTAAATTAAAACAGATTTATTTTGTAGTCCATATATGATGATATACTCTTCTTACTGTTTTATAGGTGTTATGAATTTTCTCGTATTTTTTATATTCAAATATGAAGAGAAAAGTTATTTCATGAAGTGTGGGAGGAATATAAGATTTAATGATTTGATTTATCATATATAAAAAAAATGGAAGGAGTTATCTTTTTACATTGTTGGTTTGTGTTGTAATCTTCCCAGGCATTCATTTTGTGCATTGGATGGTGACTAGGATTGATTTTTTATTATGGGCCTCATTCAAGCCGAAGTATTTATGTTTTTGTGTCAAGTAAGATAATGGTTAATGGGCATGATCAATTGTTGAGTGGCAGTGGTCGTGGTGTTCAACCGTTTGTGGAGAATGAGACTAATTATGAAGTCAGTTGGGTACGTTCTTCTTCCAAACATTGAGAGAAGGTTTTGATGTCTGTTGGTTGGTTGAAATGTTTGTGTCATGTTGGTAAAAGTTTTAAAGGAGGTGTTAGTGAATTTCAGAGAGTTTTGTGTATGTTTTTTATTGATATTAGATTTAAGTTTTGTTATGTAAAGAATTACAATATTAGGATAACGGCTGAATGTTTTTACAAGGGAGGTACTAAGTATGCATGGTATGTTCACGGTCAAGTAGAAAAGGGTAATTGGTTTTATTATGTAAGGAATCTAATAAATGAACATACGTGTGTCTCTACATACAAGACAACGAAACATCTAAGGATTAGTTCGGACCTTATATCATCTTTTATTATTGAGGAGATTAAAAAACCGCCCCATACATGCCTCGTGGATATCAATTACCATGTGAAAAACAACTATGGATTGATTATCAATTATCATCTTGCATGGTGGGCTATTGGGAGAGCTAAGAAACAAATATATGGGGATCAATCTTTATCATTTGATAAGCTTCGATGGTATAGGGAAGCTTTATTGAGTTCTAATCCGGGTAGCATGTTTAAGATTGATTATAATGATGATTCAGGACGGTTTAAAAATTTATATGTGTCATTCCATGTATGCATTGAAGGATTTATGTTTTGTCGTCCTCTATTGTTTCTTGAATGCACATTTCTGAAATCTCGATATAAAGGAATTCTTCTTGCGATTACAAGAAAGAAGGGAAATCAAGGTATACACTATTTTGTTTTGTTCATAGTAAGTTTATCGATTTTAGTTTATGTTCTTGTTTAATATAATTTTTGTAATTTTTTTAGTTCCATAATGTTTCAATTGGCATTTTCTATTATTAAATCTGAAACAAAGGAAAATTGGGAATGGTTTTTGGAGAAGTTATAACTTGTTACTTTTTCCCGTGTTATTTACTTTCTATCAGATAGGAATAAAGGACTTCTAAGGTTAGTTTCGAAAGTTTTTTTGAATTCTTTCCACTTCTATTGTGTGCAATATTTTAAGAACAACATTAGAGACCATTTTTCTGACTCACTTTCAAAGCCTGTGAGGGACAAACTTGTGAACATGTTTCGAAATTGTGCATATGAATCAAATTAATTCAAATTTCACCCAAAATTATGTTTGTTGCTTACGGAAGGATTCGATTCAATTCGGAAGTTCTTGTAGGCTTTGAGGATGGAAAATTTGACGAGTTTGTATTTTGAAGGTCAGAAATATGGTGAAATGTATTTGAATGTTGCAGATTCTTTTAATTCATGGATCCGTGAAGCTCGTCAATTACCGATAATGGAGTTAGTTGATTATATTAGAGGCCAGATTATAAAGATGATGGCTTAGCGTAGGGAGATGGATAATCGATGGAATGGATGTTTATATGCTGAAACTGACAATTGAATTGCTAATTTATTAAGAAAAGATATGAGTTATAGAGTTAGTAAAGCATCTGAATTTGTGTTTGAGGTTCATTCGAAGGAGAGTGTTATGGTTGATCTCTTGAAAATTACTTCTTCCTATTATGAATATCAAGTCAATGGGTTTATGTGTGCTCATAATGTTGTTGCTATTAAAAAGTCAGAGAAGGATTTGAATATGTTCATTGATAATGTAATACCCCGTATTTTCGAAGATTTAAATAATTATGTGAGTTATTATTATTATGGGATTAATTAAAGTAAAATGTGAGAATTAATTATTAATTCGGATTAAATTTGAATATTTACTAGCGTGACAAGAAGTTAGTAATTATTAATATAACTATGAGAATAAGTAATACGGAATGACGATTTTTAAATAACTTGTCGTGAGAGAGAAATACGATAGTTTGGTATATTAAGTCGGTGACGCGCATGTGAATCGTGTCAGGACTAATTAAGTGGAATAAAAAGGTAAATTATTTTAAGTAACTCGTATGATCATTTTGAGTGCGTCGTTGAGTCCGTAGGGGTCGAGATAATCCTAAAACTCTACCCGGGTGTTTTATTTGGACTTTGGGATATTTTTAGGCCAAGCCGGCACCCGGTAGGGGTAGTTTTGTAATTTGGATTTTTAGAGGAATTAAATGGAAGAAAATTGGAGAAATAATATATCAGCTAATTGGGGACAATTAGGGTTAGGTTACACCAAAATCAAGAGAGAGAGCCACAGTGGGTGAGGGAGAGCAAATTCCAAAGGAGGAGAAGCTATGTTTACCACCTTGCACAACCACCACCAACATCGTGTAGATCGAAATGCAAGAAACGCATCCATACCAACAACACTAACGGATCATACCTTCGAAATCGAGGCAAGTGTTTATTGCTTGCTTTCTTTAGCGATAATTGTGTTCATGTTAGTCTAGGTTAATAAACCTTTGTTATGAAAATTAATTTGGGTTAAATTGGAGAACTATATTATAATTTAGGGCTGATTTGGTAAGAATTTGAATCCCATATGTAGATAGGATGATGCCTACGAAATTATGATGATTTTTATGAACAAATATGGGTTTAATTTAGACGTTATGCAAATCAATGTAAGAACTAGGGTTCTTGATAATAAATTGGGGATTTCAAACTATATGGATGATTGGTTATGATTTAATGATGTTAGGTTATGGGAAATCACATATATATGTCAGAATAATGTTTGGTATTGATTGTTGGAAGTTTGGGCTTGATCTTTAGAGTTTTTAGGAGTAAAAGTGATGAAAAACGGAGTTGTCAAAGGTTGAAGATGAAACAACACCATCTCGCGCGATGTCCCGCGAAGTCGTGTGAAGTAGTCATTCAAATGAGATTAAATCTCACGAGAAGTATATCGAGCGACATAGAGATGTTGCGTGAATTCGCGTGAAGACTGGTTCCAGCGACCTGTGTAAGTCATTCAAACGACTTGGCTTTCTGGTTCGAGCGAGATTTGTAATTTTGAGGGATTTTCCTATTTCGCCCCTATTTGTGTAAACAGTCAATTTGAGTTAGAAAAATTAGTGTTCGATGAACCCAAAATAGTGTAGAATTATTGGGAGTTGTTTAGGTGTATTGATTCAAATATTCGGAATGATGAATTTACCTTGAAGATTGCGGGAGAGAGATAATCGTAATTGTAAATGCGTCGAGAGTATTAAATGATAAATACTTACGATATTAGTTCTCAAGATATGGAACTTATAAGAATAAAAATTATTGGGTACTTGTGGGACTCCTTATGATTTTGTATTAAGGATTTTCGGGTCACATATTATCCTTATATATATTACGAGAGAGGGAATATCGTGATTTAAAAAAACATCGATAGTATTTAGTGATGGTAATACTACGTATGGCATATGACATTTGGTTGTGTGTATACCGTTTGATATTTTATTTATGACATACCTAGCTGCTTGCTATCGCGGGGGGTTGTGTAGAAACAGTCTTATCCTGAGTGACCTTTGGGGGGATATTTGACTTGTATCTCAGAACATAGGACTGTAAAGACTTATTTGTGAATTGATAAGTCGCTGACTATGGAAGCGTAGGTATGTGCGTGACCCATAGGTATGTGAACTATGTTCGCCACCAATATGTGTGATTTGTTTATATGGTTCGTGGGAGATTTCCGAACCGATAGACCTTATTTATGTATGAGATGTACCGGGACATGATAGCAGAGTGTGAAATGCACTACAGGTATATCCTTAGGGTGCTGTGTTAGTATATATATGATAGTGGTGGATATTTATATATACTTGTGTTATACTTACAATGTGATAATTGTAGGCTATTAAGACTGGGTTAATACATATATATAATAGTGAAATATATATATGTATGCTTTTGATATATCTAAAATGAGATAATAACAGATTGTTAAGATAGTGAAATCTTCAACAACGTAAATAGTAAATACTTGACTTTAGTGTGATAACACTTATTTAAAATGATAAATTTCGAGATCAAATATGGGATACTACTACGAGGGGTAACTAGTTGGATAAGTCTTTTCCTAGTTAAAAGTGTGTTAGATGGCTAGGTTGGATTAGATGTACGTTAGGCGTGCACACTAGTTGAGAGGTGAGAATCTCATGTGAGAGTTCGAACTGACATGCATATGATACTTGCTTTAATGCAGTTTTTAATACTTTCCAATAAACCTTTTTAAAACATCAGGATCTCACCCGTCTCTTGCATTTCTTCTCTCTTTTGCTATATATATATGTATGTATTATTACAGGTGCCCAGCCACAGAGACACCTGTTCTACATACTTGGATGGTTTGCCGAGCTACAGCTATTGTAGAAATTACGGGTCATTGAGATTAGACGCTTCTCTCGGTTCGGACATGTGTATCCCATTCTCATAGCGGAGTTGTACTTAGTTTACTTTGTAGTTCTTTTCAGCTGGATTGAGTATTTATTATGGTTTGGTTTGTGGCTTTGAACTGGAAGATTTTTATTGAGACTTAATTATTTAGTAATTGATTCAGGCAGCATTCAATTCTTGTGTATGGTTTAAATTTCCATGTTCAGAAATTAATCAAATTAATTGGCTTCAAGTTAAATTGGAAAATGTTTTGACACGAGCTTAATTAAATGTTAGGTAATTAATTGGATTTAAATTTTCGATAGTGATGATAAGAATGAAACAACCAAACATTATGTTATAAATTTTATAAAGGACTGATCACCCGATATTTAATTGGGTGGGGTGTCACAGGTGGTATCAGAGCATCATGTTATAGTGTCCTTTAGGATCCATATGACTTATTACATTTCAGTTTAGCGTTCTTTGATGTAGAGCCTTATACTAGGATTGTTGTATTCCACTGCCTACGCGACTCACACTCTCCTGCGATTTAGTTTAGTGAATCTAATTCACATGCAAGATTGATTGGACTTTGTACTCCGAACAGTATGGGACGACCAACGAAGGCCGTTAGTGGGACTGCAGGAGGAGGAAAGCAACTGAAAGTTGTGAAGCATTTGGGGAACGGTGACCGCGGTAGAAGTCACCAACATAAATATCTAAGTGTAAGGGGCCAATGGAGGGAGTTAATCCAAAGGCAAAAATCTAAAGTAGAGTTGAGTGACACTCATAATTTTTAAATTCTGAAGAAATTTTTCTAGCTCAGAGAAACAACAAAAAGTAATAATAGTCAACCACATCGAGATATTGGATGTAGGCTGACCGTGAAATTTTCCATCTACTAGTCAGACGGAGATACGGAAGATATTTTAAACTTATCATAAGTAGGTCGGGTAGAGACCGACCATAAAGGATGAGTTAACTTGGTAAGCAAACTTCATAACCGAAGTAGGAGTCACGGAAGATAAAAAGTGTCTGTAAGTTGAAAATGGACTCGTGGGTAGAATGCCCTAGTGCGAATGGGAGGTGCGACTAAGGTGATTTATGGCAATGTCATCAAAGTATATGTTTATTAGAATATGTCAACGCCCCATAAGAAAGGGAGCCACTAGAGTTGTGATACCTAGCCGAAGGGAAAGGTTAAATTCAATAGCGTTAGTAGAATATCACCAGAACGTATGCCTAGTGGTGGAAACCTATTTAAATGATGTGATTAAATATTAACGAGATGGTGATGGATTCAGTCAAGACCAACGGGTCAACCATGTGTTCCATATGCCCTGTAGAGCACAAGAAACAACGAGAATAACAACTGGGAGTTAAGACTGTCAGGTCCAAGAAAAGGACATTCCAACAAGGCCAGGAGGACCAGTGAAAGGGAAATTTTCCTGTATGTAGAGATAAGGGTTACCAGTATTGAATGTGATCACCTGAGAAGTGAGATTAATAGTATCAGGAGTAATAAACTGTGCTTGTAAGGCATACCAGTTGGAGAAGTAAAATGTCCAGTGTAGGAATCGGGTCAAGAGAATTGGGTCCAGGAACTAATAACCCGAGAGTAGTGGGTCTGGTCAGGACCAAATTATTCCTCAGTAACTGTAGCATACCGTATTTTATTGTCGACGGGGCCCAGGAAATCAAGGGAAGGTCAGTAAGGCCATAATTGAGGCCTAGAGATATAGGGCCAATGTATCGATGTCGGGCGGGTGAGCCGTAAAAAAAGAATAATTTACTCACCAAAAAGGAGGGGAAAATCTAATGAATGGAATCCGAAAGGTAAAAAGATCATAGATAATTATGGGTCACAAAACGAGCGTACGAGGACCCTACAGTTAGGATACACTAATGGAGCATCGTTTCATCCTTGTTAATAAATGATGAGTTCAAGTGACGTGGGTGTGTCACAACATATGTGAATAGTTAACAATAAGTATTTAAGTCTACATTCGGTTTAGTGGGTACGCTGGCGACAACAGCCTTATTATGTAAATTACTTCCATTTGGTAGCGAGAGTTTTGTACCATTTGCGGGGAGGAGCAAGTCTAGTCACTAAGAGAGATTTTTATATGGTATTATGTAACGATTCATGATCCTTTGAGCGTTATGATAGTAGAGCATATTATTATATTGTGTGGTTACTGGTTACCGAGGGTTTGAACAATAGGAAAATTTTGTGATAAGACTATCGTGCAAAAATTTCAAATTTTAAAAATATGGTTTTAACGAAGCATCACCTGAAAGGCGGATGAGCCTGCATATGTGTTGTATTGTATTGTAGACTTCAGCGAGTATGTTGTCTTACTATGTTAATCCCAGTGAGCAGGGATGTTCTACTGATGTGATTCTGGGTATATTGACTCATTATAGAGATGAGAGATATAGGTCCTTAGTTATATAGCGCTAATAACTTCTGATCGGGAGAGCGCCGCATTGTATGTCGTCTTTAGTGACATGAAAGTAGACTAGTAGACTTTTATGTTCATAGATTAGAATTTAGGGATATATGTTATGAATTAAGGACTTACAGATCCCGACGACCAACAGTGTTAGGTAGTAGTGTAATCGGGGGGGTTCCTTGTTTGGATTTCGCTTTGCGAGACATCCCACGCATGAAACTTAGCCAATGTTGAAAGTTGGGAGAAGTTTACCTTTAGTACATAGATTTAATATCGTAGAAATTGCAATATTTGTAGTTTTAGCTATGAATTAATGGTTATAATACAAACCAAGGATGATAGAGCCGTATAAGATTAATATGTGATAATGTTACCAATCATTGACACCACGAGAAGACCGGTGGGAAAACATAAGATATGAATAGGTGGAAAAGGTAGGGTGACTGAGTAGGACTTTACCATAAAGTCATACCAAGTATGTGGGGTATAATTTATTATTTATATAAAACGTCTAGTACATTGGTACTGCAATGCACAAAACATAAGGTGTTTGGGAGCCCTAGATAGTCGAATTATAGTATTTTTCCATAATTGAGAATTGTGGCACAATGCGTATTGCGAGAGGTAACTGAATGTAGAAGAGTGTGACTTCAAAACTTAGCTGTTTGATGGGTTAGGGCATTTAGGACCGTTAATTCCCAGATTTTCCACGGGATAGTATAGGAAGAATCCGACAAAATTTAACTCGGGGAAGTTGAAACTTACTTGATAGGACATGGAGATAGCATGTTTCAGGAGAATCTGAAGCTTAGAGAGAGGAGGAAGGATTTGCGACATGCAGTGATGTCACTGTCTCCTGAGCCATTGATATGGATGTGGTTATAGGAAAGATAAAATGCATAATGATATAAAGTCGTGGTAGTGATGGCATAAGTAAAGCAAGACATTACTGAGCTCTAATTGGAAGTGGACCATCAGGAAATAATAAAGTTCCTTCAGCATTAGGAATTCCTTGCTAGTAATGGGAGAGAAAATCCACGGACCATTACAGAGTTAAGTACTTCACAGCGGGATCACGACCCTATGTGGGTGAAAGTGGGTCGGGTAATTAAAGTAGCACATGTTATGCCAAGATAGTACAAATCATAACGTGTAACAGTGAACCCAACCATTATTTCTGGGTAGTAAGGTCATACGGGGTACAAATAAAGTTTTTGTCCGAAAGAGTCAAGAGAGTTATGACTCGATTATTGTGAAGAGTTTTCGGGAGGCCATGAATATCGAGATGTGAACATATTTGGCCTAACACACTCGCAGGCGGACGGGAAGACTGAGAGTTTTAGTTACACATTGCGAGGTATGTTGCATTTCCAATTATGGGAAGGTTTAGTGTAATATCTTCCAATGGTGGAGTTAGTGTAAGACGACTCCCCTCAACTTATTATCAATAGGATTCCATTCGAGGCGTTATATATATCAATCCTTGTTATCCTTGTGGTTATTGGATAGAGGGGAGGAAAATAATCTATTAGGTCTAGAGGAATTTAAAGGCTTGTTAACCAGGGTGGAAATGATTGGGAGTTGCATTATTACATTTTAGAATGAGGAAATTGGTATCGAGTTATGTCGGATCTTTTCCTATTATTGTTAAGTTTGAGCCGGTAGCGTACATGCTTAGGATCCATAGTCCTTTGCGGAGGAAGTATGGCTAAAATGTGTTAACAGTAATAATATATATTGCGTGTAAGACAAATTTGTATATATCTAAATATCAATTAACCTACTAGTGCGAGTAGTAGGAGGCTAGTTAGTAACTATCTAAAAGTTAAGTGGTGAAACATAAATGGTAAGGCTTGGAGAGTAAATTATCAGTGAGGTGTTCATTATTAAGGGTATTTGGTAATGAACTGTATGGGTGGTACAACGTAGATTCATGAGATGTGAAATAAATACCCGGAGTTGTCCTTACCAGAAATGCCTTATTTTCCGAATTTTAGGACGAATTCCGTTAGTATGGGGAAGTATGTAATACCTCGTATTTTCGAAGATTTAAATAATTATGTGATTTATTATTATTGTGGGATTAATAAAATTAAAATGTGAGAATTAATAATTAATCCGGATTAAATTTGAATATTTACTAGCGTTGTAATACCCCGTAATTTTAATGACTTTTAAAATGGGTTATATTTTAAATTAATGGATTAATTGGATCTTATTATAAATTAATTCATTTGGGTTTTTCCGAATTG
The DNA here is from genome assembly GCA_949130495.1 of Sambucus nigra. Taxonomy (NCBI): domain Eukaryota; kingdom Viridiplantae; phylum Streptophyta; class Magnoliopsida; order Dipsacales; family Adoxaceae; genus Sambucus; species Sambucus nigra. Next base: position 298,766,951 of record OX422207.1, on the reverse strand, counting down.
TGGATATTAAAATGGATGATTCTGAATATTACTTAAAGATATTTAGGTAATATATGAATGTGATGTCATTGATATGAAGGTATGATATAAATTCGGTAATTTGAATTTTTAGTCAGACGCGGTATGGGACGTATCGGGACTAATTTATTAAATTAAAAAGGAAATTTATTTTCTATCAACCTTATAGTCATTTCGACTGCGTCGTTGTGTCCGAAAGGTTCGAAATAGTCAGAAAAGTCTATTTGGATGTTAATTTTGAGTCACGGGTCATTTGGAAATGAAAAGACAACCCAAAAGGGCATTTTGGTTATTTTTACAAGGGTGATGAATAGTGATTTCGGGTTTTGTCTTATTATAAGTATTTGGAGATTAGTGTATGTAGGTTCATTTCATCTCTTCTACACAAAATTTAAAAGTCATCTTCTTAGAGAGAGTGGAAGGTTGCTTGGAAAGAAAAAGAAGTTTGCTTGGGAAGGAGGAGAACCAAAGGTCAAAGGTCACCACCACCATCACCACCTGTGTTATTCAACCCCAAAGGATCAGATCTTCATTAAAGTCAAGTGTTTGATATTTGCAACTTAACTTCGTATATTGTCCATGTTAGAATAATGATGAAAAGAGATGATTTTTCATGTTTGGAAGATAAAAATGGAGTAGTAATGGATTCTGGAAGTATGAAATATATAGGAATTAAACTCATGTCGCAGGTAGTTAGTAATCCAAAAAATATTCATCAATCTGTGGAAGAAATTATGAAAATCATTTTGTGTTCTTGAAGATAATATGTTGATAATTTTCTGGAAGAATAGGTAAAAACGAGTGGAATGAGAATAGCCAATTTGGAATGTTTAGATCTCCTTTTCGAGTGCAATTGGGTGAGATTTAAGAAAAACTCAAAACACATACCTGACTCAATTTTTCGTGTAGAATCCAAATCTAAAGTCGGATTGATGATTCAAATAATTTTTGGATCTGATTTTTCTGAGTATTTAAAATATGAGAATTCATGATATTGTTTCTTTTTAATGTTGGTTCTTATCCTAAAACTTTTGTGGATCTTTGGTGATTATTAATTGGATATTATGGGACTTAGAAAATATCAGTAGACCCTTGATAAGATTTGAATTAATTTGATTGGGATTTAAATTTATTAGAATGATGATAATTAAATTAAAGAAATTTCGATTTCTAGATTCATTTGTTGGATTATAATTGGTTTGCTTGAGGATTAAGGATAGGTCCAGTAGTGGTGATTGAATGTAACACCTGGGTAGCCTTAGGATTACAATATGAACATCAATGACTGAGTTTAAGCTCATTATTAATTGTGCAAGGACTAAGTGTAATACGAGCGCTTAGCAGTATGACTCCTGGATAGAGATGGGAGTTTAGAACACATTTGGTTGAAAGAGGGTACGAGGTTATCCCAATCACGTATTTAAAGTTGACGGACCTCCTCGTTCGACAAAGTTAAGTAGTAGTGTATTGGAGGGGTTCCTTGTTTGGATTTTGCTTTGCGAGACGCTCCGCGCATGAACCTTAACGACGTCGGGAGTGGAGAGATGTTATAGGATTCGAGGATAATTAAATTATGAAGTAAAGATATGATATTTTAATACGTGCAATTTAAAAGAGATATAATGCTACGTATGGGAATTATCTTAGGGTAGTGATATTAACTTATTGATATTATATTATAGGTATGATAATGCCTATTTGATTGATTGATGATTTATGTGTATGACATACCTAGCTTACTTGCTATCGGTGAGAGGTTTGCACGTGAGGGCAGTCATATCCTGATGAATCCATGGGATCTTTGATTTGTCGCTCGAGAATATAGGTCTATGAAAGACTTATTGGGGAGTTGATAAGTCCGCTGACTGTGGGTACGTAGGTATGTGCGTGACCCATGGATACGAGAACTATGTTCGCCTCCAATGTTTGTGTTGTTGTTTATGGTTCGAGGAATCCTTACCGAACCTTTTGTCCACTATTCGAAGACCAGCGATGATGGGACATGATAGCAGAGTAATGCATTGCACCGCAGCTGTGACTCGGGTTGCCGTATTATATATATATATATATATATATATATATATATATATATATATATATATAATGGATTAAATGAATGAATGGATATTTATTATGGTTAAATCTATCTACGGTGATAATTGTAGATAATGGTGAATAGAGAAAGATAATTGAATTAAGTTAATGAATGTTTATTGAAAATATTAATTCATATTAATGAGAAATGATTCATGTTAATGAGAAACGATGAGAAATGTAAATGAACAATAATGTGACGTATGGTATGGGACATACGGGGATTATGATATTGGGATGGAATTATAATATGGAGACTAGAAAAGAGGAACCATTAACTAGGAGGTTAATAGGAAACGTTAAGTGTGCACTCTAGTTGAGAGGTGAGATTGGCAAGTGAGAGTTGGGTCTAACATGTACATAATAAAAGATTTATTGCACTTGTTAAATACTTACTGTTTTAAAAATCATTTTCACAATCGGGCTCTGACCCGTTTCCTTGCATATTTTCTTTTCTGTTGTATCTTCTATATCAGGTGTCCAGCAACAGGGACGCCAACCTTAGCGGATTATGACAGGCTATGGATTTATGGAGTTTTGCTTAGATGCCTATCATCATTTGATTCACAGTATTCTCTTAGTAGGGCATGTCGCCCAAAGGATTCGGATATCTTCTTCTATCGGGGTCAAATACTATGGTATTCATGTCATTTTAATACATTTGATATTGTTGGGATTAATGTAATGGAATAATATTATTTGGGAATGTTTATTCCAATTGCATTCAAATTATTTGGTGTTATCTAATTGGTTATCAGTGTTGTAGAATAAAATGTGTTGTGTTATTCTTAAACTGGAAATGGATTTCGTTAAATTAAAATTTGAAAAGTTTTTAACACCAGCTTAATTGAGTATTTGGTGAGTTGTAAATGTTTTCGACAGTGATGCTAAGAATGAGCCAATTGTATATTCTGTTTTAATTTGGTATGGGACTGCCCACCCGGTATTTAATTAGGCGGGGTGTTACAGGTGGTATCAGAGCATCAGGTTCTAGTGTCCTTTAGGATCTGTACGGCTTACTGTGTTTTCAGCTTAGCGTTCTTTGATATAGAGCCCTATGTTTAGGATTATTGATCTCTTTGGTAAGATTCCGTATATATCAGTGAATCTTATTTACGTTCAGGAGTAATCGAACAAAGAAGTATGGCAGATGAGGGCCATTGAATGGATAGCGGAGATCGTACTTAGGAGGTTATGAAGTATGTTCAAGTATGATGACCGTAGTCGAGGTCACCCCTATTATGAAAAATTGAGGAGAGACATCAGTAGAAGTTCTTGAAATGTGGGAATTGTGTGTGTTACCTAACGAAGGCAATATATTCAAAGGCTTGGGCATATAGTGGAGTGTGGTTAACTAGAATTGAAAATTTGGGGTAAAATTTTTCTTGACTTATCGGAGCAAAGTTATAATAGTGGGATTCAACAACCACCACCCACGAATGAGGGTATGTTTTCTATCTAAGGAATTATGAGGCGTATATTGATTTTTGTAGCGATTAATATTATATGGGGAAATGGGTTGCTAAACTTTGACAATAGCACTGTTATTTACGTAGACTCACTGACGGGTGTAGGATACCTATATTTTCATGTCATCACGTGGGTTTGATTTTTATCGCGGAATTACTTACTTTGGGCATGTCCGAGCATGATATGACTGTCGGCATGCAATGACTTGTGGTATAGGAGAGCGTATGTACTACTACTATAGCTAGCATCTTGTCTTTTATAAGAGAGTAGATGAGTAGACTTTATTCAAATTAATAAAACATGTAGAGAGGTTATAAAATATTGACTAAAGACCTGAGGAGTTTCGATGATCGACTACTTTAGGTAGTAGTGTATCGGGGGGGTTCCTTGTTTGGATTTCGCTTGCGAGACACCCCACGCATGAAACTAATAACCGTTGGGAGTCGAAATAAAATAGGTATTTAGGATATGAGTTTATAACCTTTGCTATTATAATGAAAGTTGTACGATAGGGTGTATGGGCGCCCTGGATGATTGGATTGTAGTAGTTTTTAAAATTGTGAAATAGTAAGTAGTTGTGACTTCAGGATTTATTTGTTTAATAAGTGAGGATCATTTTTCCCAAACTTTGTCACGAGGACGGTATAGGGAAGATTGGCTATAATTTAAATTTGATTCAGTTGGAACTATATGGTGAGACTTAATGTAACATCGATGGGGATTTTCGTTAATGTACTGTATGGGCGGTACTACTTAGATTTCTTGCGATGTGAGATTTATACTCGGAGTTGACCTTATCAGTATGGTTCATTTTTCTGAATTTCGGGATGAAATTCTGTTATAAGGGGGGAAGTATGTAATACCCCGTAATTTTAATGACTTTTAAAATGGGTTATATTTTAAATTAATGGATTAATTGGATCTTATTATAAATTAATTCATTTGGATTTTATCCGAATTGTGGATATTAAAATGGATGATTCTGAATATTACTTAAAGATATTTAGGTAATATATGAATGTGATGTCATTGATATGACGGTATGATATAAATTCGGTAATTTGAATTTTTAGTCAGACGCGGTATGGGACGTGTCGGGACTAATTTATTAAATTATAAAGAAAATTTATTTTTTATCGACCTTATAGTCATTTCGACTGAGTAGTTGCGTTCAGAAGGTTCGAAATAGTCAGAAAAGTCTATTTGGATGTTAATTTTGAGTCTCGGGTCATTTGGAAATGAAAAGACAACCCAAAAGGGCATTTTGGTTATTTTTACAAGGGGGATGAATAGTGATTTCGGGTTTTGTCTTATTATAAGTATTTGGAGATTAGTGTATGTAGGTTCATTTCATCTCTTCTACACAAAATTTAAAAGTCATCTTCTTAGAGAGAGTGGAAGGTTGCTTGGAAAGAAAAAGAAGTTTGCTTGGGAAGGAGGAGAACCAAAGGTCAAAGGTCACCACCACCATCATTACCTGTGTTATTCAACCCCAAAGGATCAGATCTTCATTAAAGGCAAGTGTTTGATATTTGTAACTTAAGTTCGTATATTGTCCATGTTAGAATAATGATGAAAAGAGATGATTTTTCATGTTTGGAAGATAAAAATGGAGTAGTAATGGATTTCTGGAAATATGAAATATATAGGAATTAAACTCATATTATAGGTAGTTAGTAATCCAAGAAATATTCATCAATCTGTGGAAGAAATTATGAAAATCATTTTGTGTTCTTGAAGATAATATGTTGATAATTTTCTGGAAAAAGAGGCAAAAACGAGTGGAATGAGAATAGCCAATTTGGAATGTTTAGATCTCCTTTTCGAGTGCATTTGGATGAGATTTAAGAAAAACTCAAAACACATACCTGACTCAATTTTTCGTGTAGAATCCAAATCTGAAGTTGGATTGATGATTCGAATAATTTTTGGATCTGATTTTTCTGAGTATTTAAAATATGAGAATTCATGATGTTGTTTCTTTTTAATGTTGGTTCTTATCCCAAAACTTTTGTGGATCTTTGGTGATTATTAATTGGATATTATGGGACTTAGAAAATATCAGTAGACCCTTGATAAGATTTGAATTAATTTGATTGGGATTTAAATTGATTAGAATGATGATAATTAAATTATAGAAATTTCGGTTGCTAGATTCATTTGTTGGATTATAATTGGTTTTCTTGAGGATTAAGGATAGGTTCAGTAGTGGTGATCGAATGTAACACCTGGGTAGACTTATGATTACAATATGAACATCAAGGACTGAGTTTAAGCTCATTATTAATTGTGCAAGGACTAAGTGTAATACGAGCGCTTAGCAGTATGACTCCTGGATAGAGATGGGAGTTTAGAACACATTTGGTTGAAAGAGGGTATGAGGTTATCCCAATCACGTATTTAAAGTTGACGGACCTCCTCGATCGACAAAGTTAAGTAGTAGTGTATTTGAGGGGTTCCTTGTTTGGATTTCGCTTTGCGAGACGCTCCGCTCATGAACCTTAACGACGTCGGGAGTGGAGAGATGTTATAGGATGCGAGGATAATTAAATTATGAAGTAAAGATATGATATTTTAATACGTGGAATTTAAAAGAGATATAATGCTACGTATGGGAATTATCTTAGGGTAGTGATATTACCTTATTGATATTATATTATAGGTATGATAATGCCTATTTGATTGATTGATGATTTATGTGTATGACATACCTAGCTTACTTGCTATCGGTGGGAGGTTTGCGCGTGAGGGCAGTCATATCCTGATGAATCCATGGAATCTTTGATTTGTCGCTCGAGAATATTGGTCTATGAAAGACTTATCGGGGAGTTGATAAGTCCGCTGACTGTGGGTACGTAGGTATGTGCGTGACCCATGGATACGAGAACTATGTTTGCCTCCAATGCTTGTGTTGTTGTTTATTGTTCGAGGAATCCTTACCGAACCTTTTGTCCACTATTCGGCGACCAGCGATGATGGGACATGATAGCAGAGTAATGCATTTCACCGCAGCTGTGACTCGGGTTGCCGTATTATATATATATATATATATATATATATATATATATATATATATATATATATATATATATATATATATATATATATATAATGGATTAAATGAATGAATGGATATTTATTATGGTTAAATCTATCTACGGTGATAATTGTAGATAATGGTGAATAGAGAAAGATAATTGAATTAAGTTAATGAATGTTTATTGAAAAACTTAATTCATATTAATGAGAAATGATTCATGTTAATGAGAAACGATGAGAAATGTAAATGAACAATAATGTGACGTATGGTATGGGACATACGGGGATTATGATATTGGGATGGAATTATAATATGGAGACTTGAAAAGAGGAACCATTAACTAGGAGGTTAATAGGAAACGTTAAGTGTGCACTCTAGTTGAGAGGTGAGATTGGAAAGTGAGAGTTGGGTCTGACATGTACATAATAAAAGATTTATTGCACTTGTTTAATACTTGCTGTTTTAAAAATCATTTTCACAATCGGGCTCTAACCCGTTTCCTTGCATATTTTCTTTTCTATTGTATCTTCTATATCACGTGTCCAGTAACAGGGACGCCAACCTTAGCGGATTATGACAGGCTATGGATTTATGGAGTTTTTCTTAGACGCCTATCATCATTTGATTCACATTATTCTCTTAGTAGGGCATGTCGCCCAAAGGATTCGGCTATCTTCTTCTATCGGGGTCAAATACTATGGTATTCGTGTCATTTTAATACATTTGATATTGTTGGGATTATTGTAATGGATTAATATTATTTGGGAATGTTTATTCCAATTGCATTCAAATTATTTAGTGTTATCTAATTGGTTATCAGTGTTGTAGAATAAAATGTGTTGTGTTATTCTTAAACTAGAAATGGATTTTATTAAATTAAAATTTGAAAAGTTTTTAACACCAGCTTAATTGAGTATTGGGTGAGTTGTAAATGTTTTCGACAGTGATGCTAAGAATGAGCCAATTGTATATTCTGTTTTAATTTGGTATGGGACTGGACACCCGGTATTTAATTAGGCGGGGTGTTACAGCGTGATAAGAAGTTAGTAATTATTAATATAACTGTGAGAATAAGTAATATAGAATAACGATTTTTAAATAACTTGTCGTGAGAGAGAAATACGAAAGTTTGGTATATTAAGTCGGGGATGCGCGTGTGAGTCATGTCAAGACTAATTAAGTTTATTTTAAGTAACTCGTATGATCATTTCGAGTGCGTCGTTGAGTTTGGAGGGGTCGAGATAGTCAGAAAACTCTACCCGGGTATTTTATTTGGACTCTAGGATATTTTTAGGCCAAGTCGACACCCGGTAGGGGTAGATTTGTAATTTGGATTTTTAGAGGAATTAAATGGACGAAAATTGGAGAAATAATATATCAGTTAATTGGGGACAATGAGGGTTAGGTTACACCAAAATCAAGAGAGAGAGCCATAGTGGGTGAGGGAGAGCAAATTCCAAAGGAGGAGAAGCTATGTTCACCACCTTGCACAACCACCACCACCACCACCATCGTGCAGATCGAAATGCGAGGAACGCATCCATACCAACAACACCAACGGATTATACCTTCGAAATCGAGTCAAGTGTTTATTGTTTGCTTTCTTTAGCGATAATTGTGTTCATGTTAGTCTAGGTTAATAAACCTTTGTTATGAAAATTAATTAGGGTGAAATTGGAGAACCATATTATAATCTAGGGCTAATTTGATAAGGATTTGAATCCCATATATAGATAGGATGTTGCTTGCGAAATTATGATGATTTCTATGAACAAATCTGGGTTTAATTTAGAAGTTATGCAAATCAATGTATGAACTAGGGTTCTTGATAATAAATTGAGGATTTCGAATTATATGGATGATTGATGATGATTTAATGATGTTAGGTTATGGGAAATCACATATATATGTAAGAATAATGTTTGGTACTGATTGTTGGAAGTTTTGGCTTGATATTTAGAGATTTTTAGTAGTAAAAGTGATGAAAAATGGAGTTGTCAAAGGTTGAAGATGAAACAGCACCATCTCGCGCGATGTGCCGCGTAGTCGCGTGAAGTAGTTGTTCAAACGAGATTAAATCTCGTGAGAAGTAGATCGAGCGACATAGAGAAGTCGCGTGAAGTCGCGCGAACTGGTTCGATCGACATGTGTAAGTCGTTCAAACGACTTGGCTTTTTGGTTCAAGAGATATTTGTAATTTTGAGGGATTTTCCTATTTTGCCTCTATTTGTGTAAATAGTCAATTTGAGTTAGAAAAATTGGTGTTCGATGAACCCAAAATAGTGCAGAATTATTGGGACTTGTTTAGGTGTAATGATTTAAATATTTGGAACGATGAATTTACCTTGAAGATTGCGGGAGAGAGATAAGCGTGATTGTAAATGCATCGAGAGTATTAAGTGATAAATACTTACGATATTAGTTCTGAAGATATGGAACTTATAAGAATAAAAATTAGTGGGTACTTGTGGGCTCCTTATGATTTTGTATTAAGGATTTTCGGGTCACATATTATCCTTATATATATTACGGGAGAGGGAATATCGTGATTTAAAAATACATTGATAGTATTTAGTGATGGTAATACTACGTATGGAATATGACATTTAGTTGTGTGTATACCGTTTGATATTTTTTTTATGACATACCTAGCTGCTTGCTATCGCGGAGGGTTGTGTAGAAACAGTCTTATCCTGAGTGACCTTCGGGGGGATATTTGACTTGTATCTCAGAACATAGGACTGTGAAGACTTATTTGTGAATTGATGAGTCGCTGACTATGGGAGCGTAGGTATGTGCGTGATCCATAGGTATGTGAACTATGTTCGCCGCTAATATGCGTGATTTTTTTATATGGTTCGTGGGAGATTTCCGAACCGATAGTCCTTATTTTAGTACGAGATGTCCCGGGACATGATAGGAGAGTATGCAATGCACTACCGGTATATCCTTGGGGTGCTGTGTTAGTATATATATGATAGTGGTGGATATTTATATATACTTGTGTTATACTTACAATGTGATAATTGTAGGCTATTAAGATTGAGTTAATACATATATATAATAGTGAAAGATATATATGTATGCTTTTGATATATCTAAAATGAGATAATAACAGATTGTTAAGATAGTGAAATATTCAGTAATGTAAATACTAAATACTTGACTTTAGTGTGATAACACTTATTTAAAATGATTAATGTCGAGATCAAATACGGGATACTACTACGAGGGGTAACTAGTAGGATAAGCCTTTTGCTATGTATATATGTATTAGTACAGGTGCCCAGCCACAGGGACACTGGTTCTACATACTTGGATGGTTTGCCAAGCTGCAGCTGTTATGGAAGTTGCGGGTCATTGAGATTAGATGCTTCTCTCAGTTCATTCAGTTTCTAGCTCAGATATCTCAGTTTGGGCATGTGTCGTCCATTCTCATTAGCGGAGTTGTGCTCAGTTTACTTTGTAGTTCTTTTCAATTGTATTGAGTATTTATTATGGTTTGGTTTGTGGCTTTGAACTGGAAGATTTTTTACCAGTCTTAATTATTTAGTAATTGATTCAGTCAGAATTCAATTCTTGTGTATGGTTTAAAATTGCATGTTCAGAAATTAAAAAATTAATTGGCTTCAAGTTTAATTGGAAAATATTTTGACACTAGCTTAATTAAATGTTAGATAATTAATTGGATTTAAGTTTTCTACAGTGATGCTAAGAATGAACCAACCGAACATTATGGTATAAATTTTATAAATGACTGATCACTCGATATTTAATTGGACGGGGTGTCACAGATAAGTTTTTCAGCAATCAATATTTTGTTTAATCGTATGCAGAAATGATTTATCATTTTCCTACATTTGGAAGAGATGGCGAATTTGATATAGAAATAATCATTAGTCCACCTAGTGCGAAGAGGATGGCTGGGAGGCCAAGAAAAAGAGGATTTCTTCTCATGGTGAAGAAAAGAGAGAATTTATTGTGGCACTCGTCGAAAAGTAGGACATAACAAAAAAAGTTGTTCGGGAAATGTGTATAATGGGAGAGTTCTAGATTAATTTTATGAAATTTTGTGTAGTTGATTGGATCATATATGTTTTCATATTTTGAAATGTTAATAATAGTATGCTATTGCTTTCTTATATTGGATTTATATGCTTTCTTGGTTTGTTTAAATGTCTTGTATCAAATTTTAATTATTTATTTTATAGATTTATTAGATGAGTATGTAAATTATAGTAATTTTTTTCTTATTATACAAAATGTGAATTTACTTATTTTTGCAAGTAAGTGAACTTTTGTCTTTTAATTACCGTGTTATGTTTGTTGGTATCAAATTCAAATTTTGTCTTCAATATAAGGCTAGTTTTTTACTATAAGAAATAAAAAAAGTGTTCAAATCCCAAAAAACAAGACTGCTGGCAAAAGAAAATCTGCAAATTATTAATCTTGTTAGAAATGTTAGGAAATAATTTAAATAAGCTAAATGAATTTGAGATTTAAAATTAAAAATTTCAAACAAACATTTTGGATAGTAATACTAATACTAGTTCGTGATTTTGAATAACATAGTAGAGAGTTCTTGTGCATTCTCAACTATGGCAGCAGTAGAGGGCATAAAAAATATAGTAATAGGGGAGCTCATCCCTCTATTAGAGCAAGAAGTGGTTGGTTGTGACAAGTCCTTTAATGCTTGCAACAATGGAGGCCCAATGGCTATACATTTAGGTTAATCGTACCCAATTGTGAACTAAACTTATAGTGATATTGAATAGTAAAAAAATATATTAGTTGCATAGAAATGAAAATATTAGTTTTGATAATTAATTGTAAAATATTTTTGTTATTTTGTTGAGTTTTTATTGTTTTCTTCAAATTTTGTTTTCGATTAATAAGAGGAGTAAAATTATTTGGGTGTTATACTTATTGTACTTATGTAAGTAATTAAAATCAACTATAACACAAATCATTCATGGAATTTGAACAATAGGAATAAGTGAAATTAATCAGTATGACATTAATACAGTGAACTTATCTAAACTATATTAGGAATAAGTGATCATTACATGGAAATGAAAGAATCTTTGAATTGTAGCAATGTTCATTTTATAGGCAACCCCAATTATGAACATGTTGTAATTTTTTCTATTGGTAAAATATAAAGATGAAATGATGAAATTGTTTAATTTTCATTTGTTTGTGTAGTAACTTTATAATATAAAATATTATAATACTCAAATAAGTTGCACTAATATTCAAAATATCCATTCAATATTCATATTCAAAATTTATCCATTCAATACTGATCTTTAAACACATTCATAATGAAAATATTCATTTAACATAACATGTGGAAATATGACAAAAATTGTTACAATTAACAAACTTACAATGTAGCATTTCATCCTCAAATAGTTTTTCTAGTATTCATAATATACCTAATACATTCATTAAGTACAAGTAATAAAGTCAAAAATCTGTTTTCATTCAATTTTGAAAATGACTTGACCCATTTACAAGTCATCAATCTTTTGCCCCTGCGTAAGAACTTGCTTGATCATCAATGACCTTACGAAGCACATGTGATTCTTCTTGATGTCAGTTAACAATGATTTTCTCTCGGATATCTTCTTCATGATGTACCTAATGATGACTCCACAATCAACCTTATAAAAAGAAAAAAAGTTTATTAATTAGTAATATAGCGTGAATTTATTGATACGTAAATAAAATATATTGGATAGATGTTTACATAATGAAATCTTGTTGTGGACAATTTTTTATTCTATTCATCTCGCATTTGAATCCTTTCCTTGTCAATCCATTTTCCTTTAGCATGCTAAATTTTCCTTCATCAATAAGTATTGTCTTCCTCCATGTTCCTCAATTTAGTCTCTCTAAACCAATGAAAAATAAATTATTTAAATTTCTAATTAGTGTAATATAATTAGAATCTAGTTAAATAGTACGGAACAAATGGAAATTAAGTCGGGATGCGCTTATGAGTCGTGTCGGGACTAAAGTTGGGAAATAAAATGAGCTTTATTTTTAAGTCATTCGAAAGATCATTTCGAGTGCGCCGTTGACTCCGGAAGGGTTTGATTTGGGTCTTGGGTCAATTGGAAGATGAAAGGACACCCCGAAGGGGAATTTTAGTCATTTTGCTTGGGAGATGAATAATACCTACATTTTTTGTCTTTTATATAACCTTGGAGACTTATTATATATGTGATTTTATATTATATGTAATGTTCACTTCATCGAAACTCAAAGTGAGGTCTTTTGAGAGAGAGAATGAAAAGACTTAGAGAGAAAACAAAAGGCTATCTAGAGGAGAGGAAGAGTTGCTTGGAAAGGAAGAGTCACCTAGGGCAAACTAAGGGGACAACCACCACCTCTACACCTTGAACCACCATCGAATTGCCGCCAAAAAAAGGAAGAGGAGGTGCCAAACACTTGTCTTCTCCAAAGATTCAGATCTACACATATGGCATGTGTAATTCTTGCTCTATTTTGGTGTTTATATTATCCATGTTAGAATAGGATTTTCTTTTGGATTGATGAACTTATGAATTTGTGATTAAAATGATTGATAAATCAAGTTGAATGGATAAGCAAATTCATGTAGTGGGAGATTTATACATGTAGAGGCAATGAACATGAAAAATGATAGGTTTTACATGTAGAGGATATATATGTTTATTGAAGATACAAAAATGATGACAGGTATATCATGTAGATGAATCCTAATCATGTTAAATATGGAAATTTGATGATTTCTTTATGGAATGATAATTCTAAATTCTGGATTTTTAAGAGGTAACAAAATGGAGAATTTAGATTAATTGAAATTTTAAGGATTTAATGGGTTTGATGATAATACCTTTATGAGCATATGAATTTGATGTTATTCTTATGTGACAATCACACTTGAACAAGTTAGAACACTGTTAGAATATTTGGGTTTTGGGTAGAATATAATCCAGGAGGGTTTGGGTGTAAGAACTTGAAGAAAAACACAGAAAACTGAGGTTGAAGACGAACTGAATGACGTTGATCTCGTTCGAACGAGACATGGTATCATTTGAATGAGATGCCATCTGATTGAGGTGAGATTTTTGGGTTTCTGACGAGATTCCAGAAATTCTATTTTAGCCCATAATAGTTTGAAGAATTTTATTTTAGCCCATAGTAGGTTCTGAATAACTTTGGTACATTAACAAAGATTGAGAAACTTGGGTTAATGTTGGGAAATTAAATATTGAATTAAGGATAGAAAATTATGTGAATGATAAACACGTAATAAAATACGATGAATTATGTTTGAATAATTTCGGTTTATTAACAATGCGGGAGAGACTTGGGTTAATGTTGGAAAATTATATGAAATTGAGGAATAAAATTATGTGATAAATATCTACATAATAATAATACGATTATGAGATGAATAATCGCCATGGTCAAGTATGGGTAATATTGGTGATATATATACGATTTATTGGGATTATGTGAGTGATAACTACATAATAAATATACAACGATAATCTTGATTAACAAGTAAGGTGGTATTCGAGATATACGACGGGTACTTGGGGCAGGATGAAATCCAAATATGATATTGGTCGAGTGCTTACCAAATTTTATATATGTTGATGTGTATACCTATTGATTGTTGATTTATGTGTATGACTTACCTAGACTACTTGCTATCGATGGGAGGTTTACGCGTAGGGTACAGTCATATCCTGATGAGCCTTATGGGGAATTTTTGACTTGTTTCCTAGGAACATTGGACTTAGGTTGGATTGCCATGTGTGAAAATCATGGTATTGAATAATCTTTTGGGTTCGTAGGTATGTGCATAGACCAAAGGCTTAGGACTATGCTTGCCTCCAATATTTGTGTTTGCTATTTATGGTTCGAGGGATATACCAAACCGACAGTCCTTTGTACAATGACGAGATGTACCCAGACATGATAGCAGAGTATGCTTGCACCGTAACTGAGTCTCGGGGTTCAGTAATGTATATATATATATATATATATATATATATATGATAGAGTGAATGTATATATATGCTTATGATATATTTTACATCTTGCGTCGCAGAGGAGCCTAGGGGCGCCATATTAGTGTATGTATATTATAGTGTGAAAATGTATATATACATGGGTAATTATCTACTATGTGAATTAAGTGGTTATGAAAGATAATGAAATCTGAAATGAATTAAGTAAGTGAAAAATTAAATATATTGATTTGGAAAAGGGCTTATCCATGTTAAAGAGAAATTGGATATTTATGTATTACCTATATTGCGAGATAAATATGTGGAAAAGATATGGGTTATGGTTAGTTGGCACTGATATGAACTAATTAGCATTGGAATAAAAACTAGAATAGTTTTAAGGCGCGTTAGGTGTGCACTCTAGATGAGAGGTGAGGATCTCAAGAGAAAGAATTCGATAATCTAACATGTATATAATAATTGCTGAATATAGAATTTATTCACTGGCTGTTTTCTAAACTATTTTTACATCGGACTCTGACCCACTTTATTGCACATTCTCTTCTCTCTTCATATCTTCTATTTTAGGTGTCCAGCCACTGGGATGCCAGCTATATGGAATTGGTTATTGACGTGCTATGGATGATATGGAGTTGAAAATTTTGTATTAGACGTTTCATCTCCTTGATTCATATGTTATAGCTATTTCATTTAGGGCATGTCACCCAAAGGATCCTCGTATTTCCATCTCAGTAGGTTTATTTACTTGTGTTGGAGTTGATTACATTTGGTTTACGTTGGATTATTGTATTGAGATTTTAAAGTGGAGAGTTTTATTCTAGTCGCATTTAATTCAGTTTTGATATTAATCTATTATTATTTATTGTGCATGTATTGTGTTAAATGGTTTTTGTTTTAAAAGTGGACTTTTTAATTAAATTAAAAATGGAAAGTTTTAACACCTGTTCAATTAAGTATTAGGTGACTATGTTTTCAACAGTGATGCTAAGAATGATACAACTATATATTATGTTTTAATTTGGTATGGGACTGATCACCCGATATTTAATTAAGCATGGTGTTACAAGTGGTATCAGAGCATCAGGTTCTAGAGTCTTTTAGGATCTGTGCGGCTTTTTTCGTTTCAACGTAACGTTCTTTGATATAGATCCTTATCATAGGGATTGTTGTATTCCTCTTCGTATTGCGACTTACTTTCTCCTGCGAGAGTCATTAGCAGGACAACAAGAGGAGGATTCAGCCGAAGACTTAGAAGATTTTTTAAATGGAGATTGAGATAAAACCCACCATATTTGTTGTTCAGGTCGAGGATAATAAAGAAGACGTTCGGGAGATGTAGCTTCCCAAGCACCATCACAAATGATATTTATACAATTCTAAACTCACCAGTATAGCTGGAATGGGAGTGAGTTAGACAGGCCTTTGAAGTAGACTATCCTTAGAAATTTTATAAATGCGGAAATTTTGTGTGTTAGCCAATGGATGGAAAATATCCAGAGTTTTTGGCATATATCGGAGTGTTGAATACCTTAAGTGATAATTATAACATTTTTCTTGGCTCACAGGAGCAGAGTTGTAATAATCACCATGTTTGAAAGGTAAAATATTATGCCAATGTAAGGATCTTAAGTATGGTCCTTACTATAAGTTCCTTCATCTATTGTTTAGAAGGTGATGTGAATGACATTTTAAACTTTGTACACGAAGAGGTAGGTACAATAAAGAAAAGATCCCTTGACTTGGAGATGGACTCACAAGAGGATTTGCCAACACTTAAGGGCATTTCTATTTGGACACTCAATAATGATGGCGTTAATGTCGTGTTTGACCATGAAGATATAAATGCTTCTATGTGGATGGAGAAAAGGGTTAAAGGATCTAGCTAAGGAATAGGACTGGACGTAAGGGTGTTAGTGAAGCACTATGGGGGGAGACCCGTGAGGGGACCAATTTAAATTATTCAGATAGTCAAATTCCTACCAAGTAATAGTGAATTCAGTAAGGGCTATTGACGCGACTAAGAATGTGTCTCTAAAGTGCATTTTCTCTAGGCTCAAGTGCAAAGCCTGTCGCGTTAGAAATAAATTCAGTAAGTCGGGATCGTCTCCACAGGGAAATGGGATGAGAAAATCTTGACGACTG
Source organism: Sambucus nigra (assembly GCA_949130495.1). Lineage (NCBI taxonomy): Eukaryota > Viridiplantae > Streptophyta > Magnoliopsida > Dipsacales > Adoxaceae > Sambucus > Sambucus nigra. Next base: position 298,750,157 of record OX422207.1, on the reverse strand, counting down.
AACGACAAACAGTTAACCTAAATTTAACTCTAAGACAAATGAAAAGATGATTTGTTTGAAATTAATTCTACTAGTAAAAGGGAACTAGATTAAGACTATAGAACTAATGAATTGAGCAAGGATTAATAACTAAGAATGAAGTAATAAGTATGAAGAGAAAAATAGGTCGGGAATATAATCCCTCAACCCTAGTGTATTACTGGTATAAAACAAATTGTAAATTTAAGTGATTAATCAGACCCAGACTTTAGTACTCCCAAGCATTACGTATATGAGGTTCAAGCCCGTACCATACGTAATCAGAGGACGAGTAAAGCTGTAACGCGATAGCTACACTCGCATTGCATTCTAAAGCATCCCGATTACTTCAAAGAAAACAAGATCCAAAGATCTACAATAGTTGTGTTCGCTACACAACATGGTCTAATAAACCCTTAAGTTTAGAGGATTAGTTTTGTACACATGCAAATCTCACATCGGGTTGAGTTCATGCATCCTAACCCTAAAAAATCTAGCCAGACATATTGAACCTAAAAGAAAATATGTTTTTAATAAAAGAATTTTTTTTACAAGCTATGGAAGATGAAGAATAAGGAAATTACTACCAAAGTATTAACTACTACAATAATTAAAGAATTGGAATGAATTTACTTGAATTGCAATCTGGAATCAAACTAGGGTTTTTATTATTTTCCTCTCTAAACTATTACAAAGCTTATATAAAAAAATAATTAGAAGCCCCCTCTTTTTTGGGAGTTCTTTTCACTTTATATCCTACGTAATTTATAAGAGTTGGATCGATGCAAAACTCTAAGAAGAAGAAGATCAAATCAAATCTTGATCACCAGATTGATCCAGTCAAGACATTCTGGACTGGTCCGGTCAGCCACTGGATTGATCCGTTTTCCAAACAAAATGGATTGGTCCGCAAAACATGTTGTTATGCAGAGATTTTAAGGGCCGGACCAATCCATTTTTTTTTGTAATACTGGACTGCTCTGTTAAATGTCCAAATTTATAGAACTTTCGGGCCCCGAACTAATCCATTTTTTATTAAATCGGATTGGTCCGAGTTGTCTTCTCGTCTTCCCTTCAATTTCTCTTCAATATCTCATGATTTTCACACATTTCTGGGTTTTCATAACTTCTACTCCAGAACTCAGATTGGGATATCGTTTCTTCCTACGTGTTCACAAATGCGAGATCTTCGACTTTTATTTTGGGTCTTCAACCGGATTTCTGGTAAAAATTATGCTTTTTCCCTTTTGATTCGTCTTCTTTATTTTCTTTTGCTTCTTCCGATTTCTTTCTTCCTTTCATGTAATAATTACCTGTGAAATTAATAAAAAATACACGAAACTCGGGGTACTTGTTAGATGAAATCGTTAGCCAAGATATGTGATAACCTAATTCATTTTACACTGTTCGAAGTAATAAAAGCCTCTAAATTAAGGTGTAAATTCGGAAGAATTTATCCCTAATCAAACCCCCCTAACTTACAACTTCGATCGTCCCTAGCAATGTAAAAGAATCAAAACATGATCCAACTCAAAAAATGGGATAGAATACCTCTTTCGCGGGCAAGCGATTGCATTTATCGTATGTAACAAGCCTTTAAACCCTTAAGTTACCCTAGTAGGACGAGTTGTGTCTCGTGAGGTTTTGCAGTGAATATACCCACAGAATTCGACTCAAAGAAAATTCAAAATATGCAAAAATTATATAATTCAAACTTTTCCAGAAAATAGTCATCATCAATTCATGTTCAAGAGTCTCAAATCATAATTCGTGTGTGCGAAACTAGAAATTTAACCTCGAATTTCCACCGATTGATCATTCCGTTACTTATCCGAAAATTCATTTTGATTTCAAAATCTTACGGGATGCTCTCACAAACGAATCTCTTGGAAGGGTGGTTATTTTCTCTCGGTATGCGTGATTTATAAGAGTAAATGTAATGGAATCGAGTTCATGCATACAAGTAGAAAGACGGAAATTTTATGGTAAACGGATCTCATCATTGGATTACGGTTATAAAAAACGGGAACATTGCCTCTAATTCATATTTATGGTCTCTTTTATTATCTTTTCGTATTTTAGCTCTCCACGCAGTAACCAATTTTGCATTTTGGACTCGGTTAGGACTTTTTTAGGTTTAAGGTGTATTGGGTAATATGGGAATGGTTGGGAAATCTGGAATTGGAAAGTTAATTTAGAATGTCCATTAGTGCTTTTTTCGGCTTTAGCTCCTTTTTCTGATTTTTTTTCTGTTTTTTCTGTTTTCACACTTTTCTTGCTATTTCTTGTTGAGCATATTTACTCTTTTCTTGCCCCTTTTTGTTGCAATTTCCGGACTTAATTCTTGGATTATCCACTTTCACAATTCCCATCCAGTTAGGGTTTCTCGGGTTGTCAAACGAAAGGGAAAAATTTATTAAGCTCAATTTTGGTTTTCAAAGGGTATAATTTTTCGCTACTTTTTCTGGCCAATATTTTTGGGTGACACACTATGGCCTACTTCATTGTCCGAAATACTAATTTCGTTACCATATGCATCTCAAGATTACTTTAATTTAGAGACCTATTTAGCACGTTTTTCAAGGCAATATCATACACATTTTCCATAACCGATCAAAGTGAAAGAATTGAGATCCATTGACGACTTGTTAGAACACTTAAGAGAACTTTGAGTTAACATTTAAATCAGATTGATTTATACATTCACAATAATGAAAGTCTCGAATCTCACCGGGTTTGTTAATCTCCACATTTATTCGCTAAGTCGTCTACGTTCGCTCAATTTCCATCTTTGGTCAATTTCGGCATTGCATATTATGTTTTTTTTTACAATTTGAGACTTTAAACCGTCTTTTAATGATATTTTCGAAAAGTTTGAATTCCATTTTTTATTTATTTTGAAGAAAAATATTTTTGGCTTTTTCAAAATTTTTTATTTTTTTTTTAAAATTTCTGGGCATTTTTGAAAATTTGTGAAGTTTTAGAAAGATGCACTTATGACCCCCCTAAATTATACTTTTGCATTGTCCTTAATCAAAAGGACTAAAATCTAAAGAAGAAAAAGAATGAGTGCGACAAATAAAACAAGCAAATTATCAAAATGCACCAAGACACTATATGACACTCATACATGACTCAAAAATACAATAAAAATCACCCCATATACATCGGGGGTGCGACGACCTCTCATTTCTCTCCACAAATCACCCAACCCCTTTCACGGGATCCGTTGCTCTCCTAGTCTCTCCCCTCTTCCTGTCATACACCAATAACCGGAATAAGTTGGGCCCTGGCCCATAAATAAAGGAAAGACTGGAAGACTCATCGTGATTAATCGGAAAAGGATCCTCGTGATGCGTACTATGTAGGTAGGGCTCTAAGTCAGACGAGACTTGAGTCTTATCTTCAATTATCTCCGAGCACTCAAGTTTCATGGGTGTATGGTTATTGCGAAGAAACTCTTCAATTTTGTCTCTCTCCTAAATGACTCTATGAGTCCAATAGAGATTGGACTTCGTCGTTAAGGCTCTCATCCACCTGCCCTAATTCTCTCTATAAATCCTCTAGGCTCAACTCCTCTAGCTCTCTCTTGATTTCTTTCCACATATTTCCTTCCTCTCTCCATCTTAAAATTATTAGGTGGTGTGGGTGGGTAGCAATCGAGGAGAAAAGTATCTATCGTGTCTCGCCATTCGTTCTCCTCTAAGCACTCATACAAACCTCTCCCAATGCCCTCTAAATTTTCGCTCTCTCTCACACTCAAGAGCTCACTCACACTCATCATTTCAGTCACTACGTATACCTCCCTACCCTTCGCTCCATGTTGCAACTGTCGCTCTCACTTGATGTAACAAGGCATACCCCTATCGACTTTCGTGTGTGGGTCCTCCCATGCTTGTGTGCTACCTCTAAACGATCTGTCTCTCACAGTTATCCTTTTTCAACCTCGTTCTTGATATTATTAAAAATATTTGTCTCGAGGGTCCTGTTCCCAAATGTTAATTTCATTCGCCCACTCCGAGTATTGATGAGTGCATTAGCTGTAGCTAAGAATGGGAGACCAAGGATAACAGGAACATGATTGCCCGGGAGAATGGAGGGATCCTCGTCCCAAATGACAAAATCCACCGGGAACTAGAAAGTGTCTATTTGAACAATCACATCCTCAACGATTCCCTGAGGCTTCTTCATAAAATGATCTGCGAGTTGGAGAGTCACATTTGTGGGCTTACGGACTCCCAAATCTAGTTTCTTATATATGGAATAGGGTAGAATGTTCACACTCCCCCATAAATCTATTAACGCCCTTTCGATTCGGTTCTTCCCCATGATGCACGAGATAGTGGGTGCACCCGGATCGTTATACTTTAACGGAAGGCCACTAGATAAAACCGAACTGACATTCTGGTCCAAAAATACGTTATTGTTTACCTTTAGCTTGCGTTTCACCGTGAGTAAGTCCTTAATGAACTTAGCGTATGCGGGAATTTTCTATATAGTCTCGAGAAAAGGTAAATTAATCTTTACTTGCTTGAGGACGTCCAAAACTTCATCCCGATAAGTCTCTTTGGGGTGTAGGACCAACCGTTGAGGGTATGGGGCAGCGGTGGGGGGTTTCACCATGACCTTAGGTCCGCCAATGTTATCTTTTTATCACTCTCAATTAAAGGGGCATCTTCGACCTCTTTCGTGCTGGGCGAAACCTCCTTATTTTTAGGTACGTATTGTTGGGGGGGGGGTGATAAGTAAACTACTCTCCCACTACGTAGAGTGATAATTGTGCTACATTGTTCAGGATGGTCATGGGGTGTGGAGTTAGCACTAGTTTGACCTTGGAGAGGTCTTTGGACCTGGGCAAGAAACTTTCCCTTCTCTTGGATACTCAACGATGATTACATCTTTAAAATAGTCGCATTTATGTCATTGATCATGCGTTCATTCTAGTAGTGGTTGCATTCTGGGCAGTGATGAATTGGTTTATCGTATCCTCGAGATTTCTCTGCAGTGGAGTGATATATGGTCCTGGAGCTGGTGGTGCTTACACATGTCCATGCATGTGTAGTTCTTGTTAAAAGTGTGACGGTCGGGAGTGGAAACATGTGAATTAGGATTCATCGCAGCATTTTGTTGCCCATAGCTAAAACCAGGATGGTTTTTCATGAAGGGTTGTAAGAATTCCCGTGCGGTGCACCGAAACTACACTTAAATCCTCTTACACCACTCACTTGATCTTGAAGTATATCTTTGTAGGTGGGTATCTTCGGGCATTCCTTTGTTGAATGTCCTGCCTCACAAATAGCGCACACCTTCTCAATGGGGTTTGGGATGGAGTCAGTTGGTCCTATTGCACATATCTCAAGTACTTCTTGCATTCCTTTCTCAAGTAGATCGAGTCGACTGTCCGTCATTATATCCTTTTCTATGTGAAATAGGCCGACTGCCGATGGAGTGGTGGTCGTTTGGCGCATTCTATTATGAGCACTAGGGTCAGATGTATCCCATGTTTGGGTAGTCTCGACGACATACCTTAGGTGAAGCTCAACATCGCTGGCATCCAGGTCAACAAAGGAACCATCACACATGGTTTCAACGAGTTGTTTGGAATTTATATTTAGCCCATTATGGAAGAAGGAAATGATTTGCAATTTATCAAATCCATGATGAGGTCACGAAGTGATTAACTCATTAAAATGCTCGTAACATCAATCAAACGACTCATTTTTTGATTGCCGGAAGGTTTGAATTTAAACCTTGATGGGGTTTGTTCGATGTGGAGGAAAGAATATATTAAGAAATTTATATTGCAATTCGTTCCATGATGCAATCGAGTTTGGAGGTAAATACCATAGCTAGGTCTTAGCCTTGTCCTTTAGCGAGAATGGGAAGAGTTTGAGGCGTATCACATCTTTTATGGAAGTTTGATCACTGAGGGTCGCGCACGCCTCCTCAAATTCCCGGATGTGGAGATATGACTTTTATGATTCCATTCCATGATAGTTGGGAAGTATTTGGATCATCCCATTCCTAAAGAAAAATTTCCCTGCATTATATGGGAGTAAATTGCATACTGGAGTGAAAGTTCGCTTGGGATATAAGATTTCTCTCAAAGGGCGGTACGGGACCTCTTCCTCACTTGTGGCTATATTATTCGAGTAGTTAATATATATATATATATATATATATATATATATATGAAATTCTGAAATCTTGAACTGCCTACTGTGACTTGATATGTAGGACATGGTTGATGACTTAAATTGTAAACACTTGTTTTGAGAAAGTATAATATGACACTGGAAAACTTTATTGATTTATAAAGTAAAAATGAGAACCTTGGGTTACTAATTGAAATATTCTTTTCAAATCATCAAATCGTTGAAGTGTAAATCTTACGAGTAATCTAAGATAAGTTAAATCATTTAGGGAGACTAGTGCGATACATGATAAGACAAACCGTTGGGAAGGTTAGTGCGATAGGTGTGCACATTAGAAGAGAGGTGAGTATTTCTCAAGAGAGTGACGCACTAATATGTTGTTCCATTGGCCTGTATCAATTTAAATACTTGCTAAACGTATTTTAAATCAAACACACTTTCGGGCACTGACCCGTTCCTCTTTCTCTCTCTCTCTTGTATATATATGTATATATTTCAGGTGCCCATCCATAGGGGCGTCTTGCTTAGGATCCCTTGAGAGGAACGTGCTGCAGCTTAGGTGGGGGTTGCAGGTCACTTGCGTAGACGACTTCTTTTATTGACTCCACTTCTAGCATTCTCATTTATTGGGCACGTGTTGCCCCTTCCATTATTTCATTGTTATTGGGACATTTATATTTCAGTTATTTCCAGTATTGTTCTATGGGATTTATTCAGTATGGATTTGTGATTTTAGTTTTCATATGTTGACATTCGAATGACGAATGTATTATATCATTTGGTTTATCGTGGCGTGATTCTTAATTGTAGGAATGTTGTTTTTAAATAAATAAATCTTTTTCTTTAAATTAAAATTTGGAAAGTATGTATGAAAATGGTTTTGACACTTAGCTTAATTATTTAGGGTGTTAAATTGGAAAATTCATTTTATCGACAGTGATGCTGAGAATGAACCAACTGTATACCTTGATTTAATTTAATAAAGGAGTGATCGCCCGGTATTTAATTAGGCGGGGTGTCACAGGTGGTATCAGAGCATCGGGTTCTAGTGTCCTTAGGATCTGTACGGCTTATTATGCTTTCAGCGTTGCTTTGTTTGTTATAGAGCCCTATGTTTAGGATTGTCGATTCCTTTGATGAGATTTCGTTCTCCTGCTATAATGTGTATACACTAGTAAATTCTAATTTCGTTCGGATGTGTGCATGTACCGAGCGATGATGGATGTGAGAAGAGGACCGTTAAGCGTACATCAGGAGGCAGGGCTCAGTTGAGATTATGAAATATATCCGAGGATGATGACCGTAGTCGAGGTCACCTCCATTATGGCACGAGAAGCCACGACTAGAAAGGCGACTAAGGAGCAGCAATGATTTTCAAATGCTGTTATAATCAAATGAGGTGCGAGGGTAAACTTACCCAACGTATTACGAAAACGTGTAGATACTGTCAGTGGGAAATTTTAGAAACGCGAAAATTGTATGTGTTTACCAAATGAGGTAAAGTATTCAAAGGCTTAAATATAGGACAGAGTGTGGCAAACCGAAAGTGAAAAATTTAGAGAAAATTTTCTTAGCTTTCGGGACGAAATTATAATGGTTGGAGTCAACCCCCAAATGTAGAAGTGGAATGCTATGCCTATAGGAGAACCTTAGGTACAGTGTTGACCGTATGTTCCTTCCCCAACAGTTCAGGATGAGAAGCAAATGTGGTTCTGAACCCATTGAGAGAGAGCATGTCAGGGGTCTATTCGTGAATTTGAATCTTAACTATTAGCCAATTTTATATCAGAAGATGTAGATACAAGTGGGGGGAAATGACTCCAAGTGGAAGACCAACTCGTAATAATAGTTGATAAAACTCGAGGAGGAAATTCTGGTGGACAAACGATTCAGAGGTTGACAATGTCATATTTTGTCAATATAGATGATAACGCTTCTTTGTGGGGGAAGTTAAAGGAATCGAAGAATTTAGTCGAGAATAAGACTGAATACGACGGTGGTGGTATAGCACCACAAAAGGATGTGGATACACATCAGGAAAACCATTTAAATGCTTCAGATAGTTAAATTCTTACCAAGTGATGGTAAATTCAGTAAGTACTATTATAAATAGTAATATGATCTTTATGGCCTAAAAAGCTAAGGGAACAACCGGGATGGTTAATAGGAATCGAGTCTACTAATGTCCGAGGAAAGGACAATCCTAACCTGGTTAGTAGGGCAGGTGATAGATGAATTATGTGTTGAGGTATTTTGTGCGAAGTGAGATCGCTCACGATAATATGTTCCAAAGTAAGTATAAGGGCATGAATACGGTGCCTAGTAAAAGGCAATGAGTAAAGTAATATTGTTTGGTTTGTGTAGACGTATTACGTCCGGAAACCATTTGCACAGTCAAGACGATTGTCAAGGTAGATGTGTATGTTGTATCCTCAGAGGATGAGGCGTGTTTATGTGACACGAGCGAGTCCCCATATTTTGATTAATTCTAGATTAGCATGTGAAACGAGTTTAATGCATATAATTAGAAATGTTACCATTGTGTGAATATTTTTCCTTAGTGTAGCGGGATTTTCTTTAGAACTATCCGCGGAGGATGGGTGAGTATATTAACAATGTTTTATACTTATGGAGATTACTTGTTGTAGCTATGCAATACACGAGTATGATATTATCTTTGTTAAAATGTTATAAAAATGGGTAGTATGATGGTGGGCATTTATTGCGAGACTATTGGAGTAGTTGCATTGGTGCAACATGTTTCATGTTTGTTTTGGCGAGGCTTACCTGTAAGAAAGTTAGACTCGCACTTATATTATCTATCCTAAGGAGTTCGGAGGAGATAGTGGGCTCGAGATATTCGATACCAATGTATGTATAGACTTTATCAATATGATTCAGTATGTACCGGGATTTACCGTTGAGTGAAAAGACTTGACTCGGTATTATGTTTAGCACTACGGACTTAGTGATAGGAAGAGTGCAGTGTTATATTTATCCTTAAGAGATGTGGGAGTTGAGAGTTATACCCCTAATGTTAGAAAAAGGAAATTTAGAGAATTTTGATCGTATGTATCCGAGGTTTATAGAAGGTAATTACCATCAACCAATACGGGACGATAGTGAAATTGGTGAAACGTTCTTTGTTAAGCATAATTATAAGAGAAATTGTAACTTTTCTGTCAAGAGACGGAATAAAGGGGTATATACTATGGGCGGAGGACCTAACGGATTTCTATAACCGACAATGCTAGGTAGTAGTGTATTGGGGGGGTTCCTTGTTTGGATTTCGCTTTGCGAGACATCCCACACATGAAACTTAGTGTAAGGTTGGAAATAGGGAGACGTTTGGTCACTATTCCATGAGTTCGGTACCCTGGTCGAAATGGGATCAAGTAATTATGTATGTAAGTTGGAAGTTGAATTTTGTTTTAAGGTTATTGGAGCCGGATTTTTGTGGTAGGAAAGCATTGAAAGTTATCCCCACGAGTTGAAAGGTGGAATGGTGATAAGGAGAATTTAAGAATTTTGATTTCTAGGGTGATTGAGAGTACCCAAATGTCATAACCGCGTACAGAACACAAGGTGAATAAAGAGTCGGAATGATTTTTAGCATGGATTGTCTGGAAAGAACTTTATATTATACAAAAGAGATGACCCGTAATTATTTTGATGAATAGAGCGTTAGTGATTTATTTTGGTTGTTGTACCTATTTGGGAAAATTATTGTACTTATCTGAGGAAGGTTGAGAATTATTATCCCTCATTTATTGTCATGAAATTCAATGCCCTATTCCGCTGAATTTAGTTAGTCCTACAGATGAGTAGCACGCCGTTCGCTCTCCCAGGGTGGTCGGAGTGCTACAAAAATGTGGGCATCTTGGTTAACTGACTAGTATAACGAAGTGGAAGTGATAGAGTGGATTAAACGTCACATGAGGGGCGATAATCCATACATAAGTGTGCAATTAGAATAGCACGCCCTAACTTAATTGGAAGGCTGTGGGAAGCCATTCAAGAATTGGTATTCCTTGAATAGAGTAGAATTTAATTGCTATGAAGCACACCCGGAGCGGAGTTGTTATTAGTCAAGTGTGAGAGCGACTTGCACATACAAAGAGTAATGATGTTAGTATAGTATAAGAGACCCAGAAGTGCGCTTCGTGGAGAGAAGAGCACGGGTCGGAACTTACGTGTCACTTAATGTGAGACATTTGAAGGGAAAAATCGATGTTTAGCGAGACGTAGTGAGTAGTCTCTACATGCACTACCCATAGGTAAGGTTTGGTTGAAAGAGGAGAATCCACCAAAGAATTTTGTGTTTATCGAAAATTCCTGAAATTGGAAGAGGTTGGTAAAGTCGGTAAAGTTCTTGGATGGGTTGCCATCCTCGAAGCAAGATTAAGGATTTATCTCGAACATGGGAATTAAGTCCCCGGAAAGGAAGTGATTGATATTCCTTTGGGTTGGCTTACAATATTAACTAGTGTGCCCCAGACTTCCTTTGGAAGGGAGAATCGCGCCAGTGCATGGTCCGGCACAGTATGAATTTCTAAATCAGGATGAGATTTGTGAATCCCACCTCTGAAATAAGATTTCAGGAACCAGCGTAGATAAGATTTCAATTCAAGTAGGATGTATCACCCTTAGCCAGGGAATAAGCACATGGTGATTAAAGATTAGTAGAGCCACGTGAAGGAGATTTTGGAATCTCGGTACGATGATTTCAAGAATGCTCTGAAAAGCACTCGTACCTGTTGGTCGCGTACGAGGTGCTTATTAAGGTTTTGCTATGAAAGAACCTCAACTATTCTCCTTCCGTATGTTTAGAGGAGAGTAGATAATCAGAATTTTTGGATCGGTCGAGAAAATATACCGATAACTATGGTGGAAATTCCACGACGGTTTTAAGCAGTCAATAGTGGTCAAATGTTCGTATGATCTTCTCAAAATGGGAATTTAGTGTGAATAAATCCGAGTAGTTGTCATGTAGTGAGGTGCGGCCTCCTAATGATAGTGAGATAATGGAATTTATAACGTAAAGAGGTAACCTTTCAAATGTTGTCAGTTGGGAGTACAATGTGAAGTGTCTCCAATGAGAATGTAAAACAATGTTGCTGTGAAGAAAAGGCTATAGTGATTGAGCGTCATACTATGTAGTTAGTTTGCGTACTGTCGAGAGATATCCGGAGTTGTTTTTACCAAGTATGCCTTATTTTCCGAATTTCGGAACGAAATTCCGTTATTAGGGGGGAAGTATGTAATACCCCATATTTTTATGCTATATTAATTTGGGGATTTATTAAATTTAATGTGACTGTTTATTTAATAAAAATCCGGAAATTAATTATGTTATAATTATTAACGTGACGAGAGTTAGTAATTATGGGAAATTTGTTGAATATTACTAATGTGTAAAGTAATATATATGATATTGGTTATATTAAATGTCACGAGTGAATGAAATGACAATTTTGGAAATTTTAGTCGGGACGCGCCCGTGTTGCGTCGGGACTAATCATTGAGATATAAAAGTGAATATTTTATAAGTTGTTCGCATGGTCATTTGAGTGCGCCAACGCGTCCGGAAGGGTCGAGATAGTCAGAAAAGTGTACCCGGGGGTTTAGTTTGGGTCTCGGGGTGTTTTTAGGCCTAATTAGTGACCCGGGAGGGCATTTTGGTCATTTTACAAAATTGGGTAATTAAACCCACGAATTTTAGCAACCTTTATCAGCTGGTTAAGTTAGTCATTTAGGGTTAGAACATTCAGAACCCTAGAACGGCCATTGGAGAAGAGAGGAGAGAACTTTCAAGGAGATTCAAGGCCAAAACACCACCGTTTGCACCGCCGTCACCACCAACGCGTAGATCGCGAGGAGGAGAACACAACCACACCATAATCAACAGGAAATCAGACTTCTGAAAATCCCAGGCAAGTGTTTAACTTGCGTATTTCATTAGTGCAATGTTCATATTAGTTTAGGATTAATTAGGAATGTAATCCATGTAAGAAAACCCCAAATTTTGATAGGAAGTTGCATGTAGAGAAGATTAAAACCTTATGCTGGAAACTTTTAACGATATAGATGTATTACCCATGAATTTTTGATGTTATATTAGGAAGAAATTCTGGAGAAAAACTGAATTGAATCATAGTTATGAAAACTTTAGGGTTCTTGATGATTAGATGAGATTTTGGGTTGTTTAACCATGATTAATGATGTATACACGCATGCTGAACGTTAAAAACATCTGGAATTATGTTAGTATCTTAGTAATAGAATTTATGGGTCGATTAGTGGTGGAAAATATGGAATTTGATGAAGAATTTTGATGAATCCCGTAATTGCAATTCTGCAGAATTCTTGCCCAGACCTGCTTGATCGATCGATCGAGCATAGAGCATCGATCGATCGAAGGTTCGATCGATTGAGCCCCAAGCTTCGATCGATCGACCCCTCCTGGAAGACTCCTAATTCCCTATTTAAATGCGTTAAATTCAAATTGTCGTGATATAATTCTTGGGAACTCTTGATAAATTGATTTGGGAGACATTGAGGACCAGTAGGGTATATGAATAAATGTTGGGATCTTTAATCTTGAATAAAAATGGTATTTATGGGATATTTACTTTAGGTTAATGGATTTATGAATTTAAAGGGTGAGGTGCGTAAGAGAGTTACGTTGGAACCTAATAAAGACACTTACTGAAATTCAAGTTTGTGAGGATGTAGCCCATGAGTGTTAGGTAATAAGTGAGAAAACCCCTTCGAGTTAAGGTTAGGAATGAAACCTTATGCGTAATTCTATAAATGTGAAATTAAGGATAAATGGTATAATTACGGGTGATGAGAAGAACCTATATTTATTTGATGAAGTGGTATATTTATATGATTGTGTGTACATATATTATATGCATGTGAAAAATCATACCCACGCTACTTGCTATCCCTGAGGTTTCCGCGCTGGGACAAGTCTTATCTAGATGGGACCTTTATGGGGGATATTGACTTGTACCCTAGAAGATAGATATCCTTGGTACAGGCTAGTGATTTGATAGTTCAGACGGTCCTAAGAGACGCCGGTTTGTGCCATCCTCTTAGAGACTTGGAATTTATTCTTCGCCTCATCTTGTTTGTGTATAGATATCCTTGGTACAAGCTATCGCAGTGATAATTCAGACGGTCCTATGAGACTTGGAATCTATACTTCGTCTCAATATTGTTTGAGTATGTGTTAATACAATTCGAGAGTGATTTCGAATTTGTATTCCCCTTAATGTGAGTGATATGGGGTTTGGATAGTAGAGTATGCCCGCACCATAATTTAGTTGGGGTGCTGTTATAATATATATTATTCGAGTAGTTAATATATATATATATATATATATATATATATATATATATATATATATATATATATATATATATATATATATATATATGAAATTCTGAAATCTGGAACTTCCTACTGTGACTTGATATGTAGGACATGGTTGATGACTTAAATTGTAAACACTTGTTTTGAGAAAGTATAATATGACACTGGAAAACTTTATTGATTTATAAAGTAAAAATGAGAACCTTGGGTTACTAATTGAAATATTCTTTTCAAATCATCAAATCGTTGAAGTGTAAATCTTACGAGTAATCTAAGATAAGTTAAATCATTTAGGGAGACTAGTGAGATACATGATAAGACAAACCGTTGGGAAGGTTAGTGCGATAGGTGTGCACATTAGAAGAGAGATGAGTATTTCTCAAGAGAGTGACGCACTAATATGTTGTTGCATTGGCCTATATCAATTTAAATACTTGCTAAACATATTTTAAATCAAACACACTTTCGGGCTCTGACCCGTTCCTCTTTCTCTCTCTCTTATATATATATATGTATATATTTCAGGTGCCCAGCCACAGGGGCGTATTGCTTAGGATCCCTTGAGAGGAACGTGCTGCAGCTTAGGTGGGGGTTGCAGGTCACTTGCGTAGACGGCTTCTTTTATTGACTCCACTTCTAGCATTCTCATTTATTGGGCACGTGTCGCCCCTTCCATTATTTCATTGTTATTGGGACATTTATATTTCAGTTATTTCCAGTATTGTTCTATGGGATTTATTCAGTATGGATTTGTGATTTTAGTTTTCATATGTTGACATTCGAATGACGAATGTATTATATCATTTGGTTTATCGTGGCGTGATTCTTAATTGTAGGAATGTTGTTTTTAAATAAATAAATCTTTTTCTTTAAATTAAAATTTGGAAAGTATGTATGAAAGTGGTTTTGACACTTAGCTTAATTATTTAGGGTGTTAAATTGGAAAATTCATTTTATCGACAGTGATGCTGAGAATGAACCAACTGTATACCTTGATTTAATTTAATAAAGGAGTGATCGCCCGGTATTTAATTAGGCGGGGTGTCACTTGTACTAACATAAGGACTATTGGTTCTGTATATCTCCTCGAACCCAAAATCAAACAACAAGCAATGGATAGTTCTAAGCATTTAGGATACACACATACTTGACGTACCCAAACAACACGTCGGTCCCACTAATACACGACACATAGTTGGCAGCCGTAAATTCTATCTTCTGGGGAATCGACAAGGTGGGATCGCCCATTGCGCGAGAACCTCCATGATAGTAGACAACGTAGGTATGTTCACGTACACCAATCATATAATAGGCACACACGCACTATATATATATATATATATATATATATATATATATATTAATTCAGTAGGTATACACACAACCCCACTTATTGTATTTCTTACGTAGTATCAATCCCTCGAATACTCACCCTACTATCATGTTACGAATACTCACACTATCGTAATTACTCAAGTTATATTCTTTACTCTAAGGATTCCAGTTATCCCTTATTATAATTTTAGCAGTTAAGTCTTTCTTGCTCTACTTGTCCACATTATAGGTTCATTTGAAACATTCGTAATTTATTCTCATCCTTTCGAATTAATTACCTTACAATTTAAGCTCGAACAAATTTAGCCTTAATTCTCTCAATAAAACTACAGCCTGATTCTATCATGGACCTACTGTATAAGTTCCTTATAATAATTTAAGGAGGGTCCAAAGGTTACCCAAATAATTTTCTAAAGTTCCGTGGATTAAATAGGCAAAAAAGGTAATTCTGGGCAAACCAAACCGATTTGCCTAATGGCCGAATCAATTCACCCCTAGGCCAAATCGATTTTTTTTGTACCAGGTCGTCTTATTCCTTACGCGGGTGCATTTTTTTCACCATTTTCATTCACCCAACTTACATGTATCTCCACTAAACTCGAAACCAATTGTTAAAAACCTTTCCTACATGTATTAGGATAATTTCTAATGTAATTTCAACATAAAAACATTACAATTTTCATTCGAGAATGGATTGAATCCTCAATTCCACAAAGATCCTAGGTTTCAATATTCTCCATTAATATTCAACATAAGCCCATATTAAACTTGTGATTATTAATACATAATCTCTTATTTCTTATCTTCGACAGATGATCAATCATACCACATGAAATCCATACCCAAACATGCATTTAAATTATTCTTTTCTTCCAACAATGTCAATTAAATCAAATTATAATGAAACCCTCACAATATGGGCATTATAACCTCAAAAGAATTTGCAATACACACTTGCCTTTGACCAGTACGGTCTGATTTCTTGATTAAAAGGTTGGTTTGGTTGTCTTCTCCTCCAATCCACACTCTAAGTTTGATTTTGGTGCAAGAAAACACTTTAATTCGTCAAGAAGTCTTCAAAACCTCCGAGAATTATCTCATTTTCTTCTCTAATGGATCCCCTTTATTTTCTACACTCTTAACCCTAACCCTTTTCTCTCTCACTTCTGATATAAGGATATAAAATACGTAGCTCTATCTATCCTAGGCTATCGAAAGCTTAAAATACCCTCATATGGTGCCGAGTTTTTTAAATTATCCCGGGACCCAAACAATATCCACATGTATACTATTACGACTATTTCAACCCTTTCGGAATCCTTTGTGACCTCGAAATTATCATTCGAGTCACTCTACACAATTTTCCTATATCGACCTTAATTTAGTCTGAACGCGACTCTCAGTTGAGATAAATTTAATTTAATTTCACTCGTTATGATGTGTAAAAATTTCCATAACTTATCTACTGTTCACTTAGTAAATTTTTAACAGGTAATATTAATCATTATTTATTTCTCTTGATTAATATACAATAACCATATTTTTATTTAATTCCATTAAATTACTTCGCTCGCATAATTTAAATAAACAAATAATCAATAAAATTAAGTAAATTTCAAATACGCAGAAATACGGGGTATTATATCTTACCCCCCTTACAAGGAATTCCGTCCTCGAAATTAGGCCATACCTACGGTGAATAACTCTAGATACTTCTCTCGCATGTCATCCTCCCACTCCCATATAGACTCGTCAACATTATGGTGTCCCCACTGAACTCATACTAATGGTACCACCTTAGACAGCAGCTTCCGCTCACTACGATCTAGGTAGCCACTAGTCTCTCCACATACAAGATGTCTGGATGAAAATCAATCTCCTCGAGTGGAATGTGCCAAAGATCTCTCTTTTTCCTCATATTTAGGATGCCACGTGAAACACTTATGTATCCATTGAAGATGCTCTGGTAATCCCAATCTATATGCCACTATTCCCACTCTCTCAATAATAGAAAAAGGTTCCATGTATCTCAGCGCTAGATTAACCTTATTGACAAACCTCATGACCCCCTTATGAGAGATACACGTATCAACACCTGGTCCCCAACCTCTAACTCTACGTGCCTCCAATATCTATTGGCATAACTCTTCTGTCGTCTTAAGCAATTTGAATACATCCCCGAATTAGCTCGATCTTTGAAGTCATCTCCTGTATCATCTCTGGTCCCAATAACTTGTTATCCTCCACCTCTAACTAGCGAGTGGGAGAACGACAAGGTCTCACATAAAGTGCCTCAAATGGTGCCATGCCGATAGTAAATTGGTAAGAGTTGTTATACGCAAACTCTACTAATGGAAGATATCGCTCCAATCCTCCCCCAAAATTTAGGATGCACATCCTCAATATATCCTCTAGCATATGATTTACTATCTCGGTCTGTCCATTTGTCTATGGATGCTTTGTGGTACTCAGTCGTAAGTCAGTCCCCATGGCCTCCTGAAAGTTCTGCCATAAATGAGATATAAAGATCTTATCTCTATTAGATACAATGTTGACTAGCACTCCGTGCAACTTAACTATCTTCGCTATGAATAGCTTCAGATACTCCATCGTCTCAAAATCAGTGCGAACTATCAAAAAATGGGTCACCTTGGTCAGCCGAGCCACTATCACCCAAATGGAGTCGTGACTTTTCTGCGATGTCGGTAGTACCGTAATAATATCCATCGAAATACTCTCCCACTTCCACATGGTAATATCCAATGGTTGTAGCATCCTGAAGGTCTTTGATGGTCTACCTTAACTAACTGACAGGTGGCACACTTTGAGACAAACTTTTCTATGTCTCGCTTCATCTCGGACCACCAATACTATCTCCTCATATACTGGTACATCTTATCCCCAACGTGATGTACCGGGAACCTCGATCCGTGAAACTCAATCATAACCACATGCCTTAAGTCCACATCCTCTGGAACCACTAGTTTCCCATTAAAACATAAGCCTCCCTCTGAGTTGATCGAGTTAGACTCTGCACAATCACCTAATAAGTGTCGCACTCTGTCTTGACAGTATGGATCCTCCACCTGTGCTTTCACTACATGCATGATAATCTCGGGAGTGATAGCTAAAACCGATATACACGATCTGGAAACCTCACCATTGTGTCAAAGCTCACTCAACTTCGCCTTCCAGACCTATGCGAACTCCCTAACGTGTCTCTAGATCAACGCATCTGCTACCACGTTAGCCTTACCAGGATGATATTGTATATTAAACTGGTAATCCTTCACGAATTCTAGCCACTGCCTCTACCTCATATTCATATCCTTCTATGTGAAGAGATACTGAAGTGACTTATGATCCGTGAATAGTGTAAAGTGCTCTCCCAACAGATAATGTCTTCATTTCCTCAGAGCAAATACCACCGCTGTTAACTTAAGGTCATGGGTGGAATAACTTTTCTCATGGGGCTTAAGCTTTCGAGATGCATAAGCTATAGCACTATCCTCCTATTGTAATACACCCTCAAGTCCCTATAGGGATGCATCGGTGTAGACCCGATACTCCACCCCACTCCTAGATAATGCAAGTAATGGCACTGACATCAGCTTATCCTTCAGCTCATCAAAGGCTAGCTGACAATGATCACTCGACACAAACGGTACCCTTTATGAATCAGGTTTGTCAATGGACCCATAATCTTCGAAAATCCCATAATGAAGTGGCAATAATTACAGGACAAACCCAAGAAGTTGTAAATCTCCATCGGTGTCATTGTCCCCACTCCCTCACCGTCGATACCTTAATCGAATCCACTGCAATACCCCTGTCAGATATGATGTGGCCAAGAAACTGCACCTCTTGTAGTCAAAATCCAAACTTCCCAAATTTGGCATACAGTTAATGGTCCTGAAGTGTCTACAAGACCCTGCGCAAAAATTTTGCATGCTCCTCCTTAGTACGAGAGTAAACCAAAATGTCGTTTATAAACACGATCACGAACTGGTCCAAGAATTCCCTGAATACTCTTTTCACGAGATCCATGAACACTTATTTTGCATTAGTGAGCCCAAAAGGCATAACCCTGAACTTGTACGACCCATATCGTGATAGGAAATAGGTTTTGGGAATATTTTCCTCCCGAATACGGAGATGGTGATATCCCGATATCAAATCAATCTTGAAGAAGTAGGCAGCCCCTCTCAACTAATCAAACAGGTCATTGACCCTCGAAAAAAGATACCTATTCCATATCGTGACCTTGTTCATCTCCCTATAATCCACACACAAATGAAGAGAACCATCCCCCTTCTTCATAAACAACACCGGTGCACCCCATGGTGATCTACTTCATCGAATAAAACCCTTTCCAAATAACTACTAAATTTTCTCCCTCAACTCTTGTATCTTTGTAGGGGCCATGCTATATGGTGCTCGGGCAATTGATCTCGTACCTAGTGCTAGGTCGATCATAAAATCGATCTCTCGGCTGGGTGGTAACCTCGGTATCTCCTGAAACACATCATTAAAATCCCTCACTACTAGAATCGAGTCTATCAAAATCACTATCTCCTATGAGGTCTCCTCCTCAATATAGTATAGGTGGGTGCACGACCCTCCCTCGGGAAAAGGCATCGCCACCAAGAACATCTCTTGACTTGGAATGGAGAACATTATGGTTCTCTCGTAACAGTCTATTATCGCCTTGTATCCTTCCAATAAATCCATACCCTTAATAACATCGTATCCCTTTATGTCTAACACCATAAGGTCCTGTGCTAATCTCAAACTCCCAATAATAATATACACACCTCTACATACAAAGTGTATAAGTGATCCACTACCCACCATTGACTCTACACACATAAGGTTGTCTCTAAAAGACCAGCTACTTGTGCAAATCTAGTAGAAATAAAAGAGTGTGATGCGCCTATATAAAAAAGAATCCTACCCTCATGCCCATGAATAAAAAAGGTACCCTCGACTGTTGACGGCGTATGAGGGACTAGCAGCATAGGCATGTCCCGAACTTTATATGCATGCCCGTAGTGCATGTGACCCTATTATTGTTGTGGGGCTGGGGTGATGGTGATGGTACTGGAGGTAATGGAGCTTGTTGCCCCCGTTAGGCACCCCGTTATTGTGCCCTACCCAACTCTGGGCAATCTTTCCTCTTATGGCCCTCATGGCCACATATAAAACACAGTCTCGAAAACAATCTTTACATCTGGCCCTGCTGAACCTATCGAGGGTGGCCCTGACGCTGTACCTGATGAACATAGCCCTGTTAGCCACCTCCATGGTCCCCTTGGCCCTAACGACCTTGAGGAATCTGTTGTTGCTGATTAAGTCCCTATTCACCCTGTCTGTATCCATAGCCCTCTGACCGATATCCTCTTGGCATGATCCCCCTATCGAGAATCCTGCCCATGGTGCATGTCTGCTACTATGATGCTCTGCTGATACCACCCCCACTTGCCTTGACCGGATGGCTCGTCTCACCTCCTCATTGGCTTCCCTTTAAGTGGAAATGATGGAAATATCTGTGTAACAAAGCGACATTGACGAAATCTATATATGTCACCAATATGGGGTTGTCGATTAAGTGCTTCCTGATCCTCCAGGCTAATCCATCCATAAATTTTACCTTCTTTCGTTCTTCGTTGCTCACCTTGTCTGGAATAAAATTAGCCATATGATTGAACTCATACTTGTACTCTGCTACGGAGCGATCACCCTGTGTCACCTCAGTGAATTTCTTCCGCATTTCGGTCTCCCCTACTAATGAAAAGTATTTGCGATCAAACTGCGTCTATAACTTAGTAGTCGTCATCAAATCTATCTCCTAAATGGTGGTAACTTCCTCCCACCACTATAGTACCTCCCTAGCAAGTTTGAAAGTAGCTATCATCTGCTTTTGTGTCTCACTGTACTCCACCATGCAAAAATGGCATTGTATATTCTTTTTCCCCTGACACGCCTCTACTACATCAAAACTTCCCTAAAACTTGGGCAGGTGGACCTTCTGAAACGTCTCTCTGCTAAGTATATAGCCATGTTTGTTACTGAATGACCGATGCCACTGGGTTCTACAGATGGGGTTGTGGGAAATGCATGGCCATAGCTATCATAGTTACATTAACTACCTGGGCCACAATCTCTGCCACTTGGGCCATCAAGATCATCTCTAGTAGTGGTTGTGGCTGAGGCACCTCATGTGGCTCCTGGTGAGCCTCCCTCACCTCATCCCTGGTCGCTGCCCTAGGTGCTCGCTCTCTCCTCGGTGGCATCTGAAAATAGATCTATTTGTATAAGTACACAACATATACAAAGTTTAAAATCAGAAGCACGTTATCTCAAATACGTGAAGATAAAAGAAACAGTCCAAATAATAGGACTCTATATCAAAAGAATGATACACAAAAATCGTAACAAGTCGTACAAATCCTATGGACACTAGAACTTGATGATCTGATACCAACTGTGACACCTCGCATAATTAAATACCGGGTGATCAGCCTTTTATTAATTAAAAGAGGTTTCTTTTTTGGTTCATTCTCATCATCACTGTCAAAACCCATATTAATTACTAACCACCTATTAGTTAATTAAGTCGGTGTCAAGATTTTATCTTTCATTAAACAATTGATAACAATATGATGAAACTAAATTAAAACATTCACACCATTAATATAGGTTCAACCATTATAATGAAATAAATAAATAAATGAATAATGTCTTCTCGAATAAACCATCAGCTAAAATCTAACCCAACAATAATCCAACAAATATGAAAATAAATTTCACTACAAGTCTGAAATGAATAACTAAAATAGACAAGTCTGATTGGGGCAACATGCCAACTGAGATATTGTAATGAAAGCCTACACTAAGAATGAATGATCGAAGCATATAAGAAAGTCCTCCAAGCCTCTATAGTGCTACAACTAATCATCCCTGGAATGGATCGTCAAGTCTGGCATCCCTGTGGCTGGACACCCAAAAGGTTTATAGCAAGGGTTAGAACCCAAAATGTTTTGAAAATATTTTGCAAGTATTTATCACAATTTAAAAATTAGTTATTGATTACACATGTTATGTTCACGTACACTCCCTTGAGTTTCCTCGCATCTTATCTATTTTGCACACCTAACATTCCAACTTAGCCCACTTAGCCATACTACCCAAGATAACTAGACATAAGTATCTAATTGGACTATCAACAACTATAAGCCCCCTGTACCGCCCATTACGTACGCTATCCGAATTAACATCTCTCGTATGTTATTAACATCATAAGTACCATTCTCCATCCCTCGTCATTTAATCATTTAATTAAGGTTCACGACTTAATTCATTATTTACATGCACACTATCAATCCGTCGACTATCACACGTAAGTAGAGTTAGTCAAATGGTTATATATATATATATATATATATATATATAGAGAGAGAGAGAGAGAGAGAGAGAGATAGAGAGAGAGAGAGAGAGAGAATTATGATGTCTCTCAAAAGGACCACCGTTATCAGTCCGTATACATTTCGTACTAACATAAGGACTATTAGTTCAGTATGTCTCCTCAAACCTAAAATCAAATAACAAGCAATGGAGACGAACATAGTTCAAACCCTTTGGGCTACGCACATACCTAACGTACCTAAACGACATGTCGGTCCCATTAATACACGACACATAGTGGGCTGCCCTAAGTTCTATGTTCTGGGGAAAAAATCTAAACCTCCCTGGAATCAACACGGTGGGATCGCCAACTGAGCGGGAACCTCCATGACAGCAGGCAATAGAGGTATGTTCACGTACAATCTGAAGCACCCTATATCTTTGACTCACTTGATTCTATATTATATAAGTGCTTGTCTAGTTTGAAAATAGTGACAAAATTTAAGTCATACATAAGTCTACCAGAGAACCTCAGAATCTACATGATATTTCCTCTGTTAGTCTCAAAGGTATAATACCAACACTGCACCTAGGATTGCATTTTTTTGTTGCATTCATATCATATTAGGTGTGTGAGTGTTAATTCACATTAAAATACTTTTCTAATCATTTTTAGGATTTTTAAATAATTATTAGGATTTAATAAAATAATTTTTAACATTTAAAATTTGATTTTAAAATTTTTTGGGGCTATTTGTAAATTCTTTTACCTCTTAAAACTTTGGTTGTATAGAAATTGAAATCGGTAGAAAAATTTGTGGTAACAAATTGTATTTTAAAAAGTTTCAAAACTTGTGTTTTTTGTTTGATCCCTGCCCTACACGTGTTGGCTAGTTACCCATTAGATTTTTATTTTTCCTCGCTCACAAACTTGGGACTCAATCTAAGGCGTTGGATTTTTTTTATCTATGGTCTGCATGTCTCTTATCTCAGTCCATGTCATTATAAATTGGAACAATCAAATGGACTTTAAAAGCGGTGGTTTTATAGTCTTAGGATTTGCTTCGATTTGATAAGATTAAATCCAAGCTGTTTATTTGGTTCATCCTTCCAGCTCCTTCTCTTAGCTGTATAAATATAGACCAAGTGTTACACGTTTACAATCTTTGGATCAGTTGAGTTTTGAGAAAAAAATAATGAGAGAGAGAGAGAGAGAGAGATAAAAGAAAGAAAGAGAATATCAAACCCTAAATCAAACTCTTGTGATTTTTCCTAAGAAAATACCTTGTGAGTTTGAGTGTGTTCGATCGTGTGTGAAGAGCCATCCTCTCTGGTCTTTTATCTCTTGTCCAACTAGTCCTGAAGTTCGTATTTCATTTTCTTTTCATAGAAAGTGTAGATCTGACCTATGTGTGATACAAAATACTTATACATACTTAGGTTGACTTCTTTATTCAAGAAATCCATATTTGTTGGTTGTTTTACTCGTAAATGTTTTTGTCAAAACTCTTACTAACAAATCCTTTTTTGTTTCCAGTTTTGAGAAAAACCTGACTTAGATCTAGTTAAGATCTTAAATGGTGTTTTACACTTTCATACTTATATTTCACAATGTGTGAAATAACTGTGTAGATAAAATAAAGAGAAAGTGATTAAAACCTTGGCTCTTTCTGATAGCAAGGTTCCCTCGAGATCTGTGGATATAAATAAAGATCAGAAGTTTGAAGTTTTCAAATAAACTGAGATTCAGAAATTATAACTGCATTTTATAATGAAATTTGTAATTTAATAGGTATATTATCTGTATAAGTGTGTGTGTGTGTGTTTCATGCATGTGTTTAGGCACATCACCACTTACACTATTCAAACTACAACACTAAAGAAGTGTTGGTAGAGAGATGATTGACTTTGGAGTCGGCTGAAAGCTAAAAAAGAGAAGAGGAACAAAGCTGGGAGAACAACTTCAACATCAGAGCCTTCAGAGAAGTCAGAATAACCTAACGGAGTAGGTATATTTTCTGGACTTAGAATAGGTTTGATTGTGTGTTTAGTTTGTTATATAGCTTGTAACATAAATTCTTTTTTAGTTGACTTTTATTTTTCGATGTAGAGACCTCTGTGGATGTTTCCTTAATTGGGCGGGTTTTACCACTTTAAAATTTGTGTGTATTTGCATGTTTAATCTTCCTCTCATCACCTTCTTAAGCATGTGTTGATTTAGATCTTAAATAAGTAGACAAAGCAAACCTGATTATCCAAAGTACTCTAATAATAGGCCTCATGAGAAAAGACATGACAAATATCAGACTCACAATCAAAATAAGTTTGGAAAAGACCTAAAAAACATTGAATATTTTAGATGTGGAAATTAGGTGATATGGAAAATGACTGTAGAGTCAATTTGAATAAAAATAAATACAATAAGGCTAATTTGTGCAAGACCTGGGATTACTTAAGTGAATTAGTAACTGAGGAGCCTGAGTTATCTAACTCTTTGGACCCTTGTATGTCTTTCTTTGCCAAAATTATTTACAATGATGATAGGACTATGACTAATACTGAATCTGATAGTAGTATCTATAATCATGTTGTGTTGAATGATATTGTTCCTAATGGTTTACCTACTTTATTACTTGAGAATGCTACTAGTAGTTCTACTGTCGTGTGTGTGAGTCAAAGGGAATGCTCTATTGTTGATGCAAATGTGTGTGTGAGTCCTAAAAATGAATCGCTAGGGGACACTACACACTTAGTGAATCCGATAATGAGGACTTCCCTGACATTCACACACTATACATGAAAACCCTTAAGAAGAGTAATAAAATAGAAAAAATAGTCAAGGACCTTACCCAAAAGTTAGAAGCCCTAAGCCAAATGGTCAAACATAATGCTAAAGAGTACACTTCTCAATGTCTGATTCATGAAAATGAAACTAAGACTTTTGTTCAAAAAATTAAGGAATTATTTGAATAAAATGAAATTCTGGAGAAGAAATACAATGGGACTTTGTTAGAATTGTAACAAATAAAAGAAAAGAATCAACAGTCTTCAAAAAAATTGCTAAATTTGAAAACAACTCAAAATGCTTTGAAGACTTTATTACTGAAAGTAAGACCAATTCTAATGATAGAACTAGAATAGGTGTTTGACCTAACAATTCCAAGCAAACTAAAACTTTTGAACCGATTAAGATTATTTCTGGTGGCAAAAGACCTATGAAAGTTTGTCCAGATTTTCAAGCCTTGAAAAATGATTTTGATTTAAACCAACAAATGGCAGACATTGGTATGTCTAGTACTTCTCATTCTAATGTTGAACATAAGGCTAAATAGGTCTTCCATCCAATTAGGAAAAGTGATTCGTCTTTTAAACCTGTACTTTTTAGGAATAAGGCTAGAGTTCAATTTTTAGACAAACCTTTATCTAACAACTTTTCTAAGGTTGAGCCTTCTACTAGCCATCTTTATTACTCATATTGCGATGTCTTTGGACATTCTCTTGATGGATGTTTTTCTAAACGTCTATACAAACCTGTCTTTCGTTCACCTATCTACCAAAACTTCAACTACACTAGGAAAGGCATAAATAACTATATTCTTCCTAAGCAACCAGATAAGAACTATAACTATTGTAATAGGAAGAAGAGATCTGGTACTAAAAGATCATCAATAAGAAGAAACCTTACATTCATGCCTAAACTAAATGCTTAGAGATTTGAGAAAATAAAAAATTATGCACAAAAATATTTTAAGGAAAAGGCTAACGCTAAAATTTTTTACAGTATTCGAGCTAACCGGTACAAATTTTTAAGAACCAGAGCAATTTGGGTTAGAAAAGATGAATTGATACCACAGATGAGATGTAGTACAGTACTTAGTGCTTTGAGAGATGAACATACAACATCTTGTTGGTATCTAGATTCAGGATGTTCCAAACACATGACCGGGGATGAAACCAAACTTCTGAATAAAATTAACTTCTCCAGATGTAAAGTTTTGTTTGGAGATAAGGTATCAACCCAGATCATTGGTAAAGGGACTCTCCATAAACAAGGGTTACCTATCTTAGAAGATATTCTTCTAGTAAAAGGTCTAAAGAAAATTTATTAAGTATATCACAATTTTGTGACTCCAACCATACTGTCATGTTTTCAAAAGATAATTGTAAAATTTTAAATGAAAATGGTGACTGTATAATTACAGTCCTTCGTACCCCAAATAATTGTTATACAATTAATCCAAATAACGAGGTTTATAATATTGCCAGAATGGATGACAATGAAATTTAGCATAATGGGTTGGGTCACATAAATTTTGATAGCCTTGGTAAATTTTGTTCTCAAGATATAGTTAGGGTTTTTTCCTAAAATAAATCCTATATCAAACATTGTTTGTGGACCTTGCCAAGTAGGAAAAATGGTTAAGTCTGCCAATAGGAAAGTTGAAGACATTTTGACTACTAAACCTCTAGAAGTTATCCATATGGACCTAATGGGTCCTGCTAGAACGATTAGTTTATCTGGAAATAGCTACATTTTACTGATGGTCGATGATTTTACGCATTTTACTTGGATAGACTTTCTTAAACAAAAGTCTGACACCTTTCAAGAATTTCTTAAAATCCTCCTACGAATTGAGAACGAAAAAGATAGTTAAGTAAATCATATTCGTAGTGATCGTGGGGTGAGTTTAAAGACTTAGGAGTAACTGAATATTGTTCCTATAATGGTTATCAACATGAATTTATCACTCCTAAAACCCCTCAGCAAAATGGTTTAGCCAAAATAAAGAATATGACTATTCAATAAATGGCATGAGTAATGATTCATGCCAAAGGCCTCCCTAATTATTTTTGCGTTGAAGCTGTTAGGACTTCATGTCACATTATAAATAGAGTCTACCTTAGAAAAAAATACCAAAATACCAAAATACCAAAATAACTCCTTACGAACTATGGTAGGGGAAGAAACCTAACTTAAAATATTTTATCACCTTTGGCAATTTTAAGATTTGTTATCACTTTATTCGTGAATTAGTAGAATCTAAGGAATTGGAAATTCTGTATTTGCCTGTCGGTCTTCAATTAGCTGATTTATTCACAAAGCCTGTAGATAATATCAGATTTAAATCTTTACAGAAATCTATTGGCATGATATTTCTCGAATAAATGTTTGTCATCAAATAAAAATCATTCGGTCATATGCACGCTAATCATTGATCTTTGAGGATATGGGGCACGAATGTTTCAAAAATGACAAAAGAAACCTCCAATATCTGTTTTATGTAGGAGATACTTGATGTTCCTAGTTGATGTTTATTAAGTGATGACTATTTATCTTCTTTATATTTTATTTGATCATGCATATTTATGCCTACTCTTTGTCCATTCGAGACAAAATGGGGGAGAAACTTTGGGTCCACTTGGACATTATTTTGATTACTTCAACTAAAATGCTTGTCTTAGTTATCTTATTTTCAAGAAATTAGTACCTCTTTTTATCAGAATTTTGTTAAGGTATTAGTATGTATTTAGTTAAGTAATGTAATTTTCTTTTCTAGGATATGGGGTAGATAGAATTTTGTATAGGAATAGGATTTTCTTATTTTTTTAGTATCCATGCGAGTCCTCGATGACTCAAAGGATATTTTGTCTCATATTTCCAAAGGGGATCTTGAAGCACCCTATATCTTTGACTCACTTGAGTATATATTATATAAGCGCTTGTCTAGTTTGGAAATAGTGACAAAAGTTTAGTCATACCCTAGTCTACCAAAGAACCTCAGACTCTACATGATATTTTCTCTATTAGTATCAAAGGTATAATACCAACATTGCAACTAGGATTGAATTTTTTTTTTCATTCATAATATATTAGGTGTGTGAGTATTAATTCCCATTAAAATATTTTTCTAATATTTTTTGAGATTTTTAAATAATTTTTAGGATTTAATAAAACATTTTTTAAAATTTAAAATTAGATTTAAAAATGTTTTGGGGCTATTTGTAAATTATGTTATCTCTTAAAATTTTGTTTGGATAGAAACCAATATCGTCAGAAACGTTTGTGGTAATAAATTGTATTTTAAAAAGTTTCAAAACTCGGGTTTTTGGTTTGATCCCTGCCCTACACGTGTTGGCTAGTTACCCATCAGATTTGTGTTTTTCCTCTCTCACAAACTTGAGACTCAATCTAAAGCATTGTATTTATGTTATCTATGGTCTGCATGTCTCTTATCTCAATCTATGTCTTTATAAATTGGACCAATCAAATGGACTTTAAAAGCGGTGATTTTACAACCTTAGGATTTTCTTCGATTTGATAAGCTTACATCGAAGTTATTTATTTAGTTCATCCTTCGAGATCCTTCTCTTAGTTGTATAAATAGAGACCAAGTGTTACACGTTTACAATCTTTGGATCAGTTGAGTTTTGTGACAACCCGCAATCCGAGATAAGGGGTGGACAGCCCGATACTCAAACGTAACAGGAATCATGGATGGATATCATTCTCAGCATCACAATAAAAAACTGAGTATACGGGAAAACCACCCAATAAATCAGAAAACGGGTTGCCAAAAAGTGTAAAAATGTTAAAATGCGGTTATGAAAATTTAAACTAATAACCCAATATGACGAGCAAGTGGGATTCCAAAAGATAATATATAATACAACTAAGACGAATGTACACAAATGGACCGAATAAGCTGTCGGTCCACAGCTACATATAACGACGTACAACAATATAAATATCTTACATAGTACATTCATTAATCAAATACAAACGTTTGGGCCACACGCCCGAGGGACAAGACCCGATCATATCTAGAATAACAAGAATGAAAGCGTCTAAAACAACATCCTGTAATAACCCGCAAAATCTTACAGCTCGTCGAAAGTGAAGGGAACTTGGGAAGTCAAGTCGGGCGTCCTTGCGGTGGAGCACCTGAGCGGATACAATAATATATACAACAAGGAAAGTAAACCGGTCAGGGCCGGGTTCTATATGATTACCAGAAGAATAAAAAGCATGATAGATATGAATAGTTACACATGAATGATGAGGATGATAAAATGACATGCTATCTACAATTACAAGCAGGAATTGAAGGTAAAGCAATTTAATTTAAAACCCTTCTTTAATAATACAATTTCCATTTCCTTCTGACATTCCTTATTAGGAATAAAACCATTTATTCGGTTAAGTCAAGAAGTTATAATTTCTATTCATTAATTAAAACTTCCCATTTTATCTTTCCATTCCTTATTGGGAATATCATTTACATCAAGTGCCCTTTATGGCACATATATTATTCCCGTGCTCTTCCTGGCACATATTTATGCTCTTTATGGCATTTCGTACGCTCTTTGTGGCGTTTATCAACCATCAAGTCCAACTTGATGAAAATATAGTTATATTCATATACATATAACGATATCTAAGACCGCCCGTCCGGGTTTCCCCACTGTGCGCGCCCCTAAATGACCATCATCTTCCAGGGCCTAACATAAGACAACCTGGGCACCTATCGCAATACGTCGGGAAGCGGCCATGAGCCTGCGGGATAGTCAAGACCACACCCGGAATCTCCTACCCATCGCAGAAAATATAACAATAAGCGCTCCCATGGCCTAGGACTATATCCACCCTGCATTCATTAGCCAGGGGGCTTCACCTCACGAGCGAACTTCCCCTATGATGTCATTTAGAGAGGTGTGTAACAGTAAATTAACATTTACATTTTATCATCATATCCATTAACAATTTCATTTCCATTAATCATGGGATTGGTTCTTTTTTTATTTAAACCTAACATCATTAAACAACGGGGTTCATTCTAGTTGAACCTATCATCTTTAAACACCTATGGGTTCATTTATGCGAGCCTAATTCCCATCGAACCTTATCATTTATTTTACCTCAAATTTCAATTCCAGGCTAGGTCTCCAAATGATCATTATGATCCTAGAAATTCCCAAAGTTCATGTAAATTGATAAGCCCAGAAGTCTCCAAGTTAGGGCATTTAACTTCCTAACCTCTAAAAGTTGAATAAAAGAAGTAATGCCTTAACATTACTTTAAACCTCCCCGAAATAAACCCCAGATGAACCCATTTCGAATCCAGGGCAACGACCAAACTCCATAACTACTCTAGGACTCTAAGTTTACTTCTTTAAAGAAGGTTCCTAGGTCCTAATCCTAAATAATAAGGATGAAAATTAAAAGGAAAAAAGACCCCAAAACTGCTGGAACCGAATCGATTCGCCCCTAGGGCCGAATCGATTCGCACCAGCGAATCGATTCGCTCTGAAAGAGAATCGGTTCGGACAACAAAATTAAGTTTCTACAAATGCCGAATAGATTCGGTCTTAATCCGAATCGATTCGGACAACAAGACCTGGGATTCTGCATCTATGCGAATCGATTCGACCAGGGGGCCGAATCGATTCGCCCCTGCGAAAATGCCAAGAATGGCTATGGAGTCTTGAACTCCAAAATTTATCCAACTCCAAAATCAAGCCCAACCGAAATCATTGGCTGCAATTTCTACATCCTAAATCCATCTATCTACCAACCTTGAACATCATTTATCATCCAAATCCATTTTTAGTGGTTAATACCCAAAAATCCAATCAAAACCCTAACAATTCTAAATCATAACAAATTCATAAATATCAAGACTAATTATTCTACTTAAATCATAAATTTGCAAGTAGATTACTTGCCTCAAGTGTAAGAATCTGATTTGATGAAGAAGGAAGCAACAATCCAAGCTCCAATCTCCAATCTCTCTCTTTCTCCAAAGCTTTCTTCCTCTCTCTCTAAGTTAACAATTTGGGGCATAAAAGGAATAGTAAGTCTTAGCAAGACTAAATCGGGCCATAAGTCTAAAATTCCCAACTCTAATAACTAATGCGCGATAAAATAATACGCGATATCACTATTTAAGCCAAAACCAGTCAAAAGTGCCCGAAATGCCAAAATATAATATGGCACTTATTTTGACTGTCTCACACCTACCGGGACTAACTACACTATCCAAATGATCATTTGGAGATTTTATAACTCATTTTACTTCCGGTTTCATAATAAAATAAAATGTCATTTTAAATCCTTATGACATTATAAATCACCACATGAACATTTTATTCACTCACGGGGTAACTATGCAACATTTTAGTAAATATTGTCCTTGTCATAACAAATTAATATTTACTCAACATCTACCACTTTATAATTAATTTCTACCCAGTGTAAATAAAGATAAAATGGGCTGTCAGAAGAGAGGGTTATTACATACTCCCCCCCTTAAGAGGGAATTTTGCCCCCAAAATTCGGATACACCTCGCAAGAAGGAGTGCGGATACTAATCCCGCAAGTCATCCTCACGACCCTATGTCGATTTCTCGACACTACGCTGACTATATAGAACTCATCCCCCAAGGTACTACCAGCGATCCCAAACGTAACTCTACGCTCAAAGATAGCAACCGACTACATTTAATAAGAACCGTCACATTGCACCTTCTTAAAAACGAAGGTGACTAAAGGCACCGTCGCATCTCTCGTACTCCATTGCATGAGAGACAAGGAACAAATTATGAACTTGCCACAAAATGTTTCGAAAAAGCGAGCTAACAGGTTACTGGGCCTACCGCAACATTTCTAGGAAAGGTACAACATCATGCGGTGCAAGTTTTCTTTTCTCCTCGAAATGCATAATGCCCTTCACAGGCGATACTCACCACGGCACTTGGTCTAATGACCTCAAACTCCAGATGCCTTCTTCCCGTATCGACTAAGCTCTTTTCGTCGATCTTGGTTATACGAGAGACTCATCATCTCGTACTTCTAACCAACAAGTGGGGAATCAACAAGGCCTACTATACAAGGCTTCTTCTACAGCGTCGTCCTAATAGTGGATCGACAAAAATTCTTATAGGTGAATTTGACGAGCGAAAAGCGTTGCTCCCGACTACTCTTAAAGTTAAGCACGCATATAAGGAGTATATGCCCCAACATACGGTTATTCTATTGGTCTGGCCGTCTGGAAAAATGACAAGAAGTGATTAACCATAATTCGATTCCCATGACTTCTTGGGAACTCGCCAAGAATGAGAAACGGAAGTCTTATTCTAGTCAGGACTATAATCAAGGGCACCCTCGCAGTACAACAACCTTACTATGCCCAGCCAATAATACTAGCGACGTACAACTTAGCACATTTCGTCATTACCTTGATGAACCGAAATGTTAGAACCGCGTGATTTCTCCATATCTACTTTACTTAAGTCCCTTTTGATCGGGACAAAATTCTCTTACGGGGACGCACCCCACCATCAGTGTCAAAAGAGCATAACTTATTTATGGTTTTAACCGCCCTTGCTTCCTCTTGCGACATCTTGCAATGAAATTTTGTTCGCACGAAAGACTAAATTCTGCCCAGGAAGTAGCATCTCCCTTCCTATACAGCGATCACCCCCAAGATGGACTTCAACTTAAATAGGGGATAATACTCCTCACAAGTTTAAACTTGTGAGGCGCATCAACAATAAATCGATACTCCAGTATTATCACTCCCCATCATGGCAGAGACTTGCTAATTGAATCTACCTTCGAGCTTAACTACATGGCTCATGGGTGCGAATCAATTCACCCCTTCGTTACCTTTGTAACACTCTACTATGAGAGGCCTCATCTCCTTCAGCCTTAACTACCAACTTCTCGAAGTCCTCCCACTTCTCATATCATGGAACCAATCCCTTTTTTAGAGGTTACGCATGACTTAGTCATGGTCAACTCCCAACAACCTTCCTAAACTTACGTCCCATACTTAAAGACCCTACGTCCAAACAATCCTAAAGTCTATTTACCTATACCATATCTAAGTCGTACACCTATTGCTGAGTACATCCCTAGTGCCCAAGACCTTTCTCAACTTCCGACATTTGCTCAGTTTCGTGCGTGGGACGTCTCGCCGAAGCGAAATCCAAACAAGGAACCCTCCCGTTACACTACTACCTCGCGTTGTCAGTCATCGAGGGGTACAGGTCTAAGACACATGTTCGGGACCAAAAGATTCTACAGCTACACACTAACAATTTAAATAACTAAAAAATTATATATGTACAATCCAAAGCTGACCCTCGTGAAACCCTAGGGTTATATACCCTATAACATATACATCTTATTAAATAGCCTTCTATATCAAGGCATAACCCGAAGTCTCAATTTGACTTCGTACCTCGGTCTCCCTCATATCGATCAGAGGAGAGAACTATATGCAGTGCTCCTATGTCGCACTTTAATAGCCATTAATCACCCTTCTACGTGATTCTCGGCTAAAATTTCCAATCCCACTTTCAACAATAATTTAATAAAACAAAATAAAATAAAAGGAAAGAATAGCACATCTCCACTCACAATATCGTTAAGTGTTCATGCGGCGGAGTGTCTCGCAAAGCGAAATCCAAACAAGGAACCCCTCCGACACATGCCTACTTAACTAGTTGATCATGGAGATAGAGCGTAATACACATAAGATAAAAGAAAAGAAAGGTGGTATATCTCCACTCTCAACGTTGTTAAGGTTCATGCGTGGAGCGTCCCGCAGAAGAGGAATCCAGACAAGGAACCCCTCCTATACGCTACCACTCAACTTGCTGGTCGTGGAGATAAGGCATAGCAATCACATACTAATATCACATCATACTCAACCATGTTAAGGACGAGTAAATCGGCCTCAAGCAAAATTTAATAAGAGAAATTTCTACATACCTACAAACAAAAGAAATGAGTGAACCATTACCCATAGAACTCGATACTAATGAAAATACTCTCAGCAGATATTATGAAATCTATAATCTGAGAAAAGCTCGTAAAACAAATGAGTGCGTAACACCCACATCGAATAATATATAACTCACGTATCTCTGAGTAAAAACTTACCCTAAAAAACGGGTGGTGCCGGAAGAGCTGGAGGAAACATAGCCTCCCGATTACGATAAACACGCCCATACTGTAGTTGCCCCTGCTGCGGAGGAACAACCATAATAGGTACCGGAGGTGGAAACTGAACACATGGCTGCTGCGGAGCCCTAGGAAACTGACCCCCAATCATCTGAGGACATTCCTTCTTGTAATGACCTGCCTCACCACATTGGAAGCACCGTCCCTTCATGTCCTCCCGACCTCGACCCCTGTTATTCCTAAATTGGGAAATGCCTCGGTCCGGATGACCTCTACCTCCAGGGCCACCCCGATCTGCCTGATGCAAAGCACCTTGTCCGTGCCTATTATTATTGCCACTCGCAATCAACTCTCCAAGCTTCCCTACTTGCCTCATATCAGTAGCTTTCTTGCTACCCTGCATATATAATCTATGCTCCTGTCAATGGAGTAAGGCTGCATTCATAACCTCACCAAAAGTCTGGAAAGTTGGGTTACCCAATAAGTGTTTTCGGATTCTCCAGTTTAGACCTCCCATAAACTTCGAGATCTTCCTCTCTTCCGGAGTCACCTCATCTGGTGCAAAACTCGCTAACCGGGTGAACTCCTCCTCATACTCGGCTACAGACCTCTCCCCTTGCACTACATCTTGTAACTTCCTCTTCATCTCCCTCTGGACCGCGGGAGGAAAATACTTAAGATCAAACAAAGCCCAGAACTCAGTAATTGACATGGTGTCTCTTTGCTCTGGGGTGGTCATCGTCTCCCACCAGTGTAACGCAGATCCGACAAGCTTAAAGGTGGTAAGGACTTGTTTCTTATCCTCACTGCATTCTATCATTCGAAGGTGGCGTTGTATGTCTTTCATCCATTGATTGGATTTAATAACATCCGCACCTCCCTCGAATTCCGGGGGATTGCCCTTTAGAAAGGACTCCCGAACCCTTTCCCACGGAGTAAGTCCCGTAAGAGCTTGAACACCTGGAGCCCATGGCAATTGTTGGATCACTACGATCATGGCGGCATTAGTCGCTCCAGCCACTATGCTTGCTACATCCGCAACATTAACAGTCCCTTGTAGTGGCGGTGGAGGACCTACTTCCTTCTCTACGACCTTAACACGTCTCGCCGGGCGTCCTCTCTTAGGCGGCATCTGATATGGAAGAACAATAGTATTAGAATGCTAGTTAAAACAATCTATCTTGCAGAAGATCGCAAACATAAGCAACAAGAAGTCCTAGCATTAGGCCCTACATCAAAGAACGCTACGGTAGAACGAGACAAGTCCACACAGATCCTAGTACTCTAGAACCTGATGCTCTGATACCATCTGTGACAACCCGCAATCCGAGATAAGAGGTGGCCAACCCGATACTCAAACGTAACAGGAATCATGGATGGATATCATTCTCAGCATCACAATAAAAAACTGAGTATACGGGAAAACCACCCAATAAATCAGAAAACGGGTTGCCAAAAAGTGTAAAAATTTTAAAATGCGGTTATGAAAATTTAAACTAACAACCCAATATGACGAGCAAGTGGGATTCCAAAAGATAATATATAATACAACTAAGACGAATGTACACAAATGGACCGAATAAGCTGTTGGTCCACAGCTACATATAACGACGTACAACAATATAAATATCTTACATAGTACATTCATTAATCAAATACAAACGTTTGGGCCACACGCCCGAGGGACAAGACCCGATCATATCTAGAATAACAAGAATGAAAGCGTCTAAAACAACATCCTGTAATAACCCGCAAAATCTTACAGCTCGTCGAAAGTGAAGGGAACTTGGGAAGTCAAGTCGGGCGTCCTTGCGGTGGAGCACCTGAGCGGATACAATAATATATACAACAAGGAAAGTAAACCGGTCAGGGCCGGGTTCTATATGATTACCAGAAGAATAAAAAGCATGATAGATATGAATAGTTACACATGAATGATGAGGATGATAAAATGACATGCTATCTACAATTACAAGCAGGAATTGAAGGTAAAGCAATTTAATTTAAAACCCTTCTTTAATAATACAATTTCCATTTCCTTCTGACATTCCTTATTAGGAATAAAACCATTTATTCGGTTAAGTCAAGAAGTTATAATTTCTATTCATTAATTAAAACTTCCCATTTTATCTTTCCATTCCTTATTGGGAATATCATTTACATCAAGTGCCCTTTATGGCACATATATTATTCCCGTGCTCTTCCTGGCACATATTTATGCTCTTTATGGCATTTCGTACGCTCTTTGTGGCGTTTATCAACCATCAAGTCCAACTTGATGAAAATATAGTTATATTCATATACATATAACGATATCTAAGACCGCCCGTCCGGGTTTCCCCACTGTGCGCGCCCCTAAATGACCATCATCTTCCAGGGCCTAACATAAGACAACCTGGGCACCTATCGCAATACGTCGGGAAGCGGCCATGAGCCTGCGGGATAGTCAAGACCACACCCGGAATCTCCTACCCATCGCAGAAAATATAACAATAAGCGCTCCCATGGCCTAGGACTATATCCACCCTGCATTCATTAGCCAGGGGGCTTCACCTCACGAGCGAACTTCCCTTATGATGTCATTTAGAGAGGTGTGTAACAGTAAATTAACATTTACATTTTATCATCATATTCATTACCAATTTCATTTCCATTAATCATGGGATTGGTTCTTTTTTTATTTAAACCTAACATCATTAAACAACGGGGTTCATTCTAGTTGAACCTATCATCTTTAAACACCTATGGGTTCATTTATGCGAGCCTAATTCCCATCGAACATTATCATTTATTTTACCTCAAATTTCAATTCCAGGCTAGGTCTCCAAATGATCATTATGATCCTAGAAATTCCCAAAGTTCATGTAAATTGATAAGCCCAGAAGTCTCCAAGTTAGGGCATTTAACTTCCTAACCTCTAAAAGTTGAATAAAAGAAGTAATGCCTTAACATTACTTTAAACCTCCCCGAAATAAACCCCAGATGAACCCATTTCGAATCCAGGGCAACGACCAAACTCCATAACTACTCTAGGACTCTAAGTTTACTTCTTTAAAGAAGGTTCCTAGGTCCTAATCCTAAATAATAAGGATGAAAATTAAAAGGAAAAAAGACCCCAAAACTGCTGGAACCGAATCGATTCGCCCTTAGGGCCAAATCGATTCGCACCAGCGAATCGATTCGCTCTGAAAGCGAATCGATTCGGACAACAAAATTAAGTTTCTGCAAATGACGAATCGATTCGGTCTTAATCCGAATCGATTCGGACAACAAGACATGGGGTTCTGCATCTATGCGAATCGATTCGCCCAGGGGGCCGAATCGATTCGCCCCTGCGAAAATGCCAAGAATGGCTATGGAGTCTTGAACTCCAAAATTTATCCAACTCCAAAATCAAGCCCAACCGAAATCATTGGCTGCAATTTCTACATCCTAAATCCATCTATCTACCAACCTTGAACATCATTTATCATCCAAATCCATTTTTAGTGGTTAATACCCAAAAATCCAATCAAAACCCTAACAATTCTAAATCATAACAAATTCATAAATATCAAGACTAATTATTCTACTTAAATCATAAATTTGCAAGTAGATTACTTGCCTCAAGTGTAAGAATCTGATTTGATGAAGAAGGAAGCAACAATCCAAGCTCCAATCTCCAATCTCTCTCTTTCTCCAAAGCTTTCTTCCTCTCTCTCTAAGTTAACAATTTGGGGCATAAAAGGAATAGTAAGCCTTAGAAAGACTAAATCGGGCCATAAGTCTAAAATGCCCAACTCTAATAACTAATGCGCGATAAAATAATACGCGATATCACTATTTAAGCCAAAACCAGTCAAAAGTGCCCGAAATGCCAAAATACAATATGGCACTTATTTTGACTGTCTCACACCTACCGGGACTAACTACACTATCCAAATGATCATTTGGAGATTTTATAACTCATTTTACTTCCGGTTTCATAATAAAATAAAATGTCATTTTAAATCCTTATGACATTATAAATCACCACATGAACATTTTATTCACTCACGGGGTAACTATGCAACATTTTAGTAAATATTGTCCTTGTCATAACAAATTAATATTTACTCAACATCTACCACTTTATAATTAATTTCTACCCAGTGTAAATAAATATAAAATGGGATGTCAGAAGAGAGGGTTATTACAAGTTTTGGGAGAAAAAATAAGAAGAGAGAGAGAGAGAGAGAGCGAGAGAGAGAGACTATCAAACTCTAAATCAAACTCTTGTGATTTTTCCTTAGAAAATACCTTGGGAGCTTGAGTGTGTTTAGTCGTGTGTGAAGATCCATCCTCTTAGGTCTTTAATCTCTTGCCCAACAAGTCACGAATTTTGGATTTCATTTTCTTTTCATCAAAAGTGTAGATCTGAGCTATGTGTGCTACAAAACATGTATACAAACTTAGGTTGATTTATTTCTTCAAGAAATCCTTATTTGTTGTTGTTTTACTTGTAAATGTTTTTGTCAAAACTCTTACCAACAAATCCTTTTCTGATTCCAATTTTGAGAAAAACCTGACTTAGATCTAGTTAAGGTCTTTAATGGCGTTTTACACTTTCATACTTATATTTCACAATTTGTGAAATAATTGTGTAGATAAAATAAAGAGAAAGTGTTTAGGACCTTGGCACTTTCTGATAGCAAGATTGCCTCGATATTTGTGGATATAAATAAAGAAAAGAAGTTAAGGTTTTCAAACAAACTGAGATTCAGAAATCATAACTGCATTTTAGAACAAAATCTGTAATGTGATAGGTATATTGTCTATATAAGTGTGTGTGTGTGTGTGTGTGTGTGTGTGTGTGTGTGTTGCATGTATATGTTTTGGAACT
Source organism: Sambucus nigra (assembly GCA_949130495.1). Taxonomy (NCBI): domain Eukaryota; kingdom Viridiplantae; phylum Streptophyta; class Magnoliopsida; order Dipsacales; family Adoxaceae; genus Sambucus; species Sambucus nigra. The sequence continues at coordinate 298,711,035 of OX422207.1, read as the reverse complement.
TCACCACTTACAATATTCACACTATAACACTACAGAAGTGTTGGTAGAGAGATGATTGACTTTAGAGTCGACTGAAAGCTAAAAAGAAGAAGATGAACAAAGTTGGGAGAACAACTTCAACATTAGAGCCTTCAAAGAAATCAGAATAACCTAACGGAGCTGGTATATTTTCTAGACTTAGAATAGGTTTGATTGTGATTTAGTTTGTTATATATCTTGTAACCTATATTCTTTTTTTGTGGATTTTTATTTTGAGGTGTAAAGACCTATGTGGATGTTTTTCCGATTGGGTGAGGTTTTACCACGTTAAAATTGTTGTGTATATGCATGTTTACTCTTCCTCTCGTCATCTTCTTGACCCTGTGCTGATTTAGATCTTATATAAGTTTTGTTTTTCAAAACTGGGACGCCTATACCTTAAATAACTCATTCATAAACTCTTTTATTCACATCTTGTGTTAGTTGTTTGTCTTGATTAAAGAGTTTCTTCAAAAAACTGATCGGAGCCATTTAGACTGTTTTATCTTATATTAAACAACTTAAGTGGTAATTTTTTTCCCAATCACCACTGATATAATAGGCACACACACACACACACACACACACACACACACACACACACACACACACACACATATATATATATATATATATCAATTCAATAGGTATACACACAACCCCATTTATCGTATTTCGTACGTAGTATTAATTTCTCGAATACTCACCGCACTATGATGTTACGAATACTCTCACTATCGTAATTACTTAAGTTTTATTCTTTACTCCAAGGGTCCCAGTTATCCTTATGATAATTTCAGTAGTTAAATCTTTCTTACTCCGCTGGTCCACATCATAGGTTCATTCGAAACATTCGCAATTTATTATCATCTTCTCGAATTAATTACTTTACAATTTAATCCCAAATAATTTTAGCCTTAGTTCTCTCACTAAGACTACTGCCCGATTCTATTATGGACCTAGTGTATTCCCATAAGTTCCTCATAATAATTTAAGGAGTCTATAAAGGTCACTCAAATAATTTTCCAAAGTTCTTAGGCTTAAATTGGAGAAATAAGCTATTCTGGGCAAACCGAATCGATTCGCGTAAAGGTTGAATTGATTCGCCTTACCGAATCGATTCTCCCCTGGGCCGAATCGATTCGTTTTGTATGAGGTCATCTTCTTCCTTACGCAAGTGCGTGTTTTAACCATTTTTATTCACCTAACTTACATGTATCACCACCAAACTCAAAACCAATTATCCCAAACCTTTTCTACATGTATTAGGGCAATTTCTAACGTAATTTTAACAACAAAACATTATGATTTTCATTCGAGAACGGATTGAATCCTATTTTCCTCAAAAACCCTAGGTTTTAATATTCGTCACTAATACTCAACATAAACCCAGATTAAACTCATGAATATTAACAAATAATCTCTAATTTCTTATCTTCTACAAATGATCACTCATACTACATGAAATTACTACCCAAACATGCATTTAAATTATTCTTTTCTTCCAAGAATGTCAATTAAATCAAATTATAATGAAACCCTCATAACATGGGCATTATAACCTCAAAATAATTTGCAATAAACACTTACCTTTGATCAGTAGGGTTTCCAGATTGAAAGGTTGGTTTGGTTGTCTTCTCCTCCAATCCACACTCTAAGTTTGATTGTGGTGCAAGAACACACTTTAATTCTTCAAGAACTCTTCAAAACTTCATAGAATTCTCTCTTTTTCTTCTCTAATGGCTCCCCTTTATCTATACACTCTTAACCCTAGCCCCTTCTCTCTAACATCTGATATAAGGCTATTAAATTCGTAGCTCTATCTATCATAGGCTATCGAAAGACTAAAATACCCTCATACGGTGTCGGTTTAGTCTAAAATTACCCCGGAACCCAAACAATACCCCCGGGTATACTATTCTAACTATTTTGACCCTTTCAGAATCCTTCGTGACCTCAAAATCATCATTCGAGTCACTCTACACAATTTTCCTATCTCGACCTCAATTTATTCTACACACGACTCCCGGTTGAGATAAATTCAATTTTGCCAATTTCACTCGTTATGACGTGTAAAAATTTTCATAACTTATTTACTATTCACATAGTAAATTAATAACGCATAATATTAATCATTATTTCTTTCTCTTGGTTAATATACAATAACCATATTTTTATTTAATTCCATTAAATCACTTCGCTCGCATAATTTAAATAGACAAATAATCTACCGAATTAAGTAAATTTCAAATACGCAGAAATACGAGGCATTACATTATATTTCTAAGGAAATGATCAATTATGTATAAACACAGTAGATATCAAGTGTAGTAAACATATATTGATAAATTTATTTTTCCTTACATTATTCCGTAAAGTTCCCAAGTCTATCAGTTGTTATATATCAAAAAACGTTTGTGACATCCCGCCTATTCTAATCCTGAGTGATCAGTCCATTATTAAATTAAACAGAAATCATTAATGGTGTCATTCTTAGCATCACTGTAGGAATTCAATTTAATTACTAACACCCTAATAGCCATATGTCAAAATTTTAATCTTAATTATTGACATGCAGTAAATAGAACTGGAATAAATATATCATTCACCATTTACATGCACATAACAATTAATAATGAGATAACGTCATAAGTAAATAACTGGGTCTGGAATAACACTCCAGAGAATATCGAAATACGATCATCCATATGTAAGGTCTAAATCAATGCTGGAAATAACTGGAAATACAAAATCTCCGCCAATAGTATCCAACTAAGAATGGGTGACATGCCCAACTGAGATAAGTAAAGATGACTAAGAACTGAATAAAAGTGGAGGCGTATAACAGCAAGGTCCTGCAACTTTCACAATAGTTGTAGCACGTCAAATGTAGGAAATCATATGGCTGGCATCCTTGTGGTTGGGCACCTAAAATTGTTTTTACAAAAAGGATTTGAAATGTGTCAGAGCCTAAGTAAAACAGTTTGAAAAATTTAGCAAGTATTTAAAATGCAACAAGATAAGATATTATATACATGTTCCTACAACGTTCTCTCACTTGAGATCCTCACCCCTCAACTAATGTGCACACCTAATGTACTACTCTAACCCACCTAGTTATGATACACGCCAAACTAGTTTGGTCTATATCTCTTTGCATCTATTCATTTATAGTGCCCACACGTATTGCCCATACAACACGATACTACCTTTTCTAATTCTATATATTCATTAGAAATTACCATTAAATGATTTAGTTCTCATATACATTGGTTAATTAAGATATCACTACCTATCTTATCTGCCAATACACCCATAGTAGTATCAATCACACACATATATACTATTATAACTCTTATCATATATACGTATACAACACCCCTAGGTGGAGACATGTGGTGCGGACATACTCTGCTATCAAGTCCTAGTACATCACGTACTATATAGGGACACTGGTTTGGATAATCTCCCTCGAACCATAAATCAAATCACACAACATTGGAGGCGAACATAGTTCTAAGCCTTTGGGATACACTCATACCTAACGCACCCAAATGACCGGTCACACCCTTATTCACACAAGTGACGCTCAATCCCTAAGTTCTATATCCTAAGGTACAAGTCAATATCCCCTCAATTGGGCTCATCAGAATAAGGTTGTCCACGATGCGAAACCTCCCATGATAGCAAGTACCCTAGGTATGATAACACATACAAATCAAACAATAGGTATACACACCACCCATATATATATATATATATATATATATATATATATATATAACATAATCATAGGTATACACGTAACTTATATCATATGTCCCGTATGTAGTATAGTATATCTCAAATATTCTACGCAACGTAATACTTCTCATGGTATAATCCCGAGGGTTTCCCAATGCCCAAATGTTTACCATTTTTCCCTGAAGTAAATTCAGTAGGTATCTCACTCAAGGCCTACTAGTCTAGATCCTAAGTTCACCTAATTTTCCATAACAAGAAATAATTATTCGAATAAGCTTTTATTACCCATTAAGCTCAGTCAATTTTACCCTTAAGTTATCCTCGTGTGACTAACCTCAAACCCAACATTAACCTACTGGTAATTAAAATATTTTTCAATAGGATCTTAAAATTAATTAAAAGGTCAATCCAATTGTTTCCTATGAGTTCTATGCAAAACTGGTAAAGATTATGCCAATATGGTAAACCGAATCGATTTGGCCTTGGTTCAAATCGATTCATTTTCCGAATCGATTCGGCAAAGGAGCCAAATCAATTCGACGTAGAAGTTATCATCTTCTTACCTACACTTTTAAGGGAATCCTCCATTGTTAAATCTCCAAACCAACATTACACTATCCCAAACTCCCAACCAAAGGTCTCTAACATCATAGTAACATGTATCAATGATTTTTAGCATATTTAAATCATTGAATCTTTACAGAACAACCCCAAATCAGATTTAATCAAGATTTATCTCTAAAAAATCTAGATTATTATTCTTGTTCAAGAACCTCAACATAATTCTAGATTTCTTCCCAAATTTCATGATATTTCTCATCAAAATTCATCTACATATATCAGGGATTAAATATATTACCAGTCCTACCTAATAATATGAATTATATCTCCAATTTTAAGATCAAAGTTCATAAGTTCCATAAGATCACATCCTATTCTAACATGGATAGTATATCAAATCAAAAGTTAGAAAGATAAACACTTGTCTTAATGTGGAAGTATGATTTTGACAGAATTGTTCGTGGAATTTGTGTTCTCCTCCTCCCGATCTACAATCCGGTGGCGGTGGTGGTGCAAGAAGGCGGTGTTTGGCCTTCGAACCCTAGGGACAACTCTACTTCTTCCTCCTGTGACTCCCCCTTTGGTTTCGTAACTGATAACCCCAATTCCCTTTACGTGTTATTAGATATAATCCTCTAATTTTCGTGATTTTATTTTTGCAAAATTTCAAAAGATCGAAATACTCCTTTGGGGTGCCGGTTTGGCCTAAAAGTGCCCCGGGACCCAAACTAAACCCTCGGGTAGACTTTTACGACTATCTCGACCCTTCCAGACACACTGATGTACTTGAAATGGCCATATGAATTATCAAAAGTGAAATTATATTTTATTTTCCAAATTAATTCTCGAGACAAATTTACCATAACTGCCGTATTTCTCACTCATGACAATCATAATATTTTCTTATCATTATTATTACTACTCATTCACTAGGTAATATTAAATATATATAAATATCAAACCTTATCTCTCTAATTAATATCTATTTTACCTGATTAATTTTCCAACTATAATTTAATTAATCCCAATTAACTCGCAATATAAAAATTAATAAAATTACGGGGTGTTAGGAAGTTACCCCATCCAACTTTGAGTCCTCATAAATTATTGCCCTAAAAATTGAAATAAATTATTATTAGGATTAGTAATGTACATGGTCCTGTAATAATCCATCACAAATAATAAAAATAATATTTCATTAACATGAACTATGTTGGTCCCCTCTTCTTATATAGTAATTCAAGAGTTAAAATAACTATCATTGGTAACCATTCAACAACTGGATTATTAGATGGAAAGGGGAGGCTTTTGAATGTTGGTTTCACACGTGATGGTGAGTTTAAAAAGATGAGATTGATTGGGAATGTTTGACTTGTTTGAACATGTGTTGGCTTTGGATGCCCTTGTGACTCTTCCAATTAGTTGATATTCATAATCTTGCACCCCCTTCTTCTTCTATTTCCGTTGTTTTTTATTTTGAACACTATTGAGTTTGAATTTTTTTTCGAATCCACTTTTAACATATGAATATCCTCAATTTCTTCATGCCTTATCTTTCTATCCTCTCAATTTTCCTTTCGGTCAACACTTTCAAAATTAAATTCAATTTCACTTGCTTTGTCAACTGGGGCTTCGTGTACAAACAGTTGCTTTATTTTGTTCTTCTTCATCTCTTTTTCATAAAGCAAATTTATCACTTTCTCCAAGGTTGCATACTATTCCTTTTGTTGTTGAAGTTGTTTCTTTAAAATCTAAATTTTAGGTTTCTTTTTATTAAGCTTATTTTCTCTATGTTTTTCTTTCTTCACTTTCATTTTGAAGCTTTATTCATCATTTTTACCTTTGCCCTCATTTCCCTCCTCTCAATCCTCATTTTTCTATTTATTTCTTTCAAATGCTTCAATTCTCCCATCTTTAGTTGAGCATCATCACATAATTTAATAAGAAATTGAGTTTTGACAATAGTCAGATGATGATCAGACAAGTAATCTATTGCCAACTCTTAAGTCAAATCATCTAAATGTCTAGCATTTCTGGTATTAATATAAATAAACTTCTCATCATCATTTTTGGCATTTGCATCATCTAGTGATGCCTCTTCTTTTTCAGCAGAATCTTCCATTGTTGATGATGGTGCTTTCCCTATCAACTTCACTTCTTTTTCTGTTCAAACCAGCTCTGCTTTTATCACCAAAATAAATAAATAAAATACTTTTGCTTATAAGTGAAATTATCATAGGTAAATATGATATAAGAAGTTCTTTAAAGAATATATTATTATATTCACATCAACTGGGAATACTGTTAATTGGTCTATAGTGAAGTACATAGGTAAACATGATATAAGAAGTTCTTTAAAGAATATATTATTACCTTCAACGCAAGAACTATTTCAACGGGTCTATCTTTTATTTCTTTGTTCAATGCAGAAAGGTTCCATTTCACAAAGCGAGGTTATTGAGTGGACTTTTCAGATTTCAAGATTATTGTGTGCTTATTATAGCAGTACTAAAAAAGTTGAAAATATAAAACTTTCAAGCATTTAAGATGTACAAATTTTATAATGAACATGGATATGAAATAGAAAATATATATTAGTGTATTTTGTGACTTATAAGTAATAAGACTACACAACTAGAATCCTTCTCTGGCTCTTTGTCAAAATTCCGATAGACAGAAGACATAAATGTATCTAGTATCAAACTTGACCAATTTTACTTTCTCATTTCCTCTACATTTCTGTGTACTTCACTATAGACCACTTGACAGTATTCCCAGTTGATGTGAAGAAAAGAGTTGCAAAAAATATAGACATAATAGCGTTGCTACATCTCTACAATTTTCTACTTTGTTTCCTTTAACTGCGGTCCTCAACTCTTTTTGGATAGTTGTTGTTGTTATGATAGTAGCATATCTAAACCTTCTTCTGACAAATGGTATTTTGGTCTTGAACCCACATCCTATATTCCTTTCTTTTGTTCCGATTGGTGTTCCAAATATTAGAAACACATTATTGATTGTCATTCGAACCAACTCTCTTCCAATTCTCAATCAATTATTTTGGATAACCTAAGACTTTATCAAAGATATGACATGGTCATATTTTCAACAGTATTCTTTTTTAATAGATTTAGTCAAAACCGCATTAATAATACCCAAGAAATTAGATTTTTTTCATTCATTCTTGTGGCAAGGCTTGAGTTTAAGATCTTGCAATAAGCGAGTAATACCTAACAAATTCGATTGAAGTTAAATTGCTTTTTTCGGGAAGGTATTTGAGGTTGTTACAATTTGATTCTCTTTTGTCCTTCTATATTAGCTGCTTAGCTGATGTTTTTTGGAGTCTGACTAGTCTCAAAGTCAGAGTCACTAATAAGTTTAAAAGTTGGGTTGTCAGCTGAATTTCCAACCTTTTCTTTCCCTTTTTTCACTCTTTGTAATTCATGATCTTGACTTCTTATACTCATTCATCTTCTAGACCTTTCATAACAATTAAAAATATCGTATAAGTAGGAAATATATCTAAGTTTAAAATAATTTTTAGTATGTAAAATGAAAGATGTACATGTGTGTGTAAGAAAAACTGCTAAAATTACGAATATGCAAGCAACGTTTATCTTGTATGTGATGCCTTACAAGTATTATATAAAGGTAATTTCTATGGAAACTCATAGTCATAGAAAAACAACACATTAGTACTAACTTAGTTTCAATAAATATTTTAAAAAAAAATTAGTAGAGTACATTGTTTTGAAATATATACCAAGCATATCAATATCATAGTATACTGTTTTTGAGTCAGTACAGACTAATAGAAAACTATTATAAATATATCTAAGTTAAAATATAGCCCACAAACTCATGTTCCAACAAGTATTTTATTTTTTATTTTATGCATGAATCAGATTCAATACCAGAATTCATTACTATAACCAACAAACTTCAGATTTGATACCAGAATTCATTAATATAAGCAAGAAGCTTCAATAATGTTATGAACATTCATTATATTCCTACATATTACATTGCAGTACCTATGGCTTTGTTAACCACACGATATTCACTAAAGATATGAGCGTATGCAAAAATACACACATTATAATTGCGCTACACATTTGATGAAGAACTTAGAAAGATAAGTAAAAATCTTAACAAGTGTTGATGATGTTCAAAATAAAAGTTGTATGCACAATCAATGATGAATACAAATAGATTTACTAATGTATAAGAAACAAATTTCCACATTATTCTACGTATTTCTGATATTCCTAGATATCATTAATAGCTACATATTTCTTTGTAAACCAAAACAACATAAGCATTTAACTTATTAACCTACGTATATTTATACATCCAAACATTATAAAAGCTTTGCGCATTCAAGGAAGAACATAGATAAATTTACTAAAAACGTTATGAAGTGTTATGTGCAAAGCCTTTATAATGGTAATAACTTACATGCAGTAGGTCAAACTAGATAAATTATTTCATAAAATCAATTCAACTCTTTTATTTGTTGGCGCCCGCGCCAGCGGTATTCGGTTAGCACGAAAGAATATTAGTATATGCAATAAACTGTGACAAAACACAGATAAATTTACTATAAACTTTAACAAACGCTATGTGCAAAGCCTTTATAATGCTAACAACTGAAATGGATACGATAAATATAAATAAATTATTTCACACAATATACTAAATATTTTATTTGTCATGGTTCACACTAGAAGTATCCCATTGGAACGATTTGTAACCAATAACAAGGAACATAAGTATAAGTAACAAAGTCTGACAAAACATTGAAATATTTGTAAAAACATCAACAAGTGTTAATGACATTCAAAATAAAAGCGTATGCCCATTCAGTTATGAAGATAGATAGATTACCTAATGTATAAGTAACAAACTTCAACATTATTCTATATATTCCTCATATTCCTATATATCATGGATATCTACATGTTTCTTTGTTAACAAAAAAATCATAGGAATCCAACTTATTAAACTATGTATATTTATACATCCAAATATTATAAAAGCTTTTGCACATTCAAGGAAAAACGTAGATAAATTTACTAAAATATTTATCAAGTGTAATGTGCAAAGCCTTTATAATGCTAATAACTTAAATGCATATGGTGAAATTAAATTGTTTCACAAAATCTATTAAGCACTTTTATTTGTTGTGGTACACGCTGGCGGTATACCAATGGCATGTGACGCAACGATAACAGAGAACATTAGTATTAAAAACATTAACAAGTGTTATGTGCAAAGACTTTATAGTGCTAATAACTTAAATGCACATAATGAACATATATATTAATTGTTTCACACAATCAATTTAAGTCTTCTATTTGTTGTGGTCTGAGCCAGCGGTATCCTGTTGGCACGAATTGTAACTAATAAAGGGGAACATTAGTATGTGCAATAAAGTGTGAGGAAACATAGATAAATTTAACAAAAACATTAACAACATTTAAAGATGTTGAAAATAAAAAATTTATGCACATTCAGTGATGAAAATAGATATATTACCTAACGTATAAGCAACAAAGTTCAACATTATTCTATGTATTCCTAATATTCCTAGATATCATTGATAGATACATATTGCTTAGTTAACCAAAACAACATATGCACTCAAGTTATTTACTATATAGATTTATAAATCCAAACATTATAAAGGGTTTACACATTCAACGAATGGATAAATTTACTAAAAACTTTATCAATTGTTATGGCCAAAGAATTTATAATGCTAATAACTTAATGCATACAGTGAATATAGATAAATTGTTTTACGAAATCTATTCAACTCTTTTAATTTTTGGGGTCCGCACTAGCGGTATACCGCTGGCACGAATTGAAACCAATAACAAAGAGGATTAGTATATGCTTGAAAACACAAATTAATTTAATAAAAACTTTGACAACTTTTAATAATGTTCAAAATAAATTTTATATGAAAATTCAATGATGAAGATATATATATATATTACCTAATGTATAAGCCACATACTTCAACATTATTTTATGTATTCCTAATATTTCTACATATCATGGATAGCAACATATTGGTTTGTTAACCAAAACATCATATGCATTGAACTTATTAGGCTATGTATATTTATACATTAAAACATTATAAAACCTTTTATAATACCCCACCATAGAAAATAAATATTTAAATGATAATTGAAATATTTGACTCGGAGGAGGAATTATTGGGTACAAATACATAAGTGTTGAGCCACAATCAGACATAAGTGACGCGTTGTACATAGTGATTAAAAAGAGAATTCTTGGGGCAAGGATTTTAACATTTTAATTTAAAGATAATTAAACAACCTTTGACCCTTCTGAGAACTTGAAAGACGATTGGGGAAAAGCTGTAAATTTCTCTTGCTGGTCATTAGAACGACGTGGAAGTTGTTTGAACGAGGAGGAAATATCATTCGAATGACGAGTGAGGTCGTTCAAATGTCCTTCCTGTCGTCGGGTCATCACTTCGACAGATTAAACGTTGTCTTTCTAGTGGTCATTAGATCAGTTGGGCCAGTGTGTTGTCGACCTTGTAACGAACCTTACCTGATTTGGGGATTGAGTAAGGATATGAGATTTCTATTCTGGGTAGCAATATCAATTGTTCGAATTATAAGAGGAGAATCATGGGGTGTGAGGGGAGGGAACTAGACATTAAAATTCTCCCTCTTTCTCTCCCAAGAAGCAAATGACTGCACTGTTATCCTGAGAAAACCATTTGCCATTTTTTTATGAATATTAGTCGCTGCACTCACAAAACATACTCGTCCAGTATATATATATATATATATATATATATATATATATATATATATATATATATATATATATATATATATATATATATATACTGGACGAGTATATATATATATCCACGCCACTTTCTCCAAGAAGAAAAGGTAGTTAGCAGTGGTGCTTAAAGAAGCTAGGGTTTTGAGGAGTTTTAGTTCTTCAAACTTAAAAGTGGGAGATTTTGTCCATTTAGAGCCACCTTTGGAGGTGGGGAGTCACCCATCTTCAGCATCACCACCACTATTGTTGAGCTTCATTTGAGGTGGGTAGACTAACTTGGATTCAAGTTTAAATGGTAGTATAATTTCATCATGCTATATACATATACTAGATTAAATATGTGTATGTATGATATTGGCTTGCATCCTAATGTTGATTATTAATCATCTTGACATTTGTATGGATTAGGAATCAAAAGGATGATTTTAAAATGGGTATTGGAACAAATAAATTTCAGAATATAAATAATGGGAATTTTTATGGAATAAAAATGTAAGAAAATATCAGTTTCGTGTATTTTCTAGTAAAATAAATAATATACATTTTATGGGATAAAATGTAAGAAATGTCATTTTGGCATAATTTTAGTGAAAAAGAAATAATAAACATCTTTATGAAATAAAAATGTTGAAAAATATTATTTTGTTAAAAATAAAGAGTAAATAATTATTTCAAGGTTTTGAAATAATGAAAGTTGATGTTTTATGAAAATGATATATTTTATAATAATTTTGATGAAAACATGTTTAAACCATGTAGTAGGATTTTTGGGTTTAAAATCCATCTTGTCATGCATATAAACTTGTAGTATTTTGACATAGAATGCATAAACAAGTTTAAATAAGATTTTGTTTGGTTTAAACAAGAAATGAGAAAAGTTAGAAATTTAGTCTTCAAAGCATGGGTAGTTGGGACTAAAATACATAATGTGCATCAAGTTAAAAGACTACACATGTTAATAAAAAAAATGGTATTTTCTTATGAGAGTAGTCTTAATGAAAGGTATTTCTTGAATAAAGAAATAATGAAGTATGAATACTGCCAAAAGGTATTAATTAAGTGTTAATGGGTAAACATAGGATGGTTAGTGGGTGTAACTTACTAATATTGCGAAACAGTAACACTTATGGGATTTAAAGGAAGTGAAGGTGTAAAAAGGTATTTCTAATCAAGTCAAGGATTAGTCCAAGTATAAAAGCATGTTAAAGGGTTAAAACACTTAAGAAGTTTGTGTATATAACTTACTAGTAGGAGTTTTCAAGTGTAACACAAATTGGGGCGGCAAAGTCCTGAGTTTTTGGCTTCGAATGGGTAAAACGGGAAAAGGGAAATAATGTGGACATTTGAAAAATGTTAAACACATTGAAAGGTACTCGGATGACACCAGGATAAAGTAAGAAGGGCCCAGAGCCCTTGGGTGCCCTAAACAACTAGCCAAAGCATATGGTGCACATAGTCGTCGGTGTGGAGCTTGTGCAAGTATGAGGTATTCGAAGGTTTCAAGAAAAAATTAAATAAAATGTGGAATACAAATCAAGAAATGGGTTGTGTGGTAAATGGGTAAATACAACCTAACTTGAATGAATGAAATAAATGTACCGGTAAAGGTTAAATGGACAAGTTAATGTGTAAATCTACCAATGTCCATAAGATAAGAAAAAAAAGGGTAAATAAGGTTGGATAAATGGGTGGTTAAGCGACCTAAATGGTGAAACCCATATTTAACACAAGGGTGTACTGTAAAAGTATTTTCAAAGATTAAATAAGTATTTTCTAACACGGTGAATATATGTGTTGAAATGGTGATTTTCAATGAAAATACTAAAGAAAATTGAAATGAATAAAAAGGATAATTCTGGTAAAGGAATGACTCTGCTAAACTAAGTATAAAGGTTTCAAGTGTTGAACCGGGTGTGTTGAATAAAGTAGAAAATGTCAAATATGAACAATGAAAGCCTTTAATAAGATTAAGGTCAATTAATCTAGGCAATTAAGGTTTTCGAGAATAAATTGACTAATGCATTGGAACATGTGTTTTTCAAAGGTATACGTATGTAGATATATACATATTTTTGCATGCATGTGGATGTAGCGTGTGAGTATTCCTTTATGTCGTTCATTTCATTATCGTTTGTATAGATCCCACTAGGCATAGGCTCACGTCCCCACTTTGTTATGGCAGGTTGGGAGCGGCTCCGTATTTTGAGAGTATTATATAGGTAAGTAAATTTTATCTATGTTTTACGTTAGTAACTCTATTTACTTGGACTTTGGGGTCCTCCTCATGAGTCCCTCACGTAGTTTATCTTGAAATTCAAATCACATGGTAATAAGAGAGATGTTAATTAAAATAAAATTGGACTAGCAACATTATTTAGATTGTTTCATTGCACTTCACACCTAACGACTTAATTTGGATCGGGTTTACTCATGGGTAATCCATAAATCCAGGTCGGGGTGTTACACCTTTGCCCATTCAAGTGAACATATATAAATTTACTACATTTTTTTATCAAATGTTATGTGCAAAGCCTTTATAATGCTAATAACTTAAATTCATAAGGTGAAAGTAGATAAATTATTTCATAAAATGTTACAATGTTCTCATACTTCTTCTTAATCCTCATTGGCTTCGCCAACAACACATTAGTACTAAGTGAGTTCCTACAAAAAATTTCAAATAAAAAATAAGTAATAGAGTACAGTATTTTTAGATATATACCAAGCATTTAAATATCATAGGAACAATTTCAATTCTAATTAGTAAAGAGAAGAATTGTACCTTGAACTTGATGAAGCCAATGGAACTTCCAACTCGTTCCCTTCTTTATTTTCATGTTGGTCCTTATCAGAACTTCTTGTGCTGACCATTTTTCTAAATCTTTCAAAAGAATAAGAAACCAATTTATTTACCGTAAATATATCTAAGTTTAAAAGTTTACTTAAGATTTTGGTCTTTCAAATTACTAAACTCTTAGATGTTAGCTACACATTCAAGGAAAAACATAGATAAATGTAATAAAAAATTTAACAACTGTTATGTGAAAGACTTTATACTGGTTGTATGTATATAAATATATTTTCTAATAAGTTAAATGCATAAAATGGAGATAGTTAAATTATTTCCCAAAATCTATTGAACTCTTTTCCGCGCCAGCGGCATCCCGTTGGAAAGAACCACAACCAATAAAAGAATAGATTAGTACATGCAAAAAAGTGTGATAACATCCCTATTAATCTCTCTGCCCATTCTGTGAAGAACACAAATAAATTTAATAAAAACTTTAATAAGTGTTGAAGGAGTTCAAAATGCATGCGGTATTGCCTACACAATAGGTCAAACAATTTATTCAAGTCTCTTATTTATTGTTGTGTGCATGAATCAGGTTCAATACCATAATTGCAACCAATAGGAGATAACATTAGTATTGCAACAATTTGTGACAAAACACAGATATATTTTATAAAAACGTTAATAACTTTTAATGATGTTTAGAATCAAATTTGTACGCACATTCAATGATGAAGATAGATAGATTACCTAATCCATAAGAGACAAACTTCAACATTATTCTATTTATTCCTGATACTTCAGCATATCATGGATAGCTACATATTTACTTGTTAACCAAAATGTCATATGCATTCAATTTATTAGCCTATGTATATTTATGCATTCAAATATTATAAAAAATTTGCACATTTAAGGAAGAACATAGATAAATTTACTAAAAACTTTATCAAATGTTATGTGAAAATCCTTTATAATGCTAATAACGTCAATGCTTAAGGTGGAAATAGATATGTTGTTTAAAAAAATGTTGCATTGTTTTCATACTTCTTCTTAAGCCTCCTTGGATTCGCCAACAATACATTACTACTAAGTGAGTTCCAACAATTTTTTTCATATAAAAATAAGTAACATAGTACACTATTTTTAGCTATATACCAAGCATTTAAATATTATAGCAACAATTCACAATGCTAACTAATAAAGAGAAGAACTGTACCTTGAACTTGATGAAGCCAATGGAACCTCCAATTCATTCCGCCTTTTCTTTTCATGCTCGTCCTTGGCAAAACTTCTTATACTAACCATTTTTCTAAAGATTGCAAAAGAATAAGAAACGATTTTATTAATTGTAAATATATCTATGTTTATATTTTTTTTTAAGATTTTGGTATTTCAAACTACTAAACTCTTCAATGTTAGCTACACAATCAAGGAAAAAACATAGATAAATTTACTAAAAGCATTAAAAACTATTATGTGAAATTCTTTATAATAGTTGTATGTATATATATATACATTTTCTAACAAGTTAAACGCATACAGTAGAGATAGATAAATTATTTCACAAAATCTATTCAACTCTTTTATTTGTTGTGGTCCGTGCGAGTGGCATCCCATTGGGAGGAATCAAAACCAATAACATAGTTGATTAGTATATGCAACAAAGTTTGACAACATCATTGTTAATCTCTTTGCCCATTCCGTGAAGAACACAGATAAATTTAGTAAAAACACTAACAATGATTTGAGGAGTTCAAAATGCATCTGGTATTGTCTACATAATAAGTCAAACAATGTATTCAAGTCTCTTATTTGTTATTGCATGCATGAATCAGATTCAATACCATAATTGCAACCAATAGGAGAAAACGTTAGTATTTGCAACAAATTGTGACAAAACACGGATAAATTTAATAAAAACTTTCACAACTTTTAATGATGTTAAAAATATAATCTGTATGCACATTCAATGATGAAGATAGATAGATTACATAATCTATAAGCAACAAATTTCAACATTATTCTATTTATTCTCGATATTTCTACATGTCATGGATAGATAGATATTGATTTGTTAACCAAAACATCATATACATTCAATTTATTAGCCTATGTATATTTATACATTCAAACTTTATAAAAACTTTACACATTCAAGGAAGAACATAGATAAATTTACTAAAAACTTTATCAAGTGTTATGTGCAAAGGCTTTATAATGCTAATAACTTAAATGCATAAGGTGAAAATAGATAAATTGTTTCACAAAATGTTTCATTGTTATTATACTTCTTCTTAAAACTCCTTAGCTTCGCCAAACACTAGTTTTTGTGGACATCAAGATACAATGATTTCTTGGTAAAATTATGAAAATGCAGCATATTCCCAAATGTGTCATACCCCTGTATTGCGATATACTCAATTATTTCCTTTAAAAGCGTAATCTTATCGTCCTCACTCCATGTTCTCTAAAATATTTGTTTTTTTGGCCCATTCGAATTCCCACTAGGAATTGGGGTATAAACATTTTTCTTAAACCTCGTGGACACCTTACCCTCATTTCCATCGTCCTTTTTGTTCTGGCCACGATTGTAGTGTGTTTGGATCGCGAATTTTTTGGTAGATGGACTATGTTTCTTTTTTATTGATAATTTTACTTTTATTTTATAGTAAATTTATATAGGAATAACATTGATAAATTTTCTAAAAAGTTTAACCACTGTCAAAGCTTTTCAAAATAGAAGTTGTATGTTCAAAATTTACATTTATGAACATGGATAGCTTTGTTTGATTAGTGCATGTTTTAATGCTAACAAACTATTTTGTGTAAGAGAATATGAAACATTAAAATCTAAGTAAGAACTTAGTTTAAACTAAAACCTAATATACTATTGTGTGTAATATGAACTATAATAAATATTGAATTACTTGAGAAATGACGAAGTTACAAATATAAATCCAAAAATAGATGAATAAGTGCTCAAATTTTCCCAAAATGCACTCATGAGAGGTTATAAAGATGATGCATAGATAAATTTACTAAAAAAATTAACCATTTTTAATGTCGTTACAAATAAAAGTTGCATGCACATTCAATTATAAAAAAGTTACATTTGCTTAATCAGTGGATATTTAGAAGCTAACAAATTGTGTACAAGAATATGAAACCTGTGGTGACAATTATGTTCAACACAAGTTAACAAGAAAAGACAATCACCAAAGCAAATAAAGAATGTAAACAATGCCAATCACACAACACGGTATGTACGGTGTTCATCAAGAATGCCTACGTCCATGGTGGTGCTCTTAGTATTTATTTCTCTATACTCCGGGGAGTATTTTACAAAAAAAATACAATGCATGCCTTTTGCCCCAGGCCTAGGGTTTGTTATATACATCTCTATTTTCGGGGAGTGGGGATGTTAGACTTCCCCACGTCAATCTATCTTCCTAAAATATCTCCTTACGAGATTTTAGGAATAGACTAAGATGTAACTGATTTTGGTTGAGACGCAAGGTTCCCAGACTTTGGGTCGTTTCTACTGGGCTACTCATCTGGGCCCGTGGTGATAAATCGAGGTGCCCACAATTGCCCCTAAAATTTTTGGGCCACAATTTGGGCTTAATAAATTTAAATGATTCGTTATAATGGATTTCTTATGAATTGTGCAACTCTTTTCAGGATTGAAAACTGATTTAGGCGGAAACCTGCTTCGTGTCCTGTGCGCTATGATTGGAAATACTTAAAAGTCCTTTGGAGCAGCATTTCGTTGTTGTCGTTTGAAACTTCTTCAAATTTTCTCATCTTCTCTAAGCTTCCACTGTTGTGATCTCATCCCCAGGTCTCCATCTTTCAAACTCAATTTCCTTCATCGTCTTTGCTTGTGACTTCGAGTTGTTCCAAGCCAAGTTTTTATTTTGTAAGTTCTTCTTGCTCTCTTTTTGTACTTTTTTCTATTGCAACCTCCACGTATTTATAGTTAGGGTTTTGTAAATGCAAAAATAGGCAATCGACCGGTAACCGAATTTAGGAAGTATTACATTATCCCAGATTGGGTAGACATTGAGTGCGCCCCTATCCCTAAAAATGTTAGAGAAATAGAGGGGGCTCGCTGGATTCATGTTCTTTTTCCCAAGGGGGGATCACTTTCCCTCCAAGTAATTTGTTTTTGCATTTATTTGGTTATTTCAACATTGTCCATGCATAGTGTTTACCAAACGTTTAGAAGATAGTTAATGGTGTCCATATAATAAATCAACTCTATGGCACCAATCTAGGACTTGCTAAGATTTGCTTTTGTTATTCTTTCTCGCAAACCACTTCTGGTCTTTTTTACCTCAAGGCCAGGAGTCCTGATAGGGTATTGGTAGTAAATCTCCCTGATTCCCATAAGGATTACTGGCAAGAGGGTTTTCTTGCAAGAAATTGGCAGTGTCCCCCCCATACTGAGGGGTCGAGGTCTGACAGATTCAGGGTCCCCTTTTATGGGGAGGAGTGCATATGTAACTTTTTCTCTTCTCATTGAACCTCTTGTTAATGTTTATGTTTTCTGATATTGTTCCCTTTTTTTTTAGTGAGGACAAAGAACTTGGAACCTGCTCTCAGTGAGGTTCGAGCTGATGAGTTGATCAAATCTTGGAATATTAGAGAACCTTTAGCTAACGACGAACATCCTCGATCAACCACTTTTCTTTTAGAGTACAAGAACATTAGGTTTAGTTTTATCGCGTGACTTGTGGATAGCATCCCCGAGCTTGATATCACTGAAGAAGCTGCTAGAGATACTATCCAATTGGATGAGGAATAGAGAAATCCTAGTGAAGGTGATAATAGGGGAGGTGCTGAAGGTGGTTCCAGCGAGGCGAGATCTAGTGGTGAAGGGTCTTCCAGCTCGAAAGAGGTTTCAGATGCTCGAGAGTCTTCCAGTGAGTCGAGCAGTTACAGTGAGGAAGATATGGCCCCTCCCAGTAGGAATCTGATCACGGATGATGATGATGATGTACTTCTTTCTAGGAGGTTGAAGAAGCAAAATTCTGACAATGGAGAAGTTGCCACTGGTTCTCAGCCTACTGCCATCGAACAGTAAAAGAAGAGGAGGGAGGAAGAGTAGTTGAGAGAGAAAGAGAGAAATAAGGAAGAGGAGAGGAATAAGGTTGAAGAGAGAAAGAAGTTAGAAGAGAGGAAGAGAGATGAGAGGGAGACAAAAGAGAGGGAAGAGGAGATAAGGAGAGTTGAAGCGAGGATGAAGGTTGGGAAAGCTTTGGTTCTTGTGTTCGCGTTGCCTAAGGGGGCCTCTGTCGCCATCTCTCCCCAGTTGGCTCCTGCAATACTCGAGAGAGAAATTTTTTCTGCTGATCGATAGAAGGCAATGAGGACCGACCATTTATCTCTACAAGCGAGTCAGAGGCTAGCCTTGGTAGGTCTGTCTCCATTTTTCAATACCTATAATATTTTGTTCAATGCTTTCTTCTAATGCTCCCTCTTTAATTATAATTTATGACCGAATTCGCTATTCTCTACCATACTCGCGACGAGCTGGTGAGTAGGAATGCAAACTTGGAGAGGCAAAACGTTGATCTGAAGGGGAAAGGGGTTAAGTTGGAGGCCAGTTTGAAGATCGCTAGCGAGGCCCAAAAGTCTTTCGATCTTTCCCTTACTGAAGAAAATAGAGCGAAGGAAGCGGCGATTAAGGAACTAAATTAGTTGAGGCAGTCCTACGATTTAGTCTGCATGAGCAAGCTGGCCGTGGTCGAGGTAAATAAGGTGTTGGCAGAGAAGGTGAAGAAGGCAGAGATTGAGGCAGCTACCAGTAAGGAGAGTTCATATAACTATGGGTGGTCTTTCGCATATAAAGATGGTGATGTTCAGATAGGCTACATCAGCCGGTTAAACCTCAAAAAGGGCTAGAATAAGGCTTTTATAGCTATTGGGGTGGATATTGATTCACCCTTATTCGACGAGCATGATCCAGGCTCGAAGCTTATTATGGATTATGCGCCTGCCCCAGCTATTGAAGGTGTAGTCCCTGCTTCCTAGACTGTTCTTGTTGGTGCTCCTCCTGCTCGGGGAATAGTAGTTGTTCCCTCTGAGGGAGATGTTGCTACTACCGCTGATAAGAGAAAATAGCCAACTACTTTTGAACAAACCGAGGTTGCCATCTAGCCTGCTCTTAGGACTTCTTTTGCATTTTTGCTTTGTTTATACTGTCCTTTTCAACTTTCGATGTACTTGGTCCTCTTTATTTAAATGAAATAAGAAAACTTTCCCTTCAGCATACTGATTATTTTGTTCTCTACTGCTCTTTATGGCTTATAGTACTGATTCTTTTGTTCTTTACTGCTCTTTATGGCTTGTAGTCGATTGATGTAGATGAATATATACCTTCCACCTCTTAACTGGGAAGGATTCTTGGTCCTGATGAGAGAGATCAAGTTCGCCAAGACTTCGTAAGGATTTGTAAGTCACTGTGATCGAGGAATAAGAGATTTAAAGACCAGTATGAGATCATCGCCAATACTGAAAGATAGACTTCAGGATATGAAAGAGGTTGGTGCCTCTGTCCAAGAAGAAGTGAACACTTTGAGAGCTAGACTTCTCGATGCCTGTGAGATTAATCAAATCAAAGAAGTTCTTTAATAGGAGAATGAGACTCTCAGGAGGGAAGTTTTACGCCTCAGGGAGCATGCACCAAGTATCGCACCCCGAGTTTTATGAGGTTCCTCTTCATCGGATGTTCCAAGAGCTGGCACAGGGCCGAGCGTCACCCCTCAAGTTTTACAAGGTTCTACCCCATCCGCTGGTTCGCGAGCTAGTACAGATACCGAGGGTCCAGCCAGGGAGATTGATGAGCTCCGAGAAGATGTTCGTCGAGCATACATGATTGTTGCTGGGCTTCAAAGAGATGCATATGGCTGAGGCATATGTTCAAGAAAGGTCCTCGACGAGTGTGGGCTGATGGTTACAACAAACGTTGTACAGATACTCCGATGAAGTTGACAGAGTTTGAAGAGCTGCCCTTTATTAGGGGATGGTTGAGCACCCTCAGGGAGCTGCGGGTCCCCAGGAACTCAATACTCTAGTACCGTCATGAGATCTTTCCTTCAACTCTGAGGCCTAATCCTTTAAGGAAGGACGACCAGTGGGTCCCTATAGATGTTATCCCTATAAAGCTATTAGAGCTAGATGCGAATAAGGTCGAGGAGGAATTCGCTGCTCATCTGGACGACGGCCGAAGAGCACAAGTGGTTGATTATCTTGCTGAGAGGCCTAATCCTCATTAAGATTTTACCAAATGTAACTCATTTTACATGTAATGAGATAATGTAATTGTTGATACCAAAATTAATATGCTGATGTGGACGAATATTATGAAGACACGTGTCAACCTACCTGGCACAATAGCTCCGAGGAACTCCATCATCCCGAGATACTACATGTGCTCCGAGGAACCGAGATACTACATGCGCTCCGAGGAACCGAGATACTACATGCGCTCCGAGTAATTCTTGATCAACGAGCAGCTAAGGCGGTCCGAGCTGCATCTCGGCCGTATCATTAATTACCAGACGGACAACTGTTCAACTATTCATTGAATGTTTATATTCTTGACGCACACGCTGCATTAAATGTATTACCCTATCATATGTATATCATTTAATGTATCGGGCCTTTCATGTACAGCCTAAGGGCTATAAATACTTTGTATCATCCTCATTCAGGGGACCGGAATTTCTTGAGAAAATTTGTAATCAAGAATTCTGCAAACACTCAGCAATAACATAACAGTGGACGTAGGCTTTATTCCTAGCCGAACCACTTTAAAAATCTTTGTCTTATTTATTTATCTGTGATTGAATAATTAGAGCAATCTAGTTTTTTACATCAACAATAATATTTATGTCTTGGGCTATTTTTTCGACTAAACATGTGCTGTATATTTTTTACTTCATTTATTTCTCACTTGATTATCTTGGGCCCTTCGTAGCCGACTAGATTTGTAGGGTTATTTCGTTGAGTGAGTATCCTCCCAGTCCAGTATGCTTTTGGGATACCATTTTGCCTCACTTTACCTTTTATGTCGTGTCGTCACACTACCTTAGGCCTAAGTGTGGCAATAGTGAGGACACACCTGGTGTTGGATGTTCTATCCGATCAGGTTTTCTAAACCAAACATTGTTTGGGGACCAATTCGATTTGGTCGAGCTACCTAAGGGTCCCCTCTTGGGATTCATATATTGCCGGGGCAATGCTAGGAGGTTGTTCGTGAAAATTTCCCCAAGGGGATGAGGGAAACATTTCTTGAGATGCGCCCATGAAACAATCTCCATACGCACACATAAACATACTCTGATTTCATACAAGTTTTTCTAATAACATGTATCTAATCAAATCAAGAAAAACTTTATTATCTAACTAATCAGATTTTAATAAATGCGGAAATTAAAATCAATTAAATCTGATTTAATTAAAACTCAAATTAATAACAATCTGATTTATTACGTTACAATCCAATATATCTCATATGAAGAATTATTCCAATTTAAGTAATTAAATCATGTAACAATTTTAATTCTAAATCATACAAAGAATAAGATGAGGATAAGACGAATAACAAGTATGATTTTTTAACGTGGTAAAAATCCAAGCTAGGGAAAACATCCACGACTCCCTCTAGGGAAAACTTCATCAATACGGGCTACAGATACAGATCAACCTATATCTCGCTCTCCAGAGAGAACTAGCTCCTTGGAAAGATTAAGCAGGGCGTCTCCTTTCAGTCGGTTAGGACCAAGGAGAAACATGAGTCCACCTAGAGCTCCATCGAGAAGCTTTCGACCACCATCACGTTTGAGAGAAGGATCAGCACAATCACGACCAGCTACTCGTCGAGATAAATCTCAGGAAGCTACATCAGGGCAATCAGTTGCTCTGACTAAGCGGCCTGAGGAAGGAAATGAAGCATGGAAAGGTTCCATTCAACGGTTGGAGGATAGACTGGGAGAAATGGCTAAAGCAAGAAACCCCTTACAAAGAACTTTTGTTCAAGGGACACCTTTTGTGCAGGCCATTGTGGATTTTCCTACACCGTCGAAATTCAAAGCACCTGTAGTGACCCCCAAGTATGATGGAAAGACAGATCCTGTTCTTCATATTGAACAATACCAAGCTGCTGCTGACATCTATGCCGTCCCCGACGAGATGAGGTGTAGAGCATTCTCGGGAACTCTTACCGGATCTGCACAGATATGGTATAATAATCTTCCTCGGGGTAAGATTTCAACTTTTATTCAATTAGCCGAGTTGTTCATTGGCAATTTTTGTTTTGGGGCGAAGCCGGTAAAGCGAGTAGCACACTTGCTAAGTGTTAGACAAAAATCAGGTGAAAGTACTAGAGACTATATAACTCGCTTTAATAACGAGAAGTTGGAAGTCATAGATTACGAAGAAAAGACAGCAATCACTGCTTTGATGAGTGGTCTGCTGCCTAACAAGCTGTACTACACCTTAGCCAAAGATCCACCTAAAACTATGTCCGAGTTGATGGCGAAAGCGGCCAAAATTATGAATGCCGAGGAGGCTATGGCTGCGAAGAAGAATATAAATAAAGAAATTAAAGTGGAGGTCGACAAGTCTAAGGAGAGAGATCAGAAAGGTAATGGTGGTGACAAGCACTCCAAGAATAATAGGACGACGTGGGAAGTCCTAAAGAAGTACGATAATTATACTCCATTGAAAATGGGTATTAATCATGTTTTGGAAGAAATCAAGAATAACGAGGAAATCAAGTGGCCAGAGAAACTGAGGACAAATCCTGATTTGAGGAATAAGGCCAAATACTGCGAGTTTCACAAAGATCATGGCCATATGACCAAAAATTGCATAGCCCTTCAGAACGATATTGAAACGCTCATCCGAAGAGGAAAATTGTCAAAATATGTAGATCGCAGGGGTGAGAGGAAGAATGATGATAGAACTAGAGAGAGATCTAGATCTCCTCGTCATGCAGAGGAGAAAAAGAAGAGGGACCATGAAGATGATCCAGATGATGACCCCGATCTTCCCAAGAAGCCAAGGCAACTTGAACGAGAAGTATTTTCCATACGTTTTGGGTCATTTGATTGTAATGTTATTATAGGAGGAGATGCAGGAGGAGGAGACCTTACTGCAGAAAGAAAAGCTTACCTCGGAGAGGCTCAAGCTTGTTCATATATTCAGCGAATAAATCTGACCGAGGATGATCGTCCGAGGAAGGTAAACAAAGAGAAACTAGTGATTGGTTTTTCAAAAAATGACCTGGCAGGTGTTCTTTACCCTCATGATGATCCTTTGGTGATCAAAATGAGGATGAAGGATGTGGTCATTTCAAGGGTATTAGTAGACAACGGTAGTTCGGCAGACATCATGTATTATTCATGCTTTGATAGCTTGAATTTGAAATTATCTCAATTAGAACCTTATCACAGACCCCTTCTGGGTTTTGCTGGCGAGAAAGTTTTTCCACTTGGGACGATCAAGTTGGATATACTCATTGGAACTTGGCCTGCTTGTCGAACAGAAAGAATACGCTTCTTTGTGATGGATAAGAATGTGCAGTCAGCCTATAACATCATCATGGGAAGAGTTGGATTGAAGAAGTTCGAAGCAGTTCCATCTACAGTACATCAGTGTTTGAAATTCCCAACGAATTTTGGAGTTGGAGTTGTGAAAGGTGATCAAAAAGTAGCTCGGGAATGCTATTATTCGTCTGCCGAGCAGGAGGAACTTGAAGAATCAAGGAAAAATACTACTACTTACCAAGTGGAGGAAGGTACAGAAATTGAAACCCTTGACCCTAGGGATGAATCTCAACTTGTAAAAGGACAGGTGGTGGAATCTACAGAAAATGTTATTCTGGATGACGAGCATCCTGAACGAGTAACCCAGATAGGATCGTCGTTGGATGTTTCAATAAAACAAGAGTTGATAACTTTCTTAAGAAACAGGAAAAATACTTTTGCTTGGAGTCATGAAGACATGCCAGGAATAAATCCAAACTTCCAATGTCATGAGCTCAATGTGAATAAGGAGATCAAGCCGGTGAAGCAGAGAAGAAGAGTGTTTAGTCCCGAGAAGAACCAGGCCATACAAGAGGAGGTCGAGAAGCTCCAGAAAGCCCAATTCATTGAAGATGTGAAATATCCAGATTGGTTGGCAAATGTGGTGATGGTAAAAAAGAAGAATAATAAATGGAGAATGTGTGTTGATTTCACTGATCTTAACAAGGCATGCCCAAAAGATCATTTTCCATTGCCCAGAATCGATCAACTAGTGGATGCTACCTCGGGACATGAACTACTCAGCTTCATGGATGCATATTCTAGCTACAATCAGATCAAAATGAAGCCTGAAGACAGGGAAAGTACTTCTTTTATTACCCCAAGGGGAACTTATTGTTATAATGTTATGCCTTTTAGTTTGAAAAATGTAGGTGCAACATATCAGCGGATGATGAACAAGGTTTTTGCCGAGCAAATCAGTTGCAACATGGAGGTGTATATCGACGACATGCTCACCAAAAGCAAGAGAGCTACTGATCATCTAGTTGACTTAGGCCAGACCTTTGATCAACTGGATAAATACCAAATGAAGCTCAACCCGACGAAGTGTACCTTTGGAGTACGAGAAGGAATGTTCCTCGGATACATCGTCAACCAACGAGGTATTGAGGCAAATCTAGAAAAGATCAAAGCTCTTTTAGGGCTGCGATCCGCAACGACGAGGAAAGAAGTACAAAGTCTTACAGGACGAGTTGCAGCGCTCAACAGATTTGTATCCCGAGCAACTGATAAATGCCTCCCATTCTTCAAAACACTGCGAAAAAGTTTTGAGTGGACTGATGAATGTGAGAAGGCCTTTCAAGATTTGAAGAAGTATTTGGGAGCCCCACCATTGTTGTCTAGGCCAATAACAGGAGAAAAATTGTACTTGTATCTGGCAGTATCAGAGAATGCAGTCAGCTCGACGTTGATCAGATTGGAGAATGGAGTCCAGAAGCCAATTTATTACACAAGTAAGGCTTTTCGAGGTGCAGAAATCAGGTACCCAAAGCTAGAAAAATTGGCATTAGCGTTAATTGAGGCAAGTAGAAGAATGAGGCCATACTTCCAGGCCCATACCATCATCGTGTATACCGACATGCCATTAAGGCAAGCCCTTCACAAGCCAGAAAAATCAGGAAGATTGATGTATTGGGCAATAGAACTCGGTGAATATGATATTGTGTATGAACCCAGATCATCATTAAAGGGGCAAGCTGTAGCAGATTTTATAGCAGAGTTCACGTAACCTGATACCCCCGAGGAACAAAAGGTACTTGCTGACCTACCTGTGGACGATACAGTATCAACAGACACAGGTCCAGACCAACTAAGGTTGGTAAAAGGACTTGTGGATGTAGAAAAATCATCATATACAAACCCAGACCAACTCCGGTTGGTAAAAGGGCGAGAACAGATGACCGACGAGGAACGAAAGATACCAGGGGATGATGAAAGAAAACAACAGATATTTTACCGAGGAACTCTGACAGATAAGAAATTTGAAGACGAGTTACCTACATGGAGATTATATGTAGATGGATCATCTTGCACAACTGGTTGTGGAGCAGGGATTGTCTTAAACACCCCAGATGATATTGACATGGAATATGCCTTGCGATTCCAATTCAAGGCTTCCAATAATGAAGCTGAGTATGAGGCCATGATAGCAGGTTTTCATTTGGCAAAAGTTATGGAGGCACGGCAGGTAATTGTCTTCAGTGATTCTCAATTAATTGTGAATCAAATGATGGGAATATATGCAGTTAAGGGAGAATTAATGGTGAAGTACCATGCAAAGGTGATGGAGTTATTGGTGGAATTTGATGCCATTCAGTTAGTGAGAATACCGAGGATGGAGAATGCTAGAGCAGACGCATTGGCCCGATTAGCGTCAGCTACGCGCACCGAGCTACGAAGAACAATACCTATTGAAGTATTAGAAAGTCGGAGCATAGAAGAAGACCTGATGGTGAATATAATAACCCTTGATTTAGGACCATCTTGGATGGATCCTATCAGGGCATACATTGAAGAAGGAGAATTACCGGAGGATAAATTAACTGCTAAGAAATTGAAGTATAAAGTTGCTCGGTATGTGTTAACAAATGGTGTTTTGTATAGACGAGGAATTATGGCAGGTTTGCAGAGATGTGTGCATCCATCAGAAGTCAAGGAATTGGTTGAGGAAATCCATGAAGGATCCTGTGGAGCTCATGTAGCAGGTCAGACACTTTTGCAAAGGGTGATGACACAGGGATACTACTGGCCGACGATGAGGGCTGATTATATAGCCTATGCCAAGAAATGTGACAAGTGCCAACGATTTTCCTCCATCCGAAGAACTCCACAAGCATTGTTGACACCCATAACTTCACCTTGGCCATTTGCTATGTGGGGGATTGATTTGGTTGGACCATTTCCGACGACCCGAGGAAGGTTCAAGTACCTCGTCGTGGCAGTGGATTATTTTACTAAGTGGGTGGAAGCTGAACCACTGATTGATATGACGTACGAGAAGGTTTATCAATTCATTTGGAATAACATCATCTGTCGATATGGTCTCCCTCATGCTTTCATCATAGACCATGGAACATAATTTGATAACGAGGAGTTCGCTGCCTATTGTCATCAGTCGAACATTCTGAAATTTCATTCATCACCAGACCATCCTCAAAGCAATGGACAGACTGAGGTGACGAACAGAACATTACTAAATGGTTTGAAGAAGAGGTTAAGTGAAGCTAAAGCAAATTGGATTAATGAGCTCCAATCAGTACTATGGGCTTACCGAACAACTCCCCGAGCAGCAACTGGAGAATCACCATATATGCTAGCATTTGGAAGTGAGGCTGTGATACCTGCCGAGTTGCGTCTCCCAACTCATAGAGTGCTGAATTTCAATTACCCAGTCAGCGATTTGATGAGAAGACTGGATTTGGATATGCTCGAGGAGGTTAGAGAGGAGGCATCCATTAGGAATGCAGCTTACCAACAACGTACAACTCTGTTCTACAACAAAAGGTTGAAGAAATGTCACTTAAAAGAAGGGGATTATATGCTAAAGAAAGTCATTCAGAAGCAAAATAAGTTGGAGGCAAACTAGCATGGACCTTACCGAGTTACAGAGGTTGTTCGTCCAGGAACTTACAGAATTGCAACTCTGGAGGGAGAAGAATTTAAGAATGCATGGAATGCTGAACACCTGCGCAAGTATTATCAGTAATGTAAAATGTAAAGCATTTCCTTCATTATGAATAAAACGAGGATGTGTCACCATTTTCTTTCTGTTGAAAGTTTTTCGGGGAATACTAGTGTAATATACACTACGCACAAAAAAATACTCCTTTGGTTAGGAGGCGACACTAGTGTGACCAACTACGGTTGGTAAGATATCTAGTGGACAACTCGTATGAGCCAAAAAATACTCCTTTGGTTAGGAGGCGACACTAGTGTGACCAACTACGGTTGGTAAGATATCTAGTGGACAGCTCGTATGAGCCAAAAAATACTCCTTTGGTTAGGAGGCAACACTAGTGTGACCAACTACGATTGGTAAGATATCTAGTGGACAGCTCGTATGAGCAAAAAAATACTCCTTTGGTTAGGAGGCGACACTAGTGTGACCAACTACGGTTGGTAAGATATCTAGTGGACAGCTCGTATGAGCCAAAAAATACTCCTTTGGTTAGGAGGCGACACTAGTGTGACCAGCTATGGTTGGTAAAATATCTAGTGGACAGCTCGAAAGAGCCAAAAAGTTCGAAAGAACCACTACTACTCCTTTGGTTAGGAGGTGTACACCAGCATGATCAATTACGGTTGGTAAGATAAAAATATACTCTCACATTACAACTTATGTTGGTCGGGAGGTAAGATTATTACAAAAAGTTCTTTGAAGAACAAAATATTCCAAAATACACCAAGTATAGTTGGTCGGGGATAAAGACCCACTAACTGTAGTTGGTCGACCAGGAAAAATTATTGACCTTAGTTGGTTGTACACATTTTTAAAATTGAACCAAGTATGGCTGGTCGGGGATAAAAACCCATCAACTATAGTTGGTCGACAAACATTATTTATCCACCTTGGTTGGTTGGAAACACTTTGAACAATTTATGTTCGTTACTTTATTAGTAACTGATTGAACAACCTTGATACTTGTAACTTTTTATTACTAAGTTGGTTGATGGACAGCACAATATTGTTATCTTTTTAACAGATACATAGATACATATGCACAAATATAAAGGTGTTTGATAAACACAAAACAATAGCAAAAGTTGCAAACAAAAAATGAAAGTCTTTTCATTAAAATTCAAAATAAATTACAAGTTACATGAATGTACTAATTGTTACATTGAAAACCTATTCTATTGGTTTCTTTCCTTTATTTTTTGAAACAGGCTCCTCGCCAGCAGGAGGATCGTCCAGACAAAGAGGAGAATTAATGAAATTAACATCCCTGAGCATTCTGACGTTCATCACAGAAGGTGTATCCAAGAGATGCTCAGGACGAGATAATTCAACCTGAGAATGAAGGCTATAATCACCGAGGTATTTTGAAATTAAGCTGCGAGGAATGGAACGAGCTGGGATCCAGGCCATGTCCAATTTGAAAGGTGGCACAGGCAAGTCTAATAACCCTGGAGCATGATAATCCCATAAATAATGCCCTCGCTCCAATTTTAACACACCCCCCTGCTTATAACCTTCATTGTTGGCATGTTCAATACGAGCATCCAAATGAACAAGGGCTTCATTGTATCCTGCCATCCAGAATTCCCTGGGTTGCTTATGAAATTGGAAGGTTAATCTATCCAATTGTTCGAGAAGATTTTTAGCAAAAAGATCCTTAGTATGTAGAGCAGACTTTGTTGCAGTAAGTTGATCTTCCAAGGATAGATTTTTCTTGGACATTTCTGATAAAGCTCGATCTTTGACGTTTAATTGGAATGCTTGAGTTTCCAAAGTAGATTGGGTACGAGCCTCTTCAACATTGCGATTAAGAACTCTTGATCGGCTCCGAGAAGCAACTGGAGAACTTTGCTCCTCGACAATTCTTCCTCGTCCCCGAGAACCTCTTCCTCGTCCCCGAGCGGTCACAGGAATAACAGACTTTCTCAAGTTATCCAGCTCTTGCCTTAGTTTGGCATTTTCAACCTCTAAGAACGAGAAACCTTCATCAGTAACGGGCACTAGAGCAGTGGAAGATGACGCTGCAGATTCATATTGAGCCAACTTTTTCTGTAAATTATTATTTTCTTGTTCCAGGATCTCGGCAATCTGCCTGCAAGCTTCAACTTCACCTTTTAGGGTCCTTTCCCTAATATCATATCCAGCAATGATCTTTTTATGGCCTATTTCAGAAGAGAGCTGCTGATATCTATTTTCATAATCCTTGTGCAACGAAGCCATTGATGCATTGTGTTGATTTTGAAGATCCTCGATGGAACCATGAAGTTCCTCGATCAATTCGTAGTATGCCACATTATTGGCCACAGATCTATCAAGTAAATCCTTCAGGTACCGGTAAGCCTCAACTGCTTGTTCTGAAGCATCGTGACCAAGGATGTCGACAATATCTGATACACTTAGGTCTGTATGACCAGCTTTATAATATCCATTGCATTGTCGCATCAACTCAGTATCAGGAGCAGATATCAATTCCATTCTGGCCAAAAACTAATAAAGAAGAGGAACCAGGAGTTAATAAATAAAAGCAGATAGAGTATCAACAAGGAAGAGGAACAAAGATATATTTTATTAGATCACAAAAAGGATTACATTGGTCGATTACAGGTAATGAAAGATAAAAATGATACCGAACAACTTCACACCTTTTCCTTGTCTCCCAAGACTTTCTCGGGAGGCTGGGACGAGGAGCTTGGTTGCTCGGTGGTGACAATGGCTTGATCAGCAGAAATCCTCTCAGGAGGAGGAGGCATGGAAGAAATATCCTCGGTGGCAGAGGATACAGGGACTTGATCACCTATGGCCACAGAAGATTCATCAGAAACAGGTTCATCTTCTTCTTCCTCCACAATTGCTGGAGGAGGACCAGGGAGGTGTAGTTGGAATAGCTCAGAGTCGTCTTTAATCTTCAACTCTTGCAGAGCAGCTACCCAGCCATCATGGAAGTATTTTAATTTCCCATATTTTACTTGGGAAGTCATAGCAGCGATCCCCTTATCCCATCCTTTCTCCCATCCAGCGCTGAAAGATTTCTTGACTGCAACCTTTCTCCTCAACTTCTCCGAGGAGAGCTTCACATCCAATTCTTCTTTTTGGACCTTGATATCCTGCAGGGCATACAACTTCTCCTCTGCTTTCTTTAACTTATCTTCAAGCTCTCCCAAGTTCTTGAGCTTGACATCATACTTCTGATGTTCCACCTCTAAATCCTTCACTTTATTCTCCAAAAGCTTGGAGGTCTCAGCCATTTTCACCTTCTCGGCCTCAACTGCAGATAACTTATTCTCCCAAGCAGTCTTGTCCTCATTGTACTGTTGGCGAGATTCTTTCAGAGATTGGGTCAAACCTAGTAAAGCATCCTCTACACCTGACGAGGAGCTTGAAGCTTTAATAGCTTCATCCTTCTTCACAATATTATTAATACAATTCACCAGCTGAAAAATGAAAAAAATAGTAAGTCAGTACAAAAATGCAAGCATTCAGAAAAAGAAAGAAATTCAGAATATGAGAAATTTACCGAAGTAAGGTGGCGAGTAGCTAGGGATGTCAATGTATCCCTAGGAATTTTTTCATCAATTCCCTGGACCTCGGGAATAATCCAAGTTTTCACCGAGCTCATTGCAGAGCTCGGAGGAATAATGGTGGGAACACCAACACCACCAGCTGGCAGTGTGGAGGCAGTTTCAGCCAAATTAATTGAGGATGACTTCCTCAATCTCTTCAGTGGAACTTCAACAACTTCAACCAAGGAAGAACTCTTGGTCGGAGAGATAGAAATCACTTCTACAGGAGCAACTTTCTTGCTCGGAGCCACTGGGGGCTTCTCGGAAGCTTTTGAAGGCGCAACATCCACCTTCTTAGTCCCTTCTGGGACATCAATCTTACTCTTCTTGGCCCCAACAGCAGAAGTAGTTTCATCAAATAGAGAAGGAGGAGCTCTTTTCTTGCCCATTCTCTGACTCAAAGGGATATGAGAATCTGAAGAGGAGTCTTCTGGGGTTGAAGCTGGCTCAATAGGACGAGCAGTATAAGAGGTCGTGTAGCTCTTATACTGTAACAGATATGATGCAGACCTGATATGCTCGTCTGCAACAGACCTATGCAAACCCCAAATAAGTTTCAGATGTTTAATATTAACTTCTGACTCTTTTGGAGTTTTTCTTTTACTATCAACTGCAAAAAAAAAATACATAATGAGATATCAGTCATACATTTTGTCAATCATGATAAAAGCATAATTTCATAAGTAAATAAAATGAAAAATAAACCTATCCCATTGCCATATGGGGGGCATCTAGGACCGTTGTATACACCATCTCCAGCTAAAGGGGCATGTTGCCAATTTTTAATAATCACCCCATGTTCAAAATAATCTCTATTTGAATCAGGGAGGTTAACTACAAGAGCCTATTCAGAAACCTAGTTTTTAAGTAATAAATATTATCTAAAGTGGCCCACTTATAGCAGTACATAATTTCAGGGATCCCTATACGAGTCCCATGAGTTAAATTTAATTTGTACACCCCATTAATTATCCTCCATGAATTGGGGGCTATTCTTGCAGGGACAAGATCAAAATATTGACAAAATTCTAGACTCAATGGGTTCGGTGGAAAGGAAAAACCACATTCAACAATAAAAAGACTGGGGAACCAATGTCCCTCAGCTAAATGAAAGTAATCTTGAGCTCCAGAAAACTCTTCCAAAATTACCCAAGATGGGATGGAAAAATCAGAGCGGAATTTTTCAACAGATTCAATAACATAAACCATGGTGAGTAAAAGAAGAAGGAAGAAAAAGCTTACAGGAAGAAAGGAGAGTTGTCAACAACGAACGAAAACAAGGACGAACGCACAAGACTGAAAGAGAGAATAGAAAGCTTGAAAGCAGAAAATTGGGAAAAGTAGAAGACGGTATGGTTACCTAAGAAGTTTAAATACTTTGCCCTGGGAAGCAGCGAAAGAAATGATTACACGAAAGAAACTATTGAACTTCCGACGGCTAAAAGGACAAAAAGGGCACGAAGATCGAAGCGCTATTAAAAATTCGAAAAAAGGCGGATTCTACGAATTTGGGAATAAATTCAAATACGATGCTCCTAAAACCCAGGAAGATCATTCAATATTGCTACATACCGAGAAAGAATATTCCATACTCCTCAAAGTTCAAAATATGAAACATTGGGGGCTTCTGTTGATACCAAAATTAATATGCTGATGTGGACGAATATTATGAAGACACGTGTCAACCTACCTGGCACAATAGCTCCGAGGAACTCCATCATCCCGAGATACCACATGTGCTCCGAGGAACCGAGATACTACATGCGCTCCGAGGAACCGAGATACTACATGCGCTCCGAGGAATTCTTGATCAACGAGCAGCTAAGGCGGTCCGAGCTGCATCTCGGCCGTATCATTAATTACCAGACGGACAACTGTTCAACTATTCATTGAATGTTTATATTCTTGACGCACACGCTGCATTAAATGTATTACCCTATCATATGTATATCATTTAATGTATCGGGCCTTTCATGTACAGCCTAAGGGCTATAAATACTTTGTATCATCCTCATTCAAGGGGACCGGAATTTCTTGAGAAAATTTGTAATCAAGAATTCTGCAAACACTCAGCAATAACATAACAGTGGACGTAGGCTTTATTCCTAGCCGAACCACTTTAAAAATCTTTGTCTTATTTATTTATCTGTGATTGAATAATTAGAGCAATCTAGTTTTTTACATCAACAATAATATTTATGTCTTGGGCTATTTTTTCGACTAAACATGTGTTGTATATTTTTTACTTCATTTATTTCTCACTTGATTATCTTGGGCCCTTCGTAGCCGACTAGATTTGTAGGGTTATTTCGTTGAGTGAGTATCCTCCCAGTCCAGTATGCTTTTGGGATACCATTTTGCCTCACTTTACCTTTTATGTCGTGTCGTCACACTACCTTAGGCCTAAGTGTGGCAATAGTGAGGACACACCTGGTGTTGGATGTTCTATCCGATCAGGTTTTCTAAACCAAACATTGTTTGGGGACCAATTCGATTTGGTCGAGCTACCTAAGGGTCCCCTCTTGGGATTCATATATTGCCGGGGCAATGCTAGGAGGTTGTTGGTGAAAATTTCCCCAAGGGGATGAGGGAAACATTTCTTGAGATGCGCCCATGAAACAATCTCCATACGCACACATAAACATACTCTGATTTCATACAAGTTTTTCTAATAACATGTATCTAATCAAATCAAGAAAAACTTTATTATCTAACTAATCAGATTTTAATAAATGCGGAAATTAAAATCAATTAAATCTGATTTAATTAAAAGTCAAATTAATAACAATCTGATTTATTACGTTACAATCCAATATATCTCATATGAAGAATTATTCCAATTTAAGTAATTAAATCATGTAACAATTTTAATTCTAAATCATACAAAGAATAAGATGAGGATAAGACGAATAACAAGTATGATTTTTTAACGTGGTAAAAACCCAAGCTAGGGAAAACATCCACGACTCCCTCTACGGAGTAAAAAAAAAATTCACTAAAAAGAATTATCGGTTACAAGCTATATAACAAACTAAACACACAAACAGACCTATACAAGTTTAGGAATGTACCCTTTGGTATCCTTATAACTTATCTGCAGTTCTGATTGTTGTAGTTGTTCTCTCAACTTCGTAACTCCATTCTTCTTATTTAGCAAATTCTAACTCAGTCAAAACTAATCTCCCAACAACATACTAGTTGGGCAAAACGTGTAAGTGAATATGTTCTAAATGCAAACCATGCAAGAACTTAATTCTTAACACAAGCATATAAGTTTTCTTCAAAAACTTAACAAAAACACATTTGTACGTAAGTAAATAAGTATTCTATAAAAACTTAAGAAAAGTTCATTTTCAATTAAGAACCAATTAAGTTTTCTACAAAAACTTACAAAATAAATTTTCAATCAAAAATCTTATAAACATTATTTATAAGAAATACATACAACACTTATCATGAACACACAATAAGATTATTCAATCATTTAAGAAATATGTGTTCTCAATCTCTCAAAAATATAACATTCAATTTTATGAGGAAAGTGTTTTTCAAATTATTTCACAAATATGGGAAAACATATCTTTTAAAAAGATTTTCACTAAACATGCAAGATCCAGAGAAATTTTGATTTAAACATCATATAGCATTTAATACAAAATCAGAATATTTAGATCATAAAAATATTCAATAAAATTCGGATCTAAAAATCTAAGGAATTCTAGTTTTTGTAAAAAATTATTTCAGCATGAAAGCACTTAAATTCTCTCTACAATAACACAATATTTCAATCTCTAAAGTTATGAGATAATGTGCAAGATCATTGAGAATTTAAAAATAAAAACAGAATAAAGATGAGGTAGAATGAACACAATGTGTGTAAAATAATATTCAATCTCTCTCTTAGATATTCTCTTTAATTCTCTATATTTTTCTCTCTAAAAATATTAAACCCTCTTGTGTTTCTCACTCTAGAAAATATGACTGAAAAAGTCTCTCCAAAAAATCTAACTCCAATAAACTCTCAAATGAAGTTTATATAGGTGAGAAAATAATATTCTAGAAACATATAAATCAAGGGTTCAGATTAAAAGTTATTAATCAAGGGTTGTGACTAATTCGAGTTAAAACTAATAAACAGATTTTAACAACTTAACAAATTAAAATGATGCCACAAACTCAGTCGGTTATAAAAGATTCAAGAACCTAAAACCATCAAAAGATACAAACAAGGCAGTATAGGGTTTTAGAGTAACAAACTTTCTCCAACGGATATAATAAGGACAACTGGCATACAATCAGAACACTCAAGCTCAACCAATAAATCTGTATCTCACAGTACGACAGTTGGCAATGTCTCTAAATAAACCAATCAGAAGAATCTAAAGGTTGAACAAGCGGATATAACTGAAAAGTGACAGGTGTCACTATAATCCAGAATGCAGTTGGCCATCTCAACTAATAACCAACGGTTAAAATAGGTATTGACATGTCAAAGTCATATTCGGTCAAGTCAAGTCAATCCTAACAGTTAAAAACCAATACGGTTGAATCTATACAAGCTAAAGGTTTTAAAAAAAAACCTATAACAAGGTTACTATATTGGATCATAAACATGTCTACGAGTTTAAATCTATAAGACAAATAAGGTATGGGAAATATATAAAGGACGAAAACAACTACCTACCTAATCTCTATGAGAAAGGACGAACAAGTCTAGAGGGTCAAACTCTTAAGGTTTAATAAAGATAAACCTATTATCTTAATATAACATATAAAAGGTACCGCCTACAGTTATAGGTCCAAAATCTCTACGGAAGAAAGTTGACAAGTCAAGTCACAAAGTGACGAAACCAATAGATCTCCCAACAGGTCTAGTCTCCAAAACTAGTAGCAGGTACAATATTTTGAAAACCAAAATCTGCTACAATTCAAATCGTGTACAACCTAACAACTAATATAACTCGGCTACAAGAGGTCTAAATCTAAAGCCGAAAGCTAAGAGATGTAGTAGGTCAAATCAATTCTCTTAAACATCCTAAGGTACCAAAGCAGGTATGGAACCTAATAAGACTAATGGATAACCATAAACCAAACTGTAGTAAACATATAGTAAACTTATTCGACCCAAAAAAATTGTACTAAACAAAAAAAATTGTTTAACAAGAAATTCAATTTAAAACAAAATTAGTTTTCAAGATGAAAAATGAATTTTCTTAATAAATTCCGAAAATTACTTTTAAAAAATAAGAACTTTATTTAAAACAAGTCTTACACCGATTTTATTAAAAAAAAATATTTTCAACAAAAATAATATAATTTTATTTTAGAAAAAAAATGTTTAGGCTCACAATTAATTAATCACACAATTAAAAATCATAGATCAAGAAATATGCATATGTGCCTAATGTGTCAAGTGCAAA
The DNA here is from genome assembly GCA_949130495.1 of Sambucus nigra. Lineage (NCBI taxonomy): Eukaryota > Viridiplantae > Streptophyta > Magnoliopsida > Dipsacales > Adoxaceae > Sambucus > Sambucus nigra. The sequence goes on along the minus strand of OX422207.1, from coordinate 298,673,827 downwards.
TGTGCAATATACGTGAATACCTTTACTCGGATATGTCGTTGAGTAGAGTCGAGGCATGTTGAGTCGTCGAGTAACGTTTCAAGATGTACCAAGGAGAAGGCTCACACTAAAAAAATATGTTTTGACACAATATCCAAATTAGTTGAAACGCCTAAATAATATAGACTCAAGTAAGTCAAAGATTTAGGGTGTTTCAGTTCGTATTTCATAACGAAAACCTGAGGAGGGTGACACCCTGCTTTTGTGCTTTGAATAAGGTGCGTGTCGCTTGGAAAAGATGTGCAAGTTATAAAGTTCATAATACAAAATTAAAACTTCATATAATGTCACTGCCAAATAATCTTTTATTAATCACAAGCAATAAAAAATGAGTTGCTAGTTCCAAAAATGCGATAAAAGATGAATGAAAAACTAGAAATGGAATTTTTTCAGATTGGCTGCGTTCCATGCTCGTGTATCTCTCTTCCCTCCAGTGTTTCTAAGTGATAGGCTCCTTGTAGGTCTTCCCTTGTCACCTCGAATGGTCTCTCCCAGTTTGGACCCAGCTTTCCATAAGATGGTTTTACTGCACTGCCAAGAACTTTCCTTAGGACGTAGTCCCCAATTTGGAATGTCATTAGATTGACCTTTTTGTTATAGTGTTTTGTGAGCTGCTGTTGATAGCTCGCTAGTCTCACTAGGGCTAGTTCTATGTGTTCGTCAGTTAGGTCAAGTTTAGTGAGTAATGTTGCATCATTCTGGCCTTGGTATACCAAGGTGGATCTCATGGTTGGGAGGCTAGCTTCTAGAGGGATAATTGCTTCCATTCCATATGTTAGTGCGAATGGGGTTTCCCTAGTTGCTCATCGTGGGTAGTGCGGTAAGCCCACAGAATATGTGGCAGCTCGCTCACCCATGCGCCATTGGCTCGCTCTAATCGTTTCTTCAATCCATCGATTACTATTTTGTTAGAAGCCTTAGCTTATCCGTTGCTCTGGGGGTAGGCTACCGAGCTGAAATGGTGCCTGATCCCATGTTCGCTGCAAAAATTTTAGAAAGGGCCACTCTCGAACTGTGTCTCATTGTTAGTGATGATGGTTCTAGTGATTCCAAAGTAAGGAATTATGTTTTTCCATATGAATCTCATTATATCTGCATCTCGGATGTCCGCTAATGGTTCTGCCTCGATCTATTTGGTAAAGCAGTCTGTCGCGACCAACAGATACTTGCGATTGCCGGCAGCGGTAGGAAGAGGGCCTACGATGTCCATTCCTTATTGGGTGAAAGACCATGGGCTGGTAAGTGTTCTTAGGTCGCTGGTAGGTTGGTGGACCATAGGAGCATGTAGTTGAAATTTCAAGCATTTATGAGCATATACCGTAGAATCTCTCTGCATGTATGGCCAGCAGTAGCCTTCCTTCATTTCTCAAAAAGCAAATGACCTCCCTCCAATATGGCTTCCATAGATTCCTTCATGAAGCTCGCATAGAACTTAATCGATGTCCTTTGGGTGAACACATTGAAGGTAAGGGCCAGTGAATGATCTCTCATATCGTTTTCCCTCAGAAGATAAGTGAAAGCAGGTAGCTTTGACTCTTATCCGATGAGCGACCTTCTTATCATCTAGAAGTTCACCATCCTTCAAATAGTCCCTCAAAAGGTCCATCCAACTGGGTACTGATTCAATCTGGATCATATGTCCCATGTCTGGCAGCTCGTCGCTCTGGTTGATGCTTTACTAGGAGAGGAAGTCAATAGGGATTGTTCGCTTTAAGTCGGAGTCGATTGATGAACTCAGGGCTGCTAGGGCGTCGCCATGATTGTTCTGTCCTCTAGGAAGTTGTTGGCCACTAACTTCCTCAAAGTTAGACATTATTATCTTTGTTAAGGCGAGGTAAGTTCCATTCTTTCATCTCTTGTGTTGAAGTCCCCACTTATCTGATTGGAGACTAATTGTGAGTCATCGAACACCTTTAGCTGCTTTGCTCCCAATGCCCGTGCCTTCTGTAGGCCAGCTATCAAAGCCTCATATTCTTCCTCGTTATTAGAGGCTTCGAATCCAAGCCTGATTCCCTGCTCGAGGATTGTATCTTTTGGAGTAATGAGCACAATGCCCAATCCTGCCCCCTTTGAGTTGGAGGCTCCATCTATAAACAGTCTCCAAACTCCTTCTGATGAGATATCTTCCCTTCGATTCATGGGTTGAAGTTGGTCACAAGATTTATCGCCTGTGAACTCCGTGATGAAGTCGGCGAGGACCTGCCCCTTGATTGCACTCCTTGGTTAAAATTGGATGTCAAATCGTTCGAGCTCGACTGACCACTTGGATAATCTGCCAAATAAATCCGCTTTTTGTAGGACTGCTTTAAGGGGGTGTGATGTAAGAACGATAATAGTGTGAGCTTCGAAGTAGTGATTCAGCTTCTTTGGGGCCACCACTGGTGCAAAGGCAAGATTTTCAAGTGGTCGATACCGATGCTTAGCGTCCAATAAGGTTTTTCTCGCATAGTAGGCTAGTTGTTGGATTCTTGCTTTTATGCATACTAGTGCAGAACTGATGGTGTGGCTGGAGATGATGAGGTATAAGTACAGGGAATCATTTTCTTGAGGTATAATGAGCAAAGGTGGTGTGATGAGATAAGCCTTGAGATCTTCTAATGCCTTCGATCAATCTTGATTCCACTCTACTGGCTTATTTCCTTTCAAGAGCTGGAAGAATGGATTACACTTCTCAGAGGACTTCGAGATGAAACGATTCAAAGAGGTGAGCATGCCTGTGAGCTTCTGTACGTATCGTATCGTGTGAGGGGGTTGTACCCTGTTGATCGCATCGATCTGGTCCGAGTTAGCCTCAATGCCTCTCTCGCTAACTAAATACCTAAGGAATTTTCCTGACTAGACACCGAAAGAATAATTGCTCGCATTGAGTTTCATTCGGTATTTCCTGAAGATCTCGAAGGTATTTGATAGGTCTGAAAGATGGTCCTCTTTGCGCTTGCTCTTGAAGATCATATCATCAATGTAGACCTCCATGGTATCTCTCATTTGGTCTTTGAACATCTTGGTGACTAGCCTCTGGTAAGTAGCTCTTGCATTCTTGAGCCCAAGGGGCATAACTTTATAACAGTATAAACCGATGATGGTAATGAACGTGGTCTTGTCTTGGTCTAGTGAATATAGAGGAATCTGGTGATATCCCGAATACGCGTCTATAAAACTCATTCTTTCATGAGCTATTGTAGCATCCACCAATTGGTCTATCTTTAGGAGAGGGAAACTGTCCTTAGGGAATGCGCTGTTAAGGTCAGCGGAATCAATACAAACTCTCTATTTTCCATTATTCTTCGGAACCACTACTGGGTTGGACAACCATTTAGGGAATTGAACTTCCCGTATGGATCCTGCATCCAACAGCTTTTCTACCTCCATCTCTACATCCTTAGCCTTTTCTGGCGCAGTTATCCGTGCCTTCTGCGTGATAGGTCTAAAAGTGGGGTCGATGTGCAACCGATGATAAACCACACTAGGATTAATTCTAGGCAGTTCCTATGGTTTCCATACGAAAACATCTAGGTTTCTCCATAGTAGCATCGTCAATTCTTTCTTCTCTTGATCTGTGAGAGATGTTTAAATTAAGAAACTCCAGTCTTTTTTGTTACCACCGGCTGCGATTGCTTCCAGGTTCTCAACGACCCTCTCAGAGGGGAGGAGCCTGGTCTCCTCCACTCTGAGACTTTTATACTTTAACTATTATTTTAATGGTATCAAACCCTCTTGCTCCTTGACCTTTTCTTTGTCCTTCTCGTCCTTCTTCTCTGGTTTCGGGCGGATGGCTGCTATGAAGAACTTTCTTGCCATTGCTTGATCCCCGTGGATCTCTATCACTCCTCGCTCAGTCACGTACTTGAGTTTTTAATGGTAGGTAGAGGAGACTACCTTCATTGTATGTAGTCACCCTCTGCTGAGGATAGCTTGGTATGGCGAATCAATGTCAACTACCAAAAACTCGATCATCTTGGAGACACTTCCTGCCCTTACCAGCAGCACGATCTTTTTCAATGGAATAGTTACTTTTCTAGTGAAGACAATGAGAGGGACAGTGGCTTTCTTCAAGTCGGCAACGCTTAACTTTAATTTTCTAAATAGGTCGAGATACATTACCTCAGATGAGCTTACCTGGTCAAGGAGTAACTTATCGACGTCATAGTTGGCTATCCTGAGCGTAATGATCAAAGCATCATGATGTGGGGTTCTTACCCCCACCAGATCTTCATTTGTGAACACGATGTGTTTGCTCTAATCGACGTCATCTGCTCGCTAATGCTTTCCTGACTGTGTCTTCGCTGGATCGATCTGAAAAGCTTACATTACTGCTGTGAGCTTTTTCACTTCCATTCGAGCTGAATTCCCTTGAATCTGCTTCATATCAGATGCCCCATGAATTACTGTAAATTCATGGCCAGCATCATCCTCGAGTACGTTGTCAGGCCTTGTGTCTCTATTGGCAGAAACCTTCTCTTCCTTTTTTCCATAAACTCGTTCAAATGCTCGGTTTGGGATAACTCTTCAAGGTGAGACTTAAGAGGCTTGCAGTGCTCAGTCTTATGTCCACCCTCCTTGTGAAAAGCGCATCTTAGTGAGTTATTTCTCTTTGAAGGATATCCCCTTATCTTTCTGGGTCACTTAACAAATGGCTCGTCTTTGATCTTAGCTAGGATGTTATAGATTGGTTCTTTAAAAATAGTGTTTACTGCCTGAAATGCTTTCAAAACATCGTTCTTTCCTCTATTCTCGGAGCCAGCCTTACCCCCATTCTGGCCTCCTTTATTCTAATTTTCGACCTTATCGTTTCCCTTGGCAGCGAGCTTAGTACGACCATTATCCCCTGTACTGAGGCAGGTCACATCTTCCACTTTGGCGTACTTCTCGATGCGAACCATTCGGTCATCGATGGTTGTGGCCTCCTTCTTCATCAGGGATTGGTTCATAAGGAAAGAGATGGGTAGGCCAATCTTAAAATAGGCCATCGCTACCAACTCCGAGCAGTCCTCGACCTCATTGAATAACTCCCAGTACCTCTTTGTGTAGTCCCAGAGGCTCTCTTGAGGCGTCTTCTTCATTGTTAGTAAAGCATCTATCCTCTTTGGATGGGAGCTGTTGGTAATGAAGCGAGCCATGAAAATCTCGGTCAGGGACTCAAAACTCCCGATGGACCTATGAAGGAGCCTATGGAACCACTTCTGGGTCACATCATGCAGACTCGAGGGAAAAATCCACCACATTAGTGCATCCCTATGGTTCCAGAGAGTCATGGTATGCCTATACTACCTAACGTGATCGATAGGGTCAGTCTTTCCATCATAGATCTTGAATCTTGGAATTGCGAACTTCTTGGGGGCTTCTTCTTCTATCTCCCTCGAAAAAGGGGATTTCATTTAGGTCCTGAGAGCTCGCCGAGCAAGCTCTCTGGTCGATCTGGCACCCCGATGTGCTGGGTGCTGGTCCATTTCTCTTCGGACCAAATTTTGTATATCCTCATCACCTCGAGCTACACTCTTGTAACGACGAGCTGGTCGATGTTGCTCGATCAAGTCATCATCCAACTCGTGCTTCTCACTTCTCTGGGATCCGCGTCTGGGAGTCCTTCCTCGGTTGCAAGACTTGCTCGCCTGAGGGCTAGGAGTGCGGTATGGACGTCGCCTAGTGCTGCGATGGAGTTCTTTCTCCATCCTCTCTAATCTCCTTTTAAAGTGAGAATTATCATCCTCTTACTTGCGAGCGGCCTCTCCTTGCTCTTGGAGCCTTGCCTCATAGGCATCGATCAACCTGGAGATTTGTGTGGACTTCGCTGGTCCCTGGCTTCCCTCTGAGGCTTGCCGCTGTGGACGAGCCCTCTGATCTGAACGCTGAACTTCAGATATAATCCTACGAGGGGCGGTTTGTTCTTGGATATCCCCTTCATGAGGGGCATTGCTACTGCGACCAGACATTCTAGCTTCTTTGTTGGTGAGGGCTTTCTTCAGGAAGATAAACAGTTCCCACAGACGGCGCTAATTGTGGTGACAATTATATTCAACACAAGTTAATAAGAAAAGACAATCACCAAAGAAAATAAAGAATGAAAAGAATGCCAATCACACAACACAGTATGTATGTGGTTCATCAAGAATGCCTACGTCAACGGTGGTGCTCTCAGTATTTATTTCTCTATACTCCGGGGAGTGTTTTACAGAAAAAATACAATGCATGCCTTTTGCCCCAGGCCTAGGGTTTTTTATATACATCTCTGTTTTTGGGGAGTGGGGATGTTGGAGTTCCCCACATCAATCTATCTTCCTAGAATATCTCCTTACGAGATTTTAGGAATAGACTAAGTCGTAACTAATTTTGGTTGAGAAGCAAGGTTTCTAGACTTTGGACCATTTCTACTGGGCTACTCATCTGGACCCGTGGTGATAAATCGAGGTACCCACAAAACCTATAAACACTAAATGTATGAAAGCTTAACAAACCGTAAGCAAATGAAACCATAATTTAAGTAAAAATGTAGTTTAATACAAAATTAACAAACTATAGGAATTTTAACATACCTATTTAGAGATTGAATCACATGGAAATTATTAACCTATCGATGTAAATTCAAAAGTAGATGAACAGTTGCTCAAATTCCCCAAATAAACTAATGAAGGTACAAATGGTTTTCAGCTTTTCAATGTTGATGCAGTTTTGATTAAACGCATGGCATTTGATAATCGCAATCGCATTTGAGAATCGAATTGCATAGAGAATCGAATCGTAGTGAGGATTGTGTTTTCGTGGTTTTGGATATTTTCAGGGGTAATTTTGGGCAAGCAAAATAATGGAGTTATTTTTTCAATGGACGGGACTGACTGACACGTTTTAACTCGTGTGGAATTTGATGTAGCTCTAGAGGTGCATGAGGGACCTATGAATATATCCCTCTCAAAATTTATGATTTTTTTTATTAATATACCATCTCCCCTTATTCCCTCCAAATTTTCAAATAATAGGCATTTTTTTTCTTTTTCAAATTTTAAATAAATATAACTTTTGATATACAATTTCAAAATTTATGAAATTTATATTTTTGAACGCTACTAATCGAGCCTCGTAAAACAAGACCCATATTCAATGAAATTTTTTTAAAATTAAAGATGGCTTGTTTTATTCGTTTTTAGGTAAATAGTAAATCTTCCTGTTTGTGTAATATTTGCACAATAAATGTTTAGCGTCTCTTAAAATATCTAAGATATAAAACTGTTTCATTTTTTTATGAACACAGTAAATTTTACAGTCTGTGTAATACTAACACATTAAATGTTACTCTCTGTGAAAATATTCCAGATATGAAACTTTTTCATTTTCCAGTAAACACAGTAAATTTTACTGTCTGTGCAATTTTTTATTTTTTTGAAATATTATGGGCTCCATAGATCTTGTTTGATAGATCTCAGTGAGAAAATTTCAAAAATAGTAATTTTGCAAAAATTAAAATTGTAAATAAAAAGTTCTGATTATTTGAAGATTAAAAATAGGAAGGAAAAAAGTTCAACCACTTGTGTAACTTTTCCCCAAAAGTTACGAATGGTTAGTTTCAAAAGGGTAAATTGCGAAAAAAAAATCCCAAAAGATTAGGAAAATGAAATATTTGACGGTTGAAAAGTCACTTGAACTTATTTATAGAAAATCTCTTCGTATAAGACCTATATGTAAAAACTCCTTGAAAAATTGATTTCATTTAAAAACAAAAGATGATTAAAATTGATTTCTTTTTGTATTTATGATATTTTTAATCCTCTTTTTGTAATTACACAATGTCGCACCAAAGTGCGATATTTTAATCTTGGCACCGATGATTAAAAAATGATTTTTAATCCTCTTTTTTTATCAAAGTTATTTTCTTTTATTTTTTAAATGAAATCATTTTTTTAAAATTTAGACTCACCCTAGAGCGAGGTTCCAAGTATCACGGGGAAAACGTGCGCAACAAAAGAAATGTCGCAGCAAGGTCTATCACACAAAAAGCATCGGGGTTGGCTTTTTACCTCCTTGGCCATAACGATTTTAAGTTTTTTAGATGGAAAATTGGTTATTTGCACAAGTGGTTGGATGAAAATACTCTCATGTTCAAGGCCATGATCAACATTACGTCAAAAAAGTCAACACTATTAGTGATTGTTTTTAAAAGTTGAGGAGTTAAGTCTAAGAAATGAAAGTATGAATGAAAATGAAAGTAAAAGTAGGCGGGTCAAAGTGTAAATGAATAAATAGTTTGACGTAAAATAAGATTGACATTAATAAATAAATAAAACATATGACACTCGAAAAGCAAAAGTTTTATAATTGAGTAGTGAAATTTTAAAGTAAAACAATAGAGGTAGAAAAAAAATTAGTTTGAGTACACTAACAAAGCCTGAAAACATGAATGCTTTGACTTATTAAAAAAAATAGGGTGAAAGAGATTTTTTTTTTTTTTTGGTGAAAGAGTCATTACATTATTACTTTCATTACATTATTACTTTGAAGTGCCTTAGGACTTTCGTGGAGGGATATAGCGCTACCCATTACTTAAGTATGTTCAGTGTTCCATGTATATCATGTGGTGGAGCTAAAATACAAATATTGTCTCGAGCCTCCGAATGCCATAAACAATGTGAAAATTAACTTAATGAACCGAGTGTTTGAGGTATAGATTGTATCAGCGTATGTGGTACAATCGTGTAAAACTGTTGGTGTATCTTTCAGGGCTCTGCTCCTGTAAGTGAACCATTTTGTGAGGCAAAAAAGACATATACGTCCGAATGGGGTTAATTCATTATGGATTCTTATACCGCGACACACAAAATTAATATATTTGGTGTGATATGCTGATGTGTTGCATTTGTATTGATTTATGTTTTAATTTCTCACAAATTCAATAACAGTTTTATAAATTACTGTAAAATTATCCACTCGCGATTTATCATCTATCCATACTAAATGAGGACTAAGTTTTTGCTTTTTGACAAACAATACCACATAAAAGAATAAAAATAACACATAAATTTCCCTATGAAGGTAAAAGAACTGCTAACGAGACAGAGAGATTCCCGGTAGGACCTACACATGGAATATAAAAAATTGAAATAAAAAGCCTTTGTAAACAACACGATTAAAATTTCTCTTGGTGCATGACTTTGAAATCTAACTATGTAGTAGTAAGTGAAGGGGGTACATATATTATGTAAGGTAAGGCTGCCAAATTTAATGGATATATATTTACTTCCATTAACAGCCTATTTTTTGTGATCAACAACTATATTATCTTCCACTTATCTTCATGAAACCGAGGGTAAAGAAAGTTAAGTGATTGGAGGTGGCTAAATCCGGCTTCACAAATGCAAGTGTTATTCCATATACCCTTTTTCATTTCAAATTAAGAATCTCTATTTAAATTTTGAATAATTCTAGGGAAATCCTCAAAATTGTACACGAAACTCAAATCCGGTGATGTGTCACACGAGTATTGGTTGTTATTTTTGTATTTGTTGGTCCGCACCAGCGGCATTAACCAATACATGTTTGACACATCACTGGATTTTTATTTTGTTTACAATTTGAGGGTGTCCTTAAAGCCACTCTAATTTTTTATATAGACAATCATACAATTTGGTATTGATTATATCTATAAAAAGAAAGTGGACTATTAATGTAGGACAATTAATTTTTTTTATAATGAACTCTTAATTTTGAACATTTGGAATATGTTTTACTAATTAATTTTAAATATATCTATCATGCGTATTAATAAGAGTATCACAAATGAAGAGACTTATCATGCGTCTATACAAATTTTCCCACTCTACTCATGACAAAATTCACCTCGCTAATCTTGCTTATGACTAAAACACAAACGCATCTATTACACAAGATGAAATAATCTTCAACACCCATAACCAAATTAAGTATAACATTTTCTAGAGTGAATCAGAAGATCCTTTCAATTGTCTAGAATCCCTTACTTGAACGAAACTATATCTCGTGGAATCATATTGAATATTTGATGATACATTCCGTACATTGCTAAAAAAATCTATCTTTGTTTACTAACCACACATTATCTAATCAAATCAAATTCTCTCTCGATACATTCCTCAAAAAATGCGATTTGGGTGGATTCTTCCCCCAACTAATGAATAGGTCTTGGTGGAATCACCACATATGAAATTGAGCTCAATTTTGCAAATAAATAGCCCATGTGTTTCTAGAGAAGATATGGGAAACATGCTCAATATCAATTGATTGAATAGTTGACCCAACCTAGTACCTATTGTTAAGAATAATGAATTACTATTCTCATTAACATCAATTAACCAACCCGCTAACCATATGCTTAGACCTGCATTGAATGCAGGGTCATTCGTTGATACATGCACAAACTCAATATGCGGGAAAATGAATAAATGAAAGCGGAATAATAGTATGTAATTATAGGCATTGAAGGTATAGGTTCAGAATTCATAGGTACTTTAAAGTTTTAATATCCCTTATTTTTGGAAAGATATACGTGAGCTTAATTTACATCAATTTGAATTTTATATTGGACTTAACATATATTGATTGAGTTTTATTATTTGAATTATATTATGATTCAACAAATTTAGTTAAGTTAATTATTTATTTAAATATTATTGGATTAAGTGGATTATCAAATTGGATAAGCTCATTATTATGGCTAAATTGGAATTTGAATTTTTTTGGGTCCAAATTTGGATTAGGGTTTGAACTCTTAGGGGGTAATTGTGATCTTTTAGGTATTGGGTTGTCAAGTTAGGAGTGAATTATGTTTAATTTAAGTAATGAGATATTTATTACGATTTATTTAGATAATTTTTGTGGTTACTTAATTTGGGTACTTGTTAGTGGGCAAAATACACTCAAAATAACAAAAATGAATCCCACGGGTTATGAACCCCATTGGGTTAGTTATTAGTGAATAAATATATGTATTTGGCGCCCATTTGACTACCTTAGTGAAGGTACATGTGAAAAAAATGGGATTAACATTTTTAACACCCTAGTTGATCCCCTCTTAGTATAAATATGTTATATTAGGGGTGGCCATAGGCCCGAGGCCCGCCAAGCCCGCCCAATAAAAAAATAGGGCTTGGGTAAGGTGAATAGGCCCGCAGAGCGGGCTTGGAAAAATTTTATAGGCCCGATTATTTTTCGGGCGGGCTTGGGCATGAGTTCTTAAGCCCGATGAGGCCCGGCCCGGCCCGAGGCCCGAAAATATATATATATATATATATATGTGGGGGGGGGGAACTTTTATAAATATAAAAACGTATACCAAGTCTTTTCATGTAGAGTGGAAAACTTTATATATGGACTTTGTAATACATGGAGTTTAAAACAGATTTTTAATTAAAAAAATTGGTCTTTAAATAAAAAATAGGTATTTTAATTTTTAAAAAAATCTTTAATTAACATAACAAGGCCCGATTGGGCGGGCCTGGGTAAAGAGATTTCAAATCTGGGCGGGCTTGGGATTACATAATAAGGCCCGATCTGGGCCCGAGCGGGCTTGGGATAGCACTTAATTTTTCAAGCCCGGCCCGAGCCCGACCGGGCCTGCCCAGGCCCGGCCCACTGCCACCCCTATGTTATATTACAACGCCTATGGTTTGATAAGTTTGTTATAGGAGGCAAAATAACATTAGATGAAAAGATAAAACACAAGGAATGTGAAGGAGAAAGAGATTATAGAGGAAGATGAAGATGAAAGGGTAGAAAAGGTGATGAATTTTTTTAAAATAAATTGTCACTTTCAAGTTATTTTTGGCATGGTACTTTTGTGAATCTGACTTCCACGTTAACTATAGGTCCTAGATAATTGAATTAGGAACGTGTATATGTGCATTTCATAACTTTTGGAGCTTTCATGAATATTTTATAAATATTTTCTCAACAATGCTCAAGCTTGAAATTTCTTATAGATTTGTTGGATTATTTTGAGGATGGAGCTAGGTGTTCATCCTCCCGTGATTATTTTGTACGCTACATATATTCATCCTTGTTTGTATAAATACATTTCATTTTATTTGTTGCATCTTTTAGAGGTTATACTTGTATGTAAATATCATCATTGTTGCGCACATGTTTATGTGGTCTTGTTTACATGCCGAGTAGTTTGGAAAAATTATAATTAGATGATTTTAGCATATGTTGGGTAAATATAATATTGATAAAGATGTTATATTCATAGGTTAATAGTGTTAATGTTATTGGATGATACATAGGCATACTTTAGTCAAACCACCCATTGGATGGGGCGTGCTTTCAGGATATTTTCTTATCTCTTATCTCACGAGCCCTGTCATGGTCATTTAGTTTATTAAGCCATGTTGTTATGGGCAGTTAATCCATTATTATAGGACGATGAGGCGAGTACCATATCATTCCTTGTGATTGTGATTATATTGATTTAGGGGCCATAGAGTGTTGAGAGGATAGTTAACAAACAGATGATCAAGAGTCCACAACGTACTGAGAGAGTGTGGCATGAATATTGATATTTGGGGGTACTTTGGGATGTGTAATGCCACCCGATGAAATCCTAAGATGTGTTAATTATTTTTGGATGATGGCTTAGTGTTCATATATATACACCCTTACATATGTGCATGCACGAGTATGTGCATTTCACTTCAAATCTTTATATGAGCCTACTACCAATTATATCATGTGATAAACGAATTATACTAAAATATCCTAATAAGTTGTCCAAATTAAATATTTCAATTCGTGTGATAATTTATGGAATTAAATCATAAATCAGTTCAAAATTGCGTATACACAATTATTAGCCACATATTATCAAATTCTACACCGTAATAAACATCTACATAATTGCATATATCAAAACATATTAATGAATTCCATATTTTATTTAACATGAGATTTGTCCCAACACCCAACAACGACGAAGTCTAGCACTTTGAGCATGCGATATTACAAGTATTAAAACTAATTTTAGAAGTTTATATACCAATATATTTATAATTAAGTTATCACTTTTCATTATTAGGTTATTAATCATCTTTAGAAAATATGTGTATTTAATGTTTAGGAAATATTTAAATCAAATAATACTTAAGGAGAAATATAGAGTTATTATTTCCTTGAAAAAAAGTATTCTGACAACCTGATGGTAGCGAGTTCGTATCGCGAAAATATATTAGCGTAGAGATCCCAAAAATAGAGTTGAAGTTTTTTTTAATGGTGATTAGGGTTGAAAATAATATCTATGTAGCTTTCTATTTTGTTTTAAGGTTGAAGAAGCAGAGTGTGTAAAAATTTATAAGTCTAAGAGACTTTTTCAAAGAAAAATTATTGCCTCCACAATAGTCCTAACAAAACTACCCACGCACAAAAATAATGCAAAAGCACCAAACCCGATTCCTTACCCTACCTGTTACAATGATACTAGGACGTCTATAAAAGCATAAATACACCTCGATCGTGACAAAGGGAGGATGCGAGGGGGGTTAAACCCCCATGGTTATAGATATCCTACGTTGCTCCCCCCCCTCTCCTTTGTTTATCACATTATAAATAGGAAACTAATTAAATAAAGTCCAATGGTCTCAAACTCTAAATCAATAGCAAACCTATTTTTGACTAAATTATGCAATTTCAAAACTTGAAGTCCAAGAAAATATAAAAGTACTTAGATAACCTATATGTTCTTATGAAAATGGAAAATTACCAAATTATTAATTAAATGCACCAAAAATATATTTTATTAACCCAAAATCACTAAATTCAATTTCAATAAAAAAAATCTTGATTAATTCAAATTTTAACTTAAATAAACAATTTAATTAATTAACCCAATTAATAAATTAAATTAGGTTTCAAAAATATGGGGTATTATACTTTGAACCGAAGTGATAAATATCTTTGATTTCAAAGGTACTTTTGAGAAAGGTACTTCTAAGAGATGATAGGCAAAAGATGAGGAAAAATGTTTTGGGTGTGGGGAATTTGGTCACCATATAAATGTGTGCCCTACACATTTGAAGAAGATGGAAAAACCAAAGGATTTTGATAAAAATAAGAAAGTTTACAAAGTTAGGTTGAGTGATTCCGATAACGAAACCGATAAAAGTGTCTACCGTGATGAGAGTGTAATCGAGATAGCCTTGATGATAAAGTTAGAAGGTAAAGGTGAACAAGTTAGTGAGTAAAATGATTTTCTTAATGTGTTTGTGAATAAAGGATGGATTAAAAAGTCTAGTTATAAGACTCTTAGTGATTCTTTGTCATGTGCTAGTGTAGGTTCACACACATTTTTGTTTTAGATCATTTTATAATAGTGATGATTCATACAAGAACATTCATGAGATATTTTATGAACTCTACTATGAATAGATTATGATTAACAAATATACAATAAAGTTATTCGTAAAAATAGAAGTCATTCAATGTGAATAATAAGAAGACATTAAGAAATTTTAAAGTGTTCAATTGGATAATGCTAAGGTAAATGAAAATGTTGATATCTTGTTAGAAGAAATTGTTTCTTTGAGAAATTTGAATAAAATACTTATGAAATATAAAGAAGATATAAATCTTCAAAAAGAAATTTTGAAAGTTGATTTTGAAAAAAATTTCTCTTGAACTCAAACATGCTAAGGAATTAAAATTTAATTTGGTTAAAAGATCCAATGTTATTAGCAACATTCTTTTGAAATATAGTGAAGTGAAAAATGACTTGGTTTTATTGAGTCCAAATAGAAATAAAAAAGAAAATTCGAAATCAACATTTGAATCATCTTTTTTATAAAAAAGAGAATGAAAAAGGAACATAATCCCGAATTGAAACATGGATTTTTTTTCCAAAGTTTAGTACTTTTGGTTGCTCGCTTTATGGTAAAGTGAATTATATTACCTAATTTTTTCTTCAATATGAGGAATATTGTGAAAACCGAATAAGTAAAAGCTCGTTAATATAAGCCTAAGAGTATTTTTATGATAAATTTTTCATGTTGTTCTCATTATGATTTTTATGGACATTCCAATATGGCATGTAAATGGTTATTGAACGGGAAGAGAATATTCTTTTAAAGTAGAAGGGTTGTGGAAAAGAGAGATACCTTGAGAGAGCTTAGAAATGATATTGATAATCTCAATAGGAAGATTAATTTTATAAAGAATCAAGATGGTGGGAGAAGAATTCTTTTACCTACACATAAATACAAATTTTTAAGGAATAGAGTCTCTCTGAGGGGTATCCCCATGAATGGTCCTATAGAGAAATTTTTAAGGAATAGAGTCTCTTTGAGTGATATCCCTAGGAATAGAGTCTATTCATATTCTAAAAATAGAGTTTAGAGGTAAAAGTATGTAATGTTTGTGCCTACCACACTCTCATCTACCTAGTTAGGTATATGTATAGCATATTTAGGGTCTTTGCCTGATGATGAGATTTTTGTTGTGTCGTTATTGTAAAAGATCTTCAATCAATTCCTTTATCACCTACACAAAAATATAACAAACTAGAATAGAGATAAGTAAGGATGTCAATCCAAATCTAGGGAGTGAAGTGAGGGAAAAATAATTGTAATTCTCTTTTATTTTCTTTCGGGACTTTTTACTTTTTCTAATTTTTTAAGCTTTTTCTATATTAAAACAATTTTTTTGAGAATGTGAAATCACACTAACTAAATCAAAGATGTAAAGAAAAAACTAAAAAGTTACTAAAAATATTAACTAAGTCTAACACTAAAATAAGAGTCAAAGTGAGATAAATAAATGTGAGATCAATCAAGGAGTGGGACTACACCACAAATTTTAGCAATTCAAATTAGTTAATTTAATTATTTGAATTATCCCGAACTAATATCGAAATTACAAACCAACTCTCGTTGTAAGTGCAATTTTAATAGTAATCTTTTAGAAAATTAAGTTTAACCCCCCACAACTCTAGAAAATAGATCTACACCATTTTTAATTAATCACCTAGGATCGATTCATCAAAATTTATGTACATCTTAGAAAATGAAAATAGTGTTGAAATTCAAGTAATAATACAACACTTAAGAAACCCCAATCTCTAGTTCAAATCTAAAATGGGTATTATAACTAAAATTTTGATTTTCTCTCGAAAATTATTTACCCTCTCTCGAAGTGTAAATTTAAGGGTGAGGGATCAAAATTAACAGTTAAAGGGAATTTTCAATTAATCAAACTAATTAAATCAAAATAACATCAAATAAGGGTTCACCCCTCCCCTTCAAAGGGGATTTATCCTAACATCGTATTAAACATGATAATCAAATAATCGAAGGCTAATAAAATAAAATAGAAGAGAAGAGAACAATCAAACCCAATCTCTTGAAGTGAAATTGAACTCTAATTTCTTTAAAATCAAGCACCATCCATCCAATGTGAGCATCCAACAATAATCAATTTAATATAATAATCAATTGAATTACTCACAATTTATCCTCACAAATCTCTAATTAAAAAAAACTATTTACAAAAAATTATTTACCCTAATTTATTTTCTACTCTAAACTAACTTTCTCTAGAATTATCTCTCTAAAAAAAACCTCCTCTTCAAATGACCTTGAGTCTTCTTTTATAACGAGGCACATGGAGCTAAGGACAAATTGGGTATAGATTAAAAGTGTGTATGGAAATGGTGAGAGGAGCATGGGGTGCGAGAGGATATAAAAATTTGATTTGGGTGAGAGAAATTTTGGGATTAAAGAAGGTGCATGTAGGAAGTCGGTATGTCATGTGTCTTAAGGGTATAATGAGAAAAGAGGTTTAAGTGAGTTTAAAACGTGTGGGGTAAAAGACATGTGGGTATTTTATTTGATTTGGTTTTGGGCTATTCATTTGGTTTTATGCAGGTGGCACAGGATTTTGCATTTGGGTAGAAAATAGGAAGTGGGTTTGGTATTCAAATGGGTCTTGGACAGGAGCACGGGTTGTGGAGTACATGTTACCGGGTTATGGTGTTTTAGAGGGATAAGGACGCGGGTTGGCTTACGGGTTCGGATTTGGGTAGTGTGTTGATAGGTTTAGGCTCGGCAGGGGTGGTGTCAGCGGGTATGGTGTTTGGGGTCGCCAGTGGGAAAGGGAAGGTGATCGAGTTGGTCGTGTTTGTTAGCTAAGGATGATGGAGGTTGGAGAGAGAAAGGGGAAATGGGTGTGGAGCATGTGGGTGTTGGTTATGGAGGTTTATGAGAGAGAAGAGAGGAGGAGTGGTGAGGAAGATGAAGTGGGGGCGGTTGTATGTGTGAGGGTGTAGGAAACTAGGTGAGGGTGAGGGGTTAGTTTAGGTGTGTGTTTGTGTGTCGAGTATTTGGCTGTGAGTGGGTTGTAGATAGAGTTTTGTGTTTGGATTATTGGGGGGGGGGGGGTGTTTCGTTTGGACACCTAAAAAAAAAACTAACTAACTAACTAAAAACAAAACTAACAAACCAAAAAACTAAAATCAACTAAAAATAATATCCTAATCTATAAAATAAAGAAATAAAAATAAAAACTCTAATAAAAATAAAAACTAAAGTCCTAAAAAATGTAAAATCAAATAAAACTAAAAATAAATGAGTTCCCAAAAAAAACTAATCCTAATAAAAATAAAACTACACTAAATAAAAAAATAGAAAAATAGAAAATAAATCCTAGAAAATTCTAAATAAATCTAGAATAAAATAAAAATGAACTCAAATAAAAATTAAAAATATAAAATAAAATAAAAAGGGAGCAAATCAAACACACATAGCTCGTTACATGGTTTAGGCTAGGCTAGGTCTTTAGGATTAATAAATAGCTCCATGGATTGCATATCTTACTTGATTTATCGCTTTTACATCTGCAAGACACAATTGACCTACAAAATAAACATTAACACATCTAAGACCATTTTTATTACAAACGAACGACTAAAATGCATCTATTCGGAGTATAAAATAGACACTTTTGGGTGCTTATCACACTACCCCAAATAGAACATTGCTAGTCCTTGAGCAAAAACATAGAGAGAAAGAGAAAGATAAGAAATCAAAAGTGTACCACTTTCGCGGGCACTTGCGATTGCACTTAGCATGTGCCACGAGCCTTTAAACTTATAAGTTTCCCTACAGGATGAGTTGTGTCTCGTGAGGGTTTGCTGGGAATGTACCCACAAAATTATTTTTTTAAATGATTTATTAAAAGTCAATGTATCTCTTATTAGACGTAGAATAATCGCACAATCCATCATGAGAAATATATTTTGAAAAATACCAACTAGAAGTGTAAAAAGCGTAGCTAAGTAAATACTCAAGGCACATCCTTCCTAGACTCAACGTGTGTAGTGTGAATCAGTCAAAATGGATCGACTATCATAAGAGTAATTCCTAGATTGCCTTTTCAGAATCAACGCTCCAACTTCAAAATCTCACTGGATTTAACCCTCTAAAACGAACTCACGAGATTTGGGCAAGTGTATCGCTCTTATGTGTGAGGAGGTGAGTAAATGTAAGCAAGGTCAAACGTCTCACACACACATAATAAATAACGAGCATTTAGAAAGAAAAATGATCTGATGAAAGAATGCTAATCACTATAGTGAGAACGTCAAATTATTTACCACGTTGACTTTCATTTGACCGAAGACCTAGGGAAAAACATAGTTGATTGGGTGAGGGGGAAATGAGATAGGAAGGATGGTATGAGGTGAACTGTGATATGATGATGATGGATGAGAAGAGTGTTCAACACTTTAGGCACAAATGTCTTTATTACATAAAAACTAACTACTAACTACTACTCTTTTTTTCTCTCTTTTCTTTTCTCTCTTTTCTCTTTTTTTTTTCTTTTTTCTTTTTCTTTTCTTTTTTTTTTTATATTTTTCTATTTTTTTTCTTTTATTTTTCTCGTTTTCTCTCTTTCTTTATACTCTCAATCACTGAAAACATTTTACATTTGATAAAGCACTCTTTTTCATAAAATGACGATGGATGATATATGAATGGAGTGGGAAATGTGTATGGATGATGAGGGGAATATATGTGAATATGGTATAATATGGAAAAGTAAAGGGTGAAATGAATGGGAATGCGATATGGAAGAAAATCTAATGATCGGAATAAATTTAAAGACACATGTTTCTTACAACTCGAAAGTGATATCGTTCTCAGTAATCAAGCCAAAAATTTAAGAATAATGAGATCATACAACAATTAAGTGCGGACCCAAAGGAAGTTG
The DNA here is from genome assembly GCA_949130495.1 of Sambucus nigra. Classification (NCBI taxonomy): domain Eukaryota; kingdom Viridiplantae; phylum Streptophyta; class Magnoliopsida; order Dipsacales; family Adoxaceae; genus Sambucus; species Sambucus nigra. The sequence goes on along the minus strand of OX422207.1, from coordinate 298,654,579 downwards.
AATTAACTTGTGACTCGGAGATTGCGTAAAACTCTCTGAAAGGGTGAAAGGAACGAATCTCATAAGCTAAAGTCTCTACTAGTGATCCTTAAGGTTCTCTTGAGAATTATAGTACTCTTCAACTCTAAACCGTAGTGACGTCATAAGTGTGCAAATTTTTGTTGAGTCTAGAAATTCATGGTGCAGCAGGCCTTGTTACGTATTACATAAGCTATTTATAAAAAATAAATCCTCTAGCTTGATTCGTAGACTTAAAAAGATGGATGATAGAAAATTCACAACAATGAGTGAGATGAAAGAAATTGTACGAAATTTTAAAAACCAGGTTTAAAAATATAAAAAAATTCAAAAGAGGTACGATTTTGATAAAATTTCCCACCCCCAAACAAAAAGGAACATCGTCCTTGATGTTAAGTAAAGTGATTTTTAAAATTGAGAGCATAAGGGAGGAAAGATGTTATCAGAATCAACCGCTAATGAAGTTGACATATGTAGCCAAGAAAAAACCTGAATGAGTGATACGAAAAAAAATGTGTACAAGTCTACAAAGCATGGTATAACATTGGGTGATGTGAAACACCACCCCCAAACAAGATGAGACTCATACAAGAAATGTGAGTTGTCTCCCAATAGCGCTAAGTTTAATGTCTTTATCCAAACCGATCCAGTCTCACTTTAAAGATAAGATCTATGTGCGGGGCGGCAAAAAAATGGGTGATGAGAATCACCACCAAACAAGACTGAAGCGTCAGTCATGTTGAATAAAGGCTAAAAATAGTCAATAAACTTGTATGGCAAAGTTCATCACACGATGCAAAGCATCGGTGGACCATGGGCGAGTGGGTATTAGGGTAAGGGTGAAGAGGTATCGGTCTCGGGCCTTATTGAGCCGAAAGGTGAGGGCAACAAGGGCCCTATAAGAATGTTGCTATAGTTAGTGAGGGAGGCTAAAAGGTTTTAAAAATGGAATGGAGTGGGGATCATATAAATGACACAACTGTTCTATGAATGGGCGATGATAATGGTCGCGTCGTGACATGCCATGGAGATGTTGATGGAAAAGAACAACACCACAAGACAGTGGCGGGCATAGAGTAAATACCTCGGTGTCACGGTGGAGAGTATCACCACATATACTCTCATATATGGTGGAGGGTGTTTTCAAGGTAGGATCTAAAAATGTAGATGGAAACATGAAATGTGTAAAATCAAGATCTAAACTAGGTCGTGGGGTGGAAGGGATAATGGTTGGGTCGGGTGGGATAAATGGTCGGGGAAGATGATCCAACTCAAGCGTGGAAGACACACACTCATTGGGAGCAGTAAAGAAATACTCATAAGGTAGTGTGGTTTCTAAATATGGAGTGGTCAACTTCTCCATAAGACTAGCATCGGTGAATATGGTGGGTGGGTAAGACGAGGTACCAAGATCAGAGATAGAGGAAGCACTATAAATATTGGGCTCAAAGGGATCCATGCCTGGTGGGACATGATCCATATCCGGATAGTTAGGAACTATCACGGATTCTATCTTGGGAAAATGGTGAGCACTCGTAGCTGAAGCTAACATAGGATAAATTTGTTCCTCGGGAACACAAAGGTGAAGCTTGATAGGTGTAGACTCGAGCATTGTTTTGGATTCGACGGGAAAGGGAAGGTGAACCTCAATGGTAGGTTCATTTGGATATGACGGGACTTGATCAGGCTCACTATCGATGGATAAGTCAATACAAATGTCAACTTGAGGCCTGGACCACGAGATGGTCTCAATGTCGAGATTCTTGGTAGGATAGGGTTGTTCACACTCAAAGTCAGTGGTACAAGACGATGCATCATCACTCCACGTGGGGGAAACAATGGGTTGAATTGGGGTGAAGTTCGACTCTCGATCACACTAAATTTGATCTAATCTTTGTTTAAGCTGTTAGAGGGCTTCATTTTGGATTTGAGTGGCTTGCTCTTGCTCGAGTATGAACTTTTGCAAAAGGCTTTCGAGAGCGGATGTGGATGGTGGTATTGGTGGATTGACGGGTGGTGGTGGTGGTTGAGGTGGCCACAACTCTCTATTATCATGACTATACGAAGAATACTCAAAGGAAGTGTGTGAAACGGGGTCAAGTGCATCATACAAGAAAGGATCGCCTTCATGATGGACAAATGACAGATAATAATTGGGTGCATAGTGAGGGAACTGTTCGTGAACGGGTGCACAAGGTTACCATGATGACTGTTGGAACGTGTGAGGATCCACAACATTGGGATGGGATTTGTATTGTGTGAAAGGGTGATCAGGCCTCCACGAATATCTAGGGTACTCACAGAACTCGAGATTGGATATATCGTGATAATATGCCGAGGTGGGTTCCGAAACAGTGTCATATGGATTCACATGTTCCATGGTGGGTTCGTTGGGATATTAAAACTAAGGGAACTCATGGGACATGTGATCAGCATGAAAACAATGTGTGCACAATGAAGCATGTCATGCATTGATACTCGTCATTGTAATACCCCGTATTTTTTGGCAATATTTATTTTGGGATTAATTAATTAAATGAGAATTAATTGGGAATTAATCCGGTTAAAATACTAGCGAGATGTGAGTTGGTATTTGACTATATTGAGTATATATGATGTTATATGAATATTGAATTATGAAATTTGTCGTGAGATTGATATACGACAATTTGGTCATTTTATTGGGACGCGTGTGACAGTCGCGTCAGGATATAATTATTTTATTTATAAAAGTGAATTTAAATTCTATTAACCGTATGGTCGTTTTGAGTGCGCCAATGCGTCCGAAAGGGTCGAGATAGTCAGAAAACACTAGCCGGGGGTTTAGTTTGGGTCCCGGGGTATTTTTAGGCCATACCGGCATCTTATAAGGGTAGTTTGGTAATATTGTATTTTTGGGAATTAATTATGACGAAAATTAGGAGTCTTTATCTGATTGGGAATAAACCCACTAACCAACCCTTAATGATCCAGTAAGCTACGGGGGTTATTAGATTAGGTTTCCAAAACTTTCCCAAAGAAAACCCTAGCCACCATAGCCATGTTTGGAGAAGAAAGCTTGTAGAGAGGGAATTCTGCAGAGAGAGAGAGATAACTTCAGCAAATCAACATCAAAATCAGAGATAAACTCAAGGCAAGTGATTTAATTTCGTTTAATTTCAGAGAATGCTTTTCCATGCGTAGGAATTTAATAAAGATTGAATTGTTCTTGGAGTGTTATGAAAACCCATGTATTTTGGAACTTAGAACTTGAAATCTTAAAGAGAAATTGCATGTAGAATGGTAGGTAGATGATTATTCAGATGATAGTAGATCTTGGATGAAATTAAAACGGATTTAATTGGGTAAATTCATGACTATAAATTCTAAGGTTTATATTCTTGAAAATTTGGGTAAAAGTGTAGAGACTTGAGGATTTAATGATGTTTAGGAGGAATTGATTTCTTAAAATATGTTAGTATGTGACCTAGGTACGTTTAGGGGTGATTAGAGACCTTAAACAATCGTTGGCTTGATGTTTAGATGAGTTTTGAAGAGATACAAATGGTGAAAAACGAAACTAGGGAAATCTGGGCTCGAAACTGGTCGTTCGTTAGAAGACCTCCCCAGGTCGTTCGAACGAGCTCGTTTGAACGAGCTTCTAACGAGTTGACCAGTCGCTTCTAACGAGGGGCAGTTTTGTTCGATAATCTCGTTCTAACGAGATCTCGTTAGATAGCCCAGTTCGTTCGAACGAATTCTCGTTCGAACAGCCTCGTTCGAACGAGACTTCTAACGAGCTGGCAGTTTAGGCCTTTTGGCCTGTTTTAATTTTGGGAGTCCCGCAAACTTGTTCGAGGATAGAGATAACATTTCCATTGATGGTGTATTAGTATACTTGGGACATTTTGGATATAATGAGGAGTAAATTATATAAGTGTGGATCAAATCAAATAGACATTTGAGTTGAGACGTGAGTGCCTACTACGACGTGAGAATAAATTATGGCGCGTATAAATATGGACCGGGATTATATAAGTTGTATATATATTAGGTTGGTACGAGAATGCGATATGTACCAATATATTATAGTGATTACTAAGATGTGTGTTACTTAGTATTGATACATGATTTGTGTGTATGACATACCTACCATACTTGCTATCACGGGAGGTTTGCGTTCGCTTAGGGACCTCTAATCCTTGTGTTGCCCGAATTTAGACTGGTTACCTCGATGAACATAGGTCAGAGAAAGACTTATTGGGATGTTAATAAGTCCACTGATCGTAGGAGCGTAGGTATGTGCGTGAGCCATGTGATGTGACTGTGTTCGCCTCCATTATTTGTGATGTTGTTATCTGTGAACTATTCCTGAGAGATTCGGAATATGTGATCCTTATGTACGTGATGTACCGGGATGGATAGCAGAGTATGCGTGCACCGCAGCTTAGTCTCGGGGTACTTATATTGTATATTTATGTTGTGGAAAATATACGCTTAATAAACAGGAACTTTCATATGGTATTGTGTGTAACTATGGACTAACATAGAGGGATAATCTATAACGAGTTGTATTACTTTTGTATGAGAACCTGAATTTACGTTAAGCCCCTATTTAATTACGAGCGTTATAATGTTAATGGGAACCGAGTAATAAGGGTAGAACCTATGACAGTCTAGCTAGATATGATGTCACTTAGCTAGTGGTTTGTGTCATTTTAGATGGGTACTTACGTTAGGAGTGCACAGTTAGACGAGAGGTGAGAATTTCATGTGAGTGCACGTCCTAACATGTACTTTGCATTTAATGTTTTAAATGTTTTTAAAGCACTTGCAATTTTTTAAAATATCTCCACATTCGGGCTCTGACCCGTTTGCTTTCAAATCTATTTTTTTGTAAAACCATTTTAGGTTCCCTGCCACAAGACACCATGCATAGGATACTCATTCAGTGGACGAGCTGTAGCTGTTTGTGGAAGTTACAGGGATTTGCTTTTAGACGCTTCTATCATTTGGATTCCATCTTCAGTATTCCTCAGTTTTAGGGCATGTTGCCCAGTTCCATTAGAGTTACATTTCCATTACAGTTTTCAGACTTTGGCATGTATTAATTCAGTATTCAGTTTAATTATTTCAGTTTGTGGATTTGTAGTGAGGAGTTTTCCTCCAGACTTTATTTACATTATGTGATGGTTATTCTATTTACTTCGGTATGGTGAATGGTGTTATTATTCTTCATTACACTTGTTGCATGTTAATCAGACTTTAATTAAAATTTGGCAACTTACTTTTTAAATACTAGGTGGTTAGAAATAATAAAAATGTTTTCGACAGTGATGCTATTAGCTGAGCCAACTTGGCATTTTGAATTAATTTAATAAAGGAGTAGCTACCCGGTATTTAATTAGTCGGGGTGTCACAGTTGGTATCAGAGCATCATGTTCTAGCGTCCTTTAGGATCTGTACGGCTATTATGTTTCCGCTAAGTTTCTTTGATATAGAGCCCTATATTTTAGAACTGTTGTACTCTTTTTGTGTATGCTTCGTTCTTCAGCTATTATAAGTTTATAAACAGTGAACTTATAAACTTTATTCTTATTTCAGATTCCTCCACGACGTGCACGACGAGTTCCCAGGGATGCAACGCCCGAACCCCAGCCCGCTCCAGTTCAGGGCATGATGAACGTCGCTGAGGTTGCAGCTATAGTAGCCCAAGCGGTAAATGTCGCAATTGCCGTAGTCCAGCAGGCACCACCTCAGGCGCCGGTTTCCGCACCAGTACAGGCAAAATGCATTCCCGTCTGCTTGGGAACGTGTACGTGACGCTTTTCAGAAAGCGCATCCGCCAGAGTTTGCAGGTAGCTCAGATGTGGTAGTCTCGAGCCAGTGGAGGAAGGATATGCAGAGGCACTTGAGGATGTATGAGTGCACGGACGTTCTGAAGCATGTGCTAGCTACTTTTAAGCTAGTTGGATCTGCACTGCAGTGGTGGGAGTCTATTACCACCGTGGAGGAGAGGGATACTCTCACTATTCAGGACTTTTGGGTGCGGTTCGACCGCAAGTACTTTCCGTCAGCTGTTCACACGGAAATGAGGAGGAAATTAATGAATCTGAAGCAGGAGGGTAAGACCATGGCCGAGTATGAGGTCGAGTTCACGAATCTATTGAATATCGTTCCAGATGAGATACCGACAGAAAAGAAGAAGATTGAGAAATTCACCGACGGGTTTACATGGAGGATCCGTCAGCATCTGTTAGGGAACCTTTCGTTGGCCACTTATTCTGATGTGGTTAACGCTGCTTTGTTACACTGCCAGGATCACCACTTTCATATGGATGAGGGAAAGAGGTCTGGAGAGTCTAGCCATCAGGGCAGGACAGGAGGACATGGTGCCGGTGGGGCACAATCTGTTCAGGGGCAGAGACAGGGTGAGCAGGGTTCCCAGCAGGGGGATCAGAAGAGGTTCAGATCAGGGAATTTCAGGCACGGACAAGGAGGTTTCCGTCAGGGCCATCAGGGTCCAAACGGCCATCAGGGCCAACAGGGGAAAAATGGGCAGCAGTTTCAGCAGGGCTAGCAGGGCCAAGGGAGGAACGGTAACGGCCACCAAGGCCGGGGACCCCAGGGGCAGAGAGGAGGGAACTTCCCAGGGAAGTGTTTTGTTTGTGGCAAGACTGGCCATAAATGATAGGATTGTCCTGATAGGGGCAGGGCCCCACAGCAGCAGCAGCAGGGTGCTCGCCAGGAGCCGCAGAGGCCTATGTTTTCCGCCGCTCTCCCCGCACCGCCACAGATGGCAGCATTGCCACCCATTCCAGCAATCCCAGTTCAGCAGGGGCAGCTACAGTATGGACGTGTCTACAACATCCACCAGGCAGCAGTTCCACAGGCACCGCCCGCAATTGAGGGTACGTTTCCTATCCATGGTACTATGGGTCGGGTATTATTTGATACGGGGGCTACACATTGTTTGATAGCTACACATTTCGCGAAAGCCTTAGGATTGTTAGCTACGGAAGAGAGCACAGTGACGTGTGTCGACTCACCATTGGGGAGTGGGTCACTTATATTCTTTATATGCCGAGGAGTGGAGGTAGAGATTGGTAGTCTGGTATTACCTGCAGATATGTTGGTATTAGATATGCATGTTCACGAGGTGATTATCGGTATGGATTGGCTCGCTGATTATAGAGCCATGATTGATTGCTTCGGTGGGAGCATTGTTTTTGCCATTCCGGGGTAAGAGATGTTTGTAGTGGCGATGCCTCGCCCAGAGGGAGGCTCGACCGCTCATTTGTATTACCTAGAGGAGGATACCTCTAAGGAGGTTGTGATTCCTTTAAATTCGATCCCAGTCGTCAGGGAGTATTCGGATGTGTTTCAGGAGATACCAGGCTTACCCCCCAGTCGAGAGATAGACTTTATTATAGACCTATTGCCAGATACGAGGCCTATAGCACGTGCACCGTACCGTATGGCTCCAGCTGAGATGAGGGAGTTACGGGATCAGATTGAACAATTGTTGGGTCAGGGGTTTATACGGAGCAGTACTTCATCGTGGGGTGCCCCTGTGTTGTTCGTAAAGAAGAGATATGGTTCACTGAGATTGTGTGTGGACTACCGAGAGTTGAATAAGGTCACTATATGGAATAAGTATCTTTTACCTCGAATCGATGACTTATTCGACCAGTTGAGAGGAGCTTCTTTCTTCTCGAAGATTGATTTGATATCGGGATACCATCAGTTGCGTATCAGGGAGGAGGATATCTCGAAGACTTCGTTCTTATCGAGATATGGTTCTTACGAGTTTCGGGCTATGCCTTTTGGTTTGACCAACGCTCCAGCAGTATTTATGGACTTGATGAACAAAGTGTTCAGGGATTTCCTAGATCAGTTTGTCATTGTCTTCATTGATGATATTCTGGTTTACTCCCAGACAGAGGAGGAGCACACCGAGCATTTGAGGCAGGTTTTGCAGACACTGCGTCAGAACGAGCTGTATGCAAAATATGATAAATGCGAGTTTTAGCTGAAAGAGGTCCAGTTTTTGGGACACATTATTTCTGACCGGGGGATATCTGTTGATCCAGGGAAGGTATTCGCGGTGAGGGAATGGGGACAGCCCACGACACCGACTGAAATTCATAGTTTCTTGGGCCTAGCAGGATACTACAGGAGGTTCATTCGTGGATTTTCGAAGATAGCGGGTCCTTTGACACATCTGACTCGTAAGGGTGTGCCATTCATCTGGAGTGATGCCTGTCAGTTGGCATTTGATGAGTTAAAGGAAAAATTGACCTCAGCACCTGTGTTAGCATTGCCGAGACCGGGAGTTGAGTATTTGGTTTACACTGATGCGTCTTTGCAAGGGCTTGGAGGTGTATTACAGCAGGAGAGACAGGCCATAGCTTATGCTTCCCGTAAGCTTAAGACTCACAAGAAGAATTACCCCCACGCATGATTTGGAGTTGGCGGAGTGGTATTTGCCCTACGGATTTGGAGGCACTATCTTTTGGGGGAGAAGTTCCAACTGTTCACGGACCACAAGTCCCTACAATACCTGTTCACGCAAAAAGAGTTGAATATGCGGCAGCGTAGGTGGCTTGAGTTTGTGAAAGACTACCAGTTCGATATCCAGTATCACCCAGGTAAGGCTAACATGGTAGCAGATGCGTTGAGCCGTAGACCAGCAGATGAGGTGGCAGAGTTGTGGAAGCAAAAGTAGAAGGAGTTGGGACACCAGGATGCAGTGGCCCAATCTTTCATGTCTGTGATGACCGTTACACCGCAGATTGTCACGAAGGTAGTACGGGCACAGGATAATGACTCGTTCTGTCAGGAGCAGATAGTTCGATTACTAGCAGAGGGAGCCGAGTCCTATACCGTCATCTCAGATGGGGGATTACGCTTCAATGGGAGATTGGTGGTTCCGGAAGGGTATAAATTGCGACACGAGGTGATGGCAGAGTCGCACGGCTCACGGTTCGCGGTACATCCTGGAGGGGACAAAATGTACCAAGACATGAGACGACAGTATTGGTGGAGCGGTATGAAGAGAGATATTGTTGAGTTTGTTTCGAAATGCGCCACTTGCCAGCTAGTAAAAGTGGATCATCAGAGACCAAAAGGACTTCTACAGCCGTTGGAGGTCCCGGTGTGGATGTGGGAGAGCATATCCATGGACTTTATCATGGGGTTGCCTACGTCGCAGAGGGGTCACGACTCCGTTTGGGTAATTGTGGACAGCTTGTCCAAAGTCGCTCACTTTTTACCCGTAAGGACTGACTAGACTACGGGACAGTATGCCCAGCTCTTCATTTCAGAGGTTGTGAGACTTCACGGTGTGCCCCTAAATATCGTGTCTGACAGGGATAAGATATTTGTTTCGCGGTTTTGGGAGAGTTTCCAGGAGGCCATGGGCACGGAATTGCGGTTGAGTACGGCTTATCATCCGCAGACCGATGGGCAGACAGAGCGCACAAATCAGATGTTGGAGGACATGCTGCGCATGTGCATTATTGACTTTGGGGGTGGATGGGAGCAGTACCTCCCACTGGTGGAGTTTGCTTACAACAACTCCTATCAGTTCACTGTTGGCATGGCTCCGTTTTAGGCATTGTACGATAGGCCTTGTCGTTCCCCAGCATGTTGGTTAGAGGTGGGGGACAACAAACTACTTGGGCCGGAAGTGATTCAGGATACTTCGATAAGGATTGAGTTGATTCGGAGTCACATTCGGGTAGCTCAAGACCGGCAGAAGAGTTATGCTGATGCGAAGAGGTTTTTCAGGGAGTTCCAAGTGGGGGACCAGGTTTTGCTCAGAGTATCTCCTATGAAGGGGATTATGCATTTCAGGGAAGAAGGGGAAGTTGGAACTGAGGTATGTGGGGCCGTTCCCTATTATTGAGCGGATTGGACCAGTTGCGTATAGACTCGGGTTACCGGAGCATTTACACCGGATTCATGATGTGTTTCATATTTCCTCGCTAAGGAAATATCTCAGAGACGATTTGGCTCATTCTCAGATCGCTTTGGAGGAGATTGATCTACAGCCTGATAGCTCCTACGAGGAGGGGCCGATTGCTATTTTGGACCGAAGTGAGAGGAAACTGCGGTCAAAGATAGTTCCGTTAGTGCGTGTTCAGTGGCGACATCACAATGTCGAGGAGTCCACATGGGAGCGCGAGGATGAGATGCGCGAACGTTATCCAGAGTTGTTTTTAGCAGGTACTCTCTAGTTCCGAATTTCGGGACGAAATTCAGTTATTAGGGGGGAAGTATGTAATACCCCGTATTTTTTGGCAATATTTATTTTGGGATTAATTAATTAAATGAGAATTAATTGGGAATTAATCCGGGTAAAATACTAGCGAGATGTGAGTTGGTATTTGACTATATTGAGTATATATGATGTTATATGAATATTGAATTATGAAATTTGTCGTGAGATTGATATACGGCAATTTGGTCATTTTATTGGGACGCGTGTGACAGTCATGTCAGGATATAATTATTTTATTTATAAAAGTGAATTTAAATTCTATTAACCGTATGGTCGTTTTGAGTGTGCCAACGCGTCCGTAAGGGTCGAGATAGTCAGAAAACACTAGCCGGGGGTTTAGTTTGGGTCCCGAGGTATTTTTAGGCCATACCGGCATCTTATAAGGGTAGTTTGGTAATATTGTATTTTTGGGAATTAATAATGACGAAAATTAGGAGTCTTTATCTGATTGGGAATAGACCCACTAAACCCACTAACCAACCCTTAATGACCCAGTAAGCTACGGGTGTTATTAGATTAGGTTTCCAAAACTTTCCCAAAGAAAACCCTAGCCACCCTTGCCACCTTTGGAGAAGAAAGCTTGTAGAGAGGGAATTCTGCAGAGAGAGAGAGATAACTTCAGCAAATCAACATCAAAATCAGAGATAAACTCAAGGCAAGTGATTTAATTTCGTTTAATTTCAGAGAATGCTTTTCCATGCGTAGGAATTTAATAAAGATTGAATTGTTCTTGGAGTGTTATGAAAACCCATGTATTTTGGAACTTAGAACTTGAAATCTTGAAGAGAAATTGCATGTAGAATGGTAGGTAGATGATTATTCAGATGATGTTAGATATTGGATGAAATTAAAACGGATTTAATTGAGTAAATTCATGATTATAAATTCTAGGGTTTATATTCTTGAAAATTTGGGGAAAAGTGTAGAGACTTGAGGATTTAATGATGTTTAGGAGGAATTGATTTCTTAAAATATGTTAGTATGTGACCTAGGTACGTTTAGGGGTGATTAGAGACCTTAAACAATCGTTGGCTTGATGTTTAGATGAGTTTTGAAGAGATACAAATGGTGAAAAACGAAACTAGGGAAATCTGGGCTCGAAACTGGTCGTTCGTTAGAAGACCTCCCCAGGTCGTTCGAACGAGCTCGTTCGAACGAGCTTCTAACAAGTTGACCAGTCGCTTCTAGCGAGGGGCAGTTTCGTTCGATAACCTCGTTCGAACGAGATCTCGTTAGATAGCCCAGTTCGTTCGAACGAATTCTCGTTCGAACAGCCTCGTTCAAACGAGACTTCTAACGAGCTGGCAGTTTAGGCCTTTTGGCTTGTTTTGATTTTGGGAGTCCCGCAAACTTGTTCGAGGATAGAGATAACATTTCCTTTGATGGTGTATTAGTATACTTGGGACATTTGGGATATAATGAGGAGTAAATTATATAAGTGTGTATCAAATCAAATAGACATTTGAGTCGAGACGTGAGTGCCTTCTACGACGTGAGAATAAATTATGGCGAGTATAAATATGGATCGGGATTATATAAGTTGTATATATATTAGGTTGGTACGAGAATGCGATATGTACCAATATATTATAGTGATTACTAAGATGTGTGTTACTTAGTATTGATACATGATTTGTGTGTATGACATACCTACCATACTTGCTATCACGGGAGGTTTGCGTTCGCTTAGGGCCCTCTAATCCTTGTGTTGCCCGGATTTAGACTGGTTACCTCGATGAACATAGGTCAGAGAAAGACTTATTGGGATGTTAATAAGTCCGCTGATCGTGGGAGCGTAGGTATGTGCGTGACCCATGTGATGTGACTGTGTTCGCCTCCATTATTTGTGATGTTGTTATCTGTGAACTATTCCTGAGAGATTAGGAATATGTGATCCTTATGTACGTGATGTACCGGGATGGATAGCAGAGTATGTGTGCACCGCAGCTTAGTCTCGGGGTACTTATATTGTATATTTATGTTGTGGAAAATATACGCTTAATAAACTGGAACTTTCATATGGTATTGTGTGTAACTATGGAATAACATAGAGGGATAATCTATAACGAGTTGTATTACTTTTGTATGAGAACCTGAATTTACGTTAAGCCCCTATTTAATTGCGAGCGTTATAATGTTAATGGGAACTGAGTAATAAGGGTAGAACCTATGACAGTCTAGCTAGATATGATGTCACTTAGCTAGTGGTTTGTGTCATTTTAGATGGGTACTTACGTTAGGAGTGCACAGTTAGACAAGAGGTGAGAATTTCATGTGAGTGCACGTCCTAACATGTACTTTGCATTTAATGTTTTAAATGTTTTTAAAGCACTTGCAGGTTCTTAAAATATCTCCACATTCGGGCTCTGACCCGTTTGCTTTCAAATCTATTTTTTTGTAAAACCATTTTCGGTGCCCTGCCACAAGGACACCATGCATAGGATACTCATTCAGTGGACGAGCTGTAGCTGTTTGTGGAAGTTACAGGGATTTGCTTTTAGACGCTTCTATCATTTGGATTCCATCTTCAGTATTCCTCAATTTTAGGGCATGTTGCCCAGTTCCATTAGAGTTACATTTCCATTACAGTTTTCAGACTTTGGCATGTATTGATTCAGTATTCAGTTTAATTATTTCAGTTTGTGGATTTGTAGTGAGGAGTTTTCCTCCAGACTTTATTTACATTATGTGATGGTTATTCTATTTACTTCGGTATGGTGAATGGTGTTATTATTCTTCATTACACTTGTTGCATGTTAATCAGACTTTAATTAAAATTTGGCAACTTACTTTTTAAATACTAGGTGGTTAGAAATAATAAAAATGTTTTCGACAGTGATGCTATTAGCTGAGTCAACTTGGCATTTTGAATTAATTTAATAAAGGAGTATCTACCCGGTATTTAATTTGTCGGGGTTTCACAGTCATCGGAGACGATGAAATGTGAGATGCATGTGTGGATGACACATGAGTATCAACAGTGCGTGGTTGAGACTTAAAGCCACGAAATAAGGTATGGAGGTTTGACTCAAGCTCAACCTCAAACATGCTTTGAAAAAATGAGAAATGGCCAAAGTAATCCCATAAAGTACGTTCTTCAGCCATGACGTGAAAAATATATTTTTTTATTTTTTAAATTTTTTCAAAAGGAAAGAAAATATTTTTGGATTTTTTTATAATGAAAGAAAGAAAATATTTTTGGAAAAAATGAAAGAAAATATTTTTGGGCTTTTTTTTTGTAAAAATAAAGGAAGATAATATTTTTGGATTTTTTGAAAGAAAATGTGGGGGAAAATATGGACTCGCTGAGTTTGATGAACTCACTAAAACTGACTACTGAAAAATTGAATGGAATTGGATACACACAAGTAAAGGAGAATTCCTAACTAGCACATAGCCAATTTTTGTCTTTAAATTTAGTGAAATGGGTTGTCAAATTTTAATTAAGTCCGCGGGCGATAAAAATTCATGGAATTTTCTGAGTGATCGCCTTTGCAAAAATATTCTCCTATTGGTCAACCTAGTTGATTGATTTTAATTTTAATGACGGCTAAGGTAGCACACAATTGGTAAGAGATTGAGTCGGGTGATGAAATTCCTTTTCGTGAATGACCGGATGTAGGTCTTAGGAATTTAATTCATCACACCATTCGAAAATAAATGCGAGAATAAAATCATACAAGAGCATGTAATCAAACACAAGAATTGACTCGCTAATAGGAGAGGCACGAGGGTCTAAAAATGTACCTCCCACGATTTTTACGCCGTGGGGTGATGAAAAATTTGAGTCGACCGGGGGGAGATCACGCCTATCTCAGTCGGTTCTGGGATTCCTACCGACCCAAGGTAGAGATGCTTCTTTTCGTATCCTTGGACACCCTCTCTCTACCTTATCCAGTTTCCCTATCACGCTTATCTTCTTGTTATTACAAATTTAAAATAAAAAACAAATGGTGTCTCTATGCACCGCAATACAAGACAAGAATAAAAACAATCCTAAATACAAGCCTCTAAAATAAAGAAAAATGGTACTAAAAAAAACAAAGTGTGAAAAATAAATGAACTACAAAATGAAATCCGCTCCAAGTGTTTCACGCTCCCAAGAATGGCAACGACGCCATTTGATGACTTGGATTTTTTGTGTATGTCGTTGTTGAAGCCAAGTTAATCAATTCTTTTATCACCTACATAAAAATATAACAAACTAGAATAGCGGTAAGTAAGGATGTCAATCCAAATCTAGGGAGTGAAGTAAGGCGAAAACAATTGTAATTCTCTTTTATTTTCTTATTAGGATTTTTACTTTTTCTATTTTTCTAAGCTTTTTTAATATTAAAAAAATTGAGAATGTGAAATAACACTAACTAAATCAAATATGTAAAGAACAAATGAAAAAGTGACTAAAAATATGAACTAAGTCTAACACTAAAATAAGAATCAAAGTGAAGTAAATAAATGTGAGATCAATCAAGGAGTTAGACTACACCATAAATTTTAGCTATTCTAACTAATTAATTTCATTATTTGAGTTCTCCTAAATTAGTATCAAAATTACAAACCAAATCTCATTGCAAGTGTAATTTTAATAGTAATCTTTTAAAAAATTAAGTTTAACCCCCCACAACTCTAAAAAAATAGATCTACTCTCCTTTTAACTAATCACCCGCTAGGATCGATTCATCAAAAGTTATGTACATCTTAGAGAATGAAAATAGAGTTGAAATTCAATAATAATGCCACAATTAAGAAACACCTATCTCTAGTTCGAATCTAAAATGGGTATTATGACTAGAATTTCAATTTTCTCTCGAAAATCATTTACCCACTCTCGAGGTGTAAATTTAAGGGTGAGGGATCAAAATTAACAATCAAAGGGAATTTTCAATTAATAAAACTAATTAAATCAAAATAACATCAAATAAGGGTTCACCCCACCCCTTAGAAGGGGATTAAGCCTAACATCATATTCAACATGATAATCAAATAATCAAAGGCCAATAAAATAAAATAGAAGAGAAGAGAACAATCAAACCCAATCTCTTGAAGTAAAATTGAACTATAATTTCTTTGAAATCAAGCACCATCTATCCAATATGAGCATCCAACAATAATCAATTCAATATAATACTCAATTGAATTACTCACAATTTATTCTCACAAATCTCTAATAAAAATAAAATAAAATAAATAAAACTATTTACAAAAAATTGTTTACCCTAATTTATTTTCTACTCTAAACTAACTTGCTCTAGAATTCTCTCTCTCAAAAAACTCCTCCTCTTCAAATGGCCTTGAATCTTCTTTTATAGCGAGGCACATGGAGCTAGGGACAAAATTGGGAATGGATTAAAAGTGTGCATGGAAATGGTGAGAGGAGCATGGGGTGTGAGAGGATATAAAAATTTTATTTGTGTGAGGAAAACTTTGGGATTAAATAAGGTTCATGTGGGAAGTGGGTAAGTCATGTGTCTTAAGGGTATAATGGGAATAGAGGTTTAAGTGGGTTAAAAACTTGTGGGTATTTTATTTGGTTTGGTTTTTGGCTTTACATTTGGCTTTATGTAGGTAACACACGATTTTGCATTTGGGTAGAAAATGGGAAGTGGGTTTGGTATTCAAATGGGTCTTGGACAGGAGCTCAGGTTGTGGAGTACATGTAATCGCGTTATGGTGTTTTGGAGGGATAAGGACGCGGGTTGGCTTGCGGGTTCGGATTTGGGTCGTGTATTGATGGGTTTGGGCTCGGCAGGGGTGGTGACAACGGGTATGGTGTTTGGGTCGCTGGCAGAAAATGGAAGGTGATCGAGTTGGTCGTGTTTATTGGTTAAGGCTGATGGAGGTTGGGAGAAAGAAAGAGAAAATGGGTGTGGAGCTTGTGGGTGTTGGTTATGGAAGTTTATGAGAGAGGAGAGAGAAGGAGTGGTGAGGAAGATGAAGTGGGGGTGGTTGTATGTGTGAGGGTGTAGGAAATTAGGTGAGGGTGGGGGGTTAGTTTAGGTGTGTTTGGGTGAAAGGTATTTGGATGTGAGTGGGTTGTAGGTAGAGTTTTGTGTTTGGACTATGGAGTGTGTGTGTGTGTGTGTGTGTGTGTTTAATTTGGACACCTAAAAAAAACTAACTAACTAACTAAAAATAAAACTAACAAACTAAAAAAATAAAATCAACTAAAAATAAAATCCAAATTTATAAAATAAAGAAATAAAAATAAAAACTAAAGTCCTAAAAAAACGTAAAATCAAATTAAACTAAAAATAAATGAATTCCAAAAAAAAATTAATCCTAATAAAAACTAATAAAAATAAAAATAAAACTACAATAAATCAAATATATATATATATATAAATAGAAAATAAATTCTATAAAATTCTAAATAAATCTAAAATAAAAATTAAAAAAAATAAAAATGAACTCATATAAAAAATAAAAATAAAAAATAAAATAAAAAGAGAGCAAATCAAACACACACGGCTCGGGACAAGGTTTAGGCTAGGCTAGGGTTTTGGTATTGGTAAATAGCTCCATGAATTGCATGTTTGACTTGATTTATCTCTTTTATATGCACAAGACACAATTGACCTACAAAATAAATATTAACGCACATAAGACTATTTTTATTACAAACAAGCGAATAAAATGCATCTATTCGGAGTATAAAATAGACACTTTTGGGTTCTTATCATTGCTAATTATATATCCCTTCCTAGGCATCCTTGATTCATTTGATGGGTGTGAGTAATTTCATTTCTATATTTGTATCTTTTACATAATTTGAGTGAGTATTCTTATGCATTGTGCATTTTTCTTTATATGTGTTACTTATATAGTATGTATGTATATAAACAACATCCATAAAAAAAGGTTTTATGTTTATTCTTTTTTATAGGTATTGATTAGTTTTTATGTATACATATGATTCATTATATGATAATATTTTGAAAAAGTATTAAAACGTAAATTCAAAACAATTTTATGTAAATGATTTTTTTCAATGATATGTTAAGATTTATATGAAAAATCATGATAAGTCAAGTTTGTTGATATCTATGGTATTGATTTCACTCTACACATGCACTTTATATTGTGACACCCCACCTAATAAAATACCGGGCGATCAATCCTGTACCAAATTTAAAACAATAGTCTCATATGGTTCATTCTTAGCATCACTATCGAAAACCAATTTAATTACTAATAACCTATTAGGATGGCATCAAAAATTTTTTCAACTAATATTTTTAAACGAACCATTCAATTAAAACATCCACACAGTTTATATATAAGACTAAAATGAAATGAAATAACCGAACACTCGATTTAACAATAATACAACCCAATCGAATTCTGCAATAAAAGGCGGTAAGAGAATAAATAAATGAAGTTGGGTTATTAGCCCGAATATCTATACAGTATCTCCTATCTAGATTACAAGGATAAAAGCTTCTATAGTAAACCTGCATGCATCCACAGCTGCTGCAGCAGACGTTTGACTCAAAGGAATCGTCATTTAGGCGTCCCTGTGTCTGGACACCTATATATATATAGCATAAGAGAGGAACAATAGATAAACGGGCCAGAGCCCGAGTTTTGAAAATATTTTGCAAGTACATAAATGGTTTATTTTTTAAAATATTATATTTCTCATTTTTAAATTTGTATCGCACTCTCATGAGATACCCCTCACCCCTCTTCTAATAGTACACACCTATCGTATCCCTATAAACCACCTAGTTAAGCTACCCTGCCTAACTAAACTCGTTCCACCAAAACTCTCAAAATCCTAATTAACCCGAATAATAAGGGCTAAACTTCTCCCCAGTCTCAACACTGTGCCACGTTCGTGCGTGGGGTGTCTCGCGAAGCGAAATCGAAACAAGGAACCCCTCGATACACTGCTACTTGGCAATGTCAACCGTCGAGATCCATTAGGCCCTCAGTTCATAACGTATATATATAAAACATATACATAACATACTCATTTATTATACATATCACAATTTAGGTCCGGATAAAAACTCCCGAAATGAGAATTAATCTTTATTCCTTTTATCTCTTTACTCTAGTTAGAGATATATAATATCTTGTTCTCATACACGGGTAATATACTATACACACAAGTATAATAACCATCTCAACGAGCTATAACTCGAGGATGTGGTATCTATGCTATCATCTACCAGGGAATCACTCACATACTATTCTGGTTACCAACAGTCGAAATCTCACACCGCCTTGGTAAAAGCCAAATCACAACGTATGGAAAGCAGTCATAGTTCCTCTCCGAAAGTGAGATGAAACATACCCACCATGTCTCACCCCTAATAAAAAATCACCATATAAAAATGGACGCTATGACCTAGGGACTATACGCTCCCTACTCCTGAAGCCAGGGGCCTCACCCACATCGCGCAACTTCCCATGATAGCTTAGAGGGGGTATGCTTCACATAAATATATATATACCATTCACACATAGATATATATACATATCCGTATCATTATATATATATATATACTCTAATCACATCGTTTATATATTCTACATCGTTCCTCAAATATAAACGGCCATAATTGCCAATCACACATAACGATGGCCAATAATCCTAAAGATTCTCACTAATAATAACATTCAAGTATTAGCACACTCACGATACTAAACCCAACAGTATTCCCTCACTTGATAAATAACCTATACCTTATTCATGTTTAAGGATTTATATAATTTCTCCAACTATGTCAATTCGCCCTAGTCGTCTCGTAGGATTTACTCAACCATAATCGATATAATTATGTTTTCCACGAGCACAATTATATATGCCTAATTGCCCTCCGAAACTATCCCAAGAAATATTCATCCCCAAACACCCTTAAATTAGATGAGTCGTGGATTTCATTTTCCACGAACACAAGGTCTACATCTCGCTCAAATAATAATTTAGAGGTCCCCACTCTATTTTTGGGAACCCCAAATATCTAATTCCTCAATTTATTTATTTTCCTCAAAAATATTCTTTTTATGCCACATGATTATAGCACCCCTAATAAATTCCCTCAAATAACTAGAAATAATTTCCCCCAAATGGATATCTATTTACTCAAATAAATAGGCTATAAATAATTAGGTTTGGGATTTATCCAATTTAAACTACACTAGCCGAAATTACCAAAAATCTTGAAGGCTCGATTGATCAACCCTAGGCCATTGATCTATCGATTGATCCGGACAGCTTCTTCTCCGAGAAGCTATTTCGGCCATTAAAGCTTCCTCCAAGAGTTTATCTCCTCTTCTATCATTCTCCAAACTCAATCAACAACTTATACACACATAAAAAGGGTTCTAATCATCCTAGAACCCAAATCTAACAACTAATTTCAAATGGTTCCTAAATTTCTTGATTTTATTATTTTTCATGGTTTATCTGTAAATCTTCCGAAAAACCCATTTTGATTCACGAAAACCCATCTCAAAAATATTTGTGGTTTATTTCTACCAACTATAATATGAGATTTATGCTTGGAAAGAAATATGCAAGTAAACACTTGCCTCGTGGATAAAATTCGACGACGACGAGTCGAATCCCGCGGAGTTTGGCCGGAATCTCCCTTTTCTTCCTCTTCTCTCTCTTCCTTTCCTCTCCTCTCTATTTTCTCTTTTTCTTTCCTTTCTCCCACTCTCTCTTTCCTTGTATAGGAGAGAATAAGGGTTTATCCCTTTAAAACTGAAAAATGACTCGTTTACTCAATTGCGAGTACCTTTTAATCCAAAAATTTCCAGAACCCAAACACTACTCCTGGATACTCTATTCTAACTATCTCGTCCATTCCAAAACCAACCACACACTCGAAATTTCCATTCGAGGTACTTAACCGCAATCCACTAATTAAACTCAATACATCTCAATGCGGGTTTTCTAATTAAAATATTATCCTTTGTCGCTTTACCCAACTGTAACATGTACTTGAAATAGTCCAACTTATTTACTTAATCCCAAAAGTGAATGTAGTATACATCAGAAATCATCTATCCCGCATAAACTCCAAAAAATATTTTTCTCCAAAATTTCCCAAATTTCCAAATTACACCCATTTATGAAATTGAAATTATCCATAAAAGTACGGGGTATTACATATATGTCATTGGATCATATGAGACTTTTATGTGTCTTGCATGATTGTTTACTTTTAAATCATGAAAAAATATTGAAATATAATATTGGTCAATTCATTTGGTAAACGTTTATTTCTATAGACAATTTAAGATAATAAAGTGAAAATCATATATACTTGATGGAGTTTCTTACTATGACATTATTTTTTTAAATGAAAAGAGTATCAATGGTAAGATAATATTAATTTGAATTTAAGTATCATCAATAGGTGTGTACCAAAGCGTGTGTGAAATTCGATGTAGAAAAAGCTATTTAGTGATGAAAAGAGCCAAAGTAAATTGCTAGAAAATTAAAGGAAGGAAAAAAAAATATAGGATTTTTTAATTTCTTGTAGTACTAATTTTAGGTCTTCATACATCATTTAGAGGGTAATTATAAGGTTATAATCTACTATTTTACTATTTTTAATGGGTATTGATGAAATGATATGATTATGCTTGAAATGTAATTCATATGAAATAATTATGTATATTCATTTGATTGTGTGATCTATCATTTGTTCATATCTATGACACCCCACCCAATTAAATACCGGGTGGGCAGTCCTTTATAAAATGTATGGTTAGTTCATTCTTAGCATCATTGTCGAAAATCAATTTTCGTTTTAACCACCTAATAATTAATTAAGCTAGTGTCAAAACATTTTAATTAATTATATTAAGTCGATTAATTTAAACTACTAAAACATTCACCATTTTCATGCATAAATAACTAAAGAATAAAACATCATCCAATTGAATATAATAAACTGAAATAATCATCCCAGTCGAATAAAAATCCAAACCAACAATAATAAATCCAACTGAAATGAAAATGCTGAAATAAATAAGTACAATTTTCCTCGGACATAAAGAAACTGAGAAAGGGCGACACATGCCCTAACTGAGAAGTTTAAATACTAAAAATAAAAGGATAGAAGTGGGAGAGTCTAAATGCGAGGCCCTGCAACTTCCATAATGGCTGCAATACGTCAAAAGATCCAATGGTCTAACCCTGGTGTCCCTATTGCCTGTCACCTAAAATAATACACAAGAAAATAGATTTTTGCAAGAGACGGGTCAGAGCCCGAGTGTAAAAGATTTTAAAACAATTTAGCAAGTAATTTAAAGATGATGTAAAGAAAATATAAAACACATGTTAGATTTTTGCCCACTCACTTGATATTCTCACCCCTCAACTAATGTGCACGCCTAACGTACCGCTAGACTACTCTAGACATAATTCTCATCTAACTAGTTTGCATGTATACACTATATTTCTATCATCCGTAGTAATATCCCAAAATCTCCCTGTACCATTACTATACATTGTTCTCATATATACTATCCTGAGTATAAGTTTCACAAAAGATGTATCAGGGTTCACATACTTAATTTATTTAAGAATTCATCATCTTCTTTATCTAAAATTATCACACAGTAGATAATATTAAAAGCATATATACAAAACTATCACAATGTTGGTATATATATACTAAAATAGCACCCCTACACTCAGTTGCGGTGCATGCATACTCTACTATCAAGTCCCGGTACATCTCGTACTATGTAAGGACTAATGATTTGGAATCACTCACAAACCATCGAAATATAAATCACACATATTGGAGGGGAGAATGGTTCCAAGTCTATGGTCTATGCACATACCTACGCACCCATATGACCATCATTACTATCATTCTCACAGATAGCCCGCACCTAGGTTCTATGTTTTGAGGTACCAAATCTAAAATTCCCCCCAATTGGGCTCATCAGGATAAGGTTGTCCCCTTACCTAAATAACCTCCGACGATAGCAAGTAGCATAGGTATGTTATACACATAGTAAATCAATCATGTAGGTATTCACACAACCTATTCTAATTAGTAGGTGTACACAACCTAAATACATATTCGTATGCGGTATACCTCTCACCACACTCCCGATATTAATTAATTATGATTGTTCTCTCTATCATACCTCATGTAAAGCGATTCATAATCCCAAGTATCTTTTACAGTAGCTAATCCCACTTTTATACTAATAAAATATCATAAGGAGTCACGAAATACTATAGAACAAATTTGCGAGAAAAACGAACCGATTCGATCCTGAATGATCGGTTCGGTTTGGCCTTTATAAAAATCTATAGAAAAATAGATCGATCCAGATTTTTAGAAAAATGAACCCATCCGATTCTGTAGAAAAATGAACCGATTCGGTTCTGTAGAAAAACGAACCGATCCGATCGACTTCTACCTCCTGAAACTACGTCTTCCCTCATTAATGATATTAAAACCTCTACAGAATCGTCCCAAACACGAATCCAACAATTCTAATCGATGTTCTGATATATTTATATGATTTTTAACAATCGAGGATCATTAAATCATGCCTAACTCTTAGTAAATTTTGAAATCCCCAAACTAGTTCATTAAACCCTAGTTCTTCAAATTCACATTAAAGAATACCAAAATTTTGAGATTGATTCATCATAATGAATTCTCAATTCGTGATTTCTAATCTACATACATGAAGATTTCAACCTAATTATCTCCATATTCTAACTAGTTACTCTAACTCTCCAATTTCATCAAATAAACACCATATTCATATTCAAATTGAACCTACACTAACATGGGTTCCATTATTGCTCTAAATTAAGCAAGTTTAAACACTTGCCTCAACAATGAAGATCTGGTCTCTTGGTGTAGTTGGTATGGTTGTGTTCCACATTTTTTATCTACGTGGTGGTGGTCTCGGTAGTGAAAGATGGTTGTTCTTAGCTTTAGACTTCTAGAATTGGCTCCCCCTCTTCCTCAGTAACTACCCCTTGGATTTTGTAGATGATAACCCTAATATCCTTTACATAAATGTCATAATACCAATCCTAATTTCGTAGGTAATTAATGCCCAAAAATAGAAATTACCAAAACGCCCTCCCGGGATGCCCATTAGGCCTAAATTGTCCCGAGACCCAAAATAAACCCCGGGGTAGACGTTTTTACTATCTCGACCCTTCCATACTCAATGTAGCACTTAAAATGACCATTCGGATTACTTATAAATAATTTAGTTTTATTATATTAATTTAGTCCCGACATGACTGACACGCGCATCCCGACTTAATTACTATAACTATCGTATTTCTCACTCACGTCAATTTATATCACTTCGCAATCATATCCACAATTATATATTACTTTACTCGCTCATTAATATTCAAGAAAGTTCTCACTAACAAATACTAACTCTTATCTCTCTAGTTAATATTTATTTTAATCCGGATTAATTATCAATTAATTTCCCATATTTAATTTAGTTATTCCAATATGTAAAAATCATAAAAATATGGGGTGTTACATACTTCCTCCCTTACAACAGAATTTCATCCTGAAATTCGAAAAAGATAGTATACCTGGTAAAAATAATTCGGGATATTTCTCGTGCATCTCATCCTCGCGCTCCCAAGTAGACTCCTCAATATTATGGTCCTCCCATTGAACGCGCACAAGTGGCACTACCTTAGACCTAAATCTCCTCTCTCTTTGGTCTAGGATATCCACCGGTCTCTCCTCATATGAACTATCAGGCTGTAAATCAATTTTTTCCAGTGCAATATGAGTGTGAGCCAACTCATCTCGAATATATCGTCTAAGTGAAGAAATATGGAACACGTCATGTATACGTTGCAAGTGCTCCCACAATACCAATCTATATGCAACTGGTCCAATCCTCTCGATAATGAGAAATGGACCCCCATACCTCGGGGTCAACTTTCCCTTTTTCCCAAATCGCATTATCCCCTTCATAGGAGATACTTGTAGAAGAACCTGATCCCCCATAGTTAACTCCCGAAATAATCATTTGTGACACCCCGCCTAATTAATCCCGGGTGATCAGTCCTAAATCAAGTTAGAACAGGTTTCTCATTTGGTCCATTCTTAGCATCACTGTCGTTTTATTTAAATTACTAACCACCTAAGTGAGAAAAATAGACTGGTGCCAATTTTATCTTTCATTAATTATACAAAAACCCATGCGGAAAATACAACAATAAAACAATCACAGATAATTGAACTAATCATTTCCACAAGTAAGATTTATTAACCGAATAAACCATCGGTCCAAATAAAAATCCCATAAAGACAAGAATAAAATCCCAACAAGTCTAAGAAATAAATAAATGGAAAGTGAACGACATGCTTGAATAAATAATAATGAGTCTCTACATTATGAATGAAAGAAAGAGGCGTCTATCAAAGGTCCCGCAACATCCACATATGCTGCAGCAACGGATTTCCTGGAATAGAGTCAAGTCTGGCGTCCCTGTGGCTGGACACCTAAAAGGTTTTTAAAAAGTTTTTATAGCAAGGGTTAGTACCCAAAACATTTGAAAACATTTAGCAAATGATTAACTTGCAGTAATAATAAATATGCATGCTCTTCATATTTTAGTTAGTGTCGCACTCTCTTGAGAACTTCCTTACCCTTCCTCTAATTGTGCACCACTAACGCTTTAATTATCACCTAGTTATCTATCTCATGACTAGATAATTATTAAAGTCTCTTTATACTTCCCCCCCCCCCCCCTTACTCTAACCTGAGTAAAATGTGATTATGAATTTTTAAGTCATTAGTAACATCAACTTAATTAAATCATTTCCCTTTTTAATTCATATAACTACTCCACTCGTTATACATATACAACAACACATGCTTGTATTTATTTAGTCCGTATATAATAATCACCCTATTATATACTTAGAATTTATTGCAGCATTCACACACATACTGGAATACATAAACCACTAATATCCACCCGAGTAAAAGTACTCCCCGGATATAATTTCTCTAAAGTGCTAGTACACTAGGTATATTCACATATCCTAGTTATCCAAGTTAGAATCTCTCACTAACTTGGTTTAGTATACGATTGGAGGCGGTCATATTCCTTCCCGGAAAGTGAGATGCCCCTCACCCCCTCTAACGGACGCTATGACCTGGGAATCTACTCGCCCTACTCCTCAAGCTAGGGGATTCATCCACCGCGCGTAACCTCCCCCTATAGCACTAGAGTATAATAATATCTAACCACTGATATTAAGGCATACACTATATATATATATACTATCACACACCGTATATATATATATATATACATATATAAAAAATGTTCTAGCTACACCGTGTACCAAACCCGTGACACAAGCCTATTCCATTTTTATTATGAGGTTATTACCCAACTCGAATTATTAATTAATTTGCACATTAATAATTTCAGTTAATTTTGATGTTGCCCTCACCATTTAATTGGACTCCATCTCATAGCCCGAATTAACCTCACCCGAGTCTAAATCCCGACTCTAAATTTCTTAGTCCATTACTACGTAATATAATTTACCTCGATGTCACTCAACCAATTTTGACGTGTCATCCAAATTTCTCCTCCCATCTCCTAATTAATTCACTCACATTTAATTAGGTAACCTCATGCATTAATTTCTCAACAATAATTAATTACATAACAATTTTTATATAAATCTCTTCCTATATAAATAAAATTGGGCGAACTGTCAGTTTCTGCCGACCGTCGATCGATCGACTTCATGGCGTCGATCGATCGATCGAACAGGTACTCGTCTTCTTCGCGAAGACGGACAGCCATGGGTGAAAATCTGCAAACCCAATTTCGTTCTACATTAAAACTAAGTCTCTTTTAGCATTCGTACATATTAGGAAACTCATTAGGGATCTCCAGAATATTCATCAACATCAATAATTCGACCATCAACTCCAATTTCTAAATTTGGGGAAAGTCTCATCATAAACCCTAGGTCCATTTATACCCCAAATTTCATCATCAATTTCGTTTCCAAATATGCAGATAACATTCTACCAGATATGCAATAACTCACCATTTTCAGATTTTACAAGAATCATCACCCAAATTTCGTAAATCAGAATTGTTGTTTTCAAAATCCCATGTTCATTCCGTTAACACCCAAAAACGGATTTCTACATAATCACTACACATGAATATGAATCGAAAACAGATTTAATGCTATTGCAAGTTATCCACTTGCCTTAAGGTTCGTAGAGTCTGAATTGGAGCTAAATCCCAAGGTTGAAGATGACCTTTGTTGGCTCTCTTTTGATCCCCAATATGGCTTGGCTGCTGCTAGGGTTTCCTAACCCTTTAGTGCCTCTTCTTAATTAAGCACAGCCATCCTAAATCTTCCTTTTATTAACTTAATAATCCAATTCACGTTTTTTGACTAATGGGCCAAGCCCAAGTGACCAAAATGTCCCCGAGTGGGCCCGACTATGTCTAAAAACGTCCCGTGACCCGTTTACTACCCCCGGGTACACTTTTCCGACTATCTCGGCCCATCCGGACTCAACTGTACCCTCAGAATCTGCATCCGAGTTAATTTATAAAAATACTTATCCCCCACCCCATATAGTCTTATACCGACTTTTGGATGTGATAAGTACATACCTCGTCATTAATACTCTAGACGACATAATTACATTATTACTATTCACTCAGTAATATTAACCATTCACTCTCCGATTAATATTTAAATTATATTTTTACCATAATTAATTCATTAAATCACAACACACTAGTAATTTGAATTTCTGAATTAATTAAATATTAAATGTACCAGAAATACGGGGTGTTACATACTCCCCCCCTTATAAAGGAATTTCGTCCCCGAAATTAGATCGTACCTGTGTTGAAAAGTTCTGGATATTGTTCCCGCATATCCTCCTCTCGCTCCCAGGTAGACTCGTCAACATTGTGATGACCCCACTGTACCCTAACCAAAGGAACAACCTTGGATCGTAATTTCCGCTCACTATGATCCAGAATTGCTACCGGCCTCTCCTCATACGAGATGTCTGGCTGTAAGTCGATCTCCTCGAGTGGAATATGCCAAAAGTCTCTCTCGCTCCTTCTATATTTCTTCAGCGATGCCACATGGAATACATCGTGTATCCGCTGAAGATGTTCTGGTAACCCAAGTTTATACGCCACCGGTCCCACCCTCTCAATAATAGGGAAAGGTCCTACGTATCGCGGTGCTAACTTACCCTTCTTGCCGAATCTCATCACCCCTTTCATAGGGGATACCCGGACTAAAACCTGGTCCCCAACCTCTAGCTCCACATGTCTTCGAGAAGCATCAGCATAACTCTTCTGCCTGTCCTGAGCTATTCGAATCCTTCCTTGAATCAACTCTATCTTTGCAGATGTCTCCTGGACAATCTCCGGCCCCAAGAGTTTGTTGTCCCCCACCTCTAACCAACAAGCGGGTGAACGACAAGGTCTCCCGTATAGTGCCTCAAACGGTGCCATCCCAATCGTGAATTGGTAAGAGTTGTTATACGTAAACTCTACCAAAGGAAGATATTTCTCCCACCCTTCCCCGAAGTCCAAAATGCACATTCTGAGCATGTCCTCCAGCATCTGATTAACTCTCTCAGTCTGTCCGTTAGTCTGTGGGTGGTACGCTGTACTCAAGCGCAACTCCGTGCCCATTGCCTCCTGAAAGCTCTGCCAAAAGTGAGCAACAAAGATTTTATCTCGGTCGGATACGATATTTATCGGTACTCCATGCAACTTAACAATCTCTTCTATGAATAGTTGTGCATAACGCATCGTCTCAAAGTCTGTGCGTACCGGCAAAAAGTGGGCTACCTTAGTCAACCGATCCACAATAACCCATATGGAGTCGTGACCCTTCTGCGATACCGGTAACCCTGTGATGAAGTCCATGGAGATGCTCTACCACTTCCACACAGGAATTTCTAACGGCTGTAGCATCCCTGATGGCCTCTGGTGGTCAACTTTCACAAGCTGACACGTGGCACACTTCGAAACAAACTCCGCTATGTCCCGTTTCATCCCTGCCCACCAATACTGCCTCCTCATATCTTGGTACGTTTTATCCCCACCGGGATGTACCGCAAATTTCGAACCATGGGATTCTGTCATAACAGCGTGCTTCAAATCCTCATCCTCTGGTACCATTAACCTCCCATTAAAACGTAGGCCTCCTTCTGAGCTAATCGAGTAACCCTCTGCTCCCTCAGCTAACAACTGGCCCACCCTATCCCGGCAAATCTGATCCTCTGCCTGAGCCCTCACCACTCGCATAATGATTTCGGGCGTGATGGATAGAGCTGACATACAAGCCTTGGCTACGTCATCCTCATATTGAAGCTCTTTCCACTTCGCTTTCCATGTCTCCGATATCTCCCCAGTCGGCCTTCGGCTCAATGCATCCGCTACCACATTGGCCTTACCAGGATGATACTGAATATCAAACTGGTAGTCTTTCACGAATTCTAGCCACCGCCTCTGCCTCATATTCAGATCCTTCTGTGTGAAGAGATACTGAAGCGACTTGTGATCCTTGAATAGAGTAAACTGCTCTCCTAGAAGATAATGCCTCCATATCCTTAAAGCAAAAACGACCGCTGCCAACTCTAGGTCGTGAGTGGGGTAATTCCTTTCGTGGGGCTTAAGCTTCCTGGAAGCATAAGCTATAGCCCTTTCTTCCTGCTGGAGCACACCCCCAAGACCCCATAAGGATGCGTCTGTGTAAACCCGATACTCTAGCCCTCCCTTTGGCAATGCCAGCACGGGTACAGATGTCAACTTGTCCTTTAGCTCGTCGAACGCTAATTGACAACTATCATCCCACTTGAAAGGTACCCCTTTCCGAGTCAGATTCGTCAAAGGTCCTGCAATCTTAGAGAATCCTTTAATGAATCGCCTGTAGTAACCAGCCAAACCCAGAAAACTGCGCACCTCGGTCGGTGTCGTGGGCTGTCCCCACTCCCTCACCGCTGACACCTTATCTGGATCCACGGCAATACCCTGATCTGACACGACGTGACCAAGGAACTGTACCTCCCGTAGCCAGAACCCACACTTCCCGAATTTGGCATAGAGCTGATGATCCCTCAGTGTCTGTAGAACCATGCGTAAATGCTCTGCGTGCTCCTCCTCGGTACGCGAGTAGATTAGGATGTCATCAATGAACACGATGACAAACTGATCTAGGTACTCCCTGAAAACCCTATTCATGAGGTCCATAAACACTGCTGGTGCATTGGTGAGCCCGAAGGGCATCACCATGAACTCATACGATCCATACCGCGACAAGAAAGCGGTCTTAGGAACATCCTCTTCTTGGATACGCAGTTGATGATACCCTGACCTCAAGTCGACTTTGGAGAAGTAAGACGCCCCTCTCAGTTGGTCAAATAAATCATCAATCCGAGGCAACGGATACTTATTCCGTATCGTCACCTTGTTCAGCTCCCTATAATCCACGCACAATCGGAGTGACCCATCTCGTTTCTTCACAAACAACACCGACGCACCCCACGACGATGTACTCCGCCGAATAAAACCCTGACCCAGTAGTTGCTGAATCTGCTCCCTCAATTCCCGCATTTCTGAAGGGGCCATTCGGTAAGGTGCCCGAGCAATAGGCCTCGTCCCCGGTGCCAAGTCTATAACAAATTCGATTTCTCTGCTGGGTGGTAATCCTGGTATCTCCTGGAATACATCCTCAAAGTCCCTCACTACAGGGATAGAGTCTAAAGAAACTGCCACTTCCTGCGAGGTTTCTTCCTCAATGTAGTATAGATGAGTGGTCGAGCCTCCCTCTGGGCGAGGCATCGTCACAACAAACATCTCCTGTCCCGGAATGGCGAAGATAAGGCTCCCACCGAAGCAATCAATCATGGCTCTATAGTCAGCGAGCCAATCCATACCGATGATCACGTCATGAACATGCATATCTAATACCAACATGTCCGCAGGTAAAACTAAACCGCCAATCTCCACTCCTACTCTCCGACATATAAAGAATATAAGCGACCCATTTCCCAAAGGTGAGTCGACACACGTAACAGTGCTCTCTGCGGTGGCTAACAACCCTAAAGCCTTCGCGAAATGTGTAGCTATAAAGCAATGAGTGGCCCCCGTATCAAATAATACCCGACCCATAGTGCCATGGATAGAGAACGTACCCTCGATCGCGGGCGGCGCCTGCTGTCCTGGAGGATTGGGAACGTCCCGAACGTTATACACACGTACGTAGTGCATCTGCCCCTGCTGCTGTGGGGCGGGTGGTGCTGGTGCTGCTGGTGGCATTTGACCCTGTTGCCCTTGCTGGGCACCCTGCTGCTGGCCTCTGCCCCTCTGTGGGCACTCCCTCTTGAAGTTTCCTGGCTGGCCACAGGAG
The DNA here is from genome assembly GCA_949130495.1 of Sambucus nigra. Classification (NCBI taxonomy): domain Eukaryota; kingdom Viridiplantae; phylum Streptophyta; class Magnoliopsida; order Dipsacales; family Adoxaceae; genus Sambucus; species Sambucus nigra. Next base: position 298,623,883 of record OX422207.1, on the reverse strand, counting down.
AAACAACGTTTCTGGTCGTCACCCTGCCGTTGGACCTGCTGGCCCTGACGTTGCTGGCCCGGTTGGCCTCCCCCGTTGTTCCCTTGGCCCTGACGACCCTGAGGAACCTGCTGTTGCTGATTAGGGCCTGGTTGCCCCTGTCTGAACCCCTGTCCTCCCGGTCGGAACCCACCAGGCTTAAACTTCTTAGCCTGATTCCCTTGCTGAATGATGACCTGCTGCTGTGTGCCACTCGTCTCACTACTAATGACCGCCTTGCCCTGCTGGCTCGGCTCACCTGCCTTCTTGTTCCCCTTAGTGTGGAAACGATGATCCTGACAATGTATAAGTGCGGCATTAACGACATCTGTATAGGTCACCAATGTCGGGTTTCCAATCAAGTGATGCCTGATTCTCCAAGCCAGACCATCCATGAACTTGGACTTCTTCCGCTCCTCATCGCTCACCTCGTTTGGCACAAAGTTTGCCAAACGGGTGAACTCCTCCTCATATTCTGCCACTGACCTGTCACCCTGTACCAACTCGCTGAATTTCTTTCTCATCTCAGACTCTACTGCTGGAGGGAAGTACTTGCGGTCAAACCGCACCCAGAATTCAGAAATCGGCATCAAATCCCGCTCCTCAGCGGTGGTTACGGACTCCCACCACTGTAAGGCTGCCCCTGACAGACGAAAGGTAGCCAGCATTTGTTTCTGCACCTCTGTACCCTCTAACATGCGCAGATGGCGCTGAATGTTCTTCTTCCAGTCACAAGCCTCAACCACATTGGTGCTACCTCGAAACTCGGGTGGGTGACCCTTCTGAAAGGTCTCCCTCACTCGCTGCCAAGATGGTGGCCCCACTGGAGCCTGAACTGCTGGAGCCAATGGAGGCGGTGCCTGGGGCTGTGGAAAATGAGCTGACATAGCTCGCATCGCTGTCTCCACCACTTGGGCCACTATCACTGCCACCTGAGTGGTAGAAATCAACTCGGGCGGGGGTGGTGGTGGCGGTACCTGTGGCTCCTGGCGAGCCTCCCTCACCTCATCTCTAGCCTCAGCCCTCTCTGCTCTCTGTCTCTTTGGCGGCATCTGAAATAGATTGAATTGTATAAGTACACAATTTATACAAAAATTAATAGCAGGAATACGATATCTCACAAGCGGAAAAATATAATCAACAGTCCTAATAATAGGGCTCTATAACAACCGAACGCTATGCTGAAACGTAGAAAGCCGTACAGATCCTAAGGACAACTAGAACCTGATGCTCTGATACCATCTGTGACACCCCGCCTAATTAATCCCGGGTGATCAGTCCTAAATCAAGTTAGAACAGGTTTCTCATTTGGTCCATTCTTAGCATCACTGTCGTTTTATTTAAATTACTAACCACCTAAGTGAGAAAAATAGACTGGTGCCAATTTTTATCATTCATTAATTAAACAAAAACCCATGCGGAAAATACAACAATAAAACAATCACAGATAATTGAACTAATCATTTCCACAAGTAAGATTTATTAACCGAATAAACCATCGGTCCAAATAAAAATCCCATAAAGACAAGAATAAAATCCCAACAAGTCTAAGAAATAAATAAATGGAAAGTGAACGACATGCTTGAATAAATAATAATGAGTCTCTACATTATGAATGAAAGAAAGAGGCGTCTATCAAAGGTCCCGCAACATCCACATATGCTGCAGCAACGGATATTCTGGAATCGAGTCAAGTCTGGCGTCCCTGTGGCTGGACACCTAAAAGGTTTTTAAAAAGTTTTTATAGCAAGGGTTAGTACCCAAAACATTTGAAAACATTTAGCAAATGATTAACTTGCAGTAATAATAAATATGCATGCTCTTCATATTTTAGTTAGTGTCGCACTCTCTTGAGAACTTCCTTACCCTTCCTCTAATTGTGCACCACTAACGCTTTAATTATCACCTAGTTATCTATCTCATGACTAGATAATTATTAAAGTCTCTTTATACTTCCCCCCCCCCCCCTTACTCTAACCTGAGTAAAATGTGATTATGAATTTTTAAGTCATTAGTAACATCAACTTAATTAAATCATTTCCCTTTTTAATTCATATAACTACTCCACTCGTTATACATATACAACAACACATGCTTGTATTTATTTAGTCCGTATATAATAATCACCCTATTATATACTTAGAATTTATTGCAGCATTCACACACATACTGGAATACATAAACCACTAATATCCACCCGAGTAAAAGTACTCCCCGGATATAATTTCTCTAAAGTGCTAGTACACTAGGTATATTCACATATCCTAGTTATCCAAGTTAGAATCTCTCACTAACTTGGTTTAGTATACGATTGGAGGCGGTCATATTCCTTCCCGGAAAGTGAGATGCCCCTCACCCCCTCTAACGGACGCTATGACCTGGGAATCTACTCACCCTACTCCTCAAGCTAGGGGATTCATCCACCGCGCGTAACCTCCCCCTATAGCACTAGAGTATAATAATATCTAACCACTGATATTAAGGCATACACTATATATATATATATACTATCACACACCGTATATATATATATATATATACATATATAAAAAATGTTCTAGCTACACCGTGTACCAAACCCGTGACACAAGCCTATTCCATTTTTATTATGAGGTTATTACCCAACTCGAATTATTAATTAATTTGCACATTAATAATTTCAGTTAATTTTGATGTTGCCCTCACCATTTAATTGGACTCCATCTCATAGCCCGAATTAACCTCACCCGAGTCTAAATCCCGACTCTAAATTTCTTAGTCCATTACTACGTAATATAATTTACCTCGATGTCACTCAACCAATTTTGACGTGTCATCCAAATTTCTCCTCCCATCTCCTAATTAATTCACTCACATTTAATTAGGTAACCCCATGCATTAATTTCTCAACAATAATTAATTACATAACAATTTTTATATAAATCTCTTCCTATATAAATAAAACTGGGCGAACTGTCAGTTTCTGCCGACCGTCGATCGATCGACTTCATGGCGTCGATCGATCGATCGAACAGGTACTCGTCTTCTTCGCGAAGACGGACAGCCATGGGCGAAAATATGCAAACCCAATTTCCTTCTACATTAAAACTAAGTCTCTTTTAGCATTCGTACATATTAGGAAACTCATTAGGGATCTCCAGAATATTCATCAACATCAATAATTCGACCATCAACTCCAATTTCTAAATTTGGGGAAAGTCTCATCATAAACCCTAGGTCCATTTATACCCCAAATTTCATCATCAATTTCGTTTCCAAATATGCAGATAACATTCTACCAGATATGCAATAACTCACCATTTTCAGATTTTACAAGAATCATCACCCAAATTTCGTAAATCGGAATTGTTGTTTTCAAAATCCCATGTTCATTCCGTTAACACCCAAAAACGGATTTCTACATAATCACTACACATGAATATGAATCGAAAACAGATTTAATGCTATTGCAAGTTATCCACTTGCCTTAAGGTTCGTAGAGTCTGAATTGGAGCTAAATCCCAAGGTTGAAGATGACCTTTGTTGGCTCTCTTTTGATCCCCAATATGGCTTGGCTGTTGCTAGGGTTTCCTAACCCTTTAGTGCCTCTTCTTAATTAAGCACAACCATCCTAAATCTTCCTTTTATTAACTTAATAATCCAATTCACGTTTTTTGACTAATGGGCCAAGCCCAAGTGACCAAAATGTCCCCGAGTGGGCCCGACTATGTCTAAAAACGTCCCGTGACCCGTTTACTACCCCCGGGTACACTTTTCAGACTATCTCGGCCCATCCGGACTCAACTGTACCCTCAGAATCTGCATCCGAGTTAATTTATAAAAATACTTATCCCCCACCCCATATAGTTTTATACCGACTTTCGGATGTGATAAGTACATACCTCGTCATTAATACTCTAGACGACATAATTACATTATTACTATTCACTCAGTAATATTAACCATTCACTCTCCGATTAATATTTAAATTATATTTTTACCATAATTAATTCATTAAATCACAACACACTAGTAATTTGAATTTCCAAATTAATTAAATATTAAATGTACCAGAAATAAGGGGTGTTACATCATTTGGCATCGGTGTAGCCTTTTTGCCTGTCTTGCGCTACCCATATACGACTCCAAATCATCTTAATCCTGGTTGTTGTGTACTGTATTAACTCTGGACCTAGTAGCTTGTTGTCCCACACCTCTAACCAACACGCAGGAGAATGACAAGGCCTACTGTACATTGACTCGAATGGGGTCATGCCAATTGTGAACTGATAGGAATTATTATATTCAAACTCCACCAGTGGAAGGTACTGCTCCCAACCTTCCCTAAAATAACGGACACACATACACAACATATCCTCCAGCATCTGATTAGTGCGCTTGATCTTCCAAACAGTCTACGGGTGGTAAGCTTTACTCAATCGTAACTCGGTGCTTAAGCCTCCTGAAAGCTCTCCCAAAAGAAAGACACAAAAATCTTATCCCAGTCTAACACGCTATCAACGGGCACTTCGAGTATTCTCATAATCTCAGCAATGAATATCTAGGAATAGTGACCTATCGTCTAATTCGTCGGTGCTGGAAAAAAGTGGGATACCTTTGCAACCGATCCACAATCACCCATATGAAATCGTGACCCCTCTGAGAAGTAGGAAACCCGGTGATAAAATCCATGGAAATTCTCTCCCATTTCCATATAGGGTTCTCCAATAGATGAAGAAGCCCTTCAGATTTTTGATGGTCCACCTTGACTAACTGACAGGTGGCACACTTTGAGACAAACTTAGCAATATCTCTCTTCATGCCACTCCACAATTATTGTCGCCTCATATCCGGGTACATCTTATCTCTATCGGGATGTACCGTAAATCTAGATCCATGCGACTCTTTCATCACCGTATGTCACAGATCCTCCCCATCTTGAATAATCAGACGTCCATTGAAGAACAAGCCTCCCTCAGAACTCACTGAATAAGAATATTCTCCCTCTAACAAAATGGATCCGCTGCCTGGGCCTTTATAACCCTCGTCATAATCTGGGGTGTAACTGTCATAACAGAGATGAATGATCAGGCCACTGCATCTGGATGTCCCAACTCCTTCCACTTTTATTTTCACGCCCGGCCACCTCACCTAATGGTCTACGGCTCAACATATCAGCAACTAAGTTATCCTTCCCCGGGTGGTACTGGATCTCAAACTGGTAGTCCTTCACATTTTCAATCCACCTGCGTTAGTGCATATGCAACTCTCTCTATGTGAATAAGTATTGGAGTTACTTATGACCTGAGAGCAGGCAAAAATTTCTCTCCCAAGAGATAATGTCTCCAAATTCAAAGCGCAAACATAACTGCTGCTAACTTCAAGTCGTGTGTGGAGTAATTTTTCTTATGAAACTTAAGCTTGCTGGTAGCATAAGCTATAGCCTGATCTTTCTGCTGTTGTACTCCACCAAGCCCCTATAATGATAGATCAGTGTAAATGAGGTAATCCACTCCTGCCCTTACGAGTACTGAAGTTATCTTGTCCTTCAGCTCATAAAATGACAACTGACATGCATCAACCCAAATATACGGTACGTCCTTATGAGTCAGAATAGTCAATGAACCCACAATCTTTGGAATCCTATAATGAACCATCTATACTAATCATCTAACCCCAAGAAACTCTGCACCTCCATCAGTGTCATGGGTTATCCCCACTCCCTCACTGTTGACACATTTCTGGCGTCCATTGATATCCCCCTCTCGATATAATATGCCCAATAATTGTACCTTTCACAGTCAGAACCCACATTTCTTAAACTTGGATTACAACTCATTCTCCCGTAAAGTTTGCAAAACCCTACATAGATGCTCGACATGTTCCTCCTCGATTTGTAAATAAATTAAGATGTCATCTATGAAGACAATGATGAACTGATCCGAGAACTCTCTGAACACCCTGTTCATCAAGTCCATAAATATTATCGGCGTGTTGGTTAGCCCAAACGGAATAACTCAAAACTCGTAGGATCCATATCTCGTCAGAAAGGGAGTCTTAGACACGCCTTGCTCCCTAATCCATAACTGATGGTATCCCGATCTCAAATCTATCTTCGAGAAGAATATTTATCCTCTCAGCTGTTCGAATAAGTCATTGATTCGAGGCAATAGATACTTATTATGTATTGTGACTTTATTCAACTCCTGATAATCCACACATAATCGCAGGGATCCATCCCTCTTCTTCACAAACTAGACTGGGGCACCCCGACGTGAGGTACTCCTTCGGATGAAACCCTATCCTAAAAGATGCTCAATCTGATAACGTAGCTCCCTCATTTCCATAGGATCCATACGGTACGAGCACAAGCTATCGGCTGTGTGCCCGGTGCTAAATTAATCACTAACTATATCTCTATACTCGGCGGTAGTATAGGTATATCCTGAAATACATCAGCGTACTCACGAACAATGGAAATCAAATCAAGGGGAGAGTTATCCTCCTCTATATAAAACAAGTGAGTGGAAGATCCTCCTTCGGGACGAGGCATCACCGGTATAAACATCTCCTAACCAGGGATAACAAAAAAAATGCGTCTACTAAAGCAATCAATCATAGCCCTATACGCGACTAGCCAATCCATCCTAATAATAGCGTCGTGCTCAAACTTGTCTAAAAAAAGCATATCGACATGAAGAAAAAAAAACTCCCAATCACTATACCTACACCCCGGCATATAAAGAAAATCAACGACCCACTACCCAATGGGGAGTCTACACAAGTCACTATACTGTCAGTCGTGTCTAACAACCCTGCAGCCCATACAAAACTAGTGGCTACGAATGAGTGTGAGGCTCCCGTGTCAAACAAAATATGCTCCACAGACCCATGGATAGAAAGCGTACCCTCACATACGGGTGGATCCTGTGGATCTTCTGCCTAGTGGACGTTATAAGCACGTCTATACTGAAGATGTCCCTACTGAATCGGGGATGCTAGAACAGCAAGCCAATATGGGAATGGAGATGGAACTGAGAGAGCGACTGGGAATATCAATAACTAGGGTTCCTGATGAGCACCCTGCTGCTACTGTGGGGACTTATCCTTCTGCAGACAATCTTGACGTTTGTGACCAGTGTATCCATAAACGAAGAACCTACTAGAAAATTTTCCTCCCCTTCGACCCTTCTAACCCCCACCCTATTGGACGTTGCCACCTCTCCTTTGGCCCTGATGGCCCTACTGAAATCATTGTTGGCCCCGATGGCCCTCATGGCCATGCTGTCCCTGGTGGCCATGCCTGAAACCTCCCTGTCCCTGGTGAAAACCTCCTAATCTAAATCTCTTGGCATAATCCCCTTGATTGGAACCCTGCTCACCCTACCTTTTCCGACCATGAGCTACTTGTGCCCCGCTGGTGCTACCCCCACCAGTCCTGCCCTGCTGGATGGACTATCCTCCATGTTTTCTCCCCTTGACATGGAAGCGGTGGTCCTAACAGTGTAACAAAGCTTCATTAAGTACATTTGTGTAGGAGTTCCAGGAAAGGTTACCCAGAGGATGCTATCGAATCCTCCAGGTCAGACCATCCATGAACATCTGAATTTTCTTCTCATTTGTGGGCACCTCTGTTGGTACCAAGTTCACCAATCTAGTAAACTCCTCCTCATACTCCGCCACAACCTTCCCCTCTTTAGTGAGGTCAAGTAATTTTTGCCTCATCTCAGTCTGAACGGTGGAAGGAAAATATTTGCGATCAAACCGCACCCATAATACTTTTATACTCATCGAATCTCACTCATCTGCAGTAGTAGTGGACTCCCACCACTGTAGCGTTGCTCCCACTTTCTTGAAATTAGCTAGTACCTACTTATGTACCTCCGTTCACTCACACATCCTCAAGTCCTGCTGGATATCCTTCTTCCACTGGCTCGCTACCACAACATCTAAACTCCTTTGGAACTCTAGGGGGTGTGCCTTTTGAAAGGCATCTCTGAATCGTTCCCAAACAAAAGGGAACACATGTACTGGAGTCGGTGCTGCTACCTGTACCGGTGGTGGAGCCTGCTAAACCATAGCTAATGCGACATTAACTACCTGGGCAACAATGGCAACAAAATTTGCAGAGTTCATCGTACCCTGAGCTTGTGCTGGCTGGGGCTTGGATTGGACATTTTTGTTCCTTGGTGCACGTCTTGGAGGCATCTAAAATAAGAAGGAATTTATAAGTATACATTTATTAAATCTCATATAGTTGAAGATGTAATCACATAATCAAGAATGCAACAATCCTAAAAATAGGGCTCTATATCAAGGAACGCTAAGCTGAAAGCATAGTAATCCGTATGGATTCTAAAAGACTCTAGAACCTGATTTTTTTATACCACCTGTGATACCCCACCCAATTAAATAACGGGTGGATGGTCCTTTATATAATTTAAAACAGAATGTCCGGTTGGTTCATTCTTAGCATCACTGTCAAAAACCAATTTTCAATTAAGCATCAAGAGATTGGGGTTTGATTGTTCTTTTCTCATCTCATTTATTTTATGCCTTTGATTATTAATTTGTCATATTTCATACCATATTAGGCTAAATCCCCTTTCAAGGGGTGGGGGGAAACCCTTATTTGATGTTATTTTAGTTTAATTAGTTTGATTACTTGAAAATTCCCTTTGAATGTTATTTTTGATCCCTCACCTTTAAATTTACGGCTCGAGAGAGGGTAAATGATTTTCGAGAGTAAATCAAAATTCTAGTTATAATACCCATTTTAGATTCAAACTAGAGATAGGGGTTTCTTAAGTGGGGTATTATAACTTGAATTTCAACTCTAAATTTATTTTCTAAGATTGACATAAATTTTAATTGATCGATCCTAGCGGGTGATTAATTAAAAGCAGTGTAGATCTATTTTTCTAGAGTTGTGGGGTGTTAAATTTAATTTTCTAAAAGATTACTATTAAAATTACATTTGCAACTAAGTTGATTTGTAATTTTGATATTAATTTGGGAGAATTCAATTAATTAAATTAATTAATTAGAATAACTAAAATTTGTGGTGTAATCCCATTCCTTGATTATTCTCACAATTATTTACCTCACTTTATCTCTTATTTTAGTGTTAGACTTTATTTTTCATTTCAGTCATTTTCTAGTTAGTTATTATCATATTAAATTTAGTTTAGTTTAGTTTAGTTTAAATCATCACCTCACCCAATTGTTTTAATATTTGAAAAAGCTAAAAAAAAGTAGAAAAGTGAAAAAGAACAAAAAGAAAATAAAAAGTGAATTACAATTGAATTTGTTCCCTTTGCTTTTACACTTGAGTTGTTACATTTTGTAGGTATTTTAAGGTTTTGAGTAGAAGGACTTTTCAAGCAACGACAAAAGAAAAAATACACGCAAAAGTTCTTTCTATCAAATGGTGTCGTTGCCAGGGATATAAAAAAAGTCTTTTCTATCAAGAACCCCATTGGGCAACTTCATGTACAAAGTAATGCCGTTTGGACTTAAGAATTCTAGGTATACTTATCAAAGAATAATGATGGCCATTTTCCATGACTTCTTTCACAAATTTGTGAAATTTTATGTGGATGATTTGATCATTAAATCGAGGAAGGAGGAGTCTCATCTGAGAGATTTGAGGAAGGTGTTTTCCCGATGCAGGAAGTATAAGATAAAGATGAACCCACTGAAGTGCGTCTTTGGAGTAACTAGTGGAAACTTTCTAGGTTTTGTGGTTGATCGACAGGGGGTACAGATAGACTAGGGTAAAGAGTGAGCGATCTTGTAGATGCCAAGTCCAAGAACAACGAAGGAGTTTAAGAGTTTCCTCAATAAAGTTTCCTACCTTAGGAGATTTATGTATGGATTGGCCAAAATAACGCACCCATTGATACAACTTTTGGGAAAGAACACAAAATTCCAGTGGGAGGAAGTTCACCAGGAGTCTCTCACGGGGATGAAGAAGCTGCTCGTTTTGCCGCAGACAGGAATACCGTTGCAGCTATACCTCACATCCTCCACGAGGTCTGTTGGAGATTTGTTAGCAGAGAAGATTGATAGGAAAGAACACCCAGTCTACTACCTCGCTAGAATCATACATGGGCCAAAGGTCAGGTATAGTATCTTAGAGAGGCACTGTTTAGCCTCAGTCTTTGAAGCATAAAAACTTAGATGTTATATGTTGTCTTTTACAATTCATATTGTAACAAGATGTGATCCTAATAAGTTTTTACTGGAAGGAACTATATTGATTGGTAGGGCAGCTAGGTGGTTCCTCATCCTCTCAGAATATGATTTGAAGTGTGTGGTCCCTCGTGCAATCAAGAGACAGGAATACGAAGATCTCCTGACAATCTTCCCCTGTAGGACGTTTGAACCACCTAGAGAAAATATTCCAGGAGATAACTTACATGCCAATCACATAGATGCAAGAGATGAAGAATGGACCATGCAGTTACATGGATCTTCAATAGAAAGAAAAGGAAGAGCATGGGTTATTCTTTCAAAAGGAATGGAGGAGATTTGTCTTTCCTACAAGTTAGATTTCCCTTATTCCAACAATGATGCAGAGTATGAAGCGTTGGTATTAGGGTTATCGGAGGCCCTTCGAAGGGGAATTCTTTCACTTTGCATTAAGGGTGATTCGAATTTGGTGATTTAGTAAGTGAATGGAGAATATGCATTGAAACACCTAAGTCTGGCACCTTACAGAACAATCATTCAGAGTCTCCTCAACTAGTTCCACTGGACCAAGATCAAGAGATATCCCTGAACGATGAATCGCCATCCAGACGCCAATGTCACCATCGCCCAGAAGATGGTCATGAGGAACGATACAACTACAGTCATGATTCAACGAAGAACAGCTCCTTCGATGGTACAGTCAATTCTGCCGATGGAGTACAACTCTGATTGGAGGGGAGAGATTAAAAAATAACTGGAGACTTGGGAAGGAGCGATGGAGCTAAGGAAATTATCCCAATACTTTACAAATCAGGGAAACCCTTATTTCATAAACGCAGGAGGATGGTTGTCAAGATGCATCGAGCCAGAAGAAGTAGAGTGGAGGTTAAAGAAAATATATGAAGAGCACTGCAAAACAACTGAGATACCTCTTTACAGGAGAATTCAAAGGGGGGAATATTTATGTCCTAGAATGAAACAGGACGCAAGAGAGATACAACAGAATGCGATAAGTGCCAACTATTCTTCGATGCGCCTGAATGCTAATTTATTGAAGCTCAATCAGACTGGAGGCAGCTCTATATTGACTTTATTAAATATGGAGTTGTCCCAATAGAGAAAATTGATGCGATGGGGCTCAAGCGAAAGGCCCCGAGGTTTTATGTTCAGAAGGGGCATCTTTCTCGAAGGGCTACTTCAATCGGCCTTTGCGTTGCATCATGAAGGAAGAAACAATCGAAGTCCTCAAATAAGCGCATGATCCAGCTCATATGGGAGGGGCTAATTTGTATGACCAATTGATGACGTTGGGGAATTATTGGACAATAATGGAGAAGGACTCTGTTGAGTTCATTCGAAAATGTAAGGCTTATCAACTACATGGAAATATGATCCATGCCCCATTGATGGATCTACACTCTCTAGAAACGCCTTATCCTTTTCACACCTGGGTGTTTAAACTGGTGGGAGCGAAACACCCTTCTTTAAAGGGGAAGATCTGGATACTAGTAGCAATGGTGTGCTTTACAAAGTGGGCTGAAGTGATACCACTAAGAAGCGCAACAGCAAGGGAGGTGAGAAACTTCATCAGAGAATACATCATTTGCCATTTTGGGATTCTAAAAGTTATTCTCTCTGATAACGAAATCCCTTTCGTCAATTCAGAGGTAACAATACTCACGGACAAGTACTCCATTGTTCATCATACCTCAACGGTGGCATACCTAAAGGGAAACGGTCAAGGCGAAGCAACTAACAAAATAATGGTTAACATTTTAGCCAATACAATGGAGGATTTTTCAGGATCATGGGATAGCAAGATACCAGCTGTATTATGGGCCTATCGAATGACTAAAAGAAAGCCCACAAGATATACTCCATTTATCCTAATTTATGGAGCCAAAGCAATTCTCTCAAAGAGTTAGAAGTTCCATCTGCCCGATATGCCTTGAAAAGTAGCATGTTCCCTCAGAACAGACATGTGTAGTTGGAAGCGTTGGATGAACATAGAGACAATGCGATGCAGAACTTTTAAATGTACACGAAGCAGATTTATAGGGCATATGACAACTTGGTGAGGACAAGGAAGTTCATGGAGGGAGACCTCGTTTTGAATACAGCAATGAAGCACATTAGAGGACTTCATCTACCTAAGTTTGCAGCAAATTGGGCGGGACTCTTCATTGTAAAAGAAGCTCATGATTCAGGTTATTACTTAATTTCTAAGATGGAAGAAGACAAGCCATTTAAGATTAACAATAAATGGTTGAAAGTCTATCATTTATGAACAGTTAAGTTTTAGACCATCATTATATCTTGTTGTTGTTATTGTTATGAATATACAAGTTATTTTTTATGTCTATTATTGAAACTTGAGTGGAGATGAAAGAACTATAAAATATTATAATATATGCAAGCACTTACAGCACAAAGAAGTGGCATAGGAAAACATATATCTTTTTCTTTCATTCACAAACTTTGTGGAATTACAAGATTAGGGACTATTGCCCAAGAATTACATAAGAAGAAAAAAAGAAAATTTATATAAAAGCGAAAGAGTTCATTGGCCTAAAAGGAACCACAAGTCTGGAGCAGAGAAAAAATCTCCAGGCAAGCCCGAAGAAGCTGTTATGAAAGACTATTGGGCATTAATAGAAATATTCAATCTCATTTGAGCTTGTGTACGCTTGATAAGGAGTTTCTCTCGTTTTAGTTGTGCCAGACGCAGAGCTTCTTTAATATCCTATACCTCCCTATTGGCAGCTTCAAGTAGAGGTGCTAGCTCGGCCAACCTATCTTCCTTAGCCGTTGATCCTCCTGATATTTCTGTAGCAGTTCCCTCTGTCTCTCCAATAATTGGCTCTTCAAAGTCTTTAAGTGCCTAATCATCCAGTTAAAATAGAAGCCATCTCGACCCAACTCCCTCAGATAGCCCAAGAATATGTTGATGAGAGGTATGGTAACGTTTGCGATAGGGGTGCTGACAAATCAGTAACAACGATCGCCACGCCCTGAAGCCTATAGCTCATTACGGGGATGTTATAACACAAACAATCCATGGTGCAATTCTCAGGATGGTGGTTTGCAAGCTGAGCAATTACCACATAATGGCTGACAGACATTTGAGGAGAACACTGAAGGACCATGAGGCAAAAGTCGTGAGGATCTAGGTTGGGTAGAGGAAGCTCACAACCATATTCGTTATCGGTAGCAGCACCAGTTGTGGAACCTTGGTCATCGTGACTTGACTCTTCTGAAATAGCTAGTTCCCGATGGGGCAAAGCGATAGGAAATATAATTGGTGAAGATCTCTCTCCCGCTGGAAAGGACTCACGAATAACCTAAGAATAGGTAGAAGAAATAATGAGTTAAGTGAAAAAATCTGAATAAGTGTTTTCATCGTTAAGTCATCATTACTGGTGGAGTTTAACCAAAAATCTTAACAAGTGTTTTCATTGTTAAGTCACCGTTACTGGTGGAGTTTGATGGAAAATATTAACAAGTGTTTTCATTGTTAAGTCACCATTACTGGTGGAGTTTGATGGAAAATCTTAACAAGTGTTTTCATTGTTAAGTCACCGATACTGGTGGAGTTTGATGGAAAATCTTACCAAGTGTTGTTATTGTTAAGTCATCGTTACTAGTGGAGTTTGATGAAAAATCTTAACAATTATTTTCATTATTAAGTCACCATTACCAGTGGAGTTTGAAAGTTTGAGAAATGAGACTCTTCTAGTTTGTACATTATCAAGAATAAAGGAAAAACAACAAGAAATGAAGAGAAATTAGTGAAGTACCTCAGCAATGGCTGGATCAAGAAAGGGAGCCACCTCAAAAGATTCAATGGGGGAAAATATTGAAGGAAAATTTGTCTTCTCGAAAGCCCCCATGGAAGCCTCAATGGTGTGAAGCTAACCGTCGGCTGAAACTCCTTCACCAATAAAAGGTACCAAGGCTAACATAGGAGTCCCACTTAAGGAGGACGTCTGACCTCCAAGTGATGCCCCAACGTTGATGAATGCAGAAGAAGCACCACTCTGGGAAAAAAAATTAACGATGGCTTTGAGAAGGGGCAGATCACTAAGAGAAGGTGGTGGGACAAGATCTGGAGAAAATTGGAAAAAAAAAATGCTAAGTGTTAAAAATCAGGAATAAATACAGAAGTAGGCAGAAACACCTCTAAGTTTTACTTACCTCAGTTATAGTTCTGAAGATGGGGACTGCAGTTATGGGTCTTGTTAACAGAGGTGGGAGAAGAATGTTATACAATGATGAAGCTACAAAGGAAGCTACCTCAACCTGAGATACATCAAGAGGATAAGAAGATTCACACAACAGAACATATATAAAAGAAAGATTTAGAAGTGTTTAGAACTTGTTACCTCGGGAGAGCTTGGCAAAATGGGAATCAAAGTCAAAGGAACCACCAGCAAAGAGGATGTAGTAGAAGAAGCTTAGGGAGTCTCCTATGAATGAGAGGAAACCCCCACAAACTCAATGAGCATAGCAGACCTCTGACCAACCTCCTCTAGTCAACTGAAGGCCGAACAATGTGAGTAAGTAAGACCTATTATGGGAGAACAGGGAGGATATAATTCAATTATGGATCCACAAAAGAGTCCTCCCACGAAAGGGTTGATTGGATGAGAAGGCCTTTCTTCATTAGCCTCTCGATGAAAACAAGAAAGAAAGAAGAAGTTTCGAAAAAGAGAAGAGAATTCACTAAGTTATAAACGACTAAGTATGGAAATACTAACCTCGTGATCATAAGACGAGTGTGATTGTACGACAACGGGCGAAGCTAGAGGAGATGAGTGAGGAGAAGCCCTCTCGATAAGATCAACTGTAGTCTTAGGGCTATCATCGACCGGTATAACTGCATCGGGAGAAGGATAAGTAGAACTCCTAGAAGTAGGGGTGACTGTTGTGGGCTACACTGTAGAGGCTTGTTTTTTACTTGCCTTGGTTCCCAAAGTTTTTCTCCTTTTACTAAAGGAGCCAATACCTGAATGACCTTTTTTTCTTCGTGAAGTCCTTTCAGTAGGATCCACCACGATAGTGGGAAATGACTCAAAAGGAGGAACTTAGGGTAAAGTTTGTCGAAATATCTACTGAAGCCGTTAAACCTCCCTTCTAACTTCCTCTCGTACTTCCTCAGGCACATCGGCATTAGGAGGAATGGAGGCAATCGAAAAAGCATCTATAGGGGATTAGGACTTACGTGGGGACTTGGGCTTCGAAGAGGCCCCACTCCTTGTTTTCTTTATTTTTTGTGAAAGGGGTTGCGAGGGACCTTCACCAAAAACTACAGTGGCAGAAGTACCTCCAGCTAGGGGTTTAGGCGTTGAAACCTTTTTTTTTTTGATGCAATAACGAGGATTGCTGGGCAGTATAGAGGCAACTCGCTAGGAGGGTCCTTCGATGTTCGGCTGAGAGGGAACTCAATTCCCAAAACCAAATTCCCCTTCAGCCCCATCTCCAAAGGGGGGTAACTCTGAACAGCGGGGTAAACTGGGGGACTTTGGATGAACTTGTGAATTTTGGCTATCTGTCTTGGCCAATACTTCATTGCAAAATCACTGGTTACATCCCCCTTCCTAGAACGTGCAGGAATGGTAACATGGCTACTTATAGATGAACATAACATGGAAGCAGCTGACATGGTACAAAAGGCACAGGCCTCAAGGAAAGATGCCTTGGGGTGAGAATCTTGAAACACCGGCTGAGGAAACCCTTAGTCATACCCAAACTGACGGCTGCAACGGTTGGGGTTATAATATTTAGACGTATACCCCCAGTCAGTATAAGAGGGCAGAGAGCTAGGAGTTAAGACCAAAATAAGGGTCCGCCATTATAAGATCTTCTGAAGTAGGCCCCACCACCCTAGATACGGCACCAAAAAAATCCTCAGTGTAGGGTCTCATCATAAAGCACCTTGCTTTGTCAAAAATGCCCAGAAGCTCCTTCATACTCTATTTCTTATGAAAGGAAAAAAGGCGATGGGGCTTGATGATTTCCCCATCATGAAGGGGAGTATAATTGGCATATATCTTAGGAAAACGAAAGTAGAGAAAACCAGTTAAAATAATAAAATTAGAAAAATTGGACAAGTTATATCTGCTCAAGGACCGTTCCATATCCAGATGGGTCCCGTCCAACCATGTATAAAGTGACCCTAGGGCTATAGCTGCCAGAGGGTGCTTGTATCCCCTATCCAAACGGGCAGATAGATCAACCAAGTCCCTACGCGATTGATCATTCGGCTTGCCAGGCAAGATAAAATGAGACAGAACCACAAGTATGTAGGATGATAACTAAAGAGATGTACCTTTGCCTGGGCCAAATTCAACAGTGGGATTGGTACGATAGAAGTAGTTTATGAGGGGAGTGAAGGTGGCCTTATTGGAAGTACCGATACACCTCCTATAAATCTGATCCAAGTCTGCTCGAGCCTTTGTCCCTTCCGACGTCCAAAGCCTCGTCGTGATAAGCCAAAGTTCCTATGGGATGGAGACCAAACACCTCGCAAACATCCTCAAGTGTAACGGTGAACTCTCCCCATGAAGAAATGAACGTGTGAGGTGTAATGTTCCAACGAGATTCCAAGATTTGAAGGGCAGCATTATGTTTGGAGAGAGTAAACTCCCCAAACCAGGCAGCTCGATGGAGACCAACCTTAAAAAGAACGTCTGAGTAAGTGTCCTGTATAAATGATTTTTAAGAAGCAAAGTGGGAAGGGGAACCACCAGGTCCTTCGAAATCAATATAGGACCAAGGTTAGTCACCTCTGTGAAGACGGAACTGCATAGTCCCCTCTGGAGGAAAATAGCCCCAAGAAGTGGAATCTTGGTCTTCATCACCTAGCAGCAAAGCATCATACTTGGCTGAAAAATGGCAAGTCCTGCATGCCTCAGAAAATTCATCATCTTTGATAAATATAAGAGACCGATGATAAAAATGCAATTGTTCTTGGCATGCTGCCACTAAGGCAGCCGCGTTCGGGATGGTCATAGGCGCAGCACTGGTGGGGGGTGTGTTGGGAAGGCTAGAAGAGGCCATAGCATTGAATGGTGGAAGAAGAAAATCTTAAAGAAGGGGAGAGGGGCACAAAAACGGAGGAATACAACCATAAGTGGTGTTGAAAGAAGTGATGAAAGGCAGAGAGCTGGAGAAAAATTTGTTAACAATGGCAGGTTGAATCTTTCTCTCTCTAAAAAAGGCTCTGGGAGTTTGAATAAGGTGAAGAAGAAATGGCTAAGTATTTTTAAAAAAATAGACGTTTGCAATCCTTTAAACCTGTCTTTCGAGTTTTCCCACTAACACACGTGCAAAACCATCTATAATCATTTCAAGTGGACATGTAGCACTTCGGGGAGTGCCCTAATAGATGAAAAGACAGCATCACATCATTAATGAAGTGACACCTAGGGAATAGGAAGGGTTTTCTTCCTAGGCAAGTTTGAGTTTTGGCGCCAAAATCTTTACCAAACATATCCAATAACTCCCAACGAAGAAGCTATCCCAACGGTTCCAAAAAGCTACGATATCCCCTCACCACAAGTTCAAACATTGTTTAATTATGACTCAGCTACATCGGGGAGAATTTTTTTCTCTCCTTTTTCGAACATGACGAAACGACGATGCAACAGAGCCAAAACGAAGTAGTACCTTCAAATACGGATAATTTCCTAGGAAGAAGTTTACAAGGGCGAATTTCATAAGTCTCAACGATAGAGGCACTTCTAATGAAAAAACAAATTGCCTATAACTATACTCCACAATATCTCAAACGGGAGAATTTCACTTACCAAGAGTCACAACGTGGATTTAAGAAAATCAGCAAAAGAAGCAAAGGCAGAATGGTTGAATCTCAGCAACAGGAAAAAGTGGCGATATCCCTTCGCCAAATCACCGATAATCCGCAACACTTTGGCTCAGGTACATCGGGGAGAATTTTACTTTTTCTTGGAAGTAATAACGGCAGAGGTCGTGATGAAGACAGAGACACCAAGGTTCATTATATTGAGAAGTTTTTGCGCAGACATTTCTTATTCCCATAACAAACTTCTCCACGAAGTGGCAAATGTAGAGGGGGATTGAACGTAATCTTAAGATTAAATATAATCCCTCTATTAGCAATAGTGTTTGGGATTAAGAAAATGAGGCAGCTCAGCATGGCATCTCAACCGAAGTAGGTTAGCATGGCAGCTCAATCGAGGTAGCTCACCGTGGCAGCTCAAGCGAGGCCTCTCATACTTTAGCTTGTTGTGTTACTTAGTCATATTATATATTTTGTTTATATTGACTACGAACTATAATGATTGTAATGATATAATGATTATAATGGCATTTTGTGTGAGGTTGAACGGTGCTCGCAAGAGACCAGGCTTGGCAGGGCCTAGGAGATATCTCGTGCTCTATCGAACGACCTCGTCGTGGAACTTTAGAGGGACTTGGTTTGTAGGATTGAGAAATGAGGCATCAGTAGGGCTTCAAACTACCATCTTAGATACACCTGGTATAACACCAAAAGCCCCTGACCGTGGAACCTCAGGCGGAGCAGCCTTGAGTTCCATCGGGCGTTGAGTTGTGAGCCAAACAACCCTCTACTTAATGTCACATCTACTTTATGTGATGTCACTAACCAGTAGGTCAATGCCAACTTTGCACTTGAGTAAACCACTGTGGTATTTGGGGCTGTCATATGGTTAGTAAGACATCTCTGTGACGATAGCCCCCTGACACACAGTGGTTAGGCAAAAGGCATGCTTTGGCATTTAATGTTTATGACATGGAGCTAACTAGTGCATCAGACATTTAATGTTTATGACATAAAGTTTGAGGGGTTTCTTTCACAGTTATTAATGACTGAGTTACCTCGGGAGTGGTGTGGGGGCTATTTAAGAGCCCCAACCACCTCTGAGGAAAGGAGGTTCCTTTTGAGAGTTCAGAAGTTATTACTAGAGAGAATATATATCGGAGAGAGATTTATTACAAAACAGAGAGTTTACTCATCCACCATTGTCATTTACTACGAGGCTTTAATACTTGATAGAGATCTTTAAGGGTGGTTGGGGTACTCGTCTCCCAATCAAGGTGTATCTAGGGTGATTATTTCTCTATCCCTCTAAGTAAGTTGCTTTTGAGTTCATTATTATCTTCTGAGTTATAAGCGAGACATCTGTGAGTTCAAACTGAGTTTATCTTCACTAAGTTGTGTTTGCGTGTGTTGTAGTTAATCAATAGCGTGATTAGTTAACTTATCATTACTGTACTCAAAAGGGGTTACGACTCTATGTAATCTAAACTACCCTCTCACAAATGTAAATGAGTTAAATTAAGTATATATCCTATTAAAAGACTTCATTTGTCTAGAAACTCATATCTAATTGTGAGGCGACGAGTCATCACTAAATTGATACATCTGCATTACATTGCAGAAACAACCTCACAAATAGGGTATTTTAGAATTCAAAGTGTTGATAAGGGATGTGAAAAATGTGACAATAAAAAGTTTCCTAGTCTAGTAAATAACTTATAAGAGAAACAATAAATGTAAGTTAAATTTTTACGAAGAAATAATATTTTGTAGCTGTCTATTTTTGTGACGTGTTGAAAACACAAACACAATATGAAATAAAGACTTATCTCAGCACACTATCAAACGAATATGGATAAGTGAAATTTTCCACGCTTTTTAACTAATAAGGTTGCACATCTATCTATAGGATCATAATCATCTATTAAGAAAACTTCAGTCAATATTGTTCACCGGATATAACTGTACATGAAAGTGTAATTTTTCTTTAAATAAAAACAAAAGAAGATTTAAACACATTTTTTTGGAAAAGTGGAAGGATAGATGTTTCTTCCATTTGTAAATTAATACTACCTAAGCAGTCCAATTACTTTTGCATCACCAAATTTTTTTCATATGATGACTCGATTTAGCTTTTCCATTAAGTATTCATATTACCATGATGAGAGTGTGTGTATGACATTTCATTTGTGAAGAAATGGTCTTGATTTTGCATCATAGATTTAGAATCTCATAGCATCTTAGAGAGAACAGTATTCCCCTTATTCAAAAGCCAAGTTATATAGATAATTAATTGTTAAGTGTACTAAAATTATCTCCCATTATAAATAGAGAGATGTTAATATTTATGAATAAGATATTTTCAACATTAGTCATAATGATATATGCGTACATATAAACGGCTACCTGTGAATCACATGAGCTACATGCTAGTAGACACTGATATTACAACATAGTTACATAGTTATGATCTCTTAGAATGAAGGTAAAACTAATTCAAGACTGGAATTTACTAAGAAAGGTGCAACCAATTCAATAATAGAGGTGCAACAAATTCAACTATCCAACTGAACAAATTTCTGAATTCTTTGATCAAAGGTGAATTAATTCAAAGAGCTAATAATCCGTCATAGTTGCATTAATTCAAATGAAGATAAAAAAATGATATCATTTATACCATGTCTTCCATGATAGAATTACCCACTAGAGAGAATTTGAAAGGATATGTCATCTTACTAATATCCTCATTAGAATAAAATAAAGCCGATTTCTCTCTATAGTTGTTCAGTACTTGCAGAGAGTCTAGAGAAGATTATTGATTCCCTAAAAATTAAGCGTAATATTCAGGGGGAGAATCAGTTTGAAGTAATTTCTGGCTATAGGTGATTTGGGGAAGAACGAGGGGGAGAAATGACTACCTGCATGTTGGAGATAGCTAGCAGCAAGGGATATGGAAACCTTAGGTTGGGGGCAGCTCAGAGTTGGTTCCATGTGATATTCTTCATTATTATTAGGATTTATGCATAATTTTGGGTTATATTAGATCAAATGTAACATTAAAAGGTTTTCGAGAGAGGAACACGAAATAATGTTCTTAGAGAGGAAACATAAAGAAACTGAAAATAAACAATCATATCATACTCTCTTTTCTAACTAAAAGCTATCCTAAATCAAGTAAGGTTATTACATAGATTCCATTTATCTCTCATTAATTTGTCTATAGATTTCATATCTTTATTACATAACTAAAGTTGTTGCTCTTGTTCTCGTGATGACGCATGTACATCTTAAATAGACCATTGTCTTAATTAAGCATTCTTTACAAATCATCACATACATGTGTGTGTGTGTGTGTGTGTGTGTATGTATATATATGTGTGTGTGTGTGTGTGTGTGTGTGTATTCCCTCCTATTTATTATTGGGTGTTACTTTCTCTCCAATCAATATATCATCTCTCTATGAATAAGTGCATCAAAATATATTCTACACATTTAGATCAACTACTTATTTTCACCTTCATCTCAAAATCTCTTACCCTTCCGTACCATCATCTATATATATTAAACATACTAATGCCCCAAGACTATTTCACTTCACCTCCTAATTATAAATATTGGTAACCCTGACACTCCTATTGATAAATATAATGTCACTCCTGACTTTAGCGTTGGTGGTGTTCACTTGAGGAAATAAAGGTCACCCAAATCTCACCACGCGCAAGTCCAACATTGATAATACTTCGAAAGATCTTCATATCAGAAGTGAAGGCGGAGAATGATCCATTAAACGACGCTTGATCACACCATTTAGTCATTATTAACGATAATTATTTCATGATGAGATATGTCTACGTGACAACGCATGTTAGGAAATAATATGTTTTTTTGTTTGATATATTTATAGTGTTTTTTTTATAACAAGTTTTGGAAATTTCATTTTTTAGATGGGTTTTTGCACTCTCTGTTTTGTTCATGCAACTATACATGACATGTAGGTTTTTCTACTTCTACAGATATATAGATATTTGTGCATATCATGCATTATTATAACATAAATTTTTATTTACTATGAGTTACAAGTTAAGTTGTGGATTGGATGATGAAAAATTAAGATAAAATAAAGAATCCCCCACACGTAAAGAAAAAAAACGGTGTTCGAGATGTTTGGAGTACGTTTACTTTTATATTATTAATATTTTTAAAATTATATCATTATATATTTGGAAACAACACTTGTCGTCATTCAAGTCCAATTATAGAGTTGGATGCGTTGAAATTTTTTATGATTAACGTCATACTCTATTCCTCCCTAAAATAAATTAGAGTATAGAAATTACTTCGGCATTTTTAATTGCCTCACTATTCGTACATTTATGAAATATTTATATATGAAATTAATTTTGATTCTCTTTTTGGCAAGACTTTCTTTCATTTACAATTTTAGTGTAAAAATTGAAAACTGGAAACTTACGTTGTAAAAAAAATCTAAATACAAAGTATATAAAAATTTAATTACTTCGAAAGGGCCCAAAATATTCTAAATGTATATCATTAACTTATATAATATCATTCGCTAGAAGTATAGTATCTTTGCAAAACGCTCGCACATCGAATGGGGCTTAACATTAGTATATTATAAACTTAACTGTGTCGCATTGTACAACAAAACTATAAGTCGTCTAGGCATCATGCGAGACTATTGGAAAGTAGGAAATAGAAGTGTACATTGTTACATAAAAATAAATATGAGTAATAGAAGGGATATCAAAATTACCTCGATAAACTTGAGAAATAATAAATTCAGCCACTGTTGGTCCTTAATTAAGTCACAATAACGATAGTAGTCCCGTGAGCAAAAACAACTACCAATTTAATCACATAGTATGATAAATTGTGTTAGGGATTATAATGCAACCAAATTATCAAATTTTAAGAAAAAAAAATCTACATGTGTATCTAATTCTAACACCACTAACAACAATGAGACCTACATGTGTATTCAATTGATTCTCTAGATAAGAAAAGAGAAGAAAAAAATTCTCCAAGTTGGCAATTAAAGGGGAGGCGATTGGATAAAACTCCCTGTGTGGGTTGAAAACGGGAGGGGTGGGATTTACGTTGAAGATGCGAGTTGAAGACGAGATGGTTATGGGGTTGTGGGATGAGAGTTCTCCATGATAATCGTAGAGGAGAGTTTGGAGGAAGTGGTTCTCCTGTAGTTTGAGATGGATTAGGATTCTATGACCAAAAAAATTTTGTCTCGCGTAATGTTGATTTTTCCCCTTATAATGGTCATAAATGATTAAATAAGTTTATTAATATTAATTTCATAAAAACTGTATTTAATATTACCATGTACATAATACTGTCATACAACATATATACATTATATAACAGTTGAAATATTATGGTCATAAAATATCATACTAATATGACCATAAAAAATATATCATCATATAAAATACAAAATTATTTGTCTAAATGAAAAAAGGTTCCTAATTATGAAACAATGCTATTTATTATGAAGGTTTAATGGAAACGGTCATAAAATTGAATTATAAAACCGTCATAAAAAGGTATTTTTCTTGTAGTGATCTCCCTATTTTTCAACATAGCTTGGCCATTATTTTGTGGATGGTATGTGGTGTAGACTTTGTGGGATATGTCATATAGAGACATCAAGGACGTGAAAATCTCATTACAAAAGTTAACACGTTGCTCACTAATGATAGCTTTTGGTGTGCTAAAATGAGCAATGATATGCTCTTTTATAAACTTTAACACCACTTTTGCGGTGTTCTTCCTTGTTGGTATAGACTCTACCCACTTGGACACATAGTCGACGACAGCTAATATGTACTTGAACTGGTTGGATTTAGGGAACAAACCCATGAAGTCTATGCCCCAACAATCAAAGACTTTGATTACAATGACGGGGATAGAGGCATCATGTTTCGTCTTATTACTTTCCCAAGTAATTGGCAACGAGTGTAAGTTGTACAGAACATTTATGCATCTTTGAAAAGGGGGGCAATAAATCAGCAGTGTAGAACTTTGAATGCGACCTTTTAGGAAGACAAATGTCCCTCCATGCTTTATTGTGGCAAAATGACAAAACACTAGGAATCTCATCATTGGGGAGATATTTTTGAATAATATGGTTTAGGCAATATTTCAACATATAAGGGTAATCAAAGAAGAATGACCAGGCCACTATAAAAAATATTTCCTTGTCCTTAGGCAAGAAATGCAGTGGCTATGCCCATGTGACAAGGAAATTGGGTATATCATCATACCATGGCAAGATAGAAATGTCCATGAGTTGTTCGTCAGGAAAACACTCTCAAATTGGGATTGGGTCGATGTGATTGTGATTAAACATTTTCAGGACAAGTGGTTCGTGTTGACATTCTCAACTACCTTTTTATCTTTTATTGAGAGGTTAAATTCCTAGAGGAGTAGCACCTAATGAATAAATCGACTCGTAGTATCCTTCTCTAGATAAGATATTTAAGAGAATCCTGATTGGTGAAATAAACAATGGGTGATCCCTTCAGGTAAGCCTGGAATTTATCTAATGCAAAAACTACAGATAACAACTCTTTCTTCATCATGGAGTAATCATTTGTGTACTATCGACCGTGTGACTAGCATAAGTGATTACATTGGGCTTATTATCTCTTATTTGACCTAGAACTATCCCTACGGCCTAGTAACTATCACCACACATCAACTCAAATGGAAGAGACCAATCGATTGATTTCATGATGGGGATTATGCCTAAGAGGGATTTTAACTTCTTAGACGATTCTTAGTAGACGTCTGTCCATAAAAATGGAGTATCTTTAGCTAAGATACCACACATTGGGTGTGCGATCGTGCTAAAGTTATGAATGAATCTTCAATAAAAACCGTCAAGCCCAAGAAACTACATCACATATTTGAGGATTCTCCCATGGGGAAGATTGGAAATAACATGAATTTTTACCTTGTCAATATGGATACCTTCATTAGAGATAATATGGTTTAGTATAATCCATTGTGTCACCATAAGGTGACACTTCTTTCAATTGAGAATCAGGTTCTTCTCAACACATCATTCTAGCACCCACTCGAAGTTTGTTAGACATGCTTCCTAAGAGTTACCAAACACGCAAAAGTCATCCATGAATACTTCAATAATGTCTTCCACCATATCACTAAAGATGCTCAGCATGCATCCCTGAAATCTCACTGGTGAGTTACAGAATCCAAATGATATTCTTTGAAAAGCAAAGGTGTTGTATGCGCAAGTGAAGTTAGTTTTTTCATGATACTCACGGTATACTACAATTTAATCGTACCTTGAATGCCCATCAAGAAAATTGTAAAACTTATGACTGGATACCCTTTCCAAGATTTGATCGAGGAAGGGTATGGGAAAATAATATTTCCCTATTATAATAGTAAATACATATACGGTATCTAATAGGAACACGGTACGGAATAAGGTCACCATTGGTGTTCTCTATTACTGTGATGCCAGACTTATTTAGCACCATTTAGGTTAAGCTCACAAATTTTCTATTGGATATAGTGTAGATTATCTCTACACCCAAAATCTTGATTACCTCTGTTATTACCACCTTACTCATATTTGGGTTTAGACATCTCTACATTTGACGTGTAGTTTTGGCATCTTCTTCTAGGTAAATTCTATGGGCGTAAATAAATGAACTAATGCCTTTTAAGTTAGCAATACACCACCTCATGGAATTCTTATGTCTTCTCAATAAGTTTAAAAGATTCATTTCCTGATAAGTGTCAAGATGGCAAAAATTATATTCAAAAATGTGTTTAAACTCCCTAAAAATGCATATTTGACCTCTTTCGATAATTGTTTGAGCTCAAGAGTTGGAACCGATATACTAAAGGGGAAAGGGAAAGTCTCCCATGGGGGTAATTTCTCAAAATGGTAGACCCATATTTACTCATTGATAACCACTTACTATCCTTAATAGTAAGGTTCACCTTTGTGTTGTTGATTCCTCTACCAATAACGTATCCCTTGCTTAGTTCGAGGACAAGAGAATTGTCCCTAATATCATCATTCAATAAATAGGCATTTGAAGTGAGTAATTCATTATCTTCAGTCTCATTATAACATAAATCACTATTCAAATAGTTAGAAATACATGCCTCCGAGTGATCTTTAAAATAAAATAGATCAAAGTATTCATGGACAATCGTATCTATATATGCAATTGTATCAGTTTCTTCCTCATCGGAGCAACTAGTTTTCTTTAGAAGACAGAAAACATTCAATTTGACGGTCATGTTACCAAAATATAATTTCATCATTCTTGCAATTGATATTGGCATTAATAGTAGCCAAGAATGGTCATCCAAATATTATCGAGACTTAAGAACTCCTTTTTTGATGAGTTATGAGTCTAAGATAGTGAAATCTATCGAGTAGTAGAATAAATAACATCTTCTACAATTCCATGAGGTATCCGTATGGATCGTTCGGTGAGTTGTAGAGTGACTTTCATCTTTTTGATAAGCCCTATTTCGACTCCATATATACAAAATATGGAAGAAGACTGACACTAGTGCCTATGTCAAGGAGAGCACGATGAATCTTTCAGTCTTCAACTATGCACGCAATTGTGGGACATCGGGGATCTTTAAACTTTGTAGAAAGTTTGTTAGTGATTATAGAGATTTATTTTTCCTCCATATATGCCTTCTTTTGCAAATTTTCTTTTGATATATTGTGCACAAGTTTTTAAGGAATTTATCATTTTGGGGTACGTGTTTAATTGCCTCAAGAAATGGAACATTCATGTTCACTTGTTTAAATAGTTTTAAGAAACCTTCATCGACGAATTTGTACGCCTTATGCTTCAGTCTCTGAGGAAAATATGCATGTTTTGGATTTATAGGGTTGGAAGAACAAGTAGAATCTTCTCCCTCAATTGGGATATCATTTTCTAACTCTCGTGGTTTATGAGGCACTACCTACATTGGGCCAATGGATTTTCCAAGGAGTGTTTCGAAATAACTTATTCTAGAGGCGGTCATAGGATATAATTGTTGATGTGTTTTCCACTTCATAGGGTAGTGATTCCCTTTTCATGCTCAATATGGGTCTCATTCGGGTTTGACCCCTTAATTTCCATTTGTCCCTTTGGATTATGGTGGGTTTGATTGGGGAGACAAGATTTGTTCCCTCCTTGCTGACTTTATACCTATTGTGATAAAGATGCTTGTATCACTTATACGGCCTGTTCAATTTACAACATTTATGATGATTGGGTAAGAACAGAATATTCCAGTTGGTTCAGTCCTTAGTTCACAACTTAAGGCTCTTTAGTGGGTTTTATGGAGTGGAATGTAAGGTACGTGAGATGTATTTGTATGAGGTGGATGTTGGTATGGTGTATGGGGTTAATATTAGGGTTGAGGTTGGTATTGGGGTTGAAATTTTGGAGGTGGTGGATTGGTGGGTTGGGTGCTCATCCCTAGAAATCTCACATTCTAAGTTTTCCTCCATGAAAACAGAGGATTTGACACTCTATCATTTGGAGTATAAGGGGGATTATTGTTGTCACCATAAGGTTATTAAGGTATGTATTTCGATATGCCCCCATGGCGTTGGGTTTCCCGATATTGACCCCCTTAATATCATAAGTGAAGGGAACTTCTTGGTAGGGTTTCCAACTATGTCACAAATATCTCAAGCTTCTTTTACGACAGGGGCCTTTGTTTCTTCCCCCTGGATCAATTTTATTGCCTCAATTTCACGATATAGTAGCGCATACTTTTTATGTATGTTGTCTCCTTCTACCTTGGTGAGGTATACCATTTTTTATTGCCCAGAGGCAGCAACGATTGATTTTTTAGTGCAATTATATGGGTTGGAAACATCCCAACCTCGAGAGGTTTTAGCCACAAACTCAAGATGAGCTTCGACTTGATCCTCACTTAGGGTTAAAAAAAACTACCTTCACACATTGTCTTAACCCATTGTTTTATCATTGGGTTGAAAGCAACATGAAAAATAGACATTTTCTCATTCATATCCATGGTGCGAACATTGGCAATAGAGTTTTGAAATGTTTCCAACATTCCTCGAATGTTTTACCGTTCGTTTGCGTAAAATTATGGATTTCTTTCATTAAAGATTTCGTCCTATGAATAGGAAATAATTCTTTAAGGGATAAATCTTGAAATTCATGACACATGCCAATTGAATTTGGAGGCAATGTTTTCATTCTTTAGCCTTATCCTTCACGGAGATAGAGAATAGTTTTAGTCATATATGTTCGGTATAACGATTCCGATCGGGGAAAGTGTTATACACCTCCTCAAAATCACTTATATGACGATAAGGATTTTTATTTTCCATTTCGTGAAAAGTCGACAGAATGCTAATCATTCCCTTACATAAATGGAATGTCTCAGCATTATAAGGGTCATTAATACATCCTGGGGTCGTAATCATCTCCGTGCGGAGATAATATCCTAAAGTTTGAGGTGCATTCACACTTCAATTACCGTGGAAATTGGCCATCAGGGTGTATTGGGGTGGTAAATGGGGTGGTGTATATGAGGATTGGATGGAAGATAGTGCGAATGATGGTTCGGACAATGATGTTTGTGATGGGTATGTGGTGATGGTGAGTGTTAGTTTGGATGATGATAATGGTCACCAAAATTTGGAATGACTAGTACTGGTTGAGGTGAGGTCTAAATAGACAAATTGTTCTTCAAAATTTAAGCTTAATTTTTTGTTCATTGGACAATTAACTTAGTTTGTATTTCTTCAACAATCATAACATTTGAATAACAACTAAAGAGTTATTAAATTACAAACTAAATTGGTTTTAATTATGCTTTATTTTTTAATCCTTGGCAACGGCTCCATTTTGATAGTCGTTTTCATGGTTTTGTAAAATATGCAATGATCACTTTCTGACCGAATTTATGGTGAAAAATATTATCATCGAGTCATTTTGCGAAATCACTTTATCAATTTCCACAACTTAATGATTAACGAGTATAGTGATAAGTTGGATATCATATCCACAGAGATTGAATTTTAGAGGACGTAATTAATACTAATTGAGTTTGTAAGAAAATTGTTAAACGAAATAAAAAAATATTATTTGTTGTGGTTTTCGATTAATTCTAGAAAAGTGGCCAAAAGTTGGATTTTGGAAGTTTTGCTAAAATATTAACAAAGTTAAAATGGTAGTTTTGTATTTTTGAGAAAAACAAAGGTTGTGGAATATAACCCCCCCCCCCCCCCCCCCCCCCCACACACACACACTCACACACACTTTGAATTGCAATTGTTATAAACTCAATTAGTTTTAAAATTCAATTATGAAATTTGAAGTTTTATGAAGTGAAAGATCAAATATGCAAGACAATTCATTACATAGAGAATGAAAACTTTACTAAACTTCATAAAAATAAGTACGAAAGTATGTTGAAATACATAAACAAATCTTCAGCAATAACTAATATGTGATACTAATTATGAAATCACCTAGTATTTATTTCAACTTAATTTCTATGATTTTATTCTTAAAAAATAACTTCATTTATAATAATATACAAATTCTAGGTGGGTTCATAAATCGCTACCGTTAAAAACTTGGCTACTCATAACTAACATGATGATAATAGCGATTGGAATACAAAAAGAATTCATGCTTGTAAAAATTATTGAAACTGTATTTAAGGCTTACTTGAACGGACGATAATTATGTGAAAGAATAAGATAAAATAAATGGTTCAAATCTTACGGAATCTTTGATTCATAATCACATAGTTCCGAATGAAGTAAATTACAAAGAATAGGACCGAAATCCTTATTTTTTAATTTCTTAGTCTTAAACCCCGTGAATTACACACAAACGAATCCGAAAATCTTGAATAATAACAAACACGGGACTGAATTTCTTCTATTACAATCTAAGGAATTTAATTACAACCAATCAAAATTATATTGATATTTTGGACTATAATTTGGGTACTACTATTCAGCAAATTATGGATGCTCAAAACAATAAAACCAAAAGCCCCTTTTACAGGATAAGAAATTTAGTTTAGGGGTTAAATGGTATTTCAATAATTTTATTAAATACTAAAAAGTGGTTGTATTTAATTTTATTAAATACTAAAAAGTTCGCATTCTAATGCATCGGTCCTTTTTCGTGACTCTAGATCGGAGAGGCTAGTGTTATTTAACCTCGCCTCATCACTATAAGAGAATACACAATGTTTCTATGGCTACGTGATGGAGGGAGTCCGAGGGACAAGTTAACATTCCAATTATTAGAATTATTTGGTGTGATTATTAACTAAACTCGACTTACGACGAGAATCCTTAGTGTGTATTAGGTCGATGAACAAGTAGATTTTGTGTATAGATCGCGAGGATGCTATAGGAGAGATATTCTTAGATTTTTTAAGAGGGGTATAAGGAATTCGAATTTCTAAGATGAAATTCCTTGTTTTAGGGTTTTAATGTGCAATTCAATTAGTTAAATTGTGAAATTTTAATTATCTGTAATGACTTGTGACGTCACTAGTCATAATTATTATATTTCATATAGGTTATGTGTGTGTATTTTTATTCGAAATTAAAATTAGACTTAATACACGGTACTAAATTAATAATTATTTAATCATTGACTTTGGACTCGTACCATGTAGAAGATTAAGATGTTTTGTATAATTGTTTGGATTGACTTTGGGGACATATAGAATGTCAGGTTATGACTTACAATGTTGGGTTTTAAGCCTATGGGTTGGTATATGACTTGGGCTAGGTTTTTTGCATCTTTTAGAGTTGTAATTTGGATCATTTGGTTGGAGTTTCGATTAGGCCTAAGCCAAATTTCATGGATGCTAAGTTATTAGAGTGGTTAGGCTTAACCTAAACACATATTATACCTTTAGAGATAAGGAGATAACTTGGGGAAGAAGAATTAGGGTATTGATCTTAGAATTCACCTTTTGGATTTGATGCAAGTTTACTTTGTGTATGAATATCATTATTTTTAATGTAAGAATATAATTATATACGGGAATCCAAAGATAATTACAAAGAAATCTGATTTTACTAATTAAATTACAAGTTTCAAAAAATATATAATTGATTAAGTTATATTACTATTCATGTTCATAGTGTAATATGAAATTGATATGAATCCTTATGAAATTGAAGCAGAATTGATGTTAATTATTATAACTATATTATGTTATATCATTTGATCAAAATCCCTTAATTTGAGTCAAATTGATCAAATATGAAATTATAGGGATCTTGAAAAATATGGGAATGTATACCATTATATCTTGTTGGAATCATGTGAAAACCTTATATATAGGTCAGGAGTGATGTTAAAACACTTATACATTAATATAGTTGGGTTTTGTGATGATTTGGGATCTTGTACGTTCGTTAATGGAGGATTTTGAGGTCAAAACTCATAAGTAGAGGAAGGAGTTTTTGTATAGGTACAATCGATCGATCGGCCCTACGAATTGATCGATCAATGATACGGGATTATGAAAAATTGAATTACGAATGTGTGGGCTCTGGTTTCATATTTTTGGATTTTTATGAAATTTTTTAGGAATATTTTACTAAAAGGGATCAAGGTTGAGATTTAGGTTGGAGTGTAATGCCTAATTAAATAAGACTTATAAATTAAATAATGGTGAATTAAGACTTAATAACCCGGTGATTATGATTACTATTCTTGAGTATTATGTACTTGCATATTCAAGAATCGAATCGATTTTAATTTTGTTTTTATAATTTTAGAAATTTAGATTGGATAGTCGTCAATTTACTAAGAGTTTTGACTCAGTTAATCTTGATAATAGTCTTAATTAGTAAAAGTTAATGAAGATAATACATTTGATTTAAGACTATTAATCTAAATATGTTTTGACTCGGTTAATATGGAGAATAATCTAAATTAATAGAGGTTAATTAAGTTAATACATTTGATTTAAGACTTGTAATTGAAATATGTCTTGACTTAATTAATATGTAGAATACTCCTAATTAATAGATGTTAATTAAGTTAATACTTTTGGATGACAGACTTATAATCCTTATGTGTAGTAGATTTACTTTCTTTATGTATTATGTGCGACGTATCGGGCATGTGTACTCGTAGTATACGTACTAGAGGGGAAATTCGTATGGGGCACGAGTGATAATGATTACATTGGTACCTTAATGAGAAATACGGGTTTACCTTGATTGAGTGACGATGATTACATGAGTACCGAGATGCTATGAGACGAGTTTACCTTGGTTGTCATTACTCCAGACACTATGCATTGAAATTCCCATTGTATCTATAGTAAGATGCTCAGGTTTATCCTTTCGTGTAGCTTTGGGTATAGGGTTATCTAACTAGTCTAAAGGCATAGTGATTATCCCTTCTAAGGTGATTTGATGGTTATAGGTGTGGGAAAACCTATATCTATGCCTAGTACTTGCGAGCGATCTACGAAAGCGGTAGGATAGGCCTTTGTTATGTGAAGGATTGAGAAGGGCCCTTGTATAATGTAGGAGTGTTGGATCGTGCTTATATTATATGGATGTATGTAGCGAATAATTCTGTTGAGATGTATCAGATGATTAAGTAGTGAATACTTCTATTGATATATTATGAAATTGAGATGTATAATATCATTAAGTACAGAATACTTCTATTGAGATATTATACAATTGATATGTATAAGATGATTAAAATCAGAAATGGTAAGTGTAAGACCATTAAGATTAATAAGACTTAATCATTTGGAAATATGGACTCGGGATTAGATGCATGTGATATGTAGGGTTCCGTTAGGTTGAGATATCTTAAAAGAAACTAAAATATGAAAAGAAGATGTGTATTTTATTATAACCCAAACTTAGTTATATTCTTATACTTCGGATACTTGTTGTTTAAGTTAGTGTTGACTTCACTTTTCAGAACATGGAAAGTTGGGTCACCCCGCCCTCAGATCATTTCAATAGCTTGGTTTATATTGATATTGTTGTAGTTACGCAGTGGTACTAGTACTGTTGGTTGGTTTGGTATCACAGTTGTGTGGTTGACCTATGGTATGCTTCAGTTATTTATTTTATGAATTTTGTTTTAATTACATTCATGATTATAACGATATTCAGTTATTTAATTCACGTTAGTTTGTATTAGACCTAATCAATATATTTAAGAATTTTATAGGGTTTCACATTGTATCCTTTTGTGGGGTAATTTAAGATCAATAATTTTTTTGTCGCCCTTAGATAGATGAAGAAACTAGATTTCTCTACTTCCCATTATGAGTAAACCACGTGACCAGTTCAGATTGATACTATAAAGATCAAATCCCACCCATAATAGCAGGCTTATAGATCAATGGAAAAGAATCATTAAAGAACCGTTGATGCCTGAAATGATAATCAAAGAAAGTAAGATTCTATAACAATTGAAGAAGACTCAAATCAATATCACCTTGTGGGGACTTTTCACATCCCCTCAACTTCATAGGAATTCCCTCATCATGTTTCTCACACAAGCTACATTTCCTCATATTTCCTCCCCTAAGTAGTCCATTCATATAGTCGGAACTCTAACTGCCAAAAGTTTCCTCTCTTTTGATGATGAGGAAATCATTAAGTTTGGTATTGATCATAAATACGTTATCCACATATTTTTCAAGGTTATATGGAAAATGGTCCCATTGGTACTTGTTTATAATGGTTTCCCTTGAATGTATACCCGCTCTAAATGCTATGATTCTTGGGGATACAATTTGGTGATCTTACTCCTACATTTGTTGTCATGCGTGCTTATGGCAACGCCCTCCAAGAGGTTATGGGTTCAATTCTCCTCACATTAGGGATTGACCCAATTTCCCCTCAAGTTTAATTCTATGTGATTGACATCCCAAAATATTTCAATCTTCTCCTCGATCTACCGTGTCTTCATAGTAGCATAGGAGTTGTTTCTTATCTTCATCTAAAATTAAATTTCTTTGCAAATTATAAGCTCATTACTATCAAAAGAGATTACGACAATTTAGATGGTCTCGACACTAGCAACCCGATTTTGGAAATCGGCATAGCAATAATGACATGTTCCTTTCTAGTTTCAAGGTTTATCCACTCCCTATCTCAGGCAGAGATGATTTTATAGATATTTTGATTCCTAAACACGGACCACGCATGAATGTTAACATAATATAAATGTTCAAGAACATGTACTTTTTTCCTATAATGGGGTTAAGCTGTAGAAAATAGGGGATCCTCGATCCAGTTGTCCTAAAAATAGGTAATCCACTACACGGCCTATGGTATCAACTGCCCTCAACTAAACTTATGGCTCTCTGCTAATCGTACAGAAAAAGGGATTTAAAGAGAAAGGAATTCATTTCTTGAGATTCTCTTAATTTCCACTTCATCACAGGGGGAAGATTCCCTTATTGTGACTTTCCTAAACCATGGTATGATGTGGATGAAAAAAATATGAAACTATGTTTTGAAATATTCTTCTTAAACATGATCACCTGGACCGAAGGATCCAAGCATGACGTGAAGTCCCTGATCATCAAGTCATTTGATTCAAGTTCCTTTATTACTAAAATCATCGAAAGCACTAATAACAATGAATCTTTCGGCCTCACTAAACTAGGATTATACATCTACATGATTTGTACCGAATCTGAGTCGTCTAACCCTAATAAGAAGATATCGCATGTTGTCAAACCTCTCCTCAATTAGTGGAGCATCTCATCCAATCTGACTCGGGAAACTAAGGATCCTTCTATTTATCACTTTGAAGTTGACCTTGTTTCTACTTTTGTTGTTTATGATGGCAATGTAAATGTGGCCTCCTTGGAAGAATTTTAGGTTACAAAATATTAACAAACTAAGCACACAACAAGATGTATACTACGTCACGAATTTATACCAGCTCTGTTAGGCAAATCTGACTTCTCCGAAGGTTCTAAAGTTGTCCTTATTGTTGTGCAGCTTTGCACCTCTTCTCCTTTTAGCTTTACGTTGACTCAAAAGTTGATATCTATCAACCAAACACACTGTTTAAGTGTCGGTGTGTGAAAATGTAGTGAGTGTTATGCCTAACACTTACATGACTCACACACGATTATACAAGCCAATATCCTACAAATTACAAGTATATCAAAGAATGATATGTAAGAGTTTTACACTACTAATTTTAGATTTTCCTTTTGAAAACACAAATTTTAGATATGAGATTTTCAAGAACCTTTTAAAACTAAGATTCGTTATTTATATACAAGTTTTTCAAACTAAAAAACTTAGATCTGTATAGTAAAACCTTTTAAATTTGTTTTGTAAAAATAGAAATACGAGATTTGTTGGATATGTTTGATGAAAACATTTAAGCATAAAAACTCCAATAAAATAAGATGATTTCTATCTAAAGAAATCAAGCCTAACATCTATTGTGACTGTTTCACTTAGAAATCAGATCTCAAGTTTCAAAAATAAGAAACGAGTTCTGAATTTAGAGTGATCGTCTTAAGAGGAGGGATATCAACCAAAGAGGAGTTGATACTACGAACCAAAAATCAACCAACCCTAAACTCTTGCTCTTAAATATTCTAAACTAATTTTGAAAGAGTTTTGTTTGATTTTTCCTTTTTTCTCTCGATTTCTTTTTCTATCCTTTCTCTCTTTCTCTCTCTCTCTTTTTTCCTCAGACCCTTAGGTTTTCAAAAACTTCAAATGGATGGGACGATAGGTTCAATTTATATTAGACGATGGAAGGATCTAGAAACCATCCATCAATCAATGGCTAGGATTAATTCAACAGACTAAATTATCAAATCAAGGGTCCTCAATGCACCACGATTACATGTATGCTGATTGATCGAAAACGAAGCCATAAGGATCTCTCAAAACACATGCAGACCATAGATAAAAACTAATCCAACAATTGTAAATGGGTCTCAGGTTTTAGTGTATGAACAAACACAAATCTAGTCGTTGTTAGTGCAACACATATGTGGCTTAGATTGAATCTCAGATGCGTGTTTTAGAACTTAATTTAATCCCAGTTTGTATCACAATATTCTTCACCGTTTTTGGATCCTACCCAATCTAAGTTTTATGAAGGTTTTTAAATGTTTAAAAAATTCCTAAAAATTATAGAAAATATTTTTTATCAATATTAACACACACTACTTATAAATGACATGAAGTATGCACTATACAGCCCTATAGTGTGCACTGTGTTAGTATACTACTTTTAGAAGCATCTTGAGGTTGATGTAGTCTCTAAGGCTTTTTGGTAAAGATAGGATGACTCAAATTTTTCTTATATTTCCAAACTAGATGAGAGCCAATATAATACAGACTCAAGTCAGTCAAAGATATAGGGTGCTTCAATCTATCCCTTTATAAATATGAGACAAAATCTCCCTTGAGTCATCTAGGGCTCGTAGGGATACAAAAAAAATAAGAAAACCTTATTCCTATAAAAATTTCTATCTACCCCATATCCTAGAAATGAAAAAGTACATAACTCAACTAAATACAGACCAATACCCTAACAATATTCTGATGTAAATAAAGGTACTAATTCCTAAAAATAAGACAGCTAAGATCAAGCATTTTAGTTGAAGTGTACAAAAAAATCCAAAATGAACTCAAATTTCTCCCCCATTTTGTCTCAAATGGACAAAGGGTGAAATGATCACAAATAAGCAGAGATAAGAAAATAAATATGTATCCATCAATGCATTAATCATCACGGGTCAAAATATGGATCTCCTACATAAAATAGATATAGGAGGCATCTTTTTTCATTCTTCAAATGACCATGCCCTATACCCTCAAAGATCAATTATAAGCCTGAGTATGACCAGAGGATATATTATAAAATGATAGATAATTATTCAAGAACTAGCACGACAATAAATTTTCTTAGAGATTCAAACCTTAAATTATCTAGAGGCCTTGTGAACAAATATGCTAATTGAAGTTCTGTGGGGAAATAATTTATTTCCAATTCCTTTATTTCTACTAATTCACATATAAAGTGATGTCGTATTTGATGTGTTTTGTGCATGAGTGTTAAACATGATTTTTGGAAATGTTAATCGCATTTTGGTTATCACAATAGAGATGTTACTTATCTTCTATTATGTCATAATCGTTTAACATCTTCTTTATCCACAGTAATTGAGCAAAGCATCTCCCTATGGCTATATATTCAGATTCTGCGGTGGAAAAAGATGTACAGTTATGTTTCTTACTAGACCACCCTACCAGATTATTTCCTATATAATGACAAGCACATGGCGTGCTTTTACTGTCATCGGAATAACCATCCCAATCTGTGTCTATATAGCCTACAATAGTACTAGGTGTGTCCTTTTTATACCATATTCCTAAGTCTAAAGTACCTTTAACATATTTAATAATACGTTTGACATATTGAAGATGACTTTCCTTAGGATTGCTTTGATAGCGTGCACAAACACAAACTATATACATAATGTTTGAACGCGAGGTCATAAGGTATAACAGGCTAATGATAATGCTTCTGAAAAGGGTAGGGTCTATGGGTGTCCCATGTTCATCTTTAGAGAGTTTAATAGATATACTCATGGGTGGCCTAACGTCTTTGGCATTCTATAACTCAAATTTCTTTACTAACTCTAAAGAGTATTTTGATTGCGATATAAATAATCCATCAGACTTTATGTGACTATAAGTCCTAAAAAGTATTGAAGTTCTCCCATTAAGGACATTTAGAACTCCCCATGCATAATATCTGGAAATATTTTAACTTCATATGGGGAGTTAGAGCCAAAAATAATATCGTTTACATAAACTTGGGTGATTAGAAAATGTTTGTCAAAAATTGCGTTTGATCGTTCCCACCACGTCGAAACCCTTTATCAAGGAGAAAGGTTGACAGGCGTTCATACCAAGACCCAGGGGCTTGTTTCAGACCATATAAAGCTTTCTTTATAAGATAGATGTGGTTTGGATAATGTGGATCAATGAACCCTTTAAGTTGTTCTACATATGTCTCCTCAGTTAGTATACCGTTAAGGAAGGCGGACTTTACATCCATTTGGTAAAGAATAAATTTTAAGTAACAGGCTATTGCTAAGAAAAGATGGATAGATTCGATACGAGTTAAGGGGGAAAATGTTTCTTTGAAGTATATTCCTTCTATTTGATAATATCCCTAGGCCACAAGTCTGGCCTTATTTCTTACTATCATTCATGTTTCGTCAGTTTTATTTTTAAAGATCCATCTAGTGCCAATAACCCGTTTATTTTGTGGTGTAGGAATAAGATACCAGACGTCACGTGTTTTAAATTGAATGAGTTATTATTTCATAGCATCTATCCAAAAAGAGTCATTTAATACTTCATTCACATTCTTTGGTTACACAAAAGAAAAAAAGCATGCGAAGTGAGCTGTAGTACGTAACTATGATCTTGTTCTAATCGGCTCTTTAGGGTTACTGAACATCATTATCTAAGGGATGATCCACAGAAACTCAGTTGAGCACTTTAGGATTCTCAGTTGGTAAGGAATCCACTATTTCAAGAGAGTTAAGGTTAAAACTATTTTCGGACTCATCCATTATAGTGGGTTATAAATTCTTTTTCTCAACATTGGTGTCACTCACTATTACATTGATAGACTCCATCATGTCTTTAGTACAAAGATTATAGATACGGTAAACTCTACCATTAGTGGAATATCCTAAAAAAATGGCTTTAACACCTTGGGTTTCACATTTAGACAGATGTTCTCTGCCTTTGCATGCGTAGCAAACACTGCCAAAGGTTCTAAAGTATTTTAGGCTAGGCTTTTTCCCATACCAAAGTTCGTAAGGAGTCTGTTTGGTATTCTTACTAAGGTAGACTCTATTTATAATATGGCATGCAGTCCTAACAGCTTGAACCCAAAAATACTTGGGGAGGTTCTTGGCATGAATCATTACCCTTGCCATTTCCTGAATGGTACGATTCTTACACTCAGCTATCCCATTTTGTTAAGGTGTCTTAGGGGCACTAAATTCGTGTTGGTATCCATTACCCTCGCAATACTCGGATATACCTAGATCTTTAAACACACATCCTCGATTGCTAGGGACTTCGTTCACTTGGGTGTCCTTTTCATTTTTTAGACGTAACCAAATTTTCAAAAAAAATCGAAAAGTATCAGATTTTTATTTAAGGAAGGCTACCAAAGTAAATCGAGTGAAATCATCATCCATAACTAATATATAACTATTCCCATATAGACTCACAGTTTTAGAAGGACCCATAAGGTCCATTTGGATAAGCTCTCGAGGTAAGAGTATCTTTCACCTTTTTATTAGCGGATTTAACTATCTTCCCTTCTTGGTAAGGCCCACAAATAATATTAGAAATAGGCTACATTTTGGGAATACCTATAACTATTTCTTGAGTGAACAATTTTCCAAGATTATCATAGTTTAAGTGACCCAGTCTATTGTGCCTGATTTCATTATCATCCATTCTTGCGATATTAAAAGTCTCGGTACCAGGATTAACTGTATAACAATTATCTGAAGTACGAAGACCAGTAATAATACATTCTCCATTCTCATTGAGTATTTTTCAATTTGTTTTTGAGAATGTGATAGTATGATTAGAATCACAAAACTGTGATATACTTAGTAAATTAGCTTTCAGACCTTTTACTAAAAGAACGTCATTGAGAACAGGTAATATTTTTTATTGAAGTGTCCATTTTGCCTATGATCTGGGTTGATACTCCATCTCCAAACAAACTTTTCCTCCAGTCAGTTATGTTAGTTAGTTTAGTATCATCCCCGTTCATATGTTTGGAGAAGCCCGAGTCTAAATACCATCCAGATGAAGTCTGTTCATCTTTTAAAGTGCTAATAGCAATATTACACTTCAATTGGGGTATTAGATCATCTTTCCTAACCCAAATTTCTCCGGTTTTAAAATATTTGCACGACTTAGCTCGAATATTATAAAATTTGCGAGCATTAGATTTTTCTTCAAAAGTTTTGCGCACCTCTTTTTGAAGTTTGTCAAATCTTTGAGCATTTGGTTTAGTCATGAATCTAGGATTCTTTCTCTTGGACTTTCTTTTAGTATTAGATCATTTCTTCCTATTACGAAAGTTAGAGTTCTTATCAGGTTGCCTAGGAAGGACATAGTTGTTTCTGTTCTGCCTAAAGTGTGACACCCCGCCTAATTAAACCTTGGGTGATCAAGCTTTAATTTAATTTAAAACGGGTTTCTTAAATGGTTCATTCTTAGCATCACTGTTGAAAACCTTTTTATTACTAACCACCTAAGTGAAATTAAGATAGTGCCAAATTTTATCTTTATTAAACAGATACAACTCAAGCGGAACAATATAAATTAATCAGTGTTAAAACCAACCATCATAAATAACTGAATAAAATAATGTCTTGCCAAAAACTACGGCTGAAATAAAACCAACTCAAAATCCAACACAATAGAATAACTGAAAATATAATGAGTGGACAACATGTCCCAAAATAAGAGTGATAAAACTGAGATCCTACACTAGATCCGGAAGGATAAAGGAAACGTCTAATCAATGCCCTGCAACACCTATCTATGTTGCAGCTCCGAAATCCCTAGAATGAAGTCTCGCTTGGCGTCCCTTTGGCTGGACACCTAAAAGTTTTTTAAAATATTTCATAGCAAGTGTTAGTACACAAAACGTTTTGAAAATATTAAGCAAGTAATTTATCGCAATAAAAAATCAGTTATTGATTACACATGTTAGGATCACGCACACTCTCTTGAGTTTACTCACCTCTCACCTATCGTGCACACTAATGTTCCTACCTAGTCTCGCTACCCATTTTAACTAGGTCTCCATCATCTACACACCTCAAACAATTTATATCATCAGTACCGCCCCTACAGTACGCTACATGCTACCCTTCATTTACATTAAGTCATTAGTTAAGTTTCACTTTAACTTTCCCATACCTCTCATACAGTATGTGTCCGAACGTCTAGTAATTATCATTACTCTTACTTTATTATTAATACTTTAAAATTAAGTTCTCATACTTAATCAATTCTTAGGTGCATATTACCTACCTTCTCTACTAATCACTCTCAAGTAGATTTTATCTCTATTCTAGCTGCACACTTTTATGTTCCAGCCACTCTTACCCATAAGTAGTTTATACAATTTTAGTTATGCACTAATAATTTTCACTACTATCACACCTGAGTATATTGAAAACAATATTTAGGTATACCCCACCTAATATTACTACTATCATAAATAAGTAGATTATTCAGACGGTATATCTTCCAAGCACACATATACCCAAAATAGCACATCCTATTATCGGTCCTATTTCACACATTAAGGACAAATGGTTCGGAATGTCTCCTCGAACGTTGCTTAGAATGTCTCCTCGGGTATTGTTCAGAATGTCTCCTCAAACATGGTTTGGAATGTCCCCTCGAACCTGGATCGGAATATCTCATCGAGCATAATTCGGAATGTCTCATCGAACTTACTAATCCTATCACAAGGAAACACAAAATAGGCATTCACAACCAAAGTAATCCTATAAAATAGTAGGTATTCACACAACCCAAATATTCCCATGAGTACGTAGTAGTTTTCTCTCGTATACTTACCGTACTTATTATTTAACGATTTATCTCACTATCGTACATATTAGAGTATTAGCACAACTCTAAGATCTCTTGATACCTCTTTATTTATAACAGTTATTAAATTATCTCTAACCTACTGATATACACCTTAGATTAACGTCGACTCTCCCCGTAACTCAATTCTCACATTTATGAAGCGCAACTTGATTGATTTATCCCCGTCGGTCCATATTCCAAGCCTTACACTCAACGGCTATAACGGACCTCAGTTATACTCCCTACTTGTCTTTATCAAGTCCCTAATAGGTATAATAACATCTTTAAAATTTTCCCTCATCGTTGGAATTCAAAGAAAACTTAATCAATAAAAATAGCCCAAAATCAGCTATGATCCATCGATCGACCAAAGGCTTCGATCGATCGGCACCATCGATCGATCGACATTCTTAAGTCGATCGATCGATCGAACAGGTGCAGGTCGTCTTCTTCCTTATTTCACCGTGTCTGTCTGATCCAACACTCCATAACACCTTATGAAAGTTCTTCCCAACATCACCCATCATATTATTCTCAACGTAAATATATCATCAAATCCTCATTAAATCCATCCAAGAACTATCCCAATATAACTTTTCTCAAAACTCTAGATAATTTAGTTATTCATGATTATACATCATAAACCCAGATTTAGATTCGTAATTTCCAATGTAAACTCATTTGTTATTAGTCCTCTATAAATGTAAATGCCAGCTACATGCAATCCTACTCCAATATGTAATCAATCCATTCTTTTTCTCCAAGAACTTTCAATAAAACAATTTATTTAAAAAGCCCTACACATGGGTATTTTAACTTCATAAATTTGCAATAAACAACTTGCCTCATGTCCAATAGGTCTGATTTCGTGATTATTGTCGGTGATTGATGATCTTTCTCCTTCAATCTTTCTTCCCATTGAGTTTGTGGTGAAAGTCTCCTTTGAATCCTTCCCATTTCTTCCCTTTTTCCCTGGGAATTGTTTATCTCTTCTCTCTAGTGGCTATGGTGTGTTTTCTTCTCTCTAACCCTAGCCTCCAACTCTTATAATCTAACTTAGAGTTATAAAATTCGTGGGTCTCCTCACCCTAAAATGTAAAAAGGTCGGAATGCCCTCGTATGGGGCCGGTTTTGACCAAAAATGTCCCAGCATTCGACTAGTACCCCCGGGTATACTCTTTTCCCTAATTCGACCCTTTCGGAATCATCTGTGACCTATAAATTATCATTCGAGTCACTAAAAAAAGCATTTCATTCCCATCTTGATTTACGACACTCGTACGGTTAAACCTTAAACCAAATTAATTAAATTTAAATCATCGAATTGAATCATTTCTAAATC
Source organism: Sambucus nigra (assembly GCA_949130495.1). Classification (NCBI taxonomy): domain Eukaryota; kingdom Viridiplantae; phylum Streptophyta; class Magnoliopsida; order Dipsacales; family Adoxaceae; genus Sambucus; species Sambucus nigra. Next base: position 298,580,794 of record OX422207.1, on the reverse strand, counting down.
TCCAATATTAATTAACTTTCTATATTCTCCAAAAGTACGGGGTGTTACATACTTCTCCCCTTACAAAGGAATTTCGTCCTCGAAATTCGGATGAAGTTCTCACTCCAATCTCTCTACCTTTCCTTAACCCTTTACTCTTAAGGCCATTAAGTATTTATTTCTATCCTCCTTAATCGCGGATAATATTACAATTATTTAACTACCTAGGGCACCCATACACCCTATACCCGTGCTTAACTGCACGAAAATCACCCGACTATACTAGCCGTGAACAGTAAGATAACTTCCAACCAGTAGTCATATCACATATATAAATAATAACCGAGTTACCCAACCTATGTACTAACGACTAAACGTCTACCCACTTCCAACGTTGCGCTAAGTTTCATACGTGGGATGTCTCGCAAAGAGAAATTCAAATAAGGAACCCTCCATTATACTAATACCTAACATTGTCGATCGTTGGGATATGTTAGACCCTCAATTCATAGTACTTACCCCCAAATACCTGTCTCTTAACACAAAAGCACACAATACCACTCTCACATTACAAGAGACAACATAAAATACCGCGCCCTTACTATCATTAGTCCTTGCATAAAATAACCCCGACCTATCTCTCCCCGCTCGAAAATAACCCTGACTGCCCTGAATCACCTCAGTAGACATCCCTACTTCACGGGATAAAATATAAATATATAATCACATATTCGTATTAGTCTATTACACCACACATAATAACATGTATACACACATACCTAGGTCAAAATCTCTTTCGGATGTTACCTATCAAAATACATCTTATGCTGGAACAGCGGACCCGAAATCTTGCTATAACTACCACTATAGTCTAAACCATTGCTAACCGGTCCAAAACTCAGTGAGTAGTCTACTCAATTCTCATAATTCTCGAAGGTAGTAGACTACCATGTCATGCAACTACCCTTGGTGTACGCCTCAATTATCTCTCATACGACACAAAAGTTTCGCTACCCTCCGGTAACTAATTGTGTACGTACCCAGTAAGGTTACTATTGCTACCACACTCACTAATCCTGACTCTCTCATTAGTTGGAGTATTAACAGTCTCATTTACAAAGTATCCAAATCACTTTAAAACTTTCCGTACTCATATGGATAACATAAAATAAATTACTCCACGTTCTAGTCTATCATCCTGACGCAAGATTTAATCTCCCAAATATAGTATCGACTCCTCTTCAAATCGAATACCTCAATGTGCCACAATTCACTAGTGACTCCTCACACATAAGGGGAATGTCGGGCATCTCTAATATGCCAACGGATCGAGCAAAACTATCCTTAATAAACAATTTGAAGGCCCAGTATCAAATAAAATCTAACTCTTAAGAGAGTAAATAGAAAACGTACCCTCTATCGTGGGCGGTGCCTGTGGAGCTAGAGGCATCGATACGTCCCGAAAGTTATACACACTCCCATGGTGCATCTGGCCCTGCTGATATGGGGCTGGTGCTGGTACTGGAGCTATCAAAGCCCGATGTTACTGTTGGGCATTCTACTTCTGAACCCCGTCCTTCTGTGGACATTATCTCTGTCTGTGACCCTACTAGCCACATATAAAACACTATCCCATAAATGATCTCTTCTAGCACTGTTGTCCTTGCCTAACTTCCCCACCAGATTGGTAACTTCCGAACCTGAACCTCTTGGCAAAGTTCCCCTGCCAAGAATTTTTCCCCTGCTGACTACCTGACTGCTGTTGCGGTGCTTCACCAGTACTACCCCCATTGGCCTTTTTGACGGACTTGGCTCCCCTCTCTTGTCCCCTTTCGTATGGAAGCGATGATCCTGATAGTGTATTAAGGCTAGTGCAGGGTTACCTATCAAATACTACCTGATCCTCTAGGCCAAACCCCCCATGAACTTTGCTTTCTTCCTTTCTTCATTGCTTACCTCATCTGGCACAAAATTAGCCAGGCGGGTGAATTCTTCCTCGTAGTCTGCTACCGAATGGTCACCTTGAGCTACTTCATTAAATTTCTTCCTCATCTCTGACTCCACTGCCGACGGAAAGTACTTGCGGTCCAATCGCGCCCATAACTTAGAAATTGTCATCAGATCTCTCTCCTCGGCAGTGGTCACCGACTCCCACCACTATAGAGCTTCCCCTGCTAATCTAAAGGTAGCTAACATTTTCTTCTGAACTTGGCTGCAATCCAACATGCGTAGGTGGCACTGAATGTTTCTCTTCCAATGGTACGCCGTCACCACATCCGTGTCGCCCTGGAACTCTGGCGGTGACATTTTTGAAAGATTTCTCTAATGTTGTGCAAAGTGGGATGCCCTGGATGGGCCTGAATAACTAGGACTGCGGGTTGCTATTCCTGAGGCTGAGGGAAATGGGCTGCCATGGCCCACATAGCTATCTCCACGGCCTATGACACTATCACCGCTACCTGAGTAGCGGAAATTATCTCTAATGGTGGGGGTGCGGTCCCTGCTGGTTCTGAGGGCCCTCCCTAGCCTCATCTCTGGCGTCTTCCCTCTCAGTTCGCTCCCTCCTTGGCGGCATTCTGAAATAAAATTCAAGTTTGTATAAGTACACATTTTATACAAAATTCTAACTACAGAAGAGCGTTATTGTAAGCACGTAGGGATAATTCAACAGTCCTATCAATAGGGCTCTATATCAACATAACAATACGCTGAGATCGTAGTAAGACGCACAGATGGTAAGGACACTAGAACCTGATACTCTGATACCATCAATGACACCCCGCCTAATTAAACCTTGGGTGATCAAGCCTTAATTTAATTTAAAACAGGTTTCTTAAATGGTTCATTCTTAGTATCATTGTCGAAAACCTTTTTATTACTAACCACCTAAGTGAAATTAAGCTAGTGCCAAATTTTATCTTTATTAAATAGATACAACTCAAGCGGAACAATATAAATTAAGCATTGCTAAAACCAACCATCATAAATAACTGAATAAATTAAAGTCTTGCTGAAAACCACGGCTGAAATAAAACCAACTCAAAACCAACACAATAGAATAACTGCAAATATAACGAGTGGACAACATGTCCCAAAATGAGAGTTCTAAAACTGAGATCCTACACTAGATCCGAAAGGATAAAGGAAACGTCTAATCAATGCCCTGCAACACCTACCTATGTTGTAGCTCCGAAATCCCTGGAATGAAGTCACGCTTGGCGTCCCTGAGGCTGGACACCTAAAATGTTTTTAAAATATTTCATAGCAAGTGTTAGTGCACAAAACATTTTGAAAATATGTAGCAAGTAATTTACCGCAATAAAAATCAGTTATTGATTACACATGTTAGGATCACGCACACTCTCTTGAGTTTCCTCACCTCTCACCTATTGTGCGTACCTAACATTCCAACCTAGTCTCACTACCTATTTTAACTAGGTCTCTATCATCTACACACCTCAGATAATTTAGCTCATCAGTACCTCCCCTACAGTACGCTACATGCTACCCTTGATTTACATTAAGTCATTAGATAAGTTTCACTTTAACTTTCCCAAACCGCCCATACAGTATGTGTCTGAACGTCTAGTAATTATCATTACTCTTACTTTATTATTAATACTTTAAAATTAAGTTCTCATACTCAATCAATTCTTAGGTGCATATTACCTACCTTCTCTACTAATCACTCTCAAGTAGATTTGATCTATATTCTAGCTGCACACTTATATGTTCTAGCCACTCTTACCCATAAGTAGTTTATACAATTTTAGTTATGCACTAATAATTCTCACTACTATCACTCCTGAGTATATTGAAAATAATATTTAGGTATAACCCACCTAATCTTACTACTATTACAAATAAGTAGATTACTCAGGCGTTATATCTTCCACGCGCACATGTACCCAAAACAGCACATCCTATTATCGGTCCTATTTCACACATTAACGACAAATGGTTCAGAATGTCTCCTTGAGTAATGTTCAGAATATCTCTTCGAACATGGTTTGATATGTCCTGTCGAACCTGGCTCGGAATATCTCATCGAGCATAATTTGGAATGTTTCTTCGAACTTACTAATCCTATCACAAGGAAACACACAATAGGCATTCACAACCCAAGTAATCCTATAAAACAGTAGGTATTCACACAACCCAATTATTCCTGTGAGTACGTAGTAGTTTTCTCTCGTATACTTACCGTACTTATTATTCAATAATTTATCTCACTATCGTACATATTAGAGTATTCGCACAACTCTAAGATCTCTCGATACCTCTTTATTTATAACAGTAGTTAAACTATCTCTAACCTATTGATATACACCTTAGATTGACGTCGACTCTCCTCGTAACTCAATTCTCACATTTTTTATGCGCGACTTGATCGGTTTATCCCCATCGATCCATATTCCAAGCCTTACACTCAACGGCTATAACAGACCTTAGTTATACTCCCTACTGGTCTTTATCAAGTACCTAATAGGTATAATAACATCTCTAAAATTTCCCTCATCGTTGGAATTCAAAGAAAAATTAATCAACAAAAATAGCCCAAAATCAGCTTTGATCCATCGATCGACCAAAGGCTTCGATCGATCGACACCATCGATCGATCGACATTCTTAAGTCGATCAATCGATCGAACAGGTGCAGGTCGTCTTCTTCCTCGTTTCACCATGTCTGTCCGATCCAACACTCCATTACACCTTATGAAAGTTCTTCCCAATATCACCAATCATCTTATAAATATTTAGGGATCATTCTCAACGTAAATATATCATCAAATCCTCACTAAATCCATCCAAGAACTATCCCAATCTAACTTTTCTCAAAACCCTAGGTAATTTAGTTATTCATGGTTATACATCATAAACCCAGATTTAGATTCATAATTTCCAATGTAAATTCATTTGTTATTAGTCCTCTACAAATGTAAATGCCAACTACATGCAATCCTACTCCAATATGTAATCAATCCATTCTTTTTCTCCAAGAACTCTCAATAAAACAATTTGTTTAAAAAGCCCTACACATGGGTATTATAACATCATAATTTTGCAATAAACCACTTGCCTTATGTCCAATAGGTCTGATTTCGTGATTGTTGTTGGTGATTGATGATCTTTCTCCTTCAATATTTCTTCCCAATGAGTTTGTGGTGAAAGTCTCCTTTAAATCCTTCCCACTTCTTCCTTTTTTCCCTGGGAATTGTTTCTCTCTTCTCTCTAGTGGCTATGGTGTGTTTTTCTTCTCTCTAACCCTAGCCTCCAACTCTTATAATCTGACTTAGAGTTCTAAAATTCGTGGGTCTCCTCACCCTAAAATGTAAAATGGCCAGAATGCCCTCGTATGGGCCCGATTTAGCCCAAAAATGTCTTGGCACTCCACTAGTACCCCCAGGTATATTATTTTGACTAATTTGACCCTTTTGGAATCATCTGTGACCTCTAAATTATCATTCGAGCCACTAAAAAAATCATTTCATTCCCACCTTGAATTACGACACTCGTACGGTTAAACCTTAAACCAAATTAATTAAATTTAAATCACTGAATTGAATAATTTCTAAATCTCCAATCTTAATTAACCTCTATATTCTCCAAAAGTACGAGGTGTTACATAAAGTAGTTAAAATTATGATATACAGGTGAGTGAAAGGCGGGTTTAAATAAACACTTTTGAAAGCATTCCTCATAAGTGGGCCCATAGACATCATAGTACGAGCAATAGAGATGGCTCGTCGGTTTCTTAACATTTTGAAGACCGCCAAATATGGGTTTGTCTATTTGTTGTACTCTAGCCTTATTTTTGGAAGGTATGGGTTTGAAAGACGATTCAGATTGTCTTATGGGAGGACAAACATATCTTGTCGTGTGATCAACATTAAGCTTAGAACTACTTGCCTCACCAATGTCTATAACTTTTTATTTTTTATCAAACTCATTTTTCAAATTATGAAAGTTTGGACAAGTTTTATCAGGCCTTTTGCCTCCAGACACAGACTTTATAGTTTCAAGTTTCTTTAGTTTGTGTGTTAGTGTCGGGTCAAAAGCCTATGTTGGTTCTGTCCTCAAAATTGGTCTTACTTTCTATAACAAAGCCTTCAAAAAAATTAGAGTTATTTTCAAATTTATCAAAATTTTTATGACTGTTGAAGATTTTCTTTTGATTGTTCCAATTCTAACAACGTGTCCTTGTATTTATTTTCCAGAATTTCATTCGATTCAGAAAGTTCTTTTATTTTAACAGTAAAATCCTTAGTCTGAGTTTCATAGTCTAGACATTGATTAGTGCAGTCTTTAGCATTTTGTTTCAGCGTTTGGCTGAGGGCTTCTAATTTCTCAATAAGGTCCTTAATAGTTTTTTTCTAGTTTAGCACTTTTCTTGAGAGTTTAGTGTAGAGTGTGTATGAATGCTTGGGAGTTCGTCATTGTCAGAGTCATTAAGTTGTGACACCCCGCCTAATTAAATACCGGGCGATCACTCCTTTATTAAATTAAATCAAGGTTAACAGTTGGTTCATTCTCAGCATCACTGTCGATAAAAATAAATTTACCAATTTAACACCCTAAATAATTAAGCTAAGTGTCAAAAACATTTTTCATACAAACTTCCAAATTTTAATTAAAGAAAAAGATTTATTTAATTAAAACAACATTTCTACGATTAAGAATCACACCAGGATAAGCTAAATAATACAATACATTCGTCAATCGAATGCCAACATATGAAAACTAAAATCACAAGTCCATACTGAATAAATCCCAAAGAAACAATACTGGAATGACTGAAATATAAATGTCCTGATAACAAATAAATAATGGAAAGGGCGACACGTGCCCAATAAATGAGAGTACTAGAAGTGGAGTCAATAAAAGAAGCCGTCTACTCAAGTGACCTGCAACTCCCACCTAAGCTGCAGCACGTTCCTCTCAAGGGATCCTAAGCAAGACGCCCCTGTGGCTGGGCACCTGAAAATATACATATATATATATAAGAGAGAGAGAGAGAGAAAAAGAAACGGGTCAGAGCCCGAAAGTGTGTTTGATTTTAAAATACGTTTAGCAAGTATTTAAAATGATACAGGCCAATGCAATAACATATTAGCACGTCACTCTCTTGAGAAAATATTCACCTCTCTTCTAATGTGCACACCTATCGCACTAACCTTCCCCACGGTTTCTTATCATATAACGCACTAGTCTTTCTAAAAGATTTAACTTAACTTAGATTACTCGCAAGATTTATAATTCACGACTCCATTTTAAAAAGAATGTTCCAAACAGTAATCGAAGTCCTCCATTTTAACTTTATAAAATCCATAAAGTTTTACAGTGACATCTTATATTTTTTTCAAAACAATTATTCAATAATTTGTAGTCATCAACCATGTCCTACATATCAAATCACGGTAGGCAGTTCCAAATTTCAGAATTTCATATATATATATATTAACTACTCGTATAATATATATTATAACAGCACCCCAACTAAATTATGGTGCGGGCATACTCTACTATCCAAAGCCCCATATCACTCATATTAAGGGGAATACATTCGGAATCACTCTCGAAATGTATTAACAATACATACACAAACAATATTGAGGCGAAGGATAGATTCCAAGTCTCTAAGAGGATGGCACATACCGGCGTCTCTTAGGACCGTCTGAACTATCACGTCGATAGCCTATACCAAGGACATCTATCTTCTAGGGTACAAGTCAATATCCCCTATAAAGGTCCCATCGAGATAAGACTTGTCCCAGCGCCGAAACCTCAGGGATAGTAAGTAGCGTGGGTATGATTTTCACATGCATATAATATATGTACACACAATCATATAAATATACCACTATATCCTATTAACATAGGTTCTTCACACTACCCATAATTATACCATTTATCCTAAATTTCACATTTATAGAAATACGTATAAGGTTTTGTTCCTAACCTTAACTCGAAGGGTTTTCTCACTTATTACCTAACACTCGTGGGCTATATCCTCACAAATCTAAATCTCAGTAAGTGTCTTTATTAGGTTCCAATGTAACTCTCTTATGCACCTCACCCCTTTAAATTCATAAAACTAATAACCTAAAGTAAATATCCCATAAATAGCATTCTCGTTGAAGATTAAAGGTCCCAACAATTATTCATATACCCTACTGGTCCTCAATGTCTCCCAAATTATTTTATCAAGAATGCCCAAGAATTATTTCACGATAAACTTAATTTAACTAATTAAACAAGCGAAATAGAAGTCTTCCAGGAGGGGTCGATCGATCGAAGCTTGGGGCTCGATCGATCGAACCTTCCATCGATCGATGCTCTATGTTCGATCGATCGATCAAGCAGGTCTGGGTAAAAATTCTGCAGAATTACAGTTACGGGATTCATCGAAATTCTTCATTAATAACCATATTTTCCAACACTAATCGACCCAAAAAGTCTACTACTAACATACTAACATATATCTAGATGTTTTTAACGTTCAGCATGCATGTATACATCATTAATCATGGTTAAACAATCCAAAATCTCATCTAAACATCAAGAACCCTAAAGTTTGCATAACTATTATCCAATTCAGTTTTTCTCCAGAATTTCTTCCTCATATAACATCAAAATTCGTGGGTAACATCAAGAGTTTCCAGCATAAGGTTTTAATCTTCTCTACATGCAATTTCCTATCAAAATTTGGGGTTTTCTTACATGGATTACAATCCTAATTAGTCCTAAACTAATATGAACATTGCACTAACGAAATACGCAAGTTAAACACTTGCCTGGGATTTTCAGAAGTCTGATTTCCTGTGGATTATGGTGTGGTTGCGTTCTCCTCCTCGCGATCTACGCGTTGGTGGTGACGGCGGTGCAAACGGAGGTGTTTTGTCCTTGAATCTCCTAAAAAGGTCTCTCCTCTCTTCTCTAATGGCCGTCCTAGGGTTCTGTATGTTCTAACCCTAAATGTCTAACCTAACCAGCTGATAAAGGCTGCTAAAATTCGTGGGTTTAATTACCCTATTTTGGAAAAAGACCAAAATGCCCTCCCGGGTCACTAATTAGGCCTAAAAACACCCCGAGACCCGAACCAAACCTCCGGGTACACTTTTCTGACTATCTCAACCCTTTCGGACGCGTCGGCGCACTCAAAACGACCATACGGACAACTTATAAAATATTCACTTTTTATTTAACACAATTAGTCCCGACGTGACACGGGCACGTCCCGACTTAAATTTCTGAAATAGTCATTTAATTCACTTATGACATTCAATATAACCAAAATAATATATTACTATGCTCATTAGTAATATTCAACAAGTTTCCCATAATTACTAACTCTTGTCACGTTAATAATTATAACATAATTAATTTCCGGATTTTTTTTATTAAATAACAGTCACATTAAATTTAATAAATCCCCAAATTAAATATAGCATAAAAATACGGGGTATTACATACTTCCCCCCTAATAACGGAATTTTGCCCCGAAATTCGGAAAATAAGGCATACCTGGTAAAAACAACTCTGGGTATCTCCCGCGCATATCTGCCTCACGCTCCCAAGTAGATTCCTTCACATTATGATGCTCCACTGGACTCGCACAAGTGGAACTAATTTCGACCTCAATCTCCTCTGACTATAGTCTAGAATAGCCACTGGTCTTTCCTCGTAAGAGCTGTCAGACTGTAAGTCTATCTCATCTATCGCAATGTGAGTATGGGCCATATCATCCCGAAGATATCGTCTCAATGACGATATGTGGAATACATCGTGGATGATATGTAAATGATCTGGCAATCCCAACCTGTATGCTACTGGCCCAATCCTCTCGATGATGGGAAATGGTCCTACGTATCTCGGAGCCAACTTCCCCTTCTTCCCGAACCTCATCACTCCCTTCATAGGAGATACACGCAACAACACTTGATCTCCCACATTAAACTCCCGGAAGAAACGTTTTGCATCGGCGTAGCTCTTCTGCCTGTCTTGGGCTACCCGAATACGACTCCTTATTATCTCAATCCTCGCGGAGGTCTCCTGAATCACTTCTGGTCCTAGCAACTTATTGTCCCCCACCTCGAGCCTACAAGTTGGAGAACGACAAGGCCTGCCATACAAAGCCTCAAATGGAGCCATGCCAATCGTAAACTGATAGGAGTTATTATAAGCAAACTCTACCAGTGGAAGGTGTGGCTCCCAACCTCCTCCGAAATCGAGAACACACTTGCGTAGCATATCTTCCAACATCTGATTAGTACGCTCTGTCTGTCCATCTGTCTGTGGGTGGTAAGCTGAACTCAGTCTCAACTCTGTACCCATAGCCTCCTGAAAGCTTTCCCAGAAACGTGACACAAAAATCTTGTCTCTATCTGACACAATATTCAGGGGCACCCCATGTAATCTGACAATCTCAACGATGAACAACTGGGCATACTGACCCGTGGTATAATCTGTCCTCACTGGCAGAAAATGAGCCACCTTGGTCAAACGGTCTACAATCACCCAGATGGAATCGTGGCCCCGCTGTGATGTAGGCAACCCTGTAATGAAATCCATGGAAATACTTTCCCACTTCCACGCGGGTACTTCCAACGGCTGAAGTAATCCTTACGGTTTCTGGTGGTCCACCTTCACCAGCTGGCAGGTAGAACACTTGGACACAAACTCAGCAATGTCCTTCTTCATCCCACTCCACCAGTACTGTCGTCTCATGTCCTGGTTTATTTTATCACCTTCTGGATGTACTGCACATCGGGACCCGTGAGAATGAGTCATCACTTCATGACGTAACTCCGCTCCTTCTGGAACCACTAATCTACCATTAAACCGCAAACCTCCATCAGAACTAACAGAATAGGACTCAGCACCCTCGGCTAGAAGTCGCACAATCTGCTCTTGACAAAACGGATCTGTGGTCTGTGCCTGTATCACCCTCGTAACAATCTCGGGTGTGACTATCATCACGGATATGAAAGAACGTGCTACTACATCCTAGTGACCCAACTCCTTCCACTTTGCTTTCCAGATGTCCGCTACATCGTCTACCGGTCTATGGCTCAACGCATCAGCAACTACGTTGGCCTTCCCCGGATGATACTGTATAACAAACTGGTAATCTTTCATAAACTCTAACCACCTGCGCTGACGCGTATTCAGCTCTCGCTGAGTGAACAGGTACTGCAGTGACTTATGGTCTGTGAACAAACGGAATTTCTCGCCCAATAAGTAGTGCCTCCAAATTCTCAGTGCAAAGACGACCGCTGCTAACTCCAGGTCGTGGGTGGGGTAATTCTTCTCATGCGGCTTAAGCTTGCGGGAAGCAAAAGCTATAGCCTTCTCTTCCTGCTGAAGTACTCCCCCAAGTCCCCGTAAGGACGCATCGGTGTAAACCAGGTACTCTACACCCGGCTTCGGTAAAGCAAGGACTGGTGCTAAAGTAAGCTTGTCCTTCAGCTCGTTGAAAGACAATTGACAAGCGTCATTCCAAACATATGGTACCCCCTTGCGAGTCAGATTCGTCAATGGACCTGCTATTTTGTAGAATCCCCGAATGAATCTCCTGTAGTATCCGGCTAACCCCAAGAAACTACGCACTTCCTTCGGTGTCGTGGGTTGTCCCCACTCCCTCACCGCTGACACTTTGCTCGGGTCAACTGTTATCCCCTGCTCAGAAACAACATGGCCCAAGAATTGCACCTCTCGCAACCAGAATCCACACTTCTCGTACTTAGCATACAACTGATGCTCTTGTAGAGTATGAAGAACCTGCCTCAAGTGCTCGGCATGCTCCTCCTCGGAGTGTGAATATATCAAGATATCATCTATGAAGACGATGATGAACTGATCCAAGAACACTCTGAATACTTGGTTCATCAAGTCCATGAAAACGGCTGGGGCATTTGTGAGCCCGAACGGCATCACCCTGAACTCAAAGGACCCATATCTCGATAAGAAGGCAGTCTTTGAAACATTCTGCTCTCTAATCCGTAACTGATGGTACCCCGACCTCAGATCTATCTTCGAAAAGAAAGTTTCTCCCCTTAACTGGTCGAATAGATCATCGATTCGAGGCAACGGATACTTATTCCGTAACTTGACCTTGTTCAATTCTCGGTAGTCCACACACAATATTAGTGAACCATCTCTCTTCTTTACAAACAAGACTGGAGCGCCCCAAGGTGAGGTACTCCTACGAATGAATCCCTGACCTAATAGATGCTCTATCTGATCTCGTAGCTCTCGCATCTCTGCCGGAGCCATAAGGTACGGTGCGCGTGCTATAGGTCTCGTATCCGGCAATAAATCTATAACGAAGTCTATCTCACGACTGGGCGGTAGGCCTGGTATCTCCTGAAACACATCGGAATACTCCCTAACAACTAGGATCGAATCCAAAGGAATCACAACCTCCTTAGAGGTATCCTCCTCAATGTAATATAAATGAGCGGTCGAACCTCCCTCTGGGCGAGGCATCGCCACTATAAACATCTCTTGCCCCGGAATGGCAAAAACAATACTTCCACCGAGGCAATCAATCATGGCTCTATAAGTTGCCAGCCAATCCATACCAATAATCACATCATGCTCGTGCATGTCTAAGACTAGCATGTCTGCAGGCAATACCAAGCTACCCATCTCTACCCCTACTCCCCGGCATATAAAGAATATAAGTGACCCACTCCCCAGTGGTGAGTCGACACACGTCACGGTGCTCTCTGCTGTAGTTAACAACCCTAAGGACTTCGTAAAATATGTAGCTATAAAATAATGCATTTTCCCCCAGTAAAATTAAAATTCGACCTAAAGTTCCATGGATAGAAAACATACCCCAAATCGCGGTTGGTGCCTGTGGGGCTGTTGCCTGGTGGACATTATAGATATGCATGTACTGTAACTTCCCCTGCTGTAGTGTAGCTACTGGAAAGGTTGGTAAGTCTGGTACCTGAGTTGGTGCTGGGAGAGCGACTGGAAAAAGTGGCCCCTGTGGCTTCGTACGGGCGCATTGTGGCTGTGAGGCCCTAACATCCTTTGGGCAATCTTGGCGTTTATGGCCATGCGTGCCACACACAAAACATTTTCCTTTGAAGTTACTCCCCCTCTGACCTTGCTGCTGTTGGTGTCGGCCTTGCTGACTTGGGGCTTTATTCCTCTTTCGAAACTGCTTTTTCTTACCACGTTGTTGACTAGAATTTACCCGGTCTTGGGTAGTTTGCTGTCGTAATTTCGGAGTCTTCGCACATTTGTCAGCTTTGGTCACATGCATTTGGCTAACCTCTCTAGGTCTTTTTCCTTCTCTAAGTTGCAAGTTGCGTTCTTGGTATTGCAAAATTGCAGTGGTGACTGCTTGTGCTACGATGCCTGCTAACTCGGCGGTTGATACTCTCTCTAGGGGTACCTGAGGTGTGAGTCGATCTTGCTCGTTGACTCCCTCAACCATTTTAGCTAGTTCTTCACGACGGTCCATCTGAAAATTTTAAATGAATTTGGATGAGTTCATCATTCAAATAAACAGATCGCAGAAGCACGAATTCCCAATGTATAGAGATGAACACAACATTCCTAGTATTAGGGCTTTATATCAAAGAAAGCAGCGCTGAAAGCATAATAAGCCGCACAGATCCTAAAAGACACTAAAACCTGATGCTCTGATACCACCTGTGACACCCCGCCTAATTAAATACCGGGCGATCACTCTTTTATTAAATTAAATCAAGGTTAACAGTTGGTTCATTCTCAGCATCACTGTCGATAAAAATAAATTTTCCAATTTAACACCCTAAATAATTAAGCTAAGTGTCAAAAACATTTTTCATACAAACTTCCAAATTTTAATTAAAGAAAAAGATTTATTTAATTAAAACAACATTTCTACGATTAAGAATCACACCACGATAAGCCAAATAATACAATACATTCGTCAATCGAATGCCAACATATGAAAACTAAAATCACAAATCCATACTGAATAAATCCCAAAGAAACAATACTGGAATGACTAAAATATAAATGTCCTGATAACAAATAAATAATGGAAAGGGCGACAAGTGCCCAATAAATGAGAGTACAAGAAGTGGAGTCAATAAAAGAAGTCGTCTACTTAAGTGACCTGCAACTCCCACCTAAGCTGCAGCACGTTCCTCTCAAGGGATTCTAAGCAAGACGCCCCTGTGGCTGGGCACCTGAAAATATACATATATATATACAAGAGAGAGAGAGAGAGAAAAAGAAACGGGTCAGAGCCCGAAAGTGTGTTTGATTTTAAAATACGTTTAGCAAGTATTTAAAATGATACAGGCCAATGCAATAACATATTAGCACGTCACTCTCTTGAGAAAATACTCACCTCTCTTCTAATGTGCACACCTATCACACTAACCTTCCCCACGGTTTCTTATCATATAACGCACTAGTCTTTCTAAAAGATTTAACTTAACTTAGATTACTCGCAAGATTTATAATTCACGACTCCATTTTAAAAATAATGTTCCAAACAGTAATCGAAGTCCTCCATTTTAACTTTATAAAATCCATAAAGTTTTACAGTGACATCTTATATTTTTTTCAAAACAAGTATTTAATAATTTTTAGTCATCAACCATGTCCTACATATCAAATCACGGTAGGCAGTTCCAAATTTCAGAATTTCATATATATATATTAACTACTCGTATAATATATATTATAACAGCACCCCAACTAAATTATGGTGCGGGCATACTCTACTATCCAAAGCCCCATATCACTCATATTAAGGGGAATACATTCGGAATCACTCTCGAAATGTATTAACAATACATACACAAACAATATTGAGGCGAAGAATCGATTCCAAGTCTCTAAGAGGATGGCACATACCGGCGTCTCTTAGGACCATCTGAACTATCACGTCGATAGCCTATACCAAGGACATCTATCTTCTAGGGTACAAGTCAATATCCCCCATAAAGGTACCATCGAGATAAGGCTTGTCCCAGCGCGGAAATTTCAGGGATAGTAAGTAGCGTGGGTATGATTTTCACATGCATATAATATATGTACACACAATCATATAAATATACCACTATATCCCATTAACATAGGTTCTTCACATTACCCATAATTATACCATTTATCCTAAATTTCACA
This sequence comes from Sambucus nigra, assembly GCA_949130495.1. NCBI lineage: Eukaryota > Viridiplantae > Streptophyta > Magnoliopsida > Dipsacales > Adoxaceae > Sambucus > Sambucus nigra. The sequence continues at coordinate 298,565,675 of OX422207.1, read as the reverse complement.
TTTATAGAAATACGTATAAGGTTTTGTTCCTAACCTTAACTCGAAGGGTTTTCTCACTTATTACCTAACACTCATGGGCTATATCCTCACAAATCTAAATTTCAGTAAGTGTCTTTATTAGGTTCCAACGTAACTCTCTTACGCACCTCACCCCTTTAAATTCATAAAACTACCAACCTAAAGTAAATATCCCATAAATAGCATTCTCGTTGAAGATTAAAGGTCCCAACAATTATTCATATACCCTACTGGTCCTCAATGTCTCCCAAATTATTTTATCAAGAATGCCCAAGAATTATTTCACGATAAACTTAATTTAACTAATTAAACAGGGGAAATAGAAGTCTTCCAGGAGGGGTCAATCGATCGAAGCTTGGGGCTCGATCGATCGAACCTTCGATCGATCGATGCTCTATGTTCTATCGATCGATCAAGCAGGTCTGGGTAAAAATTCTGCAGAATTGCAGTTACGGGATTCATCAAAATTCTTCATCAATAACCATATTTTCAACACTAATCGACCCAAAAAGTCTACTACTAACATACTAACATAATTCTAGATGTTTTTAACGTTCAGCATGCGTGTATACATTAATCATGGTTAAACAATCCAAAATCTCATCTAAACATCAAGAACCCAAAAGTTTTCATAACTATTATCCAATTCAGTTTTTCTCCAGAATTTCTTCCTCATATAACATCAAAATTCGTGGGTAACATCAAGAGTTTCCATCATAAGGTTTTAATCTTCTCTACATGCAATTTCCTATCAAAATTTGGGGTTTTCTTACATGGATTACATTCCTAATTAATCATAAACTAATATGAACATTGCACTAACAAAATACGCAAGTTAAACACTTGCCTGGGATTTTCAGAAGTCTGATTTCCTGTGGATTATGGTGTGGTTGCATTCTCCTCCTCGCGATCTACGCGTTGGTGGTGACGGCGGTGCAAACGTAGGTGTTTTGGCCTTGAATCTCCTAAAAAGGTCTCTCCTCTCTTCTCCAATGGCCGTCCTAGGGTTCTGTATGTTCTAACCCTAAATGGCTAACCTAACCAGCTGATAAAGGCTGCTAAAATTCGTGGGTTTAATTACCCTATTTTGGAAAAAGACCAAAATGCCCTCACGGGTCACTAATTAGGCCTAAAAACACCCCGAGACCCGAACCAAACCCCCGGGTACACTTTTCTGACTATCTCAACCCTTCCGGACGCGTCGATGCACTCAAAACGACCATACGGACAACTTATAAAATATTCACTTTTTATTTAACACAATTAGTCCCGACGTGACACGGGCACGTCCCGACTTAAATTTCTGAAATAGTCATTTAATTCACTTATGACATTCAATATAACCAAAATAATATATTACTATGCTCATTAGTAATATTCAACAAGTTTCCCATAATTACTAACTCTTGTCACGTTAATAATTATAACATAATTAATTTCCGAATTTTTTTATTAAATAAAAGTCACATTAAATTTAATAAATCCCCAAATTAAATATAGCATAAAAATACGGGGTATTACATAAGTGTGGTGTGTGATGTGTCCGCTAGCGATTCAGTTTTAGGACTCACGCACACGCTCAATAAACGCATTCCATTTGGCACAAACATAGGGAATTTGAACTACTAATATATTCTACATGGATACCATTCTTAAGACACAAAGCAGACAATCTAGTGGGTAAACTATCATTCAACATAGCAAGATTGGACATTATATTATTAGGGTCAACGTGAGTCATGGGATTATCATCAGTGTACACAATTTTGGCAAAAAATGACATACAAGGGTCAAACGAATTAGATGATTCAGGCGCATCATTATCTGAATCGCTTGAATCATCCTAAGTCTTACATATATTAGCCCTATTATTTTTATTGTTCTTATTCAAATTAACTCTACACTGACAAGCCATGTGTCCTAATTTCCCACATCTAAAGCATTCAACATTTTTAGGTCTTTGTCAGGTCTATTGCCTTAGTAGCAAATAAATAACTGTGAAATGGAATTAGAATTTAAGATACAATTATCTCACACCCAAATGAAACATTCCAGTTCCAATCTTGTGTTCCAGTCCAAAGTGACCAAACCTGAGTTTGTTGCTCCTGATATAGAGTTGGACTCTGATGAGGAATGTAATATAGAAAGCTTGGATAATCAAATTGCCATGACATCTAAAGCATTCAACATTTTTTAGGTCTTTTCCAGGTCTATTGTGGTTCTCAATCTGGTGTTTGTCATTCCTTTTCTCATGAGGTCTATTATTAGAGAGCTTTGAATAAGAAGGCTTGCCATGTCTACTAGAAACATTGTTTCTAAATTGTAGGATCCTCTTAAATTGTTTAGATGTCATGGATATTTGATTATCCATGATTTCTATATTACATTCCTCATCAGAGTCCAACTCTATATCAGGAGCAACAAACTCAGGTTTGGTCACTTTGGACTGGAACACAAGATTGGAACTGGAACGTTTCATTTGGGTGTTAGATAACTGTATCTTAAATTCTAATTCCATTTCACAGTTCTTTATTTGCTACTAAGGAGTTCAGGTGTTAAATTAGGATCATCCATCTCCTCAATTGCATAGCGCTTGTTATCAAACTTTGGTGGAAGTGACCTTAGGATTTTAGAAACAATTTCTTTTTTGCCATACATAATTCCATTTGTATGTAATTTTGCCACAATATCAGTCAGCCTAATGTAAAATTCATCAAATGACTCAGTATCATTCATGATAAGTGTGTTGCATTGCTGAATTAACATTTGGGTCTTAGCATCTTTCACACGTGTGTCACCTTCATAGGCAGTGCCCAAGCTTCTTTAGAAGTAGAGAAGATAGATATTCTCTTAAATCCGTGTTCATTTATGGACATAAATATAGCATTCTTGCCTTTGTTATTATTAAGGGAGGTCTGTTTTTCTTCTTTAGTGTACTCACTGAGCAGTTTCCTTACTCTTTCATTACTACCTTCTACTACTGGTTTAGTAGGATAAGTATAACCATTTTCTATTACGTCCCAAACACCATCTCCCAAAGTCCCTTAGATTAAGTTACTCCCATCGAAGAGGGGAGGCCTGGACAGGTTCCTTAATCTCTTAAATTTCTCGTCCACAGGTTGGTTTTGAAAAATAGTTTGAAAAACACAGGATCAAAAAGATTCTGTAAAAATTGAATGTTGAGCTCTGATACTAATTCAAAGTACCTATCTAAGTTGTTTAATATTAGTTAAAACAGTCTAGTAGGCTTCAGACTGTTTCTTGAAGAGACTCTTTTAGAAAACAAACCAAGAAGAACATAAGATGTCTTTTAAAACATTAGGACAAGTTATTTCAAATTTTAGTGAATAAGTTTTGAAAAACAAAACAAATTATAGTTATAATAGTATTAGGACAGAAGGGATGAAAGAATAATAAACATGCACAAGACATAAGGATTTAACGTGGTAAAACCCCACCCAATTTGGGAAACATCCACGACTCCCTCAGCGGAGTAAAACAAAATCCACTAAAAAGAATTTTAGGCTACAAACTATTAACAAACTAAGCACACAACAAGACCTATACTAAGTCAATAATTTATACCAGCTCCGTTAGGCAAATATCCATTAGGAAAATCTGACTTCTCTCCATTTATTTTCTCTCCGTTCTCTCTATCTCTCTCTTTTCTCAGACCCTTGGGGTTTCAAAAACTTAAAATGGTTGGGAGGATAGGTTCTATTTATATTAGACGATGGAAGGATCTGGAAACCATCCTTAAATCAATGGCTAGGATTAATTCGACTGATATAATTATCAAATCAAGGGTACTCAATGCACCTCAATTATATGGATGTTGATTGGTCAGAAACGAAGTCACAAGGATTGCTCAAAACACATGCAGACCATAGATAAAAACTAATCCAACGATTGAAAATGGGTCTCAGGTTTGAGTGTATAAACAAATGCAAATCTAACCATTGTTAGTGCAACACGTGTGTGGCTTAGACTGAATCTCATATGCGTATTTTATGCTTAATTTAATCCCAGTTTGTACCACAATATTCTTTGTCGGTTTCAGATCCTACCCAATCCAAGTTTTAGGAAGATTTGAATATATAAATTCAACCCCAAACATTTTTTTAAAACCCTATATTAATTTCTTTAAAAGGTTTTTAAATGTTTAAATAATTCCTAAAAATTATAGAAAATCATTTTTACCAATATTAACACACACTACTCATAAATGACATCAATTATACACTATACAGCCCCAGAGTGTGAAGTGTGTTGGTATACTACCATTAGAAGAATCTTGAGGTTGATGTAGTCTCTTAGGCTTTTTAGTATAGATAGGATGACTCAAAAAAAATTTATATTTCCAAACTAAAAGAGCGCCTATATAATGCAGACTCAAGTGAGTCAAAGATATAGGGTGCTTTAGCTACAAACCAATGGGGTTATTGTGGCTGTAATTAAGAGACTCAAGTCCATAATTAGTAAAATGACAAAAAGTTACAAAGATTGGGCTAATAGGATCCCTTACGCTCTTTGGGTCTACCACACATCTATCATAATGTCATAAAATCGGTCTTATGATAGATGTGTGGTACACCCAAAGAGTTCAAGTCTTTAGGCATGAAATCATAATGGCATCTATTTTCTTGGACTATAATGAAATCATTATAGGCATGAAATTATGAGTCCCAAAGAGTTCAAGTCTTTAGGCATCAAAATCATAATGGCATGAAATCACTTGATGAGCTCTTTGGGTCTACCCTTATGCTCTTTGGGTCTACCAAAAATCAATTTATAGATAAGACTGATGAGCTCAAGCTCTTGGAAGAAAATAGACTAAAGACTTTATACCACATACAAGGGTATCATCGTCACATTACATGATCATTCAGTAAGAAAGTCACGGATTGAAGTATGAGAGAAAGCGACCTCATTCTCAAGGAAATCACAAAACCTATCTGGGAAGAGGGAAATTAAAACTCAATTGGAGTGGTACTTACCTTGTGAATAGATCTTATCTGAAGGTGACACTGTGCTCATTAATCTTGATGAAGAATAGACAACATGCCCAGCCAACCGTATCAGAAACTTTTATCCTTGATCCGACTCTCGTCGCTCTAAGGAATCCCACGCCCCTATTCTCGAAAAAAAACTCTTCCAATCTCTCATTATCACAACTACATGGAACCTGATCTTCTTAAAAAAATGATTTAAATACTACAAATCTTTTCCATGCCCATAAAAGTACGTAGGCAGTCCATATAGTAACTTTAGGTGTGAACCTTTCTCTTCCACAAAAATCTCTTCTTTTCTCTCACCAAGAGGAATGAGCCTCTCTCATCATATTCAATTAGACAAAAAGATTGTGTATGTCTTAGGGATGAGTATAGGAAATTCAAACATAAATGATTATACCATAAAGGCACAACAAGATATGCTAAATGTGACATTTATTTCATACTTTTCATTCAAAATACAAACTTTTAAATGGCGCATTAGCGATAGTCTTTATAACACGTCGACATTACCCAATAACAAACCTTCACCCTTAATCTTACTAAACAAAACCCACAAACCTTCACCTACACCAGACCAAATGCTACGCTAATAGACAACATACATTCATTAAAAGCTGATATTGAAAATAATACCAATAACTAACACCTAACAATCAAACCAACTAAAAATTTCCTCAATTTCCAAAATGTCCCGCTTGATCATCATCATCATCACAACCATGATCATCTTCTGGAGGTCCCCAGGAATCCCAGTCACTTAACGTGGTGGTACATCTTAAAAATCTTAAAAGGGATCACTACGCTCTCTTACACAACCTTAGCCACCATAATCCATCATTGTCGAAACTCCTCAACAAAAACCACCATTACCAAATCCTTCCATAACTATTTCAAATAATTACCTGAAACCACTTAGGCTTCCCTTTTAGATAGGGTCGGATGACAAGCTGGCTTGTGACAATACCACAAACCCCTCAAGTACATCCTTCAAGATTTGATTGAATCCTCCATGGGGATGAAAAATCTCATACGGCAAGGGACAATCTTCTCCCAACCTAATTCATGTATGAGTCTCTAATAGAGATAGAAGTAATTTTGTAGAAAGCCCATGAGATGGACATAGTAGTAATCATCTAATTATAGAATAGGCTTTAACTCACCCCGCCAAGGCACAGACTAACAGAGAGAACTAGATCCACTTGCCATCATTTAATTAGATCAATCAGTTATAAATGAACTAAAGACCATACAAGATCGAAGGAAGAAATTATGCATACTATCAGAAGGAAATGAAGTAGGTACAACCAAATAAAACCTTTCTACTAAGGACCATACTTCCAATCATCAAGGTTGTTTAGCGTCTCTACTAGAGTAGTGGAAGGCATATTATAGTGACAGCACATCCAAAAAACTATGGTAGAAACTTGGGTGTCCGCGTTTATGAAACTTGTCACTAGAAATGTCTTTACTATCAAGCCTATGGCCACATCTCTAGTAAATATGTTGTCTCTAAAATTCCACTAACGTACAAATTCAATCACTGTTAGGAGACAGATGGATCCCACATTCACAAATGGAAGGGACGCAAATGGAGAAATGTTCAACAACTCTCCCGACACTTCCCTGGGAAAATGAGCAAATTTAGGCATGTGACAGGAACTTGAGGCTGAATGTCTAGCATAGCAGAAAATTCCTTATAGGTTGGACACACTTGGTCCAACCCAAAATGACACATGTGATCATCGGGGTACCAGAATTAAAGGACTACCTCAAACAAATTACAATTAGTCATAAAGTTGGGACACAAAGTGACTGAGCAGTTGAATGCGGTATAGCCGATGTTATATATGATCAAAGCTTTTAAACCATTGAGATAAGCAGCAAAATGTTTTAGTCATGGAGATGGCCATCAGAAAAAATAAAGTTGAATACAAGAAAGAAGAGAAGAAATTGTGGGTTATTCAAAATACCATCCTTAAGTCCCTTTACGGCAAAAACTCTTTACAAAACGATGAAGAAGATGAGCCATCAACATTTATGCAGGAATCAAAGGGCTAAAGATGTAATAAAAGAATACCACATGCTAAAAAGCGAGGTACCTGGACTAACATGCCGTCATGCAAGATGCACCCCCTGTTTGGGAAATTCCCTTTTTTTATTACTTTGTCCCTCTTTTTTTAAATAAGCCCCGTTAATGACTAGATTTTTACAATAAAATCAACCCGGCCATTTCTTTACTTAAACATTCAAAAGATATATCAAAATATCCAAAAATACATCTCACACTTTTTCTCAATAAAACCCTCAGTGGAAATTAAATAACACATAGAATAAGTCACTAAGTTCATATAATTAAAAGAAAATGTTTCATTTTATATACTTCTTTTCAAAGTTTTTCAGGTACATCACAAAGGAACAAAAGAGCAAAAATAAACAACATTATCGAGGCACAACTCGAACTTTCTCTCTAAAATTTAAACTAATCGCGGTATTTGTGATTGTGGTAAGGGTGCTTTCCATGGTTGTGGGAGGTAGAAGCCCCACTCTCGAAGATCAAGGATGGGGTGTAATCATCTATTTTTGGAGGAGCGGTGCATGAACGAGCCATCCTCGAAATCTACTTTGCGGAAGAAGCCATCCAGTTTTGAATAACTCACAATCATGAAGTCTGCACAGATATTAAAATCAGTAATAAGAAGAAGTGTAGATATTAAAATGTAAAAATCAACAGAGAAGATAAGAGTACTCACCCACAACTAGAAGTTGTCCACGAGTATAGGAGGAAGATCCTCTAGCAATACATGGGGATGATTAGGAATCTCCACTACGTCTCCCCCTCAAGACGTATATAATAGGAAGGCATCCAATACTTCCAAAGTGGAGGAGACTGCGAAGTCCCTCTACCACTACTCGAGGCCTGAGTTGATGACCTCGATGCACTATTACACCTTGTCATCATCGACGAAGGCAAAGATCCCTCCACGTCAGAGATAGACCCCAAAATTAACTAACTGGTTAGGAAATCTAGGTGGTCATGTGTCTCCACTGTATCTATATAAGTGGAGTAGTGCTCCCATATCATCACCACAGTCCTGTCCCTCTCCAGAATGTTCTTCGGGTCTCACTTTAAGAACGGAGGGTTTATCAAAATAAATGCCTCTCCCTTTATAATCTATCGTACCATGCACTCCCTTAGGAACCAAATGTACTCAAACTCATGTGACAGGACTCACCGCATCTGGGCATAAAAGTCAGTAACCACCATATCCTTCGTTGGTTGGATCCAAGGATGGATCGTCATCGGTCCTAATTAATTCAGTCATCATTGTGCAATCCAAAAGTAAATAAGAATTAAAAAGAAAATTCAGAAATAATAAAGATAAAGGCTAACCTAGTTACTTGTCAAGGCATTCAAAACAACCCTCGTGTCCTTGAAAGTCGATAAATTATTGGAAAACCTATGCTCCATCCCCCACCTCATATCCCTAGGCCACGCATAGGCCTCCTCATGCCTCAATTGTATCAATTGAGTGGTAAGTCCATTCACCTTATAGAACCATACCTAGAAAATGGCAAGAAAGTTCAAAAATATTTAGAAAGATTATCATAAAAAGACTGCAAGAATAAAACCAAAACAATACAAAAATAATATTTCCTTGGGAAGATATGGTGCCACCGTAAAAGTCAGTTGATGGCAGTGACTGAAGGCATATAGAGAAGCATATAATCAAGCTCCCCTAGTAAGTGCCTATCCACATGAAATCCCGAAGTAAAGGGATAAATAAGAGATGAACATCATTGTCGATCTTTGCTAGCAGCGTACTCCTTAGCAGAAAAAATCAAAAGGCATGTCATCTGTTGACTATATACCACATTCACTACCCATCCCAGAGCCACCTTTATCTCCCCATTGTTTAAGAGAAGGGATCGGTCCAACATATTCTGTGTCTCCTCATGCAGTAATTCGGGAATCTAATACACATCTACCAGCATCTCACCCACACCAAAGTGGAAGTTGTGGGTAGTGTCCCACCATCTCTCGCTAAAGGCACATAACACCACTAAAGATCGCGATGTGTCATCCAAAGCCCCCGCAAAATCACTAAAATCCAAAACCTACACCAGGATCTTCAACTCACTAGGGAGGTGGACCCAAAACGCCTTCACCCCGATCAATCTTCAAGAATAAATAATCACCAAATATACCCCCATTTGCAAGATTCACATACCAAATAAGTCCAAAACTTTCCCAAAACACTTAGAAAAAATAAATAAATAATGAATTCAATTTGATTACCAAAACAAAATAAAATAAGTATAAAATAATAAATACTCACATAACCACTAGGACTCTTCACCATATCCAAACGATGTGTCTAAGGCTCCCTCATGAGAATTCGCTTAAACGCTACCAGTTTAGAATCATGGGAAACATTCATCACTCCAGCGGGCATCCCATCATGATGCGCCCACTCAATATCGGTTCAGTCATCAATATGTGCAACATTCTCCATTTTATTCAAAAAACTTGCACAAAATACTTTCACGATAACCTTTATTCTAGAGAGAGGAAGAGAGTATTTGAGTTTTAGGTGAGAAACGGTGGCTGCCCTCACACACTTTATATAGGGGTAAGGGGACTGCCGATCGACACACCTTATTCCAACCTACACGTAGGTATCCCTTGGGAACGCACAATACCCTTAAAATCCAAGCCACCTGCCAGTAGGCATAGGCTAGCCCTTGTCGCTAGGCACCCCCTCTAAATTTTATTACAAAAATTCCAGAAAATTTCCAAAAATGCTCCAAAAAAATTTCCAAAAACCATAAACTCTCAAATTTTGCAAACAAATGCATATTACACATGCATTCAAAAATCCTCATAAGTCATAAAAACTCTAGGATATATCAAAAACCTTCTAGAAAATTCTAACGTCATAGTATATCCTTTCCAAAGTATCCCGGTCATCAAAATTGGCCCTGTCCCTCATAATTAGACCGTAATCCCCATAGTTAATACACACTCTTAAGGTTCTCATAATTGACCTTGGATATCACAATTAGGACGCAGTCCCCATATTGGTCTCACACACACTCTTTAGGTCCTCATAATTAGGCTACGAACCCTGTAATGGTGGCACACACTATTTAGGTCCTCATAACTAATCTTGGCCCACAAAACTGGGTTACAATCCCTACATTGGTTGAAAACACTCTTTAGGTTCTTAAAATTAACCTTAGCCCTCATAATTGGGCTTCATATGCCTTCGTCCCTCGGAATCAGGATACAAACCATGTATACATCACCTAGGTCCTTAGAATCAAACCTTTAATCCTTGCCAGAGTTATGACATATAGGAAATCAACACTCGCATCCTTCATATTAGGTGTTTATCTTTCGATAGCCCTCTACTTATCCTAAGCTTGACCATTGAGGGGATCTATAGATACCCAAATTTAACATCCCACACTGCTCCATAAGATCTAAACGAAGTCCTGTGGTCTTCCTTTAAACTCTAATAAGAGAATAATTGCACACTCTTCGATTCTTATTTGACTTTTTTGAACCCTTTAAACTAAGATTATCTCAAAACACTTTCATAAATCTCTGAATCCTCTTTCCAACTTTCCTTACCATGTAGGAAATGGACCTACGGTTGGCATTTTATTATCGAAAAATAAATTTTGCAGGTCTATCGATAGGACACCTCACCTGCATGTAGGCAGTGGGAGTTTCCTTGGCCAAAGATTCTTTCCACCCTACCAGTAGGAAAGGCATGGTGTATTCTAGTTTCCAAACCCCTACGAGCAACTTCTTCATTTTATAACTTTAGGGTTATTCTATTTAAGGAAACACTAGCCTCATTGAGAAAAATCCTAACCTCAAAATTAGTGCCATAGCTTTTCCAAAATTTTACAAGCATACTTCTCACCACATTACATTTACACTCTCTAACATCACCCTTTCCTTAACATTAGCCACCACTCCACCAGCACTACCCACACTCTAAAATCATCCTATAAAAGGCCCAAAAAAACATAATTCAAAAAGCTTGAAGGTCTTAACCTTTTCCATTTCACTTTTGCTAATAGTTTCCATTTCATATACTTGAATGTTTTTAGCATATTCTTAGTTGCTTTTAATATATTTTATCATTGGTCTCACTTTTATTACATATAGTCCCAAAAATTATTTTTATAAATCAAAAAATCCAAAAAGAGGGTTTATACCTTAGTTCTCAATTTAGAGTTATCTCACTTTTACCATATTAGCACTACATTAGACACACTTTTTAAGAAATAAGAGAAATACTCTAGATTCGGACTATAGGTTAAACCCCATCCTTGTTTCCCCAGGTAAACTTTATGGACTTTGATATCATTTTTTATGGAATCTTGAAAATATTTTAGAATTCGAGTTCTCTTTTATCCAACCCACTTTTATTCACATTTACATATTAGTATTTCATTCATATATTTAGAATATTTTATTCCTATAGTTAGTTCTCTTGGCTTATTAGTTCTTAACGGTCCCATATCATGCGTACTCAGTTTTCTGTATTAAGGTTATGGTTTGGGGATACCTCTCACATTTTAGTCATTTTTGCACGCAATTATTTTATCTCCTTAGAATGACTCGTTGCTATCTTTTCCATGATACAGATAAGACAATTTCACTCCTCACGATACACTCGCACATTCATGCACATTTTCACTTTGAACGCTTGTCACACATAGCGCATTTACACATGTTCACACATATTAGGAGAATGAGTATATTTTGTTGAACATCAGAGAACGAAAGGGCGGAATGGGTGCCTAACACCTTTCCATTTCATAACATAGTCTCCAAGTCCACATCTTATTTAGTTTGACCCGCACTAGCAGTATATTTATGTTATCTCTTTGAAGATGTCTACTTCTTTTATCTGTTTTGAGTAAAATAGATTGGAAACTCTAATCTCTTGATATTCACACACCTCGCATCACTGACAACGGTTATTTAACGTCCTCTGGAGCTCGTGACCCTGGTGAACGGGAAGATTTTTTTCGGGGCTAGGATGGCCACACTTGGTATTGAATTAGCATATGGATAGGATACATCTTTGATAAAGGTAAGATGAGTTAAGCTATTTTGGGTGTGGGTGATTACGAGAAGACATGAGACCTAAATGAGTCGCATTTAATATTATTCAAGTAAAGTTAGTTATTTCTTGCAAAATGTGAGGTCTAGCCTACGACATGTTCTTAAAAATCTTTCTGTGTGTTCCTAATATGGAATAGTATGGTTGGGAAGACATACTGGAAGTGTTCCAATCATTCATCTTATTTATCTTAGATATATGAAATTTATTCATTTTGGTAGCCTGTTTAAATTAGACTATGCAGATTATTATTCATAGATATTTATGGGACCATGGTGGATTCCAAAAATATATATATTTCCATTTGATTTCTTACTAATTGAGCTATTTCAGACTCATATATCTTATCTCATTTTATTGGAATTTTATTTACTAGTGTGGATCGTTTTAGATTTATTTATTTATAGTTGAGGATTAAAATGAAATAAATTATTTCATGTCCCTATCTTCGACTTGCTAGGCTATGCTAACCAAGGAAAATTGGGGTGTTACAAGAGGTCTCAAAAAATGCAAAAATGCAAGTAATGACATTTTACCAAGGTACCGACCATTAATGGCACCTTGTGACCCTTATAATCTAGGATTTCGTCATAAACTTGACCAAAATAATACTAGCATGTATTTTTATGTTCCCTTATAGGACTTGAGAAAGCATTCCACTAGATTACAGGGCCTATCCTAAGGCTTGTAATGTTAAGTACTGACCCAGTACTAGATTGAAGGTCATGTGCATGATCTCATTTAGGTCCAAATTTGTCCTACAAATTTGGTTGATGACTACCATCCCCATAAAGATACAAAAAATTCATTTACATGTAAAGGCATGACTCCATAATAGTGAAGTTCCTCAACCATTAAAGGATGGAAGGGGGATCAACACCCCCTTCCACTAATGATAGAGTTAACATGGCAATATGTTCAGGGTAGAGGTTGTAATGATCCTCTTCCTCGGGGTAAACCTTAATTAAAACATCATTGGGTTGTTGTATATTTGGAGAAAATATCTAAAATTTCCTTCTGAAGAGGTCTCAAACTTCCTCAATAGCTTAGACATTGTGATAAGAACATTTTCTTATAAAAGAGATTAATTTTTTATTTAAAAGCTGTAGATATCTTTAATAGAGAGAAATAGCTCAAGTGAAAATAAATGGAAGTATACCTCAGAATATGAATAGGGGAATGGGGGGAAATTAATTTTGCCTCCTTTTATCCTTTTTTCATCAGAAGGTATTTGAAGTAACAAATCTCTTAGAAATAGAACTACACTATCACTTCCCCTACGTCATTTGTTTCACTAGCAATAGGTCATGTGATTCACGAGCAATAATGGCTTAGGGAACTGCCAGATATTGTGCATGTAACCTTAAGACTAGGGATTATGTGCAAATATGGCAATTATTACACTCACACGTGTTTAAAGTGGTAAATATGTCATCTTCAACGCACTTCAACAAAAAATTATATATAGGTGTTAAGGAATAATTAACATACGAACTTTCCTACATGTTGCAACCTTGTGCATTATCTCGATCTCGAGAGATTTTAGAGGAATTATGCCATAATAATATTCATAGAAATCAATCACCACTTCTACACTCATAAAGTGAGTCTATTAAGAGTGCTCTTACAGCTATGCACTCCATTAATAAGATCCAAATAGATCATTAAGAGCATTAAGCTCAAATCTCTATATCATTACAGGGCATCATGCTTACAACTATTTATATATAGGACATAAATAGCATGATACTTCCCTGAATATATGTGTGAGCTATTTTCCCATTGAATCCAGTTCTGGGATTTCTAGTCCCTAGTATATGTTTTTATCACACGTAGTTTTATCATTCATTAAATTGAGTACCATAATTTCAAAAAGCATCCCACACTTGTATCTTTCCAAAGCTTTGGTTATAATCTATAAAATTATCAAAAAATCTACAGTCATGGAACTATCTGAAATAAATTCTCTCATAGTACTATGTTTAAGGCATATTTGTCATAATTTTCTAATATAAAATCGATTTTGTACTCTAGTGACAAAAATTATGTCATCACAGTGTATCAAACTAGCCAACAAAGGCATGTGCCAAATTAGTATATCTGAAAGTAGGTTATGCAATCAGCTATCCTCCTTACTTATATTGAGTAATGCAGCCAACTAGCCTCCCTATTTGAAATGGCTAATGCAATAACTTCAAATCCATGAAAGATTGAGCTATAATGGTTTGTTAATTGGATTTCGAAGAAAGTGCACCCCGTTCAATATTAAAAGTATTCATTAGCTGCGTTTGAATCTTTTAAGAAGGTATTATAGTCATCATTACTGTAATCTTCAAGTCAGCATGAAACTTGAGATAATGAATACCTAAATTATTAGTTCAGTGGTATAAAGTATCTCATTTCCCTACCTATTAGTTCATAACCCCGAGCGATGCACGGGCATTTTGTAAAATCTTAGATACAACATGTTATATGATTTTAAGTTTAAAAATTTAATATAGACTATCAAATCGCAACTTAATGAAAAGATGTAATGCATTAAACATAACCAATCTCATCAAAATCTATTTTTCGATTCAACACTATGAAGTGAGATTTTAAAAAACATGTATGAATTGATATTTTTTTTAAATGCCTCCAAAGAAAACATACACCAATCTCTGGAAATAATAATTAATCTCATGACAAAATGAGAACCCTTCCATTGCAAAGTATTTGAGAACTTCTAGATAAATACTTGCAAGCAAAATTAATAAAGATAAACAAATAATCATATCTAAATAAAAAAATGAGGCAAGTAGCTAAACAAAAAGAAAACAAAAGAGTAAGCATTTGATAGTGCATAAATTTGATACTGAACCATTTGAACAATTATATTCACAAAAGCTACAAAACAGAAGGCATTCGTCTAAAATGTTGAAGTGAATCTGACATAAATACATATTATGAACTAATTTATAATATCTTATATATTACTTTACAAATGAAATTTAATTTCTATATTTAATTATAATTGATGGCCAAAATGTAAAATTTGATACCCAAATATCATTAGTAAAGACCCTATTTTACTGTATGTAAACAATCTTCACCATCAGAAGTGGTCAAAGTGAAACTAAAAAAATCAATGAATAACACAATGAAATACATAAAATGCTCAGTATTCAAATTTTCAAAAGTAAACAGAGAAAAAAATTGACGCAATTAGTCATAATACAGTAAATGTATTTTCCGAGTTACAGGATGCTACTTTTTCTCTCTAACTAAATTACTGATAAAATTACCGTTGGGCTCTTAAAAATCCATTGCAAAGGCATGCCTTTAATACCCAACAATCAATAATTAAGGTTAGGTTTGAAAAACAATGAAAAATTGAGATTTCTAATGAGACCCCTAAAAACCCAACTGACATTGAAATAGCTACATCAATAGTTTGAAGACACTTGAAACGAAATCTCAATATGTGAAAGTAACAAAATTTAAATGATAAAAAGAAAACATAAAAGAACAAAATTAAAAAATAATAGTTTAAGGTTACATTTGTTTTTTTATCTGAATCTGAAGTCTGAATCTGAAATATGAAGAGTGAATCTGAAGTCTGAAATCTGAATCTGAAAAATATGTGTTTTTGCGTCTGAATATACTTCTGAACGAATGTATTTAGACTGATTCAGACTTCAGATTCAGACTTTAGAAGTAACTCTACCTCTTAATCATTAAGAGCCAAATATGATCGTTAGCCTCTTAATCATTTAAAAAAATAAATAATTTTTTATACCTCTTAAGTATGAATGGTTCAGATTCAGACTTAAGAGATAAAAACAAACAACACCTAAGTATGAGGAATTCTGCGTTTTAATCTTTTGTGTTATTTTGGGTTGAATCTCAAAAACATGTAGAGTTTGGGGGATTTGAAGAAAAAAAATAAACACCCAAAAGTCAAAACATGAACGTTAAACACAAAGGAAACTTTTCCATTCAGTTGAATCTACTAATCCTCTTCCCTTTCGATTCTTTAGTATCTGATTTCTTGAACCACAACACCCATTCTCTGTAATATTTCTTTCAATTGCAATGTTTGAGTTCTAATGTTGTGATGGTCTTTTGAACACGAATAGGGTTTTTTCCCATTGGGATTCTACTTTTAATCTTCTCCAAAATTTTAATATATGAAGGAGGAAGGCAAGAGTTTAAATACATAAAAATCGTATATGGGAAGATAAAACGACTAAAAATTAAAGAGTGGAGATAGAATTAGAAGGGAAAATGTCGAGTCATATATGGAAAAGCTACCAGATGGAAGAATAAGGGTTGATAGACAGCAGGGGTAAAGGATGTTTAAAGAGGTTTGCGTTGAGTAAAGAGGAGATGGTTAATTCCAGATACATTTTTCAGCCACTTGGCAAAGATAATATTAGGGACATGATATATATATACATACATATATATATATATATATATATATATAATTGGAATATACAAAACCTTTTTATTGATCCGTATAGATTTCCTCTTATAATTCCCCATTTAAGAAGTTTTTACATCCATTTGGTGTATAAAAAAATTGTGAAATGCAGCAACAATAACAAAGACTCAAATATATGTCATTTTAGTAACATGGGAATGGGTATCAAAAAAGTGAATTTTATTCTTTTTCTTATATTCTTTAGCTACCAACCTAGCCATGTACTTGTCAAGTTAACTATTATGTTCTAGCTTCCTTATAAGAACTCATTTTCATCTTATAGTTTACACCCTAATGGTAAATAGACAATTTTTCACTTATTATCATACATTAAATAATCCATCTCATTTTGAATGGCATCTCTCTATAATTCAACTTTTGATGAGGTAAGAGCATCCTCCCAAGTGGAAAAAAATCTCCTTATAGCGTAAAATTATAGAAATCAAACGTATAATGTTTTGGAAGTCTAGTTCCCTATAATACCCCTTACTTTTATGGATAATTAAATTACGAGGTGGGTGTAATTTAATAATTTGAAAATTTAAAGTAACTGAGATGGACTAATCAGATTTCATGTCGCATGTGAATAAAAGCGACAAGTGATGTTATTTTATTCAGAAAATACGTGTGAAGATTTGTTGGGTTTAAGACATGAATTTTTTATAAGTGACTCGAATGGGAATTTCGAGTGCACGGCTGGTCTCGAAAGGACTGAGATAGTTAGAATAAACTCCCCGGGGGCAGTATTTGGGTTACGGGGACTTTTTGGATCAGTAGGGACTCACATTTATGTATATAAGTCAATTTTGGGTTAAATAAGGGGATAACCCTTATTTCTCTCTTATAAGGGCACGAGAGAAAGAGAAAAGAAAGAAGAGAAAGAAGGAAGAAAAGGGAGAAAAATAGGAGACTTGGGCCAAGCTCCGGTAGATTCCGGCACAAGGACGTCGAATTTATCCAACCAGGCAAGTGTTTAACTTGCTTTAACTATTTATGTGTGTTTATAGTCCATATTATCATTGGTGTGAAAACTATAAAGATTTTGGGTTGGAATTCTTAAATCAAATTGGGGTCTTTGGAAACGATTTCATATAATTTGATGTGATAACAACTCCATATGAATATGAGTTTAAGTCCATGTTAATGGTTTAAATTTTTATTGGAAGGGTTGAATAAAAAACTAGGGTTTAATTAAGATAGGGTTTAAATCTTAATTAACTTGATGAATCCCAAGAATAAATTGGTGTGTTGGGTAAATCTAAGTTTGTAGATGTTTATAGAAATGGTTGGTGAGAGTAAAAACCCTAAATTTTGGAGTTTGAGAAGAAGATGAACTCCCGAACTGATCAGATCGTCGGATCGGTTCATTTTATTGGTCATCGATTCGGTTTGTTTTTGGGACACCGGATCGGTTCATTTTTAGGGTCATGGGTTCGGTTCGATTTTGACATAAAAAACATTGAGAGGTTTTCTTGGACTAAAAGGGATTGGAGAGGAATTCCTTTTCGAAATGAATAGTAGGGGATCCTAAATAGAGTGTGAGGACCTCTAGATGATTAAATGAAGGATGTGTAACCCTTGGAATTTGTGGGAACAAAATCTAGGAGATGATTTGAAAGAGTTTTGGGGATGAGTGACACTCGGTAAATTAATTCGAAGGATTTATATATATATATATATATATATGTGTGTGTGTGTGTGTGTGTGTGTGTGTGTGCCCCCATTGTATGTGAGTAAATCTGAATGTGTGAGTAGGATGAAATTAGAATACTAGGGAGATGTGATAAGCTAATATTCGGAAGAAATAAGGATGATATTCAATCATAAGTGAGTGAATACTTATGGGATTAAAATAAATTGAGTGTATACTTATAAAATAAATACGAATTGGTATATTCGGGATTAAAAGCTAATGCCACGAGAGATAGGCATAAATAGTCGGATTTGATGTGATATATATATATATATATATATATATATATATATATATATATATATATATATATATATATACGAGTATAGAGACAGTATATATATGATATGATTATAAATATATCTGTGTGTGATAGATATATTTATGTTAAGCATACCCCTCTAGTGCTATCATGGGAAGTTGCGCGATGTGGGTGAGGCCCCTGGCTTGAGGAGCAGGGAGCATATACTCCCTAGGTCATAACGTCCATTTTTATATTATGTGATTTTTTTATCAGGGGTGAGACGTGGTGGGTACGTTTCGTTATCATTTCTGGTGAGGAACTATGACCGCTTCCCATATATTGTGATTTGGATTTGGGGTCGGGGTCAGATTTCATCCTGGTTTTCCAGGTCGATGTGTGTTCTCTCTGGAGGATGATATCATTGTGGAGACTGCATCCATTGAGTTATAGCTATGAGGGATAGTTATTCTATTTATATAGTGTGTGATATATAAGTATAGATATACTTGATGTGTATAGAATATTGTGTGTGTGTGTGTGTGTGTGTATATATGAGATGTGAAAAAATATATGACCAGGCAGAATAAAGAATGAATTTGTGTAAAAAATTCTAGATCTTCTGGGAATATAAAATCCGGAATAAAATATGTGATATACGTATATAAAGATGAGGATATTATATACGAGATTAAGAACACTAAAATGTTAATAGTGTAAATAACTGGTGAAAGTTATTCATAATGTAAGGATAAATTATAAGTGAAGGATTTTAATGTATAAGCTCGGGCGATAGCTTAGAATATTTTATATTACGCGGGGTACGAGATAGCGTATGGTGACATGAGAGTCTTTTGAGGTGCTAGTTAGGTTGGGTAGCTAACTAGGGTGTTTTAAAATACATGCGTTAGGTGTGCACTGTTAGATGAGAGCTTAGTGGTATCTCATGTGAGTGCGACAACAGTTTAAATATGGAGAGTATCATAGTGTACATATTAAAGTATGTTAAGAACTTGCTAAAATGTTTTTCAAAACTCGTGCTCTGACTCGCATCTATCTTTTCTTTTTCTTCTCCATTGTATACTTTTTAGGTGTCCAGACATAGGGACGCTTGGATGAAAACTCCTTCGAGTCAGACGTTGCTGCAGCAGCTGTGGATGCTAGCATGGATTTTTGTAGACGTTTCCATTCTTATGATCTAGATAGGAGGTATTGTGAGTTATATTCGGGCATGTTTCCCAACTGTTGTCATTATTTTATTTTCTGGCATTTCTAGTTTCACACATTTGATATGGTTGTATAAATGCTTTACCTAGAGTAATCGATAATTATTCATCTATTCCAATTGTTTATGTCTTTGTATGGTTGCATTTACTTGTGCATTTAGGTTAAAAAGATTAGAAAGTTTAAAATTTGACGTCGGGCCTAATAGATTTTTAGTAATTAAATGGTTTTCGACAATGATGCTGAGAACGAAACCATATGAGATTCCTGTTTAATTTGATATAGGACTTATCACCCGGTATTTTACTAGGCAGGGTGTCACAAATGGTATTAGAGCATCAGGTTTAAGTATTCTCAGGAATCTGTGCAGAGGTACTATGTTTCCATCATTGATTTCTATTTGATATAGAGCCCTGTGTTTAGGATTGTTAATTCTTAAGGTGAGATTTCGTTCTCCTGTTATAGTGTATGATTATAGTGAATCTTATATGCGTTTAGGGGTGTTTCATAGGCCGACGTGCGAAGGACGACTAGTGAGGGCCATTGGGAAGGTAGAAAGAGGCAGGGATCAGTTGGAGTTATAGAATATTTTTGGTTCAATAACCTTAGTGTAGGTCACCCCTATTTTTTCTCGGGAAGATGGGATTGTAAGGACTGTTAGGGTGCAACATATATTGTTGTACCGTTATAGCAGAAAGTGGTGCAAACTAGACTCACCCAGTGAGAATAGAATGGGAGAGAGTTGGAGGAGTCTTTAAAGAGGATCACCAGTTTTAATATCATAAATAAGGATATTGTGTGTGTTAGCCAATGGATGTAAGATAACCAGAAGATTTGGAATATAGCAGGGAGTAGTATACCCGGAAGTGAATTGGGTAAAAAAATTCTTGGCTCGGAGGAGCAGTGTTGTAATGGTGGGAGTCGATCACCATATTTTAAAAGGTGAAGTATTATGCCAATGGAAGGATCTTAGGTACAGTTTTACCATAAGTTCATCTGTTGTTCAGGAAGTGATGTGAATGAAATTCTAAACTTATCACGGGAGGGCCGGACAGAGGCCCATTGTGAAAAGGAATGTATTTGTCTAGTGAACTTTGTACCCAAAGAGGTAGGTACAATAGAGAAAAGGGTCATTAAGAAGGTGAGGGAGTCACGAAAGGAGTCACCGTCACTTAAGGGAAAATTCTAATTGGAAGGTCGAAGTAGAGGGGGACTATGTCATGTTTTGACAATGAGATTATGAATGCTTCTTTGGGGAGGGAGCTAAAGGAATTGGAGAATTTAGTTAGGGAGTAAGACTGGATGAAACGGTGCTAGTGAAACGCCGCAAGGGGGAAACACATAAGGGGACTCATGTAAATGATTAAAATAGCTTAATTCCTACCGACTAACGGTGGATTCGGTCGGGGATATTAAAGCCAGTAGTGTGTTCCTTAGGGCCAGCGGAGGGAACAATGAGGGTGGCCGTCAGGTCGAGGATATCAGGATTCGAGAGAAGGACAACCTTAATACTATCAATATAGCTAGGAATAGGGGATTATATGATGAGTTATTTTTATGTGGATAGTAGGACCACATGTATTTATTTTTTCTGAAGCGATAAAAAGGGACAAGAGTATGGTGCCTAGTTGGGCAATAATTAAGATAGTTTTTAGTTCAGTTCGAACAGGTGTTTTATGTCTGAGAAACATTGGAGCAACCAGGGTGATTGGCAGGTCAAAATATGAGTTTTATCCCCGGGTGAATGAGGCATGCTTAATGTGACATAAGCGAGTCACAGTGTTTAGGTAGCCCTAGATTCACGTGAGAGTTGAGTTCAGCGATTTTGTCGATAACATTTTTAACCAACCTTTTTGTGTGTATATATATTTTCTATAGTAAAGCGGGATTATTTTTGTATTTCATCCGTGGGGAAGAGGGTGTACGTATAGTGGTATATATTTTATTATAATTACTCGTTCTAGTGATGTGTTATACGAGTATGTTGGACAGACTGGTCAGAATGATATTGGGCTGATTTTACAAGGCCATCGTGTTTGTCGTTCCAAAGAAGGATGCATTGTTCTTGCGATGCCTCACCTAAAAGAGGGTCGAGCTTGCATTTATATTATAATAGAGACTCCAAAAGGTATAGTTGTCTCGAGATATTTGATCCAGTGTGTAGGGACTTTATTGAGGTTATTTTAGGTATATTAGATTTACTATTGAGCAGGGAGATCTAGCTCGTTACTATGTTTAGCGCTCAGGACTTGGTGATAGGACGAGCGCACTGTTATATCACTCATTTAGAGACATGGGAGTTGAGATTTAAATTTATGTGTTGGGGGACAAGATTTTGAGAGTCCCGATTATGTGTTTGAAGTTTAAGGAGTTTGATTACCGCCAATGCTGAGTGATAGGGAAAGTTCCTTATTTGGACATTATTGTGGGATGAGATGCACATGAACCTTGATGAACGTCATGAGTAGAGATACGTTATTAGATACTAGGGCATCAATTTTGAACGTTTATCAATGGAAGTGTATAGAAAACACTCTGAGCTGAGAGTTATTATATCGTATAAGGCCGGTAGAGCCGATAGTGCCGTGGGAGAGCACTGAAAATTTTCCTTCTCACCAAGAGTTGAAGGGTGGAATGATGTTATGGAGAATTAAATTTTAATTTATGGGGTGATTGAGAATACCCATGTGTTATAGCCACATCGAGAATGAGAGTCCAATTTTGAGGAAAGTGTATAACATTTCCAGTGTCGTGCAAATATGCACGGATTTTAGGGTATGTGGGCACCCTGGTTAGTTGATTTTGAATTGTCCGAGATAGGAGGACATGGGAATAAATGGGTGGAATATATGTCTGTGGGGAAGTTATTAACAAGTTAGAATGGGGTAATGGATTGAACGTCGTCTGAGAAGGGCAATGATCCGAGTATATCTGTGTAATGAGAGTAGCACACCCGAGATGAGTTTAAAGGTCGTGGGAGGCCATTTAAAAAGATCTCTTGAGAAGAATAAAGTCCAACTATTATGGGAAAGTTGAGTGGAGTCCTACTTAGTCAAATGTTGAGAGTGGCTTGCACGTAAACAAAATGTTGATGTCTATAAGGTAAAACGGGCCCATAAATGTGTGGAAAACGTGCATGGGTCGAGACTTCGGTACCCAGAGGAGGAAGGGAAGTATAAAGTACCACTTAATGTAAGGCGTTGTAAGTGTAAATAGGTGTTAGGTGACACATAGTGAGACAGTCTCCAGGTGAACCACTTATAGATGGAAATAAGTTGCTTCAAGATGATCAACCAAAAAAAATCGTATCAAGCCGATGATTCCAGTGATAAAATGGGTAGACGGGTTGGTAAATACGAATTGCCTCGGTGTAAGTTGTTGTGACACACCTGCTAATTAAATTTCAGTTGATCATTCCTTTATTAGATTAAAAATCAAGGTGGATGGTTGGTTCATTCTTAGCATCACTATCGCAAATCAAATTTCCAATTTAACACCCTAAATAATTAAGCTAAGTTTCAAAATAATTTAGAACATTATTTCCATTTTATTAAGTCCAATTATGAAAACCTTTTTAATAACCAACAGTTTAAGATTTCATAAATACTAAGGATGAATAAGAGCACACAAGAATTTAAATCATCTAAATAAACCAAACCAGTTTAAAACTATAAATGAAACCATCCTGACAATAGTTAAAACCCAAAGGGTACCAAATACTTAAAATAAAAGAACATTAATCTCTGACAAATTCAACTGACTAGGGAAACGGGCGACACATGCCCTAACTAATCAGAACTAAAAATAAGAGTAGAGTCAACAACGAGGTCGTCTAAGCAATAACCTGTAATTCCCACATAAGCTGCAGCGCGTCCGTTCCAACGAATTTAAGCATGGCGCCCTTGTGGTTGGGGACCTATATATATATATATATAAGGGAAGAGAGATAACAGGAAACGAGTCAGAGCCCGAGTGTAAAACAGTTTAAAAAAATAGTTTAGCAAGTATTTAAAATGCTTACCGGCTAATGAAACAACCATATTAGTATGCGATACTCTCTTAAGAAATTCTCACCTCTCATCTAGTGTGCATGCCTACCGAACTATTAATCTCAAAGTTTATTTTAACTTGACTTTCCCATAAGGTTTCATTCCGATACTTACTATCGTTAAGATAACTAATTTCTGATAATTTAGCTCCCTCATATATCTTATGTTATTTAGGATAACCCAGTGATGCCACAAAATTTCCAAACACTTATAATAAAGTTAGAGTATTTTTTCATTACTTAACTACTTTTATGCACAGTAGAAAGTTCCCATACTTATGTGTGTGTGTGTGTGTGTGTGTATATATATATATATATATATATATATATAATTCACTCATATAATATATATACTATCTGCACCCCACATAAAATCTATGGTGCTGGCATACTCTGCTATCAAGTTCCCATATCACTCGTATTAAGGGAAATACTAGTTCCAAATCACTCGCAAACTGTATTAACACAAAACACATACAATTGGAGGCGAAGCATAGTTCCAAGTCACTAAGAGGTCAGCACATACCCTCACGTCTCTCAATACCATCTGACTATCAATCAGATAGCCTGTACCAAGGAATCCTATGCTTTAGGGTACGGGCCAATATCCCCCATAAAGGCCCAATCAAGATAAGATTGTCCCGGCGCGGAAACAACCGTGATAGCAAGTAGCTCGAGTATGATTTTTATACCAATATATAATATATCCACAATCACACAGTCATATATATATATATACTAGCGAATACCCGTGCCTGAAGGCACGGCAAAAATTTCCAAAAACCATAATCGCGAAACAACAAAAATTTCAAAAGTACGTAATTGCAAAATGGCGAAAATATTGTTTCCCAACAAAATATCTATATATCGCTACCCAAAATTGTAAACGAAATGGTCGTGCCTGAAGGCACGAATGTAATATTCCAAATAATTAAATCGTTTATAATTTAAGTCAAAAAACAAATTATAACACAACTAATTGTTAACACCAATGTGTCGTACGTTAATGGCACGACTCATGGTTTAATGTTTAATTTATATGTCAAATTCTATTTTATTTTGCGTATGGTTAAAGGAACTACACTTATGTTACTAATGTGCTCCAAAAAGTGTTACCAGTGACAGATACAATAAGAATAAAATAAAAAATGCGCAAATTTCTTTTGCATCTATACTTAGTTTTTCCACTACATGAGCGTTACCAATGAAAAATCCAATAAGAATAAAGTAAAAATACGCCAAACTAAAAAGAAATGTCTTTTTGAGTAAATGTTCGTAGAGGAAAAAATATATCCATACAATGAAATATAAACCATCCTATAACTTTTTCTAGTATATTTTATAAAAGGATGACAAATATCTTTAACTTGCAAAGTCGGACTTGTATCCATATCATCTACATCTATGGAAAATTTAAACTCGTGATTATGTTATTTCGTGTAAAAAATATGAGGGTTTTTATCATGTATTATATTATTTTTATTCAAATTCTAGTATCTATTTATGTTTAATTTAGTGTATAAATTAAGAAATTATGTTATTCGTGTCGTATTGTATTCTACTTGAATCGTGTGTGTTTGTGTTAGATAAAAAAACATAAATTAGTGTCAATTTAATTGTGGCGACTAAGACTTCTAATCATTGAATGAATACCAAAACTACTCAGCTCCGTCGACTAAGACTTGTAATCATTGAATTTATTTATTATAAAACATAAAAATGTCTTTTACTTAAGGGATGGCAAAGTTCACCAATAAAGAACAGTCATGGAGAAGGCTATGTTCTCTGCAATGAAAAAAAGTAGAACAAACAATGAGAATAACCAATAATGCCTTTTACTTAACAGGCATCAAAGTTCAATCGGTCTAAAAATTATAAAAAGAAAAATGAAATTGAATGAGAGTTCTATAAATTCTGACCCAAGCCAAGAAAAAGGTAGTAATGCTACAATAATTATAATTAATGAAATTGGGAAGAGTAATGCTATAATAAAACCACTCAATTAAACATACACATAATCACATTAACAATAGAGAGAATCTATAACCACATCATATAACCAATCAACATAAAATGTATGACAAAGGTGTAAATTAGAGACCACACAATCCAACCCAAAACATCGGTCAAACATTGGCATAAAATGAGTATCAAAGTAATAAGAACTTAAAAGAGGAATGAACAAAGAAAAACTTGATCTTGATCTTTGCCGCACAGCCTTGATCTTCACAGCCTTGATCAAGGGCATTATCCATGAGACCTCCCTCACAGCCTTGATCTTCGCCGCTAGTGTCATAGTCCACTAACTCTTGTTCGGATAAAGAGATTAGCTTACCAGTTTTCAATTGGTTAATACCTTCCATTGCTGCCACAACCGAAAATTCCCAGCAACAACCTATATTTAGTGTCATAGTCCACCAACTCTTGTTTGGATAAAGAGATTAGCTTACCAGTTTTCAATTGGGTAATACCTTCCATTGCTGCCACAGCCGAAAATGCCCAGCAAAAACCTATATTTAGATAACATTTATAGTCAGTTAAACATGTGATTGTGTGTATATAAATGTGTTAATAGTTGAAACTTACCAAACTGGTCTTGGTCCTTGACTAGTGTTACAGCTCCTTTCTTACTCCAGTCTATTTCGTGAGGTCTTGAACTCTTCATTGATAAGGTATGCAAATTCGTTGATGCCTAGCTTGTAAGTCTTGTCATTGGCTCTGTTGAATGATTCTATATCCTCCTTCCCAATCCCACCCTAAACAGACACCATGATTTATGATTGTTTAGCCATAAACTTAAAATCCTAAATCACCATTATTACCCACTTACCACAATCACCTTTCTCCCTAACGACCTCTATATATATATCCACATTTCTAAATTAGGTGAGCCCACGACCCACAATTATAATTATCCGTCATTTACACATTTTACTCGATTATTTTGCATAACGGACTCGTCATTTTTATTCTCATTTATAATTCACTTCATACTCACTTATCCTCTCTCAAATTATTCTAAGTATAATTTCAGTAGGCATACCTCACTCACCTTCTGGTATAATTCCCTTACGAGTCTCGATCCTTTTATTAAACGTATGCCTATTTCCTTATATGCATGAATAATTCCTCATTAACCCCAAATCTCATCCTACATTAAATTTCACTCAACGGGGTCTACCGAGACCGTACTTGTCTTCTCTATATCCCATTATACCCCAATAATACAATCAAGGGTTTCTATTCATTTTAACCGGATTAAACCATCGGACGAGAAATATGCAGTTTTCCAGGAGGGGTCGATCGATCGATGTAAGGGGGTCGATCGATCGTTAATCGATCGATGTTCTTGATCGATCGATCGATCAAGTAGTTATAACAAAACCTGCTCTTTTCCAGTTACGGTTTTACCTCTACAACCTCAACCAAATATCCATTAAAGATTCCCAAACTCCCAATTAGTAATACTTCAAGTACCATATACCTAACAACAAGATTTTCTACGTAAAACATGTCCGAATTCATCAAGTATCATGATTTAATGGGGTAAAATTCACATAAACTACAAGGACCTTAATTTTCTTTTAGTTTCCATTCTTTCAATTCTTTCCCAGATTCCTTACTTCTAAACCCATACAAATTCGTGGCTTATCCTCTACATGTGAATATGATGTCCAGAATACGTCTACTTCCTCTACACATATGATTTGAAATCTCCAAAAATATAATTTCTTCCATGAAACATGTTCTAAACAACCCTAGACTAACATGATTGAAACAGTAACTAAAATAAAGAAAGATAGATACTTTCCTGGAATTTAAGTTTCTGATTTGTGGACGAAAGTGGTATGGTTGCGTTCCTTGTCGCGCGATCTATGCTTTGGCAGTGGTGGCAGTGTAAACGGTCGAGTACTTGTCCATGAGTTGCTTGGAAAGCTCTCCAACCCCTTCTCTAATGGCAGTTCTTTGATTTTATTTTTGTTAACCCTAGAAGGCAACTCCTAAAGGCTGATTTATCCTTAGGAAATTCGTGGGTTTAATTACCCAAAAATGTAAAATGTGTAAAATACCCTCCCGGGATGTCAATTGGGATTAAAAATGCCCCGAGACCCAAACTAAACCCCCGGGTACATTATTTTGACTATCTCGACCCTTCCAGACACATTGGCGCATTCGAAATGACTATACGGATGACTTATAATTTATTCACTCTTAATAATAATAATGTAATCCTGACACGACACAGGCGCGTCCCGATTGAATTTCCATAATTATCAAATTATACACTCGTGATAATTTAATAAATTCGATTATACATATTATTTTATCCATTTATTTATAATCAATAAATTCCCAATAATTACTAACTCTTATCACACTAGTAAATATTTAATATAATTTTTGGATTAATATTAAATTTAAATCTCAATTAAATTTAATAAATCCCCAAATTTAAAAGTCATAAAAATGCGGGGCATTACATACTTCCCCCCTAATAACGGAATTTCATCCCAAAATTTGGAAAATAAGGCATACCTGGTAAGAATAAATCTGGGTATCTCTTACGCATATCTGCCTCATGCTCCCAAGTGGATTCCTCCACATTATGATGCTCCCATTGGACCCGTACAAGTGGGACTACCTTCGACCTCAATTTCCTCTCGATATGGTCTAGGATAGCCACTACTCTCTCCTCGTAAGAGTAATCGGGTTGTAAATCAATCTCCTCTGTCACGATGTGAGTATGGGCCATGTCATCCCAAAGATATCATATCATTGACGAGATGGGAAACACATCGTGAATGCGGTGCAAATGCTCTGGCAACCCCAATCTGTATCCCACCGGCCCAATCCTTTCGATAATGGGAAATGGTCCCACGTACCTCAGAGCCAACTTACCCTTCTTTCCAAACCTCATTACTCCTCTCATAGGAGATACCCGTAGTAATACTTAGTCCCCGATGCTAAACTCTCAGAAGAACCGCTTCGCATCAGCTTAGCTCTTCTGTCTGTCCTGTGTTACTCAAATACGACTCCTGATGAGCTCAATCCTAGCTGAAGTTTCCGAAATCATCTCAGGTTCGAAAAACTTGTCGTCCCCCACCTCTAGCCAACAAGCGGAAGAATGATAAGGCCTGCCATACAAGGACTCAAATGGAGCCATATCGATCGTGAATTGATAAGAGTTATTATAAGCAAAGTCCACCAGTGGAAGATACGGCTCTCATCCTCCTCCAAGATCAAGGATACACATGCGTAGCATATCCTCTAACATCTGATTGATACGCTCTATTTGTCCATCCGTCTGTGGGTGATAAGATGAACACAATCTCAACTCTGTACCCATGGCCTCCTGAAAGCTCTCCCAGAACTGCGACATAAAAATTTTGTCTCTATCAGACACAATATCCAGGGGCACCCCATGTAGCCTAACAATCTCGACAATGAACAATTGTGCATACTGGACCGTGGTATAGTCTGTGCATACTGGCAGAAAATGAGCCACCTTGATCAACCGATCCACTATAACACATATGGAGTCCCCCCGCTGCGATGTAGGCAGCCTAGTAATAAAGTCCATGGAAATACTCTCCCACTTCCACGTAGGTATATCCAATGGTTGAAATAACCCTGACGGTCTCTGGTGGTCTACCTTCACCATGTGGAAGGTAGAACACTTGGGCACAAACTCCGCAATGTCCTTCTTCATTCCAGTCCACCAGTACTACCGCCTCATATCCTAGTACATCTTATTCCCTCCGAGATATACCGCAAATCTGGACCCGTGAGACTGTGTCATCACTACATGACATAATTCCTCTCTTTTTGGGACCACCAATCTCCCATTAGACCTCAAACCTCCATCAGAACTAACTGAGTAGGACTCAGCACCTTCATCTAAACGTCGTATGATCTGGTCCTGATAAAACAAATCCGCTGACTGTGCCTATATCACACTCGTAATAATCTCTAGTGTGAGTCTCATGGAAGATACAAAGGAACGAGCTACCGCGTCCTGGTGACCCAAATCTTTCCACTTTTCTTTCCAGATATCCGCTATATCGCCCACCAGTCTACGGCTTAACACATCAGCAACCACGTTAACCTTTCCCAGATGGTATTATATTTCAAACGGGTAGTCTTTCACAAACTCCAACCATCTGGGCTAACGTATATTCAGCTCTCGCTGATTGAACAAGTACTGCAGTGACTTATGGTCTGTGAATAAGCGAAACTTCTCCCCCAACAAGTAATGTCTCCAAATCCTCAATGCAAAAACGACCGCTGCTAGCTCTGGGTCGTGGGTGGGGTAATTCCTTTCTTAAGGCTTTAGCTTGCAGGGGACAAAAGCTATAGCCTTATCTTCTTGCTAAAGTACTCCCCCGAGTTCCCATAAAGAAGCGTCAGTGTACACCAGATACTCTACTCCCGACTTGGTCAAAGTAAGAACTGGCGTCGAAGTCAACTTATCTTTCAGCTCATCAAAAGCCAATTGACAAGCATCATCCGAAACATATAGAACTCCCTTGCGAGTTAGATTCATCAACGGACCTTTTATCTTTGAAAAGCCTCGGATGAATCTCCTGTAGTACCTGACTAACCCCAATAAACTACGCACTTCCATCGGAGTCATGGTCTATCCCCACTCCCTCCCCGTCGACACTTTGCTCGGGTCAATCGATATTCCCAATTCCGACACAACATACCCCAAAAACTGTACCTCTCGAAGCCAGAATCTGTACTTCTCATACTTAGTATACAACAGATGCTCTCGTAGAGTCTAAAGAACCTGCCTCAAGTGATCGGCATTCTCCTCCTCACTGTGTGAATATATCAAGATGGCATCTATGAAAACGATGACAAAGTGATCCAAGAACTCCCAGAACACTCGGTTCATCAAGTCCATAAATACAACTGGAGCTTTTGTCAGCCCAAATGGCATGACTCTGAACTCATAGGACCCGTATCTCGTTAAGAAAGCATTCTTTGACACATCATGCTCCCTAATCCTTAACTGATGGTATCCCTGTCTCAAATCTATCTTCGAAAAGAAAGTTTCTCCCCTCCGTTGGTCGAACAGGTCATCGATTCGAGGCAACGAATATTTGTTCTGTATTGTGACCTTGTTCAGCTCCCGGTAATCCACGCATAACCTCAGTGAACCATCTCTCTTCTTCACAAGCAACACTGGAGCGTCCCAAGGTAAGGTGCTCCTATGAATGAAGCCCTGACCTAACAGCTACTCTATCTGGTCCAGTAACTCCCTCATTTATGATGGAGCCATACGGTACGCTACACGTGCTATCGTCGAGTGCTCGACATCAAGTCTTGACAAAATCTATCTCTCAACTGGGGGGTAGGTCCGGTATCTCCTTAAATACATCGAAATACTTACGAACGATTGGGATCGAATCTAAGGGAATCACGACTTCCTTAGAGGTATCCTCCTCTATGTAGTACAAATGGGTGGAAGATCCTCCTTCTAGGAGAGGCATCGCCACCAAAAACATCTCCTAACCCGGAATGGCAAAGATGATTCTCCCATCGAAACAATCTATCATGGCTTTGTACACAGCGAGCCAATCCATGCCAATAATAACACCATGCTCATACATTTCTAAGACTAGAATGTCTGCTGGTAAAATCAGGATACCAATCTCTACTCCCACACCACGGCATATAAAGAAAATCAAAGACACATTCCCCAGTGGTGAGTCTACGCATGTCACAATGCTCTATGTTGTGTCTAATAATCCTAAGGCCTTTGTAAAATGAGTAGATATAAAACAGTGCGACGCCCCAGTATCAAATAAATCCCGACCCATAGTGCCATGGATAGGAAATGTACCCTCAATCGCGGGTAGTACCTGAGGTGCAGCTGCCTAGTGGATGTTGTAGACACGTCCGTACTGCAATTGCCCCTGCTGAACTGGAGCTATTGCGATGGCGGGTAAGGCTGGAGCCTGAGCTGGCACTAGGACGGAGGCTGGAAAGAGTGGCCTCTACGGCTCATTACGGGCACCCTATTGCTGTGGGGCCATATCTCCCTCTGGGAAATCCAAGGGACTATGTCCATTCTTGCCACATCTAAAAAATCTTTCCCTGAAGTTACCTCCCCTCTACCCCTACTTACCACGGCCCTGTTGGCCGTTACCACCCTGCCACTGGCCCTGCTGGAAACATTGTTGACCCTGATGGCCCTGCTGCTGTCTCTACTATTGACGGTATTGGCCCTGTTGGCCATACTGATTAGACTGGCCCTGTTGGCCCTGCCTGAATCCCCAAAATCCCTATCTAGAGTAACCTGATCAAAACCACTTGGCAGGGTCGCCCTGATGAGAACTCTGCTCACTGTGACGAGTTTTCCCCTAGGTTGCTAGTTCTTTGTCAGTACTACTGCCCCCTATCATGCCCTGCTAGCTGGACTCCTCTGCTCATTTTCTCCCCTGCAGATGGAAGCGGTGATCCTGAAAGTGTAACATAGCAGTGTTGAGTACATCAGTGTAGGTACTCAATGATAGATTGCCTATGAGGTGCTTACGAATCCTCCAGGACAATCCATCTACAAATAGCAGTATTATCTTCCCCTCTGTGGCTACCTCATATGGCACTATAGTGAGAAGTCTAGTGAACTCCTCGTACTTAGAAACAGTTATGTTCTCCTGCTTCAGATTCAGTAACTTTTGCCTCATCTCAGTCTGCACAGGCGATGGGAAGAACTTGCAGTCAAACCTTTCCCACAACGACTGAATCGTGATGCTGTCCCTCTCCTCCAAAGTGGTGGTGGACTCCCACCACTGCAAAGCGGCCCCCACTAGCTTGAAGGAAGCTAAAATCTTCCTTTGCACGTCAGTGCACTCATACATGCGCAGATGCCTCTGGATATCTTTCTTCCATTGGCTGGCGACTACTATATCTGAACTACCCGAGAACTCTAGGGGATGTACCTTCTGAAAGGCATCCCGAACCCTGTCCCATGCAGATGTAAGATGTGCTAGTGCTGGTGCCAGTGCCTAAATCTGGGGTGGATCCTGTTGCACTACCGCTAATGCGGCATTCACCGCTTGTGCATCAATAGCGGCTACCTCAGTTGCGTTCATCATTCCCTGAGCTGGAACTGCTGGTTGCTCGACCTGGGTATTCCTGTCTTGGGGTGCCCATCTCAGAGGCATCTGAAATGAGAAGGAAGTTTATTATTCTAGAGTTATTATAAAATCTCGAATAGTTGAAGATGTAAGCATAAATACGAGAATACAACAGTCCTAAAAATAGGGCTCTATATCAAGGACGCTAAGCGGGAAGCGAAATAAGCCGTACAGATTCTAAAGGACACTAGAACCTGATGCTCTAATACCACCTGTGACACCCCGCCTAATTAAATAACGGGTGATCAGTCCTTTATTAAATTAAAAATCAAGGTGGACGGTTGGTTCATTCTTAGCATCACTATCGCAAATCAAATTTCCAATTTAACACCCTAAATAATTAAGCTAAGTGTCAAAATAATTTAGAACCTTATTTCCATTTTATTAAGTCCAATTATGAAAACCCTTTTAATAACCAACAGTTTAAGATTTCATAAATACAAAGGATGAACAATATAACACAAGAAATTAAATCATCTAAATAAACCAAACCAGTTTAAAACTATAAATGAAACCATCCTGACAATAGTTAAAACCCAAAGGGTACCAAATACTGAAAATAAAAGAACATTAATCTCTAACAAATTCAAATGAATAGGGAAACGGGAGACACATGACCTAACTAATCAGAACTAAAAATAAGAGTAGAGTCAACAACGAGGTCGTCTAAGGAATGGCCTGCAATTGCCACATAAGCTGCAGCGCGTCCGTTCCAAGGAATCTAAGCATGACGCCCCTGTGGCTGGGCACCAGTAATATATATATACAAGATAAGAGAGATAAAAGGAAACAGGTTAGAGCCCGAGTGTAAAACAGTTTAAAAAAAATAGTTTAGCAAGTATTTAAAATGTTTGCCGTCTAATGAAACAACCATATTAGTATGCGACACTCTCTTGAGAAATTCTCACCTCTCATCTAGTGAGCACGCCTACCGAACTATTAATCTCAAAGTTTATTTTAACTTGACTTTCCCATAAGGTTTCATTCCGATACTTACTATCGTTAAGATAACTAATTTCTGATAATTTAGCTCCCTCATATATCTTATGTTATTTAGGATAACCGAGTGATGCCACAAAATTTCCAAACACTTATAATAAAGTTGGAGTATTTTTTCATTACTTAACTACTTTTATGCACAGTAGAAAGTTCCCATACTTAAGTATATATATATATATAAGTCACTCATATAATATATATTCTATCTACACCCCACATAAAATCTATGGTGATGGCATACTCTTCTATCAAGTCCCTGTATCACTCGTACTAAGGGAAATACTAGTTCGAAATCACTCGCGAACTGTTTTAACACAAAACACATACAATTGGAGGCGAAACATAGTTCCAAGTCAATAAGAGGTCATCACATACCCTCACATCTCTTAGGACTGTCTGACTATCAATCAAATAGCCTGTACCAAGGATTCCTATGTTCTAGGGTACGAGTCAATATCCCCCATAAAGGCCCAATCGAGATAAGACTGTCCTGGCGCGGAAACCCCCGTGATAGCAAGTAGCTTGAGTATGATTTTTATACCCATATATTATATATGTACAATCACACAGTCATATATATATATAAATATCCACATTTCTAAATTAGCTGCGCCCACGACCCACAATTATAATTATCCGTCATTTACACATTTTACTCGATTATTTCGCATAACGGACTCGTCATTTTTATTCTCATTTATAATCCACTTCATACTCACTTCTCCTCTCTCGAAGTATTCTAAGTATAATTTCAGTAGGCATACCTCACTCACCTTCTAGTCCAATTGCCTTACGAGTCTCGATCCTTTTATTAAACGTACGCCTATTTCCTTATACGCATGAATAATTCCTCGTTAACCCAAAATCTCATTCTACATTAAATTTCACTCAACGGGGTCCTACTTGTCTTCTCTATATACCATTATACCCCAATAATCCAATCAAGGGTTCCTATGTATTTTAATCGGATTAAACAATCGGACGAAAAATATGCAGTTTTTCAGAAGGGGTCAATCGATCGATGTAAGGGGGTCGATCGATCGATCGTTAATCGATCGATGTTCTTGATTGATCAATCGATCAAGCAGTTATGAAAAAAATTTCTCTTTTCTAGTTACGGGTTTACCTCTACAACCTCAACCAAATCTCCATTAACGATTACCAAACTCCTAATTAGTAATACTACGCGTACCATATACCTAACAACAAGATTTTCTACGCAAAACATGTCTAAATTCATCAAGTATCATGATTTAATAGGGTACAATTCACATAAACTACAAGAAGCCTGATTTTCTTTTAGTTTCCATTTTTTCAATTCTTTCCCAGATTCCTTACTTCTAAACCCATACAAATTCGTGGCTTATCCCCTACATGTGATTTAGATGTCCAGAATACGTCTACTTCCTCTACACATATGATTTGAAATCTCCAAAAATATAATTTCTTCCATGAAACATGTTCTAAACAACCCTAGACTAACATAATTGAAACATTAACTAAAATAAAGCAGGATAGATACTTGCCTGAAATTTGAGTTTCTGATTTGTGGACGAAAGTGGTATGGTTGTGTTCCTTGTCTCGCGATCTACGCTTTGGCGGTCGTGGCGGTGT
This sequence comes from Sambucus nigra, assembly GCA_949130495.1. Classification (NCBI taxonomy): domain Eukaryota; kingdom Viridiplantae; phylum Streptophyta; class Magnoliopsida; order Dipsacales; family Adoxaceae; genus Sambucus; species Sambucus nigra. Next base: position 298,530,067 of record OX422207.1, on the reverse strand, counting down.
AAACGGTCGAGTACTTGGCCTTGAGTTGCTTGGAAAGATCTCCAACCCCTTATCCAATGGAAGTTCTTTGATTTTGTTTTTGTTAACCCTAGAAGGAAACTCCTAAAGGCTGATTTATCCTAAGGAAATTCGTGGTTTTAATTACCCAAAAATGTGAAATGTCTAAAATACCCTCTCGGGATGTCAATTGGGCTTAAAAATGCCCCGAGACCCAAACTAAACCCTCGGGTACATTATTTTGACTATCTCGACCCTTACGGGCACATTGGCGCACTCAAAATGACCTTACGGGCGACTTATAATTTATTCACTCTTAATAATAATAATTTAATCCCGACACGACACAGGCGCGTCCCGATTGAATTTCCATAATTATCAAATTATACACTCATGATAATTTAATAAATTCGATTATACATATTATTTTATCCATTTAGTAATTATCAACAAATTCCCAATAATTACTAACTCTCATCACGCTAGTAAATATTTAATATAATTTCCGGATTAATATTAAAGTTATATCTCAATTTAATTTAATAAATCCCCAAATTTAAAAGTCATAAAAATACGGGTTATTACAGGTGCCGACCAATATTATTGTGAATTAGGATGAAGATCCTTGGACACCACCTCCGATAAGGATTTTCAGGAAGCAATGGGGATGACGTTTTGTTGTGGGAAAGTCGTTTGACCTATGGCTCGATGAGAAGACGGGAGATGATTGACGATTAATAAAGTGGTATGAATGTGATTCTGGAGTCACTACGGTTGTTTTACTTCCACAACTGACATAGCTTGTTAGTGAAGTAAAACATAGTACAGTAATTAAGAGGAAATTACCATTTGGTAGCGTTGTATGTAGTCACTCGTACCTATTTGTTGTGGACAAGGTCCCTATTGAGGTTTTATATCGGAAAGCCTGATCATTATCCCTCTGGTTGTTTAGAGGTGAACGAATAACTTGACTTTTGGATTGGACGCGATCTAGAGTCCGTTGTTGAGACGGGCATCAATTGCAAACTGTTTTGGGGTGACTTTTGAATGTCGTAAGAGTTACATTTTCATGAACCAGGATTTGAAGGACTGACAGGAGTGGTCAGATGTTCCTATGGTTTTATGTTTGGATGGATATGGGAAGTCGGTACTTATTGATTTGCAGACTTCCAATAGAATTGAAGCGATAAAGCCAGTGATTTATAGGCTCATCTTATTTGGATGTCGTTGGTAGAAGAACAATATGTGATGTGCCATTAGCGAGGTGTAACCTTATGACTGATGGAGTATATCATTATGAAGATAATTGAACAAGCTTGTCGTGAAGCTGGGGTTATAGTGGTTAAACCTCTAGATAGGTGGGTGCCACTAGCGGGTGTATAGTGGAGTAACCCTTATGTTACATTGATAATTATTTTGGGTACAAAAAAGGTGTTGTGTGTGGCTCAAGATCCAATATTTTGGTACCGGAATAATTCAAATATCAAGGACAAAATTCCCTTGTAAGGGGGGAGAATGTAATACCATGTACTGTTATGGATATTTAAATTACATGAGTGGTTGTAATTTAATAATTTAAAATTTTGAAGTAAATGAGATGGACTAATCATATTTCATGCCGCGTGTGAATAAAATCGACATTTGATGATATTTTATTCGAAAAACACGTGTGGATATGTGTTGGGTTTAAGATGTGATTTTTTTATAAGTTACTCGGATGGGACTTTTGAGTACACGGTTGGTCTCGGAAGGGCCGAGATAGTCAGAATAGAGTACTCGAAGGTAGTATTTGGGTTCTGGGAACTTTTTGAATTAGTAGGGACTCGCATTTGTGTATACGAGTCAATTTTGGGTTTAGTAAGGGGATAACCCTTATTTGTCTCTTAAAAGGGCATGAGAGAAAGAGAAAATAAGAAAGAAAAGAAATAAGAGAAAGAAGGAAGAAAAAGGAGAACAAGAGGAGACTCGGGCTAAGCTCCGGAAAATTTCGGCACGGGGACGTCGAATTTATCCAACTAGGCTAGTGTTTAACTTGCTTTAACTATTTATGTGTGTTTATAGTCAATATTATAGTTGGTGTGAAAACTATAAGGATTTTGGGTTGGAATTCTTAAATCAAATTGGGGTTTTTGGAAATGCTTTCATATAATTTGATGTGATAACAACTCCATATCAAATCTCAGTTTAAATCCATGTTAATGGTGTAAATTTTTGTGAGAAATTGGAAGGGTTGAAAAAAAAATAGGGTTTAATTAAGATAGAGTTTAAATCTTAATTAACTTGATGAATTCCAAGAATAAATTGGTGTGTTGGGTATATCTAAGTGCGTAGATGATTATAAAAATGGTTGGTGAGGGTAGAAACCATAAATTTTGGAGTTTGAGAAGAAGATGAACTCCCGAACTGATCAGATCATCGGATCGGATCATTTTATTGGTCATCGGTTGGGTTCATTTTTGGGACACTGGATCGGTTCGTTTTTAGGGTCATGGGTTCAGCTCGATTTTGAGAAAAAAATTGAGAGATTTTCTTGGACTAAAAGGGATTGGAGAAGAATTCCTTACCAAAATGAATAGTAGGGGATCCTAAATAGAGTGTGAGGACCTATAGATGATTAAATGAAGGATGTGTTACCCTTGGGATTTGTGGGAATAAAAATCGGGAGATGATTTGAAAGAGTTTTTGGGATGAGTGACACTCAGTAAATTAATTCGGAGAATTTATATATGTATTATGCGTGTAGGATATATATATATATATATATATATATATATATATATATATATATATATATATATATATATATAGAGAGAGAGAGAGAGAGAGAGAGAGAGAGAGCGAGAGAGAGAGAGAGAGAGAGAGAGGGAGGCTCACCTACATCATGCACTATACATCACACCGTACATCACAACTAATTCTAGGCCCTTGAAAACTTTTTTTCAAATTTTATATTTTTCCCTTGAAATTAACCTTCCAATAAATCCATATGCAAGAAATTAGGTCAAAATACATTTTGTAGCTATTTTTAAAAAATCCACAAAAATCTGCTGGCGCAGACCCTTAAAAATAAGGTATTTTTAGCAGGTTTTTGTGAATTTTTTAAAAATAGCTACAAAATGTATTTTGACCTAATTTTTTGCATATGGGTTGATTGGAAGGTTAATTTCAAGGGAAAAATATAAATTTGAAAAAAAAAGTTTTTTAGGGCCCAGAATTAGACGTGATGCATGGGTGATGTATAGAGCATGATGTAGGTGAGCCTTCTCCTATATATATATATATGTGTGTGTGTGTGTGTTTGTGTGTGTGTGTGTGTGTGTGTGAGTAAATCTAAATGTGTGAGTAGGATGAAATTAGAATACTATCTAGACGTGATAAGCTAATATTCAGAAGAAATAAAGGTGATATTCTATCGTAAGTGAGTGAATACTTATGGGATTAAAATAAGTTGTGTGTATACTTATCAACTAAATGTGAATTGGTATATTTGGGATTATGGTCTAATGCCACGAAAGATAGGCAAAAATTGTCGGATTTGATGTGATATATATATATATATATATATATATATATATATATATATATATGAGTATAGAGACAGTATATATATGATATGATTATAAATATATCTGTGTGTGATAGATATATTTATGTGAAGCATACCCATCTAGTGCTATCATGGGAAGTTGCACGATGTTGGTAAGGCCCCTGGGTTGAGGAGCAGGGAGCTGGTGCGTCAAAAAAAGTGTGTTCGTGTGAGGACACAATCGTTGTGTGTTTCGCCGCCGTGATACAAAAAATCTAAGGAACTACTACACTTGCGAGGCAAGCACAGCGGTAAGTCGGGTATCGTAAGAAATCCACAGGGACTGATTAAATTTTAGATGTTAATTGTTTTAAAACTTCAGAATAAAAATGGTGTAAAAGAAATAAGAAAAGGTGATGGGTGGTTATGGTGGAAAAAGAAAAAGAGAAGTTACGCTAAATTAAAGTAAAGCGAGGATCGGGATCGCATCCTACCAAACGGATCGAAACAACTACTAATTAGAATTAAGGCTCGAAAGCAATTTAATCGAGCATTTTCAATTAAGCATAAACATCACGCAAGAAGGAATTTAACCCAAAGTTGCGAGATAAAACATTTAACTGAAAAATGGTCACACGCGGATTAAATTCGGATAATCGCTATAAACACTAACGTTGCATGACAAAGAAAGTTAAACGCATAATAATCCGACTTTAATACGCGAGGTTTCAATTAAATGCAATTTTACACAAAACCTAGTTTTCGGAGCTCGGGGCCCGAAAATGGCAGAAACGCAATCCCGACCCTATTTATCTAGGGATGCATGGTAAATTAACTAAATTAAACTAATTAAACTAGAAAAGCAATAAATAAACACAATAAACCTAATTAGAAACCATGTAAATCTATCTAGAAAGCAAGGAACGAATGGAAAACAACTAGATTAATGGAGAGGGAAGATGAATAGTTAATCTTATAACCAATTAGTGTGTCAATCCAAGAGAGGAAGAAGAAGAACCAATCAAAAACTCAAACCCTAACTAAAAACTAACCTAAAATCGTATATATGGCTGGTCTCCTATTACAAAACCAAAATTTGGCTTATATAGTAAGTTAGAATAAAAATAAAGAAGAAAGAAAAGAAAAGAAAAATATCTGCAGAAAACAGGGGATCGATCGATCGACCCCTTTGGTTGATCGATCGATCAAGGGAAAATTTCGACAATCCTGAAAGGTCGATCGATCGACCAGAAGCGTTGATCGATCGATCAAGCAGGGCAGATTGCAGCAGCAGCAGCCCCTGCTTCTTTTCTTCTTCTTCTCTTCTCCTCTTTTGCTTTCTTGTATTTCCTCCGCTGAAATCGCCGTAACTTCTTCGTTATGAATCGGAATCGCGCACCGTTTACGGACACGCGAAGCTAGCGAGGAGGGTTACAACTTCCGTGAGATGTTAGGCCAGGTACCCAAGCTGTGAAAAGACTAAAATGCCCTTGAACGTGCGATTGCGTACAGAACTTCACCGGAATGAATCCGAACTTCATACTTAGCATCCAAATACCTACAAAAGCTCAATTAACCCCTGCAAAACATGTTAACATAGAAATTCGAGGGTTTTTTGGTTAACGAGCATAAATATATGGATTAAGATACCCAAGGGGGCTAATAACGCGTAGGTTAACGGGTGAAATACGCAATATTTGCGTCGCATCACACCCCCTAACTTACACATTGCTAGTCCCTAGCAATGAAATAGGATGAAACAATAAAAACAAGTAAACCAAAAGCAGGAGAAGTATAAAAGTATGGTATAAAAGCAATAAAAAGATAAGGCCACTTTCGCGGGCGAACGATTGCATTTAGCGTATGCAATAAGCCGTTAAACCCCTAGGTTACCCTAGTGGACGAGTGTCGTCTCGTGAGGGTTTTCAGAGATGGTACCCACAAACATCAAATGGTTTCCTCAAAATATGCCCAACCCAACATGCGACAAACTCAAAAACAACGAAAAAGATTTCAAACATGTTATTAGCATATTGAACGAATTCAAGCTAAAGTCCGTTGTTATTAACAAGTTGAATGCACCTCATAGAATTGAAACTATAAAAGTGGGGGGGGGGGGGGGGGAGAGCAAATGCAAAATATGATTTGGCAAAAAACTTATATAAATCGGATACTAATCAAAGCAGGCATACATTCAATCCTCACGGGCATTACGCTCAACAAATGAATTCACTGTGAAAAGGGAGGTAATACACGGGACATGCGGTCATAAAGAGTAAATGTAAATGGAAACTAGGCCGCGCACATGTCACAGAAGAAGAACGCTATATATAAAATGAAAAACTGTAATCTCAATGAAAGGATACCGCACACTAAAAGAGGCGAAATGCATTTTCACAGATTATCAAAACTATTATGACTTTTAAAGTAAATGCACCCTAAGATCACATAGGACTTTAATAGGGTTATGATGTAGGATAGGCTAGGGTACGAAATGAAAGAATGTATATACGAATTCAAAGTGTTCGGAGATGAAAACTTGGAATAATGGGAAGGATGCGGGCAATAGCAAAATTGGAAAGTAAGTTCCAAAACAAGCATTAAATGTATCATTTGGAGAGTAATCAAAGCTTATTGAACTATATACAACATATACAAAATTTCTCTTTTCTTTTCTTTTCTTCTTTTTCGCATTTTTCTCTTTTGTTTTCTATTGCTTTTTGCTTTCTCTTTTTCTTCACTTTTTTCACTACTTTCTTTTCTTTGCTTATCAAACTCTCATATGCCTAAAATTGCAACCGCAATACAACAACAACATTCAATCCCAAGTAACATTCCAAACAAAGGTATGTAAGGTGTATGTATGGCTTAAAACTCCAATTTGGAGTTGGTTATGGGATTTTGGGTAATGAAACGAAAGGCTAGTATTTAGGCTCAAAGGGGTTGACTAGGGAAACATATATGGTGAGGTCAAGGCTAATATGGGTGATATAACAAAGATTGCCTATGATCATTTCACAAAGTATACGCAATTCTCGAGTCAAAACAACATATGAAAATCATGCTCAAGTAACACATTTCAAGGATGAACTCAATTAATGAACGGTCAATGAAAGAATAAAGAGATTACCGACGAATTCAACGTTTTCAAAGAGGAAAGAATAGTGTATAACACTCACAAACGACGAAAGGTACAAAGCTTACTCGGTGTAAGTATATACAATGCAACAAAAGATTACCGAGTTATAAAAATCTTAAACCAAATCAATAGAACCAGAAAAGTGCATATGCTCATGGGATAAAGTTTAATTCATGAAGTTATTCACAATATCAATGATTTAAGGACTAAAGTCTAATAACTTCTAAAATCAAGAACATGCATCATTGAGTTGTCAATCGGATCGGGCAATTATTGAAATTTGTCATCGAAAACAAGGAAAAATGCCCAACAAAGGAGAAAAAGGAAAGAAAATATTTTTGAAAATTTCCAAATTTTTCACAAAAAGGCATACTCAGTAACTAAATGTGAGCAAATCCATGGACTACACATGAAATGGATAGAATATCCTACACCCCCTAACTTAAATGTTGCATTGTCCTCAATGCGCATTAAGGACACAACACAAAGAGAGGAAAAGAACGATATTACCCAAAATTGGAGCGATCTCCATAAGCGCGAGTCCAAAGGAATCTACAAAACAAGTTAGTACCGAGCATAGCAAAAACAAATAACAAAAAGTTAACTAATTACACTGGACTAAATTAAAAAGGAAAGAAAAAGAGGAAAGAAAGAAAATTAAAAAGCTAACTATTTACAACCTACTATTTAGGCTTCACACTAACTATACACTAGAAGTCTAAATAGTTGAGAGTCCACCATAAGAACGATTTGACTTTGGAAGATCAATGGTGGACCCTCCAAAGAGAACATGCCTCCCGGAAGATATGAATTCCGTTTGAACAACGGAAGGCATGTGGGTGGTGAAAAAATGAACCATCGCCAATTTGAAATTTTGAGTGGACGATGGGGGATTTGGATAATAAGGGGGAAAGATACACCTGAGGTCCAAGAAAAATAGACTCATCTCCCAAATATTTTTCAAATGGAATGGGAGATGGTGCACACGTGGGGATAACATCCATCGAAAACAAGTCCGGCAAGGAGTCCTCATCGGCAAAAAGTGTAGAAGTTTTAAAAGTTTCTACCGACTCATAGGAATCAATCGGTAATTCTAATGGTTCAATGACGGAAAACGAATATGGTGATGAAACAAATTCAATCTCAATCGACTCATCGTCGGAAGGAGATTGAATTTCGGGGGAGAAAGATTCACATTCGATGAGAAATTCTCTGAAAAATTGAGGTGAAACACAAGTTTCCACCTCCTCGTTGTTTTGTGCATAAGAATTCATCTCATCGTAAAGTGCACCAAGTCTCATTCCAGCATCATTTAGGCTTTCCAAACCTTGGGAGTAAAGAAGCAAAGTATCTTCCAAAGTAGGCTTCCTCGGCTCAAGAGCCTCGGACTCCTCATTTGGTTGAAACTCATCTTCGAAAGTAATGAAATAAGAATCGTCATTGGATTCGAATAATGAATCCAACTCAAGCTCCCAATAACGATTTTCATTCCGATAAATGTTTTCAAGTCTTTCATTTTCAAGAAAATCTTGAAAATGGAAAACTTGAAAACTATCCCCAAAGTATGAATCATTAGAATAAACGTAATAACTATAATAGTAGGACATGATTACCTCGTTGTTTGAAAGATGGAGAATCCAAGAAATAAGTGAGCAGCCGCGAATCAAAGTTTCTTAGCGCTCAAAGTATGCAATCCTGCAAAAAAGGTTAAAACAAAGAATACAAATACAAAAGGAAAAGGAAAAATACTACGAAATAATAAAAGAATTACTATCTAAAACACACTCCCCGGCAACGACGCCATTTTGATCGAGCGATATGGAAAAAGTGTGCGCGTGTAGAGTGCACAGTCGTCGTGTGTTTCCCCGGCAACGGCGCCATTTTGTGATCGGGCGAAAAAAGTGTGTGCATGTAGAGTGCACAGTCGTCGTGTGTTTCGCCGCCGCGATACAAAAGAAACCTAAGCTACTACTACACTTGACAAGCAAGTAAAGCGGTAAGTCGGGTATCGTAAATCCACAGGGAGTGATTGAATTTTAGATGTTAATTGTTTTAATAACTTCAAGAATAAAAATGGTGTAAAAGAAATAAGAAAAGGTGATGGGTGGTTATGGTGGAAAAAGAAAAAGAGAAGTTACGCTAAATTAAAGTAAAGCGAGGATCGGGATCGCGTCCTACCAAACGGATCGAAACAACTAATAATTAGAATTAAGGCTCGAAAGAAATTTAATCGAGCATTTTCAATTAAGCATAAACATCACGCAAGAAGGAATTTAACCCAAAGTTGCGAGATAAAACATTTAACTGAAAAATGGTCACACGCGGATTAAATTCGGATAATCGCTATAAACACTAACGTTGCATGACAAAGAAAGTTAAACGCATAATAATCCGACTTTAATACGTGAGGTTTCAATTAAATGCAATTTTACACAAAACCTAGTTTTCGGAGCTCGGGGCCCGAAAATGGCGGAAACGCAATCCCGACCCTATTTATCTAGGGATGCATGGTAAATTAACTAAATTAAACTAATTAAACTAGAAAAGCAATAAATAAACACAATAAACCTAATTAGAAAGCATGTAAATCTATCGAGAAAGCAAGGAAAGAATGGAAAACAACTAGATTAATGGAGAGGGAAGATGAATAGTTAATCTTACAACCAATTAGTGTGTCAATCCAAGAGAAGAAGAAGAAGAAGAAGAAGAACCAATCAAAACCCCAAACCCTAACTAAAAAATAGCCTAAAATCGTATATATGGTTGGTCTCCTATTACAAAACCAAAATTTGGCTTATATAGTAAGTTAGAATAAAAATAAAGAAGAAAGAAAAGAAAAGAAAAATATCTGCAGAAAACAGGGGATCGATCGATCGACCCCTTTGGTCGATCGATCGATCAAGGGAAAATTTCTACAATCCTAAAAGGTCGATCGATCGACCAAAAGCGTCGATCGATCGATCAAGCAGGGCAGATTGCAGCAGCAGCAGCCCCTGCTTCTTTTCTTCTTCTTCTCTTCTCCTCTTTTGCTTTCTTGTATTTCCTCCGCTGAAATCGCCGTAACTTCTTCGTTATGAATCGGAATCGCGCACCGTTCATGGCCACGCAAAGCTAGCGAGGAGGGATACAGCTTCCGTGAGATGTCGGACCAGGTACCCAAGCTGTGAAAAGACTAAAATGCCCTTGAACGTGCGATTGCGTACGGAACTTCACCGGAATGAATCCGAACTTCATACTTAGCATCCAAATACCTACAAAAGCTCAATTAACCCCTGCAAAACATGTTAACATAGAAATTCGAGGGTTGTCTGGTTAACGAGCATAAATATAGGGATTAAGATACCCGATGGGGCTAATAATGCGTAGGTTAACGGGTGAAATACGCAATATTTGCGTCGCATCAGGAGCGTATAGTCCGCAAATCATAGCATCCATTTTTATATTGTGTGATTTTTTATCAGGGGTGAGACGTGGTGGGTACATTTCGCTATCATTTCGGGTGAGGAACTATGACCGCTTCCCATATATTGTGATTTGGATTTGGAGCCGGTGTCAGATTCCGTCCCGATTTCCCAGGTCGATGCTTGTTCTTCATGGAGGATGATATCATTGTTGAGACTACATCCATTGAATAATAGCTCTGAGGGATGGTTATTATACTTATATAGTGTGTGATATATAATATGGATATACTTGATGTGTATAGTACATTGTATATATATACATATACACGGGCAGAATAAAGAATAAATTTGTGTAAAATTTCTAGATCATCCGGGAATATAAAATACGAAATAAAATATGTGATATACATATATAAAGATGAGGATATTATATACGAGATTAAGAACACTAAAATGTGAGTAGTGTAAATAACTAGTAAAAGTTATCTATCATGTAAGGATAAATTATAAGTGAGAGATTTTAATGTACAAGCTCGGGAATAGTGTTTGGTGACATGGGAGTTTTGCGAGGTGCTAGTTAGGCTAGGTAGATAACTAGGGTGTTTTAAAATACATGCGTTAGGCATGCACTATTAGATGAGCGGTGAGGGGTATCTGATGTAAGTGCGACACCAGTTTAAATATGGAGAATATCATATTTTAAATATTAAAGTATGTTAAGCACTTGCTAAAATGTTTTTCAAAACCCGGGCTCTGACCCGTATCTATTTTTTCTTTTTCTTCTCCTTTCTATACTTTTTAGGTGTCCAGTCAGAGGGATGCCTGGATGAAAATTCCTTCGAGTCAGATGTTGTTGCAGCAACTCTGGATGCTAGCCGGGATTATTTTAGACTCTTCCATTCTTGTGATCTAGATCGGAGGTATTGTGAGTTATATTCGGGCATGTTGCCCAACTATTGTCATTATTTTATTTTTTGGCATTTCTACTTGCATACATTCGATATGGTTGTGTAAAGGCTTTACCGAGAGTTATCGGTTATTATTTATTTATTTCAATTGTTTATATCTTTGTATGGTTGGATTTACTTCTTCATTTAGGTTAAAAAGATTAGAAAGTTTAAAATTTGACGCCAGGCCTAATAGGTTATTAGTAATTAAATGGTTTTCGAGAGTGATGCTGAGAATGAAACCAGGTGAGATTCCTGTTTAATTTTATATAGGAGTGATCACCCAGTAATTTATTAGGCGGTGTGTCACACTCCCATACTTATTCTAGGTTAAATGACCAAGTTAGATTCTATATCATGGACCCTATATTTAGCATACCCAGAAGGAGAACTTTTAGGGTTTGTACAACCTCCAGCGTATGTGGTTTTCACTTGGCTTGGTTAATAGTTTTTAATTTTTATTATGAGCATGACAAACAAGGTTATGGTCTTGTCAACCTAAAGATCTTAGCCTTGTGATAATATAAGACGATTGTGTATTGTTTAATGCTTTAATTAAGAAGACTTGTTCTTCCCTTTGGAAAGACTTTGATGTAAGTGATAAATTACTACGAATAGCTAGAACAATTGAAGTTGGAAAGTGAATAAATTAAATTAAAGTAAAATTTTGAAATTAAATAAAAGTAAATGCTTAAAAGTAAAGGATTATGCTATGAAATTTAGAACAAGAAATTAAAAAATTACACTACAAAATGTATAAAAAAGTATGTAAAAGAAATCAAATGTAAAGATGAGAAACTTTAATAAACTTGAAAGAAAGTTACAGTGTACCTTACAATCTACATCTAATTAAAAGAAATGCAGTTAAAAATAAAATAAAGGAACAAAACGATAAAATGAGTAAATGTAGTTTTTGTTGAGGTAGTTATTTCTTTGTCTTCATGAAGGGTATAATTTATAATTTTCTTCAATAAATAACTTTCTTTGGTTCCGTGTAACTTTCTATTTGAATTTTGGTTGCAAGTGACTTCCAATTTGAATTATCTACAATAACATCTTTAAAGCACCCACTACTTCCACCAAGAATTTTAGCAATAATCACCTTATACTCGCTATTAACTTCCCCCATCACGAGATGAATGTGGTAAAATATGGTGTCAACATAATCCCCACACCACCAGAGTTTTGAGATAAATTTAGATAGTGCAAACTTGATAATTGCAGTCTTGAGTAGATATTAGAGATTTGATAATTAGAGTCTGGAATAAATTTTAAAACTCTTAGTAAATAATGATATATTTTATTTTCCAATTTCAACCTTTATCGCCACCATCAAAAGGTGAATAACTACAGCCCTATTAACTTCGAAGGTCACCAAGGATGGTGAATAGCCACGAATATTTTGAACTTTGAAGGGTCACAAAGGATGGTGAATTATTATGACATTTTTACCTTTGAAGGTCAACGAGGATGGTGAAGAATCATAAAAAATTTAACTTCGAAGGGTCACCATAGATGGTGAATAATTGTAATTTTTTCACCTTTGAAGGTCATAAAAGATGGTGAATGATCACAAAAAAATTAACATTGAATGATCACCAAAGATGGCGAATAATTGCAAACAATTTAAACTCCGAATGTATGGTGAATAATTGTAATATTTTTTATCTTTGAAGGTGACCAAACACGGTTAATAATCGTAAAAAAATTAACTTCGAATGGTCACCAAAAATGGTGAATAATTGCAAAAAATTTAAACTTCAAAGGTCACCAAAGATGGTGAATAATCACAAAACGTTAAACTTTAAAGTGTCACTAAAGATGATAAATAATCACAATATTTTTTACCTTCGAATGTCACCGAATATGGTGCACAACCATAAAAAAATTTAAATCTTTGAAGGATCACCAAAGATAGTTAATAATTACAAAAAAATTTAACCTTCGAAGGTCACCAAAGATGGTGAATAATAATAAAATCTTTTAAACGTCAAAGGGTCACCAAAGATTGTGAATAATTATAACATTTTCACCTTCTAATATCACTAAAGATGGTTAATAATCATTAAAAATGTAACCTTCTTAGGGTAACTGTAACAACCCCCATTTTCTAACGTAAAGGTTGGTCAGACACAGTACGCCCAAGATGGGGCCTATTATATAATCTATATCATTCTCAACACCAAACCATATAAATCTATTTATTTGTAAACCACAATTGAACTTAAAACTAATTTTAAACTAATATCCTATACAATAATGAAATCCAACATCCACATAATATGAATAAAACCCGGCATAAGCATAAGTGTCTCAAACCAACAAAAATAAAATAGACTTCGGGCTTATGCCCATTTAAAAATCCCAAAAATAATAAATCTGAAATAGAGAAGCAACCTAGTCTAGAATCAATGATATGAAGTCTGATGCACAAGGTGAGACTACCAGGTCGATCTCTCGATAGTCCATCTATCCCTGTTTATGAGAACTTGGGGGGAGAAAATATTTATAATTTGGGTCAAAGCCCTAAAGTTGCAAGAATTAACTTACTAAATTTAGAGTGCATAAGTACAGATAATTCAAAGTTCACATCTCCCATCGTTACTCACGTATATTAAATATCTCAGCCCTCATCTAAGATCAATGTTAAACATACAACCGCCCAAGTCCGAAAGTAGGTAACGGGTAAATGTGCCAACGTAAATATAAGGATGAATATAGCATAATTAACGTACTAAAATAGAATTATTTACATTTCATTTACTACTACCCAAGTTCACCCAGTCACTACCCATAGAGTGACATAACAAAATATCATGCATATTACATAGTATTGGCTCTGTAATTTATTGTCTACATCATTAGACTAAGAAATTATTTGATTCACTTTTGTTTGTTTATATATACCCTTATATATATGAGACACTAAGGCATCTACCAATAGCATCACGTTCATGCTCTATTGATAAGTCCGAAGGAGTCTCTTATCCAAGTCGGACATCACAATACACATACAAGTTGGGTGGTACCTATGCAGTACACCATTGCACGACCCATACCTAGCGGTGACACATTGATCCCAACATCAACACTTATCTCTCATAAGTGGCACTGCTACATAGTACCTAAAATTATGACCTACACTACACCTATCCCACCAATGCCGATGTGTGCTGCAGTCCGAACGTGCATAACCCTAACCGATAGGACCGTCCACGAACATAGGTATGTCCACATAAAAATATAAATACATATTACTATCTTACAATATGTAAAGGTAATTACTCTATAATCAATCCCTAGTTTCCCCATAAACATAATTCATAACATCTTACGTTAATAAATGACCATTCCGCCGATTATTAAATTATCTTCCTTTGAATAATACTTTAGAACACCTAGTTAATTTATTATAGTAATTACTCTATAAATTACCCTCAACTGCCATGTAAGGATTATACGCAAACATCCTACGTCGGTGATTTACCATCCTATAAATTATTTAATTCTCTTCATTTGAATAATACATTTAACCATCTAATTAATTTATTTCCTCAATTATTATTAACATCACAAAATCATTTTTATTAAATTCCTCGATTACCCAAACACTGTCCCACCAACTCGTAGGGTTTCCTAAAAATCATTTGAATCAATCCCTGGGCCCTACTCAACTTTCCCCAGCGGATGAACCGGTTTGCCTCTGGGCCGAACTGATTTGCCCATGGGAGGAGGTCTAGATCTGCTAGGAGTTTTCAATTACGAGAATTTTAATCTCCAACTTAAACTTGATTCCAATGGTTCAGTCATTAATATAATCGTTAAAATAGGTCCCCATGACTTAGTTCACCCTTTTTGAATAATTTAATATGTGTTATAATGTCATATTCAAGTCCCAAATCCTAGAATTTCATGCTAGTTGTGGGTTCATACCAAATCAGATTTATACCTACAAATCCCCTAACATTCTATCACAATCTAAGGGTTATAATCAACATAAATTCAAGATCTTTGGTATAAACAATAGTCCTCTACATGTGATCAATCATATCAACGAAATAAGGGTTTTTCAAAGCATGAATTTCCTACCATCCAACCCACAATTAATATCCATCCTAATTTCTGGATATTCTATCCTATTTTGAGATTTAAACCCTCTACAAACATGATTCAATTCATCATTAGGTCACCAAAAATCCTTACAAATCTAGGATTCTAATGGGAGATAACTCACGATAAACTAAGATATATTTTGGACAAATAAAGTTAGCAAGAAAATTCATGCCTGATTTCTTAAGGATTTCTTGGTGAGTTCTTTAGCCTTCTTTCTTGAATTCTCCCTTTCCTTAGTCCTTTACCTCCTTGCCCTTCCTAAGGTGTCTGCTAGCGTTCTTGGTTAATGGTGGGTGATTTCTTAACCTCCTTAATCAACTTATATTAACCTAATTCCTATGTTGGACCTAAAGTCCCATATTTGGACCCCCAAATGGGCCCAAACCAATAGTCCCGTAGCCTTTTCACTTATGTCTATATACTAGGACTATTTCTAAAGTTCTAAAAAACCTAAAAGAACTCATAAAAACCTCTCAAAATGCGTTCCAATTATTTTTATTCAACATAGACATTTTTATTATCTTTAAACAATGCGTAACAATAAGTAAATTACTATTCGAATTATTTTTCGCGAGTAAACCCATCATTCCCCATTTGAATCCTATAATTATGAAATCATGGATAAACATTTATTCTCAATTTAAATTTTACTAATTTAAATTTAAATCCCTTCGATTTAATTTATTCCAATATTTAATCCAAAATTATTAAATTAATATTCGTCATGATATATTATTCCAAAAATATAGGGTATTATAGTAACCAAAGATGGTGAATAAATGCAATATTTTGTACCTTTAAAAGTTACTAAAGATTTTATTGTAATAATTCAAAACTTTGGCCTGAATTTTCTAAATTAAAGTTATTAGCGTATTTTGAACTAGAAAATGGGCCATACACAAACAGAATGATCTAGGAGTAAAGATTCCAATCCAAAAAATGTTTCATCATTTGGACCTCTGTAGAGAGAGTTATGACCGTTTACTCAAACATATTTTAGTGACAGCAAAAAATGATGAAGTAGTCCAAAACTTTGATCTAACTTCCTTAGCGTGGCGTTCTCTGTGTATTTAGAACTAGAAAATGACCCATACACCAAATGAAATCTATGGAAGTCAAGCTTCCAATGAAAAAAATGTTTCATCATTTGGACCTTTGTATAGAGAGTTATGACCATTTTACTTACGCCATTTTGGTGACTACACAAACCCAGCAATGAAATCATGGTTATTGTCAAGCTAATAAGATTCCAATTGTTGGTGTTAAGATTCCTTTTCCATCACCATGGATCCATATTTTTCAAACCAATTAGTTTATAAATGTTGTAGAAATAACATCCTACCAAATTTCTATCAATCGCCATTGTAGTTCACCATCCATGAGAGTCAATTCGAATGATAAACATAGTGGGGTATGGCTAAGATTTTTATTGTCTTCCACAAAACCTTTGAAGGACCCCCATGATTTGGTTTGAAGAATATATTCTAAGAAACATTTTGCTGTAACTCTACATAAGTCTGAATATTTTCTTATTGCCAAAAATCTTGTTTGAAAACCATTTTTTAGACCCCCTGAGTTTTAAAATCTTTTTATGATCTTCCAACACCCCGAGTTCGGAATTAGCATTCTGATTTTGTAATAAAAATGGTTAAGGATCACCATCATATTTTCTGAAAATTTGTGGTATTTTTCTGCCAATAGTTTATGCAAAAGTAGGCTCTTTGTAGACGATTGGTGTGACATGGACTGTTACAACCAAACTGCAAAGATTTTTAGTAAAATGTTGTAAACTATGGACAAAATCATTGAGAAGTTTGACTGTTTGTCTCGTACATCAATGAAATTCATCACTATCTAAATAGTGGTCTAAATCTTGAACAAGAAAGACTCATTATGTCATATCGGCAGTTTGTGTCTTATCTATGATAAACCATTAAATAGCACTTTCGTCCCACCGGGCATGCCAAAAATATGTTTGTGTGGTTTTCACTTGGAATGGTTAATAGTTATTAATTTCAATTTTTACCATTCCAATAAAGATTATGGATTTCCAACCAAAAGATCTTGGACTTATGATTATATCAAAGGACTGTGTATCATTCGATGCTTCAATTAAGAAGATGTATGCTTCTCTTAGGGAAGACATTGATGTGAGTACTAAATTATTACGAATAACTAGAAAAAAAGAAGTTGTAAAATACATAAAGCGTAATAAAGTAAAACTAAGAAATTAAAGAAAAATAAATGTTTAAAAGTAAATGATTATGCGATGAAATGTAAAGCAAGAAAGTAAAATATTACACTAAGAAATGTGAAAAAAGAAAGTAAAAGATTACACTAGGAAATGTAAAATAAGAAAGTAAAAGAATACAAATATAAAGACAAAAAACTTTAATAAACTTAAAAGGAAATTACTATATATCTTGCAATCTACTTCGAATTGAAAGAAATGCAGTAAATAAAAAAATAAAGAAAAAAAAAGGATAAAACGAGTAAATGTAATTTTTTGTTGAGGGAGTCCTCTTTTTATCTTCACAAGGGGATGGATTTATAGTTGTTTTTAATAAATAACTTTCTTTGGCTCTAAGTAACATCCAGTTTGAATTTTTTCTCAAACTAACTTTCGGTTTGAATTATTTACAATAACCGCTTTGAACCACCCACCACTTCCACAAAAAATTCTTGCAATAACCCCCATATATCCGCAACTTCGCCCATCGCCTACCAATGTGTCAAAAAAAATCACGAGATGAACCCAATAAAATATGGTGTAAACACCATCATTTTCAGATTTAAAGGAAAGTATATCTTCATAACAATCAACTATAGTAGATTCAATAACAACTCTACTTTTCATATCCAAAAATCCAGAGCCTTTACTATTGAGAGCATAGACCAAATGCCACTTTTATCGCATTACTGCCAAGTTATGCCTTTAAGGATCCAATAACCTCACATAAGCCAAACAACTCCAAACTTTAAACTAATTTAAAACTCACTTTCTATTTTTCCATAATTTTAAAGGAGTTATTTTTATTTTTAAGAGGGTACCCTACAGTTAAGAGAGATTTTCCCCATAAAATAGAGAGAGCCTCATAATTAAGAACTAATGTAACTACAAGTGGTATATTTTCTATTTTTTTTCAACAACTCCATTCCTTTCAACAGAATAAGGTGTAGTAGTTTTATGAATAATGGCAAGTTCTTATAAAAAGGTAACACAACTACGTTCACCATATTCTCTATCTCCATGAGTTTTAACCAACTCAATAATTTAATTGTGTTGATTTAAAACTTCATTTAAATATAGTTTGAAAGAGTCAAAATAATTTTTCGCTCAAAATATAAACATTCATTTTTTTAGAAAAATCATTAATAAACGTGATGAAATATTTTTTTCCTCATCTTGTTAATTTTCCTTCAAATTCATACAAATTATTGTGAAATAATTCAAGCAGTTCAGAATTTTTAGCCATGGTTTTGTGAGGGATTTTCTTTTTTTTTCTTGAACACAAGAAATATATTGTTCAAACTCTTCATTACTCAGGGAATTTATCCAAATACAATCATATTATACATATATGTTTATTAATCTAGCATGTGTAATATTCATCCAAATTAAAAACACTGTTTGGTTCTCTATTCAGAAAATTCGATTTAAACACTGTTTTTAAATACAGTTTTAAAATTCAGTTTTTTGTGTTTATAATTATTGGTGTGCGTTTGGTAAAGTTGTTTTTAAATACAGTTTTTTGAAAATTTGACAAAATTGACAAATATGTATATTTATATCATACATATGCGTGTGTGTGTGTGTGTGTGTGTATATATATATATATATATATATGTGTATGTACATATAAACATACATAAAACTTTCATACATACATGATACATGAATGTATACATACATACATACATACATACATCATAAATTATATACATGTACATTTAATAACATGTATTTTTAGGTATATTTAATGAGGTATGTTGTGGAGTTTATATATATATATATATATATAACTTTCATACATACATGATACATGAATGTATACATATACATACATACATACATCATAAATTATATACACGTACATTTAATATCATGTATTTTTAGGTATATTTAATGAGGTATGTTAGGGAGTTTAACTCTCTCTCTCTCTCTCTCTCTCTCTCTCTATATATATATATATATATATATATATATATATATATTTATAATGATGTCGCATATATAATTCACTATAAAATTATATACATACATGAATTGATAATATTTTTTAATACATATGTACTATATGTATATTTTATATTATTCCATACATTAATAATATATGTATAAAACTATATATAAGTATCATGTATCTATTGATAATATTATTTAACTTTATATTATTCCATACGTAATTTTGTGTATATGTACATATATATTTTTTATTTATAAGAACTACACACATTAATGTATTATGTATGTATATTATATATTAAGGTATAATTGCTTTAAAATATTAAAAATGAATAATTCTGAGTTGAAAAATAAAAAAAAACAGATGTTATAAAACACCCAAAATCTGTTTTCTGAAAAACTTGATTATAACACAGGAATATTATAATTTTGTGTTTAAAAACAGGTTGCCAAACGAAGATTTTTATCAGAATTGTATTTAAACACAGAAAACAGAATTATAGCAGGCCCTAAGTTTGAACATGCTATCATAGGTGAATAATATAAATTCTTCTTTAAAATGTCAGAACCTGTGAAATTACATATTTATCACCTCCAAAATTCTAGCTAAAACAAGTCTTTTAAGGAAAAAAATCCAAAAACTAAATTCTTCCTAGTTATAGGAGTATGCAAAATATTTTTTAGGGTAGATTCTTATCCGAGGTGAATGTAAATCAATGTTTTCAATGCCCAGAAACTTCGTGGTTTATGAATCTCCAATAAAAAAATTCTTATTTTTAGCATTGGGATAGTTCTTGAATAAATCTTTATTGGTACAAACAAGCCCAGAAGCATCGGTATCTTACACCACCCTACGCAAACTGACATGGAGCTAAACTCGTTAATCATTTCACAAAATTCCTTTTTATTCACATTAGCCTGAGGAGGAGAAATGTTTCCCAGAGGTTCAAGAAAAATATCTAAGCTTTCCACAATAATAATAACCATTTCCAAGGAGATTGAATTATTATTGATTCTTAAATAAGGTATTTTTTGTTCAGTTAGCAGAAAAAAAAAATTACCGAGCTCATTTTTTATTTTATTATTTTCTCCATTCAAATTTTTTGGAAGAAGCCTTAAATTTTCAGGAGCCTTGACTTTGTTTTGTTGTTGCGAAGTTAGTTTGTTCATAACATTAACTTCAATAGATTATAGACCATGTTATTCTTTTTTATGCTAAAGAAGTGACTCCTCCCCAATAAGAAGTCTAATAATTAAATTCTAAAGAAAAAATTCAGTGATTTATGACTTAAATTGTTCATAAAATCTTTATAGGAGGGTGGTAATTTATCAATCAAACTTACAACTTGAAACATTTCATCAATTTTCCTTCCATTTCAAAGTATTTCAGGCATTGAGTAACCACTATTATATAACCAGTCATACGAAATTTAAGGTACCGACTTATATCTCATTTCTTAGCTTCGACTTCCTCTATGTTGTAGTGTTTTCAGGCCCTTTCCACATGTCGGAAGACATAGGAATGTCAAAGTAGTAATTATACATTTCATTAGCCAAACTATTTAGAATTAGGTTCTTCCACATGTAATTTGATTTCCACTTCTTAGCAACAATAGTCTTGTCATCTACCTCATCTTCATTAACTTTAGCAATTGGTTCCTCCAGCTAAGAATGCGAATTTTATGGATTTATTTGTATCTTAGGTCAAACACACATAAATTAAAATTTTAACAAATTTTATCTTGATTTAATTTACTATTCATTTAATGATAAAGTACAAATTCAAATAAGACAAAACACATAAATAATCCAAGCATGCAAAGAAATAAGGAAAAATCCCCCCTCTATTTTAGCATTGCATTAGAATTGACAGACACTATACAACTGTAACACCCCGCCTAATTAAATACCGGGTGGCTAGCCCCATACCAAATTAAAATAGAATATACAATTGGCTCATTTATAGCATCACTGTCGAAAATATTTGCAACTCGCCCAATACTCAATTAAGCTGGTGTTAAAAACTTTTCAAATTTTAACTTAACAAAATCCATTTCCAGTTTAAGAATAACACAACACATTTTATTCTACAACACTGATAACCAATTAGATAACACCAAATAATTTGAATGCAATTGGAATAAACATTCCAAAATAATATTAATCCATTACAGTAATCCCAACAATATCAAATGTATTCAAATGACACGAATACCATAGTATTTGACCCCGATAGAAGAAGATAACTGAATCCTTTGGGCGACATGCCCTACTAAGAGAATACTGTGAATAAAATGATGATAGGCTTCTAAGAAAAACTCCATAAATCCATAGCCTGTCATAATCCACTAAGGTTTGCGTCCCTGTTGCTGGACACCTGATATAGAAGATACAATAGAAAAGAAAATATGCAAGGAAACGGGTCAGAGCCCGAATGTGTAAATGATTTTTAAAACAGCAAGTATTTAACAAGTGCAGTAAATCTTTTATTATGTACATGATAGACCCAACTCTCACTTGCCATTCTCACCTCTCAACTAGAGTGCACACTTAACGTTTCCTATTTACCTCCTAGTTAATGGCTCCTCTTTTCTAGTCTCCATATTATAATTCCATCCCAATATCATAATCCTCGTATGTCCCATACCATACGTCACATTATTATTCATTTACATTTCTCATCATTTCTCATTAACATGAATCATTTCTCATTAATATGAATTAAGTTTTTCAATAAACATTCATTAACTTAATTCAATTATCTTTCTCTATTCACCGTTATCTACAATTATCACCGCAGATAGATTTAACCATAATAAATATCCATTCATTCATTTAATCCATTATATATATAAATATATATATATATATATATATATATATATATATATATATATATATATATATATATATATATATATATATATATATATATATATTCATATATAATACGGCACCCCGAGTCACAGCTGCGGTGCAATGCATTACTCTGCTATCATGTCCCAATATCGCTGGTCGCCGAATAGGAGACAAAAGGTTCGGTGAGGATACCTCGAACCATAAACAACCACACAATCATTGGAGGCGAACATAGTTCTCATACCCATAGGTCACGCACATACCTACGTACCCACAGTCAGCGGACTTATCAACTCCCCGATAAGTCTTTCATAGACCTATGTTCTCGAGCGACAAATCAAAGATCCCATGGATTCATCAGGATATGACTGCCCTCATGCGCAAACCTCCCATCGATAGCAAGTAAGCTAGGTATGTCATACACATAATCATTAATCAATCAAATAGGTATTATCATACCTATAGTATACTAACAACAAGGTACTCACATTAACCTTAGATTATTCCCTTACGTAGCATTATATCTCTTTAAACCCCACGTATTAAAACGTCATATCTTTACTTCATAATTTAATTATCCTCGCATCCTATAACATCTCTCCACTCCTGACGTCGTTAAGGTTCATGCGCGGAGCGTCTCGCAAAGCGAAATCCAAACAAGGAACCCCTCCAATACACTACTACTTAACTTTGTCGATCGAGGAGGTCCGACGACTTCAACTATGCGATCGGGATAACCTCATACCTTTTTTCAACCAAATGTGTTCCAAACTCCCATCTCTATCCAGGAGCCATACCACTACGCTCTTGTATTACACTCCGTCCTTGCGAAATCAATAATGAGCTTAAACTTAGTCGTTGGTGTTTAAATTGTAACCCTAAGGCTACCCTCACTTAATATTAAATCTGCCCTACTGGACCTATCCTTAATCCTCAAGCATACAAATTAGAATCCAACACATGAATCTAGCAACCGAAATTTCTTCAATTTAATTATCATCATTCTAATCAATTTAAATCCCAATCAAATTAATTCAAATCTTATCAAGGGTCTACTGATATTTTCTAAGTCCCATAATATCCAATTAATAATCACCAAAGATCCACAAAAGTTTTGGGATAAGAACCAACATTAAAAAGAAAAAACATCATGAATTCTCATATTTTAAATACTCAAAAAATCAGATCCAAAAATTATTCAAATCATCAATCCGACTTCAGATTTGGATTTTACACGAAAAATTGAGTTAGGTATGTGTTTTGAGTTTTTCTTAAATCTCATCCAAATGCACTCAAAAAGAAGATCTAAATATTCCAAATTGGCTCTTCTCATTCCACTCGTTTTTGCCTCTTTTCCAGAAAATTATCAAAATATTATCTTCAAGAACACTAAATTATTTCCATAATTTCTTCCACAGATTGATGAATATTTATTGGATTACTAACTACCTACAACATGAGTTTAATTCCTATATATTTTTAGATTCGAAAAATCCATTAACAACTATATCCTTTCATCTTCCAAGCATGAAAATCATCTCTTTTTATAACTATCCTAACATGGACAATATACGAACTTAAATTGCAAATATCAAACACTTGCCTCTAATGAAGATCTGATCCTTTGGAGTTGAATAACACAGGTGGTGATGGTGGTGGTGACCTTTGGTCTTTGGTTCTCCTCCTTCCCAAGCAAACTTCTTTTTCTTTCCAAGCAACCTTCCACTCTCTCTAAGAAGATGACTTTTCAATTTTGTGTAGAAGAGACGAAATGAACCTACATACACTAATCTCCAAATACTTATAATAAGACAAAACCCGAAATCACTATTCATCCCCCTTGTAAAAATAACCAAAATGCCCTTTTGGGTTGTCTTTTCATTTCCAAATGACCCGAGACTCAAAATTAACATCCAAATAGACTTTTCTGACTATTTTGAACCTTTCGGACGCAACGACGCAGTCAAAATGACTATAAGGTCGATAGAAAATAAATTTACTTTTTAATTTAATAAATTAGTCCCGACACGTCCCATACCGCGTCTGACTAAAAATCCAAATTACCGAATAGCAATTTCGATAATCATCACATTCATATATTACATAAATATCTTTACGTAATATTCAGAATCATCCATTTTAATATCCTCAATTCGCATAAAACCCAAATGAATTAATTTATAGTAAAATCTAATTAATCCATTAATTTAAAATATAACCCATTTTAAAAGTCATTAAAAATTACGGGGTATTACATACTTCCCCCCTTATAACAGAATTTCGTCCCGAAATTCGGGAATATAAATCATATCGGTAAGGTCAACTCCGAGTATAAATCTCACATCGCAAGAAATCTAAGTAGTACCGCCCATACAGTACATTAACGAAAATCCCCATCGATGTTATACGCCCAACCTCACCATATAGTTTCAACTGAATCGAATTTAAATTATACCCAATCTTCCCTATAACGTCCTCGTGACAAAGTTTAGGAAAAATGATCCTCACTTATTAAACAAATAAATCCTGAAGCCACAACTACTTGCTGTTTCACAATTTTAAAAACTACTACAATCCAAACATCCAGGGCGCCCATACACCCTACGTACCACTTCCATAATTATAGCAATGGTTATAAACTCATATCCTAAAGACCTATCTTATTTCGACTCACAACGCTTATTAGTTTCATGCGTGGGGTGTCTCGCAAGCGAAATCCAAACAAGGAACCACCCCAATACACTACTTCCTAAAGTAGTCGGTCATCGAAACTCCTAAGGTCCTTAGTCAATAGTATATAAAATTTTGTTTATCGAAAAAAAAACATATCAGGTTTATCGATTAAAAAAATTAGGTTTTAATGATTTCAAATAGAGTCTACTCATCTACTCTTCTCTAGAAGACAAGATGCTGGCTAATAGTAGTACATACGCTCTCGTATACCACAAGTCAATGCATGCCGATAGTCACATCATGCTCGGACATGCCCAAGTAAGTAATCCCATGATAAAAATCAAACCCACATGATAACATGTAATATATAGGTGTCTCACACCCCTCAGTGAGTCTACGTAAATAACGATGCCATAGGCTAAGTTTAGCAACCCTTTTAGCCCACACAATATTAATCGCTACTAAAATCAATACGCCTCATAATTCCTTAGATAAGAAACATACCCTCATTTTCGAGTGGTGGTTATTGAATCCCACAATTATAACTTTTCTCCAATGAGTCAAGAAAAATTTTACCCCCAAATTTTCAGTTCTAGTTCACCACACTCCACTATATGCCCAAGCCTTTGAATATATTGCCTTCGTTAGGTAACACACATAATTCCCGCATTTCAAGAACTTCTACTAATGACTCTCCCCAATTTTTCCATAATAGGGGTGACCTCGACTACGGTCATCATACTCGAACATACTTCATAACCTCCTAAGTACAATCTCCGCTATCCATCCAATGGCCCCCATCTGCCATACTTCTTTATTCGATCACTCCCCAACGTAAATAAGATTCACTAGTATATACGGAATCTTACCAAAGAGATCAACTATCCTAAACATAGG
This sequence comes from Sambucus nigra, assembly GCA_949130495.1. Classification (NCBI taxonomy): domain Eukaryota; kingdom Viridiplantae; phylum Streptophyta; class Magnoliopsida; order Dipsacales; family Adoxaceae; genus Sambucus; species Sambucus nigra. The sequence continues at coordinate 298,504,326 of OX422207.1, read as the reverse complement.
GCTCTATATCAAAGAATGCTAAGCTGAAAACACAGTAAGCCGTACAGATCCTAAAGGACACTAGAACCTGATGCTCTGATACCACCTGTAACACTCTGCCTAATTAAATACCGGGTGGCCAGCCCCATACCAAATTAAAACAGAATATACAGTTGGCTCATTCTTAGCATCACTTTCGAAAATATTTACAACTCACCCAATACTCAATTAAGCTGGTGTTAAAAACTTTCCAAATTTTAACTTAACAAAATCCATTTCCAGTTTAAGAATAACACAACACATTTTATTCTACAACACTGATAACCAATTAGATAACACCAAATAATTTGAATGCAATTGGAATAAACATTCCAAAATAATATTAATCCATTACAGTAATCCCAACAATATCAAATGTATTCAAATGACACGAATACCATAGTATTTGACCTTGATAGAAGAAGATAACTGAATCCTTTGGGCGACATGCCCTACTAAGAGAATACTGTGAATCAAATGATGATAGGCTTCTAAGCAAAACTCCATAAATCCGTAGCCTATCATAATCCACTAAGGTTGGCGTCCCTGTTGCTGGACACCTGATATAGAAGAAACAATAGAAAAGAAAATATGCAAGGAAACGGGTCAGAGCCCGAATGTGTAAATGATTTTTAAAACACCAAGTATTTAACAAGTGCAATAAATCTTTTATTATGTACATGTTAGACCCAACTCTCACTTGCCATTCTCACCTCTCAACTAGAGTGCACACTTAACGTTTCCTATTAACCTCCTAGTTAATGGCTCCTCTTTTCTAATCTCCATATTATAATTCCATCCCAATATCATAATCCCCGTATGTCCCATACCATACATCACATTATTATTCATTTACATTTCTCATCATTTCTCATTAACATGAATCATTTCTCATTAATATGAATTAAGTTTTTCAATAAGCATTCATTAACTTACTTCAATTATCTTTCTCTATTCACCGTTATCTACAATTATCACCGTAGATAGATTTAACCATAATAAATATCCATTCATTCATTTAATCCATTATATATATATATATATATATTCATATATAATACGGCACCCCGAGTCACAGCTGCGGTGCAATGCCTTACTCTGCTATCATGTCCCAATATCGCTGGTCGCCGAATAGGAGACAAAGGTTCGGTGAGGATACCTCGAACCATAAACAACCACACAATCATTGGAGGCGAACATAGTTCTCATACCCATAGGTCACGCACATACCTACGTACCCACAGTCAGCGAACTTATCAACTCCCCGATAAGTCTTTCATAGACCTATGTTCTCGAGCGACAAATCAAAGATCCCATGGATTCATCAGGATATGACTGCCCTCACGCGCAAACCTCCCATCGATAGCAAGTAAGCTAGGTATGTCATACACATAATCATTAATCAATCAAATAGGTATTATCATACCTATAGTATACTAACAATAAGGTACTCACATTAACCTTAGATTATTCCCTTACGTAGCATTATATCTCTTTAAATTCCACGTATTAAAACGTCATATCTTTACTTCATAATTTAATTATCCTCGCATCCTATAACATCTCTCCACTCCCGACGTCGTTAAGGTTCATGTGCGGAGCCTCTCGCAAAGCGAAATCCAAACAAGGAACCCTTCCAATACACTACTACTTAACTTTGTCGATCGAGGAGGTCCGACAACTTCAACTATGCGATCGGGATAACCTCATACCTTTTTTCAACCAAATGTGTTCCAAACTCCCATATTTATCCAGGAGCCATACCACTACGCTCTTGTATTACACTCTGTCCTTGCGAAATCAATAATGAACTTAAACTCAGTCCTTGGTGTTTAAATTGTAACCCTAAGGCTACCCTCACTTTATATTAAATCTGCCCTACTGGGCCTATCCTTAATCCTCAAGCATATAAATTAGAATCCAACACATGAATCTAGCAACCGAAATTTCTTCAATTTAATTATCATCATTCTAATCAATTTAAATCCCAATCAAATTAATTCAAATCTTATCAAGGGTCTACTGATATTTTCTAAGTCCCATAATATCCAATTAATAATCACCAAAGATCAACAAAAGTTTTGGGATAAGAACCAACATTAAAAAGAAACAACATCATGAATTCTCATATTTTAAATACTTAGAAAATCAGATCCAAAAATTATTCAAATCATCAATCCGACTTCAGATTTGGATTCTACACGAAAAATTGAGTCAGGTATGTGTTTTGAGTTTTTCTTAAATCTCATCCAAATGCACTCAAAAAGAAGATCTAAATATTCCAAATTGGCTCTTCTCATTCCACTCGTTTTTGCCTCTTTTCCAGAAAATTATCAACATATTATCTTCAAGAACACTAAATTATTTTCATAATTTCTTCCACAGATTGATGAATATTTATTGGATTACTAACTACCTACAACATGAGTTTAATTCCTATATATTTTTAGATTCGAAAAATCCATTAACAACTATATCCTTTCATCTTCCAAGCATGAAAATCATCTCTTTTTATAACTATCCTAACATGGACAATATACGAACTTAAATTGCAAATATCAAACACTTGCCTCTAATGAAGATTTGATCCTTTGGAGTTGAATAACACAGGTGGTGATGGTGGTGGTGATTTTTGGTCTTTGGTTTTCCTCCTTCCCAAGCAAACTTCTTTTTCTTTCCCAGCAACCTTCCACTCTCTCTAAGAAGATGACTTTTCAATTTTGTGTAGAAGAGATGAAATGAACCTACATACACTAATCTCCAAAGACTTATAATAAGACAAAATCAGAAATCACTATTCATCCCCCTTGTAAAAATAACCAAAATTCCCTTTTGGGTTGTCTTTTCATTTCCAAATGACCCGAGACTCAAAATTAACATCCAAATAGACTTTTCTGACTATTTCGAACCTTCCGGACGCAACGACGCAGTCAAAATGACTATAAGGTCGATAGAAAATAAATTTCGTTTTTAATTTAATAAATTAGTCCTGACACGTCCCATACCGCGTCTGACTAAAAATCCAAATTACCGAATAGCAATTTCGATAATCATCACATTCATATATTACCTAAATATCTTTAAGTAATATTCAGAATCATCCATTTTTTTATCCTCAATTCGGATAAAACCCAAATGAATTAATTTATAGTAAAATCCAATTAATCCATTAATTTAAAATATAACCCATTTTAAAAGTCATTAAAAATTACGGGGTATTACAACAAATTATAGGCTAATTAGTCCACTAAATATAACAAGTATCTCTTCAAGCCTTCTACAAACACAGCACACTCCTGCACCGTCCACAGGAAACAATTTTCCCTCGGTATCCACCAATCAATCTTCTTCTTCAGCAGTGTAGCCTCAACTCCACGAATCAGCAGTAGAGAAAATATCTACAGGGATTATTGAACATGGATTATGTTCTTCTTGATTTGGAAAAGTGATCTCTAAATTTTCAAGGGGTTTGGATGAAAACCGGTAGAGTTCGATCACAAAAGTAACTCTAAAATGGCTTGAAAAATGGCTAAAAAAATGTTGTACAAAAACTATAATCCTGCATCTCTATTTATAAGGGCGTTTGATATAAAAGGATAGGCATTAGAGATTTGGATCATATTTGATAAAAAATAAAATATTGCGCGCTCGTTCAAATGGCGTACACGTTTTCATCCGATCAAGTTTCCAACGGAGCTTCGAGTGACAATCTAAAACTGACCAAATGGTATCGTCCTAAATTTTGTTCCAACGATGGATCTTGTTCTAACGACATTGTGTAAACTCATTCAAACGACCTGAAAATATCATTCAAATGAGTTAGCGAGATTTCAAAAATTTCTTTAAAAAATATTTTAAAATGCCAACTCTTTAAATGACCCCCGAAAAATTAAAGTCTTAACCAAAATACCTCATAACTGTAACACCCCGTAATTTTGAGGATTAAATATTTAATTATTTTTGGGAGTTATAAAAATATTTAAATTGGAGAAACTTAAATTCTTGAGTTGGAGAATTTATTTGAGTGAGCCGAATTATTTATAACTGGTGACATTTAAGTTTAATGGTTCAAAATCTAGTGTGTCACATTTTGAGGTCGAAATTAGGAAATTTCGAAAAGTATCTCAGATGACAATTTTGAGTGCGCGGTTGCGTCTGGATGGGTCGAGATAGTCAAGAAAGAGTACCCGGGGGTAGTGATTGGGTCTCATGGTATTTTTGGGCATAGCCGGGCCCACACGGGGTGAGTTGGGCCGTTTTAATTAGGCCCACATGGTCAAAAACGGGATTTAGGTTTCTAACCTAATTGAGAGATGAGGGAACGGCAGCCAACACAAAAATCTAAGCCTAGGGCTTGAGAGGCAAATTGGGGGAAAGCAAATCAAGAGCCAAATTGGGGATCTTTGAGCCAAATTGAGGGACTACGCCAAAGGATCAGACACTACGAACGATTCCAGGCAAGTAGTTAACTGTTGTGATTTCTAAATTGATGATAATCAATTCATATCATAGTGATGTGTAAACCAAAATTCTTTTTGAAGATAAATGGGTACAAAAATGGGGGTTTTGTTCATGGAACGATAGGATGAGATTCGAAATAAAAATTGGTTGTGTGTATGTTTCTGAGTAGGATTATCTTATTTGAATGAGGAAACCCGGGACAGGAAATAGTGTAATTTGAATCTGAAATTGGTATTTTACCACAAGGGTTTGTGTTCTTTTGTGGATACAGATTTGTAGTGTTAACGATGTAAAAAGGGTTGGATGATGTTTATAGTTCGTGAGAAATATAATAAGATGATTAATAGATTGGGTTGAGGTTGGAAATTGGTGAAATGAACCTTAGTTTTTCGTCAATGGCCAAACAGGGGCCTGGAAAAGATGAGGTCTGGATCGATCGATCGACCTAGGGGGTTCGATCGATCGAGGGTACAGGAATCTTGGCAGTTCGGCCAATTTTGATTACAAAGAGATAATTATTTAAGATTAAATTCCATACTTTTATTTAGTGATAAATTTATATGTGGCATATATTTCCTTAACAATTAGAGGGTGTTATAATTGGGATTAGGAGGGTCTGAATGGTATGTCATGAGATGGACGAATTTGGGGAAAATAATTCGTAAAGATTTGTGTTAATATCGGACCGAGGAATAATATTCGGGTATTGTAGTTGGGTGACGCTACATTATTAAAGGAATTGAAGTGGAATACTTAATTATGGACCTAGTGGGCGAGTCCGGGTATATTGGTTAAGTGACACCAAATTATTAAATTAATTATTAAGAGAGAGTAATTTATTTGGAGTCAGAACATAGACTCGGGAAATATTAAGGTACGGGCCAAGTGAACGAGTCCGGGGAATATGGTTGGGTGGCATCAAGTTATTAAATTAATAAGTGTGATAACTAATTTAATTAGAGTTGGAATGTAGACTCGGGTAGAATTAAATTAATAGGTGTGATAATTAATTTAATTGGAGTCGGATTGTAGACTCGGGTAGAATTAAATTAACAGGTGTGATAATTAATTTAATTAGAGTCGGATTGTAGACTCGGGGAGGTATTAAATTAATACAGGTGTTAATTAATTTAATTAGAGTCGGATTGTAGACTCGGGTAAGTATTAAATTAATGGGTGTAATAATTAATTAGAGTCGGGGTGTAGACTCGGGTAGGTATTAAATTAATATATGTGTTAATTAATTTAATTAGAGTCGGATTGTAGACTCGGGTAGGATTAAATTAATAGAGGTGATAATTAATTTAAGTAGAATCGAATTGTAGATTCGGGGAGGTATTGAATTAATAAGTGTGTTAATTAATTATATTAAAGTCGGACCACAGACTCGGATTGGTGTAAATTAATTAAGGTGTAAATTAATTAACTAGAAATCGGACCACAGACTCGGATCGGTATTTAAACTAATATGTGTGTTAATTAATTTAATTAGAGTCGGACGATAGACTCGGGGAGGTATTAAATTAATATGTGTGTTAGTTAATTTAATTAGAGTCGGGTGATAGACTCGAGAAGGTATTAAATTAATAAGTGTGTTAATTAATTTAATTGGAGTCGGACCATAGACTCGGAGAAAGTATTATATAAATTGAGGTGTGAGTTAAATATATCAGAGTCGGACCATAGACTCGGGAAGACGATAAATTATTAAGTGAGAAAATTAATTGCGTTGAGTCGGGCTACAGACTCAGGAAATTACAGGCAGTGTACGGAATTTTTAGTACACGGTAAAGCCGGGATTTATAATATATATATATACGGTGTAGTGATAGTATATATATATATACGCGTATATATTGTGTGTGATATTAAATTACAAGCAGTGTACGGGATTTTGAGTACACGGTATAGCCGGGGTTTATATTATATATATGCGATGTAGTGATAATATATATATACGTGTATATATTGTGTGTGATAGTAAATATCCGTGACTAGATATTTATTTAGTTTATATACTCCAGTGCTATCAAGGGAGGTTGCGCGATGTGGGTGAATCCCCTAGCTTGAGGAGTAGGGCGAGTATATCCCCAGGTCATAGCGTCCGGTATATATGGGTGAGGGATTTATCTCACTTTTAGGGAAGGAATATGACCGCCTCCACTACGTTTATATTTTGGGCCAAGTTGGTGTGCGATTACAACTTGGGGAAACTAGGTTTTGTGAGCACACCTAGTGAGATAGCATTTTAGAGGGAATCATCCGGAGAGGGTATACTCAAAGGGATGGATATACGTATGTTATATGTGTGGATGTTGTGGTAAAGGTACGTATATAATGGTAGTAAATATTATATACGGGTAATAATATAGTGAGCGATGTATTTACTTTATATAACTTGTGACACGGTTATATGCTACTATTTAAGAGGAATTAATTAAGTTAATTGTGAGATAACTTATAATTCAAGAATCACTATACTCGGGTTAGAGTAGTATGGCAAGGGAAGGTTATACCAGGACTAGTTGGATGGGGTAGTACAACTAGGTGGGGTTCAGGTAACCGGTAGGTGTGCACAATAGTGGAGGTGTGAGAATGTTCACAAGGGAGTGCGACACTAACTTACATATGAAGTGCATTCATGCATTTTAAATTACTGCAGTTAATTCACTTGCTAAATATTTTCAAAATGTTTTGGGTTCTAACCCTTGCTATAAAACTATTTTCAAAACCTTTTAGGTGTCCAGCCACAGGGATGCCAGGATTGATATTCTATTCCAGGGACACGAAGCTGCGGCATATGTGGAAGCTAGAACGAGTTTGGATTAGACGCATCATTCATTCATTCCTAGAGCAGGAATCTTATATCAGTTTCAGTTTTATTTAGGGCATGTCGTCCAAACTTTCAGTTCAGTTTTCAGACTTATTTTATTCCGGGGTTGGTTATTCGTATTGGATTATTTTCTTTGGTGGCCGGTGGTTTATTCGGCATGTTGTGTAATTAATTATTCAGTTGAGTTTTATTCAGTTGTGTGAATGGTTTATATTTATTTCCGCATGTATTGTTTTGTATAATTAAAAAGTTAAAATTTGGCACCAGTTTTTGGAATACTAGGTGGTTAGTAGGTTTTAAAAAGTTTTCGACAGTGATGCTAAGGATGATCCAATGGGGATTCCTATTTTAATTTGGTATAGGACTGATCACCCGGTATTTTATTAGGCAGGGTGTCATAATAACTCTTTTGAATGTTATTGTAACAAATGATCTTCAATCTTGCAATTAACTTCTTATCTTCGAATGCGTGGAAGTTGTCATGTGGTGCAGTGGTGTGTAATGGGATAAGACAAAATAAAACTAAATTGAGCAATTATAAAACATGCTCTTACAAATGTCCCCCTTTGGCTATTCTAGCACAATTGAAAATTCTTCATGTCTTCATCTTGTGCAGTCTAGGGCATCAACATCAAGGTGTAATGACCTACACACACGAGAAAAAATAAATATCGGGGTGCGTATGAGTTTTAAATAAAATAAATAAATAAAACTCCCCCTCAATTTGTTCTACGCCTTTTTGTCCGTAATAGACAAAGGAGTAGAATCTAAACATAGATTATAAGAATCTCATGAAGAAGCAATGATATTATCACAAAGATAATCAATAAGCAAAATTAATGATAGTCAAAAGGCATAGTGTTCTCTCCCCTTATCAAAAAATTGTTTCTGAATTTCTTTTAATTTTTAAAGTATAACAAGTACAACTACAAAAATACTATAGGTATAAAAACACATAGTCACCATGGAATAACACTAAAATCTTAATCGTGAAAACGAAATGTAAATGTTTGAACATTTTCCATAGGCAAATCAACATAAACATTCATAACATAGGGGCACAAAGTCATGAGATACTTCTAAAGAAAGAACTAAATTTCAACCTTAGGTGTTAAATACTAAACTTAAATGAAATTGACTCAACTTATGTAATATGCCAGGGATTTTAATGATTCTTAAATCAATAATTCCAAACTATTTAATTCTTTTCAGGAGAGTCCATTGTGCAAACCCATTAAACTTCTACTTGATAACTCCCTCAAAGTCTCACATATAAAAAAATTAACTCTCAAATATTTTGAAGAAATCATAATGCACAGATGTAGTTAAGCATTAATGAATATAACATAAATGGCCTTGGCACGTTTACTTTTATGTGTTGTTAATATTTTAAGGCTCCGTTTGCAAATAGTGAATTTTAACGCAAAGAGATTTTTCTCGTACGTATCCCCTTTGCATTGCTTGACATATATCAATATTTTTCGGTAAATGAAATGCGAGAAATGGTTCGTACAAGCACAATTTATCTCTTTTCATATTTGGTTCGTTATTAAGAAGGATTGAAATGACAACATCGTATTCGACACATGACAAGTAACTGCAATGATTAAAATGTCTGTGTGCGTGTGCAATAAAGGTGATAAGGAGTCTAACATTTATAGAGTAATAAACAATGATCAATGAAATATTGGCGACACATTGTTAACCGCTCTAACAAAATAAAACCATGTCTCAAAATATTATGAAAAAGTCATGTGAATGGATAGAATAAGTGGTGATCTTAATATCATAAATGTTAATCCATATATGGTGAAAAATCGAAAATACAAAAATCTTTTTGTCTTTTTCAAAATTCTACCAAAAATAAAATATTTTTCAACTTGTCAAATTTTTTCTTAATAACTGAAAATCTTTTTTGCCTTTTTAAACTTTTTCATTAAAACTAGGGAAAAAATTTGGAATTTTTCAAAATATATCAAAAAAATATGAATATAATGATAATACAATCTAACAATAGGGATATAGGATATGATCAAGATAATCATCCTATACTAGATAAAGTACCCGAACTCAATCAACGGAGAAAATACCCCAAGACTTCCTAAGACTCTCGAATCTAGGTGCATCTAAAGGTTTCATGAAAATATCGACAAATAAACGTTCGGTGCTTACAAAAATTAAAAACATGACCTTCTCCTCAATGAGATCACGAATTAAATGCTCATGTATCCGAATGTGCTTTGTGTAGGATGTTGAACCGAATTACGTGATATATGGATAGTACTCATATAATCATAAGAAATAGTCATAGTGTCTTGTGAAATCCCATATTCTTTCTACATTTTCTTTGTCCATAAGAGTTTCATGAAATAACTTCCGGTGACTATATACTCAGCCTTTGTCGTGGACAAAGATATGGAGTTTTACTTCTTGTTCAACTAATAGACAAGGGCACTGCGAAACTAAAAACACCCACCCAAGTTCTCCTACAACCATCAATATTCCCAGCCAAATCGACATCTGAATAGGCGAACAAACGGTCATCGATATCAAAGGAATAACAAGTACCGTATGAAAGAGTTCCACTCATTTATTTGATGATATGTTTAAGTGCATTCAGGTGTGACTCTTTTAGGGACGCTTGGTATCGCGCATAGACTCCAATGCTAAAGTAAATGCCGGGTCAAAAAGATATCAAGTAGAGAAGACTACCAATCATGCTCTTATAAAGGGTTTTCTCCACGCCCTTTCCTAAAGTTTCTTTACTAAGCTTAGTCAATATACTCATAGGAGTGCTTGAGAAAAGTTTAACCAAACTTCTTCACTAGGCCCCTAGCATATTTGGATTGAGATGTGAATATCATATCCTGTAGCTGATACACCTGGAGACCTAAAAAGAATGTAAGCTCACCAACCATACTCATATCAAAATCTATCTTCATCTCCTTCTCAAAAGTGTGAGTATGTCGAGAGCACATGGTTCCAAATATTATGTCATCCACATAGACTTAGGTAACCAATATAGCATCACACTCTCTCCTTATAAATAACATTGTATCTACTCCCACTCTCTTGAAGATATGAGCTCAGAGATAGGAAGTGAGCCTCTCATACCAGGCACGGGGTGCTTGCTTCAAACCATACAGAGTCTTCTTAAGATAAAATATTTATCTATGGTGCTTTGGGTCTTTAAAACCCTTTGGTTGTTACGCTTAAACTTCCTCCTGTAGAATGTCATTTAATATGGCACTCTTGACATCCATCTGATATAACGTGAAGTGCAAATGACATGTTATGGCAATTAGTAAGCGGATGGACTCAATCCTAGCAATAGAATCGAATGTCTCATCATTGTATACACCTTTAATTTTTATGTAGCCTTGAATGACAATCCTAGCCTTATTGTAAACATTTGTATCATTGTCATCCATCTTATTCTTGTAAATACACTTGGTACCTATCACATTGGTCTCGCTAGGTCGGGGGACTAACTCCCAGGCATCATTCTTATGAAACTGAATCAACTTATCTTGCATACAAGATATCCAATTGGCATCCTTGAGTCTTCCTTTCACATTCATGGGCTCGACTAAGAAGGTGTAAAAAAGGTAGCTAATCACATTCTCAAGTTGAGCACGAGTCTCGACAGGGGGATCCTCTAAATCAATTGTGGAAAGGTCATGATTTTATCAAACCCAAGCAGGGGGATCCTCTAAATCAATACAGGGGATCACCAGGTTAGTATGAGGAAGGATGGGATCCTCACCCCGGGGTGCATCATCCTCACACTTGGGATTTGGGTCAATAGATACCGGCATCTCATCGTCTCTAATTGTGATATTTATTGACTCCATAACCTTAGAGCTTGCAAGGTTAAACACCCTATAAGCCCTACTCGATGATGAATAACCTAAAAATATCCCATCGTCGCTTCAGGACTCGAATTTTCCTAAGTGCTCTATATCTCACAAGATGTAGAAAGTAATCCTAAAGACACAGAATACGGTAGGTTGGGCTTCTTTCTTGTCCATAACTCATATGTCGTGTGTAGCGTGTGTGGACGAATATATAACTTATTCACTGTATGGCATGTCGTACTCATCGCCTCGGCCTAAAAACTTCTAGGCATGTTTCTCCCAAGAAGAATGGATAAAGCCATCTCTTGTATCATCCTTTTCTTCCTCTCAACTATCACATTTTATTGAGGAATGAAAACAGTCAAAAACTCGTGTTTTATGCCCACTCCATCACAATATTTATCCACTACATCTTTTTTAAATTCAGTGTCATTGACCTTGTGCATTTGATTAATAGTGACACCAGTTAGTTTGTAGGACACGTCACTTATTACGAACTCAACCGCAACGAAATTTTCTCTAAGAAATCCCATGATAAACTATCTAGAAAATTCATTGACCATTATGAGAATGTATCTCTTACCACCTAAACTCGAGCGAGTAGGATCCATAAGATTCATGTGAACCAACTCCAAAACATGTGTGGTGGTAATGGTATTTAACTTTTAATGGGGATTACAAATTTATTTTCCTTCTTAGCAAGGTCCACAAATTGAGGAAGTTGGCTTCCCAGGTGATGGTAAACCACGAACTAGGTCCTTTTTCACTAATCTCTCAAGATCTTTAAAGTTCAGATTACCAAGTCGTTCATGCCAAAGGTCTATATAGGAGATCATGGCACTGTTTCATGCAAAGGAGTAGTTGGTAATGATCCCGTAACAATTATCTTCAGTACTCATTCCTTGTAGTAAAATTTTACCGTATTTATCATATAGGTTACATTCTGACCGTTCAAACTTTACAGCAAAGTTTGTGTTGCAATATTGGATTATATTAATTAAGTTCTCTTTCAACCCTTTTACGTACAACACATTGTATAGTTTAGAAAAACCAGGTATCTCAACACATCCACATCCTAAAATACTAGACCCAGTCCCATATCTAAAGGTTAATTTGCCTTTCTTATGAATCTCAAGGTTGATAAAGAATGAAATGTCACTAGTCATGTGCCTAGAGCACCCACTGTCAAAATAAAACTTAGAAGTATTTTGAACCTTAAGAGCAATGTGAACAACAAGGGCTTGATCGCCTTGCTTAGATACCCAAGTGGAGGTAACCTTTTATTGGCCCTTATTATTATTGGATCTAGTCGGATAATTAGAAGCATTCTCAAACAGCATAAACATTCATTGAAATTCTTCCATTAAGCTTTGTGAAGTTGAGACTAGGAACTCAACTGTTTCTTTAACACTAGCAAAGTCTCTATAGTGGTGTACGAGAGTTTGTGTACAATGAGTTCTTCCTAACTGTAGCAAAAATCTCTAACGTGACCTCTCCTTTTATAATAAGTGCAAACATATACACGTTTGGGCTTACGTTGGTTAGATTTCTTAGGTTGAACTCTCTTTTGTGGTTTAAATCAAGGCTTATAAGGTTCTGTCACAAATTTAAGAACCGATTTTGGTGCGGTATGGGAAGTGGATGGACCGTCATAACCAATTCCATGCCTTTCTCTAAAACCTAAAGCAGGATTGAGGAACATCTTTCCAACCTTCTTCAATGTATCATCTATAGTAACTTTGCCCCAGACACATTTGATATCTTTCTCAAGTTGGGATACAAGGGCTTCAAGTTTCTCATGAGTCTTCACGAATGTTTGAAAATCTCTCGTAAGACTAGCCGCTTTGTTGGTCAAGTCACCATTTTCCTTCTCTACTAAAATGAATCTCTCCCCCAAAGAAACTCTCATCGAGGAATCTCTCCTTCTTGCCTCTTTTAACTTCTTCTCTAAAGATAAAACTCTAATCGCCAAACCTTTGTTTTTCTTTTTCCTTTCAAAGGACTCAGCATAAAGTTCAGCGTAAGCATATTGAAGGTTACTCACTTCCTCAGTTAAATTATCATCACCCTCTCGCTCTCTAGAATGACAAGACTCATTGTCGAGTTCATCATGTTTTGCATCTCCCTCAGCGATGTAAGGTGAACTAGATATATTAACAAGACTAGCCACGAATGCTGTGAAGTTACGTCCATACGGTGATTTGTCCTCGGAATCCACCGATTCGACATGATCACTAAGCGTGGCATTGAAGGCATCTTTGCCTTTGCATTGTCCCTTTAATATCGTAGCACTTTCATGATCTTTGTGAGCCTTACCATCATACTCATAACATCTATGTTCATCTTTCTTAGGGTAATCTTTTCTTTTTTTTCCAAAATTTTTCTTGCCCAGTTTATAATTTTTTATCTTTCTCAAAACTCTCTTTTTTTTTTTGAAGTATTTTCTTCTCTAAGTTTGAAAATTTTGGATTTTTTTTGCAAAAATGATAAATTATCCCGCTCAAAATCATACTTGGAGTCAAACGGCACTTCCTCTTTCTTTTTAGATTGAACTTTTAATGCAATCCCCGCATCTTTAGGTTTAACCATTTTGGTAAACATGTCGATCTCATACGTTTGAAGGTATCCTATGAGTTCTCTTAATGTAAGTGTAAAATGTATGACTGTTTGATAATTGATTAAATTCGCCAATTTCTAATTTGGCTCACTTATTTAATTAGAGTCTATTTTTAAACCAAATCAATTCAGCCCCTAAACATGCAACTACGTGTGTGTGGGGGGGGGGGGTGTGGGTGGGTGGGTGGGTGTGTGTGTGTGTGTGGGTGTCAACCCATAAATAAATAAAGCATGCAACCCAAATTTCAGGAAAAATCCCCAAAGGGAAAAACCTTTTATTTCTAGAACTTTGAAAAGTTTACAAGACCATTGACTTACATACCATCTTGCTTTCGCCCACAAGAGTAATGCACGGTGTCTTCGTCAAACCTTCAAAGTAACGGCTAGTGGTGCACTCAAAATAAAGCTTATGATTCAAGTGCAAATATATCGCAACAAATAATATCCGGTAAGTACGGAATCATGATCCATAGGGATTGAAACACTCCTAAGAGAACTGGATTAGGTTAAAGGGATTCTCTAAACATCAAAAAAGTTAAAGTGTAAAATATGATTTAATTGTTTTAATAGGTGATAGTGATTATCCCCTACACTATCATGCGTTAAATTAATGACGGATGAGTTAATTCTGGAGATAAATCGAAAAGAACTAAGTTAACCTTCAGTTCAAGATATTATAGGGATTGGGGATCATTCTCCCACCATGGATTCACAGAAAAGGGATTATAGGGCGTGGTTGAAATTAACTCTAATCGAGCATAACTAATTAAGTCCGAACATCAACTGTGTAGAGACTAAACTCATCAATGGAGGATTAGGGGTCAGTTAGTTATTGCTAGATGGGTTGGGTTTGTAGTAAAGCTTCAAACACTAACCCTTGCATGACAAGAGAAGTTAAGAAACTATGATACTCCAATACCAACACATGAAGTTCCATTAGAATAATTATTAACCAAACCCTAAATGTGAAGTTCAAGCATCCAATGTGGGATTATGATCCCCAACCATAAGTCAAGCTACTCATAATTGAAACTAAACTACATATGCTAGTTAACAACATAATTAAGCTAGTTATCTAGTTTAAACACAAACCAATACAACAGATGGAATTAAATGAAAATTAAAGTTAGTAGAGCAAGTAGAGAAGAAGTAAATGAACCATTCTTGCATTAACAACCACAAATCAACTAGTAATCAAAGCTTTACAAGTGAGTAAAAGAAATAAATGAACTTGAACTAGGAGAGAGAAGATAGTGTTTTCTATATATCCAAAATATCTAACAAAAGTAATCTATATACAAAAGAGGAAAAACAAGGGATATATCCCAAAAATCCAACCAAAATGGCAAAACTAGTAATAAGAAGAAAAACTCAAAAAATATGCAAAACCAAATCGATTCGGCAGGTCCAAATCGATTCGCAAGAGGAAAGATGCGGCACAAGTCATAACCAAATCGATTCGGCAGGTCCGAATCGATTCGGCCCTGCAATCAAAATATGACTTGGCTGTTTTGGCTTTATTTTTCCCATGTTTCACCGAAACTTCCGTAACTTCTTCGTTCTAGATCGGATTCAAGAACCATCGGAGGCCACGCGAAGATGAGAAGAAAGTCTACGACTTCCATAAAGAGCTTGGGATCAAAACTCGAGTGCTAAAATTTCCAAAATGCCCATGACTGTGCAAGTGTCTACAAAACTTCTTCAGATCAAAACCAAACTTCCCAACAAGCATTCTCGAGACCTATAAAATCTCAATAAAGACACATACAAAGTATATATGATAAATTCAGGGGTTAGTCAATAAATGAGTATAAAAATCGGTAAATACATGTATAAGAATGCTAGAATGTACAAATTAACTGGGTATAAAATACAATAAAAGTGACGAATCACACCCCCTAACTTATACATTGCTAGTCCCGAGCAATGAAGTATGAAGAAACAAGGTCCATCAACAAAACCAAAATAGATAAAATATGTACACAGATAGAAAATGCCACTTTCACGGGCAAATAATTACATTTAGCGTATGCAATAAGCCATTGACCCCTAGGTGGCCCTAGGGGACGAGTGAAGTCTCGTGAGGGTTTCCGGGGATGACACCCAGAAACATCAAACCAACTCATACTATGATACAGCAAAAACCAAGGTGTAGCTCAACAAATATCTAAGAAGCCCAATTTAACAACAAAGTGAACAAAGCTCACACAAAAGACGGTAATTATTGGCATTAAACAAATAACTTCAATAGAAATTGAAACCATGGAAATACGAAATAAGCAGACACATGTGGTAATTTAGATTTGGCAAAACTTTCAAAATCCATATAAATGCTAAGGCATGCATACTCAAGTTCTCTCCGGTTGTTACACTCAACAAATGGAAGCACTCAAAAATGGGATGTAACACACGGGGACATGCGAGCATAAAGAGTAATTGTGAAGGGAAACTAGGCCACGCACGTGTCATCAATGAAAAATGCAATGTAAAAGTAAAAAATACAATCTCATGATAGGATATCGCATATTAACCAAGAGAAAAGCATTTAAACAGATTATCTCTAATGTTCGACCTTTGAATCTCATCACCTTAGGATCAAATAGAACTTTTAGGCTAAAGAATTTAGGCGAGGTTAGGGTTAGGAAAAGAAAGGAATGTGTATAGGATCAAAGGGGATTCGGGAATAACACGTGGGATAATGGGTTGAATGGGAAATTTAGGAATCGAAATCAAATTCCAAAAGCAAGGTATTCATGAGAGTGAGACTTTGATTTTGATGCACAAGGAGAAATGGGATTCAACAAGGACCCATTTATTCTTTTTTTTCTAACTTTTTCTTTTCTTCTTTCTCTTTTTCTTTTTATATTCTTCTTTCTCTTTTTCTTTTACCCACCCATAGCTTGATTTCAAACCATATAAACAACAACATTCAATCCCGAGAATAATCCCAAATCAAGGTACGGGAGGAGTAAATAAGGGTTTAGGACTCCAATGTGGAGTTGGACAAGGGATTTTGGGATGAAAATAAAGGGATAATAAGGATCATGGGGTTGACTAGGGAAAACATTTAAGGGTAAGGTCAAGGTCATATGGGTTAAACAGTAACGAGGGTCTATAATCCTTTCCTAAAGTTTCATGTGATTCGCGGGACTCAACACCATTGAAAATCATGCTCAAGTGATCAATCAATTAATATGTAATCAAATGAAAAACAAATGAGATTGACAACGATTTCATTGACAAGAAAGAGATAGAGTGGATGAATACGCTCACAAATGATGATAAGTCTTAATTTTCACTTTTTTAAGGGTATAGCATGTGCCTTAAAATAACGAATTTGAAATGCCTTAAACCAAATCATAAATAATTATTTGTGTATCTGCTCAAAGCTTCACAGTTTAATTTCATGAGGCTATTCACAATGCAAATAATAACGAGCTAAAGGCTAATAAATTAATAACTCGAAGCATGCTTCATAGCTATACAATAGGATATGCCGATCATATAAGTAATCAATAGTAGATATGAGAGAGAAAAAAAAATTAATAAATAAATACTAACATGATAACCGGTATCAGAAATGTAAGTCATACCCCCTAACTTGAATGAAACATTGTCCCCAATGTTAGTAGGGGCAAAATTGGAAAAAGAGGTTAGAAAATATTCACCCCGAAAGGAGTAACTCATAAACCGCGCAACGGCATAATTGTCAAAATTTTAGTACCACAACAACAATATATAAAGAGGAGAAATATTTATAAGGATAAGTAAGAAGATGAAACTAAGGAATTTTTCATTAATAATTCCGAGATGCATACATGTGGGGAAAAAAACAAAATTAGAAAATACAATAATGAACTTCCTCAATTACCACATATACATCAATGTTTATCAAAAACCTAATATAAAACAGCCCAAAATAGTTTAAAAATCAACAATTTCAAGAGGACAAAATGAAACAGCAACAGAAATTAGGGAACGCATTTCCTAAGGAAGGTCAAGGCGGCAGTCAGAAGGACTGGGCTTATTGGGGTTATGCGTGGGGTATGGGTCATAAAGGTAAGGCGGCACAGCAGCCTCATCGTCGCATAGATGCGCAAATAGGTCCATCTGCGCCCTAGCAATCATCAAAATATCACACTCGTAAGCGCCCCTAAACTCAGAAAAGCTCCGCTCATGGTTTTCCCTGAAAATAGCAAATTCCCCTTGCATTGCATCCATCCTCGCTCCCAACTCTCTAAAGGGGCCCAGCAAGTGCTGAACAGGGGTCGGTCCCTACTAAACATCAGGAAGTGGATCATAAAAATTAAAATGGTTCCCAGCAGCCATTTGATCACTCATCCAACAGTTTTTCCTCTCCTAATAATCCTTTCCCAAGGTCCTCTCGATAGCATCATCGTTAAGTGGAGAGGACAGCCTCGCCCACTTGTCGGAGGCGATCACCTCGTAACGAACATCTCTACATATCCCAGAAACAAGCCAAGAATAAGGGAGAGTAGTCGATCCCTTCTCGCAATAAGCGGCGTTCAACATATGTTGAAGCACCAAGGAAGGCAGGCTTATAATAGTGTTGGTGTCTAGGAGATGGTAGAGGAAATGGTCCTTCTTTGATCGCAGGAATGATCTTGTTTGGATGGGAATGATTGAATTTATAGCAACGAGGTGGATAAGTAGGTAAGAATCAATCATGAGCTTTGTCAAAAATGTTTCCCCGGCCCAAACGTGTCCGGGTGCCAGACGCACAATCAAAACATCGTTGGGAACCAATGCAAGAGGATCGCGCGATGGATATCCATACTCTTCAGGATTTTCAATACCTCCCAATAGCACTGACAGAATTTTCCTCCCCTAATAAAATCTTCATGCATCCCGCCTCCAGTTGAGACAAGCGATGAATAGAATCGGCGGACATGCTCCTCGTTCACATCACCCTCCTTTTGGAGGTGGGCCTCCCAATGGAATTTTTGAAAGTGCCTCCTAACCTTGTTAGGAATGTCAGCAAGCTTCATTGGGCGTTCTATAGTAATTCCACGAGTTGAGGAAAATTCTTCCCGATACCAATCTCTCTCAGCCTTGTATCTAAATGTTTTAAACCCAGTTCGGCCCGTAACATCATTGGTGGTGGGATTTTGAGCCATATGAACTTACAAGATAAATCAATTTGATACATAAACAATTAATGTAATTCATAAAATTAATTTTAGCGTGAAACGGGATCGAAAAGGAATGAGTGGTGCATGTCGGAACAAAATGATCAGATAAGCGTATCCGACATACATCACTCTCAAACAAGGTAGAATCTATGTCAATGTTCGATAAAAGGCACAAAAATGGAATAATTGGGAATCAACTCCTTATTTAGGCATTTTATCGAACATGTGGTGTGCAGCCTACTCAAAATAGGGAGAAAACATATTTGGTTCATGAAAGCCCCCCAACAAATACAACTCAACACATGAATCAACAATAAAGATGTTGTATTTGTTGGATAATGATGGAAATCAGTAATGAAAAGTGGACATTTCATGAATCATATACACATTATGAACATATGAACATATACACATAACTCCCCAAGTTTGAATAGAATCAACACAAATTTCAGGTTGAAATTAACATAGAAAGATTGGAATTGTTACCTTGAGCGAGATTCCTTAGAGATATGGAGAGAAAAACTGTATGGAGAAGATTGGGGAAATGAGAAGGAAGGATATATCTTAAGGGAGATGGAAGAGTAAGGGAGAAAATTAGGTTGTATGAACCCGGGTAGATTTTGAAAGGCTGGGACAATTGAATCGATTCGGAGGGATCGAATCAATTCGATGTCATCTAATTAGCTCACTGTATTTGGGCGAATCGATTCGGCAGGGTCGAATCCATTCGATTTGGTTCTACTTTTTTTTTACTATTGATATCTGAATCGATTCGAAGGGACCGAATCGATTCGTGACATAAGGACATGCAAGCAGTCTCATGTCGAATCGATTCGGGTGGCCCGAATCGATTTGCAAGGGGGAAAAACATTTTCTGCATTACTCTTTCACCATTCTCATTTGAATAAAAGGATTGGGATACTATTATTAGATTTTTGGACCCTAAAGATGGTAACTAAGATGTGCAAAGGTTCCGGGAGAAAAATATTGCACCCCACCTTTGTCGAAGGTTGCTCGGCACCAAAATTGAGAATTTACCAAACCTAATCAACCTCGCTATCGGGGCTGCTGCATACGATGTCCAGGGGTAAATCCACAGATATTATTAGGAATTAATTTACTATGTGAACTACGATTCTTCCCATTCTTCCAACTAAAGTTTAACCACTTAAAAATTATATCGGGTTCTAGATCAAAAGATATGATACCTATTAAAAATGGACAATCCCGACCATTTGACTCGTGTTTGGTTTCGTAAACCGGATTAATATTTGGAAGATAGGGCCATGGTTTACTAAAATAACGGATAGGAGGTTCGATGCACAAATTGATAGAAACACCATCTACCCAGTTTTCCTCCGAGCAACTCTCCTTACACGGGATTGATGACTCTATGTAAATGTCAATTTCAGACATGATAGAGTCGTCAATCGGAGTGAAATCATAACTCCCTAATTTTTCCTCTATTTTATGGTTTTTACCTACGCCAACCTCTCCTAGCATGCCAAAACACACATCTAACACACTCCATTCAATTTCATCTCTTAATTTGATCGCCTTCCACTAAAACCTCTCCTATAAAGCTCACTTCCTTAACACACTCATCCACATCACTCGAGAGGTTTAACACATTGAAAATATTAACATCTAATGTCATACTTCCAAAAGACAAGTTCATCTCACCATTCCGACAATTTATCGAAGCATTCGCGATCGCGAGGAATGGTCATCCTAAGATGACAGGAGGTTGATTGTTGGGGATTAAAACTGGATGGGTATCAAGAACGATAAAGTCGATCAGAAACATAAAAGTGTCTTTTTGAATGAGGATATATTCCAAGACGCCCCGTGGGATTTTGGTGGAGCCTTCAGCCAATTGGATTCTAGTTTTGGTAGGACTAAGATCTCCTAGGCCCAATTGAAGATAAACCGAATACGGCAAGAGGTTCACACTAGCTCCTAGATCAAGGAGAGCGCGATTAATGGTGAAGCTTCCAATCACACATGAAATAGTTGGACACCCTGGGCCCTTAAATTTTGGAATCGTGTTGTGTTGGAAGATGGAACTAACCTGTTCAGTCAACTCCACCTTTTTTGGAGAAACATGATTTCTCTTAAAGGTGCACAAATCGTTCAAAAACTTACCATATGAAGGGATTTGCTTAATCGCGTCAAGGAGAGGGAGATTGATTTTTACTTGTTTTAATGTCTCCATGATCTCTTGATTTTTGTTGTGTTTAACTATGGGAATGAGCCTTTGAGGGTAAGGTGCGGGAAATGGATAAGGGACTGAAGTTTTCGGCTCCTTGGTCGACGACTTTTCTCTTCTATTTTTAGGGTCCACTTCACTCTCTCGGGGAGTTACTATGATCTCATCGGATTCTTTCGGGGAAGGTGGGATTGGATTTTGAATCACCTTACCACTCTTAAGAGTTGTGATGGAATTGGCTTGTTCCATCGATCGAAATTGAGTGGAAGAGGGAGTAGAAACATTGGAATTAACATTATTTTGCCCAATGGGCCTTTGAGGTTGTGACGAGAATTTTCCTTTTTCTTGCACACTCAAAGCAGCGGTCAACATGGAAATTTCTCTTTCAAGCCTAGAATTTGTGGCTTGTTGAGAAGTCATAAAAGATTGAAAAACTTATTCCAGACTTCTCTTGTTTGGGTGCGCATAAGGAGGTATAACTGGTGGAGGTGGTCCCGAAGAGGGACCTTGCATTTGTACGTTGAGATGAGGAGGTTGTAAGTATGGTTGTTGGTAATTCTGGGGCGGAAGATTAAGAACTTTTTTATATTGGTAATCGAATTGGTTACCCCACGATGGGTTATGCCCTTGACCAAGAGCGTTTTGGGATCTTTTAAAAAACCCTATAGCGTTCGCTTAGTCTTGGAGGATTTCTTTATAAGCCTGGATAGTGGGACACTCTTTGGTCAAATGGGCATTGGTATCGCAAATGCCACACAACTCCTCATTTGAGAAATGAATTTAAACAACAGGATCTCGAATCTTCAAGCCAAACTCGTCAACTTTCTTAGATAATTTATCTAATCTCATTTTCATCTCAGCCTCATCAGTGAAGGGATATATACCAGGGTTAGAAGAGGATGGAATCGAAGGTCGCAAATTTTTTTTGTTCGAAACCGAGGTATCCCACGCTTGGGTGGTCTCGGCACAATATTTGAAATGTGCCCACGCATCATCAGAATCTAAACCCAAGAACTCATCGGAGCACATTGTCTCCACCATTTTTTTTTGCATTAAGTGTAAGCCCATTGTGGAAAAATGAGATTAATCTCCACTTTTTAAAATCTTGATGTGGGCATTTATGAAGTAGCTCATTAAATCTCTCCCAACATCGTTCGAATTATTCACCTTTGGTTTGAACAAAGGTTTGAATTTATCCCTTTAGAGAGCTAGTGTGATGAGTTGGGAAGAATTTCTTCAAAACCTGCGCTTGCATTTCGCGCCAACTCCCAATGGAATCAGGACCCAAAGACCAAATCCAAGTTTTGGCCATGTAATTCAAGGAAAACGGGAAGAGTTTGAGACATGTGACATGAAGAGGACAGTTCTAATCGCTAAAAGTAGCACACACCTCCTCAAACTCTCTAACATGAAGATACGGTTGTTCACTTTCCATGTCGTGGAAAGTAGGAAGTAATTGAATCATTCAATTATGAAAATGGAATTGCGCAGAATTGTATGGAAAAAGGATACAAGAAGGAGAGGTGGTACTCTCGGGTTATAAGTAATCTTGCATCGGCCTATACAGGGGCTCGGGTGCTACCCCTTGACTACCGTGTTCACTAAAATTATCAGCGATTGTTGTGGGTTCGAAGTGAGCCCAGGTATAAGAAGAAGAAGAGATTTAACTAGAATGAAAAATAGATGGTAAAGGCCTCCAATAATCTGAAGGTTCACTAGACGATGAGGGTTCACGAATAGGATTTAAATTGCTACTACTCACGTCTTACTTTTACAGAATTTTGGATTGATTTTTGGAAACCGTGATGTCACGGTAACCACAGGGAACGATAAAATGTAAAGAGAATTTCTTAAACCTAAATTTGTTACCAATCCTCGGCAACGGCGCCAAAAACATGGTGCGCTCCAAATAAAGCTTAAGTGCAAATCTATTGCAACAAGTAATATCCGGTAAGTACGGAATCGTGATCCATGAGGATTGAAATACTCCTAAGAGAATAGAATTAGGTTAAAGGGATTCTCTAAACATCACAAAAGTTAAAGTGTAAAAGATGATTTAATTGTTTGAATAGGTGATAGTGATTATCCGCTACACTATCATGCGTTAAATTAATGACGAACGAATTAATTATGGAGATAAACCGAAAAGAACTAAGTTAACCTTAAGTTTAAGATATTATACGGATGGAGGATCATTCTCCCACCTTGGATTCACAAACAATGGATTACAGGGCTTGATTGAAATTAATTTTAATCGATCATAACTAATTAAGTCCCAACATCAACCATGTAGAGACTAAACTCATCAATGGAGGATTAGTGGCTAGATAGTTATTGTTAGATGGGTTGGGTTTGTAGTAAAGCTTCAAATAATAACCCTTGCATGACAAGAGAAGTTAAGAAACTATGATACTCCAATACCAACACATGAAGTTCCATTAGAACAATTATTAACCATACCCTAAATGTGAAGTTCAAGCATCCAAGGTGCGATTATGATCCCCAACCATAAGTCTAGCTACTCATAATTGAAACTAAACTACATATGCTAGTTAATAACATAATTAAGCTATTTATCTAGTTTAAACACAAACCAATATAAGAGATGGAATTAAATGCAAATTAAAGCTAGTATAACAAGTAGAGAAGAAGTAAATGAACCTTTCTTGCATTAACAACCACAAATCAACTAGTAATCAAAGCTTTACAAGTGGGTAAAAGTAATAAATTAACTTGATCTAGGAGAGAGAAGAAAGTGTTTTCTATATATCCAAAATATCTAACAAAAGTAATCTATATACAAAAGAGAAAAAACAAGGGATATATCCCAAAAATCCAACCAAAATGGCAAACTAGTAATAAGAAGAAAAACTCAAAAAATCTGCAAAATCGAATCGATTCGGCAGGTCTGAATTGATTCTCAAGAGGAAAGATGCTTCACAAGTCATAACCGAATCAATTCGGCAGGTCCAAATTGATTCGACCGTGCAATCAAAATATGACTTGGCTGTTTTGGCTTTATTTTTCCCATGTTTCGTCGAAACTTCAGAAACTTCTTCATTCGAGATCAGATTCAAGCACTATCGAAGGACACGCGAAGATGAGAAGAAGGTATACAGATTCTGTGAAGAGCTTGGGGTCAAAACCCGAGTGCTGAAATTTCCAGAATCCCCATGAATGTGCAAGTGTCTACAAAATCTCTCCGGATCAAAACCAAACTTCCCAACATGCATTCCCGAGACTTATAAAATCTCAATAAAGACACATAAAGTATATATGATGAATTCAGGGATTAGTCAATAGAAGAGTATAAGAACCGGTAAATACATGTAAGGGAATGCTAGAATGTACAAATTAACAGGGTATAAAATACAATAAAAGTGACAAATCAAATAGAAATCTTCAGTGGTTCACACGCAGTTGTACCACAAGGAGGCGCAGTCTAGACACGCAGTCTAAAATCTTCACAAGGACTCTCTCTACAGTAGCACGCAGTTGTCGGTTGCAGAGCTCTCCCCACAAAGAATGAACGAAAGTAAAGTATATTCTTGAACAATAAAACAATTCATCAAAGCATATGGGATTTTTGTGAATTGAAAATAAAAGGGATGAAAACCCTAAAAGAAGAAGTCAAAAAGAATTATACAGATTCACAGTTTTCTGTCTTTCAAAACGCTGGGACTTTTTAATGAAAATGAAACCATTTAATGAGTATTTATAGAAAATCACGCCGCCTTGGTCATTTGAACGAAAAAGGGATCTCATTCGAACTAAGGATACGTGTCATTTGAATGACATCGCGTGACATCTCCATATTGCTCGAACGAGATGAGATCTCGCTTGAACGACCTGGGCATCAAAATCGAGGAATGCTACAGGACATAGAAAATTACTCATTCTCAAATTTTGACGAAAAAAGCCTGTTCCAATACTTAGAAAATATTTTGAACAAATATTCCAAAGCTCTAAGTGCAAAGTTAAGGTATTTAAAACATAACCTTACCAAAGTAAAATTTTCACAAGCTTTTTGATGAAGAACCTTGATATATTCGGATCCGTCTTGATGTAGATTGCTCTAGAACTTCTTTGACGGTTGTACCGCTATACGACATAATTAATTGTGAAGGACATTTATAAAAATATGTTCTTATAAATCTCCCTCTATGTTTATGCCGGAACATACATAAAAACAACTGAATTATCAAATACCAAAATGCGTATACGAATCTACCCTCCCATAAATCTCAAAACTAAAAAGGTACAAATTTTCAAGTTCTCAAACTTTTCTTCAAAAAACCTTCATCAAATCTCAAAACTTTTCTCATCAGGGTGTGAAACATAATGATCTTCAATATTTGTACCTATGCACATGAGATAAAGCAAAAACCTTCGTGACGCATCGAGTTTGAAATGATATAAGAATAAATCAATCAATCTAATCAAATCTCCCCCATAATGCAAAAACTCCCACATAACATGATAATTCTTTCTCCCCCTTTTTATGATGTCAAAACATGAAACAATCAAAACATGGTGTGTCACGATAAAAGTGCATAGCAAACAAGGATCAAACTACGCACATGCAAAGGAGTATCTCAAAAAAACTTTCACAAACTATTTTTTATTTTTCAATTTTTTCGAACAAAAATAGGATACCAAAAATCACACACCATGGATTTATACTAAAACAACCAAGTCATGGAAATGGAATTAATGGGTTTGAACACATTCAATAGGAAAATCAACTCAATCAATCATATGTGCACGATGAATACGTGTACTCCTCACGAATGAACATCAAAAGTATCCTTAGGTGTAAAAATTATTGAATTTAGATGACATCGTCTTATACAAAACAACAAATCAAAGTCCAAGTGATTTCCACACCAATAACATCCAAAACTATGTAGCGCTTTTTCAAGACTTTCAAGGACGTATAAACTCGTTTTCCATCCAAACTCCCGCTTGCATATATTCTTTTAGAAGTAATCTAAATTCTCAAACGTTGGAGAATTGGTGCAAAAACCTAATGGCCCCTTTTGGCATGAATTTCTTTTTATTGCCTTAAAAAAAATTTGAGCTCTTTTAAACCTCTTTGGACCCTGGATAATAAACTTCCTCAATTTTTTAGGTCCGATATAACGGTGGCTTAATATTCACAAAGGCCAAATGAACCTTTCGCAACCCTTCCCCGTTTTCAGATAAAGCACACAAACTCACAAACGGTTCTTACATGCACAACTTTCTTATCAAGTTTTATCGCGCTTGGTTCGTTTTAAGGACATGATTGAAGTGAAAATACCTAACCAACATGTGATAAGACAAGCACAATAATCAAACAAATCCGTGCATGTGTGCATTAAAGGAAATCATGAGTCAAACATGTAGGAAGTAACACTTAATTACATCTCAATGACTCCAAACATTATAAAGCACAAAGATGACATGATATATTATCTCAAAACACTATCAAATATTCACATGAAAAATGGAATTATGTTGTGACTCGGTCATCCTAAGTGTTTATCCATAAACGGTGTAAACAAAATACAAAACTCTTTTTGGATTTTTCAAAAAATTTATTAAAATAAAATCTTTTTGTATTTTTCTAAAAAAATTCAAAAAAAAATGGAAAACATACAAAAATGATACATAATAGCAATAGGAAAATAATGTCATCGTGGAAAACATCATATGCTAGTAAACAACTCAAACCTCAATCGTTAGGTGCAAAGGGGTTTTTCAAAGGTGGTGCCAACTTATGAAAAACCTCCATCAAATTTTGTGAAGTTTTGACCAAAAACTTAACTTGCTCACCTAAATGTGCAAACTATCTCATCTAGTCTCCAGGAGCATGTAAAGTATCATGTGTGGGTGCATGTGTGGTAGAAACACGTGTAGAAGAAAAATGTGACACATAACCCAACTTAAAGAAAAATTCCCTAAGGTTTCCTCTCCTCTTGCAATGGGAACAAACATAAATAGGCCTAGGAACACCTGTCTCAAAAACTCTAGGACATGCTCTCTTAACGGGAAACGAATGCCTAGGTGGGTTAATTTTTGGGCCATGTGAATCTGTCACTAAAGTGGGAATCGGCTCGGGTGCGACAAAAGAAGTGGAAGCATTGTCATGAAATTTTCCTAGCCCGTCATCTCTACCCTTATCGGGATTAAGAGCCACTTTTTCAACCTTCTTAGGTACATTCTCAAAATTGATTTTGACCTCCCTGGCACGTTTGAGATCACTCTCGAGTTGGGATACACGTGTCATCACACTAGACACTGTGTCGGTCAAATCACATTTTTTCTTTCTTAAAACCTCCTTCTCTTTCTCCAAATTTAACAATTGACGACCTAATTCCCTATTATACTTCTTTGCTTTTAAGGTCTCGGTGTACAAATCTCTAAATGCTTTTTGGAGCTCACTTCCATTGCCACTTTCACTCTCGCTTTCTCCCTCACTTGAAGCGCTCAAATCACCATCATTGCATTCGTGTGCACTATTGTGGGACAAAGTGGGTGTGATCACACGACTTGCTAAAAAAGCAACAAACTTCTCACCACTAGTCACATCACCCTCACTTTCACTACTATCACTAAGTGTGGCGGGCATGGCTACTTTCTTCCCTTCTTTCTAAGCCACCCAGGACACTCAAACGACTTATTCCCCTTACCCCCCACATTCAAAACAAGTCACGTTCTCAAAATCCTCCTCACACTCCTCATCTGAGTCATTCTCTTTTTCCCTCTCATCACTTTCTTTGGCCTTTCCTTTCTTTTTATTTTTCTCAAAAAATCTCTTTTTAGTGGAAGAATTTTCTTTAAAAAATTTGAGAAAAATTTTAAATTTTTTTGCAAATAAGGCCATAACATTAAAATCAAAATCTCCCTCAGAATCGTACTCATAAACTTTTTATTTCTTTTTTTAAAATGATTCTTTAAAGAAGTGCCTTTATCTTTAGCCTTAATGGCTTGGGGAAACATGTCAATCTCATAGGTTTGAAGATCTCCTACAAATTCTTCCAACTTAAGTGATTTCAAATTTCCCAAAGAGTTGAAAATAGTGACTTTAGGAATAAAACATTTTGGGAGAGATCTTAAAATCTTTTTAACGATAGGCGTGTTATCAATCGCCTCACCCAAATTAAAACTAGTGTTGATAATATCCGACAAACGTGCATAAACTTCATCAAAAGTTTTAAAGTCTAGCATAGTAATGGTCTCAAATTGGGTGGCAAGATTTTGCAATTTTGATTCTTTAACCACATTTGTACCCTCATGTGTCAATTAGAGTACATCCCATGCCTCTTTAGACGTGGTGCACGTCATAATTCGGCGGAACTCGTTGGGAGTGACGGCTCTAGAAATAGCACTCAAACCAGGTGAATTAGAATTAGACATTTTAAAATCATCTTCAGTCCAGGACGACATGGGTTTTAAAGAGGTGATATTTTCAACGGTTACAGTGGGAGGAGTCCACCCTCTTTCACATAACAACCGAACACGTTCATCAGTAGCCTTCAATTGAGATTTCATACGAGTTTTCCAATAGGCATAATTACACCCGTCAAAAATAGGCATCATATTATATGAGTGTTCCATTGGAAAAATTGCGATTTTTCACAAAACTAACTTTTCAAAAAAAAACAATATCACACGATTTTGCGAAAAATAGGAATATGCAATAAATTAGCGCAACCCGCTCTGATACCAATTTGTAAAACGTACGACTGTGTGATAATTGATTAGATTCGCAAATTTCTAATTTGGTACACTTATTTAATAAGAGTCTATTTTTAAACCAAATCAATTCAGCCCCTAAACATGCAACTATGTGTGTGCGTGTGTCAACCCATAAATAAATAAAGCATGCGACACAAATTTTAGGAAAAATCCCCAATGGGAAAAACCTTTTATTTCTAGAACTTTGAAAAGTTTACAAGACCATTGACTTACATACCATCTTGCTTTCGCCCACAAGAGTAACGCACAGTGTATTCATCAAACCTTTAAAGTAACGGCTAGAAATCAGCAGTGGTTCAAATGCAGCTATACCACAAGGACGCGCAGTCCAGACACACAGTCTAAAATCTTCACAAGAACTCCTTCTACAATAGCACACAGTTGTTGATTGCAGATCTCTCCCCACAAAGAATGAACAAAAGTAAAGTATGTTCTTGAACACCAAAACAATTCACCAAAGCATATGGGGTTTTTGTAAATTGAAAACAAAAGCGATGAAAACCCTAAAAGAAGAAGTCAAAAAGAATTCTATAGATTCGCAGTTTTCTGTCTTTCAAAACACTGGAACTTCTTAATGAAAATGAAACCATTTAATGAGTATTTATAGAAAATCGTGTCGCCTCGGTCATTTGAACAAAAAAGCGATCTCATTCAAATGAAGGACACGTGCTGTTTGAACGACATGGAGCGACATCTCTATGTTGCTCGAACGAGATGATATCTCTCATGAACGACTTGGGCGTCAAAATCGAGGAATGCTACAGGACTTAGAAAAATTACTCATTCTCAAAGTTTGAGGAAAAAAGTCCGCTCCAACACTTAGAAAATATTTTGAAAAAATATCCCAAAGCTCTAAGTGCAAAGTTAAGGTATTTAAAACATAACCTTACCAAAGTAAACTTTGCAGAAGCTTTTTTATGAAGAACCTTGATATATTCGGATCCGTCTTGATGTAGATTTCTCTTGAACTTGTTCGATAGTTGTATCGGTATACGACATAATTAATTGTGATGGACATTTATAAAAATATGTCCTTATAATAAGCATATATAATATCCCCAAATGAGTTAAGTATAGTAACTTTAGGAATAAAATTGATTGAAAGTGATCACAGAATCTTTTTAA
Source organism: Sambucus nigra (assembly GCA_949130495.1). Taxonomy (NCBI): domain Eukaryota; kingdom Viridiplantae; phylum Streptophyta; class Magnoliopsida; order Dipsacales; family Adoxaceae; genus Sambucus; species Sambucus nigra. Next base: position 298,474,311 of record OX422207.1, on the reverse strand, counting down.
CCACAAGCATCTCAGGAATTTTCTCACCTAAATTAAAACTAGAGTTCACGATATCAGACAATCGTGCATAAAATTCATCAAAAGACTTTGATTTTTCATGGTAATAGTCTCAAACTGTGTGGTGAGATTTTGAAGCTTAGAAGATTTAACATCATTGGTCCCCTCATGAGTGATCTAGAGTGTATCCATAGGTTTCTCAGATGTGGTGCACATCATGATGCGTTAGAACTCATCAGGGGTGACATCTACCGAAATGGCACTTAAATCGTGTGAGTTAAAATTACACCATTTAAAATCATCTTCTTTCCATGCAGAGACAGGTTTAAGACTTTCTCCATTATCGTTGGTCATAGTGGATGGTGTTCACCCTCTTTCACAAACAAGTCAGACTTTTTTATCAATAGATCTCAAAGCAAACCTAATCCTAGATTTCTAGTACGCATAATTAGATCCATAAAAAATAAGAGCATGTTATACAAATTATCCACAAAATTCAAATTTTAAAGGATCACACAAAAACTTGTAACCAGCTCTGATACCAATTTGAGAATGCGAATTCTATGTATTCATTCGTATCTTAGGTCAAACACACACAAATTCAAATTTTATCTTAATTTAATTTAGTGTGCATGTAATGATGAAATCCAAATTCAAATAAGTTATAACATATCAACAATCCAAGCATGCGAAGAAGTAAGAAATTATCCCTTTCAGACAAAACCTCAATTTCAGAGCTGTATATGAACTAACAGACACTATACGACTTACAGACTACTTATCTAACTAAGTATAATGCACAGTTCTTTAAGTCCTCTACAAATATGGCACAATCCAGCATCGTTCATAAGAAGTTATTTTCCCTCGGTATCCATCAATCAGCCTTCTTCTTCGGCAGTAGAGCCACAACTCCACAAATTAGCAGTAGAGAAAATCTCTACAAGGGTTCTTGAACATGGATTTGTTTCTTCTTGATTTAGTAAAGTGATTTTTAAATTTTCAAGGGATTTGGATGAAAAATAGTATAATTTGATCACAAAAGGAACTCTAAAATGGCTTGGAAAGGGGTTAAAAAGAGTTCTCCAAAATTCTAATCCCGCATCTCTATTTATAAGGAAGTTTGTTACAAAATTATAGGCATTAGAGATTTGGATCAAATTTGATTAAAAAACAAAAATTCATGCGTTCCTTCGAACAACCTGGTACCTCATTCGAATGGCATACCCTTTTACGTTCGTTCCGGTTTCCAACGGAGCTTGGAAGGACATTCCAATGCTTGACTAAAATACATCTCGTTCGAACATGGAAAATACATTATAACGATGTACCCAATCTCGCTTGAACTACTTTTAATAAAACTTTGAATGACATTCTAGACTTGACCAAAAAGCGTCGTCCCAGATTTCGTTCTAGCGATGGAATCTCGCTCTAACGACACTATGTAAACTCGTTCGAACGACCTATCTCACTCTAACAAGTTAGAGAGATTTCAAAATTTTCTTTAAAAATATTTTGAAATATAAACTCTTTAAAAATGACCATTGAAAAATTAAACTCTATACCAAACTACCTCATAACTCTTTTTAATATTTTTGTGACGAATGATCTTCAATCTTACGAATGTCATCAGTTTCTTATCTTCAAATACGTGGAAGTAGTCATGTAGGTGAGGTTATGTATAATGGAACAAGTCAATATAAGACAAAATTGATCAATTATAAAACTTACTCTTACACTAGCGTAAGATTGAACAACATATTGTCTTTCCAATGTTTCAGTAACTGTCATTCGAATTTTAAAGGTCAGTTGTGCTTGTTTGCAAAGAGGTTTGTGTTTACTTAGATAAATAATCTTAAAATTAGTATTAATTTTTTCATAATAATATGATTGAGGAACGAAATAGGCTATTCTCTAAAATTTCATTTGTGCCACTATGGAAAAACAAATCCGATGTAAAAAAGGACTGTAACCCCAAGAATACAGCAACCTTGAACTCTAAATTTTTTCTCTCTAATTTCTCCACAAAACATTAATGGACAAGAAGAAGGATATCTACCACTATATGATCCGAGACTCAATTTTGAAATTAATACCCAAAACATATATGTTGTGGGGAACAAAGGAGGAAAATTTAGGGAGTTTAAGAAAGCATTCGAAAAAAAACTAGAGTAGTTTTAAGAAAGTGTCAAAGAGAATCTGAATTTGAATGGAATTATAACTGCTAAAAAAATCCAATTGTGTTTAGAAAGGTAAGGCACGGAGAGAATTTACAAGGAGGGTGTACTCTTCATTTCATTAATATTCCAATAATCAAAGAGGTTCACCCCTATATATAGTACATAGTGAGTCCACTCAAGAGACACATTTAAATAAAAGGAACATATGTGGACATCCACAATATAAATATTTACAACATAAAATAGCTTTAAAACTCCCCTTAGATGTAAAACATACCCAATATTCAATGATTATTGCCTCACAAATACCTTACTAAGTATAAAATATGTGGGAAAAACCAAAGTGAAGAAAAATGAGTACATCTTTTGTGATCATTGAATCAGTGTTTGATGCGCTTGGTACTCTCTCATTAAAATCTTTATCAGTAAAACCTACGGGGGGGATTTGGTGGAAGGAAAAAGAGTACTTCTTGCTTATGTACCAAAATAGCATATTCTTATATTCTCCCTCTGATACAATACCCCCCATTATTATACCATTTATGTGATGGTTGATCAATTCAATGCAATCCATTCTCATGCACTATCTTCTTAAATGTTACTTTCAATAATGACTTGGTGAAAAATTTAGATAGGTTTTTACCCTAACCCCTTTTTCTAAAGATCGACTTTCATAAGACTTTAGTGAAAAGGAGTGAAACTATCACTTTATCAGATATATTTGAATTCAATTGCATGACTCTTCAGGAATTCATGTATGTAGAAAGAATTAAATGTGTTGATCATATCTCCCTTTATGTAACACCATTGACGTTTATATATACATGCACCATTGTCTTCATACTTAGTAATAAGAATATATATTGTTGGAGGCAAGTCATAAGTTCTTTGATTTTTCCTTGTGAGTGTTATAGAGGTAACCTGCATCTACATAACCAACTATATGTCGATGGTTATATTTAAAAACATCACACAAATAGTTCCACTAAGGTATCGTATAATATTATTTATATAAATATTATGCTTGCAAGTCATTGGTAATTGTTCCTTGGCAAGAGATTAATTGTAAATAATATGTTCGGTCTCACAACAATGCATTAATAACGTCCAAATATGTTACTTTTAGAAAAAAGTAAACAATTCACTAATAATATACAAATATGGTACTTCTGTACCAAAGTTATCTTGGCATATACCTTAGGATGATATGGAAATTTCAATGTCTAGAGTTCTAAGACCATACATGTACTAAAATGTTGTGCTTAGTATAAACTAAATAATTGAAGGAATTTTCAATCCATTTAACTGATGGATTAGTGCTCCACCGAAATTGTGTTGGAATTGCAAGTCGGGACAATAATTATTTACCCCCAAGGTTTTTCATTTTTGAACTCCTTATACATGTATTTTTAATTTCATTGAGTTCCTCATAAGGACATACTTTTAAAGATATTTGTATAATGGCACATTGATATATATGATTATTGCCATACCTTCCTTAGACTAGTATTTGATAAGACGATTGTACCTACATCCTTCCACATTGCTTTAAGTTGTAGAATGAATGTCTTAGTCAAATTGAGTACGTATTTATCGAATTTTCTCCAAAAAAAGGGAATCCTTTTTGTAATATTATATGAAATTATTTATTTATTCCACGCATTATAATGAGCAACTATAATATTCATAAGCCGCATATCTAATATATTGCAAAAAGTGCTAATTTTGACATCTTTTAAAAGTATCTACGATTGTAACGGAATAGTATTTTTTTTATATAATCAACTTATATTTGTGAGAGAACATTGTGCCGAAGGTCATGCATGATTTTTTTATTTCATTGCTTTGCTTTCTTTAAAATATGCATTAGTAACCTTCAAGGTTAACACTTAATGGGGTTGTACTATTGGTCTGAATACACCACGTCTATTTATAGACTTAAATTATATTGATATTTTCCCCATTTTAGTCAATATATTATTTTTCATCATATAGCATGTGGATTTTTTTTTATCACTGCCATTTTATTTATATAGATATAACATATATAATTATGCCATTGATAATCATCTTTAGTGATCCCACATTTTTCTTTCATATGTATAAAACATAGAGATATCATTAATGATAGGTACATATGCCTACTTCGGGAGCTTTATAATCACTTCAAAAACTTGTATGTCATTTTCATAGACAATAACCTCGGTTGGGCTTTTAGATTAAGTTGATGTTTTGTTCATAACCTCTTCTGAGGCATTATGTATAGTTTATTCTTGAGCATTATTTTAGCATAATTTTATGTGATATTCACTACTTATGAGTCAAGTATTTTGGACCTTTAGGTTTGTCACACTTCTGGCATGCACAAATTTATTTGTTGTCGAATTTAAATTATGTCTTTCTAAGACAATGATTTTGGAAAAATCATTTGTAACTAGTCCACATGATTGCATCTAACTTCTTAATTTTTCAAAATCATTTGATGTTGGAATATCCTTTTCACTTTATTTTCATATGGAAAGATACAGGGAGTTAGATGAGACAAAGTGGAAGTATTCCATGATAATTCCCTTTGTTCTTTAGGAATGGATTATTCTTCATGGACAACTTGTTCTACAAAACTAATTTATACATTTAGTAATTTTTTCCCTCCCCCAAACGATGGGAGGAGTGTGTCCCAAAATAAAATTTCACAAAATAAACACAAAAATATAATATTTATCAATGGTTCAATAGATGGTGGATCACAAGAACCATATATATACTCATTTGATAACAATAGTAAATATGTGCAGCAATTATTATCGTAAATATCTTTGTATATTAAATAAGGTAAATATACCATTTACAATCATAAATGTTACTAAAAAATAATTACAAGTGACCAAAATTATCATCATATAATATCTAAGTAGTTAAACCACGGACCTTTGGGCTCATGACAAAGTGTAATACTACAAACACAAGTGTTTTATAGTAAAACCTCATAAATAGTGCAATGGGTGTTTCTAGTTTAAGCTTCTATATTGCAACACACGAAAAATGCAAAGGTATATTTCACCACTAAATTATATATGGTACCAATTTCTTTTCATTCTCATGAAACGAATCAAATTTGTTTAGGAATTTATGACATATAAATAATTTCATACGAATGGGTGCGGTACCAGATGACGCCTCATCTTAGGAACTTCTAGAGCCTTTGATGATTGTAGAACCTCCAGTAATGGTGAAATCATTAGCTATATGACATACAAGTATGAATAACTTATGGATTTTCAAAATATTGTGAGTTTTTCGTTGTCTATAGAAAAATGTCCTACACTTCATAATTGTCTATTGTAAGAGTAAAGGTTGACTTCAAAGTGTGTTAATTGAGTAAAAATATATGTACATCGTAATGCAATAATTTATTTTATGATCAATCTTTTGGTGGCTAGCCAAAACTAGTAGAAGTATTTTTTAAAAACATAATCTCTCATCAAATAATTATGAGAAATATAAAAGATGGGTAGAATAACAAAAAAATTCAAGTTTTATGTAATAAAGAATATTATAATACCTAATTAGTAAAAAATAATTTTAGATTTCAAGTTAAATGTCGTTAGTTTCACGAAAAGGCATCCAAATAAATATATGTCTGAAATAAAAATCATGCATTTTGTTGGCTTTGGATCATCACAAATCATGAACTATAGGTCATAATGTAATCATTATTCTTTAAGCACAAAAGTCATAACTATATGAATATGAAATCAAGATACGAAACGAAAGAACCAAAAATTAGCCAATTAAGGTTAGAACTTCAGGTTCTTAACTGATGGATCAAAACTTCATATTCTTAATCATAGGTCACATATTATATTCCAATAAATAAGGAGTTTCACCCATATTTATAATACATAGTAAGGGTACCAAAGAGATACATTCAAATAATATGAATGTACGTGGACATCCGTAATATAAAGTATTTACAATAGATTTAATATTAAAATTAATATAAATTAATAATTAATAAATATAAAGTACATAAAATTTCCCCAAAAAATTATTTTTATATCACAACCCTCGGGTCAGGCCAGATGGGTGGCTAGAAGTGGTGCGCACTTGGGGGTATTGGTCTTTAAGCCAAACCCAACTCATATAAGTCCTCCCCCTTTACAAACTTGGGATACCCCATGGGACATTAAACCCGCGTGCTTTATTGGAGTATATTTATACCACCACTTTCTTGTTTCCATTCGAAGTGGGAGATGTGGATACTTTCAAAATCTAAAATGTAGGTTTTGTGTCCAAAAGTTCTTTGGGGATTAAAATATCCAATATGGGTTGATTCATAATTACACAACATAAATAAATGCCATTTTTATAAGAATTTTTAATAGTATATTTACACAATGACAATTATCCTTCATTAAATGAACATGGGCGAAAATAAGAGATGGTGTATCACTTATGTAGTTTGAGAGTATACTTAGGAAAAGAGGGTCTAGAAAATAAGAGAAAGCTCTTTTAACTTTTAATAAAAAAATATCTCAAAACTTTCTTTTTGATTTGAAAAGAAATGGAAAGAATCGAAATTTAAATGTATTTTTTTTCTTTCATTTATTGTTTTATCCTTTCTAAATCGTTAAAAACTACCATACAAAACCAAGTCAGTCGATAAAATACAACAAAACATTTTCTTTTTTTCCAAAACAAGTCTATGCACTTTTTTCTTTAATTACCTTTTTATATCCATTATGAATTTATATTGTAATGCATATATATATCATAAAAACAACACTGTTACAATATCCGTTAACCCATTTAACAATTATATTACTATATCCCAAAAGTGCATTATATATATGTTATTTTATATTTATTTTAACATTTATTATCTATTATATATAGTCTCATATAATATAATTGTCAACAATGATATAAGATAGTTGGCCAATAATGAAAAAGTCCTATTAAATTTCAATATAATTTATAAATTCCAACAACTTTGATACAACTCATGAGAATTTATATCTCACTGACTGAACACCCGATGGCGGTGTGGGCATTCGACCAATCACGTTAATAATTGACCGAGTCTTAATTATGGTCGAGAAGGGAAGAACTGACAGTTGTCATGTCATTATTTTCACTCTACACGATCTCAATAAGTAGGTGAAATGAAGGACCACTTCCTCACACAATCGGGTTGAGGACCACAAACAAATGTATCTAATTAATACGTGTCTCACCATGTACCCCACTTACCAAGCATTGAAATATGATGCATAAGTGTACTTATAGTTACTGTAAGGTTAGTATATAAATCAATTAGGAGGATAATAGTGGCAATTGATCCTTGTAATCTCTCTTAATAATCAGTAAACAATATCTCCCTCATTTTCTCGTGAACGTAGGTCATGCCAAGGTCGAACCACTTACATATAATATTTTTTCTTTCTTATATTTCTTATGATGGGATTGACATTGGAAAAATATTTATTTCTCTAACAACTTTGATTGATCATGATTCAAAAAGTATGAAAAAATAACTAGATTCAAAAAAAAGAATCTCGGGTTCGGATCACGATACCATTACACATCTTATAAGTGATCCGAATGAGGAGAACTATTGGATGTAGAAGATGAAAAGGCTAGTTTTCTTCCTCCTCCAAATCCTTACTAAAAAATTTTGAATACATTGAATATTCTAGTATATGATACCCTCAAAGTAATACTTGTTTGTGATCACTCTTGGAGATAAAAACTTGGTGATTTATGAGAAAAATAACTTTTATCTCTCCTCATCCCTTCACAAAAACATGAATATAATTTTTTTCACTCACTCTCTTACCCTAAAGAATGTCTCATGCAGCTTAAGGCCCTTCCCTTGACCCATATAGATAGATACATGAAGTTGTCTTAGGCCCATTAGGGTTTCTAGAGCGTTTGGGCCTTAGGTAATGGAATATACAGGGGACCCAAAACTAACAATTAAATTGTCTTCCAAACAGAAATATAAAAAAACCATATTACTTCCCGTAATATAATTTCTTTCCTGATTAGTTTTAATTAATTCCACCAAATAATTATAATTGAACTCCAATTGAATTAGCACATAATTACTTGACTAATTAGGTATTATTTGAAAAGTTGGATGGAGAGAAGAGTCAACACAAATAGTGAGAATGTTTTTGTCCTAGCTGGATGGAATTCATTTTAACTCACCAAAGAATGTAAAGAGAGAAACTACGAATTTAAATTCTATGAAGAATGTAAAGGTTATTCAAAAGTATATTCATTAGGAAATGGAGAGATGTTTTGACTGAGTTCTTGCTTTTGGGAGGAGTTCAGGAAGATTTTATAGCAAAATGTGGAGTAAAAATAAAGAGGTGATCGCTTGTACCATCTTTAGTAGAAAAATGACTTAGATCACCATTGTTATGACTAAGAAAAATCTCGATTTCTTATTCAGTTGCTCAAATTGATTAAAGGAATGAGATGGGAGTCTCTTGGAGATGCTTTCAAATGACTAAAATCGATTGTACCATGTTTGTTAAAAAAGAGGCAATTAGAGGATGTTTGCAAGAAAAACAAACTTTGGGCAACCGCTCATTTGTCTAAGCGACTATAGTAAAGCTATGGCCATTATCAGCTATAAATGTTAGGGTTGACATATCTTTGAAGTTTGATTTTATCATTGAGGATGACTCTTATTTGTCACAAGTTGATTTTTTTAGAGAGCTTTGTGGGTCGTGTAAGAAGCTCAGAATTATTTCCATCGTCTGTTGAGTAAATGGAGAGGTGGGCTAAGGAGAGATGGAAATCGTTCATGGGAAGTTTGGTGGTTGAACTCTTCTTCATTTTTGTCTACTTTTACGTCTGAACAGGAGGTGGATAAGGCTTTAGGGAAAAGTATTTGGTATATCTTGGTGAGTCCATTTGGCTAGAATGATGGAACCCTTTGGGTGTTGTTCAAAGACGTTAGGGGTGCCAAAAAAATTATGGATTCGAGTAGTAGGCCTTTCTATCCATTTGTGGGGGTTGAATGTGTTTAGAGCAATAGGAGAGAGATACAAAGTTTACTAAATGTAGAAAAAGAAAATCAGGAGGATAGTGAGTTACAATAGGCTAGAATATAAGTAAAAGGGATAGGAGAACTTTTGACAAAGCTGAGTATTGAAGTTGGTGGGTGGTTGATCGAAGTGTCGATTTGAGTTGAAAAGTTTGCATCGTGTTGTAATACCCCGTAATTTTATTGATTTTTATTTAAGGGATTAATTAAATTAAATGAGAATTAATTAGGAATTAATCTGAGTATAAATACTAGCGAGATGTGAGTTGGTATTTGATTATGATGTTAAAATTGAAAATTTCATGAGTATTGAAAATGTTAAAATTGTCACGAGACAGAAATACGAAAATTTGGAAATTTAGTTGGGATGCGCGTGTCAGTCGCATCAGGAATGAAATTATTTGAATTAAAAAGTGAATTATATTTTTATCAATATAATGGTCATTTTGAGTGCGCCAACATGTCCGGAAGGGTCAAAATAGTCAGAAAACACTAGCCGGGGGTTTAGTTTGGGTCCCGGATCATTTTTGGGCCATACCGGCAACCTAGAAGGGTATTTTGGTAATTTTAAAAATAGGAGAATTAAAACCCACGAATTTTAGAGCTAATTTTATATTAGAAATAAACCCACTAAATCCATAATTCATCATTTAACAAGAAGTGGGCTACGGTAGTTATAGGGAGAGTCTTAAGAGGTTCCAAAAGAAACCCCTAGCCACCATCACCATCTTTGGGAGAAATCTGTAGAGAGAGAGGAGAATCAGCCTTCATCCTTCAACATCAAATCAGAAAATCTAAGGCAAGTGGTTTAATTACATAATTTCAAGCGAATGTTTCCTCCATGCTTAGGATTAAATATATGTCTTGTATTGAGAGTTTGATGAAAAACCCATGAAATTGGAGATAGAACTCATAATCTTATATAGGGATTGCATGTAGAATGGTAATAAATTAATTCCATATCCAATATGTATCTTTTGATGATTTAAAAACGGAATTATAAGGAGAAGTTGCAGACGTTAAAATTCTGGCTTCATGTTTATAGGGTTTGGGATAATGTTTGGGAATTACGATGATTACATGTTAATTTAGGAGGCATTGACCCCAAATATATGTTAGAGGGTGACTTAGGAGGACTACGAGTAGTTTAAAAACGTTAAAACTTAATTGGGATGATCTTAGTGGGGATTTAGAGGAGAGAAATCTGAAGAAAAATGAATTGGGGGAAATTCTGGGCGCAGTCTGCCATCTCGTTAGAAGACCTACCCAGGTCGTTCGAACGACCTCGTTCGAACGAGATTCTAACGAGATGACAGTATCCCTTCTAACGAGTTGGTAGTTCGTTCGAAGCCTTTCGTTCGAATGACACTCGTTCGAACGACCTCGTTCGAACGAGACTTCTAACGAGTTGACAGAATGGCCTTTTTGGCCTGATTTTATTTCAAATGTCCTGAAGACTTAAGTAATTGAGAATTAACCTTCCCTTATTGACTAGTGGGTATAATTGTGAGAATTGGGGTACGTTTAGGAGTAGAACTTAGAACCTCATGGTCATTCGGATGACATTTGTGGAATAGGAAACGAATACCTAATTACGACGTGAGAAGGGTTGACAACGTTAATATACAAATCGGGGACTTGTAAACGTATAACATTAAATGATGGTATAAGAACGAGAAGCATACCTATATTAATAATTCGAGATATCTAAGATGTGCGAATGCTTAGTATTTGTGGTTTTATGTGTAAAACATACCTACCATACTTGTTATCACGGGAGGTCTGCGTTCGATTAGGGCCATCTAATCTTTGTGTGCCTACGGGGGGAATTAGATTGGTACCTTGAGGACATAGGTCAGAGAAGAACTTATTGAGAAGTTAATAAGTCTGCTGATCATGGGAGCGTAGGTATGTGCGTGACCCATGTGATGTGAACTATGTTCGCCTCCATTTTGTGTGATTATTGTTATTTGAGAACGATTCCTGAGAGATTCGGAATGCGTGGTCCTTATGTACGTGATGTATCGGGATTGGATAGCATAGTATGTGTGCATCGTAACTTAGTCTCGGGGTGCTAGTATTGTATATTTATGATGAGAATAATATATTGTTAATTGAAATGAACGGTAATGTATAAATGTGAGTATCTATAATATCAACGTTTTGTAAAAGATAAAAGGGAAGATCTCTAGTGATTAGTAGTACTAAAATGGGAAACTGTGTAGAAGATTAAAATACTCTGTTTAAAATAAGATGTCGGGAATTAAATCGTGAATCGTATAGTAACGTTAGATTTTATATTGGACCAGTTAGATACGGGCATAACTAGATTTGATTACGGATACATTAGGAGTGTACAGATAGTCGAGAGGTGAGTATTTCATGTGAGAGCACGTCCTAACATGTATTGTGCATTCATTGTTTTATGTCATTAAAACACTTGCTATATTTTAAACTATTTTCCACAATTGGGCTCTAACCCGTTTGCTTACAAATTTATATTTTTTTTGTAAAAACCTTTAGGTGCCCAGCCACAAGGACGCCAAGCATAGGAGTTCCATTCAGGTGATGTACTGTAGCTGCTGTGGAAGTTACAGGACCTCGACCGTAGACGCATCCACTTTCGATCTTGACTCTATGTTACCAAATTTTCCTCATCTGTTGGGCATGTCGCCCCATTTCTTTTAGACACTTTATTTATCTAGTAATATCAGATTTTTGGGCTGTAATTAATTTAGTGATGAAGACTTAGTATTTGTTTATTCCTGTATTTGGATTGTTGTGAGGAGTATCCCTCCAGACTCATTACTATTTTATGGTTATTCCATTGTCATTATGTTGTGGTGGTTATGTTAGCATTTCATAATTTAATTATTGCATGTTAATCGGATTTAATTAAAATTGACAACTCACTTTTTAATTATTAGGTGGCTAGTAATTGTTAAAACGTTTTCGACAGTGATGCTATGAACTGAACCAACATGGCATTTTGCATTAATTTAACAAAGGAGTAGCTACCCGGTATTTAATTAGTCGGGGTGTCACACGTGTTTTAACACACATGGATTTTTCTAGTCTAGAAATAGTGGGGAAATTACATCGATGAGTGTGAAAAGTGCGCCTGAGTGGAGGGAAGCTGAAAGAGCCATTGAGTGGGGTACCTGTGTTATAGATTTTTCTATAGGAGTAAAGCAGGCTCAAAGAAAAGAAAGTGTTCCAGGAGTAATAGTACGGAGGAGAATGACGATTTTAGAGGAATGGGCAAATAATGTCTCATTCCTATAGTGAAGAGGTTTTAAATTAAAAAAAAATGGGTTGTGTTGTAGACTTAGGAGGGTTGCTCCATGAAATATTAAATGGGCTAGTTAATACCCAAAAAATTTCTTGTGCTTTTTCCAAAGAGTATTATGAGGGTAAGAAAAGGGAATATTGAAGGGCGAAAGTCCAAAAAATTGGAGAATGGAAGATTTTTTTTATTCTTCCTTTAGGGGTCCTAATAAAGTCAAAATTAATATGGCTTAGTCAAACTCAATGTGGAATGTGAAAAGGACTCAAGTAATAATTATAAAAATTATGATCATCCAGAAGGGAGAATTGTATAAATTGTTCCAAAAAAGTCACCTCTTCAAATGTTTTTCCAAACAAATATTTTTGAGTGTAGAACGCATATTCGATAGGAATGAATGAGGAATAAGGAAGTGGTTTTGGTTCCCTTAGACGATACTACTATGGATGAGTGGGATGTGCAGGAAAGACATTCCTTTGTAGTGGGACAGTCGAGAAGAGAGGGTGGGAAGGGTGAGAATACACACTCTAAAAGTGTTTATGTGAATCGGTGGTTAAAAAATGGTTGGTAGGGTTTGTGGGAAAGAGGGGTCAATCATTATGGTAAGGTGAAAATTTTGCTGGAAGACGTCATTAATTTGTAGAAAATGCTCTTTTGGGAGGACTATAACATACCAAATTTGTGGGGATCGATGGAGGAACCAATTTTTGCTAGTGAATGGGGTGTCGACTCAGCTTAAATCACCAGTAAGAGTCGTCAAATTATACACGTCAAGAGGCAGAATAATGGGTGGAGGAGATGATAGGGTGTTTGCTAAATTTTTGGGTGAGTTATAAGAAGGGAATGATAAGAAATCTTGGAAGTTGTTCATAAAGATCGAGAAGAAGTGGTATATGGGTGAAGGGAAGGAAGAGGACAGTGGTGGAATTTCGGGGGAAGAGAGAGAGAGGACTTCAATGGTCCTTTAATTATGAGGGGAATAAGGGAGGAAAGGGTAGGGGAATTAGAAAAGAGGAAACTTGATGTCATTGAATATACAAATAATTTCTTAGAATGTCAGCGAGATAAATGACTCTAGCAAGAGAAATATTTTGAGTCGGGATATTTCTTTGTGGAGAACGGATTTATTATGTTTGTAAGAGACTAAAATAATCAAGATGAGTATAATGGTGGCTCAAAGAATTTGGGGAACCATTGGGTGGAGTGGTGTACGCTTGATTCTAGTGATGCATCGGGGGGTTATGGTTATGTGGGATAAAAGAGTTGTGGAATTGGTGGATAGTCTTACTGGGAACCACTCTTTGTCTTGTCTATATTGGGGTATAGAAGACGAGTTTTTGTGGATATTTTAGGGGATATATGGGTCAGTGGACGATGATGTGATATGGGAGATTTGGATTGGCCAAGATCTTCTACCTCAGACATTTCATGGACACGTGGGAAACATGATAGGGGCATTATGGCCATATCGCCTAAAATCATTATCGATGATCAGCACCCTAGGTGAAGGAATATTCATCATCATGACATTTGCATAGTTGTCACTCTCTTATTAATTATTCCCTCATCTAAGCATATAATATATGCTTGGGGTGATATTGTGCACCCCAGGCCTATATAAGGGCCATGTGTAATTTTCATCAAGGATAGACTCATGAAAACCCAATTATTACTCTACAGAATTGTATAGAGAGAGAGAAAAAGAACTTGAGTGTGTCATCCATGGCTATTATAACCCTATTATAGTTAAAATACCCCTTGTTTTACACAATAAACTTAGGCTAATGTTCGAACTACTTATACTTTGTGCCATCTCTTCTCTACCTATCATCTCTTCTGCTATATTGCTCTTATTTACTACTTCCTCCATAGTCGTGTAAGCTCAAAACTAGGTTGAAGCCTCGGGATGATATTATTTATCACCATGGAGGAGTAAAGAGAGGAAGGACCTCGTTTAGATTTAAGAACATGTTGTTGAAGAAGGAGGGATCTATAGAGAGAGTGAAGACGTGGTGGGATACTTATCATATGGAGAGGAACGCAGGATTTAGCTAATGAGATTTATCTTCTTGACGAGGACATAAAAAGGGGGAATAAGGAGAGTTTTGGGGACATGAGGGAATATATAGTTAGAGGTCTTAAAAATATTAAGGAGCTCAATGTTAAGGAGGTGAAGGGTTTTTTTTCTAGGTAAGAGCGATTAATGAGGGCGAAGGGAAATTGGGAAGTGGGGAAAAAATTATTCAAGAGGAAATCTATTGGCAAAAATATCCTAAGCATTGTGGTTGAAGGAAGGAAATAGGAACATCAAGTTGTTCCATTAGATATCTAACTCTCACCACATATTCAATCATGTAGAAAAAGTTGTGGTGGATGAGGTGGAGTTCATGGAGGAGGCTGATATTAGGACGGCAATAAAGGATCTTTATGAAGCTTTGTTCATGAAAGAGGAATAGAGACCTACGTCAGGTGGATTGGAGTTCGAGGTTATCTCGATAGAGAAGTGAGGATTTGAAGTGAATTTTTTCGGAGGAAGAAGTGATTTTAGCATTGAAGTCTATAAGAGAGGACAAGACGGCCCCAGATGAATTCTCGATGGATTTTTTTTAGCAATGTTAGCTAGTGGTGAGTAATGATGTCTTACGCTTTTTTTGTAATTTTCATGAGAGAGGTAGATTTTAGTGAAGCTTGAATGCATCATTTATTGTGTTTATTCCTAAAAAATGAGGGGCGATTGATGTGATGGACTTTCGGCCAATAAGTTTTTTAGAAATTATTTATAATTTATTGGCTAAGGTGTTGTCAATCAAGTTGAGGAGGGTGCTAGATCCCATTGTATTTGAGGCTCAGAATGCGTTTGTAGGGGAAAATCTTACATGCGGCTTTGGTGGAGAATGAATGTGTGGAGTCGAGATTGCGAATTGTCATTTTTTGCAATATTTTGTAGGGAGGATGGGTTTGGGTCAAAGGTGGTATTTATGGATGAAGAGTTGCATTATCTCTGTTAACTCTTCAATTTTGGTCAATGGGTCACCGGAAGTCTTCTTTCCAAGTTCACGTGGGTCATATTAAGGGAATCCATTTTCACCGTTTATCTTTATTCTAGTGATGGAGGGGTTGAGAAAGATTTTGGAGAGGGCAGTAGTGGTAGGTAGACTAAGAAGTTTAGAAGGGGGACGAGTAGGCTCTACTTGTCGAGTGTCCCATCTTCTATTTGTCGATGACATAAATCCTTTTTTACAGAGCATAAGAAGTTCAAGTGAGGAGTCTCAAGTTTATTTTGATGTGTTTTAAGGCGATTTAAAGGTTGCATGTCAATGTGGGTAAGTGTGAAATGATTTCAGTAGGGGGTAAAGGGGTCATTAAGCAGGCTAAGGTGATTGCATGTAAAGTGGGTTATCTCCCGTCTACTTACTTGGAACTTTCGTTGGGTGCTTATTTCAAAGTAAATGTCATTTAGGATACGGTTATTGAGAAGATGAAGAGGAGGTTAACAGGACGGATTAAGAGTTATTTGTTAAAAAAGGGCAAATTGGCATTAATAATGAGTACCCTATGTAGTTTACTCTCGTACAACATGTTTATTCTTCTGTTATCGGTATTCGCACATGAAAAGTTGGAAATTATAAAGAGTAATTTTTATGGTATGGGAAATAATATGGCTTCAAATATAGTTTGGTGAGTTTGGAGGAGGTATGAAAATAATTTAGGGAAGGAGGAGCAGGGGTTAAGAATTTGTCTTGTTTTAATAAAGAGCTTTTGGGGAAGTGGTTGTGGAGGTTCTCCATTGAGGAAGATAAGTTATAGAGAAGGGTGGTGGTGGTGGGGTTTGGGTTGGATCACAATGGGTGGGGATCAAAGTAAAGGCAGTTTCCACACGGGGTGAGGTGGTGGAAGCACATTACCAGAGGCATGGAGGGATTTTCTCAGGTACGCTTCTTTGCACACGGGGAACCAGGAGAAGGTTCGGTTTTGGAGAGACATATAGGGGGTGATCAATATTTAGAGGATATTTTTACCGAGTTATTTCGCATTCCAGAAGAGAGAAAAGGTTTGGTGATGAGGCATATCTGGAGGGATGGATATGGTACATAATGGAATCCTAAGTTTAGAAGGAGCTTCAGGGATTGGGAGTTAGAGGAGGCAAAGCATATGTTTGATTTGTTGGGTTGTAGGGGTTTACCTACATGGGAGGATTATGTGTGGTGGAGGGGTAGTTAGAAAAGGATATTCTCGGTGTGATCTTATTATGCAGAGTTAGTGGGTAGTGGACGGATGGATTTTCCTTGGAGGAGAATACGAAAAATGTGAGCTCCAGCAAACGTATCATTCTTTGCAAGGACTGTAGTGAAACAAGCAATTTTAATGATGGGCGGGTTAAAGAAGAGAGGTAGGCTGTAGTTAAATGATTAGTCATTTTCTTATCATGCTTTCACATCCAACACCATCATTTATTGTTGCATTGTTGGGTAGCAAGGGGACTATGGGAGATTATTTATTCCATTTTTAGCATGAAATGAATGTGCCCAAAGTCATTTAGAGAGAAGTTAGAAACTTAGGGCTAGGTGGGGGAGGGAGATTCATTCTGTGTGGAAAATGGTTCATTTATGCATTTTTTGGACGACTTGGATTGAGAAGAACATAATGTGTTTTGAGGGTGAAGAGATTGAGCTAGTAAGACTCCGTTATACTCTTTTAATCCATCTACATGTGTGGTTCAAGGTGAAGTCTCACTCTACATATCAATGTTTGTTAAACTTTTTGGATGAGTTATTTATGGGGAACTGATTATTTATTACATGGTGTTCTTTAGTGTTGAGGCGGGGTTGGGAGGGAATTTGTATCCCTATCCCTTTTTTATTTTATGTTCATCTTTAAGACCTTTGTATATCTATTTTATACCGGTTTTTTCCCTCTTAGGCAGATTCGTTTTATACAATTTACTTACTTATCAAAAAAAATAATATGATTCCCACCGTAAAGCATACAATACCTGCTTGGTGAAATTCAATTCGCCGCTACTTGATTTTCACCAACATTTTTTTTAGTCCCTGATATCAAACTTATTATTTTTATATTATGCCGAATTATAAAATCCACCAGTCAAGTTTACTGGTAGAATCAAAACTTATATGTTTATCAAGGGGGAAACACAATCCAGGATATCTCCTAGACGTGGATTCCTTCGAATTATGATCTCAGACATAGCCACACCACAACACCAAAAATAGTGATTTGGCACACCTTGATATCAAAAATTTGGCACAGTTTAAATCTATGCCAAATTTCGGCACAGTTTAATGATAATTTGGCACACTTTAAAACAGTGCCAAAGTTTGGCACTGTTTTAAAGTGTGCCAAAATTAAGCACACTTCACTAAAATATAAAACACCCAAAAAAATTCCCTAAACTCACACTTTGGTAGCCCACTTTATCTTCCCGCTCGCCCCGATCACCCCTCTCTCTGCTTTGACCTCTCCACTCAGCTCTTTCTCCCCGGCCGGTTAGCTCTCCATCAGTACAGCTCCGCGCAGCTCTCTCTCCACTCGTCCCGTGCAGGTAACCTCATTCTCTCTCTTTATTTCTTTCATCTTCTCAGATATCTGTATATCTTGAATTTTATATTTTATCCATAGATCGTGTATTCTGTATTTCATCTTCTCAGCTATCTCCACTCGTCCCGCTCAGGTTTCTTAATCGATCTTTTACTCTATTTAATCTTGCCTCTCTTGAAATTTCCCAACTTCATATATATTATACACATACATATATGAATGTAAAATGTAGATGCCTACATGTATTTGTATACATTTTTATATGTGGATCGTTTATATTAATTGGTAATCAAAGTTAGTTTCAGCTTAAATTATTGTCTGTGCAATTATTGATTCTTAGTTTGGCAGATATGTGGTTGTTTTGGTGGTACTCTGTTTGATACATACATTTGGATTGCTTGATCTATTGTCCTTACGGATCTTTTTTATTGCAAAAGTATTATAATACATTAAAAGGTTTATTGTGATCTACTGGGCTAATACTGGATAACAAATATATGTACTTATGATGTCAGAATGTGTGCCTTGAGTGTTTGCAATATTATAAAGTCTTGATTGTATTCTTATAAGATGTGTGATTTTGTCTTCATATTTTTTTTAAAACTAAATGGCATTTTAGGGAATGGATTTTAGGTTGTTCATATGGATATCGTATTTACTTAGGTATGTTTATTTTTAGGGACTGACGAAGGTTATCTGCTTAGGTATGTTTATTTTTAATTTGCGTGTTGGTCTTTTGCAAAATTTGTTGATTATGCTTTTAATTAATATTAACATAAGCTACAATTCAAGGTGAAGTGCTTAGTGGAAAAAGAGTTGGTGTTGACGCTTTCATAGCTGCAATCTTGGTAATAAATTATCATGTCTTTTATGTTTTGGATATCTATATTTGGTGTTGACGTTTGCATAGCTGCGAGTTCAAATTTGGATCTTCAATGAATTTAAGGTGTTCTTTTACTGATTTGAATATCATGTCTAGGAAGGATACTAAATATTCTAATGTGTATAATTGTAGCATTAGATTACTGTTTTAATACTTTCCTAAAGAGTTTCATTTCAGGCATAAGATAGCCGGATCCAAATTTTTGGTGTGGTTTGGGTTGTAGTCTAGAGAGAGCATCAAGAAAATGCACTTTGTTTACATTCTTTTCCCCATCAATTATTTAATGGTAATGTAAATTTAGGTATTAAATTATATGTTGGGTGTCTACATTTAAAATGCATCTCTTTTTAAAAAAGTAATTTCTTATCTATAGCCCTAGCTAACAACTGGTAAAGACTTTACCATAATGAGTAATATGTCAATCTTTGTTGGTCTTTTATCACATACTTATCACATCATAGTGTGAATTTGTTGGTAACTCATTTATTTGACATTCTAAAAAGGCAGATATTAACATTTTTTCAACGATGTCTTTGCCTTAGCTAACAACACAGTCTTAAAGCAATGATGTCTTGGACTATTTGAGATCATTCGGCATCCTCATTTAGTGAAGGTCCTTGATTATTTTACTACAGAGCGCTTTAACTCCAATTTATATTTCTAAAAAATCTTGTGTTATGCATACTAGACCGATAGTAAAAAACATTCCCAAGTATGCTCCAGCACAGTTCTACATTGACAATGTGTTACCTTGGATGAAGGAGTAAAGGAAAATGTCCCTAAAACCTTTTGTTGATCGCCTTGGGTAAATTTAAGGATGTCATTCAGATTTGCATTGTATTTAGATTTTATTGAGATTAGATTTTGGAATTGTTTTGATTTGTTTTCATGGATGTAAATAGGAGGGTTTCCATACATGTACTTGACATACTCCAGTAGTTCTTGGAGACCCGAGGGATTTATGAGAAACTGATTAAAAACAGATAGAATGAAAAATAGTGAAGAAAAAATATTCTTATGAAGCTGTATTTCAGCCCTCGCCTCTATTTATAATGAGTTCAACTAATAGGAAGCTACAATGCTAAATTCAAACATGAGCTAGTCTTTAGTTAACATACATGTAGACTCTATGGCCATGTCTGCCTCTAAGTCCATGTTATCCATATCGAGGAACGTAATCTAATTAATTTAATAAGCATATATTATCTATTAATCATGACATTCCATTCAGTTTGAGAATATGACGATACTCTGAAAATATATAGACTAGGCTTTTAAACAAGCCGTTGAAGGGTGAAAACCCAAACCAGCCCCCAAACGATCCCGTAAGAAGCACTAACGCCTCACACGAGACCAATGTAACTCGTAGGAACTGATCAGGTAGTCATAACTTGCGTAAGATTTTCAATTTTAGAATATAATAATAATTACAACTCCCATATGTAATTTTTTATCTTGAGTAAGCTTTTTTTTATAAATTACTTGGTTACTAATATCGTCTCTTTTTTGTATCCTATTTTTTTTCTCAGGATAACATTTTATCGTTAGCATTTATTCACGTGGAACACGGAGAAGTCAATGGTTTAGAACATGGGGTGGGTTTATTTATTTAATTTCGTTAATATTCATGATTCTATTTTTTTGTGTTATGGCCGTGCAGGCTTTTGTAGTTTTATTGTTAACTTTTATGGCCGTGCAGGCTTTTGTAAGTTTATTGTTATATTTTGTGGCCGTTCGGGTTTTATATTACGCAGGTTTTATATTAGCAGGTTTTAGAATGTCCAGAAAATAGAGGAAACTCTACCCAATTTTTTTTTTTGTCTATGAACTACTAAAGACTTGTAATATTTTGAAGTTCGTATGTACATTAGTTTATCAACAACGTGAAAGATTTGCAATTTGTGAATTTTTTTGTTTTTAAATAATTAATTTTTTTTTCTTTTATCCAAAATTTGGCACAGTTCAAAATCATGCCAAAAGTGTATCAAATTTTGGTATGGTTTTGAACTGTGCCAAAAGTTTATCAAAATGTGCTCAATCTGGCACAATTCAAAACTGTGCCAAAAGTGTGCAAGAAATATCAAATTCTGGCACGGTTTAAAATTGTGCCAGAAGTGTTTCTGTTTGGTCAAATCTGGCACACTTTTAAACCATGTCAGAAAAAAATGGCCATTATGGAACACCTGATTCTGGCACAGTTCAAAACCGTGCCAGATTTGATCTGACACAATTTTAAATCGTGTCAGATTCCTATTTTTGGTGTAGTGTGCAATGATTATCCAACTAGCAAAGATTTAGACCCGATAAATTGAATCACACCCATAACAATCAAAGTAATAACTATGGGGATACTCCAATCCTCATAATTCTTAGGATTGAGAATCTATGCACCATTTGCAAGCGTTGTGAGATTGTGCAATTCTAAACCCTTATCTCGTTCATACATTCCTGATGTGCCAGTATGATCCTCTTTGAACTATTAAACAAGTTTTTGAAACATCACACAGGTTTTTTTAGACCACAACCAGCACCACCCATCAATCCCACAGCCAACGATCACTGTTGGCAACCATAATGACCACTAGTAAGATTAATGAAATAGCGTTGCCAAAGCCGTTTATGAAAATAAACTATTTAAGCAACTCTGAAAGTTTGTTGAAGAAACTCTTTACTTAAATCAAAACGATTTTGAACACAAGATGTGTTAACAAAAGTATGTACGAGATTAGGACAAGATTTGATAACAAGTTTTAGTAAACAGTTTAAAATGTTTTAAACTCAGCACACAAACAGAATGAGATGAGAAGATGTAGAAATATTGATACTCAGGATTTTTAACGTGGTAAAACCTCAACCTTGAGGAAACATCCACGACTCCCTCTACGGAGTAAAACAAAAACAATCACTAAAACAAATATATGAGTTACAACCTATTTAACTAACATGCACACAAAACAAATCTATACAAGTTCAGGATTGTACCCTCTGGCGTCCTTAACTTTTCTGCAGATCTTGTTTGTTGATGTAGTTGTCTCAGTTTGTCAACTCTTCTTTGTTCCAGCACTTTACGTCGACTTATTGTTCACCAAATCTTATAGCCAACACTTTGAGTGTTTGTAGTGTGAAGATGTTTGTGAATGGTGTTCTAAAACACATGCATGCACACACACACACTTATTAGTTACAGACGATCCTAACAAATCACATATAAAGTCTATATGCAGTGTATTTGTTATTTTTCTTTCTTACAAAACCAAGAACCTTTTCGACCTTTCAAAATAACCCAGATTCCACGGAGATCTTGCTTAAGAAATCGGTCAAGACCTTTCTCAATCACTTTTGAAAATATTATGTGGATTGAGAACCCTCCAAGTGCGAATCCAACTAGGTCAGGTTAGGTTTTGTAAAAACAGAAATAGAAAAACATCTTATTGTTGATTCTGAAGTAAGAAAATATATTAACAGAAAACAATCAACAACGAAATTCTCAAGATGAGAAATAAATGCAACTAAGTGTGCTGTGACATGAAAAACTTCAGATCTATGATTTCTATTGAAAGAGAAACAAGATCTGAGTCTATGTCTAAGTTGGAAATAAGATTTATGAACACAAGGATTTCAGCAACCCAGAAATCACTCAACTCGAACTCTCATAACTCAAGAAACACTAAGGATGGTGTTTATCTGGTTATGGTGTTTATGGAGAGGTAAGTGGTTTAGGTTTAGAGGTATTTGGACGAAGTTAGGGTTTCTAACTAGGGTTTGGTTTCTCTCTCTAACTTCTCTCTTCTCTCTTCTCTCTCTTCTCTCTCCTCTCTCTATTTTCTGAGACTTTTCAAAATGGCAAAAGCTTTCGAAGGCTGAGATGAGAGGCCTTTAAATAGGAAGAGAAGAAGATTCCAGAGCTTCGTTCAAAATCAAGGGCTCTGATTGAGTCAAGCTCCTTTGACTACAATCTAAGGGTTCACAGCAGGCGGTGGATTAAACAGGCTGTGATTGGTTAAAGGGTTTACACTGGGATTCACTCAAAAGACATGCAGGCCATCGATAAGGGTTGATCTAAGGGCTGAAAGCACGCGATGGTTTGTCTCAGTAAAGAAACACAGTTCAGGCCAATCAGAGGACACCAAGTGTAGGCCTGAGAATGAATGTAAACGCGCGTCCCAAAATAATTACAAAGCCAACCCTAGAGTCTCTAGCGCTTTCGGTTTCTACCCAGAGTAACTTTAGGCCAATAAACACAACAATCCATATTTATATAATAACCCCAAGACTTTTTAAATCAAATTTTAATTAAATAAAACCTTGTTTAAAATATGTTTTAAATTCCCAAAAAATTATTAAAAATCAAATTGAGGGATTTAAACACACTCACAACATTAAAACACATAGGGGTGCAATATGATATGCAAGAATCAAATTCTAAGTGTGTGAGTGATGGCTATAGTCTTAGGATCATTACATGATAGATAGAAGAAGAAGCAACCCAATCTCTGAAGCTCTTTGGTTTCTAGGATAGATACTATTTTGTCACAATTTCCAAACTAGATGAGCTCTTATACAGTCTAGACTCAAATGAGTCAAAAGTATAAGGGCTTCAATCTCCCCCTTTGGAAATATGAGACAAAATCTCCTTTGAGTCATCTCAACTCGTAGGGCGACAAAAAAAAACTTATTCCTATAAAGGTTCTATCTACCCAAATCCTAGAAAGCAAAAATTACATAACTCAACTATATACAGTTTAACATCCTATTATTACAATGAAGAATGACTGTACAAGAAGAATACCTGCAAAAAATTACTAAGATCAAGCTTTTTAGTATATGCAGTAGACTCAAATTTCTCCCCCATTTTGTCTCAAATGGACAAAGGGAAGGAACTTGGCAACTATAACAGGTATTTACTCAACACAAATCATACCAATAGATTTACGTAAAGAAATGAATCTATTATAATCAAGAGGTTTGGTAAATAAATCTGCAAGTTGTAGATCAGTAGAAAGATAATTGATTTCTAATTCCTTGGTTTCAACTAATTCACGAATAAAATGATGTCTTATTTTAATGTGCTTAGTTCGCGAGTGTTGAACTGGGTTCTTAGAAATGTTAATCGCACTTTGATTATCACAATAGAGATGAAGTGTGGGTTCTAGAATACCATAATCACTTAGCATTTGTTTAAGCCATAACAATTGGGTACAACAGCTACCGGCGGCTATGTATTCAGATTCAGCAGTCGAGAGAGATGTGCAGTTCTATTTTTTACTACTCCATCCTACCAAGTTATTACCAATATAACAACATGCGCCTGAAGTGCTTTTACTATCATCAGTACACCCAGCCCAATCAGCATCAGTGTACCCAATAATAGTGCTAGGTGTGTCATTCGTGTACCAAATTCCTAAATTTAGAGTGCCTTTAACATACTTAATTATGCGTTTAACAGCGTTTAAATGGCTCTCCTTGGGGTTGTTTTGATAACGAGCACAAACACAAACAGCATACATGATATCAGGACGCGAGGCAGTCAGATAGAGTAATGTGCCAATCATACTACGATATAAGGTAGAGTCTACAGATTTTCCATTTTCATCTTTAGATAATTTCTCTGTAGTACTCATAGGCGTTTTAGCACTTTTAGCACTCTCGAGACCAAATTTTTTAACTATCTCTAATGCGTACTTAGTCTGCGAAAGAAACAAGCCATCTAGTTGTTGTTTGACTTGGAGACCTAGGAAGAACTGTAACTCCCCCATAAGGGACATCTGAAATTCCTTACTCATAATTTCAGCAAAAGATTTTACTTCTGAGGTAGAAGTGGATCCAAATATAATATCGTCTACATAGACTTGAGCGATAGTAATGTGTTTGCCAAAATGTTTGACAAATAAGGTTTGGTCATTTCCACCTCTTTTGAAACCTTTGTCCAGCAGAAAACTGGACAGCCGCTCATACCAAGCTCTAGGAGCTTGCTTAAGACCATATAAAGCCTTTTTCAACCGAAATACATGATTAGGATAATTAGGGTCAATGAACCCCTTAGGTTGTTCTACATAGGTTTCCTCGGCAAGTATTCCATTAAGGAACGCAGATTTAACATCCATTTGATATAATGTAAAATGCATGTGACAAGCTATAGCAAGAAGCAGACGAACTGATTCTAAACGAGTAACGGGAGCAAACGTCTCATTAAAATCAAGTCCTTCTATTTGGGAGTAACCTTGAGCAACTAGTCTAGCTTTATTTCTAATTATCATCCCATTTTCATCAGTTTTATTTTTGAAAATCCAACGAGTACCAATAACCTTTTTGTGATCAGGACGTGGAACAAGAAACCAAACATCATGAATGACAAATTGTAAAAGTTCATCCTGCATAGCAGAAATCCAGTGAGAGTCATTCAATGCCTCATTTACATTCTTTGGTTCCAAGAGAGAAACAAAGCAAGCATAGAGAGCATAATTTCTAAGTTGGGATCTTGTACGTACTGGTTCACCAGGGTTACCAACTATGTTGTTTATGGGATGATCTTTAGAAACCCAGTTAGGTACTTCAGGTGACTCAATAGGTAATGAATTATCTATTTCAGAAGAGTCATTTTCTAAAATATTTGACGATTCTTCTTCTATGGTTAATTCACTAGTCTTGCTTTCTACAGTAGTGTCACTAACAATTACATTTATGGATTCCATTAAGGTCTTAGTGCGAATATTATACACTCGATAAGCTCTACTGTTAGGTGAATATCCTAAGAATATGGCTTTATCTCCTCTACTCTCAAATTTAGATAGGTGTTCTCTATCTTTGCAAACATAGCAGATACTACCAAAGGTTCTAAGGTACTTAAGATTAGGCTTTTTATTGTACCAAAGTTCATAAGAGGTTTGTTTCGAATTCTTTCTAAGATAGACCCTATTAATAAGATGGCAAGCTGTACGAATAGATTCTACCCAAAAATACTTAGGTAAGTTCTTAGCATGGAGCATAACACGTGCCATCTCTTGAAGAGTTCGATTCTTCCTCTCAGCTATTCCATTTTGTTGAGGGGTCTTGGGAGCACTGAACTCATGTTTGTAACCATTATAGTCACAATATTCTACAATATCAGTGTCTTTGAATTCACCACCTCTATCACTTCTGATTCTATTCACTTGAGTGTCTTTTTCATTCTCAATCCGTAAGAGAATCTTTAAAAAAGTTTGAAAAGTATCGGATTTTTGTTTTAAGAAAGCTACCCAAGTGAATCTGGTGAAGTCATCAACCATAACTAGAATATAATTGTGTCCACAAAGACTAACAGTTTGAGAAGGACCCATTAGGTCCATATGGATGAGTTCTAAGGGATTAGATGTAAGGATATCTTTAACCCTCTTATGAGGTGCTTTAACAATTTTTCCTTCTTGACAGGGACCACAGACAATGTTATGAATAGGTTTAATTTTTGGTATTCCTCTAACTATCTGTTGAGAAGACAATTTACTCAAATTTTCGTAATTAATGTGACCCATTCTGTTATGCCATATCTCGTTGTCATCCATTCTGGCAACACTACAGATTTCAGAACTAGACATGACAGTATAACAATTGTCAGGGGTCCTGAATCCTGTAATTAAACATTCTCCCTTTTCATTTAAAATCTTGCAATTGTTCTTTGAAAAGGTAACAGTGTAGTTTGAGTCACAGAATTGCGAAATGCTAAGTAAATTAGCCTTAAGACCTTTAACTAAGAGAACATTTTCAAGAAGAGGAAGTCCTTTTTCTTTAAGGGTTCCTTTGCCTATGATCTGGGATGATATACCATCACCAAAAACAACTTTTCCACCATCAAAATGGGTTTTATTTAAAAGTTTTGTATCATCACCTGTCATATGCTTGGAACATCCAGAATCCAAGTACCAACCAGAAGATGTAAGTTCAGCTTTTAGAGCAGAAACAACAATGTTACACTTCATCTGGGGTGCTAGATCATCTTTTCTAACCCAAATTGCCCTGGTTTTTAGTTTGCGCTTGTTTGCTCTTATTTGATAAAATTTGCGAGCATTAGATTTTTGTTGAAAAACATTTTGCGCATGATTTTGAGTAAATTTGAATTCCTGAGCAGTTGATTTAGAAAAGGTTCTGGTAATCCTTCTAGTAAATGTCCTTTTAGGTTTAGTCCTTCTATTCCTATAGTTAGAGTTTTTGTCTGGTGGCCTGGGAAGGACATAATTGTTACGACTCCTCCTAGAATAGTTAAAGTTATGAAACATAGGAGTGTTGTAGATAGGTTTAATCAGTCTCCTAGCATAGCAATTATCGAAAGAGTGACCATATATATCACAATAGGAGCAATAAAGATTGCTCAGAATAGGGTTTTCCTTAGGAAAGTCTCTAAACAAAGGTTTTGAGACATTTTGAGGCTGAATTTTATTCCTAGGTAGCACAGATTTGAAAGCAGGTTCACTTTTCCTAATAGGGGGGCAGACATATTTTCCCTTTGGTAAACTTTCATGCTTAGAGAAACTTGCATCTCCAGTGTTAGTGTTTTGATGGTCAAACTTAGTTTTTAGAGAATGAAAGTCTGGACATGTTTCAATAGGTCTTTTGCCTCCTGACACAAACTTGATAGGTTCAACAAGTTTAGTTTGTGTCTTCAAATTGGGGCAAAACCCTATTCCAGTTCTATCATCAGAATTGGTTTTAGATTCAGCAACGAATTCCTCAAAACATTTAGAATTGTTTTCAAATTTGGTAAATTTTTTGAAAACAGTTGCTGTCGTTTCTTTTGTCTGTTCCAATTCTAATAATGTCCCTTTGTATTTTTTCTCCAGAATTTCATTAGCTTCAGTTAAAGTTTTCAGTTTTTCATCAAACACTTTGACTTCACTTTCATGAGACATGCATTGAGTAGTATACTCTTCAGCATTCAGTTTTACCATTAGGCTTAGATCCTCTAGTTTTTTGGTAAGATCTTTCACAATCTTTTCTAGTCTAGTACTTTTCTTAAGAGTTTTAGTATATAGAGTGTGGATGTCTGGGAGATCATCATTATCTGAGTCACTAAGTGAGGTGTGTGAAGTGACCCCTAAGGTTTCATTTCTTAAACTCACGCACCCATTGACATCAGCAGTATCGATTTCCCTTTGACTCACACACCCGGAGGAAGAGGTATTAATGTTCTCAGTAAGTAAAGCATCTAAACCAGTTAAAGTATGATTCACAGCAACAGAACTAGTATTACTGGACTCATCCTCACTATCAAGCATAGGCATATCATCATTGTATATGATTTTGGCAAAGAAGGCTAAACAAGGATCAAAACCATCAGATGTCTCAGGTTCCTCATTTTCAGAATCACTTGAGTCATCCCAGGTTTTGCAGATATTGGCTCTAGAGTGTTTGTTTTGGGCATTTAAGTTAACTCTACAGTCTTGAGCAATGTGTCCTAGTTTACCACATCTATAGCATTCAGTCTTCTTGAGGTCTCTGTGAGGTCTTGTGTTGTCCTTGTTCTGTTTGTCATGAGGTTTCTCATAAGGTTTGTGATTTGAAGGAGTGGTATAATTAGACTTGCCCTGTCGATTTGCAACACTGTTTCTAAATTTAACAATTTTCTTAAATTGTTTTGTCATTAGGGCAATCTGATTATCTAGACTTTCTAAGTCACGGTCCTCATCAGAATCATTACTAGGGGTGTTTAACTCAGGCTTGATCATCTTAGAGCTAAAGCTAAGATTGGAATTGGTATGTTTCCTATTAGTGTGGGTCAATTGTTTCTTAAACTCTAATCCCATTTCCACAGTTCTTAATTTGCTACTGAGTAATTCAGGAGTGAGATTAATATCACACATTTCCTCAATAGCATATCTTTTATTGTCAAATTTCTGTGGTAATGATCTCAGAATTTTAGACACAATTTCTTGTCTATCATAAGTTATACCATTGGCATGAAGTTTAGTGACAATATCAGTAAGGTTCATATAAAAATCATCGAAAGACTCAGATTCAGACATGATTAAGGTATTATACTGTTGGATTAACATCTGAGTCTTAGCAGCTTTTACCCTAGAGTCTCCTTCGTGGGCAGTAATCAAGGTATCCCATGCTTCCTTGGAAGTGGTACAGGATGAGATTCTCTTGAACTCATGTTCGTTAATAGACATAAATATAGAGTTCTTGCCTTTGTTATTATTTCGAGAAACCTGTTTCTCTTCTTGAGTAAACTCACTCAATATTTTCTTAATCCTTTCATTGCTTCCATCAGTGGCTGGTTTAGTTGGATAAGAGTATCCATTTTCAATAATATCCCAGACATCATCTCCCAGAGTGCCTTGAATGAAAGCAATCATTCTTACTTTCCAGTAAGAAAAATTGGTTCCATCAATGACTGGAGGTCTGGTCAAGTTACCATATCTTTCGTTTTTCTCGTCCATAATTGATTTTGAGAAAACAGTTTCAGAAACTCAGGATCTTTCTGAAAAAAAGTTCACCAAAAGCTCTGATACCAATTGAAATATCGTTGCCAAAGCCGTTTATGAAAATAAACTATTTAAGCAACTCTGAAAGTTTGTTGAAGAAACTCTTTACTTAAATCAAAACGATTTTGAACACAAGATGTGTTAACAAAAGTATGTACGAGATTAGGACAAGATTTGATAACAAGTTTTAGTAAACAGTTTAAAATGTTTTAAACTCAGCACACAAACAGAATGAGATGAGAAGATGTAGAAATATTGATACTCAGGATTTTTAACGTGGTAAAACCTCAACCTTGAGGAAACATCCACGACTCCCTCTACGGAGTAAAACAAAAACAATCACTAAAACAAATATATGAGTTACAACCTATTTAACTAACATGCACACAAAACAAATCTATACAAGTTCAGGATTGTACCCTCTGGCGTCCTTAACTTTTCTGCAGATCTTGTTTGTTGATGTAGTTGTCTCAGTTTGTCAACTCTTCTTTGTTCCAGCACTTTACGTCGACTTATTGTTCACCAAATCTTATAGCCAACACTTTGAGTGTTTGTAGTGTGAAGATGTTTGTGAATGGTGTTCTAAAACACATGCATGCACACACACACACTTATTAGTTACAGACGATCCTAACAAATCACATATAAAGTCTATATGCAGTGTATTTGTTATTTTTCTTTCTTACAAAACCAAGAACCTTTTCGACCTTTCAAAATAACCCAGATTCCACGGAGATCTTGCTTAAGAAATCGGTCAAGACCTTTCTCAATCACTTTTGAAAATATTATGTGGATTGAGAACCCTCCAAGTGCGAATCCAACTAGGTCAGGTTAGGTTTTGTAAAAACAGAAATAGAAAAACATCTTATTGTTGATTCTGAAGTAAGAAAATATTTTAACAGAAAACAATCAACAACGAAATTCTCAAGATGAGAAATAAATGCAACTAAGTGTGCTGTGACATGAAAAACTTCAGATCTATGATTTCTATTGAAAGAGAAACAAGATCTGAGTCTATGTCTAAGTTGGAAATAAGATTTATGAACACAAGGATTTCAGCAACCCAGAAATCACTCAACTCGAACTCTCATAACTCAAGAAACACTAAGGATGGTGTTTATCTGGTTATGGTGTTTATGGAGAGGTAAGTGGTTTAGGTTTAGAGGTATTTGGACGAAGTTAGGGTTTCTAACTAGGGTTTGGTTTCTCTCTCTAACTTCTCTCTTCTCTCTTCTCTCTCTTCTCTCTCCTCTCTCTATTTTCTGAGACTTTTCAAAATGGCAAAAGCTTTCGAAGGCTGAGATGAGAGGCCTTTAAATAGGAAGAGAAGAAGATTCCAGAGCTTCGTTCAAAATCAAGGGCTCTGATTGAGTCAAGCTCCTTTGACTACAATCTAAGGGTTCACAGCAGGCGGTGGATTAAACAGGCTGTGATTGGTTAAAGGGTTTACACTGGGATTCACTCAAAAGACATGCAGGCCATCGATAAGGGTTGATCTAAGGGCTGAAAGCACGCGATGGTTTGTCTCAGTAAAGAAACACAGTTCAGGCCAATCAGAGGACACCAAGTGTAGGCCTGAGAATGAATGTAAACGCGCGTCCCAAAATAATTACAAATCCAACCCTAGAGTCTCTAGCGCTTTCGGTTTCTACCCAGAGTAACTTTAGGCCAATAAACACAACAATCCATATTTATATAATAACCCCAAGACTTTTTTAATCAAATTTTAATTAAATAAAACCTTGTTTAAAATATGTTTTAAATTCCCAAAAAATTATTAAAAATCAAATTGAGGGATTTAAACACACTCACAACATTAAAACACATAGGGGTGCAATATGATATGCAAGAATCAAATTCTAAGTGTGTGAGTGATGGCTATAGTATTAGGATCATTACATGATAGATAGAAGAAGAAGCAACCCAATCTCTGAAGCTCTTTGGTTTCTAGGATAGACACTATTTTGTCACAATTTCCAAACTAGATGAGCTCTTATACAGTCTAGACTCAAATGAGTCAAAAGTATAAGGGCTTCAATTAATTACCACCACTGTGAAGATCTCTCTCTCTATCTCTCTCTCTCCTCTCTCCATCCATCGCTTCTTCTTCTTCTTAGTGCAAAAAATTAGCATGCCTCATTTGTTGTTATTATATCCCTAATCTCCGATGCATTATACGATTATATTACATCTTCTTCTTAATTTTTGTTCTTATTCGATAATAAATATACCCTTAGTTTACTTTATTAATTACATAGTAAATATTATCTTTTTTTTCTTCTTCGTTTTTTTCTTCTTAATGTAAATATATACAAGAATTACTTAGTGAATATTTACTAATACTATTTACATTGTGTTTGAGGATTCTTCTTCTTCTTCGCGACGGTGGTGGTGATTTACGATAGAACTAGTTCACAATAGTTTTTGTGATTTTCGACAATGGTGGTGGTGGTGGTGGTTTTCGAGAATAACTTGTGAACTAGTGATTTACGATAACACTAATTCAAATGCATTTAAGCAAAATGCTATTTTTATCGTCATTTTGTGATTTTAGATCTCCGGAGCAGGGGGCAAAAATGCAAAAAGGTAGTCCAAAGTTGAAAATTAGGTTGCAAAATGCAACTAATTTTTGTAGCTTTTGGAGGTAGCAAAATTGGGCTCGCTCAACTGTTGGATTGTTGCGCAGGTATTTTTTTATTTTCTAGTACTTTTCCATACTTTTTTGGTAATTTTATTTATTTGCTTCCGCATGGCAGTTGGATTGCTGTGGAAGCATTGTTGCCATTATTTATTTATTTTCCTCATTATTCTGGAGTTGGATGTTTTTTGGGGGGAGAAAAAATAACATTGAAGTGTTTGTTATGGAGATGATCTAACTCGACCTAGTGTTACTAAAGAGAATGTATGCCATATTATATTCTCTCACCATCCTTTTCCACAATAGCTAATGATATGACCAAAATGTACCCTCATCTCTTAGGATGACGGGCATCACATCTCACGGCCGAGTATTCATAATATCCTCGCATGTCATTGACAGGGTCATCCACATAAGGGTCAGCCTCAGTAGGTTCGGCCACGGCTTAATCATTAGCAGGGTCTTCCAGATAAGGGTCGACCTCAGTAAGGTCGTCCATGGCTTAATCATTAGCGGGGTCATCCAGATAAGGGTCTGCCTCAGTAAGGTCGGCCATGACTTAATCATTAGCGGGGTCATCCAGATAAGGGTCGGCCTCAATAGGATCGGACATAGCTTAATCATTGGTAGGGTCGTCCAGATAAGGGTCGGCCTCAGTAAGGTCGGCCATGGCTTAATCATTTGCGGGGTCATCCTCAGTAGGGTCAGCCATGGCATTGGCAGCTTCGTCCAGATAAGGGTCGGCCTCATTAGGGTCGGCCATGGCTTAATCCTAGGTGGGGTCATTCAGATAAGGGTCGGCCTCAGTAAGGTTGGCCATGGCTTAATCATTAGGGGGTCGTCCAGATAAGGTTCAGCCTCAGTAGGGTCGGCCACAACTTAATCAACCTCGGCCTGATCACTATAGACGAGACTATATTTGCATCTATCAGTGCAAGATCAACAGTCTGTTATTGGCAACCTCAGACATCATGCAGTGAACTTGATACCTTGGCCTAAGGGTCGAAACAGAAGACGTCGATCTCGACCACAACCTCATAGCTCTCATATAGTAGCTCAGCCTCGGCCTCAACCTCATAGATCATCACATTATGCCTCAGCCTTGGCCTTCTCTAGTATCAAGGTCGTCTCGGCCTCAGCCGAGACTAGGATGACAGAGACCAAGGAGGACTCCCATCACGGGACTGACTCATCAACTCGGCATCGGCCCTCTCTAGTATCAACATCACCTCAACCTCAGTCGGGACTAGGATGACAGACTATAGGCTGAGACCCCCAAATGACATCTATCATACGAGTAGTACAAGATCCCAACATGGTATATCCTACGTGGACAAACCGTTATAACCAAATCTTCTTAGCACATAAGGGAATATTTCATCATCATCCTCTATATGTGACAGTGACAGGTGGCTCCACTAGATTGGATAGATCATTCTACACATGCTCATTGCATGCCTATGGGTACACTACACCCCCCAGGCACTATATATACTTGTCTTCTCCTACCTTGTAAAAGATCCAGAATTACAACCCTAGCTAAAACTCTATCATTTTACACAGTAGAGAGAGAAATCTTGAGAGATTGTATTCATGGCCATTAGTGCCTTTATTCAGTGATATTACTCACACACATTCATAGTGGACGTAGGCCATATTGGCTGAACCACTTATATTCAAGTGTTTATCCTCTTCTCCTCAACTCCTTCTACATATATATACGTACTCTCATGTGCAGCCATTATTATCACTTGTTTGAGCTTGTCAACACCTTATCTGGTGGTATTATTTCCAGCATCATCATTTTGGCTCCATCTGTGGGAACGTAGATAGTCATTTGCTTCCTATCTTAGCTTACTCTTCACCGGATTCTATAGTGGTGGTCCAACCCCACCGTTGCTGGGTTTGAACCACCATTGAAAGACCTCCTGTCGAGTTTTTAAGCTCTTTTATGTTTATAGCTCATCCACAATCAAGGTTAGACTATGGCATCAGAATACCCACCTCTTATTGGTGGACCTAGCACTAGCAACGCCCCTCCTTAGTCAGATATGGCGGAGGTGGCGGAGGTGGCGGCGGCACTGAAGTCATTGGCATCCAGCCAGCAGGTTATGCAAGAGAAACTAGTTGCCTTCAACCAAAACATCCTCACAAGACCAACCGGAGGAGCACCGAAATTTATCACTCCGATCACCTTACCTCAATGCAAAGATACCAGGGGACCACCCCAAGCACCACTAAAGGAGGTCCCGCCTCACCAATGGCGTAAAGACGTTGCTAACCTCAGTCATTTACGCCTAGGGAGGCAAGGTCAACCTTGTCTAGAGGATCGGTATGATGATTTAGAGGCTGAGGAAGACGCTCCGGTAGACTGTTAGGATCCCTATGAGATCTCAAGAGAAATCATGCGGCCAGTGCGAGCAAGCTAAGATGGTCGGTTAAGAGGCTCGGCCTTTGACAAATTGAGTTAAAGGTCGGCCTTTGAAAGGCTAGGCCCAGGGTGTGGCCTAAGAGACAGATTGTTTATATCAATAAGTGTAGCACATTCTGAAAGGGAAGGTCGGCCAAATCCTGGCCGAGACGATGGTCAGAGGGAGGTCAGCAGCCGACGTAGGCCAGCGGTGAGGAACCCTTAGTTAGGCCTGCGAAAATAGCCGGTGATAACTTCGCCCAAGTCGACGTTATAGCAGCAGCAGATGGACCCTAGAACGTCTCAATCCACGGGCTGGAGGATAAGATAGGAGACATCCTTAGAAGCCGAGACCCTTTTTAAAGGGCTACTCTGAAGTCTCACCTTTCACAGCTAAGATAGTTGGTTTCCCAACTCCTACAAAGTTCAAATTGCCAATGGTAACCCCAAAGTATGATGGGAGTATGAACCCAGTCCACTATATGGAAATGTATCAGTTTGCTTCCGATATATACTCCATCTCAAATGAGATGAGGTGTCGTGCCTTCTCCAGCACTTTGACAGGAGCAACTCATGTGTGGTTTACTTCTCTCTCGAAGGGCTTAATTGATAACTTTAAGTAGCTCGCAGAGAGGTTCATTCATAACTTCTGTTTTGGGGTAAGACCTCAAAAAAAGACCACTCACCTGTTGTACGTCAAGTAGGGAAAGAATGAGAGCCTAAGAGACTACATTACAAGGTTTAACAAGGGAAAGTTAGAAGTGTAAGATTACGAAGAGAGTATCACTATGACAGCACTAATTGGAGGGCTACAAAAGGGGAAGTTTATTTGGAAGCTTTTCGAAGACCCTCCGAAGTCTATGTCCGAGCTACTAGTTATGGAAGGAAAGGTCATGAATGCCGAGGAATCCATGGCTGCCAAAGAAGAGGATGAAGCTGGTGGAAGAAAGTCTCATAGAGCCGAGGATAAGGACGAGAGGAAGAGGTCAGATGATGACAAATTTATCGGCCACACTCAACTCACAATAAGTCCTGATATAATTTTAAATGAGATAAAAGAAGATAGAGACTTACAATGGCCTGAGAAGCTGAGAGCTCCTCTGCATAAGAGGGATCATAGTAAATGGTGTGAGTTTTATGAAGACCACGGTCATATAGCTGACAAATGCTTTGCCCTCAAGGATGAGATTGAGAAGCTCCTGAAGAATGGAAAACTAAGAAAGTATGTTGATAAAAGTATTGATAATAATGATTCAAAGAAAAATTATGGCCAGCCGAGATGAGATGTCCAAACAAACATAAACGAAGAAGAATCTGACGATTGTGGAGAAGCCGACCCCAACCTCCTCCCATATGATGTTGCTCCAAAGGGTCGGCTGCGTTAAAAGTTCAGCAGAAGTTGACCGACAACTCTTCATCCACGAAGCTGACCCTCTTTTATCTCAGACTGAGGCGAGTGTTATCTCTGTCAAATGAGTTTTAATGTATTCTCTACCTCATATATATCGTCTATCTGTCTTATAACAAAAGGTCAGAGAAAAATTTCATATGTTCTCTCATATTCTTCTCATATGAAGTGTTCAGTTGCATGTTTTAACTCTTCTTAAACTATAAAACATCATCATTTCCCTCTCTGCGAAAAGACAGTATATGGACGAGACGAACCTCATCCATACTCTCAAAACTACAAGAGGGGACGTGGAAGAACACCATAATTTGGTGAATTCAAATTCAAAAATCATTTTATGCTCC
Organism: Sambucus nigra; assembly: GCA_949130495.1. NCBI lineage: Eukaryota > Viridiplantae > Streptophyta > Magnoliopsida > Dipsacales > Adoxaceae > Sambucus > Sambucus nigra. The sequence goes on along the minus strand of OX422207.1, from coordinate 298,438,095 downwards.
TCTCGACGAAAAGACAATATATGGACGAGGGTCATCTCGTCCATACATTCTCAAAACGATGAGAGGGGATGTGGTCTAACACCGTAGTTCGATAAACCTAAATTTGAAAAATCATTTTGTTATACTCACCTCGGCCAAGGACGAGATGAGTAGAGACAAACATTATTAACTTGGTGATCTCATATCTGAAACATCATTAACTTGGTGACGTGAGAGTTAACATCATTAACTTGGTGGCCTCATAACTGAGACAAACATCATTAACTTGGTGATCTCATACTTGCAACATCATTAACTTGGTGGCCTCATATCTGAGACAAGCATCATTAACTTGGTGGCCTCATATCTGAAACATCATTAACTTGGTGATCGCATACTTAAAACATCATTAACTTGGTGGCCTTATATCTAAGACAAACATCATTAACTTAGTGGACTCATATCTGAAACATCATTAACTTGGTGATCTCATACTTGAAAAATCATTAACTTGGTGATTCGAGACAAACATCATTAACTTGGTGATCTCATACTTGAAACATCATTAACTTGGTGATATGACACAAACATCATTAACTTGGTGACCTGAGACAAACATCATTAACTTGATAATCTCATATTTGAAACATCATTAACTTGGTGATCTGAGATAAGCATCATTAACTTGGTGATCTTATACTTGAAACATTATTAACTTGGTGACATGAGAGCTAACATCATTAACTTGGTGATCTCATACTTGAAACATCATTAACTTGGTGATCCGAGATAAACATCATTAACTTGGTGATATTATATTTGAAAAACCATTTAGTGAGAGACAAACATCATTAATATGCCCAAGTATAACCTTATCTATGCTTAGGACCCCTTCGCTAAGTCCGACCCTGAAAAATCATTAGACATAGATATTATGACTCGACTTGGTTCGCGCTGGAAGCCTTGGCCTCATCCATAATAGTACATCTGATGATCTCATTGCCAGCAACTGTCCTATTAGAAGACCGACTCATCATCTCGGCCTGGACCAACACAGCCTCAACTTTCTAGAGAACTAGCTTATCATCTCAGTCTTATCCCAGACAGGACCCCTCGACTAAGGTCGATCAAAAGTGGTACCATCAGTTTATGCAAAGTACAGACAAGGATTTAAGCATCATAGGTCTTATGACCCAAGAACCTTCAGCCTCGTCGACCAACTGGAGAACGACGATCGACTGAAGATAACTCAGCATAGTAGTTACAATCAGTGGACTCATGTCCCCTCGACCTCGTCCATGAAAGCGGGGATGAGACTTCTACATAGATCTGACTCCACACTAGTAAATGTCCTACTAGAAGAATGGTGCATCGTCTCGACCTCGACCTAGATTGGATGGATGACAATTGGCACCTGACAGACATCAACATGCAAAATTTTAGGCCTGACACATGAAATAACGTCTCATCAACTTCTCGGCCCAAAGATACTTTATCCCTCAGCCTTCTATCTGGATTGAAGACTAAGGACTAGGGGTAATTGATATGACCAAAATATACCCTCATCTTTTAGGACGACGGGCATCACATCTCACGGTCGAGTCATCATAAGATCCTCACATGTCATTGACAGGGTCGTCTAGATAAGGGTCGGCCTTAATAGGGTCGGTCATAGCTTAATCATTGGCAGGGTCATCCAGATAAGGGTCGACCTCAGTAAGTTTAGCCATGGCTTAATCATTAGCGGGGTTATCCAGATAAGGGTCGGCCTCAGTAAGGTCGGCCATGGCTTAATCATTAGCGGGGTCATCCAGATAAGGGTCGACCTTAATAAGGTCGGCCACATCTTAATCATTGGTAAGGTTGTCCAGATAAGGGTCGACCTCAGTAGGGTCGGCCATGGCTTAATCATTTACAGGGTCCAGATAAGGGTCGGCCTCAGTAAGGTCGGCCATGGCTTAATCATCAGCGGGGTCATCCAGATAAGGGTCGTCCTAGTAAGGTTAACCACGGCTTAATCATTGGCAGGGTCATCCAGATAAGGGTGGGCCTCAGTAGGGTCGGCCATGACTTAATCATTGGCAGGGTCGTCCAAATAAGGGTCGGCCTCAGTAAGGTTGGCCATGGATTAATCATTGGGGGGTCGGCCAGATAAGGGTCGGCCTAAGTAGGGTCGGCCACAACTTAATCAACCTCGGCCTAATCACTATAGCCGAGACTACATTTGCATCTATCAGTGCAAGATCATCAGTTTGTTATTGGCAACCTCAGACATCATGGCAACCACCTCGACCATCATGCAGTGAACTTGATACCTTGGCCTAAGGGTCGGAATAAAAGATGTCGGCCTCGGCCACAACCTCATAGCTCTCATATAGCAGCTTAACCTCGGCCTCAGCCTCATAGATCATCACATTGTGCCTTAGCCTTGGCCTTCTCCACTATCAAGGTCATCTCGGCCTCAGCCGAGACTAGGATGAGAGAGACCAAGGAGGACTCCCATTAGGGGACTGACTCATCAACTCGGCATCGGCCCTCTCCAGCATCAACATCATCTCAGCCTCAGCCGGGACCTGGATGACAGACTATAGGCCGAGACCCCTAGATGACATCTACCGTACGAGCCGTACAAGATCCCAACATGGTATATCCCACGTGGACAAACCGTTATGACCAAATCTTCTTAGCACGTGAGGCAATATTTCATCATCATCCTCTACATGTGACAGTGACAGTGACAGGTGGCTTCACTAGATTGGCTAGATCATTCTACACGTGCTCATTGCATGCCTATGGGTACACTACACCCCTCAGGCACTATATATACTTGTCTTCTCCTACCTTGTAAAAGATCCAGAATTACAATCCTAGCTAAAACTCTGTTATTTTACACAATAGAGAGATAAAGCTTAAGAGATTGTATCCATGGCCATTAGTGCCTTCATTCAGTGTTATTAGTCACACACATTCACAGTGGACGTAGGCCAGATTGGCTGAACCACTTATATTTAAGTGTTCATCCTCTTCTCCTCACCTCCTTCTACATATATATACGTACCCTCCTGTGCAGCCATTCTTATCACTTGTTTGAGCCTTTCAACACCTTATCTGGTGGTGCTGTTTCCAGCATCATCAGCTAATAGTCAATCGTAACTTATAAGACAGGGAAAATGGTCAAGATAATATGCTTGGTAAATAACCAAATTTATTAATAATAAAATTATTAAGGAAGCAAGTGAAATGTTAAATTAATATATATACAGGGTCGCACCAACATGGTCCTGAGGGTGGGTGTCCACACAGCCTGAATTTTAGAAAAAAAATTGTAAATATATGCTAAAAAAATGTGCCCATGTGTATTTTTTTAAAGTTTAAGGCACTGAGTACCTTTTCAAAGCCTGAGGGGAGAAATTGTAATCAAGTTTACAAATGTAAGCACGCGCGTCTCCTTCTTTAAAAAAACTAAATTCTAATTTTTTTCTCTTACATGCAGCCACTTTTCTCTTCCTCGTCCATCTCTATATCTCATCTCTAACATTTCGATACCATTTATGACCTCTACCACCTACCTCCCTACCCCCAGTAAAGCACCCCTGACCTGATTGTCCCCCTCCCTCTCTCTGGCCGGCGGCATCTAACCATCTGCTTTGTCCTCTCGGGCCCCATATACAACACACAACACAAGTATAACTTCTGAAAAAAATTCAGTTCAATATTTATATAAATAAAAGCTAAAAGCTAGTTTGGTAAGTTTAAATTAAATGAATTATGAATATGAATGGTTAATTCTAATTTTTATTGTTTAATTAGGTTAAATTTTGAAAGTTCAACATTGAAAATGTCAAATTAGTTTAATTCTTCAGTTTAAAGTTCAAATGATTAGAAGTTAAGTTAGTTTTATTTTCGATATTTAAATGATTGAATGATTAAATATTTTTATTGTAAAATATTAGTTTATAGGGTTGTTAAATTAGCTTAAACGTCAAAATTCTAAAACGTATTAATTATTTTATTATTGGGTTATTGCTTATTTGGCGAATTATTGCTATTATTTAATTATAGAAAATATAATTTGAGATACATACTGTTAATTGCTGAAAAACTTATTTTTTAATTTTTAATTATTATAATTTTTATTTTATGACATCTTACCGCTAAAATATAATTTTAATGAGTAATTATTATATTATAACTTGAATAAGTATTTGTAATTCAATTAATATATTTTTAGGGCTAAAAAATTGTAAAAAAATATAAATAACCCAAAAAAAAATCATCACGAGGGCTCCCGCCCCGAACCCCTGTCATTACTCGAAACTTCTACACCCCTGACTAAAAATCCTGGGTCCACTACTATATATATATATATATATATATAAAATAAGGATTAAAAACTTTCTAATATTCCATAAGGTGATAACATAAGTAGAGGTGAGGATTTAGACACCAAAGCAAAAAATGGAGGGTAAGATCACAATTCACACCATAAGCTCTACAACCCACCACACTTGATTTTATAATTTATATGGCATTTACAATTTTAACCTACTAAAATTATCTTCCCCCCCCCCCCCCCCATTTTACTTCTAAAATTTCACTATGATTCAAATACAAAAGGTGTATTAGTAATACATCAAAAAGAGAATATTTTCTCTCTCCAGTTCACTTACCCAAACTCTAAAATTATGTATCATCTCTCTCTCTCTCTCTCTCGCATTTATGATTTTCCTCTCCACCGACTCCACCTCCGTTTTGCCTCATCTCTCTCTCAGTAATATCTCCAACACACGCGGATCTAGGTATTAGCAACATGTGATTTTGTTCACATACATTAGTGATTTGTAATTTAGGGTTTTCACCTAATTTAGGGATTTATTCATGTAATTTTGTTCATTTTCTCTCTAACGTCATGTGTTTTGTTCACCTAATTTATGGCTTTGTTCACCTAATTCAGGGCTTTTTAGTTTCTCTCTTACAACTTTCTTATAGTTGGATTTCAAAGCAGGGGAATTAGAATTTGGATTGATACAAATTTCTTGGTATTGTGCTCATGCTATGCCTGAATATTGGTTGTAATTATTTATTTTTCTATTAATGTATTTTAGGTTTTGTGCCAAACAGAGGGAGAAGGGGTCTTTGACTTTATAACTTGATTTGAGAGTAAGAATAAACTTCTTTACTGTAATCTGCATTCTATTATGATTTTTGGCTACATAATCAAAAAATGATCACCTCTTTGTCGGATTTTTGCTCTATATACTTTTAGATTTATTTCATGTTTGGCTATGTATCATGATTTATGGGATATTTATATACTTTTATATCCATATAGTAGTTGGATTTGAATAGTTTACATCACTGTTCTTTATTTTGGACTATCCGGATATCATGATTTCAACTTAGTATTTTTATCTCTAATTTATTCTATGTTCTCTTCATTTCTTCACTTTGATAGTTGCAGTGGTGGGTTTTCTTAGGTTTGTGGTATTGGAGATTTCTGTTGTGATCTTCGTCGTGGTCGTGATTGTCAGTGTTAGTGAAGGTAGATGAAATTTCTTTAAATTTGGTTTGTTTTCAACTATTTTGGAAGCCCCTCAAATAATAATGATGAAGACTTTTGTTTGACTGACACTTCTATGGAGAATACTAGGAATTCTAACTTTTTTTTACCATTTTTTTTCAAGTATTTGCTCACTACATTCCAATTTTGTATTGTGATAATTCTTCGTATAAATTGTTTGGTGAGGTATTGTAATTAATTATTTATTGGCATCCTAGATCCTTGACAAAATTCTCTCTACTAAATTGATTTCAATATATTCACTTAGCTTACTTTCATGTGCAAGGACACGCACGTGCACGCACTCTCACACAATACATTTCTCCCTCACTCTCAGAAACACAAACGCACGCGAGCATAGACACACGCTGGTTCTGTTTTGGAGTTCAAGACAACACTGTGATGTGAATTTAAGAACATTGGATGTAATTTGAGAATCAAAGCTTATTCCGGTGCTGGATTAAGCCATGTACATTTATTATGAAATTTACCAGAAACCACCCACTTAAACAATGGAAATTAGCTATAAATATTCAGCCATTCGTTGTTCATAATGTGCCATATTCTGTTCGTTTTTAAATCTTTGGATGATCCATGTTTCAAATGTGTATGTTATAGATTATTTAGTTTATATGCTTATTATAATGTTTGATTGCTACCACGGTTTATCGAGACAGGAAAACGACGGGGAAACTTGAAGCCATCTTTGTATATCTTCACACATTCAAACATGTGTTGTTGCTTATGTTATGCAAGATAAACATGTGTTCTTTTCATTAATTTTCCCTTTTATAGTGTAAAATGATGCTTGATCCATACCATGTTATTATGTCTTTTTAGCGTTTGAAGTTTACAGATCCAACATTTGAGCCAGTTCCTTCCATTGATAACAGAGCAGGACCAACAGTATTGTGCTCAAATTTTCCCAACCAATAGTATTACATCCAGATCCCGATGTTGTCTTTCATCACAACCAACTGTGATACCCGCCCTAGAAAATAAATATTGAATAATAAATTGATGATTTTATTCAAATGAAAAATTTTAGGAATAAATGTATAAGGGAATTACGCCAAAATGACACGAAAAGTAATTAAGGAGAAAAAGAATCTCCACATTGTATGGATCGTATGGATGCGCATTTAATTCCTAATAGTCCTAGTAAGTATGTTGGTTAAGTTTGATGCAAAAATTTCAATGAATGATTGTAGCAGGGTCATGTTTAATATAATGTGACTTTTGTAAGCATGTGTCGCGCAGGACGCGAACTTGAGCGATTTTTATAGGACGCTTTATTAGGGTTAAAAATAATTTGACCATATTTATGGGATGCTAAAAATAGGCCTAAGAGTGACATGGGGTCAAAACTCAAAAAATGAATAACTAAATAAAATATTATTATTTTTTGAAAAAATAAAATTCTGAAAAATTCAAGATTGACTTGAAATTTAATTTTGAGCAACTTTATCTTCTTGGACATCTCCAAAAAACATCATTTACACCTGTGTTAGAGCTATTTTTAGCTGTGAAAATAGTAAAATATAAAATGAATAGTAGTGGTTGGTGGCACACCAAAGAACTAGTTACCACACATGTTTAGTAGCCTACCAAATGAATAGTAGTGGTTGGTGGCACACCAAAGGAATAGTTACCACATATGTTTAGTAGCCTACCAAATGAATAGTAATGATTAGTGGCACACCATTAATCTCAACCATCCAATCTTTTTTTGACAACGATTTTGGTGACTCCCAAACAGCTATAAATAGCCTTGAATTCTCTCATTGTAAACACACCAAAAACATCAAACACTAAGAAGAGTTAGAGAGTGAGAAATAGCTCATTTGGAATTTTGGAGTTAAAGTCTTGGAACTTATATTTTGGAGATAGAGTTGGTGTTTTGGATCATTTCTTGGAGCTTAAAGAAGGAGTTCCTATAGAACTTATAGAGCTCTCATGGAGGATGCATTTGGTAACCCCTTGAGGCCACCTTTGAAGGTGGGGGTTGCTACTCCTACACCACCATTTTGGAGTCTTAAGAGGTGGAAAAATCTTACTTTGATTGAGGTTTAGAGTTTGATAATTTTTAGAATAATATTTACATATAGTAGACTTGATATATGTAGAATTTTAGCTACTTTACAACTTTATGTTGTTTAATCATCATTTGGTGTTTAGAAATGAGTTTTTAAGAAGCAATTTTGATGGGTTCAAAAGGTGAATAAATTCCAGAATATTAGCCTTGAACATGTTATGAAATAAAATGTGTCAAAATGACGTTTCAAAGGTAAATAATGTAATTTCATATTTAGAAAAAAATGGGCTAATATAGGCCATTTTTACAAAATAAAAATGCTACTTTCTTACCAAAATGATGAAGTAGAAGAAGAAATTGAACTTTTACTTAAAGGGTATTTTTGAGATGCATAAACTCATAATAAGAAATAATTGGGATTGACATGTAAATAATCAAAGTATAAAATGCTTACTTTTAAATTGATACTTAAGAGTAGTTAAAGAAAGTAAAGAAGGCCAAATGTGTCGATAGTGGTCAAATGAGTATTTAAAGTGAGTACAACTTATTTTGAAAATATAAATGGAAATAAAGTCTTTTTATAAAATTTGGAATTTATTAATGAAATTATGTTGGAAATATCAGAAATACACTTTGAGAAGTTATAAATTGGTTTTTGGCAAAATTAGTATGTTTAAACTCATTTAAAAGGATAATATTTGTGTGAAACAAATAGTAGTGGCATTGTCGTAAATATAATGAATGGTATGCTACCAAGAAAATATTTGACAATTAAATATATAAATTGATTAAGATAAAAGGAGATTAATGACACATTTTGCTAAATAAAAATAATGAGTTTCATGAAAATGATATTCGAAGTGTTAACGTGACAAGTGTGAGATATGGATAAAAATGTAGTTTTTGACAAGTGTTAAATGGTTAAAAGTGTTTTTAAAGTTAAGTTGAAAACTTAATAACTATTTTTGGGAATAACACTTGTTAAATGGCTAAGTGGTACGTTTTGCCAAGAAATGGGTAAACTTTGTAAATTTACGTAAAGCGGAACATTTTATGAAATAAAAATGTCAATGAATAGTTTTGATGAAAAAGGAAAAAGGTGATTTTCCAAGTGAGAATGATTGTGAACATTGAGAATAATATTGAAACACATGGAAAAGATAAGAAAGGATACTTGAATGATGCCAATAATTAAGCAGGGCATGACATCCCTAGTGGTGAAAGACTCCAAAGCCTGTACAGATGAGCATATGGCGACTGGAGACCGATGGTGTAGAGCCCGTGAAATCCAAGAATAATGGCTAGACTCCAAGGCAAAGATTGATAATTCTTATAATAAGAAATAAAGAATGAGAATATTCTTGAAATTAATACAAATAAGACTCGAGATTTGCAAAAGGTTGAAAAAGGGAAATAAACAAGTTTTCGTGAAACAATAAATATTTTGTGTCGTGTGGTGTGGTGATCCAAACACGAGGTGTGCGTGTCATAAAGATTATTTTAATGAGAATATTAAAATAATGGCAAAGTAACTCTAGCATGAGTTAATAAACGTTGAATAGATGAATATTTTCAAGAAAAGAAAGGTTTTTCCTATAAATGATTAACCGTGTGCGTTAATGGGAAAGAATGTGATTTTAAAGAAAGATTACCCAAAATGACTATTTTGGGAAAGAAAAATAGAATGAACGGGTATAAATAATATTTTTGGAATAAAACGGTTTAATACATTGGAGCATGTATTTTCAAAAGTATATATGTAGATATATACATATTTTCATGAGCATATAGTGAGTGAGTATTCTTTTATGCCGTTCGTTTCTATGTTGCATTTGTATAAATCCCACTGAGCCTTTCGCTCACTCCCTCCTCTTTGTTACGGCAGGTTGTATGCGGTTCCGTACTTTGGGACCATTATACTGGTAATATTTATTTGCATTAACGTTAGTAGCTCTGTTTACTTGGCCTTGGAGGCACTTTCCTTAGGTCCCGAACGTAGTTTATTTTATATTGGAATCGCATGCTAAGAAAAGTGTAATCTTATTTAATAATAAAACTGGAATAGTAACATTATTTAGGTTGTTCATTGCACCCCACACTTGACTCTCGGATCGGATCAAGTTGACCCTATAATAACCCTTAAATCGGGTTCGGGGCGTCACAACTTGGTATCAGAGCTTTAGGTTCAATGTTTCTTTTCAGTGTGACGTGGTGAGGTCGGAAGTGGATCTTTCGACGTCAATGTTGGTTTGGGTCAGTCACGCTAGTCTGGTGACAGTTTGTATCCTCATCAATAAAGTCAAAAAGGTTAGCGTGACAAGTAAGTTGGTGCCAGGTGGCACACAAACAAGTTGATATTTATAAATCGCTTTCGCATTTCTAATATAGATGTGTTAGTAATTACGGGTGTCATCTCAAGCTAATGTCGGCAACATCGTAATTCCATTGTATAATAGATATATTGTGTGTTAATTTTAATGGTAACAAAGAATAAGAGAAGTTAATGCACTAAATAGTGTGAGCTAAATTGTAGCTAAAAAGATTGGTTGAGTTTAACTTTGGAGATTAGGTGACTTGAGTGTATATTATAAGTGTTGACTTCGTAGTGAGAGTGTATTAAATTGAAGACTCAGATTAATGAATATGGGTGTATATCTGGGGTAGTATATTTGTGATTATTGATCTTGTGATGAGAAATTAGTAGGTCCCTTAGTTGAGGACTGGGGTTTATGATACCGTGATGTATATATTTTGGTTATAATGTAGACTTAGATAAACATAATGACTTAAGGTAACCTAGGAGTTAAATAAAATTGTCCTTGTGGAACAATATTGATGATGGTATCAATTTGAAAATTTGGGAGATTATAATAATACGGTATTGAGGAATAAGATCTCTTGTGACGTTAGCGGTATGGTCTTGGATGTTTATTGGCAATACCCGATGTCCCGTATCCTACCAAATTCTTTAGTAAATATCAACAGGTGATCTGTCGCATGATATGGTAATCGCATCTTAGAGATAAGCTGCATTTGTGAATTGACACCCATTGAGGTTTATATGACATAGTCTAGTGATTTTTACTACGGGTTAGTAATTTGATAAGTTTATAATTCCATGATAATTTCTCTTCGGTGTAAGTGTTAAGGTTATTTGAGAAAAGTAGTAATGCAAGTAATTATAATTTCGAGGCGATACCTTTGGGTTTGTATATCATAGATAAAACTAAGGCTGATTAGTGTTCCTCGTGATAGGCATGTTATTTACTTGCGTAGAAATGGAAAATTAAGGTGACACAAGAATATGTCCCGGGTGATTCCCTAGTATATGATATGAGATAATTGTTGTGACATTAAAAGAATCAAATTAATGATTACTACATAAAGATATTGAAGATTAGTGACCCTAATCAAATCATTATGATAAACAATTGGGTTAACTTGAGTAGAGTGTTTTGGGGACATTAATACAATAAGCTCCAATCGTGACAAAATAATAATTGTACTTGGTCGCATATGATGGTTTTGGAAATGGATAAATATGATACCATTGCCTTAAAGCTAGGGAGAATTATTGCGTTGAGGATTTCATAAAATAATAATAGGTCATTAATAACTCAATCATGTTGATGTGAAGAAAATGCCTTAGAATTGGTGACAATAAGATGACTTAATTGGGGCAATGGGCTTAATCATAGCACCCTGTTGTGCTACCGATGCGTTTAGAGTAACTCTAGTAAATAGAAATCATTATTCACCCAGAGAAATATTTAGTGATAAGATAAGGTGATCAAAGATCCTACCTATGAGATTAGAAGCGCCAGCTACGACTAAAGTGTGATATTCAGGATTGCAGAGGATGTTGCTAAGAGTTAGGAAGTTGTTGGTAAATTCAGATGTTTAAGACTGTGCATATGTGTTGAACTTAAAAATTGAAGTTAGATACCACGTATTGAAATTTGGAGACCTAGGTATGATGGATCGACTATTTATGATAAAAGATGAGAAGGGTGATCTCGCGTGAATTGTAACCCATAACATTAGTCCTAGGAAACCTTGTGTTTTAACTTCACAAAAGGATTAGTTTATACTTCAACGAGAATAGAAAATTTGCGTCGGATCAGTCAATGTACATAGGAGGAATATTGGTTATAAGTTGTGGACCTTAAGAGCACTTGTGGGTTCGTATTTTGTGAAGAACAATTCGATGCCAAAATTCGATTGTTATCCTTTGGTTTCGTAAATCACTTAACTCGTTGTGATTCCATATATTTCCTTTGATACCGGTAATGGGAAATTGTATTCGGTTGAGAGGGTGTGACACTACGTAAGCTCAGTAGTGGCGTGGGTTAGGCCGGTTGTGGCTGATGCATCAGAGTAAATGAGTGCGCACTTTGTTGGAAGCACCCTAATATTTTCATTAGTTTGTGTGTGCGCATGGTCTCGCGATTTGTTGCTCGTATTTTGCATGTGTAAATCGGTTATCTTAGGTTAACAGCTCTATTAGTTAACCGATAGAACTAGTTACGGTTTGGAGTTACAGTATAGCTAGTTACTTTTCAGTCATAGGTTCAAGAATACATTTTAGGAATTATGTGGATATCAGACTGAATGAGAGCTTACGTGCAAATACTACACTCCAAATTGAGTATATAGTTACTCATATGTATAATTTGGATTATGATGTCTAGGATGCTTCGAGGTTAATATGAAGATCTCATGGAATGTTTCGGTCTTTCAGACCAATGTGATAAAGTGACTCTTTTACTTGCTGATATGAATGACTAGGAAGTGTTACAGATGTATTAGCCTAGTCTTGACGTGATTAAAAATTTGAGAAAACATAGATTCGTAAATCCTAACTCGTTATGATGAATTCATTAATGATGGCATGATGTTTGAGGAATACCGATTGTTTCAAAAAAATTGTTGGGATGAATAAGTTAGGTATGCTTGGGTATTATTAATGAAAAACCTTACCATGATTGGGTTAACTTGATGATAATTAACGTGAATGGAATCTTTGAGTTTTAACTGTAAAGATTAGGATACTCCAAAATTAGAAATGGTTTGCTTAGATAACTGAATGATTAAGATTGATGAGATAAAAATTTTGAGGACGAAATTTCTTAAGGAGGAAAGAATGTGATACCCCGCCCTAGAAAAGAAATATTGAATAATAAATTGATGATTTTATTCGAATGAAAAATTTTAGGAATAAATGTATAAGGGAATTACGCCAAAAGGACACGAAAAGTAATTAAGGAGAAAAAGAATCTCCACGTTGTATGGATCGCATGGATGCGCATTTAAGTCCTAATAGTCCTAGTAAGTATGTTGGTCAAGTTTGATGCAAAAATTCCAATGAATGATTGTGACACGATCACGTTTAATATAACGCGACTTTTGTCAGCATGTGTCGCGCAGGACGCGAACTTGCGCGATTTTTGTAGGACGTTTTATTGGGGTTAAAAAGAATTTGACCATATTTATGGTATGCTAAAAATAAGCCTAAGAGTGTCATGGGGTCAAAATTCAAAAAATGAATAAATAAATAAAATATTTTTATTTTTCTCAAAAAATAAAATTCTGAAAAATTCAAGATTGACTTGAAATTTAATTTTGAGCAACTTTCTCTTCTTGGACATCTCCAAAAACGTCGTTTAAACATGTGTTAGAGTTATTTTCAGTTGTGAAAATAGTAAAATATAAAATGAATAGTAGTGGTTGGTGGCACACCAAAGGACTAGTTACCACACATGTTTAGTAGTCTACCAAATGAATAGTAGTGGTTGGTGGCACACCAAAGGAATAGTTACCACATATGTTTAGTAGCCCACCAAATGAATAGTAATGGTTGGTGGCACACCATTAATCTCAACCATTCAATCTTGTTTTGATCCAACGATTTTGGTGACTCGCAAACAACTATAAATAGGCCTTGAATTCTCTCATGGTAAACACACCAAAAACATCAAACATTAAGAAGAGTTAGAGAGTGAGAAATAGTTCATTTGGAAGTTTGGAGCTTAATATTGGAAGTGTTGGAGCTTATATGTTGGAGATAGAGTTGGAGTTTTGGAGCATTTCTTGGAGCTTAAAGGAGTTCCTAGAGCACTTATAGAGCTCTCATGGAGAATGCATTTGGTAACCCCTTGAGGCCACCTTTGAAGGTGGGGGTTGCTCCTCCTACACCACTATTTTGGAGTCTTAAGAGGTGGAAAAATCTTACTTTGATTGAGGTTTAGAGTTTGATAATATTTACATATAGTAGACTTGATATATGTAGAATTTTAACTACTTTACAACTTTATGTTGTTTAGTCATCATATCATCATTTGGTGTTTATAAATGAATTTTTAAGAAGTAATTTTGATGGGTTCAAAAGGTGAATAAATTCCAGAATATTAGCCTTGAACATTTTATGAAACAAAATGTGTCATAATGATGTTTCAAAGGTAAATAATGTAATTTCATGTTTAGAAAAATATTGGGCTAATATAAGCCATTTTTACAAAATAAAAATGGGACTTTCTTACCAAAATGATGAAGTAGAAGAAGAAATTGGACTTTTACTTAAATGGGTGTTTTTGAGACGCATAAATTCACAATAAAAAATAATTGGGATTTATATATAAATAATCAAAGTATAAAATGATTACTTTTAAATTGATACTTAAGAGTAGTTAAAGAAAGTAAAGAAGGCCAAATGTGTTGATAGTGGCCAAATGAGTATTTAAAGTGTGTACAACTTATTTTGAAAATATAAATGGAAATAAAGACTTTTTATAAAATTTAGAATTTATTACTGAAATTATGTTGGAAATATCAGAAATACACTTTGAGAAGTTCTAAATTGGTTTTTGGCAAAATTAGTATGTTTAAACCCATTTAAAAGGATAATATTTGTGTGAAACAAATAATAGTGGCATTGTCGTAAATATAGTGAATGGTATGCTGTCAAGAAAATATTTGACAATTAAATATATAAATTGATTATGAAAAAAGGAGATTAATGACACATTTTGCTAAATAAAAATAATGAGTTTCATGAAAATGATATTCGAAGTGTTAACGTGACAAGTGTGAGATATGGATAAAAACATAGTTTTTGATAAGTGTTAAATGGTTAAAAGTGTTTTTAAAGTTAAGTTGAAAACTTAACAACTATTTTTGGGAATAACACTTGTTAAATGGTCAAGTGGTACGTTTTGCCAAGAAATGGGTAAACTTTGCAAATTTACGTAAAGCGGAATATTTTATGAAATAAAAATGTCAATGAATAGTTTTGATGAAAAAGGAAAAAGGCGATTTTTCAAGTGAGAATGAATGTGAACATTGAGAATAATGTTGAAACACATGGAAAAGATAAGAAATGATACTTGAATGATGCCAATAATTAAGCAGCGCATGACGTCTCTAGTGGTGAAAGACCCCAAAGCCTATACAGATGAGCATATGGCGACTGGAGACCGATGGTGTAGAGCCCGTGAAATCCAGAAATAATGGCTAGACTCCAAGACAAAGATTGATAATTCTTATAATAAGAAATAAAGAATGAGAATATTCTTGAAATTAATACAAATAAGAATCGAGATTTGCAAAAGGTTGAAAAAGGGAAATAAACAAGTTTTCGTGAAACAATAAATTTTTGTGTCGTGTGGTGTGGTGTATAAGTTTCTCAATGAAAATGAATATTTTCCAAACACGAGGTGTGCGTGTCATAAATATTATTTTAATGAG
This sequence comes from Sambucus nigra, assembly GCA_949130495.1. Taxonomy (NCBI): domain Eukaryota; kingdom Viridiplantae; phylum Streptophyta; class Magnoliopsida; order Dipsacales; family Adoxaceae; genus Sambucus; species Sambucus nigra. The sequence goes on along the minus strand of OX422207.1, from coordinate 298,422,778 downwards.
AATATTAAAATAATGGCAAAGTAACTCTAACGTGAGTTAATAAACGTTGAATAGATGAATATTTTCAAGAAAAGAAAGGTTTTTCCTATAAATGATTAACCGTGTGCTTTAATGGGAAAGAATGTGATTTTAAAGAAAGATTATCCAAAATGACTATTTTGGGAAACAAAAATAGGATGAACGGGGATAAATAATATTTTTTGAATAAAATGATTTAATACATTGGGGCATCTATTTTCAAAAGTATATGTGTAGATATATACATATTTTCATGAGCATATAGTGAGTGAGTATTCTTTTCTACCATTCGTTTCTATGTTGCATTTGTATAAATCCCACTGAGCCTTTCGCTCACTCCCTCCTCTTTGTTACGGCAGGTTGTTTGCAGTTCCGTACTTTGAGAGCGTTATACCGATAATATTTACTTGCATTAACGTTAGTATCTCTGTTTAATTGGCCTTGGGGGCACTTCCCTTAGGTCCCGAACGTAGTTTATTTTATATTGGAATCGCATGCTAAGAAAAGTGTAATCTATTTAATAATAAAACTGGAATAGTAACATTATTTAGGTTGTTCATTGCACCCCACACTTGACTCTCGGATCGGATCAGGGTCGATCCTATAATAACCCTTAAATCTGGTTCGGGGCGTCACAACCAACAGTATTTTGCTCAAATTAGGACGATGACCAATATCTAACTACAACCTCATGTGTATGAAGTGGACATTTAGGAAGTTTCTCACGAGGAAGAGCGCCCCACAAAAAAAATGCAACCAAAATTATGGCAGACAATAACAACCAGCTGTGATAGACCCAAGCCTTTATTGGTATTTCGTGTGGACCAAATGTCTTATTAGAGCATACCCTTCTTGGTATTTCATCTATTGTGTTCTTAAAAAGTTTTTTCTTTCTATTTCTTACTTTTATTTTTACTTTTGGACCATTTTGTTACTTCTTTGTAAATATGTTTTGTTCAAGCTTGACTTTTATCTATTATTATTACCCCTGTATTGAATTGTTTTTAGTTGGAATCACTGTTCTAAAAAACACGCCTAGGCTTAAGGCTTGGGAGAAACGCCTCGCCTTACGCTTTTCACGCCTTATTCTTGGTAAAACCCTTAAGGCGCATTTTTTTCTAAAAATAACAATGCTTTAGTGAAACGATGTCGCCTTTTAAAGAATTTCTTTACAAACCTGACCATTATCTCATCCAAAATAATAAAATAGTATTTTAATTTGCATATATTCTGACATATTTTTATTATATATGCATTTTTTGTATTTTAATAGCCTTGTTATGGTTAAAAAAATATTAAAATATATTAAGAAGGCCTAAACGCCTTTTCACGTTTTTTTACGTCTAGACCCGCCTAGGCTTCTAAGGCTTGGCCTCCACGCCTCAATCACGCCCCGCGTTTTTTAGAACCTTGGTTGGAATTGATCATGTTTAGGCCTAAACATGAAATACTGGAGAACATTTATTCTACCTATTTTGGATTCATTTAATGGGGAGCTTAATCTATTTTTTTTTGGTACCAAATAGTACTTATCAATATAACAGTACTTTCATTTATTATTCACTTAACACTTTATCTTCTCGCTTTTTTGAGATAGATGACTACCATGGATCTGGGATGGTTATGTTGGATGACATGTTTAATCACAAAACAGATGATAAGGAAGTGCATTTCACCATTGTATCTTTACTTTCTGAATCTGGCGGTGATTCATTATTGGACTATCATCCATGTTTTGTGATTAAACATGTCACCATTGGACTATCATCCATGTAATGCTTTCTGAAATGTAATGTATTCTGAAATTGTAATGTATTCTAACTTTTTTTTTGTCCAGGGACATAATGTTGTTGACATAATGCTTTCTGAAATGTAATGTATTCTGAAATTGTGATTAACCATGTCAAATTTCTTTTCTTGGTTTGACATAATGCTATTGATATGAAATTAACATCGTTAGTATGCAGAATTATCTCTTATGTGATTAAGATATCGAGGGACGGAAACCCTCTAAAGCTAAAGAGTTTAGCTTTGTTATTTCACATTAATATATCTTCTCATCTGTTCTCATTTCATTTCCCCCTTAATTAATATTCCTGCATTATTATTTTGTTGTACAGTACTGCTTTTCTTACTGAGGATGGGTTGTTCGGCATGATCCGTGCATCAAACCGATCAAAACCCACAACACAAAAAGAATCAATGAAACCTGTGGAGAATATTGTTACGTCTTTGCCAAAGCAAAGTCCTCATAAATTAGACACGAAGAGTATGCCCTTATTTTTCTATACTTCAATTGATTCATTCCGCAACTATGTCTGGATGTAAGAATCGCTTAGCAAAACACCAATTAGTTTGATTCACATACCATCTACCATTTCCTTCTACTTAATTCCAAAAGCAATAGCAAGCAAGTTTTTTGAAAAGTTCAGATTATTCTTTGGGAACCCCATTCTGGTCGCCTTTCCAGGTTAGAAGTCTTGGAGACGATACCTGTAGGCAAAGACTTACTTCCGGGAGGCTTGAATATTTGCTTGTATGCATACAATTTTGAATCCTTCATCCTCTCATGTAACCCCCAGTTTAACAATTTCTCTTTATGATTTTGCGTTATAAATGCACTCCCTAGGAAGAATACTAAACAAAATAAAGTGGTAGGAAAGAGGCCGCAGAAACGCGCTTCCCCACTTTTTAGATCTTTCAATAGTGACATCATCTCGTCGTAGTCCTAACTTTGCGATAATAGATCGGATGCAATTTCTTGAGGTGGTTATGCATGTATTGGGTACAGAGTTGGGTCAACAACAACTTAGCACCTGTTTGTCCTCAATGGCTTATACAAATTGATGAAATAAAATAAGATCAAAAGAAAAGAAAATGTGGATTGTTTTGAAAATCTAATTGATGGGATTCCTTGCAGGTCCATTTAGAAAAAGCCTCTAACTTAATTAGGGAGCTCCATGACCTTTACGAAGGTGTTATAATCATGATTTGACAAACTATTTGCCACACCATTTGCTTCTCTCCAACAATTTCAGAATACCGCTTGAATATCAATGTCTTTAATTTCTATGATGGTATCTATAATGGACCAGGGAGGTTTGAGAATTTTTTTTATTTTAGAACATCAATCACCACTTGAGAATCAGATTCAACAATAATGTTATGAATATTGAGTGCTTGACAGATTCTAAGACCCTTAAGAATGGATATACACTCAGCTTTGGTGTTGGACATATGACCTTCAAATGAAGAGAATGCATTAACAAAACCTTTTTTATTATCTATAATTATACCTCCTACCCCAGCTACACCTTGATTACCCTTTGATGCCCAATAAGTATTGCATTTGAAATAAAGGTCCTTTGGTTTTATCCATTTTACTAGATAAAAGGAAACAGGATCCCTCAAAGTTTTGATGGCAAACTTCTCTTGCACCTCTTCATATTATTTAAAAGAAGACTTGATGTTTGATTAAAATAATATTTATATTTTGTAAATTTATATTTGGTATTTTTTAACATTTCTCGGGTCTCAATGGAGAAAATTAAGTGCGTATCTCAGGGTCGAATTCGAGAATTATATTTACTACCCAAGGTTGTTGTTTTTAAATGGGCTTGAATATCACATTCTAAATTTCATTTATTTGTCATCGTTTTGTGCAGATCAAAGGATCTTATTGAGAATTCCCTTGGCTGATTTTTTCGTGGAGAATTGCGGTTGTATTTAGGGTTTATTTATCAAATTATTGATTGTGACAGTTATTTTATAATATTTTGACATTTTGTTTGTAATTTTTATTTAGGAAACTACAAACAATTTATGGCTTAGTTTATTATCTGACGCTCCTCTTATTAGATAAGTCTTTTGGACTAATAGCTTATTTACTTATGAAGTATTTTATGTCTACCATTTTTCCATGGCTTTAAAAAGCTTGCAATTGCGTGAATTATTTCGTAGCCAAGTCAATTTTTTTTGTCTTTTTTTCAACAAGACACAAAGAAAGGTTTTAATTAGGGGTGTTCAAAAAAACCGCCCGACCCGAAAACCGAACCGAAACCGTCGATTTTTTTTAGCCCGGTTCGGCCTACGGTTTACGGATATAAAAAACCGACCATGTCGGTTCGGTTGTCGGTTTATACGTGGGAAAAACCGACTCAAACCGAACCGACCCGAAACCAATATATATATTAAAAAAACCCTAAATAACTTATATTTTTATATCCAAAAACCATTACCCACCTTTAAAAACCGACCCAAACCGAAAATCGGCCCAAACATGAAACCGTCGAAAACCGACCCGAAACCGAACCGAACCGAAACCGCCGTGAACCGAAACCGACGATTTTTTTCATAGTCGATTCAGTTTCGGTCTGACCTTTTCCAAAACCGAACCGATCGGTTCGGTTTTAACTAAGGTCCAAAACCGACCCGAACCGACCCGTGAACACCCCTAGTTTTAATGATTAGTTCTTTGTCAATAATACGCATTTTTTACGCATGGATATATTGGGCTGAAAATGTAATACATGAGGCATGTCATAGGCTCAAAGCACGTCATGTTACCAATGTTGTGACAGACCTAAAGTACATAAATAGATGCTTACTTATTTTGGTGCCTAAAGTACATAAATAGATGCCTACTTATTTTGGTGCTTACTTTTAGTTTATTCAAAGATGATAGTTTATTGAGGCCGGGGGAAGGGATTTTGAGCTTACATCTAATTGTGCACAAGCAAAGGAATTTTATTGCATCAGTTCTAACAGGGTTGGTAGATATATGAGAAATAACCAATAACGGGGGTAGGATATGCATCAGTTTTAAGGCTCTTTATTTATACACGAACAACTTTTTTGTTAATCACCTGTTAATGATAATAGAAAATGATTTATAACCTCTCTAACAGTTTTAATTGCAGTAAAACTATTGTCATTGGATGCTGCAATGAGGTCTATATTATTCGAGAAAAAACAAAAGGTATTTTGACAAAATATATGAGGTATACATCAAATTTTTTGGCTGTCCCATCTAAAAGTTATCCCCTTTCAGTAATTGTTTTTTTATTATGTAGGTTCCTATTTTAAGTAATTATTCTTGACTGCATTAACAGCAGAAGCAACCATTACACAGCTAACTTGGAATGAGCTCGGGTGGAAGTACTGGGCTCCTCGTTCTCCAAAGCAAGACTAAGAACAAGTTAAAACTCTGGTGCTAGTATGGTCCTATTGTTTCCACTGTCACGTGTGGGAGGTATATCATTGTGATGATGACAACATTGTGGGCCATTTATCAATAGATTTTTGCTCACTGCCTAGAAGATGGCTCTAAAACTCCACCAGAACTTAAAGAGACTTGCTATAGATGGGAAAATGAGGAGTTCAGTCAATACTGCAAATCCCTCCAAAAAATAGCTAATTATCTCCTACAGAAAGCAACGAACAAAGTGGTCTCTAAAGCCGAGGTAGGTCTGTTGAGCGTTCTTGAACACGAAGTTGAATTTTGGAACATGAGTCGTCCTGTTACGTAAAGGCTTGAGACATTTTCTAAGTATATATTTATTCTACACTTACCAAAAGTTTGAAATTTTATATGGTATTAGAAATGTGTTTATCGTGTGTGGATTCGCATTCCTCCTAAAAAACACGAACCAATGCATCACTAAAGACTAAAGTTGTCGGATGTTTTTTTATTAGTGTATATTTACTCTTAGTATATGGTCTTGCATTGTGTACTTTATGAGATGGGGTTATGTGTTTGTGTATGCTCTGTTTACAAGCTACAATCATCTACAATATGTATAAATATAAACTGCACCTATGTTTTAAGGGAAAAATAATAATTTTGTTGATATTTTATCATGAGCTATTGTAGGATCAAAGCCGGAATGGAATGTTACTATGAAAGATTACTAGGGCTAGCCATATAACGATTCGGACAAATCTTCATAAGAGTTCTTGGCCACATGAACCGGTTGATTCAGGGCCCAAACCACTATGCGAAACCACAATTCTTTACCGATATGTTATGATTTACAAGTGTACCAACCATTTCTTTTCTTAAATTTAATGGTTCGTGGATTATGTTGCCCAAAAAAAATACCCAAAGAGGTAGGGGTGGGGGGTGAATTGTCTTATGGTTCATAGATTGTGTTGGGGCTTTTGATTTTGTCTTATGTTTTATTTTTTTCAATTTTCAAATTTCTTTTCACTGTCTTCACTGTTGACAGTTTTATCAGTTCATGTTGTGTATTTATAATTTGTTAATGCTAATGTTTTACTATTGGTTGCAGTCTAAATCTATTGCCATATTTATTGCACATGGAAAGGATAAAAAGCTGGTGGTGGGTAAAGATGTTGTCAATAAATATGGTAGGAAGTGTGTATAAGATTAAGATGTTGTCAATAAATTTATGTTTGTTTTCTAATTTTTAAATAACCCATTCTATAATTGTTATGTTTATTCCTTTTTTTCTTCGTGCCTTCTTAGGTGTTGATAGAGAAAAGTAAGAGTTTTAGTAGCTAGGTTCTTTCAAGATATGATTACTGTTTTTTTTTTACCTTATTGATGAGTTTAAAGTTGTATTGTACTTTAAAGGAGTAACATAAGGGTTTTGAACATATATTCTTTCGAGTTCAATTTGTTGGATTTGATAAATATTACATACGTTCCTTTTGCTCATTATGTCATTTACAAGTTTATCTCAATTGCAATAAGTAGATTTCAAAACAAAAAAACTAGAGTTGGTGTTCTTTCAAAAAAGTAGGGTTGGAAAATTATCATCGTGCCTTCATGGTGAATACTCCTATAAACTAAGGAAACTGAACTTTTCTCCATGCCTATAAATAAAGGATCTTAAAACTACTTTTTTTTAAAAACAATTACACTTTTTATTTGTTGGGAACGAAATTTTTGTCGTTTTGCAATTATGTACTTTGAAAATTTTCGTCGTTTTACGATTACGTACTTGGAAAATTTTTAACGTGCCTTCAGACACGGGCATTCTGCTAGTACATATATATATAATCATTAAAACTTTTGAAGATCATCTCATATCAACCATTGATAGAATTGTTTTATAAAATTTGATGGAGATGAGATCAGGGGGAGACTATTTAAAAACTCATCTAGCTTGGGCCTTTTTGTAGACCCTCCCTCTGTATCATTGTCGAATTTAAAGAGTGGTCTTATTTTAACCCTCTAATTTTTTATACCCACCCCTATTCTAATATTATAAAATTTGAGACATTTTAAATGTTAAAAGATATGTTTATCCCAATTAAACCACCCCGATACCTGCCCATATAAAAACCTGCGTTTTTAGGAATGAAAAAATCAAAATCTAAAATTAAATGAGATAATGGTGTAAATCTCTAATAATTAATCGATAGATTTATTGTTGTCGGTAAACCACTGTCTGGCACATATGGATTATGAGCCATGTCCATATCTTATATATTTGTTCCATCATCACAATTGGTAACACGTCTTATATTTTTTTGTGCAAATACAAGACTAAAAGCTCATGTGCCATGCGACTCTGTGGGCTGACTTATATGAACATTCACGATAAATTATAGGTAGGTTCATTTGAGGAACTTTTTCTTTGAGAAACTAAGGGGGCGAGCATTATCTACCAATTTAAAATTGTATTGAGCAGTTCTCACGAGGTTAGCAATTTGGGATTAAAATGGGTTTTTATTGAATTGTTTGAATGGTTGTTTTATCTTCTTTTTTTCCATCCACCCCGTGCACCTACCGAAAATCAGGGTATAATAAAAGTGGGGTGGATTGAAATAAAATCACTCAATATAACATATATTACATGAGCCAGATTAGGAATTATGCCAAAGAAAAAAAGAGAAATGAGCATTTGCCCTAATTGTTTTTTAAAAAAAAATGGGCACGACATCGTTTTACGTCCAGAATGGACTTAAATGAGACAGCGCCGTTGTGTATATGTGTTGTTGGTTGTAATTGAAGCTGCGATGTCAGTTTTGAAATTGTCAATCTGTTTGTTAGATTAGTTAGGCAATTTGTCAATTGATTGGTTTCGTTAGTTAAAAGTTGTTAGTTGAACTCAAATGCATAAGAAGCACTGATGAAGACTTGCATGGATCATTCGGAAGGTTAATGCAATTTGTCTCAATTTAATCTAAAACTTGTCTCTTATACCTCTTAATCTTTGTCTATTTCTTCTGTGCTCACACTGTTCTTCGCCTAATCTCTCGACTCTCCACACTTAGTGAAATTTTATTGAACATTGACAGCCAAATTAACACGACACTATGGGCTACTGCTTCAGCAATCACTCTTTCAAAGCGCCGACTAAAGATAAGTTGTCTTTTTAGAAAACAAATACTTTTAAAAGCGGAAGGGTTAATTACACGTATTCCTTACCCTTTGATCAATTCACCACCCAAACTTATTTTTTGAATTTAACCACTTTAATTTTGAAAGCAGCGTCAAATAACCCGTTAATTTTTTGGATGGAAAATGCTTCATGAGGGTATTTTTGTCCAAAAAAATATAAAAGTTAAAAAACAAATTACAGTATAAATCATTTTAAAAAAAATAAAAATCTGAAAAATTATAGAAAAACATTTGAAAATCAGAGAAAATATTTTAAAAATCTGAAAATCACATAAATAAATATAAATTACAAAAAATATTAAAAACAGAAAATATTAAAAAAATTCAAAGAAATCTAGAAATAATGGAAAAAAATATTTCAAAATATATTGAAAAACATATGAAAAAATATATGACAGACATTGGAAAAAAAACTGAAAATAATAGCAAAAGCCGTTAAAAAAGTTTGAAAAATCTTGAACGAAACTTACTAAAAAAAACATTTTGAAAAAAAATATTCAAAACATTTGCAAATACAAAAAAATCAGAAAAATGATAAAAATCTGGAAACTACTAATAAATTTAGAAACCTAGAAATACTCTCAAAAAACCCAAAAATGACAAATAATATTTAACGCATTTTAAAAGGACAGAAAATATATTCAGAAATTCAAAAAATTATAGAAGAAACATTGAAAATTTCTAGAAAACAATGAAAAGTATGTCAAAAATCTGGAAAACATTTTAAAAATTGGAAAAGACCAATAAATATTTAAAACATTTGAAAATTACAGCAAATATATTTAAACATTCTAAAAACTACAAAAAAAACATTTGAAAAATCGAAAAATACTAAAAACTATTTAAAAAGTTGTGGAAATTTTGAGAAACTTGAATTTAAAAAATTTCAAATTTACCAAAAAAAACAATGGAAAATTCTGGAAAAAAAATCAGCCCAAATACATCTACAAAATTTATAAAACAAAATCAACCCCAATTTACAAATTTAATTAATTTTCAAAAAAAAAATCTAGATATGATAAATTTCAGCCACAATCCATCTAGACATGTTCATTACCAATTAATCCAAACAATAAATAAACATAATTGTCACCCAAATAATCCACATCAGAAAATTTCAAAAACTTCAAAAAAAAGTGAAAAGATGGAGATCAATATGAAGAAATATGCGCGCTCGTGTTCGTCTCTATGTGTATGTGTGTGTGTGTGTGTTTATATATATATATATAATAATGCTCATGTGCGGACTAATCCGCATTTTAAGAATGCGGACCGGACATGTGTCACCTAACGGTGCGCTTAAAAATTATCCCCTAAATTATAGGCACACTCTCTCTCTTTTCTGGGATCACCGCCAGGTGACACCGGTCTGCATTCTTAAAATATGGACTAGTCCGCACAAGAACGGGACTATATATATATATATATATATATATATATATATATATATATATATATATATATATATATAATAATGCTCCTGTGAGGACTAGTTCGCATTTTAAGAATACGAACCGAACATGTGTCACCTAACAGTGCGCTTAGAAATTATCGCCTAAATTATATGCACACACTCTCTCTTTTGGGCTCACCGCCAGATGACACATGTCCGGTCCGCATTCTTAAAATGCGGACAAGTCCGCACAAAAGCAGGACTGTATATATATATATATATATATATATATATATATATATATATATATATATATAGAGAGAGAGAGAGAGAGAGAGAGAGAGAGAGAGAGAGATTGTGTGTGTGCGCACGCGCGAATTCGTTTGTGTGTGTGTTCGAGCGTGGGAGTAGAGTGGAAGATGAAGAGAAGATAAAGACGGGGTGGGGGCAGCCATAGGCCTGTTGAGTCTTGGTGTGAGGGAGAGAGAAAGTAAAGTAGGCGTGCAAAATTTACAAAAATAACCGTGTATATTAAAATGGATAAAAATATCCTCATTTGACATTATGTACATGACACATGACAATTTTTCCGTCCAAAAAGTTAACAGTGTTAAGGGTTACTTGAAGCCATTTTGAAAGTTGAGGGGGTTAAGTCAAGAAAATGAAAGTTCACGTGGTAAAGTGAAAAGTGAAGTAAAGTTCGAAGGATAAGTGTAATTAACGCAAATTTGAGAGAGATTGTTGCAAATGGGTAATAATCTGTCAAGTCCAAATTAATAATCATGCTTTTCTTTACTTACTGTCCCAAATCAATGGTCGTGTTTTCATATTTAGTATATAAATTTAGTGAGATTACAAATGTACTCATCAGAACAATAGTAGAGAACCAAATGTACATTTTACATTTCATTGAATACAAACTCCACAATGGTGGAGATCATTTTAATTTATTTTTTCCTCTCTTCTATTCACTTCACAAGATTAACATTTATTCGTATAAATTAAAAAAAAAATTAACAATTGTTCGTATAAATTGAAAAGTATTAACAGTTTTTCATATGAACTCAAATTCGGTTTATACATATTACGTTTAATTGTATGAACTCAAATTTAGCGATAAACCGTTTATTCGACCTTCACAAAATCTGTAGGCATAATTTAAAGAACGCTTACCTTTTCTTTCACACATTTCGCACTAACTGGCTCACCACTGCAGCCACCCATTCTGCATATTTATGAATTTTCTTGGCATCTACCTCCTCCATTAGAGATGCTCCAAAGGATCAAAGATCCAAATGCATGTCTTCATTTAATTGTTATCATTTTTAGGTAAATAAATTTAGAAAGTAAAAATTGTCTTCGCATGTTTGACTTTCAAACGACTTGTTAATTTGGGATGAATAGGGTATATGACATTTACCACTTCCAAATTGCATCACCACTCTGGCTCAACAATTCAACATTTAACTTGGTATGGGCCCCATGGTGAGGAACCATTAGAGCTTCTTTATAACCTATAACGTCTCTTTTTCACTCTTGTTAAACAAACTCCCAGAATATATTACAAATATAACTTTGGTATTTGGAAGTAGGCCGTTAAACGGGTTAGAGATAGATTGGGTTTACCCTTAATCGCCATTTAGTTTTTTACAAATCAGGTCCTGTTCGATCCCCAAACGGTTCTATTTTTCTGACCAAACCTGGATTCGTCCAATTTTTCAGACCATATCCGAATTCGTTAAGGACCCGATACCCGACCTGTTTACCTGAAATTAAATTCTAAAGCACTTTCTAGGAATAAGCACCCTTCTATATAATATCGTTTTTTTTCTTTACCAAATTATAAACATTAACCTCTTTCATAAAAGGAAGAACAAAAACTAATAATAATATTAAAGTACCATTAAAAATATATTTTTAGCAAGGGTAACAAATTGTCACACGACTCGATAACACGGCACAACCCACGAGACTTTTTAGCGGGTTTGGTTTAAGTCTTAATGAATATTGGTGCTTAACAGGTGAATCATCTAAACACGACGACTTAATGAATTGGGTTTGGGTTTAACCATTTAGTGTAAATACACGACATGACTCGTTAAGGCACGACTTGAACACGACACGAACCCAATAAGACATGACACGGTACACACTAAAGGCTTTAGCGGATCAAGTTTGGATAGACGTGATTTTGACACAAATTCAATTAGTCCAAGCAAGAAACCAACACGATACAACCCATTGCCACCCCTGATTTTTAGTATAAAATTAAAAATATATTTAGGAAAACATAGTTTTTAAGTTGGTCGGGTCCTAAACAGGTCAGAGATAACATGTACCAGACCTGATCCATTTAATACGCGGGTAATCGAATATCAGGGTATAAAAAAATTGGTCATAACCACTTAAAAGGATTGGGTTCAAATCGAGACTCGATCCACTGATTGACCTATTTAGAAGCTAGCACTAACCAAACCCATCACTTGGCACTTAGAAAATAAAAAGATAAGTGCCGTAGCTTTTGGCTAATAAAATTTATAAAAATAAAAATAAAGAAATAAAATTAAGAAAAAAAAGTGTAATTTGGTTTGGCTTATTTTGTGTTTTGGGAAAACTAATTAATAAGCAAAAACTTAACTTTATTATAAAAATTTATTCTGCTATATATACATCTTATCAAAAAGCTTTTGACAAATATGATTGAAAAATTAAACGGTTTATACATATTACGTTTAATTGTATGAACTCAAACTCAAATTGAAAAATTAAGATTTGACGAGTCAAATACATTTTGAAATTTACTGTTTGGGGTTCATAGTTTTTTTATTATTATTTGGGGATTGGGTACACTAATTTTGTATTAGTTGGTTGAGATTCAAAATTGACAGAAATCATTATTTGGCCAATTAGACCAACAATTGGCCAATTTTTTCAACTAAAATGATTATCTTGCCCCTAAATATATTAACACACATTAATAGTTATATTTATTTCAATATACATTCATATATATATATATATATATATATATATATATATATATATATAAACTTTTTTGAACTAATGATTATATTAATATTTATAAAAATGATTATATATATATATATATATAAATACATTAATATTTATAAAAATGATTATAAAAAAAAACTGTTTTCAAATCTGACCAAATTTTTTTCACATTTTTAATAAAATAAGAAAACCTTTTATAAAAGCAAATTTTCATGTTTAATGAAATTGAGATTTATTAACTGAAACAAAATAACACAGTTTTTATTTATTAAAAAAAAGTAGAAAAACTGTTTTCTATAAATAACATACATAAATAATTAAAAAAAATAATGTACACCATTTTTATGTAACAAGCGTTTTTTGTTAATAAAAACAGATAAGTTAACATACAGCTGTTTTATATATAAAAAAAACAGTTAAAAACATAAAGTAAGAACACCTTTCCCTTTGTAAAAGGGTCACCCCATTATGTATTGTAAAGCCACAGTAACAATGCGGGTTAAATCCCAGCCTCAAAAACAAATAATGTACGCCATTTTTATGTAACAATGCGGGTTAAATCCCAGCCTCTTAAACCATACATAATGGGTTCACGGACGGATATATGGCAGTAGCTTTAGGTATAATCTATCAAACACCTCCTGTCCTACAAAAGGAATGGCCATTGTCCTTTCAGCACTGTAATTGATACGAGTTGATTATTTTACACCCTCACAAACGTATTCAGAACAACTATACCTCACAATAACTCTAGAGGAGCCAAATAGGCACAAACACAAACAGAGAGTTGAGAATGGGGTCCACTCTCGTTAAAGAAGTTTTCTAAAATATATTAAAAAATAAAAATAAACTCTATATGGGAATAATTCCGACCTAGAGCTATATTTCACTCACCTAAAAGAAGTGTCCAAATAAGAGAGAGAGAGAGAGAGAGAGAGAGAGAGAGAGAGAGAGAGAGAGAGAGAGAGAGAGAGAGATTTAAAAGAGAGAGAGAGAGATTGAGATTTAAAAGAGAGAGAGAGAGAGAGAGAGAGATTTAAAAAGTGCTCCTCATTCCTCCATTATTTACTTTAACTTCATGCGCATGGAAGAACAATATAAAACGAGGAATACATATCAGATATTGTGAATATAACAAAGAGCTCTTATTTAAGTCAGACCACCTATCTTTGTGGGTGTTAAGGTTACCTTAAATATGACTTGCATGTCTCGAACTGAGTTGGTTGAGAAAGCTAAGGCAGTCACAGCAACAGCAGCATGGGTGGTTTGTTGGGGCCTTTTCACAGCGAGTGGTGTGGGTAATGCAGAGAGGCTCTTGAGCGCCAATGAGCCAGGATATATCGTTGAGCAAGAAATGAGACAGGGTTTTGTAGTCAGATTGCTTCATTTCTTATGGCAAAGTGGAAAACATTCTTATCAACACGTTTGGCCGGTGAGTTTCTCAATTGGCATTAATACTTCTTAATTCTTGATTGTATTCTAATATAATAGGTAACTGTTTTTTTTTATAGAAAATTAGAAAAGTATTCCTTGTAAATGTTCTCAACATAATGAAATCCACTTGGTTCTTCCTTTAAAAAGAGCACGCGTGTGTGTGTTATTGTTGCTGTTTAATGTGTGGGTGGGTGGGTGGGTGGGTGCGCGCCGTGGGGGCTCGGTCAATTGGATCATATTGGATGAGGACCCTTGGTTAGTAAGTCTTGGGTGAGACGTTCTCCTTCTTTTGGCTATTTTATTGGAATCCAAATCTTAACCACTCTTAAAGAATTAATTCTATAAATAAATAAAACCGAAAAAGTAAGAACACGTCTCACCGAAATACAGATATTTTCTACTATTTTTCAATCTTTTTCCAACTTGGTATCAAACGCGCCCTTAGTCATTCTTAATTTATATCTTTTATCCTGGGAGATTTTACATTATCTGTGCTTTTTCTTACATTTGAATTTGTTGATCAGGATATGGAGTTTGGCTGGAGATTGGTGCTAGGAACGATGATCGGATTCCTTGGTGCAGGTTTAGGAAGTATTGGAGGGGTTGGAGGTGGAGGAATTTTTGTTCCAATGCTCAGCCTGATCATTGGTTTCGATCCCAAGTCTTCTATTGCCATATCTAAATGTTCGTAACTGCATTACTTAATCTAAAATCTTAAAAATAAAATAATAAAGAAAATTTTCAATTTTACTACCCCTGGTCCCCGTTTGGTTGGCAAATATACTTTAGATGGCTGAAAAGTAAATCGGTAAAAATTAGTTCCCACTATACTTTATGATTCAGACAAAAATAGTGAACAATATTTAACTTTATAAAACGCAATACTTTTCACCATTTTACATTTTACAAGTGTGAAAAATATTTCACCACGAGTCGAACAAAGACCTAATGTTATTAAATTATTAGTGGGTGCTCAACTATACTTCAATATACCAACCCCACATAATAAAATAGATGAAAACATATTGAGTTTCTAAGTGTTATGGCAGATATAATATCTACACGTATGCATGCAGAGTATAAACTTTCTTTCAGTTTCCGTGAAAAACTAGGACTAACCTGGATGCATGCACATTTCAAATGTAGAAATAGATGTACTGCTATCCAGGCATCCAATCCTACACTCTTCCTTTTTCTAACAGTATTTACTTGTTTTATGGAACACAGGTATGATCATGGGTGCAGCAGGATCAACAGTATATTACAATCTGAGACGCAGACACCCAACACTAGACATGCCCTTGATAGATTATGACCTAGCCTTGCTCTTCCAACCCATGCTTATGCTTGGTATAAGCATTGGTGTTGCTTTCAACGTAATCTTTGCCGATTGGATGGTCACTGTTCTCCTCATCATCCTTTTCATAGGTAATACTCATTAGAAAACTAATAAAATCATTCGAGTGTTTAGTTATTGTAGTTATGAACATGTTATTGTTAAAGTATTCAAATAATTAATTAGAATTTGATGCAGTTGGAGAATCTAACACGCTGAAATATAACCGTGATAGGTACATCAACTAAAGCATTACTCAAAGGAATAGACACATGGAAGAAGGAGACATTGATGAAGAAGGTATTGTTTTCTCTTACTATTTTCTTGCAATCCCGTGGATTTATTTGATTTGTTGCGAAGTTAAGATTGATGAGCTTGAGTTCACATCTCTTTCAGGAAGCAGCCCAGCTATTGCAAACAGAGCCTAAATCAGTTGGTGAGTACTTTATAGTCTGCGTGAAAAACTTTCTTATATATATTGCAATTATTCAACGAAAAGTATATTGTAAGAAATGGAATTTCATAATGGACACAATAACAGACCTTCCCAAAGATTGTTCAACTATTTCAAAAGAATGTAGTGATAGACAGGAAAAAAAATTCAGTGTGATCGGAGCATTATTCTAATAAGAAAAATTCTTCTCTAGAATGACGATAAAATTATTTATTTAAGAGAATATTATTTATTTTGGTAATTTTTCAGAATTGGTTAAATAAATTGCTCACATCTCATAATTTTTTTATGGTGCTTGTCTAAAAAATAAAGGGACATATACCAAATAGTCCCTCGGACATTTTTTAATACCCATTTAGTTCAAACTTTTTTATTTTGCTTCAAAAAGTCCTTTGCCACATATTTTGGAGAGGGAGTGCAGCTGGCGCGAACCTCTAAAAATAAAAGGATATTGAGTGCTTGAGGGACTAAATGGGTTAAACTAAAAATATGTGTCCTTTTTAAAAAAAATATATTTATAGTAGGGACTATTTAATAATTGACCCAAAAATAAAATCAAATACCAAAGATAGAGACAAAAAAGAAAGAAAGAAAGAAAAACTGACTTATCTTCAATTCTAAAACTGCCTTATTCAGATTTCACCCTGGTCCAATCTTACTCCAGGCTTAAGTACTGTATGGCCCCATAATTATGATATCACATATGTAAAGACAAGCACGGCAACGAAAGACACTGTAACTGGCATGTTCAAAGTGTTCTCCAAAGAACAGGGACATCCAAAGCTGAAGTATTGGATTGAATTTATGTCACTATATCATGCAACACATTTTCAACAATCATTTGTAGTGTGCCAAAACATGGAGGAGTTTCATCATTTGGTTTTTATTTTTATATTTGGTTGTAGAGCTTCATGTATAAACTAAATCACTCTCCCATTACCATGACAGAGGCACATATCGGTTAGCATAGTATATTATTGGTCAGACACAATATTCAGGAGGTGTTTATTTCTACCTATTAAATCTAACTCTAAATACACTCGGAGTTCAGAGATGCTAAATATTGTTTTTTTATTAGAAATTATTAGAGGCAAACAGTCATATATGCCTCTAAACGTCATTAAGAGGTAATATTAACTCTAAAACCATTTGTTTCAGATATGGCATTCAGATAGATAATAAATAAAATTGTCAGATTTCAGACTTGAGGAACATAACAGACCCTTTGCGCCCCCTCCCTACCAACACATAACATATAATGGAACCAACTCAGTGACATCTAAGATCAAAGTTATATCATGGAAGGGAAGGGGAACTATATTCTTTTCCCAAAATGAAAAGTAAAGACTCATTCTTGTTTGTTGCACATTGAAAAATAAGAACATTCTCTAAACTTGACAAATTGCAGTATGAGTATACTAACCTGCTATAGTGTGGTTCAGGAGAGGGATACATACCACTTCGGAGTGGTCCATCAGCTTCGGAAGATGACGAGGTAAGTACATCGATGTCGTGATTTTTCCACAGTAATCTTCTCCTAGACTTCTTGACCAAAAATTGTGTTCTCGCTTCTTGTTGTTTTAATTAGGGCAAACTGCAAATAACTACCCTGGACTACACAATAAAAAAAAACCTGAACTATGCACTTTTTTGCAAAGACCCTGCTAAGTGTTGTGAATAAGCATCATTAAAGAATCATCAAAGCAATAGTTCACAGGGTTTTTTGTATTATAAATAGTTTAGTGGCTCTTGCAAAAACTGCAAAATGTAGGGGGGATCTTGAGAATCAAGTCTTGTTTACATTATAAGACATTTCCTTATTGTTCCTATCAAAACAAAACTTCCTTAATAGGTCCTATTAATACACGTAGTAAATATTCACTGCCTATTTTCTAATAGGACCTAATGGACCAAATATGTTTTTTTGGGGAGGGGCTTTGTAGATTTAGGGCGTATTGTAATATGTATTTTGAAAATAGGACAACAAACATTTCATTTATAATTTTAGTACCTATTTTTTGATAAAGCCACTGGCGCGGACCCATATCCATAAAACGCCAACCAATCACAGCATACCACATCAGCCAATAATTTGAAAATAGGGACTAAAAATGGAAACATAATGTTATTGTCCCATATCCATAACCAATATTATTTTAAGTCCAAAAAGTGCATAATCTATTGGTAAAATTCACTTTAATTATCTTAATCACCATTCAGGTTCCTCTGCTATACAACATTTGCTGGAAAGAGTTAACACTGCTAGTATTGGTGTGGGTAGCTCTCCTTGTTGTTCAGATGACGAAGGTAAGATGCTATACAATACTACACAGAAGCACAAAAGGAAGTTGCTTATTGATTTTCCAAAACCTTTTTAATTCTCTCAGCTTGTGTGTTTCTCTAAACTGCCAGTCACATAATTGAAATTTTCTTAAAAATTTGTAAGATACTACTTGATCCAATCTGATATTCAATGATCTTGAATACAATAATGTAATCTTATTGTAGGAGCTTAGACGAATATCGCTGACGCTGTTAACGTGGCTTTTGACCTATATATCTAATTTAAGTAGTTATCATGTTGTTTTCATTTTTTACCTGAACATAATATTTAGAAGAAATCTCTTTGCAGACGTATACTGTAATATGCTCTATGGAGTACTGGATTCTGAACTCCTTGCAGGTAAATTCTCCAACCTGAAAAACTGCTTTCAATTTAGGATACTGTAAATAAGAAGCATGAACTCACGTGCACACACACATACCCAAACATGTGCACACACACGAATACCCACGGAGAGGAGAAACTCAACATCAGATAATGCTGGCGATGCTGAAATTATACATTAGAAAAGCTGGTGTGTTAAGATTGAAAAACTATTTCCTTGTGTTTATGAATTTTACACGGACTCTTAATTTGAGACGAAAGTAAGTACGAGATTGAGGCACCACTGAGTAACCCCATTCGTCACTTCAGAGGACTTCTTTAATTAAAAACACAACTTAGGATAGACTAGTCTGTCATACTCGTGTCATATTATTATTTAGTAGTTGTACCTAGGACTAAACCTGCAGTTAAGCAAGAGCCTTGTGCACTGGGTACGACCGTTTACGACCTAGGACTAAACCTATAAGAGATTTGACTAGCTAACCCCTATCAACATGGTACCCTTTTAGCCCCCAAAGAGAGGGAGCTAGCCACTTTGCCGGGCCTCCATCGCCAAAGTAGTCCCCTTCTCATGGTCTCTTCCTCGTTAATGAGTCGGGAACATCAAATACCCCACCCCCTATAAAATTAAGCCTATAACTCATTAATCCAAATCACAACTACTCATATGAGGCAAACTTATGACCTTGAAAAATCACAAATACTCGTCTATTAAACTCCTCTTTAAGACAAATTATCGTTGATATAGGCAAACTTGAGCAACCCAGCCACTCCTTATTCGCCACCCCCTCTCTTATATTCACATCCTACACATTAACAATAAAAAAATTCCTAATTCCATTGATATAGGCAGCTTTGCCTTAAAAGCTTCAAATTATGTAGCTGTCATAGTTGTTTAAATATGCATGGACAAACATAGGTGAATCCATAGTTGTCCAATATGGATACGTATCGTGTATCGAAAACTTAGTATAATCAATTATACAACATTATGGTTTAAAGCTCATTTTATGACATTATTACAATTGTCTTAATGGTAAGATGCTTGTCATTGTGTCAACATCGCAACATGAAAGAGTCAAGGAAAGTTCATTGTCACAATGATTCCATGTGGGTCAATCTCAATACTTTTCTTTTTTCTATACCCATTTTCATATATTAATATTCAAGTAAGCAAACCCAATAACTCAACTACTAAAGAGACTAATAAAATTATATATTAAAATATCAACACCCTGAAACAAATACCTAGGGCTTAACACCCTTCAGTTTGATGGTCCATGCCCTAATTTCAGGAAAAGACTCCAACTTTCGTGGCTTTCCCTATCGCACGGGCAAGAAACAAAAAGTTTTTGTGGGTGTCACAAGGGTGGGTCGCACAAGGGAACAAATAATTTTTGTGGGTTGCACAAGGGAACATGAGAGAAATAAATGCAAAGGTAGTATGTTTTATTGATTTCTGCCCAGAGAGCATTTAAAAAGCCTCGAAACAAAAAAAAATGATAAGAAAAAGGAAGCAAAAAATGAATCTTTTTGGCTTGTTTCGACAAACCCTCCCCGAAACATTGTTTTCAATCCCTTTACGTATCGCGATATGCATGATACAATAGCGATAAGGGGTTATTTGTTATACATACCAGCAATCCGTATCCTTGAGGGTGTGTATTGTATCGTATCTTACGATACTAACAACTATAGGTGAATTATCCAAACAAGTCATCTAAGGTGTAACATATAACATGTCATCCTGGCATGGGACACAATACGGACGAAAGACAAATTCACTTCCGTCTTTAGCCTATAACGCTCCTAGCCTTTCTCTTTCCTTGCTTTCTAGCCTACCTCTGAAGTTCTCCGTTGTCACCTAGGCACGAGCATGCCTCCTATCGTGCTTTTCTCCCTGCCCCCCTACTTAAGAATCCAAAGGTGACTTCTCTCCTAACTAGCTTGCTACCCGGGAAGCTTCTCGCCAAATGTATAGCATTATTATTGCTATATCAGGCAGTATAATCAAAATATAAGCAATTTTTTTGTATGGCGGGTGGAATATATAACAGAAAAGCTATTGTTAAAAATAAGTTCTCTAAGAACATATAGAAATTATTACTAGAGAGAAAGAAAGGGACTGGAATTACAAGATTAAGCGTTAAGTAGTAAAGTCCAGAAAAGCTTTACTATTAAAAACCAAGCATTACACAATTTAGCCCCCTATGAAATGCTAACCTACTTGTTTTTAATAAACAAAGGGCATTAGCATCCAGCATGAGAGAGAGAGAGAGAGAGAGAGTATTTTCATTAAATCTATATATATCAAACAAGAATCATTGGATTTTTTTCATCTCCTTTTTTGGGTAACAATGGCCTCCCCACCTATTAAGATCGAGACTATTCCCATTGGATGCACATGATATTCCATTGGAAAAATAAAGTGTAAAAAGTTACTTTGATAAGTCTTAAATTAGCTAAAGATTATTTTGGAAGGTTTATAGGCAAATGCCATGGTGGCTAGTGTATAACAAATAGAGAAACCTTGAGTTATCACATACCCATATTTTGAAAGATTCAATACGTTTAAAATAATATTTTTACTTTTTTTCAGGTGCCGATTGCTGTCTCAGTCTCACTTTATGAAGCCACATGTCTATACAAAGGCACTAGGGTGATTGCATCGAAGGGAAAGGATATGACATATTGGAAGCCACATTTGCTTTTTCTCTATTGCTGCTGCGGAATAGTAGCTGGTATCGTAGGAGGACTGCTTGGGCTAGGAGGTGGCTTCATCTTGGGACCCCTTTTCCTAGAATTGGGTATACCCCCTCAGGTACATCTACTTTTCACTTCGTAAGTGCTTCTGTAAAGCGTCTTTAAAAAGGACGGCCTACACAATTGGTAGTGGTCCTCCCCATATGTAAATTAGCCATACATGGGAGTGAAACTGTTCCTATCGGGGATTTTAACTCTGCCCACTTTTGTAAAATCTCTTCAAAAGAGGGAAGTGGAAGAAAATGGTTATAGACATGCGAAATGACGTGGGGCACCATGTGTAAATTGCTTTGAGCATGATGTACAAACATGTTCATGCGTGTTATGGGTGCCACTTAAACTTTGGGGTGCCCTTAGCAACCACCTTTCTTTATCATCATGGATAACATATTCCCATTATACACGGTTAAGTGTGGTAATTTATTTGATAAAGCTGTCCCCTTCGGCAGGTTGCAAGCGCAACATCAAGCTTTGCAATGGTATTTTCATCCTCCATGTCAGTCGTACAATATTACCTCCTGAAGCGCTTCCCGGTCCCCTATGGTGGGTACCCGCAATTGATAACAATGGATGATAATATCAAGTTTGATTCTGAATTCAACAAGAAAGTTTTGCATACATTAGCAGAAACCATCATTGTTAAAGTTATTTCCTGAGTTAATATCAATAGACACTAATTAGTATTAAAATTAACCTTACATATTTTTCATTTCACCATCTGCTACAGCTGCTTATCTTGTCTTGGTTGCTACAATTGCTGCCTTAACTGGTCAGCACATAGTGAGGAGGATTATTGCTTTACTTGGCAGGGCATCCATAATAATCTTCATACTGGCTTTGACTATCTTTGTGAGCGCAATCAGTTTAGGTATGTTCCTATATGGAATTGAGTTTATAAAATGCGGGGACCACCCCACCCCCTTTCTCTTTTGGATGTTATGTGGGAACTTACTTTGTGTTGCAAATTGCAGGTGGGGTAGGGATAGCGCATATGGTTGAGAATCTGGAGAATCAAGAGTATATGGGATTTGATAAT
This sequence comes from Sambucus nigra, assembly GCA_949130495.1. Taxonomy (NCBI): domain Eukaryota; kingdom Viridiplantae; phylum Streptophyta; class Magnoliopsida; order Dipsacales; family Adoxaceae; genus Sambucus; species Sambucus nigra. The sequence continues at coordinate 298,400,293 of OX422207.1, read as the reverse complement.
CTTTGTTACCAATCATAGATGTCCTTTGAGTTACCTTGTAATGGTGAAATCTCTAGGCATGATGTCCATATTCAAATTACTTTGTCTTGGATAATAAACTATTTGTCCATATGTTTTCAAGCGAGATCATAAATTTATTTTTTTCATGTACAAATTCCTGCTACTATATTCTACTGAAACAGACACAGCAGAGCTCAATCATGTTGTTAGCTTTTCCATGAGAAGTGATTACGAAATCGACAACTTGGTAGTCAACTTCAATATAATTGAGAACTTGGGGAAATATTTGTATACGATGTTAAGATTTCTGATATTCTATATGCTAGATCTGTAATTGGTCCATTTTGCCATTTGGAGTCATTATAGATCCCATGTATGATGTTATTTAATTAATTTTGTTCAACAAGGTAGGAATGCAATTGTACAGTTGCACCTTAAGATATTAAATAACACCACACATCTGCCATCCAAGTTATGAGGGGCAATGCTTCAGTAAGCTGCCATGTTGTATTGGAATGAACGTATTTATTAGGCACCACAAGTTTTTTCCTTTTATGTTTTTACATACAGACATAAACTACATCTAGTAGTTCTTTATTGGAGAGAGTGAATTATTCTAGTCTCCTTCCTGGGTGAAATAGACTTGTTAACTTTGTCTGGCCATGACTAGGATGACATATCAGTCGTGTCATGTCAAGCCATACGCGGTCGAGAAGTAAATGCAGAAGGAACACACCAATACATAAACACAAAGAAATAACTTAATTCCCAATAATATTCAATGAATAAAAGTAACTACATGAGTTCCTATTTTGGGCAGAACTAGGGCTCGGGTCAAAACGACATCCCACTGGTTCTACAATCTCCGTCCCGTCCGTAATCAACACCATAATTTCTTCTTCGGGGCAATCCGAAGCTTTGGGGCAAAAAACACCACACTCAAAGCATTTAAAGTTAGTTGCTGGGGGTGGTCTCATCCGTCTTTGGGGCAGCTCTGGACCTGTGTCTGTTCCATTTTGTCCATGGCTGCTGCTACCCGAAAATAATCTTCTACACCTTCAATGCGTACTCTATTCTTGGCCTAATGATTGTATTTGTTGCAAACCCAACTCAGTTTGGTACCAGAGTTGAAACCCACTTAAGAAACTCTTAATCTTTTGCACCAAACTCTCCTTCAACCTTGCAGGAGTGCACAAAGGTGAAAATGTTCTAGGATTTCTTTCACACGCGTTAACCCTCTCAGGCCTTGGACCCCTGAGAAGAGGAGATCTCATAGGATTCCGGGATGAAAGTGGCCTTAAGTTTGTCCTTCATTACTGGCCAATTGTGTATGGGGGACTGATTTCTCGCTTCTCGCCCATAAAACTAGTTGTTCCACCAAACCTTAGAATAGCTGTTGATGGCCACTACTTTCACACACTTCCACCCCCACCCCTCCACCCCCCGTAATACATTTGTAATAAACAATCTTCTCAATAGATACAAGTCAATCCACAAACACGTCAGAATTCATGTGGCCCTTAAACACAAGTACATCAATCCGAATATCACAATGCATGGCTTTCTCCAAAAGGCGTAGCATAAGGCTCATGTTACCACTACCCAAAGCTACATCCTCCACAGGAAGGTCACTTTCCGCAATTTCGTTCAGCGCAACAGCCCCATTCTCCTCTCACAAGGGCTACCTATAGCCAGGGCGAGCGGGCTGCCCTCCCCATTTTTGCAAGCCCTCCGAATGATAAAAGTCTATTCATGTTGTCAGGGACTTATTCGTAATAGTTATGTTTTGTTATTTTATAGTCATGATGTGGAGGGCATTTATGTAATTTCTGGAAAATAATATAAATAGTTAGAGATGGGAGAACGAAGGTCATATATTCATTCACCTCTTTTTCTTCTCTCTTCTTCCTCTCTGCATCTTCTTTTATTATGTTAGTTTATTTATCTCATCAATCTAATTGGGTATCAGAGCGTGCTGTGTAAAACTCTAGGGTATGTAGCTAAACCTTTGAGATAAACCCTAGTTTGTGTGGAGGCTTGTTCGCAAGGATGTAGGGTTGTTCACATTCACAGCTTTAGTGGATGTGAATAGCGCGATTTAGGTCAGTTGGGTTTTGACCCATTTTTCTGTTGTCGTTTGTGATTGATGTATGCATTGCTCCATTGTTTATTATGGTTTGTATGTGGTTTCAGACTATCGTATTAGTTGTTGTTATTGTGTTATAAAGAAGTGGTTCTCTACACATTTGTTGTTCTTTTTGAGGAGCGTATACCCAAAAACTGTTTTAAGAACATGTTTAATTCAGAGGTGAGCTCCGGAGGAATTGGATCTTCATCAAGTCTAACTCCAACAATGGGAAATAAAAATGATATCACCCAGACATGTGTGTGGTGACATGTGTATCACCACCATTAAGAGTGGGCTCAAGGCTGAAAAATGATCGACCATATTAATGGAACTGTCACATACGGCTAAGAATGATACTAAGCTCAAAACATGAAGCGTTAAAACTGTGTTGGTTATGATATGATTGTTACAGTCAATGCAGCCACGAATTAATAGGAGTTTCTTGTTCGGAAAAACAGCCAAAGAGTTATGGAATGTAACTGAAGAGATCTGTTGGTAATTTTGCCAAGTTGTATGAGCTTTAGCAAGCAGTGTTCTAAAAAACGCTAGGCGTTTGTCGATCAGCCAAGGGCCTTCTAGCTTGTAGGCGGCTAGGCAGCTTTCTAGAAGAATTTCTTTTAATATGCATACCCCCCAACAATATTATTCAAATTATAATAAAATAAGTCCAAGCATTAAAAAAACTACTAAGCAACCATTAATAACAATAAAATGCAACGATTATGGGGATTACAGAGAGAAAATAATTCTAAAAAATTAAAAAGCAGCTTTAAAAGTTTATAAAAAATAAAAAACGGCTTTTAAAAAAAAAACTTAAAAAAAAACACATTTTGGCCTTCCACATATTAAATGGCCGTTTAAATCCAACACCTTTTTTTAGGCTTTTTTCAATAAAACTACAAGGTCTACCACCTTCTACTTTCTGGGCGGCCTTCCAATCCTCTTTTTAGAACACCGTCAGCAAGAGATGCCAAATTCAAGCAAGAAAATCTCTCTTGCTACCTATCACCATACTCGATGTGGCAAAGTGAGAAGAGACTAATCACTACCAAGATTATATTGCAACTAATGTTAAAGCATTTCGGGCTAAGGTAAAACGGAATCGCTTTTATGAGTTCTTGTGTGGTTTGCACCCGGGTATGAGCATTTCGGGGTGCGAGTGTTGGACATATAACCTGCATACATGTTTTCGTAAATCGAAACTGAAAAAAGCAGGAAGAAGGTTATGAATCTTAAAACTGAGCCAAAAGTGCCTTTCTTTATCTAAGAGATCTACTTTCACCACACAATAATGGAATATACCCATACCCCAAAGAGTAGGGAAGCAAGATGATAAGAGCAAGTTCAAGCGTGGTTATTGTGGGCGTACTCATCATACTCGAAAAATATGCTGGAATTTACATGTACGACCTCTTGCAACTTAGTCAAATGTTAGGCCTCGATCTGCTCCATTTAAGCATTCATATATGGCGCATATGACAGCTAATGATTTGCCTACACCTACTAGTCGTGTCCTTTCCAGCCACAAAATTTCACTAACAAAGATGTTGTCTATCTTCGACGTATGTTAGCTCAACTTGATACCCATCACAATTTTGCCTCTACGTCCAAATCTAATTTTGCTCATTCAACAAATCATATTTCTACCTTGGAGCCACTTATCACATAATAGGTATGGCCTCCGATTTCTCTTTGTACAATGAGTGTTCTGGTAAGGATAAGATTAGAGTAGTACATGGATCATTCCCCTCCATTGGGAGGAAAGGCACAAATCATGTTTAATCTACTATTACCCTATCATTTGTTCTTCATACTCCAAAGCTTACCAGTAATCCTCTCTCTGTCAATCACCTTACCAAAAGATTGAACTATAGAGTAACATTTTCTCCATTTCATTTTATCTTTTAAGACTTGGACACAAGGAAGACGATTGGGAGTGAACGTGAAGATAATGGCTTGTATTTCCTAGACACGAGGCCCAATTCTTGTTATGTTACAAACCAAACTAGTGTTAGTAATAATAATAATAATAATAATAATAATAAAGATCTAATTAGATGGCATTATAGACTTGGGCATTTACCTATTCTCGTTTTAAAGTGTGTACAACTTAAATTTGGCTCAAATGCACCTTTTGAGTGAATTGTGAAGCATTCGTTTTTACAAAATAATGTTGTGTTCCCTATCCTATTAGTATTAATGAAACTACAACTCTGCTACAACCAATTACTTTATTACTTGATTTTCGATAATGTATTGTGTTTGTTGATGAATTCAATCTTTATACTTAACTTTATCTTAAGAAATTAAAAGTGAAAGTAGTTCCATTTTTCAAACCTTTCATAAAATGTTGAATACTTAGTTTTGGTATCCACTCAAAATCCTTTGATTCGATAATGGAGGAGAGTTCATATATGGTGTGGCACTGCCTCGTTTGTTAATAATGAGATTTGTCCATCAAACCTCATGTGTTGATATTCCACAAGAAAACGGTGTAGATGAAAGAAAACAACGTCATATTACTGGGGTGACGTGTTCCCTTCTCATAGGTATGGGATACCTAAATCATATTGCACTGACGCAACCTTCACCCCTGTATATCTATTCAAATTGCATATCTTATAGGGTTCTAGGCTATTAATCCCCAATCTTTATTTTACACCCTCACTCCCCCATATTCCTTATTCCTCCAAAAGTGTTTGGCTGTATTTATTAAGTTCACATTCATCATCGGAATGACAAAATGGACCCAAAGATCATTTGGTGTGTGTTTCTTGGGTACTCTGCCATTTAAAAAGGGTATCGATGTTATAACCTTATTACTCGTCATCGTTTTCTCTCCATGGATGTTAAATTCTTTAACTGGGTTCCTTTCTTTTCTTATACCCGGTGTTCTCTACATGGAAAGATTTGTAATACACTGAATCCATGTCCCATTCGATTGTCAGTCTTACAAAGGGGAGCTACCTACTCAGGCATTTGTACCCAATAATAATTTGCATCACGAAAAAGAGCTATTTATATATGCTAGGAAAGGAAAACAAGTCATTTTCTCACTCCGGGATCAAGAGGTATCCCTCGATCCAGGAAATCTCTCACTTGATGTCCATATTGCTCTTCGTAAGGATGTTCATGATTGTACGAAAAATCATATATCTAAGATTGTATTCTTTCCAATGATATGCCTTATCTCCTGAATATTATGCTATCACTTCTTCTGTATCGTCTGTTTCCATTCCCTCTCGAGGTTCAGATGTCCTTAGTCAGACTCCGTGGAAGGAAACCATGTTTAAGGAAATAAAGGAACTTAAATAGAATAAAACCTAGACTATTTTTCCATTGCCTAAAGGGAAGAAACCAGGAGGCTACAAATGGGTCTATATAGTTGAGAATTAGATGGAAAAATTGAAAGATATAAAACCCGATTAGTTGCAAAGGACTTCACTCATACATATGGGATTATTTATCAATAAATGTTTGATCTGGTTGCCAAGATGAACTCCGTACGAGTCCTTATCTCAAGCTAATTTGTTTAGGCATTAGAATCAGTTAGATGTAAAGAATGTCTTACTTCATGATGATTTGGAGGAAGAAGTGTATATTTAGATGACTCCTGGTTTCAAACTTACCGATGGTTTCAAACTTACCGATGATCAGAATTTAGTGTGCAAACTAAATAAAGCCTTGCATAGGCTAAAGCAACCTCCAATTGCTTGATGCTGGTGGATCCTGCATCTCCTATGTCTCTATGGGGTGCCATTTATACAAGTAAGTTATAGGCGTCCCAATAGAAGTTGATTGACCTGGCTCTTCCATCGACGATGGTTCAGCATGATTGTGAAAAGAGTAAGGTACACATAGGCAAATCATACTCTCTTCGTAAAAAGGCAACCAGATCGTACCGCCGCCCTTATTGTTTATGTTGATGGCATAGTTATCACCAGATTTGATCCGAAAGAGATACAAAGTGATCCGAAAGAGATACAAAGAAGGAAGACATTCTTGGGAATTGACTTTGAGGTTAACCACGAATTATTAAGAAACATTATTGACATCGAAGTGTGCGGATCCAAGAAATGAGTGTTCATTCCTCAACGGAAGTATGTGTCAAATATGCTAGCTAAAACAGGTAAAGATAGAGCTAATCTTGTTAATACCCCCATTAAGCATAGTTATAGGCGCAATGATATGGATAAAGAGTCATTACATGATGTGGGAAAATTTCAACGTTTGGTTGGAAGACTTGTTTACCTATCTCTTACGCACCCGATATTGCTTATGTTGTCAGTGTGCTTTGCCAGTTTATGCATGCTCCAAGAACACCATATCTAGAATCACGGTATCATGTTTCCACCACCTCAGGAGTACGATGTTGATTATGATGTTGATTGATATTGATTGGCAGGGTTTGTGACTAACCATCCACTGTAGTACAGGGTATTAAACATTTGTTAGAGGTAATCATGTTTCATGGCTAAACAAGAGACGAACTGTAAAATCTAGATCTAATGTAGAAGTCGAGTTCGATTCCATGGCACATGAAATCTGTGAGTTAATGTGGCAACAGATAATGTTAGATGAGTTGAATTACCATGTTCATGAGCCAATGAATTTATATTGTGATAACAATTTGCCCACAACCTCCTTCAACATGATATGACAAAGCGCATTGAAGTTGATTGGCATTTTTAAAAGGAAAAGCTTCATCTTGGGTTGATTTGCACTCCGTATGTCATCAAGTGGTTAGTCTTGATTAGGCAAAACCTGTTTGCAAAATATATTAGTCAAGCTGGGCAAGATAGATATCTTTACACAGAGTGTTGTCAAAGACTTGTTTGTAATAGTTATTTGGCGTTATATTGTGAAAGGTATTTATGTCATTTCTAGAAATTCTTAATATAATTGAATAAGATGGGAGAATGAAGATCATTCACTCATCCATTTTTATTCTCTCTCTCTTTCTTCATTTCCTCTTATTATGTTGGTTTTGTTATCTCATAAATCTAGTAATTCAGACATTCACCAATCATGTGTTCAATCTCCTAACACACAAAACAAACTCGATTGTGAACCGAAACATAAAGGGGGGCACCACCGTACCTCTCACCGTCGTGTAACTCGTCACGGTAATCCTCAAAATCACAAACTTGATGGTTGTTATACATAGATAGGTGTGAGGGGTATATCGCCATTCTCTTCGGATTCGTCAATCTCATCCCCATAATGCAGTAGCTAACTAATGATACCATATACCTATTGGTATTCCGAGGCTCCTCAAACCCTTCAACTTCACTTACACTAGAGCAGCGGTTCTAAGGTCAACTTCTGGCAGAACTACCAAGCTCCCAAGACCACAGTTTTCCTCAAAAATGAACCACAATAGTGTCGCAAGCCTCATCCACCTCCTCACTTTCCCAGAATACTCAGTCGTTCCAACATATCTCTGCAATCAACTCCAGAGACCTAAGCACCAATGTCCCACCATCTTTGACGGGCTGAAGAGAAATGGCCTACAGAGGTCATATAACCCTCAACCCAGAAAGGTATTGTTGCAACACACCTCAGGACCACCTAATAGCGAACCATGAGGATTTCAAACTCCTAGACATTTAGATGAACTCCTGCAGTGTGTCTGGCAGGCATGTGAAAAGATCAGTATTGTTCCACCTACCAGCACCACTTATCTCCAGTTGCATTGATGACTGCCATCCGCATTATATGAACCCATCAGCGACCTTACATTACCTGCAAACCTTTTTCCCACACTCCACCTTGCTACCATAGCCATCAGACTTCAGAAGGAGCCCCGGCAATACTGCAGTAGTCCACGTATTCTCTCACCAAGAGAATGGATATATATCGGAGGCTTGTGAATAGTTGAAGACAAGCTAAGATAAGCAACCTAAGCTAATTGATAGAATACAAGTTCAATTCACCATCCACAAGCAGAACAAGTGTTTACTCATTGTTATATTGGCTCTCAAGCTACTATTATGAGCATTAAATCATAGCTTGAATCATTTCCAACTATTTTACTTATTGTACACCTGTTGAGTCCTAAATTAAGACTTAGGAATCCTTAGAGAAGTCCTTCAGTTACTTCCTAAGGTCCTTTGTATGTGTAATAAAGACCGCTGGGTGGAACCCAAGATACTCTTGACCAAAGCTCAAGAGGTCTCTCAAATTGTAACTACCACTTTATGATCTAATAATAAACAGTGAAACACCCGTTAACAGTGGACATGGGATCCTCGGCTGAGGTCCGAACCACTTTATATACTTGTCTATCACTTTAACACAACTTCCCCCTAACCTGTCTGAGGTCCAAAGGGAAGCAATTGTTGGGTCTGAGGTCTCACACGATTTCAACACCCACCACAAACGTTTTAAATTGCGATCGCGCAAGGAGTCTCGTTTTAGTTCCGGTGGTGCGTCGTGTAAATTGCGTCGCGCTTTGCGCAAGCAATTCATGCATTTGATTTTATAATAAAAAAATAATAATAAATAAATAGGTTCAAACAATCATTCAAAAAAAAAGGAATACTACATCATTTGATATAAAGTCTTAGGTTCATAAAGTACTACATATTTCCAATAAAAATCTATTTTCTACTTTTTATTTCCAGTTTTCATTTCTATTTTTAATTTTCATTTTCAATGCAAAATTTAGAAACCTAGGGAGACACATTCATTTGTTAGAAATAAACCATTATTTTTAAAATGTGATTTATTGAAATTTTGAAAGTCAAAATATAATTCATAGAAAGTTTGACGTCTAAAATGTAATTTACAGAAAGTGTACAGGCCAAAATTTAATTTGCAGAGTTTAGGGACCAAAATGTATGCTACAAAAATTTCAGGGGCAAAAATGTAATTCAAAAAAATGTTGGACTTGTCATTTTTTTTTAAATTTAGCCAAAAGTGTACCGGCCAAATGTAATTGGCCAAAAAGTCGGTATTCTAAATGTAATTTTCAAAGATAAATGATGTTTTGAAATTTGTTCAAAACACATTGAAGTAGATTTTAAGTTTTCGAAAAATTGGAAAATCAGAAAAATAATTTCAAGTTTATATTTGAAAAAATATTAAATTTGAACACATTTTCAAGATTTTCAATTCTATGGAAAAAATTTAGAATTTTTGTGGACAACATTCTTATTTTCTACAACTAAACAGGCCCTTATTGCTTTACGATATCAGTTTGTATTTTCTAAAGGTTTAAAACAAAAGAAAAATCAAAAAATATTCAAAACAACGTAGTTTTGTAATTGGTGTATTAAAATGCCCCGCCCCCATACAACGCAAAATAGCGTCAATAGCGAAAAAACGTTAAAATAGCGTACCACGTCATCAATTGCGCATGCTATTTGTGATTTTCGCAAATCAGAGTGAGCTATGTCGAGTTTTCGAGCAAAAAAACGCAATCGCGCGCTTTTTTAAGCACTGGCAATAGCACGAGTTGTAACTGTTGAATCCATTTAATGACTTATCGACCTTTTCCGTGCCCTTGTTATCGCACAACGGGTGTGGGTTTGGCGGTTTTTTGTGGTGGCATCCCCTTGACCTGAATCACCTCCATATTTGTGCATGAGTTGCTTTCATGCTCACGGTCTGCAATCTTTGCATCAAAAATTTTTAATAGGGTTGACATGTCTCGCCATAATTCCTCGGGAGCCAATTGTGTGCGAGGACAATGGCGCCCTCATTGTCCATGCAAAAAAACTCAAACTTAATTTGCCTCTCTGAACTAGCATATCACTCGTTGCCACACGTCTGATCTGCGTGCAAGAGGTCCCTGCATGGGGATGTCATCTAGCCATTAGGGGCTTCCTATCATCGAACTGTCACGCCTTGGCCCTTAATAGCTTCATTTTGAACATAAAATTCAAAGGACCGGTCCTGCCAAGAGTGGTGGTCCTTAGAATTCTATTTTTAAGCCTTGATATCCTCTCGTTGATGTGGGATTGATGCCGTTGGAAATCGTCGTAAAAACGATGTCAGTGGAAACACAAGAGACAAATTCTAAAATATACGACATATTAATTGATTTACCCAAATTGGGGGTGTAAACTATATAAGGAATGAAGCAAAAATAAAGGCCCTGGGGCTATCTACCGTTGTTGCCTTACATGTAAACATCCGTCATTTCCCTCTCTGTCCTTATGTTTCTTCTTCATTAAGATTGAATTTTTTTTGTTCTCGCTACTTATGGCGTTTGAGGGCAATGGAAGGCCTAGGGTTAGGATTTTCACGAGGGGCGACAACAAGGAGTTGTGTCGCATAAGCAATGGTTGGAGGGTTAGAGGTTGGGCTAAGGATTTTGTGACTTTTTTCATTTTGTCACGAGTGGTAAAGGAGGGAAGGTTGTACAGAGGCAATGATGGTGGTTAGTCTATGTGGTAAGATACTCGAACTTGTCCAAAATAGAATCAACAGATTACTAAGAGGAGCGTTGTAACGCTCGAGCATTCTTCCTTTGGCACCATCATTGCTTTGTCTACGATTGATCCTACACAATAATAACGAGTAGAGCGACAAGGCTCTAATACCAATTGACGTAAACGGTGTCAATGGCACTCAAAGAAAATACCAAACACGTGAAACAAGCTCAATACTATACTATATATTCATTGATTTACCCAAATGGGTGTGTACATTATATGACGCGGGAGCGTATTGTGGAAATTGGCTTGAATTCTACTGTTCACATGTAGGGTATTGTTCACATGCAAGGTACTATTCACTTTTACTCCTTATTTAAGGGGATTTTCGACCATTGTTCAAAACACAAGAATGGAAGAGACCTTCTATTGTTCATCATTTAATACTCTTGTATACACTTTGCACTTTGAGAGGATTGTGAGGCTTGAGAGAATTGTAACCCTTGTTGTTAATATCAAAGAAAGGAAGCCATTATCTGTGGACGTAACCAAATTGGAGAACCACATACATCGTGTCTTGTAATCTATTTGTGTGTAATTTCCTATTACTTTGCGTTTAGAATGTATTTCTCTTGTTATCTCTTAGATTGCTTTTTATAGTGGATCTTGGGCGTGCATGAGTCACTCCATTGAGTGAGTATCCGCACAATACGTATACGTCCCGAGTGGGGCCGATTTTAACCAGTTATTCATTTATTTTGTTTAGGATTATTGTAATCTTTTGGATCTTTGTGCTTATAAAAAGATCCCTAGTTGTACACCTCTCATTAACATCATTATGTTTTAGAGAGAGAATTAATATAAATTTGTTATTTCATTGTTGTTGCTCATGTGTGTGTGTAATTAATTTGTGTCTTCCGTTGCGTTTACGTCAAAAGTGGTATCAGAGTCAAGTTGATCCTAGAACCCTAATGGCTAACAATTAGGGCTCCGATTGCAGGGCCCGCCCTTGGAGGGTTTCGAAATAGGTAGAGGGCCCCACCATGGCTCGATGGGCCTCGCCAGCAGTAATAAGGAGGAGGGAAGTAAGGTTGACACCGAGCCCAGCTGTGTAGGACTGGCGGCTGCCCAGATTCCTAGGAAGCACGAACACTTCTCAGAAGGCAACGTGTCGTGTCGGACACTATGAAGTACGGGCACTCTCCCAGAAGTCACGAGTCAGCTTTGACTCAAGTCGGACACGCAACGTGCTCCGACATATTGCCTGCACGTTGGGGCACGTAAGTCCTTTTTTATTTAATTTTGACACGGACACGATTTGGACATGTGAAATTATTTTATTTTTACTTTTTTCCTCATGTGATGATGATTCTGCTTTATTTATGATTCTTAATGTTAAAGTTTGTTTAAATTTTGTTTTGTAAGGTCCGTTTTCTCAATTTCATGCTAAGAATGCTCTAATAATGTATTTTATGAAAAAAAATTGTTTTATTTCATTAATATATATATATATATAAAATATAACATACGCATCATAGTGTGTAGTATCCTAGTCTTTGGATCAATCACGTGTCGCGTGTCGAAACACGTATTACGTGTCCTTGCTTCATAGCCAGATTCCCACCCGATTTCCCTCCCAGATTCCCACCCGATTTCCCGTCAAGATTTCCATCGCCGAAAACCCTAGCCTAACTGCCCTTCCCCCACGAACCGGAGTAAAAAAGAAAAAAAAAACTCACACTTGCTGAAGCAGATCCGGCATAACGAAGTGCACCCACGCAACCCAAAACCCTCCAAACATTAGCCTTATCCATGGTTCAAAAACTCGGCAAAGACAACTCAAATCGGCCAAGTTAACTCGGACTCGACAGGCAATGATCCGATTCCGTGTCACAATACGAAAAAGAAAAAAAAAACGTATGGAATCGGTATAACTCGCCGATATATCGGTGAATTCGAGTTTTATGGCCGAGAAAAAGGCCAAGAAATAGAATATTGATCATTTCTTGTATCTTTGAGTAGAAAAAAGGACCTTTGTCGAAGAAGAACGCCCTAATTTCGACCAGAAAGGAACCCCCTGACTTCGGCCGAAGAAGAACCCCCTGATTTCGGCCGGAGAAGACCCCTTCTCTCATGTGCTGCGTTGATAAGTGTGTGTAACGCCCAACCTGGATTTATGGGTTACCTGTAGTCAACCCGGTCCGGCCCGAGCGTTAGGTGTGAAGTGCAATGAAACAACTTATATAATGTTTATTAGTTCAGTTTTATTTTAATTAATGTTTCACTTATTTAGCATGCGATTCCAGTTTCAAAATAAACTACGTGAAGGACCCATGGAAAGCGCCCCGAAGTTCAAGCATACAACGCCACTAACGTAAAATAAAGAAAATACTTACCTGTATAACGCTCTCAAAATTCAAAACCGCTCCCAACCTACAGTAACAAAGCGAGGGTATGAGCCGATGCTCACTGGGACATATACAAATGTAGTGTAAAATGGTACAGCAAAAAGGAGACTCGACACGTTATACCTACGTGCATATGCAACTACATTGTATACATATACATACATACATATACATATACAAATGCATGGAAAGGTTTTTAATCCCAAAAAACATATTTATCCAGATTAATTTACCTTAATCTTATAGAGACTTCCTTTACTCATCCTTAGTATTTTTTCACTTTATTTAACACACTCGGTTCAACACTTAAAACCACCATATTTGACTTATCTGAACACATTCTTTTACTGGAATTACCACCTTCTATTTATTTCAATACAATTTAGTATTTTCGTTAAAATTCACCCATTCAACACACGCAAACATCGTGTAGAAAATACTTATTTAATCTTTGAAAATCTTTTTACAACACATCCTTGTGTTAATTAGGGGTTTAACTGCTTAGGTTGCTTAATTACCCAATTCCCCACCTACTTTACCTTTTTCCTTCATTTATGGACATTTACTAATTATACATTTACTTGTCCATTTTAACTTTTGTCGGCACATTTATTTATTCATTCAAGTTAGGCTGTAATAGCACATTTTACCACAACCCATTTCTTGACATGTTCCTTATTTCTTTTATCTTTCTCGGATTCTTCCAATAAAGCATTCTTTAACGGGCTCCACACCGCCAGTTGTGCGCATCATATGCTTTGGTCAATGGTTTTGGGCTTTTCACCCTAGGGCTCTGTGCCCTTCTTGCTTTTCCCGTTCTCATCCGAGTTCCTTTTGATGTATTTTGACATTTTACAAATGTCCACATTATTCCACCTTTTCCTTTTTACCCGGCCAAAACCAAAACTCAAGGTTACACCCCAACTTGGATTACACTTTGAAATTATACCATTTCATGTCCTTTACACTTTAACCTTGATTTTATTCCAAAAATCATATTCATTTAGTACCACTTTGTGTACACCCATCCAATATTTTTATTTCATAAATATGTTCCGCTTTGTAAAATTGCCATTTTACCCATTTGTTTCCAAAATCACCTTTTACTCCATTTTCACAGGTGTTAATTTCTTACAAACACTGTTAAGTACCCACCTTAATTCCTTAAGTGTTTTAACACCTTAACACCCTTTTAGCCTTGGAGTAATATTCTTCTTATTTGGAAACACATTTACCTCTTTGGTTCTTTTCAACTTCACAAGTGTTAATCTTTTAACACTACTAAGTTATACACATTAACATTTCCATGTTTACCTATTAACACTTATCTAATACCTTTATCAATAATTTCCCTTTTCTTATTTCCTATTTAAACCTAACAAAATCTTCTTTAAACTTGTTTATACACTTTGTGCCAAAATACTACAAGTTTGTGTGCATGTGAAGATGGAATTTAAACCTTACAATCCTATTAAATGGTTTAAACACATGTTTCATTCTAGAAATTCATCATACTTGCAAAAATACATTATAAAAGACATTAAATTTCTTCAATCTCACAAAATGTCCATTTTTTATAAAATCTTCATTTTTTTGCAAAAAACATTATTTTACCAATGTTTACCAAAATAAATCATTATTTCCAAAAAATTTATTTCATAAAATGTTAGCCTCAATCTTTCTAGAAAATAGACCATTTTCATAGAATGTCAACTTTTAACATGTCAAAACCTTGAAATATTTATTCATTCTTTATTTTCAACAAAATGACATTTTTCCAACATTTTTATTTCATAAAAATGTTTATTATTTACTACACATCATTTTATCATTTAATCAAATGCACCCTACTCATGTAATCTAACTACAAGACTACAAATATGCAAAATAGAGTCTTAATACTAAGAGTAAAGTTTTCCCACCTCTAATGGCTCTAATGGTGGTAGAAATGTTGATGTAGGAGAAGCAACCCCCACCTTTAAAGGTGGCCTCGAGGGATTACAAATGCAACCTCCAAAAAAATGATCCATCCAAGCTTCCAAGCAGGACCCACTTCAAACTTCCATGAAAAACCATCTTCATCTTCTCCAAAAATCCCCCAATACTCCTCCAAAATTCGTAACTTTTCTTCTAGCATGGTGGAAATGGGTATATATGGTTCAAACATGGTGGAATATACCAAAATAATGGTGTTTTGTGGTTGTAGTATGGTAAAAGAGTGGTGGCTCTTGGTGGGGGAGAGGTGGAAGACCACTCACCTCTCTTTCTCTCTTCTTCCATTTTTCTAGCACAATAAACCTAAAAACACGCTTATAAAACCTCCAAAGACTCCAAATTCCCGTTTTGCCCAATCTGGGTTGTTCTGGACTCGACATCTCAAAGATCCAATGAACAAAATCGTGACAGCGCACAAGGGCATCTACAGATTAAAAATCCGACTTACTTCGTTCAAACGACAACCTTATGTCGTTCGAACGACAACCCTATGTCGTTCGAAAGACTTCCCCATATCGTTCGAACGGTAGATCGCACGACCTACTACTGTCAACCAGTAGCACCTCGTTCAAAGCCCTGTATCTCACGACCATCTAACGACTTCCCCTTGTCGTTCGAACGACATACCCTTGTCATTTGAACGACCCCTTTTCTTATTATTCTCCAATTTTACCCACAATTCTTCCATAATTATCATTAACTCCACGTTTATAATCCATATATAATTTAATTCAATTACTAGAGCAGGATATTACAAACTTTCGTCCTTGGAGAATTTCGTCACTGAAATTCTCGATCCATCACTCCTCAAACTTATGAGGTCCACCAATTTCTATTCCAAGTCCTAGAAATTCTCCGAGACAAACCATTGAGTCCTTAACACTAAGGTCACCAAATACTCAACATGCGATATACTCTAATGCTCACAATTTTGTTAACCCTGACATTACATAATCGACTCCGAGTCTCCACTCATCTTATAGCCAAGTCCAAACCCCGTTTAGCACCATCTATGCTAGTACCTAAGGCATACCGACGCCTCTACGGGCAAACCCTTTTTTAGCAGTCGACACTCGCCCAATGTGGATCATAATACAACCAACCGTCGCATTCATCATCAAAATCAATTCTAGCTTAGGACAGTACATCCTGTGTTCCACAAATTTTCAGGCTATCCTAACTATATAACTCGCATGAGTTTGTCGATAACCATACTATGCTATTCTCTCCCTCCAAGGAGGAATAATCCCATCAAATCATTACCGCACGCCCGATTTACACCTTCCGTTGTCACTCTGATGAACCTAGTATTACCCCAGGTGTCTCATCCTTTAAGTAATCGCCAGCGTCTCACTCTAATCGACTCACCGTGGCAAAGCAACATCGTGTGCTAAGTTTCCTCGATTTCCAACACTATACCATATCCTCAAACTATCATCTTGCTCTTCGCAACCCGAGCCACTAACTGTTGAGCCGACCGGTGTAAAGTCCACTAGTCCTGAGAAAGATTGCTACTACAAGCAAATCATGGCCGAAAACGTAGTCACCCATATGCAAAACTTTATGCAATAGCAAGAATACCTCATATGGTCGCACCTAGAGAGCCACATTGACCAAACCAGGCCCAACCGTGTCGTACCATGACATGGCACCAGTCTGAGTCACCACATAAGTGAGAATACCGATTCCCGATTACCAAAACCAAAAGGAACACACTTGAGTCAGAAAGACAAGCAACCGTCCCTAGTAATTGCGCCCATAAGTGTCCAACTCTGACTTACAGAAGTGAACCTACGTCGTGCACTTAAAGTCATTCCTAGAGTTCTCACCAAGCACAAATTCTAACCACGCCCATAACTTGGATCACTTGCAGTGGCGAATCGAATCACAACAATTCGTTCTCGCAATTTGAAGCAATTTACAAATCGGTAGTCCTTTAGGAAGTCAATGCCCAACTTCCCTCCTTGGGAGCAAGGCCCTACTTTTCACATCCTTGGCGTTTATGAACCATTCCGATTAGCGAACGCCTCACGCTCTAGGTTTTATTCACCTTGTCCAATCACTATTGACGACGTCACCAACCTACTACACCTAGGTTATTAACTGACTTAACGTATCATGATCGAAATCCCAAACTCCCATAGGCACTACTTAGTTCAAGCGAGACTCTCACCTAACCGTGTTCTTTTGACCACACGAGATTGCCACCAAACTTACCTTCGATTTCTACCCACACAAAATTTTCCCGACGACCACATCCGTAGCCACTGACACTCCAAGGGTAGTAAATACCACACTAAGCTACATCTTCTAACCTGCACTAGCTTGTCAAGATGCCAAGAACTAATCCTTACATTATTAAGGCTTCCCTAGCGTATACCGTCGACACGTTAACATAATAATCATGTTCCAATGTTACCCCACCTCGGTTGCCATTTTCAAGTCTTCACATGACGTTATCACTATAAGTCCGAATACATTTCCTAGTGCATCCCGAAGTCGAGTATCACTACATCCATACTAGGCATCCCCCGACATCCGAGCATCACTCCTATAACGACACAACTATCACCCTACCTTAGGGATCATACCACCCATTCGTGCCGATTTGGGAAGTCACACCTAGCACGTACACTACATGACCAGTAATCTGGGATCATCCCCTGACCCTCGACACAATCGTCACTAGAATGCTACTGCCTCTTTTTACCAGACTTAATTGGTCTCCTAAGAACACCAAACACATCTCATGTAAAAGTCCCAAAACCCGACAAGATTTCATCGTCCATACCTTTATGATTATGCTCTACAAACCTTTCAATACTCACATTGCAATTACTCGGCGCTCGCAAAGACACTAGTCTACGATATTCTATCTACAGTGCACCTTAACCATCAAACACCTCAAGGTATCACAACATTCGATCTTTATCCTCAATGACACCACACAATTTGCCTTATGGGCACCTCAAATGCCTATGAACTACTCTCACATTGGGGTTACCTCGCACCTAACCATTACCTCGGCGGCCAAAAAGAGTCTGTAAACCTGAATAATCATCTTATATTTCCTCCAAGCGGTCGTAACAATGAGCCACGTAAAAACCACAGCCAACGCTACTACGGATCATGACAAGGTATAGGACGTCGCCTGCATCCTATAAACTTCAAGGTCTGCCACACCTAATCCTTAATAAATATTCAACCTTGACAACTAAATTATCTCACTACGTCAATATCACACCATGTTTGTCTCACTATGTCAATATCACACCATGGGCTAACCTACAGGTTAACAGAACTATACTGATCTTGGTAGGATATGGGACTTTGGATATTGCCCATAAATGCCAAGGCCAACACCACAGACACCACACAAGATCCTATTCCTCAACACCACATTATAATCAAGCTACATCCAACCCAAGTCCTCAACCAAAGGAACTAATATGTTCTCACTACAAAATCAATACTTATGAATGCTATTCAGCTATCTAGTCTCCATACATGAGATACACAAGCTTTACAGTTAGGTCGTAGAGAACACTACTCACTGTTGCCACTAACGAGGCTACTCTCACCATCAAAATTATCATACCATAGGCGTTGCCACTACTAGCTTACACAAGTTCATGTGTTCACCGAAATACCATCAATTGTGATATCACCGGATAATCAAATTTGTCTAATTATGTCACCGGCACTAATTACCTATAAGTGCCACAGCTAAGGGTTATATGCTTTTCAATCGCCAATCATTAGTGCCCAGTCGAGACACCCTAACCATCAATCTCTACCGTTGACTATATGCGACTTGTGCAACTTGCCCAATGAGCGTCATTTCACTCCATCGACACTTCAAATGATTCTGTCACCAAGAATTTAACACAAGCACCTCACACTAACAATCACGGTGTCACCACTATAGGTTTGCATGCATAGTTGTCAAAATCTTATGATTCGCGATTCGATTCGTACGATTTGATCCGATTCACATATTAATCGATACGAATTGGGAATATAATCGGAGGGGTTCCAAAAATGGGTTAAATCGGTTGATTCGGGGCTGAATCGTGAATCGTACCAATTCACGATTCAGGTGCGATTCATATTTCTCGGAGGATGTTGAGTATCTTCAACCGACTATAAGCTCGTGCTCTTTTTTTGTTCCTTTTAAAATAACTTTAAAAAATATTTTATCATTAAAATAATAAGAAGTTAGCACAAACTTAAGTTACCCTTTGCAAAAAAAAAGTGATTGAAATACATACTAGAACGAACCCTAAACTGCGATCACTTTTCTTCTTCTCTTCTAACCTGTTCGAAGCTGCGATTTCATCTACTTCGTGTTGCGATCATTTTTTTCTTCTCTTCAAACCTATTTGAAGCTGATCGAGAGGGGGAGGTAGCTTTGCATTTGATTGAAGCCAACAAATCTCGTGTAAGGATTTTTCAAGTTATATTATATGGTATTGTTATTATACAGTATTTTTTATAATGTTATGTTTAATCTTTATTTGTGTTATTATATTGTATAATATATTGTTGTGTTTAAATTTGGATATTGTAGGTGACGGTATTATTAGAATTTGGTCATAATTTGAACACGAAAGTTCATTTTGTTCGTTATATTTCAATTAAATCATGCCTTATAATTGGTTTTAGGTCATAATATGTTTTATTACATATTCTTAACGCGTTCACATTGCATTTATATATTATTTCCTACACATTTTATGTTTATATCGATTCTTACGATTCGATTCATGGTTCACGATTAATAAGGTTTCCAATTCACGATTTGACAATTATGTTTGCATGGACACCCGTAAATTACAATAATTCTAAACAGAAGAACAGAAGCAATTAATAAGTGTCAACTTGATCACATTACATTTGGCACTAACTTGTCGTGCTAACCTCTTTGACTTTACCGTCAAGGACACGAACTAGAAAGTCATCAAGCTAGCATGACCGTCACTTATTTAGCATGCAATTCCAATTTCAAAATAAACTACGTGAGGGACCCATGGGAAGCACCTCTAAATCCAAGCATACATAGCTACTAAAGCAAAGTAAAGAAAATATTTACCCGCATAACGCTCTCAAAAAACAAAACCTCTCTCAACCTGCCATAACAAAGCGAGGGTGTGAGTCAATGCTCAGTGGGAAATATACAAATGCAGTGTAGAATCGATCGGAAGAAAGGAGACTCGACACGTTTTGCCTACGTGCACATGTAATTGTATTGTATACATATACATATACATATATATATACATATACATATACATATGCATGGAAAGGTTTTTAATCCCAAAAACCATATTTATCTAGATTAATTTACCTCAATCTTATAGAGACTCATCCATAGTATTTTCTCACTTTATTTAACACACCCGGTTCAATACTTGAAACCACTACATTTGACTCATCTGAACACGTTCTTTAACGAAATTATCCTCTTCTACTTATTTCAATACACTTTAGTATTTTCGTTCAAATTCACCCTTTCAACACACGCAAACATCATGTAGAAAATACTTATTTAATCTTTAAAAATCTTTTTACAACACATCCTTCTGTTAATTATGGATTTAACCGCTTAGGTTGCTTCATCACCCAATTACCCACTTTCTTTACCTTTTTCCTTCCTTTATGGACATTTATCAATTATATAGTTACTTATCCATTTTAACCTTTACCGGAACATTTATTTATTCATTCAAGTTAAGTTGTATTAGCGCATTTTACCACACAACCCATTTCTTGACATGTTCTTTATTTCTTTTATATTAATCAGAATCTTTCAATACTGCATACTTTAATGAACTCCACACCGCCGGCTATGTGCACCATATGCTCTGGCAAATGGTTTTGGGCTTTTCAGCCTAGGGCTCCGGGCCCTACTTACTTTTTCCGGTGTCATCCAAGTTGCTTTTAATGTGCTTTAATATTTTACAAATGTCCACATTGTTACACATATTCCTTTTTACCCAACCAAAGACAAAACCCGAGGTTATACCCCAACTTGGGTTACACTTTGAAATTTTACCATTTCATGTCCTTTACACTTTAACCTTGATTTTATTCCAAAAATCATATTCATTTAATAACACTTTGTGTAACACCTTTCCAACATTTTTATTTCATAAACATATTTCACTTTACGTAAAATCACTATCATTTTACCCATTTGTTTTCAGAATCACCTTTTTACTCCATTTTCACAAGTGTAAATTTCTTACGAACACTATTAAGTTATTCACCTCAACCCCTTAAGTCTTTTAACACCTTAAAACCCTTTTAGCCTTGGAGTAATATTCTTCTTATTTGGAAACACCTTTACCTCTTTGATTCTTTTCAACTTCATAAGTGTTAATCTTTTACTACACTACTAAGTTATACACACTAACCTTCCCATGTTTACCCATTAACACTTATTGAATACCTTTATCAACAATTTCCCAAACCACACATTTCTTTACTTTCTTTATTCAAGAAATCCATTTACACTTTAGACTACTTCTATAAAAGAATGTTATTTCTTTCATTTTACATGTAGTCTTATATTGTATTCTTATCACATTTTTAAACCCTTTTTCACACACTCGGCAAGAATTTCTACTTTTCTTATTTCATGTTTAAACCCAACAAAATCTTCTTTAAACTTATTTATACACTTTATGCCAAAATACTACTAGTTTATGTGCATGAGAAAATGGATTTTAAACCTTATCATCCTATCAAATGGTTTAAACACATGTTTAATTCTAGAAATTCATCATACTTGTAAAAATACATTTTAAAAAAAAATAATTTCTTCAATCTCACAGAATGTCCATTTTTCACAAAATCTTCATTTTTAAAGTTTAACCTCAATCTTTCTAGAAAATAGACCATTTTCATAGAATGTCAACTTTTAACATGTCAAAACCTTGAAATATTTATTCATTCTTTCTTTTTTAACAAAATGACATTTTTCCAACATTTTTATTTCATAAAAATGTTTATTATTTACTACACATCATTTTATCATTTAATCAAATGCACCCTACTCATGTAATCTAACTACAAGACTACAAATATGCAAAATAGAGTCTTAATACTAAGAGTAAAGTTTTCCCACCTCTAATGGCTCTAATGGTGGTAGAAATCTTGATGTAGGAGAAGCAACCCCCACCTCCAAAGGTGGCCTCGAGGGATTACAAATGCAACCTCCAAAAAAATGATCAATCCAAGCTTCCAAGCAAGACCCACTTCAAACTTCCATGAAAACCCATCTTCATCTTCTCCAAAAATCCCCCAATACTCCTCCAAAATTCGTAGCTTTTCTTCTACCATGGTGGAAATGGGTATATATGGTTCAAATATGGTGGAATATACCATAAAAATAGTGTTTTGTGGTTGTAGTATGGTGGAGGAGTAGTGACTCTTGGTGGGGGAGAGGTGGAAGACCACTCATCTCCCTCTCACTTCTTCCATTTTTCCAACACAATAAACCCAAACACCCCCTTATAAAACCTCCAAAGACTCCAAATTCCCGTTTTGCCCAATCTGGGTTGTTCTGGACTCGACATCTCAAAGATCCAATGCCCAAACTCGTGACATCGTACAAGCGCATCTGCAAATTAAAAAACCGACTTATGTCGTTCGAACGACAACCCTGTGTCGTTCAAATGACTTCCCCATTGCCGTTCGAACTGTAGATCGCGTGACCCTTCGCGCGACCTGCTACTGTAAACCAGTAGCACCTCGTTCGAAGCCATGTATCTCGCGACAATCTAACGACGACCCTTGTCGTTCGAACGTGTCGTTTGAAGGACTCCTTTTTCTTCTTCCTTTATTATTCTCCAATTTTACCCATAATTATCATTATCTCCTCCACGTTTATAATCCATATATAATTTAATTCAATTACTGGAGCAGGATATTACAGTGTGGCCTTTTTTGGGGGGTTTATGAAAGACCGGCTATATTGCTAGTGTGCTATGTGCGTAGGTTTAATGGTAAGTATCAAGTGTGTGTGGGTTTATTTACAATAGTGGTTGTTGAATGTATTTTTTAGAGAGCCAAACGTTGTTTTTTTTTAACTTTAAAAATGTACTTGCTATTTTTTGAACAGGCAAATGTGTTTTTTAATATGTTATTTATGCATTTGTACAAATAACAATTGTAAAAGTAACAATTATAAAAATACATCCTATTCATTTATACATTTGTAAAAATAAAATTGTAAAAATATTTTTTGTAAAATTAACATTTGCAGCCTTTTTGTAAAAATAACATTTGCAACCCAAGGTAAAAAAAAAAAATTATTTGTATCCTCTTTGAAAAAAAAAAAACATTTGTATTATTTTTTTAAAAATAACATTTGCAACCCAACTAAAAAAAATATTTGCATCCACTTTGTAAGAAAATAACATTTGCATCTTTTTTGTAAAAATAACATTTACAACCCAAGTAAAAAAAATATTTGCGTCCACTTTGTAAAAAAATAACAATTGCATTATTTTTGTAAACCAAAAAAATATTTGCATCATCTTTATAAAAAATAACATTTGCATCATTTTTGTAAAAATAACATTTGCAACCCATCTAAAAAAAATATTTGTCAAATTCTATGTCTCATTAGATTGTTTTTCAATATTAATATTGGTTTATTATGGAATATTAAATCTGACAAGTCCGTCACGCTTCAGTATAACAAATTCTACAATGCAATGCATATTAAAGGATGGGTTTAAACGTACCTCATTGATCCACATTGTTAATCTTATTTTTTCAAAATTTTCTATATTTATTCCGGAATTTTTTGTGCTCTCTAAATAGCATATCTTTGCGTATCACCCGACACCGCGACCGAGTTGAAAATCGGGTGTCCAATTCTAGTAGCGATACCGATACTGAAACTTTGAACCATGGCCTAACCCGACGGAACCCTAGCCGAAGTCGATACAAAGAGCTTGTTTCCACTTACGGGTCATTTGTTAGGCCTCGAACCCAACAACCCGACAATTCCCAGTAACACCCGCACCTCCATTTATCATAGGCACATAATCCACGGTCAAACCCAACTTCATTTACTAATCAAGCCAGCATACACTCCATCCCCACCCCCAAAACAACCCCAATGGCCAGCCACACCACGGCTGCTCCAAACCCCGTCCCCTGCACCGCATACCAAACAACATGCCTTCATCCTCCCATTTGCCCTCGTGTCCAATTCAGTCGTAGCACAGACAGATCAGTCGCAATGGCATAACTTATTCTAAATGAAGTGTGTTGTGAAGGGAAGGTTGTGCAAAATCATAATTAACGATGGCTCTAGTGTTAATTTGGTCTCTCGAGAGATGGTGGAGCGTCTGGATCTTCATGTCGAGCCTATCTAGAGTTCGTGAAAGATTGGGTGGTTGGGATCCAAGGACAAAGTGCGTCCTACGAGGCAGTGCCAATTACCCTTCACTATTGGTCCGTATTCAGATGAGGTTGTGTGTACGGTTGTTAATATGGACGTGTGCCACCTTTTTTAGGGTCGACCTTGGCAGTTTGATCATGATAGCATGTACGCTGGTGGTGCTAATACTTAATCATTTATCCATCAAAGTCGTGAATTGGCCTTTGACCCCATGCCGCAGCCCAGACTTCCCGATCCGCTTATGTCCCTGCCCTCGAAGCCTTTACTCCTTGTTGATGCCCTAGAGCAGGGGTTGTGTTATGCCCTTGCTATCCCCTTGGGCGCCATACCGACCGATGTTCCAGAAGCGCTTCGCAATGTCTTGGCGTCGTTCTTCGATGCATGTACCCCACCTGATTCCCTTCCACTATTGAGGGACATACAGCATGCAATTGATTTTGTTCTGGGAGCCCAGTTGCCCAACCTCCCCCATTACAGGATGTCACATGCCGAAAACGCTGAGTTACAGCAACAGGTATCAGAATTATGCGACCGTGATCTCGTACAGGCGAATATATCCCCTTGTGTTATGTATGTCCTGTTGACACCAAAGAAGGATGGTAGCTGATGGATGTGTGTAAACAAACGGGTTATGAATAAAATCACAGCCAAGTACCGTTTTTCCCATTCCGAGGTTGGAGGATATGATTGATCAACTTCACGGAGCCATAGTGTTTTACAAGTTGGATTTGAAGAGTGGGTACAATCAGATTCGCATGAGACCTGGGGATGAGTGGAAGACTGCCTTCAAGACGAAGAACGAATTGTATGAGTGGACTGTCATGCCCTTCGCATTGTACAATGCCCCGTCCACATTTATGCGCGTGATGACACAGATCCTCTGTCCCTTCTTAGGTAAATTTGTTGTATTGTGTTTCGATGATATACAGCCAGTCTACAGAGGAGCATATTGACCATGTCAGGTCTTGGAGGTTCTCCAGCGTGAGAGTTTTTATCTCCAGCTGAAGAAGTGCTCATTTATGGCGCCCTAGGTTTCCTTCTTAAGGTATATAGTCTCGGGAGAAGGCTTGCGTGGAGACAACGGAAAGGTTCAGGTTATCTGGGAGTGGCCTAGACCGACCAAGGCGTTCCAGGTTAACAGTTTCCACGGGTTGACCAGTTTTTATTGACGCTTCATTGAGGGGTTCAACTCTGTGAATGCTCTTATTACTGCGATGATGCGTGCAATTGTAACCGAGTTTGCATGGACTAATGCAGCTAAGGCGACATTCAAACTCATCAAGTCCAAGATGACGTCGACTCCCATTCTAGCCCTGCTAGATTTTACCGAGCTGTTTGAGTTGACTTGCGATGCCAGCAAGTTCGGGATTGACGTAGTCCTCAGTCAGAATGGTCGCCCCGTTGCTTACTTTAATCAGAAAGTTGTTGGTTCTGTTATCAACGATTCTGCCAATGATTTAGAGTTTTATGCAGTGGTGCAGGTTGTCAAGCATTGGCAGCCTTATTTGATTCATCGAGAGTTTTGTGGAGCTTGGCTTGAATTTTCGTAGGTACTGTTCATACGCGGCTCACTGTTTATACGCGAGGTATCGTTCATACGCATGGTACTATTCACTTTTACTCCTTTATTTAAGGAGGGTTTCAACTATGGTTCAAAGCACACGGAAAAGAAGAGAGAAAAAAGGGTGAGAGGTTTACGGTTCTAAACTTGATTCCTAAAGTGAGATTTGGGTGTATTTGGGGTTTGGGTTGAGAGTGAGCATAGCTCTCAAAAAATCCTTCCATTGTAATCTATTTTCTCAAATAGAGGAATTGTTGTCTCTCTTGTGGATATAGGCAATGTATTATTGCCAAACCACATTAAATCTCGTGTTCATCTTGTTAATTTGTCCTTGTTTATATTTCCATCAATCTTGCATATATATTTCCTTGTGTTTGGACGGGTGTGGTGTCTTTTGGCACAACAATTGCTATTAGAGCTTTGGTGTACACGGTGTTTGAGAAAAGTCCTAAGTGATGCTTTGGTGTTAAAACCACTCGTGTTTGGAAGTCTTGGTTTTTTTGCTTCATTCAACCATGTACACAAATATAGTTTCACATTGGAAGATAGATTGTTTTGATGAAAGTGGTAGTTTCACTCTATGGCAAGGTAGAGTGAAGGATCTCCTTGTTCAATAAGGATTAGCGAGAGCGTTGAAGGGTAAGAATGGGAAGCCGGAGAAGATGACAAATGATGATTGGAAAGATATAAAGTCAAGGTGTTTGAGTACTATCCGACTCTCTATCGGTGATAATATTATCAGCAATGTTAATAATGAGGACATAGCACCAAAGTTGTGGGAAAAGCTAGAGAACCTCCATTTAGCGAAAAGTCTCACAACAAAGCTCAATCTCAAACTGGAGCTTTACCAGTTGAATATGGAGGAGGGTGGGAATCTCATGGATCACATGAATGTAATTCATGGGATTGTGGATCAACTAAAAAAGGTTGATGTAAAAGTAGAGGAAAAACATCGGGCCTTGTTGCTTCTTACCTCTCTTCCGGATTCGTATGAGAACATTATCACCACCATTTTGTATGGTAAAGATACGGTTAAAATGGATGAGGTGGAGTCGACCTGATTGTCCTATGGGAAGAGGAAGTTTTCGGGGGATGAGAGTTCCTGCTCGGGCTCGTATGCTCAGGGTGAGAATCGGGGAAGGAATACCAACCAGGGATCTAGTGAAGATAGTAGTAGGTTTAGATCAAGGGGTGGTGGAAAAGGCTGACAATGTTAAAAATGCAAGGATTATGGTCACATTAAACGGGATTGTCCTTTGAAGAAGGATGGAGGTGGCTCCGAGACTGCAATGGTGACATGCAGAGGATGAAAATTTTAGAAAGTCTCTCACACTTCCCAGAGGTAAATCTCTTTCTCAAAGTGAAAAATATTGAATTCGGGTCTTCGAATCACATTTGTTCCAAGAGAGAGTACTTTGAGACGTTCCAAGATAAGAAGAAAGGGTTCTTGACTTTGCCTAAGGGGAAGAAATGTGTCGTGGAAGGGGTGGGAATAGTGAAAATCAAAATGTTCGATGGAATGGAGCGTACTTGGGGGGGGCACCTATGCCCCAAAGTTGCGAACAAACTTGATATCCATTAGCCAATTGGATTCCAAGTGATGTCGTGTGTCGGTAGTAGGTAAAGTCTTAAAATCACACGTGGTTGTATGGTCCTAGCAGAGGGAGAAAAGAGAGGAGGTTTGTATCGCCTGAAACAAATTTCGAGGAAAATGGGGAAGCGGTGTGCACAAGTTATCGGGTGCTCGAGGCATGTCTCGTTTGTGGATAGAACAGAGACATTGGTTGCAAGTTTTCCGGCGGCAGACGATGGTGGGAGGAAAATTCCTTCTAAGGGAGAGGATGGCTCGGGGTCCTTCTCCAAGGTCAACGAATGATTTTGACTCAGAGTAGTTACACACATGTATTGGCCGTTAATGAATCAAGGATCATAAGGACCTCAGAGTAGTTACACACATGTATTGGCCGTTAATGAATCAAGGATCATAAGGACCGTATTTGATTCAAGGTGTGTGCAACTAGTACGATGAAGGTCAATGGGTGATTGTTTGTGTCTAAGCAAATGGTGGTTCTTTTGATGGCATGGCAAACGGGAAGATTCGGATGGGAGGAATTCTCATCGGATGGACTCTCAATCGTGGTTTGTGGTATTTCTTGCCAAGGTGGAGATTTGTGGAGCTTGGCTTGAATTTTCGCGGGTACTGTTCATATCTAGTTACTGTTCATACGCGGGGGGTACTGTTCATACGCGGTTTACTATTCACTTTTACTTGTTATTTAAGAAGTGTTTCAGCCATGGTTCAAAGCACACAAAAAAGAAGAGAGAAAAAAAGAGTGAGAGGTTTAGGTTCTAAACTCGATTCCTAAAGTGAGATGTATGTGTATTTGGGGTTTGGATTAAGAGTGAGTATAGCTCTCGAATAATCTTTCCATTGTAATCTATTTTCTCCAATAGTGGAATTATTCTCTCTTGTGGATGTAGGCAAGGTATTATTGCCGAACCACGTTCAATCTCTTGTGTTCATCTTGTTATTGTGCTTGTTTATATTTCCATCAATTTTGCATATATATTTCCTTGTGTTTGGTTGGGTGTGATGCCTTTTGGCACAACGTTTGTCATCAAATCGGATCACGATACCCTCCGTTTTATGAACTCACTAAAGCAGATCAGCGATCGACACGCCAAGTGGACTAATTTCTTGCAGCAGTTTACCTTCCACTTACAGTACAAATCATGTAGGAAAAATCTGATTGCAGATGCCTTGAGTCGAAGATCACATACCTCCGTCACCATACAGGGATTAGTCTTCGATTTTCTTAAATTCGTAATTTGTATGCGGCACACACTTTTTTGGCACCTATTCTAGAGGCATGTAGACGTCAGCATGGCATTCAAGGTGGTTACTTGCAAGCACCGCGTTGTGCACTCCTGCTTCTTCCCTAAAGGAGAGGATCATCATTGAACTCCATGGTGGGGGCCTAGCTGACCACTCAGGTGTCACTCATACGTTAGTTATTTTGCGTGAGCGTTTTTATTCGCCTACCATGGCGGGAGGTTAACAACTATGTTCAGCGTTGGTATACTTGTCAGGTGACAACGGGTCAGCATACTAATGCCGGTTTGTATACACCCCTACCCATCCATGATCGACCGTGGCTACATTTTTCTACTGATTTTGCTGTTAGGTTACCCAAGACAGCTAAGGGGAATAATTTTGTGTTTATGTTAGTTAACAGATTTTCTAAGATGGCCCATTTTATTCTGTTCTCGCGAACTTCAGATGCTTCACAAGTTGCCACACTCTAGCTAGATTGACCGTTTACACGGGTACTGAGGAGTATTATGTCTAACAGAAATGTTCGTTTTATAGGACACTTTAAGCAAACTCTTTGGAAATTATTGTGATGCACACTTCGATTTTTCACATCCTTCCGCCCTCAAACTGATGGTCAAACCGAGGTGGTCAATCAAAGTTTGGGTGATCTTTTACGGTGCTTAGATGGTGAGTCACCCTAGACTTGGAAGGTAATTCTTACTCGGGCGGAATTTTCTTTCAACAATTCTGCCAATCACTCTACTGGTCTTTCCCCTTTTCAGATTATACTTGGGTTTTCTCCTCCTTTATTGTCCATAGACCTTACTATAACAATGAGACCGAAAGTTGTTGATTTTGCTGCAATGATGTTATCTATTAATGACGACGTGCGGACACGTTTACAGCATATGTATGCTTCCTACTAGAAGCAAGCGGATTCATCTCGTCGGTCCTTGTTTTTCTACCTGAAGATCTTGTTATGGTGTATCTTCGGCGCAAGTGGCGGGAAGGGCAAGGCCACCAAATTACAGATGCGTCCATTTAATCCTTTCCATGTTCTTCGTCGTTGTGGCAATAATGCATATGAGCTAGCCCTGCTCAAGAGTTTCAAGCCATATCCCACATTTAATGTAGCGGCTTTGACTCCGTTTCGAGGTTCACATGTTCACCCAATTCCTCTCTTTGTGGATATGACGCAGCCAGTTCATTCGCATGTTGATCGTGATGAGGGTATTTTGGACTCGGAGATGACTACGACACCTATGGGTCCCCTTGTGCGTTATCTGATTCGTTGGTTGGGACGCCCTAAGATTGATGACTCGTAGATTACTGAGGCTATGAGAATATGGCTATGCTTCGAGGAAAGGAAGTGACGTAGGAGCATATACGCCCCGAGTGGGGCGGGTTTTCACGAGTTATTCATTTGTTGAATTCATTTATTTTGTTTAGGATTATTTTAGTCTTTTGGGTCCTTGTGCTTATAAAAGGTCCCTAGTTGTTTAGTTCTCATTATTATCATTACATTTTAATGAGAGTTTAAAGAGAGAATCAATGGAGATTTATTATTTCATTATTCTGTTCATGTTTGTGTAATTAGTTTGTGCGTCTTCCGCTGCGTTTACATCACTATACATAACAAATGGTGGAATTTTCTAAAGGGCATATTTTGGGAAGTAACTTCATTCATGTGATGTCGGGGGTCACATTACAAAAGGATGTCTCCCTCAATAACAGCATATGACCAAGAACCTTCGTATTACAAAAGTACTAAATTAACGCTCAAAATTCTAATACTTGCTTCTAAATGATTGCAAAGGAAAAATAACATGAAATGGCAAAAGAAATGCAAAAAATTCACAATATGCCCCCGAGTCAGATTCACATCAAATTCATTCGTCCTTGTTTTGATTACTACCTTTGGGTGCTATTTTTCCACAAATGAATCGTCACACTTACACTTGCACACTAACGAAATAACAAGAAGGAAGATGGCCCACATGCCATTTTGATGTAACCGCAGCGAAAACACATGAATTCACAAAATCATAAAGAACCAAAATCAATTCTCAAAAATATTCAATGGATGAAAGTGACAACATGAATTCCAATCTATAGCCAAATACTAGAGTCCTAATGGAATTGAAATGCTAAAACATAATAAGGAACAAAATGAAACATCTAAGAGGAAGAGAGAAAACTCAATCTCTCAAAACAGCCGAAGACATTTCATTTATTTCCTTATTATCTTTTAGCAATTCAATTCCATTAGGACTCTAGTATTTATCTATAAATAAGGACTCATTTGATCACTTTTATTATTCATTCAAAACTATTGTGAATTGAGTTTATTTGTTTGTGAATTGGTTGCACTCGGACAATATGATACAGCATCGCAAATCCACAAAATTTTATTCCGTTTTACCTTAAAAAAAATAATATGATATTTGTGTTTCGTAGCAATAATTAATCAAATATGGCGTTAAAATTGACATAGAAGAAATGATGCAATTAAATTGTCGATGAAATTTGACTTACATGTGGCATACACTTGGATCTCCGTAAGCAAGTGAGATTTTGGTGTACAAGCAGAAGCAAGAGGTTTAGTTGGTGGACAATCAAATCAATTCCTCTTATGATGTAACCTCATCTGCATTTTCATCACTCGTCTTCGTGGGCCGTTGATGCTTTGTAAACTTGAGACTCGAGTAGGGCGATCCAACGAGGTCTGAGAAATTTGAAAAATATTTACCCAATATTTGGAAACCAAACTTAAAAACACTCTATTAATTTATTGGAAAATTGCAAAATTAACTCTTAAGTTTAAAGTACCCCATGTGTTTAAATATTGCTATGTTAACCTTGAATTTTATATATTAATGCAATATTGTCCAACCATTTTCTTTGCGTTAAAAAATTAACGAAAATTAGTAGAAATCCATCCGTACAACCAATGTGTCATCCTACACAGGGACGGAGCCATGTTGGGCCTAGTGGGGGCTGAAGCCTCCACGACTTTTCTAAAAAAAAAATTACACATATAAGGGTTTTGAAAAATATAGGTGCAAAAACACTTCTTCATATCGTCAAGAAATTGGGGGTTAGTTTCGGTGAAGTTTTCAAGTGTTACACTTACAACCACAACTTAATGGAGACTCGATTTTGTTTCTCTCACTCCATTAATCTTGATGTTAAATTTGGGGTTCATATTAGGGTAAATGGTTAATATTTGTCAGAATTATTTTACTATTATGGTTGGTTTAATATTTAGGGTCAATTTTATGATTAATTTTAGAGATATTGTTAATTTGAATTTGATTTCAATTTGAAATTGATGAAATTATTTCTTTTTGTTAAAAGAGTTAACTTATGGAGAAGTTTTTTTTTTTAAAAGGTATGTTTTGTTTCCATTATATTAAATAAATATAAGTAATATTTTGATGAATACTAAAATAATTTTTAAAAAAATCGACTCGGGGGTTCCCGCCCCCGAATATTACCATTAAATTAACTCCCCCTGTAAATTCTGGCTCCTCCCTTGACCCCACATGTAAGTAGTTTTTCAAGTAGCCACCACACCACAATGGTTATATTGTAATAAATATAACATTTAATTTGTAAGTGTTCGTAACACTTACAAAATTAATAACAGTTTCGGACACTTACAAAATTTACAACTGTTCAAAAACGTTGTTATATTTGTGGTTTTATTATACCACAAACCTAAAAGTGTAATATCTATACTAATCCCAAAAATGGCTTAAACACAATGTGTTGGGTTGGAAGCTTATACCATTAAATACCAACACGGTTTCACAACAGCCATTACTAATGACCATATTCATTTAACAAAAGCCTCACCCAAATATTCCCACAACCCATACATTCCTTCTCTCTACTGCGTCCACTCGCCTCGCTTTCCCCCTCTCCATGAAATCCATTTACCCGGTTATGTCGGACGCTTATACCATTAAATACCCAAATAATTTCACAACAAACATTACTAATGACCCTCCTCATTTAACAAAACACTCACCCAAATATTCCCCCAACTCATACACTCCTTTTTTTGTACTTTGTCCACTCGTCCCTCTTTCCCCTTCTCCACGAAATCCATTTGTTTGGTTGTTGCTACAGCTAACTGATTTCTGGTGAACCCTTCATCAATGGATCATCCAATGTCGAAATTATTGAAACATGTCTCCCACTCCCGCAACGCCTATAAGAAACCTCATGTCAATGTTATCCCCTCTACATATGTGGCCATTCCTCCTCGGCTTTTCGAGTTTTTTCCTTTTCTCCTTCTCTATCTCGAGGGTCGACGCTCGCGCGCAGTGTGGAGAGAGAGAGAGAAAGAAAGAGAGAGAGAGAAGTCTCGCACCCTTTCTAAGAATGCTTCGGGCGTCGTCGATGTGGATGATGTAAAGAGATAGAATCGCCATCCTATTTTGCACAAAACGGGCAATAGAACATGTTTCCACCTCAAGAGAATGGTATCAAAGACAAACTGATGCTTACGAAACCAATTAGATCAGAGGTTCATGGGCTAAGTTGTGGAATGAAAAGGTGTTAGGTACCCATCCTGCGCCTTTCAATCTCCCATGGGACTGTGTTACTATTTTTCTTAATTTCTCAGTGAAGTGTATGTGCGTCTATATATAAGTGGAGATCAAAATCGCTCGACCCGTATCATAGAAAAGAAGGAGTAAGGTCATCCATAGGAATGTTCCCAAAAGAATAATTAAAAATATGATGTGTGCGCTTATCAAGATATTGATCATTATAATGAAACGATAATATGTGTTAGATAACACGCAAATATAAATCATATGTACGCTATATATGAATAATGTAGGGATAAAATAGAAAAAAAGAGGAAAACGAAAAAATAGGACTCGAGTCTCAAATTCTAATTCGAGATGCCTACGTAGCCTATAAAGGCATCAAAGCCCACATAGTTCGCATGCGATACGAGGATGGGGTTTATCCCATAAGTTAAAACGGTGATTTTATTATATATGTGTGTAAGAAAAAGGTGCTTTTAGTTTTGAGAGAATGTGTTGACAAATCCTGTTGGAATTTATAGGTGTAACCCTTTTTTCTTGTTTTAGATTTTTTATAGAAAATATATTATGTAAAATATTACTAGTTAAGGATTGGAGATTAATATGTGTATGATCTAAAGTAAAAGCTAAATTAAGAACTTATATAATGAATGCAAAAATAAAGAAATTTAAAAAGAGGAAAGAATGTTTGGACCTTATTTGGAGGCTTGGAGATTGATCTTGATTGATGATAAGCTTCCTTGAAATTGAATGAAGAATGTACAAGGTTTTTGCTAAATTGGGTATGAAAGTGATGGAAAATAAAGGTGGAGAAAGTTTTTAAACAAGGAAGCCTCACGGACTTAAGAAGAATGTTGTTGAGATCACTGAAGTTAATGTGTTTTAAGGTGCCTTGGAAGGTGAGCTCATGCTCTCCTTATATAGTGTCAAAAAACTGTCGATAGATATTGTCCTTGCCCTACCTATCGGCAGCTAACCCTAGACACACTGCTGATAGGCAGGGAAATGAACTTGTCAATTAGCAGTCTCGTGCAAATTTTCTAGAAAAATGATCGTAAAACGCAATTCGTAAGTCCAAATCGCGCACGACATATAACGTTAGAAAGATTATTTAGAGACTTTGAGAATTCTTTGGCCTTCTCTCGGGTTCGGGAGTTGACTTAGGGTCAAACAGGGCTTGGAAGCGCACGTCGGTCCTTTGGACAAGAGATCGTCGGACGATGATGGATCGTTTGTCCAAACTGTAAGTTCTAATCGTGCATGGGGCGGACCGTTAGAAAGGTTATGCGAGGAACCTATATTTTCTAAAGAGCTTCACTCGATTTAGAGAGTTAACTTTGGTCAAATGGGGCCCGGAAGTGCCCGATGATGTTTCGGAGTAAAACGGGTCGTTCATCCGTATCGTAAGACTGATTTGCGCATGGGGTGGATCGTTGGAAAGTAAATTTAAAGATTCATTCAGTCTCATTCGAGCTAAATAGTTGACTTTGTCCAAACGGAGCTTGGGAGCTCCCAGTGGCCTCTGGATCAGTTTTCGAGGGAAAACGGATCGTTCGTCTGAATGGTTATGTCGTTTCATGCACGCAGTGGACCGTTGGAAAGGGGTTTCAAAGACCTTTGAATATTCATTGAGCTTTTGCTCTGACGATGAAGTTAGTCAGAGTCAAACGGGGTCCATGAGCGCCCGGTGGCCTCTAAATCAGTTTTCGATAATAAAATGGTTTGTTCATCATAACCGTTATGTCGATTCACATACGGGGTGGACCATTAGATAGGGGATTCAGAACCCTTCGAAAGATTCATTGAGCTTTCGCTTTGACGATGGAGTTAATCGGAGTCAAACAGGGCGGGAGTGCCTGATGGCCTCTAGATCGGTACTAAAGTATGACCTAGGTTTTATGGTGAACGGGGAGGTACTAGGGACCTAAGTATAGACTTGCAGAGGTCCTATAATATGGAGTCTACAGAGATCCTTGACGGGTGAGCTTGGAACAACTGAAAGTCATCGAATAGACACCACGTGATGTTTTGGAAAGAGGTCAATTATGTGGACCAAAGGGATGAGGATGACCATTTTAGAGGGTCGAGGTCGATTCTGAGTACCTAAGGTAATGCTTGGGATGGTCTATTCTATGGGTCGAGGTCAATTTTGAGGACCTAAGGTAATAATTGGGATGGTCGATTCTGCGGGCCGAGGTCAATTTTGAGGACCTA
Organism: Sambucus nigra; assembly: GCA_949130495.1. Lineage (NCBI taxonomy): Eukaryota > Viridiplantae > Streptophyta > Magnoliopsida > Dipsacales > Adoxaceae > Sambucus > Sambucus nigra. The sequence goes on along the minus strand of OX422207.1, from coordinate 298,364,811 downwards.
AGGTAATGCTTGGGATAGTCGATTATATGGGCCAAGGTTAATTTTAAGGACCTAAAGTTATGACGACCAATTATACAGGTTGAGGTCAATTCTGAGGACCTAAAGATTTGGCGACCAATTATGCGGGTTGAGGTTAATTTTTAGGACCTAAAGTTGGGGATGACCAATTCTGCAGGTCGAGGTCAATTCTGAGAACCTAAAGTAGAAGCGACCAATTATGTTAGTCGAGGTCAATTATGAGGACCTAAAGTAGAGGTGATCAATTTTGTGGGTCGAGGTTAATTTTGCGGACCTAAAGTTGATGTGAATAATTATATGAATCAAGGTCAATTCTACGGACCTAAAGTTGTGGCGACCAATTCTGCGGGTCAATATCAATTATGAGGACCTAAAGTAGATGCGACCAATTCTGCAGGTCGAGGTCAATTATAAGGACCTAAAGTTATGGAGACCAATTATGCGACTCGAGATCAATTTTGTGGACCTAAAGTAGAGGCGACCAATTCTATGGGTCGAGATCAATTCCGAGGACCTAAATTATAGGCAACCAATTCTGGTAGAGGCCACCAATTCTGTGGGCCGAGGTCAATCCTATGGACCAAAAGTAAAGGCGGCCAATTTTGCAAATTGAGGTCAATTCTAAGGACTTAAAGTTAAGGTGACTAATTCTGCGGGTCGAGGTTAATTCTGCAGACCTAAAGTTGTGGTGATCAATTATGCAGTTCAAGGTCAATTCTAAGGACCTAAAGTTGGGGTGACCAATTCTACGGGTTGAGGTCAATTCTACGAACCTAAAGTTATGGAAACCAATTATGCGGGTCGAGGTTAATTCTGTGAACCTAAGTTAGGGGCGACTACTTCTGCAGGTCGATGTCAATTCTGTAGACCTAAGGTAGGGGTGACCAATTCTGCGGGTCGAGGTCAATTCTGAGGAACTAAAGTTGTGCTGTCTGGGGAGTCTTTAATTTACCTTTTTTGAGACTTTACTGGGGAAGGACATCTGGTTGGGGATTATGTCTTTTTTAGAAGAGATAGCTTTGCTAGAGAAGTTGAAATTCTTATGGTGGATGGGTCAGGATAAAGTTTAGTCTAGAAATTTCGTTGGGGAAATAATAAATGATTTGAGGTTTTGGGATTTCATTGGGAATGTGTTTCTCTAAGACACTGTCAGGGAGAGATATCCGACTGGCTTCCACTGGGAGGTTAGATTGGGAAGTTTCGTTGGGGAAATAGTTGATGACTTTTGGGGATTTCGCTAGGAAATTGTAGAGGACTTCGGGGATGCGGACGCGCCATTTTAGGGTTTAAATTAGGGATAAAAATGTAATTTTAATCCAGCGGGGGATTTATGGAGTTTGAAAAATGGTTTTCTTGGTGAAGGAATTTTCCAATATTTATTTGGTAATTTTATAAATGCTTCGGATAATTTTTGGAATTTTCTGGCATTTTTTAGGATTTTTTGTACAAAATTTTTAAGGGGTTGCCGACCAACATATTGCAAGGGTTGTCATTTGGAAATGGCATGGTCTTCTGGGCGGCCTTGGGAAGGGGAAGAGGCAGTTTTCGATCAGTATGGGGTTCAACAGCTGTTGGGAATTGATTGGGAGGGTTTGCAAATAGAGGTGGATTATATGCTGAGGGTGACGCCGGAGGTGGGGCAGGCGGCGCTGGGTATGATTGTTGTAGGTGACCTTTTACCCTTGGGGTGGATCTTCGGGATTTTCTTACAGATTCCTCGCTGACTATGAGAGCTTGGCGTTTGACCATATTAGATGCTTGATGTGGCGGCATTGCACCTGAAAAAGAGACTCAAAAAAGGAAAAAGATATGCATATTTTATGTGATTATCTTGATTTAGTGGCTCACTCTACATGCACTTTAATTTGCTGTTGAAATTATAAAAATAATAGGATGTATTTTTAGAAAATAGATTATATAATTTGATGAAAAATAATAGGTAAAAATGGATAAGTTTAAAGGAAACCACCCGGAGGTTTTAAAATAAGGATTTATTTTTTTAGATTTTTTATTTTGACAAAAAAGAAAAGATAGAATTTTCTAAAATAATGGGGATGTCGATCGATATACCCCTATCGGTAGGTGAGTCCAGTCGAATCACCCTATGGCCTTGATTGCACTTTCTTGCAGCCCAAAGTACTTGGTAGGGTAGGTTTTATATTAGGCCCTTTGGGTTTCTTGTCTTTATCCAAGGTATTTGGGTATAAAAGTGGGGTAAGGTGCTGTGGTTTTTCACCCATTCCCATTTTCTCTTCTTTATTATTTCTTTCCTTATGTATTATTATTTCTTAAAATGGCCATTCCCATGAGTGCATATTTGCTTCATATCTCGAGAACTGGGAAGCTATGTGTCTGTACAATATAGATTATGACACTTTTAATTTGCGTCGGGTCTCTTTGTGGTACAATCGACCCATCAACTGGAACATGTTGACAACGGTGGAACAATTTAGGTATCCCGAGGATCATGTTTTCAGCTGTGTTGGGGGTTAATCCCAGTATGACGCTGGCCATGCCTGAATTCTCTCGATCTCCTTGGGAGCTATTAGTAGGATTTTTCAACATCACTCCTTTAGCGGCTCGACCATTAGTCACCGGGGGAATGATTTATCTCCCAGTTGTCCTATATTCTGTGCGTCTGCAGTATTTTAACGATGCGGTCTATACCAAAGCTATTGTCCTAGGCTTAACTTCGAGGCTACTGCTAGTGATCGAGGACGTGATGGTGGACCCTCAATTGGCTACCATTACAGTGTGGATGTTATATTGTCTCAATCCTACAATGTTGATATTGGCAAAGACCCTAAACGGTCTAGATGCTTAGCGGGAAGGCCACTTCAATTTTTTGAAAGGAAGCCTGATTATGTTGTTCATGTGGCTGGCTGAGAGATTTAGTTTAGCGATCCCACTTGAATATCCCTTGGCAGCTGTGCCGAATTTTTCCACTCTTTATTTCACCAGCTTTAGCCCATCCATAGAGAACTGGGTAAACTGGTTCGTGGAGCACATAGCTCGATGTATGCACTGGTCGGTGCCATGGTGGGGGGAATTGCAGCCTGCATCAAGTCAAATGCGAGCAAATTATGCCTTCCCATACCCTAAATTTCTTTTCTGTAGAGGATTTGACTAAAGACTTGTGTATGCGGTTAGGTTCTATATGGGAGAATTTTCAGTCGTCAACTCTTCCTTCTCAATATGTTGGTAAGGTTTGGCGTGTTTCTGGGGATTATATGAAAGGGTTGTGGAATGGGGTAGTGGCTAAGATCTTGGTAGAGGATACTGAACAGAGATGGTTCGTCATATTTGACACTATGGAGGGGGTATAGTAATTTTCTCTAGGCTGGTCCGGTCTTATTTCTCCATGGAACGCCTTCGACATATCAATCAGTAAGGGGAAGTTCGGGGCCTCAAGGAGCAGATGATGACGGGGTCGGGCCTTTTGGTAGCTGCAGATAGGGTCTTTGTGAAGCTGGTGTTTATTTGTGAAGCTTTTGTAATGGAGATGTGTTTGGTTGTTTTTTGGTTTGTTTTTAGTTTTGGAGAATAAATTTGGGAAGGTTTGGTTAGTTTGTTCGTAGGGTAGTTTGGTTGGCGGAGGGGGTATTTGTTTGACTGCCTACATTGATATTTCATGTAATTGTTTCGAATTCTCCCATTATGGAATAAAAAAGGATTTTAATTATATTGTTGCGCCTCTTGATGATTTTTACATTTGAATTATCTATACTAATCGCTGAGGCGTACATAAGCTTTTTGTCATGTAAATGATAAAATGAACTGTCGTTCTCGGAGGAAGAAAAGAATAACATTTTATGAAAAATAAGGGGACCGTGCCATGTAAAGCGTATGAGCTGCCTATGTACCTCTGGGTGTTTTTGAAAATTTTATAGGTTTCATTTTGAAAGTAAAAAGTTTTTAGAGGATCAGGCCCTACGTTGTTTTGAGTATGGGGAAATGAAGAATTATTTTTTTTAAGAATAAAAGGGAGATGAAAGAAGTCGTAATACGCTGAGATTTCGGACTAAGGGTTCAATTTCTTGAGACAGCTCAGGTTGACTGGACGCTCCATCTCTTCTCCGTCAAGGACAGTGAGCATAACGGCGCCACCGTACATGATCTTCTCCACAATGTAGGAACCACTCCAATTTGGCTTGAACTTCCCTCTAGGGTCCCAGACGGGTTCTATATATTCTTTGAGGGCTAAGTCCCCTTTTCGGATACCACGGTCCTTGACTTTTTAGTTGAATGATCGCGCTATTTAACGATGGTGCCCCTGTATATGATATAGAGCCTTTATCCTCCTTTCATCTAAGAGCGGTAACTCATCGAAACGACTCTGATCCCAGTCTTCCTTGTTGACTTTGCTCTCAAGCAAGATGCATAATGAAGGTATTTCCAATTTAACGAGTAGGACTACTTCCATGCCGTATATCTTAGAGTAAGGGGTAGCCCCAGTAGATACCCGGACTGAAGTAGGGTAGCCCCAAAGGGCGTAAGGGATCTGAACGGCCCAATCTCGATAACTTTTGATCATCTTGTTGATGATTGCTTTAAGGTTCTTATTGGAGGCTTCAATTGCATCATTAGTTTGTTATCAATAAGGAAAAGATTTGTGTCTCCAAATCCATTATCATCGACCAATTCGATGACTTCTGCCTCAAAATATAACCCGTTATCTGATACTAGCTTGTATGGAACCCCATATCGACAGATGATGTTCTTTTGGACGAACTTGGCTACTTGTTTAGCATTCAACACTGGGTATGACTCGGCTTTGACCCATTTGGTGAAGTAATCGATGGCAACCAGGAAGAACTCGTGCCCATTGGAGGCTTTAGGTGTAACGTTTCCTATGATATAGATGCCCTATGTGGAGAACACCCAGGGAGAAGTCATGTTATATAATTCTCACAAAGGCAAGTGCAAGAGATTGGAAAATTATTGGCATTTAAGGCATCTTCGAACATAGGTGGTGTAATTTTAAACCATGGTGGTCCAATAGTAACCCTACCGAATAATCTTTTTAGCAAGTATATGACCATTCATGTGGGGTTCGCATTCTCCGATGTGGATTTCCTGCATCATTTCTTCAATGTCAGCCCCTACGATGCAGTGCAAATGGGTTACATCGAAGTTTTTCTTAAACAGTATTTTATCGCAGATAATGTACTAGGCAACCAATTTGTGGAGGGTCGCTCGTTCTTTTTATTGGCATCTTGGGGGTACCTATCGTGATTGAGGAGGGGCCAAATATTATAATACTAACACTCTGACATATTGGAATACTCTTCTGGGAGGAGCTCAATGTGGTAGCAATGGGTTGGTTTAGCTTATTTTTGGACAATGAAAGGAGCCATGGTTATTCCCTCAGGCATGTTGACCATGAAGGTGAGAGTATCAAGAGCATCGACTAAGCTGTTCCTTACTCGGGGTAAGTAGTGGAAGGTAATATCTCAGAACTGGGAGGCCAGCTCTTCTAGGTGGGTATGGAAGGGTAAGAGTTTTTCATCTTTGACTTTCTATTTTCTAAGGACCTAATCGATGATGAGGACAGAATCCCCATGGACATATAGGCATTAAATACCTTTCTTGATAGCGAATTTGAGGCCTACGGTGCAAGCCTCATATTCAGTTATATTATTGGTTCAGGGAAAATCCAACTTTATGGCAATGGAAGTGTGAGAGTCATCAGGGGTGATCAGGAGTATCCCAATGCCATATCCATTTTTGTTGGTAGATCTGTTAAAGAACATTTTCCACCGGAGGTCTTCCTAAGAGGTGCAAAGGATATCTTCATTCGGGAATTCAGATATCCAAACGTCGTCTTCTTTTATGGGGTAATCATCAAGGTAGTCAGAGATATCTCTTCCTTTTATGACTTTCTGCATGATATATATAATATCGAATCCGGCTAGCAGCATTAACGATCGAGCCATTTGGCTTGACAGGACGGGTTTTTCGAGTAAGTATTTGATAGGATCCATTCAGGACATAAGTTTGATAGGAAAAGCGAGTATATAGTGCCGTAATTTCTGAGTGACCTAGATAAGGGCGACACACACTTTCTCAAAAGCGGTGTAGTTAACTTCGTACTTGACCAATTTATGGCTAGAATAGTAGATGTCTCTTTCTTTTATGATTATTCAAGGTATTGAGCTAATAAAGTCCCAGTTGCAGTGTCTGTTACGGGGTCTGTTACGGTGTCTGTCCCAGTTACGATGGCATGAGTACCGAAAGTCGGGTAAGGTATAACTTTATTCGATCAAAGGCTTCCTGAAAAGGCTCATTCCAGAATTTGATGAAATCCTTTTGGAGGAGTTTGAAGATGGGTTCACAAATAGAAGTCAACTGGCTGATGAACCGACTGATATACTGAAATTTTTCCAAGAATCCCCGAACTTCTTTCTCCATTAGGGGTGGTGAAATTTTGAGTATGGATTTCAGTTTGGCAGGTTTTGCTTCAATTCCCTTCTCATTAACCATGAATCCCAAAAGCTTTCCTTTGGTGACACAAAAACTTATTTTTGCGGGTTAAGTCGCATCCGGTATCGTTGTAGTCGTTTAAAGAACTTTTGGAGGGAGGTAACATGACCTTTTCGAGTCTTAAACTTAATGATCATATCATCCATGTATACCTCGACCTATTTGTGTATCAGATCATGAAAGATGGTTGTGACATCCCTTTGGTAGGTAGCCCCTGCATGTTTTAGACTGAATGACATAACTATGTAATAAAAGGCTCCTCAAGGAGTGATGACTGCAATTTTTTTCTTGATGATCCGGGTGTATCTTGATCTGATTATATTCGGCAAACCCGTCAACAAATAACTTGAGAGCATGATTGTCCGTGTTTTCAATAATCGTGTCGATATTGCGTAGTGGGTAATCATATTTTGGAGATGCCTTGTTTAAATTCTGGTAGTCAACACACATGCGTACGTTTCCTCCTAATTTTGGCATGGGTACAATGTTAGCTAGCCATATGGGATATTTGGCCACCCGGATGAAGCCTACATTCAACTGTTTGATTACCTCTTATTTAACCTTGAGTTACCATTCAGTGACAAGCTTTGTAGTTTTTGTTTGATCGTTTTACATTTCGAGAGAGTTGGAACCCTGTACTTAGTTATCTTAAGATCAATATCGGGCATGTCATCGTAGGACCATACGAAGACGTCTAAGAATTCTTTCAATAGTTCTTCAATTTGTGCGCGCTCATGCTCGTCATGGGTGGACCTCATCCTTATATCGCGTTATTGGCTACTAGAATCGAGATTGATAATAACAGTTTCATCTTCGTTAATTTGAACGCGATTATATTGTTTGTTAATAACCTTATTAAGATCAGTTAAGAATTGTTCATTTCCAAAATGTAATACCCTGTGATTTTTGGGCTGATAATTTAATTTTTTTTGGAGAAATAATATTTATTTAAATTGTAGAATTTTAAATTTGGCAATTGAGGTTAAAATTTGAGGATGTTGGAAAGTATTTCGAATGATGATTCTGAGTGTGCGATTGATCCCGGATGGATCGAGATAGTCGAAATGACAGTATTTGGGTTTTATTTGCGTTCCCAAATATTTTAAGTTCGCTTGACTCGAATTAAAGTAACCGAGTCATTTAAAGTGTGTATCATTTAAAGTTGGGTAATTGGGATATGAGGCTTAAGTAGGGCTCGTGAGAAGCTAATCTCATTTGTGAGAAAGAGAAAGCCCTAGAGAGAGAAGAGGAAAGGAAGAAGAGAAAGAGAAGAAAAACTTGGGAATTCCGGCTATTACGCAATTTCGAGGGAGATTCAGACTCTAAAACTTTGAGGCAAATGGTTAAAATTTCTAAATAATTTATGTGTGTCATTTATGTCATAATTTGTGGATAAATTTATGGATTTTGGGTTGTAAATGTAAAAACCTAGATTTTGGGTAAATCTTGCATTTGAGGTGTTTATATATGGATTTGAGATTGTAAATTGTGGGGTTAAGTTATTTGATGAGTTTTAATATTAGAAACATGATTTGGTTGAAGATTTGTGGTTAGAAGTTGTTATTTTGGGTTTTTGGAAAGTTGGATTTCATCATAAAAGAATGGTTGGCCGAGATATCTGGTATGGACGGTCGACCGCGGCCAGGGGGCTGGTCGACCGCACCTCGGAGAAAAAGCATATTACCTTCTTCTTAAGGTAAAATTGAAAACCGCGATCGATCAGAGGTTAGGGGCCGGTCGATCGGTCCTCTGTTTTTGGTCCAAGTTTGGGATTTCAATTGTAACCTCTTTGTTTTGGGTCTAAAATTTATGGACCTTCTTAGTTATTGTATTATAGAGGGTTAGGTGATTATATCAGGGGGTTGATGACCTTAGGATATGAGGAGATGTTTGGGGTTTATTTTAGAATAGAATTGAGTGTGTAGTGCCTCTCTCATTAAAGAACTGAGATCAAAACTTGTAGATAATTAGATGATATGTTGGGGTCATATTGAGTTATTGCGAGAGAGTACGAGTTCGAGTTATCGAATCGATTTAGTGGGGAATCCTCTTAGTATCGAGGTTTTCATTTGGGGATAATTGTTGTTGATCGGTGTGCTTTCGGATATAGATGGTATCCTTAATGTTAATTGAATTGGGAGACTATTCATAGAAATAATTGTGATGGATGAGTAAGTTTCAAGTGGGGGTCGTAGTATGAAATAAAATAGGAAGGTATGTGTGTTAGCAACGGTTCGTATAACGAGAGTTATATACTTATATATGAAATTTATTTCTTTTATAGATACGAGCGTAAAAGAGTATGTATACCTATATGTCGTAATGTAAATACCTTGTGTGTTGGTTTGCATTTATATGATGTGATTGTATATATATATATATATATATAGTGTGTGTGTGTGTGTGAATGATATATGTATATTTATTATGTAAGCATGCCCTCCATTGCTATCATGGGAAGTTTCACGATGTGGGTGACGCCCCTGGCTTGAGGAGCAGAGTGCCTATAGTCCCCAGGTCATAGTCGTCATGTATTTATTGTGTGATTTTATTCTGGGTGAGAAGTCTTGGGTAGGATTCGTTCTCACTTTCAGGTCTGAAACTATGACTGCTTCCTATACGCTGTGATTTTGTTTTTTGTTTTTACCATGGCGGTGTGATAATAATCCGATATATGGTAACCCGGTATAAAGTGAGTAATTCCTGGAAGATGATAGCATTGTGAAGTATTTTATATCCATAAGTGATCGGTTTTGGATATAAATATGTACGCTAAGCGTGTTATGTGTACTTAATTATTGGGATTGAATGATTGTGCTTTGTAACTAGAGTAATGTTATAGACCTTAAATGGTCCGGAGCATTATCTTATTTATGTGATTAGAGATTATTTGTCCTCATAGTAGACGATGATGCTGGGAATCAGCACCACCGGATAAGTGATAATGAGCTCAAACAGTAGCTGCCATGGAGATGTATGAGTATATAGAAGAGGATGAGTATAAGAGGAAATAAGACAATGATGTATAGTGGTTCAACCAATTTGGCCTACATCCACTGTGAGTGTGTGATTTACTGAGTATGGGCACTAATGGCCTTGGATACAATGCACATAAGCTCCTATCTCTCTCTACTGTGTACAAGCAGGGTTTTAGCTAGGGTTGCAATAATAATCTGATCTCTCTTGTAGGGTTGTAGATGACAAGCATATATAGGTCTTGGGGGGTGTATTGTACCCCCCCCCCAAGTATGCATGGTGCATGTGAATGATGATCTAACCAATCCCCTGTTGACACCTGTAGATGCCAAATGATGACATAATATTCCCTCACGTGAGGGTGTGATTTGGTTATAACGGTCTGCCACGTGTCATATGAGCCTCACGCGCACTGTTCCACGCGTCTCCCAAACCACGCGCTGTCATGATGTCACCCTCGGCCTATAAGCCGAGGCCGAGGGCAAATTTCCTTCCGGTAGCAAGCCTGGCCCAATTCTGGCCTCGTACTGTCGGCCCCTCGTAGGGTCGTCCGGAGCCTCATGAAGGGTCGGCCCCTCGTACTGTCGTCTGGAGCCTGTTGAAGGGTCGGCCCCTCGTACTGTCGTCTGGGGCCTGGCGAAGGGTCGTCAGGAGATTGTTGAAGGGTCGTCCCCTCGTAGGGTCGTCCGTTTGGAGGTAATCCTCGTCTAGGCTGAGGATATAAATGGGTATATCAATCACCCCCCAGCCCTTAGCCATAGGTACCATTGAGATGGCTGAGGGATATTGCTAAAATTGAGATGCGTGTTATGACCAGTTAGATGAGTGACACATGGGCAGGTACTCATTGCTATTTTAAGTTCCCAAGGCAGGGCGGCTGCACACTTGCCTGGGGCTTTGTGCCCTGACTATTCCCTTCTTGGCAAATGTGCCCATTTATTGCCAAAGTATATAAGCAATTTTTAAACTCTCTTTCCAACTTCTTCTTCTTCGCGCCTAACCATTTTCTCTCTCTAGAACCAGTCGCCATTTGCAGCCTTCAATCTTTCAGGCCTCGCTGCGCTCTTGTTCTCTCGTCATCAGGTAACCTTTTTCTCCCCGTGCCTTCTTTTGTCTTCATTTCTGTATATTTTTTAGGGTCGTAGGTCGGCACTTTCTTAGAGTTCCCCTATTGCCTTTTCCGGCGTCTTCTCCGGTTGGTAGTTCTTGAACATTCTTGACGAAAAACGTTTTAGTTCTTAGGTTTGATCCAAAAGTCAAACCTGGTCAATCCCCCAAGTGTTTGTAGTTGAATTAGCCAAGTCTAGTATAATTTCTCCAAGTGTAGGGTCTTCCCCTTAATGCTTAGGAGGCTTTACAACTTAGTGTCTGAATTCCCATCTTTGAGAGAGAAACTCTTTACCGAGATCAGACGAATAGAGGAAGAGGAAGAGAGGAGACGAGGGGCCGACCCTAATTGGGTACGACCCATCTTTCCCATTCCTCTCACCACCATAAGACCATCTGAACCCTCTGAGTCTTGTGGTTCGTCATCCCGTCCAGCCGAGACTCCCAAACCAAGTGAAATGGACGAGAGAGCCTCCTCTCCAACTGGTGCTGGAACGTCTGGTAGAAGGGACACGTCTGACCTTAGCCCTCCCCGAGAGGCCGAGGGTACGATCCCCTCTGAGGTTGTCCCTGTGACAACCCTATCCCCCAATGCCTTCCAAGTGGCTTTCCCTCAGGGTCCTCCTGCAGGTGATGAGAGGGAGGGGGATGAGTACGAGGACGATGATACAGATGATGAGGTTGATACCTCCCATGCCTCGTCTTTTATCTCCTCCGTTAGGGATAGGGACCTTCTGATATGGAGGCATATTTACGGAGTGCCCTCTGGGGTGACTATGAGGGTTCCCCTTGAGACTGAGAGGGTTTTTGAGGGTGAAGAGGGAGAGGTTGCAGTCTACGAGCAAATGTTCAAGGTAGGTGTCAGACTTCCCTTCCACCCTGCCATTGTAGATATTCTGTCGGCTCTGGGCGTCTCCCCCTCTCAACTTCTACCCAACTCTTGGAGGACGATTCTGGGTTACATTTCCTTGTGGAAAAACTCTTTTACTGATGAGCCCTCGTCCGACGTATTCTTGGCCTGCTATAATATCACCTCTACATCTAAACAGCCCGGATATTATCATCTAGGGGCGAGAAGGTCTGAGAAGAAACTTCTCCACGTGTCTCAAACTTCCAATCATGATTGGAAAAAGAGATTCTTCTTCATATCTGGGGCATGGGAGCGCTCCGCCGAGGCGTCCCCTTCTGTCGATGGTCCGAAGGTCCCTAACAAATGGTCTAATCCCTCAATGAAAGCTAGGTCAGACCCCAGACTTAGCCTGGAAGAAAGGGATATTGTTGAGTATCTGAGGGGACGAGGGAGAGAGGGTGAGATCCCAAAGTTCGAAGATTTGATGACCCCCCGGTACCTCAAAGAAGCTGGTCTGAGGGTCGGCCCTCTGACGGAACTATGTGAGTTATACAACACGTTTTCCATTTTCTACTTTTTTGAAGTGTTTCCTGTTTGTCTCTGTATTTTTCTGATGCATGGTACCCTTTTCAGGTCGTCCTGTAGGTGTGTCAGATTACCTCTGGGAAATGACTGCTCCAAGCCTACTCGCTGGTTTGTCAAAGAAGAAAGGGAAGGAGCCTCAGCAAGCTCCAAAGAAGACGAGGGCCTCAGGGCCGACGGTTGTTGAGCCGACAACCGATAGTCACAAAAGGAAGGAGCCTGAGGCTCCTGTTGAGCCTCGGCCTGATCCTAGGACGAGGGCAAGGGTCGAAGCATTTGAGGGAACAACCTCTTCCTCGAGCATGGGGGCCTTCTGGTCTCAAAATCTGGCCCATCTGAGGGCCGACCCTTCGTCGCTGATCGCAAACTTGGGGGCAGCAAAGGCCTCGATGTTCTCTGCACCGTCGGCCTCTGACTTCGAGTTCTTGGCGAAGATGCCCCCTGCCAAAGTGTACGACTATGGTCTGCACTCCCTTGCTCAGGTATTGATCTTGACCTTTTAATTTTATTCTTACTAACTGTTATCTCGGCCCATCTTGATGTTTGTTCATTTTTTTCTTGCAGTCTGTTTGTGCCTTGACCTCAGCCACCAAGTGGATGGCCGAGAATCAACAAAAGTTTCACGAAGCTGAGAGGGCCATTCAACACGAGGCTGACCTGCAATCTGACTCGGCGACTGCGAAGGCTGAGTTAGAGAGTGCTAGGGCTGAGCACGCGAGGCTTTTGGACCAACTGACGAGGCAGCACGACGAGGACATGAAGGGCAAGGACTTGTTGATCAAGGACAAGGACGAGGCCTTGACCAATATGGAGGCCAAGCACAAGACTGACCTTGAAGCAGCTGTCCAGAAAGCCGAGGCTGATGCTGTTGAGGCTTACAAGGTCTCTGATGAATTCCAAGGCTTCGGCCTTGAATATCTTGAGAGGGGAATTAGGACGGCCTGTCGGTGGGTCGTCCTAAAGTTTGCCGACTCAGTATCATCCATCCGCCCTTCTCTTGAGGTGGTTCAGCTGGATGACCCCTTGATTGCTGAGGCCTTGTCACAAGTGGAGTCCCAAGTTCAGGTTGAAGGGATCGGTACATCTGAAGATCATCCAGTGCTGGTAACAGAGGAAACCATTCCCATAGATGTGGAGGCCCTACCCTCTGATGTCATCCCATAGGGTGGCTGCCTGTAGCCCATACCCTCATTTTTGTATTTTTGTTCATTCGCCTTGTAAAACACTTGATATTTTATGCTTTATTAATACCATAGTCTCTTCCTTTCCATAATTGTTGTCTTCCATACTTGACTCTTTTATGGTTTGCTCCTTGTTGATGTTACTAACCCCTCCCTCGTCTTTTTGAGGACCAATGTGGGGTCGTCCCCCATGTGCCCTTATTATAGCCGAGGGACATAATAACCCAATGGCTCTTTAATCAAGTCTACCCTCGTTTTTTTTTAGGACAGTGGTGGGGTCGTCCCCTCCACTGATCCTCATTATAGCCGAGGGTTCAAATAATCAAATTAATGATTTTTATGGGGTCTACCCTCGTCTTTCTTGAGGACGGTGGTGGGGTCGTCCCCTCCACGGATCCTCATTATAGCCGAGGGTTCAACTTACCAAATTAATGGATTTTAACAAAGTCTACCCTCGTCTTTCTTGAGGACGGTGGTGGGGTCGTCCCCTCCACGGATCCTCATTATAGCCGAGGGTTCAACTTTCCAAACTAATGGATTTTAACAAAGTCTACCCTCGGCTTTCTTGAGGACAGTGGTGGGGTCGTCCCCTCCACGGATCCTCATTATAGCCGAGGGTTCAAATAATCAAATTAATGATTTTAACGAAGTCTACCCTCGTCTTTCTTGAGGACGGTGGTGGGGTCATCCCCTCCACGGATCCTCATTATAGCCGAGGGTTCAACTTACCAAATTAATGGATTTTAACAAAGTCTACCCTTGTCTTTCTTGAGGACGGTGGTGGGGTCGTCCCCTCCACGGATCCTCATTATAGCCGAGGGTTCAACTTTCCAAACTAATGGATTTTAACAAAGTCTACCCTCGACTTTCTTGAGGACGGTGGTGGGGTCGTCCCCTCCACGGATCCTCATTATAGCCGAGGGTTCAACTTTCCAAACTAATGGATTTTAACAAAGTCTACCCTCGTCTTTCTTGAGGACGGTGGTGGGGTCGTCCCCTCCACGGATCCTCATTATAGCCGAGGGTTCAACTTTCCAAACTAATGGATTTTAACAAAGTCTACCCTCGACTTTCTTGAGGACAGTGGTGGGGTCGTCCTCTCCACGGATCCTCATTATAGCCGAGGGTTCAACTTACCAAATTAATGGATTTTAACAAAGTCTACCCTCGTCTTTCTTGAGGACGGTGGTGGGGTCGTCCCCTCCACGGATCCTCATTATAGCCGAGGGTTCAACTTCTTTGCATGCATACTAGAATTGATAACCACTGGATGAGGGAAACACTGATACTTCTCATTAATTTTCCATGTGTTCTGTCGAAACAATGCTTATTACAACTATGGCCAATCAAGACCTTACAACACTACTGGTAGTATTTTTTCAAATGATCCGCGTTCCAGGGGTTGGAAAAAGGTTCCCCCTCTAGGTTTTCTAGCCTATAGGTCCCAGGGACAACTTCGTCGGTGACCCTATAGGGGCCGTGCCAATTAGGATGGAGTTTATTGGCCTTTTGCCAAGTCTTCTTGAGAACCAAGTCTCCTACTGCGATAGGCCTCTGTTTCACCCTCTGATTGTAAAACCTCGCGGTCCTCTGCTGGTAGGAAGCCTGCCTTATCTCAGCATCCTCCCTTCTTTCCTCAATCAAGTCCAGGTCAAGTCTCCTCTCTTCCGTATTTCCCTGGGGGTCGTACACTTGGACCCTATGAGTGGGAAACTCGACTTCGGTGGGGATGACTGCTTCTGATCCATAAGCTAACATGAATGGGGTCTCCCCAGTAGAGGTCCTTACTGTCGTCCTGTATGCCCACAACACTGCATATAACTCCTCGACCCATCTTCCTTTTGCCTCCTCAAGCCTCTTCTTGATTCCATTTAGGATTGTCCTGTTCGTAACTTCGGTTTGCCCATTGGCCTGAGGTCGGCCTGGGGTGGAGAAAAATTATTTGATACTCACCCTCTCACAATACTTCTGTAGAGAGGCATTCTTGAACTGAGTCCCGTTATCCGAGATGAGGGTGTTGGGTAGACCGTATCTACATATCACATTCTTCCAGATGAACTGGAAGGTCTTCTGCTCTGTAATCGTGACCATCGGTTCGGCCTCTACCCACTTTGAAAAGTAGTCAATCGCTACAATGAGGAACCGATAGTTATTGACTGCCCTCGGTAAGGGTCCTACCAGATCAATCCCCCACACTGCGAACGGCCATGGGGATGTAATGGGGGTGAGAGGCTGATGAGGGATGGTAGCAAATCTTTAGCATTTATCACACTTTTTAACATATGCGGCAGCATCTTTCCCCAAGGTCGGCCACCAGTAGCCTTGGGTGATCACCCTCTTTGCCAAGGATCTACCCCCAATGTGGCTTGAGCACGACCCTTCATGCACGTCTTGTAAAATGGAAGGGACTTCTGAGGGATGCACACACCTAAGTAAGGGGAGCAGAAACCCCTTTTTGTACAGCGTGTCTCCAATGACAGTGAACTTTGCAGCCCTGTATCTCAGCTTCTTCCTCTCTTGGCTTGCTTCTGGCATCTCTCCCCCTCTAATGTATCTGATCAGAGGGTCCATCCATGAAGATTCTTGAGAAACATTCATGCAAATGCCAAGTGTTCCCTCGTCGTCTTCAATAGTTGGTCGAAGCAAGATTTCTACCGGGACTGTCCTCCTTATATATGTCCTAGTAGCTGAGGCCAACCTTGCAAGGGCGTCAGCACAGCCATTGTCGATTCTAGGTATCCTCTTGAATTTCACTTCTTTAAAGTTTTTCAGCAATGACCTCACCTTCTCAAGATACCTAGCCATCCTCTTGTCTTTGGCCTCATAGGCTCCTAGTATCTGATTCACCACCAGCCTCGAATCGCTGTGAACCAAAATTTGCCCGACACTAAGAGATTTGGCCAAGGAAAGACCAGCTATCAAGGCCTCATACTCAGCCTCGTTGTTGGAGGCTTTGAAATTGAACCTCAGGGCGTACTCGATGTCTGTGCCGTCGGGTGCTGACACTATTAATCCAGCTCCGCTCCCGCTTTCGCAAGAGGACCCGTCGACGAAGAGATTCCACACAGCATGTTCCCCCGAGAAATTTCCCTCGATGAGTGACCCTTGTCTAAAAAGGTATCTTCCCTCTTCATTTTCAGCCACCTTTCTTCTAGCGGTGCTTGTCTCAGCCGTACCTGCAGGAGGGTCGGTGAGCCTACCCTGCTGGGTATCTGTCTGGCTTAGACCCTCTCCCTCGGCCACGTCACCCTCCCAAGTAAATTCGGCCACGAAATCTGCCAAGGCCTGCCCCTTAATGGCTGTCTTAGGCTGATACACAATGTCAAATTCCCCCAGCTCTATAGCCCAGGTCATTAGCCTTCCTGATTTTTCAGGCTTGTGTAGGACCTGCCTAAGAGGAGAGTCAGTAAGGATGACCATAGTATGGGACTGAAAGTACGGTTTCATCTTCCTTGAGGCATGGATCAAGGCATAGGCCAACTTTTCCATCCTCGGGTATCTTTGCTCTGCCCCCTGGAGTGCCTTGCTGTTGAAATATACGGGCTTCTGTATCCCGTCTTCGTCTCTTACGATTGCTGCACTGATAATGGACTCTGAGACAGCAAGGTACACGTAAAGTCGTTCACCCTGCACGGGTCGTGACAGCAGCAAGGGAGACCCTAAGTATGATTTTAGCTCCTTGAAAGCCTCATCACACTCTTTACTCCATTCGAAGGCCTTCCTGAGGATCTTGAAGAATGGTAGACACCTGTCTGTGGCCCTTGACATAAATCTGTTCAAGGCAGCCACTCTCCCTGTGAGCCTCTGAACGTCTTTAATGGACTTGGGGGTCTTCATCTCAATAAGGGCCTTTATCTTTTCAGGATTAGCCTCGATGCCTCTTTGATTGACAATGAACCCTAAGAATTTCCCCGCTCCGACCCCGAAGACACATTTGGCCGGGTTAAGCTTCATCTGATATTTGTCCATCGTATTGAAGGTCCTCTCCAGGTCTGCCACATGATCCTCTGCCTTCAGACTCTTAGTCAGCATGTCGTCTACGTAGACCTCCATAGACTTCCCAATTTGATCTTCAAACATTCTGTTTACGAGGTGCTGGTACGTTGCCCCTGCATTCTTTAGGCCAAAGGGCATGACCCTATAGCAGTATGTCCCCTTATCAGTGATGAAGGCGGTCCTCTCCGAGTCCTCAGGGTTCATGAAAATCTGGTTATACCCTGAGTAGGCATCCATGAAACTCATGAGCTCATGGCCTGCGGTAGCGTCTACCATCTGGTCGATGCGGGGGAGAGGGAAGCTGTCTTTGGGACAATGCTTGTTGAGGTCTGTGAAGTCCACGCACATTCTCCACTTGCCGTTGGCCTTTGGGACAATGACTGCATTGGACAGCCATTCAGGGTAGATGACCTCTCTGATAAATTCACCGTCTTCTAATTTTTTAACCTCATCCATGATGACCTCGTACTTCTCTCTAGAGTAAATCCTCCTCTTCTGCTTTACCGGCTTCACTCTCTCTACCACATTGAGCTTGTGGCACATGATTTCAGGGTCAATCCCTGGCATATCTACATGACTCCAGGCGAAGACGCTTCGCCTTCTCCTCAATAGTTTAATGAGGTCTTCCTTGATATCGGGCTTCAGAGACTTGCCAACTTGGACGGTTTTTCCCGGGTCATCCTCATCGAGGATGATGGGTTCTACCTCCTCAGCGGCCTCTCCTTTCTTGAGCTTCGTCTCATCCCTGGGGTCTAGGGTATCAATGTTGTAAGTGGCCGTATCCCTCTTGCGTGCCTCCCTTTCTTCAGCAGAGTTGTAGTAGCACTCTCGCGCTGTCATCTGGTCTCCCTGAACCTCCCCTACCCCGTATGGAGTAGGGAATTTAATCATCTGGTGGACCGTAGACGGCACAGCCTCAAACCCCTTGAGGGCCACACGTCCCAGTATGATGTTGTATGCCGAAAACACATGCTCATCCAGCACAAAGAAACTGATCCTCTTGGTGAGCCATCTCGGCCATTCGTCCCCCATCCTGACATCAGCCTCATATATCCCCAGGGGATGAACCTTCTCCCCACTAAACCCAATCAATGGATGATGGTATGGGACAAGTCTGGCACGACTGAGGCCCAAGGCTTTGAAGCATGGCCAAAACATCACATCTGCGGATGAGCCCCCATCCACCAGGATCCTCGGCACTTCGCACCCGTGCACCCTGGTGGTGATGACGAGAGGGTCATCATGCGGGGCCAAGAGGCCCTTGAAGTCCATTCTTGAAAATCCCACGATCAAAGTGTCCATATCAACCTTCTTCCTTTTTTCTGACTTGACCTCTAGGGAGGTTGAGTGCACCGTCTTCGTCACTGCCTTAGCCTCAGCGACATGGGCCTTCCTGTCGGCGACCTCAGACCCTCCTCCTTCCAGACCCCCAGAGATCATCCCCACCCCGAACGAGATCATATTGAGCCTCTTGACAGGGCCGTGGTCGTCTCTCGGCGGGAGGTCAGGGTCGTCCTCATCATCAGAAGGGTCGTCCCCTCTTTTTTGAGGACCTTCTTTGCATGTATCAACTCGCTTTTTCCTGGAGTCGTCCCCTCGTCCCCTCTTGAAGGCCTCTCGGTCCACGTATTTTCTGAGCTTCCCTTCTTTCAGCATCTTCTCAATCTCATCTTTCACGGCAAAGCATTTATCTGTTACGTGACCATGGTCTTGGTGAAATTCACACCACAGGTTCTTATTCCTCTTGCCGGGGGTTGCTCTCAGCTTCTCGGGCCACTTCAGGGATCGGTCACTCTTTATCTCATTCAGAATCTGTTCACAGCTGACCGTCAGAGGGGTTTACCCAGCGAACTTGTCATTCGAGGACCTCTTCTTCCCCTCTTTGTTCTTCTTAGGGTATTTACTCCCACTAGCACCCCCTCTTTCGTCTTCATATTTCGCGGCCATCGCCTCTTCGGCGTTCATCACTTTTCCTGCTGTTGACAGTAGCTCAGCCATCGTCCTTGGAGGGTCTTCGGCAAGCTTCCATAATAGCTTCCCCTTTTGGAGTCCTCCAATTAGGGCTGTCATAGCTATGCTTTCCTCGTAGTCTTCCACCTCCAGCTTCTCTTTATTAAATCTGGCTATGTAGTCCCTCAGACTCTCACTCTTCCCCTGCTTGACATAGAGCAGGTGGGTGGTCTTCTTCTGTGGCCTCACCCCAAAGAAGAAATTATGGATGAACAGGTCGGCCATCTGCTTAAAGTTTTCAATGGAATTTTTTGGAAGAGACGTGTACCAGACATGTGCAGCCCCTGTCAGGGTACCAGAGAAGGCACGACACCTCATCTCATCTGAGATAGAGTATATGTCTGCCGCCGACTGATACATCTCCACGTGGTGGACAGGGTTGGTGCTCCCATCGTATCTTGGGGTGACCACAGGAGGCTTGAACTTTGATGGCGTGGGGAAGTTGACTATCTTTGCCACAAAGGGTGAGCCTATGGTGTATCCCTTCTGAAGAGGGTCCCGGCTCTTCAGTATGTCGCCAATCTTATCCTCTAACCGCTGGATCGAGTCATTCCAGGGCCTCACTGGGTCTGCGTGACCGATGTTATCCCCCGCTGCCTCTTGAAGGTGGATGGAGGGCTCCGCTGCAGCAGGCCTGTGTCGGCTGTTTACTTCCCTTTGGCCATCATCCCGTCTTTGGGGTCGGCCCTCTGGTGCCTCCCTCCTAGATCTTGCAGCACTTCTTGACTTGGACAACTTATCCCGCAGGTCATTTACTGGGCCCAGCCTCTCGAAGGCCGACCCCCTGCTCAGGCGGTCAAAAGCAGAGCCTCTCGGACGATCATCAGGGTTTGGTCTCCCGCACTTTCCTCTACTGTCCTGGAGAGGTCGCACAGTATTGTTGGAGACCTCATACGGCTCCCAGCATTCTACTGGAGCCTCGTCTCCCTCCAGATCATCATACTTGTCCTCAGGGCAAGGGTTTCCTTGCCTTCCCAAGCGCAAACGCCTGGGGTCAGCAATATCCCTACGCCGCTGAGGGGGTGGCAGGTCTTTGCGTGGTGCCTGGGGTGGTCCCCTGGCTTCATGCTGTCCTGGAGCTGCTGTCGGAGTAATCATCTCGGGTGAGACCCCTGGTGGTCTCAGTATGTTCTGACTCAGAGCTGTGAACTGCTCCTGCATCATCCGTTGGCTGGCTGCCAGAGACTTTAGGGCTGCCGCCACATCAGCCATCTCAGACTGGGGTAGTGGCTGACTGGAACTAGGTCTTCCCCCCTCATCCGGCGGGGGAAGTAGTGGTGGTGGTATCTCAGATGCCATGTGTTTGAACTGTGAAAAGATGGACTGAAGAAAAGACTGGTAAGCTTGAGAACCTTAGTGGGTCTCTTTCAATGGTGAAACACCTCCTCTCAGGGGGAGCGTTGGTTCACCACCAGAGTGCCCAGTGAGGTCAAGCTGTACGAAGGAAGAGATGTCTCCTCGTTCCCACAGACGGCGCCAAACTGATGATGCTGGGAATCAGCACCACCGGATAAGTGATAATGAGCTCAAACAGTAGCTGCCATGGCAGCCATGGAGATGTATGAGTATATAGAAGGGGATGAGTATAAGAGGAAATAAGACAATGATGTATAGTGGTTCAGCCAATTTGGCCTACATCCACTGTGAGTGTGTGATCTACTGAGTATGGGCACTAATGGCCTTGGATACAATGCACATAAGCTCCTCTCTCTCTCTACTGTGTACAAGCAGAGTTTTAGCTAGGGTTGCAATAATAATCTGATCTCTCTTATAGGGTTGTAGATGACAAGCATATATAGGTCTTGGGGGGTGTAGTGTACCCCCCCCAAGTATGCATGGTGCATGTGAATGATGATCTAACCAATCCCCTGTTGACACCTGTAGATGCCAAATGATGACATAATATTCCCTCACATGAGGGTGTGATTCGGTTATAACGGTCTGCCACGTGTCATATGAGCCTCACGCGCACTGTTCCACGCGTCTTCCAAACCACGCGCTGTCATGATGTCACCCTCGGCCTATAAGCCGAGGCCGAGGGCAAATTTCCTTCCGGTAGCAAGCCTGGCCCAATTCTGACCTCGTACTGTCGGCCCCTCGTAGGGTCGTCCGGAGCCTCATGAAGGGTCGGCCCCTCGTACTGTCGTCTGGAGCCTGTTGAAGGGTCGGCCCCTCGTACTGTCGTCTGGGGCCTGGCGAAGGGTCGTCAGGAGATTGTTGAAGGGTCGTCCCCTCGTAGGGTCGTCCGTTTGGAGGTAATCCTCGTCTAGGCTGAGGATATAAATGGGTATATCAGTAGACGAAGCTTTGTGTTGGGTACCGAGGGCGTAATGGATCTTGATGACCAACAATGTCAAGGAGTAGTGTATCGGGGGGTTCCTAGTTTGGATTTCGCTTTGCGAGATGTCCCATGCACGAAATGCGGTGCAATGTTGAGAGTGGAAAAAAGTTTAGTCCTTAGTACTCAGATTTATATGTTATAGTGGAACAATGCTTTATGAGAATAAGCTGGAGAAATATTTAACTAAGTAGTTGATGTTATAAGCTTCGTGCATTGAGGGCATAATGAATCTCGACGATCAACATTATCAAGGAGTAGTGTATCGGGGGGTTCCTTGTTTGGATTTCGCTTTGCGAGACGTCCCACGCACGAAACGCAGTGCAATGTTGAGAGTTGGGAGAAGTTTAGTCCTTAGCATTTAGATACTAATAACTCGTGTAAGTTAATAACTAGAATCCACTAAATTCTAGTAAGAGTATATGTATAGGTATATTTATATGTTAAGTAAGTTGAGGCGCACCATTGGGATTATAGTAGAATCGAAAGTTTATGGTTATATTTTAGATGATGGGTTACGTGAGTGTGGATTTAGCGTAGGTTAGAATAACTTGTGCCTAGGAAGTATTGGGCAGTTATTTTGAGGATCATGTGCATACGCTTAGGTGCGCGCTCTAGTTGAGAGGTGAGTTGGATTTTCAGGAGAGTGCGACTCCACTTTAATCATGTTATAGTGCATTTATAATCATTATGCATTTTAATACACTTGCTAAAATATTTTCACACCTCGGGCTCTGACCCGTTTATATTCTCTCTTGCTATATATATTGTATTATTTTAGGTGTTCCTCCGCAAGGACGCTAATGATGTTTTCTATCCAGGGCATTCGTGGACCCGTAGCAGATGTGGACTGTTGCGGGATTTTGATATAGCCGTTTCCTATCTTTTGTATATCTAGATTAGGATTCAGTTTGTACATCGGGTTTACACCCAAGGGTTGTAGTTGTGGCACTTTTATATTTATTTTCTCAGATTGTTGTATTGTCTTTGACCCGACAACATATTTGGGTATTTCCTTTTGTGTATTTTTGGTGTACTATGGAACTACTCTCTCTTATCTTAGCATTTGTGTGTTCATTATCATGTTCAGTAGTTATTATATCGTTGGTTGGTTATTGCATAGTATGTTTTAAATTTTTTTGGCACCCTCTTTTTATTGTATTGGGTAGTAGCTATGTTTATTTTAGCATCGTGAGTAGATACTGAGAATGATCCACTTGAGATTCCTGATTAATTATAGTATAGGGTTGTCCACCCGTTATTATTTTAAGCGGGGTGTCACAGGTAGTATCAGAGCATCAGGTTCTTGATGTAGGACCCTATTATTAAAACTGTTGTGCTCGCACGTCTATATTTTCTTCTGCGATGTGTAATCATTTGAACGACATTCTGATACAGTTGCTTTTGTTTCAAATGCCACCGAAGAGAGGTCGTCCAGGCAGGGAAAATAGAGGGGCTGAGAATATGGAACCCCAAATTCCTCAAGGGACTATGACCACAGCCGAAGTTGCCAATATTATGACACAAGCGATAACTGTTGCCATTTCTGCGATGGCACATCAACCTGCAGCTCAAGCAGCCCAAGCCCACCCAGGGCTATCTATGTGGGAAAGAGTACGAGAAGATTTTAGGAAGGGACATCCTCCAGAATTTTTAAGGGGAGCTGAGGCGATGGTTGCAAGTCGTTGGAAGAAGAGTATGCAAAGGCACCTTCGAATGGTTGAATATAGTGAGGTGCGGAAGCAATGTCTCGCCACCTTTAAATTAATGGGAGTAGCTCTTCAATGGTGGGAGTCAATCACCACATCGGAGCAGAGAGATGCATTGCCCATAGAATATTTTTGGGAACTCTTTGACCGAAAGTATTTTCCTTCTGCGATCCGGAAGGAAATGGGGAGGAGGTTGTTGGATGTGTTTTAAGGTAATCGAACGGTGGTCGAGTATGAAGAAGAATTTACTCGATTAGAAAATTTAGTGCCTGATGAGGTAAATACAGAGCAGAAGCGAATAGCGAAGTTCGTGGGAGGTTTAGAATGGGGAATTCGACAACATTTGATAGGGAACCTAACGTTCTTAACGTTTGTCGAGGTAGTGAATGCGACATTATTACAATGTCATGAATATCGTCTTCGTTCACAAGGGGTAAGAAATTTAGAGACTCGGGTTCATCAAGTAAGTCTGGAGAAGAGATTGCCAATGATGCAAAATGGTATGAACAGGATTATCGAGGGCCGTAACAGTGTTTTGTTCCTCAGGATGGGCAGGGAGGATTTGCTGGTAGATGTTTCTTTTGTAAATAAGTGGGCCATAGGAAGAGGGATTGTCCCGAAAGACGTAGAGGTCCACTTTTTGAGGAGGTTTTGGATGTGAAACCCCTGCAACAGATCATAGGTCAGTTTGGGTCGAAGGACGTTGAGCAGGAACCCATCGATGAAGCTATGCAGTTGGACTAGAGAGGTATCATGTAAATTATTTTTTTCCTTGTGATTAGGATATGATTTGAGGGGCATTGGGAGTATAGCATGTAAGATTTTGATGTGTGGTTAGTTGTTATAACCCTATTATGTATGGAATGACCCAGAAAGGAGGAATGAGCAAATGAGGCTCTTAGATGATATCTTTTGGGAGAATAGATTGTGTTGTGATGTACTAGTAGAAAGTTACGATTTTATTTTGGATCGTAGGAATAGTTGAAACGCGTTGAGTGGTAACGGTAAAGCTATCGTTTCATAGTAGTGCTAGAATTATGTATTTATAATGTTCCAGTTATGGAAGAGCCTAGTGTATGGTAATGTTTTGTTATGAGGTAAAGGATTCTGGTTACGGAAGAGATTCAAGCTCGAGCGGGTTATTGTTGAGCTAGGGATTTTAGCTCATGGTTGTGTTAGTTTTGAGAACTATATGTGGTATGAATATTGTATTTGTTGGCCCCTTGTGTCTCGGGCATAAGTTATTTGATTTGGATGCCAAAAGACATAAACTTTTTTTAAAATAAAATTGTTTTTTAGGCCTTCGGGGAACATCAAAATGATTTAAAAATATTTTCCTTAAACTTTAGTCCCGATCTAACTGATCTCAATCCCCGACAGAGATACAGAGTAGTGTATTGGGAGTGATCCTTGTTTGGATTTCGCTTACGAGACATACCCCGCATGAAAGTAGCGAATGTCAGGAATTGAGAGTAGTTAAATCTTTGGACCTTTCATATTTTTATATAATTAGTAAGTTATAATGGATTAATTTGTTCCGAGTTATTATACAATTTGAGGCTAAGTGAAACCGGGTTATGTTTATACGAGTCAAGCTCAGGTACAGAGTGTATGGGCGCCCTGGTTAGCAGATTCGGTTTTAAATTTAAAATGATTCGCCATGAGAAGTGGGGGGAATAGGTATAGTGATTTTGAGGGTAGGTGTCTTAGGAGCTAGTTGAGATTTGGAGTACTAGGCTTAGCTTAAATTTTGTGGGAAAAATTCTTGTAAGGGGGGAAGTCTGTAATACCCCGTGATTTTTGGGCTGAAAATTTAATTATTTTTGGAGAAATAATATTTATTTAAATTGGAGAATTTTAAATTTGGCAATTGAAGTCAATATTTGAGGATGTTAGAAAGTATTTTGAATGACGATTATGAGTGTGCGGTTGATCCCGGATGGGTCGGGATAGTCGAAATGACTGTACTTGGGTTTTATTTGGGTTTCAGAATATTTTAAGTTCGTTTGACTCGAATTAAAGTAACCGAGTCATTTAAAGTGTGTATTCTCATTTAAAGTTGGGTAATTGGGATATGAGGCTTAAGTAGGGCTCGTAAGAATCCAATCTCATTTGTGAGAAAGAGAAAGCCCTAGAGAGAGAGAGAGAAGAGGAAAGTAAGAAGAGAAAGAGAAAAAAACTTGGGAATTTCGGCTATTACGCAATTTCGAGGGAGATTCAGACTCTACAACTTTGAGGCAAATGATTAAACTTGCTAAATAATTTATGTGTGTCATTTATATCATGATTTGTGGATAAAATTTTGGATTTTTGGTTATAAATGTTAAAACCTAGATTTTGGGTAAATCTTGCATTTGAGGTGTTTATATATGGATTTGAGATTGTAAATTGTGGGGTTAAGTTATTTTTAATGTTAGAAACATGATTGGGTTGAAGATTTGTGGTTAGAAGTTGTTATTTTGGGTTTTTGGAAAGTTGGATTTCATCCTAAAAGAATGGTTGGTCGAGATATCTGATATGGCCAGTCGACCGCGGCCAGGGGGCCGGTCCATCGCGCCTAGGGGAAAAAGTATATTGCCTTCTTCTTAAGGAAAAATTGAAAACCGCGGTCGATCGGGGTTAGGGGCCGATCAACCGATCCTTTGGTTTTTGCCCAAGTTTGAGATTTTAATTGTACCCTCTTTCTTTTCGGTCTAAAATTTATGGACCTTCTTAGTTATTGTATTATAGAGGGTTAGGTGATTATATCAGGGGATTGATGACCTTAGGATGTGAGGAGATGTTTGGGGTTTATTTTAGAATGGAATTGAGTGTGTAGTGCCTCTCTCACTAAGGAACTAAGAGCAGATCTTGTAGATAATTAGATGATATGTTGGGGTCATATTGAGTTATTGCGAGAGAGTACGAGTTCGAGTTATCATATCGATTTAGTGGGGAATCCTCTTAGTATCGAGGTTTCCATTTGGGGATAATTGTTGTTGATCGGTGTGCTTTTGGATATAGATGGTATCCTTAATGTTAATTGAATTGAGAGACTATTCATACAATTAATTGTGATGGATGAGTAAGTTTCAAGTGAAGGGTCGTAGTATGAAATAAAATGGGAAGGTATGCGAGTTAGCAACGGTTAGTATAACGAGAGTTATATACTTATATATGAAATTTACTTCTTTTATAAATACGAGCGTAAAAGAGTATGTATACCCATATGTCGTAATGTAAATACCTTGTGGTTGTTTGCATTTATATGATGTGATTGTATATATATATCTAGTGTGAATAATATATGTATATTTATTGTGTGGGCATACCCTCCATTACTATCATGGGAAGTTGAGCGATGTGGGTGAGGCCCCTGGCTTGAGGAGCAAAGTGCGTATAGTCCCTAGGTCATAGTTGTCCTGTATTTATTGTGTGATTTTATTCTGGGTGAGAAGTCTTGGGTATGATTCGTTCTCACTTTCAGGTTCAGAACTATGACCGCTTCCTATACGTTGTGATTTTGTTTTTTTACCATGGCGGTGTGATAATAATTCGATACATGGTAACCTGGGATAAAGCGAGTAATTCCTAGAAGATGATAGCATTGTGAAGTATTTTATATCCATAAGTGAACGGTTTTGGATATTTATATGTATGCTAAGCGTGTTATGTGTACTTAATTATTGGGATTGAATGGTTGTGCTTTGTAACTAGAGTAATGTTATAGACCCTAAATGGTTAGGAGCATTATCTTATTTATGTGATTAGAGATTATTGCTCCTCATAATAGATGAAGCTTTGTGTTGGGTACTGAAGGCGTAATGGATCCCGAGGACCAACATTGTCAAGGAGTGGTGTATCGGGGGGGGGGGATTTTGTTTGTATTTCGCTTTGTGATACGTCCCATGCACGAAATGCAGTGCAATGTTGGGAGTTGGGAAACGTTTAGTCCTTAGTACTCAGATATATATGTTATAGTAGAACAATTCTTTATGAGAATAAGCTGGAGAAATATTTAAATAATTAGTTGATGTTATATGCGTCGTGCATTGAGGACATAATGAATCTCAACGATCAACATTGCCAAGGAGTAGTGTATTGGGGGGTTCCTTGTTTGTATTTCGCTTTGCGAAACGTCCCACGTACGAAACGCAGTGCAATGTTGAGAGTTGGGAGAAGTTTAGTCCTTAGCATTTAGATGCTAATAACTCATGTATGTTAATAACTAGAATTCGCTAAATTCTAGTAAGAGTATATGTATAGGTATATTTATATGTTAAGTAAGTTGAGACACACAATTGGGATTATGGTAAAATCAGAAGTTTATGGTTATGTTTTAGATGATGGGTTACACGAGTGTGGATTTTGCGTAGGTTAGAGTAACTTCCCCCCCCCCCTGAAGTATTGGGCAGTTATTTTGAGGATCATGTGCATACGCTTAGGTGCGCGCTCTAGTTGAGAGGTGAGTTGGATTTTCAGGAGAGTGAAACTCCACTTTAATCATGTTATAGTGCATTTATAATTATTAGGCATTTAGTGCACTTGCTAAAATATTTTCACACCTCGGGCTCTGACCCGTTTATATTCTCTCTTGCAATATATATTATATTATTTTAGGTGTTCCTCCGCAAGAGCGCCAATGATGTTTTCTATCCTGGGCATTTGTGGAGCCATAGCAGATGCGGACTGTTGCGGGATTTTGATATAGCCATTTCCTATCTTTTGTATATCTAGATTAGGATTCAATTTGTACATCAGGTTTACACTTAAGGGTTGTAGTTGTGGCACTTTTATATTTCTTTTCTCAGATTGTTATATTGTCTGTGACCCGACAACATATTCGGGTATTTCCATTTATGTTTTTTTAGTGTACTACAGAACTATTCTCTCTTATTTTAGCATGTGAGTGTTCATTATCATGTTCAGTAGTTATTATATTGTTGGTTGGTTATTGCATAGTATGTTTTAAATTTTTTTGTCACCCTCTTTTTATTGTACTGGGTAGTTAGCTATGTTTATTTTAGTATTGTCAGTAGATGCTGAGAATGATCCACTTGAGATTCCTGATTAATTATAGTATAGGGCTGGCCACACGTTATTATTTAAGTGGAGTGTCACACAAAATCATCATCATCAAGAGTTTGATTAGAATCAACACAATTAATGTAAGGCACAAAAAGATACTCAAAATCTTCGTTTATTTCATTTTTAGGGAAAACATCGTTGAGAACCTCGTCAAAGGAGGTATCGATTACATTATTATCAGAGAGAGTAGGAACATTAAAAGAGGAAGAGATAACCTAAACATCTGGGTTGATTTGTATTTTAGCGAATGGAACTAATATGGCATTCTAGTTGTGGAGGGATTCGTCAACAACCTTGATTAAGATGAATGATCCGATGATGTAGTGCTTGAGTGGATCATGCAGAGTGTTAGTCCCAGTGTCTACAGATTGAACGAGTCCTTGAGTCACTTCCTTTAGAACCTCAATAACATCTATAGGTTTCTAAACGAGTGGTTACACATAATGTTCAGAGTCTTCGACCCAAGAGTATTTGTCTTAAAAGAAGATTTCCATCCCCGGTTTTATCTTCTTGTCCACGTGATCATACCATGGCTTGGAAAATTCACAAAAGGGAAAATCTTCACCCTCTTTGACAAATTTTTCATTCAAGGAATTCCCTGATATAGTTTTAGCACTTTCTAAACTTCTCTTCAACTATGGTTGGTGGAGCATTCTGAGTTCATATAATGATGGTTGATAACCTATGCCACATGGAGGAAAGGCCTTTTTTAGTACTATGGGTTCCGGTATCCCCTGTTGTCGTCATCCCATCCCCAGTCCGATCATGAAGTGCATATTCTTAAACATCTGTATCACGCTGACATTATAACGAGGGTTGTGCTATAGACAGACTCGGTATTTGAAATCATCCTCTAGTGGGAGTGGAAGTGGTTCGACTCAGAAGCCAAAAAGAAGCATGTCATTCACCTTATGCTGTATTTCTAGTACCAGATTACTGGCGCTTGCATTCTCAGTATTATCATTATCGCCCAAGATGGTGATGACCTTCCCCTTGGCGAAGAACTTTAGTTTCTGATGGAGAGAGGAAGATACCCCCTTGATACTGTGAAGCCATGGTCGATTAAGTAATAGGTTGAAACAAATAGGAATGTCGATGACTTGGAACTTGGTAATGGGATTTATAGGGCCAGTCCCTATCATGAGTGTTACGGACCCATCACCTCTTGGAAAGTATTGGCATAAGCATGCACTGCAGTGGATGTTGGATCAAGGTCGCTTACTTTCATACCCAGGCAGTTAAAGGTTCGTAATGGGAAAATATTGAGTGTTAATCCCTTATCGACGAGTGAGAGCGGGACTGTCTTACCCATTACCTCAATGGAGATATTGAGAGTATATTTATGACTATAACCAAACTTTAGGATTTATTCTTTAAAAAAAGAAAGCAATTTAGTAGAGGTTAATGACTTGACCAGGTTCATGACTTCTTCTAGAGTGGTGGAGAGAGGGATTATGGGACTGATAAGCAATTTTATCAGAGCATTTGGGTGTAGTTGGGAAAATATGAAAAGTCCCCACAAAGTGATGTTGGCCTGAGTTTTCTTGAAGGATCTTACTTTTGTTGATGGTCATTTTTGGCATGGGGAGTTTTTCGATAATTCCCTTTCCTTTATCTATCCCTTCTGACTTAGGATTCGAACTTTGGTAGTGCCCCCAGATCTTGGTCATATGGTTCACGAAGGAGAGGAAGAATAGAAACCCCGTTTCTTTATCTATTTCGAGTTGATCGATGACTTTATTGATTTCCCCTAACAAATCTTCAAAAGATATCATTCCGCACACACTGATTACTAGATTAACATTTTCTTGGCTTGGTTCTTTGTTGAGCTGTCAAACTCGTCCCCCATCCGGTGGCAACGGTGTTATCATTCCATGAGAAGTCAATGCATTCTACAATCTCAATGGTTTCTTCATATAAATCATCCCACTCAATTAGGAGGTGAAAAAGTGAAGGGACCAACTTCCTTTTAGCTTTAAGGCATCGAGTAACTCGGACATACTACAAATCTCATTGGTCTGTTGGAACAAACCTGCCATAATCTATACTACATTGTCTAAATTAACTTCGTCAATAGGTACCACCCAACTATCTGACTCTCGAGCCCACTTCTGGCTTCTATGAACAGGTTACTGGACTTCTGGCAGTCAATGGCCATATTCGAGGGTAATTTTAGCTCAAACTCTAAAAGCTAGTTCAGTACTGTTGAAAATTCCATATCATTACCTTCGGACCGGGTACGAATGATAATACACGCTCTTGTGTGAAGCAACAGAGCTTGGTCGGTAAAAGAGGTAGGGTGTAGGAGAAAATATTGGCAATATAAGTATGATGGGTGCTTTACTGGGTTCAATCTGGGTAGATGGATCGAATTTCGGGTCATTCTCTAGGAAAATGGCATGTGTATGGTTTGAAAGGGGATTGTAAGTGGTGTTGGGTTTAGGATTGGCCGGTGTGGTGATGACACCCCGGTCAACTAAACCTTGGATTACATTTCGAAGATGGAAGCACTGATCAGTAGTATGGCCGATAATTTAGTGAAAATCACAATGGGCGTGGGGTTTGAAATTTTTGGGAAATGGGTTTAGTAGTGGACGAGGGTCCAAAGGTTTGATGAGATTTCAGCTCAATAAGGCTTGGTAGAATTTAGATTGGGGAGCACGGAGCTCGATTTATTCATTTCTGACTGGGCTGGCACGGTTTTTTGGCGCCCAAGAGGTAGCGGGTTATGAGATGTTGTTGATGGTTGAGATTGTAGCACTCTTCTCATATTTTCTTAGAGTGAACTGTCCGAATACTTTTTTTGGTTCAACTTCTGTATTCGCAGTACTTTCTTCAATCTCCGCTCCTGCTTCTTTAAGGGCTAAAAAATGTGGGTAATACTGTCCTCCTATCGTCGCTCAGATGTGGGGTAAGATATTTTTCTTCACAATACTAACTCACTCTTCTTCGGAAGGGCTGTTGGTCATAGTGGTCGCTTTCTCTCTCCACCTTACTTTGAAATTTCTGATAGTTTCTCGGGGTTTCTGCTTGAGAAGCTCTAGATCATGGCATGTAACCTCCAACTCCTCGTTGTATTTTTATTGTGACATGAATTCCTAAGCAACATCCTCCCAACTATGAATTTTGGATTCCTCCAGGGATAGAAACCAACGAAGAGCATTGTCCTTCAAACTCTATTGGAACATCTGGGCTATTATTTCCTTGGCGGAACCTATAAGAGTCATGGCTTGGTAGTAGCATCGGAGATGAACAATTAGGGGCCCGCTACCCCCGAACTTTTCAATTTTAGGCATCTTGATTTTTGATAGCCTTATTTTAGGGTATGGAGACATATGAGTGTAATCTATGTAGTTCCTAAAGATTCGGACTTGGTCAAACTTTTTGGTTAACATTTTAAGGTCCTCTTTGACCTTGTTTAACTCTTCTCCCTTTGGATCGATAGGTACTAGAAGGTTAGCCCCTGTCTGGGCAAGATTCAGCATAGGGAGTTGAGCTGGTGGTGGCCCATTGGTAGGAGGCGCACATGGGGCATGTTGATATCCCTCTCGAACCCAAATAAGCTCAGGTGCTGGTAGACCCATAGCGCGATGGAAGAGGACCTTGGGCTCTGCGAGAATAGGGATCCGTTTTCGCTATATCTCATTAACCTCAGTTTGAAGGTTGTCAATATTGGTGGTAAGTTGGAGTAGGACCGATATAAAATCAAGTTGCACATTCGGTATTTGGTCTGCATTCTCCATGGAGGGTTGGTGAAGGTGGATTTCAGACTCGGAGGAAGTATCAGGAGAACTGACAGAGCTTCGAGGCAATTTGACTAAAGACCGAAGCCAATATGGAGTTAGGCCAAGGGTCGGGTATGTGATCGCCCTGAGAAGAAAAATGATTCTAATTTATTTTTAAAATAAAAAAGTAACAATTATTTTATTGGAAAAAAGGAAAATGATTTTGACATTTTTTTGGGACGACAAAATGTTTTTGGTGCATTTTGATAAAACGAGGGAATTTTTTTTTTGGGTATTTTGATAAAAGAGGGGGGAAATATTTTTTACGCTTTTGGTAAATAATGAGGGAAAAATGAGAGGAGAGTCTCAGCATGATTATTATTATGTTGATGTTTTCACTTGTATTAGGTTTACATAAATGCAAAAAAATGCAGGACGGGACCCGGGCCTGGAAAAAATTGGGTTTAAAAATATATAAAACACAGTTTGACTGTTTCTAGGCTCGTGGACAGAGTCCCATTTTAAAAACAAACGAAATCGCACAAAACTTTGGGCGGCATGTCGACCATACATTTTGACAGAGTTTCGTGTAGTAACCGGCGAACTATGTATGAGTGCACTAGGTTTGATGCCTATATAAGGGTATGCAGTTGTTTGGTTAGTGGACAGGTTCCCCCCTTTGGCATGACTTCCACGATATACGTCTCGATTTTGACGGCAATCGGTATGTGTGGACAAGCCATTTAATATACCCGAGTGTACGTGAATTGCCTCACTATATACCTCGTGGGGACAGTATGTGTGAGAGAGAATTTGATATACTCGACGTACATAAATGAGTTCCCTGCTATCTACCTCTCGTCGTGAGTTCGGTCAAGCGATACGATGCGGGAAGAAATCTTTCGATATACATCGAAGGTACTTGGCCGATGGAAGGTGAGAGTCATATTGCTTAGTCTAACTGCGTCCTTTCGGACTAGTGCCCATCACAAAGTGACCGAACCAGTATGGGATAATTTTTTGTCAACATAGCAATGCTTTTGGTGATGTAGTGTGCAAAATGCACGATTCTTGATTAGTATATTATGGAGATAGTTTTTATTTGGCATGATGAGCATTATACTGATAAGGATAAATGTGCAAGTAAAAAGTAAAGTTGGCACGGAGCCAACCATGGGTACGTGAGAGTGAGTGATGTGTGAATATCTATAAGTGAGTGTGTGGTAGTGACTCTAAGTATTGATCAACTACAAGTGGTGTGTGATAAATATAATTGAGCATGGATATATAAAATTGTGATAAGTGGAGGTATGTGCTAGTGACACCTAGCATGGATGTTCTAATTGATGTGTGAAGCATGTGGATATAAGTGAAACTATATACAAGTGTAGGTAGTGTGAGGTGTACATGGAGAGTATTTACAAGTGTTCTAAGTGAAAAGTGAGTGAGAGGTGATATAAACATGATGTAAATATATAAAGAAGTAATAACGGAGAAAAAGTGAACATACAGGTGAACATACTTACCAAAATAAGTTACTCACATTGACGATGTTCCTTTACTTTTCCTTTTGTATTGGATTTGTTTAATCAAATTGGGAGGAGTCTTACAGGTGAAATTTTATTTTGTTATATTTCATTTCTATGTTTATATGTAATTTGAAGTTTATATGAGTTTGGAGTTTCTTTAGTTAACTGTTTATTTCACAGTCAAAAAAGTTTATATGAGGAGACTTACAAATGCTAATTCACAATCATTATGCTTTTATTAATTTTTTGACATACAATGATGTGTCTATAAAAGAAAACAAAAGTTCTCATATCTTCAGTGTATTAATTTTATTTTAATTGGTATTACCTCTTAGATTATTTTTCAGTATCAATGGGATCCATTCGCTTTTTTAATAAGATTATGAATTTTATTTTGTAATTATACTTGACAATATAAAATTTCATTTTAATCGGGATCTAAATTTGAATACTTCTTCATCAAACAAATAAACAAGTGTTTACAAAATAAGATAAGGGTTAAAAGAAAACAAAATTTCTTATATCTTCAATATTTTAATTTTGTTTTAATCGGTATAACCTCTTAGATTATTTTTCAGTCTCCTTGGGATTCAATTTCTTTTTTACTAAGATTATGAAATTTTATTTTGTAATTATACTTGACAACACTACACCAAAATAGGCCATTTTTCATAATAAAAGAACTTGACAAGGCGACCTTATCATGGTCAAAGACTGTGACATGCCTGTGTGTGACAATTTTTTTTGTTACGATCGACACCCGTGATAATTTTTTGTTATCACGGACGTGTCACGATCAACGGACATTGTCATGATCCCAACCCAATAGTAGTAGGGAATGAGTGTCTTGGCATGCCACCAAGGCATTCAATGTTATGGCCTTAAAATATTTCTTAAAATAAATGCAATGGAAATACATTTACATGGTCATAAATCGTAAACTATTGAAAAAATGGAATTACGTCATGAGAGCTTTCTAAAAGGGAACTTCGTATATATTAAAGTATGAACGAATTACAACTTATGCCAAAATTAAAAACTTATTACTAAAGAGCCAAACATGCTCTATCTCCTAAAAAAAAACGTTATATTTAAAAGTATAACAAACGAGCTCCTTAAGCCAGATCTTCAACATAGTCCTTCTACACTCCGTCCTCCAGTCTAATTATTTCCTGAAAAATCGTTATTTATACAACGTCAGCTAAAAGCTGAATAAGATTTAATCTCCCGACATTCCAAGGTTTCCAGAAAATAGATACCTATTCAAGTCAAAAGGGAAGGCATATACATATATGGATTGGAACTTGCAGTATATAGATATATATTTTAAAATGATAGTATATATATCACAATTGGATAGCTCAAAATAAGAAGAATGCAACAAATTGAATGTGATATCTTTTTCTTTCAATCATATCATTTTGATGGCCAAGTACACTCTAATACCGTGTTCTTCTACCGTATTATACCCCGGTAGTTGAGGGTCAATCGAACTAGTTCGTCACAACGCCTTATTTAGGGTACACCAGCGATAACTCAGCTGGGAATGTCATTCAGTAAAGAGGTCCCTTAGGCCGAATCTTATTTTCAGTAGTCAATATAATTTTCAATACTCATTTTAATCGGTATGTCTATATGGACAAATATAAACATATCACAATGAATCAATCATCGGTAACAGATGCATTTTGAGAATAAAAGCAGTTCACAAAATACATAGTTTGCATAATATCATATAATAGAAATGTGCAAGAAAAGACATAGAGTACTCACCAAAAATAGAGGCTCGAAAATACAGATATTGAGTCTTGGATCACATGTTAATCTAATAAATACAATAAAGGTTTAATTACGTATTTTAAATAAAGCCCAGTTCTAAATATTGTGTTTTAATCCTAAAATAACTTGTAGAAAAAGGTTGCTAAAACCATTTTCTCAATTTTTAATATTCATTGATCGTATTTAAAGAATTCAATTCATAGTTCTTCCTAATCAGTCGGTTCCCAGTAGAGATGGAGAGTCACAGGGGCACCACTTAAATACCATCTCATGTAGACATAACATGTCTCGATTTATTCCCAGTAGAGATGGAGGGTCACAGGGGCACCACTTAAATATCATCTCAACTAGACAGAATTTCACCCAGACTGACTTTGGAATTACTTAAATGAGATTCCATAATAACGAGCAATTGCTTTCATAAATCATTTTAAAAAGCGTATATATATTTTTCAAACAAGTTGACATATTTTGAAATAAAATCAATTTAGATTGTTTCCAAATTTTAAGTTTTGATTAGTGAAGTCTTTAGTGTATTTTACCAGCATAACAACTAAGTGAAGCTATAAAACACGAAATTAAAACTACAAAAATGCATTATAACATTTAAATAAAATCATATATATGAAATGAATTCTTTCTTCGAAATTATAGAACTCCTTCTTAAGATATTTCCCAAGCTTTCTATCACTCTTTCTTACTATAATTCTCAAGGAATTGGTGTGAGTTTCAAATGAACCCTAAGGCCCTATTTATAGGTTTCCAAAAGTATTACGTTGTTGACATGTGTCTAGGTGATCAAGAATTTACATTGGCAAGTCATCGTTTGGGTGTCGTGTTTCTGGGTGGTCTTGCAGTCTTAACATCACCGAATGATGACAAGTGTTTGGTCTCTCTCTAAAGACGACATGTGTAAGGTGGAGGTGACCAGCATGTGGTGGAAAGGTGATAAGGGCATAAGGGTCATTTTATACATGAAGGGTATTTTGGTAATTTCACACTATATATTTTCAATATTTCTTAGAGGTCCTTGAAAATATTTTATTTACAAAATGTCCCTTTTTATATTTTTATTTTAGTCCCTAAAGTTTCATAAAATTATATTTTCTACCCCAAAACTTATTATTTACCTTAAGATATGTCATAAGACTTCGATTTGATCCAATTTACGATTGATTCTTCATATTTAAAAATGGGGTTTGTTATATTGATATCCAATAATACCTCATATCTAATAATACAACATTTATAAGATATTAAGTAACACATGAGTGTAAAAATAAACTATATACATATGAGCATATAAAAGTGGGGTCATTACAGACATGACAAGCCCCTGACAAAGTAAACTCACGATAAATGATCGTGACAAGTTCCTTTTGTTACGGACTTATTATGGTCAAAGTCCGTGACAAATCTGGGCAGCAGTATAAATAAAATGTTGGGCAGTGTGGCCACTACCACGACCCAGCAGTACATTATCACTTTTAGCAGCAATATATGATGTATTTTCTCAATAATTTACAACAACCAACATTCAATATTCATAATAATCAAACACTAAACAAGTATAGATAAGAATGTCAATATATAAACCAAAATTTGAATGTTTAATATAAATTCTTACATATTATTCATTGCTTATCAACTTAGAGGAGAAAGCTAGGTCATACAATATACGGACCAAGACAACCCTCAATATGTTGTACGTCGCACTGTTCATTCAACCACAAGGATTTATTCTCTTTTTCTACTAATACTTCAGTGATGAGGACCCGAGCCTCACGAGTCTGCAGTAGACGGTTATGCACTAAGGAACCTAGGTGTATACTTGTGTCCCTTATCCCTAGGCTATTCTATTGCCTTTCGTAATTCTACAAAGTAGACTCAATACCAACCAATAGTATATGGAACCCGAACAGTTGGGACCAGGGTAGGGGTGACGAATAAGTTATATGGAGATGAGGGGGTATCGGTGAGGGTGGTGGTATGAAAGACGGAGTAGTGGCCCCCTCATCATTACTTTCTACTTGACCTTCCCTGAGTTGTACCAAGATGGACCTTGACGAACCTGCTTAAAAAATGAAAACATTTTATTCAATGTTTTTTCAGGTTATCAATTTTTTCGACGTTATTGGTCTGTATTTCGTTGACCTTGCGTGCGAGTCTAGTGTTGCTCGACGCAATCTCGGTGAGCCTTGACTTCCCCATCCGAGAGATAACACCCCGAGTATGGCCTTTGTGATCCCAAACTAGTACTTGGCTAAGTGCATCCATACTCAGAGGCACCTCGTCGGCATCACTTTGTGAGCGGTGAACTTCTTTCACTTTTTCCTGAACAAAAAAAAATTACACCATTAGATGAAATAATAAAAAAGTATGTGATTATAAATGTTGATTTAATAACATAATTAAAATTATAACTTGCAACAGTGGCGGTCATAGTCGGATTGACCTCCTTATCCTTCCCTTTTTTCATTTGAACTTCCACATAGGCATCGAACCTATGTGACTTACCCCAGTACCACTCTCCGTCTCCTGAAATAAAATAATGAAAAATTAGTGAATTAGTATATAATTACCACCAAATAGAAGAAAATGAAAGTGAAATTAAATAACATTCAAAACTTACCATCCTATGCTCCACCTCGGCGTAAGACATACGCCCAGAGTAGTGCATGTCGAACTTCTTGACCCAGTTTTCCTTTCCCGAGTAACGAGAGGTCAATTGCCTATTAGATATCTCATTATTGATAAATTGTTGCTAGTTTGCCAATTAGATTATCTCCTTCTCTGGCACCATATCCCTACATCATAAGACGGACTCCCAGTCCCGGATAAATACCGTGCACGCATATTTTTCTTCCACGTTTTTCATTAATCCCTTAGTTGTTCTAATGTGGAGTCGCATGCTTGTGCGGGAAAACCAAATTGTTCTTGTTAAACAAATAC
Source organism: Sambucus nigra (assembly GCA_949130495.1). NCBI lineage: Eukaryota > Viridiplantae > Streptophyta > Magnoliopsida > Dipsacales > Adoxaceae > Sambucus > Sambucus nigra. Next base: position 298,326,509 of record OX422207.1, on the reverse strand, counting down.
AAAACAAAAAGAGAGTGAGTTAGTAATATTTAAATTATAAAATAAAATATAAATATTATTGAGTTAAGCAAGTACTTGTAATGCCCCCCCCCCCCCCCCCCCCAATGGCCACTTAAGGTCATAGTACACCCTCCTTCAATCAGTTTACCCGAGGCCAATAATCGTTTTGAGAAATTCCAAAGCCCTAGCTTTGAAGTCTGTCTTGTTCTCCACTAAGATCCCCAACTTGCCCCACTTTAAGTCTTTAGTGCCAGACGAGCCTTCCTCGCCGCCACTTCCTTGACGCCCTAATGAAGACATATCTTGCAAAAATTATTATTAGTTGAAGCGTATATATATATATATATATATATATATATATATAAGAAGATGATTTAGAAATACAAATAATGAACTAGTTTGACATATTTATTAAGCCAAATTAACGACATTAGAACAATACAAGTTTTCAATGGTACACATAGTTCATGTACTAGGGTTGAGGTGGACGCACTTTTCCTCTTTGGTGTGACACCCCGACTAATTAAATACCGGGTAGCTACTCCTTTATTAAATTAATACAAAATGTCAAGTTGGTCCAGTTATCAGCATCACTGTCGAAAACATTTTAATCCTTACTAACCACCTAGTATTTAAAAAGAAAGATGTCAAATTTTAAATTAAGTCTGATTAACATACAATAAAAGAACAATAAAAGAATGATGAAAGAATATCATAGCCATACACCATAAAGTCTCAATAAAGTAACCAACAAATAATAATAAGTCCGGAGGAAAACTCCTCACAACAATCCAACCACTGAAATAAATAAAACAGTACATCCTGAATTAATTACATGCCAACAATCTGAATAACTGAAATATGAAATGTCTCTAATAGAAATGGACGACATGCCCTACAAATGATGAAAACTGAATAGAGTCAAGACAAAAGAAGCGTCTACTAGCAAGTCCCTGTAACTTCCACAAACAGCTACAGTTCGTCACCTGAATGGAAATCCTATGCATGGTGTCCTTGTGGCTGGGCACCTAAAAGGTTTTTACAAAAATAGATTTGAAAGCAAACGGGTCAGAGCCCGAAAGTGGAGAGTATTTTAAAAATAGCAAGTGCTTTAATAACATTAAAACAATGAATGCAAAATACATGTTAGGACATGCTCTCACATGAAATACTCACCTCTCGACTAATCGTGCACTCCTAACGTACAGTACCCATCTACGTGGTATTTATATCTAACTAAACCGACATAAGTTCTAACCCATCTACTCGATTCACAATATGAATTCCCAATGTTATCACTTGAATAGATAGCTTTACTTAAACTCGGATTCTCAATTATTAGCATTACCATTTACTGGAGGCAAGTATGCACATCGTTACTTTACTAAGTATTTCATTGAACATTAGTTGTATATTACTCACATCATAAATATACATTATAGGCACCCCTAGTCTAGGCTACGGTGCACATACTCTGCTATCTCATCCCGATACATCACGTACATAAGGATTACAAATTCCGAATCTCTCAGGAATTGTTAGAATAAGCACAACACACAAAAATGGAGGCGAACATAATTCAACATATCCATGGGTCACGTACATACCTACGCTCCATAGTCAGCTGGCTTATTAACTCACAAATAAGTCATTCTAGTATTATGTTCTTAAGGTACCAATCTAAATCCCCCCGTAGGCACACAAAGAATAGATGACCCTAAGCGAACGCAAACCTCCCGTGATAGCAAGCATGGTAGGTATGTCATACACATAAAATCATATACATATACTAAGCATACACACATCTTAGTAATTACCATATTTTATTAATGGTATACTTCTAATTCTTATACCAACTTTTAATGTCACGCAAGTCATATGTCCCCGGTTCAAATGTATTCAAGTCATTTATTTTCCTCGCATCGTGATTAGTCACTCGCGTCATAATCTAACAATATCATTTGGTTCAAATCATTCTTCTATATTTTACTCCTCAATATATCTCGAATATCCCAACTATATCAATTAGTCATCAGGGGAATGTTATCTCTACAATTAAACAAGGTTACGGGACACTAGAAATCAAATCAGGCCAAAAAGGCCAATCTGTCAACTCGTTAGAAGTCTCGTTCGAAGGAGGTCGTTCGAACGAAAGGGGGCATCTAACGAACATCCAACTCGTTAGAAGGCAAACTGTCAACTCGTTAGAAGCTCGTCCGAACGAGCTCGTTCGAACGACCTGGGCAGGTCTTCTAACGAGGTGACAGTTTCGAGCCCAGAATTCCTAAATCCGTTTTTCCTCCAACTTTCTCTTCTCAAAACTCATCCAAACATTATCCCAACAGTGTTTTAAGGTTCCTAATCATTCCTAAACATACTTAGGTCATTTTTAACATATTTAGGGGGTCAAGTCTCCCTAAACAACACCCAATTATCAAATCTCCCAATATTCCCCCAACCCTTATGAATATGAACCCTAGAAAATTAAAGTCATCAATATCCACAATTAAATCCGTTTTTGTAATATAAAAGATGTATTTATAACAATATAATCGCCCAAACATAATTCTACATGCAATCTCTTTATCAAAACATGAATTTATAACTCCAATTACATGGGTTTTTACAAGTCTCCCAATACAATGCAATAATATCAATTTCTAAGCATGGAAGAAGCATTCGCTTGAAATTAACGAAATTAAACCACTTGCCTCAGATTGTTCTCTTAATTTGGTGTTGAATGTTGAAGGTTGCCCTATCTCTTCCTCTCCCAAGGTTGAATGTTGAAGATGGAGGTTAAGGTTTTCTCTTTGGGAACTTTTCTAACTTTCTCCTCTAACTCCCGTTGCCCTCTAATCAGTTAATTACTGGTAATGGCTTAGTGGTCCATTAATATCCTAATATTTAATTCCCAAAATTCGTTGGTTAATAATCCTAAAATTTCAAAATTACCAAAATACCCTTTTAAGTTGCCGGTGTGGCCCAAAAATGCCTCGGGACCCAAACTAAACCCCCGGCTAGTGTTTTCTGACTATTTCGACCCTTCCGAACACGTTGGCGCACTAAAAATGACCATACGGTTAATAAAAATAAAAATTCACTTTTTAATTAAATAATGTTCCTTGCGCAACTGTCACACGCGTCCCAACAAAATTTCCAAATTGCCGTATTTCTATCTCGCGACAATTTCAATATTTTCAATATTCATATATTGCCATATATACACGTTAAAATCAAATACCAGCTTGCATCTCGCTAGTATTTTATCCGTATTAATTCTCAATTAATACACATTTAATTTAATTAATCCCATAAATAAATATCCATAAAAGTACGGGGTATTACATTTGGTACATTTGAATATTCAATGGTACACATGATACCATACAGAGTACTTGTTCCGTGTATAGTACACTTATATTAAATTCTTGTACAAACCTTATGTTTTTAACTCTTTCTTAAAAACTATCCAATAACAAACCCTTTTTTGCAAATTTTTACATTTTAGAGTGACAACTCTCTCTACTCTACTTAATGCCCCTCTTTTACGGATAAACATTGTATCTCAACACATTAGACCAACTTCCAACGAACAATATATATTAAAAACTTAAATAACTCATTATGAGTCTTCATTTAGTATATTATTTGTTTAAAATGGGCTAAAACTCAACTAGAATCCTAAAAAAGAATCATAAAAAATATGCAATGATACTTTTGGTCCCAACCTCATAATATGAAAACTAATTGAACCCAATCTCATATTTTTTTTTACCACAAATGGACCCTTATGTGAATTTTTTTTTTAACAAGTAATTTTAAAGCCAAGTGATAGCCTTATTAACCCATGTTCAAAAATCCAGAATAAGCAAACAAGCTACGAAATTTTAGTCTTAAGTCAATAATTAAATAACATAAATTCAAGTTTATAACCAAATTTAAGGGAAAAAGATAGTACCTATATTATTATTTTTTAAAATTATTCTTTCAGTAAACATTACAAGAGATCATCATTAAATAAACAACATTCATAATTTATTTCGAAATGCTACTCTTTTGTTACCGATCTAATTAAACCAACAAAAATGTGTGATATATATATATATATATATATATATATATATATATATATATGAGTTTAAACACAAAAAATCAACAATTTCAAAATCATACCTTTGTTGAGAGAGAGGACAATGGCTGCCTTGAACCATTTACTACCTGAAAACGGTTGTTGCCTTGAATCGTTTAAGAGAGAGGGAGAGCGAGAATTTGTCTAATTAACTCGAAATTAGGGTTTATTAGTCCAGAAACTAAAACTAGTACTAATTTAAACATACATTTTGATTCAAATCCAAACAAACACTACACCAAACTGGGCAATTGGTCACGGACTTTATCCCTGACCAGGCACTGTGGGTCGTGAATTTGGTCCGTGACCAAATCGAGCGTGAAAAATTTCGGTGGTCACGATCCAAATCCCCGAACCACCGCCTGGTCACAGACTTCCCACATTTACGGATGTGGTCACGACCCAAACTCGTGACCATCACCCGGTTAAGAAACCATTTGGTCACGGTCGATATCCGTGACTATGTTTTATGTACGATTAAACCTGGTCAGTACTTTAAGCCGTGACTATTATTCTTATGATTAATATTTGTCACGGTTGTGGGTCGTGACTATGTTTTCTGTAGAAATCAACTTAGTCATGACTTTGGGCCGTGACTAAACTTGCTGTATAAATAACATGGTCGTGGCTTTGGGTCGTGACCAACTTTAATGATAATATAAAAATCCTCGAATCGGGAGGCTAATCGATCAATTGCTGTAAGTGCTCCTTGGGTGATCTCGCGGGGGTATCGTGCTCTCAAATTGGGGGTCACGTGACCGCGTAGTCATTATGAAATCTGGGCCTTGCTCTATAATTGGGGGGGGGGTCTTATGACCACGCGATTAGTTTGTGTAAGCTATGTTGGTCTTGAGCGAGGTGTTGGCACCACCCATGGGGCCGTTTGGAGGGAGTTGCGGGGTTTCTCCCTCTGATAACACATTTTCAAGCCTAAGTGTAGGCATTCTAACATCTGGATCGTACTATCAAATTGAGGGTCTCGTAATCACGTGGTCAGTTTGTGCGAGTTACAACGGACCCGTGCGAGGTGTTGACGCTGCTCACGGGGCCATGTGGGGGGCCCTAGGAGGTTTCGCATCCCAACGGCACATTTTCAAGCCTAAGTGCGGATATTATCTGTTTTGAGCCATGCTCTCAAACTGAGGGTCCCATGACCACGTGGTCGGTTTGTGCGAGTTACATTGAACCCGTGCAAGGTGTTGGCATCGCTCACGGGGATGGGGGGAGCTACTGGGTTTCACACCCCAACGACACATTTTCAAGCCTAAGTGTGGATATTATTTATTTTGGGTCGTGCTCTCAAATCGAGGGTCTCGTGACCACGGGATCAGTTCCTACGAGTTACATTGGTCCCGTGCGAGGTGTTGACGTCACTCACGGGGCCGTGTGGGGAGGTGCTAAGGGGTTTCTCACCCCAATGACACATTTTCAAGCCTAAATGCGAATATTCTCTGTTTTGGGTTGTGCTCTCAAATTGAGGGTCCAAGACCACGCGGTAGGTCCGTGCGAGTTACATTGGACCCGTGCGAGGTGTTGGCGCCACTCACGGGGTTGGGGGGGGGGGGGGGGGCACTAAGGGGTTTCACACCCCAACAACACATTTTTAAGCCTAAGTGTGGATATTCTTTGTTTTGGGTCATGCTCTCAAACCGAGGGTCCCGTGACCACGTGGTCGGTTCCTATGAGTTACATTGGTCCTCTACGAGGTATTGACGCCTCTCACAGGGCCGTTTGGGGGACGCTAGATATTCTCTATTTTGGACCGTGATCATAAATTGAGGGTACCATGACCACGCAGTCGGTTCCTACGAGTTATATTGGTCCCGTGCGAGGTGTTGGCGCTTATCACGAGGTCGTGGGCAGGGCGCTAAGGGGTTTCGCACCTTAACGGAACGTTTTCAAGCCTATGTGTGGATATTCTCTATTTTTGGCCGGGCTCTCAAATCGAGGGTCCCGTAACCACGTATTCGGTTCGTGCGAGTTACATTGGACACGTGCAAGGTGTTGGTACCACTCACGAGGTCCTATGGGGGGGGGGGGGGGTGCTAAGGTGTTTCGCACCCCAACGACACGTTTTCAAGCCTAAGTGTGAATATTCTCTATTTTGGACCGTGCTCTCAAATCGAGTGTTCCGTGACCACGCTGTCGATTCCTCTGAGTTACATTGATCTCGTGTGAGGGGTTGGCACCACTCACGGGGTTATTTATTTTTTTTTTGGGGGGGGGGAACTAAGAGGTTTCGTACCCCAACGACACATTTTCAAGCCTAAGTGTGGATCTTAATGAAGTTTGATAGAGTATTCCCAATATGACTCCTCTAAAGGCATGTTTAGTGGATATTGATGAAGGTCACAATCCCCGTAATGGTATATATTCTCATTATGAGGAGTTTGGCCATCATCAAGATCCACCAATCCAGGACACTCCAATAGAGGATTCATATTTGGAATACTCTATCAAACTTCAAATGGGAAAATGCATCATATTATCTGGAACTCCTTTTCAAAAAAATTTCAATGAGCTCTACAATGCGCAGGAACCGACCGCATGGTCTCGAGGCCGTTAAGCGGGCGCTACGTGGTTTCACCCCCCAAAGGCACATTTTTAAGCCCAAGTGTGGATTTTATCTATTTTGGGACGTGCTCTCGAACCGGGGATCCCGTGACCATGGGTCAGCTCCTACGAGTTTACATTGATCCCATGTGAGGTGTTGGCACCTCTCTCGGGGACGTTTAGGGGGCGCTAAGGGATTTCACCCCAAACAACACATTTTCAAGCTTAAGTGTGGATTTTCATAAATTTGTGTCGTGTTCTCAAATCGGGGGTCCCGTCACCATGAAGTCGGTTCCTAAGAGTTACATTGGTCCCAAGCGAGGTGCTGGCACCACCCACGGGGCCGTTTGGGGGGAGTTGTGGGGTTTCGCCCCCCCGATGACACGTTTTCAAGCAAAAGTGTGGATATTCTCTATTTTGGGCCCTGCTCTCAAACTGAGGGTCCCGTGACCACGAGGTCGGTTCCTACAAGTTACATTGGTCTTATGCGAGGTGTTAGTGCCACTCAAGGGTCCGTGTGGGGGGCGCTAAGGGTTTTCGCACCCCAATGGCACGTTTTCAAGCCTAAGTGTAAAATTCACAAATTTATGTCATGCTCTCAAACCAGGGGTCCCGTGATCATGCGGTCAATTCTTAAGAGTTACATTGGTCCCAAGAGAGGTGTTAGCACCATCCACGAGGCCGTTTGGGGGGCGTTGCGGGGTTTTCCCCCCTCGAAGACACGTTTTCAAGCCTAAGTGTGGATATTCTCTATTTTTGGCCGTGGCTTAAAACCGGGGGTCCCGTGACCATGCGATCGGATCCTACTATCTACTTTGGACCCGTGCACAGTGATCGCTCCCTTAAAAGGGCCATTTGGGGGGCGCTAAGGGATTTTCCCTCTAACGGCACGTTTTGAAGCCTAAGTGTGGATTTTCTCAAATTATCGTCATATTCTCAAATCGGAGGTCCCGTGACCACGCGATAGGTTCCTATGAGTTACATTAGTCCCATGGGCGGTGATCGCTCCCCTAAAGGGGCCGCTTGGGGGGCGCTAAGGGGTTTCGCCCTCCAACGACACGTTTTCAAGCCTGAGTGCAAATTTTCTTAAATTATCATTAATTTCTCAAACCAGGGGTCCCATGACCATGCGATCGGTTCCTGCGAGTTATATTAATCCGATACAAGGTGTTTGCACCTCTCACGGGGCCGTTTGGGAGGTGCTTTTGATTTTTTCCCTCAAAAGGCATGTTTGGAAAGAAAATATGCCTTTTCTGACCTTACCAAATGCAACGTGTTGTAGGGCTCATTGAAATTGTTCTGGAAAGGAGTCCCGAGTAATATGATGTGTTTTCCTGTTTGGAGTTCGATAGAGTATTCTAAATACGACTCATCTCATTACTGGGAGTGTGGCCTTTATCAAGAACCACCAATATAGGACAATCCAAGGAACTCAAAGGTGGTCTCACATGGAACTCAACTTATGCTCAGGAGATGAAGGATGGGGAAGAAATTTTTGCTGAGCTGGCTCGATAATAGACCCAGCATTTTGAATAATTTGTAGTAGCATCTTGGCCCCACCATTATGAACAAAAAATGTGGCCTCACATAAAGATTTAGCGCTTGACAACCCTCATTGAGGGTTATCAAGCTGTTAATCTTCCTGTGAGGCCACCTTGTAATGTTGAGTTCTCTGCACCCTGAAATTAATCCCTTACAAACATTACCGTGCACTCTACTCAACAAAATCGAACTCCACCATGTAAAATCATTAATGGGAACACTTGATATAGTTGTAAAAATCCAGGGATTCACTCGTGGAGACTATATGGCTTCGCTGGTCCAAAGACTGTCCAGACAAAATTCCAAAGACTATTCAGAGCACGGTTTTAGTGTCCAAGGATGCAACGCAAAACGTAATAAGCTCAAATACAGATCACGAGGACACTAGAACCGCGCTTTGAATAGTCTTTGGAGTTTTGTCTGGATAATATTTGGACCAACGGAGCCATATAGTCTCCCACAAGTGAATCCCTAGCTTTTTACAACTATATCAAGTGTTCCCATTATTGATTTTAGATGGTGGAGTTCGATTTTGTTAAGTAGAGTGAGCGGTAATGTTTGTAAGGGATTAATTTCAGGGTACAGGGAACTCAACATTACAAGGTGGCCTCACAAGAATATTAACAACCCTCAATGGGGGTTTTTAAGCTCTTAATCTTTCTCTGAGGCCACCGCTTTTGTTCATAACGGTGGGGATGGACTGCTACTTCAAATTATTCAAAACTTTGGGCCTATTATCAAGCCAACTCAACAGAAACTACTTCCCCATCCTTCGTCTCCTGAGCATAAATTGAGTTCCCTGTGAGGCCACCTTTGAGTTCCCTAGATTGTCCTATATTGGTGGTTTGGTGGTTCTTGATGAAGGCCACATTCCCCGTAATGAGAGGATTCGTATTTATAATACTCTATTACACTCCAAATGGGAAAATGCATCATATTATCTGAGAATCCTTTCCAGAACAATTTCAATGGGCTCTACAACACGCTGCATTCGATAAGGCCAAAAAAGGCAGATTTTCTTCCCAAACATACCTTTTGAGGGAGAAAATAAAAAACACTTTACAAACGACCTCGTGAGATGTGCAAATACCTCGCACGGGATTAATATAACTCGTAGGACACTACACCAAAAATAGAAAACTGACACGGTTTAAAACAGTGCCAGACGCAATCTGGCACTATTTTAAACCGTGCTAGAATCAGGGGTGCCAGATTTTCTGGCTCGGTTTAAAACCGTACCAGATTTCTCAAACTGGCACGCTTTTGGCACGCCTTTAAACTGTACCAGTTTTTAATCTGGAACATTTTTGGCACACTTTTAAACTGTGCTAGATGTTAAATTTGGCACGCTTTTGACACATATTGAAACCGTGCCAAATTTTCTATTTTCTGGCACACTTTCGGCACGGTTATAGAGCGTGCCAGATTATTTTATAAGCGTGTTCATTTTTATTAATTGTTATGGTTTTGGCATGGTTTAAAACCGTGCCAGATTTTTTCGTTGATTAACAAAATAATAATAGGAAACAAATTTGGAAAATCTACAAATTCCAAATTCGATAGGAAAAATATTTATTATTTACAAAAAAAATCAAGAAAATTCACAAATTATGAATATCGCAGGTTGATAAATTAATGTGCATACAAATTGCAAAAAATTACAAGAGTTAATACCAATATAAAGCCGCACGACCATAAAAGTCGACAATAACTTTAAAAAATTACAAGAGTTAATAGTTCCCATATAAAAAAAAAATTGGGGAGAGTTTCCTCTATTTTTTGAGCATTGCAAAACCTGCTAACATAAAATCTGCCAATATAAAGCCCGCACGGCCATAAAAGTCAATAATAAAACTACTACAGCCAGCACGACCATAAAATTAAACCATAAAACTACTAAAGCCTGATCGGCCATAACACAAAAAATAGAATCCTAAATATTAACGACACTAAATAAATAATCCCCCTGTTGTAAAGAATTGACTTCTTCGTGTGTTCCAATAGGATAAAAGCTAGAGATTGAATGTCATCCTACAAAAAAATAAGACACAAAAAAGATACAATATTAGTAACCAAGTCATTTAAAAAAAAATCATATTCAAGTAGAAAAATTGCATATACGAGTTACAATTATTATTATATTCTCAAACTGAAAGTCTTGTGATTACGTGGTTAGTTCATACGAGTTACATTTATCTCATACGAGGTGTTTGTACCTCTTACGGGGCCGATTGTGGGCTGATTTGGATTTTCACCCTTTAATGGCTTGTTTTTAAGCCTAATCTAGATATTTTCAAATTATCGTTATATTCATAAACTGGGAGACCCATGAATACATGATCAATTCCTACGAGTTACATTGGTCCCGCGCGAGGTGTTAGTACCTCTTACAGGGCCGTTTGGGGGTTGGTTTGGGTTTTCACCCTTTAACGGCTTGTTTTTAAGTTTAATCTAGATATTTTCAAATTATCATCATATGCTCAAACCGAGAGACCCGTGACTACGCGGTCAGTTCTTACGAGTTACATTGATCCAGTGCGAGGTGTTCGTGCCTCTTACGGGGTCGTTTGGGGGCTGAATTGGGTTTTCACCCTTTAACGGCTTATTTTTAAGCCTAATCTAGATATTTTAAATTATCTTCATATTCATAAACCGGGAGACCCGTGAATACATAGTCAGTTCCTACGAGTTACATTGGTCCCGTGCGAGGTGTTAGTGCCTCGTACGGGCCGTTTGGGGTTGGTTTGGGTTTTCACCCTTTAACGACTTGTTTTTAAGTTTAATCCATATATTTTCTAATTATCATAATATGCTCAAATCGGGAGACCCGTGACTACGCGGTCAGTTCCTACGAGTTACATTGGTCCCGTGCGAGGTGTTTGTGCCTCTTACGGGACCATTTGGGGGCTGAATTGGGTTTTCACCCTTTAACGACTTGTTTTTAAGCCTAATCTAGATATTTTTAAATTATCATCATATTCATAAACCGGGACACCCGTGAATACATGGTCAGTTCCTACGAGTTACATTGGTCCCGTGTGAGGTGTTAATGCCTCGTACGGGGCCGTTTGGGGGTTGGTTTGGGTTTTCGCCCTTTAACGACTTGTTTTTAAGTTTCATCCAGATATTTTCAAATTATCGTCATATGCTCAAATCGAGATACCTGTGACTACGCGGTCAGTTCCTACGAGTTACATTGGTCCCGTGCGAGGTGTTCGTGCCTCTTACGGGGCCGTTTGGGGGCTGAATTGGGTTTTCACCCTTTAACGACTTATTTTTAAGCCTAATCTAGATATTTTTAAATTATCATCATATTCATAAACCGGGACACCCGTGAATACATGGTCAGTTCCTACGAGTTACACTGGTCCCGTGTGAGGTGCTAGTGCCTCATACGGGGCCGTTTGGGGGTTGGTTTGGGTTTTCACCCTTTAACGGCTTATTTTTAAGTTTCATCTAAATATTTTCAAATTATCGTCATATGCTCAAACCGCTCCCCGTGACTACGCGGTCAGTTCCTATGAAATACATTGGTCCCGTGCGAGGTGTTCGTGCCTCTTACGGGGCTGTTTGGGGGCTGAATTGGGTTTTCACCCTTTAACGGCATATTTTTAAGCCTAATCTAGATATTTTCAAATTATCGTCATATTCATAAATCGGGAGACCAGTGAATACATAGTGAGTTCCTAACAGTTACATTGGTCCCGTGCGAGGTGTTAGTGCCTCGTACGGGGCCGTTTGGGGGTTGGTTTGAGTTTTCACCCTTTAACGACTTGTTTTTAAGTTTAATCCAAATGTTTTCAAATTAACAATAGGGAACTAAAATATATTTTAAGCATCAAATAAAGAGGAATCTAAAATATGTATTAAGAATGAGAGAGCATGAAAACTCAAATAAATATTACCTTTATCATTCGTTGGTGTCATCAATGAGAGGGACAAAGTCATCGTGCCAATACAAAAATCCGTTGTTACCCAAATCTCCAAACGTTTCACAAGATCCTTGTTTTCCACCCCAAACTGGATATTCAGGCACTTTTATGAGGTCGAGTACGATATTCACTTCTCTCTTTCCTAACTCATGGAAGTGAACTAAAGATACAACTCCTGGCATCAATTTCCTACCATAACCGACAACTTGACCAGTGTGAGATAGTATTTTGCATTCCACCATCGAGCTAAAACTTGAAACTTGGGATGTGGGGGGAGTAAAAGGACTGGAAGGAGTTGCAGTGTTTGGAGATGGTAATGCATGAGAATTATGTCCAACACATGCGAACTTTCCACTCTCAAAATTCTTTACAGAATCTGAGAGTGTAGACTTCACACCCTCCATATCTTCTCTGAGATTATCCACACGATCTTTCCAACTTTCGTTGTCCGTATTTACCTTTTAAAGCATTTCTCGAGCAAATGCAGACGCCAATATAGATGTTTTAGAAATCGTGGACCCAACGCAACGAACACGTCCTCGCGTGTCTTTCCCAAATACATCAAAAATTGGCCCAACATCCAAGGTCCCCTTTTTACCACTCGCTTGGTATACCTCTAGAAGCATTTTAACCTTATCATGTACATAAAGATATTAAAGTTATCATTTGAATTACATATTGGGTAAAAGAAGCAAAAAGAAAAACATTAAAGCTAAATTACCGCGCATAATCTCCGGCTTTTACTTTATGAGCTGACAACCATAATTCAGCACGGGTTGGTTCACGTCCATGCTCCTTTTTCCAATTCTCTGCAGCTCGGGCATAACTATAATGACTAGTGTTATGAGTAGTTGTTTTCGTACAATTTTGTTTTATCTCTTTATTTTTTCTTAGCAAATCCCTTTGGGCCTGTGCAGCTTCATTGTCACAAAATAACTCCCAATCCTCAGGTTTAACATTTTTAGGAACATTCTCCCTCCACTTTGCAACATCGTCACCCTTCAAATTTACCCTTATCTTGGCCTTGAACTTCTTCTAAGACTCGTTAGATTTTTTCATAAACATGCTTTTTTTATTATCTTTCACATCGGGAAAATATTTCTACAATATATGAAAGAAAAAAAATTTATCATTATGTAATTAAATTTAGTAACAATTACAATTGTAGCCAAAGAGAAAAAATAGTATACCTTGAACATTGTCCAAATTTGATTCTTATATCGCACGTCTACATGTCTCCATGTTGTATAAGAAACCGATACATGCGTCCTAGTGACGTCTCCCCATCTAGTAGAGGGTGTAGCTGAATTATCCCCCACCGAAAGGCCATGCTCGTTAAATTTTAAACTCTTTGTGAAAAGTGCATCACCCATTGTCGAAGAACTCGAAGCAACCTTCGAGTGGGAGCTTGATCCTGGTGTCGCACCACTTGGTGACGGATTTGAAGTATCGCCCACCTGAGACATTATTTATATGACGGGATTGTTTGGCACAAAAATAATCAGAATAAACAGAATATTATATCACCAAAACAACTATATTCTGTTTAAAACATAACATATATATAAAACAGAACATATATATATATATATATATATATATATAGGCTCAAATGAGGTCCTTAAATGATGTCCTTATGTGAGGTCCATAATAAGACAAAAGTAAGACCTTTAGTAATATTCTATTTTAGACCCCAATACATTTAGATAACAATTTTGCATTTTAAGCTTTAAGACCTTAGAAATAAAAACTCACCGAATTTCGACCAAAACCCTAATTCTGGTATCAGAGCCATAAGACGTTCCTTTTAGACTAAAAGTAAAAAGACTTTAATGCCCTTGGGATTTATTCCCCGCATTTACCAAGATATTTTTGGAATCAACCTAGACTACCATCCCATACCCATAACCGATTTAGATCCAGTAGGTTGATTAACCTCACATATAGACGGTTGTTCACACATTGAATACATCCCAGCCAAACACGCAGACAGTATACAAGTCACTGCTAGTGCTATTAATAGCATATTAGACTAAAATAAGTGTATACTCCTTATATTAAGACAATTAATAAAAGACACTCAAACCCTAGAAACAGAGATAAAAAATATCTCTAAAAGATTACTAGAAATAGATAATCAAATCCCAATAGACTTAGTTCTTGTTCCACAAGAAATAAATATTAAGACTAATCACATAGAAGTCCTTAACAAAGACATTTTAGAAATTAGAATCTTAATTAAAAATCAAGACAGTGAGTTAATTAAACTTACCAAAGAAAAAGCTAAGATTATCCCTAGATTATATAGTTATCTTCCTAATGGAGATAGTTAGATCACACTGTAATGAGCTATCAAGAGACCTCTCCATTCAAACCTTATTAGAATTTTATCAAAGAATTTTAGAAAAAATAAATGATGATATATTTTATTATAAGATAAATGAAAATGAGATTGCCAACGCCGCTATAGCAACTAGACTTATATTAGAAAGACTAAATTTAATTTCTACATCCATAGCAGCTACCCAAGACTATAACAGTAGCTTTGTTAAAGACTTGCATTTAGATTTAAAGGCTAAGACAGAAGGATTAACCACCTTTTATACAGACTTTGTTAAATTCCAACAAAATTTAGCAAATTACCTTAATAATATGGAAAGCCATAACCTATCCAAAATAGATAGTATTATTAATGAACTTAGACTAAACATGGCCCAAGTAAAAGAAAAATATAAAGAAATTATAAACGGAATTAAGGCCATATACAATAAACCTTCCCAAGCAGAAATAAACTCTCCTTTTATTCTAACTCGATTAGATAAAATTGAAAAGACTGTAGAAGCCATAGAAGTTAGAACTATGCAACAACAAGAAAAAGATAATGAAATAAAAGACTATATTACTAATATTGGTAAATCCATTGTTAATTCTCTGGCTAGACATAGTGAAGAAAATTCTGAGAAGGCAAGAAAAGAAAATAAGAAATTTAAAGAAGAAATCCTTAATCAAATGAAAAGACAAAAAGATTATTCAGACTTATTAGAAAGAATTGAAAAAAGACTTGAACAAAAATAGGTAACCACCTGTAAATTTAGAGAATCCCCTCCTATAGAAATTAGAGAAAGGAATACCATAGGAAGACGAGTCATAAATGACGGATTAGATAAGACTAGTAAGATAGTTAGCTCTATCCCAAATATTGGACAGAGTAATCATATGCTCCAAAGACTTAAAGATTCATCCTCCAATGTTAGGACATGGTGGAAAGAAAGAAATTTCGCCAATCCTCTCCAACAGAAAGAATGGGGTGAAGTTGACTGGAAGATTGTTGAAGACTCCATCCATAATGGACAACTTCCAGCCGTTAGATACATATACTTGTTTAAAGAAGGTGCCACTCCTAAGACTCCTAATCGTAACATGACTTACCATTATAGGAATCATGTGTTAGACAAATCCTATACTGAGCTCCAAGTATTTGACTTAGAATGGCTTAGATCTAGAGGAACTGATAGGAAGTTCCAATTCCTAATCTTTGGACTCTTTCAAGCAAGAATCCAAGGATTACATAGACCCCAGAATAATATCAATATATTATGTTGTTTAGTAGACAAAAGATGGAAAGATTTTGAGAAAAGCCTTATTGGGATAGCCCAATTGGAAATGTCAGACAACATAGGATACTTTAATGTCATTCCGGCATTTACAGTAACGGTAGACACAGCCAAACATTTTAAGTTAATCTTATATGCTAGTGGCTATGAAGACTATATTATCCCAGATGTTAATATAAATATAGAATTCCAAAGCTATGTGAAGTTCTCCCAATTTCCTTATGAAAGAATGCAATCGGGAATTCCTAGCGGTAGACTTAAAGAAAAAATCTTAGTTAGAACCAATGTTTCAGACTATAATCATACTTATAATATTAAGAATACTAGACCTATGAAAGAAAAAGCTAAGACCCTCTGGCAATTGCCAGAATTCCAAGAAACTAAGATTATATAGAATAAACCTCTGTTTATTAATCAAGACGACGTCACTGGAAATGTTACTATCCAGTTTGGCCCTCCTAAGATTGTCAATAAGAATATTCAGACCGAAGAAATTAGATTTAGAAATATGGGATAAGACATAATCAATGATCCTTCAGAAGGAGAATGTAGTAGTAAGCCTAGTGCTAGTTTACTAAGACAAGCCTCGATAACAAACCTAGAATATCATTTGAACAAAAAAGAATTAATTAAAGAAAAAGCTAGGATCCAAAACTTTGGACATGAACCCTCAGAATTGGATATGAAGACATTTAAAGATAACCTTAAGAAAAGTCATTATGTTAGATTTCAAGAAAGAGAAAGATTTAATATGATAGCTCAAGAGCGTATATTAAAATTAAAAGAATCTAAGAATACAAAAGAACTTCTTAGAAACCTTAGACTAATAGAAGAAGGAGAACAAAGATTAATGCTAGCTACATAAGTATAACCTGGTAAACAAGAGATAGGAAGTAGTAGTAGGCTAGAAGATGCTCCTAGACTTTTTAGTAAACCAGTAGGAATAAATATTCCTATATACTCAAGCACCGTAGTAAAGACTAAACCTGATTATATAAAAGACTTTCCAACTAGTGACAAGAGTTGCACTCTTGTTAAGACTATGGAAAGCCAAGCCATAAATCCAGTAGGTATATACCTTAACTTAGACAATGTCCAAGATAGGAAGAAGGCCTTAGACGAATGGCGTAATCAGATGAACATGTGTTTTGCATCTAATGAACAATGGGATGCTAGTTCATGTAAGAAGAACGCTGAGCAATCCATGAGAGGTATTGCAAAAGATTACTTAGATAGTTTAAAAAAACTACAGATGAAGACTCCTTAGCAAAGGTTGAGAAGAAGAAAGAAAACTTAGAAGAAAGATCAATTGAAGAATATATTCAATTATTCACATCAGAATTCATTGGAGCTGAACATCTAGCTCAAATCAATGAACAAGACCTAGCAAAAACTAAGTTAACCCTCCTTAGCATTTGCAAATTAGATAAGATAAATGAATATAGCAATAATTATGAGCAGCTATATTACCAAATTAAAGAATTTGGAGAGACCTTAAAGGATGAATACTTTAGAAAGATACCAGCCATAGGACAAGTCCTAATTAATGAATATAGGAATTGGCCAGGAGTAGTTGGAGTTAAGAATAACACCCTTGGTGAAAGAATCAATTTCGCCAAAGTATATTATATCTAAAAGACGTGATATAACTCAAGAAAAGTTGATAAAAGAAACTTTCAAGCAGATCCCTCCAATCAAAGACGAAAGAGACATCGCTCCAATCCAATGGGGATGTGGTAGTGAATCTAAAAAATTCAAAAAAGAAATTAGAATGGAAATATAGGAAGTTTAAAACTAGACCTTTAGGATTTCCAAAGAAGTATAAATTTAGACAATCTACTACCTTTAGAAAAAAGGATCCTAAGACTAAGAAAAATAGATTTAACCAAAGAAGATATTTTAAGAAGAATACTAGTAAGTATAAGAAGGTTCCTAATTATAGGAAAGAAAAAGATGTAGCTCAATCTAAGACGGCCACCAAAGAATGTTGGACTTGCGACAAAGAATGACACTTTGCTAAAGACTGACCTAATAAGAAAGATAAAGAAAGTATTAAGATTATTAATACAATATTAGACCATGCAGATCAAGAAGAGTTAGATATCCTATATGCTATATAAATATCAGATATAGAAGATGATGACAATACTAGTATCTATAGTGCATATATACAGATAGTGATTCAGAAGACTATAGTGATACTGATGAGTATGAAGACTCTCAGATACTCTAGACTTATATATGATGCAAGTTAATCAAGATAATTTAGATGATGAATATATAAACTTTGAAGAGGCTTGGTATAAGTGTATATTAAGCCCATTTTTAAAGAAAAGATGAACAGTTAGTAATCCTGAGTTACTAACCTATATACCTAGATGTTACTTTGATGAAAGACATTATTGCACATTTGAGATGAAATGTAGCAAGAAATACTTTAGATGTGTAGAATGTTTTGAGATTATACAAATAAAATTATTCATGGTTTGTATTATTTGCCAATTACACTACCATGAAGACTGTTGGAGAACTAGATTTAGAGCAAGTTATACTAGCTAGTATGACGCTCAAATAGACTTAGATATTAAAATATATTATCAAGATATTGATAGAAATATAGCCAAAAGATTTCAAGAAAATGAAGACTTCAAAGGAAAGAGAATCTCCTATGATTTAGAAGAATACCATTCTGATAGTAGTTCAGAAGACCAAATACCCTTAGATATTATAGATAAACCTCAGAAAGGAATATCTCTTTTAGAAAAGAACAATTTAGGAATTTCTACTAAACCACATGCTTGTTTTGTAGAATTATTTATTCAACATAAAGATTATCCTAAAAGACTTTCAGCTTTTATAGATACAGGATGCTCTCAGAGTATTTGCAAGGCTAATGCCTTCCCTGAAGACTATTTTTTAGAAAGTACTCAAGAAATCTATGGTAAAGTGGCTAATGGAGATCCATTTACCTCATATTTCCAGACTATTCCTATTTATTTTAAATTAGGAAATCAGACCAACAAAATAATTACTCATCGGTTTTGGATAATGGATCCTCGTCCTAGTTTCACAGGAAACATTATTTTAGGACAAGACTTTATTAGTAAATATCATCCTTATACTCATTATAACGATACGATATTAATTAGTGATCAAGAGGAATTTAATAATAAAGCCCCTCTAATAGATCACAAGACAGCCTTTGACCTTATGCTGGTCAAACCCAATTATAGACCCAGAAAACATCAGAGTTCTTCAGCTGAGCATGGTGGACCTAGACCTACAACCCAACAAGAAGCCTTAGAAATTACTAAACCCTTACAAAAAGAGTGTAAGTTCCCATGCCAAAAGTGTTATAAACAAATAGCCCTTATACAACAAGACATTTTAGATCAAGTCCAACATACCTTATTACAGGTTCAAGCTATATCCAAACTGAAGAAAATGGATATAGAAGTCGAAAAAGAAAAGATTAGGCAACTAGCAGAGCCTACTTAAGGAGAAAATCCCATCGCTAAATGTGATAAAGACCAAAGTTATTGTGAAATCATCCCTATAAACCCAGACGCCACTATTAATGGTGGAACCTATAAGAAAGGATACTCACAAGAAGGTAAGGAAGAATTCAAGAAAGACATAGATGAAATGCTTAAGTTAGGCATTATTAGAGAAAGTAAAAGTAGACATAATAGCCTGGCCTTCTATGTTCAAAATGAATCTGAACGTAAAAGGGGAAAAAGATGTATGGTTATAGATTATAAACAATTAAATAAGAATTGTGAATTTGATTCTTATAAGATACCAGACAAGAATAACTTGATCAATTTGATTGAAGATAGAATTATATTCAGTAAGTTTGATTGCAAATCAGGCTTCTGGCAAATTAAGATGCATCCAAACAGTATTACTTTGATAACCTTTATTGTGCCCCAAGGAAAATACGAATGACTAGTAATGCCATTTGGATACTTGAATGCTCCTTAAGTTTTCCAAAGAAGAATGGATAATATATTTAGACCTTATTTAGAATTTTGTCTTGTTTACATAGATGATATTCTTGTAGCAAGTAAGACTGAGACAGAGCATGTAGACCATCTTAAAAAGATTATTTTAGAATTAGACAAACATGGTATTGTTATTTCCTAAAGGAAAATGCAATTATTTCAGACTGAAATAGACTTTGTAGGAATGCATATTAATAAAGGAAAATTATCCTTGGCAGAACACATAACCAAAAAGATTCTTGAGTTTCCAAACCAACTTAATGATAGAAAACAATTACAATCATTTTTAGGATTGCTTAATAATGCTGCAGACTTTATTAAGGACCTTGCTCCAAAAAGACAAAGCTTAACATCCAAATTAAAAGGAACAGACAAAACCAATCCCTTTTATTGGACTAAAGATGATTTTGAAGTAATAAGACAAATTAAAGATGCAGTCAAGAATATTCCTTTACTTGAATTTCCTAATGCAGAAGACCAATTTATAATAGAAACAGATGCCTCTGATAAACAATGGGGAGCAGTATACTTTGCCATTGATCATCAGACAAAAAAGAAGAAACTTTGTAGACATAGTTCTGGAACCTTTACAGACCCAGAAACAAGATACACTGCCCACGAAAAAGAAGTTTTAGCCATAGCAAGGGCAATAGAAAAATATATGTTGTTTCTTAGACCTAAACATTTTACTGTTTATTCCAAGGTTCTAAAAAACGCGGGGGGTGACCGTGGCGTAGAAGCTAAGCCTTAAGCCTTGGAAGCCTAGGCGGGCCTTAGGCGTAAAAAGGCATTTAGGCATTTTTTAATATATTTTAATATTTTTTGACTATGACAAGGCTATTAAAAATACTAAAATGGTACATACCTTAAAAATATGTCTAAATATTTCTAAATTAAAATACTATTTTTTTAAAATACAAAAAAAAAATTGCATTTTTTCATGCCTTACCCCCAAAAAATGCTCAATTTTTTCACGCCTTACCCCCAAAAATGTTGACTATCGTTGACCACACCTTGATCCATGCCTAGGGCCAAAACTTTGCGTATCAAAAAAGCCTCGCGCCTAGTCTCGTTTTTTAGAACACAGGTTTATGCTGACTCTTCTTGTGCAGTAAAATTCAGAGATTTAGACTTGTCCAAATCAAGAACTAATAGACTAATTAGATGACAACAATTTCTTAATGGTTATGACTTCTCTGTTATACATATTAAGGGAAGTAAAAATACCATTCCAGACTTTATATCAAGAGAGCCAATGTTTGCTGACACTAATATAATTTCATGTTTTATGTTGCAAATAGAAGACTTAGAAGACATGAGTTCCTCTAGAGCGAATAGAATGAACAGGGAAGACGTTGCAGACTATCTTAGATGCGTAAGAGCAAATGCTGGTGTAACGCAAAGACAGACTCATATTCAAGACTCTCAAGAAAGACCAATCCTAGAGAACTTTGATGATATCTTGGTTCCTCCAGGAAAATCTAGACAAGAGATTATTGCTCAAAATAGACTCATTGGGAAGATGTACTTTCCCCAATATAGACCCGATCAAAGATATCCAGACTTGATCAAATTTAGATGAGAATTTTCGAAAGATGAGAATACTCTCATAGATGCTATATGGTGGAACGTCAAGAATAGACTATGGATTGAGTTCAAACAAAATTTGGTAACCATTGCTAAATTTATGAGGACTCAAAGACTTGCAGTTACCCAACTCAGTGGTACTTCTATACCTAGACCTCAGATTTAGACTTACGCCCAGACTCTTGGAGAATCCTCCCAAACTAGACCTACTGATTTCTGTTATCAGAAAAAGACTTTTAAGACTAAGATTGTTATACCATTTGGCTATAGTAATCTCCCATTAATAGAAGACTTTAAAAAAGATGCTAATAACATTATTGACCATTCTAATATGTTATTATCAGAAATAAATGGAGATGCCTTAATAATTAAGGATTTCTTCAAAGACGTTCCAAAAATATATCTTTTTGGAAAATTAGATATGGCTTATATAACTCTTGCAGACCATGGGTTCATTGGACTCGTCCAGATAAAAGATATTGAAGACTCTGTTGCTCTTGGAAAAATAATCCATGAGTATGTTAAGAAGGTAGAAGACTTCTTTCCTCTATTTTCTAGAATCTACCAGATTGCTCCAAGTTCTTGTAGAGGAATGAGAGTTGAAGGATTTAGACTTATTAAATTTTCCAATTATATATTTGAAGACGTTGAGATTTTATCAGAAGACAAGACTAAAGAATTAATTATTGATAAGTCCAAGCTCCAGATTGCTCAAGCCACGGGGACAATTGAAATCATGGAGTTATTAATAGGAGAAGACATGTGGTACACGGCCTACCACAAAAAAGACCTGATAATCCAAGCTGATGAGCCATTCAATGGAAGGCTCAAGAAAGAATCCAAGGAAATAATAGAGATAACTTTGCCAGCTAGCCTTAGAACTGTAGGCCTCATTGATGAATTTTTCAACAATACCCTACCAAACCAAGACAAGGAAGAAGAAGACACAGATGGAACAAAGACGGGCCCCTCATTAGTTGAAGAATTATTAAAGACAGAAGATGCCATGTGCTAGACCTATGCAAGACGATAAGACTACAATGAGATTCCCCTGTAGCCTGAAGCTCAGACATGCCCCACACGGGCCCCCGGATTGCTTTTTTTCATAAAGAAGAAAAAGACCCTTGAAAAGACGTTAGGTTAGAATTATTGCTGGACGGCATATTTACTTCATGTAAAGCAATTAGTATAAGACTTTAATAATTTATATCTCTTTAAATCGGATCTCTTTTGGTAGCCGGTTACCAGTCGATTGTAGTGCCCTTGTGCTATAAAAGGGAGCGTCCAGCTGAATTCTAGACATCAGGAGTTAGAGAGTGATAGATTTCTAGACTTGCAGTATTAGAGAGAGAGTATGCTTGTAGTAAGTAATATGAGTGAGTAAACCTCTCATAGTTAGGGGAGAGGGGAGAGTTGTAACTACTTATGCTATGCAATAAAAGTATTTTCTTTTTTAGAAATCTCTTATGTTGAGTTGTTATTATTTTCCAAATTATCTCCGACTTTCTGTTCATAGAGGACTATTGTGTGGAACCTCTGGTGTAGCACACAAGGTGTTATACTGGTGAACCGCCGTCAAGTGTCGATTTTCCGTGAGCCATTAGCCAGGTGGGCGTTAGGCGAGAAGGCGTACAGGCAGAAAACGGGTTCAACGCCAAAATAGTAGATTGAGGTACGACACATAAAAAGGGAGTTGCAGGAGGCTGAGACCGGAGAAGAATAGTAACAAGGATGAAGAGGCGAAGGGAAGAAGATAAAGATATTGTAGACCAGAAGGAAGGTATAACTCGAACCAAACCCTTAACTATTTTTACATAATATTTCTTTAAAAAGAATCTTATATGAGCTTACAAATCACTAAAGACTTTTTAGAATTTGTTAATCAAACAAGTTTAGACTTAACTAGAGAAATTCAAGATTGGACTCTTACAGACCCTAAAGATAAAAAACTTATAGAATCTGCTTTAACATATGCAGGTGGTACTTTCAAATATATAGACAAGATTATTGAGTGGTTAGGAAGAGAAGTACCTGGAATAGAAATAATTAGAACAGGGATCCGAGATCTCTTTAGACAAAAATTAAGATCTGAAGATTTTGCAGAAGAACTATCAAGACCTGAAAAATATCAAGAATATACTAGGATACTTGAAGATAGCACAGACGTATTAAAATTTATTAAACGAAAAAGATTAGCTGAAACAAAGGCTATTTTAATAAGAGCCGAAGGAATCCGCCCTCTCATTAAAAACGTAGAAACAGATGCCCCTAGAACATACCGTAGATTTTTGTCATCTTATGGTGATAATGAATTAGACGAATTTATAGATAACGATATAATTGATATTATTAATCAAATATTTAAAGAAACTAGACTGATAAACCCTCGATACTGTATAAGGTATTTAAGACTAGAATATTTTCCATCAAAACCTCTTCCAAATTCTTGACTCCCTGAAGAAACTATTTATATAGATAATCCTCGCTATTCAGAACTCCAGTACGATAGTGACGGAAGAAGCTTAAGAAGTAGCAGTAGCCCTGAAACTTCTACACTTAGACTTCCAGATTAATTAAGCTTAAAAGACTTTAGAAATTACTAGGGTAGAAAATTCTATTCCCTAAAACTTTAGAAAAAGACGCAAAACATATAAAAATAAAAGTGGTCCTTAGGTAAGTTTTGGACTGTAGCTAGTCCGCATACTTAGTCCGCAAACTAGGTCCGCACTAGATCCACTCTCTCTCTCTCTTTCTATATATATATATATATATATATATATATATATATATATATATATATATATATATATATATATGTGCTAGTGGAGAAAACGAGCCATCCTACTGCTGCCTGTGCTATAAACATATGATCATCAATAATGTTAAACATATGATATTTACTAAATGAATGAACAGTTGCGATACCCGTACAACTTCTGTTGCGATAAGATTTGAAGACAGTACTATGACTGCCCCAATAACTAAATACCCAAGTTCAGGAGTTATTCAACACATAGCAGGCATGAAAGATTCAATAGTTTCAATAGATTAACAATGACTAAATACCCAAGTTCAATAGATTGACAATAACTAAATACCAAAGTTTAAATAGTAAAAAAGTGATATCAGGTTCGAACATGAAGCCATTACATTATACGAATTCGGTGTCTAAAAGTTCCAACAACTTCTCATTTTCCTCGAGAATGGAGTCATACATCATACGATCAATCTCAATCGCATCCATTTCTTTTGTCAATCTCTTGGGAGAGTGCAAAACAATCGACCACCCCTTGAACTTGGTGTCTTTACAATATAACACTTGAATTGCTTGATATGCAAGGATGAACAGATCGTCGTGTATTGAATTTTTACTAGTGAGCTTACTAAGGTTCACCATCACCAATTTTGAGGTCGGGTCAACTTTGCAAGCATTCTTATCATCAACGTCCACCCAATCACAATAAAAGACTATGTGTGATCTCAATATAATTCAAGTCGAGTATTTGTCTAATAACTCCATAAAAAGTTGTGAGGACGCCCTACACCACTACTCTGAAAGCCGCGATTCTCTTCATATGCAGAAGTACAAAAGGTATATCCATTGCATTGGAACTTGTCATAGCTAGTAACTGTATGGAGTGGGCTATCGGCATAGGGCAAAATTTCGATATCATTAGATTTTAAGGCCTACAACGAAATGGATATTTTTTTAATATTTGTATAGAAATATGGTTATGATAAAAAAAATAAGTACCTAGATAAAAAAGACTTGCCTTGTTCCTTAGCCAAGGGATGAAATCATCAATTTTATGCATCGATGTAGTCCCAGTTAACCCAAATTTGATATAACTAACGAATTTCGACATTAAGAAATTTTCAATTACAATAAAATAATATGAATTAGTAATGGGTTACATGTTTACCTTCTTCACTCATCAACGCCGTGGTATTGAAATAGGACCCATCTTCGTACTTGTTCATACTGCACAGTATTTAAGGTAAACTCCTTACCTTTACCCAATGCTTGTTAACACATTGAGTCATCAAACTCATCATCGAGAAAATCCTCAAGGTTCCTCTTATGAGTTCCTTCACCTCTAATAGACACATATTCCATGGCATACAAAGAAGCTTAATGTAATAAATATGCATTAGCAGTGCTCCCTTAGATGTACCTCTTGTTTCGTGACCACCTTTTGTATCTTCCCATTTCTCTTTCAAACAACCACATTGCATGATATTTAGGTGGCCCAGCTGTCAATGCTTCATCGGCTAAATGGTGCATGAGATGGATCATGACCACAAAAAAGTCAGGTGCAAAGTAAATTTCGAGGACACAAAGAGCCTCTACTAATTCTTGTTTTGCCTTCAAAAGATGTTCCCTGAAAATCACTTTTGCACAAGTAACATTAAAGAATATGCTTATCCATTGTACAGCTTTAAACAAAGGCTTATGATCTGGAAATGAATGCATAAGCAACGCAGGAAGCAATCGTTGCATAATGACGTGATAATCATGAGACTTGAGATTAGTTAATCCGGGAAGGTCAAGGTTAACATTATTGCTAAAATTTGATGAAAATCCAATCGGTACCTTCAATGTTTTCAAGGTGAGATAAAAGTCTTCTTTTCTTCCTTTCCTAATGCAAAATGTGTTGATGGAATTCGCCTTTTATTACTACCTTAAACATCTTGCAACTATAATTTTCTCTTAAGACTTAACGGGACCTTCAACTCTTCTCGGTATCTAACTGTATCTTTATTTGAAAATTCTTTCACTGAGAGAATGATACCTAAAAGAGTATCTGTTACGTTCTTTTCAACTTTCATAATGTCTAAATTATATCGAATATCATGATCCTTTTAGTACTCCAAGTCAAATAAAATGGATCTCCTCAAAAAACCCTAAGTACCCGTGAGATCCTTATCGTCACCTTCACTTGGATGATCATCATTATCTACATCATCTTCCAATACTATTGGCTCTATTTCTTTACCCTTCCCTTTCCCCTTACCCTTCCCTTTAGCCTTCCCCTCCCCCACTCCCACTCCCTCTCCCTATCCATCTCCCCCTCCCTATTTTCGGGCACCTTCTCGAGCGATAACAGATACAATTTTCTCAACCTCTACACTTGTTAACTTTCGTGGAGCCATAGCAGTCTCTATTTTACCATGAAATGTTTTCTTTGATGTGTCGTACCTGTAAGGATGGTTTTTGGGAAGGAACATGCGAGATCGTTGACAACAACATTTCATTGATTTGCAAAGATATTCAGAAGGTGTGTTTATAGAGCAAAGAGGACACCCATAATAACCTTGAGTTGAACAACCTACTAACATCCCATAAGCAGGAAAATCATGAATACCCCACATCAACATAGATTTTAACTGAAAATGTTAATTTTTATTTGCATCCCAAGCCTCGACTCCAGACCATAAGATCTTCAGCTCATGGACTAAGGGTTGGAGGAAGACATCAATATTACTTGATGGTGATTGGCCCGTGAATCAATACAGTCAACATTAAAAACTCACTCTTTATACACATTGATGGGGGAGGGTTGAGAGGTTGAATAATCACTGGCCAGCAACTATAGTTACGGCCAAACATGTTATTAGGGTTAAAACCGTCAGTTGCTATTGCAAGTCGAATATTTCGCGGATCCTTCGCAAATTGTCTCCACATAATGTTTGCATTTACCTACTCTGCTGAATCTCGGGGATAACGTATAAATTCCATACAAAAGCTTTCTTGAGCATGACAAGTCATTTTCTTGACTATCCATTTAATGGTATACAACCACTTGATCCTAGGGATTAACGTAAAATGTCGCATTACATTCTTAGGAACCTTATGAAACTTCTTTTGGCCCTTAGGGTATACAATTTCCTCCCCATCATCTCCTCTTGAAGTATACTTGTATCGCAAAGCACCACATTTTAGACATTTATTACAGTTTTCCTGCTCTTTCCAAAATAACATGCAATTATTAATGCACACATCATACTTAACATAATACATACCAAGATATCTAATTGTGTTCTTCATTTCGATATAACTAGTTGTCAAGTTGTTCCCTTCAGGGAGTAACTCATTCAATAATCTAAGAATTCCAACTGTGGGGCCATCTGACAAATTTAATTGCATTTTTATATCATTTAACTTCACAAGAGCATACATGGTCGTATAGCATGACGAACCAGTAGGAGGGTGCAGTGGCTCTATTGCGAGTTGATGTAAATGCTCATACTTCTTGCCTTTGCCTGTATGTGTGTGAGAATCCTTCGGAACATCAAAAGTTTGGGGCCCTTCATCACCACCTACACAATTAGGTGCACTAGGACACACTTCAGTCGTGAACATCTCACAAGAATCATTCATAAGGTCATCCAAAGTCAGAATATTAAACACATCAATGTGTTCTCCAACATTAGTCTGAGCAGCGGGTTGTGCTGATCGCTGGACTGGATTAAGAATTGATGTCTCCCCATGAAAATGCCATAAGGTGTAATTTATATCCATACCGTAGTCTATCAAATGGACGAAGATTTCATCTAAAGTAACATGTCCTTTCCCACTGTGACAACGCTTACACGGACATGAATGTATATCCCCGGGAATAGTGTTACGCACATACTGCAGAAAATCTAACACCCCATCTCTATACGAATCGGTCTCAAAGTTTTTCTCCTTTATCCACTCTTTATTGATCATCGATGACATCCTGATATACATGTGTATGCAGAATGTGTTAATAAGATCACATCACATAAAATAACATTTCAAAATTTCAACAAGAGAAACTGTGGAGAATTATTAAATTACAGCAATCACATATAATACATTCTAATTATCCAAATTGTCCCATATGTATTCTTTAACCCCTCATTTGATAGCTATTGATGGGCTCTCTTTCCAATAGGAGTAATAGTTTCGAGGAACTGTGGATCCTTTCTGCATCTTGACACAGTGAGTAAATCAGAGAAACCTAAAGCAATATAAGGGTGGACTAAGATCTAACATCCATTCTTACGTTTTAGTTATTAAACAGAAACAAAACCTCCAAACCTTAGGTTTTTAGTCAAGAACACATCACGATCAACAACTCGTGTGCTTGGACAAAACCAACCTAAATCGCTTTAAAAACTTCATATTTTAGCCTAAAAACATAACCAAACATCCTACCCTGCTTCTATAAACCCACGCTAATGATAATCAAGCCACATGACCTCATCAAACAATAATTTTTTGACCCAAGAAATTAAAAAACCGAAGATGTTCTTCACTGTCCAAATACCATATCAAAAGAAACCCAAAACCCATAATCAAGATCAATTTTCATGGTTATAAATCAACGATTTATCATTTCATGGTCACACTATGGTTGCGATTTGCATTTACATGTTGATTAATTCAAGTTAACATGCGAGTGTATTACCAATATAACACATAATCAACACTAATGAAAACTAAACTAACGTCTAAAATTATGACACGATTGGAAAAATAATAACCACCAATTTTTAGTTTAATGGGGTATTGTAATCCCAATATACCACATCCCAACCGGTATGAACCAAGACATGATAACAAGAAACTAGGTGAACCCAACACCCGTACAATCGCCCCGAATACATCCCAAAATCGAAACTGTTCAGCTACACCCAAATCCCAAATGCATTGACTAATAACAACTAATTTGGAACCAAAAGAACCCAAAATCGCAACTGTTCAGGTACATTTAACGGTTCAGGTACCCAAAATCGCAATTGTTCACATATATATATCAAGTACCCGAAATCGGAACTGATACACACACACACACACACACACACACACACACACACACACACACATATATATATATATATATATATATATATATATATACAGAGAGAGAGAGAGAGAGAGAGAGAGAGAGAGAGAGAGAGATGTAATACCTTACGATTTGGAGATAACGATGTTGATGATGAGCAGCGATGCGGGAGAAGTAAGTGTGGGAGCAGTAGCAGCGATGCGGAGCGACGATGATGAAGCTCCAGTAGCTGCAATGATGAGGAGAAACGATGATGAAGCTCTAGTAGCAACGAAGATGAGGCACGACCGTAGTGGCGATGATGAAGCTAGTAGCATGGGGAGAGAGAGAGAGAGAGAGAGAGAGAGAGAGAGAGAGAGAGAGAGAGTTAGGTTTAGAATGATTTGGTTTTGAAAATTTGGTCCCCGCTCCAAATTTTGGGGGGATATTTTTTTAACAAAGCGTACCCATATTTGGCACCGTTAAAAACTTTGCCAAATTTTGGAACTATTTCAAACCGTTCCAGATTATGATAAAAATGCGCCAGATTCTAGCACGGTTTTAAACAGTTGATACGACGCAAATATTGCGTATTTCACCCGTTAACCTACACCTTATTAGCCCCCTTGGGTATCTTAATCCCTATACTTAAGATCATTAACCATACAACCACAGATTTCTATGTTAACATGTTTTGCAGGGGTTGATTGAGATTTTGTAGGTATTTGGATGCTTAGTATGAAGTTCGGACGCTTTTCGAAAATATTTCGTTGACTTTTGCAGCTTCGAGGGCATTTTAGTAATTCCAGCATTCGGGTTTGAATCCCGATCTCTTCACGGAAGTTGAATCCCTTTGATTTCTCTTCGCGTGGCCGCCGACGGTGCATGATTCCGAGTTGTATCGATGGAGTTATGGCATTTTTAGGATGGTTCTTACTGTAAAAGTACACTCAAGGTCACATTCAAGGGCATTTTAGTCATTTCATATTTTTGGTTTTTAGCCTAATGTCTTCTTGGATGTTGTATTCCTCTGAGTTATCTTCGCGTAGCCTCCGACCGTGTCTCATTCCGAGCTATAACGAAGAAATGGCGGCATTTTCCGTAAAACATGACAAAGCTGCAGAATTGCAGACCTGTAGGGGCGAATCGATTCGCCCCAAAACCGAATCGATTCGGAATTGCTGCAGAATTGCAGTTCGAACTTCCCCTGTTTTCGAATCGATTCAGACCATTTTCGAATCAATTCGGCCCTCCAGATTTTTTGGTTTTCTTCCCTTTTATTACAAGTTTGCCATGGGATATTTTGTATAAAACCAATCCATCTCATTTTGAGATGAAAATAATCAGATTTTTAGATAGTTTTTAGTTAGGGTTTGGTTTGGAGAGTTCATTTTCTCTTCTTCTTGGATTGACAACCCATGTGGTTTTGTAAGATTGAACTATTCACTTCCATTTCCATTAATATAGTTTGTTCTTCATTCTTTCCTTGCTTTGTAATTTAGGTTTACATGCTTTATTAATTAGTTTACTTGCTTTATTTCTTGCTTTCCTAGTTTAATTAGTTTAGTTTAGTTTATTTCCATGTTGTGCCCTTAGATAAATAGGGTCGGGATTGCGTTTCCGCCATTTACGGGTTTGAACCTCGAAAGTTAGGGTTTTGTGTAAAATTGCATTTAATTGAAACCTCGCGTATTAAAGTCGAATTATTATGCGTTTAAATTTCTTTGTCATGCAACGTTTGTGTTTATAGCGATTATCCGAATTTAATCCGCGTGTGACCATTTTTCGTTAAATGTTTAATCTCGCAACTTTGACTTAAATTCCTTTTTGCGTGATGTTTATGCTTAATTGAAAATGATCGATTAAATGTTTTCGAATCGAAATTCTAATTAGTAGTTGTTTAGCCCGTGAATGCGTGTATGCGATCCCGATCCTCGCTTTCCTTTTGTTTAGTGTTAACTTTTCTTTTTGTTTATTCACGATAACCAACCATCACCTTTTCTTATTTCTTTTACACCACTTTTATTCTTGAAGTTTTAAAACAATTAAAGTCTAAAATTTAATCACTCCCTGTGGATTTCTTACGATACCCGACTTACCGCTGTGCTTGCTTGTCAAGTGTAGTAGTATATTAGGTTCTTTTGTATCGCGGCGGCGAAACACACAACGATTGTGTCCTCACATGAACACACTTTTTCGCCCGGTCAACAGTGCCAGAATCTCTTTGCCTAAGTGTGACATATTAGCATTTTTGGTGTAGTGGGAATTGATCGCGTGGTCATGGGACCCCTGGTTTGAGGAACTGACGGTAATTTGAGAAAATCCACATTTAGGCTTGAAAATGTGCTGTTAGAGGGCGAACCCCCTTAGAGCCCCCCCAAGAGGCCCCTTTAGGGGAGAGATCGTGGCGCACGGGACCAATGGAACTCATAGGAACCGATCGCATGGTCATGGGACCCCCGGTTTGAGAATATGACGATAATTTGATAAAATCCACACTTAGTCTTAAAAACATGCCGCTAGAGGGGAAATCTCTTACCGCCCACCTTACAACCCCAACAAAAGTTTGAACACCTCGCACGGGACCGACGTAACTCGCAAGATTTGACTGCGTGGTCAAGGGACCCCCAATTTGAGAATGTGATGATAATTTGAAAATATCTAGAATCAGGTTTAAAAATATGCCATTAGAGGGCAAAAATCCAAAGCATTATCCTGTACTCCTTCTAACATACTATTTGACAACAAGCCAATAATCAATAGATATCTAACAACCAAACCCAAAAAAACCAATAATTATCCTGTACTCCTTCTAACACACTATCCAACAACCAATAATTATCCAACAGCCAAACCAAATAAAGCCAATAATTATCCCGTACTCCTTCTAACATCTCCAATAATAAGCCAACAACCAATAATTATCCAACAACCAAACTAAACAAAATAAATAATTATCCCATACTCCTTCTATCATCTAAAAAATTTAAAAGATAATGCATATCAATTATATAACTACTTCAGTTAAAGTAAAGAGTACCTGGTTCCTGTGATCCAAGAAGGCCATTAAATAGAGTCTTCTGAATGTGTGATTGGACCAAATTGATCCTGGAGCCCTCAACGTATTCTTTTACATGTACATTTGTTGAATAGTTTCTTTAATACAATCTTTATAAAATCAAGCTAATTTAACTTCATTTTATGAACATTGCATCAATGAAACTGATCAACAAACATATATGTATAGGAACACGTGGAAATTGAGCCGAGTCAATTTGATCCAATTACAAACTTAAATGACTTTATTCTCAAACCGAGCGTCTTATGGAAGTAACTAAATATTTGACAGAGCATAACATATTATCGAAAGTTAACTTAGATAAATCATATTAAACATCAATCAACTAAAAGATCCTTCAAATTAGGGTTGTCATCAAGAGCTAACTGGAAATCTTTTGGATTCTTCAATGCATCCACTTCAGTAGTCATAAACTTTGGTGCATGCATAATAATAGACCAATTGCCATAGTTTATGCACTTCGAGTAGAATACCTTCTTTACGTTCTGAAAGGCACAAATAAAAGGCTCGTCAACTATGCAATATTTACTCTTCAGCTTTGATAAATCTACCATAGTAAGTTTGGATTCAGGATCAACTTTGAAAGCATTCGTAGTATCTTCCACCTTTACCCAATTACAATAGAATACAATTTGTGTGAAATCTAAGTAATCAAGTTCTATGATATGTTAGACTATCCCATAATAGGTTAGCACCGTATTCTTTGGATTTTTATCGCTTTTACTAGCGATACAGGCGGTAGAGGAAGAAATTAATATTCCACTATTTTGCGCCAAAATTTTTTCCTCATATGGGCGAAATTTCTTAAACTCTTTCGCACGAAAACTAGGGCCTTTTACTAGGCGTGCCAGCCTAGAAGAGACATCACCTCTTTTTAGAAGCTGCATTTATTAAAGAATTTGTATTAAGGCATATTTTTATCACACACGAATAAATAACTGCACACATAAGATGTGAAATTTACCTTTTTTGATACCCATGCCCTAAAATCAATTGTCGTGCAATTTCTCCTTTGATTTTGGGCAATTTCATTCTATTACTTCCTACGGGTAAATTATAGAGTTTAGATCAAAAAATATAAAATATATATAATCAAAGAAGAAGAATTCAATAAATACTCACTCTCTCCATTCTTCGACTTCATCTTGCGATTCGAAGACATAAAGAGTTGCTTGCTCGTATTGTATATTTGTGAGTTTTACCTCTTTAGGGTTCCCAAACGGTAATTCATCCTTAAACTCATCAGGTTCCACGATCACTCCTCCTCGACGAGGATTGAACCTCCTCACCTCTTGTTTAAGAATATTTTACCTAGAGTATAACGATGATTCCACAATTACGTATTCTTCATCAATTTATCCTTTAATATACCATGTATTCTTTACGTAATCTTTGAAGATTTTCTTCAAGCGCTCAAAAGGATACATCCAACGATACCTAATGGCACCACATAATAAAGCTTCATCGCATAAATGCACAAGTAAGTGGATGCTGATGTCGACGAACGACACAAGAACATATTTCTCTAATACACAAACTGCCTTGACTAAAGTTTATTTTACAGCTCTAATGTGCCTTTTGTTTACCACTTTTGCAAAAACTAGGGTAAAACACAAACTAATTTGCATAATTGCTCGACGGAGATCTTTGTGTTCAGAGAAGCAATGCTGAAATAATAGAGAGATTAATTGGATGATTACATACCAGTCGTGAGACTTGCATTGTTTTAAGTCATTTTCTTAGTAGTTTACGACCCTATGTAAATTACCAGAATAACTAGTTGGAGTCTTCAAGTTGAACAACATGTCTAAGAGGATCTTCTTCTCACTAGTAGTCAAAGTGAAAGCAGCCGAAAAGGTAGAAATTCTTCCTGTTATAAGATCATTTTTAGCCAGAGTTTCTTCTTTAGCTTTATTTCCTGTATATCTCAGCGGGCCCGCTCTCCATCTTTGGAATGAGATCCACCCAGACATGTTCCTATCAAATGTTCTGCAACATTATTCTCTGTGTGCATCATATCAATTACATGCCTTACACGATGATCTTTCCAATACGACAAATCAAAAAATATTAATAGTCTGGACCATGGTTTTGCTTTAGTAGGGTCATTAGGATCTCCCCTTACTTTACGCTTCAGGTTTACAAACTTGGGGTGTTTGCCTACGTACCTATTCCTCGCAGTTGAAACCGTCGTCTCCTCGATTTTTTGACCAGAAAGACGAGTAGGTTGCATCCGACACTTGTGACTAATAGGATAAAAGTTAGACTTGTCATTACTGAAAGGGTGACTGGTGGCAGAAATCAACGATGACCCGTGTAACTCATTTTACTACTATGTTGTAGTCAAATGGCTTCAGTTTCCTCCCCACATATGGAACATCCATAATAACCATGCACATTACAACCGGACAAGGTCCCATAAGCAGGAAGGTCGTGGATTGCGCACATCACCATTACTTTAAGTGTGAACTCTTCACCCTTATGAGAGTTGAACGTCGTCACTCCTTTATCCCACAACTCTTTAAGTTCTTCGATTAATGGGTCTAAGAATATATCAATATCATCACCTGAAGCCTTTGGCCCGGGTATCAATAAAGATAATAATGTGAAATCCTTTCTCATGCACAATATCAGAGGGAGACTTAAAGGTGCCATGAGAACTGCCTAATAACTTTGACTGGTACTTAAATTACCAAAAGGGTTAAACCCATCAGTTGAGGTTGAAAAACGAACGTTGTTTTTTTTTTTTTGCATATTTATGGTGTCGTGCATTTGAAATTTCCCAGATGAGTGAATCAACCGGATGACGCATCAAATTCCCACCCACCTCGCATTGAGTGTGCCATGTCATGGCGTTAGCTATCCATGATACGCTAAAAAATCCTTTTAGCCGTGACCCAAGTGGAAAATAATTCAAAAAATTTTGTGGGACTTGCGAGCTCTTTTGATATTTTGCAGGTTTGTCATTTACCTTCTCACAAATAAAATATTTAGGCTCATCGCATACTGGACATTCATCATTCTCTCCGTGTTCGTTGCGATACAATATGCAATAATACTTGCATGCATGAATAGATTTGTATTTCAATCCCAAACCCTTCAAGCTCTTTTTCATGGTAGGATAATTGTTTGGTAAAGTGTTCTTTTTTGGGAGAATTTCTTTAACCCACTTAAGAATTTCGGTTATGTAGTTCCCAAATAAGCCAAATTGACTCTTCAAATTATGCAAACCAATAATTGCATATAAAACCGAATTATCTTCATCGCAATCTTTGTACAATGGTCTAGCCGCATCGGCTTTCAACCATATGTATTCTCGATCTCCTAGTAGTTCAGTATCAAATTCTTCATTATGCGCATTATCTGTCTCCATAAGTTTGTGGTTTGTTTCGTGGTGGACTCCGTAAGTATCGTCAATTAGGTCGGTCAATGGACGATGTGTTGGCGAATCACTTAGAACTTCCACTCGTTGGTGTTCTGTTACGTGGTCGATTACCGGTAATTCTTCGGGAACATAAGGTACATGTTTTTCACCCTGGTATGTCCATTTGTTATAATCTTGACAAATTCCCCACAATATTAAATGTAACTCAACATCTTCTAAAGATTTATATTTTTCGTTTACACAATGGGTGCACGGATACAAAATCTTCTCACTTTTAAGGTTCTTAAAAGCGTATCTAATAAATTCTTGAACGCCTTTAACATAATCATTAGCTATTCGATTAGTCTCCCCCATCCACTCTTTGTATTGTGTAAAAGCCATTTAAGAATCTTCAAATTGCAGTCCTGTATTAACATGATAAAATAAATATCATGTTTCATAAATATCTTGTTTCATAGTAAAGCACTAATATAGTATCAAAGCAAAGCACTAATATAGTGAACAACGTACTAATCAATCAAACTATGTAATAACTTAAATATAAGAACACGCGAATCAACGATACTACACAACCACTTAAACTCAAATTAATTAAATTTGTCTAGTGATATTATTACAGCATAAGAAAAATATTACTACATCTTCATCAAGCGATAAACTAGCCAAGTGGTGACAGAGTCTACGTAATTTTTCAAAAAATTCCCTTATCCGTCGTTGACATGCGTTGGCACAATTTCACAACCCTCATATACTGTATTAACGACGATCTGACACTCACCCTATTGCAAAGGTCGATTATGTACTAAAGTTCTAACGACAGTGGACCTGAGCATGCAGATCCCAATGATAAATTTACCACTCAGGTCCTGTATATAGTGTTTATTGCCATAGTCACCGTGGGTTATTGACGTTGATCCAAGACCCCGTACCATGCTGAGGCGCTGAGAAAGGGAATATTGATGGAGGAATCGAAATTTGTGAGGGGAATGGAGAACGAGAAAATTTTGAGGAATCCCTGGCATCTGTGGAGGGAAACCGGGATGCTTTGGGGGTTACACGGGCATACGATCGGTTAAAAGGGACACAATCTATGTAAGTTTATCATTCACACTTCCCAATTCATTTTGAATCCCCATTATATCCCCTTCAGTCCTAGATTAACATTCATCGTTGAACGCGAAATGCTTATTAACAGAAGAAAGTTTGTCCACAAGAGGTGCAGTGTGTTTGTATCTTATTTTTGACCTATGCGACCCCAAACCTCTCATCCTACCCCTATGGTCCTTCCCAAAGGTTTGTGTAACGGCATTATTATCAATGTTGTCAAACGGGCTTGAATCTGACTGACTACTGATAGACTTTATTGATTCTAGAGTCTTGTCCAAGTGAGGAGGGAATTCATTATCTTTGTCTCGTCTAGCATGCACATATAAGTTGGCCTTATTCGGTGTCTTTCCTTCATCTGGGTTGCCTTTCATAATGTTTGACCACTCGTTCTTTAAATCTTCATAAGATTTCGAGTCAAGCCGATGGGAAATAATTTTTATAGCCCTATTTCGCTTATTTTTCTGCCTTTGCAGCATTTTGGAGTCCTTCGCCTCATTCTCTAGAAAATCATTCCATTGAGAGACTGGCATCTCAACGTTCGAAGGGAGTTGAGTATTTTGGGTGTGTCTGTTAGATTAGTGGGAGTAACTTGCCTCCTGCAACTCAGAGTAGGGGAGTGAAAAATTTGTGGAGTAGAGGAGTGAACAAAATTTGGAGTAGGGGAGTGAATAGTTTATGGAGTTGAGTATTGCTCACCAATTGGTGATGAGAATTCTCCTCGTGGTTGTGTCACTTTGTTGGTTGGAGCGTTGCTTCCATTACCACCCAACATTATCTAAAAAAATAATAAAAGTTAAATGTGTATCCATATTATTAGATGCATAATTTTAAAGTTTAATATGAAAATATAACTAACAAAATAATTTTTTTGACCATATATTATAATTTACCTGTTCATGGTAAGACTTTAACAAAAGTTCAATGTGTTTGATCTCCATTCATTCTGGATTTGTTTTTAAAGACCTATGGATTTTTATACGTGGTCAATTAGGAGGAAGCATATCTATAATGGATGCATATATGTCAGCGACATGAACTTGAAATCTCATCCTCTTCAGCCTATTGGCAAGATTGAGTTTGACGTGCGTATATCGTGAGACATCACGGTCTTCGTCAATGCTCTTTGTAAGTAATTTTATCCATAATGGGAGAATTTTTTTCTGCCTTCTCTAACAGCGTAAGCAAGGTTAGTGGTCTATCGGGATTATTTACGCGATATATATATTGTACAACTTCATCCCAATATCGTTGTAGGGAAAATAGAATATGATCGAACAAGTACTCTTGCTAGAGATGAACTCCACGGTTTATAAGGTAGTTAGATTGTTCGATCTTCCTATTTCCATACCAATAAACCGGAGTACCCACTTTATGAGGCTCATTAATGAAATATGTACGCATGCGGTCTAATTGCAACCTTTCCCACTCCTGTTGCCATTTATTAGCACCATGACTCAATTTTACAGAGAAAAATGAACAAGGGCGTGATTATAATTCCTATAAATAATGGCTCTAATGAATCATTAACGAGTTATTATGTACGAGGGCGTGAATATGATTCCTATTGATTATGGCTCTAATGAATCATCAACCGTTAATTTATTAGGTTTTGACTACCTACTTTTGTCATTTAAGCCAACAATCCCAAAATTAACCCTTACAACCATTACCCCTACAATTAATAGATTATGCATTTTGGGGACTTAATTTTATAAAGCCTCTAAAATTAATTCCGAATTTAACATCAATATTAATGGAGATGTATATTTTTGTATTTCAGCCCCAAACTTAAACGAACAATATCCATTAAATTAAAATTTGTCCTAGTTTGAAACTTAAACTAACAACATCTATTAAATTAAAATTTTCCCTAGTTTGAAACTTAAACCAACAATATCCATTAAATTAAAATTTGCCATAGTTTGAAACTTAAACCAACAATAACCATTAAATTAATATTTGCCCTAGTTTGAAACTTAAACCAACACTAGTTATATATATTTTTATAATACACACACACATACACATTTACATTATACACAACTATATACATATACACAATACACACAATGACAATTTATACACAACTACATACATATATACAATACACATATGTATATACACACACACACACACATATATATACACAGACGTATACACACACATACACATAAATGTACACACACACACACATATACACACACGTATTTATAGTATACACACACAGAGAAATATGCACACACACGTATTTACCTTTGAGATTGAGATTAAGAGAGAGCTTGAGATTGAAAGAAGGAGAGAGCAGCTTGAAATCGTCGGAAAGAGGGAGGCAAAATAAGGGTTTAGAAGTTTTCGAGGGAAATGAAAAATTGTTATGCGTTTTTTATGTATAAAGACCATGGTCACGGCTTAGGTTCGTGACCATATGACGTGACCCAACAATCCCTAAAATTAACCCTTAAAAATATTACCCTTACAATTAATAGATTATGCATTTTGGGACTTAATTTTATAAAGCCCCTAAAATTAATTCCGAATTTAGCATCAATATTAATGGAGATGTATATTTATGTATTACAACCCCAAACTCAAACGAACAATATCCATTAAATTAAAATTTATCCTAGTTTGAAACTTAAACCAACAATATCCATTAAATTAAAATTTGCCATAGTTTGAAACTTGAACCAATAATATCCATAAAATTAAAATTTTCTCTAGTTTGAAACTTAATCCAACAATATCCATTAAATTAAAATTTGCCCTAGTTTGAAACTTAAACCAACATTAGTTATATTTTTTTCTATAATACACACACATATACACATTTACATTATACACAGCTACATACATATACACAATACACACAATGACAATGTATACACAACTACATACATATACACATATGTATATATACAAAGACGTACACACACACACATATACACACATACACACACACATATACACACACACACGTATTTATAGTATACACACACAGAGAAATATGCACACAGACGTATTTACCTTTGAGATTGAGATTAAGAGAGCTTGAGATTGAAAGAAGGAGAGAGCAGCTTGAAATCGTCGGAAAGAGGGAAGCAAAATAAGGGTTTAGAAGTTTTCGAGGGAAATGAAAAATTGTTATGCGTTTTTTAAGTATAAAGACCATGGTCACGGCTTAGGTCCGTGACCATATGACATGATCCAACAATCCCTAAAATTAACCCTTACAAACATTACCCCTACAATGAATAGATTGTGCATTTTTGGGACTTAATTTTATAAAGCCCCTAAAATTAATTCTGAATTTAGCATCAATATTAATAAATATGTATATTTTTGTATTTCAGCCCCAAACTTAAACGAACAGTATCCATCAAATTAAAATTTGTCCTAGTTTGAAACTTAAACCAACAATATCCATTAAATTAAAATTAACCCTAGTTTGAAACTTAAACCAACAATATCCATTAAATTAAAATTTGCCATAGTTTGAAACTTAAATAAAAAATATCCATAAAATTGAAATTTGCCCTAGTTTGAAACTTAAACTAACAATATCCATTAAATTAAAATTTGTCCTAGTTTGAAACTTAAACCAACATTAGTTATATTTTTTTTCTATAATACACACACACATACACATTTACATTATACACAACAACATACATATACACAATACACACAATGACAATGTATACACAACTACATATATATACATATACTTAATACACATATGTATACACACACACACACACATATATATACACATACGTATACATACACACACACGTACACAAAAATGTATACACACACACACACATATACACACATATATTTATAGTATACACACATAGAGAAATATGCACACACACGTATTTACCTTTGAGATTGAGATTAAGAGAGAACTTGAGATTGAAAGAACGAGAGAGCTTGAAATCGTCGAAAAGAGGGAGGCAAAATAAGGGTTTAGAAGTTTTTGAGGGAAATGAAAAATTGTTCTGCATTTTTTAAGTATAAAGACCATGGTCACGGCTTAGGTCCGTGACCATATGACGTGACCCCTTTATTTTTTAGACGTCAGCGTGGAAATAAGGCAATGGTCATGACCCAAAGCCTTAACTCAGATAATTTACAAGTCACGGACTTAAGCCTTGACCATATCCTTGTGTAATGAGGTTTATGGTCACATCTAAGGTCCGTAACTCTTTTCCTTACCAAAATTGGAGGGAAACTTGGCTCCATAATGGTCACGGATGGGTCAGGGTCTAAATCCGTGACCCAAAGGAGTCAGGATCTAGAGCTATGACCACACACAAGACGACCCATGACCACATAGAGTCATGGATTTAGTCATGTCCATTTTGACTGTGGTCACGATTTTAAGCTATGACCAGCTAGTCACGACTTCCATCTGTGACCCCTTCTTCGTGACCATTTTCGATATTTGGTGTAGTGAAAAAAATTCAAATTCAAATACTGAGTTTAATTTCTTAATCAAATTTGTTAAAACATACGATAATATGATCTCTATCAGAATACGTCTAATTACCAAACTGATGTTTTTTAGTCCATAAACTGAAATAACTTATCTTTATAATATAAATTTCGATTCAAATTAAAAAACTTGAAGATTTAAATATACACAAAACTCAAATCCAATTAATTATAACGTATGGTATAAAAAAAATGATTGGAACGGCTACCTTGGAACTAAATTAACCTTGAAACGATTGGACCGAAATCAACCTTGAAAGTGAGAGGAGACCTTGAATCGCTATGGGTGCCTGAATCGTTTTTTAGAGAGACAGAGAATTTGGTAAGAAACAGCTGAACAAAATAAGATGTTAGGGTTTGTTGTTTCTTTTATTGTCACGGTCCTGTCAAGGTCAAAGACCGTGACAACAAATAAATGTTTTCACAGTATTGGATCGTGACATCAACCTTGTCAAGGTCTTTAATCGTGACACAACCATGACAAGCTGTTGGCACGGTCGTGTCACGATCAAAGACCTTGACAACGACTCCATGTTTTTTTGTCATGATTTTTTACCGCGACAACCCTTTGCGGGTGAAAGGTGACAAAATAGGTTTTTCGTAGTAGTTCAATATAAAATTTTGTTTCAGTTGGGATCTAAAATTGAATACTTCTTCATCAAATAAATAAAAAAGTATTTACATCTTGAGATTACCCCTACTATTGATGAAGGTGATTTACTTTTCCCCTTATGATATATGTTGATGATAATTAA
This sequence comes from Sambucus nigra, assembly GCA_949130495.1. NCBI lineage: Eukaryota > Viridiplantae > Streptophyta > Magnoliopsida > Dipsacales > Adoxaceae > Sambucus > Sambucus nigra. The sequence goes on along the minus strand of OX422207.1, from coordinate 298,284,529 downwards.
TAATGGCCTGGAGTGTACTAACCCAATACTGACAATTGAGATTCAAAACGTTATTATTTTGATCATACCTTAAATGACAAATTTCCCACCTGAGACACCGATGACACATTTTGGATGATTTTGTAAATGATTGTTTTGTGATTTTAAATTCTTGTCATTGTTTTGTATGTTTTTACTATTGAATTTCATAGTTCCTAACATCTGAGTTATTTAGTTGCGTATCCATAGTTGCGAATTCATAGTTAGGATTTCTTTAGTGTTTCCATGCTTTATATTAGTTGAGAATGTCATTTTTGTGTTGTAATGTTTGAGAAGTAAGAATAATGCAGTTTAGAATTTTTGTTACTTCTCTCTATATAAGTAATTAAAAGCAAATTATATAGATATTTGTACCTTCTCCCTATAAATAATTAAAGAAAATAATTTTTTTTTATAATCTATCTTTATATAATCATCGTGGATTTACTATCGAGCACAACAATCACTTTTTAAGAATTTAAGGAGATTCTCATTTTCTATACGATGTATTATTTTCATTTTAGTAATTTTCCTTTCAATTGCTTAATCTAGGTTACATAAAAACCTAACATTAAATTGAATGTAAAGCCATGCATTATTTTCTTCCACCGCTAAATAATCTAGTAGTTAAATAAATATGTAAATCAAAATTTGCAAGTTTAGTTGTACTCGACTCAAAATCTACCGAGTTGACTCGGTTTGGTCCCTGTTCTACTCCCGAACCCATCCCGATCCTGTTCTACCCTTTCCCTCCCTCACCTCCGCCCTTTTAAAAAACATTATTCCCCTTAAACTCTTCCATCACCAACTAAAACTGTAACAAAATTTACTATTAAGTATACGTATTGTAACAATTTGTAGCATGTGGATATATACTTGTCGATGTTATGATGTTACTAAAAAAACATGCGTATGCATATATTCACTTTACCCTTATAGCTAAAATATATTCAAGTTTTTTATATATCTGTTACTGAATAGGGGAAATACATTACTCGAAACTTAAGAATTAATTTGGAGATAAACGAGAGCTTGAATAAAAACATTTTAGAAATTAAACAATATAAGTGTATAACCAAATTGCATACATAAAACTCTATAATGAAACATTAAATAAAATAAGCCAGTTTATGTATAATAGGAAATGGTGAAGCAATATACTCTTTCGGAGGAGAAATAGCTCCCATGTTTCCCTCTATATCATATAAACTACGACGGATAATGTTTTAATTGAAGTTTGAGTGTTTTATGCATTATTGTACAACACATTCTTTGTTCTGCCTATTCGACATGATCCTTCTTTTGTTTTTAATCTTTTTTTCTTATAAATAAATATAGGAGATAACCTTTAAGTTTTTGTTTTCTATTTCTTTTGTAAATTATATTATCATGCGATTTTTACTTGGAATACGCTGTAAAAATATAATATTTAAGTTAAAATTACTGATAATATTTGGTAACCTCTTTTAAAGTAGTTGTGTATTCAATTTCACCACCATTGTGGGAGGTGGATGTGAAGTAATGTATATTTTGGTTAGTGATAGTTGTTATTTTTCCATAAGAACCTTTCTTAAGAAATTTGTTGCATACTTTCTACCTTATTTAACCAACATAGTATTATACCACCACATGTCGAATAAGCAATGTCATCTACAAGTAAAAGATGTAGAGTTGCATCATTGGTTCGAGCTTAGTTAAGCTCATACGAGCGTCAATGTTAGTAAACATTTAGAAAACATTCTCCATCGAATAAATTTCCTCTACTCCAAGTTAAATATGCACTAAAATTTGTCATACGTTAATCATATACAAGGTAAAGAATGTACGAAGCAATATGTTTGACATTACTACAACTACAAAATACTCCAAATTGTATTCATTGTGGTGATAAATGATTCAAGTATGAGACGCCTGTGTTCTGTTGCCAAAAGGGAGAAGTCAAACTGGACCATTCTGAATTTTCAGATATCTTACATGTTTTTTTCACCTTCAACTCTCCTGAAGCAATAAATTTTCATACCAACATTTGAGATTATAATAACATATTTATATTCACCTCCTTTGGGGTTAATTTGGACAAAGAACTAGCAAACACAAGGGTCAGTGTAAACCCCTTTTGTGCGCTAGGGCATGTATACCATCATCTCCCACCGTTTATTCCTAGCTCTAACGGTTCATGTTACCTCCAATTATACTTCTATGATACTAAAAATGAAGTTCAAAATTGAATCAAAATCTTACGTGATGCGGATTTTAACATTATCATCGTTGAGAAGTTGATTACATTTCTTTAGATAAATCTATATGCTCAGTTCTTGCACACCCAAGTATATATTGTGATGCACGCAAAGCTAGATCAACGCGTTTATAACAGGACTACCTTAAGTGAGGTTGTTGTGATTTGGATTGAAGTCACTAACTCTACTACACCACCAGAGCGAGATATTATCCGAACATAGACATATGATTAATCATTATTCTATCTGTTACGATCCATTGCAATATCCATTGTTGTACCCTAGGGGTGAAGTGTTATGGCATCAACATATAAATAAACGAAGTGTCCTTTCTGGGGAAGAACAACCTAGTCAGGAACAAAACCCACCTACTTTCACTACTACCCATGATCTTAGTAATAATGAATAACAAGCTAACCTCCTATGATTAGAGACATTAATTTTTCATTTTATGACTTCATATTAGTATTTTTGTTCCCCCAAAATATTAGTTTTTTACTCTTCATGATCACACAGACGTAAGAAGCAAAAAATCTGCAAATTTCTCATGTCGTGATTACTATGTGTACAAGCTAAAAATAAAAAATGATATACAATCAAAACTTTTATTTTGTGGAAAACTAATGCACTTGAAGTTTGGTATACTTGTGGACATTCTGATACATGGGGTTAAGTTGATGGAGGTGACCAAGGTGGGGTTTGGCACTATTGAAGACTTATGTCCGGAGATAGAAAAAATCTTACCTTTACTGCAAGCAGAATCATGGGTAGGTGAGACTCCTAGGAATAACCTAAGGAGGTCCTTCTATTCCAATGGATATGCAACCCTTAGTCTCAAAGAAAGAAGTTTTTGAGAAGGCAGTGCTCCCTTACGAGTAGGAAAATTTTTGAGGGACGATTGAGGTTCTCACTTCATCAGAGGGGATAACCCTTATACATCTTTGGTGGATGCCCTTTATGGACTAAAAAAGATAAATAACTATATATCGTGGTTATTATGAGGGACTGAGGTACCTCTGCCAATGCTGAAGAATCGGTTCATTTGATGGGTAAGTTACTTGAATATTTTCTTGACTTCTTCCTTAGCCTTTTCACATTTTAAACCTTGTCCTCGTATATTTTTATAGGCTCAACACTTAATGGAGGATATCTTAGTCAATTATCTTGATGGCAATAAAGCATGGAAAAAGGAAAATGAGATGGCCAAGAGTTGTGACCTCACTCGACAATATTTATATCGGATGATCAATGGTCAGAAGCTGCAGTTAGAGGATCTAGAGAGGGAGAAGGACACTTTAAAGATTCAGGCTGCCCTTTTGGAAAGGTTAGAATATTGATCTATATAGCTTTAAAGGTAGACTCCTTTGGTTAGAAGATAAGGCGAGGCTCTTAAGGCAAACGGTCAAAGACTTATCCACTGAGAAGAAAGAGTTGAACTATCAAAGTTAAGAGCTTCAAAGAAATAATATTAAGGTCTTAGATAATTATAAAGACTTCAAGGACATATTTTCACCGCTGTTCAAATCCAACTAGATGCCTATTAAGAGTCCGAGGTTTTTAAAAGACACCTCTTTAAGAAATTCAGTGGTGGTTTTAAAGCTTGTAAGGCCAAGGTCTAGGCGGTGTTTCCTGAGGTGGCCGTCTCTAGTATGTTTCCTTAAACCCCTCAATCGTGGGAAGAGATATCCGAGGATGTAGGCAGCAGTGGTGATGACACTAAAGATGCTTCTTCTTCCAAGGCCTAGGAGGGAGAGACCTTAAAAGAGACCCCTGCCTCTCTGTCTTTAATAAGTGAAGCCTATGTGAACCCCCAAATACTCAAGCTTTGAAAGGATTTTTATGTAATATAGTTTTTTTATAAAATGTTGATTAGGCGTGGGACACTTTGTTGTAATCTACCTTTTTACCTTCAATGAAGAGGTACTTTTGAGTGGAACTGTGTTATTTTTTAATCTTCACTTCATGCTTGTTTTTCATTTTTTTTCATTGCTAAGGAATTTTAAGTAATGCTTGAGATCTTTGAAATTTGACTTGCATGTAGTATACTCTTACTCCCTCAATATTCCTTGGTAAAGAAAGATAATTGGGAAAGCAATTTTGTTGAAGTATATCTGAGGTCCCTAAGACCTCTGCTTCAAACTTGCACAATTTGCCAAAGTCAAGACTGTGATTATGTAGTGGGGCGTTAAGCCTTATAACCTTAGCCTTTTTTAGTCATGTGCTTTTGTGAGATTGGAAGCCCATACTTTTTGTTCAAACACTTATCCCCCAATATTTTTGGGCGTAAATGTGCATAAGTCAAAACCGTAATGGGACCTAATACCTTAAGCATTAAAACTTGAACTTGAACATTTAAAATATGAAGTCCTTATAGGGGTCCTAAGATCTCCGAAATGAGTAAAACTGAAACTTAAAGTCCCTAGAAGGTCATAAGATCTTTGAACTTAAAAGAATTTGAATTTTAAAATCCTTATAAGGGCCCTAAGACCTCCAAATTTAGAAAGAGTTCAATATGAAGTCCCATAAAGGGTCATAAAATCTCTGAACATAGGTAAGTTTGAATTATGAAATTCTTTTGAGGGTTCTAAGACCTTCGAATTTAGAAAGAGTGCAACCTGAAGGCCCACAAAAGGTCATTAGGCCTATAAACTTAGGTAACTTTGTATTATGATATCCTTACAAGGGTTCTAAGATCTTCGAGTTTAGAAAGATTTTGAAATTTTGAAGTTCTTGTAAGGGTCCAAGACCTCCAAACTGATTTTTTTTTTGTAATATGAAGTCCTTACAAGGGTCTAGGACCTCCAAACTTAGAAAAAAATTAAAAATTTGAAGTCCTTGTAAGGGTCTGAGACCTTTTGTTGAAAAAAATCATAACTTGAAGTCCTTATGAGGATCTAGGACCTCCAAACTTAGAAAAAATTTAAAAATTTGAGGTCTTTATAAGGGTCTAAGACCTGTGGACTCAATTTTTTTGTAATATAAAATCCTTATATGGGCCTGGGACCTCCGGCCTTAGATAAAATTTGGTATATTAAAGTCCTTGTAATGGCCTGACACCTTCGGATTGAAATATTTGTAATCCGAAGTTCTTATAAGGGCATCGTACATCTAGACTTAGAACAAATTTGAAATTTTGAACTCCTTGCAAGGGTTTGAGACCTCCGGACTGAAATTTTTTATGATTTAAAGTCATTATATAGGCCTGGGACCTTCGGACTTATAAAAAAATTAAAATGTTGGACATAAGTTTATTTATTTGAACACTTACCTCCCCCCCCCCCCCCCCCCCCCTCTGAAAAAATAGAAGTTTGTTTTATTTAAATGTTTTCACAAATAGTAGGTGTAAGGTTTGTATGTCTTTTTGTGTAACTCCAAAGTAAAGTAAATGTTTTATTATATGGAAATGGATTGTTTGTAAGTCCTTAGACCTTAGCCTTTTAGAATGATGAATGAAATTCTTAAATGTTCCTTTAGTCTTTTATGAGTCTGGAGGCCTTTTGACTATGCTTTTGGGGTTATTTAAACCTGAGGAATGTAGTTTTTTTTTTTATATCAGAAGACCTTTGACTGTTAGTCTTAATCCAAGGATGAAATCCTTGCAACTTGAATGGTGGATCCCGAGACCTTAGTTTTTTTAGAGGGATCAATAACAAAAAAGTATTTTATTTTATTGAAATAACAAAGTACACGATTTACAATGGTTCTTAAGGGATGACATATATCTTTTGAGGCCTTTGCTGCTCGTGATGCTCGACCTTTATTTGGACTCTCAGTCATGGTAAAAACCATCCTCTTTTTATGGGGCTAAGGTTATTATGCACAAGCTCTCTATGGGAGCTCAGGCATTGGTGGTAGTGGAGGTAAGACCTCTAGGGAGATCTCAGAGATCTTCTGGATCTTTGGTGGAGCCTCTGCCAAACTTTGTGGTGTGCTCGAAAACTTCTTTTTATCCTTTATAGGAGTGATGTATCACTCCCTAGACTTTTTGGTCAAAAAATCTCTTCCACTCCTTTAAAGGTTAAAAACCTCATTACCATCATACGGGTTGAGATCACAATGTCCAAGTCATTGAGAAAGGTCTTATCCAGGATGACATTCTAGGTTGAGTTGAGGTCCATCACCATGAATTTGTTCCAAATGGTGGTGCAAAAATCCTTGAAACTAAGGGTGAAGGGGAGAGTGACATACCCCAAGGAGTAAGTCCCCTCCCTATTGAATCCAATGAGAAGAGTAGTGGTCGGTTGCTTATGTTTGGCGCCAAGGCCCATAGCCTCAAAGGCATCCAAGAACAAGATGTTTGTAGAGTTTAATGTATCAATTAAGATCCTTCTCATGTTGGCGTTCCTCATGATTGATGTGATCATGAAAGGATCATCGTGAGGTTGTCGAACCCTCTTGAGGTCTATTTTTGGGAAGAACATAATTGAACCTCCTTACGGGATTGATATGGGAGAGAAATATGGTTGACTTGTACCTCATCGTGCTGGAAATTCCTGAGGTGGGACTTTCTGGCTTTGGAAGAGAACCCACCTCCAATAAATCCTCTAGAGATAAAATGGACGTTAATTAAAAGGTCACCATCCTTGTTACTGTTGTTATTGTTGGTGTGCGGACCTATACTAACATCTTTGGCTATAAATTCTTTGATTAATCCCTCTTAATCCCCCCCTTTTATAACATCCATCAGTCTAAAATAGTCATTGGTGATGTGGCCATGATCTTAGTGGAACTAATAATACTTGGACTTACATTGATTGTCATCACTAGTTCTCATAGGATTTGACTAAGGTAAAATATCTTGCATTTCTACAGCTGCTACAACCTATTCCACCGTGGTTGTGAGGGGAGTGAAGTGTTTGGCCTCTGGAGGCCCATTTTTCTTGACTCTGTCCTTTTTCCTTTTGGCCTTAACTTCTCTTGGCCTCCCCCCAAGGCAGGATAATACGTCTTTTCTCTTCCCCTGTTAGGGAGAAACTATAGTCTGCCTTGCGAAGATAACATCCTTAGAACTCATATACTTTTGAGCTCATTTGAGCAGCTCTATCATGGTCTTGGGAGGCTTCTTGTTCAAGGACCTCAGTAAATCCTGTAAGCTATGGCCTGATATGAAGAAGACAACACAAATGGTTTCGTTCAAGTTGTCGACCTAAAGAGATTACCGATTAAACCTCTTAGCGTAATCCTTGAGAGATTTTCCAGCCATTTGTCTGAAGTGGAGGAGGGAAGTGATATATTTCCTCATTTTTCAAGATTCGATGAAATAACTAATGAGGGACCTTGCCAGCTCTATAAATTTTGTAATGGTTCCTAGTTTGGGCTTGGTAAACTAATGACTAGCTAAAAATCTCGACATAAAACCTCATATGGGGTGTCCTAGGGGAGCGTTGTTGATCTGTATGTTTTTTGCTGATCGATGGGGTCCTTGGACCCATCAAATGGTTCAATATTATGCATCTTCCACTTTGGGGGAAGGGTGTAATTATAATACCCTACCCTAATGTTCTATCTAAATTCTGTATAAATGGTAATGAAGTGAGATTCGATGATAATTATTAAAATTGTGGGTAAAAATTTGAATTTAGTGAAAAAGAAAAAGAAGGGTTGTTTCAAGGTCGTTAAAAGCCATAAATCGAACGAGATGCGCTTGTGATTTGAACGAGGCTCAATTTTGTTCTAACGAGGCTCAATGTCGTTCGAGCAACGTGTTTCAAAAATTCTAGATCAGACTACCCTTGTGTGCTGTCATGTTTCAGACCCTTGGATCGTTGAGCTGCCGAGCTCTGGTGTGCCCAAATTGGGCAAAATGGTATTTTTGGTATTTTATGGGTTTTATAAGGGTTTGTTTGGTGCTCATTTGAGTCATTAGAAGTTTCAAGAAGAGGGGGGGGGGGGGGGGGAGAGGTGGTCTTACACTATGTTTAGGCACCTCTCCATAATTCCACAACTACAGACCACCTTATTCTTCTAATATCCCATCATATTTAAGCCTATTACACCCATTTCTCCATTGTTGAGTGAAGCTATGAATTTGTGGAGCTTTTTTGGTGGTTCTTGAAGATGGAAATGGAAGCTTTCATGGAGTTTGAAGGGATTTTTGGTTGGAAGCTTTAATGGAGCATATATGGAGCATAAATAGAGGATGCATTTGGTTACCTCTTAAGTCCACCTTTAAAGGTGGGGGTTACTCCTCCTATACAAACATTCTACCACCATTTGGAATCTTTAGAGGTGGGGGATCTATCTTTAATATTTAAGACTCTATCAACATTATTAGTAGTCTTGTTGTTAAAATATATAAGTAGAATGCACATGAATAAATGATGATTTCTAGTAGATTAATATTAAACATTTTCATGGAATAAAAATATTAGTAAAATTTCATTTTGTTAGAAATAAGGATGAGTAAATATTTTAAAGTTTTGACGAATTAAAATTGGTATTTTATGAAAATGGTGTTGATTTTTCTAAATGTTTGTGAAATAAAGTTTCTTGCAAATATGGATATTTTAGGGAAAATGGACATTTGTTAAGTTTAAAGAAATTAAAAATGTCTTTATGTCTTGAAAAGCATAATTTTGGAAGTATTGTGAATTGCTAGAATTAAATGTATGTTTAACCCATTTAATAGAATTTTAGGATTTAAAATCCATCTTCTCATGCATATAAACTAATAATATTTTGATAATAAATATGTGAACAAGTTTAAAGGAGGTTTTGTTGGGTTTGAATAAGAAATAAGAAAAATAGAAATTATAATCTTCAAAGTGTGTGAAAAGGGGTTAAAGGTGTGATGGATATAAGGTTGTAAGACTACATGTATTGATAAAAAAATGGCATATGTTATAAAAGTAGTAATTAAGTGTAATTAAATTTCTTCAATAAAGAAAGTAAAAAAATGTCTAATTTAGAAATATCGTTAGTAAAGGTGTTGGATAAATGTTAATGGTTAAACATTGGGAAGTTGGTATGTGTAACTTAATAATGTTTAAAAGATTAATACTTATGAATTTTAAAAGGAAATAATGGAATAAGGAGGTTTTCAACCTGAGAAGAATGATACTTCAAATGTTAAAGGGAGTTAATGTGTTGAAAACACTTAAGAAGTTAGTGTGGGTAACTTAATAGTGTTTTGGAGAAAATTAACACTTGTGAAAATGGAGTGGAAGATGAGTTTGGAAATAAACGGGTAAAATGGTAATTTTACGTAAAGTGAAATATTTTTATGAAATAAAAATATTGAAAAGGGTGTTACACATGATAGTCCTCATGAACATATTTTTTGAAATAAAATAATGGTTAAAGTGTAAAGGACATAAAATGATAATTTCAAAGTGTAACACAAATTGGGGTGAAGCCTCGGGTTCGGCCTCGTCCAGGAAAAGGGAAAGAAGAAATAATGTGGATATTTTCAAAATGTTAAAACGTATAAAAGGAACTCTAATGACACCGGGATAATTAAGGAGGGCTCGGATTCCTTGGGTAACAAATCCAAAATCACTGTCCAGAGCATATGGTGGCGTTGTCGATGGCGTGGAGCCTATTAAAGTATGCGACTATTGGAAAATTCCGAGAAAAAGATAAAAGAGATAAGGAACATGTCAAAAATTGGGTGGTGTGATGAAAATGTGTTAAGACAACCTAACTCAAATGAATTAATAAATGTTCCGATAAAGGTAAAATGGACAAGTAAATGTGAAATTTATTAATGTCAATAAGATAAGGGAAAAAGGCAAAGTAAGTGGGTAAATGGGTGGTTAAGCAACCTAAGAGGTTTACCCCACAATTAATACAATGTTGAGTTTTGAAAGGTTTTTCAAAGGCTAAGTAAGTATATTCTAACATGGTATTCACATGTATTGAAAAGGCCAGTTTCAATGAATATACTAATGTGGATTGATTAAAATGAAAAGGTTAATTTTGATAAAGAAATGGCTTTCAGTCAAATCAAGGGTAGTTGTTTAAAGTATTTAACCATATGTGTTAAATAAGGTAATGAACGTTAAAATGAGAAATGGAAGTCTTTTAAAAGGTTAAGGTGATTTAATCTGGATCCATAAGGTTTTCAGAAGTAATATTGTTTCATGCATTAAGTATATGTATATGTATGTATATATATGTATAAAGGTAGCTGCATGTGCACGTAGGCATGACGTGTTACAGTCTTACTTCTGCCATTCGATTTGATATTGAATTTTGTATTTTTCCACTGAGTATTCGGCTCATTCCCTCATTTTATTACAGAAGGTTGGGTGCATGTTCATATTTGAGAGCATTTTATAGGTAAGTACTCTCTTTTATTTTACGTTACTAGGTCTGTATGCTTGAACTCTGGGGGTGCTCCTACGTACTTTGATTTGAAATTAGAATAGCATGCTAAGTAAGTGAAACGTTAATGTGACACCTCACCTAATTAATTACCGGGTGATCAGTCCTTAATTAATTAATTTCAGAATATCAAGTTGGTTCAGATAATGCATCTGTCAAAAGCTCAAATTTTAATTTAATAAAAACTAACCACCTAATATTTAAAAAGGTTGGTGTCAAAATTTTATCTTATTAATAACCATCACCATTAAAGATAAATATCTAATCATCACCATACATCACAATAGCGTAAGGAAAGAACTAACTGAATTTAAATAAAGAACTGGAGTAAACACTTCCAGTCAAAATCCCATACAAAAATCCAATAACATGAAACAAAAGTCTAATAACAGAATAAAACAACTCTAAATCTCTGAATGTAAAATAAGAGGGACGACATATCCAAATGAAATAAATGACTGATAGATAAGGAGAAATAGACTCAAAAGCTTCTACTAGCAACATCCTATAGCTTCCACAGCAGCTACAACTCGACAAATGAGTGGAATCTCCTAAGTCTGGTGTCCCTGTGGTTGAACACCTAAAATAATAGAACAAGAAAAGAGATTTGCAGAAAAATGGATCAGAGCCCGAGTAGAAAACAGTTTAAATATAGCAAGTGCTTAAATTGGTTAATTAGCACAAATATTATTCATGTTAACTTAGGGTACTCACTTGAGATGCTCACCTCTCATCTAATGTAATCACCTAGCGAGCCTAACTACCAATACTAGTCACTATACTCTACGTGACTATGCGTGGTATAACCACCATGTCGGATAAAATATCTAAATAACCCGAAGAAAATATATCTCTATTATATAGGAATAGATTAAAGATTCTTTAACTCATTCTCATAACATTCTTAATTCTCAACGGGTGACCCAATAAGTATATACTACAATAAAGTAGCCAACATGAAACACAGAATAAGAACTCGGTATACATATATAAATCTCACAATGTATACTTACAAATATATATATCGATACCGCACCCATGGTTAAGAAACCCCCGGTGCTAGGCATACTCGTCTATCTAGTCCCATTGCAACGCTCACGCATAAAGGACAACATGTTCAATCTCTCAAGAACCAATAGAACATATACACATATTGGAGGCGAACATAGTCCCAAGCCGATGGTCTACGCACATACCTACGCACCCATACGACCGTCACCACTATCGTTCTCACAGATGGCCCGTACCTAGGTTCCATGCTCTAGTGGGACGACTCAAATCCCCCGAAAGCACACAAGATATAGTCGTCCACAATGCGCTAACCTCCGTTCCATAGCCAGTAGCTAGGTATGTCATACACATAATATTCCAAGTAATATGCATGCACACAACTTATACAACTTAATAGGTGTTCACGCAACCCAATTTCCATAATACGTAAGTAGTATTATTATTTCTACCCTCTCCGTAGATCATATATAGATGTATATACTCTCTTGAACCTAACTCTCCTCAGTTCTACAAACTTTTTATATACCGAGAATAATTACTCTCCCAATTCAATATTAATTCGGAATTTAGGTCACTTGTCTTTAACGTCGGTTATTTCTCTTACTTGGATAACCCTAGGATGTTTTATAAACTAACCGGACTAAAATAGTGTATTCTGAAATCTCGTTAGAAGTCAAGGGATTATTGTTTGAACGAGATCGTTCGAACGAACTCCTCACTTCGAACGAACTCAAAATCTCATTGGATGACTCGTTGGAATTCCCGTTCGAACGAGGTCGTTCGAATGATCTGGGCAGGTTTTCGAACGAGAATTCTGAATTGGCCCTGTTCATCCTTTAAATCATTTTTCCCAGCATTCCAAACCTTAAACTCAATCCAAATTTCTTCCAACATCACTTTAGATGGTTCTAAACTACCCTTAATCATTATGGGGAAAATTCTAATACAAATTCGTGTGCAAATCTTTATGTTTTCAAAAGGGAAACCAATAATTTCTAAAATCTCTAAGAATTCTTATATAATGAACCCAACACTTTAATTATTCAAACCATTAATTTAATTCATGGGGTAAATACTCTATATGCAACCTATCACCAAAATCTAATGTTCCTTTACGATTAGACCTAATGAAACCCAAATTTCATCATATTATGTCTAAATTATCAACAGAGTTTAACAGGAACAATATATGCTAAATAAACTAGCAAGATAAACAGTTGCCTTGGAATGGATTTCTGATTCTCGGGTTGAAATTGATATGTGGTTGCTCCTCTCGTCACGATCTACACTTTGGCACAACTTTTGTGTGAAATCTCATGAGTTTACCCCTTCCTCTCCTATGGTTCTCCTTCCTCTTTAGTTCACCCTCTCGTTCTCTCTCTTCTTATTTAAGTTGAAACTGACAAACCTCTAACCCACGTAGATTTTAACTAAACCTAATATTCGTCCATTTAATGACTCAAAAATCTTAAAAGACTAAAATACCCCCCTGGGGTGTCATTTTGGGCTAAAATGCCACGGGGTCCAAATAAAACCCCCGACTAGTGTTTTCTGACTATCTCGACCCTTTCGGACACACTGACGCACTCAAAATAGTCATTCGAATTATATAAAAATAATTTACCTTTTTAACCCCCAAATGCATAATAGTGGCGTGACTCATACGCGTGTCCCAAATAATTATATCTTAACTACCGAATATCTCATCCCCGACCATATTATTATTTCCGAAACCATCTATTATGTTACTCACTATGTAATGCTCTACATAGTTATTACTCAACATAATTTCAACGTAATTATTTTTGATAACTACTAATTCTCGTCACGCTAGTAATCATTACCATTAAGACGAATTAATTATAAATTAAATTTTCTCTCTAAAATTAATTAATCCCAATTTCTATAATTTCATAATAAAATAAATATGCGTAAAAATACGGGGTATTACACACTTTCCCCCTAATAACAAAATTGTGTCCCGAAATTTGGAAATAAAAGTATACCTGGCTAGAATAACTCTGGATAACGTTCACGCATGTCATCCTCGTGCTCCCAGGTAAATTCCTCAACATTATGGTGTCGCCATTAAACGTGGACTAGTGGTACTATCTTCGACCTCAATTTCCTCTCGCTACGATCTAGGATAACAACCGACCCCTTCTCGTAGGAGCTATCAGGCTCTAAGTCGATCGCCTCCAACGTAATGTAAGTGTGGGCCAAATCATTATGAAGATATATCCTCAGTGAAGAGATATGGAACACATCATGGACTTTATGCAAGTGCTCCGATAATCCAAGTCTATAAGCAACTGGCCCAATACTCTCGATAATAGGGAATGGCCTTACGTACCTAGGCACCAACTTCCCCTTTTCCCAAAACGCATAGCTCCCTTTATAGGAGACACCTGAAGTAACACCTAGTCCCCAATATTGAACTCTCTAAAATACCGCTTGGCATTGGCGTAGCTCTTCTACCGATCCTGAGCAACCCAAATTCGGCACCGTATCAACTCTATCCTCGCCAAAGTACCCTGAATCACATTGGACCAAGTAACTTGTTGTCCCCCACCTTCAACTAACATGATGGGTAACGACAAGGTCTGCCGTATAGTGCCTCAAATGGAGACATACCGATAGTAAACTGGTAGGTGTTGTTATAGGCAAACTCCACCAGCGAAAGGTACTGCTCCCAACCTCCGGCAAAATCAATGATGAACATACGTAACATGTCCTCCAACATTTGATTTGTTTACTCAGTCTGTCCATCCATCTACGGGATATAGGTTGTGCTCAGTCTCAACTTCGTACCCATCACCTCCTGGAAACTCTCCTAAAATTGAGACACAAACACCTTATCTCTATCAGACATGATATTGAGAGGCACCCCGTGAAGTCTCACTATTTTTGCTATGAATATCTGGGCGTACTGTCCCGTGGTGTAATCCGTTTGGGATGGCAGAAAGTGGGTTGCCATGGTCAGTCTATCCACTATCACCCATATCGAATCGTAACCTCTCTGCGATGTAGGTAATCTCGTGATAAAGACTATGGAAATGCTCTCCCATTTCCACATAGGAACCTCTAATGGCTGTAAAAGTCCCGCCGATCTCTGATGGTCCAGCTTTACCAACTGACAAGTAGGATATTTCGAGAAGAACTCTGCAATATCCTTCTTTATCCCGCTCCACCAGTACTGTCTCCGCATATCCTGGAACATCTTATCCTCACTGGGATGTACCACAAATCGTGAACCTTGTGACTCTGTCATCCCCTCGTGTCGCAAGTATTCTCCTTCAGGAATAACCAACCTTCCATTGAAATGTAGACCCCCATCTGAACCCACGATATAAGACTTAGTCCCCTTTGCTAGAAGCTGCATTATTTGACTCTAGCAAAAAGGATCAACTGCCTGAGCCTGTACTACTCTTGTAATATTCTAGGGCATAACTGTCATCACAGACATGAACAATCGAGCCATCGCACCCTAGTGTCCTAAATTCTTCCATTTTGCTTTCCATACCTCGTTCACCTCACCTACTGGCCTACCGCTTAACGCGTCTGCTACCACGTTAGCCTTCCTCGGGTGGTATTGGATGTCAAATTGATAATCCTTCACAAACTTAAGCCTCCAACGTTGACACATATTTAACTCTTTCTGAGGGTGGTCGAAGGAGCTATTGCAGAGCCTGACGAAGAGGCTAACCCGGTATATGAGTGTTTTCTGGTGGACTAACAAGGGCAGGGCATAGTCATAAATAACTCAAATATATAAGAATTTATGTAGGAAGTAAAAGAAGAACCAGAGTACATGATGGAACACCCAAAGTCGTAGGTGCAGGAGCTAGAGCACCTTGATCTAGCCAAAGAAGAAGAAGATCCAATGTCCATCTTCATTTTGAAGGATCAAAGCATTGAGAAAATAAGGGCATTGATTGAACTAATTCAAGAATACAGAGACGTCTTTACATGGAAGTAGACAAATATAGAGGGCTAGATGTGCAGGTAAGTTTCCATAAGCTGAATGTTATGCCTTCAACCATACTGGTGAAGCAAGCTATAAGAACTTACAAAATAGAGTTGGATTTGAAGATTAAGGAGGTCCAACGGTTGTTAGCGATAGGGTTCATCAAATCAATCGAGCACCCACTTTGGTTACCTCGCATTATCCTATTAGGAAAGAAGGATAAGAAATACATACTGATCTATGTGGACTTCAGGGACTTGAATAGAGCTTGCCCAAATGATGAGTTCCCTCTGCCCTCTATTAATAGATTGATCGATGAAATTGTTGGGCATGAAATGTATAACTTCATGGATAGGTATATATGATACAACCAAATCAAGATGGATCCAACAGATGCGAAGAAAACACCATTCAGAACTCCGTTAGGCAATTTTATGTACAAAGTGATGACTTTCAGGTTAAGGAATGCTGGAGAAAGATACCAGAGAACAATGATGAACATTTTGCATGACTTCTTTCATAAATTCTTAGAATTTTATGTGGATGATTTGGTCATCAAATCGAAGAAGGAAGAGTCCCATCTTGATGATTTAAGGAAGGTGTTCATTCGGTGCAAGAAGTAAAAACTGAAGATGAATCCACTGAAGTGTGCCTTCGGAGTTACAAGTGGGAAGTTTATTGCCTTTGTAGTGGATAAACAGGGAGTGAAGATGGACCATGACAAATAATGAGCGATCCTAGAGATTCCATGTGTGGCCATCCCCAATCCTCGCCGCGGAGGAGAAGGATCCTTAGAGTCCCGCGCGTCCCTCTTGGGAGCGCTTCGGCCGACGTCGTTTGAGATGTGGTGTAAAAATGTAGAGAGATTCAGAGTCACCAGTCTATTTTACTAAAAAAAACAAAAGAAAAAAGGGGAAGCCACCCCGAAGGATGGCTTCCAAATACATACTGGTGCGTGCGAAACCAAGATGATTCGAGAAGGGTTCGGAGGCTTAGTTACGAAATGGGAAGGTGTTAGGCACCCATTCCGCCCTTTCGGTCTCTCATGAATAATTGCTATTTTCCATTTATTCCCCCCCGTGATATGTGTGCATGTGTATATATAGAATGGAGGTAGGAATCCTCGACTTATATCATGGAAAAGATAAAGCGAGTCATCTGTAGGAAGATATAAAAGTAATATTAGAAAAATAAGATTTACGCGATTACCCCTACGTTGATCGTTATAAGGGAACGATAACGCATATGGAGTAATGCATTATTAAGGGCAAGTATATAGAATATAAGGAAAATGGATTTAGAGAAAATAGAAAATAATAGAAAAAAGTCAGAAAAAGGACTCGAGTCTCGGGTTTTACCCCGAGACGCCTACGTAGCCTATAAAGGCATCAAAGTCCACGTAGTTCGCATACAAAACGAGGGGTGGGGTTTATCCCATAAATCAAAATGGGGAATCTCTTATTTGTAAGTGTGTGTGTGTGTGTAGAAAAAGGTGTTTTAGTTGTGAGAAAAGTGTGGAAAAGTGTGAGAATCCCTACTTGGAATTTATGAGTAAACCCTCTTTTTCTTGTTTTTTGGGGTTTTTATTTATATGAAAATAAGAGATGTGTAATAATACTAAATAAAAAGTATATTAGGATGTGTGAGATGAGATAATAAAAAAGCCAAATAAGAAAATAAGTTATTGAGAATTTAAGAGAGAGTAGAGAAAGTTGGACCTTCTTGAAGATCTTGAGCTTGATCTTGAACGTTGGAGAGTAGCCCTTGCATTTGGATGATGATGGAGAGGGGATAATTCACCAAGTTTGATGAAAACGATGATGAAAAGTGGAAGTAAAAAGGGGATTTGGATGTTGAAATCACGCTGCCTTCGAGAGAGGTTTCTTGGATTCGTTCAGAGAGATTGTTATCAGATCTGGGCTCCTCCTGCAAATGAGGTGAAGACCTCCTTTTATAGGCCCAGGTGGGTGCCGATCGGAATATACCTGTCCCTGCCTATCGGCAGGTGCCGATAGGCAGGGTCTAGAACTTGCCATTTCGCAGTGTGGTTCAAGATTTTTTAAAAAATCGGCCGCCGAGGGCAAATCGTTGGTCAGAATCGCGCACGGGGAATACCAATGGAAAGGTAATTCAGAGACCTTTGAAAGTACTTGGACCGCTCCTGGGTTCGGGAGTTTACTTTGGGTGGAATATGGCTCGAAAGCGTTTATCGGTCCATTGGATGGGGAATTACTAGGACGCAAACGAATCGTTCGTCCGCATGGTAAGTTCGAATCGTGCACGAGGCATATTGTTGGAAAGGTTAGGAGATGTACTTCGACATTACAAAGAGTTTGACCCAGTTTGGAGAGTTGACTTTGGTCAACCGGTCCCGGGAAGCGCTCGGTGGCCTCCCGGAGTCAAACGGATCGTTCGTCCGTATGGAAAGTTGGAATTGCATACAGGACGGACCGTTGGAAAGGGTATTCAGTCCCCTTCGAAGATTGATTTAGCCTCGGTCAAGCTGAAGAGTTGACTTAGGTAAAATAGATCCCGGGAGCGCTCGGTGGCCTTTAGTTCAGGTTTCGGACGTAAACCGATCGTTCGTTCGCATGGTAAGTCGAAATCGTGCATGGGGTGGACCGTTGGAAAGGGTATTCAGTTCCATTTGAAGATTTATTGAGTCTCGATCGAGACAAAGAGTTTGACTTTTGGGTCAAACTGAGCCGGGGAGTGCCCGATGGCCTTCGGGTCAGTACTCGGGACGTGACCTGGGTTTACAGTGATGAAGGGAGGTACTAGGGACCTAAGGAGAGTTAGGGGGGGTAATAGAATGAGGTGTCTACACCATGTCCATAACATTGAAGGAGCTTAAGAGTTTCCTCGGTAAAGTCTCCTAACTTAGGAGATTTATGCTAGGGCTGGACAAAATAACTCATCCACTGATGGAGCTGCTACAAAAGGCACAAAGTTCAAATGGGAGGAAGCTCACCAAGATGAAGAAACTGCTCACTTCTCTACAAATGATGATTCCTCCAAGGGTAGGGATATCGTTGTAGCTCTACCCTACGTCTACCACTAGGTCTATCGGAGCTCTTTTATCTCAGGAAATTGATGGGCAATAAAGGCTGGTCTACTATCTGAGTAGGATCACACGTGGACCAGAGGTAAGGTATAGTAGTATGGAGAGACATTTTTCAGCCTTGATATTTATAACATAAAACTTAGATATTATATGCTATCTTTCATAATTTATATTATGATATGATATGATCCCATTAAGTTTTTATTGGCAAGAACAATTTTGATTGGAAGAGCAGCTAGGTGGTTCCTCATTCTTTCAGAATATGACTTGAAATGTGTGTTCCCTTGTGCAATCAAGAGATAAACATATGCAAATTTATTGGCAATCTTTTTGTTTGGGATATTTTATCCACCTCGTGAGATCATTCCTGTAGACGATTTGTAGGCCAACTTTTTAGACGCAAACCATGAAGAGTGGATAATGAAGTTTGATGGTTCTTCAGCAGAGAAGAGGAGGAGAATGGTTTATTCTTTTAAAAGTGAAGGAAGAGATTTGTCTTTCCTATAAGTTAGATTTCCCTTGCTCCAATAACGAAGCAGAGTATGAGGCGTTAGTGCTGGGGTTTTTAGAGGCTATTCGAAGGGGCATCCGTTCACTGTGCATCAAAGGTGATTGGAACTTCGTGGTCCAGTAAGTCAATGGAGATTATGCATTGAAGCATCTCAGCGTGGAGCCCTATAGAATAATCATCCAACAACTGATCAACTAGTTCCATCAGGTCAAGATAAGAAGGCATCCTAAGAATGATGAATAAGTATGTTGATGATTATGCCACCATTACTAAAAAATTAGCCATGAAAAGTGACACAACTACAGTTTTAATACATGGAAGAATAGCTCCCTCGGTGGTACAATCAATCTTTACGATGGAAGATGATTCAGATTGGAGAGGCGAGATCAAGAAATAGTTAGAGTATTGGGAAGATAAAATGGAACTTAGATAGTTGGCATAGTACTTTATAAGCCAAGGAAGTCCTTACTTCAGGTATGTAGGAGGATGGTTATCGAGATGTGTCGGGACAAAGGAAGAAAAGTTAAAGTTAAAGAAGACACATGACGAATAATGTTGTGACACCCCGCCTATCCTAATCTTGGGTGATTAGTCCATTATTAAATTAAGCATGAATCATCAATGGTTTCATTCTTAGAATCAATGTCGAAAAAGTTTTAAATTACTAATCACCTATGTTATATTCAATTAGTGTCAAATTTTATCTTTTATTATGAACACATGGAAAAATAAATTAAGTGAACTAAACCATTCAAACATAAATATAGTCTGAACCATCACACGGCAGATATATAAAATGAGACCGAATACATCATCGATTTTTTGAGTGTATAAACCAACCATAATAAGTAAAACTAAAATCGGAATACAGTCTAATGCATAACTGAATAAAATAAATAATCTGAAGGTAACACGCCCAAATGAACTACTCCGAAAATCTCCTATCTAGAATAAAAGAGCTGAGGCATCTAAAGTAATCTCCTGCAAGCCTCCACACTACTGCAGCTACGCATCTCTGGATAGGATCTTTAAGCTTGGCATCCCTATGGATGGACACCTAAAAGGTTTTGAATTTTTTTTTGATATGGGTCCGAGCCCAAGTAAAATATTTTGCAAGTATTTATATCGCAATTTAAATCAGTTATTTATTACACATGTAATATTTATGTACACTCCCTTGAGATCCTCACCTCTCAACTAATGTTCAAGCCTAACGTCTTCTACCTAACTAGTATCTCCTGCCCAACTAGATAAGGTATGTGACTACTCTCAATAATTCTAGTGCTTTCTTATATCCCCATTTTGGCACGTTACTACGCTCTCAATAATAAATTATTTATTCCCATTTTATTATTGAGTCATTTATTTAAGTTTCCCTATTTGAAGTATTTTAGATATACATAATTTATTAATTCTACTATCTCACATAAATAAATTTATCATACCAGTATATATTAATCACACATATAATATATATACACAACTATAGCATCCCCGGAATGGCCCCTCATGACGCTGACATACTCTGCTATCAAGTCCATGTACCTCTCGTACTCAATCAAGGACAATTGGTTCGGCATGCTCCTCGAACCCACAATAAATCAACACAAAAATGGAGGAAAACATGGTTCTAAGCCGTTGGGATACGCACATACCTAATGTACCCAAACGACCTGTTAGTACAACTAATGCACGACACATAGCGGACCGCCCGAAGTTCTATGTTCTGAGGCACAAATCTAGACCTTACTGGAATCATCAAGGTAGGATTTCTCTCTGTGTCGAAACCTCCTGATAGCAGGAAGCATATGTTTGTTCACAAACATAATCAAATCATATCAACAGGTATTCATACAACCTATTTACATATCTGATTCAGTAGGTATTGCAAACAATCCAACTTCATCAATTCATACGTAGTATATCGCTAGAATATTCGACGTACCATCAAGTTTAATTAAATTTCCAATTCATATAATTTCGAGTATCACTTACTAATCTAAGGCCTCGTTTGATGCACCGTATAAGAGGTTCGTATTGGATAAAATTATCCTATCCAATGTTTGTTGTAATTTAAGATGGGATATGAGATGGAATAAGTTATCCAAAGTGAGCTCCTTATCCCACAAGGAGTGGGATAAAAAAATCGCACCTCCAAGGTCGTATAAAATTATACGGTGTCAAAATTTGATTAAAAATTACTACTCTAACCTTATTAAGTTATAAAAAAAACTCACGCAACTTACACTATCTCAAGTATTAGATAGCAGTCGGCGGTCCCTTTGATTCACATAACTCTCTATTCATATTTTCATCACGGTAGGTAACCTCCTCATTTTTTTCTATTTTTTCTATTTGTTGCTTTATCATGAACTACTATTTTGGTTTAAATCGATGCAAATATTACGTTAACTCACCTACTAGACAAGTTGAAAGTTATGTGTTGTTAATTCACCGCTAATATTTTGTTACATATATTTTTTTAATGTATTATTAACCTATATACTAGATAAGTTGAAAGCTATGTACAATTCAATTTATTTGTTTCTGTATGTTTCCTGCGATTATTTTGGGTAAAATAGATGTTATTCAGTTGTGACTTCAAGCAATTTTATGAAACTGATTTGTTTTGAATCGAAAGAGAAGATAGTAAGCAACCAGTTTTACTATCTCATTATTTTTGGCGGGTAGTTTGTGTACACATGATTTTTGTATGCGTGTAAGTGATTACTAGTGGTTAAGTATGTACAAATTATAAATACAAATACAAATTGAAAAAGCGATGAGCTTTTCAATTAAATCAAAGCTCTGATACCAATTTGAAAAAGTAAATTTCCTTTGTATGTATGAAACTGAGATGATGCGGAAGCGTAAAACGGGATGGTTCAACTTTAAACAAAACAACAAATTTTAATTCCTTAAACAAATTAAAATTACACCAAGTGAAGTAAAAATAATCAATTAATATATTCACTTAAACCGATTCATTAATCCAAGCCCTCGAATATGCCTAAGTCATATTTATCAAGATTAGAAAATTAGGCGAAACCAAATTTTAGCAAATGACTTGAATCAAATAAACTTTACCCAATATTTAATTTAGTCCCAAATTAAATTGATTGTGATGATTTAAATCGAATTTTATCTTGAATTATCCTAAGCATGCGTTCTAAATTATTTATGCAAGATAAAATAAATCAATCACACTATGCCGCGAT
The DNA here is from genome assembly GCA_949130495.1 of Sambucus nigra. NCBI lineage: Eukaryota > Viridiplantae > Streptophyta > Magnoliopsida > Dipsacales > Adoxaceae > Sambucus > Sambucus nigra. The sequence continues at coordinate 298,262,178 of OX422207.1, read as the reverse complement.
GTACGAGGAAAAACCCAAGACGGGAAACAACCTCGGACGGCTCTAGCCACAAATCCACTAGATACGGAATTACAAGTACAAGACAAAAGACTTACAACACACGACTCGATCCCTCTCAAGCCCCGACGCTTCTTCTTGTAGACACCTCTTCCTAGCGGATAACCTTGGAATACCACCGCGGTCTCGGAATCCACCGATAGGACTTTATATGGTCACCGTCACTCGTACATGGAGCCTTTCTCCAAGTGGGTAGAATCGCAACAAAAAGTCTTCTTCTTTGATGGATGTAGAAGCAAACCAAAACTTCTCTTTGAAACGGAAGAGATAAATCGGTGCAAAACTCCAAGCAATTGATATGTATATGAGAACTTGGAATAAACTTATTTGGATGTAAACACTAGAGTGATGGAATATTTTTCTCTAAAAATCTCACTCAAAACATGATCTTTTTCCCTCTTTGAATTTTCTCTCAAAATACTCTCTAGGAGTTAGAAGGTTGTGAAAAAGATGGATTATCAAAAGTGATTCCCGCACATATTAAAGTCTGAAAAAGTTGGTTAAAAACCAAGTGGGGAAGTGGGTGCAAAACTGCCAAAAAACTGCCAAAAACTGTTCTCGCCTGGCATCTCGTTCGAACGACATTTCGTTCGAACGAAATCTCGTTCTAACGAGACTTATAACGACGTTCCAGATTAAACTCGTTAGAATCTCGTTGGATATCTCGTTCGAACGACATATCAAACGACATGTCAGTGGCCTAATATGGGAACTCGTTGGCAGGTTCGTTCGAACGACATTTTCGTTCGAACGACAATCTCGTTCGAACGACTCTATCGAACGAAAAAACCAGAAAGTTTGAATATTCTTGGTTAAGCCCAGAAAACTTTATAAACATTTATTTAAAGTTTTAATTAATTCTTTCTTAAAACAAAACGCAGTTTTTATAAAACCTAACACCCAATAAACTTTGTTCCAAGCTCCTATATATATATAATTGCATTCATACCTTGGGAGCATGGAACCATAGTTGATGATGTAGAAACGAGGCACGCAAACCGACATATTTGATGAGGCTTTAAACTCTTTGCCGCTACGACTTCAACAAACACTTCATAGACTTGAGAATATTACAATTAAATACTATCCTATGAATAAATGTTTTTGTCCGGAATTGAGCCAAAACTATATATGGACTCAATTGGAAATTTGTGTCCTTACACAAATACATATTTTCATCTCATAATATTATTTTTTTAACATCCCACGTGAAATTAAATATTATGTTATTGAGTTAAAATATGTGATAACAATATATTTTTGTATTTTTTGATTATTAAATACAAAAGAATGGTGTTTTTGGAAAACTGGAGGTAAATTAATCCTATCTGGAATATTTCAAACACATGACTATATTATTATATCTCATCCCATCTTCTTATTCGTAACTGTTCCAAATGCAGTATTGGAATAAGACTTATACGGTCCATCCTTATCCTATCCAATCTGACTCTTATCCTATCCTATCCGGACCCCTTATACGACATATCAAACGAGGTCTAAGGGTCCTAAGTACCAATTATGTTTTACTTAGTTATTCCCATCGTATACTACTGGTCGTAAACACAGGTTCACTCCTCACTTCATAACCCATCTCGAATTTCATTCATTTATAAATTTGGATATTTTGTCAATTATACCAATACTTAACTCATATCAATTCATGTAAACCTAATCTCCACTTTAGGCCAACTATCATTTTTATACTTCCCTCTACAATTTAAAATTATCCCCAAAGTCCCCTCACGAATTATCCATAATTTCTGATCTTAAAAATGAATAATTTTCAATTCTTATCAAAATCGAATCGATTCGCCCTTAGGCCGCATCGATTCGAAATGTATCAGGTCTTCTTCTTCTTCTTCTTCTTCTTCTTCTTCTTCTTCTTCTTCTTCTTCTTCTTCTTCTTCTTCTTCTTCAGTTTGTTGTTATGAATTTTTACACCCTTTAAATCGTCAAACTTTAATACAACAGTCCTAAACTCCCAATTAACATAATTAAACATCAAATATACATGTATGGATAATTTCAAACATAAATCATGTATAAAATCCACAAAATTTAATCTAATATCCAATTAAAACTCCAATAATCATTAAACCCTCCATTTGTGTGTTATTCACATAAGTTCATCAAAACCTAGATTTATCCCATGATTTAAATCCCATAATTTCTAATTTCATTTTATTTGTATAATTGGATTCATTCTACATGCAATCCTAATCCAAATATAAGTTATATTCATCAAATCATAAGAATATAATTAATTATCCTTAATTCAAAGACCATACTCTACATGGGCATTATAACTCATAAAAATTTGCAAGATAAATACTTTCCTTGTACAAGATTGATCTGATTTTTTGTTCTTGATGATAATTCTCTTATAATCCACCCTCTAAAGATGATTGTGATGCAAGAACAAGGTGAAAGGCTTCAAGAATCCTCTCCTCAGCTCCAAGAATACTCTTCCTTTCCTATCTAATGGCCTCCAAGTGTTTTCTATTCCATTTACATTAGTCTCTCACAACTACAAATTTATATAACCTTTGGAAATTCATAGCTCCCCTAATCCTAGGCTACCAAATGACCAAAATGCCCTCTCGAGGTGTCAGTTTGGTCTAAAACTATCCCGAGACCCAAACTATACACCAAATATACTATTTTGACTGTTTCGACCCTTCCAAACTCAATCATAACCTCAAAATCATCATTCGAGTTACTCACAAACAATTTCCTATCTTGACCTCATTTAGTCCACACACGACACTCGATTGCGATAAAATACTATTACGCCACTATCACTCGTTATGACGCCAAATACATAGTTATTATTTACTTAGTAATTTTATTTGATAAAAATTAATAATTTCTCTCCAATTAATAATTTAATCAACCAATAATATTTAATTTATATTAAATTATGTCACGCGTGTAATTTAAATTTAAACCAATTAATTAAATTTTAATTTCTCAAAAATACGGGTTGTTACAACTGTGAGATAACTGAGATCCCTCTATATAGAAGAATCTAGAGGGAGGGATACTTCTGGCCAATGATGAAAAAGAATGCAGTGGAGTTACAAAGAAGGTGTGATAAATGTCACCTTTTTTTAGGCAACTGAATGTCACTTCGTTGAAGCTCAGGCAGATTGGAGGCATCCTTGCATTGATTTCATCAGAGACAGAGTTATTCTTTCAGAGAAAATTGAAGCAATAAGACTCAAGCGAAGGACCCCATGGTTCTACATCAAAGAGGAGAAGCTCTATCGCAGAGGATACTTCAACATGCTATTAAGATGCATCACAAGGGAGGAAGCAACAAAAGTCATGAACCAAGCTCACGAACCAGATCACATTGGAGGGGAAAAATTATATGACCAATCAATGACCTTGGGTTATTATTAGCTAACCATAGAGAAATATTTTGCTGAGTTAGTTCGTAAGTGTAAGGCGTGCCAGCTGCATAGAAATACGATCCATGCTCCCTCGGTGGACCATACTGTTTGGACACTCCTTATCCCTTCCACACTTGGGAGTTTGACCTGGTAGGTGAAATACATCTATATTTGAGGGGAAAGATCTGGATTTGATTGGTAATGGAGTGCTTTACAAAGTGGGTTAAGGCAATACCACTAGAGAATGCAATATTAGGTGTTGCGGCCAAATTCATTTGGGAATATATAATTTGCAGATTTAGGATTACAAAGGTCATTGTCTCTAATAATGAACCATATTTGTTAACAAAGAAGTAACAATGCTCATAGACAAGCACTCCATTATCCATCATACCTCAATTGTGGCATATCCCAAAGGCAACGGTCAGGCCATAAAAATTAACAAGACCTTGGTTAATATCTTGTCTAGAATGACGAAAGACTTCCCAGGTTCATGGGATGATAAGATTCTAGTAGTTCTATGGTCCTATCGAACAATAAAGATGAAGTCCACATGGTATAAAACGTTCTCTCTTGTATTTGGAGCTAAAGTTGCCAGTGGAGCTGAAAGTTCCCACGACCCGATACGGCTTACGAAGCAGCATGTTTACTCAGAGTAGACATGTACAGTTAGAAGCAGTGGATGAACATAGGGACAATGCAAAGCAACACTTCCAAATGTACAAAAATCATCTCTCTATAGCATATGATAACTTGGAAAGGCCAAGGAAGTTTGTATAAGGAGATCTAGTTTCGAAAGCTACTATGAAGCACATTCGAGGGATCCCTTGCCTAAATTTACTCCCAATTGGGAGGGACCTTTCATTGTAAAGGTGGCTCACGATTCAGGTTACTGAGGCCCACGATTCAGGTTACTTCTTAACATCAAAGATGTAAGATCATAGACCTTTCAAGATTAATAACAAGTGGTTAAAAGTCTATCATGTTTGAGCAAGTAACCTCATTTATTTTGTGTTAATCATTGAAGCTATATTACAATTCATTATGAGTCATATCTTTTGTTGTGATTCTTCTCATGAGTTAAGGAGAAAGAGTTTTAATTAAAAATTATAAGAGTTTAGTCTTTGTAATGAATAAAATAGAGTTGTAACAAATAACAAAGCATGATATGGTAAATCGATTTTTTTTTTCACTCATATACTCAAAAAGAGTTACAAAATTGGGAATTATTTCCCAAGAATTACATATGAGAAAATGAAAAATTACAAACACACAAAAAAATTTAATCCCAAAGAAACCACATGTCAGGAGAGGAGAATAAGTCCCCAGGAAAACTTGAAGAGGCTTTCAAGCACGTTTGCTGAGCAGTAATAGAGCCTTTAAGTCTAGTATGGACTTGGGAGCGTTCAATGACTAAGGCTTCACATTTTTGTTTGTCTTTAAGCAAATCTTATTCTTCTCCGGCATCCTTAACCTCTTATTCAGATACTTCCAAAAGATGTGCCAACTCCATCAACCTAGCCTCCCCGGCCCATTGGGTCTCCACGTGCTTCCATTATAGTTCCCTTTGGCTCTCTAACTAACTGCTCTTCAAAATCTTCAAGTGACTAATCAACTAGTTGAGTTGGAATCCATTTTTGCCTAACTCCCTAAAATTGCCCAAATATTGATTGATGAGGGGCCTAGTAAGACTTGGAGCTTGGGTATTGACAAGCTTTACAATAATGATTACCATACCTTGGAGCCTATAGCTCATCATTGCTATGTTTGGATGGAGACAGCCAGTAGTAAAAGTTTGGGGGTGGTGAGTGGAAATTTTTTCGATGATAGTGCAATGACACGCTGATATTTGGGAATATTGGAGAATGACCGTGAGGCAGAACTCGTAAGGAACCATGTTGGACAGCGGAATCTCATAACTAAATTCTCTATTAGCTTGCAGACCGGTAGTTGAACCACAGTTGTTGTGACTTGATTCCTCTAAAGAGGCTGGTCCTTGATGAGTAGAGGCAACAAATGAACGACCACGTTGAGTTGGCTCCTTAGTATATGTGGGTTTCCTAGTGACCTCAAATGAGGTGCATAAGAATGAGTTTGTGAAAAATCTGAACAAGTGTGTTTTCATTGTTAAGTCACATATTTGGTGTGAGATTGTGAAAAATCTTGACAAGTGTGGTTTCATTGTTAAGTCACTTCTTTGATGCGAGTTTGCGAAAAATCTTAACAAGTGTGTTTTCATTGTTAAGTCACCTCTTTGGTGTGAGATTGCAAAAAATCTTAACGAGTGTGGTTTCATTGTTACGCCACCTCTTCGGTGTGAGTTTACAAAAAATCTTAACAAGTGTGTTTTCATTGTTAAGTGACCTATTTGGTGTGAGTTCGCAAAAATCTTCACAAGTGTGTTTTCATTGTTAAATCACCTCTTTGTTGCGAGTTTGCAAAAAATCTTAACAAGTGTGTTTTCATTGTTAAGTCACTTATTTGGTGTGAGTTCGCAAAAATCTTAACAAATGTGTTTTCATTGTTAAGTCACCACTATAGGTAGGTGGAGTTTGTGAAAAATCTTAACAAGTGTGTTTTAATTGTTAAGTCACATCGTAGGTGTGAATTTGCAAAAAAACTTAACAAATGGTTTTCATTGCTAAGTCACCTCGTAGGTGTAAGTTTGTGAAAAATCTTAACAGATGTGTTTTCATTGTTAAGTCACCATCATAGGTGGAGTTTGCGAAAAATCTTAACAAGTGTGTTTTCAATGTTAAGTCACCTCGTAGGTGTGAATTTGTAAAAAAACTTAATAAATGGTTTTCATTGTTAAGTCACCTCGTAGGTGTGAATTTGCGAAAAAAACTTAACAAGTGTTTTTCATTGTTAAGGAAGCTATAGTTTGCTTCTTATTCTTCGTTTTAATAGGCATAATGACAATACTTATGCAAAAGAGTGAGAAGGCAGTAGTTACCTCAGTAGCAACTACAGGAGTAGTAACTTCAACACCCATATGGGTTTCAGCTGGACCTTCAAGCAGAGGGACCTCAGCCCTTGGTGAAGCACCTTCCCCACGAAAAGGCACAAGTTCCAAGATGGGGGAAGTTCCATTAAAGTCGCTTAAACTCCAATTGTACCAACCACCATAGGGGCCGAAGGAACCCCTGTGCGAGAAGATGAACCAATTGTAGCCTAAAAAAACTCGTGGATCCACATAATGGGAGGGAGGAGTGAGATATGGAGAAAACTGGAAATAATATCAAAGTGTCAGACACAAGAAACACCACATAAAAGAGGACAAATGCACAAGAAGTGAGAATACCTTTGTAAGGGTAGAAAAAGGGGCAAAACCAGTAATAGAACTCACTAGAGGGAAGTGAAGAAGTGAACCAGCGAGAGATATGGCTAGGGTAAAGGCAGTAACAACCTGAAATACAACAAAACACTCAGAATACAAGATAACCAAGTTGAAAAGATATTTAAAAGTGAAAAATCTATTACCTCTAGAGGGCTTAAAGAGACTGGAACAACGTCCAGAGGAACCACGAGTGAGGGAGATGCCTTTGAAAAAACCAAAGGAGTCTCCTTTAGGTGAGGGGAGACTTCAACAGATGCAATGAATGCAACAACTTACCTAGCAACCTTCTTTTCACGTTGAGAGGCAGAACGATGGGAGTATGTTATCCCAGTCATGGGAGAACAGGAGGAGGTATCGCCCCCTTACGAAGGGGCTCATAGGCATAGAAGGTCTATTATCTGTTTCATCATCCTACAAAGACAAAAATAAATTTGCACAAATGTTTCACACCTCGCTAAATTTTTGCGTCGGCCGCCACCAAAACTAAGTTGGACATGAGTAAATAAATACCATTCTTAGCATGAGACAGATACGAGACATAAATAAAATAATCCACAAGATTAATAATTGAATTAATCCTAAAAGATATTAACCAACTGTGCGATAAGATATCCATCACATGTTAAAACTCCAAATAATAATCCAATCTCCAATAATATAAAATCGAATAATCTCCAGCTAACTCCAAGAAATATATGAATAAAACCCATAACAACTTTGGAACCAAATGGCCCAATAAAAATCATAAACTATGTCTCAATGTAAATACGAAGGAAATAAAACTAAGCTAAACTAATACGCATAAAGTAAATAACACCAGCAACACCTCCAAGAAAGTCTCTAAATAATCCTATGCAACTTCTCCATACTTACTCCTGAAAAGGTTAATCAACGCACGAGGTCAGAGCCTTGAGCATGAATACACACTACTCTCCTAAAATAGGGTCCTTGAACCCAAATAGTATCATTATACATGATAAATATCACAATATAATATTTTAATTAAACGGAATATAATTAAACGCGATAATAAAAGTCCTTCAGCAATTGTTATTCACAATGCACACCAATATGATTTTAAATAACTAGGCCCCATGTTATTAATTTAATTATATTAACACAATTTATTCTTCTTCTCACTTTATTATATCGGTCCTCCCTCCCCGGGTGGTATTCCCACAAAATTTTTACACATCCCCTTGTCAAAACGTCTGCTGATCCGTTTAAACTGTCGATCCCGTCATTTGACAAGGTTCCACACATGACACGACATAAATCGTCTGTTGAACCGTTTAAACTGTCGGTGCCTGACACATTATGTCCCCACTAATTTTAATACCTGTTTTTATCTTAGACATTAATTCTCAATTTTCTCAAATTTTTAATTATCAAATTACCCCACCCTTTTTCGATGTGAGATCCTAAAAAATACTTCTTAGTCCCATACCTAAGGGTCCTCAAAGTACACATACGCCCTATCTCACATATAGAGTGAATTACCAATATATATTATGTCCTGGTCTCATGCCTAGGCTAGCGTAATGATGGTAAAGTATAAAAATCAGCCCCACTCGGGAATATAAAACTCGACGAATCTACACTAACTAGTCCCATACCTAGCAAGTATAAATTATAACCAAGACCTACCCACTAGTATCATAACTAGTAAGCATCCTATATTAGAGGTGAGCAATATACTATCCCCAAGCCCCTTGTCCCCGCGATGGCGAAAGTGACTAAAATAAATCACACAAAACATAATTCAATATGCACAACATAACAATTTAACCATAAGGGTTTTAATTTATTTTAAAACAATTACTAACACCGTTGTTGATTTAAACACAATTCATTCCATTCAATAATGTTAAATTAGTTAACATGTAATAATCTTCAATATGACATAATCGTTATCCTTATAAATCATCTAATTTTTATAAGTGTGTACGCGTCCCATATAACATATAAATAATCCCATAAAATTATACATGAGAACCTACACCCAAAACCATAAAAACCCAATAATCTAACCTACTCACCCAAGGGTTTCAAATATTAATTCATATTTAAAAGTTTCATAAAAATAGTCCCAAAATTAGTTTCACTTTTTCTAATTAAGTCACTAATTTATTTTAAGAAAACATATTATCAATGGTTTGGGTAACACTTAGAATGCATAATACTAAAAGAAAATAATAGAGTATTCATGCCTGTGATTAAGATGAAGAAAAATCTGGTAACATGGCTGGATTCCTCTCGAAAAATTAGTAAAGAGTCGTTCTTGAACAATATAGATTAAACCCCAATTAAGCCTTCAAATATTGTGCCAAAACCTTGATTAGGTTGGAGGTTGATGTTTGTAGATGAGAGGAAAATAATTTGGAAGTGTTCTCTGGTGTAAAACTTTGTGAAAAAGTGATTTGAAAAGTCCATTCACTAATTAGTGTGATATATAAAGGGTTTAAAAGTTGGACTAATAATAGGACTCTAATTAACCCTAACCTTCTCGTCGCCTCTGCCATAAGCCGAATCGATTCGCCCCTGATGAAAAAGCCCAACTCTCCTAGTTTTATTCTATTTAACTAAAAACAAAATTTTCCCATTAGTCACGACCCAGAACTAATGGAAAAACTCCCACTTTTCATTATAAAAACTCAACATTTTAAATTACTCAAAATTAATAAATTCCAAAATTTATTTCTCCTAAATATCCAAATTAATTTAAATAAGTCCATTTAAATTTATAGGGTGTTACAAAACGTCAAAGAATATACCTCACTAAGGAAACTTTAAAAAAAAAATTCTAAGTGTTGGAGAACATACCCCTTGCTCTAGAGAAGTGTGGGATGAAATAACCACGGGCGAAGAGGACGATGGGAGTGATGATACGAGAAATCGTAGACAGGTAGATCTCGTGCCAACAAATCAAGTATGAAGTGTAGAATAAATAGATAAAGCAAGCAAACAGAGAGTAGACTAGATATAGAGTGGTTCAGCCCCTAAAATGGGCCTACGTCCACTGTGTTGCTTCCTTCTCATTATGTGCATTGCATTGTACAATATTATCATGCCTATAGAGGTGTACAAGTATGAGAATAAAGGAGAGTACATGATAGTATTAGAGATTCCGGTGAGCCCGTGAGGTGGCTGTGACGTAGATTCTAGGCCTCCAAAGCTTATGTTAGGGTGATGTAGAGGGAATATATGTTGTAGTGCCTCGGGTGTGTTTGGAACCGATCCCTCTCTTTCAGGCGTGAACCTCTACTTATAAGGTAGTGTGTTGAATCACGTGCCCTGAACTCATGGCGTACACCAAATCTGCAGTAGATGTGGATGAGGGTGTGCGGCCCAAAGCAGCAGCGCTGCTGTTGAAGGGGGTCCACGGACCTTAAGCTGGTCACCCGCGGCCTCTAATGGAGAGGGCTGCACCCTTCAGTTGTTCTGGCCGCGCCTTGAGTAAGATACCTGCCGCGGCCTGTGTGGTCTATGCGATTGTAGAAGTACTGCCACGGCAGGGTGCTATACTTGTACTATCAGGGAGTACTGCAGAAGATCTTTTGATGGGACCTTATGTAACTTTGAGGCGGTCATCAAGGGCAATAAGCTCAAGGGGAAAGGGAGGAGGAGATGTCTTGGTGCTGAGGGAAGCAAGTGGAAGTTGTACGTCATCTTCACGCTTCTTTTGGGTCTTGGTACCCAAGTCTTCTTCCATGTAGAAAGACTACCAGCAGCAGATGGGCCTTTAAAACTTCTTCTTCTTGATGTGGCCCCCTCAGTTGAGTCAACATGGATAGTGGGAAATATGGCAGAGGAAGGAACGATATGAGTGTGTCGTCGAAACTCGCGAGCTCAGCTTGACATTTCTCCGCCTGTATCTCCCCGCTTATATTTGTAGACATTGGAGGGGGAACGAAATCAATGGGAAAGGAAATAATGGGGACTTGGGATTTGGACTTGGATTTTGAGGAAGTCACAATTTTTGAAGTCTTTGATTTTTTATAAGGGGTAGAGAAGGCCCCTCGCGAGAAGCAACTACGGTATCAGTACCTTCTCTAGAGGCTCCTTCGGCAGGGGCAGTTGTTTTCCAGCGTTGGACCTTTTTTAGGCCTAGGGGCAGCTATACAATCAGAGGGAAGTAGGGAGGTATCTCACTGGGGGACCTTTGGGGGTATTGCTCAGAGGGAACTCAACCCCCAGGATGGATTTGCGTTTATGACCCAGGTCTAAGGCTGGTAAAGTCTAAACAAGTGGATAAACGGGGGGAATTTGAATAAATTCTTCAATCATGGTAAGTTTTGTCGGCCAATACTTCAACGCAAAGTCAGAAGTCACATCCCCTTCCTTGTAATGACCCCACTTTTATATATAGTTTGTTTTTACACTCTTGTGTTACTTATTATCTTATAAATGTTGTATTATTAGATATGTGGTATTATTGGCAATCAATATAACAAACCCCATTTTAATTACGAAGAATCAACTGTAAATTGGATCAAATCGAAGTCTTATGAAATATCTTAAGGCAAATAATAAGTTTTGGGGTAGAAAATATAATTTTATGAAACTTTAAGGACTAAAATAAAAATATAAAATAGGCCATTTTGTAAATAAAATATTTTCAAGGACCTCTAAGAAATATTCAAAATATATAGTGTGAAATTACCAAAATACCCTTCATGTGTGAAATGACCCTTATACCCTTATCACCTTTCCACCACGTACTGGTCACTTCCACCTTCCACATGTCATCTGTAGAGAGAGAGAGCTAAAACACATGTCATCATTTGGTGATATTAACATTACAAGACCACTCCGGATCGCGACACCTCGGTGTTGAATCACCAATCCAAAAAGCCTAGTCATTAGACACGTGTCAACACCGTAATACTTTTGGAAATCTATAAATAGGGCCTTAGGGTTCATTTGAAACTCACACCAATTCCTTGAGAATTATAGTAAGAAAGAGTGATAGAAAGCTTGGGAAATATCTTAAGAAGGAGTTCTATAATTTCGAAGAAAGAATTCATTTCGTAGGTATGATTTTATTTAAATGTTATAATGTATTTTTATAGTTTTAATTTTGTGTTTTATATCTTTACTTAGTAGTTATGCTGGTAAAATACACTAAGGACTTCACTAATCAAAACTTAAAGTTTAGAAGAAATCCAAGTTGATTTTATTTTCATGTAAACTTGTTTGAAATTGTATATACGCTTTTAAAAAAATAATTTTTTAAAAGTAATTGCTCGTTATTATGGAATCCCATTTAAGTAATTCCAAAGTCAGGCCCGGTGAAATTCTGTCTAGACGAGATGGTATTTAAGTGGTGCCCCTGTGACCCTCCATCTCTATTGGGAATGAATTCGAAAATGTTCTGTCTAGAGTAGATGGTATTTAAGCGGTGCCCCTGTGACCCTCCATCTCTACTGGGAACCGACTGATCAGGAAGAACTATGGATTGAATCCTTTAATTACGATCAATAAGTTTTAAAAGTTAAGAAAATGGTTTTTAGTAATCCTTTGAAACAAGTTACTATTAAAATACAATATGTAGACTGGACCTTGCTTATAACATATACTTAAATCTTTATCGTATTTGTTAGATTAACATGCGATCGAAGACTCATTATCTATAATTTCAACCTCTATTTTAGGTGAGTACTCTATGAAATTTCTTGCGCATTTTCATTATATTATATTATGCAAACTATGTATATTTTATGAAATGCTTTTATTCTAAAAATGCATCTGATACCAATGATTCCGTCGTTTGTTATATGTTTATATCTCTCGATATAAACATCTGATTTGAATTCTGAAATTATGGAAACTCTCTTACTATATTGGCCTTGACTACCGGGTGGAAATCACTACACCAAATCTGCCCATTTGTTAAGGTCATTGAACTTGACAAATCCAACTTGTCAAGGTCAATGACCGTGACATTTCGAGGCGAGACAACTTTTTTTGTCATGATCGTGTCACGGTCATTGACCGCGACACGTTTGTCATGGTTATAAACCGTGACTAAGCCGTGACCCTTTTAAAAAAAATTGTCACGGCCATTGACCGTGACACGTCCGTGACAACTTTGTGTCACGGGCTTGTCACGGTCAATGACCGTGACAATTCTGGGCAGAATTTAAAAAAAAATCTGCTAGGCAGTATGGCCACCGCCACTGCCCACCAGTATATTTGTACCTGTTATAGCAACGTTATACCTGTTCCAAACATCATATATCCAACACAAACTAAAGATAATGCAAATATATATTCATGACGATATAATCCAAATATTCAAAGTAAAAATAATATACATGACAATATAATCCAAATATAATTAAAATGGACAAACTTAAAAATAATGTTACTACATGTCTTGGATAAAACTGAGGAGGTGAGTAGGCCACACGACATACGAATTGACGCACCCACTAATATACATCGTGCCGCATTGTTCGCGCAACCATAATAGGGAGTTCTCCTTCCCGGGTATGACATGCGTGACGAGCACCCTGGACTCCATCTCTTGAAGCACACGTCCATGGACTATTCCACCCTCGACGATATTCGGGTCCCTCAACCCTCGCCCTATCCGTTGGCCATCAAATACGTCCAATATGAACACGCTCGGCCAACCAATTATCGACAATGGTCTGTTGGAGGGCGTCAAATAGGGAAGTGGATCGTCGAAGTACGAACGTGTCGGTGATGAAGCAGCGAGGTCCACATCCTCGTCATCCTGCGCCTCGTCCTCCCGCACCTCCTCCTCCACTGCCTTCTCCTTCTCCTTCCCTTTCCCTTTCCCTTTACGGTCTCCACCCAACGTACTCTTCATGAATGCGTACATATCTTGGACCGTCGCCTCCAAACGGGACACCTTCGCGTCGTGTGAATCCACCGTTCGAGCCAACCCGGTGTCGCTCGTCTCCAATCCGATGATCCTAGATTTGGCCACCCGCGAGCTCACTCCCCTTGTCCTCCCCTTGCGATCAGAGCCAAGCACTTGGATGAGTGCGTCTGTGGACAAAGATGCCTTGTCGGCATCAGACTGCGACTCATGCACTTCCTTAAGCTTTGCCTGAAACGACAAAAAGCACATGATTAGTAAAATAAGTAAACTAAAAAATTATAACGTAATTAACAATAATTAAACTGTCGGATTACTTACAATCGTGGCCGCGACGCTCGGGGACACCTCCTTGTCCTTCCCCTTCTTCGTCCGAAGAGCCACATAAGTATCGAGCCTATGTGGCTTACCCCTTGGCCCACTCCCTACCCCCTGAAATAAAATAAAGTAAAGTAAAATTAGTATTGGCCCCGCAAAATAAAATAATATCCAATAATATATTTCTGTAGTTATAGATAAATTAAATCTTACCTGCAACCTATGCTCCACCTCAGCGTAAGAGGTCCGTCCGGAGTAGTGCACGTTCGTCTTTTTAGCCCGATTTCCCCTCCCCGATTGGCGAGATGCCAATTGTCGATCCTCGATCTCATTGTCAATGAACTTTTGCCATTGTGCCAATGAGATCGGCTCCTTGGGCGGGACGGATCCGCGCCATTGTAAAATGGACTCTCGTGTTTTTCCAAAGTACCGTGTCGGCATATTTTTCTTCCACGTCTTGTGTTTCTCCCTCAACTGCTCCAAAACGGAATCGCGTAGCTTTGGATCCAAGTTGAATTGTTCATGTCCAACAAATACAATGTTAGTTGCGAATAAATATAAATATAAATATAAATATAAATATAAATATAAATATAAATATAAATATAAATATAAATATGAAATTGAAATTGAAATTGAAATTGAAATTGAAATTGAAATTGAAATTGAAATTGAAATTAAAATTGAAATATTACCTGTAGTGCCGCCCAAACAGCTAACTTCAGCTCATATGGCACCTCCTTCCAACTCATAAACCCCGGGCCGATGACCGTCTTTAGCAGCTCGGGGGATCTCGCTAATAGCTCCGACTTGTTTTCGACGGTAATCCCAAATTTTCCATATTTGGGGAGCCTAGGGGCGGAGGAGCCCTCGTCGCCTCCGCTACCACCGAACCCAGACGACATCATCATAAACAGCATCATCATCTTCACCTTAACATCTGAAGGAGACATTTTTGCTGTAAAAAAAATGTTAGTAGTACAGATAAAAAAAAATGTTAATAGTACACTTTTCGTTTTACCTAATTGAATTAATTGAATTAATAGTATAGATAAAAAATGTTCCATCTATATTATAACGTATGTGTAAGTTTCGTCAATACCATTTCGTTTCAATTTTGTAATATTATGTTTTTTTCAAATATTTTAAAAGTTATTAAATGGGTGCCCCACCCCCACCCCCTGCCCCCTCCCCCCGCCACACACACGCACTCCTACTCACCTACGCGCACACACACACACACACCACCCCTACCCACCCCACCCCCACCCCCTCCCCCCACCACGACCGTGACAACTACATATATTGTATATCAATAAAATTATGACATGAGATAATTATAATTGTAGCATAAATTTCATTATCATAAAGGGATAAATCCAACAAAGTACAGAGATTCTACAAATTAAAGTGAGAATTAAATTTAAGACTTTCTAACAACATGCATGTATATGGATTCTAACTAATGATATTCCTAAAAACATACAATTGACAACATTTTGTGAATTTACTAAACTTTATATAATATTATCAAATTCTGTTAAAAAATTATCCAGGGTTTTACCTAATTGAATTAATTTCACGAATAAAATTATTAACAATTTAAATGAAAATTATATTTTTCTTTTTCTATCTAATAATTTTCAACGTAAGAGCACAGTACATAACGTATGTGTAAGTTCCGTCAATACCATTTCGTTTCAATTTTGTAATATTATGTTTTTTCCAAATATTTAAAGAGTTATTAAATGGGTGCCCCACCCCCACCCCCTGCCCCCCTCCCCCCGCCACCCCCACCCCCTCCCGATGTTTATTATCCAATTATTATCCAACTATTTTCAATTATTTATAAAATTGATGTCTACTTTTAGTGTTGTGTATATATGTTAGTTGATGCCATTATATTTTTAGCCTAATTAGATTCTAAGGTTATCTCAATTTATATTTTTCTTTTTGTATCTAATAATTTCAACGTAAGAGCACAGTACATAACGTATGTGTAAGTTCCGTCAATACCATTTTGTTTCAATTTTGTAATATTATGTTTTTTCTAAATATTTAAAGAGTTATTAAATGGGTGCCCCATCCCCACCCCCACCACTGCCCCCCTCCCCCCGCCACCCCCATCCCCTCCCGATGTTTATTATCCAATTATTATCCAACTATTATCAATTATTTATAAAATTGATGTCTACTTTTAGTGTTGTGTATATATGTTAGTTGATGACATTATATTTTTAGCCCAATTAGATTCTAAGGTTTTCTCAATTTATATTTTTCTTTTTCTATCTAATAATTTTCAACGTAAGAGCACAGTACATAATGTATGTGTAAGTTCCGTCAATACCATTTCGTTTCAATTTTGTAATATTATGTTTTTTCCAAATATTTAAAGAGTTATTAAATGGATGCCCCACCCCCTGCCCCCTCCCCCCGCCACCCCCACCCCCTCCCGATGTTTATTATCCAATTATTATCCAACTATTATCAATTATTTATAAAATTGATGTCTACTTTTAGTGTTGTGTATATATGTTAGTTGATGCCATTATATTTTTAGCCTAATTAGATTCTAAGGTTATCTCAATTTATATTTTTCTTTTTCTATCTAATAATTTTCAACGTAAGAGCACAGTACATAACGTATGTGTAAGTTCCGTCAATACCATTTCGTTTCAATTTTGTAATATTATTTTTTTTCCAAATATTTAAAGAGTTATTAAATGGGTGCCCCACCCCCTGCCCCCCTCACCCTGCCACCCCCACCCCCACCCCCTCCCGATGTTTATTATTCAATTATTATCCAACTATTATCAATTATTTATAAAATTGATGTCTACTTTTAGTGTTGTGTATATATGTTAGTTGATGCCATTATATTTTTAGCCTAATTAGATTCTAAGGTTATCTCAATTTATATTTTTCTTTTTCTATCTAATAATTTTCAACGTAAGAGCACAGTACATAACGTATGTGTAAGTTCCGTCAATACCATTTCGTTTCAATTTTGTAATATTATGTTTTTCCAAATATTTAAAGAGTTATTAAATGGGTGCCCCACCCCCACCCCCTGCCCCCCTCCCCCCGCCACACACACACACACACACACACACACACACACACACCCCACCCCACCCCACCCCCTGCCCCCCTCCACCACCCCCTCCCCCACCACACACCACACACACACACACACACACCCCACCCCACCGCACCCCCTGCCCCCCTCCACCACCACACCACACACACACACACACACCCCACCCCACCCAACCCCCTGCCCCCCTCCACCACCCCCTCCCCCACCACACACCACCACACACACACACACACACCCCCCCACCCCCCCCCTCCACCACCCCCTCCCCCACCACACACCACCACACACACATATACACACACATATACACATACATACACATACACATACATATACACACGCACATATACACACGCACACACATATACATATACACATACATACACATACACATATATATAAATGGAAGAGAGAGAGAGAGAGAGAGAGAGAGAGAGAGAGAGGGAGGGAACGTCGGGAGGGAAAAAAGAAGGGGGAAAGGGTTTTTGCTGCGAACATTGTCACGGTCGTGTCACGGTCATTGACCTTGACAATTATTTAAAGAATTGTCACAGTCAATGACCGTGACACGTCCGTGACAAGTAAATTTGTCATGGCCTTGTCACGGTCAATGACCGTGACAATTAGTTATCACGGTCGTGTCAAGGTCAATGACCGTGACATAAAACGCGTGTTTTTTGTCACGGTCAATGACCTTGACAAGGCTGGCCGGCTGAAAGGTGAAAATTTGCCCATTTTGGTGTAGTGAATATTTGGGTGGTACCTTCCCAGCTGGTTTATCGCTGGTGTGCCCTAAATAAGGCGTTGTTCCAGAAATCATGATTATCTGTCTGTGATGTTATTGGGTGAAAATATTTGGTAACAGTATCTGTCTGGGTATTAGAGTGTACATGGCCACTAAAACTGAATAATTGACATATGCTCAATTGTTTTATCTGCTCTGTTTAGAACTGTTTATTCTGAATATATATATATATATATATATATATATATATATATATATATATATATATATATATATATATATATATATTATCATTTACTTTATATATATTACTTGAAATTCCTATCTTTATGTATATACTTTCTATTCTAAATTGAATAGGTATCAATTTTCTGAAAAACCCTGGAATGTCTGGAGATTGAATCTAATTTGGCTTTTAGCTGACGTTGTATAAATAACCATTTTTCAGGAAATAATTAAGTTCGTGGATGGAATGAAAAAGGACTATGTTGAAGATTTAGCTTTTAAAGCTCTTTTTGTTACCTTAAGTAGAAGTTTGTTTAATTAGATAGAGCATGTTTAGCTCTTTGTGTCAAGTTATAACTCGTTGATATTTTAATACAAATGAAGTTCCCTTTAGACAGCTCTGATGATGTAATTCCTTCGCTTTTAGTATTTTACGATTCATAACCATGTTATTATACTTCCGCTACATATATTTTAAAATAAAAATTTTAAGGCCAGAATATTGTAAGCCTTGGTGGCATGTCAAGACACCCGTTCCCTACTATTTTCGGGTCGGGGTCATGACATTCCTGGTAAGGGCAGACATGCTAATTCGTCCATTGATCACTTAGCAAATGGTAGAGGTAGGTGAAACGGTGTAGAAGGCATAAGCCTCAGAAAAAGTGGCACTAGCATGAGACTTCTGAAAAACGGGGCGAGGAACCCCTTGGTTGTAACCAAACTGGCGACTGAAGCGATTGGGGTTGTAGTACTCTGAGGTATATCCCCACGCAGTATAAGATCGCATGTAAATTGGGGTTAGATGCAACAACCCCTATTTTCTCATGTAAAGGTTGGCCAAACAGAATACGCCGATGATGGGACTTGTTATACAATATATATCATTCTTAGCATCTAATTCTTAGCATCTACCATAATAAACATTCATATAGTGAACCGCATTTGAATTAAAACTGAATTAAATAACCGTGAATAATAATAAAACTAACATCCACATCCAATAAAATAAAAAATCAATATGAATGAATGCTGTCTTTACTCATAAATAAAATGACTCTGGGCTTATGGCCTCACAATAATCCAAAATAAATAAAGACAGGAAGAAGTCGCAACCTAATCTAGAATCAATAAATGAATCTTCGAGAAGCAGCTCTTGAAAGCAAGTATGATATTACTTCCGTCTCACTATCCTTGTATAAGAAAACCCAGGGGGAATATTTTTTATTTTGGGTCAGCGCCCTAGAGTTGCAAGAATTAACTTACCAAATTCGAAGTGCAAAAATACAGTTAATTCAATGTAAGCAATGTCCATCGTCACTCGCTTGTGTCAAGTATCTCACCCCTTGTCAAACTGTGATATATCCCGTGTAAAAAAACAAGTCCCAAATAATAAATACTAATTGTGCCACTATGATATAAGATTCATTAAGTAATAACCAACATACTAAAACACAATTATCTATCTTCATATTACCATTTTCCCAAAGTAACCCAGTCTGCTTGCTCATGAAAGAAACAAAATATCTAATATGCACATTACATAGTATTGGGTCTGTGTAATTTCATTATATTTATATAGTCATATATATATATGTCCTTCTGTATATGCGACACTTAAAGGCATCTACCAGTAATGTCTCGTTCGTGCTCTATCAGTAAGTCCGAAGGAATCTCTTATCCAATCAGACAACACAAACACATATAAGTGGAGCGGTCCCTACGCAGTACACCAGTTCACGGTCCATGCCCAACTGTGACAAAGGATCCTAGCATCAACATCTATCTCTCGTAGATGGAGCTTCTACGTAGTACCTAAAATGACCTATACAACACTTAGCCCACCTGTGACGATGTGTGCTATGGCCTCGAACGCACGCAGCCCTAACCGATAGGACTATCCATTAACATAGGTATGTTCACACAAAAATATAATTGTATATCATACTCATATACAACATATAGGTAATCACCATATAATCATAAAAAAAAATATCCCAAATAACTTCCCATAAATAATTCTGGCTTTATAATTTACCACATAATTATTCATAAAATTCTTCCTCTTTAAAAATATCCAACCACCTATAATAGTTCCCTATTTAATATTTGTGCCATAAACGTATTTTTAATAAAATCCTCGTTTACTCAAATATCATTCAACCCACTTGCATGATTTCCTAAAAATATTCCAAACCAAATCCCGATCCCAACTCAACCTGCCCCAAGAACCGAATCGATTCACTGGGGGGGGGGGGGGGGGGGGGGGGAGGGATCGATTGGGATCTGGGCAGAAGCCCAGATCTGCTATGTTTTCTTTACATGTAATTTCTTATTTCTTCTATATCTCCTATCCCAACGGTTTATACCTTTACATAAAAACTAAACCAGGTCTTTAGGTCTTAGTTTATCATCTTATGTTAATTATTTTCATAAATTAACATGGATTTCAGTCCCAAAAATCCCAGAATTTAACCCCTTTACATACCTACACAAATCAGATCTCATTTATTTAATCCTACCATAATATATCCTAAACAAAGGTCTTGAATATCAAAGTTTCCAGATTTTTAAACATGAATACCTATCCTCTACATATGAATCAATCTCTCCAAATTTTAGTAAGTTTCTATGGCATGAATTCATCATTTAAAATCAACCAAGCCTCATCCTAATTTCTATATTCAACTACCCTATCTCAGATTTGTATTGTCTACATACATGCTATTTAATTATATCACTTCGCCATCAATTCCTTATGAAATCCAGAATCTACGTGGAAGAAAACTTCAATGATTTAAGAAGTAATTTGGACATTTAAATTTAAGCAAGGGAATTATTGCTTAATTATAACGGTGTGATGACTTGCTCTTGAATCCCTTTGCATCCTCTCCTTTTTGGCCCTTGTTCTCTTCTCCCTTGTAGTTGCTAGGTTTAGGTTTTGATTTTGTGTGGGGATTTATTAACCCTACTCATAAACTTATATTATTCCCAAATCCCGAGTTAAACCTTATATCCCATTTTTGTATCCCCAAATGGGCCCGAACCCATATCTAAACTAGCCCAATAACCTCCCAACTTATATATCTATACCCCGGGACCATTTTTAAAAGCCTAAAACACTTCAATGAGCCCATAAATCCTCTCAAAATGTGTCCCAATTATATCCATTCCACTTAGACTTTTTTATTGTGTTTAGACGACATGCACCCATAAGTTTATTAATGTATGATTTATTTTTTTGCTGGTGAACTCATTACGCCAAATTGAGTCTTGTATTTATATAATCATGAGTAAATATTTATTTTCAATTTAAATCTTACCATTTAAATTTAAATTCCATCCGATTTAATTTATTCCCAAAATTAATCTGAAATTATTAAATTTATTTATGTTGTAATATTTTATTCTAAAAAAATACGGGGTACTACATTAGAGCAATAACAACTGCAAATGGAGGTTTCTGAATGATAAGATCCTCAGAAGTAGGTTGGACCACTCTAGTTTCATGACTAAAAAAGTTCCAAGTGTGGACAAAAAAGTCTTCATCGTAAGGGCTCATAACGAAGCAATTGGGCTTGTCAAAAATTGAAAGGATGTCCTTGCAGATTTTCTTCTTATGGAAGCGAAATAGGTTATGAGGCTTGATGCATTCTCCAGATGGAAGAGGCTTCTCGTTAGCTGCTATTTCGGGATAACGGGTATAAAAAAAATCTGTTAGGACTATGGCATTGGCAAAATTGGCCTAGTTATATTGACCAAGAGATTGTTCCATGTCTAGATGGGTCATATCCATCCAAGTATACCATGTCTGTTAGAGAGAACCATCAACCCCTGGCCAATCGAATAGAAATATTGATAACATCCCTACGAGGTCGATCGTTGGGTTTACCTGGTAAGACAAAATGATAAAGAATTACAAGTACGTATGTTGGTAACTCAACGGGTGTACCTTTGCCTTGGTCAAAATCAGAATAAGTAGGTCCCCAAAAGAAGTAGCTAATAAGGTGGTTAAAGGTGGCTTTGCTCGATGAACCAATACATCTTCTGTAGATCTGGTCCAAGCCTGCCCGGGCTTTTATTTCTTCGACATCTAAGACCTTATCATTATAGGGCGAAGTACCTATGGGTTCAAGCCCAATTAACTCACATACGTCCTCAAGTGTAACAATGAACTCCCCTCACGAAGCAATGAAAGTGTGGGTTATGATTTTTTAACGGGACACCAAGACTTGTAGCACAACATTATGTTTGGATAGAGTAATCTACCTAAACCAGGTGGCACGATGAAGCCCGACCTCAGTAAGGGCGTCAGTGTAGGTGGATTGCATATAAGCATTCCACATAGTGAAATAGGATGAAGAACCCCCTTTGAAGTCAATGTGAGAATAACGAAAGTCACCTTGGTCAATGCGGAACCTCATGGTTCCAACAGGGGGAAGAAACCCCAAACAACTGGATCTTCATCCTCATCACCCAGGAGCAAGGGATCACACTTAAGTGCAAGTCTTGAAGGCACCCAAGAAGTCATCACCTTCGTTAAATATGGGGGAGAGACGATAAAAGTGAAGTTATTCTTGGCGAGCTGCCAGTAGAGCAGCAACATTCAAAACTGAGGAGTAAATAGCAGCGGTGGCAGGAGGAGTAATGGAGGTGGTAGCAACTGGTGCAACTGATGCGTTGGAAGAATCCATGGGAGAATTTTAGAGTAGAAAGCTTGTGATAGGAAAGGAAGATAAGCGAAATAGAGTAGCGGTGGTTGAAGGTGGCAAAGAGAGAGGGGAGAAAGAACTTCGATAAAGAAAAGCTTGGGAATAACTCAACAATGGCAAAAATGGTTTCTCTCTCTCTCTCTCTCTCTCTAGAACTCTGACGACGATTATGGAAAATGAAAGCATAAAAAGAAAAAGAATTGATAAGTGCTGGTATATTAGATGCATGAGATTCAAAATG
Organism: Sambucus nigra; assembly: GCA_949130495.1. Taxonomy (NCBI): domain Eukaryota; kingdom Viridiplantae; phylum Streptophyta; class Magnoliopsida; order Dipsacales; family Adoxaceae; genus Sambucus; species Sambucus nigra. The sequence goes on along the minus strand of OX422207.1, from coordinate 298,239,195 downwards.
AACAATTGAGTTTCCAACAAAGGCATGTTCTAGCCGTAAAAATGATTATAAATGGATACATGGCGCTTTGGGGAGTCTCGGACGGTTAAAAAGATAATCTCACGTCATTAATGAGGTGATGCTTGGGTGAGGGAGAGTGCTTCTAAGTAATTATTTTAGCACCAAAAGTTTTGAAATTTGATAAAATCACCAAAGACCTAACGAAAAATGTCCCCTCACTACAAGTTCACTCAATGGTAGAATGGAATGAAGCAGATCGAGGATAATTTTCTTTTGAACAGTTATAATGACCACGGTCCGAATTTAGAGGCACTTCGGGGAGAATTTACATTAGCAGTGTGAGGTCACATGGAACTTGGAAAAAAGTTCAATCGCAGAGAATAGGAACTAGACTTCACTTAAAGTTAAAAAACACTCATTTGGCTTAGGTACATTGAGAAGAATTTTCCTTTTTGAGCAGTCAGAACGATGACGGTTAGGATCCATAGGTACTTCGAGAGAATTTTAATAAGATATGAAGAAGGCTGAACGATTGGATTTTAATCACAGAAAAAAGTTACGATGTCCACTTGCCATACGCCCAAGTATTAAAAAGTTTTGGCTCAGGTACATCAGGAGAATTTAACTTTTTTCTAACATAAATAAATACAGTAGTGGCAATGAATGCGAATAAGGAAGAATTTTTTCCCGCAAAAGAAGACGGTCCATCAGACTGAGAAGTTTTTTATTTAGATATTTCTTGCGCTCACAATAAATCTCTACACAAAGAAAAAAATATAGGGGGACTTGAAGGTAGTCTCTGAATTAGAGAGGGATTCTCCAATTAATATAGGGTAATCAAGAGAAGGAAGCAACATGAAGACAATGAGGCAACTCAGCGAGAAAAATTACCAAGAGAGATTTTATTTATTTTCCGTTTTACTTAGTCAAATTGTATCTTTTTTACTACATTCATTGTAAAGCTGTAATGATTGTAATATTCAAGGTGTGGTCAAACGGTAATCCCGAGAGACCATGCCTGGCAGGGCTTGGGAGAGCTTACATGCTCTATCAAATGACCTCGTCGTGAGAACTTTAGAGAGACTTGATTTGGAGGATTGAGAAGTAAGGCAGTGTTAAGACTTATCTTGACCATCTTGGATAAACTTGGTAAAATATCGAGAGACCTTTGATCGTAGAAGATTGTGCAGAGTAACCTTGAGTTCCATCGTATAGTGAGCTTTGAGCCAAACAACCCTCTTGCAAATGTCACATCTACTTTATGTGATGTCACTAGCCACATACCCACTATCCAATCCGAACTTGAGTAAACCACTGTGGTATTATAGCTGTCAGACGGTTTGGTGAGCCACCACTTTCGTAACAGTCTTTTAATGCATAGTTGGTGGGGAAAAGGCATGTATTAACATTTAATGATTAGGACGTAGGGGGTGCTGACCCAGCATACATTTAATGCTTGAGACTTAAGGTGTGAAAGAGAGATCTTTCACATTAATGAGGACTGAAACATCTTGGGAAATGTGTGGGTATATTTATGGGCCTCAACCACTTCTGAGAGAGGGAGTACTTTTCTGGAGAGAGAAAACATATTGCAAAACAGAGTTTACTCACCCGCCATTGACATTTATTGTGAAGATTTTAATAGCTAACCGGAGAGATATGATAGGTTGTTGGTTTGTTGGCTACCTGCCATGATGTATCTATTGTTCTTACTTATCTCTCCCTTTGAATGCGTTATTTCTCAGTTTCCTTTATCACTATTTGAGTGATATACGAGAGATTTTTAGTTCAATCTGAGTGTTTAATATATACAATATTGCGTGTTCATTTATCTTTGTCAAGAGTACTTAGGTTATCGTTTATCACCATATCTATAAGGGTTATGCCTCTACTGGTATTACTATATAACCAGGATTCAAGGGGATTACCCTCTTACAGCTGGAATGTGTACATGCCCCGCAACATTGAGTGCAAAATGCCAAAATCTCATCGGTAGTCGGCCTCAAATGCGTCAACTCGGCGATCTACATGATGCCGGATCATACTACTGCTGCTGTGGGCCGTACTCGGCCGCCCTAATCTCTGCCTTCTCATCAGTGTCATTGGCAGCCTCTGTCCTCGGTCTTTTGCTACCCGACTATCCCCAAGGGTGACCTAACATCTTCATGATATTATCTTTGTTAAGGAGATTCATCGGGTCATGCTTTCTGTCAGAATTTAACCCGGGGCTACCATGCTCTAGAAAAAATTTAGTGATGAGGGAACGAAATGGGAGGGGATATTGGGTGGCCCTATCCTTAGAGATGGAGTGCATCATATCCAAAAAAATGTCGGGGAAATTAGTGTTGCCCAAGTTGTTCAAGAGAGCTTAGATGAATGTCACGTGCTTCTAGCGCACCTCCGATCGGTTTCCCGTGACCATAAAGGAGTGAACATTGACATAGTGTAGCAGTTGGGGCAAATCCTCCATGAAAATGACATGAAATGACTTTTTATCCGTCCAAATCTCTCCAGGTGCAAGCGCCTGGATTATTGTATCAAGCCCCTAAATATTCCCATCCCAAAAATGTATCGACGACTCAGGGTCTGAAACTCCACTCATATACCGTGCCAAGTCTAAGCGACTTAAAGTAATCTTCATTCCTTCACCATAGCTTCATATGACGTCCGCCTCCCTTTCACCACCATGAATGTCACATAAATGATATGCACCAACTCCTCATTGATGCGACCATTCTTGGCAAGGAAATGATCCCAATTATGATGGCTCAGGAAGACTCGTGCCACTTTCGACACATGATTAAGGTTTCACGCATAATGGTAGGCCAACGACCTATGTGGAGTCTAAAAATAGGCATGAAACTAATCTCTTTCCCTTTCACATCAGAATCCCACGAATCCTCGGGGGGGGGGGGGGGGGGGGACAAACTTGGTTGAATCGTACTTTTTGATTGTGGCCATTTTGACCTATAAAATTGTAATTAGGCAAGAAAAATAAATTGTAAATCACAATTAAAAGTTAGTTGGTGAACAAGTTGAAATGGTGTGTGCAAGTGTGTGTCAATGTGTGAAAGCATACACATTATGACAAAATGTGTCAAGGTGCAACAACGAGTGAAAAATATACAAGTATATGCTAAACATCTTGAAAAAAATTTGGTTTAAGAATTTTAGCAAACACTTGATTTGCACAATGTAATATAAGGGTGTGTGAGTTCCATTTGAACCAACAACAATACCCCATTCATGAACAAATACGAGAATACATCAACAATTTATGTTTATGAATGGTTATTAATCAACAATCAAGCATAAAACATGTTGGAATAGAGCAATTGGAACACACCTAACAAAAACTTCACGAAGTGTCAAAATGTACATAAAACCCTATAATCATGACACTATAATGACAATAACACCAATGAGACAAAAAAATTGGATGATTTATACCTTAGATGTTTAAAAATTGGTAAAATCGAATGAAGTTGGGTGGGAAAAAATATTAGGGCATGAAATCGGGGGAAGGGGGGGAGGAAATATTAGAGTAAGGTAAGAGATTAGAAGAGAAGGGCCAAAAACTCGATCGATCGATGATCCCAGTACACGCGCACTGGCTTAAGTTAAAGGAAACTTTACTTGCCCCGATTGACCGAGCGATCTTTATCAATCGATCGAGGGCTGTAGAAATTTTGACCTGCTTCTTTTGTTTAGCATACACTTGGTTGTAATGGAAAAGGGGGGGGGGGTAAAAAAAAATTAACAAGAAAATAAGGAAAAGCTATATATGAAAATAATGAATAAATAATATATCTATATATATAAATTACTATAAATAAATATAAACATTATAATATTAATATAAATATGGTATTCACAATGAGTGACATACACACAAAAAAAATTATATGCCTACAAGTGCGAATGAGTTTGTGTAAAAAAATACTTTTGTGAGTTAATTTTTTTTAGCTTTTTTACAACCGCATGTCCTGGATGCACAATCTCTGTAAATTCAAGCTCGTTGAACCTACAAAAAATGTTAGAAAGAAGCATACGGAAAAAAAAAAGAAAAATTTAACTAATTACACTCAAAACTATTCTTAAATAAAAATAAAGAATTAACTATATACAATCTAAATTTCATAGACTCGTTTAACTATACAATAGGAGTTAAAATTTCTGAGGGTCCAACCAAACAATGATTTAACTTTGAGGGATAATTGGTGTACCGTCATTTGCATGCATACCTTCTGAATAATAAGAATTCCATTTAAACAACATACGGTATGTGTAAGGAGAAAGAAATGAACCATCACTAATTAAAAATTTGGGGGGGGGGGGGGGGGGATGATGGGGGATTCAGATTGATCGGGTGACGAATACACGTGAGACCCCCCAAAAATTGAATTTCCTCCCAAAGGTTTTGCAATTGGAATGGGTGGTAGAGCATATTGAGGCAAAGTTGCCTTAATGTAAAGAAACTCGAGAAAGTGATCCTCGTCGGTGAAAGGGTTGAACGTTTTAAAGTTTTGAACCGATTCAAATGATATTTGTAACGGTTTGACAATATAGAATAAAGAGAGGGAGGAAAGAAATTCAAACTCAAGAGATTACTCATAATCACTAGATGATTAAATTTATTAAATTTCAAAGGAAATAAGATCATTTTCAATGAAACTCTCTTCTTTGGTTATCAAAGAAGAAATCATTTCATTGCAAATGGACACTATGCCCATTTCTTCCTCACTTTCATTCTATATTATTCCATGGGCCAAATAAAGAATGGTTTGTTTCAAAGTAGGAAAAAATCCTTCATTTGGTTCAAAATATTCCTCAACTTCAAAAGTTTTGGAAGAAAAATTGTCGTTGGATTGGAATAATACATCGAACTGTCGCTCCACAAAACGATTTTCTTCTCAATAACAGTTTTTAGGTTTATAATTTTCAAGAATGTCATAGGTGGAGGCGCGGATTCTTGAACATAAGAAGTTTGAAAACTATCCTCAGAACTACTATCAAAATCATTATCATACGAATTTTGCAAGCTATTGCAGTTAGTTTTAACATTCTTATTGTAAAGATTTTGTGGCCCATAATCATAAAGATCATTCTCATAATTCCCATAATACAACACTTGATTTTGGTAATACCCACTCAAAGAGATTTTAGATGTTTGATGTTTTTGAATTTGCGATTATTCACCAAAAGTCATAGGTTTTGGGGGTATTTTTAGAATGATGACTTCGATTACCGAAAACATTGAAATAAGACACGCTTACCCCAAAAAACTTAAGATGGTGATTTTCACAAAGTGATGTGCTACTGAAAGATTCACGCTTTTCTTGGTGCTCAAATGTCAAAGTCTACAAAATCGGTTATAACAAAAAAATACAAATAAAAAGAATTATAGTAGGAAATACTAAGTCAATAAAATTCTAGAAAAACTAGTCCCCGAGAATGGCGCCATTTTGATCAAGCGTGAACTGTGTGTTCGTGTAAGGACACTATCGTTAGTTAGTTCACCGCCTCAATATAAAAGATACCTAAACTAATACTACGCTCTTTACGGGAGTACAACACACAGTTCGGGTATCGAATCCATAGAGACTAGTTGTTAAAGTTCTCGAATAAAAGTTTAAAAGATGATATGTGAGCAAATTATTAATCTATGCATGTATTTAACTTAGATTAACAAAATGAGTAAAACTATAGGTTGATAATTGTCTCCCTCACATGGGCTAAATAATATAAATGGTTACATGAACATAAAAGTGTTAACAAGACTAATCCCATTTGGACAATTAATAAAATCCAGAGTTGTCACCCTCTAAATTCTCATAAAAGCTTAATTTGAGTTCCGTGTCAACAAATATTCTAGGAGTTACACATGAAAGGTCATAAATACGTCACATACATGATATATACCGTTAAATCTCTTTAGTGTGATGCAAAGAACAATAAGCCCATTAAAACTACCCTAAGCCCATCATACCATAACATAACAACTAATTAACTGTAATACCCCGTATTTTTGTGATATTTATTTATGGGATTAATTAAATTAAATCCGGATTAAAATACTAGCGAGATGCGAGTTGGTATTTGAATATAATGTGCATATATGATTATATATGAATATTGAAGTATGAAATTTGTCGTGAGATTGAAATACGATAATTTGGAAATTTTATTGAGACGCGTGTGACAGTCGCGTCAGGGAAATATTTATTTTAATTAAAAAGTGAATTTTAGTTCTATTAATCGTATGGTCGTTTTGAGTTCGCCAATGCGTCCGGAAGGGTCGAAATAGTCAGAAAACACTAGCCGGGGGTTTAGTTTGGGTCCCGGGACATTTTTAGGCCATACCGGCAACGTATAAGGGTAGTTTGCTAATTTTGGATTTTTGGGAATTAAAACCTACGAAAATTGGGAATTAAAAATATGACTTGGTAATTCCCCACTAAACCCACTAACCACATCTTAAGACTTATTGGACTACGGGGCTTATTAGAGTTGTTTCAAAAATTCCTAAGGCAAACCCTAGCCACCTTTAGCACTTGGGAGAAGAAGGCTTGTAGAGAGAGAGATAGAAGGATTCTGCAGAGAGAGAGATTACACTCCATCAAATTGACATAAAAAATCAGAGATTCAAATAAGGCAAGTGGTTTAATTTCAATTAATTGCAGAGAATGCTTCTTCCATGCGTAGAAATTTGTTATAATCGTATTTGTTTGGGAGTTAGATGAGAAACCCATTAAATTTGGAACTAGAATATTGCATATTGATGAGGAATTGCATGTAGGATTATATGTAGGAGATTATTCTGATGTTAATAATATCTTGGATGAAACAAAAACGGATTTTATTAGGCTCATTGATGATTTATAAATGTTAGGGTTCATGTTCATATAATTTGGGGATAAATAAAGGGATTTGAAGATTTGATGATGTTTAATATGAGTTGGCCCTATATAAACGTTTGATTATGACCTATGAATGTTTAGTACGAATTAGGAACCTTAAAATGATGTTGGGACGATTTTTATGTGGAATTAGGAGTGAAGAAAATTGGAAAAACAAAAAAAGGGAAATCTGGGCTCGAATCTGGCAACTCGTTAGAAGACCTGCCCAGGTCGTTCGAACGAGCTCATTTGAACGAGCTTCTAACGAGTTGAACTTTGACTTCCAACGAGGGTGAAGTTCGTTCGATGTTTTCGTTCGAACGAGACTTAGTTAGAAAGCCCACTTCGTTCGAACGAACTCTCATTCGAACAGACTCGTTCGAACGAGACTTCGAACGAGTTGACAGTTTAGGCTTTTTAGCCTGTTTCGATCCCGAGGGTCCCATAACCTTGTGTATATGTAGAGATAACCTTCCCTTGATGATTAATTGATATATTTGGGATGTTTGGGATATAATGAGGAGTCAAACCTAGAAGTGTAGTTTGAACCTAAGGGAAAATGTGAAGTAGGACGTGAGTGTCGATTACGATGCGAGAACTATTGACGGCCTAATTTATTATATTAACCGAGAACATATAAATTGTGTAGTATTATATGTCGGTACGAAAATGAGAAGCGTACCACCAATATATTATGGTGATTACTAAGATGTGTGAATACTTAGTATATGTATTGATTTTATGTGTATGACATACCTACCATACTTGCTATCACGGGAGGTTTACGTTCGCTTAGGGCCTTCTAATCCTTGTGTTGCCCGGATTTAGATTGGTTACCTCGATGAACATAGGTCAGAGAAGGGCTTATTGGGATATTAATAAGTCTGCTGATCGTGGGAGCGCAGGTATGTGCGTGACCCATGTGATGTGACTGTGTTCGCCTCCATTATTTGTGATGTTGTTATCTGAGAACGATTCCTGAGAGATTCGGAATGCGTGATCCTTATGTACGTGATGTACCGGGATGGATCGCAGAGTATGTGTACACCGCAGCTAGTCTCAGGGTGCTTGTATTGTATATTTATGACGTGAATAATATACACTTAATTAATGGGAACTTTCATGATTGGTATTGTGAATAATATTATGGTATGTTTTGGGAAATACAAACGGGTTAACTGTTAGTGAATGGTATTACTAATCGAGAATCTGAGTTTAAATAAAACCCTCTATTTATTTGATAACGCTAGAATGTAATATGGGAATCGAGTAGTAAGGGGTAGAACTTATTACGGTCTGGTTAAATTTGTATGTCATGTAGATGGGTACGGTACGTTAGGAGTGCACATGTAATCGAGAGGTGAGAATTTCATGTGAGTGCACGTCCTAACATGTATTTTGCATTTAATGTTTTAATGTTATTAAAACACTTGCTGTTTTTAAAATGATTTCCACTTTCGGGCTCTGACCCATTTGCTTTCAAATCTATTTTTGTAAAATCCATTTTAGGTGCCCAGCCACAAGGACACCATGCTTAGGATCCTCATTCAGGTGACGAGCTGTAGCTGTTTGTGGAAGTTACAGGACCTTGCTTGTAGACGCTTCAGCTATATTGACTCTATATTCAGTATTTATCAGTTGTAGGGCATGTCGCCCATTTCTTTTAGAGGCATTTCATTTATTTCAGTTATTCAGACTTCGGGCATGTAATTAATTCAGGATTCAGACTTATGTTATTATTTTCATTCGTTGGATTGTTGTGAGGAGTTTTCCTCCGGGCTTATATTTATTTATTGGTTATTTCATTACTTCATTATGGTGAATGGATTATGTTGTTCTTCCATTATTCTATTATTGCATGTTAATCAGACTTAAATTAAAATTTGGCAACTTACTTTTTAAATACTAGGTGGTTAGTAATTATTAAAATGTTTTCGACAGTGATGCTATTAACTGAACCAACTTGGCATTTTGTATTGATTTAATAAAGGAGTAGCTACCCGGTATTTAATTAGTCGGGGTGTCACAGGTGGTATCAGAGCATCAGGTTCTTGTGTCTTTTAGGATCTGTACGGCTTATTATGTTTCCGCTGAGCTTTCTTTGATGTAGAGCCCTATATTTTAGGACTGTTGTATTCTTTTGTATATGCTACGTTCTTCAGCTATTTTGAGTTTATAACTGCGAACTTATAAACTTCATTCTTATTTCAGATGCCTCCACGACGTGCACAACGGATCCCCAGGAATGCAACGCCAGAACCACAGCCCGTACCAGTTCAGGGCACGATGAATGTCGTCGAGGTTGCAGCCATTGTGGCCCAGGCGGTAAATGCCGCACTAGCAGTAGTTCAACATGCACCACCTCAGGCGCCAGTAGCCGCGCCAGTTCAGGCACATGCATTCCCGTCTGCTTGGGAACGTGTACGTGATGCTTTTCAGAAAGCACACCCACCGGAGTTTGCAGGTAGCTCCGATGTTGTAGTTTCGAGTCAGTGGAGGAAGGATATTCAGCGGCACTTGAGGATGTACGAGTGCACTGAGGTTCAGAAGCAGATACTAGCTACCTTTAAGCTAGTGGGGTCTGCACTGCAGTGGTGGGAGTCTATTACCACCGTGGAGGAGAGTGACACTCTCACTATTCAAGAGTTCTGGGTGCGGTTCGACCGCAAGTACTTTACGTCAGCTGTTCATACAGAAATGAGGAGGAAGTTGATGAGCCTTCGACAGGAGGGCAAGACTGTGGCCGAGTATGAGGCCGAATTCACTAATCTTCTGAACATTGTCCCATATGAGATACAGACAGAGGAGAAGAAGATACAAAAATTTACAGACGGGTTGACTTGGAGGATCCGTCAGCATTTGTTGGGTAACCTATCGTTGGCCACTTATTCTGATGTGGTTAACGCTGCATTGCTCCATTGTCAGGATCACCGCTTTCACATGGCTGAGGGAAAGAGATCTGGAGAGTCCAGCCATTAGGGCAGGACTGGAGGGAATGGTGCCAGTGGGGCACAATCTGTTCAGGGGCAGAGACAGGGCGACCAGGGTTTCCAGCATGGGGATAACAAGAGGTTCAGGTCTGGAAATTTTAGGCAGGGATAGGGAGGTTTCCGGCAGGGCCATCAGGGTCCGAACGGCCATCAGAACCAGCAGGGTCAGAATGGTCAACAGCAGTTTCAACAGGGCCAGTGGAGGAACGGTAACGGCCACCAGGGCCGGGGGCAGCAGGGACAGAGAGGGGGAACTTCCCGGGGAAGTGTTTCGTTTGTGGCAAGACTGGCCATAAACGCCAGGACTGTCCTGATAGGGGCAGGGCCCCGCAGCAGCAGCAGGGTGCTCGACATGATCCCCAAAGGCCACTTTTTCCACCAGCTCTCCCAGTTCCAGCCCAGGTGCCAGCACTACCTGCCATTCCAGCAGTTCCTGTGCAGCAGGGACAGTTACAGTATGGACGTGTCTATAACATCCACCAATCAGCAGCTCCACAGGCACCACCCGCGATTGAGGGTATGTTTCCTATCCATGGTACTATGGGTCGGGTTTAATTTGATACGGGGGCAACGCACTGTTTTATAGCTACACATTTTGCGAAAGCCTTAGGGTTGTTAGCCACAGCAGATAGCACAGTGACGTGTGTAGACTCACCATTGGGGAGTGGGTCGCTTATTTTCTTTATATGCCGGGGAGTGGGGGTAGAGATTGGTAGTCTGGTATTACCTGCAGACATGTTGGTATTAGATATGCATGTGCACGATGTGATTATCGGTATAGATTGGCTCGCTGATTATAGAGCCATGATTGATTGCTTCGGTAGGAGCATTGTTTTTGCCATTCCGGGGCAAGATATGTTTGTAGTGGCGATGCCTCGCCCAGAGGGAGGTACGATCGCTCATTTGTACTACATAGAGGAGGATACCTCTAAGGAGGTTGTGATTACTTTAGATTCGATCCCAGTTGTCAGGGAGTATTCAGATGTGTTTCAGGAGATACCAGGCCTACCCCCCAGTCGAGAGATAGACTTTGTCATAGACTTATTACCAGATACGAGACCTATAGAACGCGCACTTTACCATATGGCTCCAGCTGAGATGAGGGAGTTACGGGATCAGATTGAGCAGTTGTTGGGTCAGGGGTTTTTACGGAGGAGTACTTCACCGTGGGGTGCCCCTGTGTTATTCGCGAAGAAGAGAGATGGTTCACTAAGATTGTGTGTGGATTACCGAGAGTTGAATAAGGTCACGATACGGAATAAGTATCCGTTGCCTCGAATCGATGACTTACTCGACCAGCTGAGAGGAGCTTCTTTCTTCTCGAAGATTGATTTACGATCGGGATACCATCAATTGCGTATCAGGGAAGAGGATGTCCCGAAGACTGCGTTCTTATCGAGATATGGATCTTACGAGTTTCGGGTTATGCCTTTTGATTTGACCAACGCTCCAGCAGTGTTTATGGACTTGATGAATAGGGTGTTCAGGGATTTCCTAGATCAGTTTGTCATTGTCTTCATCGATGATATTCTGGTTTACTCCCAGACAGAGGAGGAGCACGCCGAGCATTTGAGGCAAGTTTTGCAGACACTACGTCAGAACGAGCTGTATGCAAAATATGAGAAATGCGGGTTTTGGCTGAAGGAGGTCCAGTTTTTGGGACATATTATCTCCGATCGGGGGATATCTGTTGATCCGGGAAAAGTATCCGCGGTGAGGGAGTGGGGACAACCCACGACACCAACGAAGATCCGTAGTTTCTTGGGATTAGCAGGATACTACAAGAGGTTGATTCGGGGATTTTCAAAGATAACAGGTCCTTTGACACATCTGACTCGTAAGGGTGTGCCGTTCATCTGGAGTGATGCTTGTCAGTTGGCATTCGATGAGTTAAAAGATAAGTTGACCTCAGCACCTGTGTTAGCATTGCCGAGACCGGGAGTTGAGTATCTAGTCTACACCATTGCGTCCTTGCAAGGAATTGGAGGTGTATTACAGCAGGAGAGTCAGGCCATTGCTTATTCATCCCGTAAGCTAAAGCCTCACGAGAAGAATTACCCCACTCACGACTTGGAGTTAGAGGCAGTGGTATTTGCCCTTCGTATTTGGAGACATTACCTTTTGGGGGAAAAGTTTCGATTGTTCACGGACCACAAGTCCCTACAGTACCTATTCACGCAAAAGGAGTTGAATATGCGGCAGCGAAGGTGGATTGAGTTTGTGAAGGATTATCAGTTCGATATCCAGTATCACCCGGGGAAGGCTAACGTGGTAGCAGACGCGTTGAGCCGTAGGCCAGTAGATGAGGTGGAAGGGGTGTGGAAGGCAAAGTGGAAAGAATTGGGAGACCAGGATGCAGTGGCCCGATCATTCATGTCGGTAATGACTGTTACGCCGCAGATTGTCACGAGAGTGGTAAAGGCACAAGCAGATGACTCGTTCTGTCAGGAGCTGATAGTTCGATTACTAGCAGAGGGAGCCGAATCCTATACCGTTAGCTCAGACGGGGGATTGTGCTTCAATGGGAGATTGGTAGTTCCGGAAGGGGATGAATTGCAGCACGAGGAGATGGCAGAGTCGCACGGCTCACGATTCGCGGTACATCCCGGTGGGGACAAAATGTACCAAGATATGAGACGTCAGTATTGGTGGAGCGGGATGAAGAGAGATATTCCCGTGTTTGTCTCTAAATGCGCCACTTGTCAGCTTGTAAAAGTGGATCATCAGAGACCGGCAGGACTTCTACTGCCATTGGAGGTCCCGATGTGGATGTGGGAGGGCATATCCATGGACTTTATCACGGGGTTGCCTACGTCACAGAGAGGTCACGAATCCATTTGGGTAATTGTGGACAGGCTGACCAAAGTCGCTCATTTCCTACCCGTAAGGACAGACTACACTACGGGACAGTATGCCCAGCTCTTTATTTAAGAGATAGTGAGACTTCACGGTGTGCCCTTAAATATCGTGTCTGACCGAGACAAGATATTTGTTTCACGATTTTGGGATAGTTTTCAGGAGGCCATGGGCACGGAATTGCGGTTGAGTACGGCGTATCACCCGCAGACCGATGGGAAGACCGAGCGTACAAACCAGATGTTGGAGGACATGCTACGTATGTGCATCATTGATTTCGGGGGTGGATGGGAGCAGTATCTTCCACTGGTAGAGTTTGCTTACAACAACTCCTACCAGGTCACCATTGGCATGGCTCCATTTGAGGTGTTGTACGGTAGACCTTGTCGTTCCCCAACATGTTGGTTGGAGGTGGGGGACAACAAACTACTTGGGCCGGAGGTGATTCAGGATACTTCGACAAGGATAGAACTGATACGGAGTCGCATTCGGGTAGCTCAGGACAGGCAGAAGAGCTATACTGATGCGAAGAGGTTCTTCAGAGAGTTCCAAGTGGGGGACCAGGTTTTGCTCAGAGTATCTCCTATGAAGGGGATTATGCGTTTCGGGAAGAAAGGGAAGTTGGCACCGAGATATGTGGGACCATTTCCTATTATTGAGCGGATTGGACCGGTTGTGTATAGACTTGGATTACCGGAGCATTTGCATCGGATTCACGATTTGTTTCATATTTCCTCGCTAAGGAAATATCTTAGAGACGATTTGGCTCATTCTCACATTTCTTTGGAGGACATCGATCTCCAGCCGGATAGCTCCTACAAGGAGGGACCGATTGCTATTTTGGACTGAAGTGAGCGGAAACTGCGGTCAAAGATAGTTCCGTTAGTGCGTGTTCAGTGGCGACATCATAATGTCGAGGAGTCCACATGGGAGCGCGAGGATGAGATGCGCGAACGTTATCCAGAGTTGTTCTTACCAGGTACTTTTTAGTTCCGAATTTCGGGACGAAATTCAGTTATTAGGGGTGAAGTATGTAATACCCCGTATTTTTGTGATATTTATTTATGGGATTAAGGATTAAAATACTAGCGATATGCGAGTTGGTATTTGAATATAATGTGCATATATGATTATATATGAATATTGAAGTATGAAATTTGTCGTGAGATTGAAATACGACAATTTGGAAATTTTATTGAGACGCGTGTGACAGTCGCGTCAGGGAAATATTTATTTTAATTAAAAAGTGAATTTTAGTTCTATTAACCGTATGGTCCTTTTGAGTTCACCAACGCGTCCGGAAGGGTCGAAATAGTCAGAAAACACTAGCCGGGGGTTTAGTTTGGGTCCCGGGGCATTTTTAGGCCATACCGGCAACGTATAAGGGTAGTTTGGTAATTTCGGATTTTTGGGAATGAAAACCTACGAAAATTGGGAATTAAAAAGATGACTTGGTAATTCCCCACTAAATCCACTAACCACATCTTAAGACTTATTGGACTACGGGGCTTATTAGAGTTGTTTCAAAAATTCCTATGGCAAACCCTAGCCACCTTTAGCACTTTGGAGAAGAAGGCTTGTAGAGAGAGAGATAGAAGGATTCTGCAGAGAGAGAGAGAGAGGATACTCCATCAAATCGACATAAAAAATTAGAGATTCAAATAAGGCAAGTGGTTTAATTTCAATTAATTGCAGAGAATGCTTCTTCCATGCGTATAAATTTGTTATAATCGTATTTGTTTGGGAGTTAGATGAGAAACCCATTAAATTTGGAACTAGAATATTGCATATTGATGAGGAATTGCATGTAGGATTATATGTAGGAGATTATTCTGATGATAATAATATCTTGGATGAAACAAAAACGGATTTTATTAGGCTCATTGACGATTTATAAATGTTGGGGTTCATGTTCATATAATTTGGGGATAAATAAAGGGATTTGAAGATTTGATGATGTTTAAGATGAGTTGGCCCTATATAAACGTTTGATTATGACCTATGAATGTTTAGTACGAATTAGGAACCTTAAAATGATGTTGGGACGATTTTTATGTGGAATTAGGAGTGAAGAAAATTGGAAAAACGAAAAAAGGGAAATCTGGGCTCGAATCTGGCCACTCGTTAGAAGACCTGCCTAGGTCGTTCGAACGAGCTCGTTCGAACGAGCTTCTAACGAGTTGACCTTTAACTTCTAATGAGGGTGAAGTTCGTTCGAACTAGACTTCGTTAGAAATCCCACTTCGTTCGAACGAACTCTCGTTCGAACAGACTCGTTCGAACGAGACTTCGAACGAGTTGACAGTTTAGGCTTTTTAGCCTGTTTCGATCCCGAGGGTCCCGTAACCTTGTGTATATGTAGAGATAACCTTCCCTTGATGATTAATCGATATATTTAGGATGTTTGGGATATAATGAGGAGTCAAACCTAGAAGTGTAGTTTGAACCTAAGGGAAAATGTGAAGTAGGACGTGAGTGTCGATTACGATGCGAGAACTATTGACGGCCTAATTTATTATATTAACCGAGAACATATAAATTGTGTAGTATTATATGTCGGTACGAAAATGAGAAGCGTACCACCAATATATTATGGTGATTACTAAGATGTGTGAATACTTAGTATATGTATTGATTTTATGTGTATGACATACCTACCATACTTGCTATCACGGGAGGTTTACGTTCGCTTAGGGCCTTCTAATCCTTGTGTTGCCCGGATTTAGATTGGTTACCTCGATGAACATAGGTCAGAGAAGGGCTTATTGGGATATTAATAAGTCTGCTGATCGTGGGAGCGCAGGTATGTGCGTGACCCATGTGATGTGACTGTGTTCGCCTCCATTATTTGTGATGTTGTTATCTGAGAACAATTCCTGAGAGATTCGCAATGCGTGATCCTTATGTATGTGATGTACCGGGATGGATAGCAGAGTATGTGTGCACCGCAGCTAGTCTCGGGGTGCTTGTATTGTATATTTATGACGTGAATAATATACACTTAATTAATGGGAACTTTCATGATTGGTATTGTGAATAATATTATGGTAATGTTTTGGGAAATACAAACGGGTTAACTGTTAGTGAATGGTATTACTAATCGAGAATCTGAGTTTAAATAAAACCCTCTATTTATTTGATAACGCTAGAATGTAATATGGGAATCGAGTAGTAAGGGGTAGAACTTATTACGGTCTGGTTAAATTTGTATGTCATGTAGATGGGTACGGTACGTTAGGAGTGCACATGTAGTCGAGAGGTGAGAATTTCATGTGAGTGCACGTCCTAACATGTATTTTGCATTTAATGTTTTAATGTTATTAAAACACTTGCTGTTTTTAAAATGATTTCCACTTTCGGGCTCTGACCCATTTGTTTTCAAATCTATTTTTGTAAAATCCATTTTAGGTGCCCAGCCACAAGGACACCATGCTTAGGATCCTCATTCAGGTGACGAGATGTAGCTGTTTGTGGAAGTTACAGGACCTTGCTTGTAGACGCTTCAGCTATATTGACTCTATATTCAGTATTTATCAGTTGTAGGGCATGTCGCCCATTTCTTTTAGAGGCATTTCATTTATTTCAGTTATTCAGACTTCGGGCATGTAATTAATTCAGGATTCAGACTTATGTTATTATTTTCATTCGTGGGGTTGTTGTGAGGAGTTTTCCTCCGGGCTTATATTTATTTATTGGTTATTTCATTACTTCATTATGGTGAATGGATTATGTTGTTCTTCCATTATTCTATTATTGCATGTTAATCAGACTTAAATTAAAATTTGGCAACTTACTTTTTAAATACTAGGTGGTTAGTAATTATTAAAATGTTTTCGACAGTGATGCTATTAACTGAACCAACTTGGCATTTTGTATTGATTTAATAAAGGAGTAGCTACCCGGTATTTAATTAGTCGGGGTGTCACAGGTGGTATCCGAGCATCAGGTTCTTGTGTCTTTTAGGATCTGTACGGCTTATTATGTTTCCGCTGAGCTTTCTTTGATGTAGAGCCCTATATTTTAGGACTGTTGTATTCTTTTGTATATGCTACGTTCTTCAGCTATTTTGAGTTTATAACTGCGAACTTATAAACTTCATTCTTATTTCAGATGCCTCCAAGACGTGCACAACGGATCCCCAGGAATGCAACGCCAGAACCACATCCCGCACCAGTTCAGGGCACGATGAATGTCGTCGAGGTTGCAGCCATTGTGGCCCAGGCGGTAAATGCCGCACTAGCAGTAGTTCAACATGCACCACCTCAGGCGCCAGTAGCCGTGCCAGTTCAGGCACATGCATTCCCGTCTGCTTAGGAACGTGTACGTGATGCTTTTCAGAAAGCACACCCACCGGAGTTTGCAGGTAGCTCCGATGTTGTAGTTTCGAGTCAGTGGAGGAAGGATATTCAGCGGCACTTGAGGATGTACGAGTGCACTGAGGTTCAGAAGCAGATACTAGCTACCTTTAAGCTAGTGGGGTCTGCACTGCAGTGGTGGGAGTCTATTACCACCGTGGAGGAGAGAGACACTCTCACTATTCAGGAGTTCTGGGTGCGGTTCGACCGCAAGTACTTTACGTCAGCTGTTCATACGAAAATGAGGAGGAAGTTGATGAGCCTTCGATAGGAGGGCAAGACTGTGGCTGAGTATGAGGCCGAATTCACTAATCTTCTGAACATTGTTCCATATGAGATACAGACAGAGGAGAAGAAGATACAGAAATTTACAGACGGGTTGACTTGGAGGATCCGTCAGCATTTGTTGGGTAACCTATCGTTGGCCACTTATTCTGATGTGGTTAACGCTGCATTGCTCCATTGTCAGGATCACCGCTTTCACATGGCTGAGGGCAAGAGATCTGGAGAGTCCAGCCATCAGGGCAGGACTGGAGGGAATGGTGCCAGTGGGGCACAATCTGTTCAGGGGCAGAGACAGGGCGACCAGGGTTTCCAGCATGGGGATAACAAGAGGTTCAGGTCTGGAAATTTTAGGCACGGACAGGGAGGTTTTCGGCAGGGCCATCAGGGTCCGAACGGCCATCAGAACCAGCAGGGTCAGAATGGTCAACAGCAGTTTCAACAGGGCCAGTGGAGGAACGGTAACGGCCACCAGGGCCGGGGGCAGCAGGGACAGAGAGGGGGAACTTCCCAGGGAAATGTTTCGTTTGTGGCAAGACTGGCCATAAACGCCAGGACTGTCCTGATAGGGGCAGGGCCCCGCAGCAGCAGCAGGGTGCTCGACATGAGCCCCAGAGGCCACTTTTTCCACCAGCTCTCCCAGTTCCAGCCCAGGTGCCAGCACTACCAGCCATTCCAACAGTTCCTGTGCAGCAGGGACAGTTACAGTATGGACGTGTCTATAACGTCCACTAGGCATCAGCTCCACAGGCACCACCCGCGATTGAGGGTATGTTTCCTATCCATGGTACTATGGGTCGGGTTTAATTTGATACGGGGACAACGCACTGTTTTATAGCTACACATTTTTCGAAAGCCTTAGGGTTGTTAGCCACAGCAGATAGCACAGTGACGTGTGTAGACTCACCATTGGGGAGTGGGTTGCTTATTTTCTTTATATGCCGGGGAGTGGGGGTAGAGATTGGTAGTCTGGTATTACCTGCAGGCATGTTGGTATTAGATATGCATGTGCACGATGTGATTATCGGTATGGATTGGCTCGGTGATTATAGAGCCATGATTGATTGCTTCGGTGGGAGCATTATTTTTTCCATTCCGGGGCAAGAGATGTTTGTAGTGGCGATGCCTCGCCCAGAGGGAGGTACGATCGCTCATTTGTACTACATAGAGGAGGATACCTCTAAGGAGGTTGTGATTCCTTTAGATTCGATCCCAGTTGTCAGGGAGTATTCAGATGTGTTTCAGGAGATACCAGGCCTACCCCCAGTCGAGAGATAGACTTTGTCATAGACTTATTACCAGATACGAGACCTATAGCACGCGCACCGTACCGTATGGCTCTAGCTGAGATGAGGGAGTTACCGGATCAGATTGAGCAGTTGTTGGGTCAGGGGTTTATACGGAGGAGTACTTCATCGTTGGGTGCCCCTGTGTTATTCGCGAAGAAGAGAGATGGTTCACTGAGATTGTGTGTGGATTACCGAGAGTTGAATAAGGTCACGATACGGAATAAGTATTCGTTGCCTCGAATCGATGACTTATTCGACCAGCTGAGAGGAGCTTCTTTCTTCTCGAAGATTGATTTACGATCGGGATACCACCAATTGCGTATCAGGGAAGAGGATGTCTCGAAGACTGCATTCTTATTGAGATATGGATCTTACGAGTTTCGGGTTATGCCTTTTGGTTTGACCAACGCTCCAGCAGTGTTTATGGACTTGACGAATAGGGTGTTCAGGGATTTCCTAGATCAGTTTGTCATTGTCTTCATCGATGATATTCTGGTTTACTCCCAGACAGAGGAGGAGCACGCCGAGCATTTGAGGCAAGTTTTGCAGACACTACGTCAGAACGAGCTGTATGCAAAATATGAGAAATGCGGGTTTTGGCTGAAGGAGGTCCAGTTTTTGGGACATATTATCTCCGACCGAGGGATATCTGTTGATCCGAGAAAAGTATCCGCGGTGAGGGAGTGGGGACAGCCCACGACACCGACGAAGATCCATAGTTTCTTGGGATTAGCAGGATACTACAGGAGGTTCATTCGAGTATTTTCAAAGATAGCAGGTCCTTTGACACATCTGACTCGTAAGGGTGTGCCGTTCATCTAGAGTGATGCCTGTCAGTTGGCATTCGATGAGTTAAAGGATAAGTTGACCTCAGCACCAGTGTTAGCATTGCCGAGATCGGGAGTTGAGTATCTAGTCTACACCATTGCGTCCTTGCAAGGACTTGGAGGTGTATTACAGTAGGTGAGTCAGGCCATTGCTTATGCATCCCGTAAGCTAAAGCCTCACGAGAAGAATTACCCCACTCACGACTTGGAGTTAGCGGCAGTGGTATTTGCCCTTCGTATTTGGAGACATTACCTTTTGGGGGAAAAGTTTCGATTGTTCACGGACCACAAGTCCCTACAGTACCTATTCACGCAAAAGGAGTTGAATATGCGGCAGCGAAGGTGGCTTGAGTTTGTGAAGGATTATCAGTTCGATATCCAGTATCACCCGGGGAAGGCTAACATGGTAGCAGACGCGTTGAGCCGTAGGCCAGTAAATGAGGTTGCAGGGGTGTGGAAGGCAAAGTGGAAAGAATTAGGACACCAGGATGCAGTGGCCCGATCATTCATGTCGGTAATGACTGTTACGCCGCAGATTGTTACGAGAGTGGTAAAGGCACAAGCAGATGATTCGTTCTGTCAGGAGCTGATAGTTCGATTACTAGCAGACGGAGCCGAATCCTATACCGTTAGCTCAGACGGGGGATTGCGCTTCAATGGGAGATTGGTAGTTCCGGAAGGGGAGGAATTGCGGCACGAGGTGATGGCAGAGTCGCACGGCTCACGATTCGCGGTACATCCCGGTGGGGACAAAATGTACCAAGATATGAGAAGTCAGTATTGGTGGAGCGGGATGAAGAGAGATATTGCCGTGTTTGTCTCTAAATGCGCCACTTGTCAGCTTGTAAAAGTGGATCATCAGAGACCGGAAGGACTTCTACAGCCATTGGAGGTCCCGATGTGGATGTGGGAGAGCATATCCATGGACTTTATCATGGGGTTGCCTACGTCACAGAGAGGTCACGACTCCATTTGGGTAATTGTGGACAGGCTGACCAAAGTCGCTCATTTCCTACCCGTAAGGACAAACTACACTACGGGACAGTATGCCCAGCTCTTTATTTCAGAGATAGTGAGACTTCACAGTGTGCCCTTAAATATCGTGTCTGACCGAGACAAGATATTTGTTTTACGGTTTTGGGAGAGTTTTCAGGAGGCTATGGGCACGGAATTGCGATTGAGTACGGCGTATCACCCGCAGACCGATGGGCAGACCGAGCGTACAAACCAGATGTTGGAGGACATGCTACGTATGTGCATCATTGATTTCGGGGGTGGATGGGAGCAGTATCTTCCACTGGTAGAGTTTGCTTACAACAACTCCTACCAGTTCACCATTGGCATGGCTCCATTTGAGGCGTTGTACGGTAGACCTCGTCGTTCCCCAGCATGTTGGTTGGAGGTGGGGGACAACAAACTACTTGGGCCGGAGGTGATTCAGGATACTTCGGCAAGGATAGAACTGATACGGAGTCGCATTCGGGTAGCTCAGGACAGGCAGAAGAACTATGCTGATGCGAAGAGGTTCTTCAGAGAGTTCCAAGTGGGGGACCAGGTTTTTCTCAGAGTATCTCCTATGAAGGGGATTATGCGTTTCGGGAAGAAAGGGAAGTTGGCACCGAGATATGTGGGACCATTTCCTATTATTGAGCGGATTGGACCGGTTGCGTATAGACTTGGATTACCGGAGCATTTGCATCGGATTCACGATGTGTTTCATATTTCCTCGCTAAGGAAATATCTTAGAGACGATTTGGCTCATTCTCACATTACTTTGGAGGACATCGATCTCCAACCGGATAGCTCCTACGAGGAGGGACCGATTGCTATTTTGGACCGAAGTGAGCGGAAACTGCGGTCAAAGATAGTTCCGTTAGTGCGTGTTCAGTGGCGACATCATAATGTCGAGGAGTCCACATGGGAGCGCGAGGATGAGATGCGCGAACGTTATCCAGAGTTGTTCTTACTAGGTACTTTCTAGTTCCGAATTTCGGGACGAAATTCAGTTATTAGGGGGGAAGTATGTAATACCCCGTATTTTTGTGATATTTATTTATGGGATTAATTAAATTAAATTCGGATTAAAATACTAGCAATATGCGAGTTGGTATTTGAATATAATGTGCATATATTATTATATATGAATATTGAAGTATGAAATTTGTCGTGAGATTGAAATACGGTAATTTGAAAATTTTATTGAGACCCGTGTGACAGTCGCGTCAGGGAAATATTTATTTTAATTAAAAAGTGAATTTTAGTTCTATTAACCGTATGGTCATTTTGAGTGCGCCAACGCGTCCGGAAGGGTCGAAATAGTCAGAAAACACTAGCCGGGGGTTTAGTTTGGGTCCCGGGGCATTTTTAGGCCATACCGGCAACGTATAAGGGTAGTTTGGTAATTTTGGATTTTTGGGAATTAAAACTTACGAAAATTGAGAATTAAAAAGATGACTTGGTAATTCCCCACTAAGCCCACTAACCACATCTTAAGACTTATTGCACTACGGGGCTTATTAGAGTTGCTTCAAAAATTCCTAAGGCAAACCCTAGCCACCTTTAGCACTTGGGAGAAGAAGGCTTGTAGAGAGAGAGATAGAAGGATTCTGCAGAGAGAGAGAGAGTATACTCCATCAAATCGACATCAAAAATCAGAGATTCAAATAAGGCAAGTGGTTTAATTTCAATTAATTGCAGAGAATGCTTCTTCCATGCGTAGAAATTTGTTATAATCGTATTTGTTTGGGAGTTAGATGAGAAACCCATTAAATTTGGAACTAGAATATTGCATATTGATGAGGAATTGCATGTAGGATTATATGTAGGAGATTATTCTGATGTTAATAATATCTTGGATGAAACAAAAACGGATTTTATTAGGCTCATTGATGATTTATAAATGTTAGGGTTCATGTTCATATAATTTGGGGATAAATAAAGGGATTTGAAGATTTGATGATGTTTAAGATGAGTTGGCCCTATATAAACGTTTGATTATGACCTATGAATGTTTAGTACGAATTAGGAACCTTAAAATGATGTTGGGACGATTTTTATGTGGAATTAGGAGTGAAGAAAATTGGAAAAACGAAAAAAAGGAAATCTGGGCTCGAATCTGGCCACTCGTTAGAAGGCCTGCCCAGGTCGTTCGAACGAGCTCGTTCGAACGGGCTTCTAATGAGTTGAGCTTTGACTTCTAATGAGGGTAAAGTTCGTTCGATGATTTCGTTCGAACTAGACTTCGTTAGAAATCCCACTTCGTTCGAACGAACTCTCGTTCGAACAGACTCGTTCGAACGAGACTTCGAACAAGTTGACAGTTTAGGCTTTTTAGCCTGTTTCGATCCCGAGGGTCCCTTAACCTTGTGTATATGTAGAGATAACCTTCCCTTGATGATTAATTGATATATTTGGGATGTTTGGGATATAATGAGGAGTCAAACCTAGAAGTGTAGTTTGAACCTAAGGGAAAATGTGAAGTAGGACGTGAGTGTCGATTACGATGCGAGAACTATTGACGGCCTAATTTATTATATTAACCGAGAACATATAAATTGTGTAGTATTATATGTCGGTACGAAAATGAGAAGTGTACCACCAATATATTATGGTGATTACTAAGATGTGTCAATACTTAGTATATGTATTGATTTTATGTGTATGACATACCTACCATACTTGCTATCACGGGAGGTTTACGTTCGCTTAGGGCCTTCTAATCCTTGTGTTGCCCGGATTTAGATTGGTTACCTCGATGAACATAGGTCAGAGAAGGGCTTATTGGGATATTAATAAGTCTGCTGATCGTGGGAGAGCAGGTATGTGCGTGACCCATGTGATGTGACTGTGTTCGCCTCCATTATTTGTGATGTTGTTATCTGAGAACGATTCCTGAGGGATTCGGAATGCGTGATCCTTATGTACGTGATGTACCGGGATGGATAGCAGAGTATGTGTGCACCGCAGCTAGTCTCGGGGTGCTTGTATTGTATATTTATGACGTGAATAATATACACTTAATTAATGGGAACTTTCATGATTGGTATTGTGAATACTATTATGGTAATGTTTTGGGAAATACATAACGGGTTAACTGTTAGTGAATGGTATTACTAATCGAGAATCTGAGTTTAAATAAAACCCTCTATTTATTTGATAACGCTAGAATGTAATATGGGAATCGAGTAGTAAGGGGTAGAACTTATTACGGTCTGGTTAAATTTGTATGTCATGTAGATGGGTACGGTACGTTAGGAGTGCACATGTAGTCGAGAGGTGAGAATTTCATGTGAGTGCACGTCCTAACATGTATTTTGCATTTAATGTTTTAATGTTATTAAAACACTTGCTGTTTTTAAAATGATTTCCACTTTCGGGCTCTGACCCATTTGCTTTCAAATCTATTTTTGTAAAATCCATTTTAGGTGCCCAGCCACAAGGACACCATGCTTAGGATCCTCATTCAGGTGACGAGCTGTAGCTGTTTGTGGAAGTTACAGGACCTTGCTTGTAGACGCTTCAGCTATATTGACTCTATATTCAGTATTTATCAGTTGTAGGGCATGTCGCCCATTTCTTTTAGAGGCATTTCATTTATTTCAGTTATTCAGACTTCGGGCATGTAATTAATTCAGGATTCAGACTTATGTCATTATTTTCATTCGTGGGATTGTTGTGAGGAGTTTTCCTCCGGGCTTATATTTATTTGTTGGTTATTTCATTACTTCATTATGGTGAATGGATTATATTGTTCTTCCATTATTCTTTTATTGCATGTTAATCAGACTTAAATTAAAATTTGGCAACTTACTTTTTAAATACTAGGTGGTTAGTAATTATTAAAATGTTTTCGACAGTGATGCTATTAACTGAACCAACTTGGCATTTTGTATTGATTTAATAAAGGAGTAGCTACCTGGTATTTAATTAGTCGGGGTGTCACATTAACCCATGTGAGTTTATTAATCTCAACCTAGATTAAGTTACCTACAAATCATGTTAGATGGCATTGATTAAATGAAAGCATGTTAAATCAAAGCAAGTAAATCTAGTTTAACAAAGAAAGTAAATAAGAAATGGAAGCTTAGAACTAGAAAGACAACTTGAATAATGAAAAAGAAGGTGAATAATGCTACATAGAAACCCAAATGGGTGAAATCTTACGAGAGAGATGGAAGATGAGCTCCTAAAAAGAAAACCTAAGACTAACCTAAAATACAAGATAAAAATGTATATCTAAAATTGTAAACCCTAACCCACTTATATAGTAAGTGGTAAAATAAATAAAGGTAAAAGAAAAGAAATAGAATGATTGTCAAAAAATTTGCATCATCGATCGATTGGTCAATCGATGAAATCGATCGATTGATCAATCGAGCTGGTTTCTCCCCACTGCCTTCATTCGTAGGCTAATATTGAAATACCGATCGATCGTCTGAAGTCCGGTTTACCGGATCCTTATTCTAAGGGAAAAATCATCCATAAAGAGGGAGAGAACATGAATTAGAGTACCGATTATAACTTTACCATTCGAACTCAAAATGACATGCCATTTGTGGCCATGCGAAGCTGACTCAATGAACTACGCTTTCATATAAATCCACTGAGTAAGAGATGAATTATGAAATGATAAAAATTCCCTTGAATTTGTGTTAGACCACATAAGTTCCTCGAAATGCAACCACTTGCTCCCTTAAATGATCCAATACCTATAATAGCTCACATAAACCATGCAAAGCATGCACGCGCGCGTACATACACAAACCATGCAAAGCATGCACGCCCATGATCCAATACCTACAATAGCTCCCATAAGGATATTATGCCTATTTATTAGAATGTAGTTGAGTATTAGAGTCTAATAAACCCCATGAGCTTTGGTCAAGGAAGTCTGAGGTCTTGCAGCCTTCGTTAACGGTACAAAGGACCTTAGGAAGTAATATAATGACTTCTCTAAGGGTTCTTAGGTACTATTTTAGGGATCTTGCAAGATATACAAAGTGTATGAATAATGGAATTAGTGTAGATACAGTTATAGACTTCACAATAATGGGTTACAAGTATAAAACGAGGTGGTAACACTCGTGAAATGCTAAAACTCTGGTGAGTCTGATTGCTTGAATGCTATAGATTAATCTCCTTCCACCTTCTACCAACCTTCTATTTATAAGAGAACTTTTGGAGGGAGAACGAATGAGTTGTCATAATATGGCTTTGATAACTCTGAGGTCTGTCGGTGTCAGTCGAAAGACGGAGTGTTGGGAAAAGTAATTACTGGTAGTGTAAGTTGGTTGTTGAGTGAATTTAATACTGATGAGAACATTCAATGCAAGGGGAGTTGTGTAATGACGGCAGGTGGAATAGTCTTTTGTTTTTCACCTACTTCGTCAAACAGCTTGCAGGATCACTACTGGATGTCAAAAGGGTATGAAGGGATCGTGGAGTTACTGGGACTTAATCCTGAAGTACCACATGTAGCCATATCTTAGGACTGAGGTCGGGTGACCTCCGGAGGTCATTATCCCTTAATTTGAGGTCGGTTGAGAGCGCAGACCATAACGGAACCTTGATGTTGAGGTCTCTGAGCTTGCTGGAGGGGGTATGCTGGAACGACTAACCATCTCTGAGGAAAAGATGTGCGACTAAGGTCTTCTATGGTACCATAGCTCACCCTTGGGGGTAGAAGAGTTCTTTGCCCTACCTTGGAAGCGGTTTATCTAAGGTCGGGAGCTACCCTCGGGACCTTTGCCCTACCTCGAAAGCAGTTGGGGGAGTTGTGAGAGCTTTAAAACACTAAGTGTGAAATATGATATTATCAATATCTATTAAGAGATTATTATTTTATAGCGGGTATATATGGAGACAATCCTCAATATTTTTTATTGAAAAAAAAACAAGAAAAACTCATAATGATGACAGTTCATTCAAATCTTATAAAAACCTTCCTTTCATCAAAATGATTAAAACTGACATTTCTTAATTTGAAACCATCTTAACGTAAAAGGGCTAAAAAGTATTTTTCATAAAGTAACTTCCTATCTTATTTTCAAGTGCGTTATTCCCACCCAATTTTTCTTTCTACACACCCTTAAAAAGCTTTAAAAGTTAGAATGGGGTTATCGAAAGAAAAGTGGGGTTTAAATAAAAACACTCTATTTTAATTGCACCATCTTAGTTCACGGTTGATGGCCGATTTACTGGGTATTTTGTACAAGTGAGTAGTTAAAATGTTTGATATGAACTAACATGGTGAATAGATTGAAACATATTACATAAGGGGAATCTCAAAATTTCCCAAGTTTTTAGCTATCATCCAATGCATTTTTTAAATTATAATAAGTGTTAAAACTACGTTTAACCGTCCCTTTTTGTCATAATAAGACCAACAACTAAAAAACAATAACTTGGAATTAACTACAAACAAATCTTTAAAATGAGACTAAATACGTTTGCATTACATGTAGTAATGGCAAAATGAGTCTAAATAATAAAACAATTCATATTAGCACAATCATTTAAATATGGAGCCCATTTTTAAAAATTATGAGTCAATATATGGAGCGCATATTTAAAAGTTATGAGTCAAATATGAGTCATATTTGAAAATTATGAATAAATTTGATGCGCATTTTTAAAGTTACGAGTCAAATATAAAACTCAAAGGTTATGAGTAAAGCATAAGTTTTTTTACATCCACTTGGAATTGTAATATTCACTTGGGTAAAAAAAAAGAGTTCGCTTAACACATATATGATTCGTCCACATGTGATCCGATCCAAATTTAATCATATTTGGCCAAGCCAAATTAAGCCCTACTAATTACATGATTCTATAATTCATATGAACATGA
This sequence comes from Sambucus nigra, assembly GCA_949130495.1. Classification (NCBI taxonomy): domain Eukaryota; kingdom Viridiplantae; phylum Streptophyta; class Magnoliopsida; order Dipsacales; family Adoxaceae; genus Sambucus; species Sambucus nigra. The sequence continues at coordinate 298,211,848 of OX422207.1, read as the reverse complement.
CTATGGACGGGAAGTTATATAAGGGGATTTTAATCATGGTTGTTTAAGGCTTCATTAAATTAAGTCTGGTAAGGACTCTAATTTATGAGAGACTAGAGAGAGAGATATGTGATCGACTTGAAGTGAAAATTAGAGAAGTTGAGAGAGAAAATAATAAGGAGCGATAGTAATAGATTGTAAAACCAAATGTTCTAGGACACCCGGGGGCCGTGAGAGGTTTGTCAAAAAATTCCGTTGCCGGGAATCGAACCCGGGTCTCCTGGGTGAAAGCCAGATATCCTAACCGCTGGACGACAACGGATTGTTGTTTATGACTTTAGACTCATTAAACTATAAAACAAATTTATTGTGTTCCAGTCCAAATTACTCCTGTTCCCTTTGACGACCAAATGGAGCCTATCCAATTAAGCAAACTAGCAGTTTTTATGAACTATGATCCTATTAACAAATTTCGGTGGTTTCATCTTTGAGACAGAACAAGAAAGAACCAATTTATATGTTTAGTTAAAAGAGTCAACAAATCCTTTTGACGAGATAAACAAACATACAAACAAACCCTAACTATGTCAAAGAAAGAAACTACAACAGTTTCCATTTATAGTTTTTTGGGCTTTACTTCCATTTTCTAAGATTTGTTAAACCCTCATTCCCTCTGTTTTAAAATTGTAATAAGTCTAATCATTCATTTTTTTTTCCCATAGAATGACGCTTGTCCATAGTGCTTACAATAGAACCTACAACTAAAAAAATAAAAATATAAGAATGAATATAAATAAATATTAAAAATAGAACTAAATACTCAAGGTCCCTTCCATTTATTTTCCATCCAATAAGAGGGGATGCAAGACAGAATTTCATTTACACTTTGAATAGAATAAACAAAAATTCTATTGTGACCGAATATTTTACCGAAATTTTGTAAACACATTGGCTTGGCGGCTCGTTATTGGTTGGTTTTTTGGTAGTGGAACCAAAAAACAACCAATAACGAGCCTCCATGTTAGTGTCTACCAAATTTCGGTCAAAATGGAATCACTCTAGATTAAATATACGCTAAGGGTGTTTTTGAAAACCCCAATTCCATGCAAAAATTTTGAGTTCAAAATTTTTAAAATTTGATTTGAAAATTTTCCTATTCCAACGCATCGACCCTAAGTATTTTCCATCATATATCTCCTCGCTTGAAATATCGAAATTTAAAAAAAATGTCAAAAATGATCAAGAATCGCAATGGAGAGAAGAAAAATGAGATGAAATTTTTGTTCGTTGCTTTCTGTCCTATTATTTTTCTTACATTTCTGTCATGTTAACCAAACTGGGGAAAGTAAATTCATTTTAATTCGCATTTCCTTTTTCTGTACCTCAATGAACCCATGGAACAAACGGAGAGTTAATCAAACCGATTGTAATGCCAAGGGGTGCCTTCAAGAGCCCTGAAAGAATCTGGCATGTTTTTATTATGAAAAAAGAGTAGTGTTCTCAAACATAGCAGCTAAGATGTGACATACTCAAAAGGACTGTTAATCACAAGAATTGAGCCTACTGCCCATAACAATTGTAAGAACTCTCAAATTATATCCACAATTAGAAAATTCTCACTTGTAAACAAAGACTCTTTCTAAGACATTAACATCAACCATCCAGTGTTTCGTAGCATGAAAGAGCTTGAAAATCTTCTTTGTCAAAACTAACTTATTCTAACAGTCTTCAACTAGGGACTGTCTCATTCGAGTGACAGTTGAATTGCCTCCCCTTACTGCATGTAGTTTTAACAGTACCAAGGTATCCATCATACTTGTGGAATCGCAAATTTCCCAACTCTAGGTGAAAGAATGCTTTGTGTATCCACTATGGACAGTACTTGTGGTATTGACATGCCTCCAGAGATGACAATCTCTGCAACATACAAAAAAGTTAGAAATTCACATAGCTGAATGTTATAGTATGATTTCAAATTGGGAAATTTGGGTTTTGACTTCCCACATTATGGCCAAAACTGAATTTAGCACCCAAAGTTTTTCGTTATGGGAATTTGTCAAATAATTGTCGCTAATCATACAAATGTAGCCTAATTGCTAAACACTATGGGGACTCAAAACTCAGTTTCGAGCTAAAATTTGAGGGCCAAAAATCAAATGGCCCTTTCAATTCTTACCAATTCCTTCTCGAACAGAGAGATTAGGCCTCATAATGTCATTCGAATTGATGAGGAAAATGTCTCCCAGATATAGGTGATTGGTTGGCACATAAACACAGCACAGCTCCTCTACACCAGTACTCTTGCGGAGAATAACAGATGATGTGATGAAGCCAAATGCATATTCTCCAATACGTGGATGTCTTATGATGGCCACTTCCTTAAAGGCATGCGAACTTTGGCCTGGAAAAGTGATTTTTTAGCTATGTTTGGGGTTGTAACAGCTCATATTTGAGGTTGAAATAAATAGGCTTACCTGGTGAAATTGCCGCACTAATTTGTTTTGAAGCAGTGTAAATATAGCTCATCAGGGGCATTTTCTTTATAAACCATTCTCCCAAACCGAGAAGAGAGGCTCCCAACCAAGAGGACATGAACACTCCGACCAAGAAGATGAAACTAATGGAGGTCACAAATCCAAGACCTGTGAAATGAATGAGTTCTCATAGATTAAAAGAGATATAATTCCATTCAGACTAGAACACGGTATTAATGATATTTCTTATTTCTTGGAATAACTCAGCCTGAAGTAACAATAAACAACTGGTAGTTATTTCTTGATTTGAGTTGAGAGAAAAAAAAAAGGTACATAAAGTGCTAGAATACAAGTGTGGACTGTAGCTAACTGCACAATTAATAAATCCAATCCCAAATATGAACCAAGTAGTAGCGCATTTATGTTCAATTAGATGAAGGAAAAGTTTCGAAAAGCTAATATACTAACCAAATGTATTGATCCCCAGATGACTATAGATTGGGGAGAAGAACCCATCCACAAAATGAATGAACCACCAAGTGGTGTAGAATGTGATGGCTATGGGAAGTAAAATGACACTGCAAAACAATGTCAAAATTATATCACTTACCAAACATACTTACCAATTCCATCTATCTGTAATCATTTCCATGAATGTAAGAGTAAATGTGAAAAAAGTACTTCCAAGATCACACGACTAAGTACAAAACTGTCCACAGAGAACAATCTTCAAGTTCAAATTAAATTTTATAACAGCATTGAGAGTAACAATAGCTAAAAACTACACATAATTTTAAGAAAAATTCACTTGAGGCTTTCAGAAGTCACTTTGGTAGATATAGATTGAACACTGGTAAAAATTATTTTTGCATCCAGAGTATTGATGGATAATAATTACATGTGAAATGATAGGGAATATCCACATCCAAAGACTTGGCAATTGTATACTGAGTTACTGAAATAAGAAGAGACAAGTGAATTGCTGAGAGGAAGGAGAACTAACCATCCTGTCATAAACTTCTTTGAAGCCCAGCTACGAATTACTTTGATAAATGCCTACACAAGCAAAAATAAGAAAATCTTCTTAACTCTTATGCTGATAACTGCAGTGTCAAACAGTTTCCATTCTATTTTTAATCTTTTTTTGATCGGTTTCAACTCTATATGACCATTTATTTTGTGCATTAAAATATTATTTTCTTCTCTTGAACAATCTTCAATGTGTAGGAGGGTAGTGATTATTGGGTTAGGATTATGAGGACCGAGACGTAAGCTTTAGAGATGTCTTGACCAAAGATAAGAAATAACAACAATATTTTGAGGAAATAGAAATATCAAACAATAATAAATTTTAAACAATTACTGATAGTACAGCCAATGATCATGATCATCTAAAAGGATTCCAGAGTGTCTTTTAAAAAATAAAAACTGGAAGGTCACAACACCGATGAGTGTTTATTTTTTACAAGGAAGTTTGCTTATCTTATTGTGAGGAAAGTGAAGGTAACGAATATTCAGAGGGAATAAAGATATTGTGTAAGAGGGCTATTTGATAACAGTTTGATTATGTTAATCCATTAGTAAGTCTAATTAACCCAAACACACGAAGGAATCCTTCTCGATATAGTCACTCGAGAACCTCTTAAAAAGGTCGTACTCAGTGCACAAGGTTCTCGCTTAACAGCAGGGTCTGGGATAAGCGGATGTCGGCTGGCCTTACCCCCATATATGGAGAGGAAGCTCCCATGTCTTAAACCCGAGACTAACTGTAGCTTGGGAGAGGGCACACGCCAAGGCCCGAGAACCTCATGATAAAGTTAAATCAGCCACAATGAAAGGCATATCATGGGACACTCAAATAAATGTAAAGAGCAACATCTCTTGGCTTTAATGATAGGTATTATCTACACTTGAATGAATTTTTTCATCAAAGACTTCGAATCCCGAGTATAAAGGGAGTTGAATTAGGCAGAGCTCGTGGAATCTCGAGAATTCATTTGAAGACCAAGTTTATAGTTTTTGGATCTCTCGATGGTTTTGTCATGGACAGTGGAGAACAAAATTCTTTGGGCTAACACAACCAACCACCCCAAAGTATGTAAGGAGCATCACCCTCGAAGCCGCAACAACCCTCTCGATAAGGCTTCAACAGCAGCCAAACAGCTCCCCAAAATGGCATCTTTTACAACTTTAAATGAGATGTAACGTTCTATGCCCATTTATATCAACCATCTAACATATCACCTTTCACTGTACCACTAGTCGCTTATCGTGATACGCTATCAGGCGCATTAAATGCACATCCCGCCACCATTAAATACTGATCCCAGTGTCATTAAGGCGGTGAAGATCATCTCGTTAAACTCTATATATGTGACAACCACATTTTCTCAGAGCTTGAGCCATTAACTCCCAATACTCAAGATTGTCATTTATCACCGACCTTAATATTATTTAAGAATAAACAGACACCTTTTCTAAAACCCAAATAAATTTTACCCAAAAAGATAAATATAAGCCAAGCTCAAGCCAGGTCGATAAGGTCCCATTTGGGTCAGAACGGCAGTGGGAGCAAGCACAGTGGCGGATAATTTAAGTGAAGTGGGGCGAAAAATTCTGACGAAGCCAGTGGGTTCGGGGGCGGGAACCCTGAGCCGATTTTTTTGGGTTGTTTTTACTTTTTTTTTGCAATTTTTAACCTTTTTTTTTATTTATAAAATGTAATATATTAAAAAAAAAGCCAAGGCCTAAAGAAACTACATGAACAACACCTCATATCGGAACAAACCGGTTACACAACAAGAGCCTATACAATGAGCCAACCAGCCATCTCAAAAGCCCAAGAAACAAACAAAATCAAATCCAGCCCAAAAACCCAAGAAACAACGTAGAAAACAAGAAGACTCTAGACAAAAACAAGAGGATAAACAACTGACACCTCTCTAACACATGTGGCTTCAGAAGTAAACCAGGCAGACAAAAACCATTAACTCCACGATACCAGCCCATAATACCTCAAACAAAACATGCCACAAACACAAATAAAACAAAACATCTCTGAGAAAAACCACCCGAAATCAAAAAGCCCCCTCCACCAGCAACACCATATCAGCAAAAAATTTAAGAAAAGATCATCCAACAGTCTCAAACTACCCAGGAGAAATCAACCCATCAAAGAATAACAACCTTCCTTAAAGACAACCCCATAAAACTTCAACTTCAAAGGACTTGCGGATCTAGTCACATAAGCTCCAAAAAACTGACCAAAAAACCCACACCAGCAACCCAGCGTACTCTTGGACCAAAACACCCCTAATTTAAAAAAAAAAAAATTGAACTGGGGTGGCCGCCCCACCTCGACCTATGGTGGGTCCGCCCTTGAGCATGCATGTGTAGCCCCAAAGCCCACATGCATGTCATTGACTGAAATGATTTAATTTTTAGGGTTGAATATTAGATTAATCCAGTTTCTATTGATTAAATATTTGAAATTATATATTCCTGAAGATTGATTCAGTAAATGACTTTGATGTGAACCGAGGGCAAAATTGTCATCTTTTTGGATTGTTTTCTAGGAAGAGTAGTATTGTATCTTCTTTTGTTGTTTTTCTTTATTTTTATTAAAGCTTTTTTCCTTGTTTTGTTTTAGTATTTAGAGGCTAGGAGTAGTAATGACGTTTTTGTAATTTGTCCCTCGGCTTGGAGCCTAAGTTACTCCTCCCTTTAAATACCCCCTTGTAGCATCATTTGAGGTAAACTTGAATTTTGATAATAGAAAAGAATATTTCTCTCTCTGAGTTGGTGTTTAGATATTTTTAGGAGCCATTTGATGGGCGATTTACGTCAAATTGATATCAGAGCGGGTGAAGCTCTACATTGGTGCTAGTGATTTGGTGTTTTTTTTTTCAAATTCGTTCACTTCTCGCAATGACTCCCAAGAAATCCAAACCACAACAAGAACGGAGAGACAAAGTGGATCGACAAGCCCTAGATCTCAATTTGAAACTAGAGGCCATAATGCAACAACTCACAAAATTGCAAAACCCTAACCCTACTTCCAATTCTGCTGCTGCCCCAAGTCAGACCCAATCCCAAACCCTAGCCGCCACCTTCCCTAACCCAGATGCTTCCCTAACCGCCCCTCTATGTCAACACCATGGCCCTACTGCCTTTGCACCAACCCTCCTGCCACCGCCTGAGACCTTCGCCCACCCTACCCCTGCCGACGCACCTCCCGGACCAAAAAATTAACCCCCGGCCTGCGTCTGACCTAGGTCAACCTCCCGACACCCTTCCAGCCACCTCCGACCCCCTCGTAGCTCCCCGACCTTCTTCCGATGGCAGTCCCTATCCTCAAGTCCCCGAAACATCCCCTTATTCCAGCGGACCTGCCCCAAACCCTGACCCGATTGCTCACATGTCTTACCCACACCATCTCGACCCTCAATCTAGCCCAACTCAGCCCCTACACTATATAGCCCCCCATCCCGCTAATTTTTTTTACGGATCCACCTCATTCTGCCCACCCGACCCACATAATGACCCACGTCCTTTTTCGGGCTTCATACCTACTTTAACCCCTCCCCTGACCTCCTATTTCCATCACTCTACCTCATTTTACCCACCCATATCATTTACCCAGGCCGCTTTTACCCCAAACCCTCGACCCGATATACATCTCCACCCCCTCGGTACAACCATTAACCCCGGAGCCCGCAACCACCTTGGAGGAACTCCTGATCACCCTTACCCACGCTTCACACCATACACCCTCCCACCACACCCTTTCACTACTATCTTCGGTTTCTTCCTCCTCCTCCGAGTTCGGGGATAGCCACCCCAGTATTTTGAAGTGGATACCACCCCTACCTCCCCAAGATGCCCCTCACTTAGCACCTCGACGGGACCGGCATTGTTTCTTTTGCGGCAAGCTTGGCCATCTGATTGGCACGTACCCTCACTACCCCCGCATTCCACCAGCTCCACCCGTGCCCCAGCATGCGCCGCCTCTTCATCCACCACCTGCACAGATACCACCCCCTCTTGCTGATTTTGTACTGCCTGTATCTGGTGATGTGATGGGCCGTGATGTCCATCAAGATGAGGGCCCGCTATCTATGGCCATTCAGTTGCTCTCCCAAAGCTTCCACGGGGATATCCGCATAGATGTGTCCACGTTTGATGGACGGTTTTCTCCAGTTGCCATGGTCGACTGGTTAGCTTCGATGGAGATAGTTTTTGAGTACAAGCGGGTCCAAAGCCGCTCCTGTGTCCTCCTTGCAACCACTAAATTCCAAGTTTTTGCCCGGGTTTGGTGGAATGACCTCTGCTATTGCCGCACGGCAGTCGGATTACCTCCTATTCAGACTTGACCGGAGTTGAAGGCTGCTCTCCAAGCGACGTTCATACCGCCTATCTACGAACGCGATCTCTTTGCTCGCGTTCAATCTCTCATACAAGACACCTTATCAGTAGTCGAATACACGGAGCAATTTCAACTTTTATGCACCAGGGCTCGTCTTCCAGAGACGGAGGATCAGCAGATCAGCCGATATGTATTGGGGTTGCAGCCACACATTTAGCACGATCTTGGTCTGAGAGAGATACTGACCTTTCTAAAGGCGGTCGAGTATGCGACTAAGGTTGAATCTTACCACACAGCGCCCGCAGCTCTTCCACCCTCTCGGACTCTGCCTACTCCGATTGCTGCGCTAGCTCTTCCTGCAGCGACATCTGCGGCTCCCACTACAGCTACTCCCACAGCCCCTCCAATAGGGCCTCCTGCCTTTCGGTGCTTCAATTGTGGCAATGTTGGACACCGAGCTTCTGATTGCTCTCTCCCGCGACGTCGCGCTTTGTTGGTGATGGATCATCCACCTGACTATTTGGACGCGTCCGAGGAGCTTCCGCAACATGCCTTGATTACAGTTTTCGAGGGTGATTCAGTTGGTCTTCACCTTTGAGTTCGAGGACGAACTCTTTTTTAAGGAAGGGAGATTGATGTGAATCGAGGGCAAAATTGTCATGTTTTTGGATTGTTTTTTAGGCTGTATTGTACCTTCTTTTGTTATTTTTCTTTATTTTTATTAAAGCTTTTTCCTTGTTTTGTTTTAGTATTTAGTGGTTAGGAGTAGTAATGGCATTTTTATAATTTGTGCCTTGGCTAGCTTGGAGCCTAAACTACTCATCCCTTTAAATACCCCTTGTAACCTCATTTGAGGTAGACTTGAATTTTGATAATAGAAAAAAGTATTTCTCCCCCTGAGTTGGTGTTTGGATATTTTTTAGGAGTCATCGTCAGACTTTATATTGAATAAGTATTTATTTAAAACAAAAATTGTCTCTGTCACTCTGGCCACTTGGTGAAAATCCTAGGGCCAGCATAAATTCCCCAATCGTATATCTCAAAGAAAGAAAAGGAAAAAACTGTGTTTCTATTTTAAATAAATCACATGTTGTGAGAATATATTGTCATTCAACCATAAGTTATCCATGCAATGTTACTTGACAAGAAAATGATCAGTTTATATCTCCATCACATCACATTAAAGAAGAAGGAATATGGTAAAACTGAGGGATTAAAATACATAGAGAAAGAAAAGATAGACATGCACACGTGTGTTTTTAGAGATACGTTACCTCTTTGCCGGAGTGATGAGAAGGAGCAGCGGGAGGGGATGTTGATGATTTGGAACCTCCATTATTTTCAGTGATCTTTAATCCTCCCAATGGAATCAATCGTTCTAGATCCCTATCCTTCTCTCTCGTCCCCATCTCTCTTTCTTCCCGCGAGCTAACTGTAACCCACTATGTTCACAACCCGGCATATACTATATAGTATACACATGTTTTGGAAACATTAATACTATGTGAAAAAAACAAAGTAACGGTACGATAATTTTAGAATGTACCCCTTAAAAGAAGAGGGTACATTTTTGAGCAGGGACAGGAATATGAAACACTAGGGCTATTTTTGGCGGGTTTGGGGGCCCGAAAAAAAATTTGAGGTTATTTTTGACTATTTATATTAAATTTAAATAAAAAATAAATAAGTCTTCAAATAAATAAATCTTCAAATAAAAAACAAATAATCTTCAAATAAAAAATAAAGTTACGCATCGAGTATAAATGGAGAAAGGAGAAAGGGATTTTAAGGTTACCTCTTATCTAGAAACAAACAAATAAATAATCAAGAAAGTTACCTCTAGTCTACACTTTAGTAGTAGGGGAGGGAGGAGATCACCACACAAAGGGAACAAGTAGGAGCATCACTAGCACAAGCAGGAAGGCAGGGGACCACCATCCACGGGTCTTGGGAAGGGAAAGGACCGCACTACGAAAAGGGAACGGGTTTTTCGTTTTTGTTTTCTTGCCGCTGTTTTCTTGCCTTTGTTTTTAGGTATTATTGAGTTATAAGTATGGTATATTTATAAAAAAGGCCTACAAATTTTCATAACTTAAACTTTTACATCAAATACTTTTATATACATTTTTTTTTCGAAAATCTTGTGGGGGCTTGTGCCCCCACTCATCCTTTAACAGCTCTGCCCCTGGTTTTGAGGTATCAATCAATTTTTTTATAAATAAGTTTTAGTAATTTTTTATTATATTTTCAATTTTTTAAGATTTTTTTATACAATTTTACCCTTTTGAAGTTAATTACTCCTAATTTTTTTTTTTGAGAAAGTTACATAAGTGGTTGATTTTTTTTTTCTTTCTATTTTTAATTTTCAAACGATCATAACTTTTGATTTACAAATTTATTTTTCACAAATAATTTCGAGCAACTGTATTTGCTAAACTTCATATCTCGAGCAACTGTATTTGCTAAACAAGGTTTACCTAAGTGTGCCAAGAGGATTGATTATTACTTTCCCAATATTGCCTTTCTCTCAATACTCTAAACTAAATCCCTACGAGGTTCCCAAGAGGAGGTCGTTCGATAAAGCATGTAACCTGTCCCTGCCCTGCCAGATATGGTCCCTCGAGGGTACCGAATGTCCTCGCTCATATTATAAAGTGAACTTTTTTACAAGTAAGCATAAATATAAGACAAGGTACATAATTTTACAAGGTACATAATATTTCTGTGGGAGGTCCCTCGAGCAGCCTCTGCCTTTACTCCTTTGTCAGCTTTTCACTAAGTATAAAGTCATCTCAGCTAATCAATCTTGAGTGTGGACTCGCTCTGCATTCATCCCTTTATAGAGATATTTATTTACTTCGTGAAGAAATATCCGTACGAAATACTTTTAATGACCTTCGAACCATATGTAAAGAAGGGTAATTTTCAACAAACAAATAACACATCATAATAGTTATGAAATTTAGCCAGTGTAAAGAAATGCGGTGAGGGATTTTATTAATTTCCCTTTGAGCCATTTCATCTTCGATCAGGTTGTGACCTCAGTAGGTGGAACTATTCATTGACAGCACATCATGGTTACGTGTGAGATAATTTTTCTTGGGGAGTGGATAATTTTGTTTTCAAATTTCCCCCCAGAATGATTTATCTCCCTAGGCTGGGAATTTTTCTGCGCGTGCCATTATTGCCTTGGCCACTTTGCATTTAATGTGACTGATGCTTGCTTCCCCATTTTACAGGTGGTGGCTTAAGGCTAGCGTGTGCCTCCCACGTGAGGGGGCTTCATACCTCGTCGCTTTGTCATCATTACCACTTTTGGATTTGTGCCCCTACGCGCACGTGTAAGCCACGTGAGGCACTTTAAACGTCACCACATCTTTGAAACTCCATCATTGATCTGTCTTTTACACTTTTTTTTTCTGCCCCTATAAGAGGGAATACTTAGCCAATCAAATCTTTACCTTTAGGTTTCTTAGAGAGAGAGAGAGAGAGAGAAAGAGAGAGTATATCCCTTCATCCTTCATTTTTCTGCAACTCAAGTTTTTCCTTCCTTCATCTTTCATTCTTCCGCACTCATGGCCCCCGTTGTCAAGAGAACTCTTTCTTTCATGATTGTGTCTCCGCTAACTCACGCCTGTCAAAACCAGTGGGCACGCTACTACCGTGCACCCTATTTTGGTAAACTCGATCACTTTTGGGCTATCGCCGAACATTTTTCGGGAGAACTTACCCCGAAAATAGAAGTGAACTTGCTCATAGATGAGAGTGATAACTATGACGACTTTGCTTACATTCCCACTGGCACAATGCCCCACTTTAGGATCGAAAGGGGGGACTATCCATATTCTAAGGTGGAATTTGAGTCGACCAGTGGTGCTTGTGATGGTTTAGGAGCTTGGACGGACTATATTCATGGAAAGTATGTCGTGAAACTGACTTTCTTAGGTTTATCTTCAACTAATTGGCTGGGTGATATTACCCTTGCCAAAAATAACAACACTATGCAGACTCTTATCGCTAGATGGAGTCACCGAACTCATACCTTTGTAGCCACTTAAGGATAATTCAAAATTACCCTTGAGGAAGTTTGTGAGCTTTTAGGGTTGGAGGTAGCTGGTTTTGACATGTTTTTTATGAGGCCTTAGTAACGCTGAAAAGGCTTATCGGGTGGAGTTGGAGGCTATGGTGAAAGATTGTATGGTCACTTATAACAAGTGTACCTACTCTGAGGTAATCCATTACTTTTTATATATTTAGGATGAGGCTAGCGCAAAGGCTCACGAGGCTACGAAGAAGAATCCTAACGGGAAATACGTGGTTGAGATGCCTTCTACTGGTAGTGGGTATGGTACAGACATCGAGCTAGCGGGATATATATGGGTTATTTTTTCCAAAATCATCCTCCCTGGAAATCCCCATGACTATCCTAGGAAGGACCTTATAAACACGACGATTCAGATGGCTTAGGCGTCAAACTCGCTTTGGCTGTCATGACTCTGGGATCATTATATACTTAGCTTGATCGGGTTCAGGCAGATTCTGCGCACAACATTGGCAGGTTTGACGTCTCCAATTATGCCATCCACATTCTTTTAGGGTTCGTTTGGTTAACTTGTGGCAAAAGGGTTGGCATGGTAAAATCTGCACAGGCAAATTTTGCCTAGGCAAAGACAATTTCGTGCAGTTTGATAGGCTTTATTTGCAGGTTGGCAAAAATTGTATTTGCCAACTATTTGTGTTTGATAGGCATAGTTTGTCTACTGAAAGACACTTATTTACTTATACATTGTTGATGTAAAAAATTAGATTATCTCTAATGGTTTAATCACAGATATAAATATATAAGACAAGAGATTTTTAAGTGGTTCAGCCTTAAGCAAATGGCCTACGTCCACTGTTGGTGCTATTATTGATTGTTTGGGAATTCTCAAAGTAGGGTTTATCTCAAGAAATTTCGGTCCTCCCACAATGAGGATACATGTGAATGGGTAATACATAGCTGTTCAATAAGCGTGTACATCCATATGATGATAATCAGCATTTAATGTGCATTTAATCCTCTTAATTGTCTGATAATAAATGCTCTGATCGAGATGCAGCTCGGACCGCCAAAGATGCTCGGACCGCCTAAGTATCTCGGCATCCATGAGTTGCTCGGTGCAGTAAAGTTCCTCGGAGAGTACCTACTGCTCGAAGTATTTGAGTTGGTCGGGGAAAATGAGTTCCTCGAAGTCAAGGGGTTGTTCCGATGTGTTTGTTATTGCCATGCAGATTGCCGCGTGTCTCCACTTAATTGAGCCATGTCAGCAGACTAAATTTGGTATCAACAGAAGCCCCCAATGTTTCACAATTCGAGAATTAGGAGTGTGGAACATTCTTCTCGAAATATGGCGGGATTAAATGGTCATCCTGAATCTTAGGAGTGTTTTCTTCGCATTTATTTTTCTTTTTGAATTCACAGAATCAGACTTTTCGAATTTTTCTAACTGCTTCGATATCCGCGCCCTTTTTGTCCTTTTAGCTACCGGTAGCGTAAACGTCTTCCTTTATAATCATTATTTTCACCTTTTCCCAAGGTAAGGTATTTAAGCGTTGCAGTAAATCATATCGTCTTTTACTTTTTCAAATCTGTATCTTTGAATTTTCCATTTTCTCTCTCTCTTGTGCGTTCATCCCTTTCATCGTTCGTTGTCAACAGATCCATCCTTTTCCAGTAAGATCTTATTCCTTCTCTTTTATTTCCTTTATTCATCATGGTTTACCTTGTTGAATCGCTTGATAAGTTTCGTTCTGATTTCTCTATTCCTTCATGGGTTATTCTGGAGGAACTTTCTGAACCTTCAGATTATTTTCGTTTGGCTGAGGGACATTGGTTCCCCAGTCTCTTCGTGGCTGAATGTGGTTTTTATTTTCCCCCAAACCCTTTGTGTCTAGAATTCTGTCAATATTTTGACGTGGTTCCTGCAAAAATTACCCCCAATACATGGAGAATAGTTAATGGGGTTCATAGATTAAATCAGATTCATGGAACTCGTCCAGAAATTATGTTTTGTTATAGATGGGCTGTTGGTGACAATACTTTTTATTTAAAAACTAGGTTTTTAAATAGGGCTTTAGTGGTCAATCTCCCAAATGCCAATAGGGACTACTTCGAGCACGGGGTTGTTATGAAAAATTGGCAACACCCTCCACTAACTGGAAATGATGTGTACCAGGGTCCTAGATGCCCTCCCTATGGCAATGGGATAGGTTATTTTTATTTTATTTTATTTTTGAAATTATGCTTCCTTTGTGTTTGATAAAATGTGTCACTGATATTTTAATTTTTATTTATTTGCAGTTGACAGCAAAAGAAGATCTCCAAAAGAGACAGAAGTTAACTTAAAACATCTGAAACTTATCTGGGGTTTGCATCAGACTGTTGCCGACGAGCATATCAGATCAGCTTCATATCTGCTGCAGTATAAGAGTTACACCTCGTCTTTTACTGCTCATCCGGTGATAAGCGGCGTGGAACCAATACTAGCTTCTACAAGTTCTTCATCTGAGTCACATATTCCTTTGAGTGAAAGGATGAAGAGAAGAAGAGCTCCTGCCCTCTTCGAGAAATCTGCCTCTATTGCTGAAGAGGCAAAGAAAAGCAAGCATGATGTCCCAGAAGAAGGGACAAGAAAAATCGATGCACCTCCTCCGGCTGCTCCTGTGAAGGTTTCCGAGAAGCCCCCAGTGGCTCCGAGCAAGGTCGCTGCTCCAAGCGAGGTTATAGTCATATCCCCGACTAAGACTACCTCCTTGGTCGAGACCGTCGATGCTCCTCTGAGGAGGCTGAAGAAGAGTTCCTCGATCAATTTGGTTGAATCCATCGCTCAGCCCCCGACTACTGGAAGTGGTGTTCCCACTTTTGTTTCCCCGAGCTCTGCCATGAGCTCGGTAAAGTCTTGGATCATTTTCGAGATCCAAGGTATTGAAGAAAATCTTTCTCGGGATATGGTTACCACATTAGCTGCTCGTCATATTGCTTCTGTAAGTATTATTGTCCTAAACTTTCATTTTTCCACTGTTATATTTTTGCACTGACTTGCTATTGTTTTCTTTTCCCAGTTGGTAACCTATTTTAATACAATTTTGAAGAATGATGAAGCTATTAAAGCTTCAAGTTCCTCGTCAGGTGTAGAGGAAGCTTTGGTGGGTCTGACGCAGTCTCTGAAATATTCTCATCAGAAGTATGTTGATGATAAAGCTGCCTGGGAGGAGTATCTCAATTCGACCGAGTAGGAGAGGAATCAAGCTGTTGAAATCTCCAAGGGATTGGAGAAGAAAATAAAAGAATTAGAAAGTAAGAATAAATAGCTCGAAGGGAAGCTCCAAAATGCTAGGGAGCTTGAAGGTAAGCTCAAGGTTGCTGAGGAAGAGCTAAACAAGCTTCGTGAAGTAGGTCGTCAGAAGGAAGAAGTGGAGAATAAATTGAAGGCTGTCGAGGATCTGCTTTCCGAGAAGCTTTCCTCGGAGAAGGCGAAAAGGAAGTTGGGTGTAAAAAAGTCCTTCAGTGCTGGCTGGGATAAGGGGTGGAATAAGGGTCTGGCTGCCATGATGTCACAAGTGAAATATGGTAGCCTCAAGTACTTTAGGGATGGCTGGGCCGCTGCTCTGCAAGAGATGAAGGTTGATGAAAATTCTGATCTATTTCAGCGACACATCCCTGCCCCCCATCCAACTCCTGAAGAAGAAGAAGAGGACGAAGCTGCCTCTGAGGAATCCTCCATGGTGATGGGAGATCAAATTCTTCATCCCCCAGTTGTCCAGCCTTCCTGCGAACAACTTCAACCATCCGTTACTTCGACCGAGCAGCCTTCAGCACCCACTGAGCGACCATCTGTACCATCCGAGCAACCTAATTCCTCGTCCCAGCCTCCCGAGAAAGTTTTGAGAGACAAGGAAAAAGTGTAGAGTTGTTCGAATTTTTCTCTCTGTTTATTTTTGCCAATTGTAACTCTGAAATATGTACTTATCTTTTATGATGTAATAAAATTTAAAGTTTTGACTATTCATACTGTTGTCTCTCTTCCTATTGCTCCTTATTAATTCTTGCTATCTCTTCTTTTTACTAGTTTATGGCCATGATGGAATTGTTATCTGCTCATGATATAAAATTGATGAGACAGTGCAACGAATATTTCAAGGCTGGCAATGCAGATTTGACTGATGCTCAAATCGTTGATATACTCGGTCCAAACGCTTCAGAACAAGCAGTTAAAGCCTACCAGTATTTGAAGTGCCTGCTCGACCGTGCAGTGGCTAACAATGTAGCATATTATGAAATGATTGAAGACCTCCAGGGCGCTCTTGAAGAGCTTCAACAACAATATAAGGAATCTACATCCCTTTTGCATGAGGGATACGAGAAGAAGTATCAACAAATCAGTGCTGATAAGGTGTATGATAAGTTGTTCGCTGCTTACAATGTGAGGGAGAGAACTTTGAAGGCCGAGGTCGAAGAGCACAGGCAGATAGCTGAGTTATTGGAGCAGGAAAATAATAACTTGCAAAGAGAAGTATCTCAGTTGAAATCTGCAGCCTCTTCCTCAAACGCTTTGGTCCCTGTGAACGACGAGGGCTTCTCTTTCTTGGAGGTTAAAAATGCTAATCTAAGGGACGAATTGGAAACCTTGAAGAGAGTTGGTCCTTCTACCTCTGCTAGGGGATGAGCAAGAGCTTCTCGGGGACGAGCAAGAGCTGTTCGGATTCCTGTCGAGGAACAAAGAACTCAATCGGCTCTCGAGAATCAAGCCTTCCAATTGATGGCAAAGAACCAGGCATTGGCCGAGATGTCTAAGAAAATCATGAATCTGGACGAGCAGCTCTCTGCTCAAAAGTCTGCTTTGGAGAATAAAGAACTCTTTATAAAAAAACTTCACGAGCAGCTGGAAAAGCTGACTTATCAATTCCATAAGCAGCCCAGAGAATTCTGGATGGCTGGCTACAATGAGGCTCACTACCATTTGGATGATCGGATCCAAAATACGAATAATGAGGGCTACAAACAAGGGTGGTTGAATGCCTTGTGTGTATTGCAATTGGAACAGGGTCACTACTTGTGGGATTACCATAATCCTGGGTTGCTCGACCTTCCAGTGCCACCATTCAAACTCGACATGAGCTGGATCCCTGCTCGGGCAGTCCCTCAGTGTTTGATTTCCAAATATCTTGGCGATTACAGTCTCCATTCCAATGTTGAGATATCTCGCCCCGAGCACCTACTCGATCGACCATCTGTGATGAACATCAGGATGCTCAAAGACCTTAATTTCATAAATTCCCCTTATGCCTTAAACGATCCTCCTGCTGGCGAGGAACCTGTTTCAAAAGCAGAGGGGAAGAAACCCATAAAATAGGATTTCTGATGTAATAATTTTTATGTATTTTATTCTCAATGTACTTTGTTTTGGATTTAATGAAAAAACTTCTATTTTTCTTTGCAATTTTGATTGCCATTGTCTTGTAGATGTTTTGTAAAACACTTTACATATGTGTATGTATATCTGTTAAAAAGATAACAGCATTGTGTTATTTGCCGATTAACTAAAGCTGGTTAAAACTTATTGTCGACTATCCTGAACTTGTGGTAATCATTTGTCGACTAACCAAAATTGATGATATTTTGTTTCTCGACCAGCTTGGTGGTAATTTAATACGTTACGAGTATAAAAAATTTTGCTTAATCACTTTTTAATTCTAAGCCATTAACTGAATTTTATCACATACTCATGCTTCGTTTAATAAAAATGTTCCCGACTGACTGTAGTTGGCAGTTTTTTATTCCCGACCAACCTGAGTTAGTGGTTTTTCTTCCCAACCAACTGGAGTTGGCACTTTTGGGAAATATTTTTTATTTCCGACCAACCGGAGTTGGTGGATTTTCTTCCCAACCAACAGGAGTTGGCACTTTTGGGAAATATTTTTTCTTCCCGACCAACCGAAGTTGGTGGATTTTCTTCCCAACCAACCGGAGTTGGCACTTTTGGGAAATATTTTTATTCCCGACCAACCGGAGTTGGTGGATTTTCTTCCCAACCAACCGGAGTTGGCACTTTTGGGAAATATTTTTTATTCCCGACCAACTGGAGTTGGTGTATTTTCTTCCCAACCAACCGGAGTTGGCACTTTTGGGAAATATTTTTATTCCCGACCAACCGGGGTTGGTGGATTTTCTTCCCAACCAACCGGAGTTGTCACTTTTGGGAAATATTTTTTATTTCCGACCAACCAGAGTTGGTGGATTTTCTTCCCAACCAACCGGAGTTGGCACTTTTGGGAAATATTTTTTATTTCTGACCAACCGGAGTTGGTGGATATTACCGGGTAGTGTGTAGCACTAGTATTCCGTGAAAAAATTTCAATAAAAGGAGAGTTGGGTAGAATATTCACATTTTATTCATACTGATGAAACTGCATTACATGAGAGTTTACATTACTGATAATATTTGCGCAGGTGTTCTGCATTCCATGCATTCTTAAACTCCTCCCCCTCTAAAGTTTCTATTCTGTAGGTTCCTGGTCGAACAACTTCTGTAACTCGGTAAGGTCCATGCCAGTTCTCTTCCAGTTTATTGTGCTTTTGAATCACTTTCTTTAGCACATAGTCTCCTTCTTTCAGGTCGCACTTCTTCACTCTCTTGTTATAGAACAAAGTTGTTCGTTGCTGGTAAGCAGCATTCCTGATAACTGCTTCTTCTCTAACTTCTTCGAGCATGTCCAAATCTAACCTTCTCATTAAATCGCTGACAGGGGAATTGAAATTCAGTACTCTGTGTGTTGGAAGACCCAACTCGGCAGGTATAACAGCTTCACTTCCAAATGCTGGTATATATGGAGATTCTCCTGTTGCTGCTCGGGGAGTAGTACGATAAGCCCACAGCACATAATGCAGCTCGTTGATCCAGTTTTCTTTTGCGTCATTCAGTCTTTTCTTCAAGCCATTTAGCAACGTTCTGTTTATTACTTCAGTTTGTCCATTGCTTTGGGGATGGCCTGGTGCCGAGTGGATCTTCAAGATATTTGACTGATGACAATAGGCAGCGAACTCCTCGTTGTCAAATTGTGTTCCATGGGCGGTGATGAATGCATGGGGAAGACCATATCTACAAATGATATTTTTCCAAATAAATTGGTACACCTATTCGTATGTCATGTCGACAAGAGGCTCGGCTTCTACCCACTTAGTAAAATAATCCACTGCAACGACGAGATATTTAAATCTTCCTCTAGTTATTGGAAGTGGCCCGACCAAGTCAATTCCCCACATGGCAAATGGCCAAGGGGAAGTAATGGGTGTCAATAATGCTTGGGGAGTTCTTCGGATGGAGGAGAAGCGCTGACACTTGTCACATTTCTTAGCATAGGCTATACAATCAGCCCTTATCGTTGGTCAGTAGTATCCTTGCGTCATTATTCTTTGCAGAAGTGTCCGACCTGCTACATGGGCTCCACAAGACCCTTAATGGACTTCTTCAATCAAATCCTTTACCTCAGATGGATGTACTCACCTCTGCAAGCGAGTTATGATTCCTTGTCTGTATAGAATACCATTAGTTAGTACATAACGAGCAGCTTTAAACTTCAATTTCTTGGCTGCGAGTTTGTCAATCGGTAATTCTTCATCCTCAATATATGCCCTGATGGGATCCATCCAAGATGGCCCAAAATCAAGGGTAATAAAATTCATCGTCAGATCTTCTTCTATGCTCCGACCAGCTAAAACTTCAATCGGGATTGTTCTTCGTAGCTCGGTACGAGTAGCCGACGCTAATCGAGCTAAAGCATTTGCTCTTGCATTCGCCATTCTTAGTATTCTGACCAATTGAACAGTAACAAATTCCGATACCAATTCCATTGCCTTTGCATGGTACTTAATCATCAACTCTCATTTTGCTGTATACACACCAAGCATTTGGTTTACAATCAATTGTGAGTCACTGCATATGATTACCTGCTCTGCCTTCATGATTTTTGCCAGACTAAGACCTACAATCATCGCTTCATATTCGGCCTCATTATTAAAAGCTTGAAATTGAAAACGCAGAGCATATTCTATATCGATCTCGTCTGGACTTTTTAATACAATCCCAGCTCCACTACCCGAGGTGCATGATGAGCCATCCACATATAGGTTCCATACAAGTATTTCGTCCTCAAACTTCTTATTGGACAAAATTCCTCGATGGAATATTTATTGCTCCTTTATCTCCATTTTTACCACACCTCGCTGCTCGTTGACCTTCTCCTCTTGCTCTCCGACCAGCTTAAGTTGATCGGGGTTTAAATTTGATGATCCTGTAACATCCACAGGTTGGTCAGTGCTCAGCTTTTGCTCCTCGGGGGTATCAGGATAAGTGAACTCTACTATAAAATCTGCTATTGCTTGCCCTTTCAGTGACGATCTAGGCTCATAAATTATATTATATTCACCGAGTTCTATTGCCCAATACATCAATCTCCCTGATTTTTTTGGTTTATGAAGAGCTTGTCTCAATGGCATATCGGTATATACGACTATGGTATGAGCCTGGAAATATGGCTTCATTCTTCTACTTGCTTCGATCAACGCCAGTGCCAACTTTTCCAGCTTTGGATATCTGATCTCTGCTCCTCGGAAGGCCTTACTAGTGTAATAAATTGGTTTTTGTACTCCATCATCTACTCTTATTAATGCCGAGCTAACTGCATTTTCTAAAACTGACAGGTACAAGTACATCCTTTCTCCCATCACTGGTCTGGACAATAGTGGAGGTGCTCCTAAATATTTTTTGAACTCTTGAAAAGCTTTCTCGCATTCTTCATTCCATTCAAAAGTCTTTCGAAGCATTTTGAAGAATGTGAGGCATCTATCAGTTGCTCGCGATACAAATCTGTTAAGTGCTGTTACTCTCCCTATAAGACTTTGTACTTCCTTCTTCGTCGTTGGAGATCGCAATCCTAATAGAGCTTTGATCTTTTCAGGGTTTGCTTCAATGCCTCGTTGATTGACAATATACCCGAGAAACATGTCTTCTCGTACTCCAAATATGCACTTGGTCGGGTTCAACTTCATTTGATATTTATCTAATTGATCAAAGGTCTAGCCTAAATCAACTAGATGGTCAGCAGCTTTCTTGCTCTTTGTCAGCATATCATCAACATAGACTTCCATATTGCAACTGATTTGTTCTGCAAACACCTTGTTCATCAGCCGCTGATATGTCGCACCTGCATTTTTCAAACCAAAAGGCATAACATTATAACAATAAGTTCCCCTAGGGGTAATGAAAGAAGTACTCTCCCTGTCTTCAGGTTTCATTTTAATCTAGTTGTAACCAGAATAAGCATCCATGAAGCTCAGCAGCTCGTGTCCCGAGGTAGCATCCACTAGTTGATCAATTCGAGGCAAGGGAAAATAATCCTTTGGGCATGCCTTGTTGAGGTCGGTGAAGTCTACACACATCCTCCATTTGTTGTTCTTCTTTTTCACCATCACCACATTTGCTAACCAATCTGGATACTTAACATCTTCAATAAAGCAAGCTTTCTGGATATTCTCGACCTCCTCCTATATAGCTTGGTTCTTCTCGGGGATGAAAACTCTTCTTCTCTGCTTCACTAGCTTGATCTCCTTATTCACATTGAGCTCGTGACATAAGAAATTTAGGTCTATTCCGGGAATATCTTCATGAATCCAAGCAAAAGTTTGTTTTCTGCTTTTTAAGAAAACTATGAACTCCTGTTTTAATGAGGCATCTAACGACGATCCTATCTGAGTTGTTCGTTCAGGGTGCTCGTCGTCCCGAATGATGTTTTCAGTAGCTTCTACCACCCGACCTTTCACGAGTTGCGACTCGTCTCTAGGATCCAATGTTTCAATTTCTGCACCCTCATCCACCTGATAGGTAGTAGTCTTTTTCCTAGATTCTTCTAGTTCCTCCTGCTCGGCAGATGAATAGTAGCATTCCCGAGCTACTTTTTGATCACCCTTTACAACTCCTACTCCAAAATTGGTTGGAAATTTTAGGCATTGATGTACCATAGATGGTACTGCTTCGAACTTCTTAAATCCTACCCTTCCCATGATGATATTGTAGGCTGATTGAACATATTCTTATCCATCATGAAGAAGCGTACTCTTTCGGTTCGACAAGCAGTCCATGTACTAATAAACATATCCAACTTGATCGTCCCAAGTGGAAAAACTTTCTCGCCAGCAAAACCGGGGAGAGGTCTATGATAAGGCTCCAACTGAGACAACTTTAGATTTAGGCTGTCGAAGCACGAGTAGAACATAATATCAGCCGAGCTACCATTATCAACCAGTACTCTCGAGATCATCACTTCCTTCATTCTCAGTTTGATCACCAATGGATCATGATGAGGATACAGCACACCTGCGAGGTCATTTTTTAATAAACCGATGACCAATTTTTCTTTGTTGACCTTCCTCGGGCGATCATCTTCAGCCAAATTTATTCGTTGGATATATGAACAGGCTTGAGACTCATTGAGGTAAGATTTTCTTTCTGCAGTAAGGTCTCCACCTCCTGCATCTCCACCTGTAATAACATTACAATCAAAGGATCCAAAACGTATTGAAAATACCTCACATTCTGGCTGCCTTGGTCTTTTGGGAAGATCAGGGTCGTCTTCTGGATCATCTTCATGGTCTCTTTTCTTGTTATCTTCTGCTCGACGAGGAGATCTAGATCTCTCTCTTGCTCGGTCGTTATTTCCTCTTTCATTTCTGCGATCAACATACTTTGCCAGTTTTCCTCGTCTAATGAGTGCCTCGATCTCATTCTGAAGAGCTATACAATTTTTGGTCACGTGGCCATGATCCTTGTGGAACTCGTAATATTTGGCCTTATTCCTCTTGTCAGGGTATGACTTTATTTTTTCCGTCCAATTTAACTCCTCGTTGTTCTTGATTTCTTCTAGAACATGGTTGATGTCTACCTTCAAAGGAGTATAATTCTCAAATTTCTTCAATACCTCACATGATGGATTTGTTTTTGAGTGCTTGTCACCACCATTGTTCTTATGCTCTTTCTTTTTGGCCTTATCACCCTCCACCTTGGTTTCTTCGGTATCCATATTCTTCTTTGCAGCCATAGCCTCCTTAACACTCATGATCTTGGCCGCTTTTGCCATCAATTCTGACATGGTTCTGGGTGGATCTTTAGCCAAAGTGTAATATAAGTTGTTGGGCAACAACCCACTCATCAGGGCAGTAATCACTGTCTTTTCCTCGTAATCAATAACTTCGAGCTTCTCGTTATTGAAACGAGTTATATAATCCCTAGTGCTCTCCCCTGCCTTTTTTCTAACACTCAACAAGTGTGATACTCGTTTTGACAAGTTTTGCTCCAAAATAGAAGTTTCCAATGAAGAGCTCGGCCAGTTGAAATAAAGTTAAAATCTTACCCCGAGGAAGATTATTGTACCATATTTGAGCAGATCCTGTAAGAGTTCCCGAGAATGCCCTGCATCTCATCTCATCTGGTACAACATAGATGTCGACAGCAGCTTGGTATTTCTCGATATGAAGGACAAGATCATTTTTTCCATCATATTTAGGAGTCACAACAGGTGCTTTGAACTTTGATGGTGTGGGAAAATCCACAATTGTTTGGACAAAAGGTGCCCCTTGGACAAAAGTTCTTTGTAGAGGATTCTTGGCCTTGGCCATTTCCCCTAATCTATCCTCCAGACTCTGAATAGAGCCTTTCCATGCATCATTTCCTTCCTCGGGCCTGTTGGTTCGAGCAACTGATCGCGTGGATGTGGCTTCTTGGGATCTATCTTGTCGAGCAGTTAGTTGTGATTGGGCAAAACCCTCTCTTAAATCAAATGGTCGTCGAAAGTTTCTCGACACAGCCTTAGGAGGACTTTTATTCTTCCTAGGGCCCAATCGATCAAAAAGAGAGACCCTACTCAATCTTTCCAGTGCACTGGTCCTTTCCGGAGAGAGAGTGATGTGTTTTTCAGTATCTGTGGCTCGTACTGACGAAGTTCGACCCGGTTGATAAGAAAAATCTTTAGATTTATCAGTGGGATATGAATCGCTTTGCCAAATGCGTGAAGAAAGTAAATGAGTATTTCTTTGACCACTTCGTTGTCCTGAATAGGTTGATGCTCCACCTTGGATAGTTTGTATGAGTTGTCGCATTGTTTCCTGCATGGCTGTCTGGCCTTGAGCCAAACTGGCCATGATTCCTGCCAGATCTTGGATATTTGGAGGAGCGGATGGATTTGGGGGATTCCCAGCATTTTGATTGCTGGATTCAGGATTGTCAGCCATTGATGATGAATTATTTTTGGTGAAAAACGAAAATTACAGTCGTTTCCCACAGACGGCGCCAATCTGTTAATGTAAAAAATTAGATTATCTCTAATGGTTTAATCACAGATAAACATAAATAAGAAAAGAGATTTTTAAGTGGTTCAGCCTTGAACAAATGGCCTACGTCCACTGTTGGTGCTATTATTGATTGTTTGAGAATTCTCAAAGTAGGGTTTATCTCAAGAAATTCCGGTCCCCCCACAATGAGGATGATATAATGTATTTATAGCCATGAGGTTGTACATGTGAATGGGTAATACATAGTTGTTCAATAAGCGTATACATCCATATGATGATAATCAGCATTTAATGCACATTTAATCCTCTTAATTATCTGATAATAAATGCTCTGATCGAGATGCATCTCGGACCGCCTAAGTATCTCGGCATCCATGAGTTGCTCGGTGCAGTAAAGTTTCTCGGAGAGTACCTACTGCTCGGAGTATTTGAGTTGGTCGGGGAAAATGAGTTCCTCGAAGTCAAGGGGTTGTTTCGATGTGTTTGTTATTGCCATGCAGATTGCCACGTGTCTCCACTTAATTGAGCCATGTCAGCAGACTAAATTTGGTATCAACATACATATTATTTGATAGCCAAAATTTATCATGGCAAATACAAACTTTGCCAATATATTGTAGGCAAATTCTTTCCATTTTACACATTTGCTTTATAATCAATTTAGTTTACTTACGTTTTATTTTTCATTTTCAGGAATAACGACGTAATTTCGGATGCGAGTCAAGTTGGATGCTTCCTTTCAACGTGGATGGACCAAAAAAATTTACTGGACATAGTTACTGTTATGCACATTTGTATTTAATTTTACTGGATAAAGTACTAAAAATGGCATTTATTTGAACAAAATCTATTTTAGATGATAGCACATTTATTTGGCGAAAATCTCTTGAAATTTAAATGACCCGTTGATAAAATAATGTGGAATTGATTAGTTTAAAAAGCCTTGTTGTTAATGTTGTGGAATCGTGTTATACAATCAGATTTTATGTTGAATTTGAAATTTCCCCATACTAGTGTAATAATTTCTATAAAAGGGGTAAGTTATCAAGTAAGTTTTCAATCACCCAAAAATGACTTCACATAAGGAAAGCAAAAAATTTGATAAGTGGTTTTTACGATGGTAAGGAGAAAGTAGAAGATTTCCAGCAGAAAATTTTGATGACAAATCTCGGTACCTACATCGACCCGTCTGGTATGACTTCGTATGGTGGGAAAAAAGTTTGAGAACAAGCCGATCGACACAAGTAGTCCATTTCCTGACTATGTTGGTCATGTGATATTTTACCCACCGTCTCAAGCTGAGCGTCACCTTCCGACCGTTTACGAAGGTTACGCAATGTGTCCGCATTTGTTTGACAGGAGATGCAATCTTAAAGTTTGTTGTAAATGGCATGGACTGCGAGTTCCACAAGCAAGGTCGACCATACACTTAAATGACATGTCAAAGCAAGACGAAGTTGTTCGTCTTTTGAAAAGCGAAATCCAACAAATGGAACATCGTCTACACCGCGTCCATGCAAAAAAATATTTTAAGGAAGACATTGTTGATCCATTTTACATATCTGACCCAGATACTCAGACGATGACCTAGACGGTGATTTTGTAAGCTATCTCCCACGACGCCTCATGGGAAGAAAAATGCTGCGTTGCTGCTCATTATGGATTCCTGTATGAAGTTTGTGTCAAGAAAAACGTTCGTGTTCAAGAAAATATGGTTTAGTTAAAATTCTAATATTTCAAGTATTCCATTTTCATGTAGTATGAGATATACGTTAGTATTTCAAGTATTACATTTTCATCTTCAAATATAATGACAATGGCGTATTATAAAAACATCGAGGATTTTATAAATGAGTCAATTATAATATCAGATACCACACTAAAAATGAGTTCCCAAAAATTGGCTACACTAACTTAGCCTGTAATATAATATCATAATACATAATACAACATATGTAAATCCGGGCCAGAGCCCAATGTTTGTTCCCATTACAAAATAACATTCAAAATATAGATCTAAAAAGTGGGATTAATTCCCATATAGCTTGTTCAGAGCCTAACTCTTCGCAAACGCCTCCTTCGTGATACCCATGAAGACTCGGGCCAATCCTTGATCTGCCTTAAACATACCAAGTAATCGCAACATATCACTTTCACTCAATTCTATTGCCTTGAGGCGATCAAGAATGTCTTACCATTTGACATGCTCTATGGTGTTCAGCTTCGCATTTGAGTCCATAGCAGCTGCTATTACCCGCGAGGATTCAACAATAATGGCCAATGCACGGGCACTCTCATCCAAGACGTTACCGCATTTACATTTTGGCCTTGGCATAACAATAGGTCTTGGTACTTGTCCGGGACCTTTACATTTCCCTAGTTGGGGTGAGGTGTTATTTGATTCACTCTCCGGGAACTCATTTTCAGTTACGTCAACAAAATCTTCTTCTGGTTGAGGTATTCCTGGAACAATATTAAATATTTTAGTCATTTCCATTTACGAGGTGACTTGTGATTTTAATAAATACAACTTGCATTACACATTTACCTTCCATTGATGGGAAGTAATCACCACCTAATTGAGAGTTTGACCCCGTTACGGTGTCGTTGCCATATATGGTGGCAAGCTCATCATAATATAGGCAACACTTGCCTTTCATCTTCGCAGCATCCGACTTGTTCTGCCAACATTAGAGTCACCATTAGTATTTTTAAGGTATACCATGAATATGCACTTTAATACGTACCTTGACGTAATCGTCCCATACACTTGGATCAGCAGTTACAGATGACGTAGTTGCGTCAAATCCAAATCCACAGACTTGTAATATCTCGTGCACTTCCCTATACTCTTTTTTAAGAGTCTTCAAATGTGAGCGGATGTGAGGGACTCCCACTATGACATGATAGCCCTTCCTGACAGCATCGATCTCAATTTTCATATGCGCAGATGTGAAACCATTATCAGCCTTCTTTGTTCCAGCAAGTACCTCAGCCATAAGAGGAGACATCATGCATCCATCCATTTTTTAACTCCAACGCACTTGTGGCGCCTTGGAAGGTACTTCAACTTGTGAGTCAGGGTTTTTTAGATTGATTGTACATTTGCTTTTGGTGGTCGAAAGGGAACATTGACTCGATTTTGGGCCATCTTTGAAATGCATAAACAAAAAGTATATGCATCCACTAACTTTAGTATCATATAAACTAAACATGAATTACTTTCAGTATAATATTTTAAGTACAACAGATACATCTCAATGGTGTTCAATGGTTATCATTTTCAGTATCATTTATGCTCAAAAGCAGTACAACAGATATGAGATGTAGCAACTTCTCAAATCAAATGTAGCATAACAATATCTGAGGTATCTCAAATCAAATGTTGCATAACAGATATGAGATGTATCAGCTTCTCAAATCAAATATAGCATAAAAGCAGTACAACAAATAATCATTTTCAGTATCATTTTTGAAGATCTGATATATTCAGTTCAAATGTATATATCAGATACGAGGTATTTACCAAATATATTAGATATGAGGTATGTGGTATAAGATGTATCAGATATGAGGTATGAAATGTATCAGATATGATGTATGATGTATGAGGTATGATGTATCAGATATGAGGTATGAGGTATCAAATGTAACAAATGTATCAGATATGAGGTATGAGATGTATCAAATGTATCAGATATCAGATATCATATGTATTAGATATGAGGTATGAGATATATCAAATGTATCAGATATCAAATATCAGATATTAAATGTATCAGATATCAAATATCAGATATCAAATATATCAGATATCAAATGTATCAGATGTATCAAATGTATCAAATATCAAATATGAGATGTATCAAATGTATTAAATATATCCGATATCAAATGTCAAATAGCTATGCAGTCCACATTGCTACCAGATATGAGGTATGCAGTCCACATTGAAACAGAATGGCTATGCAGTCCACATTAAAACAACAGATATGAGGTATAGCAGATATGAGGTATAGCAGATATGAGGTATAGCAGATATGAGATACGAGGTATATATCAGTTTGAAACAGCAGCATACCAAATCCAATTTAATCATCTACCAAAGAGCAACATACAAAATCATCCAATTTAATCATCATCCAATCTAATCATCCAATTTGATAATCATCCAATTTAATCATCCAATTTAATACATCATCCATACAAAATCAGTTTGATACAACAACATACAAAATCATAGACCATATTTGAGGAGAACAATCAGATATGAGATGTATCAAATGTATTAGATATCAAATGTCAAATGTATCAAATGTATCAGATATGAGGTATGAGATGTATCAAATATATCAGATAAGAGATATGAGGTATCAAATATATCAGATATCAAATACCAAATCAGTTTGAGGTATTCAGTATCAGATACCTAATCAGTTTGAAGCAGCAGCATACCAAATCCAATTTAATCATCTACCAAACAACATCATACAAAATCATCCAATTTAATTTAATCATCATCCAATTTAATCATCCAATTTAATACATCATACATACAAAATCAGTTTGATACCGCAACATACAAAATCACAGAACATATATGAGGATAACAATCAGTTTGATACATCAACGACATATTCATGTTCGACACATTCAAATCCAACACGGATACAAATACAAGAAGGCTAAATTTCATTATCCGCATTAAAACATGGTTTTGACAACTACATACAAACATAATAGCATAATGACATATATCATCCGCTTGAGTGATCGAAGCATATCCATCATTGCTATGCAGTCCACATTGCTACCGACTCCATAATCAAGAATCTTTGGAGGAATGGTGGAAGTTGATGAACCACATTTCCCTTTGAGGTTATTTGAGTTCAGTTCATTAGGCAACGTTGTAGATTCCGACGATATATCATCCATAGACGGCATTGCCCAACCTAACCAAATCCCACAATTGACACAACAATGGTAGATCCTGCCCAGGTTGTTGTTCTTATCAGAATTGGTTATTCTAATATCACCTACGGCTCCACAATTGCATTTTCTCAATTTGACCCTCACATTCAAGTAGTTCGCATTAGTTGATGTAGACATGGAATCTGAAAATTCTAGGGAATGATAAAAAAAGGTTGTCTTTAAACTAACTTAACAAAGATATTGTAAAAGTGTTATGAAATTATTACAACAGTTAAACGCGAAACGAAAAACTTTAGTCATCAAAAGCAAATGGTTGATTATGACTTGTTCCTCTTTCTTCCCACATTTGTGTTGCCATTGCATTACGTTTCTCTGTCCTGCATGCCTGTGTGGAAAAGGTAATATGCTCAATACCATCAGGTACATTAAGCCGGGTTGGGTTCACATCATCATCACTATCACTATCATCATTTCACATATCATCCCTATCATCATCCCTTAAAAAGTTATGCAACGCACAATAAGCTAACACAATCTTAGCTTGCGTGTCAATCCCATGAAAAGGTTGGTGGCATAGATAAGCAAATCTTTTTTTTCAATAATCCAATTGTATGCTCGACTACATTGCGCAAAGGTGAATGACAAAAGTTGAATAATTCTTTACTAGTTTTCGGACATTGACCCTCCACGTCTCTGCGATGGTATCGTGTCTTGCGAAATGGGGATAGAAAACCAGGAACCAAAGGAAATCCGGCATCCGCAAGATAATATTTTCCTACGATAATACATTATTTTATCTTCGTCAAATATATGTCAAACGTAGGATTTTTATTCAATGTCTAATCAAAATAAATACAGGAAATCAACCGACATACCAACTGGAATGGTAAGTTTATATCCTAGTCGTTGTATAGTTTACCTAAGTACACGACCATCATGTGCTGACCCCTCCCATCCGGATGACACATATGTAAATTTCATATCGAACGTGCATGCCACAAAAACATTTTGAAAGATGACTTGTTTTAGATTACGATATTTAGGTTGATCAACAAGGGGAGCATTCGTAGATATGTCGCTCCTACGACATCCTTTTGGGATACTACATGTGTTATTACATACAATTCATTTTAAAAATTATTCACTTGTTAATCTATTGAGATTGAATTTTCTTATCGAAAAGTAATGATACCAACTTCTATTACCAGGATTGTCATTCGGGGAGTTATCATGCATTGTATTTACGACAATTTCCTTATACATCATTAGGCAGACCACCAATACTTTATGAAAGTACAAACTAATTGTATGACTTGATCTACAAAAAGTGTTACTCTCGTTTCAACAACGCTCATCATGACCAATAATATTCAAGAAAATTGCAACGTGTTCCTCAACGGTAACTGATCGACAATCATTTAGCCCAAACGCACGGAGGCGATCAGATAACCTATGAAATGAACCGATGTTCGTACGTAATGAATCGTGGCATAAACGATCACTCATCCCGTACATTCAGAACAAGGCTTTTTGTCGATGCTCATCCCAATTATATTGAGGTGCCCTAGGAATGTCCAATAATGACCTTATATGTTGATAGATAACTATCGCTCGTATCACCATCGACCAAGCAAAACCAAAGCATTTTCGTTGTATTTTGGAATTATATTTAACCATTTTTTCCTACAAAATAAGGGTTCTAAAAGCTCATTCTTTGATATAAATTTATAAATTAAATTAGAATCAAAAAGTTTAAGGAGAACAACGAAAAACTAACCGGAACAAAGTGATTGAAATGAATAACCCGGTGAATAGGAGGGTTCCTGTAATGAGGGACAAGTGCGTGTTACACCAATAATCATGAAAGTTATTTTATATAAATAATTATCTTTCGATGGAACCATAGATTTTTTGACATTTTCAACCCAAAATTGTAGAATAAAATATATTTAGTCCACATTATCATTTCATAAATTAGAATCAAAAGTCAAACCCTAAATATGTCAAAACTTACTAAAACATATATATGTGAAGCCATAACAAGATTACAAATATGAATTCAAACACCGGATTATAACCTTCGATTTAAGTAAGAACAATGTGAACTAAAAACCATATTATAACCTAGGATTTTAGCAAGAATAATATGAACTACAAAAAATAAACCCTAATGAACTCAAACCCTAGATTACCAATATGTAAGCAACAACAACAAAAAAAAATTCATACACAAAATGAACTCAAACCCTAGATTAAAAAAATGTAAGCAACAAGTCATAATATGGGTCTAAATAACAACAATAAATCGTGTGTTTTATGTTGATATACAGATTTAATACAAAAAAAAAATTAGTTGATGTTCACATACCTCCGAACTCGTCTTCTCCTTTGCTTTCTTCTTCGGTTGTTTAAGGAAAAACACCATTGTGAGCCATGGACGAAATCTCACCAAAATCGTACTGAATATCAAATCAATGTAACGTCAGCTACAACAAGAAGGAAAGCCCGGGAATTTCTCTCGGTAAAGTTTACCGAACCAAATAGGTAAGCAAAAAATACCCATGATTTTGGTCAAAAACCGGTCACGTGATCCATTTAGGCATTTTTTTCCATGGGCAATATATGGCTGAGCAGTGACCTGTGGTTGAGCAGATATGAGGTATGTTAGCCATATATTGCCCATGGTTGTGGTTGATCATAGTGCTCCATCGATGATTTAAGATACCTATAACGAGGAAGAGGATATGGTACAGATGGATACTAAGCAGTTTGTGGAGGAATCCCAACACTTAATGCCTAAACTGCTTCCCTTTGTGCCTCCTCCTGCGCTAGTTTAACCTATTCACCAGCATTTAAAAAATAAATTATGTAATATATATCATTAGCACTTCCTAGTAATATACGTCTTTAAATCATCCATAAATGAAGGTCATGTGTGCCTAGTAATATAGGACTATAAATCTCCCTTAAAAGGGCCATGCCTAGTAATATAGGACTTTCAATCTCCTATAAATGAGGGTCAGACGTGCCTAGTAGTATAGGACTTTAAATCTCCTATAAATGAGGGTCGGGCGTGCCTAGAATTATAGTACTTTAAATATCCCTTAAAAAGGGTCATTGTGTGTACTTGCATCATTTTTTCTTTTTCAAGTTGAAGTTGAACAACAAGTTACTCGCGAGACAGTGTCTGAGATTGCCAGATAGGAAAATGATCTAGAGGAAACTATGGTTGAGTCAATTGCTTTTGGTGACGCAATGGGTTTGTAGACATTTCCTTTTAACCATGTTATGGGTGAGGTACCTCAAGCTGATGCCTCTAGACTTTAAGAAGGTGACAAAGCCTCGAACACTAAATGTCCTTCTACCAGTGATAGTGCTTACAGTGTGCATCCCCCTGAGGTAACTCCCCAATTATTTATGAGGCAAATTTTGAATGACTTTCCCTATATTCTAACTGCAACCCCACATGAACGGATTGAAAGTCTCATGGAACGGTTCCCTTTTACCTTTTCCCCTCACAGCATCCAACGCTTACTAGTGACGATGGAGTGCAGGTTTCTCGGCCTGGCTACTATATTGGGTAAGGTTCTCAACACCCCTTTGCAATATTTGAGTTCTTCAACCATTAAAAGGTTGATGAGGAAAATCAACCTTCTTATTAGAAATGGATTCTCTTTGTCTTATTGGTCAAACTTCTCCATGATTTTAAGAAAGCTGATTTGCCTGTGTACTATGCCCATCTACAAGCCTCCAATCGTTCAGAGGAAAATTATCGAAGAGCTGGTGAGTTTGGAATTAGAACTTATCCAATCTGAAGAGGAACTGGAAGCGTCTCACGAAGTTCTGGCTAAGGCAGAGGCCAAGGTGGATGATTTACAGTAAAGAAGAGAACATCATGAAAAGGACTTAGCTGATTTGGCTAATGACCAAAACCAACTGGAGAAAATACTTCCACAGCACCACCATCGTCTGCTTGACTCGTCCAACCTGTAGTTCATCATGGATGGAACTGCTGACTAGTGGTTGTTTTTAGGAACTCTCCTCTTTTGTTTGAATTTTGTCTCAATGTCGCATTTATTCTCATAGATTTTAATGTATTCTGGTTTCTTTGCATTTTTTTGCTGAAAAATGAATGAAATATCAAACCTACAGAATTTCTATTACATTATGCAAAAAAAGAAAGAAGAGAAATGGACTATAATTTCCAATAATTTCCTTATATTTCCATCTGATTATGCCACCATTGACTGTGATAAACATTCTTCCATGCAAGTTCTTACAACTCATGTCAAAGCATGTGTACATAAATGCTTAGAAAAACTAAATAAATCTTTGAGGAAACTAACAAATACTATTAAACATGATGAATTTTGAGCCATTTATTGTTTAGTTTTAAGTAACCTCATCCTCCAACTTTGAGATCTCACAGTAGCCCAAATTATGTGATTTTCTAATGATGTAAGGGCCTTCCCAATTTGTGTCAAACTTGGGAAATGAAAGTCCTCAAATGTGCCTCGTGCAAGATTTCATGACTAACTCTCCCTCTTTGAATCTCCTCAGCTTTACAAGCTGGTCATAGGATCGGGATAACTGTTTCCTGCACATTTCAAAGTGCCTCGCTGCGTTGTCCCTATGTTCTTCAAGAGCCTCGAGTTGCATGTGGAGGTTGTGAGGAAGCGTTGCACTTCGTAAATTATACCTAGCAGAGGGTACCTTGAGCTCTACTGTGTTGAAGCGGAAGTCTCAGGGTATATTAACAATGCATATAGATCGAACTATAAAGAAAACTATACATACGTGAAATCCTACAAGGCAGATTTAGGATTTACCTGCGAGATCTCTATGATTTGATCTCGCTTTATCACAAACAGAATATGAAATGAAGAGTGCGCTTTAGTTCAAACAAAGAAATTATTTAATTAAACTCAGTATTTCAATTAAATCCTAAAACATGCATCTAGGTGTGATTGAAATCAATATGATCATGCAAGAACA
Source organism: Sambucus nigra (assembly GCA_949130495.1). Taxonomy (NCBI): domain Eukaryota; kingdom Viridiplantae; phylum Streptophyta; class Magnoliopsida; order Dipsacales; family Adoxaceae; genus Sambucus; species Sambucus nigra. Next base: position 298,177,722 of record OX422207.1, on the reverse strand, counting down.
GTCAATCACAAACAAAACACACAAATGAGGAAAAATCCCCCAAAGGGGTAAAACCTTTTTATTTTCACTATAATTTATAAGAAACGGTTACACGAATTATAATAAAAATAAGAGTGACATATGAAATACCCTTAGGTGTCAGTTCCGATATCGTCGGCTGAATTCTCTCGCAAAAACTCCAGGTGGGCAACAATGAAGAAGAAAACGACTTCTCCACAAGTTACTCCAGATGAGTAAAAACGACCCTCTTGAAGGTTTAACGATTCGCATACATAGATGGGAGTGTTTATGTGAATAAATAAGGCATGAAACCTTAAAAAATGAAGTCTATTTTTTGGGTTGTTAATCGCAGAAATCGTGTGTGAAAAGACTTGGAAAACGTGTAGAAAGTGAACAGATATTTATACGAAAATTGAGGCGGCAGCGTCACTCGAACGAGATATGCATCTCGCTCGAATGAAGGACATGTGTCGTTCGAACGACATCGCGCGAGATGCTTATATCGCTCGAACGATAGTGTGAACTCGTTTGAACGAGCTCGTCGAATGAGGCACTCCATTTCAACACTTAGAAAAATTTACGCTTTTGATAAAAATAAATAAACTTCAAAAAAATATTTTAGGAAAAATTCCCAAATATTTATGCAAATATAAATAACTCCAATAAATCATTTTACCAATAATGCGAAGTGGAATAGTGGGAATGAGTTGAGCAGCACGTCGCATGTAGCATGATGCACGTGTGAAGATGGTGCATGCATGGATTCGGATCAAGGCCGTCGTGGATGATCGTGTTGATGTACCGAATGTAGCGGTATCAGACATACAAACTGTGATATAGGGAAAATAGAAAATTCCTAGATTCTACTCCGGACATTTATAAAAATATGTCGTTACAAACTCCCCCTATGTCTATGCCAGTACATACATAAAAAATCCGAATTATGCTATCTCAATAAAACAAATGACATACAAGATAATATCCCCATTAAACCCTCAAACTGAGAATACTAAATTACATGTCTTCAATCAAACTTCAACATCTTCAAATCTTCAGCTCTTCAGAAACTCCCAAAGCTTTTCTCATCAGGGTGTGCAATCCAATAATAATTAATGTTGTACCTACACATGAGATAAAGCAGATACCCGTGACACGCAACAGTTTAAAATATAATGATATGCAAAAAATGAAGATAAATTAAGCTTAAGAAAATCATTAATAAATCAAACAAAAAATTATTACCCATAATTCATTCTCCCCCTTTTTATGATGTCCCCAAATAGACAGATATGAGAAGCATAAATATGAAAAATGTCACAAGGTAATAAACTTTCTATTTTTAAATTTTTCAAAATTTTTCACACAAAATATACAATAAAGAATCACACTATGAAAGAACACAAAGACAACCAAGTCGATGATAGAGAAAATGTAGGGGTGTGATAAAATTCGATAGGAAAATCAATGCATACAAACATGACATATGTGCATGAAGAATATCAAATACTCCTAACGAATGAACTCAACATCTTCCTTAGGTGAAAAAAATGGAAATATGAGGCATTGACTCAATCATATCAGGAAATCAAAGCTCAAAGTGATTTCCACACCAATAACATCCAAAACGATTTAATGCTTTTTCAGGACTTTCAAGGAAGTGCAAACCCGTTTAAATTCTCCAATCAAACTCCCTCAGATTTATATTTTGAATAGAGTTGATCTAAATTCTCAAACTTTTGAGAATTGATGGTGAAACCTAATGGCCCATGATTGGCATGAATTTCTTTTTATTGCCTTTAAAATTTTCCGGGCTCTTTTAACCTCTTTGGACCCCGGATAATAAAATTCCTCAATTTTTTAGGTCTAATTTAAACGGTGGATTAATCGCAAAGGATAGATAAGAACCTTTCATAGCCCTTCACCGTTTTAAAATACCACACAATCTCACTGGTTTTTTACATGCATTCCAATCTTGTCAAGTTTTGTCGCATATTGTTAGTTGTATAGACATAATTGAGATGGACACACTCAAGCCAATATGTGATAGACAAGTACAATAATCAAATAAAGCCGTGCATGTGTGCAATAGAGGAGAAAAGGAGCCAAACATGTAGAAAGATATCACTAATCACATCTCAAAGACTCCAAACAATGTAAAGCACATGGATGCAATGATGTAGCATCTCAAATCACTATCAAATAGTCACATGGATAAATGGAATGAAAGTTATGACTCGGTTATCTTAAATGCTCATCCATAAAAGGTGTAAACAAAATAAAAAAATATTTTTGTGCTTTTCTAAAATTTTTATAAGAAGAAAATCTTTTTGGATTTTTCAAAAAATATAAAAAGCAAAAAATAAGAATACAAATGATACAAACTAGCAATATGAATCATATGATATGAATATGACAATGCATCCTATCCTAGACATGGACCAACCCCTCAGTTAACTGTGAAAATCCCTAAAAACTTCCTAAGACTCTCGAATCTAAGGGCATCTAAAGGTTTCGTGAAAATATCGGCTAACTGACGATCGGTGGGTATGAAACTCAGGGATACGACTTTCTCCTCAACTAACTATCGTATAAAGTGCTCGCGTGTCCTGATGTGCTTTGTGCGTGAATGTTGGACCGAATTATGAGATATGTGTATCGCGCTTGTGTTATCACATAAAATGGTCATAGTGTCCTGTGAAATCCCATAATCCTCCAACATTTGTTTCATCCATAAAAGTTGTGTGCAACAACTCCCAGCAGCGATGTACTCATTCTCCGTAGTGGACAAAGACATGGAGTTTTGCTTCTTGCTCAGCCAGGAGACAAGAGCAGAACCAAAATAGTAACACCCATAAAAGTGCTCTTATAACCATCTACATCCCCGGCCCAATCGGTATCCGAATAGGTGGACAAATGGGCATCGGTATCAAAAGAATACCAAATACCGTAGGAGAGAGTCCCACTTACGTATTTGATAATAAGTTTTAGAGAGAGTAAGTGTGACTCTCTTGGGGACCCCTGATATCACGCACAGACTCCAACACTAAAGCCTATATCGGGATGACTGGATGTCATGTAGAGAAGACTACCTATCATATTCCGATACAAGGTTTTCTCTACGTCCTTCCTGAAGTGTACTTACTAAGCTTGATAGAAGTACTCATAGGTGTACGTGCATACTTAGCGAAGTCTAAACCAAATTTCTTCACTAGGTCTCTAGCATACTTGGATTGGGAGATGAACATCCCATCCTCTAGCTGACGAACTTGGAGACCAAGGAAGAAATTAAGCTCACCTACCATGCTCATCTCAAATTCACTTTTCATCTCCTCTTTAAAGTGGTGAGCATGCTGGGAGCACGTGGATCCAAAGACTATGTCGTCCACATAGACATGGGCAATCAAAATAGCACCGTCATCTTTCCTGACGAACAATGTCATATCAACTCCCCCTCTCTTGAAGCAGCGGGCTAAGAGATATGAAGTAAGCCTCTCGTACCAAGCACGGGGTGATTGATTCAAACCATACAAGGCTTTCCTCAGATAGTAGACGTACTCTGGGTGCTTAGGGTCTTCAAACCCTTTTAGTTGTTCCATGTAAACCTCCTCTTTTAGAATGCCATTTAGAAAGTCACTCTTGACATTCATCTGATATAATTTGAAGCGCAGATGATATACAATGGATAGTAGTAAGCGGATGGACTCAAGCCTCGCAACAGGAGCAAATGTCTCCCCAAAGTATACACCCTTTATCTGTGTGTAGCCTTGAGCGACCAACCTAGCCTTGTTTCTGATTATGGTACCATTTTCATCCATTTTATTCTTGAAAATCCACCTGGTACTTATCACATTAGTCCCACTAGGTCGGGGGAAAATTTCCCAGACATTGTTTTTTTTAAACTGAAGTAACTCATCCTGCATAGTAGATATCCAATGTTCATCCTTGAGTGCTTCTTTGTGATTCTTGGGCTCGACTTTAGATGTGTAGCAAACATGGGTAACAACATTCTCTAGCTGAGCACGAGTCTTGACCCCTAAAGTGGGATCCCAAATAATGGCAGAAGGATCATGACTCTTGCGAACCCAAGCAAGTGAGTCTTCTAACACAGGAGTATGGTTCACAGGGTGTGGGTGAGGGACAAGTAAATCGTTGCCAGAAAAGTCCTCATCCTCACGCTGAAGGCTAGGATCAACGGTTCATCATCTTGCATGGTGACGTTTATTGATTTCATGACCTTAGAACTCTTCAGGTTAAAAACCCGATACGCTCTACTATTTGATGAATATCCTAGCAATATTCCCTCATCGCTCTGGGAGTCAAACTTTCCTAATTGCTCTCTATCCCGTAGGATGTAGCATTTACTCCCAAAGACATGGAAATATGCAAGGTTGGGTTTCTTGCCAGTCCATAATTCATAAGTCGTCTTAAGTGTGTGTGGATGCAGGTAAACCCTATTCACCGTGTGGCACGCATTTGACATCGCCTCTACCTAAAATCTCCTAGTAATCTTACGACCCAAAAGCATAGATCTATCCATTTCCCGAATCGTCCGATTCTTCGTCTTAACAATCCCATTTTGTTGAGGAGTCCTTACAGTCGAAAACTCTTATTTAATCCCAAGGCTATAACAGTAAAGATCTACCTTTTCTCCCTTAAATTCCATGTCGTTGTCACTACATATCTTGTTAATAGTGACTCCGTATTGATTTTGCAAGACACGACACTTGGTCGTTAAAAATTCTACAGCATTGGATTTCTCTCTCAAAAAACCTACAATCGAATATCTGGAGAAATCATCTACCATCACTATGATGTACCTCTTACCATCCAGACTCTGAGTACGAGTAGGACCCATAAGATCCATTTGAATCAACTCAAGTACTCGTGAAGTGGTAATGGAATTGAACTTCCTGTGGGGGCTACGAATTGGCTTTCCTAACTGATAGGGTCCACAAATCGTGGAAGTTGGCTTTACAAGTGTTGTTAAGCCACGTACTAGGTCATTTTTCTAATTGCGTCAAATCTCTAACGTTCACATGACCTAGACGTTGGTGCCACAGATCCATAGGAGTAATCGTGGCGCTATTGTAGACAAGTGAGGACTTGGGCACAATCCCATAGTAATTATCCTCTATCCTCACACCTTGAACCAAAATTTTACCGGCTTAATTATAGACATAACACACGTCCCGATCAAACTTTACGGCAAAGTCAGCGTCGCACAGCTGGCTAATGCTGAGAAGGTTTGCTTTCAAATCTTTGATGTACAAAATATTTTCTAGCTTAGGAAATCCTGGTAACTCCACTGTACCTCGTCCTAACATGTTAGACTTTCTCCCATCTCCAAAGGTGACTCTACCTTCTTTATACTCCTCTAGCTAGGTAAAAAATGAGATATCACCTGTCATATGTCTGGAGCACCCACTATCAAAATAGCACTGCGAGGTATTATGTGCTTTGAGAGAGATATGAACAACAAGGGCCTTTTTATCTTTCTTAGGTACCCAAGAAGTGGTAACCTTTTATTTACCCTTGTTGTTGGTTTTAGCCGGGATGCGGGAAGCATTCACTAACGGTAAATACATCCGTCAGAATTCCTTCATCAAACTCTATGATGTAGCAGCTAAAAACTCAACATGCTCTCTCAGACTGGTAAAATAATCAGTACGATGTGGTGGAGCAGTAGTACATCGTGTCCGACTCAAATAATAGGAAAACTCCCTTAGGTGGCCTTTTCTTTTGCAGTACGTACAAAAGAACACAATCTTAGGCGGACCTTGGTTTTCTTTTCTTGGTCGAACTCTCCTTCGTGGTTTTTGATGATGGCCATATGGAGTCGTAGTAAACTCAGGAATTGGTCCAGGTGCAATTTCGGATGTGAATGCACCATCAAAACCTATTCTCTGCCTTTCACCAGAACCTAAAGCGGGACTGAAGAATATCTTTCCCATCTTTCCTGATCTGTCCTCGATTTGAACCTTGACTTTCCGTGATCTCTCAAGATCATGAGTAGGTTGGGATACAAGGGCTTCAAGTTTCTTTCGAGTCTCCAGGGATGAATGGAGCTCACTCATAAGACTAGCCACTTGATTAGTCAAGTCCCCTTTCTCATTCTCAAAATAACTCTCTCTCTCTCTCTTTAAACAGACTTTCTTTCTCAACACAGGCATACTCTCTCTCTCTATCTCAAGGTAGTGCATGTGAAGGACTCTCTCTCTCTCTCACTTCTTCTAAATTTTCCTCTAAAGCGGTGATTCTAAGAACTAACGCTTTGTTACGCTTTTGGTTTTAAATGACTCATTATATAACTCAGCGTTGGCGCATTGAAGATTACTCTCGCTATCACTTGCATCATCCTCCACCTCACTCACATCGTTCTCACTGTCGAGGTGTCCCTGTGAACTAGCATGCTCATCGTTGTGAGGAGCACTAGAGGTACTCACATGACTAGCCATGAATGCGACGAAGTTACATTCATGCGGTGACTTATCTCCAGAGTCCACCGACTCAACCTTACTGCCATCACTAAGGGTAGCATTAAGGACAACTTTGCCCTTTTCTTTTGCAAGTCTGTTCAGCCTAGTAGTACACTCAAAAGCTCTATGACCCTTACCGTCTCACTCATAACATCTGTCACCGTCTTTCTTAGGCGGGTCTTTAAAATCTTTTTCATTTTTCTTATTTTTCTCAAAATTCTTTTTATCTTTGAAATTTCCATTTTTCTTGAATTTGAGAATTTTCTTGAAATTTTTAGCAAATAGTGCCAAATCATCTAAATCAAAGTCACACTCGGAATCAGACGTTTCTACCTCCCTTTTTCTAGATGACTCAAATCTCTTTCTTGCTGACCCCTCACTCTTCCTATCCTGGGCATTAAGTGTAATTCCCTTATCTTTAGGCTTGATAGATTTAGGAAATATCAATATCATACAATTGTAAGTCTCCTACAAGTTCCTCCAATTTAAGCATGTTTAAATTACCCATAGAATTTAGCACAATGACTTTAGGGATAAAACGCTTAGGCAGTGATCTTAGAAACTTTTTAACAACTCTAGCATTAGGAATGTGTTCACCAAGATTAAAGCTAGTGTTTGCAATATCAGATAACCTAGCATAAAATTCATCAAAACATCCAGTCTCAAGCATGGCGATGGTTTCGAATTGAGTTGTTAAATTTTGCAGTTTAAACTCTTTCACATCATTAGTTCCTTCATGGGTAAGTTGTAAAACATCCCATGCTTCTTTTGACGTGGTACACGTCATTATTTGTCGAAACTCGTCAGGTGTGACGGATCCAGAAATAGCACTTAAACCCTTAGAGTTAAAAAATGACCATTTAAATTCTTCTTCAGTCCATGCAGACACAGATTTTAAATTAGTCACGTTATCAACAGTGATGGAGGGAGGTGTCCACTCTCTTTCAACCAAAATCCAAACTCGTTCATCAATGGCTTTTAAAGAAGATTTCATGCGGACTTTCCAGTAAGCATAATTTGTCCCGTCAAAAACTTGCATTTTATTATATAATTTCTCCATATTGAACATGCCCTTTTTCAAAAATTAATTTTTCAGAAAATTGATATCTTAGAAAAATTTTGCGAAAAATTACATGGTATAATTGTGTAATTGGATTTGATACCAATTTGATGACGTGAGAAGTCAAATTTTATAAAAAAATAAATCCTTGAAAAATCAGGATCACGCAATAAATTAGCATAACCTGCTCTGATACCAATTTGAAGAGTGTACCTTTGTTCAAAAAAAGAAATTATTTAATTAAACTGAGTTTTTCAATTAAATCCTAAAACATGCATCTAGGTTTGATTGAAATCAATATGATCATGCAAGAACAGTCAATCACAAATAAAACACACAAATGAGGAAAAATCCCCCAAAAGGGGCAAAACCTTTTTATTTTCACTATAATTTGTAAGAAACGGTTACACGGATTACAATGAAAATAAGAGTGACATACGAAATACCCTCAGGTTTCAGTTCTGATGTCATCGTCTGGAATCTCCCGTAAGAACTCCAGGTTGGCAGCAATGAACCAGAAAACGGCTTCTCCACAAGTTACTCGAGATGAGTAAAAACAATCCTTTTGAAGGTTTTACTATACACATACATAGATGGGAGTATTTATGTGAATAAAGAAGGGATGAAACCTTAAAAGATGAAGTCTGTTTTCTGGGCTATTAATCACAGAAATCGTGTGTGAAAAAGACTTGGAAAATATGTAGAAAGTGACCAGATATTTATACGAAAATCGAGGCGACGACGTCGCTCGAACTAGATAGGCATCTCGCTCGAACGAAGGACACGTGTCATTTGAACGACATCGCGGGAGATGCTTATCTCGCTTGAACGACAGTGTGAACTCGTTTGAACGAGCTCGTCAACCGTGGCAGTCCGCGTCTACACTAAGAAAAAATTATGCTTTTGATAAAAAAAAATAAACTTCAAAAAAATATTTTATGAAAAATTCCCAAATATTTATGCAAATATAAACAACTCCAATAAATCATTTTACCAATAATGCGAAGTGGAGTAGTGGGAATGAGTTGATCAGCACGTCGCATGTAGCATGATGCACGTGTGAAGATGGTGGATGCATGAATTCGGATCAAGGCCATCTTGGATGATCATGTTGACGTGCCGAATGTAGCGGTATCAGACATACAAACTGTGATCTAGGGAAAGTAGAAAATTCCTAGATTCTACCCCGTACATTTATAAAAATATGTCCTTACAAAAATGGCTTGATTTACCTCACTTTTATTGTATCCCCGATATGGACTGCCACGAGTACAGGGTGGGATCCTATTTCGTGACCACCTTCTTATTTCCTCTTCCTTCTCCACTGTCTCTGTTTCTCATAAGTATGAACTCAGGTCTTTTGAGTATCCAAGAGTGATGGCTAGGTTAAGAAACAATGAGACTTAGGTGCATATATATTAGCTACAGTAGGGACTCTGAGGAGGGATAAGGATGTGGCTCTTAATGGGCCTGAGAAAACCTAATCCTTCCCGGATCCTAATCTTAGTCCCTTAATTATATTTAATACCACTAAATAATTGTAATTGCAACTCCACTCTTTAACTAAAAATTATATTTCGAGCTCCTCATTATTAATTACTTAATTCTACCCACGTTAAGGTTACAAATACTCATTAATAAAATAAATTACTGATAATTATTTGATTAACTTCTTTAAGTCCTTGAGAGGTATAACTTAACTTATTTCTAGTGTCGGATTAATATAATCCACCTGCAGGGTTTGACACATACAAAATTTATAAGTATCTTAAGGTGGTATCACCAGTGTCTGTACCGAGACGTGGATTCCATCCGTAAAAGACTTTCACCATACATTAATCACAATTACCCAATTTATCAAGATTATTTAATCCAATAATGAATCTCACCCGATAAGTCAAAGTAATAAATAACTAGTGCTTGTGTCCATTAATCATATCCGGATTGAGAGCCTTAAGTAAAACTAATAATCACGAGGTGTACATTGTCTTATAAAATCAATATAAAAATAATGACCTCAAATTGATCTTGTTCAGTACACACAAAGTGTACTAGCACAATAAGTTGAAACTATACAATTTTTTGTAATCAAGATAGACCTACTAAAATATTATGCTACAGTCCTATTGACGATGTGCCCAATTCCATCTAAGACTGTGAATGATAAACCTTATATTTCATAAAAACTGGTGATCTGATCTTTTGTGTGTTAGTTGTACTCTACACACCAGAATACCTTTTGGGCAGAATAAAAGACATCAGCAATACATAAAATACTGCAAACATTATGTCCATACATGATTCTCATTAAAATAGGAGTAACTGATTTTATTATAATAATAAATCCATAACTAAAATTATTACATAAAGCATGGTTTTAGTCTACTTCTCTAACATACTGAAAGGATTGCTTCAGCACCAAAGACTAATGAAAAAGGAGTGTATCCAGTGGGTTTCCTCTTAGTCATTTTGTAGGCCCACAACTTTAAGTATCTTGTCATCCCAAGTTCCTAGGAAGTTTTCTAACATTTTTGCCAAAATATTTACAAAGGTATTATTAGTATCTTTTACTTGCCCATTGCATTTGGGATATGCCATTCGTTGATTTATGATGGATGATCGAATACTAATTTTTGAGAAACCTTACATCACTATTTATAAAGGGAGTGCCGTTATTTGAGATAAAGACATTCGGGATGCCAAAATGACAGATAATATACTCCTTCATAAATCGAGAAACTACCCTAGTTGTGGCTTTCTTTAATGGTATGGCTTCTACCTACTTGGTATAGCATTCAGTGGCGATGAGTATCCAAATATTTCCTCTTGAGGACGGATTTATTGCTCATATCAGGTCGAAGACCCATATGTGGAATGGAAAGGGGGTAGAAAGAGAATGTATGTCCATATAAGGAGCATGAATTATATTCCCATGGAGCTGGCATGCCTTGCATTTATGAATAAACTCCCCAGTATCCTTTTACAGCGTAGGCCCAAAATACCCCAAAGTCAAAAGCTGATCATAAAGTTTGGCTCCCCCAATGTAACCTAGCTCGTGTGCCTATTTTAGCACCTATTTTGCTTCTTCTGTCCTAATGCACCTCAGAGGCCTATCGTGATACCATCTTTGATACAATTTTCCTTTTTGGATGTAGTACTTGGATACTCATCGTTTTAGCCTTTTAGCATCATCTTTATCTGCCGCCATCACTCCATCTATCAACATGTCAATATATGGTTGCCTCTAGTTAGGTGGTTGATCAATGAAGTTACATTCAGCAGCTGATAAAATAACTTACATTTCCCACAGTCTCTCTATAGCATCGCAACATCTTATCTCATCGAAGGCCAAAAGTAACCTGCTCGCTGGACCTTTTGATACAAAGGTATTTCTGTGGTCTCGTAACTGTCTTCATGAACTTCTTTTAATATTCTTTCAGCGTCTCCTGGGTCCACACATCTGGATAACCAACGACCTTTATTCTTGTAATACAAGTTGCCCCTGATAAGGAAATACTACGTAAGGTTATCCAAACCTAGCGATTCTTCCCTTGTTTCAAACATCTTCCTTATCTTGTCTCTCAAGTCATTACTGTCATCGGTGGATATCATTTTGAGTATAGTCGAGGGAGTTATCCTCTTAGTAATTCAAACCACCGTTGACTTTCCATCAAAATCTATCTCCTAAGAAATTATGGCGTAAGCGTCAGAATGTCTGTTCATCGTTCTGGGGTGCCTTTTGATCTTTACTTCGTGGAATTGTTCGAAAAACCTGTGTATGATCATTTGGTAAGGTGACAAGCTCATGTGCTTCAAAGTAAACTTGCCATTTACCTGTTTAACCACTAAGTTTGAGTCTTCTTTAATTATGAGCACCTTAATGCCCCTTCGAAAGTCCTCCAAAAACCCTAGAACAAGTACATCATATTAAGTTGCATTGTTCGAACAACTTCAATTGACGCGACCACAAATGTGTCTAGTGTGCGTGTTATTTAGGCTCAAGTGCAAGCCTGTCGCTCAAGTAATAATCCGATAAGTCGGGTATCGATCCTTAGGGAAACAGGACGAACGAGTCGTAACGACGTTGGAGAGACGAAAGTAACCTAACTTAAACTCTAAAAAGAACGAAAAAGGTTATTGGGATTGTGAAACAACTACATCTAGATGCAATTTTGAAAATGATTAGTTAATGAAATCAGGAATAAATGAAATGCAATTACTCTAAATTAACTAAAAGACTGATGATGATGAACTAAACTTTAACTATAAGATGAGAAAGATAGGTATGGTTACAATCACCCACACCCTAGTAATTCACTTCGTTGGATACTAGATTTAGAATTAAAGCATTAAATGAATCCGGTTTTTATTGCTCATAAATATTACATATATGAGGCATCGTAGCCCGCACAATATGTAAGCAAAGGTTGGATTAAATTTCGGTCTTTATTTCTCCTAAGTATTACACATATGAGAGATCATAGTCCGCACAGTATGTAAGAAAAGGTTGAATTAAAGTAGTATCGTATTAACTATGATACAATTCATCTAAAATTTAATTCCAACTTCTATTTCCACTATCATGAATTACATCGGGTGGGGTTCATGCACCCCAACCCTTGAAAACTTAGCCAGACATATTAAAACTAGAAGAAAACACATTTTGAATGAAAGAAAACATTTTTACTAACGAAAGTAGAAGAAGAATGAAAATACTCACTAAAGAAATAACTACTGCAATAATGAAAGCAACAATTAGAATGATATTACTTGAATTGCAAACTGGAATCAAAACTAGGGTTCTTTGTTATTGTCTTCTCTAAACTAATCACAATACTTATCTAATGAATTTGAAGCCTCCTCAATGTCTGGGAGGTGTTTAAAATATATTCTCTACGAATTTCTAAGAGTTTCAACCCTGAAAGACTCTAATTTTCAAGTAGATAAGTACGAATTTCCGGTACCCCAATCGATTCTGTTAAGAGGGTTCGGTTCGATTCCCTCTTTGACAAAAGTTTTTCATTGAACCGGTTCGGTTCATTTATTTCCTCTTCGATTTGGTTCCATATTTTCATGTTTCACACAAATTTCTTCTAGTATAGGATCGGGTCGTTTTTCTTCCTATCCGGTTCGGTTCCATCTTTTCAAGAACTTTTCCTCCTTGTACTTTTGAAGATTTGTAACTTTTGTTCTGGAGCTTGAATTAGAAGGCCGATTCTTCCTAAGCACTTGTAAGCACGATGTCTTCGACTTTCCTTCTTATTCTTTTCTTCCTTGTGCACTAAATACCTACAAAATAGATAGGAGATACACGAAACTCGGCGTACTAATTAGAAACTGTCAATATCAATGATATGAGATAAATCCACTCGAATTGTACTTTGCGGAGCGATAAAAGCCTCTAAATTAAGGGGATAAATGGGAATAATTTATCCCTAATCAAACCCACTAACTTAGAACTTTGATCGTCCCGAGCAATGTAAAAGAATCAAAACATGGTCCAACTCTAAAAAGGGATAGAATACCTCTTTCACGGGCGAACGATTGCATTTAGCGTATGCAACAAGCCTTTAAACCCGTAGGTTACCCTAGTAGGACGAGTAGTGTCTCTTGAGGGTTTGTAGTGAATATACCGACAAAATTCGACTCAAAGAAAACTCAAAATACACAAAAATTATATGACTCAAACTTTTTCAGAAAATAGTCATCAACAATTCATGTTCAAGAGTCTCAAATCATAGTGCGTGTGTATGAAGCCAAAAATTTAACCGCGGACTTCCACCGATTGATCATTACGTTACTTATTCGAAAATTCATTTTGATTTCAAAATCTCACGGGATGAACTCACAAACGAATCACTCGGAAGGGTGGCTATATTCTCTCGGTATGTGTGATTTATAAGAGTAACTGTATTGGAATCAAGTTCACGCACACAAATAGAAAGAAAAAAATTTATGGTAAATGGATCTCATCATCTGGTTATGGTTATAAGAAAATGGGAACATTGCCTCTAATTCATACCTATAGTCTCTTTTGTTATCTTTTCGTGTTTTAGCCCTCCACGCGGTAACCAATTTCGTAATTTTGGACTCGGTTAGGACTTTTTCGGGTTAAATGTGTATTGGGTGAAATGGGAATGGTAAGAAAATCTGGAATTGGAAAATTTTCTCATGATGTCCATTTGTGCTTTTCTGGGCTTTTTCTAATTTTCTCTTTTGATTTTTTTTCTATTTTTTTTCTTCTATTTTTCACTCTTGCTTTTCTTGCTATTTTTGTTGAGCATATCTATTCTTTTCTTGCCCCTTTTCTATGCACTTTCCGGACTAAATTTCTAGGATTATAAATTTTCACAATTCCGGGCCAATTGGGGATTTCCGGGTTATCAAACGAAAGGGAAAAATTTCTTTGGCTCAATTTGGGTTTACAATAAGGGATAATTTTTCGCTACTTTTTCTGGCCAATATTTTTGGGTGTTAAATGAGGGCCTACTTCATTGTCCTAAATACTAATTGCATTACCATACGCGTCTTGAGATTACTTTAGTTTAGAGATCTATTTAGCACGTTTTTCAAGGCAATATCACACACAATTTCCATAACCGTTCAAATTGAAGGAATTGAGATCCTCGACTACTTATTAGATCGCTGAAAGGAGCTTTGAGTTAACAATTAACTCAGATTGATTTATAAACTCACAATAAGGAAAGGTTCGAATCTTACCGGGTTGTTAATGTCCACATTTATTCGTTAAGTCGTCTACGTTCGCTCAATTTTCATCTTTGGTAAATTTCGGCTTTGTGTATTATGTTTTTACAATTTGAGACTTTAAACCGACTTTAATTGATATTTTTGAAAAATTTGAATTCCAATTTTTATTTATTTTGAAGAAAAATATTTTTGGATTTTTCAAAATTATCAATTTTTTTGAATTTTCAAGGCATTTTTGAATATTTGTGAAGTTTTAGAAAGACGCACTTATGACCCCCCCTAACTTAGAATTTTGCATTGTCCTCAAGAAAAAAGGACAAAAATGTAACTCAAAGCGAATTGAAAGTGTGAGAAAATAAAATGAACAAATAAAACAGAAATGCATATTTTTTTATAGATAAATAGCACCTGTGTTACAAGGGAGGGGGGAGAAATGCACAACCAACATTTTTAAACAACCACCAACAACACAACTAACAAAAACTAATAGTAACAGCAGAAATAGGCTTCTCTGGGGAGGTGGATTGGAGGGTCTGAGTGCGCTGGGATTATATGGATCATAGAAGCAAGTTGGAGGGGCTCCACCGAAGTTGAGCTCATATAAGTGGGTTTGGAGACGATGCATCATGCTCGTGTCGCTTCGGTAGGCCTCTTGATCCCATTGATATTGTGTGAAATAAATGTCAAACCAGGTCTCCACCGCCGAAAGGCGCCTATCAAAATCTGCACTCGGGGGCTCAAAATCGGAGTCATCGTCTTCGTCGTACTCTTCTTCATCGGCCTTACCCACCATGACATCCTCGGCCTCGTGCTCTTCGACATTGATCTCCTCCTCATCATCTACATCAACCACCTCCCGGGCGGCTCGAAGGGCTGCCCTTTGCTGGGTGCTCCACGTGCGTGATACTTTCCCAATGGGCTTCGGGAGGCGTGGAAAGACTCGAGGTGGCTAGATACCGGAATCGGCAAGAAGTGAGGTTATGAGACGGGCATATGGGAGGGGCACCGTACCTTTTTTCTCCAAGGCCGCATAAAAAATATTGGTGTAAAGCATGCGGGAAAGATTGATAGTGAGATTGGGATAAAAAAGGTGGTAGATGAGGGTGGCTAGGTGAGGGCACATCGCCGAGTCGTTTGTGGTTTGAAGCAAGTTGGCGCAAACAATATGAAATGCAATGCGTGCTTTGTAATTGAGGCATCCCACGGGGAAGGTGCCCCTTTCCCAAATCTCGTTGGGTGCGAGATGGTCGATGCATTGCTGTTTCAGGATGGTGGGGGCATTAATTGGGTAGTCAAAGTCGTCCGGGTTTGCGACTCTCTTGGAAGAAAGTTTGCGGGACAGAATAGCTAAGGAGAAAGGGATGGGGCAGTCGTCGACAAAAGCTTGGCCCTCAAACTCGCCCGTGCGGACAAGAGACCCATAGAAAGATCGGACCTCGTCGGCCTATACGGCATTGTGTGGTTCGGCGAGATATTGCGTCCACTCCTTATGACTGAAAAGAGTGGTGACTGAGCGGGGCAGCTCGTCCCAGTTAATGACGCGTTCGATGTGAAGTTGGCAGGAGAGGCTAAATTTTTTTTCAAACCACATGCGCTCCATGTGAGAGCAGTATTCGCCGTTACCATTCGGAAGGACCTCGGTAGACATGTATTTTTGGGGAAGAGAGGGATTTGCCATGGAAATATCTAGGAAGTTTTGAGATGGGAGAGATAGGTTTAGAGAGAGATATGTGATGGAGATGTGGATGAATGGTAAGGGGAGAGGTGTAATTTATAGGTGGTGGGGAGGATTTGCGGGGAAGAATTTGGAGGGAAAGAAGGGAAAAATGTTTGGAGGGAAGGAGGGGTGTGAAAGGAGGGAAATGGAGGGATTGGGGAAGGGGGAGGTATCTCGGGAAGAGGCAAGACAGCAGAATCGGAACCGATTCGATTCAGGGGAGAACCGATCCGGTTCTATTTTTTTTTTAATTTTTCGATCTATCATAACCGAATCGATCCGGTTAAGGGGATTTGGTTCGGTTTGCCTTAGGCAGAAATCTCTCTTCTCTCAGAATGATGAAAATGGAATCTCTCACCCTCGAATTCCCAGAGACTCTCTTACTTATTCTCACAAATGGAATTCTTTGACTCCCTCACAAAGTGCGTGTGGGTGTGCCTAATCCTAACCCTCAACTTTCGTAACCTACCTACGGACTCTAACTACTCTACATACGCACAGCTACTATACACAAGAATTCACCTCATACGCATCGGGGGTGACACGACCTCTCAGTTCAAGCTCACTCGACCCCATAAACGAGGTCCGACAACTAAATGGTGTCGATCTCTTCTACGCACGCCTCAATATATAGCTTTAAGCGCTGTCCATTGACTTTGAACACGTTCCCTCCTTTAGGATCTTCCAATTCTACAACTCCGTGGGAGAATACGCTCCTCACAATGAATGGACCGGCCCATCGGGACTGCAATTTACCCGAAAATAGATGAAGCCGAGAGTTCTATAGGAGTACCTTTTATCCCAGTTGAAACTCTTTTCGTCAGATAATCTTATCATGTGCTAGTTTCATCCGGACTTTTACAATCTTGGCATTCTCATACGCATCATTACGTATCTCCTCTAACTCATTTAGTTGAAGCTTGCGAGCTTCACCGACTTTGTCCATATCATAATTTAATCTCTTAATGGCCCAATACACTTTGTGCTCCAACTCAACTGGAAGATGACAAGGTTTTTCATACACAAGGCGAAATGGGGACATTCCGAGTGGGTTTTTGTATGCGGTACGGTAGACCCATAGCGAATCGTTCAATCAAAGGGATCAATATTTCCAGTCGGGATTGACGGTCTTCTCAAGTATGTGCTTGATTTCATGATTTGTCAATTCTGCCTATCCATTCGTTTGTGGGTGATATGTCGTTCCCACATTGTGAATGACACCATATTTTTTCATGAGTTTTTTAAGTGTCTTGTTGCAAAAGTGTTTGCCGTTATCACTGATTATCGCTTTAGGTGCATCGAAGCGAGAAAGTATGTGTTCGTGCATGAACTTTATCATCACTTTATTATCATTAGTCTTGGTAACTACAACTTCCACCCATTTAGAAACATAATCTACCGCGACTAGGATGTATAGGTATCCAAAGGACGGGGGGAAAGGGCCCATGAAGTCAATACTCCAGCAATCAAAAATATCAATTATGAGAATCGAAGTTAATGACATCATGTCTCGTTGGGTAATTTCTCCCATTCGTTGACACTTGTCGTAAAATTTGCAACAATTGTTAACATCCCGAAACATTATGGGCCAAACAAACCGCATTGGAGAATTTTAGCGGTTGTCTTCTTCACGGAGAAGTGGCCTCCACATGCTTCCGAATGACAAAATTGGATGACTTTTGGAATTTCGTCATTCGGTACACATCGTCAGATGATTTGATCGACACAATATTTAAAGATGAATGGATCATCATAGAAAAACATGCGCGACCATGTGATGAACCTCTTTTTATCTCGCGGTGTCCAATCGGGAGGGGCGGCTCCCGTGATAAGATAGTTCATTATATCCGCAAACTAGGGCAAAGAAGAGGTGGAAACTAGTTGCTCATCTGGAAAATACTCGTCTATGGGTGTCGGATCACTAGGTACGTTGGACGAAAGCCGTGATAAGTGATCGGCAATGACGTTTTATACTCCTTTTTTGTCTTTATTGGAGAAATTAAACTCTTGTAGAGGCGCAGCTTTGCGTATTTCTTCGCAAGTAAATATTTAAAGCCGCGTGGTCAGTGAAACATGTGATGGGAGAACCGATAAGATATGACCGAAACTTGTCAGGCGCGAATACTACCGCTAGCAACTCCTTCTCCGTGGTGGAGTAATTGAGTTGTGGTCCGATAAGGGTCCGACTAGCGTAGTAGATGACATGAGCCTTATTATCTTTTCTTTGGCCCAAAACAGCCCCTATCGCATAATCTCTAGCATCACACATAAGATCGAATGGTAAGGACCAATCCGAAGCTTGCATGATGGGAGCGGACACAAGCATTCTTTTCAATTTTTTAAAAGCGCTTTGGCATGCTTCCATCCACTCAAATGGGGTGTCCTTCATAAGAAGATTTCTTAAGGGTCTAGTAATGGCGCTAAAGTCCTTAATGAACCTTCGATAAAACCCCGCATGGACCAAGAAGGAGCGCACATCTTTGACATCTATTTTTACTCGATCAACTTCGATCCCTTTAGATGACACGATGTGGCCAAGAACTATACCCCCCGTTACCATGAAATGGCTTTTTTCCCAATTCAGCACTAGGTTCTTTTCCACACATTGGGCTAGTACTTTCTCAAGATTGACTAAACATAGGTCGAAAGAGGTGCCAAAAACACTAAAGTCATCCATAAACACCTCTATCCCTCTCTCAACCATGTCACTGAATAATCTCAACATGTACCTTTGAAAGGTCGCCGGTGCATTACACAAGCCAAATGGCATATGTTTGTAGGCAAACGTTCCAAAGGGGAAAGTGAAGGTTGTTTCTCTTGATCAAGTATATCCACCTCAATTTGGTTATATCCAGAATAACCATCCAGGAATCAATAATAAGGGCAGCCCGCTACTCTTTCAAGCATTTGATCGATAAATGGCAAGGGAAAATGATCTTTCCTAGTTCCCGTATTGAGTTTTTGGTAATCAATGCAAACGCGCCACCCGGTGGTGGTACGTTGGGGAACTAACTCTCCCTTGGCATTTTCAATCACAGTCATGCCCGTCTTCTTCAGGATGAATTGAATGGGGCTCACCCACTTGCTATTCGAGATTGGGTAGATAATCCCAGCATTCAATAACTTTATAATTTCAGGTCTCACCACATCTTTCATTGTGGGGTTTAGCCGTCTTTGCATTTCTCTCGAGGGCTTAACATCATCTTCGAAGTGAATCTTATGGGCGCAAATTAGAGGGCTTATCCCCTTTAAATCATCTATACACCAACCAAAATCGCCTTCGTGCTTCCTCAAAATATCTAATAGTTTACCCTCCTACTCTTCATCTAAGCTAGAGGAGATAATGACAGGAAATGTCTCACTTTTACCTAGGAAAGAATATTTAACATTGGAGGGTAGTTTCTTCAACTCGAGAGTCGGGAATGTGTCGCTAGAGGGTACCATGCGTGCTTCCCTTGGCGGTAACTCTTCGAATCGAGAAACCCAATTAGCATCTCTCACATCCTCGTCTGACACTCTCTCATTGAGTAAGCCTCTCAACTCCTCTATCTCCCTCTCAAGCTCAATGTAGGCTCCCTCACTCTCATGACTAGAAGGTAGGCAAGCTTCTAAGGCATCTCTATAGTAATTTTCCTCAAAGTGAAGATCATCTTCTTCCCTTGCTTGTTGGGCTATGTTAAAGATGTTTGTTTCTAAAGTCATATTCCCAAAAGTGAGTTGCATCTGCCCATTTCTAGTATTAATCAATGCGTTAGCTGTAGCTAAGAATGGGCATCCAAGGATGATGGGAACATGATTTTTTTAGGCAAAGGAGGGATCCGTGTCCCAAATGACAAAATCTACCGAGAAGTACAAAGTGTCCACTTGGACCATGACGTCCTCAACTATACCCCTTGGTATCTTCA
The DNA here is from genome assembly GCA_949130495.1 of Sambucus nigra. Classification (NCBI taxonomy): domain Eukaryota; kingdom Viridiplantae; phylum Streptophyta; class Magnoliopsida; order Dipsacales; family Adoxaceae; genus Sambucus; species Sambucus nigra. The sequence continues at coordinate 298,157,856 of OX422207.1, read as the reverse complement.
CGGTTCGATCCGCTAACTGGAGAGTGATCCTTGTGGGCTTGAGATCACCTAGATCAAGTTTACTATATATCTATTAGGGGAGGATGTTAACACTTGCCCCCAAATCAAGTAAGGTTTTTTTGAATTTGTTCTCTCCAATGGTGCAGGAAATAGTGGGGGCACCGGGATCTTTATATTTGAGTGGGAGATCATTAAGAAGGACTGACCTCGCATTTTATGCTAGAAACACGTTCTTCTTTACCTTCATCCTCCTCTTGACTGTCAATAAGTCTTTTATAATTTTTTCATAGGATGGAATTTGCCTTATTGCATTGAGTAAAGGTAAGTTCAACTTTACGTTCTTAACCACTTCTAGCACTTCTTCACTTATGGTCCCTTTATGGGCAGGAACCAATCTTTGAGGAAATGGCACAGCGGAGGGTGGTTTCACTTCTACCTCGGGCTCACTAGTATTTTCCTTTTCACTCTCGTTCAGGGAGATATCTTTGGACTCTTTCGTGTCGGGTGAATTCTCCTTGTCTTTTGAAAGGCGTGTGGGAGAGGTGATAAATCAATAACTTTCCCACTACGAAGAGTGGTTATCACTTGGCAGTGCTCCTACTGTTTAGTAGAGGTGGAGCTAACACTAAGTTGAACTTTAGGAGGTCCTTGGACTTGGGCAGGAAACTTGCCCTTCTCTTGAATGCTCAATGCGAATTGCATCTTAGAGATATTTGCATTTATTTTGGCGAACAAGCGTTTATATCGAGCATTATTTGCACCTTGAGAATTTACGAATTGCTTCATTCTATCCTCGAGGCTCCTCTGCGGTGGATCTACATATGGGATTGGAGGTGGTGGCGCTTGTGGGTATTGAGGAGGTGGTGGAGGTGGGACAACCTGTGAATGTGGGTTCATCGTAACTTGTGGTTGTCCACAGTTAAAATCAGGATGGTTCCTCCACGAAGGGTTATAAGAATTCCCATGCAGGGCGTTAAAATTACCTTTGAATCCTCCTATAGCATCCACCTGCTCAGTGTGCATGGCCTTGTTGGCAGAAATCGTCGGGCATGCCTTTATGGAGTGTCCCGCCTCAGAGATAGCACACACTTTTTGTTTCGAACCATGGCTAGATCCGGAGATATTCCTCAACCGACCATCAAACCACTCATTCATATCTCTCTAAAACTGATCGAATCGACGGTCTTTAATGTATTGATATCCAAATGGTATAGACCGAATGCAGTTTGATTGAGAGATGGTTGTCTAGGTCGAGTTTCGTTAGGATCAGATGTATCCCATGCTTGAGTAGTCTCTGCGACATACTTAAGATGGGCCTCAGCATCGCATGAGTTTAAATCCAAAAAAGGTCTTTCACACATTATTTGCACAAGTTGTTTGGAAGCTAATGTCAACCCATTATGGAATAAATATATCACTAGATGTTTGTCAAAACCATGATGGGGGCATGCGCTTACTAACTCTTGGAACCGTTCCCAACATTTGTTAAAAGACTCATTATCGTGTTGTCAAAAATCTTAGATTTGAGTCTTGGCAGATCTGGTCTTGTGATGCAGATAGAATTTTGAGATAAACTTAGACTGCATATCTCTCTAGGGAGTGACGGAGTTCGGGGGTAGAGACCATAGCCAGGTCTTGGCTTTATCCTTTAAGGAAAAAGGAAAAAGCTTTAGGCGAATGACATCTTGCGTGCAAGTTTGATCACCAAATGTGTCACATGCCTCTTCGAACTCACGAATATGAAGGTATGGTTTCTTTGAATCCATGCCATGAAACATAGGGAGAATCTGTATCATCCCATTGTGAAAGTGGAATTGATCGGCAGTATATGGAAGTAAAATACAACCAGGGGTGACAGTCCGTTCAGGAAAGAGTAAGTCTTTCATTGGACAATAGGGGAGATCTCCCTGTCCAGTACCGAAACTCGCTACGTCAGACATTTCTCTCGCACTCTCTTCAAATGACTCTGTGTACTCACTCGGTGTCCTAGATGTGTGACTCGAAGCTTGACTCAAGATGTAGTTGCTGATAGAATCCTCGGGAGTAGGAATTGGAAACCAAAATTATGGACCGCGAGGTGTGTGGGGGATTTCGAAGTTATACTCAACTATCGGATTTTTGCGAATTCTGGTTGGAGTATTGTGAGGATTCTGAGCATGTTCAGGATTTTGCATTAAAGGCTTTTGAGAGATGATGATTTTTTTTAATATATATTTTCTTTTCAGATTTTTTTTGGTCAAAGTTTTAGATTGACTTGATCTAACCTAAGTCTACCTAATTCTCCGGTAACGGTGCCAAAAACTTGACGCGATCATAAATGTGTCTAGTGTGCATGCTATTTAGGCTCAAGTGCAAGCCTGTCGCTCAAGTAATAATCTGATAAGTCGGGTATCGATCCTCAGGGAAATAGGACGAACGAGGTCACAACGACGTTGGAGAGATGAAAGTAACCTAACCTTGACTCTAAAAAGAACGAAAAGGTGATTGGGATTGTGAAACAACTACAGCTAGATGCAATTTTGAAAATGATTAATTAATGAAATCAAGAATAAATGAAATGAAATTACTCTAAATTAACTAAAAGACTGATGATGATTTAACTAAGATTTAACTATAATATGAGAAATATAGGTTGGGTTACAATCCCCCACACCCTAGCAATTAACTTCGTTGGATACTAGATTTAGAATTAAAGCTTTAAATGAATTCGATTTTTTAATGCTCCTAAGTATTACATATATGAGGGATCATAGCGCGCACCGTATGTAAACAAAGGTTGGATTAAAATTCGGTCTTTATTTCTCCTAAGTATTACACATGTGAGGGACCGTATCCCGCACAGTATGTAAGAAAAAGTTGAAATAAAGTAGTATCGTATTAACTACGATACAATTGATCTAAAATTTTAATTCCAACTTCTATCTCCACTATCATGAATTACACCAGGTGGGGTTCATGCACCCCAACCCTTGAAAACTTAGTCAAACATATTAAAACTAGAAGAAAACACGTTTTGAATGAAAGAAAACATTTTTACTAATGAAAGCAGAAGAAGAATGAAGATACTCACTAAAGAAATAACTACTGCAATAATGAAAGCAACAATTAGAATGATATTACTTGAATTGCAAACTAGAATAAAAACTAGGGTTCTTTGTTGTTTTCTTCTCTAAACTAATTATAATACTTCTCTAACGAGTTTGAAGCCTCCTCAATGTCTGGGAGGTGTTTAAAATATATACTCTACGAATTTCTAAGAGTTTCAACCATGCAAGACTCTAATGTTTCAACTGGATAAGTTCAAATTTCTAGTACCCGAACTGATCCTGTTAAGAGGGTTCGGTTCGATTCCATCTTTGATAGAAGTTTTTTCTTGAACCGGATCAGTTCGTTTATTTCCTCTTCGGTTTGGTTCCATCTCTTCATGTTTCACAGGAATTTCTTCTAGTATAGGATCGGTTCGTTTTCCTTCCTCTCCGGTTCGGTTCCATCTTTTTAGGAACTTTTCCTCCTTGTACTTTTGAAGATTTGTAACTTTTGGTCCGGAGCTTGGATTAGAAGGCCGATTCTTCCTAATCACTTGTAGGCACGATGTCTTTGACTTTCCTTCTTATTGTTTTCTTCCATGTGCACTGAATACCTGTAAAATAGATAGGAGATACACGAAACTCGACGTACTAATTAGAAATTGTCAATATCAATGATATGAGATAAATCCACTCGAATTGCGCTCTGCGAAGAGATAAAAGACTCTAAATTAAGGGGATAAATGGGAAGAATTTATGCCCAATCAACAATCCATCTTGAAAGATTATCGAAATCATTCTCAGTTTCTTCTCAAAATCACACCTAATCCCCATTTTTCCTGTAGCTGAGGAGCCATCAAACTCTATGCTCCATTCATCTAAGCTGGATACTAGAAAATTGGCCTAAAGATCATCGTTGGGGAGCTCTTCAATAGGTGGCTCGAACGTCCTAAAAGGGAAAATGGCCAAGAGGTTTGCATTGGCTTGGCTCCTGATGGCTCGAGGGGCTATACACTTAAGGTTGTATTCCAAAAGTATCAGGAACCATCTAATTGCCCTGCCTATTAGTATAGTTTTAGTAAACAAAAACTTTATAGGATCATATCTAGTTATAATATGGATTATGAAGGACAACATATAATTGTGACACCCCGCCTAATTAATTATCGGGTGATCAGTCCTTAATTAATTAATTTCAGAATATCAAGTGGGTTCAGATAATGCATCACTGCTGAAAACTCAAATTTTAATTTAATAAAAACTAACCACCTAATATTTAAAAAGGTTGGTGTCAAAATTTTATCTTGTTATTAACCATCATCATTAAAGGGTAATATCTGATCATCACCATACATCACAATAGTATAAGGTAAGAACTAACTGAATTTAAATAAAGAACTGGAATAAACACATCCAGTTAAAATCCCATACAATAATCCAATAACATGAAATCAAAGTGTAATAATGAAATAAACAAATCTAAATCTCTGGATGTGAAATAGGAGGGACAACATGTCCAACTGAAATAAATGACTGATATATAAGGAGAAATAGACTCAGAAGTGTATACTAGCAATATTCTGTAGCTTCCACAGCATCCACAACTCGGAAAATCAATGGAATCTCCTAATCTGGTGTCCCTGTGGCCGAGCACCTAAAATAATAGAACAAGAAAAGACATTTACAGAAAAATAGGTCAGAGCCCGAGTAGAAAATAATTTAAATATAGCAAGTGCTTAAATTGATTTAATTATCACATATATTATCCATGTTAACTTAGCGTACTCACTTGAGAAGCTCACCTCTCATCTAATGTGCGCACATAGCGAGTCTAACTACCCATACTAGTCTCGTCATCCATGCATAATAATTTAGAAACGGGGTGGAATACTCGAATACAGAATTGCTGCATAACTTTGGAAGAAAAGAATACACGATCAATTAACAAGGCAATGTAAACTAATATAACAATCAAAACTCATTCAAAGAAAATTTAATCAAATCTATTGATAAAAAGAATAGACAAGTCTAATATTTGCATCATGGATAAGATATTAGTATTGTAAGAATTTCTTTGTTGTTTCAGTTATATACAAATTAAATATTATCTAAATGCAAAAGATTTGTCAGAATTGATCCAAAATGATGCTAAAGTTAATATTTTCCACAAGGGAGGCGTGTACAATATATTCAAATTAATGTAGTTCAATGTAATTACCTTTTCTTATTATTACAAATTAGAAAAACACAATGACAATTTAAACAGCTTACACTTTAAAGAATGCCGATAAGTTAAGAAATGTCTACAGTTTGGATAATTTTTTGCCATCTCTATCTTCCTATCATCCCGATTGAGCCCCGTAATTTGAATGACCTGTAATTTGAAATAATAAATAAAAGTTAGTCCTTTCACAATAAGACAAAAACAAATGAGAAGAATTTCATCTCGACTCCTAAACCCTTTAGCCTCAACCAAAAATATTTCCCAAATATACTTCTCGCTTACCGTGTGAGTCTACACACTACTGAGAAATGAGAATACATTAGTGCTTAGCAAGAACCAATTGACCGAGGGGTGTAAATTACTCAAAATGGATTAAAAATTTCAATCAGGCATTTTGTCGAACAACTGGTGTTCTCGGTGAAAATGGTCATGGGGATTGTTTTTGTTTATTCTTCTTGACCAAATTATCATTACAAATCAACACATATTGACAACAATGTATGTGAAAATAATGTATAACACTTGTATTTTGAGCCAAAAAATGATAAGATACCAACACAAATACCAAAACATAGGTTTAGCACTACTTGAATTTCAACCCTAAATTGAATGAAAAGCGTGGGAACTCATACTTAAGAGGATGATTTGGGACTGAAATTGATTAAAAATATAGGATTCGGAAGTGTTTGAGCTCAACTTGGACTTTCACAGCCCGGATCTTATTCATGGCTTCTCAAACTTCTTGGTTCTCTCTGTGTGGTCTCTGAGACTGAGTCTTGCCCGAAAAAGAGCGCCAAAACCTGCTTGGTTACAGTTTCAGTCGAGGAGAGAGAGAGAGATAAAGAGATCAGATAATGAGAGAGGAGAAAGAGAGCGGGATATCAAAATATTTGGGATTAGGATTTTTTTATGGTATTTATATTTAGTTAAAGTGCCCTCAATTTTGGCACACTTTTAAACCGTGCAATTTTAGCACACCTTACGATCAATGTCTAGATGGCCGAGGGAAATATTTGCGGTCGAATGTGACACCCCGCCCAATTACATATCGGGTGATCAATCCTTTATAAAATTTAAAACAGAATGTTCCGTTGGTTCATTCTCAGCATCACTATCGAAAACATAATAACTTATTTAATCACCTAATATAATTAAGCTAAGTGTCAAAACATTTTTTTTCCTGATTTATTTAAAACCATTTAATTACCAAACCAAGTAATTTAATATAAAACATCCACGCACAATTAATTAATGCAAATACTAAATCAGAATCGCATGGTGCATAAATAAGACTGGATAAAACATCCCAGTTCAAAACATTAAACCAAAACAAAAGTACCCATCAATCTAAATGAAATTAAAAGAGAAATAGAGTAAACATAATCTCTGAAACTGTCTAAGGAAGGGGCGACACATGCCCTATAGAAAATGTCACAATGAATAGGAATGAAATCATCGAAGCGTCTAAACAAAGTCCTGCAACTCCCATAACAGCTACAGCATGCCACGCAAATCCGAAACTCTAAGCCTGACGTCCCTGCGGCTGAGCACCTGATATAATGCATATATAGCAAGAGAGAGAGAAGATGCAAGAAACGGGTCAGAGCCCAATGTGTAAAAATATTTGTTTAAGAAAGTATTTAAAATTTTCAGTAAAGCAAGTATCAAGTACATGTTAGTTCGAACCCTCTCTTGAGATTCTCACCCCTCTTCTATTGTGCACGCCTAACACGTATCTAGATTTTCTCCTTAGCTATACCTCCCAATATAACTAGTCTGAATCCATCCTAATAGTATTTTCCCTCACTATTAGTATGCCCGTATTGCCCATACAATACGTTAACCAATTAGCCTATATCGAAAAGCTAATTAATACACTTTTCGTTTCGATAATAAGTCAAATATTCGATTAGAATTTGCTTAACAAATTTGCATGCTCATATTCATTACTATATACACTAGATTGATTCACAATTCTCATACATATATACATATAGTCATGTTTACCCTATATATATATATATATATATATATATATGTAACATGATGTTGCACCCCCAGGATATATCCCATTAGTGCACCTAATCAATTCTGTACCCCCAGGTTATCACCCTTTAGTACACTTATTTAAATGATCTTGTAACCCCGGGTTATCATCCATTAGTACACTTACAATACATTTTTGTACCCCCGGGTTATCACCCATTAGTACACTTATAATAATAATATTCTCACACCCCCGGGTTATCACCCATTAGTGTCTTTAATAGTAATAATACACAATAGACATACACACATCCTATTATAATAAATAGGTATTTCCCTTACCTACATATGCTTCTCTTACGCATTTTGATTCCAACATTTCATAATAGTTATTGGGTTATCCTCCCTCTCGAAATCTCTACGGTATATTCTCCCCGTACCTAATTCATTAAAGTATTTAGCTTTTCATACTTCATTAGAAATTCTGCCTTACTTAAGTTTATTATTAGAAATTTTATTTCTCATTTCTAAACTAATACACTTAAAACTGGATCCTAAGAGAATTTATCAAAACTTCACTCTGTCTCTCGAACGAGGTGGCAAGTCATTTGAACGAATGCCACATGTCGCTCGAACGACTTCGAGCGAGAATTCGCTGTTCGTCCACCACCCAGATTTTTCCAACGTTTTCCACCATTTTTTTTACCTCAAACCTTCTCAATCAACACCCCAAACTCCAAATAAATAGTTCTACATTGAACCCCATCAATAACACATGATTTCTAACATCCTAGAATCATCAATTTATTACGAATCGTTCATAAAACGTGAAATCCCTAATTTAATTTTATCAAAACCTTAGTTCTTCCAATACATGTTCAAGAAGCCATTATTTCCAAATTTTTTCTACATATCAATTCCTTAAAACGTGATTTCCAGTCTTCATACATTAAGGGTTTCAATCTAATAAATCACATAACTTATTTCTACAGTCAAGTTCACCAATTTCACCATTTTGATAACCTATAACATAATCCTAACAATCCTACACTAACATGAATCAAATTAATACCGAAATACAACAAGTTATAAACACTTGCCTTGAGTGAGTAGTCTAATTTCCGGATGTTGTTGGTATGGGTGTGTTCCCCTCGTCCCAATCTACACGGTGGTGGTGGTGCAAGGTGATGTCGATTTAGCCCTCTTCTCTTGGCAAAAGTTTTCCCTCACACTTCCGATGGCCGTTCTTGCTTTCTCTAGCTTTCTAACCCTAATGAAAATGTTTTGGCTGATAAATTAAGTCCTAATTTTCGTCCATTAATTAGGCCTAAAAATCCAATTTACCATAATGCCCTTTTGGGGTGCCGGTTAGGCCTAAAATTACCCCGGGACCCAAACTAAACACCCAAGTATACTATTTAGACTATCTCGACTCTTACGGACTCAACGGTACACTCAAAATCATCATATGAGCTACTAAAAATAATTGATATATTTATTCCACCAATTTAGTCCCAACACGACTCACACGCGCGTCTGACTTAATTTACTAAACTGTCGTATTATTATCTCTCGACAATTTATCAAAGTGTATAGTTCCATATTACATATCGCACTGTAATATTAAACTAATAAGTATTAACCCTTAGCACGCTAGTTAATATTTATTTTTATTGGATCCAGATTAATTAATAATTTAATTCTTCACATTTAAATTTAATTAATCCCGTTGTAATAAATAATCCCTTAATTATTTAAATCATAAAAAATGTGGGGTATTACATCGAACCGCACCCAAAAGTCTCGAATAGTGAGTGTGTCTTTCTCCTCAGCGGTGGTAATAGACTCCCACCACTGCAGTGTAGCTCCCACTAACTTGAACGTGGCCAGTATTTGACTCTACACCTCCGTGCACTCATGCATCCTCAAATGCCTATGGATATCCTTATTACATTGGCTTGCTACCACCACATCGAAGATTCCTGTGAACTCTGAAGGATGTGCCTTTTGGAAGGCATCCCTAACACGTTCCCAAGCAGACGGGAAGGCCTGGGCCTGAACTGGAGCCACCACCGGTGCCTGAGGTGGCACCTGCTGCATAACTGCCAATGCTACATTTATCGCCTGAGCTACAATGGCGACCACTTCAGTGGCATTCATCATACCCTGAGCTGGTGCAAGCTAAGGCTTGGGCTGGGCATCCCTTAGAACTCTCTCTGCACATCGAGGAGGCATCTGAAAGGAGAGAAGAATTTCATAAGTCTACAGTTATTATATCAAAATAACTGAAGAACATAAAATGCATAAAGAGTACAATAATTCTAAAATATAGGGCTCTATATCGAAGGACGCTACGCGGAGATATAAAAAGCCATACAGATCCTCAGGACACTAGAACCTAATGCTCTGATACCACCTGTGACACCCGCCTAATTAATTATCGGGTGATCAGTCCTTAATTAATTAATTTTAGAATATCAACTTGGTTTCAGATAATGCATCATTGCGAAAAACACAAATTTTAATTTAATAAAAACTAACCACCTAATATTTAAACAGGTTGTTGTCAAAATTTTATCTTGTTATTAACAATCATGATTAAAGGTTAATATCTAATCATCACCATACATCACAATAGTATAAGGTAAGAACTAACTAAATTTAAATAAAGAACTGGAATAAACACATCTAGTCAAAATCCCATACAATAATCCAATAACATGAAATCAAAGTCTAATAATGAAATAAACAACTCTAAATCTCTGGATGTGAAATAGGAGGGAAAACATGTCCAATTGAAATAAATGACTGATAGATAAGGAGAAGTAGACTCAGAAGCGTCTACTAGCAATATCCTGTAGCTTCCACAACATCTACAACTCGACAAATGAATGGAATCTCCTAATTCTGATGTCCCTGTGGCTGAGCACCTAAAATAATAGAACAAGAAAAGAGATTTACAGAAAAAATGGTCAGAGTCCGAGTAGAAAACAATTTAAATATAGGAAGTGCTTAAATTGATTTAATTAGCACATATATTATCCATGTTAACTTAGCGTACTCACTTGAGATGCTCACCTCTCATCTAATTTGCGCACCTAGCGAGCCTAACTACCTATACTAGTCTCTTAATTCTACCTGACTATATGTAGGATAACCACTATGCCGGATACAATATCTAAATAACCCGAAACCAAGATATTACCATTATTTAGGAATAGGTTTAAAGATGTTATATCTCATTCTCATAGCATTCTTTATTCCCAACTGGTGACCCAATAAGTATATACTTTAATAAAGTAGCCAACATGAAACACAGAATAGGAACTCAGTAAACATATATAGAATCTCACTATGTATACATACAAATATATCAATACTTCACCCATTGTTAAAAAACTCCTGGTGTTAGGCATACTCGGCTATCTAGTCTCACTGCAACGCTCACGCATAAAGGACAACAGGTTCAATCTCTTAAGAACCAATAAAATATATATACACATATTGGAGGCGAACATAGTACCAAGCCGATGGGCTACGCATATACCTACGCACCCATACAACCATCATCACTATCATTCTCACTGATAGCCCGTACCTAGGTTCCATGCTCTAGTGGTACGACTCAAAATCCCCCAAAGGCACACAAGATATGGTCATCCACAACGCGTTAACCCCCGTTTGATAGCCAGTAGCTAGGTATGTCATACACATGATATTCCAAGTAATAAGCATGCACACAACTTGTATACATTAATAGGTATTAACATAACCCAAATACTATAATTTGTATGTAATATTAACGCCATTACTCTCCATAATATCCGTATATATATAGGCTCTCTAGGGCTTACATTCTCTCTTAGGTTTTCACACAAATTCAATACCCCTAGGACCATTACACCCTTAATTCCCTAACACTTTGGAATTTAAGCTACCCGTTACTCACGTAGGTTAATACACTCGTTTGGATAACCCTAGGATGGTTTTTAACTCGAACGGACCCTTAAAACTCATTCTGGAATCTCATTAGAACTTCCAGGATTCTCGTTGGAACTTGGTCGTTGGAACGAGGTCGTTGGAACGAGTTTGTTCGAATGAAGTTCCCACTTCGAACAAACTCAGTAACTCGTTAGAAGGTTCATTGTAAATCTCATTAGAACGATGTCGTTCGAATGACCTGTGCGAGTCCTTTAACGAAAATTCCAAACAAGCCCAACTCTTCCCCAAATTCGATTTTCTTAAATTTTTCATACTTCAATCTCATTCCAAACTCATCCCAATATTAATGTAATGTTCCTACACTATTACAAATCATCCTAAGATACTTTTTAATATGAATTAAAGGTCAAATCCTTATATACTCAATTGGAATTCAACAATCTCTTCAATTTCAAATACGTCTCTTAAATATGAACCCATAATTTTAATTGTCCAAAACTCTTACTATAATTCGCGATTAAGACATAAAATTTCAAGATTTTAATAATCCAGCAAAGGGAAAAACCTTTACATGCATACCCATCTCCAATTCATAAGGTTTGTTCACAATTCAGTCTAATTAAACCTAAGTTTTCATTACACCAAGTTTATATCATCAAACCTAAATTAACAGGAACAATATATGCTAAAAGAGGAGAAAGATAAACACTTGTATCGGAATGAACTTCTGATTCTTGAACTGAAATTGGTATGGGAACGATCCTCTTGACACGATCTATGTACTAGTGTTAGTTTTTTATGTAAAACCTTGAGTTCTTGGCTTAGGGCTCCAATGGCGTCTTCTTCTTCCTTGGTTCTCTCTATCTTTTTCTCTCTTTCTCACATAAGTTGAAACTAACAGACCATTAACCCTTAATGCTTTTAATTAAACCTAATTTTCATCCATTTAATTATCCAAAAATCCCAAAAGATAAAAATACCCCTCCGAGATGTTGTTTTGGGCTAAAATGTCTCACACTCCAAATAAAATACCCGAATAGCATTTTTTGACTACTTCGACCCTTTTGGACACTTTGGCGCACTCAAAATAGCCATTCGAGTTATATAAAAATAATTTACCTTTTTAATCCCCAAATACATACCAGTGACACGACTCATACGCGCGTCTCAAATAATTATATCATGACTGTCGTGTATCTTATCCCGGCCATAATATTATTTTCAATAACTACTAACTCTCCTCACGCTAGTAATTATTACTATTTAATCGGATTAATTGCAAATTAAATTTTCTCCCTTTAAATTAATTAATCCCCATTTTCCATCATTTCATAATAAAATAAATATGCGTGAAAATATGGGGTATTACAATAATGTCTAAGCTTTTGTGCTACAAATACAAGGGACAAATAATGTCTCTCGATGCTAGTGTATCTGGCCTCTGGTCCATGTATAATTCGGCTCAAATAATAGACAACTTTTTTCTGTACCATATATCTCTTGGGCTATCAGTGTCCCAATGAATTCTTTAGTAGATGTAAGATATAGATGCAAAGGAATACCTGCCTTTGGAGGAATCATTATTTGAGGAGATGTGAGGAGCGCTTTCAACTTGTCCACGGTCTGTTGATGCATCTGTTCCCATATAAACTTAGAACCTTTTCGTAGGAGATCCATTAATGGGTGGGTCACCTCAGCAAGTCCGGGTAAAAATCACCTCAGGTAGGAGACTTTCCCCCAGAAACTTTTCAACTCTCTCGCTGACTTTGGTCTTGGCATGTCAAGAATGGATCTCTACTTATCAAGGCCATATGAACTCCCTATCGATTCACTACAAACCATATGAACTTTCCAATTGTCACCTCGAATGTGCATTTGAGAGGGTTCATTTTCAACTTATAGTTCCTACATCGCATCAACACCTTCCTCTAGTCTGCCAAGTGAGCGACCTCCTTTTTAAATTTTATCACCAGATAATCAACACAAAATTCCATAATCTTATGAAAGAGATCGTGGAATATGGCCATCATAGTCCTTTGGTAGGTGGCTCTTGCATTTTTTTAAACCAAAGGGCATGAATGTATACATAATGTTGCTGAAGGGTGTTCGAAAAGCAATCTTCTCATCGTCGACTGGATCCATATTGATTTGGTTATACCTCACATAACTATCCATGAAGTTGTACATCTCATGCCTTGCAGTTGCATATATCATTCTGTTTATAAAAGTTAATGTAAACTCATCCTTCGGGCATGCATGGTTAAATTCTCTAAAGTCCATGCAGATTTTTATTTGTCTTTTGTCTTTCTTTCCCACTGGCACGATGCTAGACAGGTAAATGGGATGCTGAATAGGGACAATGAAGCCCATTGTGAGGAGAATTTGAACTTCCTCCTTGATGTTTGTATCTAACTCTGCTTTGTATGTTTGAGTGGCCTATTTTATCGGGATGGCTGAGGGCAAGACATTTAACTTGTTGTAGCTCACTTCTTTGTCAACCCAAGGCATCTTGGTGTACTTCTATGTGAAGACATATATAAACTCTTATAGTTGCCCGATCAAACCTTCTCACGATGCACCTTCAAGGTCCTTCGAGATGAAGATAGGGTTAGGATCATCATCCTCCTTAGCGAGATATTTCTTTTCTAACTCTTGGATTTATGGCCTAGGCTTGTCTTTCTTGCACTCGGGCTCTTCCTCTACTTCTTTTATAAACTCTTGTATATTAGAGTTGTCAATCACCAAATATTGGCCTTAGCTGTCCACCAAGAAACATTCGTAGATCGGGTCAGCTTTATCGTTTAAGATTTTAATTACCCGCTCACACCTTCATTATTTGTAAATAATTTTATCTCTAGGAAAAACTAATCTCTTGCACCGTTGGGGTTTTTCCTCCCTGTTAGGTCTTTTGGGGAAGTTTTCCTCTAACTCCCTCGCAGAGAATCTTCTGAGCACACTCTGGCATTGTACTTAGTGTTAAATAGGATCAATACGCGGTGTCATCCGATCATACAACTGCCTGGATAAATTGGAAGGCCTCATTATCTCCTGCTCGCATTCTTCTTCCTCATAAGCTACCACTGGTCGACCTGGTGCGCGCACTCTTTCTCGGCTATTAGGAACCCTGGTGCCTCCGGTATACCTTATAATGATAGTATCCTCTTCGACAAACTCAGTATAAAAGGTATCATCCACTAGGTGGGCTTCCTCTTTTGCGAAGGGTTACTTAGATGCCCGAATGACCACCTACTTTCCCTTCACATTTGCTTTGGCATATTGTTAATAATTAGAAGGTAACAACTCGTGATTGTGCATCCACACCCTTCCTACTAACAGATGATATGATGGTTCATAATCCATAATATGGAATTTAATATGGGAAGAAATATTCCCCATTATAATCCCCACGTTGACATATCCAATGGATTTGGAGGACTGTTTGTCGTACCCTAAAATTGATAAAAGATGTTGTACTATCCTTGTCTCAGACATGCCAGTAACATAAAAAGACTTAATAAGTATTATATTAATGGATTCCCCATCATCCAACAGAACACAATTGAAAACATAGTCATTTGTAGTGGCCGTAACATAAAGGGGTCTGTTATGGAGGTACCTGATCGACCTGTCAACTTTTGAGAATGTAATCTATGAATGGCATATTCTTATAAGATTGGCCATAGTCCCCTTCCACTTTAAATGTGGAGCCATATTTTTATTAGCAATCTCTAAGATGGCTCGCGTGACCTCCAATCGTGAATGCTTGGGGAGTCCAACTTGATCGAAGAACCAACAAAACTTCTGTGATCATGGTACTGCCACACATTTAATCGAAGGATCAATTTGGTACTCCTTAAGCTCATGTACTTCATCCATATCTATGTAAGCAGTTTTATCAAACATTATCACAATATTCGCTGTCCCTAAGGATCAACCCTCTATTTGCCTGCTTAATCTCTCGATAAGGCTTTTTTCATCATCATCTTCTTCGAGTTCTTCTTCCTCATCTTCCAATTTCAATTGAGCCATATCAAAGGTACATTCATATAGAGATTCCTAAAAGTCTTCCTCGGGGAACCACTACGCCCTCAATAGTTACTTGGCCTCTTCATGAAAGGCGCTTGCCATGTGTGCTTTGTGAACTGGAAGAGGATTATCATTCACATGTGATTGGCCTCTTCATCAAAGGCACTTGGGGAAACTGGATGTCCCCTTTCTTGACATGGTGGTCGATCAAACTTCTTAGCGAGAGACATGCCCTAGTTGGATGTTTTTTATATGAAAGAGGGATGAAACCCCGAGGCATATATTTATTAAGGGAGAAATAGCCTTTCCAAGTGGCTTACAAGCATAAGAAAACTAAAAAATTCAAAGAAAGAATAAATTTGGGGATTTATAATGATCCCCATTACAATTAGAAAGAAACCTACTAAATTGATTGGAAAGAATATAAAATGTATCTACATCCCATCTTATCAAGCCTATAAGCACCTCTAACAATAGTTGGAAGATCCTTAGAGTTACGAAAAATCTTCAAGGAATCAATATGAGAACCATGATTGGCATAAGCATCAGCAACCATAATACTTTCCCTATAGCAATGAGAGATTATGAAATTTAAAAGAGATAAGTTAGACTTGATTTCTGTAATTAAAGACTTCAGATGCCAAAGAGGTTTCCAATCTCTATTAATCATATCTACCACAAACTTTGAAGTAGCCTCAACATGAGTATCTAAAATTTGATGTTCAATACAAATCTTAATTCCCATGAAAATTCCATTAAGCTTAGCAGAAGAATTGGTACCAAAGCCTCCATATTGAGAAAAATCCCAAATTAAGTCACCCTTGTCATTTCTCAAAATGTCACCTAATCCTGACTGGCCTGGATTTCCTTTAAAAGCCCCATCCGTATTTATCTTGTAAATATTAGGAGGAAGAGACCATTTCACATATTTGATAAATTAAATCCTCTTGATACTAGAAATATTAAATCTCTCTTTAATGCCCTTATCAAAGGATGAACAAGGACTCTTAAAAGACATATCCTTTCATATATTAGTGATGAGAGAAATGGATTGAGATATGAAAGCTTTAGAATCCACAATACAATTTTCAAAGAAGGATTTATTTTTTCCTTTCCATATCTCCCAATAAACCACAATTGGGATACACTTAGCAAGGCACTTAGAATAATAAGTAGGGCCTGACTTCATCCACCAACTATGAAGAAGAGACGTGATTGAGACTTTGTCTAACTTAATTCCCAAAAGATAAGTAAAAAACTTCAAAGTAGGCTGGATAGTAGGACATTGTAGCAACACATGGATAACTGATTCATCATTGGATTTACAGGCTTTGCATATAGAGCATAATCTTATACCCAATGTTTTAACATTTTTATTAAGAGATAGCCAGTCATTGATCAATTTCCACATAAAAATAGAACATTTTTAGGGAATGTGTGGATCCAAATTTAATTAACTAACTCTAAAAATAGGGAAATGTTGTTTGACAAGATCATATGCAGAAGAAAAAGTGAACTGTCCTGTAGCATCAGGTTTCCAAATCCACGCATCATCAATAAGATCCATATTAGAGGTACACATGTCTGCTATTGACTTGAGGCTTTTCCAGGTTAGATAACCCCCTATAAAAGAGGCATTTAAGTTCTTATACCTATTAGATATATATATGAGGACCATAAAGAAGTTTCAGAAGCAAATTTCCAATAAAATTTCATCATTGAGGATTTAGAAATATTGTTAAAATCTCTAAAACCAAGGCCACCTTGAGACTGGTCTCTACTAAGGAATTCCCAACTTTCCCACTGATATCTCCATCCTATTTCAGCATTGCCACCCCAAAAAAACTTATTAAACAACCTATGAATCTTTTGAATATTGGTATTTGGAGGAAATTAAGAAGCCAAAAGACAAAGAGGGATAAAAGAGAGCACATGATTGATGAGGGTATACTTACCTCCACTAGATAAAAATTTTGATTGCCACCCTACCAGTTTAGATCTCAATGATTTAAGAAGCTCTTATAGAGATTCACCTTAGTTTCCCCTCGAAATAAAGGACAACCTAGGTACTGAATATGGAGATTTTTGAATTGAAGGCCAATACAAATTGTCACTTTATTTTTAAATCAATGAGGACTTTTACTATCAACTATGAAGGAACTCTTGTTAAAATTGATTTTCTGACCTGAAATGGAAGAGTATTTTAAAAGGAAATCCATGATTTATACTTATCTTATCTCCTATAGAGAAGATAATAACATCATCAGCATAGGCTAAATGAGAAACTATAAAGCTTACTTTAGCGAAGTAATAAGGCTTTATCTTCCCACTCTCCATAAGAAAATTCAGAACCCTACTCAGATAATCAGCAACCAAGATGAAAAGACTTGGGGAGATAGGGTCCCCTTGTCTAAGACCTTAGTTTGATTTCAAAAACCCATAGCTTTGGCCATTAATGCATATAGAGAACCAATTCCTAGAAATAACTCTCCATATAAAATCATTCCATCTTTACCCAAAGTCAAAGCTCCTGAGAACTGAGATTAAAAACCCCCAATTCACCCTATCATATGCCTTCTCCATATCTAGCTTGATAATAACATTTTCACCGTGCACCTTCTTACAAAAATTCTCCACCATCTCTTTTGCAAGAAGAGTATTGTCTTGAATAACTCTGCCTTTAATGAAGTCACTTTGATTTGGGGAGATAAACATACGAAAGAACTTTGAAAGTCTGGTTTCAAAAATCTTTGTAATGATCTTCATAGAGAAATTGCAGAGACTAATTGGTATAAGGTCCCCATAAGCCTTTGGAATCTTAATTTTAGGGATAAGGTCTATAAAGGTGCTGGACCAACTTTAAGGAATAAATCTACCTGTAAAAAATAGTTAATAGAAAGTGAAAGATCATGTTTAATAATTTCCCAACACTTTTTATAAAAAGATCCCTTAAATCCATGAGGACCTAGAGCTGATACATCACTTACGAAACCAAAATGATACATAAAAAACCAAAATGATTCGAAAAGGGTTCAGAGGCTAAGTTACGGAATGGGAAGGTGTTAGGCACCCATTCCGCCCTTGCGGTCTCTGATGGATTGTTGCTATTTTCCTTTATTTCCCTATGATATGTGTGCACGTGTTTATGTAGTGGAGATAGGAATCATCGACTTGTATGATGGAAGAGATAAAGCGAGTCATCCATAGGAATGTTCCTGAAAATAATATTAGAAAATAGGATTTATGCGATTATCCTAGCGTTGATCATTATAATGGAACGATAACGCATACGAAATAATACGCCACTAAGAACAAATATATGTATATATATATATATAGAATCTAAGAGAGTTAAGTTTAAAGAATATAGAAATAAAAGAAAATGAGAGAAAAGTAGGACTCGAGTCTCGAGTTTTACTCGAGATGCCTATGTTGCCTATAAAGGCATCAAAGTCCACGTAGTTCGTATGCAAAATGAGGGGTGGGATTTATCCCATAAATGAAATTGGGAACTTCTCTTATATGTGTGTGTTTGTAAAAAAAGTGTTTTAGTTGTGAGAAAAGTGTGAGAAAAGAATGAGAATTCCCGTTTGGAATTTATGAGCAAACCCTCTTTTTCTTGTTTTTTTTGGGTTTTATTTATATGAAAATAAGAGATGTGCAATAATACTAACTAAAAAGTATATTAGGATATGTGAGATGGAGAGAAAAAAAGAGCTAAGTAGTAAAACAAGTTAATGAGAATTTAGGAGAATTTGAAGAGAGAGTTAAGAAAATTGGACCTTCTTGAAGATCTTGAGCTTGATCTTGAATGTTGAAGAGTGGCCCTTACACTTAGATGATGATGAAGGGTAGTAAGTTCACCAAGTTTGATGAAAAGTGAGGGTTAGAAAGGGATTTGGATATGGAAATCACGCTGACTTCGAGAGGGGTTTTCTGAGCTCGCTGAGAGTGATGGATTTCAGATCTTCTCTCCTTTGCAATGAGGTCAGGACCTCCTTTTTATAGGCACAGGGCATTTCCGATCGACATAGTCCTAATCCTGCCAATCGACAGGTATTTTTAGGCACACTACCGATAGGTAGGGTTTGGAACTTATCGTTTGGCAGTCTCTTTTAGGTTCCTTCGGAAAATCTTTCGTAGAGCAAAAACCGTTGATCCGAATCGCACACGGGGTGAACCATTGGAAATTTACTTTAGAGATCTTAGAAATTATTTGTATTTCTCCCGGGTCCGAGATTTGACTTTGGGTCAAATATGACTCGGAAGCGTTCATCGGTCCTTTGGACGGGGAATTATCGAACGCAAACGGATCGTTCGTCCGCATAATAAGTCAGAATCGCACATGGGGCAGACCGTTGGAAAGATAAGGAGATGTACTTCGAAATTCCAAAGAGTTTGACTCAGTTTGGGAAGTTGAATTTGGTCAACCAGGGCCTGGAAGCGTTCGGTGACCTTTTAGAGTAAAACGAATTGTTCGTCCGCACCGTAAGTCAGAATTGGGCCCAAAGCGGACTGTTGGAAATGGGTTTCAACGCCCTTTGAAGATTCATTCAGTCTCGATCGAGTTGAAGAGTTGACTTTGGTCAAACAGAACTTAGGAGCTTTTAGTGACCTCCTGATCAAGTTTCGAAGGAAAATGGGTCGTTCGTCCGCACCGTAAGTCAGAATCGCGCATGAGGTAGACCGTTGGAAAGGGGCTTCAGTGCCCTTTAAGGATTCATTCAATATCAATCGAGCTAAAGAGTTTAACTTTTGGTCAAATGGAGCCCGAGAGTGCCCAATGGCCTCTATGTCCGTATCCGGGGTATGACTTAGGTTTGTAGTGATGAAATGAGGTGCTAGGGTCCTAATGAAAAGTTTTGGGGGCACTATAATGAGGTGTCTACAGAGCCCCCCGACGGGCGAGTTTGGAACAAATGATAGCCGTCTAATAGACACCACATGATATTTTTAAAAGAGTATGACCAATTCAGAGGGTCAAGGCTGATTCTGAGGACTTAAGGATGAGGATGACCAATTCTGTGGGTTGAGGTCGATTTTGAGGACCTAGGGGAATATCGGGGATGATCAAAGATTTAGGTCAATTCTGAGGACCTAAAGTGATGCCGTGAGCGACCGATTCAGTGGGTCGAAGCCGATTATGAGATCTTAAATTTTAATGACCAATTCTACGGGTCGAAGCCAATTCTGAGGGTTAGGTTGAGATGACCAAATCTGCAGGTCGAAGCCAATTCTGATGACTTAGGTTGAGATGACCAATTCTGCGGGTCGAAGCCAATTCTAAGGGCTTAAGTTGAGATGACCAATTCTGCGAGTCGAAGCCAATTCTGATGGTTTAAGTTGAGATGACCAATTCTACGGGTCGAAGCCAATTCTGAGGGCTTAAGTTGAGATGACCAATTCTGCGGGTTGAAGCCAATTCTCGGGGCTTAAGTTGAGATGACCAATTCTGCGGGTAAAATTGAGATGACCAATTCTGTGGGTCGAAGCCAATTCCGAGCGCTTAGGTTGAGATGACCAATTCTGTGGGTCGAAGACAATTCTGAGGGTTAAGTTGAGATGACCAATTTTGCGGGTTGAAGCCAATTCTGAGGGCTTAAATTGAGATGACCAATTCTGCAGGTCGAAGCCAATTATGAGGGCTTAAGTTGAGATGACCAATTCTGCGGGTCGAAGCCAATTTTGAGGGCTTAAGTTGAGATGACCAATTCTATGGGTCGAATCCAATTCTGAGGGCTTAAATTGTGATGACCAATTTTACGGGTCGAAGCCAATTCTGAGGGCTTAGGTTGAGATGACCAATTCTACGGGTCAAAGCCAATTTTGAGGGCTTAAATTGAGATGACCAATTTTGCGGGTCGGAGCCAATTATGAGGGATTAAGTTTAGATGACCAATTCTGCAGGTCGAAGCCAATTCTGAGAGCTTAAATTGTGACGACCAATTCTACGGGTCGAAGGAAATTCAGAGGGCTTAGGTTAATATGACCAATTCTACGGGTTGAAGCCAATTCTGAGGGCTTAAATTTTGATGACCAATTTTGTGGGTCGAAGCCAATTCTGAGGGCTTAAGTTTAGATGACAAATTCTGCGGGTCGAAGCCAATTCTGAGGGCTTAAGTTAAGATGACCAATTCTGCGGGTCGAGGCCAATTCTGAGGGCTTAAATTGAGATGTTCTCGGGGAACTCTGCCGGGGAAATTACCACATGATTTTGATTTGAGCTGGGGAGTCGATTGCAGGGAAAATCCTTGTATCTTTTGGAGACTTTGCGGAGGAATAGCCAATCTGATGCTATAAATTCAACTGGGGAAGTGATTAGGTGGTCTAGGGTTTGGACGTATTGCTCGGTGAAATTTGAGACCTTTGGGAAATAGGAGATGGTCCTGAAGTTTGGGATACTTTAGGGGTCCTCCGTGGACGTTGCCGGGAGGAGATCCACTTAGCTTTTGAGAGTTTTGCTGGGGAAATAGGGGTTCCACTTAAGGGAGTGCAAAATTTTCTTGGTGAAAATGTTCTAAATCCTCTCCATGATTTTTAGGAATTTTTTAAGGATTTTTCAAGGTCTTTTGGTGTTTTTTTGGGAGTTTTTGTACGAAAATTTAAGGAGGATGCCGATCGGCATGGTGTGGAGGGTGACATTCGGCAGTGTCACGGACTTTTGGACTACCACGAGAAGGTGGAAGGTTAGTGCCAATCGGTATGTGGGGGTGCAGTGCCGATCGGCATGACCATTGGCTTCCTATAAAAAGGGGGCGGGTTCCCCTTATTTTTCATAGCTTCTTACCTTATCTCTTTCTACGATTTTCTTCTGAGAATCATTCTAATATTCCGTAACCTAAAAAATGGCCGCTTTTGTGAGCACTGCGGTACACAGAGAGTGGTTAGCTGTTGATGACTGGGCGAATGTGGAGTGGAGGGCCAGGGCGCCTCTTGCTTTGGAGAGTGAGAACTCTTTTGATGCATTTGAGCCAGTTGTGGATGAGCGGACTTTGCTGCGGGTGCCGTTGCATCATCTTTCTTCTAGGGTGGTGAACCCTGGTGGTTATGTAAGTACAAAATGACTTTTGGCATTCCCTTTTTTGGTGATTCCCCCCCCCCCTATTTTTTTCTTTTTTCTTGAATTTTGACAAGGTTTTTCTTCAACATCCTGATGTTTCTTTGTCGGCTATGCGTGCCCGTGGGACGACGGGTCTTAAGGATGTCTGGGAGAACTTTTCACCTGTGGTGCATTGGGTAGTATCATCAGCAGGCTTTGGGAGGATGGCGTCTGTGCTGGATGAGACACCTCGTTCGATGGCGGTCTTATGCGCTCTGGGGGAGAGGTGGTGGGACACTACCCATACCTTCCATTTTGACTTTGGGGAGATGACTGTAACTCCCATAGACGTGCATTAGCTATTGGGGATGGATTGTGATGGAGAGTGGATAGAGGTGGATCGCTCTTTATGGGTGAAGCCGGAGGCGGTGCGAGCGGCACTAGGTGATGTGGGGCAGATAGTGTCTGGGGACTCTATTCGTTTTTCGCTGCTGAGGGATGTTTTACTGAGTAGGGTGATTGATGTGGAGGACGGGCTGCAGGTGAGGCAGATGGCCTGATTGTTTATCCTGGTGGTGTTGGGGGTATTTTTGGTGGCGTCGGGCGGCGACGTCATCCACTTATGGTTTTTGCCATACTTGAGGATGTTTTCGAACATCCCTCTCTATGATTGGGGGAGCCTGACTTTGGCGACCATTTATTTTTCTCCGGATGCATTTTGCCAGTGCTGTCGACAGACTTTTATTGGAGCCACGTATCTTCTTGATCGCATTTCCCTTGCGCATCTATTTTTAATCACAGATTCTTTTCTTTGGCTGACGTGGTTCTATGAGGTGATTGGGTGTAATACCCAGTTGATTTCTCTGAAGGATGAGACTGTTGGGGACTTTTACCGATTGTATAGGTGGCGAAAGGCCAATTAGCAGTCGAGGAAGTCTCTTTCTCTGGAGGCGGTGCGTCAGGTCTTGAATGGCCTAACCAATGATAGGGTAAGACTTTTTTCTCTTCAGTCCTGGTCTGTGTGTGCTCTGATTCTGTATTGGCTTATATCTGCTAGGGATTTTTCAGGTGACCTTTTACCCTTGAGGGACGGCTGTTCAAGACACGGGGTCGACTGGAGTGAATGCGCAGATGAGGCGTTTACTGGCTCATGAGTTTGTCCACTCTTGGTATCTCGGGGAGAGAATGGTCTGACAGATTGCTGAGGGGGAGGTGGTGGTGACACCTACGAGGCCCCCTATGTCTATGAGGCGAGAGCGACTGTTTCCAGAGGATGCGAGGATCGCAGCGATGATTGGCGATTCCTATCTATTGTACACCAATACAGCTATACCGTATGATTATATGGACTTCGTGACGAGTTGGAAAATGGCACCCAACATATATGATGCAATGCCTTTCCCTCCTCGGGTTCTAGTCATCCAGTGGGGTCTTCCCACAGCGATGGCGGTCCGTGACATCTGCGGCGGGTCGACTTTGGAGGTCCCCTTTGTGAGGTTACATACCCCTTCTTACAACATCCGACGGGATGATGGAGGGATGGTGGCTATGTTGCATCATCCTCATGCGATGGACTCGAAGGAGTTAGGCTTGGCAGATGAGGTTCTTCGTCCTTTGGTATATCTTTCTGTTATTCTCTTTTCCTTCATTTTTGTTTCTTTTGATATTTTCTGCTTGATACTGATTCTGCCTTTTCTTGCAGTAAGTCCCGGTGTTCACCACTTGGCTGACGGACATTAGGGACTGGATATATTCGGTGACTGCCAAGATTCGGGATGTGGTTCCTGTTCCTTCTTGCTTGGTGCCGTCTGCCTCATCCGGGGAGGAGTCTGCGGGTAGCGGTGGTGCATCATCTCGCCACAGGGGATAAAAAGAGTGTCGTAGGGGTGGGAGTTCTTAGAGAGAGAGGTGAAGGTTAGGTGTGTGTGTGTGTGTGAGAGAGAGAGAGAAAGAGAGAGAGAGAATGTGGGTTCGGGCTGAGTCCCGTTGTTTTTCTGCTTTTCTTTATTTTGCTATAAAATGATGTAATACATAAGCATATCTATGCAATGCAATGGAGTTTTTTATTTATCTTCTGTTGGTAATGAGTGAATGAATGCATATACGCTTTTTACTTTGCTGCTGAGACCGTAAAAAGATATATTTTTGGGATTTGAAGGAAAGTTTTATTTAAAATGTGAATTCATATAAAGATGGAAGGGGATTTTGAAACATTGTTGAGAATATCAATTTATTTTTATTAAGTTTTCTGATTTTGACAAAAGAAGAAAAAGGTAAGTTTCTAAAAATAGGAGGTTGCCGATCGGCAAGACCCTTGTCCTACCTATCGGCAGGTCAGTCCAGTCTAATCAATCAAAGCTTTTATTGGTACCCTCTTCAGCCTTTGGTACCTTGTGGGATAGGATTTCCTCTGATTTCTACAGGGGTTATGTTTTTTTGTGTGGACTTTCAAGTATAAAAAGGGGCAAGGGTGGAGTGCTTTGATCACACCTTCACATTCCTACTTTCTTATTCTGTGAGATGGCTGTCCCTGGTAGTGTTGAGTTTACCAACTACCTCGAGACTTTGGAGGCGATGTGCTCCTATAACGTCGACTACGATGCTTTTAACATGCATCGAGTCTCTTTATGGCTTTATCGATCCATAGAGTAATACATATTGATGGTGGCAATACAATTTTGGTCCCCTGAAGACCATGTATTCCACTTTGGCTTGGAAGAAGTCTGTCTGACTTATGAGGATTTTTTTGCTATGTTGGGAGTAAATCATATTATGGCGACTGCTATGCCTGAGTTTTCTCAGTCTCATTGGGAGTTATTGGCTGGACTTCTCCATGTCTTTCCCTCGGTGAGTAGATCTTTGGTTATTGAAGGAATGATTTTCCTTTCGATGGTGCTGCGGTCTGCGCATTTGCAGGAGGTTGGTGATGCTGGATATGCCGCAACCGTCATTCTGGACTTGATTTTGAAATTTTTACTGGTGACTGGGGAACTGCTGGTGGACCGACAACTTGCAACTATTACTTCATGGATGTCCTACCGTCACAATCCTGCGGCGATGATACTGACGGAGACTTTGAATGGCCTAGATGCCTGGTGAGAATGTCGTTCTGACTTTCTAAGGGGTAGCCTCATGATGTTGTTCATGTGGTTGTATGAAAGACTCTGCCTAATGAATCCTTTGGGATACCCTTTTTCGGCTGTACCCAACTTCTTTTCTCTCCATTTCATCAGCGTTGGCCTGGATATTGAGAGCTAGGAGAACTGGTTTGTGGATCATGGGGATCTAAATCTGCGCTGATCAGTTCCTTGTTGGGGACAACTGCTGCCAATTCTGGAGCTGGGGGAATACCCTTATATCCGGCTGGTTGGTCTCAGACAGACCTCTTTCTATTTCCCTTGGCGGCTTCTGCACCAATTTGGCTGGGAGTAGGTTATGCCACCTCAGACACTAGATTTTTTTTCGGTAGAAGATCTGACAGAGCATCTATGCATGTGGCTTGGCTTTTTATGGGAGAGTCGACATCCGTCGAACCGTCCTTCTCAGTCTGTTGGGAGAGTTTGACACATCCTCAGGGGTTATATTAAGTGTTTGTGGAGAAGAGTGGTCCGCAAGATGTTGGTAGTGGAGACTGAACAACGGTGGCTTATCTTATCCGATACCATGGAGGGAGGTATTGTAGTTTTTCTTAGGCTGGTTTGAGCTTATCAGTCCATGATGCGTCTGTGGCACTCTATTCAGGTAGGGGAAGCTTGGGGAACCCATGATGTAGATGATGACGGAGAGGGCTCCTCTGGTAGCTGTGGGTAGGACTCTTAGAGAGCTTTTTTTGTAATGGGGAATAAATTTGGGGATTTTATTTGGCTTTCTAGGAAGGTAGGGGGAAGGGAGTTATCCGTTCCTTTTCTTATGTAATTGTACCGTTGTTGATACCAAATTTAGTCTGCTGACATGGCTCAATTGGGTGAAGACACGTGGAAATCTACCTGGCAACAACAAACACTTCCGAGGAACTCAGACGCTCCGAGGAACCATGCTACAACGAGTAACACTGCTTTCCCGACCAACTCAGACACTCCAACTTACAAAAACTCTCCGAGGAACTTAGGCGGTCCGAGCTGCACCTCGAACAAAGCATTAATAGAAGGATAACCAACAGTTTGACTGTTCATTAAATGCTTATCATTCATATGTATACACTTAAGGGGCATTTAGTACATTACCCTTTCACATGTACATCATTTAATGTATTACCCTTCCACATTACAGCCTCAGGGCTATAAATACATTGTATTACCCTCATTGAAGGGGGACCGGAATTTCTTGATTGAACTTGTAATCAAGAATTCCCAAACAGTCAGCAATAACAAAAACAGTGGACGTAGGCCATTCTTATAAGGCTGAACCACTTTAAAAGTTCTT
Organism: Sambucus nigra; assembly: GCA_949130495.1. Lineage (NCBI taxonomy): Eukaryota > Viridiplantae > Streptophyta > Magnoliopsida > Dipsacales > Adoxaceae > Sambucus > Sambucus nigra. The sequence goes on along the minus strand of OX422207.1, from coordinate 298,131,191 downwards.
TGTCTCATTTTATTTATCTGTGATTAAAAAATTAGATACAATCTAATTTTTTACATCAACAGATTGGCGCCATCTGTGGGAAACGACTGGTAATATCATTTTTCATCAAGAACAACTCATCACAAATGGCTGATATTCCAGAACCCAACAATCGAAATGCTGGAAGCCCTCCAAATCCATCTGCTCTGCCTAATATTCCAGATCTGGCTGGAATAATGACAAATCTGGCCCAGGGCCAGACAGCCATGCAAGAAATGATGCGACAACTCCTACAAACCCTCCATGGTGGTGCACCAACCCATTCAGGACTGCGAAGTATTCAAAGAAATACCCGTTTACCTTCTTCACGTACTAGGCATACTGATTCATATCGTACTGAGAAATCTGAAGATTTTTCTTATCAACCTGGATGAACTTCGTCAGTGAGGGCCACAGATACTGAACAACGTATCATTCTCTCTCCAGAAAGGACTAGTGCGTTAGAGAGGCTAAGCAGGGTATCACATTTTGATCGATTAGGACATAGAAGGAGTAGAAGTCCTCCTAAAGTCGTATCGAGGAGTTTTCGACGACCATCAGATTTAAGGGAAGGATCTGCCCAGTCGCGACCAGCTGCTCGTCAAGATAGATCCCAGGAAGCCACATCAACTCGATCAGTTGCTCGAACCAACAGGCCCGAGGAAGGAAATGATGCATGGAAAGGCTCTATTCAGAGGCTGGAGGATAGATTAGGGGAAATGGCTAAAGCCAAGAATCCTCTACAACGAACTTTTGTTTGAGGAACACCTTTTCTCCAGGCCATTGTAGATTTTCCAACACCATCAAAGTTTAAAGAACCTGTGGTGACCCCCAAATATGATGGAAAAATCGACCCTGTCCTTCATATAGAACAATACCAAGCTACAGTCGACATCTATGCTGTTCCAGATGAGATGAGATGCAGAGCATTCTCGGGAACTCTTACCGGATCTGCTCAAATGTGGTATAATAATCTTCCTCGGGGTAAAATTGAGGTGACCTCGGCAATGCGGGTCGATGCATAAAGACTTTATATGCGGAAGTAAACTATTGTTGAGTAAACACCTTAAACCTACGAGTTTATATGAATGATGCCAAGGAGGACCAAATTAAACTTTTACTTAGTTTGATTAACTTTTATGAAAATAATTTTAATTTTCAAAGTTAATTAAAGTCCAAAACAGATTCAATTTTTAGGCGAGTTTCTAATTATTTAGTCCTACCTTTTCGTATGAGGTGATATGCAAGAAATGTACAACACACAATATTTATTTAACGTCGCAAAAACCCTTCCCTGGGAAAAACGACGGACTCCCCTAGGAGTCACCTAAACTACTTCCACTAAAATAATAAAAGAATAGGTACGAGTTACAAACAACAAACTTAACAATTAAAGAAGAATGATCTAGCTATTACCCCACACGACCAAGTCTCTAGCCTGGTTGCTTATTCAGTTCTCTCTTTAACTTGTCCTCACTTGTTTTTGCGTTCTTCACTTCTCAGCCTCCCCTGTAACTTCTTTAAGCGCAGGTTGGCTCAGTGCCTATTATTTACTTTCTAGTGAAGTGTGTGTGATGCAACAGACTATATATCACCTATATCTTTGCAAGTCTTGTGTTATTCAAATCAAGTCATCTTGACTTTGAATACACTTTTGAAAAGCTTCTTTTCTCTTTCTTTTAAATCTTTGAACACTAGACTTGTTCAGATTTTACACAAACAAAGATGTGTCAACGTGAATACAACGTGAGTGATATGTGAGTGATATGAGATGCAAACAATTTCTGAAAATCACTAACACAATCAAGTAATTAAGTTCACACAGATATATTCTAGACTGAACAGAAATAAAACATATCAAGCATACAGTCAGAAATAATATAAACTGTTTATAACTATTTTAGATTAAAATGATTTAATCCAGTTTAGTTCAAGTTCCAATCAGTCTGAACAGTTCAGGTTTCTTGATTAGGTTCAGTATGTTCTTGTTCTCAGTCCAAGTCCTTGGTCAAGTATACAGGTATAAATATGTTTAGTCCAAGGTCATATTTCCAGTATCAGGTAATTCTGTTCCGGTTCACAACTCGTATTAGGTTTAAATCTCTAAACCTAGAATCAGTTGTACTTTAGTGTAAATCAGATTTCCAGAAAAATCAATTTAAAACAAAGTGTTTTAAATGAAGTAAGATCACTACTAGTTCTAGTGTGTGTAGTGTTTATAAAATATATTCCAGCACAATACTTACACAAACACTTTAGATCTATCACATAACAAATCTGAAATTACAAGAAAACTAGAACAATAAAAGAGATACTCACAAAACGATTTTTCAAAATGAAAAATCAACTGATTTGTAGATGCAGAGATTCTGAGATTAAAAACCTTCCATTCTTGAATCCACAAAACGACTTGAAGACTCAGCAATGTTTTGTAAAGAATACACACAAGATTTCTCTGGAAATACCGGTGTTTAGTCTCTCTCTCTCAGAATTAATTTTGGCAGAATTTATGCTCAAAAACGAATTTTCTCAGGTTGAAAAAATGAAGACACAATGTCTCAATTTATAGAGTGCACAAGTGTGTGCTGATAGGTGTAAAATAAAATCACAAGGATCACTAAAGAATAAAACAGAACCGTTGATAAAAAATAGATCTTGTGGCTGAGAAAGAAACACAAAATGTTCCATTAAAACTTAGACACGCGTCCAGACAGGCTGTAACAACAAAACTGCGTAACAGAAAAAGTAAAAATGTTACCGTTTTAAAAGATTGAAAAAGCCAGCTGTAGGAAAATATTGCGTAGCAAAGACGCTACAAATTATTACCGTTACACCAAAAATACCACGGCGTCGTCGTTTTAGAAAAGTAACCAAAACAGTTACGGTTTTGTAAAAATACCGTGGGCGGATTACACAGCAATAAGAGTCTGTCAGGGGCGGTCAACACGCATGCAGTATTATGGCAAAAGAAACACGCCATCAGATAATATGCCATGAGTCACTTTCGGCAACAGCTAAGGCTATATTGTCAAGTCCAATAAAGACGCCAGCAGGCTATAGGCTATGGAATACATGAAATCAGTGAACGACAAATCCGTGTAAAGATAATGGGACTAAAAGAAAATCATTAACAAGTATATATAATGTAAAAAAAAACTCATGTATTTCAAAGGTCATATCACCTGCTGTGGCTTACATAAAACCATATGCATACATATATATATATATATACATGTCACGCCCAGCATAAGAGCTTAATTCAACTGGACAAATAAGGCTACGCATACAAAATGCATACAAGACGATATACACGCATAAAAATATTTGACTTCAAATATTTTATTTTGAAAATTTTATAAAACAATATTTTGTGTCAAAAATCTATTTTCACAAAAATATTTATTTTTATAAAACATTCAAATTAAAACATTGAACTCAAAAGAATTATGATGATGAAATAAAATATTATCATAAGATATGATAAATGAAATGCACATGCAATGTGGTGCTGTGTCCTATGTGACATAATTTCCTATGAGCCATAAAAATTACCTTTCTCTGAGATGGCGGACTGAATGGAGTGCACATTTGATGTAGATGGACAAGGAGAGCTTGTAGTCGATATGGGGACACGCAATCCTAAATTACAAAAATATTTTGTCAAAATTCAAGTCCAACTAGATGAAGTCCTATATAGCTAAAGCACCAAAAGCAAACCCTAGGTGTGCTCTATATAGGGCCTTCAAAAATCTCGACTTTCCTTCAACTGGCCAAGTTATTCATTGGGAATTTCTGTTTTGGGGCAAAGCCAGTTAAACGAGTAGCACATTTGTTAAGTGTTAGACAAAAAACTGGTGAAAGTACCAGAGATTATATAACTCGTTTTAATAACGAGAAACTCGAAGTCATTGATTATGAGGAAAAGACAACGATTATCGCCTTGATGAGTGGATTATTGCCTATCAAGTTGTACTACACTTTGGCTAAAGATCCACCTAGAACCATGTCAGACCTAATGGGAAAAGTGTCCAAGATTATGAATGCCGAGGAGGCTATGGCTGCGAAAAAGAATATGGATGCCAAAGAAACCAAGGTGGAAGGTGATAAAGCTAAGAAGAAAGAGCACAAGAACAATGGTAATGACAAACACTCAAAAACAAGGTCGACTTGGGAAGTATTGAGGAAATTTGATAATTATACTCCTTTTAAGAAAGACATCAACCATGTTCTAGAAGAAATCAAGAACAACGAGGAATTAAATTGGCCAGAGAAAATAAAGGCAGACCCCGAAAGGAGAAATAAGGCAAAATATTGCGAGTTTCACAAATATCATGGCCATATGACTAAAAATTGCATAGCTCTTCAAAATGAGATTGAAGCACTTATAAGACGAGGAAAATTGGCAAAGTATCTTGATCGTGGAAGTGAAAGAAGAAACAACGACTGAACAAGAGAGAGGTCTAGATCTCCTCATCGAGCAGAGGAGAACAAGAAGAGAGACCATGAAGTTGATCCAGAAGACGACCCCGATCTTCCAAAGAGACCAAGGCAGCCAGAACGTGAGGTATTTTCAATACGTTTTGGGTCATTTAATTATAAAGTTATTACAGGTGGAGATGCAGGAGTAGGAGACCTTACTGTCGAGAGAAAAGCTTACCTCTGTGAGGCTCAAGCTTGCTCATACATTGAACGAATAAATCTAGCTGAGGAGGATCGCCCGAGAAAGGTGAACAAAGAGAAATTGGTCATTGGCTTCTCAAAGAATTACCTTGCAGGTGTTCTATATCCTCATGATGACCCATTGATGATCAAAATGAGGATGAAGGAGGTAATGATTTCAAGAGTACTGGTAGACAATGGTAGCTCGACAGACATCATGTTCTACTCGTGCTTTGACAGTTTACATTTAAAGCTATCTCAACTGGAGCCTTATCATAGACCCCTCCTCGGTTTCGCTGGCGAGAAAGTATTTCCACTTGGGACGGTCAAATTGGACATATTCATTGGTACGTGGCCTGCTTGTCGAATAGAAAGAATACGCTTCTTCGTGATGGATAAGAATGTTCAATCATCATACAATATCATCATGGGAAGAGTAGGATTGAAGAAGTTCGAGGCTGTACCATCTACGGTACATCAATGCCTAAAATTTCCAACAAATTTTGGAGTAGGAGTTATGAAAGGTGATCAGAAAGTAGCTCGGGAATGCTATTATTCATCCGCCGATCAAGAGGAACTGGAGGAATCAACGAAAAAGACTACTACTTATCAAGTGGATGAAGGGGCAGAAATTGAAACATTGGATCCTAGAGATGAGTCGCAACTCGTGAAGGGTCAAGTGGTGGAAGCTACTGAAAACATCATTCTGGACGACGAGCACCCTGAATGAACTACTCAGGTAGGTTTGTCGTTGGAAGCCTCACTAAAATAGGAATTGATAACTTTCCTTAGAAGCAGAAAGCAAACTTTTGCGTGGAGTCATGAGGATATGCCTGGGATAGACCCAAATTTCTTATGTCACGAACTCAATGTGAATAAGGAGATCAAGCCTGTGAAGCAGATAAGAAGAGTATTCAGTCCCGAGAAGAATCAAGCTATACAGGAGGAAGTCGAGAAGCTCCAGAAAGCCTGCTTTATTGAAGATGTTAAATATCCAGACTGGTTAGCAAATGTGGTAATGGTGAAGAAGAAGAACAACAAATGGAGGATGTGTGTAGATTTCACTGACCTCAACAAAGCATGCCCAAAGGATCATTTTCCACTGTCCCGAATTGATCAATTAGTGGATGCTACCTCGGGACACGAGCTGCTGAGCTTCATGGATACTTATTCTGGTTCAATCAGATTAAAATGAAACCCGAAGACATAGAGAGTACTTCTTTCATTACCCCTAGAGGAACTTACTGTTATAATGTTATGCTTTTGGTTTGAAAAATGCAGGTGCAACATATCAGCGGCTGATGAACAAGGTGTTTGCAGAATAAATCAGTTGCAATATGGAAGTCTATGTTGACGATATGCTGATGAAGAGCAAGAAAGCTGTTGATCATCTAGTTGACTTAATCCAAACTTTTGATCAACTGGATAAATATCAAATGAAGTTGAACCCGACGAAGTGCATATTTGGAGTACGAGAAGGCATGTTTCTCGGATACATTGTCAATCAGCTAGGCATTGAAGCTAACCCTGAAAAGATCAAAGCTCTGCTAGGGCTGCGATCTCCAACGACGAAGAAAGAGGTGCAAAGTCTTACAGGACGAGTAGCAGCACTCAACAGATTTGTATCGCGAGCGACTGATCGATGCCTCCCATTCTTCAAGACACTCCGAAAGACTTTTGAGTGGAATGATGAATGTGAGAAGGCTTTTCAAGACTTGAAGAAATATTTGGGAGCACCTCCACTGTTATCCAGGCCAGTGATGGGAGAAAAATTATATTTGTATCTGACAGTGTTCGAGAATGCAGTCAGTTCAGCATTGATAAGAGTGGAGAATGGAGTACAAAAACCAATCTACTACACAAGTAAGGCCTTCCGAGGAGCAGAGATCAGATATCCAAGGCTGGAAAAATTGGCACTAACATTGATCGAGGCAGGTAAACGAATGAAGCCATACTTTCAAGCTCATACCATAGTAGTATATACTGATATGCCACTGAGGCAAGCCCTTCACAAACCAGAAAAGTCAGGAAGATTGATGTGCTGGGCAATAGAACTTGGTGAATATGATATAGTTTATGAACCCAGATCATCGCTGAAAAGGCAAGCTGTAGCAGATTTTATAGCAGAGTTCACCTATCCTGATACCCCCAAGGAGCAAAAGTTGCTCGCTGATCAACCTATGGATGTTACAGGATCATTAAACACAAGCTCAGACCAACTTAGGTTGGTAAAAGGGCAAGTGGATGTTACAGGATCATCAAATTCGAGCCCAGACCAACTTAGGTTGGTAAAAGGGCAAGAAAAGATGATCGATGAAGAGCAAGAAATATCAGGGGAGGATGAAAGGAAGCAACAAATGTTTCACTGAGGAACTCTGTCAGATCAAAAATTTGAAGACGAGTTACCTATATGGAGTCTGTATGTGGATGGTTCATCTTGCACTACAGGATGTGGCGCAGGGATAGTTTTGAGTAATCCGGACGAGGTCGACATGAAATACGCCCTACGTTTCCAATTCAAAGCTTCCAATAATGAGGCTGAATATGAGGCCATGATTATAGGTCTTAATTTGGCAAAAATTATGGAGGCGCAACAGGTTATTGTCTTCAGTGATTCTCAATTGATCGTAAATCAAATGTTGGGAATATATGCAGCCAAAGGAGAATTAATGATTAAGTATCATGCAAAGGTGATGGAGTTGGTATCAAAATTTGCTGCTATTCAGCTGGTTAGAATACCAAGAATGGAGAATGCGAGAGCAGATGCCCTAGCTCGATTAGCATCAGCTACTCGTACCGAGCTACGAAGAACAATTCCAATTGAAGTTTTAGCTGATCGGAGTATAGATGAAGATCTAACGATGAACTTTATTACCCTCGATTTAGGATCATCATGGATGGATCCCATCAGGGCATATATTGAGAAAGGGGAATTACCAACTGACAAACTTGCAGCCAAGAAATTGAAGTTTAGGGCTGCTCGTTATGTACTGACCAACGGTATTCTATACAGACGAGGACTTATAGCAGGTTTGCATAGATGTGTGCATCCCACCGAGGTGAAAGATTTAATTGAAGAAGTCCATGAAGGGTCCTGCGGAGCCCATGTAGCAGGTCGGACTCTTTTGCAAAGGGTGATGACGCAAGGATACTATTGGCCGATGATGAGGGCTGATTGCATAGCCTATGCTAAGAAATGTGACAAGTGTCAGCGCTTCTCCTCCATCCGAAGAACTCCCCAAGCGTTATTAACACCCATTACTTCCCCTTGGCCATTTGCCATATGGGGAATAGATTTGGTTGGGCCACTGCCGACGACTAGGGGAAGATTTAAGTATCTCTTGGTCGCTGTGGATTATTTTACTAAGTGTGTAGAAGAACACAATTTGACAACGAGGAGTTCGCTGCCTATTGCCATCATCCAATATCTTGAAGATCCACTCGGTACCAGGACATCCCCAAAGCAACAGACAAAATGAAGTGATGAACAGAACACTTCTAAATGGCTTGAAGAAAAGACTAAGTGACGCAAAAGCAAACTGGATCAACGAGTTACAGTCAGTACTGTGGGCTTATCGTACTACTCCTCGAGCAGCAACTGGAGAATCACCATATATGCTGGCGTTTGGAAGTGAAGCTGTTATACCTGCTGAGTTGGGTCTCCCAACACACAGGGTACTGAATTTTAATTCCCCTGTCAGCGACTTAATGAGAAGATTGGATTTAGACATGCTCGAGGAAGTTAGAGAAGAAGCAGCCATCAGGAATGCTGCATACCAACAACGAACAGCTTTGTTCTACAATAAGAGGGTGAAGAAGTGCGACCTGAAAGAAGGAGACTATGTGCTAAATAAAGTGATTCAAAAGCACAATAAATTGGAGGCAAACTGGCATGGACCATACCGAGTTACAGAAATTGTTCGCCTAGGAACCTACCGAATAACAACTTTAGAGGGGGAGGAGTTTAAGAATGCATGGAACGCAGAGCACCTGCGCAAGTATTATCAGTGATGTATGTTCTCATGTAACGCAGTTCCATTAGTATGAATAAAATGAAGATATTCTGCCAAATTCTCTCCTTTTATTGAAAGTTTTTCGGGAATACTAGTGTTACACACTACTCGACAAAACTCGGATTACTCAAATTTCTTCTCGAAAATGCCAACTAAGGTTGGTCGAGAAACAAATGTATTCCTAAAAATGCCAACTTATGTTGGTTAGGAAGTAAATGTATTCCTCCAGGAAGTAAAACTATGTATTCCTCCGGGAAGTAAAACTATGTATTCCTCCGGAAAGTAAAACTATGTATTCCTCCGGGAAGTAAAACTATGTATTCCTCCGAGAAGTAAAACTATGTATTCCTAAAAATGCCAACTTATGTTGGTTAGGAAGTAAATGTATTCCTCCGGTAAGTAAAACTATGTATTCCTCCGGGAAGTAAAACTATGTATTCCTACGAGAAGTAAAACTATGTATTCCTAAAAATGCCAACTTATGTTGGTTAGGAAGTAAATGTATTCCTCCGGGAAGTAAAACTATGTATTCCTACGGGAAGTAAAACTATGTATTCCTACGGGAAGTAAAACTATGTGTTCCTCGGGAAGTAAAAGTATTCCTAAAAATGCCAACTTATGTTGGTTAGGAAGTAAATATATTCTCCAAAACGCCAACTAAAGTTGGTCGGGAGGTAAAATTATTCCAGAAAGTGCCTAAGCTCCTCGTAGAGGAAAAATCCACTAACTATGGCTGGTCGGGGATAAAAACCCACTAACTGTAGTTGGTCGAGAAGGAAAATTTACCGACCTTGGTTGGTCGGAAACATTTTATGAATACGAGAAAGTGATCGAGCAAAATTTTTGATACTCGTAATTATTTAAAATCATTACTAAGTTGGTTGAGAAACAAAACATCATTTTTTCCAAATGACTACCACAAATTCAAACTACTCGACAATAAGTTGGTCGACAAATAACACAATATTGTTATCTTTTTAACAGATACACATGCACAGATGTAAAGTGTTACAAAACAATAGCAGTCAAGATTTGCAAATAAAATTATTTCATTAAATGTAGAACAAAATACATCAGGAATGAAATACAAATTTATTACATCAATACTTCTATTCTATTGGTTTCTTCCCCTCGACTTTTGAAACAGGTTCCTCGCCAGCAGTGGATGGTTTAAAGCGAGAGGAGAATTTATGAAGTTAAGATCTTTTTGCATCCTGATATTCATCACGGACAGTCGATCTAGGAGGTGCTCGGGACGAGATATCTCGACATAGATATCTCGACATTTGAATGGAGATTGTAATCATCGAGGTATTTGGAAATCAGACAACGAGGGATGGCCCGAGCAGGGATTCAACTCATATCAAGATTGAATGGTGGCACGGGTAGGTCGAGCAGCCCAGGGTTATGGTAATCCCACAGGTAATGACCCTGTTCGAGTTGCAGCACACCTAAGGCATTCAACCATCCCTGTTTGTAGCCCTCATTATTTGCATTCTGGATATGGTCGTCCAAGTGGTAGAGAGCCTCGTTGTAGCCAGCCATCCAGAACTCTCTGGGCTGCTTGTGAAATTGATATGTCAATCTTTCCAGCTGCTCGTGGAGGTTTTTGATGAAGAGTTCTTTATTATCCAAGATATATTTTTGCACAGAAAGCTGCTCTTCCAAGTCCCTGATTTTCTTAGACATCTCAGCCAATGCCTGGTTCTTCGCCATCAGCTGGAAGGCCTGGTTCTCTAAAGAAGATTGAGTCCTCTGTTCCTCGACAGGAATCCGAGCAGCTCCTGCTCGTCCCCGAGGAGCTCTTGCTCATCCACGAGAAGATGTAGAGGGGCCAGCTCTTTTTAAGGTTTCCAACTCATCCCTCAAGTTGGCGTTCTCTACTTCCAAGAACGAGAATCCCTCGTCAGTCACTGGGATCAAAGCATTTGAGGTGGAAGCAACATATTTTAATTGAGATACTTCTCTTTACAAGTTGTTATTTTCTTGCTCCAACAACTCGGCTATTTGCCTATGCTCTTCGACCTCGGCTTTCAAAGTTCTTTCCCTCACATCGTATGCAGCAAAACGCTTCTCGTATCCCTTGTCGGCAATGATTTGCTGATACTTCTTCTCGTACCCCTCGTGCAAGAGGGCAGTGGATTCCTTATATTATTGTTGAAGGTCTTCAAGAGTGCCTTGGAGATCCTCAATCATATCATAGTAAGCTACATTATTGGCCACCGCACGATCAAGCAGACACTTCAAATATTGGTAAGCTTCAATTGCCTGTTCCGAAGCATCTTGGCCGAGGATGTCGACGATTTGTGCTGCGCTCAGATCTGTGTGACCAACCTTAAAATAGTCATTGCATTGCCGTAATAGCTTTGTATCATGAGCATACAATAATTCCATCCTGGCCAGAAACTAGTAGAAGAAGAAAAAGCAATAATCAATAAGAGTACCAATAGAGTATGAAGAGCAGGAACAATAGTATGCATAAACAAAAGTTTAAATTTTATTATATCATAAAGTTCAGAGTTACATGTTCAGGGTTACATTTGACAAAGAGAAATAAAATAGAAAGAAACACGAACAACTCTACACCTTTTCCTTGTCTCCCAAAACCTTCTCGGGAGGCTGGAACGAGGAGGTAGGTTGCTCGGAGGGAACAGTGAGTTGCTCGGGGAGCACTGGCAGTTGCTCGGATGAATTAACGGGTTGCTGAAGTTCCTCGTTAGTAGGCTGGATGGCTGGGGAATGAGAAACTTGATCTCCCATCACCATGGAAGACTCTTCAGAGGCAGCTTCGTCCTCTTCTTCGTCTTCAGGAGTTGGAGGGGGACCAGGGATGTGTCGCTGGAAGAGTTCAGAAGTTTCATCGACCTTCATCTCCTGAAGAGCTGCTACCTACCCATCTCTAAAGTATTTTAGGCTGCCATATTCGACTTGCGACATCATGGCAGCCAAGCCTTTGTTCCACCCCTTATCCCAACCAGTGCTGAAAGATTTCTTCACAGCCGATTTCCTTTTTAACTTCTTCGAGGAAAGCTTCTAGGACAGAAGATTTTCAGCAACCTTCAGTTTATTCTCAGCTTCTTCCTTCTGCCGACTTACTTCCTGAAGCTGACCCAACTTTTCCTCAGCAACCTTGAGTTTATCTTCAAAATCCTCAACATTCTTGAGCTTCCTTTCAAGCTCCTTATTCTTCTCCTTCAGACTATTTAATTTTTTCTCCAACTCCTTGGAGACCTCAACAACTTGAATTTTCTCCTGCTCGGTTGAGGCAAGTTTCTTCTCCCAAGCATCCTTGTCAGCATCATGCTTCTGACGAGAATCTTCCAAAGATCGCGTCATACCCATCAGAGCTTCCTCCACACCAGACGAGGAGCTTGAAGCTTTAATAGCTTCATCCTTCTTCAAAATTATATTAAAGAAGCTCACCAACTGTGAAAAGAAAATGAAAGCAAGTCAGAGACATATATAACAAGGGAAAGATGAAAAGTTCAAAACAATAGGACTTACAGAAGCAATGTGGCGAGCTGCCAATGTGGTAACTGTGTCTCGAGAAAGGTTTTCTTCAATGCCTTGGATCTCGAGAATGATCCAAGTCTTCACTGAGCTCATGGAAGAGTTCGGGGGGAAAAAAGTGGGAACTCCACTAGTCGGGGGCTGAGAGACGGTGTCAGCCAAATTAACCGAGGAGATCTTCTTCAACCTCCTTGGAGGAACAGGAATAGTTTCGACCAAGGAAGAACTCTTGGTTAGTGATATGACAATCACCTAGCCTGGAGCAGCAGACTTGCTCGGGGTCACTGGAGGTTTCTCAGCAACCTTCACAGGAGCAGCCGGAGGGGCTGCATCAATTTTCTTTGTCCCTTCTGGGACATCATGTTTACTTCTTTTTGCCTCTCCAGCACCAGAGGCAGGTTTCTCAAAAAGGGTGGGAGGTCTTCTTTTCTTCATCCTTTCACTTAAAGGAACGTGTGACTCAGGCGAAGAACTAGTAGAAGCTGGTACTGGCTCTGCGTCGCTTATCACCGGACGAGCAGTGAAAGAAGTTGTGTAACTCTTGTACTGAAGCAGATATGAAGCTGACCTAATATACTCATCGACAACAGTCTGATGCAAACTCCAGATAAGTTTTAAGTGCCTTATATTAACGTCTGCCTCTTTTGGACACTTTCTTTTGTTGTCAACTGCAAATAAATTAAAATTAAATATATCAGTGGCACATTTTATCAAACATAAAGGAAGCATAATCTCAAAATAAATAAAATGAAATAAAAATAACCTATCCCATTGCCATAGGGAGGGCATCTGGGACCCTGATACACTTCATCTCCAGATAAATGAGCATGTTGCCAATTTTTTATAACAACCCCGTGCTCAAAATAATCCCTATTAGCGTCCGGGAGATTGACCACTAAAGCCCTGTTTAAAAATCTAGTTTTTAAATAAAAAGTATTATCACCAATAACCCATCTATAACAAAACATGATTTCTGGAATTCCTATGCGAGTTCCATGAATTTGATTTAGTCTATGAACCCCATTAACTATTCTCCATGTATTGGGGGCTATTCTTATAGGAACCACGTCAAAGTATTGACAGAATTCCAGACATAGAGGGTTTGGGGGAAAAGAAAATCCACACTCAGCAACAAAGAGACTGGAGAACCAATGTCCCTCAGCCAAACGGAAATAATCAGAAGGTTCAGAAAGTTCCTCCAGAACAACCCATGAAGGAATAGAAAAATCAGAACGAAATTTATCAAGAGATTTAACAAGGTAAACCATGATGAATAAAGGAAATGAAGAAGAAGGAAGAAGATCTTACAAAAAAAGAGTGGATCTGGTGACAACGAACGATGGAAGAGATGAATACACAGGAGAGAAAGAGACGATGGAAAACTCGAAGATACAAATTTGAAAAAGTAAAAGACGATGGGATTTTTTGCAGTGTTTAAATACTCTACCTTGGGAAAGGGAAAAGTAATGATTACAAAAAGAGACGGTTACGTTACCGGCGGCTAAAAAGACGAAAAGGGGCACGAGAATCGAAGCGGGCATAAAATTTCAAAAAAGCCTGATTCTACGAATGCGGAAGGAAAAGTAAATACAAAGGAAACACTCCTAAAAATCAGGAGGACCATTTAAAACTGCCATATTCCGAGAAAGAATGTCCCACACTCCTCAAAGTTCGAACTATGAAACATTGGGGGCTTCTGTTGATACCAAATTTAGTCTGCTGACATGGCCCAACTGAATGAAGATGCGTGGCAATCTACTTGGCAACAACAAATACTTTTGATGAACTCACACGCTCCGAGGAACCATACTACAATGAGGAACACTACTTCCCCGAGAAACTCACATGCTCCGAGGAACAAGAGCTCTCCGAGGAACTATTGGGTACCGAGAAGCTCAGGCGGTCCGAGCTGCACCTCGAACAAAGCATTAATAGCTGGATAACCAACAGTTTGACTGTTCATTAAATGCTTATCATTCAGACGCACACGCTCTTAAGGGGGCATTGAATGTATTACCCTTTCACATGTACAACATTTAATGTATTACCCTTCCACATTACAGCCTCAGGGCTATAAATACATTGTATTACCCTCATTGAAGGGGGACCGGAATTTCTTGATTGAACTTGTAATCGAGAATTCCCAAATCGTCAGCAATAACAAAAACAGTGGACGTAGGCCATTCTTATAACGCTGAACCACTTTAAAAGTTCTTTGTCTCATTTTATTTATCTGTGATTAAAAAATTAGATACAATCTAATTTTTTACATCAACAACCGTAATTTCTTATTAGTGAAATAAATAAGTTTTTGATCATCTAGCTGTGCCTTTTGATGAATTTTTTATTTTGAGTTATCTATAGCGATCGCTAAGGCATGCATAATCCTTTTGTTCAAATATATGTTAGAATAAACTGTCATTCTTGGAGATAAGGAAAGAATAGTTTTTGTGAAAAAGAAAGGGCCGTGCTCATGTAAGATGTATGAGCTACCTACATACCTATGGGGTTTTTTGAAAGGTTTCAATTTTTTCTGGAAATGGTTATTGTAGAGGATCAAGCCCACGTAGTTCTAGGGAGAAACTAATGAAGAGATTTTTTTTAGAATAGAAGGGAGATGAGAAGAGTCATAGAACACCGAGATTTCGGACTAGGGGTAAAATTTCTTGAGACAGTCCAGGTTGAATGGACGAGCCATCTCTTCTTCATCTAGGTCGGTGAGCATGGCAGCAACCCCGGACAAGATTTTCTTCACAATGTATGGGCCGCTCCAATTGGTCTTGAATTTCCCTCTGGGGTCCCAGATGGGCTCTACTATTTCTTTGAGGGCTAAATCCCCATCTCTTCTTCTATCGTCCACCTGTGGTTTTTGCCATTTCTGGTGTTTTCGAACGTCCCTCTTTATGACTGGGGGAGATTGATCTTAGCAACCCTTTATTCTTCTCTCTATGCATTTAGCCGGTGCTGCCATCAAACTTTTACTGGAGCCACGTATCGCCTTGAGGTATTCTTTATTTTGTGCATTTTTCTTTATGCATTCACACTTTCCTTTGAGCATTTTCTTCTTGGTTTTTTGATTGCTAACCTTTTGTTCTTTGTAGACGTTGTTCTATGAGGTGATTGGGTTAAACACCCAATTGATAGCATTGAAAGACGAGTTTGTTGTGGACTTCTGCCAAATGTATCGGTGGCGAAAGTCCCATCGACTGTCAAAGAAGTCTCTCTTGCTGGAGACGGTGCATTAGGTATTGAACGGCCTGACGAGCGATCGAGTAAATCCTTCTTTCTTTTCTAAGATCATTTTTCCTTTCATGATATTTTATGATATTGATCTTTATCTCCTAGGGATTTTGCAGGTGACCTTCTGTCCATGGGGGACGATCATCATACATACGGGGTTGACTAAGGGTAATGGGAAGATGCGTCATCTTCTAGCGCATGAGTTTGGCTACTTTTGGTACTTGGGGAGTCCATCAGGTTGTGTAGGAGGAGGTGATTGTACCACCTGCGAGACCCCCGGTGTACATGAGGCGGGTATGGGAGATGCCGGATGATGCGCAAGCAACTACAATGATGGGTAAGCCTTACTCATCATACACCGACATGACGAAGACATTTGATTATTTGGATTATGTGTCGAGCTGGTTAATGCCTCCCAATATATATGACGTGATGCTTCTCCCCTAGGTGGGTTCGAGTTGTCCCATGGGGTCTTCCCATAGCGCAGGTGGTGCATCGATATCGGCGGCGATGATAACTTCGGGGGTTCCTTTTGTGAGGCTGTCCCCTCCTTCTTATAATATCCAACGGGTTGATGGAAGGTCTGTACGTTTGCTGCATGGTCCTAATTCGATGGATTTGGAGGAGCTAGTCTTGACAAAGGAGGTTCTCCAGCCAGCGGTATACTTCTTATCTCTGTCTTTTGATTTTCTAATTTCTTTCTTCACTTCAGACTGACTAATTTTCTCTTTTCTGTTTTTTTTCTACATATTTGGGTATCAACCACCTAGCTGAAGGACATTCGGGATTAGATATCTTTGGTGACTGACCACATTCGGGATGCGATTCCGATTCCATCTTTCTTGGTGCCATTTGCCTCATTTAAGGAATTGTCTGGCTTAGGGAGTGGAGGTACGTCATCTCGTCATAGGGGGAAGAGAGTGCACTGTAGTGAAGGAGGCTCCTAAAGAGATAGAGGGATAATGAATAGAGTGAGAGGTTGTAGGTGAAGGTAGAAAGAAAGAATGTAGGTGGGTTCGGGCTGAGTCCCATTATATTTCTTTATTTTCCTGTAAAATCGATGTAGTATAGTAACATCCATGAAAATAAAATGAAGTTTTTGTTAAATTTTTCTTTTAGTGGCTTAATGCACATGCTCTTTTTACTTTTCTACTGAGATCGTAAAAGGGTAATTTTGAGAGGGAATTTATTTCAAAGACAAAACAAGTAAAAAACATAAGGACAAGAAAATTAAAAAAAATGACAATAGAAATTATTTTTATTGAGTTTTATGGTGTTGACAAAGAAGGAAAAAGGGAAATTTCTAAAAATAGGGGGTTTCCAGATCGACATGACCCCTGTCCTACCTATCGGCATGTCAGTCCAGTATAATCAATCCAAGGCTTTGATTGCACTTTCTTCAATTTCTTAGTACTTGGTGGGGTAAGTTTCTCTTCGATTTCTTCAGGTCTCCTTGTGTTTGTTTGAGGGGTGTGGGTGGAGCAATTTCTCCACACATCCATATTCCTTCTCTTTTACATTCTTCTTTGCTTACTTTATGAAATGGTTCTCACTAGTAGTGTTGAATTTTCTAACTACCATGAAACCTTGGAAGCAATGTGTTCCTTCAATGTCAACTACGATGTTTTCAACATGTATCGAGTCTCTTTGTGGCACAATCGTCTCATATAGTGGAATATGCTAATAGCAGTAGTAGAGTTCTGGTACTTTGAAGACCATGTCTTTCTCTTTGGATTGGACGAGGTCTGTCCAACCTATGAAGAGTTCTCTGCCACGTTAGGGATAAATCCCAATGATGTAGTAGTTATGCCTAAATTTTCTCGGCCCTTTATGGAGTTGTTCACGAGACTTGTCCACATCTTGCCTTCGGAAGCCAGGTCAGTAGTTACGAGAGGAATGATCTTTCTTCTTGCTGTGTTGCATTTTGTGCATTTTCAAGATGTTGGTGACGCTAGTTTTGTTGGATCCGTCATTCTGGGATCGATTTTCAAAACTGTTGCTGGTAATAGGGGAAATACTGGTGGACCCATAATTCACATCCATTTCTTCTTGGATGCCTTATCATCTCAATCCTGCAGTGGTGATATTGTCAAAAACCTTTGACTGGTCTGGATGCCTGGCGGGAAGGCCGTTTTGATTTTCTGAGGGGTTGCCTCGTAATGCTATTAATGTGGCTGTCGAAAAGATTCCTTATGGAGATCCCACCTAGGTATCCTCTGTTAGCTATACCAAACTTCTTTTCACACTACTTAATTAGTATAGGCCTGTACATAGAGATTTGGGAAAATTGGTTTGTAGAACACGGGGCTCGAGGCTTGTGTTGGTCAATGCCTTGATGAGGGGGAGATGCTACCTATTCTGGAACTTGGATAGTACTAGTATGTTAGGTTGGTTGGCCTCAAGCAGATATCTTTCTACTTTCCCTAACGTCTTCTGCGCAAATTTAGCTGGGAACAAATTGTGCCACTTCAGACAATCGACTTCTTTCCAGTGGAGGATTTGACAGTGCATATGCGCATGAGGCTGGGCTCTCTATGGAAGAATATTCGACCATCTACTCATCCTTCCCAATCTCCTAGGTAGGTCTGTCATGTTTTCGGGGACTACATGATGTGGTTGTAGAGGAGGGTAGTTGACCAAATGCTAGCTGTGGACACCGAGCAAATGTGGTTTGCCATATCTGACACCATGGAGGGAGGTGTTATGGTTTTGCCCAGGCTAGTTGGGATTATCGTTCTATGGAGCATCAGTGGAACTCTATTCAGGTAGAGGAAGTTTGGGGACCCCGGATGTGGATGATGATGGGGTTGGCTCCTCTGGTAGCTGCGGGTAGAATTTTTGAAGATTTTATACAGTGTTTATGGTTATGTGGGTTATTTGGGTTATTTTATGGGAATAATTTGGAAGAATTATTTAGGAGTAATGGGACTTGTTTTTATTTTGGGTTTTAGGAGAGTAGGAGTGGGTTGGAAAGGGAAGTTGCTTAACTCCCTATGCTGATGTAATCGTAATTAATGGGATAAAGAAAATTTTAATTATATTATTGTGCCTCTTGATGAATTTTGCTTTTGAATTATCTATACTAATCGCTAAGGCATACATAAAATTTTTAGTTCATGTATATGTTAAAATGAACTGTCGTTCTCGGGGATGAGAAAAGAATATCATTTTGGGAAAAAGAAGGGGGTCGTGCTCAGGTAAAGTGTATGATCTGCCTATGTACCTACCGGGGTTTTTTAAATTTTCTAAGTTTCATTTTTTAAGGTAAAAAGATTTTTAGAGGATCAGACCCCACGTAGTTCTGAGTAGAGGAAAACGAAGATTTTTGTTTAGTAAACATAAAAGGGAGATGAGAAAAGTCATAGCGCGCCGAGATTTCAGACTAGGGGTAAAATTTCTTAAGACAGTCTTGATTGACTCGACGTGCCATCTCTTCTCCATTGAGGTCAGTAAGCACAGCGGCACCGCCTGTCATGATCTTCTTTATGTTACAGGGGCCACTCCAACTGGGTTTGAATTTCCCTCTGGGGTTCGAGATTGGATCTACTATTTCTTTAAGGGCTAACTCCCTTTCTCGAACACCACGCCTTATTGAATGATCACGCTATTCGGCGATGGTACCCTTGTATGTGTTACAGTGCTTTCAGTCTCATTTCATCTAGGAGTGACAACTCGTTGAGATGGCTTTGATGCTAGTCCTCCTCACTGACTTGGCTTTTGATCATGACACAAAGTGAAGGGATTTCTAGATCCACGGTTAGGACTGCATCCATGCCATGGACTAGAGAGTGAGGGGTAGAGGTTCGGATTGAGGTTCGGTAGCCCCAGAGGGCATAAGGGATTCGATTGACCCAATCTCGACAACTTTCAGTCTTCTTGCTGATGATGGCTTTGAGGTTCTTATTGGCGTCTTCGACTGCACCATTAGTTTCAGGTCGATAGAGAGAAGATTTGTGTCTCTGAATCCCATACTCGTTGACCATTTCTGTCACTTCTTCCTCGAAGTGCAACCTATTATCTGACACTAGCTCTTGAGGGACCCCATATCGACAAATGATTTTTATTTTGATGAATTTGGCCACTTTCTTGGCCTTCAGGACTGCATATGACTCACCTTCAACCCATTTAGTGAAGTAATTAATAGAAACTTGGATGAACTCATGCCCGTTGGAGGCCTTGGGTGTGACTTTCCCTAAGATGTCGATACCCCAGGTGGAGAACGACTAGGGAGAAGTCATGTTATATAACTCTCGCGGAGGCAACTGTTGAAGGTTGGAAAACTGTTGGCATTTGAGGCATCTTCGAACAAAGGTGGTGCAATCCTGGATCATGGTGGTCCAGTAGTAGCCTTGTCAGATTATCTTCTTGGCAATCATGTGACCCTTCATGTGGGGCCTGCATTCCACGCTATGGATTTTTGGCATTACCTCTTTAATGTCAGCCCCTGCGATGCTGTGTAGATGGGTTCTATCGCAGTTTCTCTTGAACAGTGCTTTGTAATAGATGATGTACTGGGCGACCAGTCTTCGGAGGGTTGCTCTGTCTTTCTTATTGGATCCCTCGGGATACCTACCATGCTTGAGGAGGTTCCAGATATCATAGTACCATCAATTGGCTAGCTCGGGATCTTCTTTGGTGATGAGATGAATGTGGTAGCAATGGGTTGGTTTATCTTGCTTTTGAACTAGGAAGGGGGCCATTGTTATTCCTTTGGGCATGTCGACCATGGAGGCTTGGGTAGAAAGGGCATCAGCTAGGTTATTCTTTGCTCAAGGTAGGTAATGGAAGGTGATGTCTTGGAATTGGGAGTCTAGTTCTTCTAAGTGGGCATGGAAGGGCTGGAGTTTCTCGTCCTTAACTTTCTATTTTCTCAGCACTTGACCGATAATGAGGGCGAAATCCCCGCAGACATCTAGGCATTGAATTCCTTTATTGAGAGAAACTTTGAGGCCTATTGTACACGCCTCATATTCAGTCATGTTGTTGGTGCAGGGGAAATCCAATTTGATAGCGATGGGAGAGTGGGAGTTATCTGGGGCGATCAGAAGTATCCCAATGCCATATCCCTTTATGTTGGCATCACCGTCAAAGAAAATTTTCCATCGAAGGTTATCTTGTGCAGCACATAGGATGTTTTCATCTGGGAATTCGGAGATCCAGTCATTAGCTTCTTTCATGGGGTAATCAGCGAGGTAGTAAGAGATGGCTCTTCCTTTCATAGATTTCTGCGTGACATACACGATATCAAACTCAGCTAGGAGCATCAACCATCAAGCCATTCAATTAGATAAAGCGGGTTTCTCAAGCGGGTACTTAATGGGGTCCATTCGGGATATAAGTTTGATGAGGAAGGCGAGCATGTAGTGTCACAACTTTTGGGTGACCCACACAAGCGCGACACATGCCTTTTCCAAAGCACTGTAGTTGACTTCGTACCTAACCAATTTATGACTGGCGTAATATATGGCTCTTTCTTTGCGAGAATCTTCAAGGTATTGGGCTAACAAAGCCCCAGTTGCAGTGTCGATTATGGTTAGGTATAGAAGCAAGGGGAGACCAGGCTGTGGTGGCATGAGTACCGGAGGTTAGGTCAGATTGTTTGACTCGGTTAAAAGCTTATTGGTAGGCCTCATTACAAACTTTGGTTAAATCCTTTCGGAGGAGTTTAAAAATCGGTTCACAGATGGAGGTTATCTGGCCGATGAATCGACTGATGTATTACAATTTCCCAAGGAAACCACAGACTTCTTTTCCATTCGGGGAGGTATCATCTCAAGTATGGCTTTCAATTTGCCAAGATCTACTTCTATCCCTTTCTCACTGACCATGAATACCAAGAGTTTTCCCTTTGTCATGCCGAAGACACATTTCTGTGGATTGAGTCTCATCTGATACGGTCGCAATCATTCGAAGAACTTTCAGAGATAAGGAACATGAACTTCTATAGTCTTGGATTTGATAATCATATCATCCATATAGACCTCAACTTCTTTGTAAATAAGATTGTCCTGGATGGTTATGGCAGCCGTCTGGTAGGTAGCCCCAGCATTCTTGAGACCAAATGGCATAACAGTGTAGCAAAAGGTTCCCCAAGGTGTGATGAACACAATTTTTTCTTAGTGATCTGAGTGCATTTTGATATGGTTTTACCCGAAAAAACCATCGCCAAATGACTTCAGAACATGACTGGCTATGTTGTCCACGATCATGTCGATATTGGGTAGTGGGTAATCATCCTTCGGAGAGGCTTTGTTTAAGTCCCGGTAGTCTACACACATTCTAACTTTCCCTCATGATTCTGGCACATGCACTATATTGGCTAGCCATATGGGATATTCGATCACGTGAATGAAGCCCACGTTCAACTATTTGACCATCTCTTCTTTAACTTTGAGCGACCATTTGGTGCGGAGCTTTCTCAACCTTTGTTTAACTGGCTTATAATCTGGAAGAGTGGGGATATCATGTTGAGCTATTTCAGGATCAATGCCGGGCATAGCTTCATAGGACCATGCGAAGACATCCATGAATTCCTTCAATAATTCTTCAAGTTTTGCGCACTCATGCTCGTCGAGGGTAGCCCCTATCCTAATCTCGCGCAGTTGGCTACTAGAACCGAGGTTAATAATAACAGTTTCTTCTTCATTAACTTGAACGCGGTTATGTTATTTGTTATTAACCTTATTTAGATCAGGTAAGAATTATTCATTTGCAAAATCATCATCATCAAAAGTTTGATTAGAATCCAAACAGTTAATGTAAGGCACAACGAGATACTCAAAATCTTCATTTATTTCATTGATAGGAAAAACAACATTGAGAACCTCATCAAAGGAGGTCTCGATTACATTAGATCAATGATAGACAACTAAAGAAGAGATGGGGTAAACATTGGGGTTAGGTGGGATTTTAACAGGTAGAACCGGCGCAGCATGCCAGTTGAGGAGAGGTATATCAATATCTTTAATCAGGTGGGATGGATCTAGTGATGTGTTGCTTGAATGAACCATCCAGAGTGTCATCCCAAGTGTCTGTAAGTTGAACGAATCCTCGGAGTCACTTCCCTCAGAATCTGTGGTATCTTTGATGAGTGGTTGTACATGGTGTCGGGAACTTTCTCCCCATGGGTTGCTGTCTTGGAAAAAAGATCTCCATTGCAGGCTTCATTTTTTTGTCTGTATGGTGATACCAGGGTTTCGAAAAGCTACAAAAGGGGAAGTCCTCACCCTCTTTGATGAATCGTCCATTCAAGGAGTCACCTGGGATAGCCTGGATGGAGTCTAGTCCTTTCTATGGTTGAGACTGACGGATCATTCTGACCTCTTATTCTGATGGTTGATACCCCAAACCACAAGGGGAAAGCTTTTTTCAGCACAATGGGCTCAAGTATCCCTTGTTATCTTTGCCCTAGCCCCAGTCTGGTCATGAACTGCATGTTTTTGAACATCTGAATCACATTGATGTTTCCATGAGGGTCGTATTCCGGACAAACCCTTTCTTTGAAACCATCCCTTGCTGGGAGTAGAAGTGGCTCAAATCGAAATCTTGATAGGAGCATATCATTTGACCCATGTTGTATCTCAAGGATTTGATTGCAAGTACTTGCACCCTCGGTATTATCATCGTCTCCCAAAATGGTGATGACTAGTCCATCGGTGAAGAGCTTCAATTTTTGATGGAGCTAGGAAGACAAACCCTTGATACTATGGAGCCAAGGTGATCTAAGAAACAGGTTGAAACAAGCTGGGATGTCAATAACTTGGAATTCAACGATAGGGTTTATAGGGCCAGCCCTTATTACAATTTTTATGGATCCCATCACCTCCCGACGGGTATTATTGTAGGCATGTACAGCAGCGGAGGTTGGAGTGAGGGAACTTTCCTTCAGTCCTAAGCATTTGAAGGTTATTAATGGGCAGACATTCAAGGCAGATCCATTATCGACAAGAGAGAGTGGTACAATCTTCCCTATAACTTAGACGTAGATGTTGAGTGTATGATTGTGGTTTGGCCCAATTTTGGGGATTTCTTCTTCCAAAAAGGATAGCATTCGGGTAGAGGTTAAGGATTCGACTTAATTTATTGCTTCTTCTAGTTTGGTAGAAGGAGGAACTGTGGGTCCAGTGAGCAACTTGATCAAGGCATTTCTGTGCAACTGGGAAGACATGAAAATCCCCCATAGAGTGATGTTAGCCTGAGTTTTCTTTCATTGATCGAGGATCTTTCTCTCCTCTAGGGTTATTTATGGCATAGGAAGGTTCTCAACGCCCTTCTCTTTGTCATTGGCTGGTAGTGAGCTTGGGATCTGGTAATGCCTTCCTGATCTGGTCATGTGATTTACTAAAGAAGGGAAGAACATGAACCCTGTTTCTTCGTCGATCTCAGGTTATTCTGCCACTTTGTCTATTTCTCTGAGGAGTTCTTTAAATGATATCATCCCATACATATCGGATACCGAGTCAGTTTTATCGAAAGCTTTCTCTTCATTTGAATATTCAAATTCCTCCCCCCATCCGGTGGTAATGATTTTATCTTTCCATGTAAAGTCAATGCATTCCACAACTTCAATGGCTTCTTCATACATGTCCTCGCATTCTACGAGAAGATGTAAGGGTCAAGGGACTAGGTACCCTTGTAGCTTCAGAGTATTAAGTAATTCGATCATACTGCAAATATTATTGGTTTGCTTGAATAATTCTACCATGATCAGGACACGTCATCTAGGCTGACTTCATAGGTTGGTACCACCCAACTATCTGACTCTCGGGCCCATTTCCATTCTTCTAAGAATAGCGTACTGAACCTCTGGCAATCAATGATCATCTGTGAGGGAAATTTCAGCCCGAACTCTAGGAGTTGGTTTAATACTTCTGATAACTCCACACTTCCATTTTCAGAACAGGGACAGAAGGCCATGCATGCTCTAATGAGGAGTGACAATGCCTGATCAGTGAGGCTAACAGCATGTAGGAGGAAATATGGGAAAGTTTGGAGAGGTTTGGGAGAGTGTATGGGTGTGATTTAAGTTGAGGGATCAAATTCTTGGTTCTCTTCTAGGAAGATGGCATTAACATGATTTGGGGGTGGGTTGTGGGTAGTGTTTGGCTTAGGATTGGCTGGTGGGGGCAATGGTACCTCAGTCAATTAGACCTTGGATTATGTTTCGAAAGTGAAATCATTGGTCGGTGGTATGTCCAACAGTTTGATGAAAGGCTCAATGGGCATTTGCCTTGAAGTTTCTTGGGAGTGGATTTGGCAATGGACGGGGATCCAAGGGTTTAATAAGTTTTCGGCTTAAAAGGGTCTGATAAACATTGGAGAGGGGATCATGGAGCTCGATGTATTACTTTAGGACTGGGACAAGGTGTCTTTCTGGTGCCCACGAGGTGGTTGGTTGAGAGATGTTATTGATGGTTGAGACTGCAACACTGACACGTTTGTCATATTTTTTGGGGGTGAACTGTCTGGACACTTTCTTTGGTTCAACTTTTATTTTAGCAAGACCTTCCTCGATCTACTCCTGCTTCTATGATTACTTGGAAGTGGGGATAGTATTATCCTCCCATTGTTGCTCGGACATGGGTTAAGAAGTTCTTCTTCATTATGTTGACTTGCTCTTCCTCGGATAACCGATTGGTCATGGTTACTGCTTTTTCCCTCCATCGGGATATGAAGTTACTAATTGATTCCCCAGAGTTCTATTTGAGCATCTCTAAATCACGATGGGTGACCCCAAGCTCTTTGTTGTATTTGTACCGCGATATGAATTCTCGGGCTACATCTTCCCAGCTATGGATTCTGGACTCCTCGAGAGATAAAAACCATCGGAGGGAGCTATCCTTCAAAGTTTGCTGAAATAATTGGGCCATCACTTCTTCAGAAGCCCCTAAGATGGTCATATAACGGTGATAAATATGAAGATGAACAATTGGGGGGTCCACTTCCTTCGAATTTCTCGATATTGGGCATCTTGAACTTCTCGGGTAACCTTGCCTTAGGATAAGGAGACATGTGGGTGTAGTCCATGTAATTCCCAGAGATTCTGACTTGGTCAAACTTCTTATTTAGCATCTTGAGATCTTCTTTGACCTTGTTAAACTCTTCCTCTTTTGGATCAATGATCATAGTCAAGTTAGCCCTATGCTGGACAAGGTTCGACATAGGAAGCTAGGTAGGCGATGACCCATTAAGAGGAAGGGCACGTGGAGCGTGATGATACTCTTCGGGAACCCAAATAGGCTCGGGTGGACCCATAACACAAGGGAATAACACATCGGGCTCTTGAGTAATAGGAACCTGGTTTTGTTGCATCTCTTAGACCTCAGTTTGGAGGTTGTCAATCTTGGACACGAGCTGAGATAAAACTGTCGTCAGATCTGGCTGCATAACTAGTACTTGATCTGTGTTCTCCATGGAAAGGGGATGGATTCCGGACTCGAAAGAAGTAGAAGGGGAATGGATGGATCTTCGGGGTGATTTGACTGAAGACCGAAGCTAATAAGGAGCCAGGACAAGGGCTTTCGATCGGCCTTAGAAGGCGTAAGATGGGATTTATTTTTGACAAAAAAGGATAAAAATATTTTTAACATTTTTTCTTTTTGAGTTCGAAAGACAAAATATTTTTTGGATTTTTGATAAAGGAAGGAGAAATATTTTTGGATTTTCGATAAAGAAAAGAGAAATGTTTTTGGATTTTTGATAAAGAAGGGAGAAATATTTTTGGGAGACGGGTCTCAGCATGATTATTATAATTATTATGTTCTCTCTTGTATTAAATTTTCCTAAATGAAAAAATGAAATGCCGGACGGGACCCGAGCCTGGAGAAGTTGGTTTTGTAACATATGCAAAGCTATGGTTGGACTTGTAACCAGACCCACAGGCAGGGTCCCGTTTGAAAAATGCATGAAATTTTGGGCAGCAGGTCGACCCAGAATTTCGACAGAGTTTCGAGTTGAAATCAGAAATCTAACATGTGTGTCCTAGGCTTGACACCTATATGTGGGTATGCAGTTGGTTGGGTGAATCGAAAAGGGTTCCCCCGTTTGGCGTGGCTTCCACGATAAATGTGTTGCTTTTTAGGGCAATCGGTACGTGTGGACAATCCATTTGATATACCTGAGTGTACGTGGATTGCCTCACTATATACCTCATGGGGACGGTATGTGTGAGAGAGAATTCAATATACTCGGCGTATGTGAGCGAGTTCCCTGTGATATACCTCTCATCATGACTTCGGTTAAGCGGTACGATGCGGGGGAATCATTTGATATACGTCAAAGATACTTGGCCAATGGAAGGTGAGAGTCATATCGCTTAGTCTAACTGCACCCTGCCGGGCCAACGCCCATCACAAAGTGATCCTCCAGTTACCTGACAAAATTTGGTAAATACCAATGCTCTTTGGGTGATGTCGGGTGAATCATGCATGATTCTCTTATTAGTATCTTATGATGAGAGTATCTGTCTTGATTATTCCAAACGGGGAGCAAAGTACAAGTACCAATGGTATACCAAGTATGGATGTGGGATGCGTGTAACATGTGGATATATGTGAACCTAGGTGCACATCATGTGAAGTGTACATGGAGAATCTTCTACAAGTGTGTGAATAGAAGCATAACAATGGGGTATACATGAAAAGGGGAACATGCAAAATAGGGGAAAATATATTAACAAATATAACACCCATGTAAATAGAGTTTAGCCCTCAAAATATTTCCCCAGCGAAGTCGCCATTGTGGCCATCCCCGATCCTCGCAGCGGGAGGGATGAAGAAGAGGGTATCTTCATGTCGAGAGGATCTTGGTATCGCGCATCCCTCTAGAGAGCGTTTCGGCCGGTATCGGTGACGAGGTGAAAATGTAGAGAGATGGAGTCGCCAGTCTATTTTACTCAAAACAGACAAAAGAAAAGGGAGCCATCCCGAAGGACAGCATCCAAAGGCATACTAATACATACGAAACCAAAATGATTCGAAAAGGGTTCGGAGGCTAAGTTACGGAATGGGAAAGTGTTAGGCACCCATTCCTCCCTTGCGGTCTCTCATGGATTATTGCTATTTTTCTTTATTTCCCCATGACATGTGTGCATGTGTATATGTAGTGGAGATAGGAATCATCGACTTGTATCATGGAAGAGATAAAGCGAGTCATCCATAGGAATGTTCCTAAAAATAATATTAGAAAATAGGATTTACATGATTATCCTAGCATTGATCATTATAATGGAACGATAACGCATACGGAATAATACGCCACTAAGAACAAATATATGTATATATATAGAATCTAAGAGAGTTAAGTTTAAAGAATATAGAAAGAAAAGAAAATGAGAGAAAAGTAGGACTCAAGTCTCGGGTTTTACCCCGAGATGCCTACGTAGCCTATAGAGGCATCAAAGTCCACGTAGTTCGTATGCAAAACGAGGGGTGGGATTTATCCCAAAAATACAACTGGGAACTTCTCTTATATGTGTGTATTTGTAAAAAAAGTGTTTTAGTTGTGAGAAAAGTGTGAGAAAAGAATGAGAATTCCTGTTTGGAATTTATGAGCAAAACCCCTTTTTCTTGTTTTTTTTGTGTTTTATTTATATGAAAATAAGAGATAAGAAATAATATTAAATAAAAAGTATATTATGATATGTGATATGGAGAGAATAAAAGTGCTAAGTAATAAAATAAGTTAATGCGAATTTAGGAGAATTTGAAGAGAGAGTTGAGAAAATTGGACCTTCTCGAAGATCTTGAGCTTGATCTTGAATGTTGGAGAGCGACCCTTACACTTGGATGATGATGAAGGGTAGTTAATTCACCAATTTTGATGAAAAATATGATAAAAAGTGAGGGTTGGAAAGGGATTTGGATATGGAAATCACGCTGACTTCGAGAGGGGTTTTCTGAGCTCGCTGAGAGTGATGGATTTCAGATCTTCTCTCCTTTGCAATGAGGTCAGACCCTCTTTTTTATAGGCCCAGGGCATTTCCGATCAGCATAGTCCTAGTCCTGCCAATCGGCAGGTTTTTTAGGCACACTACCGATAGGCAGGGTTTGGAACCTATCGTTTGGTAGTCTCTTTCAGGTTCCTTCGAAAAATCAGCCGTAGAGTGAAAACCGTTGATCTGAAGCGCACACGGGGCAAACCATTGGAAATGTACTTTAGAGACCTTCGAAAGTATTTGGACTGCTCCCGAGTCCGGGAGTTGACTTTGGGTTAAATGTGGCTTGGAAGCATTCATCGGTCCTTTGGACGGGAAATTGTCGGATGCAAAAGGATCGTTCGTCCGCATGGTAAGTCAGAATCGTGAGTGGGGTGAACCGTTGGAAAGGTTAGGAGATGTACTTCGTCATTCCAAAGAGTTTGACTCGGTTTGTGAAGTTGACTTTGGTCAACCGGGGCCTGAAAGCGTTTGATGACCTTTCAGAGTAAAATGGATCGTTCGTCCGCACCGTAAGTCAGAATTGGGCTCGGAGTGGACCATTGGAAAGGGGTTTTAGTTCCCTTTGAAGATTCATTCAGTCTCGATCAAGATAAAGAGTTAACTTTGGTCAAACGGAGCTTGGGAGCGTCCGGTGACCTCCTGATCAAGTTTTGGGGGAAAATGGGTCGTTCGTTCGCACCCTAAGTCAGAATCATGCACGGGGTGGACCGTTGGAATGGGGTTTCAGTGCCCTTTAAGGATTCATTCAGTCTTAGTCGAGCTAAAGAGTTTGACTTTTGGTCAAATGGAGCTTGGGAGTGCCCGATGGCCTCTAAATCAGTACCCGGGGTATGACTTAGGTTTGTTGTGATGAAGGGAGGTGCTAGGGTCCTAAGGAAAGGTTTAGTGGGTACTAGAATGGGGTGTCTACACTCCTCCAAAAGATTCCCAGAACCATCCTTGATAGAGTGAATCCCTAATTTTTTCTTCTTAGCCTGGACACTAGCATGGAAATATCTAGTGTTTGTATAACCCAATTTGAGACACTCAATAGAATATTTCTTCCAATACATTTCTTCAATTTTATTAGCTTAAAAAAACTTTGCTTGGGCTATATTAAGAGCTTATCTATTAGTATCAGAACTCACGTGTTCATAGATCAACTCTAGTTGAGCAATGTTGTCCTCTAAGTCTCTCTTATTTTGAAGAATGTCTTTGAATGTTTATCTATTCCATTTCTTCAACTCCCATTTTAGCCTATGAAGCTTGACTGAAAAATGTCTCATATCATTGCCATCAACAGGAGCAACCCAAGAGTTTCTAACAAGATCCATAAATGATTTATGATTTATGATTAGCCCACATAGATTGGAATTTAAAAGGCCATGGAAAGTCTTCCATGTTAGTCCTTACAGATAATAATAGTGGAGCATGATAAAAAAAAGAACTGTTCAGGTGTTTTATACTAGATTTTGGATACTCAGCAGCCCACACATTACTGAATAAGCATCTATTCAATCTTACCATAATTAGGTACTCTTCTTTTATTTTATTAAACCAAGTGTACATAGTACCAAAATATCCTAGGTCACTCAAACCACAATCATCAATTGCTTGAATAAAATCTTCAACATAATTATGATCTACATCTTTACCTCTCACTTTCTCAGATTGAGAAGAAACTATGTTAAAATCACCAATGGCAAGATGAGGAGAATCATTAGTACTCTCGGAAAAGGTTACCAATTGATCTTATAGATCCTTTATCTCATCTCTAGTACATTTAGCATAGACAATTGTCAAATAAATGATGTTCTTTAAGGTAGGATGATCTAATTTAAGGGACATATGTTGGGGATGATTAATAATTTTATCCACTACTACATTGAATCTCCAGAACAACCAGATTTTACCACTGATATTATTGCTACAACCTTCAAAGCCCCATTTGAATTTGTACTGAGAAGTCTTAGAAGGTTTAACCTTAGGCTCTAAAAGATACAAAAAGGAATCTTATGCATCTTACTCAACATTTCGATTCTCCGAGAGGATGACTTTTTAGCATCTCCTCTTATATTCCACACTATGAGATTTATCATTTAGAAAAAGAGAGATGAGATTGTATGATACCTTTGGTTCTTGATCTTGCGAGTCTTCTGAAAAAGGGTCTTACATTTTCAATTGCTATTTATGGCTTTGATTATTATCAACAGGTTCTTACTTCACATATTCCTTATTCTTTTTGGCAATAAAACACTTTAGCTTCCTATCAAAGCATTTATTAAATAGTTGCATTTTTTCAAAGAAAGGAGGATAATGAACTAATTTCTCCTCATTATCTGTAGCATACAAAGGTAGAGATGCTTGATGAAGAACATAATTAGGTAAATCTGTGGATCTTGGTGGCAAAGCACAAACATCAACAATCATAGCTTCATGTGCATTTAACTCTTGGGCCTTAATCTTGTCAATGTGATCTTATATCTGTCTAACTTTGGCTTTCTTACTGGGGCATTGCTCTTCATATGAAATTTCATTTGGCCCTTCTAATAATTCTCTTCCTTGTCTACTTTTTTTTACCTTGATCAGTACTATTTAATTGATTATCTTCCATATTTGGATGGTGTTTCACTGTGACATTACTGATATCTTCTTGAACCTAAGATGTGGCCTGCTCTATACTTGGTTGATTCTCCTTCACCAATTGATCTTATTTCACAAGAAATTGGTCTTGAATTACTACAATTATATTTTCTTCTTCAACCTGGCCTGGAGACTTTTGATTTGTTTGTTGATTCTCTTTAACCACATATTTGGCAATGTTCTTTGGTCTATCACCGTTTATGTATGGCATAAAGATGCATGAATCCTCATCATGACCCTTCTTGAGGCAAATCCTAAAATATTTAGGCTTAGACTCAACTAAGATGTGACACCCCGACTAATTAAATTTCGGGTAGCTACTCCATTATTCAAATTAATACAAAATGTCAAGTTGGATAAGTTTATAGCATCACTGTCAAAAACATTTTTTAAACAATTACTAGCCACCTAATATTTAAAAAGTGAGTGGCCAAATTTAATTAAATTAAATTAACATGCAACCAATTATTAAGCTAACCATACAATATCCACATCATAACAACAACAAAATAATAATGGAAGAAATAAAATGAGTATGTAGTAACACTCCCCTGAATACACCAAATACTGAATAAATCCCAATACAAAAGTATGAGTAAATAGATAAATCCAAAACTGAAAGTCTGAGAATGCTATCTGTAAATGGAAATGGGCGACATGCCCTAAAAGATGAGTAATCCTGAATAGAATCAAGTGCAGAATGTGGAGGAGTCTAATACCGAGATCCTATAACTTCCACAATAGTTACAGCATGTTAATGTAATGGAACTCCTATGCTTTGCGTCCCTGTGGCTGGGCAGCTAAAAAGGTTTTTACAAGAAAAATAGATTTGAAAGAAAACGGGTCAGAGCCCGAGGTGAAAATAGTTTAAAATTATAGCAAGTTTTCAATTACATTAAACAGTAAATATTACATACATTTTAGTTATGTGATATCAATTGAGTTCCTGACCCTTCGACTAATATGCACGCCTAACGTATACCCTTAACCCATCCTAGTTATATCGCTAATTAACTAGTCTGTACCACTTCCTGTCTTCACATTATAATACATGGGTCTATTCGTATTATTCTAATATATTCTGCATAAATCTCACCTTCATATTAATCGGATTATTACATAAATTACGATATGGATATTCACATTTTTAATCCCATTTAATTATCTCAGTTATTCGCATTCATAAATTAACAGTGATATAGTTACAAGTACAAGTATATCATTCTCAGCTTATATATACAATGTGGCACCCATAGGCTAAGCTGCGGTGCACACATACTCTGCTATCAAATTCCGGTACATCACGTACATAAGGACTACGTGTTTCGAATCGATCAGGAACTGTTTCAATAAATAAAATCACACATATTGGAGGCGAACATAGTTCACATACCCATGGGTCACGCATATAGCTATGCTCCCCTGGTCAGCTGACTTATCAACTCACAAATAATCCATTCACAACCCTATGTCCTTAAGGTACCAATCTAAATCCCCCCGTAGGCACACAAAGATTAGATGGCCCTATTCCGAAAGCCGACCTCCCATGATAGCAAGTATGGTAGGTATGTCATACACACAATAGTCCATACACGAAGCATTCACATAACTTAGGTAATTATATTATTAAAGGCATATTTTTCAGCCCTATACCATCAGTCTTATTCCTACGTCATTATCATTGCAACTTATATATAATATGTTTTGTCAATAAATCTCACGTCATATCTTTTCAAGTACTTAAACCTATCGCGAAAAGGTTACTAAGTCTCCTACGTATCCCACATGTCAATTTAGTACTATATTTCTCTCTCGAACCCTAACTTATCACTCATATAAACTTAAGTCATGCTCTCGCATTTTAAAATGGTAAATTACTCGTCGGACACTCGTAATTTCAACACTATGTTCCAAACCAATTCTAATATGTTCCGGGCTTCAAATACATCCCTACTAGTCTCCCTAGAGTCCTAATGTATTCGCATAATCCCCACCTACAACTTTCAATGGCCGGAATCACTTAAATCCAAAAAGGGGAAAAAGGTCACAGTTTCAGGGGAGGTCGATCGATCGGCCTATGAATGTCGATCGATCGATAAAGCAGGTGCAAGTCTCGAGTTTCTTCATTTTCAGTCCCATTTTTGTCCCAATTCTCCATTACAAGATCTTAAATTCTAAAGTAAGCATATTGGGTAATCATACAACCTAATTACATGATTCTTAACGTTCAAGAATTCTTAAATCATCATCAATTAGACTTTTCTTGGATCAAATCATCCTATTATCATGAAAAACCCGATTTTTCTATTTCCTTTAAGAATCATCATACATCTTCTCATAAATCCGTATTTAACTAAGCATGGCTTATGATTTCGTTAATAGAATACTTTCAGAATCAAACTACATATAAATCCAGCCCAGAGTTAAGGTTTCATCTCCAAGTTTCATGAGTTTCAATATTTTTCATGGATATCGTCAAATCCTACACTATCATGGATAAATTATTTGCTGAATCTTAATGGGTTAAATCACTTGCCAGAAAATTTGATGTTCTGATCCTTTGACGGCGATAAGAGTTAGTTCTCTTCCTCTATCCGGTCACAAATTCGGCAATAGTGGTGGTGTGTGGTAGTTATGGCCTCGAAAACTCCCTTGAAACTTCTCCTCTCTTCTCACGTTGCCCACTACTTGATTTTGACAGATAATGGCCCTAATATTGACTAATAAATGATTAGGCATAAATTCTTCACATTTATCCCCCTAATTTCGGTATTTTTATGATCCCGTTCATTGTAAATAGCTTTGATTTGTCTCTTATTTATGATACTAACCCCTTTTGGCAAGTATTTTGTGTTTTGTGAATTTCTCATGTGTTTTATAGGTATTTCATGCAAGAAAGTGCGAAAGAGAACTCAAAACAGTGAAAGAAACCAAGAATCATGGCGTTGAAGGGAATTTTCATAATTTTTCAGCCATATCCCGGAGGTGGGGCCAACTGGAAAGTTGAAGGTCTTTCAAATACAAGAACATTGGAAAAAACGGCACCTCAATCAGAGCTACGGTGAAGAAGTTATGGTCATTTGAAGTTGAGGAGAAAATGAAGAGAAGTTGAGTCAGGAAAAACGGACCAATCCGTTTTCCAAAATAAAAGGATCGATCCGGCCTCTAGAATTCACTGCATCAGGCACATTTAGGGGATCGATCCAGACATTAGTCACGCTCCAGATCCGTTACAAAATTAGTCACGTTTTCTAAGTGTGACAAATTTCCAGATATGGGATTTTTATTTTGTCCTTATCTTTTAGCCAAAAGAGTTTTATGTTTTGGGGACTGTTTTAAATGATCTCTAGCCTATATATTTAGTCATTATGACTCTTTTCATTCAGATTTCATTCATGTAAAATCTCCATAATAAGTAGGAACATCTAGGAGAAGAATTTACATATTTTACACCTTTAATTCAAGAACTTTTCTAGTTTTTCTTCAACCTTTGATTTCTTCTTGCATGTTCTTGTTCTTCAATATTGGCAACTTTTATTTCCAGCACTTTTATTATTATTTCTCATGTTTAATCTCTCTTTCGAAGAAATTATGAGTTCATGCAACGTAGATAACATAGTTTTCACTAGTTTCACCATGTTAGGCTATGTTTTTAAAGGTTGGGATGCATAAACCCAACCCGATGTGGTTTGCATGGGTATAAAATTAGTTCTATAAATTAAATAAATTATTGAATCATGGTGTATAGTGATCACAACCATTGTAGGACTTTTGATCTCGTTTGCCCTAGGTTACCGGGATACTTAAGAGTGCAACGCGGGTGTAGCTAATACGAAACTTCTTTACTCATCCTTTGCTTACATACTGTGCGGGCTACGATCCCTTATATCTGTAATACTTGGGAGTACTAAAGACTAGGTTTGATCAGTTATCTAATTTATGACTAGTTTTGTACTTGGCATACACACTAGGGTTTGGGAAATTGTATTCTCAACCTGTTTTTCCTTCATTCTTATTAAGTCATTCTTAGTTAGTTATTGCTCACAGAGTGAATGAAGTAGTTTAATTTAGTGTGAATTTAGTTAATTAGTTATTTACCACCACAATCATCTTTTTGTTTCTTTTTAGAGTAAAGTTAGGGTTAACAACCTTACCTTTGTCATCACGTTCACTCGTCATTGTTCGTTGAGGATTCGATACCCATACTCGCCGCTATACTCCATAAGAGTGTAGTTAAAGTTTAATTTTTTTTTATTGTGGTCAGAAGCTGATATCAACGATTAGCATATTTACATGAATGCTCGGTTGCCACCTCGATCACCACAATCGGAGCTACGGTGAAGAAGTTATAGTCATTTGAAGTTGAGGAGAAAATGAAGAGAAGTTGAGTCAGGAAAAATGGACCAATCCGTTTTCCAAAATAAAAGGATCGATCCATCCTCCAGAATTAACTGCATTAGAAACATTTAGGGGATCGATCCGGTCATTAATCACGCTCCATATCCATTACAAAATTAGTCACGTTTTCTAAGTGTGATAAATTGCCAGATACATGATTTTTATTTCGTCCTTTTCTTTTAGCCAAAAGAGTTTTATGTTTTGGGGACTATTGTAAACGACCTATAGCCTATATATCTAGTCATTAGGACTCTTTTTATTCAGATTTCATTCATGAAAAAGCTCCATAATAAGTAGGAACATCTAGGAGAAGAATTTACATATTTTACACCTTTAATTCAAGAGCTTTTCCAGTTTTTCTTCAACCTTTGATTTCTTCTTGCATGTTCTTGTTCTTCAATCTTGGTTACTTTTATTCCAGCATTTTTATTTTTATTTCTCATGTTTAATCTCTCTTTCCAAGCAATTATGAGTTCATGCAACGTAGATAACCTAGTTTTCACTAGTTTCACCATATTAAGCTAGGTTTTTAAAGGTTGGGATGCATGAACCCAACCCGATGTGGTTTGCATGGGTATACAATTAGTTCTCTAAATTAAATAAATGATTGAATCATTTTGTATAGTGATCACAACCGTCGTAGGACTTTTGATCTCGTTTGCCCTAGGTAACCGGGATGCTTAAGAGTGCAACGTGCGTGTACCTATTACGACACTGCTTTACTCATCCTTTGCTTACATACTGTGCGGTCTACGATCCCTCATATATGTAATACTTAGGAGTACTAAAAACCGAGTTTTATCAATTTTCTAATTTATGACTAGTTTTGTGCTAGGCATACACACTAGGGTTTGGGGGATTGTATTCCCAACCTGTTTTCCCATTCTTATTAAGTCATTCTTAGTTAGTTATTGCTCACATAGTTAATGAAGTAGTTTAATTTAGTGTGAATTTAGTTAATTATTTATTTCCCATCCCAATCGTCTTTTTTTTTTCTTTTTAGAGTCAAGTTAGAGTTAACAGTCTTACCTTTGTCGTCACGTTCACTCGTCCTAGTTCCCTGAGGATTCGATACCCAGACTCACCGCTATACTCCATAAGAGTGTAGTTAAAGTTTAGGTTTTTTGTATTGTGGTCAGAAGCTGATAACAACGATTAGCGTAATTACACGGAAGCTCAGTGTCCACCTCGATCACCTCAATCCGAGCTACGGTGAAGAAGTTATGGTAATTTGAAGTTGAGGAGAAAATAAAGAGAAGTTGAGTCAGGAAAAACGGATCAATCCGTTTTCCAAAATAAAAGGATCGATCTGGCCTCTATAATTCACTGAATAAGGAACATTTAGGGGATCGATCCAGAGGGGATCGATCCGGTCATTAGTCACGTTTCAGATTCGTTACAAAATTAGTCACGTTTTATAAGTGTGACAAATTTCCAGATACGGGATTTTTATTTTGTCCTTATCTTTTAGCCAAAAGAGTTTTATATTTTGGGGACTCTTCTAAACGACCTCTAGCCTATATATTTAGTCATTAGGACTCTTTTTATTCAGATTTCATTCGTGTAAAATCTCCATAATAAGTAGGAATATCCAGGAGAAGAATTTACATATTTTACACCTTTAATTCAAGAGCTTTTCCAGCTTTTCTTCAACCTTTGATTTCTTCTTACATGTTCTTGTTCTTCAATCTCGGTAAATTTTATTTCCAGCACTTTTATTATTATTTCTCATATTTAATCTCTCTTTCCAAGAAGTTATGAGTTCATGCAACATAGATAACCTAGTTTTCACTAGTTTCACCATGTTAGGCTAGGTTTTTAAAGGCTGAGATGCATGAACCCAACCCGATGTGGTTTGCATGGGTATAAAATTAGTTCTCTAAATTAAATAAATGATTGAATCGTGTTTTATAGTGATCACAACCATTGTAGGACTTTTTATTTCGTTTGCCCTAGGTAAACGGAATGCTTAAGAGTGCAACGCGCGTGTAGCTAATACGACACCGCTTTACTCGTCATTTGCTTACATACTGTGCGGGCTACGATCCCTCATATGTGTAATACTTGGGAGTACTAAAGACTGGGTTTGATCAATTATCTAATTTATGACTACTTTTGTACTTGGCATACACACTAGGGTTTGGGGGATTGTATTCCCAACCTGTTTTCCCTTCATTCTTATTAAGTCATTCGTAGTTAGTTATTGCTCACATAGTTAATGAAGTAGTTTAATTTAGTGTGCATTTAGTTAATTAATTATTTTCCATCTCAATCATCTTTTTGTTTCTTTTTAGAGTCAAGTTAGGGTCTTACCTTTGTCATCACGTTCTCTCGTCCTAGTTCCATGAGGATTCGATACCCAGACTCACCGCTATACTCCGCAAGAGTGTAGTTAAAGTTTAGGCTTTTGTATTACGGTGTGAAGCCGATAACAACAACTAGCCTATTTACACGGACTCTCAGTTTCCACCTCGATCAAAATGGCGCCGTTGCCAAGGAATTAGGTAGACTTTAGGTTAGGTTGGTTAATCCCGAATTTGACCTTAAATATGGTGTCACGTTTTTAAATTTCCCAATTTGAAATGTCTTACTTTAACTCATTTGGTGGGTTTAATTGTTATGATAATAGTGAGGAGGAGGAGGCGCTCAAAACTTATGAACATTGGATCAATATCACTAAAGACGAGTCTCATAAATACAAGCCCAGTGCTAAGGCCATCCAAATTTATCAAAATGAATTGCTTGAAGAAAAAAGACTTGAAAAAGAATATCGGGAAAAAATCGTTATTGGGAGCAAGAGTTATATGCATTATTTTAACCCAATGAGGATTTTTCTTCCGATATTTTTGAAGTTGAAGAATGTTTTCAACCAAATGAGGAATTCGAGGTGCTAGAACCAAGGAAGCCTACTTTGGAAGAACTCTTGCTTATTAGCAAAAAGAAATCTGATGACCTTGTTGCTACAGAGTTAAAAATCAGAGCAACTTGCAAGGAGTTTAATGATTATTTGGACAACTTAGAGAAGGTCGAGACTTGCGTTTCACCTAACACTTTTGAGGATGAAATCATTGAGAGTGATCCAAGTTCTTTTGAATATTAACCTCTTATAAATATTCCAAAATCTTCTGAGGTTGAAGATCATTTGTCTCCTTATGTACCCACTATTATTGAACCATTAAATCCATCACAAGAATTGGATGAATGTCTTGAGGATGTTGATCCGATTCTTGTATGTGAATGTTTTTTTTGAGATGCTTCATCTTATGGGCCATGCGTTTAGACGTGTCACTCCACCAGATCCAGTTAAAAATTTTGGGGGAGAAGATTTTGAGGACAAGGAATCTATGCTTGAATTGTTTTCCAAGATGGACTCTTTCTATTTGTGTGTTCCACTTCCCATACTACTTGAAAAATTTTTAGGACGTGATTATATTTTTCTTGGATTCCAATGGTACTTGTCCCCCTGTGCACTTAAATCCCTCATTATCCCCCTAAATTTTTTAATTGGTGATGGTTCATTTCTTTTGCTTTGCTCATGCCTTCCGTTGTTCAAACGGAATTCTTATTTTTCGGGAGGCATGGTTTCTACTGAGGGTACACCATTAATCCCTCAAAGTCATATTGTATTTTGGGTGGACCCCCAAATTTTTCGACTTCTAGTGTATAACTTATTAGAATTTCAAAACGTAGGTTGTACAATAGTTAGATTATTTTTTTTTCTCTTTAGCTTAGAGTTTTTGTTATTCTTTTTGCCATGCTTGGTTCTAACATGTTTTGTAGATTCAATGGAATCGTACTTTTTGGGGATCGTTCCATTTTGGGTAATATCTTTCTTTTCCCCTCTTTATGTTGTGTTCTTAAATT
Organism: Sambucus nigra; assembly: GCA_949130495.1. Taxonomy (NCBI): domain Eukaryota; kingdom Viridiplantae; phylum Streptophyta; class Magnoliopsida; order Dipsacales; family Adoxaceae; genus Sambucus; species Sambucus nigra. Next base: position 298,091,930 of record OX422207.1, on the reverse strand, counting down.
CACATTGAGGACAATGTAACATTTAAGTTAGGGGTGTGGGATATTCTTCTCGTTTATTGTTTAGATTCATTAATTCGATCACATGTTCTTTCCAAGTGTGTTTTTTTTTGAAAATTTTAAAAATTTCAAAAAAATTGAAAATTTTTGAAAAAAGCCAAAAATATTTTTCTTCAAAATAAATAAAAATTGGAATTTAAAAGCTTAAAAAATGTTACGTTTTTTATGTCTCAAGTTGTAAAAATCCAATGCAAAAAGCCAAAGTTGAACAAAGATGGAAATTGAGCGAAAATTGACGACTTAACGAATAATTGAGGTGATTAATCAACCCGGTGAGATTTCGAGCCTATCGATTTTTTTCAAGTTTTTAAATCAATCTGAGTTTATGATTAACTCAATGTTCTTTTCAGCGTTTTAATAAGTCGTTGATATCTCAATTTTATTGTTTTGATCGAAGATGGGAAATGTGTGAGATATTGTCTTGAATAACGTGTACTAAAATATCTCTAAACGAAATTAATCTCGAAACGCATATGGTAAAGCAACTCGCATTTGGACAATGAAGTAGGCCATCGTTTGTTACCCAAAAATATTGACTATAAAAATTTGTGAAAAATTATCCCTTTGCTACCCAATTTGAGCCTAATATTTTTTTTTCTTTTCGTTTGATAACCCAAAAAAACCAATTAGCCCCCGGAATTGTGAAGATTGAATATTTATCAAATAAAATCCAAAAAGTGCATAAAAGGGGCAAGAAAAAAATAGTAGAAAAATGCTCAATAGAAATAGCAAGTAAAAGAAAAATGTGAAAAAAATAGAAAAAGAAGAGAAAATGAGCAATAGCCCTAAAAAAGCACAAATGGCATCATAAATGAATTCTCCAATTCCGAAGTCCCCACCATCTCCTTTTACCCCTTATACCTTATAACCTGAAAAAGTCCTAACCGAGTCCGAATTGCGAATTTGGTTACTGCGTGGAGAGTTAAGGCACAAAAGGTAATAAAAGAGATTAAACATGTGAAAAATAGGTGATGTTCCTGTTTCCCGATGACCGTATTCCGATGATGAGATCTTTGCTCCGAAAATATTTTCGTCTTTCAAATGGTGTGCATGAATTTGTGTCCATCATATTTACTCTTTATATCACGCATATCGAGAGAAAATAGACACATTCCGAGTGATTCGTTTGTGAGTGTATCCGTGAGAATTGAAATCAAAGCGAATTTTCAAAAAGTAACGTAATGATCAATCGGTGGAAGTTAGCGGTTCGATTTTTGGTTTCGCACACACATACTATGATTTAAGACTCTTGAATATGAATTTGCGGTGACCATTTTTGGGGAGTTTAAATTGTACCATTTTTAATTATTTTTATTTTTCTTTGATTCAATAAAGAATTTTGTGGGTATATTCACTGCAAACTCTCACGAGTCACAACTCGTCCTACTAGGGTAGCCTAGGGGTTTAAAGGCTTGTTGCATACGCTAAATGCAATCGCTTGCCCGCGAAAAAGGTATTCTATCCCAATAAAGTTTTTGAAGGGTCCTTAACTCATACTCTCATTCTTTTACATTTCTCGGGACGCGTAAAGTTCTAAGTTAGGGGGTTTGAATATACATAAATTCTTCACATTTATCCCCTTAATTTCGGTATTTTTATGATCCTGTGCATTGTAAATAGCTTGGATTTGTCTCGTATTTATGCTACTAACCCATTTTGGAAAGTATTTCATGTTTTATGTATTTCTCATGTGTTTTACATGTATTTCATGCAAGAAAGTGCGAAAGAGAACTCAAAACAGTGAAAGAAACCAAGAATCGAGGAGTTGAAGGAAATTTTCGTAATTTTTCAGCCATATACCGGAGGTGGAACCAAATTTAAAGTTGAAGAGATTTCAAATACAAGAACACTGGAAAAAACGTCACCACAATCGGAGCTACGGTGAAGAAGTTATAGTCATTTGAAGTTGAGGAGAAAATGAAGAGAAGTTGAGTCAGGAAAAATGGACCAATCCGTTTTCCAAAATAAAAGGATCGATCCATCCTCCAGAATTAACTGCATTAGAAACATTTAGGGGATCGATCCGGTCATTAATCACGCTCCATATCCATTACAAAATTAGTCACGTTTTCTAAGTGTGATAAATTGCCAGATACATGATTTTTATTTCGTCCTTTTCTTTTAGCCAAAAGAGTTTTATGTTTTGGGGACTATTGTAAACGACCTATAGCCTATATATCTAGTCATTAGGACTCTTTTTATTCAGATTTCATTCATGAAAAAGCTCCATAATAAGTAGGAACATCTAGGAGAAGAATTTACATATTTTACACCTTTAATTTAAGAGCTTTTCCAGTTTTTCTTCAACCTTTGATTTCTTCTTACATGTTCTTGTTCTTCAATCTTGGTAACTTTTATTTCCAGCACTTTTATTATTATTTCTCATCTTTAATCTCTCTTTCCAATAAATTATAAGTTCATGAAAAGTAGATAACCTAGTTTTCACTAGTTTCACCATGTTAGGCTAGGTTTTCAAAGGTTGGGATGCATCAATCCAACCCGATGTGGTTTGCGTGGGTATAAAATTAGTTCTCTAAATTAAATAAATGATTAAATCATGTTGTATAGTGATCACAACCGTTGTAGGACTTTTGATCTCGTTTTTCCTAGTTAACAGGGATGCTTAAGAGTGCAATGCGCGTCTAGCTAATACGACACTGCTTTACTCGTCCTTTGCTTACATACAGTGCGGGCTACGATCCCTCATATGTGTAATACTTGGTAGTACTAAAGACTGGTTTTGATCAATTATCTAATTTATGACTAGTTTTGTACTTGGAATGCACACTAGGGTTTGGAGGATTGTATTCCCAACCTATTTTCCCTTCATTCTTAGTTAGTTATTGCTTACATAGTTAATGAAGTAGTTTAATTTAGTGTGTATTTAGTTGATTAGTTATTTCCCATCTCAATCATCTTCTTGTTTCTTTTTAGAGTAAAGTTAGGGTTAACAGTCTTACCTTTGTCATCACGTTTAGTCGTCCTAGTTCCCTGAGGATTCGATACCCACACTAGCCACTATACTCCGCAAGAGTGTAGTTAAAGTTTAGGTTTTTATATTGCGGTTGGAAGCCAATAACAACAACTAGCATATTTATACGGACACTCGGTTTCCACCTCTATCAATAAATAAAGCTTAAATTTCGTGGGTCAATATTCCGTAAAAATCAAAATGACTAAAATGCCCTCCCGGGTTGCCGGTTTAGCCTAAAAATGCCCCGGGACCCAAACTAAATCCCCGGCTAGTGTTTTTTGACTATCTCGACCCTACTGGATATGCTGGCGCACTTGAAATGACTATACAAATGTTATAAATATAATTTAATTTTAAATCCATTTAAATTGATTCCTAACGCGACTGACACGCGCATCCCAACTTAATTTCTGAATTATCATATTTATTACTCGCGAAAATTTTAATAAATTCAATAATTATAAATTACCATATTCACTCAGTAATATTCAACATTATTATCATAATCAAATACCAACTCTCGTCTCACTAGTCTTAAATCCGAATTAATTTCCAAATAAATATCCCATTTAATTTAATTAATCCCAATAAATAAAATCAATAAAATTACGGGGTATTACATACTTCCCCCTAATAACAAAATTTCATCTAGAAATTTGATTAAGAGTATACCTGGTAAAAATAACTCTGGATAACGCTCGCGCATCTCATCCTCGTGCTTCCAGGTAGACTCCTCGGCATTATGATGTCACCACTGAACACGTACTAAAGGTACTATCTTCGACCTCAATTTCCTCTCACTATGGTCTAGAATAGCAACCGACCCCTTGTGACACCCCGCCTAATTAAACATCGGGTGATCAGGCCTTTATTAAATTAAAACAGGTTTCTCAAATGGTTCATTCTTAGCATCACTGTCGAAAACTTTTTAATTACTAATCCCCTAAGTAAAATTAGACCGGTGCCAAATTTTATCTTTCTTAAAACAGATAAATCAACCATGTGGAACAAAGTACAAACAATCATGTACTATAAATCAAACAACAAAGTAAAAGTACAACAGAACAAAAGTATTACCGAATAAACCATCGGCTAAAAATCCCAAACAACAATAGAATAACCACTAGTCTGAAACTAACATCTGAGACTAATACCGGACCACAAGTCCATGCATAGAAGAGTGTGAGATCCTGTACTAGATCTGAATGAGAGATATCGTCTAGTCAAAATCCTGTAAGCATCCATGTGCTACAGCTCCGAGTCTCTGGAATGGAATCATCATACATGGCATCCCTGTGGCTGGACACCTAAAAGGTTTTGAAAATATTTTATAGCAAGAGTTAGTACTCAAAACATTTTGAAAATATTTAGCAAGCGTTTATCACAATATAAAATGCGGTTATTGATTACAAATGTTAGGTTCTCGTACACTCTCTTGAGTTACTCACCCCTCATCTTTTGTGCACACCTAACATTCTACACTTAGTTTATCTAGCCATACCTCCCAAGCTAACTAAAATCAAAGTAGTCAACTGAACTTATCTGTAACCAAGTTCCAGTACCGCCCATACAGTACAACCATTTCACTAACATCTCGCGTATGTTAATTAATTCTCAAGTAACATTTCATCTATGTTATTTTTCAAGACTTCCCATTTAGTTTCACTACTAAAATTACTACAATTCTCACAATTGTTGACTTTCCACTTATGTAATTAAGTTTCACTACTTGAATTACTAAATAGATTTCCTCTATCTAAAGGTGCATTTCGTAATTAAGTTTCACTACTTAACTTACCAATTCAGTATGTATCTTTAAGTACATAATATGTATCAATCTACTAACACACGGAAGTAGGATATCATCAAGTATATATATTTCACACACAATATATACTAAATATCAGTCATTACTATTTTGCCCTTTTTATACACGTAAAGGACTCTTGGTTCGGAATGATTCATCGACCCCAAGTAAGAATTGGTTCGGAATGATACATCGACCCCAATTATTTATATACACAAATAAAGATCCCTTGGTTCGGAATGATTCATCGACCCCAAGTGAGAGTTGGTTCGGAATTATCCATCGACCCCAACTATTTTTAAAAATATATATATACACATGTTCTGGTTCGGGACTCTCTCATCGCGACACCAGTTCAAAGTTTGGTTCGGCATTTCTCATCGACCCCAAACATATAATAACTTTATGTTAGTTCGGAATGTCTCATCGACCCTAACATAATTAATTCAGGTATAATCTCTCTACCTAAAAGATCACATAATTCAGTAGGTACACCCCCGACCTATTAATCATATACGTACGTAATATTTTAATCTCATATATCTACCGTACAATATTCGCTTTACGATTTATCTCATTAATCGTATTTATTTGACTATTCACACAACTCTAAGGGTCCTAGTTACCCCTTACATATAATTTTAGTAGTTATTTCTTACCCTACTGGTCTATTATTTAAATTGAATTTACTTCGCCCCGTAACTCAATTTCCGAAATCCCCGATACTCTACTAAATCGGATTATTCTCCTCGGTACGTAATCCAAGCCCTACACCCAATGGCCTTATCGGACCTAAAAAATATACCTACTTGTCTTATTCTCACTCCCATATAAAGTATAATGTAAATCCTAGAATACTCATTCATTCCCGAACTCAACGAAGAATTAAACACAAAATTTTTGGGAAACAGCTTGCGTCGATCGATCGACGGCTGGGTTCGATCGATCGACATAGTCGATCGATCGATAGTTAGAGATCGATCGATCGATCGAACAGGGACAGACGCAGTTGTCTTCTTCGTTAAGATTTTTCCTCCATTAACAAACCTTCAAACTCCATTATAGTCCACCAAACTTTGACCCAATGATCCTAACATATTTCCACATATACTAGGACAGTTTCTAACATGTCAAATACATCAAAACTCCAATTACTTTAAAGAAATCATGAATTAAAATCCAGAATTTCTTGAAACCCTAATTATAGTGTTCTTCCCATATTATCATTCAAAATCCAGATTTTAATCCAAAAAATCATCAAGTCTAATCCGAATCTTAAACCTCTACATAAGGTAAATCATTCTACATGCGATTCCTATCCCAACATGTATAAATATCATCTTTCTCCAATCAAAATAATGATTTAAACAACACTATTCAAAAACCCTACACATGGGTATTATAACTTTATAATTTTTGCAATAAACAACTTGCCTTATGATCAGTAGGGTCTGATTTCGTGGTTGTTGTTGATGATTGATGATCTTCATCCTTCAATCCTTCTTCCCCAACAAGTTGATGGTAAAAATTCCTTTGAATCCTTCCCAATTCTTCCTTTTGCCTTAGAAAGTTGTGCCTCTCTTCTCTCTAATGGTATTGGTGTTGTCATGGGTGTTCTAACCCTAATTCTTCTATCATACGGCTGATATAAAACTCTCAATTTCGTAGGTCTCCATACCCTCTTATGTTAAAAGACCAAAACGCCCCCGAACGGTCTCGGTTTAGTCCAAAATTACCCCGGGACTCAACTAGTACCCCCGGGTATACTATTTTGACTAATTTGACCCTTCCGGACTCATCGGTGACCTCTAAATTATCATTTGAGTCACTTAAAAAATATTACTCGTTCTCACCCAACACCGTCTACACACGTTAAGTAACTATTTACCACTCGCACTAAGTAAATAAAATGAGGCAATATAAACCGGTATCTATCTCTCGATTAATATTCCATAATTACAATTTTTAAATAAAAATCTTTAAATTACTACTCTTACGTAATTTAAGTTAAGCCGAAATTTTCTCATTTAATTCTCCAATCTAATTAAATAGAATTATTTGGAATATTCAGAAATACGGGGTATTACACTCCTCCTAATAGGAACTATATGGCTGTAGATCTATATCCTCTAAAGCAATGTGAGTATGGTCCAAATCATCCTGAAGAAATCTCCTCAGTGAGGAAATATGGAACACGTCATGGACCCTATGCAAGTGTTTCGCTAACCCAAGTCTATACGCGACTGGTCTAATTCGCTCGATGATGGGGAATGGCCCCACATATCTAGGCACCAACTTTCCCTTCTTCTTAAAATGCATAATCCCCTTCATATGAAACACTTTGAGCAGAACCTAGTGCCCCACATTGAACTCTCGAAAGGGCCTCTTGGCATTGGCATAACTCTTCTGTCGGTCCTGAGCAACCCGAATACGGCTCCATATCATCTCTATCCTCTCGAAGTATCCTGAATCACCTCCATCCCAAGTAGTTTCTTGTCCCCCACCTCTAGCCAACATGCTGGGGAACGACAAGTTATACCGTATAATGCCTCAAATGGAAACATACCAATAGTGAACTAGTAGGAGTTATTATAGTCAAATTCCATCAGTGGAAGATACTGCTCCTAACTACCTCTAAAATTGAGGATGCACATATGCAACATGTCCTCTAACATCTGATTCATCCTCTCAATCTGCCCATCTGTCTGCGGGTGATAGGCTATACTCAATCGCAACTCTGTTCCCATAGCTTCCTGGAAACTCTCCCAAAACCATGACATAAATATTTTGTCCCTGTCAGATATGATATTGACAGGCACCCCATGGAGTCTCACTATCTCAACTATAAAGATTTGGGCATACTGTCCCATAGTGTAGTCTTTACAGGCTGGAAGAAAATAGGCAGCCTTAGTCAACCGATCCATGATTACCCATATGGAATCGTGATCTCTCTGCAATATAGGTAACCCCGTGATGAAGTCCATGGAAATGCTCTCCCATTTCCACATTGGAACCTCTAATGGATGTATAAGTCCTGCCAGTCTCTGATGGTCCACCTTTACTAGCTGACAAGTGGGACATGTCAAAACGAACTCGGAAATATCCCTCTTCATCCCGCTCCACCACTACTGTCGCCTCATATCCTATTACATCTTATCCCCACTAGGATGTACTGCGAATCGCGAACCGTGTGACTCTGTCATTACCTCGTGTCACAAGTCTTACCCCTTAGGAACAACTAATCTCCCATTGAAGCGTAAGCCCCGTCTGAACTATCGATATACGACTCGACCCCCTCTGCTAGTAATTGTACTATTTTCTCTTAATAGAATGGGTCTGCTGCTTGGGCTTGTATAAATCTTGTAATGATCTGGGGTGTAACTGTCATCATAGACATGAATGATCGGGCCACTGCGTGCTCGTGTCCCAACTCCTTCCACTTCGCTCTCCACACTTCAGCCACCTCACCTACTGGCCTACGGATTAATGCGACTGCTACTACCTTAGCCTTCCCTAGGTGGTATTAGATATCGAACTGATAATCCTTCACAAACTCGATCCATTGACGTTGATGCATATTCATCTCCTTTTGCGCGAAGAGGTACTGTAATGACTTGTGGTCTGTGAATAAATGGAATTTCTCCCCCAGGAGATAATGTCTCCAAATTTGAAGTGCAAATACGACTGCCTCTAACTCCAAGTTATGGGTGGGTTAGTTTTTCTTATGAGGCTGAAGCTTACGGGAAACATAAGCTATAGACTGGCTCTCCTACTGCAGTACACCCCCAAGGACCAGTAAGGACACATCAGTGTAGACTAGATACTCCACTCCCGGCCTGGGTAATGCTAACACTGGTGCTGAGGTCAACTTATCTTTCAACTCGTCAAAATCTAAATGGCAGGCATGAATCCAGACAAATGGCACTCCCTTGCGAGTCAGCTGTGTCAAAGGACCCGATATCTTCGAGAACCCCCAAATAAACCTCCTGTAGTATCCTGCTAGGCCTAAGAAATTATGTATCTCTGTCGGTGTCATGGGCTGTCCCCACTCCCTCACTGTTGATACCTTTCCCGGATCAACAGATATCTCCCTGTCAGAAATGATATACCCCCAAAACGAACCTCCTTCAGCCAAAATCCGCACTTCTCATATTTTTCATACAACTCGTGCTGACGTAATGTCTGCAAAACCTGCCTCAGGTGCTTGGCATGCTCCTCCTCGGTTTGGGAGTAAACTAGAATGTCATCAATAAAGATAATGAAGAACTGGTCCAGGAACTCTCTGAACACCTTATTCATCAATTCCATAAACACGACTGGGGCTGTAAGGACATAAATTTTCAATTGAGTCCCGGTATTATTTTGACTTAATTTTGTGAACAAAACTGTGTTTGTAATATGTCATAGGGAGATTTTATGTTGTCACGATCCCACTCGGTCTATGACATATTGAAGAAATTAAAGATGCTGCGACAAAGCTTCAAAGAATTAACCATGCCGAAGTTTAATTTGAGCAAGTTTATTCATCTTCAAGTTTATTGCATTCTGAGATCACACAGGTATGAATGCATATAATTAATGGAGCTCGGAATAATTTTTATAAGGATAAGGATGAATTTTTATACGGAAAAATATTTTAAAAGTGTTTTAAATGTTTACACTACATTTTATTTTGATAATCTCGAAAAAGAGTTTGACTTAATTGGATCTCTTTTGGAAGAAATGTTTTAAAGAAAAAGTCAAACTGACACGCGCGTCGTTCAAACGACATCTCGGCTCGTTCGAGCGAGATGGCCATGTCGCATGAACGACTGGTCAATCTCGTTCAAGCGACACATTTTTCGAGGCCCCGACTTAAAATCCTATTTAAAGCGTGGTTTCGTTATAATTTAGAAGTAGTGCAATCTGGAAAACAATTTTCAATCCAGTAAGAGTTTTGCACATATTTTTCTAAGGTTTCAAAGCTTAAACAAATCCTTAGAGTTTGAAAATATCCGAGTTATCATTATTATATGTTTATGTGATCTTACTGCATCAAGAATGTTTGTTCTATACTTGAACATCTGAGTTTTATGGTGAAGAAAAGAGAAGGACTTCTTGTTCGACATCGTAGACGTATCAAAGCCATTCGGTGGACACTGAGACATATGTGGACGCGTGTGTTGTGGACAGGTATTATGGAGGAAGGGCTTTCTGCGTGGGCACTATTAGAGGAGTGGTTGAAGATCAGAAGAGCATCAAGACCCATGGGGATCGGGTCGTTGGGTGAGTCTTTTGTCTGTTTGTTGTAATTCCACATTTATAGTGATTGTCTGGCTTGGGCCGTCCGAGGTTTTTTTCCATCTTGGGTTTTTCCTCGTACATCCTACGTTGTGAGTATTCTTTACTTTACTTTACTTGCTTTAATCACTAGATGCATGTTTATGATTAATCAAGATAAAATTGGTTTAAAGTAAAAATTGGGTTTTCACAACTTGGTTTGGTTCACATTAAAAGTTGGATAATTTTTGGTGAAAATTGGTTTGATTTGAAACACACTCATGTAGGAACACTCTTTCAAATTGGTATCAGAGCTAGAAAACATAATTTATTTGTTTTGTGATCCCGTGTGTTTTCAAATATGAATTTTGAAAATAACGAACTTTTTCGAACTCCTATGTTTGATGGCACTAATTACACATATTGGAAGATGAGAATGAAAAGTGCATTAAAATCTATTGATGAGCGTGTGTGGCTAGCAATTGAGAAAGGTTGGACACCCCCTATCACTATTTTATGTGAGGTCATTAATTTAAAGCCTAACGAGTGATGGACCGAAATTGAACACCGACTTTCACAATATAATTCTAAGGGTTTGCATGTTATTTATTCACATATCACACCGGAAGAATATAATAGAATTATGACTTGTGAAACATCAAAAGAGGCTTGAGATATTTTAGCACTCACTCACGAGGGCACTAGCACGATTAGGGCGTTGAAACTTCAAAATCTTTCTAAACAGTTTGAGACCATTAGGATGTTAGAGAGTGAGACTTTTGATGAGTTTTATGCTAGGTTGTCCAATATTGTTAACTCGTCGTTTAACCTAGGTGAGAAAATTCCTGACAACCGTGTCATTAAGAAAATCCTTAGGTCATTGCCTAGTAGGTTTGATGCGAAAGTGACAATTTTAAACTCCTTGGGTAAGTTAGAGTCGACGAAACTAGAAGAGATTGTAGGTGACTTACAAACCTATGAAATCGACATGATTACCTCCAAGCAAGTGCCTAAGAAATAAAAAGGAGGAAATTAAAGTTTTGGATTCCGATTCTGATTCCGATTTTGAGGATGTTGCTTTGTTGGCAAAGAAATTTATTAAGTTTCAAAAGCAATTGAAAGATGCCAAGAAATTGGAAAAATTCAAGAACAACAAAGTTGATCTCACCTCTAAGGATAAGTTTGAGAAGCCTAAGAGAGATGAGTCGGATAAGTGTTTTGGGTGTGAGGGGTACGGTCACAAAGTTAAGGAGTGTCCCACTAGGCTTAAGAAAGAGGGCAAGAAACGCATTGTATATAGTGCCACCTTAAGTGATAGTGATTCGAAAGAGAGAGAGAGAGTTCCCCCATTGATCGTAACTTTGTTGCATTTATGGCATGTCATGTGAGCAACGACGATTCTCATGTGAATGACACTTCCGAGGAGGTTTTGAGTGAATCCTATGAGGGATAAGAGAGTGAAGAGGAGGAAGTAGATGTTAAAGAGTTACAAATTGCATCTAATGAGTTGTATGCGGAGACGGTTAAGGTGAAAAAGGAAAATGCAAAATTGCAAGCTAAGTTTAATGGGCATGCCATAGAAAATAATGATAGTTTGATTTGGGATCTTAGGGCACGAGAGAAGACTCTTAGAGAGAAATTAGAGTATGTCGAGGGTGAGAGAGATAATCTCCGCGATTTGATGGAGTCTTTGAAAAAGGAGATTTTAGAGTTTGCGGAGCCTAGGCATTTGCTAGAGTCTAAAATCAATGAGTTGGAAGTGAAGTTGAAAGACTCGTTTAGAGTTAAGTTTGATTTAGAGGCTAGATCGGAGAAGTTAGATAAGATCTTAGGCACCGTCCAAATTAAGGGAGATAGGGGAGGTATAGGTTTTGATGAGAGAATTGTTCCTATTCCCCCCGCACGTGTGAGAAACACTAGGAAGGTTAGAAAAGGTCCACATATAGGTAATCATTCCCACCGTCGCTACTCTTGCACATTTTTTGGTAGGAAAGGTCACCTTAGGCGTTATTGTTACGACCTTAGACAAGCTCCTAGGAAGTTTATGAATAAAGTTGCCCCGGTTCCCCAAACCCAGATGCGTCATTTTACACCTACTTGGGTTAGGAAATCAGATTTAGTGGCTTTAGGAATAAAACTTCATGATTATCGTTTGGGTGCACTTGATTCTTCCCATGCTAAATCTAAAGGATGATAGTGTTGTCATGTTTGTCATACGCTAGTTTGCTTCATGATATATTCATTGCTAGTATAGTGACATGTGTATCATTTTGTATTATCGTTTTTCATTTGTTTGAGTCCTATTGAAAAATATAAAAGATTTTGCTTTTGAGAAAATTTTTGGAAAACCCAAAAAGATTTTGCTTTTATTTTTGTCAAAATATGTTTGAAAAGACAAAAAGATTTTTGTTTTTTGTTTTTGAGTTTACATGTTTGATGTGGCATATTGGTGTGCTTGGACCCCCCATCATTTCATTATCCATGTGGCTAGGATATTTGGTCATTATTAACGATTCTTATAATGATCTTAACCATTGTTCAAACGGGGTTGTTTCAAAGTTGATATGCATTTTGATTCGACTTTGTATATATGCCAACATTGCACATATGCACGAGTTTCTATGGATGTTTGTCTTCTCTTGCATATTTGAATTTAGTGAGGCATTCTTATCTCAATGTTGTCATCTATGCGTAGGTAGACTTAAGGAGAAGTGTGCATGTAAGAACCGTTTACCGTGAGGATTTGAATTGGTACCTAATTGAAAAAATGATGAGTGATTCACAAGAAAGGGTTGCGAGAGTTCAAAATTAACTCGTCGTGATCGCCACCGTTTAAAAGAGCCCAAAAGAAAAAGGCAAAATGCTAAGAAAAGGGCCAATAATATTTTCTCTAAGTTGAGAATGCTAGAAACCTCAAAATAAATTGAAAAAAAAAAATATTTATGAGGGAGTTTGGTTGGAGAAAATTTGAACGGGTTTGCACAACTAATCCTAATGTTGAAATTAAAATTTGATGCTATTGTTTGTAGAATCATCAAAATTCTGGATTTGTATGCATGTAGTATGTTTAGTTCATTAAGCTCACACTTTAATTGTCATATGGCTATGATAAAGTTTGATGATTTATCGCTATGAATTAGAGCTTCTTGATTTTTTTGATGTGTTGGAATTGTGACTCATTTGTTGTAGTTTCACGCTCATACATTTCATGTCCATGTTTTAGCACATTGGTACTATGTTTGCATGTAACTCGCATTGATAGTTTTTATGCCTTTTTGCATTTTGTGTTAAAAGCTTACTGTTTTTGCACTGTTTTGCTGCTATCAGGACCTTCTAGTGTGATTTTTACGGAAATTTTTTCACTGGACAAAAATATGATATTTTTGGGATTCTGGGAAAGTTTGGCTGTCGCGAGAAGTCGCTCAAACGACATATCTACGTCGCGAGAAGACCTCGTTCGAGCGACATTACCATGTCGCAAGAAGCCTCATTCGAGCGACGTCCTCATCTCGTTTGAGCGACGTCCCTGACTCGTTCGAACGATAGTCTAGGAATATTTTTTCTATTTGTTTGCATCAGCCTGGTTATTATGGTATATTTTTTGGTACTGCTAGAAGATTTATGGACTAACTGGTTTATATGCAGGTTATATTGTTTTAAAATTGATACTTTGCATATAATTTCGTTTATCACACCTGATTAGATTGCTATATTCTTTGTGTGATTCATTTGTTTACTAGCTACTGATTTTTCATTACTTGATTATATTTAGCCGGTTGTTTCATGATTATCTAGCGATTTTTATTTGGTATATCTTCATGCTAGATACTTGTTAATTGGTTTATCTTTTCACCGGAATGTCTATTCAAGACAAAAAGGGGGAGATATATATGTGATGTAGGGGGGGAGATTTGTTGAGCATGTTTATTGAGATTTGATTTAAATAATGTTTGATTACATATTTTACAAATTAGTATCATATTTTTGCTCAATTGTTTAACAAATGATTTTTCAGAGTTTATTCATATTGGTATCTATTGTAAAATTGGTATCATTTGGATATATATATTGGTTTCATTTGTTCCTCCATACTTCATTGGGTATTTGTTTATCTGTTTCATGTGTGTAGGTATGCTTAATCGATTTGAGATTTCGAGTCTACATCACATTCAGATAGTTCATGCTTGTCGGTGCTGCAAATACTAGTCCATGTCCTGTAATTTTTGACTTTGGGTTTATGGGATGGGATTTAGGTGTCATATGGATTGACGACCCGACTTAGGAATTTCACTGGTTTAGTTTTGTCCGGAATAGTCAAAGAGGGAGATTTATAAGGACATAAATTTCCAATTGAGTCCCTGTATTGTTTTGACTTAATTTCGTGAACAAAAGTGTGTTTGTAATATGTCATAGAGAGATTTTATTTTGTCATGATCCCGCTCGCTCAATGACGTATTGAATAAATTGAAGATGTTGTGATAAAGTTTAATTGGTGCAAGTTTATTCGTCTTCAAGTTTATTGCATTCCGAGATCACGCAGGTATGAATGCATATAATTAATGGAGCTCGAAGTAATTTTTATAAAAGGATAAGGATGAATTTTTATAAGGAAAAATATTTTAAAATGCTTTTAAAAGTGTTTTAAATGTTTACACTACGTTTTATTTTGATAAGCTCGAAAAAGAGTTTGACTTAATTGGATCTCTTTTAGAAGAAACATTTTAAAGAAAAAGTCAAACTGACATGCGCGTTGTTCAAACGATAGCTCCGCTCGTTCGAGCGAGATGGCCATGTCGCGCGAACGACTGGTCAATCTCATTCGAGTGACACATTTTTTGAGGTGCAGACTTAAAATCCTATTTAAAGCGTGGTTTTATCAGGATTTAGAAGTAGTCCAATCTGGAAAACAATTTTCAATCTAGTACGAGTTTTGCACATATTTTTCTAAGGTTTCAAAGCTTAAACACATCCTTAGGGTTTGAAAATATCCGAGTTATCATTATTATATGTTTATGTGATCTTACTGCATCAAGAATGTTTGTTCTATACTTGAACATCTGGGTTTTAAGGTGAAGAAAAGAGAAGGACTTCTTGTTCGACATCGTAGATGTATCAAAGCCATTCGGTTGACACCGAGACATACGTGGACGCGTGTGTTGTGGACAGGTATTATGGAGGAAGGGCTTTCTGCGTGGGCACTGTTAAAGGAGTGATTGAAGATCAAAAGAGCGTCAAGACCCATGGGGATCGAGTCGTTGAGTGAGTCTTTTGTCTCTTCATTGTAATTGCACATTCATAGTGATTGTCTGGCTTAGGCCGTCTAAGGTTTTTTCCCGTCTTGGGTTTTTCCTCGTACATCCTGCGTTGTGAGTATTATTTACTTTACTTTACTTGATTTAATCACTAGATGCATGTTTAGGATTAGTGTCACACCCCGCAAAATTCGACAGACGGGGTGGCCAGCCACCGCCGCCGAACTATGCCGGGCGTGAACTAAATAAAATACCATTCTTAGCATGAGACAGATATGAGACATAAATAATCAGTCCATAAGATAAATAATTGAATTAATCTCAAATAATCACAAATAACTAAGCGATAAAAGATCCATCACATGCTAACTCCAAAAATCCAATCTCCAATAATGATTAAATAAAATCTGAATAATCCCAACAGAAATCCTCTAAACAACTTTGGAACCGAATGGCCCAATAAAACTCCAATGAAGTCTCATAATACGACTGGAAAAGAAAGTCTAACTAAACTATGCCCTAAAGTAAATAACTCCAGCTGCACCTCCAATGATAACTCCGATAAACCTATGCAGCTTCCCCAAATCAAATCCTGAAAAAGATTAGTCAACGCATGGGTCAGAGCCAAAGCCCTGAGCAAGAATACACACTACTCTCCTCAAATAGGATCCTTGAATCCAGACAGTAGCATTATACGCAATAAATATCACAATAGAATATTTTAAATTAAATGGGATAATTAAACGCGATAATTATAATCTACTAACTACCTTAAAAAATCCCCATTTATAAAGGCACACCAATATGATTTTAAATTTCCAAGTCCCACAATGTTAATTTAATTAAATTAACCAGCTTTTATTATAGTTATCACTTTTTATTAAAGTGTCACACTTCCCCTTGTCAATCGTCCTCTGACCCGTTTACTGTCGGCCCCGACACATGACAAGGTTCCACACACGACACGACATAAATCGTCCTCTGACCCGTTTAAACTGTCGGCCCCGACACATTATGTCGCCACAAATTTTAATGCCCGTTTTTATCTTAGGCATTAATTCTCAAGTTCTCAATTTATAATCACCCCACCCTTTTAATCGATGTGAGATCCTCAAAATACCCCTTAGTCCCATACCTAAGGGTCCCCAAGTTATCAATACGTCTTATCCTATAGGAAGATTTTCTAACATAAATCTTAACTTAGTCTCGTGCTTAGACTACCGTAACGATGATAAAGTATCCAAAAATCATCCCACCCCCAAGATGATAAAAACGCGATAATCTACCCTCACTAGTCCCATACCTAGAAGGCATAAATCATCAAAAGGCCTACCCACTAGTCCCATACCTAGAAGGCATCCTAAAATATAGGGATAGCAAAAATTATACAACAACCCGTCGTCACAATGATATTTAATAATACCAACAAGTCACACCAACAAGAATAATTAATCAATGTATAAAACAACGCATGATAGTCCAATTCAATTAAATATTTAATTTGATTATCACAACGTCAACAATACCCAAATAATCTCATTTAATTATTTTAAATTAAATATACCAAGTTTTCATCATATATTCATCAAACCAAATTTTATTATCTCTACATGTATTACATGAATTGTACGCACCCAAAAATCATTTATTTTAAAATTAGAATTTTTCTACATGTAACCTACACCAATAAAACCCAAAATCGCTCATCAATCCTACGTACCCAAAGGGTTATGAATTTTATTCAGATTGAAAGATTTTATAAAAACAGCCCCATAATTAGTATCCACTTTTTCTAATTAAGTTACTAATTATTTTTAAGAAAACATGTAATTAAGTGTTTAGGCGACACTTAAAATGCATAATACTAAAGGAAAAGAATAGAGTATTCATGCCTGTAAAGATCGTGTTGAAAATCTGATTAGAAATCTGGATTCCTCTCGAAAAATTAGCAAAAGAGTGTTCTTGAATGATCTTGATTAAACCCCAATTAAGCCTTCAAAAACTTGTGCCAAAACTTGTGACAAAAACTTGATTTTGTTGAAGGTTGATGATTATGAGTGAGAGGAAAAATATTTGGAAGTGTTCTCTAGTGAAAAACTGGAGAAAAAGTGATTATGAGAAGTCCCCCTACGGATTAACAAGGTTATATAGTGATTAGGAGTCCTAATCCTACACAAACTCTAAAAAAAAATAGCTAAAAGCGCACGTGTTCTGGGAGGGTCGATCGATCTACCCCCCGTCGATCGATCGATCACCCCGAAAAACTGACAGTTTACCCAAAAAAATACCATAAGGCAAAAAATATTGTAAAATCAATATAAAATCCGTTTTAACTCCGATTTTAATTCCGCTTGAAGTTTTGTTCTTATAAAATCATAACCAACATACTTAGCCAATAAAAATTTTAAAATTCAAAAATTTATTTTTCTCAAAAATTCCAATTAATTAATTAAAATAATAAATAAAAATACGAGGTGTTACATACTTCCCCACTAGCAAAGAATTTCGTCCTCGAAATTAGACGAAGCATACTCATCAACGCATAAATCTCGCAAAAGAAAATAAGGCTCATATATGCCTACCCGTAGAATGCCATAATTGGGCGCCCATCCACCCAATCCTACGCGCAACTTCCGCACGAACAATAAAATAATATTATATTGCCTATATACATACACATAACTATGAAAATAATGGCGTACCACATGCTCTCACAAATCCCCCAATCGATCCTATATCCGAAAGTCATCAAAATTCTAACTTCCTCAAATTAAATCTCAACATCAAAAATCCATACATACGGCACCTAACATCTGTACTAAAATCTCCAAAATAATTATCATCTCCAAAATCCATTCTAAGGATCCCCACATCAAGCTTACTAATTCTAAACTCAATTTCTACAACGTCCTTAACTCAAAACTTCACATCTCCAAGAAACACATATAACATGTATGCTAGACCCTCTACCTTAAGAAGTACGAATCATCAAAGGGAATCAAAGATCGGCAATACGGAAGCTAAACGGACTCATTACCTACGAGACCTAAGACCATGCTCTGATACCATCTGTTACACCCCGCAAAATTCGACAGACGGGGTGGCCAGCCACCGCCGCCGAACTATGACGGGCGTGAACTAAATAAAATACCATTCTTAGCATGAGACAGATATGAGACATAAATAATCAGTCCATAAGATAAATAATTGAATCAATCTCAAATAATCACAAATAACTAAGCGATAAAAGATCTATCACATGCTAACTCCAAAAATCCAATCTCAAATAATGATTAAATAAAATCTGAATAATCCCAACAGAAACCCTCTAAACAACTTTGGAACCGAATGGCCCAATAAAACTCCAATGAAGTCTCATAATACGACTGGAAAAGAAAGTCTAACTAAACTACGCCATAAAGTAAATAACTCCAGATGCACCTCCAATGATAACTCCGATAAACTTATGCAGCTTCCCCAAATCAAATCCTGAAAAAGATTAGTCAATGCATGGGTCAGAGCCAAAGCCCTGAGCAAGAATACACACTGCTCTCCTCAAATAGGATCCTTGAATCCAGACAGTAGCATTGTACAAAATAAATATCACAATAGAATATTTTAAATTAAACGGGATAATTAAACGCGATAATTATAATCTACTAACTACCCTAAAAAATCCCCATTTATAAAGGCACACCAATATGATTTTAAATTTCCAAGTCCCACGATGTTAAATTAATTAAATTAACCAGCTTTTATTATACTTCTCACTTTTTATTAAAGTGTCACACTTCCCCTTGTCAATCGTCCTCTGACCCGTTTACTGTCGACCCCGACACATGACAAGGTTCCCCTTGTCAATCGCCCTCTGACCCGTTTACTGTCGGCCCTGACACATGACAAGGTTCCACACACGACACGACATAAATCGTTCTCTGACCCGTTTAAACTGTCGGCCCCGACACATTATGTCGCCACAAATTTTAATACCCGTTTTTATCTTAGGCATTAATTCTCAAGTTCTCAATTTATAATCACCCCACCCTTTTAATCGACGTGAGATCCTCAAAATACCCCTTAGTCCCATACCCAAGGGTCCCCAAGTTATCAATACGTCTTATCCTATGTATAAGAAGATTTTCTAACATAAATCTTAACTTAGTCTCGTACTTAGACTACCGTAACGACGATAAAGTATCCAAAAATTATCCCACCCCCAAGATGATAAAAACGCGATAATCTACCCTCACTAGTCCCATACCTAGAAGGCATAAATCATCAAAAGGCCTACCCACTAGTCCCATACCTAGAAGGCATCCTAAAATATTAGGATAGCAAAAATTACCCAACAACCCGTCGTCACAATGATATTTAATAATACCAACAAGTCACACCAACAAGAATAATTAATCAATGTATAAAACAACTCATGATAGTCCAATTCAATTAAATATTTAATTTAATTATCACAACGTCAACAATACCCAAATAATCTCATTTAATTATTTTAAATTAAATATACCAAGTTTTCATCATATATTCATCAAACCAAATTTTATTATCTCTACATGTATTACATGAATTGTACGCACCCAAAAATCATTTATTTTAAAATTAGAATTTTTCTACATGCAACCTACACCAATAAAACCCAAAATCGCTCATCAATCCTACGTACCCAAAGGGTTATTAATATTATTCAGATTAAAAGATTTTATAAAAACAACCCCATAATTAGTATCCACTTTTCTAATTAAGTTACTAATTATTTTTAAGAAAACATGTAATTAAGTGTTTAGGAGACACTT
Organism: Sambucus nigra; assembly: GCA_949130495.1. Taxonomy (NCBI): domain Eukaryota; kingdom Viridiplantae; phylum Streptophyta; class Magnoliopsida; order Dipsacales; family Adoxaceae; genus Sambucus; species Sambucus nigra. The sequence continues at coordinate 298,071,773 of OX422207.1, read as the reverse complement.
AAAACGCATAATACTTAAGGAAAAGATTAGAGTATTCATGCCTGTAAAGATCGGGTTGAAAATCTGATTGGAAATCTGGATTCCTCTCGAAAAATTAGCAAAAGAGTGTTCTTGAACGATCTTGATTAAACCCCAATTAAGCCTTCAAAAACTTGTGCCAAAACTTGTGACAAAAACTTGATTTTGTTGAAGGTTGATGATTATGAGTGAGAGGAAAAATATTTGGAAGTGTTCTCTGGTGAAAAACTGGAGAAAAAGTGATTATGAGAAGTTCCCCTATGGATTAACAAGGTTATATAGTGATTAGGAGTCCTAATCCTACACAAACTCTTAAAAAAACAGCTGAAAGCGCACGTTTTCTGGGAGGGTCGATCGATCTACCCCCCCGTCGATCGATCGATCACCCCGAAAAACTGACAATTTACCCAAAAAATGCCATAAGGCAAAAAATATTGTAAAATCAATATAAAATCCGTTTTAACTCCGATTTTAATTCCGCTTGAAGTTTTGTTCTTATAAAATCATAACCAACATACTTAGCCAATAAAAATTTTAAAATTCAAAAATTTATTTTTCTCAAAAATTCCAATTAATTAATTAAAATAATAAATAAAAATACGGGGTGTTACATACTTCCCCACTAGCAAAGAATTTCGTCCTCGAAATTAGACGAAGCATACTCATCAACGCATAAATCTCGCAAAAGAAAATAAGGCTCATATATGCCTACCCGTAGAATGCCATAATTGGGCGCCCATCCACCCAATCCTACGCGCAACTTCCGCACGAACAATAAAATAATATTATATTGCCTATATACATACACATAACTATGAAAATAATGGCGTACCACATGCTCTCACAAATCCCCCAATCGATCCTATATCCGAAAGTCATCAAAATTCTAACTTCCTCAAATTAAATCTCAACATCAAAAATCCATACATACGGCACCTAACATCTGTACTAAAATCTCCAAAATAATTATCATCTCCAAAATCCATTCTAAGGATCCCCACATCAAGCTTACTAAATCTACACTCAATTTCTACAACGTCCTTAACTCAAAACTTCACATCTCCAAGAAACACATATAACATGTATGCTAGACCCTCTACCTTAAGAAGTACGAATCATCAAAGGGAATCAAAGATTGGTAATGCGGAAGCTAAACGGACTCATAACCTACGAGACCTAAGACCATGCTCTGATACCATCTGTTACACCCCGCAAAATTCGACAGACGGGGTGGCCAGCCACCGCCGCCGAACTATGCCGGGCGTGAACTAAATAAAATACCATTCTTAGCATGAGACAAATATGAGACATAAATAATCAGTCCATAAGATAAATAATTGAATCAATCTCAAATAATCACAAATAACTAAGCGATAAAATATCCATCACATGCTAACTCCAAAAATCCAATCTCCAATAATGATTAAATAAAATCTGAATAATCCCAACAGAAATCCTCTAAACAACTTTGGAACCGAATGGCCCAATAAAACTCCAATGATGTCTCATAATACGACTGAAAAAGAAAGTCTAACTAAACTATGCCATAAAGTAAATAACTCCAGCTGCACCTCCAATGATAACTCCGATAAACTTATGCAGCTTCCCCAAATCAAATCCTGAAAAAGATTAGTCAATGCATGGGTCAGAGCCAAAGCCCTGATCAAGAATACACACTACTCTCCTCAAATATGATCCTTGAATCCAGACAGTAGCATTATACGCAATAAATATCACAATAGAATATTTTAAATTAAACGGGATAATTAAACGCGATAATTATAATCTACTAACTACCCTAAAAAATCCCCATTTATAAAGGCACACCAATATAATTTTAAATTTCCAAGTCCCACGATGTTAATTTAATTAAATTAACCAGCTTTTATTATACTTCTCACTTTTTATTAAAGTGTCACACTTCCCCTTGTCAATCGTCCTCTGACCCGTTTACTGTCGGCCCCGACACATGACAAGGTTCCCCTTGTCAATCGTCCTCTGACCCATTTACTGTCGGCCCCGACACATGACAAGGTTCCACACACGACACGACATAAATCGTCCTCTGACCCGTTTAAACTGTCGGCCCCGACACATTATGTCGCCACAAATTTTAATACCCGTTTTTATCTTAGGCATTAATTCTCAAGTTCTCAATTTATAATCACCCCACCCTTTTAATCGACGTGAGATCCTCAAAATACCCCTTAGCCCCATACCTAAGGGTCCCCAAGTTATCAATACGTCTTATCCTATGTATAGGAAGATTTTCTAACATAAATCTTAACTTAGTCTCGTACTTAGACTACCGTAACGATGATAAAGTATCCAAAAATCATCCCACCCCCAAGATGATAAAAACGCGATAATCTACCCTCACTAGTCCCATACCTAGAAGGCATAAATCATCAAAAGGCCTACCCCCTAGTCCCATACCTAGAAGGCATCCTAAAATATTAGGATAGCAAAAATTACCCAACAACCCGTCATCACAATGATATTTAATAATACCAACAAGTCACACCAACAAGAATAATTAATCAATGTATAAAACAACGCATGATAGTCCAATTCAATTAAATATTTAATTTAATTATCACAACGTCAACAATACCCAAATAATCTCATTTAATTATTTTAAATTAAATATACCAAGTTTTCATCATATATTCATCAAACCAAATTTTATTATCTCTACATGTATTACATGAATTGTACGCACCCAAAAATTATTTATTTTAAAACTAGAATTTTTCTACATGCAACCTACACCAATAAAACCCTAAATCGCTCATCAATCCTACGTACCCAAAGGGTTATGAATATTATTCAGATTAAAAGATTTTATAAAAACAGCCCCATAATTAGTATCCACTTTTCTAATTAAGTTACTAATTATTTTTAAGAAAATATGTAATTAAGTGTTTAGGCGACACTTAAAACGCATAATACTAAAGGAAAAGAATAGAGTATTCATGCCTGTAAAGATCGTGTTGAAAATCTGATTAGAAATCTGGATTCCTCTCGAAAAATTAGCAAAAGAGTGTTCTTGAACGATCTTGATTAAACCCCAATTAAGCCTTCAAAAACTTGTGACAAAAACTTGATTTTGTTGAAGGTTGATGATTATGAGTGAGAGGAAAAATATTTGGAAGTGTTCTCTGGTGAAAAACAGGAGAAAAAGTGATTATGAAAAGTCCCCCTACGGATTAACAAGGTTATATAGTGATTAGGAGTCCTAATCCTACACAAACTCTTAAAAAAATAGCTGACAGGGCACGTTTTCTGGGAGGGTCGATCGATCTACCCCCCCCCCCCCCCCATCGATCGATCGATCACCCCGAAAAACTGACAATTTACCCAAAAAAATGCCATAAGGCAAAAAATATTGTAAAATCAATATAAAATCCGTTTTAACTCCGATTTTAATTCCGCTTGAAGTTTTGTTCTTATAAAATCATAACCAACATACTTAGCCAATAAAAATTTTAAAATTCAAAAATTTATTTTTCTCGAAAATTCCAATTAATTAATTAAAATAATAAATAAAAATACGGGGTGTTACAATTAGTCAAGATAAAATTGGTTTAAAGTAAAAATTGTTTTTTCACAACTTGGTTTGGTGCACATTAAAAGTTGGATAATTTTTGGTGAAAATTGGTTTGATTTGAAACACACTTGTGTAGGACCACTCTTTTAGGGGCATTGGTTTGGCCAAAAAGCATAACCCTGAACTTGTAGGAACTATATCTCATCAAGAAGGCATTCTTCGAGACATCCTACTCCCTGATACAAAACTCATGGCATCCCGATCTCAAGTTAAGCTTTGAGAAGAAGTCATCTCCTCTCAACTGGTCGAATAATTCATCGATTCGGGGCAACGAATACTTATTCCGTATCAGGACTTTATTCAACTCCCGATAATAGGCACACAAACTCAAAGATCCATCTCTCTTCTGGACGAACATCACAGGAGCACCCTACGGCGAAGTACTCCTACGAATAAATGCCTGTCCCAACAGTTGCTCTATCTGATCCCATAGTTTCCTCATCTCCGCTGGAGCCATACGGTAAGGTGCATGGGCTATCGGCCGAGTGCCTGACGTCAAATCTATAACAAAGTCTATCTCTCTAGTTGGAGGTAATCCCAGAATATCATGGAATACATCAGTGAACTCCCTAACAACTGGAATCGAATCAAGTGGTATTACCACCTCCTTAGAGGTCTCCTCCTCTATATAGTACAAGTGAGTGGAGGATCCTCCCTCATGACGAGGCATCTCCACAAGGAACATCTCCTGATCGGGTATGGTAAAAATAATACTCCTACCATAACAATCAACCATGGATATATACATAACCAGCCAATCCATACCAATAATCGCATCATATTCGGACATATCTAATACTAGCATATCAGCAGTTAAAGTAAATCTCCCAATCTCTACACCCACGCCTCTACATATAAAGGAAATCACAGAACCCCTACTCAACGGTGAATCTAAATAAGTGACAGTGCTCTCCGCAGTATCTAATAATCCCATAGCGCATACAAATCTCATGGAAATAAAATAGTGTGTGGCTCCCGTGTCAAATAAAATATGCCTCATAGTCCCCTGAATAGAAAACATACCCTCAATCGTAGGTGGATCATGTGGGACTGTGGCCTACTGAAGCTGGTAAACTCGACCATACTGAAGCTATCCCTGCTTAACTAGGACTGCAGGGATAGGTGGTAGTGCTGGCATTCGTGGTGGCGTTGGGAGGGCGACAGTAAACATCGATCTCTATGGCTCTTGACGAGCACCTAGCTGTTGCTACTGCGGGCCCCTGACCCTCTCAGGACACTCGTGGCATTTGTGACCGTGCTTGTCACATACGAAACATTTCCTCATAAAGTTTCCCCCTCTCTGACCCTACTGCCCACGACCCTGATGTCCGTTTCCACCCCTACCTTGGCCATGCTGGTCCTGCTGAAACTGGTGTTGGCCTGGATGGCCGTGCTGGCCCTGCTGGCCATGCCTAAAACCTCCCTGGACATGTATGAAACCTCCTAATCTAAATCTCTTAGAATCCCCCTTCTCGGAACTCTAATTACCCTGCCTGTCATGATCCTGAGCTGACTGTGCCCCGTTGGCACCATTACTCCCTGTCCTGCCCTACTGGCCGGACTCTCCTGCTCTCTTACCCTCTGACAAATGAAAGCGCTGGTCCTAGAAATAAAGTAATGATGTGTTAAACAAATCTGAATAGGTGGCCAACGATATATTACCTAGAAGGTACTGACAGATCCTCCACGTCAACCCATCCATAAACTTCTGGATCTTCTTCTCTTCAGTTGGGATCTCATCGGGAACTATGTTCAGAAGATTGGTGAAATCGGCCTCAGACTCTGTAATGTCCTCTATTCCTACTTAAGGTTCATCAATATTAGCCTCATTTCTGTCTGAACTGCTGAGGGAAAATATTTACGGTTGAACCGCACCCAGAACTCCTGAATATAAAGAACATCTCTCTCCTCTGCAGTGATAATGGACTCCCACCACTGCAAGGCTTCTCTTACAAGCTTAAAGGTATTCAGTATCTGCCTGTACACATCTGTACACTAATACATCCTCAAGTGCCTTTGAATGTCCTTCTTTCACTGGCTCGACACAACAACGTCGGAGCTTCTTGCAAACTCCGGAAGATGCGCCTTCTGAAAGGCATCATGGACATGTTCCCAAGCAGACGAGAATGTATGAGCCTAGACCGGGGCTACCACGGGTGCCTGAGGTGGTGCCTGCTTCACAACTACTAACGCAGCATTTACCGCTAAGGCTAAAATGGTGGCAACTTTAGTAGTGTTCATAGAACCCTAAAATGGTGCAGGCTGAAGCTCGGGCTGGGAACCCCTGGGAACTCGCTGTGCACATCGATGAGGCATCTGAAATGAGAGAGAAGTTTTATAAGTCCATAGTTAATATCTCAAAATAGTTGAATAATGTAAGATACACAAAATAATACAACAATCCTAAAATATAGGGCTCTATATCAAAGGACGCTACGCGGAAACATAACAAGCCGTGAGATCCTAATGACTCTAGAACAACCTGATGCTCTGATATCACCTGTGACACCCCAACTAATTAAATACCGGGTAGATACTTCTTTATTCAAATTACTACAAAATGTTAATTTTGTTCAGTTCATAACGTCACCGTCGAAAACATTTTTTTAAACAATTACTAGCCACCTAATATTTAAAAGTGAGTTGCCAAATTTTATTAAATTAAATTAACATGCAACCAATTATTAAGCTAACCATACAACATCCACATCATAACCACAAAATAATAATAATGGAATAAATAAAATGAGTCTGGAGTAACACTCCCCTGAATACACCAAATACTGAATAAATCCCAATACAAAAGTATGAGTAAATAGATAAATCCAAAACTGAAATAAAACTAAAAGTCTAAGAATGCTATCTTTAAATGGAAATGGGTGACATGCCCTAACAGATGAGTAATCCTCAATAGAATCAAGTGCATAATGTGGAGGCGTCTAATACCAAGATCCTATAACTTCCACAACAGCTACAACACGTCAATGTAATGGAACTCCTATACTTGGCGTCCCTGTGGCTAGGCACCTAAAAAGGTTTTTACAAGAAAAATAGATTTGAAAGAAAATGGGTTAGTGTCCGAGGTTAAAAGAGTTTAAAAATAAAGCAAGTGTTTAATTACATTAAACAGTAAATATTATATACATGTTAGTTACGTGCTCTCATTTCAGTTCCTCACCCCTCGACTAATGTGCACGCCAAATGTATACCCTTAACCCATCCTAGTTATGTCGCTAATTAACTAGTATGTACCACTTCCTGTCTTCACATTATAATACAAGGGTCTATTCGTATTATTCTAATATATTCTGCATAAATCTCACCTTCATATTAATCAGATTATTACATAAATTATGATATGGATATTCACATTTTTAATCCCATTCAATTATCTCAGTTATTCGCATTCATAAATTAACAATGAGCCTGTTACAAGTATAAGTATATCATTCTCAGTTTATATATACAATGTGGCACCCATAGGCTAAGCTGCGGTGTACACATACTCTTCTATCAAATCCCAGTACATCACGTACATAAGGACTACGTGTTCCGAATCAATCAGGTGCCGTTTCAATAAACAAAAGCACACATATTGGAGGCGAACATAGTTCACATACCCATGGGTCACGCACATAGCTACGCTCCCATGGTCAGCTGACTTATCAACTCACAAATAATCCACTCACAACCCTATGTTCTTAAAGTACCAATCTAAATCCCCCCGTAGGCACACAAAGATCCGATGGTCCTATTCTGAATGCCGACCTCCCGTGATAGCAAGTATGGTAGGTATGTCATACACATAATAGTCCATACACGAAGCATTCACAAAACTTAGGTAATTATATTATTAAAGGCACATTTTTCATCCCTATACCATCAGTCTCATTCATACATCATTATCATTCCAACTTATATATAATATGTTTTGCTAATAAATCTCACGTCGTATCGTTTTGAGTACTTAAACCTATCCCGAAAAGGTTACTAAGTCTCCTACGTATCTCACATGTCAATTCAGTACTCTGAGGTCTATATTTTTGTCTCAAACCCTAACTTATCACTCATACGAACTTAAGTCATTCTCTCGAATTTTAAAATGGTAAATTACTCGTCGGACACTCGTAAGTTGAACACTACGTTCCAAACCAATTCTAATATGTTCCGGGCTTCAAATACATCCCTACTGGTCTCCCTAGAGTCCTAATGTATTCACATAATCCCCACCTACAACTTTCAATGGCTGAAATTGCTTAAATCCAAAAAGGGGAAAAAGGTCACAGTTTCTGGAGAGGTCGATCGATCGACTTATGAATGTCGATCGATCGATCAAGCAGGTTCAGGTCTCGGGTTTCATTATTTTTAGTCCCATTTTTGTCCCAATTCTCCATTACAAGATCTTAAATCCTAAAGTAAGCATATTAGGTAATCATACAACCTAATTACATGATTCTTAACGTTCCAGAATTCTTAAATCATCATCAATTAGACTTTTCTTGGATCAAATCATCCTATTATCATGAAAAACCCTATTTTTCTATTTCCTTCAAGAATCATCATACATCTCCTCATAAATCCGTATTTAACTAAGCATGGCTTATGATTTTGTTAATGGAATACTTCCAGAATCAAACTACATATAAATCCAACCCAGAATTAAGGTTTCATCTCCAAGTTTCATGAGTTTCAATATTTTTCATGGCTAGCATCGAATCCTACACTATCATGTATAAATTATTTGTTGAATCTTAATGGATTAAATCACTTACTTGGAAATTTTATGTTCTGATCCTTTGATGACGATAAGAGTTGGTTCTCTTGCTCTCTCCGGTCACAAATCTGGCGATAGTTGTGGTGCGTGGTAGTTATGGCCTTGAAAACTCCCTTGGAACTTCTCCTCTCTTCTCACGTTGCGCACTACTTGATTTTGACAGATAATGGACCTAATATTGGCTGATAAATAAAACTTAATTTTCGTGGCTCAATATTACCTAAAAATTAAAATGACTAAAATGCCCTCTCGGGTTGTCGGTTTGGCTTAAAAATGCCCCGGGACCCAAACTAAACCCCCAGCTAGTTTTTTATGACTATCTCGACCCTTTCGGACACGCTGGCGCACTCGAAATGACTATACGGATGATACAAATATAATTTAATTTTAAATCTATTTAAATTGATTCCTGATGCGACTGACACGCGCGTCCCAACTTAATTTCTGAATTATCGTATTTATGACTCGCGATAATTTTAATAAATTCAATAATCATATATAACGATATTCACTCAGTAACATTCAACAATATTATATATACATGATAACACGACACAAACACATTCAAAATTGACTTTATATGTTGTTTTCGTGTTGTGTCGTCTTCGTGTCACAATTTTGAGTCGTATTATTTGTGTTACATCATGTCACCCTCCTGTCATAATTTTAAGTCGTATTATATATGTCGTGTCATGTTAGTTGTGTTTTTGTGAAATGGATGTTGTATATATAATATATTCTACCAATGTTGATATTCTAAACATATGATCTCAATTCCCACAACTTTAATGCATATTGTATCACGTTATTGTGATTCTCTCTCTCTCTCTCTCTCTCTCTCTCTATATATATATATATATATATATATATATATATATATATATATATATATATATATATATATTACAAACCATTTTCTAAATATAATATTGAAAATAATTAAAATACTAATAAAAAATACAGTCAATTCACTCTGTAAAATTATTTTTCTATTTTTATAAGAAAAGAAAATTCTATACTACAAACATAAGTTATTTTCCAAATAAAACTAAAAGGGAAACATTATAAAATATTCAACATATAACCTCCATCTCGGGAAATTTGCTACGTTTTCACTTATTGAATTTGCTACAAACCGTCTAATAGGTACAAAAAATAATAATATTTTTTTTATAATATCAAACAAACAGAAAATGATACTATAAGTTCAACCTGACAATTATATGGAGAAAGGTAAGGGTGTAGAATTGAGAGGATGGGAGAGAGAGAGAGAGAGAGAGAGAGAGAGAGAGGTGTATTAATTAATCTTTTGCAAGTGATTGGAAATTCTTTGAATTTGAAGGAGTATAGCTGTCCAAATGGTAACAATTGGTTTAAGTCACATTTAGAAATAATATATATTCTTCTGATACTTTGAAGTCAATTTGGAAAATACATTTTGATGTGAAAAAATTTAAAAGAGTAGATTACTCATTTATCCCCTAAACTATCACGATTGTTCCAAAATGGCCCTCAAACTATAAAAAATGTCAAATAAGCCCTCAAACTAATCTAATTGATTTAACAAGACCCTTTCGTCCATTTTGACCATTTAGTTGGATGAAAATTAATCATACCACCCTCTTATAACTCCCCTCAAATTGCCCACTCCCCCTCCTTCACCCCATCTCTCTCCCTTTCATGTACCCACCCCGACTTAACCCACCCCCTCATCCTCTTGTACACCCATCGAAAACCCTAAATCATGCCTCTTCCCCCCCCCCCCTCTCTCTCTCCACGCACATATATAGTTAATTATTTAGTTAGGGATGGGTTTGATTGTACATCTGTGATAATGAAGAGGAAATGTTGGACTTTTGTGTGTGAGTGTATGTGTGTGTGTGAGAGAGAGAGAGGAGATAAAAGAGAGAATTGGGTTTTTACAGATCACGGTGGGGGAAGGGTGGGGGAGGGGAATGCTTCTCCAGAAAATGGAAGTTAGGGAAAGGGAGGTTGGCTTAACTATAATGGGTGGGGGAGGAGGTTGGCCAGAAAAAAACATGGGGATGGGAGGTTGATCGAAAAACTGGGGGTGAGTAGATTAACAAAAGGGAGGAGGGTTTTGTTAGGGAATATATATGAGTAATGATACTTTTACCGGGAGTTAGCACCGGGTTAGTACCGAATGCGCTTTACATGGCTTGTACCCTGGCGAGACCCACATCATAGTACAAGCCATATAAAGCGCATTCGGTACTAGCCCGGTGCTAACTACCGGTAAGAGTAACATTTTCCAATATATATATATATATAGAGAGAGATATGGGCTTGATTGTTTATTATTAAATTTTAATCATTAAATAATTATAAATTACATTTAGCCCCTATTATCGCGTAACCCATTTTTCCCTCACAATAAGTCATGTGCGTGGCACATGACTCATTTCCTTACAACTTAATGGTCAAAATGGAAGAAATGGTCTTTTTATATTAGTTTTGTTAGTTTGAGGGCTTATTTGACACCTTTGAGAGTTCAAAGGCCATTTGGGAACAATGGTGATAGTTTAGAGTCAAAATGAGTAATTTATCCAATTTAAAATAATAGCAGGACCCAACGTGTGACATTCTTATGTGATAATATTGCACCTGTTTCAATGATACATGTGAGAAATAGATATCACATAACCCCTGCTACTAAGAAGTTTCTCGAATATGGCCATATCTAAAATAGCGGGATTTTTACCTTGCCACGTAGGATGTGAAGACATGTTTGTAAAATACCAACATAAAAATATCGTTTGTGCGTTAAGAATTACATGCAAAGCTATTAGTAGTGCGACACTTGAAGTGTCGATCCACTAACGATTATTTAATAATGGCTAGGAGCAGCTTTGAATGTTTTTTTTAAATTTTTTTATATATATAATCTCAAAATTTTATGGATACCTAGATGTAGATCAATTACCCATGTGGGATGTATGGTGGTCAAGAAGTGGTGGATCAACATCTTGCTCCATTTAGAGCATAGTTACCAGAATCACTACATCCCCTATGTACTGCAATCTAAGATCGTGTAAGGACACAATTCTCCAATTGAGTCTTAATGTAGTTTTGGCCCAATTTCGGACAAAAACGTTTATGTCATAGGATAGTGTTCAAGTGTACCTTTCAAGCCTATGATGTGTTTAGTTGAAGACCTAGAGGCAAAGAGTATAAAGCTTCATCAAATGCCGAGTTTATGTGCCTCGTTTCTACGTCATCGACAGTGGTTCCCTGCTCCCAAGGTATGAATGCATTATATATATATATATATAGGAGCTTGGAACAAGTTTATTAGGCGTTAGGTTTTAAAACTGTATTTTGTTTTCAGAAAGATTTCAATTAAAAACTTTAAAATAAAGTATATACAGTTTCTGGGCAAAAATAGAATTTTACAAAATTTTTGGAAGTTCGTTCGATATGTCGTTCGAACGAGTTTTTCATTCGAACCAGATGTCGTTCGAACGAGTTTGCCAACGAGCTTCCCCATTGGACACTGGAACTTCGTTCGAAATGTCATTCGAATGAGATGTCCAACGAGTTTCTAACGATTTCACACTGGAACTACGTTAGAAGCCTCGTTCAAACGAGACTTCGTTCGAACGAAAATGTCATTCGAACGAGATGTCAGGCGGGAAAACTTTTTGGCAGTTTTTAGCAGTTTTACCCCACTAACTTTTTGCTGAATATCTATGTGCGGGAATCACTTCTTCCAAGATATCTTTTTCATATCCTAAAAACTCCTAGAGAGTATTTTGAGAGCAAAATCATAAAGAGAAAAAGGTCAAGTTTTGACTGATAATTTTAAAAGACAAATTCATCTACCACCCTAGTTTTTTCACCCATAGTTTTATTTATCCAAGTTCATATATATATATACATCTTGCTTGGATTTCGGCACCGGATTATCTCTACACCGAATTGAAGAGATTGTTTGGGTTTTCTTCTACATCCCTAAAAGAAGAAGTAGTTTTGCTGCGACTTTCTCACATGGCGAAAGACACCATGTGTGGTTGACGGTGTACCTATTGTCCAATCGATGAGTTCGAGATCGCGGTGGAGCTACATGGTTATCCTCTAGGAAGAGGTGGTTACAAGAAGACACGTCAAGGCTTGAGAGGGTTCAACTTGATGAAGTAAGTCATCTGTCTTGTAAATGTAAATTCCGTACTTAGTGGATTTGAGGCTAGGGCCGTCCGAGGTTTTTTCCCATTGTGGGGTTTTCCTCGTACATCGCGGAGTAATGTGATTGATTTACTTTTATCTTGCATTAAAACGCATGCTTAGGACAATTCAAGATAAAATTGGTTTTAATTGTCACACTTAATTTAATTTGGTGCTAATTAAAAGTGGGTAATTTTTATTTAATTCAAGTCTATTATTAAAACTGGTTTGGCCTAATTTGGAAATATTAATAAATATGACTTAGGCAAATTATAGGACTTGGATTAATTATGTTTAAGTGAAATGTTTTAATGGATTAATCTGATTTCACTTGGTTTAATTTTAATTTGAAAAGGTAAATTAAAATTTGTAATTTGTTTTGTTGAATCATCACCTAACGCTTCCGCATATATTTCACAAGGAAATTGATTTTAAAGTAAAAGAATTATTTAAAATCGGGGGCCTATCCCGTCTTCTCAGATTGGTATCAGAGCCAAAAATTTACTTCGTTAAAGATCCTTTAACTAATTTTTGGCTAAAATGGAATTTTCCCCATTTTCAAAATTTCCTATTTTTGATGGTTCTAATTAAGCGTATTGGAAAGCACGTATGAAATCGGCACTAAAATCTATCGACAAGAGGATTTGGTTATCGATAATTAACGAGTGGTCTCCACCAAATCATTTAGTAGATAATGAACGTGTTCCCAAATCGGCCGATAGATGGAGTGAGGGTGAATTTAAACTTTCTAATTTTAATTCCCGAGGTTTAAATGCCTTGTTTAGCGCTGTCACACCAGATGAATTCCGACGCATTATGACGTGTGAGACCGCTAAAGAATCTTGGGATATTTTACAACTCACTCATGAAGGAACAAGTGTCGTTAAAGCTTCTAAACTCCAAAACCTCTCCACTCAATTTGAAACTATTAAAATGAACGATAATGAAACTTTTGATGAATTTTATGCTAGACTTTCCGATATTGTCAATTCATCTTTTAACTTGGGAGAGAAAATACCCGACAACCGAGTTGTAAAGAAAATTTTAAGGTACCTTTCCGATAGATTTATTTCAAAAGTGACCGTTTTAAATTCTTTACCAACTTTAGCCTCTATGAAATTAGAAGAGCTCGTAGGTGATTTACAAACCTATGAACTAGACATGTTTCCCTCTAAAACTAAAAAGAAAATTGAAAAGGGCGTTGCTTTAAAAGCACGAAAGGAGGTCAAACAAGTAGTAGAGAGCGAGAGTGATAGTGACTCGGAAGACATGGCCTTATTTGCTCGAAAATTTAGAAAATTTCTTAAATTTAACAAAGATAAATTTAAAAATGATTTAAAGAAATTTGAAACTTCGAAGTATGACAAAGCTGAAAGGATCCCTAAATCTTCTAACGAAAATTTAAATAGGGACGAGTCAAATAGGTGTTTTGGTTGTGAGGGTTATGTCCATAGGGCTTCTGAGTGCCCCACTAAACTAAGGAGAGAGGGTAAGCGACCAATTTCATATAATGCGACCCTTAGTGATAGGGATAAGGAAGATGGACCCTATTCTCCCACTAAGCCCAACTTTGTGGCTTTTATGGCTAGTCATGTGAGTGATAAAGAGAACTCATCGATTGATGAAACTTTAACACATGACACTTCCAAGGTCATTGTTTATGATTCCCTTGTTTATGATTATAGTGAGAGTGAAGAAGAAAGAGAGGTTGAAAATGAAGAAGAGGTTAATGTGAGTGAACTTCAAAATTCTTTTTAAGAATTATATGAAGAATCTATTAAATTAAAAAGAGCTAATTTGAAGTTAAAAGCTTGTTTGAAAGAACGTGTCAAGGTCGTTGATAATAATGTGTTGGTTGAAGACCTTAGGACACGAGAGATATCTATTCGAGAGAAGCTAGAATATGTAGAAGGCGAGAGAGATAGCCTTAGAGGTTTAATAGAATCCTTGAAAAAGGAGCTTCTCGAGTTCGAAGAGAGAAATGTTTTATTAGAGTCTAACATCCTAGAATTAGAAAATAAATTAAAAGACTCTAGTAATGTCAAATTTGATTTGGAGTGTCGTTCGAAAAAATTAGATAAAATATTAGGAACGGTCCAAATTAAAAATGACACTTGTGGTTTAGGCTTCAATACTAGTAATGAATTTATTCATAAAGTCAAAACCAATGTTTTAGGAGAATCTACTAGGAAAGCCTTTAGATATCATTCCTTAGGTACCAAATTTCGATGTAATTTTACTCGTACACATTGTGGTCGAAAAGGTCATCTCAGGAAATTTTTTTTTGATCTTAAACGAATTCCTAGAAAATGCCAACGTAAAGCAATCAAGGTAGTTAAAATTCCTACACCCCAAAATAGTCATTCTTCATTAATTTGGGTTAGTAAATCCGACTTGATTGCCTTGCAAAATAGGACATTTGATTCTCATTTACTTTCACATACCTCCTCCCGTGTTAAATCTAAAGGATGAATGTGTTAGTGTTTGCATACTTTAGCTTTTGTGCTTCATGCTATATTATCATGCTACTTGTATGTTTGTTTAATCATTTCTTAGTCTATGCTCCATGCTTAATCACATGCTAGAAATATGATTTTTGTTTATCTTTTTGTATTATATTTGCTTACTTTTGTTTGCATTAAATGAAAAAAATTCAAAAAGATTTTGTTTTTCATTTGAGTTTTTATTTCTTGATAATTTAAGCATAATGAAAAATTCAAATGATTTTTGTTTGTCTTTTTGAGTATATATTTTTTTTTGGTTAAAAATTTCAAAAACTCAAAAAGATTTTTATTTTGTGTGTATTTTAGTTGATACGCTTTATGTGGCATACACGTGTGTTAGAATCCCATCTTTTACGCTCCCATGTGTCTAGAACTTTTGGTTTAGATTGTCAATTCTTATTATGTTCTTTACCATGCTTACATGGAGTAGTTGAATTTTGTGTTGCTTAAATGGATTCTATTTTTATATGCCTCAATTCACACATGCACGAGCTCATTTGAAATTTTAATGTCACATGTTATATTTGAGCTTTGTGAGGTGTTCTCCTACCAATCTAGTCATCTACATATTTATGACCTAGGAGGACTAGTGCATGTCAAAATTCGTTGCACGTGAGTTTGTGAGATATAAAAAATGTTATATAAATGTGCACGGGGAAGGGCTCCGAAAGGAATAACAATCCTTTGCAATTGTAAGCCACCGTTTGAAATGGACCTAAAAGAAATATGTGGTTCAAAGGCCTAAAAATAGAAAAATGGCACTAAAAGAAAAATAATTTCCAAGGACTATGTTTAATTGATATATTCATTCAGTATAAAAGAATATATATGCTTCTTGAGGGAGATTGGATGGTATATCAACGGTTTGCACAATGTCCGTTTATCCTAGTGGTCTTTATTGTCATGACTCAATTAGGTTTGTAGAATCATCAAAACTCTAGGCTTGTATGTATTGTATATGTTTGTTCATTGAGTTCAATCTATATTGTCACATGAAGTTATATTCAAATGTGATGAAGTTTGCAATCAATTGATAACTCCATGAACATGTTTTAAGTGATTGGGTCTAAATTTAATTGTTACTAGTTCACACCCCAACACTTCCGTTTCCATATGACACATTTTTGCCATACGAGGGTGAAAGACTCCTATTATATTTTTTGTGTGTCATTTGTGATTTTATATCTATATATGTGTACTTACGCCTGTTAGTTATACCTTATGTATACATATATTTGATATTTTTGTTTAGTCTTTGCCTTGCTTTCTAGTCCATATATGCTTTAATTCATAATTGGTATCTATCTTGCTGCATTCTTTGTTGATATCACATGCTTAATACTTTATGTATCTTAGTGGTATCATTTTCTTGCATCCTAGTTAGTATCCATTATTATTTGTTGGATTAGTTGTGCTTTTGTTGCCCATATGCTTTAATGTTCTCATCACTTTATGCACAATTACATGTTTTATTCTTTAACCTTTGTCTAATCCTGAACAAAAAGGGGGAAAATGATAGGGGGAGAAATGGTATCTAAACCTATTATCATCGTATCTTAGTTTGGGGGAGATTTATCTTAGGGGGAGACGTCTTTTTAAGTTGATCACTGTTGATAAAGGGAGGGAATTATTTTAAAGGTAGTACTTATTTTACTTGCATTAAGAGAATTATTTTAAGGGGAGTACTTACTTTACTTGCATTAAATATTTTGATATTCCCTATGCGCGTAATATGTTTGCTTAAGTGTGCAGGAATCATATTATAAGTGGCAACTTTCACCGGTAAAGATTGTGATCCTTTGGGTTGTTTGAGTCAAGCATTGTATTTTATTTTGGGTGGGACTTTTATTTGTTTAGTAGAGCTTAACAGCCCTTTAGGATTTTTTTGTGTTTTTGTCCTGAAATAGCCAAAGGGGGAGGTTTGTAAAGACACAATTCTCCAATTGAGTCTTAATGTAGTTTTGGCTCAATTCTGGACAAAAACGTTTATGTCATAGGATAGTGTTCAAGTGTACCTTTCAAGCCTATGATGTGTTTAGTTGAAGACGTAGTGGCAAAGAGTATAGAGCTTCATCAAAATGCCGAGTTTATGTGCCTCATTTCTATGTCATCAACAGTGGTTCCCTACTCCCAAGGTATGAATGCATTATATATATATATATATAGGAGCTTGGAAAAAGTTTATTGGGTGATAGGTTTTACAACTGTGTTTTGTTTTCAAAATATTTTAATTAAAAACTTTAAAATAAAGTATATACAGTTTCTGGGAAAAAATAGAATTTTACAAACTTTCTGGAAGTTCGTTCGATATGTCGTTCCAACGAGTTTTTCGTTCGAACCAGATGTCGTTCAAGCGAGTTTGCCAACGAGCTTCCCCATTGGACACTGGAACTTCGTTCGAAATGTCGTTCGAACGAGATTCCTGTTCGAACGAGATTTCCAACGAGTTCACACTAGAACTTCATTAGAAGCCTCGTTCGAACGAGACTTCGTTCGAACAAAAATGTCTTTCGAACGAGATGTCAGGCGGGAAAACTTATTGGTAGTTTTTAGCAGTTTTACCCCACTAACTTTTTGTTGAATATCTATGTGCGGGAATCACTTTTTCGAAGATATCTTTTTCATATCCTAAAAACTCCTAGAGAGTATTTTGAGAGCAAAATCATAAAGAGAAAAAGATCAAGTTTTGAGTGATAATTTTAAAAGACAAATTCATCTATGACTCTAGTTTTTCACCCATAGTTTTATTTATCCAAGTTCATATATATATATATATATACATCTTGCTTGGAGTTTAGCACCGGGTCTATCTCTACACCGAATTGAAGAGATTGTTTGGGTTTGCTTCTACATCCCTAAAAGAAGAAGTAGTTTTTCTGTGGCTTTCTCAGATGGTGAAAGACACCATGTGTGGTTGACGGTATACCTATTGTCCAATCGGTGAGTTCGAGATCGCGGTGGAGCTCCGTGGTTATCCTCTAGGAAGAGGTGGTTATAAGAAGATGCGACAAGGCTTGAGAGGGTTCGAGTTGAGGAAGTAAGTCATCTGTCTTGTAAATGTAAATTCCATACTTAGTGGATTTGAGGCTAGGGCCGTTCGAGGTTTTTCCCCGTTCTAGGTTTTTCCTCGTACATCATGGTATAGTGTGATTGATTTACTTTTATCTTTCATAATAACTTAGAACGCATGCTTAGGACAATTCAAGATAAAATGGGTTTTAATTGTCACACTTAATTTAATTTGGTGCTAATTAAAATTGGGTAATGTTTATTTAATTCAAGTCTATTATTAAAACTAGTTTGGCCTAATTTGGAAATATTGATAAATATGACATAGGCAAGTTCTAGGACTTGGATTAATTATGTTTAAGTGAAAATGTTTTAATGGATTAATCTAATTTCACTTGTTTTAATTTTAATTTGAAAAGGTAAATTAAAATTTGTAATTTGTTTTGTTGAACCGTCACCTAACACTTCCGCATATATTTCACAAGGAAATTGATTTTAAAGTGAAAGAATTATTTAAAATCGGGGGCCTATCCCGTCTTCTCAGATCGTATGATGTAAAATATGGTGGCTTCATAATCGATATCTCCCAATGTTCCCAATTTAACATTTACTACTTTACTTATTAATGGTTACAAGGATACCTTTGACTGCAATAATTGAATAAATTGGAAGAGAAAAGACTTCTCAACCAATATTTTTGGACGTGCAATTGTAAGGGGTTGTTCAAATCCTAGTTTGCAAGATAGTAATTGTAATAACCCGGATATACTTATGATAAATTATGTTTAAATCATGCTTACCTTATGTGATATGGAGAATGTGTTATTAGTGTATATAATGTTAAGTTATTATGTTTAGTCTAATCCTACATTCATAAATCATGAAATGTCAAATTAATTACAAACACAAAATTTTGAAGTTTTTGGTAGAAATATTCGTGTTGGAGACTAGTTTTGACCATTATAATATAACAATTGACTTGAGGTCACAACTATATAGTTGTATATATATGAATTGGATTTGTAACACAATTAACGGTGCATCAAATGGACATTTGAGTAAGAAGATATCATTTTTCTACAAACATGGGGTAAAGTAGTCATTTAGCTTTAAATGATATTTTGTCTTATATGGTGCCACATGTTATATTTTGATTGGACCCAAAGGGATCTACCCGTATGCCGACTTAAAGACCTTAAAATATCCTTTTCATGGATATCAGAAATTCAAGTGGGTTAAGGTCTTTCATGAAAAAAGAGAGAGGTTAGGGTGAATTAGTGAAGGATTAAGGAAGATAATCGATAAATAAACAAACTTATGTATCCAAGGGTGCTTAGGTAAGATTTAATTTGTAAATTTCCATTTTTATATGACATATGTTGTTTTATATGATATTAAGTTTCATATTTGGGGATAAGGGGATTCATTTTGTTGTATGTATATGGGTATGTGTAGGTTGTATGTATGTAGCATGTTGAATTCATAAACTAAGGACATAGTCATTATGTTAATCAAATAGGTGCATCTTTGTGAATACAGAAAGGAATCAATTGATTCCAGTTGGATATGAAACTACACTTATATATACAGGTTATATCTGAAAAATATGTAAGAATACCAAGAAATGAATCTTGGGTGATAGTTTAAAGTTTAGGTAAAGAATCTGCCCTAAAAATGTAAGTATACATACCTTATGTTTGAGGTTTTGATTGACATAGAAAATGAACTCTAAAAATTATGAAACTCTAATTTTAATATGTGTATTGAAATTGGGTGGAGGATCATAGAAATTTATGATGTATACAAAATTATGAAAATTCTTGGAAGTTGACTGAACGAGAGGGGAGCATATAGGTTAGTTTTCCTATCTAGTAAAGAAATGGACATATTTTGCTCTAGGGAACTTGAAATGATGCGCCATCTATTGAATTAGAGACCTAATATGTTAAGGATGGAATTTCCAAGAAGGAATTAATGTATGTTTGGGTTATGACTTGGATATGTTAAATATTTTAACATGAAATTAGATGGGATTTCATTTGAGATAAACGATTTGACTGGGATTATATGTGTAATACCCCGTATTTTTACATATTTTTAATTTAATTAATTCGGAAATTAACTAGGAAATTACTGTAAGGACATAATTTTATAAATGTTCGGGGTAGAATCTAGGAATTTTCTATTTTTTCCTAGATCACAGTTTGTATGTCTGATATCGCTACATTCGGCACGTCAACACGATCATTCTCGACGGCCTTTATCCGAATTCAATACATCTAGTACCTTCACGTGAATCATGCTACATGCAACGTGCTGTTCAGCTCATTCCCACTACTCCACTACACCCTATCAGTAAAATGGTTTATTGGAGCTTTAATATTTACATAAATATTTGGGAATTTTTTTAGAAAATTATTTTTGAAGTCTGGATTAATTTTTATCAAAAGGAGAATTTTTCTAAGTGTAGAAGTGAAGTGCCTTGAACGACGAGCTCACTCAAACGACTTTGTCTGTCGTTCGCACGAGATAAGCATGTCCCGCGATCTCGTTCGAACGACATCTGTCCTTCGTTAGAGCGACATGGATATCTCGTTCGAACGAACCACCACCTCGATTTTCGTATAAATACCTGTTCACCTTCTACACGATTTTTAAGTCTTTCTACAATCTCAAAATTCTGCGAAAACAGTCCAGAATAAGACTTCATCTTTTTAAGGTTTTCTAAACCTTTTTTATTCAGAAAACCATTCCCATATATGTGTGAATCTTTAAAACATCCAAGAGGATCTTTTACTCATCTAGAGTAACTTGTGAGGAATCCGTTCTCTTCTTCATTGTTGCCCTACTGAAAAGGGATAGTTCCAGCCGACAACATCAGAACCGACACCCGAGGGTATTTCTATGTCACATATTTTCATTGTAATCCGTGTAAGCCGTTTTCTTACAAAATTATAGTGAAAATAAAAGGTTTCGCCCCTTTGGGGGATTTTTCCTCATTTGTGTGTGTTTGAATGTTCTTGCTTGATTTTATCATCATCAATCACACCTAGATGCATGTTTAGGAATTGATTAATTAAAAATTGAGTTTAATTAAATAACTTCCTTATTTGAAAGCAAGCGCACTCTTCTCAAATTGGTATCAGAGCCAATTACACAACTTTACCGTGTAATTTTTCGCAAATTTTTTCTAATATATAAATTTTCTGAAAAATTGATTTTTGAAAACGAGTGTGTTCATAATGGAGAAGTTATATAATAAAATGCCATTTTTTGACGGGACAAACTATTCATACTGGAAAGCCCGCATGAGATCTGCATTAAAAGCCATTGATGAACATGTCTGGATTTTGGTTGAAAAAGGGTGGACACCTCCCTCCGTCACTCTTGAAAACGTGACCAATTTAAAACCTGTTACTACATGGACTGAAGAAGAATTTAAATGGTCATCTTTTAATTCTAAGGGTTTAAGTGCTATTTCTGGGTCTGTCACACCTGATGAGTTCAAACGCATAATGACGTGCACCACGTCAAAAGAGGCATGGGATGTTTTGTAACTTACCCATGAAGGAACTAATGCTGTGAAAGAGTCTAAACTGAAAAATTTAACAATTCAATTTGAAACAATCACCATGCTTGAATCTGAATGTTTTGATGAATTTTATGCTAGACTGTCTGGTATTGTTAACACTAGATTTAATCTTGGTGAACACATTCCTAATGCTAGAGTTGTTAAAAAGATTCTTATATCATTGCCTAAGAGTTTTATCCCCAAAGTCACTGTGTTAAATTCTATGAGTAATTTAAATACGCTTAAATTGGAAGAACTTGTAGGAGACTTGCAAACGTATGAAATTGATATGTTTCCTAAATCTGTCAAGTCTAAAGATAAGGGAATTGCACTTAATGCCCATGAGAGAAAGAGTGAGGGGTCGACAAGAAAGAGGGGAGAGTCATCTAGAAAAAGAGAGACATATACGCCAGATTCTGAGTGTGATTTTGACTTAGATGATTTGGCCCTATTTGCTAAAAATTTGAAGAGAATTCTCAAATTCAAGAAAAATGGTAATTTTAAAGATAAAAAGAAGTTTGAGAAAAATAAGTTTGAAAAGAAAAATGAAAAAGATTTTAAAGATCCTCCTAAAAAGGAAAGTGAGAGATGTTTTGAGTGTGACGGTAGGGATCATAGAGCTTTTGAGTGTGCTACTAGGCTGAACAGAGAAAAGGGCAAAGCTGACCTTAATGCTACCCTTAGTGACAACAGTGAGGTTGAGTCGGTGGATTCTTGAGATGAGTCACCGCATGTGTATAACTTCACCCCATTCATGGCTAGTCATTTGAGTACTTTTAGTGCTCCTCACGATGATGAGGATGTTGATTCACAGGGACACCTCGACAGTGAGATTGATGTGAGTGAGGGGGAGGATGACACAAGTGAGAGCGAGAGTGATATTCAACGCGCCTACGCCGAGATATATTTTGAGTCATTTAAAACTAAAAAGCGTAACAAAGCATTAGATCTTAGGATCACCGCTTTAGAGGAAGATTTAAGAAAAGAGAGAGAGAGAGAGAGTCCTCCACCTGCACTACCTTAAGAGAGAGATAGTCTGCCTCTGTTGAGAAAGAGAGTTTATTTATAGAGAGAGAGAGTTGTTTTGAAAAAGAGAGAGGGGACTTGAATAAACAAGTGGCTAGTCTTACGAGTGAGCTCCATTACTCCGTGAAGACTCGAAAGAAACTTAAAGCCCAGCTTACTCATGATCTGGAGAGAGCACTGGAAGTCAAGATTCAAATCGAGGATAGATCTGGAAAGATGGAAAAGATGCTCCTCGGCCCCATTTTAGGTTTTGGTGATAGGCAGGGAATATGTTATGATGGTGCCTCCACATCCCAAATTGCACGTGGACCAGTTCCTGTGTTTACTATGACTCCTTATGGCCATCGTCAAAAACCTCGAAGGAGAGTTTGACCAAGAAAAGCAAACCAAGGTCCTCCTAAGACTGTGTTCTTTTGTACATATTACAAAAGAAAAGGCCGCCTCAGGGTGTTTTGCTATAGTATGGGTCGAACACGACGTACTACTGCTCCACCACAGCATACTGATGATTTTACCAGTCTGAGAGAGCGAATTAAGTTTTTAGCTGCCACATCACAGAGTTTGATGGAGGAATTTTGACTGATGTCTTTGCCATCAGTGAATGCTTCTCACATTCCGGCTAAAACTAACAACAACAAGGGTAAAAAAAGGTCACCATTTCTTGGGTACCTAAGAAAGATAAAAAGGCCCTTATTGTTCATGTCGCTCTCAAAGCACATAATACCTCATAGTGGGTGCTCCAGACATATGACAGGTGATGACTCATTTTTTACTTATCTTGAGGATTATAAGGATGGTAGAGTCACCTTTGGAAATAGGAGCAAGTCTAGCATTGTAGGACGTGGTACTGTAGAGTTACCAGGATTTTCTAAGCTAGAGAATATTTTGTACGTTAAAGGGTTGAAAGAAAATCTTCTCAGCATTAGCCAGCTGTGCGACGCTGACTTTGCCATAAAGTTTAACAGGGACACTTGTAATGTATATAATCAAGCCGGTAAACTTTTAGTGCGATGGGTGAGGACAGAAGATAATTGCTACGGGACTGATCCCATGTCCTCACTTGTCTGCAACATCGCCACGATCACTCCTATGGATCTGTGGCACCAATATCTAGGTCACGTGAACGTTAGAGATTTAACTTGTTTAGATAAAAAGGACCTAGTACGTGTCTCACCATCACTTGGAAAGACAACCTCGACGGTTTATGGACCCTGTCAGTTGGGAAAACAAATTTGTAGCCCCCATAGGAAGTTGTATTCCATTACAACCTCTCATGTACTTGAGCCTATTCACATGGATCTTATGGGTCCTACTCGTATTGAGAGTCTGGGTGGTAAGAGGTATATCCTCATGATAGTGGATGATTTCTCTAGATACTCGATTGTAGGTTTTCTGAGGGAGAAATCCGATGCTGTGGAGTTTTTAACGACCAAGTGCTGTGTCCTGCAAAATCAACACGGAGTCACTATTAATATGATACGTAGTGACAATGACACTGAATTTAAGGAAACAAAGGTAGATCCTTACTGTGATTGCACTAGGATCAAACATGAGTTTTCTGCTATGAAGACTCCTCAACAAAATGGGATTATTGAGAGAAATAATAGGACGATCTAGGAAATGGCTAGATCTATGCTTCTAGATCGTAAGGTTTCTAAGAGATTTTAGGCAGAGGCAGTGTCTACTGCATGCCACACGGTGAATAGGGTTTACCTACATCCACACACACTTAAGACGCCCTATGAATTGTGGACTGGAAAGAAACCCAACCTTGTATGTTTCCGTGTTTTTGGGAGTAAATGCTATATCCTACGGGATAGAGAGAAGTTAGGAAAGTTTAACTCCCGAAGCGATGAGGGAATACTGTTAGGCTATTCATCGAATAGTAGAGCGTACAAGGTTTTTAACCTGAAGAGCTCTAAGGTTATGGAGTCAATAAACGTCACCGTGCAAGATGACGAACCTTCGACGTTTATTGATTCTAGCCTTTAGTGTGAGGATGAGGATGTTTCTGGCAGTAATTTACTTGTACCTCACCCACACTCTGTGGACTCTACTCCTACGTTAGGGGACACACCTTCTTGGGTTTGTAAGAGTCATGACACTTCTGCCATTATTGGTGATCCCACTCTAGGGGTCAAGACTCGTGCTCAGTTAGAGAACATTGTTAGCCATTTTTGCTACACGTCCAAAGTCGAGCCTAAGAATCACAAAGAAGCACTCAAGGATGAACACTAGATATCTGCTATGCAGCATGAGTTGCTTCAGTTTAAAAAGAATAATGTCTAGGAACTTGTTCCCCGACCTAGTGAGACTAATGTGATAGGTACCAGATGGATTTTCAAGAATAAAATGGATAAAAATTGTACCATAATCAGAAATAAGTCTAGGTTGGTCGCTCAAGGATACACACAGATAGAAGGTGTAGACTTTGGAGAGACATTTGCTCCTGTTGCAAATCTTGAGTCCGTTCGTTTACTACTCACCATCGCATGTCATCTGCGCTTCAAGTTATATCAGATGGATGTCAAGAGTGCCTTTTTGAATGGCATTCTAAAGGAGGAGGTTTACGTGAAACAACCGAAAGGGTTTGAAGACCCTAAGCACCCAGGGCACATTTATTATCTGAGGAAAGCCTTGTATGGTTTGAAGCAAGCACCCCGTGCTTGGTACGAGAGGCTTACTTCCTATCTCTTAGCCCGTGGCTTCAAGAGAGGGGGAGTTGATATGACGTTATTCGTCAGGAGAGATGGCGGTGATATTTTGGTTGCCCAGGTCTATGTGGACAACATAGTCTTTGGATCCACGTGCTCCTAACATGCTCATCACTTTGAGGAGGAGATGAAAAGTGAGTTTGAGATGAGCATGGTTGGTGATCTTACTTTCTTCCTTGGTCTCCAGGTTCATCAGCTAGAGGATGGTATGTTCATTTCCCAATCTAAGTATACTAGAGACCTAGTGAAGAAATTTGGGTTAGACTCCGCTAAGCATACACGTACACCTATGAGTACCACTATCAAGCTTAGTAAGGACACTTCAGGCAAGGAAGTAGATCAAACCTTGTATCGGAGTATGATAGGTAGTCTTCTCTACTTAACTTCCAGTCATCCCGACATAGCCTTTAGTGTTGGAGTCTGTGCAGGATATCAGGCGTCCCCGAAAGAGTCACACTTACTTGCTCTAAAACGTATTATCAAATACGTGAGTGGGACTCTCTCACACGGTATTTGGTATTCCTTTGATATCGATGACCATTTATCCGCTTATTCGAATTCTGATTGGGCCGGGGATATCGATGGTTGTAGGAGCACTTCTGGTGGGTGTTTCTATTTTGGTTCTGTTCTTGTTTCCTGGCTGAGAAAGAAGCAAAATTCCATCTCTTTGTCCAGTACGGAGGCTGAGTACATCACCGTCGGAAGTTATTGCACACAACTCTTGTGGATGAAGTAAATGTTGGAGGATTATGGGATTTCATAGGACGCCATGACTATTTCTTGTGATAACACGAGTGCGATACACACATCCCGCAATACAGTCCAACATTCACGCACAAAGCACATCAGGATACGCGAGCACTTTATACATCAGTAAGTTGAGGAGAAAGTTGTATCCCTGAGTTTCGTACCCACCGACCGTCAGTTAGCCGATATCTTCATGAAACCTTTAGATGCACTTAGATTTGAGAGTCTTAGGAAGTCTTTAGGAATTTGTACATTTGACTGAGGGGTTGGTCCGTGTCTAGGATAGGATGCTTTTTTATGTTCATACCATATGCTTCCTATTGCTAGTTTGTTTTATATGTATCATTAAGTTATTTTTTTTGTTTCTTGAAAAATCCAAAAAGATTTTTCATTTTATAAAATTTTTAGAAAAGCACAAAAAGATTTTTTGTATTTTATTTGCACCTTTTATGGATGAGCATTTAAGATAGCCGAGTCACAATTTCATTCCATTTATCCATGTGACTGATTGATAAGGATTTGAGACGCTATATCATTTCATCCATGTGCTTTACATTGTTTGGAGTCTTTGAGATGTGATTAGTGATATCTTCCTACATGTTTGACTCCTATCTCCTTTATTGCACGACTTTATTTGATTATTGTACTTGTCTATCACATATTGGCTTGAGTGTTTCCATCTCAATTCTGTCTATACAACTAACAATATGCGATAAAACTTGACAAGATTGGAATGCATGTAAAAATCATTTTGGTGAGACTGTGTGTTTATTTGAAAATGGGGAAGGGCTGCAAAAGGTTTATTTAGCCTTTGTGATTCTAAGCCACCGTTAAAAAGGACCTAAAAAATTGAGGAATTTTATTATCCGGGGTCCAAAGAGGTTAAAAGAGCTCGATTTTTTTTTAAGGCAATGAAAATCAATATATGCCAAATATAGGCCACTAGGTTTCACCTTCAATTCTCGAGTTTGAGAATTTAGAAAGCCTCTATTAAAAATAAATATCTAAGGGAGTTTGGTTGGAGAATATCAATGGGTTTGCACTTCCTTGAAAGTTTGAAAAAAGCATGAAATAGTTTTGGACATTATTGGTGTGGAAATCACTTTGAGCTTTGATTTGTTGATTTGAGTGAGTCAATGTCTCTTATTACCATCTTTTTACACCAAAGGAAGAGTTTGAGTTCATTCGTTAGGAGTATACGATATTCATCGTGCACATATGTCATGTTTGTATGCATTGATTTTCCTATCGAATTTGATCTCACCCCTACATTTACGCTTTCATCGACTTGGTTTTTTTTTTGTTCTTTCATGGTGTGATTCTTTGTTTTATATTATGTGTAAAAATTTTTGAAAAATACAAAAGTAGCAGTTTATTCCCCTGTGTCATTCTCCATGTGCATTCATTTATATTTCTCATATCTGTCTATTTGGGGACATCATAAAAAGGCGGAGAAGAATTATGGGGGAGAATTGTTTTGGTGTTTGGGTGATTTATGAATGATTTTCTTAATCTTAATTGATCATCATTATTGGCATATCATTATATTTCAAACTATTGCTTGTCACGGGTATTTGCTTTATCTCATGTGTGTAGGTACAACATTACTCATTATTTGATTAAACACCCTGATGAGAAAAGCTTTGGAAGTTTTCGAAGAGCTCAAGATTGGAAGACATGTCATTTAGTATTCTCAGTTTCAGGGTTTAATGGGGATATTATCTTGTATGTTAGTTGATTGCATAATTCGAATTTTTTTATGTATGTACCGGCATAGACATAGGGGGAGATTTGTAAGGACATAATTTTATAAATGTCCGGGGTAGAATCTAAGAATTTTCTATTTTCTCCTAGATCACAGTTTGTATGTCTGATATCGCTACATTCGGCACGTCAACACGATCATCCTCAGTGGCCTTTATCCGAATTCAATACATCCAGTACCTTCACGTGAATCATGCTACATGTGACGTGCTGTTAAGCTCATTCCCACTACTCCACTACACCCTATCGGTAAAATGGTTTATTGGAGCTTTGGTATTTGCATAAATATTTGGGAAATTTTTTTAGAAAATTATTTTTGAAGTCTGGATTAATTTTTATCAAAAGCAGAATTTTTTCTAAGTGTAGAAGAGAAGTTCCTTGAACGACGAGCTCGCTCAAATGACTTTGTCTGTCGTTCGCGCGAGATAGGCATGTCGCGCGATCTCGTTCGAATGACATATGTCCTTCGTTCGAATGACATATGTCCTTCGTTCGAGCGACATGGATATCTCATTCGAACGAGCTACCACCTCGATTTTCGTATAAATACCTGTCCACCTTCTACACGATTTTTAAGTCTTTTTGTAATCTCAAAATTCTGCGAAAACAGTCCAGAATAAGACTTCATTTTTTTAAAGTTTTCTAAACCTTTTTTATTCACAAAACCATTCCCATATATGTGTGTGAATCTTTAAAACCTTCAAGAGGATCTTTTACTCATCTGGAGTAACTTGTGAGGAAGCCGTTCTCTTCTTCATTACTGCCCTACTGGAAAGGGATAGTTCCAGCCGACGACATCAGAACCGACACCCAAGGGTATTTCTATGTCATATATTTTCATTGTAATCTGTGTAAATTGTATTCTTACAAAATTATAGTGAAAATAAAAGGTTTTGCCCTTTTGGGGGATTTTTTCTCATTTGTGTGTGTTTGAATGTTCTTGCTTGATTTTATCATCATCAATCACACCTAGATGCATGTTTAGGAATTGATTAATTAAAAACTGAGTTTAATTAAATAACTTCCTTATTTGAATGCAAGCACACTCTTCTCAATTACATTTTATTTAAGTTACGTGAGTGAAGTAGTTTAATGTCAATTATTTAATAAATGGATAATTAAATATTAATCGAGATATAGATACTGATTAATATTTTGATGAAATTTACCGAGTGTGAATAGTAAATAATAAATGGCTATCATTATACGACATAGCGAGTGATATGTGCGTATTTTAATTTATCTCTCATATATATGAATTCACTCTCAAATTTTGAAATTGTCATAATGCTCATATGTAGAGAAGCACCAATGAAATAAAACAAATGGCCTTGGCAATTAGGTTTTTGTGTGTTGTTACTCTTTTAGGTTCTTTTTACAAATGGTGGCTTTTAATGTAAAGAGTATTTTTTTTTTCTTTCATAGCCCATTTTCATGGCTTGATATATAATAATCTTTCTAGGAAATGAAATCCAGTCAATGGTTCTTACAAGCACAACTTATCTCTACTTAGATTTGGTTCATTATTAATCACGATTGAGATGAGAATATCATATACGACATATGACAAGTAAGCACAATATTCATAAAGTCTGTGCACGTGTGCAATAAAGGTGATAATGAGTCTATCATGAAAACAATCATCGATGATCAACGAAAGGCTATCCACACATTATTAAGAACACTAAAGAAATGAAGCCATGTCTCGTAACACCATTAAAAGGTCACATGAAAGGATGGAATGCAGGGATGATTCGAATATCTTAAATGCACATCCATATATGGTGAAAAATGAAAATACAAAAATATTTTTATCTTTTTCTGAAAAATTTATCTAAAATATTTTTTTTTTTTAATTTTCAAACTTTTTCCTAAAAATTAAAAATCTTTTTAGATTTTGCAAAATATATCAAAACCAAAAAGCATAACAATAAAATATTAATACAATTTGGAAATATGGATAAAAAACATGAACATGATAATCACCCCACACTAAATAATGTACCCAAACTCAATCATTGTTTTGAGTGGTGTTCTCAACAGGAATAGGCATCCTTTGAAATTCCTCCATCAACCTTTACGAAGCTTGACCAAAAACTCAACTTGCTCTTGAAGACTCTCAAAATCTCTGCAATCGTGTAAGGTAGCATGAGTAGGAACACATGTGGAAATGTGTATGGTAATATGTGTTTGAACTCATGTGGGAGCATATCAAGGAACACGCGGGTAAGAAACTCTACCAAGCTTAAAACAAAATTTCCTAAGGTGACCTCTGTTTGCAATGGGAACAGACATAAACAGGCTTGGGTCTACCTTGATCGAAATTCGTAGGACTCGCTCTCCTCGGTGAGTTCGATCTCCTAGGTGGGTTAGGAAGATGGCCATACAGATCCATCACAAACTCGAGAACCGGCTCAGGTGCGGTATTAGAAGTGGATGCACCATCATAACATATTCCTTTCCTCTCGTTAAAATCTAATGTGGGTGCATCTTCCCAACCTTTTTAGATGTGTCATCTAAAGTGACCATGACCTCTCGGGCACGTTCAAGATATTTATTGAGTTGGGATACATGGGCTTCAAGTTTCTCATGACTCTCCAATGAATCTTGAAGATCTCTCGTAAGACTAGCCATAGTGTTGGCAAATTCGATCTTCTGCTTACCAACCATATTCAATTTCTCACACAAAGAAACATTCACCTTCTTGAGTTGGCTCACCGACGCCTCGCACTCTCTCAAAGCTATCAACACCTTCTCTAAATCAAACATCCTAAGAGTAAAACTTCTATTTTACTTTTTAGTTCTTAAAGACTCTCTCTGAAGTTCGATGTAAGCTTTCTGAAGACCACTTTTACCCTCACAAAAAATCTCCTCATCACTCTCACTCTCTCTAGAATGGGTTGAAAAAGTGTCTAGGCAATGATGTTTAGAAATGTCCTCATCGGTATAGGACAAACTCGTAGTACTAACGTGACTGGCCCTGAATGCAATGTAAGGTTTATATGGTGATTCATCCCTAGAATGCATCGACTCGATGCCACTATTGCTAAGAGTGGCTTTGTATGCAACTTTGCATTTGCG
The DNA here is from genome assembly GCA_949130495.1 of Sambucus nigra. Lineage (NCBI taxonomy): Eukaryota > Viridiplantae > Streptophyta > Magnoliopsida > Dipsacales > Adoxaceae > Sambucus > Sambucus nigra. The sequence continues at coordinate 298,040,773 of OX422207.1, read as the reverse complement.
CGGTCTCTTTAGCCTAGTGGGACACTCGCGGGCTTTGTGCCCTTTCACCTCACATTCAAAACATCTCACCTCTTCTTTCTCACAAACATCTTTGTCCTCATTTCCATTTTTATTTTTCTCAAAACTTGTTTTCTTTGGAAGAATTTTCTTTGTTAATTTTGAGAAATGTTTAAAAAAATTTCACAAATAAGGCAAGATTGATGACTTGACTTTTGTGTGTAGTCTTTGTCTGAAAGCCAAGTTAATCAAAACCTTTATCACCTACACAAAAAAATAACAAACTAGAATAGAGGTAAGTAAGGATGTCAATCCATATCAAGGGGGTAAAGCGAGGGGAAAACAATTGTAACTCACTTTTATTTTCTTTTTGGGTTTTTTTTCTATTTTTTAGCCCCTTTTTTAATATTAAAACAATTTGGTGAGGTGAGATGAGATGAAACTAAAACTAAACTAAAATCAAAGATTAAATGACAAACTAAAAATCGACAAAAAATGAATAACAAAGTCTAACACTAAAATAAGAGATCAAGTGAGGTAAATAATGTGAGAAGAATCAAGGAGTGGGACTACACCACAAATTCTAACTATTCTAATTATGTAATTTAATTATTTGAATTCTCCAAAATTAATATCAAAATTACAAATCAACTCTCGTTACAAGTGTAATTTTAATAGTAATCTTGTAGAAAATTAAGTTTAACTCCCCCACAACTCTAGGAAATAGATCCACACTCCTTTTAATTAATCACCTGCTAGGATCGGTCGATTAAAATTTGTATAAATCATAGAAAATGAAATTATAGTTGAAATTTAAGGAATAATACCACACTTAAGAAACTCCTATCTCTAGTTCGAATTTAAAATGGGTATTATAACTTAAAATTTTGATTTTCTCTCGAAAATCATTTACCCTCTCTCGAGGCGTAAATTTAAGGGCGAGTGGTCAAAATTAATATTCAAACGGAATTTTTAAGTAATCAAACTAATTAAATTAAAATAACATCAAATAAGGGTTCACCCCATCCCTTGAAAGGCGATTTAGCCTAACATGATATTAAACATGATAATCAAATAAACGAGGCAATTAAAATAAAAGTAGAGAAGGGAACAATCAAACTAAATCTCTTTGAGTGAAATTGAACTCCAATCCTTGAATTTGCAATTTACATCGCTCCAATTTGTGTGATCAAATCAAAATTACATCAACAATTACACTTAAAAATAGATTCTCACTAATTTATTTTTCTCCCTAATCTAAAAAAAAGTAAAATAAAATAAATTCTAACCTAAAAAAAACTAAACTAAAAAATTGGTGTTTCTCTCTTTAAAATTTATATGAAAAAGTCTCTTTTCAAAATGGTCTTCTTCTTCCTTAAATAGTAGACATGGAGCATGGGTGTAAATTGGATAAATAGGATAGGGGTGTGCATGTGGTTATGGTATAGGAGGGTATTTTAGGTGACACATACAAGTGCATGTGTGTTGTGAGGTGTGCGGATGTTTTGGGTGAGGGAATAAAAATTTGATTTGTCAAAAGGGATTGGGAGTATTTTCGGAAATTAGGGGACAAAAGTGGTTAAAAGCATAATGTGGGATATTTGTTTTTGGCTTTGTTTGGCTTGGGTTTATTTGGTTTTGTTGACAGGTGGGAAATAAAATCGTGGGAAACTTAGAAATGGGTTTTGGTTCCGATGGAACTTGGATTTGGGGTCGGTGGATTAAGTTGGTGGATGCCCCAAGTTGATAAAAAAACCGTTGGTTTGAAGATGGGGTTGGTCGGGTTTGGGACAGCAGCGGGTTGAACGGGTTAAGGGTCGGCACCAGCATTGGGTTTCCACCAAGTTTCGGGTTGGGTGGTCACGGGTAAGGGGGTGTTAAGTTGTGGTTGGTTAAGAGAGAGATCCGGGTTCCTAAGGTTGGGTTTTGCTACCGGCAGTTGGGTCATGGTAGTGAAATGGGTTTGTATGGTGTTGGCTATGGTGGATGAGGATGGTTAGGAGGTGGGTGTTTAGGAGAGAGAGAGATGGAGTTTTGGTTGAGTTTGTTAATGGAGGGAGAGGAGAGAGATGTTGGGTGGAGGTTGAAGATGAAGTGGGGGGTGATAGGGTGTGTGTGAGGCGTAGGGAATTAGAGTGTGAGGATGAGGGGTTAGTTGGGTGTATGGGAGTATAGGATAGGTTTGAGTGTGTGTGTTTAAAATGTGCCTAAACTAAAGATAAAACTAACTAAATAAAAAATAAAAAATAAAATTAAAAATTAAAATCTACTAAACAATAAAATCCTAATATATAAATAAAAGACATAAAAATAAATAAATAAATGAAACTAAAAAAGAAATGACACTAGAAATTAAAATCTATTAAAACTAAAAATTAAAATCCTAAAAAAATGTAAAATCTAATAAAACTAAAAAAAACTAATCCTAATAAAGATAACTAAAAACTAAAAACTAATAAAAATTAAAATAAAAATAAAACTACATTAAATAAAAATAAAATAGAAAATAAAACCTAGAAAATTCTAAAAAAATCTAAAGTAAAAATGACTCAAACTAAAAATCTAAAAAAAAAACAAAAAGGCACAAACTAAACACACACGGGCTTCGGGGTAGGTTTAGGGGCAGGTTTAGGCTCGGGTGAGGTTACGGGACAAGGTAATTAGCTTCATATGATGCATCTTTTCTTAAATTATGCATCTCAACTCCGCAAACGACAATCAACCTGCACAATAAGCATTTACGCGCATAAGACCCAAATTGTCGAGAATTAACAACTAAAATACGTCTATTCGGGGTATAAAACGTACACTTTTGGGTGCTTATCAAAGATCATCGACTCAAAATCAAATTTCGATTCAGAATCACAAACGTTTTCCTTTTTCTTAAAAGGTTGGGCTTTCAAAGCAATCCCTATTTCCTATTTCTTTTTAATTTTGGGGAACGTATCAATTTCATAAGTTTGAAGGTCTCCTACGAGTTCTTTTAACCTAAGAGTATCTAAAATTCCTAAAGAATTTTGGATAGTGACTTTAAGGATAAAACGGGACATCAATGATCTCAAAATATTTTTTACAATGCGCGTCTCAAAAATTCTCTCAGCCAAATTAAAATTAGAGTCAATGATATCATACAATCGTACATAAAACTCGTCAAACGTCTCAGTCTCCAGCATAATAATGGATTCAAATTGTGTGATGAGATTTTAAAGATTAGAGGCATTCACTAGGTTGGTACCCTCATGAGTGAGTTGAAGGATATCCCACATTTCCTTAGAAGTGGTGCACATCATGATACGATGAAACTCGTCAGGGGTGACATCTCCAAAAATAGCACTTAAATCGCGATAAGTAAAATTACTCCATATAAATTCATCATTGTCCAAGAGGCTATGGGTTTAGGACCTATGACATCGCCATTAGTCACAGTGGGTGGAGACCACCCTCTTTCATACATAAGGCAGACCATTTTATCAATATATTTTAAAACCGACCTCATTCTAGTTTTCCAGTAAGCATAATTTGACCAATAAAAAATTAAGACCCTATTATACAAATCATCCATATGAACCCCGTTTAATAATCAAACAATAAATTATTGCAACTCGCTTAATTTGAAATAATTGGTAAAAAAAAAATCCGTAAAGATCAGGATCACACGATATTTAATGCAACCCACCCTGATACCAATTTGTGAAAGCAAAACGTAGTAGTGCTAGTTGGCTCCGAATCCTATCTAGGGAGATTTGGATCCATTTAGTGGGCACTTATTCGGATCCAGGGTAGGGTCTTAATTGGATCTACAATATTGGATCCAGATCCGGATCCATAAAGGATCGGATCAAATCGGGTCCGGGTCCGGGTCCGGGTTCGGGTTCGGGTCTGGCCAAATATATACATTTGTTTTGTATTTATTTTTATTTTATCCCCCTTCTTTATTTTTTAATATTAGATTAAATTATTTTGTAATGTATTATAGTATATGCTTAGTATAAATAAAAGATATATTACTTATATTTATCATATACATAAATATTCAATTTTATAGATAATATTTACATGTTATATTGATAAAGATATATTTGGAAGTATATATATTTTTATGTTGTATATATATATATATATATATATATATATATATATATATATTAAAAAATAATAATGTACAATGAAAGTCGGGTCTTCGGGTTCGAGTTTTGTATAGGATCCAAACCCTACCAGTGTAATAGATGGGTCTTCGGGTCTGAAAAAACATGCTCAAACCCTTTATAAGTTCCGAGTTCAGATCAAGTCCAGGCGTAGACCCTACCCATTGACATGCTTAGTCTATATGGAATATTTGTATTTTAGGATACACACACAAAGATTTAATTTTTAACCAATATTATTTTGATTTAATTTAGTTAACCATGCAATTAAAGAATGAAGTCAAATTCCAAACCAAGTAGCAAGAAGAAGAATTTGTAATAAAATCCCTTTCGAGCAAAACCTTTAATTTCAGTACTATTAAAGAATTTGATAGACACAAGACGACTCGCAAGCTACTTAGAGATCCACTAAGTATAATGCAAAGATGTCTTCAAATGTTCAACAAATACGACACAGTCCATCACTCTCCACAACAAGTAGTTCTTTCCTCAATACCCACCGATCAGCCTTAGGAATTGCATTTCCTTTCTTCTTCATTAGTCAAGCCTCGACTCTACAATTCAGCAGTAGAGAAATTCTCTACAATGGTTTTTGAACTTAGAATTTGTTCTTCTTGATTTGAAAAAGTGATCCTTAATGATATAAGGGGTTTGGATGAAAAAATTATAGAGTTTGATCATAAAATAACTCTAAAGGGGCTTAGGAAAAAGTCTAATCCTAGGGAAAGTTTTTGCAAAGAGATATGGATTAAAGATTTGAAAAGATGTGTTTTAAAAAACAAAAACACACGTACTCGTTCGAACCAACTACCACCTCGTTCGAATGATGTACCATTTTTCGTTCTAACCATTTCTAATAAAACTTTGAATGACATTCCAGAGCGTACCCAAAAGGCGATGTTCTAGATCTTGTTCGAATGTGGGAACCTCGTTGTAACGACCCTACGCGAGTCATTTGAATGACATTCCAACCTCACTCTAATGATTTAGCGAGTTTTTCAAAAAACCTTTAAAAAATTATTTTAAAATACTTTAAAAACTTTTAAATGCAAACTCTTTAAAAATCACCCCTGAATAATTAAAGTATTTGCCAAACCACCTCATAACTATTTGTAATGTTGTTGCGGTGAATGATCTTCAATATTTAAAACGGCATAAACTTCTTTTCTTCTAATACGTAGAAGTAGTCATGTAGGTGCAATGGGGTGTAAGGGCATAAGCCAAATAAAATAAAATTGAGAAATTATAAAACTTGCTCTTACATTGTTATTATCCTTTATTTTTACCTTCATGTCCAACTACAATATATATAATGAAAATAATTTCGAGGCTTACCTTTGTTAGTTATCATAAACTAAGAGTTTGAGGGATATTATAGGCATGAGGAATAAATCCACGACAATATATACTACATAATAAGCATGAATGCATAAAATTGGGTCATAATAGACACAATAATATATGTGGTTCAACAAGTTGACTTTGCCTACATTCAAGGGACAATTTTTGGTATTTTATCTTAATAATAAGAGGATCCAGGATTTATAATGTTAGTTGATATCCAAGCCTTTAGTATTATAAATATGTATTTGATTCCTTTTTCATAAATGGTTTTTATATACATGAATAGTAATTAAGAGCTAGGTGTATTATTGGTGTTAACCTCTCTTTCTTTTGTTATGTTCTACCACATTAATGTTTATATTCTATTGAGGAGGAATCCTTTACATCATGGGCCCATTACTTTCTTATCCTTAAATATTCTTCAATAATTTAGGGATGTCCTTGACCTGCTTAAGGTCGATCAACCGCCCACGATGTAATAGTTGAGTCGATGGATGACTTGATTAGGGACAAAATATTAATTCTAGGAAACAAGTCATGATTTGACTAGATTAATCCTCCTCGAGAATGTTTGATGAAATATGAATCCCCTTGGACCAAACTCTTCACTTAATTTCAAATTTATTCAATTTATATTTTTCTTATACTTAATACATAGCTCAATTTTTATGGTTGGAACCTCTTAAGAGAGATTGTTTTCTTTGGATAAATAAAATCCAATCTAATCACAACTTCCATTCCTCTTTTATTACATAAATATCAACTATATATCTACCTAATCTATGTCACTTATTGAAAGTGTATAAAGCAAGAAGTACCTTCACAAGAATTGACATTTGAGGAGCATAGATCCTTGTCAGGCTTACAATTATAAAGATTTAATATTCCCTTAATCATAAGACATGGATTCAAGAGATAGAAATATACTTAACTTGAATATTTTTATTTCATGACATATGCCATACTTTTTCGTTTCTACTTGTGAGGAGTGGCATACCTAGTTTTCTTTATTCTCCATTGAGTTAAACATTACCCCCCTCGAACCATCTTTATTCAAAATGTGGTGTAACGTTGAGTCATATTAGTCTCTTAAAATCATTTCATTTTCTTCCAAGGGATAAGTAGTGATCTAATCCTTTTCCTCCTTTTTTACTTTTTTTTTTCAAGATGAGGATGTGTGTTATTAATGCAAGTGTTTAACCTACAATAAACCTAGAGGGGTTGAGTATGTTTGAATGCATCTCATGACTAATTTTTCAAATGCAATGATTTCACTTGCGAATTCAAATTAATTAACAGGTGATTTAACAAAATGATAACCAAATTACTTGATTATCTAACAAAATAATGAAATTAGGATAATTTAGATGAGAAAACTATATCAAATATACATAAGTCAATTTTAAATCAATTCACTAGATTAAAATGAGATCTAATTTTTGTGTGTGTTCAAATATGTGCATATGAATAGAAATCATTCACAATCATCCAGAAGACGAGGTTTTTGAGGAAAGACCCCCACCAAGATGTAAAAAAACCTCGATGCAGTCCAATTTTTATTTCTACTTGAAAAAATGTTTTACACAAGGCAAGAAGAAACCTCTCACATAAGCTCTTTCATGTAGTTACCTGTTGACCTTACAAACTTCTCCCGTAGATGATGAAAATCTACACCAAGTTCCACGATGCGAATAAGGAGCTATGCTCTCCTCCTTATAATTAATGCCACACTTCAATCTCTTCAATAAACCAAATTGCCACCCAGTTTAGATGTAAGAGTATGTGATCATAGGACACTACATATAGGATATGGTCATGGTTTTGGAATGTGAATAGGGCCTATGGGTCACGGTGTTGTACAATGACCATGTTAAAAGTGTCCAAAATCGAACCCCATATGGTGACACGGTCCAGTGGCTGACATTAGTGTTGATTGCTAGTCACAGTTTTGGACCATGACCCAGTGGTCATGGCTCAAAACCGTCACCCAGCCCGTGACCATTAAAGGGAAATTTAATTATGGTCACTGCTCAAAACCATGGACCCAACCATGACTATTTAAAACAAATTTTAATTTTTTGCATCCCTCCCAAAAAACTATACATTTTTTGAACCTGTATACATTTCCAAAAATATATATTAATCCATTATGCCATCCAAAAATAAAAAAATAATAATGAAACACAAATGAACTAACTAAATCCATCAAATTGTTCAACGCAAATAATAATACAATGCATGCTTGCGGGAATATGATAATAACATCGCAATATCATCATTGAAATTGAATGCAGTGACTGTTTCCTTCTACGAAACGTATGCAACATATTCAAACTATTGCTTCTCTAAGTAGGACTCCAAACAAGACTTCAAAATATTCCAAATAGTAAGTAAGAAAAAACTTGAATACCAAGCCAAAAATATATGTGATAATAAAAAGAGTGGGATTAGTGATAGAAGTGTATTATGAACAAGCTAAAAATGGAATAATAACATAAAAATATTAAAAATAACATATATGAGACTGGTAAAACAAAATGGATATTACGACACATATAATAGTTTTGTCGGAGGATCCTTGAATTATTTCTTGGAGGTTCAACTGCTCCAACGCATCCAGAGTTCCTAGCTTCATAAAAAGATTATGACTAACCTTGTTAGACTTAAAATATCAGATCATTTCGACTAGTAAGACCCTTAAGAAACTATATAAGGGTACCCACATAAAAAAAAGTTGGATTAATGATTGAAGAATACATAAAAATATAAGAGAACTAAATATATGAGTAGAATATACATAAATATAAATAAATACAAGGGTTGTTCCAATACATATGATACAAATAGGGTTGTTATACAAGGGTTAACTAAATGACAATAATATAATGTTTCAAAACTCAATCTTCGTCTGAATTAACTAAAAGAATCGTCAAATTAGGATTGTCATCAAGAGCAGCCTGGAACTTTGTAGGGAACTTTAATGCATCTTCTTGAGTAGCCAAACCCTTTAGTGCATTCATAATAATAGACCAATTGTCATCGTTTATGAAGTTTGAGTAGAATACCTTCTTCACATTTTGAAAGACACAAATAAGAGGCTCGTTGATCAAGTGATCTTTACTCTTCATCTCAGATACATATACCATGACAAGTTTTGAGGCAGGACCAACTTTACAACCATTCGTATTGTCCTCTACCTTCACCCGGTCACAATGTAAGACAATTTCTTTAAAGTCTATATAATATAGTTCCAGGATCTGTTCAATCCCATAACAGGTCAATATTGTGTCCTTTGGATTTTTTTCGCGTTTTCTAGATACACAAGAAGTCAAGGCAAAAATTGATATTCCGTTGTTTTGTGTGAATATTTTTTTCTCGTAAGGGTATGAGATAAAATCAAACCCATTGACGCATAATTTTTTAAACTCCTTCACACGGAAACTAGGCTCTTTGGCTAGGCGTGCAAGCCTTGAAGAGACATCACCTTTATTTAAAATATGCATTTATTAATGGATTTTTATTAGGCCATGCTTTACAACACATACATATGTAATCGCAATGGATGAGGTGGCAATTAACTCTTTTGATATCCATGACCTAAATCACTTTTCTTCTGATTTCTGGCCATTTTGTGCTCATAGTTCCAAAACATGTTCATGAAATTGTAGAGTTTAGGTTGCAATATAGAGAATACAAGTAAGAAAAAAAAGTTATATATGTAGTTACTTACTCTCTACAGTCTTCAACTTCATCTTAGGATTCGAATACATAATGAGTTACTTGCTCGCATTGTAGATTGGTGAGTCTTACCTTTTTAGGGTTCCCTAAAGGCAATTCATCCTCAAACTCCACTACACCAAAATAGGCGATTATCCACTGCCATTAGCAGTGATAAATAATATTTGTCACCGCTCGAAGCAGTGACAAACAGTCTTTGTCACCCCCATAGGGTTATAAAATATGACGGCAATAACCCCACCCATTTGTCATTGTCGACAACAGTGATAAATCCAATGTTTGTGACTGCATTTAGCAGTGACAAGTTATTTTCCACTTTTAATAAAAATAATTTGCATAATTTGCTTTATATTTCGAACATTCCATATATATCCTATAGACATAAAACTCGTTTAAACATAAATTAACATCAAGAATAATGTCATATAAATCCATTCGTGCATCATACGAGTCTAAAACATATCCATAATTTCCTTCATATTTCAAACATTCCAAATATCCCGTAGTGAAAAGGCCCCATGGTGCTTAGGCAGGGATGGTCATAAATAAAAAATTCTACTTTAATTTTTTTAAAATTTAATGATAAAAATTTAAAAATATTAACCCGATAAAAAGTTGTGCGTTAATTCTTGAAATGTTTGTTGGGAAAAATCGATTTACCTAATTTTATCATTTTAACATAAAACATGCATATAGGTGATAAGAAGATAAAATAAATAAATCATATATAACACACCGATGTGAGAGAAAATCCATAAAGGGGAAAACCTCAGACTGCCCAGACAAAAAGTTCACTATGATAAGGATTTGTGAAGACTAATCAGTAGACTTGCACAATGATTCGTCTCCCTCGCAAGCCTTGACGCTCTTATATATTCAACCTCTCATCCACAGTGCCACGCAGGAGTCCACCCATGCAAGCTGCCACATTGAATGAATCCATGCATACCTTGGTATCCACCAATGAGGCACAACAGTCGTATATCGAATTAGAACACGAAACATCGCTTCTTCACTGCAACAAAGCAAGCTACAAGTAGGGAGTCCACCGTACGAAACATGTTCTCAACTCAAGATGATGAGAAACAAAATTTGATGTCCAATATAAAGATCTCAAATCATATGAGTATGGAAACTTGAATCTTCAAACTCTACAGGTGAAACTAGGGTTTTGGAACTTTGGTAAACAAATAAGAATTTTATTATCGCCAAAATTTCTTAAAAATATGAGTCCAACAACCCTTACATAGAAAAAACACGAATTTTGAGGTGGTGAGTTCGTTTGAATGAAAATTCATAGTTCGTTGGAATGAGAAGCCAATTTCGTTCTAACGAGAACTATATTTGTTCAAACGAGAAGGGTTTTTCATTCAAACGAACTTTTAACGAGCCTCCAATGGGTGCCCTTATATTTGGTAGAGAGTGCCCATTCGATGTTCATTAGATGCATGTTCTAACAAGGTATTAAAGTTCATTCGAATGAGAATTCATCTTTCATTCTAACAAGTTTTGTTTCTCATTCTAACGAGATCCAAACATCGTTCTAACGAAGTACATAACTTCGTTCTAATGAGTTTTAAATTGAAAAATTATTTTCTTCAAAAATAATTTTAAAAATAGTTCCAAATGTTTTTGTTTAAAAGTCAACACCCAAAAATATCCGAGGATGATATTTAATGTGCATCCATACCTTACAAGATGCTCAATAAAGGTGAAGATAAACTTGGCACGAAAAATACAACACGATGTATATCCATTTTGAAGATTGGTCACTACGTCTTCATTAAATATGTCGTAGGATTACGAGGTCGACAATAAAAAGCCTAACCTATGACCCAAATCTTTTTTTCGGAATTAAACCAATTACAAACAAATTGACTCGATTGGAAATTTGGCCTTGCAAATCTCCCATTTTTGTTATTCTGGGGAAAAATCAAAATAAAAATCCTATGGGATATAAATCTCTCTAAAAAGACTCAATCCCCAACTCTAAAAAGGAAAAAGAGTACAGACGCTCGAAAAACACAAACTATGAGTAGCTTTGTACAATTGAAAAACTTTGTTGCATGTTGTAAACATGCACACTTAAACACACATTCGAATGCAAAGAGAATATATAAATAATATAAATACTCATATGAATATACTTAAAACTATGTCTAAACAATCTCAATCTAGGTAAGACGTCTCCCGCTAAGATTAAGATAACCTAATCATAAACTGAAAGCTATCATTTCTCCATCTTTTTGTTCACGAATTGACAAATTTAGAATTCATAAACTATTTATCCCCCATAAACCAAATCTCCCCCTAAATATGTGAACATATGATATCAAGAGAAATTATAGGAGAAGTAATAATATCATGCAACGATGTAAAGTGATTAATATCGATGCAAAATATACCAATATGTATATTCAGTGAAGTATGATATCAATTTAAAATTACCAAATGAGATATGAAATTTCAATGCATCCAATGAGATGTACCAATATGATCATATAGCATGCCAAAATTAATCCTAAGATAAAGCATATGGGAAACATGGACTAAATGCAATTCGTGAAGATTCAAAACAAAGGATACAATATATATAAAATTGCAAATTATACCAATGAAATACCAACACATATATAAAGATATAAACAACCATAAAATCGACACAAACACATAAGCTTTACACATTAGCATAGTATTTATATGTTTAAACATGTGGTTTGTAATGAATGTACGTGAACTATCAACCAATGAATTATAGCCCAAACACTCAAATATGTTCAAGGATTTCAAATTGACCATAAACATTATCAAACTAAGATTTAGCCTCAAGTGACAAGATAAACTGAACTTCATGAAAAAAACAAGTGAAATGCACAAAAGCTTATAATATTTATGATTCTACAAATTAATAGCTTCATGACAAAGTAAGCATAACTAGGATTCATTGTTCAAACCCGTCGATCTTCATCTATACACCCTCAAAAGATAAACATATAACATATTTCATTTTCACTCTGTTCTTTTGAATCTATCACTTTTGAAAATCAAACAAACTAAAGTTGTTGGCCTTGGAAAATTTTCTATTTTTATTGCCTTTAAATCTTTTCATTAGGTTCTTTCCAATGGTGGCTTTACCACAAAGGACAATTGCTCTTTTCGTAGCCCTTTCCCATGCACCCTTATATTTTTAATAAAAATTAAATAATCTCAAGGGTAACGGTTTTTACATACACAAATACATTATTGTCACAAAGTATGTAGATGATAAGAGTTATGGGAGAACATCTCACATAGCTCAAATATGACGAGTAAAGTTAAAATTCAAAAGAGCCCATGAATGTGTGTGCAGAGGCATACAAATAGTTTAATACATAAAGAGAATCAATGTTAAAACAACTCCATGCAAGCATGATTAAGAATAATTTAAGTATTGATAATCATAACCAAATGTCCTAGTCACATGGATCATACGAAATGAATTGGATTCAAACACACCAATATGCCCCACAAAATGTGTAAAACTAAAATACACAAAAACCAAAAATCTTTTTGAGTTTTTATAAAAAATTCAAAAGAAAAATACTAATTAAAAAAAAATAACTCAAAATATAAATAAAATATTTTTTATTTATTCAATATGACCTAATAAATTAAAAAATCAAAATACGAAAGACTCAAACAAGAGAGAACTAGCAAACACATATGTCATGAAGTACAAAAGCTAGTGTATGCAAACATGGGAACACAATCAACAATTAAATATAGCATGGGAAGTATTATGTGCAAGCAAACGAGAATAAAAAAATGTAATATTTAAAGCCTTCAAATCCAATTTCCTAACCCATGTAGGTGTAACATGATGCTTAAGGGTTTTAGGGACCTCAGTGACTCTAGACTTAGAATTTCGAGGACTATTTTTAAGATCAAAGTAAAAACACTAAAGGTGACCTTTCCTATCGCAGTTTGGGCATGTGTAGATACAGAGAGGGGTGTTACCTAAGGGTTGACCTTTTCTAACATTCCTGTTAATGGTCAACTCTCTCAAACGCATGGTCTTAGCTTGGGTAGCAAAAGAATTTTGATCATCGAATATAATTCCACACTTCTCATCTTCTATTTTGATGGTGTCTAAAATTTTATCTAACTTTTTTGACCTAGAATCCAAATCAAATTTAAATTTTCTCGAATCTTTCTATCTCTCTTCTAGCTTAACTAACCTCGACTAGAGTAAATGCTTAGACTCCTCAAACTCTATAAGATCTTTCTTCATAACCTCTATCAAACCTCGAAGGCTATCTCTCTCACCCTCAACATACTCTAACTTCTCTCGAAGAGTCCTCGCATATGCCCTAAGATCCTTGATCAAAATACTATCATCATTTCCTACAACACGTTCCTTCAACTTAGCCTCCAACTTTAAGTTAACCTTCTTTACTCTCAACATTTTCACATACAATTCACTAAAGGTAACCTAGAGTTCACTCTCCTCCTCTTCATCATCATCCTCTCTCTCTTATCCAATCTCTCTACAATAACTCACTTGGGATTCCTAATTGATGGCCTCTAAAGTGTCATGCTTAGAAATATTTTCATGGGAAAATTTCTCATCAAAGCTCACATGACTAGCAATGAACACGATATAGTTGTGTTTAATCAGGGAATCGAGTCTCTTTTTCGGATCACTATAACTAAGGGTGGCATTATATGCTTTCAGTTTCTCACCATATCTTCTCAGTTTAGTGGGGCACTCAACTACCATATGGCCACAACCCTCATAATCGTAATATTTTTCCGACTCATCCCTCTTTAATTTATCATTTAGGTTCTTAGGGATGTGATCGACCTTATTATACATGTTTTTCTCAAAATTTTTGAATCTTGAGATTACTTTTGAAACTTGAGAAACTTCTTGAATTTCTTAGTCAACATGGCCATATCTTTGGACTCGATGTCTGACTCATAATCCAAAATAGGTGTTTTATTCTTTCGGGATTTCAAAGAAATGACCTTATCTTTCTTCTTCTCAATTTTGGAGGAAAACATGTCAAGCTCATAAGTTCGTAAGTCACCTACAAGCTCTTCAAGTTTCGTAGAATCTAAAGTACCCAAGGAATTCAATACCATCACTTTTGAATTAAGTCTTTCAGGTAAAGAGCTTAAGATATTCTTGATTACCCAATTCTCGAATATTATTTCTTTCACGTTAAAAGATGTGTTAACTATGCCGGATAGTCTAGCGTAAAACTCATCAAAGGTCTCACTCTCCAACATCTTAATGGTTTTAAACTCAGTGGTGAGGTTTTGGAGTTTGGAAGCCTTAACAACACTAGTTCCTTCATGGGTGAGTTGGAGTATGTCCCAATCCTCTTTAGACGTCTCGCAAGTCATAATACGACAAAACTCATCTGGGGTAATAGAATAAAACTGAGGATTTAAACCTCGAGAAATATAATTTGCTAACATATGCTCAGCTTCACTATATAATTTTACTGGTTCGGGTATCTTATTCTCTCCAACTAAGGTATGTGGTGGAGTCCAACCATTTAACACCGCTTGCCATACCCGATGATCTATAACCTTAAGTGCTGATGCCATACTCACTTTTAAGTATGCGTAGTTCGACCCATCAAATATCGGGGCTATAATATCATCAAATTCAACAAAATACATGCTTAACAACACGGGACCTAAACATGACAAATTAGTTTTCTAGCTCTGGGAATAATTTGAAAAGGCTTTACGGTGCTTAGATAGGGATGGTCACAAACAAAAAAAAATTATATTTTCAAATTTAACGATTAAACATTAAACAGATTAACCCCATAAAAACTTGTGCACTACTTTTAAATCATTTGTTGTGAAAAACTGATTTACTCAATTTTATCTTTTTGACTCAAAACATGCATCTAAGTGATAAGAAGATAAAATAAATAAATCATTCATAACATGCCGATGCATGAGGAAAACCACAAAGGATAAAACCTCGGATGGCCGTGTTAAACACATAACTATGATAAGGTTTTACAAATACTAGGAAATATACTTGCTCAACGATTCGTCTCCCTCACAAGCCTTAATGCTCTTCTATCTTAAACTTCTCCTTCATAGCGCAACATAGGAGTCCACACATGTAAGATTCCATAATGCATGCCTCAGTATCCATCCTTGAGGCTCAACAACCGTATACAAAATTAGAACATGGAACACCACTTCTTCACCACAACACATCAGACCACAAGTGCGGGGTCCAGCTCACGAAACATGTTCTCAACTCAAGATGATGAGAAATAAATTTTGATGTCCAACATAAAGATCTCAAAGCATATGAATATGGAAACTTGGATGTTTAAACTCAATGGGTGAAACTAGGGTTTTGTAACTTTGGTAAACAAAGAGGAATTTGATTTTTGCCAAAAGTTTTTAAAAAATCTGAATCCAACATGCCTTACATAGAGAAAACATGAATTTTGAGGCGGTGACTTCATTTGAATGAAAATGCATAGTTCGTTCGGAAGAGAAGCCAGTTTCCTTCTAACGAGAACTATATTTGTTCGAATGAGAAGGCCTTTGTATTCAAATGGACTTCCAACGAGCTTCCAACGGGCGCCCTTCAGTTTGATAGAGAGTGATCGTTTGATGTTTGTTTGATGCACATTATAACGAGGTATTAAAATTTATTCAAACGAGAATTAAACCTACATACTAATGAATTTGTTTCTCATTCTAAGAAGATCTGAATTGCGTTCTAACGAAGTACATAACTTCGTTCCAACGAGCTTCAAACCAAAAAAATATTTTCTTCAAAAATAATTTTAACAATAGTTCCGAGAGTTTTTGTTTAAAAACCAACACCCAAAAGTATCCAAGGATTATATTCAATGTGCATCCATACCTTATGATATCCTCGATAAACATGAAGAAAAACCTGGCACAAAAAAAATAGCACGATGTATATCCATTTTGAATGTCCATCCGCTACATCTTCATCAAAGATGTCATAGGCTTACGAGATCAACAATATAAAGCCTAACATATGACACAAATGTTTCATCTGAAATTAAGCCAATTATAAACAAATTGACCCGATCGAAAATTTTCCCTTATATATAGACATAAAAATGATAGAACTTAAATTTAATATCAAATAAGTCCATTTTGGGCATCATACAAGTCTAAAAAGGGACAAATAAACCCATCCCGATCGCCAAATACCGAATGAACATCAAAACGAAAATAAACTAACATAAAATAATGTGGCTCTTACTGGTAGTAAGTCTCTCTGGCTCCATGAAATCAAGGTATATGAACAGTGGAAGTATCGATAAGGCAACAACGTCCCTCATGTACTTAGGGTACGCTTGCTAAGCAAGTTCAATGAAGTAAAATCCTTTACTCGTGGCTCCTTAATATCCATTGACTTATGATTTTGTTGCTTGCCATAAAGTGTATGCACTGGACTTCGGCCATTGAATACTACATATGTTGGCTATGCCAGATATGCCATGTGTATAACTACAAACACTTGAATGTAATTATTACATTTGAATAATTATTACTAAAATTAGACAATTTATTTTCAATCAATGAGTAATCTTTATTTGAATAGTTTATATATAAAACCTAACCCCCATCCAACCTCCATTACAACACCAAATGCACCCCACCTCTAAATAAGATTATTGTAAAATAAAATTTGTATAGTAAAATAAATTATCTAAATATATTAGTAAATCGTATTAACAACTCTTTACAATTTTTAAAAAATTTCGACAAAGTCTCGTTTGTTTATATATGAAAATCAACCTCTTTAATCATCACAATTACATTCAACAACGCAACAATAATCTACAACTATCAATCTCTTCCACCTATTTAATATAAATGTATTTTTAAATGTAAGTTTCAACATTAAAGTAGTTTCACTAGACTAATGTCCAAGTTTCAACACTATGCAACACAATCGGATAGTGATGAGAAATGAAAATACCTAATCAAGCTCCCTACAGCTCTGTATTGGAAGTACTCGAGGAATCATCTATACAGTAAAATAAGATTATAGAAAATAAAATTTGTATAGTAAAATAAAATAACTCTAAATATATTAGTTAATCGTATTGACAATTCTTTACAATTTTTAAATTTTTTTGACAAAGATTCATTTGTTTATACATGAAAACCAATATGTTTCACACAAAAATTTTGACTTCTTCATCTGTTCCACATAGATAAAAAACTAACATTGAATTATTATCCTACAAAAAGATAAGATACCAAACAAAGATGATATCAATAATCAAGTACTTTTTAAAAAGTTGAATTCTCAAATAGGGAGTCTAGTGAGTACGCGGTCAGTTCCTGCGAGTTACATTGGTCCTGTGTGAGGTGTTTGTGTCTCTAACTGGGCCATTTGGGGGTTATTTTAGATTTTTTCCCTATAACAACATGTTTTAAACCTAAATCTGAATATTTGTAAATTATAATCATATTCTCAAATTGGGAGTTTCGTGACTATGCGGTCAGTTTCTATGAATTACATTAGCCCTATGCGAGGTGTCCCCGAGTCTTTTACGGGGCCGTTTGGGAGTTATTTTGCCTTTTTAACCCTAAACGACATGTTTTTAAGTCAAAATCATGAGATTTGTAAATTATCATCATATTCTCGAAGTGGGAGTTCCGTGACTATGTGGTCAATTCCTATGAATTACATGGTCATGTGGGAGTTATTCATGCCTTTTACGGCACCGTTTGGTAGGTGTTTTATATTATTGCCCTCTAATGACAAGTTTTCAAGCTTAAGTCTTAAAATTTAAAATTTATCATCATATTCTCAAGCAATCATGGCTACGCGATCAGTTTTTACGAGTTACATTGGTCCCATGCGAAGTGTTCGTGCCTCTTACAGGACCATTTGTTGGTTGTTTTTGTATTTTCACCCTTTAACGACATGTTTTTAAGCCTAAGTCTAGATAACTATAAATTATCATCATATTCTCAAACTGTGAGTCTCGTGACTATGTGGTCAGTTCCTACGAGTTATGTTGTCCCATGCCGAATGTTCGTATCTCTTACGTGGCCGTTTGGGGGATGTTTCGGGTTTTAAACCTCTAATGACATGTTTTTAAACCTAAGTCAAGAGATTTGTAAATTATCATCATATTCTCAAATTGGAAGTCCCGTGACTACACGGTCAATTCTTACTCATTACATTGGTCCCGTAAGAGGTGTATGTGCCTCTTACAGGGCCATTTGATGGTTTTTTATGTTTTCACCCTTTAACGACATGTTTTTAAGCATGAGTCTAGATATTTATAAATTATCATCATATTCTCAAATCGGGAGTCCCGTGACTATGTTGTTAATTTTTACAAGTTACATTGGTCACGTGTAAGGTGTTTGTGTCTCTAGCGGGGCCGTTTGGGGGTTGTTTTGAGTTTTTACCCTTTAATGGCATGTTTTTAACCCTAAGTCAAGATATTTTAAAAATTATCATCATATTATCCAACCGAGAGTCCCACGACTATGAGGTCGGTACCTACGAGTTACCTTGGTCTCGTGCGAGGTGTTCATTTTTTACGAGGCCGTTTGAGGGTTGTTTTGGGTTTTCACCCTTTAACAGTATATTTTTAAGATTAAATTTAAATATTTACAAATTATCTCCATATTCTAAAATCGAGAGTTCCATAACTATGTGATCAGTTCCTATGAGCTACATTGGTCCAGTGTAAGGTCTTCGTATCTCTTACAGGACTATTTGGGGGGCTGTATTGGGTTTTAAACCTTTAACGACATGTTTTTAAGCCTAAATATAGAGATTTTCAAATTATCTACATATTCTGAAACTAAGAATCTTGTGACTACACGATCGGTTTCTACGAGTTACATTGATTTTGTAAGATTTGTTCGTGCCTCTTACGGGGCAGTTTGGTGGTTATTTTGCATTTTTGCCCTCGAACGATAAGTTTTCAAGCTTAAGTCTTCAAATTTGCAAATTATCATCATATTCTCAAGCCGATTGTCTCGTGATTACACGGTTAGTTCCTATGTTTTACATTGGTCCCGCGGGAGGAGTTTACGCCTCTTACACGACCGTTTAGTAGCTATATTGCATTTTCACCCTTTCACAACATGTTTTTAAGACTAAGTGTAGATATTTGTAAATTATCATCATACTCTCAAACTGAGAAGTTCTGTGACTATGCGACCAGTTCCTATGAGTTACATTGGTCCCATGTGAGGAGTTTGTGTTTCTTACGGGGTCGTTTGGGGGGCTATTTAGGGTTTTTGTCCTATAACGATATTTTTTAGCGTAAGTCTAGATATTTAAAAATTATCATTACATTCTCAAACTGGAAGTTCCGTGACTACGCGGTTAGTTCCTGCATGTTACATTGATCTCGTACGAGGTTTTTGTTCCTCTTATGGGGCCATTTGTTGGTTGTTTTGTGTTTTTATCCTTTAACGACATGTTTAAAGTTTAACTCTAGATATTTGTAAATTATCATCATATTCTCAAATCGAGAGTCCTGTGACTATGTGGATAGTTCTTACGAGCCACATTACTCCCATGTGAGGTATTCATGTCTCTTACAGGGTCGTTTTGAGGCTGTCTTGGGTTTTTGCACTTTAACATCATTTTTTTTGCGTACGTCTATATATTTGCAAATTATCGTCATAATCTCAAACAGGGAGTCCATTGACTTCGTGAACAGTTCCTACGAGTTACATTACTCCCGTATAAGGTTTTTGTCTCTTACGGAATCCTTTTGGGGGTTGTTTTGAGTTTTCACCCTATAATGATATGCTTTTAAGCCCAAGTCTAAATATTTGCAAATTATTATAATGTTCTCAAATTGAGAGTGTTGTGACTATGCGATCAGTTCCTACGAGTTACATTGTTCCCGTATGAGGTATATGTATCCTTTACGGGGCCATCTAGGGGATGTTTTGGGTTTTATCCGTTTAATGACATGTTTTTAAGCCAAAGTAGATATATTTACAAATTATAATCATATTCTTAAATCGAGAGTCATGTGACTATTCGTTGAGTTCCTACGAGTATCATTGTCTTATGCGAGGTGTTTGTACCTCTTATGGGGCCGTTTGGTGGCAATTTTGTATTTTTTCCCTTTAACGGAATATTTTTAAGCCCAAGTCTAGATAATTCCAAATTATCATCTTATTCTAAAATTGGGAGCCATGTGACTATGCAGTCAGTTCATGCGAGTTACATTGAACTCTTGTGATGAGCGAATTGTCTCCTAGGGGCCTTTTCGGGGCTATTTTTGTGTTTTCGCCCTCAAACGACATTTTTTTAAGCCTAAGTTTTGATATTTTCACATTATAGTCGAATTCCCAAATCGGGAGTCCTCGAAATATGCAATCACTCACTATGAGTTATATTGGTCCCGTGTGAGGTGTTCGTGTCTTTTATGGGGCCGTTTGAGAATTATTTTAGGTTTTCTCCTTTTGCATCATGTTTTTAAGCCCAAGACTAAATATTTACAAATTATCATCTTATTCTCAAATCGGGAGTCCCATGACTATGTGGTCAGTTCTTACAAGTTATGTTGGTCCCGTGCGAGGTGTTCATGTCTCTTACGAGGCCGTTTGGGGACTCTTTTGGGTTTTAAACCTATAACGACATGTTTTTAAGCTTGAGACTATAGATTTGTAAATTATTATCATATTCCCAAACCGGGAGTCCCGTGACTATGCAAATAGTTTCTACGAGTTACATTGATCCGATCCAAAGTATTCTTACCTTTTATAAGGCCGTTTGGCTATTATTTTATATTTTTACCCTTTAATGGCATGTTTTAAGCCCAGTTCTTGATATTAACAAATTATCATCATATTCTTAAAATGGGAGTCCCGCGACTAAGTTATTAATTACGACGAGTTACATTAGTCCCGTGTGAGGTGTTCGTGTACCCTTAATTTTATTATTTTTATGGTCCCGTGCATTTGATTTACCCCGAATTAATCTCATCATTATGCTACTAACCCTTTTTGGTGAGTATTTCATATTTTGTGTATTTCTCTCATGTTTTACAAGTAATTTATGCAAGTGGATGCGGGAAAAAACGAAATGATGAAAGAAAATCTAAAAAGGAAAGTCAAGGGAAAATTCATAATTTCCCAACTAGAATTCGAAAGAGGATATTCAAAGTCACGAGCACTCTAGAAAAAGATGATACCTCAATCCAAGCTACGTCGAAGAAGTTATGTGCATTTAATGTTAGGACAAGAATCTAGGGGTGAAAAGTACAAAAAAGAGAAAAAGACCCAAAAAAGAGCACTCATGCAGAGAAAGTACGCGAACCGGTTTGGATTTCAGGGTGAACTGGTTCGGCCAGTGAACCGATTCGGGTCTTTTGGGGCGAATGGGTTCGGGGTACCTGATTGATTAATACGGGAATTCTAATTTTCTCTGTATTTTTAGATAAAAGAGTTGTGTTAGTTTAGGACTTTGAAAAAGGACTTCCATGAATTTTGAATCGTTATTAGGAGTATTATTATCATATATGCATTGATAGAAAGTAGAGAAGAACCCTAGAAACAAGTGGATTAAAGTTTATGATTTTTCTTCATGAAAAATTCCATAAGAAGTTGATTATATTCCAGAAATTATTGAAGCTTATTTCTTGCATGTTCTTCATTCTCTAAATATTGGTGACGCTGTTTGAATACTTTATTCGCATTATTTAATAATCGTGTCATCATACAACGTAGGTAATGCGTGCGTAGTTAGTTTTACCATGTCCAGTTAGATATTTTGAGGGTTGGGATACATGAACCCAACCAAGGTATATAAGTTGGATATGAAATTGAATAAAATCATATAGATAATTTATAGGTTTGATATTTTGTCAAGACGGATATTATAGGCCTATAAACTTCATTTTCCCTAGGTAACCAGAGTGTTTGAGGGTATAATACGCGTATCGACAATTTCATTATTTAAGCTAAATTATTTATTGACTAGATATTGTGTGGAGCAAAATCCTCATATGTTTAGCACTTTGTGAATTTTAATGGTTTCTTCTAATTATAAATACAGTTTTTAAAATTTTTGTATCCAACGAAATTACCGACGGTTAGGGCTTTTCTCAGATAATTTTAAAAACTTAAAAAGAATTAGTTTTCTCTTTCTCTTAGTTAAATTTCATTCGTTAGTTGGCTTTAGTTAAGTAAAAAAGTGCATAACAAATCATCACCTTTTCTATTTTCTTTCGGAGAGTCGATAGTTAGGTCTTACTGGCCTTCCCTTAGTAGTCGTTACGATTTCATTATATTCCCTAGGTATCGACCCCAACTTATCGGGATTATTACTTGAGCGACCGACTTGCACTTGAACTATAGATACACGCACTCGACACATAATTTATGATGCGTCAAGTTTTTGGCATCGATTATGAGGAAATAGGTAGACATACTAGGTTAGGTCGAATCAACCTCAGAATTTGACTCTAAATCCTAAAAAACCAAAAAAATTATAAAACCCCAACATTAAAAAAAATAAGATTTTTTTTTAAATATCCTCTCGTGCTTTAATTGTAAAATACTCAGCCTAATCCCAATCCAAATCCCAACCCTCCTATAGTACATGAAAATCCTACAATTTAACTCGCCCTTGCTCTCCCTCACAGTACAAACCTTCCAAATTTCTGGGTACCACCTCCTACACCACGTCGTCACACCACGAGTGATAGGTCTTGGAATTTTGATAAGGAAAGTTATTTTATAAGTGTGAGTGTGATGTCTGAACACGCTAGTTTTGGGACGGGTGATATAGAAATATCGTATCACCCCATAGGAGACCTCTTGTACCCTGAGCAAACCGTCACTCCGGGATGCATTATATTCTCGTATAATGTGAGGAAACTTCACTTTAGGAATGGGATAATTCAGATTCTCCCAACATTTCACGGTATGGAGGTATCGACCCCAACTTATCGGGATTATTACTTGAGCGACCGACTTGCACTTGAACTATAGATACACGCACTCGACACATAATTTATGATGCGTCAAGTTTTTGGCATCGATTATGAGGAAATAGGTAGACATACTAGGTTAGGTCGAATCAACCTCAGAATTTGACTCTAAATCCTAAAAAACCAAAAAAATTATAAAACCCCAACATTAAAAAAAAAAAGATTTTTTTTTAAATATCCTCTCGTGCTTTAATTGTAAAATACTCAGCCTAATCCCAATCCAAATCCCAACCCTCCTATAGTACATGAAAATCCTACAATTTAACTCGCCCTTGCTCTCCCTCACAGTACAAACCTTCCAAATTTCTGGGTACCACCTCCTACACCACGTCGTCACACCACGAGTGATAGGTCTTGGAATTTTGATAAGGAAAGTTATTTTATAAGTGTGAGTGTGATGTCTGATCACGCTAGTTTTGGGACGGGTGATATAGAAATATCGTATCACCCCATAGGAGACCTCTTGTACCCTGAGCAAACCGTCACTCCGGGATGCATTATATTCTCGTATAATGTGAGGAAACTTCACTTTAGGAATGGGATAATTCAGATTCTCCCAACATTTCACGGTATGGAGTCGAAAAAGCACTACCTCCACATTAGGAGTTCGAGGAGGCGTGTGAGATGTTTAATGATCAAACGTGCACCCGAGACGTAGTGCACCTCAAGCTTTTCCCCTTCTCTCTTAAGGACCAAGCCAAGACTTAGTTTTTTTGACTAGTACTAAACTCAATAGGCATGTGGAGTGATATGTAGGCTAAGTTTCTCTAAAAAAAATTCCGCACGTAGGACCAACTCTATTAGGGATCAAATTTATACCTTTAGGTAAAATGAGAATGAGCGCTTTGATAGATGTTGGGAGAGGTTTAACGAGTTAATTAACATATTCCCACATCATGGTTTTGAGAAGTGGAGACTCATATCCTACTTCCATTATGAGCTAAGCTTATGTTCCAAGTAACTCATTGAGACAATGTGCCCGGGAGAGTTCTTAGGTTTAGATGCGAATGATGAGGATGCCCACTTTAAGTATGTTATCGATACTTCTCAAGCATGGGACACATAGGATCCGATCACCCAACCTAAAGCTAGTCACATGTCCACGACTCCTTCCTCATCCGGAATCAATCAATTGGACAAGGAAACCGAGTTAAAGCTTCAAATTAACTAACTAGCTAAGAGGTTATAGGAGGTGGTCGAAGCTATGAGGATAGATATATTCGTCCCATTTCAAGCCTTACTGGAGGAGAGTTGCGCCATTTGTGAGGCGGGACAATTAAGGAAGGAATGTCTAACGATACCTGCCTACAAAGTTATGATACAAGAGCAAGTTGAGGTGGTGGGAGCCTATAGGGGTAATTTTAATGCTCCCCACGAGAATTATTATAATTACTCATGGATAAACCATCCTAATTTTAGTTACTGGGAAAATAATGCACCGATGAACCCGAATCCACATATTGCCCAATAATCTCCAACAATCTCCACCAATCCCACCGTATTAACAAGCACCACATATACAAGTCCCCCCTCCTGTGACTTAGATAAATACACAGAAAAAGAGTATCGATGACACTTTATCTCAATTCATTCAAAATCAGTCAACGATAAATGCCCAAAAAAATTTCGACATAAAGGCATCATTGTCGAAGTTTTAGTCTTCCCTAAGTGTCCAAGAGAAGGCCAAGTTTCTCACCCAAGGTTAAACTTGTGTTAGTTCTAATACCGATGAAAACAAAGAGAAATTTTAAGCGATAATAACTCTACATAATGGGAGAGTTGTTGACTTGTCACCTCCCCCACACGACGAGAAAAATGACAAGGAAGTTTTGCCCGGCACGAAAGAAGCTGAAGATGCCACCATGGAAGAGAGTGATAAAGATGACACAGTTAGGACCGAGGTAGTAGTGAAACCCCCTAATTCTACTTTGTACCCTTAATGGTTAGTTCCTCCTCCTAAAGGGGCCTCCCGTGATGACATTGTATAAGTGCTTAAGCAAGTAAAGCTTAATTTACCTTTTCTCGAGGCTATCAAATAAATTCTTGCATATTCAAAATTTCTTAAGGACTTGCTCATGGTAAAACATAGATTAAAGGTAAAGAAGAAGGTGTTCTTGGCACAAAATGTAAGTTCGATACTTTTGAGTAACCTCTCATCGAAGTATAAAGATTCGAGTGCACTTACCATTTCGTGCACCATTTTAAAGAGTAAAATCGAGAGAGAGCTATTAAATTTAGGTGCCAGTGTTAACATTCTCTCTTACTTCATTTATAGACAACTCGATTTGGGGGACTTAAGCCCACAAATATTACTCTCCAACTAGCGAATCGTTTCATGAAGATACCTCGGGGGATAGTTAAGGACATGATCGTCCAAGTCAACACCTTTTACTTCCTAATATATTTTGTCATTTGGGACATGAAGATCTCCTCTCCCTCGAGTCATCATGTTACTGAGATCCTTGGCCACCCATTATTATCTATGACTAATGTGTTGATGAACACACGAAACTAATATCTTCAACATCACTATGAAAATTGGTGATGAGAACGAGTTACATGAGTCATATCTTATAGAGGAGGTAGTACACAAACACTTTGAGGGTAATCACAATAGGGATACGTTAAAGGTGTGTCTAGTTACGGTGAGTGAGAGTAATATAGCATACATCGATTTCGAGCGAGAGGTGAGGGAGATGGGAGATTTATTGGATGCAGATGAGACCAATGAGGAAGTGGGAGATATTAGTTGGCTCTTTCGATTCGAGGAACTACCTCCAAAAGAATCGAGCATTGTTCCCTCCAATGTAAAATTTCCTACACTCGAGTTGAAGAAGCTTCCTTTTAACGTCAAATACACTTATTTGGGAGAGGATGAGACATATTCCATTGTTCTATCCTCAATCCTAAATAAAGAGAAAGAGGGAAAGCTCATGGCCATTTTAAGTAAGCATAAAAGTTATTTTGGTGTGACCATCACGGATTTAAAGGGTATAAGTCTTATAATTTGTACCCATAAAATCCACCTATAGGAGGACATGAAGCCCTATAGGGAGATGAAAAGGAGTTTGAACCCGACGATGAAAGACGTCATAAAAGCGGAAATAATAAAGTTCTTAGATTCAGGCATCATCTATTCCATCTTGGATAGTAAATGGGTGAGCCCTATTCAAGTCGTCCCGAAGAAATAGGGAATGAATGTGGTAAAAAATGCAATGGGGGAACTTATCCTAAAATATACCACCACCGCGTGGCGTATTTGCATTGATTAACGAAAGCTCAATGTCTACAATCGGAAGGACCATTTCTCTTTTCCGTTTATGGACCAAATGCTTGAGAAAGTCGCAGGCCACCCATTTTACTATTTTTAGATGTTTATTCAGGGTATAACCAAATCGATCTGAATGTTTTCGATAAAGAGAAGACTACGTTAACATGTCCATTTGGGATATTTTTCTACAAGAGTATGCCATTTGGATTGTTTAGTGCACCCATGACCTTTCAATGACGCAAGCTTAATATATTTAGGGACATGGTCAAAAAGAGCCTTGAAGTGTTCATGGACAATTTTAGTGTCTTCGACCCCTCCTTTTACCATTGCCTTGATAATCTTGAGAAGATGCTAGCCCAATGTGTGGAAAAGAACTCGGTTCTAAATTTGGAGAAGTGTCATTTTATGGTTACCGAAGGCGTAGTTCTTAGTCACATTGTGTCATCCAAGGGGATAGAGGTTGAAAGGTAAAATTTGACGTTATTGCCGAACTTCCCCCACCTAAGTTACTAAAGGATGTGATCTCTTTCTTGGGCCATGTGGGGTTCTATCGTAGATTTATTAAGGACTTTAATTCCATCACTAGTCCCTTAAGTAACCTACTTGTGAAGGACGCCCTCTTTGAGTGGAGCTAAGCATGCCAAAAAGATTTTGAAATATTGAAAAGCATGTTAGTCTTCACTCCTGTCATGCAAGCATCGGATGGGACCCCTCCATTCGAGATAATGTGTGATGAGAGTGATTATACGATGGGGGATTTTTTAGAGCAACGGAGGGATAAAAAGTACCAAGTCATATACTACATTAGTCAGACTTTAACCGAGCCTCAATTTAATTACTCCATCACGGAGAAAGAGTTGTTAGCAGAAGTGTTCACCATAGACAAATTCCATTCATACCTTATCGGGTCCCCCATAACGTGCTTTATCGACCACACAGTTATTAAATATATCCTTTTCAAGAAGGATGCGAAGTTATGCCTCATTAGGTGGATCTTATTACCCCAATAATTTGATATTTCCATTAAAGATAAGAAAGGAGTAAAGAATGTCATAGACAGTCATTTATCGATGATCTCATTCGACGTACCTAACGATCCCATACCCATAGACAAGTATTTCTCGGATGAGCAATTATTTGCCACTTACTCTCTTCCTTGGTTGAGGATATTGTGAACTACTTAGTCATGGGGGCTTTAGCCTCCGATTGCACATCGCAGGAGTAGAGGAAGTTCTTCACTTAGTCATACATATTTTTCTATGAAGATCCTTACTTGTTTAATTATTGCGATGACCAAATAATCCGGAGATGTGTGTCGAATGATGAGATCCCTAATGATATGCCCCAAGTGTGACCTCGGCTCGGAGACACCAACCTCGGCCGAGATCATGGCCGACACTGGAGAAGCCTTGGACATGCGGCATCAGCACTCGACCATAAAAAGGTCAGCCCAGGCCGACACTACCACCAGCCTCTCCAAGGGACACTGCACGTATCATAAGGGTCATCAGCACTCTAGTACACCTCGGAAGGGCAACCTCGACCAGACATAGGCTGAGCTCGCAAGAAGCCACCAACAACCTCATTAAGACATTAGTCGATGCTCCAAACACACCAGCTCAACCTCGGCTCAACCTCAGGCCGACCTTGTCCATTGACTCGACTAGGATTAAGCCGAGACCTACACGATAACTTCGGACTGAACGAGCACCCGGACTTACTAACCTCGGCCTCTCCCAGGCCGAGGTCATACACCAGGTGCGATTGCCGAGCATCTGCTAACATTTGGATAAGGGCACGTGGACACAAATCAGTTATAACAAGATTATTCCTCACACGTGGGGAGAATATTGCATCATCATTCTCTACATGTGACAGTGACAGATGGCTTTCCCATATTGGTGAGGCATTCTCACACATGCACATTACATGCATGGGGGGTACATTACACCCCCTTGATACTATATATAGAGGACATCCTCTACCTTGTAAAGGAGGAAAATATGCAACCCTAGCTGAAACTCTATCTAGATACACAGTAGAGAGAGAGCTTGAGAGATTGTATCCATGGCCATCAGTGCCTTATTACAGTGAGGTTATTCACACACACACGGTGGACGTAGGCCAATTTAGGCTTAACCATTTATATCTCGGGGCTCTCTTTTCTTCTCCTCATCTCATTCTCCTACCTATTACGTAACTATGCTGCCATTGTTGTTCTTAGGTTGAGCTTGAAAACACCTTACCTGGTGGTGCTAATCCTAGCATCATCATTTTGGCGCCGTCTGTGGGAAGATAAAAGAAGCTATCTCCTCCTCTTCTTCAGCTTAACCTCACATGAGACTCTGGTGGTGAACCAGGCACCGCCCCTTGCGTGGAGCTGCTTCACCATTGAAAGAGGTCCTTTGAGGTACTAAGCTCATCTGCTACTCAAGCTCTATAGTGTTAACATATGGCACCAGAATTACCACCGCCTCTTCCGCCACCTGGGGGTGGAGGGCTTAGTTCCAGTCAGGCGCCGCCCCAGTCCGAAATGGTGGAGGTAGCTGCAGCCTTGAGATATTTAGCAGTAACACAACAAGCTATGCAGGAGCAATTTGTACAGCTCAGCCAAACTATGATGAGACCACCTGTTGTCTCACCGGATATGATCACTCTGGTGGCTGTTCAGCCTCATCTTGATGCCAGGGGACCACCCCAGGCACCAATGAAGGACCAACCTGCACCCCAGCGGAGAAGGGACGTTGCTGACCCTAGGCGCTTGCGCCTGGGGAGGCAGGGAAACCCTTGCCCAGAGGACAAGTATGACGATCTAGAGGTGAAAGAAGTCCCAGAAAACTGCTGGGATCCGTATGAGGTGTCAAATAACACTGTACAACCTCTTCGATAAAGTCAAGGTTGTGTCGGCCGAAGAGGTGAAGAGGCCCAACAAAGAGGGTCAGCCTTTGATAGGTTGAGCAGAGGGTCAGCCTTTGAGAGATTGGGCCCGATGAATGACCTAAGACAGAGATTATCGAGATCAAGGAGCGCAGTAGGCTCTCAGAGAGGGAACAGGCAGGGTCGGCCAGATCAAGGCCGACACTATGAAAGAAGAGGCAGGGAACAGGAAGAGGTCAACAGCCGACGTGTCGCAGTAGGGGAACCCTCGGTCCATCCCATGGAGGTGGCAGGGGATAACCTCGGCCAGGTCGATGGAGAAAGACCATGGAATGACTCTATATTTAGCGCCTTGAGGAGAAGATAGGATACCTCATTAAAAGCAGGGACCCATTACAAAGGGGTTACTCAGAGGGCTCCCCGTTTGTGGCTAGGATAGTGGGCTTCCCAACCCCAGCTAAGTTCAAGCCTCCTACAGTGTCTCGCAAGTATGATGGCAGCACTAACCATGTACATCATATCGATATGTACCAGTCGGCAGCAGACATCTACTCGAACCCCAATGAGATAAAGTGTAGGGCCTTCTCTGGGACCTTAACAGGGGTAGCGCACAGTTGGTTCACCTCCCTTCCGAAGAACTCAATTGAGAACTTCAAAGGCTTGGCTGAACAATTCATCCAGAACTTTTGCTTTGGGGTGAGGCCTCAAAAGAAGACTACCCACCTGCTGTATGTCAAGCATTCCAAGGATGAGAGCCTAAGAGACTACATAGCGAGATTCAACAAAGAGAAGTTGGAGGTCGAAGATTATGAAGAGAACATAGCCATGACCGCCCTTATAGGAGGTCTTCAGAAGGGGAAGCTATTGTGGAAACTAGCGGAAGACCCCCTAGGTCTACGGCGGAGCTCCTGGCAACCGCAGGGAAAGTAATGAATGCGGAAGAGGAAATGGCCGCCAAGTATGAGGATGAGAACCGCGGTGGCAGTGGAAAGTCCCAAAGAAAGAAAGATGGGAAGAGGAGGTCGAGTGATGATAAGTTCGCTCACTATACTCCTCTGACTATAAGCTGCGAGCACATCCTCAACGAGATTAAGAATGACAGGACTCTGAGATGGCCAGAGAAACTGAAAGCCCCACCACATAAGAGGAACAAAAACCTATTGTGCGAGTTCCACCAGGATCATGGCCATGTCACGGACAGATGCTTCGCCCTGAAGGATGAGATTGAAAAGATGCTAAAATCTGGAAAGTTGAGGAAGTATGTGGACGGTAAATCTCCTAAGGGTGGAAGAGATGACCCTAAGAAAAGGAGAAATGACAGATGCCGTGACAATGTCCCGGCTAGAGGAGACGATGATTCAGAAGGTGATGATGAAGATAATCCGGATCTTCCGCCGAAAGATGACAACACCGCGGTGAAGAGGGTCGGTACGATCTCGTTTGGTGTTGACACCATATATAGAGGATTTGCAAGAGGTGGCTCTGAAGTAGCTGATAGGAAGGCTCACGTAGCAGAGGCTAGGTCAGTGGCCAAGCTTGAAGTTATGAATCTAACGTCTTCCGATACAGTGCAGAAGAGGAAGAAAGTAGAAATGGACACCCTCGTAGTTGGGTTCTACAGACTCGACTTTAAGGGTATCTTAGCCCCCCATGATGAGCCTCTGGTCATAACAACAAGGGTGCATGGGTGCGAGGTGCAGAGGATCCTCATAGACGGGGGGAGCTCGACGGACGTGATGTTCTGGCCTTACTTCAAGAGCCTCAGTCTTAGCATAGAAAGACTGGCACCCTATCATCACCCATTGATAGGCTTCAGTGGCGAAAAGGTCCACCCCTTGGGCATGTATGAGATGGACATACGGATGGGTGATGATTGGCCTAAGAGGCTGACCAATACGATAATTTTTTTTGTCATGGACGAGAACGTGTTTTCGGCCTATAACCTCATCATAGGAAGGGTGGACCTTAAAGAGTTTGAAGCTGTGCCGTCAACGGTCCATCAGATGCTAAAATTCCCGACTCCTTATGGGGTAGGGGAAGTGCAAGGTGACCAGACTACAGCGCGAGAATGTTACTTCAACTCGGCCGAAGAGAGAGAAGCCCATAAGAGGGCAACCACCACTTATAGCATCGATACGCTTGACCCAAGAGATGAGACAAAGTTGAAGAAGGGAGAGGCCGCAAAAGAGGTAGAATCCATCGTCCTCAATGAGGATGAACCAGAAAAAACCGTCTAGGTCGGTAAAGCCCTAAAGGCAAAAATCAAGGAAGAGCTGATAAACTTCCTCAGGAGGAGACAGAGTGTCTTCGCATGGAGTCATGCAGACATGCCCGGCATCGACCCTGAAGTTATGAGTCACAGGCTCAATGTGACCAAAGATGCCAGGCCAATCAAATAGAGATGAAGAGTCTATTCCAGGGAGAGGTATGACATCATCCGAGAAGAGGTCAAAAAGTTGGAAGAGGCTGAGTTTATAAGAGAAGTCACATATTCGGAATGGTTGTCAAACGCAGTCATCATGTCCAAGGCCAATGGGAAGTGGAGAATGTGTGTGGATTTCACTGACCTGAACAGATCTTGTCCAAAAAATAGCTATCCCTTACCTCGGATAAATCAGATGGTGTATGATACGACGGGACATGAGCTCATGAGCTTCATGGACGCGTATTCAGGCTACAACCAGATCTTCATGGATGCGGAAGACTCGGAAAAGACGGCCTTTATTACCGATAAAGGGACGTACTGCTACAAAGTAATGCCCTTCGGCCTGAAAAATGCAGGGGCGACATACCAACGTCTTGTTAATAAGATGTTCAAAGAGCAAATAGGTAAGACTATGGAGGTGTATGTAGATGATATGCTAACGAAGAGCTTGAAGGCTAACACTCATGTAATGGATCTCGAGAAGACCTTCGACATTATGGACTCATACAGAATGAAACTCAACCCCGCAAAGTGTGTCTTCGGAGTAGGAGCTGGGAAGTTCCTAGGATTTATCGTCAACCAGAGAGGGATTGAAGTAAACCATGAAAAAAATCAAGGCTTTACTTGACATGAAGACACCGAGGAGTATCAAAGATGTTCAAAGACTTACGGGGAGAGTGGCTACCC
Source organism: Sambucus nigra (assembly GCA_949130495.1). Taxonomy (NCBI): domain Eukaryota; kingdom Viridiplantae; phylum Streptophyta; class Magnoliopsida; order Dipsacales; family Adoxaceae; genus Sambucus; species Sambucus nigra. The sequence continues at coordinate 298,008,292 of OX422207.1, read as the reverse complement.
TTAATCGATTTGTTTCTAGGGCAACAGACAAGTGCCTTCCGTTCTTTAAGGTGCTGAGAAAGGCCTTCCAATGGGACGAAGAGTGCGAAAAAGCTTTCAACCAGCTCAAGTCTTATTTAGGGTCTCCCTTATTGCTGTCTCAGCCTGTAGCAGAGGAGAAACTGTATGTCTGGCAGTCTCCAAATCAGCCATCAGTGCAGCCATAATACGGGAAAACGCTGGAATCCAAAGGCCTGTATATTTCAACAGTAAGGCCCTTCAAGGGGCCAAACAGAATTACCCTCACATGGAAAAGCTAGCTTACGCCTTGATACATGCCTCGAGAAAGATGAAGCCTTACTTCCAGGCCCACTCCATGGTTGTCCTCACTGACTCCCCACTAAGACAGGTCCTACATAAACCTGAGAAGTCCGGACGATTGATGACATGGGACATTGAATTGGGGGAGTACGATCTTACCTACTAACCTAGGACGGCCATCAAGGGGAAAGCCCTCGCAGACTTTGTCACTGAGTTTACATGGGAAGAGGCCGAGGCAGAGAATGGCCTAGAGGGTGTTGAAAACTGAGTTGTCTTCTGAAATTCGAAAGAGACGACACCAAACATCTTCCAAGATCAGGAAGAGATCGCATCCAACGGGACCAAGAACCAACTTGCGGAAAACGAGGAAGATCGGTACCTCTTCAAAAAAAGAGTCATGACAGAGGGGGTCTTCTCATCAGGTACAGATATTTGGAGCCTCTTCGTTGACGGGTCTTCCTATGACAATGGAAGAGGTGCGGGGTTAATACTCTCAGCTCCAGATGGTGCCAACATTGAATACGCTTTGAGATTCAACTTTCGAGCTTCTAACAATGAGTCCGAGTATGAGGCCATGATAGTAGGTCTCTCATTGGCAAAGACTCTTCGCGTAAAGCGACTCCTACTCCACAGTGACTCGCGATTAATTATCAATCAAGTATTGGGAATCTATGAGGCTAGGGATGAAAGGATGGCCAAATACCTGAAAAGGGTTAAAACAATGTTAGAACATTTTGAAGAGGCAAGACTGAAGAGAGTGCCTCGACAAAGTAACATCCACGCAGAAGCATTGGCAAGGTTGGCCTTGGCAACGAAGACAAATGTTAGAAGGACCATTCCGATCGAGGTCTTGGGGAAGGCAGCCATTGAGCAAGAAGAGGTATATAACCCTTGTCACAATTTGAACTTAGGAGACTCATGGATGGACCCCCTCTTCAAATATATCAGAGAGGGAGAGCTACCTGAATCCAAGCTAGAAAGGCGAAAATTGAGATATAAGGCTGCCAAGTTCTTGGTAGTAGGAGACGTCTGGTACAATAAAGGATTCTTGCTACCTCTCCTCAGATGTGTGCACCCCACAGAAGTTCCCCGGGTCTTACAGGAGGTCCATAAGGGTTATTGCTCTAGCCATGTAGGGGGAAGACCCTTGGCCAAAAGAATCATCACCCAGGGGTACTGGTGGCCAACCCTGTCCAAGGACGCTGCAGCCTACGTGAGGAAATGTGATAAATGCCAGAGGTTCGCCGCCATCCCTCATCAGCCTCACCATCCTATGATGCCAATCACTTCTCCATGACCATTTGCAGTATGGGGGATTGACTTAGTAGGGCCCCTGCCAAGAGCTGCCAACAATTATAGATTCTTGATAGTTGCCATCGACTATTTTTCAAAGTGGGTGGAGGCAGAGCCGATGATAACGATCACAGAGAAAAAGACCTTCCAATTTATTTGGAGGAATATCATATGCAAATATGGCCTCCCAAACACTCTCATCTCGGACAATGGGACCCAGTTCAAGAACTCCTCTTTAAAAAAGTATTGCCTAAGAGTAGGAATAAAGTAATTCTTCTCATCTCCTTGCCGACCTCAGGCAAATGGTCAGACCGAGGTCACAAACAGAATAAGTCTCGATGGAATCAAGAAGAGGTTAGAAGATTCAAAGGGAAGATGGACTGAAGAGGTCTATGCTGTGTTATGGGCTTACAGAACCACCACAAGGACACCGACAGGAGAAACCCCGTTCATGTTGGCACATGGCTCAGAGGCCGTTATACCAACAGAAGTAGGGCTCCCAACTCATAGGATTCAGACCTATGACCCTGATAATAATGGGGTAGAGAGGAGGCTAGACCTAGATCTTATCGAAGAAAGAAGAGAGGACGCAGAGGTCAGACAAGCAGCTTACCAATAGAGGGCAGCAAAATTCTACAACCAGAGGGTGAAGTCAAGACCCAATGAAGTGGGAGACCTAGTGCTAAAGAAGACCTTACAGAAAGCAAACAAACTCCACCCAAACTGGTACGGTCCCTATAAAGTGACAGAAGAGGTTGTGCCTGGCACTTACAGGCTAGAAAATCTAGAAGGAGAACCTTTCGCTAATCCATGGAATGCTGATCACCTAAAGAAGTATTACATATGATGTTGCATAAAGTTGTATAAATGTACCATCTTGTCATGAAGAGGTTATTAATAAAAGATCAGTTCCCATGGTGGTCCTTGCTTCATTTTGCACTTATGTCAGAAATTAATGGGGCTAACATCTTAGGTGATGACCTCAGACCTTCATAAAACCACAGTGGTGACGAGGTCTGAGCTCAGACACCACAATGGGATGACCTCAGACCCTTAACATCATTAATTTGGTGAGATTATGAGGACATCTTAGGTGATGACCTCAGACCTTCATAACACCATTCAATGGTAACGAGGTCTGAGCTCAGACACCACAATGGGATGACCTCAGACCCTTAACATCATTAATTTGGTGAGATTAGTTATGAGGATAACATCTTAGGTGATGACCTCAGACCTTCATAACACCATAGTGGTGACGAGGTCTGAGCTCAGACACCACAATGGGATGACCTCAGACCCTTAACATCATTAATTTGGTGAGATTATGAGGACATCTTAGGTGATGACCTCAGACCTTCATAACACCATTCAGTGGTGACGAGGTTTGAGCTCAGACACCATAATGGGATGACCTCATACCCTTAACATCATTAATTTGGTGAGATTATGAGGACATCTTAGGTGATGACATCAGACCTTCATAACACCATTCAGTGGTGACGAGGTCTGAGCTCAGATACCATAATGGGATGACCTCAGACCCTTAACATCATTAATTTGGTGAGATTAGTTATGAGGATAACATCTTAGGTGATGACCTCAGACCTTCATAACACCACAGTGGTGATGAGGTCTGAGCTCAGACACCACAATGGGATGACCCCAAACCCTTAAGATCATTAATTTGGTGAGATTATGAGGACATCTTAGGTGATGACCTCAGACCTTCATAACACTATTCAATGGTGACGAGGTCTGAGCTCAGACACCACAATGGGATGACCTCAGACCCTTAACATCATTAATTTGGTGAGATTAGTTATGATGATAACATCTTAGGTGATGACCTCAGACCTTCATAACACCACAGTGGTGACCAGGTCTGAGCTCAGACACCACAATGGGATGACCTCAGACCCTTAACGTCATTAATTTGGTGAGATTATGAGGACATCTTAGGTGATGACCTCAGACCTTCATAACACCATTCAATGGTGACGAGGTCTGAGCTCAGACACCACAATGGGATGACCTCAGACCCTTAACATCATTAATTTGGTGAGATTATGAGGACATCTTAGGTGGCGACCTCAGACCTTCATAACACCATTCAATGGTGACGAGGTCTGAGCTCATACTAATTTGGTTTAGGCAAACACCATTGCATAAGCTTTAGAGCAAAAACATCATGACATACATGCAACAAAAGAAGATGGTCCTCTTCAGAGAATAACACATTCAGAGAATAACAAATTTAGAGATTATAAATATTCAGAGATTATAAAGAATGGAAAAGTAAGAGCCATGTTCATTCATAAATTATCGATGTGCAGGGATTACAATGTCAAGGGTTACAAAATGTTCAGAAATTCTCTAAGGGTTCGAGGGGGGAATGTTGGTATCTTCGTCTTAGTTAGGCTGGCAACGTTGGTCACCTTGGCAACGTCTGCCCCTCCAACCTCAGTGTCTTCCATCGTTGTAGTTTCGATAGGCTCGTCAGCCTCCTCCTCAACCTCCTGAAGGGCCTGGGAAAACTGAGGATCAGCAAAGCCAAGGCCTACGAAGTCAAAGGCTTTTAAAGTACCAGCCTCCCTCTCCTTGACATCAGCCCACTTGATAGTGGCTTTGATACCTCTTTCAAGGTATTCAAAGCCGAAGCTCATAAACTCGTCAGAGCTTTTGTATTCGGCTATTATCCCCTCTGAGGCATCATCTAGGGATGCCTTCATGGCCGAGCTGACCTTCTGCTGCAGAACATCATCCTTGGCCTTCAGAGCCGCAGCATGGTCCTTGTTAAGCCGAGAGACCTCATTCTCCAGCCCATTCACCTTCTTGTTAGACTCACCCAGCTCAGACTTTAGCCGGTTGATTTCTGCGTTCAAAGAACTCTGGACCTTCTCAGCCTCTTGACCCTTCTGGATGAGGGGCAACTTCCTCAGAGTCCAATTGGAGAGGTGGTGCATCGCTGCCAGGCCCTGCATATTTTGTGATCAGGAATGAGTTGAAGACAAATCAGAGGTTACACTTAGGAATTGGAAAGAAAAGTGAGGTCATACCTGAATGGATTTGTGAATGCCGAACTCAACTAACAAAGGAGTATCAAGTGACGTGAAGAAGCGCTTGTCATCCTCGGTCATTGTAGATCCAAAGGCATCTAGGGCCTGAAGACTATGGCCGACTATGCTGTCAGTAATCTTTAACTGCTCTAGATGAGCCGACAGGGCGTCTGCTGAAGAGATGGGAATGGCAGTATCACCATTCTTTTTCTTAGGCCTCTGATCCTCAGGGGCATGATCAGCTGGAGCCCTTTTCTTTGTGGCTTGGGGCTTCGAGGCAGAGGGAGCTGGGGGAGGAGCATTAAGTCCAGCTTTCTTTGCAAGTCTCGTCAAGCTGGGTGCAGCCATTTCCCAGAGTTCATATGAGATATCCTTCGGACGCTCTGCGAAAATCAATAGATCTGAGTTAGAAGATCAGACATAAATAAACTCAGAGGTTCAACGTCAAATAGAAAACGCTTACCAAGCTCAGAAAGAGGACTTCCACCCAGACCTGTCTCAGAGAGGTAATGGGGGGTCATCAAGTGTTCGAACTTGACGAACAGACCATGTACCCCCTGATCTTGAAGGGCTTTCACTTTCTGAAGGTTTGATGGGCTCAGGCCAGGGTCAGCCCTCGCAGACATTATGACCTTACCCCACCTAAGGGGCATCCTCGGCTCCAGAATGGACGAGGGAGCACATGGGCCAAATTCCCATGGTCCAGAAGAAAAAAAGTAACGTCGCTTCCAGTTGTGGTTGGAAGTCTGAGTTATTTGAAGCATCTTTTTTTCAGGCTTCCGAGCTATAAAATGATAGTAGATCGGATGATTTTTGGCTGATGAAGGGACATAGCAACCTACAAAAACCTGAACTGGGAGGTTTGAGTGGTGGACAACCTTCCATAAGACTATGGCCCCTATTATGACCCTCCAGGCATTATGGGATAGTTGAGAGGGGGCCAAATTGATATAAGCAAGGATAGATTTGATAATGGGGTGGATGGGCAGATGAAACCCCAACTTGAACATCTGCTCGTACAAGCAGATTTTGTCATCTCGGCCGTAAAAAGCCCTCTCTTCCCTCAGAGGTCTTCTTAGCTTTATGGAGGGACTAATGGAATACAGATATCTAAAGCAGAGGAGGTCTACCTCAGTTACAGTACTCTCGATCTTGGCCACCTCAGAGACGTCGACATCACTTTTAACGTCATCATCATCTAGCTCAACGTCGATCGGAGCAGATGTTGATGGGTTACCCGGGAACCTATGAGCAAACTCGATACCAGTGAAGGCCGATAGAGGAATGGCGTCAAGTGGTGGTGGAATGGCCACACTCGGCTCGACGATCTCAACCTCTGAGGAGGAGGCTGAGGAGCTTGAGTTGTTATGAGATGAGGCCCGGCTGGAGACCTCGGCCTGATTAGGGGCCTGATCTTCCCGAATTGAGAAGTCCATTGCCTCCTGGAAGGAATCCACAGACATGGGGTCTGAGGTGGAAGACTCAGACTCAGACATTAGTATAGGATCGACAGGAACCTCTGCCTGGTTGAAAGACTCCGAGGGATCAGGATAGATCACCTTCAGGGGTGGTGGGAAGATGGGTCTAATAGGGAATTCTTGTGACCTACGAGCCTCCTCCTGTGCTCTTTCTATTTGTCTGATTTTTTCTAAAGTCTTCTCCCTAAGGGAGGGGAACTCCTCAAGAAGTTGGTATATGGGTCTGAGCATCAGAGATAGACACTACACTTGGAGAAACTGCCTTAAACTACAAACAAGATTGGCTGATAAAATAAAGGAGTCTAAAGATCAAATTACCCAAACCTAACAAGAATATTTTGCCTGCAACTATGGTGGACTCACCGAAAAACCCAGAAACTCGCCAGAAAACTCAAATAGAAAGGAAAAAGCAAAGAAAATGGAGGCAAATGAGGGGAAGAAGATACCTGAAGATGAAACGACAAGGAAAAACGAAGAAAACCCAAGAGAGCACCACCAAAGACCTCTGCAGAGAAGTCGTGAAGAATAATGCCTTTAGAGAGAGAAAATGGCTGGAGTGCAATTGCGCAGAAGAAAAAATTGAGGATGGAGGGAAAAGGAAAGGTTTAAAACCCTTAAATATGCAGGCGCGACTCCCAAGGCCCATCATTGCCTTTGGAGCACCAAAGGCGACTGACAACACACGCTTGCCAAGCAAGCCATACTTCAACACTAGACAAGTGTCAAGCAAATACTGGCTCATATTGGAAAGGCCTCAGAGATGTGCAAATCCCACAGTCACCTGCTTTCGCATGTAACTAAGGCTGGGGGGTGATTGATATGCCCCAAGTGTGACGTCGGCTCGGAGACACCAACCTCAGCCGAGATCATGGCCGACACTATACAAGCATTGGACATGCGGCATCAATACTCGGCCATAGAAAGGTCGGCCCAGGCCGACACTACCACCAGCCTCTCCAAGGGACACTGCACGTATCATAAGGGTCAGCCGCACTCCAGTACACCTGGGAAGGGCAACCTCGGCCAGACATAGGCCGAGCTCACAAGAATCCACCAGCAATCTCATTAAGACATTAGTCGATGCTCCAAACACACCAGCTCAACCTCGGCTCAACCTCAGGCCGACCTTATCCATTGACTCGTCCAGGATTAAGCCGATACCTATATGATCACTTCGAACTGAACGAGCACCTGGACTTACCAACCTCGGCCTCTCCCAGGCCGAGGTCATACACCAGGTGCGATAGCCGAGCATCTGCTGACATTTGTTATAACAAGATTATTCCTCACACGTAGGAAGAATATTGCATCATCATTCTCTACATGTGACAGTGACAGATGGCTTTCCCATATTGGTGAGGCATTCTCACACATGCACATTACATGCATGGGGGGTACATTACACCCCCTAGGTACTATATATAGAGGACATCCTTTACCTTGTAAAGGAGGAAGATATGCAACCCTAGCTGAAACTCTGTCTAGATACAGTAGAGAGAGAGAGAGAGAGAGCTTGAGAGATTGTATCCATGGCCATCAATGCCTTATTACAGTGAGGTTATTCACACACACACGATGGACGTAGGCCAATTTAAGCTGAACCACTTATATCTCGGTGCTCTTTCTTCTTCTCCTCATCTCATTCTCCTACCTATTACGTAACTATGCTGCCATTGTTGTTCTTAGGTTGAGCTTGAAAACACCTTACCTGGTGGTGCTAATCCTAGCATCATCACCTAGTGTCATCTAGTTTTTTTCATTCGAAAGCGTGTGGAGACCACTTTTCCACAAAAAAGACGTCCACTAAGATTCTTCAAAGTGGTCTCTATTGGCCCACAATCTTCCAGGATGTGAATACCTATTGCAAATATTACGATAGGTGCCAAAGGATGGGAGCTATTACTCAATGAGATATGATATCGTCGACCCCTATTCTCATCATCGAGATATTCGACTATTGGGGCATCGACTTCATGGGACCTTTCTCTCCTTTCTTTGGTTTCCTATCCATCCTTATCGCGGTAGACTATGTGTAGAAATGGGTAGAGGCCATAACTACTAGGACAAATGGTAGTAAGGTGGTGGTAAAGTTCATCCACGAACACATACTTTCTCATTTCGGTGCTCCGAAGGACATTATTAGTGACAAGGGCAGGCATTTTTGTAATAGGACATTTGAAAAATTAATAAGAAAGTACGGCTTTGTCCACAAGGTTTGGATGGCTTACCACCCCCAAATGAATGGAAAGTCGATCTTGCAAATCAAAAGATCAAATACATTCTCAAAAAGATAGTTGACCTTAACTATAAGGATTAGTCTAATGGATTGATTGGTGTGCTATGGGCTTATAGAGCCGCGTACAAGAACCCCCTCATAATGTCTCCATTTATCTCTATCTATGGAAGGCCTTATGATCTCCCCATTAAGCTCGAGTACAAAGCATATTGGGAAATTAAGAGGTTGAATTACAATCTTGACAAACTGGTGAAGTGTGAAAATTATAATTACATGAGTTGGAAGATATACGCAACATTGCGCATGAAAGAACCTGCATTGCTAGAGAAAGGATGAAACTCTCATATGAGCAAACTATCAATTGAAAAGAGTTTTGTCCGAGTTAAAAAGTGCTTTTATACAACTCACGGCTCCATTTATTTCTCAAAACGTTACGTTTGCGATAGGCTGACCCGTTTCTCATAAGAGAAGTGTTTTCCCATGGTGCAATAGAATTATGAAAATTCGAAAGGTGGGGACACATACAAAGTTAATGTAAAATGCCTAAATCCATATCTAGAGGCATTTGTTGAGGAGGCCAACACGATTTGGTTGTCAGACCACGTATACAAGGACAAGTTGGTTTGAGTGAGAGGTCATTGCACCCCCAACGGTTATGGAGTGAATTAGTTGTAGTGTTTTTGAGCCGTGTGTGTGTTTAGAGTGTTTAGATGTGAGTCGAGTCCGCATTAGTGAGAGATAAGAGCGTCGGTTTTACCCTAACGCACCCTGAGTGAGAGAAAGTTGGTAGCACGAAGAGTTTTGAGTGTCTTCGATCACCCTTAATCCATTTAAAATAATTGTGGAGAGTTTGTACCATCCCTTTGCCTACGAGCCCAATAAAGAGTGAAAAGGAGGATAATAAGAAGTTTGGGTAGTAAAAGTACCCGAACCGATTCACCCCTGGTCCAAACCGGATTGCGTACTTGTGCTGCCAACCCACAATTCATTCCCTACTTTTCATATTCCCTCCAACCCTATCACATTCCCTCCACCCAAAACAACCGCCCTCCCTCCATACACTAAATTTAAACCTTTTCTTTCCCTCCCACACCAAAACATTTCATTTTCCCTTCCCACTCCATTTCCACGAACACCCTTTCATTTTCCCACCCTTTCCCACACCCTCCTCACCGATAAATACAACCCTTTCCCCCATTTTCTCCTACAATAAAACTCCCATTCTTCTCCATTACACACTCTTACATTCTCCCTAAATTTCCTCATCCTACCAGGCCTCGTAGACGTACCACCTTCCTTGTGCATCAAGTGACCAAATACAAATCTATGGACATCAAAGACGACGACAAACTGGTGGGGTTACACTCCACTTAAGAGTGCGATTGTGTCAATATTGACGTTGGCCTTACTGCACGGTAATCATCAAACGATGAGTGGTATTGGAAGAAATTCCCGCCAACGTTAGACAACTTTTTGATCATCTTGGTTGGTGTCAATGGTTGAACACCTCGATCTCAGCCCATGAAAATATTATTCAACTATTCTATAGAACCCTTTTATGCACCTCCCGAGGCCAATATGAGGCCCTTGTTAATGGCACAATAGTCCCACTCCCCTAAACATTATCAAGCGCAAGATGCAGGACATAAGCGTTAACATGTACGACCCTCACATATATCCCAATATCACTCCTCCGCTCACCAAGCAAGTGTGTGCCGAACATTGGGCACCGGGTGGACCCAGGACACATTCCCCGTCGAGAAACTTCCACCACATGCGCGCTATTCCAGTATCATCATTTATGGTACAATCCTCCTGACGACCAATAACTCCGTAGTTTGACTCTGTCATGGCACTTTCGTCTACCATTTTGTTGATGAGGATCCTCGGATTAGCCTTGCCCACATCTATCTCGAGGAAATTATTATCGCGGACTTTGTTAAGACCGAGAATATGTCACTCCCCTATGGGCGTTTCATTTGCTCACTTTGCCGTGATGTTTCGGTCTCCAGATGAAGCCCCGTCGCACATTAATGCTACTTCGTCCAGTGTAGTTCAACTCAATTGCGAAACGTATAAGGTCCAGCTGAGCCTATATTTGAAGACTTGAAAATGGGTGAGGGTGACGAAGGTGATAAAAGTGCAGAGGAGGAAGAAGAGATTGGGGGAGAAGCCTAAGAGGAATATGAGGAGGACTACGAGGTCGATTTTGATGAGCATGCTTACAATACGAAGGTTATTCATAGTCATATAGACCATATTTAAACGTGCCTTAATAGGTTTATTGTCGAATACTGAGAGAACCGACGGTTGGATCGTCACATAAACATGACTATGCAACTTCAAACGGATATGTACCGCATGAATATGGGTCCGGACGCGTAATTCTCGGATTATTTCCATAACCAATACACTTGTGACTCGAATGCCTCTGGTCCCTACCAGTAGGTTATTGGCTATATTTGAAGGACTATGTAATTGCTATATTGATCTATCTTTCATTAATGCAAGTTGTTTATGTTTATCTAGTGTCTTACTGCATTTTAAATTTTGCTTTTTTCTATATCGTACTCTTCTTTTTCTTATTCAGATTTTAGTCCTTTTGATTGAGGACAATGCAAAAGTCTAAGTTAGGAGTATACATGCATTTTTAAACTTCACATATTTTAAAATGCCCAAAAAATTTGAAAATTATCAAAAATATCCAAAAAAAACGATCAAATACCAGAAAGTCCCTCAAACATTTTGCAATACACATTTAGTCCAAGCCTTTTACTTTGTACCAAAAAGTCCCTTATTCTCTTATTTTTAAAAGTTCGCGCCAGCGGCATGGTAAAGCCTTTTTGGCATGGTGAAGGACTTTTTGGTGCAAAATAAAAAGGCTTGGACTAAACGTGTATTAAAAAAAGTTCGAGGGACTATTTGATGTATGCCCCCCCAAAAAATTGAAAATTTTGAAAAAATAAAAATATTTTCTTCAAAATAAATAAAAATTGGAATTTAAATTCTTCAAAAATTTTGAAGTCTAAATTGGTAAAGATCCAATGCACTAAGTCAAAATTGACCAAAACGGAAATTGAGCGAAAAATGACGATTTAACGAATAAGTTTGGATATTTTTAACCCGGTGAGATTTTTGAGTCATCATTTTTCTCGAGTAATTTAATCAATATGAGTTCAAAGTTAACTCAAAGTTCATTTCAGTGATTAAAAAGTCGTTGATGATCTAAATCATTGTTTGATCGGTTACAAAAAACGAGTAAGATATTGTTTTGAAAATGCGCTAAAAATGTCTCATAAGTAAACTTAATCTCAAGATGCATATGTAACTTAATTAGTAATTCAGATAAATGAATTTAGGCCATCGTTTGTTTTCCCATTTAGCCATAAAAAGTTGTGAAAAATTATTATGCTTTTGCTAGCCAATTGGACCCTAATAAATTATATCCTTTTCGCTTGTCAACCAAAAAAACTCAATTAGCTCAGAGTTGTGAAAATCGAAAATGCATCAATTTAGTCCATTCGGTATATGAAAAAGGGGAAAGAAAAATAGAAAAAATAATTCCATTCTAAAATTCCCAAACATTCTCATTATTATCCAAAACACCTTAACCCGAAAAAAATCATAACCGAGTCCGAATAACGAAATTAATTATTGCGTGGAGAACTAAAACATGAAAAAATAATAAAGAGATAAAGTAGTGAGAATAAAGAATGATGTTTTCCATTTTCCAATTATCATAATCCGTTCATGAAATCTTTTCACCATAAATATTTTCATTTTTCAATTTTTGTGCGTGAACTTATATTCCATTACATTTACTCTTTATATCACGCACACCGAGAGAAAATATCCACAATCCGAGTGATTTGTTTGTGAGTGCATTCCATGAGAAATTAAATCAAAGAGAATTTTTAAAAAGTAACGTAATGATCAATCGGTGAAAGTTAGTGGTTTAACTTTTGGCTTCGCACATACACACACACACACACTATGAATTGAGAGTGTGGGATAAAATTTTGAAGTGATTATTTGTAGAGAATTTGAATTGTACGATTTTTAACTATTTTGATATTTTCTTTTAGTCGTGTGGAAAACTAATTTTGTGGGTATATTCACTGCAAACCCTCACGAGACACCACTCATCCTAATTCGGTAGCCTAGGGGTTTAACGGCTTGTTGCATACACTAAATGAAATTGCTTAGCCAAAAAATAGGTATCCTGTCATTAGTCATTTAGAATTCAAAGTTATGAGAACTCTAGAAGAAATGACACCTCAATCCGAGCTACGGTGAAGAAGTTATACACATTCAAAGTTGAGACAAGAATCCAGGGGTGAAAAGTGAAAACAAGATAAAAAGACCCAAAAAAGAGCACTCATGAAGATAAAGTACACAAATTGGTTCGAATTTCAGGGTGAACTGATTCGGCCAGAGAACCGATTCAGGTCCTTTGGGGTGAATGGTTTCGGGGTACCTAATTGATTAATACGGTAATTCGAATTCTCTCCTTATTTTTAGCTAAAAGAGTTGTGTTAGTTTAGGACTTTGAAAAATGACTTTCATCACTTGTAAATAGATATTAGGAGTATTATTATCATATATGCATTGATAGAAAGTAGAGAAGAACCCTAGAAAGAAGTGGATCAATGTTTATGATTTTTCTTCATGAAAAATTCCATAAGAAGTTGATTATATTCCAGAAGTTGTTGAAGCTTATTTATTGCATGTTCTTCATTCTTTAAATATTGATAACGTTGGTTTAATTCATGCGTTGTTAGTTTTACCATGTCCAGTTAAATATTTTGAGGGTTGGGATACATGAACCCAACCAAGGTATATAAGTTGGATATGAAATTGAATAAAATTATATAGATAATTCGTAGGTTTGATATTTTGTCAAGACGACTATTATAGGTCTCTTAACTTCGTTTTCCCTAGGTAACCGGAATGTTTGAGGGTATAATGTGCGTATCGGCACTCTCATCATTGACGTTAAATTATTTATTTACTAGATATTATGCGGAGATCAATCCTCATATGTTAATTTAATGTTTTCTTCTAATCGAAAATATAGTTTTTGAAAATTTTATATCCAACGAAATTACCGATGATTCATGGGATTAGATCCCGATTCCACTTTTCTAAAATAGTTTTAAAAACTCGAAAATTTTCAATTTTTTCTTTCTCTTAGTTAAATTGCATTTGTTAGTTTGTTTCCTTTGGTTAAGTAGAAAAGTGCATAACAAATCATAAGCTTTTATGTTTTCTTTTGGAGAGTCGATAGTTAGGTTTTTTACAACTTTCCTTATTAGTCATTACGATTTCTTTCTATTCCCCGAGGATCGACCCTGACTTACCATGATTATTACTAGAGCAATCGACTTGCATTTGAGTTGTAAATACATGCATTTCACACACATTTTGCGTTGCATCAAGTTTTTGATTGACACCGACTTACTGGGATTATTACTTGAGCGATCGGCTTCCACTTGAGCTTTAGATATATGCATTGCACACGCATTTTGCGTCGCGTCAGATGTATCGTGACTATGTGGTCAGTTCCTACAACTTATAATAGTCCTGTGCGAGGTATATTTACGGGACCGTTTTGGCATATTTTTAAGCCTAAGTCTAGAGATATGAAAATTATGGTCATTTTTTTAAACTAAGAGTACCGTGACTATGTAATTAGTTTCTATAAGTTACATTGGTCTCATGCGAGGTGTTTATGCCCCTCACGAGGCCATTTGGGGAATGTTTTGTGTTTTCGCCCTTTAACGGCATGTTTTTTTGCCTAAGTCTATATATTATCAAATTATCATCTTATTCTCAAATAGGGAGTCCCATGACTACATGGTCAGTTCTTACTAGTTACACTAGGCCCGTGTAAAGTGTTTGTGTCTCTTACTAGGATTTTTCGGGGTTGTTATGGATTTTTGTCCTTTAATCACATGTTTTTAAGCCTTCATTACAACATCAAATGCAAACCCACCTCCATTACAACACCCCCCACCCACACACATTTGATACTCTTTTTTTAAATAGTTTATATATAAAATCCAACCCCACACCACCTCCATTACAACACCAAATGCATCTCCACCTCCATTACAACACCAAACGCAGCTCCACCTCCATTACAACACCAAACGCAACTCCACCTCCATTATAACATCAAACACACACAAAGTTTCAGATGTGCATAAATAAGTATTTGAATTATATATAAACAATGCACAGTTTAAAAAAATCTGCATAAATAAAAATAATAAGAGGCACAAACTTATGTAATACCCCGTATTCTTGAGGATTTAAATAATTATGGGATTAATTATTATTGTTGGATTAATTGAATTAAACTGTGAGATTTAATGGTTAATTAATCCGGATTAAAATATATATATTAACTAGCGTGTCAGGGTTAGTACTTATTGATTGAATATTAATGTGTGATATGTAATATGGAATTATGCATTTTGATACGACAATTGGTAATTTAAGTCAGATGTGCGTGTGAGTCGTGTCGGGACTAATTAATGGGAATAAAAAGAGAATTTATTTGTATTAACTAGTATGACCATTTTGGGTTCACCGTTGAGTCCGAAAGGGTCGAGATATTCATAATAGTGTACCCGGAGGTTTAGTTTGGATACCGGGACAATCTTAGGCCTAACCTGTGTCCCGGGAGGACGTTTTGGTTGTATTTTTGGGGGTAATTAATGGACGAAAATGAGAGTGCTTTAATATTCCTTAAGTAGTTACAGTTAGGGTTTTATCTTTAAAAGAAAAGAGAGAGTTCCAGAGGAAGGAGAATAATAGGTTCCTAGGAGTTCCAAGGCCAAACATAGTCATCTTTCACCAAAAACATCATCAACGCGTAGATAAAAAAAAGTATAACACATCTATACAAATTTCAAGCGACGAATCAAACCTTCATAATCAGGAAAGTGTTTATTACTTGCTTTACTTTAGCAATGCTCATGTTCATGTTAGTATAGGAATGAAATACCCACGTATTGTCAAAAAAAGTGATGAAATTTGGAAATTGGATATACATGTATTGAATCTGAGATTATTCTAGGTTGAACCATTTGTGTATATAGATTAGAAATCACACGTAGATGATTTGATGTGAAAAACAAATCTAGAAATTATATGTTCTGGAATGATAATTGAAAGAACTAGGGTTTTATTAACTAATTGGGGATTCAAGATTATATTGATAATTTTTAATGAATTGATGATGTTATATTAGTGGAAATCATACATACATGTTAGGAAATTGATTTAGAATGATTGATCGGTGATTGGGAATGATTCGTAGAGGTTATAGATGTTGAATTGGTGGAGAAAAACGTTTCTGGGTAAATCTGCATCGAAAAGGGTAGCGGTCCAGATCGTTTTTCAGAAAAAGGTTCGGATCATTTTATTTAAAAGGTCCGAATCGTTTATTTTAAAAAAGGGTCCGGATCATTTTCTTAGTGGGTCAGGACCACCCTGCTATATTTTCCAGAATTTAATTGTGGACCATTAGGACATCTTTCGGGACTTTAAATGCGGGAATTCTAATGAAGTACACTGATATTAGAAGGGGTGTTATATTAAGGGAAGTGTGGCGTAAGACTTGGAAATTTGTGAGATGTATTTATCTTAAGAAATTTCGAGAGAGAATGCTTGAAATAATTATATTTAGAATAGTAATAAGAGATTTTCAATATGTGGAAAATATATACGTTTGGGTTGGGAGAATACTTGTTAATATGTAATAGGATGTGTGTATACCTATTATATGATATTATGGTTAAGTTCACTTATGGGTGATAACCCGGGGGTGCAGGAATATTATTGGTGAGTTCACTAATGGGTGATAACCCGGGGGTTTGTTAAGTGCGCTAATGGGTGATAACCCAGGGGGTGCAAGAATACTATTAATAAGTGCGGTAATGGGTGCTAACCCGAGGTTCCAGGATAAATATGGTTAGGTGCGCTAATGGGTCTTAGCCCGATATATATATATATATATATATATACACAAAAAAAACTTGTGAATTATTCTACTGTGTGTAATTTGTAAATTAGAAAGTGGTTATATAAAATAAATCTTAATGTATAACGGACTTATTACGAATTGAGAAAACATGTTAATTAGCTATTTCGGTATAGACTAATTTAATAGCGTATTTTATGTTCGATACGGGAATAATAACAGTGAGTATATTTAGTATCATAATGACTTCGAGATAGTTAGGCTGGGTTACATAGCTAGATGGGATTAGATGTATGTTAGGTGTGCACAATAGATGAGAGGTGAGAATCTCATGTGAGAGTTCAATATCTAACATGCGCGTAATACTTGCTTTAATACAGTTTTAAATACTTGATAAATTATTTTTAAAACATCGGGCTTTGACTCGTCTCTTACATCTCTTCTCTCTTTTGCTATATATGTACTATATCAGGTGCTCAGCCACAGGGACACAAGATTTAGAGACTTGGAGTATTTGGCGTGCTGCAACTGTTGTGGAAGTTGTAGATCCTTACATTAGACGCCCTTATCATTTCATTCAGTTCTATCCATACTTTTATTTAGGGCATGTGTCGCCCATTCGTAGTTATTTTTATCAGAAATTGGATTCAGTTTACATCCAATTATTTTAGTTAGATTGGTTTTTATTTTGGTTATTTGGCTTGAGGTTTTGAACAAAAATGTTTTATCCAGTCTTATTAATTTTAATAATTGATTCAGACTCAGTATTTATTATATTCATGTGTATGGTGAATCGTTTGTATTTATATTTTGTTATATTAAAAAGGAAAATAATTTTTTACAGCAGCTTAAATTTTTTATTAGGTGGTTTTATTTATTAATTATTTTTCAACAATGATGCTAAGAATGAACCAACCGAACATTCTATTTTTAATTTAATAAAGGACTGATCACTCGGTATTTAATTGGGTGGGGTGTCAAAGGTGGTATCAGAGCATCAGGTTATAGAGTCCTTTAGGATCTGTACGACTTGTTATCCTTAAGCTTAGCGTCCTTTGATATAGAGTATTAACTTTAGGACTATAGTATTCTTATTTATGCGGTTACGTCTTCAGTTATTTGAGATTTAGTAATAACTATAGACTAATAAAATTCTTTCTCGTCTTAGATTCCTCCTTGACGTGCACCACGAGACATATAGGTTTAGCCTGAGCAGCCAGCAGCTCCGGCTCAGGGAACCATGAACGCAGCAGAGGTTGCCACCATAGTTGCACAGGCAGTAAATGCAGCTTTAACGCTGGTACAGTAGGCCCCACTCCAGATTCAGTATGTGGCGCCAACTCCACTTCATGAGTTTCCCACTACTTGGGAGAGGGTTAGGGAATCGTTTTAGAGGGCACATCCCCCATAGTTCTCGGGCAGTTCTGCGTAGTGATTGCGAGTTAGTGGAAGAAGGATATATAGCGACATCTTCGTATGTACGAGTGCACTGAAGTTCAGAGGCATGTTTTGGCTACCTTTAAGCTGACAAGGGTAGCCTTACAGTGGTTACAGTCCACTACTACTACTACTACTACTACTACTACTACTACTACTACTACTACTACTACTACTACTACTACATAGGAGTAGGATTTAATGTGGATTGGCAATTTCTGGGTGCGATTCGACCACAAGTAC
This sequence comes from Sambucus nigra, assembly GCA_949130495.1. Taxonomy (NCBI): domain Eukaryota; kingdom Viridiplantae; phylum Streptophyta; class Magnoliopsida; order Dipsacales; family Adoxaceae; genus Sambucus; species Sambucus nigra. The sequence goes on along the minus strand of OX422207.1, from coordinate 297,990,256 downwards.
TTTCCTTCTTCCGTCAAGACTGAGATGAGGCAAAAAAATTTAGACTTCACCTAGGAAGGGAAGACAGTTGCGGAATATAAAGAGGAGTTCTCGTGTTTTACTAATATGGTACTGGACGAGGTGCCTACTAAAGATATGGGGATCCAAATGTTCATGGATGGATTGACTTGGACGATACGACAGCATATAATGGGTAACCTTTTTCTACATTCCTACACAGATGTACTGAATACAGCCTTGCTACACTATCAGGACCATCGCTTCCATGATAAAGGAAGAAAGGGAGGTGGAGAGTCCAACCAGCAGGGTTGGATCGGGCGAAGTAGTTCCAATGGGGCACCAGTAGAGCAGAGTTAGTAAAGGCAGGGTTCCCAGTCGGGGGATTCTGCTAAGAGATTTAGATCAGGTGGGTTCAGGCATGGTTAGGGAGGCTTCAGACAGGGCCAGCAGCAGGGACCATAGCAGGGCCATCAGGGCCAAGTTAGAGGTGGTAACGTCTAGCAGGGACGAGGCTATCAGGGATATAGGGGAGGAAATTTCGCCAACAAATGTTATACGTATGGCAAGACTGGCCATAAGAAGCAGTATTGCCCCGATAAGGGCAGGTTCCCCCAGTAGCAGGGTGCTCACTAGGAGCCCATCTTTCCCTCCGCCCTACCAGTAGCATCACCAGTTCCATCTTTGCCCGCAGCACCAATTCAGTGGGGACAGTTACAATATGGACGTGTCTATAACGTCCACCAGGCAACACAGTCCCACAGGCACCGCCCGCAGTTGAGGGTAACTTCTCTATTCATGGTACCATGGGGCGCATTTTATTTGACACTGGGCATCACACTCCTATATAGCCACTAGCTTTTCACGGGCCACGGGGTTATTAGACATGGTCGACAGCATAGTGACTTGTGTAGACTCACCATTGGGTAGTGGGTTGTTGATTTTCTTTATATGCCGAAGTATGAGTATTAAGATTGGGAGTTTCATTTTACCGATAGATATGCTTGTTTTAGATATGCATGAGTATGGCGCCATTAGTGGCATGGATTGACTAGTTGCTTATAAGGCCATGATTGATTGCTTCAATAGGAGTATTGTGTTCGCTATCCCAGGCCAGAAGATGTTCCAAGTGGCGATGCCTCGCCCTGAGGGAGGATCGTCCATCCACCTATTTTACATAGAGGAGGAGACCTCAACGGTAGTAGTGATCCCACTAAATTCGACTCTGATTGTACGCGAGTTTACTGATGTGTTTCAGGAGATATCGAGGTTATCGCCGAGTAGGGAGATTGAGTTTGTGATAGACTTGATACCGGACACCCGCCCTATAGCACGTGCGCCTTACCGTATGGCTTCGGTAGAGATGAGGGAGTTACGGGACCAGATTGAACAGTTATTTGGACATGGTTTTATTCGTAGGAGTACCTCACCTTGGGGTGCTCCAGTTCTATTTTTGAACAAGAGGGATGGATCCTTACGACTTTGTGTTAATTATCGGGAGCTAAATAAAGTCACGATACAAAATAAACATCCATTGCCTCGCATCGATGACTTATTTGACCAGCTAGGGGGAAGTTCCTACTTCTCAAAGATAGATTTGAGATCCGGTTATCATCAGCTACGCATCAGGGAGGAGGATGTGTCGAAGATTTCTTTTCTGACGAGGTATGGGTCGTAAGAGTTTTGAGTTATGCCGTTTGAGTTAACCAACGCCCTAACAGTATTTATGGACTTGATGAATAGAGTCTTCAGAGAGTTCCTAGATCAGTTTGTCATCCTCTTCATAGATGACATTCTGATTTATTCTCGTACCGAGGAGGAGCACACCGAGCACTTACGTAGGGTTCTACAGACCTTATGGGATAATGATTTGTATGCCAAATTGGAGAAATGTGAATTTTGGCAGCATGAGGTACAATTTTTGGGCCACATTGTATCTAAGGTGGTATCGATAGATCTTAGCAAAGTTTCAACGGTGAGGAAGTGGGGACAACCCACGATGCCGACAAAGGTACAGAGTTTTCTGGGTTTAGCCTGTTACTACCAACGGTGGGATTCTCAAAAATTGTGGGTCTGATGACGAATTTGACTCGTAAGGGCGTGTCATTTATTTGGGATGATGCGTGTTAGTTTGCATTAAATAAGTTGAAGGATAAGTTAACTTTAGCACCCATACTAGCATTTCCCAGAGCAGGTGTGGAGTACCTAGTGTATACTGACCCATCCTTACAGGGGCTTGGGGGAGTATTACAGCAGGAGGAACATGCTATAGCTTTTTCTTCCCGAAAGCTTAAGCCTCATGAGAAAAACTACCCCACCCACGACTTAGAGCTGGCAGCAATCATATTTGCTCTCCGAATATGGAGACATTATTTATTGGGGGAGCAGTTTTGTCTATTTACAGACCACAAGTCACTACAATACTTGTTCACGCAGAAGGAGTTAAATATGCGTCAGCACAGGTGGCTTGAGTTTGTAAAAGATTATCAGTTTGAGATATATTATCACCCGGGAAAGGCTAATGTAGTTGCTAATGCATTGAGTCGTAGGCCAGTAGATGAGACGGTCGAGGTGTGGAAGGCGAAATGAAAAGAGTTGTGACATCAAGAGGCGGTTGCCAGGTTATTCATGTCAGTTATGACTATCAGACCACAGATAGTGACGAGGGTGGTTCAGGCCCAGGCATCAGATTCGTTTTGTCAAGAACGAATTAGACAACTCTTAACCGGTGGAGCCGAGTCCTACTCAGTGAGTTCTGAGGGAGGCATGCACTTCAATGGGAGATTTGTTGTTCCAGAAGGAGAGGACTTATGACATGCGGTGATGACACAGTCGCATCAGTCCCAATTTATAGTACATCCTGGTGGGGATAAGATGTACCAGGATATGAGGTGGCAATACTGGTGGAGTGGGATAAAGAGAGACATCGTAAAGTTCATCTCCAAGTGTACTACTTGTTAGTTGGTGATGGTGGACCATCAGAGATGGCCATGTTTACTCCAGCCATTAGATATCCCTACGTGGAAATAGGAGGGTATTTCCATGGATTTTATTATTGGGTTGCCTACTTCGCGGAGGGGGAACGATTCTATATGGGTTATTATGGATCGATTGACAAAAGTAACCCATTTTCTGCCAGTCAAGACAGACTACACAGCAAGATAGTATGCCCAGATATTTATTTCAAAAATAGTGAGATTGCATGGCGTGCCTTTGGATATCGTGTCGGATAGAGATAAGACTTTTGTGTCTCATTTTTGGGAGAGCTTCCAGGAGGATATGGGTACCGAGTTACGGTTGAGTACGACGTATCACCCACAGACCGATGGTCAGACTGAGCGCACTAATAAGATGCTTGAGGACATATTGCGCATGTGTATCCTTGACTTTGGGGGAGGTTGGGAGCAGTACCTTCCACTGGTGGAGTTTGCTTACAAAAACTCCTATTATTTCACAATTGACATGGCCCCGTTCGAGGCGTTATGTGGTAGACCTTATCACTTTCCTTCTTCTTGGCTAGAGGTGAGGGATAACAAACTACTCGGGGCGGATGTAATTCAGGACACATCGAGCAGGATTGAGATGATTCGCAGCTGCATACGAGTAGCCCAGGATCGACACAAAAGCTACACTGATGCTAGGAGGTCCTTCAGGGAGTTCGCTGTGGGGGACCAGGTTTTGTTGATGGTATCTCCTATGAAGGGGCTATTGAGGTTTGGGAAGAAGGGGAAATTGGCTCCGAGATACGTAGGACCATTTCCTATCATCGAGAGGATCGAACTAGTGGCATACAGACTTGGGTTACCGAAGCACTTGCATCGTATTCATGATGTGTTCCACATTTCGTCACTGAGGTGGTATCTTCGGGATGAGTTGGGCCACACCCACATCGTGATAGAGGAGATTGATTTACAACCCGACAGTTCTTATGAGGAGAGACCAGTTGCTTTCCTAGACCATAATGAGAGGAGACTGAGGTCAAAGGTATTTCCACTTGTGCGGGTACTGTGGGAGCACCACAATTTGGAGGAGTCTACTTGGGAGTGAGAAGCAGATATACGGGAGAAGTATCCAGACTTATTCATACCAGGTATGCCTTATTTTCCAAATTTTGGGACGAAATTCCGTTATTAGTGGGGAAGTATGTAATACCCCATATTCTTGAGGATTTAAATAATTATGGGATTAATTATTATTGTTGGATTAATTGAATTAAAATGTGAGATTTAATGGTTAATTAATTCGAATTAAAATATATATTAACTAGCGTACCAGGGTTAATACTTATTGAATGAATATTATTGTGTGTTTGTAATATGGAATTATGCATTTTGATAAATTATCGAGACTGAGAAATACAACAATTGGTAATTTAAGTCAAACGCGCGTGTGAGTCATGTCAACACTAATTAATGGGAATAAAAAGAAAATTTATTTTTATTAACTCGTATGATCATTTTGAGTGTACCATTGAGTTCGAAAGGGTCGAGATAGTCATAATAGTGTACCTAAAGGTTTAGTTTGGGTCCCGAGGCAATCTTAGGCCTGTCCAGCGTCCCGAGAGGACATTTTGGTAAATTTTATTTTTGGGGCTAATTGATGGACGAAAATGAGAGTTCTTTAATATTCCTTACTTAGTTACAGTCAGGGTTTCATCTGTAAAAGAGAAGAGAGAGTCCCAGAGGAAGGAGAAAAAGAGGTTCCTAGGAGTTCCAAGGCCAAACCCAGTCATCTTTCACCGAAAAATATCAACGCGTAGATCGGAGAAAGTATAACACATCTATACAAATTTCAAGCGATGAATCAAACCTTCATAATCAGGTAAGTGTTTGTTACTTGCTTTACTTTAGCAATACTCATGTTCATGTTAGTATAGGAATGAAATACCCATGTATTGTCAATAAAAGTGATGAAAATTGGATATTGGATATACATGTATTGAATATGAGATTAATCTAAGTTGAACCATTTGTGTATATAGATTAGAAATCACGCATAGATGATTTTCTGTGATAAACAAATCTAGAAATTATATGTTCTTGGATGATAATTGAAAGAATCAAAGAACGGATTAACGGACTTTTGTCCTTATCCTCACGTGGTCCCATCGTGGTCCCAAAGACTTTTTTGTCATTTTCCTTAATGGCGTCTGAACCTCCTGACCTTAAACCTCCTGATCATGACCGAAATATGTCCAAAAGCTTTGCTTCTTTAGTATCTCCCTCTTCCTCTTCGTTAGATCTTTCCCCTAAGCTTTCTACTTCCTTCAAAGGTGAACCCTCTATGGAATTCTCCATTGAAGAAATCGCTCAACTGGCTAGTCCATTCAAATATTCTCTTATCGGCCGTTTCAGCTTTGGCAGACCTTCACTAGTATCAATCCGGAAGGATTTTCTCGATTTCTCTCTGAAAGCCTCCTTTTCTATTGGTTTAATAGATGATTAACATATTTTAATAAGATTGTTTTGTGAAGAAGACTTTTTACGGCTTTGGCTACGTGAACAGTTGTATATCTTTAAAGCTCCGTTGAAAGTTATGAAGTGGTCTCCAGAATTCATCCCCGGCTACGACTGTCCTATCTTTCCTATGTGGGTGTCTCTTCCCCACTTACCAGTCCATCTTGTTGCTAAATCTATTTTATTTGTGATTTGATAGAGGATTGGGACCCCCTTGAAGATGGATGAATCTACTTCTTCTATTACTAGACCTAGTCAAGCCCGAGTCTGTGTAGACATTGATGTTTTAAAAACTCTACCTCATCGTATATGGATTGTTAACAGAGCTAAAGGTTTTTGGAAGAAGATCAAATATGAGAATGTTCCCTCCTTTTATGGCTTATGCATGCAGACTAGTCATTCCTCTAATGATTGTGACGATGCTATTGTAGGGTTAAAGGTAACCCTAAACCATCAGTCAATAACTTTCCGACAGGAAACAATCATAAACCAGTAGAGAAGGCTCCGGTAAAGTCAACCAAGGTAGTAACAACTTGGCAAGAAAAAAAGGAATATTCAAAAAGGGGATGTTATTAAAGATATTACTTCGACTAAAGATCCTAAAAACCAGGTCGTTTTAAAAACTGACAACAAACTAAAAGATGCGTGTTAGATGAATTTAAGTAAAGTCCCGAAAAATGCTATATCTTTTGGTGGGACAGTGAATATGACTCCTCATGGTTTGGCTTCCTCATCAGCACAGGAGCTATTTTATTTGCTTCTTCTAATAAAATTCCATCCAATGACGAATCTATCCCCAACACTGACAATAATGGTGATATCAGTATCCACAATTCTTGTAAGGCTCTAATGGAAGTATTTGACACAGAAGAGGGTGAAATTTCTACTCCTTCCAATAAAAATACCTCTTTACAAACTTCCAACCAATCACCTGCTAAGTCGGAACGTGGCATTATTACCAAAAATGCTAATTCAAGTTTGCTACCTCTTTGAAATACTACTAATGACTTAAAACCATCTTCGATCCAGCTTCCTTTTATCTCTGATATGAGGGAATTCTCCAATCAGCTGCAACAAAAATTTAGCTAGCTTAGGAACTCTCCTAAACAGCTAATCTCTAATGAAGTGACGAGCCACCATGTTTATCATAAGGAAGACTATACCACTGGTAAACTGAAGAGAAGGAATAAGAAGCAAAAACAAAATTCAGTTCCAGTGATTAACACTAGGTCTGTTACTAAAAATTCTCAAGCTCAAACCCTTAACAATTCCCTATGATTAGTCTACTTTTTTGGAATATCAGAGGTGTGCGAAATAAAGCTTCCATCAGAAGACTTAAGAAGATAATTCTTAAATATAGTATCTGTATGATTGCTATTCAGGAGCCAAACATTGATGAAGTCAATCTATCCTTCTCTCTCATATAAAATTGGATTTTTTGGGTATGCATCTAATGTGGGAGGTAAAATTTGGATTTTGTGGAATCTTAATTGTCATATGGATATAGTTAGAGACATGGACAAAGCTCTTACCATTTCAGCTACTTTTCCCAATTCTCCCAAACCTTTTCTGATTTCTTGTGTTTATGCCAAATGTAATAGAGAAAATATAAATTGATTTGGTATGAAATCAATACTATATATTCTCTTAGATATGAGTTTTAGGCTATTGGGGGGGACTTTAACATTGTGGATAACCAACAGGAAAAAATGGGAGGCAACATGGTTGACAATCAAGCCATTATTGATTTCAACTCTACTATGATCCAAGTGGGTTTGCAGGAGATATCATATTCAGGCTCTAATTTTACCTGGTGCAACAATAGAGATGGAGAGTCTAGAATTTAGGCTCATCTTGATCGTGTTCTGGGAAATGATGGTTGGTTTAATAATCAGTTTTCCTCAATGGTTGAGCATCTTCATCGTACTAATTCTGATCATGCCCCTCTTGTCCTTAAATTAAATTTTAATTCTAAATTGGTTCCTAAACCATTCTATTTTCAGAATATATGGGTTACTCATCATTCTTTTTTGGAGGTAGTTGATAAAGAATGGAATTGTGAATGTTCAGGAATCCCCATGGCGGTATTTTCGGCTAAATTAAGGAATGTGAAAGATTCCTTAAAATATTGGAACAAAAACGTATTCTCTAATATTTTTTCCAGGGCCCAAAAAGCTAAAGATGAGTTTATTCTGAAGGAAGCCATGTATGATATTAATCCTTCTCCTATTAATCGAGAAGCTTGGCAGCTTGCCAAAGCTCATTTCAATAAGGAGATTAAAATTAAAGAAATTTATTGGAAGCAAAAGGCAAGAGTTAAATGGCTTAAAGATGGGGATCTCAATTCAAAAAAAATTCACTCGGTGGTTAAGAAGAAGCGAAATAATCTATTCATACATCAAATCAAAAATGAAGCGGGTGATATTCTTAATAATTCCAAGGATGTTGAAGAGGAAATCACTTCCTATTTTCAAGCTCTTCTAGGAGAGACTTCAGCTTGTGTGGAGGATGAATCGATTCTAGATCACATTCCAAAGATGATTGATTGTGAAGATAACCTTATGATCTCTAAAGTGCCAAATGATGAAGAAATTAAGAAATCCATTTTCTCAATGGACAAAGAAAGTGTGGCGGGACCGGATGGATTTAATGGTTTTTTTTATCAAACTTATTGGAATATAATTGCTAAAGATCTTGTTTGTGCTATTCAATCATTTTTTCTTGGAAAAGATATTCCAAAAAGTTGGGCTTCCACTAACATAATTCTTATTCCTAAAGTGGACAAACCAAAAACTTGCTGTGATTTGAGACCCATTAGTCTTTGCAATTTTTCTAATAAAATTATTTCAAAGATTTTATCTAACCATATTGGTTCTTTGCTTCCAAAAATTATTTCCCCATCCCAAGAAGATTTTATCAAGGGAAGATCCATCTCAGACAATATCCTTCTTGCTCAAGAATTGATATCTCAACTTAATAAAAAATCAAGAGGATCAAAGGTGGGGGTTAAAGTGGACATGGAAAAAGATTATGATAGAATTTCTTGTCTATTTCTTACAAAAGTTCTTCGAGCTTTTGGATTTTCAAAATGTTTGATTGATATGATTTGGAGAATCATCTCCAACTACTGGTATTCAATTATCCTCAATGTAAAATCATGCGGTTTCTTCAAGTTTGGTCGAGGAGTACGCCAAGGTGATCCGCTTTCTCTAACATTGTTTGTTATCGCAGTTGAAGTCCTTAATTGGGGTGTCCATAATCTTATGATTCGTGGAACTATTGATCATTTTCAATTCCCTCGGGCTGTCCGGTAATATCCTCACTTTCATTTGTTGATGACATTATATTCTTCCTTAATGGAAACATCAAATCCTTCCGAGTTTTCATGGATTTTCTGTCAACATTTGAATATCAGTCTGGGCAAAAGATTAACAGTTATAAAAACAATATTATTTTTTCTCTCCACTACTCGTCACGCCAATGACAGCTGCTCATCACCAGTTCCGATTTCAAGCAGTTATCCCTTCCGATAGTTTATCTGGGAGTTCCTCTTTTTGTCGGCCGAAAAAAGGATAGATTATTCAACGTTATTATCTCTAAGGCAGTGAATAGGATAAAACGTTAGAACTGCTCATTTATTAATTATGCAGTACGCTTAACCCTCATACAATCTGTCTTACACACGTTGGGTCTTCATGTGTTTTCCATTATTCACCCTATGAAATCCTTTTTTAAGGACTTTCAGAAAATATGTTCAAATTTTTTTGGGGGTCAGATGGATGAAATTCGAAAGCATCAATGGGTATCTTAGGATGTGATAACTCGTCTTAAATCAGAAGGTAGTCTCAGGCTTAGAGATGTCAATGATATTTGTAAAGCATATTCTTGTAAAAATTTATCCCAATTTTATAAAAAAAATACTCTTTGGGCCAATTTTATGCATCACAAATATAAAAAACTTGCTCATGTTAATTACAGGGGGTTCCTTCATTTGCGAGTGTTATGTGGAAGAGAATGCAAGTTGTTGAGGTTTTTTTTGATGAAGATGTTATCTCTTGCCCTCAATATTGGAGTGACACAAAATTTTCTCTTAAAAAGGCTTGGGAGTTCATTCGGAAGAAACATTGCTCACAATTCTCATTCTCCATGATATGGGATTTGAGGATAATGCCTAAAGTTTCCATTTTATTATGGAGAATTCTTCATAAAGCTCTCCCCCTGGACCCAAAACTCAAGACCATTTTTATTCCTATGGTTTCTAAATGTCGTTGTTGTATCAGCTCCCAAGAAAAAGTTGATGAGCATTTATTTCATTCCAGTGAAGTGGCTAGGGAAGTGTGGGTTAATTTTGAAAATCTGATGGGATTCAAGACTCAAAATTATTCATTCAGATCGAAAATCATTTCTTGGTGGATTAATTATTGGGGAAATAATATTAGATCAATTCTTGGTAAGATTTTTCCTCTTTATATTTGTAGGCAGATCTGGTGTTTCAGGAACAAAGCAAACTTTGAGGGTACTCCTATGAAATCCAAGTCTATTATTCAGGCCATTCACTATGATTTTATTATAGTATTTAAGGCTAGGCCTTATAAAGGTCATTTTTCTAGATTCTTTAGCTCCTTTATTAATGACTTTGATATTTCGATCTCTAGATTGTAAGCCACCGAAGAAAGGATCTTTTTCTCCTGCATTTCAATAAAGTCCTCTTTATATTAAAAAAAAGAAAAAAAAATTATATTGATGATTTGGTAATGAATTAATGATGTTATATTAGTGGAAATCATACATACATGTTAGAAAATTGATTTAGAATGATTGATCGGTGATTGGGAATGATTCGTAGAGGTTATAGATGTTGAATTGACGGAGAAAAATGTTTCTGGGTAAATCTGTGTCGAAAAGGGTAGCGGTCCGGACCGTTTTTCATAAAAAGGTCCGGATCGTTTGATTTAAAAGGTCCGGATCGTTTATTTTAAAAAAGGGTCCGGATCGTTTTCTTAGTGGGTCTGAACCGCCCTGCTATATTTTCCAGAATTTAATTGTGGACCCTTAGGACGTCTTTCGTGACTTGAAATACGGGAACTCTAATAAAGTACACTGAGATTAGAAGGGGTGTTATATTAAGGAAAGTGTGGCATAAGACTTGGAAATTTCTGAGATGTATTTATCTTAAAAAATTTCGAGGGAGAATACTTGAAATAATTATATTCAAAATAGTAATAAGAGATTTTCAATATGTGGAAACTATACGTTTGGATTGGGAGAATACCTATTAATATGTAATAGGATGTGTGTATAACTATTATATTATATTATGGTTAAGTGCACTAATGGGTGATAACCCGGGGGTGCATGAATATTATTGGTGAGTGCACTAATGGGTGGTAACCCGGGGTTCCAGGAATATTATTGTTAAGCGCGCTAATCGGTGATAACCCAGGGGTGCAAGAATACTATTAATGAGTGAGCTAATGGGTGCTAAACTGGGAGTGCAAGATTCATATGGATAGGTTTGCTAATGGGTCTTAGCCCGGGGGTTCATAATTAGTATATATATGTATAGGGATGCAGTGACTATATATATATATATACAGGAACTTGTGAATTATTCTACTGTGTGTAATTTGTAAATTGGAAAGTGGTTATATAAAATAGATCTTAATGTATAACGGATTTATTACGAATTGAGAAAACATGTTAATTAGCTATTTCGGTATAGACTAATTAGTAGCGTATTGTATGGGCGATACGGGAATACTAAAAGTGAGTATAGTTAGTATCATAATGACTTTGAGCTAGTTAGGCTGGGTTGAATAGCTAGATGGGAATAGATGTACGTTAGGCGTGCCCAGCAGATGAGAGGTGAGAATCTCATGTTAGAGTTCGATATCTAAAATGCGCGTAATACTTGATTTAATGCAGTTTTAAATACTTGCTAAATCATTTTTAAAACATCGGGCTCTGACCCGTCTCTTGCATCTCTTCTCTCTTTTGCTTTATATGTACTATATCAGGTGCTTAGCCACAGGGATACCAGATTTAGAGGCTTGGAGTATTTGACGTGCTGTAGCTCTTGTGGAAGCTGTAGGTCCTTGCATTAGACTCCCTTACCATTTCATTCAGTTCTATCTAGACTTTTATTGAGGGCATGTGTCACCCATTCGTAGTTATTTTTATCAGAGATTGGATTCAGTTTACTTCCAATTATTTGAGTTGGATTGGTTTTTATTATGGTTCTTTGGTTTGAGGTTTTGAACTGGAATGTTTTATCCAGTTTTATTAATTTTAATAATTAATTCAGACTCAGTATTTATTATATTCATGTGTATGGTGAATGGTTTATATTTTAATTATATTCAGAATAGTAATAAGAGATTTTCAATATGTGGAAAATATACGTTTGGGTTGGGAGAATACCTGTTAATATGTAATAGGATGTGTGTATACCTATTATATGATATTATGGTTAAGTGTACTAATGGGTGATAACCCGGGGCTGCAGGAATATTATTGGTGAGTGCACTAATGGGTGATAGCCCGGGGGTGCATGAATATTATTGTTAAGTGCGCTAATGGGTGACGACCCAGGGGTGCAAGAATACTATTAATGAGTGCGCTAATGGGTGCTAACCCAGAAGTGCAGGATAAATATGGTTAGGCGCGATAAGTGCTCTTACCGTGAGGGTGCGTAATTAGTATATATATGTATAGGGATGCTGTGACTATATATATATATATATATATATATATATATATATATATATATATATATATATACAGGAACTTGTGAATTATTCTACTGTGTGTAATTTATAAATTGGAAAGTAGTTATATAAAATAAATCTTAATGTATAACGGATTTATTACGAATTGAGAAAACATGTCAATTAGTTATTTCGGTATAGAAGAATTTAATAGCGTATTGTATGGGCGATACAGGAATAATAATAGTGAGTATAATTAGTATCATAATGACTTTGAGCTAGTTAGGCTGGCTTGCATAGCTAGATGGGATTAGATGTAGGTTAGACGTGCACAATAGATGAGAGGTGAGAATCTCATGTGAGAGTTCGATATCTAAAATGAGCGTAATACTTTCTTTAATGCAGTTTTAAATACTTTCTAAATCATTTTTAAAACATCGGGCTCTGACCCGTCTCTTGCATATCTTCTCTATTTTGCTATATAGGTATTATATCAGGTGCTCAGCCATAGGGACACCAGATTTAGAGACTTGGAGTCTTTGGCGTGCTGCAGATATTGTGGAAATTGTAGGTCCTTGCATTATATGCCCTTATCATTTCATTCAGTTTTATCCAGACTTTTATTTAGGGCATGTGTCACCCATTCATAGTTATTTTTATTAGAGATTGAATTCAATTTACTTCCAGTTATTTGAGTTGGATTGGTTTTTATTATGGTTCTTTGGTTTGAGATTTTGAACTGGAATGTTTTATCTAGTCTTATATCTTTTAATAATTGATTCAGACTCAGTATTTATTATATTCATGTGTATGGTGAATGGTTTATATTTTATTACTTGTATTGGAAAATGAAAATATTTTGTTATATTAAAAAGGAAATAATTTTTTACACCAGCTTAAATCTTTTATTAGGTGGTTTTATTTATTAATTATTTTTCAACAGTGATGCTAAGAATGAACCAACCGAACATTCTATTCTTAATTTAATAAAGGACTGATCACCCGGTATTTAATTGGGCAAGGTGACACAACTTACTTAGCAAACTTTTCAGCTATTGATGTTGCTCAGCTTTGGGATTCTAAATTCAGTATTTGAGTTTAGATTTCATAATATATAGAATCATCACTCTGCAAATAGTTCAAATAAACAAAATACTAACAAAAATTACCAACTATAATAGCAACAAAACACAATTTATATCCGTACAAATAATTTAAAACAATATAAATTTTTCACTTTAACAGTTTAATATGAATTCCTACAAACGATCAACTTTCTTACTACAAATTGTTCAAAATAAATTACTCTAGATCATTTAAGGAAAAGACAGACCAAGGGCCAAACCATCCAGGATTAATCGACGTCCTTAATAGTGACCCTGTGACTTTCTCAATATAACGGATGATTCTCTTATCCAGAATCTACACTACTAACATAAACCTTATGTTTTAATTTCAACAATCGATGGCCATGCACCACTATTATAGTATATTCCAACGCAACAACCTGTTCACTTGCAATCTTCCATTTAATTGAAAAATCTAATAAACTGACATGTGGATCATGTGGAGGCTTGGTTGAATTTTAAAAGTTTTGCTTAGTTAAATCATGAAATTTTAAAGGATATAACAGAGGGACATGCATGTAATCATGAGGACTTGAATATGGGATATGCATGTAATCATGAGGACTTGGATGTGGGATAGGCATGTTATCATAAGGACTAGGATGTGGTGAATCATTAGGACCACGCTCAAAATGTTATGCTGAAAATTGGTTGGCTGGATCTTGCTGTGAGAAATTATGGTTTGGGACCATTGAATATTTTGGGCATTTGGTAGTTTGATTCCATTCGATTCAAAAGCTCTTAAAAGGATAGTAATGGATGATTTGAGGAAATCCATAACCTCGTCGTGTTTTCCTTCTCATGTCTTTGCTCCATTCAACTATGAGATTATGAGAGAGATGGATTTAAGTTTACTTTGGATACAAGGATAACACCATGACTAGTGTCTTTACCTTTAAAGGAAGTCAATGTATCAGTATCCAAACTGGTTTGGCTTGAATAACCTTGGCTACTTCTCAGCTCACTCAATTTTTGCCGCAAAATTATTGAAGAATAGATTAAAATAATTGAACGACAAAACTTGAAATAAATTCATTATTACAAGTGAGGTTATGAAACTCACCATATCATCGACCACCTTTGGGTGAAACTCCCTAGTTTTTGCTTATGAATTTTGACATACACTTCTTAACGATCAATAAGTCGTTTATGTTTAGGCACCTACAAATTAATTTTGCTTTAACAATTTGTGCAAGACATATTATATATACACATATTAAAATAATAAAGAGTGGGCACCATCTCTTCATTTTTCTCTGCATATAACATTTGACTAAGGCAATGGACGTCACTTTTTTTAGCCTTATTCATCTGGTCTTGGTGCCTTTCTTTTAATTTGGCCTGAGATTATTCATGCAAGACAAATTCATTCCACTCATGTGGGTATTTGCTCATTTTTTGGTACTGTATCCTTAAAGGCCATTATACCATCGTCGTCTAATCCTTTAAAATAAGTCGAGCAGAAGTTAAACGTCTTCAACTAAAGACCAACGGGTTTCATGACCTCTGTCTTTTGATTGTTCAACAGACTAAGCTCTGTCATGAGCGATTCCATAATTCACCTTTTTTCACCTGGTTAAGTATGACCCAACTGTCATATTGTAAGACAATTCGTGATTTTAATAAGGCCAAGGCTCGAGATTTATAAGAATTCTTTCCGCTTATAGGCAAACCACTTAGATTAAGGGAAACCTCAACACGAGAATCATTAGCATATTGTTCATCCTGACTTAAACTTGATAGGATGGACGATGGAATTTGACTCCCAGATGCCATTTTCTAATTATATATATAAATATCTGTAAGGAAAAAAAATTCAATTGAGTCCATTGTATAGTTTTGACTTATTCTCGGAAAAAAACAGGTTTAAGTCATAGGTCGTATTTTTTATTGTCACGATCCCACACGGACTATGATGTGCTGAAGATTAATTGAAGACGTTGCAAAAAATCTTAAAGAAATATTTATACCGAAGATTAATTGGTGCAAGTTTATTCATCTTCAAGTTCAATTCAATTTCGAGATCACTCGGGTTTGAATGATACTCGTAATTAATTTTTATAAGGATAAGGATGCTATTTTATTATATAAATGTTTTTAAAATATTTTATAAGTTCTTGAAACAGTTTACACTTCGTTGAAATCTGATAAGCCAAATTAGAGATTGAGTTTATTTAGGAGTTTAATTCGCCACGTGTCGTTCAAACGAAGGGACCAGTGGTTCACGTGAGATACACATCTCGTTCAAGCGACAAGACAGTTTCGCTCGAACGATACACCGCCTCAAGGATTTTATTTAAGGCGCATTTTCTATCATATTTTGTAAGCGTGCATTCTGCGAAAATCAGTATATGTTCGAAACTTTTCTGCCCAAAAGTTTTCTAAGGTTTTCCAAAGTTAATGCATACTTAGAGTTTTAAAGATATGAGTATTCATTAATATATACTATAGTGATCTTTGTGGAACCCATAAGAGTTGTTCTACACTTGAACGTCGCTGGTTTTTCGATGAAGATTCGATACAGTTTCAACGTCGTAGACGTTATAAGCCATATCGGTGGACACCGAGACATACGTGGATGCATGTGTTGTGGTCGTGTATCATGAAAGAAGGTTACTTTCTATGTGGGCACTGTGAGAGGAGTGGTTGAAGATCAGAGGAGCGTCAAGTCTCGTGGGTGGATCAAATCATTGAGTATGACTACCGTTTGTACCTTTGTAAGACATATCCATAGTGATTGTCTGGCTTGGGCCATCCGAGGTTTTTACCGTTGTGGTTTTCCTCATACATCCGGCGTTGTGCGTATTGTTTACTTTATTTTACTTGCTTTAATCACTAGATTGGTGTTTAGGATTAATCAAGATAAATTTTGGTTAAGTTAAAATTGGTCACAACTTGGTGCGTACTAAAAATTTAAAAAGGGTTTTCATCAAAATAGAAATTGTTTTGTCATCCTTAAAACACTTTCCGCATAAGAAATTAAAAGGTACCATCAAATTGGTATCAAAGCTAAAAATATATTTTTATTGATTTTGATCCCTTGTGTTTTTCGGAATGAATTTTGGAGGTTTTGAAAGTTTTCGTGCTCCTATTTTTAATGGCATAAATTATGCTTATTGGAAAATGTGAATGAGAAGTGCTTTAAAATCTATTGATGAGCGTGTTTGGTTAGCAGTTGAAAAGGGTTGGACACCACCAGTCACACGAGAGGGTGAGGTCACTAGTTTGAAAACCGTTAAGTCATGGGCTGATGCTGAACATAGGCTTGCACTGTACGACTCTAAAGGTCTGCACGTAATTTCCTCACATGTCACATCTGAAGAGTATAATAGAATCATGACTTGTGAAACTTCAAAAGAGGCTTGGGATATATTTTCACTTACTCACGAGGGCACTAGCACAATTATGACATCTAAGTTACAAAACATAACTACACAGTTTAAGACGATTAAGATGTTAGATAGTGAGTCATTTGATGAGTTTTATGCTAGATTGTCTCATATTATCAACTAGTCGTTTAACTTAGGAGAGAGGGTTCCTGATAATCACATGATAGAGAAAATTTTAAGATCTTTTCCAAGTAGGTTTGATGCAAAAGTGACTGTTTTAAACTCATTAGGAATGCTCGATTCGATGAAACTTGAAAAGATTGCAGGTTAGTTACAAACTTATGAACTCGATATGTTTACCTCCAAGCAAGTGCCAAAGAAATAAAAGGGCGTTGCTTTGAAAGCCCAGAAGGAGGAAACTAAAGTTTTGGATGATGATTTCGATTTCGATTTTGAGGATGTCTCCTTGTTGGCTAAAAAAGTTCAAAAAATTTCGTAAGTTTCAAAAGCAATCGAAAGATGCCAAAAGGTTTGAGAAATTAAAGAACAACAAGGTCGAGTCGACACCTAAAGATAAAAGTGAGAAACTTAATAGGGTTGAGTTGGATAGGTGTTTTGGGTGTGAGGGGTATGGTCACAAAGTTGTCGAGTGTCCCACTATACTTAAGAAAGAGGGCAAGAAATCAATAACTTATAATGACATATTAAGTGATAGTGATACGAAAGAGGGAGACAGTTCCCCCAATGAGAGAAAGTTTATTACTTTCTTGGCATGTCATGTGAGCGACGATGTGAAATCTTCCCACGATGATTCTCATGTGCATGACACTTCCGAGGCCATTTAATCCCAAGTGAGTTAGGGAGAAGTTAGTGAGGATGAGGAGGTAGATGTGAAAGAGTTACAAGTTGCATTTAATGAGTTGTATGCCAACGTGGTGAAAGTGAAAAAGGCTAACTCTAAATTCCAAGCTAGGTTGAATGAGCGTGCCATAGAAAATAACGATGCTTTGATTGATGATCTTAGGTCATGAGAGAAGATGTTTAGGAAGAAGTTAGAATATGTGGAGAAAGAGGGAGATAGTTTTTGTGGTTTGATGGAGACTTTGAAAAAGGATATGCTAGAGTTTGAGGAGTCTAGGTGTGTGCTTGAGTCTAGGATTTGTGAGTTGGAGGAGAAGTTGAAAGACTCGAGTAAGGTTAAGTTTGACTTGGAATCTAGATCGAAGAAGTTGGATAGGATGTTAGGCACCATCCAAGTCAAAAGTGATAGGTTACTGGCTACGATGATAGAGTTGTTCCCATTCCCAAAGCTAATACCGACCGTGTGAGAGAGCCCACTAGGAACGTGAGTAGAGGTCGATATTTTGGTAATCATTCCCGCCATCTTTACACTTGCACATATTGCGGTAGGAAAGTTCACCTTAGAAAGTTTTGCTATGACCTTAGGAATTCTCCTAGGAAATATAGGAATAAAGTCGTGTCAGTTCCCAAAACCCCCACCCATCATGTTACACCTACTTGGGTTAGGAAATCGAACTTAATGGATTTAGGACTAAAGCTTCATGGTTCTCATTTGGTTGCACTTCATTCTTCCCATGCTAAATCTAAGGGATGATTGTGTTACCATGTTTGTCATACGCTAGTCTTTGCATCATGATTTATATCTTGCTAATATTATGACTTGTGTATCATTTTGTATTATATTTTTCAATTATTGAGTCTTATTTGAAAAATACAAAAAGATTTTTGGTTTATTATATTTTTATGAATATACAAAAAGATTTTGCTTTTATTTGAGTCAAAATATGTTAAAAAATCAAAAAGATTTTCGATTTGTTTTTGTTTTTGAGTTTACATGTTTGATGTGGCATTTTCGTTTGCTTGGACCCCTTCCTTTCATTATCCATGTGGCTAGGACATTTGGTCATAATTATTGATACTTAGAATGATCTTAACCATTGTACTATGGGGTTATTTCGAAGTTGATATGCATTTTGATTCGACTTTGTATATATGCCATCTTTGCACACATGCATGAGTTTATATGAATGTTTGACATCTCTTGCATATTTGAGTTTGGTGAGACGTTTTTATATCAATTTTTTCATCTCTGCCTAAGTAGACATAAGGAGGAGGTGTGCATGTAAGAACCATTTACCATGAGGATTCTAATTGAAAAAATGATGAGTGTTCACGGGAAAGGGCCGTGATAGTGTAAAATTTACTCATCGTGAAAGTCACTGTTTAAAAGAGCCCAAAAAAAATTTAAAGGCAAAAAAACGAATCAGATGCCAAAATATGGGCCATTTATTTTATGTTCATTCAATGGAAAATATGATATATTTGAGGGAGTTTGGATGGATAAACTAAAAGAATTTTCACCATGAAACCCAACATTAAAAAATTGTATCACGACGCTATTGTTTGTAGAATCGTCAAAATTTTGGATTTGTGTGCACGTTTGATTGTTTAGTTCATTAAGATCGCACTTTAAATGTCACATATGACTGAAATAAAGTTTAATGATTTATTTCTATCAATTAGAGCTTCTTTCTCGTTTCGATTTGTTGGAATTGTGACTCATTTATTGTAGTTCACGCCCATACATTTCATGTTCACGTTTGATCACATCGATACTATGTTAGTATGTAACTCAAATTTGGTTGTTTTTGAGTTTTCTTAGTTTAGATACTGTTTTGGTACTCTTTTGCAGTTTTGAGTCTCTTCCAGTTAGATTTTTTATGAAAATTTTTCATTGGGCAACACTTTTAACCTTCTGGACTGGAACTAGGAGTTTTGGTTTCTCGTTCGAGCGATATCTTCTTATCGCGCGAAGCTATCGTTCTAACGATAGTGTTTTATAGTTAGAGGGACTTCTCATTTTCGTTCGAGCGACATGTCTTGGTTTTTTGGTTTATTCTGTTTCAGTACCCTGGTTATTTGGTTATATATTTTGGTACTGCTGGTTGCTACTGGGATTCAGTTATGCAGTTCACATTAATATATTACATATTTTGCTACATTATGATCGCTTAGTCACACATGCATAGATTGATTATTTCATATTAAATGATTATTGTTTGCTAGCTACGAATTTGATATTCTTGATCTTTAATAGTTGGTTGTTTCTGTATATCTAGCATGAGATAATTTGCCACTGCTAGATTTGTTTATCGTTTCACTGGGTTGTATATTCGAGACAAAAATGAGGAGATTTATATGACCTAGGGGAGATTTGTTGAGCACTGTGTCTATTTGTTGCACTCATTTGTATCTACATTGGTATCTTAGTTATGTGCATATTTGATATCCAAATTTAAAAGTTATTTTTTTTCAAATTGGTATCAAAATATTTTTCTCACATATTTCATTATGATTTATATCATTTGTTTCTCCATACTTCACTGGGTATTTGTATGTTTCATGTGTGTAGGTATGCATAAGAGATTCGAGATTTCAAGACTACATCACATTCAGATATTCTGAGATAGTTTCATGCTTGCCAGTCCATTGCTTACTAGTCTTATCCTGTAAGTTTTATTTTGGGTTTATGGGATGGGATTTAGTCATCATACGGCATAATGACTCGACTTAGGCTTTTCACTGTTGGTTTTGTCCCGGAATACTCAAAGTCAGAGATTTGTAAGGACAAAATTTTCAATTGAGTCAATTGTATACTTTTGACTTATTCTCGGAACAAAACACGTTCGAGTCATAGGTCGTATTTTTTATTGTCACAATCCCACACAGACTATGACGTGTTGAAGATTAATTGAAGGCGTTCCGATAAAACTTCAAGAAATATTTATGCCGAAGTTTAATTGGTGCAAGTTTATTCGTCTTCAAGTTCAATTGAATTTTGAGATCACTCAGGTATGAATGTGTAATTTTAATGAGACTCGAAATTAATTTTTATAAGGATAAGGATGCTATTTTATTATATAAATGTTTTTAAAATATTTTGTGAGTGTTTGAAATAGTTTGCACTTCATTTAAATATGATAAGACGAATTAGGTATTGAGTTTGTTTAGGAGTCTAATTCACCACGTGTCGTTCAAACAACTGGACCAGTCGTTCAGGCGAGATACACATCTCATCAGTTTTGCTTGAACGACACACCGCCTCAAGGATTTTATTTAAGGCGTGTTTTCCATCAGATTTCGTAAGTGTGCATTCTGCGAAAATTAATATTCGTCTAGATCATTTCTGCACATAAGTTTTCTAAGGTTTTCCAAAGTTAATGCATCCTTAGAGTTTCAAATATCCGAGTATTCATTAAAATATTCTATAGTGATCTTTGTGGCACCATGAAGAGTTTTTCTACACTTGAACATTGTTGGTTTTGCGATAAATATTCAGTAGAGTCCGGTTTCAACATCTTAGATGTTACAAGCCATATCGGTGGGCACCTATACATACGTGGACGCGTGTGTTGTGGGTAAGCATCGTGGAAGAAGGTTACTTTCTATGTGGGCACTGTGAGAGGAGTGGTTGAAGATCAGAAACGTGTCAAGTCTCGTGAGTGGATCGAGTCGTTGAGTAAGACTACCATATGTACCTTTGTAAGACCATATTCATAGTGATTGTTGAAGTACACTATATCTTTGACTCACTTGAGTCTATATTATATAGGTGCTCAACTAGTTTGGAAATAGTGACAAAATTGAGTTATATCCTAGTTTGAGCAAAAATCTTTCAGACTCTTCATTTTGAATTTCTCAAATTACTCTTAAAGTAAGAACACCAACACCTCACCTAGGATTGCATTCATGTGTTGCATTATTCATAATATGGGTGTGTGAGAGTTAAATCCCATTAAAATAATTTTTCCATAATTTTGGGTATATTCTAAATAATTTCTAAGATTTTTTAAAACGATTTTTAGAAATTTAAAATTAGTTTTTACAAATGTTGTGGGTTGTTTTGTAATTGGTAAAAGCTATTAAAACTTGACTTGGGTAGAAACTAAAAGCGCTAACTAATATTGGGGGTAAAAGTTATATTTTCGTAAGACCAAAAACACGCGTTTTATAAGTCACATCAGCCTTACACGTGTTGGACTTATAACGGTTGGATTTTCGTTTCTTTACACTCACATTCCTGAGAGTCATTGAGAACCCTTGGATCGTTTTAATCTATGGCCTGCATGCGTTCTTACCTGATCCTGTGTTAACACTTAAACCAATCAGAATTTTTATAATCACGGTGCGTTTGCAGCCATTAGATTTCCTTCGATCAAATCATGATCGTTCATTTGGCTGAGACGTTCCAGATCATTTTCTTCCTTGTATAAAAGGAGGCTTCGTCCTTTCAAATATAACTTTTGGTTTACCTAATTTTTAAGAGAAAAAAGAGAGGAGAGAGAGAGAGAGAGAGAGAGAGAGAGAGAGAGAGAGAGAGAAAGAGAGAAAAGAGAGAAAATACAAACCCTAACCTAACTTCGTCCAAATCTCACCTGAAAATAGTTCTGAAAGTTGAGTTAGTTCTAGATTTGAGAAGATCCATCCCGTCATGTTCTTAATCTCTTGTCCAACCAGTCACGTTTCCCAAATCTTATTTTCTTTCATAGAAATCTGAGATTTGTGACTCTGTGATATACTACATGTTTATATTACTACTTTTGATTTCTTCTTTCAAGAAATCTCAATTTTGTTGGTTGTTTTAAAACTGTTATGTTGCTTTCAAACCCTAAACCAACAAAACCATTTCCTATTTCAGTTTTTCAGAGTACTCAAACTTTGATCTAGTTAAGACCTTGATTGGGGATTTACACATTTAATTATTTCACATTTTATGAAATATTTCTATATATTTTTGAATAACGAAAGTGTTTAGGATCTTGGCTCTTTTGTATAGTAAGATTCCCTCTTGATGTGTGGATAAATTGAAAGTTCCTAAGTCTTAAGTTTCGATCAAACTGATTTTAGAAATCTTCATTGCATTTTAGAATTTGTTTCTAATTTGACAATCATTTGGTCTATAATAAGTGTGTGTGGGTTGCATGCATGTGATTTAGAGAACATCACCACTTACACTTTCACACTACAACACTAAATAGTGTTGATAGACAGATTTTAAACATTTATGTCAACGTAAAGCTAAAAGGAGTGGAGTTACAAAGCTGAGAGAACATCAACAACATAGAGCCTTGGGAGAAGTCAGAAAATCCCAAATGAGTTGGTATAATTTCTGAACTTAGATTAGGCTTGATTTTGTGTCTTGATTGTTATATAGTTTGTAACATGTTACTCTATTTTAGTGGATTTTTACTTTTGAGGTGTAGAGACCTCCGTGGATGTTTCCCCAATTGAGTGGGATTTTACCACGTTAAAATTGTACTTGTATACTTCCTCTTCCTCTCATCCCTTTCTTGAGGCTGTGTTGATTTGATTTCTTTATAAGTTTTTTTTTTCAAAACTGGTAAACCTATACCTTAAATAACTCGTTCATATTGTTTTACACATCTTGTGTTAAGAAATTTGTTTTAAGATAAGAGTTTCTTCAACAAATTGTTTGGAGCCATTTAGATAGTTTAATATGGAATTAAACGACTTAAGTGGTACTTTTTTCAATTAGTATCAAAGCTTTGGTTTTTCAAAATTCTTTAGATCTTGAGTTTCTGAAATTATTTTCTCAAAACAAATTATGGACGAGAAATTTGAGAGACTAGGTAACATGCTGAGGCCCCCTCTCTTTGATGGAACCAATTTTTCTTACTGGAAGGTAAGGATGGTTGCTTCGTCCAAGGGACATTGGGAGATGATGTATGGGATGCTATTGAAAATGGTTATACTTTTCCTACTAAACTAGTCGCTGAACGAATTACTGTGAGGATTAGAAAGTTACTAAGTGAATTCACTAAAGAAGAGAAACATATTTCCCTTAATAATAACAAAGGCAAAAATGTCATATTCATGTCTATTAATGAAACAAATTTAAGAGGATATCATTATGTTCTACCTCTAAGGAATCATGGGACACCCTCATGACTGCACATGAGGGTGACACTAGAGTTAAATCTTCTAAAACACAAATGTTAATCCAGCAGTACAACTCCTTAATCGTGATTGAGTCTGAGTAATTTGATGACTTCTATATTAGATTGATAGACATTGTGACCAAATTTCATGCCAATGGGATTGTATATAATTAAAAGGAAATTGTCTTTAAAATACTAAGATCACTTCCACAGAAATTTGATAATAAGAGATATGAAATTGAGGAGATGGATGATTAAAATCTGACACTGAACTCCTCAGTAGCAAATTGAGAACTATGGAAATGGAATTAGAATTTAAGAAACAATTAACCTAATCCCAAAAGAGACAGTCTGCTTCCAATCTTTTTTTTCCATCTAAGTTAACCACACATGAACTTAGTATACCTGACATTGACTTATACTTTGATGAGGACTGTAATTTAGATAGTCTTAACCACGAAGTTAGACATTGGCTAGTGACTATAGAGTTAACTTAGACAAAATTCATAAACATAATAGGGATCATCTATGCAAGACTTGGAATGACTCAAGTGAATCTGAAAATGATGAACCTGAGTCATAGAACACCTTTAAGACTTGTATATCATTCTTTGCTAAGATAATCTACACTGATGATGAGGAATCTGATCATGCTATTTTAACTGATGTTATGCCTACTGGTTTATCTCCCTTATTGCTTGAGAATGCTGAGAATGCCTCAAATGTTGTGTGTGTGTGAGTCAAAGGGAATGCTCTATTATTGATGTCAATGCGTGTGTGAGTCATAAAAATGAACCGCTAGGGGACACTATACATTGCACACTTAGTGACTCTGACAACGATGAACTTCCTGACATTCACACATTGTACACAAAAACTCTCAAGAAAAGCACTAGACTTGAAAAGATTGTCAAAGATCTTACCCAGAAGATAGAAACTCTAAATAACATGATCAAACAGAATGCTGAAGAGTATACTACTCAATGTCTAACTCATGAGAATGAAACAAAAAGTTTTGAGCAAAATCTAAAATAATTGTCTGACTCAAATGAAATTCTGGAAAATATATACAAAGGAACGTTGTTAGAATTGGAACAAACAAAAGAAAAGACATCAACAGTCCTAAAAAATTACAAAATTTGAAAATAATTATAACTGTTTTGAAGACTGTGTTGCTGAAAGTAAGACCAATTCTGATGACAGAACTAGAATAGGATTTTTTCCCAACTCTAAGACCCAAACTGTAACTTTGAAATAATAAAGTTTGTGTCTGGTGGCAAAAGACCTATTGAAACTTATCCAGACTTTCAAAGTTTGAAAAATAAGTTTGATATAAAACAACAGAAGTTAGACATTTTTGAATCAAGTAACTCTAAGCATAATGTTGAACATAAGGTTAAATACGTCTGCCCCCTATTCGACAAGTTGATTCGTCATTTCATCCTGTGCCACCTAGGAACAAGACTAGATCTCAAAACCTAGACAAGCCTTCGAATAACTATTTTCCTAAGGTTATGAGTTATACGTGCCATCTTTACTACTCCTATTGTGATGTCTATGGACATTCCCTTGATGGTTGTTATTCCAAACGTATATGTAATCCAATCTATAACTCTCCTGTTTACCATAACTTCAACTATTCTAGAAGAAGCCAAAACAACTATATCCTTCCTAGACAACCAGATAATAATTCTAACTATCGAAATAAAAAGGGAAGGACTAATAATAAAAGACCATCAACATGAAGGAATCCTAGATTCTTTTCTAAACCAATTGCTCAAATTTTCTATAATACTAATAAATCTGCGCAAAAATTTTCGAGAAAAAAAGCTGAATCTCGCAAGTTTTATCAAATACGAGCTAATAAGCGCAAGTTGAAAACTAGG
The DNA here is from genome assembly GCA_949130495.1 of Sambucus nigra. Taxonomy (NCBI): domain Eukaryota; kingdom Viridiplantae; phylum Streptophyta; class Magnoliopsida; order Dipsacales; family Adoxaceae; genus Sambucus; species Sambucus nigra. The sequence goes on along the minus strand of OX422207.1, from coordinate 297,964,774 downwards.
GCAATTTGGGTTAGAAAAGATGATTTATTACCCTGGTTGAAATGCAATATTGTGATCAGTGTTTTTAAAGATGAACACACAACATCTTAATGGTATTTAGACTCTGGATGTTCCAAATATATGACCGGAGATGATTCCAAACTTTCAAATAAAACTAACTTCTTAGAAGGAAAAGTCTTGTTTGGAGATGGTGTATCATCCCAGATCAGTGGTAAAGGAACACTCAATGAAGAAGGATTACCCAGTCTTGAAGATGTCCTCTTAGTAAAAGGTCTCAAAGCCAATTTACTAAGTATATCACAGTTTTGTGACTCCAACCATAATGTCACCTTTTTAAACAACAATTGAAAAATTTTAATTGAAAAAGGTGATCACATTATTACAGAACTCCGTACTCTAGATAACTGTTACACACTCAATTCAAATACATAGGTCTGTAACATTGCCAGAACGGATGGCAATGAGATATGGCATAATATGTTGGGTCACATTAATTATGATAGTCTTAGCAAATTTTGCTCTCAAGAGATAGTTAGAGATCTTCCTAAGATCAAACATATTTCAAACATCATATGTGGTCCCTGTCAAGATGGAAACATTATTAAGGCTCCCCATAAGAAAGTTAAAGAAGTTCTATCCACAAAACCTCTAGAACTCATCCATATGGACCTAATGGATCCTTCCCGTACTGTTAGTCTTTATGTCAACAATTATATCTTAGTTATGGTTGATGACTTCACTCAATTTACCTGGGTTGCCTTTTTAAAACACAAGTCATAAACTTTTTGTAAGTTTTTGAAAATCTTAATTCGTATAGAAAATGAAAAGGATTCTCGAGTAGATAGAATTCACAGTGATAGAGGAGGAGAATTCATAGATTCAGGTATCATCGAATACCTTGACTATAATGGTTACAAACATGAATTTCGTTCCCCTAAGGCACCTCAATAAAATAAAATTGTTGAGCGTAAAAATCGCACCCTTTAAGAAATGGCCCATGTGATGATTCATGCTAAGAACCTGCTTAAATATTTTTGGGTAGAATCCATTCGTATAGCCTATCATATAATCAATCGAGTTTACTTAAGGAAAAATACCAAACAAACATCCTATGAGCTTTGGTATGCGAAGAAACCTAACCTAAAATACTTTAGAACCTTTGGTAGAACCTGTTATGTCTGTAAGGACAGAGAACATATGTCTAAATTCAAAACCAGAGGAGATAAAGCCATTTTCTCCGAATATTCTCCAAAAAGTAGAGCCTACCGTGTCCACAATCTTCGTACCAAAACTATGATGGAATCCATTAATGTGGTTGTAAGTGACACTAATGTAGAAAGTAAGATCAAAGAAATAACTATTATGGATGAGTCTGAAAACATTTTAAATTATGACACTCAAGAAATAGATTAATCCTTACCAACTGAGACCCCTAAATTACCTGACTGTGTTTCCAAATATCATCCTTTAGATAGTGTAGTTAGTAATCCTACTGAGCCTATTCATTCAAGATCTCAACTTTGTAACATTGCTCATTTTGCATTCTTTGTGTCTCTTATTGATCCAAAGCCTGTAAATGAAGCCTTAAATGACACTTTGTGGATAAGTTCTATGAAGGAAGAACTTCTTCAATTTGTCATTCATGATGTATGGTATCTTATAACCAGGCCTGAAAATAAAAAGGTTATCGGCACACGTTGGACTTTTAAAAATAAAACAGATGAATCTGGGATGATTATTAGGAATAAAGCTAGATTAGTTGCCCAGGACTACTCTCATATTGAAGGAATAGATTTCGAGGAAACTTTTGCACTATCACTCGCCTCGAGTCTGTTCGCTTACTTTTTACAATAGCTTGTCATTTGTATTTCACACTATATCAAATGGATGTTAAATCATCTTTCCTTAATGGCATCTTGACTGAGGACACCTACGTAGAATAACCCAAAGGGTTCAATGACCCTCATCATCCAAATTATGTTTGTCATCTTAAAAAAATCTCTTTATTGGTTAAAACAACCTCCTAGAGCTTGGTACGAATGTCTATCCACCTTTCTTTTAGTCAAAGGTTTTAGGAGAGGAGGGAATGACCAAACCTTATTTGTCAAACACTTTGACAACAATATTACTATAGCCCAACTTTATGTTGTCGATATCATTTTTGGATCCACCAGCCCTTTAGAAGTTAAGACCTTCTCAGACATTATGCACAAAGAATTTCAAATGCCACTTATGGGGAGTTATAATTCTTCTTAGGGATCCAAGTTAAAAAAAATTCAGATGGCTTATTTGTATCGCAATCCAAATATGCTTTGGAGATTGTTAAGAAGTTTAGCTTAGAAATAGAAAAAGAAACTAGGACTCCTATGAGTACTTCTGTCAAAATTTCTAAAGATGAGAATGATAAATCCATCGATTCTACCTTATATCATAGTATGATAAGAAGCTTACTTTACCTTACTGCCTCCCGTCCTAATATCATGTACTCCGTCTGCATTTGTGCCCAATATCAAAACAATCCTAAAGAGAGTCATTTATTATGCACTAAAACAATTATCAAATACATTAAAGGCACTATAAACTTAGGACTTTGGTACGCTAAAGACACCTCTAGTGCTATAGTAGGATACATAATTATTGATTGGGCCGGTTGTTCTGATGATAGTAAGAGTACTTCAGGAGCATGTTACTACATTTGTAACAATTTGGTAGGATGGAGTAGTAAGAAACAAAACTTCACTTCCTTGTCTACTGTTGAATCCGAATATCTTGCTACAGGAAGTTGTTGTGCTCAATTACTTTGGCTAAAACAAATGCTGAAAGATTACGGTATAACTAAAGAAAAGTTACATCTCTATTGTGATAATCAAAGCACGATTAATATTTCTAAAAATCCAGTTCAGCACTCTCGTACCAAACATATTAAAATTAGATATCATTTCATACGCGAGTTAGTTGAATCTAAGGAATTAGAAATTAATTACTTGCCTACTGAATTGCAATTAACTGACTTATTTACTAAACCATTGGACTATCTTCTATTTGAATCTTTGCACAAATCTATTGATATGGTTATGGAAGAATAATGAATTATTGTTTCATACTTATTTTCTTTTCCCTTTGTCCATTTGAGACAGAATGAGGGAGAAATTTGAGTTTTCTTGCACATTCTTGTTGTATTCTCAACTAAAAAGTTTGATCTTAGTTATCTCATTTTCAGGAATCAATACCTTCATTTACAGAAAAATTTTTGATAGGGTATTCGTCTGTAATTAGTTGCGTTATGTAGTTTTCCTTTTCTAGGATATTGGGTAGATAGAATTTTTGTATAGGAATAGGATTTTCTTATTTCTTGTGTATCCCTACGAGTCCTCGATGAATCAAAGGATATTTTGTCTCATATTTCCAAAGGGGGAGAATGAATCACCCTATATCTTTGACCCACTTGAGTCTATATTATATAGGTGCTCATCTAGTTTGGAAATAGTGACAAAATTGAGTCATATCCTAGTTTGACCAAAAACCCTTCAGACTCTTCATTTTGAATTCCTTAAATTGTTCCTAAAGTTAGAACACCAACACCTCACCTAGGATTGCATTCATGTGTTGTATTTTTCATAATATGAGTGTGTGTGAGTTAAATCCCATTAAAATATTTTTTCCATAATTTTTGGGATATTCAAAATAATTTCTAAGATTTTTTAAAACAATTTTTAGAAATTTAAAATTAGTTTTTACAAATGTTGTGGGTTATTTTATAATTAGTAAAAGTTTTTAAAACTTGGCTTGGGTAGAAACCGAAAGTGCTAAATAATATTGTGGGTAAAATTTATATTTATGTAAAACCAAAAATACGTATTTTATAAGTCACCTCAGCCTTACACGTGTTGGACTTATAACGGTTGGATATGTGTTTCTTTACACTTACATTCTTGAGAGTGATTGAGAACCCTTGGATCGTTTTAATCTATGGCCTGCATGCGTTCTTACTTGATCCTTTTGTTAATACTTAAACCAATCAGAATTTTTATAATCACGGTGCGTTAGTAGCCATTAGATTTCCTTCGATAAAATCCTGATTGTTCATTTGCCTAAGACACTCCAGATCCTTTTCTTCCTTGTATAAAAGGAGACTTCATCCTTTCAATTCTAACTTTTGGTAAACCTCATTTTTTAGAGAAAAAGAGAGAAGAGAGAGAGAGAGAGAGAGAGAGAGAGAGAGAGAGAGAGAGAGAGAGAAAATACAAACCCTAACCTAACTCCGGCCAAATCTCACCTGAAAATAGTTCTGAGAGTTGAGTTAGTTCTTGATTTGAGAATATCCATCCTCTCTTGTTCTTAATCTCTTGTCCAACCAGTCACGTTTTCCAAATCTTATTTTCTTTCATAGAAATCTTAGATTTGTGAGTCTGTGATACACTTCACGTTTATATTACTGATTTTGATTTCTTCTTTCGAGAAATCTCAATTTTGTTAGTTGTTTTAAAACTGTTATGTTTCTTTCAAACCCTAAACCAACAAAACCATTTCCTATTTCAGTTTTTCAGAGTACTCAAACTTTGATCTAGTTAAGACCTTGATTGGGGATTTACACATTTAATTATTTCACATTTTATGAAATATTTCTATATATTTTTGAATAACGAAAGTGTTTAGGATCTTGGCTCTTTTGTATAGTAAGATTCCCTCTTGATGTGTGGATAAATTGAAAGTTCCTAAGTCTTAAGTTTCGATCAAACTGATTTTAGAAATCTTCATTGCATTTTAGAATTTGTTTCTAATTTGACAATCATTTGGTCTATAATAAGTGTGTGTGGGTTGCATGCATGTGATTTAGAGAACATCACCACTTACACTTTCACACTACAACACTAAATAGTGTTGATAGACAGATTTTAAACATTTATGTCAACGTAAAGCTAAAAGGAGTGGAGTTACAAAGCTGAGAGAACATCAACAACATAGAGCCTTGGGAGAAGTCAGAAAACACCAGAGGAGTTGGTATAATATCTGAACTTAGATTAGGCTTGATTGTGTGTCTTGATTGTTATATAGTTTTTAACATGTTGCTCTATTTTAGTGGATTTTTACTTTTGAGGTGTTAAGACCTCCGTGGATGTTTCCCCAATTGGGTGGGGTTTTACCACGTTAAAATTGTACTTGTATACTTTCTCTTCCTCTCATCCCTTTCTTGAGGCTGTGCTGATTTGATTTCTTTATAAGTTTTGTTTTTCAAAATTGGTAAACCTATACCTTAAATAACTCGTTCATACTGTTTTACACAACTTGTGTTAAGAAATTTATTTTAAGAAAAGAGTTTCTTCAACAAAATCTTCGGAGCCATTTAGATAGTTTAATCTTGAATCAAACGACTTAAGTGGTACTTTTTTCAATTATCTGGCTTGGGTCGCCCGAGGTTTTCCCATTTTTGTTTTCCTCGTACATCCAGCGTTGTTAGTATTCTTTACTTTATTTTACTTGGTTTAATCACTAGATTGATGTTTATGATTAATCAAGATAAAATTTAGTTAAGTTAAAATTGTTCACAACTTGGTGCGTATTAAAAATTGAAAAAGGGTTTTCATAAAAATAAAATTGTTTTGTCATCCTTAAAACACTTTCTGCATAAGAAATTAAAAAGGATCATCAATATCCATTAGTTTACTTGTTTATACAAGAGTAAGGAAATAATATAAAAATATAATATGAGTTATAACTTTTCCACATATTCTAAAAGTTTTGATAATTCAACCATGTCATAAGTTTCATACTTCATCATTTCAGGCAGCATTCTTATTGTCCATGTCCGTGGAAGTTTGTTGAAAATTGCATTTCTGACACTAAACGTGTTAGGACAAAGGCCTTCTCTCCTAAGCCAATAATATATGTTAACTTTTTTATGCATATGTTTTCTCACGGTAGAGTCTAAAGACATCCTTATCTTCTTCAGTTCTATCCACAAGGGATGGATTTTTCTTTCTTCAAGTTCTAAAAGCTCTTCTAATTTCATATCATTATTTGGATTGTGTTTTATTAAAACCCTTTCAACTAATTTATCCCAACTTTGAGGTAGTGTGTGTAGTATTGATTGAAATAAATATGGTTCAGGTTTGTTCCACCCATAATCTCGTAACTTTGTTCCACCCGTGATCCTGTAAGTAATTGCACTGTTTGATTTTTTTAGAGTCGTATTAATAATTTGATGTGTTCTCTATAAAAGTGTTGTTTTAATAGTCATGGAATATTTATGATATTTAACATCCTGAAAAAATAATAAACTTATAAAACAAAAGGCACTCACGAATTATGGAATACATAATATGAAAAAATAGAAACACGCTATTATACATAACTTTAAATTCAACATTTGAGAAACTTTTGATCAATTAACATTGTTTTAACAAACCAAGCTATAATTATACTTTTACTCCTATAATGTCTAAAAATTTCTTTTCTTATGGGTTTTCATTTGGAACATATTGAATCTCGATAGGTGTCTTTATGTCCTCTATAGTTGTAATCAAGCGTTTGGTGGAATATAAAACTACAGACCATGGATCATTGTTAGGATCTTTTCATAAAACATTTGCTTTAAATTTTGGAATGCACAGATGAATGTCTCATCATTCACATTATCTTTACTCTTCAACTGGTCCAAAATAACCTTCACCATTTGGGTGCCAGGGTCGACCATATAGGCATTCTTGTCTTCCGTTCTCACCCAATCACATTAAAATACAAGTTCCCTAAAAGATATATAATCTAATACCATAATTTATCTTATAATCCCATAATATATAATCTCGGCTTCTATCAAGTTTTAATATTTCACGCTTATCCTGAAATGAGTTAGCGCTTTATATGAAATGTCGTTATTTTGTCTCCGAGTGAGTTTTATCTTGTGTGTGCTTGAAGAGAAAACAAAACCATTAACATGATATTATCTGAACTCCTTAGCTATAAAACTATGCCTATTTTCTACACGTGCAAGCCTCGTTGATACTTCACTAGTTTTCAATAATTGAAATCGGGAAAGTACTTTTGTTATGAATATGTTGCAAACACAGTACATAAAATTGAGGTATTATTGTAGCCACCTCGGAAGCTACCCAATGCATAAAATCATGGTCTACGCTCACGCCTTCCTTCCTCCTCTTGGCACGTCTACACTCATTATATTGCCGGTTAAAATCAAGAATATTAACTAGTTAAGAATATAAAATAAAACATATTACATTATTTAACAAAACATTTTCAATACATGTACCCCTTCCATTTATCTATGTCTTCATGCATCTCGAAACATATCAAGTCACTTGGTTATATTATGTGCTTTTTAGCTTCACTTCCTTACCCTTACCTAGATCCTCATCATCTGTAAACTCCTTTAATTCTTCAATAAAGAGTGCACGACCTCCAATATTTGGGTTAGGCATATATTCATTTGCATACAAGTAAGACTCTTCCATAGTGTACTCCTCGGTAATGAACCCCTCAACATACCATTTGTTCTTAATGTAATCTTTAAACGTTTTCATTAATGGTTCAAAAAGATACATCCATCGGCACATTAAAGGTACGCATAAAAGTTATTCATCACATAAATGCACTAAAAGGTGGATGTTTATGTCAAAGAATGAGGAAGGGAAGTACTTCTTCAAAACACATGTAGCCTCAACCAAAGTTTCCTTCGCTTCCATTATGTGCTTCCTATTGACAACTTTCTCACACAATAGGTTGAAACATAAGCTAATCTTTAGAATGGCCCTACTACGATCCTTATGTTGGGAAAAATAATGTCCAAACAACAGAGGAACAAGTCATGTATTCACATGTCAATTATGAGACTTGTATTTTTTCAAATCTTTTGTTATGTCACAGGCAATCTTGCTTAAATTGGAGGAGAAATTAGAAGGGACCTTCAACCATTTTAATGATTCTATGAACATATTTCTTTCATTAATGCTCAAAGTATAAAATGCAATCGATATATGACTTTTTCCAATAATGGGATCTTTATTCAACTATAATGATATTTTAATCCTCAAATCACGAAGATCTTCATGGGATTTTTCTCTATCCTTAGAATGAGCATCACTTATGCATGTGCCATCGAGATGCTCAGCGTCCATAATCTCTATCGAGCGCCACTGGAGATGTTTATTCTAGTATAGAAAATCAACACAAATAATCTCCTTGACCACATCATCTTCACATTAATATCCTTAGTTTTACACTTCTGGGCCAAAATTATGGGGTATCCCCCCCCTCAAATTTTGATCAGACTTTGTTGACTTCTATTAAATTTTCAAACTAGAAATTCTTCTTGGAGATGGACTCATCTCGATGCCTTCTTGGAGAAAACTTCTTCATATTGACTTGAAAATATGACTCTACAGAAGAAATCTTTGGTGACTATGATAAAAACGTTTAGTGCATTTCTTAAGCCAGTTGGCTTCAGTCTCCTCTTTACAAATAGAACAACCCAAGTAACCACGCATAAAAATCATGAATTTCCTATATCAACATAGTTCTTAAAGTGAAATCCTCGTGTTTGTATAAGTCGAACGCTCTAACACCTTCAACCCATAACTCTAAATTCATCTACTAGTGGCACTAAGAAAACATCAGTGTCATTATTTGGTGCCTTTATACATGTTATCAATAATGACAAAATTGAGAACTCCTTTACCATGAACAATGAAGGGGGAAAAGTTAACGGTGCAATGAACACCGGCCAAATACTCTTGTCAGTTCTTAATTTTCCAAATGGGTTAAACCCAACAATATAAATCGAGGCAAACATTTTGTATTTACTTATTAAAGTCTGGGTATCGTTTATTTGTAGATTTCTACGAGGATGGATGAATCGAATATCGCATGAGATTCTCACCACCTCTGCTTGACCATGCCAAGTCATTGCCTCTGCTATCCAAGGTACAGTTTAAAGTCTCTTAAATTCGAAGTCCTAGATGGAAATACTTCAACATCTTCTTAGGTATTTACGTATCTACTTTTAACAAACATTTATTGTGTATTATCATCTTGTGTTCATGTTGATGTAAAAAATTAGATTATATCTAATTATTTAATCACAGATAAAATAAAATGAGACAACGAAATTTTAAAGTGGTTCAGCCTTATAAGAATGGCCTACGTCCACTGTTTCCATTATTGCTGACTGTTTGGGAATTCTTGATTACCAGTTTAGTCAAGAAATTCTCGATCCCCCCACAATGAGGATGATACAATGTATTTATAGCCCTCAGGCTGTACATGTGAAAGGGTAATACATAGCTGTCCATTAGGCATATACATCTGTATGATAATAATAAGCATTTAATGCGCAGTCAATCTGTTGGTTATCCTGCTATTAATGCTCTGTTCGAGGTGCAGCTCGGACCGCCTAAGCTTCCTGGACCGCCTAAGTATCTCGGTACTCATAAGTTGCTCGGTGTATTAAAGTTCCTCGGAGAACTCTTATTGGTCGGAGCGTCTGAGTTGATCGGGGAAGCAGAGTTCCTTGTTGCAGTATGGTTCCTCGGAGAGCATCTATTGCTCGGAGTATCTGAGTGGGTCGGGGAAGTTGAGTTCCTCGAAGTCAAGGTGTTGTTCGTAAGTGTTTGTTATTGCCACGTGTCTTCACTCAATTGAGACATGTCAGCAGACTAAATTTGGTATCAACAGTTCATATCTAGGTTCCTTACATACAAGACAAGCTCATTTGCCATTGTGCTCCTTAAAGTGTATAACGCAGTCATACTTGCTGCAATAAATTGATTTGTATTTCATCCCTAAATCTTTTTAATTACGCTTCATGTTTAGATAATCGGCGGAAAGTGTATTTCCTTTCGGGAGCAAATCTTTTTCCCAAAGGAGGATTGACACTTTTCCTCAACAAGTCAAATTGGCTCTTTAAGTTATGCAACACAACGATGGCATATAACATTATGTGGTAGGGGTTTGATTTATTCTATAATGGTGTTGTGGTTGCTGCTTTTAATTGTATATAATCCTTATCTTAGCCAATGTTGTTATCAACATGATCAACACAATCTAAACCATTCCCACTATTATCTTTATTTTCTTGGGTTATGTGCACACCGTAAGTTCCATTTATGATATCGTTTGCCCTAGAATGTGCTAAGAGATCACCATCTGTGTGAACCATTTCTTTATCAAGTATTTATTCAGGAATACACGAAAAATCCCTCTCCTCGTAGAATTTCCAAAACATGTAGTCTGCTTGCATACCCTACCAAATCAAATGTAAACTTACATCCACCCTTTTCAAACGTTTACCATTTATATAATGAATGCAAGGGTATGGGATAATATCAGCTTTGAGATTCTTTTTTGCACATTTCATATATTCTTTAACCCCGTTATCATATAATTTCTCCACTCTAGAACTTTCACCCACCCACTCTTTGTATTGTGAAACCCTATCAGTTCTACAATACGAACAAATAAAAACTCATTAAATTATAAACCTAAATGATTATGTCCTTAGATATCATTATTTTCATGGAAACCCTTAGATATCATTATTTTTAGTCATACGAATCAGTTAAATGATCTTCTATTTAAATCACCATTTATTGGTGAACAAAGAAATAACGGGCACTATAATTTATAGCTCCTAGTTTTTCACTATTTATAATTTAAATATTTAAAAGCCTAAACTGAAAATACTAACAACTAATTAACTTTAATGATAAAATACAAAAGTAGACTTTAATATAGACTCCTAACAATTTCTCAGGGTTGACCAACATCCTGTTTAGACTAAATATATTTCTAATGATAGGAAAAACTTCGCAATTGAGTAAACAAAGTAGATATCAACAACGATTTTTGTGATTTTCATTAAGGCTTAAAATGAAAACAACGTAATAGTAAAGGACTCATGGTTCATTCATAATTAGTACAAATTTCCTTATACCCACTCAATGTAGTTCATTTATAATTAACTAATTAAGCAAATTTCATAATAATATATATTCTCATATATCCCATTCCCAATAAACATGACACCTAAGCCAATCCAATTTTATTAGATAATATTAAGAGAATAACAACATATTTAGAAGCACCGGACTCTTGGGCAAAAATAATTAGACCTTTTGCTCCAGCAACCGATATCAATTGTTGATGAATCCACTTTGGGAGAATCTGAATAGGTTTTTAGTCGAAATGAACTGAAAATAGCCATTGCAATATTTTGGCATTTATTTTTAATTGTTTTCTCCATATTTCAATTGCATTTTTTAAAAAATAATTATTTTTTCTATGTGAATTGTAATTCAAAAATAATTGGAATTTAAAAAAAAGAGAATATTGGCAAACATTTGGAATATGACATTTAGCGTTTTCATAATCACCACGCAACAGCGGATTCAAAAAGAATAATCAGAATACTGACCTAAACAATAGTGTTGGAGCCGTCGTCTAAATGGAGCAGGGGAGGCCACTCGGGTCAAAGAAGAAATCGTGAGCACTTGAGTTCTTCTACTTGGACCACCATGGATTCCATCTGGGAAGACGAAAGGGTACTACAATCGGAGAAGAAATTGCGAGCACCAAAATCAAAAAAGAAATGACGAGACGATAAACAGTTAGGGCGTGTAATGGAGATAAGAAATTGGAGGGAGAGAAGAAATTGGGTAGAGTTTTAAGTGAGGTTTATTTTGTTAACCTAGTTGTTGATAAATGCTATGAACGATGAGTAATTAGGAAAAAACAATTATAAATCCATTTTTTGTCACTATCAGTAGCAGTGACATCTTAAAGAAAAAGTTTGTCACTTTCATTAGCAATGACAAAGTTCGTCACTACTAATAGTGGATACAAATAATCCTAAAGATATTTTTGTGACTGCTCTTGGAAAAATAAATATTAAAGACAAAATTTGTCACCACCACTAGCAGTGACAAATAAACTCACTCAAACTTGTGACTGTCAATAGTAGTGATAAATTGGGCAAAACATTTGTCACTGCTAATGGAAGTGACAAATAATTATGTTTTACTCAAAAAACACTTTGTCACTGCCATAAGCAGTGATAATTTTTGTTACTGCCACTAGAAGTGACAAATCCCTAGTGACAAAATCAATATTTTGGTGTAGTGCTCATCAAGTTCCTCGATCATTCATTCTCCATGAGGATTAAGCCTCTTAAGCCGTTATTCAGGCATATATTCTCGGGCGTATAATGATGATTTTGTTGTTATGTATTCTTCTAAAATTGATCCTCCAATATACCGTCTCTTCTTAACGTCGCTTTTGAAGGTTTCCATACCTGACGGATCCACACAATAAAGCCTCATCTCATAAATGCACAAGCAGGTGGACGCTTATTTCAAAGAACGACGGAGGAAAATCCTTCTCCAAAATATAAGTCACCTCGACTAAAGTGTCTTTTGTAACCTTAATGTTCTTCCTGCTTAACATTTTAGCACAAAGTAAGGTGAAGCACAAATTTATCTGCATGATTTATCTGAGGAGATATTTGTTCTAAAAAAGGTAATGCCTAAACAACAGAGGGATTAATTGGATGATGTGTTGATAGTCGTGAGACTTGCGCTATTTCAGAGCATTTTCTTGGTAGTTTACAACCCTGTGAAAATTAACGAAATAACCAATCGGAGTCTTCAGCTTAAATAATGTGCCTTGGAGGGTCTTTTTCTCACTAGTAGTCAAAGTGAAAGAACCCGCGAGAATCAAAATTCTTCCAAGTTTAGGATCAGTTTTTAACCAATTTTATTTTCCTTTAGATTACGACGCGTCCTCTCTCCATCTCTCGAATGAGATCCACACAGACACGTTCCTACCAAATATTTTGCAAAATTCTTGAGTATGTGCATCACATCAATTACATGCCTTACACAATTGTCTTTCTAATATGACAAGTCAAATAAGATTAACCGTCTAGACTATGCCGTCATTTTAGTGGATCTTGTGGATCCTCTACAACTTTACGTTTTTAGCCTACAAATTGAGGGTGATTGGCAATAAGCTTATTCCCCGAAGTCGCAGTCGTTGCCTTCTCCTCAATTTGAGAACTTGAAAGTCGAGCATGTTAAACTACACTCTTGATCGATAAGTAAAAAGTTAGACTTATCGTTCCTATAAGGGTGATTGCTTGGTAGAAATCTACAATGATCGGCATAACTCATCTTTCCAGTATGATGTAGCTAAGTGGATTCAGTATCCTCCCCACAAATGGGACATTCATGGGCATAAAAGTAATGTATTGCCCACATAACCGTTTCTTTAAGTTTGAACTCTTCACCCTTAAGAACGTTAAACGTCCTCACGCCTTCATCCCACAACTGTTTAAGTTCTTTAATTAATGAGGCTAAGAAAATATCAATAACATCTTCGAGAGCCTTTGGCTCAGGTATCAACAACGATAATAATGTGAAATCTTTTCTCATACATAGGGTTGGAGGGAGACTTAAATTCAGAATGAGAACTGTCCAATAAATATGATTAGTTCTTAAATTATCGAAAGGGTTAAACCCGTATGTTTATAATTCAAGACTGACATTGCATGGTTCTTCCTCAAAATTAGGGTGTCTTGTGTTTGAAAGCTTCCATATGAGTGAATCAAACGGATGATGCGTGAGATTACCATTCATCTCGGCTTGAACATTCCATGCCATGGACTCTGCTCTCCACGATATATAGTGAAGAATCTTTTTAATCGTGGCCCGAGGGGAAAATACTTTAATTCATTCTATGAAACTTGCAAGCACTTGCAAAATTTTGTTGGTTTGTCTTTTCCACTCTCACAAACCATATATCTTGGCTCGTTGCATATGAGACATTGATCTTTCAATTCGTGTTAGTTACGATACAATATGTAATCATACTTACATGCATGTATAAATTTATGCTTTAAACCCAAACCCTTAAAGCTCTTTTCCATGCTAGGATAACAATGTGTTCACTTTTGGGAGAAATTTTTTTATTCATTTAAGAATTCCAGTGTCACTATTGCTCGACAAACCAAATTGACTCTTCAAATTATGCAGACCGATCATTGCGTACAATACCGAGTGATCTTCTTCGCAATTTTTATACAACCCAAGTAAATTTATTCAAAAGCATTTGACTCGATCATTCAGCAAATATGGAATAAAACCGAATAAATTAATATACCATTAAACCAAAAAAATGTCCCATATAATTAAAATATTACAAATTTATTCCAAAAGAAAATATTTTTCAACGCCTAATCCTGACTAACAAATGAATTGGCTAGGAAATATAATAATTTAGATAATTTCTCAAAAAATGCCCTTAACCGGAGTCAACATGCATAGGTTCATCTCCTCGGCCATCATGTATTGAATCAACCAATATCTAAGCCTCACTCACCGCCAAAGGATGGCTGTGTACAGGTGTTCCTCCATTGATGGAAATAAGAGTGCACATGATAAGTACCTCGCTATTCGATAAGTCCCTTATGTAATACTCCTCACCATAGTCACAATGTATGGATGACGATAAACCACATAATGTTGGAGGAGGAGGCGCTTGTGAGGGGAATATTGAAGGAGGAGACATTTGGGATGAGAAACCTTGAGGCGTAGGATATGGGAATGTTAAAGAGGCATCTGCGAGGGTAAACCATCTTGTTCAATGAATAATTAGACCAACCCCTTGATTTCATTCGTCAGGATTGTGTAACACCCCGTATGTTTGAGAACCTAAATAATTATGTGATTAATTATTATTGTGGGATTAATTAAATTAATACGCGATAATTAATTGGTAAATTAATCTCGATTTAAAAATAATTATTAACTAGCGTGACAAGGGTTAATACTTATTAATGAGAATTATTTAATATTACCGAGTGAATAAGTAATATAGAATTCTTGATAAATTATCGAGAGTGAAATATACGACAGTTTGGTATATTAAGTCAGGACACGCGTGTGAGTCGTGTCGGGACTGATTGAATGGAATATAAAAGTAAATTATTTTTAAGTAACTTGTACGGTAATTTCAAGTGCTCCGTTGAGTCCAGGAGGGTCGAAATAGTCAGAAAACACTACCCGGGTAATTTATTTAGACTCCAGGAGATTTTAGGCCAAATCGGCACCCCGTATGGGTAATTTTGTAATTTTGATTTTTGGAGGAATTAAATGGACGAAAATTGGGAGTTTATTTTATCAGCCACGGGAGGTTAATTAGGGTTGAGAGATACAAAAGTAAGGAACGTCCACAGAGTGTGTCAGGAAGAACAAATTCCAAGAAGGAAGGTCGAATTAGCACAACGTCGCACAACCACCACCACCATCGTGTAGGTCAGAACGAGAGGAACATACCCATAACAACAACATCAAGAAATCTGACGCTTTATTCGAGGAAAGTGTTTATTACTTGCGTGATTTAGTAATAATTATGTTCATGATTAGAGTAGTTGATAACCCATTAATTTATGAGATTTAATTTTGATGAAAACTCGATGATTTGATTCATATTGGGTCTGAGATTATAAGAGATTAAATTCCTTCATGTAGATAGGATGTCACCCACGAATTTATGAACAAATTTGGATTATAGTTGTTCTTGAATTGAAATTGGAAGAACTAGGGTTTTAATGGTTTAATTTGAGAATTTAGTATTTAATTGATGTATTGTGAAGATTTAATGATTCTAGGTTGTTATAAATAATCTAAATATGTTAGAACATTAATTGGGTTTACTTTTTGGGTGTTTGGGAATGAACAGTAGAGGTTTTAGAGGTGTTAATGGTGGAAAAACGCTGAAATTTTGGGGAAGAAGACGAAACAGTGCGCGTCGCGCGATGTCGCGCGTAGTCGTTCGAGCGAGATAGGCATCTTGCGCGAAGTCGCTCGAGCGACACGTGGCAGTCGTTCAAACGACGTTGCCCTCGGGTTCGAGCGATGAGGTAAATTTCTGAAATTATTCTTAGAGTCCAGTTTTGGAATCTTCAGTTTATTGGAGTGAGAGAAACTGCCAGTTAACAATTTAAAATGAGATAGGTATTCGAATAAGTGTGTGAGATTTATACTTTAAATATTTCGGGAAGAAGACTTACTTTGAAGATTACTACAGAGTTATGGTAATCTAATAATTTTATAAAATACGTAACAATGAGAATAAAATACGTATGGTAAGTATGCAACTAGGTCGGGGGAATACTTATAAATTTTAAGGATGTGTGTATGCCCATTATTTGATATTTTTGTTAAAGTGCACTAATGGGTGATAACCTGGGGGTGCCCGTTTATGTTGGTTAATACACTAAAGGGTGATAACCCGGGGGTGCAAGGATATTGTATTAAGTGTACTAATGGGTGATAACTCGGGGAACAAGATTATTTTATTAATAGCACTAATGGCATTTAAACCGGGGGTGCAGGATTGTTACATATATATATATATATATATATATATATATATATATATATATATATATATATATATATATATATATATATATATATATACAAGTGGTGACCCGTGCGATGCACGGTCAGGTGTAACGCGTTTTGAAATATATTATTCAAATATATAATTATTATCAGTATTTAAAAAATAGATCATAGCTTCAAACAGTGGAATGAAATTAAGTGCCAAATTACGAACGATACAATGTATTATTTTACTTATGTTATTGACGCACTTTATTATTTGATGAAAATTAATGGCATGGGATATTGCAAAATAATTGATCAAAGTCATTAATAAATGTACAGGAATCTACTTATTCTCTTACCTATCATACATAGCATACTTTTGTTTATAAATAGTGCCATTATTATTTAATTTGATTGTTAAACAGAAATAAATAGGTATATGAGTACACTTTATATTCTCATATGATAATTATGTTATGAATTTATTTCATTGTTATTTGTTTACTACAAATAAGAATGTTATTTTATTTATGTCGTTGACACAATTTATTATATGATTAAAAACTAATGGCATGAGGCGTTGTAAATAATTTATCAAAATGTTTATTATATATTCAGGCATGTGTCAAGCTTTTATATTTCGTCGTTTACATATCATACAATTCATACTTATGATTATTGTGATTGTTAATTGATTTTATATTTGTATGGAAATGAATAAGAGTGTATTTATATTTTATACTCTTGTTTTTAAAAATTATGTTCTTAAATTATTTCACTATTAAATTTTATTTTAATACAAATAAGTATGGTATTTTACTCATGTTATTGACACACTTTATTATGTGAATAAAAAATTAATCGCATTGAACGTTGCAAGTGAAAACAAAACAATAAAATCCCATAAACCATGAATGAAATAAAAACAGGTGGGTGAAAATTACTTTGAGTTGATTTTTCTTATGTGTACCCTGAAATGTTTAAAATAAGCAAAGAATTAATCAACAACAATGTTTTTAAAATAAATTAATACAATTGCAAGAAGACAATGTATCTATGTATATATAACGTATTTGTCTGCTTCACCAAACATTATTAATGATACAATCTTTATCTATATGTATTTATGGTGAGAGTAACATACCAAAGTCAAGAGAGATTAAACGAAATATGGAAGGTATAATCAAATGGAAAAGAAGATGACTCCTACGTAGAAAACCAAAAAGATATAAAAGAGATGTAGATAAAAATTTACCGAATCCAAAGTATTAAATTTAACAAATTTTTAGGGTACCCATAAAAACAATAACCTCAAAATGATTATTTTTCTATTTTATAAAAAGAACAAATATATGACAATTACAAAAATGGAAAAACATTGACAATTTTTTTAAATAAAATAAAATTTTGAGTTTATTTTTATTATGTGTACCCACAAATGTTTAAAATAAGCACATAATAAATCAACACAGTTTTTTTGAAAAAAATTAGTACAATGAAAAAAGATAACGTATTTATATTTGTTAAACATTATAAGTGATACAATCTTTATTTATATATATTTGTGGAGAGAGTAAAACACCGAAGTTAAGAGATTAAACGGAATAAAGGCGGTATAGTGAATGAAAAAAAAAGATGACTCCTACGTAAAGAACAAAAAAGATATTAAAAAAATGTATATAAAAAATTATGGAATCTAAAGTATTAAATTTTAACATTTTTTAGGTTACTCGTAAAAAATCAACTCATTAATTATTTTGCTATTTTAAAAAACTAATGAGAGTTTGACACTTTTTATAACAATTACACAAATTGTCATAGCATTGATAAGAAATTATTTTTTAAAGATTATCATCAATTGGGTATAAAATATTATAGTTGGTTTGGGAGCTTTATCTTGTGCATTGTAGGAGTCCTATTACATGTATTGTGATATCATGTGTACTATGGGAGTCCTACATGTTCAATCAAATATTACGACAGAGTTTTACTTTAACACTAACTATATCACCATAATAATTGTAGTAGTCATAGATTTATCATCTTTTGTATATTTAGCTATTTGTAGAGAAATATCTAGTGCCGTAAAAAAAATGTTCGAGTGAATAGAATAAAAATAGTTATTCCTAGACTCCAATTTTTTTACTCACGACATCACCTAAAGTTTTGTATAATATATTTAACATAGATAACAAGTTATTTAAAATAATCATAATAGAGTATTTAAGGTGGTTGAAATTTTATAAATGACTTAAAATGAGAAAAAATTAATTTAAAATTGGTATGATACGTTCAGATTATTATTTATTATAGTATGCATATTTATTGTGTGAATTCTGAGATGTTAAAAATAAAGACAAAATAAGTCAACACAAATTTTTTAATATTTTTTTTAAAGTAAACCCTTACGTTGAGGACCTGTAAGTGAGTTCGGCTAGCTCTTTATATAAATTGTCAAACATTGACCAATTTTTTTAAAAATATCTATAAAAAAAATATTTCGAATTGATTTTTCTCATGAGCACCCTGAAATGTTTAAAACAAATACAAAATAAATAAACACAAAATTTATTGTTTTATATTTTTAAAAAAAATAAACACCTACGTTGAGGACCCATAAGTGAGTACGTCTGACCCTTTATAAAAACCGTCAAAAAAACTTATTATATCCATATATATAACTAAGTGTATGCTTGACACATCAGTAGAGTAACATAAAAGGGTCACGAACAATGATCTCCCTAATATTACTCTAAAACTTAATTCCAAACAAATAAATTATTTTTAATTTTTTTTAAACTTTATTAACAAATGCACCCTTAAAGAAAAAATATCGTCTTTATTTATTTATTAATCAAATTTATATTTATTTTTATATATTATAAATCATTGTAAGCAAATATGGGAATTTTTTTTTCTTTATTCTTATAACAAAAAAAATTCACATTTTAGTTTCATATACTAAGAATCATTATTGGTCCTTTCATTTTCCCATAAGATGAACAATCAAAAAATAATCTCCTTCAACAATTGGAATCATTTTGTCAAAGTCTCTATCCTCTACTCCCTATATTTACGGCCCATCACCATTGAAACACCTTTACCCCATCTATCATATGTTGCTTTATGCAACAACAACAAACAACCATACCCACCTCTATGTAAACTTAAACTACGTGTTGTGAACCTACAAACGCACCCATATCCTGCCAACTCACCTCTCCTGCCAAGCCTAACCCCTAGACCAGTTAACTAAGGAAATAAAAATCAACAAAAATAACCTCAGCAAAGAAACAAACTATTAAGCCATAATAACTCAAAAGTTTTTCTTTAGTTTTTTACTTACACAAAGACAATAAACTTAAGAAAATCAAATTTGTCAATATTCATAAACCCGCGAAATCCTAATTTTTAACTGTGTAATTCTTCCCCTCCGACAATGGCCTTTAATATTGTCGATTTTGGTGGTTGAAGTAAGAGAAAGAGATAATAGGTTGGGAAATTCGAAACTTGTTAACTCACTTCATGTTTTAACCGTGCGATCCAACGCTGTCATTGGTCTTTGATATTCACGACCATCCATTTTGGCAGTTGAAGCGAGAGAAAGAGATGGGTTAACAGATTTAAAATAAAAATTTAGCCGTTGGATCATCAAACCTCCTATATATATATATATATATAACACAACCAAAGCAAAGTTTTGGTAAAGAGATCATACCTAAAATGAGTGCAAGAGAGACTCTCAAATGTTGACAACAATTGCAGAAACCATTAAACAAATATACCTATACAAAAACTTTAAAAAAATGAGGAGGAAATACATATATGTTTAAAGAGAAACAGGGAGGGAGGGAGAAAATGAGTGCATGAGAGACTCTCAAATGTTGACAACAATTCCACAAACCATTTTTTCTAAACATCTTAAAAAAATGATAAATCAAAGTGTCAAATAACACACATTATACCCATATAGTATATTACTCCTTCTACACATTGCTTGAAGAAATATTACATGCAATTTTTATCAAGTTTTCATATTTGTGCAATTCGATTAGACGGAGAATAGTTTTCTATATACGGAGACGGAATGGAAGTCCAGTGGTGTCCCCGATTTGATATCAGCGGTGTAAAAGGTATCTGAGGATGAGACTGAAAAGGGACACCATACAAACAAACAGGAAGGGGATCCCACTTGAAATTGTCTGATGTTTCCCGCTCAAGAGTGGTCAATCTCCTCTCTTTCTTTAGCTTTAAGATGGTTACAGCAGCACTACTAAGGTCCTCGTTCTCATCTAACAAACATGGTGAATCAATGAGAAAAAAGGAAGCTTATTATGATTGTTCCAAAAACCATCAAATAAATTTACCTGTACAAAAATAAGATCGTCCATGACCATCACAGATTCAATTAATACGTGAGAATTAAATTAATACGCGAGAATTAATTGGTAAATTAATCTCGATTTAAAAATAATTATTAACTAGCGTGACAAGGGTTAATACTTATTAATGAGAATTATTTAATATTACCGAGTGAATAAGTAATATAGAATTCTTGATAAATTATCGAGAGTGAAATATACGACAGTTTGGTATATTAAGTCAGGACACGCGTGTGAGTCGTGTCGGGACTGATTGAATGGAATATAAAAGTAAATTATTTTTAAGTAACTTGTACGATAATTTCGAGTGCGCCGTTGAGTCCGGGAGGGTCGAAATAGTCAGAAAACACTACCCGGGTAATTTATTTAGACTCCAGGAGATTTTAGGCCAACCCGGCACCCCGTATGGGTAATTTTGTAATTTTGATTTTTGAAGGAATTAAATGGACGAAAATTGGGAGTTTATTTTATCAGCCAAGGGGAGGTTAATTAGGGTTGAGAGATACAAAAGTAAGGAACGTCCACAGAGTGTGTCAGGAAGAACAAATTCCAAGAAGGAAGGCCGAATTAGCACAACGTCGCACAACCACCACCACCATCGTGTAGGTCAGAACGAGACGAACATACCCATAACAACAACATCAAGAAATCTGACGCTTTATTCGAGGAAAGTGTTTATTACTTGCGTGATTTAGTAATAATTATGTTCATGATTAGAGTAGTTGATAACCCATTAATTTATGAGATTTAATTTTGATGAAAACTCGATGATTTGATTCATATTGGGTCTGAGATTATAAGAGATTAAATTCCTTCATGTAGATAGGATGTCACCCACGAATTTATGAACAAATTTGGATTATAGTTGTTCTTGAATTGAAATTGGAAGAACTAGGGTTTTAATGGTTTAATTTGGGAATTTAGTATTTAATTGATGTATTGTGAAGATTTAATGATTCTAGGTTGTTATAAATCATCTAAATATGTTAGAACATTAATTGGGTTTACTTTTTGGATGTTTGGGAATGAACAGTAGAGGTTTTAGAGGTGTTAATGGTGGAAAAACGCTGAAATTTTGGGGAAGAAGACGAAACAGTGCGCGTCGCGCGATGTCGCGCGTAGTCGTTTGAGCGAGATAGGCATCTTGCGCGAAGTCGCTCGAGCGACACGTGGCAGTCGTTCAAACGACGTTGCCCTCGGGTTCGAGCGATGAGGTAAATTTCTAAAATTATTCTTAGGGTCCAGTTTTGGAATCTTCAGTTTATTGGAGTGAGAGAAACTGCCAGTTAACAATTTAAAATGAGATAGGTATTCGAATAAGTGTGTGAGATTTATACTTTAAATATTTTGGGAAGAAGACTTACTTTGAAGATTACTACAGAGTTATGGTAATCTAATAATTTTATACAATACGTAACAATGATAATAAAATACGTATGGTAAGTATGCAACTAGGTCGGGGGAATACCTATAAATTTTAAGGATGTGTGTATGCCTATTATTTGATATTTTTGTTAAAGTGCACTAATGGGTGATAACCTGGGGGTGCCCGTTTATGTTGGTTAATACACTAAACGGTGATAACTCGGGGGTGCAAGGATATTGTATTAAGTGTACTAATGGGTGATAACTCGGGGTATAGGATTATTTTATTAATAGCACTAATGGCATTTAAACCGGGGGTGCAGGATTGTGATATGTATATATACATATATATATATATATATATATATGATAAATTCTACTAAGAGAAACTAGTAGTTATGGCAATGAAGGCAAATGAATTTAATCTTAATGAGATAAAGACTTAAATATTCATAATGAATGTGATAGGAAGTAACACGTGATAGATTACTTATGGGGTATTGTATGGGCGATACGGGAATACTATTGTTGGATGTAGATAGTGTTAAGTGGCTTGAACTAGTTAGCTTGCGTAGAGTTACTAGTACTAAATAGAATATGTGTTAGGAGTGCACAATAGAAGAGAGGTGAGATCTTCATGTGAGAGCACGAATCTAACATGCACACAATACTTGCTTTAAGGCAGTTTTAAATACTTGCAAAACATATTTTTACACATCGGGATCTGACCCGTCTCTTGCATCTCTTTTCTCTCTTGCTATATATATATATATATATATATATATATATATATATATATATATATATATATATATATAAATGTATATGTAAATGTATATGTATATGTATATGTATATGTATATGTAGGGGTGGAAATTCGAGTTAGTCGTGTCATTTTCGGGTCTCATTTATTTTTATTTGAGTATAAGTTTTAGGTACTCTTAAATCTATACAAGCTAATCGTGTCAAGTTCGAGTCATTTTGGGTTATTACCATAAACGGGTTATCGTGTCAAAAATTTACAGCCCTATATATATGTATTATATCGGGTGCTCAACCTCCAGATTTGGAGACTTGGTTTGTTTGGCGTGTTGCAGCTGATGTGAAAGATGTAGGTCTTTGTTATAGACGCTCCTATCTTTGCTCTCAGTTCATTTAGACTCTTCATTTATGGCATGTGTCGCCCATTCCATTGACATTTTTATCAGAGATTTCATTTAGTTTAATTTCTATTCATTCTAGTTGGATTTAGTTTACTGTGGTTCTTTGGCTTAATATTTTGAACTGGAATGTTTAATCCAGTTGTATTTATTTCAGTACGTGATTCAGATTTATTATTTATCTTTTTTTAATGGTGAATGATTTATATTTAAATTCTTGGACATTAAATAAAAGATTTTTGGTTACAATTTAAAAAGGAAAATGTATTTTGACACCAGCTTAATTCAAATTAGGTGATTGTTAAAATTAATGTTTTTTTCGAAAGTGATGCTAAAAATAAACCAACCGGACATTCTGTTTTAAAATTTTATAAAGGACTGATCACCCGATATATAATTGGGCGAGGTGTCACAGGTGGTATCAGAGCATCAGGTTCTAAAGTCCTTTAGGATCTGTACAGCTTACTGTGCTTTCAGCTTAGCGTCCTTTGATATAGAGCCTTATCTTTAGGACTGTTGTATTCTTGTTTATGTGATCACGTCTTCAGCTATTTGAGATTTAACGATAACTGTGGACTAATAAACTTCTTTCTCGTCTCAGATGCCTCCTCGACGTGCACAAAAGGACACAAATTCCCATCCAGATCCACAACCAACTCCATCTTAGGGAATGATGAATGCTACAAAAGTTGTTACCATCGTTGCAGAGGTAGTAGATGCAGCACTTGCAGTGGTACAACAGGCACCACTTCAAGCACCAATAGTGGCGCCAGCACCTGTTCCTATTTTCCCTACTGCATGGGAGAGAGTCAGGTATTCCTTTCAGAAGGCGCATCCTCTAGAGTTCTTAAATAGTTCTGATGTAGTGATGGCGAGTCAGTGGAAGAAGGATATATAGAGACACCTTCGTATGCATGAGTGCATTGAGGTACAAAGGCAAGTTTTATCTACCTTTAACTTGACAGGGGCAGCCTTGTAGTGGTGGGAGTCCACTACTACTACAGAGGAGTGGGATTTGATGTCGATTGCCGATTTCTGGGTGCGGTTCGACCACAAGTATTTTCCTTCTGCCCTCAAGACTAAGATGAGGCAAAAACTTTTAGAACTCATCCAAGAAGGGAAGACAGTTGCGGAATACGAGGAGGAGTTCACGCGATTGACTAATATGGTACCTGACTAGGGGCCTACTAAGTAGAAATGAATCCAGATGTCCATGAATGGTTTGACTTCGAGGACCCAACAGCATCTTCGGGGTAACCTTTCCCTACACTCCTACCCAGATGTCCTAAATGCAGCATTATTACATTGTTAGGACAACCACTTCAATGCTAAGGTAAGCAAGCGGGGAGGATAGCCCAGCCAGTTTGGGAAGACAGGGGGAGGTAGTGCCAGTGGGTAACCAGCTGATTAGAGCCAGAGGCAGGTTCCCATGTGACAACCCGGGTATAATTATGATAAATTATATTTAAATCATGCTTATCTTATGTGATATGAATAATGTGTTATTAGTATTTTTAATGTTAAGTTATTATGTTTATTATAATCCTACTTTCATAAATCATGAAAGGTCGAATTATTTACAAACACAAAATTTTGTTGTTTTCGATAGAAATGTTCCATCTAGAGACTAATTTTCACCCTTATAACATTACAATTGACTTGAGGTAAAAACTAGATAGTTGTAGACATGTGAGTTAGGGTTGTAACACAATAAACAGTGCACCAAACGGATGTACGAGTAATAATTTAGGTCAAATTTACGAACAAGGGGCAAATCTGTCAATTCCCTTTAAGTGGTAAATTGTCTTTTATTAAACTAAATGGTTTAATTTGATTGGTTGGATTGGGAGGTAGCCTTGGCTGACTTAAACTTCTCCATTTAACTTATTTCTTCAGCAAATATAACCCTAGGTTCAGTTTTGAGAGATTTAAGCTTAAGGAAAGAGAAAGTAGAAGTTAAGGAAGAAAGATTACAAGGAAAGGCTAGGAAAAGAATTCCAAGAAAATTCTTAAGGTGTTTCCAAGGTAAAATTATTTGTTAATATTGTTTCAATCTTGTATTATACTTATTTCAAAGTATATAAATGGTAAATTATTGATTAAAATTCCATTATTCTTTGTGATAACATGTATTGGTTCATATGTGAGATAAGTGGTGTTTATAGGTCATATTGCTTTGTATTGAAAACCCTTGTATTCAAACTTGCATATCTCTTTGTGTGATTACTGGAATTGAGAAATTCCAATTGAATATGAAATTATACTCATATATTCATATCATATCCGAAAATTAGAATTTATCTCCTTGTGGTTAGGCCATAATGATGATTCCAAGTTAGTACATAGTTGTTGTTTGTATACTTCATTTCTGTATTCCCTAAGTTTAGTTAAGCTTTTGAGATAGCAAATGAAGTCAAAAAATTATGAAACTTTAATTCTGTACTATTCACTATGTTTACTGAAAATGGGTTGAAAATCATAGAAAGTTATGATAGATAAAAATTATAAAAATTCTTGGAAGTGGAAGGAACAATAGAGGAGCATGTAGGGCAGATTTCTTGTGTTGTAAAGAAATGGCCATAACTTGCTTTAGGAAGCTTGAAAAATTACACCGTCATTTGTACTGGAAAGTATATTCATACATATTTTCATATTTATAAGTTTGGACACCTGTATTTATACAATTTAGGAATATAGGATGGTTGCGTATAGAGAACGATAATCTGAGGCCATACTGGATACCCCATGAAAGAATATTGTTATCTCCTCTTTCCAAAGAGTATTTTGAGTACATGTTTCATGTGTATATACATTGAGAAGTATGATTTAATATTTACTTGGGTTTAGTTATAAATCCCTTATGAGGTATTTCCTACGGTTGAATGTTCATAACTTTATTAGCATGTGTACCATTATTTTGTCTTTACACATATTTCCTGGAATGTGACTTAAATAGAATTATATTGTCGTTGTATAGTCATTTAAAGTTACATAATTATGTTACCATAATAATTATTATTGAGATTCAGTACTGATTTAGTTGGATTGACAGGTGTAAGGTCTAATCAACCCAGTTCAGCTCCACCTGAAGGAAATGTGAATACATAGTTGTTAACCAAGGTGAGTGTATTCACTGGAATGATGTATTTGTATACAGTTACAAATATGATCATAATGTTATGAATATAAATTGTTCATTTTGATTTACCAAAATGGGAGGTTACTCCTAGACCCAGAATGGGAGAGATTTGTCTATTAATGACAAGGGGTTACTCCTCGACCAGGAATGGGGGAGAATTGTCTATTTAGACAGGATATGTGAATCATGATTCGAAAAAGGTCGTCATTCATTATGAATGAGATGGATAAGTTAATACATAATTATATGGACATGATTTATTGCATTTAAATTCATGCAGTAGTATAGTAATGATGCATTCACTCGGCTATTTTGCTCACGGTTCCTATGTTCACATTTTTCAGGTAACGTGATGTCACTGCCAAATCTAGGAGGTCGGGTTGGGTTAGCCAGGAACGGAAGAAATAATGATTTTGTATAAATGTAAATGATGTAATTAAGTTAACTTATCCTTTAACAAAGTTTTTATGGACATGATTACTCTGATGTTGTAAAAAGGCTTTCAGTTATATGGATTTACAATGATGACTCTGAAACTAAAACTTGTGTTTATAGTTTGGTTAGATTAATTATGGTTTGACTCACTTTGACTTTCAGACTTAATTATAATTAACTGGGTTGGGGTGTGTCAGCTTTTGGTATCAGAGCCAAGGTTTTAGAGGTTCTGGAGTGAGAAGAGTCTAGATTTGGCAGTGAATGTTAGAAATATATATTATTTGATACTAACGATTATGTCAGGAAAGATATGTCTATATATGTGTTGTTATATCTTTGACTTATTTCAGATATAAAAGTACGGAAGGAGGAAATGTTAATGTGAGAATAGAAGATGAGGCTTCAAATATGGCAGCATAAGCAGAGGTTGAGCAACCTATTTATGGAAATGTAGAACCCGAGCCAGAATAATTGAAAGACATGCAAAAAATGTCACGTGCTATGAATCTAATGGCAGAGCAACAAGCTAGATTTATGGCTCATGTGGAAGAAAAACAGATCAGGAAAATGGAGGCACAAACATTGGCTAGGGTTGAGGAGGTGATACATCGGGAAGAAAGGAGTACTTCACATGAGAAATTTATTAAAATGAATCCACCCTCATTTGAAGGAGCAGTTGATCCAGTAGAGGCAGAAGAATGGGTTAAAGATATTGAACTTATTTTCAGGGTGATGAGAATGCCTGAAAATCAACGAGTGATCTTGGCGACGTACATGCTAAAAGGAGAAGCTAAATATTGGTGGGATGCCACAAAACATTTGTTGATTACTCCAGGAGGTGGGAATGTGATCTCATGGGATGCTTTTGTCAAACATTTGTATGATAAGTATTTCCCCCCAATGTATCGAAAATAAAAGGAGAAGGAATATTTCATGTTGAATCAGGGGAGTATGACAATTAGAGAATACGAAGCTAAACTTACATCTTTATCTCGGTTTGCTTCGAGGTTTATATAAAATGAGGAAGACATGTGTAGCCGATTTCTTGACGGACTTAAGTTAGTTATTAAATCAAGGTTGTCGGCTTTAAAGACTGTTAACTATTCAGCCTTGGTGAACAAAGCCATGCTAGTAGAAAAGGACGTGAATGAAGCGAGAGGTAATCGAGAACGAGGCGTAAAGAGAAGTAGATTCGATCCAAGTTATAAAAAGGGTAGTTTACAGAATATTCGAGACTTGGAGGGCAGAAATTCCAGCATGGTAGAGGCATGGGAGGTAGTTCGCAAAGGGGTGAAGCAAGTGGTGGAAGAGGTTCAAGAATTTTAGCGCAAGGAGATCCGAATGTTTGTTTCTTTTGTGGGACATCGGGTCATGTAAAGAGAAATTGCCCAAAGCTACTGAATATAGAATGTTTCAACTGTCATCAGAAGCGCCATCTGAGAAAGAATTTTCCTATGTTATCAAGAATGGTTTTAGTCAGTAGTGTGGGGCCTCATAAAGGATCCTCTCCAGGCAGTGCCACTAGGGGAAGAGGTACAAAACAAGCAGCTAGATTGAGGGCATGAGGAAGAGTATTTACAATGACACTACAAGATGCCCATGCTACACCGAAAGTGGTTACAGGTAAACTTTATATTGCAAACAAAGATTTATATGCACTCATTGATCCTGGATCTACGCATTCATTTGCGGCATTACATATTTTTTCATATTTGGGTAGACCATATTCATTTCTCAATTGTGCCTTATATATTTCTACCCTAATGGAAAGTGTAATTCTGGTTGAGCATGTTTATAAAGATTGTGTCTTACGAATGGGTGAGCGAGATTTCTATGTTGACTTGATACCGTTAGCCATTCGGGATTTTGATATTATATTGGGGATGTATTGGTTATTATCGTATCATCCTCCATTGATTATTTTCGAAAAGAAGTTACATTTTATCTTCCTGGTGAACCCGAGTTCCAATTTTCAGGGGAAAGTAAGGTTGTCCCTAATTGTCTCATCTCAGCAATTAAGAGCAGAAAGTTATTGAGTAAGGGTTGTACAGGGTATTTAGCGTATGTGGTTGATGTTAGTAAGGAAGCACTTGAA
This sequence comes from Sambucus nigra, assembly GCA_949130495.1. NCBI lineage: Eukaryota > Viridiplantae > Streptophyta > Magnoliopsida > Dipsacales > Adoxaceae > Sambucus > Sambucus nigra. The sequence continues at coordinate 297,935,798 of OX422207.1, read as the reverse complement.
GTTAAAGATATACTAATGGTTAGAGAATTTTCTGATGTCTTCCCATAGGAATTGCCAGGATTACCACCCGATAGGGAAGTAGAGTTTTCCATTGAATTAATTCCAGGTACTGGCCCGATTTTCCTTGCTCCATATAAAATGGCACCAACATAGTTGAAAGAATTGAAAGTGCAATTACAAGATCTGATAAGCAGAGGTTTCATTCGGCCTAGTGTTTCGCCATGAGGAGCCCCAATGTTATTTGTGAAAAGAAAGATGGGACAATGCGATTATGTATTGATTATCGGCAATTGAATAAGGTGACCATTAGAAACAAGTATCCTCTACCTCGTATCGATAACTTGTTTGACCAATTACAGGGGGCCACAGTATTTTTGAAGATTGATTTGAGATCGGGTTACCACCAACTGAAAGTGAAGGATAGTGATATTTCCAAAATAACTTTTCGAACTCGATATGGGAACTATGAGTTTTTGGTGATGCCATTTGGATTAACTAATGCTCCAACAATTTTTATGGATTTGATGAACCGAGTATTCCACCCTTTCATTGATTCATTTGTGATTGTATTCATAGACGGTGTGTTGATTTACTCGCGTAGCATGGAGGAACATGAGAAACATTTGAGACTTGTATTGCAGATTTTGAGAGAGAATAAATTATTTGCTAAATTCAACAAGTGTGGGTTTTGGTTGAATCAAATTGTGTTTTTAGGGCACGTTGTCTCAGGAAATGGGATATATGTTGATCCAAAGAAGGTGGAAGCAATTGTGGAATGGGAGAGTCCTAAGATTGTGACATAAATTAGGAGTTTCCTTGGATTGGTAGGTTACTATCGCATATTCATTAAAGGATTTTCAGCAATAGCATTACCATTGACAAAGTTGACTCGTAAAGAAGTGAAGTTTATAAGGGATGAAGAATGCGAGAGGAGTTTTAAAGAATTAAAGAATCGGTTGGTTTCAGCCCCTATACTTATTATTCCATGTGGGAATGAGTCTTTTGTGATCTATACAGACGCTTCATTTCAGGGGTTAGGATGTGTTCTTATGCAGAATGGGAAGGTAATAGCATATGCTTCCAGACAATTAAAGACGCATGAACGAAACTACCCTACACACGATTTGGAGCTAGCATCCATTGTTTTTGCTTTAAAGTTGTGGAGACATTACTTGTATGGAGAAAATTGTGAGATATTTATTGATCATCAAAGTTTGAAATACTTGTTTACACAGAAAGAACTAAATTTGAGACAGAGGCATTGGATAGAGATAATTAAAACTATGACTGTACCATTCATCATCATCCTGGGAAGGCCAATGTAGTAGTAGATGCTTTGAGTTGAAAATCATCAGGGATTGTTGGTTGCATACGGTGTGCCCGTGTTGGAAATATTCTTGACTTGGCATCGATGGGGATTGAATTGAAGTTTTCAAAAAGCGAAGGATTATTAGCACATGTCACAATGAGACCTTTATTGACCGAACGCATACGAAATTTGCAGACCGGTGATCCATTCCTTGAGAAGAAGAAACAAGATGTCCTGGATGGTAAAGAGAGTGACTTTGAAATTAAGAATGATGAATCGTTGTGTTATATATATAGAATTTGTGTACCGAATGATCCATCCTTAAAGAAGGATATATTAGAAGAGACACATAGTTATATTTATTCTATGCATCTGGGAGGTACCAAAATGTATAGAGATTTGAAAGAGTATTACTGGTGGAACAATATGAAATGTGAGATTGCAGAATTCGTAGCTAAATGTTTAGTATGCCAGCAAGTGAAGGCAGAGTATCAGAAGCCGGCAGGATTATTGCAGTCATTGCCTATTACAAAATGGAAGTGGGAGCATATAACGATGGATTTTGTTACAGGATTACCGAGGTCCCCAAAGGGGCATGATTCTATTTGGGTAATAGTATACCGATTGACAAAGTCGGCCCATTTTCTTCCAGTTAAGACCACCTACACTGTTGACAAGTATGCACATATGTACGTTGATGAGATTATCCGTTTACATGGGGAACCAGTGTTAATTGTATTAGATAGAGATCCAACGTTCACTTCTAAGTTTTGGCCTCGTCTCCAGAATGCCATGGGCACAAGTTTGAAGTTCAGCGCTGCGTTTCATCCACAAACTGATGGGCAATCAGAAAGGACGATTCAAATATTAGAAGACAGGTTACGAGCCTGTGTATTTGACTTCAAAGCTAGTTGGGATGATCATTTGACATTGATGGAATTTTCATATAATAATAGTTATCAGTCGACTATTGGTATGGCTCCTTATGAAGCTTTATATGGGAGGAGATGTAGAACTCTTTTGTGTTGGGATGAAGTGGGTGAAAGGAAAATATTGGGTCCTGAATTAATAAACGTGACGACTGAAAAGATCAAAATTATTCGGGAATGGATGAAGATAGCACAAAGGAGGCAGAAATTTTATGCAGATAAGAGGAAGTATCCATTGGAATTTCAGAAGGGAGATTTTGTATTCCTACGTATTTCACCATGGAAAGGCGTTATGAGATTTGGGAAAAAGGGGAAACTAAGTCCAAGATACATTGGACCATAAAAAGTGTTGGAAAGAATTGGGGCACTGGCATATAGATTAGAATTACCTTCAGAGTTGTCTCGTTTACATGATGTTTTTCACGTATCGATGCTTCGTAAGTATTTGGCGGATCCATCTCATCAGTTGAAAACTCAACCAATTGAACTGAAGGAAGAGTTGTCGTACATCGAGGAACCAATGGAAATTATTGATCATAAGGAGAAAGTATTGAGAAATAAAGTTATTCCATTAGTTAAAGTTATGTGGATGAGCAATGGAGTTAAAGAATCAACTTGGGAAACGGAGGATAGCATGAGGAAACAGTATCCCCATTTGTTTGGTAAGTGACCTTTATATTAAATTTCGGGGACGAAATTTTCTAGGGGGGAAGTTGTGACAACCCGGATATAATTATGATAAATTATATTTAAATCATTATTATCTTATGTGATATGAATAATGTGTTATTAGTATATCTAATGTTAATTTATTATGTATATTATAATCCTACTTTCATAAATCATGAAAGGTCGAATTATTTACAAACACAAAATTTTGTTGTTTTCGATAGAAATATTCCTGCTAGAGACTTATTTTGACCCTTATAACATTGCAATTGACTTGAGTTAAAAACTAGATAGTTGTATACATGTGAGTTAGGGTTGTAACACAACAAACAGTGCATCAAACAGATGCATGAGTAAGAAGTTAGGTCAAATTTATGAAAAAGGGGCAAATCTGTCAATTCCCTTTAAGTGGTAAATTGTCTTTTATTAAACCAAATAGTTTAATTTGATTGGTTGGCTTGGGAGGCAGACTTGGCCGACTTAAACTTCTCCATTTAACTTATTTCTTCAGCAAATATAACCCTAGGTTCAGTTTTGAGAGATTTAAGCTTAAGGAAAGAGAAAGTAGAAGTTAAGGAAGAAAGATTACAAGGAAAAGCTAGGAAAAGAATTCCAAGAAAATTCTTAAGGTGTTACCAAGGTAAAATTATTTGTTAATATTGTTCCAATCTTGTATTATACTTATTTCAAAGTATATAAATCATAAATTATTGATTAAAATTCCATTATTCTTTGTGATAACATGTATTGGTTCATATGTGAGATAAGTGGTGTTTATAGGTCATATTGCTTTGTATTGAAAACCCTTGTATTCAAACTTGCATATCTCTTTGTGTGATTACTGGAATTGAGAAATTCCAATTGGCTATGAAATTAAACTCATATATTCATATCATAACCGAAAATTAGAAGTTATCTCCTTGCGGTTAGCCGTAATGATGATTCCAAGTTAGTACATAGTTGTTGTTTGTATACTTCATTTCGGTATTCCCTAAGTTTAGTTAAGCTTTTGAGATAGCAAATGAAGTCAAAAAATTATGAAACTCTAAATCTGTACTATTCAGTATTTTTACTGAAAATGGGTTGAAAATCATAGAATGTTATGCTGGAGAAAAATTATAAAACTTCTTGGAAGTGGAAGGAACAATAGAGGAGCATGTAGGGAAGATTTCTTGTGTTGTAAAGAAATGGTCATAACTTGCTTTAGGAAGCTTGAAAAATTACACTGTCACTTGTGCTGGAAAGTATATTCATATATGTTTTCATATTGATAAGGTTGTACACCTGTATTTATACAATTTAGGAATATAGGATGGTTGCGTATAGAGGGCAATAATCTGAGGCCATACTGGGTACCCCATGAAAGAATATTGTTATCTCCTTTTTCCAAAGAGTATTTTGAGTATATGTTTCATGTGTATATAAAATGAGAAGTATTCTTTCATATTTACTTTGGTTTAGTTATAAATCCCTTATGAGGTATTTCCTACGGTTGAATGTTCATAACTTTATCAGCATGTGTACCATTATTTGTCTTTACTCATGTATCCTGGAATTTGACTTAAGTAGAATTATATTGTTGTTGTATAGTCATTGAAAGTTACATAATTATGTTAGTATAATACTTATTATTGAGATTCATTACTGATTTAGTTGTATTGACAGGTGTAAGGTCTAATCAACCCAGTTCAGCTTCACCCGAAGGAAACGTGAATACATAGTTATTAATCAAGGTGAGCGTATTCACTGGAATGATGTATTTGTATACTGTTACAAATATGATCATAATGTTATGAATATAAAATTGTTCATTTCGATTTACCAAAATGGGAGGTTACTCCTCGACCCGGAATGGGGGAGATTTGTCTATTAAAGACAAGGGGTTACTCCTCGACCATGAATGGGGGAGAATTGTCTATTTAGACAGGATATGTGAATCATGATTTGAAAAAGTTGGTCATTCATTACGAATGAGCCGGATAAGTTAATACATAATTATATGGACATGATTTATTGCATTTAAATTCATGCAGTAGTATAGTAATGATGCATTCACGGAGCTATTTTTCTTACGGTTCCTATGTTCACATTTTTCAGGTAACGTGATGTCACTGCCAAATCTAGGAGGTCGGGTTGGGTTAGCCAGGAACGGAAGAAACAATGATTTTGTATAAATGTAATGATGTAATTAAGTTAAATTATCCTTTAAGAAAGTTTTTATGGACATGATTACTCTGATGTTGTAAAAAGGCTTTCAGTTATATGGATTTACAATGATGACTCTAAAATTAAAACTCGTGTTTATAGTTTGGTTGATTAATTATGGTTTGACTCACTTTGAATTTCAAACTTAATTATAAGTAACTGGGTTGGGGTGTGTCATCCCAACAGGGGGATTCTGCTAAGAGGTTTTGTTCGGGGGGTTTCAGGCAAGTTTAGGGGGTTTCAGGCAAGTCCAACAAGGCCAGCACCAGGGCCAACAGCAGGGAGGACAACAGGGCCATCAGGGCCAAGGTAGCGGTCGTAACGGCCAGTAGGGCCGAGGTTATTAGGGACAAAGGGGAGGAAATTTTGCCAGTAAATGCTATACTTGTGGCAAGACTGGCCATAAGAAGTAGGATTTCCCCGATAGGAACAAAGGCCCTCGGCAGCAGGGTGCTCACCAGGAGCCCCAGATACCCATCTTTCCCGTCGCCTTACCAGCTCCAGCGCCAGTTCCAGCCTTACCCGCAGCTCTAATGTAGCAGGGGATACTTCAGTATGGACGGGTCTACAACCTCCATCAGGTCGCGGTCCCACAGGCTCCACGTGCGATTAAGGGTCTGTTTTCTATTCAGGGGACTATGGGACGTACTTTATTTGATACGGGGGCCACACATTATTTTATTTCCACGAGGTTTGCACGTACTATGGGGTTATTAGATACATCAGAGTGTACTGTTACATGTGTAGATTTGCCTTTGGGTAGTGGCTCACCGATTTTCCTTATATATCGAGGGGTGGGTATAGAGATTGGGAGACTTACTTTAACTGCCTACATGCTTATATTAGAGATGTCCGAGTATGATGCGATTATCGGTATGGATTGGTTAGTTGCATATAAGGCCATGATCGATTGTTTTAGTAGGAGTATTATTTTTTCTATACCTGGTCAGGAGATGTTCCTGGTTGTGATGCCTCATTTTGAGGCAGGATCTTCCATGCATTTGTATTACTTAGAGGAGGAGGCCTCTAAGGAGGTGGTGATACCTCTTGATTCGATGCCGATGGTTCGAGAGTTTGCTGATGTGTTCAGGATATTTAGGGATTACCACCTAACAGAGAGATAAACTTTGTTATAAATTTGACGCCAGGCACTCTGCCGATAGCCCGCACACCGTACCGTATGTCCCCAGCGGAGATGAGGGAGTTATGGGATCCGATAGAACAGCTGTTGGGACAGGGGTTTATTCATAGGAGTACTTCACCTTGGGGTGCCCCAGTACTGTTTGTTAAAAAGAGAGATGGGTCGTTAAGGTTGTGTGTCAGTTACCGTGAGTTGAATAAGGTCACGATACGAAATAAGTATCTGTTGCCCCGAATCGATGACTTATTCAACTAATTGAGAGGAGATGCTTTCTTCTCGAAGATTGGCTTGAGGTCGGGATACCATCAATTATGAATTAGGGAGCAGGATGTGTCGAAGACTGCCTTCTTGATGAGATATGGTTCCCGAGTTTAGAGTTATGCCTTTTGGGCTAACCAACACCCCAACCGTGTTTATGGACTTAATGAATAGGGTGTTTAGAGAGTTCTTGAATCAGTTTGTCATTATCTTCATAGATGACATCCTGATTTACTCTCAGACGGAAGAGGAGCATGCCGGACATTTGAGGCAGGTTTTGTAGACACTAGGTCTGCACGAGTTATATGCGAAATTTGAGAAATATAGATTTTGGCTGAAGGAAGTTTAGTTTTAGGGCTCATTATTTCGGATAGAGGGATATCCGTAGATCCGGGGAAGTGTCAGCGGTGAGGGAGTGGTGACAGCCCACGACGCCGACGGAGATACGTAGTTCATTGGGCTTAGCAGGATACTATAGGAGGTTCATTATGGGATTCTCTAAGATAGTGGGTCCATTAACTTATTTGACTCGCAAAGGAGTGCCATTTATTTGGAATGATGCCTGTCAATTGGCTTTTGATGAGCTGAAGGATAAGCTGACTTTAGGACCAGTGTTAGCACTACCCAGGCCGAGAGTGGAGTATCTAGTCTACACTGATGCATCCTTACTAGGACTTGGGGGTGTGCTTTAATAAGAGGATCAGGATATATCTTATGCATCCCGAAATCTTAAGCCGTATGAGAAGAACTACCCCATACACGACTTGGAGTTGGCGATAGTCATGTTTGCACTCAAGATTTAGAGACATTACCTTTTGGGTGAACAGTTTTGCCTATTTACAGAGCACAAGTCACTACAGTACTTGTTCATGTAGAAGGAGCTGAATATGCATCAACGTAGGTGGCTAGAGTTTATAAAAGATTATAAGTTTGAGATACACTATCACCCGGGAAAGGCTAACGTAGTTGCAGATGCATTAAGACATAGGCCAGCAGATAAGACGGTCGAGGTGTGGAAGGAAAAATGGAACGAGCTAGGGCACCAGGATGCTGTGGCCAAATCATTCATGTCAGTTATGATCGTCACGCCGCAGATAGTGATAAGGGTGGTCCAGGCCCAGGAGGCAGAACCTTTTTTTCCTAGAGAAGATTAGGCAGCTCTTAGCCAGTGGGGCCGGGACTTATTCAGTAAGTTTCGAGGGAGGCTTGACTTTTAACGGGAGACTCTTAGTCCTAGAGGGGGAGGACCTTCAACATGTAGTGACGACGGAGTCGCATGGGTCCAGATTTATGGTACATACTCGCGGGGATAAGATGTATCAAGATATGAAGCGACAGTACTGGTGGAGTTGGATGAAGAGGTATATCTTAGAGTTCGTATCCAAGTGTACCACTTGTCAGCTAGTAAAAGTGGACCATCAAAGACCACCAGGTTTACTTCAACCATTAGAGATCCCTACAAGGAAATGGGAGGGATTTTTTATGGATTTTATTACTAGGTTACCTACTTCACATAGGGGGCACGATTCTATATGGGTTATTGTGGATCGATTGGCAAAGGTAGCCCACATTCTGCCAGCCAGGATTGACTACACTGTGGGACAGTATGCTCAGATACTTATTACAGAATTAGTAAGACTGCATGGTGCGCCTCTTGATATTGTGTCAGATAGAGATAAGACTTTTGTGTCTCATTTTTGGGAGAGTTTCCAGGAGGCTATGGGTACTGAGTTGCGGTTGAGTATGGCGTATCACCTGCAGACTAATGGACAAACTGAGTATACTAATGAGATGCTCGAGGAACTATTGTGCATGTGTATCCTTGACTTTGGTGGAGGTTGGGAACAATACTTTCCACTGGTGGAGTTTGCTTACAACAACTCTTATCAGTTTACGATTGGCATGGCCCCATTCGAAGCATTATATGGGAGACCTTGTCGTTCTCTAGCCTGTTGGATAGAGGTGGGAGATAACAAGTTACTTGGGTCAGAGGTAATTCAGGATACATCGATCGGGATCGAGATGATTTGAAGTCGCATACGGGTAGCCTAGGACAGGCAAAAAAGCTAAGCCAATGCAAAGAGGTCCTTTAGAGAGTTCACAGTGGGGGACCAAGTTTTACTGAGAGTATCTCCTATGAAAGGAGTGATGAGGTTCGAGAAGAAGGGGAAATTGGCTCCGAGATATATAGGACCATTTCCTATTACCGAGAGGATCGGACCAGTGGCTTACAGACTTGGGTTGCTGGAACACTTACACGTATTCATGATGTTTTTCACATATCGTCATTGAGGCGATATTTTTGGGATGAGTTGGCCCACACTCACATCGCGATAGAGGAGACGATTTACAGCCCTACAGTTCTTATGAGGAGAGGCTAGTGGCTATCCTAGATCACAGTGAGAGGAGACTTAGGTCAAAGGTAGTTCCACTTGAGCGGGTCCAGTGGTAGCATCACAATGTGGAGGAGTCCATTGGGAGCGAGAGGCGGATATGCGTGAGAAGTATCCAGATTTATTTGTACCAGGCATGCCTTATTTTTTGAATTTCGGGATGAAATTCCGTTATTAGGGGAAAGTATGTGACACCCCGTATTTTTGAGAACCTAAATAATTATGTGGTTAATTATTATTATGGGATTAATTAAATTAATATGGGAGAATTAATTGGCAAATTAAATCCGAATTTAAAAATAATTATTAACTAGCATGACAAGGGTTAATACTTATTAATGAGAATTGTTGAATATTACCGAGTGAATAAGTAATATGGAATTCTTGAATCTGATAAATTATCGATAGTGAAATATACAACAGTTTGGTATATTAAGTCGAGACATGCATATGAGTCATGTCGGGACTGATTAAATGCAATACACAAGTAAATTATTTATAAGTAACTAGTATGGTAATTTCAAGTGCACCGTTGAGTCCAGGAGGGTCAAAATAGTCAGAAAACACTACTCGAGTAATTTATTTAGACTCCGGGAGAGTTTAGGCCAAACCGGCACCCCGTAGGGGTAATTTTGTAATTTTGATTTTTGGAGGAATTAAATGGACAAAAATTGGGAGTTTATTTTATCAGCCACGAGAGGTTCATTAGGGTTGAGAGATACAAAAGTAAGGAACGACCACAGAGTGTGTCAGGGAGACCAAATCCCAAGAAGGAAGGCCCAATTAGCACAACCTCGCGCAACCACCACCACTATCCTGTAGATCAGAACGGGAGGAACATACCCATACCAACAACATCAAGAAATCAGACGGTTTATTCGAGGCAAGTGTTTATTACTTGCGTGATTTACTAATAATTATGTTCATGATTAGAGTAATTGATAACCCATTAATTTATGAGATTTAATTTTGATGAAAACTTGGTGATTTGATTCATATTGGGTCTGAGATTATAAGAGATTAAACTCCTTCATCTAGATAGGATGCCATCCACGAATTTATGAACAAATCTGGGTTATAGTAGTTCTTGAATTGAAATTGGAAGAACTAGGGTTTTAATGGTTTAATTTGGGGATTTAGTATTTAATTGATGTATTGTGAAGATTTAATGATTCTAGGTTGTTATAAATCATCTAAATATGTTAGAACATTAATTGGGTTTGTTGTTTGGGTGTTTGGGAATGAAAAGTAGACGTTTTAGAGATGTTAATGGTGGAAAAAAGCTGAAATTCAGGGGAAGAAGACGAAACAGTGCGCGTCGCACGATGTCGCGCGTAGTCGTTCGAGCGAGATAGGCATCTTGCGCGAAGTCGCTCGAGCGACACATGGCAGTCGTTAAAACAACGTTTCCATCTGGTTCGAGCGACGAGATAAATTTTGGGAATTTTTCTTAGAATTTTTTGGTTTATTGGAGTGAGAGAAACTGTCAGTTAACAATTTAAAACGAGACAGGTATTCGAATAAGTGTGTGAGATTTATACTTTAAATATTTCGGAAAGAAGACTTACTTTGAAGATTACTAGAGAGTTATGGTAATATAATAATTTTATACAATACGTAACAATGAGAATAAAATACGTATGGTAAGTATGCAACTAGGTTGGGGGAATACCTATAAATTTTAAGGATATGTGTATGCCTATTATTTGATATTTTTTTTAAAGTGCACAAATTGGTGATAACCCGGGGGTGCAAGGTTATGTTGGTTAATACACTAAAGGGTGATAACCCAGGGGTGTAATATTTTTATTTAGCGCACTAATGGGTGATAACCCGGGGGTTCAAGGATATTGTATTAAGTGCACTAATGGGTGATAACCCAGGGGTGCAAGGATATTGTATTAAATGTACTAATGGGTGATAACCCGGGGGTACAAGATTATTTTATTAAAAGCACTAATGGGGTTTAAACCGGGTTTGGAATATTGTTTATATATATATATATATATATATATATATATATATATATATATATATAAAATATGAGAAATTCTACTAAGAGAAACTAGTAGTTATGGCAATGAAGACAAATGAATTTGATCTTAATGAGATAAAGACTTAAATATTCATAGTGAACGTGATAGGTAGTAATCTGTGATAGACTACTTATGGGGTATTGTATGGGCGATACGGGAATACTATTATTGGATGTAGATAGTGTTAAGTGTCTTGAACTAGTTAGCTTGGGTAGAGTTACTAGTACTAAATAGAAGATGCGTTAGGAATGCATAATAGAAGAGAGGTGAGATCCTCATGTGAGAGCACGAATTTAATATGCACATAATACTTGCTTTAAGGTGGTTTTAACTACTTGCAAAAAATATTTTTACACATCGGGCTCTGACCCGTCTCTTGCATCTCTTTTCTCTCTTGTTATATATATATATATATATATATATATATATATATATATATATATGTATGTATTACATCAGGTGCTCAGCCACCAGATTTAGAGACTTGGTTTGCTTGGCGTGTTGCAGCTGATGTGGAAGTTGTAGATCTTTGCCATAGACGCTCCTATCTTTGCTCTTAGTTCATTTAGACTCTTCATTTAGGGCATGTGTCTCCCATTCCTTAGACATTTTCATAAGATATTGTATTTAGTTTACTTTCTATTCATTCTAGTTGGATTTAGTTTACTGTGGTTCTTTCGCTTAAGGTTTTGAACTGGAATGTTTAATCCAGTCGTATTTATTTCAGTACGTGATTCGGATTTATAATTTATCTTTGTTAAATGGTGAATGATTTATATTTAAATTTGGACGTTAAATAAAAGATTTTTGGTTATAATTTAAAAAGGAAAAATTATTTTGACACCGGCTTAATTTAAATTAGGTGATTGTTAAAATTAATGTTTTTTTCGACAGTGATGCTAAGAATGAACCAACCGAACATTCTGTTTTAAAATTTTATAAGGGACTGATCACCCGATATTTAATTGGGCGGGGTGTCATAGGTGGTATCATAGCTTCAGGTTCTAGAGTCCTTTAGGATCTGTACGGCTTACTGTGCTTTATGCTTAGCGTCCTTTGATATAGAGCCTTATCTTTAGGACTGTTGTATTCTTGTTTATGCGATCACGTCTTCAGTTATTTGAGATTTAACGATAAATGTGGACTAATAAACTTTCTCATCTCAAATGCCTCCTCGACGTGCACCAAAGGACAGAAATTCCCATCCAGAGTCACAGCCAGCTCCAGCTCAGGGGATGATGAATGCTATAGAAGTTGTTGCCATCGTTTCATATGCAGTAAATACAGCAGTAGCAGTGGTACAGCAGGCACCACCTCAGGAACCAATAGTGGCGCCAGGACCTGTTCCTGTTTTCCCTACTGCATGGGAGAGAGTCGGAGATGCCTTTCAGAAGGCGCATATTCCAGAATTCTCAGACATTTCTGATGTAGTGATGGTGAGTCAGTGGAAGAAGGATATACAGAGACACCTTCATATGTATGAGTGCATTGAGGTACAGAGGCAAGTTTTGGATACCTTTAAGCTGATAGGTGCAGCCTTATAGTGGTAGGAGTCCACTACTACTTCAGAGGAGTGGGATTTGATGTCGATTACCGATTTTTGGATACGGTTCGACCGCAAGTACTTTCATTATGTCGTCAAGACTGTGATGAGGAAAAAACTTTTAGACCTCACCCAGGAAGGGAAGACAGTTGCAGAATACAAGGAGGAGTTCACGCGATTGACTAATATGGTACCTAACAAGGTGCCTACTGAGGAGAAACAAATCTATATGTTCATTGATGGTTTAACTTGGAGGATCTGACAACATCTTCTGGGTAACCTTTCCCTACACTCCTACACAGATGTCCTAAATGCAGCATTATTACTTAATCATGACAACCACTTCCATTCTAAGGAAAAAAAGCGAGGAGGAGAGCCCGACCAGTTGGACAAGACAGGGGGAGGTAGTGCCAGTAGGGCCCCAGTTGATCAAAGTCAGAGGCAGGGTTCCCTGCAGGGCGATTCTGCTAAGAGGTTTTGTTCGGGGGGTTTCAGGCATGGTCAGGGGGTTTCAGGAAAGGCCATCAGGTCTAAGGTAGGGGTGGTAACGGACAGTAGGGCTGAGGTTATCAGGGACAGAGGGGAGGAAATTTCGCCGACAAATGTTATACTTGTGGTTAGACTGGCCATAAGAAGAAGGATTTCCTCGTTAGGGGCAGGGTCCCTCGGCAGTAGGGTGCTCACTAGGAGACCCAAAGACCCATCTTTACCACCTCCCTACCATCTCCAGTGCCATTTCCAGCCTTGCTCGCAGCTCTGGTGCAGCAGGGGCAACTTCAGTATGGACAGGCCTACAATCTCCATCAGGCTGCGATCCCACAATCTCCACCCGCGATTGAGGCTATGTTTTCTATTTAGGGGAATATGGGGCATACTTTATTTTATACAGGGGACACACATTATTTTATTTCCACAAGGTTTTCACGTACTATGGGGTTATTAGATAGAGCAGAGAGTATTGTTACATGTGTAGATTCGCCTTTGGGTAGTGGCTTACCGATTTTCCTTATATGTCAAGGGGTGGGTATAGAGATTGGGAGACTTACTTTACCTGTCGAAATGCTTGTATTAGAGATGTCCGAGTATGATGCGTTTATCGGTATGGATTGGTTAGTTGCATATAGGTCCATGATCGATTATTTTAGTAGGAGTATTATTTTTTCTGTACCTGGTCAAGAGATGTTCCTGGTGGCGATGCCTCATTATGAGGGAGGATCTTCCACGAATTTGTAGTATTTAGAGGAGGAGACTTCTAAGGAGGTAGTGATACCTCTTGATTCGACACTGGTGGTTTGGGAGTCCGCTGATGTGTTCCAAGATAATACCGGACTACCACCTAGCAGAGAGATAGACTTTGTTATAAATTTAACATCGAGCACTCGACCGATAGCCCGCGCACCATACCGTATGGCTTCAGCGGAGATGAGGGAGTTACAGGATCAGATAGAACAACTGTTGGGACAGGGGTTTATTCGTAGGAGTACTTCAACTTGGGGTGCCCCAGTACTGTTTGTTAAAAAGAGAGACGGATTGTTAAGGTTGTGTGTCGAATATCGTGAGTTAAATAAGGTCACGATACAGAATAAGTATGTGTTTCCCCGAATCGATGACTTATTCGACTAGTTGAGAGGATCTGCTTTCTTCTCGAAGATTGACTTGAGGTCGGGATACCATTAATTACGAATCATGGAGTCAAATGCGTCGAAGACTGACTTCTTGACGATATATGGTTTCTACGAGTTTAGAGTTATGCCTTTTGGGCTAACCAATGCCCCAGCTGTGTTTATGGGCTTGATGAATAGGGTGTTCAGAGAGTTCTTGAATCAGTTTGTCATTGTCTTCATATATGACATCCTGATTTACTCTTAGATGGAAGAGTAGCATGCTGAATATTTGAGGTAGGTTTTGCAGACACTGCGTCAGCATGAGTTGTATGCAAAATTTGAGAAATGTAAATGAAGACAAATGAATTTAATCTTAATCAGATAAAGACTTAAATATTCATAGTGAACGTGATAGGTAGTAACATGTGATATACTACTTATGGGGTATTGTATGGGCGATATGGGAATACTATTGTTGGATGTAGATAGTGTTAAGTGGCTTGAACTAGTTAGCTTGGGTAGATTTACTAGTACAGAATAGACGATGCATTAGGAATGCACAATAGAAGAGAGGTGAGAGGTTCATGTGAGAGCACGAATCTAGCATGCACATAATACTTTCTTTAAGGCAGTTTTAAATAACTGCAAAACATATTTTTACACATCGGGCTCTGAACCATCTCTTGCATCTCTTTTCTCTCTTACTATATATATATGTATGTATTATATCAGGTGCTCAGGCACCAGATTTAGAGACTTGGTTTGCTTGGAGTGCTGCAGCTGATGTGAAAGCTGTAGGTCTTTGCTATAGGCGCTCCTATCTTTTCTCTCAATTCATTTAGACTCTTCATTTAGGGCATATGTCCCCCATTCCTTAGACATTTTTATCAGAGATTGTATTTAGTTTACTTTCTATTCATTCTAGTTGTATTTAGTTTACTGTGGTACTTTGGCTTAAGGTTTTGAACTGGAATGCTTAATCCAGTCGCATTTATTTCAGGTGGTGATTTAGATTTATTATTTATCTTTGTTGAATGGTGAATGATTTATATTTAAATTCTTGGACTTTAAATAAAAGATTTTTGCTTACAATTTAAAAAGGAAAAAGTATCTTGACACCAGCTTAATTTAAATTAGGTTATTGTTAAAATTAATATTTTTTTTTACAGTGATGCTAAGAATGAACCAATCGGACATTTTTTTTAAAATTTTTATAAAGGACTGATCACCCGATATTTAATTATACGGGGTGTCACAAATTGTCATTTTGTTGTTAACATTATCCACCTCCCTCTGAAGCTCTAACACCTATCCTTTTGTCATGTCATGTTCTTCCACTTGGATCGACACATGGCTCCTCGCTGAAGAGATCTCATCCAATAGAGGTGCAATGTGATGTAATTTTCTACTTGGCATATGAGATCCCACACCTATTGTCCTCCCCCTTTTGTCCCTCCCAAATACAATAGTTAGGGCATCTTTTTCAAGGTCATAGGGCTGAACTCAGACTGACTACTCAACGCTTTAACATTATTTTATCTTAATGTGTATATATATGATAACTAAATTCAAACTAACCAAAGTCGGAACCACTTTGTCTAGGAATTTATTGGTCCCTTTTTTTCGTCGGGCATGCAAGTACAAGTTGACTCGATTAGGGTATTACCTTTTTTTAGTCCCTTTAGTCTGGTCCTCCTATTTATCCTTCAAAGCATCATAAGATATTACCCCAAGCTTGTGGATATCAACTTTTCTTGACCTGTTCAGTTTATTTTTCTCCCTCACGATTAATTTTCCCTCCTTGGCCTCATTATCCAATAATTCATTCCATTGCTCAGTGGGTTTTTAAACATTTGGTAGAACTCTGTCTTTCAACCCTTAAATATCATAACTCATTTCCCCTTTGGGAAAAATTATTCCGAAGGTTCTTTTAATAGGTTTTCAAATGATCATCTACTCAGGAAAGAACCTTTAATTTCGAACCGGCTGGGAATTCAAAACTCTTAAAAAGTTTTTCCCACACGTCCTTATTTATGTCATGATCAACCTTCTTCTAGTTGTATGAGCCCCCGATGCCCACAATCATATTTTTAAGAGATAAACAATGATTTTTTAAAATGTGGACATCAGGTTTTTACCGGTAGGATTATTACCGAATGCGAAGAACCCAATGAGAATCTTAGAATTTGCTTGGGATTCCTTAGTAATGGGAGGTGGGCATATTATATTAACATGGTTTGTTAAGTTTGATTACTCAGATATGGAGAGGTATAAAACAAACAGAGGTGCAACCCTTATAGATATGGTGATAAAACAGTAACCCATTTATCCTCAACTATCATAAATGAATACACAATGTTGTATATCATAAACACTTAGATTAGACTCATAAATCTCTCATGTATAACTCAAATAACAATAAAAGAACTTCACAAATAACTCATTTAAAGGGGGAGAGAATTAATCACCCTAGATACACCTTGTCACACAGCCAACACACAAATGACCTCCAATATCTCCCTCGTTAGCAAATAAAAGCTTTGCAATAAATGTCAATGGTATGTGGATATACTTTGGTTTGTGATAAATTCTTTGCTCTCAATGTGTTTTCTCTCTCTAGAAAGAACTCTCCCCTCTTATAAGTGGTTTAGGCCAATAAATAGCCCCCCACCCTTCCCAAGATGTCTCAATCCTCATTAATGTGAGAGACATTCCTCTCACACTTTAAGTCACAATTTTTAAATACCTAATGGGTCAGCAGACCCTACGTAATAATCATTAAATGCCAGTACATGCCTTTTGACTACCAACTGTGCGTCAGAGGACTGTCACAACAATGGTGGCTTACTAAACCGTCTGACAGCCCCAACGCCACAGTGGTTTACTCAAGTTCGATTCGACATCGGGTAGGCATATAGTGACATCACTTAAAGTAAATGTGAGATTTTGTAAAGGGATGTTTGGCTCAAATCTCAATACAAGATGAAACTCAATTTACTTTGCACAAGCTCCCATGGAAAATGGTTTCTCGGTGTTTTACCAAGTGTGTCTAAAATGGTTAAAACAAGTCTTAATGCTATCTCACTTCTCAATCATCCAAACCAAGTCCCTCTAAAGTTCCCACGGCGAGGTCATTTGATAAAGCATGTAAGCTCTGCCAAGCCTAGTCTCTCGTGAATACCGTTTAACCTCACAATCAAGATTACAATCGTTACATCTTACAATCAATGTAATTAAAAAATATACAATTTGACTAAGTAAAAATGGAAAATAAAGATGAGCTATCTCGGCAAGTCTCCTCATCGAGCTTCATCACTGAGATGCTTCGCTTCCCCCATGCTTCTTCCTTCTTTTGAGTCTCTTCTGTTACTCAGGGAAGCTCCCTCTAATTCAGAGATTACGTTCAAGTCCCCTTTATATTTTCCCCTTTGTGTAGAGATTTGTTATGAGCACAAGAAAAATCTGCACGAAAACTTCACAATCCGATGGACTACCTATTACTACATGCAAAATTCTCCATGATGCGCCTCTGTTGCGACCTTTACCGCTATGACTGTTAAAAAAAGGTTAAATTTTCCCCGATATACCTGAGCCAATGCTCATCAATATTTAGGTGTATTGCAAGGGGACGCCGTTAAATTTCTTCTGTGAATAGACTCAAACCATTCGGTCTCATTCATCTCTCTTAAAATTCTCCTTGAAGTACCTATAAATCCAGGTTGTCATCATTCTGACTACTCAAAAAATTAAAATCTTCCCCGATGTACCGAAGCCAGAGATATCACAAATGAGCTTATGGAGAGGGAACATTGTGACCTTTTTTGTACTTTGAGTGAAGTCTGGCTCATATTATTTGTGATTGACCTTTGTTCTATATGACTTCACACCGTTACTGAAAATTCTCCCCAATGTACTTTAATTCGTTCTACCATTGTCATAACTTGTAGCAAGGGGACAGTCTTTCGTTAGTCTTTTGGGATTCTATCAAATGTTAAAAATTAACGCCAAACCATTACTTCTTTTGAAAGAAATTGTTTCTCTCTCTCCCAAGCATCACCTCATTAATGACATGCGGTTTTATTTTCAACTTGCAAAGCACTCCTCAAAGCACCATGTATCCATTTTTAGTCATTTTGATGACTAAGCACGTGCCTTCTTGGGAAACCTAACCACCCATTTGAATATTAAAAAACTAACATTTCCAACACTTAGATTTTTTTCTCTTCACATTTTCATTTGTCTTCTTCACTTATAGATCATTTAGAGAGAGAAACTAACTTTTTCCATTGTTGAACTTCTTTCCAAGCTTTCTTCTTAAAAATAGCTTCCTTCTTCCTCACTTTTCCACCATCCACAACCACTGATCTGCTATTCTCAACCTCTTCCATCTTCCTTACCCTAAGTTTCTTCTCTCGGTTCTCAAATGGCTTCTTCCAGTGATGCTGCTACACTGTCAACCATAATTGCTACACCACTCATCAACACCATTGATGTTGCACCGCCTTCCTCCCTAGATGCCTCCGCTCACCAAGAATAATGGATGTTTAATCGTCGTTCTTCTATCTTTGGTAAAGGTAACAATTTCTCATTTGTGTGCAAGGCTTTTTTTGCTAATGCAAAGTGGGGCCATCTAACACTTGGTCATGAGGACGATTCACCTATTGCTTGGGTCTTTTTGCCCCCAGAGGGGACTATGCATTTTCACCTGGATCGAGGTTACTTATCCTTATCTTAAATAGAATTAGAAGGGCCTGGAGGCTCCTCAGCCCACTTTACTACCTGGAACACTTACATGCAATCAACCTACGTTGATGACCTTGCCAA
The DNA here is from genome assembly GCA_949130495.1 of Sambucus nigra. Taxonomy (NCBI): domain Eukaryota; kingdom Viridiplantae; phylum Streptophyta; class Magnoliopsida; order Dipsacales; family Adoxaceae; genus Sambucus; species Sambucus nigra. The sequence continues at coordinate 297,916,887 of OX422207.1, read as the reverse complement.
GGTTGGGCTTCATCGGGTAAGTTGGATTGGTGAGTTAATTCTATCCAAGCACAATACTGTCCTCTAAATATTGTTGTCATGTTAGAACATTACAACCCACACTTTTATGGCTGCATGGGGAGATTTCACCATTACGTTGGAAGATTTCTGTGAATTTCCTATAATTAATACCACCGATTCCTCGCCTTACTCTGATGAGGCTTTAGACATCAAAGAAATTACTGCCCGGTAAGAGTTGGATCAGATCTGTCGAAGTTACACAAGGTCATTGAAAAATGCTACCTTCACCCTCGTTATCAGCTATTTCTTCCAAGACCCTTCTAAAAAAGGTGGTCCAGGAAAATATACAAACCTAGAGTTGCCTGCTTATATATTTATCATTCTTTTTCATTTTGTATTTCCTGATAAGACCAATGATCAACCCCATTGGAATCTTATCAACATCTCCATTCGATTGGCCAGGGGGTTCAAGATCCCTCTGGAAGCAATGGCTTTAGGGTCCCTTTATACTTGGCTAGATTGGACCCACTTGGACATATAATGTTCTCTTGGACGCTACAACTTGGCAAATTTTCCAGTGCCATTATCTTAACGGGTTTCCTATATACCCGTTTCCCCGAGATATCCCCTATTAAAGTACCATTTCCTGCTTGTGAATCCATCAAGCCCTACCATTTTTTATGCTAGCACAAGAAACAAAGTTAAAAGGACATCCTTACCATTTTTCATAAGCCTAGCTACTTCGTTAAGAGGCTATATGGCGAGGACTCATTTACCCAAACTTGGTCGTTCTTTATTCGTGAAGCTATAATGGTCTAAGCCACTTCGAAAGTGCTTATCAATCAAGATCCCTCATATGTTGTGTACTGCTTCTGACTCCTAGTTACTTTCCATCATAAACTAAGTGGGGTACTACTTTAAATCCATACAATCCCAATCGTTGCAGCCATCAATTGGGTTATGATCGAGAGCCTCCTCATTTTGTCTTCCAAGAGTCTCATCCCAAAGCCAATTTTTATAAGGCTTATTCTTATTATACTTGTTCAGCTAATTCTTCTGTTTGCTCGGAGGTTAGTGGAAGAATTACCATACTTGGATTTATAAGGAAAGGGAATGTGACCTCTCAATATTGAATGAAGTATTAGCCGATGCAACTAGCCAAAATTCATGAATTCATCCAAAGTCCCCCCGTCTATCCTCTAGTTCTCTCTTTCTCGTCCTTAGAGTTGAGCCTTAAAGGTAACTATGTGTTAGGAGTGGAGTTTCCCCTTAGCAGTATCCCTAAGGATACTCCTAGTTAATTACCTTATACCACCCTATTAATGCCTGAAATTATCCATCTACCTAGACCAATTAAAAATGGACACTTGTCTCCTTACGTGGCAATAGTCATTGTCAGCAGGCACTTGGTTGGCTAACATTCTAACAAACCTAGAGAATACAAAGCATCAAAGTAAATAAATAGTCACCATGTGGGGAAGAACTAAGAGTAATTCTATACGTTCTTAAGACAATCAACTATCACATTCATTATTTACGGGTGTAAATGCTTAAATATATAAAGGAATGCTAACTCTTGATCTCCGGGTCACTATAAATACATTGTATGCCTTTCACAAAAGGTAAGAGATAAAAGTACAAGGTCATTCTTGCCAGGATACCTAGTTTTCTGTAATCATCAACAATAATATAGCCATAGTGGACATAGGCTTTCCTCATAGCCGAACCAGTTAAAAACTTTTGTGTCTTGTTATTTTTATCTCACAACTTATCTATAATAATGAAATTGGTATTATAAAATCAATTACCAAATTTTGACATCAACGTATTGGCGTCATCTGTGGGAACGTCTGCCTATCATCATTCTCTATTAAACCTATTCATTTAGTCTTCCTAGAGGATAACACGAGATGAATGAAATTCCTGAAAGCAGTAATGCTCCTGGAGGCAATGCTCCTCCTGGCACCGTAGATTTAAATGGAGTTCTGGTCAATCTTGCCAAAGAGTAAGAGGCGATGTAAGAAACTATGGGACAATTGTCTTAATCTTTACATGACATATCGACTGCTCCATCTTGACATACTAATGATTTGTCTTTCAGAAGGGAAATTCCACCTCCTCCCCCCCCCCCCCCCCCCCCCGGGGAATAATCAAAATAGTTATTCCAGGTCTTCACGTGATAGGTCCTATCGCCTAAGGGCTAGTTCATCAATTAGATCAATAGATTACCATGTTAATCTCTCCCTTACTCCTGAAAGTCTCAGTGTCTTTGAAAGGTTAAGTGGGGCTTTGGCCTTTGGTCGTATAGGTCCACGAGTAAATAGAGGATATCATCGAGAACCATACCAATCAAGAGAACATCATACCGAATATCATGAAAGATTAGTTAGGTCTAGAACAAGCGCCCGAGGATCTGTACGTACTGAGCAGACTTTTCAAGAAGAGAGCTCAGCACAAACGCATGAAAGAGATGGTCGAGCTACTTCTAATAGATCTAAAGCTGATAATCCTCTATGGAAAGGGTCGATTCAATGATTAGAAGATCGACTGGGGGAAATGGCCAAAGCAAAGAATCCATTGCAGCATAATTTTATCAAAGGATCTCCTTTCATACAAGCGATTGTCGACTTTCCCACCTCATCCAAGTTTAAGACGCCAGTGGTTACCCCTAAATACGATGGTAAGATTGGCCTGAAGAAATGAGGGGTAGAGATTTTACAAGAACCATCACCGGTTCAGCCCATATATGGTATAACAACTTGCCCCGAGGAAAAATATCCACCTTTAATCAACTTGTCGAGTTATCCATTAGCAATTTATGCTTTGGGCCCAAGCCTGTTAAGAGAGTAGCTCATCTTTTATATGTTCGGCAGTGAGCAGGGAAGTCCACCGAGGAATACCTCACTATTTTTTATAACGAGAAGCTATAAGTGGTTGATTACGAAAAAAAGATAGTCATCACAGCCTTGATGAGTGGGTTACTTCCAGAAAAATTATATTATACATTGGCAAAAGATCCTTCTAAAAATATGACAGAACTCATGAAAAATCATTAATGCCGAAGAAGCAATGGCCGCGCCAAACTCGATGACTATGCCGGGTGAGAAGAAGGAACAAAAATAGAAGAAGGAAGATAAACCCCAAAAATAGGAAGCTTATACTCCACTAACGTTCAGTATTCATCATATCTGGGAAGAAAATAGGCACAAAAAATATTTGAAATGGTCTGGGAAGCTGAGGGCACCACCGAATAGGATAGACAAATCCAAATATTATGAATTCCATAAGGTTCTTGGGCAAACAACTGATAATTGAATCTCTTTAAAGAACGAGATTGAATCCTTCATTCTTAGAGGAAAGCTGAACAAGTTTGTTAATCTGCATGAAAGCCGAGAAACAAGTGGAAGGTCGAATTCCCCCTGTAAGCCTAGAGATGACAAGAAGCGAGGTCATGGGGATGCATATGGAGATGATCCAGACCTACCAAAGAAGCCAAAACAATCAGAGATTGAGGTAGCTATGATAATCTTTGGTTTTTTTATTATCATTTCATCACAGGTGGAGATGTTGGAGCAGGAGATCAAGTTGACGAGGGGAAAGCTTACTTAAATAAAGCACAAGTTTTCTCTTATATACAAAGCATCAATTTGAATGATGGGGATAATCGGCCCAAGAGAGTAAACAAAGATAAGCTTATCATGGGCTTCTCCAAAAATGATCTCTTCGGGGTACTATATCCCCATAATGACCCATTGGTCATCAAATTTATAATCCATGAAGCCATAATTTCCAGAATTTTGATAGATAATGGAAGTTTTACGGATATCATGTTCTATAACTGCTTACAAAGCCTGTGATTAAAACTTTGTCAATTAGAACCATACCACAACCCTTGATTGGTTTCTCGAGGGGAAAAGTTTATCACTTAGACTCTATGAAACTGGAGGAGTTATTCGGTACTTGGTCAGTCAGCCGAACAGAGAAGATATGGTTCTTCGTTCTTAATCAGAATGTCTAGTAAGAGTACAATGTGATTCTTAGAAAAGTAGGTTTGAATAAATTTAAAGTTGTGTCATCCACTATCCACCAATGTCTAAAGTTGCCAACTCACTTCGGAGTCCGCGTAGTAAAGGGTGATCAAAAAGTGTCCAGGGAATGTTATTACACTTCAGCCGAGCAGGAGGATTTGGTCGATCTAAAGAAAAATACCACCACCTATCAAATCGACACTATGGAGACCAATGGAGAAACAAAAGTTGACACTCTAGATCCCAGAGATGAAATAGAGCTCGTCAAATAGAAGATAATAGACACTACTGAGAGCGTAATCCTCGATGAGGAAAACTAGAAAGAATCATTCAAATCGGATCCACATTATCACCATTCGTTAAATAGGAATTAGTTGCATTACTTATGGAACTAAAAAGCATATTCGCTTGGACTCATGAAGATATGTCTGAGATTGACCCCAATTTCCTCTACCATGAGCTCAATATTAACAAAGATGCTAAGTCGATCAAACTAAACGAAGGGTGTTTAGTCCTAAAAGAATATGGCCCTCCAAGAGGAAGTAGATAAATTGCAAAAGCCCAGTTCATTGAGGATATCAAGTACCCATAGTGGTTGGAAAATGTAGTAATGGTCAAAAATAAAAATGATAAATGGCATATGTGTATATTTCACTGATCTTAATAAGGCCTGCTGGAAGGACCACTTTCCTTTGCCTAGAATCGATCAATTAGTGGATGCCACTGCAGAACATGAATTGTTGAGTTTCATGGATGCTTATTCTGGTTACAATCAGATAAAAATAAATCCAGAAGATAAAGAGAGCATTTCTTTTATCACCAATAAAGGTACATATTGCTATAACGTAGGCCTTTCAGACTTTAAAATGCTGGAGCAACATACTAGAGATTAGTAAATAAAGTATTAGGAGAACATATTGGGAACAACATGGAGGTATACATAGATGATATGCTTACCAAAAGCAAAAAAAGATTCAGATCAGATCAAAGACCTCACTCAAACGTTCGACCAACTGAAAAAGCACCAAATGAAATTGAACCCAACCAAATAAATTTTTGGCGTGCAATAAGGGATGTTCCTAGGATTTATAGTGAATCAAAGAGGAATATAAGTTAATCCTACTAAAATCATAGCTCTAATTGAAATGGAGTCTCCGACTTGTAAGAAAGATGTTTAAAAACTTGTTGGTGCAGTAGCTTCCCTCAACCGGTTTGTTTCTCGGGCAACATATAGATGCTTGCCATTCTTTAAGGTTCTTAGAAAAACCTTTGAATGAATGATGAGTGTGAAAAAGAATTTCAGTAGCTAAAGAAGTATTTTGGATCTCCGACTTTATTATCTCGACTAATTTTGGGAGAGAAGTTATATTTGTATTTAGCTGTCTCTGAATATGCAATTAGCTCGGCCTTGGTACAACTAGAAGATGGAGTCCAAAAATTGGTCCACTATACCACTAAGGCATTTAGAGGTGCATAGGTTAGGTATCCGCGTCTGGAAAAATTTCCATTAGCTCTTATTGAAGCTTTAAGACAAATGAAGCCTTACTTTTAAGCACATACTATAGTTATATACACTGATTTACCTCTTCGGCAAGCACTTCACAAACCTGAAAAGTCAGGCAGGTTGATGTATTAGGCAATAGAGGTGGGAGAATATAATATCATCTATGAGCCAGAGGTTATCGACAAATCAAACTTGCCTGCCAAGCAAACTTCTCTGAAAGAGAGCTCAGGTCAACAGCAAGCCAAAGTAATAGCCAATCAACCGAAATCCTCCATTATGCAGGAGATGGCTTAGAAGTATGCTAAAGAGAGAAATAAAATGTTATGCCAAGGAATTCTATCTGCGAAAAGATTTAACGGTGAAATTCCATTATGGAAATTATATGTGGATGGATCTTTATGTGCAACCTCGTGTTATAGTTAACACTCCTGACAATATTGATGTAGAGTATGCCCTTGGGTTTCAATTTTAAGCTTCGAATAATGAAGTCGAGTACGAGGAATTAAACGTTGGCCTTAAATTAGCTATATCATTAGGTGTCGAGCAAGTAATGGCACACAGTGATTCTCAGTTAATTATCAACTAAGTGCTTCAGATCTATGGAGTCAAAGGGTATTTAATGGAGGTGATCTCCAAAATTCCTACAATCCAGATAGTTTGAATACCAAGGATGGAGAATTCTAGATTCGACACACTTGCTCGGCTGGACTCGACGACCATGATAGAAATCAGGAGAAGTATTTCAGTGGAGATCTTAGTGGCCAGGAGCATCGATAAAGATCCTATTATAAATTTCATTGCTATATATTTGGGACCATCATGGATGGACCCAATTAGAGCTTATATTAAAAAAATGGACCCTACCAACTGATCCAAAAGATAAAAAAAAACTCAGGTACAAAGCAGTCAGGTATGTGTTGGAGAGTGGAGTCCTAAACAAAAGGGGATACACTATTTATATACTTCGATGTGTCCATCAACTGGAAGTGACTGAATTATTCGAAGAAGTACATGAAGGTTCTTGTGAGGCTCATTTAGTTGGTCGACCTTTAGTCCAATGAATTACCACATTGGGGTATTATTGTCCCACTATGAGGTTAAGCTGTAGGACCTTCTCCAGAAAGTGTGACAAGTACTAGAGGTTTGCATCAATCCATAGGGCAACGGGGGCTGCCTTGACACCAATCACTTCTCCCTAGACTTTCGCCATTTGGGTAATTGATTTGGTTGGCCTACTACCGACCACCAAAGGAAGGTTCAAATACTTAATGGTAGCGGTTGATTATTTCATAAAATAGGTGGAAGAAGAACCATTAATAGATATTCCCTATGAGAAGGTATTTCAGTTCATATGGAAGAACATCATATGCAGGTATTGCATGCCTTATTCCTTCATTACTGACCATGGCACCCAGTTCGATAATGATGAATTTAAAGCATACTGTGTTCAATCCAAGATCCAAAAACTTTACTCTGCTCCAGGACATCCACAAAGCAATGATCAAACAGAAGTGACGAACATAACCTTGCTTAATGGACTGAAAAGGAGACTTGATGCTGTCAAGGGTAACTGGAACAATGAATTGTACACTGTTCTTTGGGCTTATAGAACCACATTAAGAACAACTACTCGAGAAACACCTTATATGCTTACTATTGGGACAGAGGCCATGGTTCCAGCTAAGATAGGCCTACCAACTCATAGAGTACCAAACTTTGATTCTCCCCAAAATGATCTAATGAGACGATTGGACTTGGATCTGGTAGAAGAAGTTAAAGAAGATTCTACCCTCGGAGTTGTTGCGTATCAGCAAAGGACTACTCATTTTACAACCAAAGGGTCAAGCCGACCAACTTAAAAGAATGTGATTACATCCTCAAAAAAATCATCTAGAAAGGAAACAAGCTTAATCATCTAGAAGGTGATTAAGCTTGAGGAAAATTGGCATGGTCCATATTTCATTTCAGCGGTAGTCCGACCAGGAACTATTTTACTAGAAATACTCCGATCACCTCCGAAAATACTATTAGTGAAATAAAGGCATTTTGTATCTTTTTTACATTGAATACAAAAACTTTCCTTTAAGCTCAATAAAATATCTTGATTTCAATTCAATCATACTTCAAATTTTTTCAATTTTTTTTGGAGTACGGTGATATACATCCCCCAGTAAAAATAAACAATGTATTCAAAAAATGTTTATTGGTCTTAGGCTCTTACCGATCAACATAAGGAAACAACTATTTAATCAACTACTTGATCAAGTTAAACTTATCAAATTCGAGATGCACCAACAGCTTAACAAGAAGTCATGTTTTTTTATCAAGTTCGAGATGCACCAACACTTTAACAAGCAGTCAAGTTTTTCGATTTTTTTATTAAGTTAAATACTGGAATATATGTATACATCCCTAAACACATGGATATATATATATATAAATTCCTAATACGCTTAATCACCAGTTATTACTTCATATATGACTTCGTCTCAACGAATCACGAACAAGAAGTCAGTAAAACTTCATGTATAAACACAAGAAGATTTACCCGATCAAGTTATCAAACAGGAATATATATATATATATATATACATATACATTCTTAAACACACTTGGTCGTCACTGATAATTAATGTCAACACTTAACTCAAAGTTTCTTACAGCTTTACCTAAGTGCATTAGTAGAATCTAAGGCAATACAATCTTTATTCAAAAACAAATCATTTATATAAGAAAATAACCTAGTCGACTAGCCGACTAACTAATCATAAGCTGAAACAAATACATAAACAAAACATGTATTTTCATTCAAATAAAGTCATTACAATCAAAATAAATCAAGTACAGACATTTCCCTTGAGCCTTGTCCATCCTAGCTGGAGGATCATCAAGGGTATAGGGAGAATTTATGTAATTGAAGTCTCTCAATATTTATATGTTTCTATTGTTATTGCTTGGCCTATCAATTAAGTGAGGAGGAAGGACTATCTCATGCTCACCATGAAGACCATAATCCCTTAGGAACTTTATTATCAAACATTGAGGAATGGCATCAAGAGGAATCCATGTTGTGTCAAACTTGAAGGGAGGCTTGTCATGGTCCAAAAATCCTGGGTTATTCCAATGTCATAAGGTACTATTCTGGTCGTATTTCAACAAAGTCGACACATTATTCCACCCCCATTTATACCTTCACGATTACTTTAGGCAAGGTTTTCATCCATGTGGTTTAAGGCAGCATTATAACCTATCATCCATACTTCTCTGGGCTATTTTTGGAACTGAAAGGTCAACCTCTCCACCTGATTTTGAAGTTTCTTGATGACATTATCCTTGGATGATAATTGGGCTACATGGTCAGCAATAGTGGTATCTTTGGTCTTCATCTGGGCAGATAAGTTAAACTTTTCCTTATTCTTCTCTTTCAACTAGGCAGCTTTGTCGGTCAATATTTTCTTAGTTCTTTCTTCAATAACTGTTAGTCGAACAACCACCCTTTGCCTGGAAGTTTACCTAGGTGGGGTTTTCTCCTGTAATTCTTTAAGTTCTTCCATCAATCTTGCATTTTCAGTCTCCAAGAAAGAAGCACCTTCATCAGGACCACTGGTGGACAATTTCTTCAAGCTGTTAAGATCATTCCTCAAGGAATTATTCTCCTTCTCTAGAATAGAAACAATTCCTCATGTATTCTCCATATCTTGCTTCCAAAACAATTCCTTCTTATTCATAGCAGAAGTGATGTCTTGCAGTTTTTTCTCAAAACCCCATCCTTCACTCAAATCCTTATATTTGGCTTCATAATTAGCATGAAATAAAGCTTTGGATTGATTATGATTTTCTTACAGTTTCTCTATCATTTCATGGTAAGTAACATTATTTGCTACAACCCTGTCCCATAAGCAATGAAGATGAATGTATGATTCCTTGACCTAATCGAATGAATCTGGGTCGAGCAACCCAACTAAATCCTCTTCAGACATGGGAACATAAACAACTTTCAAAAGGTTTCTACTTTTTCTAAACAGATCGGATTCAGCAAAGACTATAACCTTTTTCCTAGCATCAAATTTGGAATCACAAGAGTAAGAATACAAAGATTGATGCCGAGTAAAAGAACCAAAGAAGTATAACTTTAACCAACAAGGGAAACACAAATATGGTAAATGAAATGCACTTAGTCAAAAAGAAGATCTTTTCATTGATAAATGAAATGGATTACAAAGAGACATTTATATTACAAAATAGAGAATAAAGAATAAGAATCTTGAAAGAAAGGAAAATATACAACAAAGGAGATATACCTTCTCCTTATCCTAGGCATTCACTTCAAGAGGCATATCGACAGAAAGGACAGTTTCACCAATAGGTTCCAGGTTAGACCCAACAGGTTGTATGGAAGACTACCATGAGCCATATTCATCATCAAATTCTTCCTCCAGGTTTGTAGGAGTTCCTGGGTTATGCCTTTAAAATAACTCAAAATTTTTGACAGTACTAACTTTCTTAAGTGCCTTTGACCAACTCTCCTTGAATGATTTTTTCTTATCATAATCAATATATATTGAAGCAGCCAACAGTGCCTTATCCCAACCCTTGTCAAAAGAATTTTCCATTATATTTTTACTCTTGGCCTTCCCTACAACAAATCAGTAGTCAGACCTTTTAGCTTATCCTCGATAGATGAAAGAAGATTTTGATTTCCTAATAATTTATCTTCGACCACCTTATCCCTGTTCTCAGTAACTGTCATACTGGACTCAACAGTCTTTAATTTTCCTTCAGTAGCATCGGCCCTGTCATTGGCCTTTAACTCTTCTTCTCAAGTTTTTTGCTTTGTTTCCAAAGCCTGTTGAGAAGTTTCCAAATATTTCCTTAGTCCTTCAAAGGCCTCTACAACTTCACCTAAGGAAGAACGTAGGTGATAATATCTCTCCATCAGTTGAAATCCATTAAAAACTACAGAAGGAAAAATATTACATCAGCATAGGAGAAAATAAGATAGTCAAGACAAGTAATGAAGGGAAAAGGGTTACCAAAGCCAGATTTTGGCAAGCTCTCTCAAACAATCTTGATCGGGTCATGGGAGCTGCAGTAGTCCTATCAGCAAGAAGAGTACCAACTTTCATCAACCCTCTGGCCAGATCAGAATTAACAGCAACAGAAGATGACCCAACAATAGCCATGTTAGTTTGGATTTTCTTAACGAACACTTGTTGGTCAGTAGTATTCCTTTTGGTTTATTTATCAGACAAACTTTTTCTCAACCTCTTATATTGAGGTGCAGCAGTGCCAACTCCCTCAGTACCAATAACTCAAGGTACCTTCTTAGTCACCTTGGACTTCTGGGCTTTAGTAGTAATAATTTTTTTCTGTATTCCTCTTGGCAGAAAGAGAAAGTGTCCCTTTCATCAAATTGGGGATTTTCCTTTTACTCATGCCTGCTAGTGGTGAAGTAGGGATAACAGAGATGTCCAATGATTCAAACAAAGAAGAAATCCCAAAATCCTTCAAACTCTAACAAACTCCTCAACTTAAGAAGTTGGAATTGGCTCTTCTTCAAAATTAATATGAACTGAAGGTATTACAATAGTTGGCCTAGTAACAAATGAAGTAATAGAGCTCCTATATTTTATCAATTAGGAGGATGATCTTGGGTGTTCTTCACCAACACTCTGATGAATGGCCCATAAAAATTTTATTTTGTTAAGTTTGATATCCCTCTCATTGGGACACTTCTTCTTACTATCAACTGCACAAATATAAGACAAGAGTGTTAATCGGCATATCATCAAATAGCTAACCAGTAGAAAAAGGAAAATAAAAGTTCTACAACCTATGCCTTGTCCCTCTTGGGGACACCGAGGACCATCATATACTTCTCCTTTTTAGAGAGGAGCACGTTGCCAGTTATTTACAATTACCCCATGATTAAAGTAATCTTTGTTAGAGTCTAGAAGATTGACTACCAATGCCCTATTAACAAACTTGGTCTTCAAATAGTATGTATTGTCACTGGTAGTGCCCAATTATAGTGGAACATCAATTCAAGATTACCAATATGGGTCCCAAGATTTTATTAAGCCTATGAATCCCATTCACTACCTTCCATGTATTAGGGGCTACTTTGGCAAAAATAACATCAAAATATTGATAAAACTCAAGGAAAAAATGAATGGGAGGGAAATTAACATTGCATTCACTTATGAACAAAGAGGGAATTTAGTGACCTTCAGGTAATGACAACATCAACTTGAGGAACATCCATTTCTAAATCTACCCACTCAGGGCTATTTTTTCCCGCCTAAAATCTTCTAAAAAATCCCCATGAGCGATGTACACCATGTTTAAAGAAAAAAATAAAGCCAAGAAAAGGGAGGAAGAAAGCTTACAGAGAGAGTGATGACAGAAGCAAGAACGATGGTGAATATGGATGCATAAAGAAAACTTGGAAACGAAAGAGAGCTCGAAGTTTGAAAATTTATGGTGTAGAAACTAGTAAAAAATCTCGTCTCTTATATCTTTCCTAGAAATAGATGACAGTAATGATTAACTGTATTGACGATTGACATTCTGATGGCTACACAGCTCCAAAGATGATAAAATATCGATATACCCTTTAGCGGTTCGCTAAATTTTAAATTATTCATAAAACTTCAATTACGTAATCAAGCCATGGAATATTTTACAAGTCCCATAAGTCGACTGTTGATTAAAGTTACGATATACCGCCGATCAACTCTATAAGGCTCGTACTCCATCCTTTCAATAAAATATCAAGAATGAAGTATTGGGATCTCCTGTTGATGCCTAAAATTATACATCTAAGTGGACCAATTAGAAATGGACACTTGTGTCCTTACGTGGCAACAGTCATAGTCAGTAGGCACCTGGTCGAGTAATAGGCTGACCAACGTAGAGAATATAAAGCATCAGAGTAGATAAATAGTCACCATGGGGGGAAAAACTAAGAGTCATTCTATACGTGCTCAAGACTATCAACCATCACATTCATTATGTATGAGTGTAAATGCTTAAATATATAAAGGCATTATAACCCTTGATCACTGAGTGACTATAATACAATGTTTTCCTTTCACAAAAGGTAAGAGAGAAAAGTACAAGGTCATTCTTGTAAAGATACCTAGTTTCTGTAATCATTAACAATAATACAACCACAATAGATGGAGGCTTTCCTCATAGCCGAACCACTTATAAAATTTTGTGTCTTGTTATTTTTCTCTCACAATTTATCTATGATAATGAAATTGGTATTGTAAAATAAATTACCAAATTTTGACATCAACATTCCCCTTAGTCGTTACTGCTACCCCCAAGGCGAAGAAAATTATCACCCCAAAAGAGACTGCCCCATCTACTAAAGGTGCTCCCAATGAGGGAACCTCTCAACCAAAGAAGAAGAAAACCAAGACATCCAAAAGTGTTGGTTCTTTTAAATCTTCCACCCCCGTTAATGTCTTTCCCATTACTACCATTCCTCCAACGATGTTCGAAGCTACATGATAGGAACTTTAGGGAAAATTCCATGTCGATCTTGAATGGTTCCATCAGGTATATCAGCAATATACCCCCATTTTTCCCCTTTAACTTCTTCTATCCCTATGGTTCCCTCGATGGAAGTTACCAGGCGATGCAAGAGCTCTCAGGTAACAACTGGCATTGGTGCTCCTTCTGGGAGGAAGAAAACATTGGGCACCAAGTCCCAGAAGAAACGATCTTATATTGTTGATCCCACAGCTCTTCATTCAATCTTTAGGACTTCTCCACCTCCCTCTAGCTTTGGGCCTATTGAGATTGAATATAGCCCCGAAGATTCCCCTGGACTCGTTGGAGTTGCTTCTATAATACCCAATAACCTTCCTCTCCCGTAGTCCTTTCTGTAGAGTTATCTTCAGATCAAGAGCTAACTTTCTTCTTTATAACTTCCACATAGTATTTCAACACTTATCAAACACAAATAATAGTCTTTGTCTTTGTAAGAACGTCATTTGCGTGGTATTTCCCCTCCTCCTTTTCCTCCTGTAAGTCCTTTAGTGCAAGGAAGGTTTGGTCTTTCTGGGACCCCTGCACCTCCTCCCCGTTATCCCATAATGGGGCTTAATTACTCAAGGCGTTCTCTATCTAATTGTGCAGAGGAGGTTGCTCGCAGGGCGATGATGTCCCAAGACTCCATTGGGCCCTCCTCTCAGGTATAGGAGAATCCCTTGCCTTACTCTAGGTCCCCCCCCCCCCCCCCCCCGACCCCAGAGGTAATTGTTTCTTTTTTTGAACATTCTTTTATTCTGGAATTTTTCATACTAAGCGTTATATTTCATTCTTCTGCCACGTTGTTGTTTCGTCTATGGCCATAGCGTTTATGGATTCTTTATTCCACGCTCTTCTAGAGAGACCCATTAGTGGATTTGTTCCTTTCCCCGTTAATTCAGAGTTAATGGTAATCTTCTTTGTATATTTGCCTCCAACTCACGTGGTGTCTCTGTATGTTTAACATTTCTTGATTATTTGCAGCCTTCTCATGGAATTTTTCCTTCTTTTATTCTAGAGGTAGCACGGGGTTCTAAAGTTGTAGTCTCTTTGTCTTCCCCTTTTAAGGTTCCATGGGTTTCTAAAGATGTCATTGTGCCATCTTCTCATCCCATGGTTCCTTCGGCATCATTGTTTGTTGAGGTTGCTAAAGCCCAAGAGACTTCAGTGGGACCTTCCTCTGTTTTGGCAATTATGCCTTTTCATGGGGAAGCTTCTTCGCCAGGAGCTGAGATTCCTATGACTAAAGGTTCCTCTAATATCCTTGGGGGAATTTAACTACTCCCCCTTCTAGTGCCATTACTGTTGAGGTACCTTCTACTTGTCCTTCGCTTGTATAAGTTTGACATTATGCCTGTGTTTAAACGAAAACAAGAAGGAATACATAACTCACACATATTAGTGACTTAACAATGAAAACACTTGTTAAGATTCTCTCAAAACTCATACATTCTAGGTGAGTTAATAATGAAAAATCACTTGTTAAGATTTTCAAAATATCATACCTTCAAGGTGACTTAATAATGGAACCACTAGTTAAGATTTTTTTTGAAACTCCACCTGCGAGGTGACTTAACAATGAAAAACACTTTTTAATATTTTCTCCAAATCTCACAACTTCAAGGTGACTTAATGATGAAAGAAACACTTGTTAAGATTTTCAAAATCTCATTTTTTCTGTACCACGTTTCAGGTCATGAAGGAGCCTACTCTTACCCAAGGGTAATCTGAGTATGATCCTTTGCCCATTACCTCTCTTCATCGAGAACCTTCTTCCCCAGATAAATCCAGTCACAATGATCGTGGTTCCACCACTGACGTTCAAGCTAATAGCGAATCGGGTTGTGAGGTTCCTCTACCTACTATGGCTCCTCACGAATTCTATCTTCATATCCTTCAACAATCTCCTCAAATCCCAACCTGCCAGTGATCTATCATTGAACGACTTTCTTCGCACCATATAGAGGAATTTATCTCTGATTGCTTGCTTTCAAATAAAGTCTTGATGTGTTTCAGACTTTTTAAAATAACCAGTATCATCGTTGATATTGTTAACACCTAAACTGTGGATGTCTCAAGAACCCTCATAAATCAACACTTGGGTAATTTGAGAGAACTCACCAAGGATGGGTTCCAACTTGATTAGCTAATCAAACATCTGAATTTTTTGAAGGATGCTAAAATGGAGAGTCGGAGGGAACTATATCGGAAGAATATTGAGGCCCAGTGGTTTGAGGAAGTCACACTGAGGGAATTGGCTCCTTCGTTAGCACCTACAGATCTGAAGGTAAAGGCAACCGCGGAGGCTCTGGCCAAAGCCATGCAAGAATGGAAGTCTTTGGTCATCCAAGTAACTCAAGTCCAAACTATGCTTAACAGTTCCAAAGCTACTCAATAATCATGCCTACAAGCCTCTTCAGGCCTGCCTGGAAACTTTTTCTTTTCCCCTGACCTTTGGTTTCTTTTAGGTTGAGCTCATTCAATTGTATTTTCATTGCATACATGTAATTATTGGTCAGTAATTCCCTTTACTTGTAACATTTTGAAGTGATATATATAAAAGGATATTATTTTGGATGCATCATGCTTTCTCAATTATGTTTCAAGTTGTTTCTTCTATATTCCAATTTTAAAATGAAAACTCTTACAATTTACATCTATTTTTCCTTCTAACTTTAACTTCTTAGGAGAAAAGAAATAATAACAATAAAATATTGGATTTAACATGATAAAGGTTAATCCTAAAATCCCAACTCAGGTGACACAATTCTAGATGTGATAGACATTTAACCACTTGTTATTAATATTGAAAGTTCTATCTTTTTCTATCTTTTAGATTGAGCAGTAACTTGAATCATGAGCTTCATTTACTATGAAAGGTCCATCCCAATTGGAAACAAATTTAGTTAATGGGATCCCCCAAATTTTCTTTATAACATCCTTCAAAACTAGGTCCCCTTCAACAAACTTTCATTGTCTCACTAAGTTCTCGTATGCCCTAGAGAGTTGCTTTGTATACATTTGGAAGTGTTGCATTGCGTTATCTCTATGCTCATCAAGAGCTTCCAACTAAATGTTCCTACTCTGGGGTATAATGCTTCTTCGTAAGGCATATCTGGCCAAGGAGACTTTTAGCTCTACTGGCAAAATGGCTTCGACCCTAAAGACTAGTGAGAATGGTGTATACCATATTGGCCTCCTCTTCATTGTTCGATAGGCCCATAAGACTGCTAGGATCTTGTCATCCCACTCTCCTGGGAAATCTTCCATTATCTTAGCCAAAATATTGACCAAGGTCTTATTAGTTTCCTTTGCTTGACCATTGCCCTTGGCCACCATTAAGGTGTGGTGAACGATGGAGTATTTATTCGTTAACTTCATTACTTTCTTGTTAAAAAATGGGGTTTTGGAATCCCAAATTTGCAAATTATGCATTCCCTGATGATGTTTTCCACTATACATGTCGTAGCTCTCTTAAAAGGTATTGCTTTAGGCCACTTGGTGAAACACTCTGTTGCCACCAGTATCCAGATCTTTCCTCTCTAAGTTGGATGGTGCCCCTACCAAGTCAAACGCCCAAGTGTGGAATGGGTAAGGAGTGGCCAAAGACTTTAAGTCCACCGAGATAGCATGGATCATATTTTCATGCAGTTGGCACGCCTTGCATTTGCTAACGAACTCAGCAGATCTTTCTCCATGGTTGCCAATAATAACCCAAGGTTGTTAATTGGTCATATAGCTTTGCCCCTCCAATATGAGTTGGTTCGTGATCTTTCTTTAAGACTTTTACTGCTGCTTCCTCCCTTGCGATGCATCGTAAAGGCATATTGAAGTATCCTCTAGAATAGAGATGCTCCTCTTGAACGCAGAATCGTGGGTCCCTTCTCTTGAGTCCCATAACTTCCATTTTCTCCGAAGGAATAACTCCATCTTTAATGAAATCAATGTAAGGTTGCCTACAATATGCCTTAGCCTCAACAAAGTTATATTTAGTTTCCTGAAAGAAAATTTTACTGTTATCTCACCTTCGTTGTAACTCTGCAGCATCCTACTTCATTGTTGGCCAGAAGTATCCATCTCGTTGGATTCCTCTACAGAGGTATCTCAGTTGTCTCACAGTGTTCATCATGTGTTTTCTTTAGCTTGCGTTCTACTTCCTCTGGACTGATACACCTTGATAGCCATCCTTCCACATTCTTGAAGTACAAACTTCCTTGGCTTTCAAAATACTATGCCAGTTCTTTGAGTTCCATCTTTCCCTCCCCAGACTCTAGTTATTTCCTGATCTTACCTCTCGAATCTGAATCGTCTTCCATTGGCAATATCGATTGCACCATCGAAGGAGTTATTCTTTATTTTATCACAACTATAGTTGTGTCACTTTTTATGGCCACTTTCTGAGCAATGGTGGCATAAGCATCATCATGCATATTCATTGTTCTAGGATGCCTCCTTATCTTGACCTCATGGAACTAGTTGATCAGCTATTGGATGATTATTTTATAGGGATCCAAGCTAAGATGCTTCAAGGTGTATTCCCCATTCACTTGTTGGACCACCAAGTTCAAAGCATCTTTGATGCACAGTGAACCAATGCCCCTTCGAAGGGCTTCTAGCTATCCAAGCACTAGCGCCTCGTACTCTGCTTCATTATTAGAGCAGTAGAAATCTAACATGTAGGAAAGGCAAAACTCTTCCTTAACTTTTGAAATAACAACACATGCTACCCCTTTTTCTATGTCGACATACCATCGAATTCCATAGTCCTTTCCTCAAAGTTTGCGTCCAAAAAATTAGCGTGTAAATAATCTCCTGGAATTCTCTCACGAGGTAGCTCAAATACTCGTCACGAAAATATTTCCAATAAGTTTGTATATGCCTGGCTCTTAATCGCTCGAGGAACCACACACTTCAAGTCATATTCTGAAAGAATGATGAACCACTTATCTGCTCTGCCAATTAAAATAGTTCTTGCGAGCAGAAACTTAATAGGATCACATCTTGTCACAATATGAATTGTGAAAGATAGCATATAATGTCCAAGTTTTTGTGCTATAAATACCAAGCCTAAACAATGCCTCTCTATGCTAGTGTACCTTGCTTCAGGTCCATGTATGATCCTACTCAGGTAGTAAAGCCCTTTTTTACCCATTAATGTCATACACCAAGCTCCAACAAAATTAGGGGTAGAGGTAAGGTAGAGCTGCATCCCTGTGAAAAATCATCGTCTATGGGGGAATTGAGCATCTTTTTTATCTTGTTGAGCTTCCTACCACTTGAATTTTATGCCCTTTCATAGTAGATCCATAAATAAATGAGTTATCTTGATCAGTCCTAGCATAAACCTTTGGAGATAGGAGATTTTACCGAGGAAACTCTTGCGCTCTTTCATAACTCTTATACATGGCATCTCTAACATCGCTCATTATTTATCTTAATCAATCTGTACTCCTTTTCGATCCATCACAAAGCCCAGAGACTTCCTACTTATTACCGCGAATGCAAATTTCAATGGATTCATCTTTAGTTTGTCCTTTCTACGTTGAATGAAGACCTTACTTAACTTATGCAAATGGGACTCCTCCTTCTTTGACTTGATGACCAAATCATCCACATAAAATTCCAATAATTTATGAAAAAAGTCATGGAAAATGGTCATCATCGTTATTTGGTACGTTACTCTAGCAGTTTTCAACTCGAAAGTCATCACTTTGTACATAAAATTGCCTAATGGAGTTCTGAAAGATATTTTATTCGCATCAGTTGGATCCACCTTGATTTGGTTATATCCCACGTACCTATCCATGAAGATATATATTTCATTCTTAGCAGTTTCATCGATCAGGCTATCAATGGAGGGCAGAGGGAACTCATTCTTTAGGCAAGCTCTATTCAAATCTCTGAAGTCTACACAGATTCATATCTAATTTTTGTCCTTCTTTCCCACTGAAATAATACTAGACAACCAAAGTGGGTGTTGGATTAGTTTAATAAAACATGCCACTAATAGCCATTGGAACTCCTCCTTAATCTTCAAATCCAACTTCGGCTTGTAAGTTCTTGTATCTTGCTTCACCAATATGGTTGAAGGCACAATGTTCAGCTTATGGCAACTTACCTCCTCATCCAAACCCTTTATCTCTATGTACTTCCATGTAAAGACGTCTCTGTATTCCTAAATCATCTCAATCAAGTTCCTTCTTTTCTTTACACTTAGATCCTTCGAAATGAAGATGGGCCTTAGATCTTCTCCTTCTTCGGCTAGATCAAGCTGTTCCAGCTCTTGTACCTGTGGCTTTGGGTGATCCATCATGTATTATGGCTCATCCTCCACTTCCTCCATAAATTCTTAGATATTGGAGTTGTTTATGACCATGTATTTCCCTTGATTGTCCACTAGAAAATAGTCATACTCTAGGTCAGCCTCCTCGCCACCTTTTGAATAGCTCCTTCGACTGCCCGCTCACACCTTCAAAAGTGATAGACCACCATTCCATCCTCCATCTGTGCCTTCTTATATTAGCGATTGAGTTATGCACCTATCTCCCATTTTCTCTCTCTCGAAGCTTCAGCTAGCCTTTCTCCTGAAAATCTTCTCAATACACACTGTCATTTGACCTCATGCTCTATCGAATCAATCCTGGGCCTCATCCTATCTCTCAATTTCTTAGAGATATTTTGAGTTTTAAGATTTTCACTGTTGACCTCCTCAGCTCATTTCCTCATGCTTGCTCTTTCTTCGCTTTGACCGTTCATGGTCCCCATTATTTCTCAGATATAGGGAACTCTGATACCCTTCAGGCATCGCATTAGAACTCGTGCATCTTCCTCCCTCTCAGTGTAAAATATAGCATTAACCAAATGGGCCTCTTCGGTTACAAACAACTTATTGGTTGTTCATATAACGATATCAATCCTCTTCACTTTACCTTGGCACATTGGTGATACGTCAAAGGAACTAAATCATGGATGTGAATCCACACCTTTCCTATCAAGAGATGGTAGGAAGTAACACTCTCAATCATATGGAATTTTATATATGAAGTGAGATTCCCCGTCACTATCCCTATGTTCACATACTCAATTAATTTGGAAGACTGGTTGTCATAACCGTAAATCACCAGAGGCATTGGTATCAACCTTGCTCAGAGCTGTTGGATACATAAAATGAGTTGATAGACATGATGTTTATTAAATCCCCCTCGTCCATCAGAGCTCTTGCGAAGCTCACCCCATTAATTCTTGTCGTTAAGTATAGGGGTCTATTGTGAGGGAACCTCACAACTCTATTGGCATCAGAAAAAGTCACTTCGGACAATAATTTCCTCACCAGCCTAGCCATGGGCCCTTTCCACCTCAGCAATCAAACCTCATTCTTCCATACAACGTCTAAAATTGCCGAAGTTATCTCCAGCCTGCTTTCCTTGGGCATTCCCTCTTAGTCTAAGAACCATGCGAACTTGGGTGGCTGTGATATAGCCTGGTACTCCAGTCCTTATACTTGGAAAAATATGGCATGACACGATAACATGACATGACGCAACATGAAATTAATAGTTAATGGGTCAAGTCTTAACGGGTACGGGTACGGGTCACTATCGGTTGAACACGATATACCCGTTAAAAATAACGAATCGGGTTGGTTAAATTTGCTTCACCCGATATCAACCCGTTAAGACCCGAATATTTTTCATGTCATATCGGGTCATGTGACACGTTAGTAACCACTATGACCCATTAAGATATATAGGAAAAAATTAAAATAATATTTTTAGGGTGAGGAGTTACTTATGTAATTTTTCGAGTAAACCCTAAACTAATTAAACACCTCATCTCTTTTTTTTTTCATTTCATCTTCACTTACACACGCAGCCGTACACACCCGACCACACACCCTGGAGCTTTCATCACGCGGGATAGGAGCTTTCATCACACAAGAGCTTTCATCAAAGATTTCATCAGTTTTATCATGCGGTTGTTCTCTCTTTCTCTCATCAGGGTCTCGCACCACACCTTATCAACAAGCAGGAGATTTCATCACCCAAAGGTATGTTCTCTCTTTCTCTTTTTCTCTCTTTCTCTTTCTCTATCTCTATCTATATGCTTCTATGATTTTTCTATGTATGTAGATATCTGCTTCTTCGATTTGAGTGGAAGATTTCTTATTTGAGTGATTAGATAATAGATTTGTTTATCTACTTGTTGATCTGTTTGTTGTGATGTTTTTTGTTTGTGATTCGTTGTTTGAGTGGAAGATTTAATACAATCTATAATATATATTCCTATTATATATTTGTTGTTTGTTTGTTTGTTTGTTATGTTTATGTATAGATCTATTATAAACAAAAATATAAATTTGGGGTAATGATCGTATTTTTTGTAGGTCATATGTAAAATTCTTCAATAGATGTAGAGAATTTTGGTCTCTCTGAAGAGGAGATCGGTGAACAAGCTGAAATAGAAATTAGCGATAGCAAGTCCACTCCATAAGATGGTGGTAAAGTGAAGTCAAAGAAAAAATCTGGGGTTCTTCAGAGGAAAATGTCAGTTTGTTGGACTTTATTTCAAGAATTACCACTAGGAGAGGATAAAAAAGAAAACCTCAATGCCAAAAATTTAGGGTAATATATATATATATATATATATATATATATATATGAAAGTAGTTACGGTACTAGGAATATGTTGGCCCATATGAAAAATTTCATTAAAAATGATGCAACTGACATTGGACAACTTTTGTTATCCCAATCTAAAGGCACCTTGTTAATGAAGAATCCTAAATTTGATAATGAGGTTTTTATTGACTTACTAGTCGAGGCAATTATCAGACACAATTTTTCATTTGATTTTGTTGAGTACGAGGGAATTAGGGTTTTTTTGAAATAGGTATGTGAGGATATCAAACTACCGACAAGAAATACCGCTAAATCTAAACTTTTAAAGAGGTTTAAAATAGAGAAGATAAAACTTCAGTCTTAGATAAATTACGTTAGTGGAAGAATTTATTTAACGTCCGATTTGTGGACATTCGTTGCTACTGATGGGTACCTCACACTTACCGCCCATTTCGTTGATAGCAGTTGGAAATTATACAAAAGAATTCTGAATTTTTATCTTATGCCTCCTCCACATATCGGTGTAGCATTATCTAAAAAAATTTAAACATTAGTAAGTGAGTGGAACATTGAAAAAAAGTAGGTTTTCGTGACACTTGATAATGCTTCAAGTAATATTGCCTTTATTGAGATTTCGAAGAGTCGGCTAAATTTAAATGGCGCAATTCTAATGAATGGGGAAATCTTTCACGTTCGTTGTTGTGCACACATTTCAAACCTCATAGTGCAAGATGGGTTAAAAGAAATTGATGAGGCGGTTGTTAAGGTTAGTGAGAGATTGAAATATATCAAAGGGTCTTACCAAAGAAAATACAAGTTTTATGATTGTGTCTCTCAAGTTTCTTGGGAGTGTACACGAGGTTTGAGGCAAGATGTCCATACTAGATGGAACTCAATGTATCCAATTCTTGAAAGTGAGATTTTCTATCACCGTGCATTCATTCATTTAAAGTTAAGTGATTCCAACTATAGGCATTGTCCTTCCCAAGAGGAGTGGGCGAGAGTAGAAAAGATATGTACGTTTTTAGTGCTTGTTTATAAAGTTACTTGTTTGTTCTCTGGAACAAACTATCCTACCGCGAACCTATTCTTTCCACATGTTTTCCACAATTCAACATAGTTTGAAAGAAGCAATGGAGGGATCAGATAGTTTTTTGCGTAGGATGGCAGATCAAATGAAAACAAAATTTGAAAAATATTGTTCTGAATATAGTGTCATTTTTTCAATTTATGTCATCTTGTATCCACATTATAAATGTTTGTTTATTAAGTGGGTTTATACAAGGTTGCATGATAGTAATTTCCAAGAGTTTGCACGTGTCCGTGATGCCATATTAGATCTTATCGATGTGTATAGCTTCAATTTTTCTCACCTTCTAAGCTCAAGTAATGGAGCGTGTGATAACGCAAATACTGAATAAGGAGATTCTCTATTTCAAGTAAGTTTGTTATTAATGAAATTTTTTAAAATCTCAAGTAATGCGGGCTATTTTTTAGAGTTGTTTTTTAAAGGGTTGTTTTCTTAAGCAATTTTATATGGTTGTAACAAGTTTTAAAGTTGTTTTATTTAAGTTGTTATAAGGTTGTTACAAGCTCCTGTTAGTGTAACACCCTGCGTGCCCGAAGAGACACGTAGTGTGCTATTACGATAAAACTAAACTAAATCCATCAAAAGCAAGTATAGAGCATCTAAATAAAATCCCACAAAACAAGAGAAACCACTAATCTTAATCTCCAAATTAATACAACAAAATTCTCTTGAATAAATGTAACTAAAGTAAAACTCCTATGCTCTATACATCAAAATAAATAATTACAAGTCTTATCCTCTTGTATTAAAAATTCTTCCCAAATAATCCATGCTATAAATCATCCCAATTGGTCCATAGCGTCCCAATCCACGCTAACCTGCCAACTAAAGAAAATATGGGGAAGTACACAATACGACAGGAAAGATGCTCAACAAATATATTAGCGATGAATAAAGTGTAACAACACGAGTACGAATATTCAAATCAAATGCAAATCTCAAAGAATTTATCAATAAATTTCTCAACAACATATTAACCAAGTCACCAGGCCTCACCCCATCAGCATATGCTTTATCAAGACCTAGCCCCGGGAAGCAGGAATTTTGGCGAGAGCCCAACCTCTGTGCCATATTAAAATCTCATGACAACGTGCTTAACGACAACATGAATAACACCATATGAATCAAAATAATTCAACAATTATTTTTCCATATTTTCAAGAATTTATCAATTCAAACATGAGTCCAATTAAACATAAATTAACGGAATAAACTCTCGAGAGATTTAAAGGAGCATATTGTGTAAAACCCCATACCTTAAAATTATTTCATGAATCGCCACATAAATTCAGCCTCAAAATCTGATTGCACCATCACGTTCTTCTCGCAAAAATAATCAAATCATGTTCTAGACCTAACATGAGGTAACCCCAAATAGTCCTATTTTAAAAACTCAAAAAAATCAGATCCAAAAATTATTTGAATCGCCAATCCGACTTCAGATTTGGATTCTAAACGAAAAATTGAGTCAGGTATATGTTTTGAATTTTTCTCAAATCTCATCCAAATGCACTCAAAAAGAAGATCTAAACATTCCAAATTGGCTTTTCTCATTCCACTCGTTTTTGCCTCTTTGGATTCATTTTTGGCCTCTATTTTTCTTCTCCCTTTCCTTATAATCACCCATAATATTCCTTATGTAGTCCCTCTCTCAAACCCAAGCTTGGAGCCTAAGCTAACGCATATTATTATATTGCCTTTTAATTCAAAATTATCAACTTTACATATTTAAACTATTACAAAATGTCCAAAAGCCAATTAAATTTGAATTTAAACATTCGATTCATTTCAAATAAAAATAAATATAATATTAATATCTTGATTAATAAAATAATAATATTATTAAAATTATATACCATATTCATAAATAAAGCCCTCAAAATTACGGGGTATTACATACTTCCCCCCTTGAAAAGGAATTTCGTCCTCGAAATTCGACGAAACCTAACACTAGAAATAAAATGCTACTCGATTATATTTCCCAAAATCACACACTAAAGTCCTCAAATTAATTCTAAACATCCTCACCACGACGCTTAACACATCTTAAAAAAAATTCTATCTCCAAAGAAAACATGTCTAACCCGCATGCTAGACCCAATACCCAAGACCCGAGAGTTATCGTATACCTTAGCTCTGATACCATCTGTAACACCCCGTGTGCCAGAAGAGACACGTAGTATGCTAATACGATAAAACTAAACTAAATCCATCAAAAGCAAGTATAGAGCATCTAAATAAAATCCCACAAAATAAGAGAAATCACTAATCTCAATCTCCAAATTAATACAACAAAATTCTCTCGAATAAATGTAACTAAAGTAAAACTCCAATGCTCTATACATCAAAATAAATAAATACAACTCTTATAATTTGGTATTAAAAATTATTCCCTAATAATCCACGCTAGAAATCATCCCAATTGGTCCAAAGCGTCCCAATCCACTCTAACCTACCAACTAAAGAAAATATGGGGAAGTACACAATACGACAGGAAAGATGCTAAACAAATATATTAGCGATGAATAAAGCTTAACAACATGAGTATGAATATTCAAATCAAATGCAAATCTCAAAGCATTTATCAATAAATTTCTCAATAACAAATTAACCGAATCACCAGGCCTCACCCCATCCGCATAGGCTTTATCAAGACATAGCCCCGGGAAGCAGGAATTTTGGCGAGTGCCCAATCTCTGTGCCATATTAAAATCTCATGACAACGTGCTTAACGACAACATGAATAACACCACATGAATCAAAATAATTCAACAATTATTTTTCCATATTTCCAAGAATTTATCAATTCAAACATGAGTCCAATTAAACATGAAATTAACGGAATAAACTCTCGACAGATTTAAAGGAGCATATTGTGTAAAACCCCATACCTTAAAATTATTGCATGAATCGCCACATAAATTCAGCCTCAAAATATGATTGCACCATCACGTTCTTCTCGCAAAAATAATCAAATCATGTTCTAGACCTAACATGAGGTAACCCCAAATAGTCCTATTTTAAAAACTCAGAAAAATCAGATCCAAAAATTATTTGAATCGCCAATCCGACTTCAGATTTGGATTCTAAACGTAAAATTGAGTCAGGTATATGTTTTGAATTTTTCTCAAATCTCATCCAAATGCACTCAAAAAGAAGATCTAAACATTCAAAATTGGCTCTTCTCATTCCACTCGTTTTTGCCTCTTTGGATTTCATTTTTGGCCTCTCTTTTTCTTCTTCCTTTCCTTATAATCACCCATAATATTCCTTATGTAGTCCCTCTCTCAAACCCAAGCTTGGAGCCTAAGCTAACGCATATTACTATATTGCCTTTTAATTCAAAATTATCAACTTTACATATTTAAACCATTACAAAATGTCCAAAAGCCAATTAAATTTGAATTTAAACATTCGATTCATTTCAAATAAAAATAAATATAATATCAATATCCCGATTAATAAAATAATAATATTATTAAAATTATATACCATATTCATAAATAAAGCCCTCAAAATTACGGGGTATTACAGTTAGTCATTAAGGTTGTTACAAGTTTATAATGCCCATAACTTTATAAGTTTACAAGTTTAATAACGTTGTTAGAAGTTTATTAAGGTTGTTACAAGTTTATTAAGGTTATTACAAGTTTACAAGTTTATTAAGGCTTATAAAGCTTTGTAAAGTTCATAAAATCCTATTATTTATTAAAGGTCCTATTTTTTATAAAGTTCATAAGCTCCTGTTATTTATAAAGTTCAAACGCTGTTGTTATTTACAAGTTTATTGAAGCTTTATAAAGTCTTATAAACCTTTATTTATTAAGTTTTATAATGTTTATAAAGATCTTGATTTATTTATTAAGGCTATTTTTTACAAAGTTTAATGTTTATAAAGTTTATAATGCTTATGTTTTGTACATTTTTATTTATTAGGGTCGTTTTTTTATATAATATAGGATTTTAACAATAGTTGTAAAGAGGGGTCTTCTTCTAAGAAAATGAGTTGCGCAAGTATTTTGAGGAAGAAAACGTACTAAGAACACGAGATTTGGCTATCCTATCTTGGTGGAAAGGAGAGCGAATTCGGTACCCTATACTTTCGAAAATGGCTCATGATGTGTTGTTTATCCCTATTTCTACCGTTTTTTCTGAGTCGACATTTAGGATTAACAGTCGAATTCTTGATCAATATCGTTGTTGATGTCAAAAATTGGACTTTGTCCAATATTAGAATCAAAGATAAATTATAGAATAGAAATGAAATTGTTAAAAGAGTGACACGAGGTTTTAATCTAGTTTGGCTATGTAAGAAAGCCTACACCCACTGTTAATGTATTGATTTCAGAGATTAGAGAAAACTAGGTATTCTTGTAAATAAGAATATTCTAGGATCTGTTCTATCTTCCCTTTGATAAAATAGATACAACGTATTTATAATGACCCGGATATCAAGGGTTAGAATATCAAGGGATGGAATGCCTTTATACATTTAAGCATTTACCCCCATAAGTAATGAATGTGGTGATTGGTTGTATGAACCACGTGTGGTAAGACCCTTGGTATGGTGATGCTTCATTGTTCTTGACGGTCGCCATTCTTTATGTTTGTCTGCATACCTGCTGAGCTACTATCTACTGATTAGAATTTTGTGCTGGTCCCCAAAAATACCCAAGTGCGAAAAAGTGTATTTTAAACAAAACCAATTTTACTTAGCCAATTTTATCTTGATTAATCCTATATATGCATCTAGTGATTAAAGCAAGTAAAACAGAGTAAAGCAATACTCAAAATACCGAATGTACGAGGAAAAACTCGAGATGGGAAAAAACCTCAGACGGCCCCAAGCCAGACAATCACTGTGAATATGGTTTTACAAATACAGACGGTAGTTTTACTTAACAACTCGATCCACCCACAAGACTTGACGCTCCTCTGATCTTCTACCACTCCTCTCACAGTGCCCACATAGAAGCTCTGTCTTCCACGCTACTTGTCCACAGCACACGACTCCACGAGTGCCTCGGTGTCCTTCGATATGGCTTTGATGTCGTCTACGATGTTGAAAAAGGTGTCCGCCTTTTCTTCACCGCAAAACCCAGCTAAACAGGTTGTCTAATGAGTTTTAACAAACAAAACTTTGTGCACACAAGATCACATAAACATATACTAATGAAATCTCTAATCTTGTAAGCTCTAAGGATGTGTTTAAGTCTTTGAAAACTTAGAAAACATATGTAGAAAAATGTATTATTCGAAAAGTCAATTCGTTTTGCACGCACACTGAGAAAAGGACTGGGACCTGACTTAAATAGATTTTTTAAGTCGGTGCAAATCTCGTTCTAGCGAGATGCCACATCGTTCGAACGATAGTGGATCTCATTTGAATGACATCTAATGTCGTTTCAATGATGTTTCAGGTAGAGTTCTAAACAGTTCCAACTTCAAAGAGTTCTATTTAAAATCAACTCTAATCCAACTCAAATTCGTCATTTATCTGATGTGAAAACATTTAAACCTTTAAAACATTATAAAAACATTTTTCTTTAAAGAAAATAACATCCTTATTTTTATAAAATGAATTCCGAGTTTCATTAACATTATGCATTCATACATGTATGATCTCGGAATGAAATTAAACCTTGAAGACGAGAAATTGCACCAACTAAACTTCGGCATGATTGAATCTTTGTAGATTTGCCACAACGTCTTTAATAAATCTTCAATACGTCATAGACTCGTGGGATCAGACAATATAAAATCTATCTATGACACAAACATGTTTTGTTCCGAGAATAAGTCAAAACTACAATATGACGCAATTGAAAATTTGGTCCTCATAAATCTCCACCTTTGACTACTTTGGGACAAAACCAACAGTGAAATGCCTAAGCCTGGCCGTCAAGATGTATGAGCAAACTTATCTCTTATAGTATTCTCACGTGCCTTAAATTCATTAATCAGACTATTTTCATTAATGGCACAAACACTTGAATTTTCCAAATTCTCTAACACTCTCTCTAAACCAAGAATTCTATCATTACTCTCCTTTTTGGAAATTTTAAAGATTCAAAATTATTACATAAAGCTCCAAACTTCTCACGAATCATATCTCTTTGAATTTGAAACTTTTGCAAATATTCAATCATATTTTTAAAACGTGAATTTTCTTCCTCCAAAACTTTAATTTGTTTTGCAAACTTTAAATTCAACAGATCTAATTCGTTAAAATTTTGAGAATCCATCGAGAAAAATAAACAAACCAAGAGTGAGAAACAAATCTGGAGTAAAAACCAAACAAACACATACAAGGATCTACACAATAAAATAGTGTTTTTAGCTCTAATACCAAGTTGTAGGTCCCCCAAAATACCCAAGTGTGAAAAAAGTGTGTTTTAAACAAAACCAATTTTACTTAGCCAATTTTATCTTGATTAATCCTAAACATGCATCTAGTGTTTAAAGCAAGTAAGACAAAGTAAAGCAATACTCACAACGCCGATTGTACGAGGAAAAACCTAAAATGGGAAAAAACCTTGGACGGCCCTAAGCCAGACAATCACTATGAATATGGTTTTATAAACACAGATGGTAGTCTTACTCAACGACTCGATCCACCCACGAGACTTGATGCTCCTATGATCTTAGACCACTCCTCCAATAGTGCCCACGTAGAAACTCCGTCATTCACGCTACTTGTACACAGCACACGACTCCATGAGTGCCTCGGTGCCCTCAGATATGGCTTTGATGTCGTCTAATATGTTGAAATAGGTGTCCGCCTTTTCTTCACTGCAAAACCAGGTTGTCCAATGAGTTTGAACAAACAAAACTTGGTGCACACAAGATCACATAAACATATACTAATGAATGCTCGAATCTTATATACTCTAAGGATGTGTTTAAGTCTTTGAAACCTTAAAAAACATACGCCGAAAAACATACTGTTTGAAAAGTGAATTCGTTCTGCACGCACACTGAGAAAAGGACTTGGACCTGACTTAAATAGATTTTTTAAGTGGGTGTAAATCTCATTCGAGCGAGATGCCACATCATTAGAATGACAGTGGATCTCATTTGAACGACATATATTGTCGTTTGAATGACATGTCAGATAGAGTTCTAAACAGTTCCAACTTTAAAGAGTTCTATTTAAAACCAACTCTAATCCAACTCAAATCCGTCCTTTATCTGATGTGAAAACATTTAAACCTTTTAGACATTTTTAAAACATTTTTCTTTAAAGAAAATAACATCCTTATTTTTATAAAATGAATTCCGAGTTTCATTAACATTATGCATTCATACCTGTGTGATCTCGGAATGCAATTAAACCTTGAAGATGAGAAATTTCACTAATAAAACTTCAGCATGATTTAATCTTTGTAGCTTTGCCACAGCGTCTTCAATAAATATTTAATACGTCATAGACTCATGGGATCGAACAATAACACATCTATCTATAATACAAACGTGTTTTGTTCCGAGAATAAGTCAAAACTACATTAAGACTCAATTGGAAATTTGGTCCTTACATTTTGGCTATGTAAGAGGATAAGTGTTCACTTGTGATTGCTCCACGTAGGTGGATAATTTTTGGTATCAACAGAAGTCCCCAATGCTCTATGCTTGATGCTTGCGTGAAAGTATGGAACATTCTATCCTAGAAGTAGATCGGAGTATTTTCATGGTGTCTGGTCGGTAACCGACCTCCCACACTTGTAAAATTTTGTCGGTACTATTTGATGATGGCATTTTTTTAAATAATTTGAATTTTAGCAAATCGCCTAAGGGTAAATGGGTATTTTATCGCTTCTGTACTGCAGAGCCATCTGAATGTCAATCGTTGGTACGTTTAATCATTACTTTCGTTGTTTTCAAGACAAGTTATAAAAGGGCGGAGGCTTTTCTAGATTTTACCTTGCCCTAAATCTTCGAACTATAGAAGCTATTTTGAGCTTTTATGCAATCGTTTACCGTCGTTTGTCCTTTCCTTCCATAGTTCTTGTTGAATCCTTAATCTTCTATAAGAATTCTTTCTTTCTCTTTATTTTTCTTCATTTTTTTTCTTTTCGAGCCACAGTTCACATAATTGATGATGATTCTCTAGAGAAATTTAGGTAAGAAAGTAAAATCCCATCTTGGGTTGATTTAGAAATACCCCGTGATCCTAGAGATGTATATTCTTTGGCTGAGGGTCATTGGATCCCAACTTTATTTATAGCTAAGTGTGGTTTCACATTTCCACCAAATTATTTTCTTCTTCATTTTTGCCAATATTTTGACATCATTCTAGCAAAAGTAGCCCCCGACACCTGGAGGGTTGTAAATGGTATGAATAGATTGAATGAAATCTATGGGACCCATATTGGGAATCCAGAAATCATGTTCTGCTATAAATGGCCTATTCCAGGGCAGAGCACATATTACTTAAAAATCAGACAAGCCAATAAGGCTTTTGTATTTAATTTTTCTGATTCTAATAAGGATTATTGGGATCATGCTTTAATAGTTAAGAATTGAAAACATGCTCCCCTTGGGAATGGAGTGGCCTACCATGGTCCCAGATGCCCTCAGTCAGGGAATGGGATAGGTTGTTATTTTAGTTCTCACCTTTCTTTACTGATTTCTTTTCTGATGTATTCTTACTGCTACTGCTTATTGCTTTAGTGCAGAAGAACATAAGAGAAAGTGCCCTAAAATGGGTGAAGTAAATTTGGAAGAACTAATTATGGGGTCTTAATCATAGGACGGGAGAAGATCATCCACAATCAACTTATGTATTGCTAGAGTATAAAAGTTCCATAACCATTTTTATAGCTCGGCCAATAACTATTGTGCCTTCAATTACAATTGATTTGGAGAGGGATCCAGTGTCTACTTCCTCTACTACTGAGTCTGTTGGTGTTGGTGCTGAAGTTGCTACTGGTGGTGATTCTTCTTCTTTTGACTCTGATCTTCCCATTTATGTGAGCATGGGAAAAATGAAAAATCCCAATCTTCTAGAGGAGTACTCCACTATAGTTGCCAAGAAAGCAGTTGATACTAATGTCCAAAATAAGTAGGTTAAGTCTTGCAAGAAGCTCCCAACTAATAAAGGTGATAAGTCTCCTCTTAAGAGACTAAGGAGAGGTCTTATTGATAAGAAGGTTGTTGATGCCAATCAATTGAGATTGGCTGATAAGGTACCATTTGTTATTGGCTCATTTTTATCCTTTATTCCTATCTTGGCTACGAAGTTGATCAAGGTTGGTACCCTCCTAGACTATAGAGCTATTGTTGCCACCATGTCCGATAAAAACTATCGGAAAGGGCCACTCAAAGTTTAGCCTTGATAAGTTTTTATATTTGAAGTCAGTCGGATATTGTCCATGTCTTCCTTAGTTTATAATGACTTGGTTCTTTTCTTGCAGTTCATGGTTGATTAGAACCAAATATTGGATAAGGACGATCATCTACGTTCTTATTTCGGAAAAGTAGAGGAGGCCTTTGATGGTCTTAAGAAATACCTGGATGAGTCCAAACAAGCTTTGGGGATAAAGCAGAAGATTTGGGAGGAAAATATGGGGGTTACTGAAAAAGTGAGGCAGAAAGCCGATGAAACTCTTACTATGGCTACTTTGGCCTCCGCTCAAGTTGAGCGCAGGGCAAAGGTTACTGAAGAGAAGGTACCCAAACTATCTGCTGAAATTTCTATTGAGAAGGCCAAAAGAAATAAAACCAGAGAAGCATCCCTTAACAAGGGCTGGGACAAGTCCATATCTGCTACCTCTGCTCAAATAGCGTATGCCAAGAGAAAATTCTTTAAGTACGGTTAGTCGATAACTTTAAGGGAAGTTGGCACTGCTGAAGATTCAGAACTATTTCTGAGGCACGATACAGGTTCCCCGAACCTTGATGATGATACAGGTTCGGGGGAATCCTCTTTGGAAATTTATTCAATTACTTCTACACTTGGTCAAGGCAATGCTCATGTTGACTCAGCTTCCCCTTTTGTCGACCACGAGATAAACCCTGAGGTAGAGAAGGATAGGAAGAAGTTGTAGACTTATTTGGATTCTAGTCTTTGTATTTTCCACCTTTCTTTTTGTCTTCTTTTTATCTTGTTCCGATTTACCTTTTTGTAATGTTGCCATCTATCAATGAAAGAACTTTTTCTTTAATTAACTTGTCACTTTTTTATGCTTAGATATTGCTCTATCTCCTTTTATTATTGATCAGTTGTTGTTTTATCTTTCTAGTTCATTGCTAAGATGGAATAAATTGCTTCCATTAGTTTTGACATACTCAAACGTTGTAACAATCTGTTTAAAACTGGTCAATTAGACTTGACAGATGAAGAATTAATAGATTTGCTCGGTGCAGACGCTTCTGATCAAGCAAGGGATGCATACACTTATTTAAAATTCCTTATTGATCAGGTTGTGGCCAACAATGTTGCATACTTTAAGATGACTGAATACTTGTAGGCAGACCATAATGAAACCAAAGATTTACTGCATACCGGCTATGAAATCAAGTACAAGGCATTGAGTGAAGGCTGGGGTTTTAAGAAGAAACTATAAAAAATATACTTCTTCATATAGGAAGAAAGAGTTCTTGCTGAACCGTGAACTTGATGAATCCAGAGAAATTTCGGGATCTTGGAGGAGGAGAATAGTAAACTTTGAAATGAGTGGGAGACTTTAAAATAGTCTTCTGTTAGTAGTGCCGATGAAAGTGGCTCCTTTTTAGAGAATAAGAATGTCAGGTTGATGGAAGAACTTGAAATCGTGTAGAAATCCAAACCACGCAATATTCAAGACAATAAAGAATGATCAAACCGTCTGTTGAAGAAACTAGGACCAAGAAAACCTTAGCTGACCAGGTTGCCCAGGTGAAAGCAAAGACTCAAGCAATTGTCAACCTGTCTACAAAACTGGAAGCTATAGACCAGGTTTCCCAGTTGAAGGTGGAGGATAGTGTTTTGAATAAACTTTAACATCAAATTGAAATGGTAACCTTTAAATTTCACAAACAACCCAAAGAGGTGTGGATGGAAAGCTACAATGAAGCTTTATTCCTTGTATATGATCACCTTGCTTGGAGCCATCGTAAAGTCTATAAATAGGACTGGACTAATTGCTTAACTTTGGTGAAGCATGATCGTAATAGCAACTTTTAGTATTGGAACGAGCATGGTCTTTCAGATTGTGATAATCCCCCTTTCAAGTTGGATACTTCATGGATCCCTGTTGATGTTATTCCCCAATGCCCGATCACTAAATACTTAGAGGACTATGGTTTACATGATGTTCATGAGATAGTTTGTCCTCCTCACATGATCAATGTTTCGAGTAGCAGCAACAGAAGAATGTTAAGGGATTTTAACTTTATTAATTCTCCCTATACTTTGGATGATCCTCCTGCAGGAATGGAAAGATTACAACCATCTCAACTGATCTCCAAAGCTGAAAGAAAATGTCATGTTGAATAATTCTTATGTATTTTGTCATTCATTTGAATGTAATACAATTTATATTAATGAAAATCCATATGTTTGTGTTTGTTAACTTATGATTATTTTCATCAATCAGTCAACTTGTGATTGTAATGCCATTGATTCTACTAATGCACTTAGATATATTAATCCAAATTTAGCATTAGTTATCAGTGGTAACCAAGTATATGAGGAATATATGTTTTTATTCCAGTATTTAAGAATGTTTACATGTCGTCCAGCATTTAACTTAGTCGGAAAAAACTTGTTTGTAACTTTTTCAGTTGTATACGAAGTTTTACAGCCTTCTTGTTCTTGACTTGTACATAACAAAGTCATACATGAAGTAAATTATTCTTGAACTTAGTCGGATAATACTTCTTGTTCGTGACTTATTATACAAAGCCATACATGAAGTGATAGTTACTTCTTATTTGTGACTTATATATACGAAGTCATATAATAAGTTTGCATTTGAGCGAGAAATATTATGCCTCAAGCTGTTGGTGCATCTAGAATTTGATAAATTCAACTTGATTATGTTTTACTGATCGGCAGCTAATTGGTAGATAAATTCGACTTGTTATTTTTGTGTGATGTATATCGCCATACTCCACAAAAAATATCAAAAAAACCGAAGGGGATGGATTAATATTTTATTGATATTGGATGCATAGTTATGTAAAACATGGAGCAAAATAAATACAATAGTAACAACACCTTGAATTATTGATAATACTTTCGGAGGTGCTCGGAATTCCAGGGGTTTTTGAATTCTTCCCCTTCTAAAGTCTCAAGTCGATAATCTCATGGTCGGATGACAGCGAAAATGTGATATGGGTCATCCCAATTAGCCTCAAGCTTGTTGTTCTTCTGGATGAACTTCTTAAGAACATAGTCACCTTATTTAAGGTTGGTCGGCTTGACCCTTTTATTATAAAAACGAGCAGTTATGTGTTGGTATGTAGCGTTTCTCAGGGCAGCATCTTCTTGGACTTCCTCCAACATGTCTAGATCTAGTCGGTTCATCAAGTCACTAGTTGGAGAATATAAATATAGTACCATGTGGGTTAGTAAGCCTATCTTGATCGGTACCATGGCTTCAATCCCAAACGCAATCATGTAAGGTGTCTCTCCAATTTTTGTTCTTGACGTTGTTCTATAAGCCCAAAGAACATAATGTAACTCATTAATCCAATTTCCCTTAGCAGCATCAAGTATCTTCTTCAGTTCGTTGAGAAAATTCCTATTTGTTACTTCTGTTTGACCATTTACCTGGTGCGGAATGAAGTTTCTAGATTTTGGACTGAACACAATATGCTTCAAACTCACCGTTATCAAATTGAGTGCCATTCACTATGCCAAATTGGTTATTTTATAACTAATTGAAAAAATGATTTATAAGTGTTCGTGACACTTACAAAAATTATAGCGGTTTTAGTCACTTACAAAATTTGTAAGTGTTCATGATTGATAAAAAATTATTAATATAACACACATCAATTAATATCGAACACGTGAGGGGCACGTGTATCCCTTTCTAAGACTCAAAAGTGTTAAAAAAAATTCCTTTCCCTATATTGTATTTTTGCATTCCCGCTTTAGAGAACCTCTATTGTATTTTCCCATTCACATGTATCCCATTCCCTCCTCAATTTAGGTCTTCGGTCTCAGGCGTCTTTGGGCTTCGGTATCAGACGTATTCAGTAAACCCTCACACTCACGTGTATCCCTAAATAGTTAGATTGTTCCCCTGAATAGTTAGATCATCTTATTTTGTTGTTGTTTTTTTCAGGTAAACACATATATCAAATCAGTAGAGTTTTTTTTGCATCTGTTTTTTTCATCAAAAGAGGTATTCATTGGAAGAGGTATTCACCTATTTTCTTCATCAATTTTTTTCAAGAAGAAGAAATTATGTGAAATTTTTTTTGGGAGAAATTCGGTCTCAAGACTTGAGACTGAAAATTTTTTATGAAGAACTTTTTTTCATCTGTTAAAATTTCTTCTTGTGAGACTCAAGACTTTTTTCATCTGATTTTAACTTTTAATTTTGTTTAAAAAGTTAAAATCATGTTGTTTGTTTTTCATCAATTTAAAAATTAAACGCACTCAATCTGTTTTGTTTTTAATTTTGTTTAAATCCACGAAGCTGATCAATCTTCTCGTATTTTATTTATAAGTATTATGCTTACTTATCATTTGTTACTTATTTCGGTTCGATCTTTGGTCTCAGGTGGGGATTTTTCGATCATCTTTGATCTCATCACGTTTCATCTTTTTTCTAAGGAGGTTCCTCTTCTCAGATATAGGTACAAAAATACTACCTATAATATATTTCGTTACAGTGTTTTTTTAAGATGAGATAATCAAATAGGAGTTGATAATAAATTGAATCAAATAGTTTTAAAAAAACAGGTTGCCAAACACATATTCTACTAGTTTTAGGTTTTAAACACAAAAAACAGTCGAAACATAGACCAAATAGGCCTTTAATTGTGTATTTTTAGCACTTTATAACTTTTATAAAATATATCAATGGGGCATATACCAAATAGTCCCTTCAACTTCTTTTAATACATGTATAGTCCAAGCCTTTTTATTTTGTACCAAAAAGTCCTTCACTGTGCCAAAAATGCTTTACCATGCCGCTGGCGCGGACCTTTAAAAATAAGAGAATAAGGTACTTTTTGGTACAAAATAAAATACTTGGACTAAATGTGTATTAAAAAATGTTTGAGGGATTTTTTGGTATTTTATCCTATATCAATTAACATTTATTTTCCATTAAATTTGCACGACTTGTCAATGGCGTCACAACTTTATAAAGAGTGGATGATGGAACGTGATAGAGGAACACCACAATATATAAATGGGGTGCCTACATTTATCGATTTCGCGAGGAAAAATGGTTGTGGAGAAACTATGTTTGCATGTCCATGCTGTAAATGTGAGAATGGAAAATTTCTCGACCTCGAAAATATTCATTTTCATTTGCTTCGTCATGGTATCTTGTATTCATACACATTTTGGCATTTACACGGGGAAAAGGAATATGTCGAGAGGAGTGAACGTTCAACCGAGGAAGATGTTGAACAAAATGATGCCATGCCTGAAGATCCAAGGATGGAGGAACTTGTTTATGATGCGTTTGAAATGTTTAATTGAAATATTAATCATTCGACAGATCCCATTGGTAGAGACGGAGGTGGTGAAAATTGTTCTCAAACCCCCAAGGAGCTGAAATACACGTACATACAAGGTAAGGCGAGTGAGCCATTGTATCCTTCGTGTATCGAGAAACACACAACATTGTATTTTCTTGTCAAATTAAATAACATAAAAACAAGACATGGTTTGTCGGACAATAGTTTAACCGATATCTTGGGTTTATTTAAGGAGTTTTTGCCCAAAGGATATTCAACACAAACAAAGTATCCCGATACGAAGAACATAATTAAAGAAGTTGGTATGGATTATAATATAATTCATGCATGCTAGAATGATTGTATCTTATGCCGGAAGGAACATGTAAAGAAGGAGAAATGCCCAATATGCAACTTATCAAGATATCGGTTTAGTTTAAACGGGGAGGGTAAAGTACCCCGAAAGACAGTGAGGCATTTTCCATTGATTCCAAGGCTAAAGAGATTGTTTAGTATACCATGGATTGCAAATGAAATGACATGGAATGCTCCAGAAAATCCATTACAAATATTATGCGTCATCCCGTTTATCCATCAGCTTGGAAGTCCGCAAATACGAAATGGCCCGACTTTGCTGCTGAATCACGTAATGTTCGTCTTGCTATAGCTACAGATGGTTTTAATCCATACGATAATCTCAGCACCAGTTATAATTGTTGGCCTATCATTTTTTCACCTTTAAATATGAAGATGTCTTTGTGTATGAAAAGAAAGTTTTCCATGTTGTCAATTTTGATAGCTGGGTCGAATGCACCAGGCAAAGACATAGACGTTTATATCGAACCTTTAGTAGATGAGTTGAAACAGTTATGGTTCGAAGGTGTAACGACATATGACTCCCACACCAAAACTAATT
The DNA here is from genome assembly GCA_949130495.1 of Sambucus nigra. Taxonomy (NCBI): domain Eukaryota; kingdom Viridiplantae; phylum Streptophyta; class Magnoliopsida; order Dipsacales; family Adoxaceae; genus Sambucus; species Sambucus nigra. Next base: position 297,878,564 of record OX422207.1, on the reverse strand, counting down.
TTACACTGAGAGCTATGTTATTGTGGGAAATTCAAGACTTTCTTGTATATGGCACTTCGTCTGGGTGCATTGCTCATGGTTACAAAGCTTGTCCAGTTTGTGCGGAAGAAGTCGACTCAAAACATCTTGGAAATAGTAAGGAAATTTGCTATCGGGGTAATCGAAGATTCCTTGCACGCAATCACAAGTTTAGGTTGGACAAAAACAACTTTAACAAGAATGTTGAGGATCGTAAATCTCCACAAAGTTTGTCTGGTACTGAGATTGAGCATAAAGTAGCATGCATTAAGTCGAAAATTGGTAAACACAAAATTAAATTGAATAGGAAACGAAATGGGGACAACAATGATTGTGCGAATACAAATATCACAACTCCATGGTCTCGTAGGTTCATTTTATTTGATATGTTGTATTGGAAAGAGCATGATGTTCGACATAATTTAGATTTTATGCATATTGAGAAGAATGTCACTGATCATCTTTTATCAACTATTTTGGACTTGAAAGATAAATCAAAAGATGAAACCAATGCACATAAAGATATGGAGGCAATGGTGATAAAAAAAAGTTATGGTTGACCGTAGATGAATCTGGCAAAACTGTTAGACCTGCAGCTGCATTCACTTTAGGTAAAGAAGAAAAAGATTGGTTCTTTCGTACCTTAAAGGAGTTAAAATTACCGAATGGTTTTTATTCTAACTTGAGTAAAATTGTGACTTTAGAATTGCTCAGGTTGAAGGGACTAAAATCGCATGATTATCATGTGATTATGTGATACAACGTAAATATTGCGTATTTTACCCGTTAACCTACGCGTTATTAGCCCCCTCCGGTATCTCAATCCCTATATTTATGCTCGTTAACCAGACAACCTCAGATTTCTATGATAACATGTTTTGCAGGGGTTAATTGAGTTTTTGTAGGTATTTGGATTCTTAGTATGAAGTTCGGATGCATTCCGGTGAACTTCCGTACACAATCGAACGCGCAAGGGCATTTTAGTCTTTTCACAGCTTGGGTACCTGGCCCGACATCTCACGGAAGTTGTAGCCCTCCTCGCTAGCTTCGCGTGACCGCGAACGGTGCACGATTCCGATGCATAACGAAGAAGTTACGGGCTTTTGAGCGGAAGAGAATTCCAAACCAACCCAAAACAGGGGAAAGATTCAAGACCTGTAGGTCCGAATCGATTCGCCCCTTTTGTGAATCGATTCGGTTGGAGACAGTTTGCCATCCTCTATTTTCGAATCAATTCGGATTCCATCCGAATCGATTCGCCCACCATTCCGAATCGATTCGGATTTCACCCGAATCGATTCGCCCCTATGGCAGCCTCGAGATATTCTTCAACCGAATCGATTCGGCCCATTGCCGAATCGATTCGGCCCTGCTGATATTTGTTTTTCTCCCCTTTTATTTACAATTTTTCCATGGGATTTGTTTTGTATAAATACTCTTTCTCTTCATTTTGAAGAGGATCTTCATTTTGTCTTAGATTTTAGGGTTTGTAAGCTTGGGAGATTTGCCCTACTCCTCTCTTCTACTCTTGTTTTGTAAGTTGTACTTTAAGTTTAATTACATTAATATAGTTGTTCTTCATTCTTTCCTTGCTTTCTAGATAATTTCCATGCTTTCTAATTAGGTTTTCTTGCTTTAATTTATTGCTTTCTTAGTTAATTAGTTTAATTTAGTTTAATCATGCTTAGTCCCTAGATAAATAGGGTCGGGATTGCATTTTCGCCATTTTTGGGTTCGGACCTCAAAATTTAGGGTTTCGTGTAAAATCGCATTTAATTGAAACCTCGCGTATTAAAGTCGGATTATTATGCGTTTAACTTTCTTTGTCATGCAACGTTAGTGTTTATAGCGATTATCCGAATTTAATCCGCGTGTGACCATTTTCCGTTAAATGTTTAATCTTGCAACTTTGGCTTAAATTCCTTATTGCGTGATGTTTATGCTTAATTAAGAATGATCGATTAAATGTTTTCGAACCGAAATTCTAATTAGTAGTTGTTTAGCTCGTGAATGCGTGTGTGCGATCCCGACCCTCGCCTTCCTTTAATTTAGAGTTAACTTCTCTTTTCTTTTCTCACCTTAACCACACATCACCTTTTCTTATTTCTTTTACACCACTTTTATTCTTGAAGTTTTAAAACAATTAACATCTAAAATTCAATCACTCCCTGTGGATTTACGATACCCGACTTACCGCTGTGCTTGCTTGTCAAGTGTAGTAGTAGCTTAGGTTTTCTTTGTATCGCGGCGGCGAAACACACGACGATTGTGCACTTTACACGCGCACACTTTTTCCGCCCGATCAAAATGGCGTCGTTGCCGGGGAGTGTGTTTTAGATAGTAATTGTTTTATTATTTCATAGTATTTTTCCTTTTGTATTTGTATTCTTTGTTTTAACCTTTTTTGCAGGATAGCATACTTGAGTGCTAAGAAACTTTGATTCGCGGTTGCTCACTTTCTTGCTCGGATTCTCCATCTGCAAACAACGAGGTAATCATGTCCTATTATTATAGTTATTACGGTTATTCTAATGATTCTTACTTTGGGGATAGTTTTCAAGTTTTTCATTTTCAAGATTTTCTTGAAAATGAAAGACTTGAAAACATTTATCGGAATGAAAATCGTTATTGGGAGCTTGAGTTGGATTCATTATTCGAATCCAATGACGATTCTTATTTCATTACTTTCGAAGACGAGTTTCAACCAAATGAGGAGTCCGAGGCTCTTGAGCCGAGGAAGCCTACTTTGGAAGAAACTTTGCTTCTTTACTCCCAAGGTTTGGAAAGCCTAAATGATGCTGGAATGAGACTTGGTGCACTTTGCGATGAGATGAATTCTTATGCACAAGACAACGAGGAGGTGGAAACTTGTGTTTCACCTCAATTTTTCAAAGAATTTCTCATCGAGTGTGCATCTCTCTCCCCCGAAATTCAATCTCCTTCCGACGATGAGTCGATTGAGATTGAATTTATTTCATCACCATATTCGTTTTCCGTGATCGAACCATTAGAATTACCGGTTGATTCCTATGAGTCGGTAGAAACTTTTAAAACTTCTACACTTTTTGCCGATGAGGACTCTTTACCGGACTTGTTTTTTATGGATGTTATCCTCATGTGTGCACCATCTCCCATTCCATTTGAAAAACCTTTGGGAGATGAATCAATTTTTCTTTGTCCTCTAGTGTACCTTTCCCCCTTGTTATCCAAATCCCCTATCGTCCGCCCAAAATTTCAAATTGGCGATGGTTCACTTTTTTCACCACCCACATGCCTTCCGTTTTTCAAACGGAATTCATATCTTTCGGGAGGCATGTTCACTTTGGAGGGTCCACCGTTGATCTTTCAAAGTCAAATCCCTTTTTGGGTGGACCCTCAACTATTTAGACTTCTAGTGTATAGTTAGTGTGAAGCCTAAATAGTAGGTTGTAAATAGTTAGCTTTTTAATTTTCTTTCTTTCCTATTTTTTCTTTTCTTTTAATTTAGTCTAGTGTAATTAGTTAACTTTTTGTTATTTGTTTTTGCTATGCTCGGTACTAACTTGTTTTGTAGATTCCTTTGGACTCGTGCTTATGGAGATCGCTCCAATTTTGGGTAATATCGTTCTTTTCCTCTCTTTGTGTTGTGTTCTTAATGCGCATTGAGGACAATGCAACATTTAAGTTAGGGGGTGTAGGATATTCTATCCATTTTATGTGTAGTCCATTGATTTGCTTACTTTTAGTTACTTAGTATGCCTTTTTGTGAAAAATTCGAAAAATTTCCAAAATATTTTCTTTCTTTTTTCTCCTTTGTTGGGCATTTTTCCTTGTTTCCAGTGATAAATTTCAATAATTGCCCGATCCAATAGACAACTCAATGATGCATGTTCTCGATTTTAGAAGTTATTAGACTTTAGTCCTCAAATCATTGATTTTGTGAATAACTTCATGAATTAAACTTTAATCCCTTGAGCATATGCACTTTTCTTGTCATATTGATTTGGTTTAAGATTTTTATAACTCGGGAATCTTTTGTTGCATTGTATATACTTACACCGAGTAAGCTTTGTACCTTTCGTCGTTTGTGAGTGTTATACACTATTCTTTCCTCTTTGAAAACGTTGAATTCGTTGGTAATCTCTCTATTCTTTCATTTGACCGTTCATTAATTGAGTTCATACTTGAAATGTGTTACTTGATCACGATTTTCATATATTGTCTTGACTCGAGAATTGCGTAAACTTTTGGAAATGATCATAGGCCCTCTTTGTTATATCACCCACATTAGCCTTGACCTCACCTTATATGTTTCCCTAGTCAACCCCTTTGAGCCAAAATGTAGCCGTTCGTTTCATAACCCCATTCCCATAACCAACTCCGCATTGGAGTTTTAGCCCATACATACACCTTCCATACCTTTGTTTGGAATGTTACTTGGGATTGAATGATGTTTTTGTGATGTTGGTTGCAATTTAGGCATATGAGAGTTTGATAAGCAAAGAAAAGAAAGTAGAAAAAAAAAAGTGAAGAAAAAGAGAAAGCAAAAAGCAAAAGAAAATAAAAGAAAAAGTGAGAAAAAGAAGAAAAGAAAAGAAAGAGAAAGTTGTAAATGTTGTGTATAGTGTTCAATAAGCTTTGATTACTCTCCCCGATGATTTATCTAATGCCGTTTTGGAAGTTACTTTCCATTTTTTATATTGCCCGCATCCTTCCCATTATTCCAAGTTTTCATCTCCGAACATTTTGAATCCATACATATACCTTTCATTTCGTACCTTAACCCCAAACCTACATTATAACCCTATTGCAAGTCCTATGTGATCTAAGGGTGCATTTAATTTAAAAGTCATAATAGTTGTGATAAACTGTGAAAATACATTTCGCCTCTTTTAGTGTGCGGTATCTTTCATTGAGATTACAGTTTTTCCTTTTATATATAGCGTTCTTCATTTGTGACATCTGCGCGGCCTAGTTTCCATTTACATTTACTCTTTATTCCCGCATGTCCCGTGTATTACCTCCCATTCCGAGTGATTTCATTTGTTGAGCGTAATGCCCGTGAGGATTGAATATATGCATGCTTTTATGTTTATCCGGTTTATTTAAGTTTTTTCCAAATCACACTATGCATGTGCTCTCCCCCTCCCACTTTTAAAGTTTCAATTCTATGAGGTGCATTCAACTTGTTAATAACAACGGACTTTAGCTTGAATTCATTCAATATGCTAATAACATGTTTGAAATCTTTTTCGTTGTTGTTGAGTTTGTCTCATGTTGGGTTGGGCATATTTTGAGGAAACCATATGATGTTTGTGGGTTTCATCCCTGAAAACCCTCACGAGACGACACTCGTCCACTAGGGTAACCTAGGGGTTTAACGGCTTATTGCATATGCCAAATGCAATCGTTCGCCTGCGAAAGTGGCCTTATCTTTTTATTACTTTTTCATCCCATTTTGTACTTGTATCCTGCTTTTGGTTTTCTTGTAGTTCTTTCTGTTTCTTATTTCATTGCTAGGGACTAGCAATGTGTAAGTTAGGGGGTGTGATACGAAGCAAATATTGCGTATTTCACCCATTAACCTACTCGTTATTAGCCCCCTCGGGTATCTTAATCCCTATATTTATGCTCGTTAACCAGACAACCTCGTATTTCTATGATAACATGTTTTGCAGGGGTTAATTGAGTTTTTGTAGGTATTTGGATGCTTAGTATGAAGTTCGGATGCATTCCGGTGAAGTTCCGTACACAATCGCACGCGCAAGGGCATTTTAGTCTTTTCACAGCTTAGGTACCTGGCTCGACATCTCACGGAAGTTGTAGCCCTCCTCGCTAGCTTTGCGTGACCGCAAACGGTGCGCGATTCCGATGCATAACGAAGAAGTTACGGGCTTTTGAGCGGAAGAGAATTCCAAACCAACCCAAAACAGGGGAAAGATTCAAGACCTGTAGGTCCGAATCGATTCGCCCCTTTTGCGAATCGATTCGGTTGGAGACAGTTTGCCATCCTCTGTTTCCGAATCAATTCGGATTCCATCCGAATCGATTCGCCCACCATTCCGAATCGATTCGGATTTCACCCGAATCGATTCGCCCCTATGGCAGCCTCGAGATATTCTTCAACCGAATCGATTCGGCCCATTGCCGAATCGATTCGGCCCTGCTGATATTTGTTTTTCTCCCCTTTTATTTACAATTTTACCATGGGATTTGTTTTGTATAAATACTCTTTCTCTTCATTTTGAAGAGGATCTTCATTTTGTCTTAGACTTTAGGGTTTGTAAGCTTGGGAGATTTGCCCTACTCCTCTCTTCTACTCTTGTTTTGTAAGTTGTACTTTAAGTTTAATTACATTAATATAGTTGTTCTTCATTCTTTCCTTCCTTTCTAGATAATTTCCATGCTTTCTAATTAGGTTTTCTTGCTTTAATTTATTGCTTTCTTAGTTAATTAGTTTAATTTAGTTTAATCATGCTTAGTCCCTAGATAAATAGGGTCGGGATTGCATTTCCGCCATTTTTGGGTTCGGACCTCGAAATTTAGGGTTTTGTGTAAAATCGCATTTAATTGAAACCTCGCGTATTAAAGTCGGATTATTATGCGTTTAACTTTCTTTGTCATGCAACGTTAGTGTTTATAGCGATTATCCGAATTTAATCCGCGTGTGACCATTTTCCGTTAAATGTTTAATCTCGCAACTTTGGCTTAAATCCCTTATTGTGTGATTTTTATGCTTAATTGAGAATGATCGATTAAATGTTTTAGAACCGAAATTCTAATTAGTAGTTGTTTAGCTCGTGAATGCGTGTGTGCGATCCCGACCCTCGCCTTCCTTTAATTTAGAGTTAACTTCTCTTTTCTTTTCTCACCTTAACCACACATCACCTTTTCTTATTTCTTTTACACCACTTTTATTCTTGAAGTTTTAAAACAATTAACATCTAAAATTCAATCACTCCCTGTGGATTTACGATACCCGACTTACCGCTGTGCTTGCTTGTCAAGTGTAGTAGTAGCTTAGGTTTTCTTTGTATCGCGGCGGCGAAACACACGACGATTGTGCACTTTACACGAGCACACTTTTTCCGCCCTATCATTATGCAACATTTGCTTTCGATATTGCTTAAAAATGCTTATGCAAAGCACAAGGATTTGTTAGTTGCTATTCAGCAATTAAGCATTTTTTTCAATGTGTTGTGCGCTAAGGTGATAAGAAGGGATGTCCTTGATTTAGCTAAAAAGGCAATGTTTGAGGCTATGTGTATTTTAGAGAAGTATTTTCCACCCACATTTTTCATTGTAACAATCCACCTCATCATACATTTAGCCGAGGAAGCACTAAAATGTGTCCCGGTCAGATTTAGATGGATGTATCCTTTTGAGAGGTAAGCGAATTATGCGTGATAATGTTTTTAGATAAATAGTATTATATAATATATATTTATTAATTTTCATTATGCTTTTGAGGTATAGGTTGATGAAAAATTACAAGAAGTACGTTGGCAACAAGAGGTATATTGAAGGGAGCATTGCTGAGAAATACATTGTAGAAGAATCAACTCTTTATTACATGGAGTACATGCCAAACCCATGCGAAGGAAATCACAAGTATACACATGAAGCTTTTCTTGATGAAGACGATGAATGTGCCGATGAGGGACCTTTAGTACAGGGGAAGAAAGTGAAGTTAACCACGATGCAATTTGAACAAGCTTGGAAATGGGTATTGCAACAACATGATGAATGGCATTAATGGAAAATGTGAGTATATTAGTTTTGGTTATGTTTTTTTTATTTAAGTTAACACGTATCATATGTTTAAATGTTTTTTATTGGGTGTAGGAAATATGATCTTTACTGGGAATCTACCTTTGGGCATAATCGAAAGGGGGGTACAATTAAGGAAAAAAATGAGGGTTTTGTTCCATGGTTGATTAAGGAGGTTCGCATTTAAATCGACTATAAGAAAACATTTGGTTTTGTCTTTTTATATTTCAGTATACTTATTTGTCATCATTATTTGTAGCTACCTAAAAAGGGATCAACTGATACAATGTTGTGGCGGTGAGCCAACGGGCCAAAATATGATGCACATTCATATAAGAAGTATCGTTATAATGGATTTGAATTTTCTACATGGGAATATGACGAGCGTCGGGTAACACAAAATAATGGTGTGTTTATGAAAGCCATCACTAAATTCAGATCAAGCGAGAAAGATACCAATTATAAAGAAGCAGAGACAACATATTAAGAAATTATCTGTGACATATTTGAGTTGGACTATACGTCCTTCAAGATAGTCATATTTTATTATGATTGGGTGAAAGTGGAGGACATAATTAATGGCTGCAAAGTTGATCCTCACTCAAAGTTAATGATGGTTAACTTAAGTAAGATTAAGAGTAAGGAGAGAATTGATGATGAGTCGTTCATTCTTGCCTCTGAAGCAGCTCAAGTATTCTATGCTATGGATTTTTTAAATGATGGATGGTCCATTGTTTTACATACTCCAAAGAGATTGACGACAATGATGGATGACGTTGAGGTTCCGATCATGTATCAATCCATTCTTGAGGACAATGTCAATTTAAAGGATTTGCTCAATGTTGACTGAACATATATGGCTTTTTGGACATGTTTACTAGTTTTTTCATTTCTTGAGTGTTTTATTTCCTTAAATTGATTTTGTTCATATGAAAACATCTTTTGTTATTCATCCTATACACTTGTTTATTGAATTAACCCTTTTTATATTACACATTTTATTATTATCAGCTTTCAATTAATGTTAAAGCACCTTTTATAATACATATGTTGGGATCATCGTGATGCTTAATAGTGATTTATATGTTGGGTATTTAATGGCCGTGATGATTTTTTTTAAATTCTTATTTTAATTTTGTTATCATGCTTTGCACATTAATTTGTATGGTTTAGTTATTTTGAAGCAGTATTCGATGTCTATCGAAGGTAGTGATGCAAGAGAAATAGTTACTATCGATGAGGATAATCAAGTGGTGGGTGAGAAAAAAGTTCCATATATGTCTCGACTTGGGAAGATAGTTTGTGCCAATGTTCCAATTACATACGGTGATTGGCTTAAAGTTCCAGTCAACTACAAAGATGACGTTTGGATTGAGATATTGGTAAAACATCAATAATATATGTATTTATTTGTTCTTTCTCTTTATGAATTATCTCATATCCCAAAAGCTAGCTAATGTGTTTTCATACCAGGCAAGATATGATCTTCCATCATCTCATAAGCAACAATGTTTAAAAACATGGCCTCTAAATACAAGTCATGGAAGTCCAAGTTAAGGAGGTTATATTACATGAAGTATACAACAGATGCAGAAAGGTTGGCAAATGTACCTCCCTATGTTAAGCCGAAGCAGTGGAGGGAGTTCATGGAGAATGAGGGTACGGAAGTGTAAGGACATAAATTTCCAATTGAGTCCATGTATTGTTTTGACTTAATTCCCTGAAAAAACTGTGTTTCTAATATGCATTGGGGAGATTTTATTTTGTCACGATCCCACTTGGTCTATGATGTATTGAAGAAAATTGATGACGTTGCGGCAAAGCTTCAAAGAAATAATCATGTCGAAGTTTAATTGGTGAAAGTTTACTCGTCTTCAAAGTTAATTACATTCCGAGATCACTCAAGTATGATGCATATAATTAATGGTGCTCGAAATTGTTTTTATAAAAGATAAGGATGTATTTTTATAAAGAAAAATATTTTAAAATGTTTTTAAAATTATTTTAAAGGTTTACACTACGTTTTATTCTGATAAGATCCAAAAGGAGTTTGACTAATTTGGATCTCTTTTAAAAGAGATGTTTTAAACAAAAATTCAAAGAAAGTCAAACTTTGTTGTGTCATTCAAATGACATAAGTTCTCGTTCGAACGAGATGCCTATGTTGCGCGAACGACGTGGTAATCTCGTTCGAGCGACACTCTTTTTGAGGCGGTGCTAAATTCTTATTTAAAGCGTGGTTTCATCAGAGTTTCGTAAGTGTGCATTATGGAAAAAATAGTATACCATCCAGTACGAGTTTGGCACATGTTTTCTAAGGTTTACAAAGCTTAAACACATCCTTCGAGTTTACAAAGATTCGAGTTATCATTCTTATATGCTTATGTGATCTTGCTGCACCAAGAGGTTTGTTCTATCATTGGACATAAGGGTTTTGCGGTGAATAAAAGAGAAGGACTTCTTGTTCGACATCGTAGACGAATCAAAGCCAATCGGTGGACACCGATACATTCGTGGAGTTGAGTGTTGTGGACAGGTATCGTGAAAGACGAAATTTCTATGTGGGCACTATTGAAGAACGGTAGAAGATCAGAAGGAGCATCAAGACCCGTGGGGATTGAGTCATTGTGTAAGGTTAATCTGTCTTTGTAAAACCATTGTTCATAGTGATTGTCTGGCTTGGGCCGTCCGAGGTTGTTTTCCTGTTTTGGGTTTTTTCCTCGTACATCCGGCGTTGTGAGTATTCTTTACTTTACTTTACTTGCTCTAATCACTAGATGCATGTTTAGGATTAATCAAGATAAAATTGGTTTAAAGTAAGAATTGAGTTTTCACAACTTGGTTTGGTGCATATTAAAAGTTGGATAATTTTTGGTAACAAATTGGTTTTGTTTAAAACACACATATTGGGCACTTTCAGGAAGTTGCCAGAAAGAAAAGCGAATTAGGGAAATCCAATAAATCTAAAATTGGGGCTACTCACACTAGTGGGCTCAATGGTCAGGCCCAAGTCCAATACAAACTTGTAAGTACACCTTTTTTTCAAACTTGGTATTCTTTCTCGATGAATTATTTTTTTGTAATTGAATATTTTCTAATCGGTGAATTGTATTCTTTTAATCGAATATTCTCTAATTAGTGAATTTATATTTGTAGAAAAAGAAAAAGGTCGATAAGCCAGATGCCAACTCTAATCCCAATGATGACAACTCCGACATCAATCCTAATGCTAATATCACACGTGTTGATGTGTGGATAGCCTCCCCCTCTAGGGAAAATGGGACATTCCCGAATAGCATTGCTTCAAGCATGGTAAGTGTTTGCAAACAATAATGATTTGATAGTATAAAGTATATGATTAGTTATGTTCAATGATTTGCTAATATTTTTATTACATAATATATTATAGGATAAGGTGAAAGCAAAGAATGTCGAACTTAAAGAAAAGGGTATTGACCAATCCCATTCATTGGAAACTGATGCGTTGTCCCAAGTATTTGGCATAGACAAAAGGGGACGCACTCGATGTGTAGGGTCCTCCTTGTCACTATCGTCTATTAAATCTTCCATGCTAGCCCTTGCTCTGCTTCAAACCGAAAAAACTAAAAATGAATGTACGAAAGGTCGATTGAACGCAATGGAAGCATATATGAAAGGCATGGAGAACACACTTGCTAACTTGGCTACATTTTTAAAGTCTAATATGGGGAAGCATAACTCCAACCTCACATATGGTTAAAGTGACATACATGTAACCTCTGCTTCATCCAATGCAACACGGTGCATACTAGAAGATGGTGTGTCATGTGAGATTAAAGGTTTGAATGGTAAGGTGATTGCTAAGGGAATGATAGACGCGACTGTTCGGGAAAAATTGCACTCGCACATCTTTGATTATGAGCAAGAGGTACTAGTGATACTAGACACGATATTTGACCTCAATGCTGGTCTTTACTTGGGCCAACAGGGTGGAGCTGAGAATTTGAGAGACGTTGGTACTAGGAGCTGGGTTGTGTGGCCGAAAGCACTTGTCAAGCATGTTTAATGATTTCAAATTTTTATTTTTTTGATATGGACTTTGTAATTATGGATTTTAATGGTTTATGCTAAATGTTGTTGTCTTATATTTTTGTTAGGAACTTTCCATAAGGGGTTGTATGTCTTTTGTGTTATTATGATATGGGCATGTTTTGATCTTTAACTAATTTTCTTCTTTATTAGCTAAAACTTTTTTAACTTCGCCAATGCAAATATATATTTTGCATTGTCGGTCCCAAGCCCAGATAAAGGAGGAGGGAGGAGGTTTAAAGAGTTAGCGGATATTAGGAAGACCTAGTTGATGTCCCCATAGAAAAGTAAGCATCTACTGATGTAATTAATTGCCACTGTTTTAATTAATTACCGCTGTTTTAATTATTTCATATTGAATTGATTAATTATCGATACGTCCCAGTTGACTTTGTTCAAATATCTTTCGAACCTCTACATATAGTCCATGAGAAGTACATCTTTAGCTCTTGAGAGCTGTTCAAAACAGGTAACAAGCTTTGAGGAGTTTCCTATAAAAGAACTAATATATTCTTACACCCCCCCCCCCAATATGAATATATATACATGTATATACACAGTTAATCACTACTGTTGATATCTATATGTTTTGTACTGTATTGGAACTGATAAGCACTACTGTCGATAAGAAGCGATGTTATATTTAGATTACATCTAAGAGCTACAAGTGTTTGCATATAAGGTTGTAACTGGAGATAGACCAAGTCACTCACTCCACAAGTGTTTGCATATGAGTTGGATGATTAGTCTTAAGAATAAGAGAAATTAAGGTGCTAGACTAGCTTCTAGGGATATCTGAACAAGAATATTAGTTCAATATCCTTTGAGATTCAAACCATCAATGATTAGCATTCTGATTTATGTGGCCAATTAGTTTTGTCCAATTTATTGAATAACTCAAACAACCTTCTAAACATTGTAAAATTGTCTCACTAGATTACTGCATATCGAGCGTGATTTAAAATTTGTGTCTAAGTAGAGCTTTGTTTAATGAGCACTTGGAGTTCCTTTTGATTGTCGAATCAGCTCTATCATTGTTAATTATTGTTGCCTTATTGGACAAGAGTAATTTTGTACATAGAATTCATTCTAAGAAAAATAACTGGGGTGGGAATGTAAATTATTAGAAAAGGTATATATTTAAGACTATGCAAGTGAATACATGAAATTATACTCTTTTCAATGAATTATATTGTAGAATTGCGCATTGTTCATTAATGGCTCTAACATTTTTGTTTTAAGCTAGGTTTCTGTATATGTATGACAGAGTGGAGAAATTGGACTATGTTTTGAGGCTTTTCATTTTACAACCGAATACTCTTGGGAATCCCATAAATCACTCACGAAAGATCGAGTTCATTGAACACCGCCTTTGCTTAAGCTAAGCTGGACTTACTATTCATGATTGTTTGTACCTGTTAAGCGAGTAGGTCATACTTTAGCTACAGGCGGTTTATCATAGGTGAGTTATTTTTTTTAATTTGTTTTGTAGAAGCTTTGAATTATTTGATTCATGGTGTCTGGAATCTGTATAGACTTTTTGGTTTCAATTTTAATGCCATTGAAAGCTTTACTGATGATGTCCCAAAATTTGACTAGGCTATTTGTTTTTCAGTTTTAACGCTATCTAACACATAACTGATGTAAAAATGGGATCTTTGTGAGATCTGATTGAAGTTCTCTTAATGTTGTAGCTTCCAAAGCCTTACAAAGTTAGACAATGCAACTGGGAGACACCTGTTTTATCTAAGGATAGGCATCTTATCCTTTTATTTTTGTTATGCGGCTAAGAATATTCTTGATTGTATTGTGATTACAGGCGTTAAGCGAATTTTTGTTAAAATTTGAACAGTGCAAGTTAAATGAGCACATTGTTATAAATTCTTCTTTGCTAAATTATAGCCCTCGTGGTTGAGTACTCCTGCGCTTCGAGGAAATATCACTTCAGGTGTTAGGGTTATAATTGTATTTGTTTATTGGCTAAATTATATCAACTCCCCCTGAACTATATAGCAGATTTATGAATCACTCCCTAATCTTAAAAACGCGACAAAGTGCCCCCTAAACTATTGAATAAATTGATATAAACATGATGTTCTGCATCAAAATTGTACATTTTCTATCAAAAATGTGTTATTTGTCACGATTCAATATTTTAGGGGTAGTTGTCATTTTTTTTATATTGGGAGAAATACGTTAACTTCTATAGTTCAGTGTAATTCACTCTTGTTTATTTATGTAGAGTTTTCTGATTTTTCAAGCATGAGTTTTTTCTCTTGAAAATAGTTCAAGATATGCATTTAATTATCTATTACCGTTCCGTTTTCTGTTCTTATTTGTAGCAATACATTTTGGTAATCAGGTATTTAAAATGGAATTGTTTTGCAGTGGTAAAATCCATGAACATGTATCTTTCCGTTATCACTAGTTCAGTTGCTAGATTCATTCCGCCATTTCAGCTTTAGATATCATTTGATTCTAGGTGAACTATTATTTTTGTGGTCTTTACTCTTTAGTCCCTCTCATTCTTTCTGACACTTAAATTCCTGATTTTCTAAAAATAGATGCTAACCCCTCGTGGGCAAAGTACAAACAAAGATCACCGTTGCAAAGGAAAGTGCATTCAAAAAAATGTGTAAAGAAAACAAAGATCAATCCGTGGTATTATTAATCTAACCCAATCTGCACGCTTTCTTCAAATGGAACTCCTTAGATTAAAACTTTTAGACAATGGTGGTCACTGGATGTTTTTTTAGAAACAAAACTCAAATATAATAAATTAAGGAATTGTGATATTTAATATAGTTTTACGCCACGAGTTCCAAAAAGGGCTCCCACAAAATTGAGCATTGAACTATTAGTACTATATCTTCACTTTTATGGTAAAAAATAAGTCTACTACCAATTAACTCAATAATTTAGCTACACTCTTGATATCTTTAAGGCCTAGTTCTATGATGTTTGCTCAAATTACAGCCTACTATAGTATGTGATCACCTTAGTCCATTTTGCTTCTGTGCTTTCACCATGTCCAAAACTCTAGTCTTAATATTCGTCATCAGAATTAAATTTTATTTGTATAGATTTTGGGGCATTCACATCAATCTCTCTAAAATGATCCCCATATAACTTGGACTCTTTTTTCTTTACATGAGTACCGAAATTCACAAGGGAAGAAGGTATAACTGGACTAGCTTCTCTAAGAACATATATTATCTCCCCTAAAAGTTCCTTAATTTCTTTCATGAAAAATGTGTGGCCAACACCCTTTTTACCAGCTCATCCAGTCCTACCAATTCTGTGGACATAATCATCTGTCGTGAGTGGAAAACTATAATTTATTACCACTTCAACTTCTGGAATATCCAATCCTCGAGCAACCACATCAGGCCTATGCAGTTGCATATAAAGATGATAATTAAGCAAAAAATATCGAATTAAAAGAAGTTGCATATAAAGATGATAATTCAGCAAAAAATCTCGTTCTTGAAGATTTGGTTGTAATTAGATAAATATGTGATAATTTGAAAACTTTAAATGTCATTTCTCAACCACTTAAAAGGTTATAGGTGGAATTTATGCACCATGCTGATTTATAAAAAATTATAATTGATGCCCCTTCTATAGAATTTTTATCTATTGACGATAAGGTAAAAGGATTATGTGGAAACAAACATGAGTTACATATGCCAAGCACACCTTCGTGTTTCAAAAACTTACCCTGCATTTCAAGATTCGGCCTTTATGTCACGTGTTTATTTAAACTTCTTAAAAGGATTTCCAATGTTATGTCTCTTTCATTATCATGTTCTACCATGTCAGTAAGCCACATTTTGTCTATGTTTTTGTTTCTTGTATAAATTTATCTATATTATTTTTAATCATTTCTAAAGTCTCTTTCTCCCTACTGTGTAGTCTCTTTCGGTGGCTAATTCTTTTAATCTGTCGAAGTTTCATAATTTGACTTGTTTAAAGTTCTTTGCTGATGAAATTGTTTCCCGGAACTGGAAATTGGTACTAGAATTTCTCAAGAGCTGTCCAATGTTGGAGGTTCTTATTTTTTAATTGACACAAGTGTGAATAATAACATCACCTTCCAACTAATTATAGAGTAGAGTTTGAAATATTGATGATACGGAGATATCGTTTCCTTCTTATGTCAGGGTTTTTCATTTTCATGTGGTAATATCGGGACATCGTGGTTGGAATGTTCCTGATTGTTTGAGATCACACCTAAAGACAATCGAAATTATGGGATTGGGGTTGAACAATGGAGTTGAACAGTTGAGGTACTTTGTGGAGAATGCCAAAGTTTTGGAGAAGACTATAATAAAGATGAAGGGTGTTATTGAACAATTAAAGCTTCCAAGGTGTTCAAAGCCATATCAGATTGAAATATCCTAATATAATTTTCTTAGAAGTTTTTAACTTACTGAAGACATGAACATCAACTTGATATCATGTTCTGATAACTTGGTTGTTATTCCCTTCTCTTTGGCTGCTTCATACTAGTTTGGATTGAACATAGTGGGAATTATCTCTTTTGGGATGGGTTGAATTTAGTGGGATCTATCTCTGTTGGGTTTTTACAAGAATGTCAATATGCTAATGAAAAATGCATTTGTTCTGATGGAAATCATGTAGTCTATGTAGTTGACCTTTTCAAATATGTAGGTCCTCAATATATTCTATGCATTTTATTAAGTTTGTTCAGAATTTGTTATTAGGATTCTTTAATGTTTTTTTAAGAATTTTTTTAGTGGCCAATTCATTAAGATGACAATGACAGATCCAAAATGTTCATTTATTTCAGTTACTCATCATTGACTCCCTACCTTTAACTTCATTAGATAACCATCAAATTATCATTTTTATATACAACTGCGTTTAGTGGAATCTATATGCAGTTAACAAGAGTTATCCCGAGAAGGGTTTTGACCCGTCTTGCTTGCACATGTTGTCAAGCATATTAAATATCTTCCTATAGAGGCGATGACGCATGTGACCTGCTTTACGCTCTAGGTCCGTTATATTTTTAGTGATTACCATTTTTTTTCAGACTAGCAAAGAGCGCTTTTGACTAGATCAAGTCTCCCATTCTTAGACTGAAAGTATGTTTACCATATGTTGTCACGTTCATAACCTTATGAGAGTTTAACGTATCTTTATTCCAGACTCTCCTATTCAACGTATCTTTATTCCATATTCTCATATTCAACTGCTCATATTCAACGCATCTTTATTCTTGATTCTCAACACATTTTTCAGTCTTTGAAGATTCTTAGAAAATGGCCATTATTTTTAATGAAAATGTGCCTTTTCATTGAGCAAGAGCATGCAGAATAGCACTGAGAGGAAGAAACTGGGCTATTTCTCCGGTGGGACCGGTAATCCTATTGGCAATTGCTGGCACTGCAACCCCAATTGGTATCGTAACCGTAAGCATCTTGCCAACTGTGTTATACAATACATACATTGTTAATATATTATATATATTATACAATACATACATTTCTACTAACTCAACCCTTTGTTAATAGAGGGAGTACATGTATTCACGGAGATATTCTTATAGTAATAAAATAGTCCTAATAAGAGTTATAAATCAGTATTCACGGAAATATTATTACAGTAATAAAACACTATAGACACGCCTCATATTTAAATAACTACATTTCAATGTGTGAATTTACTTCAAGATTATTTTGTTTCAACTATTTTAATGGTACACACCTAAACAAACTCCAGGGGTCGAATCCCAATGAATTGATACATTAGGATCGTAATCAAATCTATGTGCAGATTGAAATATAGAGATGTTCCCTGTAAATCATATTCTATTCTCTAGCCACAAATTATTATTATATCATTACATGATGCCACTGGTTCGTCAATTAAAGACATAAGTGTAAACATGAAAAAACTGCCATGGTAGAAACATGGACAATCTTACTAATGGAATTAGATATAAAATTGATAAGAAATATAAAGAAAATGCTACATAGACTTCTTTGTCCTAGATTTTCATCAAGTCGGTCTCAATGATGAAGTTAAAATAAAATTAAAAGGAAATATTGCGGGGAAAAACTATATATCCTTTTTTCCTTAATGTTAACAGTGAGCTAGTTACTTATGAGTATTATGGTGTTTTAAGGAACCATTTTAAAGCTAGTAAATGATGAACAACTACTTACTTGGAAATGGCATGTTGTAATTAAATGGAATAACTGGATGCTCTAATAGACGAAACCCAATCACAAATCAAACGAAAGTTATTAACCCTTTCTCGTGCACATGTTGTGGTAACTTCTCAACAAATGTTGTAATTAAAACTTTCATGAATACGAAGATTCGACAATCACTATAAACATAACCCCACTATCATCAACAATCAATATACATATTTATATAAACAAAACATAACATAAATTACTAGTATCTAACAAAACTTCTGAGGTTATGTAAGATGTCCAATAGAAGCTTGATATCCTTATGGTTAGCACAGTTTTCAATGATTGACCATAATCGAAACAACAATCCCTGATAACCATTACTTATTCTCGATCATAGCTGATTTGGATTGGGCTTCAATAATAATTTGGATCAAGAAAGATAACATACATTGTTCTAACATAACTAAGGTAAAGCCTAGATTCGGAAAATTGATTTATTTATTTATTGATAGGATGGATTGGGCAAAAGTGGACAATTATGTAAGATCTCCTCGAGCCTCATCCAAGATCGAAAGTTGAGATACTGAACCAACAAGATTAGCAATTGCTAGCAAACATAACATAAAGGAAAAAATAAGTTAAAAGGGACTGGATATCAATATTCAAAGACAAAAATTCTAAGAAAATTTCTTATCTGACACCTAGAGAATTACGAAACTAACCATAAGTCACCCAAAAACTAGAAATATTTTTTTGCACGCAGCTTTTGTCAAGATGATAATATAGAGTCTAGGAACATGAGAATAGCGGGAGATTCTTAAAAATATTACAATAAAAATCAATTTATTAGTAATTTAAATGTTAATCAGCAATAGGATTTAGAAGTGGAGCCTGAGAATTCCAAAAACAAGATGGCCTATATGTGTTAATTGACCAAGAGCCAAGGCCAAGGTAAATTGGAGAGTTAATTGTTGACCCTTATGAAAGGATTGATACACGATTTAGTTAATAAAAGCACTAACACTAACACCAGTGTTTGACCACATAGGAAACCTTGTCCAAATTCTTAATAATATAGTTGTATGGCATCACCTACTAAGCTAAAGGCACATTCTGCTAAATGATTAACAATCCAATGGTTGTCCCACAATCAATGCTCGACCAGCGAAGGTACAGACGCGACGAGCGAACAAATTTATTCGCTGACGTGTCATTTTATAGCTTCTGAGACTGTTCCTCTATCCATTTCATAACTTCTGTCTTGTACCTTCTTTAATATCACTGACCTGTCACAATAATCCATTTCTTCAATAGCTTTGGGACTATTATTATCTTTTGTTTCCCCCACTTCAGTCCTACAATCTTCTTCTTATATACTGAGCTATTCTTCAATTTGGTTCTCTTCAATTGCTTTCTTGGAGGTAGAGGGATGATATCTAATTTACTGAAGAAAATGATCATTTTTATGGTCGTCAAGGATTTCTCCCTCTTCTATCTCTATAGGACTTGTAGCTTTATATTAAATATTCACCTTTTTCCATTTGCTAGTCCACTTTCTCCTTTATCTTATAAACCATTTTCCTATTTTTTATTCTATTATTAATAGGAGCGACTGGTTTATTTTGGACAGGTACTTGCACTATAGGCAAAGTTGATTCTTCATTATTAGATCTGGTTCCAGTCTTGCAATCTTCAATATTATAGCCTAGCTTTCTGTAACTTAAACAATAATGAGGAGCTTGATCATATTCAATAGGTTGCCAGAATCCATACTCTCTATAACCAATCTATATCCTATTTGGTCGAGGCTTTAAGAGATTCATTTCAACACATACACGAGAAACACTTGGTCTAGAGCATCTTAAAGTACTTTAAAGGAGAACCTACAACTTGAGCAATTGAGAAAAGAGCTTATTTTCTAAACAAATGCACTAGAAGGTTAGAAAAGTTGATTCAAGCAGGTACTAATGGAGACCATTTGAACGTTTGCATGGGCTTTTACCTACATACCATAAATCGTTCATCCATAGCCTTTTAAAATCCTCTTTACAATTTACTTTGATAAGGATATGTTTTTATTGAAAATTGATGAATACATTGTATAAGTATGCTCTTATATAAACATACCATAATGGAGTAATTTTTGAAATCTTTTTGTTGTTCTTTTATTTAGGGATTGGATGTGATCGTGCATATAGGTATATACGAATCCGGAAAAGGGATTTACGAGCAAATGTTGTCCGAAGTCCACACACATCTAAAATGTCATGGTAATCAGGTAAGGAATTCGTTATTTAAGTAAGGGATAGGGAAATTTTACTTCACCCACCCACCCAACCCACCCACCACACACACAAGTTTAGGATGCAATTGATGATATTCTCAGAAGTTTTTATATATTGAACTTTGTCCCTCATTTTAACATTTTTGTTAGTTGACCATTATATAACATAGCAAATGATCAATATAATTTTTAGTTTAACCACGTACCATATGCTTATCACTCTAAAGTAAGTATATAATTAGATAATGCCTTTGAATATTTTGGTTATTTAAATTGGGCAAACTACGAAATAGTAAAAACTGAGTGCCAAAGTCCAATAACTACAAAGTTGTGGGTTTAAAAGTCACTTCTAAAGTAAGTATCTAATTTAGTTTTTAAAAATAAAATCATATTTAACACAATTCTAATTCCTTCAATTAAATTTCAGGATATATGGCATATTATCACTTTGGAGGTTGCTAATATGCGGATACTTATATGGACCACTGATAGTCAGGGACATTTGAAAATTGGAGTTGGGTTGGATGATTTTAGTTACTACTTTTTTATCTTCTCAGTTAGACATTTGAAGTTGGATTGCATATTTTTTTATTACTACTTCTTTGTTTATATATAACGGATGAATTTTAGTAGTACTTTATATATGAAATTATTTCTCATTTTAATTTAGTTTCTAGCTTCTAATTATGAGTTGGATTTTAATTGACATTTTTCTCATGTTAGGGGTTGTGGTTATAGGTCGAAAAATGTCTTGATATTCTATTCATGTTGGGCTATTGTATTCAGATGATGGAATTTCTATGGAGGAGGGCTTGCTGGTCAAATATTCTTTTAATTTGTATCAATATTTGTAACGGTTTTAAACACTAATAAAATTTCAAATTGTAACGGTTATAAACACGTAAAAAACTTCAAACAGTAACGGTTATAAACACTTATAAAATATCCAACAGTAACTGTTCTAAACACTTATAAAATGTCAAACGGTAACGGTTTTAAACACTTATAAAATTCAAAGCAGTAACGGTTTTAAACACTTATAAAATGTCAAATAGTAACGGCTTTAAACACTTATAATGGGTTAACTATAGCGCGCATACCTCTGAAATATTAACCCATTGGAACGTTACTAATTTCAATTTGTAAATGTTTTGAACAGTTATAAATAAATTATAACCCCCAGTTTTATAACAGTTTAAAACCGTTATTGTTTGATTTGTAAGTGTATAAAACACTTATAAAAAAGCCTTTTTGGTGTAGTAATGGTCCATAATGAAGGCATATAGTAACCCATATATGCATATAATATTCTTCCAAATGAATTTATACACCTTCTCATAGGGCATGTCTACTAATGGTTTTGCCTCCACCCATTTAGTGAAGTAATCAACAGCAACGATCAAATATTTGAACTTGCCTCTAGTGGTCGGCAGTGGGCCGACTAGGTTAATTCCCAAAATATCAAATGGCCAAGGTGAAGTTATGGATGCTAGGGAAGCATTGGGATTTTTACGAATTGTAGAGAAATTCTGGCATTTGTCACACTTTCTTGCAAAGGATGTACAATATGCCCACATAGTTGGCTAGTAGTATCCCCAAGTGTTGATTCGTTGGAGCAATGATTGACCAGCAGAATGAGATCCACGGGAACCTTCATGTACTTCTTTAATCAAATATTCCACCTCCATTGGGTGAATATAGAGCAACAAGGAGATCGCCAATCCCCTTCTGTATAAAACTCCTTTGTCCAACACATATCTCGCTGCTTTATATCAGAGCTCCTTGGCCTCTTTGGGATTAGGTGGCAGGATTCCATCCTCAATATAGGATTTAATTGGGTCCATCCAGGAAGGTCCTAAATCTATGGTAATGAAATTAAACATTAAGTCCTTGTTAATGCTCTGATTAGCTAGGATCTCTATCGGGATGGTGCGCCTGAGTTCAATTCTGGTTGCTGAAGCTAGCCGAGCGAGTGCATCTGCTCGGGCATTGTCTATTTTGGGAATTCTATTTATTTGCACAACTGGAAACTTGTAAATGACTTCCATGGCTTTGGCAAAGTATTAGATTCATCAACTCCCCCTTGACTCCATATAAATGAAGAACTTAATTGATCACTAACTATGAATCGTTGTGCGCCATTACTTTCTCGGCGCCTAATGAAAGGGCCAAATATAGTTCAACTATTAAATCTTTGTATTCTGCCTCATTGTTTGATGCTTTGAATTAAAACCTAAGTGCATATTCAACCTCAATATTATCACGAGTATTGAGTGTTATACCTTCTCCACTTCCAGTTGCACATGAAGAGCCATCAACATATAAATTCCACAACGGGATATCATTATTGAAGCTTTATTCAAACTGAACTCCATTATGGAATATTTTCTTGATTTACTCTGCATATTTCTTGGTCAGCTCTTGAGTTCAGGATGACTTAAGTTGATTCGCAATACTTTCAGCTTTCTTTTAAGTTGAGCTCTCTTCGTTAGAATTCTGCTCGGCATGTAAGTTTTTTTGGTTTGGAACCTCTGGATAGGTCAATTAAGCAATAAAATTTGCCAAATGTTGGCCTTTTAATAAAGACCGTGGTTTGTAGACAATGTCATATTCTCCAAGCTCTAATGGCCAGTACATCAATCTTCTTGACTTCTCGGGCTTGTAGAGTGCTTGTTGAAGAGGCAGATCAGTATACACAATTATAGTATGTGCTTGGAAATAAGGTTTCATACATCTAGAATCCTTAATAAGTGCTAAAGACAACTTTTCCAAGCGTGGATACCGAATCTCAGCTCCCCTGAATGCCTTGTTGGTGTAATAAACTGGTTTTTGGATCCCGTTGTCCAATCTAACCAAAGTCAGCTAACCGTAGATTCAGAAATAACAAGGTATAATTATAGTTTCTCTCCCAAGACTGGTCGGGATAACAAAGGAGGTATCCTAGATGATTTTTCAATTCTTTAATTGCTTCTTTGCATTCTTCACTCCACTCGAATGTCTTTCTCAACACCTTGAAAAATGGCAAACACGTGTCTGTTGCCCTAGACACAAATTCGTTATAAGTTGCCACTCTTCTAGTGAGACTTTGTAAATCTTTCTCGCTAGCTGGCAACTGGATTTAGATCAAAGCTTTAATCTTTGTTGGACTGGATTCAATGCCCCTTTGATTAACTATAAAGTATTGGAACACTCCTTCCTGGACTCCAAGCACACACTTGGTCGGATTCAGCTCCATCTGATGTTTTTCCAGTTGGTTAAACATCTGGCTAAGATCGCTGATATGACTTGAAGATTTCTTACTTTTTGTTAACATATCATCTGTGACACACCGACTAATTAAATACCGGGTAGCTACTCCTTTATTCAAATTAATACAAAATGTCAAGTTGGTTCAGTTCATTGCATCACTGTCGAAAAACATTTATTTAAATAATTTCTAGCCACCTAATATTTTAAAAGTGAGTGGTCAAATTTTATTAAATTAAATTATCATGCAACCAATTAAAATTATTAGCTATATGTACCTACCATCACATCACAGCCACATCAAGATAATAATGGAATAATAAAATGAGTCTAGAGTAACACTCCTCTAAATAATCTCAAATAATGGATAAAACCAAATACAACGTCTGAATAATAAATGAATTAACTTCAAAACTGCAATGAAACTGAGTATGATAAAACTGTCTCTAAAAGAAAAGGGGAGACATACCCTAACAAGTGAATAAGTCTGAAATGGAATCAATATAGAATATGGAGGCGTCTATAACCAAGATCCTGTAACTTCCACAGCAGCTATAGCACGTCATTGAAATGGAACTCCTATACTTGGCATCCCTGTGGTTGGGCACCTAAAAGGTTTTTCAAGAAAATAGATTTGAAAGCAAACGGGTCAAAGCCCGATGTGAAAATAGTTTAAAAATATAGCAAGTGTTTAATTGCATTAAACAATGAATATAAAGTACATGTTAGTTTCGTGCTCTCACATGAGTTTCTCACCTCTCAACTAATGTGCACACTTAACGTATATCCATAATCCATCCTAGTTATGCCGCTAACTAACTAGTTTATACTGCATCCCTTCCTCACATGATAATATAGGGGTTTGTTCAAGACATTCCAATCTAATTTATGTGAACCTACCTTTTCATTTCTCATATTAATTTATTTTAAATCATATAGGAAATTCTCAATTTTAACTTTACTCAAAGTGTCGCAACTATTCACACACATTAATAAGAACATTCACCCACATTAACAAGGAGTCTGATATCATCACCAATATATAAATTTCAACATAATAATATACTTGGGGTACCCCTAGACTAAGCTATGGTGCATACATACTCTGCTATCGAATCCCGGTACATCACGTACATAAGGAATACGTATTCCGAATCTCTCAGGAACCGTTTTAATAAGCAAAATCACACATATTGGAGGCGAGCATAGTTCACATATCCATGGGTCACGCACATACCTACGCTCCCACAGACAGCTGA
Organism: Sambucus nigra; assembly: GCA_949130495.1. Classification (NCBI taxonomy): domain Eukaryota; kingdom Viridiplantae; phylum Streptophyta; class Magnoliopsida; order Dipsacales; family Adoxaceae; genus Sambucus; species Sambucus nigra. The sequence goes on along the minus strand of OX422207.1, from coordinate 297,853,767 downwards.
CTTATTAACTCAAAAATAAGTCATTCACAACCCTATGTCCTTAAGGTACTAATCTAAATCCCCCCCGTAGGCACACAAAGATTAGATGGCCTTGTTCGAAAGTCGACCTCCCGTGATAGCAAGTATGGTAGGTATGTTATACACATATAAGTCCATGCACTAAGCATTCACACATCTTAGATATCTTATAATATTAATAGAGGTATATTCTACAACCCTATACCGTTATTCCAATTTGTACATTTTTAAGTCTGAATAATATATAATATAGACTGCCGACACATCTCACGTTGTAATTCCAAATACTTAAAACCTAACCCATAAAGGTTACCAAGTCTCTTATTATTCCCACATTTAAATCCACTATTCTTAAGGTCCTCCTTTCTGTCACTAACCTTATATTATCCACTATACAAAATTTAATCATTTAATCTCAACTCTAATAGTATCTCACTCGACGAGCTTTATTAGGTTTTATATAATTCCCAAAATTGAATCCTAATTATACTCCGATCTCGCAAACATACCTACTGGTCTTCCTCAAGTCTAAGAGTGTTCACAAAGTTCCCAACAATAATTCTCTGGGGTCAAATTATTAAAATTCAACAAAGGGAAAAATGTAACCAATTATAGAAAGGTCGATAGATCGAGCTATGAGTGTCGATCGATCGAATGCACCAAATGGGCTATGGACTGCTTCGTTCTTTTAGTCCAAAATTCATCCCAAAACTTCATTACAAGGTATGAAATTCTAATCTAATATTATAGGATCACCATACAACCAAAATACATCATTGTTAATGTTCAAAAACCTTTTAATCATCAATCATTGGCCTTATATGGATCAAAACTTCAATAAAAACCCTAGTTTTCTATGTTCTTCAAGAACAATGATAATTATCCTCTTTAATCCGTTTTTAAATCATCAAGAGTTATGTTTTGGGTACTAAATTTGTCCAGAACAATTCTACATGTAATTCCTAACCAAGGTTTAGAGTTGTACATCAAATTCATTGGGTTTTTCATCAAATATTTCAAGACAATTATTAATTTCTACACTAAACATGGAGGAAATATTCATTGAAACTAATGAAACCAAATCACTTGCCTTAAGTTTGATGTTCTGATTCGTTATTGGTGTTCAATGGTGGATTCTCTCTTCTTTCCGGTCACAATTTCCATCCCAAATGGTGGTGGTGGGTAGTGGTTTTGGTTTGGAAATCCTTTTGCAACTTCCCTCTAACACACGTAGACCAATCTCTTGTTTTTGGATGATAATGGCCCTAATGGATTTTCTAATAATATCACTATTCTAAAAAACCCGCCTAGGCTCCGCCTAGGCTTAAGGCTTGGGGGAAACGCCTCGCCTTAAGTTTTTTACGCCTTATTCTTGGTAAAATCCTTAAGGCGCACTTTTTTCTAAAAACAACGATGCTTTAGTGAAACGATATCGCCTTTTAAAGAATTTTTTTACTAACCGGACCATTATTTCATCCAAAATAATCCAATAGTATTTTAATTTGCATATATTCGGACATATTTTTATAATATGTACAATTTTAATATTTTAATATCCTTGTTATGGTTTAAAATATTAAAATATATTAAAAAGGCCTAAATGCCTTTTCACGCCTTTTTACGCCAAGGCCCGCCTAGGCTTCTAAGGCTTAAGGCTTGGCCTCCACGCCTCGACCACGCCCCGCATTTTTTAGAACCTTTAATAATATATAAATAAATTTTAAAATTCGTGAGTCTTAATTCCTTAATTTTTAAAATTACCAAAATGCCCTTTCGGGTTGCCGGCTTGGCCTAAAAATGCCCCGGGACCCAAACTAAACTCCCGGCTAGTGTTTTCTGACTATCTCGACCCTTCCGGACACGTCGGCGCACTCAAAATGATCATACGATTGATAAAATTATAATTTACTTTTTAAATCTAATTAAAGTGATTTCTGACATGACTGACACGCGCGTCCCAACTTAGTTTCCCAAATTGTCATATGTATAATTCTTGACAATTTTGATATTTTAAATACTCATATATTACCATATATACTCAGTACTATTCAACAACATGATCACATATTACCATAATCACTCAGTAATATTCAACAACATAATAATAACCAAATACTAACTCTCATCTCGCTAGCATTTAATTTTCAATTAATTATCCCAAATTAATTTAATAAGTCCCATAATTAAAAGCAATTCCATTTAATTATCCTCATAATTAAAAGCCATAAAAATACGGGGTATTACATCATCCACATAAACCTCCATGTTCTTGCCTATTTGTTCTTTAAAAACCTTGTTTACCAACCGCTGATACGTCACTCCAGCATTTTTAAGCCCAACGGGCATTACGTTGTAGCAATAAGTTCATCGGTTGGTGATAAAAGTTGTGCTTCTCCTATCTTCTGGTTTCATCTTAATCTGGTTATACCCAGAATAGGCATCCATGAAGCTTAAAAGTTCATGTCATGACGTAACATCCAGCAATTGATCAATTCTAGGCAAGGAAAAGTGGTCTTTTAGGCAGGCTTTATTTAAATCAGTGAAATCCATGCATATCCTCCATTTATCATTCTTCTTGTTGACCATCACAACGTTGTCCAACCAGGCTGGATACTTCACATTTTTAATAAATCGAACTTTTTGAAGCTTCTCGACCTCTTCATGGATAGCTTGATTCTTCTTCGAACTGAAAACCCTTCTTCTCTACTTGATCGGCTTGGCATCCTTATTGATATTAACCTCATGACAAAGGAAATTGGGATCAATCTCAATCATATCCTCATGGCTCCAAGAAAATACATTTCTTTGTTGCCTCAAAAACATAATCAATTCCTATTTAAGGATTGGATCCAATGTTGAACCGATCTGTGTAGTTCTTTTTTATTTGTCATTGTCCAGGATAATGCTTTCAGTAGCTTCCACAATCTATGCTTTGACTAATTCTGTTAAAGTTTCAACTTTAGATTCACTATTAGGCTCAGTGGTATCCACCTAATAGGTGGTAGTTTTTTCTTCAATTTGATCAAATTATCTTGCTCGATTGAGAAGTAGTAACACTCTCTGGCCACCTTTTGGTCGCCTTTCATAATATCTACACCAAAGTTAGTTAGAAACTTCAAACATTGGTGAACTCTTGACGGTACAACTTCAAACTTCTTCAATCCTACCCTGCCGAGGATCATATTATAGGCAAATTAAACATTTTTATCCATCACGAAGAAGTGTATTTTCTCTATATGACTTATCGGCTAGGTGTCGAACAATACTTCTAATTTAATTGTCCCAAGAGGGTAAACTTTTTCACCAGAAAAAACTATTGGCTTGTGGTAGGGTCCCAGTTGGCTGAGTTTCAAATCCAAACTCTGAAAGTAAGGATAAAACATAATATCTACTGAGATCCCATTATCAATCAAAACTCTAGCGATGATAGCATCCTGGATCTTGAATTTTACAACCAATGGATCGTCATGGGGATAAAGTACCCCAGATAGATCATTCTTTAAGAAATTTATCACCAATTTGTCTTTGTTGACCTTACTAGGTTGATCATCTTCGTTCAGATTAATTCTCTAGATATACGAGCAAACTTGGGCCTTATTCAAGTAAGTTTTTCTTTCAGAAATATGATCGTCTCCTCCTGCATCGCCACCTATAATTACATGATAATCAAATGAAACAAAACTGCTCATATCTAACTCATATTCTGGCTATTTGAGCTTCTTTGGGAGGTCGGGATCATCCTCATAATCATCTCCATGGTTTCTCTTCCTGTCATCTTTGGGCTTGCATGGAGAATTTGACATCCCTCTTGCTTCTTTGCCTTCTCGTCGATCAATAAACTTATTTAGTTTTCCTCAACGATTGAGGGATTCTATCTCATTTTTCAAAGCGATGCAGTTATCTGTTGTATGGCCATGATCCTTATGGAATTCATAATATTTATATATGTCCCCCTTATTAGGGGGTGATTTTAACCTTTCCGGCCATTGCAAATCCTTATTCCTTTTATTTCCTCAAGGATATGGTGAATGCTAACACTCACTGGAGTGTAGGTTCCATTTTTTTTAACTTGTCCTCTCTTTTCAGCTTTTTCTCCTTCTGATCTTTCTTCTCGGTCTTTGAGGGTGGACTCTGCTTTGCATCCATTGCTTCTTCGGAGTTCATTATTTTACTTACCTTATCCATGAGCTCGGCCATGATTTTAGGAGGATCTTTGGCCAGAGTGTAGTATAGTTTCTCAAGAAGTAATCCACTCATGAGAGCAGTGATTGCTATTTTTTCCTTGTAATCTACCACTTTTAATTTCTCGTTATTGAAACGAGTGATGTACTTCCTGGTTGTTTCCCTTACTTACTGTCTTACGCTCAAGAGATGGGATTCTCTCTTTACTGGCTTGGCCCCGAAACAAAAATTGTTAATAAATAACTCGGCAAGCTGGTTGAAGCTGGTAATTTGTCCTTGGGGAAAGTTATTGTACCATATCTGAAAAGATTCTGTAATGGTGCTTGAGAACGCACTACACCTCATCTCATCTGGGACCGAATAAATGTCAGTGGAAGCTTGATATTGTTCAATGTGCAAAACTAAATCAGTTTTCCCATCATATTTAGGGATAACCACAGGAGATTTAAACTTAGATGGAGTAGGAAAATCCATAATTTCGTGAATAAAAGGGGATCATTTAACAAAACCTCGCTATAAAGGATTCTTTGCTTTCGCCATCTCCCCTAGCTGATCTTCCACTCACCGAATTGGTCCTTTCAAATAAGGGTTGACTACATTAGATTTATGCGAAACAGCTCTACTTCCCCGACTATGAGTATACGCTGAACTCTCTTCCTGAGATGTTTGCTCAGCATGTACAGATCGTCGAATGCTTGATCCTGATCTGATCATGGCTTCACGTTGGTCGGTTGGATATTGAGTGTTCCTGGATAATGTTCTATGAGTGTTTCTATTTGCTCGGGGTCCCAATTGATCGAATGGAGAAGCTTGACTCAGTCTCTTCAAGACTCTTGGACTTTTACGACAGAAAGAATGGTCATCATAAGACTCTGAGGATCTGATTGAGAAACTAATATCTCGTTGATAACTCCTATCATGAGATGATTTGGAATAGCTACAGCAGTTATGCCTCAAAGTTGGGGGTGGCATTTATCTCTGTGGTGATAAAACTGCCTGCTGTCTGGATAGGGTTGGAGATCTGTCTTGTAGCGACTGAGACAATTATCTCATTAACTCTTGTATAGCGTCTTGACCCTTAGCAATACTAGCCAGGATCCCATTTAAATCAGTTGTTGTAGGCAGAGCAGATGGAACTTTTGGATTGCCTTCATTCCTGGTACTAAGCTCTAGATCATTCATTCTTCCTTAATTAAGTATGTACGAAATTGAGAGGAAGAATGAGAAACATGTTCCCACAGATTGTGCCAATCTGTTGATGTAAAAAATTAGACTTGGTCCAATTTTAGAATCACAGATAAAATATAGAATTTTAATGAATTAGTTAAAAGAGTGATACAATGTTTTAAAGTGGTTCGGCTATATAAGAAAGTCTACGTCCACTGTTATGGTATTGATTCAGATATTAGAGAAAACTAGGTATTCTTATAAATAAGAAAATTCTAGGATATGTTCTATCTTCCCTTTGATGAAAGGGATACATCATATTTATAATGACCCGGATATCAAGGGTTTGAATATCAAGGGAGGGAATGCCTTTATACATTTAAGCATTTACACCCGTACATAATGAATGTAGTGATTGGTTGTATGAACCACATATGGTAAGACCCTTGGTATGGTAACGCTTCATTGGTCTTGATGGTTGGCATTCTTTATGTAGGTCGGCATGCCTGCCGAGCTACTATCTACTGAATAGAATTTTGGCCACATTAGAGTACAAGTGTTCACTTATGATTGGTCCACGTAGGTGGATAATTTTTTGTATCAACAATCGTAGCTCCTTATTGCCTAACACAGTTCAAGCTTTGCTTTGCACTGGAGATTGCATAATTTGAAAGGTCGGTAATTGATATATTTATGCTAATTGTCTTTTATTCTTTTCAAATTAAGCTAATTAAAAATTTACTTTATTTAAATAGTTGTCGATAAAGAAGAAGCCGATGTTAATGAGCTCATAAAAAATATTTTCAACCTACAGATAAGTCAAAATTCGTCTGCATCAACCCAATGCTCTAATAATATCCCTATCGACAAGTAATTAGGTATTCAAAACATGTGGTATGTATTTTTTCAATCTCATAGAATGTATTTGAAACATGTTTGTTTGATCTTAATGGGCAAGTGGACTTAGCACATTTTTGTGTTTTTGTGAGGAGTCGTTTCAGTTGTTGGATACTATATGATATTGAAATGACATGTTTAGGAATGATTTTTAGTTTCATTTAAATGATTTTATTTTAGTTTTTGTTTGATTTGAAAATTTTAATTACGATACTTTAAATCATTGACTTCATTTCTTTTGATATTATTTTTTATATTGCAATCTTCAAGTGTCGAGTGACATGTCTTTGAAGTGTTTTACGTTGGGGAATGTTTCGTTATGCACATTTTGGGTAAGACTTTACGATTGTTATGGTTGTTCATTCTTTTAATTAACTATTGTTGTCCATTTTGATACTATTTTTTCTATCCATTTTTTTATTTCCATTGTTTACTAACAACAAATAGTATTTTAATTTTTAGGTGGTTAAACTCTTGAAGATGGAATTAGGGGAGGGTATCAAGACTTGAAGTTCACTTTTTTCACATTATTTGTGACTTTATAATGTTCTAAAAACTTTATATATTGACTGGAGAATTATGAACCACTTGGAACTTTATATTTTTGGTTGTTAATGTATGAACAATGATGGAATTTTTATATTTATGGATTTTTTTCGTTTGTTTATTTATATTAGTGGTGTTGTTTGTAAAATGAGATGGAAATCTTCAAATGTATGGAGATATAAAATTTCATAAATTGATTTTGTAATTGTAATTAAATATTGTACTAGTGGTGGATGCACTGGTGGATGGAGTTGAGACGTGTCAATGAAATTAAATTATATTTATACAGTCATGCTCTCCAACGTACCTCCTAGCAACATACCCATTTTTTAAAATAGTAAAAAAAAATTGAGATGATATTTTTTATATGAGTTCATGATATTTCAATGTGCCCTTGTAAAAAAATCAACTAAAAATAACGTCTTTTGCTCTTTTTAAAAAATAGATAAAAACCGATAGTTTTTACCCTATATAACTATCAGATTTTTTACCATTTTTTTAAAAATAACAAAAAATATTATTTTGAGCTGAATATCTTTACAGGGACACACTGAAATATCATGAGCCCATATATATCAACTCAAAATTACTTTTTTAACTATTTTAAAAAAATAGGTATGTTCATAAGTATGTTTAATGAGGTATGTTAGAGAGCCTAACTCTATATTTATAATAGGTCAAATTCACACCAATTTATAATTGTTTAAATCAAATTGTCCCATTTTTTAAAATTGCATTTGAATGATAACGGGTTTTATTGATACTTAACGGGTCACTCAACACGGAATAACCCATTAACATAACGGGTTTATCGGTTCGTATCGGGTAAACGACACGATTCGTTCACTTAACAGGTTAAACGGGTTCGTGTCATGTAACCCGTTAAGAAAATGAATCGTGTATGAATATTGGATTCATGACCCATTAAGTTAAATAATCATGTTTGGGTTTAGCATAATTTCACACGAATTTGTTAAGACCAGACATGAACATGACCCAATCTGACACGTTGCAAGGTCCTTGATCTATCTCCTCATTGTCAAGGTTGTATACTTCATCCACGTCCTTTGCACTTGCTTTATCATAGGCTATCATAACGTTATCCACCCCCTTGTGCGATCTTCTAGGGCTTCCTCAAACTCCTACTGCTCCAACACCAACTATCTTACTTCTCTCTCATCTTTTTCATCATAGACCACTATTAGGTTTGCTGCATGTGCTAGTAATGGGTCGTTGTTGATGTTCCCTTAAGTGATATGAAAATTCCCTACCTTTACATGCTTGTTGATGATCTTCCTCAGCGTGAAACATGAAGTCATTGGATGACCAATCTTCCAATGAATTTAGCAGTGTTTGGGGTTAGCCCTCACTTCTGCCTCTGCTTCGTTGCTCAAGCATCCTTAGATGCATAAATTATCCACCTTGTAACATGGCGTTGTAGCAGCTAACTGCCTCCTCAACAATGTAAGGCAATGATGGTGTGTACTCTATATTTCTGTGGAATTTCCTCTTTTTTTCCTTCTTTGACTTCTTGATATATTCTTTTCCTCCATATGCATACCCCACTCAAAGGGGCTAGTCCCGTTCTACAATGGGTTGTACTTGCTGCCTGAACATCATAGGCATCACGATTGGGCTTGGGCATACCACGAGTGATATGTTTTTTGCATCTTATAAGAACATCGCAAAAGTTCCTTCGAACATCTTGTTTATAAGATGATATATGTACTCCGGGAGAAAGCCTTTAGCACAGATCTAAAGCAACTTGGACTCCTTGGCCTCCTCCTTCACATCGAGGGACCTTTCCCAGAACCTTCGAATATATGCCACCACTTCTTCTCTTGGACGTTTCTTCTCCCTAGCCAGATGTGGCAGTTTAAATTCATCACGTGCCAGAAATAACTTATGGACAAACATAATGTGCATCTCCTCCCCCGTTAAGACACTCTTCAGCATCAGGTGAGAATACCAGGTGTATACTTTATGGGTAAGGAATTTAGAAAACTTCCTCAGACGTAACTTCTTGTTGTTGCAATGAGCTCATAAATACTCCACAAAACTTTTGATATGATTCTTCGGGTTCCCTCTTTTCCTTATGTACTTGTCAAAGATTGGTGATATGTAATCCTTGGGGTAAATTCCTCGTTCTACTCTGCTAGTTAAGGAGTAAAGAAATCGTCATATACTAACGCTACCTTATTAGCTGACTGCGAGGAAGCTTCTATCATCTTCGGCATCTCTTTTTACATCTTCTTTCTCATTTCCTCCCAGGAATATGGAGGAGCCTTCTCAGTCGTTGGCACACTGGGATGAGGGACCACAAGTAGAACACTAGTCACACCTAGAGTACCCACTATTAGGACAGGGGTGGGGATAGTGATCGTGAGGACTTCACCCGTTGGAGCTGCACTTAATGCGGCTATCAGATCCGTTATTGGAGTGACGAAAGAGTTGGGGTCTATTCCTCCCCAAAAAGTCGTTAATGCTCCAGGAGTCTGTAAAAACTCCAAAAATTTACCCATTAGAAGGAACATCTGTGTTGGTCCCATCACAGATCTATTGTAAGCCTGTGTAACCGTTGGGACTCCTTGTGTCATTTTTACTTGGGAATCCTCCACCCGAGGTGCCCCATCTATGGAGGTCTCAAGCTCCCTCTCCGCTCATTCCTTATTTCGCTGAATAGCATCAAAGTCAAGGAGCCAGTTAACGTTATCTTGCAACATATTTTCTAGAATAATACCTCCCCAGCGGAGTCGTCAAATGTAAAAAGGGAGTCCTCTTGAAGGCGGGATGTATGATAATACAAACATAGGTGTAACCCCTATAGATATGGTGATAAAATAGTAACCTAATTATCCTCAAATATCACAAATGAACACACAGTATTCTATATCATAAACACTCAGATTGGACTCAAAAATCTCTCGTGTATAACTCAAATAATGATAAAAAAACGTCATAAACAACTCATTCAAAGGGAGAGAGAAGAACCCTAGATACACCTTGGAAGGCAGCCAACACACCAACAACCTCTAACATCTCCCTAGTTATCTAATAAAATCTTCATAGTAAATGTCAATGGTGGGTTTATCGACTCTAGTTTGTAATAACTTCTTTACTCTCAATATGTTTTCTCTCTCTAGAAAGACCTCTCCCCTTTCAGAAGTGGTTGAGGCCAATAAATAGCCCCACACCCTTCCCGAGATATCTCAGTCCTCATTAATGTGAAAGACATTCCTCTCACACTTTAAGTCACAAGTATTAAATGCCCCTACTCCATAATCATTAAATGTCAGTACATGCCTTTTGTCTACTAACTGTGCGTCAGAGGATTGTCACAATAGTGGTGGCACACCAAATCGTCTGACAGCCCCAGTACCATAGTGGTTTACTCAAGTTCGGATTGGATAGTGGATAGGTGGCTAGTGACATCACTTAAAGTAGGTGTGACATTTGGTAGAGGGTTGTTTGCTCAAAGCTCAATATACGATGGAACTTAAGGTTACTCTGCACAAGCTCTCATAGAAAATGGTCTCTCGGTGTTTTACCAGGTATATCTAAAATGGTTAAGACAAGCCTTAATGCGGCCTCACTTCTCAATCCTCCAAACCATGTACCTATAAAGTTCCCACATTTAGGTCATTCGATAGAGCATGTAAGCTCTCCCAATCCCTTCCAAGCCTATCTCTCGTGACTACCGTTTGACCTCACACTCAAGATTACAATCGTTACAACTTACAATCAATGTAATTAAAAAAGATACAATTTGACTAAGTAAAAATGAAAAAGAAAGATGAGCTATCTCGGCAAGTCTCCTCGCTGACTCCATCACTGAGCTGTTTCAGTGAGCTTCTTCGCTACCCTCATGCTTCTTCCTTCTCTTGAGTCTCTTCTGTTAGTCGGGGAAGCTCTCTAGTTCAGAAATTACCTTCACTCCCACCTACAGAGTGGTATACTGAATCTCCAACGGAGTAGAGTATTGATAACCCAAAGGTGATGAGAATTGAGGTTGGAGTGTAGGAGAGTGCCCAGTTGCCGGTGTTTTGCAATTTGGTTGATTATTTTCGTTCATGTTTGATGTTTCCTACAATTAAAAAAATAGTGACGAATGTACGAAATTCATGTTTACGGCTAAATATATGTATATACCTTTTGAACATCTTTTAAAATATGGTCGATGTGTCTGATTTCCATCCAATCAGTATTACTTTTTAAAAATCTATGAATTTTTTTACGCAGCCAACTTGGTGGAAGAATATCTATGATTGACCTATAAAGGTACATGACATGAACTCGGAATCCTTTTTTCTTCAACTTATTTTTAATCTCATTTTAAATGTGCATATAATGTGGGGCATCACAGTCTGGGTAAATGCTCTCTTTACGGAACTGTATCCATAATGGATGGATATTTTTATCCTATTCTAAGTTGAAATTATGAAGGAAAAGTATATTTTCTACTGACTCATCCCATCATTCTGGCAAGGAAAAAGATATTTTAGTGCGTTCAAATTGCAGCCTATCGTACTCTTGTTGAAAGTAATTACTATCATGACTCATTTTAATTGAGAAAATATGTAAAAGGGGGTGTGAATGTGAGTCCTAGAGGTAATGGCATTAATTAATCCTAAACTAATTATGGTTTTCCAACCGATCAATCATACACAGCAAGTCCAAGTTAAGTTCATTTTAATTAAATTAAACCTAAAATTACTATACATCTATCATTTTGTATTCATCCAAGCAATAACCACTTAAGGAAGGGGTAAACATGGCCACAACAAGTTAACCAAATAGATATATGCATTAATATTCTACTGCAAAGTATCAACAAGTCCAATTTAAGTTCATTTTAATTAAATTAATCCTAAAATTAATATATGCCCACCAAATGTGCAAGCCCTTCAACTAATTTATGTTCATCCAAACAGCAACCATTTAAGGAAGGGGTGAACATCACCACAACATATTAATCAAGAAGTTATAACTATATATAAGGTTATTACATAAAATAAAAGATAAATTAAATTACCTGGAAAAAATGCACCTAGAATCAATTGAGATTCAATAAATGTTATTCGGGTGCATGTGCACATGGAAAGAGAAAAAAAATTGTTAACATATGATTCAATCTAAAATTTTACCAAATGACTATATTCTAAACATTTAATTTATGTATCCCCGCATTTTCTCAAAACATTGAAAGTCTAATCATTATATATATATATATATATAATAAAGTAGAAAACTTATGTATGTCATAAGATTAAAAGATGATGTCATCGATATAATTTTATCCTACAATGCCTATTTTGTCCTTGAAAATTTTGAATTCCCCCTCTTTTTATTTTGCCCCCTTTCTTCAAAATAAAAAATCAAGGTTAAAAGAGTATTTCCCCCATTTTCTCCCTTTACCTCATTTGGTTCTTCCAGTTTGCACCAACGATCTTAAACCCATACCCTCATATCCCATTTACCCAAGTCTGAACCAATACCTCGAGACTCTCATCGCTCACCCATTCCTTCTTCCACAACCATTCCCGCATCCTATATCTCAAACCCAACTCATTTAAGGAACACTTTTCTAACACTCTCTCATTACCCATTTCTTTCGTTTTACAAAAATAGTTCTCTTGCAATAATGCTAAACTCTTATTTGAAGATAGAAAAAAAGATGATGGGTTCATTCATATTTGATTTATGTTTTCTATATCATTAGTGAAAACCATTATCTCTCTCTGCTTGTGTGTAGATCCATGGACGATTTACAGTTTTGTGCCTTTCTCTCTCTCTCTCTCTCTCTCTCTCTCTCTCTCTATATATATATATATATATATATATATATATATATATATATATATATATATATATATATACTAGAGTATGCCCGTGCCTGAAGGCACGCAGATAATTTTAAAAAGCATAAAGTCGTGTATAATATATATAATAAATATTTTATTTGTTATAAGTGTAAATTTTCAAAGTATAGAATCGGGTAAATTTTCAAAGTATAGAATCGGGTAAATTAAAGTATCCCCGTGCCTAATGGCACAATGAAAATTTCCAAAGTGCATAATAGCAAAATTGACAAAGATAGAGGGATGGGTAGGAAGCGTATCTCGAAAATAAGTGAATAAATTTTACATTACATATACAACAAATGTAACTTACACAATATATCTCAAATATCATTTACGGTTCTACACATGACACCAAAGTCCGCAATTACACTTTATTGTTATAAAAGGAACAGCTAAGTTCATAGCACCAATGTAGTTGAAGAGGTCCCCACATCCCAGATGCCCAAAACTATGCCTTAAAAGTTAGGAGTTAAGGCTTGAGTTGAAGTTCCTCCATAAGTGAAATAGCATCTTTGTGTTCCAATTCAGCCTTCCCTACATCCTTTTTCGCAACCCAGATGGCATCATCCACTTGAAAAGCTTGTGTCTCGAATAAACCAAAACTCGCTAATGTATCATAACAGTGCGGCAACTGAATTAGATAGGGATACCTCTGTTAACATAATACTTCTTCTTTAATAGTTAATACATTAGCAAACAAACAATCAAAGCAATCCCAAGAAACTAAAAAAAAAATATTTGAAAAAAATTAAGAGAAAGCGGTTGGAATTTGTATTAACAATTAAAGAATTTGGACAAAGCTTCTTTATTGGAATCGCAAATCTCACCTTCATCTTTCTTTGCTTCATCCGTCTTTTTTGTTATCGCATTAACTTTTTTTTAATTGGAGATGAGTTCTCAAATCATTTTTATCAAGTAATAATGAATAACTCTGCTTCAGCACTAAATAGAATAAAGTTCTCAAAAAGACATTCACAAAATAAAAACTGCCGTCAACAGCAGCTGTTAATGTAAGATTGTCTCTACATATGGAAAAACAGAAGCAGTGTCTTACAACTCTCTATAAGGTATACAAATCAGAATCAATATAATAATCCTTGTTACGACCAAACCTCAAACATTCACCCTCAACGTTGTTATGAACACTATGCTCCAAGCCAGGTAACACATCCTTGAGCAGTAGACGCTTAATTAGGGGGCTCACTGTACCACCAAATTCAGGCCAAGAAACACACAGAACTGTGATCTTCTTCTTCCCGCCAAATATAAGCTGCAATAAGACGATGAAAATAATTAATACAATGGAACTCGGAGTTAATCTCTCCATCACCTTCATCTGAATCGATTAAGAAACTAAAACAAATTTAATATAAGGAACATAGATAATTACAAATGTAAAAAGGGAATTCGAGTCCAAACTTCTGAGTTTGGAGGACAGTTTTGGAAGGCTGAGTTTGGATAATTTTGATCTTCGCCAAAAAATGCAGTCTCAATCTTATAACAGTTGGTTTCTGGTGTAGCAAACACTCTCATGGCCATCAAATGAAATCGCCCGGTCTTGGTTATGAACTTCAAACAGAGGAACCACTTAAATGGCCTCAACTTTTCATTGGAACCACTGAAATGGCTGGGCTTCAAAAGCATTCTCTATAGCAGTCGAGGTTGTGCTCTATTAAGCATCAATGCGACACCAACTTTACTCGCAAAGCAAAAACTTTTCTTTAATCAGGGATGGCAGATGGCTATTGCTTGGAACATGCTAAAAAAGTCTATACCAATTTTATTCAAACTTAAGAAAGACGCGGGATTGAGCGGTTAGAGTTGTTTGATGAGTTTGAAGAGTGGCATGATGCAGGCGCACTATTGCTTGGATTATGTGATCAACGACGCCATGTTCTTGTTTGGGGATGACCGGTGCAACCTCTGTTGAATCCTCATGAACGGCCTGGGCTCCTATAGGAAATAGTAGTAATAATAATAAACTTCAAAACCAACACAGAGAATTCAAAATAGTGAGATCAACATCAATGTTCTCATCACTACAACATAAAACCATCAAACCATGCCAAACCAAACATCATGATGAATGCGACTCTCCATTTACTATTCGAGCACAATTTAACCTTTTATACAACGTCATCATGTACTTTTACTAAAAGAGATGGATTGTAATCCTCGAAGCTACAGTTCACCGGGAAACAGAGCTCCTCATGATGACGTCCATTGCATAAAAAAAGAAATAAAATTATTAATATAAATTAAAGAACTATTTTTGGTTACAACAACTTCTTAAGGGTTGTTACTTGGTTTAAATTAGTTATTTACATGTAAGAAAAATACTGATTTTCAGCTAATACGGTGGA
This sequence comes from Sambucus nigra, assembly GCA_949130495.1. Lineage (NCBI taxonomy): Eukaryota > Viridiplantae > Streptophyta > Magnoliopsida > Dipsacales > Adoxaceae > Sambucus > Sambucus nigra. The sequence continues at coordinate 297,838,733 of OX422207.1, read as the reverse complement.
AAGACTATTGCTCAAAGAAAAAAATTCTAAACTAACTAAATTGAGGAATCACCTATAGAATGTGAATAGTACCTATAACAACAAAATACTTAACCCACATACGTCTTCACTCCAAATAAAAATTGAATGTGAATAGTACGTCTAACAACTATAGACAAATAGAAGGTGAACCACCAACCACATCCCATAAAATAAAATCAACTTACCTATACCGCATGACCAAGTTGAGCACCATCACATTGCTCTTTTACATTTAACATCATTAGGAAACACCCTAATATCTTCACCCTCATATATGTTACTGATGGAAATAAAATTGAAACAAAAAGGCATTTAGATTATGTCATAAAAGGTTTCTCCTTTAAATGGTCGCATATGCAAAGACAATATCTTTCAGGGAATTAGGGAATAGAATACAGAAAAAAGTGCGAGAAGAAAATTACCTTCATAGAAGCTTGGCTCTGGCACCGATCTCACTGAAATCTCCGTCGTAACTGCCATCACGGACACAGACCTCCCTCACATGCAACTCATCAGCCTATTAAACGTCATCGCCAAATATAGTATTATACAGTCAAAGGAAGCCCTGTTGACGGGAACAACTGCAAGAAACCTTTAAATTTGATTTGATTATAAAAATCACTTCTAAACCCAGATACCAAACCTTTTAAACCCTGAAAAAATAGACATTTAAGAGAAATTAAAGAGAAATTGTTTGAGTGAGGATTATTAAAGAGAAATTATTTACAGCGAGGGGGGGGAGAGTGATATGAGCAGTGTTTAATGGTTTGTGAGAATATTCAATCTATTCTTGGTTTTGGACCACCACCTGGAAAAAAAATACCGAAAGATCGAAAATAATATGTTCATCAAACTGTAAGGGAACCTACAAAGATAAAGATAAATAAATAACAGTTAGTATATTCATCATTTCTAACCCCTCTAACAACCTAGATTCAAAAATCATCAAACCCCAACTCACTCAAAATCCCACATCAACCCCACTCTCTCTCAACAAAACCATGAAATTGTCTGAAACCCATCAATCCCAAATAATGCCTAAACACACACATAGACATGCCCATACATATTCATTAATTACCAAAAATATATGTCTGGTCAAAACGTTAATTTAAACCAAAACAATCCACAAAATCTCAATCGAAGAGATAAAGAAAAAGTGGGATAGAATTTTTACCTTGGAACTAACCCGGAAAGTAGAAATGCTAAATTACCCATTTAAGATTTAGATAAAAGAAACATAACAAAACAATTCCAAGTTTAGTGAGAAGCAATAAATGAAAAAATCCGAAATGGGTCTAGTGCCTGACGATCTAACCTTCGATAAGCCGCCTTAATTTCCTTATTGTTAGCAGGTCTGGGAATCTCGAGAGTAGAGTAACAATCATCTAACCTTAGATTTCAATCGCCAAAAACATGAACAACAAAAAATAAACTAAAACCACAATTGATAATAAAAATGACTAATATACACACAGAGCAAGAGATTCCCTTGGAAGAGATGAATCGTTGGGAGGTGGTCGGAGTGGATTGCGTGTGAGAAATAAGAGAGAGAGAAAGAGGGATGGGGATTTACATGAAAGAATGTATAAATAACAGAGAAGAACAAAATAACTGATTTACCATGGGCAAGGTTGGCCCTGTTTTGTCTAAAATCGAAGGCGGGAGGCCCTGTTTTGTCTAAAATCAGAGGCGGAACCGTATGTACACCCACACCTGGAAATTTTACAAACCAACTCAGTGAAATATATATATATATATATATATATATATATATAGAGAGAGAGAGAGAGAGAGAGAAAGAGAGGCACAAAACCATAAATCGTACATGGATCTACACACAAACACAAAGAGATAATAGGTTTCACTAATGATATAAAAAACATAAATCAAATATAAATGAACCCATCATCTTTTTTCTATCTTCAAATCAGAGCTTAGCATTATTGCAAAAGAACTATTTTTTGTAAAACGAAAGAAATGGGTAATGAGAGAGGGTAATGATAGAGGGTTAGAAAGGTGTTCCTTAAATTAGTTGGGTTTGAGATATAAGATGAGGGAGTGGTTGTGGAAGAAGGAATGGGTGAGTGATGAGAGTCTCGAGGTATTGGTTCAGACTTGGGGAAATGGGATATGAGGGTAAGGTTTAAGATCGTTGGTGCAAACTGGAAGCACCAAATGAAGTAAAGGGAGAAAATGGGGTAAATAATCTTTTAACCTTGATTTTGAATTTTGAAGAAAGGGGGCAAAATTTTAGAGTGATAAAAAGAGGAGAGATTCAAAATTTTCAAGGATAAAATAGGCATTGTAGGATAAAATTATATCGATGACGTCATCTTTTAATCTAATGAAATACATAATTTTTCTACTTTATTATATAGATATATCACTGAGTTGGTTTGTAAAACTTGCAGGTGTAGGTGTACATACGGTTCCGCCTCCGATTTTAGACAAAACAGGACCTTCTGCCTCCGATTTTAGACAAAACAGGGCCAACCTTGCCCAAGGTAAATTAGTTGTTTTGTGCTTCTTTCTTATTTATACATTATTTCACGTAAATCCCCATCCCTCTTTTTCTCTCTCTTATTTTTCACACACAATCCACTCCGACCACCTCCCAACGATTCATCTCTTCGGAGGGAATCTCTTTCTTTGTGTGTATATTAGTCATTTTTGTTATCAATTATGGTTTTAATTTTTTTTTTTGTTGTTCATGTTTTGGCGGTTGAAATCTAAGGTTAGATGATGGTTACTCCACTCTCGGAGTTCCCAGATCTGCTAATAATAAGGAAATTAAGGCGGCTTATCGAAGGTTAAATCACCAGGCACTAAACCCATTTCGGATTTTTTTCATTTATTGTTTCTCACTAAACTTGGCATTGTTTTGTTATGTTTCTTTTATCTAAATCTTAAATGGGTAATTTGGAATTTCTGCTTTCTCGGTTAGTTTCAAGGTAAACATTATATCCCTTTTTTTCTTTCTCTCTTTAATTGAGATTTTATGGATTGTTTTGGTTTAAATTAACCTTTTGACCAGACATATATTTTTGGTAATTAATGAATACGTATGGTCATGTCTATGTGTGTGTTTAGGCATTATTTGGGATTCATGGGTTTCAGACAGCTTCACGGTTTTGCTGAGAGAAAGTGGGGTTGATGTTGATTTTTGAGTGAGTTGGGGTTTGGTGATATTTGAATCAAGTTTGTTAGAGGGGTTAGAAATGATGAATATACTGACTGTTATTTATTTATCTTTATCTTTGTAGGTTCCCTTACAGTTTGATGAACATATTATTTTCGATCTTTCGTTAGTTTTTTTTTCAGGTGGTGGTCCAAAACCAAGAATAGATTGAATGTTCTAACAAGCCATTAGACACAACTCATATCACTCTCCCCCCTGCAAATAATTTCTCTTTAATAATCTACACTCAAACAATTTCTCTTTAATTTCTCTTAAATGTCTATTTTTTCAGGGTTTAAAAGGTTTGGTATCTGGGTTTAGAAGTGATTTTTATAATCAAATCAAATTTAAAGATTTCTTGCAGTTGTTCCAATCAACAGGGCCTCCTTTGACTGTATAATACTAGATTTGGCGACGACGTTTAATAGGCCGATGAGTAGCATGTGAGGGAGGTCTGTATCCGTGATGGAAAATATGATGGAGATTTCGATAAGATCGGTGCCCAAGATAAGCTTCTATGAAGGTAATTTTCTTCTCACACTTTTTTGTGTATTTTATTCCTTAATTCGTTGAAAGATATTGTATTTGCATATGTGACCATTGAAAGGAGAAACCTTTTATGGCATAATCTAAATGCCTTTATATTTTCAATTTTATTTCCACCAGTGACAGATATTAGGGTGCAGATATCAGGGTGTTTCCTAATGATGTTAAATGTAAAAGAGCAATGTGATGGTGCTCAACTTGGTCATGCGGTATATGTAAGTTGATTTTATTTTACGGGATGTGGTCGGTGGGTCACCTTCTATTTGTATATAGTTGTTATAGGTATTATAACAATGTCGTTTTGTTTTCAATTTTATTTCCATCAGTGACAGATATGAGGGTGCAGATACCAGGGTGTTTCCTAATGATGTTAAATGTAAAAGAGCAATGTGATGGTGCTCAACTCGGTCATGAGGTATAGGTAAGTTGATTTTATTTTATGGGAATTGGTCGGTAGTTCACCTTCTATTTGTATATAGTTGTTATAGGTACTATTCACATTCAATTTTTATTTGGAGTAAAGATGTAAGTGGGTTAAGTATTTTGTTTTTTAAAGATGCAACTCCCGTATTTTGTTGTTATAGGTCCTATTCACATTAAATAGGTGATTCCTCAATTTAGTTAGTTTAGAATTTTTTTTTCTTTGAGCAATAGTTTTTCCACCGTATTAGCTGAAAATCAGTCTTTTTCTTACATGTAAATAACTAATTTAAACCAAGTAATAGCCCTTAAGGAGATGTTGTAACCAAAAATAGTTCTTGAATTTATATTAATAATTTTTTTTCTTTTTTTTACGCAATGGACGTCATCATGAGGAGCTCTGTTTCCCGGTGAACTGTAGCTTCGAGGATTACAATCCATCTTTTTTAGTACAAGTACATGATGACATTGTATAAAAGGTTGAATTGTGCTCGAATAGTAAATGGAGAGTCGCATTCATCATGATGTTTGGTTTGGTATGGTATGATGGTTTTATGTTGTAGTGATGAGAACATTGAAGTTGATCCCACTATTTTGAATTCTCTGTGTTGGTTTTTAAGTTTATTCTTATTACTACCATTTCCTGTAGGAGCCCAAACCCTTTATGAGAATGCAGCTGAGGTTTCATCGGTCACCTTATGGTCGTTAGGGAAACCCATATCCCCAAACAAGCCCATGGTGTCGTTTATCGCATAAGCCACGCCGTAGTGCGCCTGCATCATGTGCCACTCTTCAAACTCATCAAACATCTCTAATCTCTCAATCCTGCTTCTTTCTTGAGTCTCATTAAAATTGGTATAGACTTTTTCAGCATGTCCCAAGCAACAGCCTTCTGCCATCCCTGATAGAGGAAAATTTTTTCCTTTGCGAGTAAAGTTGGTGTCGCATTGATGATTAATAGAGCAGAGCCTTGACTGCTATAGAGAATAATTTTGAAGCCCAGCCATTTCAGTGGTTCCAATGAAAAGTTGAGGCCATTTCAGTGGTTCCAATGAAAAGTTGAGGCCATTTAAGTGGTTCCTCTGTTTGAAGTTCATAACCAAGACCAGGAGATTTCATTTGATGGCCATGAGAGTGTTTGCTACACCAGAGACCAGCTGTTATAAGATTGATACTGCATTTTTTGGCGAAGATCAAAATTGTCCAAACTCAGCCTTCCAAAACTGTCCTCCAAACTCAGAAGTTTGGACTCGAATTCCCTTTTTACATTTACAATTATCTATGTTCCTTATATTGCATTTGTTTTAGTTTCTTAATCGATTCCGATGAAGGTGATGGAGAGATTAACTCTAAGTTCCATTGTATTAATTATTTTCACCATCTTATTGCAGCTTATGTTTGGTGGTAAGAAGAAGGTCACAGTTCTGTATGTTTCTTGGCCTGAATTTTGTGGTCCAGTGAGCCCCCTAATTAAGTGTTTACTGCTCAAGGATGTGTTTACTGGCTTGGAGCATAGTGTTCATAACAGCGTTGAGGATGAATGTTTGAGGTTTGGTCGTAACAAGGATTATTATATTGATTCTGATTTGTATACCTGATAGAGAGTTGTACGACATTGCTTTCGGTTTTGCATATGTAGAGACAATCTTACATTAACAGCTCTTGTTGACGGCACTTTTTATTCTGCCAATGTCTTTTTGAGAACTTTATTATGTTCAGTGCTGAAGCACAGTTGTTCATTATTACTTGATAAAAATGATTTGAGAACTCATCTCCAATTAAAAAAAAAGTTAATGCGATAACAAAAAAGACAGATGAAGCAAAGAAAGATGAAGGTGAGATTTGCAATTCCAATAAAGAAGATTTGTCCAAATTCTTTAATTGTTAATACAAATTCCAACTGCTTTCTCTTAATTTTTGTCAAATATTTTTTTTTTTTGTGGTTTTTTGGGATTGCTTTGATTGTTTATTTTCTATTGTATTAACTATTAAAGAACAAGTATTATGTTAACAGAGGTATCACTATCTAATTCAGTTGCTGAGCTATTATGATACATTAGCGAGTTTTGGTTTATTCGAGACACAAGATTTTCAAGTGGATGATGCCATCTGGGCTGCGAAAAAGGTTGTAGGGAAGGTTGAATTAGAACACAAAGATGCTATTTCACTTATGGAGGAACTTAATCTCAAGCCTCAACTCCTAACTTTTAAGGCATAGTTTTGGGCTTCTGGGACGTGGGGACCTCTTCAACTACATTGGTGCTACAAACATAGTTGTTCCTATTATAAAAATAAAGTGTAATTGCGGACTTTGGTGTCATGTGTAGCACCGTAAGTGATTTTTGAGATATATTGTGTAAGTTACATTTGTTGTAGATGTAATGTAAAATTTATTCGCTTATTTTCGAGATACGCTTCCTACCCATCCCTCTATCTTTGTCAATTTTGCTATTACGCACTTTGGAAATTTTTGTTGCGCCATTAGGCATGGGGATACTTTAATTTACCCGATTCTATACTTTGAAAATTTACCCGATTCTATACTTTGAAAATTTACCCCATTCTATACTTTAAAAATTTACACTTCTAACAAATAAAATATTTATTATATATATATATATATATATATATATATATATATATATATATATATATATATATATATATATATATATATATATATAGAGAGAGAGAGAGAGAGAGAGAGAGAGAGCCAGGCTATAGTACATCATGCTCTATACATCACCCATGCATCACGCCTAATTCTAGGGCATAAAAAACTTTTTTTCAAATTATATATTTTTCCCTTGAGTAAAAAATAGTTACAAAATTATATATTTTTTCAAATTATATATTTAAAAAATCCACAAAAACTCACAAAAATACCTTATTTATAAGGGTTTGCGCCAGTAGTTTTTGTGGATTTTTTAAAAATAGCTACAAAATGTATTTTGACCTAATTTTTTGCATATGGTTTGATTGAAAGGTTAATTTCAAGGGAAAAATATAAAATTTGAAAAAAGTTTTCTAGGGTCTAGAATTAGGTGTGATGTACGGTGTGATGTATAGCGCATGATGTAGGTGAGCCTTCCTCTCTCTCTCTCTCTCTCTCTCTCTATATATATATATATATATGGGGATATTCACCCACAATAAAAGAAGTAATTAGAGATTAACCCCCAAATAATTATTAGTGCAGAAAGATAAGAGGGGAAACTAGATGTACGTGGTTTGGAAGTTAGATATGCCTATATCCATGGGGAAAAAGTGGAGATCGATTTATTAATCAAGAAGAACAATGCAATTGGAGTGCTAGGGATGCTAACTGAGAGTCCAAGTTGCCACGTACAAGTTACAGTTCATTTTCCTCATTATGAGGGAGGTCACCCTGATTTATAAGCTTCAAGGTCCTATTCCTCTAGGTCTCTTCGTGTTTATATTAACTACAAGTCATGGAATCCTATTAGAATTGTTCTCCCAAACCGTTATTATGATCTTTAAATATTTGACTTTATCTTCCTTCAAATTCATGGTCTCCCAGAAATATGGTCTTCCTAAACTATGATTTCCTTGAGTCGTGGTCTCCCAACATGTGCCATTCACGCGGCGAGACATGTGGCATGCATTAGAACATTCTTCCTTTAATTACCCCTAAGTTTGGTTTAATCAACCAACACGTTGGTCAGACCAACTTTGTTTTTAGTTTTCCTACCACGTGTACCAAAATAGTCATTAGAGCGTATTCTTAAATTTTCACATGCCCATGCCTAGGGTAACGTGATGGAATCTTAATCATTGCTTCCATATGTATTCCCAACCTAGGTCCACGTGATTTAGTGTTATTTTCTATAGACATAATGATGCGTGAGAGCATGGTGCTTCATCCCAAGCGACGGACGTCAGCTGACATAATGAGGGGGCAGTAGGTATAAGGCTTTCAAAGCCTTATACCTTGCCACTTATGCATTCACTAAGGTACTATTGTTTCATCTTTATCTCTCTATAATTTTAGTTTAAGGCAGATATTTTCTCTCTCTTTTAGTTCTTTTTCTTCTCCATCTTCTTGCCATATCTAGACGTGGTTAAAATTATGAGGTATCTGCAGTCAATAGCTTTCATAAATTTTGTAACAATTATGGAATTCCTAATAGTGTTAACATAAGGGTATCCACAAAGTAAGAGGATATCCTTTATCTTCCCTCTGATGAGGTAGCCTTGATGATGGTTGCCATAACAGAAGTAGGGGGTAATATCATGCGTCATCCTATTGATTCTACTGCCTGGCGAAGGATGAATTATGAGTATCCCGATTTTGCTCGAGAACAACGCAACATTCGTTTGGCTATATCAACAGATGGTTTCAATCCATTTGTAAATCTAAGCACCAATCAGAGTGTATAGCCAGTGATCCTAGCCCCACTCAACCTCCCTCCTTCACAGTGTATGAGACCTGAATTTCGATGATGGCTTTATTGATACCTGGTCCAAAGGCATCAAGTGAAGACATTGATATCTACCTGGCTCCTTTGGTAGAAGAATTAAATGAGTTATGGGAAGAGGGTGTGCAATCATTTGACTCTTTTAGAAAAGAACAGTTTACGCTGAAAGCTATGTTGATGTGGGCAATTCATGATTTTCCAGCTTATGGGACATTATCCGAATGTGTAGTACATGGTAAGATTTGAGGATAAAAATGCTTGTAAAGTTGATCCTGTCACTAATTTGATCATGGTTGACTTTTCCAAGTTGAAGAGCAACGACCACGTGAGCGATGAGCCATTTGTTTGTGCATTTCAAAAGGTTAAGCAAGTGTTTTACTCGGAGTATATCAACAACGAGCCGTGGTCAATTATCCAACACGCGCCAAGGCGTCTAAATATTAGTGTGGATGACTTGGCTGCTCCTACCGAATATCAATCCATTTTTTATGATAACCCGAATTTGAAACAATTTTTCAATTTGTAATAAATATTTCAATTTGTACCGAAACATCCATTTTTAATGCTTTTACTTTATCTGCACTTTATCATTTTCACTCTTGTGTAGTGTGCGTGTGTGGAGAGGAGATTAATACATAAATATTCCAACTACATCTAAGTTTTGTTTATACTAATCCATGAATATACGCTTCTTACCTTTAATAGGTGATTAGTACATAGTTATTTGGGGTGTCCTATTTGTGGAGAGGATACTGAATCTCTTCGTCTATCCGAACACTAAGAAATGCCATAACCCTATGGAGCGATGCTCTACAATTTCCTCCCAACCGTTATGTAGCCAAACATCACCAGTCGAAGTTGTCAATTCCACTTTCCATACCCCACCACTTGGAACTTCTAGCAAAACATAGGAGACCATTGAAAGGTGGAATTGACAACTTCAACTGCTGATTTTTGGCTACACAACGATTGGAAGGAATTTGCAACGCATAACTCCATAGGATTATGGTATTTCTTAGTGTTTAGATATGAAGAGAATTATAATTGACACGATTGTCCGGGGTACATTAGTTGGAAGGAGGTGCCATATGAGCTCAAGTTAGCTGTTTGAGTGACACTACAGGTAATGTATTTATATTTATATGTCAATTTTGATTTCGATTTCAGTTACGATTTATATTTATATATATTTGAGGGGCGGATACTAATTTTACTTTATTTCAATTCAGGGGACAGGGAGTGGCCCTAAGGGTAGGCCACATATGCTCTATACTTATGTGGATATTCGGACGAGAAGGGAAGGATAAGGAGGTGTTCCCGAGCGTCACGGTACAAAATCTCTTTTCCATGCAAATAGTTTGTAGAGTTGAGATAAAATGATGGTGATGTTGTTTCTTTTTAAATAGTTTCTTATTTGAATATATATTTGCATTATCTTTAGTTTGTTCGGATATATGATGTTTTGAACAGGTACAACGTTGCTATAACAGGTACAAATATACTGCTGGGCAGTGGCAGTGGCCATACTGCCCAGCAGATTTTTTTAAATTCTGCCCAGAATTGTCACGGTCATTGACCGTGACACGTCCGTGACAATTTTTTTACAAAGGGTCACGGCTTTGTCACGGTTATAAACTGTGACAAACGTGTCACGGTCATTGACCTTGACACGACCGTGACATAAAACGTGAGTTTTGTGTCAAGGTCAATGACCGTGACACGACCGTGACAAAAAAAGTTGTCTCGCCTCGAAATGTCACGGTCATTGACCTTGACAAGGTGGATTTATCAAGGTCAATGACCTTGATAAATGGGCAAATTTGGTGTAGTGCAATGAGCCCCTAAACAAGAAGCAGAATGCTCAAGGACTCCTCCCCCTAGGGGAGTTAGGCTTGCCCCTGGGATATCTCCTTTCATAAGGAGAAGAATCTAGTAACCGAAGTTGATTCATCCCATAAAGACCAAGAAGGGGATTTCTTAGTCGCTCAGTCAATGATGTTTTCATCTGACATGCTTAACTTGAGAGGCTGTACAAGGAAAGTAAGTGGCACGGCATTATGGTAAGCCATGTACTTTATCATTTCATTAAGTTGTGACCATATTTTATTTCTAACTTTTTTCCCTTTTCAGTGAAAAGAATTGTAGGTCGCCCAAAAGTTTACTAGACGAGCATATGTTTACCAAAAAATCACCGATTCAATGACGAAAGTCAACGTTACTCTGAAGGGCCAGATCGCCACTCAATGCTAGGAGAGGTACGACCTCAACAATAAGGTAAAAGCTGAGGTGGATGCCAAAATGAAGGCAATAGAGGAAGCTGAGTGAACTCAAAATGAGTTCAGCGGGTTGAATACCGAATTGTCCAAGCTCATGGGGATGATCTAGAGAAGTCTGTAATAAAGGGTATGAGTCAGTCGTCCAAGAGGTCACTGCTCAATTGGACTATTGTGTGTCCATTTTCTTTAATAAGGGTTGGGTGGCTGGCTTGTATTAGAGGAACGTTAGCAAGGCGACCATACTAACTTTGAACATCTGAAGCACCCTATATCTTAGACTCAATTGAGTCTACATTATATAGGCGCTTGTCTAGTTTGGAAATAGAGACAAAATTGAGTCATATCCTAGTCTACCAAAGAGCCTCAGACTCTACATTAGAATTCCTCTAAAAGTTCCCAAAGGTAGAACACCAACACCTCACCTAGGATTGCATTTATGTGTTGAATTCTTCATAATATGGGTGTGTGTGAGTTAAATCCCAACAAATGATTTTCTATAATTTTTGGGATATTTGAAATAATTTTTAGGAATTTTTAAAATATTTTTTAGACATTTAAAATTAGATTTTATAATGTTGTGGGCTGTTTTGTAATTTCCATAAGTTCCTGAAACTTTGCTTGGGTAGAATTCAAAAGCTATAGATAATATTATGGGGGGAAATTGAATTCTTTCAACTTCAAAAATACGCATTTTTAGTCCATCGTAGCCTTACACATGTTGGTGGAGAGATTTTAGACTTTAAGAGTCGACGTAAAGCTAAAAGGAGTGGAGTTAAAAAGCTGAGAGAACATCTACAACATCAGGGCCTTGGGAGAAGTCAGAATAATCCAGAAGAGCTGGTATAATAGCTGAACTTAGATTAGGTCTGATTGTGTGTTTAGATTGTTAAATAGTTTGCAATATGTTACTCTATATTAGTGAATTTTTTATTTTGAGGTGTAAAGACCTCCGTGAAAATACTCACCTGAAAATCCTTCTATGAGTTGAGTTAGTTCGAAATTTGAGAAGATCCATCCTCTCTAGTTCTTAATCTCTTGTTCAACTAAGTAGCGTAATCCAGATCTCATTTTCTTTCATAAAAGTTGATATTTGAGACTCTGTTATACATATCACGTAGATATTACTGAGTTTGATTTCTTCTTTCGAGAAATATTTATTTTATTGGTTGTTTTTAAAACGTTTATGTTGCTTTCAAAACCTAAACCAACAAAATCATTTCTGATTTCAGTTTCTGAGAATATCCAGACTTGGATCTAGTTGAGATATTGATTGGGGATTTACTCTTTCATATATTTCACATTTTGTGAAATAACTGTACATTTTCGAATAAAGAAAGTGTTTAGGATCTTGGTTGTTTTATATATAAAGACTCCCTCTTGATCTATGGATAAAATTAAAGATCAAAAGTCTGAGAGTTTCGATCAAACTGATTTTGGAAATTTCTTTTGCATATTAGAAATATATTTGTAATTTGATAATCATTATGTTTATCATAAGTGTGTGTGAGTTGCATGCATGTGTTAGGCACATCACATCACAACACATTCACACTATAACACTAAAACATGTTGGTACAGAGATTTTGGACTTTAAGAGTCGACGTAAAGCTAAAAGGAGTGGAGTTGCAAAGCTGAGAGAACATCTACAATATCAGAGCCTTGGGAGAAGTCATAATAATCTAGAAGAGCTGGTATAATTTCTGAATTTAAATTAGGTCTGATTATGTGTTTAGATTGTTAAAGAGTTTGTAATTTGTTACTCTATTTTAGTGGATTTTTTATTTTGAGGCATAGAGACCTCCGTGCATGTTTTCCCAATTGGGTGGGGTTTTACCACGTTAAAATCTTGTGCACTTGTGTACTTAATCTTCCTCTCATCACCTTCTATTGGCGTGCTGATTTAAAACTATTTTAGTTTTGGTTTTCAAAACTTGGATACATAATATCTGAAATATCTCATTCATAAATCTTTTTATACACATCTTGTGTTAGCTTTTTGTTTTAAGAAAAGAGTTTCTTTAAAAAAAACTATTCAGAGCCATTTAGACTGTTTAATCTTAAATTAAACAACTTAAGTGGTTCCTTTTCAATTGGTATCAGAGCTTTGGTTTTAAAAATTCTTTTAGATCTTGAGTTTCTAAAAAAATTTCTCAAAACAAACTATGGATGAGAAATTTGAGAGATTAGGTGACCTTTACAGGCCCCCTCTCTTTGATTGAACCAACTTCCCTTACTGGAAAGTGAGGATGGTTGCTTTCATCCAAGGGACATTGGGAGATGATGTCTGGGATGCTATTAAAAATGGTTATACTTTTCCTACTAAACCAGTCACTGAAGGATGTACTGTGAGGATTAGGAAGTTACTAAGTGAATTCACTAAAGAAGAGAAACAAACTTCCCTTAACAGTAACAGAGGAAAAAATGTTATATTCATGTCTATCAATGAACAGTAATTCTAGAGGATATCGTTTTGTACTACCTCTAAGGAAGCATGGAATACCCTAGTGACTACAGATGAAAAAGACACACGTGCTAAAGCTGCTAAAATGCAAATGTCAATCCAGTAGTATAACACGTTAGCCATGACTGAGATTGAGTCATTTAATGACTTCTACATGAGGTTGATAGACATAGTGACTAAGTTGCATGCTAATGGGATTACCTATGATAGTAAAGAAATTTTCTCTAAAATTCTAAGGTCACTTCCACAAAAATTTGACAATAAGCGCTGCGCAATTGAGGAGATGGACGATCAAATCCTTACCCCTGAACTCCTCAGTAGCAAGATAAGAACTGTGGAAATGGAACTAGAGTTTAAGAAGCAATTAATACAGACCCATAAGAAACAGTCTCCCTCCAATCTTGTATTTACCTCTAAGTTGACTAAACTTGAATGTCATTTACCTGAGATTGACTTATATTCTGATGAGGACTGTAATTTAGGGAGATTGGATAACCAAATTGCCTTAATGTCTAAACATTTCAAGAAAAATTTGAAATTCAAAAATAAAATTGCAAATAGACAAGGCAAACCTACCTATTCAAACAACTACAATAATAGGCCTCATGAGAAAAGACTTGATAACAAACCAATAAGAACACTGAATGCTACAGATGTGGCAAGTTAGGACACTTAGCCAGTGACCGTAGAGTTAATTTGAATAAGAACAAGAATACTAGGGCTAACTTGTGCAAGACTTAGGATGACTCAAGTGAATTAAAAACTGATGAACCATAGTCATCTAATACTTATGATCCTTGTATGTCCTTCTTCACTAAAATCATATACACTAATGATAAAGAACCTGATCATGCTATGTTGAATGATGATATGCCTAATGATTTGTCTGCTTTGTTACTTGAGAATGCTGATAATGTTTCAAACGCGGTGTGTCTGAGTTAAAAAGAACGATCTATTGTTGATGCCAATGAGTGTATAGTCCTAAAAATGAATCGCAAGGGGACACTGCACACTGCACACTTAGTGACTCCAACAATGAGTACCTCCCTGACATTCACACACGCTATATAAAACTCTCAAGAAAAGTAGTAGACTTGAAAATATTATCAAAGATCTTACACAGAAGATAATAACCCTAAGTCATATGATCAAACAGAATGCTGAAGAGTACACTTCTCAATGTCTAATTTATAAGAATGAAACCAAAAAATTTGAACAAAAACTGAAAGATTTGTCTGACTCAAATGAAATTATGGAAAACAAATACAAAGCGACGTTGTTAGAATTGGAACAAACAAAAGAAAAGACATCAACAGTCTTCAAAAAGTTTGATAAATTTGAAAATAACTCCAAATGTTTTGAAGACTGTGTTGCCGAAAGTAAGACCAATTCTGATGACAAAACTGGAATAGGATTTTTCCCCAATAATTCCAAACAAACAAAAACTTTTGAACCTATCAAGTTTGTGAATGGTTGCAAAAGACCTGATGAAACTTGTCCTGACTTTCAAATCTTGAAAAATGATTTTGACTTGAAATAATAAAAGTTAGACATTGGTGAATCAAGTAACTCTAAGCATAATGTTAAACATCAGGCTAAATACGCCTGCCCCCTTATTTGACAAGTTGATTCATCATTTCATCATGTGCCACCTAGGAATAAGACAAGAGCTCAAAACTTAGACAAACCTTTGATTAACAATTTTCCTGAGGTTAGAAGTTCTATAAGCCATCTTTACGGCACCTATTGTGATGTTTATGGACATTCACTTGATGGTTGATATTCCAAATGTCTATACAATCCAGTCTATCACTCTCCTGTTTACCATAACTTCAATTATTTTAGGAGAAGATAAAATAATTATGTCCTTCTTAGACATCCAGACAAGAATTCTAACTATCGAAATAGAAAGAGAAGAACTAATACTAATAGACCATCAATAAGAAGGAATCCTAGATTCTTTTCTCAACCAAATGCTCAAACTATTTATAATCCCCATGAACCTGCACAAAAATCTTTTATAAAAAAAGACAGAAGCTCGCAAGTTTTATCAGATACGAGTTAATAAGCGCAAATTGAAAACTAGAGCAATTTGTGTTAGAAAAGATGATATATTACCCGGGATGAAATATAACATTGTGGTCAGTTCTTTTAAAGCTGAACATACAACATCTGGATGGTATTTGGACTCTAGATGTTCCAAACATATGACTGGGGATGATACCAAACTTTTAAACAAAACCAACTTTTCTGAAGGAAAAGTCTTATTTGGAGAAGGTGTATCAGCCCAGATCATTGGTAAAGGAACACTCCATAAAGAAAGAATACCTATTCTTGAGGATGTTCTCTTGGTAAAAGGTCTTAAAGGCAATTTACTAAGTATATCACAGCTTTGTGACTCCAACCATACTGTCACCTTTTCAAAGAACAATTGTAAAATTTTAAATGAAAAAGGTGATCGCATTATTACAGGACTCCGTACTCCAGATAATAGTTATACAGTTAATCTAAGTACAGAGGATTGTAACATTACTAGAATGGATGACAATGAGATATGGCATAATAGGTTGGGTCGCATTAATTATAACAGCTTAGTAACCTGTGCTCCCAAGAGATAGTTAGAGGTCATCCTAAGATCAAACCAATTTTAAACATCATATGTGGCCCCTGTCAAGAAGGAAAAATTGTTAAGGCTCACCACAAGAAAGTTAAAGAAGTTATATCCACTAAACCTCTAGAACTCATCTATATGGACCTAATGGTTCCCTCTCGTACTGTTAGTCTTTGTGGCAACAGTTATATCCAAGTTATGGTTGATGAATTCACTAGATTTACCTGGGTCGCCTTTTTAAAACACAAATCAAAAACTTTCTGTAAGCTTTTGAAAATCTTAGTTCGTATAGAAAATGAAAAGGATTCCCAAGTAGATAGAATTCGTAGTGATAAAGGAGGTGAATTCATAGATTCAGGTGTCATCGAATACTATGACTATAATGGTTACAAACATGAATTTAGTTCCCCTAAGACACCTACTAAGCATAAAAATTACACTCTTCAAGAAATGGCCCGTGTGATGATTCATGCGAAGAACCTACCTAAATATTTATGGGTAGAATCCCTTCGTACAGCCTGTCATATAATCAATCGAGTTTACCAAAAGAAAAATACCAAACAAACACCCTATGAACTTTTGTATGGGAAGAAACCTAACCTAAAATACATTAGAACCTTTGGTAGAACTTATTATGTCTGCAATGATTGTGAACATCTCTCTAAATTTGTAACCAAAGGAGATAAAGCTATTTTCTTAGGATATTCTCTAAATAGTAGAGCCTACCGAGTCTACACTCTTCATACCAAAACCTTGATGGAATCCATTAATGTGGTTGTAAGTTACAATAATGTATAAAGTAAGATCAATGGACCAACTATAGTGGATTAATCCAAAAACATTTTAACTTATGATTCTCTAGAGTTAGATGAGTCCTTACCAACTAAAACCCCAAAGTTCCTAACTGGATTTCCAAAGATCATCCTTTTGATAGTGTAGTTGGTAATCCTACTGAGCCAGTTCGTACAAGATCCCAACTATGTACTCTTGCTCATTATGCAAGTTTTGTTTCCCTTATAAAACCAAAGAATGTTAATGAAGCACTAAATGTCCCATTGTGGATAAGTGTTATGCAGGTGTAACTTCTTCAATTTTTCATTCATGATGTATGGCATCTTGTACTCCGACCTGAAAATAAAAGGGTTATCGGCACATGTTGGATTTTCAAACATAAAATAGATGAATCTGGAATGATTATTCAGAATAAAGCTAGATTAGTTGCCCAGGGCTACTCTCAGATTGAAGGAATAGATATCGGGGAAACTTTTGCACTGTCACTTGCCTTGAATCTGTTCGCTTATAAATTTAGGACTTTGGTACACTAATGACACTTCTAGTACTATAGTAGGATACACTAATGCTGATTGGGTTGGGTGTTCCGATGACCGTAAGAGTACTTCAGGATAATATTACTACATTGGTAACAATTTGGTAGGATGGAGTAGTAAGAAACAAAATTGCACTTCCTTGTTTACTTTCGAATCCAAATATATTATCGCATGAAGTTGTTGTGCTCAATTACTTTGGGTAAAACAAATTCTCAAAGATTACGGTATTACTGAAGATAAGTTACATCTCTATTGTGACAATCAAAGTGCGATTAATACTTCTAAAAATCCAATTCAGCACTCTCGTACAAAACATATTAAAATAAGATATCATTTCATACGCGAATTAGTTGAATCTAAGGAGCTAGAAATTAATTACATGTCTACTAAATTGCAATTAGCTGACTTATTTACTAAACCATTGGATTATCTTCGATTTGAATCTTTGTGCAAATCTATTGGTATGGTTATGGCAGAACAATTTTTTATTGTTTCATATCTATTTTCTTTGCTCTTTGTCCATTTGAGACAAAATGGGGGAGAAATTTGAGTCTACTTGGACATTCTTGTTGTATTCTCAACTAAAAAGCTGATTTTAGTTATCTCATTTTCAGGAATCGGTACCTTCATTTACATCAGAATTTTGATAGGGTATTGGTTTGTATCTAGTTGAGTTATGTAATTTTCCTTTTTTAGGATATTGGGTAGATAGAATTTTTGTACAATAAATATAATTTTCTAATTTTTTTTCTGTCCCTACAAGTCCTCGATGACTCAAAGGAGATTTTGTCTCGTATTTTTAAAGGGGGAGATTAAAGCATCCTATAAGTTTGACTCACTTGAGTCTACATTATATAGGCGCTTGTCTAGTTTGGAAATAGTGACAAAATTGAGTCATATCCTAGTCTACCAAAGAGCCTCGAACTCTACATTTGAATTCCTCTAAAAGTTCCTAATGATATAACACCAACACCTCACCTAGGATTTCATTTATGTGTTGCATTCTTCATAGTATGGGTGTGTGTGAGTTAAATCCCATCAAAATGATTTTCTATAATTTTTAGGATATTTTAAATAATTTTTAGGAATTTTTAAAATAATTTTTAGCCTTTTAAAATTGGATTTTATAATCTTGTTGATTGTTTTATAATTTCCATAAGTTCCTAAAACTTTGTTTGGGTAGCATCCAAAAGCGCTAGATAATATTGTGGGGGGAAATTGAATTCTTTTAACTTCAAAAGCAATTGTTTTTTAGTCCATCGTAGCCTTAAGCGTGTTGGTTTTATATCGGCTAGATCTGTGCTTTCTCTACCTCACATAATTGACACTTTATTTGAACCGTTGGATCAATCTTATCAATGGTCTTCATGTCTTATAACTTGATCCATGTGTTAACCCTTTGTACCAATCAGTGCGTTTTTAAAAGCGGTGCATTGTCAGCTGTTAGATTTACTTAGATCCTTTACATTCAATCCTGATCGTTGATTTGATTCGATATTCCAGAGCCTTCCATGCTCTAGTATAAATAAGATCCATATGTGCTACGTTTACAATATTTTGATCATTTCACCTCTGAGATAAAAAAAGATAAGAGAGAGAGAGAGAGAGAGAGAGAGAGAGAGAGAGAGAGAGAAAATAAAACCCTAACCCAACTATGGCCAAATTCTCACCTGAAAATCCTTCTGTGAGTTGAGTTAGTTCGAGATTTGAGAAGATCCATCCTCTTTAGTTCTTAAACTCTTGTCTAACTAAATCACGTAATCCAGATCTCATTTTCTTTCATAGAAAGTTGAGATTTGATACTATGTGATACATATCACGTAGATATTACTGAGTTTGATTTCTTCTTTCGAGAAATCTTTATTTTGTTGGTTATTTTTTTAACGATTATGTTTCTTTCAAAACCTAAACCAACAAAATCATTTCTGATTTCAGTTTCTGAGAATATCCAGACTTGGATCTAGTTGAGATCTTGATTGGGGATTTACGCTTTCATATATTTCACATTTTATGAAATAACTGTACATTTTCGAATAAAGAAAGTGTCTAGGATCTTGGCTCTTATTTATAGCAAGATACCCTCTTGATCTGCGGATAAAATTAAAGATCAAAATCTGAGATTCTCGATCAAACTGATTTTGGAAATTTCTTTTGCATATTAGAAATCTGTTTGTAATTTGATAATCATTATGTGTGTAATAAGTGTGTGTGAGTTGCATGCATGTGTTAGGTACATCACATCACAACACTTTCACACTACAACACTAAAACGTGTTGGTAGAGAGATTTTGGACTTTAAGAGTCGATGTAAAGCTAAAAGGAGTGGAGTTACAAAGATGAGAGAACATCTACAACATCAGAGCCTTGGGAGAAGTCAGAATAATCTAGAAGAGCTGGTATAATTTCTGAACTTAGATTAGGGGTGATTGTGTGTTTAGATTGTTAAGTAGTTTGTTATCTTTTACACTATTTTAGTGGATTTTTTATTTTAAGGTGTAGAGACCTCCGTGGATGTTTCCCCAATTGGGTGGGGTTTTACCACGTTAAAATCTTGTGCACTTGCGTACTTAATCTTCATCTCGTCACCTTCTATTGGCGTGCTGATTTAAAACTGTTTTAGTTTTGGTTTTCAAAATTTATATACATAATATCTGAAATATCTCATTCATAAATCTTTTTGTACACGTCTTGTGTTAGATGTTTGTTTTAAGAAAATATTTTCTTCAAAAAACTGTTCGAAGTCATTTAGACCCTCCTATTGATGATCCTCCTTGGTGAATCCTCTTTTTCAACATCCCCCTTGGTGAATCCTCTTGTCGACCCTCCTATTGATGATCCTCCAGTGCAGGTCTCCACCTACCCCCTTTGCTCCCACTTTTGTTCTTGGGTGACCACCTCTAATCCATCAGTTCAGGGTGATAGCGTCAGTAGTGAGCAATCTGGATTGCCTGTTATTATCGACCAGCACCTCCCCGACCCCTAGTTATTTTTCATTGTAATATACTTTTGACCCATAATGTTCGTTCTTGTAGGCCACTGGCCATTTTAATATATTAATGAAAACATATGTTTCGCCTTTCATTGATCCCTTTATTGTGAACTTGTTTAGTATTCACTACACGGCCTTATCATTTCGATCATGATATTGTAATTTAATCTTGTAAGACCACTCCTAGTCGTCTACTTTGTGTTATTTATTTTCCTAAGATTCCTTTTTTCTTAGATGAAAAATAAATAGTTCATTTATGATTTTAACATGGTCGACCTTTGTCACTTGGATTTAATCCCTGGGTGACTGCTCAATTTTATACTTATTTGAGGTCGATCATGAGTAAATGAAATGCTTAATTCATCCAATTTATACTAAATGGAATTTTTTCTCTTATAGACCAATCTACTTAAGATCGTACCACTTCTCAAGTGGATTTTTGCCTTTTTAAGTTGATCTACTTCAGATCGTACCATTTTTCAAGTGGATTTTTAGTGCTAAACATAGGAGACTAACTCACGTTTGAGTTGCACCACATAGTTTTTACGTGGGATTTTTCCTCTTTTAGGCAAATCTATTTTAGATCATACCACTCTTGAAGTGGCTTTCGGCCAATCTACTTCAGATCGTAATAATTTTCAAGTGGGTTTTTTATACCAAATGTAGGCTACCAACTTACGTCTAAATTGTACCACGTAGTTCTTATGTGGATTTTTGCCTCTTCTAGGCCGATCTACTTTAGGTCATACCACCCTTCAAGTAGGTTTGGACTGATCCACTTCAGATCGTACCACTTTTCACGTTGGTTTTTTATGCCAAATATAAGAGACCAACTCACGTCTAAGTTATACCACACAGTTCTTATGTGGATTTTTTACCTCTTTTAGGCCGATATACTTTAGAGCGTACCACTTCTCAAGTGGGTTTAAGCAATTCTACTTCAGATCATACCACTTTTCAAGTTGTTTTTTTATGCCAAACGTAGGAGACCAACTCAAGTTTGAGTCGTACCATGTAGTTCTTATGTGAGTTTTTGCCTTTACTAAGCGACCGACCTTTTTTATTAGTCGTACCACTGCTTTAGTGGGTTTAAAGACTTTGAATAATTTAGACAGAGATTTTGAACAATTTAGATAGATAATTATCAATCGTTTTATTATGCATAAAGAAAGAAAAATGACATTTAACTCCCTATCTAATGATAAAACTTTCTAAGGTTCATGGCATTCCATAACCTTGGAACTACTTTCCCATTTAACTCTTTTAAATGGTTTGATCCCCCCACTCCCTTTTGAGGTTATTCGGTAAGGTCCTTGCCAGTTTGGTGCAAGTTTCCTATCTGATGAATCTTTGGAGCAGGCAACATCTTTCTGAGAAATAAGTCACTGACTGTAATTCTCTTATATTAACCTTCTTATCATGTTTCTTTGACATTTATTCCAAGTAGGCTGCTAAATGTATTAGATCTTGATCCCTTCTTTCCTTAGCCAGATCCAAATCATGATCTTTATTATGTCCATTTTTAAATATCTCTTATCTAAGTGTTGGAATTCGGATCTCTAAAGAGATGACAGCTTCCATATCGTAGGCAAAGGAGTATGAAGTCTCTCATTTTGGCTTCTTAGGGGTCGTCTTATATACCCAAATAACATAGAGAAGCTCGTTCACCCATAACTTTTTGGCATTCTCCAATCGGCGCTTGATTCCTTATAATAGGGTTTTATTGGTAATCTATGTCGATCCATTGCATTAGGGGAAAACCACTGATTCATAATGGATTCTGACTCCTTATTCTACACAGAAGTCACGGAAGGAGTCGTTATCGAACTATATTTCATTATCTGTAACCAACCCTATTGGTATTCTAAATCTTATGATGAGATTCCTCCAAACGAATCTTATGGGGTGAGTGGTTCGACCTCAACCCACTTTATGAAGTAGTCGGTTACCATTATCAGATATTTGCAATTCCCTAGAATAATAAGCAGTATGCCTACTATATCCATGCCCCATTGGGTGAAAGTTAGTGGGCTGGTGAGGAGGTTCAGATATCCCACGGGCTTCTTGTGTAATGGTGAAAATAATCGACACTTGGGGTCATATTTGGACGAACCTCACAGCATCCTTCTCCATGAACGACCACCAATATTCTAGAAAGATTGACCTGTAGGAGAGTGATCTTCTACCCATGTGTGCTCCTCAGCTGCCTTCATGCATTTTGCTAAAAAATCTTTCCACTTGATCTGGGTGAATGCACTTCAGTAGAGAGTCGATGAATTGTCATTGATATAGTTTTCCATTGGAGTTAAGGCAAAACCTGGACAATCTGATCTTTAGCTTATGTGCTTCTTTCCCCTCTAGGGGTAGCTCGTCAATCTTCAAGTAAGATATTATGGGATCCATCCAAAACGGAGCTAAATTCACTTTGAGGACTCTGAGATCCTTTTTTAACTCCTCAACACTTTATCGGTCTATATATTTGACTTCGATCATCCTATTTAGGTAGGTAGCTATAGCAAAAATCAAAGTGGTAAGGGTATCCGTATGGCTATTGTCATTCTTTGGAAGCTACTCCACTGAGAAAGACTTAAACTATTGAAAAATACCTATTGCCTTGTTCATGTAAGCTATTATTCTAGGGTCCCTTACTCCATATTCTCCGTTGAGTTGGTTAAAATTAGCCCTGAGTCATAATACATAATAATGTGGTGAGAACCCAAGTTGATCGCCTTATGGAGACTGTGCACCATAGCCTCATACTCTGCCTCGTTATTTGAGACTTTGAATCCCAATTTGATGGATTTCTCAAAATGATCTCCTTATAATATCATAAAAACTATCCCAACTCATGAGACCTTCTCATTTGATGCGCCATCCACAAAGATATTCTAAGACCGTTCATCCTCGCCTCTTTATGATGTTGAAAATTCCGCCACAAAGTGTGTCAAGACTTAACCCTTGATCGTTGTCATAGGTTCATATTTAATGTCAAACGTAGTGAGTTCTATGGACCACTTGGAAATATGTTTGAGATATCAGCCTTCTTGAATGCATCTTTTAGAGGGTACGTTATGGGGACGATCATAGTAGGAGCATTAAAGTTGTGTCTCAACTCCCTTATAGCGGTCACAAATGCCAGGACCAACTTCTTAATAGGCATATATATGGTTTCTTCCTTAAGATGGGTATGTCTTACATAGTAGACCAACCTTTTCTCTCCATTATGTAAACAAACTAGTGCATATTTGGCCGCGTGCCTCGAGATGGCCAAGTACATGTATAAATATTCCCCATATTTGGGTGTTGACAATGAGGTAGGAGATACCAAGTACTGCCAAGTTCCTTCTAGAGCTTGACCGTACTCCTCTGTCCAGATGGTGGGGCTTGTTTTCTTCAATGCTTAGAAGAACGATCGACACTTATTCAAAAATCTTAAAATGAAGCGATTTAGGATGGCCAGCATTCAAGTGATGACTTAGATGTCCCTGATAGTGGACGGCCTTCTGATGTATGGCATAGCTTTAGTCTTATCTAGATTTTCATCTATAGCTCTCTAGGTCACCAAATACCTAAGGAATTTACCAGATCTGACTCTAAAAATGCATTTAGAGGATGTGATCTTCATTTTTTATTCCTTGAGAATCTCGATAGTTTTTGTGAGGTCTGTAATGTGATCAGTCGCCTGCTTGCTTTTGATGAACATATTATCAATGTATACTTCCATGGTAGAACTGATTACTTTTTAAACATCTTGGTCACGAGCCTCTAATAGGTCCCCCTTGTATTTTTAAACCAAGGGGAATTCCTTTATAATAGTAAAGTCCCAAGATTATGATGAATGAGGTATTTTCCTAATTTGGGTCGAACATGAGTATCTGGTGGTAGCCGTAGCATACATCCATGAAGCTCATGTGTTGATGTCTTGCCATGGAGTCTATGAGTTAGTTTATCCTTGGTAATGGGAAGATATCCTTTAGGCAGTACCTATTGAGGTCAGTGAAGTCCATACAAACTCTCCACTTGTCACTCTTTTTCTTAACAATAACGGAGCTAGAGATCCAATCTGGGAATTGGACTTCTTCGATGGAGTTGTCCTGAAGTAGGTTATCCACTTCTGTCTCTACAGGCTTCACTTTCTCTGGATCCGACAATCTGGGCTTCTTCTTGATCGGCTTGATGGTTAGAACTACATACAGTCGGTGATAAGTGATCTCTTGGTTTATTCCCAGAAGATCATAACACTGCCATTCGAATACATCTGCATTAGTTGTAAGGAAATGAGCGAGCTGATTTCCTTCATCCTTGGGTAGCTATGATCCAATGAGAAAAGTATTTTCTAGTTGTGAAGAATCTAGAGGAATAGAGATGAGTCCCTCCACATGCGTTCGAAAGGAGTCAATCAAGTTTCTTTTACTCCTGATCGAACACCATTTGGTTGCTACATGGATTGGTCGTCCTCTAAAGTATCATCATCCTAACTCTTCTTGGGTTGATTTTTCTTTGCTTTTATGCATGAGATAAAACAAATTTACGCTGCTGCATGATCTCCCCTAATCTTCACTACCCCTTGGTTGATCAAGAACTTAATCTTCTAGTAGAGGTAAAAGGGGAGACTTCCATCTCATGAAGCCATCCTCTATCCACTATAGTGTTATAGGGTGACTTTGACTAGATGACGTGGAACTCTACCTCTTTGGTGGTTGAGTAGACCTTGATCACCAGCTTGATCTTCCCCAAGGGAGTCTCCACATCTCTAGTAAAATTGATCAGTGGGCCTATGTTGGTGTTAAGGTCCTTGATAGCGAAACCGATCTTTTATAGCGTTGACAGGTACATCATCTCTGGCGATCTTCCTTGGTCCACCAACACTCTCCTTACGTCAAAGTTTGTAATTCGCATGGTGAGAATTTAGGCATCCTTGTAGGGCAAATTCACGTCAAAAAAATCATCATCAGTGAATACAATAGCATGATCACTGTCCACGTCTTTTTTTCCCTTTTTGAAAAAATGGTCTTGGATAAATTCACCTAGAAAGCATGTTGGATGTTGGATGTAATTCTCACCTTTTCACTGAGCTTCTTACTAGTGAGTTGGGCTGGATCGGTGAATCTGTAGATGGCAATGACCAATCCGACTAGTAGAAGATCCTACTTTCTTAATTGTATTGATCTTTGTCATAGATTTTGGCTTCGTAGTGCTAATATGCTCTTTGAGGTATCCTGTTTGGACGAGCTCCTAGAGATGTTTCTTGAAAATTTCGCAATTATCTATTAAGTTTCCATGATCCTAGTGATAGGTGCACCTGAGGTTTGCGTCCCTATAATCTGGATTGCTGGTTATTTTTGGGAGGACTCTTGAAGTAGGACTTATCTTCGATATGTTGAATAAGCTTGTAGATGGGTTCTTTAAAGACTGTTTCCAGTGCCTTGTAATTTTTTTCACTAGTCTGAGACCTGGGGAGACTCCTTGAGGCTTCATTCTTAGAGCCCTCCTTGGACGAAAAGGGTTTTTGATAGGCCAAGACCTCCGCTTTGATGAGTTCGTCTTATACCTTGGTGTACATCTCAACACGGGACACGATATCTTCCATTATAGAGGTCAGCTTCTTCGTTAGTGACTGATAAAGGTCGTCTGATCACTCTAAACCAAATATAAGCGAAGAGATAGTTAGCTTGTCATTGAAATTGTCAATTTTGTTATATAGCTCCTAGTACCTTTGAGCATATTTCCTAAGAGATTCTCCCTTTTTTTCTTAAGAGATATCAGATAATCAACTTCCTTGGTTACCTTACTGCTTGAGATAAATCGAGTCGTGAACTACTCAGCTAGGATTTTAAAAGAGAAAATTTATCTGAGGGGTAATTTTTTTAACCATTTTAGACTAATCTCTCCCAAGGTGTATGGGAGTACCCAACACATTAGGGCATCGTGATGGATCCAAATAGACATGGTCTTCCAATATGGCTTGATGATAGGCAGAGTCTGCCTTTTCGTCATATGTTGTCACCTTTGGCATGGAGAACTTCTTAGGTGGCTCAAAGGATTATATCTTCTCAATAAAGGAGAATGTGGAATCATGTCACAAAGCCTTTATAGAAAGATCCTTGGGAGTCCTGGATTGATTTGGATACATTCTCCCTTCCAACTCTTTCCGGATGAGTCTCCTCAGTTCGTCGCTCCTTATTATGTTCGGCTACACCTCTAGACGGACAGGTTCGCTACTTTGTGTTGACTCGGTGGGATAGAATTGATGGTGGTTACGGTTGATGGAATTTCTCCTAGGGGGATATTTGTTACGTTGTTGGTGGTGGTGTGTTGCACGAGGTCTTGTTGAACAAAAGGCTCTACTAAGTCGATTTGACATGTGACTTCTTAGAGAGTGAGGTCGTCTCCTGCGATGTTATTGTGTATGAAAATTGGTCATGTGATCTTCTGACTACTAAGTTAGTTGCCTACTCATATGGGAAATATCTTAATCATGGTCGTCCAATGTCGCCTCATTTATACTGGCTAAATGATAAATAACCCTTCCTTATGGTCGTTCAATCGGCAGCATGCGATATCGCCGACTAGGCCCTGATCTCCCGAACGATCGCCCTATAGACCTAGAATGTCATGGAAGAGAATGGAGACGAACAGGAGTGTGGTCACTCCTTACAATACGTATTTCAGACTGGACGCGGCTTCTCGTGTGAGTGGGGTGAGATTGATTTGCACTCATAATGAATTTTGGGAACTGTGACTTTAATCGTGGTGAGAACTTCAATTTTTCCCACATACGACACCAAATTGTAGGGGATATTGACCCACAATCAGAGCAGTAATTGGATATTATCCCCCAAATAATTATGAGTGCAGAAAGATAACAGGGGATACTATATGTACGTGGTTCGATAGTGAGATCTGCCTACGTCTACGAGGAAAAGGGGAGATCAATTTTTTAATCCGGATGAACAATGACAACGGGAGTGCTACGGATGCTAGCTGAGAGTCTAAGTTGCCACATACAAGTTACAATTCATCTTTTTCATTACGACTGAGGTCCCCCTTATTTATAAGCTTTAGGGTCCTATTCCTTAAGGTCTCTTCATGTTTATCTTAACTACGAGTCATAGAGTCCTGTTAGAACTGGTCTCTTAAACTGTTAGTATGATCTTTCAATATTTAATTTTATCTTCCTTCTGATTCATGGTCTCCTATTAACGTGGTCTTCTTAAACTATGATCTCCTGAGTCGTGGTCTCCCAGCATGCGCCATTCACATGACATGCCGCATGGAAAGTGTTCGGCCATTCTCCCTTCAATCCTTAAAACAATCTTCCTTTAAAAGAGAAGGTGTCCATACCTTTATCATACTCAGTATTTCAATCAAACCACCAAACTATTTTAATAAAAGTATTCCAAATAGAAACCCTAGATCTGTAGTGGAAGTAAAAAAAATCACCTGGTGAAAAACATCAACAATTTGATGATTTAGATTTTAAATCTGTTAGGGTTAGAATTATGTAAAGGCAAATGTTAGTGAATTTGATGAGCAAAAATAGTAAAAGAAGAAATAATTTTAATTGAAGATGGAAGAATACTTATGAGATAATGTTGGAGATTTGTAAGCTGTGAATTTTATCATTATGATAGTAAATATATATCATGGAGAAATCGACATAAGAAAAGGAAGAACAATTGTTATAGGAAAATATGTAAGAAAAAGAACCCACTCAATTATAGCGAAGGAACAATGATGTTGGGGAGTGAATAAGTAGTGGGTGTGGAGGGGAATGGGCATTTGGCTTCACAAAAATAAGTGAATAAGTACAATGCAGAGAGAGGTGATCAAATAAACAAATGTGTAAGTGAAAAGATGGGTAGGCAAATGGTAAAGTCTGTTCATTCGTCCTCAAAAAATTTAATGGAGAGACATTTGAAGACACTCGGCCATAGATGAATCAAAGTCTTTTAATGCAATTATAAGAGAATGAAATTTAATATGTACACGTGTCAACATGGAAATAGAAGCTATAACTTTAGTTATATACTAAATATTTCTTGTGTAGATTTACTATCATTTTAGCCTACATGTCGAGATCTGACAAGACACATAATGAGTTGAATACATTTTCTTTTTGTTCTTATTTTGATTCACGTTGTGTGACAATTGAATGCCAATTTGGTGGGTTCTACATTATTGGTATTGTTGAATTAAGGGTTTGGATTATGTGGTGGTGATTCTTACTTGGTTTTGGGTATAAAAATGAATAGTTCATCGAAATCAGAGAATGGTAACTTGTGTCACTTAGTACTTCTTTTATTGTCGAATTTCATGAAACTTTTATTAATAGACGAGCTTGCAACATTATTCTTCTTTGTATTAATAAGTTTAGATAATGAGATATGGATCTTTTGTGATTTTTAGTTGGTACTTTCACGTGTTTAATATTTTATTTATTTATTGAGGAAAAAGCATGAGTAGGGTGAATAAGAAGTCCAATTCAAGGAGAAACCCCTAGAGAGAGGTGGCTACTAATGGCAATTTATCTTTCCCCTAACCTTGTTTAACCTCTCATATTAGCTTTAAATCTTGCCCACCCCTAATTCCCCATTTAATGAATGTCCATGGGTTTTTTGTGACCCAGACATGGCTACCTTAACTTCATCAATTGTTGGTAAAGACAAAGCCAACTCGCCCAAGCATCAAGTTACCCCTTTCTTTTAAAGAATCCACCACTACCCCTGTTTTGTATGTTAGTCACTTAAAAAGCTTTACTATTGATGACCACCATTTATCTAAATCCATGTCTGAACTTTCCTTGCATGTAGTTTTTGGAAAGTGGAAACTACTCAAGATGAATGTCCAAAAACCCTAAAAGATAATGAAATCGGTGTTATTGGCAGAATAATTTATTCAAGAGGAGATAAGATGTGGAAACTTGAAGATTTAAAGTCTAAGCTCTTGGATTATTGGAAGTTCAAAAGCCATTAGAGACTCACCCCTCTTAGCGAAGGATACTTTGAGATTCAATTCCCTTTAATGGAGCAGCTCGAAAAAGTGTGGGCTAGAGGGACTTTGTCAGTAGCTCCAAGTATCTTCAAACACATTAAATGGTCTGCTAACTTTAAGCCATTTGATTTTAAATAATCCACTGCTTCTCTGTGAGTTAAGTTCCCTGAATTAAGCATTGCTTATTTGAGGCCATATATTCTCATGGAAATTGTTATATGTTTGGTAACCCCAATTAGAATTGACCAAGGCACTAATGAAAAAACATATAGACACTATGCTAGAGTGTTGGTTCATATGGACCTTATTGAGGATGACCCTACTCCATCCATATTGATTAAATAAATTATTTCAATTTTAAACAAGAAGTAACCTATGAAAAATTCCCCCCCCCCCCCCCCCCCCAATGTAGCCATTGTTGTGACGCCCATCCTACTCTAAAAACGGGTGATCAATCGTTTATTAAAACAAAATAGGGATCCAGTATGATTTCATTCTCAGCATCACTATCGTAACAAGTAATATAATTATAAAACAAATGAAACCATACATCTAAATGAAAAGACATAATAATTGATATGCATAAATAAATAACTTGAGCCAGATAAACCATCAGTCACTGCAAAAAACCATCCAACACAAATAACAACTAATAAATAATAAATATCTCTGACATAAATGAAACACTATCCAACTACGGGAAACACACCCAAGGAAATATTGGCAATAAAATAGAATCCTATCTAGATAGAAAGAAGCTGAGGCGATTAAATCAATATCATAGTGTTCATATCTACTGTTCGTCGTGGCATGAAAGATCTAACCCTACTATCCCTGTTGTTGATATACACCTGGGGTTTTGAAAAACAAGAAAATAGATTTGTTAGCGGGTCAAAGCCCGAAACAACATTTGAAAATATTTTACAAGTATTTAAATGATTTAAATAAAAACATGCAGTGTATTACTTTCACAATTAATTCACCGATCGCACTTACATGAGACCAAACCTCGCCTCTTATCTACAGTGTACACCTAACGCATTCATTTAATTATCTGAATTATACTACCCAGTCTAACTAGGACAATAACCTCTATCAAAGCCCATCCCGATAATATTTACCATTAGCTAAATATATGTTATCCTCACTAGGTATACTTTCATATAATAACATAGTTGCACACGTGATATAAATAAATATTCACACATTATAATAACATAGCTACATCGGTGATATAAATAAGTACACATCACATCTCATATACACATACATATATATCGCATCCGCACAGCCTGGACCTCACGGATGCATCCCTCGTGTGATATTGGGATCCAGGCATATCACGCATCACACTGAGCCACCGGGTCAGAATTTCACCACCGAACCCAAACGTAAACACAAACAAATGGAGGTCGTCATAAATATACGTCTGGGGGTCCAACCATACCACGTCACAACCCACCTGGTCTCGAAACCAACACTTATCCTTATAGATAGATATTGGTCATGCAACAATACTATGACCTGGGGAATCAATCCAACACCGACTGGTCAACGATAGGGTGCACTACCCACTATTCCCAGCCTTCCAACAATATCACTAACGAGTAGGTATGCTCAAAATAACCAAGTAGAAATAGCACACACATATATATACAAGAAATCCCACAATACGTATATATATAAAGTACTGACTATGAAAAAAATCCAACAGCATACTAGTCTACCGAATCTCGAAGTTCGAACCGACTTTCGATTATATAATTAAGTGTTCACTTACTTGAAATCCCAGTTTGTCTCACCTGAACCCATCTAATCGTTGTCCTAACACACGTACCAAACCATGAAAATATTCCCCAATAGTCCCACTCTACCCCGAAAGCCCACATGTCCATCTCCCAAACACTAACGGGTCAAAATAATGCATAACAAAAACTTGGGCAGGCTAGCAAACCGAACCGATTCGCTAGACCGAACCAATTCACTTCCCACAGTGAAACGATTCAGATGGTTGGGCTGTTAATCGTCTTCTTCCTCGGGTTTTCACCTCTAAACCCTCCAATAAAGGTCCCAAGCCTCCCAAAACCTAAAATTGATTTACCACATCATTATATAACTACCCCAGAATCATTCTAACATTAAATTAGACCCGAATCCATTATCTAAACACAAGGATTCCTAATCATGATTCAATTATAACAACTCAGAATTAATCAAACCTTGAAATTTATTGATTTCTAACTACCTATCAATATTCTCATGTTTATTCTCATAAACCCAAAATTATATTACGAATTTCCCATACATTCATCATCAATCATTGTCAATTAAAATAAGAGGTTGTACATAATTTAAATCTCTTCAATTGATTATCAAAGTTCATATTTTTTTAATCTCAGATTTGGTTCCTAATCAATTATGAATGTAATTAACTACAGAATTTACAATCTAAGGCTAGTAAATACATGCCTTTTGGATCTAAATCTGAAGTCTCGTTACATAGGGATGATTTCAATCCGAATATTGGATCTTCTTCTCCCTTCTCCAAGTTCTTTTCGCCCTTTTCCCTTTTCTCTTCTCTTAACCTATTCATTAATCATAATTATGCAGAGGCCAAAAGTGGGGCTATTATACACCTCTCTAAATCTTAAATACTCCCAAATCACACCATAATCCCCTTTTTTAAGTGTATCCCTAAGGATAAAAATACACCCATACCCTTATATGTCCCCTACTACGTCTTAAAATCCCCCAAAACTCGACTATAACCATAGGGTACCTATATTGGACTATTTCAACACATTCCGGCTCACCGGTGCACTCAAATAGGTCATTCGAGTCACCCAACTATAAATATACCATAATCTCTCATTAATCAGGCCCGACACGTGTGTAAAGTATGCGTCGCCCATGAATTTTTAAATCCGTCGATGTAACTCTCTATCAACATAATATAATAAACCGTCATTTTTAACTCATAAATGATATATAATAAATAACAACTCTATTTACTTATCACATGCGAGTAAATAATAATAATAATAACTATTAATCCTTAACTCGCTAATTAATATTTATTGAAACCAATTTAATTTTCCCAATTAAATTAATAATTAAATGCACACGTGGAAATTAAATATTCATAAAAGTACAGTGTATTACATTCTCCCCCTAATAATGGAATTTTGTCTTCGAAACTCAAACGTACCTGCAGCAAAGAGCTCTAGATACTTTTTTCGCACATCATCCCCGTGCTCCCACGTTGACTCGATGACATTGTGGTGCCCCCATTGTACACGCACTAACAGCACCACTTTTGGCCGAAGCTTCCGCACACTACGACCCAAAATGGCAACAGGTCTCTCCTTATAAGAAATATTCGGCTCAAATCTATCTCATCCAATGCTATATGTCTATATGCCACATCATCCCTGAGATTCCTCCTCAACAATGACACATGAAACACATCATGGATCCGCTAAAAATGCTCCAGTAAGGCGAGCCTACACGCAACCGACCCTACCCTATCAATAATGGAAAAAGGCCCCATATACCTAGGAGTCATCTTCCCCTTCTTCCCAAACCACATCACCCCTTAATGGGATATACTAATAGTAACACCTAATCCCCCACATCAAACTCCAAGAATCTTTGGTTCGCATCGACGTAACTATTCTACCGATCCTGAGCTCCCTAAATATGAGTTTTGATATACTCAATCTTTGTTAACATTCCTGAATCATATCTGGACCGAGAATCTTATTGTCCCCCACCTTTAACCAACACAAGGGCAAACGAAAAGGTCTCCTATATAGAGCCTCTAATGGTGTCGTATCAATAGTATACTGGTACGAGTTTTTATACGCAAACTCCACCAACGGTAGGTACTACTCCCAACTAACATTAAAATCCAAAATACACATCCTCATCATATCCTCCAACATATGATTCACCCTCTCCGTCTTCCCATCGGTGTGCGGGTGATATGACATGATCAAACGCAACTCCATCGCCATCACCTCCTGAAAACTCTGTTAGAAATTGGATACAAAGATCTTATCCTTATCTGAAGTAATATATAGAGGCACCCTGCGCAGTCTCATTATCTCTGCAATGAAAAGGTTGGGAATACTGCCATGTCATCTAACATACCCAAACTGGCAAGATATGAACTACCTTGGTCAATGGATCCTTAATAACCCAAATGGAATCGTGACCCCTATATGATGCCAGTAACCCCATGATGAAGTTTATAGGTATACTCTCCCATTTCCACACTAGAATCTTCAACGGCTACAAATACTCGACTGGTCTCTGATGATCAACCTTCACCATCTAAAAAGAGGTGCACTTGGAGACAAACTCTACTATGTCCTGCTTCATATTGGCCCACCAATACTGATGCCTTATATCCTTGTACATCTTATCCCCTTCAGGATACACCAAGAATCGCGACCCATGCGCCTCCTCCATAAATGTGCATCGTAGGTCCTCATTGTCTGGGATAATCAACTTCCCATTGAAGCATAAGACACCCTCAAAACTGAGTGAGTAGGACTCCGCTGTGTCTTCCAACAACTATTATATTCTTTCTTGACAAGAAGGATCCCCTGCCTGTGCCTTCACAACCCTCAAAATGATCTTGGGTGTGACGATCATCACTATTATATAAGCCCGAACTATCTCCTCCTCTTGATGAAGCTCAGCCCAATTTGCCTTCCACGTTGTTGCCAACTGCCCTTTTGACATATGGCTCAATGCATTTGCCACTACATTAGCCTTTCTTGAATGGTACTGAATGTCGAACTGATAATCCTTCATGAATTCAAGCCACCTACATTGCCTCATATGCAGCTTCCTTTGCATGAAAAAATACTGCAGTGACTTATCTTGTGGTTTGTGAACAACTGGAACTTCTCCCCTAATAAGTAATGCAGCCAAATACTCAAAGCAAAAATGGCTGCCGCTAACTCCAAATCGTGAGTGGGATATTTTTTTTCTCATGGGGCTTATTCTTATCAGATCCATAAGCTATAGCCCACTCCTCCTGATGTAGATCTCCCCCAAGCCCTTATAAGGATGCATCGGTAAAAAGAAAGTACTCCACTCCTCCCCCCCCCCAGCAATGGGAGCACTAGTGTTAAAGTCAACTTGTCCTTTAGCTCATCGAAAGATAACTAACAATGGTCATCCCAAACAAAAGATACTACCTTACGAGTTAAATTCGTCAAGGGACCCGCAATCTTCAAAAATCCTCTAATAAATCGGCATTAGTAACTTGCTAACTCCAAAAAACTATGAACCTCCATCAGTGTTGTGGGTTGGCCCGACTCCCTACCCCTGACACTGTACTCAGATCCATAAAAATCATATATTGGAGACTATGTGACCCAAGAACTGCATCTCTCGTAAATAGAATCCACACCTCTCGAACTTGGCATACAACGGGTGGTCCTGCAAAGTCTGAAGAACCATATGCAAATGCACTGTATGCTCACCCTCTGTTTGAGCATAAACCAAGATATAATCTATGAAGACAATGACAAAATGATCTAAGAAATCCCTAAACACTCTGCTCATGAGATCTATGAAAATTATTGGTGCATTAGTCAGCCCAACCGGCATAAACCTAAACTTGTAAGACTTGCACCTCATTAAAATACTATCTTAGGGACATCCTGCTCCCTGATACCTAATTAATGGTACTTGATCTCAAATCAATCTTGGATAAGTAAGTTGCTCCACTCATCTGATTGATCAAGTCTTTGATACGCGACAATAGATACTTATTTTGAATCGTGACCTTATTCAACTCCCGATAGTCGATATACAAACTCAACGACCAATTTTTATTCTTCACAAATAGTATTGGGACACCCCAAGGTGACGTACTCCAGTGGTTAAGTCCCTGCCCCAAAAGTTACTGAATCTGATCTCTCAAGTCCCGCATCTCTAAAAGAGCCATACAATACGGCTCATGCACTATTGGCCCAGTCCCCAATGAAAAGTCAATCACAAATTCAATCTCCTGACTCGGTGGTAACCCCGATATCTCCTTAAATACATTAGCAAAGTACCTAACCACAAGGATTGAATCTAGCGATACAACAATACCCTCAAAAGTCTCCTCCTTGATATAATATAAACGCGTGCTCAACCCTCACTCCAAACGAGGCATCGCCACAAGAAACATATTATGTCTTGGAGTAGTGAACATGATAGTCCTATTATAACAGTCCATCATCGCTCTGTACGTCGTTAACCAGTCCATACACATGATAACATCATACTCGTACATCTGTAAAATGAGAAAATTCGCTGCTAAGTATAACCTCCCAATGTCCAAACCCATTCCCTGCAGATGGGACGAATGAGAGTCTCGCTACCCAACGGTGAATCTACGGTCATAATGATATCTAACATCTTTTCCACTAAGCCCATCTCACGTGCGAATCTATTGCTACTCTCGTGTTATATAATACCCACCCTATGTGCCCATGGATAGGAAACATACCCTCAACAGCTGGCCGTGCTAGTGGCAAAACTGGTCCACAGACATTATACACACACTCGAACTGCAACTGCCCCTACGGAGGCGACAATGTTAGAACTGTTGGTGGGGTTGGAATCTATGATAGCTGGTGCCCTTGTTGGGCATCCTGTTACTGAACCCTAGCCCTATTCGATCATGCACGATGCATGTGGCCTTGTTCCCCACATACGAAACATATCCCCATAAAATCTACAGAGGCTTCCCCTGTCTCTAGCCCTGATGACCCTGATAACCACGGCTCTGATGGCCTCCAGTTTTGTTTCTCTAGCCCTGCTGGCCCTCAGAAGAATGCTACTGGCCTTGATGGCCCTACTCGTAAATATCATTACCCGAACTAAACCTCTTAGCCAAGCCCCCTGTTGGGAACCCCGCTCCTGTTGCCTACCATGTTACTGTGGTGCCCCGTTGGCACCGTTGCCCCCATTCTTGCTCTGTTGTCTCGACTCTTCTATTTTCTTCGCTCCTCTAAGATGGAAGCGATGTTCCTGGAAGTGTAGCAATGCGGCATTAATGACATTACTATAAGTCCTCAATATCAAGTTCCCCAATATA
Source organism: Sambucus nigra (assembly GCA_949130495.1). Taxonomy (NCBI): domain Eukaryota; kingdom Viridiplantae; phylum Streptophyta; class Magnoliopsida; order Dipsacales; family Adoxaceae; genus Sambucus; species Sambucus nigra. The sequence continues at coordinate 297,802,362 of OX422207.1, read as the reverse complement.
TGTTGACGGATTCTCTAAGTAAGCCCGTCCATAAACTTGAGAACCCTCTTATTATCAGTGTTCACCTCATCAGGCACAAAGTTTGGCAGGCAAGTAAACTCCTCCTCATACTCATACACTATTGGGACCTCCTATCTGAGATCTAAATATCTCCTCCTCATTTTTGTTTACACGACTAATGAAAAGAACTTGCAATCAGACTGCACATAGAACTCATGAGTCATCATAACATCTCTCTCCTCTGGCGTGGTAACTGACTCCCACCACTATAGAGCTGCCCCAAGTAGCTTGAATGTAGCTAGTACCTATTTTTGAGTGTCGTTGCACTCAACCATACGAAGATGCCTCTGGATGTCCTTCTTTTATTGGCTCGCTATTACTAAATACATACAACCCTAAAACTGCGATGAATGGCCGTTCTGAAAGGCCTCCCTGAATCGCTCCCACACGGACGGTAATGGGCGAGTCTCTGCTGGTGAGGTCACTGGCGGCTGTGGTAGTTCCTGGTACAAGTGTTGTGCCATGGTGGTCATGGTAGCATTAACCTATGCTACTATGGTTATGACCTCTACTATGGCCACAGTTCCCTAAGAAGCTTGTGGCTCCAGCTGAGGCTCCCACTCTATGTCCCTCCTCGCTGCACGAGTTGGTCTACCTCTCCTAGTGTTTGGCATTTAAAACCAAACACAAACTGTATGAGAATCCATTTAAATATATACAATAGTAGAAGAATGTAAATGCGCAATGTGAAACAACAGTCTTAAACACAGGGCTTTATATCAAAGAAACGCAATGCTGACAACGTAGTAAGTTAGCACATGCCATAAAGAATACTAGAACCTGATGCTATGATACCAACTGTGACACCCTGCCTATTCGAATATCGGGTGATCATTCCTTTATTAAAATAAAATAGGGATCCAATATGACTTCATTCTTATCATCCCTATCACAACAACTAATATAATATAAAAACGAATGAAATCGTACATCCAAATGAAAAGACAAAATAGCTGATATGCATAAATAAATAACGTAAGCCGAATAAATCATCGATCACTATAAATAACCATCCAACGTAAATGAAAACTCTTAAATAATAAATATCTCTTATACAAATGAAATCCTATCCAACTGCGGGCAACACGCCCAAAGGAAAAATATTGAAAATGAACTGAGTCCTATCTAGATATAAACAAGCTGAAGTGGCTAATAAATCTCGTAGCATCCATGACTACAGCTTGCAACGGTAAGAAAGATCTAACCCTGTTGTCCCTGCTACTGCTGCACACCTGGGGTTTGGGAAAATAATAAAATAGATTTTCCAATGGGTCAAGGCCCAAAAATATTTGAAAATATTTTGCAAGTATTTAAGTTCTTTAAATAAAAACTTGCAATGTATTTCTTCCATAATTAATTCACCAGCTGCACTCACATGAGACTTATCATCACCTCTAATTTATAGTGCACACCTAACGCATTCATTTTATTATCCTAATTATTATACCCTGTCTAACTAGGACAATAACCAATATCAAAGCCCATCCCCCTAATAATCACCATTAGCTAAGTGTATGTTACCTTCACTAGGTATACGTTCATATAATAACATAGCTACACACGTGTTATAATTAAATATTCACGCAATATAATAACATAGTTACACCCATGTTATAAATAAGTATACACATCACATGTCATATACATATACATTTATATCACTCGTTATATATGTATAATCGCATCCCTAGAGTCGGGACCTCACGAATGCATCCCTCGTGTGCTACCGGCTCCCTCCGTAACACACATCACACTCGGCTACCGGGTCGAAATCTCACTATCGAACCCAAACATAAACACAAACAAATGGAGGAGGTTAAAAACATATGTCCGGGGTTGCAACCATACCGCATTGCCCTCAGTCAGTCTAAAAAATCCTCGCACATTGATAGTGTCCATGAAACAGTATTAAGACCTCGGGAATCAATCCAACACCTGCTGATTAATTCCAAGGTTGACTGCCCATTTCACGAAACCTCCTAACGATAGCAGTACTAAGTAGGTATGTTCAAACAAAGACACATAAATCACACACACACACACACACACACATATATATATATATATATATATATATATATATATATATATATATATATATATATATATATACACTAGTGGTGACCCGTGCGATGTACGGTCAGTTGTAACTCATTTAAAAATAACTCACACATACGGGTTAGACATATACACAACAGATTAACAAAATGTAAGTCCAATTCTCTATCACCTCATATTCCTATACCCATTTGCGTTTTGAATTAAACCTAACTGAACTCTCTGTTTTCACCTTTCGTCATAAAAAACACCAATAAAAAATACACAACTGAAGTTTGGAACATTAAAATTCAAATATATTGAATATACATGCCCTAAGAAACATAATGAATACAAATGCATAGAAATATACAATAGAGAACTAATTTAATAAAAGAGACAAACCATAGTCGTTAACACTTGTACCCATACAAATTTAATTAAATATACAAACTACACGATCCAAACCCTAAAACCTGCATTTTTTATTTCGAATTCACAAATTCTCAAATTCTAAAGTTCAAAATTTTGGGCCAAACTTGATTGATTCTATTAAGTGTACCTAATCCTTTTGCAATTTCTAATAATAATATTGGGTGCTAAATTCGTTAGGTAAGTCTAGAAAACGTACCCATGCCTGAGCATTAGACAAAACAAATATAGAAGGCATACAACTTGGGCACCACTTCATCAGTTTAATGAAGCTTACGAAGAACGAATAGGGCCAATCGTCCAGGTTTTATGCATATCATCTACAAAATCAATAAGCAGACTGTAAAAACCTCTACCTCTTAGTGTTATTTTTCACGATTTTTTCAGTTGCCAAATAGAACATAACGTGTGCTTTACATCTTATGCAGTGATAGGTTCATGACCCTTACACAGGTAAAATAGCTTATAATAAGAAAACTTCTAAACTAAAGACACGAATACATAAGCTTTAACATTGCATGGGAGATTACTGTTGGGATCTCAACACAGTTTCAACAAATGAAGATCATGCATTTCTTTTGCCTTAGTCCCAAACCAACTTTTCTAGTCCAACTGTTGTATTTTTTTTAATTCATTTAAATATATAAGTCAACTTTTTTCAAAAATATTAAAATGTTAGAACCAACACATTAAATATGAAATTGATGGCAAAGTAAAGCGAGTGGAATTTTGATGAACATCTCCAAAACTAATGATTTGCTTCCAGAGATTTCATAGCAGTGATACAGTGTGATATTTTTAAGACGTGTTGCATATGGCATTGATAGGGCACGTGGTGCTATAAACCTAGTCAATTGATACTAAATAATGGTGTTTTTATTTTCGCCACTATTATTTGTAGCAAGTCATGCATTGTAATAAAAAAATGATATTTCTATTTGCATCCAATTTTTTTCTACATGCCCTTAAAAGGCTTTTCAAGTTTAATAAATATGGGCTATAGAAAGTCAACTAAAGTTTTAAAAAATAAAATTCCCTAAACAAACATGTTTGTGTGAGTAATGTAAATTAGCAATAATGATAGCAAACGATACCAGAATTTTGTAACTTTAATTCTAACATTGAAAAATGGATATGTTAATGCAATAATTTTGTAGAAAATTGACATAATAAAAGCATTACAACAATGAAAAAGAATAAAAAAAATATTTTAAAATGAAAAGAAATGTAAATCTTAATATCAAAGCGAACAATGAGATAAGTGACTACCTATTTACAATCAAGCACATTATATCTTTAAATTTGTATTAAAATTTTCTATTACCTCTCAAATCTCTCTCATTATTTTTTAAAAATTCTACATCTACAGTGAAGATCGTATATGTGAGATGTGAATATGAGATTTGGCCAGTTAATTATTTGCTTACACCATATGTTTGTTCAAATGCGTAACAAAGTTTTGACATTGTTATAACTAATTATTTCTTTAAAGTTCATATTGATTTTTATTTACTATCAGAGCTTAGCCATCTCTCGCTTGATTCATATGAACATCTCAACATGGTCATATTCTTCTTCCAATGTTCACTCATATAGTTTTAAAGCCGAAAGGTGAGATAGTTTCTAACATTTTAAAATTTTAAAATAATCGAAAAATAAAGAAATAATATTATGGATATTAAAAAAGTAATATTCTGAAATTACCAAAAAGATAATGTTATATTTCTTACTATTTTTTTAGTTTTGAATATTAAAAAAATTAATATTCTGAAATTAAAAATCTATTATTTAATAAAGGGAATTTCAATCAAAACGAAACAAACTTGATAAAGGTACTTAAGAAACAATATTATGTTATTTTACAAAACAGCTTAAGTTTGTGTTAATTTTTTGTTAGAATATTATGTATTATGTTTTTTTTTAAATAGATACAGTTTTTTATTATTTTTAACAGTTTTAACTTTTTTGTCAAGGAAATACAATTTTTACTGTTTTTTATAACATAATATAGTTTTTTAAATTTTTTTTGTTACATTATTAATTTTTTTAAGCTGTCTAAAAACAATTAGTTACAAAAATGTACCGTGGAAAAAAAATTATTATTGCACCCTAATATTTAATAAGACTATTTTAAACATTAAAAATGGTAATAAAATAACATTTAAAAGCATTGCAATTTACGTAATATTTTATTAGTGTTTTACATAACTTTTATTTTATTTCTATTTTATATAGCTGTTACAATTTATGTAACTGTTATTTTTGTTAATGTACACTTTTCAACAAACTCTTTAACATAACTGTGACAATTTACTATTTTATAAAAAATTTAAAATGTTATAAAGTATCTCAAGATTAAAAATAACATTGACAATAATTTATTTTCTAAAAAAAAATAAAAACAAAATAGTATGTTTTTCTTAATATTCAAAATATGAAATTCTTGTAATATATAGAATTTATAAAAAAAAGTACAAAATAGTACATTATTTTTCCAAAATTTTACGGTTATTTTAAATTTTCTAAATGTTATAAAGTATCTCAAATTAAAAATAACGTTTTAAATAATTTACTTTGTATCAAAAGTAGTAAAAATAGAATAATATTTTTTATTGATTCAGGATATTGATTTTTTTAATATTCAAGACGTTAACTTTTTCTATATTCAATATTAAAAATACTCTAATATATATATATATATATATATATATATATATATATATAGTGTGTGTGTGTGTGTGTGTGTGTGTGTGTGTATGTGTGTGTGTGTGTGTGTGTGAGAGAGAGAGAGATAAAGAGATTGACGTCTAATTCAAATTTTAACACATTGTGTTAATTTCGACACCCATCCATTAATATTGAAACCTTTGGCACCCAAACAAAAATAATCAATAATAAACGTATTTTAAAATACAAATAACCCATATTTTCTTTGTAAATGGTACTTACAACTATTACCAAGCACAACCGATAAACAATATTGAGTCCGTACACAAAATTGAGGATGCATCAAAGTAAAAAAATTTGTGACAATAATAATAAATTTTTAAATTCACTTATGAAAAAAAAGAGAAAATAAAACTTCAAACATTTTAAGAGTGAGAACGCAATATATTAACATCACATAAAATTAAAAGATTAAAACTACAATAATTAAAAAAAATAAAAAAACTCAAACAGAGATCTGAAAATGAACTTCATATCATATCCCCGCGTTTTATTATGGGTTGATAGTATTCCCAAATAATTCATATACTCACATCTCTTTCAAACATATATAAACCACGATACAAACTAAAAAAATAACTTCTCAATAGACTCATAATAAGAATAAAATAAGAAAAAGAGAATCAACTACCTCGGAATTAGTTTGTGTTATCTTGCAGTCGGTTGTGTAGGCTAACTGTGAATCTGTTCAAATATAAACATTCAACAAAAAAAAAATCAAATCATACCTACAAACATAACAACTCACTACTATAAAACTCCATGAAAAAATAATTTGTAACAAAGTTTATATTAATGACATAAACCTGAAAATATTACAAATTAATTGGGTCAGTTAAATCCTCACGGAAGAGTTATGATAGAGATTAGTATAATTCGACCTGCACAAAAAATAAAAAAATCCACTAAATATATGGAAAATGGAGAAGTAAGAAAATAGGGAGAGGAGTATATACCTTTAATATGCAAAAATAAATAATTAGATATCATATATACATATAAACAATATATTGAAATAAAATTCGTGAGAAGAAAGAGATCATATAATAGATGTTGATATTCGTGAGAAGAGAAACGCTATATATGGTTTTAATAATACCACATATTTCTTCCTCCTTAGATATAATGCACCACTGAAAACATACAGTTGCAATATTTCATCAATACATACACAGAGATGGCCATATCTAACTGTTCTTTTGTTAACGAATACACATCTCTTCCTCCCTACTTTTATATGTAAACACATCTTAACCTTTGATTACTAATCAATATGACAGTACTTGTTTATGAAAAGAGAAAACAAAAAAAAGTAGCAAACATAAAGTTCAAAGGGAACAAACCTTGAGTTTTCACCATTGAGTTCATTAGTGGCGGAGGTTTGGGAGAGTCAAGTGGTTACGGGAGATAAAACTAAGAAACCGAAGGTGGAGAAAGAGGGAGGATACGTGGGTGTATAATGGGAGAAAGTTTTTAAAGTTGAAAGTTTAGAAGCGATTGAGGGGTGGGTGAGTAGGGCTACTGTTTGCAGGAATGGTGGCAGAAAAAAGGGTGCTATGTAGTTTTCTCGAGACCTGTTATTTGTGACCCATATACAGCTTTCGTGGGAATGATTATGTGCGTGGGAAGTTAGAAAATATTGTGAGAGAGATTTTAGTGGGATTTGTAATTTTAAAAATAGGGAAGTTAATTTAGCAAGTTGGTAGTTTCTATATAATACACATATGTTTACTTCATTTGAAAAATAAAAAATCTAGAAATTTAGAATCAGCAGTTAGAAGTTACAAATTTGACGGATTGTTACTATTTTTTAGGAATTTCGAAAAACGTGGAAGCTTTATATGTAAGCACATGTATTTGTTTGATTAAAAAAATTAAAAATTCTGAGAATTTAGTGTTGAGGGTTTTGAAAGCCATAACTACATACGCATATATATATAAAGTACTGACTAAGTATGTAAATCCCACACCGTACTAGTCCACCAATCCCGAAGTCGGAACCGACTTTTTGATTATACATATAAGTATTAACTCACTTGAATTACCGATTCATATCATCTAAACCCATTTAACCATTGTCCTAACACACGTACCCAATCCTGGAAATATTCTCCAATAGTCCCACTCTACCCCGGAAGCACATACTCTCATCTCCCAGGCATTAACGGGTCAAAACAACGCGTAACAAAAACCTGGAAAGACTAGCAAACCGAATCGGTTCGCTAGGTAGACCAAATCGGTTTACTAGACTGAACTGATTCGCTGCCCCCAATGAATCGATTTAGTTTATTGGGCTACCAATCGTCTTCTTCATTGGGTTTTCACCTCTAAAACCCTCCAATGGAGGTTCGAAGCCTCCCAAAATCTCAAATTTATTTCCACATAATTATATAACTAACCCAGAAGCATTATAACACGGAAATAAATCTAAATCCATCATCAAAACCCTAGAATTCCAAAAAGTCATAATTTATCTAACCTTGAAGTTTGTTGATTTCTAGCACCCCGTCAATATTCCCACGTTTAATATCACAAACCCAAAATTTAATCACGAAATTTTTAACTATGAATTATCAATCATCCTCAATTATAATCAGAGGTTAACACAACCTATTTCAATTAATTAATTCTGAAAACTTTCCATCTTTTAAATCTCACATTTGTTCCAAATTAATTATGAATGTAATTAACTGCAAAATATGCAATCTAAAGTAAGTAAACACTTGCCTTTTAAATATGAATATGAAGTCTCTAATCGATGATTGAATCCGAAGATGTTCTTCCTCTCTTCTCCAAGTTTTCTTCTCTCTTTTCTTCCTTTTCCTCTTCTCTTAACCTTTTCCTTAATCACAATTATGCGAAGGTCAAAAGTGAAGTTGTCATCCACCTCCCTAAACCTTATATACTCCTTATTTACATCTTAATCCCATTCCCTTTTCCCTAATTTCCCTCATTTTACTCATTTTACTTTATTCTTACTATAATTCTACTTATATAAATCACTTTATTTATTTTTACTTATATTTTAGAGATTCGGTTGACATGCGTACTCACTTGTTCATCATGAGGGTAAAAGGATACACATACCCCTATACGACCCCTACTATGTCTAAAAAAACTCGAAACCCAACTATAACCCTCGTGTACCTATTCTGGATTATTTTAACCCATTCTAAATCACCATTGCACTTAAAAAGGTCATTAGAGTCACACAACTATAAATATACCATCATCTCATTAATCGGGCTCGACATGTGCGTACAGCACGCGTCGCCCATAACTATTCAAATTCGCCGATGTAACTCTTTATCGACATAATACAATAAACTATCATTTTTCACTCATAAACGACATATAAAAATTTACATCACTATTTATTTATAACACAAAAGTAAATAATAATCACAATAAATATTAATCCTTAACTCGCTAATTAATATTTACCGAAACCAATTTAATTTCTCCAAATAAATTAATAATTAAATGTACACATGGAACTTAAATACTCATAAATGTATGGGGTATTAAATTTGCGTAACTGAATGCATAGTGGTTAGAAAACTCCAAGTGAATGGTTAGGACAACAAAGACAAGAATACAATTCATTAGAAAAAATCCAAAACTCAAATTGTGCAGCATGTTTTTAGACCTGTAGAGAAACAAACTAACTTAGTTGATCCTTTAAATGCTTTGGCCACTGCTAATGGCATCAATATAGTGTGTGACAATGTTGTAGAGGAACCAACTATATCAATTGATAAAATTGTGGACAAATAAACTTACTTAGATTTAAAAGTCAATGATATAGTTAACCATGTGTGTGTTAATGCAATCGTTGACATTGTTGCTCTTAATACTTTTGTTCAGGACATTGGTGTTGACACTACAATGACCGATACTCCTTATCATGTTAATACTCCTGACCCCAACATTTTATTTTCCCAGACCTTCCTCCATAACTCCTGAGATAACTTGGTTGATGAGGAGGATAACTCTGTGTTACTTTCCACTCCTACTTATGAACATCTCATTGAGGACAAATTACTTTGAGAAGTATCCTATGTTCTTAAAACTACAGTTGTCCTTGTTCCTACTGCTGCTAGCAATGGTTCTCATTAGAGGGTTCTTCCTCTAAATCAGAATTTGAGGGATTTCAGATGTTTTTATCTAAATCCCTACTCAAGCATAAAAAGAAAAATGAAGCAAGACTTGATAATTTTGACAAGGATGAATATAATCTTAGAATCATCTCACTTGTTTAATGTTGGTTATATATTGGAATATTAGGGGCTTATCTAACTCCCCATCTTAGTTAGCTCTCAAAAGCTTGTGTGTCTCTCATAGGCCTGACCTCCTTTGCATCTGTGAGCCAATGGCCCCCTTTATATCCATTCATCCCTACTACTAGAACTCCATGGGTATGAAGCCTCTTGATTTCAACAAAAGAGCTCTACTTTTGCCTAACATTTGGGTGCTTACTACTGTTGTCATTTTAAACCTCACTATTATAACAAAAAATTATATTTATTTCTCTTATGGCCATAAGTAGTGTGTATGACTTTTATCTATGCTGCTACTGACTATATTCTCAAGTTAGATCTCTAGCAGACTATCACTTACATCCAATCTTCTCACTCCCTCCCTTGGACTATAATTGGTGACTTTAACTTTGACTTAGGGGCTCATGAATGTTGACTTCAAAAACATGACTGACCGTATTGAAATGCTTCAAATTAATACTATGGGTATCCTCTACACTTGGGTCAAAATTGACCAAAGAATAATTCAGAGAATGCTTGATAGATCTCTATGTAACCAAAGGTGGATTGATTTCTGGGATGTTGAAAAGTTATTTCTAATTCATGGAATTCTTCTTATCTTGTTGATTTTCCAATGTTTGTGCTTATGCAAAAACTCAAATATTTGAGGAAAGACATAAGAAGATAGAACACTAATTAGTTTGGTAATAAACATGATAATATAAAGTCCTGTAGTGACACTGCCTTTCACCAATAGCAACAGATTGAAATAACAGGATACTCTAATGAAAGGTATAAAAGTGAAGCTTTTGCCAAAGATAACCTTTGTCATGCTATGACTAATGAAGCATAATTTTTTAGAGACAAAGCTAGAATCAGATGGTTAAAAGAGGGAGACAAAAACTTTTCCAACTTTAACAAGGTTGATGTAACACCCATTCTCGATATTTGTACCTCATTCCCTATAATTTGTATACCTTTAGGTCATGAACTGAATATAATGTATGGATGTTAAATTTGAAATATCCTTGTGGCCTTTGTGTAATTTGAATTAAGACTAAATGGCTTAAAGTTGATATGTATAATTATGGTTGTCATTCGAATAAGTGGCCAAGTCATTGGAATAAGGAAGGGTCTATCGTTCGAATGAGGTTTGAACGACCATCTAACGATAAAGATCTGAACGATTTCCAACGTTCGCTAAAATCTTGTTGGAATGCCCTCGTTCGAACAAGGTGCATTGTTGTTCGAACCAGGGGTAGTTTCCCATTCTAACGAATTGATATTTTACCCCATTTTAGCCTACGTTTGACCCTCATTATAACTCTCATTCGAACGAGGTCAGAAGTCATTTGAACGACCGGATGAAAAAAAAAATTGCACATTTTAATGTGCTATCGCAATGTGGATCACTGGATTGGATGAGTTGTTCAGCTCTCAGTGGCTCAAATCAAAATGTGGGTCAATAAGGAGTTGGACTATTAGTTAATGAGTTAAGTGTTTATGGGTTTAAATAGAGGTGAGAGGGGATGGAAAGGCCATTCCCATCAGAATCTTGAGCTCTCTCTCTCTCTCTCTTTAAGCTACACTCTTCCATTTTCAGTCCATTTTTACCATCCTCAAGGTTCCTCCTTCCATCCCAGGCCTTTTTCAAGGCTGAATATAACCATTTCAAGCCTAGTTTGAGGAATAAGTCGGGTAGAAGAAGCCATTGTTAGAGCTCTCTTGAAGAAGATGGAGCTTTCTTAGAGATTTTGAGTTTTTATGAGCTTTCAAGTCATTCTCTTTAGTTTCTCCTCTCTAAATCCAAGGTTTGTTTTTCCATCAAATGTTTTCAAGTCTAAAAGCTTAATCTATGCTAGAATGGTTTATTTTTGTGATAATATTTTCTAGTATGTTTATTAAACGTTTTCTTGCAAAAAATAGAATTTTTGAGACAAACTAATTGTAAATGGATTTTTGTAAAACAATTGGTATTTAAATCTTGAAAAATGAGAAAATAAGCCCCCAAAAATCATGGTTGGTTGCATATTTAAGGACTTTTAGGCTTGAAATCCTCCCAAAATGTGTAAAATGTGAAATATATTGAAAAAAGACTTACAAACATAATATGTGGAATTAAAAATGGGGTTTTTGATGAAATAAAGAAGTTGAAAATATTGGCCCTAAATATATTGTAAAATCATGAGGAAATGAAGATGAAAGGACATTTAGTACAAGGGTAAAGTAGACATTTTAGTGAAAATGGACTTTATGACATTGAATATGTTTCTTGAAACGAAATATAAAGAAATGGAATTTTCTTTGAGAAAAAGGATAATGTATTAGTTTTGGACATGAATTCATAAAATATGGTTTTGAACATAAAATGACGATTTATGATGCCATAATGGGAAAAAGATATTTTTCACAAGATTTCAGTAAACGAAGGGTAAAAAAGTAATTTTGGTGAAATTAGAGGGTCCTAGTGGTTGGACTTCTTCATTTGACCTTGTCGATATCAGTTCTGTGAAAAGGGGGATAAATGAATGAAATGGCATGAAGACGATGAAAGTAAAGGAATAATGTGGACATTGGTAAAAGTATTAAAACTCATTAATTTGGACTCGAATGAGAACAAAAATAATTAAGAAGGCCCCGGAGCCCTATGGTGAAAGGCCCAAAATTACTAGCTAGAGCACATGGCAATAAAGCCAGCGATGTGGATCCCGTTAAAGTATGAAATTATTTGGAGGATTCTGAAAAAAGATCATGGAAATGAAAAAGGATTTGGTTGTGCTTAAGGAATGTAAATAAGACAACCTAATGAAAAGGGATAAAGTGGAAACTATGGAATAAATTGAGAATAAATAGTCTCTAGACCTGGTAAAGGGTGGCATAAATTGGTTTAGTGTTAGTATGAGGACATCGCTCAAGTGCATTGCATAGTATTTGCATTAATACTAGCTAAATTGATAAGCATTTTCGTAATTGTTAAAATGCATGTTATATGTATAGTGTCTTCATAGAAAACGTATAGCTTAGTATTTCCTGTTGATGTAAGAAATTGGGTCGGTAAGGAAAACCATGCCATCAAAGCTATTCTCTAACATCATAAAGTGTGAAAAGCATAGAAAAGTCAGAAAAGAGAGATAGAACACAAGATATAGAGTGGTTCGACTATAAATGAGCTAACGTCAACTTTTTGTGCCACATTCTAATTATATGTTTGCATTATTACAAAGGTTGGTTGGCAATGTAGGCATACAAGATAGAAATAGAGAAGGTTGAATACATGAATATACTGGCTCTGTGCTGAGATGGATGAGGCTTGTAGAGTAAATATGTGTAGGGGGCGCGGAGGGTGACCTGAGTGAATTATGAGAAAAATAAAGTGGGAAAAGAGTTTGACAGGGGTTCGCTGCAAAAACATGTCCTCCCATATGAGGGTGTGAGCAATACTATTTATACAAGTTAAGGGAAGGGGTCACGTGCACAGGACACGTGACATATGGATAAGTGAAGCAAGTGTGGAATCCTTCTAGAAGTTGAACATTTGGCTAGTGCATTCTGAGGTACATAACTTTGCATCAGGATATGCGCTGTTGTTGGAAGAGGTGGTTATGAACTATAGAGACAAGGTCGTGGCCTCTTTAGGTGTTGAAAGAAGGATGGTGCTATGGACTATCTGAGCCTTAGACAGCGGCACTTATGTGGATGACCTCCAAAACCTTAGTATGAGTATTAGGCATATCAATAAGCCTCGGTGCCAATAAGTAATGAGTTGGCGCTGCGACTGTGTTTATGACCATATACCGCGATGTCAAGCAAAGTGGGTCATTTTCTTATTGTAGCGGATGCAGCCAGGTGTCGTGGCTATTGTGACACTTCAACTTCCAGCGCCATCTTATATAAATGACCAGAGGTCGTGGTCTCATTACCTTTGTAAACCCTTAGAGAGAATAATCCGTAGGCAATTTTTAGACTACTTTCCCAAGCAGTCTTGAGGTGGTTTTAGGCATACATTCTCCTTCCCAAGTGATATTTTTCCTATCTAGGTTGGTAGTCTCATTTTCATCTTTGATTTTCTCCATTTTCCACTTAAAATACATGTTTATTTTCATGATTTGCTCATTATTTTTTCACCTCCTGAACCCATATAGTTGTTAGGGATTTAGTATGACTCTTCATTTTTCCATAATTTATTAGATTTTATACTCTTATATCAATGTAATTTGATGTGCTTGAATCGATTGGATAATTGTTTTGGGATTTTTCTCTAGGTTTTTTCTCTATATGTGGGAGTATATGAATTTGGGAAGTTTGTTTATGTTTAGGAACTGGATACTTATTTTTAGGAATTGGATGGTTTGAATTTGGAAATGTTGTTTGGCATGAACTTCAAGGCCATAAGTAGTTAAAAATGTGGGTAGCTCCATGTAGGGAATTTTTTTGGTTAGATTCTAGGTTTAGAACCCATTTTGGATTAATTCTTGGCCATGAACATATATAGGTTGTTCAAGGTGTTCTTGGAGAACACACTAGGGTTTTTTGGTTTTGATCCTTGAAAGTTAAGAGATGAAAACTCTAACATATTCAACCCCCTAGCTGCGGCCCATTGTGAGTTATAAATAACTGGTTGCGGCCTATATTATTAACTTCGCTTTCCCATGGCTGCGTCCTTCAATGTTAACTTTGTTTTCCCATGGTTGTGGCCTTATTTTCAACCACTTTTCATTTTTCTAGTCTCTTTGTATTACTCTCCTACCTCTTAAATGAGGCAGTCTTCTATTTCACATATTTTGATCATGTTGGTTGCGGCACTCTAACTGTAAAGCCCTTTTTCTTTTACAGGTCCATGACATGGCCATATTTTTTTTATAAAAGACGGATTAAACCCCCAGACATAAATTTATTGAGGGATAAAATGCCTCTCCAAGTGGCTTACAAGCATAAGAAAACTAGAAAGTGCAATGAAAGAATAAATTTGGGGATTAGTGATCCCCCATTACAATTAGAAAGAGACCTACTGAATTAATTGAAAAAAAGATCTAATGTAGCAACATCCCATCTTATCAAGCCTATAAGCACCTCTAATAATAGGTGGGAGATCTTGAGATTTATGAAAAATCTTCAAGGAATCAATATTAGAACCATGATTGGCCAATGCATCAACAACCATATTAGACTCTCTATAGCAATGAGAGATTGTGAAATTTGTAAGAAATAAGTATGACCTAATTTCAGCAATTGAAGGCTTCAAATGCCAAGAAGGTTTCCAGTCTCTATCAATCAGGTCCACCACAAACTTTGAATCAACCTCAATGAAAACATCTAAATTTTATGATCAATACAAATCTTAATGCCCATGAAAAGACCAGTAAGCTCAGCAGAATAGTTGGTAGTAAAACCACCATATTGAGAAAAAGCCTAAATCAAATCACCCTTATCATTTCTTAATGTGCCACTTGAGCCAGACAAGCCTGGATTTCCTTTGGAAGTCCCATCCATATTCAGCTTGTATATATTAAAGTGGGGAGGACATTATTTCACTGATTTTATAATTTAAATCCTCCTGATATTAGAAAGATTGAATATCTCTTTAATACCCTTATCAAAGGAAGAGAAGTGACTCTTAAAAGGCAAATCCTTGCAAATATTAGTGATGAGAGAAATATATTTAGTAATTAAATATTTAGGGACCACAGTACAATTATCAAATAAGGCTTTATTTCTACCTTTCCATATTTCCTAACAAACCACACTTGGGATACATTTAGGAAGGAACTTTGAGTAATCAGTAGGACCTCACTTCATCCTCTAATTATGTAGAAGATAGGATATTGATACTTTGTCTAACTCAATTCCCATAAGATTAGCAAAGAACTTCCAAATAGGCAGGGTAGTGGGACATTGAAGAAACATATGGTTAACTGTTTCATCATTGGATTTATAGGCTTTGCATCTAAACATAATCTTATTCCTAATGATTTAACATTGTCATCAAGAGCTAGGAAGTCATTGATCAATTTTCACATAAAAATAAAACTTTTTTTGGAATGTGAGGATCCCAAATAAATGAACTAACTCTAGAAAAAGGGAAATGTTGTTTGACAATTTCATATGAAGAAGAGAAAGTGAACTGGCATGTAAACACGGGCTTTTAAATCCAAACATCATCAATAAGCTCTATATGAGATGAACAAAGGTTTGCTACTATCTTGAGACTTTTCCAGGTAAGAGAACCCCCTTTAGAAGAGGCATTTAAGTTCTTGTATCTATTAGTCATGTAGGATGACCGTAGAGAAGATTCAGAAATAGACTTCCAATATAATTTCATCATTGAGGCTTTAGAAATATATTTAAAATCTCTAAATCTAAGGCTAGCTTGAGATTGGTGAAAATCCCAGCTTTTCCACTGGTATCTCCATCCCATGTCCGCATTACCACCCAAAAAAAACTTATTAAAGAGTTTATGAATCTTTTGAATAATGGACTTTCGAGGAGATAAAGAAGCCAGAAAATATAGAGGAGTAAAAGATAAAACATAATTAATAAGGGTATGCTTACCTCTAGTAGATAAAAATTTGGATTGCCACCCTTCCAATTTGGATCTCAAATATTTGATAAGACTCTCATAGTAGCTCACCTTGTTTATCCCTCGAAATAAAGGACAGTCCAAGTACCTGATAGGATGATTTCTGAATTAAAGACCTGTACTGGCTGCCACTTTGCTTTTAAAGATATGAGGACTTTTACCATCAATTGTGAAGGAACTCTTCTAAAAATTGATTTTCTGACCTGAGATGGTAGAATATTTAAGAAGGAAATCCATGAGATTTTTGAGACTTCAATTATCTCCCCTATATTAGATTATAACATCATCTGCTAAATGAGAAACTATAGGACTACCACTAGGCAGGTAAAAAGGCTTTATCTTCCCAGCTTCTATAAGTCAGCAGCCAAGATGAAGAGACTTGAGGAAATTATATTCCCTTGTCTAAGACCTTGGTTGGGTTTTAATAATCCATAGCATTGATCATTAATGCATATTGAGAACCAATTTCTAGAAACAACTCTCCATATAAAGTCATTCCATCTTTCCCCAGAGCCAAAGCTCCTTAGAACTGAGATTAAAAACCCCAATTTACGCTATCATAGGCCTTCTCCGTATCTAACTTGCAAACTACATTACCACCATGCACCTTCTAATATAAATTTTCTACTATTTATTTTGCAAGATGATTATTATCTTGAATAGCTCTGCCTTTGATGAAACCACTTTGATTAGGAGAGATGAACATAGGAAGAAACTTTGTAAGTCTTGTATCAAGAATCTTTTTAATGATCTTCATTGAGAAATTGCAGAGACTAATTGGTCTAAGGTCCCCACAAGTCTTTGGATGCTTGATTTTAGGAATAAGTACTATCGAGGTGATGGACCAACTTTGAAGGATAGAAAAACCTGTAAAAAAAACCTATTAATAGCAAGTAAAAGATCATCCTTAATTATTTCCAAACTTTTTTTATAATATGATCCCCCAAATCCATCAGGACCTGGAGTTGATACATCACTTAGATCATTCAAAGCCTTAAATATCTCCATTTCAAAAGGAAAATCCTATAATTATATATACATCTCATAAGTGACAATAGATGGAATGATATTAGAAACATCCTCTAGTATTATACGCATATTTACAGACATAATATCCTTATAGTAATTCACTATATGAGTCTTAACATCTTGGTCCTCCTCTAAGAGATTCCCAGAACTATCCTTGATTGAATAAATCCCTAGCTTTTTCTACTTAACCTTAACACTAGCATGGAAAAAAAATGTGTTTCAATTCCCCATTTTGAGCCACTTGATAGGGTATTTATACCTCCAATACATGTCCTCAATTTTATTAGCTCCAAATAACTTAGCTTGGGCTTGATTAAGAGCTTCTCGAATAGAATCAGAACTCACTTGTTCATTGATCAACTCAAGTTGAGCAATGTTTTCCTCTAAGTTTCTAACATTTCTAAATATGTCTTTGAATGATTCTTTATTCCATCTCTTCAAATTCCCTTTAAGTCTCTGAAATTTGATTGAAAATAGTCTAATACCATAACCATTAGCAGGAGCAACCCAAGAGTTTTTAACATGAACCAGAAAAGATTTGTGATTACCCCACATAAATTGGAACTTAAAAGGCCTTAGACAATCATCCATATTAGTCATCACATTTAAAATAAAAGGATCATAATCAGAAGAAGATCTATTAAGGTGTTTAATACTAAAATTTGGATACTCGACTACCCACACATGATTGAATAAGCGTCTATCCCATCTAGCCATAATTAGGACCTCTTCTTTTCTTTTATTACACCAAGTGTACCTAGTACTAGTATAGCCTAGGTCACTTAATGAACAAGCATCAATATCTTGAATAAATTCTTCAACTGAATTATGGTCAATATCATTACCTCCCACTTTCTCAGATTGAGAAGAAATCATGTTGAAATCACCAATGACAATATGAGGAGAATCTTTAGTAGTCCTAGAAAAGGTTATTAATTGATCCCATATATTTTTTACTCTTCTTTGGTACACTTAGCATAAACAATAGTCAAGTAAATGAGATTCTTTAAGGAAAGATAATCTAATTTAAGAGATAATTGTTGGGAATGATCAACAATTATCTCCACAACTACATTGAATCTACAGAATAACAAAATTTTACCACTAACATTATTGCTACATCCTTCAAATCCCTATTTGAATTTGTACTGAGAAATCTTAGCAGCTTCAACCTTAGGCTCTAAGAGAGCCAATAAAGGGATCCTATGCATCTTACTCAACATTTTGATTCTCTTAGAGGATGACTTTTTTATTGCTCCTCTTATATTCCACACTATGAGGTTTGTCACTTAGAAAATGAGAGCTGAGAGTGAGTGATACCTTTGGTTTTAGATATTGTGAGTCTTTTAAAAATAGGATCTTCCATTCTCAATTATTGTTTGCGGCTTAGCTTATTATTAACAGGAACTGATTTCACTTGTTCCTTCTAATTTATGGCATGAAAAGACTTGAGCTTACTATCTAGGCATTTAGAAAACAATTACAGTTCTTTAAAGAAAAGAGAATAATGGTCTAATTTGTCCTCATTGTCTGCAGCACACAAAGACAGGGATGCTTGATGAAGAACATAATCAGGTAAATATGTGGCTCTTGGGGACAATGCACTAACATCAAAAATCATAGCTTCATCGGCCCTTAATTCTTGGGCCTTAATCTTGTCAATATAATCTTGTATCTGTCTGAATTTGGTTTTCTTATTGGGCTTGAATCTTCATAATAAATTTCATTTAGTTCTTCTAGCAATTCTCCTTCTTCCTTATCTGCTTCTGTATGACCTTGATCAGTACAATTCAGTTGATCATCTTCCACTTATTGATGATGCAACATTGCCATATTACTTATTTCTTCTTGAGTCTGGTTTGTGACCTACTTTATAGTAGTTGAATTATCCTTCACCAATTGATTTTCTTGCCCAGGGGATTGATCTTGGATTACTATAATGAAATTTTCTTCTTGAACAAGATCTAAAGATTTTTGAACTGTCTGATGATTGTGCTTTACCACATATTTGGCATTATTTTTTGGTTTATCACCAGTTATAGAAGGCTTAAAGATGTATGAATCTTCATCATGACCCTTATTTAGGCAACTTCTACAGTATTTAGGCTTAGACTCAACTAAGACTTCCTGCCAAAATCCCTTTTAACCACAACCAATCCAGACCCTTTTCGAAATAGTTTTAGTGAGATCCACCTCGATGCAAACCCTTGCAATACTTGGTCTATCGATCTCTATTATTGAAGCACCAAGTTTGAGAGGCTTACCAATTAATTGGGCAATAGAATATAGAGTAGATTTGGAAAAAAAATGAATGTAAAGGAGAGGAAATAAGATCTAAATAAGGGAGAGACTAAACTCAATATTAGGCCGAAAATCAGTAGTCCACTTAAAAATTCTTATGGAAATATTCCAATGAACCATGTGTCTTTAATCCACATACGAGAGAAATCCTCTTCGGAATTTAGCCTTATCAATACATGTTTATGATCAATCAGACCCACATTAAAGGTTGTTTTAAGCAAGAATGTTTAAAATGCCTACCTTATGACTTCCATGGATGGTTTACCATGTGAGAACTTTCCAACCAAGGCATATTGGAAAGGTTTGGAGAGAACATCTATATCCTCAATTGAGAAAAGAACTGCAAGTTCTCCTTTGAAATTAGTTGGAATCTTGAGGCCAAGATCATGAGTCTTTGATGAGAAACTTGCAACCACATTAGCAAAGGATCAATTCCAAACATTTGGAATATCTGGGGGCTTGGGGTTTACGTTGTAAGGTGGGTTGAGGCTATATACGCAAACCCTAATTAGGGTTTATGTGTGTGTGGTGTGTGTGTGTGTGTGTGTGTGTGTGTGTGAGAGAGAGAGAGAGAGAGAGAAATTTGATCCACAAATTGTTTAGTTTCCTTGCAATAGTCATATGTATTTGAATAATTGAGAATATTTGGAAGACTTCTAGAAGATGAACTTTGGTGTTCCTTCTTCCATGGTGTTACATATAAAATCTCTGAAGACCAGTGGGCATTGTAAGATAAAGGACTACCCAAACTTTGTACAAGTCATCTTGAACTCCATTACTTTTTTTTATTGTAGGGATCCAAAGAAGGAAGCAAACACTTTTCACATGGAAGAGGACATTTGTTTAATGAACAATCAAGCCCCTACTAATATGGATGTTGCGTCTCTCCCTATGACTGCTGAAGATGCCAGAAATGCTGAAGTTAGGACATCGGGTTGTGGCCATGAAACCACAAAGGGAGCATGCATCCCTCCACTATCCTTGCACCCTGAGAAAGGAGGGGGTGTCTTATCTGGATGAAGCTTGTGAATGCCTAAAGGGGAAGCAGAGGTCATGCTCCATAGTCCCAAACGATGGAGTCATCTTCCCACTCCATGCTTTCCTCTTAGGGTTGTGGTCGTTTATCCCTGTCTCACCTAGGAAGGTTATGAACTTGGCTCCAGCCCAAGTTGACACTAATGGCTGGAGATCCATCCTTGCTTTTTTGGTTATCTGGAAGAAGAAGTTTAAAAAAGATAAAACGGTTGTGGATTTTTTTTACTTCTATAAGCCCAAGGAAAACTTTATTGAAAACCCATGTAACTTCAACATGGGGTTGCAGAGTGGAAACCGATATCTAATTAGGGGTAGGCCCTTAAGTGTTAAAAACTAGAAGGGTAAATTCTTCTACATTTCTGGGGACAATTGGGTGCTCCACCTAAAAGAGAGGGAGAGGGAGAAAAAACACAGATTGTCGTGGACATTCGTCCTCTGAAGGAAGGTACTTTATTGTTGTGGCTTAATTTCACTTAAAAAAATTGGAATAAACCTTATCTGCTGTAGCCTTTAATTATATTCATTGATTATGTTTGCTACCTTTACTAACCTCCTTACAGTTTGCGCATGATTAAACTCTTCTTTTAGGCAAAAGGAAAGAATTGAGATCACAGTCTCAATTAGTGATTCAAGGAAAACTTCCCAACTATTGTAACTCTACAATCACTTTATAATCTTGGATATTATACCTCCCATCAGGCTCCAATGAAGGTTGCAGAAGGTAGTCACTATTTCAAATGTTTCTACGCTATATAACATTAACTTCATTAAATACTGATTTTGTGTTTCTCCTTTTTCATGTACCACCGCGAAAGGAGAACCAATAATGGATATTTATAGGGATCTTTTGTTTTCCCAAACTATACTAGTTAGAAGATACCTCCTAGGGTCTAAACCAATCTTCATAAAACTGGAGTAAGAAAAGTAAGAGGGAAGCTAAAGATGTTGCCCCTCATTCTGAAAAGGAGGTTTCCCCTCTAACTGAAAATAAGGCATCCCCTAGTGGTGTTACGGCCACTGTGCTAGACATAGAGGGGGTAGCTGCAAACCCTCCACATTTTGATCATAACATTGGGGCTAACCTGGTTACATTTGGCCTCACTTCCTTCTCTAGGGGTGTACATGAGCTTCCTAGCCCCATTTATGTTATCGCCTCTAGGTCCCCTCCGCGGACTATTATGGCAGTTAATGCCAACTTACCCACACCTCAGAGTAGGGCAAAGAGGGTACTGAAGGACGTTCGTAGCATGCCTGTGGCAACTAAACCCCAAATATCTTTGGGACACAACTGCTATCGCAGTCCCAAGGATGAGGAGGGTCGTGAAAACCTCTGATCTAGAATGCCTTATGGACGAGGATGTATATAACTTGGAGGAATACTCCTTGCACAACCTTTTGAGGGTAAGATTTCAATTCTTTCCTTTTCTCATAATCTTTTATGCATACTTGTACTCACTTCAAATTGTATTCATTCAAACTGTAGAGGTTGTTATGGCCCAAAGGTTAAATATGAAGGTCTCTATAAGCTATATAGGGATACAAAAGATGGCCACCTCTCTCAGTTAGAGGATGACAAGTCATCTTACTTTGAGGCTAGAAAAAAGTTTATTGAGGTAGCCCTACAATCATATAAAATAGATGCACACACAAAGGTGGAGGTTGCAGCCAACTCCCAAAATGAGGTTGAGCCAAACTTCAAGCATGATACGGAGTCAATAAAGATTTATGTTACTAAGACTGTGGAGGCCTCAAGGCAGGCTGCAGCCTTTGAAGAAAATTTACACCAGGATGAGAAGAAAAATTAAGACTTGGTACAAATCCATGTTTTCACCTTAAAAAACTCTCTGATGATCATGTTGCAGCCTACTAGCAGAAGGATGCAGACCATGTCACAGGCGTGAAGAAAGCCACTGAAGATGTTGTGGACAGTTTCAAGACTTCCTAGGATTTTTACATCCTCTAAAATAAGGCCTATATCCATGGATATAAGGAAATGACGTATACGATGGTCAAGAACTATCCAGAGTCCAAATATAACATCCATGCTTGGAGGTTCAATGACCATAAAGCATATTCTCTGCGTTGAGGAGTTAAAGGTTGTGGAGAAGTGAGAACACACTATATATTAACTTACTTGAGTTTGTATATATAGGAGTTCCAACTAGTTTGGATATCTAGACAAAATAGGTTAGATTATTTTGAGAACTCCATCTCCTCAAAGGTACAAGCTCCATAAAGAAATCCAGTCCAAGAGAACCTTCAAAGGGAAGTTAATTCTAACCCTAAAACCACAAATAGGACACTTGTAATGCATTATTCATATCACCTATTTGTTTTAATGGTTTTTCAACACTTCAAATCATTTTAAAATCAATTTAATTAAATACAAATCATTTTATATAAGTTTAAACAATTTTCAAATGATTTTTGAATTAATTAAAATATGTTTTTTAAAGTGTTGTGGGTATAAATTGAATTTCAGAAACTTATTTTCTATGTTGATTGTTTGCCTGGGTATAATCCAAAAGCATTAGAGAATTGGAGCTGTGCTATGTAATTCTTTTCAACATACGTTTTTGTTTACATCTGGTTCATACACATGTTGATTGTATATCGATTGGCGTTGTGTTTTCTGTTAGACACAAAATGCGTACACATCCTCAGCCCTTGGATCATCTTAATCAACGTATTGCATGCGTTTTAACTCAATCCTTATAAACCAAGTTTAAGCTAATTAGTATACGTTTAACCCACCACTTTTGTTAAACTGTTGGATTAAAGTCAATCTCTCTAGACTCAATCCCAGCCATTGGATTGAGTTCGATGTTCTGGATCCTTCTACGTTTAGTATAAAAAGGAACAAAGCCTCAGCATTTTGAGACCTTTGCCATTTCGTTATTTCTGAGAGAAAAAAGAGAGTAGAGAGAATGGAGAAAGAGAGGGAAAGTATAAGAGAGAGATTAGAAGAAGAAACCCTAAGTTTTCTTGGTAGTTCAACCCCCTGAGTGTTTCTCCCAACCCAAACACCAAAACCTAAACAGTTCCAAACACCAGAAAACCCATTTTCTAGAGTTAGATCCATTTAGGATTTCTGTGTTCTTGGCGTTGTGTTTTTATTTGAAGACCTCTTCAAATATTTGATTCTCTCAGAACTCATCTCTAAGAGAGACTAAAGTTTCATTATTTAAATTGAGTTTTTCTAAAAGAGAACATCACACGATTTTTCTGTTTCTCTTTTAGATCTAGCATTTTAGATCTATTCTGTTTCAACGAGTTTTTGAAATAAAAACTTTTAGTTTCAAAATATTTTTCAAATCTAGAGAGTTGTGTGTTTCTAGATTTTATTTCATATTTTATGAAATATCGGTGTACAAAAATAAGAAAGAACACAAAGAACTCGTATTACAGTTTTAAGGCGTAACTGTAGATCTGAAAAGAAGTTTTATATCAAAAATTATTGAATCAGACTTTGCATGTTAAGTTAGAATTTGTTTTAATAAAGTAGACTTCTAGTCTAGTTGGATCTCAATTGGAGGCTTATAATTTCAAAAATATTTTCAAAACCTCGAAATTGTTTAAGACCTTGAACCGTCTTTTGAGCAAGGTATCCTTAAGATCTGTGGGTAAATAAAAGATCAAGAAGTCTTGGCTTGAAAAATTAAGATTCAAAAATAACTTTCATTTTAGAGCTGTTGTAATTTGTTAGGAAAGTTTGTATAAATCTTGAGAGGGTGAGTAGCATGTTTGCATGTAGTAGCACATCACAAACACTATCTCACATGAACACTTAGACACTGTGGTTATGTCTGATAATCATGGATATTGAAAAAGTTATTGGAATCAGAATTGAAAGAGAAGGATATCAAGGAAAAGAGAAAGAAGCAGCAAGAAAAGATCAAGTTCCAATTCTAAATACCTTTGGAGTTGAGGATCTCGTGTAGGTATATTCTGAACTTAGGTTAGGATCTTTGTGGTTTTTTAAGTGTTGTAACTTAATTTTTATTCTAGTGAATTTTTGTTTTGTGTCGTAGAGGGCATCGTGGATGTTTCCCTTGATTAAGGGTTTTACCATGTTAAAATTCCTGTGTATATTTCTTTGAATGTTCTTAAATGTTGTTGTGATTGGGACTGCATGGTAACTTTAGTAGATGTTTATTAACAAGTAAAAAATAAGGTAATCAACTATCAAATATAATCCATATATTCAGAAAATCTTTTATAACACATCTTGTGTTTTTCGAAAAGAGTTTTGCCCAAAAAGCTTATTCGGAGTTTACTCAACCATAACATTTTGTTATCAACCTTGTAAACAAACCTTTTAGTATTAAAGACTTTCTTCAACTACTATCTGAGCAGGAACACCTTTTGTGATCCTGAAAATTGAGAAATTTTTTTCGAAATTTCTTTCTGAAAAATTTCTGAGTATGGAAGAAAAATTTGAGAAGTTAGGTAACCTATCCACACCACCACTCTTTAATGGAAATAATTTTTCTTACTAGAAAGTGCGAATGATTGCTTTCATTCAAGGAACCCTGGGTGATGAAGTGTGGGAAATGATTGAAACAGGGTTTGAACATCCTCCTAAACCTACTTTAGTCACTGATCAAACAAGGATTAAGGAACTTCTTAATGAATTTACTAAGGAAGAGAAAAACTATCTCTTGATAATAACAAAGGAAAGAATGCCATCTTTATGTCCATTAACGAACATGAATTCAAAAGAATATCCATATGTTCTACTTCTAAAAAGGCATGGAACATTTTAGTCATTGCTCATGAGGGTGATGAACGTGTCAAAGCTTGAAAAACCCAAATATTTATTCAGCAATATAACACCCTGATTATGAATGATAATGAATCTTTTAACGATTTCTACGTAAGGTTAACTGATATTTTTACAAAACTTCATGCAAATGGTATAACCTATAGTAGAAAAGAAATTGTGTCAAAGATTATTAGGACATTTCCATTTAAATTTGACAACAAGAGATATGCTATTGAGGAAATGAATGACCCTAATATGACTCCTGAATTACTTAGCAGTAAACTTAGGACTGTTGAATTGGAACTAGACTTTAAAAAGAAATTGACCAGATAGACTAATAAAGCCTCTAGTTCAAATTTTGTGTTTTCATCTAAATTACCAGCGCCTAAATTAAACTCTATAGACTTTGACACTGACTGTCTTGAAAACTGTGATTTGGAAAATCTTGACAATGAAATAGCTCTTATGAGTAAGCATTTCAAAAAGATTTTGAAATTCAAAAATGTTGTAGCCTCTAAATGAGGCAAATCAAATTATAAAGGAAATAAATCTCACAGACCTCATGACAGAGACAATACCAAACACACTTATGACAATAGGAGGAACTATGACCCCAACAGACCTAAACATGACATAAAAGATGTTAAGTGTCATCATTGTGGTAAAATTGGTCACTATGCTAGTAAATGCCCAACTAGTTTTAACAACAACAACAACAAGGATAATATGTGTAAGACATGGGACGACTCTAGTGATTCTGATGAGGATGAAACTGATTCAACCCAAATGAATGAGTACTGCATGTCTTTCTTTGCTAAGATAATATATAATGATGATGCATGTTTGCTTGATCATGAACTTGATATGCATGTTGATGTTGTAAATTATCTTGCTGATAATTATGTCCCTATTAATGCTGAAAAGATTGTGTGTGAGTCAAACTGAGAATGTTGATGATGAATTGAATGTGTGCGTAAGTAAAGAACCTATCAAAAACATAGGAGACAATTCACACGATGTACATAGTGAGCCTGATGATGATCTACCTGATTTACATAAATTTTACACTAAAACGGTTAAGAAGAGTGCTCGCCTAGAAAAGATGATAAAAACCTTAAATGAGCGTATCAATTTACTTAACCAAACCATTAGGAAGAACACTGAAGATTATACTGCCCAATGTGTTGCTCATGAGACTGAGATTGAGAATTACAACTTGAGAATAAATTCTTTGATTCAAAAGAACCATGAATTTGAACAAAAATACAAGGCAACCCTTATTGAACTACTAGAGTCAAAGCAAAAGGTTTCAAATGTGTTTAAAAAATGCCAACACTTTGAAACATAAACCAAGACTTATGAAAAAATTGTTACCGGAAGCAAATATGACTCTGAAGATAAGTCTGGCCTAGGTTTTGGAGAAATAGTGAACATAAGTAAGACCAAAGTTTCTCCTGAAAATGTTGTTATTATAAAACAAGGCCAAACTTCTCAAAGTGTTCAAAAAGGTGAACCTACTTTCAATGTCTCTCAGACAACACATAATCAGTACAATCAACAGTTGAAACCAAATAGTCAAACAAAATACGTTTGTCCTTATGCCAGAAACCAAAGATATAAACCTAAATCTAATGATGACTGGACTAATGTAACCAATTAATCCAAGCCAATTTCTGAAGACTTTAGCAAGAAAGTTAAGTCATATACCCAATAGTACTATTCCTAGTACGATACTTTCGATCATACTCTTGATGAGTGTTTCCAGAAAAGGACATACACTCCTACCTACCAGAACTTTAACTATTCTAGGAAATCCATAAATACTTATATACTTCCTAGACAGGCCACAAACAACTCTAACTCTAAAAAGAAAAAGGGAGGGTCCAAGACAAAGAAAAAATCATTTAGAAAGACCCCTCAAACCTTTTCTAAGTCAAAAGGTCATAAAAATTTTAAAACTAGGCCTATTTGGATTAGAAAAGGTGATTTGCTACCCCAGCTCAAGTGCAATATTGTCATTTTTGCTTTAAAGGCAGAAAGTACTTCAACTGGATGGTATTTAGACTCCAGATGTTCTAAACATATGACCGGGGACGAAATAAAATTAAAAAACAAGACAAACTTCCTTGGAGGTAGTGTCATATTTGAAGATGGTGTTTCTTCTCAGATCATAGGTAAAGGAGCATTGAGTGAGCAAGGGTTTCCTGAACTAAATGATGTTCTCTTAGTTAAAGGCCTTAAAGCCAATTTCTTAAGTATATCACAATTTTGTGATTCAAATCACTCAGTTACATTTTCTAAAAAAGATTGTAAAATTATTGATGAAAAATGTAATTGCATCTTAACAGGAAACAAAACCTCGAAAAACTATTACACAATGATTCCAAATTCTGAATCTTGTAATGTTGTCAGATTAGAGGATTCTGGTCTATGGCACAATAGATTGGGACACACAAATTATGATAACCTTAGAAGATTGAGTTCCCAAGAGATAGTTAGAGGTTTTCCTAAAATTAAAAATTCCTTTACTCCTGTATGTGGACCTTGTCAGGAAGGCAAACTAAGTAAATCCCCACACAAGAAAGCTGAAGATGTTCTTACCACGAAGCCTCTAGAACTAATCCATATGGACCTAATAGGTCCTTCAAGAACTGTTAGTTTCTGTGGAAACTTTTACATCCTAGTCATAGTGGACGACTATACAAGATATACATGGGTAGCTTTTATGAAACAAAAATTAGATACCTTCAATGAATTCTTAAGAATCCTCTTGAAAATTGAGAATGATAAGGACACCCAAATGTGTCAAATTAGGAGTGATAGAGGTGGAGAGTTCAAGGACTATGGAATTTCTGAGTATTGTGTAGCCAATGGCTATAAACATGAGTTTAGTGCTCCCAAAACCCCGCAACAGAATGGAATAGATGAACGTAATAATAGAACATTACAAGAAATGTCTAGTGTTATGTTACATGCTAAGAATATCCCTAAATACTTTTGGATAGAAGCTGCCCAAATCGCGTGTCACATTATTAATCGTATCTACCTCAGAAAAAATTACAAAGAAACATCTTACGAGTTATGGTTCCATAAAAAGCCAAACTTAAAATATTTTAAAACCTTCGGTAGTATCTTCTATATCTACAAAGATAGAGAGCATCTTTCAAAATTTGATACCCGAGGAGAAAAGGGAATTTTTCTTGGCTATTCCCAAAATAGTAGGGCTTTGCATGTGTTTAACTACAGAACTAAAACTATTATGGAATCAATTAATGTAATTATAGATGACACAAGTGTTAGGAGTAGTGGTAGTCAACCAGTAACATTTGATGAGGATAAACTTGTTTTATCCCCTGATCCTCAAGATGATACTAATTCACTGCCACCTGAGAATCCTTTTGTACCCACTTGGGTTTTTAAAGATCATCCCACTGAAACCATTATCGGTAATCCTTCGGAACCAGTTCGAACTAGATCCCAACTTCGTTAAGTGGAATAATTTTCTTATTTTGTTTCTCTTGAGGAACCTAAAAATGTTAATGATGCCCTTACTGACTCATTTTGGATAAACGCTATGCAAGAAGAGCTACTCCAATTTAAGAGTCACGATGTTTGGAATCTAGTTCCTAGACCAAAAGATTCGAAGGTTATTGGCACAAGATGGATTTTTAAAAACAAAACTGATGAAAATAGGGAGGTCATTAGAAATAAAGCTAGGTTGGTTGCATAAGGATACTCCCAGATTGAGGGAATTGATTTCGATGACACTTTTGCACCTGTTACACATCTGGAATTAGTTCGTCCCCTCCTTGTGATTTCTTATCATATGCAATTCAAATTACTCCAAATGGATGTTAAATCCGCTTTCTTAAATGGAATTTTATCTTAAGAAGTTTACGTAGAACAACCCAAAGGATTTGTTGATCCTGTACGCATGTACCACGTCTTTAAGCTTAAGAAAGCCTTATACAGTTTGAAGCAAGCTCCTAGAGCTTGGTATGAGAGACTGTATACCTTCTTAGGGTCTCACAATTTTGTCCGTGGCGGAAACAATCAAACATTGTTTGTTAGAAAGGAAAATCAACATGTATTAATCGCGCAAGTATTTGTGGATGATATTATTTTCGGTTCCACCTGTCCCACACAAGTAGAGAATTTTTCTGATATCATGCATACTGAATTTCAGATGTGTTTAATGGGTGAAATACAATATTTTTTGGGTTTAGAATTAAAACAATGCAGTGATGGTCTTTTTATTTCTCAATCCAAATACGCTGCACAGTTAGTTAAAAAATTCGGCTTAGAAAATGCTAAAATTTCTAGAACCCTCGTGAGTACTTCAACTAAACTTTCTAAGGACGATAATGGGAAAAGTGTTGATCCCGCTCTTTATAGAAGTATGATAGGGAGTTTGCTGTATCTTATCGCATCTCGACCCGACATATCCTTCGCCGTGTGTATCTGTGCTAGATATCAAAGTAACCCTAAAGAATCTCACTTATTAAGTGTAAAAAGGATTATTAAATATATTAAGGGCACTTTAAAATTTGGTATTTGGTACATAAATGATACAACTAGTTCTATTATAGGATACACCGATGCCGATTGGGACGGTTGTTCTAATAAAAGTAAGAGCACTTCTGGTGCTTGCTACTATATAGGCAATAATCTCGTAGGTTGGTCGTGTAAGAAACAATATTGCATTTCATTATCTAGCCCGAATTTGAATATATAGCAGCTGGTAGTTGTTGTGCTCAATTACTATGGATTATACAATTTCTTAGTGATTGTGGTCTCACAGAAAAATAATTAACCATGATTTGTGATAATCAAAGTGCAATTAACATTTCCAAAAATCCTGTACTGCACTCACGAACTAAGCATATTAAGATTAGACATCATTTTATCCGTGACCTTATGGAATCCAAAGATCTCATTATTGAATATTTGAACACTCAAAAATAGCTCGCAGATCTCTTTACAAAACCTTTATATAACATTCGATTTGAGTATTTGTGAACAGCTATAGGCATGATCGCTCTCAATTAATCTCTATTCTTTATGATTTATACCCCTTGTATATTTGAGAAAAATTAAGTAAAAAGATCTTGAGTATTGCTTAGCAATTTTTCTATCTATTTCCTATTCTAACTCAACTAATATGTCAATTTAGTGTTTATCTTGTTACAGGCATTTCAGATCCGTTGTTTATCCTTTTAGGGTATTGGTCTGTATATAGTTGAGTGATGTATTTTTTTTACCTTATTTTTGGTTTTAGGGTGGGAAAGGGTAGTTAGACTTTTTGTATAGGACAAATAGGATTTCTTTTCTTCTTTACCCAAGAGTTCTGAATACTCAAGGGAATTTTGTCTCTAATATCCAAAGGGGGAGATTGAGAACACACTATATATTGACTTACTTGAGTCTGTATATATAGGAGTTCCAACTAGTTTGGATATCTAGACAAAATAGGTTAGATTATTTTGAGAACTCCATCTCCTCAAAGGTACAAGCTCCATGAAGAAATCTAGTCCAAGAGAACCTTCAAAGGGAAGTTAATTCTAACCCTAAAACCACATATAGGACACTTGCAATGCATTATTCATATCACCTATTTGTTTTAATGGTTTTTCAACATTTCAAATCTTTTTAAAATCAATCTAATTCAATAAAAATCATTTTATATAATTTTGAACTATTTTCAAATGATTTTTGAATTAATTAAAATATGTTTTTAAATGTGTTGTGGGTATAAATTGAATTTCAAAAAACTTATTTTCTATGCTAATTGTTTGCCTGGGTAGAATCAAAAAGCGCTAGAGAATTGTACGTGTGTTGTGTAATTATTTTCAACACGCGTTTTTGTTTACATCTGGCGCTTACACGTATTAGTTGCATATCGATTGGATTTTTGCTTTCTGTTAGACACAAAATGCGTACACATCCTCAGCCCTTGGATCATCTTAATCAACATACTGCATGCATTTTAACTCAATCCTTGGGAACCTAGTTTAAGCCAATCAATATACGTTTGACCCACCGCTTTTGTTAAACCGTTGGATTAAAGTCAATACCTCTAGACTCAATCCCATCCAATATATTGAGGTCGATGCTTTGAATCCTTCTACGTTTAGTATAAAAAGGAACCAAGCCTCAGCATTTTGAGACTTTTGCCATTTCATTATTTCTGAGAGAAAAAAGAGAGGAGAGAGAGGAGTGAGAAAGAGAGGGAAAGAATAAGAGTGATATTAGAAGAAGAAACCCTAAGTTTTCTTCATAGTTCAACCCCCTGAGTATTTCTCCCAAACCAAACACAAAAACCTAAACAGTTCCAAACACCAGAAAACCCATTTTCTAGAGTTAGATCCATTTAGGGTTTTTGTGTTCTTGGCGTTGTGTTTTTATTTGAAGACCTCTTCAAATCTTTGATTCTCTCAGAACTTATCTCTAAGAGAGATTTAAGTTTCATTATTGAAACTGAGTTTTGTCTAAAAGAGAACATCACACGATTTTTTTGTTTCTCTTTTAGATCTAGCATTTTAGATCTATTCTGTTTCAATGAGTTTTTGAAATAAAAACTTTTAGTTTCAAAATATTTTGAGTTGTGTGTTTCTAGACTTTATTTCTTATTTTATGAAATACTGGTGTACAAAAATAAGAAGGAACACAAAGAACTCGTATTACAGTTTTAAGGCATAACCATATATCTGAAAAGAAGTTTTATATCAAAAATTGTTGAATCAGTCTTTGCATGTTAAGTCTGAATCTGTTTTAATAAACTATACTTCTAGTCTAGTTGGATCTCAATTGGAGGTTTACAATTTCAAAAATATTTTCAAAACCCAGAAATTATTTAAGAGTTTGAACCATCTTCTGAGCAAGGTATCCTTGAGATATGTGGCTAAATAGAAGATCAAGAAGTCTTGGCTTGAAAAATCAAGATTCATAAATAACTTTCATTTTAGAACTGTTGTAATTTGTTAGGAAAGTTTGTATAAATCTTGAGAGGGTGAGTAGCATGTTTGCATGTAGTAGCGCATCATAAACACTATCTCACAGGAACACTTAGACACTATAGTTCTATCTGAGAGTCTTGGATATTGAAAGAGTTGTTAAAATCAGAATTCAAAGAGAAGGAGATCAAGGAAAAGACAAAGAAGCAACAAGAAAAGATCAAGTTCCAATTCAGAATACCTTTGGAGTGGAGGAGCTCGTGTAGGTATATTTTGAACTTAGGTTAGGATCTTTGTGGTTTGCTTAAGTGTTGTAACTTGATTTTTTTCTAGTGGATTTTTGTTTTCTGCGGTAGAGAGCACCGTGGATGTTTCCCTTGATTTAGGGTTTTACCACGCTAAAATTCATGTGTCCATTTCTTCGATTGTTCTTAACTTTTTTTGTGATTGGGACCGCATGGTAACTTTAGTAGATGTTCATTAACAAGTAAAAAATAAGGTAATCAACTATCAAATTTAATCCATATGTTCAGAAAATATTTTATAACACATCTTGTGTTTTTCGAAAAGAGTTTAGCCCAAAAATTTTATTCGGAGTTTACTCAACCATAACATTTTGTTATCAACCTTTTAAACGAAGCTTTTAGTATTAAATCCTTTCTTCAAGAAGCTGTCTGGAAAGCAAAGGGAGGAGGTTGCGGTAGCTAAGTCTGAGGAGGAAACTGAAACTGCTACGGAAGGTGATGAAGATGAGGACGCAACCTCTTAAGTTTTTGTAATTTCCTTATCTTTGTACTTTCCATTTCCACAGCTTTTATTCTAAACTTGTACTTAGTTGAAACTACACAGGCCTTCCGTGGCCTTTTAAGTTTGTAATAGTTTTGATTTCTAATACAATTTTGCGACATTGTACTTTTTCTTCTATTGAATATATATATATATATATATATATATATATATATAGAGAGAGAGAGAGAGAGTCCAGCGCTCCAACATACCTCATCAAACATACCTATTTTTTTTAAATGGTAAAAAAATAATTTTGAGTTGATATTTTTTATATGGGTTCATGATATTTCAATGTTCCCCTGTAAAAATATTCAGCTCAAAATAATGTATTTTGTTATTTTTAAAAAATAGGTAAAAAATCTGACAGTTATATAGTGTAAAGAGTGTCAGTTTTTTTACTTATTTTTTAAAAATAACAAAAACATTCTTTTCAGTTTATTTTTTTTACAGGGGAACATTGAAATATCATGAACCCATATAAAAAATATCATCTCAAAATTAATTTTTTTACTATTTTAAAAAATGGGTATGTTGGTAGGAGGTATGTTGGAGAGCCTCACTATATATATATATATATATATATATATGTTGAATATTTGTCATTCTTAGACTTAGGTCGCAGAATATAAGACTTAATGATTGAACTTTGCTCAAACTTGAGATGCGTGTCGCACCACTTATGAATTGAAGTTCTTGGGAATTGAATTTCTCTGTCCCAAACTATAGGCTTAGTAGCTCTTGAAATTTAGGTCGCAATGTACTTAGATTATAGTGGTCCTTGGGGACTGAATGCCCTTACTACGAACATTAAGTCTTCAGCCCACATTTATTCATTAGAAGGTTGCGGCCTTCTAGACTAAGTTGAACTCTATACTTGGAATTCCTACTTTGGGATATTTTCAAGCCTCTCCCAGCTGGGTGTATTATCAATCCACCCACGGTTATTGGGTATTTTCACGCAACCCATAGCGGGGTATCTATTAAGCCCCCTACGGCTTCCCTGGGACATTTGGGTAATTATAATCCCCCCATGGCTAAAAAGGGTATTGTAAGCCAACCCACGACTAAATAAGGGTATTATAAACAACTTCGCAGCTAAAAAGGATATTATAAGCCAACTCACGGCAAAATATGGGTATTATAAGCCAACCTATGACTAAATAAGGGTATTATGAGCCCCCAAGGATAAGAATGGGTATTATGAGCCCCCCGCGACTAATGGAAATATCATATGCCATCCAAGGCTGCCACGCTAAAAGGGGTGTTAAATGCCATTTAAGGCCATCACGCCCTTTTCTTTTAAGGTCACATTCTCCCGTTCACGTTAATCTTTGGTATAACCAGTTGCTATATTCTCTTCACACTTGTTAAGATAAGAATCTTTCAAAAAGACTTTAAAATGATAGAGTGAGAATTTAGAGATGAAAAGGCATATATATATATATAGTATTTAAGAAGTACAAAACATGTGAGCTTAAACTCAAAGTTTCTTTGTTTGCACAATCTTCAAAATCAAAAAATATTCTAAGGCAAAGATAGGCATGCATCCAGTTGGGGGTTGCATCTCCTTTGAACTGCTTGAGCATCCCCTTACAGATGAGCCTTTCAATCTCATTCTTCAAGGAAAAATATCAATTGGTAATGTGGTTTTGGTCTAGATGAAACTCACACCATTTGCTCTTTTCCCTCTTATGAGGCGGGGATTTCAAATTCTCTGGCCACCTGAGTAGTTTCTTCTCCTTGATGCTCCCAAGGATGTCTTCCAAACTAGAATTTAGCGGTGTAAAGCCCTTATAGGGCCTTTCTGCCTCTTTCTCTTCCAGCTTCCTCTTCCTCTTCAAGTCTTTAGTTGTGGTCTTGTCTTTTGGGGCTACGGCCTTCTGTGTGAAAGTGAAGGCTGCAGAGTCTAGCATCAAAATTCTCTACCCTAGGAGGTTAATCTGGCCTGGAGTGAGGCTTGGCCTTCATATAGGTGGTTGATGCACCTCAACAAATGTGCCACATCTTCAGCTTTCTCGGGATCTGATCTGGAGCTTCCGTCTATGACTTATGGAGTGTTAGTCTTTAGAAATATAATCTTTGAGATGAACTAAACCATGGTGATAACGACCAAGACATATAGAGCAAACAAGCTTAAAAGATTAAGTATGAGGATAGGGATGCAGCCTTTTTATCACTGGTTATGGCCTATCTAAACAAAAGTGGATTGTTGTGGTCGTGCAAGGCAATAAGGATGAGGATGCGGCCTCTAGATCCAATAAGGATAAGATCGTTCCCTCCTTGAGAAGAATTATCCACCAGGAGTGATTCGAGCAAGCATGGCTTCTATCCCGATATTATTTCACTGGATTGGACAATGTGTCGGACTCTTTCCTCCGAGTGGTAAAGTAACTTAAAAGTTAGTAAAAGGGATATCCTCCCCTAACTTAAATAGTTTATTGATCCTTAAGGCGATTGCCTAGCTGGAATTTGTCCGTTTAATCATCGATTTCTTAATAACTTGACCTAGCCTTTTGTAACTTAACCCAACCTACAAACCATAAGGCCTGTTGTGGGAGTTTTCCAAACATTTCACGACATCTTTGGTTCTGAATAAAGAAATTTAATAATTAAAAATAATAATATGCCAAAAATACGAAAAATGGCTAAATTGCAGCATAAGGGATGCGGCCTGCTGGCAGTCAACATGCCAGAAGACATCCAGCAAGGTGTAGCGATGGGTCTTTCCCAAAAATTGAGATTTCACCACCCAAGAACAGGATCAAAAATGGTTTTCGGGAGCTAATCAAAGACATAAAAGTCCTTATCTGCAAAATAACATAAGTTTGGTAACTAAATTCCTTCTGTATAGGAAATAAAGTGGCATAAGATGCCTAAAAGTGTAGAGAAAGATGAATAAGGTGCATCCCTAGTTACCTACCTTTGTGAGGTCGTGGCCTATTGAACTTTTCAGCATAAACTAGGTACAGTAACATCAGTGGGGGAAAGAAACCTTGTTCTAAGGCCATAGAAATAGGCTAGAAACTAGATCCAGAAAGAAATCCCCTTAGGGTTTATATGCAAAACATCGATATAATAACCAAAATTTCACCCACCGGATAATGACCCAGAGGTACCCATGGATGAAATAAGGTATTGCGGACCCGATTCAAGAGAAAACTTGTTAGAACACCTCGTTTCCCACAGACGGTGCCAAAATAATTCTGTAAGAAATTGGGTCGGTAAGGAATGACCATGCCATCAAACCTATTCTCGACATCATAAAGTGTGAAAAGCATAGAAAAGCAAGAAAAAAGAGATATAACACAATATATATAGTGGGCCGACTATAAACGAGCCTACATCCACTTTTGTTGCCATGTTCTCATTATATGTTTGCATCATTACAAAGGTTGGTTGCCAACATAGGAATATAAGAGAGAGAGAGAGAGAGAGAGAGAGAGAGTGAATACATTAATATAATGGATATGTGCTGAGCTGGATGTGACCTGTAGAGTAAGGATGTAAAGGGGCCATAGACTGCAGTGGCTCAAGTGATCGGGGGTGACCTGAGTGAGCTCTTAGAGAGAGAAATTGGGTTGAGAATTTAGCAAGGCTTCACTTCCAAAACATGCCCTCCCATATGATGGGGTAAGCACTTCTATTTATAGAAGTCAAGGGAAGGGTCCACATGAATAGTACACATGACATATGGATAAGTGATGCAAGTGTGGAATCCTTTTAGAAGTTGGATAACTAGCAAGTGCATGTTGAGGTGCCTGAGTCTGCGCAGGGTATGCGCTACTGTTGGATGAGGTGGTCATGGCCTGTAGAGACAAGGTTGTGGCCTCTTTGGTTGCTGAAAGAAAGATAATGTCGCGGCCTATTTGAGCCCTAGGAAACAAAACTTATATGGATAACCTCTGCAACCTTAGTATCAGTATTGGGCATATCATTTCCCACACTGCTGAGATTTCGCTCACCCCTTCTTTTTATGTCAAAGCCCCCAGGTAAATCGAGTAGGGACGTTGTCAAGGAACTCGGTAAGGCCCCTGAGGGCAGCAGTCATCGTTTGAAGCACTATCATTATATTTAAAACCTGTCTTTTTGAAAACATTGGATTCAAAATATTTTAGACCATTTTATTCGGGCCTTGAGCCAAGTGTTGTAATAATGCAGGGACAATCACGGTTTATTTCCTATTTAGTAAGCATTGTTAGACTCAATAGATTTTCATATATAAATCTTTTTAATCAACCTAGCGATGTAAAGTGATCATTTATTTCTTAAATTAAAATCGATAATTTGACTCTTATAAAATGGTGCAATTAAAGGGTTTTTCTTATATAATAGAATTGAACTTACCCCTCCTTCTTTATCTCCTTGACTCAGTGCGGATTGACCCGACGGTGAGTTAAACTTAGGTCAGGGCGTTGCCAATGGTACCAGAGCAATATGATCCTCAAGTGTGATGGAATGATTTATGCTTTGTTAGTATGCTTCCTTTATACATTTCCAATGTGTTTGCCACTTTAGTTATCATTTTAAGTTAATCTCTATCACTTTCCTTTTGTATCGTTGTGTATTAACTCTCCTTTCTTATGTAAATGACTACACATTATATTGGGGATAACAAATTAGGGAATAATGATCTTAGGCACATGGAACAGGTCGTGCATCAGCTTATTGACTCCCTCTCTCAGTAGTAGAGAGTTAACCCTAGTGGGATGGTTGAGATCACTAACTCGGCCTCCATTCTGAAGTAGTTCGGGAGGCTAAACCCATCCATCTTTAATGGGGCAACTTGCCCTGACGCTTCATAGGAGTATCTAGATGAGGTCACTCGAGTTATGAAGATTATTGATGTTCCATCCAGCCACAAAGTCAGGATAGTGACCTTCTAGATCATAGAGCAGGGACAGTGCTGGTGGAGTGCCTACTCCGCCAGTGTGGCAAAGATTATAGATTAGGATAAATTCAGGGTAGCATTTTTAGACCAGTATTTTATTCAAGCATTTAAAGATGCCAAGAATGAAGAGTTCCTTCATCTGATTCAGGGGAAGAGGTTAGTGAATGAGTAGCAGGTCATTTTTGAGAGTTTGTACAAGTATGTGGATGTAGTGCAGTAGGATGAGGCCAAAAAAATAAGGTTATTTATCAAGGTCCTTAACCTCAGCATTTGGCGGATCATGGTTAGTTTGGATCTGCCAAACTTTAAAATTACGGTAAATAAGGCCATCAGACTAGTGCTAGACTCATAGGATGGTAAGGCTATAAAGGAGAAGAAAAATTAGCCCAGCGTGTCCCGGGGTAGTAGTCATAAGAAGTTCAGAAGTGGGTCTCAAGGCTTATTTACATAGCTGAAGGACACTATAGGGGTAGGCTCATCATCCACCTAGTGTAATAGCGACCAGAGTCCTATAGCTCCTACTGAAAGGACTTGCTTTGTATATGGGTTCCCCGATCACTTCAAGTGGGATTGCCCGCTGAGAGATTTGGGTAACCAAAAGGGCAGTCAAGTGACTGTTAATTATATATCGTGCAGAAGTTCTAGCTACACGGGCCCCACCCAGCAGCAACGGCAGTTTTCCTCTGGGTATCATCAGCGGGTGAGGCATAGCGTGGATGGTTCACGTACTAGTTAGGGATAGAGCAGTTATAGGTCAGGTCAGGTGCTCGGTGGCCTGAGCAGCAGGTTTAACAATGGGCGTGCCTATGCCATGTCACAGTATACAACTCTTTCCATTCATCCGTCTATGATGGAAGATAAAATTATATTATTAAGCACATGGGTAAAGGCACTATTTGACTTAGGTGAATCACATTCGTTTATCTCGAGCCCTTTAGTATTCAGTTTGGGATTGGAAGTGGATAATTTTTACCCTCTTATCTTCATAGGACTTCTGATCGGCGGTGGTAAAGTTCTCGATAGGGTCTGCTGTAGTTGCGCAGTTATGGCTAGAAATGTTGGTGTGGAGTATTACTTAATTCTCATTGGAACAATATTCAGTTTCATTAGAATGAATTGCTACTCTCTTTCGAACAAGCCTTATTTTCGTTCGAATTAGTTACACCGCCTCGAAATTTATGTTCACCTTATAAATACATGTTTCGTGTTTATTTTTGTTAATGCTTTTACGAGAATAATTTTTGCACACCCTTTGAAAAAAAATTCAATCTTTTGAGTTTAGAAAACTCAATTGGTTCACGAAACTCATCCCCCAATAGATTTGTGTGAATCTTTTTAAAACTCTATAGTTTTGTATCCTTGCATACACTACATTTGTTGAGAGATCATATCTACTGCTGGCCAATGTGATTCTCGAGGGGATTATTGCTGAAGATAAAGGTTGGTCGGTCAATACTAAGGGTAGAAGGTCGTCTGTCGACTGCTTGGAGACAATTAGTACTCTTTGGAGATTTTCGAAGACTAGCGTGTTATACTTGTGACTGGTATCAACTAGTTTATAAGTAGACTATATTGTATTATTTCTATAGTGTTTAAGGAAAATGTTTTTCTCGTAAGGGATTTTCCCTCAAAATTTGCCTTTGTTGATTACATGATTTATTTTATCTGTTTTCTCACCTAGATGTATGTCTTAGGGTAAAAAGATATAATTTGGATTTGTGTTTCTTTGGACATGTAATTATATAAATTATTCTATTAAGATCGCAAGTGCACTCTCCAACTGGTAGCAGAGTCAATTACACAAAATTACTATGTGATCATTTTTTGTAAAATTATTTTTTCTTTGATATGAATTTTTTGAAAAATTGTTGATATTTAAAAAATCGAATTTTAATGGAGAATTTGTATAATCAATTGCCCAACTTTGAAGGTACCAAGCATGCTTACTGAAAAGCTAGAATGAGGTTTGTCTTAAAAGCCAAAGTTGATTAGTTTGTGAAAGATGGTGGACTCCTCCCACAATCACTGTTGATAATGTTATTAAACCTAAACTTGCTTCTTTATGGACTGATAAGGAATTTAAGTGGAGTAATTTTAACTCTCATGGACTTAGTTATATTTCTGGATCTGTCACCCCTAACGAGTTTCGTCGTGTCATGACGTGCATTACGTCTAAGGAAGCATGGGATACCCTCCAGCTCATTCACGAGGGTACCAAAGTTGTAAAAGCGTCGAAGTTTAAAAATTTAACCACCTAATTTGATACCATCACTATGCTAGAGTCCGAGTCATTCGATGAGTTTTATGTGCATTTATCAGATGATCTTAATTCGAGTTTTAATTTGGGTGAGAAAATTCCAGAGACGAGAGTTGTGAAAAATATTTTGAGGTAACTCCCTTCCAACTTATTCCTAAGGTCACCATGTTTAACTCTTTTGGGATCCTAAACACTCTTAGGTTAGAAGAACTTGTAGGATATATTCAAACATACAAGATAGATATGTTCCCTAAAACAATTAAACCTAAGGATATAGGGGTAGATTTAAAGACTCAAGCTAAGAAAAAGAAAAAGGAGAGAATTTGTGAGTCTGATTCTAAAGGAGATTTTAAGGTTGATGACTTGGCCTTGTTTATGAATTTTTTTTGAAAAGTTTCTCAAGTTTTCAAAAGAAAATTCTTCCAATAAAAAGATTTTTAAGAAACACAAAAATAAGAATGAGGTCAAGAGTAGCGGTGAGAAAGAGTAAGATATATGGTGTTATGAGCGCGAGGGAAAGGGCATACGACATATGAGTGTCCCACTACGTTAAAGAGAAAGGGAAAAGAGGTTACAAATAAAGCCACTCTTAGCGATAGTAACATCAAGTCGGTTGATTCAGGGGGAGCATCACCACATGAACCTTGTGTTGCATTCATGGCCAGTCATGTTATCACTTAGAGTTTGTCCCACGCAGATGAGGACATATCTGAAAGTGAAAGCCTCGATAATGTTTCGAGCCATTCTAGTGAGAGTGATGATGTGGTTGTTACTGAGGGAGAAAGGGGTATCCAAAAGGCGTTTAGTGATCTTTACACCTAGACTTTGAAAACAAAAAAGATTAATAAGGATTTGTCTCTTTAGGTTGTTAGATTTAGAGGAAGATGTGAAAGTTTTAAGAGAGTATGAGTCGTCAGTGAGTCAACTCGATAAAGTGAAGGTTTCTTTATGTGTGCAGTTGATTTTTTTAGGACGGGAAAAGACCGATTTGACCAACATCATGTCTAGTCTTACAGGAGATCTTCAATCTTTATTGGAGTCGTGAGAAATTAGAAGCCCATGTATCCTAACTCGAGAGAGATCTCGAACATGCTTAGGAGGTCAAGGTTATTTTATAGGACACATCTAAAAGGGTTGGAAATATACTCCTCGATCCCGCTTTAGGTAACGGTGCTTCCACTTACAATGTTGCACCCGAGATGGTTCTCGAGTTTATGTTAGATCCATATAGGCCTCGACCTAACCCACCTAGGTGATCTCGTATTAGACGTTTTGAAAGAAGTGTACCCAAGACCATGTATGTTTATTCTCATTACAAGCAAAGAGGTCACCTTAGGAAATTTCATTTTAAGTTGGGGAAAGTGTCTCATAGGTATCTTCCACGTTATGCTACCACACGAATACCTTCACAAGTTTTCGCATGCACTCCCATACGTGTTACTTTACAAGCTCCGACACATCACATGAGAGATTTTGAGAGTTTTCTAGAGCAAGTAGTGGATGTAGTCAAAACATCCCAAAATTTAATGGAGGTTTTTCAGAGGATGTCATCTCATGTGGAAAACTCCTATAGGCGTAATGATTGAGGTTGAGACTTGTTTGCTAGAATAGGGTGTATTTCATGGTTATATCATATATCCATATTGCTGGTGTATACTATCATTGTACATATGTTTTTTATTTTGATATATTTTTTAAAAAATCCAAAAAGAGTTTTATCTTCTGAAAATTTTTGAAAAATACAAAAAGATTTTATTTTTTTAAGAAAAAGTGAAAAAGGAGAAAAAATTATTTTTAATAAAATTTTTGGAAATATCCAAAAAGAGTTTTGTATTTTTTTACACCATATGTGGATGAACATTAAAGATGTGTAAGTCACCAATTCATTCCATATCCACGTAACTATTTTGTAGTGTTTAGATACGTAACAACATTTCATATATGTGATTAATAATGTGTGGAGTCATTAATATGTAATTTGATGACAACTTGCTACAGGTTTTGTAAAACGTATGACTGTGTGATAATTGATTAAATTCGCAAATTTCTACTTTAGCACACTTATTTAATTAGATTTTATCTTTAAACCAAATTAATTCAGCCCCTAAACATGACTACGTGTGTGCGTGTGTCAACCCATAAATAAATAAAGCATGCAACACAAATTTCTGGAA
Source organism: Sambucus nigra (assembly GCA_949130495.1). NCBI lineage: Eukaryota > Viridiplantae > Streptophyta > Magnoliopsida > Dipsacales > Adoxaceae > Sambucus > Sambucus nigra. Next base: position 297,760,079 of record OX422207.1, on the reverse strand, counting down.
AAATCCCCGCAAGGCAAAACCTTTTATTTCTAGAACTTTGACAAGTTTACAAGACCATTGACTTACATACCGTATTGCTTTCACCCACAAGAGTAACTCACGGTGTCTTTGTCAAACCCTTCAAAACAACGACTAGAAATCAGCAGTGGTTCACACGCAGTTATACCACAAGGTCGCGCAGTCCAGACACGCAGTCTAAAGTCTTCACAAGGACTCCCTCCACAATAGCACACAGCTCTCCGGTTGTAGAGTTCTCCCCACAAAGAATTATCAAAAGCAAAGTGTGTTCTTGAACACCAAAACAATTCACCAAAGCATATGAGTTTTTTGTGAATTGAAAACAAAAAAGGATTAAACCCTAAAAGAAGAAGCCAAAAGAGTTCTGCAGTTTCGCAGTTTTTTGTCTTTCAAAACGCTGGGACTTATTAATGAAAACGAAACCATTTAATGAGTATTTTTAGAAAAATGCATCGCCTCGGTCGTTCGAACGAAATAGGGATCTCGCTCGAACGACGTACACGTGTTGTTTGAACGACATCGCACGACATTTAAATGTCGCTCGAACGAGAAGAGTTCTCTCTTGAACGACCTGACGTCAAAATCGAGGTACGTTACAGGACTTAGAAAAATTACTCATTCTCAAATTTTGACGAAAAAAGTCCGCTCCAACACTTAGAAAATATTTTGTAAAAATATCCCAAAGCTCTAAGTGCAAAGTTAAGGTATTTAAAACATAACCTTACCAAAGTAAACTTTGCGAAAGCTTTTTGAGGAAGAACCTTTATATTCGGATCCGTCTTTGATGCTTGAATATTCTTGAATGCATTTCGACGGTGTAGCGGTATACGATATACTAAATTGATAACGGACTTATAAAATAATGTCCTTACAAGTTTGAATCCTTGTCTCCTTTAATGCACACGAGCACGAACTTAATTAATTGTTGTACTTGTCCGTCACATGTCGATTATTGTGTTTTCATCTCAATTTTTCTTTTAAAACGAACTAAATGTGCAAAATGAGATAATAAAAATTGTGTATATTAAACAATAGAATCGGGCTATGAAAGACATGTTGACTTTGCATGAAAAGACAATGTTTGCAATGAATATTGCTAAAAAGATTAAACGCGGATAAAAATAGAAGTGTCGGGCCAATTTCTACAACATTGATGCTTCGCTACAAATGAGCATTAATTTCTTCAAAAGAATTGAGAGTATAATTGAAATATGTAAGATTTTGATGGAGTTAAGTCGAAGATCAATGGGTTTGCGCCTACTACAAAAATCTAGAAAGACATTACATAGTTATGGGCGTGATTGGTGTGAAAATCACTTACGGTCTTGATTTGTTGATTGGGTTGAGTCGATTTCACATGAGTTCACCTATTTTTACACCTAAGGTAGAGTTTTATATCTTCCGTTAGTGGTGTCTCAATATTTCGTGAACATGTGTTATGTTTGTCTACATTGATTAACCTATAGGATATGTTCACACCCCTATATTTTATTTCCATGATTCGGGTATTTTTGTGTTTCTCCATGGTGTGTTATATTTAATACAATTTTATACTTGAAAATTTTGAAAATTTTCAAACATAGTTTATGGAGCCTTTGAGATTATCAATGCATGTTTGTCATTCATAGATTTTTTGTGATATTCTTTATATTTCATGAGTATTTTCCACTCCTTGTTTATTTTGGGCAAAATAAGAGGGGGACAACAAATTACGGGAAAGTTTACATGAGTTTGATTTATGGGGGAGAATTTGTTTTAATTTTATTTTATATGTCAACTCGATGCATCACGAGCATTTTTTGCGTTTCATGTGTGTAGGTACTTTTGGAAGATCATATTCACATTACACTCGATGAAGACAAGTGCCCAAGATAAGAACAAGAAAAAGTGGAGATTTAAAGACATCATTTGAAGTCATTTTGAAGACAATATTATCTTGTACCTATCTATTTTCTAGGGTTTTGGAGGGTATTAGGATATTTTCAATGTATTAAGGGATTTTAATATAATATTGATTTCAGTTTTATTTTTGTACCGAAATAGTCAAAAGGGGGAGATTTGTAAGAACATAATTTCTATCATTTGCTCATAAATTAGGCTTACATAGATATTGGTGTATCCCAATAAACTTCAACTCAAGCCATCATGAAGAACCGAATCTCTAACATCTCCAAGTTCAATGGTACTCCACTTTATGAAGGTATAAATATTTTTATGAATTTAAATTTATTCATAAAATTTATTTTGGGATGTTTTATTTTAATTAAAACTGAAATAGGATTTTTTATTTTAAAAATCGAGGCATTTTTTATTTTAAAATTATTTTTCAAAATTCGTTTTGCCTCGTTTAAATGAGAAGGCATTCTCGTTCGAACGATTCGTCTAAGTCATTCGAAGGCCATTCGATATCTTTATCTAACGAGGGAAAACTGGCGTACTGCTGGCGACATTTGAAGCCTGTTCAAACGAGATGGCAAAGTCGTTTGAATGAGATTCATTTTCATTAACAATTGTTATTCTCGTTCAAACGAACCTTATTTCCATTCGAACGAGTAATGTCACCGCGAAATTCGTGTTCACCATATAAATAGATGTTTCATGTTTATTTTTGTTAAGACTATTGCCAAAACGATTTATGTATACCCTTTGCAAAAGTTTTTAACCTTTTGAGTTTAAAAAATTCTTTTGATTCAGAAAACTAATCCCCAAATATATTTATGTGAATTCTTTTAAAACCCTATAGTTTTGTATCCTTGCATACACTACTCTTGTGGAGAGATCATCTTTCCTGCTGACCATTGTGATTCTCGAGGGAATCATTACTAAAAATAAATGTTAATCGATGCATACCGAGGGTGTAAGGTCGTTTGTGGACTTCTTAAAGACAAGTAGTATTCTTTGGAGATTTACGAAGACTAGCCTATTATACTTATGGATGGTATCAAGTAGTTTGTAAGTCAATTGTCTTGTGTTATTTCTAAAGTGTTGAATGAAAAGGTTTTGCCCGTAAGAGATTTTTCCTCAAACTTTGTCTTTGTTGTTTGCATGATTTACTTTATTTGTTTTTATCACCTACGGGAGTTTCCTGATGTGTTCCCGAGTGATCTTCTTAGCTTACCCCCACACCGCGAGGTAGAGTTTGCTATAGAGGTGCATCAGGACATCTCGCCTATCTCTATACCACCTCATAGGATGGCTCCAGTGGAATTGCAGGAGTTGAGGCTTTAGTTGGAGGAATTGACCAGCAGGGGCTTTATTTTCCCTAATGTGTCCCCTTGGAGAGCTCCAGTTATCTTTGTTAAGAAAAATGACAACTCCCTGCGGCTTTGCATCAATTACGTACAGTTGCATAGGTTAATAATAAAGAATAAGTACCCTATGCCCTATATCGACAATTTGTCCTATATCGACGATTTGTTCGACCAGTTGCGTAGGGCGGGAAGGTTTTTAAAGATTGACCTACGGTCTGGTTACTATCAGTTACGTGTCAGAGAGGAGGACATTCCTAAGACAACAATTCGGACTCGGTATAGGCACTGTGATTTTTTAGGGATGCCCATCGATTTGATGAATGCTTTGACGATGTTCATGGATTTGATGAATCGTTTCTATTGCCCTTACTTAGACCGATTTGTAGTGGTATTTTGGATAATATACTAGTTTACTTGGTATCAAATCTAGATCACGAGGAGTACCTTCACACGACGTTGTAAATTCTCAAAGAGAATAAGTTGTATACCAAATTTAACAAGTGTGAATTTTGGACAGGTGAGGTCAAGTTCCTTGTCTATGTGGTTTCCAGCGAGGGCATATCCATTGACCATTCTAAGGTCGAGGAATTTAAAGTTAGGATAGGCCGAAGACAGTCATGGAGGTGCGCAGTTTTCTAGTCTTGGCTGGTTATTACCGTAGGTTTATGTAAGATTTTATGAGAGTTACTTTGACTCTCACCCTGCTGACTCGAAAAGATGTGAACTTTGAGTGGTCCGAGTATTGTGAGTCGGCCTTTAAGGTTTGGTTGACTTCAGTGCCTGTCGTTATCCTTTCAGAGCATGGCAAGGGTTATATCATGTATTGTGATGATTTCGGGTCAGGACTTGGTGCGGTATTGATGCAGAATGGTCAGGTGGTCGCTTATGCATCCCGTCAGTTAAAGGTTCACAAGAGGAACTACCTTACCCATGACTTGGAGTTAGACGATGTGGTGTTAGCACTAAAGAGCTGGAGGTACTACCTATACGGGGAACGATTTTAGGTGTTTTCTGATCATAAGAGCCTCCGATATATTTTCACGCAATGTGACCTCAATCTTCATCAGAGAAGATGGATGGATTTAATGCAAGACTACGACTTATCCTCAGATTATTATCTAGGAAAGGCCAATGTGGTGGTTAATGCTCTAAGTCGAAAGTCTAGGCTTACTCTGGTAGCATTGAAGTGCTACCGAGCACAGATGTTCGAAAAATTATAGAAGTTTGGCCTGCATGTCTAGCGGGGTTATAACAGGGTATACCTTTGGGGTGTGATGGCTAAGCCACTCATTCACCAGAAACTTCTAGACACCCAGTCACGTGATCCTTAGTTTGAACATTATCGTGACTATATTTAGAGGCGTAAGGTGTTCGACACTCTTACCGTGAATAAAGATGGTGGTGTGCAGCACAAGGGCTGGTTGATTATCCCGATTATTGATGAGCTTCAAGACGAGATGATGGAGGAGGCCCATCACTCATTCTTTAGCATACAAGGTGCTCTAAATATATATAAGGACTTATGTAGATATATCTCGTGGTCGGATATAAATAGGGATGTGGCGATGTATGTATCCAAGTGCTACACTTACCAATGGGTGAAGGCAGGGCACAAGAGGCCGACAGAGATGTTGCAACCACTACCCGTAGCAAACTGGAAGTGGGAGCACACCATGATGGACTTTATCATAGCTTTATCGCAGTCTAAATATGGTCACGGTGAAGCATGTTATAGTATATTGGCTCGCGAATTTGCACACTTCTTGTCGATTAAGGACACAGACAATGTGGTTAAGTTAGCAAAGTTGAATGTCCGATAGATAGTTCGACTTCATGATGGTTTGATCTCGACTGTCTCAGATAGGGATCCTCAATTCGTGTCCCAAATCTAGAAGAAGTTTCAAAAGAATTGGCCACCCAGTTGAGCATAAGTATAGCGTATCACCCTGAGATATATGGGTAATTGAAATGAACCGTCCAGATCTTGGAGGATAAGTGGAGAGCTTTCGCGCTTGATTTTCAGGGTAGTTAGGTAAAGAAATTACATCTAGTAGAGTTTTCCTACAATAACAGTTATCAGGTAAGCATTGCTATGGCTCCCTATGAAGCTCTTTATGGGAGATCTTACTGCTTTCCAGTTTGCTGGGCAGATGGGGGGAGAAGCATCTCACCAATTTGAATTTAATCAGAGAGATGATCGATAAAGTTCACGTAATTCGGTATAGACTTATGACAGCTCAGATTTGATAGAAGAATTACGCTGATAATTGCCAAATACATCTGGAGTTTAAGGTGGGTGACCATGTGCTATTGAAAGTTAAAGCTAGGATCGACAATCAGCGATTTGGCTAAAGGGGAATCTTATCTCCTTGATATATTGGTCCCTTTAAGATTCTGGAACGGATCGGAGATGTGTCATACCACTTGGCATTACCTTCTCAGTTATCCCACTTCCATTGTGTGTTCCACATTTTTACATTGAAGAAGTATCTTTCAGATCACCAACATGTTATTAACTAGAACCACATTGAGTTAGAGGAAGACGTTACATTTTTTACGTGACTTGTGTCCATCTTGAATCGCGAGGACAGAGTCTTGCACAACAAGGTCATTCCATTAGTGAACGTTCTTTGGGAGTTCTAAGATTTTGAAGGTGAGACTTGGGAACGCAAGCCGAAGATGCGTGATAAGCACCTAAAACTCTTTGCTTATCTTGGTTGTTCTGATTTTGGGGATGAAATCTCCTAAGGAGGGAAGAATTTAACACCCGTGCTTGAGATTTGTACCTCATTCCGTGTAATTTGTATACCTTTTGGCCATGAAATGAATATAATAAGTGGATGTTAAATTTGAATTATCCTTATGGACTTTATGCAATTTGAATTGGGATTTTATGGCTTAAAGTTGACGAACAAGTGGCTAAATCGTTTGAATGAGGAAGGTCCTATCATCCGAACGACTTTCTAACGATAAGTACCTCAACGATTTCAATTGTTCTCTGGAATCTCGTTGGAACACCCTCGTTCAAACGATGTGCATTATCGTTCGAACGAGGGGTAGTTTCCTGCTCAAACGAATTGATGTTTTACCCCATTTTATCCTACATTTTACCCTCATTAGAATAAGAGGGGATCTTGTTCGAATGAGGTCCAAAGTCGTTCGAATGACGGGACGCAAATAAAAAATTTCTATACATTTTAAAGTATTGTTGCAACGTGGATTGTTGGATTGGATGAGTTATCGATCCCTCGGTGGCTCAGATCAAAACGTGTTCAATAAGGGGTTGGACCAGTGGTTAGTGGTTTAAGTGTTTTCAGGTTTAAATAGAGGTGAGATGGAATGGAGAGGCCATTCCCATCATATTTTTTAGCTCTCAGTCTCTCTCTCTAAGCTACACTCTTCCATTTTCAGCCCATGTCCACCATCCTCAATGTTCCTCATTCCATTCCAATCCTTTTTCTAACTATTCGAAGGCTAAATACACCTATTTCAAGCCTAGTTTGAGGAATAAGTTGGGTAGAAGAAGCCATTGTAGGAGCTCTAATGAAAAAGTTGGAGCTTTCTTAGAACTTTGGAGTTTTTAGGAGCTTTCATGTCATTCCCTTTAGTTTATCCTCTTCAAAACCAAGGTAGGGTTTTCATCTAAATGTTTTTAAGATTAAAAGCTATTAAGATACATGCTATAAGGGTTTATTTTTGTAATAATATTTTCTAGTATGTTTATTTAAACTTTTCATAAAAAAAATGGTATTTTGAAGAAAATTAATTGTAAATGGATTTTTTAAAAACAAATGGTATTTTAATCTTGAAATATGAGGAAATAAGCACAAAAATATATTTCTATGCTAAAATCATATTTGGTAGAACATTTAAGGATTTCTAGGCTTGAAATCCTCCCCAAATGTGTAAAATATTGTAATATGATGAAGAAGCATTTACAAACATGATATGTGAAACTAAAAATGGGTTTCTTGATGAAATAAAGAAGTTGAAAATATTAGCCATAAATATTTTGTAAAATCATGATGAAATGAAGATAAAATGAATACAACATGTGTATGAGGGTAAAGTAAACATTTTAGTAAAAATAGTCTTTTTGACATTAAATATATTTCTTGAAAGGAAATATAAAGTAATGGAATATCCTTGGAGAAAAGGGGTAAACTGTGATTTTTTTACATAAATTCATGAAATATGGTTTTGAACGTAAAATGACGATTTATGATGCCATAATGGGAAAAAATATGTGTCTTTCACAAGATTTGGGTAAACGAAGGGTAAAAAGGTGATTTTTCTCAAATTAGAGGGTCATAGTGGTTGGACTTCCTCATTTGACCTTATCAACTAGTTTTGAAAAAAAGCAGATAAATGAATGAAATGGCATGAAGATGGTGAAAGTAGGGAAATAATGTGGACATTGGTAAAAGTTTTAAAACACGTTAATATGGACTCGGATGAGACCGAAAAATAATTAAGAAGGGCCCAGAGCTCTAAGATAAAAAAAATCCAAAACTACTGGCCAGAGCATATGGTAACATAGTCGGCGGTGTGGAGCCCATTAAAGTACACGGTTATTTGGAGGATTCCGAGAAAAAATAATGGAAATGAAAATGAATTTGGTTTTTCTTAAGGAATTTAAACAAGACAACCTAATGAAAAGGGATAAAATGGAGAATAAGGAATAAAATAAGATTAAGTAGTCTCTAGACCCTGTAAAGGGTTGTATAAAATGATTAAGTGTGAGTATGAGCACATCGCTCGGGTGCATTGCATAGTAGTTGCATTAATACTGACTAAATTGATACACATTTTTGGAATTGTTAAAATACATGTTATATGTATAGTATTTTCATAGAAAGTGCATAACTTAGTATTTTCCACCCTGCTGAGTGTTCGCTTGCCTCTGCTTTTTATGTTAAGACCCCCAACCCCAATTACATCGAGTAGGGATGTTGGTAAGTACGCCGATAAGGCTCTTGAGGGCAACATCCATCGTTAGAAGATCTGCCGTTATATTTGAAACCTGTTTTTTTTAACATTGGATTCAGGATATTTTAGACCATTTTTATTCGAGCCTTGGGCCAGGTGTTGTAATAGTACAGGGACAATCATGATTTATTTCCTATTTATTAAGCATGGTTGGACTCAATAGGTTTTCATAAATAAACCTTGTTAATCAACCTAACTACCAAAAGTGATCACTTATTTCTTAAATTAAAACTGAGAATTTGACTCTTATAAAATGGTTTTTCTTAAATAATAGAACCGGACTTTCCCCTCCCCCATTAACTCATTAACTCGGTGTAAGAGCAAATATTTATAATTGCTCATATCTTAGGTTTTACTTAGTTTTTAGCGTATCCCGTTACAAATCGACTCATCAAATCAAACTCCAGCATCTCCATGATCGAAGACACCCCTACAAGATATGGAGGTATAAAACATGGGTGTTCATAGAATTTTATAAATCATATGTCGGGATGACCTTTTTTAAAAAATTGAGGCTTTTTGTTAAAAGGAATTTAAAATTAAAAAAAATATTTTTGAGCCTCATTCAAATGAGAAAAAGTCTCGTTTGAACGAGAATTGGGATCTCGTTAGAACAAACTTTTAATGCCTTTCAAATGAGGTTGGTCTTCCTTGGCAGAGAACTATCATTTGAAGTACGTCAGAAGGGTGTTCAAACTAAAAAGCCATGTCATTAGAACGAGTTTGAATCTCATTCAAATCAAACAATAGTTTCGTGCGAACGCCACCGCCGCCTCAAAATTCGTGAAATCCATATAAATTCCTGTTTTGAGCCATTTTTTCAAGAGACTTTGGCAAAAACCATTTCTGCATATTCGATCCAAAGTTTTTCCCTTTTGATTTTACAAAATCACTTTTACATTCACAAATCTATCATTCCCTTTTGTGATTAGTGAACTTTATGAAACCCTAGTTTCAAATACCTTACATACACCTTGTGGAGATCATTCTTTACTATTGACTTGTGAATCGAGGCTTCATTGCTGAAGAAGACGAAGGTTGATCGATGGATACCGAGGGAAGATCACTTCCTGTGGATGGCTTTGGACTGGGTCGTATTCTATAAAAGGATTAGAATACTCTGGGTGTCATACTTAGTATGTATAAGTTAATTATAAGTCAATTGTCTGTCAAATGACTCTGTAGGTTGAATATTGGTTTTTCCTTCTTTAGGGATTTTTCCTCATCTCCGTGTGTTAATTACATGCTTGGTTTGTTAATTTAAAATGAGACTACATCTCATATACACACCTAATTTAATCAAAGATAAAATTTGGTGAAAATGTATTTGTGTGGGGGAACCTAAGATACAAATCAATCCATTGAATCCCTAGTATTCTCAAATTGGTATCAAGGTCTGTTACACTAAATTACTATGTGATCTTTTTACAAATTTTTTATATCAAATTTCTCTCTAAAAATTGTTGATCTTTAAAAAATTAGATTTAATGGACAATATGTATAATAGGATGACTATTTTTTATGCTTCAAACTATGCCTACCAGAAAGCTAGAATGAGTTCCACTTTAAAGTATATAGATGAACATGTTTGGCATGTATGTGAAAGAGGGTGGACACCACCCACTGTGATAATTGATAACGTCTTAAGTACAAAACTTATCTCTGCTTGGACAGAGGACTATTTTAAATGGAGCAACTTTAACTCGCGCAGTCTGATGTGAACCACGTCTAAAGAAGCTTGGGATACCCTCCAACTCACTCACGAGGGAACCAATGTTGTAAAAGCTTTTAAGCTGCAAAATCTCACCACATAATTTGAAATAATCACTATGCTTGAGTCTGAATCTTTTGATGAGTTTTACGCACGTCTAACTGGTATAGTAAACTCGAGTTTCAGTTTAGGTGAAAAAATACCGAGACGTGTGTAGTTAAGAAAATTTTGAGATCACTTTTGTCCCGCTTCATTCTTAAGGTTACCATGCTAAATTAGTTAAGGATACTAGATACTCTTAGGTTAGAATAACTCGTAGGAGACCTTTAATCCTATGAGATAGATATGTTTCCTAAAACTGTTAAACCTAAGGAAAAGGGAATTGCATTGAAAATACAATCTAAAAAGAAAGAGGAATTATCGTTTGACTCTGAGTACGATTTTGACTTGGATGATTTATCCTTGTTTGCAAAAAAATTCAAAAAAATTCTCAAACTTACAAAAGAAAATAGTTTCAAAGAAAAGAAAAGTTTTTAGATAGACAAAAAATATAAATCGGGCAAGAAAATTTTGAAACAAAAAAAAGAAAAAGAAAGAAAATATTACCCTGTGAAAGATGAAGAGATATGTTATGAATGAGAGGTTAAGGGGCTCACGATTCTACAATGAGGTTAAAAAGACAAGTCAAAGGCAAAGTTGCCTTCAATGCCACACTTAGCGAGAGCATCGAGCGATGTCGAGTTGGTGGATACTCGGGACGAATCACTACATGGACGTAACTTCACCGCATTCATGGCGAATCATGTTAGTAAATCTAGTGCACCTCACATCGATGAGGAAGCTAATAAACATGATGACCTCGATAGTGAGTCTAGTCATTCTGGAGAGAGTGGGGGAAAGGATGTTTTAAGTGAGAGCGAGAGTGACCTCCAACACGCCTACACCGATCTTTATGCTGAGTTCTTTAAAATGAATAAATAAAACAAAGGTTTAGCGATTAGAGTTATAGCTTTAGAAAAGGAGTTGAGAGAGGCGAGAGAGACAGAGAGAGAGTACTCGGTGAGAGAAGCTTTGGGAGAGAGGGAAAATGGTGACTTGAACAACAAGGTGTCTAGTCTTGCGAGAGATCTTCAAGCATTCGTGAAGACTTGTGAAAAACTTGAAGCCCTTGTATTCCAACTCAAAAAAGATCTCGAATGTGCCCGGGAGGTCAAGGTTACCATAGAGGATACATCAAAGAATGTAAGAAATATTTTCCTCGGTCCCACTTTAGGTTTCAGTGAGAGCTGAGGAATAGGTTACGAAGTTGAGTCCACTTTCCATACTGCACTGGAAATGGCTCCTAAATTTCTAGTGAATCCTTATGGGCCTCAGCCTAAACCATAAAAGAGAGTTCAACCTAAGAAAGCGAACCAAGGTAGGCCCAAACAAGTATATGTTTGCACTTTTTGGAAAAGGAGAGGTCACCTTAGAGAGTTTTGTTATAAGTTAGGTAGAATTAGGAGTACACATACTCCCATGCACCGCTCTAGTGACTTTGCTAGTCTTAAAGAACAAGTTGAGTTTCTAGTCACTACTTCAAAAAGCTTAATGGAAAATTTTCAACGGATGTCTTTGCCATTTGAGAACGTTTTTAACGCTCCGACTAGAGTCAATAACGATAAGGGAAAACAAAAGGTTACCTCCACTTGGGTACCTAAGCAAGACAACAAGGACCTTATTTTTCATGTTTCTCTCAAGGTTCAAGATGCTTCCCAATGGTATTTTCATAGTGGGTGCTCTAGGCACATGACTGGTAACATATATTTTTACCCACCTTGAGGATCACAATGAAGGTAAAGTCACTTTTGGAGATGGGAGTAGGTCTAGTATTTTAGGGCGAGGATGTGTTGCGATACCTGGATTCCCCAAACTAGACAATGTATTGTACATAAAAGGGTTGAAAGTGAACCTAATTAGCATAAGCCAACTGTGTGATGCAAACTCTGTGGTAAAGTTTGATCGATCTGAATGTAATGCATATAATAAAATCGATGAGCTTTTGTTGCAAGTAGTGAGGACCGGAGACAATTGCTATGGGATCATTCCCAAGTCCTCCTTTATATGAAATAATGCAAAGGTCTCATCTATGGATATTTAGAATCAACATCTAGGTCATGTGAACTTTAGAGATCTTGAGAGATTGGTGAAAAAGGACCTAGTTCATGGCTTACCATCATTTGGGAAACTAACTTCCTCGGGTTGTGGAACTTGCCAACAAGAAAAATAAATTCGAAGTCCCCATCAAAAATTGAATACCATTACGACCTCCCATGTATTGGATTTGATTCTCATGGATCTTATGGGTCCTACTCTCTCGGAGAGCTTAGGTGGTAGAAGATACATTCTCGTGATGGTCGATGATTTTTTCAAATACTTTATTGTAGGAATTCTGAGAAAAAATTCTGATGCGATTGAGTTCCTTACAACTAAGTGTCGTGTCCTATAAAACCAACACGCGATCATGATTAATCGGACGTGTAGTGACAACGACACTGAATTTAAAAAAGCAAAAGTGGATAGATATTGTGATGGAGTAGGCATCAAACATGAGTTTTTCGTCGTTCATACTCCTTAACAAAATGAGATTGTTCAGAGGAAGAACCGGACGATACAAAGCATGGCTAAATCCATTCTTCTTGGGAGAAATGTGCTTAGTGATTTTTGGGTAGAGGCAGTAAGTATTGCATGCCATACAGTGAATAGGATATATTTTTATCTGCACAGGCTACACACGCCTTATGAGTTGTGAATAGGAAAGACGCCCAACCTATTATATTTTTGTGTTTTTAGAGTACTTGCTACATCTTGAGAGATAGGAAAGTTCGACTCCTGAAGCGACGAATGGATATTTTTAGGATATTCATCGACGAGTAGGGATTATATGGTGTTTAACCTTGTAATCTCTAAGGTTATGGAGTCTATAAATGTCACGATTAGATATGACGAGTCGCCGACATTTATTGCTCCTAGCCCCAAGTGTGGGGATGATGTACCCGTTGGTGACGATCACATCCTTCATCATAGTACCTTGGTGGACCCCACTACTAATTTAGAGGATCCAACCACTCATGACCCTTCCGTTATACTTGGTGATCCCACACTAGGTGTCAAGACTTGATGGTTAGCTATCTGTGCTACACCTCCTTAGTCGAGACCAAGAATGTAAAATAAACACTCAAGGACGAGCATTGGATATCTGCTATACAAGATAAGTTACTTCAGTTTTGCAAGAACGATGTCTAGGAGTTAGTCCTCCAACATAGCAAGAATAATGTGATAGGTACCAAGTGGATTTACAAGAATAATATGGATGATAATGGTATCGTAGTTCGTAATAAAGCTAGGTTGATCGCTCAAGACTACATGATCGAGTCGAAAAACCGAGCGTCCGTGTAAATACGCTAGTCGTTGTTATCGGCTTCCAACCACAATACCAAAACCTAAACTATAACTACACTCTTGCGGAATATAGTGGCTAGTCTGGGTATCGAATCCTCAGGGAACTAGGACGAGTGAACGTGACGACGTTGGATAGACAGAGAAATCCTAACTTTGACTCTAAAGAAAAAGGAAAATTGATTTGGTTTTGGGAATGATTAAACTAGGTGAAATTATGAAATTATGAAAAGATGAAATTATACTAATTTACCTAAAATACTAATGAAAAAATGATTTGAAACTTTTGAACTAAGTGATGCGAAAAACAGGACGGGAATACAATCCCCCAACCCTAGTGTATTGCAGTTATAATACTAATCGTAAATTTAACTGATTGATTTAACCCGGAATTTAGTACTCCCAAGCATTAAGTATACGAGGTTCAAGCCTGCGTCATACTTAATCTGAGGACGAGTAAATCGGTATCGCGATAGTAACACTCGAATTGCACTCTAAATCATCACGAGTACCCAGAGGCAAACGAGATATAAAGATCTGCAATTGATTTGTAACTACGCAATACGGTCGTATTCAATCACTAAATTCAGAGGATTAATGTTATACACGTACAATTAACACATCAAGCTAGGTTCATGTACCCCGGCCTTGGGAAATCTAGCCTAGCATGCTGAAAGTAATGAAAACAGTGTTTGATGTGCAGGAATTCATGATTAATCTAAAGAAAACTTGTGAATAGATGTAGAATAGAATTGAAAAGAAGAAATTACTCACTAATTTTTACCAAAGCAGTAATTGCAGCAATGAATAAAACTGATAATCAAATAAAATTTGAACAAAGCTTCAATCTTGGAATTAAATCTGGAATTTGTATCTAAACTAGGGTTTGCTGGAAGAAAATAGAAAACTATCTAAAATCTCCTCTAATCTACGTGCTAAGAATGATAGTAAAATGGGTTTATATACCCTACAAGACTCCAAGAGTTTTAGCAGCACTAGGACTCTCTATTAGAGGAAAATTAAAAAATTAAAACTGCGACAGGCGGACTGGTCCCCCTCCTCCCCCGGACCGGTCCCGTGGCGGACCGGTTCTTTTTATTTTGGGGCGGACCGGTTCTTATTATTTTGTCCTTCTTCGGTTTGCTTATGATCCAGGGTCTTCTGGAGTTTGGCAAAGCGGACCGGTCCGGGGTAGGTGCGGACCGGTCCCAGGGCGGACCGGTTCTTTTAATTTCGGGGCGGACCGGTCCTCTCTTTATTTGACTTTTTCTTCTCTCTTTGACTGCTCATAACTTTCACATCCGGACTTCGATTGAGGTGCCGTTTTTTCCAGTGTTCTTGTAATTGAAAGCTCTTCAACTTTCCAGTTGGCCCCACCTCCGGACTAAGGCTGCAAAATTACGAAAATTCCCTTCAACTCCCCGATTCTTGATTTCTTTCACTATTTTGAGTTCTCTTTTCCATATTTCTTGCATGAAATACCTGTAAAACACATAAGAGATACACAAAATACGAAATAATTGCCAAAAAGGGTTAGTAGCATAGGTATGAGACAAATCCAAGCTATTTACACCGCACGGAATCATAAAAATACTGAAATTAAGGGGATAAATGTGAAGAATTTATGCCTAATCACTACACATGGATTGACGGTGTAGACTTTGACGAGACATTCGCTCTTGTTACTAGGCTTGAGTCCGTTCGCTTACTACTCTCCATAGCATGTCATCTACTCTTCAAGTTATATTAAATGGATGTCAAGAGTACCTTTTTGAGTGGCATTAACAGGAGAAAATTTACGTGGAACAACTAAAAGCATTTGAAGACTCTAAGCACCCAAAACACGTCTATTATCTTAAAAAGGCCTAGTATGGTTTGAAGTAAGCACCTCGTGCTTGGTACTAGAGGCTCACTTCATATCTCTTAGCTCGTGGCTTCAAGAGAGGGGGAGTGAATAAGACGTTGTTTGTGAGGAGAGAGTGTGGTGCTATTTTGGTTGCCAAAGTCTATGTGGACGATATAGTATTTGGATCCACATTCTCCCGCAAAGCTCACACCTTTGAGGAGGAGATGAAGAGCTAGTTTGAGATAAACATGGTTAGTGAGCTTACGTTTTTCCTAGGTCTACAAAAAATCAGCTTGAGGATGTGATATTTATATCTCAATCCAAATATGCAAGGTACCTAGTAAAGAAGTTTGGTCCAGATACCGCTAAGCACTCATGTGTAACAACCCTCGCTTTTGGGAGCCCATTTATATATTTATTTCCTATGTAGGGCAGTTGCTTATATTAAATACCGGGTGTGGGTAAGTATTAATTTGATGAAATAAGTTAATATTTACAATTAAGTTGCATTATTACCATGTGGGTAAGTGATTATTACCATATAGTGTTTTATTTTGTCATGGAAATTAAAATGGCAATTTGAATTAAAATGGAACCGGAACTCAAATGGTTTATGAAATTTCCAAATGATAATTTGGAGGGTGTAGTTAGTTCCGGGAGGTACGAGACAGTCAAAATGTGTGCCATATTGTATTTTGGGATTTTGGGCACTTTTGACTGGTTTTGGCATATCGCGTATTAGAAATTAACTTGAGAACGAGTGTGCTCGCGTTCAAATGATCAAATTATATTTAAAACACCTTTTAACCCAAACAAACCCTAAACATGCAACTAGGTGTGATTGAAACAATATGAAATCATGCAAGAGTTATTCAAACACACATAATTGAGGAAAAATCCCCCACAGGGGCAAAACCATTTATTTTCACTATAATTTGTAAGAAAATGGCTTACAATCGGATTACAATGAAAATACAAGTTGACTAAGAATTACCCTCAGGTATCGGATTCTGTAGTCGCGTCTGGAATTATCCCTTTCCAGTAGGGCTGCAATGGAGAAGAAGAACGGTCTCCTCCACAAGGGTTGAACTGCAAAACTACGTTCCTGGGTTACCAAAAGGATTCACAAATGTATGGATTTTGTGTGAATCAAAATACCTAGAGTATTGGTACTCAATAGGTGAAGACTTAGTGCTTTTTCTACTCTGAAAATCGTGGATAGAAGTCTTGGAAAAACCACTTCCCGTAGTGGGATTAAATAGGAGAACTTGAGCCCTAAAATTCGGAACATGATCTGAACACGATCTGTTTGAAATTATCCTCGTCGGATCGGTCCGGTCTCTTTAGGCGGATCGGTCCGGTGACATCGGATCGGTTCCTTTTTGAAGGCGGATCAATCCGGTTGGCATCGGATCGGTTCGGCTTTTTAGCTTCATCGGTTCGCTATGGATCCGGGGTACACTAGCCTCACCTCAGCAGGCGGATCGGTCCGGTCTCTTTAGGCAGATCGGTCCGGAGGAACCGGATTGGTTCTTTTATCTGGGCCGGATCGGTCCGGTCTGTTCCCTGATTCCTTTTCTGCCTTTGATATTCGGATTCCGTTGATGAGCGTATGATTCTTGAATTTTCTCAACGGTGTAACGGCGTACGACATATAAAATGCTCACGGACAAAAATGTCCTTACAAATCTCCCCCTATGTCTATGCCGGTACATACATAAAAACAAACATCTGAATTATCAATCATAAAAAAATTGCCTATACAAATCTACCCTTCCATGAACCCAAAACTGAAAGAGTACAAGTGAATAAGACTGCATCGTTTGATCTTCAAATCTTCAGGAATCTCAAATCTTTTCTCATCAGGGTGTGCAATTTAGTGATCATCAATGTAGTACCTACACACATGAGATAAAGCAAAATACCAAGTGACATATCGAGTTTGAAATGATGAGATAAACATATATATATCAATTTATGAGCAAACTCAAATTTCAAATCTCCCCCATAATAAGATAATTCATTCTCCCCCTTTTTATGATGTCCCCAAATAGACAAATGAGAGAAACAAATCAAATAAGCACTAGCGGGGTGACACTAGGATAAAACCACACCATGAATGAACACAAAGCAACCAAGTCGATGATAGCGTAAATGAAGTGGTGTGATCAAATTCGATAGGAAAATCAATGCATACAAACATGACATATGTGCACGATGAATATTGGATATTCCTAGAGAATGAACTCAAATGCTTCCTTTGGTGTAAAATAATGACAATATAAGATATTGACTCAATCAAATCAACAAATCAAAGCTCAAAATGATTTTCACACCAATAACGTCCAAAATGATTTTATGCATTTTCAGGACTTTCAAGGAAGTGCAAACCCGTTTATATTCTCCAACCAAACTCCCTCAGATATTATTTTGAATAGAGGCATTCTAAATTCTCAAACTTTGGAGAATTGATGGTGAAACCTAAGTGGCCCATATTTGGCATGAATTGCTTTTTATTGCCTATAAATTTTTTCGGGCTCTTTTAACTCTTGGAACCTCGGATATTAAAATTCCTCCATTTTTTAGGTCCTTTTTAACGGTGGCTTTTGTGCAAAGGATAGATGATTACCTTTCGCAGCCCCTCCCCGTTATACAAAAACACACAGTCTCACCAAAACGGTTTTTTACATGCATTCCAATCTTGTCAAGTTTTATCGCATATTGTACATTGTATAGACAGAATTGAGATGGAAACACTCAAGCCAATATGAGATAGACAAGTGCAATAAGCAAATATAGCCGTGCATGTGTGTAATAAAGGATATAGGAGTCAAACATGTAGGAAGATATCACTAATTACATCTCAAAAACTCAAACCAATGTAAAGCACATGGATGAAATGATGTAGCCTCTCAAATCTCTATCAAACAGTCACATGGATATATGGAATGAAGTTGTGACTTGGCTATCTTAAATGCTCATCCATAAAAGGTGCTTAAAAGTACAAAAATCTTTTTGGTCTATTTCAAAAATTTTATCAAAATAAAATCTTTTTGTGCTTTTCTTAAACAAAATAAAGAAAATCTTTTTGTACTTTTCAAAAGAAATATAAAAAGCAAAAAGAATAAACAAAGCTGTACAACAAAGCAATGGTACATATAAAACAGACTAGCAATAGGAAGCATATGATATGAACATGAAGTAGCATCCTATTCTAGACATAGACCAACCCCTCAGTCAACTGTGCAGATCCCCAAAGACTTCCTAAGACTCTCAAATCTAAGGGCATCTAATGGTTTCGTGAAAATATCGGCTAACTGACGGTCGGTGGGAACAAAACTCAGGGATACAGTGTTCTCCTCAACTAACTGACGAATAAAGTGCTCACGTATCCTGATGTGTTTTATGCGCGAATGCTGGACGGGATTACGAGATATGTGTATCACGCTCGTGTTATCACAAGAAATGATCATGGTGTCGTGTGAAATCCCATAATCCTCCAACATTTGCTTCATCCACAAGAGTTGTGTGCAACAACTCCCGGCTGCAATGTACTCAGCCTCCGCAGTGGACAAAGAGATGGAATTTTGCTTCTTGCTCAGCCAGGAGACAAGAGCAGAACCAAAATAGAAACACCCACCAGAAGTGCTCCTACAACCATCTACATCCCCAGCCCAATCGGCATCCGAATAGGCGGACAAACGGTCATCGGTCTCAAAGGAATACCAAATACCGTATGATAGAGTCCCACTCACATATTTAATAATACGTTTTAGAGCAAGTAAATGTGACTCTTTCAGGGACGCCTGATATCGCGCACAGACTCCAACACTAAAGGCGATGTCGGGACGACTGGCAGTCAAGTAGAGAAGACTACCTATCATACTCCGATATAAGGTTTGCTCTACGTCCTTGCCTAAAGTGTCCTTACTAAGCTTGGTAGTGGTACTCATAGGTGTACGTGCATGCTTAGCGGAATCTAAACCAAATTTATTCACTAGGTCTCTAGCATACTTGGATTGGGAGATGAACATCCCATCCTCTAGCTGACGAACCTGGAGACCAAGGAAGAATGTAAGCTCACCAACCATGCTCATTTCAAACTCACTTTTCATCTCCTCTTCAAAGTGGTGAGCATGCTGGGAGCATGTGGATCCAAAGACTATGTCGTCCACATAGACCTGGGCAACCAAAATAGCACCGTCATCTCTCCTGACGAACAACGTCATATCTACTCCCCCTCTCTTGAAGCCTCGAGCTAAGAGATAGGAAGTAAACCTCTCGTACCAAGCACGGGGTGCTTGCTTCAAACCATACAAGGCTTTCCTCAAATAGTAGACGTGCTCAGGGTGTTGAGGGTCATCAAACCCTTTTGGTTGTTCCACATAAACCTCCTCCTGTAGAATGCCATTCAGAAAGGCACTCTTGACATCCATCTGATACACCTTGAAGCGCAGATGACATGCCATGGCGAGCAGAAGACGGATGGACTCAATCCTCACAACAGGATCAAATGTCTCCCCAAAGTCTACACCCTCTATCTGTGTGTAGCCTTGAGCGACCAACCTAGCCTTATTTCGGATTATGGTACCATTTTCATCTATTTTGTTCTTAAAAATCCACCGGGTACCTATCATATTAATCTCACTAGGTCGGGGGACAAGTTCCCAGACATCATTCTTTTTAAACTGAAGCAACTCATCCTGCATAGCAGATATCCAGTGTTCATCCTTGAGTGCTTCTTTATGGTTCTTGGGCTCGACTTTGGACGTGTAGCAAAGATGGCTAACAACGTTCTCTAGCTGAGCACGAGTCTTGACCCCTAGAGTGGGATCACCAACAATGGCAGAAGGGTCATGACTCTTGCGAACCCAAGCAGGTGTGTCCCCTAGCACAGGAGTAGGGTCCACATAGTGTGAGAGAGGAACAGGTAACTCACTGTCAGAACAATTCTCATGCTCACACTGAAGGTTAGGATCAATAACCGTCGAAGGTTCGTCATCTTGCACAGTGACGTTTATTGATTCCATAACCTTAGAGCTCTTCAGGTTAAAAACCCGGTACGCTCTGCTAGTCGATGAATATCCTAGAAATATTCCCTCGTCGCTCTGAGAGTCGAACTTTCCTAATTGCTCTCTATCCCGTAGGATGTAGCAATTACTCCCAAAAACACGGAAATATGCCAGGTTGGGCTTCTTGCTAGTCCACAACTCATATGGAGTCTGAAGTGTGTGTGGACGTAAATAAACCCTATTCACCATGTGGCATGCAGTAAACACTGCCTCTGCCCAAAATCTCCTAGAAACTTTACGACCTAGAAGCATAGATCTAGCCATCTCTTGGATCATTCTATTCTTTCTCTCAACAATCCCATTTTGCTGAGGAGTTCTCACAGCAGAAAACTCATGTTTGATCCCGAGGCTATCACAGTAAAGATCTACCTTTGCTTCTGTGAATTCAGTGCCATTGTCACTACGCATCCTGTTAATAGTGACACCGTGTTGATTTTGCAGGACACGGCACTTGGTCGTTAAAAATTCTACAACATCGGATTTCTCTCTCAGAAAACCTACAATGGAGAACCTGGAGAAATCATCTACCATCACGAGGATGTACCTCTTACCACCTAAACACTCAGTACGAGTAGGACCCATAAGATCCGTGTGAATCAACTCAAGAACACGAGAGGTGGTAATGGAATGCAACTTCCTATGGGGACTACGGATTTGTTTTCCCAACTGACAGGGTCCACAAACGGTCGAAGTTGACTTTCCAAGATATGGTAAGCCACGTACTAGGTCATTTTTAGCTAAGCGGTTGAGATCTCTAAAGTTCACGTGACCTAGACGTTGGTGTCACAGATCCATAGGAGTGATCGTGGCGCTGTTGCAGACAAGTGAGGATGTGGGCTCAGTCCCATAGAAATTATCCTCGGTCCTCACACCTTGCATCAAAATCTTACCGGCTTGATTATAGACTTTACGCGCGTCCCGGTCAAACTTTACTGCCAGGTCAGTGCCGCACAGCTGGCTAATGCTGAGAAGGTTTGCTTTCAAACCTTTGACGTACAAAACATTTTCTAGCTTAGGAAACCCAGGTAACTCGACAGTACCACGTCCTATAATGCTAGACTTGCTCCCATCTCCAAAGGTGACTCTGCCATCCAGATAGTCCTCAAGAGTCGTAAAAAATAAGGCATCACCTGTCATGTGTCTGGAGCACCCACTATCAAAATACCACTGAGAGGTATTATGTGCTTTGAGAGCAACATGAACAACAAAAGCCTTTTTATCTTTCTTAGGTACCCAAGTCGAGATGACCTTTTGTTTGCCTTTGTTGTTGTTGATTTTAGCTGGAATGTGAGAAGCATTCACTAACGGCAAAGAGATCCGTCGAAATTCTTCCATTAAACTTTGAGTCATGGCAGCTAAGAACTCAACTCGCTCTCTCAGACTAGAAAACTCATCAGTATGACGTGGTGGAGCAGTAGTACGTCGTGTCAGACCCATGCTATAGCAAGTTTCCCTAAGGTGGCCTTTTCTTTTGCAATAAGTACAAAAGAGCACAGTCAAAGGCGGACCTTGGTTTGCTTTTCTTGGTCGAACTATCCTTCGAGGTTTTTTACGGTGACCATAAGGAGTTGTAGTAAACTCAGGAACTGGTCCAGGTGCAATTTGGGACGTGGAGGCACCATCATATCCAATTCCTTGACGATCACCAAAACCTAAAGCGGGGCCGAGGAGCATCTTTCCCATCTTCCCAGATCTGTCCTCGATTTGTACCTTGACTTCCCGTGCTTTCTCAAGGTCATGAGTCAGCTGGGCAACAAGGGCTTCAAGTTTCTTTCGAGTCTCCACGGAGGAATGGAGCTGACTCGTAAGACTAGCCACTTGTTTAGTCAAGTCCCCTCTCTCTTTCTCTAAAACACACTCTCTCTCTCTAAACAGAATCTCTTTCCCGACACATGCAGATTCTCTCTCTCTCAGGGCGGTGCAAGTGGAGAACTCTGTTTCTCTTGATTTATTTAAATCTTCCTCTAAGCAGGTGATCTTAAGAACTAACGCTTTGTTACGCTTTTTAGTTTTAAATAACTCAGAATATAACTCAGCGTAGGCGCGTTGTATATCACTCTCGCTCTCACTTGTGTCATCCTCCCCCTCACTCACATCGATCTCACTGTCGAGGTGTCCCTGTGAAGCATCATCCTCAACGTCGTGAGGAGAACTAGGAGTGCTCACTTGGCTGGCCATGAATGCGGTGAAGTTACACTCATGCGGTGACTCATGTCCAGAATCCACCGTCTCGACCTCACTGTCGTCACTAAGGGTAGCATTAAGAACAGCTTTCCCTTTCTCTCTATTCAGACGATTGGCACACTTAAAAGCTCTATGACCCCTACCATCACACTCAAAACATCTCTCACTTTCTTTCAGAGGAGGATTTTTGGAAACTTTTTCATTTTTCTTTTCAAACTTATTTTTCTCAAATTTCTTTTTATCTTTAAAATTGCCATTTTTCTTAAATTTGAGAATCCTCTTGAATTTTTTTGCGAAAAGAGCCAAATCATCTAAGTCAAAATCGCACTCAGAATCTGACGTGTCAGTCTCTCTCTTTCTAGATGACTCTACCCTCTTTCTAGCTGACCCCTCACTCCTTCTCTCTTGGGCTTTAAGAGCAATTCCCTTATCTTTAGATTTAGCATTTTTAGGGAACATATCAATTTCATAAGTTTGCAAATCTCCTACAAGTTCTTCCAATTTTAGCGTATTTAAATTACCCATAGAATTTAGCACAGTGACTTTAGGGATAAAACGCTTAGGCAAAGAACGAAGAATCTTTTTAACAACTCTAGCATTCGGAATATGTTCACCAAGATTAAAACTAGTATTCACAATGTCAGAAAGTCTAGCATAAAATTCATCAAAGCATTCAGAATCATGCATGGTGATTGTTTCAAATTGAGTTGTCAAGTTTTGCAACTTAGACTCTTTCACAACATTAGTTCCTTCATGGGTGAGTTGTAAAACATCCCATGCCTCTTTTGACGTGGTACACGTCATTATGCGTTTGAACTCATCAGGTGTGACAGACCCAGAAATAGCACTTAGACCCTTAGAATTAAAAGATGACCATTTAATTTCTTCATCAGTCTAAGAAATGTCAGGTTTCAAGTTGGTCACATTATCAACAGTCACGGTGGGAGGAGTCCACCCTCGTTCAACCAAAATCTAGACACGTTCATCGATGGATTTTAAAGCCGGCCTCATACGGGCTTTCCAATAAGCATAATTTGTCCCGTCAAAAACAGGCATTTTATAATATGGCTTCTCCATTTGAACACGCACTTTTTCAAAAATCAATTTTTTCAGAAAATTGATATCTTAGAAAAATTTTGCGGAAAAAGGAATACGCGATAGATTAGCGTAACCTGCTCTGATACCAATTTGAGAACGAGTGTGCTCGCGTTCAAATGATCAAATTATATTTAAAACACCTTTTAACCCAAACAAACTCTAAACATGCAACTAGGTGTGATTGAAATAATATGAAATCATGCAAGAGTTATTCAAACACACATAATTGAGGAAAAATCCCCCACAGGGGCAAAACCATTTATTTTCACTATAATTTGTAAGAAAATGGCTTACAATCGGATTACAATGAAAATACAAGTTGACTAAGAATTACCCTCAGGTATCGGATTCTGTAGTCGCGTCTGGAATTATCCCTTTCCAGTAGGGCTGCAATGGAGAAGAAGAACGGTCTCCTCCATAAGAGTTGAACTGCAAAATTGCGTTCCTGGGTTACCAAAAGGATTCACAAATGTATGGATTTTGTGTGAATCAAAATACCTAGAGTATTGGTACTCAATAGGTGAAGACTTAGTGCTTTTTATACTCTGAAAATCGTGGATAGAAGTCTTGGAAAAACCACTTCCCGTAGTGGGATTAAATAGGAGAACTTGAGCCCTAAAATTCGGAACATGATCTGAACACGATCTGTTTGAAATTATCCTCGTCGGATCGGTCCGGTCTCTTTAGGCGGATCGGTCCGGTGACATCGGATCGGTTCCTTTTTGAAGGCGGATCAATCCGGTTGGCATCGGATCGGTTCGGCTTTTTAGCTTCATCGGTTCGCTATGGATCCGGGGTACACTAGCCTCACCTCAGCAGGCGGATCGGTCCGGTCTCTTTAGGCGGATCGGTCCGGAGGAACCGGATCGGTTCTTTTATCTGGGCCGGATCGGTCCGGTCTGTTCCCTGATTCCTTTTCTGCCTTTGATATTCGGATTCCGTTGATGAGCGTATGATTCTTGAATTTTCTCAACGGTGTAACGGCGTACGACATATAAAATGCTCATGGACAAAAATGTCCTTACATAACTATTCCGGTATTATCACTTAAAGGTTGGAGACTTTTTAATCTTAAGCCACGTTTAGTTTTCCCCAAGTCTTCCATTTCCTCTTATTTGCCCTAAGTGTTCTAGCCCTAGAGTGAGAGAGAGTGAGAGTGGAAGATTGGAGAGAAAGGGAAATCTTGAAGATTTGTGGTTTGATCTTGCTTCCTTCTTCAACCAAGCTTGATATTTAAGCCTCAAGGCAAGTTTTCTACTTGCTATTATATGTTTTAAGATGAATAATTAGTATGGTTAGTTATATATAGTCTTGATGTTATATAATTGTGGTTTTTGGTTGGATTTATGGGTATCAACATCTTTGATAGAGTTAGATTGTTGATTGAGGTGGAAAAATGTGGTTGGGAGCATTTATGATCTTTGAGTAGTCATTAAATGTAGTTGGTTGATTTTGGGGTTGGTTATTAATTTTGAGTTTTGAAGATAATAGGAGAGGAAGGTCTAGGTCTGCTATGGCCGGTCGACCGCGTCTCTCAGACGGGTGGACCGGGCCTTCGGAGGAGAGCACACTGCTTTCTTTCAAAGGCACGATATAAGGACGCGGTCGACCGCGGTTCCACCATAGGTCGACCGGTCCACCCGAAATGGACTTTCTGCTTTCTTTCAAAAGCTAAACTTTGAGACGCGTCGATCTTGGGACCGGTCGATCGGTCCCCTATTTTTTAACCAAATTTTCTACTTTGGTTTTAAATCCCTTTTCTTCCCCTAGGAACTTAGGACTCTTCTTGAATGAAGTAAACCTTGGCTTGTAGAGTCCTAACTGAGTTGGTTGTCACCCTAATGTTGAATGGGTTTCACTTGGGGTTAAGTCCGGGGGAGGGGTTGTCCTAAGTGATGCTAAGGCATCACTTCTCTTCGTGCATCCAAAAATATGGATGGAATTTTGTTGGCCCATACTTGGAGACTTAGGGGCTTGAAATGAGGCATATGAGACCTTAAGCTCGGGAAAATAATATGATCCCTTGGAGATTTATTCTAGGCATAACCTAGGATGATAATAAAATGAATTATCCTATGATAGCGGTTTCAAACAAACGAAAGATGTAAATGTTAATGAAAAGGAAAAGTATGGTTTTTATAGTAAATGCTAATTTACTTAAACACACCTCTCTAAATGCTATCATAAGGTAAGCTCGCGCATGAGGTGATGTTCCTTGGCTAGTGAATGCAGGGAGACTATAGTCCTCGGCCATATGCGGGTTTATTATATGTATTTTTCTGCGCTAGTGAAGTAATTCTGGGTGTGGTTATGACTCACTCGCAGGCATATGGCCACTTCCCGACGTGCGTTAGGTACCCAGGTTGCCTTGTTTGATGGGCCCCTGGAAGATGATAGTCATTTAGGGGCGCGCCCAGTGGGGAAACTCGTAGGGGCGGTCTTAGAATCGTTATATGTATAAGAATATGACTTTTCTAAACTCAAGTGGGACTTGAGGGTTGTATAATTTCCACTAAATGATATTATTGATAATTACCTTCCTGCTAAGAAATGGGAATTGGAATAAATGAGGAAATAATGATTAATGTATTCCTATTAAGGAATTGAAACTGGGTTAAAGTGGTAATTGGTTAATAGAAGCTTTTAATTTAATCATTGCATCATCTTCCTTTCCTGCATAGTTTATTTAAGCATGTCATGTTAGTTGTCTTATTAGTATTCATGCTTAGGTTGTTAGATTCTGCTTTCCTTTGTCATGATTAACTGTTCATATCTAGCATGCTTTTTGTTCATCTGGGAACTATATATAAACCGGGTCCTGACCCGTCCATTTTCCTCTATGTTGTGTTTGTTATTGTATCCGCCCAGGTGCTCCTCCGCAAGGACGCCCATGTTGATATTTCTACTCTTTTGCTTTTAAAGGAGCTGTATGAAATTGCGGATATTACAGGATGTTTTGTTAGACGCCGTCATTCTTTTGATATCTAGTTATGATCGGGTCTGTCACTCGGGCGAGTGTCCCAAACTTGTAATTGTATAATGAATGTAAAACATTATATCTAACTGTTGTGACTACTTTTGTGTAGCTGTGAACCGACAGCATATTCGGTTCTCTCCTTGTATAGTGGTTTTATATGTATCTAAATTATGTTTCTTTGAATTCCACTATTGTTCTAAAATGGGTTGTTTAAATTGTTTTTTCTTAAC
Source organism: Sambucus nigra (assembly GCA_949130495.1). Lineage (NCBI taxonomy): Eukaryota > Viridiplantae > Streptophyta > Magnoliopsida > Dipsacales > Adoxaceae > Sambucus > Sambucus nigra. Next base: position 297,733,265 of record OX422207.1, on the reverse strand, counting down.
TTCACTTTTAATTGCAAATTGTTTTGACAACCCGTTTTCCGAATTATTGGGTGGTTTTCTCGGTTACTCTTACTTTATTTGTGGTGCTGAGAATGATTTCCGTCCATGATTATCTTATATGTCGGAGTATCGGGCTGGCCACCCCTTATTTCGGAGTGCGGGTTGTCACATCATGCACCCCTATGAGTACATCGACAAAGCTTAGCAAAGACACTTTAGGCAAGGACGTAGAGCAAACCCTTAATTGGAGTATGATAGGTAGTCTCCTCTACTTAACTGCTACTCGTCCCAATATTTATTTTAGTATTGGAGTATGTGCGCGATACCAAGCGTCCATGAAAGAGTCTCACTTGCTCTCACTTAAATGTATCATCAAATACATGAGTGACACTCTTTCCTATAGTATTTTGTATTCCTTTAATATCGATGACCGTTTATCCGCCTATTCAGATGTCGGTTGGGCTGGGGATATTGATGGTTGCAGGAGCACCTCGAGTGGGTGTTTTTACTTTGGGAGTGCTCTTAGATGAGCAAGAGGAAAAACTCCATATATTTGTCCATGATGGAGGTTGAGAATATTGTCGTTGGGAGTTATTGCATGCAACTCTTATGGATTAATCAAATGTTGGAAGATTATGGGTTTCCATAAGGCACGATGACTATTTTTTATGATAATACGAGTGCAATCCATATATATCGTAATCCGGTCCAACATTCACGCACAAAGCGCATTAGGATACATGAGTATTTTATATGTGATCTAATTGAGGAGAAGGTCGTGTCCTTGAGCTTTGTGAGCCTCGAACGTCAATTGGCCGATATTTTCATGAAACCTTTAGATGCACTTGGATTTGAGGATTTTAGGAAATCTTTGGGTATTTTCACTGTTGATTTAGTTGGGGTACTTTATCTAGTGTAGGATGTTTCTCATGTTCACATCTTATGTTCATATTGCTAGATTGTCTTGTCATTGTATTTATGTGGTTTTCTTTTTGATATATTTTGAAATTTTTCAAAAAGAATTTTATTTTTTTGGAAAAAATTTTAAAAATAATAAAAGATTTTCATTTTTTAAGAAAAAGTTAAGAATGGCAAAGATTTTATTTTTGACAAAAAAAAATTTTAAAGACAAAAATAGTTGTATTTTCCTTTATCACCGTATATGGATGAACATTTAAGATTTTCGGATCACCCCATCATTCCATCCATTCACATGGCTTTTTTGTAGTGCTTTAAGACATGACTTTATTTCGTGAGTGTGCTCAATAATATGTGGATTCATTACATTGATCATTGATGACTACTATCTACAGGTTAGACTCCTCGTCTCCTTTATTGCACACGTGCACTAACATGTTTGAACATTATATTTACTTGTCATGTGTAAAATATGATGTTCTCATCTCAGTTTTGCTTAATAACATACCAAATGAAAAAAAAAGATAAGTTGTGCATGTAAAAACCATTGCCTGGATTTTATTTATAAACCGAAAAATAATGTTGTATGTTAATCAATGGAGAGGGACTACGAAAGATCAAAATGTTCTTTGCATTAAAAGTCACCATTTGCATAAAAGAGCCTAAAAAGATTAGAGGCACATAAAAACATAAGTGTTAGGCCATTTAATTTAAAGTCATTGATGCTGCGCTACATATGAGCATTAATTTCTTCAAAATAATTGAGAGTGAATTCATAATATATGAAATATTTTGAGGATATTAAAGTCAAAGATCAATGGGTTTGCAAAATGAACTTTCTTGAAAAATATTAAATAGTTTGGCATTATTGATGTGAGAATAATTTATGTTCTTAACATATAGATTAATTTGAGTCAATTTCATATGGGCTCACAATCTTTACACCTAAGGTTAATTTTGAGTTATTTCGTTAGAAGTGTCTCATAACTTCATGCACTTATGTTATGAACATTTATGTTGCTTTGCCTATGAAAAATGTTCATAAAATTTCATTTCACACTCACGATTTGTATATTTTAGTGTTATTCCAAGGTGTGTGGTGTTTGTATACTTTATAATTTATATATGAAAAACTAAAAAAATTCAAAACTAGTTTGTGGAGAAAAGTTGCCTTTTGAGATTATCATTACTTGTGCATTATTGATTATTCTTGTGATGATATCTTACTTCTTAATATGATGCTTTATATGTCGTGACTAGTTCCTAATCCTTTGTCTATTTCAGACAAAAAAGGGGAGAACAAATTGAGGGGGAATGTTATTTTCTATTCAAAACTCGTATAAGTCATGGTATCTCTTTGTTCGATGTGTGTAAGTCTCTTGTTGTGATGATGATCTCATGGACTACACAAAGATGAAGATAAAGTTGACCAAGGAAAGAACAAGTTCAGTTTGAAGAGAAAGTTTCATTTATGTTATTCCGTTTCTAGGGTTAGGGAGGACATTAGGAATCATTCTCTCAGAGGTTTTTTTATTATAATTTGGTTTTCGATTTATTCTGTACCGGAATAGCCAAAGGGGGGGATTTGTAAGAGAAAATATTTATAATTACTCATAGCTTAGGTTTTACTTAGTTTTTGACGTATCCCGTTACAAATCGACTCATCAAATCGAACTCCGACATCTTCAAGATCGAAGACACCCCTACAAGATATGAAGGTATAAAACATGGGTGTTCATAGAATTTTATAAATCATATGTTGAGATGTTCATTTTAGAAAAATCGAGGCATTTTGTTAAAAGGATTTTAAAATTAAAAAAAAAAAATGAGCCTCGTTCAAACGAGAATTGGGATCTCATTAGAATGCACTTCTAATGCCTTTCAAACGAGGTTGGTTTTCCTTAGTAGAGAACCGTCATTCAAAGTATGTGAGAATGACGTTATAACAAAAAAGGCATGTCATTAGAAGGAGTTTGAATCTCGTTCAAACGAAACAGTAGTTTTCGTTCGAATGAACTCCATTTCCGTTCGAACGACGGTGCCACCTCAAAATTCATGAAATCCTTATAAATACCAATTTTGAGCAGTTTTTTCAAGGGACTTTGGAAAAAACGATTTATTCGTATCTAATCCAAAGTTTTTTTCTTTTCGATTTCACAAAATCACTTTTAGATTCACAAATATATCATCCCCTTTTGTGATTAGTGAACTATGAAACCCTAGTTTCAAATACCTTACATACACCTTGTGGAGATCATTCCCTGTGGCTGACTTGTGAGCCAAGGGTTCATTGCTGAAAAAGATTAAGGTTGATCGATGGATATTAAGAGAAGATCGTTTCTTGTGGTTGTATTCTATAGAAGGATTAGAAGACTCTACGCATCATATTTATTCTGTCTAAGTAATTTGTAAGTGTCTGCCAAGTCACTCTGTAGTGCTAAATATAAGTTTTTCCCTTTTTAGGGATTTTTCCTCATCTTTGTGTGTTGATTACATGCTTGGTTTTTTAATTTAAAATTGGACTACATCTTATATACACTCCTAATTTAATCAAAGATAAAATTGCTAAAAAAATGGATTTGTGTGTGGGAACCTAATATACAAATCAATTCATTGAATCCCTAGCATTCTCACTCGGTATGGGTTGACCAAATGGTGACCCAAACTCAGGTCAGGGCGTTACAGTTGCTAAGTCCAGAATAGCTCTGAATAAAACTTTATACTTCAAGAACAATGGGTTGGTGATTTGTTACCATCCTCTCCTCAAATCCTTGTGAGTGTGCACGATCTAATGGATTTTATTATTGAATTAAATGCCCCAAACACACAATCTAATTTTTACCAAATTTTAGTCTTTGATTAAATTATTGTGTGCATACAAACAGTGTCCAAATATATTTTCAAGAATCAATCCAAACCATGCAGAAGCAAACAATATGAGGAAAATCCCTTTTCAGAGCAAAACCATTTTCAGCACTTTAGGGAGTTCTATAAGACAACTTACTTACAAAACTTCCTAAAAAATACTACTCGAATCCAGAGCATTCCACAGGTGGCGAAAAAAGTCTCTATAAAAATCTTTTCGAAACAGGTATTTATAGGTCGTATACAAAGTTCGAGGTGATGATTTTGTTCGAACAAAAACAGAAGTCGTTCGAACGATAATATCATCTCATTTTAATGAAAACCTAGTTTGTTTGAATGAGACTCCAATGTCGTTTGAACAAGCTTCTAACGAGCTTCAAATGAATTTAAATAGAACACCCTCATTGGATGTTCATTCGATGAAATGATCAAACGAGCCTTCAAACGAAATTGGCATTTCGTTCAAACGAGACGGTCATCTCATTTGAACGAGGTCAAAAAAAAATTAAATTTAAAAATTTTGCCTCGATTTTTTTTTATGAAAATACATTTCCCAACTATAAATGTAAATAAATTCGAACTCCGAAAAGATTTATACCTTCATAACGTAGAGAAGTCTTGAACTTGGAGATATTAAGGTTCGATTCATCGTATCGGCACGTATTGATTTATAACGGGATACGCCAAATATGCCATAGTGCAACTAAAATAAATAATAAGCCTAAGATAAACTATTTGCCCTTACAATCTCCACCTTTGGCTATTCCGGTACAAAACTTAATCGAAATTCAAATTACAAAAATTGCCCTTTTAAGACAAAAATTCTAATACCCTTCCTAAAACCTAAAAATGGAATGGCATAAATAAACTTTATCTTCAGTCTCCACTTGTTCTTCTTTATCTTCCCTTGGGCACTTTTTCTTCATGTGGTGTAATATGTTTTTAGATTGGATACCTACACATGTGAAACAAAAAAAATATTCATGATGCATAGAGTTTGAAAATAAATATAAAATAAAAAAGTGTAACGCAATAATGCAGTCTCCCCCAAAAATCAAACTCCCCCTTAATTTGTTCTCCATTTTTTTGTCCGAAATAGACAAAGGATTAGAAACTAAATATGACATACAGAGCATCATATAGAAGAAGTAAGATATCATCACAAAAATATATAAATAACGCCTATGTGATCATAATCTCAAAGGCTTCACCAATTATTTTTTTTAAATTTCAAGCTTTTGTCAAGTATAAAATTTATAAAAATAACACACCGTGAATTAGCACATTGTTTCAATTCGTTAAACGCTCGCTCGAAGCATGATCCAACGATATCTCTACTTCATTCGAACGACATGTGAGTTTCATTCAAAGGAGGTGCATTTTTCGTTCGAACGAGCCTAATTGTCGTTCGAATGAACGTTGAAAACAATTCAGGGTGTATTTTTCTCATTTTTTGTCGTTTTTCCCATTGCTCCTCTTCGTCTTTTGAGATACCAGCACCTGAAAACTCCATTATTGAGCAAGTTTTACCTCAAAATCTTCATTCTTGGGGGTTTTCTTCATCATTGCACTAAAAGATGCATAGTTTCCTCAGGTATTCCCTTGTTTTTTTGTTGGTTTCTAGTTTTTTTTTTTTGGGGGGGGGGGGTGACTCAAAATGAAAGCGATAATTTTTTTTTTCTCATGTCCATTATTTTCATTGTTTATTTTCATTATACATGTATTCTTAATGTTTTTCCCCATCACTTTGAATCAAAAATTCATTTTGTAAGGGGGCTTTTCATTTTCTTTATTATTTTGGTTAGTTCTTGTGTTGCCCCTAGTGTTGTGTGTCATTAATATGCAATCCAAATTATTTTTTAGTTTTTTTATATTTGGGTATTTATGACATACACGGTGTTCATATTTTTGGTGTTTATTCGATACATCCTGCATTATCTGATTGCGTTTATTCCTATTTTTTGTGGACTGATTTTCGAGGTGGTTCGGTTGGATGTTGTACGGAGATAGGTTGTAGAAAGAGTTTAAGTGTGTTGGAGATATGTTTTAGTTCCCTGTTCCTACACTTATGTTTCTCGATAGTCTGTCTATTTTTCATGGACGGTGTTAGACGTCGTCGCTCTATTCATACTAGCGCAGTAGATGAGCCCTTTGCATCTTCTTCGCGGGCCCAAGCCGCACAGGCCAATCGGACTCACTACACGACTGAGCATTCGGTTATCTGTGTCGATTATGATCTCTATTATACCTTGGGTTTGCATATTAGAACTGTCGTGAAAGAGAGAGCTTTTAAAGTTGAGGAGTTTGGACTTTCTCTTATCCCCAGCTGGTTAGTTGGTAGGGGTTGGGATCCCCTTTTCACGATGTATGATGCGATTCTTCCTGACAATGTTCGGGAATTCTATTTTCATGCGGCAGGATCATATGCCATTTTACGGTCCTATGTTCATGGGGTTGAGGTCATCGTTACCCCATACACCGTTGCACGCATATTACACATTCCCTGAGAGCCTGGGGATACTTTTCTAGGTCATGTTGTCGATCGTCGTGAGATCGATGAGAATTTGAGAGAGATGTTTAGAGAGCTTCCAACTAGCACCATTACATTGTTTCATCACCATCTATATGTTGATTATCGGGTCCTTAACTGGGTCACTTTCTCGCTCGTTTATTTGCAGGCAAATTATACTTAGATCTCCTTTGACATTGTTTATTTCATGTACGCAGTCAGTCACGACTGGCGTATAGATCTTCGTGCTCTCATACTGTTTGTCATGTCTCTTATCTCTAACACCGGGACTACTTCGATTCGCACTGTACTCCCTTATGGTATTCTCGTTTCCCATATCTGCACAGCGTTATAAGTTTTGCTTCTTCCCGATGAGGTTGAGATGACCTCCATGTCTGTGATCGATGCAAACTCCGTTCACTGATCATAGAATCGCCTACCCTGGGAGGTTCAACGTGGATATTATGCAGCTAATTCATCATCGTCTTGGTATGGTTATAGATCTAAGTTTATAGGACCCCTTCCCACAGAGATCCCATGTACTGAGATAGGGACGAGTCGAGATGATATGATGCGACTGCTGGAAGAGGAGTGAGCTACACGAATTCGTTTGGAGGAGAGACTTACAGAGCAGTAGAGGATCACCGATGTTGTCATGGCGAGACTAGATGTTGATACCGAGCAGAGAGTACTGCAAAACTCTTAGTTTACTGCCTTTTTAGATGAGATGCATTAGCGAGAGCAGAAGCATGGTGCCGATTCGTGAGGAACAGTCACGATGATCAGAGAGACGATGGTCATCCTGGTGGCTAATGTTTTTATTCTGAGAGCTCTATATATTTTATCTTTACTTAGGATACATTTCTTTTTATTGGATTGTATATGTTGATACACTGGTGATTGTACTCATGTTTGTCTATCATCTATTATAGGTTATTGTGGACATCAATTTTTATTTATGCAGTACTGATGTTTATGTGTTGAATTTTATATTTATGATTATATGGATTATTTTGTATATGCTTCTCATATATTTGCGGTGATACTCATGTGATCTATACCATGTGGATGAGATTATTTTTTATCACGACATGCTCATATTGATTATATTATTCATGTGAGACTATATAGATATGATTTATCACGTTGTATTATATTCTTTAGTTGGATATTTTGTTTACCATTTTTTGTCCTACCTTTGTCACTTCCTCGCAAAAATGGGGATAGATATATGTGATGTAGGGGAAGTATTTATTGAGATTTTACTGACGGTTTATTATTATATTATTTATCCCTCTATACTTCACATGGTATTTTTTGTTTCTTGTGTGTAGATTGATACTCATATGTTTCAGATTTTGGCTACACATTCAGATGCTACTTATCAAGTTGATTATGTCTATGTCTATATCTATGTCTATGTATTTTTTATTTGTGGGTTCTATGGGTTGGGCATAGGATATTGGTTAGACGACCTGGCTTAGCATATTTCACTTGTTTTTGGGTTTGTCCCGGAATAACCAAAAGGGGAGGTTTATAAGGACAAGTTTCCAATCGAGTCAATTTGTTTGTAATTCGCATAATTCCGAACAAAACTATTTTGAGTCGTAGGTTAGATTTTGCGTTTCGTGATCCCATTAAGACTATGACGTTAAGTGTTGAAGATGTAGCGGCCAAACTTCAACGATATATCGTACCGAGTTTTAGGGCCATATTTATCTTCACATGTTTTACCGAGGATCTCTCAGATATGAATGCATAAAGATTTTTGAGACCTTAGATTATTTTATAAGGATGTATTTTTACTTAAAAAATATTTTGGAATTTACTTTTATATTTAAAAAAATTAGTTTCTGAGTTCAAACGACATATAAACTCGTTAGAACGAAAATATAGTTTTTGTTCGAATGAAGTTATACCTCGTTCAAATGAATTTGGCTTTTCGTTCGAAGAAGGGTTCAAACGAACATCAAACGATGCCACGCTATTGGAATTTGTTTGAAGCTCATTTGAAGTTGGTTCGAATGAGAATGCAATCTCGTTCGAACGAAATTGTTTTCTTGTTCAAACGAGATGTGATTCTCGTTCGAACGAGCTTGGTTTTCGTTCAAATGATTTTACCACCTTGAAATCCGTGTTTTCCATTTTAAGGCATTTTAGACTCAAAAAATTTTAAGAACTTTTTGCGAAAACGTTTCTTCACCTGTTTGCAAAAGTTCCAAAGAAAAAGATACATCCTTTTTTTTTAGGATATAAGTTTTCTAATTTAATTTCTTTGAGATCTTGGTTTGCACTTATATTTTATTCTTTTATCTGAAAAGAATAAGTTTCGTGTGAAGGACTCGATACAAATCACATTCGGTGTGAGACGGTTGCTGGTGCTGCATCAATGGATACTGAGGCATGCGTGGACTCGTGTGTTGTGGATATCTTGCATGGATCAAATCCTGTAATATCCCGCCCTAGAAATAAATATTTTAATTATAATTTGAATAGTTTATCCAGAGAAAATCATTGGAGAAATAAATGCCTGAGGAAATAAGCCAAATTGTACAAAAGGTGACACGTCGCATGTAGGGATAAAAAGGGAAAGTTTATGTTGCATGGTTCACATGGATGAATATCCGTGTTAAATTAGTTGGTACGGATACATTGGTGATGTATGACAAAAATTGGCCGAGGAATGAAAGGGGCACGGGCATGGTTAACATGACAATAATTTTGTCAGCACGCAACACAGGGAAACAAATTTCGTATGATTTTTCTAGAGCTTCCCATTGGCAAGAAAAATATAACAACCACATTTATTGGATCCTAAAAATGTATATAAATATACCAAGGAGTAAAAAAGGGGAGGATTTTTCCACATGATATAATACCCCGTAATTTTGAGGGCTTTATTTATGAATATTGTATAAGATTTTAATGATATTATTATTTTATTGACCGAAATATGGATATCATATTTATCTTTATTTGAAATGAATCGAATATTTAAATTCGAATTTAATTGACTTTCGAACATTTTGTAGTGGTTTAAATATGTAAAGTTGATCACTTTTAATTGAAGGGCAATATAGTAATATGCGTTAGCTTAGGCTCCAAGCTAGGGTTTGAGAGAGATGCTCTATAAGGAATATTATGGGTGATTATAAGGAAATGGAGATGAAAAAGAGAGGCCAAAAATAAAATCCAAAGAGGCAAAAACGAGTGGAATGGAAGAGTTATTTTGGAGTGTTTTATATATTCATTTTGAGTGCCTTCGAATGAGATTTAAGAAAAACTCAAAACGAAGACCTGACTCAATTTTTCATGTAGAATCCAAATTTGTAGTCAAATTAGCGATTTATTTTATTTCGAGATAGATAGTTGTTTTATTTTCAAGAGAATTTTGGTTGTATTTAATTTGAAGATTGAGATTAGTGGTTTCTCTTTTTGTGTTGTTGTGGGATTCTTTTAGATGCTCTATACCTTGTTATTTGTGTATTTGGTTAGTTTTATCGTAGTAGCACGTCGTTCTCTCTTCCCGAGCGGGTGGGGTGTTACATAGGACCCAATCGACTGGGGTCCCCTAGTCGATCGATTGGGGGTCTCAGATATGGCCACGATGGGAATCCCCTTTTATGAGTTGTCTTTATAAGGGCCCTAGGTTCTAGTGAGTTGTCAGTTTGGGGACAACTTAATACCTGTATTTCTAGCCTCTTTTTAATTCCATCTAGAATTGTTTTATTGGAGGCTCGTGATTAATCATTGCTTTGAGGGTACGCTACTAAAGTGAAGTGGTGCTTAACTCCATTCTCATCACAAAAATTCGAGAAAGGACCACTTTAAAATACAGATAAGATGGGTTGAATATATTCCATAGAATTTACAACTCTAATAGTATTTATATGCAATTCATGATGTCTGTGCGAAATAGTCTTAAAGCCATAAGAATGTGAGAATAGAAAGTGAAATGTGGAATTGCTTTTGTCAATTCAAGGGTTACACTCATTTTTTTATTTTACTTTTCAAACCTTTTCAATAATAATTATGTTAAATTTGTGTTATGTGGGAAAGTTACAAAGTTTGGAATTAATAGGCACAAAATTCACATATCTGGGATTAAAGGGATGGGTGTTGCACTATGTATTAAAGCAAGTGAGGGGTAAAAATCAAGTGTCGTGAGGCTCTTCAAGGGAATAAGTCAAAGAAAATAGGGGTATGGTCTTCGAGGTGGTCACTTTTATTTCTTATTTTAATGAGCATGCTGTTAATGTACACCTCCATAGTATCTCCCATATGGTGTTGGAACATCTTTGTGACCAGCCTCTTGTATGTAGCGATTGCGTTCTTAAGACCAAACGGCATGACCTTGTAACAATACAGACCCATGGGAAGTTTTTGGGTTATAAGTTTTCCTCATTTGGTAACTACCCATTAGTTTAGGTTATAAGAGAGAGAAATCATGTGAGTTAGAGGGGAGAACCCATCAGATTTATAAACTTCTCTCTCCCTAGTTTCAGTTCCCATGGAGAACACCTTCTGCCCCAGAATATTATCACTCTTCCCTACCACACACATTCCCATTTACCACTGTTAGATACCACACCCAATCTCCCAAAGACATAGAAACCCTAGTTAGACTTGTTATAATGTAGAAGATGATGTTCTTAAGGTCTTGTTAGGTATTTGAAGACGGAGTTTGTAGGAGGTTCCTTGGAGGTTAAATAGATCTTACATATATGGGGAGTGTATTAATGGAAACAAGCTTTGGTGGGATTTTAGAGACCCCCTTGAGGCCACCTTTGGAGGTGGGGGGTCTTCCATCTTCTCCAACATCTACACCATTTCTAGAGCTCTTTGAGGTGGGTTTTTCTAACCTTGGTTTAGGGTTAATATTATTAATAAATTTCAGCTAGTTGTTTTAGATATATTAGGCTTAATATATGTAGGATTTGTGATAGTTTGCATCCATGGAGTTTATTGGTTGATTTCTATGATTTCATGAACAAATGGGTTTCAAATAAAGGTTTTAAAGTGGGTTTTAAATTAGGCAAAAAAATTCAGATTACTATTTTCCACCATTTTAGTGTAAGAGTGTGTAGCAAAATGGCTATAATGTATTTATGAGTTTATTAAGTACACACTTGATGTTTTAAATAAAAATAGGCATTCAAAAGAAGGTTTAAATGAGTTTCAAAAGTGTTATAAAATTCATAACACTATTCATGGATATTTTTATGGAATAAAAATATTAGAAATATTATTTTAGTGTGCTTTCTAGTAAAACTGAAAATGGACATTTTTATGGAAGAAAAATGTGAGAAAATGATATTTTGGGCATTTCAAGAAAATGAAATAATGGACATTTTTATGAAATAAAAATGTGGAATAATGTTAATGTTATCAAAATATTTATGAAATAAATATTTCTAAGCTTCTTGTAAATGGAGAACTTTATGAATAAATGGACATTTTTTAGTTTAAGAAAATTAAGAATGTCTTACTTACTTGAAAAGTATGTTGGTTGTGAATAGTATATAATTCTAGAAATAAATGCATGTTTGATCCATTTGATTGGATTTTAGCATTTATAGTATATTTTCTATGCATACAAACTCGTAATATTTTGTAAATAAATATGTGAGCAAGTTTAGAGGAGGTCTTATTGGGTTTAAACATAAAGTAAGACAAAAGGAAAATTTTAGTCTATTGTAAAGGGTGTTATTTCATGTAATAAAATTATTAAATTGACAAGTACGAAAGTTACGCAAAAATGTGATGTTAAACAAGTGTTAAAATGGCTAATGCGTTAGAATGTTAAGTTGAAAACTTAATAATCATTTTTTAGAAATAAACTTGTTAAGGAACTAAATTTCAAGTTTGGTAAACAAAAGGTAAATTAGTAATTTACTTAAAGTGGAACATTTTTATGGAATAAAACTGCTAAAGAATTGTTTACACTAATGTGTGTGAATATAAGTTAAGTCCTAAAGTGTGAAAGATTTTAGTATAAATCACGTGTGTGTGGATAAGGGACTTAAAGAAGAAAGAAACAATTTTCCAAGTGTTAATGGAAAAACGGACGGTTAAGTCCGGATTTTGGCTTCGGTCGGGTAAAAGTAACGAAATGGAATAATGTGGACATGATTAAAATGTTAAACACATTAATAAGGGCTCGGATGAAACCAGGAATAAGCAAGAAGGTACCGGATCCCTTAGATGAAAAGCCCTAAATCATTGACCAAAGTATATAATGCGCATATCCGTCGGCGTGGAGTCCGTGTAAGTATGCGGTATTGAAAGATTCCGAGAAAAGATAAAGGAAATTTGGAACCTATCAAAAAATGAGTTGTGTGGTAAAATCTGTTAATACAACCTAACTTGAATGAATGAAACAAATGTTTCGGTAAAGATGAAATGGACAAGTAAATGCGTAAATCCATTAATGTCCATAAGATAAGGCAAGATGATAAAGTAAGTGGGTAAATGGGTAATTAAGCGACCAAGTTGTTAAACCCAAAATTTGCATAAGAATGTATGAAAAAAGGTTTTTAAATGACAAATGAGTATTTTCTCTCACGGTGAATGTGTGTGTTGAAATAGTGATTTTCAATGAAAATACTAAAGTGTAATGTAATAAATGAAAGGGATTTAATTATGAAAAAGGAATGGGTTTGAATCAAAGAAAGTGTAATGATTTCAAGTGTTGAACCTGGGTGTCTTAAACAAGGTGAAATGTTAAGTATGACTAAAGGAAGTTTTTACTAGATTAAGGTAAATTAATTTGGATAAGTAAGATTTTTTATAGTAAATGGTTAACGCATTGGCATGTGTATTTACTAAAAGTATATGTATGTTGATATATACATATTTTCGCATGCATATAGTTGTAGCGTGTGAGTATTCCTTTCTGCCGTTCGTTTTTACACAGTTTGTATAAATGCCATTGGGCATAGGCTCATATACCCACTTTGTTACAGTAGGTTGGGAGCGGTTTCGTATTTTGAGGGCGTTATACAGGTAAGTATACTTTATTTATGTTTACATTCGTAGCTCTATTTACTTGGACTTCGGGGTGCTCCCCATGGATCCCACACGTAGTTCATCTTGAAATTGAATCGCATGCTAACAAGTGAAATGTTAATTAAAATAAAACTGAACTAGTAAAAGTATTTAGGTTGTTTCATTTCACTTCACACCTAATGTCCGATTCGAATCAAGTTGAGTCACGAAAAATTAGTAAATCTGGGTCGAGTCGTTATAAATGGTATCAGAGCTCTAGGTTCAAGGTTCCTTTCAGGTGTGACGTGGTGAGCTCAGAAATGGATCTTTAGACATCGATGTGGTTCTGGCCGATCATGCTAGTTTGGTGACGGTTATAGTTTATGTCCTCGACGATAAGGTCAAAGAGGTTAGAACGACAAGTAAGTTAGTGCCAAGTGGCATACGATCAAGATAATTATTATGTATTGCTTCCGCATTTTTTATTTAGTATGTAAATAATTTATGGGTGTCCATGCAAGCATAAAATTAGTGACACCATGGTTCATAGTGTGAGGCGTTTATGTTCCAACCTCGTTGATGTAGTGTCTTTGGAGATATCGATAGAATGAGATGACGCCCATTGGGAAAGTGGCACTAAATCGTGAATAATCAATAGTAGAGACTGATTATTAGAGTGTCATAATTATTAAGTGTGAAATCGTGATTTAAATTATATGTAGCCTTGGTCGTGACACATATGAGAGGTCAATATCGATGTGATAATTAGGCAATTTCAATCCTTGGGGTAATACCGTGATTACTGGTAAAGGTCAAGGAGCACATAAATTAATGTAGGCCAAAGCTTGGGGATAAATCGGTCTTAGTTGATTGGATGCTATCTTTATGAGTAGACACCTTACTCATTGTTGATCAATGAAAGTATTCACAAGTGTTAGCTACATGGCGAGAAAGTATTAGGTCCCTTGGTTGCAGGCTTGAGTTTAGTATGTCCCGGTTCATGTGCCTTGACTATAGTGAGGATTAAGATGATCTTAATGACAGGTAACCTAGGAGTGAACTTAGATAATCGTGGTGACTTAGTATTAAGTAATTAAGTTGTGACATTTTGAAAAAGGACCTCTTACGGCGTCTATAGGGTGGCCCTCCTCGTGAGCAATACCCGACGTCTTGTGTCCTACCTGAACCTTGATGATTTTAATTTAGAGTGTGGTGATTGTAGTTTGTCATTAAGAGATAGGATCCCTTGTGGCATTCGTAGACACGGGCTTTATTGTTAGTAGGCAATACTTAACTCCCTGTATCCTACCAAGATATATATATATATAGTTGTGTTAGTTGCTAGATTAGCACATAGTGCGATGATTTCATAGTGAGGCAATTTAGTTGTCATGGTTGAACACTCGTTGTGAATTTAATAATCAAGCCTTGTGAGGTGGACTTCGGGTTAGTAACTTGGATACGCAAGGGAATTCGTGTTGAGATTCCTTGGACATGTATAATAGCGTTTATCTAGTGACATGTTAATGTGAGTGGTAGACATTTCCTAGTAATGATGAATTTAAGGTTGCTTACCGTGTATTAAAACGATAATAGTGTTTCTCCTTGGAACCCTGGAGATAATTGTTACATCGAGGTTTATGTGGTGATATACATTCGTATTGGTAGACCTCGGGCTGCATAACATAGGCCATGATATGATTTGCGATTTCTCGTAAAAAACGTGTAAGATGTTTGGGGAAATAATTGAGTTTAACATCGTTGCCCATGAGGCATTAGAAATGATTATTGTATTGAAATTTATGTAAGTGACGGTAGACCATTGGTGATTGTAATAAGATTAGATCATGTCAAATTTGTGGTGGTGCCTTGGAGTTAGTGCTACGGCTTTTGTTTATAGACATGTATCATGATATGACTTTCAAGGATAATTTAGAGAGTAAGTTGATCAATTCTAGGTGGTGCACCTGGGAGACTTAGAACAAGATGAGGCTCATTGTGGCTTTTAGAAATAACACATGGGGTGAAGTGTTAGGCATAATTACAGCACCTAAGTGTGCTACCTGTGCGATTAGTAATAACTCTGTTGGAGGAAATCATTCGGTATGAGTGATGTTTGAAATATGAGATGCCATTAGGGTGATTATGGTTTAGTATCATTTAGACAGTGCTAAGAGTGGTAGCAATGGTTTATGAATTGAAAGTTTGAAACTGTGTGAGCGTTATGTGCACTTGATGAAAGTGATCTCGAAAACTGAGGTCAGCTACCGCGTGTTGAAATTTTGGAGGCCTAGATGTGGTAGGTTGATAACTAATGATAAGTGTCAAGAGAGGTTACTTCGTCCTACTGTAGGATAGTTGTGCTTACCGGTGATGGATAGGTAGCGTTAGTCCTAAGGAGGTAAGGCTAGAGTTTTAGCTTCTCAAAGGAAACTTGTTTGTGTTTCATTCGTCTGGCATAGACGGATAATTCTTGAGTAGGAATCGTCAAGGTTAGCAGGCCAAGCCAGGGTACGAGGCAAGGCTATGGTGCTTAGCAGGTATCGGTAAAGAGTTATAGAATTCAAGCATACGTTGTGGGTTCGTACTTCGAGTGGTTCTATTTACTGTCAAAATTTGATTATTTTTCTTTGGGCGTAGCAGTTACCATATTCGTTGCATTTCTTTTGTCCTCTTTGATCCCGGTAATGGGAAGTTATTGATCGGTTCTGATGCGGGTGTGGCACTTCGTAAGCTCAATAGTGACCCGAGTTAGGTCACTTGTGGCTGATGTGTCACGATATATGAGTGCGCTCTTCTTCGGATGCACCTTTATTCTACACCAGTTTGTGTGTACACGTGGTCTCGAGTTGTTGCATATATTATTTGATGGCTTTGGTTAACATGCTTGTTAGTTAGCCGATGTAACTAGTGCGACTGGGTCGCGTGTTCCGAGGTTATGACTTGAGAATATTATGAATATTGGAAATTAATAAGACATTAGATGGTGGTGTCACACTTAGTTCAAAAATGCACGGATTGAGGATATGGTCGCTCGTATGTGTTTGCGTAGTGATACCTAGGATGACTCTAAGTTAACATAAGGATCTGGTTGGAGATATTGGTCGGGTAGGCCTTTGTGATAAAGTGATTAACTTAACAATCATTGGAATATATAATCATAAGTGTGGAGGTTGTATCAGCCTAGTTTAGGAGTGACCCAAGATTTGTTGAGTAAACATAGGTCGTGAATCCTAACATAGAATGATCCATGATGATGAGTTCATTGGTGATGGTACCATATTTGACGAATATCGAATATCTCGAGGTTTTGTTTAGGTGGGCATGTCAGGCATGCTTGAAAAGTTGGATAAGACCTTAGGGTTCGTTGTGAGTGAACTAACAATGATTATTGATGAGATTTAAGCCTTTGGGTTTAGATCATAGTGTTGGGAACATCCTAGGATTGGAAACTAGTTGAAAATAATTGATCCTAAAGTTTAGGGGTAAGAATTTCGAGGATGAAATTCCCTAAGGAGGGAAGTTTGTAATACCCCACCTTTGAAATAAATATTTTAATTATAATTTGAATAGTTTATCCGGAGAAAATTATTGGAGAAATAAATGAATAAGGAAATATGCCAAATTGTACAAAAGGTGACACGTCGCACGTAGGGATAAAAAGGGAAAGTTTACGTTGCATGGACCGCATGGATGAATATTCATGTTAAATTAGTAGGTATGGATACATTGGTGATGTATGACACGAATTGGTCGAGAAACGGAGGTGACACCAGCATGGTTAATATGACGATAATTTTGTCAGCACGTGACACAGGAAATCAAACTTTGCATGATTTTTCTAAAGCTTCCCATTTGGAAGAAAAATATAACAACCACATGTATTGGATCCTAAAAATGTATATAAAAATACCATGGAGTAAAAAAAATGGAGGGTTTCTCCACAGGACCCGGTCGATCGGGGTCCCCTAGCCGGTCGACCGCGGCTCTCACATATGGCCACGGCGGGTATCTCCTTTTTTGAGTTGTCTTTATAAGGGCCCTAAGATATAGTGAGTTGTCGATTTTAAGACCTCTTAATACCTGATATGGGAAGTTTTGGGGTTATAAATTCTCCTCATCTGGTAACTACCCATTAGTTTGGGTTATAAGAGAGAGAAATTGTGTGAGTTAGAGGGGAGAACCCATCAGATTTATAAACTTCTCTCTCCCTAGTTTCAGCTCCCATGGAGAACACCTTCTGCCCCAGAATATTCTCACTCTTCCCTACCACACCCATGCACATTTACCACCATTAGAGACCACAACCAAGCTTACAAATACATAGAAACCCTAGTTATACTTGTTGTAATGTAGAAGATGATGTTCTTAAGGTCTTGGTGGGTATTTGAAGATGGAGTTTGAAGGAGGTTCCTTGAATGTTGAATAGATGTGGGATTTTAGAGACCCCCTTGAGGCCACCTTTAGAGGTGGGGGGTACTCCATCTTCTCCAACATCTACACCATTTCTAGAGCTCTTTAAGGTGGGTTTTCCTAACCTTGGTTTATGTTTAATGTTATGTATAAATTTCAGCTAGTTGTTTTACATATATTAGGCTTAATATATGTAGGATTTGTGATAGTTTGCATCCATGGAGTTTAATGGTTGATTTCTACGATTTTATGAACAAATGAGTTTCAAATAAATGTTTTAAAGTGGAGTTTGAATCAGACAAAAAATTCAGATTACTATTTTCTACCATTTGAGTGTAAGAGTGTGTAGCAAAATGGCTATAATGTATTTATGACTTTATTAAGTACACACTTGATGTTTTAAAGAAAAATGGGCTTTTAAAAGAAGGTATAAATGAGTTTTAAAAATGTTATAAAATTCAGAATACTATTCATGGACATTTTTATGGAATAAAAAAATTAGAAATATTATTTTAGTGTGTTTTCTAGTAAAACTGAAAATGAACATTTTTATGGGGAAAAATGTGAGAAAATGACATTTTGGGCATTTCAAGAAAAAGAAAATAATGGACATTTTTATGAAATAAAAATGTGAAATAATGTTAATGTTGTCAAAATATTTATGAAATAAATATTTCTATGTTTCTTGTAAAATGAAGAACTTTATGAATAAATGGACATTTTTGAGTTTATGGAAATTAAGAATGTCTTACTTACTTGAAAAGTATGTTGGTTGTGAATAGTATATAATTCCAGAAATAAATGCATGTTTGATCCATTTGATAGAATTTTAGCATTTATAGTACATTTTCTATGCATACAAACTCGTAGAATTTTATAAATAAACATGTGAGCGAGTTTTGAGGAGGTCTTATTGGGTTTAAACATAAAGTAAGACAAAAGAAAAAAATTTAGTCTAATGTAAAGGGTGCTATTTCATGTAATAAAATTGTTAAATTGACAAGTATAAAAGTTGGGCAAAAGTTTGGTGTTAAACCAGTGTTAAAATAGTTAATGCATTAGAACGTTAAGTTGGAAATTTAATAATTATTTTTAAGAAATAACACTTGTTAAGGAACCAAATTGTAAGTTTGGTAAACAAAGGGTAAATTGATAATTTACTTAAAGTGAAACAATTTTATGGAATAAAAATGCTAAAGAATGTGTTTACACTAATGTGTGTGAGTATAAGTTAAGTCCTAAAGTGTGAACAATTTGAGTATAAATCACGTGTGTGTGATTAAGGGACTTAAAGAAGAAAGAAATAATTTTCCAAGTGTTAATGAAAAAACGAACGGTTAAGTCCGGATTTTGGCTTCGGTCGAGTAAAAGTAACGAAATGATAGAATGTGGACATGAGTAAAATGTTAAACACATTAATAAGGAAACGGATGCAACTGGGAATAAGCAAGAAGTTCCCGGAGCCCTTGGGTGAAAAACCCTAAATAACTGGCCCGAGTATATAGTGCGCATAGCCGTCGGTGTGGAGCCCATGTAAGTATGCGGTATTTAAATATTCCGAGAAAATATAAAGGAAATTTGGGAACCTATCAAAAAAGAGTTTGTGTAATAAATTGTGTTAATACAACCTAACTTGAATTAATGAAATAAATGTTCCGATAAAGATGAAATGGACAAGTAAATGCATAAATCCATTAATGTCCATATGATAAGGCAAGATGATAAAATAAGTGGGTAAATGGGTAATTAAGCGACCAAGTTGTTAAACCCAAAATTTGCATAAGAATGTATGGAAAAAGGTTTTTAAATGGCATATGAGTATTTTCTATCACGGTGAATGCGTGTGTTGAAATAGTGATTTTCAATGAAAATACTAAAGTGTAATGTAATAAATGAAAGGGGTTAAATTCCGGAAAAGGGATGGGTTTAAATCAAAGAAAATGTAATGATTTCAAGTATTAAACCTGGGTGAGTTAAACAAGGTGAAATGTTAAGTACGACTAAAGGAAATTTTTACTAGATTAAGGTAAATTAATCTGGATAAGTAAGATTTTTCGAGAGTAAACGGTTAACGCATTGGCATGTGTATTTACTAAATATATACGTATGTAGATACGTACATATTTTCTTATGCATGTGGTTATAGCATGTGAATATTCCTTTTTATCGTTCGTTTCAATACTGTTTGTATAAATGCCAGTGGGCATAGGCTCACATCCCAACTTCGTTGCGAAAGGTTGGGAGCGGTTTCGCATTTTGACGGCGTTATACAGGTAAGTGTATTTTATATATATTTACGTTAGTAGCTCTGTTTACTTGGATTTCGAGGTGCTCCCCATGGATCCCACACGTAGTACATCTTGAAATTGAATCGCATGCTAGCAAGTGAAATGTTAATTAAAATAAAACTGGACTAGCAGCATTATTTGGGTTGTTTCATTGCACTTCACACCTAACGTCCGATTCGAATCGGGTTGACTCATGAAAAATCCATAAATTCGGATCGGGTCATTATAACTCCTACATTGCACTATAGAGGAGCAGTTGAAAATAAAAGAGGGTCAAGGCTTGTAGGTAATTGAGTCGTTGAGTAAGTTTGTTGCTTACTTTTTTTAATGTCGTATCATAGTGATTTGTCTCGCCTGGCCGTCCGAGGTTTTTTTCCATAATGGTTTCCTTGTACATCGACGTCTTGTGGTTGCGCTTTATTTAATTTTATCTTCTTAAACACCGTAGATGCATGCTATAGGGTTAAAAAGATAACATTTGGCAAATTAAGTTTCCCACGGGATTTGTTTAAAATTGATGCAAATTAAATTGAGATAATTTTGAAAAATATTGACTTTGTCTAAAGAACATACTGTAAGCGCACTCTCACATATTGTGAATCACTTTGCCTCTATTTATTATTCTAAATACCAAAGAGTCAAATCTAAATTTCCTAGATACCTTTACTCATCCCAAAGTCAATAACGATGATAATGACACTCTTATTTCTATCCCCACTAATGACCTCATTAAAAGCACTGTCTTTAGAACGAATCCTTAATCTTCTCTCAGTCACGATGGTTTTTGTGGCCTTTTCTATCAACAATGCTAGGATTTAATCAAAATTGAGATCTACCTTGCAGTTAAAAGCTTCTTCACACTTGAGTGGATCCTCCCTGGCTTTAATGCAAACCACGTTGTGCTCATTCCCAAAATGCTTGAAGCATAAGTTATCTCCAACTTTAAGCTAATTTTTTTGGCCTAATTCCCTTTCAAAATCATCCTAGAAAATCTTGCTGACAGACTTAGTCTTATAGATCCTAAGATTCTCTCTTTTTTTTAAATAGGTTTTGTTAAGCATATGAATATCAACCACAACATTAGTTTTGCTTCTGAGTGCTTCAATATTCTTAATTATAAGACCCATGGGGTTAATATTGGCGTCAAACTTGATATTGATAACGCTTTTGGCATTCTTTACTTGAATTCTTGCTAAAAACTTTACACTCTTTTGGATTCTGCCCCAAATTTTTCAGGACCATCTCTATTATCCTCCATTCAGTAAAGTTGTCTATTCTATTCAATGGCTCCCCAATTGGTTACATATATTGTTCTAGAGGAATTAGGAAAGGGGACCCCCTCTCCTATCTTTTTTTTTTGTATTGTAGGGGGAGTCCTCACCAAAGGTTGATTAGTTGAGTTGATCCTATACTTATCAACTAAATAAGGAAGACAAAGACCTCTCGAAGGACTTCCCATGAAGACCCTCCACAGACAATCCTCGAAGGACTCCTCTCGAAGAGTAAAAGTTACTCGAGTAATAATATCTTGTAATAAGAAGCAGAATGTATTTGATCTTGTACTCAACTTATTGAACAAGCTTACTTTGTAATTTTGGCAAGATTTTTAAGTACCCTCAAGGGACCATGCCTGGCAA
Organism: Sambucus nigra; assembly: GCA_949130495.1. NCBI lineage: Eukaryota > Viridiplantae > Streptophyta > Magnoliopsida > Dipsacales > Adoxaceae > Sambucus > Sambucus nigra. The sequence continues at coordinate 297,711,648 of OX422207.1, read as the reverse complement.
AGCACGGCAGATCTCACATGCTCTATCGAATGACCTCCTCTTGGTAATCTTGCAGGCACATGGTTTGGAGGATTAAGAGCAAGAAAACATTGGGAAAGTAATATCCAACCCTATTGGTGCACTTGGGAAAAACTTCATTCAACACAAATGGTTACTTGAGCTACTTTCAGCCGAGCTACCATGACTCCAACCTATTCGAAGGAACCTCCTCGAGGAACCCCAATCTTGTGTCTTTTGCCTAAAGATGGTTCCTAGCTAACAAATAACATACTTAATGCTCGAGCTACCTTCCATTCGAGAAACCTTAAAACCAGACACCATCCATTTGGTTGATGTGACCACACGTTTAGTGGGGTCACTGTTCACATACTTTATGATGTCATAACGTCTGGCATTTAGGACCTCAAAGTTACAACACTCTAATGAGTTTTATCCTTTGGATGGAAGGCCTAGTTAACCAGATCTGATTTCATAGTCATTTTAAGATAAGCCTTTGAGCTGCCACGTCACGTCCCCATTAATGTTGCCATGCTTCTAACTGATTGGACAATTTCCCATAAAAATATAATATTCCATGCATTTAATGCAATATCTTCGACATTAATGCTATGGTACTTTAGCATTTAATGCCGGTGAAACATATTTAATACCAGTAAGGTTACTCGAGTAACCTTGCCTCCATATAAATTGACCAACGAAATAGTTTACAGGGATGACAGTCTTGATCTAGAATTGTTGTTGGATTTCCCTCATACATGAGAGCTTCTGTGATAACATTGATTGTCCAAACATTCCTCTTACCCATTAATGTCCTTATTATTGAGCACTCCCTGAGCTTGAGGTTCCTACCTTGTCTTTATTGTGACAAGAGTGTCTCCTCTTTCTCCCTTCAACTAAGTCACTTGATAGTCCCACTCATTTATAGTATTTACAGTGAATTTATGGTGTAAAGATCCCACATAATACTAGCTTGAGTGTTAAATATTATTGTCTCTCTTACCCTCATTTATTGTCATTATTAAATATTATCTTAAGCAATAATATCGATCTTGATAAGGGGTTATGCCCCGCTTGTTACTAACGGTTTTCTAAGAACCCACATCTTACATTTGGTGACTCTGCTCGGGAGGTATTCTCTTTTGAGAAGATTCCAGAGGATAATACTACCAGGTCCATTGATTTTAACGCCCTGCAATGTGAACAAGAGGCAGATCTCACTGTATTACCTGAAGGAATAAGAGGAACACGAGTGGAACCTAACACGGCTGCTACTGGCGAGACGGAGACGATCGACGTGCAACCAGGAATAAGCCTAGTGAAAATTAAGGGGCTCATGGTTTCGTTTGCGAATTTCATCGAAACCCCAACGACCCAGGCGATGTTGGGAATCACTAGAGGAGCAAACTCTTTCATGACACCACCGACGGGATTACCAGCTCCCTCTATCACAAGAGGGGTTGACACACCTTCCTTCAGTAATGTTCCTCCCATCGCTCCACCTACCTTCAGTATTTTTCCTCCCATTGATCCACCTCTTATTATCCCACTTGTAACAATAGGGCCAGCGGGGCAAGGCCAGTGAATGGCTTCGATGGCACACGCAACGGCTGATGGCGTGGGAATAGTGCATCGGTGGCACCAATGACGCCGGTCGTGGTGGTAATACTGCCTACCGGCTCCACACCACCCAATATAGAGGAAAAGAAGACGGGGATTTTAAAATTCATAGCAGTGTTCAAGGTTGGAGGAGATAGTTCCTCGATTTATGATGACTTTCGCACTCCGTACCTGGAGGAATGTAATAACGAACCCCCAGAAGGATATATTCCACCCATCTTTGAAAAGTATACAAAAAGGGTCCAAACCCTAAGGAACACGTGAAAAGGTTCATTGAGAGCCTTGGATCCTATTGTAATGACAAAAAACTGAGACTGAGGGAGTTTTAAAAATCCCTAATAAAAAAGGCCTACACGTGGTACTCCCACTTGGCCTCAGTTAGTGTAGCCTCCTGAAAGGAATTGCATGTATTTCTTATACAAAAGTTATTTTTGGTTGAGGATGAGTTTACACCCATGCAACTAGTGCGCGAGAAATAAAAGCCGGGAGAAAATCTTGTTGCCTACATTAGGAGGTTCCAGGGGCACTCTCTAAATGTGAGAGAGGAAACGCGAGAAGACAAGATTTTGCAAGTCTGTGCAGAAGGGTTGTTTCCAGAATATATCTGCCACCTGATCAATGAAACACAAGAAGGTACATTCATAGTATCCAAAAATCAACCATGAATATTTCCTTAGGGGTGAAACCCCCACCTACCTTGTCAAGTTTATTGCTAAGACCATCAGCTACCTCAGGGAGGGGAATACCCTCGAGGGTAAATTACGCAAGCGATGGAGGAAGGGGGAAGGTGGTGGTGGTGGTCGAGGAAGAAGGGGTAGAGGCAACAAGAGGAGATTCGAAGGAGAAGAGGATCCCCCTCGAGCTACCATGAACGGTGGAGTAAGCTCTAAACATATATGATCTCATGGTTCAAGATAAAGTTTGTAGACCGGTCAATGCCAGTATAACGCAACTCTCAGAAAAAAACCAAATTATTGTGCACTTCACAACAGGGTGAAACACCCAACCAAGGTATATTTTTCACTAAGGAGGTTGATCGACCATCATGTGAAGAAAAAATATATCGAATTGACCCAAGGCAATGTGAATGACAACCCTTTACCAGCACACGAGGCCCATATGGCAAGTGCCTTTAATGTAGAAGTTGAACAACTGTTGAGGGAGCAGTGGCTCCTCGAGAAAGACCTTGAGGAATCTCTGGAGGAATGCACATTCGAGATAGCTTAGCTGCGATTGAAGGATGAGACAGATAAAGAGGATGAATCGAAAGATGAAGATGATCCCGTCGAGAGTTTGAGCAGACAGATGGGATCCTACTCCCTAGGAGCAGTCAACGCAGTGATACCCTATGATGAAACTTCTTATAGAGATGTGGAAGAAGTTTACGAACTCGAAGAGGAATAAATGGACCCTTGGGTTGAATGCTCAGCAGCTGCACGCTCGTAGAAGTTTGATTGGTTCTTCGATCACGTTGAGCTCCCCGAGCACTCACGAATGGAAGTCACCCGAATCATCTTAGAGATTGCCAAGAAGAACATGGTGCCTCACCTGAAATGGAAGTGGCCTAAGGCCAAGCATGTGAGGAGGTATTTATCTGAAGTTACGTTTTCAAAAGTAGACAGATTGGTTAGGTATCCTCACAATAGGCCTCTTTATGTTACGGCCTCCGTAAATGATTGTGTTTTCTCTCGTGAGCTATTAAATGGAGGGGCCTCCATTAATATAATGCCCATCGAATCTTTTTATGCTACTCGCATGTATGAAATAAGGATAGTAACACACTCATTGGCAATCTCAAGGTATGACAATCAGTCGTCTAAATTTATGGGGTATTTTAGCGTGGGCATCACAATAAGGAATATCACTTCCCATATTAAATTCCACATTATGGACTGCGAGCCATCGTACCGACTGCTAGTCAGCGGGGTGTGGATGTACAACCATGGGTTGGTGCCCTATACTTACCATCAATGTGCCAAGGCAAACATAAAGAGTAATGAGGTGGTGATTCGAGCTTCTATGAAGCCTTTCACAAATGAAAAAGCTCACTTAGTAGATGATTCCTTTTACACTGAGCTGTTCGAAGAGGTCACGGTGGTAACAAAGTATACTGGAGGAATAAGGATTCCAAGCACTCTAGCACTCTAGAGAGAGAGTGTGTGCACCTACTCGACCAGTGCTGACCTATGAAGAAAAGCGTGATCAGGAGGCAGTAAGTCCCCTAGTTTGTCAAGAAAGCTATGTGATCAAATGACGCCACGCATTGATCCAATTGAGCATCAGGTCCAAATCCAGAGTATTCTCAGCAAGCATTCTGTGAGAGAGTTGGAAGAAAACTATCGAAAGATCCCTCATAGGGAAGAAAGTTCCCGATAGTGCAAGAGATTACTTTTGCCTAACGATAAAATTATTTATAAGTTATGAAGGTGTGAACAGACAGCTACAGGACTGTACGATGAGGCTGACCCAGTTTATGAGTGTTTCTTAGTAGACAACCATGGCCAATGCTTGATGATTGACAACTCGAGCGTCTAAGAGTTTGTAAAAGAGATAGAGGAGGATCTTGAGTGCATGAAAGACAGACCCGGGACAAAAATTCAAGTGTCAGAGAAGATAGATATGTATAAGGAGTGTGATGACCCTAGACCTATCTTTATCTCGAAGGACCTGGAAGGGGCACCTCGAGAGGATTTGATTAAGCTGCTCCAAGAATTTAAGGATGTCTTCATATGAAAGTATACCAAGATGCCTGGGGTTTACAAGGAGGTGAGCAGCCACAAGTTGAATGTTTTGCCATCGGCCATCCTAGTGAAGCAGGCCACCCGAACGTACAAGTCCAGTTAGATTTAAAGATCAAAGAAGAAGTTTAAAGGTTTCTTACAGCTGGCTTCATTATCCCCATCTAATACCCGATTTGGTTGTTCGGCATTGTACCAGTAGGAAAGAAAGACAAGAGCCAAATCTATATCTGCATGGATTTCAGGACCTGAATCGAGTGAGCCCAAAAGATGAGTTTATGTTGCCTTTCATAGATAGCTTGATTGACACAACTGTGGGGCATGAGATGTACATCTTCATGGACAGTTATTTGAGGTATAACCAGATCAAGATGGACCCAGTTGATGCCGAGAAGACTACTTTCCAAATGCCTTGGGCAACTTCATGTACACAGTTATGCCTTCTAGTTTGAAGAACGCAGGAGCCACCTATCAGAGGATTATTATGGCTATCTTCCATGACCTCTTCCACACGATTGTGTAATTTTATGTCGATGACCTGGTAATCAAGTCCAAAAAGGAGACTTCTCACTTAGCTGATCTGAGGAAGGTGTTCACCCGATGCAGAAAGTACAAGTTAAAAATGAACCCTCTCAAATGTGCGTTCGGGGTGATAAGTGGGAAGTTCCTTGGGTTTATGGTGAACCGATAAGGTGTCCATATGGACTTGGATAAGTACTGGACCATTCGTGATATGCCAAGGCCAAAATTAGTGAGGGAGTTGAAGAGATTCTTAGTTAAAGTCTTCTACTTGAGGAGGTTCGTGCCAGGGCTGGCTGAGGTGACTCATCTGCTAATAGAGATGATGAGAAAAGGCTCTAAGTTCTCTTGGGAGCAGATGTACCAGGACGCCATGGACAAGCTGAAAACACTCCTCACATCTCCTTAGACAATGATCCCCCCGAAGGCAGGTTTCCCTTTACATCTATATCTCATATTCACCGAATGATCTATTAGAGAATTATTGGCCCAAGAGATGGATGGTATACAGAAATTTATCTATTACTTGAGTAGAATTATACATGGGCTAGAGGTCAGATACACTAGCATTGAGAGGCATTATTTAGCCCTTATATTTATAGCATAAAAACATAGGCATCACTTACTGTCATTCACAGTCCACATTGTAACTAAATGTGATCCTATAAAGTTTTTATTTGCTAAAACTGTACTAATAGGCAAGGCAGCCCGATGGTTCTTAATTCTCTCAGAGTATGATCTTAAATGCATAGTCCCCCGATCTATTAAGAGCCAAGCTTATGCAGACCTCTTAGCCATCTTTCCTTCTGGGACATTCGAGCCACCTGTGAAGGAGATTTGGGGGGATGATCTTTAAGCTAATTTTATAGAAGCCAGTCTGGACGAATGGAGCATGGAATTTAATGGCTCTTCGAACAAGAAAAAAGGAGGAGCAGACGTCATTTTGAGAAAGAACAGGGAAAAATTCGATTATCCTTCAAGTTGGATTTTAAGTGTTCGAACAATGAAGCTGAATATGAGGCGCTGGTGTTGGAACTGCTAGAAGCCCTGAGAAGGGGCATCCAGGTGCACAAAAGACACCCTCGAATGATGAATCCACATGCTGACACCTATGCCACTATCGCCCAAAAGATTGCTTTGAATGGAGAGTCAACAGTAGTTTGAATCACCGAGAGGACAGATGCTACCCATAGATGATAGCAATGATTAGGGGGGAAAATAAGGAAGCCATTGGAGATAGGTGAAGGCTCACTGAGTTTGGTTGACCTCGCATAGAATTTCATTGCTAGAGGCAACTTATACTACAAAAATAAAGGAGGCTGGCTATACAGATATGTGGACCCCAAAGAGGCCAAGAGAAAAATCAATCGAAGTACATGAAGACAATTGTGAATCCACTGAGGTTCCCTTATACAGAAAGGTCCAATGAGTAGGTTACTTCTGGACTTCGATGAGGCAAGACGCCACGATGGTACAGAGGGACTATGGGAAATGTCAGTTATTTTATGAGGAGGCGGGGTGTAACTTCATCGATCAACCTCAAGACATGAGGCAACCATATATGGACATGCTCGTGGATGAAGTAATACCGACAGACAAGGATGATGCAACGAGGCTAAAGAGGCGAGCACCCATATATTATATCCAGGAAAGGCAGTTGTACCGGTGATTCTATCTTGACAGGCCTCTGAGGTGCATCAGGGGGAAGAAGCCGAAGAGTTGCTGAAGCAAGCCCATGATCCAAGACACATCAGAGGAGCCAAACTTTATGATCAACTTATGACTTTGGGGTATTGCTAGACTACGATGGAAAAAGACTCGACGAAGTTTGTTCGCAAATAAAAGGCTTATTAACTTTACGTGAATATGATATGTGCTCCTTCGTGGAACTACATTCTCTCTCTACACCTTTCTCATTCCACACATGGGTATTCTATTTAATAGGGGAAATAAATCCCTCCTCGTGAGGAAAATTTTGGATACTTGTCGCCACTGAATGTTTTACCAAGTGGGAAGAAGCCATACCACTAAAGAGAGCCACAGCGGGGGTAATTGCTCGATTCATGAAGGAGTACATTATTTTCCATTTCGGTATCCCAAAGGCCTTCCTCTCAGACAACGGTACTCCTTTTGTGAACAATAAAGTATGTCTGCTCACAGATATATACTACATCATCCACCACAAGTCAACTATAGCACACCCGAAGTGCAACGGGCAGGCAGAAGCTACCAACAAGACTTTGGTAAACATCTTGGCCAAAATGTTAAAAGAATTCTCAAACACATGGGAGGAGAAGATACCTGAGGTTCTATGGGCCTATCGAATGACAAAGAGAAAACCCACAGGGTATACCCCATTTTCCTTGGTCTTTGGTGCAGAAGATGTTTTGCCAGTAGAACTCGAGGTACCTTCTACTCGATATAACTTATGAAGTGCCATGCTTCCCCATAGCCGACATGTACAACTCAAAGCACTAGACGATCATAAAAACAATGTTGCGAGGCACTTCAAAACGTATAAAAAATATTTGTCTAGATCCTATGATCAAATGGTGAGGCCAAGTAATTTCAAGGAATGAGACCTAGTCTTGAAAGTTTGCATGAGGCACATCAAGGGACTGTTATTGCCCAATTTTGAAGCCAACTGGGAAGGGCCCTACATCGTTCGAGCAGCTCATGATTCTGGTTACTGCAAGATATCTAAAGTGGAGGAGGATATCACTTTCAAACTGAACAACAAGTGGCTCAAAACTTACTATGTTTGAATGTATTCGATTTACACCCAACACTTCCATTTATTTCATTATATTTTGTTAATACTTATTTGGGAGAATGTTCTCTGCAATGTTGGGTTATCTGTTTAACATGGTATAAAATCATCTTTGTCTTGAAAGTTTTGGCCCATTTTTTTCTTTCCTTATTATACATAATGTAAATTACATGGATGTACTGGCTCATTCAACATTTAAACAAGAGAGAAAAAGGAAGATAACCAAATGCAAAATAGTTTGTTCAAATATAGAAAGAAATACTGTGTTACATGCCACAAGAGTCCAAAGGAAGTAAAAACAAAAAAGAACGAGGAACTTAAATATAAAGTTGTTAATTATCAGGAGCATCCATTATGAAATGAAAAGTTGGTCGAGCTAAGAAGACGATGGTGGTGCTGAGGAAGTATCTGCTCAAGGTTGCTCTGGTCAGAAACTAGATCGGCCAAGTCCTTATAATGGTGCTCCTTCCTCTAATGAACATCATCTAGTTTCTGCTCAGACCTAAGTAATTCGACTTCTGCCTAGGCAACAGTATTTCGAGCATCTTAAACCTTTTGATCAAATATAACTAGTTCAGCCTCTAAACTTACAAGATCCTTCGAGATAGACACCTGCGTACGATGAGAGATTTGCAGTCGGGCATAAATAGTAGGCAAGTTATCTTTCTTGAAGTCGCGTAGAAGCTTCACCAACCAAGGCAGCGAAAACCCATCATTGATAAGAAGATTAACTTTCCCCAATAAAACCTTGATCGTATCAGAACTCAAGGACTCTAGAGGAGTGTAAAGGATTTCGTCCAAAACAGTGGCAAGGCCAAGCAATCTACAGGCCATCATCATGGGTATGGGTTGAATGCTGCGAGGGGTAAAGGTAGAAGGAAATTGATCTAAAAGCTGCTCAATCAACACGTGAGAACCAACAATCGGGATATGGGGGAAATCGAGCAAAGTCTACCTCACAATCACTTCGGGGGAAGGCTCGGGAGGGTGCACACTGAAAACACTATCACTGGAAAAAGGGCGTCGAGTGTGCGAAGCGCTGTCACTTTCTTATAGCCTGGAAGTAACTATTTTGGGCACCCCACCAATAGTTAAAACCACTGGCTGAACTTACAAACCAGGGGCCTCTCCCATCGCCGCCAAACCAACCACTGTCCTTGCTTGTGCAATCTCACACGCAACACCTTCAATTTCTGTATCACGCACAATAGACTGATCAATTTCAACTTGAAATGCAAGAAATTATCAAGTCAGAGAAATATACAAGCTGGCTTACAAGTGAAATTAAAGTCCTACATTACTAGGCTCGCCTGACCCTCGGTTATGGTATATTTAAAGACCAATATAACTTGGCCTGCCTCACCCTCGCTTATGAGAGATTTAAAGACCAATATGACTTGGCCCGCCTGACCCTCGGTTACGAGAGATTTAAAGTCTAATATAACTTGGCCCGCCTGACCCACATTTATGGGAGATTTAAAGTCCAATATAACTTGGCGTGCCTAACCCTCGCTCATGGGAGATATAAAGTCCTATTTATTAGGAAATTCTAATAACATTTAAATGCAGGAGTTACACAAAAGAAGATCATACATTTGGCTGATGATCATCGGTAAATGGTCTGGTGTCCATTTGCATTAGATCTTCCTCCTCATGAAAACCTCCTAAATCTACCACAGGATGCTGCTCTAAGGGACCAACATAAGCACATCTAACTTCAACAACTTCTTCTTGCCCACCTCCCACCTGACTAGTAGCAATAATATTTACTCCATCTAGATTAAGGATTGAAGGCCCAAGGAGAGTAATCAAGAGCTGGTCATTCGAGGGAGGATGGGTCAGCGGGGCAGTTTGTTCGGGGAGTGAAACTTGTGAAGTCCAACAAAGAACAAGATGAGAATAATAAGAATATAACACAAGGAGTTCAGAAAGAAAAGGAAAAGAGTTTACCACAACATATGGTACAACAACCATGGGGGACTTTCCAACGTTCGAATCAACAACACCTTCCTCACGAACCCTCCTCAAGACCAGCCTGATTGCGTAAGAAGGCAGAGTAAGACGAATAGCCACTACTGGACTGAATAGAACAAAGAGCTTTATCTACCCTTGGGGGGAAATTTATAGTTACCTGTGAGGTTATAGGGGCAGTTATCCTCTTTGGCAGAGCTTCCTTCGAGGCAGGCAAAATTCTAGTTTCCTCCACCAATGGGCCCTCAGGATCACCAGCAACTTCACCACCCTCATAAAATTCACCTCGGATATCAACCTGAAGATGGGAAATAGGAGTAAAAAATTATAAAGGAAAAACAAGAAAAGTTAGAAGCAAAAAAGGTAAAATAGTAGACATACCTCTTCATCAATAACATATTCCAAAACTTCACAGTCTTGGGGAGGTAAAGCGAGTTTGGAGGAATAAATCATCCTTCGTAACTTACGCCTTCGAATAAGGGGAGAGTATTCTTCCTCCTACTCTTTCTATTCCCCCTTTTCCTTCTCTCCTTCCTTTTCCTCCTCCTCTTCATCATCATCACCTACCACTTCTTCATCAATTACTACCTCTTCCTCAAAATGCTCCGCATCACTTGTCTCACCTGCCTCCTCTAACACAATTTTAACAGGAAAAGTCAACTTTCTTTTCCTACTACCTTCAACAGTTGGGGGAGCATAGAAAACCCCTATCTGGGCTGACATAAAAGCCCTATCTTCCTCTAAAAATTTCTCCCAAGTATGTTGAAGCTGCTTGAACATCTGGTTAACTTCATGAATAACCTTAAAATCAAGAGTCGAGTTTGGTGAGACTTTTGGGGTAACCTTGAGCTTTTTCTTGTGGGCTTTTCTAGTGGCCCTCATAGCTCCTCCAGTCGAAGTAGCATGAGGGGTATTAACCCCTTAGATTGGTCTTGAGGGACGAGGGTAATAGCAGTCGCTTCGATGGGAATTGAAAAATGAGCCCCTTTCCTCTTTTTTACTACAGCTTACTCCACAGGGGCCAAGGGAGGCAACTCATAATGGATGAAACTGTTAGTGGTAATGATAGAGAACAGAGAACTAGAGATGGTGCAGTTCCTCAATGCTAGCTCCTTCGGAAGAAACCTTTCAACATAGGGGTATCGAGGTTCTTTAAGAAGATTGCTTTGAAAGTGTCCCAACTGATTTGGCTAAAATACCATCAAATACATAGCAGATCTCCCCCCCCCCCCCCCCGGGCTTGCTTACTCGGGATAATAGGATTGGCACCATAATTCTAACAAAGGTTGATGACGGTAGAGGTAAGAAAGCTACTACAGGTGAAAGAAAAGTTAGTAGGTTTCTCGCAGGTGAAGTGACTCAGCATGGGGTTACCTTGATCATAACCAAATTGCATAGCCACACAATTTGGGCACTAGATGGAATAAAAGGACGACCAATTGATGTATGAAGGTAGATAGAGGGAATTAACAACAGAGAACGTTGTTCACAGGAAAATTCCTGGTTAATGATTCCTCGATGGGTGTAACAGGATGTTCCTCATCCACAAAAAAGTGGTTTGTAAAAAATTGATCTACCCCAACATAGGGGCGAAGGACAAAATTCTCAACCTTATCAATTAAAGAGACAAAAGGCTTCTTGGAAATTTTATGGTTCTAACAATAAATTCGGGGGGGGCCTTAATGGGATGAGAACTGGGGTAATTACCAGCCGAGGCATACTCTCAGAAATGAGCATAGAGAAAGGCTTTCAGTAGTACGTGATTGGCGTAGTTCGAGACATCAAATTTGCTGATGTTTCGGGTCGAATCATCTTTCGAATAATCCAACCATGTGTACCATTTAGTTAATGTAACCACGCATCTAATGGGGTCTCTACTCACCTACTTTATGATGTCATAATGTCTGGCATTTAGGGACTTGAAGTTACAACACTCAAGTGAGTTTTATCCTTATTATGGCAGGCTTAGTTGATTGTATAGCCGTTCTAAGGTAAGCATTTGAGCAACCACGTCATGTCCCCATTAATGCCATCATGCTTCTAACTGGTTGGGAAGTTTCCCACCAAAATATAATATGCCATGCATTTAATGCAACATCTTCAACATTAATGCTACGATACTTTAGCATTTAATGCCAATCACTCATATTTAATACTAACAAGGTTACTCGAGTAACCTTGCCTCCATATAAATTGACCAACCAAATAGTTTACAGGGATGCCAATCTTGATCTAGAATTGCTATTGGATTACCCTCATACACGGGACCTTTTATGGGAACATTAATTGTCTGAGCATTCCTCCCACACCCATTAATGTCCTTGTTATTGAGCACTCCCTGAGCTTGAGGTTCCTGCCTTGCCTTTATTATGACAAGAATGCTTGCTCTTTCTCCCTTCGACTAAGTCACTTGCTGGTCCCACTCATTTATTATATTTACGGTGCATTTATGGTGTAAAGATCCCATTTAATACTAGCTTGAGTGTTGAATGTTATTGTCTCTCTTGTCCTCATTTATTGTCATTATTAAATACTGTCTTGAGCATTAATCCCAATCTTGATAAGGGGTTACGCCTTGCTTGATACTAACGATATTCCAAGAACCCACATCTTACATGTATTGCTGAAGAAATTTTGAGCAGGAGCATATCTCATTCAGTGGATGTTGGTTCTATTACTCATATCTCAACCCCGAGAGGTTTAAAAGCACTATCTCATTTGTTATTTGATGATGATATTATAATTTTCTACAGAGGGGTTCTTTTTCTCTAAGATCTCTGGTTAATTTATTCCACTCTTATGCTAATGATTCTGGATAGTTTATTAGTCTAGACAAATGCAATGTGTTCATTAGTAAATGAGTTATCTCTAGAAGCAATGATATCTACTATACTCTCAACATGACGGAGGGATGGGACTCTTTCTCTTACTTGGGTGTTCTTATCTTAAAATTCAAGCCTAAATCTTACACTTAATACCTCTCCCTAATAAAATCATAGCCAAGGTTGAGGGCTGGCAAGGGAAATTTCTATCTATGGCAAACAGAGTTCAATTGGTTCACTCTGTCATCCACCCTATAATGATATATAGTTTAAGATCTATAAATGACCTCAAACTCTTCTCTAAAGTATTCAATAATGGCTGAAAAAATTCATTTAGACTGGTTCCATCTCAAATAGAAGGGTAGTCAAAGTGGCTTGGAAGATTATTTGTAAATATAAATATAAGGGAGGCCTTGGTTTAAGAAGACTAACCATTCTCAGCCGAGCATACCTTTTAAAACATTCTTGGGATATTTATTTTAAGCCCTCTCGGTGGGCTTCCTTTATCATGGCCATATTCAAACCCTTTGAGAATGGTACTTGCTACAAAAACAGCTCAATCTAGTCAGGTATTAAAGATGCTTTTGGCCATATTTTTTTAACTCTCAATAGCTTATTGGTACTGGTTATAACATCCACTTTTGGGGCGACCATTGGCTTGGCTCCTCCGTTGATTTTATTCTTACTTGTCCTAACTTTTATAAAAGAAGCCTTCCTTTCCCTTTATTTGATTTCATCATTGATGACAAATGGCATATCCCTGTCACTTTTGCCTCCTTATTCCCTAACATTCACTCCAGAATTATAAATTTCCCTCTCCTTGTTGCTCATGAGGGTGACAAGCTGATTTGGCCTTTCTCATAATCTGGTGACATCGTTTTCAAATAAATCTATGACTACTTAGTGGATCATAATCAAAAGCTAGCTTCCTTGGTTATCTTCTATTTGGAGCAGTGCCATTCCCCCTAAACTCTCCATTATGTTTTGGAAAGTTCTTCACAACAAGTTGCCTACTATATCTAATCTCTATAAAGCAGGTTTTCAATTTTTTCTTATTGTGAGTTATGTAAAAGATCGAATGAGTATGCCTCCCATCTATTCCTTAATTGATCTTTTTATATCAAATCGTGGTCTTGGATTATCGATATTTTTCAGGTGAACTTCATCACTTCTAATTGTATTTTAGACTACTAGAAAGCTGCCTTGTATTGTAATTTATGTCCTCAAATCCATGGTATCTAGCTTGTTGCTATTATCTCTTACTTCCATGTCATTTGGAGAGCTAGAAAATAAAGATTCTTCAAAGATCAAAGCCATTCCTACAACTTCTCCACTTCTTATGTAAAAGTCTAGCTCATCTTCATGAGTAACCTTATGAAAGGTTTCATATTGAACTCTATTACTAATTTATGCATCCGTAAAAAAGCTTAACATCAAAGTCAAGCCCCAAAAATCTCCTTATATCATCCTAGTTCATTGGCTCCACCCTTTCTTTCATAGCTCAAGCTCAACACCGATGGTCTTTCTCTTAGATGTCCTGGCACTTCTTCCAACGGGGGAGTTTTTCTTACATCAAGAGGTTTTGTAAAAGGGCATTTATGTAAAAGACTTCTCTTCCTAAATGCTGATTTTCATGCTAAATTGGAAGCTTACATTACTGTATTGAGCTTGCTTGGTAGAATAATTGGACTTGCTTATGGATTGATTTGGATTTCAAGTCAGCCCTGACTTGTTTCGAATCCCCATCATTCTCTCCTATATGGTCCCTCGGTATTAAATGGCACAATTGAAAATCCTTCATGTTCTCTATGCACATTTGGTTTACCACTTTTATAGAGAGGGAAACCAAGTTGTTGATTATCCCAATCATATGGGCCTCAATCATAATTTTCTTCAGTGGTGGTGGTTTACTCCTGATGCTATTAACAAATTTGTGGCTAGAGATCTATCTCTCCATCCTCATTTCAGATTTAAAAATTATTTATTAATTAGATTTTATCCCCGCGCGATGCGCGGGAAATTTGTAACTATTACTATACAATACATTGGTATAAATAATTACAAAAAAATTGTATAGCTTTGGAAAAAGTTCAATTTATTTTCCCCTTAAACATAATTAAAGTCTGCAATTGAGTTCCGAATAATAAGAAACAAACTTAATTTCTTTACATGTGTTTTATAATTAGGAAATCTTAAGTGTTTACTTTGAATTTGTAAGATCTTATGAAATCATCCATTATTTACAATATTTCCAATTTCGTTTTAAAAAAACTTTAAGGTCGCAATTTAAAGATAATTGTAGTCAATTATCCCATATTAGTGATGTTTTGTTCCACATGTCGGGTGGAGAATATAAATTCATATTCAATATCAATTTCATGGAATTGAAATTAACAAATAATAGTTATTTTGACAACGTATGGAGACATATTTAGAAAATTTGATAATAGAGTTCAAAGTTCAGGGTGAAAATCTTAAACACAATACAATAATACAACACGAAATTGATTAAAAAATTAGCATGACATGTGGTGTTCGTTTTAAAATTTTCATTCATTTAGTTGTGTTAATGTGTGTTGTCGTGTTGTCATGATGTTTATCTTATTTTTATATATTATCATGTTTGTTTATGGAATACATTATAAATCATGTTTGGCATGCTAGTTCATGTTTAAATGAATATTGTTCATGTTAGGTTAAAAACTCTAAATGTTGGTTGACTTGTTACAAGCAAGCATAATCCAAAATTATTAACTGTCGCCTCAATATGAGGAAAGAGTCATTTTTCCCTTTGCAAACATAATAAGAAACTAGTATATTAGTTTAACACAAAATCACAATGTTCTTTCACGAAAATTAAGCACATGTTATCCAAATAATAACTTGTACAATTCTCCTTCTTTAATTCCTCCCCAAAAAAGAAGAAGGCCTTACAGAGTGATATTATAGAACATAGAAATATGCAAAGGATAAGTCAGTCCCTGAGATATTTTATCTAAAGACATGCTAACAAACATAGTTAATTATAAATAAATACAAAAAAAAAATACTAAATTTAAAGACATTCCAACAAAAAAAGAGGAATGCGTGTAGACCTATTTAAATCCCTTCTGTTAGATTCGCGATTGGGCACTGAATGAAAGGTTGTACGACCGCATGTGACTGGTTTCCGTCGAAGGTGATGATATATTAAGTAGCTTTGATTCATGGTTAAAGGACATTTTATTTTTCAATGAACATCAAAATACATTATCTCCCAAAATAAGAAAATTAACGGATTATATGGGGTTAATTAGGTAAGGAAAAAAAATACTTCCATGATTATAACGAATGTCACTCATATACCAGAAGATACCTAACATAAATAAAACTTAAAATATATAAGAAAGGAAATGGGATGAACAAAGAGGCTTAAGTGTGGGAGCTCAAATGCAGGACTCCCGTGTGTGTTTTTTTTAATAATTTTTTTTGTGGGTTATAAACGTTTCAGAAGACCTCTAAAAAATCAACTCAAAATTATTATTTTTGATATTTTAAAAAATGGTTCAATATTTGTAGTTTTTAACCTGACTAAAAAAATATCAAATATTGACCCTTTTTTAAAAATACCAAAAACAATCATTTTCAGTTGATTTTTAAGTGTTCTATGAAATGTTTAAAACCACACAAAAAACATTTTTTTATTTTTAAAAAAAATCCCGCACGGGAATTTCGCATTTCGGCTCCCACACATGAGTCTCATGGAATGGAATCCTTAATTAATTACGAATAAAAACTTTTGAAGAAACATGAAAATCAATTCAACGAACAGATACTGAGCCATAAAAAAAGTTACCTTTTAATTGGGAGGATGGTAAAGAGATTCAAGTTATTTTTTCGTCAATATCCGACATCTTTTTTATCATATGGGTAACCATTTTCCTACAATAAGATTAATCAAAAGCAAAAAAAAAATAGAAATATAAGGACCAATTTAATTTACAGATTATGATACAGAAATACCTTTTTAACGGGAATGAGTGAGCATAAGAACAAAGTTGATAAATAAATAATGAATAAGAAAGTACTACTGAGAGCGAAGGATAGTGAGGACTCTTATGACACATATGTAACTCAATAGATCTACAAAAAAATAACCCAAAAGGATGATTAAAATCATTAAAACCTAATTCTATAACAAATTTGTGAATGTCTGACAGAATATATCGAGTATTTAAAACAAAGAACAAGTTGATTATTTAATCCAAAATTTATTGTCCAAAAAAAATTCTAACTCTCAAACCCACATATATGTGTATACACACACACACACACACACATGTAATACGCCGCGATTTTCACGACTGATAATTTGATTAATTTGGGAGAAATAATATTTATTTATATTGGAGAAATTTTAAATTGACAAGGAAGGTCAAAATTTGAGGATGTTAGAAAGTATTTCGAATAACGATTCTGAGTGTGCGGTTGATCTCGGAAGGATCGAGATAGTCGAAATGAATGTACTTGGGTCTTATTTGGATTTCGGAATATTTTTAAGTTCGTTTGACTCGAATTGGAGTAACTGAGTCATTTAAAGTGTGTATTATCATTTAAAGTTGGGTATCTTGGATTTAAGGTTTAAAAGCCTACGTGAGAAGCCATTCTCATTTGAGAGAAGAGAAAGCCCTAGAGAGAGAGAGAGAGAAGAGGAAAGAAAGAAGAGAAAGAGAAGAAAAACTTAGGGATTCCGGCCAATCTGTGATTTCGAGGAAGATTCAACCTATACAACTTTGAGGCAACTGATTAAACTTGCTAAATAATTCTTGTGCATCTTTTATTTCATGATTTGTGGATTTAAATTGTGGATTTTTGGTAAAATATGTAAAACCTAGATTTTTAGGTAATCTTGCATTTGAGGTGTGGGTATATGGATTTAAGGTTTTAAAAGTTGTTGAGTATAAATATATTGAGTTTTGATGGTAAAGATATGTTTGGGTTGAAGAGAAATGGAGAGAAGATGACAAATGTGATTTTTAGAAATTTTGGATTTTGAAGAAAATAGCCATTTTCGTAGCTTCTGAACAGGCCGAATCGATTCGACCCCCATTTCGAATCGATTCGGAATGTTCTAGCTTTCCAGGTCTGAGTGATCTAATCGATTCAGACCCAAAGCCGAATCGATTCGACCTAAGACAGGTTCCCAGGTCCTTTGGACCGAATCGATTCGCATTAGGGGCTGAATCGATTCGCAGGGCCCAATCGATTCGGATTGGGCCCGAATCGATTCGAAATCATGGTTATTTTTGTGAGGTTTTTCTAGAGTGACTTTCGCTCCGTTTAATTTGGGTTTATCGATTGGGAACCTTCATATAAGTTGTGAGAAGTATATTTTGGAGACTTTTAGGGAAGTTTCCTTTATGATGAAATGATCGGGTCGTCTTGAGTTATTTCGAGAGAAAATAAATTCGAGGATTATCGTATAGCCGAGTAGGATATCACACTATCATCGAGTTTTCTATTTGGATATAGTTATAGGTCTATAAGAGAGAGGCAGGATGTGCTTAGTGATGTTTGACTTTTGGAGTAATTCACAAATGTGATAACTGTAAGGGTTCATATGATTGATTGAACCATAATATGGATTAGGGGTGATGATTTTTGATCGATGTGTATTCGGATATCGATGGTTTCCTTAATATTGATTGAATTAGGAGATTATTCATATTAATAGGTATGATGGATGAGAAGGTTTCGAGTGAGTTATCATATTGTGAAGAATAGTGGGATAATAAGCGAGTTAGCAATAGTTAGTATAAGGAGAGTTATATACTATAAATGAATTCACTTCTTTTACATATGGGCGCAATTTAGTATGTATACCTATATGGCGTAATTGTATATACCTGGTGTGATGGGTTGCATTTATATGATGTGATTGAATATATACCTAGTGTGATTGATATATACACTTATTGTGTGGGCATACCCTCCAGTGCTATCATGGGAAGTTGCGCGATATGGGTGAGGCCCCTGACTTGAGGAGCAGGTGCGTATAGTCCCCAGGTCATAGTCGTCAATTATTTATTGTGTGGTTTTATTTGGGGGTGAGAAGTCTTGGGTATGATTCGTTCTTACTTTCTGGTTAGGAACTATGACTGCTTCCTATACGTTGTGATTTATTTTTATTACCATGGTGGTGTGATAATAATCCGATATATGGTAACCCTGGATAAAGCGAGTAATTCCTGGAAGATGATAGCATTGTGTATATCCATGTGTGATTGGATTTTGGATATTTATATATACGCTAAGTGTGTTATGTGTACTTGATTGTTAGGGTTGTATGGTTGTGCTTTATAACTAGAGTAATGGTATAGATCCCTAAAAGGTTTGGAGCATAATCTTATTTATGTCATTAGAGATTATTGCTCCTTATATGTATTTATAGTTATGTGTGGGGTACCGATGGCGTAATGGATCTCAACGATCAATACTGTCATTGAGTAGTGTATTGGGGGGATTCCTTGTTTGGATTTCGCTTACGAGACGTCCCACGCACGAAACGCATTGCAATATTGGGAGTGGTGAGAAGTTTAGTCCTCAGTACTCAGATTTATATGTATGGTGAAATAAAGCTTTATGAGAATAAACTGGAGAATATTTTAATTAAGTAGTTAATATTATATGCATCGTGTATTGAGGGCATAATGAATCTTGATGATCAACATTGTCAAGGATTAGTGTATCGGGGGGTTCCTTGTTTGGATTTCACTTTGCGAGACGTCCCACGCATGAAATGCAGTGTAATATTGAGAGTTGGTAGAAGTTTAGTCCTTAGCATTTGGATGCTAATAACGTGTGTATATTATAACTAGAATCCGCTAAATTCTAGTAGAGATATGCATATATATATATATATATGTATATATATATATATATATATAAGTTAATATAATTTTTAGATGCTCGTGGGGTAAGTTAAGATAGGAATTTTATGAATTGGATTTTGATGATGGGTTATGCAAATATGTATTTGGGCATAGGTTAGACTAGATTGCCCCAAGAAAGAATTGGGTAGTTATTTGAGGATCGTGTGCATACGTTTAGGTGCGCACACTAGTTGAGGGGTGAGTTGGATTTTTCAAGAGAGTGCGACTCCACCTTAAATCATGTTATTATGCATTTATAATTATTATGCATTTTAATGCACTTGCTAAAAATGTTTTCAAACCTCGGGCTCTGACCCGTTTATATTTTCTTCTTGCTATATATATTGTATTACTTTAGGTGTTCCTCCGTAAGGACGCCATTGATGTTTTCTATCCAGAGTATTCGTGGAGCTGTAGCAGATGCGGACTATTGCGGAATTTTGATATAGTCGTTTCCTATCTTCTGTGTATCTAGATTAGGATTCAGTTTGTATATTGGGTTTACACCCAAGAGTTGGAGTTGTAGAATTTTGTGTATATTTCTCTTTAGGATTGTTGTATTGTCTGTCACCCGACAGCATATTCAGGTATTTTATTTTGTGAACTTATGTTGTAATTTAGAATTACTTCTTTTTATTATCATCGTGAGCATATGTTATCATGCTTAGTAGTTCTTATGTTATTGGATAGTTATTGTTTGTATATTTTAAAAAAATTTGGCAGCCTGCTTTTTATAGTATTGGGTTGTTAGCTATGTTTATTTTGGTATCGTCGATAGATGCTGATAATGATCCACTTGATATTCTTAATTTATTTTAGTATAGGGATGGCCACCCGTTATTATTTTAAGCGGGGTGTCACCGGTGGTATCAGAGCATCAGGTTTTAGTGTCTTTAGGATCTGTGTGGGTCTTCTGCGTTCTTCCGTAAGCGTTCTTGATATAGAGCCCTATTATTAGGACTGTTGTGTTCACACGTTTATATTTTCTTCTGCGATGAGGAAACACTTGAATGGTGTTCTGATACAACTGTTCTTGTTTTAGATGCCACCGAAGAGAGGTCGTCCAGGCAGGGCAAACAGAGGGTCTGAGAATATAGAACCCCAAATGCCTCAAGGGACTATGACCACCGCCGAAGCTTCCAATATTGTGGCACAAGCAGTCACTACTGCCATTTCTACAATGGCACATCAACCTGCAGCTCAAACAGCCCAAGCCCACCCAAGGCTATTCGCGTGAGTAGGAGTACGAGAGGCTTTTAGGAAGGGACGTCCTCCAGAATTTTCAGGGGGAGCTGATGCGATGGTTGCAAGTCATTGGAAGAAGAGTTTGCAAAAACATATCTAAATGGTTGAATGTAGTGAGGTGCAGAAGCAATTTCTTGCCACCTTTAAATTGAAGGGAGCAGCTCTCCAATGGTGGGAGTCAATCACCACATCGGAGCAAAGAGATACGATACCCATAGCAGATTTTTCGGAGCTCTTTGACCGAAGGTATTTTCCTTTCGCGATTGAGAAGGAAATGAGGAGGAGATTGTTGGATATGATTCAAGGTGATCGAACGGTGGCTAGGTACGAAGAGGAATTTGCTCAATTGGCGAATTTAGTGCCTGATGAGGTAAATACTGAGGAGAAATGAATAGCGAGGTTCGTGGGAAGTTTAGAATGGCGACTTCGACAGCATATGTTAGGTAACCCAACATTAGTGACTTTTATCGAGGTAGTGAATGCGACATTGTTACAGTGTCAGGAATATCGTCTTCGTCAGCAAGGGGGTAAGAACTTTAGAGACTCGAGTTCATCAAGTAAGTCTAGAGAAGAAGATGTCAGTGAGACACGAGGGTATGAACAGGATTATCGAGGGCAGCAATAGCGTTTTGTTCCTCAAGATAGGCAGGGAGGATTTGCTGGTAGATGTTTCTTTTGTAAAGAGGTAGGACATAAGAAGAGAAATTGTCCCGAAAGAGTTAAAGGGCCACGTTTTGAGGAAGTTTTGCATGTGCAACTCCTACAACAGATCATAGGCCAGTTTTGACGGGAAGATTTTGAGTGGGAACCCATCGAAGAAGAGATGTAGTCGAACTAGAGAGGTATGATGTAAATTATATCTTCCTTTGTAATTAGGATTATGCTTTGTGGGGCATTGGGAGTACTGCATGTAAGATTTTGAAGAGGGTTAGTTGTTATAACCCTATTATGTATGGAATGACCCGGAAGGGAGGAGTGAGCAAGTAAAGCTCTTAGACGATATCTTGTGGGAGAATAGATTGTCTTGTAATGAGCTAGTAGAGAGTTATGATTTTATTTTAAACATAGAAATCGTTGAAGCGTGTTGAGTAGTAATGATAAATCTATCATTTTATAGTCGCGCTAGACTTATGAATTTTTAATGTTCCAGTTATGAAAGAGCCTAGTGTATGGCAATGTTTTATTAAGATGTATAGGATTCTTATTACTGATGAGATTCAGGGTTGAACGGGTTACTGTTGAGCTAAGAATTTCAGCTCATGATTATACTAGTTTTGAGACTTATGGTTGGTAAGAGTATTGTATTTGTTGACGCCTTGTGTCGTGGGCATAAGGTATTTGATTTGGATGTCGAAAGATAAAAACTGTTTTAAAATAAAATTATTTGATAGGCCTTCGGGCATTGTCAAAATGTTTTAAAAATATTTTTAAACTTTAGTACCGATCTAACTGATCTCAATCCCCCACAGAGCTACGTAGTAGTTTATTGAAAGGGTTCCTTATTTGGATTTCTCTTGCGATACCTCCCCCGCATGAAAGTAGCGAATGCCAGGAATTGAGAAGAGTTAAATCTTTGGACCTTTCAAACTTATTATATAATTAATATATTATTATGGATTAATTTGTTTCGAGTCATTGTACAATTTGAGGCAAGTGAAGTCGAATAATGTTTACGAGTCGAGCTCGGGTACGGGGAGTATGGGCACCCTGATTAGTAGATTTGGTTTTTAATTAATATGATCCACCGTGTGAAGTGGGAGGAATATGTATAGTGATCTTGAGGTTAGGTGTCGTGGGAGCTGGTTGAGTTTTGAGTACTAGGCTGAGCTTAATTTCGAGGATGAAATTCTTGTATTTGGGTTGTCTGTAATACCCCGCGATTTTCAGGACTTATAATTTAATTAATTTGGGAGAAATAATATTTATTTATATTGGAAAAATTTTAAATCGACAATGGAGGTCAAAATTTAAGGATGTTAGAAAGTATTTCGAATGACGATTATGAGTGTGCGGTTGATCCCGGAAGGGTCGAGATAGTCGAAATGACTATACTTGGGTCTTATTTGGGTTCCGAAATATTTTTAAGTTCGTTTGACTCGAATTGGAGTAACCGAGTCATTTAAATTATGTAATCATTTAAAGTTGGGTATCTTGAATTTAAGGCTTAAAAGCCTACGTGAGAAGCCATTCTCATTTGAGAGAAGAGAAAGCCCTAGAGAGAGAGAGAAGAGGAAAGGAAGAAGAGAAAGAGAAGAAAAGCTTGGGGATTCCAGCCAATCCATGATTTCAAGGAAGATTCAACCTCTACAACTTTGAGGCAACTGATTAAACTTGCTAAATAATTCTTGTGCATCTTTTATTTCATGATTTGTGGATTTAAATTGTGGATTTGGGGTTAAATATGTAAAACCTAGATTTTTGGGTAAATCTTGCATTTTTGGTGTGGGTATATGGATTTAAGGTTTTAAAACTTGTTGAGTAGAAATATATTGAGTTTAGATGGTAGAAATATGTTTGGGTTGAACAAAAATTGAGAGAAGATGATAAATGTGATTTTTGGAAATTTTGGCATTTGGAGAAAATAGCCGTTTTCGTAGCTTCTGAACAGGCCTAATCGACTCGGCCCCCATTTTGAATCGATTCGGAATGTTCCAGCTTTCCAGGTCTGAGTGACCGAATCGATTCGAACCCAAAGCCGAATTGATTCGGCCTAAGACAGGTTCCCGGGTCCTTTGGACCGAATCGATTCGCATTAGGGGCGAATCGATTCGGAAACATGGTTGTCTTTGTGAGGTTTTTCTAGAGTGAGTTTCGCTCCGTTTCGTTTGGGTTTATCGATTGGGAACCTTCATATAAGTTGTGAGAAGTATATTTTGGAGACTTTTAGGGAAGTTTCCTTTATGATGAAATGATCGGGTCGTTTTGAGTTATTTCAAGAGAAAATAAATTCGAGGATTATCGTATAGCTGAGTGTGAAATACCACTATCATCGAGTTTTCTATTTGGAGATAGTTATGGGTCTATATGAGAAAGGCAGGATGCGCTTAGTGATGTTGGACTTTTGGAGTAATTCACAAATGTGATAACGTTAAGGGTTTATATGATTGATTGAACCACAATATGGATTGGGGATGATGATTGTTGATCGGTGTGTATTCGGATATCGATGGTATCCTTAATGTTGATTAGATTGGGAGACTATTCATATTAATAGGTATGATGGACGAGAAGGTTTCGAGTGAGTGATCGTATTGAATAATAGTGGGACAATAAGCGAGTTAGCAACAGTTAATACAAGGAGAGTTATATACTATAAATGAATTCACTTCTTTTACATACGGGCACAATTTAGTATGTATACCTATATGGCGTAATTGTATATACCTGGTGTGATGGGTTGCATTTATATGATGTGATTGCATATATACCTAGTGTGATTGATATATACACTTATTATGTGGGCATACCCTCCAGTGCAATCATAGGAAGTTGCGCGATGTGGGTGAGGCCCCTGGCTTGAGGAGCAGGGTGCTTATAGTCCCTAGGTCATAGTTGTCCATTATTTGTTGTGTGATTTTATTTGGGGGTGAGAAGTCTTGGGTATGATTCGTTCTCACTTTCTGGTTAGGAACTATGACTGCTTCCTATACGTTGTGATTTGTTTTTATTACCATGGCAGTGTGATAATAATTCGATATATGGTAACCCAGGATAAAGCGAGTAATTCCTGGAAAATGATAGCATTGTGAAGTATTTTGTATATTCATGCGTGATTGGATTTTGTATATTTATATGTACGTTAAGTGTGTTATGTGTACTTGATTGTTAGGGTTGTATGGTTGTGATTTATAACTAGAGTAATGTTATAGACCTCTAAAAGGTTCGGAGCATTATCTTATTTATGTGATTAGAGATTATTGCTCCTTATATGTATTTGTATTTATGTGTGGGGTAGCGAGGGCGTAATGGATCTCAACGACCAATATTGTCAAGGAGTAGTGTATTGGGGGGTTCCTTATTTGTATTTCACTTACCAGACGTTCCACGCACGAAACGCAGTGCAATATTGGGAGTGGGGAGAAGTTTAGTCCTTAATACTCATATTTATATGTATGGTGAAATAAAGCTTTATGAGAATAAATTGGAGAATATTGTAATTAAGTAGTTAATATTATATGCGTCGTGCATTGAGGGCATAATGAATCTCGATGATCAATATTGTCAAGGAGTAGTGTATCGGGGGGTTCCTTGTTTGGATTTCGCTTTGTGAGATGTCTCATGCACAAAACGCAGTGCAATGTTGAGAGTTGGGAGAAGTTTAGTCCTTAGCATTTAGATGCTAATAACTTGTGTATATTATAACTAGAATCCGATAAATTCTAGTAGAGATATGTATATGTATATTTATAAGTTAACATAATTTTTAGATGCTCGTGGGGTAAGTTAAGATATGAAGTTTAGGAATTGGATTTAGATGATGGGTTACGCAAATATGAATTTGGGAGTAGGTTAGACTGGATTGCCCCTAAAAAGAATTGGGTAGTTATTTGAGGATCATGTGCATACGTTTAGGTGCGCGCACTAGTTGAGGGGTGAGTTGGATTTTTCAGGAGAGTGCAACTCCACCTTAAATCATGTTATTATGCATTTATAATTATTATGCATTTTAATGCACTTGCTAAAAATATTTTCACACCTCAGGCTCTGACCCGTTTATATTTTCTTCTTGCTATATATATTGTATTACTTTAGGTGTTCCTCTGTAAGGACGCCATTGATGTTTTCTATCCAAAGTATTCGTGTAGCCGTAGCAGATGCGGACTGTTGCGGGATTTTGATATAGTTGTTTCCTATCTTTTGTGTATCTAGATTAGGATTTAGTTTGTATATCGGGTTTACACCCAAGAGTTGGAGTTGTTGCATTTTGTTTATATTTCTCTTCGGGATTGTTGTATTGTCTATGACCCGACAACATATTCGGGTATTTTATTTTGTGAAATTATGTTGTAATTTAGAATTACTTCTTTTTATTATCGTCGTGAGCATATGTTATCATGCTTTGTAGTTCTTATGTTGTTGGATGGTTATTGTTTGTATATTTTAAAATTTTTTGCCAGCCCGCTTTTTATAGTATTGGGTTGTTAGCTATGGTTATTTTAGTATCGTCAGTAGATGCTGAGAATGATCCACTTGAGATTCCTGATTTATTTTAGTATAGGGCTGGCCACCCGTTATTATTTTAAGCGGGGTGTCACAACACACACACATACAGGTAAAAAAATCAAATTTATATTTACATAAAGGGAAAAATAAATACCTTTACCTCTAATAAGTGAATATGTGATCTTGGTTAAGAATCAATCACAAAAAAAAACATGTGAAGAAAGTGGCGAGAGAGAGTGTCACATATCTCTCCTTTCTCTAAGTTTTCACATTATGTATGCTTTTGTTAATAAGAACTGAACGAAAAAGATAAAAGGGTAGGAGAAATTAAGAAATATACAAATAGTATCCTCCGTTATTAAAGATATATCCATTGAATTTCTGAGTGATACTTCAAAGCTGATATTTAATGGGATTGTCGCGTGGTACATCCACAAATGAAGAAACCCATTTTATATAAAGATACTAGTATGCAACCCGCGCGATGCACAGATGTATTATAAAATTGATAACCAACTATGTGTACATATATAAAGAGAGCATGTGGATCCAAATGTTGACGAAATATTGATTGAAAAAAGTAAAATGGCTCTTCTACTAAAAAATAAACAACCCATAATCTAGGTTATACCTACTTATAATCAATCTCGCCACAAAGTATAAAACAAAGGAATTGGGAGGTCTGTACATTTTGCAGCAATCAAGAAAAATCAAGCACAATGTGAAATGGAAAAACAAAAAAATACCCACATGATTTTAGACAAAATATGAATTAGGCCAGCTTCAGCAAAAAATCCCATCTGAAACAATTCAAACTCAGTTAGTACAAATGTGATACTCACGTTTTTCAATGTAACTTTTGTACTTTCTTGGACATTTAATAAAAATGGTTTTCAAACTACCCGTCCTGGTTTTACTCTCGCGTGTATAACTTTTTCCATATTTCTTACACTTGACTCGTTCCCTCCCATCAAGCCCAATTGAAAGCAAATCAAAAAGTTTCATACCTTAGACCAATGCTCTCTTGGGCGTTTGAGACCTTGTCCTTGTACATCTTTTATTTCTAGTTTGATATCCACATCAATTACATTTGCATTGTTATCTTTTCATTTACTATCTTCTTGGCTATCCGTCATCTAAAAATATAATGGGAGAAGTTTATACAACATATTTAAAATTGTAAAACTAAAAAGATATATATAAATTAAGATTGTAAACTGTAAAACTTAAATTGGAAAACTAACAAACTAAAACTAAAACAAACTATAACAATTGAAAACTTTAAAACTAAACTAAAACTAAAACTAATAAACTATTGCAATTATAACAAACTAAAATTAAAAAATACATATACATACATATATATACATATATATATATATATATATAAAGAGAGAGAGAGAGAGAGAGAGACCCTCTCCTGTAAAGACTCCTTATAGTGCAGACCCTCGGTACATACCATTTTTTTAAAATAGTAAAAAAATGAATCTTTTGATGAAACTTCATGGATACGATCTCCACAGTGAGATCATCTCCAATTTTTTTCATCAAAACAATCAATAAAAAAACGTTGAGATGAGGTGATATGTTAAAAAAGGTATAAATATGCATTTTCGACCGTCGAAATGTTGGCAATCATCTCACCCACTTTTTGATAAATTTTTTGGATGAAACTTCATTGATATGATCTCAATAGTAAGAATATCATATCCATGAAGCTTCATAAAAAAATTCAATCAATAAAGCGGTTGGCGCCGACCCAACTTTTCAACTGTTGAAAATGCATATTTATACCATTTTTTTACATATAACCTCATCTCAACGGTTTTTTATTGATTTTTTGTCCAAAAAAATTGAAGATGATCTTCTCACCGTGGAGATCATATCCATGAAGTTTCATCAAAAAATTCATTTTTTTACTATTTAAAAAAAATAGTATGTACAGGGTCTGCACCATAAGGAGTCCTTACAAGAAACTTTCTGTATATATATATATATATATATATATATATATATATATATATATATATATATATGTGTGTGTGTGTGTGTGTGTGTGTGTGTGTGTGTGTGTGTGTGTGTGTAAAGGTTTTGTTGTTTTGTTACTTGATAATAAGAGTTATATGGAAGGAATAACGTAAAAAAATTATCTACAAATTCTTTTGTTAAGCAAGTAAACCGATTAGTATTATAATAGATTTATTCGTGTCTTCTTCATCAATAAAATAACATAACCTAAAACAAAAGAAAGTAAAACAATTGAAGGTGATCTAGTACAAAATCAAAAATAACAAAAGATAAAACCAAACTAACCTTGTCTTCTTCATCAACAGTTAGTTTCGAACCTGATACAATAATGGTTGGTATTGCAGTATCAAAGGTGACTTTCACTTTTTTCTTGGTATTCATTGCTATTGAAAACCTTTAACTAACCAAGGAGAGAAAATGGGTATGTAAGGTTTGGGGACACTAATTGTGTGGTTGGTGTTTTGGTAGCTTTTAGATTTTACAAAAAACAAATGTAATGTAGGTGGAATGCAGAGAGACGAATGTATTAAGGCTGGATTAATTGGGTAGTTTAGAGGATTATAGAGGAATCGAAAAGATGAGGTAAATAGGTAATTTAAAAGTCAATACAAATAAGAGTCATGGAGTTAAATAAACATAGGCTCTTCAAATTCTGGGACTGAGTAAAATAATTAAAATATATAAAAAGTGTACATGTGTCGTCATGGAGATGCGACAAATATCGACATCGGGTTCTGCTCTTCATCTCCCTCTCTCTAAGCCGACAAAAGCAATAAAAATAGTAATTTAAATATGACCATATTTATTTTAAAGTAGTAGCCCCATTTATTTTTTTGATAAAATGATTTAAGTATTACAAATGGAATAAGAATAAAATTTGATCTTTTTAATAATTTATATAAATATTAATTGTTATAATTTTATCCCATTATGTTTTTCCCAATTTATAATATTAGAAAATATATTCATATAAATAAATGGATGCATGAGAAATATAAATATTAAGACATCATTTTTGCGAGTGTGTTTGTTCAAGTAATGACATGTAAAGTGGTATGTAACTCTTTTAGGACCTGGATATCAAATTTGCCATCCTTACCATTGCATATACAATTTCTTTAATACAATTGGTACTCAAATGGTACGAAGAATCTCATGAAAACAATAGACAATTTTCATCCTCATCAACAGGTTAAGTGGCTAGTTAATGATCACCAAAACATTTTGATTTTTCATCTCCATTTCGCCATTATAGCAAGATCAACCTATACAACACATCACGCCTAATTTTCCCAGTGTGAGATATTTAGGAAGGTATAGTGTTGTAAGCTTACGTAAAATATAAACACTCAAATAAAAAAAATGTATGGCGGTTAACCATAAATAATAAAATTTCCTCATCTCAGTTCCACCTGTACGTCTACAGAAAATGAAAAATTTCAAGTTAGATGAATTATAAGTATAGAGCTTACACGAATTAAATGAACTGAAGAAATTTCAAGTTATAGGGATAAATATCTTTCATACTTGCATCGCAATACTTGCAGTTCCTTGCCCGACGACATTTAGATGTTGAATCAATGCTTAGAGAATGTGATGGCTACTTTGGGTTTTTTAGATTTTTGTACACAACAATATATATGTACTTTATATCAAAAGTTGTACATATTTTGAATAAAATATGCCATCATGTATTTTTTTTATCTCCTATATTAATTGTGGTCCGCGCCAGCGGCATTTATTTATCATTGTATGTATTTTAAAGTGCTGTATGGAGCCAAAGAAATTTGAGAATGTGATGGTTATTTTGGATTTTTTAGATTTTTGTACACGACAATGTATATGTATTTGATATCAAAAGTTGTACATATTTTGAATAAAATTTATCATGATGTATTTGTCTATCTCCTATATAAATTGTGGTATGCGCCAGCGGCATTTATTTATCATTGTATGTATTTTAAAGTGCTGAATTATTGCGTGTATTTGAATTTTTTGCGTGTACTTTGGGATGTTTGCTTTGAGTTTTTAAAGTACACGCAAAATTCACAAAGTACACGCACATTGAAATTGAATTTGTTCAATCCAATGTGCTTGTACTATTATTTATTATGAGTTTGCTTTTATATATTGTTGTGTTATTGTTTATGAATCATACCATCAGGCATGTTCAACTACAAAACTGCTCCTTGCACCTTTGAAGATCTTAACAATACAAAACCTTTCACATTGGCAGTTAATAGTACTAGTGATGATGAAATTCATTTTCTCCTTCGCATGAATGATAGAGCTAAAAGGTTACTTGGTTTCTACAACTACTATGAAGACATTAAGTGCACTTTTGATGTGCAACAACTTCAAGTAACCGAATCGAAAGCGAAGGATTTAGCTAAACAAATTAAGCAGTATTGCTTAAGGGGTTTTGATAATGTTGGCACTTTTAGCATGGAGCTATTGTATCACTTCTTTACTGAATATGTTAGTAAGAGAGAATCTTGGTTTTTGACTTGTCGAACAACCTTTGTTAGGTATTACCATGAAACGAATGGTATATATTATCGCCTCTAGCATGTATTTTGTTGAAACTTGTATGAATTATTTGTGAGAATATTGCATGTACTTTGTTGTTAAATATGCCTATATTTTCTTATTTTAGTCTGTGTTTTATTCTAATTTGAATGTATTTTATTTTTTGTACATATCATTATAGTTTAGTAATTTAAATTTTGTTTATAGATCAATAGAATGGGATGAATATGAAGGCAAGAAAAGGAAAGAGCCAATAAAAGAGCAGTTCTGAAGATAGTTCTTCATCCAGTTCTAGTACTAGTGCTAGTGTGGCATTAAAACCTACACGTGCTGCAAAGAAGAATGACCAGTATTGGTCAAATGTTGTTAGCTTTCTTCATGATTTTGGGCAGATTAAAGAGAAAATAAACAATAGGCATATTGAACTTCTTAAGAAGACTCCATTCTGGGAGCTTTTCAATGCCTATTACAGAGTTGAAGTAGTAGAAGTGGACCACAAGAAGACCGATAAAAATATTTTATCAATTATTGAGTTGTACAATAAGGAAACCAAAAGTTTCAATATGAAGATTAGGATTGAAATAATGCCAATAGATATAAGTGAAATATTTGGCATACCATTGGTTGAGGGGGGAAAAATCAATAGAACTGAAAAAGAGACCGACTATGTCTCAAAGACCTGCATTTCTTGCACGATACTTAAAAAAAGTCAGATATATTGGCGGGTTTGAAGAAATCGATCGAGTTGAACACAGACGAAGGCATTGCTAATTTTGTAAAACTTATTTGTCTCCACTTCTTGACCATGTTGTTTTTCTCCAACTCAAACTTCACACTGACAGATTTTTTTGTAAAATACATCAACATTATTGATGAAATGAATGGATATGATTGGGCATCCGTTGTGCATGAGTTTCTCATCAATTCGCTTGGCAAAATAGTAAGTTCAAAACCCATCACGACAAGTGGATGTGTCATTTCTCTACTAGTGAGCAAAACAACATCCTAATATTTATAAATATAGAAACCAATAATCACGTGTACTTTGTAAAAATCACGTGTACTATAAAAGTACACATGATTTTTTTAAAGTACACGTGATATATAAACCAATTCATGCGTGTACTTTATTAATTTCAGGTGTATTTTTAAATTACACGTGATATAATAAGTGTATTTTGAAAGTACACGTGTATTTTACAAAGTACACATGTACTATGTATTGTAAATTTAACAAGTGTACTTTATAAAGTACACTTGTTAAATTTACAAAACATAGTACATGTGTACTTTGTAAAAATCTCGTGTACTTTCAAAATACACATGTTATATATTTTGTAAATATAACAAGTGTACTTTATAAAGTACACGTGAACTTATATTGACAAAGTACACGTTTACTTTGTAAAAATCACGTGTACTTTCAAAATACACTTGTTATATTTACAAATTACACGTTTAACTTTGCATGTATTTTGTAAAAATCACGTATACTTTCAATTATGAATAACTAGGTAATACAATTATTAATATCATTTTGTTTTTTGCATGATCACAGTATTGGGCATGTGAGAAATTGGATATTATTACTCCTGTTGAAAAATTTAAAAATAAGAAGCCAAAATTCCTGAGGTGAACATTGTCTTCTTTGAGAGATTGGTTTACGACGAATGAC
Organism: Sambucus nigra; assembly: GCA_949130495.1. Lineage (NCBI taxonomy): Eukaryota > Viridiplantae > Streptophyta > Magnoliopsida > Dipsacales > Adoxaceae > Sambucus > Sambucus nigra. The sequence goes on along the minus strand of OX422207.1, from coordinate 297,679,660 downwards.
ATCACAACAATAAATTTGAAGGAGGCTACAAATAAACCAGCTTGTAAGGACAGTTCTGTACAAATGGAATCTCAGTTTTAAGGTCCCAGATACTCTTTGAACATTTTTACAACTAGTCTTATACATGTTGATTCATCATCAGAAAAAGTTTCTGAAGATTTTAATAACAATGAGTTATCATCAGTTTGGAATATTCCCCTTAAAAACATGGTGAATCCAAAGAAAAAGAAGGAAAATACTTAACCAAAGGGAATTGTTAAACCAACAGATGCTGAAATGCCTAAGAAAGTAAATTTGGAGGAACAAATTGCTAGATTGAAAATGGAATTATTGGAAAAAAAATAACCAACTATCTAAAGCAGCTGAAGACCTTGATTGTGCACAAAAGAAGGTGGCCTCTTTGGAGGTGAAGAGTGCCAACCTTACCATTGTGAATGTACAGTTGCAGTTAGATAGTAATTCCCTTTTGGAAGCTCAAGAAGAAATAAAGAAGTTGAAGGTGGAGAATTCCAACCTTTTGAAAGAAAAAGAGTTAATAAATAAGTTGGAGGTGGAAAATGCCCAACTTGTCTTGTTAAACAATTCTTTGAAAAAAAAACTTGATCAAGCCACGATGAATGACTCAGATATAATTAAAGAAATGGACGAGTTATTGAGAATACGGGCTGAATCATTCAGAATTTTGGAACAAAAAAATGCATTTCTATCTGACACTAATGAAAATCTAAAAAATAGTATGATGATGTAGTGCAAAAATTGAGAGATAGAGGTGTAGAAAAGGGGACATTTTTGCTGAATCTTAATCAGGCAGAATTTAAAAGAGCTGAACAGGTACTTTTGATTAAAATACAGTTGTATCATTTTTCTATAGAGTACAAGCAGTATTTTTATAAACAAAGTACATGCATATCACGTGTACTTTATGAACAAAGTACACGTGTACTTATGGGTGATATGCGGGTACTTTGTTTATAAAATATCCAAAAGTACACGTGCAATTATTTTTACATTTACTTATATATTGAAAATTTTCACATGCACTTTGGTCTTCTTTTCAAATAATGAATGTACACACATAGTTTTGTTTATTATCATTGAGGTTTATGGCGTGTTTAATATTTAAACATGATGTTTTCTTTTTACCAGGAAGTAGAAAATAATAATCTCAAGAAAAAGATAGAAGATTTGTCATCTTCATTATCTAAAAAGGATGAAGAAATAAATTCAATTAAGAACTCAATGGTTTTAAGAATACAGGAAAGAGTTGACAAGAAGCCCAAGATTAATGAACAATATGTATATTCACATCATATTCATTCTTTATCAAAAGGAGATGAACACAATAAGGCTTATACTATCATAAACAAAAGAAAAAAAGGGTAGAGCAATAAAGGACAGAATAAAAAGGGCAAAAAAAATGCCAACACATGAAGTGGACCTGAAAATCTAAAAGTGTTAAAAATACCTTGAAGAAGATGCCCAAAATAAATTGGATCAATATTTGATGGAGGAGAAGGAAACAGGGTAAATCTTCTAATTATTTATTTTGGTATTGAACTTTATGCATGTACTTAATAAAGTACACACATAAAGTTTGAAGTACACGCATTTTTGCATCTAACTTTATGCGTGTACTTTATAAAGTACACGCATATTCATAAAGTACATGTATTTTTGTATTTAACTTTACGCGTGTACTTTATTAAGTACAATAATTTCATAAAGTACACGCATTTTTGTATTGAACTTTATGCGTGTACTTTATAAAGTACAAGCATAAAGATAAAATACAAGCATATTATAATATGATCATAGATTATATACATGTTTTACTTATTCTTCTAACGTTATTTTCTGTAATGAAATTCAGCAATTGTCTCTTTATGATGGAGGATGCATTCATTTGCGGGGAAGATATTAAGGAATTGCTGAAAGTCGAAGAAATATCGAACCAGATAATTCAATGCTTCTCCCATTTATTGGAGACAAAAATGAAGAAAAATGGGCTTCGACCTACGCACTCTTTTAACTTATATGCTTGGGTAAGGAAAATAAAACCTAAAGTATTGCCCATCATTTAAAAATATATATTATCATAATTATCTTACTAACAAATCTATTACTTTTAACATGAGTTTGTTTAAAAAAATGATCATGAAATACAGAAAGAACAGATAGAAAAATATATTATACAATTTTTTGAAATTTCTAATATTCTTTTCATTCCCATGAGAGATTCAATTGGAACAGATGATGCATGCCATTTTACATTATTAATTACCTACAAAAAAACAAATAAAGTTGTCCATATGGACTCTCTCCGCCCGTTGGAAATAAATCCATCCTCATTGTTGATAACAAAAATTAGTGAGCTGACATGGCCCAGTTATATGAAGACACGTGTCATCATTCGTGGCATAAATATATTTACCGAGCAACTTACAGTGTCGAGATGCTCAGCACGCCGAGCTACTCAGCGTATCGAGCATCTAGTCAGGAAGATCAAACGACAAAAACAGATTCAATGAACGTTTTTATCGTGTACAGATGTACATGTCTATTAAATAACTGCATATCATCTATTCACACTGAGAGCCCTAGGGCTATAAATACTTTGTAACACCCCCCTAGCGGGGCAAGCTTGGATAAGCAAACATACTCAAGACTAAGGCAAATTACCCAACAATACAAAATAGTGGACGTAGGCCATTTCCCTAAGGCTGAACCACTTTAAAAATCCTTTGTCTTATTTTTTTATTCATATTTATCTGTGATTAATTAATTAGATCAAATCCAGTTTTTTACATCAACAGATTGGCGTCGTCTATGGGAAACGACTATACGTAGCATTTTTCACTCGAAAACTCATCCCAAATGGCTGAAATCCTAGAATATAGCAACAGGAATAATGACATGAATCCTCCTAACCCTTCTGCCCCTCCAAATGCAAACGATATCACAGGAATCTTGGCCAGTTTAGCCAGGGGACAAACAGTTATGCAAGATACCATGCGACAGTTTATCCAGACTTTTCAAAATGGAGCTTCCGCCTAGTGTGGCCAAGGAAGTGTCATGCGACCACCGTCTTCACGATCCAGACGTACTAAACCTCACCGTACTAAAACCTTAAGTGATCCCTCCAATCATCATGTCCTAACATCGCCTATAAGAATCGTAGAGTCTCAAGAAAACATCACCTTGACTCCAGAACGAACGAGCGCTCTGGAAAGGTTTAGCAGAGCATCCCCCTTTGACCGTTTGGGCCCCAGGAGGAATAGAAACCCTTCTCGAATTATGTCGAGAAATTCTCAATGAACAAATAATTTAAGGGAAGGATCTTCCCAATCACGCCCAAATATCAGGCCAGCAGCTCATCCAGAAAGATCCCAGGAGGAGAACTCAATGCGATCTGTTGCTCGCACACATAAATACGAAGCTAAAAATGAGTCATGGAAAGGATCTATTCAAAGATTAGAAGACAGGTTAGAGGAGATGGCTAAGGCTAAAAATCCTCTCCAAAGAACTTTTATCAAGGGATCACCTTTCGTACAATCAATTGTGGATTTTCCCACACCCTCAAAGTTTAAGGCTCCTGTAGTTACGCCGAAGTATGATGGAAAAACTGATCCTGTCCTCCACATAGAGCAGTACCAAGCTACTATAGATATCTATGCAGTTCCAGATGAGGTGAGGTGCAAGGCGTTCTCAAGGACTATCATTGGATCTGCTCAAATATGGTACAACAGTCTTCCTCGAGGGTAGATTGCAACTTTCCATCAACTAGCAGAGCTCTTTATAGGAAACTTATGTTTCGATGCGAAGCTAATTAAGAGAGTAGCACATTTGTTGAGTGTAAGGTAAAGGGTAAGAGAGAGCACAGGGGATTATATCACTCATTTTAACAACGAGAAACTGGAAGTCATTGACTATGAGGAGAAAACCGCTATTACAACCCTCATGAGCGATCTTCTACCAGACAAGTTATACTACACGCTAGCCAAGGATCCCCCTAAATCCATGGCAGAGTTAATGGCTAAAGCAGCCAAGATCATGAACGCCGAAGAAGCTATGGCTGTGAAGAAGAATGCTGAGGCAAAAGCAGAGACTAAAGCTGAAGGCAGGTCTGAGAGGAAATATCACAAGCATAATGGAGGGAACAAGCAGTCGAAAGGTAAGGAGACATTGGAGCACTTAAGGAAATATGCAAATTATACCCCGTTAAAGGTGGATATAAACCATGTTCTGGAAGAGATCAAGAACGACGAGGAATTAAATTGTCCAGGAAAATTGAGGACAGATCCCGAAAGAAGAGATAAGTCCAAATATTACGAGTTCCATAAAGGCCATGGTCACGCGAACAAGCAGTGCGTAGCCCTCCAAAATGAGATAGAAACACTCATTAGATGAGGAAAGTTGAACCGGTTTGTTGATCGTCGGAACAATGAGAAGACCAACAACAGATCATGACAAAGGTCCAAATCTCCTCACCGACCAAGAAATGACAGGAAAATAGATTACAAAGATGACTCGAAAGACGACCCCGATCTCCCTACAAAAATAAGACAGCTAGAACGCGAGGTATTTTCAATCCATTTTGGTTCATTTGATTGTAATATTATAACAGGTGGAGATGCAGGAGGTGGTGATCATACCGCTAAAAGGAAAGCTTACCTTAATAAGGCCCAAGCTTATTCCTACATACAGCGGATAAATCTGGCAGAAGAGGATCGTTCGAGGAAGGTTAACAAAGATAAACTGGTCATCAATTTTTCCAAAACTGACCTGGCAGGTGTTTTGTATCCTCACGACGACCCTTTGGTGATCAAGATGAGGATGAATGATCTAATCATCTCAAGAGTATTGGTGGATAATTGGTAGCTCGGCGGACATCATGTTCTACCCTTGCTTTGACAGTTTAAACCTGAAACTCGCCCAGTTGGAATCGTATCATAGGCCCCTTATCGGTTTCTCTGGCGAAAAAGTTTTTCCACTTGGAACGATCAAGTTGGACATGCTGATTGGTACCTGGTCAGCCTGCAGATCGAAAAAGATACGATTCTTTGTGATGCATAAAAATGTCCAATCAGCCTATAATATAATCATGGGAAGAGTAGGCCTAAAAAAGTTTGAAGCAATTCCATCCACTGTACACCAATGTTTAAAGTTCCCGACCAACTTTGGGGTGGGACTTATGAAAGGCGATCAGAAAGTAGCTCGAGAATGCTACTACTCATCTGCCGAATAAGAAGAGTTGGAGGATGCTAGGAAGAAAGCCACCACTTACCAAGTGGATAAGTCTGATGAGTCAGAGATTGAAACATTAGACCCCAGAGATGAAACAGAGCTCGTTAAGGGTCAAGTCATGGAAGCAACGGAGAGCATTATTCTAGACGATAAATGACAAGAAAGAATAACTCAGATTGGTACTTAACTTGATCCAATATTGAAGCAAGAGCTGGTGGCATTTCTGAAGCATAGAAAGCAAGCATTTGCGTGGAGTCACGAAGATATGTTGGGGATAGACCCAGTCTTCCTATGCCACGAGCTCAATGTCAATAAAGAGATTAAATCGGTGAAGCAATGAAGAAGGGTCTTTAGTCCGAAGAAGAACCAGGAGATTCAAGAGGAAGTAGAAAAGCTACAAAAGGCTTCTTTTATTGAAAATGTCAAGTACCCTGATTGGCTAGCTAACGTGGTGATGGTAAAAAAGAAGAACAATAAATGGCGAATATGTGTGGATTTTACAGATATGAATAAGGCTTGCCCAAAAGATCACTTCCCTCTGCCCAGAATAGATCAGTTCGTAGATGCTACTTCGAGGCATGAATTGTTGAGCTTCATGAATGCTTACTCCAGATACAATTAAATTAAGATGAAACCAGAAGACAGGGAGAATACCTCTTTCATTACCCCATAGGGGACATACTGTTATAATGTTATGCCTTTTGGTCTTAAAAACACAGGTGCTATATACCAGCGACTGATGAACAAGGTGTTCGCAGAGTAGATCGGTAAGAATATGGAGGTGTACGTCGACGACATGCTGACAAAGAGCAAGAAAGTTGTTGACCATATAGCTGATTTGAGCCAAACATTTGACCAGCTGGAGAAGTACCAGATGAAGCTGAACCCGACCAAGTGCATTTTTAGTGTACAGGAAGGCACGTTCCTTAGTTATATTGTAAACCAACGAGGTATTGAAGCAAATCCTGACGAGATCAAAGCCTTGATAGAATTATGATCTTCGACCACCAAGAAGGAAGTACAGAGCCTTACGGGGCGTATAGCAGCTCTCAACAGATTCGTCTCTCGAGCAACTGATAGATGTCTTCCATTCTTTAAGGTACTCAGAAAAACCTTCGAATGGAATGACGAATGTGAGAAGGTGTTTCTCGAGTTAAAGAAATACTTGGGAACACCTCCTTTACTGTCCAGGCCGATGTTAGGAGAAAAATTATATTTGTATTTTGCTGTCTCAGAAAATGCGGTAAGCTCAGCTTTGATAAGAATTGAAAATGGAGTGCAAAAAATAGTTTACTATTCGAGCAAGGCATTCAGGGGAGTAGAGATCAGATATCCAAAATTGGAGAAGTTGGCATTGGTGTTAATTGAGGAGAACAAGAGAATAAAACCATATTTTCAAGCCCATACAATAGTGGTATATACTGACATGCCACTCAAATAGGCTTTACACAAGCCAGAAAAATCTGGACGATTAATATATTGGGCAGTTGAGTTAGGTGAATATGACCTTATCTACGAGCCAAGGTTTTCTTTAAAAGGGTAGGCAGTGGCGAATTTCATCGCTGAATTCACCTACCCATATACCTCCGACCAATAGGGGTCTAATGCAGAATAACTCACGGATGTTAGAGGGTCATTAAAAATTATCTCTGATCAACTCCTAGCAGCAAACCTGCCAGAAAGGACGATGACCGAGCAATAAGAATCCTCTGATAACAACCCAAAATTGAGGGATGACGAAAAGAAGCACCAGATATTCCATCAGGGGACTCTGTCAGACCAAGGGTTTGATAATTATATTCCTATATGGAATTTGTATGTTGATGGTTCTTCGTGTGCCGCAGGTTACGGGGATGGAATTATTCTTAATATTCTGGACGGGATAGATATAGAATATGCTCTGCGTTTCCAGTTCAAGGCTTCCAACAATGAAGTTGAGTATGGAGCCATAATTGTGGGTCTTAATTTAGCTAAATCATTGAACGCGGAGCAAGTAATGGTGTTTAGTGATTCGCATCTAGTGGTGAATCAGATGTTAAATCTTTACGCAGTAAAAGGAGAGTTCATGTCAAGGTATCTAGCTAAAGCTATAGAGATTATATCCAATTTTGCAGCTGTCCAAGTGATCAGAATACCAAGACTGGAGAATGCAAGGGCAGATACACTAGCTCGATTAGCCTCAGCTACTCGCATCGAGCTATGAAGAACAATTCCTATTGAGATACTGGCTAGTAGAAGTATCGATGAAGATTTGATGGTAAAGTTTATCAGTTTGGATATGGGACCGTCGTGAATGGATCCCATCAAGGCTTACATCGAAGAAGGCATTTTACCAGCCGACCAGCTTACAACCAAGAGGCTGAAGTTTAAAGCTGCTAGGTATGTCTTAAATAATGAAGTTTTATACAAAAGGGGTAAGATCGTAGGTTTACAAAAATGTGTTCATCCAATGGAAGTTCGATATCTCATTGAAGAAATTTACGAAGGATATTGTGGAGCTCATGTAGCAGGTCAGACTCTTTTGCACAGAATAACTATGCAGGGTCAACAATATGCGCTAACTGTACAGCTTATGCCAAGAAATGCGACAAATGTCAGCGATTTTATACTATACGAAGAACTCCTCAGGCATTGCTGACACCAATCACTTCACCTTGGCCATTTTCCATGTGGGGGATAGACTTAGTTGGGCATCTGTCGACTACAAGAGGACGATTCAAATATTTAGTGGTCGTTGTTGATTATTTCACAAAATGGGTAGAAGATGAACCTCTCATCGATATGGCGTATGAAAGGGTCTATCAATTCATCTGGAAGAATATTATTTACAGATATGGTCTGCCACATGCTTTTATCACTGATCATGGTACCCAATTTGATAATGAGGAGTTCGCAGCGTACTGTCTACAGTCTAACATTCAAAAGATCCATTCTGCTCCCGATCACCCCCAAAGTAATGGGCAAATAAAAATAATAAACATAACTTTGTTGAATGGGTTGAAGAAAAGGTTGGATGATGCGAAAGGGAACTGGATCAACGAGTTGCACTCTGTGTTATGGGCTTACCAAACAACTTCCCGAACAGCAATTGGAGAATCTCCTTACATGTTAGACTTTGGAAGTGAAGCAGTCATACCTGCTGAACTAGGTTTACCTACTCAGAGGGTGCTTAATTTCAATTGTCCAATAAGCGATTTAATGAGACGCTTAGATTTAGACATGCTCGAGGAAGTCCGAGAAGACGCAGTAATCCGAAATGCCGCTTATCAGTAACGGACTGCTATATTTATAATAAACGGATCAGGAGATGTGATCTCAAGTCAGAAGATTATGTGCTCAAGAAGGTGATCCATAAACACAATAAGTTGGAAGCCAACTGGCATGGGCCTTATCATGTCACAGCGGTTGTTCGACCTGGAACCTACAGAATAAAAACTCTAAAGGGAGAAGAATTCAAAAATGCTTGGAATAAAGAGCACCTGCGCAAATATTACCAGTAATGTAGAATCATATATACTCCATTCTTTCAATATGAATAAACATTATAATTCCCCCATATTCTTTTTAGTTCAATTTTTTTCACAAAACTAATGCTACGCACTACACCAACTATGGTCCATATCAACCACCACCAACTAAGGTTGGTCGGCATCAACACACATAACCAACAATGTTGGCATAACAATCATACAAGACAAGGCTTGTTTGATTATAGGTGACCTCGAGGGGAATCTAAAAGTAGGCAAGAAGATGGGTAAAATAACCACTGCCTAGGCACCAAGGCAATCTAGATAAGATTGTTACAACTAAGCAGGAATATTGGATGAAAATAATTCCATTGCTTAGGCACTATGGGTGATAAGTCACTATAGCTAGGCAAACATTTGGGGAAAAGTTCCATTGTCTAGGCAATCAAATCAACATAGGACAAATTGTCCCTTTATATATATACATATATTTGGCAACACAAAGATTGACAAGAAAAACACCATACAATTAATTTATTTCCAAGGAAAATCGAATTATAAAAAATGATGTTTCATTTAATAATTTCTAACGAAATACAAACAACCTATTATATTGGTTTTTTTCCTTCAGATTTAGGTACATGCTCCATTCCAACTGGAGGATCATCTAGAGCAAAAGAGGAATTGATAAAATTTAAATCTCGCAGCATTCTGGTGTTGCTCGAGCTAGGTCGGTCAAGCAGATATTGAGGTCGAGATATCTCAAAATCTTTATGAATATTGTAGTCACCAAGATACTTGGAGATCAAACACTGAGGAATGGAACGGGCTGAAATCCAGCTAACATCTAGTTTAAAAGGAGGCACCAGCAGATCAAGTAATCTGGGATCATACCAATCCCACAACTCTGTCCCTTGTTCGACCTTCATTACAGTCAAAGCGTTCAGCCATCCCTGTTTGTATCCCTCATTGTTTGATTGTTTCAACCGGGCATCAAGATGATATAAAGCTTCATTATATCCCCCCATCCAAAATTCCCTGGGCTGCTTGTGGAATTGATACGTCAATCTCTCAACGTGTTGATAAAGCCGCTTCACCAAGTTTTCCTTACTCTCCAATGTAGAACTCTGGTTGGAAAGTTGCTCGGTGAGACTCTGAATTTTCTGGGACATCTCATTTAGTGCTTTATTTTTTGCCTTCAGTTGAACAACTTAGCTTTTTAAGGCTCGTTAAGTCATAGTCTCTTCAATGCTGCTCCGACCAACTCTTGCTCTACCCTACGAGGAGGATGTAGGTCTGGCTCGTTTCAAAGTTTCCAATTCTTCTCTCAATGCAGTATTTTCAATTTCCAAAAATAAAAAACCCTCATCACTAACTGGGACCAGGGCTCCAGAGGAAGGGGAAGATTTTAATTGTCTCGGCTCTTCTCTCAAAGCATTATTTTCTTCCTCCAGCAATTTAGCGATGTTTCTGTGATCTTCAATCTCAAGCTTTAAGGCACTCTCTCTCTTATTATGGGCTGAAATGAACTTGTCATAACCCCGATCAGCTCTCAACTGTTGGTATTTTTTCTTATAACCCTCATGTAAAAGAGTAGTGGCTTCTTTGTGTTGCAATTGAAGTTCTTCGATCATTCCTTGAAGATCTTCAATTATTTCGTAGTATGCCGCATTATTTGCTCCGGCCCGATCAAGCAAGCATTTTAGATACTGGTAAGCATCGATTGCTCATTCAGATGCATCGAATCCAAGAATATCAATTATCCGTGCTTCAGTAAAATCTGTACGACCAGCTTTGAAATAGTCTGTACATTTCTTCATCAACTCTGTATCATGAGCTGACAACAGTTCCATCCTGGCAAAAAACTAGCAAGGAAAAATAAAAACAGATCAATAACGATACGACTATATTGAGCAAGTGAAGGAGAAACTCAGAATAAAAGAAAAAGTCCATTTTATTAATCATAGGGTACAACCAAAGTAACAACAAAAGGGAAAATAGAAAAATAAAACAAGTAAAGAACCGAACAACTTTATACCTTCTCCTTATTCCCTACAACATCATCAGATGACTTTGAGGAAGGAATTTGTTGCTTGGTGGGCAGTTGACGTTGCTCGGTAGAAGGAGTTACTTGCTGGACTTGCTTAGAAGACTGAGAGATAGTAGCATCAAGTGTTTAGTCCACAACTAACAAAGAGGATTCATCAGATCTAGCTTCATCTTCCTCTTCCTCTTCAATAGCAGGAGGAGGGCCATGGATGTTTCTCTCAAATAATTCAGAATCTTCAGCAACATTTAACTCTTTCAAAGCCGTAGCCCATCCATCCCTAAAGAATTTTACACTTGCATACTCCATTTGGGTAGAAGCAGCAGTTATAGCTTTATTCCACCCTTTGTCCCAGCCAGAGCTAAATGTTTTCTTCACAATAACTTTTCTCTTTGCCCTCTCCGAGGAGGTAGTTTCCCTAAGAAGCTCTTCGGCAGACTTTACCTTCTCTTCAAGGTCTTTTTTACACCGTTCTGCTTCTTCAAGCTTACCCTCAACTTCCACCTTGCTGGAAATCGCAACCTTACATTTTCCTCTGCCTCCTTGGAGACAGTTACAGCTTTCTTGGCAGCTTCTTCAGCTTCCTGTTGAGCTGTTTTAGCGGTTTTGATTTTATTCTCCCAAGCATCTTTGTCCTCCTCGTACTTTTATCGAGACTCCATCAAAGATTTTGATAACCCAGCAAAGGCTTCTTCCACTCCACTGGATGAAGTTGAAGCCTTGATAGCCTCATCCTTCTCCAGGATATTATTAAAATGCACCATAAACTGCAGGAGAAAAGAATCACACGTCAGAATATGAGCATAGTACAAAGAGTTAAAATAGTAAGTGTGAAGATAGTTACTGATGCAATATGTTGGGCTGCCAAATCAGTAACCTTCTCCCGAGGAGTAGAAGTCTCAGCATCTCGGCAGTCAAGAAGAGTCCAAGACCTGATTAAATTTTTGGCTAAGCTAGGAGTAATGAGAGATGGAGTACTGACTCTCAAAGAAGGTACCTCAACCCCAGAAGGTTGGGCAACGGCATCTACAGTCTTCTCAGCAAGACCCCTTCTCAATCTTTTTAAAGGAGCAGCTTCAATCAAAGGTGCTGTCTCTTCTTGAATAAGGACAGTCCCTTCAATCAAAGGTGCTGCCTCTTTAGGGGTGACAGAGGGCTTCTTTCTGATATCCTTGGCAGGTGGAACAACATCATTTTTCTTAGTTCCTTCAGCTGGGACATCGTCTTTGCTTTTCTTCCCCCCAGCAGCACCAGGGGCAACCTTGGCAAAGAGATCGAGTATCCTCCTTTTCTTCATCATTAGGTCAGCAATAGAAGTATCCAAGTCAGGAGAAGCTTCTTCAACAAATAAAGAAGATGCTGGAGCTTGCTCAAGGTCAATCACTAAGGGAGGAACAAGAGGACGAGTAATAAAGGAAGAAGTGGTGTTCTTGTATTGTAGCAAATCGGAAGCGGACCTCACGTGTTTGTAACACCCCGTATTTTTGGTACATTTAAAATTTAATTAATTCGGAAATTCTAAATTACTAGTGTGTTGTAATTTAATGAATTAATTATGGTAAAATAATATATAAATATTAATCTGGAATTGAATGGTTAATATTTAGGGAAATTTATTTACTAAGTGAATAGTAATAATGTAATTACGTCGTTTCTAGTATTAATGACGAGGTATGTACTTATCACATCCGGAAGTCGGTATAGACTATATTGGGTGGGGGATAAGTATTTTTATAAATTAATTCGGATGCAAATTCTGAGTGTACAGTTGAGTCCGGATGGGCCGAGATAGTCGAAAAAGTGTACCCGGGGGTAGTAAACGGGTCACGGGACGTTTTTAGACATAGTCGGGCCCACTCGGGGGCATTTAGGTCACTTGGGCTTGGCCCATTAGTCAAAAAAATGGGAATTGGGTAATTAACCTAATAAAAAGAAGTAAGGGCATGGCTGAGTTTAATTAGAGAAAAGAATTTAAGGGTTAGGAAACCCTAACAGCAGCCAAAGCCATTTGGGGATCTCAAAAGAGCCAACTAAGGTCATCTTCAACCTTGGAGTCCATCTCAAATTCAGACACTACGAAACCTAAGGCAAGTGAATAACTTGCAATAGCATTAAATCTGTCTTTCAATTCATATTTGTGTGATGTAATGAATTAAAATTCGTTTTGGGGTTTCATGGCATAAACATGGGGTTTTGATAAACAAAAGAAAATATTAATCTGATTTGCCAGAATTTATGAGGATTTAGGTAAAAATCTGATATTGGAATATTGATGTGTATCTGTTAGAATGATATCCGGATAAATTAGAACGAGTTTGATGAAGAAATTTGGGGTGTAAATGTGTTTAAGGATAAAGATAGATTTTTCCCCAAAATTATGAATCAGTAGTTTATGGACGAATTGATGATTGTTGTGGACTTTCTGGGGAATCCTAATAAGGTTTCTAATATGTACTGGTGTTAAGAAGGCTTGAAATTCATGTTAGAAGAGATTAGGGTTTAAGAAAATCCGTCCATGGCTGCCCTGTCTTCGCGAAGAAGACGAAGACCTGCTCGATCGATCGATCGACGGTCTGAGGTCGATCGATCGACGGTCGCCAGAATTTGGCAGTTTCGCCAGTTAGTATATAAAAGGGGAAATTCATATAAAAATCTTATGTAATTAATTATTGAGAAATTAAATACATGAGTTTAAATCTAATTAATTGTAGATAAATTAATTAAGGTTTGAGGTTAATAAATTAGAGTCGGGGATTTTGACTCGGGTAAATTTATGGTGGGGGCGACACCAAAAGTAACTTGATTAATTAAGGTGCAATTTAATTAATATTTAGAGTTGGACCATAAACTCTTAATGATTTTAATAGGCTTATGTTACGAACTTAGCGCACGATATAGCCGGGACTTTTATATTTATATACGGATGTGATAGTATATATATATATGGTGTATACATTAATATCTGTGATTAGATATTTTATACTATAGTGCTATAGGGGGAGGTTGCGCGTAGTGGATGAATCCCCTACCTTGAGGAGTAGGGTGAGTATATTCCCGAGGTCATAGCGTCCATTATATGGGTGAGGGACATCTCACTTTCAGGGAAGGAATATGACCGCCTCCAATTATTTATTTTTATCAAGTTGGTGTGACATTCTGACTTGGGATAACTAGGCTATGTGATTGTACCTAGTGCGATAGCACTTTATAGAATTTACATTCTGTGAGTATTTTACTCGGGTGGATGCAAGTTGTTAAATATATTACAGTATGATTATGAATGCTGAAATATGATTATAAGTATATAATTGGATAATTAATTATATACGGGTTATTAATGAAAAATATGAGTTAATTCACATGTATAACAAGTGTAGAAGTTATATGAATTTAAAAAGGGAAATGATTTAGTTAAGTTGATGTTGCTAATAAATTAAAAATCATAATCACTACATACTCAGTTAGAGTAGGGTGGGTATAAAGGAACTTTGTTAATTATCTAGTCATGAGATGAATAACTAGGTAATTTAATTAAAGCGTTAGTAGCGTACGTTAGAGGAGGGGTAAGGAAGTCCTCAAGAGAGTGCGACACTAACTAAAATATGAAGAGCATGCATATTTATTTATTACTGCAAGTTAATCATTTGTTAAATGTTTTTCAAATGTTTTGGGTACTAACCCTTGCTATAAAAACTTTTAAAAAACCCTTTTAGGTGTCCAGCCACAGGGACGCCAGCCTTGACTCAATTCCAGGAATCCGTTGCTGCAGCATATGTGGATGTTGCGGGGCTTTGATAGACGCCTCATTCTTCATTCTTAATGTAGAAATTCATGATTAGTTATTCGAGCATGTTGCTCACATTCCATTTATTTGTAGTAGACTTGTTGGGAGTTCATTCATGTCTTTACGGGATTTATTATTTTTGCCGATGGTTTATTCGGTTAATTATTTTACTTGTGGATGATTATTTCAGTTATCTGTGATTGCTATATTGTTTTATTTTCCGCATGGGTTTTTGTTTATATAATGAAAGATAAAAATTGGCACCAATCTTTTTCACTTAAATGGTTAGTAATTTAATAAGACGACAGTGATGCTAAGAATGGACCAAATGAGAATCCTGTTCTAACTTGATTTAGGACTGATCACCCGGGATTAATTAGGCGGGGTGTCACAGATGGTATCAGAGCATCAGGTTCTAGTGTCCTTAGGATCTGTGCGGCTTTCTACGTTTCAGCGTAGCGTTCGGTTGTTATAGAGCCCTATTATTAGGACTGTTGATTATATTTTCCGCTTGCGAGATATCGTATTCCTGCTATTTGTTTTGTATAAATTGTGTACTTATACAATTCAATCTATTTCAGATGCCACCAAAGAGACAGAGAGCGGAGAGGGCTGAGGCTAGAGATGAGGTGAGGGAGGCTCGCCAGGAGCCACAGATACCGCCACCACCACCCCCACCCGAGTTGATTTCTACCACTCAGGTGGCAGTGATAGTGGCCCAAGCGGTCGAGACAGCGATGCGAGCTATGGCAGCTCATTTTCCACAGCCCCAGGCACCACCTCCAATGGCTCCAGCAGTTCAGGCTCCAGTGGGGCCACCATCTTGGCAGCGAGTGAGGGAGACCTTTCAGAAGGGTCACCCACCTGAGTTTCGAGGTAGCACCAATGTGGTTGAGGCTTGTGACTGGAAGAAAAACATTCAGCGCCATCTGCGCATGTTAGAGGGTATAGAGGTACAGAAACAGATGCTGGCTACCTTTCGTCTGTCGGGGGCAGCCTTACAGTGGTGGGAGTCCGTTACCACCGCCGAGGAGCGAGATTTGATGCCGATTTCTGAATTCTGGGTGCGGTTTGACCGCAAGTACTTCCCTCCAGCAGTAGAGTCTAAGATGAGAAAGAAATTCAGCGAGTTGGTACAGGGTGACAGGTCAGTGGCGTAATATGAGGAGGAGTTCACCCGTTTGGCAAACTTTGTGCCAAATGAGGTGAGCGATGAGGAGCGGAAGAAGTCAAAGTTCATGGATGGCTTAGCCTGGAGAATCAGGCAGCACTTGATTGGAAATCCGGCGTTAGTAACTTATACAGATGTTGTTAATGCCGCACTTGTACATTGCCAGGATCATCGTTTCCATGCTAAGGGGAACAAGAAGGCAGGTGAGCCGAGCCAGCAGGGCAAGGCGGTTACTAGTAGTGAGACAATTGGCACACAGCAGCAGGTCATCATTCAGCAAGGGAATCAGGCTAAGAAGTTTAAGCCTGGTGGGTTCCGACCGGGAGGACAGGGGTTCAGGCAGGGGCAACCAGGCCCTAATCAGCAGCAGCAGGTTCCTCAGGGCCGTCAGGGCCAAGGGAACAACGAGGGAGGCCAACAGGGCCAGCAACGTCAGGGCCAACGGCAGGGTGACGACCAGAAACGCTGTTTCGCCTGTGGCCAACCAGGACACTTCAAGAGGGAGTGCCCGCAGAGGGGCAGAGGCCAGCAGCAGGGTGCCCAGCAGGGGCAACAGGGTCAGATGCCGCCAGCAGCACCAGCTCCACCCGCCCCACAGCCGCAGGGGCAGATGCACTACGGATGTGTGTATAACGTTCGGGATGTTCCCAATCCTCCAGCACAGCAGGCGCCGCCAGCGGTTGAGGGTATGTTATTCATTCATGGGCATGAGGGTAGCATTCTTTTTGACACGGGAGCATCACATTCATTCATTAAATCTAATTTTGCTAAACGGGCTGGTTTATTAGAGACAGCGGGTAACCTCCGTATGAGTGTAGAGTCGCCAGTAGGCAGCGGGGCTTTGATTCGCACGATTTGTCGAGGAGTAGACATTTTGATTGGGAGGCTTAGTTTAGCGGCAGACCTCTTAGTGTTAGATATGGAGGGGTATGATGTCATCTTGGGCATGGATTGGTTGGCAGGTTACCGGGCTACGGTGGATTGTTATGAGAGGACAATCGTGTTCTCCATTCCGAGACAGGAGATGTTCCTGATAGTAATGTCACTTCCTGAGGGAGGGTCGCGCACTCACTTATATTACATTGAGGAGGAAACCTCACAGGAGGTGGTAGTCCCTTTAGACTCTATCCCTGTAGTAAGGGACTTTGAGGATGTATTCCAGGAGATACCAGGATTACCACCCAGCAGAGAAATCGAATTTGTTATCGATTTGGCATTGGGGACAAGGCCGATTGCTCGGGCACCTTACCGTATGGCCCCTTCAGAGATGCGGGAATTGAGGGAACAGATTCAGCAACTACTGGGTCAGGGTTTTATTCGGCGGAGTACATCGCCGTGGTGTGCGCCGGTGTTGTTTGTAAAGAAGCGAGATGGTTCACTCCGCTTGTGCGTGGATTATAGGGAGCTGAACAAGGTGACGATACGGAATAAATATCCGTTACCTCGGATTGATGATTTATTTGACCAATTGAGAGGGGCGTCTTACTTCTCCAAGGTGGACTTGAGGTCAGGGTATCATCAACTGCGTATCCGAGAGGGGGATGTTCCTAAGACCGCTTTCTTGTCGCGGTATGGATCATATGAGTTCAGGGTGATGCCCTTCGGGCTCACCAATGCACCAGCAGTGTTCATGGACCTCATGAACATGGTTTTCAGGGAGTACCTAGATCAGTTTGTCATCGTGTTCATTGATGACATCCTAATCTACTCGCGCACCGAGGAGGAGCACACAGAGCATTTGCGCATGGTTTTACAGACACTGAGGGATCATCAGTTCTACGCCAAATTAGGGAAGTGTGGATTCTGGCTATAGGAAAACAGTTCCTTGGTCACGTCGTGTCAGATCAGGGTATTGCAGTGGATCCGAATAAGGTGTCGGCGGTGAGGGAGTGGGGACAGCCCACGACACCAACCGAGGTGCGCAGTTTTCTGGGTTTGGCCGGTTACTACAGGCGATTCATTAAGGGATTCTCTAAAATTGCAAGACCTTTGACGAATCTGACTCGGAAAGGGGTACCTTTCAAGTGGGGTGATAATTGTCAATTAGCGTTCGACGAGCTAAAGGACAAGTTGACATCTGCACCCGTGCTTTCATTACCAAAGGGAGGGCTAGAGTATCGGGTTTACACAGACGCATCCTTACGGGGTCTTGGGGGTGTGCTCCAGCAGGAGGAAAGGGCTATAGCTTATGCTTCCAGGAAGCTAAAGCCCCATGAAAGGAATTACCCCACTCACGACCTAGAATTGGCAGCGGTCGTTTTTGCTTTGAGGATATGGAGACATTATCTTCTAGGAGAGCAGTTCACTCTATTCACGGATCACAAGTCACTTCAGTATCTCTTCACACAGAAGGATCTGAATATGAGGCAGAGGCGATGGCTAGAATTCGTGAAGGACTACCAGTTTGATATTCAGTATCATCCTGGTAAGGCCAATGTGGTAGCAGACGCATTGAGCCGAAGACCGACTGGGGAGATATCAGAGGTATGGAAAGCGAAGTGGAGAGAGCTTCAATATGAGGATGACGTAGCCAAGGCTTGCATGTCAGCTTTATCCATCACACCCGAGATCATTATGCGAGTTGTGAAGGCTCAGGTAGAGGATCAGAATTGCCGGGATAGGGTGGGCCAGTTGTTAGCTGAGGGAGCAGAGGGTTACTCGATTAGCTCAGAAGGAGGCCTACGCTTTAATGGGAGGTTAATAGTGCCAGAGGATGAGGATTTGAGGCACGCTGTTATGACAGAATCCCATGGTTCAAAATTTGCGGTACATCCCGGTGGGGATAAAATGTACCAAGATATGAGGAGGCAGTATTGGTGGGCAGGGATGAAACGGGACATAGCGGAGTTTGTTTCGAAATGTGCCACGTGTCATCTTGTGAAAGTTGACCACCAGAGACCATCAGGGATGTTACAGCCGTTAGAAATTCCCGTGTGGAAGTGGGAGAGCATCTCCATGGACTTCATCACAGGGGTACCTGTATCGCAGAGGGGTCACGACTCCATATGGGTTATTGTTGATCGGTTGACTAAGGTGGCCCACTTTTTGCCGGTACGCACAGACTTTGAGACGATGCGTTATGCACAGCTATTCATAGCAGAGATTGTTAAGCTGCATGGGGTACCAATAAATATTGTATCCGACCGAGACAAAATCTTTGTCGCCCACTTTTGGCAGAGCTTTCAGGAGGCAATGGGCACGGAGTTGCGCTTGAGTACAGCGTATCACCCACAGACTGACGGACAGACTAAGAGAGTTAATCAGATGCTGGAAGACATGCTCAGAATGTGCATTTTGGACTTCGGGGGAGGATGGGAGAAATATCTCCCTTTGGTAGAGTTTGCGTATAACAACTCTTACCAATTCACGATTGGCATGGCACCATTTGAGGCACTGTACGGGAGACCTTGTCGTTCACCCGTTTGTTGGTTAGAGGTGGGGGACAACAAACTCTTGGGGTCGGAAATTGTTCAGGAGACATCTGCCAAGATAGAGTTGATTCGAGGAAGAATTCAGATAGCTCAGGACAGGCAAAAGAGTTATGCTGATGCTTCTCGAAGACATGTGGAGCTAGAAGTTGGGGACCAGGTTTTAGTCCGGGTATCCCCAATGAAAGGGGTGATGAGGTTCAGCAAGAAGGGTAAGTTAGCACCGCGGTACGTAGGACCTTTCCCTATTATTGAGAGGTGGGACCGGTGGCGTATAAGCTTGGGTTACCAGAACATCTTCAGCGGATACACGATGTATTCCATGTGGCATCGCTGAAGAAATATCGAAGGAGCGAGAGAGCCTTTTGGCACATTCCACTCGAGGAGATCGACTTACAGCCAGACATCTCGTATGAGGAGAGGCCGGTGGCTATTCTAGATCATAGTGAGCGGAAATTACGATCCAAGGTTGTTCCATTGGTTATAGTACAGTGGGGTCATCACAATGTTGACGAGTCTACCTGGGAGCGGGAGGAGGATATGCGGGAACAATATCCAGAGCTTTTCACCGCAGGTACGATCTAATTTCGGGGATGAAATTCCTTTGTAAGGGGGGAAGTATGTAACACCCCGTATTTTTGGTACATTTAAAATTTAATTAATTCGGAAATTCTAAATTACTAGTGTGTTGTAATTTAATGAATTAATTATGGTAAAATAATATATAAATATTAATCTGGGATTGAATGGTTAATATTTAGGGAAATTTATTTACTAAGTGAATAGTAATAATGTAATTACATCGTTTCGAGTATTAATGACGAGGTATGTACTTATCACATCCGGAAGTCGGTATAGACTATATTGGGTGGGGGATAAGTATTTTTATAAATTAATTCGGATGCAAATTCTGAGTGCACAGTTGAGTCCGGATGGGCCGAGATAGTCGAAAAAGTGTACCTGGGGGTAGTAAACGGGTCACGGGACGTTTTTAGACATAGTCGGGCCCACTCGGGGGCATTTAGGTCACTTGGGCTTGGCCCATTAGTCAAAAAAACGGGAATTGGGTAATTAACCTAATAAAAAGAAGTAAGGGCATGGCTGAGTTTAATTAGAGAAAAGAATTTAAGGGTTAGGAAACCCTAACAGCAGCCAAAGCCATTTGGGGATCTCAAAAGAGCCAACTAAGGTCATCTTCAACCTTGGAGTCCATCTCAAATTCAGACACTACGAAACCTAAGGCAAGTGAATAACTTGCAATAGCATTAAATCTGTCTTTCAATTCATATTTGTGTGATGTAATGAATTAAAATTCGTTTTGGGGTTTCATGGCATAAACATGGGGTTTTGATAAACAAAAGAAAATATTAATCTGATTTGCCAGAATTTATGAGGATTTAGGTAAAAATCTGATATTGGAATATTGATGTGTATCTGTTAGAATGATATCTGGATAAATTAGAACGAGTTTGATGAAGAAATTTGGGGTGTAAATGTGTTTAAGGATAAAGATAGATTTTTCCCCAAAATTATGAATCAGTAGTTTATGGACGAATTGATGATTGTTGTGGACTTTCTGGGGAATCCTAATAAGGTTTCTAATATGTGCTGGTGTTAAGAAGGCTTGAAATTCATGTTAGAAGATATTAGGGTTTAAGAAAATCCGTCAATGGCTGCCCTGTCTTTGCGAAGAAGACGAAGACCTGCTCGATCGATCGATCGACGGTCTGGGGTCGATCGATCGACGGTCGCCAGAATTTGGCAGTTTCGCCAGTTAGTATATAAAAGGGGAAATTCATATAAAAATCTTATGTAATTAATTATTGAGAAATTAAATACATGAGTTTAAATCTAATTAATTGTAGATAAATTAATTAAGGTTTAAGGTTAATAAATTAGAGTCGGGGATTTTGACTCGGGTAAATTTATGGTGGGGCGACACCAAAAGTAACTTGATTAATTAAGGTGAAATTTAATTAATATTTAGAGTTGGACCATAAACTCTTAATGATTTTAATAGGCTTATGTTACGGACTTAGCGCACGATATAGCCGGGACTTTTATATTTATATACGGATGTGATAGTATATATATATGGTGTATACATTAATATCTGTGATTAGATATTTTATACTATAGTGCTATAGGGGGAGGTTGCGCGTAGTGGATGAATCCCCTAGCTTGAGGAGTAGGGTGAGTATATTCCCGAGGTCATAGCGTCCATTATATGGGTGAGGGACATCCCACTTTCAGGGAAGGAATATGACCGCCTCCAATTATTTATTTTTATCAAGTTGGTGTGACATTCTGACTTGGGATAACTAGGCTATGTGATTGTACCTAGTGGGATAGCACTTTATAGAATTTACATTTTGTGAGTATTTTACTCGGGTGGATGCAAGTTGTTAAATATATTACAGTATGATTATGAATGCTGAAATATGATTATAAGTATATAATTGGATAATTAATTATATACGGGTTATTAATGAAAAATATGAGTTAATTCACATGTATAACAAGTGTAGAAGTTATATGAATTTAAAAAGGGAAATGATTTAGTTAAGTTGATGTTGCTAATAACTTAAAAATCATAATCACTACATACTCAGTTAGAGTAGGGTGGGTATAAAGGAACTTTGTTAATTATCTAGTCATGAGATGAATAACTAGGTAATTTAATTAAAGCGTTAGTAGCGTACGTTAGAGGAGGGGTAAGGAAGTCCTCAAGAGAGTGCGACACTAACTAAAATATGAAGAGCATGCATATTTATTTATTACTGCAAGTTAATCATTTGTTAAATGTTTTTCAAATGTTTTGGGTACTAACCCTTGCTATAAAAACTTTTAAAAAACCCTTTTAGGTGTCCAGCCACAGGGACGCCAACCTTGACTCAATTCCAGGAATCCGTTGCTGCAGCATATGTGGATGTTGCGGGGCTTTGATAGACGCCTCATTCTTCATTCTTAATGTAGAAATTCATGATTAGTTATTCGATCATGTTGCTCACATTCCATTTATTTGTAGTAGACTTGTTGGGAGTTCATTCTTGTCTTTACGGGATTTATTATTTAGGCCGATGGTTTATTCGGTTAATTATTTTACTTGTGGATGATTATTTCAGTTATCTGTGATTGTTATATTGTTTTATTTTCCGCATGGGTTTTTGTTTATATAATGAAAGATAAAAATTGGCACCAGTCTTTTTCACTTAGGTGGTTAGTAATTTAATAAGACGACAGCGATGCTAAGAATGGACCAAATGAGAATCCTGTTCTAACTTGATTTAGGACTGATCACCCGAGATTAATTAGGCGGGGTGTCACAGTGTTCCCCAGCTATTGCTTGATACAAGCCCATATGAATTTTAAATCTTTTATATTAATGTCACTCTCTTTTGGGGATTTACTTTTACTGTCAACTGTAACAAATAAAAAATAAATGTGAGTGATGCATTTTATCAAACAAAAATAGAGCTAAATTGAAAAAATAAAAACAACCTATCCCATTGCCATAAAGTGGACATCTGGAACCATGGTACACATCTTTCCCTTTTAACAGGGGATGATGCCAATTTTTCATAACAACCCCATGTTCAAAATAATCCCTATTAGCATCAGGGAGATTGACCACTAAAGCTCTATTAGAAAACCTAGTTTTTAAGTAAAATGTGGTGTCGTTGGTAACCCATTTATAGCAATACATAATTTTAGGAATCCCTAAACGAGTTCCATGAATTGGATTCAATTTATGTACGCCATTAACTACCGTCCATGTATTTGGAACTAATCTTACAGGAACAATATCGAAATATTGGCAAAATTCCAAACACAAGGGATTAGGAGGGAAAGAAAAACCACATTCAGCTACAAAAATGGAAGAAAACCAATGTCCCTCAGCTAGAGAAAATAAATCATAAGGGCAAGGAGGTTCTTCCAGAATAACCCAAGAAGGAATGGCAAAATCAGCCCTAAACTTCTCCAACAATTTGATAAGGTAAACCACGGTAACTAAAAGCAAAGAAAGAAGAAGGAAGAAATTCTTAAACAAAATCAAGAATTCAGCTAAGGCGCATGACAGAAAGAACGATCGTAAGAAGAAAAAGTGAGAAGACAAAGAGTTTAGAAGTCTAAAAGGCAAAAGGTAGAAGACAATCTGATTCTATCGTCTTTAAATACGTTGCTTTGGGAAACGAGAAAAGTAATGATCACTATAGACGACGATTGCATTTTCGACGGCTAAATGATGAAAAAGACGTAAATACCCAAGCATCTGTCGAAGATTTAAAATATTTACGAGTTTGCCATTTTGTGCTCAAAATTATTAAACGTCACAAATGTTGGAGATCTGTAATCTAGCAAGACTGGGTAAACACGAGCAACTTTTGGGCATAACGTTCCACACTCTCATATCCAACAACTCAACTGTGAAACATTGGGGGCTTCTGTTGATACAAAAATTAGTCAACTGACATGGACTAGTTATATGAAGACACATGTCATCCTCCATGGCATAAATATATTTATCGAGCAACTTACAGTGCCGAGCTACTCAGCATGCCGAGCTACTCAACGTACCAAGCATCTAGTCAGGAAGATCAAGCGACAAAATTAGATTCAATGAACGTTCTTATCGTGTACAGATGTATATGTCTATTAAATAACTGCATGTCGTATATTCACACTGAGAGCCATAGAGCTACAAATACTTTGTAACCCCCCTAGCGGGGCAAGCTTGGATAAGCGAACATACTCAAAACTAAGGCAAATTACCCAGCAATACAAAACAGTGGACGTAGGCCATTTCCCTAAGGCTGAACCACTTTAAAATCCTTTGTCTTATTTCTTTATTCATATTTATCTATGATTAATTAATTAGATCAAATCTAGTTTTTTACATCAACACTCATTATGCTACAATGAGGCCAATAAAATGGTTACGCCCTAAACTTATTTACATTACATGCACTCTTGTATTTTATATACTCATGGTTTTTCCTCTTAACAATTTTCTGTTTTCAAAGAAACTTTGTACAAATTGAAGGCCGAAGCAGCATTAATAAGTCAAAAATGTACAATAACAAGATCCTTTGAAGGGACAGAATTCGAAGATGCACTTTCCAATGAAGAAAAAACAACAATAGGCTGGCTCTTGAGTCATGATGTAAATTTTGAACTACTCCAAGATAATGAATGCGCGAGATAAAATAATGGGTAAGATCAAATAATCTTTAATAAGTTACATTTTAACAAATTTCATTCGCATTCTTCTAACTGATTTATTTGTTTTATTTTAATTTCACTGTTGATTGTGGGGTGTATTGTATATACTACATGGAACAAATTGCCAGAGGAAATTATCACAAAACATCATTTGAAGATGACGAAATTCTCCAACAAAGAGCCTATATAGCTAATAAATTTTTATTTCATGGTTGTTAATAAGAGCAAATTGTACAGTTTATTTCTGTATTTATATTTTTTTTATTCAATGTAGTTCCATATAATTTCTATTATATTAAGTGTAAGCAGGATACTACGTGTACATAGTAATGAATGTGTGTACTTTACAATAAATCCAAAAGTACACACATGACATCATAGATTACACGTGAATATATGCGTGTACTTTTGGGAATTACGCGTGTACTTTGGGCTCTTTTTATTTATTTGCATTAGAATTCCAAAGTACACGCAATAGATAAAACAGTACACGTGAATTTATAATGACATATAACAGTACACAGATTATATGATGAACTCTGAAAATGGTGGCGCTGGCGCGGACCAATAAACACGTAGGCTACACAAGAGAATAAATATATTTGTAGTGATAAGTTACACAAATCTAAATTATAAACATATTATGATTGTTTCATTTGATAGTAACAAAGAAATAATCACAAAGTACACGCAATGAGACCAAATATTATCCGTGTACTTTACAACATAACACTTTGCATTAAGTTTTTTTTGAAATTTTTTCATAACAAATGATTTTAATTTTTTTCTGTATATACTTGTTCAGTAAGACCATTCAACACGTATGAATAAAACTACTGTATATAATTATTCAGCAGGACACAATAACCAAAAATAATTTATTAAGCTGAACTACTCACTATCCCAACTATTTCTGGTCAAAGAAATAAATAGCTTTAACTTTTCCTATAAAAGAGTAATATTTGTTCCTTTCTTAATCATTACATCTAGGGTAAATATTACATAATGATTATTCCAGCAGAAAAGTTGCGAGATACTCTTGAGAGAGATGAAAGAAATAAAACAAAAAGGGAAATTGAGGAAAATCTTTCCTCATATGAAGCGGCCTTTGAGTAGTTGCAAACATATGTGAGGGAAGGCTACTCTAGACTTCCACCTAATCCCATAGATTTATTTGATGTGGATGAGGACCCTTCTCCAAACACATGAAGACCTCATGTCTTTCTATAGACAAGAAGTTCCCTTTAAAATCGTCAAGCTAAAGGAGAAGAAGGCACACCATGAAGGCCTTGTAGCTGTCATAGAAGAAGAAATTCGAGTATAATCGAATTTAATTGACTCTCTTCCTGACACCATAGATGCTTTTAACAACTTTCCCTAATATAAGCCTTCTTTAGTTTTTTCAGCTTTTGATATGTGAAAAAATTGTACTTTATTTTTCTGTTTTAATAAAAAATTTATTTCTTTCATCCATGTATTCTCACTTATATCATACACTAAATATAGTAAAGTACATGTGAACCTTAATAAAAATGATCACGTGTATTTTACTAGAAAAAAAAGAACAGACTACATTGTATTGTAAAAAATGTAAACATTAATATCATTTATTGTAAAAAAATGGTATGTCAAAATATGATTGTATTGTCCCAAACCATTATATAAATACGTGTACCTTATAATTACACGTGTACTTTATAAAGTACACACATAGTCTATAAAGTACACGCTTATTGAAATACTTGTATAATAATTCCGCTGGCGCGAACCATAATACACATAGGAATTTAAGAATATGAGTGACCTAAGTGTCTTTTATAACGTACAAGCACATTGTAATGTCCAAAACTATTTTCCAAATAGTACATGCATTTATATTTGTCTACTTTATAAAATTACATGTAGAATACATAAAGTACACGTATATTGAATTAGATTTTGGTCATATCAATATGCGTGTACTTTATAAAAATATGCATGTACTCTGTGTAGATTCCATTCCAAAATAAATAATACAGAAATGAACGCTCAACAATAAAATTACAATAATTTATTCAAATGTGAATGTTCATTGATTTTATTTGAAACTAATGTTACAATGATGAATTGAACAATATTAAGCGGAATCAAATTGGTTCTTTATTCGTGGATTTGTAATGACTTGTTTTATTACACCTAGAGCAAGTTACTTTTCTTATTATGACCTCTCCAACAAATTTTATTCTCTTATTTCTTGGCCTCCCTGTCGGTCTCTCTGTTAATGGAGGAAGGATTGCTGGATTTTCAAGTAATGGAATCTTTAGGGACATCGAATCAGGATGAGGAATTATAGGTGATGAGTATAATTTCTTGTAGAAAAAAACTTTATAATAATTATTAATATGATCATAAATACTTTCACCTATCTTCCTTACGACAGAAACAACACGAGAACATAGAAAACATCGTAGTTGTTAACTCTTACAAGAGCAAATTCCTTTCTCTAAGTCGACCATGGCCCGCACATTTGCATGAACCTCGAATACATGTGTACTCGAGCGGCTAATATTTCAATGCCTCCCTTTATTCCAATTTTCAGTCAGTAATTTATCAAAGCGAGGACACAACTCCTTTGACCATATTTCAGATTCAACAAGTTTGTTTGCATTAAAATTCATAATTATGATATTCATTTTATCCATCATATTAATTATCTGTAAATTCCTTTCCTCTAGGATCCAAGAGTTGAATGACTCTGCAACACTTGATGCCATGTCACCATAACGCTTACCGGTGAAATATGCACAAGACCAATTCTACGGAGGTAAATTGTCAAGAAAATCAGCGACAACAACTCCATCTTCCTTCTTCAGGGCATCAATGTTCTTCTGAAATTCATCTACTATTACAACATATGCACAACGCATGAAATCTTGAATGAGCTTCTTTCGAAAGTTCGCAGTACCCCGTATTTTCTTCTTTATATTTTCCTGTAAATGATGTATACAATAGCAATGTGCAGACATTGGAAAAATCTTAGACACACCTTCAATAAGACCATTGTTCCGATCATATATGAATGTGATGTTCCGATCTTAATATGCTATTACATCACGCAAATTAATAAGAAACCACATCCAATTATCCTCTGTCTCTAAATCAACAACTGCATATGCAAGAGGATAAAGGCCTGAAATTATAATGACATATATCAGTACACACAGATTCTATGATGAACTCTGAAAATGGTGTCGCTGGAGCGGACCAATAAACACGTAGGCTATACAAGAGAATAAATATATTTGTAGAGATAAGTTACACAAATCTAAATTATAAACATATTATGATTGTTTCATTTGTCAATAACAAAGAAAGAATCACAAAGTAAATGCAAAACACAACAATGTAAACATTAAGTGTAAACAGGATGTCACGTGTACATAGTAATGAATGCGTGTGCTATACAATAAATCCAAAAGTACATGCATGACATCACAGAGTACACGTGAATATGTGCGTATACTTTGGGAATTACGCGTGTACTTTAAGGTCTATTTCTTTATTTGCATTAGAATTCCAAAGTACACGCAATAGATAAAACAGTACACATGAATTTACTATAACATATATCAACACACAAATTCTATGATGAACTCTGAAAAAAGTTCCGCTGGCGCTAACCAATAAACACATAGGCTATACAAGAGAATAAATATATTTGTAGTGATAGGTTACACAAATGTAAATTATAAACATATTATGATTGTTTCATTTGACAATAACAAAGAAAAAATCACAAAGTACAAGCAAAATATTACAATGTAAACATTAAGTGTAAACAAAATGTCACGTATACATAGTAATGAAATGCGTGTATTTTATAACAAATCCAAAAGTACATGCATGACATCACAGAGTACACGTGACATAGAATATAAATTCACGTGTATTGTTTTATCTATTGTGTATACTTTGGGATTCTAATGCAAATAAAGAAACATACCTCAAAGTACAAAAAGTAATTCCCAAAGTACACGTATATATTCATGTGCACTCTGTGATGTCATGCGTGTACTATATTTTCTGTTTAAAGAACATAGAAAGGATTACAAAATAAAAGCATAATATTGTCAAGTAAACTTCAATGCTTCACATTTACCATTGTTTCCATTCCTTACGGTTGCCAATAAAATCGTTCCACGATACCTTCTCTTCAAAAAGGCACCATCAACAAATAAAACAGGCCTGCAGTATTGAAATTCATTAATGGATCGTGCAAACATTACAAAAATTCTTTTGAATAGTTTTCTCTCTGGTTCGATGTCAAGAATGCAATGTGATCCTGGATTATATTGCAATAGAAGTTCCCTATAATCATTCATTAATGCATACAAAACTTTCTCATCACCATGCAACTCAACAGCAGCCATTTCGTTACCACGCCATGCATGATGATAACCTATATCAAGATCGTAGTTCTTCTTCATATCTCTAACTACATCAATTGGTTTCAGCAATGGTTTATCCCTTAACTCATCAACAAACAATGTAGAAACCAATTTGGAGTCCATCATTTTGCTTAATGGACTACGATATACACCCCTACAAGTATGTTCATTGTTCAGACTTCTTATATAAAAGTAACCATTTAATGTTGATAATGAAGCATGAACTCGCCACATGCAATTCTCAATATTCCCTTTAGAACACTCTGCCGTCACCCGAGTTTTATCACTCTTCAAATATATATACTTGAAACCAACATCAACAGCATACTTTCTCAACTTATCACGAAACTCAACTAAACATCCTTTGAAACACTGCTCTTCATGACTAATATATGTATTCCAATAATTGGAGAGATGATTTTTTGACGTACTCGGTTCCACACCTCCAATATAAACATCATTTTCAACACCACTACTAATATCAATTGCAGTGGATGATGATATATAGTCTACCCTTTCTCTACTTGTACCACTGCATTCAACCCTCTCATAACTTGTATAACTACGGTCAACCCGATCACATATTCTATACGTGCATTCGACCCGTTTATGAATTATACTAGTGCCAAAAGCTGCTGAATCAAAGACCTATATCCAAATAAAATCAGCATTGAGAATCACTTGAGACCGCAACATACATCGAACATCTTTATCACAAAGCAACATGAATCAACTTTCATCACCAAAGCCGTATTTCAATGAAAAAGATCCAGCTTTCAAATCCATAAACATACTACGTAACTCATTGCATATGAAATCTAATGAGTTGTCTTAAAAAATTTCAATGCAAGCCATATTATCTAAATAACAACACCTAGCAATCCGACAACTTTCCATTATATCCTGCATTATATTAAAACAGAAAAATGGTTTTGTTAAAGTTCAATTTTAATTAATGTCGGTGGCGCAAACCAACAAATACATGGCCAACAAAGACATGACTATTCTATTAAACATGACTCAACACTAACAAAGTAAATGCACATCAACATTATGAAGTATTAATATAAAAAAACAAACGAAAAATTAATCAATAGAATATCATGTGTACATTAGATCAAATTGCGTGTACTTTATTGCTATTTTCTGCTCAGGTATATACAAAGTATTTTACTATTGTAAAACGTCAAAATTGGTTAATGCCGCTAGCGCGGACCAACAAACACATGCCCATCTAACACACGACAACTCTATTATGTAATGAGTTAAAAGTAACAAAGTAAATACACATTAACATTATTCCAAATTAATATCAAAAGAAAAAATCAGAAATAATCAAGTCCAAAATTCACGTATACTTTACATCAAATTGCGTGTGCTAAACTGCAATGATCATTTGAGGTATATGCACGAACAACTTGTATATACGTAAAGTACACATACACATGAACACACATAAAAACATGAAAATACACAATATGTTACGAAATCAAAACACAAGTCAATATATATTCATATAAAATTAAAATACAATTATAAAAACACACAACCAAATCATTTATTCAATGTTCGAGTTAATTCATCACATGATTTACACAATTACAATGGTTTGATTAAACGAAACAAATACATCAAGGTATTATAATTGATCAACATGCAAACATTTCTTCATAACAAATATAAACTTACAAATGATCGAATAAATGCAAATGAAAATCTAGGTTAAACAAAGCGCAAATGATTGATTTCTTCAAACACATAAATAACTTTTTCTTTGAGAGAACAAAGTTCATTGAACAGAAGTGAAAAGAAATCATAAGATCTTAAGTTAATGGAGAGAACGAACCTGTTTGATAAAAGCGGAATGGAGAAAGAGAAGGACGTGCTTATTGTAAATGCTGCCAATCGCTGATTAGATCAATGATAACAAAATAGATGACATGTCAGAAAAGGTATTTATATGGACCTAATCGTTTAAATTTTATCCAGTTAAAACGTTCAAAATGTCCGATCAAGGCACTAGACCATAAAAACCTATTTCATTTATTACGCCATTTATTACGCCAAGTTTTACCATTGGGAAAATGATATTAGAATCCATTTGAGTGTTGATCTGTTTAGTTCCGTCATCTTCACTCCTGGCTGGCGAACTGAGCGAAGGTCAAACTTAAGGCCCGCTACTCCGCTCTCGCCCACCAAATCAAAACCAGAATATCTATTTCCACGCTTTTACTTGCAATTCCAATTCCAAAATTGATTTAATCAAGACTACACATTCGCATATAATCTTGGTCGGAGACAGAGACATCTATCTAATCTATCTCCGGTCCCAGAGAAATGATAACTCGCTCTAAACTCGTGGAGCAACTCAGAGATTACCAGATCCGATCTCAGAACAAGTGCCCTGCTCTCACTATCTTCTCCCCCAAACCCCACATCACCACCTGGTAAACGACCCCCCTCCCCTCCCCTTCTCTCTCTCTCCCTCTCCCTATATATATAAGTAAGAGTAGTTTACTTATATAGATTTTTTGTACTGTCTTGCTATTTGGATTTAATGTTGCGAATAGCCACGGTCTTTGACTTTCAAATAGTTATAGTGAAGCAAATACACTTAACAACTCTTCTTGTTTATTAATTGATATGTCAATAATGAGATCACCCCTTATTTATTGTATAAGTTGGTAGAGTCATAATAGGAGTGGATTAAATATGATAAATATAAATATTTATAACACATCCCCTTGGATGTACACCATTTTCACCACTCAATGAAATGTATTTGGTTCTGTCTCTTTTGATGAATCCTTCTTTAATTTGTGCTATACATGCTGCATTGTCTTCATAGATGACACTTGGAACATCTGTAATGGATGGCGATTGATAAGAACTACGAATATGCTGAATTAAAGATCTCAATCATACACGTTCATGGCTAGTTTCATGAAGAACCAAAATTTTAGAGTAGTTAGAAGAAGTAGCTACTAAAGTTTATTTAGTAGAATGCCAATAAATAACAATATTACCACGAAGAAATACATAACCTCTGAGATCGATCCTTATGAGGATTGGAGAGATATCTAGAATCTGCATAACCAACTAACTTGGAACTATTAGAATTATAAGAATAAAATGAACCTATGTCAGTGGTCCTCGTAGATATCTTAGGATGTGCTTGACACCAGCCCAATGCCTTTTGGTTGGTTCAGAACTATATCTAGTAAGTAGGTTCACAGAGAATGAGATATCCGGCTTAGTGCATTGTGCCAAGTATAACAATGCACCAATTGCACTTAAGTAGGGTACTTATGGATCCAATATTTCCTCATCTTCCTCTGTAGGACGATATAGATTTTTCTTTATGACTAAATACTTGATTAAAATCCTTCTTGAATTTATCTTGATTTGCAGGCCAAGACATAATTTAGTTTTTCTAAAGTCTTTCATCCTAAACTCCTTCAAATAGTTAGCAGTTTTATCGAGCTCTTTTGGAGTCCCGATTAAATAGATGTCATTCACATAAACTGCTACTGTTGCATATCCCTTTGACGATTTCTTTATAAAGACACGAGGGCAAATTGGATTATTTTCATGCCCTTCCATAGACAAGTATTCACTAAGACGATTCTACCACATTCTTTCGGATTGTTTTAAATCGTACAATGATTGTCTTAGTTTGATTGAGTGAGTCCTTCTTGGCCTTGCTTCAGGGATTTTCATATATATTTTGTGTATATATTCTCATTTAAATAAGCAGTCACAACACCCATAAGTCTTATGTCAAGGTTTTCAGAAATCGCTACGCTAATCAAATATCTGAAAATTATACCATTTATAACGGGGGTGTATGTTTCCTCAAAATCAATTCCATTCTGCAGGAAACTTTGTGTCTTAGTGCTTTATATCGAGTGATTTAATTTTTCTCATTTCTTTTTCTTACAAACACTCACCGGTAACTTACAGGGTTAAAACATTGTTCAAAGTCTCGGCCAAGTCAACTCGGTATCGGCCGAGTTGACTCGGAATCGCAAGGCACCATTCCGATTCCGAGAGGCGAATCAAAAAATATCTTGTATCATTTTATATTGCCAAGATATCGACGATTCCGTGTTGTAACACCGATATCTCGGCCGAGACTAACGAGATGAGAAGAAATCGACCGCGACTTTGATATTTGAATTAAGAAAAAAAAGGTATAAAGATGAACGTATGAGCATGATATACAGAAAAGAAACTTACAGATGAAATATAAAGAAAGGAAGAAGAGAGGAATATGGCTTGCTCTAAACCCATTCACCTTCTAAAGTTTGCTCTTACCCATTTACTTGCCAGGGATTTCAGCAAGAGAGAGAACAATAGGGTTCTTTAGTTGTGGGTTAGGTTGTATGTGAGGCACGTGGGTTAAGTAATAAGTGTATAAATTATGCGGGGCACACGTTTGGACATTACCTTAACATTTCGTTCCTGAAAAAATTTATCACCTTAAAAATTGTATTACCTTAACATTTGTTTCCTTAAAAAAATATTAAAAATTATATGACTTAAAAAAAATAACATTTGTATTCTCTTTGGAAAAAAATTACATTTGTATCCTCTTACTAAAAATATAAT
This sequence comes from Sambucus nigra, assembly GCA_949130495.1. Taxonomy (NCBI): domain Eukaryota; kingdom Viridiplantae; phylum Streptophyta; class Magnoliopsida; order Dipsacales; family Adoxaceae; genus Sambucus; species Sambucus nigra. The sequence goes on along the minus strand of OX422207.1, from coordinate 297,646,258 downwards.
ATTTGTATCCTCTTTTGTTAAAAAAATAACATTTGTTTCATTTTTGTAAAAAAAAAGGAAACAATTATATCTTCTTACTAAAAAAACAATATTTGTATCCTCTTTGTAAAAAAAATATATACTAAAAAAATAACATTTGTTCCATCTTAATAACTAAAAGTTTACAGTTTTTAACCATTGTTAATTTTGTACACACGATTTTAAGAGTTATTAATATTTTGTTCCCACACGCTTTTAACCATTGTTAATTTTGTACAAATATTTAAGAGTTATTAATATTTTGTTGCGAAAAATTCCAAAAAATGGCAATTTTTTTGTACAAATATCTTATGTTTTGTACAAATAAGATTTAAAAAAGGGCAACTGTTTTGTAAAAAGTTTTAAAAAATGGTTGTAAAAATAGTGTAGTGTTTTGTCAAAATTAATATTTGTATCATCTTTGTAAAAAAATAACAATACTAACAAAGAAACATTTGTATCCTTTTTGAAAAAAATACAACATACTAATAAAAAAACACATTTGTATCCTGTTACTAAAAATAATACTAAGAATATAATAGTCGTATCCTCTTTGTAAAAAAACATTTTTAGCCTCTTACTAAAAAAATGACATTTGTTCTTCTTTGTAAAAACATTGCATCTGTATCCTCTGTGAAAAAAAACATTGATTTATTATGGAATACTGAATGTAACAAGTTCGCAGTTCGTCACTATAATCAATTGTACAATGTTATGCATATTAAATGATAGTTTTGAACTTGTCTGATTGGTCCACATTGTTAATCTTATTTTTTAAAAAATTTTCTAGATTTTTTTAGAATTTATTGCGCTCTCTAAATAGCGTATCTTTGCGTATCGCTCGATACCGCGATCAAGGTGAAAATCGAATGGCCGATACCGGGACCGATACCGAGACTTTGAACCACGGGTTAAAACCATTTGGTGTTTGTACTATAAGTCCAGAGACACTACATTTATTTAGAAAATCAAGTTCTCTCGTGATGGCAATTTCCCATTTTGGCCAATCTAGACATTCATTCAGAGTATGTGGTTCATTATCATTATCATTGCCCTTTGAATTTCTGTAGCTACTGTATATGAAAATATGTCATCAATGACTGTTTCTGTACGATCCCACATTTCTTCTGAATCTGGTGCTACTACCTTGTATCACTCTCTTGATGTTACTTTTCATGAGGATGTCCTTTTGATCGCGTGGCCGGTGTGTGTGTGTGTGTTAATGTATTTAGGCGCCTATCTCCTCACCTCATCTCTTGAGGATGAAGTTTCACCACTTGTTCGACCAATCCCTTTATTCGATGAGGCTCCTCCTCTCGTACCATGGGAGCATACCTTGCAAGTGTACTCCCATCGCTCTCGGTCGCCTCCACTAGCTCCTTCGCTGGACTCAGGTAGCTTTCTCTCCAATACCACTTACTACTACTGATTTTAATTCTTGTCACCCCTTTCATATTTGGCAATCCCTTTCTGATATGGTTTTGTTGGCAGTATTAGTTATCATATTTCCTGGGAGGGATACCTGTGATAGTCTCCATATCGAACCTTTTAAGGCCAACTTCATCTCCCTTCCTCGATCTGAGTTTAATGCTCTCCAGAATATTGAGTGGGTGATTGCCATGAAAGTGGAAATAGATGCTTGGAGCGTTATGATACATTGGAGCTCATTTCTCTCCCTTCTGAGGAGAAGACGATTGGATGCAAATGAGTCTTCTATTGATTGCTATAAGGTAAGATTGGTGGCTAAATGCTTTACTTACGTTATTGAGTCGAATAATGGGATGAGTGCTGCTTTGAACGCGTTTGTTGCTTTATTTGTGTCGGTGGTCAAACTCACTTATGTGCGTTTGTTGATTTCTCTTGCGGCTTTTCACTCTTGGTCTTTACGCCGGTTGTACGTTGAGAATGCCTTCTTATATGAGGATCTCTTTGAGCCTATCCACTTGGGAAGCCTCCCCTTCGGATTTCGGGTCAAAAGGAAGTATACTAGAAATGTTTTCCGCCTTTGAAAATTTTTATGGCCTTGAGCGATCATCTCAGGCTTGGTTCGGTTGATTTAGTGAGATGGCCCTATTAATGGGTTTTACTCTGTGTCATTCCGATCATACGTGCCCTATTCGTTCGCAACCTAATGGTAGGTGCATCATTTTGTTTGTTTATGTAGATGATATTATTAGTACGGTTGATGGTGTTCATGGGATTGCCCAGGTAAAGCTTGAAATTAACAAGGTGTTTGATGTGAAGGAATTAGGTCCTCTCCGCTACTTTCTTGGGATTGAGGTGATCTGATCTTAATGCAAGATATCTTATCACAATGTAAGTATTCGTTGCATCTTCTTTTAGAATCCTTGTCGTCCGGATTCCACTCTTATGGACCATAACCTAAAGCTCTTCATCTCGATGATTTGATTCTCGATCATTCAGTTTACCAAAGATTGGTTGTTCGCTTCATTTACTTGACTAACACGAGGTCGGATTTGACATTTGTTGCGAGTATGGTCAGTCAGTTCGTGCATGCCTCACGCACTGCTCAATTGGATGTTGTCTACCACATTTTGAGATACCTTAAGTCATGTCTAGGACTTGGGTTGCTTTATAGCTCGGAGAGTTAAGCATGCCTCTCGCGTTTCAATGATGCGAACTATACTGGGTTTATGAAATATAGGCGTTCCGCATGAGGCGTTTGTATGTTTCCGTGGTTCTCACCTTATCAAATGAAATAGTAAAACGAAGGCGATTGTTTAAGCTGAGGTGGAGTACTGTGCGATGACTCGAGGAATACGTGTGTGAGCTTGTATGATTGTGATTTGGGAGTTGGGCTTTGTGGAGGAAGGATCATCAAAGTTATTTTGTGATAATTAGTTGACCATTATGCTTGCATCTGATTCTGTGCTTAGGATGAAGCACGCGGGGGTGAATATTCACTTTATCCAGTTAAAAGTAAGGTCTGACATCATTCATCCTTCATTTATTTCTTCTTTAGATCAGACAATAGGTTTCTTCACCAAATCAGTCGGACCCTTTCTTCTCCGCTCTTCCACTGCCAAGCTGGGCTTGATTGATATCTTCGCTCCAGTTTAAGGGGGAATGTTGGATTTTGTGATATTTAAACATTTATTGTATCTTCTCCCTTTATATTGGGCCCTAGATTTAGTTGTCATCTTTTTACTTCAGGGTTTTGTATTCTCTTGAACCTTCTAAACTCATATAACATTTTAGTATAAATACAATTGTTGGGCTCCCAATTGTGCAAGCCATCAAAAATTACTTTTCAAATTATGTCAATACGCACAAAACAAAGGAAATAGAAAACAAGGGGTTGAAAGGGACTTACAAAAGTTCAACTTTAGATTAAATTATGATAAAACTGATAAGCAAAATAAATCTTTTTTGGCGGACAATGTTTTTAAATGAATATTGTGTCTTGTCTTGGAACATTATTGGTGTAGGGAAAGAGGAGAAGAATATTAATAAAACAAATGGTAGTTGAAGAAAATCCTGATTTTTTTGTGCTTTAAGAAACAAAAAAAGAAAGTGTTGATTAAAAATTATTGCAGCTGTGTGGGGAACAAGGTTTAAAGATTATTTTTATTTATTTATTATTATTATTATTTTTATTTTTATTTTTACGATCAGAGGGTAAACCAGGTTGTATTTTTCGTTGTTTGGGGTGTTAGAACTATTAATGTGAAAAAAGTGTTTATCGGGGAGTTTTTCAGTTTCCGTTAAAATTTTACCCAAGCAGGGTGAAGAGTGATGGTTTTCAGGTGTTTATAGAGATAGGTAGAGTTTTGGGAAGAGCTTGCTGGACTATACGGATTGTGTAGTCCAAAATGGTGTGTGGGAGGGGATTTCAATGCAGTGAGACTTGTCTCGGAGAAGTCGGGAGGGAGGGTTACTAGGAGAGACTTCGATGTTTATTAGGGAATCAGGCTTGAGGGATATCAAGTTGAATAATGGAAGAATGAGAGGCATGTTTTTTGGGAGTTAGGCAAGAAGTTTTCTTTCGAGTATCTTTGGATAATTTCCCATTATTCTCGATACTTCTTTGGTGAAATGGGGCCGCAACCATTTAGATTCAAAACCACGTAGTTGGAACATAAGGAGTTTGAAAGAAATTTCTTTCTTGGTAGGGGGAGTGCGTTATGCAAAGATTTAGCGGGGTTCAGAATAATCAGTAAATTAATGGAGATAAAAAGAAATTAAAGAATGTAACAATGAATATTTTGGAGACATTAGGATTTTAAAGAATAGAAATTTTGTAAAAGGTTAATGATAATGAGGAAAACGGTTGGATAAATGATGAGCTTCAAAGAGAAAGATGCCTTTTAAAATTTGAGGGGCTGATTTTAGAGGGAATCTGAACCAAAAGACGAAAGTGAAGTGGATAAAAGAGTGGGATAATAACACAAAACTCATCTGTTTATAGTATTAAGGCTCTCAATATGCAACACTCGTGCCTCAACCAAGATTTCTGTTTATAGTATTCAGTTTTGTCTACGGTTTCCCATTTATCTTCAACTTTCCTCGAATACCTTCACTAAATATCTAATAAAGAGAATATTCTACAATCAATCACTAAACTTGGTTATCAAGAATTACTCTTGTCCAACTATTTATCTCTCTGTAAGTGGATGGGGCTACTACTTGCTCAGCTAAAACTCTATGGCCTAAAGAGGCATTGGACTTCATACTACCTAACCCAAGTACGAATTCATTCCTCAGCCCAAACTCCTCAGCCAGATATCTACTGCAGACTATTTCTATGAAAAATCGAGTCCAACAACATTCCTTCGGCCTCACGACTATCCCCTGAGGTTCCCCTCGGCTTTGCAAGGTCTCACACTTAGAAAAATCAAACAATACGTTGCCGGGTATGACATCAATGCTGTTGATTTAAAGGAGGGCTTTCTTGAAGACGGCATTAGAAAATTCCGGGATGCTTTCAAAATATGTTAATACCTAATTTTTTTCAATGAGATATAGGATCCAAATGAAGTGCAAGACTTTGCTCCATTGAAGAGTGTTGTGATCAATATGACCGGGAGTCATCTTAACTCTCTATTTTTCCACTGACAAACAGATCCTCAATTCTCAAAAGAGAAATTGAATTTTTCATTCATGAGTGATCTCATTTCAAGCATCAGCTCAATATTTTAGAATTATACTCCCTCTCTCTCTCTCTCCCGTAACAGCTCACCCAATCAATTTGCAGCAATTCTATCAGCTTGAGTGGAATATTATTAACACACTAATCCCATTAGCTAACTAGCTGACTCAGTGAAAATATATCAGAAACGAACTGCTTAAATGACAACGTTTTGGACTGAAAGGCTTGATTTACTAAACTTTCCTCCCCATTTTGTAGACCGTTGCAACTTCTTCCTCTCCATTTGACCCCTGGGTCACAACAAAGAATAGGGCTTCAATACTCGAAAACAATGACTGAGAAGTGGCAGAATTGCTTTGGTGGATGAACTCTATGGTCAACATGAAGGAGATGTTTTTGTAGAGAAGAACTGGACAACGGAGAGTTGAGTAATGAAGCAGTGGAGGGAGAAGCTGTTGTCCTAGGGGTATTATCCACTGCACATAAGTTCTGGTCTTGGACCTACACGAGGAAGGAGAAAAATAATTCTATGGCAATGCAGAATGGTTTTCCAATCCATGATTGTGATGATGCTTGCATTGAAGAGATAAAGTATTATGACCACATGGAGAGTGATGATATGAATATTCTTATCTCGTTCAACGGAGAAGATAAAGGGGGAGCCCAGGCCTCAACTTGTCGAATGATATGAATATGCATATTCTGAAGATGGAACTGTGGTAGAGAAATTTTTCGAAGAGTTAGTGGAGGCCATATTGCAAAGCAAATAAGGAGAAGGGCGAGGCTGAGCCAAGCTCCAATTGTGCTAATGCCAACACAAAGGCAGGTACTGAGCCCATTATTCCAACAGTGGTGCTTTTGCCATTCTTTCCAATTTCCACTGTTCTCTTCGCTTTCCCTATTTGATACTTATGGGCGAGGGAGTAATTATCACTTGGGAAGGGGATTTTAAAGTCACCAAATGTCTTAATCGCAGAAAAATTCTACCAATTGGTTTTTCTAAGTTCATAGAGGCTCTTTGATTCTAGAGGACATTGGGAATGTTGATGATAGAAGGAAACACCCCATCGATCCCACAGTTAACTTTGGGGATGCTGACGATAGAATGAATCTCCTTACCTACCTTTGCATTCACTCTTACAGAAGATTTACATTGCACTCGGACTTTCCTGTCATGACTTTACAAATTACCACTCCGTGGGTTTCTTTATCATTATTTTTTATTCACAATTTTACATCAGCAATGTTTTCAAATATATTGAAGAGCTTGATATATTATTTATGCTCTTAATTTAAATATTTTGATAACTATGTGCAGGGGTGATGTTGCTGTGGCTATCTTGTTGGCTTTTCTGTTTGGCTTCCTTGTATTATCATCTTATGTAACCCTTTACTTCAGATATTTCTGGTTTTCTTTTCTCTTAATATGCCTTGTTATCTATCTTCCCATACGCCTGAGAATTTCTAGGCAGGCACTTGCAAAGAAGAGAGACAGAAGATTGTTATTACCGTTGTCAATGTGAACATTCACACTTATTGGTACAAGTGGGGCGAAATAATTTGACCCAACAGGCATATTGTTCACTTTTGATACAAAAGGATAGAATGTTTTGAAACATTAATCTGTGATCTTTCTGGAAAATTGCCAGCCTCTTGCCAGAAGAGATGGTATGGTTCTGTTTCCTCTTTCTTCATTGTCCATATATAATGTTTCGAGAGTTTTTTTCACAGTTTCTTTCACATGTAACCCCGCACATTTGGAGCCATGAGAAAAAGATTCTCTAACAGTTATATTTCCCTTCTTGCTATTCTACAGATTGAGTTGCCAGGGTTATGTTATTTAAAACTCAGATAATCAGATGATACTGAGTAAATTTTGCATAAGCATAAGAAGTCCACAATGAAGAAGACCATGAAAAGACAACCACTCAGCTCATTATAGAGTGGTTCCATAAAGAAAGAGAAAAAAATACATATTAATCAATTGTGGGTTGAATCAGCTGGCTATAATAGGTAAAAGTTGACTTGCAAGTGGGTTTATGGTGTGCCATTAGTACTGAGTCATTGGTTTTGTATATCGTCACCCACAAAAGCATATAAGCATTCTAAGGAAGTACCAAGTCATTTACTCATTGTAAAATGAGATGCACTAGGCACCTCAAATGTTACAATGAAAGCTCTAGGCGGGCGGATCCAGCCCTGGCCGAAGCGGGGCGGCTGCCCCGGTTCAACTTTATTAAATAAAATAATATATATATATATATATGTGTGTGTGTGTGTGTGTGTGTATTTATATGAATTTGTTCATAGATAGAGGTATGTTTATACGTGTTTGTTTAGCAAAATAAAATGTGTTTTTTTTATGTGTTTAAATTTATAATGAATATTAAAATTAAAATCCCAAGAATCTATTAGTGTGAAATTTAATTTATAATGTAAAATTAGACTGAAATGAAATTAAATTTAGTGTGAATCTATTAGTCTTAAATGAAATTAAATTTGTTGTAAATATAGGAAGTCAATGGAGAAATTTTTTAAACAAAAAAAAGGAGACAATGCACCAACCGTATCCGAAGCTGAGGTTCAACCACATCCGAAACGGAAAAATTTTGGAATCCAAATTTAGTTAATTTATACCTCAACATTTTTAGGGTTAAAAATTGCAAAAATATAAGTAAAAACAATCCAAAAAAAAATCGCCTCGGGAGCTCAGCCCCCGAACCCCCAGACTTCGTCAAAAAATTTCGTCCCACTTCACTTCAAATCCTGGATCCGCCACTGCTAGGCACCTCAAATATCAGAACAAGCTAGATTTGTGGCACTAGATGCTTAGGTTTGTATGAAATATATATGGTGTTGGAGTGATCCAGCATGGTTGATACTGCACTTTCTGTCTTATCTTATCATACCATTTTACATTCCATCTGATCTGTTGCTACAACAACAAGAGCACAATTAATAAATCTCTCTCTCTCTCTCTCTCTCTCTATATATATATATATATATATAGGGAGAGGTTCTAAAGTGAACCAAAAGAATGAACTTTTTAATGAACCTACTATGACATTAAAAAATTGATATATATATATAGGGAGAGGTTCTAAAGTGAACCAAAAGAATGAACTTTTTAATGAACCTACTATGACATTAAAAAATTGATCCGTAATTTCTTGTTATAATTGGTCCGCGCCAGCGGCAATGGATAATTTTTCAATCTCCCCGCTGGCGCAGACCAATTACAACAAGAAATTACGGATCAATTTTTTATATCTCAGTAGGTTCCTTAAAAAGTTCATTCTTTTGATTCACTTTTGAACTTCTCCCTATATATATATATATATCTTGTGGTTTTTATGTTGCCATGGCACACAATACATTATTACAGTAGTATTTAGCTTAGTATAAAAGTTACATTTTTCCCATATAAAGACGGGAAATATGAATCATATGATAGTGTTAAAAAGAATAATCCTGTATTTTGATTCACAAATCTGCTTAAATGTAAATTTTATTTCCAAACATTCAGTTTATATATGCCGGCCTTTGACCTCTCTTATATAAAATCAATGTTATCCGGAATGTGGTTGCTCCATATGTAGAATAGGTACGGTTATGGGGTACATTGATTTACCTAGTATGCGATGCGGTGAGTATGGGTATGGGGTATGTTGATTTAACAAGTTAGTTTGCTACTTCGGAGGACGTTTTAAAATTCTTGTTAGTCCCCAAGTATATTGTCAAGTTTACATGTACTCGTACAGAAATTATTCTTTAAATTGTATGTTGTGTATAGTCTGTAATCTATTAAGAAAATATATAAATTACTTCTGTATGCTTCAATTTTTTTCATCAAGAATTCCCTTTTTTCTCTTATTCATTTCTCAAACCAGAAGTTGTATAGTTATAATAGCTAAAATTTGAAAGCTTTATATATGGGATGCCACTTTTGGAAATCTTTATCGAGAACCCACAATGTTTGGTTCAGTGATCCCGGATCGCATTACGTGAGGGGGTGTAAAAATTACGGTAACTAAAATATGAATATATTTATCATAATATTGGCTATTACTGCTTCACTTAGTATATGTATTTGGATTGGCATTGTATTTGCTGCCGAAATATTTTGGTTTCTTGTTTTGGTTTATCTCGTGAGCTAGAAAGGTAGATAATTGTCACATATAGTGTCATCAAGTCTGAAGCGATTGCATTCATTACTCTTTAAATTTATTGTAAATTTTGTTCACACCGTGCCTTCATGGTCCCCTGTTGGACCATTTGCTCTGTTCCTCTCAATAAAGAAAATAGAAAATTAAAAAAGAAAGATATGCTGACTGTGCTGGGCCGCGGCATACCAGAGACATGAGACCTCTCAATTAAAGGATAATATGGCCATCCAACACAAGCCTTGAAAGGTATGCTGTAGGCTCTCTCATCTTTTCTATGTATGTTATAAATCTCATGAATAATATTTACGAGGGTTAATTCCCCTTCAATTTTACGCCCTTTCAACTTTGCTTCCATTTTCATGCATGTAATAGGGGTCGCTCTAATATACTTAGGATATAAATAATATTAGGTCCGATTATTTTGTTTTAGAACGTGTGAGATCTCATTATAAACATTTTCAATATAGTGAGACTTTTACCAGCACTGACCATTAACGTAGTTTCTTACATCGAGGAGTGAATAACACAAAATCTTGTGTATTCTGTGTGTATTTTAATTTTCGTTGTTATTCGTTTTGCCATAATCTTAATTAGGGTTTATTCTCTCCCCTAACTTCCGCTCCGCCTGTCTCCACACATCTCTCTCTCTCTCTCTCTCTCTCTCACACACACACACACACACACACACACACACACACCCACTCCCGTCATGTCGCACCCCAAACCCACATGTGACCTCTCAGGTTGCACCACTGCTGCACCCCAAAACCCATCACACTAACCGTCTCTAAAGATCTTCTTCCCTCACCCCACCCGTCCCACCGCCCCTCCTCTCTCTCTCTCTCTCTCCCCCTAAATATGTTTAGGATTATTCAATTTGATTCACTAGAGTCTGGATTTCATTTTGTGGATAGAGTTTTTGGAATCGTGAATCAGGGAAAGGGTGTTGAGATGCAATGATGGGTTTGCTCGATTTTGGGTTGAATTTGTTCAACAATGGTTGTTTTAAGAGTTTTTATTTATTTATAATTTAATTTATAATAATAATAATAATAATAATAATAATTATTATTATTATTATATTTTCACTATTTGTTACAGTGAAGGTGTTGGAGTGATGGTTTGATTTAGGTGAAGCTTACTGTCAGGATTTGGTGAAGGTGTGGTGGTTTTATGCTTCATTAATATATATATATATATATATATATATATATATATATATATATATATATATTTAATTTTAAAATGTGTAATTTTTAGATTTTAAATGTTGTTTTATTACCTTGGAGATTAAAAAAATTGGTAATTTCCAGATTAGTAAAATGTTTTTTTAGTATATATCAAAATTTTTAAATGTTTTTCGGTCATTTCCAATTTCTTAAAATGTTTTTAGTATTTTTGATATATATATATATATATATATATATATATATATATATATATATATATATATATATATATATATATATATATATATATATATATATATATTATTTTTTTATTGTAATTTCTGAAATGTTTTTTTAGTAACCTCCATTATAAAAAAATGTTTATTATGTTGTTTTCAAGGTTTGTGAATTCTTTTTCAATACTTCTCTAGATTTTTTTAAATATATTTTTGTAAAAATTTATTTAATTTATGGATTTTTTTTTTCAATTATAAGATTTCAGAAAATCTGTAAATGGCTTTTATGTTGGATTGGACAAAAATACCCACATGTGTTATGCACATGATCAATTTTCTATTAAACAACTTATCACCATTAGGGTGAGTGGGTAAATTAAAGCGTTTTAATAAGTTCATGAGGTTTGGCGCAAAATGTGGAAGGAAAGGGAGTGAAATGAAATGAGGGTAAAGTTGGAGGAGCCAAAGTGTAATTAATCATTTTCATAAACTATGGTCGAATACAAGATATTATTTTCATTTGATTTAAAGCACAAAATGTTTGGTTTGATACTAGATAGTTGTTTGATTGTTTCCTCCTCTCGTTTCTTTACATATATGGTTCGTAGAATCCTTTTTAAAACTATTTGCAATTGCCCTTCATGGCTAAATAGAATGGTTTTCTAATTAGTCACCGTCAAACTACTATTTGAAGTATAGATGGTGTATAAGATAAATGAAAGAAATTAAAGGAAAAAAATATAAAAGGCTATTTAACCGACTAGATATCTAATTTAATATTCAATATCATCAATTCTTACAAGAAGTCCCTAATCAATACGAATTACAGCCTGTCTATAAGAGACCTAAACCTTCAAGATAGGAGCACGACTACAGCGACATGAGATTTCTACTTAAATCCCAAACTTAATGATGTGGCATTGCCACATCATTAATCTAACAATACTTATTTATCCCCAAATATCTCTTTATTTATTTGTTTTATCACTCTATAAATTCATTTTTTTCCCCAAAATATAACTTTCAAATAAAAAAAAAACAGCCTATTTAAAAAACATAAATACATGCTATATATTAAAAAATATATGTTAAAATACATTATAATGTTAATTTTTTGGATCAAATATCAAAGTTCCTCAAATATTTTTTAATACAGGTTTAGTCATAGTATTTTTATTTTGTTCAAAAAAGACCAGATAAAAACATTCAATGTGTGCCACTAACGCGGACTTTCAGAAATAAGACCCAAATAAAACAAAACATGACATGGAGTCGTATTTTTTTCATGCTGCTGGCGCCGATCATTTTTTTTTAAATGGTAAAAATAATCATTTTACCATTTTTTAAAAATGATTTGCGCCAGCGGTATGCATAGGCGGTCCGACCATTTTTTTCTAAAATAGTATACGTTCCGCTGGCGCAGACCATTTTTTTCTAAAATAGTAGAAAGATTATTTTTTAGTTTACTTTTTTCGTGTGATATTTAAAAAAAAATGGTCTATGCCAGCGGTATGTATAGGACCGCCTATACATACCGCTAGCGCGGATACTTTTTTCTAATATGTTGGTTCCCCCAGCGGTATGTATAGGTGACACTTATACATACAACTGGTGTAAAATATTTTTTTTTTCAAATAGTAAAAAAATAGTAAAATATTTTTTTTACTATTTAAAAAAAATAGTTCGCACCAACGGTATGTTTAGATTGTCGGACAACCTATACATACCGTTGATGTGAACCATTTTTTTAAAATAGCAAAAAAAATATTTTTGAATTAATTTTTTTTGTGTAGTATTTAAACATTTGAGGGGACCCATAAAAAAACTTATTTTACTATTTTTAAAAAATGATCCGCATCAACGGTATATATATGTGCTCTTCCGAGTTTTTATTCATAGAAAATATTTTTTTTAGAAAACAGTTTTTTATTTTTTATTTATTTTATAGAAAATGCTACCTATTTTTTTTGTTCTCAAATGGGTTTATGAGTTTGTGGTTGATGAGGACTAAAGAGGCTGATGACATGGCAGTGCCATGTCATTAAGTTTGGGTTTCAAGTCCCAAATGTGGGTCGCTCTAATATTTACGTTAAGATAAATACTAGAAGATAAATATTGGTGGATATTCTAACATGGTCGAAGATGAATACTAATAGAAATCTTAGCATCCTAATCATAATAAATATAACTGAAATTAGTTCAACAACAACAAAATTTCAATTGTTTGTAAATATTTGGCATAAATAGAACTTATTGCGACACACACATGGCTAGTGTTTGGTCAGTTTGGTTGGTAAATGGACCATACTAATATCATACCAATTTTGAAATCATCAAACCAAAATTATCAGTTTTACCAGCTGGTATGCGAAGGCAAAACCAACCCGTACGGTACATCAGTAAAATTGTTTTTTTTTTTTGCGGTAAAATCATTTTTTCAAAAAATCCAGTAGTTTCGATAAATTTCTCTTTGCAGTAAAATTGATTTTTCAGAAAATACGATAACAACAACACTATTTTTTTTAGGTTCAGGAATGAATCATGCTACATGTTTAAATCCATAACTTTCCTTATGATACTTTTCAACATAAAAACAATACACAAGAAAATATCAACTATCACTAGGAGCCCTATTTTGCATTCAAATATCCTGACTAAACATATTCTTCGATATTGCAAATATGCTGAATAATTGAATCAAACCATGTTAACATTAGAGTAAGAAACCATATTATTTAAATCACATTAAAAAAAAATCAAACCATATTAGAGTAACAAATCACATTAAAAAAATCTAATTTCCAAATATATTTAATATCACATATAATATAAAAGATTATTATTTCTATATTAACACTCATTCAATAGTTGTCTCTGTATATATATATATATATATATATATATATATATATATATATATATATATATATATATTCAACAACAAAACCTGCCTAAGCACATACAATATTAACTTCATTTTATATATTAACCACATACAACAAAACCTAGCCTCAAATCAGATGTCTCTGTATATCAACATTCATTTTATATTTTAACCCCAACAACAATAGTTGACTTTGTTTTCTATTTTAAGGTGTAAACAAAGTTGTAGACAAGCATATACAATTTGATATAATGATGAAGAGGAAAAAAAAATACCAATCGGAGTATATATTCTGACTTAAACATAGCCATTAATAATTTTGATGTAGTGATGAAAAGGGAAAAAAAAGAGGGCGGGGCTGAAAAAGGTAGCAAAATATTAAGAAGTTACCATTTTGTGATGTGTGGTAGGTTGTGGTCGGAGGAGAAAATGTGCAGTTTGGTTGTATGCTCGATCTTGTGATGTTGGCTGATAAAGTGATGAGAAGTGTATAAAATGAAGAGTAGGTAGGGTTTGTATCTTTTATACTAAAAAAATGGAGGAAATGAGTTAAAAAAAATGTAGGGTATTGATTAATTTGGCATATATATTACTTTAAATATAGTTTTTATTTGACAATTGAGTTTGGTAATATGCATTAAGTTTGGTATGGTATTTTGATAATATACCATACGGTGATATATGGTACGGTACTATACGGTAATTTGTGACACGGTATTTCATTTCGGTACGGTACAGTCGGTAAATCGGGTTTTAAAATGTTAAAACCAAAATCAACCACAAAAAATTCAGTAATTTCGATTTCGGTAAATAAAAAAGGTAAGCCATTACCACTAATTTGTGCTACAAAACGGTATGGTATGGGTTTTTACCGTACCACAAATACCCTTAGACACACACACACACACACATCCACAATTTTTCTTTCTTTAAGGGTAGCTACCACAGAGTGGTGAATTTTGTTATTCTCATGTCTTAAGATTATCTCCATGTCAAACTGTCATGTAAAAAACATGCATTTAGCCCACGTAAATTTGACCCAAGCTTCACCATGTCACGTTCAACCTCTGTTTTCGTGAAGTCAATACCCGTGTCGATGCCCTTGCTGCTATGTCTGTATTCAATCCGTTTTATGCTACTGTTTTCTCGCTTGTACCTCAGTTTTTTAGTTTTTGTTTTAAATTATGATCAGAGTCATGTCATGTCAGTTAGGTTTGCAGCTATGAACATCACTTGTAAAATGCATTGGTTTTGAATAAAATTTAGTTTTTTGGCAAAAAACAAAACAAAAATGCATTTAAGTAAAACGACAACAACCAAGTTAAGGAATAGTTTGCTTTTATTGATTGATGGTGCGACACTTTGAAGTGTCGCTTTATTAGTAAAATTTCACTTGAGCAAGCATTTGACCTTTCATTTTACACCTCCATATACCAAAAATATATCTTTTAATATGCTAATGTGATTTGAAAGACAATGAAGAGCGACATAAAATTTGATGAGGATAATTTTTAACACCGTGCCCCAAGCGGAACATGCGTCCAATGAGGAATCTCATTCATTTGAACGACAGGCTAGTAGGACTGCTAACCCTTCAGGATGTTAACAGTCCAAGTGGTAGCTGCTCGGACATACCGACTGATATGGATGCTTGCATGAGTGGAGGATCGGGGAAAAAGTATATTCAATATGGCACCGATTGACTTCATCCTTTGTGGACGAATGGACGAACGAGGAAAGCCTCCGATGTCAACGACCAAGTCAATTACACGGCCTATCACTCCGGGAGCATCACCAAGCCCATTACGAACACGTCGTGCTGGTACCAAAATGATGACCTCCACTCCCCTACTCACTGGGATAACAGGGGATAAGTTGTCTGATTTTAGCAGTCACCACATCGATGGCCACACACTCCATTAACATCATGGAAATTATTGTGGGGTTTATCTCTTATACAACTAAAATTATATTTTACACGACTAATTGACATACAACTTTTGTAATCATTTCCAAGCTAATATACAACTTCCTTTCCCATTTGCTATGTGGATGTAGCTAAATTGAACCACATATTTCTTGATGTTGTCACTCATATCCTTTTTTTTTCCACTTGCAAATATAAATCTTAAGGTGTTAAAAATTCATTCCAACATCTTTGGCATCGTGTGGGAATACAACGTTCAATCTATGAACTGGCATTAAGTCACCCAGGTCATTAAATGCCTCGTTGAGCAACAAAGAATTCTCGAACAATAACTCACTTAAATCTTGGCTTCGTCGCAAGCCAATCCTGCACCAACACCATCGCAAGGAGGCGAGTAACAAGTAGATCAAGATAAACATGCCCCTCAAGAACCGACACTCATCACCAACCAAAATAGCGAAGACCTTCCCCCGCCTCCTCCACCACCGGCAACCCTTTCGTCCACAGGGATAACTCCAGTCGTTCAGAGGATTAACTCTAGATTGCTCTAGTAAATGGGGCTTACACTGGACGGGCCTCTCCATTTTGTCACGAAATCTTGGACTACCTAATGCCACCGACCTTCAAACTTCTTAGGATTGACGCTTTTGATGGGATGTCCAACCTTCGCGACTACATTGACAACTATAAGGCACACATGGACTTCATGGGGAGCATAAATCAGATTAAATGTAGAGCATTCACCACAACGCTTAAAGGATCAATAAGGACCTGGTTCAACAGATTATCACCGAATTTCGTGGCATGCTCAAGATCGATCACCCAGACGAACGGGTAGCCATCTTAACATTTTTAAGAGGACTGTACAACAAGAGCACGATTTACTCCCTCTCCAAAAGTCGTCCGATTAACATGAAATATAATGAAGAAGGTTGAGAAGCATATTCATGTCGAGGACACAATCAATAGTCGACTCCTTCCACATGAAGAAGGCGACCCTCATGAAAGGGGTTGGAAGGGGATCAAAGAAAGAGGAAACGAGGTTCAAACAATGCAACAACACAAATTGACCTAAATCCGATCGATTCACATCGCTCAATACATTGGTAGGCCGAGTCTTAACAACCATGCCAGACACATGCATGTTGAACTAGCCGAACACGCTGAAGAGACGGATGTTGAGAATGAAGCAAATTAGTATTGTAGTTTCCATCGTGACCATGGACGTGACACCAATGACCGTCTCCTCCCGAAGAATGAAATAAAATCTCTCATCCAGAGGAGAACATGGAATAAACGGATAAACGATCGATCAATCAGAGAGATAGGGAAAGAAACGGGGACGAGAACCGAATGAACTGATCCAGGGAATGCAGTTAGGTCTAGGAAAATCCATAAGAAACCAAAGTCGCCGAGAAAGTTCATCCAACTAGACAAATTGACATGATCTACAAAGGGCTTTCCACCATCGAAGAATCTAGTTCCACACGAAAAGCATACAAGGGATAAAGGCGAAAGGTAGTGGAAATCCAGGCACCTAAGACATTGGATGGAAAAGCAACGTTTTCACACCGAAGGGCTCCCATGACCTAATCACACCCCATGGCGATCCCCTCCTCGTGATCATTTCAAATTGGGTTGTTTGACGGATCATAATGGATCATGATTGATACTAGAACCTCAGATGTCATATACTATGATTGTTTTGAAAATACATAGCTAGCTGCCGCCCGATTGAGGCCAATCAAGGGGGGACCTTGATTGAGTTCTCAGGGGAAGAAGTTTATCCTGAAGGAGCAATTGAGTTGTCCGTCACGATGGGCAAAAGCCCGAAGTCAATCACTTTGCAATTCCTAATTGTTAGGTCTCCATTATCATACAACTTCCTTTTAGGACGAACAACGCTCTGCCAAATTGATGCAGTCTCATCTATTAAGTCCTTCACCCTTTGGGTCCCAACACCGAACGAAACATGCATAATGCTCGAAAACCAGTCCTGCACTCGAATACGCTACTTCACTTCCTCGAAGAAGAATAAGGATTCTTTTGGCTTGGCCGCAAGGACGAACCTAAGGGAGGATCACCCGTTGAAGATATTGTTCCTATTCTGTTGTACAATGGACATCCGAAAAAGTAGTGTATATAGGGTTGTACTTGAAGCCTGACCTAAGAATAAATTTGGTCATTTTCCTTTGGTTTCACCATATGACCTTTTTTTGGAGCCCCGAGGGAAGTATGTAACACCTCGTATTTTTAGGAATATTTAAATTACGCGTGTCACAATAATTTAATGAAATTGAATAAATAAAGTGAAGTGAATAACTATTAATTATTGAATATTGGATTAATATTTATATGTTATTATATTTACTTGTGTGATAAGTAAATGAAATTGTATTATTTTATATTATGTCGTACGTGGGTAGAAGCAACGGGTAGACGGTATCTTATTCGGGACACGCATGTGGGTTCGTGTTGGTAATTTATGATGGGTGATTCGAATGATGATTTCGAGTGCATGGTTGATTTGGAATAGGTCGAAATAGTCAAAATTAAGTACTCGGGAGTAGTGATTTGGTTCCGGGGGCTTTTTAGACTAAATGAGACCCGCATAGGGGTATTGGGGTCATTTTAAATATACCCGTTAACTTAATTTCAAGATTAGGCTTATATAATGAAAGGTTAGGGTTCAGTGATTAGCCACTTTATCATATCAAAAGGTTTCCTTATTATACCATGTAAACGAATAAATGGGGTGTGTGATACCGATTTAAATTAATTCGCAAGTTTTCAAGTAAACCTTATTTAATTAGAGTCTATTTTTAAACAAAATTAATTCAGCTCCTAAACATGCATCTAAATGTCATATAAATCATTCAACATATGCATGAAAAATAAAGACCATAGATTCAGGAAAAAATCCCTTTCGGGTAAAACCTTTTATAAGATCTTGAAGAATTCACAAGACCTTTGACTTACATACAACTTGATAATCGCCCACAAGTGTGTAATGCACGGTGCCTTCAGCAAACCTTCAAAGATACGAGAGACAACGAAATACCCTCCAGGTGTCAGTTCGTCTTCTTCGTCTCGTCCACACGCAGAATAACTACGATTGGTATCCACTGATCAAATATGGAGATGCCTTCTCCACAGAGCTCGAACAAAAGCAAAGTGTGTTCTTCAACACCAAAACAATTCACCAAAGCATATGGAATTTTTGTGAATTGAAAACAAAAAGGGATTAAACCCTAAAAGAAGAAGTCAAAAGGATTATGCAGTTTTGCAGTTTTCTTTCAAAACGCTGGGACTTCTTAATGAAAATGAAACCATTTAATGAGTATTTATAGAAAAACGCGCCGCCTCGATTGTCGAGCTCCTTCGAACAAGAAAGGGATGTCGCGAGAACGAGATACGCATGTCGTTTGAACAACATCGCGCGACAATGCAATGTCGTTTGAACGACTGTTGCGTCAGAAAATATTATTTTAATGTCCGCTCCAACACTTAAAAAAAATACTCATTCTCAAATTTTGACGAAAAAGTCCGCTCCAACACTTCGAAAATATTTTGTAAAATTATCCCAAAAGCTCTAAGTGGAAAGTTAAGGTATTAAAAATATAACCTTACCAAAGTAAACTTTGCGGAGTCTTTTTGATGAAGAACTTAATATTCGGATCCGTCTTTGATGCTTGAATGTTCTTGAATGCTCTTCGACAGTGTAGCGGTATATGACATAATAAATTGTCACGGACATTTATAAAATTTGAATTTAAAATTTGAATTGTCACGGTATATGACATTTATAAAATATGGCAGTTCGGCAGACATCATGTACTAGTCATGCTTTGACAGTTTAAATTTGAAATTATCTCAATTGGAGCCTTATCACAGACCTCTTCTGGGTTTTGCTGGCGAGAGTTTTTCCACTTGGGACGATCAAGTTGGATATATTCATTGGAACTTGGCCTGCTTGTCGAACAAAGAGAATACGATTCTTTGTGATGGATAAGAATGTGCAGTCAACCTACAACATCATCATGGGAATAGTTAGTTTGAAGAAGTTCGAAGCAGTCCCATCTACAGTACATCAATGTTTAAAATTCCCAACAAATTTCGGAGTGGGAGTGGTGAAAGGTGATCAAAAAGTAGCTCGAGAATGCTCTTATTCATCTGCCGAGCAAGAGGAGCTTGAAGAGTCAAGGAAAAAGACTACTACTTACTAGGTGGATGAAAGTACAGAAATTGAAACACTTGATCCGAGAGATGAATCCCAACTTGTAAAATGACAGGTGGTAGAATCTACAGAAAATGTTATTCTGGACGACGAACACCCTGAACGAGTAACCCAGATAGGTTCGTCGTTGGATGCTTCAATAAAACAGGAGTTGATAACTTTCTTGAAAAACAGAAAGAAAACTTTTGCGTGGAGTCATGAAGACATGCTAGGAATAGATCCAAACTTCTTATGTCATGAGCTCAATGTGAATAAGGAGATCAAGCCTGTAAAGCAGAGAAGAAGGGTATTTAGCCCCGAGAAGAATCAAGCTATTCAAGAGGAGGTCGACAAGCTCCAGAAAGCCCAATTCATTGAAGATGTGAAGTATCCGGACTGGTTGGCAAATGTGGTGATGGTAAAGAAGAAAAATAATAAATGGAGAATGTGTGTTGATTTCACTGATCTCAACAAGGCCTGCCCAAAGGATCACTTCCCATTGCCCAGAATTGACCAACTAGTGGATGCTACCTCGGGGCACGAGCTGCTCAGCTTCATGGATGCTTAGTCTGGTTACAACCAGATCAAAATGAAACCTGAAGACAGGGAAAGCACTTCTTTTATTACCCCTAGGAGAACTTATTGTTATAATGTTATGCCTTTTGGTTTGAAAAATGTAGGAGCGACATATCAACGGCTGATGAACAAGTTTTTTGCCGAATAAATCAGTTGCAACATGGAAGTCTATGTCGACGATATGCTGACAAAGAGCAAGAAAGCTGCTGAGCATCTAGTTTACTTAGGTTAGACCTTTGATCAACTGGATAAATACCAGATGAAGCTCAACCCGACGAAGTGAACCTTTGGAGTACGAGAAGGAATAATCCTCGGGTACATCGTCAACCAGCGAGGCATTGAGGCAAATCCAGCAAAGATCAAAGATCTTTTAGGGTTGCGATCTCCAACAACGAAGAAAGAAGTGCAGAGTCTTACAGGACGAGTTGCAGTGCTCAATAGATTTGTATCTCGAGCAACTGATAGGTGCCTTCCATTCTTCAAAACACTCCGAAAAACTTTCGAGTGGAATGATGAATGTGAAAAAGCCTTTCAAGACTTGAAGAAATATCTGGGAACACCTCCATTGCTGTCCAGACCAGTGATGGGAGAAAATTTGTACTTATACTTGACAGTATCAGAAAATGCAGTCAGCTCGGCATTGATCAGATTGGAGAATGGAATCCAGAAGCCAATTTATTACACAAGTAAGGCTTTCCGAGGTGCAGAGATCAGGTACCCAAAGTTAGAAAAATTAGCATTGGCATTAATTGAGGCAAGTAGAAGAATGAGGCCATATTTCCAGGCCCATACCATCATCGTGTATACCGATATGCCATTAAGACAAGCCCTTCATAAGCCAGAAAAGCCAGGAAGACTGATGTACTGGGCAATAGAGCTCGGTGAATATGATATTGTGTATGAACCCAGATCATCCTTAAAAGGGAAAGCTGTAGCAGACTTTATAGCAGAGTTTACATATCCTGATACCCCCGAGGAACAAAAGTTTCTCGCTGACCAACCTGTGGATGTTACAGGATCAACAGACATAAGTTCAGACCAACTCCGGTTGGTAAAAGGGCTTGTGGATGTATAAAGATCATCAAATTCAAACCCAGACCAACTCCGGTTGGTAAAAGGACGAGAAGATATGGTTGACGAGGAGCGAAAAATACCAGGGGAGGATGAAACAAAACGACAAATATTTCATCGAGGAACGCTGTCAGATAAGAATTTTGAAGACGAGTTACCTACGTGGAGATTGTATGTAGATGGGTCATCTTGTACAACAGGTTGTGGAGCAGGGATTGTTTTGAACACCCCAGAAGAGATTGACGTGGAATATGCGTTACGATTCCAATTCAAAGCTTCCAATAATGAGGTTGAGTATGAAGCCTTGATAGCAGGTCTTAATTTAGCAAAGATTATGGAAGCGCAACAAGTGATGGTATTCAGTGATTCTCAATTAATTGTGAATCAGATGATGGGAACGTATGCAGTTAAAGGAGAATTAATGGTCAAGTATCATGCAAAGGCGATGGAGTTGTTGGTAGAATTTAATGCCATTCAGTTGATCAGAATACCAAGAATGGAGAATGCACAAGCAGATGCACTGGCCCGACTAGCATCAGCTACTCGTACCGAGTTGCGAAGAACGATACCAATTGAGGTGTTAGAAAGTCGAAGCATAGATGAAGGCCTGACGATGAATGTTATTTCCCTTGATTTAGGGCCATCTTGGATGGATCCCATAAGGGCATATGTTGAGGAAGGAGAATTACCGGAGGATAAGATCGCTGCCAAGAAATTGAAGTTTAAAGCTGCTCGGTATGTACTAACTAATGGTGTTTTGTATAGACGAGGAATTATGGCAGGTTTGCAAAGATGTGTACATCCTTCCGAGGTGAAATAATTGATTGAAGAAATCCATGAAGGGTCCTGTGGAGCCCATGTAGCAGGTCGAACACTTTTGCAAAGGGTGATGACGCAAGGATACTACTGGCCAACGATGAGGGCTGATTGTATAGCCTATGCTAAGAAATGTGATAAATGCCAACGTTTTTCTTCCATCCAATGTACTCCACAAGAATTGTTGACACCCATAACTTCCCCTTGGCTATTTTCCATGTGGGGAATTGATTTAGTTGGACCACTACCAACGACCCGAGGAAGATTCAAGTACCTCGTCGTCGCAGTGGATTATTTTACTAAGTGGGTAGAAGCTGAGCCTCTGATTGATATGACATACGAGAAGGTGTACCAATTCGTTTGGAAGAATATCATCTGCCGATATGGTCTCCCTCATGCCTTTATCACAGACTATAGAACACAGTTTGATAACGAGGAGTTTGCCGCCTATTGTCATCAGTCAAACATTTTGAAGGTTCATTCAGCACCAGGCCATCCTCAAAGCAATGGACAGACTCAAGTGACGAACAGAACATTATTAAATGGTTTGAAGAAGAGGTTAAGTGAGGCTAAAGATAATTGGATTAATGAGCTACAATCAGTATTGTGGGCTTACCGAACAACTCCCCGAGCAGCAACTGGAGAATCACCATATATGCTGGCGTTTGGAAGTGAGGCTGTAATACCTGCTGAGTTGGGTCTCCCAACACACAGAGTGCTGAATTTCAATTCCCCAGTCAGTGACTTGATAAGAAGATTAGATTTGGACATGCTCGAGGAGGTTAGAGAAGAAGCAACCATTAGGGATGCTGCATATCAACAACGAACATCTCTGTTCTACAACAAGAGGGTGAAGAAATGCGATTTAAAAGAATGAGATTACGTGCTAAAGAAGGTCATTCAGAAGCAAAATAAATTGGAAGCAAATTGGCATGGACCTTATCGAGTTACAGAAGTTGTTCGACCAGGAACTTACCGAATAGCAACTCTAGAAGGAGAGGAATTCAAGAATGCATGGAATGCTGAACACCTACGCAAGTATTATCAGTAATGTAAAATGTAAAGCAGTTCTATCAATATGAATAAAACGATGATGTTTCACCATCTTCTCTCCTTTTATTGAAAGTTTTTCGGGGAATACTAGTGTACAACACTACGCTGCTCGACAGCAAAAAGAAGACGATAGTTCAGACCCACGACCAACTTCGGTTGGTAAAAGGGCGAGAACAAACTATACTCCTTTGGTTAGGAGGCATACACTAGCGTGATCAACTCCGGTTGGTAAAATAACTAGTGGAGATAGTTCGAGCGTGATCAACTTCGGTTGGTAAAATAGCGAGAACAAACTATAATCCTTTGGTTAGGAGGCGTACACTAGCGTGATCAACTCCGGTTGGTAAAATAACTAGTGGACATGATAGTTCGAGCGTGATCAACTTCGGTTGGTAAAATAGCGAGAACAAACTATACTCCTTTGGATAGGAGGCGTACACTAATGTGATCAACTTCGGTTGGTAAAAGAGTTAGTGGACATGATAGTTCAAACCCATGACCAACTCCGGTTGGTAAAAGGGAAAGAACAACATTCTTAAAAATGCCAATCTCGGTTGGTTTGAAAACAAAATATGCTCTCAAATGCCAACTTATGTTGGTCGGGAGGTAAGATTATTACAGAAAATATAAAAGTTCCTCGAAGAAAAAAATATTCCAAACTGAATCAAGTATGGTTGGTTGGGGATAAAAACCCACTAACTATAGTTGGTCGACGAGGAGAATTTATCGACCTTAGTTGGTCGGACGCATTTTATGAAAAGACAAAAATTTACCAAGTATGGTTAGTCGGGGATAAAAACTCTCCCTAACTATAATTGATCTACAAGCACAATTTAACAACCTTGGTTGGTTGGGAAAATTTTAAACATTTTTATACTCATTACTTTATTATTAAGTGATCGAGCAACATTACTAATACTTGTAACTTTTTTATTACTAAGTTGGTCGATGAACAACACAATATTGTTATCTTTTTAACTTATAAATATGCACAGATGTAGAGTATTTTACAAGACAATAGCAATTAAGATTGCGAACAAAAATGAAAGTCTTTCATTAAAATCAAAAACAAAATACATTGAGAATGAAAATGTATACTAACTATTACATTGAAATCCCTATTCTATTGGTTTCTTTCCTTCAGCTTTTGAAATAGGTTCCTCGCCAGCAGGAGGATCATTTAAGGTCTGAGGAGAATTGATAAAATTCAAGTCCTTCAACATTCTGACATTCATTACTGAAGGTGTGTCCAAAAGATGCTCGGGACGAGATACCTCGATCTGAGAATGAAGATTGTAATCACCGAGGTATTGTGCAATTAAGCTCCGAGGAATGGCACGAGCTGGGATCCATTCCTTGTCCAAATTGAACGGTGACACAGGCAGGTCAAGCACCCCGGGGCCATAATAGTCCCACAAGTAATGTCCTTGTTCAAGTTTCAACACGCATAAGGAATTCAACCAGCCTTGTTTATAGCCCTCATTAGTGGCATTCTGGATACGAGCATCTAAATGGAATAATGCCTCATTGTACCCAGCCATCCAAAATTCCCTGGGCTGCTTATGGAATTGGAAGGTCAGTCTCTCCAACTGCTCGTGAAGGCTTTTTGCAAAAATGCCCTTATTCTCTACAGCAGACTTCGTCGCAGTAAGTTGATCCTCCAAAGTTAGGATTTTCTTAGACATTTCAGACAAAGCTCGATCTTTGGCATTCAGTTGGTACGCTTGGGTTTCCAATGTTGACAGAGTACGAGCTTCTTCAATACTACGAGGAGTTCTTGATCGACCTCGAGCAGCTGGAGTACTTCGTTCCTCGACAACATCCTGTGCAACTCTTCCTCGCCCACGAGAACCTCTTCCTCGTCCCCGAGTAGAAGTAGAAGTACCAGATCTTCGCAGGACATCCAACTCTTGCCTTAGTTTGGCATTCTCAACCTCTAAGAAGGAAAATCCCTCATCGGTCATTGGGATTACCGCTGTTGAAGAAGAGGCTGCAGACTTATATTGTGCTAGTTCTTTTTGCAAATTATTATTTCTTGCTCCAGCAGTTCAGCAATTTGTCTACAAGCTTCAACTTCTCCCTTTAGGGTCCTCTCCCTGAGATCATACCCAGCAAGGAGTTTGTCGTAGCCCTTCTCGGCAGAAAGCTGTTGATATTTCTTTTCATACCCCTCATGTAACAAGGCATTTGACTCCTTGTACTGAGTCTGAAGATCTTCTAGAATATATTGGAGCTCCTCGATCATATCATAGTAGGCCACGTTATTGGCCACAGCTCGATCAAGTAAGCCCTTCAGATATTGATAAGCTTCTACTGCCTGCTATGAAGCACCATGGACAAGGATGTCGGAAACTTCTGATGCACTAAGGTCTGTGTGACCAGCTTTATAATACTCATGGCATTGCTGCATCAACTTTGTGTCATTAGCAGACAAAAGATCCATCCTGGCCAGAAACTAATAGAGAAAGAAAAAGAAGATCAAGACAGAGTGCAGATAAAGAAGAGACAATCATATGGAAGAAAAGAACTCAAATTTTATTAGATCATAAGGCAAAGTTACAAATATCTGAGATACAAAGTACAAGTAAAAGAAAAACAAAAAGAAAATACCGAACAACTTCACACCTTTTCCTTGTCTCCCAAGACTTTCTCGGGAGGCTGGGACGAGGAGCTTGGTTGCTCGGTGGAGATAATGAGTTGGTCGGCGGGAGATGGAACTTGTTCTGGAGGAGCTGGCAAAGATGAAAGCTCCTCGTCAGCAGGCTGGGTAAGGATGATATCACCCACTACCAATGAAGATTCTTCTGAGGCAGCTTCGTCCTCTTCTTCATCCTCGATGGCTGGGGGAGGACCAGGGAGATGATGTTGAAATAGCTCAGAGTCCTCGCTCACCTTCAATTCTTGCAAAGCTGCAACCCAGCCATCTCGAAAGTATTTCAAACTTCCATATTGCACTTGAGTCATCATAGTAGCTACTCCCTTGTTCCACCCTTTGTACCAACCTGTGCTGAAAGACTTCTTTATTGCCTTCTTTCTTTTCGTTTTCTCCGAGGAGAGCTTCTCGGATAGAAGGTCCTCGGAGGCTTTCAGCTTGGCCTCCAACTCCTCCTTCTGACGATTTGCTTCGCGCAGAAGGGTCAGCTCTTCCTCAGCTGATTTCAGCTTATTTTCAAGCTCCCCGAATGTGGTGAGCTTCTCGGAGTATTTCTTATTTTCCCTCTCCAAGTCCTTCACTTTATTTCCCAACTGCATCTTCTCTGCTTCAGATGCAACCAGTTTTTTCTCCCATTCACCTTTATCCTCGTCGTACTTCTGATGGGATTCCTTCAGAGATTGGGCCAAAACCTGGAATGCATCCTCTACTCCAGACGAGGAGTTTGAAGCCTTGAGTGCTTCATCTTTCTTCACAATGGTGTTAAAGAAACTCACCAGCTGAAAAAAGAAGGTAGTGATGAGTTAGTGCCGAGATACATATATTGATAGAAGGAAATAAGAATTCAAGATAAGAAGAAACTTACTGAAGCGATGTGACGAGTAGCTAGGGATGTCAGCATATCCCTAGGCATGTTTTCCTCGATGCCTTGGACTTCAGGAATAATCCAAGTCTTTACCGAGCTCATTGCAGAGCTCGGGGGAATAATGGATGGAACACCAGCTCCACTAGTTTGGAGCTGGGGAATGACTTCAGAAAAACTAACCGAGGAAGACTTCTTCAATCTCCTCGGTGTCTTCTCAACAACCTCAACCAAAGAAGAATTTTTGGTTGGAGAGATAGTGATTACTTCCACTGGCGCATTCTTCTGTACAGGAGCAACTGGGAGCTTCTCGACGACCTTCTGAGGAGCAGCAGAAGGGGCAGCATCAACTTTCTTTGTCCCCTTTGGGACATCGGCTTTGCTTCTCTTTCCATCTCCAGCAGAGGAGTTCTCTTCAAAGAGAGCAGGAACTCTTCTCTTGCCCATCTTCTGACTCAAAGGAATGTGAGAGTCTAGTGAAGAGTCTTCAGAAGCTGGCAATGGTTCGCTAATGCTAGCCACAGGACGAGCAGTATAAGAGGATGTATAGCTCCTGTACTGCAGCAAGTATGAAGCAAACCTAATGTGCTCGTCTGCAACCTTCTGATGCAAACTCCAGATATGTTTTAAATGCTTGATATTAACTTCTGTTTCTTTTGGAGTTTTTCTCTTGCTGTCAACTGCAAATAAAAACATAGTGAAATATCAATCATACATTTTGTCAAACACAATGAAATCATAATTTCAAAAAACAAAATAAGGTGAAAATAACCTATCCCATTGCCATATGAAGGGCATTTGGGACCCTCATATACTTCGTCTCCAACCAGAGGGGCATGTTGCCATTTTTTTACAACTACTCCATGTTCAAAATAATCCCTGTTGGCATCAGGGAGGTTGACTACTAGAGCCCTATTCAAAAATCTAGTTTTTAAATAATAAACATTGTCTAAAACAGCCCATCTATAACAATACATAATCTCAGGAATTCCTATACGAGTTCCATGAGTTTGATTTAACCTATACACCCCATTAACTATTCTCCAGGTGTTGGGGGCTATTTTTGCAAGGACAACGTCGAAATACTGACAGAACTCTAAGCATAAAGGGTTTGGTGGAAAAGAAAATCCACATTCAGCAATAAAGAGGCTAGGGAGCCAATGTCCCTCAGCCAAATCAAAATAACTTGAAGGCTCAGAAAGAACCTCCAAAATTACCCAAGATGGAATAGAGAAATCAGAACGGAATTTCTCAAGAGACTCAATAATGTAAACCATGATGAATAAAAGAAGAAGGAAGAAGAGCTTACAGGGAAAAAGGAGATCTGTTGACAAACAAACGAAGAAAATGATGGACGCACAGGAGAGAGAAAAGCTATAGAAAACTCGAAAGCAGAAATTGAAAAGGTAGAAGACGATGGGATTGCCTCTGAAGTTTAAATACTTTGCCTTGGGAAACGGAGAAAGAAATGATTACAAAAAGGAAACTATTACGCTACCGGCGGCTAAAAGGACAAAAAGGGCACGAAGATCGAAGCGCCTATAAAAATGCAAAAATGTGGATTCTGCGAATTTGGAAGGAAATTCAAATATGAAGAAAAGGCTCCTAAAACCTAGGAAGGTCATTTAATATCGCCATATACTGAGAAAGAATGTCCCATACTCCTCAAAGTTCGAAATATGAAACATTGGGGGCTTCTGTTGATACCAAATTTAGTATGTTGATGTGGACGAATAATAAGAAGACACGTGTCAATCTACGTGGCACAATAGCAACGAGGAAGATTGTTTCCCCGACCAACATACTCACTCCGAGCAACAAGTATACTCCGAGGAACGCCTGTCTTCCGAGGAACACCAACCCTCCGAGGAACGCTTATCTTTCGAGGAACTCCAATGCTCCGAGGAACTATTGGACGATGAGCAACTAAGGCCGTTCGAGCTGCATCTCGACCACATCATTAATTGCCAGATAATCAGCAGTTCAACTATTCATTGAATGCTTATCATCTTGACGCGCACGTTTGAAGAACATTAAATGAATTACCCTTTCATATATGTATCATTTAATGTAACACCCTTTCATGTACAGCCTAAGAGCTATAAATACCTTGTATCACCCTCATTCAAAGGGACACGATTTTCTTGATAGCACTTGTAATCGAGAATTCCTAAACACTCAGCAATAACATAACAGTGGATGTAGGCCATTCATATAAGGCTGAACCACTTTAAAATCTTGTCTTATTTATTTATCTGTGATTAAATAATTAGAGTAATCTAGTTTTTTACATCAACAGTCGTATTTACACTTTTGGAAGTCTTTGTAACCCTTTTAAATTTTGGCACATATAAAATCATAAATTTTACAATGGTTTTGAACACTTGCAACGTTTGTAAGTGTTCAAAACCGTTGTAAAATTTATGAGTGTTATAAACACTCACAAATTAAACAATCTATTAGTTGCAAAATAGTCATTATGGTGTAGTGAGGGTATGCAAAATAATGATCTTTAATATTTGTACTTACACACATGAGATAAAGCAAAAACCTTCGTGACGCATCGAGTTTGAAATGATATAAGAATTAATCAATCAATATAATCAAATCTCCCCCATAATGCAAAAACTCTCCCATAATATGATAATTCTTTCTCCCCCTTTTTATGATGTCCCCAAATAGACAGATAAGAAGAAACAATCAAAACATGGAGTGTCACGATAAAAATGCATAGCAATCAAGGATCAAACTACGCGCATGCAAGCAAAAATAAGATACAAAAATCACACACCATGGATTTATACTCAAACAACCAAGTCATGGAAAATGGAATGTATCTGTGTGAACACATTCGATAGGTAAAATAACTCAATCAATCATATGTGCACGATGAATACGTGTACCCCTAACGAATGAGCATCAAAAGTATCCTTAGGTGTAAAAATTGTTGAATTTAGATGACATCTTCTTATGCAAATCAACAAATCAAAGTCAAAGTGATTTCCACACTAATAATGTCCAAAACTATGTAACGCTTTTTCAAGACTTTCAAGTACGTGCAAACCCATTTTAATTCTCCATCCAAACTCCCTCATATATATTTTCTTTTAGAGGTGTATAAACTAAATTCTTAAACTTTGGAGAATTGGTGCAAAAATCTAATTGGCCTGTAATTGGAATGAATTTCTTTTTATTGCCTTTTCAGGCTCTTTTAAACCTCTTTGGACCTCGGATAATAAAATTCCTCAATTTTATAGGTCCATTATAATGGTGGCTTAATCAAAAAGGATAAATGATAATCTTTCGTAGCTCTTCACCGTTTTCAAATAAAACACATAAACTCACAAACGACTCTTACATACACAACTTTCTTATCAAGTTTTATCGCGCTTGGTTCGTTTTTAAGGACAAGATTGAAATGAAAAAACCCAACCAACATGTGATAAGACAAGCACAATAATCAAACAAATCCATGCATGTGTTTAATAAAGGAAGTCATGAGTCAAACATGTAGCAAGTAGCACTTAATTACATCTTAATGACTCCACATATTATAAGGCACAAAGATGACATGATATATTGTCTCAAAACACTATCAAATAGTCACACGAAAAAAATGGAATGATGTTGTGACTCGATCATCCTAAGTATCCATCCATAAAAAGGTGCAAACAAAATACAAAAATCTTTTTGGATTTTTCAAAAATTTTATCAAAATAAAATATTTTTGTATTTTTCAAAAAAAAAAAATCTAATACAAAATATACATGTCACAATGCTAACAAACATAAATATCATGAAACAAAAAACTAACGTATGACAAACATGCGAACACAATCATCTATATGATATGGCAAGAGAAGAATCATGTGCAAGCAAACATGAATCAACTTGTCTAAAATCTAGTGCCTTTAAAAGTGATTTCATAACCCAAATAGATGTGAAACGTTGTGTGTGGGATTTATGAATCAAGGGAACACTAGACATAAACTTCCTATAACTTTTTCCAAGATCAAAACAAAAATGCCTAAGATGACCTTTCCTACCACAATATGTACATATATAAACCGGTGGAACGACACCTATGGGTTGACCTTGTATGACGTCCTTAGGAATGGTTGAACCTCTAAAATAAATAATGGTTTTGGCTTTAGCACTAGAAGCATGAGAACAAGAAGAGCAATTACCATCACTATCAAACCTACTCAAGTCTGCCAAATCATTTTTTAACCTCAAAATTTTTTACTCAAGCAAAGAATTAGATTCTTCCAATTTAAGGGACGCCTTTTTCAAATTTTCAACAATTCCTAAAATGGTATCTCTCTCCCTCCCTCAATTAAAGCAAACTTTTCCCTTAAAGTCTCTTCACGCACCACAAACTCATTGATTAGAATATTTTTGTCCTCTTTGACACAAACAAAAACCATCGAATTTTTAAGGTCCTCTAGTTCCTTTTCTAAAGATAGGACTCTCTCAACACTCTCCTTTTTGGACAATTTTAAAGCATTAAATTCATGGTCCAAAGAAACAAATTTTTCACGATAAAAATCTCTTTGATTTTGAACCGTTTGCAAAAGATCCATCGCGGATATGAAACGAAAATTTTCTTTTTCCAAAAAATCAATTCTTTTAGCAAACGTCAAATTCAAATGATTTTATCATCAAAACTCTGACTCGTGTTATCAAAAAGGGGCATCCGATTACATAAGTGATCCATCGAAAAAATTGAGATTTTTCACAAAACTGATTTTTCAAAAAATCAATATCACACAAATTTTGCGAAAAATAGGAATACGCAATAAATTAGCGCAACTTGATCTGATACCAAATTGTAAATGAATAAATGCGGTGTGTGATACCGATTTAAATTAATTCGCAAGTTTCTAAGTAAACCTTATTTAGTTAGAGTCTATTTTTAAACAAAATTAATTCAGCTCCTAAACATGCATCTAAATGTCATAAATCATTCAACCCATGCATGAAAAATAAAGACGACCTATTCAGGAAAAAACTCCTTTCGGGTAAAAACTTTTATAACACTTTGAAGAATTCACAAGACTTTTGACTTACATACAACCTGATAATCTCCCACAAGTGTGTAATGCACGGTGCCTTCAGCAAACCTTCAAAGATACGAGAGACAACGAAATGCCCTCCAGGTGTCGGTTCGTCATCTTCGGCTCGTCCACATCTAAAATAACTACGCTCAGTATCCACCGATCAAATATGGAGTTGCCTTCTCCACAAAGCTTAAACAAAAGCAAAGTGTGTTCTTGAACACCAAAAAAATTCACCAAAGCATATGGGATTTTTGTGAATTGAAAACAAAAAGGGATTAAACCCTAAAAGAAGAAGTCAAAAGGATTCTGTAGTTTCGCAGTTTTCTGTCTTTCAAAACGTTGGGAATTCTTAATGAAAACGAAATCATTTAATGAGTATTTATAGAAAAACGCACCGCCTCGGTTGTCGAGCTCGTTCGAGAGAGAAAGGGATGTTGCGCGAACGAGATAAGCATGTCATTTGAACGACATCGCGCGACAATGCAATGTCGTTTAAACGACAGAGCAAAGTCGTTTGAATGACTGTTACGTCAGAAAAATATTATTTTAATGTTCACTCCAACACTTAGAAAAAATACTCATTCTCAAATTTTGACGAAAAAGTCCTCTCCAACACTTAGAGAATATTTTGTAAAAATATCCCAAAAGCTCTAAGTGGAAAGTTAAGGTATTAAAAACATAACCTTACGAAAGTAAACTTTGCGGAGTCTTTTTGATGAAGAACTTGATATTCGGATCTGTCTTTGATGCTTGAATGTTCTTGAATGCTCTTCGACGGTGTAGCGGTATATGACATAATAAATTGTCACGAACATTTATAAAAATATGTCCTTACATACCAAAAGCCTAAAAGAAAATTTGGAGAGAAAAAAGAAGAAAATTCAAATAATTTCAAGAGGAGACCAAAGGAACTCAAGAGAAGATCAATTGGGAGAAGATTGTGGGAGAATTTTGGATTAGGATCAACACCAAGGTATTTCTTCATACAAATTCAGACTCGACAAGTTGAATAAGGTAAGTAATTAGCTTGCTTAGTAAATTATGGATGTATATCAATCCATGTCATAATTAGAGAAAATTATTTTGGGTGGGATTCATATGCAAATGGGTTTTGGAGAAATGATTTCATAGAATATATATGTGAATTATATGAATTGAAATATGAAAATAGGATACCATGTAGAAAGATGAAACCTTGATTTCAAAAGATTGAGAAATTACGAATTATTGTGATAGTGTTGAGAATTTCATAATTTTTGGGAATATAAGGATAAATCCCATATAGTTGATCATGTGCTGATGAATCAAATAGGAAAATGGACTGATTTCATGTTTAGGACGTATGGGGAATGATAATTCTTGAGGAAATTGAATTTGTGGGCGGTTTAGATGGATGATACTTTGCTGAAATTCTCCATGAAAAGAATTGGGTGGTTCTGCAGGGGTGAATCGGTTCGTCCTCAAGCTGAACCGGTTTGGCAACCTTGTTACATCCAAATTTGGTTATTTGAGGAATTTTGTTAATGATTTAATTTTGGGTTAAAATTATGATGTTCCTGAATAAGTTAGGACTTTTGGAAAATGTGTTTAACACTGATAAAATGCCTTAGGATAATCGGGGTATATCCGGGGTGAGATTTGGAGTATTTTGGGAGGAATAATACTAGTTGAATTAAATAATGAATTGTGATGAAAATTTGTTAGTAAAGGAATACAGGCTGGTTGAGATTGAATACATGCCCAGAATATTATTTTAAGGGATAAATTGATTAAAGAAGTGAATATATAATAATTTAGAGTTGGGTTTAGACTCGGGATTTATATGCTAGTGCTACGAATGATAGACACAGTTAGTCGGGATATTTGATATATATACGAGTATAGAGACAGTATGTCTATGTGTGAATATATCTGTGTGTATGATATATATATGCCACTAGTGGATATCCTATCGGTGGAGGTTGATCTCTCTTGGAGAATCCCAACAGGTGTAGTATCGGTCCCCAGGGTCATAGGTTTGTGCGTGTCCACTCTATGTGAGGTTGGTGTCCAAGCGGAGTAATGTGGTATGGTTATGACCCACTAACTTAAGATTATGGCCGCCTCCAATTACGTGTACGATTTGGGTTTGGTGGTGAGATTCCGACCCGGTGGCCCAGGATGATGTGTGTATGCCCTGTAGCCTGATAGCATACTAGAGATTCGCATCCAATGAGTTATAACTTTGAGGGATTGCGGTTATACATATGTAGTGAGTGATATATATGTATGTATACTGGATGTGATATGAAAATCTGTGTATAAATGTGAAGAAAATTATATACGGGCATAAGACACTAAGGTGTGAATATTGAATTAATAACTAGTGAAAGTTATGAATTGGTTTAATTATAACTGAGAATTATAATTGTTAAGCGGATGTGAAAGCTAGTTATATAAAATACGCATGACACAAGTCCGCATATGAGACTAAGATTGACAATGAAACTAGTTAGGTTGGGTAGCATAACTAGGATGTTAAAATGCTTTCGTTAGGTGTGCACTATAGTTGTAGGGTGAGGATTATATCTTGGGAGTACGCCACCAGTTTAAATATGGAAGAATACACTCATATTTATTAATGCATTTTAATTGATTAAAAAATATTTTCAAAAGGTTTTGGGCTCTGACCCGTGTCAAAATATTTTCAATTTTTTTTAGGTGTCCAGCCAGAAGAACGCCCCAAACATGATTATTATTTACAGGTCATCGGAGCTGCAACAGCTGTGGAGAGCTTACAGGGATCGCTATAGACGTTTTCTATCCTAGAGATTCTAGATAGGATTCAGTCAGTTACTATCCGGGCATATCGCTCAAGGACATATTTTATTTTATTCAGTTTCTTTGGATTATTGTACGAGATTGTATACCGATGGTTTATTCGTTTTGTTGGTGTTTATCATATTCCAGTATGCTAATTTAGTTATGTGATTGTGGTTTTAATTATTTCTCTCAATGAGTTATGGTGAATGGTTTTATTTACAAAATTTTAAGAAACTTAAAATTGGCACACGACTTGATTAAATAATATATGGTTAGTAATTTTTTGGATTTTCGAAAGTGATGCTTAGGATGGGCCAAATGAGAATCCTGATTATTTTAGTGGAGGGATGGCCACACTTTATTGTAATTAGTGGGGTCTCACAAGGACATGCTTAGCATAGATGTCATAACAGAAACTCATCACCGAAGCGTTGGCCCCTTCTTTCGATAGATCAAATCGAAAAATAGAACTTTCTCCCTTGAACACAATCAGGTAGCGCACATTGAAGTAGGGAAGCAACTGGACGCACAGTTCATTCGGGAAGTCAATTACGCTGAATGGCTCTCAAATATGCTCATGTTAATGAGACTGAACAAAAAACAAAGGTTATTTGTGGACTATCCAAGTCTGAACGAGGCCCGCATGAAGGGCTACTATCCACTCTTGAGAATCGTGGCATTAGTGGATGCAATGGTGGGCCATAAAATTATCCCATTCATGGACGTCTATTCTGGTTACAACCAATTATGGATGCACCCAGGAGTGAAGAAAAAATCTCGTTCGTCACTAATCGGGGGACCTATTGATACCGTAATCTTTTCAAAAATTTATCTTCTAAGTGGTTATCATAAGATTTCCATAAGATCGGGAGGTGATTGGAAAATCTCTTTCAAGACACAATATGGATTGTTTGAATGAATGTTGATGCCATTTGAGGTTTATGCTCCTATCATATTTATGCGTCTTATGAATCACATATTCAAGCCTTATATTGGTAAGTTTGTTACTTTGATGATATTCTTATGTTTAGAATAGACCAAAATCAACATCTTGATTATCTTCGAATGGTTTTTGATGTGGTGGAAGGGCAGAAGGTATATGTTAATTTGAAGAAGTGTGACTTCTTGACAAATAGCTTTGTATTCTTAGGATATGTTGTCTCAAATTATGGTGTGAAGATGGATCCAAACAAAGTGGAGGTAATTAATAGTTGGCAAATTCCTAGTTCGATTCATGATGTTCGATTGTTTCATGGCCTTGTTTCTTTTTATAGAATATTTTTAAATAACTTTAAACAATTATTGCTTCAATTACAGAATGCTTAAAGGAGGGTACCTTTAATTGGGTAAATGAAGCACACAAGAGTTTTGAGCTTATAAAAGAGAAAATGATGGCAACTCCAATTCTCTTTCTTCCATAATTTAACAAAGTGTTTGAAGTTGATTACGATCCTTTGAATGTGGGTAGTGGTACTATTGTTAGCGAAGAAGGGAAGCCTATTGCATACTGATTAGACATAAATTCTTCCTAATTTATCCCTTGATTTAGTTACTTTTAGCACCTCGAACAACGTAATTGAGTTGGATTTATCTCATAACTGTGCTACTGACTGATCCTAATGAGTACACTGAGTTTCTGGTATTTTGTAGTGATTTTGCAGGTATTTGATGTCAAGAAATGAAAGAAGGAAATCAGTTGAATCACGAAAGAAATAAAGAAAAGTCTCAAGGGCAAAAGCGTAATTTCTACACGGAATTAGGATGAGGTACCTAAAGAGAAGTTGAAGACATCTCATTCACGAGCACAAAGGAAGAAACGACACCCCAATCGAAATCCCGAAACAAAAGTTATGAGCAGTCAAAGATGAGCCATAAAGTCAAACAGCCGGACCGGTCCTCCTTGCCAAACTCGAGAAGACTCCGGATCGCATGCAAACCGAAGGACGCCAAAATAAAACGAATCGGTCCGCCCACAATAAAAAGAACCGATCCGCCTGAGACCCGGACCGTTTCGGTCTTCGAGATCTGAAAATGTTTTCTCTTCCTAAAAAGACTCCTAGTGCAGTTGACTTTCGATATTGTTGTAGGGTATTAAAGTCTCGATTTATTATTGTTATAGACATGAAGAATTAGTTGGTTTTCCTGCTTCTTTTCCAAAAACCCTAGTTTAGCTAAGAATTGGAGATTTATTTCAAAGATTGAAGATTTATTCAACGATTTTTGTGAGTATCAGTTTCATTCATTGTTGCATTTATTGTTTGAGTAATTTTAGTGAGTAATTTTTATTTCTAATTCGTTTCGACATCTAATTATCATTTTTCTTAGATTAACCATGAATTCCTGCACATCAATTAATGTTTTCATTGAATTCAACATGTTAGGCTAGATTTACCAAGGTCGGCGTACATGAACCCAACTTGAGGTGTTAGTGTATGTGTGTAAAATTAATCCGATGAATTTATTGATTGGCTATGATCGTATCGCATAATGACACAACAATTGTAGATCTTTATATCACGTTTGCCTCTGGGTACTCGTGATGATTTAGAGTGCAATTTGAGTGTCACTATCGTGATACTGATTTACTCATCCTCAGATTAGGTATGACGCGGGCTTGAACCTCGTATACATAATGCTTGGGAGTACTAAATTTCGGGTCAGATCAATCAAATAAATTTATGATTAATATTACCACTGCACTACACTAGGGTTGGGGGATTGTATTCCCGTCCTAGTTTTTCCCATCACTTTGTCAAAAGTTTCAAAATCAATTTTCATTCATATTTTAGGTAAATTAGTGTAGTTGCATTTTTCATAATTTCATTTTTGCATTTAGTTGTAATCATTCCAAAAATAAAATCATTTTCCTTTTATTCTTAGAGTCAAGGTTAGGATTCCTCCGTCTTTTCCGTCGTCACAACTTCGTTGTCCTTTTTCCCTGAGGATCGATACCCAACTTGTCGGATTATTACTTGAGCGACATGCTTACACTTGAGCCTAGAGTGAACGCATTTCTGAGACACATTTTCAGTCGCGTCAAGTTTTTGGCGCCGTTGCCGGGGATTTAGGTAGACTTAGGATTAGATTGAGTCAATCCAAAGATTTGACCAAAAATTTCAAAAATCCAAAAAAATAAGAAAATTCAAAAAAAAAAAAATGATTCACCATCATCTCTCCTAAGATTTAATGCAAAATTCTGAAACCACTCCCACACCCCATAATACTCCAATCAACATTCACGAAAATCCAATTGTTGAGTATAATCCTGATAGTCCCCACACTCCAAACGCCTCACAGTTCTGGATCCCACTTCCCACACCGTCGCACTCAATCTTCGATAACACTCCCTTCCCTTTCTTAGGACACACTTCGAGCACGCCCAGTGAGAACACCGAGTCAACAAGTGAAGGAGCGATGTCACAACACGGCAGTGCACCCGCCGATGAGGAAGAGCCCCCATACCGTCCGATTAGAGAATTCTTATATCCCGAGCGTACTATCACTCCGGGATGCATTATACTCCCGTATAATGCCGGGAAATTCCGTTTCAAAAATGGGATGATCCAGATGCTACCCCATTACCACGATATGGATTCTGAAAAGCCATACCTCCATATTAGGGAATTTGAGGACGTGTGTGATACTCTAAATGATCAAACCTGCACACAAGAGGTAATCCGCCTAAAACTCTTCCCTTTCTCGCTCAAAGATAAAGCTAAGGCCTGGATATGGTCTTTACCTCCAAGCTCGATTCCATCTTGGAATGAGCTACAGTCGAAATTTCTCAAAAAATTCTTCCCACCACATCGAACAATCTCCATAAAGGCTCAAATTGAAGCATTCAGACAAGCTGAAAATGAGTCATTTGATCGATGTTATGAACGTTTCAACGAGTTAGTTGCTTTATGCCCCATCATGGATTTGATTCAGCGCAATTCATATCTTTTATCTATAATGGGTTGAATCTTAACTCTAAACAACTTGTTGAAAAAATGGGAAGTGGTCCGTTTATCGATTTAGATGCCCAGGATGCTGAGCTTCACTTGAGGTATGTCGCCGAGACTACCCAATCCTGGGACACTTCTGAACCCAACACTCAAAATCGAAATAGACAAGCGACCACTACTCCGTTGGCATCCGGCCTATTCCATGTAGATAAGAATTCTATGATGGATAGCCGATTAGAGACTCTTGAGATAGGATTTCGAGATCTGTGCGAGATATATGGAAAAGGACTAGCTAGACCCATTTCAAACCCAGTCGTAAAGGTGTGTGCTATTTGCAAGGTGGGACATTCAACTGAGGAATGCCCGACGATACCCGCCTACAAAGCAATGCTGCAAGAACAAATTAGTGGTATCAGAGGTTTTAAGGGCAATTTCGGCGCCCCGCATGGGAATTCATATAACCCTTCTTGGAAAAATCATCCCGGTTTTAGCTATGGGCAACAACATGCTGCAATGAACCCTCCTTCGCATGCTGCCCCTCCTCCACCATAACACTTTCAACAAGCTCCACACATGCAAGGACATGTGCAAGCACCGCCACCTCAAGGAAATTATATTCCACCACAACGGAGAACTCTCGGGGATACCATGAATCAATTCATTGTAAACCAGACCGCAACCAATGCCAAATATGATCGTCTGATCGGCGAAATAAATGCGAATCTGTCTAAAATACAATCCTCATTGAGTGTTCAAGAGAAGGACAAATTTCCTGCCCAAGGCCAACGACCTCCCCAAGGTCAAACTAGCGTTAGCTCCACCTCCACTGAACATCAGGAGCAATGTCAAGCTGTAACCACTCTTCGTAGTGGGAGAGCGGTTGATTTATCATCTCCTCCACCCGACACAACGAATGCCAAGGATATTTCGCCCGGCACGAAAGAGGTCGAAGATGTCCCCTTGAATGAGAGTGACCAAGAATCTACTAGTGGGCCAGAAGTAGTAGTGAAACCACCTTTCGCAGCACCGTTTCCTCAAAGGTTGATTCCCTCCCACAGAGGAAACCCACGTGATGACTTGTTATAAGTGCTAAAGCAAGTCAAGCTTAATTTACCTTTCCTTGATGCCATTAAACAAATTCCAGCGTATGGCAAAGTTATCAAAGACCTGCTTATGGTTAAAAGAAAGATGAAAGTGAATAAGAACGTCTTTCTAGCACAAAATGTGAGATTCATCCTACTAAATGAACTCCCGCCTAAGTTCAAAGATCCCGGTGCACCCACCATTTCCTACATCATTGGAGAAAACAAAATTGAAAAAGCCTTAATTGACTTGGGAGCAAGCGTAAATATACTCCCTTACTCCATTAATAGGCAACTTGACTTGGGCGACCTCAAGCCCACGAAGGTCACTCTCCAATTGGCAGATCGAACAGTGAAGATCCCATGAGGTATAGTCGAGGACGTGATCGTTCAAGTTGACACTTTCTACTTTTCGATGGATTTTGTCATTTGGGACATGGAGCCCTCCTTCCACTCGAGTAATCATGTTCCCATCATCCTTGGGCGCCCTTTCCTAGCTAAGGCTAACGCAATCATCAATACTAGGAATGGGAGAATGCAACTCACATTTGGAAACAT
This sequence comes from Sambucus nigra, assembly GCA_949130495.1. Classification (NCBI taxonomy): domain Eukaryota; kingdom Viridiplantae; phylum Streptophyta; class Magnoliopsida; order Dipsacales; family Adoxaceae; genus Sambucus; species Sambucus nigra. The sequence goes on along the minus strand of OX422207.1, from coordinate 297,606,052 downwards.
GACCTTGGATACCAACATCTTCCACATAGCCCAAAATGCAGGGGAGGAAGATGATCTTCACGCGGTGAGCCTCATAGATGAGATAGTAGAGGAGTACTTTGAGGAGAATTACTGTGGCGATGCTTTAGAATCCTGTTTAGCAGTGAGACACGAGAGTGAGGGGACGCACACCGCCTTCGAGAGGGAGGTTGAAGAATTGAGCGAGCTACTCGATGAGAGTAAGTCGGACGAGGATGTGAGAGAGGTTAATTGGGTTTCGAGATTCGAGGAATTACCTCCGAGGGATACAAACATGGTTCCCTCCAGTGAAAAATTTCCAACCCTCGAGTTAAAGAAACTTCCCTCCCATACTAAATATGCATATCTAGGAGAGGATGAGACATTTCCTGTTGTTATCTCCTTTAGCCTAAATGAAGGGCAGGAGGGTAAATTATTGAAAATTCTGAGGAAGCACCAAAGTGCTTTTGGTTGGTGCATAGCTGATTTGAAGGGGATAAGTCCTTTAATTTGCACTCATAAGATCCATCTCAAAGAGGATGTCAAACCTTCTAGAGAAATACAAAGAAGACTGAATCCCAACATGAAAGAAGTTGTGAGAACCGAAATAATCAAATTGTTGGATGCCGGGATCATCTACCCAATCTCGAATAGCAAGTGGGTAAGCCCTATTCAAGTCGTCCCGAAGAAGTCGGGTATGACTGTGATTGAGAATGCCAAGGGAGAGTTAGTTCCCCAACGTACCACCACCGGGTGGAGCGTTTGCATTGATTACCGGAAACTCAATGCGGGAACCAGGAAAGACCATTTCCCCTTGCCATTTATTGATCAAATGCTTGAAAGAGTAGCGGGCCACCCTTACTATTACTTCCTTGATGGTTATTCCGGGTATAACCAAATTGAGGTAGATGTACTTGACCAGGAAAAGACAACCTTCACTTGCCCTTTTGGCACGTTTGCCTACAAACGTATGCCATTTGGCTTGTGTAATGCACTCGCGACCTTTCAGAGGTGCATGTTGAGCTTATTTAGCGACATGATCGAGAGAGGACTCAAAGTGTTCATGGACGATTTCCGCATTTTTGGCACCTCGTTCGATCATTGTTTAGAAAAACTGGAAGAAGTACATACCCGATGCGTGGAAAAGAACTTAGTGCTGAATTGGGAGAAGTGCCATTTCATGGTCACCGAGGGAATAGTTCTTGGCCACATTGTATCATCCAACGGAATAGAAGTTGATAGGGCAAAGATAGATGTCATAGCTGACCTTCCCCCACCGAAATCGCTGAAGGACGTGCGCTCATTTTTGGGTCACGCGGGGTTTTATCGAAGGTTTATTAAGGGCTTTAGCGCCATCGCTAGGCCCTTAAGCAACTTACTCATGAAAGATTCCCCATTTGAGTGGACTGAAGCATGCCAAAGTTCTTTTGATAAATTGAAGAACATGCTTGTGTCCGCCCCCATCATGAAGTTACGGATTGGTCCTTACCATTCAAACTTATGTGTGATGCCAGTGATTACGCGATCGGGGCTGTTTTAGGACAACGTCAAGATAAACAAGATCATGTCATCTACTACGCCAGTCGGACTCTTACCGGACCTCAACTCAACTACTCTACCAAGGAGAAGGAGTTGCTAGCGGTAGTCTTTGCCCTCGATAAGTTCCGGTCCTATCTCATTGGTTCTCCTATTACTGTTTTCACCGACCACGCGGCTTTGAAATATCTACTTGCGAAGAAAGATGCCAAGCCGCACCTCATAAGGTGGATCCTACTCCTACAAGAGTTCAATCTCTCCATCAAAGATAAGAAAGGAGTAGAAAACGTCGTTGCCGACCATTTATCTCGGCTTTCGTCTGACGTACCTAGTGATCCCGTACCCATAGACGAACATTTTTCGAATGAGCATATTTTTGCTAACTCTTCATATCCCTGGTTTGCGGACATAGTGAACTATATTGTCACGGGAGCCGTCCCTCTCGACTGGACACCGCAAGATAAGAAGAGGTTTCTTACTTGGTCGCGCATGTTCTTTTACGATGATCCATTCCTTTTTAAATATTGTGCAGACCAAATCATCCGACGATGTGTACCGGATGACGAAATCCCAAAAGTCATCCAGTTTTGTCATTCGAAAGCTTGTGGAGGTCATTTTTCGACGAGAAAGACGGCCGCTAAAATTCTGCAATGCGGCCTCTATTGGCCCACCATCTTCCGGGATGTGAATGATGCTTGAAAATCATGCAATAGGTGTCAACGAATGGGAGCCATCACTCAACGAGAAATGATGCCTCTTACCCCTATACTCATCATTGAGATATTCGACTGTTGGGGTATTGACTTCATAGGTCCTTTCCCTCCATCCTTTGGTTTCTTATACATCCTCGTCGCGGTAGACTACATTTCTAAATGGGTGGAAGCTATAGCTACCAAGACTAATGACAACAAAGTGGTGATAAAGTTACTGCAGGAACACATACTTTCCCGCTTCGGTGCATCGAAAGCAATAATCAACGATAATGGTACGCACTTTTGCAATAGGCCATTCGAGACGCTTATGAGAAAGTATGGTGTCGTTCACAAGGTTGGAACGACATATCACCCACAAACTAATGGACAGGACAAGCTAGCAAATCGGGAAATCAAGAACATTCTTGAAAAGACCGTCAATCCTACCCGGAAAGATCGGTCCCTTAGATTGAACGATTCGCTATGGGCCTACCGTACCGCATACAAGAATCAACTCGGCATGTCCCCTTTCCGCTTTGTGTATGTCAAACCTTGCCATCTTTCTGTTGAGCTCGAACACAAGGCATATTGGGCGATTAAGCAATTGAATTATGCCATGGACAAGGCCGGTGAAGCCCGAAAGCTTCAATTGAATGAGTTAGAAGAACTACGCAATGATGCGTATGAGAACGCAAAAATTTCGAAAGAGAGGATGAAACTCGCTCATGATAGCATCATTCGACGAAAGAGTTTCTCCCCGGACAAAAAGTTCTCCTCTACAACTCTCGGCTTCACCTCTTCCCGGGCAAGTTACGGTCACGTTGGTCTGGCCCATTCGTCGTGAAGAATGTTTTCCCCCACGAAGCTGTTGAACTAGACGATTTAAAAGGGGGAAATACATTCAAAGTGAATGGACAACGCCTAAAGCCATATCTAGAGGCGTGTGCATAAGAACTCGACACCGTCTGGTTGTCGAACCCCATTTACGGGCTTGAGTGAGCTGTTGAAGTGAGGTCATCGCACCCCCGATGCGTATGGGGTGAGAGTCGTGTGTGTGAGAGTCATGTGTGTTTTGAGAGTCGTTGGGACTAGGTTTTGTTCGGGAGAAGCATTCGTGTGTTTTGGGGAATTCTGAGTCAAAGGGTGTTGACCAGTGAAATCGAGAGGGTCCTAGTTCAATTGGATAGAGAGGATATCGGGAACGTGAAATTTTTTGAAGAAGAGAGCTCGAAATCGAAGTAAAAGAAGTCCAGCCCAAAAACCCTGGGCGGACTGGTCCGCCCCTACCCCGGACCGGTTCCTTTTATTTTTAAAGGAACCGGTCCGCCTGTCGAGGGTTTGAAAAGTCCAAAGGCCGGACCGGTCCGCCCCTACCCCGGATCGGTCCGCCTTCTGCAGACCTGCCTCTTCCTCTTCCCAAGATTCACCCCCCTTTCCCCCCAATCCCATTCATTCCCTCCAATCCATTTTTCCTCTTCCCAACCCCAACCTTTCCCTCCCAAATTCATCCCCTTTTCCCTCCCAACCCCTTCCCTCCAAAACCAACCTTTCTCCTCCCCTTTCCACTATAAATACACCTCCAATCCTCCCTTTCTCCTCACACCTTCAACCCAAATACTCTCTTCTTCCTCTCTATTTTTCCTGCACTACTTCCCTCCTATTTCCATGGCCCCCCGTGCTGCCCCCACCAAATACGACTCCACCGTGATCCACCCCTCCGGTCACGGCTAATACCGCTCCCACCAAGAGGAGCGATGGTGCGCTCAATACTTCGGTATGGGCCGCAAACTCCATATGGAGCGCGCGGTCCAATGGGAAGCTCTGCCCAACTCCGTCACCGCCCTTTTCATGGCTCGGTGATGGTGCCGTTTCCTCAACCAACCTCATGACGCGGTGTGGGCAATCGAAGTCCGCTCATTCTATGGTACACTCGTCCGGACGGGCCAATTCGAGGCCGAAGCTTTCGTCGATGGGACTCCCATACCCTTTTCCTTAGCCCGTCTCACGGCCAAGTTGGCCGAGTTTGATGTCCCGGATGTCCAAGAATTCACTTATCCCCAAAATGTCCCCTCGCTCGATAAGGACATTATCATGGCCCGCATAGCACCGAACGTGGCTTGGGCGGGGTAAACCGTCGCCATTGGAAACTCAACGAGAAGGCGCGCCTTACATTTCAGATTGTGTGCGCCAACCTATTGCAAACGTCCAATGCCTCTACCATGCGGCCCCGGCAAGCTACTTTGACATATCATCTCTTCGACCCCCAAACTTCCATCTATTTGGGCCGCACCTTATACGCGGATATCATCAATGCGTCCTTGGATGAGAAGGGCGTCACCCCACTTCCTTATGCCCGCTTAATCACATCTATCCTTAAGGATGCTGGCATAGAGGCACCGAGCAACCTTATGCGCCTCCCCGGTCCTTTCGAACAAGGGACCCGCACCAAAAGCGCCAAACAGCTAGCCGTCCTCCGGGATCGGCGGGGTGATGATGTCGACGAGGAAGCTACCTCGAGCGACAACGAGGAAGACATAGGGGAAGCTGGTGAAGACGTTGAGATGGGGGATCTCGGTCAGGACGAAGAGTCGGCGGACGACCCAGATTTCGAGTGGGAGGGCACGGACCTATCCGCACGTATGTCGGCGCTTGAGACCAACTTCAATACCTTCCAGACCAACTACGAGCGCAACATGAACATTGTTCTCCGCTTCCAAGCGGACATCTATCGGCGCATAGGGGATCCTAATGAACCACTAAATTCCTACTACCAGAACCCCTATGACCCCAACGCGCCCGGTTCCTCCCATACCCCACCGCAGTGAAGCTTTATCTGGTGTTGGCAGCATTTTCTTTTTTTCCCTATTCACAGTTGTATGTTTTTCCCCTTCACATGTAACACAATATTGTTGTAATAACAACTGCATTTTCTCTATTTGTTTGTTTTATTTTTCCGCACTTTTTATTCGCTTTGAGTTAGATTTTAGTCCTTTTTGCTTGAGGACAATGCAAAAGTCTAAGTTAGAGGGGTCACAAGTGCGTATTTCTAAAACTTCACAAATTTTCCTAAATGCCACCCCCCCCCCAAAAAAAAAACCAAAAATATTTTTGTTCAAAATAAATAAAAATTGGAATTCAAAATTTTCAAAAATATCATTACAAGTCGAATTGAAGTCTCAAGTGGTGAAATTCAACGTACACAAAGCCAAAATTGACCAAAGATGGAAATTGAGCGAAAATTGACGACTTAACGAATAAGTGGGGAGATTAACAAACCCGGTGAGATTCGAGCCGATCACTTTTTGCGAGTTTTTAAATCAATCCGAGTTAATTGTTAACTCAAAGTTCTTTTCAGCAACTAAAAAGTTGTCAAGGATCTCAATCCTTTCATTTTGATCGGTTTTGAAAAATGAGTGTAATATTGCTTTGAAAAAACGTGCCAAATTGATCTCTAAACTTAAATTCATCTCGAAGCGCATACGGTAACGCAATTGACATTTTGGGCAATGAAGTAGGCCCTCGTTTGTCACCCAAAAATATTGGCCAGAAAAAGTAGCGAAAAATTACCCCTTTTGTAACCCAATTTGAGCCAAACAAATGGTCCCTTTCGTTTGATAACCCGAAAAACCCAAACAGCAGGAATTGTGAAAAATGAGAAAATTCAGAAATTAAGTCCGGAAAGTGCATAAAAAGGGGCAAAAAATAAATAATTATGCTCAACAAAAATATATATAAAAAAAAAATGAGGAATAGCCCGAAAAAAACACAAATGGACATCATTAATGACTTTTCCATTTTCAACCTTCCTGACAATTGTCATTGTACCCCATATACCTTAAAACTCGAAAAAGTCCTAACCAAGTCTAAATTGCGAAATTCGTTACCGCGTAGAGAGCTAATACACCAAAAGATAATAAAGGAGATTAAGTGCGCAAAATAAAAGCAATGTTCCCATTTTTAAAACCGTAATCCTTTGATGAGGTCCTTTCACCACAAAATTTCCGTCTTTCTAATCGTATGCGTGATTTTGCTTCCATTACATTTACTCTTTATATCACGCATACCAAGAGAATAGCCATAATCCAAGAGATTCACTTGTGAGAGCATTCCATGAGAAATTGAAATCAAAATGAATTTTCGGATAAGTAACGTAATGATCAATCAGTGGAAATTAGCGGTTATATTTCTGGCTACGCACACACACCACGGTTTGAGATTTGTAAATATGACTTGATGATGACTATTTTCTGGAAAAGTTTGAATTGCACAATTTTTGCATATTTTGAATCCTCTTTGAGTCGAATTTTGTGGGTATATTCTCTGCAAACCCTCACGAGACAACACTCGTCCTACTAGGGTAACCTAGGGGTTTAACGGCTTGTTGCATATGCTAAATGCAATCGCTTGCCCGCGAAAAAGGTATTTTATACCAATAAAATGATTTTTTAAAAGAGTTGTGCCACGCTAGGATTCTTTTACATTGCTCGGGACGCGCAAAGTTCTAAGTTAGGGGGGTTTGATTAGGCATAAATTCTTCCTAATTTATCCCTTGATTTAGTTACTTTTAGCACCTCGAACAATGTAATTGAGTTGGATTTATCTCATAACTGTGCTACTGACTGATCCTAATGAGTACACCGAGTTTCTGGTATTTTGTAGTGATTTTGCAGGTATTTGATGTCAAGAAACGAAAGAAGGAAATCGGTAGAATCACGAAAGAAAGAAGGAAAAGTCTCAAGGGCAAAAGCATAATTTCTACACAGAATTCGGATGAGGTACCTAAAGATAAGTTGAAGACATCTCATTCATGAGCACAAAGGAAGAAACGGAACCCCAATCGGAATCCCGAAACAAAAGTTATGAGCAGTCAACGATGAGCTAGAAAGTCAAACGGCCGGACCGGTCCGCCCCTACCTCGGACCGGTCCGCCTTGCCAAACTCGAGAAGACCCCGGATCGCATGCAAACCGAAGGAGGCCAAACTAAAATGAACCGGTCCGCCCCAAAATAAAAAGAACCGATCCGCCTTGGGGGCAGACCGGTCCGCCTGAGACCCGGACTGGTCCGGTCTTCGAGATCTGAAAATGTTTTCTCTTCCTAAAAAGACTCCTAGTGCAGTTGACTTCCGATATTGTTGTACGGTATTAAAGACTCGATTAATTATTGTTATAGACACGAAGAATTAGTAGGTTTTCCTGCTTCTTTTCCAAAAACCCTAGTTTAGCTAAGAATTGGAGATTTATTTCAAAGATTGAAGATTTATTCAGCGATTTTTGTGAGTATCAGTTTCATTCATTGTTGCATTTATTGTTTGAGTAATTTTAGTGAGTAATTTTTATTTCTAATTCGTTTCGACATCTAATTATCATTTTTCTTAGATAAACCATGAATTCCTGTACAACAATTAATGTTTTCATTGAATTCAACATGTTAGGCTAGATTTACCAAGGTCGGGGTACATGAACCCAACTTGAGGTGTTAGTGTATGTGTGTAAAATTAATCCGATGAATTTATTGATTGGCTATGATCGTATCGCATAATGACACAACAATTGTAAATCTTTATATCACGTTTGCCTCTGGGTACTCGTGATGATTTAGAGTGCAATTTGAGTGTCACTATCGCGATACTGATTTACTCATCCTCAGATTAGGTATGACGCGGGCTTGAACCTCGTATACATAATTCTTGGGAGTACTAAATTTCGGGTCAGATCAATTAGATAAATTTATGATTAATATTACCACTGCACTACACTAGGGTTGGGGGATTGTATTCCCGTCCTAGTTTTTCCCATCACTTTGTCAAAAGTTTCAAAATCAATTTTCATTCATATTTTAGGTAAATTAGTGTAGTTGCATTTTTCATAATTTCATTTTTGCATTTAGTTGTAATCATTCCCAAAATCAAATCATTTTCCTTTTATTCTTAGAGTCAAGGTTAGGATTCCTCCGTCTTTTCCGTCGTCACAACTTCGTTGTCCTTTTTCCCTGAGGATCGATACCCGACTTGTCGGATTATTACTTGAGCGACAGGCTTACACTTGAGCCTAGAGTGAACTCATTTCTGAGACACATTTTCAGTCGCGTCACATACTTTAGAGAGAAATTAAGCAATTATTGCAAAAATTATTCAACTAATGTCAAAGAGTTTTATGCTATTGTTCGAACCTTGGATCGTTGGAGACACTACCTTATGCTTAAAGAGTTTATTATCTTTTCGGATCATGAGGCACTGAAATACAATAATAATCAACACAAACTCAATTCGATATGTACCAAATGGGTTGAATTTTTACAGGCCTTTACTTTTCATATCAAGCACAAATCTGGTGTGCAAAATCAAGCGGCAGATGCATTATGTCGAAGGCATTCATTGCTTCTTTCTATGGAAGTGAAGGTTTTGGGGTTCGAAGTGTTAATGATCTGTACAAATATGATCCTTTCTTTGGTAAGAATTGGGAAAAGTGTTCCAAGGAGCCTTATTAATAATTTTTGTTACATAGTGGTTATATTTTTAAAAATAATCAACTGTGTATTCCTAAGTGCTCATTGATGGAAGCTATTCTAATTAAAGACCATGGTGGTGGACTTGGAGGACACTTTAGGAGAGACAAAATACTTGCTTTTGTTAAGGAGAATTTTTATAGGCTAAAGATGGAATGTGATGTTGCTAGGCATCTAGAGAGGTGTCAAATTTGTCACATTGCAAAAAATCATTCCCAAAATATGGGTTTGTATACACCTTTTCCCATTCCATTAGCTCCTTGGGAAGATGTGAGTTTAGATTTTGTTGATCGGTTACTTCGAACTCAAAGAAATACATATTCAATTATGGTGGTTATTGATCGTTTTTCTAAAATGGCTCATTTGTGCCATGTAACAGGACCTTGGATGCATCTCATGTTCCTGATCTTTATTTTCATGAAATTATCAAGATATATGGTATTTAAAAGACCATTACTTATCGAGATTCGAAGTTGGCGGGTCACGTTTGGCACACTTTGTGGAGAAATCTTGAAATTCTTCTTCAATTTAGTTGATCTCATCATTCACAAACTAATGAAAAAAAGAAGCTGTGAATCGAAGCTTGGGAAATTCATTAAGGAGTTTGGTGGGAAGCAAGATTCAAAAGTGGAATCTTATCCCATCATAAGCTGAATTTGCTTACAACAGATCTTCGAGCCAAACTATGGGTGCTAATCGATTCGAAGTTTTGTATGGAATAAATCGAGTCACTCCATTGGATTTGGCTCCATTTCCAACACCTCACAAATTCAGTGGCGATGAAGAAGAGTAAGCTAAGTATATTAAAAATTTGCATGAGCAGGTGCGTGGGAGAATAATCAATCAGAATGAGAAGTATTAAAATACAGCCAATAAGCATCGTAAGCCCGTTGCATTAAAAGAGGCTGATTTGGTATGTATTCATCTGCAAAAAGAGAGGTTTTCTCGTGAAAAAACATGTATTGAGCTCATGGATGATAATCCATTTGAATTCCTTGAGACGTATGGGGATAATGCTTATAAGATCGAACTTCTAGGTAACTGGAGTTTCAGTAACTTTCAATGTGTCGGATCTTTCACCATACCATAATGATGAAGTCGAGTTCGATTCGAGGTCATATCTTTTTTCAAATAGGGGATAATAATGTAGGAGATACTTTTATTATTCCTACAAGTCCCTAGAAATATCATGGTTTATTAATTGGGCTTAAAAGAACTATATAGTTTATTTTCAGATTTGCTGTCAGCGCCTACACCGTTTAGTAAAATAATCATAACTCACTTCTCAGAAGTCCAAATGACGTTATTCAAAGCTCATTGTAAAGAATACTTCCAGACCTTTCATTTAGTATATGGTTCATCCTCTAATTCAATGTACACAGATAACAACATGCATTTGAAGTGATGTCGAAATTCATGGTAAATTACTTTTGAGTTCCAAAAGTCTAGTCTTTTAGTTTTCCTCCTTTTAGTTATTCATTGTTATCTTTAATATCTATTAATTAACCATTGCTAAAGGGTTGTTCAAGCACCTATATAAGGTCTGGAGATGTATAAAGCAAAGGAAACTTGATTTTAGATTATAAAATAAACTTTTGTCTAAGAAGTAGATTCTTCTTATTTTGCTCTTAACCTTTTGCTGGGTTCCGATTGGTGACGAGTGTTGCTATCTCTCTTTAGTGGATTCCATAAAGTTTGAGTGTGTTACTTAAGTTTACACTTGTGTTATCTCTTTCTCATTCCTTATTAGGTGTCATGAGAAACTCCATTTCGAACTTTGGCATTTTAGCCCCCTCGGGTACCGTAATTGCTATAAATATGCTCATTGATCACACAACATCCGTTTTATATGCTAACATTAATTTGAGGTATTATTGAGCTTTTATAGGTGTTATGGTGCTTATTTTGAAGTTTGATCGCGTTCCGATAAAGTTTCGCCGCGATTCGCTTATTTAGGGGTATTTTGATAATTTCAAACTATGGAATTTTTGTCCAAAGTATTCACAGAAGTTTTAACCCTAGGGCCAAGCTTCGCTTGGCCGCGAACGTTGCTCGGATCGGAGTCCGAACGAAAGAAACACGTACCTTTAATCGGAAAATAAATATAAGAATTTTATTTAAATATTAACAATCTATTTAATACCCCTTGTGCCCCTTTCTCTTTTTTGCAGCAAACTCAATTTGGAAATGGCGATTTCGTCTATTTGTCTCGGGTTTGTCTCGGGTTTTTCTTGAATCTTATTTTTTGTCTAAATTGGAGCACGATTTTTGTTCGGGTCCATGTGCGGGTTGACTGGGTCTCGAGTTCTTGGCTTTACACCATGGAAGCTCTTCAATGGCGGGTCTTTCCCCAAATGGGTCTTTTGCACAATTATGGAGATGGATTTTTCCATGGGTGTTCAACACATCGCAGCGATCCATTTTTTTGTTTGTTGCTCTAGGGTATCTGTGACACCCCGCCTAATTAAATACCGGGCGATCACTCCTTTATTAAATTAATTCATGGTGAACAGTTGGTTCATTCTCAGCATCACTGTAGAAAAATAAAACTTTTCCAATTTAAACACCCTAATTAATTAAGCTAAGTGTCAAAACCATTTAAACCTTTAGTCTCATTTTATTAAATCCGGTTATAAAACCTTAAACCATTAACGTCTAAAGAATCATACAATAAGTAGAAGAATAAAATGAACATTCAAGAGTTTACCCAATAATAGTAAATCCCAACATTAAAATACTAAGGAAAACATCCTGACATTAATAATCCCAAAATAAAGATACTGAAATTAAAAGAATTACAATCTCTGACAATACCAACTAATTAATAGAAAGAGGGCGACACATGCCCTTGCTGGATAAAACTGAACTAGGAGTAGAATCAAATGGATGAAGTTGTCTAAACAACAGGCCTGCAACTCCCACCTAAGATGTAGCTCGTTCCTGCCAAAGGACCCTATGCAAGACGCCCCTGTGGCTGGGCACCTGTAATATATATATATATATATATATATATATACAAGAGAGAGAAAGAGAAAAGGAAACGGGTCAGAGCCCGATAGTGTATATGATTTAAAAATTCGTTTAGCAAGTATTTAAATTGATTACAGGCCAATGCAACAACATATTAGTGCGACATTCTCTTCAGAAATTCTCACATCTCTTCTAATGTGCACACCTATCGCACTAACCTTCCCAATGGTCTATCTCGTCATATACCACACTATCTTTCCCCAATGATTTAACTTATCTTAGGTTATTGGCAGGATTTACAACTGAACAACACAAGTATTTAAAACGTAAGATTTCAATTTGTAACCAAAGTTCTCCTTTTAACTTTATTATTCAATAAAGTTTTCCAGTGTCAAATTATACTTTCTCAAAATAAGTATTTATAAATTGAGTCATCAACCATGTCCTACATATCAAATCACAGTAGGTAGTTCCAGATTTTAGAATTTCATATATATATATTAACTACTCGTATAATATATATATCATAACAGCACCCCACATAAAAACTATGGTGCGGGCATACTCTGCTATCCAATCCCCGTATCAATCGCACTAAAGGGAATACAAGTTCGGAATCACTCTCGAACTGTATAAATACATACACAAATAATATTGAGGCGAAGCATAGATTCCAAGAGGTCAGTACATACCCTCACGTATCTTAGGACCGTCCGACTATCGATCCGATAGCCCGTTCCTAGGATTTCTATCTTCTAGGGTACGAGTCAATATCCCCCATAAGGCAACACAGGATAAGATCGTCCCAACGCGGTAACCTCAGGGATAGCAAGTAGCGCGGGCATATTTTTCATACATATATAGCATATGCATACACAATCATAAAACTATACTAATATTACCATATCAATATTGGGTATATTCTCAAATCCCATACTTACGACATTATTTCTCATATCTCATTATTTGTTATCACATGTAACAGTTCGTTTCTAACCTTGATTCGGTTTTATTCCAACTTACCACATAACTCTCATGGTTATATCCTCCCACCTATAAAAATTCAGTAGGTATTCATCTATTCTCTTTCGTAACTATTTTACGTAATCTTCTCACTTTAAATACGTAGTTTTATCATTTCTTATATATGAAATCTCCCAAGGATACAACTCTCGTCTAACCTTAAAGGTCCCAAAACTTATTCATATACCCTACTGGTCCTCATTATCTCTCAAAACATATTTATAAGGGTGTCCATGAATTATTCCTCATTAAAGTGAATTTCAACTAATTAAGAAGGGAAAACATGAGTCTGCCAGGAGGGGTCGATCGATCGAGGTCTGGGGCTCGATCGATCGAACCTTCGATCGATCGAAGGTCTGGGCTCGATCGATCGATCAAGCAGGTCTGCGGAAATCTGCAGATTTGCAGTTACGGGTTTCATCTTCTAACCTTCACCAAATCCATATTTTTCAATCCCAATCGTCCCAAAATTTATACTACTAACATTATATCATCATACCAGATATTTCCAACGTAAAGAATGTAGATTTCTATCACTAAACATGGATTAACAACCCAAAATTATTATAATTATCAAGAACCCTCGAAATCTCTTAAACATGGTTCTAACAAGAATTTTCTAGAATTTCCTTCTTGTAAATGTCATAATTTCGTGGTTCACTCCTCTACATGACAAAGGGTTTCCAGAATATCATTTAAGTCATCACTACATGCAATTTTCCCATCTCAAATTGGGTTTTTCTTCCATAAATCTCACCCTAATCATCCCGACACTAATATGAGTGATGCACCAACGAAAATAAGAAAGATAAACACTTGCCTGGGATTTTCGACGTTCTGGTTTGGTGCCGAATTTTGTGTGGTTGCGTTCCCCGTCTCGCGATCTATGCGTTGGTGGTGGAGGTGGTGCAAACGGATCTATTTCGGGCCTTGGATTGCTTTCGAAGCTCTCTCCTTCCCTCTCCTATGGCCGTCACTTGTCTTTGGTTGTTATAACCCTAGAAGACAACCTTAGACATCTTATATAACCCTTGAAATTTCATGGGTTTAATTACCCAAAAATGCAAAATGACTAAAATGCTCTCCCGGGGTACTAATTAAGCCTAAAATAATCCCGAGACTCAAACTAAACCCCCGGGTACACTTTTCTGACTATCTCGACCCTTCCGAACGTGTTGGCGCACTCAAAACGACCATACGAACAACTTATGAAATATTCACTTTTATAAATCAACATTTAGTCCCAACACCACACAGGCGCGTCCCGACTTAAATTTCCATAATTGTCATTTTATTCACACGTGACAGTATTATAAAAATAAATCTCATATATTTCTATACTCATCCAGTAATATTCAACAAATAACAAATTTCCAATAATTACTAACTCTCGTCACGCTAGTAAATATTTAAAACAACATTCCGGATTAAAATTAAATTAATTTATCTCAATTAAATTTAATTAATCCCTAAATTTAAAAGTCATGAAAATACGGGGTATTACATACTTCCCCCCTAATAACGAAATTTCGTCCCGAAATTTGGAAAATAAGGCCTATCAGGTAGCACAATTCTGGTTATCCTTTTCCGTACACAAACTAACTACACATTACGGTGCTCAATCACTATAGCCCTTTCTTCACAGCAACATAGTTTTACATTCCATTGGAGACACTTCACATTGTGCTCCCAACTGACAACATTTGAATAGGTCACGCCTATACGTTATACATTTCATTATCTCACTATCATTAGGAGGCCGCACCTCACTACATGACAAATACTCGGATCTATTCATATACAAAACTCCCATTCTGAGAAAATTATATGAACATTTGATCACTCTTGCTCGCCTAAAACAGTCAAGGAATTCTACCACATTTATCGGATGTTCTCTCGACCGATCCAAAAATTCTGATTATCTACTCTCCTCTGAACATACGGGAGGAGAATAGTCGAGGTTCTTCCATAACAAAACTTAATCAAGTACCTCGTAAGCGACAAACAGGTACGAGTGCTTCTACAGAGCATTCCTGAAATCATCGTATCAAGATTTCAAAATCTCCTTCACGTGGCTCCACAAATCTTTAATCACCGTGCGCCCATTCCCTGGCTACGGGTGATACATCCTACTCGAAACGAAACCTTATCTCTGCTGGTTTCTGAAATCCCATATCAAAGGTGGGATTCACCAATATCATCCTGATTCGGAAATTTATACTGCGCCGGATTATGCACTGGCGCGATCCTTCCTTTCAAAGGAAGTCTGGGGCATACTAGTTAATATTGTAAGTCAGCTTAAAGGAGTATCAATCACTTCCTTCTCAGCGGCTTAATTCACATGTTCGGAATGAACCCTTAATCTTGTTTTGACGATGGCAACCCATCCAAGAACTGTACCGACTTTACCGACCTCTTCCAAATTCAGGAATTGTAGCTAAACACAAAATTCTTTGGTTGATTCTTCTCTTTCAACCCAACTTTACCAATGGGCGGTGCATGTAGAGACTATCACTACGTCCCGCTAAACATCGATTCTTCCTTGAAACGTCTCACATTAAGTGACACGTAATACTCCCCTTCCTTCCTTGTAGTATGCCGAAAGTTCCACCCGTGCTCTTCTCTCCACGAAGCGCACTTTTGGATCTCTTATACCATACCAACATCATCACCCTTTGTATGTGCAAGTCGCTATCATACTTGCCTACTAACAACTCAGCTCCGAGTGTTCTTCATAATTATTTAATTCTGCTCCATTCGAGGAATACTCTTCTTAAATGACTTCCCACAGTCTTCCAATTCAAATATGGATGTGCTATTCAAATTACACACCTATGTATGGATTATCGCCCCTCATGTGACGTTTAATCCACTCTATCACTTCCACTTCGTTCTGTTAACCCCACAAACACATTTTCCATACGTCCATTGCCACGCCCCTTCATCTCGGACGAGTTTTAAGATCAGTTAACCGGGATGTCTACACACCCTATAAACCGGGCATACTAGCGTAAGCATCACATACGCTCCATACTAATAAACAAATTCTTTGTTTTCCATGGTGTTTGCAGCGTGATTACAACACTTTAATCACCCTAAAAATCAAAATTTTAAATCTTCCTTATCATCGTTCCACCCCTCAACTCGTGGGGTAACTTTCAATGATTTCTTACCACAAGATCCGACTTCCAATAGCTTTAAGACAAAATTCAACTTCCAACTTACATACATAATTACTTGATCCCATTTTGACCAGGGTACCGAACTCATGGAATAGTGACCAAACGTCTCCCTATTTCCAACGTTACGCTAAGTTTCATGCGTGGGATGTCTCGCAAAGCGAAATCCAAATAAGGAACCCCCCCGATACACTACTACCTAGCATTGTCGATTATCGAAATCCGTTAGGTCCTCCGTCCATAGTATATACCCCTTTATTTCGTCCCTTGACAGAAAAGTTACAATTTCTCCCGTAATTATGCTTAACAAAGAACGTTTCACTAATTGCACTATTGTTCAGTATAGGTTGGTGGTAATAGCATTCCATAAACCTCGAATACATACAATCGTAATTCTCGAAATTCCTTTCCCTAATAATAGGGGTATAAATATTGACTCCCACATCTCTAAAGGATAAATATAACAATGCACTCTTCCTATCACTAAGTCCGGAGTTCTAAACATAATACTGAGTCAAATCTTTTCGCCCAACGATAAATCCCAATACATACTGAATCATATTGGCAAAGTCTATACATACATTGGCATCGAATATCTCGAGCCCACTATCTCCTCCGAAGTCTCTAGGATAGATAATATAAGTGCGAGTCCAACCTTCTTACAGGTAAAGCCTCGCCAAAATAAAACGTGCTGCACTAATGCAACCACTCCGATAGCCTTGCAATAAATGCCCACTATCGTACTAACCATTTCTATAACGTTTTAACAAAGATAATATCATACTCGTATATCGCATCACTACAACGAGTAACCTCAATAAAGTACAAAACACTGTTAATATACTCATTCATCCTCCGCGGATAGCACTAAAAAAAAATCCCGCTACACTAGGGAAAAATATTCACATAATAATAACGTTTAAAATGATATGCATTAAGCTCGTCTCACATGCTAATCTATCAAGGAACAAAATATGGTGACTCGCTCGTGTCACATAAAAACGTCGCATCCTTTGAGGATACAACTTACACTTCTACCTTGTCAATCGTCTTGACTGTGCAAATGGTTTCCAGACGTAATACATCTACTCAAACCAAACCAAATTTCTTTAATCATTGCCTTTTACTAGGCACCGTATTCTTGTCCTTTTTCTCACTTTGGAACATATTACCGTGAGCGATCTCACTCCGCACAAAATACCTCAACACATAATCCACTTACCACCGGTCCTACTAACCAGGTTAGGATTGTCCTTCTCTCGGACTTTAGTAGGCTCGATTCCCATTAGCCATCCCGATTGTTCCTTTAACTTTTTAGGCAATAAAGATCCTGTTACTATCTATAATAGTACTTTCTGAATTTACCATCACTTGGTAAGAATTTAATTATCCGAATCATTTAAATGGGTCCCCTGATGTGTATCCACATCCCTTTGTGGTTCTACACTACCACCCTCGTATTCAGTCTTATTCTCGACTAACTTCTTCGATCCCTTTAAGCTTACCACACAAGGAGCATTATCATCTTTATTGACAAAATACAACATTGTCAACCTCTGAATCAGCCGTCCATCAGAATTTCCTCCTCGAGTATTATCAACTATTATTACGAGTTGGTCTCCCACTTGGAGTCGTTTCCTCCACTAGTATGTACCTCTTTCGATACAAAATTTGCTAACGATTAGGATTCATATCCACAATTGGACTTCTGTCATGCCCTCCTGCGATAAGTTCAGAACCACGTTTGCTTCTCATCCTGAACAGTTGAGGAAGGAACATACAGTCAACACTGTACCTAAGGTTTTCCTATAGGCATAGCATTCCATTTCTAAAATTTGTGGTTGACTCCAACCATTATAACTTCGTCCCGAAAGCCAAGAAAATTTTTCTCTAAATTTTCACTTTCAGTTTGCCACACTCCGTCCTATTTTTAAGCCTTTGGGTACTTTACCTCCTTTGGTAAAGACACATAATTTCCGCATTTCTAGAATTTCCCACTGACAGTCTCTACACATTTTTGTAATACGTTGGGTAAGTTTACCCTCGCACCTCATTTGACTATAACAGCATTTGAAAATCACTGTTGTGCCTTAGTCGCCTTTCTAGTCTTGGCTTCTCGTGCCATAATGGAGGTGACCTCAACTACGGTCATCATCCTCGGATATATTTTATAATCTCAACTGAGCCCTGCCTCCTGATGTACGCTTAACGGTCCTCTTCTGACATCCGTCATCGCTCGGCACACGCACATATCCGAATGAAATTAGAATTCACTAATGTATACACATTATAACAGGAGAACGAAATCTCGTCAAAGGAATCGACAATCCTAAACATAGGGCTCTATAACAAACAAAGCAACGCTGAAAGCATAATAAGACGTACAGATCCTAAGGACACTAGAACCTGATGCTCTGATACCACCTGTGACACCCTGCCTAATTAAATACCGGGCGATCACTCCTTTATTAAATTAATCAAGGTGAACAGTTGGTTCATTCTCAGCATCACTGTAGAAAAATAAAACTTTTCGAATTTAAACACCCTAATTAATTAAACTAAGTGTCAAAACCATTTAAACCTTTATTCTCATTTTATTAAATCCGGTTATAAAACCTTAAACCATTAACGTCTAAAGAATCATACAATAAGTAGAAGAATAAAATGAACATTCAAGAGTTTACCCAACAATAGTAAATACCAACATTAAAATACTAAGGAAAACATCCTGACATTAATAATCCCGAAATAAAGATACTGAAATTAAAAGAATTACAATCTCTGACAATACCAACTAATTAATAGAAAGAGGGAGACACATGCCCCTTCTGGATAAAACTGAACTAGGAGTAGAATCAAATGGATGAAGTCATCTAAACAACAGGCCTGCAACTCCCACCTAAGCTGCAGCTCGTTCCTGCCAAAGGACCCTATAGAAGACGCCCCTGTGGCTGGGCACTTGTAATATATACATATATATATATATATATATATATATATATATATATATATATATATATATATATATATATATATATATATATATATACACAAGAGAGAGAAAGAGAAAAGGAAACGGGTCAGAGACCGATAGTGTATATGATTTAAAAATTCGTTTAGCAAGTATTTAAATTGATTACAGGCCAATGCAACAACATATTAGTCCGACACTCTCTTGAGAAATTCTCACCTCTCTTCTAATGTGCACACCTATCGCACTAACCTTCCCAATGGTCTATCTCGTCATATACCACACTATCATTCCCCAATGATTTAACTTATCTTAGGTTATTCGCAGGATTTACAACTGAACAACACAAGTATTTAAAACGTAAGATTTCAATTTGTAACCAAAGTTCTCCTTTTAATTTTATTATTCAATAAAGTTTTCCAGTGTCATATTATACTTTCTCAAAACAAGTATTTATAAATTGAGTCATCAACCATGTCCTACATATCAAATCACAGTAGGTAGTTCCAGATTTTAGAATTTCATATATATATATATTAACTACTCGTATAATATATATATCATAACAACACCCCACATAAAAACTATGGTGCTGGCATACTCTGCTATCCAATCCCCGTATCAATCGCACTAAAGGGAATACAAGTTCGGAATCACTCTCGAACTGTATAAATACATACACAAACAATATTGAGGCGAAGCATAGATTCCAAGTCCAAGAGGTCAGTACATACCCTCACGTCTCTTAGGACCGTCCGACTATCGATCCGATAGCCCGTACCTAGGATTTCTATCTTCTAGGGTACGAGTCAATATCCCCCATAAGGCAACACACACTACACCAAATCTTCCCATTTGTCAAGGTCATTGACCTTGACAAATCCACCTTGTCAAGGTCAATGACCGTGACATTTCGAGGCGAGACAACTTTTTTGTCACGGTCATTGACCTTGACACAAAACTCGCGTTTTGGTGTCACGGTCGTGTCAAGATCATTGACCGCGACACGTTTGTCACGGTTATAAACCGTGACAAAGTCATGACCTTTTTTCAAAAATATTGTCACGGTCATTGACCGTGAAAATTCTGGGCAGAATTTAAAAAAAATCTGCTGGGCAGTATGGCCACTGCCACTGCCCAGCAGTATATTTGTACCTGTTATAGCAACTTTGTACCTGTTCCAAACATCATATATCCAACACAAACTAAAGATAATGCAAATATATATTCATGACAGTATAATCCAAATATTCAAAGTAAAAATAATATACATGACGATATAATCCAAATATAATTAAAATGGACAAACTTGAAAATAATGTTACTACATGTCTTTGATAAAACTGAGGAGCTGAGTAGGCCACACGACATACAAATTGATGCACCCACTAATATACGTCGTGCCGCATTGTTCGCGCAACCACAATAGGGAGTTCTCCTTCCCGGGTATGACATGCTTGACGAGCACCCTGGACTCCATCTCTTGAAGCACACGTCCATGGACTATTCCACCCTCGACGATATTCGGGTCCCTCAACCCCCGCCCTATCCGCTGGCCATCAAATATGTCCAATATGAACACGCTCGGCCAACCAATTGTCGACAATGGTCTGTTGGAGGGCGTCAAATAGGGAAGTGGATCGTCGAAGTACGAACGTGTCGGTGATGAATAAGCGAGGTCCACATCCTCGTCATCCTGCGCCTCGTCCTCCCGCACCTCCTCCTCCACCGCCTTCTCCTTCCCTTTCCCTTTCCCTTTACGGTCTCCACCCAACGTACGCTTCATGAATGCGTAAATATCTTGGACCGTCGCCTCCAAATGGGACAGCTTCGCGTCGTGTGAATCCACCGTTCGAGCCAAGCCGGTGTCGCTCATCTCCAATCTGATGATCCTAGATTTGGCCACCCGCGAGCTCACTCCCCTTGTCCTACCCTTGCGATCAGAGCCAAGCACTTGGCTGAGTGCGTCTGTGGACAAAGATGCCTTGTCGGCATCAGACTGCGACTCATGCACTTCCTTAAGCTTTGCCTGAAACGACAAAAAGCACATGATTAGTAAAATACGTAAACTAAAAAATTATAACGTAATTAACAATAATTAAACTGTCGGGTTACTTACAATCATGGCAACGACGCTCGGGGACACCTCCTTGTCCTTCCCCTTCTTCGTCCGAAGAGCCATATAAGTATCGAGCCTATGTGGCTTACCCCCTGGCCCACTCCTTACCCCGTGAAATAAAATAAAGTAAAGTAAAATTAGTATCGGCCCCGCAAAGTAAAATAATATCCAATAATATATTTCCGTAGTTATAGATAAATTAAATCTTACCTGCATCCTATGCTCCACCTCAGCGTAAGAGGTCCGACCAGAGTAGTGCACGTCCGTCTTTTTAGCCCGATTTTCCCTCCCCGATTGGCGAGATGCCAATTGTCGATCCTGATCTCATTGTCAATGAACTTTTGCCATTGTGCCAATGAGATCGGCTCCTTGGGCGGGACGGATCCGCACCATTGTAAAATGGACTCACGTGTTTTTCCAAAGTACCGTGTCCGCATATTTTTCTTCCACGTCTTGTGTTGCTCCCTCAACTGATCCAAGACGGAATCGCGTATCTTTGGATCCAAGTTGAATTGTTCCTGTCCAACAAATACAATGTTAGTTGCGAATAAATATAAATATAAATATAAATATAAATATAAATATAAATATAAATATAAATATAAATATAAATTGAAATATTCATTTAAATATTACCTGTAGTGCCGCCCAAACAGCTAACTTGAGCTCATACGGCACCTCCTTCCAACTCATAAACCCCGGGCCGATGACCGTCTTTAGCAGCTCGAGGGATCTCGCTAAAAGCTCCGACTTGTTTTCGACGGTAATCCCAAATATTCCATATTTGGGGAGCCTAGGGG
This sequence comes from Sambucus nigra, assembly GCA_949130495.1. Classification (NCBI taxonomy): domain Eukaryota; kingdom Viridiplantae; phylum Streptophyta; class Magnoliopsida; order Dipsacales; family Adoxaceae; genus Sambucus; species Sambucus nigra. The sequence continues at coordinate 297,584,259 of OX422207.1, read as the reverse complement.
TGGAGGAGCCCTCGTCGCCTCCGCTACCACCGAACCCAGACGACATCATCATAAATAGCATCATCATCTTCGCCCTAACATCTGAAGGAGACATTTTTGCTGTAAAAAAAATGTTATTAGTACATATAAAAAAAAATGTTAATAGTACACATTTCGTTTTACCTAATTGAATTAATAGTACAGATAAAAAAATGTTCTGTCTATATTATAACGTATGTGTAAGTTCCGTCAATACCATTTCGTTTCAATTTTGTAATATTATATTTTTTCCAAAAAATTAAAGAGTTATTAAATGGGTGCCCCACCCCCACCCCCTGCCCCCCTCCCCCCGCCACACACACACGCACACCTACGCACACACACACACACACACACACACACACACACACACCCCACCCCACCCCACCCCTACCCACCCCCTCCCCCCACCACGACCGTGACAACTACATATATTGTTTATCAATAAAATTATGACATGAGATAATTATAATTGTAGCATAAATTTCATTATCATGGGTTTTACCCAATTGAATTAATTTCATGAATAAAATTATTATCAATTTAAATGAAAATATCAATTATTATCCAATATTTTTGAATGAAATATTTATTTTGAATGAAAATATCAATTATTATCCAATTATTATCCAACTATTATCAATTATTTATTTTGAATGCAAATAATATTCAAAACCCCACCCACCCCCACCCCCTCCCGATGTTTATTATCCAATTATTATCCAACTATTATCAATTATTTATAAAATTGATGTCTACTTTTAGTGTTGTGTATATATGTTAGTTGATGCCATTATATTTTTAGCCTAATTAGATTCTAAGGTTATCTCAATTTATATTTTTCTTTTTCTATCTAATAATTTTCAACGTAAGAGCACAGTACATAACGTATGTGTAAGTTTCGTCAATACCATTTCGTTTCAATTTTGTAATATTATGTTTTTTTCAAATATTTAAAGAGTTAGTAAATGGGTGCCCCACCCCCACCCCCACCCCCACCTCCTGCCCCCTCCCCCCGCCACACACACACGCACCTACTTTTAGCCCTTGTTATTCATCAAATTTGAGGCAAGTTAATTAGAATATTTGTAGGACTGAAATTGATTTAGATTATGCCTATCTATGTAACTCTAAAACCTAATTGTGATTAAAATCTGATTTATATGGATTAATTCTATTACATTTATAATTTAACTAATAGAGTTGAAATTGGTGGCAATTTACTTTGGTTTGGTTTATTTCTAGTTGAATCTGAGTTAGAATTTTTAGATTATGTATACACACACACCCCACCCCACCCCACCCTCCACCACCCCCTCCACCCCTCCCCCACCCCACCCCACCCCACCCCACCACACACACACACACACACACACACACACACCCCACCCCACCCCCTCCCCCCTCCACCACCCCCTCCACCCCCTCCCCCTCCCCCTCCCCCACCACACACCACACACACACACACACACACACACACCACACCACCCCACCCCCTGCCCCTCTCCACCATCCCTCCCCCCTCCACCACCCCCTCCCCCACCACACACCACCACCACACACACACACACACACACACACACCCCACCCCACCCCACCCCACCCCCTCCCCCCTCCACCACCCCCTCCACCTCCACCCCCTCCCCCACCACACACCACCACACACACACACACCACCCCACCCCACCCCCTGCCCCCCTCCACCACCCCCTCCCCCACCACACACCACACACACACACCCCCCACCCCACCCCACCCCTGCCCCCCTCCACCACCCCCTCCCCCACCCTGCCCTACCCCGCCCCACCCCCTACCCCCACCCCCTGCCCTACCCCCCACACACGCACACACATACACACACATATATATACACATACACACATAAATATACACACAAATATATATATAAATGGAAGAGAGAGAGAGAAAGAGAGAGAGTGAGAGAGAGAGAGAGAGAGATGGAGGGAACGGTGCGGGAGGGAAAAAAGAAGGGGGATAGGTTTTTTGCTGCAATTATTGTCACGGTCGTGTCAAGGTCTTTGACCGTGACAAGTTTTTAAATTATTGTCACGGTCATTGACCGTGACAATTAGTTGTCACGGTCGTGTCAAGGTCAATGACCGTGACATAAAACGCGTGTTTTTTGTCACGGTCAATGACCTTGACAAGGCTGGTCGACTGAAAGGTGACAATTTGCCCATTTTGGTGTAGTGACAGGATAAGATCGTCCCAACGCGGTAACCTCAGGGATAGCAAGTAGCGCGGGCATATTTTTCAATAATAGATAGCATATGCATACACAATCATAAAACTATACTAATATTACCATATCAATATTGGGTATATTCTCAAATCCCATACTTACGACATTATTTCTCATATCTCATTATTTGTTATCAAATGTAACAGTTCGTTTCTAACCTTGATTCGGTTTTATTCCAACTTACCACATAACTCTCATGGTTATATCCTCCCACCTATAAAAATTCAGTAGGTATTCATCTATTCTCTTTCGTAACTATTTTACGTAATCTTCTCACTTTAAATACGTAGTTTTATCATTTCTTATATATGAAAGCTCCCAAGGATACAAGTCTCGTCTAACCTTAAAGGTCCCAAAACTTATTCATATACCCTACTGGTCCTCATTCTCTCTCAAAACATATTTATAAGGGTGTCCATGAATTATTACTCATTAAAGTGAATTTCAACTAATTAAGAAGGGAAAACATGAGTCTGCCAGGAGGGGTCGATCGATCGAGGTCTGGGGCTCGATCGATCGAACCTTCGATCGATCGAAGGTCTGGGCTCGATCGATCGATCAAGCAGGTCTGCGGAAATCTGCAGATTTGCAGTTACGGGTTTCATCTTCTAACCTTCACCAAACCCATATTTTTCAATCCCAATCGTCCCAAAATTTATACTACTAACATTATATCATCATACCAGATATTTCAACGTAAAGCATGTAGATTTCTATCACTAAACATGGATTAACAGCCCAAAATTATTATAATTATCAAGAACCCTCGAAATCTCTTAAACATGGTTCTAACAATAATTTTCTAGATTTTCCTTCTTATAAACGTCATAATTTCATGGTTCACTCCTCTACATGACAAACGGTTTCCAGATTATCATTTAAGTCATCACTACATGCAATTTTCCCATCTCAAATTGGGTTTTTCTTCCATAAATCTCACCCTAATCATCCCTACACTAATATGAGTGATGCACCAACGAAAATAAGCAAGATAAACACTTGCCTAGGATTTTCGACGTTCTGGTTTGGTGCCGAATTTGGTGTGGTTGCGTTCCCCGTCTCGCGATCTACGCGTTGGTGGTGGAGGCGGTGCAAACGGATGGATTTCGGGCCTTGGATTGCTTTGGAAGCTCTCTCCTTCCCTCTCCTATGGCCGTCACTTGTCTTTGGTTGTTATAACCCTAGAAGACAACCTTAGACATCTTATATAACCCTTGAAATTTCGTGGGTTTAATTACCCAAAAATGCAAAATGACTAAAATGCCCTCCCGGGGTACTAATTAAGCCTAAAATAACCCCGAGACTCAAACTAAACCCCCGGGTACACTTTTCTGACTATCTCGACCCTTCCAAATGCGTTGGCGCACTCAAAATGACCATATGAACAACTTATGAAATATTCACTTTTATAAATCAACATTTAGTCCCGACACGACACAGGCGCGTCCCGACTTAAATTTCCATAATTGTCATTTTATTCACACGTGACAGTATTATAAAAATAAATCTCATATATTTCTATACTCATCCAGTAATATTCAACAAATAACAAATTTCCAATAATTACTAACTCTCGTCACGCTAGTAAATATTTAAAACAACATTCCGGATTAAAATTAAATTAATTTATCTCAATTAAATTTAATTAATCCCTAAATTTAAAAGCCATGAAAATATGGGGTATTACATTATCTATGGCCATGGGTTTAATGGCGGGTCTCGAACATTTTTGGCGAAGTGGGTTTTGGCTTCAATCCATGGCAGCCCATGGTTGTTGGTGTTCAAAGTTAGCCATGGAAAATACGAGTTGCAGTCAGGTCTGATGATCCCGGTCGATCGGCCACCATCTGGCGGTCGATCGGTAAACCCAATTTTTGCCTACAGCCTTTACAGTAGCCATTTGCACTATTTCGGCGGTCGACCGGTTTGAGACCCGGTCGATTGGTGCTCTGTTTATTTTTGGCCATGATCTTTTGCAGCACCCCTTTCTTTTTCTTTTCCTTATGTATTTTCTTTTTCTTTTATTTTTTGTTTAGTTAAGTTGTAACTTATCCTTTTTCTTTTCTTTTCCTTTTCTTTTAGTCCTTCTTCCCACTTAGTATATATGCAACACTTAGTGTAATTTTGTAAGGACTCTCATAATAACTTCATTTTACTTAGTTTTTAGGTTAGGGTTTGAGAAGATAATTTTGGGGTTTATTTATGGAGAAACCCCTCTCCTCCATTTTCTTTATGGTTTGACACCCATTTATGTAAGTGGAAACTATTCATTATCATCTTCCTCTATTTTAAGCTTTGTGCCCTAGATTTATTTTCTTTCCATTTATTTCCATGTCTAGTTAATTTTAATTGTTGTTGCTAAATTAATTAGGGGCTTTAATTAATGTCATTTAATATGCTTAGGGGCTAATTTAAATTAGGTTGTGTCGGATTGAACCCACCTAGGGTTGATTTGGTTGCTTTGCTTTGGTGATGGAGTTTTACGTGTTTATTTCGATTGGGTTGTCCTAGTTATTACGCCTAGGAGATTTAACAGGATATGTCATGTATGCTTCGTATTTACGACCTTGCGTGCGTAATTTTTGACGCCAAAATCTTATTAGTTTTTTATGCGAATTTAGGGGTGTGACAACTCTTGATTTAATTAATTGACGAAATGAGACGCAACCTTAATAATTCGGGAACCCATGTAACCATTACTAATTAACTCGGGGTGAGGGATATTTGACGTAACCTATAGTTTTTATTCTTTTTGTTAATTTAGTATAAATACACTCATGCCTAGTTTATCTCTTCTTTCTTTTTAGTTAGGAAAATACATTCTACACTTTTATTTAGAAGTATTAAACCAATTAAATTATAACAACTCGTCTCTGTAGATTTTCAATACCCGGACTTGGCCGCTATACTCTCTTTTTGAGTGTAGTCATAAGTTTAGATTTTTGTATTAAGGTGGTGAAAAGAAAACAACGATCAACGTTTGACACGCGCTACTTTTCACCCTTAATCAAAATGGCGTCGTTGCTAGGGATGAGTTTGTTTTAGAATTTATTTGATTTAGTATTTCGAAGTATTTTCTTTCTATTTGTATATTTTTTTTTCTAACAATTATTTCAAGACTTTTACATTTGAGCACTTAGAAACGCTTGTATTTTTTGTGCGGGTATCACTTTGTGGAATTCGCCATCTCGATCCTATTTTGGGGTAAGCATGTCTTATTCCAATTCTTTCGGTAATCATGATAATAATTCTCAAAATACTCGTACACCTATGACTTTTGGTCAATACTTAGAGTCCCAAAAAATTACAAATTCAAAAATGTCTTTGGGTGAGTATTACAAAAGTCAAGCTTTGGAGTGCGTGTATTTTAAGGATGATGATAACAATTTTGGGCCTTTAATTCCTTATAATAGGAAGTTTGAAACAAATTGCAATAGTTTTCAAAATTCTTATAATAATAGTTTTGAGTATTGTTCCGACGGTAATTTCAAAAGTTCTCATTTTCAAGAATTCACGTCTCGGCCTATGACGTTAGGCGAGGGTTTGCGCATGCTTGAAAATGAGAAAATTGAAAATTGTTATCGGGAAGATAATCGTTGTTGGGAGCATGAGTTGGATTTATTATTTTAATTCGACGACGATCTTTCTTCCGAGACTTTTGAAGTCGAGGAATGTTTTGAACCAAATGAGGACTTTGTGCATACTTTGGAACAAACCATTTTTGACTTGGCCAATGGTATGGTAGAGAATAAAAGTGAGGATGAAATGGATGTAGTATCCATTTGCAATGAAATGATTTTTTCTTTGGCCCCCCAAAGAAGAATGTTTCATTGAGAATGCTCTTATTTCCTTTGAAACTCAAACTTCAAGAGATGATGACTCATCTCTTGAGTTTGAATTTCTTTTCTCCCCCTTTTCATTCTATGTTATCACACTGTCACAAGTACCTGATGAATCAGTTCCAAACTTCAAAGTGTTAAACCTTTTCACCGATGAGGAGTACTTACTCGAGTCGCCTTTCATGAAGGCATTTTTGCCTCCATGTGCGCAACCTCCCATTCCAATTGAAAAATATTTGAGAGATAATTCTATTTTTCTTGGCCCCCTTGTGTAGTTGTCACATGTTTTATCCAAATAACCCATCCTCCCTCCAATTTTTTTAATTGGGGACGGTTCATTTCTTTCGCCTTACACATGCCTTCTATTGTTTGAACGAAATTTCTATTTTCTGGGAGGCATGCATGAAAGGGAGGGTCCCCCGTGGATCTTTCAAAGCCAAATCGTGTTTTGGGTGGACCTTTAAAAATTTCAACTTCTAGTGTATAGTTAGTTAGAAGTTAAAATTGTAGGTTATAAATCGTAGTTTTTATTTTTCTTATTTTTCTTTATTCTTAATTTTTATCTAGTGTAAGTAGGGAAGTTTTTATTTTTGATTTTTTGTTATGCTTGGTACTAACATGTTTTGAAGAATCATTGAACTTGTACTTTTACGAGATCGCTCCATTTTGAGTAATATCGCTCTTTTCCTCTCTTTAACTTGGTTCTTAATTTACATTGAAGACAATGTCAAGTTTTAAGTTAGGGGGTGTGGGATATTCTATCTATTATTTTGCGTAGTCCATGATTTTTGATTATATGTTATTTCCAAGCATGCTTTTTCTTGTAAAAATTTAAAATTTCAAAAAGATTTTCTTTCTTTTTTCTCCTTTATTGGGTGATTCGTATCGAATATTGCATATTTCCGTCCTATATCTCTATGCATTCTAGCACTTTTACGGTCCTAAATGCCTACATTTATACTCATTAACCATACAACCTTGGATTTGGATATATACATGCTTTGCAGGGGTTAATTGTGCTTTTGTAGGTATTGGAACGCTAAAAATGAGGATCCGTTGCATTTCAGAGAAGTTTCATAGCCGGAAGCTACTTCAAGGGTATTTTAGTCAATTCACATTTCATCTACAACTCATGAAATTCCACGGATACGTAGTTCATTGAGTTATCATCACGTGGCCGTAAATGGCGCAACGTTTGGAGTCCGGACGAAGAAGTTATGGCCATTTCCATTTTCATCCTTTTTCCCCTCTTCATGGACCAAACAAGGCTGAGAAACAGAGTACTGGTCGACCGCGGTTGAAGGTCCAGTCGACCGCTATTTGAGGTTTTACCGTAGAAAGGAGATAATGGGCTTTTAATTGAGGGTGCGGTCGACCGACCCCCTTGCCGCGGTCGACCACGGTCACCAGATATTTATTGCTTGTCTTCTTTTCTTTCCTTTTTCCTTTTTCTTTTCTATTTTTATTCCAACTTACTATATAAACCGATTTTGGTTTCTATTTTGAGATACTTAGTTTTAGAAGATAGTTTAGGTTAGGTTTTGGAGGTGGAGAGCTCATTTTTCTTCCTCTCTTGGTTTGACACCCATTTGGGTTTGTAAGTGTGCACTATTCATCTTCCCTACCAGTTAATATAGTTTGTATTTCTTTAATTCTTGATTTATAGTTAATTTACATGCTTTATTAACATGCTTTCATTTAATGCTTTCTTGTGTTGATTTATCGCATTTATTTACCCTGTTTATTTACCGGGTTTTTAATATGCTTTCTAGCTAATTTAGTCTAGGTTGTGTCGGATTGGACTCATTTCGGGTTGACATATTGCTTTGCTTTGGTGATGGAGTTTACGGGTCTATTTCGAGTGCGTTGTCCTAGTTATTGCGTCTAGAAGATTTGACGGGATGTATCATGTATTCTCCGTGCTTAAGACCTTGCGTGCGTAATATTCAGGGTATTTATTGACGCCAAAATTCTATTAGACTGTTATGCGAATTTAGGGGTGTGACAACTCTTGATTTAATTAACTGTCGAAATGAGACGCATTCTTAATAACTCGTCGATCCATGTAACTATTTTATACTAATTAACTCGGGTGAGGGATATTCGACGCAACCTATAATTTTTACCGCTTTTATTAGTCTACTTTAAATACACTCGCCTAGATTAAAAGTTCCCTTTTGTGCATCTTTTCCTTTTTGTGTATAATCATCTTTTACACTTTTATTTCTGAAGTATTAAACCAAATAAATTTTAGCAACTCGTCTTTGTGAATTTTCGATACCCGAACTTGGCCGCTATACTCACCAGTTGAGTGTAGTCATAAGTTTAGGCTTTTGTATTGAGGCGGTGAACAGAAAACAACGATCGACGTCTTGACAATCGCTGCTTTTCACCCTTGATCATTGGGCATTTTGCCTTTGTTTTCAATGATAAATTTTAATAATTACCTTATCCAATAGACAACTCAATGATGCATGTTCTCGATTTTAGAAGTTATTAGACTTTAGTCCTCAATCATTGATATTATGAATAACTTCATGAATTAAACTTTAATCCCATGAGCACATGCGCTTTTCTTGTTCTATTGATTTGGTTTAAGATTTCTATAACTCGGTAATCTTTTGTTACATTGTATATACTTACACCGAGTAAGCTTAGTACCTTTCATCGTTTGTGAGTGTTATACACTTTTCTTTCTTCATTGAAAACGTTGAATTTGTTGGTAATCTCACTATTTTTTCATTTGATCGTTCATTAATTGAGTTCATATATGAAATGTATTACTTGAGCATGATTTTCAAAGTTTGTTTTGACTCGAGAATTGCGTAAACTTTAGGAAATGATCATAGGCAATCTTTGTTAGATCACTCATATTAGTCTTGAGCTCACCTTATATGTTTTCCCTCGTCAAACCCTTTGAGCCTAAATATAACCTTTCATTTCATAACCTCAAATACCAAAACTAACTCCGAATTGGAGTTATAAACTATACACATTACCTTCCAAACCTTTGTTTGGAATGTTACTTGGGATTGAATAATGTTATTGTCTTGTGGTTGCAATTTAGGCATGTGAGAGTGTGAAAAGTAAAGAAAAGAAAGAAGTGAAAAAGAGTGAAAAAGAGAAAGTAGAAAACAAAAGAAAACATAGGAAAAGATAAGAAAACATGAGAAAAAGAAGAAAAGAAAAAGAAAGAGAGTTTATATTTATGTGATGTGTATAGTTCAATAATCCTTGTTGCTCTCCAATTGTTATATTTAATGCTTGATTATGGAAGTTATTTTCCATTTTCGATATTGCTCGCATTTTTCCATTATCCCGAGTTTTCATCTCCGAGACGACACTCGTCCACTAGGGTAACCTAGGGGTTTAACGGCTTATTACATACGCTAAATGCAATCGTTCGCCCGCGAAAGTGGCCTTATATTTTTTTATCACTTTTGTATATATCTACTGTTTTGGGGTTTTCTTATAGTTCTTCTTGCTTTGAATTTCATTACTAGGCACTAGCAGTGTGTAAGTTAGGGGGTGTGATTCGTATCGAAGCTTGCACATTTATACCCTCGAACTTAGACATTTTAGCCCCCTCGGGTACCGTAATTGCTATAATTCTCATTAAGCAGACAACCTCCATTTTATATGATAATATGTTATTTGACGTATTATTTAGCTTTTATAGATGTTATGGTGCTTAGTTTGAAGTTTGAGAACTTTCTCATAAAGTTTCATCGCGATTCGCACGTTCAAGGGCATTTTGATAATTTCACACTTCAGGATTTTTGTCCGAAGTATCCACGGAAGTTGTAGCTCTGGGGACAAGCTTCGCTTAGCCGTGAACGATGCTTGAATCGTAGTCCGAATGAAGGAAACACGGACCTTTAATCGGAAAAGAAATATAAGAATTTTATTTTAATATTTTATTATTATATTAACAATCTATTTAATACCCCTTATGTCCCTTTCTCTTTTTGTAGCAAACTCAATCTGAAAATGGCGATTTTGGCTATTTGGCTCGGGTTTTTCTCGGGTCTTATTTTTTGTCCAAATTGAAGCACGATTTTTGTTCAGGTCTAAGAGCATGTCAACTGGGTCTCGAGTTCTTAGCTTTACACCATGGAAGGTCTTCAATGGTGGGTCTTTCCCCATATGGGTCTTTTGCACAATTATGGAGCTGGTTTTTTCCATGGGTGTTCAACACATCGCAGCGATCCATGTTTTTGTTTGCTGGTCTCGGTTATCTATGGCCATGGGTTTAATGGCGGTTCTCAGCCATTTTTGGCAAATTGGATTTTGGTTTCAATCCATGGAAGCCCATGGTTGTTGGTGTTCAAAGTTAGCCATGGCAAATACGAGTTGCAGTCAGGTCTGATGATACCGATCGACGACCACCATCTGGTGGTTGACCGGTAAACCAAATTTTTGTCTACAGCCTTTACTATTTCGGCGATCGACCGATTAGGGACCCGGTCGACGGTGCTCTGTTTATTTTTGTCCATGATCTTTTGCTGCTCCATTTTCTTTTTCTTTTCCTTATTTATTTTCTTTTTCTTTTCTTTTTTGTTTAGTTAAGTTGTAACTTATCCTTTTTTTTCCTATTTCCTTTTCTTTTTCTTTCAGTCCTTTTTCCCACCTAGTATAAATAAAACACTTAGTGTAATTTTGTAAGGACTCTCATAATATCTTCATTTTACTTAGTTTTTAGGTTAGGGTTTGAGAAGATAATTTTGGGGTTTATTTGTGGAGAAACCCTGCTCCTCCATTTTCTTTACGGTTTGACACCCATTTATGTAAGTGGATACTATTCTTTGTCCTCTTCCTCTATTTTAAGCTTTGTGCCCTATATTTATTTGCTTTCCATTTATTTCCATGTCTAGTTAATTTTAGTTGTTGTTTCTTAATTAATTAGGGGCTTTAATTAATGTCATTTAATATGCTTAGGGGTTAGTTTAAATTCGGTTGTGTCAGATTGAACTCACCTAGGGTTGATTTGGTAGCTTTGCTTTGGTGATTGGGTTTTACGTGTTTATTTCGATTGTGTTGTCCTAGTTATTACGCCTAGGAGATTTAACGGGGTATATCATGTATGCTCCGTATTTACGACCTTGCGTGCGTAATTTTTGGGGTATTTATTGACGCCAAAATCTTATTAGTCTTTTATGCGAATTTAGGGGTGTGACAACACTTGATTTAATTAATTGACGAAACGAGACGCAGTCTTAATACTCCGTGAGCCCATGTAACCATTACTAATTAACTCATGGTGAGGGATACTTGACGTAACCTATAGTTTTTATTCTCTTTGTTAATTTAGTTTAAATAAACTCATGCCTAGTTTATGTTTTCTTTCTTTTAGTTAAGAAAATACCCTTTACACTTTTATTTTGAAGTATTGAACCAATTAAATTCTAATAACTCGTCTCTGTGTATTTTTGATACCCAGACTTGGCCGTTATACTCCCTTTTTGAGTGTAGTCATAAGTTTCGGTTTTTATATTAAGGTGGTGAACAAAAAACAACAGTCAACGTTTAACATGCGCTATTTTTCACCCTTAATCAACTTGTTATACATCACAAAAGTAATGGTCCCGATTGAGTTTGAAGAGCCCAACTCGAGGAGATGCAATTTCGAGCAGTAAGAGAAAAATTTGCTCTTGGAGGGAAATTTGGACGTGATTGAAGAAAAAAAAGGGAGAAAGCAACCTTGCAAATGTTGACTGCACAGACGACTGCCCACTACTACAACAGTAGGGTAAGGCGTTTTAATTTCAAAATTGGTGATATGGTCCTCAGGAACATAAAGAATTCCGCTAAAAACCTCAACAATGGAAAATTAGTGGACAAGTTGTACTTTAGTAAGACCAAGGGCCTATGAGCTGAAAGATCATAAAGGCTGGACGTTCCATTAGTCTTGGAACGTGAAAAATCTAAAATCAATACATTGTAAAAATATAATTTCTAATTCAATATTGATCCCAATTGTGTTTTTTTTTTCTTTCAACAATTATAATAATCACTTATGAATAAAAAATACTTTCCTCATGAATTTCACCATATGTTTTAGTCATCACATCCTCTTAATTTGTTTGCTAACACTTAATCAAATTTGTGGCAAAGCGCTCGAAAATTTAAATCTAACGATTACAGTCAGACTACGAACTAAAAACGAACAATGTCTCGAACATTCAATTGTGGACGTTATAAGTCACAAATTGGTTTGGTTGATCACTGAATTCCCGCATCGACGTTAGAAAAATCTTATCTGATTTCTTCGAGCAGTCCGCTTAAATCATTGCACGAGCCTTATATGCTCTAAGCCAAACATCTAAGGAAAAAAAATTAATCGGCTCATTTGGGGATTCAAGCTTCGTCACCCCACTTCTTTGACTCAAATAAAATTTGGTTGACTTACACTTGTCATTTTTCTTCTTTTGATTTTTAATTCTCCATAATGAACTATTTGGCGAAGCAAGCAACATATTCTTCGTCAAACTTTAATGAATAATAGTTAGCTTTAAAATAAATCTCTTTTTATTTCTTTGACCCTTAACAATGATCCAAATTCTCCTCATATGTTTGAAGTGAACCCGCTTACTCATCCAGACATAAATGGATTTTAGTGTAAGGTCCAACTTGATCTATAATATCAACCTTACCATCAAACCTCTTGTGTAGAGATCATAAGATTTCATCAACAACATCTATCTCCGGGATCTCTTTTCAATAGGCAAAGATGATTTCACTCAAACGTCCATATAAGTCATCAAAACTTTTGTTGTCTTTTGTGATAAATACTTCAAATGATGTGGTCAAGTATTGAATCTTAATGTGCTTTACGGTGGCGGTTCCTTCACGGGTATGCCTGTAAATTGAGCCGCCTAGGCCCGAAGCTCGCCCGTTCGGCCCCCTATTTTCGGGCTGAGCTTTATTTGAGTTTGAGCCGAACTAAGCTTGAGCCAAAATTTCAAGCCCGAATGAATTTCGAGCCGAGCTTGAGCCAAACTTTGCCAAACCCGAATTAGGCCTGAAGCCCGAACTTCGAATTTGTAAATAAATAAATAAATAATTTATATAAAATAACATATTTATGTTAACATTGTATAATTAGGTTTCGTTCTCATATTTCATTTACTACTTTTTTTAAAGTTTCAATTATCATAATCCATTAAATTACATGAGATTTTCTTTTGTATGATTTTATTATTAATCTCATTATGTGTATTTTATTTATTAATTGCTCAAGTCACAATAGGCCCTTGTGTTAGTGATCAAATAATGCTAAATGTATAAAATTTAATATGCATTTGTAGGTTTTCACTCTTATTTACCATGTTTTAATTTAATATATTTCATAAATATATATTTTATTTATGAAATATCAATTAGATTTTAATGTGTACATTTTTTCCATGATGAAAATACAAGAAAAAAAATACTCACTCAAACTTTTTTAACAAAAAAAGTAAAATCGGGCCTGCCCGAAATCGGTCCCGAAGCTCGTATCATTTATGGGCTGAGTTCGGGCTTAGGTAGGAAAAAATTATTCGGGTCGAGCTCGGGCTTGAGCATGGGTAAATGAGTTCAGGTCGAGCGTGGTCAAGCCCAAGCCCGGCTCACCCAACCCTATTTACAGCCCTATTCACGAGTAATCTCCAAAACATCCCATGTTTGCTTAGACATTGTACAATTTTTTATACGTCTAAACTTATAAATACCAATGGATCCGAATATAGCATTTAAGCCTTTAGCATTCCACCCACTATTTTTGTCATTATCATCCCAACAATATTTACACCTTTTCTTTTGGACTCCATCGACAACAATGAGGTATTTCCAACTCACTTCTACCTTGTTCCATATTCTTTCATTCATGGACTATAAATAATTACTCATTATAGCTTTCCAATATGAATAGATACTACCATTAAAAGTGGTGGTTGGTTTCAAGAACTTCCTTCCATTGCGCACACAAAAAATCTACCCCGAGTGATAAATTCTAAAAATAAGGGGCCGCTCTAATACCATTTCGGAATGTGCGTCTCTGGACGATAGCTACCCAATAAAAAATATTTATAATTAAAAACATATTTTTCTTTCATCCCAATTCGGATAAAAGCTTATCCAAACATCTAAGTGACAAAATTTGATTTACAACAATGATTGTCTTATTAAAATTAAGCATATTAAGATAACCAGAATGGTGAAAAGTAACTTATACAGTTGAGACGAGGAAACCCTTTTGGGAGAAAACGTCGGTCAAAAACAAAACCTTGCACTAGTATAGGTAAAGTATTACAAGAAGAAATATATATGACTCACAAACTTGAACCTTTGATAGACTCAATGACACAACTTTCATAACCAACCTTTTTCACCTTGTAATAGCAAGAACACACATGTATTGTTATTCGACCACTCTCCACATCACACGTGTCAACATTGTTGATAATGTCACCTTCTAACGATTCAACAAATCCTCTTTTAAAGTTGAAGATGGACTTTGCTCCAAGCGAATCAAAATCAAGAGAAGCCAATGACTAATAACAGAAATATGTGAGGACATCCTATTAGTTGATGGCATAGAAAATATTTGGGCTTACTAAAAAAATCTTACAAAGTATTTTTCAAGCTTGAAATAAGACCATTTCAAGAACATAATATTTTGAAAAATGGTTTTGTCAAAACTAGCTTGAGTATGAAAGTCTTACTATCTAGATTCAACAATAAATAAAAAACTTAATGAACACAAAGAGGATGGAATAAATTTTTTTCTCTTAAAAGTTGAAAATATTTTCTCTCAATATATATATTCTCCTCTCTTGGAGTAAATGGACAAATATTAGGTTTTATATCCAAGAGAGAAAGTCAAGTGGATGATAAAACTCAAGTGTTTCTCATCCAAAGGTCAAGAACAATCATTTTTTGGTTGCCCAATTTTGATTGTCTCGAAACAATCTCTAAGGCAACATTTATATAAAGATATTAAAACGTACTAAAATCTAGAAGGTTCATGAGCAAGTTTGCTGTAACAAAGACTTTTTCATTGAGGTGAATAGTTAGCGAACAAGGCTACGCTGGACTCCGGAGAAATTTTCACTTATGTTCTGATTTTTGCCACCAACGGGGAAGACGCTTCGCTGAAGCTAGCAGACGCGAAAAAGGTCGCACGTGGAGACGGAGTTTGCCTAACTTTGCATAATTACACAAAACTCAGAATTTTCTTATCCGACCTAGTACATTCTAAATATAAAAGATTCATTTCAAAAATATATTTTATAGATGAATGTGACCCCCCACCTAATAAAATACCGGGTGGTCAGTCCTATATCAAATTAAACAAGAATCTCATATGGTTCATTCTTAGCATCACTGTCGAAAACTTTCTAAAACTTACTAACCACCTAGTATTCAAAAGACATGGTGTAAAATTTTATCTTTGTATTTAAACATCACCAACAACATGTGAAAGAGTATATAATTAACCATACACACAATCACTATATCAAACAACACTGAAAATGAATAGTTACAAACTTTGTCGAGAAACCATCGGTTACAAAACCTAAATACAAAAATAAACCACAAGAGTAATAAACTAAGTACATCATCTGACTGGAACAAATGAAATAACTAGGGTGACATGCCCAAAAGAAATACTGACTGTATGCTACTCTAGAAATAAAATGACCGAACGACTAAATCAACGTCCTGCAACATCCACATATGCCGCAGTTGTGCAAACCTGGAATAGAACAATTCTGGCGTCCCTATGGCTGGACAACTAAAAGGTTTTGAAAATATTTTATATGAAGGGTTAGAACCCACAATATTTTGAAAATATTTAGCAAGTGGATTAAATTGCAGTAAATTAATATTCATGAATGCTCTTCATATTTAAGTTAGTGTCGCACTACCTTGAGGACCGACTCACCCCTCAACTATTGTACATGCCTAACACTTCCCTATATACACATCCTAGTTACCTACCCCGTAACCAGTTCTCGATAATATCTTTCCCGTCACACTACTCTAGCCCGAGTATGTTTAAAATACGATTTATATGTTATTTATGACATTAACTTAATTAATTATTTCTCAATCAGAACTATATAACATTCTCACGAGTTATATATAATCAATACAATTCACATCATGTATTTTACCCATATATAAATATCTACATCATATATACATATCATCATATTACAACATTCACACACATGTCGTAAATATATAATCCATCTTCCCGAGTGGACACTCACCGAATGTTCTCTAAAATGCTATTATTTTAAGGAATACTCATCCACCCGGACATGGTTATCTCCCCGAATCAGTAAAAACAAATCAACGCATTGGAGGTGGCCATATTTTCCCCCGGAATGAGACCGAATAATATCCAAAACATCTCATTCTTGATTTTTAACGCTATGACCCGAGGACTATACTCACCATGCTGCTCAAGCCAGGGGATTCACCCATATCGCGCAACCTCCCATGATAGCACTAGAGGGGTATGCTTTCCTATAAATATTATTCACACAAATATATATATATATATATATATATATATATATACACACACACACACACACTACCCATTACCGCATATATATATTTAATTAAATTTAGGCTACCCTTGCACAATTACCGTAACACTAGCCTAATAATCCCAAGTCTATATACCGACTTGATATTTAAATAAATCCCACATTTATTTATTTAGTTTACTCAAGTTGTGTCACCCAACTGAATTACCCGGACTTGCACCTTCAGTCCGAAATCTCATACTATAGAAATTATTCCTCAAATCCGACATATTAAGGTTAACATCCTTTTTACTTTTGAATTTTCCTTAATTTATTATATAACCCTATAATAAATTAACTTGACCAAATTCGTGCTTAAACACCTGTAGCACTAGCCCCAAAATTATACCCGAGTCAATATCCCCACTCAATTGAAAATAATCACGCATTAATTACTTTATTATCTTAGCGTCACTCAACCAATATATTTAGACTCGCTCACTTGGCCCAAAATAAAATAATCTGAATTTATTATTCAAAAATTCTTTTTAATAAGTCTCGCATGCTTATTACCGCAAGCCTCTTAAAAATTACTCTAATTAAACCTTAATTCCCCTTTTTGGGATATTTACCCTCAAAATCAAATTCAAATTCAAAACTAATGAATCCCATAGTTGTAAACCCATAACAGCGAATATCAAAACCTATAACTGTACCCTCTATTTAAACCCAAAACCCCACAAACGTTTGAACCCATAAACCCAGGCCAAAAAAGGGGAATGGAGAGGGGCTGGAAGACGACGTCGTTTGAATGAGCAGCATGTCGTTCAAACTACAGAAGCTGTCGTTCAAACTAGACCTAGGTCGTTTGAATGATCCTGGGTTCTCTTTCCTCTTCTTCGTCTTCCTTACTTAGCTGCCATGTTGTTCCTACCTTTTTAAAACCCAACATATTTCTACATAAATCCTTCTAACAAGGTTCCCACCCAGATTTCAGTCCTACACATGATTAATCACAAAACTAATAATAAAAAAAATGGCAGAAACTTTGCTACGGCCAGAATGTCAATGGTTTATTTCCTCAAACCTGTACATCTAAATCATGATTGTTTTTATACCAAAACCTTTACCCCAAATCTATTTCATAATTCTCAACTGAATGAAAATAACACCTGGGTTTTATATTCACCTGTCAATCTTTCCAACAGTATACTAAAGCCTATTTCCCCCCAATACTAGACTTCACACATGATCACCCATAAATTGAAAACCCAATTTATACGTCAATGTACCCCAAAATCATTGTTTGTATTACGCCTACTATGATATGAATTGAAAACTGCAATTAATTTAAAAGCACGTTTAACCACTTGCCTTAGGGTTCGTAGGGTCTGAATTCATTGATGTAGATGACGATAATTTGATGAGTAATCCACACACTTGTTCTTGATTTTTGGCTTCCATGGTTTCTCCCAATTGTACCCACTTTTCTCTCTCTATTAATTGGGTATTCTCATTTTTAGGATTTAATAACTAAATCCCATTTTTAGGCTTGTGGGCATTATAAAAAGAGCATTAACACCCTTATGTGGGCTTAAATATGCCTAAAAAAATCCTGAGACCCATTTAGTACTCATGGATACTCTTTTTCAACTATTTTGACCGATCCGGACTCAACCGCGTTCTTAAAATTTCCATCCAAATTAGTTTATAACACTCTCCAATTTTTTACCTCGTAAATGCGACACAAAATGCTCTGAATAATTAAATCTCAATTAGATCCTCTATTTTTTTTTCAAATCATGAATTTAATTTCTCCCAATAATATAAATTCTTTTTCTCAAGAACATAATTAAATTAAAGATTCTTGAATATACGGGGTGTTACAATGAAGAATATATTGCATCATGTATTTGGCAAATATCAAGATCGTCAAGGTTAAATTGAAATATTTTTCAATTTAAGAAATTATTTAACCAACGTGGTAAAATCTAATTCCTCTACTATGGAAAACTATCGTGATAAAGCTTTGGTAAAATTTTATTTTTAAATCTTGAGTGTGAATCTTTTTCGGAGACCTCTTGGATTAAGACTCAAAGTGGATTTTAACAATAGAATAAGACAATATAAAACTCGAGGGTACATGAGCATACAAACATTCTTACAAATAGGAATTGTAATTATGAGACTCTTTGAAAAATGTATAGAGTTTTATATGCACACATTAAAGATTAATCTGAAAGACCCCTGAATTCCTAAGATTACAGGACTATCGAGCAAGTTACAGCTGTCAACGAGGCGTATATATGGTGAGACAAAATTTCGTAAAATGGATATGATGTCAAGTGTCACTTTTATAAAAAGATTCAATGGTTAGATTAACCTCTATAAACTAATTTAAAATCCGCCTCTTCAATATCTCGGCATGCCATAAATACGTGCCCATAAACCATTATTGCATGATTTATGGTTGTGTATAAAGTAATGGTTCAATTTTCCAAATATGTTATTGTTCATAACAGATTTATCTTATTATGATCATTCCTCTCGGCTTAGAAACCCAGAGGAATGAATGGTGTCTCATAATGCTATTTCAGTTTCCTACTTTCCATTAATAAACAATTAACTTTGTCCTTCTAGTGGACGAGGGCCTATCAATCGAATCCGATCCTGTCTGAGGACTTTCCTCCTATCAAGGTCGAACCATGGAAGTTGGGGAAGTCTCCCCAAGTAAGTTCCTTCGATCTTGGTTCAGTAACTGGATCATTCCTTAATCCTTAGTTAGTCATTGTGTTTGGAATAAATAACACTCAATTGACTGATGTTATAACCGTTCCCAATTCTCATTTATAGTCGAAGGTCGTTCAACTAGGTTGGACAAAAGATGAGCGACATCACTTAGTTTGAGTAAAATGACACGTTCATTGCCCACATGCTCTTTAGCGCGCATTTATGAGGTATATCAGAAAATTGTCTCATTGATTCTTTTGGTCGATAGTGATTTTTCACCATCAACAATCACGGATGATAAATCACTAATTATCCCTAATTGATTATATACAAATCATCTTATATGTGGCACACTACATATATGCAAAGACATTGTATTTTATCTCTTCGGCCTTGATTTGTTTTGAGCACCACGTGACCGAATCTCTCTAGTGATGTCATCTTCCACTACCACAAGGTATATAAACATGAATTTTTCTATTGATATGAAGTGACACTATGTTGAGTCTTTCGACTTTTTGTATGGAGAGAAACATAGATAATCTACACTTTATAGTTTAAGATACCTTCATGGACGTATGTTTCTCCTCAACCAAACCACATAAAATCTTTATGTTTTGTCTGCTTTTACGTTTCTCGTTGATCTCTCTCTTTCATACTCTTTCACGCAAGTTCAATTTACGCAATCTTAATAATTTCCTCGTTTGTTGTTGCCAATTTTACATTGACATCAATAATAATCTTACATTTTCCTAAGACTATTTCAAAGAAATTAGATTTGACTTAAATTTACGTTGTACATATTTTTATAATTTCCTGTCATGGTATTACCTTATAAACATGGGAGTTTTGGATAAAGGTTCAATCTAACTCAAAGTGTATAAAAATAGGACACTCCATATAATTTTATAAATTTAGTTCCTATACTAAAAATGCCATGAAAAATGACCAATATGCCATTTGACAACTCATAAAAAAAAATCATCAAATTTTTTAAAGTCCATAACTTCAAATCTACAAATCCAAAATTCACAAAATTTATATATTTGAATTCTACTCGTTGAGATCTATCTAACAACACCCATATTTGATATTTTTTGACAAAAAAATCGAAACCGATAAATTTACTACTTCACTAAAACCTCCATTTTTTCCGGCGAACACTATATTTTTTTCGGCGAAAAACCTTCTTCTCCGACGCTGATAATGGTGCTACTGGCGCGGACCAAAAAAATGAAAGAAATAGACGAAGGGAGAGTGAAACGAGGAGACAGAAGCAATCCGACGAGAATTCCGGCGATCTCCAGCGAGGATTTTGGCATTCCAACGAGGATTTGGGTGGGGTGGGGTGGGGTGGAAGTGGGGTTATGTGTTTATTTTTAGAATAAATTTTAAATGAGTATGACTAAATGTATGAATATAAATACCTCTTTAACTAAAACAAATAAAATTACATGTTTTGTGTACTCCTAACTCTAAAGGGAGCACACAAATAAATGTTATTGTAGCACAGAGATTAAGTTTATAAATGTGAAAATCATTGTTCTAAGAATTTATGATCCGTTTGGTTGACAATAGATAAAAGAGTGGGCATGTCAAAATTTGCCTAGGCAAATTTCACCTAGTTTTTTTCATATGAGGCTATCAAACAACCATTAGGTGAAATTAAAGTCAATCCAATTAATTTATTTAAAAACAGTTTTTATATGATATTCAAAAACGTTAAAAACAGTTTTTACAATATTTTTATATTACGGTTTTTAAAAAAAATTGTAAAACATTTTCTTAACAATTTTTTATAATATTAAAAACAGTTTTTAAAATATTACAAAATAATTTTTAAATATTCACAACAGTTTTTTTTAACTATTTAAAATATTTAAAATATTTTTTAATTTTGTTTTTAAACTTTTAAACTGTTTTTATATTATATTCAAAACAGTTTTTAAAAATGTTAAAAACTATTTTTACAATATTTTTATATTACGGTTTTTCAAAAAATTTGTAAAACATTCTCTTAACAATTTTTTATAATATTAAAAACAGTTTTTAAACATTCACAATAGTTTTTTTAAACTATTTAAAACAGTTTTAAAAAATATTTTTTAAAACTTTAAAACAGTTTTTATAATATATTCAAAACAGTTTTTACAATATTTTTACAATACGGTTTTTAATTTTTTTTTAAAACATTTCTTAACACTTTTTTCTAATATTAAAAACAGTTTTCAAAACATTACAAAACAGTTTTTAAATATTTATAACAATTTTTTTAACTATTTAAAACAGTTTTAAAATTATTTTTTAAACTTTAAACCTGTTTTTATAATATATTCACATCAGTTCTTAAAAATGTTAAAAACAGTTTTTACAATATTTTGTGAATACGGTTTTTAAAAAAATTTGTAAAACATTTTCTTAACATTTTTTTTATACTATTAAAAATAGTTTTTAAAACATTGCAAAACAGTTTTTAAATATTCATAACAGTTTTTTAATTATTTTTTAAAACAGTAAAATCGTTTAAGAAGTTGGTAAATTTGTTAACAAATATTTTCCACTCAAATAGGTAAGCAAAATTTGTCCACAGATTATGCATATTAGGTGTTGTACATTGGTAAATAATACCATGATAAATTGTGCAACCAAACAGTCAAAATGTGAACACATTTTTATATTTTTATATTTATTAATTTTTTAATATTTATCTAGACAAAAAAACACCTGCCAAACGAATCCTAAATATAAAAAAAAATATGAACTTAGATCTTAATTCTCTGCATAAACATTCACAAGTTACCATAAACTTACCTAGTGGCTGGTAAGTGCTTGTCTGTCCTAGAGTTTGATTGATGCATTACCACCAGTGCTATTTTCCTTTAGCCTCCATCAAGTACTTTTTTTTTTATTATTTTATTTTAATCGCAACACTTCATTGTCCATTCAAATGCAAGGGTATGGTGGGATTGATGGATCCAAGATTTGAGGTAAGTGCCTGTGGATGTTACGACTAATGATGGGTGTTGGGGAGCTTCCAAGATAAATTTTTTTTACGATTATTTTTTACTTTTTCATTAATTTTTTAGTCCTAAGAGAGTGGTGGATGCTCTCAAAAGGTAAAGTTGTCAACTGCTAACCTTTCGTATTTTGATGTCTTCACAGTAGTGATATTTTTTAGCAGGATAAAGGGTATAAGATAAAGACTCCTTACGGACAACTTTTTTTCGTAGAAAGTAAGGAGCCATTTCTTACGGACAACATTTGTTCGTAGAAACTTCGTACGAATAAATGTTGTTCGTAGGAAGTTCCTACGAACAAATGAAGTTCGTACGAACTATTTGCAAATTCAGTAGCCAACAGGTAACTTTGCAAAATGCGTACCATTTCTTCTACTGAATTTGTTGGTTTAACTACACCATTGCAGGCCTCTTAATTTGTAAAGTTACCATTTTCTCTGTCTTTTAATATCACCACTTCGGATGCTCTAACAAATACTTCACCGAATATATTTTCAGTAAATAATATATAAAAATATTTCACAAAATATATTTTGAGCAAATAATGTTCACGAAATGTATTTTCAGCAAATAAAAAATAAGAAACAAATTAATATAGTTTTAACTTTCACTGATTAAAGATTACTCATCAATTAGTTCACCCATTTTTTTTATACCATGTAAAAAAAAATGTCAAGGTCCACCCATGTATGGTGTCTGCTCTTGTTAGTTGTTACCATGACAAAAGAGAAAATGTTTGAAGATTGGAAAAAGGTAAAAGTGATATTGTATGTTGAGGAGGGAACATCCAATAAAATACTTGATGTGTTCCTTAGTCCCTTACATGTGAATCACGGCCTGCGTAGATGAGGTTTCTAGATGTTGATAGATGATTTATCCTAAAGAAAACTAGTTTACGAGTGGTTAGCCTTCTTAATATATTACTCCTAATGAAGTTATTCAACGTAGTTGTCGCAAAATGAATGCTCACTACTTCCTTTATGGCGATCAGACATAGCAGTACTCAGTTACAATTGTGAGAAAAGGCCGAGATTTTCGGCCAATGAGTACTCCACTAAGCCCAAAATAATATAAATATATCACTAATGTTGGATCATATTAGCCTAATGTCATTATGAGAACCTTTAATTTCTGTAATGGATATCGATTACAATGAAGAACTGATGGCTTTACCTGAAGCAACCCATGAATCTTGTCCGTCGAACCTTAAGTGGGGGACCTCAACCTCGATGTGACACAGCCGAAAGCAAAAGTTAGTGAGGCCTAATCACTTCATTCCCAGTTAGGTTTACACCAAGTTGCCAATTTTGCGCATTGCTTACAATGCAAAGTCATGGTTCAAAATATGTTTGATTAATTTTTGCACTCATTATTTATTCCATCTTAATCCTTTCCTGGTCAAATTCTCAGCCGTAAGCACTGCTCTCCGGGCTTAACAGTGTTGTTATTTTGGAGCATTATGAAAAAACATACGACTTATTACGATACACACATTCTTTTCATTTTTTGGATCCACAATTTACTTCATGTTAAGTGTATTAAAATTGATGCTTCAAGAGTCCTAATCAATGACGACGAGATTATGAATATATGAAAAAACTACTTCGAGAAGTTATTGAATAGAAATAATGGGAGTAGATTAGATATAGAGGAATTTATGGAGACTTGAGAAAGCATAATTTTTGTTGAGTTAGGACAATAAAAGTTAAGATTGCTCTAAAAAAGATGAAAACATAGAGGGCTTTAGGACTAGATGACATCTCTATTGAGGTTTGTAAGTGCTTAGGGGAGGAAGCAATGTCTTGGCTTACAAAATTATTTAATAGAATTATAATGTCTAATAGGATGCCGATGAATGAAGAAAGAGTATTTTAATACATATTTATAAAATTAAAGGGGATATACAAAGTTGATCAAATTATTATGCTATTAAGTCAATGATTCATACAATGAAACTGTGGGAGAGAGTGATTGAATATAGATTGAGATAGAAAACAACAGTATCTCAAAATCAATTTGGGTTTATGCTTGGAAGGTCAACAATTGAAGCAATTGTGGAGAATAATTGAGAGTTATATAGAGAAAAAGAACCTTTATATGATTTTTATAGATTTGGAGAAGGCATATAATAGGATACCAAGTTATTTAATAGGGTGGGTTCTACATAAAAAAATGTGTGACTTGCAGATATATTGATGTGATAAAGGATATGTATGATGGGGCCATGACTACAAATATCAGTTGGAAAAAGTTATGAATTCTCAATTATTGGGTTTGCGCCAAGGTTCAACACTAAGTCCTTATCTTTTTATTCTATTATGAATGAGCTGACTGGACAAATACAAAATGAGGTGCTGTGGTGTCTGCTATTTGCAGATGATATTATTTTGGTGGATGAGACTAAAACGGGGATCAATGCTAGATTGAAATTGTGGAGAGAAACTCTAAAAACAAGAGGATTTAAAATAAACAGGACTAAAATAAAATATGTGGAGTGCAATTTTAGTAGTAATAGGAGGATAAACTAGAATGTGGTGAAATTGAATGGTAAAGAGATACCTATAAATAGTCATTTTCATTATTTAGGCTCAATTATCCAAAAAAATGGAGATATTAGTAATTATGTTACTCATAGGTTTAAAGCAGGGTGGGTTAAGGGGAGAAGTGCTATCGATGTATTGTGTGATAGACGTATACCTAGAAGTTAAAAGAAAACTTTTGTAGGATGGCCATTATACCCACCGTTTTATATGGGGCAGAGTGTTTGGCAACCAAAAAATAAAATGTGTAAAAAATAAGTGTCGGATATGCGAATGCTAAGGTGAATTTGTGATAAAATTCGAAAGGATAATATGGAAAATAAGAAATTCGTGAAACAATAAAAGTAGCTCCTATTAAAG
This sequence comes from Sambucus nigra, assembly GCA_949130495.1. Classification (NCBI taxonomy): domain Eukaryota; kingdom Viridiplantae; phylum Streptophyta; class Magnoliopsida; order Dipsacales; family Adoxaceae; genus Sambucus; species Sambucus nigra. Next base: position 297,558,969 of record OX422207.1, on the reverse strand, counting down.
ATAAATTGAGAGAAGTTTGACTTAAATGGTTTGGATACGTCATGCGTAGTCTAATGGATTCTCTCGTAAGGAAGAGTGATTTAGTTAGTATTGATGGTGACGCAAAGGATAGATGTACGCTTAAATTGACTTGGTGGGATATTTTAAAAAAGGACATGATATCACGTGGCTTAACCGAAGATATTGTATTGAACATATCAGAATGAAAAAATAGGATTCATGTAGCTGGCCCCAAATAATTGAAAAAAGGTTTTGTTGAGTTGAGTTTACTCCACGTCTGTCAAATTTTTGTTTATAATTTTACTCTATTTTTACTTGTCTTTATTAAAGTTTTTACTTTTTAAAAAATAGAAACTTTATCCTTTATTTCCCTTTATATATATATATAGTTTTTTTTTTGTTATTTAAAATGAGGTGTTTTATTAAAATAACCCTAATGATCATTTCTTTTTAAACATTGGAGTAAGGGCATTACCGTATATCCTGTCATCAAAACTCCTATCGCCGATACTCCCCTGCTAGAGTGCAAAATTAATTTTGCACATTCAAAATTTTATACTTTCCACTTGATTTTTAATGTTTTAAACGTAATATCATTGTAATAGTGTTTATCCCATTATTATCGTCGCACCACCACTATATTACAAAATAATTGTTGATGTCAAAAAATGGATCTACAAGAGTAGACCATGCCATTAAAGTCATACATAACAATCAAAGTATAAATAGAGTAAAAGAGATAAGGAAAGTGATAAACACATGATTTAGAGTCGTTAAGCCATGGAAATGAGCGTATGCCCACCTTGGTGCCGTATTTTAATTATGTACATGAAGTAGTACAAGTTTTGTGGGCCTTAGAGGCTTACAAGAGGAGATAGGTAGGATAAATGTATCACATACAAGTTCTGTGTTGAAGGAATGTGACCATATAGCGTAGGCTGAGGAGGGGATGCACCCTTGTAGCACAGGCCGAGGAGGAGATGCGCCCTTGTAGCATAGGCCAAAGAGGTGATGCGCCCTTGCAGGATATGCTGAGGAGGGGATGCGGCCTTGTGTAGCCCAGGTGGCCGAAGCAGGTGACCTGAGTGTACCCTTAGGTGTAGAGAGATGGAGGAGAAAGTTTACCCAAATGTTGCCTCTCAAATGAGGAGATGAGTACCTCGATTTATTGTGGTTGGTGAGGGCATCATGCAACAATCCACTTGCATTATGGATAAGTATTAATCAGATGGAATCCTTTTAGAAGGTGGATAACCGACAGTCCATTGCTGATGTGTCAGGGTTCGCGACATGTACTTCTGGATTCGCTGTGCTTGAGGGGGATGCGACCTTGTGGCATAAGTCGAAGAGGGGATATGGCCTTGTAGCATAAGTGACTGACGAGGGGATGCGACCTTGTATCATGGTGGGCGGAGAGCGGATGCGGCCTTGTAGCATAGGTGGCCAGAGAGGGCATGCGATCTTACAGAATAGTAGCCGAAGAGGGGGTGAACCCTTGTAGCATAGGTGGGCGGAGAGGGGATTCGACCTTATAGCATAGTGGCCGGAGAGCGTATGCGGCCTTGTAGAATCGTGGCCGGAGAAGGGATGCGACCTTATATCATAGGTGACCGGAGAGGGGATGCGGCCTTATAAAATAATGGCCAGAAAGGGATGTAGCCTTTTAGCATAGGTGGCCGGATAGGGGATGTGGCCTTGTAACATAGCTTCCGGAGAAGGGATGTGGCCTTGTAGCATAAGTGGCCGAAAAGGGGATGCGACCTTGTAGCATAATTGGTCGGAGAGGGTATGCGGCCTATGTTTGAGCCTATTTGAGGGGATACGACTTGTGTTTAAGGGGTTACGTCCTATGAGGCACCCGATCCCTCCTGTGGAAGTATGTGCTATAGGCTCTGCGGATGTTGAGATACTAGGACGTGGCCTTATGTGCTTTAAATGGCAAATGGAGTAGCATCTGCGACCTAGTTAGGTACTAGTCCATGGCCTTCTTTATAGGCTGGGGCCTTTCACTAATCCCCGAGCATATATTCATTATGTTTGCATAGGTTTCCATGCCACTTGTCTCTTGTCCATTGATTGATATATTTTGGGTATGGCAATAATATTTGTAATATTTTCGCTGTAAAATTAAATTTGTAGTGTTGATACGATAATCTCATTTGTAACATAATACTAAAAAGTTGAGTATGCAGAGTAGTTTTATATTTTTCACGAAAAGGAAAAATTGAGGTATAAAACATTAAAAAGTTTGCAAAAACAAAAAAATGACAGTGCAAATTTAATTTTGCACTTCGACAAAAGAATATCGGTGGATGGATTCTAATAACTGAAAGTTCGAGAACTTCCATGGTCCAATGTTTGAAAATAATGTAGCATTAGTATAATTTTTTAATATAACACCTAGTTTTAAGTAGAAAAAAATATAAGGACTAGATTTGTTAAAAAAATGATAAAAATGGTATTGTAGAATGAATATAATAATAATAATAATAATAATAATAATAATAATAATAATAATAATAATAATAATAATAATAATAATAATAATAATAAAATTACAATTAATACATTCAAATAAGTTGAAATTAAGTAATAATACAATAATTTTTTGAGATGTTTAGCCATGGACCCTCCTGGACAAACATTTAGCATAAAAAATGCAAGCCCAAAACTTTTTTTAAATCTCCAACCCATGCTTCTTTATTTATGCCATATCTGGACGAATATACTTTTATGACAATCAACATAATTTATAAGTTAAACCGGTTGATAAAATCATTACCAGCTACAACGATTATTGCAATGAAAACCTTTTCACTATAATTTCAAAATTCAAAAACTGCTCTAGCCTCCCAACACTCTCTCTCTCACTATTTTTCACATAACAACTTTCAGATCTACGTTTTTGAGTATTAAAAATTTTTGAAAACTAGATATAAGATTTTGAAAACTAGATATATGATCAGGATGCAATGCATCAAAAATTTCTACATGAAAAGGAAGAGTTAATAAGAAATTTAACTACATAACTCTGAATCGGCGTGACCCATTAACACACTAATACGGATCTCATGATAATGAGTTTCAAGTAAAATTGACTGAAAATGCAAAAGAAATACATTAATTAGATTAACAACTACATGAATTAAATTCACAAATAACATTATATTACCTACTGATGGAATAATAGGAATATGAATTTCAATGTCAATTGGATGACAAAAATAGGAAACTCAAGTTTGTAACAATTTTGGATACAAGGAACACTGAAGTTCTTTGGTTAAGTGAATTCTTTGAGAATCATAAAATTAAGATGAATGTTCAACAAAGTTTAAAGGATGAGAGTTGTCATAAGGATGAGAGGCTTATTAATAACAAAAATGAAGATATAAATACTAGGAAATATAATATTATCTAATTGACTCCAAGTCAGTGTTCTAAAAGGTGCGCATAGGCTTCGCCTAGGTGCGTCTAGGCTTGAGGCTTTGGAGAAATGCCCCGCTTTAAGCCTTTTATGCCTTATTCTTGGTAAAAGGCTTAAGGTGCACTTTTTTTAAAAATAAAAACACTTTAGTGAAACAATATCGCATTTTAAAAACTTTTTTTTAAAAAATAGGACCAATATCTCATTCAAAACAATTAAAAAACAAATGGTATCCCAAACCTCTCTTCCTCTCGCCCCAAAAAAGGGGATTGTGTTTTTTTTATTTCTTCTTAGTATTTAAAAAAATAGTTCTTTAGTTTGCATATATTCAGACATATTTTAAGGTATGTACCATTTTAGTATTTTAATAGCCTTGTTATAGTTAAAAATGTTAAAATATATCAAAAAAGGCCTAAACGCCTTTTTACGCCTAAAGCCCGCTTATGCTTCTAAGGCTTAAGGCTTGGCCTCCACGCCTCGGTCACGCCTCACGTTTTTTAGACCATTGCTCCAAGTTATCAAATTGAACATAGGAATCATGATCGAAATATAAAAAATATTCAAGAACAATATTCATCAATTCATAATAAACTTCAAATGAAATACTGATAGATTCATAATCTTAATATGAAAATTAAAAAGATAAAATAAAAATAAATAACAGACTAAGAATCGGGTGTCCCAAAATTCAAAATTTTCCCTAAGAAATCTCAAACACAAGATGAATCGAATGGTATTTTTGAAAACCCCCACCCAAGACATCAAGAGTAAAAAGATCAAGAGGCAAAAAACAATACCTTATAAAGTCCAATTACTTACTTCATTACAATCCAACACTAGATATATGTGAATTGGTGTGTGATATGATTGAACTAACAACTCAAACCATAATAGTATCACAAAATCTATGAGGAAAAACCTCTCCACATGAATAAAATCTCGGATGCATGCTCTATCTCATTCAACTTGAAAACAAATGTTTTTAAAAGTTCAATTGGACAACTCTCACCTGACCTCCTATATAGATAGTTTCCTTTGGACACCTTAACTCTCCCCCAGTTAATATGATGATACCACATTTAGTTCCTTGATATCTCTAAGGATTTTTAGTCTTTTAATCTCCCTTATATCAAGCATGACATCCTAGGGCCTACCAGAGACCTTTAATGAATGGTTACCAATCCTTGGTGACCATAGTTGTCCCAACAAAGGGGCAAAATATGAGTTGATTATCATAGTATCACTCTAAGGGCTTGTTTGTGAACTCAGACCTTGAATACTAAGCTCAAAGAGCTTGGGATTACCAGTACCTAGCCTGAGATGAGTCCAATAAACCTTCACCTAACCAAAGATGACCTCTACCTGGTTTCTAACCTCTTCTAAAAGGATTAATTTCCCCGTATGTTAAAAGAGTAGGATAAAACTATCCAAGAATAACCGTAGTCAATGTAGGACACTTTAGACATTCAACAAAGCTCCTGTAGCTTCTCTGGCGGGTAGGTGGAAGGTACAAACAATTTCTACCTGCCGTGGATACCTCGATTTGCAATTGGAGTGTGGGTAATTTTATCCCAATCAATAAAATACCCTAATCCCAAAAACCCAGGGAAAACTCCAAAGGCAAAACTGGTAAACCACGTCCAAAATAAAAGGCAGTTAAATACCCTTGAATACAATTTTAAAACAGTCAAAATGCAAATATCAAAAATTCAAAAAAAATATAAAACCCCCTCCCAAAGGGTCCTTTAACCAGTTAAAGTTCCCCAACCCTTTAACCGAATGGTTATCCCTCCCGAGGTAATGATTATCAAATCTTTACTGATCTCTCCTCAGTCATACATGCGTCCCCCACCCCTCATCCACCGCACACATGGTACACTGGATGATCGAATGGTGAACGGATATGGATAAACGATTGTTCAAAGTCCCCAATCAAACCCCTATAAAATAAGGTCCCCACCAACCTTTAAAAGTATCCCAAAAAAACAACATTAATTCAGTTTTGTAACTTTCTTCAATCCCGCGCGCCTGAGATACTCGAGCTCTTTCTAAAAGTCCCTAGTGAAGTTCGTACTTCAGAAAAGTCATTTTACCCTAAGGAAATTTCGTACTTCCAAAAAGTCGCTCCCCCTAATGAAGTTCGTACTTCTGAAAAGTCCCTTCAAACAAAAAATATAGGCAAACCTCTATGCGCATCCCAGAAAAATCAACGATTCCAAAAGGGACTCTGCCTAACAGAGAACCTCAAGAGGAGACACTTGCCCAGGTAAAATTCGTCTCACGCTATAAGGGTAAAGGAATTTTGTACGAACATTGAGTAAAATACCCTCCCTCCCTCCTTCCCTCTCTCTCTCTCTCTCACACACACACACACACACACACACACACACACACACACTACTACTCAACTCAACAAAGCCTTTTCCCAATTATTTGGGGTCGGCTACATGAATCCTATTTTTCCATTCCATTCTGTCCAGTGCAATATCTTCGGTTAAACCACATGATATCAGGTCCTTTTTTATAATATCCCACCAAGATAATTTAGGCCTACCTCTACCCCTTGGGTTACCATCAATACTAACTAAATCACTCTTCCTTACAGGAGCATCCATTGGTCTACTCTTGACGTGTCCAAACCATCTAAGTCGATTTTCTCTCAATTTATCTTCTATAGGAGATACTTTTACCGTTTCACAAATTTGTTCATTTTTAATTTTATCCTTTCGAGTTTTGCCACAAATCCATCTTAGCATTCACATCTCCGCCACACTCATTTTCTGCACATTTTGTTTCTTGGTTGCCCAACACTCTGTTCCATATAACATAGCGGGTCTAATGGCCGTCCTATAAAATTTTTCTTTTAACTTCAAAGTATACGCTTATCACATAGAACGCCGGTTGCACTTCTCCACTTAACCCAGCCTGCTTTAATCCTATGCGTAACATCATCACTAATATCTCCATCTTTTTGTAACATCATCACTAGTCCATGTTGCTTCATTTAATACTTTATCTTTAAATAGTTCTAATTTCTCTCCTTTTAAATTCCACCACCTAGTTCATGGGTTAATCTTCACTTTTCGCACTCGTGATTGATTTTTAATATTTATATCCAACACCATTATCCTATGTTGTGAGGTTAATCTCTCTCCCGGGATAAACTTACAATCTTTACACGTTAATCGGTCTCCTTTCCTAGTAATGAAAAAATCTATTTGGCTCTTATGTGTTCCACTTTGATAAGTTATTAAGTGTTCAAGCCTCTTTTTAAAACATGTATTTACTAGTACAAAATCATAATCCATCGCAAAATCTAAGATAGACTCTCCCCCATCGTTCCTATCTCCAAAACCATGTCCTCCATGCACTATCTCATATCCTACACGATCTTCTCCTACATGATCATTAAAATCTCCACCTATATAGATTTTCTCACCTAGGGGTATGTCTTGAATTAGTTCATCCATTTGTTCCCAAAATTGTACTTTAGTGTGCTCATATAATCCTACTTGAGGTGCATAAGCACTAACAATATTAATCTTTTGTTTTGTATCTCATTTAGACCGACCCCCGTTTAGGGGACAGGGTGTGCATTTTACAGCTTTTATATTTTAAAGCCTTGTTACTAACCTAACACCTCTGTTTATTGAAATGACATACTCATATATTAAATAAATGCTAATCAAATGCCAGACTAAACATAGATATGAAAACTTACTTTTTAAAATTGTTCTTAAGAAAGTTTTCGTGAGCCAAGTCATTTCGAAACTTTGCAACGACAAAGCTAAAATCAAACTTCTCCCATAACTTCTCCGAGAAAACAAAGCTCATATCAAAGAAAATATCCCCGAATTTGTGTTTTCAAACCAACTTTTGATTAACGTATTTCAACATATAAATATATCAATCAAACATATTAACTACTAGGCTCCATAAATACCGTAATGTTGTATATTGTATACACGGTTTCCCCTTGACTACACTCGTAAAGATGTTCTGTTTGTTAGAAATATGTGGGATTTAATCCCAAGTCCTATATACTGAGCCTAACTCATGAAGCGCAAGACTCATAATATGCATCTCGACATATTATCTATTAAGGATGCTTCCATCTCTAGTCTAACTACAAAGTAACCTTCTTGAGGACTACGACACCTCTAAGATTTTATCTATGTCAATAAGGGATACATAGATCTCTGTTGATGGCTTCTAGTCCACTTCAATATAAAATACACTATCCCATCTCCCCATACACCTCCAAACTAGCGTGAAGGACAATACCTTCCTGGTAATGATTGCCCAATAATAATAAAATAATATGCTAATATTGGGAATCTTTGGGACCACTCACATTTCGAACCTCCATCAAAGCTACCCTTGGTCCTATAAATATCTTATACCCTTCTCAATCCATATCTTACACTTACACACACATCATATTGGAACATGCACTGCACCATATTGCGCGAATGGTCAGGACCAAAGTCCCTGATCAAGATTTTGGGTCGTGGCCAAAGGCTGTGACCATTTCTGGCATGACCATTTCTGGCATGACCCAAATCCCTGACCAAATGAAGGATCACGGACCATGGGGGTTACTACACATGTTTGCGAACTATAGCCGTGACCCATACACACAACTAGTCATGGACCAAGGCCGTGACCTATACACACAACTAGTCATGGACCAAGGCCGTGACCCATACACAAAATTTATGTGACTGGTCATGCCACTGGTCACGGCTTAAGGCCGTGACCTAACCTTCAATTTATGCGACTGGTGAAGACATTGGTCATGACTTTAAACCATGACCCATTATTCAATTTATACGACTAGTCACGCCACTGGTCACGGCCTAAGGTTGTGTCCTGAACATTTTAATATGAAGATGGTCACGTCTCATATCCGTGACCCTTTTTATACGTGACAAAAAAATAGAGATGGTCATGGACTTTGGCCGTGACCATTTTTAACTATATTAAAAAAATTATGCAGAATTGGGCCATGCTCACAAACCGATGGTTCCGTGACCACACGGTTGGTTCCAACGAGTTACCTTGGTCCCATGCGAGGTGTTAGCACCGTTCATGGGGAATTTTGGGGGGACGTTACGGGGTTCTCCCTCTAACGACACATTTTCAAGACTAAGTGTGGATATTCTCAGAATTGGGATATGCTCTCAAACCGGGAGTCCCGTGATCATGGGGTTGGTTCCAACGAGTTACATTAGTCCCGTGCGAGGTGTTGGCACCGGTCACGAGGCCGTTTGGGTGGCATTACGGGGTTTCACCCTCTAAGGGAACATTTTCAAGCCTAAGTGTGGATATTCTCAGAATTAGGCGATGCTCTCAAACTGGGTGTCCTGTGACCATGTGTTCGGTTCCAGTGAGTTCCATTGGTCCAATGCGAGGTGTTGACAACTCTCACAGGTTCATTTGGGTGACGTTACGGGGTTTCGCCCTCTAACAACACGTTTTCTAGCCCAAGTGTGGATATTCTCAAAATTGGGTGGTGCTCTCAAATCGGGGGTCCTGTAAACACGAGATCAATTCTAACGAGTTACATTGGTCCTGTGCAAGGTGTTGGCGTCGCTCACGGGTTCGTTTAGGGGGCGTTATGGGGTTTCTTTCTCTAACGACATGTTTTCAAGCCTAAGTGTGGATATTCTCATAATTGGGCCATGCTCTGAAACCGGGGGTCCCATGATCATGCGATAGATTCCAACGAGTTACACTGGTTCCGTGCGAGGTATTGACACTGCTCATGGGGCCGTTTGGGGGGCGTTACAGGGTTTCGCCCTCTAACGAAATATTTTCAAGCCTAAGTGTAGATATTCCCAGAATTGGGTTGTGCTCTTAAATCGAGGGTCCCGTGACCACGCTGTCGCTTCCAACGAGCTACATTGATCACGTGTGAGGTGTTGGCGCTGCTCATGGGGCAGTTTGGGGGCGTTATGGGGTTTCCCTCTAATGACACGTTTTTAAGCGTAAGTGTGAATATTCTCAGAATTAGGTTATGCTCTCAAATCGGGAGTTTCGTGACCACACGATTGGTTCCAACGAGTTACATTGGTCCCGTGAAAGGTGTTGGCATCGCCCACGAGGCCGTTTGGGGGGTGTTATGGAGTTTCGCCCTCTATCGGCATGTTTTCAAGCCTAAGTGTGGATATTCTCAAAATTGGGCCCAAAGCCGTGATCGTATGGATGTGAATTTTGGCTTTGGTCATGCCCCTTATCCATAACCCTACTGTGACCAAACTTGGTGGGAACTTTGGCTTGAATTTGGCGCCATGAGGGTCACAATCTGGTCATGGCCTATGTCCGTGACCTATGTTGGTCATGGATTTGGTCCGTGACCTCGCCCAAGAGCATCCATGACCACGCTGGGTTATGGATATGGTCTCGCTAAAAGTTGATGTGGTCACGACTTTGGGCCATGACCCCATGGGGGTGACCATTCGCTGGATTTGGTGTAGTGATGTGAAAAACCAAACTACGTAGGCTTCGATGTCATGGTTACATGAGTATGTGGGCACAATAACGAGTCCTTCTCATGAGCACAAGACTAAACAATATGTATCGTGATATATTGTCTCCACATAGATGAATCCATCTCTCATCTCTTATGCCTTTCTAACTCAAACAAGATATTCGAATATCTTCGGTCCGCGATCTCTCTCACACCTCCATATAATTGTTCAAACACATACACATTAATAAAAAACGAACTACGTAGGCTTTGATCTCATGGATACAAAAGTATGTAGGTGAAATACCGAGTCCTTCTAATGAGCACAAGTCATGATAATATATCACTCGATATTTTATCACAATAGATATGGACCCATATCTTATATTACCTTTCGATCTCTCCTTAAACCTAAAAGGAGATTTCAAACTATCTTAGTTCGTGAATTCTTGCCACACACATACATAACCTCAACATCTACCCATTACCCAAGTTGAACCTCCTCGCACCCTTACACACATTGAAGGACACCCATTACTAAAATAGAGTTTCCTCATACCCTTATATACATTGACAACCACCCGTTATACAAACTGAGGTTTTTGCACACATACATGTGTACTAAAGGTCACCCATTAACCCAATATATAGAGTCATGCACAAGCACCCTTGTGTACCCATACTGGTTTAGGTGATGCTTATACACCTTTCATCGATACGTTTTTCATACTTAAGAATCTATCTACATTATAAGGTATTATTAAACTAAGGTTTCTAAACATGTTCTATAATAAACTAAAAAGTAATCACATAACGTAAAGAGCGATAATAAGCATATAATTAAGGACGAATAAAGAACAAATGGGGTTCTTAACACCTTACCCACTCGTAACCCGATTTTTGAACCCCGCAACAAGAATCTCTGGATCGTTTGCAAACCTAAACTTGCCTTAGGATTATCCAAAAGGAGCTAACCCCAAACCTTTTGTTTGTTTTTATATAAGATAAACTGGAGACTCTGAACAACCGCAAACCTCTGGCACAAAATATATTTAGGCCTAGGCCTAAATCGGGGTGTGCAATAAAACTGGATATGGTGTTAAATAACTTTTAGGGGAAAATCATCGAGTCCATCTCACAAATAAGCCAACCTTTGGGGGAAACGATGAACCAAAAGACAAGCACTCTCCCATCCACGTAGGGATCACATGTAACGAGCATCCCCACTACCAAAAAAATAGCAATTTGGCACGGTTTAAAATTGTTCCAGATCAAATCTAGCACGGTTTTGAACGGTGTCAGATTAAGGTGTTCTAAAATTGACATTTTTTCTAACACGATTTAAAAGTGTGCTAGATTTGGCCAAACAGAAACACTTCTGCAACTTTTAAAGTGTGCCAGAATTTGATATTTCTGGCACTTTTTATAACTGTGCCAGATTGAGTACATTTTGGTACAATTCGAAATCATGCCAAAATTTGATACACTTTTGGCACAGTTTTGAACTGTGCCAAATTTTTGAATCAAAGAAAAATTTAATTATTAATAATACTGCCCCAAAAAAATCAGCAACATGTCCACTATTTTTCGTACTTGTTTTAGAATAACAAAAATTCAATAATAATATAAAACCAGCATGGCAAAAATAGTACAACAACAATACTAATAGTCCACAACAACACTAATACACATATAGTTAATAAGCCACTAAAAATTAATATCTCAAATTCCATTAATAGAAAATTCATTCCAATATATATGAAATTCATCTCAATACATGAGAAAATTTGAATTTCATCTCAATTCACGTCAATATAAAATTCATGTCAATACATATGAAATTCATCTCAAATTTTGCAGTCTTCTCTTCAAGCAACACTAACGTGTTTAACTCCTCATTTATCAAGTCGTAATTTGCCTCTACATGCACAACCATCGAACGTTCAATGAGTTCCAACCTATAAAACAAACAAACAAAAAAGATTAATTAATTCTTATCATTTGACAAGATTGAAGACCAATGATTCAATAGAGACTAACATGTATTCTTTCAATCACACAAGATCTGAAATCTAGTGCACAATTGAGTTAATTAGTAATAATCCCATTAATATACTAACTAATTAATAATTAAAATTGACATTAATTACTTATACTAACAAATCAAACCAAAAGAATTAAAATTACATCCAAAGTAGATTTGAGTATTCACACTTCGTGAGTATGGAAGGTTGCAAGGGTTTCTTGATTTTTATAGATTTTAGCACACTAACAACTGATTTTGGGGACAAATTATTTTTTAGCAACAACAACAATAATTTCAGCATACAAACAACTAAACAAATTAACTAATCTATCGAAAAAAAATTAACAACTAAAAATTTCAGCATACTGATCAGATCTATTGAAAAAAATTAACATACTCGAAGGAATATATTGCCATTGTAATGCTTTGTGGATGAAAAGACGGTTGCATGGTGTCGCTGATTTGCTTTGGTAGGGGGCTGCGTTTGCTAGTGAGGGAGAGAAGAGAGGAAAAGGGAGGGAGAGAAGCGAGGGCAGTAGCTGCCGCTGTTCTTCTTCGATAAGGGACTATCGCTGCATTGCGTTTGAAAACAATGCTTCCAGTTGCATAATGCCCAGTGGTGGAACCCTCTCGGGCCCTGACAGAGACCACATTTCAAGTCTTACCCCCAGTTAGGATATCATAGGCTTCCATTGTTAAAAAAATAGAAACTTCAAACATATATGTATGCAGAGTTCATTTTGCCATGACAATCAATCTCTATAGGAAATTTGTAAATTGGAATTTACTTAATAAAGTTCTTTTGCTAATTGCTGAATAATATATATATAAATATATAGATAAAACTTGTACTCATTATGGCTTCCATGGGCTCCAATGTGGTGAAGACGAAGAACCCCAAATGGTAAATCCATGTCATTATGAAATTACAACCACAAAACCCCGAGTAAGAACATGCTAAACGTAATAAATCAACCAAAAATTAGAAGAAAGAAGGTTTATATCTGTTATTAAAGAGACCCTACCACAACCACCCAATTAAGAGGGAGTTTATAGTAAGAAGCAAGTGGGCCACTCTGTAGTTAAGAGCAATAGAAAGTGAAAATTAGTGCATCACATCACACTCCTAGGAGCATTTATATGTTCAAAAAAATATTAATAGTCCATAATTATTCGATGATAAAACACTATTTTATATATACACAAACATGTAGAAAATAGAAGAAGCTAAAAAAGTCTCAAATCATAATGTTATTATTATTCATAATGGTCTGATAGAAGAGGGACCAAAGGCCTGTATTTATACAAAATTATCTACTGTCCCAACTATAGTAAGGAACTACATAAAGATAGAGAATAAAAATTTAAGATATCCTAACCAAGATCATATCTACTAGATATCCTTACTAATGTTACATTCAATGTGTAAGAGGGTAGTTTAGATAAGATGGAGGTGTAACCCCTTTTGAGTATAGTAATGACAAGTTAAATGGCGACACTATTGATTAACCATAGGACATACAAACATTACTCAATGAAGATAGACTCAGTTTGAACTCACAGATCTCTCGTGTATAACTCAGAAGGTAGTAATGAACTTAGTATTAACTTAGTTAGAGGGAGAGAGAAGTAAGCACCCTAGATAAACCTTGGCAGGTAGCTAAACACACTAACCACCCTCAAGAATCTCTATCAAGTATTAAAATCTTCCTAATAAATGACAATGGTGGGTGAGTAAACTCTTTGGTTTGTAATAACTCTCTTCGGTGTATATTATCTCTAGTAATAACTTCTGAACTCTCAAAAGGATCATCCTCTCCTCATAGGTGGTTGGGGTCCTTAAATAGCCTCCCACACCACCCCCGAGGCAACTCCGCCATCAATGCCCGTGAGAGACATCCCTCATACTTTATGTCACTAACATTAAATACCTGATGCACTAGTTGTCTCCATATCATAAAAATTAAATGCCAAGACATGCCTTTTTCCTAACCACTGTGTCAGGGGGCTATTGTCACAGAGGTAGCTCACCATTTGTCTGACAACCCCAAATACTACGGTAGTTTACTCAAGTGCAGGTCTGACATTGTTTAGCTGGATAGTGACATCACCTACAGTAGATATGACATTAAGTAGAGGGCTGTTTGGTTCACAACTCAACGCCCGATGGAACTCCAAGCTACTCGACCTGAGGTTCCATGGTCAGGGTTCTTCGATGTTTTACCAGGTGTATCTAAGATGGTCAGGAAAAGCCCCAATGGTGCCTCACTTCTCAATCCTCCAAACCACGTCCCTCCAAGGTTCCCACAATGAGGTCATTCGATAGAGCATGAAAGCTCTCCTAGGCCCTGCCAAGCGTGGTCTCTCGCGAGTACTATTTGACCTCTCACTAAAACTCACTATCATTCTCGTTACATCATTACAACCGTTATAGATTATAGTCAATATAAACAAATATACAATATGGCTAAGTAACACAACAAACTAAAATATGAGTTGCCACGCTAAGCTGCCTTAACCCCAGATACTGTTGTAAATAGGGGAATTATCCCTAATCTCAGGATTACCTTCAAGCCCCCTACACAATGTCAATTATGAACCTATAATTTCTAATATTACATTCAATACCCTTACTAATGTTACATTCGATGTCAATGTCAACATAAGTATTAATAGAACACGTTTACTAATGTTACATTCAATGTCAATTTTCGATGTCAGTTGTGAATCTGGTTTGTCCACTCCCAAGACAACAGTCTTGCCCTATCCCTAATGTTACATTCAAATATAAAAAATTCATTTAGTGAAAAAAAGAAAAGTTTAAAATAACATGCAATTCTCTTTTTGTACCACATGTTTAATGTTTCTTTAAGGCCAATTAGTTACACGAAAAGTAAATAAGGATGGATATTGAGTGAAGGATTATATTATTCCCCCACATAAAGGGTTCCATTAAAGTCTATGATATAAGGTAACCTCATGTCATGAGTAGGAAAATTCAGTCTAAGTAAAGCCAAGTCAACAGAAAAATTGGTAGACTAAAATCTAATGTATAGTGCTTTTGATTTTGTTAGCCTCAACTTAATAAACCTGACGCATGTCCCTAATCCCGTCTTATCATGAGTATAAAATATAAATCACACAACAAAAAAAACTTAATGTAATAGAACTCATGTTAATTAAATTTCCATTTTAAGTTGTAAGTTCAACCAACTGAAGTTGAGCAATCCCAGCCAAGTGGATAACATGAATTAATCATACATCTCATACAAACATTATTGGCCCTTCAGAAATATTTATAAAATATCTCATAAGTAAGTACATGCACATGTTACAAAGAACTTCAAAACATTTGGCCTATATATATTAGTGTGTGCATGTGTGTTAAAGAGGAGGATAAGGTGAGACCTTTCGACAGGAAGCATATGCTTCATGCACTAAGGATGCTAAACCAACGCATTCAAAGCAATAGTCTGCACCACCATCAGTCATCTTGTTTATTACATGCTCAATGTCAAAGAACAACAATAAAAAAATGTTTGGAACTTGTTTAGTCACTTGTAAGCATAAAAAATTGATATTAATATGCACGTTGAGCACGATAATCATTCCCACATATGTATCTCATTCAACTTGTTTATACAACTTATTGCGTTCTAGAATCAAAGGTATATTGGGAACTTGCCATAAGTATGGGATGCTGATAAAAATGATAGCATTTAAATGGTAGGAATAAAGTCAACAATGAATCCTGGAACTTTGAACAATTTCAGTACAAAATTCAAGAATATCTAATGCAAGGACTAAAATTTCTCTTACTAAGTCTATTATATTTGAAGTAGATTAAAAGTTTAAAGTCTATTCTAGATGCTGTCCTCTTTCAATAATTTGTAGTTCTTATCAGAAGATACATTTAACCGTAGAGGAGAAAAAAGAGAGATTTACATAATGAGGATAAGAGTGCATGTTTACTTTCTTTTACTAGGTCTTCTTAATAAAACTAACTAGCAAGCAAATATTGGTTTGTCCAAAAGCCCTAATTCAAAATTCAATTAGAAAGTAAAGAAAGATTTACATATGGCCTGTAGAATAATGCATGGAGATAACAGTCTAACCTTCAAACGAGCAATAAGAGGTTCTTTGGTAACTCCATCAAATGAGCCAAAAGTTTAAAACCTACACAAAAACACCATAAATCCATACCATTTAGTGACTAGAAACCTTACACCAGAAAATAAAGTAAAGTGATTCCCCACTCAATACTGCGATCAAGGAATCAACGATGTGACTCGACGTCATTCACTGTTAAGATGGATTTAGAGGTTAGGGGAGTAATTAAGCTACCAATAGAGATTTAGGGCTTGTAAATGATGAAATGACATGAGCATATGTTGGCTAATATGTTGCATATATTTTGGAGTACCATTAGATATGCAATTTATCATTACGAGATCATTAACTTACTAATATAATTACATGATCAATAACTTAACAAATGAATATTTAGGGAGAGAGTGCTAACATTTGTATTCATTTTCATTTACAATCTTCAGTTGTCTTCTCCATGAATCATCAATCGTCTACTCCACCTACAAAACCACAATTTAAATCAGTTGCATAGTTTTGGATTCAAATTGAACTAGAATCTTAAACACTATGAGCATCCCTTTATTATGATCATTAATTTGATGATGAATGAACCATAATATTAAACATTAACCTTAGATATCCAAGATCCAAATGAAAAATGGAATGGAATTTGTGAAATTCCCGTTACAGCCTCGTAAATTCCCCTATGAACAAGCGCATCTGTTTCTGCAACAAAGTTAAACATATACTCAGTTATTCTAGTTCTTTCCAAGTCACTAAATTTATGTTAAATAAAAAAATGTAATCTTGGAGATTGATGCATTCAGTTGTTACCTCGAACGTGGAAGGTTCGAAAAAGAGATTTGCATGCCATGACGCCAATGAGTTAGATCCCTACAATTCACATTGCAAGCCCAATAAAATCACAAGTCTCTCACTTTTAATTTAATATTGCATAATTACATTAGGTGACAACACATAAGAATAGTTTATTCTATAATCTTGGAAGGGTAAATAACAAGGAAACGACAGTAGGGAACCATGACTCGTAGTCCGTTAGTTGAAGGTATGGGAAGAGATGTGAATCCCGATCAAGGTGAGTGGTTTGGAGACATATTCGTTGGATGGGTTGTTAAGAAAATGAAAATGATGATAATTCTTACATGAACCCATGAGAGATGAGTAAAAGGAGACGGACACTATACCTCATAAGAATGCATAGATATATAGCGTTGTGTATCTCAAAAGCAAAAATCTACAGTAAAATCAAGGACAACCAGATGAAATATGATGAAAATATAATAAACATAAATACATATAGACAAAGATAAAGAGGGAGTATACATGGGTTATGTCCAACACCAAAAATACAATAAACATAGACAAAGATAAAGAATGCATTTAATAGCTTCCTTGTTGATATGGATGGGAATTTAGTCACCATGGACTAACTCAAACAAAAAAGAATCTAGAGTTGAATTCTTACTGCTGTATCAATTATCTTCATATTAAATGAAAATAACCCATGTACAACTTGATAAAAGTGACAATATCCATCCTAATAACCGACACTACACGAAACTCGGAACCACCTTCAAAACTTTTAGAACCATCTCCAAAACTTTCATATCAAAACTCCACATAAATGCATAATATAGTTTAAATGTTGTTGCAATATGAAAGGTTTGAGTGTAAAAAGCACAAAACTTATTACTAAAATAAGACTATACATTGTTTAAAAATAGTACGATTCAACAAAAGTACCAATAGGGAATGAATAATTTTAGTATTAGTGCTGAAGAAGAATGAAAATATATACCTTTGCAATGACATTGATGCGAATCCAAGAGTTAATGATCTGCAAAATAACTTAAGCCTTTAGATTGAACATACCAAACCCAATCAATTCAAATTTCACGAAACAAATCCCGTCCAAGCAATAAATGTGAATCTCAACAAAAATTCAAAAATACATTATACATTACATATTAAATAAATTTTGGAAGTACATCATGTCAGCACACTACAAGACTCCCTATGCGTGCCACCTACCAAAGGTAGCACATGCTTAGTAACATATCACACTATTTATCTAAAAAATGAAAAATAAAACAAAAACATTTTTCACAAGTGAAATAAAAAGAATTGTGAATATTATTTATCATTAACGAATTAACAAATCGATGAGGTTCATAGTTCCATATGACATTTTTCATGACTGAAATAAAAATAATTGTAAATGAACACAGGAAATGAGCATTGTTTATCATTTTTGAAGATGATAAATAAAAACGATCATTTTTAGGAATAAAAAGAATGAACATTATTCAACATTTTTAAAGAAATCACATCATCTCATCCAATATTGTTCGTATGGCTCAAATCAGAATCAAATAAAAAAAATGAAAAACATAACTCATAAAGGCCATATGGTTCCAGTAGTCTTTATAGAGCACCCAAAATCTCCTTCGAAACCTAAAATCCAATAACATAATAACACAATTAAAATCGAGAGTGAAAAAATAAAAAAATACTTGGATGAATAAATCAAAATTAAAAGATGTATTTGAACCTAAACACAACAAAGAATAGAAAAGAAGTAAAAAAGAATAAATGTATTAATGAAATCTTAAGTCAGAAAAATTCATACCACTCAAACATAGTACAAATGTTGTATTAAACATAGTGAAAAGGTAAACGAACTCCATATAGAATCCCTAAATGAACCTCCATATAAAAGAGTTAAATGATCCTCCTTAAGTAAGATCTAAAATATAAGGTTAAAACATTTGAATCAAACATGAATATTACCTAAGAGGAGTGATAGAAGGCAGAGGAAGAAGGGAGGCAGAGGAGACGATGGGCGAGAGGGTGACTGGGAATGAGAGAGAAAGAGATTCCAAAGTGAGTAACTGTAATTTTTTAGGGAATTTTATATTTAGTCAAGTGTACTCAATTTTGGCATACTTAAAAAACATTTGACACTATTTTAAAGTGTGCCAGATTGTCATTAAACCATGCCAGAATTTGACACAGTTTTAAACTGTGCCAAATTTTTAATATCAGGGTGTGCCAAATTACTATATTTGGTAGTGCCCTCTCCCCCAGGTCTTAGTCTGAATCCCATAACACTAAACCTACTGCATCAATTTCTCTCCCTAGCATTGAATGATCTAATACGAATTGAGTGTTCTGATACGACGCAAATATTGCGTATTTCACGCGCTAACCTATGCGTTATTAGCTCCCTCGGGTATCTTAATCCCTATATTTATTCTCTTTAACCAGACAACCTCGGATTTCTATGTTAACATGTTTTGCAGGGGTTAATTGAGCTTTGTAGGTATTTGGATGCTTAATATGAAGTTTGGATGCAGTCCGAAAAAGTTCCGTACACAATCGCACATGCAAGGGCAATTTAGTCATTTCATAATTTGGGCAACTGGCCTAATGTCTTCACGGAAGTTGAAGTCCTCTGAACAAGCTTCGCGTGGCGATAAACGGTGCGCAAATCTTTGTTATATCGAAGAAGTTATGGGCTTTAGTGCGGAAGAGAAAGAAATCTCAACCAAAGCAGGGGAAGGGATCAAAATCCTATAGGTGCGAATCGATTCGGACCCTCCGAATCGAATCGCTAGGAGACAGTGGCAAAAATTCACATTTGCGAATCGATTCGGACAAGTCGAATCGATTTGCCCCTTTAGCTACCTTCGAGGAACCTCCTTACCGAATCGATTCGGACCAGCCGAATCGATTTGATCTTGCAGATATTTTCTTCTTCTTTTTATTACAAGTTTTCCATGGGATAATTTTTGGTATAAATACTCTCTTCTCTCATGTTTGAGGGATTTTTCATTTTGTCTTAGATTTTAGGGTTTGTAAACTTGGGAGATTTTCCCTACTCCTCTCATGTACTCTTATTTCGTAAGTTGTACCTTAATTTTAATTACATTAATTTAGTTATATTTCCTTATTTCTTGCTTTGTAGGTAATTACATGCTTTGTTAATTAGTTTAATTTCTTTATTTCTTGCTTTCTTAGTTTAATTAGTTATAATTTAGTTTAATTATGTTGAGCCCTTAGATAAATAGGGTTAGTCTTTTGTTTCGCCATTTACGAGTTTAGATCTCGAAAGTTAGGGTTTTGTGTAAAATTGCGTTTAATTGAAATCGCGTGTATTAAAGTTGGATTCTTATGCGTTCAACTTTCTTTATCACGCAACGTCAGTATTTATAGCGATAATCTGAAGTTAATCCGCGTGTGACCATTTTCCATTAAATGTTTAATCTCAAATTCCTTATTGTGTGATGTTTATGCTTAATTGAAAATGATCGATTAAATTATTTTCGAGTCGAAATCTTGATTAGTAGTTGTTTCGAGCCGTGTGGTTGGATGCGATCCTGATCCTCGTTTTACTTTTGTGTAGCGTAACTTCTATTTTTCTTTTTCCACCATACCCACACATTACCATTTCTTGTATTTATTTCACACTTTTATTCTTGAAGTTTTAAAACAATTAAAATCTAAAATTTAATCACTGTCTATGGATTTCTTACAATACCCGACTTACCGCTGTGCTTGCTTGTCAAGTGTAGTTGTAGTTTAGGTTTTTGCATGTAGAGCGGGACCCAAAATCAACGACAGTGTCCCTACACGAACACTCGACTTCCCTCTCACCAAAATAGTGCCGTTGCCGGGGAGTGTGTTTTAGATAGTAATTGTTTTATTATTTCTTAGTATTTTTCCTTTTATATTTTTATTCTTTGTTTTTACCTTTTTTGCAGGATAGCATATTTGAGCGCTAAGAAACTTTGATTCGCGGTTGCTCACTTTCTTGCTCGGATTCTCCATCTACAAACAACGAGGTAATCATGTCCTACTATTATAGTTATTACGGCCATTCTAATGATTCTTACTTTGGGGATAGTTTCAAGTTTTCCATTTTGAAGATTTTCTTCAAAATGAAAGACTTGAAAACATTTATCGGAATGAAAATCGTTATTGGGAGCTTTTGTTGGATTCATTATTCGAATCTAATGACGATTCTTATTCCAATTCTTTTGAAGACGAGTTTCAACCAAATGAGGAGTTCGAGGCTCTTGAGTCGAGGAAGCCTACTTTGGAAGAAACTTTTCTTCTATACTCCCAAGGTTTGGAAAGCCTAAATGATGCTGGAATGAGACTTGGAGCACTTTGCGATGAGTTGAATTCTTATGCACAAAACAACGAGGAGGTGGAAACTTGTGTTTCACCTCATTTTTCAAAGAATTTCTCATCGAATGTGAATCTCTCTCCCCCAAAATTCAATCTCCTTACGATGATATGATGATGGAGATTGAATTTATTTCATTACCATATACGTTTTTCGTCATTGAACCATTAGAATTACCGGTTGATTCCTATGAGTCGATAGAAACTTTTAAAACTTCTACACTTTTTGCCGATGAGAACTCCTTGCTGGACTTGTTTTCGATGGATGTTATCCCCACGTGTGCACCATCTCCCATTCCATTTGAAAAATATTTGGGAGATGAGTTGATTTTTCTTGGACCTCACGTGTACCTTTCCCCCTTATTATCCAAATCCCCTATCGTCTGCCCAAAATTTCAAATTGGCGATGGTTCATTTTTTCACCACCCACATGCTTTCCGTTATTCAAACGGAATTCCTATTTTTCGGGAGGCATGTTCGCTTTGGAGGGTCCACCGTTGATCTTTCAAAGTCAAATCCCTATTTTGGTGGACCCTCAACTATTTATACTTCTAGTGTATAGTTAGTGTGTAGTCTAAATAGTAGGTTGTAAATAGTTATCTTTTTAATTTTCTTTCTTTCCTTTTTTCTTCCCTTTTTATTTAGTCTAGTGTAATTAGTTAACTTTTTGTTATTTGTTTTTGCTATGCTCGGTACTAACTTGTTTTATAAATTTTTGGACTCATGCTTATGGGGATCGCTCCAATTTTGGGTAATATCGTTCTTTTCCTCTCTTTGTATTGTGTTCTTAATGCGCATTGAGGACAATGCAACATTTAAGTTAGGGAGTGTAGGATATTCTATCCATTTCATGTGTAGTCCATTGATTTGCTTACTTGTTAGTTGCTTAGTATGCTTTTTGTTAAAAAAATTAAAAAATTTCAAAAATATTTTCTTTCTTTTTTCTCCTTTGTTTGGCATTTTGCCTTGTTTTCGATGATAAATTTTAATAATTGCCCGATCCAATAGACAACTCAATGATGAATGTTCTCGATTTTAGAAGTTATTAGACTTTAGTCCTCAAATCATTGATATTGTTAATAACTTCATGAATTAAACTTTATCCCATGAGCTTATGCACTTTCCTTATCATATTGATTTGGTTTAAGATTTTTATAACTCGGTAATCTTTTGTTGCATCGTATATACTTACACCGAGTATGCTTTGTATGTTTCGTCGTTTATGAGTGTTATACACTATTCTTTTCTCTTTGAAAACGTTGAATTCGTCGGTAATCTCTCTATTCTTTCATTTGATTGTTCATTAATTGAGTTCATTCATGAAATGTGTTACTTGAGCATGATTTTCATATATTGTTTTGACTCGAGAATTGCGTAAACTTTTTGAAATGATCATAGGCCATCTTGGTTATATCACCCATATTGACCTTGGTCTCACCTTATATGTTTACCCTCGTCAACCCCTTTGAGCCTAAATATTAGCCTTTCGTTTCATAATCAAAAATCCCATAACCAACTCCAAATTGGAGTTATAATCCATACATACACCTTTCATACCTTTGTTTGGAATGTTACTTGGGATTGAATGATGTTGTTGTGTTGCGATTGCAATTTAGGCATATGAAAAGAGTGATGAATGAAAAAAAAAGAAATTTGTGAAAAAGAAAAGAAAAAGCAAAAAGCAAAAAGCAAATGAAAACAAACGAAAATAAAGAGAAAGTTGTATATGTTGTATATAGTTCAATAGTCCTTGTTACTCTCCAAATGTTATATCTAATGCTTGTTTGGAAGTTACTTTCCATTTTTGATATTTCCCGCATTCTTCCCATTATTGCAAGTTTTCATCTACGAACACTTTGAATTCGTACATATATCCTTCATTTCATACCCTAGTCTAGCCTACATTACAACCCTATAAAGTCCTATGTGATCTTAGGGTGAATTTAATTTAAAAGTCATAATAGTTTTGATAATCCGTGAAATGCATTTCGCCTCTTTTACTGTGCGGTATCCTTTCATTGAGATTACAGTTTTCATTTTATATATAGCGTTCTTCATTTGTGACATGTGTGCGACCTAGTTTCCATTTACATTTACTCTGTATGCCCGCATGTTCCGTGTGTTACCTCCTTGTTTCGAGTGAATTCGCTTGATGAGTGTAATTCTCGTGAGGATTGAATATATGCATGCTTTTATATTTATCTGGTTTATTTAAGTTTTTACCAAATCATACTATGCATTTTCTATCCACCCTCCCACTTTTGAAGTTTCATTTCTATGAGGTGCATTCAACCTGCTAATAACAACGGACTTTAGATTGAATTAATTCAATATGCTAATAACATGTTTGAAATATTTTTCGTTGTTGTTGAGTTTGTCGTAGCTGGGTTTGGCATATTTTGAGGAAACCATATGATGTTTGTGGGTTTCATCCCAGAAAACCCTCACGAGACGACACTCGTCCACTTGGGTAACTTAGGGGTTTAACGGCTTATTGCATATGCTAAATGCAATCGTTCACCCATGAAAGTGGCCTTATCTTTTTATTTCTTTTTTCATCCCATTTTGTACTTGTAACATGCTTTGGGTTTACTTGTAGTTCTTTTTATTTCCTATTTCATTGCTAGGGACTAGCAATGTGTAAGTTAGGGGGTGTGATACGACGTAAATATTGCGTATTTCACCCGTTAACCTATGCGTTATTAGCCTCCTCGGATATCGTAATCCCTATATTTATGATCGTTAACCAGATAACCTCGAATTTCTATGTTAACATGTTTTGCAGGGGTTAATTGAGCTTTTGTAGGTATTTGGATGCTTAGTATGAAGTTTGGATGCATTCCGACAAAGTTTTGCACACAACCGCATGTGCAAGGGCAATTTAGTCATTTCACAATTTGGGTAACTGGCCCAATGTCTTCACGAAAGTTGAAGCCCTCAGAACAAGCTTCACGTGGCCATAAACGGTGCGCAAATCGGAGCTATATCGAAGAAGTTATGGGCTTTAGTACGGAAGAGAAATACATCTCAACCAAAACAGGGGAAGGGATCAAAATCCTACAGGTGCGAATTGATTCGGACCCTCCGAATCGATTCGCTAGGAGACAGTGGCAGAAATTCACATTTCCGAATCGAATCGGACAAGCTGAATCGATTCACCCCATTTCAATATGCCAGTTCCTCTGTTTTTGAATCGATTCGGACCAGCCGAATCGATTCGCCCCTTTAGTTGCCTTCGAGGAACCTCCTTACCGAATCGATTCGGACCAGCCGAATCGATTCGGTCCTGCAGATATTTTCTTCTTCTTTTTATTACAAGTTTTCCATGGGATATTTTTTGGTATAAATACTCTCTTCTCTCATGTTTGAGGGATATCTTCATTTTGTGTTAGATTTTAGGGTTTGTAAACTTGGGAGATTTGCCCTACTCCTCTGTTGTACTCTTGTTTTGTAAGTTGTACCTTAATTTTAATTACATTAATTTAGTTATATTTCCTTATTTCTTGCTTTCTAGTTAATTTATATGCTTTGTTAATTAGTTTACTTGCTTTATTTATTGCTTTCTTAGTTTAATTAGTTGTAATTTAGTTTAATTATGTTGAGCCGTTAGATAAATAGGGTGGGATTTCGTTCCGCCATTTACGGGTTTGGACCTCAAAAGTTAGGGTTTTGTGTAAAATTGCGTTTAATTTAAATCGCGTGTATTAAAGTTGGATTGTTATGCGTTCAACTTTCTTTGTCACGCAACGTCAGTGTTTATAGCGATAATCCGAAGTTAATCCGTGTGTGACCATTTTTCGTTAAATGTTTAATCTCGCAACTTTGGATTGAATTCCTTATTGTGTGATGTTTATGCTTAATTGAAAATGCTCGATTAAATTATTTTCGAGTCGAAATCTTGATTAGTAGTTGTTTCGATCCGTGTGGTTGGATGCGATCCTGATCCTCATTTTACTTTTGTGTAGCGTAACTTCTCTTTTTCTTTTTCCACCATACCCACACATTACCTTTTCTTTTATTTATTTTACACTTTTATTCTTGAAGTTTTAAAACAATTAAAATCTAAAATTTAATCACTCCCTGTGGATTTCTTACGATACCCGACTTACCGCTGTGCTTGCTTGTCAAGTGTAGTTGTAGTTTAGGTTTTTGCATGTAGAGAGGGACCCGAAATTAACGACAGTGTCCCTACACGAACACTCGACTTCCCTCTCACCATGTTCATATCAACTACCTTACACTAACCAAAATCCTTTCACCAACACTCCACCATGTTACTGTAGCTATCAATCCTCCTGGAAACTCTTCCCATGTTGCTGCAGTCCACTCACACTCTCTCTAAGGAAGTTTCTTTATATTGAAGATTGGTTAAGGGTTAAAAGGGCATACAAAATCATCGTGAAAAGACCAGAGCAACTAGTGAATCTTTGTATCTTAATTATTCACCTCTAGTAATAGTTAACCCACTATCAACTATACATTCGAGAAGGATTGGACCACTTTTATCCTCCCTCACTTATATCTTCTGTTGAGTCCTAATGAAGGATAAGAAACCTCTTAAGGAGTCTATTAGTTATACTTTAGTGGTTCTTTGGATAGTAACAACCTCAAAATACTTAGACCCACTTGGTCAAAGCCTAAGATGTCTTTATATTGTAAATATCTTATTTGAAACTTAATATAGAGAGCAACATTATTCATAGTGGATGTTTGATCATCATTTGGAGTTCCAAACCACTATATATCTTTGTCTCTCATTTCACACACCTCCTTATTACCTAGTCTAAGGTCTATTGAGGAACATCTGTTAGAACCGAGGTCCCTAATAATATTTCAAGAACCACTAAAAATGAACATCGAAAATGAACATCGAATTAAGAGATCAACTAAGATTTTGAATACGTCCATTCTCTTACAAGCATCACACTTGACCAATATCTTTAATTAATCACACAATACTCTTTAGATTTATATTTAAATTTGAGTTCTGATATGAATTTTATTAAAAATGTGAATTAAGCTATTCTTTAGTGGATTCTAAAAAGACACTAATGTTTAAATTACTCACATATAGATTAAGTATAGATCTAGACAATCCTATCAAATTTGAACACCAATGAGTAATTGCAGCGAGTATAAAAGGACTCTCAAAAGTAGTTAGTATCAACTTTCAATTTTTCAAACTATGATTTTTAGAAACAAATATTGTATTTATAGTCTGCTTTAATAATCCATGTCACTGTGCGCATGGTAAAGTATTCCATCCTTGTGCATGGTACAAATATCATTGGCCAAGAAAGAACCACCAGTCAATTTTCCCGTGTTCATTAAAATTGCACACACGGCTGTAAATTAGTGATATGTGCACATTGTAATTAATAAATCCCTCATCTTCGAATTATTTACACATTTTCAAAGATGATTTTACAATCACTAAAATCACAAAAGAAGATGTTGTAAAATGTGCATGTGTGTAAAACCTAAGATGCTAATATCACAACCATTAAAAGTGTATCAACACATGCGATGGGTCAGAATATTTGGTAGATGTTTTGAATCGTTGATGTCAAACAAAGTACAAGGGAAAAAATAGGCTTTAGGTCACTCACATGTGGCATTTGTATGGAATCAAGATACATATTTGATTGATGCAAGCCTTAATGTTTTGTCTTGGGAGTAGCCAATATATATATATATATAATTAGCACAAGAGTAAATTACACTTCCAAATAAGATAAGCCTAAAGTCTCTTTGCTGTCATAGATACCTTATCTAACTAAGAACCATGCGCATTAAGATTATAAGAGTAATAGCCAAAGGACCATGTCTATAATATATATTATAAAAGGATATAAGGACTAACCAAGCTTGTCTAAGGTAGAAATCATGACATAGATACATGAAATTATATGTGGTCTTAAGATCCCTAACCCAACTATGGATATTATATCTCAAGTATCAAGCGTTTGGATTTCTTCCTAGAGGTTAAATTCACATTACTCATCATTAATAGAGCTTGCATAATTAAACTAGAACGGGATACATCTCCAATCCATCCCAAGGTCTTTTGATAATCTTAATCACCTTTCCATAAGGTTAGGTTCTTTGTGGGAGAATCTTTGGCTGTCAACCCGTCCATCTCAGTTCGTAGGCAGGGTTTGGCATGTGTTTGTAGAATATCTAAAACGGCTGTGGAAGTAGGTCGTTGTGAAGATCTTGGCAAAGGATACCAACCATAGGTGATATATCTTTTTTGACACTATGGAGGGGGGACTAGTTGTTTTCTCCAGTATGGTCAAGGCATACCATTCTATGGAGCGCCTTTGGAATACCAATCAAGCAGGGGAAATTTGGTCGCCTTAGGTAGAAGATGATGATGAGGCCGAGTCTTCTGGTAGTTGCGGATAAGGTATTTGTGAAGCTAGGTTTATTTGTGTGAAGCTTTTGGTGATTGCGATGTTTTTGTAAGTTTTTGGTTTTTTTTTTCTGGGATTTGGGAATAATTTTAATAAGTTTGATTAGGACCTTTTTAGGGATAGTTTGGTAAGAGAAGGGTGGCTATTTTTACTCCCTTCACTGTTACTTCGTGTAATTTGTATTGAACTCCCTTATTTGAAATAAAAAGGATTTGGATCATATTGTTTTAACCCTTGATGAGTTTTACATTTTAGTTATCTATACTAATCCCAAAGACATACATAATCCTTTTATTCAGGTAAATGATAAAATGAACTGTCATTCTCGAAGGTAAGAAAATAATAGCATTTTATGAAAAAGAAAGGGATTGTGCCCATTTAAGGCGTATAAGATGCCTACGTACCTCTTGGGGTTTTTGAAAATTTTTAAAGTTTCATTTTGAAAACAATTTTTTTTAGAGGATCAAGCTCGACGTAGTTCGGGGTAGAGGGAAATAAAGATTTTTTAAGAATAGAAGGGGGATGAGAGGAGTCGTAGCGCGCTGAGATTTTAAACTCAGGGTAGAACTTCTTGAGACGGTCCAGGTTAACTGGATACGCCATCTCCTCTCCATCAAGGTCAGCAAGCATAGCAACATCGCTTGACATGATCTTTTTCATGATGTAGGGGCCACTCTATTTTGGCTTGAATTTCCTTCTGGGGTCCCAGACTGATTCTATGATTCCTTTGAGGGCCAAGTCTCCTTCCTGGACACCATAATCCTGGACTCTTTAGATGAATGATTGTGCTATCTTGTGATGGTACCATTGTATGTGATATAGAGCCTTCAACCTCTTTTCATCCAAGAGTGGCAATTCCTCAAAGAGGCTCTGATACGAATCTTTCTTGCTGACTCGGCTTTCGAGCATGACACCTAAGGAAAGTATTTCCTGCTCAACGGGTGGGACTGCTTCCATGCCATATACTAACGAGTAAGGGGTAGTAAATGATTTGACTGAAGTATAGTATCCCGAGAGGGCATAAGGGATCTGATTGATCAAATCTCAATAACTCTCGATCATTTTGATGTTCACAGCTTTGAGGGTTTTATAAGTGGCTCCAACTTCAACATTGGTTATGGGTCGGTAAGGAGAAGATTTGTTTATCTCAATCCCATACTCCTCGACCAGTTATGTGACCTCATCTTCAAAATTTAACCCATTATCTAATACTAGCTCGTGAGGGACACTGTGTCGATAGATAATGTTCTTTTGGATAAACTTGTCTACCTTCTTGGCATTCAGTAATGCATATGACTCGACTTTGGAGCATTTGGTGAAGTAATAAATGGAAACTAGGATGAACTCATTCCAATTTGAAGCTTTGGGTTTGACTTTCCCTATGATGTCAATGCCCCAAGTGGAGAAAGACTAAGGAGAAGTCATGTTGTACAATTCTCGAAGAGGTAAGAGCTGGAGATTAGTAAACTATTGGCATTTGTGGCATCTTTGAATGTAGGCAGTGTAATCCTTAACTATGGTGGTTTAATAATACCCTTGACGGATAATATTCTTAGCAAGCATATAACCTTTCATGTGGGGTCCACATTCCCCGTTGTGAATTTTTTCATCATTTCTTCAATGCCAGCCCCTGGGATGTAGTACAAATGGGTTCCATCGAAGTTTCTTTCAAACAGTACTTTGTCGCGGATCATATACTGGGCATCCTGTTTATGGAGGGTCTCCTGGTATTTGTTGTTATCATCTCGGGGATACTTATCATACTTGAGGCGGCACTAAATATCATAGTACCATCACTCGGCCATATCAGAGTCTTCCTCTATGACGAGCTCAATGTGGTAGCAGTGGGTTGACATAACTTGTTTTTAGACTAGGAAAGAGGCCATAGTTATCCCCTGGGTATGTCGACCATAAGGCTAGGGTAGAAAGGGCATCGGATAGACTGTTCTTTGTGCGGGTCAAGTAGTGAAAGGTGATATCTCAGAACTGGGAGGCCAACTCTTATAGGTGGGCTTGGAAGGGTAAAATCTTATCATCTTTGACTTTCATCTTCTAAGGACTTGGTCGATGATGATGGTGGAGTCCCCGTAGCCATCTAGGTATTTGATACCTTTCCTAAGGGTAACTTTAAGACCTACAATGCTTACCTTATATTCTATCATATTGTTAGTGTAAGGAAAATCCATCTTGATGTCAATGGGAGTATGAGAGTCATCACGGGCAATCGGGAGTATCCAAATGCCGTATCCCTTCTTGTTGGCAGTGCTATCAAAGAACATCTTCCATCGGAGGTCCTCCTGAGAGGTGGAGAGAACATCTTCATCCGGGAATTCAAAGAGCCAAACATCAACCTCTTCCATGGGGTAGTCATCAATGTAATCGAAGATGGCTCTCCCTTTCATGGCTTTTTATGTAACATACACGATATTGAACTCACATAGAAACATTAACGACCAGTCCCTTTTGCTGTATAGGGAGGGTTTCTCAAGAAAGTATTTGATAGGATTTATTTGGGACACAAGTTTGATAGAAAAAGTGATCATGTAGTGCCGTATCGTTTGAGTGACCCAGACTAGGGAAACACATGCTTTCTCTAAGGCAGTGTAGTTGACTTTAAACCTGGATAGTTTTTTACTGGCATAGTAAATAAATATTTCTTTACGGGTTTCCTTAATGTATTGGGATAGCAAAGCCCCTGTTGCGGTATCTGTTATGGTCAAGTACAAGAGTAGAGGGAGACCTGAGTGTGGCATGAGTACCGCAGGTCGGGTAAGATATTGCTTGATTCTATCAAAGGCTTCCTGATAGGCCTCATTCTAGATTTTGGTAGAATCCTTTCGTAGAAGTTTAAAGATGGGTTTTCAAATTGAAGCCAACTGGTTGATGAACCGACTGATATATTAAAATTTTCCCAAGAATCCTTGGACTTCCTTCTCCATTCGAGCCGGTAGCATTTTGAGTATGGCTTTCAGTTTGGTAGGGTCTGCTTCAATTCCTTTCTCGCTAACCATGAATCCCAAAATTTTTCCTTCGGTGATGTCGAAAATACATTCTTGTGGGTTTAACCGCATCTGGTATTGCCACAATCGTTTGAAGAACTGTCAGAGGGTGGGAACATAATCTTCTTGAGTCTTAGAATTAATAATCATATCGTCTACGTAGACCTTAACTTTTTTGTATATCAGATCATGCAAGATGATTGTGGAAACCCTGTGGTAGGTACCTCCAGTGTTCTTGAGATCGAGTGACATAACTGTGTAATAAAAGGTTACTCAGAGGGTGATTAAAGCAGTTTTTTCTTGATGATCAGGGCGCATCTTGATCTGATTGTATCCGAAGAACCCATCAACGAATGACTTGAGAGCGTGATTGGCCATGTTATTCACAATCATGTCGATGTTTGGCAAAGGATAATCATCCTTCAGAGATGCTTTATTCAAATCCCGATAGTCGATGCACATACGTACTTTTCCTCCTGATTTTGGTATGGGTACAATATTG
The DNA here is from genome assembly GCA_949130495.1 of Sambucus nigra. Lineage (NCBI taxonomy): Eukaryota > Viridiplantae > Streptophyta > Magnoliopsida > Dipsacales > Adoxaceae > Sambucus > Sambucus nigra. The sequence goes on along the minus strand of OX422207.1, from coordinate 297,527,830 downwards.
GCGAGCCATGTGGGATATTCAACTACCCCGATGAAGACTATGTTCAACTGCTTGGTTACCTCTTCCTTGACTTTGAGTGTCCATTCGGTACGGGCTTTTGCAGCTTCTGTTCAATCGATTTGCATTCTAGGAGAGTTAGATTCTCGTGCTGAGCTATTTTGGGATCGATGCTAGGCATGTCGTCATAGGACCATGTGAAGATGTCCACAAATTCCTTCAGCAGCTCTTCGAATTGCACGCACTCATGATCGTTAAGGGTGGACCCTACCTTAATCTCGCACTGTTGGCTACTAGAATCGAGATTAATAAAAACAGTGTCATCCTCATTAATTTGAATGCGATCATGGTGTTTGTTATTAAGCTTATTAAGATCAGTTAAGAATTATTCATTTGTAAAATCATCATCATCATCAAGAGTTTGATTAGAATCAAGACAATTAACGCAAGGGACAACTAGATACTAAAAATCCTTGCCTGTTTCACTTTCGAGAAAAACAAAGTTGAGAACCTCGTCAAAAAATGTCTCAATTACATTTTTTATCAAAAAATAGGAACAATAATAGATGAGGAGATATGGTAAATAGCAGGTGGGACTGGTACAACATTACATTAGAGAAGAAATGCATCGGTGAATTTGATCAGAGTGGACGGGTCCAAAAATGTAGTGCCTGAATGGATCATACAGAGAGCCAACCCCAGTGTCTGCAGATTGAATGAGTCTTTGGTGCCACTTCCCTAGGAGACCTCGGTAATGTCTACGACTTTTTGAATGAGAGGTTACACCTGATGCTAGAAGTCTTCAACCCAAGATTAGTTTTCTTGAAAGAATATTTCCATTTATAGACTCACCTTCTTATCTACATGATCTTACCATGGTTCAAAAAATCCATAGAAGGGTTTGTCTTCACCCTCTTTGATGAATATCATATTCAAGGAATCCCTCGAAATAATCCTGGCATCTTCTAAACTTCTCTTCAACCATGGTTGGTAGAGCATTTTGAGTTCTTCTGGTGAGCAATAATAACCCAAGCCACATGGGGGAAGGCCTTTTTTAGGAATATGGTCTTTAGTGTCCCTTGTTGATGCCACCCTAGCCCTAGTCTGGGCATGAAGTGCATATTCTTGGATATTTGTATCACGTTGACATTATCATGAGGCTGTGCTCTGGACAAACTCGGTCTTTGAAATCATACCCTATTGAAAGGGGGATCGGATCAACTCGGAACTCGAAAAAAGCATGTCATTTGTCCCATACTGTATTTGTAGTACTGGATTTCTACTGCATACATTTTCAGTACTGTCATCATCTCCCAAAATGGTAATGACTTTTCCCTTAGCGAAGAATTTTAACTTCTGATGAAGGGAGGAGGACAACCCCTTGAATGTTATGAAGCCACGATCAACCAAGCAGTATATTGATGCATGTGGGTATGTCAATAACTTGAAACTCAGTAACGGTATTGATAGGGTCAACCCCTATTATGAGTGTTATAGATCCCATCACCTCTCGATAAGTATTATCATAAGCACACACTACGTCAGAAGTCGGAGTCAGGTCACTTACTTTCAACCCCAAGAAATTGAAGGTTATTAATGGGAAAATATTGAGGGTGGATCCATTGTCAACGAGTGAGAGAGGGATGATCTTTCCCATTACTTCAACGGAGATTTTGAGGGCATAGTTGTGATCAGGGTCGATCTTCGAAATTTCTTCTTCGAAGAAGGAAATGAGTCTAGTGGTGGTAAAGGATCCAACCAGGTTTACGGCTTGTTCCAGACTGGTGGAAGGAGGGACTGTGGGTTTAATGAGAAACTTTATTAGAGCATTTTGGTGCAATTGGGATGTCATGAAGAGTCCCCACAAGGTGATGTTGGCTTGAGTCTTCTTAAGCTGGTCGAGGATCTTACTTTCCTCGATGGGACCAACCACACTTGAAGCTTCAAAGTGGCGAGTAGGTCGAAAACACTGACAATTTTACCAGTTTGTCAGAACATATCTGACATACTATGTACTACATCGTCCAAACTGATCTCATCAACGGGTACCAATCAATTGTCTTGACTCCTGAGCCCACTTTCAGGCTTCCATGAACGGGATGATGAACTACTACTACTACTACTACTACTACTACTACTACTACTACTACTACTACTACTACTACTACTACTACAGGTACCAATCAATTGTCTTGACTCCTGAGCCCACTTTCAGGCTTCCATGAACGGGATGATGAACTACTACTACTACTACTACTACTACTACTACTACTACTACTACTACTACTACTACTACTACTACTACTACTACTACTACTACTACTACTACTACTACTACTATTATTATTATTAGTATTATTATTAGTATTATTATTATTATTATTATTATTATTATTATTATTATTATTATTATTATTATTATTATTATTATTATTATTATGTTTTCACTTGTATTAGGTTAACCTAAATGCAAAAGAAATACCGGACAGTAACCGAGCCTGGGAAAATTGGGTTTGAAAAATTAGTAAGAGAGGTTTTGACTTGTTTTTAGGCTTATGAACAGGATCCTGTTTTGAAAGATGAAGTCACGTAAAAATTTGGGTGGCATGCCGACCTGGAATTTTGGCAGAGTTTCATGTGGTAATCGAAAAACTAAATATATGGGTCATAGGTCTGATGCCTAGATGAGGTTTATGCAGTTGTTGGGTTAGTGAAAAGGTTCCCCCCTTGGCATGACTTTCGCGATATAATTCTTTCTTTTGAGGGCAATCGGTACGTGTGGACAAGCCATTTGATATACTTGAGTGTACGTGAACTGCCTCACTATATACCTCATAGGGACATTATGTGAGAGTGAATTCAATATACTCGACAGACGTGAATGAGTTCTCTACTATATACCTCCCGTAGTGAGTTTGATCAAGCGTTACGATGTGCACTACACCAAAATGGGCAAATTGTCACCTTTCAGCCGGCCAGCCTTGTCAAGGTCATTGACCGTGACAAAAAAACACGCGTTTGATGTCACGGTCATTGACCTTGACACGATCGTGACAACGAATTGTCACGGTCATTGACCGTGACAAGCCCGTGACAAATTGAATTGTCACGGGCTTGTCACGGTCAATGACCGTGACAATTCGTGTCACGGTCAATGACCTTGACACGACCGTGACAACTTTTCCAGCAAAAACCCTTTCCCCCTTCTTTTTTCCCTCCCACCGTTCCCTCCCTCTCTCTCTCGACGCTGCTCTCTCTCTCTCTCTCTCTCAGGTCCAATTTCTCTCTCTCTCTCTCTCTCTTCCATTTATATATATATTTGTCTGTATAGTTATGTGTGTGTGTGTATATATATCTGTGTGTATGTGTGTGCGTGTGTGGGGGGTGGGGCAGGATGGGGCGGGGTGGGGCAGGGTGGGGGAGGGGGTGGTGGAGGGGTGCAGGGGGTGGGGCGGGGTGGGGCAGGGTGGGGGAGGGGGCAGAGGGTGGGGTGGGGCAGGGTGGGGGAGGGGGTGGTGAAGGGGTGGCAGGGGGTGGGGCGGGGTGGGGGAGGGGGTGGTGGAGGGGGCAGGGGGTGGGATGGGGTAGGGCAGGGTGGGGGAGGGGGTGGTGAAGGGGTGACAGGGGGTGGGGCGGGGTGGCGCAGGGTGGGGGAGGGGGTGGTGGAGGGGGCAGGGGGTGGGGTGGGGTGCGGTGTGTGTGTGTGTGTGGTGGTGTCATTTTTCATAATTTTAGCATTAGTAAGCATAGGATAAAAATATCTGATTAATTCCTAGGTTAAATTAAATTAAATTAATTTTAGTGCTTAAATATTATTAAATGGTTTTGAATTTTTTAAATATTATTAAATGGTTTTGTAGTGTAGTGGATTCCACCATATTCTGTTATGTCTTCTTTACTAACTAGAATCTTGTTGCAGATAGGATTCCCTTTAGGGTCTTATGTCTTGAATTAATCTGAGGGGGTGGGGGTGGGGGTGGGTGGGGTTTTGAATATTATTTACATTCAAAATAAATAATTGATAATAGTTGGATAATAATTGGATAATAATTGTTTTTATACCTATAGAACAGCTTAGATAGTGTGTGTGTGTGTGTGTGTGTGTGTGTATGTGGTTAATACATGAATTTATTTTTGTATTTGAATTATCCCATGAATTTATTTTTGTATTTGAATTATCCCATGAATTTATTTTTGTATTTGAATTAACCCATTATATGAAACATACTTGAAATTAAATATAGTGCGCATAGATACTAGCATTCTAGTTCTTATGCGTACGCATTCAATAACCCTTAGACCCGTTCGAGAGTCATTACCTATGTAATGAGATCTCTCGAATTGTCCCGTTTGGACATTTTGAGACTGTATAATTTTTGTATAATATTCTTATTGGCTTAAAGTTGTTACTTTTGGAGGAAGTTCTGCAGTCGTATCTTAATGTTCTCTAGGTACATACTAGATTGACAAGTGTGACTGTTATTTTAATTGACCAATTGAAATAACACTCACACCTGCCAATCTACGTCGTGTACTTGGAGAACTAAGGGGATATGCTGTCGAATTTTTTTCAAATCGTAACAATGTGCATGAGCTGTTAAGTATATTACAGAAAAATGCATTCTTGAATGGGATAGGACCACATACCCTTTAATAGGATAATTAAATGATGGGATAATTAAAAAAAAACATACTATAAATCTTAGTTTTGTTTACCTTTAATAGGTGTTTAGTTGTGGTAGCTGTGATGGGATATCCGAAATACAAAGAGTGGATGGGTGAGACTAATAGAATGGGGGATCTGTTTCGCAGAGGTGCTAACGAATTTGTGAAATATGCAAAGAGATGTCGTAATGATGAAGAGTTTCCGTGTCCGTGTGCTAGGTGTAAGAATGGTAAGGTGTTTGAGTGGAAAACAGTTGAACTACATTTGTTAAGATCGGGTATGCAAGATAGTTATCGATTTTGGAGTTTTCACGGTGAATTAAAAGTTCCTTTTGTCCCTGACCAACCTTCACAACATCCTTCAACAAGTAGAATAGATGAAGAAGGGGACGACGTAGATCATAATATGTTAGAGGATTTAGTTGATGATGCGTACGGAGTTTATGAAGCTGAGGAGAATGAGGTTACTGATGATGTAGAAGATTCAAGTGCTCGTGAAGATAACACGATAAAACTTGACGATGACTACCAAAGTTTAAAATTTAAGGCGACCCAACCGTTATACTCTGGCTGTGAGAAAGATCAAACAACTTTACATGCCATGGTTGGTTTGCACAGTTTGAAGACGCAGTACGGTTTATCTGGCAATAGCGTGACGGGAATTCTGAAATGGGTGAAGGGCTTATTACCCAAGGTGAATACACTTCCAAATAGCTATCCTGTTATGAAGAACAGTTTGAAAGGTTTGGGAATGAAGTATAAATCGATTCATGCTTGTGTGTATGACTGCATACTATACCGAAAGGAGTATGAAAATCTCGATCGTTGTCCGGTATGCGATGAACCTAGATATGTCCAATCTACTAGTAAGGAAGGCACAAGCTCAAAAGTGCCTCAAAAAGTATTGAAATATTTTCCCGTTGGGCCTAGATTAAAGCGATTTTTCACAGTACCATGGATTGCAGAGGCAATGACTTGGCATGCTAGAGCAGAAGTAGGGGGTAATATCATGCGTCATCCTATTGATTCTACTGCCTGGCGGAGGATGAATTATGAGTATCCCGATTTTGCTCGAGAACAACGCAACATTCGTTTGGCTATATCAACAGATGGTTTCAATCCATTTGGAAATCTAAGCACCAATCAGAGTGTATGGCCAGTGATCCTAGCCCCACTCAACCTCCCTCCTTCACAGTGTATGAGACCTGAATTTTCGATGATGGCTTTATTGATACCTGGGCCAAAGGCACCAAGTGAAGACATTGATATCTACCTGGATCCTTTGATAGAAGAATTAAATGAATTGTGGGAAGATGGTGTGCAATCATTTGACTCTTTTAGAAAAGAAGAGTTTACGCTGAAAGCTATGTTGATGTGGGCAATTCATGATTTTCCAACTTATGGGACATTATCCGGATGTGTAGTACATGGTTATTTGGGGTGTCCTATTTGTGGAGAGGAGACTGAATCTCTTCGTCTATCCTCCAACTTAAAAAATGTATACCATTGCCACAGGAGGTTTTTACCCCCAGCTCATAGTTTCAGATTTTAGAAAGCTTCCAATTTTTTATTGGGCGGAGTTGAACATAGGCTACCGCCGAGACAACTTTCGGGTTCAGAAATTGAAAGTAAATCTTCTGAATGTGGCCCAAATATGCCAGGTAAGAATCCCAAATTTAAGAATGTCAAGCATAAGAAGACCCCAACTGGGAATGAAACTGAGATAAGAAAGGCATGGTCTCGGAGGTCAATTTTATTTGACTTGCCTTATTGGAAGAAAAACCCGGTGCGCCATGTATTGGATGTGATGCATGCAGAGAAGAACTTCGTTGAACATATTGTGGGTACTTGCCTTGGGGGGAGTCATTCGAAGGATGGAGAAAATGCACGAAAAGACCTTAAAACGTTAAAACTTAAACCACAACTATGGTTGAAAGAAGATAGTAGGGGAAGGACAATAATTCCCCTTGGTGCGTTTACTTTGACGAGTGAGGAAAGGAAGGTGCTTCTAGACACAATATATAATTTGAAGGGCCCATCTACTTTTTTGTCCAACTTGCAAAGGATTGTGAATTATGCTACTCATGATTTACATAAGTGTAAGTCCCACGATTGGCATGTGATCATGCAATTGGTTCCTCTATTGTTTAAGCACTGTTTCTCCAAGCACAAGGATTTGCGTAGGGCTATTATGCAAATTAGTATTACCTTCTCCCTCTTGTGTGAGAAGGTAGTGAATCGAGAACACATAGTGGCCGCAAAATTGGCTGTGAACGAAGCGATTTGTGTATTGGAGAAGTACTTTCCCCCAGCATTCTTTGACATAAGTGTTCACTTGTTGGTACACCTATGCTATGAGGCACTTCTTTGTGGTCCAGTTAGATATCGGTGGATGTATCCATTTGAAAGATTGATGAAAGTTTTTAAAGATTACGTCAAGAATACGCGATATATTGCAGGATCAATTGCAGAGGAATACATCACCATGGAGTCATCAATATATACTCGGGAATATATGACTGACTCTACCAGCGTTGATGACACTGATGAATTCCTCGATGATGGTGGTAATGTGATGGGAAAACGAGTGAAATTAACGAGTTTGCAACATGGACAAGTAGCTCGTTATCTATTTGACACACATGAAGATGTCGAAGAATGGAAAAAGTAAGTTTCAAATATTATAATGTTTAACATTATTTTAGATTATTTTATACATGATTAATTTTGTAATATGCAGTAAATATGAAGCCTATGAGAACAATAAAAGACGAAAAACAGTGGTACAATCAGACAGCGAATTTAGGCTATGGTTGACACAAGAGGTAATTACAATGAAAACAGTCGTTATATAACGTAACATTACACTCAAATTTTACCACTAATATAATTAATTTATCTATATTCTCAACTCCTAAAGATGGTTGATGCGACATCAAGGCTTGCTCGTCTAGCCACTGGACCCTTGTTCGTGGCACAAGAGTACAAAAAATATCGATTGAACGGTTACATTTTCGGCACTAAAGTGTACGAGGAAAGTACAAATGCACAGAACTCGGGAATTTCATACAAGGCTCTTACTTTCTTTCGAGCGAGCGCAAAAGATAAAAACCTCGTTGAAGCTGAAATGACTTACTATGGTGTAATCCAAAATATATTTGAATTGAATTATATAAGCTTCAAAGAGGTTGTATTTTACTGTGAATGGGTAAGAGTTGAGGATAAAAATGCTTCTAAAGTTGATCCTGTCACCAATTTGATCATGGTTGACTTGTCCAAGTTGAAGAGCAACGACCACGTGAGCGATGAGCCGTTTGTTTGTGCATTTCAAAAGGTTAAGCAAGTGTTTTACTCGGAGTATATCAACAACGAGCCGTGGTCAATTGTCCAACACGCGCCAAGGCGTCTAAATAGTAGTGTGGATGACTTGGCTGCTCCTACAGAATATCAATCCATTTTTGATGATAACCCGAATTTGAAACAATTTTTCAATTTGTAATAATTATTTCAATTTGTACCGAAACATCCATTTTTAATGCTTTTACTTGATCTGCACTTTATCATTTTCACTCTTGTGTAGTGTGCGTGTGTGGAGAGGAGATTAATACATAAATATTCCAACTACATCTAAGTTTTGTTTATCTAATCCATGAATATACGCTTCTTACCTTTAATAGGTGATTAGTACATAGTTATTTGGGGTGTCCTATTTGTGGAGAGGAGACTGAATCTCTTCGTCTATCCGAACACTAAGAAATGCCATAATCCTATGGAGCGATGCTCTGCAAATTCCTCCCAACCGTTATGTAGCCAAACATCACCGGTTGAAATTGTCAATTCCACTTTCCATACCCCACCACTTTCCATACCCCATTCAAAGGTGGAGTTGACAACTTCAACTGCTGATTTTTGGCTACACAACGGTTGGAAGGAATTTGCAATGCATACCTCCATAGGATTATGGTATTTCTTAGTGTTTAGATATGAAGAGAATTATAATTGACACGATTGCCCGGGGTACATTAGTTGGAAGGAGGTGCCATATGAGCTCAAGTTAGCTGTATGAGTGACACTACAGGTAATGTATTTATATTTATATGTCAATTTCGATTTCGATTTCAATTACAATTTATATTTATCTATATTTGAGGGGCGGATACTAATTTTACTTTATTTCAATTCAGGGGACAGGGAGTGGCCCTAAGGGTAGGCCACATATGCTCTATACTTATGTCGCTATTCGGATGAGAAGGGAAGGATAAGGAGGTGTTCCCGAGCGTCGCAGTACAAAATCTCATTTCCATGCAAATAGTTTGTAGATTTGAGATAAAATGATGGTGATGTTGTTTCTTTTTAAATAGTTTCTTATTTGAATATATATTTTCATTATCTTTAGTTTGTTCGGATATATGATGTGTGGAACAGGTACAACGTTGATATAATAGGTACAAATATACTGCTGGGCAATGGCAGTGGCCATACTGCCCAGCAGTTTTTTTTTAATTCTGCCCAGAATTGTCACGGTCATTGACCGTGACACGTCCGTGAAAAAATTGACACGGGCGTGTCACGGCCAATAACCGTGATAATTTTTTTTTAAAAGGGTCACAACTTTGTCACGGTTATCAACCGTGACAAACGTGTCACGGTCATTGACCTTGACACGACCGTGACACAAAACGCGAGTTTTTTGTCAAGGTCAATGACCGTGACAAAAAAAGTTGTCTCGCCTCGAAATGTCACGGTCATTGACCTTGACAAGGTGAATTTGTCAAGGTCAATGACCTTAACAAATGGGCAGATTTGGTGTAGTGGTGTGAGGAACCGTTCGATATATGTTAAAGGTACTAGGCCAATGGAAGGTGAGAGTCATATTGCTTAGGCTACCTGCTACGTGCTGGACCAACGTCCATCACAAAGTGACCTCCTAGTAATTTTGGTCAGTAGCCATGCTCTTGGTGATGTAGTATGCAAAATGCATGATTCTTGATTAGTATATTATGGAGAGAGTCTTTTATTTGGCATAAAGAGCACTATACTAATAGGGAAGAATGTACAAGTATCATGAAAAGTAAATCTAGCATGGAGCATGAAGATTTCACTAAGCCTGTATACATGCGAGTGAGTTATGTGTGAATATCTACAAGTGAGTGTGTGGTAGTGAACTTAAGCATTAATATTCTAGGTGGTGTGTGATAAGTACAAGTGAGAATGGATATATACAAGTGTGATAAGTGGAGGTGTGTGCTAGTGAAACCTAAGCATGGATATTCTGAATGGTGTGTGAAACATGTGGATATAAATGATCATACGTATAAGTGTAGGTAGTGTGAGGTGTGCATGGAAGATATTTACATGTAAGTGATGGTGAAAGGTAAGTGAAAGTGAAAAGTGAGTGATAGGTGATATAAGCATGAGATAAATATATACAAGAAATAAATAGAGGAGAAAAGGGAACATACAGGTAGGTGCATACGCACACATACAGAAAATGATAACACCCATGCAAATAGAGTTTAACCCTCTTATGTTAAGTAGCCCCCAGCAGAGTCGCCACTATGGCGATCCCCGCTTCCTTCCTCTCGGCGCGCTCGATCTAGAGGGATATAGAAGGTCTCGTGCCATTTCAAAGAGCACTTTGACCGTCGTCGATGTGGGTTGATGTAAAGAGATAGAGTCTCCAACCTATTTTGCACAAAATAGGTAAAATAATGTTCCCTTCTCGAGAGAATGACATCAAAGACATACTGATGCTTGAGAAACCAATTAGTTCAAAAGTTTAGGGGCTAAGTTACCAAATGGGAAGGTGTTAGGCACCTATCCTATCCTTTAGGTCTCTCATAAACATGTGTTATTATTATCCTTAAAAACTCAGTGAAGTGTGTGTGCCTCACTACACCAAAATGGGAAAATTGTCACCTTTCAGCCGGCCAGCCTTGTCAAGGTCATTGACCGTGACAAAAAAACACGCGTTTTATGTCACGGTCATTGACCTTGACATGACCGTGGCAACTAATTGTCACGGTCATTGACCGTGACAAATTTAATTGTCACGGGCTTGTCACGGTCAATGACCATGACAATTCTTGTCACGGTTAATGACCTTGACACGACTGTGACAACTTTTCCAGCAATAACCCTTTCCCTCTTCTTTTTTCCCTCCCACCGTTCTCTCCCTCTCTCTCTCGACTCAACGCTGCTCTCTCTCTCTCTCTCTCTCTCTCTCTCAGGTCCAATTTCTCTCCCTCTCTCTCTTCCATTTATATATATATTTGTCTGTATATTTATGTGTGTATGTGTATATATATATGTGTGTATGTGTGTGCGTGTGTGGGGGGTGGGGCGGGGTGGGGCAGGGTGGGGGAGGGGGTGGTGGAGGGGAGCAGGGGGTGAGGCGGGGTGGGGCAGGGTGGGGGAGGGGGTGGTGGAGGGGGCAGGGAGTGGAGTGGGGTGGGGTGCGGTGTGTGTGTGTGTGTGGTGGTGTGTTTTGGGAGAGGGGGGGGAGGGGGTGGTGGAGGGGGGCAGGGGGTGGGGTAGGGTGGGGTGTGTGGTGGGGGAGGGGGTGGTGGAGGAGGGCAGGGGGTGGGGTGGGGTGTGTGTGTGTGTGTGGTGGGGGAGGGGGGCAGGGGGTGGGGTGGGGTGCAGTGGCGGACCCAGGATTTTTAGTAAGGGGGTGCGAAATTTTTCGAGCAATGTAGGGGTTCAGGGGCGGTACCCCAAAGGCAATTTTTTTATGATTAACATTGAAATTATAAGAAAATTATACTTAAATATTGAAAATTAACTGAAAAAATTACACTGAAATTTGAAAATTCTCCTAAATATTTCTAACATTGCCCCTAAATATGATACCCCTAAATATTGAACACAAAAATACAATACCCCTAATTTCTAACATACCACTAAATATTTCTAACACTTAAAGATTTGAGAAAAAAATACTCCTAACATTGAATAGTGTTAGTTTCCTAAATATTTACAAATGAACACAAAAATACTCCTAACATTGAATGATTTAAACCTTTGAAGGAATACAAAAATACTTTTTAACATTTAATTTAAAAAAATTAAACATTTGAATAAAAAAGTTTTATATACTTAACAAATAACTTACCTGAAAAACATTCTCTTCCTGGTACTTCTACTCTTCTGTTTAGGGTTTTGATAAAATGTTTCTTCCGTGTTTTTCTATTTAAGTATAATAAATTACATACTCTGCCCCTTAGCTTTAAAACACTAACAAACAGATACACCTTCCGATCCTAGAGTTTACACATAGGCCCCAATATTATTTTTTTTGCGCATACCTGTACAGAAATTTTCGAAAACAAGGGGTGGGCGGCCGCCCACTCTCGGGACCACCTAGGTCCGCCCTTGGTGGGGTGGGGTGTGTGTGTGTGTGTGTGTGTGTGAATAGGTATAATTTTTTTCACCCCCCCTCTAACCCTCCACAATTGATTCTTATGCTAAAATCCTCGCTTAAAAAATATATATAGGTATAATTCACGGGCTTTAGCTAAACTAGGGTTTTATAGAGTTTCGCTCCTACTACTTGGGCAATGACTATACTAGGGACCAAAGATAAATAAATAAACTGGATTCAAAGTAAATACTAGGAAATCCCAATTTATAACCGTCTAATTTATATCCTTTATTTATTTAATCACGATTCATTCCACTAAATAATCATGATTGCACTCAAATTTAATTATTTATAAATCACTCGAAAGAATGTGTTCTTATTATTAAAGTTGATTACGGTATATTATGATTCCCCACGTTATGCTTTCGATACCCTCTTGGTTAAATAAATTTTCTACTAACCGATTTTAATGAATATCTGATCAATTCCTTGATTCTAAAACTTAATTCTATCGGATTATAAAATAGTTCATCGGTCGGGTAAACAAAACATATAAGTCTATCAAGGGGTATCACAATCCAAATTATTTCTTAGACGTGAATTCCTCCAAATTATGATCTCATACCTATTCACACAATGATTGTGAAAGAAATTTAATATCCATAACCCTAGGGATTAAGAATCTATGAACTTTTTGCAAACGATATGAGATTTCCCATGTTTAATCAAGAACATCCTTAGACTTGTAGGGGGTGGGGTGGTGTGTGTTGGTGTGTGGTGGTGTGTGGTGGTGGAGGGGGTGGTGGAGGGGGGCAGGGGGTGGGGTGGTGTGTGTGTGTGTGTGTGATGTTCAATTTAGTTGGTGCACAAACTAACGGTCAAAGTAATAGTATATAATTCCAACATTTCAAACTACTTGAACATCACAAATGGATACGAACTTAAAATATAAATTGAGATAACCTTAGAATCTAATTAGGGTAAAAATATAATGGCATAAACTAACATATATGTAGGGGTGGGTGGGTAGGGGTGGGGGTGGGGTGTGTGTGTGTGTGTGTGTGTGTGCGTAGGTGCGTAGGTGTGCGTGTGTGTGTGGCGGTGGGTGGGGGTGGGGGTGGGGCACCCATTTAATAACTCTTTAAATATTTGGAAAAAACATAATATTACAAAATTGAAACGAAATGGTATTGACGGAACTTAGACATACGTTATAATATAGATGGAACATTTTTTTATCTGTACTATTAATTCAATTAATTCAATTAGGTAAAACGAAATGTGTACTATTACCATTTTTTTTATCTGTACTAATAACATTTTTTTTATAGCAAAAATGTCTCCTTCAGATGTTAAGGCGAAGATGATGATGCTGTTTATGATGATGCCATCTGGGTTCGGTGGTAGCGGAGGCGACGAGGGCTCCTCCGCCGCTAGGCTCCCCAAATATGGAAAATTTGGGATTACCGTCGAAAACAAGTCGGAGCTTTTAGACAGATCCCTCGAGCTGCTAAAGACGGTCATCGGCCCGAGGTTTATGAGTTGGAAGGAGGTGCCGTATGAGCTCAAGTTAGCTGTTTGGGCGGCACTACAGGTAATATTTATATGAATATTTCAATTTATATTTATATTTATATTTATTCGTAACTAACATTGTATTTGTTGGACAGGAACAATTCAACTTGGATCCAAAGCTACGCGATTCCGTCTTGGAGCAGTTGAGGGAGCAACACAAGACGTGGAAGAAAAATATGCGGTCACGGTACTTTGGAAAAGCACGAGAGTCCATTTTACAATGGCGCAGATCCGTCCCGCCCAAGGAGCCGATCTCATTGGCACAATGGCAAAAGTTCATTGACAATGAGATCGAGGATCGACAATTGGCATCTCGCCAATCGGGGAGGGAAAATCGGGCCAAAAAGACGGACGTGCACTACTCCGACCGGACCTCTTACGCTGAGGTGGAGCATAGGATGCAGGTAAGATTTAATTTATCTATAACTACAGAAATATATTATTGGATATTAATTTTACTAATTTTACTAATTTTACTTTACTCTATTTTATTTCAGGGGGTAGGGAGTGGGCCAGGGGGTAAGCCACATAGGCTCGATACTTATGTGGCTCTTCGGACGAAGAAGGGGAAGGACAAGGAGGTGTCCCCGAGCGTCGCGGACACGATTGTAAGTAATCCGACAGTTTAATTATTGTTAATTACGTTATAATTTTTTAGTTTACTTATTTTACTAATCATGTGCTTTTTGTCGTTTCAGGCAAAGCTTAAGGAAGTGCATGAGTCGCAGTCTGATGCCGACAAGGCATCTTTGTCCACAGACGCACTCAGCTAAGTGCTTGGCTCTGATTGCAAAGGGAGGACAAGGGGAGTGAGCTCGCGGGTGGCCAAATCGAGGATCATCGGATTGGAGACGAGCGACACCGGATTAGCTCGAACGGTGGATTCACACGACGCGAAGCTGTCCCGTTTGGAGGCGACGGTTCAAGATATGTACGCATTCATGAAGCGTACGTTGGGTGGAGACCGTAAAGGGAAAGGGAAAGGGAAGGAGAAGGCGGTGGAGGAGGAGTTGCGGGAGGATGAGGCGCAGGATGACGAGGATGTGGACCTCGCTGTTTCATCACCGACACGTTCGTACTTCGACGATCCACTTCCCTATTTGACGCCCTCCAACAGACCATTATCGACAATTGGTTGGCCGAGCGTGTTCATATTGGACGTATTTGATGGCCAGCGGATAAGGCGGGGGTTGAGGGACCCGAATATCGTCGAGGGTGGAATAGTGCATGAACGTGTGCTTCAAGAGATGGAGTCTAGGGTGCTCGTCACGCATGTCATACCCGGGAAGGAGAACTCCCTATTGTGGTTGCGCGAACAATGCGGCACGACGTATATTAGTGGGTGCGTCAATTCGTATGTCGTGTGGCCTACTCACCTCCTCAGTTTTATCCAAGTGTAGTAACATTATTTTTAAGTTTGTCCATTTTAATCAAAATTTGGATTATATCGTCATGTATATTGTTTTTACTTTGAATATTTGGATTATATCGTCATGAATATATATTTGCATTATCTTTAGTTTGTGTTGGATATATGATGTTTGGAACAGGTACAACGTTGCTATAACAGGTACAAATATACTGCTGGGCAGTGGCGGTGGCCATACTGCCCAGCAGATTTTTTTTAAATTCTGCCCAGAATTGTCATGGTCATTGACCGTGACAAGTCCGGGACAAAAGTTGTCACGGACGTGTCACGGTCATTGACCGTGAGAATTGGGGTCACGGTTCTAAACCGTGACAAACGTGTCACGGTCATTGACCTTGACACGACCGTGACACAAAACGCGAGTTTTTTGTCAAGGTCAATGACCGTGACACGACCGTGACAAAAAAAGTTGTCTCGCCTCGAAATGTCACGGTCATTGACCTTGACAAGGTGAATTTGTCAAGGTCAATGACCTTGACAAATGGGCAGATTTGGTGTAGTGGCCTGTATATATAAATGGAGAATGGAATTTTTCAACTCACGTCATGAAGAAAGGCAGAAGGAGATCATCCTTAGGAGTGTTCCCAAAATAATTAAAAACATAATATGTGCGCTTATCAAAATATCGATCATTATGTTGAAACAATGTTATGTTTTAGATGAAAGTGCGAATAAGAATCACAAGTATAATACATAGAAATAATATACGAATAAAAATGTGAAAAGAGGACTCGAGTTTTAGGTTTTGACCCGAAACACTTACGTACCTAAAAATGCATCAAAGTCCACACAGTTCGCAGCAACACAAGGGTGGGGTTTAATAAATCCAGCTAAGGATTTTATTTAGATATGTGTGTGTAGAAAAATGATATTTTGATTTGAGAAAATGTGGTGAAGAATCCCATTTGGAATTTATAAAAAAACCCTCATTTTTTTCTTTTTGAGTTTTTTTTACAGAAAACATATTATATGCAATACTACTGAATTCGTAAGTCCAAATCGAACATGGGACATACCATTGGAAAGGTTATTCATAGACCTTTAGGAATCCATGGGGCCTCTCCCTTGTTCAGGAGTTTCCTTTATTCAAATGGGACTCGAAAGTGCCCGATGGTCTTTTGGACTGGAGATTTCTGGAGGAAAATGGATCATTCATTCGAATTGTAAGGATGAGTCAAGCACGGGATGGACCATTAGAAAGAGTATTCAGATACCTTTGAAGATTCATTTAGTTTCGTTTGATTTAGAGAGTTGACCTTGGTCAAACGGGCCCCCAAAGTGCCTGGTGACCCTTCGATGTAAAATAGGTCATTCGTCCGTACTGTAAGGCTGATTCATGCATGGGGTGGCCCTTTGAAAAGGGGATTTAGAGACCTTAGAATATTTATTCAGTCTCATTTGACTTGAAGAGTTAACGGGAGTCAAATAGAGCCCGAGAGCACCCGATGGCCTCTGATTTAGTTTTTGAGGGAAAATGGATCATTCGTTCGAAATACAAGGCCGATTCACTCATGAAGCAGACCATTAGAAAGGATATTTAGAGCCTTTTTGATATTCATTGAGATTTCACTCGGGCGAGGAAGTTAATTGGGGTAAAAAAGGGGCCCGAGAGCGCCTGGTGGCCTCTAGATCGATTTACGGTAGTAAAACGGCCCGTTCGTCTGAACCGTAAGGCCGATTCATGCATGATGCGGACCTTTGGAAAGGTGATTCAGATCCCTTTGAAATTTTATTGATCTTTCACTCAGACGAGAAAGTTTATCAGAGTCAAACGGGGATGGGGGGCGCGTGATGGCCTCTAGATCGATACTCGGAGTATGATGTAGGGTTCTATGGTGAATGGGGAAGTGCTAGGGACCTAAGGAGTGTCCTAGAATGTGTTGTCTTCACCAAGAATGGATATTAGTCATCGTCAAGGAGTGAGAAAATATATAAATTGGAGTCTCCATTCTATTTTTCTCAAAACAGGTAATAGATGTAGCCGTCTCTCGAGGACACTAAACCAAAATTTCCCCACTTTTCAAGGTCTAAAAGCGTGACAATCAAACTTGTCAAGGTCTAAGATCGTAAAAAGTTTTAGAGTGACAAACACATTTATCACGGACTTGTCACGGTCAAAGACCATGAAAAGTGTGACACTCCGCCTAATTAATCCCGGGTGATCAGTCCTAAATCATGTTAGAAAAGGTTTCTCAGTTGGTCCATTCTTAGCATCACTGTCGTCTTTTTAATTACTAACCACCTAAGTGAGAAAAGTAGACTGGTGCCAATTTTTATATCTTTAAATTAATTAAAACTCATGCGGAACATAAAATAATACACAATCACAATTAACTAAAATAACCATCCACAATTAAAATACTTAACCGAATAAACCATCGGTCCAAATAACCAATACAAGTAAAGATAAGAAGGAAAATCTTAACAAGTCTAATACATGAATTGTGAGCAACATGCTCAGATAACTGCTAGAAAATTCCTTCACGAACGAAAGAAGGAGGCGTCTATCAAAACCCCGCAACATCCACATGTGCTGCAACAAAGGATACCTGGAATAGAGTCAAGCTTGGCGCCCTTGTGGTTGGACACCTAAAAGGTTTTTAAAATTTTTATAGCAAGGGTTAGTACCCAAAAACATTTGAAAACATTTAACAAATGATTAACTTGCAGTAATAAATAAATATGCCTGCTCTTCATATTTTAGTTAGTTCCACACTCTCTTGAGGACTTCTTCACCCCTCCTCTAATGTATACCACTAACGCTCCCATTTAAGTTACTAGGTCCTACGCTCCTGACCCAATACTCATTTTAACTCTTGAAATTTTTCCTACTCTACCGAGTATGCCTTGACTCCTGATTTTTAAGTTGTTATAAACGTCAAACTTAATTAAATCATTACCCTTTTAATTTCATATAACATTCACACCTGTTATGCACAAAATACATTTTTCACTATGTATTAATTATCCCATATATAATTATCTACCTAATTATATATCTAATCATTTTACAGTATTCACAAACATACTAAAATAACATTTAATACAAACTTTTGACCGAGTAAAAATACTCACAAAAAATATAAATTTTCCCAAGTGCTATCCCACTAGGTGTATTCACATAATCTAGTTATTCGAGTTAGATTCGCTCACTAACTTAGTTTAACATACGAATTTGGAGGCGGTCATATTCCTTCCCTGAAAGTGAGATGCCCCTCACCCATATAACGGACGCTATGACCTGGGATTGTACTCGCCCTACTCCTCAAGCTAGGGGATTCATCCACTACGCGTAACCTCCCCCTTTAGCACTAGAGTATATACTAATAATATCCAATCACTGATATTAATGCACACACACTATATATATATACTGTCACACCCCGTGCATATATATAAATATAAAATGTCCCAGCTACACCATGTACACAATCCGTAACATAAGCCTAGTTAATTTATTAAGAGTTTATGGTCCAACTCTAATCATTAATTAATTCACACATTAATTAATTAAGTCACCTTTGGTGTCTCCCCCACCATAAAATTGGACTTACTCTCGTAGTCCTAATCAACCTCACCCGAGTCTAAATCCCCGATTCTCAAATTATTTAGCCTTTACCTAAATAAGGTTTATCTCTCGGTATTCCTCAACCATTATCCCCATACTTGTTTTCTAACTATGTTAAATCCTTTCGAACTCTCCCCAAAAATTTAACCTTAGTGTATCACCTAATTTCTCCAAAACCCGACGAATTTAAATTATGATGTCACACTAAGTCGTCTCCAAATTCTAATTAATTTTATTCACCATTAATTAGATTTAAAACACATGTATAAATTTCTCACCAAATTAATTCATGGAAAGAGATTAAATTAAATTTTCTTTATATAAAATAAAACTGGGCTAACTGTTAGAATCTGCCGAACTTCGATCGATCGACCCCGGACCTTCGATCGATCAATCGAGCAGGTCTTCGTCTTCTTCGCGAAGACAGATTCTGCCATGGACAAGTTTCATAAAACCCTAACTCCTTCTACCAGAAATCTCAAGCTTTCTTAACCATAATACAAGTTAGGGACCTCCAGAATGTCCTCCAACGTTATCAATTCGTCCATTAACTACAATTTCTGAATTTGGGAAAATAATTCATCTTTAATTCCTTACCCATTAACATCCCAAATTCCTTCACCAAATTCGTTTCTAAATATCCAGAGATCATCCTACCAGATTCGTATCAATTTATAATATCAGATTTCTACAAGAATTCTCATTCAAATTCGTAAATCAAATTATTATTTCCAAAACCTCATGTTTATGCCATGAACACCCAAAACGAATTTTGATCAAACACATAACATGAATATGAATTGAAATACAATTTCAATACTATTGCAAGTTATCCACTTGCCTTAGGTTTCGTAGTGTCCGATTCGGAGATGAATTTCCAAGGTTGAAGACGATCCTTGTTGGCTCTCTAGTGATCCCAAAACTGCCTTTAACTGCTATTAGGGTTCCTTAATACCTTAGCTTTTTCTAAAACTCTATTAGCCGTTTTATTATTGCTCCCAATTCCTTACTTTACCAATCCCGTTTTTTGCCTAATGGGCCAAGCCCAAGTGACCCAAGTGCCCCCGTGTGGGCCCGACTATGTCTAAAAACGCCCCGTGACCCGTTTACTACCCCCGGGTACACTTTTTCGACTATATCGGCCCATGCGGACTCAATCGTACACTCAGAATTGGCATCCGAATTAATTTATAAAAATATTTATCCCCTCACTCCTTTAGTCTATACCGACTCCCGGTTGAGATAAGTGCATATCCTGTCATTAATACTCGAAATGACTTAAATAAATAATTACTATTCACGTAGTAAATAACTTCCCGTAAATATTAACCATTTACTCCTCGATTAATATTTAAATAAAATTTCCCTAATTAATTCAATTAAATTATGACTCACAAGTAATTTTCAATTCCCGAATTAATTAAATATTTAATGCATGAAAAATGCGGGGTGTTACAAAAAGTTTGCTAGATTTGTCATGAAATTTGATTGTGACAAGTCCATGGCAAAGGAAAACTTATCACGATCAAAGTCCGTGACAAGTTTTCTTTATCATGGACTTGTCAAGGTCAAAGTCCGTGACAAATCTGGGTAGATTAAAAAAAATTGTTGGGTAGTATGGCCACTGCCACTGCTCAGTAGTATATTTATACCTGTTATAGCAAATTTTAACCTCTCCAAATAGCATATATATCAAGCAACATTCAATATTCAATAACCAATACAAGTATCCATAACCAAATCCAAACCAATATGTAAATATCCATAACCAAATTAAAAAAATACAAATAATATCCAATATCCAAATAAAATAAATACAAATAATGGCATGGAGGAGGGTCTACAGTAGGTCGTAGGAGGAAAGAAGATCACATAACATATGAATTGAGGCAACCATCAATTTTTCGAACGCTGTAGTGTTCTTGGAACCACAAAGGTTCATTCTCCCTTTCGATCACAATATGCATGACGCGAACCTTTGCCTCAAAGTCTTGCATGACACGTCCATGAACCAACATACACGAAAGGGTGTCTGGATCCCTCAACCCCCTCACTATTGGCGTGCTACCAAATATGTCAATTAAAAACATGGTTGGCCAAATGATTGTTAACATAGGCTATAAAGGCGACGAGTTCGTGTGTTTCGACGAGTCTGTACGTATCGGCGATGGCGCAGTGGCATCCTCATCTATTCCCTTTCCCCTTCCCCTTGGCAATATCGTAGGTGAACCCCCATCAACGTTTCATGAAGGCGTACATATCTAAGACAATCGCCTCAAACCTTTCTAGCTTATCATCATGGGTGTCCACCTTACGAGCCAACCCAGTGTTGCTCGTCTCTATCCCGACGATCCTTGACTTCCCCACCCGAGAGATCACCCCTAGTCCTCCCCTTATGATCCTCCCCGAGCACTTGACTGAGTGCATGTGTAGCCAAAGATGCTTTGTCGGCATCTGACCGCTTTTCATGCACTTCCTTAAGCTTTGACTGAAACGACAAAAGTACACGATTAGTTAATTAAGTTAATAAAAAAAATTAGAACTTAATTAAAAAAATAATTATAACTTACAATCGTGGCTGCCACGCTCGAGGACACCTCCTTATCCTTGCCCTTCTTCGTTCGAATTTCCACATAGGCATCGAGTTTATGTGGCCTACCCCCAGGGCCGCTCCCTGTCTTCTGAAATAAAATAATGCAGAATTAGTAAGTAACGTAAAGTAATGATAAATTAGAATAACATAACACTAAAATTAAAGAAAAATAAAAATTTACCATCCTATGTTCCACCTTGGTGTAAGACGTCCGTCCGGAGTAGTGCGGGTCCACCTTTTTCGCCCTGTTTTCCTTCCCCGATTGACGAGATGTAAATTGCCACTCCTCGATCTCATTGTTGACAAACCACTGCCACTGTTCCAATGAGATCGGCTCCTTTGATGGGATGGTGTCACACACTCTCATAATGGACTCCCGGCCTGGCCTAAGAATCATGCCCGCACACGTCTTATACTGATCTCTCAACTATTCCAACGTGGAGTTGCGAACATGTGGGGGTAGGCCGAATTGATCCTGTCAAATAAATACAAACAAAAAAGAAAGTAAGTGTTAGTTGTATTTAAATTATAAAATATAAATATAAATATAAATATTAATATAAATATGAATACACTACCTGTAGTGCCTCCTAGATGATGATCTTGAGCTCATTTGGAACCTTCTTCCAATGAGAGTACCCCGGGCCGATGATCGTCTTCAGAAAATCCAGGGATCTAGACAGTAATGCTGTCTTGTTCTCGACAACGGACCCCAATGTAACCCATTTTGGGGGCCTAGTGGCAGAGGATCCTTCATCACTTTCGCTACCGCGATGCCTTGATGAAGACATTTTTTGCAAATTTTTTTGTTATTCGTACAAACATGTATATGAGAAAATGATCAAATCCAAATGAATTAGAATATTGTACGAGGTAACGATATTATAAATATAAAAATATTGTTTCAATATCGGGTCATGTCATGGACTTTGAATTTAGGCTTAAATTGATTAAAATACAAAATTTACATATTCACTGACCAAAAAACCAATTTTGATTCAAATCCGATAATAATAAAGCACTATAAGAATAGAAGTTAATGACATTATACATCTAAATATTGTTTCAATATCGAGTCATGCATGGACTTTGAATTAAGGCTTAATTTAATTAAAATCCAAATTAACATATTCACTAACCAAAAAATATGAACTAAGCACTAGAAGAAAACACCCACTAGTTTTTACAAGCAGTAAACTGAACAAGTACAAATAAATTAAAAGCATTAAACTGTCGTCCAATAATAATAAAGCACTAGAATAATAAACCTACTGGTCATTACAAATAATTGGAATACTTATTATAAATCTAAAAATTGTTTCAAATTTGGGTTATCATAAAAAATGGATTGGTATTCAATAGGAGCATCCAAGTCATCCACACTATTGTTCAGACGCTTTCGCTCATATATGACAATTGACCATGACTCGTTGTTGATATACTCCGAGTAAAACACTTGCTTGACCTTTTGAAAAGCACTATCCAAACGAGACAATTCGAGAGATCTTATTACAGGGGTAATAACTCTCGAACGGGTCTAAGGGTTATTGATTGCGTATGCATAAGAACTAGAAGGCTAGTATCTATGTGCACTATATGTAATTTAAAGTAGATATAAATGTTATAGAACCGTTATGTCATGCATTTACATGAGAATACATGCATGCACACACCCCCAAAGTAAGTTTTATATAACAAGTTGACTTAATGTAAATTTACACATGCATGCCTAGATTATAGTAAGGAGAACCGCAATAGATAGCCAATGGCTATTTATTATGGTTCTCGTTATTAGCTTTTACCCTCGTTACTTGTTATATAACACTTGCTGTGGGGGCTACATGCATCCATATATTCTCATGTGAAGGCATGATTAGTTATTTATATTTGGTTTAATCACAACACTAAATGTTAGAAATGCCTAGGGCCAACCAGCTCAATGGTTATCTAAGTGTTCAAATCCACCAGTCAATAAAAATGAAAATAATAATGCGATATATTAGAAATTCCTAGGGCCAACCAACTCAATGACCATCTAAATGTTCAAATCCACCAGTCAAAAACAATTAAAGAATCCCAAACAATTCAACACTCTCTCTGATATATATATATATATATATATATATAGAGAGAGAGAGAGATGCACCAAAATACGTGTAAAGAGAGAGAGAGTGAGAAGGTCGCAGCTGCTGTAATTAGAGAGAGAAATCAAATTTCAATTACATTAGTGACCCTAACACACACACACACACACACACACACACACAGAATTTCAATAACAATTTCAATTTCATAAAAAAATTCAATACCCCCACACACATTGACCCCAAAACACACACACACACACACACACAATTACATTACCAATTTTAATTTTATAAAATAAATTCAATACCACTCACACACACACACAGTGACCCCAATACACACACAATTACATTACCAATTTTTATTTTATAAAAAAACAAAATCAATATCCCACATACACATCCACTCACACACACAGTGACCCCCCCCACACACACTGACCCATATACACACATACACACACATTAACCCACATACACACACACACACACACACACACACACACACACACACACACACACACACAGTGACCCATATACAAACAGTCACACTGACCCATGTACACATAAACACCCACACCCACCCACCCACCCACCCACCCACCCACTGACCCCCACACACACTAACCTACCAAACTCAAAACCCCATCGCCACTACCCTACCTTTGTCCATATACACACACACACACACACGAACTCACTCACACACACATACACACACACACACAAAGGAAATAAAGAGAGATAGAGAGAGGAAACAAAACGAGGGAAAGAAAAAACTAAAGCAACTAGGTCTTTTTTTTAATGTTGTCACGGACATGTCACAGTCTTTGACCATGACAAATTTACAAGGTTGTCGTGACAACCGTCTTGTCACGGTTTTTGACCATGATAAAAAATGCGTATATTTTTTGTCACAGTCAATGACCGTGACAAGGGTGGCTGCGTGAAAGGTCGTATTTTAGCCTTTTTAGTATAGTGGGAGGTGACATAAAAGACTAACTGATGCATACAAAATCAAATAGATCTCGGGCTCGAGGAAAAAGTTATGGAATGTAAAGGTGTTAGACACCCATTCCGCCATTTCTATCTCTCACGGGATATACAAATATTCTCCTTTTCCTCAAATATGTGACTCACATTTACAATATGTGTGGGTTGCGAAAATGTGTGAAGATTGAAAACATAATATCTGTGTCATGGAGAAGATGGGAGCCAGTTAATTATAGGATTAAGAATAAAAGAATGAGAGAATTCTAAAGGTAGCCAACATGAGAGATGTACCGGATCATGATTCACTATGAAAGAGTGAATATGCAAGTAAGAAAATAAAAATAAATGGCTAGTTCGTGAGAAATGCATCATATCATAATTCACTATAAAAGAGTGAATATGCAAGTCTGATGGGGTTACTTAAAACATGGAAATAGATAAAAATAGATAATAATAAATAGACTAACGGTGTACCAGATCGTAACTCAGTATAAACAAGTGAGTATGCATGTCAACGCCACCGCTAAAGAGTAAAAATATGTAGATTAATATATAAAGAATACTAGTGAAGATAAGAAGGAAAAAAAAAGAAAAAAGATGACTTGAATACCAAGATGGACTCGAGACACCCACATAGTAGGATCTGACATCAAAGTCCTCATATTTTGAGAAAACATAAGGGTTGGGTCAAACCTATAAATTCAAAACTAGAGTTTACTTAATTTAATTTGTTGGAAAATGTACACAAGTGGTGAAAATGTAGAAAAACAAAAGGAAAACTCTAATTTAGGGTTTATGAATTAAACCCTTTTGTTTTATTTTTTGAGTTTACGAATATAAGTTTTGTGAGTATATAAATAATAAAAAGGTGATTTAGGGTGAGAAAGTAGAAATTAAAGGGAAATATATGGTAAAAGTAATAAAAGGAAAGAAATGGCACTAATTTAATGAGCTTGACTAGAGGAAATTTAGACCCTCTAGGGAGATTTGATTATGATTTTTGAGGTGATGTAGGTTGATTTTGATGGTTGTGAGATGTTGGAAAAATGACAGGTAAAGGTGAGGCATGGGTGATGCAATGGAATGTTGAGGGAATATTTGGAAAGTGATGTATTGAAAGGTTATGACACTGATTTTGAGGAAAAATGGTCCTTAACAATGAGGTTAGGGTTTCCTTAAATAGGAAACCCAAAAGGGAATAAAAGACTAAGTTTTCCTTGGGGTTCTACCGATCATCATGACCCTTATCCTATCGATAAGCAGGACTTCCAGTCTTCGTGGCCAAGGAAAGTATCCCCTGCCTTCTGGGGGAGGGGGGAGGTGCCTATAGGCAGTCCAAAAATAGAATTTTATAGAAAATATGGTCATAAAATGCGGAGCGTAATTATTTTTTGTGCACTGTCGGGATGTTGGAAAGAGGATTCAGATATATTTATCCAAAGTTAGACGGAGCTCTGTAGCGTCCAATAACATTCAGTTTTGGGTTTCAGAGTGAAAAGGCAACTAAATACGAACTATAAGTGTGTTTCACGCACGGTATGAACCCTTAGAATGGGTATAAGAACCCTATGAAAGTGCATTGAGATACTCTCAGATCTAAGAGTTGAACAAAGTCAAACAAAGTTCGAAAGGGTTCGATGACCTCCATTTTAGGGTTTGAAGGAGGACCAGGAGGTCCGAGGGATGAAAGGACTGTGATTGCACCTTACTGGAGATGTATAGTGGGTACTAAAATGGGGTGTATATAAATGGTGAAGAGGAAAGGAAAAGAAAAGAAGAAAAAAGATAAAATGTAGATAAAACCAAAGGAATAGAGAAAGGGGAGTTTGGGCCTGCTATGGCTGACCTAGGGGCATTATCGTGGGGTCTCAGGCTGCTATGGAAGTTAGTGGTTCAATTTAGGGTGCTAGGGGATGTTTATAGGGTTTTCAAAGCATACTTTTATTTTTTATTTTTCAACCCTATTTTGAAGGATTTCTCTTGGGATTTTAAAAAAACAAAAAATATAGACCCGACATGATTTTTCGCATAGATTTCATTTTAGGAGTCTGATTTTGGAGATGTAGAAATCCTCTACTAGAATTTTTATCATTTCGTGATTCTAGGTATAAAAGGAAAGTATACTTATAATTTTCCATTTAAGTATTAAATGTGTTAAGTATTGCCTAAACTCCATATGAATTGAGATTTAAAATGGTTAGAAATTTAATTAGGAGAAGAATTACCTAATTAACCGTGCTCACATCTTTGAATTAAATTGATAATGTTAGGACTTATGACTGGAAAATAGTGTTGTTAATTTGGAATCATGATAATAACAATTAAAGTTTACTACACATCCTTAAACACGAATCCAATATTAAAATATAATAAGAATTATCTTTGATATTGTGTAATTATAAGCTAAACGTCATTGTTCTTATATAATTGATTAAATTATATTAAGATATGAAGGAAGTATACATTATATTTATGAAAAGTAGAAAATAAATTTAAGATTATGCAACATTTTATATACTAGTTAAGAAAGTATTCGAAGTGGTATCTTTAGACATAGACCTATTATTACTCAAATAATGGAATGAAAAAACTCGTAATAAACATGTAAGCATATTAAGTTGAAAATCAAGAAATAATGGCTATAATTGAAATAAGTATGGTGTCATCTGAGTTATATGATTTTGTATAGCTAAAAGTGTTGATATTATTAAAGTATTATACTATTAAATTTGATAATGGTGTGTTGCCATAATATGAGATGAGTGGCATATATGCTAGAGTGGTATGTTGTTGATAAATGAATTATGACATAGGCTTATTATACTAAAATATGACTAGTAACGGGAAAAGGGTGTTTAATTCAACCTAGAAACATAATTATCCGTAAACAATTATTATGAAATATTAATCATGGAAATGACATTAGCTCACCTAAAATGAGAACAATATATATGTATATTTGAGACTCGAACATTATAGAAAATAGTTCAAATAACTTATAGGATTTTGATACATGAATCCCACACATACTAAATCAAGTGGTTATATAAAAACAATGATGTATGAAATGAAGAAGTGATAATTCATAAATATTTGACAAATAATGAAAATTATAGTCAATAGTATGGATCAAAGTGATAATTGAATATCGTAGCATAGGAATCATAAATATATTAAATGTGCCTATAATTTGGTAAAGTTGATATAATATTATTGAGTTACACAAATGTTAGTTAGGGAACAAGTATGTGGTCAATACATAAATCTATGTTAAACTATAATAACTAAAAGGAATGATAAAAAAATGAATAGAATATTACAACGACATCTTTCGTAAAAAATATTTATTTAATAAATGTAAGATTAGATGTAATGTATGATGATACATTGGGGTTTGAGGTATAGTTGTGTAAGTTAATATGTGACTATTCTTTAAGATAAAATGATAAGATATCTATTAGTTAGTCGAAATGGAAATATGGAAAGGTATAATTGATTATTGGGTTAGTTCTTATTGGGCCACGAGATATTTGGCAATCGTTAAATCCATAGAACTATCTAGGATCAACATAAGTGTATGGGGAGGGGGGGGGGCTTGTTTGGATTTCATTTATGAGACTTCCTAGTATGAAGTTTAGTCCATTTAGGAGTTGGAAATCATGCGGGTGGTATAATAAGATTATATATGATGGGTAATGATGTTTTATAATGGTTAATTTATTAATCTTGTGAGAGATAAAATTAGGAATGAAATATAGTCAATACAGGAATAAGATGTTAAATTGTGAATAAGATAAAGGAAACCTGATTGAGTAATTGTCATGCTTATGGGACTTGTAGTTATTAATCCATGTGATATAATTCTAAAGAGACGAATGTGTTGTAATATAAGAATCACTAAAAACGAACACGATGATTCTTGAAAGTAGGACTTAAATTTACGTACCTTTGTAAACATGATAACGATCGAAATTATTAAAGGAATAAATTTAGAATGGATATTAATGAGTAGTACTTTAATACAAATTTGTGTGATGAGAAGGGATACTCTATACATTTATGCATGAGTGGTTTTATGAGCCATGGTTATTTATGCTTGTAGTTTATGTCTTCATCAGGAGTTGTGGTTTTCTTTTATACATTTGTATTATAGAGGATGAATTTATATTTAATAATTTGTTTATGGAATGTACATGGTAGAGGTTGAACGTTGTTATGATGGGTTGTGTGTGGTGGAACTAGTGACCCCAATAGGGACTGGGGATTATACATGATCATCGTCTTGGGGTGCATATGGTGGAGGTTGGATATTGTGATGATGTCATTGGGTTGTATATGGTGGATGATGGTTTTATTTTGCATATTGTGGGACTGGTGACCCCAATAGGGACGGGGAGCCAAACAAGATCACGATCTTTAATAATAATGAAGTTATTAAATTGTGGAAATTATAACTGTCAACTAAAGAAAAATGAATGTAGTTTTTATGAAGGGAGTTATGTAAGTTTATAAACTGTGAATTTACTTATATACATTTTTGGACCAAGAATATACCCAAGAGAGGGGGGGGGGGGGGGTGAATTCTGTATACTAGATTAATGGAAAATTTAAAAACTTTCTTAACTTTGTATAGAAATCAATTGCAATATGATAAATAAAATAATAACTAACCAATTAATCAATAGTAAATATATGAAGTAAATAGAGAGATAGTAATGAGACTTTACAAACTGAGATTTTAACGTGGTTCAGCCTTCGCCTACGTCCACGCTCAAGACACTATTCGAGAATTACACTATCTCTGGTTCCCTTACTACGAATTTAAAACTCACAAGGAATGATACCATGCAAATAGTAATCAACAAGATGCTAAACTCATCCTTGCCTATGAGGTACCCACTCTTCAACAATGGAACTATCGTTCGAGAAGATACAATGAATAATAAGATTTCTAATCGAAACATAAATCTAAATAGATATAATAATAAAATAGTGTGTTCACTTTCTATCTCTTAGAAGTCAAGTAAACACGTATCACAAGTATATATCTAAAATGGATATTGGGTTAATGGTTTAGCATAAGTGGGTATTTGTAACTTTGCAAATAAGGGATTGCAGATGGAGGTTTTAATTTCAACTGGATTTTCTTGAAGCTTTGGCTCTAATGGAGGTTATGGGCTTGAAGCTCCCAAATGGGTTTCATTGCTTTCTCTCTAGAAATACAAGGACAAAAACTAGAAGATGGAACTTTACTCAAGAGGATTGGTGTTGTTAGTTTGTGTGATTTGGAATGGTTATGGAGGGTTGCATTTATATGGTTAGGATGAGGTAAGAGGTAAAACCACCAGGAAAGGTTAGGGTTTTTAGATAACACCCCGCCCGCCCGGGGAGAGCGAGCGGAGCGCTACTATTGATAAAACTAAACTAATCCACAAATAACAAGGTATAGAGCATCTAAATCCCACAATATATCATCGAAATTAGATTTTAATAGCGGAGCGCTATTAAAATCTCATGACAACATGCTCAACACCAAATATAATACCACATGAATCGAAATTAGATTCCAACAAATATTTCTAGATTTCTAAATGAATTTATCAATTCAAATATGAGTCAATAATCACAAGAAAACAACGAGAATAACACTCGCGAGATTAAGGAGCATATTGTGTAAAACCCCATACCTTAAACCACAAAAAAGAACCAACATGAATCATCACATAATTTCATACACAAAATCGGATCACGCCATCACGTTCTTCTCGTGAAAGTAATCAAATCTCGTTCTAGCCCATACTTGAAAAAACACTAAATAAACCTTCTAATCTAAGGTTGAAATCTTGAATAAGTTTGGGGCTATGGTTTGTATATGAAAGGGAGTAATTTTGGAGAGGTCTTCTGGCTGAAACGTTTGAGGAAAAGTGATTTGAAAAGTCCATCCACGAATTTGTTGATATATAAAGGATTAAGAGTTTGATTAAGAAAAGAGTTCTCATTAGATACAAACACTAAATTTTTTTTTTCGGATGATCGGACCATTGGAATCGCTTAAAATTTTTGGATGTTGTAGCGAATGGCGAGACAGGACTTCTGACAAAAATTCAGCTTGATCGGACGGTCGGATTACTAAAAATATTATTTTTACTAGAGAGTTTTATGTTCCGGGGACTCTTAGAGAGTTTTATATTTTGAGGACTCTTCTAAATAATAAAAATTCAATTAAATCTCCATTTTAATTCCGATTTCGAAACCGTTTGAAATTCTCGCCCTTAAAAATAATAACCAACATATTTGAGTAATAAAAATAATTTTATGAAAAACTTTATTTTTCCTCTTTATTTTGAAAATACCCCGAAAATTACGCGGGTTGTTACAATATAAGTTTGGATAATTTTACCAAAGTATAAGTTTGAAATCTGGCAGTATTAATTGACTGAAAGTTGATTTTTAGTCGACTAAAACTCCTTCAGTTGTCTTGTTTAATTATTTTTAGCTTGTGATAAAGTTTAGATGGCTAAACTCTTTTTCTGGGACTGTTAGTTGACTAAATCTCAAGTTTAGTCGACTAAATCTATTGAGTTTTAGTTTAAACATCTTTTGGTTTGGCTTTATGCTTTGGGGAAGGTTTGAGGTGTTATAGGGATGGTTTAGGTGAGTGGGATTTGAGATTATATATATATATGATGAAAAAAGTTACTTTACTTTTTGTACAATGGTTCCTAAAGTACAACAAAATAAAGTAATAGTTTTCAGAGCTTTTTATCATTTCTTTTACTTGATTGAAACCTCAATTGAGAGTTTGTGACGTAATTCTTGCATGAGTGATATCACCGTGGGTTGTGTGGAACTAATCCTTTTAACTGGTTGACTGAATAACACACGAGCCTACTGGTTGGTGCCTGATTGGTTGGTTGAATAACATATAAGGTTGTTGATTAATCGTTTTGATGCAAAGTTTAAGTCAGTCTTGTGATCTTCATTGTCTTTGGTTCAAGATCATCGTTGTTTTGGTTTTGATGGCTTCATTGTTTATATGGAATGGTTGTATGGTTGCTTGGATGAAGTGTTCCCGATTACATATCTTATAATGCATTAAGTGCTTGTTTTAATCTCAAGTACATTGGAAAGAAGATAGTTAAGTGTGCTCTTATACCAATTGTGTTGTCATCAAACAAAATCCTTTTTGTTTAAATATATTTGGTTTCACAATCTCTCCCTTTTTACTAATGATAATACATTAATATAGTTTGAGAAAATATTTTAAAGTCTTCTCTTTTGTACGAGGCTTGGGTTAGGGAAAAACTTTGTTTTGATAAAAAATATTTTCTCTCCTTTAGTTATAGCATTTTTTATTATATCATTTTTCTTCCCCTTTGTCACTATCAAAAAGTGTGTGTGTGTGTGGGGGGGGGGGGGGGGGGGGGGGTGGCTTTTCATAAGATATTTGGATTCATCTTTCTTTCATTTTCTGCACAAGCGGGTTAGTTTATACAAAGCATAGGTGGATTTTTTTTAATATGATGAAATAAGTTCCATAAGTATTTTTACAACTTTAAGTCGGGTTGTGAATTTGATGGATATTCATGTGCTATGTGCATATCATACAATGTGGCAAATTCTTATGTCTTTTGAAAACTTTTATGAGAGTGAAGATTAGGACAACAAATGTGAAACTTTATTCATAACTTAAAAATGGGTTACATGATATGTCAATTATCACATGATTTATAGAAAATATGGGTAGTTAGGATAAACTGGGAAGTGTTTAGAGTGCAAAAAAAAGGTTTCTTCACCATCAATGGGGTGAAAGTCTTTAATTGCACTGGAGGTATTAATATTTCTCATGGGGTCTTGAGGTTGTGTAAGGACATGATTTTATAAATGTCCGAGTTATAATATAGGAAATTTTCTGTGTGTCCTAGATCACAGTTAGTATGTCTGATACCGCTACATTTAGCAAGTTAACACGATCATCCATGACGGCCTTGATCCGAATCCTCGCATCCATCATCTTCATAGGTGCATCATGCATCATGCAATGTGCTCTTCAAACTTTCCCACTACTCCACTCACGATTATGGTAAAATAATTTTATTTGGACTGTTTATTATTTACATAAATATTTGGGAAACTTTTAAAAAATGTAAAATTTTCTAAGTGTAGAGGCAAAGAAAAAAAAGAAGAAAGTCGCTGACGACGTTCGAGCGACATTGGCATCTCGGACGAAGTCGCTAGAGTGACATGGAATTCCGTTCAAGAGACATCTCTATTTAGTTCGAGCTACACGCCGCCTTGATTTTTTGTATTTATAGGAGTGCTCATTCTACACGGTTTTCAAGTCTTTGGTACTCACGTTTCTGCAGAACTGCTGCATATTTCCAAGCTTCATTTTTCATGATTTTTCAACCCTTTTGATTCACAAATAATTCCCAAACATCTATGTGAGTCTAATAAACCCTAGATATAATTGTTCTACTCATCTGGAGTGGTCTTGTGGAGAAGAAGGTTGTTCTCCATTGCTGAATTACAGCTCTTGCGAGATCTCTTGCTGACAACACTAACGACAATGAACCGACGCATGTGGGTATTCGTGTGCCACTTTATTTCTCTATAATTGTAAGTTGTTATGAATTATAGTGAAATAAAAATGGTTTTACCCCTTTGGGGGATTTTTCTCATATTGTGATTGACTTTGCATGCTTGGTTTGATTTAATTAGTCTGTCACAATTTGTTTGCAAGAGTTATGATTTTTGGGATTAAAAATTGGAATTCAATTAAACAAGTTAACCATTGAGTGCTAGCGCACTCTCAAATTTGTATCAGAGCCTTTTACACAATCATACCGTGTAATTCTTTCGCAAATTTTTCTTGATATCAATTTTGGTTTAAAAAATTGATTTTTGAAAAAGTGCAATTTCAATGGAAAACTTGTATAATCGAGTGCCAATTTTTTGACGGGTCAAATTACGCATATTTGAAAGCCTGTATGAAATCTCCCTTAAAGGCCTGTGACGAACGCATTTGGGTTGTGTGTGAAAGAGGGTGAATGCCTCCCACTGTCACTGTAGATAACGTAACTACTTTAAAATCTGTGACTACATGGAATGAGGATGAATTTAAATGGAGCACATATAACTCACATGGGCTTAGTGCAATTTTTTGAAAACATCACCTCCGACGAGTTTCGACGCATCATGACATGTACCACGCCTAAAGAAGCATGGTATGTTATTCAACTTACCCATGAAGGCACTAATGCAGTTAAAGAATCAAAATTGAAAAATTTAACTACACAATTTCAGACAATTACCATACTTGAATCCAAGTGTTTTGATGGATTCTATGCATGCTTATCTGATATTGTTAACACTAGTTTCAATTTAGGTGAACACATTCCTGATGCGACAGTGGTTAAAAAGATTTTGAGATCACTGCCTAAGCGTTTTATGCCTAAAGTCACTGTACTAAATTATTTAGGAAATTTGAGTAGTCTGAAATTAGAAGAATTGGTAGTAGACCTCCAGACTATGTAATTGACATGTTTCCTAATACGATAAAATCAAAATATAATGGGGTAGCACTTAAATACCATACAAGTAAGAGTGAGGGGTCAACAAGAATGAGAGGTGAGTCGTCTAGGAGAATAGAGGAAGAGTTGTCTAGTTCTGAGTTTGATTTTGACTTAGATGACTTGGCCTTGGTTGCAAAAAATTTCAAGAAATTTCTCAATTAAAAAAAAGGCAATTTCAAAGATAAAAAGAATTTTGAGAAAATAAGTTTGAAAAGAAAAATGAAGAGGATAAAAAGGACGCGCCTAAGAAAGACGATGTGACACCCCGCCTAATTAAATACCAGGTGATCAGTCCTTTATTAAATTAAATTAGAATATCCAGTTGGTTCAGATTATGCACCACTGTCGAAAAATTTACTATTAAACACTAACCACATACTATTTAAAAAGGTTGATGTCAAAATTTTATCCTTTAAATTTTATAAAACTAGATTACGACATAATTAAACATTTACCACTTACATCAATCTCATTTGATAAGAATTAACTGTAATAATAAATGAATCTGGAGAAAACATTTCCACTCTAAGTTCCAAATACAATAATCCAACATAAATAAACCCAACAACTGAATGAAGTAAAGTAAGAAATGATAGACATAGAGGCGTCTACTACCAAGATCCTGTAACTTCCCTAGCAGCTACAACTCGTCGAGTGAATGGATCTCCTATGCTTGGTGTCCCTATGACTGGGCACCTAAAAACAATTTGGCAAGAAAATAGATTTTCATAAGACGAGTCAGAGTCTGTGTTTAAATCAGTTTTAAAATCTGCGAGTGCTTAAAATGACTTTATAGCACATATATATTAATCATGTTAAGTTATCGTACTCAATTGAGATGCTCACTTCTAGTATAATAGGCATGCCTAACGTTCCATCAAACCCCTCTAGTTTCTATTCCCATGTTAACTAGGTCCTTCCCGTCTAACATCTAATTATAGCCCATTATTGTCCCCATGAATTTCCCTTGCAATATACATAATACCTATAATTAATTTCTCTTTAATATGGATAAGCACCCTTTATATTCAATATATGAAAAGTGTTCACTAACCTAGTTCGTTTCATATCCCATTGCTATACATGCCTACTTAATTCACAAGGTAGATAATATCACAAGTATATATATATATATACACACACACACACAATACTACACCCTGAAATATAGCTGCAGTGCATGCTTTCTCTGCTGTCAAGTCCTGGTGCATCGTTCATTGCATAAAGGACTATAGGTTCAGTCTCTCTCGAACCATCAAAACAAACACACATATTGGAGGCGGCATAGTTCCAAGCCAATGGGCTATGCACATACCTACGCACCCATACGACCGTCATCATTATCATTCTCAGAGATATCTCGTACCTAGGTTCTATGCTCTAGTGGTACAAATTAAAATCCCACCCGAAGGCTCCTCAAGGCATGATTGTCCGAAACGCGCAACCTAAGCTCGATAGCAAGAAGTGTAGGAATGTCGTACGCATAATAGTTCAATCAATAAGTATACACACAACCTATTATATTCATTAGGTATTCACGCAACTTAAGTTCCCAAATTTATATGTAGTATATTCGTCCCAACTACCCACAATACTTTAAGTACACGATTTACCTCTATATCGTATATAATCTTTAAGGTTCTCTCATTCCAACCCATTCCCTTAGTAGTTACACAATTCCTTTCACTACTAAATTATGAAAATAGGCTATTCTATAGTAGCGTAGGTCCTATTGTCTCAATTAAAGGAACCTAGAAGGGTGTTATAACTCATTTGGGCAAATATTGGAGTTCTGAAATCTCATTAGAACCTGGGGATTCTCGTTCGAACGAGGCCGTTTGAATGAGTTTCTCACTTTGAATGAACTCTAAAATATCGTTAGTACTCTCTTTGGGATTCTCATTGGAAGTCTCATTCAAACGACCTGGGCAGGTCTTCGAATAAGAATTTTGAGAGCTTCCTGTCCTCCAAAAAAATCATTTTTACCAAATCACTCAACAACCAAATCACTTCAAACTCATTCTAATCCAAATTTAACCACTCTAAACTGTATCCCCTAGTATTATAACACTTTCCCATCCATTTTTAGCATCAAATACCCAAAATTATAGCATAAATTTTGGTTAATTTTCTCAATTCCTCAACAAGCCCTAGTTTCACATAACCTCCATTAATAACCATTTAATCCTAGATTTAATATCGTGAAATCAACATATACAACCCAGAATTATCATACCCAGAACATGAATATTTAACTACATGAAAACCTATACTCCCAATTCAAAATCTAATCCAATTTCAATATCAAATTCATAGCATCAAGTTTAATTCATCAATTGCTAGTAACATGAATCATATATGCTCTAAAATTAAGCAAGACAAACACTTCCCTTTTTGCAAACCTATGAATTTCTGAATGGATTTGGTATGGGGATGATCCTCTCTTCGCAATCTAAGCGTTGGTGTGGTTTCCGCTGGAAGAACTCGAATCTTTAGCCCGAAGCACCTATGGAGTTCTTCTTCTCCTTCTTTGGTTCTCTCTCTCTATCACACTAGGTTTGGAAACTGTCAGATGAACTAATTCCCACGTTCTTTCTCTTTTTAATTTCCTATTTTTGTCCATTTTAATTCTTAAAAGACTGAAATACCCCTCCGGGGTGTCGGTTTGGCCTAAATTGCCCCGAAACACAAATAAAACACCCGAGTAGAGTTTTCTGACTATCTTGACCCTTTCGGACTCATCGACGCACTCAAAATGGTCATATGAGTTAAACAAAAATAGTTTATCTTTTTAACCCAATAAAGTAATACCGACATGACTCACATGCACGTCCCAACTAAGTATATTGTAACTGTCGTATTTTCAGTTTCGGCCATAATAATATTTTCTTAATCATATATTACTATACTCGCTAAGTAGTATTCAACATAATTATCATCAATAAATACTAACTCTAGTCACGCTAGTAATTATTTCATTTAAATCTGGAAAAATTATAAATACATTTTCTCCATTTAATTGAATTAATCCTAATTCCATAATTAAAATAAAAATCCCTAAAAAATAATGGGTATTACGTACTTCCCCCTAATAACAGAATTTCATCACGAAATTCAAAAAATAACAGAATAAAGATATACATGGTAGGAATAACTCTGGGTATTTATCCCGCATGTCATCTTTTCGCTCCCACGTACACTCATCTACATTATGATGCCGCCACTGCACTCGTACTAACGACACTATCTTTGACTTCAGTTTCCTCTCACTATGGTCTAAAATCGCAACTGTCCCATCCTCGTAGGAACTATCGAGCTATAGATCAATCTCCTCTAAGGCAATATGGGTGTGGGTCAAGTCATCCCGGAGATATCTCCTCAGTGAGGAAATATGGAACACATCATGAATCCTATGCAGGTGCTTCGGTAACCCAAGTATGTAAGCTAATGGCCCAATCCACTCAATAATGGGGAATGGCCTAACATATCTCGGGGCCAACTTACCTTTATTCCCAAAACGCATTACCCCCTTCATCGGAGACACTCTCAACAACACTTAATCCCCCAAACTAAACTCCCTGAATAACCTCTTGGCATCGATGTAACTCTTCTGCCTATATTGAGCAACCTGAATGCGATTACGTATCAACTCAATCTTAGACGAGGTATCCTGAATTAAATTCGGCCCAAGTATCTTGTTGTCCACCACCTCGAGCCAAATGCTGGGGAAAGATAAGGTCTTCCATATAAGTTCTGGAAAGGATCCATGCCAATGGTAAATTGGTAGGAGTTATTATAAGCAAACTCCACCAGTGGAAGGTAATGCTTCCACCCCCCTCCAAAATCAAGGATACACATCCGCAACATATCCTCTAACATATGATTTGTCCGCTCTGTCTGTCAGTCTGTCTGTGGGTGATAGGTCTAACTCAATCTTAACTTCATACCCATGGCCTGATGGAAACTCTCCCAAAATCTGGACACAAAAATCTTATCCTGGTTAGAAACAATATCAAGGGGAAACTCGTGGAGTCTCGCGATCTCTACAATGAAGATTTGAGCATACTTCCCCGTAGCATAATTGGTCTAGACTAGTAGAAAATGAGCTACCTTGGTCGAACGATCCACAATAACCCATATGGAATCGCGACTCCTCTGTGATGTAGGCAGCCCTGTGATGAAATCCATGGAAATTATCTCCTATTTTCACATAGGGATTTCTAATGGATGTAGTAATCCTCCCAGTCACTAATGGTATGTCTTCACCAACTGACAAGTGGAACACTTTGACATAAACTCGGTGATGTCCTTCATCATGACACTCCACTAATACTGTCGCCTCATATCCTGGTACATCTTATCCCCTTCGGATGTACCGTAAATAGTGAATCGTGTGACTTAGCCATCACTGCATGTCGTAGCTCCTCCCCCTCTGGCACTACTAGTCTGCCATTAAAGCATAAACCCCCACCCGATCTCATGGAGAGAGACTCTTCTCCCTCGGCTAGAAACTGGATAATCCGATCCTGACAGAAGGAATTCGCTGCCTGAGCCTATATCACCCTAGTAACTGTCTCTGGTGTAATCATTATCACTGGCATAAATGAGCAGGCAACTGTATCCTGATGCCCGAGTTCTTTCCACTTCGCCTTCCACACCTTAGACACCTCACCTTCTATCTTACGGCTCAATGCGTATGCTACCATGTTAGACTTCCATGGGTGGTAATGGATTTCGAACTGGTAGTCATTCACAAATTCAAGCCACCTTCGCTGATGCATATTCAGCTCCTGCTGCGTGAATAGATACTGTAGTGACTTGTGATCCATGAACAGGCGAAACTTCTCCCGCAAGGGATAATGTCTCCATATCCGTAATGCAAACACTATTGTCACTAACTCCAAGTCGTGGGTGGGGTAACTCCTCTCATGAGGCTTAAGATTACCGGAAGCATAAGCAATCGCCTTATCCTCCTGCTGAAGCACACACTAAGTTCTAGTAAGGACACATCAGTGTAAACCATGTATTCCATCCCTGGCCTGGGTAAGGATAGAATTCGCGCTGACTTTATCTTGTCCTTCAGCTCATCAAAATCCAACTCGCAGGCATCATGCCATACAAATGGCACCCATTTGCGAGTTAAGTTTTTCAACGAACTCGCTATCTTCAAGAATCCACGAATAAAATGCTTGTAGTATCCTGCCAGCCCCAGGAAACTATGTATCTCAGTCGGCATCGTGGGCTGCCCCCACTCTCTCACCGCTGACACCTTCCCTGGATCTACCAATATCCCTTTTACAGAAGCGATGTGCCCTAAGAACTGAACCTCTCTCAGTCAGAACCCACATTTCTCATAATTCACATATAACTCATGCTCACGTAGAGTCTGTAAAACCATCCTTAGATGCTTGGCATGCTCCTCCTCCGTCCATCAATGATGACAATGACAAACTGATCTAAGAACTCTCTGAACACTCTATTCATCAAGTCCATGAAGTCTTTCGATGTGTCGGTTAGCCCAAATGGCATAACTATGAACTCGTAAGATCTATACCTTATCAGAAAAATAGTCTTAGAGACATCCTACTCCCTAATATGTAACTGATGGTACCCTGACCTCAAGTCTATCTTCTAAAAATAAGAAGCTCCCCTCAACTGGTCGAATAGGTCATCGACTCGGGTTAACATATATTTCTTCCATATTATGGCCTCATTCAACTCTCGATAATCAACATATGACCTTAACGACCCATCTATCTTCTTCACGAATAACATGGGATCACCCCAAGGTGAGGTACTCCTATGGATGAAACCCTAACCCAATAACTACTTGATTGGATCTTATAGCTCCCTCATCTTTATCGGAGCCATACGGTAAGGTGCATAGGCTATCGGCCGAGTTCCTGGCATTAAGTCTATCATCCCTTAGAGGTCTCCTCCTCTATATAATATAAATGGGTTGACGAACCTCCATCAGGATGAGGCATCACCACCAAAAACATCTCCTAACCCGGTATGGTAAACACCATACTATGGCTATAACAATCAATCATAGCCCTATACGTAACTAGCCAATCCATCCCGATGATAGAGTCAGACTCGTGCATCTCTAAAACAAGCATATCGGCTGGTAAAGTCAATCTCCTAATCTCTATGCCTACTCCCCGACATATAAAGAATATCAAAGACCCATAACCCATCGGTGAGTCTACACTGGTAACTGTGCTATCTTCGTGTCTAATAACCCTGGCACATGCAAAACTAGTGGCAATGAAACTATATGAATCCCCCGTGTCAAATAATATCTGCCCCATAGTCCCCTGAATAGAAAATATACCCTCGGCTGCGGGTGGGGCCTGATGAATTATGACCTAATGGAATTTGTAAACACGCCCATACTTCAACTGTCCCTACTTCATCGGGGCTGCTGGAATGGCTGGCAAAGCTGGTACCTGGGGTGGTGCTGGGAGGGCGACTGGAAATAGAGGTTGTTGGGGCTCCTGACGAGCGCCCTGCTGCTATTGTTGGGGTTGTCTGGCTCTACCCCTTTGAGGACAATCCTGGCATTTATGGCCAGTGTTGCCACAAGTAAAGCGCCTCCTTGGGAAGTGTCCTCCCCTCTGCCCCTGCTATCCTTGACTCTAATTGCCATCGCTGCTACCCCTGCTAGCCCTGCTGACCAGGCTGGACCTGATGGCCCTGTCTAAAGCCTCCATGCCCTTGTATGAAATCTCCAGAATGGAATCTCTTAGCGGGGTCCCCATGATGGGAACTCTACTCACCCTGACGGACTTGTCCTTGAGCTGCGGGTGCTATACTGACACTGCTACCTCTTGTCAAGCCCTGATGGTTGGGTTCCCCGACTCATTTTCTTCCCTACTGATGGAAGCGATGGTCATGATAATGTAGTATGGTAGCATTAACCACATCAGAATAAGTGGCCAATGAAATATTCCCTAATAGATGCTGGTGAATCCTCCAAGTCAATCCATCCATAAACCTCTTGATCTTCTTCTCCTCCTTCGGTATCTCATCTGGCACTAAATTTAGAAGATCAGTAAACTCTTCCTCATACTCAACAACTATACTCCTTTCCTGTTTGAGTTTCAACAACTTCTGCCTCATCTCAGTCTGCATGGTGGAAGGGAAGTACT
The DNA here is from genome assembly GCA_949130495.1 of Sambucus nigra. NCBI lineage: Eukaryota > Viridiplantae > Streptophyta > Magnoliopsida > Dipsacales > Adoxaceae > Sambucus > Sambucus nigra. The sequence goes on along the minus strand of OX422207.1, from coordinate 297,486,831 downwards.
TGCAATCAAATCGCACCCAAAACTCTCGAATGGTCAAGCCGTTTCTCTCCTCCGTGTAACACCCCGTGTTTTTATAATTGATTTATTTAATTAAATGGGCTTTTTTGACAAAAATAAAATTTTAGATTTTTAGATTTTTATTAATTAATTATGTTGGTTTTATTATTTGGAAAGTAGAATTTCAAACGGAATCGAAATCGAATTTAAAATGAAGTTTTTATGAGAGTTTGAAGTTTAGCTTTAAAAAAAATGAAAAAAAGCATTTATCACGGATTTAGGCCGTGACTAATGGAAAATTTGTTTTTCGATTAAATGGAATTAAATGAAGGAGAATGGCAGTGGCCGCATACCTGTTCGATCGATCGATCGACTATGCCAGATTTGAGGCGGTTCAGTGATTTTATTCGTAGTGTTAGAGTGGGATTAGGATTCCTAATTAGTATATAAGACTCATAATCCGTAGGGGGACTTCTCATAATCACTTTTTCATAAGTTTTTCTCCAGAGAACACTTCTAAATAATTTTCCTCTCAACCATAATCATCAACCTCCAACATAATCAAGTTTTTTTGTCACAAGTTTTGGAAGGCTTAATTAGGATTTAATCAAGTTTGTTCAAGAACATTTCATTGTTAATTTTTTGAGAGGAATCCAACTGTGCTACCAGTTTTTATTCAATGTAATCTCAGGCATGAATACTCTATTCCTTTTCTTTAGTATTATGCGTTTTAAGTGTCGCCTAAACCCTTAATCACGTGTTTTTGATTAAAAATCAATTAGTAACTTAATTAGAGCAAGCGAACATTAATTATGAGACTGTTTTTATTAAATCTTTTAATCTGAATAATATTCATAACCCTTAGGTACATAGGATTGATGAGTGAATTTTGGATTTTATTAGTATAGGTTGCATGTAAAAAAAACCTAGTTTTGAATTAAATGAATTTGGGGGAGTATAACTCATGTAAATTGTGTAGAGATAATGAAATTGGAAATATTATGTATTAATGATGAAATCTCGGTGTATTGTATTTAAAATATTTAAAAGGGATTAATTGGGTGTTTATGACGATGTGATAATTAAATTAAGATTTAACTGAATTGGATTATTGTGCATAGTTTTGTATGTTGATTTATTATGATTGGTTGTGTGACTTGTTAGTATACGACGGGTTGTTGGGTATTTTTACTCTTCTTGTATTTTGGGATGCCGTCTAGGCATGGGACTAGTGGGTAGGCCTTTTGATGATTTATGCCTTCTAGGCATGGGACTAGTGATGGTAGATTATTATGACTTTATTATGTCGGGGGTGGACTGCTTTTTATCACTTTATCGTCGTTACACTAGCCTACCATGAGACTAGGTTGAGTTTTAAGTTAGAAATTTATCCTATACATAGGGTAAGACGTATTGATAACTGGGTACCCTTAGGTATGGGACTAAGGTGTATTTTGAGGATCTCACATCGATAAAAGGGTGGGGTAATTTATAAATTGTGAAATTGAGAATTAATAATTAAGATAAAAACGGGTATTAAAATTGGTGGCGACATAATGTGTCGGTGATCGACAGTTTGACCGTGTCAGCTTGGGCGATTTATGACGTGTCGTGTGTTGGAACCTTATCATATTGTGGGGGAATCGACATTTTAAATGGATTTCGACTGGCTATTGATAAGGGGAAGTGTGACATGTTGGTGAATTCTCACCGGAGGCGGGATGACTGCCATACCTAATAATTATTGAAGTAGGAACATAAATAATTAAGAAATTTGGTAATTTGGGTTAATTAATAAAAGTTTAACTCCGCGGGACTTGGGAATTTAAAATCATATTGGTGTGTTCTTTTTAAATGGGGATTCCTAGGGGTAGATAGTGATTTGCATTTATCGCATTTAATTATTTCGTTTAATTAAAATATTCAATTGTGATATTTATTACGTATAATGCTACTATCTGGATTCAAGGATCCTATCTGAGGGGAGTAGTGTGTATTCATGCTTAGGGCTCTGACCTCGTGTGTTGACTAACCTTTTTCAGGAAATAGTATTTGGAGAACCTGCATTGATTTATTTGGAGAATTGCTTGGAGGTCCAGTTGGAGTTTCTCAAGCTTATGCCTATTGATTTACTTTAGTTTTCCATTCCTTCGCATCAACTTTGAGACACAGTTTATGGTTTTGGTTGGGCCATTCGGTTCCAAAGTTGTATGGGTATTATTCAGCTATGTCACTAGATTCAGATGGAGATTAGTCAGTTTCATATTAATTGGAGATTGAAAATTATTCAAAGTTCAACATGTGATGGAGCTTTTATCGTTCAGTTGTTATTATTATTGGGGATGAAATCCAATTATAAACGTCGTGTATGATTAATTTTATATGCTTATATCTGTCTCATGCTAAAAATGGTATTTTGTTTACTTACGCCCGGATTAGTTTTGGTTGCGACCGATGCCAGAATTAGGCGGGGTGTGATCGATGGTATCAGAGCATGGTCTTATGTTTAGTAGGTTATGAGTCTGTTTAGCTTTCGCATTTCTGATCTTTGATTTCCTTTGCTGATTTGTACTCCTTAAGGTAGAGGGTTTAACATACGTGTTATATGTGTTTCTTGGAGATGTGAAGTTTTGATTTAAGGACGTTGTAGGCATTGAGTTTAGAATTAGTAAGATTGATGTGAGGATCCTTAGAATGGATTATGAAAACGATAATTATTTTGGAGATTTTAGTATAGATGTTAGGTATTATACGTATCAATTTTTGGAGTTGAGATTTAATTTGAGGACGTTTGCATTTTGATGACTTTTGGATATAGGATCGAGTGGGGGATTTGTGAGAGCATGTGGTACGCCGTTATTTTCATAGTTATGTGTATGCATATAGGCAATATATATATATATATTATTTTGTTGTTCGTGGGGTAGGTGCGCGTATGATTGGGTGTATGGGTGCCTAATTATGGCATTCTACGGGTAGGCATATGTGAACCTTATTTTCTTTTTGCGAAATTTATGCGTTGAAGTGTATGCTTCGTCTAATTTCGAGGACGAAATTCTTTGCTAGTGGGGAAGTAGTTAACACCCCGTGTTTTTATAATTGATTTGTTTAATTAAATGGGAATTTTTGAGAAAAATAAAAGGTTAGATTTTTGGATTGTTGGTTTTATTATTTGGAAAGTTGAATTTCAAACGGAATCGAAATTGGATTTAAAATTAAGTTTAGCTTTAAAAAAATGAAAAAAACATTTATCACGGATTTGGGCCGTGACTAATGAAAAATTTGATTTTCGGTTAATTGGAATTAAACGAAGGGGAATGGCAGTGGCCGCGTACCTGTTCGATTGATCGATTGACCTAGGGAGTCGATCGATGGACTATACCAGATTTGAGGCAGTTTGGTGATTTTATTTGTAGTGTTAGAGTAGGATTAGGATTCCTAATTAGTATATAAGACTAATAATCTGTAGGGGACTTCTCATAATCACTTTTTCACAAGTTTTTCTCCAGAGAACACTTCTAAATATTTTTCTCTCAATCATAATCATCAACCTCCAACATAATCAAGTTTTTTGTCACGAGTTTTGGAAGGGTTAATTGGGATTTAATCAAGTTTGTTCAAGAACATTTCTTTGTTAATTTTTCTAGAGGAATCCAACCGTGCTACCAGTTTTTCTTCAATTTAATTTCAGGCATGAATACTCTATTCCTTTCCTTTAGTATTATGCATTTTAAGTGTCGCCTAAACCCTTAATCATGTGTTTTTTTATTAAAAATTCATTAGCAACTTAATTAGAGAAACTGGACATTAATTATGGGACTATTTTGATTAAATATTTTAATCTGAATAATATTCATAACCCTTGGATATGTAGGATTGATGAGTGGATTTTGGATTTTATTGGTATAGGTAGCATGTAGAACAACCCTAGTTTTGAATTAATTGAATTTGGGGGCGTATAACTCATGTAAATTGTGTATAGATAATGAAATTGGAAATATGATGTATTAATGATGAAATCTCGGTGTATTGTATTTAAAATAATTAAATGGGATTAATTGGGTGTTTATGATGACGTGATAATTAAATTAAAATTTAACTGAATTGGATTATTGTGCGTAGTTTTATACGTTAATTTATTATGATTGGTTGTGTGACTTGTTGGTATTATTTAATTTCCTTTTATGACGACGAGTTGTTGGGTATTTTTGTTTTCCCGGTATTTTGGGATGCCGTCTAGGTATGGGACTAGTGGGTAGGCCTTTTGATGATTTACACTTTCTAGGTATGGCACCAGTGATGGTAGATTATTATGACTTTATTATATCGGGGGTGGACTGATTTTTATCACTTTATCGTCGTTACGCTAGCCTAGCATGAGACTAGGTTGAGTTTTCTGTTAGAAATTTATCCTATACATATGGTAGGACGTATTGGTTACTGGGTACCCTTAGGTATGGGACTAAGGTGTATTTTGAGGATCTCACATCGATAAAAGGGTGGGGTAATTTAGAAATTGAGAAATTGAGAATTAATGCCTAAGATAAAAACGAGTATTAAAATTGGTGGAGACATAATGTGTCGATGACCAACAGTTTAACCGGGTCAGCTTGGGCAATTTATGACATGTCGTATGTTGGAACCTTGTCATATTGTGGGGGAATCGGCAGTTTATACAGATTTCGACTGGCTATTGATAAGTGGAAGTGTGGCACTTTTGTGAATTATCACCGGAGGCGGGAGGACTGCCATACCTAATAATTATTGGAGTAGGAACATAAATAATTCAGAAATTTTGTAAGTTGGGTTAATTAATAAAAGTTTAACTCCACGGGACTTGGGAATATAAAATCATATTAGTGTGTTCTTTTTAAATGGAGATTCCTACGGGTAGATAGTGATTTACATTTATCGCGTTTAATTATTCCGTTTAATTAAAATATTATATTTTAATATTTATTACATATAATGCTACTGTCTGGATTCAAGGATCCTATTTTAGGGGAGTAGTGTGTATTCATGCTTGGGGCTCTGACCTCGTGCATTGACAAACCTTTTTTAGGAAATAGTATTTGGAGAAGCTGCATTGATTTGGAGGTCCAGTTGGAGTTTCTCTACCTTATACATATTGATTTAGTTTAGTTTTCCATTCCTTCGCATTAAATTTGAGACACAATTTATGATTTTGATTGGGCCATTCGTTTCCAAAGTTGTATGGGTATTATTCAGTTATGTCACTATATTCAGTTGGAGATTAGTCAGTTTCATATTAATTAGAGATGGAAAAATATTCAAAGTTTAGCAGGTGATGGAGCGTTTGTCATTCAGTTGTTGTTATTATTGGGGATGAAATCCAATTATAAATGTCGTGTATGATTAATTTTATGTGTCTTATATCTGTCTCATGCTAAAAATGGTATTTTATTTACTCACTCCCGACTTAATTTTGGTGGCGGACGACGCCAGAATTAGGCGGGGTGTGACTGATGGTATCAGAGCATGGTCTTAGGTCTCGTAGGTTATGAGTCCGTTTGGCTTCTGCTTTACCGATATTTGATTCCCTTTGCTTATTTGTACTCCTTAAGTTAGAGGGTTTATCATGCGTGTTAGATGTGTTTCTTGGGGATGTGAAGTTTTGAATTAAGGACGTTGTAGGCATTGAGTTTAGAATTAATAAGCTTGATGTGAGGATCCTTAGAATGGATTATGGAGATGATAATTATTTTGGAGATTTTAGTACAGATGTTAGGTATCGTATGTATCAATTTTTGGAGTTGAGATTTAATTTGAGGACGTTAGCATTTTGATGACTTTTGGATATAGGATCGAGTGGGGGATTTGTGAGAGCGTGTGGTACGCTGTTATTTTCATAGTTATGCGTATGCATATAGGCAATATATATTATTTTGTTATTCACGGGGTTAGTGCGGGTAGGATTGGGTGTATGGGTGCCCAATTATGGCATTATACGGGTAGGCATATGTGAGCCTTATTTTCTTATTGCGAGATTTATGCATTGATGTGTATGCTTCGTCTAATTATGGCATTCTACGGGTAGGCGGTTCGGTGATTTTATTTGTAGTGTTAGAGTGGGATTAGGATTCCTAATTAGTGTATAAGACTAATAATCCGTAGGGGGACTTCTCATAATCACTTTTCACAAGTTTTTTCCAGAGAACACTTCTAAATATTTTTCCTCCCGATCATAATCATCAACCTCCAACATAATCAAGTTTTTTGTCATATGTTTTGGAAGGCGTAATTGAGATTTAATTAAGTTTGTTCAAGAACATTTCTTTGTTAATTTTTTGAGAGAAATCCAACCGTGCTACCAATTTTTCTTCAATTTAATATCAGGCATGAATACTCTATTCCTTTCCATTAGTATTTATGCGTTTTAAGTGTCGCCTAAACCCTTAATCATGTGTTTTTGATTAAAAATAAATTAGTAACTTAATTAGAGAAAGTGGAAATTAATTATGGGACTGTTTTTATTAAATCTTTTAATCTGAATAATATTCATAACCCTTGGTTACATAGTATTGATGAGTGTATTTTGGATTTTATTAGTATAGGTTGCATGTAGAAAAACCCTAGTTTTGAATTAAATGAATTTGGGGGTGTATAACTCATGTAAATTGTGTAGAGATAATGAAATTGGAAATATGATGTATTAATGATGAAATCTCGGTGTATTGTATTTAAAATAATTAAATGGGCTTAATTGGGTGTTTGTGACGATGTGATAATTAAATTAAGATTTAACTGAATTTGACTATTGTGCGCAGTTTTGTACGTTGATTTATTATGATTGGTTGTGTGACTTGTTGGTATTATTTAATTACCTTTTGTGACGACCGGTTGTTGGGTATTTTTGTTCTCCCTATATTTTGGGATGCCATCTACGTATGGAACTAGTGGGTAGGCCTTTTGATGATTTACGCCTTCTAAGTATGGGACTAGTGATGGTAGATTATTATGGATTTATTTTGTCAGGGATGGGCTGATTTTTGTCACTTTATCATCGTTACGCTAGCCTAGTATGAGACTAGGTTGAGGTTTATGTTTTAAATTCATCCTATACATAGGGTAAGCCGTATTGATAACTGGGGACCCTTAGGAATGGGACTAAGGTGTATTTTGAGGATATCACATCGATAAAAGGGTGGGGTAATTTTTAAATTGTGAAATTGAGAATTAATGGCTAAGATAAAAACGAGTATTAAAATTGGTGACGACATAATGTGTCAGTGACCGACAGTTTAACCAAGTCAGCTTGGGTGATTTATACCGTGTCGTGTGTTGGAACCTTGTCATATTGCAGGAGAATCGACAGTTTAAACAAATTTCGGCTGGATATTGACAAAGGGAAGTGTGACACTTTGGTGAATTATCACCCGAGGCGGGAGGACCGCCATACCTAATAATTATTGAAGTAGGAACATAAATAATTGACAAATTTGGTAATTTGGGTTAATTAATAAATGTTTAACTCCTTGAGACTTGGGAATTTAAAATCATATTGGTTTGTTCTTTTTAAATGGGGATTCCTACGGGTAGAAAATGATTTACATTTATCGCGTTCAATTACTCCATTTTGTTAAAATATTCTATTGTGATATTTATTACGTATAATGCTATTGTCTGGATTCAAGGATCCTATTTTAGGGGAGTAGTGTGTATTCATGCTTGGGGATCTAACCTCGTGGTTGACTAACCTTTTTTAGGAAATGGTATTTGGAGAAGCTGTATTGATTTATTTGGAGAATTGCTTGGAGGTCTAGTTGGAGTTTCTCTACCTTATGCATATTTATTTAGTTTAGTTTTCCATTCTTTCGATATTAACTTTGAGACACAGTTTACGGTTTTGATTGGGCCATTCGGTTCCAAAGTTGTATGGGTATTATTCAGTATGTCATTAGATTCAGTTGGAGATTAGTCAGTTTCATATTAATTGGAGATTGAAAATTATTCAAAGTGTAGCATGCGATGGAGCTTTTGTCGTTCAATTGTTATTATCATTTGGGATGAAATCCAATTATTCGTGTATGATTAATTTTATATGTCTCATATTTGTCTCATGATAAAAATGGTATTTTATTTACTCACGCCTAGCATAGTTTTGGTGGCGGCCGACGCCAGAATTAGGCGGGGTGTCACACTCTGTAGTGGTAGTGGACTCCCACCACTTTAGCGCTGCCCCCACCAACTTAAAGGTTGCTAAAATCTGCTTCTGCACCTCCGTGCACTCATATATACTCGGGTGTATCTGTATATCCTTCCTCCATTGGCTCGCCTTCACCACATTTATACTTCCTGCGAACTCTGGAGGATGTGCCTTCTGGAAGGCATCTCTGACGCGTTCCCAAGTAGAAGAGAAAGCGTGAACTGGTGTTGGAGCTATTGGTGGTGCCTGTGGTGGGGCTTGTTGTACCATGGCTAATGCTGCATTCACTGCCTGAGCTACAATAGCTACAACGTTTGCCGCATTCATTATACCCTGGGACAGATCTGGCTGAGGCTCCGGCTGGGCATCCCTATTGGCTCGCTGTGCACGTCTGTGAGGCATATGAAATAAGTGAAAAGCTTTATAATTCCACAGTAATTATCTCAAGTAGTTGAAGATATATAATGCACAATTAATGAATAAAACAGTCCTAAATATAGGGCTCTATATAAAAGAATTTTATGCAAAAAGCATAATAAGCCGCACAGATCCTAAGGACTCAAGAACCTGGCTCTGATGCCACCTGTGACACCCCTCCTAATTAAATACCGAGTGATCACTCTTTTATTAAATTAAATTAGAATATCTAGTTGGTTCAGATTATGCATCGCTGTCGAAAACTTTATTATTAAACACCAACCACCTAATATTTAAAAAGGTTGATGTCAAAATTTTATCTTTTACATTTTATAAAACTAGGTTACGACATAATTAAACATTCACCATTTACATTAATCTCATATGATAAGAAATAACTGCAATAATAAATGAAACTGGAGAAAACATTTCCACTCTAAGTCCCAAATACAATAATCCAACAGAAATAAACTCAACAACTTAATGAAGTAAATGAATAAATCCAAAATCTCTGAACATCTGAATAGGAAAGAGGCAACATGCCCAAACTGATGAAATAACTCAGAAGGGAGAAATGATAGACATACAGGCATCTACTACTAAGATCCTGTAACTTCCACAGCAACTACAGCTCGTCGAGTGAATGGATCTCCTATGCTTGGATTCCTTGTGGCTGGGCACCTAAAAATAATTTGGAAAGAAAAGAGATTTGTAGAAGACGGGTCAGAGCCCGAGTTGAAAACAGTTCAAAAATCAACAAGTGCTTAAAATGAGTTTATAGCACATATATTAATCATGTTAAGTTATCGTACTCACTTGAGATTCTCACCTCTCATCCAATGTGCACGCCTACCGTTCCATCAACCCTGCTAGTTTCTATTCCCATGCTAACTAGGTCCTTCCCGTCTAACATCTAATCATGGTCCATTATTGTCCCCATGTATTTCCCTTGCTGTATAGTATATAATAAACTCCTCTTTAATATGGATAAGCACCCTTTCAATTTAATATATGCAAAGTGTTCAGTAACTTAGTTCGTTTCATATCCCATTACTATACATGCCTACTTAATTCACAAGGTAGATAGTCTCACAAATATATATATATATATATATATATATATATATATATATATATATATATATATATATATATATATACAATACTGCACCCCGAGACATAACTGCGATCCATGTATACTCTGCTGTCATGTCCTCGTGCATCACTCATTGCATAAAGGACTATAGGTTCAATCTCTCCCTAACCATCAAAACAAACACACATATTGAAGGCGAACATAGTTCCAAGACGATGGGATACGCACATACCTATGCACCCATATGACCGTCATCACTATCATTCTCACAGATAGCCCGTACCTAGGTTCTATGCTCTAGTGGTATAAATAAAAATCCGGCTCGAAGGCTCCTCAAGGCATGATTGTTCATAGTGCACAACCTCCGCTCGATAGCAAGAAGTGTAGGTATGTCGTACATATAATAGTTCAATCAATAAATATACACACAACCTATTATATTCATTAGGTATTCATGCAACCTAAGTTCCCGGATTTATATATAGTATATTCGTCCCTACTACCCACAATACTTTAACTACACGATTTACCTCTATATCGTGTACACTCTTTAAGGTTCTCTCATTCCAACCCATTCCCTTAGTAGTTACATAATTCCTTTCACTATTAAATTATGAAAAGAGGCTACTCTATAATAGCGTAGGTCATATTCTCTCACTTAAAGTAACCTAGAAGGGTGTTATAACTCATTTGGGAAAAGATTGGAGTTCTGAAATCTCATTAGAACCTGGGGATTCTCGTTCGAACAAGGTCGTTCGAACGAGTTTCTCACTTTGAATTAACTCTAAAATCTCGTTAGTAATCTCGTTGGAATTTTCATTAGAAGTCTCGTTCGAATGAGGTCGTTCGAACGACCTGGGCAGGTCTTCGAATGAGAATTCTGAGAGCGTCGTGTCCTCTAAAAATTTTATTTTTCCCAAATCACTCAACAGCCAAATCACTTCAAACTCAATCTAATCCAAATTTAGCTACTCTAAACCATATCCCCTAGTATTAGAACACTTTCCCATTCATTTTTTATATCAAATCCCCAAATTATAGCATGGATTTTGATTAATTTTCTCAATTCCTAAACAAGCCCAAGTTTCACATAACCATCATTAATAACCATTTAATCCCAGATTTAATTTTGTAAAATCAACATATACAACCCAGAATTATCATACCCATAACACAAATATTTAACTACAAGCAAACCTATACTCCTAATTCAAAATATAATCCAATTTCAGTCTCAAATTCATAGCACCAAGATTAATTCATCTATTGTTAATAACATGAATCATATATGCTCTAAAATTCATCAAGATAAACACTTTACTTTTTTCAAACTTCTGAATTGCTGAATGAATTTGGTATGGGGATGGTCCTCTCTTCACGATCTACACGTTGATGTGGTTCCGGTGGAGGAACTTGAATCCTTAGCCCGAAGCACCTATGGAGTTCTTCTTCTCTCTCTTTGGTTCTCTCTCTCTCTCTCTCTCTCTCTCTCACGTAGGTTTGCAAACTATCAGATATGCCCACGTTCTTTCTCTTTTAATTTCCCATATTCGTCTATTTTAATTTCCAAAATTCTCAAAAGACTAAAATATCCCTCCCGGGTGTCGATTTGGCCTAAATTGCCCCGAAACCCAAATAAAACACCCGAGTAGAGTTTTCTGGCTATCTCGACCGTTTCGGACTCGTCGGCGCACTCGAAATGATCATATGAGTTACATAAAAATAGTTTATCTTTTTAATCTAATAAAGTAATATCGACACAGCTCACATGCGCGTCCCAACTAAGTATATAATAACTGGCGTATTTTCACTTTCGACCATAATTATTTTTTCTAAATCATATATTACTATACTCGCTAAGTAGTATTCGACATAATTATCATTAATAAATACTAACTCTCGTCACGCTAGTAATTATTTAATTTAAATTTGAATTAATTATAAATAAATTTTATCCATTTAATTTAATTAATCCTAATTCCATAATTAAAATAAAAATACCTAAAAAATACGGGTATTATAGACGAGGAGAGATGTTATGAGTGTGACGATAGAGGTCATAAGTCATTTGAGTGTCCTACTAGGTTGCGACATCAAGGCAAAGGCAAAATTGCTCTTAATTCCTCCCTTAGTGACGACAGTGAGGTCGAGTCGTTGGATTCCTGAGACAAGTATTCACATGAATGTAACTTCACTGCACTAATGCCTAGTCATGTGAGTACTGACAGTGTGCCTTACGACGATGAGGATGCTACTTCTCAAGGACACCTCGACAGTGGATGCGATGTGACTGAGGGGGAGGATGCTGCAAGTGAAAGAGAGAGTGATTTACGACGTGTGTACGCTAATTTATATGCTGATTCTTTTAAAAATAAAAATCATAACAAGGCGTTAGCACTTAGGATAGTTTCCTGAGAGAGAGAGAGAGAGAGAGAGTCCTCCATCAGCATTACCTTGAGAGAGAGAGAGACTGTTTGTGTTGAGAGAGAGAGAGAGTTTGTGTAGAGCGAGAGAGAGAGAGAGAGAGAGAGAGTAAGTTTGGTGAGAGAGAGAGATGTTTAGAGAAAGAGAAAGGGAACTTGACCAATCAAGTGGCTAGTTTTATGAGTGATCTCTAGGCCTCTATGGACACTCGAAAGAAACTTGAAGCCCTTGTATTCCAGCTTACTCATGACCTTGAGATAGCCAAGAGGTCAAGGTAAAGATAGATGGAAGATCTGGAAAGAGGGGAAATATTCTCCTCGTCCATGCTTTAGGTTTGGTTTTGATGGTGCCTCCACGTACCATGTGACACCGAAACCAGTTACTGAGTTTACTACGAATCCATATATCCATCACCAAAAACCCTGGAGAAGAGTTCGTCTAAAAAAGGCAAACCAAGGTCGGCAAAGGACTGTGTACTTATATACTTACTGTAAACGAAAGGGCCACCTTAGGGAGTTTTGCTATTGTTTGGTTCGAACACGATGTACATTTGCTCTACCACGTGCCACTAGCAATTTTTTGAGTCTTAGAAAGCAGGTTGAGTTTCTAGTCACCACATCTCAGAGTCTAATGGAAGACTTCCAACGGATATATCGACTAGATCCAGCAATGACAAGGGCAAACAGAAGGTTACCTCATCTTGGGTGCCTAAACTCGATTGAAAGCCCATGTTGTTCATGTTTCTCTTAAAGCACATAACACTTCTCAGTGGTATTTCGATAGGGGGTTCTCTAGGCACATGACATGTGATGTCTCATTTTGTACCTACCCAGAGGATCGCAAGGAAGGTAAAGTCCCCATTGGAGACAGGAACAAATCTAGCATAGTAGGATGAGGTACAATAGAGATACCAGGATTTCCAAAGCTAGAGGATGTTTTATACGTCAAAGGTTTGAAAGCAAACCTTCTCAGTATTATCCAGATATGAGACACTAACTTTGTAGTAAAGTTTGATTGAAATGAGTGCAATGTTTATGATCAAGCGGGAAAACTTATATTGCAAGGGGTGAGGACCGAAGGTAATTTTTATGGGATTGGTCCCAAGTACGCATTTGTCTACATCAGTGCTACCATCACTCCTAGGGATATCTGGCATTAAAGTTTAGTTCATGTGAATTTTAGATATTTAGAGAAATTAGCTAAAAAGGACCTAGTACGTGGCTTGTCATCACTTGGAAAGCTGACTTTCATGGTTTGTGGACCCTATCAGTTGGGAAAGAAAGTCCGTAGCCCCCACACAAAGTTGAATTCCATTACCACTTTATGAGTGCTTGAGTTAATACAAATGGATCTTATGGGGTCCTACTCGTACTGAGAGTTTGGGTGGTAAGAGGTATATCCTCGTGATGGTAGATGAATTCTCTCGTTACTCGAGTATAGGTTTTCTGAGAGAGAAATCCGATGCTGTGGAATTTCTCACGACCAAGTGTCGTGTCCTGAAAAATCAACACAAAGTCACTATCAATAGAATACGTAGAGACAACGACACCGAGTTTAATGAATCTAAGGTAGATCTTTATTGTGACAGCCTCAGGATCAAACATAAATTTTTTATCGTTATTGATACCAATATTTACCACCCTACGTGGACCAATTACAAGCCTGCACGTGTTATCCAATGTGACACAAGTCCAAGTTAGCATGATAGAAAAGCCCGACCAACAGCCGAAAATCCAGTCTGCATAGCCAACCAAGCGCCAACAGTCTTACAGCATGTATTGCTAATGAAGCGATAACATTCATATATTTAATTCTCATTATGTATTGATGTAAATGCCTAATAAATAAAGGCATTCTATGATTTCACATGACAACTATCAAGACCCCTCTTGGGCTATAAATACATTGTATCACCGTCATTACAAGGAACCAGAAAAATAACTCAAGGTAATCAATACAGAACAGTGGACGTAGGCTATTCGTTTGAGCCGAACCACTTCAAAATTTCTTATGTCTTGTTTATTTTACTTATTTTATCTGTGATCGATTAATTAGCCCTACACTACACCAAAAACAGCATTTTGGCACACCCTGATATTAAAAATCTGGCACGGTTTAAAACTGTGCCAAATTTTGGCACGGTTTAATAGAAATTTGGCACACTTTAAAACAGTGCCAAAATTTGGCACTGTTTTAAAGTGTGCCAAAATTGAGTACACTTTACTAGGATATAAAATACCTCAAAATTTTGGGACCTTTTAATTTCCCTCTTCTCTCTCCTTCTTCGTCTTCTCCCCCGCTCTCCCCTCTTCCTCCACCAAAAACCCAAGCCCTCCCATCCGCTCTCCCCCGCTCTCCCCCTCTCTCCCCTGCTGCGTCGCCTGCCCCTCTCTCCCCTGCTGCGTCGCCTCCCCCTCTCTCCCCTGCTGCGTCGCATCCCTCTCTCCCCTGCTGCGTCGCCTCCCCCTCTCTCCCCTGCTGCGTCGCATCCCTCTCTCCCCTGCTGCGTCGCCTCCCCCTCTCTCCCCTGCTGCGTCGCCTCCCCCCTTGGGTTTATCCCTGCCGTCGCCCCTATTTTCCGGGTTTATCCTCCTCGGGTCACCTCCCCCGCTCCCCTGGTTCCGGATTTTTGATATTCCGGTGTCGTGGTGTCCCTTCCGGCGACCTCGTGTTTTCTCGGTTTGAGGTATTTTATCTGGTGTCGTAATTTCTTTCCTTTATAAGTATTATATATATATATATATTGATTTATATTATATATATACTGATTTATATCATATATACTGATATATAAATATAAAATCATATATACTGATTTTTATATATATATATATATTCGATTAAACTCTAGAATTAGATTTAATGTAGAATTATTTAGAATTAAATCTAATATATAGTGATTTAATAAAATAGATTTAATTCTAGATAATTCTAGATTAAATCTAATTCTAGAGTTTAATCTAATATATATATATATACTGAGGTGGAATTAAATCTAATATATACTGATTTTTGGAATGTGGAGATAACTTTTCAATAGTCCAGTTTAGGAAAGAGAAAGCCATGTGCAGCTAACATTTTCAGTCTTGAGGTGGATGATATAGGAGGTGATTGTGTTTTCTTGGCAAGATCTGATGGGGGTGATGGGATTTCCAAGCACTTGAGGTGATTGTGTTCTCAAAGGCCCTGTCAGGGCACACTCCCTCCAAGGCTGTTGTCGCCCCTCTAAGGTATTTCTCATATTAATTTTTTGAATGGGTTTTTTGTTTTGCAACAAAATGCATTTTTTTGGCACAAAAATGGTTCAATGTGCACAAAATGCATTTTAGGGCATAATAATCTCATATTAATATTTTAGTGTTTAAATGCTAATTGTGCCCGTTCATGTTTGTGACAATGTTAATGTGCACATAGAGGGGTAAAGCTTGGATAGTCCAATTGTTAGCTGTGGCCTGTTTCTCGCTAGCAACAAAAATGGAGGAGATTGAAGTACCTCCCATTGTTGATTTACAGGTGAGAGAAAAATTAATGTGAATATTTATTTATTTCATTATATATTGATCCATTTTCCTTTCTGATATGTTCTTATATGTAATGGACATATGGATTTTTGTGAGTAGGTAGGAGATCCCAAATTTTTATTTGAAGGCAAAACCATACAAAGAATGGCGCTTCTTGTTTTGAGAACCTTGAATGGAGATCCCAAGTTCTTTCATAGACTACTTTCTTAAAAAGATTAACCATGATCATCTTCCATCACAATCTTTGATCTCTAGATCAATTCAATACATCTTAAGCACAATCAAAGGTAGATTATTCACTATATATATAATAAAGCACAATATAACGCGTGTCCTAATGGCACATAATGATACCTAATTATACTCATAAAAGGGACATGTTATCAATTTCACACACGTGTGTGCATAATCATATATGGGTACTGTAATATTAAAGAGTTTGATCCAGTGCTCGGTGGGAATTGAATGCAGGTATTGGGGAGGTTTGGAGATCAAAAGGCCAGCATAGGCTGCCAGTGATTTGTTTGGTTTTGTTTTACAAATGTTCAACTCAGGCCAGTTCCATCCAATCTTAATCAAGTTACTACAGGTAACTATTATTTAGTACCCATTCATTAACCTTTTAAAATGCAATAAATTATTTCTACTCAATATTTATAGTTTATCTTTTTCATTCTATATCTGACCATTCCTTTTAAAGTTTGAAAATCACTTCATGGCTTACTTTATGAGCTTATTTAGTTAAATTGATGGAAGGGACTTGCTGGTGGTTTGGTTTTGGAATTTGCTGTTGCTGTTGAGTTTATATTAAATGTTAAAACATGTTGGATTTAACGAATAAACAAATGAAACTATGTCAAAATTTTCTAAAATCCATAAACGTTCAAAATTGATTAAAAACATACCGTTAGAGAATATGACGATATAGGAGGCACGAACACCTCGCACGGGACCAATGTAACTTGTAGGAACTGACCGCGTAGCCCTGGGTCTCCCGGTTTGAGAGTATGACGATAATCTGGAAAAATCACACTTAGAGTTAAAAACATGCCATTAAAGGGTGAAAACCCAAACCAACCCCCAAACGATCCCGTAGGAGGCACAAACACCTCGTACGGGACCAATGTAACCTGTAGGAACTGATAGCATAGTCCCGGGTCTCCCGGTTTGAGAGTATGACGATGATTTGCAAAAATCACACTTAAGACTTAAAAGCAAGCCGTTAAAGGGTGAAAACCCAAACCAGCCCCCCAAACAACCCCGTAGGAGACACGAACACCTCGCACGGGACCAATGTAACTTGTAGGAACTGACCGTGTAGTCCCAGGTCGCTCGGTTTGAGAGTATGATGATAATCTGCAAAAATCACACTTGAGTTAAAAACATGCCGTTAAAGGGTGGAAACCCAAACCAGCCCCCCAGCGACCCCGTAGGAGGCACGAACACGTTGCATGGGACCAATGTAACTTGTAGGAACTGACCGCGTAGCCCCGGGTCTCCCGGTTTGAGAGTATGACGATAATCTGGAAAAATCACACTTAGAGTTAAAAACATGCCATTAAAGGGTGAAAACCCAAATCAGCCCCCAAACGACCCCGTAGGAGGCACGGACACCTCGCACGGGACCAATGTAACTTGTAGGAACTGACCGCGTAATCTCGGGTATCCCGGTTTGAGAGTATGACGATAATTTGCAAAAATCACACTTAGACTTAAAAACAAGCCGTTAAAGGGTGAAAACCCCAACCAGCCCCCAAACGACCCCGTAGGAGGCACGAACACCTCGCACGGGACCAATGTAACTTGTAGGAACTGACCGCGTAATCCCGGGTATCCCGGTTTGAGAGTATGACGATAATTTGCAAAAATCACACTTAGACTTAAAAACATGCTGTTAAAGAGTGAAAACCCTAACCGGCCCCCAAACGACCCCGTAGGAGGCACGAACACCTCGCACGGGACCAATGTAACTTGTAGGAACTGACCGCGTAGTCCCGGGTCGCTCGGTTTGAGAGTATGAAGATAATCTGCAAAAATCACACTTAGAGTTAAAAACATGCCGTTAAAGGGTGAAAACCCAAACCAGCCCCCAAACGACCCCGTAGGAGGGACGAACACCTTGCACGGGACCAATGTAACTTGTAGGAACTGACCGCGTAGTCCCGGGTCGCTCGGTTTGAGAGTATGACGATAATCTGCAAAAATCACACTTAGAGTTAAAAACATGCCGTTAAAGGGGGAAAACCCAAACTAGCCCCCCAACGACCCCGTAGGAGGCACGAACACCTCGTACGGGACCAATGCAACTTGTAGGAACTGACCGCGTAGCCCCGGGTCTCCTGGTTTGATAGTATGACGATAATTTGCAAAAATTACACTTAGACTTAAAAACAAGCCGTTAAAGGGTGAAAACCAAACCAACCCCCGATCGACCCTGTAGGAGGCACAAATATACCTCGCACGGGACCAATGTAACTTGTAGGAACTGACCGCGTAGTCCCGGGTCTCACGGTTTGAGAGTATGAAGATAATTTGCAAAAATCACACTTAGACTTAAAAACAAGCCGTTAAAGGGTGAAAACCCAAACCAACCCCCAAACGACCCCGTAGGAGGCACGAACACCTCGCACGGGACCAATGTAACTTGTAGGAACTGACCGCGTAGTCCCGGGTCTCACGGTTTGAGAGTATGACGATAATTTGCAAAAATCACACTTAGACTTAAAAACAAGCCATTAAAGGGTGAAAACCCAAACCAGTCCCCAAACGACCCCGTAGGAGGCACGAACACCTCGCACGGGACCAATGTAACTTTTAGGAACTGTCCGCGTAATCTCGGGTATCCCGGTTTGAGAGTATGACGATAATTTGCAAAAATCACACTTAGACTTAAAAACCTGCAGTTAAAGAGTGACAACCCTAACCAGCCCGCAAACGACCCCGTAGGAGGCACGAACACCTCGCATGGGACCAATGTAACTTATAGGAACTGACCGCGTAGTCCCGGGTCGCTCGGTTTGAGAGTATGACGATAATTTGCAAAAATCACACTTAGACTTAAAAACATGCCGTTAAAGGGTGAAAACCCAAACCAACCCCCCATCGATCCCGTAGGAGGCACGAACACCTCGCACGGGACCAATGTAACTTGTAGGAACTGACCGCGTAGTCCCGGGTCGCTCGGTTTGAGAGTATGACGATAATCTGCAAAAATCACACTTAGAGTTAAAAACATGCCGTTAAAGGGTGAAAACCCAAACAAGCCCCCCAACGACTCCGTAGGAGGCACGAACACCTCGTACGGGACCAATGCAACTTGTAGGAACTGACCGCGTAGTCCCGGGTCTCACGGTTTGAGAGTATGACGATAATTTGCAAAAATCACACTTAGACTTAAAAACAAGCCGTTAAAGGATGAAAACCCAAACCAACCCCCAAACGACCCCGTAGGAGGCACGAATACCTCGCACGGGACCAATGTAACTTGTAGGAACTGACCGCGTAGTCCCGGGTCTCACGGTTTGAGAGTATGACGATAATTTGCAAAAATCACACTTAGACTTAAAAACAAGCCATTAAAGGGTGAAAACCCCAACTAGTCCCCAAATGACCCCGTAGGAGGCACGAACACCTCGTACGGGACCAATGTAACTTGTAGGAACTGACCGCGTAGTCCCGGGTCGCTCGGTTTGAGAGTATGACGATAATCTGCAAAAATCACACTTAGAGTTAAAAACATGCCGTTAAAGGGTGAAAACCCAAACCGGCTCCCAAACGACCCCCTAGGAGGCACAAACACCTCGTACGGGACCAATGTAACTTGTAGGAACTGACCGCGTAATTCCGGGTATCCCGGTTTGAGAGTATGACGATAATTTGTAAAAATCACACTTAGACTTAAAAGCATGCTGTTAAAGAGTGAAAACCCTAACCGGCCCCCAAACGACCCCGTAGGAGACACGAACACCTCGCACGGGACTAATGTAACTTGTAGGAACTGACCGCGTAGTCCCGGGTCGCTCGGTTTGAGAGTATGACGATAATCTGCAAAAATCACACTTAGAGTTAAAAACATGCCGTTAAAGGGTGAAAACCCAAACTAGCCCCCCAACGACTCCGTAGGAGGCACGAACACCTCGTACGGGACCAATGCAACTTGTAGGAACTGACCGCGTAGTCCCGGGTCTCCTGGTTTGATAGTATGACGATAATTTGCAAAAATTACACTTAGACTTAAAAACAAGCCGTTAAAGGGTGAAAACCAAACCAACCCCCGATCGACCCTGTAGGAGGCACCAATATACCTCGCACGGGACCAATGTAACTTGTAGGAACTGACCGCGTAGTCCCGGGTCTCACGGTTTGAGAGTATGACGATAATTTGCAAAAATCACACTTAGACTTAAAAACAAGCCGTTAAAGGGTGAAAACCCAAACCAACCCCCAAACGACCCCGTAGGAGGCACGAACACCTCGCACGGGACCAATGTAACTTGTAGGAACTGACCACGTAGTCCCGGGTCTCACGGTTTGAGAGTATGACGATAATTTGCAAAAATCACACTTAGACTTAAAAACAAGCCATTAAAGGGTGAAAACCCAAACCAGTCCCCAAACGACCCCGTAGGAGGCACGAACACCTCGTACGGGACCAATATAACTTGTAGGAACTGACCGCGTAATTCCGGGTATCCCGGTTTGAGAGTATGACGATAATTTGCAAAAATCACACTTAAACTTAAAAACATGCCGTTAAAGAGTGAAAACCCTAACCGGCCCCCAAACGACCCCGTAGGAGGCACGAACACCTCGCACGGGACCAATGTAACTTGTAGGAACTGACCGCGTAGTTCCGAGTCGCTCGGTTTGAGAGTATGACGATAATCTGCAAAAATCACACTTAGAGTTAAAAACATGCCGTTAAAGGGTGAAAACCCAAACCAGCCCCCAAACGACCCCGTAGGAGGCACGAACACCTCGTACGGGACCAATGCAACTTGTAGGAACTGACCACGTAGTCCCGGGTATCCCGGTTTGAAAGTATGACGATAATTTGCAAAAATCACACTTAGACTTAAAAACATGCCGTTAAAGAGTGAAAACCCTAACCGGCCCCCAAACGACCCCGTAGGAGGCACGACCACCTCGCACGGGACCAATGTAACTTGTAGGAACTGACCGCGTAGTCCCGGGTCGCTCGGTTTGAGAGTATGACGATAATCTGCAAAAATCACACTTAGAGTTAAAAACATGCCGTTAAAGGGTGAAAACCCAAACTAGCCCCCCAACGACCCCGTAGGAGGCACGAACACCTCGTACGGGACCAATGCAACTTGTAGGAACTGACCGCGTAGTCCCGGGTCTCCTGGTTTGATAGTATGACGATAATTTGCAAAAATTACACTTAGACTTAAAAACAAGCCGTTAAAGGGTGAAAACCAAACCAAGCCCCGATCGACCCTGTAGGAGGCACAAATATACCTCGCACGGGACCAATGTAACTTGTAGGAACTGACCGCGTAGTCCCGGGTCTCACGGTTTGAGAGTATGACGATAATTTGCAAAAATCACACTTAGACTTAAAAACAAGCCGTTAAAGGGTGAAAACCCAAACCAACCCCCAAACGACCCCGTAGGAGGCACGAACACCTCGCACGGGACCAATGTAACTTGTAGGAACTGACCGCGTAGTCCCGGGTCTCACGGTTTGAGAGTATGACGATAATTTGCAAAAATCACACTTAGACTTAAAAACAAGCCGTTAAAGGGTGAAAACCCAAACCAACCCCCAAACGACCCCGTAGGAGGCACGAACACCTCGCACGGGACCAATGTAACTTGTAGGAACTGACCGCGTAGTCCCGGGTCTCACGGTTTGAGAGTATGACGATAATTTGCAAAAATCACACTTAGACTTAAAAACAAGCCATTAAAGAGTGAAAACCCAATCCAGTCCCCAAACGACCCCGTAGGAGGCACGAACATCTCGCACGGGACCAATGTAACTTTTAGAACTGTCCGCGTAATCTCGGGTATCCCGGTTTGAGAGTATGACGATAATTTGCAAAAATCACACTTAGACTTAAAAACCTGCTGTTAAAGAGTGACAACCCTAACCAGCCCCCAAACGACCCCGTAGGAGGCACGAACACCTCGCACGGGACCAATGTAACTTGTAGGAACTGACCGCGTAGTCCCGGGTCGCTCGGTTTGAGAGTATGACGATAATTTGCAAAAATCACACTTAGACTTAAAAACATGCCGTTAAAGGGTGAAAACCCCAACCAGCCCCCAAACGACCCCGTAGGAGGCACGAACACCTCGCACGGGACCAATGTAACTTGTAGGAACTGACCGCGTAATCCCGGGTATCCCGGTTCGAGAGTATGACGATAATTTGCAAAAATCACACTTAGACTTAAAAATAAGCCGTTAAAGGGTGAAAACCCAAACCGGCTCCCAAACGACCCCCTAGGAGGCACGAACACCTCGTACGGGACCAATGTAACTTGTAGGAACTGACCGCGTAATTCCGGGTATCCCGGTTTGAGAGTATGATGATAATTTGCAAAAATCACACTTAGACTTAAATGCATGCTGTTAAAGAGTGAAAACCCTAACCGGCCCCCAAACGACCCCGTAGGAGACACGAACACCTCGCACGGGACCAATGTAACTTGTAGGAACTGACCGCGTAGTCCCGGGTCGCTCGGTTTGAGAGTATGACGATAATCTGCAAAAATCACACTTAGAGTTAAAAACATGCCGTTAAAGGGTGAAAACCCAAACTAGCCCCCCAACGACCCCGTAGGAAATACGAACACCTCGTACGGGACCAATGCAACTTGTAGGAACTGACCGCGTAGTCCCGGGTCTCCTGGTTTGATAGTATGACGATAATTTGCAAAAATTACACTTAGACTTAAAAACAAGCCGTTAAACTGTGAAAACCAAACCAACCCCCGATCGACCCTGTAGGAGTCACCAATATACCTCGCACGGGACCAATGTAACTTGTAGGAACTAACCGCGTAGTCCCGGGGCTCACGGTTTGAGAGTATGACGATAATTTGCAAAAATCACACTTAGACTTAAAAACAAGCCATTAAAGGGTGAAAACCCAAACCAACCCCCAAACGACCCCGTAGGAGGCACGAACACCTCGCACGGGACCAATGTAACTTGTAGGAACTGACCACGTAGTCCCGGGTCTCACGGTTTGAGAGTATGACGATAATTTGCAAAAATCACACTTAGACTTAAAAACAAGCCATTAAAGGGTGAAAACCCAAACCAGTCCCCAAACGACCCCGTAGGAGGCACGAACACCTCGTACGGGACCAATATAACTTGTAGGAACTGACCGCGTAATTCTGGGTATCCCGGTTTGAGAGTATGACGATAATCTGCAAAAATCACACTTAGAGTTAAAAACATGCCGTTAAAGGGTGAAAACCCTAACCGGCACCCAAACGACCCCGTAGGAGGCACGAACACCTCGCACGGGACCAATGTAACTTGTAGGAACTGACCGCGTAGTCCCGGGTCGCTCGGTTTGAGAGTATGACGATAATCTGCAAAAATCACACTTAGAGTTAAAAACATGCCGTTAAAGGGTGAAAACCCAAACCAGCCCCCAAACGACCCCGTAGGAGGCACGAACACCTTGTACGGGACCAATGTAACTTGTAGGAACTGACCGCGTAGTCCCGGGTCGCTCGGTTTGAGAGTATGACAATAATCTGCAAAAATCACACTTAGAGTTAAAAACATGCCGTTAAATGGTGAAAACCCAAACTAGCCCCCCAACGACCCCGTAGGAGGCACGAACACCTCGTACGGGACCAATGCAACTTGTAGGAACTGACCGCGTAATTCCGGGTATCCCGGTTTGAAAGTATGATGATAATTTGCAAAAATCACACTTAGACTTAAAAACATGCCGTTAAAGAGTGAAAACCCTAACCGGCCCCCAAACGACCCCGTAGGAGGCACGACCACCTCGCACGGGACCAATGTAACTTGTAGGAACTGACCGCGTAGTCCCGGGTCGCTCGGTTTGAGAGTATGACGATAATCTGCAAAAATCACACTTAGAGTTAAAAACATGCCGTTAAAGGGTGAAAACCCAAACTAGCCCCCCAACGACCCCGTAGGAGGCACGAACACCTCGTACGGGACCAATGCAACTTGTAGGAACTGACCGCGTAGTCCTGGGTCTCCTGGTTTGATAGTATGACGATAATTTGCAAAAATTACACTTAGACTTAAAAACAAGCCGTTAAAGGGTGAAAACCAAACCAACCCCCGATCGACCCTGTAGGAGGCACAAATATACCTCGAACGGGACCAATGTAACTTGTAGGAACTGACCGCGTAGTCCCGGGTCTCACGGTTTGAGAGTATGACGATAATTTGCAAAAATCACACTTAGACTTAAAAACAAGCCGTTAAAGGGTGAAAACCCAAACCAACCCCCAAACGACCCCGTAGGAGGCACGAACACCTCGCATGGGACCAATGTAACTTGTAGGAACTGACCGCGTAGTCCCGGGTCTCACGGTTTGAGAGTATGACGATAATTTGCAAAAATCACACTTAGACTTAAAAACAAGCCATTAAAGGGTGAAAACCCAAACCAGTCCCCAAACGACCCCGTAGGAGGCACGAACACCTCGCACGGGACCAATGTAACTTTTAGAAACTGTCCGCGTAATCTCGGGTATCCCGGTTTGAGAGTATTACGATAATTTGCGAAAATCACACTTAGACTTAAAAACCTGCTGTTAAAGAGAGACAACCCTAACCAGCCCCCAAACGACCCCGTAGGAGGCACGAACACCTCGCACGGGACCAATGTAACTTGTAGGAACTGACCGCGTAGTCCCGGGTCGCTCGGTTTGAGAGTATGACGATAATTTGCAAAAATCACACTTAGACTTAAAAACATGCCGTTAAAGGGTGAAAACCCCAACCAGCCCCCAAACGACCCCGTAGGAGGCACGAACACCTCGCACGGGACCAATGTAACTTGTAGGAACTGACCGCGTAATCTCGGGTATCCCGGTTTGAGAGTATGACGATAATTTGCAAAAATCACACTTAGACTTAAAAACAAGCCGTTAAAGGGTGAAAACCCAAACCGGCTCCCAAACGACCCCCTAGGAGGTACGAACACCTCGTACGGGACCAATGTAACTTATAGGAACTGACCGCGTAATTCCGGGTATCCCGGTTTGAGAGTATGACGATAATTTGCAAAAATCACACTTAGACTTAAAAGCATGCTGTTAAAGAGTGAAAACCCTAACCGGCCCCTAAACGACCCCGTAGGAGACACGAACACCTCGCACGGGACCAATGTAACTTGTAGGAACTGACCGCGTAGTCCCGGGTCGCTCGGTTTGAGAGTATGACGATAATCTGCAAAAATCACACTTAGAGTTAAAAACATGCCGTTAAAGGGTGAAAACCCAAACTAGCCCCCCAACGACCCCGTAGGAGGCACGAACACCTCGTACGGGACCAATGCAACTTGTAGGAACTGACCGCGTAGTCCCGGGTCTCCTGGTTTGATAGTATGACGATAATTTGCAAAAATCACACTTAGACTTAAAAACAAGCCGTTAAAGGGTGAAAACCCAAACCAACCCCCCATCGATCCCGTAGGAGCCACGAACACCTCGTACGAGACCAATGTAACTTGTAGAAACTGGGCGCGTAGTCCCGGGTCTCTCGGTTTAAGAGAATGATGATAATTTGCAAAAATCACACTTAGACTTAAAAACAAGCCGTTAAAGTGTGAAAACCCAAACCAGCTCCCCATCGACCCCGTAGGAGGCACGAACACCTCGCACGGGACCAATGTAACTTGTAGGAACTGACCGCGTAGTCCCAGGTCTCCCGGTTTGAGAGGATGACGATAATTTGCAAAAATCACACTTAGAGTTAAAAGCATGCCGTTAAAGGGTGAAAACCCAAACCAGCCCCCCAACGACCTCGTAGGAGGGATGACCACCTCGCACGGGACCGATGTAACCTGTAGGAACTGACCCCGTAGTCTCGGGTCTCCCGGTTTGAGAGTATGATGATAATTTCCACTCATATATGTAATTTTATAGTTTAAGTAAAAAATTTTTTTTTCAAATTATTGGGTTACTAATATCGTATCTTTTTTGTATCCTATTTTTTTTGCAGGATAACAGTTTATCGTTGGCATTTATTCACGTGGAACACACAGAGAACTCAATGGTTTACAACAAGGGATTTATTCATGATTCCATTTTTTTGTGTCATGGCCGTGCGGTCTTTTGTTGTTTTATTGTTGAGTTTTATGCCGTGCAGGCTTTTGTAAGTTAATTGTTATATTTTGTGGCCGTGCGGGCTTTATATTAGGCAGGTTTTGTATTAACAGGTTTTGGAATGTCCAAAAAATAGAGGAAACTCTGCCCAATTTTTTTTGGGCATGTGAACTATAAAGACTTGTAATATTTTGAAGTTT
Organism: Sambucus nigra; assembly: GCA_949130495.1. Lineage (NCBI taxonomy): Eukaryota > Viridiplantae > Streptophyta > Magnoliopsida > Dipsacales > Adoxaceae > Sambucus > Sambucus nigra. Next base: position 297,460,708 of record OX422207.1, on the reverse strand, counting down.
GTATGTACATTTATTTATTAACAACGTGTAATATTATTAATTTGTGAATTTTGTGCTTTCAAATAATTTTTTTTTTTATAAAAAATTTGGCACAGTTCAAAACCGTGTCAAAAGTGTATCATATTTTGGCACGATTTTGAACTGTGCCAAAAAATTTTAAACTGTTCTGAATCTGGCACAGTTAAAAACTGTGCCAAAAGTGTGCCAGAAATATCAAATTCAGGCATGGTTTAAAAGTGTGCCAGAAATATCAAATTCTGGCACGGTTTAAAAGTGTGCCAGAAGTGTTCCTGTTTGACCAAATCTGGCACACTTTTGAGCCGTGCCAGAAAAAAATTGCCATTTTGGAACACCTGATTCTGGCACAGTTCAAAACCGTGCCAGATTTGATCTGGCACAGTTTTAAACCGTGCCAGATTCCTGTTTTTGGTGTAGTGCTAGTATAGTTTTTTTCATCAACAAGCATGAAGACTCCTCAGTAAAATAGAATTGTTGAGAGGAAGAATCGTATGATTCAGGAGATGGATGGATCTATGCTTCCAAGTCGTAGAGTTGCTATGAGATTTTAGGTAGAGGCGGTATTTACCACATGCCACACGAAAAATCCTTCGTCCACACATACTTAAAATGCCCTACTAATTGTGGACTAAAAAGAAGCCCAACCCTTCATATTTACGTGTCTTTGGGAGTAAATTCTACATCCTATGGGATAGAGAGCAATTAGGAAAGTTTGACTCTTGGAGCAACAAGGGGATACTGTTACGATATTCATCAACTAGTAGAGCATATCGAGTTTTTAACTTAAGTAGATCTAAGTTTATGGAGTCACTAAATGTCACCGTACAAGATGACGAAACCCCGACGTTTGATGATTCTAACCTTTTATGTGAGGATGAGACACTTTCTATTGATGATCCCATTGTGCCTCCCACACCCAGAATGGATCCTAATCTCGATTTAGGAGACACTCCTTCTTGGGTTCGTAGGAGTCATGATACTACTACTCTTCTAGGAGATCCCATCCTAGGGGTTAAGACTCGTGCTCAACTAGAGAATATTATTAGACATGTCTGCTACAGATCCAAAGTCGAGCCCAATAATCAGAAGGTAACACTCAATGATGAACACTGAATATGCGTTATGCAGAATGAGTTGCTTCATTTTAACAAGAATGATGTCTGGGAAATGGTCCCCGGACCTAGTGAAATAAATGTGATAGGTACCAAGTGGATCTTAAAGAATAAAGTGGATGAGACTAGTACTATTATCCAAAATAAGGTTAGGTTGGTCGCTGAAGGCTACACATAGATAGAGGGTGTAGACTCTGTTGAGACATTTGCTCTTGCTGTGAGGCTTGAGTATGTTCAATTACTACTCTCCATCACATGTCATCTACGTTTCAAGTTATACTAGATGGATGTCAAGATTCCCTCTCTGAATGACATTCTACACGAGGAGGTTTACGTGGAACAGCCAAAAGAGTTTGAAGGCCCTAAGCACCCTGATCACCTATACTATATTAAGAAAGCCTTGTATGTTTTGAATCAAGCACCCAGTGCTTGGTATGCGAGGCTTACTTCCTACCTCTTAGCTCATGGCTTCAAGAGAGGGGGATTTGATATGATGTTATTCGTCAGGAGAGATGATGGTGCTATTTTAGTTGCTCAGGTATATGGAAGACATAATGTTTGGAATCACGTGATTCCATCATGCTCACCACTTTGAGGAGGAGATAAAGAGTGAGATTACTTTCTTCCTTAGTCTCTAGGTTCGTCAACTAGAGGTTGGGTTATTCATCTCCAAATCCAAGTATACTAAAGACCTTGTGAAGAAATTTAGTTTAGACTCCACTAAGAATGCACGTATCCTAATGAGTACGTCAACAAAGCTTATCAAGGACACTTCAAGACAGGACGTAGAGAAAATCTTGTATCGAAGTATGATAGGTAATCTTATCTACTTGACTGTTAGTCATCCCAACATCGCCTTTAGTGTTGGAGTCTGTGCACGTTATCAGGCATCCCAAAAAGAGTCACACTTACTCGCTCTTAAACATATTATCAAATACGTAAGTGGGACTCTCTCACTTGAAATTTGGTATTCCTTTGATACCAATGACCGTTTATCCTCTTATTCGGATGCCGATTGGGCCAGGAATACAGATAGATGTATGACCACTTTTGTTTAATGTTTCTTCTTTGGTTCTGCTCTTGTCTCTTGGTTGAGCAAGAAGAAAAACTCCATCTCTTTGTCCACTATGGAGGCTGAGTACATAGGCACTAGGAGTTATTGCACGTAACTTCTATGGATGAAGCAGATATTAGAGGATTATGGGATATCACATGACACAATGACTATTTATTGTGATAACACGAGCACAATACACATATTCCATAATCCAGTCCAGCATTCGCGCACAAAGCACATTTGGATACGCGAGCACTTTATTCGTGAGCTTGTAGAAGAAAAGGTCATATCCTCGAGTTTTGTATCTATCGACCTCCAGTTAGCCGATATTTTCACAAAGCCTTTATATGCCCTTAGATTCGACAGTCTTAAGAAGTCATTAGGAATTTACATAGTTGACTGAGGGGTGGTCACCATGTCTAGAGTATGATGAAATTTTCATGTTCATATCATATGATTCCTATCTCTAGATTGTATCATAATTTGTTTTTGGTGTTTATTATTTTTTTTTGAAAATTTAAAAAATTCAAATTATTTTATTTTTATATTTTTTTTTAAAATCACAAAAAGATTTTTGTATTTTTGTTTACACCGTTTATGGATGAACATTTAAGATAACCATAGTCACAACGTCATTCCATATTCCACGTGACTGATTGATAGTGATTTGAGATGCTACATCATTTCATCCATGTTCTTTACATTGTTTGGAGCCTTTGAGATGTGATTAGTTATATCTTCTACATGTTTGGATCCTTATCTCCTTTATTTTATGCATGCAATGCATTATTTGAGTATTGTATTTGTCTATCATATATTAGTTTGAATATTTTCATCTCAATTTTGTCTATACAATGAACAAAATGCGATAAAACTTGACAAGCAAGTAGTGCATGTAAAAATCATTTATCGTGAAGAATTACTTGCAACAAAATATTATGAGTGAATCACAGGAAAGGGATGGGAGAGTACAAAATTAACTCGTCGTGAAAGCCACCCTTTGAAAAGAGCCCAAAAAAATTAAAGGCAATATAAAGAAAAAGATATGCCAAAAAGTGGGCTAATAGGTTAAGTTTCATCACCTCAAAAGAAAAATGCAATGCATAATTATTTATGAGGGAGTTTGGATGGAAAGAAATGAAAAATGGGGTTGCATGTCCTTGAAAGTCATGAAAAAGCGTTACATCGTTTTGGACGTTATTGGTGTGAAAATCACTTTGAGCTTTGATTTGTTGATTTGATTGATTCAATTTCTCATAATTCCACTATTTTTACACCTAAGGAAGATGTTGAGTTCATTCGTGAGGAATATCCAAAATTCATCATGGACATATGTTATAGTTGTGTGTATTGATTTTCCTGTCGAATTTATTCACATCCCTAGATTTTCGCTATCACCGACTTGGTTGTTTTCGTGTTCTTTCATGGTGTGATTCTTTGTTGTATATTTTGTGAGAAAAATTTTGAAAAATTCAAAAAGAAAAGTTTGATTACCTTGTGACATTCTCTATTTGCATTTGCCTTATGTTCTTCATATTTGTTTATTTGGGGACATCATAAAAAGAGGGAGAACGAATTATGGGGGAGAATTTTTATTTGATTTAATAGTGATTTGATTGAGCATTAATTGATACTTACTTTTTCTTATCATTATATTTCAAACTGTTGCGCATCATGGGTATTGTTTTTTGTCTCATGTGTTTAGGTACTTATTTGAGGATTACGTTTTCACACCGTGATGATGACAAAGAAAGATTGAAGAGTTAGAGATTTGAAGATGTTGAAGTTTATTTGAAGACAGGTCGTTTAGTATTTTCAGTTTTTGTGTTTAATGGGGATATTAAATTGTATGTCATTTGGTTTTTATTTGGGTAGCATAATTCAAAATTTTTATATATGTACCGGCATAGATATAGGGGGAGATTTGTAAGGACATGTTTTTATAAAATCATAATTCTGAGTTAGTATCTAGGAAATTTTCTATGTGTACTATATCACAGTTAGTATTTCTGATACCGTTACATTCGACATGTCAACACGATCATCCATCCATCATCTTCATAAGTGCATCATAGATCATGTAATGTGCTCTTCAATCGTTCCCACTACTCCACTCACGATTATGGTAAAATAATTTTATTTGGAGTATTTATTATTTACATAAATATTTGGGAAACTTTTTAAAAAATATAAATTTTTCTAAGTGTAGAGGCAAAGGAAAAAAGAAGAAAGTCACTGACGTCGTTCGAGCGATGCACGCCTGTCGTTTGAGCGACATTGGCATCTCACGCAAAGTCGTTCGAGCGACGTGACATTTCGTTCGAGCGTAGATCTATTTCTTTTGAGCGATGCGCTGTCTCGATTTTCGTATTAATAGTAGTGCTCATTCTACACGATTTTTTAGTTTTTGGTACTCACATTTCTATAGAACTGCTGTATAATTCCAGACTTCATTTTTCATTGTTTTTCAACCCTTTTGATTCACAAATCATTCCTAAACATATATGTGAGTCTTATAAACCCTAAATATAATTCTTCTAATCATCTAGAGTAATCTTGTGGAGAAGAAAGTTGTTCTCTATTGCTAAATTGGATCTCTTACGGGATCTCTTGCTGACAACACCGATGACAACGACACGACGCCTGTGAATATTCGTGTGTCACTGTATTTCTCTGTAATTGTAAGTTGTTACGAATTATACTGAAATAAAATGGTTTTAACCCTTTTTTTCTCATATTGTGATTGACTTTGCATGCTCGGTTGGATTTAAGTAGTCTGTCAAAATTTGTTTGCAAGAGTTAGGATTTTTGGGATTAAAATTAGAATTTAATTAAACAAGTTAATCATTGAGTGCTGGCGCACTCTCATGTTGCATGACATTTTTGTTATATAATAGTTCGTCATAAGGGTTTTTTTATTGGATAGGGTGTTATGACATCCAAGAATTCCATTGGTTATTATTGTTATTGCACAAGTCATTTTGTAAGTTAACATGAATGGAAAATTGGTTTGCGAGGTCATTAATGGAGTGTTTTAACGGGGAACTCTGGTATGGACATAGTCGGATTGGTGGCTAATTCTAAGAGAAGGGTTTTGAAAAGTGATGTCATTGGGGTTGGAGGTATTGGTCTAGCTTTGAATGTTAGAAAAGACATTATGTTGAACATTTTCAGGTGGATCTTCCTCATGATTTTACTCAGTTTACTCAAGGACTTGGTTTAGGATGGGATGCAAGGGATACCAATTTTCTTCATATTTACAGAGTTTTAAGGAGATTCAGGTCTTCATTGAAAAACTGGGTTTATAGCTTATGGGAATGTTTACACCAGGGGAGATTATCCAATTTTCTAAGGCATACATAGTCCGAGTAAACATCATACTATAGGGAAGGAAACTTGTGATTCCTTTTTGGGTTTTTTCCATCTGTTTGAGAATGAAGAATGAGAGGTTAAGTTTGATACCGTTTTGAATGCACCAATTTATGTATACATCGATTTTTAGGATAAATGGGTGTATTCCTAAAAGGGGGAGGAATGCATATTGTTATGATGTATTGAATGATTTGGGAGGTTGAGGAAATATAGGTTTACTAGAGTTATAAATGGGGAGAGTCGCCACTATTTTTTTTAGACAAGAAATTCAATGCCTCAACCAGTACAAAGTGTTCATTATTAATGCATTTATGCGTGGCGTAAAAGGTTAATCCACCACTCAAAAGAAGGAATAGTTCATTTAGATAATTTTGAGATATGATAAGGGGTCAAAGAAAAATGGATAATTAACAACATTGTCTTCTATGACAAAGTTTAAGTAAAATAGCCGAGTGGGATCAGGAAAGACAAACTCCATAATTTTAAGGATTACCAACCATACATGGATAATAAACATCCTATAGATGTGATGTAGTTCATTTATAAGGAAATAAGAAGAGTGGATTTCATCTTATCTAATGGAGCGTAGACGAATGTGCGTGTTGAAGTATATTTCTCCCCCCGATTTAGGAATGAAGTGGTTATTTTGAGTAAATTACGGGGTAAGAATAATGTTGTTGTTAAGATCTCCTAATCCCATTTTTGGAAAGTGAATATATTGATTTTGCATAAGTAAATGCAAGGGTTAGTAAGGATGTTTCAGAGTGAGATGATATGAGTAAAGAGAGAAAGTTAAGTGAAATATATTTTCGAATATGAGAAATCATTTAAGGGTTGGAATAAATTTTTAAACTCAAGACGTTGAGTTTCAGTCGACTAAAACTCCTGTTTTAGTTAATCAAAATTGCCAGGATTTTCCCTTATTTGAGACGATTTGATGGATTTTTGAGGGTGTGTCCTTGTGGGTCATGATGATGTCTTTTACTTTGGAGGGAAATGGTGTTTTTGGAAGAGGGTATTCATCTAGGGAGTTTTTGAGTAGGTTCAATTATTTGGGGAGATAATAAATTTTCTTTATAATAAATTTTCTTTGGGGTGATGATGAGGTTTCTATGTAAATACTTTTTAGTTTATATTTATGAAGTTGGGACAAACTGTCCTCTAATGCATGTGATAAGATTCTTGAAAGTGAGAAAATATAGATAAAGTTGCGATGAATAAGGTTCATGTTAGAAAATGGAAAATACTTATACCGTTAAATGCTTGATATACTTAATTTGATATCAAATTCTTTTATTCAAAAGCGTGTGTAATAAACTCATTATATGAGGAGACACCGTCACGAATTAAAACAAAAAGAGGACCAAACTCGAACAATAAATTATGAAATATTCTACCGTGATTGATTTTCATTAACAAAAATGAGAAGCAATCGAACAATAATAAATTGTATATGTTTTTTTTATCTAGTTACAATTTAATATGTATGAACTATTATTTTTTTACCACCATTGGTTGATGCTCAGCAGTAGTCGATCGTTCTCTCCCTTGATCATCAGTGGCCAGTGAGTCCCTTCATTGTTGGCCCCAGTGAAACATGTCAATCTTGATGAAAAATAACACAAATCTAGAATAATTAAACCAGTCTAGAAAAGTACAGATAGAAATAGGTGTACCTATGATCTTGAGAATAGTAGAAGAAATAAAATATAAAGTTCGCACAAATTTAAATATATTACCTTAAAGGTGTACCAAAAATCTTGGCAATGATTAGGTAATTGACATCACTTGAATGTTATTTAATTTCATTACATCATTTGCATTCTGATATTTATTTTGTAATATTAGACAAAACAAAGATTGTAAATCCACAAAATTAACAAAAATAAATTTAGGTTCATCTCTTCCTTCAATAATTTTTCTACTAAAAGAGATTGACGTATCACACTATCTAAAGTCCATCTATTCATAAAAGCAAATAGGTTGAGTGCACCTGACTATGGTGGCACGGTATCAACGACAAAGATAGAGAGGCCTTTGTTACCAATACAAAAAGCTCCAATCCTGATCAGTTATCACACCATAAGCATAAATTTAATAGATTATGTACTTTTAGGACTTAAAATAATATTGATTACGGGTATAGGATAACAAACATTTCGTTTTCATTTTTAGTCCCTATTTTCAAATTAAAGGGACACATGGCATGCTGTGATTGGTTGACGTTTTATGAATATGGGTCCCCGCCAGCAGCTTTATTCAAAAATAGGGACTAAAAATTGTAACACCCTGTATTTTTTACAATTTAAATAATTATGTGATTAATTATTATTATGGGAATAAGTATGCGATTAATTATTATTGTTGGATTAATTAAATTAAAATGCGAGAAATTAATTTGTTATTAATCCAAATTAAAATAATTATTAACTAGCGTGCCAAGAGTTAATACTTATTATTGAGAATTATAGAATATTACTATGTGATATGTAATATGGAATTATAACATTGAATAAATTGTCAGAAGTGAGAAATACGACAGTTTGGTAATTTAAGTTTGACACGCGTGTCAGTCTTGTCGGGACTAATTGAATGGAATAAAAAAAGAATTTATTTTTATTAACTCGTATGGTCATTTCTAGTGCGCTGTTGAGTCCGGGAGGGTCGAAATAGTCAAAATAGTATACTCGGGTGTTTAGTTTCGGTCCTGGGGCAATTTTAGGCCTAATCGGCGTCTCAAGAGGGTATTTTGGTAAAATGTATTTTTGGGTTTAATTAATGGACAAAAATTAGGAGTTATATTATCAGCCAAGAAAAGTCTTTTAGGGTTATGAGACACAGGAAGTAAAGGACAACCATAGAGGGTGTGAGGGAGAACCAAACTCTAAGAGGGAAGGCCAAATTATCGTCACCTTGCACAACCGTGACCACCAACGCATAGATCGAGAAGAGAGGAACACATATATACCAAAACCGCCAACGCATCAGACCTTCGCATTCGAGGAGAGTGTTTATTACTTGCTTTCTTTTAGCAATAATCACACTCATGTTATAATAGGTGAAATTAATCATGATTTACATGTTAATTGGGTAAAAATTGGAGATTTAAATTTTGATTAAGGACTAGGTTCATTAGTGGTTGAAATTCCTTCATGTATGTAGAGGATTAATCACGGAATTGGATTATATATTGATGAACGAATCTGGGTTGATTAGGTTCTTTAAATGAAAATTTGGAAACTAGGGTTCATATGAATTAATTTGGGGATTTTAAATAATTATGATGTTTAATGATGAATTAATGATCATAGGATGTTAGGAATGATTTATAATCTGTTAAGTGTTGATGGGTATTGATGATGAGGCGTTGGGTGTTGAATCTCAGAGTTTTTAAGTCCAAAAATGGTAGAAAACACTGAAATTTGGTGAAGAAGACGAAATAGTGGGTCTTGCGTTAAGTCTCACGAAGTGGTTCAAACGAGATGGGAATCTCGCGCGAAGTGGTTCGAACGACATGTCATCTGGTTCGAGCGACAGAGGGAATTTTTGAGAATTTTCTTAGAGTCCAGTTTTGAGTTTACCGGTTTATTGGAGTTAGAGAAACTGCCAAATAGTAAATTTAAATAAGATAGAATTTCGAGAAAGTATGTGAGAGTAAATACTTTACTTATTTCGGTATAAAGAGAATGTACCCTGGAGATTACGAGAGAGGTAGTAATCTAAATATTTATATTATACGTAGTGTTGAGGTTAAAATACGTATGAGAAGTATATATGTAGGTTGGAGAAATACCTATAAATTCTAATAGGATGTGTGTATGACTATTATGTAATACTATTGTTAAGAGTAGTAATGGGTGATAACCCGGGGGTGCAAGAATCTTACTATTAGGTGCACTAATGAGTGATAACTCGAGGGTGCAAGAACATTATTGATTATGTGTACTAATGGGTGATAACCCGGGGGTACAAGGATGATTATTGTTAGGCGCACTAATGGGTGATAACCAGTGTTGCTAAATTATTATTGATAGGTGCATTAATGGGTGCTAACCCGGGGATGCAGGATTTTATTGATAGGTGCATTAATGGGTGCTAACCCAGGGATGTAGGGTTCTCTTGATCGGTACACTAATAGGTGATAACCCGAGGGTGCTGGATTATTATTGATAGCTGCATTAATGGGTGCAAACCCTGGGTTGCAGGATTAGTATATATATGTATAAGGATGATGAGACCATATATATATATATGAACTTTTGAATATTTTTACTGTGTGAAATTTGAAGACTTGGTAATAGTAATAATCATTACATTGCGCCAAGTGGTCTTAACCTAAGGGTGCAGGGTTAGTGTATATCTATAGGATGATGAGACTATATATATATATGAGTGTACTTGTGGAACTTTCTACTTTGTGATACTAGTAGATAAAATGGAAATGAGAAATAAAATAATCTTAGTGGATAAAAGATTTACCATTCGAACGGTGAATAATGAAACTTAGTATGTGCGATAAACTATTTGAATAGCGTATTCTATGAGCGATACGGGAATACTACTAGAAAGCCTAACTAGTATTAGTATGGGTTCTGACTAGTTAGACTGGGTGGTATAACTAGGGAGAGATTAGATGTACGTTGGTCGTGCACAATAGATGAGAGGTGAGAAACTCATGTGAGAGTTAGATAACTAACATGCGTATAAGACTTGTTTTAAGAACCAGTTATAAGTACTTGCTAAATCGTTTTTACACCTCGAGCTTTGACCCGTTTCTTGTATTTCTTCTCTCTTTTTCTATATATATATATATATGTATGTATGTATGTATTAGTATAGGTGCCTAGCCATAGGGACACTGATTTTAGATACTTGGATGGTTTGCCGAGATGCAGTTGTTGTGGAAGTTGCGGGTCATTGAGATTAGACGCTTCTCTCATTTTATTCAGTTCCTAGTTCAGATGCTTCAGTTCGGGCATGTGTCTCCCATCCTCATTAGCGGGATTGTGCTCAGTTCCTCTGCAGTTCTTTTTATTTGATTGAGTATTTATTTTGGTTTTGTTTGTGACTTTGAACTGCAAGGTTTGATCCAGTCTTAATTATTCAGTATTTAATTCTATCAACATTCATTTATTATGTGTGGTTTATAATTAAATGTTTAGAAATTAACTGAATTAATTGGTTTCAAATTAAATTGGGAAATGTTTTGACACTAGCTTAATTAAATGTTAGGTAATTAATTAGATATAAATTTTTGACAGTGATGCTAAGAATGAACCAACCGAACATTCTGTTATAAATTTTATTAAGGATTGATCACCCGATATTTAATTGGGCGGGGTGTCACAGGTGGTATCAGAGCATCAGGTTATAGTGTCCTTAGGATCTGTGCGTCTTATTACGTTTCAGCGTATCGTTCTTTGATGTAGAGCCTTTTGATAGGATTATTGTGTTCCCTTACGTATGCGACTTACGTTCTTCTACTACAAATTATAATGGATGAGACTCATTATACGAAATTTTGTGTGATTCGAACATCGAACATTTTAGGAGGACCAGCGAGGGCCGCAAGAAGAACTGCAGGAGAAGAAACCCAACAGAAGGCATGGAGTAATCTAGAAAGCGTAATCGTGACAAAAATTACCATGAGAATTACTTAAGCAAGTGATAGTGAAATCATCACTCGGGAACAGTGGTTTCCCAAGACATAGTCGTAGATAATGGTGGAATGATTTCAAGACCACCTAGCATAGTCAATAAGGGGAAATCAGAGGGACTCTTTTAAAAACCCATCGGTGAAAATGCGGAGAAAAAAAAGAGAGTGTAACAGACCAACAGAGTGGGGTGTGATGACAGTCAAAATTAAATTTGGGAGTTAAAAGCTATATCTCTTAGGAGCATCATGTAGTGATTAGAGGCAATCACCACATATGAAGAAGTGTGTTTGAAATTTAGAGAGAAATTTGGGTACGATTTGACCATGAGGTCTTCCATTCGATGTGGTAACAAAATGCGAGTAAAATTTTGATGTTTAGCACAATGGGTAAGATAGAAACCGATCGTGAGAGAAAGGTTTAATTGCATAATGAACTCCGTACCTGGAAGAGGGGCATAAATTATCCAAAGGTTCTATAGTTGATAAAGGACCTGTGAGTTGAATACAAGCATAAATGAGAAACCCAACTAGGATGACTAATGTTGATGTCGTCAAGGTTATACGGTGACTAGTTATTCGTTCTTTCCAGAAGAAGTGAGCCAGAAAGGTTAGAGAATCTGAACGAAAATCAAAACTGAACTTAATGGTGTTAGCAGAACCCCACATGAGAGTATACCCAATAGGGAAATCAGTTAGATGATTTTAAGTTGATTAACTTCCTACAAAGTGACGATGAAGTCAATCAGGGCCGTGGGGGGCAACCATAGTTTCGAAAGGCCAGCGTAGCCAGTAAGTTAAGACTACTCGGTCTGAGAGAAGGACATTTCCAAAATGGTCAGTGGCACCAGTGATGGAAAAATGGCTCGTGAAGTTTCCCTATGTGAAGGAAGTAGAACCACAAGTGTTGAAGGTGTCCACAATTGAGAAGTGAGAACAAAAAGATTAGAAATGGTAAATCATGCCAGTGAGGCATAACAACTGAAGGAGTGATACTTCCAACAAAGGAATTTGGGGTCATGGGAATTAGGCCCAGGAAATTTATAACCTGAGAGTGATGTGTTCAGGCTGGACCAGTAGAGTCCTCGCTAATAGTGGCATACAGTATGTCAGGGTCGATGGGGCCCGAGATGTAAACGGGAGTTCAGTAAAGCCATAATTGAGTCCTAGAGAGATTGGGCCAACATTTCAATAATGGGCGTGAAACCCACATGATGGAATAAATTGTCCATGATGAGAGGGGATAACTATAGGATGAAATCCTATGATGTATAACGACTGCAGATGTTCAAGGGTCGTGATGGCAGCTACGTGCTGAGACCCTGTAATTTGGCGAGACTAGTGAGGTTTTTCTTCTTCCTTGTGGGTAAAGGATTAATTATAGTGACACGGGTGTGTCACAACTGATATGTAAATTGGAGACTCTAAAATTCATGTGCGAGTCGAGTTGAGTGGGGAACTTTACTTTTTAACAGTCTTGTTACAAATGTATCTCTCGTTGTTAGCAGGGCATTTTGATGATGCTCGTGAGTGAATCGGGTGGGCCCTAAGAATATGTTTTGTTGTTATAATTTACTACTGTATTGAGTGAGATTTAGTAGAGTTTATCATGGTAATGTGTAGTGATTAATTACCGTATGGTTAAACGATAGTAAAAATATAGTGATATGACTGTCGTGCCGGATACTCCGGGAGGAGAAATTTTTATTTTGTGCGGCGCCACCTGAAATAAGGCTGGGCCCAGATATATGAATATATGAAAATTTTCATGGTATTATAGACCTCAGCGAGTATGTTGTCTAGTTATATGTAATTCCGGTGCGTAGGATTTTATTTTACCGAGGAGGCTCAGGATGCATTATGTTCTTCTTCGAGCAAAGAGATAGAGCTCGTTATATATATATATATATATAACGCTGAGTAGTTGGGATAGTGAGAGCACCATACTTCATGTTTTTTTTGGTACATGAGAGTGGACGAGTAAACTTTTATGTACATACACGAAGATTGTGGGAAGGTATATAGTATGGACTAAGGGACTTACGGATCATGACAACCGACTAGGTTAGATAGTAGTGTATCAGGGGGGGGGGGTTCCTTGTTTGGATTTCGCTTTGCGAGACATCCCACACATGAAACTAGCGAACGTCGGGAGTTGGAGAGAAGTTTGGTCGATATTGTATAAGTTTTGTATGTTGATTATTGTACCTATAAAGGAATATAATTGAGATTCGATAATTCTTTTATAACTTAAGGCTAATTGAGTCGCCTAGCCTTAGTATCATTCGGAATAGAGCAATGATAACATTGAAGGATTGACTAAGTTTTAACTAGTGGGGTGGTTGAGTGCACCCCTACCACATCAGCATACCGAGTGTGCGAGAATTGAAGTAAGAAAATTTCATGTCATTTTTACAATAATGCGCAAGGCATAGGGTGTATGGTCTCCCTAGGTGATTGAATCAAGCATGGATTATGATTATCATATGAATTTGATAACATGTAGTCGGGTAAGCCGAAGATTACTTCGTAATATTTGGCAGAGACTTACGTTTCAAGATAAACTGAAGTTTATTCAAGAGACTGTAAAATGTATCAGGATATAAATAATAGTGGTAATGGGTTTAATGTAGATATTTTCAAAAGTTAGTCTTGCAGTGGGTTACCTGACTGTTAGAAAAAGGGCGGATAATTCGAAATCAGTAGGGGCTCCTTCCACTAGAGAATGGAAGAGTATCCCCAAGGATCTTCTCTTGTAGTTGAGATGGTGAGATTATAGGTACTAAAATGCGATTGAGTACAGCCTAATACCCACAGAGGGATGGGCAGGACAAGTGGTCTAATCGGAAGCGGAAGAGAAAATTTTATGCAGACCCTGAGATCTAGAGGAAGATGGGAGCAGTACCTTCCACGAGTGGAGTTTGTGTCCAAATAACTCCTATAAGTTCACGTTCGGGCAGAGTGCCAGTAGAAATATGGCATGGTAAACTTTTTTGTAAGTTCTACTTGATAGTTAAAGGTGGGGGACCAGTTATGATTACGAATATCAGAGAAGAATTGATATTATCATATATATTGTGTGTGAAATATATTGCACATCCAATTTACTTGTATGAACGACACGAGACGAAGTCGTATGTATCTGAAAAGAAAATAAATCTACTAAGGTGCAAATAGTAGAAGGCTAGATAGTGAATATCCAAAATGAAGTTTAAGTAGTGAAACTTAAGCGGAAAGGCTTGGGCAAGAGCCTATATGACAGGATAACCTGGATTTTAAAACCAACTCATGTGAAGTGTTCATTATTAAGGGTATTCGATAGCGTACTATATGGGTGATACAGAGTAGCTTACTTGTGAGCGCAAGGATGCGATGTGCAATATTTTTACAGCGTTGTCTGTACCTGGAAATTTTTTTCCGAATTTCGGGACGAAATTCCATTGTAAGGGGGGAAGTATGTAACACCTCGTATTTTTGACGATTTAAATAATTATGTGATTAATTATTATTATGGGAATAAGTATGTGATTAATTATTGTTGTTGGATTAATTAAATTAAAATGCGAGAAATTAATTTGTTATTAATTCGGATTAAAATAATTATTAACTAGCGTGCCAAGGGTTAATACTTATTGTTGATAATTATAGAATATTACTGTGTGATATGTAATATGGAATTATAACATTGGATAAATTGTCGGAAGTGAGAAATACGACATTTTGATAATTTAAGTCTGACACGCGTGTGAGTCGTGTCGAAACTAATTGAATGGAATAAAAAGATAATTTATTTTTATTAACTCTTATGGTCATTTCGAGTGCGCCGTTGAGTCTGGGAGGGTCGAGATAGTCAAAATAGAATACTTAGGTGTTTAGTTTGGGTCCCGGGACAATTTTAGGCCTAATCGGCGTCTCAAGAGGGCATTTTGGTAAATTATATTTTTGGGTTTAATTAATGGACGGAAATTGGGAGTTATATTATCAACCAAGAAAAGTCTTTTAGGGTTGTGAGACACAGGAAGTAAAGGACGACCATAGAGGGTGTGAGGGAGAACCAAACTCCAAGAGGGAAGGCCAAATTATCCTCACCTTGCACAACCGTGACCACAAACGCATAGATCGAGAAGAGAAGAATGCGTATATACCATCATCACCAATGGATCAAACCGTCACATTCGAGGCAAGTGTTTATTACTTTCTTTCTTTTCGCAATAATCATACTCATGTTAAAATAGGTGAAATTAATCATGATTTACATGTTAATTGGGTGAAAATTGAAGATTTAAAATTTAATTAAGGACTAGGTTAATTAGTGGTTGAAATTCCTTCATGTATGTAGAGGATTAATCACGGAATTGGATTATATATTGATGAACGAATCTGGGTTGATTAGGTTCTTTAAATGAAAATTTGGAAACTAGGGTTCACATGAATTAATTTGGGGATTTTAAATAATTATGATGTTTAATGACGAATTAATGATCCTAGGATGTTAGGAATGATTTATAATCTGTTAAGTGTTGATGGATATTGATGATGAGGCGTTGGGTGTTGAATCTTAGAGGTTTTTAGGTCCAAAAATGGGAGAAAACACTGAAATTTGGTGAAGAGGATGAAACAGTGGGTCTCGCGGGAAGTCACACGAAGTGGTTCAAACGAGATGGGGATCTCGCGCGAAGTGGTTCGAACGCCATGTGGAAGTGGTTCGAACGATATGTCATTATGGTTTGAACGACATGTCACATGGTTCGAGCGATAGAGGGAATTTTTGGGAACTTTCTTAGAGTCCAGTTTTGAGTTTATCGGTATATTGGAGTGAGAGAAACTGCCAAATAGTAAATTTAAATATGACGGAATTTCGAAAAAGTATGTGAGAATAAATACTTTACTTATTTCGATATAGAGAGAATGTACCCTGGAGATTACGAGAGAGATAGTAATCTAAATATTTATTCTATACGTAGTGTTGAGGTTAAAATACATACGAGAAGTATATATGTAGGTTGGAGAAATACCTATAAATTCTAATAGGATGTGTGTATGCCTATTATATAATACTATTGTTAAGAGTAGTAATGGGTGATAACCCGGGGGTGCAAGAATCTTACTATTAGGTGCACTAATGAGTGATAACTCGGGGGTGCAAGAACATTGTTGATTATGTGTACTAATGGGTGATAACCCGAGGGTACAAGGATGATTATTGTTAGGCGCACTAATGGGTGATAACCTAGGGGTGCTGAATTATTATTGATAGGTGCATTAATGGGTGCTAACCCGGGGATGCAGGATTTTATTGATAGGTGCATTAATGGGTGCTAACCCGGGGATGCAGGATTCTCTTGATAGGTACACTAATGGGTGATAACCCGGGGGTGCTGGATTATTATTGATAGCTGCATTAATGGGTGCTAACCCGGGGTTGCAAGATTAGTATATATATATATATATATGTATAGGTATGATGTGACTATATATATATATATATATATGAACTTTTGAATATTTCTACTGTGTGAAATTTGAAGACTTGGTAATAATAATAATCATTACATTGCGCCAAGTGGTCTTAACTTAAGGGTGCAGGGTTAGTGTATATATATAGGATGATGAGACTATATATATATATATGAGTGTACTTGTGGAACTTTCTACTTTGTGAGACTAGTAGATAAAATGGAAATGAGAAATAAAATAATCTTAGTGGATAAAAGATTTACCATTCGAACGGTGAATAATGAAACTTAGTATGTGAGATAAACTATTTGAATAGCGTATTGTATGAGCGATACGGGAATACTACTGGAAAGCATAGTTAGTATTAGTATGGGTTCTGACTAGTTAGACTGGGTGGTATAACTAGGGAGAGATTAGATGTAAGTTAGTCGTGCACAATAGATGAGAGGTGAGAAACTCATGTGAGAGTTCGATAACTAACATGCGTATAAGACTTGTTTTAAGAACCAGTTATAAGTACTTGCTAAATCATTTTTACACCTCGGGCTCTAACCCGTTTCTTGTATTTCTTCTCTCTTTTGCTATATATATATATATATATATATATATATATATATATATATATATATATATATATATATATATATATATAGGTGCCTAGCCATAGGGACACCGATTTTAGATACTTGGATGGTTTGCCGAGATGCAGCTGTTGTGGAAGTTGCGAGTCATTGAGATAAGACGCTTCTCTCATTTTATTCAGTTCCTAGTTCAGATGCTTCAGTTCGGGCAAGTGTCGCCCATCCTCATTAGTGGGATTGTGCTCAGTTCCTCTGTAGTTCTTTTTATTGAATTGAGTATTCATTTTGGTTTTGTTTGTGACTTTGAACTGCAAGGTTTTATCTAGTCTTAATTATTCAGTATTTAATTCAATTAGAATTCCTTTATTATCTGTGGTTTATGATTCAATGTTCAGAAATTAACCAAATTAATTGGTTTCAAATTAAATTGGGAAATGTTTTGACACTAGCTTAATTAAATGTTAGGTAATTAATTGGATATAAATTTTCGACAGTGATGCTAAGCATGAACCAACCGAACATTCTGTTATAAAATTTATTAAGGACTGATCACCCGATATTTAATTGGGCGGAGTGTAACAAAACTATAAATAAAATATTTGTTGTCCTATTTTCAAAATACATATTACAATAGATCCTAAATTTACAAAGCCCCTAAATTTAAACACCCTTCTTATATCCCAAATATGTTGGTAAAGTGTGATAAGAAGAGTTATCTGAGATGAATTGATAAGGAAAAATAATGAGTCCGAAAATGAGGGAAAGAGAGGCTCAAGTGTACGTCTCATGCCAATCCCACTTTTTCGTTATGGCTCCTTCTCTACTGTTGTCATGACAATCTCGTCTTCTCTCAATTGTAGCACCATCTTTTTTTTCTTCTAATAATTCGACATAATATAAAGGATACCAATAATAACGCACTCGATAGAGAGATTGAATCCCCATTATTTGATCCTCCTCTTTAATATCTTCTACGTAAACCAATCTGAATCCCCATTTCTTCATCACAAAGAGATGTTCCCCAAAACATGACTCAAATTTACAAATTCTGTTTGGTTTATCGATCCTAGGAACACTTGTTTCCATTAATTTTTATGTCTGTGCCAAATATAATATTGTTAAAAAGACTGAAGTTGCTTTTCGATTCTCTGAGTAAAACAAAATGAAGTTGGAAGGTTATTGGGCCAATAGCTTTTTGGTTCATCGATTAAAAAAGAAGTGTGAAGGTTAATGGAATGAAGAAAAGAAATAGGCAAAACTATAATTGAGAATAAGAATTGGCAATATGGTTGTATGTATTGATGTGTTCGAGAGAATTAAGTATATAATTCGAAGTTAGGCTTAGTGCCATGTGGATAGTGTGGTGTGTTGTTAGACTCAATGATAGGGTTTTATTTTATAGTAATTATATAGATGATATTGCTCTTTAAACGGAACTTAGATGATTTTGGTCTTCTATTTTGATTTTATGTGTTTTTTCTCTAATAAATTATCAATCAAGAGGATATAGTACTGGAAAAGGTTAATTATAATAATTACCGTTTTTAACATTTATGTGAGAAACTTAAGAAATAAAACATTTTATTTTCATACAAGTGTAAATTAAAATAATTTCATTTGTTTCTTGAAATGTCACTTGAGAAAAAAAATATTTTCCTCCAAATATTTTTTCATTCACTTCTCATTCAACAATTCATTTTTCAAATAGATTGACAAGTAAGTGACCAAATACATTAGTGACAAAATTTTCCATAACAAATTTTGCCATGATAATTTTTTTTATGAAAAATCCTATAATTTTTGAGGTGTATATGTTTGGTAATATTAATTTTTTAGGTTGCAAATCTTTTTTTAGGATTAGTATACTTTTGTATGAAAACAGTTTTCTATTTTGTTGTTTTAAGGATTAGTGTATTTTTGTTGTTTTGAAAAAAAAATCATAAAATTGTTTTTTTTTATAAAAAAGGACCGTTAACTATTTTATAAAAAAGAAACATTTAAAAAAAAACTGTACAAGGGTTAAAAATGTACAATTTTTGTTATATAGAACATTTTTTTAACCAAAAACGTTTTTTTATAAAACAATTTTTATTGTATAAAAGCATTTTTTTATTTTTAGGATCAGTATAATTTTGATGTTTTTAATTTTTTTTTGTTATATAAAACCGTTGTTTTATAGAACTACTATTTTTTAAAACAAAATAATTTTTTTTTGTAAAATAGTTTTGTTAAATGTATAGTTTTCGTTAAAACTGTTTTTCAAAACAAAATATTTTTTTAAAACAATCAAAACAGTTTTTATTTTATGAACAAAACAATATTTTTTTTAATAAAAAGTGATTGTTAAAAAAATCTTATGTAAAAACAAACCGTTGATTTTAACAATATATAGAAAACTTCTATTTTAATAAAAAGAAATTTGGAGTGACAAAAATTACAAATTTATGAGATGAGAATTTTTTGATAAAAAAATACAAAAAATTCATTTATTTTAATAAAATTTTTAACAAATTTAGAGTGACAAAATTTTCTTTGGTTATGAAATGATTTTTTTTTTCAAAAAATTGGACAAAGCATGGGTGAGTATGAATTTATTTGTCATATCAGATTGTACTTATCAAATACATGTAAAAATGAACAAAAATTACATTTGCCACCTATTTTTTTTTTTTAAGGTTTGGTTTGGCTTGACAAATCAGGTAAGTGACTTGAATCTAATTGTTTCTTAACCAAACCGAGACAAATAACAGAAAGGGTACCCAATCTATCTATAATTGAGATAAAGAGTGATATTATTTTGTTAGTTATAACCGACAGCTTCCCATATCACCCTGCTTAAATCTTTGATCGTTAAGTTTCATGAAAGGTTAGGTTTGCAGGAAAAGTGTATTGGGGAGAAATCCAAGCTTTGGCAAAACTAGGGGTGTCAATTATTTCCGAACTTCCAAATTTTTCGATTTCCGATCCGAATTTTTCCAATTTTGGCATCATTTTAATTTTTCCGATTTCCGACTTTTCCAATATAAATTGGAATGGAATTGGAAATCAAATATAGATTTCCGACTTTCCGATTTTCCGTTCCGAAAATTCCGATATCATGCCGATCCGATTTATCCAAAATATTTTCCGAAATAATAATATTTTTATTCATTTTAATAATTTTTACTCATCACATTTCCTAATAATCTCACCCTTCATTTAAAACAATCCCACCCATTCATTTAAAATAATCTCAACCCTTAATTTTTAGTTATAGAAAGGTTATTTTGCCCCCTTTCTTTTCTCATTTCTACACTAATTAGAATGAATTCCTAAATCCTATCATTTCTAATTCCTCACTCAATCAGGTGGTCTCATTCCTCTCCGATCTATTAAACATAGTTTTGTAGCTCTATTTGTTAAACATATCTTAAGTGTTTTCCTTGTATGCTTACTAACATTGGTGTTATTCTTTGCTTATTTTTTCTTATAGTAATATGCACTGCTCACTTGGTCTTACCAGGTTCAACTTTTAAGCTTAACATCAATACTCAATATTGCTTGAAATTGACATTTGTATGAAAATAAAACTACCCCCACCCCCCCAAAAAAGTGGAATAAAGAAGATAAAATTGATAATTTTGTATTTCCGATATTATCCGAAAAAGATAAAACTGATATTTCCGATTTTTCCTAATTTTTTCCGAATAAAAAAATATTCAAAAATTCCAAAAATTCCGAATATTCCGAAGTCGCCGACATGGAAAAGAAATTGATTTTCCGAAATTTATTTTTCCGACTTTGGAATGGATTTTAAAATTCCGAAAATTTTGGAAAATTTTTCGAACACCCCTATTTCGATCCGATCCGGCCGAAACACACCCCTAGGCAAAACAAAAGCAAAATGAAAATAGATGATTGTGTCAACCTCCATGGCTAAGCCTAAGAATATGGTCCACCACCCTCCATTGCAAACCAAATCAACTTTAACAATCATTGCGCACGCGTTGATTCGCAAAACGTGGCCACTGAGAATTCGAGGCATTGAGACCAAATGATATCACTTCACTTGTTGTTAGTCGGCTCTGTTGACTCTTTCAACGCATACCTCCAGTTTCTTAATTAAGCAGCGGCGATTTTGATTTTGGAGGCCCTAGTACGCAAGTTGACAACGATATCAACCCATAATAATAGCAAAAAGTATGTTGACCAACAAAGAACGTATTGAAATTGTCTTCTTTTCCCTTCTTAATCTGTTAACATGTCCAATCAGAAAAAAGTAATTTGCTCTTAATCTGTCGGAGGACTTTCAGCGGCAGTACAGAAACAACCGTATGTTTCATGTACGTAATGTTTGCTATTTTATTGGTTAAAACATCAAATGTGTCTGGTTATAAACCATGCACGAGAGTATCAGTAACGGTGGAACCGGCTGGTCTCTGAAATTTTAGGAGTTTTAGGTGAATAATTAATTTGAAGTGTTTTATATTAATTTTAAAAAAAATGTTTTTTTTTTGTATTTTTTGATGTAAAACTATCAATGTCATTATTTCTTATTGAATATTTTTTTATCATTGTGTCTATCAAATTTTAATCAATATTTTTCTAATTAGCGGGAGCATAAATATCTAGTGGCAAAGTTTCTACACGTTCATTTTCTAATTGTTCATTATCTAATTCTTCTAAATTTTAATGTTCAACAACATTTTCATTATCTAAATCTTCTATATTTTGATGTTCAACATCTATTTTTTTTTTGTTTATTAAAATATTTATTTAGTGAACCCGCTAGTTCAGATATTTCTTCTTCAATTTGTTTTTGTCTTTTTCTTTTTCCGTGATCGGGGGATATTTTCTAGTAGACATATTCACACAACAACAAGTGTAATTTGTAAAAATAAAAATTAATCACAAAATCACAAGATTCTCAACAATATTGACAAACAATATTAAAGAAAAATGCTAAAGAGAAACAATAGAACCTGATTTGTAACCAATTTTAGAGCAATCTCAAGTTTTAATTTGTAAATGCCCAAATAACAAATTGGAATCTACAAAAAAAAAATACAATACAAATATTAGTAGTAAAACAAACAAATTTATATAGTGGGAATGTAACAAATCAATGAATAATATATACTTACACAAGCAAGCTCCAAACAATCTCCAAGCAAGTCTTAACTTTCTGAAATTGAAGAAATTGAAACCCTAGATTTTTAACTCTTATTTTGATGAGGTTAGTTCAATATAAAAAAAAAGGGGGGGGGGGGGGGGGGGGGTTGTCGAAAATTGCTTTTTTTGGGGGGGGGGGGTGGTTAAGGGTTTTGGGATGGGGGTGGGTAAGAGAGAGTTTATTCTTGCTTTGGTTAGTAAAGAAAGAGAGTAGTGTGAGAGAGAGAAGAAGAGAGGAAGAGAAGAAGAGTGGGAGAAAAAAGTGGGTGAGAGAAATTGAAAAGTTAGCGTTATAAGAGCAACCCTTATGCACAGGGTATAAATGAACTAAACTAGTGTAAATTTACACGCGTGAAAGTGTAGAAATTGTTATGGGTTTAAGCCATATATAACATACTAAGTAAAAACGTCGTCGGATTGACTTGAAACGTTGGTGAGCTGACCCCCTTGGGCGGACCATGATGTTCCGCTTAAGGGGTTATCCTATTTCCAATTTCCTCCCCCAACTTTCTTATCTTATTCTTTTTAACCCAAAATTTAATATCCAACCACCATATTAATACCCAACCACCATATAAAAATAAAATTGAAAATGAAGAAAGTTTTGAACCTCCTATTTATAATAAAAAAAAAAAAAAAAAACATTGGATAATATAATCGTTTAAATTGTTTGAATAATTTGGGGTCAAAACATAAATAGGGGGAAAAGGGTTAAAGCTTGGGCGGAACATGATGTTCCGCTTAAGCCTTTTTTTTTTTTTTTTTCTCCTTCCTTGCGCGGAACATGATGTTCCGCTTAGATGCGGGTCCCACAAAAAACCAACTAGTGCAATTGCATCTTTGTTATTTTTTACCCTACGAACCCTTAAATTTACACTTCTGCCTTACCCATAACATACAAATATAAGGCATATATACGGGTTTAGCATACCCGTAAGGGTTGCTCTAATAGAATAAGTAAATGAGTTGGGTTAAGTTTGAGTTGGGTTGGGCTATGTTGGTGGGTTTATTGTGTGGATTTATTTTTTAGTGTGTGTGGGTGGGTTATTATGTTGTTGTTGGGTTTAGTGTATGAGTTTATTTTAAATAGAACAAATTTATTTTTGGGAACCTTTTTTTAAGTGATAACTTTAATTTTTTTCATAACTAATTTTTGGGGAGGGCCTTTTTTTTTTACACCTAATTTTTTTTAAACCTAATTTTTTTTTCTCGGAAGGGGCCCTAGGCGGCGGCCTAACCCGCCTATGCCTATAGCCGACCCTGAGTGGAACGAAAAAATAAGATAATTTGTTAGTTTACAAAATGCGTACACTGCAATGGGAAAAGTATGGATAAATTTTATAGGGAAATTTATAGGGCTTTCTTAAATTTGAAGAATAATTATAAATTCTATATAATTTTTAAGTGGAGTTGCTATTATAATTAATAAATAGAATTAATTATAATTTTATATAATTATTAAGTGAAGTTGCGTTGTTACAAACTTCGGAAGTTTGTAAAAAGTTCTCTGCTCAACGAATTTTTTATGGGACTAATAAACTCTAAAATTTACAAATCACCATTATGGAGCATCCTCGTATCAAAAGGCAAAAATTATTTTTTAATTTGTAAATGTATCTTTTGGCAATGTCCACCAATACTGATTTTCTTATAGGTGTATTGTTTATTTCCCCTTGCTTTGTCAGGTATGCATTGCTAGTTGATCATAAAATTTCTTCATTGACGATCATGGCCAGCATGGAAAGGAAAAAAAAATCCTCTAACGCCTTATATTTAAGAGGTAATTACATTTTTCTCCCGAACTTTATCCCATTTTCACTTTGCGATGTAAAATTTTATTTTCTTGACTTATCCTCTTCGACTTTCAAACGATTACCCTTTGGAGTAAACATCGTTAGTTTTTTAACGAAAAAGTGAGTCATGTGACATGCTTATGACAGTATTTTGGTCCAAATCAATAAAAAATATTTTAAAAAATAAAAATTACAGAAAAATATTAAAAAATATCTCCAAAATCTTATAATTACAAAAAATATTTAAAATCGCAAAAAAAATCTTAAAATCAGGAAATTACAGAAATTACAAAAAATTAAGAAACTACAAATTAACAAACTAAAACTTAATGAAAACTGAAAAAAAACTAAATTATAGAAAATACAAAAAAAACTTTCAAAATTTTCGAAAATAGTAGTAAACACATTTTAAAGTTTAAAAAAAACTTAAAAACCCTTTTAAAATTCTAAAAAATATTGAAATAAACTTTAAAAAAATCTGAAAATGAAAAAAATATAAAACAGTTGGAAATGAAAAATAAATATACAACAATTTTTTTATCAAAATATAAAAGGCATTACAACGAAAAAACATATATCCGAGAAAAAGACATTTTTAGAAAAATTAACCCTAATAAAAAATATTTATAGCAAAAAAGCATTTAGAACATAAAACAATATTTTCAGAGAAAAAATCATTTTGAGTAAAATTAGCCCTTATAAGAAACATTTACGGGGAAAAAATTACAACAAAAGAACAATCTAAGCAAAAACAAAATATATTTCTAGAAAAATTCATCTT
Source organism: Sambucus nigra (assembly GCA_949130495.1). Taxonomy (NCBI): domain Eukaryota; kingdom Viridiplantae; phylum Streptophyta; class Magnoliopsida; order Dipsacales; family Adoxaceae; genus Sambucus; species Sambucus nigra. The sequence goes on along the minus strand of OX422207.1, from coordinate 297,435,733 downwards.
TTAGTAAAAAAATAAATCCAAAAAAATATTTACAGAAAAAGGATTTTTTAGTTAAAAAACACATTTTCCGGAAGAAAAAAAACATTCCAGAAAACAAGAAACGATATTTTCCTGAAAAAAAACATTCCAGAAAATTAAATAAAACAATTACTCCAAAAGTAAAAAACCCCAGCAAAAGTGGAAAAAAATTATAGCAAAATTGAAAAATAAAATTCCAATATCACATTTTCTTCAACAAATCAATTTCGAGTCACTTCTTCATCTTTTTCAACAAAGCCACCAAAAAGCCAACCTTTTTCAATAAACCCCTTCAAAAATTTCAATTCCTACCTCTTCTTCAACAAACTCACTAAAAAAAACACACCTTCTTCTCCAACAAATTTATTTTAAAATTTTCAAATCCCAATTCTCCAAAGTGATATAAATGAAGAATTCGATAATCTTCACGATTTTTATCTACGTACCATGAGTAGTTATAAAAGATAGTTGATCTTCATATGAAAGTACAACATGCTAATAAAACACTTTCATAAAAAATCGAGGAATATACTTTAGAAAACAAAAAATTCAAACAACAAAACATAGATTTAACATAAAATTAATAAACAGGATAACATAGTTTCGTATAACGTATCATTAAATAATAGAAATCTATAATTAAAAGAAGAAGTAAAATACCTAAAACATGCCCTCACTATATATGAATGTAGTGGTCATACTTTAAAACAATTCTTGAGCAATCGTAATATAGGTCAGGTATAGAAGGCCTTGGTTTCAAATAAGATTCTTCAAATACAGAAATAATTTTCATAAAATCAAAAGCCTGTGAAAATAACGAAAGTAAACAAAATACAAAATAACCCTTAAATAAAACAATTTCTGAAAAAATAAAAGTTTGCCACATTGAGTCCAACAAACTTAATATCAAGTCAAGATATTTATTAAATAAACCAATACTTAAAAAGATCATTTTTTGTATTAAGTGTATAAATCACACTTATGCCAACTATCCAATCAAAGCCCCACTTGTTAACCATAAGAAAACGGGCCCTCCTAATAAAGCTCAAAGGAATAAGCTATGATGGAAATGTAAACAAACCACATCTGTAAATCAATTAAATTTTTTAAAAAGAAATTTGTTCCAAAGTTAATCCAAAAATTCAACGAAAAACAAAGGATATTATCATCATCTATGTGGTTTTATCTATTATGAACACATGAATGTAAAAGGTGAATGATGGAACAAACAACCAGGAAGAAACGTTTAAATATATCTTCTAAAGAACTTCTAACAAAAGACATTATGCCTATCAGTACACACACCAAAACTGCTGACTTGTCACGGTCATTGACCGTGACAAGTCCAGGGTTGACAACTAAACTTGTCACGGTCTTTGACCGTGACAATTCTGGGTAAAATTAAAAAAAAAAGACTACTGGACAGTATGGCCACTGCCACTACCCAACAGTATATTTGTACCTGTTATAGAAAAATTGTACTTGTCCAAACAACATATATCCAAATAAAATAGAAATAATATACCAAATCATGGCATATATATATATATATATATATAATCCATATCCAAATAAAATAGAAATACAAATATCCATATCTAAAACAACATGAACTAAAATAAAAAAAAATATAAATACAATCCAATATCCAAATAAAAAGATAAAAATAATGTCATGAAGATGGGTCTTGAGCATATCGGAGGAGGAAAGAAAGCCACAGGACATATGAATTGAGACATCCCATAATATGCTGAACGCCGCATTTTTCGCACAACCACAAATGTGAGTTCTCCTTTCCCCCCACCACATGCGTGATGCGCACTCTTGCCTTAATGTCTTGGAGGGGATGTCCATGAATCAACATATCCGAGAGGAAGCTTGGATGCCTCAACCTCCTCGCTATCGGCTGCCCACAATATATGTCGAGTAGATGCACGCTTGACCAACCGAGTGTTGACATAGGCTGATCGACGGCGGTCACGATGGGAAATGGATCATCATATGGCACCAAGTCCGTGTGTATCGACGATGAAGCAGTGACGTCCTTGTCTACCTCTACCTCCTTCTCCTTCGCCTTTCCCTTGAGCTTGCCCAACTAACGCTTCATGAAGGCGTACATATCTAGGACCGTCGCCTCTAACCTTTATAGCTTATCTTCATGGGTGTCCACCTTATGTGCTAACCCTTCATTGCTCATTTCCATGTCGATGATCCTAGACTTCCTCACCCGCGAGCTCACCCCTAGTCCTCCCCTTGCGATTCGTCCCGAGAACTTGGCTGAGTGCGTTCGTAGCCAAATATGCTTTGTCGGCATCAAATAAAAAAATTATAAGATGATTAAAAAAATTAAGCATTTATAACTTACAATGGTGGTTGTGACGCTCGGGGCCACCTCCTTGTCGTTTTTCGTCCGAATTTCCACATAGGTATCGAGCCTATGTGGACTACCCCTAGGGCCACTCCCCGTGTCGTAAATAAAATTATACATATTAGTAAGTAACGCAAAGTAATGCTAAATTAGAATAACTAAAATTAAAGAAAAATAAAAACTTACCATCATGGGCTCCACCTTGGCATAAGACGTCCGTCCGGAGTAGTGCACATCCGACTTTTTCGTCCAGTTGTCCCTCCCCGATTGGCAAGACGCCAATTTCTGCTCATTGGTCTCATTGTCGATAAACTTTTACACTGTGCCAATGAGATCGTTTCCTTGGGGGGGGGGGGGGACTGTGTCACGTAGTCTCAGAATGGACTCCATGATCTTCCCAAATTACTGTGCCCACAAATTCTTCTTCCACGTCTTATATTGATCCCTCAATTGATGCAACTTGGAGTCGTGGAGATATGCGGGTAGGCCGAATTGTTCCTGTCAAACAAATACAAACTAAAAAGAAAGTAAGTGTTACAATTATAATTATAAATATAAATATAAATATTAAATACACAACATGTAGTGCCCCCTAGATGTTCAAGTTAAGATCAATAGGCACGAACCTCCAATCAGTGTACCCGGGGCAATAATCGCCTTCAACAACTCTAGCGCTCTAGCTAATAATGCCGTCTTATCCCAATTTGCCCCATTTTGTGGGCCTACTCGTCGAGGAGCCCTCATCGCCTCCGCTACCGCGTCATGATGAAGTCATATTCAACAAAAAATATTATTATTAGTATAAACATGTATATGAACTTTGAATTAATACGCAGATATGATAATAACAATACATGCCAATATCAATGTCAATTTATATAAATTTCAATTTATACCAATACCAATACCAATTTATACCAATACCAATTTCAATTTATACACACACACACTCCCCCCCCCCTCCCTGCCCCGCACACACACTCCTGAGTCATGGACTTTGAATTTATGCTTAAATTGATTAAAATATTAATTACCATATTCACTTGGTTATTATAAACATTAAAATGATCAAGTAAATATGAATAAAAACATTAAATTATCGTTCGATAATAATAAATCACTAGAATAATACAACGGATACTTATTACAAATCAAACAAATTATTTCAAATTCGAGTTATCATAAAAAATGGATTAATATTCGGTAGGTGCAACCAAATCATCCACACTACTATTTAGACACTTTGGCGCATATAAGCCAATTGACCACGGCTCATTGTTGATTGTAATACCCCGTATTTTTATGCTTTCCAAATTTGAGGATTTATTAAATTTAATGTGAGTTATTAATTTAATATAAATCCGAAAATTAAATATTTTTAATTACTAACGTGACGAGAGTTAGTAATCATTGTAAACTTGCTGAATATTACTAATGAGTAAAGTAATATAATATTGGTACTATTAAATGTCATGAGTGAATAAAATGATAATTTTAGAAATTTGAGTCAGGACGCGCCAGTGTCGCGTCGGGACTAAATATAGATTAATAAAAGTGAATAAATTATAAGTCTCTTGTATGGTCATTTTGAGTGCGCCAAAGTCTCTGAAAGGGTCGAGATAGACAGAAAAGTGTACCCGGGGGTTTAGTTTGGGTCTCGGGGCGTTTTTAGGCTTATTTAGCACCTCGGGAGGGCATTTTGGACATTTTGCATTTTTGGGAAATTAAACCCACGAAATTTATTAGGTTATATCAGCCATTTGGGATGGTCCCTTAGGGTTAGCAAACTCAAAACCTTAGAACGACCATTAGAGAGGAAGGTAGAAAGCTTCCCAAGCAATCCAAGGCCAAAAATCCATCCGGTTGCACCGCCACCACCACCAACACGTAGAACGCACGACGGGGAACACAACCATACCAAATTCATCCACAAATCAGAACTCTGAAATTCCCAAGAAAGTATTTATCTTGCTTAATTTCGTTAATGCATCATTCATGTTAGTCTAGGGTTGATTAGGACGAGTTTCATAGAAGAAAACCCATGTTGGAGATAGGAAAATTGCATGTAGTAACGATACGAATGATAATCTGGAAATCCCCTTCATATGTAGAGGTTTACCCATGGATTTATGATGAATTAGAAGTAGAATTTATGGAGAAATAATGATTTAATTTAAGTTAAAGAAGTTTTTAGGGTTAATGAGTATTGTATGAATTTGGGCATCTTAATCCATGGATATTGATGAAAACTCGCATGCTTTACGTAAACATTGTTCATTTGGGTTTAGGACGTTTATAGTATAAATTTCTAGGAGTTTGGGTGTTAAAAATTTTGAATTTGATGAGGTTGGATGATAGAACCCGTAACTGGTTTTCTGCAGAATTCGTCATACCCGTTTGATCGATCGATCGAACCAGGAGTGTCGATCAATCGATCGAGATCCTGCCGTCGATCGATTGACCCCTTCGGGAAGACTCATATTTCCCTTATAATTAGTTGAATGCAATTTAAATGAGTAATGATCTTTGGACATCCTTATTAGAGTATTTTGGGTGATAAAGTATACCAGTAGGACTTATTAAAAATATGAAACCTTTGATGTAAGACGGATTTACGTTTTTGGGGATGTTTACATATAAGGGACGATTGGAACTATGTATTAAAGGGGGAGACGCGTAATATAGTTACGTTGTAAAATAAATAAGTACCTACTGAAATTTCACTTGGGGAAAGATAAGAATCCACGAGTGTCACGTAGAAAGTTGGGATAATCCCACAAATTAAGATAAGAGACGAACCGTTATACGTGATAACTAAATAATGAGAAATAAGGATAAATGTCATAATTATGGGTGATGAGAGGTACCTAAAGAGATATGGTAATAGTAGTATATTTATATGACTGTGTTTATGCATATACTATATAAGTTTGAAAATCATGCCCGCGCTACTTGCTATCCCTGAGGTTACCGCGCTGGGATAGTCTTATCTCGATGGGACCTTTATGGGGGATATTGACTCGTACCCTAGAAGATAGAAATCCTTGGTACAGGTTATTTGATCGATGATCAGAAGGTCCTAAGAGACGTGAGGGTATGTACTGACCTCTTAGAGACTTGGAATCTATGCTTCGCCTCAATATTGTTTGTGTTTGTGTTACTACAGTTCGAGAGTGATTCCGAACTTGTATATCCCTTAGTACGAGTGATACGGGGACTGGATAGCAGAGTATGCCCGCACCATAGTTTTTTTGTGGGGTGCTGTTAGAATATATATATTATATGAGTATTCAATATATATATATTAAATTCTGAAATTTGGTAATTTCCTACTGTGCTCATGGTAAGTAAGATATGAATAATGATTTCAATTGAGGAATACGTGTTTTGAAAGTATAGTATATTACTGGGAAACTTTATTAACAAATGAAGTTAAAATGAGAGCGTTGGTATTAAATGGAATTTACTTCTTAAACAGTTGAATTGTTCAATTTACATCTTACGAGTAACCTAAGATAAGAAGAGTTAAACCGTTGGGAAGGTTAGTGCGATAGGTGTGCACATTAGAAGAGAGGTGAGAATTTCTCAAGGGAGTGTCGCACTAATATGTTGTTGCATTGGCCTGCAAACATTTTTAATACTTGCTAAACAAATTTGAAATCATTTTTACAATCGGGCTCTGACCCGTTTCCATTTTCTTTTTCTCTTGTATATATATGTATAAATTACAGGTGCCCAACCATAGGGGCGTCTTGCATAGGATCTTTTGGAAGGAACGCACTGCAGCTTAGGTGGGAGTTGTAGGCCTCTTCCTTAGACGACCTCATTTCTTGATTCCACTTGTAGCACTATTTATTCAGTTGGGCATGTGTCGCCCTTTTTCATTATTCAGTTATCTATCGGATATTGTGATTTGTTTATTTCAGTATTTACACTTTGGGATTTATTACTGTCAGGATATTTTTCCTTTAAGTTTTATATGTTGGAATTACTTTGTTGAAGGTTTAATTATTGGATTGTTTGTTCCAGTATAGTTGTTGTGTGATTCTTTAATTATGAATTATATAAAGATTTAAATTATGGTTTATAAAATAAAATCTGGAAAGTAATGTCTAAAATGGTTTTGACACTTAGCTTAATTATTTAGGGTGTTTAAATTGGAAAAGTTATTTTTCGACAGTGATGCTAAGAATGAACCAACTGTTCACCTTGATTTTAATTTAATAAAGGAGTAATTGCTCGGTATTTAATTAGGAGGGGTGTCACAGGTGGTATCAGAGCATCAAGTTCTAGGATCCTTAGGATCTGTACGGCTTATTTCGCTTTCAGCTTAGCATTTTTTATATAGAGCCCTATTTTAGGATTGTTGTATTCTTTTTTTTACGTTTACGTCTTCAGCTATTTAAGATTTGATAATAACTGTAGACTAATAAGTTTCTTCACGTTTCAGATGCCTCCGAGACGTGCACCAAAGGATAGGCGTTCCCAAGCCGAGCATCCAGCAACTCCGGCTCAGGGAACGATGAATGCTAATGAGGTAGCCGCTATTGGTTCTCAGGCGGTGAATGGCGCGTTAGCGGTAGTGCAGCAGGCTCCATCCCAGATTCAGGCAGTGGCGCCAGTACCTGCACAGCTTCCATTAGCATGGGAGCGGGTTAGGGATGCCTTTTAGAAGGCGCATCCCCCTGAGTTCTCGGGTAGTTCAGATATCATCATCGTCAGCCAATGGAAGAAAGATATCCAGCGGCATCTGCGTATGTATGAGTGCACGGACGTGAAAAAATAGTTATTGGCTTCCTTCAAGTTAGTAGGGGCCTCTTTGCAGTGGTGGGAGTCCACCACCACCTTAGAGGATAGGGATACTATTCCGATTCAGTTATTCTGGGAGCGGTTTGACCGCAACTATTTTCTACCCGCCGTGAAAACTGAGATGAGGCGAAAGTTACTAAACTTGAAGCAGGAAAATTCTACTGTTGCTGAGTATGAGGAGGAGTTCACGAGACTTCTCACTATAGTGCCAGTTGAGGCACCCATTGAGGGTAAGAAGATAATGTTGTTTGTGGACGGGTTAGCTTGGAGGATCCGTCAGCACCTTATATGGAATTTGTCTCTGAGTACCTTCATAGATGTACTCAATGCTGCTTTACTACACTGCCAGGATCACCGCTTCCATCTGCAGGGAAGCAAGCGAGCAGGAGAGTCCGGCCAGCAGGGTAGGACAGGGGGTAGTGGTGCTAGTGGAGCGCCGACATCTCAGGGAAAGACTCGTCAGCATGAGCTGAGTTCCCATCAGGGAGACCCTGCCAAGCGGTTCCGATCAGGTGATTCCAGGCAGGGATTTGGGGGATATAGGCATGGTCAGCAGGACCAGCCTAATCAGTAGGGCCAGCAAGGCCAACACCGCTAACAGCAGGGTCAGCAGCAGGGCCAACAGGGCCAGTGGCGGGGCGGTAACGGCCAACAGGGTCATGGTCAGCAGGGTCAGAGGGGAGGTAATTTCAAAGGCTGATGTTTCGGGTGCGGTAAAAATGGCCGTAGGCGCCAGGATTGTCTAGAGGGAGAGAGGGCCCCACAACTGCAGGGTTCCCGTAATGAGCCACAAATGCCACTTTTTCCAGTCGCCCTCCCAGCATCAGCTCCGGTACCAGCCCTACCAGCCATTCCAGCAGCTCCAGTGCAGTAGGGACAGTTACAGTATGGACATGTCTATAACGTCCACCAGGCAGCAGCTCCACAGGCACCACCCGCGATTGAGGGTATATTTCCTATCCATGGTACTATGGGTCGGGTTTTATTTGACACTGGGGCGACGCACTATTTTATAGCTACTTATTTTGCGAAGGCCTTAGGGTTATTAGCCACAGCAGAGAGCACTGTGACGTGTTTAGACTCCCCACTGGGAAATGGGTCACTAATTTTCTTTATATGCCGGGGTGTGGGGGTAGAGATCGGTAGCTTAGTATTACCAGCAGACATGTTAGTCTTAGATATGCATGAGCACAATGTTATTATCAGTATGGATTGGCTCGCAGCTTACAGAGCCATGATAGATTGTTTTGGTAGGAGTATTATCTTTGCCAATCCAGGGCAAGAGATGTTTGTAGTGGTGATGCCTCGCCCAGAGGGAGGCTCGATCTCTCATTTGTATTGCATAGAGGAGGATACCTCTAAGGAGGTTGTGATTCCCTTAGACTCGATCCCAGTTGTTCGTGAGTATTCCGATGTATTTCAGGAGATACCAGGCCTACCTACCAGTTGAGAGATAGACTTTGTCATAGACTTATTACCGGATACTAGACCTATAGCACGCGCTCCATACTATATGGCTCCAGCAGAGATGCAAGAGTTATGAGATAAGATAGAGCAGCTGTTAGGTCAGGGCTTCATTCGCAGGAGTACCTCACCTTGGGGAACTCCAATTTTGTTTGTGAAAAAGAGAGATGGTTCACTGAGACTATGTGTGGACTACCGGGAGCTGAACAAGGTCACGATACGGAACAAGTATCCGTTGCATCGAATCGATGATCTATTCGACCAACTGAGGGGAGCAACTTTCTTTTCGAAGATAGATCTGAGGTCGGGGTACCATCATCTAGGTATTAGAGAGCAGGATATTTCAAAGACTTCTTTCTTGACAAGATATGGGTCCTATGAGTTCAGAGTGATGCCATTTGGACTCACAAATGCTCCATCCGTATTCATGGACTTGATGAACCGAGTGTTCAGAGAGTTTCTGGATCAGTTTGTGATTGTCTTCATAGATGACATTCTGATATATTCACACTCCGAGGAGGAGCATGCTGAGCACTTGAGGCAGGTTCTTCAGACTCTACGAGAGCATCCGCTGTATGCTAAGTACGAGAAATACGGGTTCTAGTTATGTGAAGTGAAGTTCTTGGGATATGTTGTTTCTGAACAAGGAATAGCAGTTGACCCGAGTAAAGTGTCAGCGATGAGGGAGTGGGGACAACCCACGACACTGACGGAAGTGCATAGTTTCTTGGGATTAGCCGAATACTACAGGAGATTCATTCGGGGGTTTTCCAAAATAGTCCATTAACGAACCTGACTCACAAAGGGGTTCCATATGTTTGGGATGATGCTTGCCAATTGGCTTTCGACGAACTGAAAGACAGGCTTACTTCAGCACTGGTCCTTGCTTTACCTAAGTCGGGCGTGGAGTACCTTGTTTACACTGATGCCTCTTTACGGGGATGTGGAGGAGTACTTCAGCAGGAGGATAAGGTTATAGCTTTTGCCTCCCGCAAGGTTAAGTCGCATGAGAATAATTACCCCACACACGACCTAGAGTTGGCAGCGGTCGTTTTTGCATTGAGGATATAGAGGAACTATTTATTAGGGGAGAAATTTCGCTTGTCCACAGACCACAAGTCACTGCAGTACCTATTCACTAAATGAGAGCTGAATATTCTTCAGCGCGGGTGGTTAGAATTTGTAAAGGATTATTAGTTCGACATATAGTACCATCCGGGGAAGGCCAACGTAGTTGCTGATGCCTTGAGCCATAGACCGGTAGACGATGTAGCGGACGTCTAGAAAGAAAAGTGGAAAGAGTTGGGTCACCAGGACATAGTAGCCCGTTCCTTCATATCTGTCATGACAGTGACACCCAAGATTGTTACGAGGGTGATACAGGCACAAACCGCAGACCCGTTTTGCCAAGAGCAGATTGTACGACTTTTAGCCGAGGGTGCTGAGTACTATTCTATTAATTCTAATGGGGGTTTGAGGTTCAATGGGAGATTGGTGGTTCTAGAAGGAGCAGACTTGTGACATGCAGTGATGACACAGTCTCACGGGTCCCGATTTGCATTACATCCTGGGGAGATAAGATGTACCAGGATATGAGACGACAATACTGGTGGAGTGGGATGAAAAATGATATTGCTGAGTTCGTGCCAAGTGTTCTACCTGCCAGTTGGTAAAGGTGGACCATCAAAAACCGTCAGGGTTGCTTCAACCATTGGAAATACCTGCATGGAATTTGGAGAGTATTTCCATGGATTTCATTACAGGGTTGCCTACATCACAGCGGGGCCACGACTCCATCTGGGTGATTGTAGACCGTTTGACCAAGGTGGCTTATTTTCTGTCGGTGTGGACAGACTATACAATGGGTCAGTATGCTGAGTTGTTCATTACTGAGATTGTCAGGTTGCATGAGGTGCCCCTGAATATTGTGTCAGATAGAGACACAATTTTCGTGTCGCATTTCTGGGAAAGCTTTCAGGAGGCTATGGGTACTGAGTTGAGGTTGAGTTCAACTTATCACCCACAGACAGAGCGTACTAATCAGATGTTGGAGGATATGCTACGCATGTGTGTTCTTGATTTTGGAGGAGGTTGGGAGCCACATCTTCCATTGGTAGAGTTCGCTTATAATAACTCTTATCAGTTCACGATTGGCATGGCTCCATTCGAGGCTTTGTATGGCAGGCTTTGTCGTTCCCCAACTTATTGGCTTGAGGTGGGGGATAACAAGTTTCTAGGACCAGAGGTGATTCAGGAAACCTCCGCGAGGATTGAGATGATCAAGGGTCGTATTCGAGTAGCCCAGGACAGGCAGAAAAGCTACGCCGATGCGAAGCGGTTTTTTCGAGAGTTTAATGTGGGGGACCAAGTATTACTACGTGTATCTCCTATGAAAGGAGTGATGAGGTTCAGGAAGAAAGGGAAATTGGCCCCGAGGTACGTGGGACCATTTCCCATTATCGAGAGGAATGGGCCGATAGCATACAGGTTGGGACTGCCAGAGCGTTTGCATCGCATCCATGATGTATTCCACATCTCGTCGTTGAGATGATACCTTCGGGATGATATGGCCCACACCCACATCGTGATAGATGAGATAGACTTACAGCCTGACAGATCTTACGAGGAGAGACCAGTGGCTATCCTAGACCATAACGAGAGGAGATTGAAGTCGAAGGTAGTTCCACTTGTACGGGTCCAGTGGGAGCATCATAATGTGGAGGAATCCACCTGGGAGCACGAAGTAGATACGCGCAAGAGATATCCAGATTTATTCTTACTAGGTATGCCTTACTTTTTGAATTTCGGGGCGAATTTCCGTTATTAGGGGGGAAGTATGTAATACCCCGTATTTTTATGCTTTCTAAATTTGGGGATTTATTAAATTTAATGTGAGTTATTAATTTAATATAAATCAGGAAATTAAATATTTTTAATTACTAACGTGACGAGAGTTAGTAATCATTGAAAACTTGCTGAATATTACTAATGAGTAAAGTAATATAATATTGGTACTATTAAATGTCACGAGTGAATAAAATGACAAGTTTGGAAATTTGAGCCGGGACGCGCCCGTGTCGTGTCGGGACTAAATATTGATTAATAAAAGTGAATAAATTATAAGTCGCTCATATGGTCATTTTGAGTGCGCCAAAGTGTCTGTAAGGGTCGAAATAGTCAGAAAAGTGTACCCGGGGGTTTAGTTTGGGTCTCGGGGCGTTTTAGGCCTATTTAGAGGGCATTTTGGACATTTTGCATTTTGGGGAAATTAAAACCAAGAAATTTATTAGGTTATATCATCCATTTGGGATGGTCCCTTAGGGTTAGAAAACTCAAAACCTTAGAAAGTCCATTAGAGAGGAAGGTAGAAAGCTTCCCAAGCAATCCAAGGCCAAAAATCCATCCGGTTGCACTGCCACCAACACGTAGATCGCACGACGGGGAATGCAACCACACCAAATTCGTCCAAAAATTAGAACTCTGAAATTCCCAGTCAAGTATTTATCTTGCTTAATTTCGTTAATGCATCATTCATGTTAGTCTAGGGTTGATTAGGATGAGTTTCATAGAAGAAAACCCATGTTGGAGATAGGAAAATTGCATGTAGTAATGATACGAATGATAATCTAGAAATCCCCTTCATATGTACAGGTTTACCCATGGATTTATGATGAATTAGAAGTAGAATTTCTGGATAAAGAATGATTTAATTTATGTTAAAGAAGTTTTTAGGGTTCATGAGTATTGTATGAATTTGGGCATTTTAATCCATGGATATTGATGAAAACTTGCATGCTTTACGTTAAACATTGTTCATTTGGGTTTAGGACGTTTATAGTATAAATTTTTGGGAGTTTGGGTGTTAAAAATTTGGATTTTGATGAGGTTGGATGATAGAACCCGTAACTGGTTTTCTGCAGAATTCGTCATACCTGTTTGATCAATCGATCGAACCAAGAGTGTCGATCGATCGATGTATCGATCGATCGAGCTCCTGCCGTCGATCAATCAACCCCTTCGGGAAGACTCATATTTCCCTTATAATTAGTTGAATGCAATTTAAATGAGTAATGATCTTTGGACATCCTTATTAGAGTATTTTGGGTGATAAAATATGCCAGTAGGACTTATTAAAAATATGAAACCTTTGATGTAAGACGGATTTACATTTTTGGGGATGTTTACATATAAGGGACGATTGGAACTATGTATTAAAGGGGGAGACGCGTAATATAGTTACGTTGTAAAATAAATAAGTACCTACTGAAATTTCACTTGGGGAAAGATAAGAATCCACGAGTGTCACGTAGAAAGTTGGGATAATCCCACAAATTAAGATAAGAGACGAACCGTTATACGTGATAACTAAATAATGAGAAATAAGGATAAATGTCATAATTATGGGTGATGAGAGGTACCTAAAGAGATATGGTAATAGTAGTATATTTATATGACTGTGTTTATGCATATACTATATAAGTTTGAAAATCATGCCCGCGCTACTTGCTATCCCTGAGGTTACCGCGCTGGGATAGTCTTATCTCGATGGGACCTTTATGGGGGATATTGACTCGTACCCTAGAAGATAGAAATCCTTGGTACAGGTTATTTGATCGATGATCAGAAGGTCCTAAGAGACGTGAGGGTATGTACTGACCTCTTAGAGACTTGGAATCTATGCTTCACCTCAATATTGTTTGTGTTTGTGTTTGTGTTACTACATTCGAGAGTGATTCCGAAGTTGTATATCCCTTAGTACGAGTGATACGGGGACTTGATAGTAGAGTGTGCCTGCACCATAGTTTTTATGTGGGGTGCTGTTAGAATATATATATTATATGAGTATTCGATATATATATATTAAATTCTAAAATTTAGGAATTTCCTACTGTGCTCATGGTAAGTAAGATATGAATAATGATTTCAATTGAGGAATACGTGTCTTGAAAGTATAATATATTACTGGGAAACTTTATTAACAAATAAAGTTAAAATGAGAGCATTGGTATTAAATGGAATTTACTTATTAAAAGTTGAATTGTTCAATTTACATCTTACGAGTAACCTAATATAAGAAGAGTTAAACCGTTGGGAAGGTTAGTGAGATAGGTGTGCACATTAGAAGAGAGGTGAGAATATCTCAAGGGAGTGTCGCACTAATATGTTGTTGCATTGGCCTGTAAACATTTTAAAGACTTGCTAAACAAATTTGAAATCATTTTTACAATCGGGCTCTGACCTGTTTCCATTTTCTTTTTCTCTGGTATATATATGTATATATTACAGGTGCCCAGCCATAGGGGCGTCTTGCATAGGATCTTTTGGAAGGAACGCGCTGCAGCTTAGGTGGGAGTTGTTGGCCTCTTCCTTAGACGACCTCATTTCTTGATTCCACTTCTAGCACTATTTATTCAGTTGGGCATGTGTCACCCTTTTCCATTATTCAGTTATCTATCGGATATTTTGATTTGTTTATTTCTGTATTTACACTTTGGGATTTATTGCTGTCAGGATATTTTTCCTTTAAGTTTTATATGTTGGAATTACTTTGTTGGAGGTTTAATTATTGGATTGTTTGTTCCAGTATAGTTGTTGTGTGATTCTTTAATTATGAATTATATAAAGATTTAAATTATGGTTTATAAAATAAAATTTGGAAAGTAATGTCTAAAATGGTTTTGACACTTAGCTTAATTATTTAGGGTGTTTAAATTGGAAAAGTTATTTTTCGACAGTGATGATAAGAATGAACCAACTGTTCACCTTGATTTTAATTTAATAAAGTAGTGATCTCCCGATATTTATTTACGCGGGGTGTCACATTTATATACTCTGAGTAAAACACTAGCTTGAACTTTTGAAAAGCACAAACAAACGGCTTATCGCTCACATGTTCGTTGCTCTTCAACTTGGACAAGTCAACCATGATCAAATTGGTGCCAGGATCAACTTTACAAGCATTTTTATCCTCAACTCTTACCCAATCACAATAAAATACGTCCTCTTTGAAGTTTACATAGTCCAATTCAAATATATTTAGAATTACACCATAGTAAGTCTTTTCAGCTTCAACGAGGTTTTTATCTTTCGTGCTCGCTCGAAAGAAAGTAAGAGCCTTGCATGAAATGCCCGAGTGTCGTACATTTGTATTTTCCTCCTACACTTTTGCACCGAATACATAATCGTTCAATCGATACTTTTTGTACTCTTATGCCATGAACAAGGGTCCAATGGCTAGACGAGAAAGCTTTGATATCGCATCACCCGTCTTTAAGATTCGAGAGTATAGATAAATTAATTAGGATAGTTATAAAGCTTTCTTGTAATGTGACATTTAGTAAAAACCATTTTTATTATAATCAGTGTAACACCTCGCATGCTGGAGAGGACATGTGGCATGCTAATGCGATAAAACAAAACTAAAACCATCAATAATGAGTATAGAGCATCTAAATTCCCTCAATTAAAATACAATAAGGCCATAATCCTTCTATTCCCACAATAATGATTACAATAAAGTTTCTCTCAAATACAAAATTCTACAACTCAAATTACACCACTAATTTATACAAAAAAATAATTCTTCCAATCCATGCTCTAAAATAATACTCCAAAATAGCCCATAGCGTCCCAATTCACGCTAACCTGTCACTAAAAGAAAATACGGGTAAGTACACAATATGACATGAATAGATGCTAAAAAATAATTAGCACGATTAATAAATCGCAACAATACGAATCGCATATACAAATCAAATGAATAACTTAAGCATTATATCACTATTAATTTCTCAACAACACATCAATGGATCACCAAGCCTCACCTCACCTCCCCTAGGCATCTTAAAGCCATATACCGATTTGTGGGGCTATGGCGGGTGCCCATTCTCCGTGCCATAATAAAATCTCATAACATGATTATCAAATCCCAATATAATATATCCCAATATTATATATTCCAATAATTTTCAGATTTTAAATGAATATCACAATTCGATCATGAGTGCAATCGACACAAAAAAGAAACGGAATACTCTCGAGAGAATTTAGGAGCATATTGTGTAGTTCCGTACCTCAAAATCATCAAATGAACCGTCATATAAATCCAGCCTCAAAATATGATCGCACCATCACGTTCCTCTCACAAAAATATTCAAATCACGTTCTATCCCCAACACGAGATAACCCTAAATAGGCCTTCAAATCTAAGGTTGAACATTGAATAAAATAGAAGCAAGGGTTTGTATAAAAAGGGAGAGGAAATATAAAGGGTCTACTGAATTTTTGAGATGATAAAAGTTGGTTCATAAATGGTTACCCACGACCTCTATTTATATAATAGAAAAGGTGTTTGTAAAGTCTCCAAATCATTAAAACAGATCTGCCAACTCAGATCTGGGCATAGTCGATCTATTGGCCCTTCAGGAAAAATGATTCTGCCAGTGTGTTAAAATGAAAAGGCTATCACTAAAACGTCTTTAAATACTTCATTTTAAATCCAAATTCAAAACCGATTGAAATTCCACTTTTTCAAAAATAAAACTAAACATATTTAATTATTGAAAATAATTAAATCCAAAAATTTATTTTCCTCGAATTTTCCAAAATTAATTTAAAAATACCCATTTAAAAAATTCGGGTTGTTAGGGACCGAGATGGTTCATGAGACTACTGCCAAGGTTGAGTTGATTTGAGGACGCATTCAGATAGCTCAAGATAGGCAAAAGGGTTATGCAGACGCCGACGTGAGACATGTGGAGTTAGAGGTTGGTGACCAGGTGTTAGTCCGAGTATCTCCTATGAAGGGTATTATGAGATTTGGCAAAAATGAGAAGTTAACGCCGAGATATGTAGGGTCTTTTCCTATTATAGAGAGGGTGGGACTGGTAGCCTACAGACTAGGAATTCTAGAGCATCTTCGGCGGATACATGATGTGTTCCATGTGTCATCACTGAAGAAATGCACGAGGAGCGAGAGGGCTTTCTGGAACGTTCCAATTGAGGAGATTGACTTACAACCAGACGTATCATATGAGGAGATGACCATGGATATTTTAGAATGTGGTGGTCATAAACTACGATCCAAGGTGGTGCCACTAGTGCGAGTTCAGTTGGGACACCACAATACTGATGAGTCGACTTGGGAGCGAGAGGATGACATGCGAGAGCAGTATCCAGAGTTATTCACAGCATGTATGTCCTAATTTCAGGGAGGAAATTCCTTTGTAAGGGGGGAAGTATGTAATACCCCGTATTTCTGCGTATTATTAATTTAATTAGTTTGGCAATTAATTAGGAAAATACATTTTATTTAAATTACTCGAGTGAAGTAATTTAATGTAATTAATTTAACAAATGTGATAATTAAATATTAATCAAGTGATAGACACTGATTCATATTTTAATGAAATTTACTGAGTGTGAATAGTAAATAATAAATGGTTATTATTATACGACATAGCGAGTGATATGTGCGTATTTTAATTTATCTCACCGGGAGTCGCGTGTAGACTAGTTTGAGGTGAGAAATGAGAAATATATTTTTAGTAACTCATATGATGATTTAGAGGTCACGGATGACTCCGATAAGGTCGAAATAGTCGGAATAGTGTATTAAGGGGTTTAGTTTGAGTCCCGGGTCGATTTTGGACCAATCCGACACCTATTAGGGGAATTTTGGTCATTTTAAAAATTAAGGATAAATGACCTACAAAAATTAAAGCCTATATCTTATAGTTAGGATCGTGGGTTAGGGTTCATAACTCACAAAACTTAGAGAGGCCATTAGAGAGAAGGGAAGAACCATTCCCAAAAGTGTTAAGGAAAATTCTTGAAGTTTGGAAGGCATTCTTGCAGCCTAAGAACCTAAGGAGTGGAGATTTGAAGAGGAAACATATAGATTCATTACTTTCTTCACGAAATCAGACTCTTCAGTAATCAAGGCAAGTTGTTTATTGCAAATTAAATTAAAGTTATAATACCCATGTGTAGGGATTAAAAAAGAATTTGATTGTGATTAAATCTTGGGAAGAATAATGAATTTAATGTATGTTGGGATAGGATTTCATGTAGATGAAATTATACACGTAGAGGACTTTGAATTCATATGATATTTAACTTATTTTCATGGATTTATATCTAAGTTTGTGGTTGAACCTTTGGGAAGAACATAAAACTAGGTTTTTTAATGATAACTTTTTTTTAATCCATTCTTGACTGAATTATGCGAAGATTCGGTGTGTTAGGAACGTTAGAAACCATCCTTATACATATAGAAATAGTTTTGGGTGATTGGTTGTGAATTTGATGGACTACCAAGAGAGTTGAGGTGTGTTAATGGAGGTAGACACATGAAGAAGACGAACTGGGTCTGTTACTGCTTGATCGATCGACCAAATCCTTAATCAATCGACCAAAGCTGATTTCGAGTTCTTTCACTTGCTTAAATTCTTGTGTTGACCAATAAGGGAGGGGAACCCTAGTAATGGTATTATACTTATTTGGGGACTGAATAATTACTAGTAGGTATATGGTTGAGGTCCATTAAGGCCATTAGGTGTAGGACTTAGAAAATGGACTGACGTGGATACACCGACGGAGTCGTATATCGGGGGAAATTGGGAATTGAGTTATGGGAAGATTTAACGTTAATTCAATTTTTATAATAGTTGGGTAAATATAATAACTTCTGAAATTATATATAAGGGGTAAGTAGGGCCCTTTAGAATTATGTGAAGGCTACAATAAAATAGAAATCGTAAAATAAAAGGTATGGTGAGTATTAGAGAGAAACACACTGCGTAACAATGTGAATTATTAGGTTATGTGAATACCTACTATATTAAATACTTAGGCGATGTGAATGTCTAGAGTATACTGACTATATTGGGGTCGATGGACATCTGAAGCAATATATGTGCATGTATAATATTTACGTTGGGGTCGATGCCTATCTGGACTAATGTAAACTCATAGGTGGCATGAATACCTACTATACTAACTTCTTAGGCGGTGTGAATGCCTAAGGCATACCAACTATATTGGGGTCGATGGTTTTTCGGACCAATATACAAATAACATTTACATTGTTGTCGATGGCTATCAGGACCAATGCAGATGATAGGATGAATTGTGGTCGATGGCAAAGTATGAACCAATAAGCCCTTAACGTGTGATAATAGGGCTTTATAGAAGAAAATACACTTATAGTATATATATTATGTGTGGAATATATATACGTGTGAATAATCTACTTAAGTGGAATAGTAGACGATTAGATGGCACACTTACATTCAAGTAAATTAAGTAGTGAGACTTAATGATAAATATGGAAAGATAACATATGGAAAAATGTTACCTAGTAAATAATTAACGTATAAGAGATGTTAATAAAATGGGTGTACTATATGTGTGGTATGGGAACTTAGATGCATAGATCAGTTCAATGAAATACTTTAGTCCATCTAGCGTGGATAGTATAGCTAGGTGGGCTAAGTATAGAATGTTAGGTGTGCACTATAGATGAAGGGTGAGGAAAACTCAAGAGAGAATGTACGTGGTCCTAACATGTGTAATAAATAACTAATTTTTATGGCGATAAACTTCTTGATAAATATTTTCAAAACATTTTTTTGTACTAACACTTGTTATAAAAAAATTTAAAAACCTTTTAGGTGTCCAACCACAGGGATTCCTAGCGTGACTTCTTTCCAGAGACTCGGAGCTGTAGCATTGTGGATGCTGACAAGACTTATTTGATTAGACAATTCTCTCATTCTGATCTAGTGTAGGATTCCATTTCTATATTTCATGTACGTACATGTTGTCCAATGACATTTGTCAGTTACTTAGATTTGTTTTATTATGGAGTAGTTGCTTTAGATTTTGGCCGTCTGTTAATTTGACAAACCTTGATTTCATATATATATATATATATATATATATATATATATATATATATATATATATATATATATATATATATATATATATATATATATATATATATATATATATATTGTGATGATTGGATTCTATATTGTTGTGATTAGTTAATTTAGTTCAATATGGTTCTTTTATCTATTATTAAGAAAGCTAAAACTTGGCACCAGTCTAATTTCACTTATGTGAAGCTAAGAATGAACCACATGAGAAAGCTGTTTTAATCTTAATAAAGGCCTGATCAACCGATGTTTAAATTATACAGGGTATCACAATTACTTCGTGTGATATCCACAGCCTAAATTCGCTATCTGATTGTGCCATTATTTTTCTTCTTTTATTATTCTCACATGCTTAATATTTTCTGCATAGATCATGACGAACGTATTATATAATTAATCATGTAAAAATTAAAATAATTTAAACTTACTTTTTTCATTCTTCGACATCTTCATGTGTGTCAACTAGATAACGAGCTACTTGTTTATGTTGCAAACTCGTTAATTCCACTCGCTTGCCCATCACATGACCACCCTAATCGACGAACTCATCATTGTCATCCACGCTAGTCGAGTCAGGCATATATTTCAGCGTAAACTATTCTTTTCTAAAAGATTCAAATGCTTGCAAACCCTCTTCCCGCAACTCATTTAATTCTTCTACCAAAGGAGCCAGGTAGACATCGATGTCCTCACTTGGTGCCCTTGGCCCAGGGATCAACAAAGACAACATCAAAAATTTAGGTCTCATACACTGTGAAGGAGGGAGGTTAAGTGGGGATTGGATCACTGGCAATACACTCTGATTATCTCTTAGATCCAAATGGTTTGAAACCATCTGTTGATATAGCCAAACGAATGTTACGCTGTTCTCGAGAAAAATTGGGATACTTAAATTTCTTCCTCTTCCAAGATGTAGAATCAATAGGATGACGCATGAGATTTTTTGTTGCTTCTACCCTAGCATGCCAAGTCATTGGCTCCATTACCCATGGTACTGTTAAAAACCGGTTTAATCTAGGCCCAACGGGAAAATATTTCAACACTTTTTGAGGCACTTTTGAGCTTGTGCCTTCCTTGCCTGTAGATTGGACATATCTAGCTTCATCGCATACCGGACACCGATAAAGATTTTCATACTCCTTTTAGTATAGTATGCAGTCATACACACAAGCATGAATTGATTTATACTTCATTACCAGATCCTTTAAAATGTTTTTCATAGTAGGATAGTTGTTTGGAAGCGTATTCTGCTTGGGTAGCAAGTCCTTCATCCAATTTAAAATTCCTGTCACACTAGTGCTAGACAAACCATATTGAGTCTTCAAACTATGCAAACCAACCATGGATTGTAAAGTTGTTTGATCTTTCTCACAGCCAGGGTATAATGCCTGACTCGCCTTAAATTTTAAACTTTGGTAGTCATCGTTAAGGTTTATCCCGATATCTTCATGAGAACCTGAACCTTGTACATCGTTAGTGACCTCATTCTCTTCCACTTCATGAACTCCAAATGCGTCATCAAGAAAATCCTCTAACATATTATGATCTATATTGCGATCCTCCCCTTATACATCTATCCTACTTGTTGAAGGTTGTTGTGAAGGTTGCTCGGGGACAAAAGGAACTTTTCGTTCCCCGTGAAAAACCAAATTTGATAACTATCTTGCACAACCCATCTTAACAAATGTAATTCAACTGTTCTCCACTCAAACACCTTACCATTCTTACACTTAGAACAAGGACATAGAAACTCTTCATCACCATGACATCTCTTTTTGTATTTCACAAATTCATTAGCACCTTTGCAAAACACAACCCCTAATATATTTGTCTCACCCATCCACTCTTTGTATTTAGGATATCCCATCACAACTACTCCAAACAATCACTTATTATGGGTCAGTAGCGTATATTATTGGATTAGCATAAACAAAAATGTGATTATTTAGTTCCCATTAGTATAAACAATCACTTATTGAATGCGTATGCATAAGAACTAGAAGGGTAGTTTCTATGACATCATTTTATGCATGCATTCAAATTCAAATTCAAATTCAATTATAATTTGAAATTGAAATTAAAGTTCAATTTATAATCCTCTAAAGGGTGTGTGGTTCTATCCCATTTGAGACCGCATATTTTTGTAATATACTTAATAGCTCATGCACATTGTTCTAATTTGAGGAAAATTCGACAGCATATCCCCATAGTTCTCCAAGTACATGATATAGATTCGCAAGTGTGAGTGTTATTTCAATTTATTAATTGAAATAAAACTTAACATTGCATAATCTAGTATGTACTAAGAGAACATTAAGATACGACTGCAGAACTTCCCCCCAAAGTAACAAGTTTAAGCCACTAAGAATATTATTATACAAAAACTATGCAGTCCCAAACTTTCCAAATGGGACAATTTGAGAGATCTCATTGTAGGGGTAATGTCTTTCGAACGGGTATAAGGGCTATTGAATGCTTACGCATAAGAACTAGAAGGCTAGTATCTATGCACACTATATGTAATTTATAATATGTTTCATTTAATTATGTCTTATCACAATTTGAGAGATTTCAATTAATTATATAATTTAAAGTATGTTTCATTTAATTAAATTACGCATAAGAACTAAAACTTATACCAACTTATTCCAATATCAATACCAATTCAATTTTAATTTATACCAATATCAATACCAATTAGAATTCAATTTCAATTTAGAGGAACAGGTCCTATGAAATTACAATGTTTAAAGAATTTCATATGTCTCAGTCCATTTAATAAGGATCTAATGGTATGGTAACACTATTTTGGCAAAGTATAAAGTCCACAAACAATGTTGACACTATTTTCGGAATCATACATGCACACGTGACATCCCAAAAGTGAAAATAACACACTAAATTCTCTTACACCCCACTCACCCTCTGTCCCACCATTGCCACCCCCACCCCCACCCCCACTACCATCCGTCACTCCCCCTTCCCCCCACACTTGCAGACACACACACACACACACACACACACACACACACACACACACATATATATATATATATATATATATATATATATATATATATATAGAGAGAGAGAGAGAGAGAGAGAGGAATGAAAACAGTGGGAAAAAAGTGGGGGTAGGGTGTTTTACTAAGAAAGTTGTCATGGACCTGTCAAGGTCTTTGACCATGACAAGTGCATGACAACTGTACTTTTCACAATTAATTACCGTGACAAAAAAATGTGGATTTTTTTATCACGATCAATGACCGTGACAAGTCTAGCCGACCCAAAGGTGATAATTTGGCCTTTTTGGTGTAGTGGTAGTTCTTATTCCCTATCTTGAAGTCGTCATCACTCAAAACCAGAAAGTATTTAAAGTACTCTTGCACTTAAAATGCACACTCAGGGTCATGACATTATTACTTTCCTAAAAGTAGACTTTAAAAGACTACCCATCACTTAAAAATAAATCTCCCATCCAAGAAGGAAAACATGCGTTCCACGAGCTATGCATGAAACCAATATGTATGTATGAATGTATGTATGTTTTTTTACTCTTTACACTATTAAGGATGGTGATATTTTATTATTCACAAGAGACTGATACACTAAAAGTTAATTTACATGGCTTTTCATGTTATTTTATTTTATGTTTTCATTTGATTTTGAAGTCAAAAGTAAATTGAGCGTGCCGCGATCCCCAAAAACTAAATTGTTGTTGATGGTGGTCATTGGATCCACAACCTCTCAGTGGATGAAGGGGGAATATCCCCGAAATCAACTATTCCTGGAATTTTATGAGTTTTTTTGAGGTGGTTCCTTCCCAATGTGCCCCAAGCACATGGCGGGTTATTAACGGGATACACAGAATCGACGAGATATATGGGAGAAAAATGGGAATTACAGAGATCACATATTACTATTATTGGTCCCACACAACAAATAGAACCTTATACCTGAAGGCGGAGAAGGCTAAGAGAGTATTCCTACTTATAATAAGGGTTATTGGGATCAAGATTTTATTACCAAAAATTGGCAACACCCACCTCTTCTCGAGGGCGAGTAGTATCGCGGGTTTCTATGCCTGAAGACGGGAATTGACATAAGTTAACTTTTATTTCTCTTGTTCTGAAGTTTATTCTGTAATACCCTATTCCAACAATTCAATTAAATTATATGTGAATTATTCTAAAGAGGATTTAAAGATGATTATGAGAGAATTGTGGATCAAATTGAATGAATAAATTAAGGAATAAGGGTCGTTTAAATGATTATAAGTGGTTGTTTCAACGATATCCCTATGTCATTAGAAGCGGGATGGATATCGCGAGAAACAGGGCTTTAAGTGACATGCCACTACTTTATAGCAGCAGGTCGTGCGAACCAAACTTCGAACGAGATGGAGAAGTCATTCAATTGACTTAGGCTTGTCATTCGAACGACGTAAATTGAAATTTTTTACTAAGGTTATCCTTGTGCGTTGTCACATTTTTGGCCTTCATTTGGTCTGCTGTCAAGCCCAGATCAACCCAGATTGGGCAAAATGCAAATTGGGATTTTTGGAGGTTTTATAAGGGTGCGCTTGGGGAATTTTGAGTTAGGAGAAGATGAAAGAAGGGGAGAGAAAGTGGAGAAATCTTCCACCATTTTTGTGTCTTCCACCACCATTTCACAATCATGTTATGTAGTATTCCACCATGTTCAAGCCTACAATACCCATTTCCACCATTATTGATGTAGAGATATGAATTTTGGCGAAGTGTTGGGGGGACTTTTGGAGAAGATGATGGAACTTCCATTGAGTTTGAAGTGGGTTTTGAAGGGGTCTTGCTTGGAAGTTTGCTTGTAGAACAAATGGAGCATTTTTGGAGGATGCATTTGGGAACCCCTTGAGGCCACCTTTGGAGGTGCGATTGCTCCTCCTACACTAACATTTCTACTATCATTGGATCCG
The DNA here is from genome assembly GCA_949130495.1 of Sambucus nigra. Taxonomy (NCBI): domain Eukaryota; kingdom Viridiplantae; phylum Streptophyta; class Magnoliopsida; order Dipsacales; family Adoxaceae; genus Sambucus; species Sambucus nigra. The sequence continues at coordinate 297,411,177 of OX422207.1, read as the reverse complement.
TTAGAGGTGGGAAAACCTTACTCTTAGTCTAAGACTCAATTTTGCAAATATGCAGTCTTGTTGTTTGATTACATGAGTAGGGTGCATTTGATTAAATGATGAAATTGATGTATAGAAAATAATATATATTTTTATGAAATAAATTTTTTTGGTAAAATGTTATTTTGTTAAAAAATAAAGAATGAACAAATATTTTAAGGTTTTGAAATATTAAAAGTTAGCATTTTATGAAAATGGTGTATTTTTTAGATAGATTTATGTTAAACATTTTATGAAATAAAATGTTCGAAAATAATGATTTATTTTGGTAAACATTGGAGAAATAATGTGAAAAACGCACCACTTAAGTCGTTTAATTCAAGATTAAACAGTTTAAATGGCTTAGAATAGTTTTTATAGAAACTCTTTAATCAAAGAAAATAGCTAACACACGATGTTTATAAAAGATTATATGAATGAGTTATTTAAGGTATGGGTGTACCAGTTTTGAAAGAAAAAACTTATATAGGTTCTAAATCAGCACAACCTCAAGAAGTTGATGGGAGGAAGAGTAAGCATGCAAGAACACAAGATTTTAACGTGATAAAACCCTACCCAATTGGGGAAACATCCACGGAGGTCTCTACACCTCAAAAGAAAAATCCACTAAAATAGAGTTAACAGATTACAAACTATATGACAAACCAAACACACAAACAAACCTAAACTAAGTTAAGAATTTTTACCAACTCCTTTGGATCATTCTGACTCCTCTAAAGGTTCTGATGTTGAGGTTGTTCTCCCATCTTTGTAACCGCTACTCCTTTTAACTTTACGTCGACTCTAAAGTCAAGAATCTCTCTACCAAAACTTCTTTAGTGTTGTAGTTAGACTTGGAAAAATGAGGCACGACACGATAACACGACACGAACCGACACGAAGTTATAAGTTAATGGGTGAACCCTTAATGGGTTTGGGTCATATCAGTGCCAATCCAATAAGGGACAATAGTTAACGGGTCGGGTTAATGTTGGCCCCCTTCACCCGTTAATACCTGATAATACCCTTCATGACCCATTAATTTAAGTAAATAAGATATACTCTTGAAACTTTTAAATAATTTATGTAGCATAATGTTAATTTAATCATAATGAATTTTACTAAATGAGAGATTTAATACTGTCAATGAATTAATGGGTCTACTTGGGTAAAAAAATGAGATAATATGTCAACTTATATTCAATTCAAAATAATTCATTATCTTAATGGGTATTAAAGAGTGAACACGACACGTTAACATTATGGGTCAGGTTTGGGTATGATTTTTTCACACGATAAAAAAGTCACCTGTTTAAACATGAACCTAATACGACCCAAATACGATATAAAATGGCACGAACACGACTTGACACAACCTATTGACAGGTATAGTTGTAGTGTGACGTGTAAGTGGTGAAGTGCCTAATCACATGCATGCAACCCACACACACATATACAGACAATATGCCTTATCAAATTATAAATACTGTTCTAAGATACAGTAAGGATTTATGAATCACAGTTTGGTTGAAAATATAAGACTACTAGGATTTATTTTTATCCATAGTTCAAGAGGAATATTGCTATTAAAAAGTGCCAAGATCCTAAACACTTCCTTTTTATTTGATATACAGAGTTATTTCACAAATCCCCAATCAAGATCTTTATTAGATCTAAGTCTGGTTTCTCTCATAAATGGTAAACATAAATGGATTTGTTGGTTCTGGTTTTGAAAACAACGTATAAGAGTAAAAACAACCAAAAAATGAAGATTTCTTGAAAAAAGAAATCAAACTAAGTAAGTTTTACGTGATATGTATAACACAGTTTCAGATCTCAACTTTTTATGAAAAGAAAAATGAAATCCAAACTTCGTGACTTGGTTGGACAAGAGATTAAAGACTAGAGATGATGGATCTTCACAAATACAAACTCACTAAAACTGACAAAGGGTTTTTTGAAGAAAAATGGTCGGAGTTTGATTTAGTTTTCTCTCTCTCTCTCTCTCTTCTCTTTTTTCTCTCAATTTTTAAATGAGTCAAACTCCCTAAACGTTCCCCACTTCGTCTCTATTTATACTACTCACAGAAGGATCTGGAAGGGTTGAACGAAATCTACGATTGAGATTGCTTCGATTTAAACACAAAGTAAATCTTATGGTTGAGGATGGACAATTGTTAATCGTGCTCTGATTGGTTATCTCAACTAACACAAGGATTGTTATAAAGACATGAAAGCCATTGATAACTAAGGATCTAAAAGACATGATAATTGTAACACCCCGCCCGCTCGGGGAGAGCGAACGGAGCGCTAATGCGATAAAATAAATCCAAATCCAAAAGCGACAAGGTATAGAGCATCTAAATAAACCCAAAATCATATAAATCCACTAATCTCAATTCTTCAAATTAAATACAACAACATCTCCCGAATTAAATACAACATCTAACTCGAAATAAAATAAATCCCAATGCTCTATACATCAAAATAAATAAATACACATCCTCAAACCATGATGAGAAACCAATGATCACATCCTCAAGATCAACTCAAAAGATCTACAAAAGCTCCTCCAAGGACCTCCAACAAAATAGCCCCAAGAACACCTCTAATCTAAGGTTGAAACTCACAAATCTCAAAGGCCAATGTGTACATAAAAAGAAGAGGAATATAAAATATATTTGCTGCCAAAATTGCTGCCAAAAGTATGTTAAAAAGGTTGCCCACGGCTTCCTTTTATAATGCAAAGAAATGAAGAGTTGGAATCCAAAAGACACCTTTAAATAAGGCAAAGAAATGAAGAGTTGGAAGTCAAAACAACTCCAAGAGTTAAAAATATTTAAAAATCATTTTAAAATCCGTTTTAACTCCATTTTCGAAACCGTTTGAAATTCTCGCCTTTAAAAATAATAACCAACATATTTGAGTAATAAAAATAATTTTATCAATAACTTTATTTTCCTCCATTTTCCAAAAATTAATTAAAATAGCCAAAAATTACGCGGGTTATTACACTTCCCCGCTAACAATGGAATTTCGCCCACGAAATTCTCCGAATGCCTAAGTCTAAAAAATCAGGCTAACAATCTCCAAAAATAATTTCGTATCCAAAAATAATTCCTCACATCTAATCTGGATGCCTAACACGAATATCACCTAAAATTTTCTATCTCCAAAAATTGCTAACCACGCAATGAACCCAAAACCCAAGCCCCGAGGGTTACCATATACCTAAGCTCTGATACCATTTGTAACACCCCGCCCGCCCGGGGAGAGCGAATGGAGCGCTAATGCGATAAAATAAATCCAAATCCACAAGTGACAAGGTATAGAGCATCTAAATAAACCCATAATCATATAAATCCACTAATCTCAATTCTTCAAATTAAATACAACAACATCTCCCGAATTAAATACAACATCTAACTCGAAATAAAATAAATCCCAATGCTCTATACATCAAAATAAATAAATACACATCCTCAAACCATGATGAGAAATCAATGATCACATCCTCAAGATCAACTCAAAAGATCTACAAAAGCTCCTCCAAGAACCTCCAACAAAATAGCCCCAAGAACACCTCTAATCTAAGGTTGGAACTCACAAATCTCAAAGGCCAATGTGTACATAAAAAGAAGAGGAATATAAAATATATTTGTTGCCAAAATTGCTGCCAAAAGTATGTTAAAAAGGTTGCCCACGACTTCCTTTTATAATGCAAAGAAATGAAGAGTTGGAATACAAAAGACACCTTTAAATAAGGCAAAGAAATGAAGAGTTGGAAGTCAAAACAACTCCAAGAGTTAAAAACATTTAAAAATCATTTTAAAATCCGTTTTAACTCCATTTTCGAAACCGTTTGAAATTCTCGCCTTTAAAAATAATAACCAACATATTTGAGTAATAAAAATAATTTTATCAAAAACTTTATTTTCCTCCATTTTCCAAAAATTAATTAAAATAGCCAAAAATTACGTAGGTTATTGCAATAAAGTCCTAAAGTTATGAGAGGTAACGAACACAAATCCATTCTCTCACTGACCAACACGTGTAAGGAAGTGATCAACCCTCAAACGCGTGTTTATAAGATTTAAAAAATCTCATTTTCCACCACTGAAGTCTCTGCCGCTTTAGGATCCTACCCAAGTAAGTTTTTAGGAAGAATAGGAAATTATAAATCAATCCACAATATTTTTAAAACCAGCTTTTAAATGTTTAGAAATGTTTTATAAATTCGTAAAAATTATTTAAGATATCCCAAAAATGATTAAAAAATTATTTTTATGGGAATTAACACACACACCTAAATTGATATGAATGCAACATATAAATGTAATCCTTGGTGTAGTGTTGGTATTCTACCTTTGAGACTTTTAGAGGAATTCATATGTAGATTCTGAGGCTCTTTGGTAGACTAGGATATGACTCAAATTTTGTCACTATTTCCCAACTAGATAAGCGCCTATATAATATAGACTCAAGTGAGTCAAAGATATTGGGTGCTTCAATCTTCGCCTTTGGAAATATGAGACAAAATCTCCTTTGAGTCATTAAGGACTCGTAGCGATACAAAATATAAGAAAATCCGATTCCTATACAAAACTCTATCTACCCCATATCCTAGAAAAAAATTACATTACTCAACTAAATACAAACCAATACCCTAACAACATTCTGATTACACGAGGTACTGATATCCTGAAAATAAGATAACTAAGATCAAGCACTTTACTTGAAGTAATCAAAATACTATCCAATTGGATTCAAAGCTTCTCCCCAGTTTTGTCTCAAATAGACAAAAGGTCTACACAAAGATAAGAGAAAGAAATATCAAAGCGTAAACATCAATGATACATTATAATTCTGACATAACCACCCCAATTGATTTAAGTAAGGATTAAAACCGTATATTGTCCAAGGGTTTGGTCAATAAATCAACTAATTACAACTCAGTTGGCAGGTAATTAATTTCCAATTCCTTTGATTCGACCAACTCGCGTATAAAATGATGTCGTATTTCAATATTTTTAGTAGGAGAATGCTGAACAGGATTTTTGGAAATATTAATCCCACTTTGATTGTCGCAATAGAGATGTAACTATTCTTCAATAATACCATAATCTCTTAACATTGTTTTAGCCAAAGTAATTGAGCACAACAGCTACCTATGGCTATATATTCAGAATTGGTTGTGGATAAGGAAGTGCAATTTTGTTTCTTACTATGCCACCCTAAAAAATTATTACCTATGTTATACATGCTCCTGATGTACTTTTACTATCATCGGAACACCCAGTTCAATCAGTATCGGTGTAGCCAATTATCGTGCTAGATGTCTCATTTGTATACCAAAGTCCTAAGTTGAGAGTTCCTTTAACATATTTTATAATTCTTTTAACGCAAAGTAAATGACTGTCTTTAGGGTTATTTGATAGCAGGCACAAAAAAAATAGCATACAAAATGTTAGGACGGGAGGGAGTAAGGTATAGAAGACTTCGTATCATACTACGGTATAAGGTTGAGTTGGTGGATTTTCCATTTTCATCTTTTGATAGTTCAACCGAAGTACTCATGGGAGTCCTAGCATCTTTGGCAGTTTCAAGACCAAACTTTTTTACAATCTCTAAAGTGTATTTGGATTGCGATACAAATAAACCATCTGAATTTTGCTTGACTTGAAGACCTAAGAAGAATTGTAGCTCCCCCATAAGTGACATATGGAATTCTTTATGCATAATGTCAGAAAATGTTTTAACGTCCGTTGGGGAGGTAGATCCAAAAATGATATCGTCTACGTATACTTAGGCTGTAGTAATATTTCTGTCAAAGTGTTTGGCAAAAAGGGTTTGGTCATCCCCTCCTCACTTAAAATCATTTTTTAGAAGGAAGGTAGATAGACGTTCATACTAGGCTCTAGGATCTTGTTTTAACCCATAAAGAGCTTTCTTAAGACTGTAGACGTGATTTGGATGATGAGGGTTAGTGAACCCTTTAGGTTATTTTACGTAGGTCGCTTCAGTTAAGATACCATTAAGGAAAGCAGATTTAACATCGATTTGATAAAGTGTGAAATGCAAATAACATGCTATTGCAAAGAGTAAGGGAATAGACTCAAGGCGATTCACCAGTGCAAAAGTCTCCTCGAAATCTATTCCTTCAATCTGAGAGTAGCCCTGGGCAACTAATCTATCTTTATTTTGAATAATCCTCCCAGATTCGTCTGTTTTATTTTTGAAGAGCCAACGAGTGCCAATAACCCTTTTATTTTCTTGCTGAGGTACAAGATACCATACATAATGAATGACAAATTGAAGATGTTCCTCCTGCATATCACTTATCCAAAATGGGTCATTCAGTGCTTCATTAACATTCTTTGGTTCTGTAAGAGAAACAAAGTATGCATCATGAGCAAGAGTACATAGTTGGGATCTTGTACAAACTGGCTTAGTAGGGTTACCAATTAAACAATCTAAAGGATGATCTTTGGAACCCAGTTAGGCACTTTAGGGGTCCCAGTTGGTTAAGAATCATCTATCTCTGGAGAATCATAAGTTAAAGTGTTTTCATATTCAACCACTATAGTTGGTCCTTTGATCGTACTCGCTACATTAATGGATTCCATTAAGGTTTTGGTACAAAGATTATAGACACGGTAGGCTCTACTATTTGGAGAATATCCTACGAAAATAGATTTATCTCCTCTGGTTTCGAATTTAGACAAAGGCTCCGTATCCTTGCATACATAACATGTACTACCAAAGGTTCTAAGGTATTTTAAGTTAGGTTTCTTCCCATACCAAAGTTCATACGATGTCTTTTTAGTGTTTTTCCTTAGGTATGATCGATTGATTAGATGACAAGCTTTACGAATGGATTCTACCCAAAAATATTTAGGTAAGTTCTTCACATGAATCATAACGCGGGCTATTTCTTGAAGAGTGTGATTTTTATGCTGAGCAATTCCATTTTGTTGAGGTGTCTTAGGGGCACGGAATTCATGTTTGTAACCATTATAATCATAGTATTTGATTAGGTATCGCTACGAATTCTATCTACTTGGGAGTCCTTTTCATTTTCAATACGAACTAGAATTTTCAAAAAACTATGAAATGTTTATAATTTGTGTTTTATAAAGGCAACCCAAGTAAATCGAGTTAAATCATCAACCATAAGTAGAATATAACTATTTCCATAAAGTCTAACAGTACGAGAAATACCCATTAGGTCCATATGGATGAGTTCTAGAGGTTTAGTGGATAAAACTTCTTTAACTTTCTTGTGGGGAGCCTTAACAATCTTTCCTTCTTGACAAGGACCACATATGATGTTTTCAATTGGTTTGATTTTAGGAAGACCTCTAACTATCTCTTGAGGACAAAATTTATCAAGGTTTTCATAATTAATGTGACCGAACCTATTATGCCATATCTCATTATCATCCATTCTGGCAATGTTACAAACCTCTGTACTTGGATTGACTGTGTAACAGTTATCTGGAGTATGGATTCCTGTAATAATGCAATCACCATTTTCATTTAAAATTTTACAATTGTTCTTTGAAAAGGTGACAGTATGGTTAGAGTCACAAAATTGTGATATACTTAGTAAATTTTCTTTCAGACCCTTTACCAAAAGAACATCCTCAAGAATAGGTAATCCTTCTTTATGGAGTGTTCCTTTACTAATGATCTGGGCTTATATACCATCTCCAAACAAGACTTTACCTCCAAAGAATTTAGTTTTATTTGAAAGTTTGGTATCATCCCCGATCATATGTTTAGAACATCCAGAGTCTAAATACCATCCAGACGCTGTGTGTTCAGCTTTGAAAGCACTGATCACAATGTGGCATTTCATCTGGGGTAATAACTTATCTCTTCTAACCCAAATTGCTCTAGTTTTTAATTTGTGCTTATTAGCTCTTATTTGATAAAACTTACGAGCTTCAGCCTTTTCTCTAAAAGATTTTTACTTAGGTTTTGAGGATGATAAAAATCAGCCTTTTCTCTAAAAGATTTTTACACAGGTTTTTGAGGATGATAAAAGGTTTGAGCATTTGGTTTAGAAAATCATCTAGGATTCCTTCTTGTTGATGATATATTAGTATTTCATCTTCTCTTCTTATTATGATAGTTGGAATTCTTGTCCGGTTGTTTGGGTAGGACATAATTGTTTCGACTTTTCCTAGAATAGTTGAAGTTATGGTAAATAAGTTAGTGGTAGATTGGTTTATATAGACATTTAGAAAAACATCCATCAATAGAATGTCCAATGACATCCCAATATGAGCAATAAAGATGTCTCATAGAGGTTTTAGCTTTAGAAAAGTTGCTAGACAAAGGTTTGTCTAAAAATTAAACTCTAGCCTTATTCCTAGAAGGTACAAGTTGGAAAGATGAATCACTTTTCCTAATAGGAAGGAAGACGTATTTAGCCTTATGTTCAACATTAAGATTAGAGGTATTGGCCTCACCAATGTCTATCTTTTGTTGTTTCAAATCGAAGTTATTTTTCAAGGCATGAAAATCTGGACAGGTTTCAAAAGGCCTTTTCCCACTAGACACGAACTTGATAGTTCCAATATTTTTCATTTGTTTGTTTGTAATGGGGAAAAATCCTATTCCAATTCTATCATCAGAATTGGTTTTACTTTCAGCAACAAAACCTTCAAAACAGTTTGAGTTATTTTTAAATTTTGCAAATTTTTTGAAGATTGATGATGTCTTTTCTTTAGTTTGTTCCAATTTTAACTCTTTTCTAGAATTTTATTAGAGTCAAACAGTTCCTCGATTTTTTGAGCAAAAACCTTAGTCTCATTCTCATGATCTAGACATTGAGAGGTGTACTCTTAAGCATATTATTTGATCATTTATCTTAGACTTCTATTTTCTGGGTAAGGTTCTTGACAACTCTTTCAAGTTTAGTACTCTTCTTGAGGGTTTTCGTGTATAGTATGTGAATATCTGAGAGGTCCTCATTGTCGGAGTCACTAAGTGTACAGTGTATAGTGTCCCCTAGCGATTCATTTTAGGACTCACACATACATTTTCATCCTCAATAGAACGTTCCCTTTGACTCACACACATGCCATTATAATTACTAGAAGTATTCTCCAGTAACAAAGTAGATAAACCATTAGGAACAATATCATTCCACATAGCATGGTTAGAGATACTACTAACAGGTTCAGTCCTAGTTATAGGCTCATCAGCATAAATGATTTTGGCAAAAAATAACATACAGGGGTCAAAAGAATTAGATGACTCGGGCTCATTAGTTTTTCATTCACTCGAGTTATCCCAGGTCTTGTACCAATTAGCCCTATTGTTTTTGTTTTTATTCATATTAACTGTACAGTCATTTGCCATATGTCCTAACTTCCCATATCTGTAGCATTCAGTGTTCTTAAGGTCTCTACTGGGTTTATTATGATACTCAGTCTGGTATTTGTCAAGTCTTTGATCATGAGGCCTATTATTAGAGTGATTTGAATAGGTAGGTTTGCCTTGTCTATTTGAAATTTTATTTCTAAATTTCATAATTTTCTTGAATTATTTAGACATTATGGCAAGCTGATTATCCAAACTCTCTAAATTACAGTCCTCATTAGAATCTAATTCAATTTTAGGAAAATGACATTCAGGTTTAGTCAACTTAGAGGTAATGTTTCTTGCAAAAATGAAATAATGTTTAGTCAACTTAGAGGTGAAATAATGTTTCTTGTAAAAATGAGAATTTTATGAAAAATAAACATTTATTGGGTTTGAATAAATTAAATGTCTTTTATGCCTTGAAAATATATTTTTGGAAGTATGATGAATTTCTAGAATGAAAAATGTGTTTAACTCATTTAATAGGATTTTAAGGTTTAAAGCCCATCTCCTCATGCATATAAACTTATAGTACTAATTGTATAAACAAGTTTAAAAAATATTTTATTGGGTATTAAGTATGAAATAAGAAAAAGTAAAAATTCTTGTCTTTAAGGTATGTGAAAAAGGGGTTAAATGTTTGATAGGTACAAAGTTCTAAGACTACATGTAAAATAAAGGAAATAGTATTTTATTATAAAATTAGTCTTTAGGGTAATGGATTTCTTGAATGAAGAAAGTAAAGAAATGTGTCGTTTGGAAAATTGTTAATAAAGGTATTGGATCAGTGTTAATGGGTAAACATGGGAAAGTTAGGGTATATAACTTAATAATGTTATAAAATATTAACACTTGTGAGATTGAAAGAGAATTGATGATGTAAAGGTGTTTCCAATTAAGAAGAATATTACTCCAAGGTTAAAAGGTCTTTAAGGTGTTAAAACACTTAAGAAGTTAGGGTAGATAATTTAATAGTGTTTTGAGAGAAATTAACACTTGTAAAAATAGAGTAAAAGGTGATTTTGGAAACAAATGTGTAAAATGATAATTTTACTTGAAGTGGAACATTTTTATGAAATAAAAATGTTGGAACGGATGTTACACAAAGTGGTCCTAAATAAGTATGATTTGTGGAATAAAATCCAGATTAAAGTGTAAAGGACATGAAATGATAATTTCAAAGTGTAACATAAGTTGGAGTGAAATCCCAGGTTTTGGCTTTGTCCGGGTAAAAGAAAAGAAGGAATTTTTTGGACATTTAAAAAATGTTAAAACACATAAAAAGGAACTCAGATGACACCAGGATAATTAAGGAGGGCCCGAAGCCCTGGGGTGAAAGGACTAAAATAACTGACCAGAGCATATGGTGCGCATAGCCAGCGGTGTGGAGCCCATTGAAGAATGCAGTATTTGAAAGATTCCGAGAAAAAAATAAAGGAATAAGGAGCATGTCAAGAAACGGGTTGTGTGTTAATACAACCTAACTTGAATGAATTAATAAATTTTTCGGTAAAGGTTAAAATGGTTGTATAATGGATTAATGTCCACACGGTAAAGAAAACGGTAAAGTAAGTGGGTAAATGGGTGATTAAGCGAACTAAGCGATTAAACCCATAATTAACAAAAGAATGTGTTGTAAAAGGTTCTCAACGATTAAATGAGTATTTTCTAACACGGTATTCACATGTGTTGAAAGGGGTGGTTTCAACGAAAATACTAATATGCGTTGGATAAAATAAAAGGGTGATTTCGATAAAGAAATGGTTCCGGTTAAATCAAATGTAGTGGTTTCAAGTATTGAACCCTGGGTGTTAAGTAAAGCGAGAAATGCAAATATGAGAAAAAGGAAGTCTTTTATAAGATTGACATAAATTAATCTGGCTAAATAAGGTTTCAGAAGTAAAACTATTCCATGCATTAAGTATATGTATATGTATGTGTATGTATATATATGTATACAATTTAGTTGCATGTGCACGTAGGCATAACGTATTAGAGTCTCCTTTTCGCTGTTCGATTCTATACTGCATTTGTATATTTCTCATTGAGCATCGGCTCACACCTTCGCTTTGTTACGATAGGTTGGGATTGGTTTCGTATTTTGAGATCGTTATACAAGTAAGTACTTTCTTTATTTTACGTTAGTATCTCTATATGCTTGGACTTTGGGGTGCTCTCCATGAGTCCCTCACGTGCTTTATTTTAAAACTGAAATCACATGCTAAACAAGTGAAATGCTAGTTAAAATAAAACTGGACTAGTAACATTACGAAGGTTGTTTCATTGCACTTCACACCTAATGCTCGGGTCAGACCAAGTTGACTATGGGTAACCCATAAATTCGGGTTGTGGTGTTAAAAATGGTATCAAAACTTTAGGTTCAAGGTTCCTTTCGGGAGTGACGTGGTGAGGTCGGTATTGGATATTTTGACGTAGGTGATGGTTTTGACCCGTCTTGCTAGTTTAATGACGGTTTATTTTGTGTCCTCAATGGTAAAGTTAAAGAGGTTAGCACGACAAGGGGATTAGTGCCAAGTGACACGCGATCAGGTTGGTAGTTATTAATCACTTTTTCAATTGTGATAAGAATTGTAGTAATTTATGGGTGTCCATTCAAGCCAATAGTTGTGGCACCGTGGTTGTTGGTGTGAGGTGATTATGTTTAATTGTAATGACATAGAATCATTTGAGATGTCAATAGAGTGGAATGACGCCCATTGGGCAAGTGGAATGAGTTGCATATAGTCCACGGTAGAGGTTTATGGTTAGGGTGTCATGACTGGACACTGATGATTAGTAATTAAAAGGCATATAGACCTTAGGGGCTGCGCTGACAGGTAGTTAACGCCGATGATGTAATTAGACATATTCGACCCTTGGGGCGATATCGATGGTAGTTCAGAGAACATATGAAGTTGTGTAGGCTAATAGTGACAATGCTGTAATCTTTTATGTGAGATGTATCATGTGACAACTTTGATAGTGAGAGTAGCATTGGTAGTGGCAACAGTGAGTACTATTCTTTACAACTTAGGTGTAAAGGTTGTATATTTCATATATGGAGATTAGATGACTGAGTAGCATTCACAAGTATCGATCATGTGGTAAGAACGTATTGGGTCCCTTGATCGAGGACTTGAGTTTAATATATTTTTGTTATATTATGGTATAGAGGAATAGGATCCCGCATGGCATCTGTAGTATAGGCCGTGATATTTATAGCCAATACCCAATGTCTCGTATTGTAAGGACATAATTTCCATTGTCCATACTTTACATAGGATATGTCGTGTACCGTTACAACCGTCGAAGAAGTTCAAGTTCATAAGCTCATGAAGACGGATCCGAATTTCAAGAATCTTCAACATTAGCATAACATGAGGTATAACTTTGTTAGAATGTGTTTAAGTTTTGTAAATGATTTACAATTATATTGGAATATTTTTGGAAACTATTTTTAAACATAATGAGGCATTTTTTCTAAGTCGAAATAATTTTTCAAGACCTGAAGGTGAGATTTTTAAAATAAATTTTTCTCTTTCCTGTCGTTCAAATGACAAGGGATTATCGTTCAAACGACACGCCAAAGTTATTCTAATGACATGCAATGTCGCTTCTAATGACATGCAATGTCGTTTAAAGGGTCGTTTCTTGTTTTCTTCAAACGACCACGTACTGTTTTGTTTTTTAAAAGGTCATTTTGAAGGTCGTTAGTAACGACATGAGATGTCGTTCAAATGACATGAAGATGTTGCTTGAAATCGTTTGAATGACCTGGCCGCATCAATGTTTTTGTTCAACTATAAATACTTGTTGTGGAGACCTTTTTCATTAAGAATTTTGACATACAAAAATTTCTTTTCAGCAGAACTTTAAGTCTTCACTTTTAGGGATTATTATGTGTTTGATTCACACCAAAACATCCCAATTATTTTGAGAATCTTTTGTGGAACCCAAATCACTTCTATTGAAGTTTGTTCTTGTGGAGTGGCATCTCTACTGTTGACTTGGTAGCTCTTAAGGGAGGTCACTTGGGAATAATCAAGGGTGTTTCTTTCTAAAAGAAGAGCTGTGGTTCTTGTGGGGTCTTGTGAGAGTCCATTGCTGGTTTTTAGGCTGCGATCTATGTGGATTTGCTACGGTAGATTCATTGCAGATTTTATTGTATTATTGTATGTTGCGATTTATATCTTATAGTGAAATAAAAGGTTTTTACTCGAAAGTTTTTTTCCCCGAAATCGTGTTTTTCCATGCATGCTTGATTTACTTAATGCTTTGAATCACCTAGATACATGTTTTAGGGTTAAGAAGATAAAATTGGGTTAACTAAAATTGTTTGTCATATTTAGTGCATAATTAAATTGAGAATATTTGAGAAAAGTTATCTTTACCTAAAGCACACACAAAAGGGCCTTCTCAAATTGGTATTAGAGCTAGAAACACTATTTTATTATGTGAAGTGATCTCGTGTCTTTAGGTATGCCTTTCGGAGGGTTTGATGATTTTAGAACACACGTGTTTAAAAAGTTTAATTGGAAATCTCATATGAAGTCTGCACTTAAGACCTTAGTTAAAAAGGATGACTCTGAGTGATGTATTTGTTATGAGGGGTTTAGCCATAGGATATATGAGTGCCCGACTAATCTAAGGAAGGATGTGGATGAACCAATAAAACATGCTTCTTACCTTAGTGATAGTGACCCTGAAGAAGAAATTTTTATGCTAGTAAGCGTGTCCTTACCAGCTCTTTGGCTAATCATGTGAGTGATGATGATAAATCTTCTCATTAAGATAATTCTTCGCATGGTTCTTTCTCAACCACAGATGGTTATGCCCAAGAAAGTGAGGGTGATGTGAGTGAGGATGGGAGAGACTTCCAAGCTGCCTTCAATTAATTGTATGAGGAAACTTTGAAGGTAAAGACGGAAAACATAAAGTTATAAGCCATGTTGAAAGAACGTGCCATAAAATATAATAATAACGATGCATTAATTGAGGATCTTAGGTCACATGAGAATACTATTTGGGAGAAAATAGAATAAGTCGAGGGCGAGAGAGATAGTCTTCGAGGTTTAATGGAGGCTATGAAAATGGAGCTTCTTGAGTTTGAGGAGTTTAGGCATTTGTTCGAGTCTAGGATTGATGAAATTGAGGAGAGATTAAGAGATTCGAGTAAGGTGAAGTTTGACTTGGAGTCTAGGTCCGAAAATCTAGAAAAGATGTTAGGCACTATCCAAATCAAGGATGATAGGTGTGGTATTGGCTTCGATGATCATATTGCACACATTCCCAAAGCCAAAACCATACATATGAGAGAGCCACATAGGAACATAAGAAGATAGACACCTAGGAACTTTAGGAGAGAGCCACCTAGGAATATTAGGAGAGGACCACCTTTAGGTAATGCTCACCACCACATCTACACTTTCACACATTGCGATCGAAAAGGTTACTATACGGTTTTTGTTACAAACTTCAAAATAATCATAGGAAGTTTAACAATAGAGTCAATACAGTTCCCCAAACCCCCTTGCGTCGTTACACACCAGTTTGGGTTAGGAAATTGGACTTGGAAGCTTTAGGACTGATGGTTCATGACTCTCGACTGCTTGCAAGTGAGTCTCCTCATGTTAGATCTTTCGATTGATCTTGTTGGAATTTTGTCTTACACTGGTCATATTTCATGATATATATTTTTGCTAGTGTTATATGTATATCTTGTTTATTTATTATCCATTTTTTTGATATTTTTTTCGAAAAAGCCAAAACAATTTTCTATTTTTTAAAAAATTTGGAAAAATACAAAAAGATTTTCTATTTTTTTTTAGAAAAATTAAAAAATCCAAAAAGATTTTATTTGGATAATTTTTTTTTGAGAAATCCCAAAAGATTTTTGTGTTTCGTTTTGAACCATTTATGAGTGGATATTTAGGATGACGAAGTCATAATTTCATTCCATATCCATGTGACTATTTGATAGTGTTTTGATATGCTTCATCATTTCATCCATGTGATTTATGATATTTGGAGTCATTGAGATGAAATTTGATATGACTTCCTACATATTTGACTCGCGATTTTCTTTAATGCACACTTGCACGGATTTGTTTGATTATTGTACTTGTCTATCACATATTGGTCAAAGTGTTTTCATCATAATCCTGGCTTTAAAATGAACCAAATGAGATAAAACTTGGTAATGAAAGTGCATGTACGAACCGTTGTCCGTGAGGAATTTGTTTAAAAATAAATATATGTTGAGTATACACGGGGAAGGGTCACGAAAGGAACACATGTCCTTTGCGATTAAGCTACCGTTTAAATCGAACTTAAAAAAACTGTGGCATTGTAAAAATTAGCCAAGGTCCAAAGCGGTTGAAAAGAGCCCAAAAATAATTAAGGCAATAAAAAGAGATATATGCCAAAAAGGGGATATTAGGGTTTAGATCACCTCAATAAAAACATAATATTTATTATTTATGAGGGTGTTTGGATGAAATTAAAAGAATGGGGTTTTACGTCCTGACAAAGTCTTGAAAAAGAATTTCATAGATAGTTTTAGACGTTATTAATGTGGAAATCATATTTGACTTTCATGGTCGATTAGATTGAGTCAATGTAATTAAAATTCATATTTTAACACCTAAGGAAGATTTTGAGTTCATTCGTTAGGAGTATCCATATTCATCATACACATATGATATGTTTGATTGCATTCATCTTCCTATAAATTTGTTCACACCCATTCATTCCATTTTCACGATTGGTTATCTTAGTGTAAAGTCATGGTTTGTGTTATTTTCGTAATTTTTTTTGCTTGAAATAATTTGAAAAAAATAGTTTGTGGATGCTTTTGAGTTTATTTTTGCATGAGCATAGTTGATTTATTTGTGGTGATTTTCTTTGTTGTTGTGACACTCTGAATTTATTTTATTTATTCTTTTCCTTGTCTATTTCGAACATATAAAAAGGGAGAGAACGAATTATGATTTTACGGAGGAGTTTGCATTATGGTGGAGATTTGAGATTTATTTGAGTTGCATTTATGTTTATCTCATTTCAAACTCGATACATCACGAAGGTATTTGTTTCTTTTCTTTTGTGTATAGGTACAAATGTTGAGGATCATTACTTAGCAAACCCTAATGACGACAAAGAAACTTTGGAGATTTAAAGATGTCAAAGTTGAAGATTTTTGAAGAGTTTCAAGACTTGAGGGAATTAGATTTGAATAGGTTTTTTTATTTTGATAATTTGGATGTTTTTATTTTGTATCAGCATAGACATAGGGGGAGACTTGTAAGGACATAATTTCCATTGTCCGTACTTTACATAGGATATGTCATATACCACTACAACCACCGACGAAGTTCAAGTTCATGAAGACGGATTCGAATTTTAAGCATCTTCAACATTTGCACAACATAAGGTACAACTTTGTTAGAATGCGTTTAAGTTTCGTAAGTGGTTTATAGTTATATTGGGATATTTTTCGAAACTATTTTTAAACATAATGAGGAGTTTTTTGTAAGTCAAAATAATTTTTCAAGACCTGAAGGCGAGCTTTTTAAAATAATTTTTTTTTCACTCCCATCGTTCAAACGACATGGCATTGTCGTTAAAATGACATGCTAAAGTCATTCTAATGACATGCAATGTCTCTTATAATGACATGCATGGTCGTTAGAAGGGTCGTTTATTATTTGCTTCAAATGACCATGTACTGTTTTGTTTTGTAAAAGGTCATTTTTAAGGTCGTTATTAATGACATGGGATGTCGTTCAAACAATATGAATACGTCGTTTGAAGTCGTTCGAATGACCTGCATTGTCTAAACTTTTTTGTTCATCTATAAATACCTATTGTGGTGACCTTTTTCATTAAGACTTTGACACACGAAAACTGCTTTTCTGTAGAGCTTTAAGTCTTCACTTTTAGGGCTTATTATGTGTTTGATTGACACCAAAACATCCTAATTCTTTTGTGAATATTTTGTGGAACCCAAATCACTTCTATTAAAGTTTGTTGTTATGGAGTTCCATCTCTATTGCTAACTTGGTTGCTCTTGATGGAGGTGCTTACTAATGACTGCGGTCACTTGGGAATGCTCGAGGGTGTTTCTTGTAAATGGAAGAGCTGTGGTTCTTGTGTGGTGATACGTGAGTCCATTGTTGTTTTTTAGGCCGCAGTCTATGTGGATTTGCTATCATAGATTCATTGCAAATCTCATTGTATTATTGTAAGTTGCGATGTACATCTTATAGTGAAATAAAAGGTTTTTACCCGAAAGTTTTTTTTTTCCTAAAGTCGTGTTTTTCCATGCATGCTTGATTTACTTAATGCTTTGAATCACCCAGATGCATGTTTTAGGGTTAAGAAGATAATATTAGCTTAACTAAATTAGTTCTCATATTTAGTGCGTAATTAAATTGAGAAAAGTTGTCTTTACCTAAAGCACACACAAAAGAGCCTTCTCACATATCCTACCAAGATCTATATAGTCATAGTAATAGGTTTATTAGCACATGATATGATATTTACATAGTGATGCAATTTACTTACCATAGTTGAACGTTTATTGAGGATTGGGTGAGGTAGACCTTGGGGTTTATAAGTTGTAGGCGACATCCTGTATCTAGCTAAAAACCTTAGTAGTATTAGTTGTGGTTTATACGTTTCTTATGGTAATAACCATTTGGGAGAAAGATAATATTAGCATATAAGTTTTGAGACTCGTTTAGCCATCGAGGAAATGGCTAGGTGCAAGGTAATCCTAGTGTGAGAGTACTTAATCGGCATTTGAGGTGCCCATAAGACAAATTGTGTGTGGAATCATTGAGGATAAGGATCGAATGTTGTGATGCCTTGAGATGTTTGATGGTTAAGGTGAACAATAGATAGAAACTCGTAGACTAGTGTCTTTGCGAGAATCGGATAATTTCAATTTGGGTATTGGAAGGTTTGTGGAGCGCACCTATAATGATAAAGGTATGGACGATGAAATCTTGTTGGGTTTTGGAACATTTACATGAGATGTGTTTGGTTTTCTTAGGATACCAATAAAGTTCAATAAAGAGAGGTGTAGACACCACATTCTAGGACCTCCCTAAGTCTTTCCTTAGGTCCCTAATACCTACCTATTCACCACTAACCATAGGTCATACTCTGAGTACTAATCTAGTGCCCATCAGGGGCGCTCAGGCCCCGTTTGACTCTGGTCAACTTCATCGTCAAAGTGAAACCTAAATAAATCTTCAAAAGGATTTGAATCCTCTTTCCAATGGTCCACTCCGTGCATGAATTGGCATAACGTTTCGGATGAATGAACCATTTTACTATAAAAAATCAATCTAGAAGCCCAATTAGTACTTCGGGTCTCGATTTGAACCCAATAAACATCACCGTTAGAGCTAAAGCTCAATTAATTCTCAAAGGGAACTAAAAACCTTTCCAACGGTCCACTTCGTGTGTAAAATGACATAACCATTCGGGCGAACAATCTGTGTTCCCCTGAACTCTGATCCGAAGGCCATCGGGCGCTCCCAGGCTTCGTTTGACAAAAGTAAACTTGTCAACTCAAACGAGACTGAATGAATATTTGAAGGGGACTGAATACCCTTTCCAACGGTCCCTCTGTGAATGAATCAGCCTTGCGGTGGGGATGAAGGATCCATTTTACTTCGAAAGGTCACGTGGAACTTTCGGGTCCCGTTTGACAAAAGTCAACCCTCCTAACCAAGAGAAGCTCCGTGGAACATCGAAGTGCCTCTCATAGCCTTTCCAACAGCCTGTCGATGGACAATTCATAGTTACGATTTGGACGAATGATCCATTATCATCCGACGATCTCCTGTCCTAAGGATTGACGGGATCTTTCGATTCCTGTTTGACCCAAAGTGAGCGTGGTTTCCTTATTTTAAACCTTTCTCCGCCTTTCATTTCCATCACTTTCACACCCAATTTAGCAAAAAAGCCTTTACATTCTTCACCCACTTGCAAGGAAGATCAACATCAATTAAGACCAATCTCCAAGTCTCCAAAGAAGGTCCAAGCATTCTTCTTTCTCTTAAAATTTCTTTATTTTCACATTAGTTATATAAGTTCTTAATTTAGCTTTTACTTTAGATCATACGCATATTAATTTTCAATCCTTTATTAGTAATATTGCACATAATATATTTTCTATAAAAATCCAAAACAAGAAAAAGAGGGTTACACTTATAAATTCCAACGAGATTTTCACCACATTTTCTCAAAATAAAAAAAACCTTTTTCTTACATACATATAATAATATCTCCGTTTGAAATTATGGGATAAACCCCACCCTCATGTCACATGCTAAGTACATGGGCTTTCATGCCTTTATAGGCTACATAGGCGTCTCGGGGAAAAATTCGAGACTCGAGTCTTGTTTTATTCATGTATTATTCATATATGTCATACTTATGATTCATACTTGCGTCTCATCTAACACATATTATCATTTTATCATAAATATCAATATCTTGATAAGCGCACACATCATATTTTGAATTGTTATTTTGGGAACATTCTTATGGATGACCTCACTCCATCTTTTTCATGATGCGAGTTGAGTGATTCCGATCCCCACTTATATATACACGCAAACACAATTTAAGGAAAAATTAAGAAAAATAGTAATATAATCCCATGAGAGATTGAAAGGGAGGGATGGGTGCCTAAAACCTTCCTATTTCGTAACTTAGGCCTCAAACCTCTAATTTAGTTGGTTTCGTAAGCATTACTTTGTCTTGGATGCCGTTCTCATGAGGTGACAATATGTTCTTTTTCTCGCTTTGTGCGAAATTGGCTGGTGACTCTATCTCTTTATATTACCCCGCATAAAAAATGATCGAAGCGTTCCTAGAAAGGGCGCAAGACCTCTCACTCTATCTTTCAAACGCGCGTGCTAGCGCCAACCCACGAGATGGAGAAGGAGATAGAAAGTAAAAAATTGGCGAGGGATGGCCACAGTGGTGATTGTGCTGGGGACACTGACTTAATTAATAGGTCTAGACTTTGTTTGAATGGATGTTATCATTTTTTTCTTGTATGCGTAGCTCTTACCTGTATGTTCCCTTTTTATCCTCTATTACTTCTTGTATATAGCTACATCATGTTTGTATCATCTCTCAATCACTTTTCATTTCACACACTTGTAAATACTCTCCATGTACACCTCACACTACCTACACTTGTATATAGGTTCACTTATATCCACATATTGCACACACCACTCAGAATATCCATGCTTAGGTGTCACTAGAACACACCTCCACTTACCACATTTGTATATATCCATTCTCACTTATAATTATCACACAACACTTGTAGTTTACCTATGCTTAGGCTTACTGTTACATATATATATTCACACATCACTCACTCTCACGTATCCATGTTTAGTATAATCTTCATGCTCCATGATAGATTTACCTTTTACTTGTCATTCTTCCTTATTAGTATAGTTCTCATTATGCCAGATAAAATACCCTCTCCATAATATACTAATCAAGAATCATGCATTTTTTACACTACATCACTAAGAGCATTGATATTGACAAAAAATTATCTCGTACTTGGGGGTCACTTTGTGATGGGCGCTGGTCCGATGGGGAGCAGTTAGCCTAAGCAATATGACTCACCTTCCATTGGCCTAATACCTTCGATGTATGTCGAACGTTTCTCCCTGCATCATACCGCTTGATCAAACTCATAACCAGAGTTATATAGCAGGGAACTCGTTCACGTACGTCGAGTATATCGAATTTGCTCTCATACGTACTGTCCCCACGAGGTATATAGCGAGGCAATTCACATACACTCAGGTATATCAAATGGCATGTCCACACATAACAATTCCCTCAAAAGAAAGAAGTATATCATGGAAGTCATGCCAAAGGGTGAAAACTTTCCTCATGTAGGCGTCGAATCTATGGTACTCTTATTTAGTTTGTCGGTTACTACATGGAACTGTGTCGAAATACTGGGTTGGCATGCCACCCAAATTTTCATGCGATTTCATTTTTTTTCAAAACCGGACCCTGTTCATGATCCTAGCAACAAGTAAACTTTGTTTTACATATTTTTCAAACCTAATTTTTTCTAGGATCGAGTCCTGTCCGACATTTCTTTTGCATTTAGGTAAACCTAATACAAGTGAAAACATAAACATAATAATAATCAATGTGAGACACTTCTCTCGTTTCTCCCTCATTCTGTACCAAAAGTGCTAAAATTATTTCCTCCCTCTTTTATAAAAAACACCAAATCCATTTACCGCCTCTTTTATCAAAATACCAAATTTTTTTTTGTCATTTTCCTTTCTAAAAAAGGTGTCTCTCAGGTTGATCGCGTACCTGACCCTTGGACTGGCTCCCGATTGTCTTTGGTCTTCTATCAAACCACCCCGAACCTCTGTTATTTCTCCCTAACTTCCTCTTAGGCTGGAATCTACCTTCACCAAGACTTTATGGAGAATGCAATCCAAGTACTAAATGCGCAGCCTGATTTGATGACAGTCTTAGTCCAACTTATCATTAAGATTGACAACCTTCAGTCTGAGGTTCATGAGATGCAGCGAAATCGAATCCCAATTCCCAAGGAGCTCGAGGTTCTATTCCTTCATGATATGGGTCCACCCACACTTAAGCCTGTTTGGGTCCCGAAAGATTATCAACATGCTCCATGTGCCCCTCATGACAATGGTTCGCCACTAGCTCAACTCCCTTTGTCGAATTTTGCCTAGCTAGGAGCTAACCTGTCAGTACTTGTCGATAAGATCAAGGAGGACCTTAAGCCGTTAACCAAGATGTTTGGCCAGGTTCAAATCGTCGAGAACTATATGGATTACACCCATATGTCTCCTTACCGATTGGAGAAAAAAGACGCTTAACATTGAGAAGTTCGGGGGTAGCGGACCCCCAATTATTTATCTTTAAAGCTACCACCAAGACATGACTCTCTTAGGTACCTCTGAGGAAATAATGGCCAAGATGTTCCACCAGACTTTGAAGGACAACTCTCTTTATTGGATTCTATTCCTTGAGGAATCTAGAATTCATAGTTAGGAGGATGTTGCCCGTGAATTCATGTCGCAATAAAAATGCAATGAGAATTTGGAGGTAACATGTTGTGATCTAAAATTTCTCAAGAAGAACCTCAGAGAAACTGCAACAATTTTATAGCAAGGTGGAGAGAAAAAATGACCATTATGACTAACCGACCTTATGAAGAGGTGCAAGTTAGTATTGTAAAGAAAAATTTTTATCCCCATGTCTAAGCGATGATGGAAAGACAATATTACCCACATTTTCGAGCCCTCCGAGAAGTGGGAGTAGATATTGAAGAAAATATTGCCAAGAAAGAAGCTGAGCCAAAGAAAGTATCTAGACAGTTCACTCCAAAAAAATATGAGAAGCCTGGACCATCAGCAATATCTCTTAGACCGCTACCTCTTGGGCGCCAAAAATTCGTGCTAGTCCAGCCAGAAAAGAATACACTGATATCCATGCTCCCCTATCTAAGGTTTATCAAGCCTTGTTGAGATGAAATCTCATCAAACCTTTGGAACCTCGTCCACTACCAAATCCATTTCCTAAAAATTTCAAACCTGACGCCCATTGTGATTTTTACCAAACTTCCAGCCATACCATTGATTAGCTCTTCCATTTATAGAATGTAATTCAAGGTTTAATTGATCGGGGTGTCATCATCCCATCAATCAATCCCAAAACCAACACCACTCACAATCCACTTACAAACCACACAAATGCCATCTTCTTAGATAATGACCCTAAATTTGACCCATCTACCAGATTGTACCGAGTAAAGCCCCAATCATACTCATATTTTCACCCAAACCCTTAAAGTCTTCCCATATTTTTTCCTTCGCCCTACCTATTTTGCTGACCAAGCTCTGTCACTTCTCATAAGAGTGTGTATTGAAACTCGTATTTAGTCCGGAGGGAAAGATATGGAGTTACCAACAGTACTGAACCAATTTATAAAGTTTGGGCTAAAATTTCCCTCTAAAATGGCCGTTGACTGTCAGAAGTTCGTCAACCTATTTATGGAAGCCCGAAAGTGGGCTCGAGAGTCAGATAATTGGGTGGTTTTTGTTGATGAATTAAGTTTAGACGATGAAGTATAGATTATGGTAGGCTTATTCTGACAGACCAATGAGATTTGGCATATATCTGAGTTACTTGATGCCTTACAACTACAAGGGTGGTTGGTCTCTTCACTTCCCCTACTGCCCCGTTGAGTGGGATGATCTATATGAATAAGCCATTGAGGTTATGGAATGCATTAATTTCTCATGGAAAGATGAAATCGTTTCCATCGGATGGGGGGATGAGTTTGATAGCTCATATGAAGAACCAGGCTAAGAAAATGTTAGTCCCATAATTAGTGTGTGTGGGATGATAATTTTTAAAGTTTTGCTAAAGGATATCAACAGATTGACCGAATAACCCGAAATACATGAAGAAACGGGGATTCTGTTCTTCCCTTCCTCTGTGAACCATATGACAAGATCTGGGAGATAATACCAGATTTTGAATCCTCAATCAGTAGGTATTATTAAAGAAAAGGGAGTTGCCAAAAACTCCACATGCCAAAAATAACGATTGAGGAAAGCAAGATCCTCGACGAACTCAAGAAAACTTAGGCCAAAATTACCTTGTGGGGACTCTTTATGTCTTCCCAGCTCCATCGAATGGTCTGATAAAATTGTTTATCGATCCCATAGTCCTTCCTTCTACCACTCCAGAAGAAGCCGTGAAGCTGGTCAGGTCCTTAACCTCTGCTAGATTTCTTTCCTTCTCTAAAGAAGAAATCCCAAAGTTTGGTCATAATCATAATATGCTCTCAACATCTCCGTTGAGGTAATGGGGAAGACAATCCTGCTCTCAGTTTTTGATAATGGATCATCACTCAATATTTGCCCATTAAGAACCTTCAACTGACTGGGTTTGAAAGTAAGTAACCTTGATCTAACTTTCATCGCGATGCGTGCTTATAACATCACTCATCGTAAGATAACATGATCTATAACACTCACGATAGGGGATGAACCCATCGATACCGTTATTAAGTTCTAAGTTATCAGCATACCCGTTTGTTTCAACCTATTACTTGGTCGACCGTGGCTTCATAACATTAAGGAGGTATCTTCCTCTCTCCATCAGAAACTGAAGTTCTTCGCCAAAGAGCAGGTCGTCACCATCTAGGGAGATGATGATAATACTGATAATGCAAACATCCGTAATCCAATACTAGAAGTACAACATGGGGTGAACGACATGCTTTTTTTTGGCTTTTGAGTATAACTACATCCACTCCCACTAGAAGATGATTTCAAGGACTAAGTCTGCCCAGAGCACAACCCTCATGGCAATGTTAACATATTATAAATGTTCAAGAATATGGACTTTATGCCCAGGCTGAGGCTGGGATGATGACAATAGGAGATACTGGAACCCATAGTATGGAAGAAGGCCTTTCCTTCATACGGCTTAGGTTATCAAACCGTTATTAGAGGAACTCAGAATGCTTCACCAACCTCAGTTGAAGAGAAGTTTAGAAAGTTATAAGACTCTGTCAATGGATTCCTTGAACGAAATATTAGTCAAAAAGGGTGAAGATTTTTCTTTTTGTGGCTTTCTCAAACCATGGTATGATCACGTTTACAAGAGGATTAAGCCATGGATGGAGATCTTCTTTCAAGACAGTTACTCCTAACATCACGTAAAACAACTCGTTAAGAATCTATAGATGTTACCGAGGTTTTTGAAGGAAGTGACTCCCAGGACTCATTAAATCTACAAACACTGGTCCTGACACTCTGCATGATCCACACAAGTGCTATATCGTTCGATCTATCCTTCTTGATCGAGGTTACTGATGAACCCTTCCCTAACTGGGATGCTATACCAGTTCCACCTGTTGAAATACAACCCCACCCAGAAGTCTATCCTATCCCTTCCACTTTTGTTGTTCCTCATTTTTCTAATAATAATGTAACGATACCTCCTTTGATGAGCTCCTTAACACTATTTTCCTCGAGAATGAAATAAATGAATATTTTGAGCATATTGTTGTGCCTTACATTAATTTCCTTGATTCTAATCAAACTTTTGATGATGATGATTTTTCAAATGAATAATTCTTAACTGATATTAATAAGGTTAATAACAAACAACATAACTGTGTTCAAATTAATAAGGATGGAACTATTATTATTAATCTAGGTTCTAGTAGCCAATAGTGCGAGATGAGGATAGGGTGCACCATTGATGAGCATCAGTGTGCGCAACTCGAAGAATTATTGAAGGAATTTGAGGACATCTTTGTATGGTCTTATGTTGACATGCCCGACAATGATGCCAAAATAGCTCAGCACGAGATTCTAACTTTTTTAAAATGCAAATCGGTCAAGCAGAAACTGCAACATCTTCGCATTTAATGGTCACTCAAGGTTAAAGAAGAGATGATCAAATAGTTGAACGTAGGCTTCATTTGGGTGATTGAATATCCCACATGTCTAGATAATATTGTACTCATGCCAAAATCAAGAGGAAAAGTCTGCATGTGCATTGACTATCGAGATTTGAACAAAGTATCTTCGAGAGATGATTACCCACTACCCAATATCAATATGATTGTGTACAACATGACCAATCACGCTCTCAAGTCATTTTTCAATGGGGTTGTCGGATACAATCAGATCAAGATGCACCCTGATCATCAAGAAAAAACTGCATTCATCACCCCTTGGGGAACCTTCTCTTACAAAATTATGATAATCGGTCTTAAAAATATAGGGGTTACCTACCAAAGGGATACCACAACCATCTTGCATGATCTGATACACAAGGATATCGAGGTCTATGTGGATGATATGATCATTAAGTCTAAGACTCGATAAGGTCATGTTCATGCCCTCCGAAAGTTCTTCGAACGACTATGGAAATATCAAATGTGACTTAACTCATAGAAATGCATTTTTGACATTACCAAAGGAAATATATTGGGATTCATGGTTAGCGAGAAGGGAATTAAATCATAGATTACCAAACTAAAAGCTATACTCGAAATGCCACCACCTCAAATAGAGAAGGAAGTCCGGGGATTCTTGGAAGCATTACAATATGTCAGTCGGTTCATCATCTAGTTTACTTATATTTGTAAATCCATCTTTAGGCTCCTCTGAAAGGATTCCATCACAGTCTGGAATGAGTACTATCAGGTTGCCTTTGACCGAATAAAGAAATACCTTACCTGACCTTTGGTACTCTTGCTGGCATCCTGGTCTCCCTCTACTCCTATACTTGACTATAACAAACACCGTAACTAGGGCTTTGCTAGCCCAATACCTTGAAGAATCCCACAAAGAGAAGGCCATCTACTACGCCAGTCATAAATTAGTCGGGTAAAAAGTAAACTACAGTACCTTGGAGATAGTATGTGTCGCTCTTATCTGGGTCACTCAGAATCTATGGCTTTACATGCTCGCTTTTCCTATGAGACTTGTGTCCCGAATGGATCCTATTAAATACCTACTCAAAAAACCCACCTTATCTACTCGAAAGGACCGATGGTTGATGCTACTAGACGAATTCGATCTTATGTATGTCACACAAAAATCCATAGAAGGAAGATCCATCTCTCACTATCTTGATGACTACCCTATGGAAGAGGTTGATGTTTCGGTCTTTGAATTCTTGGACAAAGACATCCTTTGCACCCCTCAGGAAGTGCTCTGGTGGCAAATGTTCTTTGACGACATTGCCAATAAGAAATTATATGACATTGGGATACTCTTGATCTCCCCTGATGATTCTCACACTCCCATTGCCATCAAGCTAGGTTTTCCTTGCACTAATAATATAACCGAATAGGAGGCATGCACCGTAAGTCTCAAAGTCTCTCTCAAGAAATGTATACAGTGCCTAGATGTCTACGAGGACTCTGCCCTAATCATCGACTAGGTCTTTAGAAGATGGAATGTCAAAGATAAAAAACTCTTACTTTTCCACACTTACCTAGAAGAGTTATCCTCCCTGTTTCGAGATATCACCTTCCACTAATTTCCTTGAGGAAGGAATAGTTTGGAAGATGCCCTTGCCACCTTAGCCTCAATGGTCGATATGCGTGAAGAAATAATGATGTCCCCTTTTCTAGTCCAAAAACAAGGTAAACCAACTCATTGCTACCACATTAATCTCGTCACATAAGAGGATTTCAATATGGACGAGTGCTAGTATTACGATATTTGTCATCTCCTTATTCACGGTAAGTTCCCCAAAGACTACAACAAGAAATATCGAGCGACTCTCCAAAAAATGGATGCTCATTACATTGTCTGCGATAAAGCACTGTTTAAAAGAAACTTCAATGAAACCCATTTGCATTGCATCACAGGGGATGATATTGAAGAAATGACGATGAAAATATAGAGTAGGGAATGCAAACCTCACATGAATGGCCATATGATCGCTAAGAAGATTATTCGACAGGGTCACTATTGGACCACCGTGGTTTAAGATTTCACTGCTTATGTTCAGAGATGCTTTAAATGCCAATAATTTGCTAATCTCCAACACTTACCCCCGGTAATTATACAACATGACTTTTCCCTGGACGTTCTCCATAAGGGGTATCAATATCATAGGGAGAGTCACACCCAAAGCCTCTAATGGGCATGATTTCATCCTAATTGCAATTGATTACTTCACCAAATCGACTGAAGCCGAGTCGTACGTAGTGCTGAATGCAAAAAAGGTAGCCAAGTTCATCCAAAAGAACATCATCTGTCGATACAAGGTTCCGCATGATCTAGTGTTAAATAATGGGTTACCTTTTGAGGAAGAAGTCACAGATTTGGTCGATGAGTAAGGGATTCAGAGACACAAATATTCTCCCTACTGACCATAAACCAACGGTGCAGTTGATGCCTCCAATAAGAACCTCAAAGAAATCATCAGCAAGATGACCGAGAGTTACCGAGATTTGGCCGATCGGATCCCTTACGCCCTCTTAGGCTATCGCACTTCAGTTTGGGCATCTACTAGGGCTACTACTTAATCTTTAGTATATGGCATGGAAGCAGTCCTACCCGCTCAACTAGAAATTCCTTCATTACGCGATATGCTTGAGAGTAAAGTCAGCGAGGAAGACTAGCATCAAAGCTATGTTGATGAGTTATCACTCTTAAATGAAACGAGGCTAAAAGCTATTTATCAAATACAAGGGTACCACCTCCGAATAGCGTGGTCATTCAACCAAAGATTTAAGGACCGTGGTGTTTGAGAAAAGGGACTTAGCCCTCAAAGAAATCATAGAACCCGTCTGATACCCCAGAGGGAAATTCAAACTAAACTGGAGTGGTTCCTACATTGTGAAGAAGATCCTGTCCAGTGGCACCGCTATGCTCACTGACCTTGATGGAGAAGAGATGGCTTGTTCAGTCAACCTAGACCGTCTCAAGAAATTCTACCCTTAGCCCAAAATCTCGGTGCGCTACAACTCCTCTCATCCCCCTTATATTATATAAAAAATTCATCATTTCACTCTACTCAAAACTATGTGGGGTCCGATCCTCTAAAAAAGATTTTTTCTTTCAAAACGAAACTCAAAAAAATTTCAAAACCTCAAGAGGTACGTAGGCAACTCATACAATCTACATGGGCACGTTCCCCTTCTTTTTCATAAAATGTTATTCTCTTCTTACCCCCGAGAATGCCAGTTCATTTTATCATTTACATGAACAAAAGGATTATGTATGCCTTAGTGATTTGTAGATAATTAAAATATAAAACTCTTGAAGAGGCACAAAAATATAATTAAAATCCTTTTTTATTCGATAAAATGGAAAATTTAGCACGATTACATGAAATATCAGCATAGGGAGTCAAACAACTACCCCCCCACTAACCAAACTATCCTAAAACTAATAAAACCAAATTTCTGCTAAAAAAATAACCAAACCTTCCCAAATTTATTCCCCAAAACCAAATACACACCAAACACATCTCCATTATAAAAGATTCACTAAAAATAAACACAAGCTTCCCTAACTGTAACTGCCTCAAGACCCTTCCCCATCATTATCATCAGCCTCTGGAGGTCCCTATACCTCGCCTGATCGATTGATATGCTGAAGGTGCTCCATGGAGCGATAAGCCTGGACGAGCCTAGAGAAAACAACTACGCTCCCTCCATAGTGTCAAATATGACAAACCATATATGTTCGGTCTCCTCTGCCAAGATCTTATGCACTACCCTCTTCCACAACCATTTTATATAAACTCTAAAAATATCACAAACCAACAGATTGAGAAGGACGGGTTGGCGATCGAAAATTATCTGACTGATAACCCAACCGCATGCGAAAGCTTTCAGTCAAATCCTCTAAAGAAAAGAAATCTAGGATACGAGGAGGCATAATTTTCTCCTATCTGACTTGATGTAGGAGCCGCCAGGGGAAATAGAATGAGGTCTACTAGAGGGCAACTAACTGAGCGTACCGGTATTCCCCTAGTTCCAAAATAGGTTGCATATCCCTCCACCATGGCACCGACCAGTGCAGACATCGAGCTCCATGCTCCATGAACCTATTTTCCCAGTTCTCTATGGATGGTCCAAAGATGATGAAATTACGAGTGAAGAAATTTGACATAGCTACCAAGGGATATTCAGGGGGACCTCCAAATGGAATCTCTTAGCCAACCACATCATCAGCATAACCGGGCTTCCTCACCGAAAATCAAAACGACCTTCCCGCTAAGCATCTAGACTGTTCAGGGTCTCTTCGAGTATCATCACCGTAGGATTGTGATGATATGACATCAACACTATAATGGTAGCTGGTTGAGGGTCCACTATCAGGTCCTCGATCACCAGAGTTGCTTCGAAGTTAGGCCCATGGAAACAACTCCAGCAAAAGCACCATCATTATAGTCTATTCAATACACCAGACTCAACAAAATCCAATGAAGGCAATAAGCCCCACTTTACAACCAAGCTTTCTATCCCCTAATCCATATGGCAACTAAGCCTCCAAGTCCTTACTATACTAAAAAATTCCAAAAAACTAATTTTTACTTCTTTTTCTCAAAATAAATCCCATTAAAAGGGAAGCTCTTTTTTAACCAAGCCTTCGAGGCCATCTTATACTCAAACATATTCAAAAATTTCCAAAAAACACACTTTTCCTACTCTTTATCAAAGCAAAAACTCAGCAACAAATTAAAGTGCATGTAAAGTAAGCCAATTAATCAAATAGAATATGCATCTCTTTTTTTTCCTTTTTAAGTCCCTTTTTCAGGTGTAATGCCACTACATCCAGCATAAAATATGGTTAATTCCAAGCTCCCACAGTCAATAGAGAACCTGAAAGAAAATCTCGAAGGGAAAGAACCATAATTGGATGTGACCTAATTTACCCCCCAACCCTTAATCCTAGGTACCATATGTACCCAAACTTATCTGCCATCAACCGCAACATTTGGGCATATTAACCCATCACACTCGTATCCCAAGGATCCATCCGTAAAAGGTAAAAGGTCACCTACATCCCCAATAGATATTCAATCATCCTACTCAACACCGCCTGCACGGCCTCCAACGTTAGCCTCAACATACACCTCTATTTGAAAACCCTCGCAATCAAACCCTAGTAGCTGTCGAAACCCCTACTCATACTGAGTGGCAGATTCCTCTTCCCCTTTCCAAGGCAAGCCATAAGACCATTCCAATACTAAACGACAACCTCTGCTTCCCACCGATCAGCAATCCCTTTGAAATTTCGTATAAAAAATCCTATAAAATGCCAAAAAATTCCAAAAGTTGTCAGAAAATTCCTAAAACTACCAAATAAATACTTGAACATTTCTTCACCAAGAAAACCATTTTTTAACCACTCAAAATTACCCTCCATATTAAAACTACATTCTCATCCCTAATTTAAACACTAAAATGGCACGCCCGCATCCTCGAAGTCCACTATAATTCCACAGCGGAATCCCAAAACCTCAAGACATCCCTGATAGAACTCAAAACCTAAAAAATCAAAGGTTTCCCCAGTGGAAACTTCCAAATCTAACTTCCCTAATGAAGCTATAATCCAGTCAAATATCTCTTCCCGACAGCATCTTACAGAAACCACATTCCCCAGTGGAATCCCAAAACCTTAAATCATTAACTGTTAACCCAACAAAATTTTTAGAGTAAACATTCTCCCAATTCAGCCATTATTAGAATGTCATCTCCTCCAGTAAAGCTATCTCCTCTAAAAAGGACATAATCCCCATCCAGATGTCTCCTCCCCAGTAGAGTCTCAAAAAGGTAGATTAAACACTCCCTGAAGAGCAAACCCCATGGCTTACAACTTTAGATCCTCAGAATTGACCTCGACTTGCAGAATTGGTTACCCCTACTTTAGGTCCTCAGAATTGACCATGACCCATATAATTGGTCGCCACAAATTTAGGTCCTCAGAATTGACCTCGACACGCAGAATTGGTTGCCCCTACTTTAGGTCCCCAGAATTGACCTTTACTCGCAGAATTGGTCTCCCTAACTTTAGGTCATCAGAATTGACCTCGACTCACATAATTTATTCCCCCAACTTTAGGTCCTCAAAATTGCCCTCGACCCACAGAATTGGTCGCCCATACTTTAGGTCCTCAGAATTGATCTCGACTCGTAAAATTAGTCACCATAACTTTTGGTCCTTAGAATTGACCTTGACCCGTAGAGCTGATCACCATAACTTTAGGTCCTCGGAATTGACCTTGATTCGTAGAATTGGGCGCCCCAACTTTAGGTCCTCAGAACTAATCTTGACCCGTAGAATTGGTTGCCACAACTTTAGGTACACATAATTGATCTCGACCTGCAGAATTGGACGCCATAACTTTAAGTCCTCATAATTGACCTCGACCCACAAAATTGGTCTCCCCAACTTTAGGTCCTCAGAATTAACTTCGACTCACACAATCGATCATCCCCGATTTTACCTTAGGTCCTTATAATCAACCTCGACCCTCTAAAATTATCCTCGTCCCTTTGGTCCTCAAAATTGACCTCTTTCCTAAAACATCATGTTGTGTCTATTCGATGGCTTTCACTTGTTCCAAGATCATAAGTCGAGGGGATCTATAGATACCACATATTAGGACCCCCTAAGTCTCTCCTTAGGTCCATATCACCTCCCCATTCACCACGAACCGTAGGTCATACTCCGAGTACTTATAAAGAGGACATCGGGTTCTCCCGAGACCCGTTTGACTCTTGTTAACTTCATTGTCAGAGTGAAAGCTAAATAAATCTCTAAGGGTATCTGAATCCCCTTTTCAATGATCCACCATGTGCATAAATCGGCATAACGGTTCAAATGAATGAACTATTTTACTACCAAAAGTCAATCTGGAAGCCACCAAGCGCTCCCGTGCCCCAATTTGACACCAATAAACTTCATCCTTAGAGCTCAAGCTCAATTAATCCTTTAAGGGAACTAAAATACCTTTACAATGGTCTACCTAGTGCTCAAAATGGCACAACTGTTTGGAGGAATGATCCGTTTTCCCCTGAAAACTGATCTAGAGGACAATGGGCGCTCCTAGGCTACTTTTTACCAAAGTCAACTTTCCAGATCAAATGAGACTGGATGAATCTTTGAAGGTCACTGAACACCCTTTCTAACAATCCACCCATGCGTGAATCAACTTACAATACAAACGAACGACCCATTTTACTCCAAAAGTTCACCGTGCCTTCTAGGCCCTATTTGATCGAACTCAACTCTCAGAACCAAGAGATGCTCTTTATAACATTGTAGTGCCTCACATAAACTTTCCAACTTTTTTCCCCGTGCATGATTCAGACTTACAGCTTGGATAAATAATCCATCGTCGTCCGATAATCTCCTGTCCAAAGGATCGATGGGGGCTTTCGAGTCCCATTTAACCTAAAGTCAACTTATGGACTCTGGAGGGCCCAAAGAATTCTTAAAGGTGTATAAATAACCTTTCTAACGATATTCCACATGCATATTTTGGACTTACAATTTGTGGTTTATGTCCGTTTTTCTGGAAAATCTGCACGAGATTGCCAATTGCATGTCCATTTCCCTGCCTATCGGTAATGTGTTTAGGGTTTCCTACCGATAGGCAGGGCAAGGAAAATGCCGATTGGCAGTCCTTTGACCCTATATAAGGAAAGCATGAGATAACCCTGAAAGGCACCTAAAAAACATTAAATTCAGTGATCTCAGTAACATTCTTCTTAAGTCAGCGATGTTTCCTTGTTTGAAACATTTATCCACCTTTCATTTCCATCACTTTCACACCCAATTTATCAAAATCCCCTCTTCATTCTTCACCCACTTACAAGGAAGCTCATCATCAATGAATAACAATCTCTAAGTCTTTAAAGAAGGTCCAAACATTCTTCTCCCTCTTTAAATTTGTTTATTTTTTCATTAGTTATATAAGTTCTTAATTTATCTTTTACTTTATGTCATACACATATTAATTTCCCACCCCCTTTTAGTAATATGGCACATAATATATTTCCTATAAAAAACCCAAAATAAGAAAAAGAGGGTTATGCCTATAAGATGGGATTTTTCACCACATTTTCTCAAAACGAAAAACACCTTTTTCTTACACACACATATAATAAAATATCAATTTAAAATTATGGGATAAGCCCCACTCTCTTGTCGCATGATAACTAACTGAACTTTGATGTCCTTATAGGCTACGTAGGAGTCTCAAGATAAAACCTGAGACTCGAGTCCTATTTTCTTT
Source organism: Sambucus nigra (assembly GCA_949130495.1). NCBI lineage: Eukaryota > Viridiplantae > Streptophyta > Magnoliopsida > Dipsacales > Adoxaceae > Sambucus > Sambucus nigra. The sequence goes on along the minus strand of OX422207.1, from coordinate 297,376,944 downwards.
TTTTCCTCTTTGTCTTGTTTTATCCATATATGTCATACTTATGATTCATATTTGCATCTTATCTAACACATATTATCGTTTTATCATAACGATCAATATCTTAATAAGTGCACACGTAATATTTTTAATTGTTATTTTAGGAACATTCTTATGGATGATCTCACTCCGTCTTTTCCATGATACGAGTTGAGAGATTTAAATCTCAACTTATATATACACGCACACGTACTTCACGGAGCCCATAAGAGGCCGAAAGGGCTATATGGGTGCTTAACACCTTCCCATTCCGTAAATTATCCCCGCGCGTCTGATTTAATTGGTTTGGCAAGCATCAGTTTGTCTTTGATGTCGTACTCTCGAGGTGGCAACATGTTCTTTTGATTGTTTTGTGAAAAATATGCTAGTGACTCCATCTTTTTATATCACCCCACATTGACGACGATCGAAGATATCCTTGAAAGGGCACGAGACCTTTCTCTCTCTCTCTCTCCACCACGCGCGCAAGATCTAACCCATGAGATGGAAAAGGAGATGGGAAGATAAAAATTGGGAAGGGAAGGCCACATGAGGCAGTAGCATTTTAGTGATGATTGTGTTGAGGATCAGGTGATGATCCCAGATTATTCGTCATGTAGTGTACGTGCAAGGTATGGCTTCCGAAATCGGTAGAGATGGGTGGTGTAATCCCTAAGGTAGGATGATAGATTGTGTCATTATATGAGTGATGCTAGGATGTCATGGAATGTCTATATGGCTTTTGTTGATAGTCATTTTTGGGATGTACTAGGAAATGTATTCAAGACTTAGAATGGTGACGCCACGTGGAGACTTGAAAATGGCAACAGAGGTGGGGTAACATTGAAAAATGATTATTATGACGATGTGTATATGGTATACGCTAGGGTAGCCTTAGAAATGTAAGGATTAGTTCTTGGCACGTCTTGACAAGATGGTATGGGTTAGAATTTGAGCCTAGTGTGGTATTCACTACCCTTGGAATGACAATTGTGGTGGGTGTGGTCGTCATGTAAACTCAGTGTGTCTGTAGAACCGAAGGTAAGTTTGGTGGAAGTCTCGAGTGGTCAAATTACACATTTAGGTGAGTGCCTCACTTGAAATAAGTAACTACTATCGGAATTTGGGATTTCAGTCACTATATGATAAAGGAAAATAATGGCCTAAGTGTAATAATTTGGTGGCATCGTCACTCGTAATTAGAGAAAGTTGATATAAATAAGGGCGTGAGGTATTCGCTAATTGGAATGGTTATGTATGCAAAGTATGCGAAAGGTAGGGCTTTAATATTAAGGAGGGAAGTCGGGGATTGACTTCATAAAGGATCACCAATTCGTAAATTGCCTTTCTTGTTGTGTGAATGAATGGCTATGATTGGATTCACTACGGCTAGAGACCCAAGACGAGGTATATGACAAGGATTTGTGCTCGGTGAGAACCCTAGGAATCAGTGGTATGACTTTATGTATACAACGTAGGTTCGCTTTCGTAAGTCAGAGTTGGATGTTTATGGGTAGGATTTCTCAGGACGGTTGCTTGTTCCTTCTGACTCTATTGTATCCCTTTCGGTTTAGATCATACGAGGACTGGTAATCTCACCTATGTGGTGACTCAAATGGGTGCCACATTATGGTACGACATGGTTGGTCTTGGGAGAGAGAAATGGATCAAGTATGGTCAAAGCGTCTAGGTAACTGGGTTCACCTGTATGAGATGTTCTTACTAGTGCATAAAATTTTGTGTATGGGTGACTGCATATTAAGTGACACGATTTGATCATAATATTGATATTTCTAAGGAATAGTGTAATTTTAACAGGACGACATGGCGGTCAGCAGCTCGAGTTTCAAAGAGTGATATGGTGACTTGAGGATGCGGTATAGTGTTAGAAATCGAGGAAAAATTGGCATACGATGTTGATTTTCCACGGTGAGTGGATTAGAGTGAGACTCTAGCGATTACTCAAGAATGAGAGACCCGGGGTAGTATTATGTTCATTAAAATGATACAGCGGAAGGTGTATGTAAGGACAAAATTTCCAATTGAGTCCATTGTAGTATTTGACTTAATCCCAAAGAAAAACATGTTTTTGAGTCATAGATAGATTTTTATTGTCACGATCCCACACAGTCTATAACATAGAGTTTATTGAAGACGCTGCGTCCAAGCTTCAAAGATAAATCATGCCGAGATAATTTTGGTGCATGTTTCACATCTTAATTGCATTCACAGATCGCTCAGGTATGAATGTGTAGTTTTTATGGGACTCAAATAGTTTTCCAAGATGTTATATTTATTAAAAAGTGTTTTAAAATATTTAATCTTCATTTGTTTTGAGATAAATATGGTTTAGAGTTATGTAAATCACAGACTCTTAATTTCAGTGGTTTAAACGACTTTGAATGTCGTTCAAGCGAGATCAGCATGTCGTTCGAGCGACATATGCATCTCATTCGAGCGACATACAGTTTTCGTTCGAATGATGTGCCGAATTAATTTTATTATTTAAGACGAGTTTCTCTCAGAATTTCATAAGTGTTCAGTCTAGAAAATCAGTTTCCATACAGTACGTTTTCTGCACAAGTTTTCTAAGGTTTTCAAAGACTAAAAACATATTTAGAGTTTTAGAGATCTGATCTTTCATTCACATATGCTGTAGTGATATTTGTTTTCTCCATTTGGAGTTATTCATCGTTTTGAACATCGTTGGGTTTTGTGGAGAAAAAGTGAAGAAGTTCGTGTTCGGAATCCATAGATGTTTCTAAGCTACATCGGTGGACACCGAGGCATTTGTGGACGCGTGTGCTGTGGACAGGTATCGCAAAAGGATATTCGGGTGGGAATCGTGGAGGAGTGGTTAAAGATTAGAGAAGCTTCAAGACTTGTAGGGGATGGAGTTGTTAAGTAAGTCTGTCTTTGTGCTTTGTAATACCACATCATAGTGATTGTCTAGCTTGGGCCGTCCGAGGTTTTTTCCCTTAGTGGTTTCCTCGTACATCCGACTTCACTTTTGTGAGCTTACTTTGTTTTACTTCCTTTAATCACCTAGATGCATGTTTAGGATTAAACAAGATAAAATTGGTTCACATACTTGGTGCGGTTTAAAATTTTAAAAAAAGGTTTTATAAAAAGAAAGTTCAGTTGTCTTCCTGAAAACACATTCGAAAATACAAATTGGTCAGAGCTAGAAACATATTTTTTTATTGTGTTGATACTTTGTGTTTTTAAGGATGAGTTTTGGAAATTATGAAAGTTTTAGAGATCTTATTTTTATGGCTCTAACTATGGTTATTGGAAAATGCGAATGAGAAGTGTTTTGAAATCAATTCATGAGCATGTGTGGTTAGAGATCGAAAAGGGTTGGACTCCACCGGTTACACGAGAGGGCGAGGCTACTACTTTAATCCCATTGAGTATTGAACCGAAGCCGAATATATACTTTAACTTTATAAGTCTGAAGGTCTTCAAGTTATTTCCTCACTTGTCATACTGAAAGAGTATAATAGAATCAGTATTTGTGAATGTTTGAAAGATGATTGAGATATACTTGCACTTACTCATGAGGGCACTAGCACAGTTAGGTCGTCTGAACTTAAAAACCTCACTACACTATTTGAGACGATAAATATGTTAGAGAGTGAGTCATTTAATGAGTTTTACGTTAGGTTGTCCAATATTGTCAACTCGTCGTTTAACTTAGGACTGAAAATACCCGACAATCGAGTCATAAAGAAAATTATAAGATTGTTGCTAAGTAGGTTTGATGCAAAAGTGAACGTTTTGAACTCATTAGGTATGCTTGATTCAATGAAACTTGAAGAGATTATAGGTGAATTACAAACCTATGAACTCGATATGTTTACCTCCAAGTAAGTGCCAAAGAAATAAAAGGGCATTACTTTGAAAGCCTAAAAGGAGGAAACTAAAGTTTTGAATGATGATTCCAATGTCGATTTTGAGGATGTAGACTTGTTCGCAAAGAAGTTCCAAAATTTTCTTAAGTTCCAAAAGCAATAGAAAGATGCCAAAAGGCTTGAAAAATTCAAGAACAACAAGGTAGATTCCACCCCTAAGGATACAAGTGATAATGTTAAGAGGGTTGATTCGGATAGGTGTTTTGGGTGTGAAGGTTATGGTCACAAGTTTGCCAAGTGTTCCACTAGATTTAAGAAGGAGGGAAAGAAACTGATAGCATATAATGCCACTTTAAGTGATAGTGAACCGAAAGAGGGAGAGAGTTCCCCCATTAAGTGTAACTTTGTTACGTTCATGGTATATCATGTGAACGACGGTGATAAATCTTCCTATGAAGATTATAATGTGCATGGCACTTCCAAGGCCGTTGAGTGTGAATCCTAAGTGAGTGAGAGTGAAGCAAGTGAGGATGAGGAGATTGATATAAGAGAGTTGCACGTTGCTTTTGGAGAGTTGTATGAAAAAATGGTAAAGGTGAAAAAGTCAAACTTGAAATTGCAAGCTAAGTTGAATGAGCGTTCCATAGAGAATAATGATGCTTTGATTGAGGATCTTAGGGAATGGGAGAATACTCTTAGGGAGAAGCTAGAATAAGTCTTCGTGGTTTGATGGATGCTTTAAAGAAAGAGATTATCGAGTTTGAGGAGTTTAGGCGTTTGCTTGAGTATAGGATTAGTGAGTTAGATGAGGAAATAAAAGACTCAAGTAAGGTTAGGTTTGATTGGAATCTAGGTCAGAGAAGTTATATAGGATGTTAGGAACCATCCAAATCAAGGGAGATAGGTTTGGTATAGGCTACGATGATCCCATTCTCAATGCTAAAACCAATCATGTGAGAGAACCGACTAGGAACATGAGGATAGGTCAAAGTTTTGGTAATCATTCCCGCCATGTGTGTACATACCGAGAAATATTCGAGGGGAAGGGGGTGGAGGATGACTCGAAGATAGCAATCTCGCTCCCTTTTTCGGGGCGCTTCGGACATCGTCGGTGTGGAATAAATATATAGAGATGGAGTCACCAACCTATTTTGCACAAAAGAGGGAAAATAACATGTTGACACTTTGAGAGAGCATCAGAAAGGACAAACTGATGCCTACGAAACCAATAAATCGAAGGTTTGGGGGATAAGTTACGGAATGGGAAGGTGTTAGGCACCCATACCACCCTTTCGGTCTCTCATGGGCTAGTGTTATTGTTTTTCCTTATTTCTTCATGAATTGTGTGCATGTGTCTATATAATGGAGATTGGAATCGTTCAACTCATAAGGTAGAGTGAGGGTCATCCATAGGAATGTTCCCAAAATAAAATATATAAAAAATATAACTTGCACGTTTATCGAGATATTAATCGTTATTATAAAATGATAATACATGTTGGATGAAACGCAAACAAGCATACAATGTAATGCAAGAATATGATCAATGTGTAAATGGGAGATTTTTAGATAATTAGGGAATTTTTGAAATTGAGAAAATTAGAAAATTAGAATTTGTGAAGTTAAAAAATGGAAAATTGAAAAATTAGACTCGAGTCTCGGGCTTTAGTCTGAAATGCCTACGTAGCCTATAAAGGCATCAAAGTCCATGCAGTTCTAATGCGACATGGGGGTGGGGTTTATCCCATAGATCCGAACGAAATTTTATTAGAGATGTGTGTGTGTAGAAAATGTGTTTTTTGTTTTGAAAAGTGTGATGGATAATTCTATTCGGAATTTATGGATGTGACTATCTTTTTGTTTGTTTAGGGTTTTTTAATAGAAAATAAAGTATGTGAAATATTCTATCAAATATTTAGATATTAATGTGTATGAACTAAAGTAGGAACTAGATTATGAATCTAATGAAATTTATGCAAAAATAAGGAATTTAAAGAGGGAGGGAAGAAATTGGACCTTCTTTGAAGCTTGATATTTGATCTTGGATGAACTCCCTTGAATGTGCGATGAGTGTTGGATGGGAGAGAATATGATTTTGACAAATTGGGTATGAAAAGGATGGGAATGTAATCATGAATGGAACTTCACATGGGGAACTTTGTTGATTTCGAGAGAATGTGGCTGAGATCAATGTTGCTGATGGATCGCTGGTGTTGGTGCTGGTAGTTGAGGTCATGACCTCCATTTATAGGGTCAGGGGGTTTCCGATCGGCACTCCCCTCGTCCTGCCTATCGAAAGGTGACCATAGATACACTACCGATAGGAAGAGATCTGGACCTGCTAATTGGTAGTCTCGTGCATATTTTCCTAGAAAAATTGTCGTAGAACGTAATACGTTGGCTCGAATCATGCACGGGGAATACCGTTAGAAATTTACTGTGGCCATCCCCTCCGATGCTCGTGGCAGGAGAGAGTCAAAAGAAGAGTGGGGGTCTTCTTCTTCTCGGGAGGATATTGGTTTTGTGCATCCCTTTCGGGAGCGCTTCGGTCGGCTTCGGCGATGAGGTGAAAAATGTAGAGAGATGGAGTCGCCAATCTATTTTACTTAAAATAGACAAAAGAAAACAGGAGCCATCCTGAAGGATAGCATCCCAAGACATAGTGATACATAAGCAACCAAAAATGATTCAAAAAGGGTTCGGAGGCTAAGTTACGAAACAGGAAGGTGTTAGGCACCCATTCCTCCCTTACTACCTCTCATGGGTTATTTCTATTTTCCTTTATTTCCCTGTGATATGTGTGCATGCGTATATATAATGGAGATAAGAATCATCGACTTGTATCATTGAAGTGATAAAGAGACTCATCCATAGGAATGTTCTTAGAAGTAACATTAGAAAATAGCATTTACACGATTATCCTAGCGTCGATCATTATAAGGGAATGATAACGCATGCGGGGTAATACGCCGCTAAGAACAAATATATGTATGAATATATATAAATATAGAATCTAAGAGAATTAAGTTAGAAAATGGAAAATAAATAAAAGTGGGAAGAAGTAGGAATCGAGTCTCGGGTTTTACCCCAAGACGCCTACATAGCCTATAGAGGCATCAAAGTCCACGTAGTTCGTATGCAAAACGAGGGGTGGGGTTTATCCCATAAATCCAACCGGGGACTTCTCTTATATGTGTGTGTGTGTGTGTAAAAAAGTGTTTTAGTAGTGAGAAAAGTGTGAGAATTCTCGCTTGGAATTTATGAGCAAACCTTCTTTTTATTATTTTTTGGGTTTTATTTATATGAAAATAAGAGATGTGCAATAATTATAGATGAAAAGTATATTAGGATATGTGAGATGAGAGGATAAAAGTGCTAAGTAATAAAACAAATTAATGCAAATTTAGGAGAATTTAAGGAGAGAGTTGAGAAAGATGGACATTCCTCAAGATCTTGAGCTTGTTCTTGAATGTTAGAGAACAACCCTTGCACTTGGGTGATGATGGAGGATACTTAATTCACCAAGTTGGATGAACAAGATGATGAAAGGTGAAGGTTGTAAAGGGATTTGGATGTGAAAATCACGCCGAATTCGAGAGAGGTTTTCTGAGCTTGCTGAGAGTGATAGGTTTCAGATCTTGGCCTCCCTGTAAATGAGGGTAGGCCCTCCTCCCAAGGAATTTCCAATCGACATAGCCCTGGTCTGCCAATTGACAGGTGTGTTTGGGCACACTATCGATAGGGAGGGTTTGGGACTTGTCCTTTGGCAGTGTCTTTTAGATTCCTTGAGAAAATCGGTCGTAGAGAACGAACTGTTGATCCGAATTGTGTACAGGGTGAACCATTGGAAAGGTAATTCAGAGACCTTTGACAGTCTTTGACTTCTCTTGGCTTCAGGGAGTTGAATTTGGGTCAAATATGGCTCAGAGGTGCTTATCGGTCCTTTGGACAAGGAGCTTTGGACGTAAACGGATCGTTCATTCGTATGGTAAGTCAAAATCGTGCACAGGGTGGATCGTTAGAAAGTTTAGGAGATTTACTTCGACATTCCAAAGAGTTTGACCTGGTTTGGGGAGATGACTTTGGTCAACTGGGGCCTGGAAGCATTCGGTGACCTTTCAGAGTAAAACGAATCGTTCGTCCATACCGTAAGTCAAAATTGCGCACATGGCATACCGTTGGAAAGGGGTTTAAGTTCCCTTCAAAGATTCATTCAGTCTCGATTGAGCTGAAGAGTTGACTTTGGTCAAACAAAACCTGGGAGTGCCCGGTGACCTCCTGATTGAGTTTCGGGGGAAAATGGATCGTTCGTCCCCATAGTAAGTCAGAATTGCAAACGGGATGGACCCTTAGAATGGGGTTTCAGCGCCCTTTGAAGTTCATTCAGTCTTAGTTTTGCTAAAGAGTTTGACTTTTGGTCAAACACAGTCTGGGAGTGCCCGATGGCCTTTTGGTCAGTACCTGGGGTATGACTTGGATTTGCAATGAAGGGAGGTACTAGGGACTTTAGGAGAGGTTAGGGAGTATTCGAATAGGGTGTATATAGAGCCCCTCGAAGGGTAAGTTTGGAACAAACGATAGCCGTCGAATAAACACCACATGATGCCTTTGAAAGAGGATGGGTAGAGGTCGATTCTGAGGACCTAAGGATGAGGATGATCGATTCTACGGGTCGAAGCCAATTCTGAGGGCTTGGAGATAAGGGTGATCGATTCAGTGGGTCGAAGCCAATTCGGAGGGCTTGGAGATGAGGGTGATCGATTCTGCAAATCGGAGCCAATTCTGAGGTCTTGGAGATGAGGGTGATTGATTTTGTGGGTCAAAATCAATTCCGCGAGCTTAAGGATGAGATGACCAATTCTGCGGGTCGAAGCCAATTCTGCGAGCTTAAGGATGAGATGACCAATTCTGTGGGTCGAAGCCATTTATGTGGGCTTAAGGATGAGATGACCAATTTTGCGGGTTGAATCCAATTTTGCAGGCTTAAGGATGAGATGACCAATTCTGCGGGTCGAAACCAATTCTGCAAGCTTAAGGATGAGATGACCAAATCTGCGGGTCAAAGCTAATTTTACGGGCTTAGGTTGAGATGTTCTCGGGGAACTCTGTTGGGGAAATTACCACGTGATTTTGATGTGAGTTGGGGATATGATTGTTGTGGAAATCCTTGTGTCTTCTGAAGACTTTACCTGGGGAACAAACAATCTGATGTTGGGGAAGCAATTAGGTGGTCCAGGGTTTGGATGCATTTCTCGGGGATATTTGAGACCTGAAGTTTTGGATATTTTGGAGGTCCTCTGGGGGCGTTGCTGGGGAGAGGTTTGCCTGTCTTTTGAGAGTTCCACTGGGGAAAAAGGGGGTTCACTTGAGGAAATGCAAAATTTTCTGGTGAAAATGCTCTAAATCCTTTCTGGGATTTTTAGGAAATTTCTGAGGATTTTTTAGGATTTTCTGGTATTTTTTGGGACTTTTTGTACGAAAATTTAAGGGAGGTGCCGGTCTACATAGTGTGGAAGGTGCCATTCGATAGAGGCACAGACTTTTGGGCTGCCTCGAGAAGGTAAAAGGGTAGTGCCGATCGGTAGGTGGGGGGTCAGTGTTGATCGGTATGACCCTTGACATCCTATATAAAGGGGCGCATTCCCCTCATTTTTCATAGCTTCTTGCCTTATCTCTTTTTGCAATTTTCTTCTGCGAATCGTCCTAGCAATCCATGATATGAAAAATGGCTGCTTTTGTGAGCACTGCTGTACACCGAGAGTGGTTGTCTACTGCCGACTGGATGAATATGGAGTGAAGGGCCAGGGCACCTCTTGCTTTGGGGAATGAGAACTCTTTTGACGCATTCGAGCCGATTGGGGATGAGCAGACCTTACTGCGGTAGCCATCACGTCATCTCTCTTCGAGGGCGATGAACCCTGGTTGTTATATAAGTAAAATGACTTTTGGCATTCTTTTTTGGTGATTTTCCCTTTTTCGTGGATTTTGACAAGGTTTTTTTCTCTTTTGGCAGTCTGATGTTTCTTTGTCGAATATGCGTTCCCATGGGACGACGGGGCTTAAGGATGTCTGGGAGCATCTTCCACCTGTGGTGCGTTGGGTGGTATCCTCAGCAGGCTTTGGGAGGTTGGCGTCTGTGCTAGATAAGACGCTTCGTTCGACGAAAGTCTTATACTCTCTAGGGGAGAGGTGGTGGGACACTATCCACATCTTTTCATTTTGGATTTTGGGAGATGACTTCCACTCCCATAGATGTGCGGCAGCTACTGGGGCTGAATTGCGATGGGGAATAGATAGAGGTGGATCGCTCTTTAAGGGTGAGGCCGTAGGCAGTACGCGCGACGCTTGGTGATGTGGGAAGGATAGTGTTTGGGGACTCCATTCTCTTGTCGCTGCTGAAGGACATTTTACTGGGTAGGGTGATTGATGTGGAGGACGGGCTGCAGGTGAGGCAGATGGCTTGACTGTTCATTTTGCTGGTGTTGGGGGGATTTCTGGTGGCGCCGAGCGGCAACGTTGTCCACTTATGGTTTTTCCCATACCTGAAGATGTTTTTGAACATCCCTCTCTATGATTGGGGGTGCCTGACTTTAGCGACCCCTTTATTTTTCTCTAGATTCATTCAGCCGGTGCTGCCGACAGACTTTTACTGGCGCCATGTATCTTCTTGAGGTATTCTTTAACTTTGTGCATTTTCCTTTCATGCATTGCATTTTCCTTATGCATCTCTTTTTAGTTGAAATTTTTCTCTTTGGCAGACATGGTTCTATGAGGCGATCAGGTGTAATACCCAGCTGATTGCTTTGAAGGATGAGACCGTTTGGGATTTTTACCAGTTGCATCGATGGCACAAGGCCAATTGGCAGTCGAGGAAGTCTCTCTCTTTGGAGGCGGTGTGTCAGGCCTTGAATGGCCTGACCAGTGGTAGGGTGAGTCTTTTCCCTTCTTCAGTCTTGGTCTTTGTGTACTTTGACCTTATATTGACTTGTATCTGCTGGGTATTTTTCTGGTGACCTTTTACCCTTGGGGTCGGTCGTTCAGGACACGGGGTTGACGGGAGTGAATGCACAGATGAGGCATTTACTGGCGCATGAGTTCGGTCACTCTTGGTATCTTGGGGAGAGTGTCATCCGACAGATTACTGAGGAGAAGGTGGTGGTACCACCTGCAAGGCCTCCTATGTCTATGAGGAGGGAGCGGCTGTTGCCAGAGGATGTGATTGGCGAGTCCTATCTGCTATACACTAATACGACTGCACCATACAATTATATGGACTTTGCGACGAGTTTCCTGATGGTGACCAGCATATACGACACACTTTTTTTCCCTCCTGCGGGTTCAAGTAGGCTAGTAGGGTCCTCCCACAGTGGTGGCAGTCCGTCTACATTTGTGGCAGTGGCTTTGAAGGTGCCATTTGTGCAGTTACATACTCCTTCGTACAATATTTGGCGGGCTGATGGATGGATGGTGCCTATGTTTCATCGTCCTCATGTGATGGATCCAGAGGAGTTGGGCTTGAAAGTGGAGGTCCTTCGTCCTGAGGTATATCTTTCTGTTTTTCTTCTTTGGTTTCTTTTGACTTTTTTCTGCTTGATACTGATTCTATCCTTTTCCTGCAGCACGTTCGGGTGCCCACCACTTGGCCGAGGGATATTAGGGACTAGATATCTTCAGTGACTGCCCATATTCGGGATGTGGTTCCGATTCCTTCTTTCTTGGTGCCGCATACCTCGTTCGGGGAGGAGTCTAGTTTGGGTAGCGGTGGTGCGTCATCCCGCCATGGGGAAAGAGAGTGCGTCGTAGGGGTGGGAGCTCTTAGGAGAGAGAGAGAAAATGAGAATGTGGGTTCGGGCTGAGTCCCGTTTTTTTTTTTGCTTTTCTTTATTTTCCTGTAAAAATGATGTAACACAGAAACATATCTATGCAATGCAATGAAGTTTTTTGTTTATCTTCTATTAATGATGAATTAATGCATGCACATGCGCTTTTTACTTTGCTGCTGAGACCGTAAAAAGAAATATTTTTGGAATTTTGGAAGAAATTTTTATTCAGAATGAGAACTTATATAAAGATGAAAAGCAGATTTTTGAAATTCTGTTGAGGATATCAATTTATTTTAGTTTTCTGATTTTGACAAAAGAGGAAAAAGGGAAATTTCCAAAAGTAGGGGGTTGCCGATCGATAAGTACCTTGTCCTGCCTAACGACAGGTCAGTCCAGTCCCATCAATTCAAAGCTTTAATTGCTACCCACTTTAGCCTTTGGTACCTTGTGGGGCAGGATTTCCTCCGATTTTTGCAGGGGATGAAAAAACTAGCCTTTGGTACCTTGTGGGATGAAAAAACTCCCCCCTCGAACACTAGCCTCTGGTAGCCTTTGGTACCTTATGTGTAAACTACTAGGGTGGAGTGTTTTCATCACACCTTCACATTCTCCTTCTCTTATTCTGTGAGATGGCTCTCCCTAGTAGTGTTGAGTTTGCCAACTACCTCGAAACTTTGGAGGCGAAGTGCTCCTATAACATTGACTATGATGCTTACAACATGCTTCGAGTTTCTTCATGGCGTAATCGGACCATAGAGTGGAACATGATGATGGAGGAGGTACAATTCTGGTACCCTGAAGACCATGTATTTCTCTTTATCTTGGAAAAAGTCTATCTGATTTATGAGGAATTTTCTACCATATTGGGGATAAATCCCGACATTACTGTGGCTCTGCCTGAGTTTTCTCGATCTCCCTATGAGTTATTGGCTGGACTTCTCCGTATCTCGCCCTCGGTGGTAGATCCTTAGTTACTGGAAGAATGATTTCTCTTCCAGTGGTTCTTCGGTTTATGCATTTGCAGGAGGTTGGTAATGCTAGATATGATGGAGCTATCATTTTAGACTTGCTTTCAAAATTACTATCGGTGACTAAGGAGCTGTTGGTTGACCCACAACTTACAGCTGTTACCTCATGGATGTCCTACCATCGCAATCCTACGGCAGTGATACTGGAGGAGACTCTAAATGTCTTGGATGCCTGGCGAGAAGGTCGTTTTAACTTTCTGAGGGGTAACCCTATGATGTTGTTCATGTGGTTGTTTGAAATATTTCTCCTGGTGACTCCTTCGGAATACCCTTTGTCGGTTGTACCCAACTTCTTTTCGAGCCATTTCATCAGCGTTGGACTGGATATTGAGAGCTGGGAGAACTGGTTTGTGGAGCATGGGGCTTTAAATTTGTACTGGTCAGTACCTTGGTGGGGATAGCTGTTGCCTATTCAGGAATTGGGAGAATACCCGTACATTTGGTTGGTTAGTCTCAGACAGATCTCTTTCTATTTCCCTTGGCGGCTTCTGCACCAATTTGGCTGGGAGCAGGTCGTGCCACCTCGAACACTAGACTTCTTTCCAATAGAAGATATGACAGAACGTCTATGCATGTAACTTGGTTATTTGTGGGAGATTCAGCGTCCATCGACTCGTCCTTTTTAGTCTGTTGGGAGAGTTTGGCACATCCCTGGAGATTATATGAAGTTGTTTTGGACAAGAGTAGTCAGTAAGATGCTGGCAGTGGAGATTGGACAAAGGTGGTTTGTTTTATCTGATACCATGGAGGGAGGGATTATGGTGTTTCCGAGGGTGGTTCGAGCTTATCGGTTTATGGAGCGTCGGCGACACTCCATTCTGGCAGGGGAAGCTTGGGGACCCCAAGATGTTGATGATGATGATGAAGCGGGCTCCTCTGGAAACTGTGGGTAGGTCTCTTGGGAGGAGTTTATTTTGTACCGAGAAATAAGTTTGGGAATTTATTTGGCTCTTTAGGAAGGTAGGGGGAAGGGAGTCATCCGTTCCTTTATGTAATTGCACTCTAGTTTCTTATTAATGAAATAAATAAGTTTTTAATCATCTAGCTGTGTCTTTTGATTAATTTTGTATTTTGAATTATCTATTCTGATCCCTAAGGCATGCATAATCCTTTTCTTCAAGTATATGTTAGAATGAACTGTCGTTCTCAGAGATGAGAAAAGAATAGTTTTTGTGAAAAAGAAAGGGCCGTGCTCATATAAGATGTATGAGCTGCTTACGTACCTCTGGGGTTTTAAAAAGTTTTATTTTTTTCAAAAATGGCTTTGCAGAGGATAAGGCCCACGTAGTTCTGGGTAGAGGGAAATGAAGATTTTTTTTAAAAGGGAGATGAGAAGAGTCGCAGCGCGCCGAGATTTCAGACTAGGGGTAGAACTTCTTGAGGCAGTCCAGGTTGACTGGACGAGCCATATCCTCTCCTTCTATGTTGGCGATCATGGCGGCACCTCCTGACAAGATCTTCTTCACGATGTATGGGCCGCTCCAATTGGGCTTGAATTTCCCTCTGGGGTCCTAGATGGGCTCTATTATTTCCCTGAGGGCTAAGTCCCTTTCTTTGACACCGCGGTTCTTAACTCTCTTATTGAATGGTAGTACTATACGACGATGGTCCCCTTATATGTGATAAAATTCCTCAAGTCTCTTTTTTTCCAAGAGTGACAATTCATCAAGGCGGCTTCGATGTCAGTCCTCCTCACTGACTTGGCTTTCGAGCATGACACGAAGGGAAGGGATTTCTAACTCCATGGGTAGGACTGTTTCCATGCCGAATACTAGATTGTAAGGGGTAGCCCCAGTAGAGGTTCAAATTGAGGTTCAGTATCCCTAGAAGGCGTATGGGATTCGGTCGGCCCAATGTCGACATCTTTCGTTCATCTTACTGATGGTAGCTTTAAAGTTCTTATTAGAGGCCTCGACTGCACCATTGGTCTGAGGTCGGTAGGGAGAGGATTTGTGTCTCTAAATCCCATACTCGTTGACCACTTCTGTGACTTCTACCTCGAAGTGCAACTCGTTATCTGACACTAGCTAATGAGGACCCCATATCAGCAGATGATGTTCTTCCTCATGAATTTGGACACTTTCTTGGCATTTAGAATTGCGTATGACTCAACTTTGACCTATTTGGTGAAGTAATCAATGGAAACTGGGATGAACTCATGCCCGTTGGAGTCCTTGGGTATAACCTTCCCTATAATATCGATGCCGCAGGTGGAGAATGGCTAGGGAGAAGTAATGTCATATAATTCTCGTGGAGGAAAGTGTTGAAGGTTAGAGAACTATTGGCATTTGAGGCATCTCCGAACATAGGCGGAGCAATCCTGGATCATGGTGGTCCAGTAGTATCCTTGTCGGATGATCTTTATGGAAAGCATGTGACCGTTCATATGGGCCCCTCATTCCTCGCTGTGGGTTCTTTGCATTACCTCTTTAATGTCAGCCCCTACGATGTAGTGTAGATGGGTTCCGTCAAAATTTATTTTAAATAGTGCTTTATGATAGATGATGTACTAAGCGGCCAGTCTCCGGAGAGTTGCTCGCTCCTTCTAGTTGGAACCTTCAGGGTACCTACCATGCTTGAGGAGGTGCCAGTTATCATGGTAACAATAATCGGGTAGCTCAGGATCTTCTTTGGTGATGAGTTCAATGTGGTAGCAATGGGTTGGTTTGTCTTTCTTTTGCATTAGGAAGGGGGCCATTATTATTCCTTCGGGCATGTCGACCATGGAGGCTAAAGTAATAAGGGCATCGGCTAGGTTATTCTTTGCTCGATGTAGGTAGTGGAAGGTTATATCTTGGAATTAGGAGGATAATTCTTCTAAGTGGGCATGGAAGGGTTGGAGTTTCTCATCCTTGACTTTCCATTTTCTGAGTACTTAACCAATGATGGGGGCGGAATCCCCATAGATATCTAGGATTTGAATACCTTTCTTAAGAGCAGCTTGGAGGGCTACCGTACACGCCTCGTATTCAGTCATGTTGTTGGTGCAAGGGAAATCCAAGGGAAATCCAATTTGATGGCGATGGGAGTGTGGGAGTCATCTGGGGCAAGCAGGAGTATCCCAATGCCATATCCCTTTTTGTTGGTAGTGCCGTCAAAGAACATTTGCCATCGAAGGTCATCTTGAGGAGTGCAGAGGCTGTTTTTATTTGGGAATTCAGAGATCCCGACACCATCTTCTTCTATGGGGTATTCAACGAGGTAGTCAGAGATGGCTCTTCCTTTCATGGCTTTATGCGTGATGTACACGATATCAAACTCGGCTAGGAGCATCAACTATCGGGCCATTCGTCTAGATAAGGCGGGTTTCTCAAGAAGGTACTTAATGGGGTCCATTCGGGATACCATCTTAATAGGTAAGGCGAGCATGTAGTGTCGTAACTTTTGGGTAACTCAGATAAACACGACGCATGCTTTTTCTAAAGCAGTGTAGTTGACTTCGTACCCAACCAATTTGCGACTGGCATAGTATATGGCTCTTTCTTTATGGGAATCTTCAAGGTATTGGTCTAGCAAAGCCCTAGCTGCAGTACCGGTTATGGTAAGGTATAGAAGTAAGGGGAGACCAGGATGTGGTGGCATAAGTACCGGAGGTTGAGTCAGGTATTGTTTGATTCGGTTAAAAGCTTATTTGTAGGCCTTATTCCAATCCTTGGTTGAATCTTTTAGTATGAGTTTGAAAATAGGTTCACATATGGAGGTTAGCTGGATGATGAACTGACTGATGAACAACAATTTCCTAAGGAAACCTCGAACTTCTTTCTCCGTTTGGGGAGGTGGCATCTCAAGTATGGAGTTTAGCTTGGAAGGATCTACTTCTATCCCTTTCTCACTGACCATGAATCCCAAGAGTTTCCCCTTTGTAACGCCGAAGATGCATTTCTATGGATTGAGTCTTATCTGATATCATCGCAGTCGTTCGAAGAGCTTTTGGAGAGCGGGGATATGACCTTCTCTAGTTTTGGATTTGATAATCATATCATCCATATAAACCTCAACTTCTTTATGAATCAGATTGTGAAGGATGGTTGTGGCAGCCCTCTGGTAGGTAGCCCCAGCATTCTTTAGACCAAATGGCATAACAGTGTAGCAAAAGGTTCCCCACGGGGTGGTGAACGTGATTTTTTCTTGATGATCGGAGTGCATTTTGATTTGTTTGTATTCGAAAAACCCGTCGATGAATGTCTTGAGAGCATGATTGGCTGTATTATCCACGATCATGTCAATATTGGGTAACGGTTAATCATCCTTTGGAGAGGCTTTATTCAAGTACCGGTAGTTTACACACATCCTAGCTTTCCCTCCCAATTTTGGCACATGCACTATGTTGGCTAGCCATATGGGATATTCAATTACACGAATAAAGCCCAAGTTCAGATATTTGACCACTTCTTCTTTAACCTTGAGCGACCATTCGATACGGATCTTTCTCAGCTTTTTTTTAACCGACTTGTAATCTGGAAGAGTTGGGATCTCATGTTGAGCTATTCTGAGATCAATGTTGGGCATATCGTTATAGGACCATGCGAAGACATCCACGAATTCCTTCAATAATTCTTTAAGTCATGAGCGCTCATGCTCATCAAGGGTAGCCCATATCCTAATCTCGTATAGTTGGCTACTCTATTCTTTATTAACTTGAACTCGGTTATGTTGTTTGTTATTAACCTTATTTAGATAAGTTAAGAATTGTTCATTTGCAACATCATCATCATCAAAAGTTTGATTATAGTCTAAACAATTAATGTAAGGCACAACAAGATACTCAAAATCTTCGTTTATTTCATTGATAGGAAAAACATCATTGAGAACCTCATCAAAGGAGGTCTTGATTACATTTAAGTAAGGATAGACAACAAAAGAAGAAATGGGGTAAACATTGGGGTTAGGTGGGATTTCAACAGGTAGAATCGGAGTAACATGCCAGTTGAGGAGAGGTGTATCAACCTATTTAATCACGTGGGATGGATCCAGTGATATAGTGCCTAAATGAACCATGCAGAGCGTCAGCCCCAGTGTTAGTAAGTTGAAGGAATCATTGGAGTTACTTTCCACAGTCTCTTAGGTATCTTTGATGACTGGTTGTACATGGTTTTGGGAACTTTTGGCCCATGTGTAGCTGTCTTGGAAAAATATCTCCATTCCAGACTTCATCTTCTTGTCTGTATGGTAATACCATGGTTTTGAAAAGTCGAAAAAGGGGAAGTCCTCACCCTCTTTGATGAATCGTCCATTCCAGGAGTCACCTGAGATAGCCTGGATGTAGTCTGATCTTCTTTTTGGTCTAGACTGGCGGAGAATTTTGAGTTCTTATTCTGATATTTGATACCCCAAACCACAAGGGGGAAAGCTTTTTTCAGTTCAATGGGATCAATTATCCATTGTTGTCTTTGTTCTAGCCCCAGTCCGGACCTGAAGTGCATGTTTCTAAACATCTAGATCACATTAACGTTTCCATGAGGGTTGTATTCTGGACAAATCCTTTCTTTGAAATCGTCCCCCGTCGGGAGTAGAAGTGGCTCAACTCAGAATCCTCATAGGAGCACATCATTTGACTCAAGGACTGGATTGCTGGTGCTTGTACCTTTGACATTATCATCGTCACCCAAAATGGTGATGACTTGTCCCTCATTGAAGAAATTTAATTTATAATGGAGTGAGGAAGACACACCCTTGATACTGTGGAGCTAAGGTCGTCCAAGAAATAGGTTGAAACAAGCTAGGATATCAATAACTTGGAATTCAACGACAGGGTTTATAGGGCTAAACCCTAATACAAGTTTTATGGATCCCATCACCTCCCTACGGGTATTATCGTAGGCACGTACAGCAGCGGAGGTTGGAGTGAGGTCACTTTCCTTCAGTCCTAAGCACTTGAAGGTCCTTAATGGGCCGACATTCAAGGCGTATCCATTATCTATAAGAGAGAGTGGTATAAACTTTCCCATAACTTCGATGGAGATATTAAGTGCATGATTGTGGTTTGGCCCGATTCTGGGGATTTCTTCTTCGGAGAAGGATAGCATTTGGTTAGAGGTCAAGGATCCGACTAAATTTATCGCTTCTTCTGGTGTAGTAGAGGGAGGAACTGTGGGTCCAGTGAGAAACTTGATTAAAGCATTTTTGTGAAGCTAGGAAGACATGAAAAGTCCCCAGAGATTGATGTTAGCTTGAGTTTTCTTTAGTTATTCGAGGATCTTGCTCTCCTCGAGGGTCATCTCTGACATAGGAAGATTTCCAATGCCCTTACCTTTGTCATTAGCTGGTGCTAAGTTTGGGATCTGGTAATGCCTTCCTAATCTGGTCATATGATTTACTAAAGAAGGGCCCATTTTTTCATCAATCTCAGATTGTTTGCCATCTTGTTTATTTCTCCAAGGAGTTATTCAAATGATATCATCCCACACTTATCGGCTAGCGGGCTAGTTTTATTAGAAGCTTTCTCTTCATTCGAATCTTCAAATTATTACTCCATACGTTGGCAATAATTATGTCTTTCCATGTGAAGTCGATGCATTCCACAACTTCAATGGCTTCTTCATACAGCTCTTCCCATTTTATGGGGATATGTAAGGGTGAAGGGACTAGTCACCCTTGAAATTTTAGAGTATCAAGTAACTCGATCATACTTCCAATTTTGTTGGTTTTCCAGAATAATCCTGCTATGATCTGGGCAACATCATCTAAGCTGACTTCATCAGATGGTACTACCCAATCGTCTGACTTTTGGGACCATTTTCGTGCTTCCAAGAATAGCGTACTAAATCTCAGGCAATCAATGATCACCCGTGAGGGAAATTTCCGCCCGAACTCTAGGATTTGGTATAATACTTATGATAATTCCATACTTCCATTTTTGGAAAGGGTACGGACAACAATGCATGCTCTGGTAAGGAGTGATAATGCCTGATCAGTGAGGCTAACAGGGTGTAGGAGGAAATATAGGCAAGT
Source organism: Sambucus nigra (assembly GCA_949130495.1). Taxonomy (NCBI): domain Eukaryota; kingdom Viridiplantae; phylum Streptophyta; class Magnoliopsida; order Dipsacales; family Adoxaceae; genus Sambucus; species Sambucus nigra. The sequence continues at coordinate 297,357,273 of OX422207.1, read as the reverse complement.
TTAGTGAGGTTTGGGAGAGTGTACGGGTGTGATTTGAGTTGAGGGATCAAATTTTGGGTTCTCTTCTAGGAAGATGGCATTGGTATGATTTGGGAGTGGGTTATGAGTAGTGTTTGGATTGGTATTGGATGGTGGGGAAATGGTACCCCGATCAATTAGACCTTGAATTATATTTCCAAGGTGAAAGCATTGGTCGGTGGTATGACCAACGGTTTGGTGAAAGGCGCAATGGGCATCTGCCTTGAAGTTTCTTGGAAGTGGATTTAGAAATGGGCGGGAATCCAATGGTTTGATAAGGTTTCGGCTCAACAGTGCTTGATAAACTTTGGAGAGGGGAGCATGGAGCTTGTTGTATTCATTTTGGACTGGGACAGGGCGACTTTCTGGTGCCCACGATGTGGTTAGTTGAGAGATATTGTTGATGGTTAAGAATGCAGTACTGGAAGGTTTGTCATATTTTATGGGAGTGAACTGTCCAGACACTTTCTTTGGTTCAACTTGTATTTTGGCGAGACCTTCCTCAATTTCTACTCCTTCTTCTATGAGATTTCGGAAGTGGGGATAGTACTATCCTACCATGGTTGCTCGAACATGGGGCAATAAGTTCTTTTTCACTATGTCGACTTATTCCTTCTCAGATGGTCGATTGGTCATGGTGGCTGCCTTTTCCCTCCATTGGGATATGAAGTTATTGACTGATTCCCAGAGTTCTGTTTGAGCATCTCTAAATCACGGTGGATGACCTCAAGTACTTCATTGTATTTGTACTGCGACATGAATTTACGGGCTACATCTTCCCAATTATGAATTCTGGACATTCGAGTGACAAAAACCATCGGAGAGCGCTATCCTTCAAAGTTTTCTCAAATAATTGGGCCATCACTTCTTCATAAGCCCCTAGGAGAGTCATGGAACGGTGATAACTGCGAAGATGAATAATTGGTGGTCCACTTCCTCCGAATTTCTCAATATTTTGCATCTTGAACTTCTCGAGCAACCTCGACATTGGATAAGGAGACATGTAGGTGTAATCCATGTAATTTCCAGAGATCTAGACTTTGTCGAACTTCTTAGTCAGCATCTTGAGATCTTCTTTAACCCTGTTTAATTCTTCCTATTTTGGATCAACAATCATAGGCAAGTTAGCCTCAAGCTGGGCAAGGTTCGGCATAGGAAGATGGGCAGGAGGCAACCCATTAATAGGAGGGCAATGTTGAGTGTGTTGATACTCTTAGGGAACCCAGATAGGTTCGAGTGGACCCATAGCATGAGGGAATAGGGCCTTGGGATCTTAAGGAACAGGAACCTGGTTTCATTGCATCTCTCGAACCTCGGTCTGGAGGTTATCAATCTTGGACACGGTTGGAGCTAAAACTGCCTTTAGATCTGGCTGCATAACTCGTACTTGATCAGTGTTCTCCATGGAAAGAGGATGGATTTTGAACTCGGAGGAAGTAGCATGGGGAGTGGACGGAACTCCAGGGTTATTTGAGTGAAGACCGAAGCCAATAAGGAGTAGGCCAAGGGCGTGTGATCGACCTGAGAAGGCATAAAATGGGATTTATTTTTGTGAAAAAAGAATGAAAAGTATTTTTGGATTTTTGATAACGAAGAGAGAAATGTTTTTGGATTTTTTGATAAATAAGGGAGAAAAATTTTTGGATTTTTGACAAAGAAGGGGGAAATATTTTTTGATTTTTGATAAAGAAGGGATAAATATTTTGGGAGACGGGTCTCAGCATGATTATTATTATTATTATTATTATTATTATTATTATTATTATTATTATTATTATTATTATTATTATTATTATTATTATTATTATTATTATTATTATGTTCTCACTTGTATTAAATTCTCCTAAATCCAAAATAAAATGTCGGACGGGACCCGAGCCTGGAAAAGTTGGGTTAGTAACATATGCAAAGCTATGGTTTGGACTTATAACTAGGCTCACGGGTAGGGTCCCATTTTAAAAAATGTGTCAAAATTTGGGTGGCAGACCGAACCGAAAATTTGATAGAGTTTCAAGTCGAAACCGACAATCTAACATGTGTGTCCTAGGCTTGACACTTATATGCGGGTATGCAGTTTGGTTGGGTGAATCGGAAAGGGTTCCCCCTTTGGCGTGGCTTCCATGATATATGTCTTGCTTTTGAGGGCAATCGGTACGTGTGGACAAGCCATTTGATGTACCTGAGTGTACGTGAATTGACTCACTATATACCTCGTGGGGACGGTACGTGTGAGAGCAAATTCGATATACTCAGTGTACGTGAATGAGTTCCCTGCGATATACCTCCCGTCATGACTTCAGTCAAGCGGTATGATGCGGGGGAACCGTTCGATATGCGTCGAAGGTACTTGGCCAATGGAAGGTGAGAGTCATATCACTTAGGCTAACTGTACCCTGCCGGACCAGCGCCCATCACGAAGTGACCCTCCAGTTACTGGACAGAATTTGGTCAATCACAATGATCGTTGGTGATATCATGTGAATCATGCATGATTCTCTTATTAGAATCTCATAAGAGTATATTTCTTGATCATGCCCAAAAGAGAGTAAAGTACAAGAACCAATGGTGCACCAAGTATGGATGGGTGATGCGTTCAACATGCGGATATATACGATGCTAGGTGCACGTGGTGCAAATTGTACATGGAGAATATTATACAAGTGTGTGAATAGAATCATAAGCATGAAGTAAACATGAATGGTAAAGGGGAACATGCAGAATAAGGGAATATATAAGTAAAGATAACACCCATGTAAATCGAGTCTAGCCCTAAAAAATAGTGTCCCCAGCGGAGTCGCCACTGTGTCCATCCCCTCTGATCCTCGCGATGGGAGAGATATATAAGAAGAGAGGGGGTCTTCTTATTCTCGGGAGGATCTTGGTTCCGCCCATCCCTCTTGGGAGTACTTCGTCCGGCGTCGGCGATGAGGTGAAAAATGTAGAGAGATGGAGTCGCCAGTCTATTTTACTCAAAACATACAAAAAAAAGGGGAGACATCTCGAAGGACAGCATCCAAAGACATACTAATACATACAAAACCAAAAATGATTCGAAAAGGGTCCGGAGGCTAAGTTACGAAATGGGAACGTGTTAGGCACCCATTCCGCCCTTACGGCCTCTCATGGGTTATTGTTGTTTTCCTTTATTTCCCCATGATATGTATGCATGTGTATATATAATGGAGATAAGAATCATTGACTTGTATCATGGAAGAGATAAAGCGAGTCATCCAGACGAATGTTCTTAGAAGTAACATTAGAAAATAGGATTTACGCGATTATTCTAGAGTCGATCATTATAAGGGAAGGATAATGCATGCGGGATAATACGCGGATAAGAACAAATATATGTATATATATAGATATAGAATCTAAGAGAATTAAGATAGAAAATGGAAGAATAAATAAAAGTGGGAAGAAATAGGACTCGAGCCTCGAGTTTTACTCCAAGATGCCTACATAGCCTATAGAGGCATCAAAGTCCACGTAGTTCGTATGCAAAACGGGGGGGGGGGGGGGGGGGGGTTATCCCATAAATCCAACCGGGTACTTTTCTTATAGGGGTGTGTGTGTAAAAAAGTGTTTTAGTAGTGAGAAAAGTGTGAGAATTCTCGCTTGGAATTTATGAGCAAACCCTATTTTTCTCGTTTTTTGGGTTTTATTATATGAAAATAAGAGATATACAATAATAATAGATAAAAAGTATATTAGGATATGTGAGATGATAGGACAAAAGTGTTATGTAATAAAACAAATTAATGCGAATTTAGGAGAATTTAAGGAGAGAGTTGAGAAAGTTGGACCTTCTTGAAGATCTTGAGCTTGATCTTGAATGTTGGAGAGCAGCCCTTGCACCTGGGTAATGATGGAGGGTTCTTAATTAACCAAGTCGGATGAAAAATATGATGAGAGGTGAAGGTTGGAAAGGGATTTGGATATGGAAATCACGCCGACTTCGAGAGAGGTTTTCTGAGCTTGCTGAGAGTGATAGGTTTCGGATCTTGGCCTCCCTTGAAATGAGGGCAGAGCCTCCTTTTTGTAGGCCCAAGGCATTGCCGATTGGCATAGCCATGTTCCTGCCGATCGGTACGTGTGTTTGGGCACACTGCCAATAGGGAGGGTTTGGGACCTGCAGTTTGGTAATGTCTTTCAGGTTCCTTCAAAAAATCGATCGTAGAGAGCAAACCGTTGATCCGAATCATGTACGGGGTGGACCATTAGAAAGGTAATTCAGAGACCTTCAAAATTATTTGTACTTATCCCGAGTTCGAGAGTTGACTTTGGGTCAAATGTGTCTCGGAGGTGCTCATCGGTCCTTTGGACGAGGAAACTTCGGACGTAAACGGATCGTTCGCCCGCATGGTAACTCTGAATCGCGCATGGGGTAGATCATTAGAAAGGTTAGGAGATGTACTTTGACATTCCAACGAGTTTGACCTGGTTTGGGGAGTTGACTTTGGTCTATTGGGGCCTGGAAGCGTTTGGTGACCTAAGTAAAATGGATTGTTCGTCCATACTGTAAGTCAGAATCACGCACAGGGTGGACCGTTGGAAAGGGGTTTTAGTGCCCTTCAAAGATTCATTCAGTCTCGATCGAGATGAAGAGTTAAATTTTGTCAAACGGAGTTTGGGAGTGCTCGATGACCTCTTGATCGAGTTTCGAGGGAAAATGAGTCATTCGTCTGCATAGTAAGTCAGAATCGCACACGAGACAGACCGTTAGAAAGGGGTTTCAGTTCCTTTTGAAGATTCATTCAGTCTTGGTCGAGCTGAAGAGTTTGACTTTTGGTTAAACGGATCCTGGGAGTGCCCGATGGCCTTTAGGTCTATACTTGGGGAATGATTTGGGTTTGCAATGATGAAGGGAGGTGTTAGGGAACTTAGGAGAGGTTAGGGGGTATTAGAATGGGGTGTCTATATGTACTTTAGATACCTTCAAGATTCCTTTGGGACGCTCCCAGGTTCGGGAGTTGACATTGGTTCAACTGTGGCTCAAAAGCGCACGACGATCTTTTGGATCGGAGGTCATCGGACGAAAATTGATCATTCGTCCACCTAGTAAGTCAGAATCCCACATGGGATAGACCATTGGAAAGGTTAGAAGATGAAATTTGACATTCAAAATAGTTTTCTTGGTTCGAAAAGTTGACCTTGGTCAATTGGGGCTCGAAATCGCCCGATGATCTCTCAGAGTAAAATGGATCGTTCGTTCGTACCGTAGGTCAGAATCGTGCATGGGGTGGAATGTTAGAAAGGGTATTTAGTGACCTTTGGAGTTCATTTTGTATATTTTAAGATGAAGGGTTCGCATTGGTTAAATGGAGTTCGGGAGCGCCCGATGCCCTCTGGATCGATTTTTGGAGGAAAACTGATCATTCGTTTGAACGGTTATGATGTTTTGCACACGAGGTGGACCGTTTGAAAGGGGTTTCAATGCCCTTAGAAGATTGAAAGAGATTTTACTCTGACGTTGAAGTTGATTGGGTTCAAATCGGGGCCCGGGCGTGTCGGGTGGTCAGCCCTCAAATTGATTTTTCAATAGTAAAGTAGTCCATTCGTCCGAACTGTTATGTCGATTCATTAACGGGATGGACCATTGGAAAGGGGATTCAGAGCCCTTCAAATTTAAAAGAGATTTCTTTCTGATGATAGAGTTGACCGGAGTCAAACGGGGACCGGGAGTGCCCGATGGCCTTTAGATCAGTACTCGGAATGAGACCTAGGGTTTATAGTGAAATGGGTACGTGTTAGGGACCTAAGGAAAGGCTTAGGGGGTCCTGTAATGTGGTGTCTACAGAGACCCTCGACGGGTGATCTTGGAACAAGCGAAAGTCATCAAATAGACACCACATGATAGAGGTCGGTTCTACGGACTTAAGGGACGAGGATGACCTATTTAGATCATCGAGGTCGATTCTGAGGACCTAAGGGGATGCTGGGGATGGACAATTCGGAGGACCTAAGAGGGGGTGATGATTGAGGTCAAAGGTAGGGAGTGACTAATTTAGCGGGTTTAGGTCAATTCTGAGGACCTAAGTCGTAGGGACCAATTAAGTGGGCTTAAGATAGGGGTGACCAATTCTGCAGGTTAAAGGCAATTCTAAGGGCTTAAGTAGGGGTGAGAAATTTTGCGAGTCTAAGCCAATTCTGAGGGCTTAGGTAGAAGTGACCAATTCTGCGGGTTGAAGCCAATTCTGAGGGCTTAAGAAAGGGTGACCAATTCTGCGGGTCAAAGACAATTCTAAGGTCTTAAGTAGAAGCGACCAATTTTGTGGGTCAAAGATAATTCTATAGGCTTAAGTAGAAGCGAACAATTCTATGAGTCAAAACCAATTTTGTGGGTTTAAGTAGAAACGACTTATTCTACAGGGCATAGCCAATTCTACGGGCTTAAGTAGAGGTGACCAATTATGTGAGTCAAAGCCAATTCTACTGGCTTAAGTATAAGCGACCAATTCTGCGGGTCAAAGACAATTCTGAGGGCTTAAGTATAAGCGACCAATTCTGTGGGCTTAAATAAAGGTGACCAATTCTGTGGTCTTAAGTAAAGGGGACCAATTCTGCGGGCTAAAGTAGAGGTGACCAATTCTGCATGTCGAAGAAAATTTCGAGGGCTTAAGTAGGGGTGATCAATTCTGTGATTCAAAGGTAATTATGAGGGCTTAAGTAGAGGTTACCAATTTTGCGGGTCAAAGGAAATTTAGAGGGCTGAAGTGAAGGTGGCCAATTCTGAGGGTCAAAGCCAATTCAGAAGGCTTAAGTAAAAGTGACCAATTTTGAGGGTCAAATCCAATTCTGCGGGCTTAAGTACAGGTAACCAATTATGCGAGTTAAATCCAATTATATAGGCCTAAGTAGAATCAACCAATTCCGCGGGCTTAAGTAGAGGTGACCAATTCTGCGGGTCAAAGCCAGTTCTGAGGGCTTAAGTAGAAGCGATCAATTCGGAGAGTCAAAGCCAATTCTGTGGGATTAGGTAGAAGCCATCAATTCTGCCGGCTTAAATAGAGGTGACCAATTCTATGGGTCAAAGCCAATTTTGCGAGGTTAAGTAGAGGTGACCAATTCCGAGGGCTTAAGTAGGGGTGACCAATTCTGCGGATCGAATCCAATTACGAGGGCTTAAGTGGAAGTGACCAATTATGCGGATCGAATCCAATTTTGAGGTCTTAAGATAGGGGTGACCAATTCTATGAGTCAAAGCCAATTATGAGGCCTTAAGTAGAAGTGACCAATTATGCGAGTCAAAGACAATTCTGTGGGCTTAAGTAGAAGCGACCAATTCTACGAGTCAAAGCCAGTTGTGAGGGCTTAAGTAAAATTTACCAATTCTGTGGGTCGAAGCCAATTATTCGGTCTTAAGTAGAGGTGGCCAATTCTACGGGTCAAATCAAATTCTATGGGCTTAACTAGAAGTGACCAATTCTTTCGATCAAAGATAATTCTAAGGGCTTAAGTATAAGCGACCAATTCTATGGGTCGAAGCCAATTCTGCGGGCTTAAGTAGAGGTGACCAATTCTGCAGGTCAAAGCCAATTCTGCGAGCTTAAGTAGAGGTGACCAATTCTGCGGGCTTAAGTAGAGTTGACAAATTCTTAAGGTCAAAGCCAATTCTTAGGGATTAAATGGAGGTGACCAATTCCGAGGGTCAAAGTCAATTTAGAGGGCTTAAGTAAAGGTGACCAATTCTGAGGGTCAAAGACAATTCAGAGGGCTTAAGTAATGGTGACCAATTATGAGGGCCAAATCTAATTCTGCGGGTTTAAGTAGAGGTGACCAATTCTGCGGGTCAAAGACAATTCTGAGGGCTTAAGTAGAAGCGACCAATTCTGCGGGTCAAAGCTAATTCTGCGGGATTAATTAGAGGTGACCAATATTAATGGGGCAAAGCTAATTTTGAGGGATTAAGTAGAAGCGACCAATTCTGAGGGTCAAAACCAATTCTACGGGATTAAGTAGAAGTGAAGAGTGCGCGTTTGTTCAAACAAAGGAATTATTTAATTAAACTCAGTTTTTCAATTAAATCCGAAAACATGCATCTAGGTGTGATTGAAATCAATATGATCATGCAAGAATAGTCAGTCACAAACATACCACACAAATGAGGAAATATCTCCCAAATGGGCAAAACCTTTTTATTTTCACTATAATTTGTAAGAAATGGTTACACGGATTACAATGAAAATAAGGGTGACATACGAAATACCATCAGGTGTCGGTTCCGATGTCGTCGGCTGGAATCTCTCCGAAGAACTCCTGGTGGGCAACAATGAAAAAGAGATGACTTCTCCACAAATTACTCCAGATGAGTAAAAATGATCCTCTTGAAGGTTTAAAGATTCACACACATGTATGGGAGTGTTTATGTGAATAAAGAAGGCATGAAACCTTAAAAAGTGAAGTCTGTTTTCTGGGCTATTAATCGTTGAAATCGTGTGTGAAAACACTTAGAAAACGTGTAGAATGAAACCAAATATTTATACGAAAATTGAGGCGACGATGTCGTTCGAACGAGATAAGCATGTCACTCGAATGAAGGACACATGTCACTCGAACGAGATGGCGCCACATGCGTATGTCGCTCGAACGACTATGCGATGTCATTTGAACGAGCTCACCGACCGAGGAACTTCGCTTCTACATTTAGAAAAAAAAATTGCTTTTGATAAAAACAATTCAGACTTCGAAAAAATATTTTTTGAAAAATTCCCAAATATCTATGCAATTATAAACAACTCCAATAAATCATTTTACAAATAATGCGAAGTGGAGTAGTGGGAACAATTGAGAAGCACGTCGCATGTAGCATGATGCACGTGTGAAGATGATGGATGAATGGAGTCGGATCAAGGTTGTCGTGGATGATCGTGTTGATGTGCCGAATGTAGCGGTATCAGACATTCATACTGTGATCTAGGACAAACAAAAAATTCCCAGATTCTACCCCAGACATTTATAAAATTATGTCCTTACAAATCTCCCCCTGTGTCTACGCCGGTACATACATAAAAAAATCTGAATTATGCTATCTCCATAAAACAAATGACATACAAGATATTATCAACATTAAACCCTCAAACTAAGAATACTAAAAAACATGTCGCCAATCAAACTTCAACATCTTCAAATCTTCAGCTCTTCAGAAACTCTCAAAACTTTTCTCTTCAGGGTGTGCAATCCAATAATGATCAACTTTGTACCTACACACATGAGAAAAAGCAGATACCTTCGTGATGCATCGAGTTTGAAATGATATAAGAATAAATTATTAATAAATCAAATCTCCCCCATAATGCAAAAACTCCCCCAAAACATGATAATTCTTTCTCCCTCTTTTTATGATGTCCCCAGATAGATAGATAAGAAGAAAAAATCACAACATGGAGTGCCACGATAAAATCCATAGCAAACAAGGATCAAACTACGCGCATGCAAAGGAGTATCTCAAAGATTTCACAAACTATTTTTGATTTTTCAAATTTTTTGTTCAAAAATAGGATACCAAAAATCACACCATGGATTTTAACTCAAACAACCAAGTCATAAAAATGGAATGTATGGGTGTGAACACAGTCCGTAGGTAAATAAACTCAATCAATCATATGTGCACGATGCATACGTGTACTCCAAAATGAATGAACATCAAAAGTATCCTTAGGTGTAAAAATTATTTAATTTAGATGACATCGTCTTATACAAATCAACAAATCAAAGTCAAAGTGATTTCCACCCCAATAATGTCCAAATCTATGTAGCACTTTTTCAAGACTTTCAAGGACGTGCAAACCCATTTTAATTCTCTATCCAAAACTCCCTCAGATTTATATTTTCTTTTAGTGGTAATCTAAATTCTCAAACATTGGAGAATTGGTGCAAAAACCTAATGGCCCTTTTGTCATGAATTTCTTTTTATTGCCTTTAAATTTTTTCGGGCTCTTTTAAACCTCTTTGGACCCCGGATAATAAAATTACTCAATTTTCTAGGTCCAATTTAAACGGTGGCTTAGTATTCGCAAAGGCCAAATGAACCTTTCGCAGCCCTTTCCCGTTTTCAAATAAAGCACACGAACTGACAAACGACTCTTACATGCACAACTTTCTTGTTAAATATTATCACGCTTGGTTCATTTTAGGGACATGATTGAAGTGAAAGCACGCAACCAACATGTGATAAGACAAGCACAATAATCAAACAAATCCGTGCATGTGTGCAATAAAGGAAATCATGAGTCAAACATGTAGGAAGTAACACTTAATTACACCTTAATGACTTCAAACATTATAAATTACATGGATGAGTTGACATATTGTCTCAAAATACTATCAAATAGTCACATGAAAAATGAAATGATGTTGTGACTCGGTCATCCTAAGTGTTTATCCATAAAAGGTGCAAACAAAATAGAAAAATCTTTTTGGATTTTTTCAAAAATTTTATCAAAATAAAATCTTTTTGTATTTTTCAAAAACAAAAATCTAATACAAAAAGTACATGTCATTACACTAGAAAATATATATCATGAAACCACAACTAGTGTATGACAAAAAATGCAAACACAATCATCTATATGATATGGCAAGATAAGAATCATGTGAAAGTAAACGGGAATCAACTTGTCTAAAATCTAGTGTCTCTAAAAGTGATTTCCTATCCCAAGTAGATGTGAAACTTCGTGTGTGGGATTTATGAACCAAGGGAACACGAGACATAAACTTCCTAGGACTTTTTCGAGGATCAAAACAAAAACACCTAAGGTGACCTTTCCTACCATGATATGAACATGTGTAAACGGGTGGAATGTTACCTAAAGTGTGATCTTTTCTAACGATCTTGGGATTAATTAACCCTCTAAAATAAATAATGGTTTTGGCTTTAGCACTAGAAGCATGAGAACAAGATGAGCCATTGCCATCACTATCAAACCTACTCGAGTCTACCAAATCATTTTTTAACTTCAAAATTTTTGACTCAAGTAAAGAATTAGACTATTTCAATCTGAGGGATGCCTTTTCAGATTTTTAAAAATTCCTAAAAGGGTATCTCTCTCCCCCTCAATTAAAGCAAACTTTTTCCTAAGAGTCTCTTCACGTGCCAGAAATTCATTGATTAAAATATTTTAGTTAACTTTTGCACAAACAAAAACCATTGAATTTCTAAGGGCCTCTAATTATTTTTCTAAAAATAGGACCCTATCATCACTCTCCTTCTTGGACAATTTTAAAGCAACAAAGTCGTGGTCCAAGGCAATAAATTTTTCACAATAAAAATCTCTTTGATTTTGAACCGTTTGCAAAAGATCCATCGCGGATTTAAAACGAGAATTTTCTTTTTTCAAAAAATCAATTCTTTTAGCAAATGTCAAATTCAAGTGATTTATATTATCAAAACTCTGACTTGTGTCATCAAAGGGGTGCATCCGATTAGATAAGTGCTCCATCGAAAAAATTGCGATTTTTTCACAAAACTGATTTTTCAAAAAAATAAATATCACACAATTTTGTGGAAAATAGGAATACGCGATAAATTAGCTCAACCTGCTCTGATACCAATTTGATGATGTGAGAAGTCAAATTGTATCAAAAAAATAAATCCTTGAAAAATCAGGATCACGTGATAAATTAGAGCAACCCGCTCTGATACCAATTTGAAGAGTGCGCGTTTGTTCGAACAAAGGAATTATTTAATTAAACTCAGTTTTTCAATTAAATCCTAAAACATGCATCTAGATGTGATTGAAATCAATATGATCATGCAAGAATAGTCAATCACAAACACAACACACAAATGAGGAAAAATCCCCCAAAGGGAAAAAACCTTTTTATGTTCACTATAATTTGTAAGAAATGGTTACACAGATTACAATGAAAATAAGAGTGACATACAAAATACCCTCAGGTGTCGGTTTCGATGTCATTGGCTGAAATCTCCCGCAAGAACTCCGGGTGGACAGCAATGAAGAAGAGACGGCTTCTCCACAAATTACTCCAGATGAGTAAAAATGATCCTCTTCAAGGTTTAAAGATTTACATACATATATAGGAGTGTTTATGTGAATAAAGAAGGCATGAAACCTTAAGAAGTGAAGTCTGTTTTTTAGGTTGTTAATCGTAGAAATTGTGTGTAAAAAAGACTTGAAAAATGTGGAGAATGATACTAAATATTTATACAAAAATCGAGGCGGAGACTTCGTTCGAACTAGATGAGCATGTAGCTCGAATGAAGGACATGTGTCGCTCGAATGAGATTGCGCGACATGCATATGTCACTCGAACGATAGTGCGATGCCATTTGAATGAGCTCGTCGATCGATGAAATCCGCTTCTACACTTAGAAAAATTTCTGCTTTTGATAAAAATAATTCAGACTTCGAAAAAATATTTTCTAAAAAATTTCCAAATATTTATGCAAATATAAACAACTCCAATAAATCATTTTACCAATAATACAAAGTGGATTAGTGGGAATAGTTGAGCAGCACGTCGCATGTAGCATGATGCACGTATGAAGATGATAGATACATGGATTTGGATCAAGACCACCATGGATAAGCGTGTTGAGCTGCCGAATGTAGCGGTATCAAACATACATACTGTGATTTAGGACAAACAAAAAATTCCTAGATTCTACCCCGGACATTTATAAAATTATATCCTTACAAGAAGCGACCAATTCTGCGGGTCAAAGCCAATTCAGAGGGCTTAACTAGGTCGAAGCCAATTCTGCGGGCTTAAGTAGAGGTGACTAATTATGGGGGTCAAAGCTAATTTTGCGATCTTAAGTAGAGGTGTCCAATTCTACCGGTCGAATCCAATTCTGAGGTCTTAAGTTGGCGTTACCAATTCTGCGGGTCAAAGCCAATTATGATGGCTTAAGTAAGGGGTGACCAATTATGTGGGTCAAAGATAATTCTGAGTGATTTAGTATAAGTGGCCAATTTTACGGGTCGAAGCCAATTCTGTGGGCTTAAGTAAAATACACCAATTATGCTGGTCAAAGCCGATTCTGAGGGCTTAAGTAAAAAAGACCAATTCTGCAGGCTTAAGTTTCTTGGGGAAATTTGTAAACTCAACTGGGGATATGTATCTTTTAGTTCTGCTAGGGATTTGGGGAAGAATTTGATTTTAGGTTATGTTGGGGAAGAGGGAATGATCATAGGGTTAGACGTTTCGTAGCCGGGGAATTCATGAATTTTGTTGTGTCCTTTGGAGACGTTGCTGAGGAGACATGAAATTGTTTTTAAGAATTTCGTTGGGGGAGATAAAAGTTCTTCCGGGGAAATAAGTGTGGTAAAAATGTTTTTCTTGGGGGACAAGGCTCTTAAATCCCTTTGGGGATTTTTTGAGATTTTTTGGCATTTTTTGGTCTTTTTGTACAAAATTTCAAAGGGGGTGCCGATCGGCATAGATAAAGGGGTGCCAAACGGAAATGACATGGTATTTTTGGGTACTTCAAAAAGGTGGAGGGGCAATGCCGATCGATGGGTGGCAGGGTAACGCCGATCGGCATGCCCCTTAGCCTCCTATAAAAAGGGGGTAGGTTCTCCTCATTTTCATAGCTTTTCAACTTGCCTTCTTCTGCAAATTGTTCCAACGTTCCAAAGTCAAGAGATGGTTGAGTTCTGAAGTAGTGCAACACACATAGCGTGGCTTAATGCTGATGACTGGGTAGACCTGGAATGGAGGGATAGGGTGACCCTTTCTTTGGGCAGCGAAAACTCTTTTGACTTATTCGAGCAGTGGCGGATATCCGGGCTCTCTTGTGAGAGACTTAGTGCCATCGCTCTTCTAGGGTGGTGTACCCTAGTGGCTATATAAGTAATGGTGAATTTTGGTATTCTCTTCCCTTTATTCTTGGCGAGATTTCCTTATTTCTTGAACTTGACAAACGTTTTTATTTTGCTTTTCGCTTTTGACAGTCTGATGTTTCTATGTTGATTATATGTGCCCGAGGGATGACGGGGACTAAGGATGTTTGGGAGAATCTTCCATCTGTGGTGCATTGGATGGTGTCATCAATCAGTTTTATGAGACTGGCATCTGCTCAAGATCAGATGCCCCATTCTACGACTGTTCTTTGTACTCTGGGGGAGAGGTGGAGGGACACCACCCACACCTTTCATTTTGGCTTTGGGTAGATGACGGTGACTCCTGTGGATGTGCAAAAACTCCTGGGTATGGATTGCTAGGGTATGAATATTGAGGTTGACAGGGCACTGAGGGTGACATCAGAGGTGGTGACGGCGGCGTTGGGTGATGTGGAGAGGGTGGTTTCTGGGGACTCTCTTTATTTGTATCCTTCGAGAGAGTTACTACTGAGGAGGAGGATTGATGAGAACGAAAGGAGGTAGGTGCATAATATGTATCATTTGTTTAATTTGATGGTGTTGGGGGGTTTCTTGGTGGCATGGAGTGGTGACATCATCCATTTGTGGTTTCATCAATTCTTGAGGGTGTTTTCGGACATCCGTCTTTATGATTTGGGGAGCCTGACCTAGACGACCCTTTATTATTCTCTAGATGAATTCATCCGGTGATACTGACAAAATTTTACTATAGCCATGTATCTTTTTGAGGTATTCTTCATTTTTTTACATTTTTCTTTATGCATTCGCATTTTCCTTCATGCGTTTTATTCTTGATTTCATAAATGTTGGCACTTTGTCCATTGCAGATGGGGTTCTATGAGGTAATTGGGTTTAACACCCAATTAATAGTTTTGAAGGATGAGTCTATTGTGGACTTCTACTTGATGTAATCGGTGGCGAAAGTCCAATCGGTAATCGAAGAAATACCTATTTCTGGAGACGGTGTGTCAGGTCTTAAATGGCCTGACGAGTGAGCAAGTAAGTTCCCCTTTTTCTTGAGACTCTCTTTCCCTTGATGGAATATTGTTGATATTGATCTTTTTTAGTCTTACTGGGGAATTCGCGGGTGACTTTTATCCATGGGGGAAGGCTATCTAGCATACATGGGTGACTAGGGCACATGCGCAAATGCGGCATCTATTGGTGCATGGGTTTGGCTATTCTTGGTACCTCGAGGAGAGAGTAGTTCAACAGATTATGGAGGATGAGGTCGTGGTGCCATCGTCAAAGCCCTCAGTGTATATGAGGCGAGTGCGGGGGATGTCGGACGACGTCTGAGTGGTAGCAAAGATGGGTGAGCCTTTCTTATCATATATCGACACGATGGTGATGTATGATTATATGGACTTTGTGTCGAGCTGGCTGATGCCACCCAGCATATATGACGTGATGCCTCTTCCTCGCACGAGTTCGAGTCAGCAGGTAGGGTCCTCCCACAATGCATACGGTGCGATGATATCAGCAGCACCGATGATTTTGGAGGCTCCCTTTTTACGACTATTCTCGCCTGGTTTCAATATTCGACGAGAAGATGGAAGGTCGGTGCGTATGCTGCACCGTCCTAATGAGATGGACCCAGAGGAGTTTGGCTTGATAGATGAGGTCCTTTGACCCTAGGTATACCTTTGGTTTTACCTCAAAGTGACTGATTTGCTCTTTTTTTCTCTTTTGTAGCACATCTGGGTCTCCACCACTTGGCTGAGGGACATTAGGGATTGGATATCTTCAGCGACTGCCCACATTAAGGATGATATTATGGTTCCTTCTTATTGGTTTTTGTCTGCCTCGTCTGAGGAAGGGTCGGGCTCTGGGAGTTATGGAACATCGTCTCTTCGTAGAGGGAAGAGAGCGCGCCGTAGGTATGGAGGCTTTTATAGATAGATAAGAGAGAGAGAGAGAGAGAGAGAGAGAGATTGTAGGTGGGTTCGGGCTGAGTCCCGCTATATATTTTTGTTTTTTCTGCAAAATTGATGTAACACATCAAATATCTATGAAAATGAAATGAAGTTTTTTTTGTTTATTTCTCTTTTTAGTGACTACTTCACATGCTCTTTTTACTTTTCTGCTGAGAGTATAAAAAGAAAAAAATGACTAGAGAAAGTCTTTATTTTGAAATGGGATAAGTCAAAAAAAGAAATTCAGAATCCCCTTAGAATAAAAATGATCTTTATTGAATTTTTTGATTTTGACAAAAAAGGAAAAAGAGGAATTTTTCCCAAAATAATGGGTTGCGGATCGGCATGACCCTTGTCCTGCCTATCGACATTTAAGTTCAGCCCAATCAACGTAAGGCTTTGATTGGACTTTCTTCAATTTCTTGGTGCTTGGTGGGGTATGTTTTCCTCCGATTTCTGCAGGGTTTCTTATCTTTGCTTGAGAGTTTTTAAATAGAAATAGGGGTGTGGATGTGACTTTTCTTCACACTTACACATTCTTTTCCCTTTACATCCTTCTTTGCTAACTTTTTTTGTGATACGTCTCTCCCTTGTCGTGTTGAGTTTGCGAACTACCTCGAAACCTTGGAAGCAATATGTTCCTACAATGTTGACTACGATGCTTTCAACATGCGGTGAGTATCTTTATGGCACAATCGGACCATATAGTGGAATATGCTGATGGTAGCTGTGGAATTCTGGTACCCTAAAGACCATGTCTTGCGCTTAGGGTTTGAAGAAATATGTCCGACCTATGAAGAGTTTTGTGACACGTTGGGGATAAATCCTAGCGTTACAACGACTATGCCTGGGTTTCCTTGATCCCCTAGGGAGATATTGGTGGAACGTTTCCACATTTCACCTTCGGCATGTAGGTCGTTGGTCACAGGAGCAATGATTTCTCTTCTTACGGTGCTGCATTCTTTGCATTTGTGAGATGTCGTTGATGCTTGTCATGACTGGGCCATCATTCTGGGCCTAATTTTAAAACTGATATTGGTAATTGAGGAAGTAACTTCCAGTAATTATTTCTTATGTTGTTCCATCGTAATCCTGTGGCGGTGATACTAGCGGAGACTTTGAATGGTCTGGATGCCTGGAGGGAAGGTCGTTAAGACTTTTTGAGGGGTGGCCCTGTAATGCTGTTCATGTGGCTGTCAAAGAGTTTCTATGTGGCATCCCACCTGAGTATCCTTTGTTGGAGGTGCTAAACTTCTTCTCGTGCTATTGCATGAATATAAGCCTGGACATTGAAAGCAGGGAAAATTGGTTCTTGGAGCACGGGGCTCGAGGCTTATGTTGGTCAGTGCGTTGGTGGGGAGAGTTTCTGCCCATTATGGAAATCGGGGAGTACCAATATGTTCGGTTAGTAGGCCTCAGGAAGACCTATTTCTACTTTCCCTGGTGGCTTCTATGCCAATTTGGTTGGGAACAAATTATGGCACCATGGACACTGAACTTTTTTCTAGTGGAAGACCTGACATAGCGTATGAGCATACGGCTTGGTTCTCTATGGGAGAATCATCGTCCGTTGACACGTCCCTCCCAATCTATTAGTAGAGTCTGTCACGTCTCAAAGGACCACATGAAGTGGTTGTGGAAGACGGTAGTGGCCAAGATGCTTCCTGTGGAGACTGGGCAAAGGTGGTTTGCCATATTTGACACCATGGAGGGAGGCATTATGGTTTTCCCCAAGATAGTTTGGGATTATCGCTCTATGGAGCATCTATGATACTCCATTCAGGCAGGGGAAGTTAGGGGACCCCAGGATGTGGGTGATGATGGGGCTGATTCCTCTGGCAACAGCGGGTAGAATTTTGTGAAACTTTTGTAATGGGTGTGATTCTGTGCTTGGAAATAATTTGGGGGTTATTTTGGGAGTTGTGGGGCTTGTTTTATTTTAGGAAGGTAGGAGTAATCTTGACAAAGGAAGCCGTTTGACTCCCCATGTCAATGTAATCATACCAAAATTTAGGATAATGAAATAAAGGAGTTTTTGATTATCTAGTTGTGCCTCTGGATGAATTTTGCATTTGAATTATCTATTCCAATCACTAAGGCATACATAATCCTTTTGTTTATGTATATGTTAAAATGAACTATCGTTCTCGGGAGTAAGAAAAGAATTGCATTTTATGAAAAAGAAGGGGTTCGTGCTCATATAAGGCGGATGAGATGCCTACATACCTCTGAGGATTTTGAAAATTTTCTAAAATTTGTTTTTTGAAGGAAAAATGGTTTTTAGAGGACCAGGACCCACGTAGTTTATAGTAGAGGGAAATGAAGATTTTTTTTTTCTTTTTTTAGAATAGAAGGGAAATGAGAAGAGTCGTAGCACATCGAGATTTCAGACTAGGGGTAAAATTTCTTGAGATGATCCAGGTTGACTGGATGCGCTATTTCTTCTTCATCAAGGTCGGTGAGCATAATGGCACCGTCGGACAGGATCTTCTTCACATTGTAGGGGCCGCTCCAATTGGGCTAGAATTTCCCACTTGGGGTCGCTCCAATTGGGATATATTATTTCTTTGAGGGCTAAGTATCCTTTTGAGACACCGTGACCCTTGACTCTCTTATTTAATGATTACGCTATACGAAAATGGTACCCTTATATGTGATATAGAGATTTCACCCTTCTTTCGTCCAAGAGGGATAGCTCGTCGAGATGGCTTTGGTGCCAATCTTCCTCATTGACTTTGCTTTCAAGCATGACGCGTAGCGAAGGGATATCTAGATCCAAGGGTAGGATTGCTTCCATGTCGTAGACTAGAGAGTAAGGGGTAGCCCCATTAGAGGTTCTAACTGAAGTGTTGTAGCCCCATAGGGCGTAAGGGATCCTGCTGGCCAAATCTCGACAACTCTCGATCATCTTGCTGATGATGGGTTTGAGGTTCTTATTGGCTACTTTGACTGCTTCATTAGTTTAGGGTCGGTTTGAAGAATATTTATGTCTCTGAATTCCATACTCATCGACCCCCTCTATAAATTCTGCCTCGAAGTGTAACCTGTTGTCTAACACCAGCTCGTGTGGGACCTCATATTAGCAAATGATGTTTTTTTTTATGAACTTGGCCACTTTCTTAGCATTCAGGTCTGCGTATGACTCATCTTTGACCCATTTAGTGAAGTAGTCAATGGCTACTAGGATGAACTCATGCCCATTGGACGCTTTTGGTGTAACTTTCCCTATGATGTCCATGACCCATATGGAGAACGGCCAGGGATAGGTCATGTTGTATAATTCCAACGGGGGCAAGTGTTGAAGGTTAAAAAATTATTGGCATTTGAGGCATCTTCAAACGTAGGTTGTTCAATCCTGGACCACGGTAGTGTAATAGTATCCTTATCAGATGGTATTATTAGAGAGCATGTGTCCATTGATGTGGGGTCCAGATTCCCCGCTATGGTCTTCTGCATCATTTTTTCCATGTCAACCCCTATGATGTAGTGCAAATGGGTTCCATCGAAGTTTCTCTTGAATAGTACTTTATTGCAGATAATGTATTGGGCAGCCAGTCAGTGAAGGGTTGCTCGGTCTTTTTTTGTCAAAACCTTGGGGATACGTACCTTGCTTGAGTAGGCGCCAAATATTATAGTACCATCGGTTGGTTATCTCGAGATCTTCCTTTGTGATGAGCTCAATGTGGTGGCAGTGGGTTGGTTTATCTTGCTTTTGGATAAGGAAAGGGTCCATGGTTATTCCTTCGAGCATGTCAATCATGGAGGCTAAAGTAGCAAGGTCATCAACTAGGTTATTCTTTGCTCGGGGTAGGTAGTGGAAGGTGATTTATTAAAATTGGGAAGCTAGCTCTTCGAGGTGGGCATGGAAGGGTAAGAGTTTCTCATCCTTAACTTTCCATTTTCTGAGTACTTGACTGATGATGAGGGCTAAATTCCCGTAGAGATCGAGGTATCAAATTACTATCTTAAGGGAAACTTTGAGGCCTACCGTGCATGCCTCATATTCAATGATGTTGTTGGTGCAAGTAAAATCCGTCTTGATGGTAGCAGGAGTGTGAGAGTCATCAGGGGAAATTAGGAGTATCCCAATGCCATAACCTTTGTTGTTGGCAGCACCATCGAAGAACATTTGCCCATCGAAGGTCTTCTTGGGAGGTACAAAGGATATTCTCACTCGGGAACTCAGAGATCTATGCATCGTCCTCTTCCATAGGGTGGTCAGCAAGGTAGTCAGAAATGGCAATTCTTTTCATGACTTTTTGTGTGACATAGTTAATATCAAATTTAGCTAGGAGCGTCAACCAATGGGCCATTCAGCTGGACATGGTAGGATTTTTGAGTAGGTACTTGATTGGATCCATTTGGGATATTCGTTTGATGGGAAAGGCGAGCATGTAGGGTTGTAACTTTTGGTTAAACCAGATAAGAGCAATACATGCTTTCTCCAAGGCGATGTAGTTGACTTTGCAATCGTCCAACTTGTGATTTGCATAGTAGATGGCTCTCTCTTTACGGGTTTCTTCAAGGTATTGGTCTAGTAAAGTCCCAACTTCAATATTAGTTATGGTAAGGTATAGGAGTAAGGGAAAACCAGGCTATGGTGGCATGAGTACCGAAGCTTGGGTTAGGTATTGCTTGATTCGGTCAAAGGCTTCTAGGCAAGCTTCATTCCATTTATTGGTTGAATCCTTTCAGAGGACTTTAAAGATGAGTTCATAGATGGAAGTCAACTAGTAGATGAACCGGCTGATGTACTGTAATTTCCTGAAGAATCCCCAAACTTCCTTCTCCATTCGAGGTGGTGGCATCTCTATTATGGCTTTCATCTTAGCATGATCTGCTTCTATCCCTTTCTCACTAACCATAAATCCCAAGAGTTTTCCTTTGGCAACAACGAAGACACATTTCTATGGGTTAAGTCGCATTTGGTATTGTCATAGTTTCTCGAAGAACTTTTGGAGAGCGGGGGCATGACCCTCTCGAGTCTTAGACTTGATAATCATGTTGTCTACGTAGACCTCGACTTCTTTGTGTACCAGATCATGAAAAATGGTTATGGTAGCCCTGACAGTTTTTGGACCAAATGTCATGATAGTGTAGCAAAAGGTTACCCGAGGGGTGATGAATGTAAATTTCTCTTGGTGATCCGGGTGCATCTTGATCTGGTTATATTCGATAAACCCATAAATGAATGACTTGAGAGCGTGACTGATTGTATTGTCCACAATCATGTTGATATTGGGCAGCGGGTAATTGTCCTTTGAAGACGTCTTGTTCAAGTCTCAGTAGTCGATACATATGCAAACCTTCCCTCCTTACTTCGGCACGAGTACGATATTGGCTAGCGATGTGGGATATTCGATCACATGAATGAAGCCCACATTCAGTTGTTTGACTACTTTTTCTTTAACTTTGAGTGACCATTCGGTGCTAAGCTTTTGCAGTTTCTGTTTAACCGATTTGCATTCGGGGAGAGTTGGAATCTCATACTGAGCTATCTCAGGGTCGATACCGGGCATGTCTTTGTAGGATCATGAGAAGACATCCATAAATTTCACGCATTTGGCTATTAGAACCGACATTAATTCCTGAAGTAGTGTGTGCTCATGCTCATTAGGGTGGCCACTATCCTAATCTTGCGCAGTTGTCTATTATAATCGAGATTAATAATAATAGTTTCATCTTCATTAACCTGAACGTTGTTATGTTGTTTGTTTTTAACCTTATTTAGATCAGTCAAGAATTGTTCATTTGCAAAATCATCATCATCATTAAGAGTTTGACTAGAATCAAGACAATTAATGTAAGGCATAACAAGATCCTCAAAATATTTGTATATTTCGTTGATAAGAAAAACATCATTGAGAACCTCATCAAAGGAGGTTTTGATTACACCAGAGCTAGGAGGAACAACCAATGAAGGGGAAATGGGATAAACATCTGGGTTAGGTTGAATATCAGTAGGTGGTATTAATACAGCATGCCGATTGAGGATAGGTGCATCAACAACTTTGATCGGACATGATGGATTCGATAAGGTATCCCCTAAGTAGATTATGTAGAGTTTTAGCCCTAGTTTCTATAAGTTGAAAGATTCTTCATAGTCACTTTCCTCAGAATCTCTAGTATTCTTAGTGAGCGACTGTACACGGTGCTGGGAACTCTCGACCCATGGGTATTTATCTTGAAAGAAGATCTTCATTCCTGGTTTTATCTTTTTATCGGCATGGTCATACCATGGTTTGGGGAGGCCATAAAAGGATAAATCTTCACCCTCTCTGATAAATCTTTTATTTAGGGAGCCTTCTGAGAAAGTTTAGGCACATTTTAACCAACTCTTCAATCGAGGTTGACGAATAATTCTGAGTTCTTCTTCAAACGGCTGATAGCCAAAGCCACAGGGAGGATAAGCCTTCTTCAACACAATAGGTTCATGTACCTTTGTTTTCTTTTTCCTAGCCCTAGTCCGGGTATGAAGTGCATGTTATATAACATCTGGATTATATTGACGTTTCCATGGGGGTCATATTCTGGACAAACCTTATCTTTAAAATCATCCTCGCCTGGGAGTAGAAGTGAGTAAACCCAAAAACCTGACAGAAGCATATCATTTGTCCCGTGTTATATTTCAAGTACTGGATTACTGGTGCTTGCATTATCGTTATTGTAATCTTCGTCCAAGATGGTGATGACCTACCCATTGGAGAAGAATTTAGTTTTTGATAAAGGGAAGAAGACACCCCCTTGATGCTATGGAGACATGGTTGTCCAAAAATCAGATTAAAATAGGATGGGATATCGATGGCTTGCAATTCAACAATAGGATTTATAGGGATAGCCCTTATAGTAAGCTTTATAGATCTCATTACCTCTCGGTGGGTATTGTCATTGGCATGTACGGTGGTAGAGGTTGGAGCAAGGTCTTTCACATTCAATCCCAAGCAATTGAGGGTCCTCAACGGGAAAATATTAAGAGATGATCCATTATCGATAAAAGGGATTGGAAGAGTTTTCCCCATGACTTCGACAGAGATGTTGAGAGCATAATTGTGGTTTGGTCCCATCTTGGGAATTTCTTCCTCTGGAAGGAGAGAATTCGTGTAGAAGTCAAGGATTCGACTTGATTCACTGGTTCTTTTAGCGTTGTTAAGGGAGGAGCTGTGGGTCCTAAAAGTAGCTTGATCATCGCATTTAGATGCAGCTGGGAACACATAAAAGTTCTCCATAGAGTGATATTGTCTTGGTTTTTCTTTAACTGGTCGAGGATCTTGCTTTCCTCGATGGTCATTTCTGACATAGGAAGATTCTCAGCACCTTTCCTTTTATCGTTCGCTGATGGTTGTTGGTCTAAGATTTGGTAATGTCCTCCTGACCTGGTCACGGGGTTCACAGAAGGAGGGGAAAACATAAATCATGTTTCTTCATCGATATCAGGTTGTTCATCCACCTTATTAATCTCTCCTAGCAGCTCCTCTACTGATATCATCCTGCATATGTTGGCTATCGGACTAACCTTTTTTGTATCATCAAAGTCGCCCCCCCATCCGGTGGCAACGATATAATCCTTCCATGCAAAGTCAATGCACTCCACAACTTGAACGACCTCTTCGTATAATTCTTCCCATTCAGCAGTGAGGTGTAGAAGTGAAGGGACCAGGCGCCCTTGTAATTTCAAAGCATCAAGAAGCTCGAACACACTACAAATATCACCAGTTTGTCAGAATAAATCTGCCATAATTTGGACCATATCATCTAGACTGACTTCGTCGGTCGGTACCACCTATTTTTCTGACTCTCGCGCCCATTTTCGAGCTTTTAAGAATAACATACTGAATCTCTGATAGTCGACAATCATCTGGGGGGGGGGGGATTTCAGCCCAAACTCTAGGAGTTGGTTCACCACTTCTGATAGTTCCATGTATTTACCTCCAGAATGGGTCCGGACAGCGATGCATGCTCGGGTGAGGAGTCATAAGGCCTGATCGACATTGCTAGTAGGGTGTAAGAGAAAGTATGGGCATGTTTGGAGAGGTGTGGGAGAGTATATGGGTATGATTGGTGATTTACTTGGTATGATCTGGGTAGATGGGTCAAATTTTGGGTTTCCTTATGGGAAGATGGCATTTATATGATTCAGGAGGAGATTGTGGGTAATGTTTGGTTTATGATTGGCTGGTAGGATGATGATACCCTGGTAAATCAGGACTTGGATCACATTTCGAAGGTGAAAACATTAGCCACTGGTATGGTCGAAAGTTTGATAAAAGTCACAATGGGCAACTGGCTTGAAATTTATAGGATGTGGGTTTGGTAATGGACAAGGTTCTAAGGGCTTGATAAGATTTCGGCTCAAGAGGTCCAAGTAAACTTTGGAGAGGGGGCATAAATCTCGATGCATTCCTTTTAAACTGGGTTGGAGCGGATTCCTGGTGCCTATGAAGTGGCAGTTTGAGATATGTTGTTGATGGTGGAAACTACGGTATTGGCAGGTTTTTCAAACTTTCGAAGAGTTAATTGTCCAGATGCTTTCTTTGGTTCGACCTCTGTCTTGGCCAGACCTTCTTCGATCTCTACTCCTGCTTCTCGAAGGGCTAAAAAATGAAGGTAATACTATCCTACCATCGTTGCTCGAACATGGGGGTAAGAAGTTCTTCTTTACAATGCTGACTTGCTCCTCTTCGGAAGGCCGATTGGTTATGGTGGATTCTTTCTCTCTCCACCTTACTATGAAGTTACTGACTGACTCCCCAGGGTTATGCTTGAGCAACTCTAAATCACGGTAGGTAACCTCTAACTCCTCGTTGTACTTGTACTGTGACATGACTCCCGGGCAACATCTTCCTAACTGCGGATTCTGGACTCTTCGAGAGATAAGAACCAATGGAGAGTTCTATCCTTCAAGGTCTGTTGGAACATTTGGGCCATTATTTCCTCGGAGGCCCTAGGAGAGTCATGGATCAGTGATAACTGTAGAGATGAACAATTGGAGGTCCTAGAAAAAATCGAAATCAGAATAAAGAGATATAATAATAGAAAATAAATCCTAGAAAATTCTAAATAAATCTAAAGTAAATCCTAAAAATAAAAATGACTAAAAGTAAAAACAATAAAAACACAAATTAAACACACACGACGCTCGGGGTATGGACTGGGCTTGGTGTAGGCTTAGGTTTGGTACGGGGTTGGCTCGGGCATCGAAACATGGCGGGGCAAGCTTAAAAATAAACTCGAGCCTCACGGTCTTATTTGATTGTTTCATTGAATGCTTTTATCTACTATTGTGTTGTAATTGACTAGATTTTGCACTATTTATTGTTGCGACTGATACTGACCCATGGAAGTGATAAAATACGACATAAGGCCAATTTTATTTAAAACAAGTAACTAAAATGATTCTATTCGGGGAATAAATTATACACTTTTGGGTTCTTATCACATCTCATAAACTTGGGTTTGAAGGTTGTCAATCTTGGCAGTAAGTTCAGCTAGAATTGTTAATAAATTCGGCAGCACACTTAGTACTTAATCTGTGTTCCCCATGGAAAATGAATGAATCTTGGACTCGGAGGAAGTAAGGGGACTAACGAAGCTTCGGGTTGGTTCGACTGAAGAATGAAGCCAGTAGAGAGCCAAACCAAGGGTATGCGATCGAGTTGAGAAGGAGAAAGAATTGGGGTTTATTTTGGGAAAAGAGGAAAGAATATTTTTGGCATTTTTTGGAAAAGATGAGGACAAAATGTTATTTTTCCTTGTAAAAGGAAGGAAATATTTTTGGTATTTTTGGTAAAAGAGGAAAAATGTTTTTGGACACTTTTTGGAAAAAGAAAGATGGAAAAGCAAGAGACGTGCCTCAGCATGATTATTATTACGTTTATTAGGTTCTCATTTATTAGGTTTACCTAAATGCAAAAAGAGAAATGTCGGACGGGACCCGAGCCTGAAAATTTTTGGTTATGAAGAATATGTCAAAATTATGGTTAGACTTGTTACCAGGCTCGTGGGCAGGGATCTGCTTTAAAAATCGCGTGAAAATTTGGGTGGCATGCCAACCCAAAAATTCGACAGAGTTTCGGGTTGAAATCGACAAACTAAATATGCGTGTCCTAGGTTTAAAACCTATATGCTAGTATGCTGTTGGTGGGTTAATTGGAAGGGTTCCCCTATTTGGCATGACTTCCATGATATACGTATCGCTTTTAAGGGCAATCGATACGTCTGGACAAGCCATTTGATATATCTGAGTGTACGTGAATTGCCTTACTATATACCTCGTGGGTAGAGTACATGTGAGAGCGAATTCGATATTCTCATCGTACGTGAATGAGTTCCGTGCGATATACCTCCCGTCATGACTTCGGTCAAGTGGTACGATGCAGGGGAACCATTTTATATAAGTCGAACATACTTAACCAATGGAAGTAAGGGTCATATCACTTAGGCTAATGCGACCTTCCGGACCAGTGCCCATGATGAAGTGACCCCCCAGTTACGTGATAAAATTTGGTCAATAGCGATGCCGTTTGGTGATGTTGTGTGTATCATGCATGATTCTCAATTAGTATCTTATGGATAGAGTATCTTTATTGACGAGCATTACGCCAAGCAGGGGGCTGATGTACAAGAAATAAATCAATAAAAAACATACATACATATATATATATATATATATATATATATATATATATATATATATATATATATATATATATATATGTGAGAGTGAGTGGTGTGTAATTATCTACAAGTGAGTGTATGGTAGTGAACCTAAGCATGGATCAACTACAAGTGGTGTGTGATAAGTGTAAGTGAGAATGGATATATACAAGTGGATGTGTGTGTTACTGACACCTAAGCATGGATTTCTAAGTGGTGCATGTGGCCTTTAGGTGCAGATGGTGTGAAGTGTACGTGGAGAATTTTTACAAGTGTGTGAGTAATGGCATAAGCATGAGGTGTGTATGTACAGGAAATAAGGAGAGAAAAGGGGAACATACAAATGGGGTATACGCACACAAGAAAACAAAAACACTCATGTAAATAGAGTCTATCCCTCTCATGAAAAATTATACCCAACGGAGTCGCCGCTGTGGCCAATAAAGGCATCAAAGTCCTAAACGCATTTATCATATTCTTTGATGCTTTTACATTCAAACTACGTGCGTTTACATGCGTTTACATTCCTAAGGATTCCCATGTAAACGTATTTATCAAAGTCCACCCCCATGTAAAGGCATCAAAGTCCACGTATTTCGAATGCGGCATGGGGTTGGGGTTTATCCCATAGATCCGAACAGAATTTTATTATAGATGTGTGTGTGTGTAGAAATGTGTTTTTGGCTCTAAAAAAGTGTGACGGATAATTTTGATCAAAATTTATGTGCGTGACCCTCTTTTTTTTTATAGAAAATAAAGTATGTGAAATATACTAATAAAACTGTAGATATTCATGTGTATGAACTAAAGTAGGAACTAGATTATGAATCTAATGAAATTTATGCAAAAATAAGGAATTTAAAGAGGGAGGGACGGAATTGTAGCTTCTTTGAAGTTTGATCTTTGATCTTGGATGAACTCCCTTGAATGTGAGATGAGTGTTGGATGGAAGAGAATATTATTTTGCCAAATTGGGTATGAGAAGGATGGGAATGTAAGCTTGAATGGAACTTCACATGGGGAACTTTGCTGATTTCGAAAGAATATTGGTGAGATCACCGATGCTGATGGATCTCTGGTGTTGATATTGGTAGTTGAGGTCATGAAATAATTTTATTGGGTTAGGGGGTTGACGATCGACACTGCCCTTGTCCTGCTTATCTGTAGGTGGCCCTAGACACACTACTGATAGGCAGGGATCTGGACCTGCCAATTGGTAGTCTCGTGTAGATTTTCTTGAGAAAATGGTCATAGAATGTAATCCATTGATTAGAATTAGGAATGGGGAATACCGTTATAAGGGTACTTCAGACACCTTCAAGAGTCCTTTGGGCCGCTCTCGGGACCAGGAGTTGACTTTAGGTTAAATATGACTCGGAAGCGCACGGTGATCTTTTGGACGAGAGATCGTCGAACATAAATGGATCATTTGTCCACATGGTAAGTCATAATCACGCACGGGGTAGACCGTTAGAAAGGTTATTAGATGCACTTAGAAATTCCAAATAATTTCTCTTGGTTCAGAAAGTTAACCTTGGCCAACCGGGGCTCAAAGGCGCTCAGTGACCTCTTAGAGTAAAACAGATCGTTCATCTGTATCATAGGTCAGAATCACACACTGGGTGGACCATTAGAATGGGTATTTAGTTCTCTTAGGAGATTCATTCACTCTCGTTCGATCCGAAGGGTTGACCTTGGTCAAACCGAGCCTGAGAGAACTCGGTTGGCTCCCGATCAATTTTTGAGGGAAAACTTATCGTTCGTCCAAACGGTTATGTGGTTTTATGCACGGGGTGAACCATTGGAAAGGGGTTTTAGTGCCCTTTGAATATTCAAAGATCTTTCGCTCTGATAATGAAGTTGATTAGGGTCAAATCGGTGCTCGGGAATGCGCGATGGGCTTCGATTTGATTTTCGATAGTAAAATGGTCCATTCATTCGAACTGTTATGCCAATTTATGCATGAGGTGTAACGTTGGAAAGGGGATTTAGAGCCCCTCAAATATTCAAAGAGATTTAGCTCTTATGATAGAGTTGACCGGAGTCAAACGAGCCCTGAGAGCGCCCGATGACCTCTAGATTGGTACTCGGAGTGCGACCTAGGGTTTATAGTGAAATGGGTAGGTGACATGGATCTAAGGAGAGAATTAGGAGGTCCTAGAATGTGGTGTCTACACCATGTTTACACTTTCACTCATTACGATAGAAATGGTCACCTTAGAGGTTTTTCCTACGACCTTAGGAATGCTCCTAAGAAGTTTAGAAATAAAGTCATTTCAGTTCCAAAAACCCCATGCTTAATTTCACACCTACTTGGGTTAAGAAATCGGACTTAGAGGATTTAGGAATTAAACTTCATGGTTCGTGCTTGATTTCACTTGATTCTTCCCTTGCTAAATGTAAAGGATGATTATGTTTCCAGGTTTGTCATACGCTAGAATTTGTTTCGTGATTTATATCTTTCTAGTGTTATGACATGTGCATCTTTTGTATTATATTTTTCATTTATTTGAAGTCTTATTTAAAAATACAAAAATATTTTTGTCTTTAAATATTTTTGATAAAAACACATAAAGATTTTTTTTTGTCAAAAATATTTTATGAAAAACACAAAAAGATTTTCGATTTATTTTTGTGTCGTGAGTGATTCATGTTTGATGTGCTTAGACCCCCTTCATTTCATTATCCATGTGTCTAGGACATTTGGTCATAAGTATTGATGCGTTGAATGATCTTAACCATTGTATTGTGGGGTTGTTTCGAAGTTGATATGCATTTGAATTCGACTTTGTATATATGCCATATTTTCACACATGCACGAGTTTATATGAATGTTTTGACATCTCATGCATATTTGAGTTTGGTGAGACGTTATTATCTCAATTATTTCATCTATGCGTAAGTCGACTTATGAGGAGGTGTGCATGTAAGAACTATTTATCGTGAGGATTAATAATGCCTAAATAGAAAAATGATGAGTGTTCACGGGAAAGGACCGCGAGAGTAAAAAAATTAACTCATCATAAAAGCCACCGTTTAAAAGAGCCCAAGAAAAAAATTTAGGAAATAAAAATATTCATATGCCAAAATATGGCTAATAGGATTTCTCTAAGTTAAGAAACATATAAACCTCAAAAGAGTTAGAAAAGAAAAAGAAATATATATGTTTAAGGGAGTTTGTATGAAAAAATTTAAACTGGTTTGCACCACGAATCCTTATGTTGAAAAATCGTATCATGACGATATTGTTTATATAATCTTCGAAATTCTGGATTTATGTGTAAGTTGATTGTTCAGTTCATTTAGCTCATCTTATTAACTGTCACATATGGATAAATTTAGGTTTGATGACATCTTGCTATTGATTAGAGCTTTTTGAACGTTTCAATGTGTTCGAGTTATAATTCATTTGTTGTACTTCATAACCATCCAATCCATATCCATGTTTGAGCACATTGATTCTATGTTGGCATGAAACTCATATTATTTGTCTTGTTTTTTTTAGTTTGCTTTGTTGCTTTTTGCTCTTTTCAGTTAACTTTTTCAAGAAAAATATTCACTAGGCAAAACTTCATGATTTTTAACACTAGAATTGAGAAAATTTCATGTCATTCAAACGACATAGTGGCCTTGTTCGAGCGACAACCTGATGTCGCACGATGCAATGTTCAGGTGAGGTTCAAGCGACAAATTTTTTGAAAAATCAATTTTATCGTAGATGGTTGCTTGAAGGGTCGCACAAAGGTTTTTTTTATGTTTAGTTCAAGCGAGAGCACACTGTTTCACATTTTTTGAGCTCGCTTGATGTCTTGGTTTGAACAACATGCCTATGTCGTTCATGTGAGAAGGCACAATCATTTAAGTGACCTGGAGGATTTTTTTGTTCCTTCTGATTTCGTACCTCATTTAGCTTATTGCTCATATCATTATATTTTTGGTACTTATGGGTTGTTTATATGCAGTACTTAATGATTATTCATGCTTATTTGTTCATACTACATAATTTGTTTAGTCACATCTTGGCTGATTTTAATGATTCATCTCATGTGATTTTTGTTTTCTAGCTATGGATTTGGTATCTTTTGATCATTATTAACTGGTTGTTTCATATTTATTCTAGATATATTGATAAATTGTTTATCTTTTCCACTTATTGTCTATTTGAGACAAAATAGGGGAGAGATGTATATGATGTAGGGTAAAGTTTGTTTGATGAGCATATATGTTTGTTTCATTACATATTGGTATAATTTCTATGATCATATGCATTCATGATTAGCTTACACATATTGGTATCATGTTATCCAATCTTGCTCACATGTCTAACAAATGATTTGATTTTGTTGTTACATATTGGTATTAATATTTCATATTGATATCATAATGGTTATATCATTTGTACCTCCATACTTCACTAGGTATTTATATGTTTCATGTGTATAGGTATGCTTTAGAGATTGGAGATTTCAACTCTACATCACATTCAGACAACTCATGCTTGCTAGGCCATCATTTACTAGTCTTGTCCTATAATACTTGATTTTGGGTTTATAAGATAGAATTTAAGCGTCATACGGCTTGACGACCTGGTTTAGGCATTTCACTATTTTGGTTTTGTCCCGAAATAGTTAAAGGGGGAGATTTTTAAGGACAAAAATTTCAATTGAGTCCATTGTAACATTTGACTTATTACCGAAAAAAACATGTTTTTGAGTCATAGATAGATTTTTATTGTCAAGATCCCACATAGTTTATCACATAGAGTTTACTGAAGACGTTGCATTCAAGATCCAAAGATAAATCACCTCGAGATTATTTTGGTGCACATTCCGCGTCTTCATTGCATGTTGAGATCGCTCAGGTATGAATGCGTAATGTTTATGGGACTTGGAAAAATGTTTTAGGATGTTTTTTTTTATTAAAAAGTGTTTTAAAATATTTAATCTTCATTTATTCTGAGATAAAGAGCGCTTAGAGTTTTGTAAATGTCAAAATCTTAATTTCAGTGGTTCAAACGACTTTGAATGTTGTTCAAGATAGATCAACATGTCGCTCGAGCGACAGGTGCATCTCATTCGAGCGACATGAAGTTCTCGTTCGAATGATGTGCCAACTTAATTTTATTATTTAAGGTTAGTTTCCCTCATAATTTCGTAAGAGTGCATTCTAGAAAATCAGTGTCCATACAATACATTTTCCACATAAGTTTTCAAATACTAAAAAAATCCTTAGAGTTTCAAAGATTCGAGCTTTCATTCACATATGCTATAGTGATCTTTGTTTGCACCTTTTGGAGTTGTTCATCACTTTAAACCTCATTGGGATTTGAAGAGAAGAAACGAAGGAGTTCGTGTTGGAACTCTGTAGACATTTCCAATCTACATCGGTGGACAGCGAGGCATTCCTGGATGCGTGTGCTGCGGACAGGTATCGCAGAAGGATATTCGCGTGGGAACTGTGGAGGAGTGGTTGAAGATCAGAGAAGATTCAAGACTTATGGGGGATCCAGTCGTTGAGTAAGTCTATCTTTGTACTTTGTAATACCACATCATAGTGATTGTCTAGCTTGGGTCGTCCGACGTTTTTTCCCTTAGTGGTTTCCTCGTACATCCGGCGTCGCATTTTTTATCTCACTTTATTTTACGTACTTTAATAACCTAGATGCACGTTTAGGATTAAACAAGATAAAATTGGGCTAAGTCAAAATTGGTTCACATACTTGGTGCGGTTTAAAAGTTTTGGAAAAGGCTTTTCAAAAAGAAAGTTGTGTTGTCTTCCTTAAAACACATTCGAAACCAAAAGGGGCCTATAGTGTAACCCGGGCACACGGTGATGACTTGATGAGAATATTCCTCCTTGAAGTGAGAGAATATCATAACATGTTTATTGGCAAGCTCATTCAAGTTGTGTAGTTATGATAGCTTAAAAATATATGGAACACAGGATGTACGATCCTAAGCTAGAATTGATTTTGATGATGAATGCTGATAAGCACCCAAAAGTGTACATTTTATACCCCGAATAGACGTATTTTGGTTTCTAATTGTTGGCAATTTGGGTCTTATACGCGTTAATGTTTATTTTGTAGGTCAATTGTGTCTTGCGGATGTAAAAGCGATAAATCAAGTCACATATGTAATTCATGGAGCTAATTCTCCTGTAACCTAACCCAAGCTTAAACCAGTCCCTAAACCTACCCAGAAGCCCGTGTGTGTTTACTTTACGCCTTTTTAATTTATTTATTTTTCGATTTTTAGCTTAGGTCGTTTTTATTTTTAGGATTTATTTTAGATTTATTTAGGATATTTTAGAATTTATTTGCATATTTTTCTATTTCTTTTTATTTAGTGTAGTTTTATTTTGATTTTGATAAGTTTTTAGCATTTCTTTTATTTTATTTTGTCTTATTTTATAAAGATTAGTTTGTAGGAGTTTATTTTTAATTTTAATAAATTTTACCTTTTTTTAGGACTTTAGTTTTCATTTTTAGTTTTTTTTCTTTTGTTTTATTATTTTAGTTTTTAATAGCTTAGGATTTTATTTTCTTAAGTTTTTATTTTTTTTGTTATATTTTATATTTTATTTTATATTTTATATTTTTAATAATTTTATGTTTTTATTTTTAATTTTATTTTTTTATTCCAAATTAAGCATACACACATAACCAATACACCCTCACACACCCAATACCTCCCCCCTCCATCTTCAACCTCACACCCACTCTCTCTCCTCTACCACCATTAACACTCACCAAATCAACCATCCAAATCACCCATTGCCCAACCACCTCATCTCTCTTTCATGCAACCAACCATTAACCAAACCCAGAGATACCCATTTCTTGCTGTCCCAAACTCGAACCCACAAATTCGGCACCCGAACCTGCTTCCGAAAACCCATGAACACGAAACCGACCTCCATCCAATACCAGCTCCAAACCCGAGTCTGCTATACCCATTTACAGCAAAAGCCTTTAAACCCATTTCAAATCAAGCTTGCAGGATTTCTCATTCTGCACAAAACAAAAAATAAAAACCAACTAAAATGCCCACATGTCTTTACAAACCTTTCACCCTCATTTTTCCAAAAATACCCCCAAACAACCACTTTTCACATGCACATTCTTTTATCCCAAAATTTCCCTCACCCAAATCAAAATTTTGTGACTTCACACCTCTCAAGCCTCATGAGCACACACACCATGATCACTCACATTTTATCCTTACCCAATTTACCCTTAGCTAAATGCCTTCTATTTAAAGAAGATGAAGACCATTCAAGAGAGGGGATTTTAGAGATAATTCTAGAGAAAGTTAGAGAGGTAGGTTAGAGTAGAAAATAAATTAGGTAGAAATATTTGTAAATAGTTTTATTTTTATTTTAAGAGATTTGTGAGAATAAATTGTGAGTAATTCAATTAAGTATTATATTGAATTGA
Organism: Sambucus nigra; assembly: GCA_949130495.1. Lineage (NCBI taxonomy): Eukaryota > Viridiplantae > Streptophyta > Magnoliopsida > Dipsacales > Adoxaceae > Sambucus > Sambucus nigra. Next base: position 297,323,404 of record OX422207.1, on the reverse strand, counting down.
TTATTATTGGATGCTCATATTGGATGGATGGTTCTTGATTTCATAGAAATTAGAGTTCAATTTAACTTCAAGAGATTGGGTTTGATTGTTCTTTTCTCTTCTATTTTATTTTATTAGCCTTTGATTATTTGTTCATCATGTTTAATATCATGTTAGGCTAAATCCCCTTTCAAGGGGTCGGGTGACCCATTATTTGATGTTAATTCCATTTTAATTAGTTTATTTACATTAAATATCCCTGTGATGATTAATTTTGTACTCTTACATTTTAATTTATGCCTCAAGAGAGGGTAAATGATTTTCGAGAAAAATCAAAATTCTAGTTATAATACCCATTTTAACTTCGAACTAGAGATAGGGGTTTCTCAAGTGTGGTATTATTCCTTTAAGTTCAACTCTAGGCTTACTTTTATGATTTAAACTAATTTAATAAATCGATCCTAGCAGGTGATTTGTTAAATGATGTTGGATCTACCTTTTAAGAGTTGTAGGAGTGCTAAAATTAATTTTCTAAAATGTTATTATTAAAATTATATTTGCAACGAGAGTTGATTTGTAATTTTGATACTAACTTGGAAAATTAATTTTAATGAATTAATTAATTTTAATTTACTAGAATATATGGTGTCATCCTATCCCTTGTTAGTCTTCAATTTTATTTCCTCACCATTCTCATATTTTAGATTTTTTTTTTATTTAGTTAGATTTAATTAGTATATTCCCTTACTTTTATTTACATCTTTGATTTAGTTTAAATTCACATCCTCTCAAAATTGTTTTAATATTGAAAAAGCTAAAAAAAATAGAAAATGAAAAAATTCCAAAAAGAAAATAAAAGTGAATTACAATTGTTTTCCCCTCGCTTTACCTCCTTGATGTGGATTGATAGCCTTATTTACCGCTACACTTTAGTTTGTTATATTTCGTACGTAATTGAGGTTTTGATTAACTTGGCTTCAACAACAACATCCACATAAAGTCAAAGTTATCAAATGGCGCTTTTGCTATTCTTGAGTTCGTGAAGCACTCGGAGTGGATTTCATCTTGTAGTTCCTTTATTTTTTGCACTTTGTTAGTTTTTTAGTACCAATTTTTTAGAAGGCCTGTATTAGGACTTTATTATTTTTACTTCGATTGCGGTGAATAGAGACACCATTTATTTTTCATTTATATTTGTAATAATCAATTGCAAAGAAAAGCGTGATAGGGAAACTGGACAAGGTAGAGAGAGGGCGTCCAAAGGAGAGGAAATGAAGTCTCTCTACCTTGGATCGGTAGGACTCCCGGGGCCAAGTGAGATTGGTGTGATCTCCCCCCTGTTGACTCAAATTTTTCATCACCCTACGGTGTAAAAAATGTGGGAGGTATATTTGTAAACCTTTGCGCCTCTCCTGTCAGCGAGTCAATTCTTGCGTGTGATTACGCGCTCTTGTGTGATTTTATTTTCGAATGGTGTGGTGAATTAAATTACTACGATCTACACCCGATCATTCACGAGAAGGTATTTCATCACTTGACTCACTCGCTTACCAATTGTGTGGCTTACCAATTGTGTGCTACCCTAGCCGTCATTAAAATTAAAATCCATCAACTAGGTAGCCTAATAGGAGATCATTTTTGCAAAGGCGATCACTAAGATAATTTCGGTGATTTTTATCGCCTGTGGACTTAATTAAAATTTGACTATCCTTTCACTAAATTTAAAGATAAAAATTGTCTATGTGCTAGTTAGGAATTCTCCTTGGCTGTGTGTGTCCAATTCGATTTTTCGATATTCGATTTTAGTGAGTTTGTCAAAATTCAAAGAGTCCAAATATTTTTCCCACCCTTTTCTTCCACAAAAAAAATCCAAAAATAATTTCTTCTTTTATTTTTACAAAAATCCAAAAATATTTGTTTTCATCTTTTCTTCCAAAAAAAAAATGCAAAAATATTTTCTTCCTTTTATTTTATAAAAAATCAAAAATATTTTCTTTCTTTCATTTTCAAAAAAATCAAAAAATATTTTTTTTCCTTTTGAAAATTATTTGAAATAATCCAAAAAAAATATTTTTCTAGGCATGGCCAACGAACGTCTCTTACGGGATTACTTTGGCCATTTCTCATTCTCTCAAAGCATGTTTGAGGTTGAGCCCGAGTCGAACCTCCATGCCTTACTTCGTGGTTTTAACTCTCAACCTCACGTTGATTCTCATTTGTCATCCACACATGCATTTCACATTTCATCGCCTTCGATGACGAGTATCAACGAGGCACATGCTTTGTTATGCACACATTGTTTTCACGCCGATCACTTGTCCCATGAGTGTCCATATCTTCCTTATTAATTAGAACCCACCATGGACCAATTATATCCATATGACACTGTTCCGAAACCCAACTTAACCTATTATCTTAATGTATCTAATCTCGAGTGGTATGAGTACCTTAGCTATTCGTGGAGGCCAGATCACCTTTCCACAAAATACGAATCCCAACCCGATGTTGTAGATCCTCACACATTTTAACAACCATCATGTCAACCTTGTGCACCTTATCCCGATCAGTTCCGTCACTACACCACCAATGAGTATCAACCTTTTTTTCTCTCACGGAGATGTTTCTCCCGTGCCTGATACACTTGACCCTATTTCCCACAGTTCATATGAGTATTCTCCGCATCCTACTATCCATAGTGAGTTTTGTCCACCTCAACCACCGCCGCCACCCATTACTCCACCACCATCATCCACATCCGCTCTCGAAAACCTCTTGCAAAAGTTCATACTCGAGCAAGAGCAAGCCGCTTAAATTCAAAATCAAGCTCTTCAAAGGATTGAACAAAGGTTAAATGAAATTGAGTGTGAGCGTGAGTCAGACTTCACCCCATGTCAACCCATTGTTGCCCCTATGTGGAGTGATGTTGCGTCATCTTGTGCCACTGATTTTGTGTGTGACGAACCCTATCCTCCTGAGAATCTCGAATTTGAGACCATTCCATGGTCTGGGCCTCAAGTTGACAATTGTGTTGACTTACCTTTTATTAGTGAGACTGATTTTCTCCCATCATATCCAAATAAACTCCACTTTGAGTTTCACACTCCCTTTCTCGTCGAATCCAAAAAAATGCCCGAGTCTACACCTATTAAGCCCACTGCGTGTGTTTCCTGAGGAACTACTTCATCCTAGGTTAGATCCGACTTCGAGTTCTCACCTCTTTATCAAGATTAAATCTGATATGGTTTCTACCTCTTCGGATATGGATCATGTTCCACTATGCATGGCTCCCTTTAAGCCCAATATTCTTAATGATTCCTCTATCTCCGATCTTGGTGCTTCATTAAACCCTTTCACCACATCGGATGGTGATACATTGTTGTAAAAGTTGATATCGCCATCACTTGATACTACACTCCCTCTTCAGGAGGATATTGAGGATCATTATGTCCCTCCAAATAAGTGTGTATCTCCAAGTCTAGAGAAAGATCATCTTCCTCTACCATTTATCCCACCCGACCCACCCATTGTTCCATCACCTAGTTTGGATCTAGATCTTGAACCTTGCATGTTACCATCCAAATCTTTAGATCCTAACATGAAACCACCCTCCTCCATCTATGAGATATTATGTGGTGCTACTCTCCACCATGACACCGAGCGTGTTACTCTATACCTGCCAATATCTTGTCGTGTTGATTTTCCCCTCGACAGCTCCCTGGTGTGTCATGGTGCGATCATTATCATCTTCCATTTATAGAACGGGCGTGCAATTTCCATGAGACCCACCCCATTATACTTTCCAAACCATTCTGCCTCCCCATACAACTAGAGCACCATTCTTATAGGGCCCTTGTTGCCCTCACCTTTCGGCTCAATAAGTCTCGTGATCGGTGCCTATTCACTCTTACCCTTACCCTAATACCAACCCACCCTTGGTCCACTGATGCTTTGCATCGTGTGATGCACTTTTCCATACAAGTGTATTGACCATTCTTAGCCCTGATCCAACAAGGCGGATGCTTCAACCTTATTTGGGGGTGATTCTCATCACCCAATTCTTCTGCCGCCCCACACTTTCACAGTTCTTATCTCTAGGGAGAGAATTGATCGGTATGGATATAGACATTAAACTTAGCGCTACCGGGAGGCAACCCATTATTCTTTTATGAGTCTCATCCTGTTTGGGGATGGTGTTTCACATTACCCTATGCTTTACATGTTTATAGACTTGTACAATTTTGTAATCTTATAACTTATTCAGGGTTCATCTTGGCTACATCTGTCCACTTCATTAGGGGTTGATTCTAATAATCTCTTTCATAACTTTTGCTATCCATTTCAGAAAATCACTTTACTTAACATAGAGGATGATGTTCCTTTTTGTTTTGTGGTGGGAAATTTTATCAAAATCGTATATCTTTTGAATTTTTTTTTTATTTTTAAACCTAATTTTTAAAATTTCGTGCAGTTTTTTTCATCTCACTCATTGACGTGAATTTTCTATCATCCATCTTTTTATGTCTAGGAATCAAGCTAGAGATATATTTTTTTAAATAGCTTATGTAATACCTAATAAGGCATTTTGCACTATGAATTTCTAGACTCAATAAAATTTATGCACTTACCACGTCACTGCGGTTTATAGTTGAGGAGTATTATAATTCTGAAGAGAACCTTAAGGATCGCTAGTAGAGACTTTAGCTTGTGAGATTTGTGCCTTTCACCTTTCAGAGAGTTTTACGCAATCTCCGAGTCACAAGTTGATTCAACTTCGTTTGGGTCCGCACTTTAAATCGTTGTATGATCTCATTATTTTTCATAATAATTTTTGGCTTGATCACTGAGAACGACATCACTTTCGAGTTGTAATAAACATGTGTCTTGAAATTTGTCCCGATCACTAGATTTTCTTCCATATCGTATTCCTATTCATTTCACCCATTACTTTCCCATATTATTCCGTATTCACATATATTCCCCTCATCATCCATACACATTACCCACTCCATTTATACATCATCCATAATTTTTTTGAGAAAAAGAGTGTTGTTCCAAATGTAAAATGTCTTCAGATTTGAGGGTATAAAAGAGAAAACAAAAAAAATATATTGAAAAATTCAAAAAAAAAGAAGGAAAAGAAAAGAAAAAGAGACTTGTAGTTAGTTCTTTTTAAATAAAGACATTTATTCTTCAAGTATAGAACACTCTTATCACATCCATCTTTCATACATCATCCATACATCATCCATCCTATCATACCTACATCATATCATCCCATCCTTCCCATCTTATTTTCCCTCACCCATATACATCCATGTTTTTTCCTAGATGTTCGGGCAAATGAAAGTCAAAGTGGTGAATAACTCGACGTTCTCACTATAGTGATTACAATTCTTTTATGAGATCATTTTTCTTTCTAAGATGTACGTTCTTTCTTATATGTGTTTGAGACGTTTGACCTTTCTTACATTTACTCACATCCTCACACACAAGAGCGATACACTAATCCTAATCTCGAGAGTTCATTTGAGAGAGCTATATCTAGTGAGATTTAAAGTTGAAGCGTTGATTCCGATAAGGCAATCTAGGAATTAATCTTGTGATACTCAACCCATTTTGACTGACTCACACTACACATGTTGAGTTCTAGGAAGGATGTGCCTTGTGTATTTACTTAGCTAAATATTTTTAAACTTCTAGCTTGCATTTCTTAAATTATTTCTCTTATGATGGATTGTGCGATCATTCTATGTCTAATAAGAGATTGACCGCCTTTCAATAAATCTTTTTAAATAAATAATTTTGTGGGTATATTCCCTGCAAACCCTCACGAGACACAACTCGTCCTATAGGGCAACCTATAGGTTTAAAGGCTTATTGCATCTACTAAGTGCAATCGCAAGTGCCTGCGAAAGTGGTACACTTTTGGTTTCTTATCTTTCTCTTTCTCTCAATCTTATTGCTCGAGGACTAGCAACGCTCTGTTTGGGTTGGTGTGATAAGCACCCAAAAGTGTACATTTTATACCCTAAATAGACGTATTTTATTTGCTAATTCTCAACAATTTGGGTCTTATGTGCGTTAATGTTTATTTTGTAGGTCAATTGTGTCTTGTGGATGTAAAAGTGATAAATCAAGTTAGATATGCAATTCATGGAGATAATTCTCCTGTTCCGTAACCTTAACCGAGCCTAAACTAGTCCCAAAACCTACCCCGAAGCCCGTGTGTATTTAGTTTATGCCTTTTTAATTTTTTTTAGATTTTTAGTTTGAGTCATTTTTATTTTTAGGACTTATTTTAGATTTATTTAGAATTTTTGAGAATTTATTTGCATATTTTTCTATTTCTTTTTATATAGTGTAGTTTTATTTTGATTTTAATGTTGATTAGTTTTTAGTTTTTATTTTATTTTATTTTATTTTCTCTTATTTTATTAAGATTATTTTGTAGGAGTTTATTTTTATTTTTAATAGATTTTACATTTTTTTAGGACTTTAGTTTTCATTTTTAGTTTTTATTTCTTGTGTTTTATTATTTTAGTTTTTAATAGATTAGATTTTATTTTCTTAAGTTTTTATTTTTTTAGTTAGATTTTATTGTTTATTTTTATTAATTTTATGTTTTTAGTTTAAATTTTATTTTTTTCGTCCAAATTAAACACAAACACATAACCAATACACCCTCACACACCCAATACCTCCCCCTCCATCTTCAACCTCACACCCACTCTCTCTCCTCTACCACCATTAACGCCCACCAAATCAACCAATCAAATCACCCATTACCCAACCATCTCATCTCTCTCTCATCCAACCAACCATTAACCAAACTAGGAGATACCCATTTCTTGCTTCCCCAAACTCGAACCGACAAATTCGACACCCGAACTTGCTTTCGAAAACCCATGAACCCGAAACCGACCTCCACCTGATCCAAGCTCCAAACCCGAGTCTGCTATACTCATTTACAACAAAAGCCTTTAAACCCATTTCTAATCCAAGCTTGCACAATTTCTCATTCTGCACAAAACAAAAAATAAAATCCACCTAAAATTCCCACATGTCTTTAAAAACCATTCACCCTCATTTTTCCAAAAATACCCCCAAACAACCACTTCCCACATGCATCTTCTTTTATCCCAAATTTTCCCTCATCCAAATCAGATTTTTTTGAACTCACGCCTCTCAAGCCTCATGTGCACACACCCCATAATCACCCACATTTTATCCTTATCCAATTTACCCTTAGCTCCATGCCTACTATTTAAAGAAGATGAAGACCATTCAAGAGAGGGGATTTTAGAGAGAATTCTAGAGAGAGTTAGAGAGATAGGTTAGAGTAGAAAATAAATTAGGTAGAAATATTTGTAAATAGTTTTATTTTTAATTTTAGAGATTTGTGAGAATAATTGGTGAGTAATTTAATTGAGTATTATATTGAATTGATTATTATTGGAATCTCACATTGGATGGTGCTTGATTTCAAAGAAATTAGAGTTCAATTTCACTTCAAGAGATTTTCTTTGATTGTTCTTTTCTTTTCTCTTCTATTTTATTTTATTAACCTTTGATTAATTCTTCATCATGTTTAATATCATATTAGGCTAAATCCCCTTTCAAGGGGTGGAGTGATCCATTATTTGATGTTAATTCTATTTTGATTAGTTTGTTTACATTAAATGTCCCATTGATGATTAATTTTGCACTCTTACATTTTAATTTATGTTTCGAGAGAGATTAAATGATTTTCGAGAGAAAATCGAAATTCTAGTTATAATACCCATTTTAGATTGGAACTAGAGATGGGGTTTCTCAAGTGTGGTATTATTCATTTAATTTGAACTCTCGGCTTACTTTTATGATTTAAACTAATTTGATAAATCGATCCTAGTGGGTGATTTATTAAATGATGTTGGATCTACCTTTTAAGAGGTGATGTTATGATTAAAATTACATTTGCAACGAGAGTTGATTTGTTATTTTGATACTAACTTGGAAAATTAATTTAATGAATTAATTAATTTTAATTAACAAGAATATATGGTGTCATCATATCCCTTATTAGTTCTCACTTTTATTTCCTCACCATTCTCATATTTTAGATTTTTTTATTTATTTAGATTTAACTAGTATCTTCACTTACTTTTATTTAGATATTTGATATAGTTTAAATTCACATCCTCTCAAAATTGTTTTAATATTGAAAAACCTAAAAAAAATAGAAAATGCAAAAATCTCAAAAAGAAAATAAAAATGAATTACAATTGTTTTCCCCTCGCTTTACCCCCTTGATGTGGATTGATACCCTTATTTACCGTTACACTTTAGTTTGTTATATTTTGTAGGTAATTGAGATTTTGATTAACTTGACTTTAACAACGACATACACACAAAAGTAAAAGTTATCAAATGCAACGGTTGGTGGTATTATGATTCACATTGGGTGAGTGTCGACCGCTTAAAGAAAGGGCTGGGGGTTACCGGTAGAGGCACCGATATGCCTTATATACTAGCATAGGTAGTGATAGAAATGGGTTGGACTTTATCATAAGGTGAGTGGAGACCCAAGGTCAATTATGTAATGTTATGGTTAGGGAGATGGTGCATGTTAGAGGATATCGCATGTTGAGTATTGGTGACGTTAATGTTGAGGACTTTGATGATTTGTCTTGGACGATATCATGGACTTAGAATAGAAATTGGTGACCCCCATAAGCTTGAAGATTAATGGATCGAGAATTTCGGGCAGAAAATTCCCTAAGGAGGGAATTTTGTTATACCATGTTCCAAAAATTCAATTAAATTATATGTGAATTATTCTAAAGATGAGTTAAAGATGATTATGAGTGAATTCTGTCAAATTTATTAAATAAATTAAGGAATAAGGGTCGTTGAAATGACTGTAAGGGGTTCTTCAAATGATATCCCTGTGTCAATAGAAGCGAGATGGAAGTCACGAGAAATAGGGCTTCGAGCGACATGCCACTGCTTTATAGTGGTAGGTTGCGTGCACCAAACTTCGAATGAGATGGAGAAGTCGTTCGAACGACTTTGGCTTGTCGTTCTAACAATGTAAATCGGATTTTTTTACTCAGATTTCCCTTGTGCGCTATCACATTTTGGCCTTTGATTTGGTGTGCTGTCAAGCCCAGATTAGTCCAGATCTGGCAAAACGAGAATTTGGAGTTTTTGGAGGTTTTATAAGGGTGTGTTTGGGGAATTTTGAGTTAGAAGAAGGTGGAAGAAGGAGAGAGAAAGTGAAGAAGTCTTCAACCATTTTTGTGTCTTTCCCCACCATTTTATGTAGTATTCTACTATGTTCAAGCTTACAATACCCATTTCCACCAATGTTGAGGTAGAGCTACGAATTTTGAAGAAGTGATGGGGGACTTTTGGGGAAGATGATGGAACTTTCATGGAGTTTTAGGGGAATTTTGAAGGGGTCTTCCTTAGAAGCTTTCCTGGAACACAAATGGAGCATTTTTGGAGAATGCATTTGGTAACCCCTTGAGATCACCTTTGGAGGTGGGGGTTGCTCTTCCTATACCAACATTTCTACTATCATTAGAGCCCTTAGAGGTGGAAAAATCTTACTCTTAGTATAAGACTCAGTTAGATTACGTGAGTAGGGTGCATTTGATTAGATGATGTAATTAATGTGTAGAAAATAATAAATATTTTTATGAAATAAAAATATCGGTAAAATTTTATTTTATTAAAAAATAAAGAATGAATAAATATTTTAAGGTTTTGAAATTAAAAGTTAGCATTTTATGAAAATGGTGTATTTTCTAGGAATATTGATGTTAAACCTTTTATGAAATAAAATGTTTGAATATAATGATATATTTTGGACAACATTGGTGAAATAATGTTTCTTGCAAGAATGAGAATTTTATGAAAAATAAACATTTATTGGGTTTAAATAAATTAAATGTCTTTTATGCCTTGAAAATATATTTTTCAAAATATGATGAATTTCTATAGTGATAATGTGTTTAATCCATTTAATACGATTTTAATGTTGAAAGTTCATCTCCTCATGCATATAAACTTGAAGTATTTTGGCACTAAGTATATAAATAAGTTTACAAAAAGATTTTGAAGGGTTTAAACATGACATAAGAAAAAGTAGAAATTCTTCTCTTTAAGGTATGTGAAAAAGGAGTTAAAGGTGTGATAAGTACAAAGTTGTAAGACTACATGTAAAATAAAGGAAATGGTATTTTCTTATAAAAGTAGTCTTAACTGTAAATGAATTTTTTTAATGAAGAAAGTAAATAAATGTGTGGACTGAAAAATTGGTAATAAAGGTATTGATTAAGTGTTGATGGGTAAACATGAAAAAGTTAGTGTGTATAACTTAGTAATGTTGTAAGAGATTAACACATATGAAATTGAAAGGGTATTGACGAGATAAAGGTGCTTCCAATTAATAAGAATATCAGTTCAAGTTTAAAAGGTTGTTAAGATGTTAAAACACTTAAGAAGTTTGGGTGAGTAACTTAGTGGTGTTTTGAGAGAAGTTAACTCTTGTGGAAATCGAGTAAAAGGTGATTTTGGAAACAAATGGGTAAAATGATAATTTTACTTAAAGTGGAACATTTTTATGAAATAAAAAAATTGAAAAGGGTTTTACACAAAGTGTTCTTAAATGAGTACGATTTTTGGAATAAAATCAAGATTAAGGCGTAAATGACATGAAATGATAACTCGGGTTTTGGCTTCAACCGGGTAAAAGGAAAGAAGGAATAATGTGGAGATTTACAAAATATTAAACACATAAAAAGTAACTCAAATGACATCGATATAATTAAGGTGGGCTCGGAGCCCTGGGGTGAAAGGCCCAAAATAACTGGCGAGAGCATATGGTGTGCATAGTCGGCAGTGTGGAGCCCATTGAAGTATGTGGTATTTAGAAGAATTCGAGAAAAGATAAAAGAATAAGGAACATGTCAAGAAACAGGTTGTATGGTGAAATGTGTTAATACACCCTAACTTGAATGAATTAATAAATCTTCTGGTAAAGGTTAAAATAGACAAGTAAATGTGTAATTGATTAATGTCCATAAGGTAAGAAAAAATATAAAGTAAGTGGGTAAACGAGTGATTAAGCATCCTAAGAGATTAGACCCATAATTAACATAAGAATGTGTTGTAAAAGGTTCTCAAAGATCAAATGAGTATTTCTAACACGGTGTTTGTGTGTGTTGAAAGGGTGGGTTTCAACGAAAATATTAATATGTGTTTGATAAAATAAAAGGGTTATCTCGGTAATGAAATGGTTCCGATTAAATAGAATGTAGTGGTTTCAAGTATTAAACCGCATGTGTTAAATAAAGCGAAAAATGCAAAGATGAGAAAAGGAAAGTCTTATATAAGATTAAGGTAAATTAATCTTGGTAAATAAGGTTTTGGAAGTTAAACTATTTCATGCATTAAGTGTATATATGTATGTATATATATGTATACAATGTAGTTGCATGTGCGCGTAGGCATAACATGTTAGAGTATTCTTTATGCCATTCGATTCTATATTGATAAGCACACAAAAGGGTATAATTTATTCCCCGAATAGAAGCAATTTAGTCACCCATTTTAATTAAAACTGGTTTTATGTTCGTATTTTATCATTTTGCAGGTCAACATGATGTCGTAGTATAAACAGTGCTAAATCGGCGTAATTGCGACACAATAGCGGTCAAAAGTATGAAACGAAAAAAATCAAAGCACCAAGAAGTCCACCGTCTTATTTGAGCTTACCGAGATCATTTTTGATACCTTGATCTGACCCAAACCTAAGCCTACACCAAGCCCCGTGTGTGTTTAATTTGTACTTTTATTAATTTGTATATTTTTGTTTGGAGTCATTTTTATTTTTAGGATTTATTTTAGATTTATTTAGAATTTTTAGGATTTAATTTCTATTTTTATGTTTTTCTTTTTATTTATAGTTTAATTTAATTTAATTTTTATTAGTTTTTAGTTTTTGTTTTATTTTATTTTATTTGGATTAGTTTTTAGGAAGTTATTTATAATTTGATTAGATATTATGTTTTTTTAGGACTTTAATTTTTCATTTTTATTAGATTTTTAGTTTTTATTTCTTTTATTTTATTATTTGAGTTTTTTTTATCGATTAGGATTGTAACTTTTAATTTTTAATTTTCATAGATTTTAATTTTTTTAGTTAGTTAGATAGTTTTATTTTTTATTAGGTACAAATTAAGTACAGACACACAACTACCTTACACATTACACACACAAAAACACAACCTCTCCCTCATCTTCATCCACCCCACCCACTTTCTCTCTCCTCTCTATTCCCCATTTCACCATCCACCATTAATGAACCAAACCAGTCCTACCATAGGCTGAAACGATCGGCCTAACATCCTTACCACCTGCCATCACCAGCCGGTGGTGGTTCGACCCATAGCGATACCCGACTTGCCATACGACCCAAACCCCCAACCCAGATCCTTGCTGGTGACTAAACTCGACGACGATAACCCGAAACTCAGATGCCGAACCCCTTAACCGAAGAAATCCATACCCGACCACCACCCCGAATCACGACACCTCCTATCTTCGAAAAACAAACCCTCCGACGAGACCATCCGTCTACCTCCAACGACATCCAGCTTGACTCCAACCTTACCCCAGTGTCGAAAAAGACATCCCATCACCGGACCTGCTTTCGTTTTGCCCCGACCTAAGCCTCTAACCCACTGTCATGCCATAGCTCTAACCAGATCCCATTAGCCATACCCCAACTCTAGCAACTTATTCGATCTCCAAAACAAACCCACAAACCCAGTTCAAAATCATTCACAGCAAAACTCGGAGACCCATTTGCATTAAATCCAACTCCTCCATTAAAATAGGAACAAATGTCACCTGCTAAGCTCCCAAAATAAATCCACATGTCTCTTTGACTTGGGCTGAAGGAAGTCCCACAAAATCTCACTTCAATCAACAGTTCGTGGTTTATTTTAAAAACAAGGGGAGAACTCTCAAAAAAATGAAGACTCTAATGTAGGAGACTGCAAAAGAGAGAAAGTCAGTGTATATTATGTACAGATTAGGAACATAAAAAATTCAAAAAAATACAAAAAAATTAGTTTAGTATTAGAATAGATTTTTAGGTTTAGTGTTTCTTTTTATTTGTGTAATCAAGTGTTGGATTTTATAAAGACATTGGGACACACTTTCATGAATGCAATTCAAGAAACCAATTCGAAAGGAGACTTTTGCGTATAGTATTTCTTGCTCTACTATTTAATTTATTGTTCCATATTTGTAACTGTACTTGATTGTTTAAATATGTTTGGCTAATCACCTTGTTCAAGGGGTAGGATCTACTGCGTGGAATGTTAAATTAATTGATTGGTTTCATTAATGCTATATTTCTGGGTTAATTAATTTAAAAACTGTCACAAATTAATTTATGTAACGAGAGTTAGTAAATTAATTTTAAAAATTAATGTTTGATTTTGGAAATCGAACTAGTGATAGGTTTTTGCTAAAATTAAATATTAATTCCGCGTTGAAATTAGAGAAATGATACATTTTTCATTAAATTGATCCTAGCGGGTAATTTTCTTGAAAATAGTATAATTCTTAATTTTTCGTCGTGCGACATTTATAAATTAGTTTCCTGAAAAATATATTATTAAATTTATAATTGTAACGAGAGTTAGATTATTCATTTAATATTATCTCTAATTGTTTCAAATTAATAAATTGAGAAATTAAAATAATTGATAATGCGGTGTAATCCCATCTCTTGAGTTTCTCACATATTTCACACTTGGTAGCATATTATTTTTTGTTATTTAGTCATTCATAATTTTAGCAATAATAAGTAATTCTCAATTGAAATTATTTTTAAAAAAATAAAAAATAAAAAAAATATTTTAATAAAAAAATTGAATCGTAAGTGTTCACGTCAATTGTTTCACCTTGAAAGTTGGATTGATACCCATACTTACCGCAATACGAGTTGTTTTAGCAAGTTTTGGTAAGTAATTAAAGGGAATTTTTAGATTGGCTTTTGAAGACAACGACGATACGCAAAAAACCACTTATAAAATGGCGTCGTTGCCAAATTCTTGAAGATTGAAGCTCGTGAAGATTTATTGTTTCTTTTTTAGTGTAGTTATTCCTTCTTCTCCCTCCTTATACTGGTTGTTAAGGATTATTGAGGCCTTGTAATTAATTGGGGTGCATTTTCACACCATTTTATTTTTTGTAATAATTATTCAAACATTAAAAAAAGCGAAAAGGAAAACCGGACAAGGTAGAGAGAGGGCGTCCAAAGATGAGGATTTTTTAAGCCTCTCTACTTTGGGTCAGTAGGACTCCCATGGATAACTAAAGTAGGAGAACTTCCCCCCGATAGACTCAACTCGGTCTTCACCCCACGCGTTTAAAAACCATGGGAGATAAACTCTTTCTCGCTCGTGAATCTCCCGCAAACGAGTCAATTTTTGTGTGACTACTTGGTCCTATGTATTTTTCCTTTCTGTATCACAATTAAATTGGATGGTTTGATGAATAAATTTACCTAAGATCTATACCCGGTCATTGCAACGAGTTGGAATTTCATCACCCACTCAATCACTTTTTCCTAATTGCTTGTTACCCGTGCTCTCACTTAAATTAAAATTAATTAGCTAGCAAGCCAAGTAGTAACGGTGTTCATTAGGACCCTTTTAGAACGAGACCCTCGAAGGATACTCTAGTGAGTCCTTTCCACCCCTGTAAATCGTCATTCGACTTCCTTAAGACTATTGTCTAGGGAAACTGGGTTTTAAGTGAGGCCACCCAGTAAAACGGGTTTGTGCTTTCCCAGCATGGTACCAAAAAGTCATTTGTTATAGTAGCTAGTGTGGTGAGCCTTTACTAGTAAGCCTCTTGATCTCTCGGTAAGAAATTAGGATCACACTTTTTACCGGCGAGGTCTACGATTCTGTGTTTTTCTCGCCCATGGACTAACTAAAATTGACTACCCACTCACCTAAATGGAAGATAATAATTTGTATTTGTGTTCGTTAGGACTTGTTCCTTTCGTGTACGTGTCTCATTTTGTTTTTTAGGTCGTCAATTTTTGACGCCATCATTCGATTTTTCCAAACGTGAGTCCATCACCCCCTTTTCTCATTTTTTCTGAATTTTTCACCAAAAAATACAAAATATATTTTCCATTTTTCTTCTGCCTTATTTTTCTCAAAACAACAAAAATATTTTCCATTTTTCCTTCCTAGTTTTACAAAAATCCGATAAATTTTTCCTTTTTCCTTTTAAAAAAAATATATTTTTCGTTGCTTTTATGCCAAATTGGTACGGAATTGATCATCGATTAACACGTTCCCCTAGTGCTCCATCTCTAAATTCCCACTTAGGTGATCGCGATCTTCTCGTTGATTTTCCTCCTCATCTCCCTGATCCATACTCTTCTTCGTCGGAGAAGTTTAGTTATCCCACTTCCCCTGGTTTCGTTACCCCACCCATCAGGGCCGACGAACGTGCTTTAAGGGGCTACTTTTCCTTGATTACGTCCATTCCCCCATCTTGTATCGTTCTTCCACCCACTCCATCCATGCTATTTGAAATTTGCCCCACAACTATTTCTATGTTTCCCAGTTTTCATGTCCTTGAACGTGAGTCTCCTTATACTCACTTCCAAAAATTTCTCACTATGTGCGCTACTTTTAAAAAAAAAAATTAAATGAAGAGAATGTTCGTCTTCGGTTGTTTCCCTTTTATCTTCACGATAATGCGTCCACGTGGCTCCATTCCATGCCCCCAGATTCTATCCAAAATTGGGAACAACTTGTAAAGAAGTTCATGTCTAAGTTCTATCCCATAAGCAAAACAAATGAAATGCGCCAAGCAATTTAGGATTTTAGACAAAAGCCTACCGAACAGTTTTGTGAAGCAAGGGGCTGTCTTCAAGAATATATTAATAGTTGGCCACATCACAGTCTAGATAAAAGTATCTTGGTCCATAGTTTTTACAATGGTCTTATCCCTTCTTCTCGCACATTGTTTGAACCCATGCATAAAGGGAAGTTTATGCATTTTACTCCCACTGTTGCCTATAATTTTCTCCTTGAATTAGGCGATGACTCCCAAGATTGGGAGGGCACCAATGTGTTTTCGAGATCTGACCCACCACATTTAGGGAACACTTCTGAGGTAAACAATTATTTCGATTTTAAAACTTTCCTACAGAGCTTACACTCTTTGACTAAAACCGTTGATGATCTCGGTTGTACTATGCAATAAAATGTTTCTAAACAAGCAATGAATGTTAATGATTCTAGTCCTTCTTCTTGCAGTGTCTGCCTAAGTTAAGATCATTTATCTCATTTGTGCCCCCTCCTTAACAATGATCCCGAACCCATTATGGCCCAATGGTGTGCCTTTGATACCATTAGGAAACCCGCTCCCCCATCGTTTACTTACAATCCTAACAATAGGAACCACCCATATTTCTCTTATAAGTATTACAACAACTACGCTCCGTCCTAACCACAACAATATGTTGGTGGTCCTCAAGGGTTTCCACAACACCCCCAAAGGAAACATCGCCCTTCCGTCCCGCATCAGTCCGCGTCTTATAATCAATAACACTATCCCTCATCCTTTTTCCCCCACGATGGACATTCAAACAACAACAACCATCTTGTTCCTGTTCCCACTCCTTCATATGAGTATTCACAACCTCTTAATTCTCAACGCGAATTGGTACCCCAACCATCTTATGCCCCTTTGCCCAATTCATCCACCTCTTCTCTCGGGAATCTCCTCACTCAGTTTATGACCACGCAGAGTCAAGCCCTCCAACAACTTGAGCAATATTTTAACCAATTTGAGTTTGAGCGAGAGAAAGGACATTTTCCTAGTCAACCCATTGCTAACCCTAAGGGGAATGGTAAAGAGCCGGCCTATGAAATTGGTTCCACTTCCACTCCACCCCATTTCCAAGCAGATATGAAAGCGGTGTCTACTCTTCGCTCGGGAAAACAAGTTGATAATGATGTTAACGATCCCGATGATGTCCTAAACCCACCCGATTATCTCATCTTCTAAAACCCCATCTAACGCAGTGTCCAAGCCTCTTGAGACCACCTCAATTTACGTGCCCAAAGCACCCTTCCATCATCGATTAGATCACACTAAGAAAGGCCAGCAATTTGATGAGATTAAGAAAGTCTTTCAGAACGTTTACATTAACATTCCCTTCCTCACTGCGATTCAAAAAATCCCTTCGCATAGTTTTTGAAGGACTTGTGCACTTTTAAGCGTAGGACCAATGTTCCTCGTGATGCTTTCCTCGCTGAGTAAGGTCCGCCCCTTCTCCATGATAACGGTGTTGTGAAGTACAACGACCCTGATTGTCTAATCATCTCCTGCATGTTAGGCGATAAGTTCACTACTAGTGCCTTACTTGATATTGGAGATTGTGTTAATATCATACCTTACTTCCTCTACCTTGAGTTAGGTTCATAAAATATAAAACCTACACGGGTTACTCTTCAACTTGTTAATCGTTATGCGAAAGTACCTAAAGGAATTGTTGAAGATGTTTTGGTGAAAGTTTCTGACTTTTACTATCTTCAGGATTTCATCATCTTAGACACTCCTACGCCTGACCCAACCAATACTCCTATCATATTGGGTTTCCCCTTTTGGTGCACTGCCAATGCCATTATTAATTGTCATGATGGGTCTATGAATCTATCTTTTGGTAACACGACTGTCGAAGTTAATATCTTACACCTTATGCAACAAAAGGTTGATGTCGATTCTATTGATGAGGTGTGTGTGATTGACTCCTTAGTTAATGAAATGTTGGACCAAACTTAACCTGATGATCCTCTCCAACAATGTTTAGCTCATTTTGGATCTGACTTTGACATTGATTCCTCCATCTCTGAACTAAATTCCATGTTAGATTCCACTCCACTGATGGACACTTCCTCTTGGGATCCTCCATTCGAGCCCCTCTCTATTGATACTCTTCACTATGTGGATCACACTGTTTCACCTTATGCAATCACTTCCACGTTAGATTCCACCACTTTATGCATTGATAGTTCCCCAGACTCTATTTTTGCATATTAGTCTGATGTCACTCTTGCGCCACCTACTAGTTTCGAGCTTAATACTTTAACTCTCGAGTTTTAAATATACTTCCTTAGGCCCTAACAACCATCACCCTGTCATCATTGCTTTCGAATTGACTCCTGATCAAGAAGAGCAATTAGTCGACACTCTTACTCCTCATAGCACTGCTATAGGGTGGACACTTTCACACATTCATGGTGTGAACCCCAATATTTATAGTCATCGTATTCATTTGGAGGAGAATTCTAAGACTTCTCGTGATCCCCAACATTGACTCAATCGTTCTATGAAAGATGTCATCGCACTGAGATTTTGAAATTGCTCAATGCTGGTATTATCTACCCTATATCGGATAGTTAGTGGGTTAATCCTATTCACGTCATACTGAAAAAGGCCGGTGTTATCGTCGTCAAAAATAGTGAGAATGATCTTGTGCCCACCCATATGTAAATCGGCTGGCGAGTTTGTATTGACTATCGAAAGCTCAATGCTGTCACTCACAAGGAACATTTTCCT
The DNA here is from genome assembly GCA_949130495.1 of Sambucus nigra. NCBI lineage: Eukaryota > Viridiplantae > Streptophyta > Magnoliopsida > Dipsacales > Adoxaceae > Sambucus > Sambucus nigra. The sequence continues at coordinate 297,304,771 of OX422207.1, read as the reverse complement.
CTTCCCTATAATCACCAAATGCTCGAACGTTTAGCTGGCCATGAGTATTACTACTTCCTTGATGGCTATTCATGATATAAGAAAATTCCCATTGCCCCTGAAGACCAATAGAAAACTACCTTCACATGTCCCTTTGGCACTTTTTCCTACTCTCACATGCCATCTGGCCTTTTCAATGCACCTGCAACTTTTCAACGGTGTATGATTAACATTTTTAGTGACATGGTAGAACGCTTTCTTGTAATATTTATGGATGATTTTTCTATGTTTGGTTCTTCCTTCGAACAATGCCTTTGTCACTTTACTATGGTCCTCAAACGTTGTCAAGAAAAGAAATTGGTACTCAATTGGAAAAAATTCCACTTCATGGTTAAAAAGTGAATTGTTCTAGGTCACGTAGTCTGTTGTGGAGGTATGGAAGTAGATAAATCAAAAGTCAATTTAATTTCCATGCTTCCCATTCCTAACTCTGTTAACTACATTCGCTCCTTCTTAGGACATGTGGGATTTTATCTTCGTTTCGTCAAGGACTTTTGTAAAATTTCTCAACCTTTAGCAATCCAAAGATGTTCCATTTGTCTTTGACAACACGTGTGTGACTTCTCTTGAGCGCCTTAAGGCCGAGCTCAATTCTTCTCCTATCATTCATCCTCTTAGTTGGTCTTTACCTTTTGATCTCATGTGTGACATCTCTGATTTTTCTCTAGATGTTGTACTTGGTCAGAGGGTTGATAAGAGCCATCAGTCATTTATTATGCTAGCAAAACCCTCAATGATGCTCAATTTCATTACATGACCACCGAAAAGGAGTTTCTAGCTGTCTTATTCGCACTAGATAAGTTTAGGTCATATTTCATCAGTTCCCATATCATCATTTACACTGACCATTCCACCTTGAAGCACGTTCTTTAGAAGAAGGATTCTAAGCCACGATTGATACGGTGGATTCTCTTGCTTTAAGAGTTTAACCTCAAAATTCGTGATAACAAAGGGTGTAAAAATTTAATTGCAGACCATATCTCCCGCATTACTGTTACGTATAAATCTTATCCTATCCCTATTTTTGAAACATTTCTCGATGAGTAACTGTTTGCTATCTCCACCTCACAATCATTGGTCGAAACACGAGCGTTATAAGTTCATGGCGCTTTGAAGTTTTAGTCTTGGGAGTATCCATTCCTTTTTAAGTATTTCAGTTGTCAAGTCATTTACTGTTGTGTTCCTTACCATGAACAATCCAGTATTCTCTCCTTTTGTCACGATGGTGCCCGTGGTAGCCACTTTAGCTCCAAGAAAACCACCACAAAAATTTTACAAAGTGGTTTCTACTGGACCACTCTTTTTAGAGATGCCTACCGCTATTGTCAGGCTCGTGCCAAATGCCAATAATCTGGGTGTATCTCTCATCGTCACATGATGCATCTCACACCCATTCTCATCGTCAAAATCTTCGATGTGTGGGGCATTGATTTCATGGGTACTTTTCCCTCATCTCATGGTTACCAATATATTATAGTTGTAGTTGATTATGTTTCCAAATGGATAGAAGCCATCGCTTGTCGCACCAATGACCATCGCATTGTGGTCAATTTTCTTAAGGAGTATGTCTTTACACGTTTTGGAACTCCCAAAGCTATCATTAGTGATGGGGGTAAACATTTTTGTAATTGATTCTTTGAACATCTCGTGAAAATGTATGGTGTTACCCAAAAAGTTGGTCTATCTTACCACCCTCATACTAGTGGTGAAGTGGAAGTTTCTAACCACGAAATCAAGAAAATTCTAGAAAAATAGTTAATCCTAATAGGAAAGACTGTTCCTTACACTTGAATGATGTTTTGTGGGAATACTGTACTGATTTTAAGACTCCGATTGTCATGTCTCCTTATCTCTTGGTCTTTGGTAAACCATGCCACTTACCCGTCGAGCTTGAACATCATCCCTATTGGGCCGTCAAAACCCTCAATTTTGATATCAACGAGGCTGGAATCCATAGAAAGCTCCAACTCAATGAATTAGAGGAGATATGAAATTATGCCTATGATTTTTCCAAGAAGTATAAGGACAAAATGAATTGGATCCATGACCAAATCATCCTTCGCAAAGAATTCCACCCTGGTCAAAAAGTGTTGTTATACAAATCCCATCTTTATCTCTTTCCTGGGAAGTTAAAAACTAGGTGGTCTGGACCCTTTGTTGTTGAATATGTTACTCCCTATGGTTCCATCAAACTTAAAAATCCTACGGATGGTAGCCTCTTTTAGACCAACAGTCAACACTTGAAGCCTTTCTTAGAGCTAGGCCCCACTCATATAGAAGAAGTTGACCTTGTTGACCCCATTTATGAAGACTGACTGTCCAGTCTTGTTTGGGGGTGATTTTCAACTCCCAATTTTTTGCTACCCTGTTCTCTCCTAAATTATATCTTCGTTTTGGGTGAGTTTTGACCGGTCTGGATGAAGAGGTTAAACTTAGCGAAATCGGGAGGCATCTCATCTTATATTATTTATGAGTATGCGTTTTATCATGTTTGGGGGTGGTGTTTCACATCGCCCACTGATTTTCACATGCTTTATCGACTTGTACATATTTTTGTGTCTCATCCGTTCTTCAGGACCCATCTCTGCTCCACCATGCAGTAAAATTTCATAAGTGATTCATTATGGTAATCTCTTTTCCAGCTTGTGCTTTTCATTTTCTATATATAGTTTTAAACATCGTGGACGATGTTCTCTTTTGTTTAGGGGTGGGAAATTTAACAAAATTGTACCTCTATTGAAAAAAATTCAGAAACAAGTGATTTTAAACTTTTTGCGGAGTTAAAAATAAATTTTTATGAATTGTCTATCATTCCTCTTTTAGAAATCTCGGAATACCCGTGTTCAACCCTAAAATTATGCTTTTACCATAAAATTAAATAATTCCTCTTAAAAGTGTACTTGCGCTATGAATTCCTAAACTCAGCAATTTGTACTATCACGCTACAATCAAAAGTTCAAGTGTAAGTATATTCTAAAGAGAGCCTTAAAGATTGCTAGTGGATACTTAAACCCGTGAGATTTGAGTTTTTTACCTTTTTGAGGGTTTTTACGTATCTCAGAGTCACGAGTTGACTCAACTTTTCTTGGGTACCACACTTAGTTGTTGCACGATATCATTATTTTTCAAATTTGGCTTAATCACTGAGAATGACATTACTTTCGAGTTGTAAGAAACATGTGTCTTGTAGTTTGTCCGAGAACTAAACCAATTCTAACCATACACTTATCATTTTTTTGTATCATATTATCATTCACCCATTTTCCACAATTCCCATATCCATGTATGTCCCAAATACCATCCATATGTCAATTCCCATAATTACCACCGATTTTGAGAAAAGTAGTGTTTGAAATTATCAATGTAAATTGTCTTCATTTGTGAAAAGAAAAATGAATCACAATAAAAAAATAGAAAAGAAGAAAAAGAAAGCATACGATAATAAATTCAAAAGATGAAGACATTAGTCAGTCAAAGTGTGTCACACTATTCTCAAAATCCTACCATCATATCATCATCTTCCCCATTCCCCCCATGTCTTACATAAACCCCATTTTCACCCTTAGTGGCGTGTTCGGGCAAACAACAAGTCTATATGGTGAATAACTCGACATTATCGACATAGTGGTTAGCATTCGTTTATGAGATCAAATTTCTTTCATGTATCCATCATTTTCTATAAAGTGTGTGAGACGTTTGAAGTCGTTTACATTTACTCACCTCCTCACACACTAGAGAGATACACCTACCCAATTCTTAGAGAGTTCGATTCAGAGAGATATATCTAGTGAGAATCGAAGTCAAAGCTTTGATTCTATAAAAGGCGATCTAAGAATTACACTAATGATACTCAAGATTGTTTCACACTAACACATGCTGAGTTTTAGGATGGATTATGCTTTTGGTGTTAAAGTAATTTTATGTCTTATTTTGATAGTTGAATATGGTGTTCCTTGATGCCTTCTGAGTCAGGGTGTATATCTTTTCATTGTCAAATCAGAAACTGACTTTTAATAAAACATTTTAAATTTTGTGGGCATATTCCCTGCAAACCCTCACGAGACATCACTCGTCCTGTAGGGCAACCAATAGATTTAACGACTTGCTGCACATGCTAAATGCAATCTCCAAGGCCTGCGAAAGTGGAACACTTTTGGTTACTTATCTCTGTTTTCTCTCTATTTTTTCTCGAGGACTAGCAATATTCTGTTTGTGGGTGGTTTGATAAGCACCAAAAGTGTATAATTTATGCCCCGAATTGAAGCATTTTAGTCACTCATTTTAATTAAAAATGGCCTTTTGTTTGTATTTTATCATTTTGCAGGTCAATATGCTGTCGCGATACAAATAGTGCTAAATCGGCGTAATTGCAACACAATAGTAGTCAAAAGCATGAAACGAATAAATCAAAGCACCGATAAGTTCGAAGTCTTATTTGAGCTTGTCGAGATCATTTTTGATGCCCCTAACCTAGCCCCAACTCAAACCTAAGCCTACACTGAGCCCTGTGTGTATTTAGTTTGTACTTTTATTAATTTTTATATTTTTATTTTGAGTAATTTTTTTAGGATTTATTTTAGATTTATTTAAAAAATTTAGGATTTATTTTCTATTTTTATATATTTCTTTTAATTTACAGTATAATTTTATTTTATTTTTATTTTGATTTTGATCAGTTTTTAGTTTTTAGTTTTTACTTTATTTTATTTTATTAGTATTAGTTTTTAAGAAAATATTTATAATTTTATTAGATTTTACATTTTTTAGGACTTAAATTATATTTTTTATTAGATTTTTAGTTTTTATTTCTTTTATTTATTATTTGAGTTTTTTTTTATAGATTAGGATTTTAATTTTTAATTTTTATAGATTTTAATTTTTTTAGTTAGTTAAATAGTTTTATTTTTATTGGGTACAAATTAAATACACACACAACTAGTATACATCTTACACACACACAAACACAACCTCTCCATCATCTTCATCCACCCCCACCGACTTTCTCTCTCCTCTTTCCACCATAGCTAATAACCACCAAAACCCCCACCCCCACCACATCCTAATCTAACCACCTTATATCCCCTCCAATTTAAAAACAACCATTACCTGCCAAACCCATAAACTACATCCGACATTCCAAACCCGCCTACCCGAAACCGCCCAACCGCTCCATAGCCGATCTCCCCATTTCTGCCACATGTTCAAAACCCAAGGCCAAACTCATCCCCTTTCAAGTCCAAAGCCAGTCTCAATACCTGTCAAACTGGAACCACCTTCAATCCAAACCCAAACCGGCCAAACCCTCGACCCACATCGCAACCCAACTTCAAACCCATTTAAACCCACCTGCCATATTCCTTTAATTAAGGTGTCCACATGCTCTCCTATATTCAAAAATCTCTTTGACTTGGTTTACTAAAATCTGCAAAGAAAATCTCCCAACAAACTCTCTTCATGGGTTATTTAAAAAAAAGGTACCTCATTTAAGGGAGAGGGAGGACTCTCATGAAATACGTAGAGGAGACAAAAAAGAAAAAAAAAGAGTTGCAAAGAGAGAGTCCAGTAGCATTAAAAATTTAAAAAAATACAAAAAAAAAATAGATTAGGTTCTAAGGTTAGCTTTTGCTTATATTTTTTGTAATCCAGTTGAGTTGTTTGTGAAAATATTGGAACGCGCGTTCATGCTTTCAGTTCAACGGAGGAATTATTGCGTACTGTATTTCTTCCCTTGCATATTTAATTTTCTGCTGAATATTAGTGATTATTCTAGAATTTTAATCATGCTTGGATAAACACCCCATTCAAGGGGTGGGATGAAATGCGTGTGGTAATTAATTTAATGAATTAATTGTTCATCAATTTGTTTCTAGACTAATTAAATTGGGAAATGGTACTAATTAATTTTTTAACGAGAGTTAATAAATTAATTTTAAAAATTGATATTTCATTTTAGGATTCGAATTAGAAACAGATCTTATTCCTAAATTCAATTAGTAATTATGTGGGTTCAATTCAAAGATCCGTATAATTTTTGTAAATTCATCTTAGCGGATAATTTGTAAAAAAAGTATGAATCTTAATTAATTTATCAGTAGCGACACTTTCGGATTTAATTGATAAAACAAAGATGTTGAATTTAGGATTGTAATGAGGGTTAAATTTTAAATTCAATATTATTTCGAACATATCAAATGAAAAAATTAGGAAATTCAATTAAATTAATTAGGAGGTGTAATCCCACCTTTTGTCTCTTCTCATAAATTTTAAACTCGGTTACCTTTTAAATTTTAGTAGTTATTTAATTGCATAAATTTTCGTTTTCTCCCTTGAATTTTTTTTTAAACACGAAAAAAAACATAAAAAGATTTTTTTATAAAAAATAAAATTGCAAGTTTTCACGATAACAGTTTTGACGCTTAAAATTGGATTGATACCCTAATTTACCATGATACTGAATTTTTAACAAGTTTCGTAGGTGATTCCATGAGTTTTAATACTTGAATTTTGACTACAATTACTGACGAATCAAGAAAACAAGTCACACAAAAGAACAAGTATCATATACTGAATTTGTATATTTTCCACTGAGCATCGACTCACATCCTCGCTTTGTTATGACAGGTTGGGAGTGGTTTCGTATTTTGAGAGCGTTATATAGGTAAGTACCTTCTTTATTTTACGTTAGTAGCTCTATACGCTTGTACTTCGGGGTTCTCCCCATGGGTCCTTCACATAGTTTCTTTTGAAACTAGAATCGCATGCTAAACAAGTGAAATGTTAATTAAAATAAAATTGGACTAGTAACATTATGTAGGGTTTTTCATTGCACTTCACACCTAATGCTCGGGTCGGATCGGGTTGACTACGCGTAACCCATAAATTCGAGTCGGGGCATCACCTATTCAATTATACTATTACTGATGATTTTTTTTCTTCTGCCCAGCCCGATCAAGGAAAAAAGAGCCCTCTTATTATCACTTCAGTTTGGAGGATCTCATCAAAATCTAGAATTTGAGAAGGCCATTGGTAGTTGGTGGTGATCATCTAAGGTCTACATCTTTTCTTCTAGAGTACAAGAATTCTACCATTAGTTTCACAACTCGCTCGGAAGACGCAATGCTCGAGGTTCCTATTCCTTCTGTAAGAGAGAAGTCTTCCACTTACTCCTCCCTTGAATCTTTTAAACTTTAGTTTATTACCGAAGCTGAGGAAGAGATAACGTCTCCTAAGAGAAGGATCCTGCTAGTGGACAATAACGACATGATGCCCATTTCTCCTTGGGATAAGATTCCTAAGAGGACTGAGACTGAGGGTCCCTCTACCCCATATATGTGTTGGACATCTCAACCCAGGTGAAGCATAAGTAGGAGAAGAACTCTTCTTTTTCAGGAGCTCTATTTCCCTCCAAGAGTGGTGACACCCATGGTCATAGGAAGGTCTACTTAGTAATGTTGGTCGCAAAAAATCCTTCCTTAGACACAATCTTGTTAAAGGGGGTTGTGTTTGCCCTTAATCACGGGCAGGTTAGCAAGATGAACCATGATCAACTATATTCTCACGTCGCTCAGCTTCTATATCTGGTAAACATGACTTTTCTTTTTCACATTCTTGTTTTGCTCGAGTGTTTGTACTTATCCATCTTTTCCTTTATTCCGTTTGTGGATGACTTTGTCTCTATTCAGGATAAAAACTTTAAGTAGCACGAGCTAGATAATTTAACCATAACCTTGAAGAATACTAAATTTTCTATGGTTGCTGCTTAAACATAATCAATCCCTGTTATCTTTTCAGAAAGGGTCCTCACGCCACGTGGGCTACTCGCTATGATGAGAGGTGGATGGATGCCCCTATTAATCTAGATGAGGTAAAATAACTAGCCTATAAACATGGTTAGTTGAATGCTTTAGGGGTCATAAAAGTTCTAAAGGACTTTGAACTTTAGTACTAGTACCAAGTATATTGTTCGGCATATCACCATCCCCCCATTCAGAAGTGAAGAGAGTTGGGTTCCTCTGGATGTCATTCATCTTTAACTGGCTAAGGACAACTTGTCATCACATGAAAGAGATGATGAATTCAGACTAAGTCCCGATGATCAATGAAGAACGACCATTGCAGTGGTGATTGCTCACCAAAGATAGCAATTCTATTAGTTTTATTATTTTAAGAACTATAAATGATCTTTATATAATCAATAAATAATTTTTATAATTCCAAGTTTTGCATTTTCCATTCCGTTATGCTAAGCTATTTTTTTTGTCTTGTCTTACCTTTTAGGTTATGTCGTTACACTACCTTAGGCCTAAAGCAGACTCTGGCAAAAATGCACCTTCTTTTAGGGCCTTTCACCCATTTAGGATTTTTATTTGACCAAGGTTGGGTTTACTTAGTGCCTAGGGATCCCTTGTAGGTCTTTTCTTTGCCTTGGCAATTCATGATATTTTCGTGTTTTTCATGATGAAGACCGTGGAACCTTGAGTTTAATTATAATTAAATAACTTTTAATTATAATCACACAAAGGTGATAGTAATAAATGTTTTGACCATTAGATAAAGTTTAAGTCCGTCACTTTGGAGCAATGTTAAATAGATAAACGAACCAATGGTCTTGTACTTTATTAGAAAAACTTAGAGCATACTATGAGCACAATAAGTTTTGGAAAAAAAATTGCAAGCACAATAAGTTCTGGAATAAAAATTTGCAAAAATTACCTAAGCTAGAAATAACTAAGAAAAAGCATATTCAAAAATAGAAATTCCTGAGGTTGGCTGCATTTTATTCCCTTGGTATCTTCCTACCGTTCATTCTTTCCAAATAATAGTCTTCTTTCAAATCATCTCTAATTGAATGGTCCCTTCCAATTAGGTCACAACTTGCCATCTGAAGGTTTTTTGCACTGTCGAGGAATTTCCTGAGGATGTAATTGCCAACCTGGAATTTTCTTGAATTGATGCCGTTATTGTACTTATTAGAAAGTTATTATTGGTAAGAGCCAAACTTTATTTTGGCCAGCTCCCTTCACTCTTCGACTAGGTCAAGTTCAGTACCCATGGCTTCCTCTTTCAAACCCCTCTCGATAATGGTGGTTCTTATGGTTAGAAGACTAGTTTCCAAAGGAATGACACACTTCATCCTATATGTCAAAGAGAGAGGCGTTTCCCTGGTAAGTCTTCTGGGCGTCGTATGATATGACCACAGGACATGAGGAAGTTCATATTCGAAAGATCCTTTTACCTTATCTAATGTCTTTTTCATGCCAACAAGAATCGTTTTATTGTAAGCCTTCGCTTGCTCATTACTCTCGGGTTAGGCCACAGAGCTAAAGTGATACTGTAGAAACCTTCGAATGGTACACTTTTAAACTATTTACCATTAACCCTGATGATTACCCTAAGTATAATAAACTGTGTTACGATGATCCTTTGGATGAACCTGATCATTTCGGTGTCCCTGATGTTTGCTAATGGTTCTACTTCAATCCACTTTGTGAAGTAATCTGCACCGACCAATAGGTATTTGAGATTCCCTAGTGATGTTAGGAGTGGACCTGTAATATCCAAACCCCACTAGGTGAATAGATACAGGCTATTCAATGAATTTAAGTTGTTGGTTGACTGATAGAGAATATGAAAAAAGTTTTGGCATTTCTCACACTTTTGGAAGGAAGAGGTTGTGTCTTTTTTCATATACGACCACCAATACCCTTATTTGATTTCTTGGAATGCAAGAGAGACCTCCCTTCAGTGTGGTTTCCACAGATTCCATCGTGTAGTTCATAAAGAACTTAGTCGACGTCACTTGGATGCTCGCATTAGAGTTAGGGACCAATGAAGGATATTCTATAGAGTTTTCCATTGGGCTCCAGATAAACTTGTGAAACTTTAATCCTAGTGGTCTTGATTTTTATCAGATGATAGGATGTCATTTTGCAGATATGTTATTATTGAGTTTATCCAGCTAGGAATTTTCTGCATGGTGATAATTTTTTCGGTGACCACGGGCTTCTTTATGTTTTATTTGCCGAGGAACTCCACTTTAATGGTTCTTCTGAGATCAGAGTCCACTATGGACCCTAAGGTTGTTAAAGCATCGACATGGATATTATGCCCCTGAGGAATTACTGAATGTGTACTTCCTTAAATTTTGACATCAAATCACGGGAGACCTGTAGGTGTGCCGCCATTCATTCATCCCTAGAATTGAAATATCCCGTTACTTTATTGGATACCAACTTTGAGTTGCAGTATATATTAAGGTGTCTTGCCATCATCAAGTGAACTTCACATAGTTTAGCGATGAGAGCTTCATACTTAGTCTCATTGTTGGATGCCTCAAAGCCAAGTATGATCATTTGCTCGATCATGGCATCCTCTTGGGAGAATAACAAGATTTTTACTCCTACCCCCTTAGATTTGAAGGCACTAACAAAACAAAGTGTCCATTTTCTGAACTAGTCGATCCCCTGGTTCTTCAACTGTTCGGTTATCTATTGATGGCTGGACTCATTTTCTCCAATAAATTCCCCAATGAAATTAGCCAACACTTGACCCTTAATCATCGTTCTTGGTTGATAGTGAATATACATTATCCTTAGCTTGATCGACCATTTGGACATCCTCCCAGACAGGTCAGCCTTCGAAAGGATGGCTTTGAAGGAAAATGATGTAATGACTATGTTTTAGTGATCTTCAAAGTAATGTTTCAATGAATAAGCTAGTATTTTCGGTGAGAGATAGAGTTTCTTTGTGTCTAGGAGAGTTTTGTTAACGTAGTAAATGAGGTATTGTCATCCATTTTTTTCATAAACTAGGCCGAACCGACTTCATGGCTTGAAACTGCCAGGTAGAGATAGATGGGATCTCCTGAATCTGGAATGGTCAACAAAGGAGGTTTGCTTAGACAGGATTTGATTTCTTTAAGGGCCTCTGGGAATTTCTTGTTCCATGTGAGGCCTTTTTTCTTCTTCAATAGCTAAAAAATGGTCAACATCATTTTGATGACTTTGAGATAAAACAGTTAAGGGTTACTAACATCCCTGTTAACTTTTGAATCCCGCAAAACATATTTAGAGGTAGGACGTTGTTGATCATGACTATCTAGTTAGGATTGGACTCAATACCCCTTTTGCTAACCAAGTAATCTCGGATTTTTTTTTATTGAACTTTAAAGGAGCATTTGACCGCATTGAGCTTTATTTCGTAACGCTTCAAGATTTTAAAAATGCTCACTAAATCCTTTTTATGACCGACTTTGAGCTTGATATTTACAAGCATGTTGTCGATATACACCTCCATCTTCTCTCCTAACTGTTTCTTTGATATCCTTGTAATTAGTCGTTAGTATGTGGCTCATGGATTTTTTAGGCCAAAAGGAATGACCTTATAACAATATAATCCCAGAGTGTTTATTAATGAAGTTTTGTCTTGGTCGGGGATGAAAAAAGATATCTGGTGATACCCTAAGTATGCGTCTAGAAGACTCATCCACTCATGACTGGTTGTGGCGTCAACTAGTGACTCGATCTTAGGGATAGGAAAATTGTATTTGGGGAAGGACTTATTGAGATTGGGGAAGTCCACACATAACCTCCACTTACCGTTACTCTTTTTTATCACTATAGAATTCAAGAGGCATTTTGGGAATTGAACTTCTCTAATAGTCCCTGCCTCTAGAAGTTTCCCTACCTCTATTTCCACTACCTTTTTTTCTCCTGGGTAGTTCGACGAGCTTTTTGTGTAATGGGCGGATATGTGGGATCAATGTGAAGTTTATGGCATGTGACTTCAAGATCTATCCCAAACACAATGTATGACTTCCATGCGAATACATATTAATTCTACATCAATAAAGAAATTAATTCCTCTATCGCCTGCTCGAATAGTGTGGTGATGATCAGGAATTTCGTTTTCGGCCATGTCTCATTAAAATCTATCTCCTCTAATTTCTCCATGACCTTATCTGTGGGGTTGGCTCTCATCTCTTTCATGTCTGGACTTTCATAGTTTAGTTACTATTTATATGGTGTAGCTCCGTCTTGAGACATTTAAGGAATTACCTCCTTTATTTATTCTTTTCTTATTTATCCCCGATGGAAAAAATTAAACACTTTAGATAAATGGACTGGTGGCCTCTGATTTTCATTATTCCTCGCTCTGTGATGCATTTAAGTTTTTGTTAGTAAGTGGAGGGAATAACCCCCATGGCGTTCAACCACCCCTTCCAAGAATGGCATGATAAGGCGATTTAATTTCTTCCACCAAGAACTCGACCAACTTCGAGATGTTTTTAGCCCTAATTGGTATGACCATTTTTCCCAATGACATAGTCATTTTTCCAGCGAAGCCGATTATAAGGATGGTCGCTTCCTTCAAGTCCTATAATTTGAGTTTGAGCTTGTGAATAAGCTCCAAGTACATGACTTCAGAGGAACTTCCTTGATCGACTAGTTGCTTGTCCACGTCCTAGTTTGCAATCCTTAGGGTGATTATAAATCATCATGGTCTATGGTCCTCACTCCAATTACATCATATTTTGTAAATCATATGTGTTTATTGTAGTACACATCTTTTGGTTGTCTGAGCTTGCCAGCTTTTAGCAGGGTCAATTTAGAAGGCCTCCATAACTATAGTGACCTTCTTAAGCTCTATTTGGTCTGTGTTTTCTTGGACATTCTTAGGATTTGAAGCACGGTGTTTAACAAGAAACTCACATCACAGCTCGTCTTCTAAAATTTTATCTGGTTTTAGATCGACGTAGCAACGACCTTATGAACTTCTTCTCAACGTATTCCTTTAATTGCCTCTCCCAAGTAACTCTTTTAGATGGGATTTGAGGGCCTTGTATTTCTTTGTCTTGTTCTTTTTCTCTTTATGGTAGGTTCATCTAAGAGTATTATTTATCTTGGATCACCTTCAATATTCTTTATCTAATTAAGGAACTGCTGGTCTTTGATCCTACCCAAGATCTTGTAGATGGGTTCTTTTAAAATGGTTTAATCACCTAGAAATCTTTGCATGCTTCTACCTTCTCCGCGTCCTAAGATCCTCCACTATTTTTTTATCTCCCTTCCCGGGGGTGATTTATTTATCATTTCCCCTGGTCACCTTCACACGACAGTTATCATCTTGGCTGAGGGTGACCATATCTTCCACCTTGGCATATTTTTCAATGCGTGACTTAAGATAATTAATTGTGTCTACCTTTTTTTGGTGAAGGATATGTGTAATATGGAATTGTGGGGAAGGCCTTTCTTGAACGATGTTATGACAACTTTCTTTGAGCTATCTTAAACTTCATTGAAGATTTTTTAGTAGCGCCTGGCATAATCTTGTAAAATCTCTTGATGTTTCTTCTTCATGGTTAGGAGAGAATCAATTCTCTTTGGGTGAGAATTTCTTGTAATAAAGCTAGTTGTAAAGGCCTCTATGAGTAAGTTAAAGTTCTTGACCAACTTGTAAAGAAACCTTCAAACCAATTTTGTACGATAACTTCTAGGCTAGATGGGAATGTATGGAACATGAGGGAGTACTTATGGTTCCACAGAGTCATCACTTTTCTACATTGACACACGTGTTCTATAGGATTGGTTTTCATATTGTATATCTTAAACCTCGGGGTTGCAAACTTTCGCAAGAGATCTTCCTCCTCAATTATCCTCGAGAAGGGAGACTGTATTTGAGTGATGAATACCCTCCTTACCAGTTTCTTCATGGATCTAGCCTCGTAATTAGGTAAGTGTCGATCCATATCCCTTCTAAATAGACCTCAAATATCGTGCTTATATTGTCCTTCGTATTGGTTTCCTCCTGCCGAAAGACTCCCCTACTCTAAATGCTCATACTTGTGATATGACCTCCTTCCTCGGCTGCGATTTTTGATTACCTGAGGGATAGGTATGTGACCACGATGCTTGAATTTATCACCACAGAGCTCTGGCTTTATTTTTTCTAGACTACACCAAATTTGGTGATTAGTTATGGACCTTGTCCTGGACTAGGACTACTGGTCACGGCCAGGATCCATGACCATCTTGGGCATGACCATTTTGGTGGGTCACGACCCAAATCCTGAACCAATCAGGGGTTACAGATCTGAGGTTCACGGGTTGTTGGTCACGAACTTTGTCCATGACCCATACACACTGTTGGTCACGGCTTTGGGCCGTGATGCAATCCACGACATCTCGAAGAGGGTCACAGCTCCAAGCCGTGACCCTAATTATACGTGACAAAAATAAAATAAAAATGTTCATGTCCTTAGTTTGTGACCCTTCTAATACGTGAGAAAAAAAATAAATGTGGTCACGACATTAGGCTGTGACCCTTGTTATACGTCACAAAAAAAGTTATCACGGCTTTAGGCTATGACCCTCTTTATGCCTGGAAAAAATGATCATGGACATTGTCTATGACCATTTTTAACTATAATAAAAAAAATTGGGCGTAATTTCCTCTATTTCCTTAACATTTCAAAACCTGTTAATTGTAATACCTCGTATTTTTAATGATTTTAATTATGGCTTTAATTGCTTTAAATAATGGGAAATTAATTTATAATTAATCCAGATTTAATTAGATATTTACTAGCGCGACGAGAGTTAGTATTTATTGGTGTGAATTTGTTGAATATTACTGAGTGAGTAAAGTAATATGTGATTATGAATTTATTTAAATAGTTGCGAGTGAAAAATATGACAGTTATTGTAATTAAGTCGGGATACGCGTGCTAGTCGTGTCGGAAAGCAATTTAATGGAATAAAGAGTAATTTATTTTTACATCATCCTTATGGTCATTTCAAGTGTTTCAAAGTGTCCATAATGGTAGAGATAGTAAAAAAAAAGTCTACCCGGGGGTTTAGTTTGGGTCACAGGGCAGTTTTAGGCCAACCCGACACTCCGGGAGGGTATTTTAGTCATTTTAATTTTTAGAGTAATTAATCCTACGAATTTCATAAGGCTACATAAGCTTCTAGGGTTAGGCATTGTAGGGTCATCAAACTCAAAAGCTTAGGAGGCCATTAGAGGAGGAAGGAGAAGAGATTTCCCAGCCAAAAACCACCACTATTACACCTCTTTCACAACCAACACAACCGGGGCGTAGATAAAAAAATGAGGAACGCAACCATACCTTTCGTCATCAAATGATCAGACCTATTGTTGTAAGGAAAATATTATTCTTTCTTAAATTCAAGTAGGTAAAATATCCATATTAGTAGAATATGATTAAAAGTTGAATCTCATGCATGTAGAGGATAATTGTATGGATTAAATCCTATTTTGGGTAGGATTCATGTTTGGGATTGGATCATTGATATTGAAAGACAAAATTGAATATATTCTGAATATTGATATGTTTAGAAATTTGTGTTTTATACACGTTCTTGAAGAAAAATCATAAGCTAGGGTTCTTGAGAATTTAATTGGAATTTAGGTGATAAATTGACAAATATTGATGTTTAAATGATTCTTGTACGTTAGAAATCCTTGATATGGGTTAAAATAACGCTTAGCATATTTATTTTGGAGTTTGGGAATGAGTTATGGAGTATTTAGAGGTTAAAAATGGGGTAAAACCGTAACAGACTAAGGTTGAAGACGAAGACCTGTAGGGGTGAACTGAACCGATCCGGCTCCAGGCCGAACCTGTCCGGCTGCCCTATTTTTAGCCAATTTTTCCTTTTTAATTAGAATCTTTAGGAATTGTGTGGGATTCGATTATATGATGTAACTCTAATTAATTTAAGGAATATATGGGAATACCAGTAGGCCTAGGTTGGGTTTTGGGCCAAGTTCTATATGGGGGGAAACTAAGGATTTAATTTAATTAGGTTAAATTGAGATAAATACCTAATTTGGAGAATGATTCGAATAACATGATTTCAAGGGTTACGGTGACTTAGACTAGTATGGCATAGTGTGTTACCTGTTGATATTATGTGTAGAATAAGGGATGCACTTAGGGCGATGAGAATTTCTCGGGAGCATACAACGAGAAGTAAAGCTTTAATCCCTTAATATGTGGGATAATCAAAATATAAATATACTACATACGAGACTTGTAATTTGGGATTTAACCATACCTTTATTGAATTTATAGATACTTAGGTTGTGTAAATACCTATTGTATGGATTATTACGTGTATGATATACCTACCATACTTTCTATCACGGGAGGTCTCAGAAGGGGGACAATCTTACCTTAATGAGACTTGGGGGATTTTGATTGGTGCCTCAGAACAAATGACTTTGGTTGGATTTCCATATGTGTGAACAATGGTATTGAACGGTCTTTTGGGTGCGTAGGTATGTGCGTATCCTAAAAACCTAGGACTATGTTCGCCTCCAATATGTGTGATTTGTGTTAATACGATTCCAGAGTGATTCGAAATTCGTAATCCTTATGTACAAGATGTACCGAGATTTGATAGCAGAGTATTCATGCACCGCAAGTTTAGCCTTTCAGGGTGCCGTATTTGTATATATATTATGATAGTGAAATATGTATACATATAACTTCTGATTATTCTACTGTGTTTCTTAGTAGATAAGAAAGGTTATGATATATAATACAAGATAAGAAGGTGGAAACTTAATTGAATAAAGAGATACTTGAATTTATTAATAAGCGTTGGAAATGTGATAACGTACTATTGGATAATATGGATGTACACAATAATGTAGTCATCATACACAGAGATTTGGTTGAGACTAGTTAGGTCAGATAGCGTAACTAGGATATTTTAAGAGTAAGCGTTAGGCGTGAAATAGTTGAGAGGTGAGAATCTCAAGTGAGTGTACGTGACTAAAATGTATATAATAATCTGATGTTTAGGCATTTAAATACATACTGTTTGAAAACTATTTTCAACTCGGGCTCTTACCCGTTTTCTTCCAAATCTATTTTGTCATTGTAAAAACCTTTTAGGTGCCTAGCCATAGGGATGCCAGGCTTAGGAGTTCCCAACAGTTGACGTGTTGTAGCTGCTGGGAAAGTTACAGGACCTCGGTACTAGACTCCTCCTCATTTATCCTTGATTCATTCAGAGTCATTTATATTATCCAGGGCATGTTGCCCATTCTTATTTAGAGATAGTGGTTTCATTCATTTATTCATATATCAGATGTCGGGATTTATTTCATTTCGGACTATTGTATTTGGGATTAGACTGAGCGTGTTTACTCCAGACTCAATTTATTTCAGTATGACATTTTAATTCCTATGATATTGTTTATTGGATTGTGAATGCTTAGTTAATCACTTAATTTGTTGCACGTTAATTCAAAAGATAAAATTTTTACATCCATTTTTTTTAAATTACTAGGTGGTTAGTAGTTAATAAAAAAGGTTTTTGATAGTGATGCTACGAATGAACTAACTGGATATTCTGATTTAATTTAATAAATGACTGATCACCCGGTATTTAGTTAGGCGGGTTGTCGCAGGTGGTATCAGAGCATCTAGTTCTAGAGTCTTTAGGATCTGTGCGGCTTATTATGCTTCAATGTAGCGTTCTTTGACGTAAACCCCTACATTTAGGACTATTGTATTAATTGATTGCATATTTAAGTCTTCAGCTATTTTGAGATATTAAATGTGGACTTATAAAGTTTCTCCCAGATGCCTCCTCGACGTGCACTGCTACCTCCTAGGGGTGCCCAGCCTGACCCCATCCAGCTCCGGGCTTGGGTACTATGAATGTTGTGGAGGTGGCCGCTATAGTGGCACAAGCGGTAAATGAAGCTTTGGCAGCTGTATAGAAGGCCCCACCCTAGGTAGGGGTGGCAGAACTAGTACCAGCCCATGCATTCCCTTCTGCTTGGGAACATTTTAGGGATTACTTCCAGAAGGCACATCCTCCGGAGTTCACAGGGAGTTCCGATGTAGTGGTATAAAGCCAATGGAAGAAAGACGTCCAGCGGAACCTGAGGATGTAAGAGTACACAAAGGTTTAGAAATAGATTCTAGCTACATTTAAGCTAGTCAGAGTGGCACTGAAGTGATGGGAATTTATTACCACTGCTGAGGAGAGAGATGGTATGACTGTCCAAGACTTTTGGGTACGGTTCGATTGTAAATATTTTCCTTCCACTGTTCAGACTGAGGTGAGGTGAAAATTATTAAACCTTACCCAGGAAGGGAGGGCCGTTGCGAAATATGAAGAGGAGTTTATGATATTGATCAATCTGGTGCCAGATGAGGTACCTATTGAAGGGAAGAAGATTCAAATTTTTATGGATGGCTTGACTTGAAGGATTCATCAGCACCTTTTAGGAAATCTTTTCTTGGGTACATATACTGATGTGCTTAACTCTGCCCAATTATACTGCCATGATCACTGTTTCCATATGATGGGAAGCAAACGAGTAGGGGATTCTAGTCAGTAAGGCAGGACAGGGGGTAATGGTGCCAGTGGGGCACAAACAGCTCAGGGTGAGCAGAGTTCCCACCAAAGGGACCTTGATAAGAAGTTCAGATCAGGGGATATGGAGGTTTTAGCCAGGGCCATTAGGTCCAGCCTGGACAATAGGGCCAACAACGCTTTTAGCAAGGCTAACAGGGCCAAGGAATGAATGAACCAGCATGGGGAAGAGAGGAGGAAACTTCAAAGGCCAATTCTTAGTTTATGGCAAGACTGGTCATAAACGACAGGATTTCCCCAATAAGGGAAAGTTTCCACAGCGGAAGGGTGATTGTCAGGAGCCTCAGCGATCAATTTTTCCTACTGTCCTCCCAGCACGACCACATATGCTAGCCTTGCCTACCATTCCAATAGTTCCGGTTCAGCAAGGATAGCTACAGTATGGGCGTGTTCATAACATCCACAGGCCATAGTCCCTCAAGCCCCACCTCCAATTGAGGGTATGTTTTCTATCCAGAGGACTATAGGGCATATTTTATTTGACACGGGGACTTCATACTCTTTTATTGCCACTAGATTTGCACATGCTATGGGGTTATTAGATATATCGTAGAGAGTACTATTACGTGTGTTGACTCGCCATTGGGTAATGGGATGCATATTTTGTTTATATGTCGAAGCGTTGGTATAGATATTGGGAGACTCACTTTGGCCATTGACATGCTTGTATTAGATATGTCCGAGTATGATGCAATTATCGGTATGGATTGGCTAGCTGCGTATAGGTTCATGATTGATTGCTTTAGTAGGAGTATTATATTTGCTATACCGGGTCAGGAGATGTTCCTAGCGGATATGTCTCGTCTTGAGGGAGGATCATCCACTCACTTGTATTATATAGAGGAGGAGACCTCTAAGGAGGTAGTGATTCCACTTGATTCGATTCCGGTTGTTCACAAATTCGTTGATGTATTTAAGGACTACCACCACTCGTTCGATAGCACACGTACCCTACTGTATGGCTCCAACGGAGATGAGAGAGTTACGGGATCAGTTTGAGCAGTTGTTGGGACAGGGCTTCATCCGTAGGAGTACCTCGCCTTGGGGTGATCCCATGCTATTTGTAAATAAGAGAGGTGGGTCATTATAGTTGTATGTGAACTACCGAGATTTGAATAAGGTCACGATACGGAATAAGTATCCATTTCCCAGAATAGATGACTTATTCGACATATTGAGAGGAGTTTCCTTCTTCTCGAAGATAGACTTGAGGCCAGGGTACCATCAGTTGTGTATGAGGGAGCATGACATGTATAAGCCTACCTTCTTGACGGGATATAGATCTTATGGTTCAAGTTTATGCCATTTGGGCTAACCAACGCACTGGTCATGTTTATGGACTTGATGAATAGGGTGTTCAGAGGGTTCCTGGATCAGTTTGTCATTGTCTCTATAGATGATATTCTGATTTATTCCCATACTAAGGAGGAGCACTCCGAGCATCTCAGATAGGTATTACATACTCTACTTGAGCATCGATTGTATAATAAGTATGAGAAATGTGGGTTCCAGTTATGTGAGGTGAAATTTTTAGGGCACATTGTATCTAAGCAACGGATATCCATGGATCCACGCAAGGTATCGGCAGTGAGGAAGTGGGGATAGCCCATTACACCGACGAAGGTACGCAGTTTCTTGGGCTTGGCTAGATACTACAGGAGGTTTATTTTTGTATTATCTAAGATAGCGGGTTCGTTGACAAACCTGACTCGCAAGGGTGTGCCATTCATTTGGGATGATGCTTGGTAATTGGCTTTCGATGAGTTAAAGAACATGCTAACTTCAACACCAGTTCTAGCACTGCCTAGGACGGGAGTGGAGTATATAGTCTATACCGATTCATCCTTATAGGGGCTTAGGGGTGTACTTCAGCAGTAGGATTAGGCTATAGATTTTTCTTCCCGTAAGCTTAAGCCTCATGAGAGGAATTTACCCACCCATGACATAGAGTTGACAACAGTCGTGTTTTCACTTAGGATATGGAGACATTATCTATGTAGGGAGAAATTTTTCCTGTTCACCGATCACTAGTCACTACAGTACCTATTCACTCACCGAGAGCTGAATATGCGTCAACAGAGGTGGCTCGAATTTTTGAAGGACTATCAATTTGATATCCAATACCACATGGGGAAGGTTAAAGTGGTAGCAGACGCATTGAGCCGTAGACCAGTACGTGAGGTAGCCGAGGTGTGGCAGGCTAAATGGAAGAAATAGGGACATTAGGATGCAGTTTCCCGATCATTCATGTCAGTGATGACAGTTACACCCGAGATCGTTACTAAGGTAATATAGACTTAGGCAGCAGTTTCGTTCTGTCAGGATCGGAATATATAGCTTCTGGTCGAGGGGGCAGAGTCTTATTCTGTGAGCTCAGATGGACGCTTAAGCTTCAATGGAAGAATTGTAGTTCTTAAAGGGGAGTATTTGTGACATGCAGTGATGACATAATCGCACGGATCATTATTTATCGTATATCCCGGAGGGGATAAGATGTACTAGGATATGAGGCGACAGTACTAGTGGAGTGGAATAAAGAAGGATATCGTCGAGTTTGTTTCAAAATGTGCCACTTGTCAGCTGGTAAAGGTGTACCATCAGAGATCGACAGGGCTCCTACAGCCATTAGAGATCCCTATGTGGAATTGGGATAGCATTTCCATGGATTTCATCATCGGGTTGCCTACATCGCAGAGGGGTCACGATTCCATATGGGTGATTATGGATCGTTGACCAAGGTAGCTAATTTCTGCCAGTCCGGACCGATTATACTACATGGTACTATGCTCAGATCTTTGTTATCGAGATAGTGAGACTCCATGGGGTTCCCCTTGATATTGTGTCCGATCGGGATAATATTTTCATATCCCAATTTTAGGAGAGCATCCGGTAGGCCATGGTTACGGATTTACAACTAAGTATGACCTATCACCCGCACACTGATGCACAGACCGAGCGAACGAATCAGATGTTAGAGGATATGTTGTGGATGTGTATCCTTGATTTTGGTGGGGTTTGGGAGCAGTGTATTCCACTTGTGGAGTTTAAATATAATAACTCATACCAGTTTACTATTGGCATGGATTCATTTGAGGCATTATATGGTAGACCTTGTCGTTCCCCACCATGTTGGCTCGAGGTGGGGGACAATAGGCTACTTGGGGCAGAGGTGATCCAAGATACCGCGACTAGGATTGAGATGATTCGGAGCCATATATGGGTTGCTTAGGACTGATAGAAGAGCTACGCAAATGCTTAGAGGTTCTTTCGAGAGTTTAATGTGGGGGACCAAGTGTTACTACGAGTATCTCATATGAAGGGGATAATGCAATTTTGGAAGAAAGGGAAGTTGGCGCTGAGGTATGTGGGGCCATTCCCTATTATTGAGTGGATTGGGCCAATGGCTTACAGACTTGGGTTACTGAAGCACTTGCATAGGATTCATGATGTGTTCTGTATTTCTTCGCTCAGGAGATATCTTCGAGATGAGTTGGTCTATACTCATATTTCTTTAAGATCTACAGCCCGATAGTTCCTACGGGAAGGTTTCAGTTGCTATCCTAGACCGTAGTAAGAGAAAACTGAGGTCGAAGATAGTACTGTTAGTGCGCATTCAGAAGCGACATCATAATGCCAAGGAGTCTACCTAGGAGCATGAGGATGAGATGCACGACAAATATCTAGAGTTATTCTTACCAGGTTTAGCTTTATTTTCCGAATTTTGGAACAAAATTACGTTATTCGGAGGGAAGTATGTAATACCCCATCTTTTTAATGATTTTAATTATGGGTTTAATTGATTTAAATAATGGGAAATTAATTTTTAATTAATCCAGATTTAATTAGATATTTACTAGCGCGATGAGATTTAGTATTTCTTGATGTGAATTATGTTGAATATTACTGACTGAGTGACGTAATATGTGATTATGAATTTATAAAAATAATCGCTAGTGGAAAATACGGCAGTTATTGTAATTAAGTCGGGACATGCATGTTAGTCATATCGGGACGCAATTTAATGGAATAAAATGTAATTTATTTGTATATCATCCTTATGGTCATTTCGATTGTGCCAAAGTGTCTGGAAGGGTCGAGATAGTCAAAAAGTCTACCCGGGGGTTTAGTTTGGGTCCCGTGGTAGTTTTAGGCCAAATCGACACCTCGGGAGGGTATTTTAGTCATTTTAATATTTAGAGTAATTAAACCTACGAGTTTCATAAGGCTATATCAACTTCTAGGGTTATAAAACACAAAAGATGAGGAGGCCATTAAAGGAGGAAGGAGAAGATATTTCCAAGACAAAAACCACCATTCTTACACCTCTTTCACATCTAACACAATCGAAGCATAGATCGGAAGATGAGGAATGCAACCATACCCTTCGTAATCAAAGGATCAGACCTACTGTTGTAAGGCAAGTATTTTTCTTGATTAAATTCAAGTAGATAAAATATCCATGATAGTAGAATATAATTAAAAGATGAATCTCATGCATGTAGAGGATAATTTTATGGATTAAATCATATTCTGGTTAGGATTCATGTTTGGGATTGGATCACTGATATTGAAAGACAAAATTGAATAAATGCTGAATATTGATATGTTTAAAAATTGGAGTTTTATACATTTTCTTGAAGCAAAATCATAAACTAGGGTGGGTTCTAGAGAATTTAATTGGAATTTAGGTGATAATATGATGAATCTTGATGTTTAAATGATTCTTGTACGTTTGAAATCATTGACATAAGTTAGAATAACATTTAGCATATTTATTTTGGAGTTTGGGAATGAGTTATGTAGGTTTTAGAGGTTAAAAATGGGGTAAATCCGTAACGGACTAAGGTTGAAGACGAACACCTGTAGGGGTGAACCGAACCGAACCGATCCGACTCCAGGCCGAACCGGTCCGCTTGCCAATTTTTCCTTTTTAATTAGAATCTTTAGGAATTGTGTGGGATTAGATTATGGGATTTAAGTATAATTAATTTAAGGGATATATGGGAATATCAGTTGGTGTAGGTTGGGTATTTGGGTCAAGTTCTATAAGGGGGAAAACTAAGGATTTAATTTAATTTCGTTAAATCGAGGTAAATACCTAATTTGGAGAATGATTCGAATAATGGGATTTTGAAGGTTACGATGACTTAGAACAGGGCATAGTGTGTTACTTGATGATATTATGTATAGAATAAGGGATGCACTTCGGGCGGTGAGAATTACTAGGGAGCATACGACGAGAAGTAAAGATTTAATCCTTCAATATGTGGGATAATCGGAATATAAATATACTACATATGAGACTTGTAATATGGGAAATTTTGATACCTATATTGAATTTATAGATACTTAGTGTTGATACCAAATTTAATCTGCTAACATGGATAAATCATATTAATACACGTGTCTATTTACATGGTGAATATGAAGACTTTGGACGAATAAGGGTCGAGAAACTTATGAAGTCCGAGCAACTCAAGCGGTCTAAGCAACTCTAGTGGTCCGAGCAACTCAATTACTTGTAGCGTACGTGTCAAGCATACCAAAAGGACAACTACGCATTAAATGTGCATTTATTATCATACAGATGTATACGGCTTCTAGAAGACAACACATTATTCTTTCACATGTACAACCTCAAGACTATAAATACGTTGTAACATCCTCATTAGAAGAGATCGGAATTTCTTGAGAGAACCACTAGTCAGGAATTCCAGGAAAACAGTCATTAATACAAAATAGTGGACGTAGGACATTTTCTTAAGGCTGAACCACTCTAAAATCTCTTGTCTCGTATTTACTTATTCATATTTATCTGTGATTAAAATAATTAGATCGAATCTAGTTTTTTACATCAACAGATTTGCGCCGTCTGTGGGAAACGACTGTAATTAGCATTTTTCACCAAAACAACTCATCATCCATTGCTGATAATCCAGAATCCAGTAATCGAAACAATGGGATTCCCCCAAATCCTTCCACTCCTCCAAGTTTTTCAGATCTGGCTGGTATAATGTCTAATTTGGCCCGAGGGTAAACGGCCATGCAAGAAACCATGCGTCAACTCATACAAACCGTTCATGGAGGAGTGCTTGCCCAATCAGGACAACGAAGTGTTCAAAGAAATATTAGTTTGCTCTGTTCGCGAACTAGCGACTCATATCGTATGGAGATATCTAATGATCCTTCTTATCAGCTTGGACGGACTTCCTCGGTACGAGCTACAGACACTCAAAAAAACATCACTTTATCTCTAAAGAGAACAAGTTCTCTTGAAAGGTTGAGTAGAGTCTCTCCTTTTGATCGTTTGGGTCCTAGGAGGAATAGAAGTCCCCCTAGGATTGTGTCGAGGAACTCTCAATGACCATTTGATTTAAAGGAAGGCTCTGTCCAATCAAGACCAGCTGCTCGTCATGAAAGATCCCAAGAGGCTAATTCAACATGATCAGTTGCTCGAACCAATAAGATCGAGGAAGGAAATGATGCATGGAAAGGCTCAATTCAAAGGTTGGAGGATAGATTAGGGGATATGTCTAAAACCAAAAATCCTCTGCAAAGGACTTTCGTCCTAGGAACACCATTCATAAAAGAGATTGTGGACTTTCCCACACCATCAAAATTCAAAGCCCCAGTAGTAACACCAAAATACGATGGCAAAACTGATCACGTTCTCCATATAACTGTTGATATCTATGTTATTCCAGACGAGATGCGATGCAGGGCATTTTCAGGAACTCTTACCGGATCTGCTCAGATGTGGTACAATAACCTTCCTCGGGGGAAAATTGCAACTTTCTTTCAGCTAGCAAAACTCTTTATTGGAATTTTTTTTTGGAGCAAAGCCAGTAAAACTAGTAGCACACTTGCTAAGTGTTAGACAAAAGACAGGTGAAAGCACCAGGGATTATGTTACTCGTTTTAATAATGACAAACTGGAAGTAATTGATTACGAGGAGAAAACTGCAATTACTGCTTTGATGAGTAGAATGTTGCCCAATAAATTGTACTAAACTTTAGCCAAATATCCACCCAGGACCATGGCAGAACTGATGGCAAAAGCAACAAAAATTATGAATGCCGAGGAAGCCGTGGCTGCGAAGAAGAGCGCATATACTAAGGAGACCAAGGTGAAAGATAGTAAAACCGAAAAGAAGGATCAAAAGAACAACGGTGGTTACAGGCAATCAAAGGTTAAGCAAGCATTGGAACAGATGAAGAAATACAGAAATTATACTCCCTTGAAGGTGGATATAAATCACAGTCTGGAAGAAATCAAGAACAAGGAGGAGCTAGCCTGGCCAGCAAAAATGAAGGTAGATCCTGATAAGAGAGACAAATCCAAATATTGTGAATTTCATAAAGATCATGGTCACACGAGCAAGCGTTGCATAGCTCATCAGAATGAAATTGAATCACTCATTAGACGAATGAACGAGGAAGGCAAAGGGATAAATCTCCTCTTCGGGCAAAAGATGACAAGAAAAGGGATCATGAAGATGTTCCAGAAGATGACCCTGATCTCCCCAAAAGACCGAGACAACCAGAACGTGAGGTATTTTCAATTCATTTTGGATCATTTGATTGCAATGTTATTACAAGTGGAGATGCAGGAGGTGGAGACCTTACTTCAGAGAGGAAAGCTTACCTTAATGAGGCTCAAGCTCGTTCGTACATTCAACGAATAAATATAGCAGAAGATGATCGCCCGAGAAAGGTGAACAAAGATAAGCCGATCATCGGTTTCTCTAAGAATGACCTCACACGTGTGCTATATCCTCATGATGACCCATTGGTGATCAAAATGAGGATGAAGGAAGTAGTGATTTCACGAGTATTGGTGGATAATGGAAGGTCGGCAGATATCATGTTCTACCCATGTTTTGATAGTTTGAATCTAAAGCTATCCCAGTTGGAACCATATCATAGGCCCCTCCTCGGTTTTACTGAAGAAAAAGTTTTTCCACTTGGGACGATCAAGTTGGATATGCTTATTAGTACATGGCCTGCTTGTCGGGCAGAAAGAGTACGCTTTTTTATAATGGATAAAAATATCCAATCAGTCTACAATATTATCATGGGAAGGGTAGGTCTAAAAAATTTCAAAGCAGTGCCATCCACTGTGCATCAATGCCTAAAATTTCCAACCGATTTTGGAGTTGGAGTTGTGAAAGGCGATCAAAAAGTAGCTCAGGAATGCTATTATTCATCTGCCGAGCAGGAAGAACTGGAGGAATCTAGGAAAAAGACCACTACCTATCAAGTAGATGAAGGTGCAGAAGTTGAAACATTAGATCCTAGAGATGAGTCGCAGCTTGTAAAAGGCCAGGTGGTGGAAGCAACTGAAAATGTCATTCTGGACGATGAACACCCGAAATGAACAACTCAAATCGGCGCGTCATTGGATGCCCCACTAAAACAGGAATTGACAGCTTTCTTAAGAAGCCGAAAATAGAATTTTGCATGGAGACACGAAGACATGCTGGGGATAGACTCAACCTTCTTTGTCATGAGCTTAATGTGAACAAGGAAATCAAGACAATAAAGAAAAGAAGAAGAGTGTTCAGCCCTAAATAGAACCAAGCTATACAAGAAGAGGTCGAGAAGCTTCAGAAGGCCCATTTTATTGAAGATGTCAAATATCCGGACTAGCTAGAAAATGTGGTGATGGTGAAGAAGAAGAATAACAAGTGGAGGATGTGTGTTGATCTCACTGATCTTAATAAAGCCTGCCCAAAGGATCATTTTCCTTTGCCTCGAATCGATCAGTTGGTGGATGCAACCTCGGGACACGAGTTGTTGAGTTTCATGGATGCTTATTCTGGTTATAACCAGATTAAAATGAAGCCTGAAGACAAGGAGAGTACCTCTTTTATCACCCCTAGGGGAACTTATTGTTATAATGTTATGCCTTTTGGATTGAAAAATACAGGTGCAACATATCAGTGACTGATGAATAAGGTGTTTGCAGAGCATATCGGTCATAATATGGAGGTTTACGTTGATGATATGCTGATGAAGAGCAAGAAAGCTGATGATCATCTAGTTGATTTGGGTCAAACCTTTGATCAACTAGAGAAATATCAAATGAAGTTGAATCCCACCAAATGCATATTCGGAGTACGAGAAGGCATGTTCCTCGGATATATTATTAACCAACGAGGAATCGAGGCAAACCCTGAAAATATCAAGGCTCTATTAGAGCTACGATCTCCAACCACAAAGAAGGAAGTGCAAAGCCTCAAAGGACGAGTTGATACACTTAATAGATTTGTGTCCCGAGCAACTGATAGATGCCTCCCATTCTTCAAAACACTCCAAAAAACTTTTGAGTGGAATGATGAATGAGAGGAGGCTTTTTAAAAATTGAAAAAATATCTAGGAACACCTCCATTACGATCCAGGCCAGTGATGGTAGAAAGATTATATTTGTATCTAGCAATCTCAGAGAATGCTGTTAGCTCGGCATTGATAAGAGTGAAAGATGGAGTGCAAAAACCAGTCAATAACACCAGCAAGGCTTTCCGAGGAGCAAAAATCAGATATCCAAGGTTGGAGAAGTTGGCATTAGCGCTGATTGAAGCCAACAGAAGAATGAGACCATACTTCCAAGCCCATACTATAGTTTTTTATACTGATATGCCATTGAGGAAAGCTCTACATAAACCAGAGAAATTGGGAATATTGATGTACTAGGCAGTGGAGCTTGGAGAATATGATATAATTTATGAGCCTAGGTCATCGCTCAAAGGGAAAGTAGTAGTAGAATTTATCACGGAGTTTACTCAAGAAAACGCTGCCGAAGAACAGGATTTGAAAACTGACCAACCTGTAGATGTTACAGGATCATCAAAATTAAACCTCGACCAACTTACTTCGATAGATGAGGAAGGAAAGATGACTGACGAGCAGCGAGAAGCATTGGAGGAGGATAAAAGGAAGTACCAAATATTTCACCGAGGAACTCTCTCAGATTAAAATTTTGATGATCAGTTACCCATATGGAATTTGTATGTAGATGGCTCTTCGTGCACTGCAGGTAGTGGAGTAGGGATTGTTTTGAAAAGTCCAGATGAGGTCGATATGGAGTATGCTCTGTGCTTTCAATTTAAAGCTTCTAATAATGAGGCCGAATACAAAGTAATGATTGTCGGTTTAAGTCTATCCAGAACGATAGAGGCAGAGCAGGTTGTCGTATTCAGCGATTTGCAGTTAATCGTAAATCATATTCTTGGAGTATAAGCAGCAAAGGGAGAGTTAATGATCAGGTACCATGCAAAAGCAATGGAATTGGTATCGATTTTTATTGATGTTCAGCTGGTCAGGGTACCAAGACTGGAGAATGCAAGAGCAGACGCCCTAACCCGATTAGCATCATCCACATGCATCGAGCTACGAAGAACAATCCCAATAGAGATTCTAGATGGTTGGAGCATAGACGAAGATCTGGTCATGAACTTCATTGCTCTTGATTTGGGACCATCATGGATGGATCCCATCAGGGCCTATATTGAAGAGGGAACTTTTCTAATTGATAAACTTGCAGCTAAGAAATTAAAGTTCAAAGATGCTCGTTATGTATTAACCAATGGTATTTTATATAGACGAGGAGTTATAACAACGCTACAAAGATGTGTTCATCCCTCTGAAGTGAAAGACTTGATCGAAGAGGTCCATGAGGGGTCTTGTGGAGCCCATGTAGCTGGTCGGACGCTCTTACGAAGAATAACCATGCAAGGGTATTACTGGCCGACAATGAGAGCTGATTACGCAGCTTATGCTAAGAAATGCGACAAATGTCAACGCTTCTCATCCATTCGAAGAACTCCTCAGGCATTGTTAACACCCATAACATCTTCCTGGCCATTCTTTATATGGGCAATAGATTTCGTCGGACCATTACCAACGACTAAAGGAAGATTCAAATACTTAGTGGTCGCAGTTGATTATTTTACTAAATGGGTGGAAGTTGAGCCTCTTATTGATATGACATACAACAAAGTCTATCAATTTATTTGGAAAAATATAATTTGCAGATACGGTCTCCCACATGCATTCATTACCGACTATGGAACCCAATTTAACAACAAGGAGTTTGCTGCATATTTTCAACAATCCAATGTACTGAAGGTCCATTATGCACCAGGCCATCCCCAGAGCAATGGGCAAACTGAAGTGACAAACAGAACGCTGCTAAATGGTTTGAAAAAATGACTGGATGACGCAAAGGCAAATTAGATTAACGAGCTACAGTCTTTGCTTTGTGCCTATCACACCACACCACGAACAACAACTGGAGAATCCCTATACATGCTGGCATTTGGGAGTGAAGCAGTTATACCTGTTGAATTAGGTTTACCTACACATAGGGCACTTAATTTCAATTCTCCTGTCAGTGATTTAATGAGAAGGTTAGACCTAGATATGCTAGAAGAAGTCAGAGAAGAAGCAGCTATCAGGAATGCCGTGTATCAACAACGAACAACTTCGTTCTACAATAAAAGAGTTAAGAAATGTGATTTAAAGGAAGGGGATTATGTGCTGAAGAAAGTCATCCAAAAGCATAATAAACTAGAAGCCAACTGGCACGGACCCTACAGAGTGACAGAAGTTGTTCGTCCATGGACATACATGACTGAAACCTTGGAAGGAGAAGAATTCAAGAATGCATGGAATGCATAGCATCTTCGAAAGTATTATCAGTAGTTGAAGTTTCTATGTAATACAATTTCTTCAATATGAATAAAATGATGTTTCCCCATTTTTCTTTGTTCGTTAATTTTTTTTTGGAATATTAGTGCTACACACTATACAAGTCAATTACCACCAACTCCAGTTGGTCGAGAAATAAATACGAACAACTCCGGTCGATCGAAAATATAATTACGACCAACTCCGGTTGGTCGAAAAGCAAATTACCACCAACTCCGATTGGTCGGGAAGCAAATACGAACAACTCCGGTTGATCGGAAATATAATTACCACCAACTCCGATTGGTCGGGAAGCAAATTACCACCAACTCCTGTTGGACGAGAAGCAAATTACCACCAACTCCGGTTGGTTGGGAAGCAAACACCACCAACTCTGGTTGGTCGGCAATTCAATTACCATCAACGCCGATTGGTCGGGAAACAAATACGACCAACTCCGGTTGATCGGCAATATAATTACCACCAACTCCGGTTTGTCGGGAAGCAAATTACCACCAACTCCGGTTGGTCGGGAAGCAAATACGAACATCTCCGATTGATCGGCAATATAATTACCACCAACCCCAGTTGGTCGGGAAGCAAATTACCACCAACTCCGGTTGGTTGAGAAATAAATACGACCAACTCCGGTTGATTGGAAATATAATTACCACTAAATTCGATTGGTCGAGAAGCAAATTACCACCAACTCCGGTTGGTCGGGAAGCAAGCCCCACCAACTCCGGTTGGTCGCCAATTCAATTACCACCAACTCCGGTTGGTCGGGAAACAAATACGACCAGCTCCGATTGATCCGCAATATAATTATGACCAACTTCGGTTGATCGGTATTATAATTATCACTAACTCCGGTTGATTGGTAATTCAAATACCACCAACTCCGAATTGGTCGGCAATTCAATTACCACCAACTCTGGTTGGTCGGGAACTTTATATCACCAACTCTGATTGGTCGGCAGTTTAAAAAAAACCAAACAGGACATTTTTATCTACAGATATACATACATGTTCATCAGTAAATAAAAGAGATATTTCATAAAATAGTACCAAACCAATAACAATTAAAATTGCAAAGAAAACTAAAGATTTCTTCATTAAAACCAGAACAAATTACATATGATATAAATTACAGATTACATGTAATAGGAATGAAGTTCATTACATAAACAAATCCTATTCTATAGGTTTCTTTCCCTACGCCTTTGACACAGGGTCTACCCCAGCTGGAGGATCTTCAAGATTATAAGGGGAATTTATGAAGTTCAGATCTTGCAATATTCTGACGTTCATTATAGATGGACGATCAAGCATATGTTCTAGGCGAGAAATTTCAAAGTTTGAATGGAGACTATAATCATCAAGATACTTGTATATTAGAATGAGAGGAATGGCCCGGGATGGAATCCAACTAAGGTTAAGCTTGAAAGGAGGCATAGGTAGATCAAGAACTCCAGGAGTATAGTAATCCCACAAAAAATGATCTCTCTCCAATTTTAGAACACAAAGAGCATTCAACCATCCCTGTTTGTACCCTTCGTTGTTCGATTGTTCTAAACGAGCATCAAGATGACGAAGTGCTTCGTTATACCCAGCCATCCAAAACTCTCTGGGCTGTTTATGGAATTGGTAAGTTAACCTCTCCAGTTGCTCGTGAAGATTCTTCACCAGAATTTCTTTTTTTTCCAAGGCACAGCTTTGTATAGAAAGTTGATCGATGAGGTTCAGAATCTTCTTGGACATCTCTGCTAAGGCTTAGTTCTTCGCCATCAACTGGAATGCCTGATTCTCTAAGGCCACTTTTGTTCTTGCTTCTTCAATAGAAATTTGACTAGCTCTTGCTCATCCCCGCGAATAAGATCTTGCTCGTCCACGAGTAGAAGTGGAGGGTCCAGCTCTTTTCAAAGTTTCCAACTCATCTCCCAAGTTGGCATTTTTTACTTCCAAAAAAGAAAAACCTTCATCATTAATGGGGACCAGGGCCCCCGAGGAAGATGCGGCTGACTTGAGTTGTGTAATCCCTTCTTATAAAACAATGTTTTCATGCTCCAATAGCTTAGCGATATTCCTATGCTCTTCAACCTCAAGCTTTAGAATGCTCTCTTTCTTCTCGTAAGCAGAGATGAATTTATCATACCCTTTTTCAGCATTTAACTGTTGATATTTCTTATCATACCCTTGGTGCAAAAGTATTGAGGACTCTTTGTACTGCTATTGGAGTTCCTCTATAGTTCCTTGAAGATCCTCAATCATCACATAATAATCTATATTATTGGAAACATATCGGTCGAGCAAGCACTTCAGATATTGGTACGATTCGACTGCTCGTTCAGAAGTATCTGAACCAAAAAATGTTAATGATTTGAGCCTCGTTTAGGTTTGCATGACCAGTTGTGAAGTAATCATTACATTTCTTCATCAATTCCGTATTATGAGATCTATCAAAGAGAGGCAATAAAAAAAATTAATGATGATACAAACAGAGTAAGGATAAGGGAAAGTCAAGACGAACAACCAAAGTTCAACTTTTATTTCATCACAAGAAGAAGTACATAGCCTAAAATTACATTCAATAAAAAAGCAAAAGAAAGATCCGAACAACTCTACACCTTCTCCTTGCTTCCTAAAATTTCCCCGAAAGGCTTGGACAAGGAGGTTGGTTGCTCGGACGATAAGGAAAGCTGCTCGATAGAAATGTTTGTTGGTTGGGGCTGCTCGGAGCAAGTTTCAACAGCAAGAACCTGGTCCCCAATTATCATGGAAGATTCTTCTGAGGCAGCTTCATCCTCTTCTTCTTCCCCAAGAGAGGGAGGAGGGCCATGAATGTGTTGTTGGAATAATTCTCAATTCTCAGCAATTTTCATCTCTTTCAAAGCAGCAACCCATCCATCCCTAAAGTACTTGAGGATAGCATACTCCATTTACAAAGTCATGGCAGCCAGGCCCTTGTTCCAGCCTTTATCCCAATCAACACTGAACGATTTTTTAACAGTCGTTTTCCTCTTTTCTTTCTCCAAGGAGGTCCTTTCCTTAAGGAGCTCCTCGACAGCCTTCAACTTCCCTTCCATCTCCTTTTTCTAGCGATCAACCTCATGAAGTCTACCAACTTCCTCTTCAACAGTTTTGAGCTTATTCTCAAGCTCTTAAGCATTCTTGAGCTTCTCCTCAAGATCTTTATTGTTCTTCTCAAACTCTTTCAATTTCTTCTCCAACTCCTTAGAGACCTCCACAGCTCGATCTCTCTCTTGCTCAACGGACTTAACCTACTTCTCCAAAGCGATTTTATTTTCCTCATACTTCTGATGAGAGTATTTCAAAGATTGGGTTAATCCCGTAAAAGCCTTTTCCATTCCATCCGAGGAACTGGAAGCTCTGATGGCTTCATCCTTTTTTATAATGCTGTTGAAACACGTTACCAGTTGAAAAAAGAAATAATTCTAAGTCAATGTATGAACACAGTATTAAAAAGTAGAAGGTTCAGATCAATAATACTTACAGAGGCAATGTGTTGAGCAGCCAGAGCAGTAACTCTCTCACGAGTGAGAGTATTCTCAATGTCCTGGACTTCTGGGATAGTCCATGATTTTACTAAGCCCACAGTGGAGCTCAGAGGAATGAAGGTTGGAACACTACTTTCAGCATTGGATGATTGAAAGATAGGTTCAGTAGGTTTCTCAGACAAACCCTTTTTTAATCTCCTTAAAGGAACATGAGCATCCTCAATCAATGATACTGTCTTTGTGGGGGAAATGACAATGGCATCACTTGAAGGGATGATAGCAACAGCCTTGCTCAAAACCACAGGTGGGTTTTCAACGATCTTTCTCGGAGCCACAGGGGGCTTCTCGCTAAATTTCTTGGAAGCATCATAAGGGGGTACCTCTACAGTTTTCATCCCCTCTTCTGGGATATCTTTCTTTCTTTTCTTTGCCTCTACAGCTGGAAAGGCAGACTTGTCGAAATAAGCAGGAGCTTTTCTCCTCTTCATTATATCACCAATTGGAATATTTGACTCTGAAGAAGAACCTTCCACACTAGTATCAGCAGCTGGTACTTGATCAAGGTCAACTACCACAGGACGAGCAATGAAAGACGAGCTCGAAGTTCTATATTACAGTAAATAAGATGTCGACCTAATATGCTCCCCAACAACAGATTGATGCAAACTCCAGATAAGTTTTAAACGTTTTATATTGACGTCAATCTCTTTAGGGGGTTTCCTTTTACTATCAACTGTAAACAAATAAAATCAAATGTCAATGAAGCATTTTATCAAACACAAAGAAAACATAATTTCAAAAGTAAAATAAAAATAAAAATAAAAACAACCTATCCCATTGACATACGGTGGACACTTGGGACCTTAGTACACATCATTTCCATCAAGTGGAGGGTGTTGACAATTTTTCACAACTACCCCATGATCAAAATAATCTTTGTTGGTATCAGAAAGATTGGCCACTAAAGCTCTATTTAAAAATCTAGTTTTTAAATAAAAAGTACTATCGCTAGTGACCCATCTATAGCAATACATAATTTTTGGGATTCCTAAATGAGTCCCATGGATTTAATTTAATCTATGTACACCGTTAACTACCCACCATGTATTTGGAGCTACTTTTGCAGGTACAATATCAAAATATTGGCAAAACTTCAAACAAAGTGGATTTGGTGGGAAAGAAAAACCACATTAGGTTATAAAGATACTTGGGAATCAGTGTCCCTCAGCTAAGGAAAATAAATCAGAAGAACTAGATAGTTCTTCCAAAATAACCCATGAAGGGATTGAATAATCATAACAAAACTTGTCCAATGACTCAACATGATAAAGCATGGCGAATAAAGAAAATAAAGAAGAAGGAAGAAGATCTTACAGAGGAAATGGAGATCAGTTGTCAACAAACGATGGAAAGAACGAAGGCACAAGATAGAGAGAAGGTGAAGAGTTAAAAGAAATAAATTTGAAAAAGTAAAAGACGATAGGATTTTCTGTAGTGCTTAAATACCTTACCTTGGGAATGGAGAAAAGTAATGATTACAAAGAAAGAAGTTTGCATTACCAATGGCTAAAATGAGAAAAAGGGGCACGAAAATCGAAGTAGCTGGAAAAATTTAAAATATTTATGAAGTCTAATTCTATGAATTCAAAGAGGAATTAAATACAAGGAAGAGCACTCCTAAAATTCAGGGTGACTATTTAATCCCATCATACATCGAGAAGAATGTTTCACACTCCTCCTCAACCTCGAACTGTGAAACATTGGGGGCTTCTGTTGATACCAAGTTTAATCTGCTGACATGGATTAATCATAAAAATACACGTGTCTATTTACATGGTGAATATGAAGACTTTGAACGAATAAGGGTCGAGCAACTAATGAAGGCCGAGTAACTCAAGCGGCCCGAGCAACTCAAGGCGGTCCGAGCAACTCAAATACTTATAGCGTACGCGTTAAGCATACCAGAAAGACAACTACGCATTAAATGTGCATTTATTATCATACAGATGTATATGGCTACTAGAAGATAACTCATTATTATTTCACATGTACAGCCTCAAGACTATAAATACGTTGTAACATCCTCATTAGAAGAGATCGGAATTTCTTGAGAGAACCACTAGTCAAGAATTCCAAGAAAATAGTCATCAATACAAAATAGTGGACGTAGGCCATTTCCTTAAGGCTGAACCACTCTAAAATCTCTTGTCTCGTATTTACTTATTCATATTAATCTGTGATTAAAATAATTAGACCGAATCTAGTTTTTTACATCAACACTTAGGTTGTGTAAATACCTACTGAATATATTATTATGTGTATGACATACCTACCATATTGGCTATCACGAGAGGTCTTAGAAAGTGGACAATCTTATCTTGATGAGCCTTGGGGTGTTTTAGATTGGTGCCTCAGAACATAGGACTTAGGTTGGATTGCCATATGTGTGAACAGTGGCATTGAACAATCTTTTGGATGTGTAGGTATGTGCGTATCCCAAAGGCTTAGGACTATGTTTGCCTCTAATATGTGTGATTTGTGTTAATATGGTTCCTTATGTACGTGATGTACTAGGATTTGATAGCAGAGTATGCACGCACCGGATATTTATCCTTTTGGGGTGTCGTATTTGTATATATAATATGATAGTGAAATATGTATATATATATATATATATATATATATATATATATATATATATATATATATATATATATATATATATATATATATATATATATATATATATATATATATATATATATATATATATAACCTCTTTTTATTCTATTGTGGTTCTTAGTAGATAAGAAAGGTTATGGCATATAATATAAGATAATAAGGTGGAAACTTAAATGAATAAATAGATACTTGAATTGGTTAACAAATGTTGGAAATGCGATAACGTACTATTGGATAATACATGTGGACACATTAACGTAGTCATGATACACAGAGATTTGTTTCAAACGGGTTAGGTGGGATTGTGTAACTAGGATAAGTTAAGAGTATCCATTTGGTGTGTACAATAGTTGAGAGGTGAGAATCTCAAGTGAGAGTACGTGACTAATATTTATATAGTTATCTGGTATTTATGCATTTAAATACTCGCTGTTTGAA
The DNA here is from genome assembly GCA_949130495.1 of Sambucus nigra. NCBI lineage: Eukaryota > Viridiplantae > Streptophyta > Magnoliopsida > Dipsacales > Adoxaceae > Sambucus > Sambucus nigra. The sequence continues at coordinate 297,267,987 of OX422207.1, read as the reverse complement.
AACTATTTTCAACTCAGTCTCTGATTGGAGGGAAACCGAGTGCTCATCTGAGGGCACTGTTGTTGTTTTCGGCTCCCGCTCGCGATACAGAAAACCTAAGCTACAACTACACTTGCGATAAAAGTATAGAGGCAAGTTGGGTATCGTAATAAATCCACAGGGAATGTCCTATAGATTTTAATTGATTTATTACTTCAAGAATAAAAGTGCAAAAGGTGATGGTTTGGTTTTTAAAAAAAAGGAAAAAATTAAGAAGTTAAAGCTAAACAGGATTTAACAAAATGAGAGTCAAGGTCACAACCCCTCCATGGGATAAGCACGCGGAATTAGAATTTTGGTTTGAAAGCATTTAAATGACAATTTTAAGTTAAATATAAACATAACACTTGAAGGAATTTAATCCAAAAAGGTGAGATAAAACATTTAATAAAAAATGGTCACACGCGTCTTAAACTTAAATTATCGCTTTAAACACTAACGTTGCGTGACAAAGAAATTTAAATGCATAATAAAACAATTTTAATACAGAAGGTTTCGATTAAACACAAATTTCCCCAAAACCTATCTTTCGGATCTGGACACCTATTAAGGGCGAAGAAATGACCTCAGCCCTTAAACTAGGTATTAGACATGGCTAGAGCAATAAATACAACTAATTAAGTAATGAATACAACTAATTAACAAACAACAACTACTTAACACAGAAACTAAACTAGATAACCAAGATTAAACAAAGAAAATGGAACTACATTAAAGGAAAGAGATGAAAGAATAGTAGTTTACTTACAAACTGGGTATAAATCGCAAGAGAGAGGAGAGGGGAGCTCCACAAAAAAATCCCCAAAAATCTAACCTAACTAATTTAAAAATGAACTCCCCAACTTAATACAATGTTCACATACATATACCCCACCAAAAACTAACTTAAAAGTAGAGATTTTTGGAATTCGTGGCATTCCGAATCGATTTGGAGAAGTCCGAATCGATTCGCCCATGCCAGGTCTGCAATTCTGCAACTTGGTCCATCTTTACGGAAAATGTTGTAACTTCTTCGTAATTACTCAGAATTAGGCACAGCTAGAGGCTCCGCAAAGATAACTCAGAGGGATACAACATCCAAGAAGAAATTAGGCCAAAAATACAAATTATGAAATGACGAAAATGCCATTGAATGTGCCCTTGAGTGTGCTTTTGAAGACAAAACCATCCTAAATATGCCATAACTCCTTCATTATACATCGTAATCGTGCACCGTCAATGGCCATGCAAAGATAGATCAAAGATATTAAACTGCCTTGAGGAGGTCGGGATTAAAATCTGAATGATGGAATTACTAAAATGCCCCCGAAGCTGCAATATTCAATAGAACTTTTTTGGCAAGCGTCCAAGCTTCATACCTTGTACCGGAATACCTACAAAAGCTTAATTAACCCATACAAAGCATGTATATATAAAAATACGAGGTTGTCTAGTTAACGAGCATAAATATAGAGATTAAGGTACCCGAGAAGGCTAATAATGTGTAGGTTAATGGGAAAAAAATGCAATATTTGTGTCGTATCACACCTCCTAACTTACACATTGTTAGTTCCTGGCAATGAAATAAATAAATATAAGAACTACTAGTAACCCAAAAGTAGGATACAAGTACAAAAAAGGGATAAAATTAAAAGATCAGGCCACTTTTGCAGGCAAACGATTGCATTTAGCATATGCAATAAGCTGTTCAAGCCCTAGGTTACCCTAGTGGACGAATGTCGTCTCGTGAGGGTTTTCAGGAATGAAATCCACAAACATCAACTAGTTTCCTCAAAATATGCCCAATCAACATGCGATAAACTCAACAACAACGAAAAAGATTTCAAATGCATTATTAACATATTGAACGAATTCAAGCTAAAGTTCGTGGTTTTTAACAGGTTGAATGCACCTCGTCGAATTGAAACTTTAATAGTGGGAAGGGGGACAACACATTCATAGTATGATTTGGCAAAATATTAAAAAATCCGAATAAGCATTAAACCAAACATATATTAAATCCTCACGGGCATTACCCCCATCAAATGAATTCACTTGAAACAGGGAGGTAACACACGGAACATATGGGCATAAAGAGTAAATGTAAATGGTAACAAGTCCGAACACATGTCACTAATGAAGAACTCTCTATATATAAAAAATTGTAATCTCAATGAAAGATATCGCTCATAAAAAGAGGCAAAATGCATTTTCACAGTTTATAAACTATTTATACTTTTAAATTAAATTCACCTTAAGATCACATAGGACTTTATAAGGTTGTAATGTAGGTTTGGGGTTAAGGTACAAAATGAAGCGTATATGTACGAATTCAATGTGTTCGGGAATGAAAAACTTGGGATAATGGAAACTTGTCAAAAATTCAAAATTGGAAAATGTTTTCCATAATCAGACATTGGATATAACAATTCGAGAGAAATCAAAGATTATTGAACACTATATACGTCAATTTTCTCTTTTCTTTTCTTTTCTTCCTTTTCTTATATTTCTTTTGTTTTTCACTTCTCGTTTTATCTTTCTCACTTCTTTCTTTTCCACTTTTCTCACTCTTTTGATCCTTAATTGCCACCGAAAGACAAGAACATCAATCAATCCCAAGTATCATTTCAAACAAAGGTTTTAAAGGTAATATGTATGGTTTATACTCCAATGAGGAGTTGGTTATGGAATTTTGGGTAATGAAATAAAAGGCTAATATTTAGGCTCAAAGGGGTTGACTAGGGAAAGATAAGGTGAGGTTAAGGCTAATATGGGTGATATAACAAATATTACCTATGATCATTTCATAAAGTTTACACAATTCTCGAGTAAAAAAAACTTTGAAAATCATGCTCAAGTGTAACACCCCGCCCGCCCAGGGAGAGTGAACGGAGCGTTAATGCTATAAAACAAATACAAATCCACAAGTGACAAGTTATAGAGCATCTAAATAAATCCACAATAATATAAATCCACTAATTTCAATCTCTTCAATTACAAAAAGTCTCTCGAATTAAATACAACAACTATCTCGAAAATAAAATACAAATATCCAAGGCTCTATACATCAAAATAATACAAATCTTTCCCAAACAATCCTCGCTAAAATCAATCTCCATAGCGCCCCAAAATCCGCGCTAACCTGCCACTAAAAGAAAATATGGGGAAGTACACAATACGACAGGAAAGATGCTCAACAAATATATGTTTGCGATGAATAAAACGTAACAACACGAATACGAATATTCAAATCAAAATGCAAATCTCAAAGGATTTATCAATAAATTTCTCAACAACACTTTAACCGAGTCACCAGGCCTCACCACATCCGTATACGCTTTATCAAGCCATAGCCCGGGAAACAGAAATTTTGGCGGGTGCCCAAAATCCGTGCCATATTAAAATCTCATGACAATGTGCTCAACAACAACATGAATAATACCACATGAATCAAAATAATTTCAACAATTATTTTCCAGATTTCAATGAATTTTTCAATTCAAATATGAGTTCAATTAAACAAGAATTCAAAGAGAATGACACTCGCGAGATTTAAGGAGCATATTGTGTAAGACCCGATACCTCAAACCATGATGAGAAACCAATGATCAAATCCTCAAGATCAACACAAAAGATTTACAAAAGCTCCTCCAACAAAATAGCCCCAAGAACACCTCTAATCTAAGGTTGGAACTCACAAATCTCAAGGGCCAATGTGTATATAAAAAGAAGAGGAATATAAAATATATTTGCTGCCAAAATTTGTGCCAAAAGTATGTTAAAAGGGTTGCCCACGACTTACTTTTATAATGCAAAGAAATGAAGAGTTGGAATCCAAAAGATTCCTTTAAATAAGTCAAATAAATGAAGAGTTGGAAGTCAAAACAACTCCAAGAGTTAAAAACATTGAAAAATCATTTTAAAATCCGTTTTAACTCCGTTTTCGAAATCGTTTGAAATTCTCTCCTTCAAAAATAATAACCAACAAGTTTGAGCAATAAAATTAATTTTTTCAATAAATTTATTTTCCTCCATTTTCCAAAAATTAATTATAATAGCCCAAAATTACGCGGGTTGTTACATCAAGTAACACATTTCAAGATATAAACTCAATTAATGAACGATAAATGAAAGAGTAAATATATTACCAACGAATTAAACATTTTCAAAGAGTAAAGAATAGTGTATACGTTCAAAAATGATGAAAGTTACAAAGCTTACTCGGTGTAAGTATATACAATGCAACAAAATATTAACGAGTTATAAAAATCCTAAACCAAATCAATAAAACAAGAAAGGCGCATGTGCTCATGGGATAAAGTTTAATTCAAGAAGTTATTCATAATATCAATGATTTAAGGACTAAAGTCAAATAACATCTAAAATCAAGAACATGCATCATTGAGTTGTCTATTGGATCGGGCAATTATTGAAATTTATCATCGAAAATAAGGGTAAAGTGCTTAACAAAAGAGAACAATGAAAGAACATATTTTTAAAACTTTTCAATTTTTTTTAAATATACACATGCTCACAATGAATTAAAATAAAATGAGATGCCTAATCACACCCCCTAAATTGAATCACACATTGTCCTCAACGTAATTAAAGACACTATTAAGAAGCGACGGATAGAAATAAATCACCCTAACTTGGAGCGATCCCCAAGGTAATTAATGTGAGCCCTGTAAAAACATAAGAAAAACAAAGATATATGCCAAAATGATTAAGTTAAATGAATCATGCAATAAGTCACAATAGTCTAGATGGGTTGAAGTGCAAATACTAAATAATTGATGGTAGACATTTGATTTTAAGAAACTGTAAACACATCAAAATCTAATGCATCAACAACGACTAAATTATCGTTACTAATTTCGTTGAGTTCAATACAAAATAACTTAATCAAAGAAATAAAAGAAAAAGGGAAAAAAATACAATATAAGATCTGGCCCAAAAAGTACAAAAATGACCCAATTCAGCGACCTAGTGACCGAAACCAGTAGGATCTTAAGGACTCTAAAAATGTGGTGGGAGCATCACGTCCGAGCCATGCTACTGTAAATACAAGTCCCTAAAACATAGCCTACACCATGTGGAGCTCCTGTCTACGCTCAACCCTGTCCTGTCGCTGCTCGACCTGCATCTGGTCTAGGCAGAACACAAATGTAGCCCACCTAAGTTGGTTCTTCTCCCAATGCCAGCCCTGTAGTTCCTTAAACATCGCAAAGTGAGCGTCAATAAATGTGGGTGTCACCTAAAAACTCTTCCCCTACTCAGCCTCTGTGATCTCTGCCTCCTCAGCTTTGTCGGTAACCTCAGTCCTCGGTCTCTTACCACCCGGCTGGTCCCAAGGGTGACCCAAAATCTTTGAAATATTATCCTTGTTGAGAAGCTTAAGTGGGTCACGCTTCCAATCAAAATCCAACAAGGGACAGGCATGCGATAGACAAATCTACATGATGAGTGAAGGAAATGGGAGGAAAAAAGTGTTGGCTTGCTCCTTAGCAGTGGCATACATCATGTCCAAAAATATATCAGCAAATTGATATTGCCCAAGTTGTTCACTAAATTGTAGACAAATGTCGCATGCTTATGGCCCATTTCAGATCGATTTCTAGTAACCATAAAGTAATGCGCATTGATGTAATGTAGCAATCTCAGCAAATCTTCCATTGCGGCCGACCAGAATGCTTTCTTCTTATTCCATTCCTCCCCGGGTGCCAGCGCTTGGATCAATGTTGTGAGCCTGAAAACACACTTATCCATGAGCCTAATCAACTCCTCGGGGACTGCAACTCCTCCCATGTATCTCGCTAGGTCCGAACGGATGAATGAAATCTGTACCCCCTAACTTTAGCCTCATAAGATACCTGCTCCCCTATCGCTAGCACAAATATCACATAAAACATCCTAACTAACTCCTCATTAATGCGCCCATTTGTAGCAAGAAAATGTTCCCAATTGTGATGACATAAAACAACACGCGCCGTCCCCGACATATCCTCCGATATCCAAACAGAAGATAGGCCAACGGCCCCCGATGAGTTTAAAAAAATCTTGGTACCATTCGCGTTCCCTCTGACAACGGAATCCTTCAAAGCCCCGGGTGGGCACACACTTGGTTGCATTATATTTCTTTATCTCGACCATTTCAACCTACAAAATAATAATTAGGCAAAACAAATTAATTTGTAAAGTGCAATTAAAAGTTAGTCAGTGAACTAGTTGAAATGGTGTGTGCAAGTGCGAAAACCATGTGAAAATATTCCACATTGTTAGAAAATGTGTTGAGGTGCGACAACAAGTGAAAACCTCCCAAGTGTGCGCTAAAAATGGATTGAAAAATTGGTTTTGGCATTTTAGCGAACACTTACGGTGCACAATCTGGAATAAAGGTTCGTGAATGCCTCATGAACCAACAAGAGGACCCATTCATGAACAAACACATTAAGAAATAAATAATATATGTTCATGAATGGATATATACCAATAATCAAGCATTGATCAAGTTGGGACACACAAAATGGGACACACCCAATAATACACTCAAAAAATTTAAAAATATGCATAAACTTTAAAGCATGACAAACAATCAACCCAACACCAAAACTAAAAGTTAAATAGGAAGAATTTATACCTTGATCATGTAGAAAATAGTTGATTTTGAGTAGAGGTTGGGTACGAAAAATTGGGGCTCGAAAGTGGAAAAAGCAGTGTAAGGATAAGGAGAGAAAAGAAAAGAGGAACAAGAAATAAAAGGGGCAACCACAGCTATAACTAGTCGATCGATCGATCGATCCCTTTAGTCGATCGATCAACTCCCCAGGTTTTTGTACACTGCTTCCTGTTTTAGTAAAATGGGATTTGCGATGGAAAAAGAAATAATGAGGTGGGGTAACTAGTTAAAGTGTATATATATATATATATATATATATATATATATATATATATATATATATATATATATATAGACACATTACAAAAATAAAAAATATGGAAGAAAATAAAAGAAATACATATATGTGTATATATACAATATTTACAATATGCGGATAGAATTTACAAACGAACACACTAACACACACAAAAATTCAAAATAAAATAAAATTATGAAATAACTAAAAATAAATGCAAAGAAGTGAGTATGAGTATGTGCAAAATAAAACAAAATATTTTTGTGAGTTACTCTTTTTCATCTATTTTTTTTTCAAAGGCCTGTGCGAGATGCACAATCTCCGCAAATTCAAGTTCGTTGAACCCATAAAAAAATGTTACAGTCAAGCATACAAAAAGAAATAAAAAAAAATTAACTAATTACACTAGACTATAATTAAAAGGAAAGAAAAACTAAAGAAAGACAAAAAAAAAAAGCTAACTATGTACAACCTACAACTTATACTTCAAACTAACTACAAACTAAAAGTCTAAACATTTGAGGATCCACCCAATCTACGGTTTGACTTTGGAGGATCGACGGCGGACCCTCCCTAGAATGCATGCCTCCCAAAAGATAAGAATTCCGTTTGAAAAACGAAAGGCATGAGGGTGGTAGAAAAAGTGAAACATTGCCAATTTGATTTATTTATTTATTTTTTTTTTTGGGGGGGGGGGGCGATGGGGGATTTGGATAATAAGGGGGGAAGATGAAATTGAGGTCCAAGAAAAATCAAGTCATATCTCAAAGGTTTTTCAATAGGAATGTGAGATGCTGCACACGTGGGGATAACATCCATCGAAAACAAGTCCGGCAAAGAGTCCTCATCGACAAAAGGTGTTAAAGTATTAAAAGTTTCTACCGACTCATATGAATCAATCGGTAATTCTAATGGTTCAATAACGAAAAACGAATATGGTGATGAAATAAATTCAATCTCAATCAACATATCGTCGGAAGGAGATTGGATTTGTGGGGAGAATGATTCACATTCAATGAGAAAATATTTGAAAAAATGAAGTGAAACAAAAGTTTCCACTTCCTAGTTTAGCACAAAAGAATAATTCTCATCGCAAAGTAATCCAAGTCTCAATCCAACGGCTTTCCAATCCTTGGGTGAAAAGAAGAAAGGTTTCTTCCAAAGTAGGCTTACTCGACTTAAGAACCTCGAATCCCTCATTTGGTTGAGACTCTTCTTCGAATTCATAAGTATCAGAATAAAGATCATTGTTGGATTCGAATAATGCATCCAACTCACGCTCCCAACAACGATTTTCATAATGATAAATATTTCCAAGCCTTTCATTTTCAAGAAATTCTTGAAAGTGTAAAACTATCCCCAAAGTAAAAATCATTAGCATAACTGAAAACGCTATAAAAATAAGACATGGTTGCCTAGTTCTTCGTAGATGGAGAATCCAAATAGGAAGGTGCGCAACCGAGAATCAATGTTTCTTAATGCTCAAATGTGATAACTTGAAAAAAATGTTAAAACAAATAATACCAATACAAAAGAAAAAAAATACTACGAAATAATAAAATAACTACAATCTAAAACACACTCCCCGGCAACGACGCCATTTTGATCGGAGGGAAACTGAGCGCTCGTGTGAGGGCACTGTCATTATTTTTTACCCCCACTCGTGATACGAAAAACCTAAACTACAACTACACTTGTGATACAAGTATAATGGTAAGTCGGGTACCATAATAAATACACAGGGAATGTCGTATAAATTTTAATTGATTTACTACTTCAAGAATAAAAGTGCAAAAGGTGATGATTTGGTTTTAAAGAAAAGGGAAAAACTTATGACGTTAAAGCTAAATAGGAGTTAATAAAATGAGAGTAAAGGTCACATCCCCGCCATGGGCTAAACAGACGGAATTAGAATTTTGGTTTGAAAATATTTAACTAAGCATTTTTAGTTAAATATAAACATAACACATGAAGGACTTTAATCCAAAAATGAGAGATAAAACATTTAATTAAAAATGGTCACACGTGTCTTAAACTCGGATTATCTCTTTAAACACTAACGCGGCATAACAAAGAAAGTTAAACGAATAATAAACCAATTTTAATACACGAGGTTTCAATTAAACGCAAATTTCCCCAAAACCTAACTATCAGGGCTCGACACCCATTAATGGCTGAAAAATGATCTCAACCCTTAAACTAGGTATTAAACATGGCTAGAATAATAAATACAACTAATTAAGTAATGAATACAACTAATTAACAAATAACAACTACTTAGAAAAGAAATTAAACTAGATAAAAAAGCTTAAACAAAGAAAATGGAACTACATTAAAAGAAAGAGATGAATGAATAATAGTTTACTTACAAAGTGGGTATAAACCCCAAGAGAGAGGAGAGGGGAGCTCCACCAAAAAATCCCCAAAATCTGACCCAACTAATGTAAAAATGAACTCCCTAACTCAATACAATATTTACATACATATATCCCACCAAAAACCAACTTAAAAGTAGAGATTTTCAGACTTCGTGGCATTCCGAATAGATTTGGAGAAGTCCGAATCAATTCGCCCATGTCAGGTCTGCAATTTTACAGCTTGGTCCAACTTTACGAAAAATGTCGTAACTTCTTCGTTATAACTCGAAATTAGGCATGGATGGAGGCTAAGCAAAGATAACTCTGAGGGATACAAATCCAAGAAGACATTAGGCCAAAAAACCAACTTACGAAATCATTAAAATACCCTTGAATGTTCCCTTGAGTGTGCTTTTGAAGTCAAAACCATCCTAAAAATGCCATAACTCCTTCATTATTGATTAGAATCATTCACCGTTGGTGTCCACGCGAAGATAAATAAAAGGGATTCAACTTCCTTGAAGAGGTCGAGATTAAAATCTGAATGATAAAATTACTAAAATTCCCTCGAAGCTACAATATTCAACGGAACTTTTTCGAAAAGCGTCCAAACTTCATACCATGTACCGGAATACCTACAAAGGCTCAATTAACCCCTGCAAAGCATGTGTATATAGAAATTCTAGGTTGTCTGGTTAAGGGTCATAAATATAAAGATTAAGGTACTCGAGGGGGCTGATAATGCGTAGGTTAATGGGTGAAATACGCAATATTTGCGTCGTTTGAGGCTCTGACCCATTTCTTCCAAATATATTTTGTCTTTGTAAAAACTTTTTAGGTGCCCAGTCATAGGGATGCCAGGCATAGGAGTTCCCATTAGTTGACGAGTTGTTGCTGCTGTGGAAGTTGCAGGACCTCGGTACTAGATGCCTTCTCATTTATCCTTGATTATTTCAAAGTCATTTATATTAGACATGCCATGTCGCTCATTATTATTTAGAGATAGTGATTTCATTCATTTATTTTTATTTTAGATGTTGGGATTTATTTCATTTCAGACTATTGTATTTGTATTTTACTGAGAGTGTTTAATCCAGACTCAGTGTATTTCAGTACAACATTTTAATTCTTATGAGATTGTTTATTGGATGGTGAATGCTTAGTTAATCACTTAATTCAAAAGATAAAATTTTGTCAACCACTTTTTTTAAATTACTAGGTGGTTAGTAGTTAATAAAAAATGTTTTCGACACTGATGCTAAGAATGAACCAATTGGATATTCTGATTTAATTTAATAAAGGACTAATCACATGGTATTTAATTAGGTGGGGTGTCACATTAATATAAAACATGTGTAATGTAAAGCTTGCACGACCATAAAACTATAAAAGCCCACATGACCTTAAAATTAAACAATAAAATTATAAAATTCCGCATGGTCGTAACACATAAAAAAAACAATCTTCTTGCTATACACAATTGCCTTTTTCGTGTATTCCACGTGGATAAAAACAAATGATACAATGTTATCCTTCAAAAAATAAGATAAAAAAAAAGATGATATCAGTAACCTGAAAACTTTAAAAAAAATGTATTCAAGCTGAAAAAATGTATATACGAGTATAATTATCGTCATATTATCAAATAGGAAGTCCCGTGATCACACGGTCAGTTCCTGCAAGTTACATTGGTCCTGTGTTTAAAATTATCATCATATTCTTAAATAGGGGGTCTCGTGATAATGCGGCTAGTTCCTGCAAGTTACATTGATCCCGTGCGAGGTCCTCTCACGGGATTCTTTGGGAGTGTTTTTTGTTTTCGCCCTCTAATGGAATGTTTTTAAGTCCAAGTCTAGATATTTTCAAATTATCATGACATTCTCAAACCGGGGGTCTCATGACCACACAGTTAGTTCGTACTAGTTATATCGGTTCCGTATGAGGTGTTCGCACCCCTCACAGGGCCGTTTTGGGGTATTTTAGGGTTTTTCCATGTAACAACATGTTTTTAAGCATATGTGTAGATATTTTCAAATTATCGTTATATTCTCAAACCTGGATTCTCATGATCACGCGGTTAGTTCCAACGAGTTACATTAGTTTCGTGCGAGGTGTTCTCACCTCTTATAGGGCCTTTTGGGGGGTGTTTTAGGTCTTCGCCCTCTAGCGGCATATTTTTAAGTCTAAGTGTAGCTATTTTTAAATTATCATCATATTCTCAAATCGGGGTTCCCGTAACAACGTGGTCAGTTCATGCAAGTTACGTTGGTCCCGCGCGACGTGTTCCTGCCTCTCACGGTGCCATTTGGGTGGTGCTTTAGGTTTTTTCCCTCTAATGGCATGTTTTTAATCTAAAGTCATATTCTCAAACCGGGAGTTCCATGACCAAGCGGTTAGTTCCAGCAGGTTACTTGGTCGCATGAGAGGTGTTCATGCCTCTCAAGGAGTCCGTTTGAGGGTTTTTTTGATTTTCGCCGTCTAACGGAATGCTTTTAAGCCTAAGTCTAGATATTTTGAAATTATTATCATATTCTCAAAGAGGGGGTCCCGTGACCACGCGGTCAGTTCCAGCTAGTCACATTTTCCCTTTGCGAGGTGTTCGGTGTAACACCCTGAGATTTTTCAAAAGTAGAAATCTTTGACAAATTAAGATTTTCGTAAAAAATAAATTTTTGGAGTCTATTTAATTTTGGAATATTAAAATTTTGGTTTTTATATATAAAAAGAAGGTTTTAAGTGGAATTTAAATTGGGATTAATATTTGGAAATTATAACTTTTTGTATAAAAATTGGGGGAGGATCCAAACTAAAAAAATATTCGACTGTTCGTTCGAGTTGAATTGTTTTTAAGCTTTGTCTCGCTTTCAGCTAGTACGCCTTCAAATTTAGCTAATTCCAATAGTCTGATTATCCGTAATAAATTTTTTAGTGTTTGTGTTTAAGTAGGACTCAAATTCTTTTTGGTATATAAACATAAAGTGATGGGTGTTAGGACTTTTAAAAACTCGTTTTATCCTTCTAAAAAATGATTAGCCTCCTCTATTTTCATCTTCTGCCATCTACAAAATCCTAGCACCATTTAAACCAAGATTTCAGTCCAAGATTTGAATACTTAAACCATATTTTTTTCAAGATAGTCCATGAGAGGAATTTTGTCAACTTTTCACGAGGAACACATCCATACATCCAGATTTCTTCAACTAATCTCTAGCATGGTTACCTCAATTGCTTTCCCTTAGTATTATGCGTCTTGATCATGGCCTAAACTAATACTCATGTTTTTCTAAAATAAATTTGAGATGTTAATTAAGGAAAGTGAAAGACGGTTTGGGACTGTTTTTATGCAAAATTTTAAATATGATCAAAGACTCAAAATCCATGTATTTTTAGTATAGAGATGGGGTTTCCAGTAGATGTTATGATGTTTATATGTAAAAGATTATGTAGGAATGATATATATTGTTTTAAACTATGAAAAAAATTGATTAAAATAGATAACTTGTAAAGTAAGGTATTATCATGCTACCAATGAAACTTTGCATGTGATTGGAACTTGTAAAAAATTATGATATTGAATTGTTCAATTCATGTTCAAAGTTAATTAAAAATAATTGAATGAATAAGGATGTTGGAATAAATTGGTAAATTTGTTAATATTATGTCTTGTGCCGCTTTGTGAGTTATATAATTTTCGACACTGTGGGGACGACGGTATAAATGGGTAGTTATTTCTTCCACCTTATTTAAAATGCTTAGTAGTGTATTGGCCTTTCCGTGATTATCACTTTCTAGGTATGGGACTAGTTAATACAGAGTTTGCGGACGAGTTTTTCGAGGTGGGGCTGATTTTTACATTATTCCTTGGTTTAGTGAGCCTAGGGGTGAGGCAAAATGGTGCTTGTTTATAGGTTTTCTTCGTACACAATAGGCTAGAAAATATTTGTGTGTTGGAGACCTTTAGGTATGTGACTAAGGGTGTTTTGAGGCTTTTATGTCAATAAAAAGGGTGGGGTAATTTGAGATTATAATGAGAAACTTGAGAAATTGTGAATTAATGACTAAGTTAATAAACTAGTATAAAAATGAATTTTCATCGAGAGTATGTGCAGGGCTGACTGTTAAATGGGCCGACTGACTATAACGATGTCGGTGTGAGCTGACAGTTAAACGAGTTGATGGGTTATAGTGACCTGTCGAGCGTGGAACCTCACAAGTGTGTGCATAGCTAAAAGTAAAATGGACTGACTAACCACAGTGATGGGAATGGGTGTGGTGCGAAACTTTGAGCAGGAGCCCCAGATTGTAATGTATGTTATAAATAAGTAACCTGGTTAAAAAGCATCAGATGAAATAACATGATCGCATAATCATTTAAATAAATGAATCAATTGAACGTAAACAGTTAAACTACTCAAATGAATTCCATAATGAGAATATAGTATACTGGGTCTATCACAAAGTGATATCAACTATAGGCGTAAATCAATAGCATTGCGAGAAAATAATATTGAGTAAGAAATCACCTACTTAGTGTTTGAAAATATGCCGTCGAGTTCTTAGTAGAGTAAGGTATTTCGTGCACGTCTGTTTAGAATAACAACACATATATCGTAAGAATGAAGTGTATGACTTGTGTTAAGATACGAAATAACTTATAGTTGCGAAGAAATAAGTTTTCAGGGTTTAATATAAAAATAGACTTAAAATTTTATTCCACTAAGTTCCTTAGCTTATTTAGACATGTGCCAAAAGACTTTTTCATTGCAAATAAGGTCTAAAACTTTTAAAAAAAGTTTGGAGTCAAATTATGGAGGTTAGAAATTTCAAGGGTTTAAGTGTAAACATTCAAAATTTAAAATTTAAAGGTTAAACTAAGGCCTATGTCATTTTTGAGTTTTGGACATCCAAACATGGTGTTACAATATACCATTTTGACCAGAAAATTAAAATAGATTTTTTGGATTTTTTTTAGAATTTTCTAACTGGTCACGCACTCACACGCGCTAGGTAAAAGATCTCATGCACTAGATTTGACCTCAGTCGCGTGTGTGGCCCTCACGCCTCTTTAACCTCTCGACGTTTGACCTAGGGTTTTAGAAACTTCGACTTCAAATTAAACCTTCTACCCGAAACCATTTTACTTCATTCAAAATTCATTTTCTTTGAATTTTTTCAAGGATTTCAAATATATATTTTTTAGGTATCGAAAGTTGTTGTAGAGTATACTTCTACGAATTGGAAAAATACAAAATTTTTAGAAGAACACTGATGGATTTTGGTTCAAATCCGAACAATGACAATACTAAGGTTGGGTTTCTGGGTTGTTTTTGAACCAATTGGTTTTTGTTTGAAGGATTAATTCATCCTGAGTAAAGAGAATTTTTTTTTTTGAATTTTTTTTTGTTGCCAAAGTTAAAAATCTTTGATTTTGAACAATTAAGGATAATATACGGGAACTAACTTCAGGGTTTGGATACTGTGATCATAAGGAGAAGGTTTCTTGCTTTAAAATAGGTCTAAAGTCCAAATTTCGAATTCCACCATGGGAGCTCAAGCTATTATGGTGATTTTCGGATTTTGGTTCTTAACTCAAGGTTTTCATGTGTATAGAAAGAATGAGAGAGTTGATTCTAACTCTAAACTACTGCAGAAATGTAATCAAAGCAATAAAAATGGAATTTAAACATAAAATTATAGAATACCAGAAATAGTTGAATTTTTTAGCTTTGAATGCCAACACTGTTTGTACTAGATTCTTCTCCCTAACATAGGAGTTTTATAGGGGGGGGGGGGGGGTTATAGGTGAGTTCATTGGTTGAAATAAGGGGTGATAATTTGTGGTCCAATAGGAGCAATTTTCAGGAGACCTATAGGGTGGAAGAAATTTAAGGTTGCCAAGCCTTGTATTGGTCATTCCAACGATTTGTTTTGTCAAATCTTATCAGTTATACTGATAAAGAAGATAGGTAAGTCTTTGTATTTAGTCCCTGGAAATTTTATATTAAGTTTTAAGGTGTTTAAGCCTTGTTTTCAATTTTGAGGGGATTTTGTGTAATTTTTAGAAGTTTCAAAAATGTGGGGTTGGGCTGGGTTGTAATTTCAGAAAGTAAGGATGGTTTTAGTAAAAAATATGGGATCAAATTACATATTTAAATAGTTAAAAAGCCATTTTAAATCTTCAGGGGGTGATTTTATAATTATGGAAACCTTGAGGATTGCTTCTCATTTCGTAATATTTATATTAGTAATACTTAATAATTTATTCTCAAGTCATAACATAACGCGTTCCTCATTTACGTAGGTTAATGGAATAAATTTAAATATGCTTATTCTTTTCTCGGATTTTACAACTCTCCCTACCAAAAAAAAAAAAAAAATTCTACCTCGAAATTACCTTTAAAAGAATTCTGGATATTGTTGGTATATGGTGTCTCGTAGTTCCCTTGTGGCATCTTCTTGTCCGTGGTGTTGCCAAAGAATTTTAACTAACAAAATGGTCTTTGTATGAAGTATGCGATCCTGGGTATCTAAAATTTGAATGGGTCACTCTAAAAAGTCATGGTTAGTCTGGAATTATAGTCCATCCCATAAAGTAACATGATTTGGATCTGCAATGTACTTCCTTAATTGAGATACATGGAATACATTGTGTAGTTGAGCTAGGTGAGGGGGTAATATTTGTTGATAAGTGATTGGTTTGATACGGTTAGAGATAAGAAAAGGTCTAATGTACCGTTGTGCCAATTTTTCCTTTTGTTTAAATCTAATAATTCCCTTTCGAGGTGATAGCTTAAAAAAAACTTGATCTCCCTTTTGAAATTCTTGGGGGTGTCTACGATTATCAGCATAACTTTTTTGTCGGATCTAGGCTTCTTTCAATATCTCTTTGATTAAGCGTACTTTTTTAATAGTCTTGGCTATAATCTCTGGCCTAGAAATATGATTTTTCCTAGACTCATTCCTGCAAAGGGAAGAACGACAAGGTCTTCCATAAAGTGCTTCATATAGAGCAGTATGTATGCTGTCTTGGTATCTATTATTATAGGAAAATTCTACTAGCGCCAAATGATCACTCCAGTCCCTTGCTAAATCTAAAGTACATGCTCTCAACATATCTTCTAGAGTTTGTATCAATCGTTCTGCTTGACCATCTATTTGTGGATGATATGCAGTACTTAAAAAAAGTTTGGTTCCCATATCTATTTGTAATACATGCCAAAAAAATACCATAAACCTAGGGTCACAGCCTGATACAATAGATAAAGGAATCCCATGTAATCTAATAATCTCTTACATATATAAGTTGCTGAGTCATTGCAAGGAATCAGTAGTACGTACTTTAAGAAAATGCGTTGATTTGGTTGATCAATCTATAATTACCCAGATTGAATTATAGTTCTGAGTCGTAAGGGGTAAACCACTAACAAAGTCCATAGTAATATGATCCCATTTCCAGGTTGGTATATGAAGATGTTGTAAAAATCCATTGAGTTGTTGGTGTTCAATCTTGACTTGCTGACATATTAAACATTTAGCAATAAAAGTTTGAATTTCCTATTTCATTCCTGCCAACCAAAACTGCTTTTTGAGGGTTTGGTACATTTTGGTGTTACCTGGATGAATTATAAATTTGCAATGATGACCTTCTCGCAAAAGTTCCTCCTTTAGTTTGGGGTCTGTTGGTACGCATATGCGATTTTGATGTCCATTCTGTCTTATCTTTCCCACATTCGATCTTCCGTCATTGGTTGGTAAGAAATTTATATGTAGCTTATTGACCAATGATTCTAACTTGAAGAGATAGATAAGATATGAAATTTTAAAAAATGGCGGAATATTTATATCGCAAGTCGTAGTCAATCAATGTGAGCATGAGCTGATAAACAAGTAGTCATGTTGATCTTTCACTAGTTATACGGCTTAAAGCGTCAGCTACTTTGTTGCCTTTCCCTGGATGATAGTGTAGTTGGAAATCATAATCTTCTAAGTACTCCATCCATCTATGTTGACGTTAGTTTAGATCTTTTTGAGTAAAGATATACTTCAAACTTTTATGGGCGAAAAATAGTTAAAATTCCACTCCATACAAGTAGAATCGCCAAATCTTTAAAGAAAAGACAATAGAGACTAGCTCAAGATCATATGTTGGATAATTTCTTTCGTGACCCTTCAATTTACGTTATCCATATTCAATGACTTTTCCGGCCTGCGTAAGTACACATCATAATCCTTATAAATAGGCATCTATGTACACGTCATAACTTACATCACTAGAAGGTATGCTAAGTACAAGTGTAGTAGTTAAGCATTCTTTTAATGTTTGGAATGATTTGGTACATTCTGGAATCCATTCGAAGCGTGTCTCCTTTCGAGTGAATTTCATAAGAGGTAGAGCGATAGTAGAAAATCCTTCTACAAATCTTTGATAATATCCAGCTAATCCCAAAAAGCTATGGACTTCAGTTATTGTTATAGGTTGTGACCATTCCACCACTGCGAGAGTTTTGCGGGGTCTACTTGAATTCTGAATTCGATAATTACGTGTCCCAAAAACTTCACCTCCTTCATAACAAAATCACATTTTCTCTTATATTCATACAAGTGATGGCAGTGTAACATATCTAAGATGATTTGTAAATGATGTTCATGTTCTTATATATTTTCTGAGTATATTAGGATATCATCGATGAATATTATCACAAATTGATCCAAAAATGGTCGAAACACTCGATGCATTAAGTCCATAAAAGCGGCTGGAGCATTAGTAAGTCCAAATGACTTTACTAAGAATTTAAAATGTCCATATCGAGTTCTAAAACTTTTCTTTGGAATATCTTCCTCCCTCACCTTTAACTGTTGGTATCCTGAGCGTAACTCAATTTTTGAAAATACTCTATCTCCTCGTTATTGGTAAAATAAATCACCAATTCTAGGTAATGGATATTTATTTTTAGTCATGACTTGATTCAACCTATAATAATCTATACATAATCAAAATGATCCATCTTTCTTATTTACAAACAAATCTGGAGCACCCCACGGAGATGAACTAGGTCTAATAAATCCTTTAGCCAATAAATCATCCAGTTAAATCCAAAGTTCTCGTAATTCCAAAAGTTCCATACGATAAGGTGGTATGGAAATAGGGGTAGTATTGGGGAATAAATTGATTATGAATTCAATTTCTCGAGATGGGGGAATTGCAGGTAGATCTTAAGGAAATACGTCATGGTAGTTATTGAGAATTTTTAACGCATAAGAAGATACATTAAAAGGAGTCCTAAAATATTAACCTTGAAATTTTTCATCTTCAGTAACAATATTTTGAAATATAACTTTTCGTGGTGCACAATCAATAAAGGCATTGTTGGTAGTTAAAGAGTCTATTCCAAGAATTAGATCGAATCCTACTACATCTAAAACTACCAGATCAATGATGATGTTTCAAACATCAATTTTGATTTCACAATTTTTACACAATTGCCATGTTCTAGCAATAGTACCGTTAGGCATACTTATGGAAATTGGGTGATCCAAAGTAATAGGAAAAAGACCTACTAAAGTCATAAACCTTGTACTAACAAAATAATGAGATGGCCCAGAATTAATTAATACATGTTCTTTACGGTTACCAAGGAGAACAGTACATTCGATCACATCGTGGCTGTCTGTTTGATTAACAGTGCAAAAGATCGGCCCGGCGTGGGTGGATTAGATGTAGATACTTGTTTGAAATTCCCTGGACGAGTTCTTGGATTATCCGCATGGATTACGGTTGGAGATTTTCCCATGTTTCGTCGTGGGTCCTGATTTTTCCTAGTATTGGTAGGGGTTCGTGGATTGGGCTTACGAATTTTTGGACATTGAGGCCTAATATGACCAGGAGCATCACATTCATGACATCAAACAGTAGAATGGTGTTGAATCTGATTAAAATATCGTCCCTCATTTTTAAAATTAGGGCGATTCTGGATGGAAAGATTTGGTGTATTCCGATTTCAATTGTTCTGAAAAGAGGTGTTGTTGCGATTTATCCCACTAGGAGCCGGATTCTTCTCAATAAGGCTACCTATATCAATTATTTTCCCAAAATCATGAATCTGTAAGGGAATGAGAAAAGACTTCATACTGGCTTTAAGACCTCGTTAAAAATGCTTGCATTTCTGAACGTCATTGTTGACATATTACTGAGCGTGACGAGAAAGTTCTGTAAATCGTGCCTCATATTGTGCCACGATCATACTATTCTGTTGAAGTCCTAAAAACTCCACTGCCAATTGGTCACGTAATGCTTCTGAAAAATATTTTCTGTATAATATTTCCTCAAATTGTAACCAGGTATAGTTTTCCACATTCTGGGTACGTTTTACCGCTTGCCATCAATAATCTGCCTCACCTTCAAATAAATATGTTGCCAAATCTACTCGAAGTTTAGGTATAATACCTACTCCATTCAAAACTTTTAAAATTTTCCAAAACCATCGTTATACCTCTATAGCCTCAGGTTTCCCATAAAACGTTGGGTGTCATTGTCGTAAAAATTCCTTTAATGCATTCATTTGTCGAAATTCTATTGATATCTCGGCTCCTGGTGTAGGAATTTGTCAAATTTTTATAAGTCCTATGAATTCCTGTAGACATCTAGCTATTCTATCCATACCCATGGATGGAATAGTTGATGTTTCTTCGGATCGAGGCGTAGTGTTTATGTTGCGTGTATACACCATCCTATATAAAATAGATAATTATTAAAGCATAATGTAATAAGGACAAAAAATAAAATATATTAGCACATAAGGACTTTCAACTTTATTCTTTGGGAAAATTGGAACAACCTACTTAACGCAATCTCTTAAGATATGTAGTTCCTAGTTCGTATATAATATTAACGTAACATTCTACTTAACGTAACACTCTTTTTATAACTTCTAGCGCACACAAATATATTTATTTTACAATAGTTCCAACCCTTTTTAGGTAGTAATAAGACATCCTTCTTCTTCCCCTCCTTCCTCATTAGAGTCTCCTGAACTTGAACTTGTCGAGGTAGTAGAATCAAAAACTAGTAAATCGGGATCGTAATCTTCGGGTTATTCTGGCAAAGTATTGTGGAGTTCATTCATTGGGGCGATATCCCATGCAAAATGAATTGCAGTCTGAAGGATCTCGTTGTCCTCTGCGAACCTTCGGGCTTGTATTTTGGTTTGTTCATCCCCGAGTAAGCGACAGGTCAGTAAATGATGTTTAATATTAGAATTAGCAGTAGCCCATTATCGCTCAATATCCAGAATAACTTTACATAACTTATTGAATCCCTCCTCTTGAGCGGTATTACTGAACTGATCCTGATTGGTACCCTCCGGGTTCAAATAGATATTATCCCACACGTTCATGGCTGCAAGATAGGAAATTAGTATAGAATGTAATATTAAGAAGTTACGAAATATATATATATATATTGCTGAAATAAAACATGTTTAAGATAGTGGCATTCCTTAATACTATATGGTATGGAATTACAAGTTTCTTATATCAGAAAATAAAATAAATCACAACTTTATTAAATATTCTCAAAGGAGAGCAAACTTAAAACTTGGAAAGGAAAGTGAGACATAAGTTTAGGACTACACATAAACATGTCCACTTATACGTTGTAACACAAGATATTAAAACAGGAGCTTCATTTCCTCGGCAGATTTTTTGGGTGAACATAATTCTTAAGGTAATGCGAGAAGAAGCATTATTATTGTGCGAAGTAGTATTGCATGCTCTATCCCCCGGATCCATCTGGAATTTGAAAAACATAAGCAAATTTGACTAGATAATCCTTATTTTATACAGTTCAAATAGAATTTAAAAGAGTTATTATAAGAGTTTCAATAAGACGAAGATTCAAATC
The DNA here is from genome assembly GCA_949130495.1 of Sambucus nigra. Lineage (NCBI taxonomy): Eukaryota > Viridiplantae > Streptophyta > Magnoliopsida > Dipsacales > Adoxaceae > Sambucus > Sambucus nigra. Next base: position 297,246,796 of record OX422207.1, on the reverse strand, counting down.
ATATGATATGAGAATGTATTACTAAATTTTGATAATAACATAGGGGTAGAGTTGGTAATGGCTGGGGATGGTTTCCAAATAAATAACCCATAATTATTTGTCCAGAGGCTTAGGGAAATAGCAAATAAATATAATTAAATCAATCTAATTAAATTAGAGATAAAAGTAACAGTGCTAAGTCATTAAATGAAATTCCATATGGTAGCAATAATCCAGGCCCTCAATCATGTGAGTCCTTCAGGCCAAATAATACAGTCATGGGTATAACGAAAGATTATTCTCTAATTGTAATGTATGCTATAAATAAGTAATCGGGTTAAAAAGCATCATATGCAATAATATTATCGCATAATCATTCAAATAAATGAATCAATTGTACGTAAATAGTTGAACTACTAAAATGAGTTCCACAATGAGAATATAGTATACTGGGTCTATCACAAAGTGATATCAACGATAGGTGTAAATCAATAGCATTGCGAGAAAATAATATTGAATAAGAAATCACCTACTTAGTGTTTGAAAATATGTCATCGAGTTCTTAGTAGAGTAAGGTATTCTGTACACGTCTGTTTAGAATGACAACACATATATCGTAAGCATGAAGTGTATGACTTGTGTTAAGATACGAAATAACTTATAGTTGCGAAGAAATAACTTTTCGGGGTTTAATATATAAATAGACTTAAACTTTTATTCCACTAAGTTCCTTAGCTTATTTAGACATGTGAAATAAAACTTTTTCATTGTAAATAAGGTCTAAAAGTTGTAAAAAATAGTTTGCGGAAAAATTATAGAGTCAGACGTTTGACCTAGGGTTTGACATCTTCAACCTCTCGACATTTGAGCTAGGGTTCCAGAAACTTTGACTTCAAATTAAACCTTCTACCTGAAACCATTTTACTTCATTCAAAAGCCATTTTCTCTGAATTTTTTTAAGGATTTCAAATATATTCTTTTTAGGTATCGAAAGTTGCTGTAGAGTATACTTATATGAACTCGAAAAATACAAAATTTTCAGAAGAACATTGATAAATTGTGGTTCAAATTCGAACAACGGCAGTACTAAGGTTTGGTTTCTGGGTTGTTTTTTAACCAATTGTTTTTTGTTTGAAGGATTAAGTCATCCCGAGTAAAGAGAATCTTGTTTTTGAATTTTTTTGTGGCCGAAGTCGAAAATCTTTGATTTTGAACAGTTAAGGATAATATACTATAATTGACTTCGGGGTTTGGATACTATGATCATAAAGAGAAGGTGTTTTTCTTTAAAACATGTTTAAAGTCCAAATTTTGAATTTCACCATGGGAGCTCAAGCTTTCATGGTGATTTTCGGATTTGGGTTATTAACTCAAGGTTTTCACGTGTACGTAAAGCATGAGAGATTTTATTATAACTCTAAACTACTGTAGAAATGTAATAAGAGCAATAAAAATTTAATTTGAACAAAAAATTATAGAATACCAAAAATGGATGAATTTTTTAGCTTTGAATTCCAACACTGTCTGTACTAAATTCTTCTCCCTAACATAGGAGTTTTATAGGGGTTAGAGGTGAGTTCATTGGTTGAAATAAGGGGCGATAATTTGTGGTCTAATAAGAGAAATTTTCAGGAGACCTATAGGGTAGAAGAGTTTCAAGGTTGCCAAGCCTTGTATTGATCATTCTAACGGTTTGTTTTGTCAAATCTTATCAGTTGTACTAATATAGAAGATATGTTAGTCTTTATATTTTGTCCCTGGAAAGTTTATATTAAGTTTTAAGTTGTTTAAGCCTTGCTTTCAATTTTGAAGGGGCTTTTGTGCAATTTTTAGAAGTTTAAAAAATGTGGGGTTTGGCTGTGTTGTAATTTCAGAAAGTAAGGAATGTTTTAGTTAAAATTGTGGGGTCAAATTAGATATTTAAATAGTTAAAAAGTCATTTTAAATCTTCTGGGGATGATTTTATAATTATTAAAACCTTAAGGTTAGCTTTGAAACTTCTCATTTCCTAATATTTATATTAGTAATACTTAATAATTTATTCTCAAGTCCTAAAATAACGTGTTCCTCATTTACTTAGGCTAACGGAATAAATTTAAATATGTTTATTCTTTTCTCGGAACTTAGAGCTGGAGTAGCTGCATAGGATTTATTGGAGAAAATTCTGGAGGTGCAGCTGGAGTTTCATTTATTCATTAACTTTTTTAGTATAGGTTTACTTTACTCAGTCGTTTTATATTATGAGACTTCATTATGGATTTTACTGGGCCCTCTCGGTTCCATATTTGTTCGTGGATTCAGTCAGTCACTTTTGCTGGATTATTTCATTTGGAGTTTTACTAATTTGGAGTTGGATTAGAAATTTTGGACTAAGCATGATGTTAGGTTTTATATTGCATAGATGGTTTTATTGTGTTGGTTTAAATTTATTTATTGTGGAAAATTTTTTATGTTTCATATAAATCACATGATAAGAATGATATTTAATTCAATAATGCTCAACGTAGTCTTGGTGGCGATCAATGCCAAAATTGTATGGGGTGTAACACATCGTATCAGAGCATGGCCTTAGGTATCGTATGTTATGAGTCCGTTTAGCTTCTGTGTTGACGATCTTTGATCCCATTTGTTGATTCGTACTCCTTAAGGTATTTGGGTCTAGCATACGTGTTAGCAGTGTTTCTTGGAGATAGGGAGTTTTGTGTTAAGGACATTGCAGGCATCGAGGTTAGAACTAGTAATGTTGATGTGAAGATACTTAAAAGTGTTTTTGGGTGACGAGATCGATTTTGGATATCGTTAGGGAAGATGTTGGGTATCACTAGTATCAATTTGGTGATGTGATTTGATCTGATGACTTTAATGTTCGATCACTTTTGGAGAGAGAATCAAGTGGAGATACGTGGGAAAGCATAATGCATTGTTACATATATAGTTGAGATATATGTTGTTTTTTCGCATGGAACACATCTATACGACTAGATTTCTTCAACTAATCATCATATTCTCAAAACGGGGATCTCGTGAATATGCTGTCAGTGCCTGCGAGTTACATTGGTTCGTGTGAGGTGTCCGCGCCTCTCATAGGGCCATTTAAGGGGTGTTTTGGGTTTTCGCCGGCTAATGGTAGGTTTTTAAACCCAAGTCTAGATATTCTCCAATTATCATCATATTCTCAAACCAGGAGTCTCGTGACCATGCGATCAGTTCCTGCGAGTTACATTGGTCCTGTGCGAGGTGCTCGCACCTCTCGCTGGGCCTTTGGTGAGTGTTTTGTGTTTTTGCCCTATAACGACACGTTTTTAAGTCTAAGTGTATATATTTTCAAATTATCACCATATTCTCAAACCCGAAGTCATGTGACCATGTGGTCAGAACCTACGTGTTACATTGGTCCCGTGCGAGCTATTTGCGCCTATCACGGGGCCATTTCGGGGGTGGTTTGGGTTTTCTCCCCTTAGCGGTATGTGTTTTAAGCCTAAGTATTAGCATTTTCAAATTATCATCATGTTCTCTAATCGAGGGTCTCGTGACCACGCGGTCAATTCGAGCGAGTTACATTGTTCCTGTGCAAGGTATTCACGCTTATCACGGGGTATTTAAGGATGTTTTGAGTTATTGCCCCTTAGTGCCATGTTTTTAAGCTGAAGTGCTGATATTTTTAAATTATCGTCATATTCTCAAACCGGGATTCTCGTGAAAATGCGATCAGTTACTACGAGTTACATTGGTTCCATGCGAGGTGTTCGAGGCTCTCACGAGGCCGTTTGAGGGGTTCTTTGGGTTTTTTTCCCTCTAACGACATGTTTTTAAGCCTAAACCAAGATATTTTCAAATTATCATCATATTCTCAAAGCGAGGGTCCCACGACCACGCAGTCAGTTCCTACGAGTTACATCAATCCCGTGCGAGGTGCTCGCAACTTTCATGGGGCAATTTGGGGGGTGTTTTGGGTTTTCGCCCTCTAACGGTATGTTTTTAAGCCTAATTCTATAAAATTTTAAATTATCATTAAATTTCTAAACCGAGAGTCCTACGACCATGTGGTCAGTTCCTATGAGTTACATTGTCCCGTGAGAGGTGCTCACGCCTCTCGCGGGGGCCGTTTGGGGTTGTTTTGAGTTTTTGCCTACTAACGGAACGTTTTTAAGCCTAAGTGTAGATATTTTCAAATTATCAAACTCGGAGTCCTGAGACCACGCGGTCAGTTCCTGCAACTTATGTTGATCCTGTGCGAGGCATTCGCACCTCTCATAAGGCCGTTCGGGGGGTGTTTTGGGCTTTCGCTCTCGATCTACATGTTTTTAAGTCTAAGTGCATATATTTTAAAATTATCATCATATTCTCAAATAGGCGGTCTCGTGACCACACGGTTAGTTCGTGCGAGTTACATTGGTCCAATGCGAGGTGTTCGCACCTCTCACAGGGCCGTTTAGGGTGTTTTCGATTTTCACCCTTTAACAGAATGTGTTTAAGCCTAAGTATATATGTTTTCAAGTTATCATCATATTTTCAAATCGAGAGTCCTTTGATCATGCGATATGTTTTTGCACGTTACATTGGTCCCGTGAGAGGTGTTTGCGCCTCTCACGAGGCCATTTGGGAGGGAATTTTTGGTTTCCACCCTCAAGCATCATGTTTTAAGCCTAAGTGTAGATAGTTTTAAATTATCATAATATTTTGAAATCGAGGGTACTGTGATTACACGGTCAGTTCTTGTGAGTTACATTGGTCTCGTACGGGGTGTTCACGAGTCTCACGGGGACGTTTGGGGGGTGTTTTGAGTTTTCTCCATTTAGCAGCATGTTTTTATCCTAAGTGTAGATATTTTCAAATTATCATCATATTCTTAAACCCAGAGTCCCTTGACAACATGGTTACATTGGTCCCGTGCGACGTGTTCGCGCCTCTCACGGGACCGTTTGGGGGTGTTTTGAGTTTTCGCCCTCTAGCGGCATGTTTTTCAGTTTAAATGTAAATATTTTCGAATTATCTTCATATTCTTAAATTTGGGGGGGGGGGGGGGGGCGTGACCACGCAGTCAGTTCCTAGGAGTTACATCGTCCCCATACGAGGTGTTCACACCTCTCACAGGACCGTTTGGGGGTGTTTTGGATTTTTGCCATGTAGTGGCATGTTCTTAATCCCAAGTGTAGATATTTTCAAATTATCATCATATTATCAAACTGGGAGTCTCGTGACCATGCGATCAGTTCCTGCAAGTCATATTGGTCTTGTACGAGGTGTTCACGCCTTTCACGGGATCGTTTGGGGGGTGTTTTGAGTTTTTGACCTCTAGCAGCAAGTTTTTAAGCCAAAGTGAAGATATTTTCAAATTATCATCATATTCTCAAACCCGGGGTATAGTGACCACACGATTCGGTTGTGCGAGTTACACTCGTCCCGTGTGAGGTGTTTGCGCCTTTCACGGGGCTGTTTGTGGGGTATTTTGGGTTTTCACTCTCTAACGTCATGTTTTTTGGACTAAGTGCAAATACTTTCAAATTATCATCATATTCTCAAACCAGGGTTTTCGTGCTAGGAAGTAACTTCTCAAACTGGGGGTCCTATGATCATGCGGTTAGTTCACATATATAAGTGTGACACTCTGAAAAAGTCATCCACGGCTTGCAAGGTTTTGAAATGGTGGGCACTTAATTTCTCATCTGGTAGTCGGGGTAGTTTAAGGGCTTCACAATCAGATATTGATCATGGACAGTCGTGACGTGTACGAAGCATCGTTGGTGGTGGATTTGTACTTCACCTCCTATTCGGGATTCACCATCATAGGTATGGCATTAGAAACTTGGAAAAGTGTCAAAGCTAATGTAGTGTTTCTCTAGAGTAGCATGGTGTGTGTGTGAAATATAATAAGATTAAAAAAATATGCACACTTAGGCTTGAAAACGTGTCGTGGGGTGGGGGTGGGCACCCCATGCAGAACCCAAACGGCACTGTGAGTGTCACTAACACCTCTTGCGCAATTGTTTAAAGCTCGTGAGTTTTGCAACATTGTAGAGATCAAGAGTTTTATGAATAGAACATGAGTTGGAGAGAGATGGTGGGAGAAATTGGAAATCCTATATGCTACAACAACGAATAATTATCCCACGTATTATTCAATAATTGGACATTTTTCCCACTCGAGGTGTTCGTGCCTCTCAGGGCGGCCATTTGGGGGGTGTTTTGGATTTTCTACCTTTAACGGCATGTTTTTAAGCCTAAGTCTATATATTTTCAAATTATCATCATATTCTTAAATGGGAGTCCCGTGACCAGACAACCAATAATTATCCAACAATCAAGGAAATAATTATTTTGTACTCGTTCTAATTATCCCACACTCCTTTTAATAAACTCTCCGACAACAAGGCAACAACTAATAATTATCCAACATCCAAACCAAACAAAACCAAAATTTATCTCGTACTCTTTATATCATCTTAAAAACTTAGAAGATAATACAAATATACCAATTATATAACTACTTGAGTAAGTAAAGAGTACCTAATACCTATGGGCTAAGAAGGTCATTAAATAAACTCTTATGAATGTGTGATAAGACCAAATTGAACCGGGAGTCCCATCGTATTATTTTATATATACACTTGTTAATTAGTTTCTTTGATACAATCTTCATAAAATAAAGATAATTTAACTTCATTTTATGTAGATTGCATCAATGAAACTGATCAACAAATGTATATGTACAGAAACACGTGGAAATTAAGTTGGGTCAATTTGATCCAACCACAAACTCAAATGACTATATTCTCAAACTGAGCGTTTTGTGAAAGTAGCTCAAGATAACATATTATCGAAAGTTAACTTATATAAATCATATTAAACATTCATAATGTTAACTAAACATTCATACATCAAAGTAAATCGCTAATACAATGTCAATATCATAATAGGATACAAATAAGATTGATAGGGATAAAATAATATTGTGATAGTCAATCTTCCTTTAAATCAACTAAAAGATCCGTCAAATTAGGGTTGTCATCAAGAGCTGACTTGAACTCTTTTGGAGCCTTTAATGCATCTACTTGAGAAGTCAAACCCTTTGGTGCATGCACAACAATAGACCAATTACCATCATTTATTCACTTCGAGTAGAATGCGTTCTTTACGTTGTGAAAGGCATAAATAAAAGGCTTGTCGACTATGAGATCTTTACTTTTCAGTTTTGATAAATCTACCATGAGTTAGGATCAACTTTGCAACCATTCGTTGTATCCTCCACCTTTACTCAATCACAATAGAATACGATTTGTGTGAAATCTAAGTAATCAAGTTCCACGTTTTATTGGATTATCCCATAATAGGTTAGCATTGTATACTCTAGATTTTTATCACTTTTCCTCATATATATATATATGAAATGAAATCAAAACCGTAGGTGTGGAATCACTACACCAAAACTTCTGACTTGTCAGGGTCTTTGACCATGACAAGTCTAGGGTGACAACTTAGTTGTCACGGACTTATCACGGTCAAAGACCATGATAAGTTCATTAGACTTGTTACAATCCTATCACAGTCTTTGACCTTGACAAGTTTTTGTCATGGTCAAATCTTGTGACAAGTCAAAAAAAATTATCACGACCAAAGATTGTAAAAAATTCGTGACAAATAAACTTGTCACGATCTTTGACCATGATAATTTTGGGCAGAATTTAAAATAAAATTGCTGAGCAATATGGCCACTACCACTGCTCGGCAATATATTTGTACCTGTTATAGAAAACCTATACCTATCCAAGTAGCACATATCCAAATAAAATAGAAATAATGTACCAAATCATGGCATATATAATCCATATCCAAATAAGATACGACTGTCGAGCTTCTCCCCAAAGTAACAAGTTTAAGCCACTAAGAATATTATTATACAGAAACTATGCAGTCCCAAACTCTCCAAATGGGACAATTCGAGAGATCTGCTAATAGGGGTAATGTCTCTCAAACGAGTATAAGGGTTATTGAATGTGTACGCATAAGAACTAGGAGTCTAGTATCTATGCGCACTATATGTAATTTAAAGTATGTTTCATTTAATTATGTCTTATCACAATTCAAGAGATTTCATTTAATTATGTAATTTAAAGTATGTTTAATTTAATTTAAAGTACGCATAAGAACTAAAACTTATACCAATTTATACCAATATCAATACCAATTCAATTTCAATTAATACCAATATAAATACCAATTAGAATTCAATTTCAGTTTAGAAAAATGGGACCTACAATGTTTAGAGCATTTAATATGTTTCAGTCCATTTCATAAGGAGATAAAGGGATGGTAACACTATTTGGACAAAGTATAAAGTTCACAAACAACATTGACACTATTTTTGAAATCATACACGCACATATGACGTTCCATATATTGATCCCCAAATTGAAAACAACACACTAAATTCTCTTATACCAAAACCGAACACAAATTGATTCTCTCACCCAATTTATTCTCTCACCTCCCCAAATTGATCCTCAAACCTCCCCCCATCACTCCCCTTGTCCCTCTCTCTCACCCCCTGTCCCAGCTCTGCCACCCCCACACCGCCACCCCTATCCCCACCCTAACTTCCCCCCATCACTCCCCCCACTATCCCCCCCCCCCCACACACGCAGACACACGCAGACACACACACATAATTACACACACACACACATATATATACACACATATACACATATACAAAGGAAAAAGAGAGAGAGATAAACACTAACCTGAAAATGTAGAAAGAGAGAGAAATTGCGCGCTAGAGAAAGAGAGGGAGAGAAACGGGGGGAAATGAAAATGGTGGGAAAAAAGAGGGGGTAGGCTTTTTATTGAGAAAGTTATCACATACCTGTCAAGGTCTTTGACCGTGACAACTTTCTAAATTTATCACGGTCATTGATCATGATAAGTCCGTGACAACTGTACTTGTCACGGACTTCCCATGGTCAATGACCGTGAAAACTGATGTCACGGACTTGTCACGGTCATTAATTGTGCCAAAAAATGCAAGATTTTTTTTCGCAATCAATGACCGTGATAAGTCTAGGCATTCCAAAGGTGACAATTTATCCTTTTTGGTGTAATGAATTTCTTAAACTCTTTTTCATGAAAACTAGGACCTTTTTCTAGGCGTTCAAGTCTCGAAGAGACATCACGTCTTTTTAGAAGCTGGATTTATTAATGATTTTTATTAGGGAATGTTTTTACCACCCATGAATAAATAACTGCACACGTAAGATGTGAAAATTACCTATTTTGACACGCATGCCCTAAAATCAGTTGTCGTGCAATTTCTCCTTTAATTTTGGGCAATTTCGTTCTCGTACTTCCTACCGGTAAATTGTAGAGTTTATATCATAAAATATAAAATAAATAATCAAAGAAGAAGAATTTAATAGATACTCACTCTCTTCAATCTTTGACTTCATCTTGTGATTCGAAGACATAACAAGGTTCTTGTTCGTATTGTAAATTTTTGAGTTTCACCTCTTTAGGGTTCCTAAACAACAATTAGTCATCAAACTTGTCAAGTTCCTCGATCACTCGGTCTCCACAAGGATTGAACCTCCTCATTTCTTGTTCTGGCATATGTTCACTAGGGTTTAGCGATGATTCCACCGTTATGTATTCTTCATCAATTGAGCCTCCGATATATCGTGTATTCTTTACGTAATCTTTGAAGATTTTCATGAAGCGCTCAAAAGTATATATCCAATGATACCTAATGAGGCCTCATAATAGAGCTTCATCGCATAAATGCACAAGAAGGTGGATGCTGATATCGAATAACGACTGAGGAAAATATTTCTCTAATACACAAACTACTAAGGCTAAAGTTAATTTCACAAATTTAATGCCTTTTGTTTACTACTTTTGCACAAAGTAGGGTAAAATACAAACTGATTTTCATAAATGCCTGATGAGATCTTTGTGTTCAGAAAATCAAGGTCGAAATAACAAAGGGATTAATTGGATGATTACGTGCCAGTCATGAGTCTTACAATGTTCCAATTCATTTTCTTGTTAGCTAACTACCATACGTAAATTACCAGAATAATCGGTTGGAGTCTTCAAGTTGAACGTGCCTAAGAGGATATTCTTTTCTCTTGTTGTCAAAGTGAAAGCAACTCCGGGGGTTAAAATTCTTCTTATTATAGGATCGTTTTTTAACCACAATTTCTTCTTTATTTTCATATTCTCTAGATCTTGGTGGTCCCTCTTGAGAACGCACTATATAATTGACTTACTTGAGTCTATATTATATTGGAGTTCCAAGTAGTTTGGATATCGAGACAAAGTAGGTTAGTTTTTATAAAAAACTTTATTTCTCAATGGCTCAAATCAAGAATGAAGAAATCCAGTCCAAGAAATTCTCAAAATCAACCTAAAAGGAAGTTAATTCTACCTTATAACCACTACAGGAGACCTACACTACATATTATTGAGTTCCTATGTGCATATATTGATTTAAACACTTTAACTATTTTTCAAATCAAGTTAATTCCTTAATAACATTTTTTAAACATTTTTATATAATTTTTACACTTATTTAAATTTGGTTTTTAAAAGTGTTGGGGTTAAAAGTTGATTTTTGCAAAATGTTTTTATTAATTAAAATTTGACTTCGTTAAAATCTCCAAGCGGCACATAATTATGGGGTTGAAATTTGATTTTTAATTGAACCAAAAACATGCGTTTTACACTACATATGTGTCGTACACGTGTTAGCTTCTAGACGATTGGATTTGTGTTTTCCATAAGACACATTCTTATCTTGTAATCCCATCCCTTGGATGAACCCAATTGATGATCTGCATGCATTTGAAATCATATCCTGTGCAACCAGTTTTAACCAATCACCGTGAGTTATTTCGATCGCACATATTGAACCGTTAGATTGGAAGTCAACTAGTCAAGATTCATCCCAGCTCTAGGATTGCCTCTAAGGTTTGAGATCCTTCCTCAGCAACTATATATACCCATTAAGTCTCATCCATTTGAGAATTTTGGCCTTCGTCCACATAGAGAGAGAAGAGAGAGAAGGGAGAAGAGAGAGGAAAAGAAACAGAAAAGAAGAGAGAGAAATAAGAAACCCTAATCTTTGAAGCTCAGCCTCGAGTGTTTTCCCTTAATACAAACACTAAAACCTTCATATTTTTATACATCAGAAAACCTAAACCTTGAGAGTTAGATCCATTTAGGGTTTCTGTGAGTTTGGTGTTGGATTTTTTTTTTACGATTGAAGACCTTTTCAAGTCTTAGTTTCTCTCAAAACTCATCTCTAAGAGAATCTTCAGTTCACTGTTGAAACTTGATTTTTTCTGAAAGAGAAAATCACAAGTTTATATTTTTTCCCTTTTGGATATTTTATTATAGATCCTTTCTATTTCAAGAGATTTTGAAAAAGGATTTTCTGTTTTTTAAGGTTATATCAGATCTCTAGAACGTTTATGTTTCTTTCTTTATATTTCACAATTTGTGAAATAAATGTTTACAAAAATAAATCGAAACACATTGGACCTTGGCTAGTTTTAAAAGCAAGGTTGTTTTTTAGATCTGATCTTGAGGAGAAGTTATTTGTCAAAATATGTTAAATCAGTATCAGCATGTCATATAGAACTTCCTGATTTATAGGAATTTGTCTGAATAAATATCTTGAGAGGGTGAGTTGCATAAATCTGCATTTAGTGCACATCACAAACACATTTTCACACACGACACTTAGTCATAGTGGTTCTGTTTGAGAAACTTGGAAATTGAAAGAGTTGCTGGAATCAGAAATCAAGGAAAAGGAGATTGAGGAAAAGGCAAAAAAGCAACAAGAGAAGATCAATTCTAGTCAGAAAACCTTTGGAGTGGAGTAGCTCATATAGGTATATCTCTGAACTCAGATTTAGGATATTTGTGTGTTTGCTTAAGTGTTGTAACTTGAATCTTTATTTTAGTGGATTTTTGTTTTGTCCTGTAGAGTGAACCGTGGATGTTTCCCTTGATTAAGGGTTTTACCACGTTAAATACTTGTGTTCATTACTTTAATGTTCTTAATTTCTGTTGTGATTGGTACTTCATGTTAGACTTAGTAGATGGTTTTTAATTTCTAAAGCCTAAGGTAATCAACTACCAAATCTAGACTACATATTCAGAAAACATTTTTAAACACATCTTGTGTTATAAATTGAAAAGAGTTTTGTCCAAAAAGTTTATTCGGAGTTTACTCAACTTATAACATTTTATTTTTACTCTAGTAAACAATTTTCTTCACCGCTCTCCATCTTTGGAATGAGGTCCACCCAAAATATTCCTATCAGATGTTCTGCAACATTATTTTTTATGTGCATCACATCAATTACATGCCGTATACAATGATCTTTCTAATATGACAAATAAAAAATATTGATCGTTGGGACCATAGCTTCTCTTTACTAAGGTCATTCGGTCCCCCCTAGATTTATACTTCAGGTTTACAAACAGGGGGAGTTTGCCTACATACCTATTTCCCACAATTGTAGGCGTCTCCTTCTCCTCGATATGCTGAAAAGAAAGTCGAGCAGGTTGCGTTTTGCGCATGTGACCGACAGGTAAAAAGTTAGACCTGTTGTTCCTAAAAGGGTGATTGGTCGGAAGAAAATCAACGATTACCCATGTAACTCATCTTACTATTATTTTATCGCCAACAGGCTTCAATTTCCTCCGCACGTATGGGAGATTTATAACTGGATAAGGTTCTATAAGCAGGAAGGTCGTGGATCGCCCACATCACCATTGCTTTAAGTGTGAACTCTTGACCCTTATGAGAATTGAACGATGTCATGCCTTTATCCCACAACTCTTTAAGTTCTTTTATTAATGGTTCTAAGAATATATCAATATCACTATTGGGACACTTCAGCCCGAGTATCAATAAAGATAACAATGTGAACTCCTTTCTCATGCATTGTGTTAGAGGGAGACTTAAAGGCGCCATGAGAAATGGCCAATAACTCTGACTAGTACTTAAATTATCGAAAGGGTTAAACCATCTCGTTGATATTCTAAGACGAACGTTGCACGCTTCCTTTGTAAATTCATGGCGTTGTGCGTTTGAAGTTTGACAGATGGTTGAATCAACTAGATGACGCGTCAGATTTCCACCCACATTACAACGAGCGTTCCATGTCATAGACTCCGCTATACATGCTACAGTAAAAAAATCATTTTAACCAATACCTAAGTGGAAAATACTTCCAAACCTTTTGTGGGACTTGTTAGCACTTGCATTTTTTTGCAGGTTTGTCCTTTCCATTCTCACAAACCATATATCTAGGCTCATTACATATAGGACATTCATCCTTCTTTTCGTCCTCATTGTGGTACAATATGAAATCGTACTTGCATGCATGAATAGATTTGTATTTCAAACCCAAACCCTGCATGCTCTTCTTCATGGTAAGATAATTGTCTGGTAACGTGTTTTCTTTTGGGAGAATTTCTTTAACCCACTTAAGATTTTTGGGTACGCTGCTCCAAGACAAACCAAATTGACTCTTGAAATTATGCAAACCAATCATTGCATATAATTCTAAGTGATCTTCATAGCAATCTTTATATAATGAGCTAGCTGCACCAGATTTCAACCATATGTATTCCTGATCTCCTAGGAGTTCAGCATCAATTTGTTCATTTACTTGGTCATAATGTGCATTATCCGTATCCATACATTGGTGGTTCTGATGGTTTTGGAGTCTGTAAGCTTCATCAATTAAGTTGATCAATGGAAAATGTGTTGGTGAATCATGTACCACTTTTAATCGTTTGGGTTTCGTTACGCGATCGGGTACCAGCAATTCTTTCGAAACATAAGGTATATTTTTTCACCATAGTATGTCCATATTTTATAATCTTGACAGATTCTCCACTTTATTAAATGCAACTTAACGTCTTACAATGACTTATATTTTCCATTCATGCAACGGATGCACGGACATAGAATCTTGTCATTTTTAGATTTTGAAAGCGTAAACAAATTCTTGAACGCCCTTTACATGATTATTTGTTATTCGGTTAGTCTCTCCCATCCACTCTTTATATTGTGGGAAATTTGTATGTATGAATCTTCAAATTTCTGTCATATGGTAATAGGTTAAAAAATATTATTACAACTGAAAAAAAATAATATTCTTATAACTAAAATAAAAAAAATATTATTATGATTGAAAGAAAAAATGTTATTACAAATGAAATAAAATAAAATATTATAAGAACTTTCTCACCAAATAAACTGGACAACCAATAAAAGAGTTTGCATAATTCATTAATTCCATCCATTTCTCTTTGTCAACACGCACAAGCACATCTCCTCAGCAGGTATACATTTCATCGACCATTATTGAAGACTCACCGCCCTAAAGGTCATCCGTTTACTGGAGTTCTGGAAACCATGGATATGAGTGTTCACACCCCAAGAATCCTCGTGTTGGATAGGTCCCTAAAATAGTATTATTGGCCATAGTCACCGTGAGCTGTTGACGACGATCCAAGTACCATAACAAGTGGGGCCATAGGGAAGGGGAATGTTGGAGGAGTCGGTATTTAGGAGGGAAATGTTGGAGGAATTGGTATTTAGGATGGGAATGTTAGATGAGGCGGTAATTGGGAGGGGAATGTTAAAGGAGGTGGCGTTTGGGAAGGGAAACTTGAAAGGGCGGGATTGGGGAAACCTTGGGGAGGAGGATAATGGTAACCTCAAGGAGGCATTAGGGGCCTATAACCTTGAAAAAGGCTCACAAGTTGCCCAATTTGATTCTACAAGATTCCTAGCTTATTATTAATTTCCTGGACATCCCCAATGGTCTTGAAGGATGGCAAACAATCCTTAGTGAAGAAAGCTCATCCATGAGAGGTGCGGTGTGTTAAATGTTTATTTTTGGCATATGTGAGCCAACACCTCTCGTCATCCCCCTTGTATCCTTTCCAAAGGTCTGGTTCAGGGCATCATTTTTAAGGTCAAAGTCATTAGTAGGACTCGAATTGGACTTACTAATGACGTCCTCTATTGATTCCACCATCTTATCTATGTGCGGAGGGAATTTATTATCTTTTTCACGTCGGTAATGAACGAAAAATTTGGCCCACCTTGGTTGGTTACCAGCATATGGATCATCCTTTGTATTGCTCTCCTATTGATTCTTCAAATCCTCATAAGATTTTGATCCCAGCTTTTGGATATTAGTTTTTTATGCCCTATTTTTCCCCCCTTTGCTCCAACTTTTTATCTTTCTACTCATTCTATAAAAAAATTATTCCAGTTCTCCACCGACATTTCAACATTGGGAGGCACTCTTTCTTTCAAACCCAAAATATCAGAGCTATCTGCCTCCTTTGGGAAATGTTTCTTTCGAAGGTTACTCCTATATGTCCTCAATGCTTCAACAACTCGAGCTAGAACCTTACTCTTGGCACGGTTAGTAAATGAGAAGGCTAGTATATTTGATCGTATATGTCATCTTACACTACTTGATCGAGAAGGCTCTAGTTGTCTGATCCACTAACTATTATGTTCATTTTTCCCAACGATTAACACCGAGATTTAAAGTTCAGCATGTCACTCCTATCACCTTTCGGGTTATTACAGAGAAAGGAGAACCCAATGGAATTCTTTTGGATTGAGAGGGAGGAATTGAGATCGTTATATGGGCGTGTTGGAGCAACGAGAGTGGTGGATGAGGGTGGTGGAGAAGTTGGAGTTAGACTTGGCAAGGAGTGAACCGTTAGTGGAGTTGTGAATTCCTCAGCCATTAGTGTTGAGAATTCAGGTTGTGCATGAGATGGTGAACCTCGTTGCGGTGTCACCTCATCACTTTGTACCCTTGGGTTGTTTCCTCTCAACATTATCTACAAAAATGAAAAACCATAAGCGACTAAATAATTATAATAATATGAAATTATAATTAATTAATCGAGCTTACGACTATATATATATATATATATATATATATATATGTGTGTGTGTGTGTGTGTGTGTGTGTGTGTGTGTGTGTGTGTGTGTGTATACCTTTTTCAAAGTAAGACATTAGGTCATTAGAATATTTTAAGAGCATATGAACTTTTTCTCATTGACAATTAGGAGGAAGGGTATGTAGGATTGATGTGTAGATATCCATGACATGAACTCAGAATCTCATATCAACTTGTTGGCAAGATTCAATTTTACGTACATATGGCGCGAGACATCACAGTCTATGTCAATTCTCTTTATACGTAATTGTATGTGTAACAGGTGGGTTTTTTTCTGCCTTCTCCAATAACGTAACCAAGGTCAGGGCTACGTCGGGATTATTTGTGTGAAATATATTTTGGATAACGTCATCCATATTTATTGGCAGGGAAAATAGAATATGATCAAACAGGTAATATTGTTGGAGATTAACTCCACGATTTACGAGGTAGTTAAATTGTTCAATTTTTTCATTTCCATACCTGTAAATATGAGTACCCTCCATGTGGATCTCACTAATAAAAGAGTTATATGTGCAGTCCAATTGCAAGCTCTCCCACTCTTGTTGCCAGTGATTATCACCGTGTCTCATATTTTTAGAGAAAATTATATGAGGGTGTGAATATGAGTCCTATAATTAATGGCTCTAATTAATTCATAACTATTAATTCAAACATATTATATATAAGGGTATATTAGTTTGATTAAGGTTTTGATTAATCACTACCCTTCTCTTAATCCCTTGCATTTTGGATCTCATCGATACAAAATCCCAATAACAACACGAGAAGTGGGTGAAATGCCAAATTGACTAGTATGTACATTACGAGTCATTAATATTTTGGGACATTTTCACTTTGGGGTCCACTAGTTCTTTATATTTACCTATTGGGGTACACTTGTTCTTGTATTTACTCATTTGGGTCCACTAGTTCTTTTCTTTTAAAATTTTCTAATAATTATTTTTTTCCATTTAATCAAGATCGATTTCA
This sequence comes from Sambucus nigra, assembly GCA_949130495.1. Classification (NCBI taxonomy): domain Eukaryota; kingdom Viridiplantae; phylum Streptophyta; class Magnoliopsida; order Dipsacales; family Adoxaceae; genus Sambucus; species Sambucus nigra. Next base: position 297,229,837 of record OX422207.1, on the reverse strand, counting down.
AATTCTCCATCATATTTATACTAGAATTACCAAAATGAAAAAGTCAAAAATTAAAAAACAAGGATGGATAGCCCTTCAATACCATACCCCTACACCCCTGAGTATATAACCCCCAATCTAATATGATGACATGCATATAGCCCACAAAACGGTAGACATAATTTTTTTAATTATTAAAATCCATTTAATTATTTTTTGACAAAAAAATTTAATGTCTAGGGTTTTGAAGTAAAAAAAAAACAATTCAAACTATTGATTTATACAATTAAAAAAAACAATTCAAACAATTCAAAAAAAACAATTTAATGTCTAGGGTTTATTGATTTATACATCCCCTTTTCTTGAAAAATAACTATATACACATATACACACTTACCATACCCCTACATCCAGAGTATATAACCCCCAATATAATGTAATGACACTCTTATAACCCACAACACGATAGACGTAAAAAAAATTACTTATAAAAATTCATTTAATTATTTTTTGTCAAAAAAATGTAATGTCTAGGGTTTTAACAATATTTTGCCGAAAACATTAACCCCCAATCAAAAAATAAGATTGTTTAGATCCGGTGGGACCAAATCTCATCCATTTTTTTTTCAAAACTTAGACCTGTATCATAACACATATATCTATTTAGGGGGATATGATATAACATGCGACTTCCGCCAAACATAAAGGAAAAGCTCTTATGCATGCCGAAACCGAGCGTTTTGTGGTTCAAAAATGCTGAATCTCGTCTGAATCATCATTTGTCAGGACTTGTTCATTCGCAACAAAATATTTTCTTTGTGCGTCGGTAAAAAAAACATCCTTTTGGGGGGAGAGATACTATTTCACCAATCGAGTCACAGGTATCTAACATATTCATACCTAACGATTTTCCACAAAGTGGTGACGAAACGTATAACTTGTACAAATCTTTCCATTTTCCAAGTCGATCCGATCCATTCGTTCGTAGAGCTATTTACTCGATCGCAGACATTTCTGGAACACATCTAATAGAGGGACAAATAGTCAATTTTGAAAGAACTTATTGTCAACCTCTTTCAGATATGAATCTATCTGATTGAGAAGGGAAGAACTTGCATCAGTATCTCAGGTAATTCAGTCTTATAGCTCTTCATTATCTGCATATGGCCTTTTTTTTTCCTACGTGCTCATTTTGTATGGGCTTTTAGTTTAATGTTTCTATTCAGTGGACGTGGTTATTGGCAAGAACTTATTGAATCCATCGTTTGGGCTCATAATAAATTAAAAGTTTCTCCTGCTACTCAGCTGAGAGCCTTAAGCATTGTACAAGTACGTGCTGTAGGAGTAACCCATTACCTTCTGGGTGGAATTGCCACAACATGGGCGTTCTTCTTAGCAAGAATTATTGCAGTAGGATAATGGCTAGGAGTATTTGAAAAGCATTATGTCATTAAGATTTCCAAGGTTTAGCCAAGGCTTAGCTCAGGACCCCACTACTCGTCGTATTTGGTTTGGTATTTCTATAGGCATTAAGATACGTTTCAAACATGGATGATTGTCATACGAGATTCCCAACATATCATAAGATTCCCGTTCTTGAAAATCCACACTTTTACAAACCTAGAAAATAGACAAAATTCTAGGATTGCTCCTCGGGGCATATAATTTTATGCATACCTCTTCGGGTTGCTCCACGCCATACTCTATTCTCGTAAGATGATACACACTAGCTAACAGCCCGCCTGGTGCTACATCATAGGCACATTTTGAGCGTAGATAATTGTAACCATATACATATAAAATGACAATAATGGAATGCAAATCCTCGGGTTTTATTTGTAAAGTCTCTGTTCCTTGGAAATCAAAGCCCAAAGATCGCCTGATCAACAAAAGACTCGAAATCTCGTATTCTGTTTTGCTGATATAACTCTCCAAATTATTTCCCAGCAAAAGCCAGAAAAAACAGACTGTTGATACTTGTTTGCTTCTAAGCATCTGGTCTGGGGGTTTTCTAAAAGATTGTAAATCTTTGGATCTAAGAGTCAAGGAAATATTCGAATAGTGGAAGGGCTATCAAGACTTCTTGAATACAATGTCTAGGGTTTATTGATTTATAGATCCCCTTTTTTTGAAAAATAACTATATACACATACACACATATATACACAAAAATACACACACGTACACACACATATACACATATAACACATAAATACACACGCATACACACATAAATACACACATATATACAAAACATTAGGGTTTAACACACATATATACAAAATATCTATAAAAAATTATGGCTACCTTTAAGGTTGAGAAAAATAGTGCCGAAATCTCCGAGATTGAGAGAGAGACTGCTGAGAGTGAGAGAGAGAGTCGAGGGTTTGAAACGGGAAGAGTGATGAAAGTCGAGCGAGAATTTTTAATATAAGAAAACTGGTCAAGGCCTAAGGTAGTGACCCACCACCATAACCAATTAATTTTTGTGTAAGCAACCAAAGAGTCACGGTCTCCATCTATGACCCATGCATCGAGATCTTCACGACCCCAAGCCGTGACCCACTGGGTGTGTGCTCTGTATTTGGTCACGACCTAAGTCCACGACCCTATCATGACCAAACTAGGAGGGAACTTTGGCACAATTTTGGCCCCTAGATTGTCATGCCTTAGTCATGGATAAAATCCCCGACCACTGTGGGTCACGACTTTGGGCCGTGACCACTTCTAAGAGAATTTGTGACCACACTAGGTCATGGATATGGTCACGCTATATTTGATATGGACATGAGTTTAGGTCGTGACCCCCAAGTTGTGACCATTTTTAGGATTTACTTTGGAAAAATAATCGATTCCCACATAACTTTATAGTTTCAATTTTCTTAGGAAAAAGAATCGATTCCCACAGACGGCGCCAATTGTGACTGCAATTACTCACAATATATGATTCTAAGCAATGCAAAACCAAACAAGGAGTAATACAATCTCACAACAAATGGGATTTACGTGGTTCAGTAATAGCCAATGTCCACGGGGTATTTCTCTATGTATATTAATTATTTATAGCTTGTAAATAAAGAATTATATATCCCCATACCCCATGGTGAGGGTTTTTCTTATAGCAATAGGAGTGGTTGAGATATATTCAAACTTTCCCAATTGTCAGTTGGCTCAGTTGTCGATCTATGTTAATCTCCCCCGAGATTGTAGATAATAAGATTGAGCATTTGATATTAACCTGAGTGACAAACTTTATTCTTCCGGGTTATCCCTACATGCGATGCTAAAATTTGGGCCATTACGGTTTATCCCCTGATACTTTAATAGAAAATTGTTGACTTTCTTATACCTTTTATGAAAAGGAATTAGCCACTTTTGAAATATTAGAGAGACAAATTTAGGAATCATGTTTTTCCTTTTTTTCCTTATTAATCATTCAAGAATTTTCTACTTTAATCATTTTCTTCAATTTTTTAACTAACCAAACATTACCATACACACAAAAATAATATTATTTAAACATCTCACACTAATGTTGTTAGTCAATATTATTCTCAAAGCAAGTCCCATGGTGAAAAATAGTGTCATGCGTAAAATAATAATAACAATAGTCATAATAATTGTTTTATTAGTATTGACAAAATTTATTTCATGCTTGTTTATTATTAAAGTTATTTTTGGAGAGTGATGTAAAAAAAGCATTTGACGAAAGCTAAACAAGGTATGGTCGACAAGTCTAAAATTTATATTTAATTTTAAAACATGATGGTTTGGCATGGATTCCATACTTATGTCATGAACATGAATTTAGTGTTATAAAACATTTTTCAAATTGACTATTAAAGATATTTAAGGTTTTTGTTGTATTAATTTCAGTTGTGAGACACAATATGCTAACATTTACAAGTATTAATAGATAAAAATTAGATACAACTTGATGAGTGAGAATAGATAAATCATATAAATAAGCAACACGATGACAAGTAATGTGTTTGTAGATGTAAGAGGGTAGTTTAGATAAGATGGAGGCGTAACCCCTTTTTGAGTATAATAATGATAAGTTAAATAGAAACACTATTGATTAACCACAAGACATGCAAACACGACTCAATGAAGATAGACTCAGTTTGAACTCACAAATCTCTTGTGTATAACTTAGAAGGTAGTAATGAACTTAGAAGCAACTTAGCTAGAGGGAGAGAGAAGTAAGCATCCTATATATACCTTGGTAGGCAGCCATACACACCAACCACTCTCAATAATCTCTGTCAAGTATTAAAAGCTTCGTAATAAATAACAATGGTGGGTGAGTGAACTATCTAGTTTTGTAATAACTCTCTCTGATATATATATTATCTCTAGTAATAACTTCTGAACTCTTAAAAGATCATCTGATGCCTCTCTCCAAGGGTGGGTGGGGTATTAAATATCCTCCCACGCCATCCCTGGGGTAACTCCACCATTAATGCCTGTGAAAGATATCCCTCAAACTTTATGTCAAAAACAGTAAATACCTGATGCACTAGTTGTATTCACGTCATAAGCATTAAATGCCAAAACATGCCTTTTGCCTAACCACTGTGCGTCAAGGGGCTGTTGTCGTAGAGGTGACTCACCAACTTCCTGACAGCCCAAAATACCACGGTGGTTTACTCAAGTGCAGATTTGACATCGTCTAGCTAGCTAGTGACATCACCTACGGTAGATGTGACCTAAAGTAGAGGGTTATTTAGTTCATAGCTCAACGCCCAATGGAGCTTAAACACGCTCCGCCCGAGGTTCAACGGAGAGGGTCCTTCGATATTTTACTAGGTGCATCTATGATGGTCAGGACAAGCCCCAACGGTGCCTTACTTCTCAATCCTCCAAACCAAGTCCCCCCAAAGTTCCCACTGCGAGGTCGTTTGATAGAGCAAGAAAGCTCTCCTAGACCCTACCAAACCTAGTCTCTCACGAGTACCATTCGACCTCACACACAATCATTATTCTCGTTACATCATTACAACCGCTATAGCTCGTAGTCAATATAAACAAAAATATAATATGACTAACTAACACAAAAGCTATGAGTGGCCACCCTAAGCTGCTACGCTGAACCACCTCACGCTGAACTGCCACACTTGAGCTGCCTTAATCCCAAACATTGTTGTTAATGGGTGTATTATCCCTAATCTTGGGATTACCTTCAAGCCCCTTATACAATAACTTTGTTGTGTATTGTTTGGATCTTTGACATGCCACGCTTTTAAGTTTACATATTTAACACCTCATATTTATACCTCTGTCTCGTTGTGCATCTTTCAATTGAGAGATTCATTGGTAGTTACTCTTGTTAATACTTTGTGTAAGTGAAAATTATCACAATAAATGAATCTAAGAAGTTAAAACCATGCTATGAGTAAAATAATCTCTCAATAAATTATATATGTTTTTCAACAATGAACTACATCCACGGGGTCTTTCTCTCCTTTTATTACTTTTATATGATTTGATATGAATAAGTTACATGTCCTGTTTTCCCTGGGCTGAGGGTTTTATAAAGGTGGAGGAGGCAGAATCGCGTTGGGCTTCTTTAAGCTATTGATTGAGACGATTCTTGATCCATGTTAATCTCCTCTAGATCTTTACCTGATAGATTTATCTCTATGTAGTTATCTCCTACTTCCTCTATCATTTATTTTTTTATTGTTTTGGCCTTATTTATGGTTTTAGACCTATCTGGGTCATTGTGTTTGGGCCGCTTGGATTATCCTCCATAATTTTCCCCAAAGCACTTTCGCTTGAGTAGGGTAGAGAGGTTTGATAAGCTATTCAACTTAAATAATTAGTCAACCCAATAGACTGATTGTCATTGGTGATTACATCAAATCATTTAATATTGGTGGGTACATGCCCATAATTATTCTGTTTAATAAGGGCACGTTGTTAATGTTCCAAAAATGAACTGTTGGTTGTGTTAATGAGCATTGGGCTCTGTTCCAAGATTATTAGACATTTGGGATTTTACTCTAAGTTTAATGAAAAGTTTGTACCGTCATTTTCACAATCTAATTCATTTAAAATGAACTCTTGGAACTTTAGCCTCAACACACTTTGACCGTAAGGCTTCTTTATCCTCAAGTTCGTTTTCCTTTATCATTTCTAAATAGTTTCGAATCTTCTAAGCGTTTTATTTATTTAAGTTTTTTCCTTGGTAAAAATGGTTTACTCGATCAATGAAAGTACTATGAAGAAATTTATAAAAACATATTTGATTCATTCATGGGTAGTCACTGAGTGTACTGAAGTTCTAATAAATTATAAAGTTATTGAGGGGGACATTGGATCCACACCCTTTCAATGGCTGAGGGGGGAATAACTTTCCCCCCAAATCAACTATTTCTGGAGTTATATGAGTTTTTTTAAAGTAGTCCCAGTTCAATGTGCTCCAAATACCTAAATAATTGTTAATGGTGTTTACAGAATCAATGAACTTTATGGGACCCATTTAAGGATCCCAAAAATTAGGTTTTGTTACTCGTGATCCCACATAACTTATGAGATTATTTATCTCTGAAGGCAAAAAAGGCTGATAGAGTCATGGTCATCAGCCTTCTTAATTACAATAAGGGTTATTTGGGATCAAGGTTTTATTTCCAAAAATTAACAACACCCACCTATTTCAGAAGGCAAACAATATCAAGGGTTTTTGTGCCTAGAGAGAGTAAGGGACATAGGCCAACCTTATTTTTGTTCTTTCCAATTTTAATTTTATTTGTTGATGCAATTATTGATGGTGATATGATTATGTTTTTAACCAGCTCAATCGAAAAAGAAAGACACATTTTCCTCTCATTTTAATAGGAAAAACTTATCAAGGTCTGGAAGTAGAGAAGGCCTTTGGCTGTAGGGGTGATCACCTAAGGTCGGCATCTTTCTTTCTATAATAAAATAATTCAACTGGAAGTTTCAATGTTCATCCAGTGGATTCAATCCCTGACGTACCCCTTCCTTCAGAAAATAAAGGGTCTTCCACCTCCTGATACCATCTTTGACGCGGAGGAATAAGATATGGACCCAATGAGGAGGAATCTTCTGGTTAATGATGATAATATAGTGACTTCTCCCAAGTCTAAAGTCTTAGAGAAGGTGTTTGGGGGACCTTCTACACCCATCTCTCTAAAAGGTCCCCCCATTCGAGAGAAGAATAAAAAGGAAAATAATTCTTCGGTTGTTGTAATTATTTCCCAAAAAGAAGATGCCCCAAACCTTTGGAAGGGCCATCGAGTAATGTTGGTGGCCAAGAATGGATCTTTGGCCTTTGTCCCATTAAATTGGGGAGTGATCATGCTTGATCTCAAGCAAGTTAATAAGCTGACCCATGATCAGACTTCACACATGCCGCCCAGGAGTTGTAACTAGTAAATACAATGTTTTTCAATCATGACCTCTTTTGCTTTGTCAACCGCCCAACTCAATCCTGGGTAATTTTAACGTATGACTTATAAGCTATTTATCACCTTAACTTAGTAAATCATCTTTCCTTAAAAGCCATATAACACTCAAAAGTTACATAAATAATACACTTTTCTCCATATATTTAAACTAACCGTGTATAATTATTCAGCCCATTATGTACGTAGAGTTCTCTTACAACAATCACACATGTTGAATGTGAATATAACCCATATATAATTAATACAATTCACTATATGTATTTAATGACTCGTATATAACTATTTATCCCATTATATACGTATAATCATATTACAACATTCACACATATGTTGAATATAAATATAACCCATATATAATTAATACAATTCACTACATGTATTTAATGACCCATATATAACTATTTATCCCATTATATACGTAGTGCCATATTACAACATTCACACATATGTTGAATATAAATATAACCCATCCTCCCGAGTAATATGTCACTGGATTTATTCTCTAAAGTGTTATCACACTAGGTGTACTCGCATAACCTAGTTACCTCAAGTCAGAATCGCTCACTAACTTGGCGAAAAACATAAACATAATGGAGGCGGTCATTTTTTACACCAAAATTAGTATGCTGATGTGGACGAATATTAAGAAGACACGTGTCAATCTACGTGGCACAATAGCAACGAGGAAGATTGTTTCCCCGACCAACATACTCACTCCGAGGAACACCAACCCTCCGAGGAACTTCAATGCTCCGAGGAACTTTTGGACGACGAGCAAACTAAGGCGGTTCGAGCTGCACCTCGACCACATCATTAATTGCCAGATAATCAACAATTCAACTATTCATCTTGATGCGCACGTTTGAAGAACATTAAATGAATTAGCCTTTCATATGTATATCATTTAATGTAACACCCTTTCATGTACAGGCTAAGGGCTATAAATACCTTGTATCACCCTCATCCAAGGGGACCGGAATTTCTTAAGAGCACTTGTAATCGAGAATTCCCAAACACTCAGCAATAACATAATAGTGGATGTAAGCCATTCATATAAGGCTGAACCACTTTAAAATATTTTGTCTTATTTATTTATTTGTGATTAAATAATTAGAGTAATCTAGTTTTTTACATCAACAGATTGGCTCCGTCTGTGGGAAGCGATTGTTATTATCGTTTTTCACCAAAAATCATTCATCATCAATGGCGGATAATCCAGAATCTAGCAATCGAAATGCTAGAAATGCTAGAAATCCACCAAATCCCTCTGCACCTCCAAATCTGGCCGGAATTATGACGAATCTGGCTCAAGGACAAACCGCCATGCAAGAGATGATGCGGTAACTCATACAAACTCTTCATGGAGGCGTACCTGCACAGTCAGGGCATCGAAGTGGTCAGAGGCAAACCTATTTACTTTCTTCGCGATCCAGGCATACTGAATCATATCGTAATGAGGAATCTGATGATTTCTCTTATCAACCTGGGCAAACTTCGTCAATACGGGTTACAGATACTGAACAACGTGTCACCCTTTCCCCAAAAAGGGCCAGCACATTGGAAAGGTTAAGTAGGGCCTCTCCTTTCAGCCGATTAGGCCCTAGGAGGAATAGGAGTCCACCTAAGACCATGTCAAGGAATTTTCGACAACCATCAGATCTAAGAGAAGGATCAGGACAGTCACGACCAGCTGCTCATCAAGATAGATCTTAAGAGGGTACTTCAGAACGATCAATTGCTAGAACCAATAGGCCCGAGGAAGGAAATGAAGCGTGGAAAGGATCTCTTCAGCGGTTGGAAGATAGATTGGGAGAAATGGCTAAGGCGAAGAACCCCCTACAACGAACTTTTGTTCAAGGGACACCTTTTGTCCAGGCCATTGTAAATTTTCCAACACCGTCAAAATTTGAAGCCCCTGTGGTGACCCCCAAATACGATGGAAAGACAGATCCTATTCTTCATATAGAGCAATATCAAGCTGCTGCCGACATCTATACTGTCCCCGACGAGATGAGATGTAGGGAATTCTCAGGAACTCTTACTGGATCTGCCCAGATATGGTACAACAATCTTCCTCGGGGTAAGATTTCAACTTTCTTTCAATTGGCCGAGTTGTTTATCGGTAATTTCTGTTTTGGAGCAAAGCCGATAAAAAGAGTAGCACACTTGTTAAGTGTTAGACAAAAATCTGGTGAGAGTACTAGAGATTACATAACCCATTTCAATAACGAGAAGCTGGAAGTTATAGATTACGAGGAGAAGACAACAATCACCGCCTTGATGAGTGGATTGTTGCCTAATAAGTTGTATTACACCTTGGCGAAAGATCCACCTAAAACTATGTCAGAGTTGATGGCAAAAGCGGCCAAAATCATGAATGCCGAGGAGGCTATGGCCGGAAAAAAGAATATGGATAAAGACCCCAAGGTGGACGTCGACAAGTCTAAAAATAAAGAGCATAAGGGCAATGGCGGTGACAAGCGTTCCAGAAATAATAAGTCGTCATGGGAAGTCCTGAAGAAATTCGATAATTATACTCCCTTGAAAATGGGTATTAATCATGTCTTGGAAGAAATCAAGAATAGCGAGGAGGTAAAATGGCCGAAGAAACTGAGGTCAGACCCTGATGTGAGGAATAGGGATAAATATTGCGAGTTCCACAAGGATCATGGCCATATGACTAAAAATTGCATAGCTCTTCAGAACGAGATTGAAACACTCATCCGAAGAGGAAAGCTAGCAAAGTATGTTGATCGGGGAGGTGAAAGAAGAAATAATGATCGAACTAGAGAGAGATCTAGATCTCCTCGTCGAGCAGATGAGAAAAAGAAGAGAGAACATGAAGATGATGCCGAGGATGACCCCGATCTTCCCAAGAAACCAAGGTAACCAGAACGAGAGGTATTTTCCATACGTTTTGGGGCATTTGATTGTACTGTTATTACAGGAGGAGATGCAGGAGGAGGAGACCTTACTGCAGAAAGAAAAGCTTACCTCAGAGAGGCACAAGCTTGTTCGTACATTCAGCGAATAAATTTGGCCGAGGAGGATCGTCCGAGGAAAGTAAACAAAGAGAAGCTGGTCATTGGCTTTTCAAAAAACGACCTGGCAGGTGTTCTTTACCCTCACGATGACCCTTTGGTGATCAAAATGAGGATGAAAGAAGTAGTGATTTCAAGGGTGATGGTAGACAATGGCAGTTCAGCAGACATCATGTACTATTCATGCTTTGACAGCTTGAATTTAAAATTATCTCAATTGGAACCTTATCACAGACCTCTTTTGGGTTTTGCTGGCGAGAATGTTTTTCCACTTGGGACGATCAAGTTGGACATATTCATTGGAACTTGGCCTGCTTGTCGAACAGAGAGAATACGCTTCTTTGTGATGGATAAGAATGTGCAGTCAGCCTACAACATCATCATGGGAAGAGTTGGTTTGAATAAGTTTGAAGCAGTTCCATCTACAGTACATCAATGCTTAAAATTCCCAATAAATTTTGTAGTAGGAGTTGTGAAAGGTGATCAGAAAGTAGCTCGGGAATGCTATTATTCATCTGCCGAGCAAGAGGAGCTTGAAGATTCAAGAAAAAAGACAACTACCTACCAGGTGGATGAAGGTACAGAAATTGAAACACTGGATCCTCGAGATGAATCTCAACTTGTAAAAGGACAGGTGGTGGAATCTACAGAAAATATTATTCTGGACGACAAGCATCCTGAACGAGTAACCCAGATAGGTTCAACGTTGGATGCTTTAATAAAATAGGAGTTGATAACTTTCTTGAGAAACAGGAAGAAAACTTTTGCATGGAGTCATGAAGACATGCCAGGAATAGATCCAAACTTCTTATGTCATGAGCTCAATGTGAATAAGGAGATCAAGCCTGTAAAGCAGAGAAGAAGGGTATTTAGCCCCGAGAAGAATCAAGCTATACAAGAGGAGGTCGAGAAGCTCCACAAAGCCCAATTCATTGAAGACTTGAAGTATCCAGACTGGTTGGCAAACGTGGTGATGGTAAAAAAGAAAAACAATAAATGGAGAATGTGTGTTGATTTCATCGATCTTAACAAGGCATGCCCAAAGGATCATTTTCCATTGCCCAGAATTGATCAACTAGTGGATGCTACCTCGGGACACGAGCTGCTCAGCTTCATGGATGCTTACTCTGGCTACAACCAGATCAAAATGAAGCCTGAAGACAGGGAAAGTACTTCTTTTATTACCCCTAGGGGAACTTATTGCTATAATATTATGCCTTTTGGTTTGAAAAATGCAGGAGCAACATACCAGCGGCTGATGAACAAGGTTTTCACCGAACAAATCAGTCGTAACATGGAAGTCTATGTCGATGATATGCTGACAAAGAGCAAGAAAGCTGCTGATCATCTAGTTGACTTAGCTCAGACCTTTGATCAACTGGATAAATACCAAATGAAGCTCAACCCGACGAAGTGTACATTTGGAGTACGAGAAGGGATATTCCTCAGATACATCGTCAACCAGCGAGGCATTGAGGCGAATCCAGAAAAGATCAAAGCTCTTTTAGGGTTGCGATCTCCAACGACGAAGAAAGAGGTGTAGAGTCTTACAGGACGAGTTGCAGCGCTCAATAGATTTGTATCTCGAGCAACTGATAGGTACCTTCCATTCTTCAAAACACTCCGAAAAACCTTCGAGTGGAATGATGAATGTGAAAAAGCCTTTCAAGACTTGAAGAAATATCTGGGAACACCTCCATTGCTATCCAGACCAGTGATGGGCGAAAAGTTATACTTATATCTGGCAGTATCAGAGAATGCAGTCAGCTCGGTACTGATCAGATTGAAGAATGGAGTCCAGAAGCCAATTTATCACACAAGTAAGGCTTTTCGAGGTGCAGAGATCAGGTACCCGAAGTTGGAAAAATTGGCATTGGCATTAATTGAAGCAAGTAGAAGAATGAGGCCATATTTCCAGGCCCATACCATCGTCGTGTATACCGACATGCCGTTACGACAAGCCCTTCATAAACCAGAAAAATCAGGGAGACTGATGTATATGGCAATAGAGCTCGGTGAATATGATATTGTGTATGAACCTAGATCATCACTAAAAGGGCAGCCGTAGCAGATTTTATAGCAGAATTTACTTATCCTGATACCCCCGAGGAGCAAAAGTTACTCGCTGATCGACCTGTGGATGTTACAGGATCAACAAACATGAGCCCAGACCAACTCCGATTGGTAAAAGAACGAATGGATGTTAAAAAATCTACAAACATAATCTCAGACCAACCCCGATTGGTAAAAGAATTTGTGGATGTAGAAGGATCATCAACTTCGAACTCAGACCAGCTCCGGTTGGTAAAAGAGCAAGAAGAGATGGTTGACGAGGAGCGAAAAGTACCAGGGGAGGATGAAAGGAAGCAACGAATATTTTACCGAGGAACTCTATCAGATTAGGAATTTGAAGACGGGTTACCCATATGGAGATTATATGTAGATGGCTCATCTTGCACAGCAGGTTGTGGGGAAGGAATTGTTTTGAACACCCCAGACGAGATTGACATGGAATATGCCTTACGATTCCAATTCAAAGCCTCCAATAATGAGGCTGAGTATGAGGCCATGATAGCAGGTCTTAATTTAGCAAAGATTATGGAAGCGCAACAAGTGATGGTATTCAGTGATTCTCAATTGATTGTGAATCAGATGATGGGAACATATGCAGTTAAAGGAGAATTAATGTTCAAGTATCATGCCAAGGTAATGGAGTTATTGGCAGAATTTGATGCGATTCAGTTGATCAGAATACCAAGAATAGAAAATGCACAAGCAGACGCATTGGCCCGACTAGCATCAGCTACTCGTACCGAGCTGCGAAGAACAATACCAATTGAAGTATTAGAAAGTCGGAGCATAGATGAAAACCTGACGATGAATATTATCACCCTTGATTTAGGACCATCTTGGATAGATCCCATCAGGGCATATGTTGAAGAAGGAGAATTACCGGAAGATAAGATCGCTGCCAAGAAATTGAAGTATAAAGCTGCTCGGTATGTACTAACTAATGGTATTTTGTATAGACGAGGAATTATGGCAGGTTTGCAAAGATGTGTACATCCTTCCGAGGTGAAAGAATTAATTGAAGAAATCCATGAAGGGTCCTGTAGAACTCATGTAGCAGGTCGAACACTTTTGCAATGGGTGATGACTCAAGGATACTACTGGCCGACGATGAGAGCTGATTGTATAGCCTATGCTAAGAAATGTGACAAGTGCCAACGTTTTTCCTCCATCCGACGAACTCCACAAGCATTGTTGACACCCATAACTTCCCCTTGGCCATTTGCCATGTGGGGAATTGATTTGGTTGGACCATTGCCGACCACCCGAGGAAGGTTCAAGTACCTCGTCATCGTAGTAGATTATTTTACCAAGTGGGTAGAAGCTGAGCCGCTTATTGATATGACATACGAGAAAGTATACCAATTTGTCTGGAAGAATATCATCTGTCGATATGGTCTGCCTCATGCCTTCATCACAGACCATGGAACACAATTCGACAACGAGGAGTTTGCTCCCTATTGTCAACAATCAAACATCCTGAAGACCCATTCAGCACCAGGTCATCCTCAAAGCAATGGGCAGACAGAGGTGAGGAACAGAACACTGCTAAATGGTTTGAAGAAGAGGCTAAGTGAAGCTAAAGCTAATTAGATTAACGAGCTACAGTCAGTCTTGTGGGCTTACCGAACAACTCCCCGAGCAGCAATAAGAGAATCCCCATATATGCTAGCATTTGGAAGTGAGGCAGTAATACATGTCGAGTTGGGTCTTTCGACACACAGAGTGTTTAATTTCAATTCCCCAGTCAGCGACTTAATGAGAAGACTGTATTTGGATATGCTCGAGGAGGTTAGAGAAGAGGCAGCCATTAGGAATGCTGCTTACCAACAACGCACAGCTCTGTTCTATAACAAGAGGGTAAAGAAATGTGACTTAAAAGAAGGGGATTATGTGCTAAAGAAGGTCATTCAGAAGCACAATAAGCTGGAAGCAAACTGCCATGGACCTTACCGAGTTACAGAAGTTGTTCGACCAGGGACTTACAGAATAGCAACTCTAGAAGGAGAGGAATTTAAGAATGCATGGAATGCTGAACACCTACGCAAGTATTATCAGTAATGTAAAATGTAAAGCAGTTCCTTCATTATGAATAAAACGATGATGTTTCACCATCTTCTTCCTTTTATTACAAGTTTTTCGGGGAATACTAGTGTGATACACTACACTGATAGTTCGAGCGTGATCAACTTCGGTTGGTAAAATAGCGAGAACAAATTATAATCCTTTGGTTAGGAGACATACACTTGCGTGATCAACTTCGGTTGGTAAAAGAGCTTGTGGACAAGATAGTTCGAAAGAACCTGATAGTTCGAGCGTGATCAACTTCGGTTGGTAAAATAGTAAGAACAAATTATACTCCTTTGGTTAGGAGGCGTACACTTGCATGATCAACTTCGGTTGGTAAAAGAGCTTGTGGACAAGATAGTTCGAAAGAACCTGATAGTTCGAGCGTGATCAACTTCGGTTGGTAAAATAACGAGAACAAATTATACTCCTTTGGTTAGGAGGCGTACACTTGCGTGATCAACTTCGGTTGGTAAAAGATCTTGTGGACAAGATAGTTCGAAAGAACCTAACTGTTTGGACCCAAGACCAACTTCGGTTGGTAATAGGGCGAGAACAAAATATACTCCTTTGGTTAGGAGGCAATAGTTCAAACCCACGACCAACTTTGGTTGGTAAAAGGGCAAGAACAACATTCTTAAAAATGCCAATTTTGGTTGGTTAAGAAATAAAATATGCCAACTTATGTTGGTCGGAAAGTAAAACCATTCCAAAAAATACAAAAAATTCCAAACTGAACCAAGTATAGTTGGTCGGTGATCAAAACCCACTAACTGTAGTTGGTCGACGAGGACAAATTATCGACCTTGGTTGGTCGGACACATTTTATGAAAATATTTCAAATTGAACCAAGTATGGCTGGTCGGGGATAAAAATCCATCAACTGTAGTTGGTCGACAAACACAATTTAACAACCTTGGTTGGTTGGAAACATTTTAAACATTTTATACTCATTACTTTATTATTAAGTGATTGAGAAACATTGATACTTGTAAACTTTTTTGGATGATGAACAGCACAATATTGTTATCTTTTTAACAGATACAAATGCACAATTGTAAAAGTGCTAGACAAGTATAAAAGAATAGAAATACAGATTTGCAAACAGAAAATGAAAGTCTTTCATTAAAATTCAAAATAAATTACAAGTTATATATGTGTGCTAAGTATTACTTTAAAAATCCTATTCTATTGGTTTTTTCCCTTCAGCCTTTGATACAGGTTCCTCGCCAGCAGGAGGATCATTTAATGTCTGAGGAGAATTGATAAAATTCAAGTCCTTCAACATTCTGACATTCATTACTGAAGGAGTATCCAAGAGATGCTCGGGACGAGATACGTTAATTTGAGAATGAAGGTTATAGTCACCAAGATAATTCGCAATCAAGCTCCGAGGAATGGCGCGAGATGGTATCCATTCCATGTCCAACTTGAAAGGTGGCACAGGCAAGTCAAGAACTTCAGGCTCGTAGTAGTACCACAAAAATGTCCTTGCTTGAGCTTTAATACACATAAGGCATTCATCAAGCCTTGTTTATAACCCTCATTATTGGCATTCTGGATACGAGCATCTAAATGAACTAGAGCTTCGTTGTATACAGCCACCCAAAATTCCCTGGGCTGTTTATGGAATTGGAAGGTTAATCTATCCAATTATTCATGAAGGTTTTTAGAAAAAAGGTCCTTGGTATGTAAAGCAGACTTTGTCGCAGTAAGTTGATCTTCCAAAGTCAGGATTTTCTTGGACATTTCAGACAAAGCTCGATCTTTTGTGTTCAAATGGTACGCTTGAGTTTCCAATGTTGACAAAGTACGAGCTTCTTCAATACTACGAGGAGTCCTTGATCGACCCCGAGCAGCTGGAGTGCTTCGTTCCTCGTTAACATCCTGAGCATCTCTTCCTCGCCCACGACAACCTCTTCCTCGTCCCCGAGCAGTAGCAGAAATACCAGACCTTCTTAAAGTATCCAATTCTTGCCTTAATTTGGCATTCTCAATCTCTAAGAATGAGAACCCTTCGTCGGAGACTGGTACCAAGGCAGTGGAAGATGAAGCTGCAGACTTATACTAAGCTAACTCTTTCTGCAAATTGTTGTTCTCTTGTTCCAGCAGCTCGGCGATCTGTTTGCAGGCCTCAACTTCACCTTTTAGGGTCCTCTCCCTGACATCGTACCCAACAATAATCTTTTTGTGGCCTGTATCGGAAGAAAGTTGTTGATACCTATCCTCATACCTCTCATGTAGCAGGGCATTCGATTCATTGTGCTGATTCTGAACATCCTCTAAAGTACAATGAAGCTCCTCGATCAAGTCATAGTAGGCCACATTATTGGCCACAGCTCGGTCAAGTAAATCCTTTAGGTACTGATAAGCCTCAATTGCTTGTTCTAAAGCATCATGGCCAAGGATGTCAGCAATTTCTAATACGCTCAAATCTGTGTGACCAACCTTATAATATTCACGGCATTGCTGCATCATCTTTGTATCATGGGCAGATATCAGTTCCATTCTAGCCATAAACTAATAAAGAGGAGAAGGCAAGAGTTAATAAATAAAAACAGACAGAGCATCGACAATATAGAGGTATAAAAAGATGTGATTTTATTACATCATCAACAAGATTACATCGTTTGGAATACAGAGGATAAGTAAAAGAAAAATAGAAAGAGAGTACCGAACAACTTCACACCTTTTCCTTATCTCCCAAGACTTTCTCGGGAGGCTGGGACGAGGAGCTTGTTTGCTCGGTAGGAACGATGATCTGATTAGTAGAAGCTGGGACTTGTTCTGGAGGAGCAGGCAAGGATGAAATCTCCTCGGTGGCCGTCTGGTTGGGTTGTGGAACAAGGAACTGATCACCCACAGTCATTGAGGACTCTTCAGATGCAGCTTCATCTTCATCCTCATCTTGAATAACTGGAGGAGGACCAGGGAGATGTTGTTGAAATAGCTCGGAGTCCTCGCTCACCTTCAATTCCTCTAAGGTAGCAACCCAACCATCATGGAAGTATTTCAAACTTCCATACTTCACCTGGCTCATCATCGCTGCTACCCCCCTGTCCCATCCTTTGTCCCAACTAGTTCGGAAGGACTTCTTCACAGCTATTTTTCTCTTCATTTTTTCCGAGGAGAGATTCTCGGACATAAGATTCTCGGTGGCCTTCAATTTGGTCTCCACCTCCGCCTTCTGACAATTTACTTCTCGCAGGAGGGTCATATCTTCTTTAGCTGATTTCAATTTATTCTCAAGCTCCCCAAAGTCTAAAAGTTTCTCGGCATAGTCTTTATTCTCTCTCTCCAAATCCTTCACCTTATTACCTAATTGTACTTTCTCTGCATCAGACGCAACCAACTTCTTCTCCCATTCAATTTTATCCTCGTCATACTTCTGACGGGATTCACTCACAGATTTGATAGCTTTCTCCAGTGCTCCTTCCACAGTGGACGAGGAGCAAGAAGCTTTGATTGCTTCATCCTTTTTAAGGATTATATTGAAACAGCTCGTCAACTGTAATCAGAAAAGGGAAACGACATCAGAAACAAATATGGGAAATAACAAGGGAAAATATGAAAAACTCAGAGTATAGATACTTACTGAAGCAAGATGACGAACAGCCAGAGAAGTAACCATATCCCGAGTAAGGTCATCTTCAGTACCTTGCACCTCGGGAATGGGCGAAAACTTTGCCAAGCTCATCGTAGAGCTCAGAGGAACAGTGATTGGAACACCATCTCCACCAGTTGGGAGCTGGGGAATGGCTCCAGAAATACTGACTGAGGAGGATTTCCTCAATCTCCTCGGTGCCTTTTCAACAACCTCAACCAAAGAAGAACTTTTGGTTGGTGAGATAGTGATTACTTCAACAGGTGCATCCTTCTCCACAAGAGCCACTGGGGGCTTCTCGACAGCCTTTTGAGAAGCAACAGGAAGGGTGGCATCTTTATTCTTTGTCCCTTTTTGGACATAAACCTTATTTTTCTTCCCATCTCCAGTAGAGGAAGTCTCCTCCAAGAGAGCGGGAACTCTTCTTTTGCCCATTTTTTGGCTCAAAGGAATATGAGATTCTGGATCAGAGTCTTCAGGAATTTGCACTGGATCACTGATGCTGACCACAGGACGAGCAGTAAAGGACGATGTATAGCTCCTATACTGCAACAAGTATGAAGCAGACCTGATGTGCTCGTCTGCAACTTTCTGATGCAAACTCCAGATATGTTTCAATTGCCTTATATTAACTTCTGATTCTTTGGGAGTTTTTCTCTTGTTGTTAACTGCAAACAAAAATAAATTGAAATGTCAATCCTGCATTTATTCAAACATGATGAAATCATAATTTCAAAAATAAAATAAAATGAAAATAACCTATTCCATTGCCATATGGGGGGCATTTGGGACCTTCATACACGTCGTCTCCGACTGAAGGAGCATGTTGCCAATTTTTGAAAACTAATCCATGTTCAAAATAATCCCTGTTAGCATCAGGGAGGTTGACTACTAAAGCCCTATTCAAAAATCTGGTTTTTAAATAATAAACATTATCTAAAACAGCCCATCTATAGCAATACATAATCTCAGGAATTCCTATACGAGTTCCATGAGTTTGATTAAACTTATGCACCCCATTAACTATTCTCCATGTATTGGGGGCTACTTTTGCAGGAACAACATCAAAATGTTGACAGAATTCTAAGCATAAAGGGTTAGGTGGAAAAGAAAATCCACTCTCAGCGATAAAGAGGCTGGGGAACCAATGTCCCTCAGCAAAATGAAAATAGTCAAAGGGCTCAGGAAGATTCTCCAAAGTTACCCAAGACGGAATGGAATAATCAGAACGGAATTTTTCAATAGATTCAATAATATAAACCATGGTGAATAAAAGGAGAAAGAAGAGGATCTTACAGGAAGAATGGAGATCTGTTGACAACGAACGAAAACAAGGATGAACGCACAAGAGAAAGAAAAGCTATGGAGAATTAGAAAGCAAGAAAATTGGAAAAGGTAGAGGACGGTATGATTGCTTGGGAATTTTAAATACTGTGCCTGGGGAAATGGCGAAAGAAATGATTACAAAGAGAAACTATTGAGCTCCCGGCGGCTAAAAGGACAAAAAGAGCACGAAGATCGAAGCGCTCATAAAAATTCGAAAAAAGGCGGATTCTGTGAATTTGGAAGGAAATTTAAAATAAGGCTCCTAAAACCTAGGAAGGTCATTTAATATCGCCATATACCGTGAAAGAATGTTCCATACTCCTCAAAGTTCGAAATATGAAACATTGGGGGCTTCTGTTGACACCAAAATTAGTATGCTGATGTGGAAGAATATTAAGAAGACACGTGTCAATCTACGTGGCACAATAGCAACGAGGAAGATTGTTTCCCCGACCAACATACTAACTCCGAGGAACACCAACCCTCCGAGGAACTTCAATCCTCCGAGGAACTTTTGGACGACGAGCAACTAAGGCGGTTCGAGCTGCACCTCGACCACATCATTAATTGCAAGATAATCAACAGTTCAACTATTCATCTTGACGCGCACGTTTGAAGAACATTAAATGAATTACCCTTTCATATGTGTATCATTTAATGTAACACCCTTTCATGTACAGCCTAAGGGCTATAAATACCTTGAATCACCCTCATCCAAGGGGACCGGAATTTCTTGAAAGCACTTGTAATCGAGAATTCCCAAACACTCAGCAATAACATAACAGTGGATGTAGGCCATTCATATAAGGCTGAACCACTTTAAAATCTTTTGTCTTATTTATTTATCTGTGATTAAATAATTAGAGTAATCTAGTTTTTTACATCAACAGTCATATTCCTTCCCTGAAAGTGAGATAAGCCCCTCACCCATATAACGGACGCTATGACCTGGGGATATACTCACACTACTCCTCAAGCTAGGGGATTCACCCACATCGTGCAACCTCCTCCGATAGCACTAGAGTATATATATTAATAATATCTAATCATTGATATTTATATGCACATAACATATATATACTATCGCACACCGTATATTTATATATATAAAAAATATCCCGGCTTTACCGTGTACTGAGTCCGTAACACTAGCCTATACTTAGTATCTCGAGTTTATGGTCCAACTCTGATTATTAATTAATTTTCACATTAATTAATTAAATTATTATTGGTGTCACTCAACCAATATACTTGGGCTCGCTCTCGTGGCCCGAAATTAATATAACACCCGATTCTAATCCCCAAATCCAAATTAATTAGTTTTTCATCCATAATTAATTTAAGTGATTAGTGTCACCCTACTACTATACCCGAACATATTCACCCAGTTCGTTATTTTATTTCTCAGAATTTATTCTCAAAATTTATACGTAAGTGTTACACTTAATTACCCCACCACTCCCAATTATATGCTCCTATAATTCTGAGGATTTTAACCTCCCTAATGAAATTTTCTCCCTTAATAAGACTTGGTGGTTATTAAACTAAAATAAAATCCCACCTAAAACTCCCAAGGCCAAACTGTCAAAAATTCCCAGCTATCGATTGATCGATTCCATCCATCCATCGATCGATCGAATACGTCCCCATCTTTTTCGACTTTCTGTTTCTGTCAATAATGAATTCCTTTAACCTCCAAACTCGTCTATGGTTCATCTCAAGTACACACAACATTTTCATCATATGGAAACGTGATTAGGAGCTCCCCTATAACCTTAAACACAAATTAAATTTCACAAAACTCTACTTTTCTGAATTTGGAGAATTTTCGGGTCTTCACTCGTTCAGTCCCAATTTCATCTGTTTATCCCAAATTCATTCATAAATTTCTACTGGGTTTTCACATCTGAAAAAATAATCTCAGAACTATGTAACATAATGAGTTCCCACATTAATTTCCCATTAATTTCATTCAAGTGTTCTATATGCAAAAATCCCTTTTTTGTACCCTTTTACACCCAAAACGAATTTTGATTTACACATCACAAAAATATGAATTGGATATCATAAATAAACATCACAGCAAGTTAACCACTTGCCTTTTGGGTTCGTTGAGTCTGATCCGATGTGAAATTTGCAAGGTTGACGATGAACTTTCAATAGGTTCCTTGCCTTGTCTCCAAAAGACTCCAATATTGCAGCGAATACACTCCCTACGGATTCTTCTCCAAACCATAGGTTCTCCCTTGTGTTTTCTGTTGTTTCCCTTTCCTCCCAATTAGGTCTTAAAACACTAATCCCGTTTTTAGCCTAATGGTCCAATTCCAAGTGACCCGAATATCCCCGTGTGGGCCCAGTTATGCCTACAAACGCCCCGTGACCCGTTTACTACCTCCGGGTACATTTTTCCAACTATCTCGGACCATTCGGACTCAACCATGCACTCCAAATTGACATCGAAATTAATTTATAAAAATCCTTATCTCACACCCAAATTAGTCTATATCGACTCCCGACTGAGATAAATAAATGCCACGTCACGAATACACGTTATGCCGTAAATAAATGATTACTATTCACTTAGTAATTAAATTTCACTAATTATTAACCATTCACTCTCCGATTAATATTTTAATAAATATTACCATAATTAATTCAATTAAATTTCGACACACAAGTAATTTAAAATTTCTCGAATTAATTAAATATTACATGCATAGAAATATGAGGTGTTACATACTCCTCCCCTTACAAAAGAATTTCATCCCTGAAATTTCGTCATTAATGCGGCGAATAACTCTGGATACTGCTTTCACATATCTTCCTCGAGGTCCCATGTATACTCATCAATACTGTGATGACCCCACTCCACAACACTCTAACTGGTGGTACTATCTTAGACTGCATCTTGTGCTATCATAGCTCCCAGCCTCCCCTCATATTAGATGTGTTATTGAAAGTAATTATACTCGAGTGGAACGTTCCCAAAAAGCTCAATCGCTCCTCATGTATCCCTCCAGCTATGCCATGTGGAACACATACCGTATCCACTAAAGATGTTCTGGCAGACCCAGTCGATAATCTACCAGTCCCACCCTCACAAAGATAGGGAAATGACCAACATACCTCGATGCTAGCTCCCATTTCTTGCCGAACTTCATCACTTCCTTCATAGGAGACACCTGAACCATTACCTGGTCATAATTTTTTTTTAACTCGATTGCCCCTGACAACATAGTGCCCCAGAAGATGAGCCTATACTCCGTTGGCTCCACTACCTCTCAGTTAGGAAATTCCCCTCCTATATGGGTGTTAATTACCTTGTTGTCAAAATGCGTGACTATCTTCCGGGTAATTACCCGCATCATCCCTGATTAATCATGTCAGACTTGAACCTTTAACTCATGGTGACGTACCTCTCCTTACATACTTGAACTATGTGAAAGGGTAAAACTTACTTAATTCCCGCTGATGGATAATAACCCATCTAGGGTCCTAGTAGCTTGTGATTTCCCCACCTCTTATCTACCAAAGGTGGATAATGAAACTTTTCCCATAAAGTTTTCTAAGGTGTCACGCAAACCAAACCGTTATGAGGCATTACACGTAACTCTACATGTGGTAAATATTACTCCCAAATTACCCAAAAATCTAAAATGCACAATCCTCACTTCCCGTCTACCCATCGACTTATGTTTAACACATTCAACTCAATATGTAAATCTGTCTCGATCAGCTCCTAACAGTTTACAAACCTAAGCATTATTCCCTTCACTGGAACCATATAATTTAAAAAATTTCCTAGTTGATACCCTCCAATCAACCCTTTTTTTCAACCTTAAATGGTCTACCCGGCGACAAATTCACTATGTCCCATTCAACACCGATTTTCACGCTCAAGAACTCTATTCCTTGTGCGGTTTTTGTCAGGCAGTAATCTATACCTTGTTTATGCATAAAACCACTCTAGGTGTATGACTAAGTGATACTCTTTTCTATCTTCCCAAAAATGTGGGTTTCTCCCTTGCCTAGGGATATCTTATTACATAGGTATCCCCAACCTTCCCACTCCCTACGGTGGGGGTATTTCTCCTTGACATACATATAGTCAGACTGTTTTCTTTCTCAAACGTATTTCAGTTCACTACACTTTTCCACTTATTCTCTTATTGCCCCGTAGGCGCACATTTAACATGTTTATTACACATCCCTTTTATTTAAGACAACTCTGAAATCACACTAACCAAGGTGCCCATACACCCTATATCCCGTGCTTAACCGCACAAAATTCACCTTAATTAACTAGGGTGCCCATACACCCTGTCCCCGTGCTCAACCGCACTAAAGTTATCCGACCATGCTAGCCGTAACCCATAGTATAACTTCCAAGCCGTAGCCATATCACATACATGAATAATAACCGGGGTACCCTACCTTTGTACTAATGACCAAACATCTGTCCACTTCCAACGTTGCATTAAGTTTCATGCATGGGACATCTCACAAAGCCAAATCCAAACAAGGACCCTCCCTCGATACACTACCACCTAACATTGTCGGTCGTTGAGATCTGTTAGACCCTCAGTCCATTGCATGTACCCCCAAATACTTTTCTCTTAACACAAAAGCATACACGCCTACTCTTATGCTATAAAAGATAACATAAGATACCGCGCGCTTACTATCACTAGTTCTTGGGAAAAATAAATTCCAAGCTATCTCTCCCCGCTCAAAAATAATTTTAAACTCCCTGAATCGCTTCAGTATACATCCCTTCTGACTGGGAAAATATAATAACACAAGATATTCTTATATGTCTATCGTACCACACAATACAAGATATATACACACATATATATAGGCTAGGCTCCATCTCAGGTGACACCTAGCAGAAGTCATTCATAACCTGGTGTCATGAACACCCAAAACTTACTATCGCTATCCATAATAGTTCACACCCATCGCTAACCAATCCACAACCCGAAAAGTTCATGATTTCATAACACTCCTCAAAATGAGTAAATCTCATAAAACTACCCTCTCAGTTTTCACACCTGCTCCCTTATAGATAATACAAAAGAGATCCCTATTACTCCTTGGTAACCATATACTTAATAGTAACACTACTATACGCCCACTAAACTCGTCCCCCATGGGAATATAGTGCTAATAAGAATACTGTGATCACTCGTGTCACAAAATTCACTCCATCTATCCGAGGATAAAATTCATACTTCCACTCGCCTATACACCGGCGGCCCAAACGGTTCCTGGACATAATATTCTCATCCGATCGAACCAAAGCTTCGCAATTATATTCCTTACTGGGAATCCCACTTCTATCCCCTGATTCACTATGAACATAATCAATTTTTATGGTTCCACTTTCCACACATAAGACACCTCTCTGTGTCAATCCCCTGCCTCTGGGTCAATGCCTATGTTGTTGTTGTCCTTCTCGCGTAGTTGGTAGTATTGACCCTAAGTCCTACCCCCAATGTCCCTTTGGCTTCCCTAGACCTATGGGACTCGTTATTGGCCTCAATGACCCGGATCAAATCCACCGTCAATAGGTAAAAATTTACTTAATTTAAAACATCACAATGGGTTCCTTACTAGGTATACCCTTTCATAGTGCTTCACTAGCACTATTAAGTTTCATTTAGTTCTTAGGTTAAACTCTCAAACCTTACTGGCTCATGCATCTTAGAAGCATGAATGTAACTTGGCAAACAAAAGATATTGACGACCTCAACACTAGTCATCCTAGTCGGATTTCCCATCCATTATTGTGTATTATCACATGGTTCATTATCCATTTGCGGGTTCCTTTATCGTTCTTCATATCCCATTCTTCGATTATGAAGTTTGCTTATACAATTTATCATCTCTCTCACGATCATTTACAATCTTACCCATTTCATAAACTATGAAATTTCACTTTCATCCCTATTTGAATAGCGGATGGACGATCTTATCGCCACACTTTACCCAAAATATCTCATTTGACGCCATACATTCTCCTTCATATATGGTGAGTGACTCTTAAAAATAATTCTCCCCGACTATCTCTCCTTGCCAACAATGCTGAGTGAGTCTAAAATTTTATAACCGTTCTCTATGATAGTGCTTGGGGAAATTTACTGCCCCCGAGTGATTATCCTATTCCATGATTATCCTATTCGAAATTGTTCTATGTACAATGCCCAATCGAACTCGTATATGAATCACATTAACTATACTTGATAGCAGTAGAATGTAAGTCGAATACGTAGAGGAATACAACAATCCTATCATAAGGTTCTACATCGAAGAATGCTAAGCTGAAGCGTGAAAAGACACACAGATCCTAAGGACACTAGAACCTGATGCTCTGATACCATCTGTGACACCTCACCTAATTAAACCCCGAGTGATCAATCATAAATTATATTAGAACGGGTTTCTCAGTTGGTTCATTCTTAGCATCACTGTTGAAACTTTTTCATTACTAACCACCTAAGTGAAATTAGACTAGTGCCAAGTTTAATCTTTCATTAATTCAATTAAATACTCATGCAAAAATAAATCATTAACAATCACAAGCTAACTGAATCCAACCATCACATAAAAATAAGAAACTAGACGAATAAACCATCGGCTAAAATCCAACACAAATGTAAATACAAATAATAATGGATCTTAAGTATCTGAAATAAATACTAAATAAAACCGTGAGCAACATGCTCGAATATCTGATCGAAAATCCCTACACTAGGAATAGAAGGAATAGAGGCGCCTATCCAAATTCTGTAACATCCACATATGCTGCAGCAGCGAATTCTTGGAATGAATCAAGCCTGGCGTCCCTATAGCTGGACACCTAAAAAGTTTTAAAAATATTTTATAGCAAGGGTTAGAACCCAAAACATTATGAAAATATGTAGCAAATGATTAACTTGCAGTAATAAAATATGCATGAATGCGCTTCATATTTTAGTTAGTGTCGCACTCCCTTGACGATAGACTCACCCCTCAACTAATGTGCACACCTAATGCCTTCTTTATATCCCACCTAGTCCTCTACCCCGAAACTAGATATTTTATATAACTCTTGTCAACCGCCCTACTCAATCCCGAGTATTTCTAATGTATGACTTATAAGCTATTTATCGCCTTATCTTAGTGAATCATGTTTCCTTAAAAGCCATATAACACTCACTAGTTACATAAATAATACACTTTTCTCCATATATTTAAACTTCCCATCTATAATTATTCACCCCAATATGTACGTACAGTTATCTTACAACAATCACACATGTTGAATGTGAATATAACCCATATATAATTAATACAATTCACTACATGTATTTAATGACCCGTATATAACTCTTTATCCCATTATATACGTAGGACCATATTACAACATTGACACATATGTTGAATATAAATATAACCCATATATAATTAATACAATTCACTACATGTATTTAATGACCCGTATATAACTATTTATCCCATTATATACGTAGTACCATATTACAACATTCACACATATGTTGAATATAAATATAACCCATCCTCCCGAGTAATAACTCATCGGATGTATTCTCTAAAGTGCTATCACACTATGTGTACTCCCATAAACTAGTTACCCCAAGTCAAAATCGCTCACTAACTTGGAAAAAAACATAAACATAATGGAGGCAGTCATATTCCTTCCTTGAAAGTGAGATAAGCCCCTCACTCATATAACGGACGCTATGACCTGGGGATATACTCACCCTACTCCTCAAACTAGGGAATTCACCCACATCGCGCAACCTCCTCCGATAGCACTAGAGTATATATATTAATAATATCTAATCACTGATATTTATATGCACACACCATATATATACTATCGCACACTGTATTTATATAAATATAAAATATCCCGAATTTACCGTGTACTGAGTCCGTAACACTAGCCTATACTTAGTATCTCAATTTTATGGTCCAACTCTGCTTATTAATTAATTTTCACATTAATTAATTAAATTATTATTGGTGTCACCCAACCAATATACTTGAGCTCGCTCTCGTGGCCCGAAATTAATATAACACCCGATTCTAATCCCCAAATCCAAATTAATTAGTTTTTCATCCATAATTAATTTAAGTGAGTAATGTCGCCCAACTACTATACCCGAACTTATTCACCCCGTTCGTTATTTTATTTCTCAGAATTTATTCTCAAAATTCATACGTGAGTGTTACACTTAATTACCCCACCACTCCCAATTATATGCCCCTATAATTATGAGGATTTTAACCTCCCTAATTAAATTTTCTTTCTTAATTAGACTTGGTGGTAATTAAACAAAAAGAAAATCCCACCTAACACGCCCAAGGCCAAACTGACAAAAATTCCCAGCTATCGATCGATTGATCGAACAGGTCCCCATCTTCTTCGACTTTCTGTTTCTGCCATTAACGAATTCCTCTAACCTCCAAACTCGTCTTTGGTTAATCTCAAGAACACACAACATTTTTATCATATGGGAACGTGATTAGGACCTCCCCTATAACCTTAAACACAAATTAAATTTCACAAATCTCTACTTTTCCGAATTTGGGGAATTTTTGGGTCTTTACTCGTTAAGTCCCAATTTCATCTGTTTATCCAAAATTCGTCCATAAATTTCTACTGGCTTTTCACATCTGAAAAAATTATCTCATAACTATGTAACATAATGAATTCCCACATTAATTTTCCATTAATTTCATTCTAGTGTTCTATATGCAAAAAAAACTTTTTTGTACCCTTTTACACCCAAAACGAATTTTGATTTACACATCACAAAAATATGAATTAGATATCATAAATAAAGATCACGGCAAGTTAACCACTTGCGTTTTGGGTTCGTAGAGTCTGATCCGATTTGAAATTTGCAAGGTTGACGATGAACTTTCAATAGGTTCCTTGCCTTGTCTCCAAAAGACTCCAATTTTGCAGCGAAATCACTCCCTATGGCTTCTTCTCCAAAGCATAGGTTCTCCCTTGTGTTTTCTTCCGTTTCCCTTTTCTCCCAATTTGGTCTTAAAATACTAATCCCATTTTTAGCCTAATGGGCCAAGCCCAAGTGACCCGAATAGCCCCGTGTGGGCCCGATTATGCCTAAAAACGCCCACGTTTACTACCCTTGGGTACACTTTTCTGTATATCTCGACCCATCCGGACTCAACCGCGCATTCAAAATCGACATCCAAATTAATTTATAAAAATCCTTATCTCACACCCAAATTAGTCTATACCAACTCCCGAATGAGATAAATAAATGCTAAATCACTAATACACGTTATGACGTAAATAAACTATTACTATTCACTTAGTAATTAAATTTCCCTAAATATTAACCATTCACTCTTCGATTAATATTTAAATAAATATTACTATAATTAATTCAACTAAATTACGACACACAAGTAATTTAAAATTTCTCGAATTAATTAAATATTACATGCACACAAATACGGGGTGTTACATGTACCTAGAGAGATTTCTTCTTTTGTTGGTAACCTAGGTACCATTCTTGGGTAGGGATCTAACGTTTAAGCTCTCAATGCTCTTATTTCTTCTCAAAGAGATCTTCAAAAAATGAACAAAGCTTACAAAGAATAAAATATGTCTTGATCGCCAAGTTGAAAGATGATATCAAGGACCTCGATGATGTCAGTGCAGCTATGCAAGATGAGATCAACTTTTTAAGAAGATAGCTTGCCAAATCTAAGCACGTGGTGATGTTGGTGAACTCTTACAAGATGAGAAGAATTCTTTGAGAAAATAGCACACCAATGCCAAAAAAGGCTTGTATAGAGATGAAATAATCAAGATGGGGTTGCGTCGCCACATACTTAAGCTCTGATATATCTCTATGAAAGGTCCTTGCATGATATGGGCCTTTGGTTATAAGAAAGGGTTGACGAACTCCCCTTACAGGATGGATAAAGCCAAACAGTTGGTGTACATGCATGGTTATTTGAATGCTTTAGGAGTCATGAAGGTCCCAAAGGATTTTTAAGTCTGGTATTGGTACCAAGTTGACGGTCCAACCACCGATATCCCTCATTTATGAGTGTAGAGAGTTGGGTTCCTCTTGATGCCATCCCTCTGTAATTGGATAAACATTATTTGACTTCTCATGAGAGTGATGATGAGTTTAAGACAAACCTTGATGATGGACAAAGAGACATTGTGGCATAGGTGATTACTCGTCAGGGATAATATTTATACAAGTTATTTTTTTCTTGCACTGATTTAATATTGATTTTTTACAGATGTACACTTTTCTTGGTACAATTTTATATTATGATGTTTATGTTGTTCCACATTATGCATTTTCCATTTATGTATGACGAGTTTGTTTATATTGTTTGTCTTACCTTTTAGGCCGTGTCGTCACACTACCTTAGTCCTATGGAACAGTTTGAAAAAATATACATGGTCTTAGGGCTATCCACCCATTTAGGATTTTTAGCCAATCGAAGTCGGGTTCATTTAGTGCCTAGGTATCCCCGTATGTATTTTTCTTGTATGGAAAATTCTTTAGTTTTTCATGTTTTGAGTGACCAAACCGTTAATCCTTGGCATTTAAATTAATTACAATCAAACTAAAGTGATAATGGTCGATGTCCAATGAAAACATGAAAGTGTAATCCTGCCATTTGGAACATTGTTGAATGACTAAATGCAGCACTTTGACCACTTGGACCTGTACTTTATTAAATTCAAATCTTAAAATTTTTCGAGCAACATAAGTTGGGAACTAACAAATATAATAAATAAATAAACTAGAAATAAACTTTTTTAAGTTGGCTTCATTCCACGCCCTTGGTATCTCTCTGCCCTCCATTGTTTCCAAGTGGTAGGCACCTTACAAATCATCCTGGATAACCTTGAACAGTCCTTTCCAGTTTGGCCCTAACTTGTCGTCTTAAGATTTTTTCATATTCTCAGCCACCTTCTTGAGGACATAGTTACCGACCTAGAATTTTCTTGGGTTTATGACCTTGTTATACTACCTAGCCAACTACTGTTGGTAGGAGTATAATTTTACGAGGGGCTGCTCCTTTTGTTCATCGTCTAGATCAGCTCAGTCCTGATAATTTCTTTGTTCAAACCCTATTCAAGAATGATGGCATTCATAGTCAGCAAGCCAACTTCCAAATGGGTTATAACTGTCATCTGATAAGCTAAAGTGAAGAGAATTATCCTAGTTTATCTTCTGACCACGGTCCAATACGACCATAGAATGTGGGGAAGCTCATCCACCCAATCTCCGTTTGAATTCTATAATCTCTTATTTATGTTGTTGAGCATTATTTTTTTAGAGGCATCAGCTTTCCTATTTCTCTGAGGATAGTCCAAAAAGTTAAAGTAATGCTTGATGCTCTGGATATCACAAAAGCTTTTGAATGGCCCACTTTTAAATTGCGAGCCATTATTCGTGATGATTGCCCTAGGTACACCAAAGTATGCCATGATGTTCCTGTAGATGAACCTGATCATGTCAGTATTCAAAATGGTTTTTAATGATTCTTCTATAATCCACTACGTGAAGTAGTATAGTCCAACCAAGAGGTATTTTTAATTCATTGGTGTTGTTGGAAGTGGACTTATAATATCCAAATCACATTGGGTGATCGGACTAGCCAGTGGATTTAATTCGTTGGCCAGCTGATGGATCATGGGAGAGAGCTTTTGGCATTTTCCATACTTTTTGACATAGGATGTCATATATTTTTGCATATACGGCTACCAATATCCTCTTTGATTGCTTAGAAAGACAGAGAACTACCTCCAGTGCAGCTCTCATAAACTTTATCGTGAAGCTCATATGAAACATAGTTGATATCGCTTGGATGCATGCATTGAAGGTAGGGACCAGTGAGATAAATTCTATAGCGTTTTCCTCCAGGCGCTAGATAAACCGTACATCTTTAACCCTTACTTGGTGGGATTACTTCTTATTAGACGACTGGGTTTCATGTTGTATATAAGTGATTGTTGATTGCATCCATCTGGGACTTCTTTGCATGGTAAGAACCTTCTTCGCGACAATGTCTTTGTGATACTAGGTTTGGCAAAGAATTAAACTTTAATGGTTCTTCTCAAATCGGAGTCCATTGCTAAACCTAAGGTTGCTAAGGTATTAACATGCCTATTATGCCCCCAGGGGACTTGTTAAATATGGACTTTTTCAAAATTTTCCATTAATAATTGGGCGACCTGTATGTATGCCTCCATTCATTCATCCATGGAATTGAAATCTACCGTCACTTGATTGGATATTATCTTTGAATCGGAACATAATCAAGAAAATTTTCTCCCACTGAGTATGCTTTGCATAATTCGATGATAAGGACTTCACACTCAACCTCATTATTGGAAGGTTCAAAGCCAGGTCTAATCCCTTGATTAATCATGGAATTATCTAAGGAAATAAGCACAATTCCTAGTCCTGTCGCTTTGGAGTTGGATGCGCTATTCACACAAAGGGTCCATTTTATAAATTGGTTGATCCTCAGGATTTTTAACTGATTGGCTATATCTTGGTCACTGGGATACTCTTCTTCTGAAAATTTCACAATAAAGTCTTTGAATACCTGATCCGTAATCACCGTTCTTTGTTGATAGTGTATATAAATTCTTCCAAGTTCAATTGACCATTTAGACATCCATCCAGATAGGTGATCTTTGAGGTAAATGGAAGGGATGACTATGATTGAGTGAGCTTTAAAATAATGCTTCAACTTGCGCGATGCGATGACTAAAAATTAGCTAAAATTTTCAAGTGGGAGGTAGCATTGAGTCCAGGAGCATTTTATTGACGTAGTAAATGGGGGCTTAATGTCCCTCCTTCTTACACATTAAGGCTGACATGACTGCATGATTAGAAACCACCAGGTAGATATAAATAGAGTCTTTTGGATATAGAATAAATAGTAATGGGTTTCCTCATATAGAATTTGATTTCTTCAAGGAAATTTGAGGATTTGTCGGTCCAGGTGAGGCCTTTTTCCTTCTTTAATAGCTAAAAAAGGTCGGTGTCGTTCAGAACACTTTAAGATGAAACGGTTGAGGGTTGCCGACATTCTTGTTAACTTTTGGATCTTGTGAAACATCTTTGGAGTATGAATGTTACTTATCTCCACTATCTGGCCGGGGTTGTCCTCAACACACCTATTACTGACTAAGTATCTCATTAATTTTTTGGACTAAACCCTAAAGGAGAACTTGGCTGCGTTGAGATTCATTCGTCATGACTGAGGATCAAAAAGGTTTCCGCTAATTCTTTTATATGAACGATTTTGATCTTTATCTTGAAGATCATGCCATTAATGTACACCTCCATTTTATCTCCTAGTTATTTCTTGAACATCCTCATGATCAGTGTTTCGTACGTGGCTCCTGTATTTTTAAGGCCAAAAGGTATAATTTTAAAACAATACCAGCACATAGTGGTTATGAATGACATTTTATCTTGGTTAGGAACAAACAAAGGTATCTTAAAATAACATAAGTATGCGTCCCAAAAACTCATCCGTTCATGACTAGCTGTGGCATCGACTAGGTAATTAATCTTGGGCATAGGAAATTTGTCTTTAGGACAAAATTTATTGAGTTCGGTGAAGTCCATGCTCACTCTTCAGTTCCCTTTACTATTTTTTTCCACCACTGAGTTTGAGAAGAATTTTGTTAATTGAAAGTCTCTGATGGACCCTGACTCCGTAAGTTTTCCTACCTCTATTTCCACAGTCTTTTCTTTCTTCGGGGCAGTTCAAAGAGCCTTTTGTTTGATTGGCGGATAAATGGAATCAACGTGATGTCCGTGGCATGCAACTTTAGGGCATATCATACATATTCCATGAGATTACATCTTGATTCTTCCTTAGTAAAAAAATAAACCCACCCCTCTCATTTTCGAATAATGTGGTTCCGGTGAGGAATTTCCTTCCCAGATAAGCGTCATCAAAGGATACTTTTTCTAATGTTTTCATGATCCTATCCGGTGGGTCAACCTTGTTTCTTCCATCCCTGGTCTTCCATGCTTTATTTTTTATTTAGATGGCGTGGAAACATCTTTAGACACTTTAGGAATAATCTCATTCTCTTTATTTTTCTCTTATTTAGGTCTCATGTCAGTGATGAAGTACTTTTGAGCAACAACCTAGTTTCCTATGATATGCATTATTTTATGAACCGTTATGTACTTGAGTTTTTGGTGGTAATGAAGGGAACAACCAGCATTGCATGCAACCATCCTCTCATAAGGATGGCGTGGTAGGGAGAGTTAATATCAACTTCCAAGAACACGATAATCTTTGAGATGTTTCCATCCCTAACTGGTAGGACCACCTTTCCTAATGGCATATCATATTTTCGGTGAAGCTGACTAGAGAGATGGTCACCTCCTTTGAATATTTCATCTTTTAGATTGAGCTTGTCAAATAGTTCCAAGTACAAAACTTCAGAGGAGCTCCCTTGATCGACTAGTAGCTTATCCACATCCCAGTTTGCAATCTTGAGGGAAATTAATAGTGCATCCGGGTATGGGGTCTTTACCCCGATCAAATAGTCCTCCTTGAATATTATATGCTTGTTGTAGTCTATATCTTTTGGTCACCTGCACTTTCTAATCGATCTTTTTGCAAGGTTAATCTGGAAGGCCTCCATAACTATAGTGGCCTTTTTGAGTTCCATACGAACTATGTTGCCTTGGATATGCTTGGAACTTGAGGCTCTGGGGATACTAGCAAACTAATGTACCAACTTTTTTTTCAAAACATTATGTGGTTTTTGGTCAGAACGGGGACGACGTTATCACCTTTCTTTTCTACGTACTCATTCAAATGCCCCGTCTGGGCTAACTCCTCTAAATGGGATTTGAGGGCCTTATAGTTCTATATTTTGTACCTATTATCTTTATGATAGGTACATCCAAGGGTGTTATTCCTCTTGCTTGGATTGTCATCCATATTCTTCATCCACTTGAGGAACTACTGGTCTTTCATCTTACCCAAGATCTTGTAGATTGGTTCCTTAAAAACAATGTTGATTATTTCAAAGGATTTGGACATATCTGCCTTGTATCCATTTTTAAAATCTATGTTCTATTTATTGGCCACCTTCTAAGGGGATTTCTTCGTCATTCCCCTTAGTCTCCTTCGTGCGACCATTATCACCATGGTTGAGGGAGACCATATCTTCCACTTTGGCGTACTTCTATATGCGAGACATAATTCTAATGCCTCATTATTTTTATAAAAGTAAACTGGGAGGTTTGTACGAAATTGACGATGTTAGGCCGCCAAATGTGAAAATTTTGAGATTTTTGATAAATTCCTACTCTTCTGTTCGAGCCTAAATTAGGCATACTAGTGTTATGATTTGGGGAAAACACAAAATATTAAAGTTTTAGATATATGAGTTAATTTTATCACACAACAAACGGTGAATCAAATAGACATTCGAGTGAGAAGATATTATCTTTTTACGAACAGGAAGTAAAGTGTTCATTAAGCTTTAAATGATATTTTGTCTTATATGGTGCGACATGTCATATTTTGATTGGATCAATATGAGGTGAACTTATGAGACTTTAAACCTTTAATATGACCTCTTCCTTCAACCAAAATCATCCATGAAAAGTTTGGCTTGAGGAGAGAGAACCGGGGAGGTTAGGATGGTAATTCTATCGCTAAATCTTGTTATATTTTTTGTTATTACTAATTGAAATGGTTTAAATTATCAACTGGTTGTTGAACTTGCAAGCCTTGGTGGTTATGGATGGATAGATGCAAGTTCAAGCAAAGTTAAACGTGTAAACCCTCAAAATCTCTTTGTTTAGAAACCTTATGTATTCAAACTTTTGTATTTGTTTGTGTACTTACTAGAATTAAGAAATTCCAATGGAAGATTAAAATAGAATTTTATGTGTCTATAATATCCAAAAATTATGTTAAAATACCAAGAAATCAATCGTGGGTGATAGTTTTGAGTTCATGTATAAAATTTTCCCCAAAAGTGTAAGTGCGCACACCATGTGTTCGATGTTTTGCTTGACTTAGTAAATGAACTCTAAAAATTATGAAACTTAAATTTTATGTTATTCAATATGTTTAATATATGTTTCCATGATTTATAATGGTGGGGGGTGTTATATATGCTTGAAAAATATAAAGTTATGCTTTGATGGTGTACTCAGACTTAGATGTGTTAAAAGTGGCATAAATCATTGAATACTTGTCAAAATCAAGAAATTCAATTTGGAAACATTAGAGAACATATATGAGTATGATATACTTGAAGAGAAGAATAAAATACCTTCTCGTTTGGCTTTGGTGTTGTGTTGAAGTTGAAGTTTTGTTGTTATTTTTCTGCAGAAATGATTTGGAAAAAATTATAATAAAATGGGCATAACTTTTTCTGGAGAATTCGTAATTTAATTCCATAAATTGTGTCATAACCCTAATGAATAAGGTGTTATAGAAATGTGAAGTATCATATTTCATGACTTTTCAGTTATGTCAGAATGACCAACTGATGTGTTGTGTTACTGCGTTTAATGTGATTTGGTGTATTCAAATACTAATGATGTTGAATTGTTAGGTGGGGAAGCGGTTAACACTACCATACCAAGGAAATAGTTTTGGTATTAATCTTAGTACCAAATTCAATGTGAGTGACCTGTCCTATGAAATATAGATGCTTATATTTTCATATGGAATTGTGTAGTCAAATACATGTGTGGTGATGCTTATGGAGTGATGTGGTGTTAGGAAACATATGCGTATGATTAAAAATATTAAATGATGTTATTTAATGTTATGGACTGAGGTGGAACATCTATCTAATGTTAAGAACTTTGTATTAAAATGTTAAATGATGTTATCTAATGTTATGGACTGAGGTGGGACCTGTATATAATGTTAAGGATTGTGGTGGGTCCTACGGGATGTGGCGTCCCCATTGATCCAACTTAAAGGTTTGTTGTACTCGGGCCTAATTATGGGATGTGGTATCCCCATTAACAGGGTGTTAATTGGACTGGTGGGTCCAGGCTTTTGAGAGTTACACAATTCCCATTGGGTCATAACATTAGAAAATAAAAATGATTATACAAATTGGTTATATGTGTGGTATATGGTCATTCACTAATCTTGTATTGCTTACACTCCTATAATGTTATGTTTCAGGTATGCCTATCGTTTGGAGTTCACTGCCAAGTTAGGACCATAAAACGAGGGAGTGACAGATATCTAATATGGGTTGAATATCATCAAGATTTTTTGGGTAAATGTTAAAATAAAGAACTTTTGTATGTAAAGTTGTTTAGTACTTGTAAATTACATGTTAAGGTAGTTATGTTTTCATCCAAACATGATTTTGAAAAAAAAATATGGTGATATTTTGGGATATAATTAAAGTAAAGTATCCATTACGGGAATTATCTCTAAATTTAAGGACTATTTGAAGTTAATTAAGTCGGGGACTGACAACTTGGTATCAAAGCATGGTTATTAGGTTCTGGACAGTGTGTGAGGGTCTAAAATTGCAGTGGACGTAGAAACTTTTTTGAGTCTTACGTATTCAGTTTCAAGGGATACATTTAAGTATGTTAACTTATTGAGGCGTGGACATGAAGGATTTGTTATTATGTTTTAAATTGGCCTTCTTGACTAACATCTGTCGGTTATACACATATATATTGTTGTACGTAATATGAAATGCAAGGATCTTGCAGGAAAGGAAATAAGATGTTATGATTTATTCGAGGATGACAGTGAATACAAGTATTTTAATATAAAGCATTGCATTGTTTTATATGTTGTATGAACAAATGTGTCATTGGAAAAAAAATTTAAGAACACAATATGGTATACAAATTATGAAGTGTCGGAGATCATCACTTCCTATGGTGTTACGTATATCATTATGAATGAGTGCACTCCACATCTATATGGGAGAGTGATGTACGGGAACACACTCCATTAAAGGATGAGAAGTGAGAATAATTATTGTTACATGATTATAATGTGACTTAAATTATTAAAGTGTGAAAAAAATGAAGATTCACATAGTAAAGGTTAAATGAGAAGGTGTGACACCCCAACTAATTAAAAACCGGGTAGCTACTCCTTTATTAAATTAATACAAAATGTCAAGTTGGTCCAGTTAACAGCATCACTGTCGAAAACATTTTAATCATTACTAACCACCTAGTATTTAAAAAGTAAGATGTCAAATTTTAAATTAAGTCTGATTAACATACAATAAAAGAATTATGAAAGAATATCATAACCATACACCATAAAGTCTCAATAAAGTAACCAACAATTAATAATAAGTCCGGAGGAAAACCCCTCACAACAATCCCACCACTGAAATAAATAAAACAGTATCCTGAATTAATTACATGCCAGCAATCTGAATAATTGAAATATGAAATGTCTATAATAGAAATGGGCGACATGCCCTACAAATGATGAAAACTGGATAGAGTCAAGACAAAAGAAGCGTCTACTAGCAAGGCCCTGTAACTTCCACAAACATCTACAGCTCGTCACCTGAATGGAAATCCTATGCATGGTGTCCTTGTGGCTGGGCACCTAAAAGATTTTTACAAAAATAGATTTGAAAGCAAACGGGTCAGAGCCCGAAAGTGGAGAGTATTTTAAAAACGACAAGTGCTTTAATAACATTAAAACAAAGAATGAAAAATACATGTTAGGACGTGCTCTCACATGAAATACTCACCTCTCGTCTAATCGTGCACTCCTAACGTACAATACCCATCTAAGTGGTATTTATATCTAACTAAACCGACATAAGTTCTAACCCATCTACTCGATTCACAATATGAATTCCCAATGTTATCACTTGAATAGATAGCTTTGCTTAAACTCGGATTCTCAATTATTAGCATTACCATTTACTGGAGGTTATCCCCTTATTTATCTTCTCAAGGAGTTACTATAAATTATTCTCATAATTAAACATGACAAGTCTGTTCATTTAACCGTATATCATTCAAATCATAAATATACAATACAAGCATCCCGAGACTAAGCTGCGGTGCACACATACTCTGCTATCCATCCCGTTACATCACGTACATAAGGATCATGCATTCCGAATCTCTCAGGAATCGTTCTCAGATAACAACAATCACAAACAATGGAGGCGAACACAGTCACATCACATGGGTCACGCACATACCTACGCTCCCATGATCAGCATACTTATTAACTTCCCAATAAGTCCTTCTTTTACCTATGTCCTCGAGGTACCCATCTATATCCCCCCGTAGGCACACAAAGAATAGATGGCCCTAATCGAACGCAAACCTCCCGTGATAGCAAGTATGGTAGGTATGTCATACACATAAAATCATATACATATACTAAGCATACACACGTCTTAGTAATTACCATAATTTTATTAGTGGTATACTTTTCATTCTCATACCAACTTATAATGTTACACAATTCACATGTCCCCGGTTAATACAAATATTTAAGCCGTCACTTGTTCTCACATCGTAATAGTCTCTCACGTCCTAATCCACAATTTTCATTTGGTTCAAATCACACTTCTATGTTTTACTCCTCAATATATCCCAAATATTCCAACTATATCAATTAGTCATCAAGGGAATGTTATCTCTACAATTAAACCAGGTTACGGGACATTAGAAATCAAATCAGGCCAAAAAGGCCAATCTGTTAACTCGTTAGAAGTCTCGTTCGAACGAGGTCGTTCGAACGAGAGTTCGTTCGAACGAAGTGGGCATCTAATAAGATCTCGTTCGAATGAAAGGCATCGAACGAACATCCCACTCGTTATAAGTCAAACTGTCAACTCGTTAGAAGCTCGTTCGAACGACCTGGGCAGGCCTTCTAACGAGGTGACAGTTTCGAGCCCAGAATTCTCCTATTTTGCTTTTCCCAATTTTCTTCACCTCTAATCTCATCTAAACATCATTCCAACAGTAGTTCAAGGTTTCTAATCATTCCTAAACATACTTAAGTCGTATAATAACATTTATATGGGGTCAAATCATTCTAAACCACATCTAATCATCAAATCTCGCTAATTTTTCCCAAATTCATGAACATGAACCCTAGAAATTTAAAGTCATCAATAGACATAATTAAATCCGTTTTTGTGATATAAAAGATGTATTTCTATCAGAATAATCACCCAAACATCATTCTACATGCAATTTCCTTATCAAAATGTGAATTTCTAATTCCAATTCAATGGGTTTTTGTCAATCTCCCAAAACAATGCAAATTTTTATAAATTTCTAAGCATGGAAGAAACATTCGTTGTAAATAACGTAATTAAACCACTTGCCTTGGATTTTTCTCTGAATTTGGTGTCGAATTGATGAAGGTTGTTCTCTCCTTTTTCTCCCAAGGTTGAAGGTTGAAGATGGAGGTTGTGTTTCTCTTTTTGGGAACTTCTCCTAACCTCTCCTAAAACTCCCGTTGCCCTCAACTCAGTTAATTGATGGTAATGGGTTAGTGGGTTCTGAAATTCCCTATTTTAAACTCCCAAAATTCGTTGGTCATAAATCCCCAAATTCCAAAATTACCAAACTACCCTTTTAAGTTACCGGTATGGCCTAAAAATGCCCTGGGACCCAAACTAAACCCCCGGATAGTGTTTTCTGACTATTTCAACCCTTCCGGACACGTTGGCGCACTCAAAATGACCATAAGGTTGATAAAAATAAAATTAACTTTTTAATTAAATAATGTTCCTGGCGCGACTATCACACGCGTCCCAACAAAATTTCCAAATTGTCGTATTTCTATCTCGCGACAATTTTAATATTCTCAATATTCATATATTGCCATATATACGCATTATAATCAATTACCAACTCACATATCGTTAGTATTTTATCCGGATTAATTTAATCCCATAAATAAATATAAAAAAAATACGGGGTATTACATACTTCCCCCCTAATAACAGAATTTCGTCCTGAAATTCAGAACTAGAAAGTACCTGGTACAAATAACTCTGGATAACGTTCGCGCATCTCATCCTCGCGCTCCCATGTGGACTCCTCGGCATTATGATGCCGCCACTGAACACGTACTAACGGGACTATCTTTGACCGCAGTTTTCGCTCACTTCGGTCCAAAATAGCAATCGGCCCTTCCTCGTAGGAGCTATCAGGCTGGAGATCGATGTCCTCCAAAGCAATGTGAGAATGATCCAAATCGTACCTAATATATTTCCTTAGCGAGGAAATATGAAACACATCATGAATCCTGTGCAAATGCTCCGGTAACCCAAGTTTATATGCAACAGACCCAACCCGCTCGATGATAGGAAATGGCCCCACATATCTCGGTGCCAACTTCCCCTTCTTCCCAAATCGCATAATTCCCTTCATAGGAGATACTCTGAGTAAAAATTAGTCCCCCACTTGGAACTCCCTGAATAACCTCTTCACATCAGCATAGCTCTTCTGCCGATCCAGAGCTACCCGAATGCGACTCCATATCAATTCTATCATCGCCGAAGTATCCTGAATTACTTCCGGCCCAAGTAGTTTGTTGTCCCCCACCTCCAACCAACATACTGGGGAACGACAAGGTCTACCGTACAATGCCTCAAATGGAGCCATGCCAATGGTGAACTGGTATGAGTTGTTGTAAGAAAAATCCACCAGTGGAAGATACTGCTCCCATCCACCCCCAAAATCAATGATGCACATACGCAACATGTCCTCTAACATCTGGTTTGTACGCTCGGTTTGCCCATCGGTCTGCGGGTGATACGCCGTACTCAATCGCAATTTCGTGCCCATGGCCTCCTGAAAACTCTCCCAAAACCGTGAAAAAAATATCTTGTCTCTGTCAGACACGATATTTAGGGTCACACCTTGAAGTCTCACTATTTCTGCAATAAAAAGCTGGGGTTACTGTCCCGTAGTGTAGTCTGTCCTTACAGAT
This sequence comes from Sambucus nigra, assembly GCA_949130495.1. Lineage (NCBI taxonomy): Eukaryota > Viridiplantae > Streptophyta > Magnoliopsida > Dipsacales > Adoxaceae > Sambucus > Sambucus nigra. Next base: position 297,188,312 of record OX422207.1, on the reverse strand, counting down.
AGAAAATGAGCGACTTTGGTCAACCTGTCCACAATTACCCAAATGGAGTCGTGACCCCTCTGTGACGTAGGTAACCCCGTGATAAATTCCATGTATATGCTCTCTCACATCCACATCGGGACCTCTAACGGTTGTAGAAGTCCTGCCGGTCTCTGATGATCCACTTTTACCAGCTGACAAGTGGCGCATTTAGAAACAAACACGGCGATATCTTTCTTCATCCCGCTCCACCAATACTGTCGTCTCATGTCTTGGTACATTTTGTCCCCACCGGGATGTACCACGAACCGTGAGCCGTGCGACTCTGCCATCACCTCGTGTTGTAATTCCCCCCCTTTCGGAACTACCAGTCTCCCATTGAAGCGTAATCCCCCGTCTGAGCTAACGGTATAGGATTCGGCTCCCTCTGCTAGTAACCGAACTATCTGCTCCTGACAGAACGAGTCATTTACCTGTGCCTTTACCACCTTCGTGACAATCTGCGGTGTAACAGTCATCACAGACATGAACGATCTGGCCACTGCATCCTGGTGTCCCAACTCTTTCCACTTTGCCTTCCACACCCCTGCCACCTCATCTACTGGCCTACGGCTCAACGCGTCCGCTACTACGTTAGCCTTCCCCGGGTGATATTGGATATCAAACTGATAATCCTTCACAAACTCAAGCCACCTTCGCTGCCGCATATTCAACTCCTTCTGCGTGAATAGGTACTGTAGGGACTTGTGGTCCATGAACAATCGAAACTTCTCCCCGAAGAGATAATGTCTCCAAATCCGAAGGGCAAACACCACTGCCGCTAACTCCAAGTCGTGGGTGGGGTAATTCTTCTCGTGAGGCTTAAGCTTACGGGAAGCATAAGCTATGGCCTGACTCTCCTACTGTAATACACCTCCAAGTCCTTGCAAGGATGCATCGGTGTAAGCTAGATACTCAACTCCCGGTCTCGGCAGTGCTAACACAGGTGCTGAGGTCAACTTATCCTTCAACTCATCGAATGCCAACTGAAAGGCATCACTCCAGATTAATGGCACACCCTTACGAGTCGGATGTGTCAAAGGACCCGCTATCTTGGAGAAACACCGAATGAACCTCATGTAGTATCCTGCTAGGCCCAAGAAACTACGGATCTCAGTCGGTGTCGTGGGCTGTCCCCACTCCCTTACCACGGATACCTTCCCCGGATCAACAGATATCCCCCGGTCGAAAATAATATGCCCCAAAAACTGAACCTCCTTCAGCCAGAATCCGCACTTCTCATATTTTGCATACAGCTCGTTTTGACGTATCATCTGCAAAACCTGCCTCAAATGCTGGGTGTGCTCCTCCTCTGTCTGGGAGTAAACCAGAATATCATCAATGAAGACAATGACGAACTGATCTAGGAACTCTCTGAACACCCTATTCATCAAGTCCATAAACACGGCTGGAGCATTGGTCAAACCAAAAGACCTAACCCGAAACTCGTAGGAACCATATCTCGTTAAGAAAGCAGTCTTCTAGATGTCCTCCTCCCTGATACGCAACTGATGGTATCCCGATCGCAAATCAATCTTTGAGAAGAAAGAAGCTCCTCTCAGCTGGTCGAATAAGTCATCGATTCGGGTAAACGGATACTTATTTCGCATCGTGACCTTATTCAACTCCCGGTAATCTACACACAACCTCAACAATCCATCCCTCTTATTTACGAACAACACAGGGGCACCCCACGACGAAGTACTCCTCCGAATAAACCCCTGACCCAACAACTGCTCAATCTGATCTCGTAACTCTCTCATTTCAGCTGGAGCCATACGATAAGGTGCGCGGGCAATAGGCCCAGTGCCCGGCGTCAAATCGATCATAAACTATATCTCCCTACTCAGAGGTAATCGAGGTATATCCTGGAATACATCGGCAAACTCTCGAACAACCGGAATCGAATCAAGCGGTATCACCACTTCCTTAGAGGTCTCCTCCTCTATATACTACAAATGAGTGGACGATCCTCCCTCGGGACGAGGCATCGCCACTAAAAGCATCTCCTTCCCGGGAATGGCAAAGATAATACTCCTACTAAAACAGTCAATCATGGCTCGGTACACAACTAGCCAATCCATACCAATAATGGCATCATACTCGGTCATCTCTAACACTAACATATCCTCGGGTAAAGTAAACCTCCCAATCTCTATACCCACGCCTCTACATACAAGGGAAATCACGGAACCCCTACTCAACGGCGAATCTACACAAGTAACCGTACTCTCGGCGGTGTCTAACAACCTAATGGTGCGTGCAAATCTCATAGCAATGAAACAATGTGTAGCCCCCATGTTAAATAAAATACGCCCCAGAGTCCCCTGAAAAGAGAACATACCCTCAATGGCTGGTGAATCTTATGGGGTTGCGACCTGCTGGAGCTGATACACTCTCACATACTGAAGCTGTCCCTGCTGAACTGGGACTGCTAGAATGGGTGGTAATGCTGCCATCTGTGGTGGTGCCGGGAGGGCCGCGGGAAACATAGGCCTCTGTGGCTCCTGTCGAGAACCCTGCTGCTGCTGCTGCGGGGCCCTACCCCTATCCGGACAATCCTGGCGTTTATGGCCAGTCTTGCCACAAACGTAATACTTCCCCGGGAAGTTTCCCCCTCTCTGTCCCTACTGCCCTCGGCCCTGGTGGCCGTTTCCATTCTTCCCCTGGCCATGCTGGCCCTGCTAAAACTGGTGTTGACCATTCTGCCCCTGCTGGCCCTGATGGACGTTCGGACCCTGATGGCCCTGCCTAAAACCTCCCTGTCCGTGCCTGAAATTCCCCGATCTGAACCTCTTATGACCCCCTACTGGGAACCCTGGTCACCCTGCCTCTGCCCTTGAGTAGATTGTGCCCCACTGGCACCATTTCCTCCAGTCCTGCCCTGATGGCTGGACTCTCCTGATCTCTTGCTCTCAGCCATGTGAAAGAAGTGATCCTGGCAGTGTAACAGTGCATCATTAACCACGTCAGAATAAGTGGCCAACGAGAGGTTCCCCAATAAATGTTGACGGATCCTCCATGTCAATAATCTTCTTCTCCTCTGTCGGTATTTCATCCAGAACAATATTCAGTAGATTAGTGAATTCGGCCTCATACTCGGCCACAGTCCTTTCCTCCTGTCTTAGATTCATTAACTTCCTCCTCATTTCCGTGTGAACGACTGACGAAAAATACTTGCGGTCAAACCTCACCCAAAATTCCTGTATTGTGAGAGTATCTCTCTCCTCCCCGTGGTAATAGACTCCCACCACTGCAATGAAGATCCCACTATCTTGAAAGTAGCTAGTACCTACTTCTAAACATCGGTGCACTCATACATCCTCAAGTGCCTCTGAATGTCTTTCCTCCACTGACTTGAAACCACAACATCGGAGCTACCTGCGAACTCCGACGGGTGCGCTTTAGGAAAATCATCACGTACATGTTCCCAAGCAGACGGGAATAAATGTGCCTGAACTGGCGCGGCTACTGGCGCCTGGGGTAGTGCCTGCTGTACAACTGCTAGAGCGACATTTACCGCTTGGGCTACAATGGCTGCAACCTCAGCGGCATCCATGGTGCCCTGTACTGGTGTTGGCTGGGGCTCTGGCTGTGCATCCCTAGGAACCCGTGGTGCACGTCGTGGAGGCATCTGGAATAAGAGTAAGGTCTTTAAGTTCGCAGTGATAAACCCAAAATAGCTGAAGAGCGAAGCATACATAAAAGAATACAACAGTCCTAAAATATAGGGCTCTACATCAAAGAAAGCTCAGCGGAAACATAATAAGCCGTACAGATCCTAAAGGACACTAGAACTTGATGCTCTGATACCACCTGTGACACCCCGACTAATTAAATACCGGGTAGCTACTCCTTTATTAAATTAATACAAAATGTCAAGTTGGTCCAGTTAACAGCATCACTGTCGAAATCATTTTAATCATTACTAACCACCTAGTATTTAAAAAGTAATATGTCAAATTTTAAATTAAGTCTGATTAACATACAATAAAAGAATTATGAAAGAATATCATAACCATACACCATAAAGTCTCAATAAAGTAACCAACAATTAATAATAAGTCCGGAGGGAAACCCCTCACAACAATCCCACCACTGAAATAAATAAAACAGTATCCTGAATTAATTACATGTCAACAATCTGAATAACTGAAATATGAAATGTCTCTAATAGAAATGGGCGACATGCCCTACAAATGATGAAAACTGGATAGAGTCAAGACAAAAGAATCGTCTACTAGCAAGGCCCTGTAACTTCCACAAATAGCTACAACTCGTCACCTGAATGGAAATCCTATGCATGGTGTCCTTATGGCTGGGCACCTAAAAGGTTTTTACAAAAATAGATTTGAAAGCAAACGGGTCAGAGCCCGAAAGTGGAGAGTATTTTAAAAACGACAAGTGCTTTAATAACATTAAAACAAAGAATGAAAAATACATGTTAGGACGTGCTCTCACATGAAATACTCACCTCTCGTCTAATCGTGCACTCCTAACGTACAGTACCCATCTAAATGGTATTTATATCTAACTAAACCGACATAAGTTCTAACCCATCTACTCGATTCACAATATGAATTCCCAATGTTATCACTTGAATAGATAGATTTACTTAAACTCGGATTCTCAATTATTATCATTACCATTTACTGGAGGTTATCCCCTTATTTATCTTCTCAAGGAGTTACTATAAATTATTCTCATAATTAAACATGACAAGTCTGTTCATTTAACCGTATATCATTCACATCATAAATTTACAATACAAGCACCCCGAGACTAAACTGTGGTGCACACATACTCTGCTATCCATCCCGGTACATCACGTACATAAGGATCACGCATTCCGAATCTCTCAGGAGTCGTTCTCAGATAACAACAATCACAAACAATGGAGCCGAACACAGTCACATCACATGCGTCATGCACATACCTACGCTCCCATGATCAGCATACTTATTAACTTCCTAATAAGTCCTTCTTTTACCTATGTCCTCGAGGTACCCATCTATATCCCCCCGTAGGCACACAAAGAATAGATGGCCCTAAGCGAACGCAAACCTCCCGTGATAGCAAGTATGGTAGGTATGTCATACACATAAAATCATATACATATACTAAGCATACACACATCTTAGTAATTACCATAATTTTATTAGTGGTATACTTTTCATTCTCATACCAACTTATAATGTTACACAATTCACATGTCCCCGGTTAATACAAATATTTAAGCCGTCACTTGTTCTCACATCGTAATAGTCTCTCATGTCCTAATCCACAATTTTCATTTGGTTCAAATCACACTTCTATGCTTTACTCCTCAATATATCCCAAATATTCCAACTATATCAATTAGTCATCAAGGGAATGTTATCTCTACAATTAAACCAGGTTACGGGACATTAGAAATCAAATCAGGCCAAAAAGGCCAATCTGTTAACTCGTTAGAAGTCTCGTTCGAACGAGGTCGTTCGAACGAGAGTTCGTTCGAACGAAGTGGGCATCTAATAAGATCTCGTTGGAATGAAAGGCATCGAACGAACATCCCACTCGTTATAAGTCAAACTGTCAACTCGTTAGAAGCTCGTTCGAACGACCTGGGCAGGCCTTCTAACGAGGTGACAGTTTCGAGCCCAGAATTCTCCTATTTTGCTTTTCCCAATTTTCTTCACCTCTAATCTCATCTAAACATCATTCCAACAGTAGTTCAAGGTTTCTAATCATTCCTAAACATACTTAAGTCGTATAATAACATTTATATGGGGTCAAATCATTCTAAACCACATCTAATCATCAAATCTCGCTAATTTTTCCCAAATTCATGAACATGAACCCTAGAAATTTAAAGTCATCAATAGACATAATTAAATCCGTTTTTGTGATATAAAAGATGTATTTCTATCAGAATAATCACCCAAACATCATTCTACATGCAATTTCCTTATCAAAATGTGAATTTCTAATTCCAATTCAATGGGTTTTTGTCAATCTCCCAAAACAATGCAAATTTTTATAAATTTCTAAGCATGGAAGAAATATTCGTTGTAAATAACGTAATTAAACCACTTGCCTTGGATTTTTCTCTGAATTTGGTGTCGAATTGATGAAGGTTGTTCTCTCCTTTTTCTCCCAAGGTTGAAGGTTGAAGATGGAGGTTGTGTTTCTCTTTTTGGGGACTTCTCCTAACCTCTCCTAAAACTCCCGTTGCTCTCAACTCAGTTAATTGATGGTAATGGGTTAGTGGGTTCTGAAATTCCCTATTTTAAACTCCCAAAATTCGTTGGTCATAAATCCCCAAATTCCAAAATTACCAAACTACCCTTTTAAGTTACCGGTATGGCCTGCCCCGGGACCCAAACTAAACCCCCGGATAGTGTTTTCTGACTATTTCAACCCTTCCGGACACGTTGGCGCACTCAAAATGACCATACGGTTGATAAAAATAAAATTAACTTTTTAATTAAATAATGTTCCTGGCGCGACTATCACACGCGTCCCAACAAAATTTCCAAATTGTCGTATTTCTATCTCGCGACAATTTTAATATTCTCAATATTCATATATTGCCATATATATGCATTATAATCAATTACCAATGGTGAACTGGTATGAGTTGTTGTAAGAAAAATCCACCAGTGGAAGATACTGCTCCCATCCACCCCCAAAATCAATGATGCACATACGCAACATGTCCTCTAACATCTGGTTTGTACGCTCGGTTTGCCCGTCGGTCTGCGGGTGATACGCCGTACTCAATCGCAATTTCGTGCCCATGGCCTCCTGAAAACTCTCCCAAAACCGTGAAAAAAATATCTTGTCTCTGTCAGACACGATATTTAGGGTCACACCTTGAAGTCTCACTATTTCTGCAATAAAAAGCTGGGGTTACTGTCCCGTAGTCTAGTCTGTCCTTACAGGTAGAAAATGAGCGACTTTGGTCAACCTGTCCACAATTACCCAAATGGAGTCGTGACCCCTCTGTGACGTAGGTAACCCCGTGATAAAGTCCATGGATATGCTCTCTCACATCCACATCGGGACCTCTAACGGTTGTAGAAGTCCTTCCGGTCTCTGATGATCCACTTTTACCAGCTGACAAGTGGCGCATTTAGAAACAAACACGGCGATATCTTTCTTCATCCCGCTCCACCAATACTGTCGTCTCATGTCTTGGTACATTTTGTCCCCACCGGTATGTACCACGAACATTGAGCCGTGGGACTCTGCCATCACCTCGTGTTGTAATTCCCCCCCTTTCGGAACTACCAGTCTCCCATTGAAGCGTAATCCCCCGTCTGAGCTAACGGTAATGGATTCGGCTCCCTCTGCTAGTAACCGAACTATCTGCTCCTGACAGAACGAGTCATTTACCTGTGCCTTTACCACCTTCGTGACAATCTGCGGTGTAACAGTCATCACAGACATGAACGATCTGGCCACTGCATCCTGGTGTCCCAACTCTTTCCACTTTGCCTTCCACACCCCTGCCACCTCATCTACTGGCCTACGGCTCAACGCGTCCGCTACTACGTTAGCCTTCCCCGGGTGATATTGGATATCAAACTGATAATCCTTCACAAACTCAAGCCACCTTCGCTGCCGCATATTCAACTCCTTCTGCGTGAATAGGTACTGTAGGGACTTGTGGTCCATGAACAATCGAAACTTCTCCCCGAAGAGATAATGTCTCCAAATCCGAAGGGCAAACACCACTGCCGCTAACTCCAAGTCGTGGGTGGGGTAATTCTTCTCGTGAGGCTTAAGCTTACGGGAAGCATAAGCTATGGCCTGACTCTCCTACTGTAATACACCTCCAAGTCCTTGCAAGGATGCATCAGTGTAAGATAGATACTCAACTCTCGGTCTCGGCAGTGCTAACATAGGTGCTGAGGTCAACTTATCCTTCAACTCATCGAATGCCAACTGAAAGGCATCACTCCAGATTAATGGCACACCCTTACGAGTCGGATGTGTCAAAGGACCCGCTATCTTGGAGAAACACCGAATGAACCTCATGTAGTATCCTGCTAGGCCCAAGAAACTACGGATCTCAGTCGGTGTCGTGGGCTGTCCCAACTCCCTTACCACGGATACCTTCCCCGGATCAACAGATATCCCCCGGTCGAAAATAATATGCCCCAAAAACTGAACCTCCTTCAGCCAGAATCCGCACTTCTCATATTTTGCATACAGCTCGTTTTGACGTAGCATCTGCAAAACCTGCCTCAAATGCTGGGTGTGCTCCTCCTCTGTCTGGGAGTAAACCAGAATATCATCAATGAAGACAATGAAGAACTGATCTAGGAACTCTCTGAACACCCTATTCATCAAGTCCATAAACACGGCTGGAGCATTGGTCAAACCAAAAGACCTAACCCGAAACTCGTAGGAACCATATCTCGTTAAGAAAGTAGTCTTCTAGATGTCCTCCTCCCTGATACGCAACTGATGGTATCCCGATCGCAAATCAATCTTTGAGAAGAAAGAAGCTCCTCTCAGCTGGTCGAATAAGTCATCGATTCGGGGAAACGGATACTTATTTCGTATCGTGACCTTATTCAACTCCCGGTAATCTACACACAACCTCAACAATCCATCCCTCTTATTTACGAACAACACAGGGGCACCCCACGACGAAGTACTCCTCCGAATAAACCCCTGACCCAACAACTGCTCAATCTGATCTCGTAACTCTCTCATTTCAGCTGGAGCCATACGGTAAGGTGCGCGGGCAATAGGCCCAGTGCTCGGCGTCAAATCGATCATAAACTCTATCTCCCTACTCGGAGGTAATCCAGGTATATCCTGGAATACATCGGCAAACTCTCGAACAACCGGAATCGAATCAAGCGGTATCACCACTTCCTTAGAGGTCTCCTCCTCTATATAGTACAAATGAGTGGACGATCCTCCCTCGGGACGAGGCATCGCCACTAAAAGCATCTCCTTCCCGGGAATGGCAAAGATAATACTCCTACTAAAACAGTCAATCATGGCTCGGTACACAACTAGACAATCCATACCAATAATGGCATCATACTCGGTCATCTCCAACACTAACATATCCTCGGGTAAAGTAAACCTCCCAATCTCTATACCCACACCTCTACATACAAGGGAAATCACGGAACTCCTACTCAACGGCGAATCTACACAAGTAACCGTACTCTCGGCGGTGTCTAACAACCTAATGGTGCGTGCAAATCTCATAGCAATGAAAATATGTGTAGCCCCCGTGTTAAATAAAATACGCCCCAGAGTCCCCTGAAAAGAGAACATACCCTCAATGGCTGGTGAATCTTATGGGGTTGCGACCTGCTGGAGCTGATACACTCTCACATACTGAAGCTGTCCCTGCTGAACTGGGACTACTAGAATGGGTGGTAATGCTGCCATCTGTGGTGGTGCCGGGAGGGCCGCGGGAAACATAGGCCTCTGCGGCTCCTGTCGAGAACCCTACTGCTGCTGCTGCGGGGCCCTACCCTTATCCGGACAATCCTGGCATTTATGGCCAGTCTTGCCACAAACGTAATACTTCCCCGGGAAGTTTCGCCCTCTCTGTCCCTGCTGCCCTCGGCCCTGGTGGCCGTTTCCATTCTTCCCCTGGCCATGCTGGCCCTGCTAAAACTGGTGTTGACCATTCTGCCCCTGCTGGCCCTGATGGCCGTTCGGACCCTGATGGCCCTGCCTAAAACCTCCCTGTCCGTGCCTGAAATTCCCCGATCTGAACCTCTTATGACCCCCTACTGGGAACCCTGGTCACCCCGCCTCTGCCCTTGAGTAGATTGTGCCCCACTGGCACCATTTCCTCCAGTCCTGCCCTGATGGCTGGACTCTCCTGATCTCTTGCTCTCAGCCATGTGAAAGAAGTGATCCTGGCAGTGTAACAGTGCATCATTAACCACGTCAGAATAAGTGGCCAACGAGAGGTTCCCCAATAAATGCTGACGGATCCTCCATGTCAATAATCTTCTTCTCCTCTGTCGGTATTTCATCCAGAACAATATTCAGTAGATTAGTGAATTCGGCCTCATACTCGGCCACAGTCCTTTCCTCCTGTCTTAGATTCATTAACTTCCTCCTCATTTCCGTGTGAACGACTGACGAAAAATACTTGCGGTCAAACCTCACCCAAAACTCCTGTATTGTGAGAGTATCTCTCTCCTCCCCGTGGTAATAGACTCCCACCACTGCAATGAAGATCCCACTAGCTTGAAAGTAGCTAGTACCTACTTCTAAACATCGGTGCACTCATACATCCTCAAGTGCCTCTGAATGTCTTTCCTCCACTGACTTGAAACCACAACATCGGAGCTACCTACGAACTCCGACGGGTGCGCTTTAGGAAAAGCATCACGTACATGTTCCCAAGCAGACGGGAATACATGTGCCTGAACTGGCGCGGCTACTGGCGCCTGGGGTAGTGCCTGCTGTACAACTTCTAGAGCGACATTTACCGCTTGGGCTATAATGGCTGCAACCTCAGCGGCATCCATGGTGCCCTGTACTGGTGTTGGCTGGGGCTCTGGCTGTGCATCCCTAGGAACCCGTGGTGCACGTCGTGGAGGCATCTGGAATAAGAGTAAGGTCTTTAAGTTCGCAGTGATAAACCCAAAATAGCTGAAGAGCGAAGCATACATAAAAGAATACAACAGTCCTAAAATATAGGGCTCTACGTCAAAGAAAGCTCAGCGGAAACATAATAAACCGTACAGATCCTAAAGGACACTAGAACTTGATGCTCTGATACCACCTGTGACACCCCGACTAATTAAATACCGGGTAGCTACTCCTTTATTATATTAATACAAAATGTCAAGTTGGTCCAGTTAACAGCATCACTGTCGAAATCATTTTAATCATTACTAACCACCTAGTATTTAAAAAGTAATATGTCAAATTTTAAATTAAGTCTGATTAACATACAATAAAAGAATTATGAAAGAATATCATAACCATACACCATAAAGTCTCAATAAAGTAACCAACAATTAATAATAAGTCCGGAGGGAAACCCCTCACAACAATCCCACCACTGAAATAAATAAAACAGTATCCTGAATTAATTACATGTCAACAATCTGAATAACTGAAATATGAAATGTCTCTAATAGAAATGGGCGACATGCCCTACAAATGATGAAAACTGGATAGAGTCAAGACAAAAGAATCGTCTACTAGCAAGGCCCTGTAACTTCCACAAATAGCTACAACTCGTCACCTGAATGGAAATCCTATGCATGGTGTCCTTGTGGCTGGGCACCTAAAAGGTTTTTACAAAAATAGATTTGAAAGCAAACGGGTCAGAGCCCGAAAGTGGAGAGTATTTTAAAAACGACAAGTGCTTTAATAACATTAAAACAAAGAATGAAAAATACATGTTAGGACGTGCTCTCACATGAAATACTCACCTCTCGTCTAATCGTGCACTCCTAACGTACAGTACCCATCTAAATGGTATTTATATCTAACTAAACCGACATAAGTTCTAACCCATCTACTCGATTCACAATATGAATTCCCAATGTTATCACTTGAATAGATAGATTTACTTAAACTCGGATTCTCAATTATTATCATTACCATTTACTGGAGGTTATCCCCTTATTTATCTTCTCAAGGAGTTACTATAAATTATTCTCATAATTAAACATGACAAGTCTGTTCATTTAACCGTATATCATTCACATCATAAATTTACAATACAAGCACCCCGAGACTAAACTGTGGTGCACACATACTCTGCGATCCATCCCGGTACATCACGTACATAAGGATCACGCATTCCGAATCTCTCAGGAGTCGTTCTCAGATAACAACAATCACAAACAATGGAGGCGAACACAGTCACATCACATGCGTCACGCACATACCTACGCTCCCATGATCAGCATACTTATTAACTTCCCAATAAGTCCTTCTTTTACCTATGTCCTCGAGGTACCCATCTATATCCCCCCGTAGGCACACAAAGAATAGATGGCCCTAAGCGAACGCAAACCTCCCGTGATAGCAAGTATGGTAGGTATGTCATACACATAAAATCATATACATATACTAAGCATACACACATCTTAGTAATTACCATAATTTTATTAGTGGTATACTTTTCATTCTCATACCAACTTATAATGTTACACAATTCACATGTCCCCGGTTAATACAAATATTTAAGCCGTCACTTGTTCTCACATCGTAATAGTCTCTCATGTCCTAATCCACAATTTTCATTTGGTTCAAATCACACTTCTATGTTTTACTCCTCAATATATCCCAAATATTCCAACTATATCAATTAGTCATCAAGGGAATGTTATCTTTACAATTAAACCAGGTTACGGGACATTAGAAATCAAATCAGTCCAAAAAGGCCAATCTGTTAACTCGTTAGAAGTCTCGTTCGAACGAGGTCGTTCGAACGAGAGTTCGTTCGAACGAAGTGGGCATCTAATAAGATCTCGTTCGAACGAAAGGCATCGAACGAACATCCCACTCGTTATAAGTCAAACTGTCAACTCGTTAGAAGCTCGTTCGAACGACCTGGGCAGGCCTTCTAACGAGGTGACAGTTTCGAGCCCAGAATTCTCCTATTTTGCTTTTCCCAATTTTCTTCACCTCTAATCTCATCTAAACATCATTCCAACAGTAGTTCAAGGTTTCTAATCATTCCTAAACATACTTAAGTCGTATAATAACATTTATATGGGGTCAAATCATTCTAAACCACATCTAATCATCAAATCTCCCTAATTTTTCCCAAATTCATGAACATGAACCCTAGAAATTTAAAGTCATCAATAGACATAATTAAATCCGTTTTTGTGATATAAAAGATGTATTTCTATCAGAATAATCACCCAAACATCATTCTACATGCAATTTCCTTATCAAAATGTGAATTTCTAATTCCAATTCAATGGGTTTTTATCAATCTCCCAAAACAATGCAAATTTTTATAAATTTCTAAGCATGGAAGAAACATTCGTTGTAAATAACGTAATTAAACCACTTGCCTTGGATTTTTCTCTGAATTTGGTGTCGAATTGATGAAGGTTGTTCTCTCCTTTTTCTCCCAAGGTTGAAGGTTGAAGATGGAGGTTGTGTTTCTCTTTTTGGGGACTTCTCCTAACCTCTCCTAAAACTCCCGTTGCCCTCGACTCAGTTAATTGATGGTAATGGGTTAGTGGGTTCTGAAATTCTCTATTTTAAACTCCCAAAATTCGTTGGTCATAAATCCCCAAATTCCAAAATTACCAAACTACCCTTTTAAGTTACCGGTATGGCCTAAAAATGCCCCGGGACCCAAACTAAACCCCCGGATAGTGTTTTCTGACTATTTCAACCCTTCCGGACACGTTGGCGCACTAAAAATGACCATACGGTTGATAAAAATAAAATTAACTTTTTAATTAAATAATGTTCATGGCGCGACTATCACACGCGTCCCAACAAAATTTCCAAATTGTCGTATTTCTATCTCGCGACAATTTTAATATTCTCAATATTCATATATTGCCATATATACGCATTATAATCAATTACCAACTCACATATCGTTAGTATTTTATCCGGATTAATTTAATCCCATAAATAAATATCAAAAAAATACGGGGTATTACATACTTCCCTCCTAATAACAGAATTTCGTCCTGAAATTCAGAACTAGAAAGTACCTGGTACAAATAACTCTGGATAACATTCGCGCATCTCATCCTCGCGCTCCCATGTGGACTCCTCGGCATTATGATGCCGCCACTGAACACGTACTAACGGGACTATCTTTGACCGCAGTTTTCACTCAGTTCGGTCCAAAATAGCAATCGGCCCTTCCTCGTAGGAGCTATCAGGCTGGAGATCGATGTCCTCCAAAGTAATGTGAGAATGAGCCAAATCGTACCTAATATATTTCCTTAGCGAGGAAATATGAAACACATCATGAATCCTGTGCAAATGCTCCGGTAACCCAAGTTTATATGCAACAGACCCAACCCGCTCGATGATAGGAAATGGCCCCACATATCTCGGTGCCAACTTCCCCTTCTTCCCAAATCGCGTAATTCCCTTCATAGGAGATACTCTGAGTAAAAATTAGTCCCCCACTTGGAACTCCCTGAAGAACCTCTTCACATCAGCATAGCTCTTCTGCCGATCCAGAGCTACCCGAATGCGACTCCGTATCAATTCTATCATCGCCGAAGTATCCTCAATTACTTCCGGCCCAAGTAGTTTGTTGTCCCCCACCTCCAACCAACATACTGGGGAACGACAAGGTCTACCGTACAATGCCTCAAATGGAGCCATGCCAATGGTGAACTGGTATGAGTTGTTGTAAGAAAAATCCACCAGTGGAAGATACTGCTCCCATCCACCCCCAAAATCAATGATGCACATACACAACATGTCCTCTAACATCTGGTTTGTACGCTCGGTTTGCCCGTCGGTCTGCGGGTGATACGCCGTACTCAATCGTAATTTCGTGCCCATGGCCTCCTGAAAACTCTCCCAAAACCGTGAAAAAAATATCTTGTCTCTGTCAGACACGATATTTAGGGTCACACCTTGAAGTCTCACTATTTCTGCAATAAAAAGCTGGGGTTACTGTCCCGTAGTCTAGTCTGTCCTTACAGGTAGAAAATGAGCGACTTTGGTCAACCTGTCCACAATTACCCAAATGGAGTCGTGACCCCTCTGTGACGTAGGTAACCCCGTGATAAAGTCCATGGATATGCTCTCTCACATCCACATCGGGACCTCTAACGGTTGTAGAAGTCCTGCCGGTCTCTGATGATCCACTTTTACCAGCTGACAAGTGGCGCATTTAGAAACAAACACGGCGATATCTTTCTTCATCCCGCTCCACCAATACTGTCGTCTCATGTCTTGGTACATTTTGTCCCCACCGGTATGTACCACGAACATTGAGCCGTGGGACTCTGCCATCACCTCGTGTTGTAATTCCCCCCCTTTCGGAACTACCAGTCTCCCATTGAAGCGTAATCCCCCGTCTGAGCTAACGGTATAGGATTCGGCTCCCTCTGCTAGTAACCGAACTATCTGCTCCTGCCAGAACGAGTCATTTACCTGTGCCTTTACCACCTTCGTGACAATCTGCGGTGTAGCAGTCATCACAGACATGAACGATCTAGCCACTGCATCCTGGTGTCCCAACTCTTTCCACTTTGCCTTCCACACCCCTGCCACCTCATCTACTGGCCTACGGCTCAACGCGTCCGCTACTACGTTAGCCTTCCCCGGGTGATATTGGATATCAAACTGATAATCCTTCACAAACTCAAGCCACCTTCGCTGCCGCATATTCAACTCCTTCTGCGTGAATAGGTACTGTAGGGACTTGTGGTCCATGAACAATCGAAACTTCTCCCCGAAGAGATAATGTCTCCAAATCCGAAGGGCAAACACCACTGCCGCTAACTCCAAGTCGTGGGTGGGGTAATTCTTCTCGTGAGGCTTAAGCTTACGGGAAGCATAAGCTATGGCCTGACTCTCCTACTGTAATACACCTCCAAGTCCCTGCAAGGATGCATCGGTGTAAGCTAGATACTCAACTCCCGGTCTCGGCAGTGCTAACACAGGTGCTGAGGTCAACTTATCCTTCAACTCATCGAATGCCAACTGAAAGGCATCACTCCAGATTAATGGCACACCCTTACGAGTCGGATGTGTCAAAGGACCCGCTATCTTGGAGAAACACCGAATGAACCTCATGTAGTATCCTGCTAGGCCCAAGAAACTACGGATCTCAGTCGGTGTCGTGGGCTGTCCCCACTCCCTTACCACGGATACCTTCCCCGGATCAACAGATATCCCCCCGTCGAAAATAATATGCCCCAAAAACTGAACCTCCTTCAGCCAGAATCCGCACTTCTCATATTTTGCATACAGCTCGTTTTGACGTAGCATCTGCAAAACCTGCCTCAAATGCTGGGTGTGCTCCTCCTCTGTCTGGGAGTAAACCAGAATATCATCAATGAAGACAATGACGAACTGATCTAGGAACTCTCTGAACACCCTATTCATCAAGTCCATAAACACGGCTGGAGCATTGGTCAAACCAAAAGACCTAACCCGAAACTCGTAGGAACCATATCTCCTTAAGAAAGCAGTCTTCTAGATGTCCTCCTCCCTGATACGCAACTGATGGTATCCCGATCGCAAATCAATCTTTGAGAAGAAAGAAGCTCCTCTCAGCTGGTCGAATAAGTCATCGATTCGGGGAAACGGATACTTATTTCGCATCGTGACTTTATTCAACTCCCGGTAATCTACACACAACCTCAGCAATCCATCCCTCTTATTTACGAACAACACAGGGGCACCCCACGACGAAGTACTCCTCCGAATAAACCCCTGACCCAACAACTGCTCAATCTGATCTCGTAACTCTCTCATTTCAGCTGGAGCCATACGGTAAGGTGCGCGGGCAATAGGCCCAGTGCCCAGCGTCAAATCGATCATAAACTCTATCTCCCTACTCGGAGGTAATCCAGGTATATCCTGGAATACATCGGTAAACTCTCGAACAACCGGAATCGAATCAAGCGGTATCACCACTTCCTTAGAGGTCTCCTCCTCTATATAGTACAAATGAGTGGACGATCCTCCCTCGGGACGAGGCATCGCCACTAAAAGCATCTCCTTCCCGGGAATGGCAAGGATAATACTCCTACTAAAACAGTCAATCATGGCTCGGTACACAACTAGCCAATCCATACCAATAATGGCATCATACTCGGTCATCTCTAACACTAACATATCCTCGGGTAAAGTAAACCTCCCAATCTCTATACCCACACCTCTACATACAAGGGAAATCACGGAACCCCTACTCAACGGCGAATCTACACAAGTAATCGTACTCTCGGCGGTGTCTAACAACCTAATGGTGCGTGCAAATCTCATAGCAATGAAACAATGTGTAGCCCCCGTGTTAAATAAAATACGCCCCAGAGTCCCCTGAAAAGAGAACATACCCTCAATGGCTGGTGAATCTTATGGGGTTACGACCTGCTGGAGCTGATACACTCTCACATACTGAAGCTGTCCCTGCTGAACTGGGACTGCTAGAATGGGTGGTAATGCTGCCATCTGTGGTGGTGCCGGGAGGGCCGCGGGAAACATGGGCCTCTGCGGCTCCTGTCGAGAACCCTGTTGCTGCTGCTGCGGGGCCCTACCCCTATCCGGACAATCCTGGCGTTTATGGCCAGTCTTGCCACAAACGTAATACTTCCCCGGGAAGTTTCCCCCTCTCTGTCCCTGCTGTCCTCGGCACTGGTGGCCGTTTCCATTCTTCCCCTGGCCATGCTGGCCCTGCTAAAACTGGTGTTGACCATTCTGCCTCTGCTGGCCCTGATGGCCGTTCGGACCCTGATGGCCCTGCCTAAAACCTCCCTGTCCGTGCCTAAAATTCCCCGATCTGAACCTCTTATGACCCCCTACTGGGAACCCTGGTCACCCTGCCTCTGCCCTTGAGTAGATTGTGCCCCACTGGCACCATTTCCTCCAGTCCTGCCCTGATGGCTGGACTCTCCTGATCTCTTGCTCTCAGCCATGTGAAAGAAGTGATCCTGGCAGTGTAACAGTGCATCATTAACCACGTCAGAATAAGTGGCCAACGAGAGGTTCCCCAATAAATGCTGACGGATCCTCCATGTCAATAATCTTCTTCTCCTCTGTCGGTATTTCATCCAGAACAATATTCAGTAGATTAGTGAATTCGGCCTCATACTCGGCCACAGTCCTTTCCTCCTGTCTTAGATTCATTAACTTCCTCCTCATTTCCGTGTGAACGACTGACGGAAAATACTTGCGGTCAAACCTCACCCAAAACTCCTGTATTGTGAGAGTATCTCTCTCCTCCCCGTGGTAATAGACTCCCACCACTACAATGAAGATCCCACTAGCTTGAAAGTAGCTAGTACCTACTTCTAAACATCGGTGCACTCATACATCCTCAAGTGCCTCTGAATGTCTTTCC
The DNA here is from genome assembly GCA_949130495.1 of Sambucus nigra. Lineage (NCBI taxonomy): Eukaryota > Viridiplantae > Streptophyta > Magnoliopsida > Dipsacales > Adoxaceae > Sambucus > Sambucus nigra. The sequence goes on along the minus strand of OX422207.1, from coordinate 297,170,293 downwards.
TCCACTGACTTGAAACCACAACATCGGAGCTACCTGCGAACTCCGACGGGTGCGTTTAGGAAAAGCATCACGTACATGTTCCCAAGCAGACGGGAATACATGTGCCTGAACTGGCGCGGCTACTGGCACCTGGGGTAGTGCCTGCTGTACAACTGCTAGAGCGACATTTACCTCTTGGGCTACAATGGCTGCAACCTCAGCGGCATCCATGGTGCCCTATACTGGTGTTGGCTGGGGCTCTGGCTGTGCATCCCTAGGAACCCGTGGTGCACGTCGTGGAGGCATCTGGAATAAGAGTAAGGTCTTTAAGTTCGCAGTGATAAACCCAAAATAGCTGAAGAGCGAAGAATACATAAAAGAATACAACAGTCCTAAAATATAGGGCTCTACATCAAAGAAAGCTCAGCGGAAACATAATAAGCCATACAGATCCTCAAGGACACTAGAACTTGATGCTCTGATACCACCTGTGACACCCCGACTAATTAAATACCGGGTAGCTACTCCTTTATTAAATTAATACAAAATGTCAAGTTGGTCCAGTTAACAGCATCACTGTCGAAATCATTTTAATCATTACTAACCACCTAGTATTTAAAAAGTAATATGTCAAATTTTAAATTAAGTCTGATTAACATACAATAAAAGAATTATGAAAGAATATCATAACCATACACCATAAAGTCCCAATAAAGTAACCAACAATTAATAATAAGTCCGGAGGGAAACCCCTCACAACAATCCCACCACTGAAATAAATAAAACAGTATCCTGAATTAATTACATGTCAACAATCTGAATAACTGGAATATGAAATGTCTCTAATAGAAATGGGCGACATGCCCTACAAATGTTGAAAACTGGATAGAGTCAAGACAAAAGAATCGTCTACTAGCAAGGCCCTGTAACTTCCACAAATAGCTACAACTCGTCACCTGAATGGAAATCCTATGCATGGTGTCCTTGTGGCTGGGCACCTAAAAGGTTTTTACAAAAATAGATTTGAAAGCAAACGGGTCAGAGCCCGAAAGTGGAGAGTATTTTAAAAACGGCAAGTGCTTTAATAACATTAAAACAAAGAATGAAAAATACATGTTAGGACGTGCTCTCACATGAAATACTCACCTCTCGTCTAATCGTGCACTCCTAACGTACAGTACCCATCTAAATGGTATTTATATCTAACTAAACCGACATAAGTTCTAACCCATCTACTCGATTCACAATATGAATTCCCAATGTTATCACTTGAATAGATAGATTTACTTAAACTCGGATTCTCAATTATTATCATTACCATTTACTGGAGGTTATCCCCTTATTTATCTTCTCAAGGAGTTACTATAAATTATTCTCATAATTAAACATGACAAGTCTGTTCATTTAACCGTATATCATTCACATCATAAATTTACAATACAAGCACCCCGAGACTAAACTGTGGTGCACACATACTCTGCTATCCATCCCGGTACATCACGTACATAAGGATCACGCATTCTGAATCTCTCAGGAGTCGTTCTCAGATAACAACAATCACAAACAATGGAGGCGAACACAGTCACATCACATGCGTCACGCACATACCTACGCTCCCATGATCAGTATACTTATTAACTTCCCAATAATTCCTTCTTTGACCTATGTCCTCGAGGTATCCATCTATATCCCCCCGTAGGCACACAAAGAATAGATGGCCCTAAGCGAACGCAAACCTCCCGTGATAGCAAGTATGGTAGGTATGTCATACACATAAAATCATATACATATACTAAGCATACACACGTCTTAGTAATTACCATAATTTTATTAGTGGTATACTTTTCATTCTCATACCAACTTATAATGTTACACAATTCACATTTCCCCGGTTAATACAAATATTTAAGCCGTCACTTGTTCTCACATCGTAATAGTCTCTCACGTCTTAATCCACAATTTTCATTTGGTTCAAATCACACTTCTATGTTTTACTCCTCAATATATCCCAAATATTCCAACTATATCAATTAGTCATCAAAGGAATGTTATCTCTACAATTAAACCAGGTTACGGGACATTAGAAATCAAATCAGGCCAAAAAGGCCAATCTGTTAACTCGTTAGAAGTCTCATTCGAACGAGGTCGTTCGAACGAGAGTTCGTTCGAACGAAGTGGGCATCTAATAAGATCTCGTTCGAACGAAAGGCATCGAACGAACATCCCACTCGTTATAAGTCAAACTGTCAACTCGTTAGAAGCTCGTTCGAACGACCTGGGCAGGCCTTCTAACGAGGTGACAGTTTCGAGCCCAGAATTCTCCTATTTTGCTTTTCCCAATTTTCTTCACCTCTAATCTCATCTAAACATCATTCCAACAGTAGTTCAAGGTTTCTAATCATTCCTAAACATACTTAAGTCGTATAATAACATTTATATGGGGTCAAATCATTCTAAACCACATCTAATCATCAAATCTCCCTAATTTTTCCCAAATTCATGAACATGAACCCTAGAAATTTAAAGTCATCAATAGACATAATTAAATCCGTTTTTGTGATATAAAAGATGTATTTCTATCAGAATAATCACCCAAACATCATTCTACATGCAATTTCCTTATCAAAATGTGAATTTTTAATTCCAATTCAATGGGTTTTTGTCAATCTCCCAAAACAATGCAAATTTTTATAAATTTCTAAGCATGGAAGAAACATTCGTTGTAAATAACGTAATTAAACCACTTGCCTTGGATTTTTCTCTGAATTTGGTGTCGAATTGATGAAGGTTGTTCTCTCCTTTTTCTCCCAAGGTTGAAGGTTGAAGATGGAGGTTGTGTTTCTCTTGTTGGGGACTTCTCCTAACCTCTCCTAAAACTCCCGTTGCCCTCAACTCAGTTAATTGATGGTAATGGGTTAGTGGGTTCTGAAATTCCCTATTTTAAACTCCCAAAATTCGTTGGTCATAAATCCCCAAATTCCAAAATTACCAAACTACCCTTTTAAGTTACCGGTATGGCCTAAAAATGCCCCGGGACCCAAACTAAACCCCCGGATAGTGTTTTCTGACTATTTCAACCCTTCCGGACACGTTGGCGCACTCAAAATGACCATACGGTTGATAAAAATAAAATTAACTTTTTAATTAAATAATGTTCCTGGCGCGACTATCACACGCGTCCCAACAAAATTTCCAAATTGTCGTATTTCTATCTCGCGACAATTTTAATATTCTCAATATTCATATATTGCCATATATACGCATTATAATCAATTACCAACTCACATATCGTTAGTATTTTATCCGGATTAATTTAATCCCATAAATAAATATCAAAAAAATACGGGGTATTACATACTTCCCCTCTAATAACAGAATTTCGTCCTGAAATTCAGAACTAGAAAGTACCTGGTACAAATAACTCTGGATAACATTCGCGCATCTCATCCTTGCGCTCCCATGTGGACTCCTCGGCATTATGAAGCCGCCACTGAACACGTACTAACGGGACTATCTTTGACCGCAGTTTTTGCTCACTTCGGTCCAAAATAGCAATCGGCCCTTCCTCGTAGGAGCTATCAGGCTGGAGATCGATGTCCTCCAAAGCAATGTGAGAATGAGCCAAATCGTACCTAATATATTTCCTTAGCGAGGAAATATGAAACACATCATGAATCCTGTGCAAATGCTCCGGTAACCCAAGTTTATATGCAACAGACCCAACCCGCTCCATGATAGGAAATGGCCCCACATATCTCGGTGCCAACTTCCCCTTCTTCCCAAATCGGATAATTCCCTTCATAGGAGATACTCTGAGTAAAACTTAGTCCCCCGCTTGGAACTCCCTGAAGAACCTCTTCACATCAGCATAGCTCTTCTGCCGATCCAGAGCTACCCGAATGCGACTCCGTATCAATTCTATCATCGCCGAAGTATCCTGAATTACTTCCGGCCCAAGTAGTTTGTTGTCCCCCACCTCCAACCAACATACTGGGGAACGACAAGGTCTACCGTACAATGCCTCAAATGGAGCCATGCCAATGGTGAACTGGTATGAGTTGTTGTAAGAAAAATCCACCAGTGGAAGATACTGCTCCCATCCACCCCCAAAATCAATGATGCACATACGCAACATGTCCTCTAACATCTGGTTTGTACGCTCGGTTTGCCCGTCGGTCTGCGGGTGATACGCCGTACTCAATCGCAATTTCGTGCCCATGGCCTCCTGAAAACTCTCCCAAAACCGTGAAAAAAATATCTTGTCTCTGTCAGACACGATATTTAGGGTCACACCTTGAAGTCTCACTATTTCTGCAATAAAAAGCTGGGGTTACTGTCCCGTAGTCTAGTCTGTCCTTACAGGTAGAAAATGAGCGACTTTGGTCAACCTGTCCACAATTACCCAAATGGAGTCGTGACCCCTCTGTGACGTAGGTAACCCCGTGATAAAGTCCATGGATATGCTCTCTCACATCCACATCGGGACCTCTAACGGTTGTAGAAGTCCTGCCGGTCTCTGATGATCCACTTTTACCAGCTGACAAGTGGCGCATTTAGAAACAAACACGGCGATATCTTTCTTCATCCCGCTCCACCAATACTGTCGTCTCATGTCTTGGTACATTTTGTCCCCACCGGTATGTACCACGAACATTGACCCGTGGGACTCTGCCATCACCTCGTGTTGTAATTCCCCCCCTTTCGGAACTACCAGTCTCCCATTGAAGCGTAATCCCCCGTCTGAGCTAACGGTAATGGATTCGGCTCCCTCTGCTAGTAACCGAACTATCTGCTCCTGACAGAACGAGTCATTTACCTGTGCCTTTACCACCTTCGTGACAATCTGCGGTGTAACAGTCATCACAGACATGAACGATCTGGCCACTGCATCCTGGTGTCCCAACTCTTTCCACTTTGCCTTCCACACCCCTGCCACCTCATCTACTGGCCTACGGCTCAACGCGTCCGCTACTACGTTAGCCTTCCCCGGGTGATATTGGATATCAAACTGATAATCCTTCACAAACTCAAGCCACCTTCGCTGCCGCATATTCAACTCCTTCTGCGTGAATAGGTACTGTAGGGACTTGTGGTCCATGAACAATCGAAACTTCTCCCCGAAGAGATAATGTCTCCAAATCCGAAGGGCAAACACCACTGCCGCTAACTCCAAGTCGTGGGTGGGGTAATTCTTCTCGTGAGGCTTAAGCTTACGGGAAGCATAAGCTATGGCCTGACTCTCCTACTGTAATACACCTCCAAGTCCTTGCAAGGATGCATCGGTGTAAGCTAGATACTCAACTCCCGGTCTCGGCAGTGCTAACACAGGTGCTGAGGTCAACTTATCCTTCAACTCATCGAATGCCAACTGAAAGGCATCACTCCAGATTAATGGCACACCCTTACGAGTCGGATGTGTCAAAGGACCCGCTATCTTGGAGAAACACCGAATGAACCTCATGTATTATCCTGCTAGGCCCAAGAAACTACGGATCTCAGTCGGTGTCGTGGGCTGTCCCCACTCCCTTACCACGGATACCTTCCCCGGATCAACAGATATCCCCCGGTCGAAAATAATATGCCCCAAAAACTGAACCTCCTTCAGCCAGAATCCGCACTTCTCATATTTTGCATACAGCTCGTTTTGACGTAGCATCTGCAAAACCTGCCTCAAATGCTGGGTGTGCTCCTCCTCTGTCTGGGAGTAAACCAGAATATCATCAATGAAGACAATGAAGAACTGATCTAGGAACTCTCTGAACACCCTATTCATCAAGTCCATAAACACGGCTGGAGCATTGGTCAAACCAAAAGACCTAACCCGAAACTCGTAGGAACCATATCTCGTTAAGAAAGCAATCTTCTAGATGTCCTCCTCCCTGATACGCAACTGATGGTATCCCGATCGCAAATCAATCTTTGAGAAGAAAGAAGCTCCTCTCAGCTGGTCGAATAAGTCATCGATTCGGGGAAACGTATACTTATTTCGTATCGTGACCTTATTCAACTCCCGGTAATCTACACACAACCTCAACAATCCATCCCTCTTATTTACGAACAACACAGGGGCACCCCACGACGAAGTACTCCTCCGAATAAACCCCTGACCCAACAACTGCTCAATCTGATCTCGTAACTCTCTCATTTCAGCTGGAGCCATACGGTAAGGTGCGCGGGCAATAGGCCCAGTGCCCGGCGTCAAATCGATCATAAACTCTATCTCCCTACTCAAAGGTAATCCAGGTATATCCTGGAATACATCGGCAAACTCTCGAACAACCGGAATCGAATAAAGCGGTATCACCACTTCCTTAGAGGTCTCCTCCTCTATATAGTACAAATGAGTGGACGATCCTCCCTCGGGACGAGGCATCGCCACTAAAAGCATCTCCTTCCCGGGAATGGCAAAGATAATACTCCTACTAAAACAGTCAATCATGGCTCGGTACAAAACTAGCCAATCCATACCAATAATGGCATCATACTCGGTCATCTCTAACACTAACATATCCTCGGGTAAAGTAAACCTCCCAATCTCTATACCCACGCCTCTACATACAAGGGAAATCACGGAACCCCTACTCAACGGCGAATCTACACAAGTAACCGTACTCTCGGCGGTGTCTAACAACCTAATGGTGCGTGCAAATCTCATAGCAATGAAACAATGTGTAGCCCCCGTGTTAAATAAAATACGCCCCAGAGTCCCCTGAAAAGAGAACAAACCCTCAATGGCTGGTGAATCTTATGGGGTTGCGACCTGCTGGAGCTGATACACTTCACATACTGAAGATGTCACTGCTGAACTGGGACTGCTAGAATGGGTGGTAATGCTGCCATCTGTGGTGGTGCCGGGAGGGCCGCAGGAAACATAGGACTCTGCGGCTCCTGTCGAGAACCCTGCTGCTGCTGCTGCGGGGCCCTACCCCTATCCGGATAATCCTGGCGTTTATGGCCAGTCTTGCCACAAACGTAATACTTCCCCGGGAAGTTTCCCCCTCTCTGTCCCTGCTGCCCTCGGCCCTGGTGTCCGTTTCCATTCTTCCCCTCGCCATGTTGGCCCTGTTAAAACTGGTGTTGACCATTTTGCCCCTGCTGGCCCTGATGGCCGTTCGGACCTTGATGGCCCTGCCTAAAACCTCCCTGTTCGTGCCTGAAATTCCCCGATCTGAACCTCTTATGACCCCCTACTGGGAACCCTGGTCACCCTGCCTCTGCCCTTGAGTAGATTGTGCCCCACTGGCACCATTTCCTCCAGTCCTGCCCTGATGGCTGGACTCTCCTGATCTCTTGCTCTCAGCCATGTGAAAGAAGTGATCCGGGCAGTGTAACAGTGCATAATTAACCACGTCAGAATAAGTGGCCAACGAGAGGTTCCCCAATAAATGCTGACGGATCCTCCATGTCAATAATCTTCTTCTCCTCTGTCGGTATTTCATCCAGAACAATATTCAGTAGATTAGTGACTTTGGCCTCATACTCGGCCACAGTCCTTTCCTCCTGTCTTAGATTCATTAACTTCCTCCTCATTTCCATGTGAACGACTGACGAAAAATACTTGCGGTCAAACCTCACCCAAAACTCCTGTATTGTGAGAGTATCTCTCTCCTCCCCGTGGTAATAAACTCCCACCACTGCAATGAAGATCCCACTGGCTTGAAAGTAGCTAGTACCTACTTCTAAACATCGGTGCACTCATACATCCTCAAGTGCCTCTGAATGTCTTTCCTCCACTGACTTGAAACCACAACATCGGAGCTACCTGCGAACTCCGACGGGTGCGCTTTAGGAAAAGCATCACGTACATGTTCCCAAGCAGACGGGAATACATGTGCCTGGACTGGCGCGGCTACTGGCGCCTGGGGTAGTGCCTGCTGTACAACTGCTAGAGCGACATTTACTGCTTGGGCTACAATGGCTGCAACCTCAGCGGCATCCATGGTGCCCTGTACTAGTGTTGGCTGGGGCTCTGGCTATGCATCCCTAGGAACCCGTGGTGCACGTCGTGGAGGCATCTGGAATAAGAGTAAGGTCTTTAAGTTCGCAGTGATAAACCCAAAATAGCTGAAGAGCGAAGCATACATAAAAGAATACAACAGTCCTAAAATATAGGGCTCTACATCAAAGAAAGCTCAGCGGAAACATAATAAGCCGTACAGATCCTAAAGGACACTAGAACTTGATGCTCTGATACCACCTGTGACACCCCGACTAATTAAATACCGGGTAGCTACTCCTTTATTAAATTAATACAAAATGTCAAGTTGGTCTAGTTAACAGCATCACTGTCGAAATCATTTTAATCATTACTAACCACCTAGTATTTAAAAAGTAATATGTCAAATTTTAAATTAAGTCTGATTAACATACAATAAAAGAATTATGAAAGAATATCATAACCATACACCATAAAGTCCCAATAAAGTAACCAACAATTAATAATAAGTTCGGAGGGAAACCCCTCACAACAATCCCACCACTGAAATAAATAAAACAGTATCCTGAATTAATTACATGTCAACAATCTGAATAACTGGAATATGAAATGTCTCTAATAGAAATGGGCGACATGCCCTACAAATGATGAAAACTGGATAGAGTCAAGACAAAAGAATTGTCTACTAGCAAGGCCCTGTAACTTCCACAAATAGGTACAACTCGTCACCTGAATGGAAATCCTATGCATGGTGTCCTTGTGGCTGGGCACCTAAAAGGTTTTTACAAAAATAGATTTGAAAGCAAACGGGTCAGAGCCCGAAAGTGGAGAGTATTTTAAAAACGGCAAGTGCTTTAATAACATTAAAACAAAGAATGAAAAATACATGTTAGGACGTGCTCTCACATGAAATACTCACCTCTCGTCTAATCGTGCACTCCTAACATACAGTACCCATCTAAATGGTATTTATATCTAACTAAACCGACATAAGTTCTAACCCATCTACTCGATTCACAATATGAATTCCCAATGTTATCACTTGAATAGATAGATTTACTTAAACTCGGATTCTCAATTATTATCATTACCATTTACTGGAGGTTATCCCCTTATGTATCTTCTCAAGGAGTTACTATAAATTATTCTCATAATTAAACATGACAAGTCTGTTCATTTAACCTTATATCATTCACATCATAAATTTACAATACAAGCACCCCGAGACTAAACTGTGGTGCACACATACTCTGCTATCCATCCCGGTACATCACGTACATAAGGATCCCGCATTCCGAATCTCTCAGGAGTCGTTCTCAGATAACAACAATCACAAACAATGGAGGCGAACACAGTCACATCACATGCGTCACGCACATACCTACGCTCCCATGATCAGCATACTTATTAACTTCCCAATAAGTCCTTCTTTGACCTATGTGCTCGAGGTACCCATTTATATCCCCCCGTAGGCACACAAAGAATAGATGGCCCTAAGCGAACGCAAACCTCCCGTGATAGCAAGTATGGTAGGTATGTCATACACATAAAATCATATACATATACTAAGCATACACACGTATTAGTAATTACCATAATTTTATTAGTGGTATACTTTTCATTCTCATACCAACTTATAATGTTACACAATTCACATGTCCCCGGTTAATACAAATATTTAAGCCGTCACTTGTTCTCACATCGTAATAGTCTCTCACGTCCTAATCAACAATTTTCATTTGGTTCAAATCACACTTCCATGTTTTACTCCTCAATATATCCCAAATATTCCAACTATATCAATTATTCATCAAGGGAATGTTATCTCTACAATTAAACCAGGTTACGGGACATTAGAAATCAAATCAGGCCAAAAAGGCCAATCTGTCAACTCGTTAGAAGTCTCGTTCAAATGAGGTCTCGTTCGAACGAGAGTTCGTTCGAACGAAGTGGGCATCTAACGAGATCTTGTTTGAATGAAAGGCATCAAACGAACATCCCACTCGTTAGAAGTCAAACTGTCAACTCGTTAGAAGCTCGTTCGAACGACCTGGGCAGGCCTTCTAACGAGGTGACAGTTTCGAGCCCAGAATTTTCCTATTTCGCTTTTCCTAATTTTCTTCACCTCTAATCTCATCTAAACATCATTCCAACAGTAGTTCAAGGTTTCTAATCATTCCTAAACATACTTAAGTCGTATAATAACATTTATATGGGGTCAAATAATCCTAAACCACATCTAATCATTAAATCTCCCTAATTTTTCCCAAATCTCATGAACATGAACGCTAGAAATTTAAAGTCATCAATAGACGTAATTAAATCCTTATTTGTGATATAAAAGATGTATTTCTATCAGAATAATCACCCAAACATCATTATACATGCAATTTCCTTATCAAAATGTGAATTTCTAATTCCAATTCAATGGGTTTTTGTCAATCTCCCAAAACAATGCAAATTTTTATAAATTTCTAAGCATGGAAGAAACATTCGTTGTAAATAACGTAATTAAACCACTTGCCTTGGATTTTTCTTTGAATTTGGTGTTGAATTGATGAAGGTTGTTCTCTCCTTTTTCTCCCAAGGTTGAAGGTTGAAGATGGAGGTTGTGTTTCTCTTTTTGGGGACTTCTCCTAACCTCTCCTAAAACTTCCGTTTCCCTCAACTCAGTTAACTGATGGTAATGGGTTAGTGGGTTCTGAAATTCCCTATTTTAAACTCCCAAAATTCGTTGGTCATAAATTCCCAAATTCCAAAATTACCAAACTACCCTTTTAAGTTGCCGGTATGGCCTAAAAATGCCCCGGGACCCAAACTAAACCCCCGGATAGTGTTTTCTGACTATTTCGACCCTTCCGGACACGTTGGCGCACTCAAAATGACCATACGGTTGATAAAAATAAAATTAACTTTTTAATTAAATAATGTTCCTGGCGCGACTGTCACACGCGTCCCAACAAAATTTCCAAATTGTCATATTTCTATCTCGCGACAATTTTAATATTCTCTATATTCATATATTGCCATATATACGCATTATAATCAAATACCAACTCACATCCCGTTAGTATTTTATCCGGATTAATTCTCAATTAATACACATTTAATTCAATTAATCCCATAAATAAATATCACAAAAATACGGGGTATTACAGAAGGTTAGTAGTTGTATATGTTTGTATTTTATATGTGAAAAGGTACAAAATTCAATAACTAGTCGATCTATCACAAATGATCAGAATATGGGTTCATAGTAAATTATTACAAGTACAATAAAAGAGTAATGAGAGTTGAGATGTACGTCTTTAATAGTATGAGTACATGTAGTGGATATTACGCTTGTGATGTTTTGAAAAGCTTATATGAATAGTAAAGTTGAGATAAGGTGTTAAAGAGTTAGAAGTTTAAAAATATTGAGGAGTACTTTTTAAGAATATGTGTTATGGATGAGTATGGGAAATATGTTAGTTAGGTTTAAATATTTACAACTGAGTTGGGTGGCTATTGAGTTGTATTTGTCATTTTGTGTATGTGTTATTATTAAAAGTACGTTATATAACTAATATGATTGACATTATACGGAGTCACCAAGAAGTATGTATAAGGAGAATGTGCTACGTGAGTTACCATAATGTGGTACATTAAGGTATTTATACAGGTTATTTGAATGAGATACGACTTATAATGGTTAGATAAGTATTATGGGGTTGGTAAGTATGGTTAAAGTTTCAAGTTCTGATGTTAAGTTTAACATCCATATTACCAAACAGTTAAGATGAGTGTATTAATGATGTTGCATAAGACTATAATGTTAAAAGTATTGGGGTAAGATTGTGATTGTAATGTTATTGTGTTGGATAAATGACTAGTTGAGGTCATTTTATGTTTAGTTAAAGAACAATCAAACGATAGTAAAATAGGAATACAGTGAGAAGTTATATTGATTTCATAGTGCATGACTGCACAAGATACATGAAAGTGAATATGGAATATTGGTTAAAAATATACATTTGGTGAATGATTGTTCATTATCGATATGTGGAAAGTAGTGAGGCTATGTTTATATTAAGGATTGTAAGATCGATATTTAACATACTCTAAAACTTTAGAGATGATACGGATAGTAGTCAAAGTTGAACACATATATTTGGTATTGAGTGGAAGATGAGAAGATGACATGTATTAAGTTGGTATTATAATATGATGTTTATCATTTGAAGTAATGAATGTAAGTTGGAGAGATGAACTATAAGAAGTTAGTCTTGTAATAGAATATTTATTATTTGAAATGTTACACTTTGATAAGGATGGACTATAAGAATGAAGTGAGAAACATAAAGAATGATGTGTGGTTTATTAAGAATGTTCACTCATTGTTAATATAAGAGGATACAATCAATAATCTATTATGTGTGAGTTTTTAACATACGCATATAAAGGTATGGAATAATATATGAGTTGGGAATTAGCTTTCATTAATAAGAAATCACTAGACGATTATCCTTACATATGAATGATAAAGATGATTATGTGTGGATATATCTTGGTTATACACATTCTTTGTGTTTTGCTTTATCTATAGCATCTTAATAAACCACTATCATCATTAGATTCTGGTTTAGCTATTACCATTCCAGTAGGGAGGATTGGTTTTTATTGATAGGGTGTGTAGGGACGGTATGGTTCGAATAAGTAAAAAGGAGTTATTAGTTGACATACTACCTTTCCATATGAGTGACTATGAAATGATATTGGGTATGGATTGGTTGTTCTCATATCATGTATTTTTAGATTATTTTAGAAGGGAGGTAGTGTTTCGGTTACCTGGTGAACCTAAATTTAAATTTATTGGAGAACGAAATGTCGCCTGCTTATTTTTTTTTACAAACCTTGCGAGAGAAGCAGTTATATACTAAATTTTCTAAATGTGAATTTTGGCTAGACCAAAATAGTATTTTTGGGGCAAATTATTTTTGTTTATGTCAATTTTGTTGCTCGAAAAGAAGATGGATGGAATTCATAAAGAATTATCACTACACAATACATCACCATCCGGGTAAGGCTAAAGTTGTTGCTGATGCTTTAAGTAGAAAGCCGCTAGGTAGAGTATTTTGTATTTACTGTGTTTGGGTTGACCTGCTGAGAGAGTTAACTTTAATGGGGATGAAATTAACTTTTAATGAATCTTATGAAATACTAGTGAATTTAAATGTTAGACCTATGCTAATAAACTGGATACAACCATCACCAGCAGGGCATATAGAATTGAAGAAATTATAGATAATATGAAAAAGGGTAAAGAAAATGAAATTTCTATTTGTAATAATGACATTGTTATGTATGATAACCGTTGTGTGTACCTAATGTGATTAATTTAAGGACAACCGTTTTAAAAGAGTCCCATTGTTCTTTATATGATATGCATTCAGGAAAGACATAACTTCATAGAAATTTGAAACAATGTTATTGGTGGCTGGGAATGAAACACGACATTGTAGATTTTGTTGCTACATGTCCAGTTTTCCAATAAGTGAAGGCGAAGCATCAGAAGCCTAGTGGTTTACTACAATCCTTACCTATTCCTGAGTGGAAATAGGAGCATGTTACTACCAATTTTATTATAGGTTTACCAAAATAATCTGGAGGGTTTGATTCTATTTGGGTTATCATTGCTAGAATAACTAAATCTGCACATTTTCTTCCTGTTAAAGCTACTTATTCCATGGATAGATATGCCAACATATATTTAGTTGAGATAATTAGATTACATGGTGCACTTGTTTCTATTATCTCTGATCGAAATACTAGATTTAATTCCTACTTTTTGCCTAGTTTACAACAAGTTTTGGGGACTAAATTGAAATTTTGTACAACTTTTGATCCTCAAACTGATGGGAAGTCAGAGAGAATGATCCATACACTCAAAGACATGTTACGAACTTATGTATTAGATTTCAAGGGAAGTTGGGATAAACACTTGTTACTAATAGAGTTGCTTATAATAATAGTTATCATTCGAGTATTGAGATGGCTCTTTATGAAGCCTGGTATGGGAGAAAGTGCAAGACCCCAGTGTGTTGGACCGAAGTAGGAGAACGAAAACTACTTGGGCCAAAAAAAATTGTGCAACTGAATAGTGAGAAGATAAATCTTAGTCATAATCACTTGAAGTTGGCGCAAAGTAGACAGAAAGGTTATGCAGAAAACATAAGGAAGAAATTGAAATTTGAGGAAGGTGATCGAGTATTCCTACGTGTTTCTCCTTAGAGAGGGGTTATGAGATTTGAGAAAAAAGGGAAAATTAAGTCCTAGGTACATTGGCCTTACGAAATAGTGAAAATAGTTGGAGTCGTAGCTTCTAAATTGGCTTTGCTACAAAAATGGTCTCGGCTACACGATGTTTTTTTTATGTATCAATGTTACATAAATATGTATTCGATCGTTCACATGTGTTTATTTCACAAGCGATAGAGCTTAAAGATGACTTGACCTACGTGGAGGAACCAATTTCTATTTTAGATTAAAAAAAAAGAACAGAATTACGTAATAAAACCATTCCATCAGTTAAGGTAACGTGGAGAAATCAAAATGTGGAGTATGACATCTGTGAAGGAGAGAATAATATGAAGAAGTAATATCCTCCTTTGTTTGGAAGTTTCTTATGCGTTAAATTTCGAGGACGAAATTTTTATAAGAGGGGTAGAATTGTAAGGCCCTAAAACATGAATAGGAATGTTAATTACATGATTAAGTATAAGTTATTAGTTATAAGTTTGGTGATGGGCGTTAAATATGTTAATTATCATGTTTGGGGGATGCATACTCATGTGATATGTGTTGTTTACATTAGATGCTAATTGAGCTTATGATCGGGGATAACATGTTTAGATCATATGATTAGTTATGTGGTTAAATGCATCATGAAAATTTATTTCTAATGAATCTTTATGTTTATAAAAGTAAACTAGGGGGTTGGTGCGAAATTGACGATGTTAGGTCGCCAAATGTGAAAATTTTGAGATTTTTGATAAATTGACACTCTTCTGTTCGAGCCTAAATTAGGCGTACTAGTGTTATGATTTGTGGAAAACACAAAATATCAAAGTTTTAGATATATGAGTTAAGTTTATAACACAATAAACGTTGCATCAAATGGACATTCGAGTGAGAAGATATTATCTTTTTACGAACAGGGGGTAAAGTGTTCATTTAGCTTTAAATGATATTTTGTCTTAGATGGCGCCACATGTCATGTTTCTATTGGATAGAGAGGAAGTGTAATTATGCCGACTTTAAACCTTTAATATGACCTCCTCCTTAAGCCAAAATAATCCATGAGAAGTTTGTCTTACCGGGGAGCTTAGGAAAGAAAAAGGGAGGAGAAGTTGGAGAAAAATTCATAGAAAATTATAAAAAAGCTCTTAAGGTAATTCTATCGTTAAATCTTGTTATATTTTTTGTTATTAGTAATTTAAATGGTTTAAATTATCAACTGGTTGTTGAACTTGCAAGCCTTGGTGTTTATCTATGGATAGATGCAAGTTCAAGCAAAGTTAAACGTGTAAACCCTCAAAATCGCTTTGTGGGTGACGTAGAATTGAGAATTGAGAAATTCCAATTGGAGATTAAAATAGAATTGTATGTGTCTATAATATCCAAAAACTATTTTAAACTACCAGGAAATGAATTGTGGGTGACAGCTTTGAGTTCATGTATAAAATTTGCCCCAAAAGTGTAAGTGCGCACACCATGTGTTCGATGCTTTGTTTGACTTAGTAAATTAACTCTAAAAATTATGAAACTTAAATTTTATGTTATTCAATATGTTTAATATATGTTTCCATGATTTATAATGGGGTGGGGGGGTTATATATTCTTGAAAAATATAAAGTTATGCTATCATGGTGTACTCAGACTTAGATGTGTTAAAAGTGGCATAAATCATTGAATACCTGTTAAAATCAAGAAATTCAATTTGAAAACATTAGAGAACATATATGAGTATGATATACTTGAAGAGAAGAATAAAATACCTTCTCGTTTGGCTTTGGGGTTGTGTTGAAGTTGAAGTTTTGTTATTGTTTTTCTCCAGAAATGATTTGGAAAAAATTATAATAAAATGGGCATAACTTTCTCTAGAGATTTCGTAATTTAATTCCATAAATTGTGTTAGAACCCTAATGAATAAGGTGTTATAGAAATGTGAAGTATCATATTTCATGACTTTTCATTTATGTCAGATTGACCAACTGATGTGTTGTGTTACTGCATTTAATTTGATTTGGTGTATTCAAATACTAATGATGTTGAAAGTTAGGTGGGGAAGCGGTTAACACTACCATACCAAGGAAATAGTTTTGGTATTAATCTTAGTAGAAAATTCAAGGTGAGTGACGTTTCCTATGAAATATAGATGCTTATATTTTTATATGGAATTGTGTAGTTAAATACACGTGTGGTGATGCTTATGGAGTGATGTGGTGTTAGGAAACATATGCGTATGATTAAAAATGTTAAATAATGTTATTTAATGTTATGGGCTAAGGTGGGACCTCTATCTAATGTTAAGAACTTTGGATTCAAACTTAGAGGTTTGTTGTATTCGGGACTAATTATGGGATGTTGTATCCCCATTAACTGGGATTTAATTAGACTGTAGGGTCCTGGCTTTCGAGAGTTACACAATTCTTATTGGGTCATAACCTTAGAAAATAAAAATGATTATTAAAATTGGTTATATTTGTGGTATATGGTCATTCTCTAAGCTTGTATTGCTTACACTCCTATATTGTTATGTTTCAAGTATGCTTATCGTTTGGTGTTCACTACCAAGTTAGGACCATAAAATGGGGGAGTGATGGATATTTAATATGGGTTGAATATCATCAAGATTTTTTGGGTAAATGTTAAACTAAAGAAATTGTATATGTACAGTTATTTAGTACTTGTAAATTACATGTTAAGGTAGTTATATTTTCATCCAAACATGATTTTGAAAAAAAAAATATGGTGCTATTTTGAGAGAGAATTAAATTAAAGTGTCCATTAAGGGAATTTATCTCTAAATTTAAGGACTGTTTGAAGTTAAGTAAGTCGGGGCCTAACATATATATACTAAAAATTGAATCTAGTAGAGATATATGGGTTAGTTATACTTAGACTGGTTCGAGCGATTAAATCTAGGATTATGTTGGGAGATTTTGATATAAACCCATTTGATCGATTTAATTGATGATATTTAGTCCAATATTTGATGTTAGGATGATTTATGAGTGTTATAATCATCATAGTTACGTCCAATTATGTTCTATACATTTTGATGAAGGTTTATTATCATTTAGAAGAAGATAGGATCGAATTTTAGAGTTAATTCTAGATTTCGATTTGTTGTGTCTGGACAACGAACTACTTCGCCACATAAACAAACCGGTTCACAGATTAATGGGCATGCGAACCGGTTCACTATAGGAACCAAACGAGTTCAGCTATCTGGAAGTCGCGAATTTGGGTTATTTTGATGGTTTGGATGATTTTTGGGAGGTTCAAGAGAATTCAGAAACCTCTAATAATTAGAGAATATTATTAGGGAAATTTAAAAGATATTAAATTACCTAGGGATGATAGGGTAATTAAAAGTTGGAAGAATTATAGTGAGATATATAATTGATGATTTTTTATGAATTATGAAGTGAATGAAATAAGTTAAGAAAATAACTGATGAACGGGATGGGTGGATAAGATCGAATACTCTAGCAGGGTGACGTTAGATTGATTGTTTAATCAATGAGAGTTTAATTAAATTAATAATTGGGGGATAAAATCGGGGATTATGGTCTACTGTTACGGGTGTTAGGCATGGTTTAGCCAAATTTATTTTAATTATATATAGACACAAAATAGAGATAGTATATATATGTGTGTACTTTATAAATATCGGTGCATATGATATTTATGTGAAAACATACCCCTCTAGTACTGTCATAGGAGGTTGCACGATGGGGTGAATTCCTTGGCTAGTGAATGTAGGGAGAGTATAATCCCTAGGTCATAGCGCCCGATATTTTGTTGTGTGATTTATTTTCGAGGTGAGATGCTTTGGGTATGATTCAGTCTCACTCTCAGGGAATATGACCGTCTCCAATGCATTTTCATTTTTATTACCTATTTCGGTGTGACTCAAGCAACTTATGGTAACTGGGTTAGAGTGAGTATACATAGGATATGATAACATTATAGAGACAAGCATCTAGTGAGTTATTACTCGGGAGTATGGTTATTATACACAACATATGTATGATTGTTGTAGTATATTAGTACATATATAATAAATTAGACAATTATATACGGGTTAAATACATAAAGTGTGAATGTATTTTATATAACTAGCATGAATGTTATATAATTAATGAAAGATGTAAGCGTTAGATGTGCACAATAGTTTAGGGGTAAGAAATATCTCAAGAGATGCGACACCAGCTTAAATACGAAAAGTGTCAATGCATATTTAAATGTTGCATCTTAATTACTTCTAAATATTTTCAAAAGGTTTTGGGCTCTAACCTGTATAAAGATATTTCCAAAAAAACATTTGGTGTCCACCCACACGGATGCTAAGCTTGAGGACTAATTCTAGGGATACGTAGTTATATCACTTGTGGAGGCTTACAGGATTTTGTATAGACGCTTAAGTTATTCATTCCTAGCCTAGGATTTAGACTCTGTATTTCATTTGGGCATGTTGCCCCTTCAATTGATACACTTTTAGTTTTATTAAGCAGACGATGTATTGGGATTCAATTTTATTTCTGTAGACTTATGGTTTGGATTTTTGTTCGGAACCGATGGTTTTTTCAGTATTCATTATTTATCTCTTTATCATCTGATGATTTAGACTCATATATTTGTGTGGATGAGTTATGATATTTCTATTTTCTGCATGTTGTTTCGTTAATGAAAGATAAAATTAACATCGTCTTAATTTAACATAGGTGGTTAGTAATTTAAAAAGTTTTTCGACAATGATGTTAAGAATGAACCAAATGATATTCGTGTTAATTTTGATAAAGTACTGATCACCCGTGATTAAAGAAAGCGAGGTGTCACATATGGTATCAGCGCCTCAGGTTCTAGTGTCCTTAGGATCTGTGAGGACTTACTACATTTTCAGAATTGCTTCTCTTTAATATAGAGCCCTATACACAGGACTGTTGATTCATAATACGACTTACGTTCTAATGTTATCCAATATAGTTTATGCGAATCATATACGAGTTCGATTGACCTTCGTAGAGCGAACAATATAAGACGACCAATGAGTTCCGTTAAGAAGACTACAAGATGAGAGGCTCAACCGAAGCCACAGAGGATTATGGGAATGGAAATCGCAATACAATTCACCACTATTATAGTGCAGGAAGTAGATGTTAGGATAACCTCTAGGGAACAATATTTTTTTCCCAAGTACCACCATAGTAAATGGTAGAGCAAATTTTGAATCACCCAGTACATCTCCTTGGTTGATCTAGCCTTGCGGTTAGTTGTAAGTTGTTCCATTTCCTTTCATACCAGACTTTGAATATCATGTTTATGATGCCCCTCCTCTTGATTCAACCATATTGGGCAACTTTTGTTATTTGAGTGCTCCTTCTCGTTGTGCAAAATCCTTCCTCGACTTTGAGTTTTTCTTGCCTGAGGGCTAAGTTTCTAACCATGATGCTTGCCTTTATATCCTCGAAGGTCCCACTCCATTCTTTCTAGTTGTCATTACAGATGCGCAGTTTCCTTTATTTGGAGGCACGTTGCTTCCTCTTGCTGATGGAGTCACTGTTTATAAGTGTCAACCAACCAAGGTATCTGTGTTGATCTAAGCTTATCATTGCTTTGTTAAGAGTTCTGATCCTATGGGAGGTATAGTGCATGAGGGGTGTCATACTCCTATTCAAATGGATCTCATGCCTGGCCCGATGTGGTGGTAGTACACCTTGTTGATTGTTCGAAAGAGGTGTAATATGTAGGTGAGACATTGTTTAGCTTGCTCGATTTGATTTAGTGAAAAAGTTGATTCCCACAGTGATGTCAATTATGAATGAAAATAATCGCAATGAATGAATGTAAGAATTTAAAACTAATCTATGAGTAAAACAACCTCACAATAAAGTATTATGTGGTTCGGTAATGGCCTACATCCATTAGGTGTTTCTCTCTTCTTATTAGTTTTTAATTATTTGATATCAAGAAGTTAAATGTTCCATTTTCCCTAGGGTGAGGGATACATTTGTATAGGTAGAGGAAGAAGAAATGAGTTGGGATTCTTTAAGTTGTTGATTGAGATGCTTCTTGATTCATGTTAATCTCCTTCGCGATCTTTTCTTGATAGAGTTATCTATGTGTAGTTATCTCTTATGTCATCTATTGCTTGTTATGTATTGGTCTAACCTTATTTTTTATTTTGAACCTATATGGGCTTCTTGGTTTATACTCCACACTTTATTACACTCCTCTCTATACCCAAAAATAGCATATGTGATTCACATGATGAAACTACCATTCATTTAAGACGAGTGAATCTAGAATCCTCGCAAGATGATACTATATACTAACTTCTTAAAAGACAATGTTTATAATATATTAATAAGGTTCACTACACCAAAACTGTGAGATTGTTGCGATCATTGATCGTGACAAGTCAAACTTGTCACGGGCAATAACCGTGACAAGTCTGAGGGTGACAACTGTTTTTGTCACAGACTTGTCACGGTTAAAGACCATGACAAATTCATTAGACTTGTCATGGTATTTTCATGGTCTTTGACCTTGACAAGTTTTTTCACGATTAAATACCATGAAAAACCCTTAAACAATTGTTATGGTCAATGACTGTGATAATTCTGGGCAGAATTTAAAAAAAATCTACTGGGCAGTATGGCCACTACCACTGCCTAACAGTATATTTGTACTTGTTATAGAAAAATTGTACCCATTCAAACAACATCTACACAAATAAAATAGAAAGAATGCACCAAATCATTGCATATATAATTCCATATCCAAATAAAACATAAATACAATCTATATCCAAATCAAAATGTAACAAATCAAAAAAACACAAGTATAATCCAAGTGTCCAAATAAAATAGATATAAATAATCAATGCATAGAGTCAATAGTAGGTTAGAGGAGGAAGTAAGGACACCTGATATACGCGCGTCGCATTGTTCGCGCAACCACAATGCGGAGTTCTCCTTTTTTGGTATCACATGCATGACGACCACATTGGCCTAGATGTCTTGAAGGAGACGTCCATAAACTGACATACCCGGGAGGTTTCTCGGGTCCCTCAGCCCCCTCCCTATCCGCTGGACATCATATATGCCAAGTAAAACTTGCTCGGCCAATCAATTTTTGACATAGGCCGCTTGACGGGAGCCAATATGGGAATCAATCATCAAGCAGCGAGTCCGCGCTCGACAATGAAGCAATGACGTCCACGTCCTTTTCCCTGTCCACCTCTTCCACCATCGTCTTCTCTTTACCCTTTCCCTTACCCAACTCACGCTTCATGAAGGTGTACATATCAAGGACCATCGCGTCCAACCTTGATGGCTTCTCGTCATGCGTGTCCACCTAACGATCCAACCTAGTGTTGCTCGTCTCCATTACGATGATCCTAGACTTCTCCCCTTGCTATCAGCACCGACCACTTGGCTGAGTGTGTTAGTAGCCAAATATGCCTTGTCGGCATCAGACTATGACTATGCACTTCCTCAAGCTTTGCCTGAAATGACAAAAAGCACACAATTAGTTAATTAAGTAAATCAAAAAATTATAATGTAATTAATAAAAATTAAACATTTATAACTTACAATCGTGGTCACGACACTCGGGTACACCTCCTTGTCATTGTACTTCTTCATCCGAATTTCCATATAGGTATCGAGCCTATGTGGCCTACCCCCAAGGCCACTCCCCGTTTCCTGAAATAAAATAATGCCAAATTAGTAAGTAACGCAAAATAAAATAATGCAGAATAACATAAAACTATAATTATAAAAAAATAAAAAACTTCCCATCCTGTGCTCCACCTCGGCGTAAGACGTCTTCCCGGAGTAGTGTACATCCGTCTTTTTCGCCCATTTTTTCCTCCCCGATTGGTGAGATGCCAATTATCACTCCACGATCTCATTGTCGATGAAATTTTTCCACCGTGCTAATGTAATCGGCTCCTTCGGTGGGAAAATCTCACGTAGTCTGAGAATGGAGTCCTGGGTCTTCCCAAAGTACCGGACCCGTAAATTTTTCTTCCATGTCTTATGTTGTTCCCTCAATTGCTCCAACACGAAATAGCGGAGTTGTGGGGGTAGGCCGAATTGTTCCTGTCAAACAAATACAAAACAAAAAGAAAGTAAGTGTTAGTTTCTAATAAATATAAATTGAAATTGAAATATAAATATAAATACATTACCTGTAGTGCCGCCCAAATAGCCAACTTGAGCTCATTTGGCACCTCCCTCCAACTAGTGTACCCCAGGCCAATAATCATTCAAATGGATACATCCATTGATATCTAACTGGACCGTAAAGAAGTGCCTCGTCGCATAGGTATACCAACAACTGAACACTTATGTCAAAGAATGATGGGGGAAAGTACTTCTCCAACACAAAAATTACTTCGGTAACTGCTGAATTTTTGGCCACTATGTGTTCTCGATTGACTACCTTCTCACGTAAAAGTGATAACTAGATACTAATTTGCATAATAGCCATCCACAAATCCTTGTGCTTGGATAAACAGTGCTTAAACAATAGAGGAACCAATTGCATGATCACATGCCAATCGTACGACTTACACTTATGTAAATCATGGGTAGGATAATTTACAATCATTTGCAAGTTGGACGAAAAATTAGATGGAACCGTCAAATTATATATTTTGTCTAAAAGAACCTTCTTTTCCTCACTCATCAAAGTAAACGCACCAAGAGGAATTATTGTCCTTCCCTACTATTTTCTTTCAACCATAGTTGTGGCTTAATTTTCAACGATTTAAGGTCTTTTCATGCATTTTCTCCATCCTTCGAATGACTCACCCAAGGTATGTGCGCACAATATGTTCAACGATGTTCTTCACTACGTGCATTACATCAAACACATGGTGCACCGGGTTATTCTTCCAATTAGGCAAGTCAAATAAAATTGGCCTCCTAAACTTTGCCTTTTTTGTCTCAATTTCATTCCCATTTAGGGTTTTCTTCTACTTAACATTCTTAAAGTTAGGATTCTTACCTGACATATTAGGTCCATAATCAGAAGATTTAGTTTTAATTTCTGAGCCTAAAAGTTTTCTCGACGATAGCCGATGTCCAACCCCGCCCAGTAAAAAATTGTAAACTTTCTCAAATTTGAAACTATAAGTGTGGGGTAAAAACCTCTTATGGCAATGGTATGAATTTTTTGAGCTAAAGGAGAGATGAAGAGATTCAGTATCCTCTCCACAAATAGGACACTCCAAATAACCATGTAATACACAATCGGGTAATGTCCCATAATCTAGAAAATCATGAATTGCCCACGTCAACATAGATTTCAGCGTAAACTCTTCTTATATAAAAGAGTTAAATTCTTGCACATTGTAAGGACACAATTTTCCAATTGAGTCCATATATAGTTTTGGCTCAATTCCGGACAAAAACATTTATTCATAGGTTAGTGATTTATTGTAATATTCTCAAGCCTATGAAATGTGTGTTGAAGACGTAGCGGCAAAGAATATAAAGCTTCATCAAAATGCCGGTTTGCGTGCCTCGTTTCTACGTCATCAACCAAGGTATGTAATTATATTTATATAGGAGCTTGGAACAATTTGTATGGGGTGTTAGGTGTAATAAAAACTGCATTTTATTTTCTGAAAGAATCAATTAGAACTTTAAAATAAGTATATAAAAGTTTCAGGGCCAAAATCGAATTTTACAAACTTTCTGGTCGTTCGTTAGAAATGTCGTTCGAACGAGTTTTTTTCGTTCGAACCAGGTTTCGTTCGAATGAGTTTTTCGTTCGAACTAGGTTTCGTTCGAAAGAGTTTGCCAACGACCCTAAACTGGCAAGTCGTTCGAACGAGTTTTTTGTTCTAACGAGGTATCTAACGAGATTCTAACGAGCCCAGGCTGGTCGCTCGTTAGAAGCCTCGTTCGAACGAGAGTCAAGTTCGTTCGAACGAGACGCCAGGGCGGGAACAGTTTTGAGTAGTTTTTTGCAGTTTTCTCCCACTTTCCCCACTTGGTTTTTAACCAACTTTTTCAAGACTTAATATGTACGGGAATCACATTTTTCCAATCAACTTTTCCATTCCATAGCCATCTCTTAGAGAGAGCTTGAGAGCTAATTTATTTAGGGAAAATGTTCATGTTTTGAGTGTTAATTTTTAAAGAAAAATTCATACACACTCTAGTTTACACCCAATAGTTGTTTATCGAAATTCTATATATACATATCTTTACTTGGAGTTTTTGGCACCGGTTTTCTCTATCGAATTTAAGAAGAGACGTTTTGGGTTTGCTTCTACACCCCATCACAAAGAATATTTTTTGTTGAGATTCTACCCACACGGAGAAAGGCTCCATGCTTGGGTGACGGTGACCATATAAAGTCCCATCGGTGGATTCCGAGACCGCGGTGGTGTTCCGAGGTTGTCCGCTAGGAAGAGGTTTCTACGAGAAGGAGCGTCGAGGCTTGAGAGGGATCGAGTCAGTCGTTGTAAGTCTATCTGTCTTGTAATTGTAATTCCGTATCTAGTGGACTTGTGGCTAGGGCCGTCCGAGGTTGTTTCCCATCTTGGGTTTTTCCTCGTACATCTCGGCATAGTGTGACATTGTTTATTTTATCTTGCTCATTAATTTAGAATCCATGCTTAGGATAATTTCAAGATAAAATTTGGTTTAATTATCACACTCATTTAATTTGGGACTTAAATTAAATACAAGGTAAATTTGGTTTATTCAAGTCATTTGCTAAAATTGGTTTCGCCTAACTTTGATTAATTGAAAATTATGACTTAGGCAAATTCTAGGACTTGAATTAGGTTTTAATTTGTTTTGAGAAATTAAAACTTGTTGTTGTTGTTTTGAAAGTTGAACCATCACCTGTTTTACAACGTTTTCGCATCGATTTACATAAAAGGAAATTAAATAATTTTTAATCGAGATATAATTATTTAAATCATCGGGGATTCCTGCATTTACAGATTGCTATCAGAGCCAAAAACGATAAATTACTTCGTTAAGATCCTTTAATTTTTGGCTAAAATGGATTTTTCCCCATTTTCAAAATTTCCTATTTTTGATGGTTCAAACTACGCGTATTGGAAAGCGCGAATGAGATCGGCACTAAAATCTATCGATGAACGTGTTTGGATGTCTGTTGTTACCGGGTACTCCCCACCAACTCATCTAATTGAAAATGAACGTGTTCCCAAACCCATCGATAGATGGACCGAAAATGAGTTTAAGCTTGCAAATTTTAATTTCCGTGGTTTAAATGCTTTATTTAGCGCTGTCACACCGGATGAATTTCGACGCATTATGACGTGTGAGACCGCTAAAGAAGCTTGGGATATTTTACAATTAACTCATGAAGGAACGAGTGTCGTTAAAGCTTCTAAAATCCAAAACCTCACCACTCAATTTGAAACTATCAAAATGGATGAAAAAGAAACTTTTGATAAATTTTATGCTAGACTTTCTGATATTGTTAATTCATCCTTTAACTTGGGAGAGAAAATACCTAACGACCGTGTTGTAAAGAAAATTTTAAGGTCCCTACCCGATAGATTTATTCCAAAGGTGACCGTTTTAAATTCTTTACCCACTTTAGCCTCTACGAAATTAGAAGAGCTTGTAGGTGATTTACAAACCTATGAACTGGATATGTTTCCCTCTAAAAATGAAAAGAAAATCGAAAAGGGCGTTGCTTTAAAAGCCCGAAAAGAGGTTAAACAAGTAGTAGAGAGCGAAAGTGATAGTGACTCGGAAGATATGGCTTTATTTGCTCGTAAATTTAGAAAATTTCTTAAATTAAACAAAGATAAATTTAAAAATGATTTTAAGAAATTTGAATCATCTAAACATGATAAAAACGAGAAGATTTCTAAAGCCGATAAGATCCCTAAACCAAGTAATGAAAATATCGATAGGGACGAGTCTAATAAATGTTTTGGTTGTGAAGGTTATGGCCATAGAGCTTATGAGTGCCCCACTAAACTAAGGAAAGAGGTTAAACGACCCACTGCATATAATGAAACCCTTAGTGATAGTGATAA
The DNA here is from genome assembly GCA_949130495.1 of Sambucus nigra. Taxonomy (NCBI): domain Eukaryota; kingdom Viridiplantae; phylum Streptophyta; class Magnoliopsida; order Dipsacales; family Adoxaceae; genus Sambucus; species Sambucus nigra. The sequence continues at coordinate 297,144,065 of OX422207.1, read as the reverse complement.
GAACGAAAAGCCCGATTCCCCCACTAAGAAAAATTTTGTGGCTTTTATGGATAGTCATGTGAGTGATAATGAGAAATCATCAATTGATGACATGATAGCACATGCCACTTCCAAGGTCATTGTTCATGATTCCCTTGTTTTTAATGATAGTGAGAGTGGAGAAGAAAGAGAGATTGAAAATGAAGAAGAGGTTGATGTGAGTGAACTTCAAAATGCTTTTCATGAATTATATAAAGAATCTATTAATTTGAAAAGAACTAATTTGAAGTTAGAAGCTTGTTTAAGAAAGAGTGTCAAGGTCGTTGATGATAGTGCCTTAATAGAAGACCTTAGGACACGTGTGAGGACTCTTCAAGAGAAGCTTGATTATGTAGAAGGCGAAAGAGATTGCCTTAGGGGTTTAATGGAATCCTTGAAAAAGGAGCTTCTTGCTTTTGAAGAGCGAAATGTTTTACTAGAATCTAACATTGTAGAATTGGAAAATAAATTAAAATATTGTAGTAATGTCAAATTTGATTTGGAATGTCGTTCCGAAAAACTTGATAAAATGTTAGGAACGGTCCAAGTTAAAAATGACACTTTTGGTTTAGGCTTCAATACTTGTAATGAATTTAATCCTAAAGTCAAAACCAACATTTTAGGAGAATCTACAAGGAATACATTTAATGATCACTCCTTAAGTAAATCTTTTCGACATATTCTCACTTGTACACATTGTGGTCGAAAAGGTCATCTTAGGAAATTTTGTTTTGATCTTAAACGAATTCCTAAAAAATCCCATTGTAAAGTAACCACGGTAGCTAATGTTCCTACACCCCAAGATTGTCATTCTTCATTAATTTGGGTTAGGAAATCCGATTTGGTTGCCTTACAAAATAGGGATTTTGATTCTCATTTACTTTCACATGCTTCCTCCCTTGCTAAATCTAAAGGATGAATGTGTTAGTGTTTGCATACTTTAGCGTTTGTACTTTATGCTATATTCACATGCTAAATGTATGCTTGTTTAGTCATTTTCTAGTCATTGCCTTATTTCATATCACATGCTAGAAATCATGACTTGTTTATCTTTTGTATTATATTTCCTTCATTTTGTTTGCTTTAAATGAAAATACAAAAAGATTTTTGTTTATCATTTGGATTTTATCTCTTGATTCATTTAAGCTTAATGAAAAATACAAATGATTTTTGTTTGTCCTTTTGAGTAAATATTTATTTTTGTCTAAAAATGATTAAAAAACTCAAAAAGATTTTATTTTGTGTGTATTTTAGTTTGACACACTTTATGTAGCATATATTTGTGTCTGAATCCCATCTTTTACACTCCCACGTGGCTAGAACTTCTGGTTTAGAGTTTCAATCCTTAGAATGTTCTTTACCATGTTTTATATGGAGTAGTTGGATTTTGTATTGTTTAAATGGATTCTATTTCTATATGCCTCTTTTCACACATGCACGAGCTCTTTTGAAATCTTAATGTCACATGTTATATTTGAGCTTTTTGAGGTATTCTCCTATGAATCTAGTCATCTACATATCTATGACCTAGGAGGACAAGTGCATGTCAAAATCCGTTGCATGTGAGATTTGGGTGAAAAATGAAAACATGATAAATTAATATATGCACGGGGAAGGGCTCTGAAAGGATGAATTAAATCCTTTGCGATAGTAAGCCACCGTTGATTGGATCTAAAAGAAATACGTGATCCACAGGCCTAAAAACAGAATATTTGGCATTAAACAGAAATCAATTGCCAAGGCCTATGTTTGTTTGATATATTCATTCTCAAACAAAAGAATATATATGCTCATTTAGGGAGAATTGGATGGTATATCAACGGTTTGCACAATGTCCATTTATCATAGTTGTCTTTAATGTCATGACTCTATTTGGTTTGTAGAATCATCATCATGCTAGGCTTGTATGCATTGTGTATGTTTGTTCATTGAGTTCAATCTTTATATTGTCACATGAGGTTATATTGAAATGTGATAAAGTTTGTAATCAAATGAGAACTCCGTGAACATTTCTTAAGTGTTTGGGTCTAAATTTAATTGTTACTAGTTCACACCCCTACACTTCCGTTTCCATATGACACATTTTTGCCATACGAGTGTGCAAACTTATTGTATTTTGTGTCATGTGTGTGTTTATATCTATTTATATATGCATGTACTTCTTGGTATATTTAAAGTATATATATATATATATATATGATATCTGTTTGTCTTTGCCTTGCTTTTATTGCCCATATGCTTTCATGTCTTATCACTTTAACATGTTTATTAGTTCTTTATCCTTTGTCTATTCCTGAACAAAAAGGGGGAGAATGATGATAGGGGGAGAAATGGTATCTAATCCTATTATTATCGTATCTTAGTTTGGGGGAGATTTATCTTAGGAGGAGACGTCTTTCTAAGTAAATGTCATGTGTTTGATAAAGGGGAGAATTAATTTAGGGGGAATACTTTGATTAATTGCATTTTATCTTTTGATATTCCCTATGCATTTGATGAGTTTGCTTAAGTGTGCAGGTATTCTACTAAAGCGGCATTGTTTAAAGGCAAAGTGTTTAATCCTTGGGTTAAGTCAAGTTTGGGAGGGTTATGTTTTGAGTTTAGTAGAGCTTGACGGCCCTTTAGGATTTTTGTTTTGGTTTTTGTCCTGGAATAGCCAAAGGGGGAGATTTGTAAGGACACAAATTTCCAATTGAGTCCATATATAGTTTTGGCTCAATTCCGGACAAAAACATTTATTCATAGGTTAGTGATTTATTGTAATATTCTCAAGCCTATGAAGTGTGTGTTGAAGACGTAGCGGCAAAGAATATAAAGCTTCATCAAAATGCCGGTTTGCGTGCCTCGTTTCTACGTCATCAACTAAGGTTCCATGCTCCCAAGGTATGAATGTAATTATATTTATATAGGAGCTTGGAACAATTTGTATTGGGTGTTAGGTGTAATAAAAACTGCATTTTATTTTCAGAAAGAATCAATTAGAACTTTAAAATAAGTATATAAAAGTTTCAGGGCCAAAATCGAATTTTACAAACTTTCTGGTCGTTCTTTAGAAATTTCGTTCGAACGAGTTTTTTCGTTCGAACCAGGTTTCGTTTGAACGAGTTTTTTTCGTTCGAACCAGGTTTCGTTCGAACGAGTTTGACAACGATCCTAAACTGGCCAGTCGTTTGATATGTCGTTCGAACGAGTTTTTCGTTCTAACGAGGTATCTAAAGAGATTCTAACGAGCCCAGGTTGGTCGCTCGTTAGAAGCCTCGTTCGAACGAGAGGCCAGGGCGGGAACAGTTTGAGTAGTTTTTTGCAATTTTCTCCCACTTTCCCCACTTAGTTTTTAACCAACTTTTTCAAGACTTAATATGTGCGGGAATCACATCTTTCCAATCAACTTTTCCATTCCATAGCCATCTCTTAGAGAGAGCTTGAGAGATAATTTATTTAGGGAAAATGTTCATGTTTTGAGTGTTAATTTTTAAAGAAAAATTCATACACACTCTAGTTTACACCCAATAGTTGTTTATCCAAGTTCTATATATACATATCTTTACTTGGAGTTTTTGGCACCGATTTTCTCTACCGAATTCAAGAAGAGACGTTTCGGGTTTGCTTCTACACCCCATCACAAAGAAGATTTTTTATTGAGATTCTACCCACACGGAGAAAGGCTCCATGCTTGGGTGACGGTGACCATATAAAGTCCCATCGGTGGATTCCGAGACCGCGGTGGTGTTCCGAGGTTGTCCGCTAGGAAGAGGTTTCTACGAGAAGGAGTGTCGAGGCTTGAGAGGGATCGAGTCAGTCGTTGTAAGTTTATCTGTCTTGTAATTGTAATTCCGTATCTAGTGGACTTGTGGCTAGGGCCGTCTGAGGTTGTTTCCCGTCTTGGGTTTTTCCTCGTACATCTCGGCGTAGTGTGACATTGTTTATTTTATCTTGCTCATTAATTTAGAATCCATGCTTAGGATAATTTCAAGATAAAATTTGGTTTAATTATCACACTCATTTAATTTGGGACTTAAATTAAATACAAGGTAAATTTGGTTTATTCAAGTCATTTGCTAAAATTGGTTTCGCCTAACTTTGATTAATTGAAAATTATGACTTAGGCAAATTCTAGGACTTGAATTAGGTTTTAATTTGTTTTGAGAAATTAAAACTTGTTGTTGTTGTTTTGAAAGTTGAACCATCACCTGTTTTACAACGCTTCCGCATCGATTTACATAAAAGGAAATTAAATAATTTTTAATCGAGATATAATTATTTAAATCACCGGGGATTCCTGCGTTTACACACACCCTCTTCCCACAACTCATTTAATTATTCTAATAAAGGAGCCAGGTAGACATCGATGTCATCACTTGGCGCCTTTGGCCCAGGTATCAACAAAGACAACATCGAAAATTCAGGTCTCATACACTGTGAAGGAGGTAGGTTGAGTGGGGATGGGATCACTGGACATACACTCTGATAGGTGCTTAAATTTCAAAATGGATTGAAACCATCTGTTGATATTGACAAACAAATGTTACACTGTTCTCGAGCAAAATTGGGATAATCATAAATCATCCTCCTCCAAGCTATAAAATTAATAGGATGACACGTGAGATTATCCCCTACTACTGCCCTAGAATTCCAGGTCATTGCCTATGCTATCCATGTACCGTGAAAAACCTCTTTAACATAGGCCCAACGGGAAAATATTTCAACACTTTTTAGGCACTTTTGAGCTTATCCTTCCTTGCCAGTAGATTGGACATATCCAGGTTGATCGCATACCGGACATCGATTAATATTTTTATACTCCTTTAGATATAGTATGCAGTCATACACACGAGCATGAATCGCTTTATACTTTTTTTTCCAAACCTTGCAAATTTTTCTTCATAATATGATAGCAATTTGGAAGCATATTCTCCTTGGGTAGTAAGCCCTTCACCTAATTCAGAATTCATGTCACGCTATTGCCAGACAAATCGTATTGGGTCTTCAAATAATGCAAACCAACCATGGCATGTAAAGTTGTTTGATATTTCTCAGAGATAGAATATAACGGTTGGGTCGCTGTAAATTTTAAACTTTGGTAGTCATTGTCAAGGTTTATCCTAATTCCTTCATGAGCACCTGAACCGTGTACATCATCACTAACCTCATTCTCTTCTAGTTCATAAACTCCGTATGCATCATCAACTAAATCCTCTAACAAATTATGATCTGCATTGATTACACTGAGATTTAGCACCACCAGATAAGTGATGATGAGCTCAAACAGTAATAATAATGGCAGCCATAGAGATATATGTGTATAGAAGTGTATAGAAGGAGATGAAGATAAGAGGAATAAGACAATGATGTATAGTGGTTCAGCCAATTAGGGTTACATCCACTATGAGTGCGTGATCCACTAAATATGGGCACTAATGGCCTTGGATACAATGCACATAATCTCACTCTCCCTCTACTGTGTGTACAAGCAGAGTTTTAACTAGGATTATAATTCTCGATCCCTTTACAAGGTTAAAGATGACCAGTATATATACGGCTTGGGGGTGTAGTGTACCCCCCAAGCATGCATGGTACATGTGAATGATGATCTAGCCAATCCCCTGTTGACACCTGGATGTGCCACTTGCAATCAATGATGACATAATATTCCTTCACTTGAAGGGATACTATTTTTATAACGATTTAGTCCATGTTCCATATGAGTCCCACGCGCATTGTTACAAGCGTCTCCTAAGTCACGAGTTGAGATGATGTAACCCTCAGCCTAGGATGTTAGGCCGACGCTAAAGTTGGTGCTGGAACTGGGGCCGAATGGATGCGGGCCTCGTACTATCGTCTCCTCATAGGGTTATCTGGGCCAAGCTGAGGGGTCGGCCCCTTGAATGGTCATTTGGGCCATGGTGAGAGGTTGGCCCCTTGTAGGGTCTTCTGGCCAAGCTAAGGGGCTGGCCCCTTGAAGGGTCACCTGGGCCATGGTGAGGGGTTGACCCCTTATAGGGTCATTTGGCCAATCCAAGAGGTCAGCCCCTTGAAGGGTCGCCTAGGCCATGGTGAGGGGTTATCCCCTTGTAGGGTCGCCTGGTCCAAGCTAAGGGGTCTACCCCTTAAAAGGTAGTCTGGGCCATAGTGAGGGGTCGTCCCCTTGTAGGGTCATCTGGCCCATGCTGAGGTGTCATCCTGGCTGATCCTTCCTGTAATAGAGCCGTGGTCATTGGACCCGTCCTGGGCTTGAGCCCTCGTCTGGGTGGAGGACACCTTCGTCCTGGTTGAGGGTATATATGGGTATATTAATCACCCCCATCCCTTAGCCATCGATGTTGTTGAGATGGATGAGGGGTAATGTTGCCTTTGAATGATAATTGCGTGATCAGTTTGATGGGTGACATTTGTCAAATTACATAGTCAGGTGTCCATCATCATTTCAGTTTCCCAAGTGTGGCGGCTACACATTGTGTATGGGGCTTTACGCCCTAATGATGCATTTCCTCATGGGCAGTGTGTCGCCTTGATTTAAGGGCCCACAAATAATAAAGTGCTTAAAATATTTTTGAATAATCACTCTTTTTCTTCTTCACGTCCATGCATTCTCTCTCTAGCTTTTGAACAGCTCCATCGCCATTTCCTGCGATTTCAACCTTTGCTTTCGAGTTTCAAGGTTTATTTCGTCGTCGCCTTCGTTCTCAGGTAACTCTTCTGCCAAAAATTCCTCTTTTAGCTTATATTTTTGCTTGTTTCTTGCATTTGAACTTCTTTTCATATCTTCTTGGTTGTTTATATTTTTTCGGCGTGGAAGCCCGCCTTGCTGTGGTGGCCATAGGGCTGAGCATTAGGTTTTGGGTTCCTTCTGCCACCTGTTTGTAGTGGTTTATCTCTCTTTTATGGAATTTCTTAAGTTCTTCCTTCTTCAACGTTCACCTCCGCCGAACTGAGTTCTTCCTATTCTTGAGTGTTCAAACCTAAAAACTTTTCATTTCTTTAGGTTTCATCCAAAAGTAAAATTTAGTCAACTGTGAACTTATTTGTAGTTAAAATCCCCTTAAGTGTTGGGTCTTCCCTTAATGCTTAGAAGACTTTATGATTTAGCCGAGGAATTACCATCCCTGAAAGAGAAATTCTTTGTAGAGATTAGGCGAATAGAAGAAGAGGACGAGCGAAGACGAGAGGCCGACCCTAATTGGGTACGACCCATCTTCCTCGTTCCTTTATCCACAATAATACCATCTGAGTCATGTGGGTCATCTTATCATCCAGTCGATAGTCAGACAAACTAGGGGGAGATAAATTAGAGAGCATCATCACCAACAGGTGATGGGCCTTCTGGGAGGAGAGAGACGTCCAATCCTAGCCCGAGTCGACAGGCCGAGGGCACAGTACCTTCTAAGGCTGTCCTTGTAACAACCCAGTCCCCTCTTGCCTTCTAGGTGTCCTTTCTAGATGGACCACCAACAGACATTGAGGTCAGGAGATCTGGGGACGAGGGGCATGCGGTCGATAGTGAGCATCTAGATGCTGACCAAGTTGACACTTCTAATGCCTCGGCTTATGTCTCATCCGTTAGGGATCGCGACCTCTTGTTGTGGAGGCACATGTTTGGTATAAATCCTAATGTGACTATGAGGGTTCCAAATACAGACGAGAGAGTCTTCCTGGGGAATGAGGGGGAAGATGTTGTCTATGAAAAGATGCTTAGGGTAGGTGCTAGGTTCCCTCTGCACCCTGCTATAGTCGATATATTATCTGCCCTTGGGGTTTCTCCTTCTCAACTTCCTCCCAATTCATAGAGGACCATCCTCGTCTATGTTTCCCTATGAAATAATACCTTCACCGATGAGCCCTCGGTCGATTTGTTCATATCTTGTTACAACATCACCTCATCGTCCAAACAACCTGGGTATTTTCATTTAGGGGTTAGGAAGTCTGATAAGAAGCTTCTTCACGTAGCTCAGACTTCTAATCATGACTCGAAGAAGAGGTTTTTCTTCATCTCTGGGGATTAGGAATTCCCCATCGGGGATGATCCCATTGAAGACAGTCCGAGGGTTCCAAGGTTATGGTCTAACCCTTCTGTGAGAGAACGGTCAGACCCCGAACTCATCTTGGAGGAGAGTGTCATTTTTTACTACCTTAGGGAAGAAGGGAAAGAGGGTGAACTTCAAAATTTTGAAGATTTGATGACCCCTCACTTCCTCAAAGTAGCTGGTCTGAGGGTCGGCCCTCTAACAGAATTATGTGAGTAGATTTTTTCTCAATTTTTAATTTTCTCCAAGTGTTTCCTCTTTACCACTGTATCTTTCTTATATATCGTCTCCTTTTCAGGTCATCCTGCAAATATATCTGATCAACTCTGGGAGATGACTGCTCCAAGTTTACTATCTGGCTTGGGAAAGAGAAAGACAAAGAGCCTCAGGAGGATCAGAAGAAGACAAAGGTCGTGAGGCCGACGGAAGTCGAGCCGACCTCTGACAGTCACAAAAGGGAGGATCCTAAAGTTCCTGAGGGCTCTGGGCCTGACTCACGAACGAGGACCAAGGCGAGGGCAGAGGGGTTTCAGGCACACACTGAGGGGGGCGGTTCCTCTTCTAGCAAGGGTGCCTATTAGTCTCAGAATCTTGCTTTACTCAAGGCTGAACCCTCGTCTCTCATAGCCAACTTGAGGGCGGCCAAATCCTCAATATTTTTTTCACCCTCGGACGTGGATTATGAATTCTTATCAAAGATGCCCCCGGACAAGGTCTATGATTACGGTCTACAAACTTAGGCTCATTTACCTATTTCGACTTCATTCTTTTTAATTTATCATTTCATGAACTGTTCCCTCGGCCCCTTTTAACATGTGTTTGTTTATGCAGTCTGTCTGCGCTTTCACCTCGGCCATTAAGTGGATGGTTGAGAATCAGCAGAAGTTACATGAGGCCAAAAGAGCTATTCAGCATGAGGCCAATCTGAAGACCGAGCTGGAGACTACGAGGGCATATTTGGAGAGTGCGAGGACCAAGCATGCGAGGGTCCTAGATGAGCTGGTGAAGTAGCACGAGGCCGACCTGAATGTGAAGGACTCCCTCGTCAAAGAAAAGGAAGAGGCCTTGACCAACTAGGAGGCCCAATTCAAGGAAGAACTTACTGAGGCAGTCAAAAAAGCTAAGGTCTATGTCGTGGAGGCTTACAAGATTTCAGACGAGTTTCAGGGCTTTGGCCTTAAGTACTTGGAAATAGGCATTAAGATGGCCTATCGGTGGTGACACGACTCAGAATGTGTCTCTAAAGTGTTTACTCTCTAGGATCAAGTGCAAGCCTGTCGTTCAAGTAATAATTCGACAAGTCGGGTATCGATCCTCAGGGAAAAAGGACAACGGAGTTGTGACGACGGGATAAGACGGAGGAATCCTAACGATGACTCTAAAAAGAAAGAAAAATATTTGATTTTTGGGAATGATTAAGCTAAGTGAAATTATGTAGCTATGAAAATGTGCAATTACACTAAATTACCTAAAATGTGAATGAAAATTAGATTTGAACTTTTAAATGAGTTGATGGAAAAAATAAGACGGGAATACAATCCCCCAACCCTAGTGTACTTCAGTTATAATACTAATCGTAAATTTATCTAATTAATTTGACCTAGTCTTTAGTACTCCCAAGCATTACGTATACGAAGTTCAAGCCCGCGTCATACTTAATCAAAGTATGAGTAAATCAGTATCACGATAGTGACACTCAAATTATATTCTCAATCATCCCGGTTACCAAGAGGCAAACGAGATATTTAGACCTACAATTGTTGTGTTCCTACGCAATACGGTCAAAATTAATTACTAAATTCAGAGGATTAATTTTAAACGTGCAATTACCACATCAGGTTGGGTTCATGTAACCCGACCTTGAACGGACATACCGAAAGTGATGAAAACAGATTTCAAGGTGCAGAAAACCATGATTAATCTAAGGAAAACTTGTTAATAGATGTAGAATAGAACTGAAAAGAAGAAATTACTCACTAATTTTTACCAAAGCAGTAATCAATTAACTAGAAGTACTCACAATTGGAATCAAAGCTTCAGTTTTGAATTAAAATGAATAAAGTTGTTAAACTAGGGTTTATGGAAGAAAAGGAGAGATTAAACTAACTCCCCACGTTCTTGCCTACCTTACAATGAAAATAATTCGGGTTTTTATACCCTACATGAAATTACAAGAAGTTGAGTATAAGTCGGAGTCTTTAGAGGAGAATCAGAAAACAAAATCTCGATGGGCGGACCGGTCCGGCCCTTAAGCGGATCGGTTTACTTCTAAAGCGGATCGGTTCTTTTATTTTTCAGGCGGACTGGTCCGGGGGCGGATCGGTTCTTTTAATTTTTGCCTTCTTCGGTTCGCCTTCGGTTCGCAGTTCTCTGGATTTGTGTACGTCGGTCCGGTCCGGGTCTTAGGCGGACCGGTCCGCCTATTTGACTTTTCCTTCGAACTTTGACTGCCCATATCTTTTGCTCCGGGTATCCGATTGAGGTACCGTTTCTTCCTAGGTGCTTGTGAGGATGATACCTTCAACTTCTCTTTAGGTACCTCATCCGGATTCTGGGTAGTAATGACTCTTTTGCCCTTTTAACTTTTCTTGTTGACTTTCTCTATTCTTTCGGTTTCCTTCTTCCATTTCTTGACATTAGACACCTGAAAAATCATAACGAAATACCAGAAACTCGGTGTACTTGTTAGGATAAGTCAGTAGCAAGATTATTAGATAAATTCAATCCAATTACGTTGTTCGAGGTGATTAAAGTACCGAAATTAAGGGATTAATTAGGAAGAATTTATGCCTAATCAAACCCCCCTAACTTAGAACTTTGCGCGTCCCGACCAATGTAAAAGAATTCTAGCAAGGCTCAACTCTTAAAAAACATTTTATTGGGATAAAATACCTCTTTCGCTGGCACGCGATTGCATTTAGCGTATGCAACAAGCCTTTAAACCCCTAGGTTACCCTAGTGGGACGAGTTGTGTCTCGTGAGGGTTTGCAGAGAATATAGCCACAAAGTTCGACTCAAAGAACTTTAAAATAACCAAAAATTGTATAATTCAAACTCTTCCAGAAAATAGTCATCATTAAGTCATGTTTACAAGTCTCAAACTGTAGTGCGTGTGTGCGAAGCCAGAAATATAACCACCGATTTCCACCGATTAATCATTACGTTACTTATCCGAAAATTCGTTTTGATTTCAAATTCTCACGGGAAGCTCTCTCAACGAACCACTCGGAAAATGGCTTTTCTCTCGGTATGCGTGATATAAAGAGTAAATATAATGGACGCAAAATCACGCATACAATCAGAAAGACGGAAATTTCATGGTGAAAGGATCTCATCAACGGATTACGGTTTTAAAAACGGGAACATTGCCTCTTATTCGCGCACTTAATTTCCTTTATTATCTTTTGGTGTATTAGCTCTCTACACGGTAACCAATTCAACACTTTAGACTCGGTTAGGACTTTTTCGGGTTAAAGGTGTATTGGGTAAAATGAAAATGGTAGGGAAGGTTGGAATTGGAGGAGTTATTTATAATGTCCGTTGGTGCTTTTTCTGGGCTATTGCTCATTTTTTCTTCTTTTTCTCTATATTTTTTTTCACTTCCTTTCTTTTCTCACTATTTTTGTTGAGCATATTTATTTATTTTTTTTCTCTTGCCCCTTTTTATGCACTCTTCGGACTCAAATTCTGGGATTTTTCAACTTTCACAATTCCGGACCATTTTGGGTTTTTCGGGTTGTCAAACGAAAGGAAAAATTATTCGGCTCAAGTTGAGTTGCAAAGGGTAATTTTTCGCTACTTTTTCTGGCCAATATTTTTGGGTGACCAACGAGGGCCTACTTCATTGTCCAAAATGCCAATTGTGTTACCATATGCGTTTCGAGGTAAATTTAATTTGGAGACTAATTTGGCACGTTTTTCAAGGCAATATTGCACACATTTTTCAAAACCGATCAAAATGAAAGAATTAAGATCCTTGACAACTTATTACGCGCTAAAAAGAACTTTGAGTTAACAATTAACTCGGATTGATTTAAAATCTCGCAAAACGTGATAGGCTCGAATCTCACCGGGTTTGTTAATCTCCACATTTATTCGGTAAGTCGTCAATTTTCGCTCAATTTCCATCTTTGGTCAATTTCGGCTTTGTGTATGTTGACTTTTACACTTTGAGGCTTCAATTTGACTTTTAATGATATTTTTGAAAAATTTGAATTCCAATTTTTATTTATTTTGAACAAAAATATTTTTTGGATTTTTCAAAATTTTATGATTTTTTTTTGGAAATTTTGGGCATTTTTGAAAATTTGTGAAGTTTTAGAAATATGCACTTGTGACCCCCCCTCCCCCCCTAACTTAGACTTTTGCATTGTCCTCAAGCAAAAAGGACTAAAATCTAAATAAGGCAAAATAAGAAGTGCAATAATTAAAACAAACAAATATAGAAAATGCAACTTTTTATATCATAAGACTGTGGTACAAACAGGAATACAGCATATGTGCGACATGAGAAGGAATACATCAAAACAGTCCATAACCAACAAAACATCACGGGGAAGGGAAATGGGATGAGCTGGGCGCGTCGGGGCCATAGGGGTCATGAAATGTGATGGGAGTGGCTCATTAGGGTCCCCTAGGCATCGGTAGATATCCGCTTGCCTTCGAGACGCCCGACTTTGATCTCGACGGTAGTCGATCATAAAGGTCTCGAATCGGTTCTAAAGGGTGGACAACCGGGTCGAGATATCGGTACTCGCCCACTCAAAGTCCGGGTTGTCCTCCTCGTCCGTCGAATCGTCGTCGGCATCGACGTCACCCATCTCAACGTCCGCTTCAGCGGCCTCCTCCCCCGCGCTCTCTCCCGAGGCAGCCTCTTCTTCGCTATCATGACCCCGACGAGCCCGGATTATGGCTAGCTGTTTGGCACTCTTAGTGCGAGTGCCCTGTCCAAAGGGACCGGGAATCCGGGTGCGGTCGAGCGGGGCCTCAATGCCGGCGTCTTGGAGGATAGACATGATCAAACGGGCATAGGGCAAAGGGGCGGAACCCTTCTCATCCAAAGAGGCGGTGATGATGCCGGCATACAATGTGCGGGCCAAATGGATGGAAGTTTGGGGATCGAAGAGATGATAGGCCAAGGTGGCTTGCCGAGGCCTCATGGCGGAATCGTTGGACGTTTGAAGAATGTTGGCGCACACAATTTGGAAGGTGAGGCGCGCCTTTTCGTTGAGTCGTCCAACAGCGACGGTTTGACCCGCCCAAGCCACGTTTGGAGCAATGCGTTCCATGATGACGTCCTTAGCGACCGGAGGAACGTTCCTTGGATATGTGAAGTCTTGGGGGTCCAAAACACCAAAGGTGGCCAATTTGGCCATGAGGATGGCTAAGGAAAAAGGAACGACCGTCCCATCGACGTAAGCTTGGGCCTCATATTGGCCCATCCGCACGAGTGTGTCATAGAATAATCAAAACTCGGAAGCCCACACGGCATCATGGGGTTCGTTGAGGAAACGACACCACCCTCGGGCCATGAATAGGGCCATGATAGAATTGGGCAGCGCGTTCCATTGAACCGCGCGCTCCATATGGAGTGTGCGGCTTGTCCCGAAGAATAGTGTGCACCATCGCTCCTCTTGGCGGGAGCGGAACTCGTTGCCCCCGGAGGGTAGGATGTCGGTGGACGCGTATCTGGTGGGGGCAGCACGGGGGGCCATGGAGACAGAGAGGATGGAACTCAAAAAAATCTGGAGAGGGAGAGGAGAGAAGTGGTGTTTGAGGTGTGAAGAGAAGGGGAGGGGTAGGGCTGAATTTATAGTGGAGGGGGAAGGGATTTGGAGGGAAAAGGTGTATGGGGAGGTGGGAAACTGAATGGGAGGGAAGAATGGCAATTGGGGGGAAGGGGGGGTGAATGGGAGGAAAGGATTAAACGAACCTGCAGAATGCGGACCGGTCCGGTCCAGGGGCGGACCGGTTCGGGTCTTTAATTTCCAGAAAATTCGATAGGCGGACCGGTCCGGTCTAAAATTAAAGGAACCGATCCGATGGCGGACCGGTCCGGCCTTAAATTAAAGGAACCGGTCCGGTCTGGGGATTTTAGGCTGGAATTTCCCCGAAACTGGATTTCAACCTCTCTTCCTCGAAATATTGCACTTTTAAAACGCGCTCCTCACCAATTATAGACTAAGGACCTCTCAACATCACCGATCACCCGAGTTGACCCAATTCCCGAACATGCACATGCGAAACCCGAATGCACTATAATCCTAACGACACTCACTAACGCACACGACTCTCACCCCATACGCGTCGGGGGTGCGATGACCTAACTGAAATCGTTCACTCTACCCCGTAAACGGGGTCCGACAACCAAACGGTGTCGACTTCCTCCCCGTACGCCTCAAGATATGGCTTTAGGCATTGTCCATTCACTTTGAATGTATTTCCCCCTTTTAAATCTTCTAATTCGACAGCTCCGTGGGGGAAAACATTCTTGACAACAAACGGGCCAGACCATCGCGACCGTAACTTGCCCGGAAAGAGATAAAGCCGAGAGTTATAGAGAAGAACTTTTTGCTCGGGAAGAAACTCTTTGCGTCGAATGATGCTATCGTGAGCGAGTTTCATCCTTTCTTTGGCAATTTTTTCATTCTCATACGCATCATTGCGTATCTCCTCTAACTCATTTATTTGAAGCTTGCGAGCTTCACCGCATTTATCCATGGCATAATTGAGCTCCTTAATTTCCCAATACGCTTTGTGTTCTAACTCCACGGGGAGATGGCAAGGCTTGCCATACACAAAGCGGAAAGGGGACATGCCAAGCTGATTTTTGTATGCGGTGCGATAGGCCCATAGCAAATCGTTCAGTCTAAGTGACCAATCTTTCTTGTTAGGATTGACGGTCTTCTCGAGAATGTTCTTGATCTCACGATTCGCTAGTTCTGCCTGCCCATTTGTTTGTGGGTGATACGTCGTTCCAACCTTGTGAACGACGCCATACTTTCTCATAAGCTTCCCGAATGGCCAATTGCAAAAATGTTTACCATTATCACTAATTATCGCTTTCGGAGCACCGAAGCGGGAAAGTATGTGTTCCTGTAGGAACTTTATCACCACCTTGTTGTCATTTGTTTTGGTAGCTATAGCTTCTACCCATTTAGAAATGTAATCTACCGCAACAAGGATGTATAGGAAACCGAAGGACGGGGGAAAGGGACCCATGAAGTCGATACCCCAACAGTCGAAGATCTCAATGATGAGTATGGGGGTAAGAGGCATCATGTATCATCGAGTAATGGCTCCCATCCATTGGCACCTATTGCAAGATTTGCAAGCATTGTTCACATCCCGGAATAATGTGGGCCAATATAGACCGCATTGCAGAATTTTAGCGGCCGTCTTTTTCGTGGAAAAGTGGCCTCCACACGCTTCCGAATGATAAAACTGGATGACTTTCGGGATCTCGTCATCCGGTACGCATCGTCGGATGATTTGGTCGGCGCAATATTTAAACAAGAATGGATCATCGTAGAAGAACATGCGCGACCAAGTAAGAAACCTCTTCTTATCTTGCGGTGTCCAGTCGGGAGGGACGGCTCCCGTGACAAGGTAGTTCACTATATCCGCAAACCAAGGTAAAGAAGAGATAGCAAAAAGTTTCTCATCCGAAAAGTATTCCTCTATGGGAATGGGATCACTAGGTATGTCGGACGAAAGCCGTGATAGATGGTCGGCAACGACATTTTCTACTCCTTTCTTATCTTTAATGGAGAGATTGAACTCTTGTCGGAGTAGTATCCACCTTATGAGACGCGGCTTGGCGTCTTTCTTAGCGAGTAGATATTTCAATGCCTCGTGGTCGGTGAAGACAATTATAGGAGAACCAATGATATATGATCTGAACTTATCAAGGGCAAAGACTACCGCTAGCAACTCCTTCTCCGTGGTAAAGTAGTTGAGTTGAGGTCCGGTAAGGGTCCGGCTAGCGTAGTAGATGACATGAGCTTGTTTATCTTTACGTTGGCCCAAAACGGCCCCAATCGCGTAATCGCTTGCATCACACATAAGTTCGAATGGTAGGGACCAATCCAGAACTTGCATGATGGGAGCGGACACGAGCATGTTCTTTAATTTGTCAAAGGAGCTTTTGCATGCCTCGGTCCACTCAAACGAATTGTCCTTCATGAGAAGGTTGCTTAAGGGTCTAGCGATAGAGCTAAAGTCCTTAATGAACCTTCGATAAAACCCGGCGTGACCCAAGAATGAACGCACATCTTTAAGCGATCTCGGTGGGGTAAGGTCAGCTATGACATCTATTTTAGCCCTATCAACCTCTATGCCTTTAGATGAAACTATGTGGCCAAGAACTATTCCTTCAGTGACCATGAAATGGCATTTCTCCCAATTCAGCACTAAGTTCTTCTCCACACACCGAGCAAGTACTTGTTCCAATTTTTCTAGACAAAGATCGAAAGAGGTGCCAAAAACACTGAAATAGTCCATGAACACTTTAAGTCCTCTTTCGACCATGTCACTAAATAAGCTTAACATGCACCTTTGAAAGGTCGTGGGTGCATTACACAAGCCGAATGGCATACGTTTGTAGGCAAACGTACCAAAAGGGCAAGTGAAGGTTGTCTTCTCTTGGTCAAGTACATCTACCTCAATTTGGTTATATCCGGAATAACCATCAAGGAAGCAATAAAAAGGGTGGCCCGCTACTCTTTCAAGCATTTGATCAATGAATGGTAAGGGGAAATGGTCTTTTCTTGTTCCCGCATTGAGTTTCCGGTAATCAATGCACACACGCCAACCGGTGGTGGTGCGTTGGGGAACAAGCTCTCCCTTAGCATTCTCAATCAGAGTCATACCCGACTTCTTCGGGACGACTTGAATAGGGCTCACCCATTTGCTATCCGAGATTGGGTAGATAATCCCGGCATCCAATAGTTTAATGATCTCGGTTCTCACAACTTCTTTCATGTTGGGGTTCAGTCTTCTTTGCATTTCTCTAGAGGGTTTGACATCCTCTTTGAGGTGAATCTTGTGAGTGAAAATCAGAGGACTTATCCCCTTCAAATCAGATATACACCAACCAAAAGCACCTTGGTGCTTCCTCAGAATTCTCAACAATTTACCCTCCTGCCCTTCATCTAGGCTAGAGGAGATAACAACAGAGAATGTTTCATCCTCTCCTAGGTATGCATATTTGATATGGGAGGGGAGTTTCTTTAATTCGAGGGTTGGAAATTTTTCACTGGAGGGAGCCATGTGTGTATCCCTCGGAGGTAGTTCCTCGAATCTAGAAACCCAATTCACATCTCTCGCATCCTCGTCCGACGCTCTCTCATCGAGTAACTCTCTTAACTCCTCAATCTCCCTCTCGTACTCAGTATACATCCCCTCACTCTCAGTGCTCGAAACCAGACAGGATCCTAAGGCATCGCCACAACAATTCTCCTCCAAGTACTCCTCTACTATCTCATCTATGAGACTCACCGCATGAATATCATCTTCCTCTCCCGTATGTTGGGCTATGTTGAAGATGTTGGTCTCTAATGTCATATTCCCAAAAGTGAGCTGCATTCGCCCATTCCTTGTGTTAATAATAGCGTTAGCTGTCGCTAAAAATGGGCGCCCGAGAAAGATGGGAACATGATTGGTCGAGGTTAAGGAAGGCTCCGTGTCCCAAATGACAAAGTCTACCGGGAAGTAGAAAGTGTCAACTTGAACGATCACGTCCTCTACTACACCTGGTGGGACCTTCACAGTTCGATCCGCTAATTGGAGAGTGATTCTTGTGGGCTTGAGGTCGCCCAAATCAAGTTGCCTATAGATGGAGTAAGGGAGGATATTGACACTTGCTCCCAAGTCAAGTAAGGCTTTTTCAATTTTGTTCTCTCCAATGATGCAGGAAATGGTAGGTGCACCGGGATCTTTGGATTTAGGAGGGATCTCATTGAGTAGGATGGATCTCACATTCTGTGCTAGGAAGACATTCTTCTTTACTTTCATCTTCCTTTTTACCGTCAACAAATCTTTGATGACTTTTGCATAAGCTGGAATTTGTTTGATGGCATCGAGGAATGGTAAATTCAGCTTTACCTTCTTTAGTATTTCAAGCACGTCATCACGTGGGTTTCCTTTCTGGGAAGGACTCAACCTTTGAGGAAACGGTGCCACGGAGGGTGGTTTCACTACTACCTCGGGCTCACTAGTGTCATCTTTATCACTCTCATTCGAGGGGATATCTTCGGCCTCTTTCGTGCCGGGCGAAATCACCTTGTCTTTGGTTGTGTCGTGTGGGGGAGGTGATAAATCAACGACTCTCCCACTACGAAGAGTGGTCACAGCTTGACATTGCTCCTGATGATCAGTAGAAGTGGAGCTAACACTAGTTTGACCTTGGGGAGGTCTTTGGCCCTGGGAAGGAAACTTGCCCTTCTCTTGAACACTCAACGAGGATTGTATCTTTGACAGCATTGCATGTATGTCGCCGATCAGACGATCATATTTGGCATTGTTTGCAGTCTGACTTGTAATGAATTGATTCATGGTATCCTCGAGATTTCTTCGTTGTGGCGGGATATAGTTTCCATGGGGTGGCGGTGCTTGCACATGTCCTTGCATGTGTGGAGCTTGTTGAAATTGTTGTGGTGGAGGAGGGGCAACATGCGAAGGAGGGTTCATTGCGGCATGTTGTTGCCCGTAGCTAAAATCGGGATGGTTTTTCCACGAAGGGTTGTATGAATTCCCGTGCGGGGCACCTAAATTACCCTTATAGCCTCCTATACCACTAACTTGCTCTTGCAACATTACTTTGTAGGCGGGTATCGTCGGACATTCCTCAGTTGAATGTCCCACCTCACAAATCGCACACACCTTTTCGACGGGAGTTTTGATAGATCCAACTACCTCACAGAAATCTCGTAATCCTTTCTCAAGGGTGTCCAACCGACTGTCCAACATAGAGGTCTTATCTACATGGTATAGGCCGGACGCCGATGGAGTGGTGGTCACTTGACGATTTCGATTCTGAGCATTAGGATCAGAAATATCCCATGATTGGGTAGTCTCGGTGACATACCTCAGGTGAAGCTCAGCATCGTGGCAGTCTAGTTCGATAAACAGACCATTACCCATGGTTTCAATGAGTTTCTTGGAGTTAAGGTTCAACCCATTATAGAGTAAGGAAATGATTTGAGCTGTATCAAATCCATGATGGGGGCACGAAGCAGTTAACTCATTGAAACGCTCATAACATCGATGAAATGGCTCATTATCCAATTGCCTAAACGATTGAATCTGAGCCTTTATGGAGATTGTTCGATGTGGTGGAAAGAACTTCTTGAGAAATCTGGATTGTAACTCGTTCCAAGATGGAATCGAGCTCGGAGGTAAAGACCATAGCCAGGTCTTAGCTTTATCTTTTAACGAGAATGGGAAGAGTTTGAGGTGAATCACCTCTTGTGTGCAAGTTTGATCGTTGAGAGTATCACACACGTCCTCAAATTCCCTTATATGAACGTATGGCTTTTCAGAATCCATACCGTGATAGTGTGGTAGCATCTGGATCATCCCTTTTTTGAATCGGAACTGCCCGGCATTATACGGGAGTATAATGCATCCCGGAGTGACAGTGCGCTCGGGATATAAGAATTCTCTCAACGGGCAGTACGGAGTCCCTTCCTCAACGGTAGGTGCATTACTGTGCTGCGACATCTCTC
The DNA here is from genome assembly GCA_949130495.1 of Sambucus nigra. NCBI lineage: Eukaryota > Viridiplantae > Streptophyta > Magnoliopsida > Dipsacales > Adoxaceae > Sambucus > Sambucus nigra. Next base: position 297,124,300 of record OX422207.1, on the reverse strand, counting down.
TCTCACTTGAGGACTCGGCGCTCTCGCTGGGTGCGCTTGAAGAGTGTCCTATGAAGGAGAAGGGAGTGTTACTAGAGATTGACTGCGATGGTGTGGGAGGTGGGATCCAGAACTGTGGGGCGTTCGGAGTGTGGGGACTATCAGGATTATACTCAACGAGTGGATTTTCGTGAATGCTGGTTGGAGTATTATGGGGTGTGGGAGTGGTTTCAGAATTTTGCATTAAAGCTCAGGAGATATGACAATTGTGAATCTTTTTGTGCTTTTTATAATTTTCTTTTATTTTTTTTTTGGTCAAAGCTTTGGATTGACTCGATCTAATCCTAAGTCTACCTAAATCCCCGGCAACGGCGCCAAAAACTTGACACGACTCAGAATGTGTCTCTAAAGTGTGTACTCTCTAGGTTCGAGTGCAAGCCTATCGTTCAAGTAATAATCCGACAAGTCGGGTATCGATCCTCAGGGAAAAAGGACAACGGAGTTGTGACGACGGGATAAGACGGAGGAATCCTAACGATGACTCTAAAAAGAAAGAAAAAGATTAGATTTTTGGGAATGATTAAGCTAAGTGCAATTATGTAGCTATGAAAATGTGCAATTACACTAAATTACCTAAAATGTGAATGAAAATTTGATTTGAACTTTTAAATGAGATGATGGAAAAAATAGGACGGGAATACAATCCCCCAACCCTAGTGTACTTCAGTTATAATACTAATCGTAAATTTATCTAATTAATTTGACCCAGTCTTTAGTACTCCCAAGCATTACGTATACGAGGTTCAAGCCCGCGTCATACTTAATCAAAGGATGAGTAAATCAGTATCACGATAGTGACACTCGAATTATATTCTCAATCATCCCGGTTACCCAGAGGCAAACGAGATATTTAGACCTACAATTGTTGTGTTCCTACGCAATACGGTCAAAATTAATTACTAAATTCAGAGGATTAATTTTATACGTGCAATTACCACATCAGGTTGGGTTCATGTAACCCGACCTTGAAAATCTAGCCGGACATACCGAAAGTGATGAAAACAGATTTCAAGGTGCAGAAAACCATGATTAATCTAAGGAAAACTTGTTAATAGATGTAGAATAGAACTGAAAAGAAGAAATTACTCACTAATTTTTACCAAAGCAGTAATCAATTAACTAAAAGTACTCACAATTGGAATCAAAGCTTCAGTCTTGAATTAAAATGAATAAAGTTGTTAAACTAGGGTTTGTGGAAGAAAAGGAGAGATTAAACTAACTCCCCACGTTCTTGCCTACCTTACAATGAAAATAATTCAGGTTTTTATACCCTACATGAAATTACAAGAAGTTGAGTATAAGTCGGAGTCTTTAGAGGAGAATCAGAAAACAAAATCTCGATGGGCGGACCGGTCCGGCCCTTAAGCGGATCGGTTTGCTTCTAAAGCGGATTGGTTCTTTTATTTTTCAGGCGGACTGGTCCGGGGGCAGATCGGTTCTTTTAATTTTTGCCTTCTTCAGTTCGCCTTCGGTTCGCAGTTCTCTGGATTTGTGTACGTCGGTCCGGTCCGGGTCTTAGGCGGACCGGTCCGCCTATTTGACTTTTCCTTCGAACTTTGACTGCCCATATCTTTTGCTCCGGGTATCCGATTGAGGTACCGTTTCTTCCTAGGTGCTTGTGAGGATGATACCTTCAACTTCTCTTTAGGTACCTCATCCGGATTCTGGGTAGGAATGACTCTTTTGCCCTTTTAACTTTTCTTATTGACTTTCTCTATTCTTTCGGTTTCCTTCTTCCATTTCTTGACATTAGACACCTGTAAAATCATAACGAAATACCAGAAACTCGGTGTACTTGTTAGGATAAGTCAGTAGCAAGATTATTAGATAAATTCAATCCAATTACGTTGTTCGAGGTGATTAAAGTACCGAAATTAAGGGATAAATTAGGAAGAATTTATGCCTAATCAGGTGGGTCGTCTTAAAATTTGTTGACGCCGTGTCATCCATCTGTCCATCTCTTGAAGCTGTGGAGATGGAGGACCCTCTCATAGCTGAGCCTCTAGCCCATGTAGTGTCTCAAGTACACATCGAAGGCATCGACACCTCTAAGGATCAGCCTGTTTTGGTCACTGAAGAAACTCCTCTGATTAACGTTGAAACCTTGCCTACTGATACTACTCAGTAAGGTGGCTGCCTGTAGCCAATACCCTCTACTTGTAAAAAAAAAATTGTGCTTTATTTTTGTTGGAAAACCATTTGTAACACTTGATTTATAATATAATGTCTCTTCGTGTCTTCTATTCCTGCCTTAGCTTATGATATTTGAATTAACCATCCTATGAGCTCCCCCTCGTCTTTCTTGAGGGTGAATGGTGGGTCGTCCCCACCATTTACCCTCATCATAGCCGAGGGTGGTTTCCACCAACTAAATGATTTTTTCAAATATTTCAAGTCCCCCCTCGTCTTTCTTGAGGGTGAATGGGGGGTCGTCCCCACCATTTACCCTCATCATAGCCGATGGTGGTTTCCACCAATTAAATGATGTTTTCAGTTATTTCAATCCCCCCCTCATCCTTCTTGAGGGTGAATGGGGGGGTCGTCCCCACCATTTACCCTCATTATAGCCGAGGGTGGTTTCCACCAATTAAATGGTTTTCAATTATTTCAAGTCCCCCCTCGTCTTTATTGAGGGTGAATGGGGGGTCGTCCCCACCATTTACCCTCATCATAGCCGAGGGTGGTTTCCACCAACTAAATGATGTTTTCAATTATTTCAAGTCCCCCCTCGTCTTTTTTTAGGGTGAAAGGGGGGTCATCCTCACCATTTACCCTCATCATAGCCGAGTGTGGTGTGACACCCCGCCTAATTAAATACCGGGTGATCACTCCTTGATTAAATTAAAATCAAGGTGAGCAGTTGGTTCATTCTTAGCATCACTATCGAAAAATAACTTTTCCAATTTAAACACCCTAATTAATTAAGCTAAGTGTCAAAACCATTTTTAGACATTACTTTCCAAATTTTATTTTATGTAAACCAACATTTAAAACTTTACGAAATTCAATATTAAAGAATCACACCACAATTATCCTGGAACATATAATCCAAATAATTTAAACATTCAACAACTAAATACCAACATTTAAAACTTAGAGTAAAACATCCAGACAATAATAAATCCCAAAGTGACAATACAAGAAATAAATGAATCACAATGTCCAATAAAAAACTGGATAATGGAAATGGGCGACACATGCCCAACTGAATAAATATGATAGGAGTGGAATTCAAATAAATGAAGTTGTCTAAGCAAGAGGACTGCAACTCCCACCTAAGCTGCAGCGCGTTCCTTCCAAAGGATCTTATGCAAGACGCCCCTATGGCTGGGCACCTGTAATATATACATATATATATACAAGAGAGAAAAGAAAATGGAAACGGGTCAAAGCCCGATTGTAAAAATGATTTAAAATTTGTTTAGCAAGTATTTAAAATGTTTACTGGCCAATGCAACAACATATTAGTGTGGCACTCCCTTGAGGAATTCTCACCTCTCTTCTAATGTGCACACCTATCGCACTAACCTTCCCAACGGTTTAACTTATCTTATCTTAGTTTTCTCGTAAGATTTAAACTGGAGATTCAACTGTTTAAGGAGTAAATTCCATTTAATAACAAAACTCTCATTTTAACTTTATTCGCTAATAAAGTTTACCAGTATCATATTATACTTTTCAAAACAAGTATTTCCAAATTGCAATCATTATTCATATCTTACTTACCATAAACACAGTAGGAAGTTCCCAATTTCAGAATTAAATATATATATTAAATACTCGTATAATATATATATTCTAACAGCACCCCACATAAAAATTATGGTGCGGGCATACTCTGCTATCCAATCCCCGTCTCACTCGTACTAAGGGAAATACAAGTTTGGAATCACTCTCGAACTATATTAACACATACACAAACAATATTGAGGCGAAGCATAGATTCCAAGTCTCTAAGAGGATAGCACATACCCTCACGTCTCTTAGGACTGTCTGACCATCGATCAGATAGCCTGTACCAAGGATATCTATCTTCTAGGGTACGAGTCAATATCCCCCATAAAGGCACATCGAGATAAGACTGTCCCAGCGCGGTAACGTCAGGGATAGCAAGTAGCGCGGGCATGATTTTCACATGTATATAGTATATGCATAAACACAGTCATATAAATATACTACTATTATCATATCTCTTTAGGTACCTTTCATCAACCATAATATAATATTTATCCGTATTTCTCCATCTTTAGTAATCACGTATAACGGTTCGTCTCTTACTTTAATTGAGGGATTAATCCAACTTACTACATAACACTCATGGACTCTATCCTCCCAAGTTTAGAATTCAGTAGGTACTCATCTATTTTTCCAATGTAACTATTTTACGCATCTCTCCCTTTAATACATAACCCCATCGTCCCTTATGTGTAAGCATCCCAAAAATGTAAATCTCGTCTTAGATTAAAGGTCTCGTAGTTATTAATAAGTCCTACTGGTCTCCTTTACCTTCCAAAATATTTTAATAAGGATGTCCAAAGATTTTTACTCATTAAATTTGAATTCAACAATTTAAAAGGGGAAATATGAGTCTGCCAGGAGGGGTCGATCGATCGATGGCAGGAGCTCGATCGATCGATGCGTCGATCGATCGACACTCCTGGTTCGATCGATCGATCAAACAGGTATGGCTAATTCTGCAGATTAACTGTTACGGGTTCTAACATCCAACCTCAACCAAATCAATATTTTTAAAACCCAAACTCCCATAAATTCGTACTACAAACATTAATAACCCAAACTAACAATCTTCTACGTAAAGCATGTGAATTTTCATAAATAACCATGGATTAAAAGGGCAAAACTTATATAAATTTCATGAACCCTAGAATTTTCTTTAACTTTGTTCTAATCAGTATTTTTTCCAGAATTTCTACTCCTAATACATCATAAATCCTTGGTTCAACCTCTACATACGAAGGGGATTTCCAGATTTCCATTTATATCATAACTACATGCAATCTCCTATCTCCAACATGGGTTTTCTTCTATGAAATACATCCTAATCAATCCTAGACTAACATGAATGATGCATTAACGAATTTAAGCAAGATAAATACTTGCCTGGGAATTTCAGAGTTCTGATTTGTGAACGAATTAGGTGTGGTTGCGTTCCCCGTCTCGCGATTTACGTATTGGTGGTGGTGGCGGTGCAACTAGGTGAATTTTTGGCCTAGAACACCTTTCCTCTCCTATGGCCGTCACTTGTCTTTGGTTGTGTTAACCCTAGAAGACAACCTTATACATCTAATATAACCCTTGAAAATTCGTGGGTTTAATTGCCCAAAATTACAAAATGTCCAAAATGCCATCCTGGGGCGCTAAATAAGCCTAAAAACATCCCGAGACCCAAACTAAACCCCCGGGTACACTTTTTTGACTATCTCGATCCTTCCGGACACTTTGGCACACTCAAAATGACCATACGAGGAAATTATAATTTATTCACTTTTATTAATCAATATTTAGTCCCGACGCGACACGGGCGCGTCCCGACTCAAATTTCCAAAATTGTCATTTTATCCACTATTAACATTTAATAGAACCAATATTATATATTACTCTACTCATTAGTAATATTCAACAAGTTTCCCATAATTACTAACTCACATCACGTTAATAATTATAAAGTAATTAATTTTCGGATTTATATTAAATTAATAACTCACATTAAATTTAATAAATCCCCAAATTTATAAAGCATAAAAATACGGGGTATTACAGGTGGTTTCCACTAACTAAATGATTTTTTCAATTATTCAAAGTCCCCACTCGTCTTTATTGAGGGTGAATGGGGGGGTCGTCCCCACCATTTACCCTCATCATAGCCGAGGGTGGTTTAACAAGGATAACCCTAATCACACTAGAATTAACAAACATAAGATGAGTGGCCAATATGACATTCTCCTTAACATTCCAAGTGTTTAGTTGGAGAAACACATTCATTACAACTGTTGTCCGATAGGACATTACATTATTGATAGTATTTCTTCAAATGATCTGCATTCCAGGGGTTGGAAAAGGGCTCCCATCCAAGGTTCTCTAGTCTGTAGGTTCCAGGGACAACTTCATCAATGACCCTATATGGGCCATGAAAATTTGGGTGGATATTGTTATGCTTTTGCCAAGCCTTTTTTAGGACTAGGTCCCCCACATAGATTGTCCTTTGCTTCACCCTCTCGTTATAAAACCTGGTCGTCCTCTGCTGGTAAGCAGCTTGCCTTATCTTAGTGTCCTCCCTCATTTCCTCTATCAAATCTAAGTCAAGTCTAATTTCTTCTATATTTCTCTCGGGGTTATACATTTGGAATCTATGAGTAGGAAACCCAATCTCGATGGGGATGACATATTCTGAGCCATACGCCAGCATGAACGGGGTTTCTCTGGTAGGAGTCTTTGGCGTCGTCCTATAGGCCCACAGTACAGCGTACAACTCCTCAACCCATCTTCCTTTTACCTCCTCGAGTTTTTTCTTGACTCCGTCTAGGATGGTTCTATTTGTAACCTCGGTTTGCCCATTAGCCTGAGGTCGGCCTGGCGTTGAGAAGAATTGTTTGATACTGACCATTTCGCAGTATTTCTTCAGAGATGCATTCTTGAATTGAGTCCCGTTATCTAAGATGAGGGTGTTAGGGAGACCATATCTACATATAATGTTTTTCCAGATAAATTGGAATGTCTTCTGCTCAGTGATCATTACCGTCGGCTCCGCCTCCACCCATTTTGAGAAATAGTCAATTGCTACGATCAAGTATCGATAGTTATTGATGAGCCTAGGCAAGGGTCCTACTAGATCGATTTCCCATAATGCGAATGGCCATGGGGATGTGATGGAGGTAAGAGGTTGATGGGGTTTGTGGGGTATGGTGGCGAACCTTTGACACTTATCACATTTTTTAACGTATGTCGTGGCATCTTTCCCCATGGTTTGCCACCAGTATCCCTGGGTTACTATCCTCTTTGCTAACGAGTTACCCCCAATGTGGCTTGAACATGACCCCTCTTGCACATCTTGTACAATGTGTGGGATCTCAGACGGGTGCACACTCTAACACCGCGTATTTATGTGCATGAAATACTTAATTAATTCAGGAAATATTAAATTACTTGGGTGTCGTAATTTAATTGAATTAATTATGAAAATATTTTTTAAAATATTAATCGAAGAGTGAATGGTTAATATTTGGGGAAATTTATGTACTGAGTGAATAGTTCTAATTTATTTACGTCATAACGTGTATTAGTGATGCGGTATTTATTTATCTTAGCCGGGAGTCGATATAGACTAATGTGGGTGTGAGATAAGAATTTTTATAAATTAATTCGGAGGTCAATATTGAGGGCACGGTTGAGTCCGGATGGGTAATGTTTGGGTTACGGGGGCTTTTTGGACTAGTAGGGACTCGCAATTGAGTACACGAGTCATTTTACAATTGGGTATTTTACCAATTTTGGGTTTAATAAGGGGAGAGCCATTATTTCCCCCACATATCAGCCCTAAGAGAGAGAAAGAGAAGAGAAGAAAAGAAGGAAATTTCCGGCCCGCGGGATTCGACTCGGAGTCGTCGAATTTTATCCACGAGGTAAGTGTTTACTTGCTTTATTAATTTAATGTGATTATTTCTCATATTATAGTTGGTGTGTAAAACTATAAGGATTTTTGGGATGAGTTTTGTGAATCAAAAACGGGTTTTTCGGAAGATTAAAGAATAAACCCCGGATAATATCAAATTTGAGAAATTTGGGAATTTATTTAAATTAATTGTTGGATCCGGGTTCTAAGATGATTAAAACCCTTTTTATGTGTGTAATTATGGTTGTTTGAGGTTGGATGATGATGGGTGAGAAAATAAAAACCTCAGAGGTGTGTTAATGGAGGTTTGGGATTTTGGAGAAGATGATGAATAGTAATACAGTAGCTTGTGGGGTCAATTCGGCCAGGAAGAGAACCGATTTAGCTCTCGGTCAAAACACAAAAGTTGTAGATATTTTCGATAAAGTCGCGTGGGCGCTGACCGCATATTTGTTTGATTTTTTTTCGATTTGATATGATTTTTCTAAGAAAGACGTTCCGAGGTGGGAATCTTTAACTCGGAAATCAAATCGAAAATTGGAAAAATAAAGCTAGAATTGTTTGGAGATAAATATTTGGGGTTCCTAAAAATAGTGTGGGGACTTCTAAATAATTTTTTTGACATGTACATTGGGTTAGTTGAAAGTGAAATCCAAGATTTACCCAAATAAGGGTGTTCGTGAGGAATAATACTTAAAGAGGTATTTAGGTGTGAAATGTGCCAAAAATTAAATTTGTGAGACTTTGTGATTTTTAAGAATCTAATGGGATAAAGACTCTTGGGGATTCGAATGAGAATTTCGAATGTAATTGGGATACGAGCTAGTTGTGATAAGCTTAATATCCTGAGCTTAAAAGAAAAGTTATATCCATATTATAAGTAAGTGAATACTTACGGAATTGGAATAAGTAAGTGAATACTTATGGAATTAAATCGAATATGTATATTCGGGATTACATGCCAATGGTACGAGAGATAGGCATGGATAGCCAGATTTGAGGATATTGTATTATGGACCAAAGAGGTGTCCGGATTTTTTGGTTGATTCATGCCATGATAATAGATTAATTAATGGGGGATTAATTAATTAAAGCTTATAGCTGAAATTATTTATTATAGGATGAGATAATAAATTGTTAAATATTATTTAATTAGGAGCGTTCTCTTTATAACGAAATTTTGAGGAGTACGTCTTAAGAGATGGAAATTCGGGCCAGGTGAGCAAGTCCGGGTACATTGGTTGTGTGACACCAGGGAGATATTAAATTAATTAATGAATATATTAATTACATTAGAGTCGGACCATAGACTCGGGGAGATTATAAATTAATTAATGAGTATATTAATTAATAATTAGAGTCGGACCATAGACTCGGAAATATGTTGGCTAGTGTTACGGACTCAGTACACAATAAGGCCGAAAGATTTTATATTCATATATATATATATATATATATATATACGGTGTGTGGTAGTGTATATATATGGTGTGTGCGTATAAATATCAGTGAGTAGATATTATTAATAATTAGAGTCGGAACTATAGACACGAGAAAATATTATATTAATTAATGTGTAAATTAATTAAATTCAAGTCAAACCATATACTCGGAGAAAATTAAAGTCAAGTGCTACGGATTTTGTACACGGTAATGTCAGGAACTAATTATTATATATATACGGTAGTGTGATAGTATATATATATATATATATATATATATATATATATATATATATATATATATATATATATATATATATATATATATATATATGTATGTATTTATTTAAAAATTAAAGGCTCGTGCTACGGATTTTGTGCACGGCAATGCCAGGAACTAATTATTATATATATACGGTAGTGTGATAGTATATATATCAAGGTTCTAAAAGGCTCTAGGCGTGGTCTAGGCGTAGAGATCAAGCCTCAAGCCTTAAGAGCCTAGGTGCGCATAGGCGAAGCCTAGGCGTAAAAAGACGTTTTTCCTTTTTTTTATTATTTTAATTATTCTAAGGCTAATAATATAATAAAATAATACATACCTTGAATTTTAAAAATATTCGTATGTTTGGTAGCCATATTTCTCATATTCATGCCCCATAATCAATATATAAAGTGTATTTTGATTGTTTTGGACGAGATATTGGTCGGATTTGTAAAAAAAAGTCTTTAAATGGTGATATCATTCACTAAGGCATGTTTGTTTTAAAAAAAGGTGTGCCTTAAGATTTTTACCAAGAATAAGCTGTAGGCGATGCGTTTATCTCAAGCCTCAAGCCTAGGCGGAGCCTAGCCGCGCCTTTTAGAACACAGATATATATATATATATATATATATATATATATATATATATTGTGTGCTCATAAATACCGGTGTCTAGGTATTTATTTAAAAATTAAAGGCTAGTGCTATGAATTTTGTGCACGGTAATGCCAGGAACTAATTATTATATAATACGGTAGTGTGATAGTGTGTATATATATATATATATATATTGTGTGCTCATAAATACCGGTGACTAGGTATTTATTAATTTGTATGCTCTAGTGCTATCAGGGGAGGTTGCGCGATGTGGGTGAATCCCCTAGCTTGAGGAGTAGGGTGAGTATATCCTCAGGTCATAGCGTCCGTTATATGGGTGAGGGGCTTATGTCACTTTAAGGGAAGGAATATGACCGCCTCCAACGTTTATATTTTTGACCAATTTAGTGAGCGATTATGACTTGGGATAACTAGTTTATATGTGAGTATACCTAGTGTGATAGCACTTTAGAGAATACATTCGGTGAGTTATTACTCTGGAGGATGGGTTATATTTATAATCAACATATGTGCGAATGTTGTAATACGGTTTTTCGTATATAATGGAGTAGATAATTATATACGGGTAATTAAATACATGAAGAGAATTTGTATTACTTATATAACTAGTGAACGTTATATGGCTTTTAAGCAAAGGTGATAGCATTGAGAGATTGCATCCATTGAGTTATAGCTCTGGGGGATGGTAATTATACTTATATAATGTGTGATATATAATTATGGATATACTTTATATGTATAGTATATTCTATATATGTATGAGATGTGAAAACTATATATATATACGGACATAATAAAGAATGGAATGTTAGATAAATTCGGAATCTTTCGGGAGTATAAAATCCGAAAGAAAAATAGGGAGATACGAATATAAAGATGAGAATATTATATACGAGGTTAAAAATACTAAAGCGCAAATAGTGTAAATAAATAGTGAAAGTTATTCATAATGAAAGGATGAATCATAAGCGAGAGATTATGATGTATAAGCTCAGGCGATAGCTTATAATATATTAAAGGATGAATAAAGTGATATTCTCCTTCCGGTAGATTTATATCCGTATTTATATGTATATGGATCGTAGGTTCTAGTGAGAATTGTTCACATATACGGGATGATATTAAATGAGGATCTTTAGAAGATGAGTGGAATGGATTAGTTGGGCAAGGTAGCTTAACTAAGTTGTTTTAAAAGGTATGTGATAGTTGTGCACTATTAGTAGAGGGATGAGGGGTATCTCATGAATTTAAATATGAGAAATTTCATATTTTAAAATATGGCATTTAAGCACTTGCTAAAATATTTTCAAACTCGGGCTCTAACCCGTTTCTCTACTTTTCCTCTCTTGCTATATCTATATATATTAGTTCCATACACAGGGACGCCTGGATGATGATTCTTTCGAGTCAGACGTTCGCTGCAGCAGATGTGGATGCATGTAGGTTCATTATAGATTCTTCTATCCTTGAGATCTAGATATGAGGTATTATAGAGACATTCAGGTCGATGGCCTAATTTTATTCATTTATTCTTTATCGCATTTTTGTACGGCATTCGATTTGATTGTTTTATTGTACCGAGTGTTCGATTATTTTCCATTTCAGTTGTTGTATATAAATTGTTGTGAGGGATTGATTTGAATGGTCTGGTTAAAAAGTTTAGTTAAATAAAAAAAAATTGACGCCAACCTAATAGGTTATTAGTAATTAAATTGGTTTTCGACAGTGATGCTGAGAATGAACCATATGAGACTCCTATTTCAATTTGATATAGGAGTGATCGCCCGGTATTTTATTAGGCGAGGTGTTATAGATGGTATCAGAGCATCAGGTTCTAGTGTCCTTAGGAATCTGTGCGGACATACTATGCTTTCAGGGTTGCTTTTGATTTGATATAGAGCCTTAAGATTAGGATTGTTTATATCCTCTTATGAGATTTCGTGTTCCTGCCATTATGTAATATTATAGTGAATCTTTTGCGCGCTCATTCGAGATTGTGTGGTGATCGACTAAGGGTGACCAGAGAATGCCATTGTGAGGCAACAGGAGGCAGGGCTCAATTTGGGTTGTAAAATATAATTTTGAGGACAATGACCGTAGTCGAGGTCACCCCGATTGTGTTTGAACAGTTGATGCTTCTACGTGAAGGGTTGAGAAATTCAGTCAGGGCTGGTAAGTCCAGTAGTGTTTTTCCTTGTGTTAGTGGAGCTAAAGGAACAACGGAGGTCCAGTGTGGCCTAAAAAATAAGGGATTTTATCGAGATATATTTTTATGTGGGGAGTGAGACCACACATATTGATTTTTGCCCAAAGCAAGTAAAGGGACACGAGTATGGTGCCTAGCATTACAATGATTAAGATAGTTTTGGGGTTCGATTTGGACAAGCATGTTATATCCGAGAACCGTTTGAGCAGTCAGGGAGATTGGCAAGGTAGAAATATGAGTTGTATCCTCGAACGAATGAGGTATATTGCCATGATGTTTGGATTAACGCTAAATTCACATGTGAGACGAGTTTAGTGGACATGTCGATACATTATTATGTGTATATATTATACCGTTGTGTAATAGGGTTATCGTTGAATTCATCCGTAGGAGAGAGGCTATGGACTTAGTGGGGTGATTGAGAATACCCATGATTTTATGGGCACAGGTGCTATGCTCGGATAATGTTATAGTTGTGCAGATATGCACAAATAATAGGGTGTATAGGTACCCTGGTTAGTTAGTTCCAAAGGTGTACGAGATAGAAGGACTTGAAAATGAAAGTGTAGAATATATGCCTGAGAGGCAGCTATAAACAAGGTTAAAATGGTATGACGGACTGAATGTCGTGTGAGTATGTAGAGCAAAGTCTTACTCGAACGAGTGTTGACGAGTGTCTTGCGCATGAATGTATTGTTAGCATACTCCAAGGAAAGAAGGGGTGTAGGTAGTACTCAATTCCAGAAGAGTATATGAGAATTAACACTTTAAATTATTCAGTATAGAGAATGTACCTTGGAGATTACGAGAGAGATAGTAATCTGAATATTTATACTATACGTAGTGATGAGAATAAAATACATATGGTAAGTATGCAAATAGGTTGGGAAGAATACCTATAAATTTTAATAGGATGTGTGTATGCCTATTATTTGATATTTTGTTAATTGCACTAATGGGTGGTAACCCGGGAGTGCAAGGTTATGTTGTTTTATACACTAAAGGGTGATAACCCGAGGGTGTAAAATTTTATTACGTGTACTAAAGGGTGATAACCCGGGGGTGTAAAATTTTATTACGTGTACTAATGGGTGATAACCCGAGAGTACAAGGATATTATTGTTAAGTGCGCTAATGGGTGTTAGCCCAGGGGTGCAGGATTAGTGTATATAGATATAGGGATGATGAGACTATATATATATATATAAGCATACTTGGGGAACTTTATACTTTGTGATTGTAAAAATCCTAAGTTCTAGTACCGGCATTGTCCAAATTTCGGGGACGAAATTCCTTTATAAGGGGGGAGTATGTAACACCCCGTATTTCTGTGCATGAAATACTTAATTAATTCGAGAAATATTAAATTACTTGGGTGTCATAATTTAATTGAATTAATTATGGAAATATTTATTTAAATATCAATCGGGGAGTGAATGGTTAATATTTGGAGAAATTTATGTACTAAGTGAATAGTTCTAATTTATTTACGTCATAACGTGTATTAGTGACATGGTATTTATTTATCTCAGCCGGGAGTCGATATAGACTAATGTGGATGTGAGATAAGAATTTTTATAAATTAATTCAGAGGTCAATTTTGAGGGCACGGTTGAGTCCGGATGGGCCAAAATAGTCAAAATGAAGTACCCGGGGGTATTGTTTGGATTACGGGGGCTTTTTGGACTAGTAGGGACTCGCAATTGAGTACACGAGTCATTTTACAATTGGGTATTTTCCCAATTTCGGGTTTAATATGGGGGGAGCCCTTATTTCCCCCACATATCAGCCCTAAGAGAGAGAAAGAGAAGAGAAGAAAGAAGAAGAAGAAAGAGAAGAGAAGGAAAGAAGGAAATTTTTGGCCAAACTTCGCGGGATTCGACTCGGGGTCGTCCGATTTTATCCACGAGGTAAGTGTTTACTTGATTTATTAATTTAGTGGGATTATTTCTCATATTACAGTTGGTGTGTAAGACTATAAAGATTTTTGGGATGAGTTTTGTGAATCAAAAACGGGTTTTTCAAAAGATTAAAGAATAAATCCCAGATAATATCAAATTTGAGAAATTTGGGAATTTATTTAACTTAATTGTTGGATCCGGGTTCTAGGATGATTAGAACCCTTTTTATCTGTGTAATTATGGTTGTTTGAGGTTGGATGATGATGGGTGAGAAAATAAAAACCTCACAGGTGTATTAATGGAGGTTTGGGATTTTGGAGAAGACGATAAATAGTAATGCAGTAGCTTGCGGGGTCGATTCGGCCAGGAAGAGGATTTATTCAGCTCTCGGCCAAAACACAAAAGTTATAGATATTTTTTATACGATCGCGTGGGAGCTTACCGCGTATTTTTTTTATTTTTTTTCGATTTGATATGATTTTTATAAGAAAGCAGTTCCGAGGTGGGAATCTTTAACTCGGAAATCAAATCGAAAATTGGAAAAATAAAGATAGAATTGTTTGGAGATAAATATTTGGGGTTCCTAAAAATAGTGTGGGGATTTCTAAATAATTTTTTTGGCGTGTACCTTGGGTTAGTTGAAAGTAAAATTCAAGATTTACCCAAATAAGGGTGTTCATGAGGAATAATACTTAAAGAGGTATTTAGGTGTGAAATGTGCCAAAAATTAAAGTTGTGAGACTTTGTGATTTTTAAGAGTCTAATGGGATAAAGACTCTTGGAGATTCGAATGAGAATGAGAATGTAATTAGGATACGAGCTAGTTGTGATAAGCTTAATATCCTGAGCTTAAAAGAAATGTTATATTCATATTATAAGTAAGTGAATACTTATGAAATTGGAATAAGTAAGTGAATACTTATGGAATTAAATCAAATATGTATATTCGGGATTACAGGCCAATGGCACGAGAGATAGGCATGGATAGCCATATTTGAGGATATTGTATTATGGTCCAAATAGGTGTCCGGATATTTTGGTTGAGTGATGCCATGATAATAGATTAATTAATGAGAGATTAATT
The DNA here is from genome assembly GCA_949130495.1 of Sambucus nigra. NCBI lineage: Eukaryota > Viridiplantae > Streptophyta > Magnoliopsida > Dipsacales > Adoxaceae > Sambucus > Sambucus nigra. Next base: position 297,109,116 of record OX422207.1, on the reverse strand, counting down.
ATTGAAAGCTTACAGCTGAAATAATTTATTATAGGATGAGATAATAAATTATTAAATATTATTTAATTAGGAGCGTTCTCTTTATAATGAAATTTTGAGGAGTACGTCTTAAGATATGGAAATTCGGGCCAGGTGAGCAAGTCCGGGTACATTGGTTGTGTGACACCAGGGAGATATTAAATTAATTAATGAGTATATTAATTGAATTAGATTCGGACCATGGACTCGGAGGGATTATAAATTAATTAATGAGTATATTAATTAATAATTAGAGTCAGACCATAGACTCGAAAATATGTTGGCTAGTGTTACGGACTCAGTACACGGTAAGGTCGAAAGATTATATATATATATATATATATATAGAGAGAGAGAGAGAGAGGACGGCTCACCTACATCGTGCACTATACATCACACCTAATTCTAGGCCCTAGAAAACCTATTTTTCAAATTTTATATTTTTCACTTGAAATTAACCTTCCAATCAACACATATGAAAAAAATTAGGTCAAAATACATTTTGTAGCTATTTTTAAAAAATCCACAAAAAACTACTAGCACAGACCCTTATGAATAAGGTATTTTTAGCTGTTTTTTGTGAATTTTTCAAAAATAGTTACAAAATGTATTTTGACCTATTTTGTTGCATATGGGTTGATCAGAAGGTTAATTTCAAGAGAAAAATATAAAATTCGAAAAAAAAAGTTTATATATATACGGTGTGTGATAGTGCATATATATGGTGTGTTCATATAAATATCAGTGAGTAGATATTATTAATAATTAGAGTCGGAACTATAGACTCGGGAAAATATTATATTAATTAATGTGTAAATTAATTAAACTCGAGTCGGACCACAGACTCAGAGAAAATTAAAGGTTAGTGCTACGAATTTGTGCACGGTAATGTCGGGAACTAATTATAATATATACGATAATGTGATAGTATATATATATATATATATATATATATATATATATTGTGTGCTCATAAATATCGGTGTCTAGGTATTTATTTAAAAATTAAAGGCTAGTGCTACATATTTTGTGTACGGTAAGGCCAGGAACTAATTATTATATATATACGGTAGTGTGATAATATATATATATTTTGTGTGCTCATAAATACCGGTGTCTAGGTATTTATTTAAAAATTAAAGGCTAGTGCTATGGATTTTGTGCACGGTAAAGTCGGGAACTAATTATTATATATATACGGTAGTGTGATAGTATATATATATTGTGTGCTCATAAATACCGGTGACTAGGTATTTATTAATTTATATGCTCTAGTGCTATCAGGGGAGGTTACGCGATGTGGGTGAATCCCCTAGCTTGAGGAGTAGGGCGAGTATATCCTCAGGTCATAGCGTCCGTTATATGGGTGAGGGGCTTATCTCACTTTCAGGGAAGGAATATGAATGCCTCCAACGTTTATATTTTTGGCCAAGTTAGTGAGCGATTCTGACTTGGGATAACTAGGTTATGTGAGTATACCTAGTGTGATAGAACTTTAGAGAATACATCCGGTGAGTTATTACTCGGGAGGATGGTTTATATTTATATTCAACATATGTGTGAAAGTTGTCATATGGTTTTTCGTATATAATGGAGTAGATAATTATATACGGGTAATTAAATACATGAAGAGAATTTGTATTACTTATATACCTAGTGCATGTCATATGGCTTTTAAGGAAAGGTGATAGCATTGAGAGACTGCATCCATTAAGTTATAGCTCTGGGGGATGGTTATTATACTTATATAGTGTGTGATATATAAGTATGGATATACTTGATGTGTAAAGTATATTGTATATATATATATATATATATATATATATATGAGATGTGAAAAGTTTATATATACGGACATAAAGAATGGAATGTGAGATAATTTCATAATCTTTCGGAAGTATAAAATCCGAAAGAAAAATAGGGAGATACGTATATAAAGATGAGAATATTATATACGAGGTTAAAAATACTAAAGCGCAAATAGTGTAAATAAATAGTGAAAGTTATTCATAATGAAAGGATGAATCATAAGCAAGAGATTATGATGTACAAGCTCAGAAGATAGCTTAGAATATATTAAAGGATGAATAAAGTTATATTCTCCTTTCGGTAGATTTATATCCGGATTTATATGTATATGGATCATAGGTTCTAGTGAGAACTATTCACATATATGAGATGGCATTAAATGAGGATCTTTAGAAGATGTGTGAAATGGATTGGATTAGTTGGGCAGGGTAGCTTAACTAAGTTGTTTTAAAAGGTATGCGATAGTTGTGCACTATTAGCAGAGGGGTGAGGGGTATCTCATGAGAGTGCGAAACCAATTTAAATAAGAGAAATTTCATATTTTAAAATATGGCATTTAAGCACTTGCTAAAATATTTTCAAACTCGGACTCTGACCCGTTTCTCCATTTTTCCTCTCTTGCTATATCTATATATATTGGGTGTCCAGACACAAGGACGCCTAGATGATGATTCTTTCGAGTCAGACGTTCGCTACAGCAGATGTGGATGCATGCAGGTTCATTATAGACACTTATATCCTTGAGATCTAGTTAGAAGGTATTGTATAAACATTCGGGCCGATGGCCTAATTGTATTCATTTATTCTTTACCGCCTTTTTGTGTGGCATTCGAATTGGTTGTTTTATTGTACCGAGTGTTCGATTATTTTTCATTTCAGATCTAGATAGGAGGTATTGTCGAAACATTTGGGCCGTTGGCCTAATTGTATTCATTTATTATTTACCGCCTTTTTGTGCGGCATTCGATTTGGTTATTTTATTGTGCCGAGTGTTCGATTATATTTCATTTCAGTTGTTGTATATAAATTGTTGTGATGGATTGATTTGAATGGTTTGGTTAAAAAGTTTAGTTAAATAATATTAAAAAAAAATTGACGCCAGCCTAATAGGTTATTAGTAATTAAATTGGTTTTCGAGAGTGATGCTTAGAATGATCCATATGAGACGGCTGTTTTAATTTGATATAGGAGTGATCACCCAATATTTTATTTGGCAGGATGTTACACACACATCTCAGTAAGGGGAGTAAGAACCCCTTTTTGTACAAGGTGTCTCCGATGACAGTGAATTTCGCAGCTCTGTATCTCAACTTCTTCCTTTCTTGTTTTGTCTCTGGCATCTCCCCCTCTTTAATGTACCTGACAAGGGGGTCAATCCATGAAGATTACCTGTCAATATATAAGCAAGAGCCAAGTGTTCCCTCTGCCTCTTCAAGCGTTGTTCGAAGCAAAATTTCCACTGGGACTGTCCTCTTGATATCTGTCCTAGTTGTCGGGGCCAGCCTTGCAAGGGCATCGGCTCAACCATTATCAAGCCTATGTGTCCTCTTCAATTTCCCTTCTCCGAAGCTCTTCAATAGTGACTTCACTCTTTCAAGATATTTAGTCATTCTCTCATCCTTAGCCTCGTAGGCTCCCAGTATCTGATTCACTACTAGTCTTGAGTCACTATGGACCAAGATGTGGCCGACACTAAGAGACTTAGCCAAGGAGAGGCCTGCTATCAGGGCCTCATATTCAGACTCGTTGTTAGAGGTTTTGAAGTTGAACCTCAGGGCGTACTCAATGTTTGTACTGTCTGGTGCTAATACTATTAATCCAGCTCAACTTTCACTCTCGCAAGAGGAACCGTCAACGAAGAGGTTCCACACAGCCTATTCCTCTGAGAAATTTCCCTCAGTGAGGGACCCCTGTCTAAAGAGATATCTTCCCTCTTCATTTTTTGCAACTTTTTCTCTAGCGGTGCTTGTCTCAGCCTTACCTGTGGATGGGTTAATAATTCTAATTTTTTGGGTATCTGTCTTCTCGAGGCTTTCCTCTTTAGCCTCATCATCTTCCCAAGTAAATTCAACCATGAAATCAGCTAGCGCTTGCCCCTTAATTGCCATCCTTGGTTAATATACAATGTTAAACTCTCCCAGCTCTATAGCCCAGGCCATTAGCCTCCCTAATTTTTCTAGCTTGTGTAAGACTTGCCTTTGAGGAGAGTTAGTGAGGATGACCATTATATGGGACTCGAAGTATGGCTTCATCTTTCTTGATGCATATATCAGGGCATAGGCTAACTTATCTATCTTAGGGTATCTTTGCTCTTCCCCCTGGAGTGCCTTACTGTTGAAATACACGGGCTTATGTACCCTGTCCTCTTCTCTTACAATGGCTGCGCTGATGACTGATTTTGAGAATTCTAGGTACACATGCAGTCATTCTCCCTACACTGGTCGTGACAACAGTAAGGGGACCCTAGGTACAACTTTAATTCTTTAAAAGCCTGGTCGCATTCTTCGTTCCATTCAAAGGCCTTTCTGAGAAGTTTAAAGAACGATAAACACTTATCTGTGGCTCTGGATACGAACCTATTCACAGCATCCACTCGCCTTGTGAGCCTCTAAACGTCTTTAATGGTCCTAGGGGTCTTTATTTCTAGGAGGGACCTTATCTTCGCAGGATTGGACTCAATGACTCTTTGATTGATGATGAACCCCAAGAACTTCCCTGCTCCGACCCCGAAGACACATTTGGTCGGGTTGAGCTTCATCCTGTACTTGTCCATTATGTTGAAGGTCCTCTAGAGGTCAGCCACATGGTCCTCGACCTTAAAACTCTTGATCAACATGTCATCTACATATACCTCAATGGACTTTCCCGATCTAGTCTTCGAACATTTTATTCACAAGGCGCTGATACGTTGCCCCCGCGTTCTTTAGGCCAAAGGTCATGACCCTATAACAGTATGTCCCCTTGTCAGTAATGAAAGATGTTTTTTTTTAGTCTTTAGGGTTCATAAATATCTGATTGTACCCTGAATAGGCATCCATGAAGCTCATGAGCTCATAGCATGTGGTAGCGTCTACCATCATATCAATACGGGGGAGAGGAAAACTGTCCTTGGGATAATATTTTTTGAGGTCTGTGAAGTCTACACACATCCTCCATTTCCCATTGGCTTTAGGGACTATGACCGCGTTAGAAAACCATTCAGGATAGATGACCTCCCTGATAAACTCAGCCTCTTCTAGCTTCTTGACCTCGTCCCTTATGACTTAATATTTTTCTCGGGAATAAATTCTCCTCTTCTGCTTTATCGGCTTCGCTCCCTCAACCACGTTGAGCTTATGGCTCATGATTTCGGTGTTGATCCTTAGCATATTTGCATGACTCCATGCAAAGACATTTTGTCTTCTCCTTAGCAGCTTGATGAGGTCTTCTTTTATGTCTGTCTTCAAAGCTTTGCTAATTTGGATGGTTTTTTTCGTCTCATCCTCATTAAGTATGATGGATTCTACCTCTTTCGCGGCTTCTCCTTTCTTTAATTTTATCTCATCCCTGGGGTCGAGGGTGTAAATATTGTAAGTGGTCGTTGCCTTCTTATGCGCCTCCCTTTCTTCGAAGGAGTTAAAGTAACATTCTCGTGCCGTCGTCTGGTCTCCTTGAACTTCCCCTACCCCATAAAGGGTCAAAAATTTTATCATCTGATGAACCGTGGATGGCACGACCTCAAATTCCTTGAGGTCCACTCGCCCCAGTATAATGTGTAAGCTAAAAAGACATGTTCATCCATCACGAAAAAGTTGACCTTCATGGTAATCCATCTCGGCCACTCGTCCCCCATCCTAACATCGGCCTCATACACTCAAAGAGGATGAAATTTTTCCCCACTAAAACCAATCAAGGGGTGATGGTATGGGATGAGCCTGGCACGGCTACGACCCAAGGCTTTAAAGCACAGCCAGAACATCACATCTGCGAAACTACCTCCGTCTACCAAGATCCTCGGCACCTCGCACCCGTGTACCCGGGTAGTGATGACGAGAGGGTCATCGTGTGGGGCTAAGAGGCCTTTAAACTCCGTTATTGAGAATTCCACTATCAGGGTATCCATGTCAACTTTCTTCCTTTTTTTTTTACTTTTCTTCCATAGGGGTCGAGTGTACATCTTTTGTCAATGCCTTGGCTTTAGCTACATGGGCCTTCCCATCGGCGACCTCTAACCCTCCTACTGCTAGACCCCCATAGATCATCCCTATGCCGAGTGAGATCATATTAAGTCTTTTTATAGGGCCATGGTCGTCTCTCGATGGGAGGTCAGGGTCGTCCTCATCATTCTAAGGGTAGTCCCTTTTGTTTGGAAGATCTTCTCTGCACGTATCGCTTCTTTTCTTTCTGGGGTTGTCTCCTTGGCCCCTCTTTAAGGCACTCTTATCAATGTATTTCCTTAACTTCCCTTCTTTTAACATTTTTTCAATTTTGTCTTTCAGAGCCAAGCACTTGTCGGTCACATAGCCATGGTCTTTATAAAATTCACACCACAGGTTTTTGTTCCTCTAGTGAGGGGCTAACCTCAAATTCTCAGGCCATTTCAAGGATGAGTCACTCTTTATCTCATTCAGAATGTGTTCGTAGCTGACCGTCAGGGGTGTGTAATCATCGAATTTGTCATCTGCAGACCTCTTCTTACCCTCCTTATTCTTTTTCTAGTACTTACCCCCACTAGCACCTCCTTTTTTATCTTCGAATTTTATGGCCATTGCCTCTTCGGTGTTCATCACCTTTCCCGCTATTGACAGAAATTCATCCACCATCTATGGAGGGTCTTCAGTAAGTTTACATAAAAGCTTCCCCTTCTGGAGTCCTCCAATGAGGGTTGTCATGGATATGCTTTCCTCATAGTGTTCGACCTATAACTTTTCTCTGTTAAATATGGCTATGTAGTCCCTTAGACTCTTATTCTTCCCCTGCTTAACATAGAGAAGTTGTGTGGTCTTATTCTATGGACTCACTCCAAAGAAAAAGTTATGGATAAACTGGTCTGCTAACTGCTTACAGCTTTCAATGGAGTTCTTCAGAAGAGACATATAGCAGACATGCGTAGCTCCAGTCAGAGTGCTAAAAAAGGCACGACACCTCATCTCACCTGAGATAGAGTATATGTCTACCGCTGATTGGTACATCTCAATATGATGAACAGGGTTGATACTCCCGTTATACCTTAGGGTTACAACAGGTGGATTAAACTTGGACGGTGTTGGGAAGTTGACTATCTTCGCCATAAATGGTGAGCCTATGGAGCATCCTCTTTGAAGAGGGTCCCGACTTTCAAGTATATCACCAATTTTATCCTCCATCCTTTCGATTGAGTCATTTTAGGGCCTCGTAGGGTCGACTTGGCCGATGTTATCCCCCGCAGCCTCTTTGAGGTGGACGGAGGGTTCTACTACGGTTGGCCTGTGTCGGCAGTTTACTTCTCCCCGACCGTCATCCCATCCGTGGGGTCGACCCCCATGGGGTCGGCCATCTGTGGCCTCTCTTCTAGACCACGCAATACTTCTCGATCTAAACAATTTTTCTCGCAGGTCATTTACAGGGCCCAGCCTCCTAAAGGCCGACCCCCTTCTCAGACGATCGAAAGCAGAGCCCCTCAGGCGATCATTGGGATTTTTCCTTTCACACTTCCTTCTCCTCTCTTGGATAGGTCGCACAATATTGTTGGAGACCTCATACGACTCCCAGCACTCTGAGGGGGCCTCTTGTACCTCCAGATCATCATATATGTCTTCTGAGTAAGGGTTTCCTTGCCACCTCAGGCATAGACGATGGGGGTGAGCAACATCCCTCTGCCACTGTGGAGGTGGCAAGTCTTTACGTGGTTCCTGGGGTGGTCCCCTGGCCTCATGTTGCCCTAGAACTACTGCTAGAGTGATCATCTTCGGTGAGACTCCTAGTGGTCTTATTATGTTTTGGCTTAGAGCTGTAAATTGCTCCTATATAATTCATTGGCTTGCTGCTAAAGAATTCAGCGCGACCACCACATCAACCATCTCAGACTGAGGTGGTGCATTACTGGAACTAGGTCCTACTCCACTATCAGGTGGAGGAGGAGGTGGTGGCATCTCTGGTGCCATATGTTTGAGCTATAGAGAGCTGGATGGTGAAAAGACTGATGAACTTAAGAACCTTAATGTGTCTCTTTCAATGGTGAAACAGATCCACAAAGGGGGAGAACTGGTTTACCACTAGAGTGCCCGGTAAGGTCAAGCTGTATAAAGGAAGATATGTCTTCTCATTCCCATAGACGGCGGCAAACTGATAATGCTGAGATCTAGCACCACCAGATAAGTGATAATGAGCTCAAACAATAACAACAATGGAAATCATAGAGATATATGTGTATTTAACTATATAGAAGGAGATGAGGATAAGAGGAATAAGACAGTGATGTATAGTGGTTCAGCCAATTAGGCTTACATCCACTGTGACTGTGTGATCCACTAAATATGGGCACTAATGGCCTTGGATACAATGCACATAAGCTCACTCTCCTTCTACTGTGTGTATAAGCAGAGTTTTAGCTAAGGTTACAATTCTCGATCCCTTTACAAGGTTGAAGATGAAAAGTATATACAGGGCTTGGGGGGTGTAGTGTACCCCACAAGCATGCATGGTTCATGTGAAAGATGATCTATCCAATCCCCTAATGACACCTGGATGTGCCACTTGCAATCAATGATGACATAATATTCCTTCACGTGAGGGGATGATATTGTTATAACGGCTTAGTCCATGTGCCATATGAGTCCCACATGCACTGTTCCACGCGTCTCCCAAGTCACGCGCTGTGATGATGTCACCCTCGGCCTAGGATGCTAGGTCGAGGCTAAAGTTGGTGCTAGCACTGGGCCTGGCTAGATGCTGGCCTTGAATTGTCGTCTCCTCGTAGGGTTGTTTGGTCTAAGTTGAGGGGTAGGCCCCTTGAAGGTTCATCAGGTCCATGGTGAAGGGTTGGCCCCTTGTAGGGTCGTCTAGCCAAGCCGAGGGTCGGCCCCTTGAAGGGTCACCTGGGCTATGGTGAGGGTTCGACCCCTTGTAGGGTCATCTGGCCAAGCCGAGGGGTCGGTCCCTTGAAGGGTCGGTTGGGCCAAGTTGAGGGGTCAGCCCCTTGAAGGGTCATTTGGGCCATGGTGAGGGGTCGACCCCTTGTAGGGTCGTCTGGTCCATGCTGAGGGGTCATCCTGGCTGAAGCTTCCTGTAACGGAGCCGTGGTCATTGGACCCGTCCTGTTCCTGAGCCCTCGTCTGGGTAGAGGACACCCTCGTCCTGGCCGAGGGTATATATGGGTATATCATGCATGATCCCTTTGTACATATATCCTACTTGTTGAAGGTTGCTGTGAAGGTTGCTCGGGGATAAAAGGAACTTTCGATTCCCCTTGAAAACTCTAAAATCGATAACTATCTTGAATAACCCATATTAACAAATGTAGTTGAATTTTTTCCACTCAAACACTTTACCATTCTCACACCTAGCACACAGACACGAAAACTCTTCATAATTATGACATCTCTTTGCATATTTCACAAATTCATTAGCACCTCTGCGAAACACATCCCCTAATCTATTTGTCACACCCATCCACTCTTTGTATTTAGAATATCCCATCACAAATACTCCAAACAATCACCTATTATAGGTAAGAAGCATATATTCGTGGATTAGTATAAACAAAAGTGTGAATATTTAGTTCCATTAGTATAAACAATCACCTATTACTTGTTGTATAAAATTTATAGTATGCTTCATTTAATTATGTCTTATATATATTCAATTTTTAAACTTCAAATTCATATTAAAATTCAGTTTATAATATTAATTCCTATTTCCTCCATCTCCACTAAAGGGTGAGTGGTCCTATACCATTCAAGAACGCATATTTCTATAATATACTTAACAACTCATGCACAATGTTGCAATTTGAGGAAAATTCAGCAGCATATCCCTATAGTTCTTCAAGTTCACGATGTAGATTCGCAAGTGTTAGTGTTATTACAATTGATAATTGAAATAAAACTTAACATTGCATGATCTAGTATGTACCTAGAGAACATTAATATAGGATTGCAGAACTTCCTCCAAAAGTAACAAGTTTAAGCCACTAAGAATATTATTATACAAAAACTATGCAGTCCCAAATTTTCCAAACGGGACAATTCGAGCGATCTCATTACAGAGGTAATGACTCTCGAATGGTTCTAAGGGCAATTGAATGCGTACGCATAAGAACTAGAAGGGTAGTATCTATGTTCACTATGTGTAATTTCAAGTATGTTTCATTTAATTATCATAAGTCCTTGGTCGTGCCACTCTCGAACGGGTCATGACACAAATGAATTTTAGAAAAAGGTTAAAAACTCCCCCTCCCCCCATTTTGACAATAATTCAATGGTTGTGCCACTTCCAAAATTAACCAACCCAATAACTTAAGACAATATAAGTACTGAAAGATTTATTAGTGTGAATTAAATTGAGGATATAAAAAAAAATAAACAACCAATTTACATATGCAACCTCATCCGTTCAATATAATCCAACGGCAACAACAAACGAACAAATGTGTATCCGGTACTCCTTCTAATTCATCTACTCAATTAATTCAACATTAATGATTTCTAACCAATTTCAAACCTGAATAAGAATATACAATAAGATTCAATCAATATTAACAATACCTATTTATTTCAATCCCAACTAACACCACCCAATCAACATTAACAATTAATTTCAAGTCCTAAACTAAAAATAAAAATACCCAATCAATATTTACAATTCCTAAAACCAAATTGAAAACAACACACACACCTCCACAACTCACCCCCCATGCCTCACCACCCACCCACCCCCAAACCCCCACCACACACGGACACACACACTCACCCACCTGCACATACACACACCCCACCCCCTGCACCACCACCCCCCACTGTCCCCTCCCCCAACCACACTCACACACACACACACACACACACCATACCCCCACTACCCATGCCCCACTCTCCCCATCCCCCTCCCCCCCCCCCCCCCTCCCCACACATATATACAAAGGAAAGAGAAAGAGAGAAAAAAACTCACCTGAAAACGTAGAGAGAGGGAGAGAGCAGTCACGCGCTTGGAGAGAGAAATTGGAGGGAAGTAAAATCGGTGGGAAAAAAGAAGGGGAAGATTTTTTTTACTGACAAAGTTATCACGGACCTATCACGGTCTTTGACCGTGACAACTTTCTAATGTTCTCACAGTCACTGACCGTGATAATTTCGTGACAACTGCACTTATCATGGACTTGTCACGGCCAATGACCGTGATAAGACTTTGTCAGGAACTTGTCACGATCATTGACTGTGATACAAAATGCGTGCTTTTTTTCATGATCAATGACCGTGACAAGGCTGGCCGACTGAAAGATGAAGATTTGTCCTTTTTGGTGTAGTGGTTATTATTTTAATGCTCATGATGGGTATTAATTCAGCGGCTTTATAAGATCTCACATGTGTAGAAGGACTTTGGTAAAATGTGATTCATTTTATTGCCTTGAATATATCCTCCTCGTATTTGGGCAATATAATCAATATTTTCTTCACGTACGATTGTTGGAATATCTATGACTAAAGGAAATGAATTCTTATAATATGGTGGATTATATATCTTAACGACACACTCACATATTTCTTCATGTAGTAAAAGTATCTCTGAGTGGTTGATGATGTAGTTACTAATATTTGCTTTGTAGATTGTGAAGAAATTATTGCATTACCATGCGTAATGACATATTATGTGTCAACGAGCTTTGTGAGTATTATAGCATTATCCAACACTTGCATGTCCTTTCACCTCGGATGGTTAGATGACTTTTTTAGTCTAATAAGACCCTTCTGATTATTTGATAATCATCGCATGATGTGATCGATGAAACTTCAATGTGATTGGGTTGGTTTTGAACTAAATATGCCAAATATATTAACTACAAATGTTATACAAATTTGAATATGTTATGTAATATATAATAAGGTATCGAGATCACAAAGATATTCTAGAAACACAGATATTTGTGGAGTATTCTTTTATGAAAAATGGATCACTTTTTGTGTCATGTAATCTAAGAATTATTGGATAACTTTATGTATGAAAATTATCCTGGTTAGAACACTTTAAGACTTTGTTATTATATGTTTTTTAAATGATGAAGACTCTACTTAAAAAAAATCCCCTTAAATCCCTTTTTTCTCAACTATTCAAACACTTACGTAATCCATTTTTAAGTAACAATTATATTTATACTGCCGATTGATACTGCAATGATGTCAAATCCATATTCAGATGATAACTAATCGAGATTCACTTTTCTTAATTAATACACAAGGTCATATATGGCTATTGACAAACTTTTCTTTTACCAAGTACTCACTAAGTTAATTGTACCATATTCAGATTAAATGTTTCTACCAATACAATGACTATTTAAGAATAATTGATTGCATACTACTTGGTTTGGATTTTGAAAATATAAATATTTTTGGGACCTTTATATAAGCTATTCCATCATAAATTCCATATAAAAATGGTGTCAGTATATCCATCAGATGAATTTTGAGTCTTCATACGACTGAGACATTATATAATTATCAAAATGTAATTGAATCCATTATAGTCTATTAAGTATATTTATAATCAATCCCGAATCTCTATAAAAGAACATAGTGCATCAATTCAGGTTTTATATCAAATAACTTTATCCTCCTCATTATATTTTTGTGCAAACATCCATTTGGATCTTATATGATTAACTTCTTGGGTATTTTGACTACAGGTCCAAATACTTCTCATCTCAAAAGTGACTTCAATTACGTTTGAATTTTTTCTTCTTATTTTATCCAATCATATATTTGTTATCATTCTTCAAGTGTAAGGTTTCGAATCATTAGTGTTATGATTCCACTAGCTATTGCAGAGGAAAATATCTCTGTTAAGTGACAACCTCTTTATTCTACCATAATTTTATGGTGCATGTGACATGTAAGATTTTATAATTATATGTACAAGTTCCTCTTTATAAACTTGTACAAATTCTATAGTCATTTATTAGAGATTATAAAGTTTACTTTCATAATCTCTCCAGGTTGTTCATTTTTTTTATTGTGTTCTACTTGTGAGGCTTTGAATCTTTTGAATAGGAAAGATTCTCGTGCTTTATGTGTATGCTAGAATATTCATTTTATATCATTCTCATTGGATTTTCAATAAGAATATCAGTCGTTTAGGTGCATTTATCAATACTATATGCGATATAGATACTTTTGTTGCATTTGAAAATGCTTCGCTAAATTTTCGATCAATCTTCTTGAGATTATGCTTTGTACTTAAAATTTCACATTTAGAACTTTAAGAATTAAGATGAGACAAATATTATCTCTTTAAATTATGTTCACAATGTTCATTTACGAACTAATTCTCTCCCTAAATAAACATGAAGATTGTTACATCAAAATGGCAATCTAGAAATCATGTGATAAAATATTCCCATATTAACGGTTTTTTGAAAACACTTACCAAAGAAAAAACGTGCGATATGTCATTTTTTTGTATTTTAAGTAGTTTGAATTTTTTTACGGCATTTTTAGTTATGTTTTTCTTATTTATGTGATCAATTTTTATTTTTGTTTGTTCATTTTCGATACTATCAATTGCTATATGCAATAACAAAATTAACTCATAAACTATTGTGGCTATTCTCGCGCTCTGAAAGCTAGGAATTAGGGAAGAGCCTCCTCCCCTGCTGCTCTCGCGGTATTATTAGGTTACATTGGGACATAAAGAGGTTGTTGATGAGGAGGTGAAAATGTATAAATGTGTAGATATTAAAGTCTCCAGTCTATTTTAATCAAAATAGAAAAATGAGGCAGCCATTTCCTAAGATATGACATAAGAAAGAAAGACTACTAATGCATGCCAAACCATATAAATCATGAGCTCGAAGACTATGTTATGGGATGGGTTGGTGTTACAAACCCATTTCTACCTTTTAGTCTCTCATGGGAAATAAATGTTCTCCTACTCCTAAAACGTCTAATCATGTGTACAATGTGTGGAGTGTGCTACCTGTGCAAAATGTGTTGAGTAAAAAAAGGTCTATACATGTGGAATGTATGTAAGGAGCGAAATCACCATGTCCGTAACATTAAAAACAAAGAAACGAATTATTCTAAGGAGTAAGACTCAAAGAAAGGAAAAATATAAAGATAATCATAATATGAGTGATGCACTGGATCGTGACCTATTATGAAAGGGTTAGTACGTGTGTCAATGGGACCGCTAAAAAGATGATAAAATAAATTAAAATATATAAAATACGAGTGATTCACCGAATTGTGACTCACTCTGAAAAAGTGAGTACGCATGTCAACGGATCCATAAAAGGTGATAAATGAACACTATGGGGATGACGTATATAGGACATATAATTATAATATTAATGGAAACACAACAAAATAAGTAAAATGAGGACTATAATCCCATGATAATCTAAAGATATCTATGTAGACAAAATTGGCATCAAAGTCCACGTAGTTCGCAAGGGAAATAAGGTGGCGTCAACTCATAATCTGAAATTTGATTTCTTTTTTTATTTTATGGCCAAAGTGTGCAAAAGTGGTGAAAGTGTGAGAAAAATGAGAAAAATGCTAGTTTTGGATTTATAGGATAAGCCCTCTTTTTTGGGGTTTGATTAGTTAAAATAAATTTTAGGATATATAGATAACAAAAAATTTATTAGTGGTTGGATAAAACAAGAATTAACTAGAAAATATACTAAAATGTAATGAAGTACATGAATGGCACTAAATTAAGAGAGTGGATTAAAGGGGTTTATACCTTCTAAGTTATTTGAATTCTATTTTTGAAGGTTTTACAATATGATTTTTAGGTGTAAGTGATGATGGTGGAAATAGTGAGGTATGGGGATGATTTAAGGGAATGCAAGAGAATATTTTTTAGAGTGATGTAATAAGGTTATCTCATGAATTACAAGGGTGAAGGATCTAGAATGGTGACTTTAGGGTTTCCTTAAATAGGAAACCATAAAATTCTAAGATGACCAAGTTGTCCCTAGGAGTGTGTTGACTAGCATAGGAATTTTCATTCTTACCTGTAGATACCACATTCTAGGAACCACTAAGTCTCCCCTTATGTCCCTAGAACCTCCCCATCTTAAAGCAAACCCTAGGTCGCACTCCGAGTACCGATCTAGTGGCCATCGGGCGCCCTGGGTCCCCGTTTTACTCCGATCAACTCTATCGTTAGAGCGAAAGCTCTTTGAATCTTTGAAAGGGATTTGAATTACCTCTCCAATGGTCCACCCAGTGCGTGAATAGGCATAACATTTCAGACGAACGAATACGTTTACTATCGAAGATTGATTTGGAGGCCATCGGGCACTCCTGGGCCCCGATTTGACCCCATTCAACTTCACTGTCAGAGAGAAATCTCTTCGAATCTTCGAAGAGCACTGAAATCCCTTTCCAACGGTTCACCCTGTGCATAAAACAACATAACCGTTCAGACGAACAATCATTTTTCCCCCGAAAATCAATTCAGAGGCCACCAGTAGACCTGTCAATGGCTCGTGTCAAGTCGTATTCGTGTCATTTTTATAGTGTTCGGATCTTATTTGGTTCGTGTCTAAACGAATGAATTTTTTATTGTGTGAAAAAATCATATCCAAACCTGACTCGTTATGTTATTGTGTCGTGTTCACTCGTTAATACCCATTAAGATGATGAATTATTTTGAATTGTATACAAGTTGACATATTATCTCATTTTTTTAACCCAAATAGACCCATTAATTCATTGACATTACTAAATCTCTCATTTAGTAAAATTCATTATTATTAAATTAACATTATGCTACACAAATTATTTAAAAGTTCGAAAAGTAGATTTTATTTACTTAAATTAATGGGTCCTAACGGGATTTATCGGGTATGAACGGGTTAAGGGGGTCAACCCTAACCCAACCCGTTAACTATCTTATCGGGTTGGCAATGATATGATCCGAAACCATTAAGGGTCTACCCATTAACTTATACCTTCGTGTCGGTTCGTGTCGTGCCTCATTTTGCCTAGTCTAGCCATTGGGGCTCCGTTTAACCAAAGTCAACTATTTAGCTCGAACGATACTGAATGAATCTCCTAAGGGCGTTGAATACCCTTTCTAAAGGTCTACCCCATGCGCGATTCTAACCGACGGTACGGACGCACGATCTATTTTACTCCGAGAGGTCCCCGGGTGCTTCTGAGCCCCGATTGACCAAGGTCAACCTTCCGAACCGAGAGAAAATCTTTGTAATATCTAATTACATCTCCTAACCTTTCCAACATTTGGCCCCGTGCACAATTCTGACTTTCCTTGAGGACGAACGATTCGTTTTCATCCGACGATCTCCTGTCCAAAAGACCGATGTGTGTTTTCAAGCCATATTTGACCTAAAGTCAACTCCCGGACTCAGGAGCAATCCAGAGGACACTTGAAGGTATCTAAAATACCTTTATATCGGTATGCCCCGTTCATAATTCGAATCGGCGGTTTCTGTTCTACGACCATTTTTTCAAGAAAATCTGCACAGGACTACCAATTGGCAGGGCCAGATCCCTGCCTAGCAGCGCAGTGTCTGGAGTCACATGTCGATAGGCACCACCTTGGGTAGGCTGATTGGCACCCCATAACCCTATAAATACGTTCCATGACTTCATTCCCAGACACAACACAAAAGATCCATCAGTGATCTAAGCAACATTCCTTCGAAATCAGCGAAGTTCCTCATATGAAATTTCATCCAATCTTACATTCCCATCATTTTCATACCCAATTTGGAAATTATCCTCCTCTCTCATAAACATTCATCAACACTCAAGGGAGTTCATCCAAGATCAAGCTGCAAAGAAGGTCTAATTCCTTCCTTCTCTCTTTAAATTCCTTATTTTTGCATAATACACATTAGATTCATAATCTAGTTCTTACTTTAGTTCACACACATTAATATCTAAACTTTTTACTAGTATATTGCAAATAATTTGGTTTCTACAAAAATACCAAAAATAAATAAAAGAGGGTTACACCCATAGATTCCGAACGAAATTTTCCATCACACTTTTTCTAAGAGCGAAAAACACATTTTCTACACATACACATATAATAAAATTCCATTTGGATCTATGGGATAAACCCCAACCCTATGCTGCATTCGAACTACGTGGACTTTGATGCCTTTATAGTCTATGTAGGTGTCTCAGATTAAAATCTGAGACTCGAGTCCAATTTTTCAATTTTCTCAATTTCCCAAATTCCCTAATTTTATTAAATCTCCCATTTTCATATTTATATATATTTCAATCATGTTTACGTTTCATCCAACACATATTGTCATTTCCTAATAATGATCAATATCGTGATAAACGCACAAATCATACTTTCTACATATATTATTTTGCAAACAATCCTATCAATGACCTCACTTTACCTTGTCCATGATATGAGTTGAATGATTCTGATCTCCATTATACAAACACGCACACACACTTCACGGGGATATATATAGGAAAATAATAACACTAGCCCATGAGAGATCGAAAGGGCAGGATGGATGCCTAACAACTTCCTATTCCATAACTTAGCCCCTGAACCTTCGAACTATTGGTTTCGTATGCATCAGTTTATCCTTGATGCCACTCTCTTGAAGTGGCAACATTTCTTTTATTTGTTTTGTGCAAAATAGGTTGGCAACTCTATCTCTTCACATTTACCCCCACACCGATGACGACCGAAGCAACCTTCCCAAAAGGGGTACGAGACCGCGGTGCAGCCTTCCCGAGGGATCTATCTCTCTCTCCCATCTGCGCAGCCTGGGATGGTCATAGTGGCAACTCTGCTGGGGACTATTTTTAAGAAGGCTAGACTCCGTTTGTATGGGTGTTTTAATTTCTTGTATATGCCCCCTATTTTTCAGGTCCCCCTTATTATTCCCTATACATATGTACCTCATGTTTATTCCACTGTTCACTCACATATAGAAATTTTCCATGTACACTACACACTACGTGCACTTAGAATCATGTATATCCACATGTTGCACACACCATGTAGAATCCATACTTAGGTGTCACTAACACACACCTCCACGTGTATATATCCATAATCACTTACACTTATCACACACCACCCACTCTCACTTGTTATACCTGCTCTACTATTTATACTTGTACCATATTCTCTGCTGGGCCTGATCACTAAATATACTCTCTCTATAATATACTAATCAAATAATCATGCGTGATACACACAACATCACCAAATAGCATTTCTATTGACCAAATTTTATCCCGAAACTGGGGAGTCACTTCATGATGGCCGCTGGTTCGGCAGGTCATAGTTAGCCTAAGTGATATGAAACTCACCTTCCATTGGCCAAGAACCTTTGACGTACATCGAATGGTTCCCCTGCATCATACCGCTTGATCGAAGTCATGACGGTAGTTATATCACAGGGAACTAGTTCATATACACCGATTATATCGAATTCGATCTCACGCGTACCGTCCCCATGAGGTAATTCACGTACACTCAAATATATCAAATGGCTTGTCCACATGTGCCAATTTCCCTCAAAATCATGAAGTATATCGTGGAAGTTATGCCAAAGGGGGAACACGTTCCAATTAACCCAACAACTGCATACCTGCATATAGGTGTCAAGTCGAGGACACACATATTAGATTGTCGACTTCAACCCGAAACTCTACCGAAATTCTGCCCAAATAATGGCCCAGATGTTCCAGCATACTTTGAAAGATAGTGCTCTATGTTAGTTCTTATCCCTTGAGGAATTCAGGATTCGTAGTTGGGAAGATGTTGCCTGCGAGTTCATGTCACAGTACAAGTACAACGAAGAGCTAGAAGTTACCCTTCGTGACTTAGAGATACTTAAGCAGAACCCTGGGGAATCAGTCAGTAACTTCATATCAAGGTGGAGAGAAAAAATAGATACCATGACCAATCGGCCTCCCAAAGAAGAATATGTCAGTATCGTAAAGAATAACTTCCTACCCCATGTCTAAGAAATAATGGGAGGATAGTATTACCCTCACTTCCAAGCCCTCCAAGAAGCAGGAGTGGAGATCGAAGAAAGTCTTACCAAGGCAGAAGTTGAAATGAGGAAAACCTCTGGACGGTTTACTCCTAGAAAGTTTAAAAAATCTGTTAGTACCACAAATTCCACCATCAACAACATCTCAAGTCTACAACCATCAGCAAGTGATAAATGCAAAGGTGTTGAGAATCTTCCTGTGCCAGAAATAACCCTTGAAGAAAGTAAGGTCCTCGATCAACTGAAGAAAATCCAAGCCAACATCACTTTATCGGGGATTTTTATGTCTTCCCAACTACACTGAAATGCCCTAATCAAGCTACTCACAGGACCCATAGGTAATCCATCAACCACACCAGAAGAAGCGATGAACCTAGTCGGATCCTTGACCTCTACTCAAATGATTTCATTTTTTAAAAAAGAAATCCCTATGACAGGTCCTAACCATAATCCTATTCTCAATATCTCTATTGAATTCATGGAAAAAATTGCCCCCTCTCTTGTTGACAACGGATGAGCTCTGAATGTTTTCCCGTTAAGAACCCTTAATTGTCTGGGATTGAAAATGAGCGACCTTGCTCCAACCTCTGCTGACATTCGTGCCTATGATAACACCCTCCGAGAAGTAGTGGGATCTATCAAGCTTGTAATAGGGGTTGGCCCTATAAATCATGTTATTAAATTCCAAGTCATCGACATCCTAGCCTGTTTCAACCTGCTTCTTAGACGATCATGGCTTCATAGCATCAAAGGGATGTCCTCTTCTCTTCATCATAAATTGAAGTTCTTCGCCAACGGGCAGGTTATTACCATCTTAGGTGGTAGTGATAACACCAAGAATGCAAGCACGAGTAATCATGTACTAGAAATACAATACGATGTGAATGATATGCTTCTGTCAAGATTCTAAGTTTAACCACTCCTACTCCTAGTAGGGGATGACTTCAAAGATAGGATTTTTCAAGAATATGATCCCCATGGAAACATCAATGTAATCTAGATGTTCAATAACATGCACTTCATGCCTCGATTGGGGTAAGGGCAAAGTCAGCAAAGGATAATTGAACCCATTGTGTTGAAGGAGGCCTTTCCTCCCTGTAGCTTGGGATATTAGCCGTCAGAAGAAGAACTCAGATTGATCCATCATCCTCGACTAAAGAGGAGGTTAGAATGTGCCAAAACTATCTCGGGAGATTCCCTAAATGGAAGATTCATCAGAGAGGGTGAATATTTCCTCTTCTACATCTTCCCTGAACCTTGCTATGGCTATGTAGACAAGAGGATGAAACCAGGAATAGAGATCTTTTTTCAAGACATCTACCCATGGGCTGAGAGTTGCCAAAACCATGTACAATCACTCACTGAAGAGACCATAACTGACACTGGGGATTTTGAGGGTATTGACTCCGAGGACTCTTTTAATTTACAAACACCGGCACTAACACTCTGTATGATCCATCGAGGACTCTTTCAATATCCATTACGTGAGTCGAGCGATTTCGTCCTCCATTTATATTATGCATATAAGAACACACATCACGGAGTTTAACAGGAAAAGATTAAAATATGCCAATGGGATACTGAAAGGGTGGGATGGGTGCCTAACACCTTCCATTATGTAACTTATTCCCCAGTCCCTTAAACTATTTGGTTTCGCAAGCATAATAAGTGTCTTTGATGTCGTTCTCTTGAGGAACCAATATTTTTTTTACTGTTTTGTGGAAAATAGGCTGACGACTCTATCTCTACAAATCACCCCACATCGACGATGAATGAGTGACCTGAGAAAGGACACAATCTTGCGTACACATCAGAAAAGGGGAAGAATCCACCTCAGGAGAACCCCCTGACCCCGAAACCTCGGGATGGCCACAACACCATATTGAATTGAAAGCGAATGCTTCTAAGCATAAATGATAAATACACCACTCATAAAATTCATATACAATTTAGATAATCTGATGGGGATACAGGGCTCTCCTGAATTCATTAAGTAGGTATGAAGGCTATCCACGGATATCCCTACACTGTGGAACTTTCTCACACAACCTTTACCATGCCTCGTCATTACACACAATGAATGTGAAAGTCGATGCATCCCAACCACATTCTCCACTTGTAACCACTAAATGGTAGAGGTCTAATGTAGACTTTAACACCATCCAATGTTGTTGAAGGTCTGCTAGATAATGAAAAAGGGGACAAAATCCCGTGTTGTTCCTCCAACCGCCGCATATGGAACGTATTGTGATAGGGTAGACAATTCGGGTTCCTTGTCATAGTATACATATATGTCAATTCGGTGAGGAAATAATAATCCTCGACAAGTGACCATTGTGGGTGATTCATTATGTGAAGTCTAAAATATTTATTACTACTAATGGGTTTGCATGGAAGGATTTCAGAATCATTTATTTGTAGACCGTATTCCAACAAAATTCAATATTATGCATACGGGAAACATTTTCACGTCTGAGAAATGTCATTTCATAATTGTCCAGAAGGAAAACGTTTCCATGTCTAGAAAATGTCATTTCATAATTGCCCAAATGGAAAAAATTTCCACGTCTAAAAAGTGTCATTTCATAAATGTCCAGATAGGAAAAGTTTCCATGTTTGGCAAATGTTATTTCAAAATTTTCCAAACGTGAAACATTTCCACGTTCAAAAACCCCCTTCAATGTAAACTATAAATTGTCTACGTTACGCATGCATTTCTGCATAACCTTCATTACTCAACAACATAATTATATAACTACCAAGCTATTGAATTCTTCAAAAATGTCAAAAGATCTGATGGATGAATATTTATTAGCTGCAACTTCATCGACCAACCAATGTGTACAGGCACATGTAAGAGTTGTCGTTGCATATAATCGATACCAAAGAAATATTTCCATATCCAAGAAATTACATAACTCTGGAGAAATTTTTAAAAAAAAAGAGTTATGCACTAGGATAAGGAAGCTACTCACAATCGTAAATGGGCGAATTACTTCGATGAAAATGCACTGTATACTCCCGAACAATTCCTTTGTCGATTCAAAATGTTGATCCCGTTATTTATGCGAATAATGGAAGACGGTGAACAAAAGGATAATTACTTTGTTCAAAAAAGCGATGCCCTAGGCTGAAAGGGGTTTAGTTGTCTCTTAAAATGTTGCATTGGAATGCCCATGTTGGCTTATGATTGTGCGACAGACATGATAGATGAATACATAGGCATTGGTGAAACAACTTCCATTGAGTCTATGAAATGTTTTGCATATGCAAATGTGCGGGGCTTTCAAAAATAATATTATCGGTACCTACTGCAGATGATGTTGTAGGATTATAGGAAGAGAATGCGAAAAAGGAATTTCCTAGAATGATAGGAAGCAATGATTGCATGCACTGGGAATGGCACAATTGTCCACACGCGTGGAATAGATGATATAGTGGTCATGCAAAAGGTGAAACTATAATCCTTGAGGCATTAGCTTCATATGATACATGGATTTTACATTCTTTCTTTGGCCTGCCTGGTATGTGTAACGACTTAAATGTGTTGGCTAAATCAATAGTATTTGATAAACTACTAGAGGGCAACACAACACCGATAGAATATGAAATAAATGGGAACTCTTACAACATGGGATATTACCTAGCCGGTGGTATATACCCACCATACGCAATCACTGTTAAGAGTTTCAAATGATAAGCAACTTAGAAATAAAGTGTGTTTGCCAAATTTCAAGAAGGAGCACGTAAAGATGTTGAGCACGCATTTGGAATACTACAACAAAAGTTCCTTTTCATTAAGAATCTGGCCAGGTTCTGGCAATACAATGAGTTGAAAGTAATTATATAATCATGTATAATATTGCATAACATGATATAGAAGGATGAACGACGGGATCCTAATTGGCATATTGAGTTTGATTCTACAGCTCCAATGCCACCAATCAATCGAGACACTCTCGCTAATGCATACCAGTACAGAGTACGTGAGGCAATGATATACAACAAGGATAAACACAATCAAATAAGGGATGACCTTGTGGAACATAGATGGAATTTGCACGCGGATGCTGATATCGATGAGTAGCCAAAGAACCCATATTATGTTATCGTTCTTCAACTGTAAGTTAATGCAAATCTATCTGTGGATATAAATTATATTTTAATTCAGTTTCTTATTATTATTATTATGAATATTGCTCAGACTTTAAAGAAATATTTTATTAACTGGAATTAAAAAAACTACGTAAAATTACCAATAAAAATAAACTTTCATAACTAACTAAAAACAAAAAAAATATTAATTGCCTTTTGGTGGTGGGTTTTGATTATTTTTTATAAGTTTACGCGCAAGTATCTTATTTGTTTGCATTTCATGAAGCTGTAACTAAATCAAAGAGAAGCGATAGGTATCCATGAAAATGCCCGCATTCAATTTCCTGTTTTCTTAGCACAAATAACTCATCACACTCCGTATTGACCCCATCTTGGCTATTTTGTGCCACTGCAGAAAATTCTTTATACGATTCAGTAAAAATCTCTGAATTCTCTATTAGTATGGTGTGATCTTGTAGATTGTTAGAAACTACCTTGTATTTAGCTCTCTCTTTTTTAGTCCTCAGTCAAATCAACGGCTTCTCCACATGTTGATGGGCATGAATCTTCTTCCATGAATTGAGTGGAAGCATTTGCTAAATTATATTTTTAGACATCGTTTAAAATGTCAAAGAAATGATCATACCCAAATTTACGCCCAGTCTCATTTTTAAAGTCGTCGAGAGCACGTTGAACTTGTCCAAAAATATATTAGGAACGAACAATATATATTAGGAACAGATAAAATATATTAATAACATGCGTACTAAATTAAAAATTACATATTAATAACGTCAAAACTTTTTCTTTGAGGCACCCACTGATATCGTGATGTTTTGCTACCTCTTGTCACTCCAAATGCACGAGTCATCTTTGTAGTGTACAACACGTAATCACGATTAATAGCTTACCACTTGCCTTGCAAGACTTTTATTGATCGGTGATACAGCACACCCTAGATGGTATTGAACTCCCATTGTATTTTTTCCCACATCGTTCTCCCTCTTTGGTTTGTGCCCGTTTTCCCATCTACGGAATATTTGCAATATGCATGACATAATGCTATTCCATGTACTTCACTCAAAAGGGAAGTCTTAGTGCTTGAGAGGGAGAAGCGAGAAATGAATTTTCTTAAATCTTGTATAAACTTTAAATGGGAGAGAAGGGAGATATAAATGTGAATTATTAGCGGTGAAAAATGAATTATTCATAAACATATGAACTAATATAGCCGTTTATTAACAACTTTTTCTGGGGTTGGAGGGAATGGAGTAGTGGAGAACCAAATAGAGAAAAGTTCTACGTTTGGTTATCCCTACAAGTAGAGGTGTTCGCGATCCGGTCAGGTCCGGTTTTGAGGTATTTTTGGGAACGGACCGCATTAATCGGTCCTAAAAAATTATGGACCGAGACCGGACCGGAATAATCGGTCTCGATCCCATTCGGCTTTCAAGCAGTTCGTGTTCGGTCTCGGTCATATTTGGTCCATTATCATCGCTATTTGAAACAAACACACAAATTCACATCCCAAACCTCATTCCCAATCCCACACAGATTCACACTGTTTGGACACAAAACCCACAAATATAAAAAATAGTTAGGGACGAGTTAACCTTGAAACAAACACACTCTGTTTGGAACAAACAAAAAAAATCACATACCAAACCTCATTCCCATTGACATAGGTGTTAATATCATGTTGGAAAGATGCGTTGTCATCAACATTAGCAAGAATGCTAAATTGGTTAGCCATTTAAGGCACTGGGTTGACTTATTGGCCAAGAGATTTTGATTAACCCATGGGACCATAGCTGTAGAGTTTAATTTTGGATTAAACTGATCATTGGACAAGCAAGTTGTTACCAATGATTTTTGAACCACCCGAAACAGAAGCAACAAGTTTGGTTGAAGTTTTTGGCATTTTAGATATATGAAGGGACACTTCTTTTTGAAGATTTCTACACTCGTTTAAGGAGTGTCCAACATTTTTGCAAAAACCAACAAATAATGGTAAAGATAAACAACGTTTACAAAAAAAAGAGAATTTATTTCTTTCAACTAATAAAAATACAAATTTGATATATTTTAAAGAAAAAATATAAACCCAAATATTGGCCAACAAACCCAAATGGGTTGTGCGATGATTGATCGACCAGAACAAGTGAAAAACATGTACCGAGACAAAATTAAAATCACAGGAAAAGTTACTAACCTTGGAGCCGGAGGAGAACGAGATGAGGGGGTTGCTGCCGGAGCTGGAGGAGAGTGAGGGAAGGGGTGGGAGAGGGCAATCCAGCTGTTGCTTGGAGAGAGAGAGAGAGAGAGAGGAGAAAAATAAGAATGGGGTTGGGAAGGATTAGGGTAAGGTAACTTATTTTGCTTCCTGAATATATATATATATATATATATATATATATATATATGTTGCCCAGATTATACTCAAGAGGGGGGGGGTGAATTGAGTTTTTACAAACTTTAAGTCAAATTAAAATTTCAGAAGAATATTTAATTTATAATACTTTGACAATTTTCAGATTAATAAAACTACAAAGAATAAATCCAACAATATCAAATAAATGTAACCAACTAATTTAAACAACTAGAGATGCAGATTTTAACACACTAGGAATATTAAATTAATTTTCGTACTTAATATAAGGTGATATTCTGAAATTAATTATTTAATTCAAAAATAATTATTTTAACCTTAAAATTAATTAAGTCAAATTTCGGAATTAATTTATTTGCAAGATAGTGTGATGAAAATATTAACTCAAGCAAGCATGTGAAAATAAATAAATAAAAGTACGGAAAATAAATGACACCGAAATTTAACGTGGTTCGGCCAAATCCCGGCCTACGTCCACGCGCCTAGAGCCCCTGTCTCCTTTGTACTTCACTAAACCTGATCCACTTGCGGGTAGGATCAAACCACCGCATACAACTATTTGCAAGCTAACTCCGAGCTTCAAACGCCATGGCCCACTTACGGGTAGGAACCAATTACCGGTATAAACCGAAGCTTCACAACAAATCTGAATTTTTGTAGTACAAGATACAATACTGAAACTCCTTAAAATACAATTTGTAATCTGAGTTTCTCCTTCTTTAATGAGACTTTAATAAATGATGTTGAAGTAGGCACAAGTCTTCTTCTTCAATGATTGAGCAGATGATAAAATTTATTGCTCTCTTGAATGTGTAGCTAAGTAGTAAAATAAATGCTATCGATAATATTTCAAGTCTTGATCATATTCTCATTCAAGTGTGAGTCTTCAATGCAGCTCTTCAAAGCTTTAAATGTGTCTTCCAAAAACTAGCTGTTAGACACATGTATTTTTTAGCATTAACTGCTCCTGATTTTGCTGAGAGGAGGTAGCAGAAAAATCTACAACTCTGATATGCAAATCTTCATATTTATCTTCTCCATAAAAATATAGTTGTTGTAGCACAAAAGTGGTCATCTGAAAAATATTGTACTAAAAGTGGCTTGATAGATGACTCATATATTTTCTGCAGAAAGAATGTTAGTCCAAGAGATAAAATACAAATCTGATATATATAAATAGTGATCCATTGTGTAAAGAATAGAACTGGTGTGTTTCACATAAAAAGATAAAAAGAGTTCTGATAGTATAAATTATTTCAACTGTCCAACGCTCCTGTCAAAGAAATACCAGATATGATAAACATGGTTACAAAGAAATCTTTTGGAACAAGGGTACTCATGCAGTCAGGTCAAGTAGGAGCGTGGCCCAATACATTAGCTGCCAAAGGCAGTGGAATGCATGGCTCGAGGTAAATAGAATAGTTTCAATCAGACCGAAGAAAAATTTATGGCAAAATATTCATAAGGTTCAAACAAATTGAACCTAAGTGAACAAATCGTTAAAGTTTAAGAACTAGCAGGTACAACTACTCATGAATTATACATGACTATCAAGGACGAAAATCAGCTATGTCGTCAGTTCGGTTTATCAGTAAAAGGACTAGACATGATGTACACCTTTTAAAGTATGGGTTCAGCTCAATCGGCCAGAACCAATTAAGAAGTAAGTGGTTGTCGTTAGTTCGATTAACAGTAAAAAGACTAGACAATTAAGAAGCAGGTACCATCAATAAAAAAACGAATGTTGAGTTTTGAGGTCAAATCAACAAAGCAACAAAAATCACCTTAATAAATCATCTATGGCCGGAGGTTACGTAAGGTCAAATCTTAAAAATATTTCTAAGGTCCTATCAAATAATTCTTAACAGTAGCTTTGGAAGAAGGTAGCGTCTCAACCTATACACCGAGACTGTAAACGTGGAACAATGGTTTTAGTTGGTTACGGTTTAAACAGTACACGGTAATTTATACAACTGACAAAGGGACAAAGGCTTCATGATGCAAATATAGTACTGGCCGAAAGTCTTTATAACTCTGGCAAGGGACGAAATGTCTTGAGTCTTCTAGCAGGTGGTAAGAGATTTGTAGGTTTTACCGAATAGGTCTAGGGACAAAAGTCTAAGGCTGAAGCCTTACACAAGCAGATAACCTCGGTCAAAGCACCAATTACCAGAAACCAAGTGCTAAAGATATGAACATTGGTATGAGCTATAATTCGGACAGCTAAGGATTTAAGTAGCAGGTCCTAGCATGTGTGGTCAAGTCAAGCTACAAAGGATGAAAATAGTAACTGATGGGTATAAGGTGTTATGGCTTCTAGCCGAAAGTTACTATAGCAGGTTTAACCAATGAAATGTACACAAGCAGGTACAAGGACATCTTAATCTCCTATGCGGTCAAATCACTAATAGATATAAACGAACTTTACAAAGATAATAAAGATGAAACCAAAGCCAAGTCTTGAAAACATACAACAACGATTTACACGCATATGTATACTTATAAAAAAATAATCTGTAACTTTTATTAAAAAATATTTAGTGTCAAAACTTATTGTAAAAATATAATTTCATTTTTAGAAAAAAATATTTCGGCTCATAATTGATTAGTCACACAATTAAAATCATAGATCAAGAAATATGCATGTGTGCCTAATGTGTCAAGTGCAAATGTGCAATACACGTGAATACCTTTACTCGGATTTGTCGTTGTGTAAAGTCGAGGTATGTTGAGTCGTGAGTAAACAAGATAACACCATAATAAATATCTATAGAATAACCTAATAAAAATATGTTTGGAATCATCAAAATCAATATATTAAGTTAAACTAAAATGTACATTAATTAAACTAATTTATTAGGGATAAAATAATTATTTCATATAAATTCAGTGTCACGGGTAAAATGCGAAGCTCCCCCTATCAAAAATAATTCATGCATGGGGTATAACCATAATTCGCAAAGGGCATAAAATTTTCAATACGCACATGTGTCAACATATATAAAAAATCATAGCATGTATTCGGTTTTATAAATCGACAATAATACTATCAAATAATGCACAAGTCACCAAAATGAAAAATAATAAAAGATAAATGATCAACTTTTCAAAATGCATCAATGATAAATGATACCAATTGTTGTAGTCACACACTAATCGTGCGTTGGACACAATAGTTCCTCGGAACAACTTTTTACGCATAAATAGGAATCACAACTCAATGTTCTCAAGTAATGAAAATATAAGAGATATATCAATTAGCTCAATCATCTTTCTCAATAATAGCGTATAAATTTTGAATAGGCGCATATCAATTGATGTGTAAATCCTCATGATAGAATAAACTTTTAAGCACACAACATGAAGCATTTCATAACTCGATGTTTTCAAATAATTTGGAATAAAGCACACATGAGTTAGAAGACAGCGGTAAAAGAATACAGCATTTTGCTCAAGCTTTGCCGTTTTCAAGATACGAGCTAAAATTCTCAGAATAATCAACTAAATTGCAAAATCCATAATAATATATCAAAGTTATGATCAAGCATTTTTCGAACAAGTAATCAAACAAATTTCAATAAACTTTTATCTCCCCCTAAGGGATACCAATTAAGGCAAATATGCATATAATAAATATGGTGCATCTATTTCATGAGATAAAATATTATTACAAAATTGACTTCATAAAATCATTTTTGAAAAGTCTCACAAATGGTACCAATTGTTGATCATGTGGTTTCTCAATTCAAACATGCATAACACAAATATTACCAACTTAAAAAAATATTCATCGTGAATGTTACAAATATTAACATGTAGCTCTATGACTAATAAATTTTAGAAGGACATTTTCGTTTCAGAGTAATATTCAATAAAAAAGCATGAATTGATCCAATCTTATTATTCACAAAAAAAATATATAAAAAATGCATGAATTTTCTTATAAAATAATCATCAAAATCAAATGTGTGATATAATAAAGAACCAAAAAAAATATACAAATTTACATGTGAATACTAAATAATCAATCAACACGCTCATATGTAATAACAAATATTCTATGCATGGAAATATATCAATTATGAAATAAATCATTAATAAACATATGATATTAGTTTCAAGAAAGGTTCTCCTTACCACCTTACCAAATACCAAAGATATATTCAAGCAACTACTTCCAAGTGTGGCATTTCCAACATTAGGCAATGATACTAGAAATTTGTAATATGACCAAATCATATGCCTTGAAAATCCACATTCCTTCTCAAAATGCAACCTACACAACTTTGAAAATTTTCTCTTTTGGTACCCAAAATGTGTTAGGTCCACAGGGGTTAGTATACATCTTAGTTCCTTTTGGAATCCATGAAAATTTTCTTTTTCTAAATTTATATGGACACAAATCTGAAAAATGTGTATGTCTACCACAATAAGTGCATAAATAGTTAGGTAGACTAGATGAGGCATCAAATTTCAATAAATTGGAATAAGTCTTTTTCTCATTTCCTTCATCATGTCCTATACCATTATTATTAAATCGAATCCTTTGTGTCTCAACAATTTTATGAAAATATTCATTTCCTTTTGTAAAAGTATCTAATGATTTCTTTAAATATTCAATCTCCTTTTTTAACTCAATATTTTCAATTTCAAGAGAAGTATTGACAATAACAGATTTTTCCTTTTTCAAAGATTTAATTTCATTTTTCAAAGTTTCATTTTCTAATTTCAACTCATCAAAATCATTTGACATATAATCATATTTAGTTGAAACTAATGAATGAGACTTCTTAAGTTTAATATATCTATTTTTAAGTTCTTCAAAACTTTCACATAATTCATCAAAAACATTTTGTAAAACTTCATAATTATCAACATCATCATTATCACTATCACTAGAGTTAGGGTTAGTGTACCTCATTTTCCATAGCCATGAAACGTAGATGAGCAACTTCATTTTCATTCGAATCTTCATCGGAAGAGCTTGTGTCGGAGTCACTCCATGTTGTGGCTTTCAATGCCTTCTTCCCTTTCTTATATTTTGGACAATTAGGCTTAATGTGTCCAACTTCATCACAATGATAGCATCTTGGTTCAGATTTGGATTGATGATCATCATTGAACTCTTTTGAAAATTGTTTCTTTCTCCTTTCCTTGGCTTTCTTTTTAGAATTGAGATATTTTTTGAAATTTTTAGCCAATAGGGAAATATCGTCATCATCATCATCTTCACTTTCTACATTTTTGCTTGAAGATTTGAAAGCAATAATTTTGTTTGCTTTAGGTTTCTCTTCTTCAATAAATTCCTTGAGTTCCATCTCATGAGTGATTAAGGAACCCAATAGCTCATCAAGAGAGATAGGTCTTTCTCTAATAGCTTCTTTGATTGCCAGCTTCTTTGTCATATAAGCAGATGGTAGCGACCTGAGAATCTTACTCACTAATTCAGAGTCAGTATAAGATTTGCCAAGATATTTAAGGCCATTAATAATATTAGTGAACTTATTGAACATATCTGAAATAGATTCATCAGATATCATCTTAAATAACTCATAACTATGAACAAGCATACTAATTTTATCTTCTTTAACTTGACTAGTTCCTTCATATGTGACTTCTAGTCTGTCCCAAATTTCTTTAGCAGATTCACAACAACAGATTCTGTTATATTCATTTACATCAAGTGCACAATGCAAAATATTCATAGCTTTAACATTTATTTGAATTTTTTTAATATCAGCATCATTCCATTCATTTTCTTCTTTAGGAACATTTTCATTATTAACAACTTTCATGGGGATATTATGACCATTTATAATAACTCTCCAAACAGCATAATCATTTGATTAAACAAAATTTTTCATTCTATTTTTCCAATAGCTATAATTATTTCCTGAAAATAAAGGAGGTCTATTTATTGATTGACTGTCACCAAGAGATGAAACATTAAAGTTTGCCATTGATCTTTAACTCTAAGATTGTTAAATCTTAAAATAAGAAGAGCACTAGATCTGATACCAATTGTTGCCCAGATTATACTCAAGAGGGGGGGTGAATTGAGTTTTTACAAACTTTAAGTCAAATTAAAATTTCAGAAGAATATTTAATTTATAATACTTTGACAATTTTCAGATTAATAAAACTACAAAGAATAAATCCAACAATATCAAATAAATGTAACCAACTAATTTAAACAACTAGAGATGCAGATTTTAACACACTAGGAATATTAAATTAATTTTCGTATTTAATATAAGGTGATATTCTGAAATTAATTATTTAATTCAAAAATAATTATTTTAACCTTAAAATTAATTAAGTCAAATTTCAGAATTAATTTATTTGCAAGATAGTGTGCTGAAAATATTAACTCGAGCAAGCATGGGTAAATAAATAAATAAAAGTACGGAAAATAAATGACACCGAAATTTAACGTGGTTCGGCCAAATCCCGACCTACGTCCACGCACCTAGAGCCCCTGTCTCCTTTGCGCTTCATTAAACCTGATCCACTTGTGGGTAGGATCAAACCACCGCGTACAACGGTTTGCAAGCTAACTCCGAGCTTCAAACCCCGTGGCCCACTTACGGGTAGGAACCAATTACCGGTATAAACCGAAGCTTCACAACAAATCTGAATTTTTGTAGTACAAGATACAATACTGAAACTCCTTAAAATACAATTTGTAATCTGAGTTTCTCCTTCTTTAATGAGACTTTAATAAATGATGTTGAAGTAGGCACAAGTATTCTTCTTCAATGATTGAGCAGATGATAAAATTTATTGCTCTCTTGAATGTGTAGCTGAGTAGTAAAATAAATGCTCTCGATAATATTTCAAGTCTTGATCATATTGTCATTCAAGTGTGAGTCTTCAATGCAGCTCTTCAAAGCTTTAAATGTGTCTTCCAAAAGCTAGCTGTTAGACACATGTATTTTTGAGCATTAATTGCTCCTGATTTTGCTGAGAGGTGGTAGCAGAAAAATCTACAACTCTGATATGCAAATCTTCATATTT
This sequence comes from Sambucus nigra, assembly GCA_949130495.1. Taxonomy (NCBI): domain Eukaryota; kingdom Viridiplantae; phylum Streptophyta; class Magnoliopsida; order Dipsacales; family Adoxaceae; genus Sambucus; species Sambucus nigra. The sequence goes on along the minus strand of OX422207.1, from coordinate 297,076,603 downwards.
ATCTTCTCCATAAAAATATAGTTGTTGTAGCACAAAAGTGGTCATCTGAAAAATATTGTACTAAAAGTGGCTTGATAGATGACTCGTATATTTTTTTCAGAAAGAATGTTAGTCCAAGAGATAAAATACAAATCTGATATATATAAATAGTGATCCATTGTGTAAAGAAAAGAACTGGCGTGTTTCACATAAAAAGATAAAAAGAGTTCTGATAGTATAAATTATTTCAACTGTCCAATGCTCCTGTCAAAGAAATGTCAGATATGATAAACATGGTTACAAAGAAATCTTTTGGAACAAGGGTACTCATGCAGTCAGGTGAAGTAGGAGCGTGGCCCAATACATTAGCTGCCAAAGGCAGTGGAATGCATGGCTCGAGGTAAATAGAATAGTTTCAATCAGACCGAAGAAAAATTAAGAAGGCAGTTCGGTTAACAGTAAAAAGACTAGACAATTAAGAAGGCAGGTACCATCAATAAGACCGAAGAAAAATTAAGAAGTAAGTGGCTGTCGTCAATTCGGTTAACAGTAAAAAGACTAGACAATTAAGAAGGCAGGTACCATCAATAAAAAAACGAACGTTGAGTTTTGAGGTCAAATTAGCAAAGCAACAAAAATCACCTTAATAAATCATCTATGGCCGGAGGTTACGTAAGGTCAAATCTTAAAAAGATTTCTAAGGTCCTATCAAATAATTCTTAACAGTAGCTTTGGCAGAAGGTAGCGTCTCAACCTATACACCGAGACTGTAAACGTGGAACAATGGTTTTAGTTGGTTACGGTTTAAACAGTACACGGTAATTTATACAACTGACATAGGGACAAAGGCTTCATGATGCAAATATAGTACTAGCCGAAAGTCTTTATAACTCTGGCAAGGGACGAAATGTCTTGAGTCTTCTAGCAGGTGGTAAGAGATTTGTAGGTTTTACCGAATAGGTCTAGGGCCAAAAGTCTAAGGCTAAAGCCTTACACAAGCAGGTAACCTCGGTCAAAGCACCAATTACAAGAAACCAAGTGCTAAAGATATGAACATTGGTATGAGCTATAATTCGGACAGCTAAGGATTTAAGTAGCAGGTCCTAGCATGTGTGGTCAAGTCAAGCTACAAAGGACGAAAATAGTAACTGATGGGTATAAGGTGTTATGGCTTCTAGCCGAAAGTTACTATAGCAGGTTTAACCAATGAAATGTACACAAGCAGGTACAAGGACATCTTAATCTCCTATGTGGTCAAATCACTAATATATATAAACGAACTTTACAAAGATAATAAAGATGAAACCAAAGCCAAGTCTTGAAAACATACAACAGCGATTTACACGCATATGTATACTTATAAAAAAATAATCTGTAACTTTTATTAAAAAATATTTAGTGTCAAAACTTATTGTAAAAATATAATTTCATTTTTAGAAAAAAATGTTTCGGCTCGTAATTGATTAGTCACACAATTAAAATCATAGATCAAGAAATATGCATGTGTGCCTAATGTGTCAAGTGCAAATGTGCAATACACGTGAATACCTTTACTCGGATATGTCATTGTGTAAAGTCAAGGTATGTTGAGTCATGAGTAAACAAGATAATACCATAATAAATATCCATAGAATAACCTAATAAAAATATGTTTGGAATCATCAAAATCAATATATTAAGTTAAACTAAAATGTACATTAATTAAACTAATTTATTAGGGCTAAAATACATTTTCGTTAACAATATATATAATTACAAAGCGGTCCAGTCCTGTCCAAACCCACATTTTACGACACAAGACCGAGACCGAACCGAATTATGCGGTCCTAAATATTTTTGGACCGAAGTAAAAAAAAACGCTAAAATAGGTTCGATCCGATTCGATTTTTTCGATCCGTTCGGTCTATTCGGGTTTATGCACACCCCTCCCTACAAGATCCCCAAAGCCTCCCTTAAATCTAAAGCACCACTAAAGGATCACATACCCAAACTACTGTTTTAGTGTCCATTATGACTCAAACTTACACAATATAAAGAATCCACAATAGGTTAATGTTGCCCGTTGTGTATGGCCTTACAAGGTTGTGAGTAAGAATTGTATCATAAGAATTACTACAATGAAACAAGATAATTTGTTTCTCTACTATTAACTTATTTTCATGTGTTTCTTGTTGTCAAAATAACCTAATAATTTTTTTTCCTGATAAAAAGAAAAAAGCCAAAGATATCCAGACTGTTAAGTTGGGCTTCATATGCATTTCATAAAAAAAGTTTACTGTTATGTTTAGATAAAAATAAATTGCAAAATGTATTCATATGGCTAAAAATTCATTCGAGATAAACGTACGAATAGGCAAGTCAAACACTCGGCTACTAAATTAAACTAATCAAACATACGTATTTATAAATTGATTAAAATTTTGGATCCAATCTTAATCAACTAGCTCCGTTCTATTTATTACGCCTTTACTCGTAGGATATAACATTGCAACCAGCGGTTTAGAAAATGAATCTGATGAGGACAAAAGAGAACCCAAGACACTTGTGGTAAGTCCTGTTGTCTCGCTTATCTAGAAGGTTTGCGTGCATGAACTGCACTCTTGTCTTGTCTCCATCGTTCGTTACGATGGGTCAAACACTAGAGACCAAAATAGCTCGTCTTGTCTGCCCTCCATTCCAAAGCTTTTTGGTTGCTTTATTGTTCACTGTTAAAATTAAACCTGACGTTACACAACTCTTTAGCCCATCTCTCTAGGCAATCTATTTTGAACGGACAAGTGTGTAATAATAAGTCTTAAATATGCGTAGGGAAGCAGTACGAATGCGTAAATGACTTAACTTTCAAAAAAATTTAAAAAGTGAGAACGACTTCAAAATGGTTATTAAATTTAGGGACATATACTAAATATTCTTTCGGACATTTTTTAATACACATTTAGTTTAAATTTTTTTATTTTGCCTTAAAAAGTTCTTTGTCACATATTTTGGAAAGAGAGTGCCGCTGGCGTGGACCTCTAAAAATAAGAGGATATTGAGTGCTTGAGGGACTAAATGAGTTAAACTAAAAATATGTGTCCTTTTAAAAAAAATATATATTTATAGTAGGGACTATTTAATAATTGACCCTTAAATTTATTAATTTTAGATTATATGGTAAAATCAAAATATTTGTTTACATCTTTGTTTTCATATAGACTAGTTTTAGATCCATCCGAGAACACTTTATAAATTATTTGTTATAATATTAACCAATAATCAAGTTTTAAACTTTGAGTAATGAAAATCAATGTTGTCTTTATACTTTAATACCTCCACTTCCCATAAAACATGTGAATCAACTTATGGAACGACTAATTTCACCGTTTAGTACAATTCAAATCCCATCTTTCTATACTTTCATGTAACATTATCACGAAGTATCTTTGTAAATATCATCAACATCATCCTTATAATGACTATATAATTGGACCATATATGCAAACAAAAAGGTAATTGATCTAGCATATTTGAGTACAACATATAATAGATATCAAAATGCACAAGAAACCAAATACATTCAAATCTACCATAACATTATACAATGACTTAAATTAATGATTGATTCAATCTGAATATGTATCTTAGTAAATGTAAATTGTTTCATAGATATCCATGTTAAGAGTGGACCTATTTCAACAATAATAGAATGAAGTGCAATTATTTATTTTGTAAGAAAAACAAAATACGTATTAAAGTATCTAAAATGCACTCAATAAAAATTAATCGGATAGTGTTATGCTCTTATATCGCTCTCTTTAACCGCAATGATCATGAAGCGTATTTATTTGCTGAAATAGGGAGATCTCAATCCTAAAAGAACGAATATAGTGAGAATGAATTAATAGGTATATGAAAAAGCAATCAGTTTATAATCTTTTGCATACTCATATTATGATGCAAAACATTAGTTGCAAACTCCATTTTTAAAATAAAAAATATAAACCAATAATGAAGGGTTTTCTTTACAGAGTATTTCCCATTTTACATTACACATTCAAGGTTATTTCTATTTTCTTTTGAAGTGTCTCAGCAATCCAGTGAAATTCTACAAAAACTAAGGCCAAACCCTGTTCCTCTTACCCCTCAATAAAATTTGCATCTGGTGATTTTATTAACCCCTCACCTCTATCAAAACTACCTTAATTTGACCTATTGTTCTGGGGACTTATCCCCATCATTGCGTAATCAACAACGGCACATATTGCAATATTAGAGTGATGCATTAAATTTAGGCCGGAGAGGGAGGATGATGATGAATAGATTAGGACAGGATAGTATGGCCTTATTTAAACCTCTTTATCAGCCAAGTAACACTATAGAGGGGTATAGAGGCATGAGGCAAATATATATATATATATATACACACACACACACACACACACACACACACACACATACAATCACGCTCCAGTACATACCAATTATACATATCAAGTATACATATCGATTTTTTTAATATAGTGAAAAAAATATTTTTCGACTGAATATTTTTATATGACCTTTTGAACATTTCAAAGGGCACATCAAAAAAATTAGCTCAAAATAACTTTTTTTGCTATTTTGAAAAAATCGATCAAACTTTCGCAGCTTTTAATTTAAAAGCTGCTAAAGTTTGACTGAGTTTTCTAAAATAGCAACAAAATTTATTTTGAACTGATTTTTTATATGCGCCCTTGAAATGTTTAAATACCACACAAAAAAAACTCAACTAATTTTTTTTAAATATTTTAGAAAAATAGGTTTGCACCGCCAGCAAGTATATATATTTTGTATGTATGAGAGCATCTGTGTGTGTGCGCGCGCACGCATGTGTGTGTGTGTGTGTGTGTGTTCGAGCAAATGATTGATGAGCTAATCGAAGCACACTCGCCAATGGTGATAAGGAAGAGTTTGAATCCCCATATCTTATTTTACTTTTACGTTAAACCTCATATAAAAATACCATGACTAAACCTTAGATACATTTTTTTGATGTAGAGACCAAAAGCCCTTAATTAGATTTTATTAGATAATTCCCATCAAAACAACCAACAAAGGGAGATGATATTAAAAAGTATTTCAAGACCTTTATAACACCCAGCGCATTCTGACGAGCGAGGTAGTCAGTCGCCACCGCCAAATTACGTCAGGCGTCACTAAATAAGTTATCATTCTCAGCATATGACAGAAATATGAAACATTAAAAAAAAATTACAAGATAAGATTCAGATTTATCCAGCCAATATAAACATTCATGCAAATCAAAATCCATCACCATGCTATCTCCAAAATGAATCCAACTCTAAATTATTAAAAACTGAAATGAAATAATCCAACTATAAATATCTTACTGAAACCATAAACAATTGTGAAACCAATTTGCCCACCCAATCCATAAATCAAAGTCTCATAATTAAATGACGGAATGAAAAGTAAATCTAAACTACTAAAGCAGATAAAATAATTCTCCGGCTACACTCTCAAGATCTCTAATACATCATATGCAGCTACTCCAGCAATATACCTGAAATGTTAATCAATGCAATGGGTTAGAGCCCACCGCATGAATACTAGATACTCCTCCCAATTAGGGTCTGTAAGTCCAAAAAAAATCATTATATATGATAAACATCGCAATAGAGTATTTAACGAGATATATTATAATACGAGTAAAAATAAACTACCACTATCTACCCATATAACTAAGTCACCCCACTATCTATGTCCCATTTTTTTTTTATTACAACGTCTACTTATGCTAAGGCTATTAATTCAATTTCCACAATTTAATGAAATTAATTTAACTCATTTTATTTATGCGACACCAGCATAGCCAGTTCACCCTATTCCCGTCATCCTCGAGATGTCGAATATTATCACAATTAATGATCACAAAAGCTATTTTATCAACCTACAACAACAATTCTTCCAATTAATCGCAAGGTTAACCCAATTACCTCTATTTGATTATAAAATTTATTGAATAATTTATTTTTTAACAACTTATATAATTTTCATTCATGTGCATATTACATGGCACACAACAACAAATGTCATTCTACAATCTACATGTAGGTAATGTAGTCTTACGAGTCAAAATCCAATAATAATTATCATTGATTTATTTACAACATGTGAACGTTCTATTATTCTCATGTAACCTAATCTAGCATGCAATCATTTTGAGTCTTCATTCATATTAAAGATTTGAAGAAAAATAGTCCCGGAAATAGTTTCACTTTCTTAATTATTCTCTCTAATTTATTTTACAAAAACATCAATTATTAGTATTTAGGCAACAATTAAAATGCATAATACTAAAGGGGAATAATAAAAGTATTCATGCCTATAAAAAGTCGTTTGAAGAATCTAATTTATTGGTTGCGTTCCTATCGAGAAAACAATAAAAACACGTTTTTGGTTAATCTTGAGAAAACTCGGTTTGACTCTTCAAAATTTGGGTTAAATCTTATTTTTTCAATGGAGTTAGGATTTGTAGGTGAGAGGAGATGGAAATATGGGAGGCTACTGCTCTTAAGATTAATATAATTTTCTTTGAAAAAGTCTAACCTCGAGTTTAATTTATAATAGAATTTTGGAGAGTTTTAATTAAACACAAACTCTAAATATTACCCCAACCCGCAGCCTCTGTCAGGTGCGAATTGATTCTCCCCTCTAAACAGGTACCCAGGTCGCCCAAAAATAATTGTAACTTTATAAAAATCCGATTTTTCCCCCGATTTCAATTCCGATTAAAATGCCATTTCTCCAAAAGTAAAACCAACAATTTAGATGCCAAAAATAATTCAAATTAGAATAAAAATATTTTTTCAACTTTTTATTATGATGGTTTAAATAATCGCCCCAAAACTACGGGGTGTTACATACTCTCCGACTGATACAGGAATTTCGTCCTCGAAATTTGACGAAGCGTAAACGTAAAATCGCGTAAATAGAATAAGGCTTACATATGCCTACTCGTAGAAGAAAATGATTGAGCGCCCATACACCCAATCCTACACACACCTACTCCACGAACAAAGATACAATATATATTCTAACTATATATATATGCATAACTATAAAAATAACAGTGTACCATGGTCTCCTACGAATCACCACTCGATTTTATCTCCAAAAATTATCGCGACCCTTAAATTCTCAAATCACATCACTGCATCGATTCTAGATATACCCAAAATTTATACTAACGATCTTCCAAATAAATATCGTCTCCAAAATCAACTCTAAGGATCCTCACATTAAGATTAATACTTCTAACCTCAATGCTTATAATGTACTTAAAACAAAACTCCATATCTCCAAGAAACACCGCTAACACGTATGCTAAACCCAACATCTTAGAGAGGAGAAATCAATAAAGGGAATTAAAGATCAATTATGCGGAAGCTATAACGGACTCAAAACCTACGATACATAAGGCCATGCTCTAATACCATCCGTAACACCTCTCGCATTCTGACTAATAAGGTGGTCTGCTACTACCGCCAAACTACGTCGGGAGGCACTAAATAAGAGATCATTCTCACCATGTGATAGAAATATAAGACATTAATATCCAGATTTATCCAACCAATATAAACATTCATACAAATTAAAATCCATCACCATGCTATCTCCAAAATAAATCTAACTCCAAATTATTAAACAATTAAATGAAATAATCCAACTATTTATATGTGACTGAAACCATAAATAACTGTGGAACCGATTGACCCACCAAATCCATAAATGAAAGTCTCATAATAAAATGACAGAATGAAAAGTAAATCTAAACTACTAAAGCAGATAAAACAAATCGCCAGTTGCACTTTCAAGATCTCCAATCCATCTTATCCAGTTACTCCAGCACTATACCTAAAATGTTAGTAAATGCAATGGGTTGAAACCCACCACATGAATACTAGCTACTCCTCCCGATTAAGGTTCGTAAACTTAAGAAGAAGCATTATACATGATAAACATCACAAAAGAGTATTTTAATTTAAACGAGATATATCATAACGCGAGTAAAAATAAACCACCACTATCTACCCACATATCTAAGCCACCCCACTAACTAAGTCCCATTGTTTTATTACAACATCTACTTATGCTAAAGCTAAAGCTATTAATTCAATTTCCATAATTTAATTAAATTAATTCAACTCATTTTATTTTTGCGACACCAGCATAGCCAGTTCACCATATTACGAGTCCTGCACATATCGCTGGCACGCCCCCAGTTTTACACCACGCACACATTCCCCTTACTATATCTAGTTCGTCCGATTTCATTACCCCTGCACATATTAGTGAGGTTCCACGCACGACACGTCACTATATCCAGTTCGCCCAATTTCGTTACCCCTGCACATATTGATGACGCTAAAACACACTCATGTCGCTATATCCAGTTCACCCCTTTTGTTGGCCCTGCATGTATTGGCGATGCAAATTCATTTTAATACATGTTTATTATCTTATGCATTAATTTTCCATTTTGTCAAGTTCATTATTTCATAATAGCTCCACCCTTTATTTGAGCATTAAATCCTCAAACCATCCCTAGTACTATACTTAGATATTTTAAATACACATGTATATCCTAGCCAATCATATAGGAAGAATACCTACCAAAAGCTACTACCTAGTCTCGCATCTAGGCTAAAGAACCAATGGGACGACGTACAATTCAGCCCCACCCAAGAATTACCCATTTGTAAAGCCTACACTAACTAATTCCATACCTAAAAAGTGTAACAACAACAAAGACCTACCTACTAGTCCCATACCTAGCATAAAATCTAAATTAAGGTGAAAGCATAACTATCCCACAAATTCTCTTCGTCCCCATGATGTCGAATATTACCATAATTAATGATCACAAAAGGAATTTTATCAACCTACAACAACAATTCTTCCAATAAATTGCAAGGTTACAATTTAACCCAATTACATCCTTTTGATCATAATATTAATTAAATAATTTATTTATCAACAACTTATATGATTTCCATTCACATGCATATTACGGGGCACAAAACAACAAATTTCATTCTACAACCTACATGTAAATAACATAGTCTTACGAGTCAAAATCCAATAATTATCGTCATTTAATTTACAACATGCGAACGTTCCATTATTCAAACGTAATCCAATCATCTAATCTATCATCCAATTGTTTTGAGTCTTCATTCATATTAAAGATTTGAAGAAAAACAGTCCCGAAATTAGTTTCACTTTCCTAATAAGTCCTTTTAATTTATTTTAGAAAAACATCAATTATTAGTGTTTAGGCAGCATTTAAAATATATAATACTAAAGGTGAACAGTATAAGTATTCATGCCTATTGATGTCTAAAAATGGACTACATTCAGATTTATATTCACACATAATAATATAGTAATTTAATCAGATCACACACATAAGAGATAAGATTTTTAGAGTGGTTCAACTGTAAAATAGCCTACATCCACCGTTGATATTATTCAGTAGGGTTTACAGTAGCTTAAAATGGTGTGAATATGAGTTATTCGATTTGTTCCTTCAGCTGAGGGAATATTTCGTATATATAATGGTGTTGAACCCTAGAGATGGAACGCCTTTATATTGCCAAGCGTTTTCATCTGTGTACAGTAAATGAAACTCTTGAAATTCAGTGTTGGTTAACATCCTATCCAAGTAATTTTGGGTATTCTTGATGATTGACATTAGTCGGTAGTTCAGCGGAGCAAGTATATTTGATGCCGATCAAAGTGGCTAGTCGGACACGTAGGAGGACAGGTGTACATTTATAGTCGATCCACGTAGGAGAATAATACTTACATACAATAAATTCTCCTAATGATCCATGCTTGATAATTGATCAAAAGTATAAAGTAGTAAGTCCGAAAAATTTCTCAGTGTATTACTTTGAGTATTTGGTCGGCAGCCGACTTCCCACACTTGTAAAAATTTCAGCTGGTGCTGTTTGATAATGGCATTTTTGTAAATAATTCAACTTTTTTAACCACCAAATGATACAATAGTCCTTTGAAGCTTTGGGAGGAGTGCAATCGGCGGTAGTTCAATAGTTGGTTCAGTCAATCATTTTATTCCCTTTTATCGAAGCAACCAATAAATAGGTACGATTTTTCCCTCCTTTGTTTTCACCTCAAACCTTATGCACTTAATTATTTTCTTTCACCTTAAAGATTTCTTTGTGCAACCGTTTGGGGCCATTATTTTTCTTCAGTTCTTCCAGTTACCTTAGATTCCCTATAAGCCCTATTTTCCCTTTTTCTCTGTTTTAAACTTCTTTTTCTCCTTTTCCGCTATGGTTTACATCGTAGATGAGGGTTCATTAGATGAGTTTAATGAACAGATAAAAATTCCCTTTTGGATTGATTTAGAGATTACTCTGAGGGTCACTAGATACCCATCTTATTCAAAGCTGAGTGTGGTATCACTTTTCCACCAAACCCAATTTATTTCAATTCTGTCAATACTTTGACGTGGTCCCTGCATAGGTAGCATTCAACACTTGGAGGGTTGTAAATATTATCCTTAGGTTAAATGAAATTTATGGGACTCATATTGGGGTCCAGGAGTTAATATTTTATTATAAGTGGGGTACAGTAGGAGAGAACACATACTATTTGACGACTAGGCAAGCAAATAAGGCCTTCGTAGTGAATTTAGCATATTCCAACAAGGATTATTGGGATTATGTTGTAGTTGTTAAGAACTAGCAACATGCTCCTCTTCCACGGGGACTGTCATACACTGAGCCTAGATGTACTGAAACAGGGCATAACATAGGTTACAATTATTTTACTTATTCTTATTTTGTTATGTGTTTCTATATTTTGCTGATTAACTTTATTGTTCCTTTTTTATGTAGAGAAAAGTAAGAAGAGTTGTCCTAAAGAAGGAGAAATTAATATTGATGAGATCAAGTTTTGGGGGAGGGGATTTAACTAGAGATTTGGAGAGGAACATCCTCGAGCAGCCTCTTTGTTATTGGAATACAAGAGTTCCATTACTTCTTTTATTTCCTAGACAACATTTGTGTTGCCCTAAGTTGCTATCAACATAGAATAGGATCTTGTACCTACTTTTTTAGCTTCAAAATCTGTTGGTGTTGAATTGGGAGGAACTTCTTCCTCGTTTGAATCTTTTGATATTTTTAAAATTCCACTATCTCCTCCAGCAGATATGACTAAGAGGAAAATGCCCAATTTGATGAGTGGGCCATTGTCTCCTCCCCCTAAGAAGATTGCTGACACTAGTAAGCAACTAGTTGAGAAGAAATCCCAGGCCAGTGATAAGAGGTCTTTGGTGATGATGAGACTCAAACTACCAAGTTTTAGCTTAAGAGATTAAAGAGAGGTTTGCCCGACCCTTAAAAATATGCCCAGAAGACTCAAACTGACCAGCAAACGTTGGTTGTAAAGAAAAAATTATACGACCAACAAGATTTGGTGAGACATATCCAGGATAACCAAGATCTTGGGTCAGCCTCTGTTGCTATTAACCCTGGATTGGAAATGTGTTTAATCAAGTCTGGAACCCTTCCTGCTGATAGAGCTTCATCAGCCCCCATGCCCTGGTACAGGCTAATTGAGAGGGCTTGCCATAATTTAGCACTAGTAATTATCTTTTCTTCTTCTTTTTCTTCAAATTAATAAATTTTCCTCGACTTCTGGTGTTTGCCCTTTTTTGTAGTTTTTAGTTGACTTTAATATAATTGTAAGAGGGTAGTGAGAGTGGGGTCTATGAAGAACTGGAAAGGATAAGGCATGACCTGCTCCAATGGACGCTGCCTTTAAGGTTCTCAAGCACTTTTAGAAAAGTCTCTGGTAAAAGCTTCCCTATCTGGTAACAATGGAACTCAAATTGTACTCTACTCCTTGCAAGAAGATGATCTTCACCACAATAATAGTAACTTTACTCAAGAGAGAATCCTCAGAGTGATGGCTGTCAGGTGGAGTGAAGGAACAAAGAACTTAACACCTAGAGAGAAAGTGCAGGGAGAGAATGCTTAGTGGTCTGGAGTGATTTTGACAGACCAACGATGTGATTTGAGTTATTATCCTTACTTGACCTAGCCAAGGGGTCCTATTTATACTTGGGCACTAGGACTGAGTTGGCACTTTTATGGCGGCAAAACTGAGGGGGTTGGTAAGGAACAAGGTCTGTAATGTACCTTTTATCCCTACCTGTGTGCAGCCGCCTATCTCCTCTAACAGGTGCCACCTAGTGCGAACCAAAGTAAAAAAAAAGATGTGTCTGCGTTTGAGGATAAAATGTCTGATTTGGTGAATATCATTTTAAAATGATAATTTGTTGTATAAACTATGTAAACTTGAGGAGGGACCTCTAGCACCAGTAAACTTGAGGAGGGAGGTCTCAAGAACCACCCCTTCTAAAATATTTATAATCTTGAGGAGAGAGGTCTCAAGGACCACCTCCTTTAAAATCTTTGTAAACTTGAGTAGAGGTCTCAAGGACCATCTCATCTAAAATCATTTTTTCAAACTGTTCATTTATTGTGAGCAACACTTGGTTGCTCACTACAATTATGATTAAATGTTGACTGTGTGAGGACTGGGTGACTAATAGGGTATGTTTATTAGTGTTCTCTCAATCTTAAAGTCTTAGGTGGTTGAGTTTGTTAAACCAACCTTGTTCATCAGCCACCAATCCAAAACTCCTAAGAGATCCCATCTTGCCTAGTTAAATCCTGCCTGCTCAATTAGGATACCTGTACAAGAAAGTAATATTTCAATACTTTGATATTTATGTGAATAATAAATATTGGGAAATAGGTCACTCTTAGTGAACCTCCTCACCCACTGGTTCTATTCTATAGGGCATTCTAATTTTGGGGGGCGAGGAGCCTCTTGTAGTGACCTTCCTCGTTGAGCTGTGTTTTCTGAGTTATTTGGGACGAGGGACCTTTTCTAACAAGGCTCCTCGCCCAAATTCCAAATTAGGGTATTTTGGGGCGAGGATCCCTTTCTGGGGCCCTCCATGTCCAAACTCTAATTCTGTGAGTTTTAAGGCTTTTGGGTGAGGAGCCCTTTCTGAGGCCCTCCTCGCCCATTTTCATTTATGTGAGTATATGAGGATTTTGGGGCGAGGAGCCCTTTCTGGCGTCCTCCTCGCCCATTTCCATTTCTATGAGAATTTGAGGATCTTGGGGCGAGGAGCCCTTTCTGGGGCCCTCCTCTCCCTTTTTCAGATCTTGGGGCGAGGAGCCCTTTTTGGGTCCCTCCTTGCCCATTTTCATTTTTGTGATGCTTTCAGGATCTTGGGGCCAGGAGCCCTTTATGGGGCCCTCCTCACCCATTTTCATTTCTGTGAGCCTTTGTAGATCTTAGGGCGATGAGCCCTTTATAGGCCCCTCCTCGCCTAGGATCTTGAGATATCAAGTGTTTACCCCTCTACATTAGTCCCCTCATACAAAAATCTGTGTGTTGGGCATACCAAAGGTTTTTTTATGCACAATGATTCATTTCTGTCATGGAATTCAAAACATCACTATTTCATTAAATAGGCATGTCACTTCAGCCTACTTTTGGGGTCTCAAGGTGGCACTTGTCACTTAGGGAACACACGTCTCATTAATGGAAAATATTCAGTCCTCTTTTTGATTGGCAGTCTGCACGTGTCGTAATAGGTATAAAAAGGTCTTTCGAACTCTTCTTCCCTTTTTACTTTATCATTTCTTTTCAAACTCAACTTCTTTAGAGAGAGAAAAAAAAAGGTTAGAATCCTACATAGCCATTTTCGTGTTTTTCTTGATTTTATTCACTCAAATGTCTTCCTCATCTTCTCAAAACCCTATTTCCGATGTCAGCACCGCTACTAGAGAGGTTTTGGTGGGTGTAGTACCCATTTCCGCCACTATATCAACTATTTTGGCCACCGAAACCACCATCGTAACATTAGAGGTTTTAAACTCTGATCCTGGTAATTTTCTACCTTCGTCTGTTGAAGTTACTTATTTGGGGATCTCCTCATCTACTGTTGTTTTAGCGATGAGGGATTCCTCGCCTATGGGTGTTTCTTCGAGGAAGGGCTCCTCATCTAGGGCTTCCTCGTCCAGGGAGATTTTCACCATTGATACCTCCTTGCCTACTGAGGTGTCTGCAAACATTTGGTCCTCCTTGCCCATGGGGTTTCTGTGAGGAGGTATTCCTCGTCTGTCAAGGTCATAGGGGCCTCCTCGTCCATAAAAACGCTTGCCACTGGGCCCTCCTTGCCTGATGGGATGCCTGCAACCACTGGGGCCTCCTCGTCCGTGGGCCTCCTTACCACCGCGACTGCTTCCTCCTCCTCGCCTATGGTTTATTCCAAGTATCAAAGGGAATATCTTATTTCTCGTCAAAAAAGAAATTTGGGGCTTTATCGTCTGGCACCCTATTTTGGTGGGGAGGACACTTTTATGACTTCGCTTGCAAATTTTGAGCAGAAGTTTGTGTCCAAGATCAACGAGCAACCCCAAGTGGGTCTAGGTGAGTCATCTTACCTTCCTATAGTTCTTCGTGATTCAATACTTAGGGTGCGAGTAGACAAAGGTGATTTTCCTCATTCTAGTATTGAGGTCAAGGCATGTGGGGGCGCCACAGAAGAATGGGGTCTCTGGGTGGATCATATATTATCCACCCATGCACACAGAGCTGTTATTGAGAGCCTTGGTCTTCTGACCACTATCAACAGTCTCAAGGCTTGCTCAATTGCCAAACAAGAGCGAGCTTTTACTTTGTTGACATCTCGTTGGAGCAGGGATTATCACACCTTTATTACCGGTTGGGGTGAATTTACTATTACTTTGGAAGATATTAGCAAGTTGCTCGCCCTACCCTACTTAGGCAGTAATATCCTTACTGATGGCTTTGAGGATGAAGTTGAGGAGTAGATGGTAGGTGAGCTGCACTCCGCTTTGGGTGAGTGGTCAAAGCATGTAGATATCAACTTGACTAGGACCACCAAGAACTCCTTCACTAAATAGTTGAGGTATTGGTTCAAAGATTTTGAGCAGCAGCCCAAGGGAGAGAGCTCGAGCAAGGCCTTGAAGAGTCAGGAAGGCCCAAAAATTAACTCCCCCTCACACTTGGCAGCATGTTTAGTCACCTTTCTGAGTAGGTTTCTTCTCCCTAGGAGGCCAGATGACTCTCCTCGTGAGCTTTTGTTCAAGCTTGCTATTAAGCTTTCTCGAGGGAGGGTAGTCCCCCTCGTAGCTTTGACTTTAGGCTCTTTGTATACTTGACTTGATAGGGACGTTGATGTTGAGCGTTCTTGCGGTCGCTATAACACCATTAACTTTGTCAATACCTTTATAATGATGTCCTTTCTTTTTTATATATTTCCCAACTTTGCTCTAGAGGCAAGGGCCTGCCATAGTGGAGTTGTTCGTGCTTCAAGGTGGCATAAGAAGGCCCCCAAAGTTCCTTTGGGGTCTGTGATAGATAATATTGATGAGTTTTCTTTTAATCCCTACTGAAAGACTGTTGGAGGTATTTTTTATGGGCATTCCTTCTCAGCTACTAGGGGCACTTTCTATTTCCCCATCAATGCGGAGTATGTTCCTACCTCCCCCATCATTTCCATTATCATTATGTTCCTTGTTTGAACTTTTCCTTCCCTCACTGACTTGGGTCAAGGTGTGGAGTTCTACCATTTTGAGAGAGTGAGAAGGCAGTTTGGTTATAACCAGGGGGTCCATACCCCTGCTTATCCTTCGAGCACCATCCCTTTCGAGCTATACCTCGAGGATTTTTCCAACTTCACATTTTAGTGGGTGGTTGATAGGGTTGGTCATCTGTGCAAGTTATTTATACCTTCGCGATATTATCTGCCCTTCTTCACTCTTTCCTGGTTCACCCTTTGGCAGAATCAGGTTCTATTGATCCAAAACTGTGTGAGGGATGTTCCTCATGACACTATATATACAAAGATTCTTAACAATGATAGGTATTTGGGTAAGAGGACCCAAAGGTCAATGTAGCACCGGAGTACCATCCTTAAGACTCCTCTCGAGAAGCTCACTCCTATCTTGGTGAGGCCTTTGCTTGATGAGTTTATTTATTCTAAACAGCCTGAGCCCTAACCTGCTATGACCAAGTCAAAGAGTAAGTTAAGAGCTACTGCATCAAAGAGGAAGCATCCCTACGTGGATGTTTCTAGTTTCATAACAACTATTATTACCCCTGCTACTACTGTGATTTCCACTACTGCCGCTACTGCTCCTACTCCCCCCCTTCGCCAGTAAGAACCAGAGAGAGTAGGAAGAAGAAGAAGATCAGTACTGGGACCTCTGCTCCTTCTTCTGCGCTCGATCAGGGATTTGACACTGATGACTTTAGAGTAGAAGAGACATATAGGACTGTGCAAGAGCAAGGATATGAGGCCCTTGGGCTGTCTACTGAGGGAGATGATGTTACTTCCATTCCTATTAGTGAAAGTACTACAACTCCTTCCCTTTTACTTTACTAAACTGACTTTTACAGGACCTTACTTGTTGGTTCCCCTTCTCTATCATTTAAAGAGGAACAAGTCAACTATAGAAGCACTCCCTCCTATGATGATGACGGTTCTTCTTTGAATGAGATAAAAGTCGTTAACCCTTATGATGATAAACACTTTGTTGCTTCTTCTTTGTTACCAGTTTTAGAGGAGTATTTCGATGAGGGTGCCTTGATAGGGTCCCCTTCTGCCTCTTATTCCTCTACTACTAGGCAGTTACGGTACGGGCAAACCGCTCACACTACTGGTGTGAGTTTCTTTTCTTAATTTTTTATTACTATTTTACTGTCTATTTTCCTGTACATACTTTAACTATGGCTTGTATCTGTCTTCACGGTATTTATAGGGTGTCTCGGTTATAGTGAGCGATCCTGCGCCCGAGGGCCTTTTGCTAGGGCCAGGAATTCCATGTTGGCGTCGTATTTGGGCTTATCAAAGGAGGTTTGTTACTTCCCTCTACCCATTCATTAGTTCTGTTATTACTTCCTTTATTATTTCTTCGTTCTCATATTTTTTTAACTATGGAAGCAGTCTACTGTGTTCCCGACATCATTGAGGACTTCTTCGATATATTCCTCTTCAATCCAGGTAAACATTAGCTCCCCCGAGTCCTTTATCTTTTACTTGCCACATTCTTAAAGTACATCTTTTTGATGTCTTCTGTCCTTGTGAAAGCAGGTGACTGTTTCTCCTAGTCTCCTTTCTTCACCTCCCCCTTCCTCTGTGATGAGAGGTTCCCCTTCCAAGTTGCCTGAGGTACTTTAACTTGTTTTCTTCGCTGTCTTTCATTGCTTTTTCATATTCTTTACATTCATAACTATATCATTTATATGTATTCTTTTTACTTAGGGACCTTCTTCCAGCTGCTCTTCTTTTATTGAGGGGGGAAGTACCATCCTCAAGAGGCGCTGCTCCCGGTATATTACCTTCAAGGAGAATTACTATTTCTCGATTTTTTATATCTACGGACCCCAGGCTTCACATCCTGCCCATACCCTCTAGGCGGCCCATTTTTACCATTGCATCTAACGATCCTATCATATAGGTTAGCTCCACCTCTCAGGTATTGCTTATTTTGGTTAGGCCTCATTGCCTACTTTTCTTTGCGTTTGATCTTCTGACTGTTTTGTTATGACTTAGGTCATCACATCTATCGCTGCTATCTTACTGGTTTTCTTTCCCCTTCTTCTTTGGAGGGGTTTTGGGTACGCCTGCATGTGATTTTTTTGCCTTCTTGGTCCCTGCTTCTATGATATTGGGATTCCATTTTCATACTCTTTTTTTTTAATTTAATGCTAGTTGATTGCCATTACCTCTTTTCCGCCTGCACCTTCCGTTCCCTTACCTGTAGTCCCTGCCACACCTGGGGGAGCTCCTAAGATAGCATCTACTTTAACCAGCCTGGCTAAAGTCCCCTTATATAATGGGCTTGTCCCTATATCCATGGGACCAGTCTCAGTGGTATGTTCAACTTTTGAGAACTTTACTTGCTATCTTGATTACACCTCTAGTGCATGCAACATTTTCTTTTCTAACATATCTGTAGATGTGGTCCCTTTCCCTGCAGGACTTACATTTAAACTCTCAGGTGAGTAGTCTACCAATTTCTAAGCCTGAGGAGACATTGGTCATCCCTCTAGTTAGTTCCACTCTTGCTCTGTTTATCGCAGAGTCTTGGCAAGTGTCCGGGTGGAGCGCTCGCAGGTAAATACTTAATCTTGTGGCTCTTTTGAGATTATATTTTTTTTATGTAAATACTTGTTAGCCTTTACCTGTTTCCCTGTTTGCAGCTTAGCACAGTGAATATCCCTTTGACTGCGGGATAACTAGATGGAACTACTACGAGTTAGGTATTATACTGGCATACCTTACTTTGTCTTCTATTCCATTTGTCTTCTTGCTTTTACTACGCAAGTAGGCCCACCTTACCATTCTTGTTTCCTTATTTTCAGGTCAGCGAGGCAGTTATCCCTAGTGCTATGGGTATAACGCACATTCCCCAGGTATTAAACTGTCATACTTGAGTTCTTTCTGTCTGTTTATGTTTGACACATTTCTCTTCTTCTCCTCTTCTCTTTTTATTTTAGGAAAAGAAGATGTTAATATTTGTCTATTCTTTATTAGGCTGGTATCCAAGGCCATGTGGTACTCCCCCGCCTTGGTGACAACATATTGAATCCTCTTGTCTTTAAGGTAATCTTTCAGTGATCTTCATTTCAATTTGAATAAAATAACCGCATCCTGCTACTTTTATCCTTTAGTAATTATCCCTTTCTACTTTTCATTATGCAGGATTCAGTTAATAAACCTGCTAAAGCTATTAGGGAGGCCGACTAGGGTTCCGAGGTAACTGGCGATGCTGGCTCCGATGAGTATTCCTCTATGTCTCTCTCTGAGCTCAAGTATCACAATACAGGTTACAATAACATAGAGGTGGAGGCTCCTGGTGCTTTAGTGAACGCACTGTGGCATTCACAGCTGCCCTTCCAATTCTGCTATCAGGAGTGAGAAGTATTAGAGCTGCTTTTGGAGCACCATCCTGAGACCTTCACCTCCCAGAGCGTCCTCAATATTGGCAACCTTATGTTCTTCATTTTGAAGGCCTTATCTAGCCATCTTCATGAGTTTATGTCTACCCCTCCCACTGATGTGACTGCTCGGAGGGTCTCACTGTTTCTCCAGGCTCTTCCTGATCTTCAGTATTTATATCGTTTCCATCTAGATTAGCTTGAAGTTTCAGTTCGTCATTTTTTCGGTACCACCTTTAGGAAGATGATGAAGCTTTATACTTCCCCATAGACCAGGGAGCGGTAGTGTCAGGCTGAGGACACATAGATTCAGACTCAGATTCAGTTTCTACTGGCTAAGCTAGCCAAGCTGGAGGCAGGTTCTACTGAGGATGAGGCTCGGATATCTAGGTTAGAGGAACAACTTGTTTAGGAGGCTGGTCCTTCTTACACAAACTTTCTCTCCCACCAGAACCTATTTTTCATGTTATCTAGTGGGTCAATAGTTTGGTTGTTTAGGCTCCTTCTTGTAAACTTCTTCATATGTAAAGTACTTGGCCATTATTAATGAAAAAAAAAATATTTTTGTTTATTTTTAACACTTTGCTCATTTTCTTTTATCTCAACCTTAGTGTCTTCTTACCATGGCCTGTGTTAATATTTCCTCTAGCTATGCGGTATTTGCATTTTATCGGTGAGCTACTTGCATTTTATCTGGGCAAGTAACATTTTTTAGAACTATCCCTTATAACTGTTGTGTACTTGCATTTTATCTAGGTGAGTAACATTTTTAGAATTGTCCCCTCTAACTGTGGGGGTACTTGCATTTTATCTGAGCAAGTGACATTTTTAAAACTGTCCCCTCTAACTGTGGGGTACTTGCATTTTATCTGGGCAAGTTATTATTTCTTAGAATTGT
The DNA here is from genome assembly GCA_949130495.1 of Sambucus nigra. NCBI lineage: Eukaryota > Viridiplantae > Streptophyta > Magnoliopsida > Dipsacales > Adoxaceae > Sambucus > Sambucus nigra. The sequence goes on along the minus strand of OX422207.1, from coordinate 297,056,661 downwards.
CCCCTCTAACTGTGGGGTACTTGCATTTTATCTGGGCAAGTAACATTTTTAGAACTGTCCCCTCTAACTGTGGGGTACTTTAATTTTGTCTGGGCAAGTAACATTTTTTAGAACTCTCCCCTCTAACTGTGGTGTACTTTCATTTTATCTAGGAAAGTCACATTTTTTAGAACTATCCCCTCTAACTGTGGGGTACTTGCCTTTTATCAGGGAAAGTAACATTTTTTAGAACTATCCCCTCTAACTGTGGTGTACTTGCCTTTTACTTGCATAGTAAATTTTTTTAGAACTATACCCTCTAACTGTGGGGTACTTGCATTTTATCTAGGCAAGTAGCATTTTTAGAACTGTCCCCTCTAACGGTGGGGGTAATTGCATTTTACCTGGGCAAGTGACATTTTTTTGCTTGAGAAATTAGAGCAGGGGAATGTAAGTCCCATTTTTCCTATTCTTTATATGAGCTGGTGAAATAAGGCTTTTTCTTTGAGAACAAAAGCTAAGGACTGCTCTCAAAATGAAAAAGTTTGTTATGTATTTTTATTATCATGACTTGGAGGACGTCCTCCTGTTGGTCTGGTGATAAAATTAAAATCATTTATCTAATATATGTGGAGAGACTTTGCTCAGTATGCCTTTCTATCGGGATGGATGCACCCCCCCCCCCCCCCCCAACCCCAGCGTATAGTGAGCAAAGTTCTCTCTATATGGGGCTCTCCTCTAGTCTACAGAGAGAGTTAAAAATGCATAATATATATATATATATATTCTGGTTTATCTATCTTATGCCATGAGCATTTTTTGTAAAAAAATGAGAATCATCATGCAATGCTAAAAAAGAGTTGTTATTCATTGTTTGTATCATTTACAAGACTATATCGCTCTTATAATTTTACAAAAAGCACTTGTCTAGCACTAGAGAAAGCTATTCAAACCTTTCAACAAAAATGAAAATTTTCTTTAAACAAAATTAAGCATAATACCTCTTCAACCACTTGCAGTTGATGGACTGGAGGCAATCACTCTCAGGCTCTAAAATCTAGCAATAACCTGACTTGCCTACTCCACTGACAACAAAGGGGCCTTCCCAGTTGGGTTTGAACTTTGATGCCTACATGATGTGGAGATGGTGAGTGGAGGCTCGTGGGACCAAGTCTCCCACTTGGAACTCCCTAGGCTTGAACAAATTTTCGTAGGCTCTTAATAGTTGTTGGATGCAAAATTTGAAGTTCTCCTTCACCTTGTCTCTATTATCGTCTAGTGCCTCTAGTTGCAAGTACCTTGGTTCATGGATGAGTCCGTTTCTTAGAGCAACTCTGGCTGAGGGCACCGCCAAATCCACTGGTAAGACTGCTTCAATCCCAAATACTAGGGATAACGGGGTGAACCCTGTTAATTTTCTTTTTGAAGTACAATAAGCCCGTAACACTATGGATAGCTTCTCATCCTATTCCCCTGGCATCTCCTCCAGTATTTTCTTCAAGATATTTATCAGGGTCTTATTGGTAGCGTCCGTTTGGCAATTATCCTTAGGGTAGGAGATGGTTGAGCTATTGTGCATAATTTTGTATTTGTCTGTGAGGAGGGTAATGGGAGTATATCATATAAAGGAGTATATCATATGAACTGCTTCCCATTATCTATTAATATTACCTTGGGTATACCAAACCGGCATATGATATACTCCTTTATAAACTGGGTTACCACTTGGGCGGTCACTCTCCTTAGAGGGATGGCTTCTGCCCATTTGGTATACAATTCTGTCTCCACAATGATGAAAGCTTTGCCATAAGAGGATGGGCTAATCTTTCCAACCAAGTCAAATGCCCATGTGTGGAAGGGGTAGGTATCTCCGAGGCTTTGCAAGCTGACGGAAGGGACATGTATCATGTTACCATAAACTTGCTAGGCCTTGAATTTCTTCACGTAGCCAATGGAATTAATCTCCGTAGTGGGCCAGTAGTACCCTAACGTCAACAGTTGGTAATATAATTTAGCACCCCCCATGTGAGAGGGCTCATGAGACCCTTTCAGCAGCTTCTATATGTCCTCTTTAGCTATGCACCTTAGTGCCTTCTCATTGTACCCTTTTCCTTAAAGCTCTCCTTCCACTAAGTAAAAATGGGCTATCCTTTTTCGCAAATAAATTTCATCTACCCTCTTTGAGGGAAGCTTCCCATCTCTCAGATATGCTATATATGGTTGTCTCCAATCTTCAAAGACCTCTATGAAGTTGGCTTCCATCGGCTGGTCAAAATTATCTTGGCATTTTAGACAACTTTATTGTAGACGGGCAGCTTCTGCACTTATGGTGGTCCAATAATACCCACCCCATTGCAACCGTCGATAGAGAAGAATATTAGTGTCTCCACAATGCTTTTGGGTCATTTATTCCAACCTTTTCTTAGCTTCTTGCTATCCAACACACCTAGCCAGAAGTCCTCTGGTGCTCTTGAAATAGAGTGTTCCCTGCAGCATGTGATAGTTAGCTAACTCCAACATCTTTATTATCCCTTCTCTGGTTTCGAGTTGCTTTACCACTAGGTGCCTCCAATATTCTAGCTTATCACTTGGGAACAAGTATTTTACTGTAGTAGGAATTATTTTTTGCCATACTGTGATTGTTGCTTCTGACTCATCCATGTCTAGCTTTTGTGCTATTGTGGCAAGTGCATCGGGATGCCTGTTCATTGTTTGTGCATGTCTCTCTACAGTTACTTCCAAGAACTTTCCCTGCAACCTTTGGATGATGTACCTGTACGGTGATAAATTGGCATGCTTGAGGGAGAACTCCCCATTGACATGTTTTACTACCAGGTTAGAGTCCCCTTGTATGCACAACACCCTAATTCCTCTCCTGAGTGCCTCCAATATACCCAAAATGAGGGCTTCATACTCAACCACATTGTTTGAGAATTTAAAGTCCAACTTGAAAGAGAGAGTGATCTTCTCCTTCCTATTTAATAATACAATACCAGTAGCCCCTGTCCCTTGGTAACTGGAGACATCAAACTCCATTGCCCATTTCTCTATTTCTTCCACAATGCATGCTTGAAAATTCTCCCCAGGCAGCTCTTCACTAGGTGGCTCAAAATTCCCACTTGGAAAATGGGCAAGCAGATCTACCACTGCCTGGATTTTAATGGCCTTGGTCACTATGCATTTCAAATCATACTCTGACAATATCAAAAACCACCTTACTTCCCATCCCACAAGTACTTTCCGTGCGAGGAGGTACTTGATGGGGTCACATTTAGTGATTATGTGAATTGTGAAAGCTAACAAATAGTGTCTCAACTTCTGAGAAATAAATACTAAGGCCAGGCAATGCCTCTCTACATTAGTGTATCTAGACTACTTACTTGAGATCACCCTTGAGAGGTAGTACATCGACTTTTCCACTCCTTCCTTCTCTTAGGCTAGAAGTGCTCCTATGGACCTCTCCGTTGAACTAAGGTAAAGCAGCAGCAATCCCCCACTTCTAGTGGAATAATTATGGATGGGGAGGATAGAATCTCTTTGATCTTCTCAAATGCCTTCTTCCGTTCATCTCCCCAAATCCAGTTGGCTTTGTCTTTTAGAAGGGGTGTGAATGGGTGAGACACCTTTGTGAGTGCGGGTATGAACCTCCTCAGGTAGGATACCTTTCCTAGAAAGCTCTTAAGCTAACTCTGACTCTTGGGGGGTGGCATCATCATTATGGCTTTCATTTTTTTTGTATTTACTTATACCCCTTGCCTGTTCACCACGAACCCTAGAAACTTCCGACGGTGACTCCAAAGGCACACTTGGAAGGGTTCATTCGCATATTATACCTGCGGCACCTCTCGAACACCCTTCTGAGGTCTTATATGTGTTTTCTTTATTTTTTGTATTTCACCACTGGGTCATCCACATACAACTCTAATATGTCATGAAACATGTCATTAAAAATTTCCATCGTGGTTCTCTAGTATGTGGCCCCAGCATTCCTCAGTCCAAATGGCATGACCGTATAGTGGAAGTTTCCTAGGGGTGTGCGAAAGGCAGTCTTCTTCGCATTTATCAGATCTATCTTAATTTGGTTGTAGCCAACGTACCCATCCATGAAACTATACATCTCATGTCCAGTAATATAATCGACTAAGCTATCTATTCTTGGTAGAGGAAATTTATCTTTGGGGCATACCCTGTTCAAGTCGTGAAAATCTACACAAATTCGAATTTGGCTCTTGTCTTTCTTCTCCACTGGCACTATACTAGAAAGACATACGGGATGCTGAATGGGCTTGATGAATCCCTCTTCCAATAAATTTTCCACCTCAACTTTTGTCTTCAAGTCGAGGTCTGCCCTATAAGTGCGAGTGGCCTGTCTCACTGGAATGGAATTAGAAAGAACGTTCAATCTATGGTAGCTCACCTCTGGGTCTATTCCAGGCATCTTTGTATACTTCCAAGCGAAGACATCGATGAACTTCTTGAGCAAGACAATGATATCTTCTTTCTGCTTTGGCCCGAGACTCTTGGAGATCAGGATGGGTCTACTTTCACCTCCTTCTTTCCCTAGATTGATCTTCTCTAACTCCTGTAATTTCTTTCGGGGTCCATCTTGCATGCATTCTGGGGCTTCCTCTGGCTCCTCATCGTGATCAACTATATGTGACTCATCAACAATAAAGCATTCTCGCATCGGGTCGGTGCTCTCATCCCAGAACACCGCACGCGCACACCATTATAAGTGGTAAATAACCTTTCCATCGCGCAAAACCACTTTTTTATAAGTTCGTGGAGGCTTAGCTACTTCCTCCACCTTCCTCTTCCCTTTTACCATGTGAGGAATTACCCCCTTCCCCCAAGAGATCATGAACAAATTTCTTTGGTTGATCCACTCCCCCTATAACTTTCTTTCCTTCTAGCCTTCGTATATAATTTCTTCTTTCCTTATCTAGTTCATTATAAAAAGTTGCATCTACTAGATGGTCCTCCTCAATGGATAAAGGCTTCTGAGTCACTTTGATGACTATCTTTAGGCCTCTAATGTTAGCCTTTGCACACTGGTGATAGGTATAAGGCACTATGCCATGAGTAGCTGGTAACTGGTAGTGGAATTGATAATATTGAATTTAATATGGGAAGTGAAATTCCCCAACTTAATTCCCACGTTCACATATCCAATGGATTGCATTCCAGCACTATCAAATTCGGAGATCACTATTGGCACTAGCACTACTTTTTCTTGGTCAATTCATATCTCATACAATATATTGATCGACATGATGTTAATAGATGCTCCTCCATCCATTAATGCCTGGGTAATGACACCCCATTGATCACAGTTGAAACGTAAAAAGGGGAATTTTGAAAATAAGGCACCTGCCTATCTGCCTCTGAAAACACTACTTAGGAAGTATATCTCTTAATCAGCCTTCCAATTGGCCCTTGCCAATTTAGTGAGGGAACTCTCCGCTATTGCACTACCTCCAAAACATTTCTTGCTATTTACACCCTTGTGTCATACTTCACTCCTATTTGATTGAAGAACTACTTAAACTTGGGGCTCCTCGCTATAGCTTCATACTCAGAGTCTAGGTCTACTTCGTATGTCTGGGCATTACACACATATTATGCTTTGGATGCCCCCCTCGTCTAGGGTAAGGATGACATCCACTTGGCGCTCTATGAGATTTACCTACTTGAATTCCTTGCCTTCCTTATTTTCTTGATCTGAAGTGAAGAACCATTCTTCATATTTTCTTTGTATCTCACTCTGGTGCTTACTGCTCAAAGTTACTTCTCCAACTCTTCAGATATCTCGTCACCATTTTCCCACTCCATCATCTCTTAGACTGCCTCATCGTCATATGCCACTACCATGTTGGCAGTGCCAAAGTGATGTGCTGGAAGTGGATTTTCATTAAAATCCACTGGGGGTATTTGTAAGGTACCATTAGCCACCTGCTCGCCAATTATTCTTCTCAAATAGTAAAAATTTTGACTGGAATGTTTCACCTCCTGGTGTAACTCGCAATACTTAGGGTTCGCTTTATATGCTACTATTGGAGTTTCTCCATTCAGGTGAGGGGGACCCGCTACCCCCTCCCGCACCAATGTGCGATAATAATCCATAGCCTCCGCTACCCTGCAAGATCGCGGTGGTGGAGCATCTTCTATAAACTTTCTCTTATTTCTAGGGTTGTTGTTCTTGGATCCAGATTCTCCTTTCTTTCCTTTGGGATTTTCATCCTCATAGTTAATTACTTGTCTCCTTGAGACGTGAAATCTTACGGAGATAAGCGGTACCTGTGCCCTCCAACCTAAGGTCCTTGGTTTGATTATCATGGATATGTTGCTCGTAGCCTTGGTGAATTCTCAAAAGGTTCAATCTCTAGTCTCATTGACCAGATAGAGTTTGTATTCCTCCAAGATCCCTTCAACACAAATTTGAAACCTCCTTATGGACATCAAGTTCTCTCTCACGAAAGCGCTTAATGTATTGTATCAACTCTTCACCGGGATTTTGCACCTCTTGAGCCAAGTGCCTTAATGTAAATTCATCTTTCATCATAAAGAACTTTTGGAGGAACCGCCTGTGAATATCTTCCCAAGTAGGGATGTTGTTGGGTGCTAGGTGGGAGTGACACGTGCAGGCCTTCCCCATGAGGGTCTTGGACAACTCCCTCAACCTCAGGTTTTTATTATTCGTATGCACTCCTAAATATTCAACAAACCTCTTCACATTTTCTCTTGGGTTCTCCCATTTGCCACTAAATTTGATAAATTTTGGTGGAACAAACCTTTCTGGGTACGGTTTCTCATTCACTTCCTGTGGGTATGGGTCTTGCAACTCCTCGTATAAGTGAGAGGCCTCCTTTTGAGAGGAGGATAACAGCCTCCTCACCTCCTCCATCATAACATCCTTGGAGGGGGATTCTTCTATACCCACACCCTTTGTTGCCGGTGAGCTTGACAGTGTTGTAACTTGCTCTGGCTCCACTTATTGAGCTGGGGTTGTTTCTGCTGGAGCCACCATCGGGGCGACTGTCCCTCCAGAGAGGAGTTCCACCGGTGTTATGCACCCTTGGCCCAAACTTGTATGGTCAACGTTATTTTATTTCAATAAATCAAAGAACATACTCATAAGACTCATACCTCACTACACCAAAATTGTGGCAATGGTCACAAACTTTATCCCTGTCCAGGAAGGGTGGTTCGTGGATTTGGTATGTGAACAAATCAAGTGACCAATTTTGGTGATCACAGCCGAAATCCCTAACCCAGAGCCCGGTCATGAATTCCTCATAGTCACAGATGTGGTCATATACCACAACCCTTACCCTAATTGTATGCGTGGTCATGACCCAAATCCATGACCACTTCATGACAAAAGACTATGTGGTCATGGCTTTCCACTGTTACCAGTTCTCTGTGCGATCCATCTTTATCAAGGCTTAAGGCCGTGACCAAACTTACTATATATATGATATTGTCATGGCTGTAGGCCGTGACTATACTTACTGTTAATAAAATATTATCACAACTTTGGGCCGTGACTATACTTACTGTGCATAAAATATTGTCACGACTTTAGATGGTGACCAGTTTTAATAATAATTAAAAAAAACTCGAATTAGGAGGCTAATCGGTCAGTTGCTTCAAGTTATCCTTGGGTTACATCGAGGGGGTCCTATGCTCTCAAATAGGGGTTCCCGTGCTCTCAAATCGAGGGGTCCCGTGACCATGCGATCACGAGCCCCGTGTAGGCCTTCTAAAATATTGTTCGTACTCTCAAACTGGGGGTCCCGTGTCCACGTGATCGGCTCATGCAGGATACGTTGGTCCCGTGCGAGGTGTTGGCCCCGCTCACGAGGCTGTTTAGGGGGCTCTAAGGGGTTTCTCCCCCCCCCCCTGACGGCACATTTTCAAGCCTAAGTGTGGATATTCTCTGTTTTGGTCCGTGCTCTTAAACTGAGGGTCCCGTGGCCACACGGTCGTCTCGTACGAGCTACGTTGGTCCCGTGAGAGGTGTTGGCACTGCTCACGAGGCCGTTTGGGGGGCGCTTAGGGGTTTCTCCCCCCCTGACAGCACGTTTTTAAGCCTAAGTGTGGATATTCTCTATTTTGATCTGTGCTCTCAAACTGGGGTCCCGTGGCCATGCGGTCAGCTTGTACGAGCTACGTTGATCCCATGCGAGGTGTAGGCAATGCTCATGGGGCTATTTGGGGGGAGCTAAGGGGTTTCGCCCTCCGACGGCACGTTTTCAAGTCTAAGTGTGGATATTCTTTAATTTGGGTCATGATCTCAAACCTAAGGTCCCGTGTCCATATGATCGGCTCGAACGGGCTACGTTGGTCTTCTGCGAGGTGTTGGCGCCACTCATGGGGCCGTTTGGGGGTACTAAGGAGTTTTGCCCCCCGACAGGACGTTTTCAAGCCTAAATGTGGATATTCTCTATTTTGGGTCGTGCTCTCAAACCAGGGGTACCGTGACCACGAGGTCGGCTCCTATTATCTACTTTAGACTCGTGCGCAATGATCGCTCCCCTAAAAGGGCTGTTTGGGGGGGCGTTATGGGGTTTCCCCTCTAACGGCATGTTTTCAAGCCTAAGTGTGGATTTTCTTAAATTATCGTCATATTCTCAAATAGTGGGTCCCGTGACCACGAGATTGGTTCCTACGAGTTACATTGAAGTTTGAACACCTCGCACATATCTAAGAGGATCTTCTTCTCACTAGTAGTCAAAGTGACAGAAGTCGGAGGGGTAGAAATTCTTCCTGTTGTAGGATCATTTTTTAACCAGAGTTTATTCTTTAGCTTCATATCCTGTAAATCTCGGTGGGTTCGCTCTCCATCTTTGGAATGAGATCCACCCAGACATGTTCCTATCAGATGTTCTGCAACATTCTTCTCTGTGTGCATCACATGAATTACATGCCTTACACGATGATATTTCCAGTACGAAAAATTAAAAAATATTGATCGCCTAAACCATGACTTTGCTTTAGTAGGGTCATTGGGATCTCCCCTTACTTTACACTTCAGGTTTACAAACTTGGGGTGTTTGACTACGTACTTATTCCCCACAGTTGCAGCCTCCTCCTTCTCCTCGATATACTAACCAAAAAGCCGAGTAGGTTGCATCCAGATCCCATGACCAATAGGATAAAAGTTCGACTTGTCATTCCTGAAGGGGTGACTGGTCGGCATAAATCTATGATGACCCGTGTAACTCATCTTACTACTATGTTGTAGCTAAATGGCTTCAGTTTCCTCCCCATATATGGGACATCCATTATAATCATGAACATTACAACCGGACAAGGTCCCATAAGCAGGAAGGTCATGGATATACCACATCACCATTGATTTAAGTGTGAACTCTTTATCCTTGTGAGAGTCGAAAGCAGGCATGCCTTTATCCCACAATTATTTAAGATCTTCAATTAATGTGGCTAAGAATATATCAATATCATCACCCGGAGCCTTCGTCCCAGGTATCAATAAATATAATAATGTGAACTCCTTTCTAACGCAAAGTGTCGGAGGGAGACTTAAAGGTGCCATTAGAACTGGCCAATAACTTTGACTACTACTTAAATTTTCGAAAGGGTTAAACCCATAAGTTGAGATTGCAAGACGAACGTTGCATGGTTCTTTTGCTAATTCATGGTGTCGTGCATTCGAAATTTTCCAGACGAATGAATCAACCGAATGACGCATCATATTCCCACCCACATCGCATCGAGCGTGCCATGTCATGGCCTCCGCTATACATGGTACACTAAAAAATCCTTTTAACCGTGGCCCAAGTGCAAAATATTTCAAAACCTTTTGTGGGACTTGCGAGCTCTTTTAATATTTTGCAGGTTTGTCATTTACCTTCTCACAAACGATATATCTAGGCTCACTGCATACTGGACATTCATCCTTCTCTCCGTGTTTGTTGTGATACAATATGTAATCATACTTGCATGTATGAATAGATTTCTATTTCAATCCCAAACCCTTTAAGCTCTTCTTCATAGTAGGATAATTGTCTGGTAACGTGTTCTCTTTTGGGAGAATTTCTTTAACCCACTTAAGAATTTCGATTACTCTGTTCCCAGATAAGCCAAATTGACTCTTTAAGTTACGCAAACCAATCATTGCATATAATACCGAATGATCTTCATCGTAATCGTTAAACAATGGTCTAGTCGCATCGGCTTTCAACCGTATATATTCTCCATCTCCTCGTAGTTCAGTATCAAAATTTTCATTGTGTGCATTTTTTGTCTCCATAGGTTGGTGGTTTTGGTCATGGTGGAATCCGTAAGCATCATCAATTAGGTCGGTCAATGGGCGATGTGTTGGGGAATCATTTACCACTTTCACTCGTTGGTGTTCTGTTATGTGGTCGGTTACCGGTAATTCTTCAGGAACATAAGGTACATGTTTTTCACCATGGTATGTCCACCTATTATAATATTGGCAAATTCCCCACATTATTAAATGTAACTCAACATATTTTAAAGATTTATATTTTCCATTTATATAATGGGTGCATGGACACGGAATCTTCTCACTTTTAATGTCCTTAAAAGCGTATTTAATAAATTCTTGAACACCTTTAACATAACTATTAGCTATTCGGTCAGTCCCCCCCCCCCCCCCCCCCCCGTCCACTCTTTGTATTATTGAAAATCCATGTAATCATATTTAAATTTCATTCTTGTGTTAACATGATAAAATAAATATCATGTTGCATAAATATCTTGTTGCATAGTAAAACACTAATATAGTATCAGAGCAAAGCACTAATATAGTCAACAACGCACCAATAAATCAAACTATGCAATAACTTATATTCAAGAACATGACAATCAACGATACTACAAAATCGCTTAAACTCAAATTAAATAAATTTGTCTACTGATATTATTACAACATAAGAAAAATATTACTACATCTTCATCAAGCGATAAACTAGCCAAGTGGTAACAGAATCTGCATAATTTTTCAAAAAAATACCTTCTCCACTGTTAACGTGCGCTGGAACAGTTTCACAACCCTCATATACTGTATCAACCATAATCTGACACTTACCCTCCTGCAAAGGTCGATTATGTATTGAAGTTCCTACGACAGTGGACATGAGCATGCAGATCCCAACGACAAATTTACCGCTCAGGTCCTGTATATAGTATTTCTCGCCACAATCACCGTAGGTTGTTGACGATGATCCAAGACCTGTGCCATGCTGAGGCGCTGAGAAAGGGAATATTGAAGGATGAACCAAAATGTGTGGGGGGAATGGAGAACGAGGAAAATTTTGAGGAATCCGTGGCATCTCTGGAGGAAACCGGGATGCATTAGGGGCTGCAGGGGCATACGATCAGTTAAAAGGGACACAATCTGTGTAAGATTATCATTCACACCTCCTAATTCATTTCAAATCCCCACTATATCCCCTTCAGTCCTAGATTGACGATCATCTATGAACTCAAAATTCTTATTAACAGAAGAAATCATATTCACGAGAGGTGTGGTGTGTTTGAATCTTATTTTTGACATATGCGACCCCAAACCTCTCGTCCTCCCTCTATGGTCCTTCCCAAAGGTTTGTGCGATGGCATTATTGTCAATATCCTCAATCGGGCCCGAATCTGACTAACTACTGATAGACTCTATTGATACTAGAGTCTTGGCCAAGTGAGAAGGTAATTTATTATCTTTGAACTGTATAACATGCACGTATAAGTTGGCCCTATTTGGTGTCTTTCCTTTATTCGGTCTACCTTTCGTAACGGTGGTCCACTCGTTCTTTAAATCTTCATAAGATTTCGAGCCAAGCTATTAGACATCAGTTTTTTTGGCCCTAATTTGCTTGTTTTTCTCCCTTTACAGAATTTTGGAGTCCTTCACCTCATTCTCCAGAAAATTATTCCATTGAGAGACTGGCATCTCAACGTTTGAAGGGACTTTTCCTTTGAGTGACAAAATGTCGGAGCTTGATGCTCCCTTAGGGGAATGCTTATTCCTAAGGTTTCTTCGATATGTTTGGAGTTTTTCAGCACCTTATTTTTTGAGTTGGTGGAAAATGAAAACCATTTGCTGAGTTACTCGTAGATATCATCCTTAATAGCTTTATCTACGAGGTTCTAATTGTCATCTCCTCCCACTCCAACATTAATTTTTTCCAAGGACAAACACTGGGCTTTAAACTGTTAAATGTGATTCTTATCCCTCGTGGGGTTATTTCCCAAAAGAGAGAACCCAATGGGATTCTTCTCAAGTGATCGGAGCATTGGGCGTGTCTGTTGGATTGGTGGGAGGAGTACCTTACCTAGTGCAACTCTAAGTAGGGGAGTGAAAAATTTGTGGAGTAGGGGAGTGAAGAGTTGGTAAAGTTGAGTATTTCTCACCAATTGGTGATGAGAATTCTCCTTGTGGTTGTTGGTTGGAACGTTGGTTCCACTACCACCCGACATTATCTACAAAAATAATAAAAGTTAAATGTGTATCTATTTTAATAAATTCATAATTTTAAAGTTTAATACGAAAATATAAATAACAAAATAAATATTTTGGCCATATATTATAATCTACCTGTTCATGTTAAGACTTTAACGAAAGTTCAATGTGTCTAATCTTCATCCATTCTGAAGTTGTGTTTAAAAACCTACGGATTTTTGCACATGGTCAATTAGGAGGAAGCGTATCTATAATGGATGCATAAATGTTGGGGCCATGAACTCAAAATCTCATCTTCTTCAGCGTATTGGCAAGATCGAGTTTGACGTGCATATGTCGTGAGACATCACAGTATTCGTCAATGCTCTTTATACGTAATTCTATCAATAATGGGTGAATTTTTTTCGTCCTTCTATAACTGTGTAAGTAAGGTCAGTGCTCTTCGGGATTATGTACGCGATATATATATTGTACATCTTCAACGCCACATTGTGGCAGGAAAAACAGAATACCATCGAATAAGTACTCTTGCTGGAAATGAACTCCACGGTTTACAAGGTAGTTAAATTTTTCGATCTTCCTATTCCCATACCAATAAACCGGAGTACCCACTTTATGAGGATCGTTAATAAAAGAGGTACAAATGCGGAACAATTGCAACCTTTAATACTCTTGTTGCCATCGATTATCACCGTGACTCACTTTTCCTGAGAATAATGAACGAGGGCGTGAATATGATTCCTATAAATAATGGCTCTAATGAATCATTAACTAGTTATTGTGTACGAGGGCGTGGATATGATTCCTATAAATAATTGCTCTAACGAATCATCAACCGTTAATTTGTTATGTTTTGAATACCTACTTTTGTCATTTAAGCCAATAATCCCTAAAATTAACCCTTATGGTTGGTATTTTTTTTTTATTGGAGAGGTATTTTTCACAAATTTAAACTAGCAATATCCATTTAATTAAAATTTTCCCTAGTTTGAAAATTAAACCAACAATATCCATTAAATTAAAATTTTCCCTAGTTTGAAACTTAAAACAACATTAATTATATATATGTATTTTTTTCTAGAATACAGGCACAATACACACAATGATAATTTATACATACCTATGTACACAATACACACACGTACACACACACACACACATAGAGAGAAATATACACACGTATACACACACACAGAAATACACACACACAATGAAATAAATAATAAGGGTTTGGTTATACACACATACAATGAAATAATTAATAAGGGTTTGATATTATATACACACATACACACACACACACATATACGCATATACGCATACACTGAAATACACACAGAAATACACGCATATAATGAAATAAATAACAAGGGTTTGGAAATACACACAATGAAATAACCTTTGAGATTGAGAGAATGAGAGAGCTTGAGATTGAGGGAGATGAAATCGACGGGGAGACGGAGGGAAATCTTCGAAGAGAGGGAGGGAAGTAAGTGTTTAGAAGTTTTCGAGGGAAATGAAAACTTGTTCTGTATTTTCTAAGTATAAAGACCATGGTCACGTTTTACAATCATGACCCTATGATATGACCCATTTATTTTTAACACGTCAGCGTGAAAACAAAACCATGGTCACGGTCGAAAGTCGTGACTCACTCCTAAGAATGGTCACGGTCCTAAGCCGTGACTATAGTGGTGTTTATTTGTGTTCTTGATCACGACAATGAGACGTGACCCCATCCATGACCACAATTGGCAGGAAACTTGGTGCCATAATGGTCACGACTGGGTCACGATTGTGAGCCGTGACCCTGATAGTCATGATTAAAGTCTGTGACCACCTATAAGTCGATCCATGACCACACTGGGTCTTGGAATTGGTCACGCTCATTTTTCAAGTAGTCACGGCTTTGGGCCGTGATCAGTCGATCACAGAACTTGACCGTGACCCCATTTTCATGAACATTTCTAGTTTTTAGTGTGGTGCCTATCACCCAAGCTGCTGTCAATGAACTGGTCTGCCCTACCGGAGGGATAGATGTTGATGATGCTGGGATTTAGCACCACCAGGTAAGTGATAGTGAGCTCAAACAGTAGTAGCTATGGCAGCCATAGAGATGCAAGTATATAAGTATGTAAGTGTGTAGAAGGGGATGAGTATAAGAAGAAATAAGACTGATGTATAGTGGTTCAGCCAATTTAGCCTACATCCACTGTGAGTGTGTGATCCACTAAGTATGGGCACTAATGGCCTTGGATACAATGCACATAACCCTCTCTTTCTCTACTGTGTGTGTACAAGCAGAGTTTTAGCTAGGGCTACTGTTCATGGATCGATCCCCTGTAGGGTTGTAGATAACAAGTATATATAGGTCTTGGGGGGTGTAGTGTACCCCCCAAGTAAGCATGGTGCATGTGAATAATGATCTAGCCAATCCCCTGTTGACACCAGTAGATGCCAAATGATGACATAATATTCCCTCACGTGAGGGGGTGATTCTGTTATAAAGGTCTGCCACATGTCATATGAGCCTGACGCGCACTGTTCCACGCATCTCCCAAACCACGCGCCGTCATGATATCACCCTCGACCTATGAGCCGAGGCCGAGGGCAAAGTTTCTTCCGGTAGTGAGCCTGGCTTAATTCTGGCCTCGTACTGTCGTACCCTCGTAGTGTCGTCCGGAGCCCAGTGGAGGGTTGGCCCCTCGTAGTATCGTCCGGAGCCTGGTGGAGGGTCGTACCCTCGTAGGGTCGTCTGGAGCCTGGAGAAGGGTCGGCCACTCGTAGGGTCGTCTGGGCCTGGTGGAGGCCAGCTGGAGCCTGGTGAAGGGTCGGCCCCTCGTAGGGTCGTCCGTTTTGGAGATAATCTTTAGCCAGGCCAAGGATATAAATGGGTATATCAGATGTTCTTGCTCCATTCACCACCACATCTTCATGAGTGGTCTGGTCACTCTGAGTCATATTCCTAGAAGGAATGTCATCAAAAACCAATTTTTTATAAATGTTCAAACCTTCTTTGTCCATAGAGGCAAGAATATCTCCCCAGCAGAGTCACCAAATGTAAGAGGGTGGTGAGACTGGGGTCTATGAAGAACTGGAAAGGGTGAAGTGTTACCTGCTCCAATGGATGCTGCCTTCAAAGTTCTCAATAACTTCTAGAAAAGTCTCTGGTAAAACCTTCCCTATTTGGTAACAATGGAACTCAAACTATAGTCTACTCCGTGCAAGAAGATGATATTCACCCCAATAATAGTAACTTTACCCTAACAGAGACTCCTGAGAGTGATGGTTATCAGGTGGAGTAAAGCAACAAAGCACTTAACACTTAGAGAGAAAGAGCAAGGAGAGAACGCTTAGTGGTTTGGAGTGATTTTGACAGAGTAATGGTATGATTTGAGTTATTACCCTTGCTTGACCTTGCCTAGGGGTCCTATTTATACTTGGGCACTAGGGCTGACTTGGCACTTTTTGTGCGACAAAACTGAGGGGGTTGGTGAGGGACAAGGTCTGCAATATAGCTTTTTGCCCTACCTATGTGCAGCAGCCTGTCTCCTCTGAGAGGTGCTCCCTGGTGCGAACCAAAGTCAAAAAGCAAATGTGCATGTGCTTGAGGAAAAAATGTCTGATTTGGTGAATATCATTTTAAAACGATAACTTGTTGCAGAAACTATATAAACTTGACGAGGGACCTCTAGGTCCACCTCCTCTAAAATATTTATAAACTTGAGGAGGGAGTTTTCAAGGACCACCTCCTCTAAAATCTTTGTAATCTTAAGGAGGGAGGTCTCAAAGACCACCTCCTCTAAAACCTTTGTAAACTTGAGTAGAGGTCTCAAGGACCATCTCATCTAAAATCATTTTTTCAAACTATTCATTTCTTATGAGCAACACTTGGTTGCTCACTTCAATTATGATTAAATGTGGACTTTATGAGGACTGGGCGACTAGTAGAGTCTATTTACTAGTGTTCTCTCAATCTTAAGGTGTTAAGAGGTTGATCTTGATCAACAAACCTTGTTTCTCAGTCACCAATCCAAAACTCCTAAGAGATCCCATTTTTCCTAGTTGAGCCATGCATGCTCAACTACGCACCCTGTACAAGAAAGTAATATGTTAGTACTTTGATATTTATGTGAGTAATAAATCTTGGGAAAGAGGTCACTCTTAGTGAACCTCCTCACCCACTGGTTTTATTCTGTAGGGCATTCTAATTTATGTGGGTGAGGAGCCTCTTATAGTGAGCTTCCTCATTGAGTTGTGTTTTCTGAGTTATTTGGGGCGAGGGACCTTTTCTAATGAGCCTCCTTGCCAAAATTCTAAACTGTAATTCTTGGGTATTTTGGGGCAAGGATCCCTTTCTGGGCTCCTCCTTTCCAAAAATCTAATTCTGTGAGTTTTAAGTCTTTAGGGAGAGGATCCCTTTCTGAGGCCCTCCTCGCCCATTTTCATTTATGTGAGTATTTGAGGATTTTGGGGCGAGGAGTCCTTTCTAGGGACCTCCTCGCCCATTTTCATTTATGTGAGCCTTTGAGTATCTTAGGGAGAGTAGCCCTTTCTGGGGCCCTCCTCACCTAGTCTCTTGATTTATCAAGTGTGTACCCATCTACAATAATGATGGAGAAGGACAATTAACTGAGGTCTTCTCCTAGTGAAGTGGAAGAGACCTTGGGAAGAAGAGCTGAATAAGGCCAATGATAGGGCCATTGTAGTTGAAGGAAAAATAAAGGCTGGTGATGAAAAAGTCTAGGCTATCAAGAAGAAATTAGATAATGTTGAAGGAAGAGCCAAGAATGCTGAAGATAAACTTGCAGAAGTCACTACTCGAGCTGCTAAAGACAAATTGGTTGGTTTGACTTCTGAAGTCATTTTCTTGAAGGCTAAGGGTAAAGTTGCTTTTGACAAGGGTTGGGAGAAATCCCTTTTTACTGCCTCCACTCAGATTGAATATAACTAGAAGTTGTCATTCAAGGAAGGATCGTCAGAAGCTCTGAAGGTGGTCGACACAGAGGAAAACTCATAGCTTTTCAAAAGGTGTGATCTTGGTACTCCTCTTAACTTGGATAAGGAGTTCGATGACTAAGAGGGGTCTGAAGAGTCTTTTATGATGCCTATTAATTCTTCAATGGTGTTAAATGCTATTACTGACCAGCCTGCTGCCAGCCAAGACCAAGACAAGGACAAGGTCTCTCTCCTTAATAGTAAGTTTATTTTTTATATGTTCTTTCTTGATGATGTATCATCCATTATACCTCAATGATTAATCAATGAAAGAACACCTTTTCTTATATAAATTATTTATTCCTTTGAATGATCTTGATTTATTGCTGGTTTTTTATTTTCTGTATTGTCTACTTCTCTGGATTTACCCCATAACCTCATATATTAGTGACTTTCGAGTTTGATGCTAGAAAGATGGCCATTATTTCTGTCGAATCCAACTTACTTAGGCATTGTAAAAATCTCTTTGAAGCTGGCCATGTTCCTTTATCCAAGGAAGAATTATGAGGGTTTCTTAGTCGAGATATTTTTTATCAAGTGAAGGAGTCTGACATTCATCTCCATTGCCTCTTGAACATAGCTGTAGCCAATAATGCTATATTATGAAATGATTGAGCAGATACGAGAGGAACACAAACTCTCTAAAGCGCAACTTCATTATGATTATGAGGCAAAATATAAAACCAATAAGTGAAGGATGGGGCTTTGATAAGAAATTGAAAGAGATTAATTCTACTTTGAACAAGAAGGAATTGGTCTAAATCAAGAACTGTAGAATGCCCAAGAAATTGCTGACATGATGAAAAGGGAAAATAATTCATTGAGTAATGAACTGGATAGTCTGAAGAAATAAACCACCATTGGCCCAGATGAAGGAGTTTCATTCTTGGAGACTGAGAATGAAAAGTTGTTGGAGGAGATGGAAGCATTGCAGAAGAAAATGATCAAACCTGGGAAATTTTCCAAGAAAAGTATAGTTGTTCGGCCAACCATTGAGGAGGAGAGGACCAAGAAGACCCTTACCGGCCAAGCTGTCCTGCTAAAATCCAAAGATATACTCCTTAGGAAACTCCAATATCAAGTTGATAGGCTGATATTCCATTTTCATAGGAAACTAAGGGAAGTTTGGATAAATGGATATAATGAGGTCGTAACTCACATGGATGATCATCTTGCCTAAAGAAATTATGAAGGATAAAAATGGGGGTGGACTAACTTGTCAACTTTGCTGAAGTATGATTAAGACAGTAATTTATGTCACTAGAAGGACCTAAGTTTCTTGGATTGTGCCAAACGTCCCTTAAAACTAGACACCAGCTGGATTCCACCCGATTCCATTCCTCGATGTCTGATACATAAATATTTGGGTGATTATGGCCTCAATAATGAACGTGAGATGGTTCGTCCTCCTCACTTGCTTGATAGGCCGAGCAGTAGCAATATGAAGGTGCTAAGATATTTCAGCATAATAAATTCTCCATATACCCTTAATGATCCTCCTGCCTCCAACATAATAAATTTATACTTATCGTACTGTATTTTAATCAATGACTCCTATTGTAATACATTTTAATCAATGAAATGAAGTTATTTTTTATCGATTTCTCTTTATTCAAGCTTATGATTGATATTAATCTTTTTACCGACTAGGTAACCTGTATAATGATTAGTTAATCGTCTTATAGACTAAATAAACTACTCAAATGTTTAGCATTTGATTCATGTTTGAATAATTTATACAACCTTAGATTCTAATAATGCACTTAGATAAAACTATAAATAGTTTTATTGTACGAAGTGTAGCATTAGTTTTCAATGATGACCAAGTGTATTAGGAATGTATAATTATTCAGTGTTTTAACCTGGATGGATAAAATCCCTAATTAAGAATTTTACTGGCTTCTTGTTCGTGACTTGTCAGGGGAAGATCTTAAATGACGCTTAACTTTTCTAAAGTTGGAAAGGTTTGGAAAATTTTGAACCATGCATTTTTGTGAGGAACTTTTTGGAAACTTTTATGAAGATAGAAAAGTTCAGAAAAGTTTGAACCTTGCTCTTTGCCAAGGAACTTTTTGGAAAAGTTTGAAGCATGCTCTTTGACAGAGAACTTTTTGGAAACTTTTCTGAAGGTGGAAAAATTTGAATTAAAATTGTTCTTTAATTTATGAGTTAAGGTGTAGCCACCATACTCTGAAAATCAAAATACAAAAAAGATGTATAATTGAAAAAAACCCTGAAATTTCATTAATTTGAATAACAAATTACATTAAGAATAGAATTTCTAAAAATTGAATTACTCATAGTACTTGCCAGATGGTCTGCAATACAAGGATTCTTGAATTCTTCTCCTTTCAGAGTTTCCAAGCAATAAGTTCCTGGTTGGATAACCACCGAGATATGTTATGGACCATGCCAATTAGGCTCCTTATTGTTTCTCTTTTAGATTACTTTCTTGAGTACTAGATCCTCTTGCATCAGGTTGGTTGACTTGACCCTTCAATTATTAAACATTGTAGTCCTTTATTGGTAGGCAGCTATCTGAATAACATCATCTTCTCAAACGTCTTATATCATGTCCATATCGAGTCGCCTCATGAGGTCACTCTTGGGTGAATCAAAGTTTAATACTTTGTGAGTCGACAAACTTATTTCTACTGGTACTACTACCTCAGTGCAAAAATCTAGCATGTATGGGGTTTCCCCCATATCTTTTTTGGGAGTAGTCCTATATGCCCAAAGGATGTTGTGGAGTTCATTAATAGAGTTGCCTTTAGCCTCATCCAACCTTTTCTTTAACCCATCTAGCAAGATTTTGTTAGTGATTTCTGTCTGGCCATTGAATTGTGGTTGCCCAGGTGCTGAATGAAGTTTCTCGATGCTCGATCGAATACAACACTTTTCAAATTCTTCATTGTCAAATTGAGTGCCATGGTTGGTGATAAAGGCATATGGCATGCATACCGAAAAATGATCTGATTCCATATGAACTGAAAAGCCCTCTGATAGGGAATATCGATAAAAGGCTCAGCTTCCACCCATTTGGTGAAGTACTCAACTACTATAATCAAATATTTGAACCTTCCCTTGGTGGTCTGCAATGGTCCGACCAAGTCAGTTCCACAGATAGCGAAAGGCCATGGAGAAGTGATGGGTGTTAGAGTTTGGGAACTTATCACACTTCTTAGTGAAAGAAAAATAATATTTTTTCATCATCGGCTAGTAATAACCTTGCATTGCTATCCGTTATCTTAGAGATCTTTCGATTGTGTGAGATCCACATAAGATTTCATGAACCTCTTTGATCAAATAATTTACTTTGTTTGGATAAACACAATAAAGTACGGAAATAGTGTATCATCACCTGTACATGACACCTTTTCCTAACACATAGCCGGTTGCTTTGTATCTCATCTTTTTGGCTTCCTTGTGGTCGGACAATAGTGTTCATCTTTCGACGCACTCTCAAATTGGATCCATCCACGAGGGACCTAACTCCATAGAGATGATGATAATTTTTATTCCAATGCTTCTATGGGAGAGAATTTCTATTGGGATTGTTCGCCAGAGTTCTGTTTAAGTTATTGAATCAAGTCAAGCAAAAGCATTTGCTCGGACATTCTCTAGTCAAGGAATACTTACCATCCTAACTGAAGTGAACAAAGAAATAACCTTCATTGACTTTTTATGATATCTCATCATATTTTCCACTTTGGCACCATGAATTTACTACATTTGATTGACAATTAGCAGGGAGTCACTATGCACCAACACTTGATCGACACCTAATGAAGAAACTAATTTCAATCATATGATATATTCTTTATATTTAGCCTCATTGTTTCAAGCCTTGAATTGGAATCTTAGCGCATATTCCACATCCAAGTTACCTGAAGTGTTAATGATGAGGTATGATCCACTTCTATTAGCACATGAGGATCCATCTACAAACAATTGCTAAATTGGAATGTCATAAGAGAAGTCTTCTTCTGCCAGCCTTCCATATTTGAACATCTTCTTACCCTATTAAATTCTTTCTTGGACATCTGACCAGTTTGGTTGATCGGCCATAATCTTTTTTTTCTTTTGAGTTAATCTCTCTTTCGAAGAAGTCTTCTCCATAAGAAAACTTATATTATATTGCACTTCTACATATGTGAATTCAGCTATGAAGTCGGTCACTGCTTGACCTTTTATTACAACCCTAGGTTCATAAAAAATTTCATACTCTCCCAATTCAACTACCTAAGATATTAACCTTCCAGACTTTTTGGATTTATGCAGTACCTATGGTAGAGGCAAATTTGTGTAGATGACAATGGTGTATTGAAAATATGGTCTCATCCCCCCGAAAGCTTCAATAAGAGCTAATGTTAACTTCTCCAGGCGTTGATATCTGATTTTCGTTCCTCGGAATGCCTTGCTAGTATAATAAACTGGCCTTTAAACTCCTCCATCTAGTAGGATCAAAGCCGAACTGATAGCTGATTCTGAAATAACCAAGTATAAATATAGTTTTTCTCCCAAAACTGGTCGGGAAAGGAGTGGGGGAGAGCCCAAGTAATTATTCAAATCTAGGAAGTCTTTCTCACACGTGTCATTCCACTCAAAGGTCTTTCTAATAATATTAAATAATGGAATACATTTATTAGTTTCTTGGGAGACAAAACGATTTAATGCAGCTCCTCTTCCTATCAGTTTTTGAACATCTTTTATGTTAGTCGGGGACTGTATTTCAAGAAAGGATTTAATTTTAGCAAGGTTGCGTCTATTCAACTTTAATTAACAATGTACCTTAGGAACATTCCTTTGTTTACCCCGAAGATACACTTGGTTGGGTTGAGCTGCATCTGATGTTTTTCTAGTTGATCAAAGGTTTGAGCCAAGTCTGTAATGTGGTCAGCAATAAATTTACTCTTGGTGAGAATATCATCTACATACACTTCCGTGTTTTTCCGATCTGGTCTTTGAAAACCTTATTCACTAGTTACTGAGAAGTGGCTCCAATGTTCTTCAACAAAAAGGGCATGGCGTTGTAATAATAAGTTCCTCGGCTCATAATAAAGGAAGTACTTTCCTTTTTTTCAAGTTTCATCTTAATCAGCTTATAACCAAAATATGCATCCATGAAACTGATTAATTCATGACATGCTGTAGCATCGACCAGTTGATCAATCCTTGGAAAAAGAAAATTATCTTTTGGACATGCCTTATTGGGGTCTATGAAGTCAACACACATGCGCCATTTGTTATTAATTTTCTTAACCATGACCACATTAGCCACTAGCTTGGATACTTGACATCTTCAATGAACCGTTCTCATTACAATTTCTCCACTTCCTCATGAATTACCATATTCTTCTTAGGCTAAAAACTCTTCCCTTTTTCTTGACCGACTTGGAATCTGGATAGATATTAAGCTCATGGAAAATAATGTTTAGATCAATTTTCAGCATATCTTCGTGGCTCCAAGCATACACATTTTTACTATGTCTAAGGAATGTAATTTATTCCTATTTGAGAGAGGGAGATAATCTAGAACCACTCTGGGTAGTTCTTTCTGGATTGTTGTCATCCAGTATAATAGCTTATGTTTCTTCCATAATTTGACCCTTCACCAGTTCCTCCTCTTCTCGAGGATCCAGAGTGTCAATATGAAAAGTGGTTATGCCCTTCATTTGTATCTCCTGTTGATCATCCGAATTATAATAACATTCCTTGGCTTCTTTCTGATTTCAATTTACTATGCCGACTCCATAACTTGTTAGAAATTTTATGCATTGATATACTGTGGATGGCACAACCTCTAACTGCTTTATTCCAACTCATCCTAGGATGATATTGTAAACTGATGGGACATTTCTTTCTAATAAAAAGAAACAAATTCTTTCTCTCCTGCTCGCCGTCCAAGTGCCGACTAAGACTTCCAGCTTGATTGTTACCAATGGGTATACTTTCTCTACTGCACATCCTATGAGATTCTATGGTATGGTGCCAGCTTTCTGTCTTTTAGTCCAAGTATTGGAAATAGTTATAAAACATTACATCAACTGAACTCCCATTATCAACCAGTATCCTTGCAACTCTTCCATGATGAACTCTGCATTTGATAACTAATGGATCGTTGTGAGGATAAAGGACCCCACTCAGATCATTTTTGGAGAATCCAATCACCAGCATATCTCTGTTGACTTTTTTTGGCCGACTATCACTAGATTTAGCCATATCAATATGTCTGACAGTTGGGCAGGCGTTGGATTCATTTAAGTAAGCCTTCCTTTATGCAATTGCATCTCCTCCTCCGGCATCTCTTCCTGTGGCATCCAAATAATATCATTCCTACCTCCACCTCTGGTTCATTAGGTTTTTTCGGTAGGTATAGATCTTCCTCAAAATCATCATTTATTGCTCTTTTCTTATCTTCCCTTGATTGGGCTGGAGATTCAGACCTCCTCTGATCATCTCAGTTGCCATTTTGATCAATAAACTTGCTCAATTTTCCCTGTCGAATAAGATTTTCAATCTCATTCTTTAATGCAATCCAACTGTTAGTGTTGTGCCCATGATTCTTGTGAAAATCACTGTACTAGGACTTATCCTTCTTATTGGCGGTGTCTTCAACTTTTCAGGCCAATTCAATTCTTAATTTCCCTTGATTTCCTCAAGGATATAGTAAACACCTTTGTTGAGGGGTGTATATTCATCATACTTCTTGATCATATCATCTTTTTATCTTTTTTCTCCTTCTTGAACGTGTTAGGATTGTTTTTGTAATTTCCACCCTTGGTCTCAGGAGTCTCCTTGGCTCCCATAACCTACTTGGTATTCATTATCTTTCCAGCCTTAGCAATTAATTCTATCATGGTCTTGGGTGAATTCTTCGCTAAATCATAGTAGAGATCTTTAGCGAGCAACCCACTCATAAGTGTTGCAATAGTTGTCTTCTCCTCATAATCCACCACTTCTAGTTTTTCATTATTAAAACGTGTAATATATTCTCGAGTACTTTCTCCTGGATTTTGTCTCACGGTCAAGAGATGAGTGACACCCTTGATCGGCTTAACCCCAAAATAAAAGTTATTTATGAATAATTCAGCTAACTGATGAAAACTAGATATTTTACCTCTTGGGAGATTATTATACCAGATTTGGGATGACCTTGTGATAGAACTAAAGAAAGCTCTACATCTCATTTTGTTGGGAATTGAGTAGATGTCGAAAGCAGCTTAATATTTCTTTATGTGCAGGATTGCATCAGTTTTCCCATCATACATGGGAGTGATCACTGGTATCTTGAACTTGAAATGTGTGGGGTATTCCATAATAGCGTGGATGAAAGATGAGCCTTTAACAAAACTCTTTTGTAATGTATCCTTAGTTTTAGCCATTTCACCTAGCCAATCTTCCAACCGCTACATGGATCCCTTCTAGGACTGTTCTTCTAGCTTAGATTTGGCTGAGTTAGATTTCGTGGTTTTATTGTGTCTACATGTTGAACTCTCCTCCTGAGAGGTTTGCGTAGCATGCACAAATCCCCTCATACTGGCCCTAGATCTTGTAGACCCTTCTCTTCATTCACGATGATGATCCTGCTCCCTACGATGTCCTCTAGTTATTCGGGGACCTAAATGATCAAAAGAAAACTCCCTGATTAGCCTCTCCAAGACACTTAGTCTTTCTTTGGAAAAAGATCTACCATTATATTAGTCCGTTGATCAGAATGAAGAAGTTACTACAGGAAGGTATGATCTATCACGAGAAGAACGAGAATAGTAACTCCTTTCATTTTTAGCTGGTGGAGGTGGCATATCCCTTCTAGAACTGAAAGACTTAGCTTGCATAGTGCGGGATAATTTTTTAATCGATTCTTGCATGACTTCTTGCCTTCTAGCAAGATCGAACAAAACTCCCTGTATATCTACTACACTAGTAGGATCAGATGGAATGATGGCATTGCCTTCATTACTAGCACTATTTTCCAGTTCAGTCATTTCTTTAAAGTCAAACAAATGAAATAAATGGTAGAGAATGACGACAAACAAATGTTCCTACAGGCGGTGCCAATCCGTTGATGTCTAAAAATGAAGTAAATCCAGATTTATAATCATAGATAATAATATAGTAAATTAAGCAAATCACACACACAAGAGAAGGGATTTTTAGAGTGGTTCAGCTGTAAAATAGCCTATGTCCACTATTGATATTATTCAATAGGGTTTACAGTATCTCAATATGATGTGCATATGAGTGATTCGAGTTGTCCCTTAAGCTGAAGGAGTATTTCGTATTTATAACAGTATTGAACCTTAGAGATGGAACACCTCTATATTGCCAGGCATTTACATCTGTGTACAATAAATGAAACTCTTGGAATTCAATGTTGGTTAGCATCCCATCCAAGTAACGTTTGGTATTCTTGATGATTGGCATTGGCCGACAGTCCATCCGACTAAGTATATCTGATGCTGATCAAAGTGGCTAGTTGTCCACCTAAGAGGACAGGTGTACATTTATAGTTGGACCACGTAGGAGAGTAATATTTACATATAACAATGTTTGTAAAAAGTTGTTTGAAGAATCTTATTAGATGGTTGCATTCCTCTCGAGAAAAAAATAAAAACACGTTCTTCGTTAATCTTGAGAAAACCTAGTTTGGCTCTTCAAAACTTGAGTTGAATCTTATTTTTCAATAGGGTTAGATTTTATAGGTGAGAGGAGATGGAAATATGGGAGGCTACTACTCTTAGGGTTAATATGAAAGTGTTTCAAAAAGTCTAACCCCGAGTTTAATTTATAATTGAAGTTTGGAGAGTTTTAATTAAATAGAAACTCTATAAATTACCCCAACCCATAGCCTCTGTCAGGTGAGAATCGATTCTCCCCTAGGGCCGAATCAATTCGGACCTAAAAAGGTGCCCAGGTCACCTAAAAATAATTATAATTTTATAAAAATCCGATTTTCCCCCCGATTTCAATTCCGATTAAAATCCCATTTCTCGAAAAATAAAACCAACATTTTAGATGCCAAAAATAATTCAAATTATAATAAAAATATTTTTCCAACTTGTTACTTCGATGGTTTAAATAATCGGCCCAAAACTATGGGGTGTTACAACCTTTTCATCCAATTGTCATGTTCTAGTTAAGGCAACAATATTCCATAATATAATTGTTAAAAATTGAGTTGTACTTTTTTTGCATGAGTAACATAACTGTATACTTTTTTATGAGATAATGGGGCATTTTCACAAACATATAATGAGCAAGAATGATACAATATAATAATAAAATAATTATGCAGACCGAATCAGTTGCCTAAAAGTAAGTGTTTGAAAAACAGAACACCATGTTAAAGCACTTCAAAAATGAAAAAGACAATAGAAAGATTTAACAATGTCCCAAAATCATAACAAAGAATTCCCATATCTTACAACTAATCAACAATTAAAATAGCAAATTTTGAACAATAATTAAAACTAAAAGGAAATCAATAAAGACAATCGATGGAATTTATGTACACAGTTTATTAAAGGAATCAAAGAGTGAAAAATTCTAGAAAACTTAAGAAAAATTCAGAATGGTTTATCAACAAAAATAAAACTTAATGCACAAATATATTGTTTAAAGAAAAAGAAAAACAAACTTACATGGAGTCAATGGTGTTTAGATCTTGTAGTGAAATTGCATTCAGAATGAAAACTCGAAAGCTCTTAGTTGCGAGATGTATCAACAGTGCACCATGGTGTGGCAAGCCGCTCGGCAGACTCGTTGACTTTTAAGGATTGGGAACTAAAGACCAAGCCTGCGTTGTATCTTAATATTGTAGTTGCAGATGAAGAATATGGTGGGTTGAATCCTAAAATCACCATACGAAAAAAAAACTTTTTATGGGCATTGAATTGAGTTGGAGTGAAGCACTGGAGAACAAAATGAGACAAGAATGATGAAATCACAACCGATTAAATATATAACATATAGTTTATGAATAATCGTTTGGACTTATTCGTCTTTTAAGTCTTCTGGGGTTTATTCATTTTCTAAAGAATTATAAAAAAATTGCTAATCATATTTTTTAGGGGGTGAGGAATACAAATCATTAAATGGAGGGAACAATTTTGTTATCTTTTAAGAGAAAAGAATACATGCAACACATTAGTCATTTGTTCTTAAGAATCTCGAAGGCTTGAAAACCAGAGGATATCGTATTAGAGAAGTTGTTGAGTTCTCACAGCACTTAATTGATTTAATATTAAATTCTCCACGTGGCAACAACCCAATGTTGAGCTTCCGTTTTTAAGTAGGCATATTAAATGACAATACATGCTTACATTTAATATATATATATATATATATATATATATATATATATATATATATATATATATATGGAATTCATATGGATTTTTTTTTAAATCTTAAAAAGTTTTTTTATATTAATTTTAAAGATTTTAGGGGATCTCTAAAAAAAATAAGTCTAAACAATTGATCAATTTTTTAAAAAACATAAATAAAATCATATTGATCTGATTATTTTTAGGGGTTCCTAAAATGTTTACAATCAGTGACGGAGCTATGATTTTTTCTTTGGTGGGACACTCAAAGAAGTTGTGAGAGTGGGGATTTAGGGGCGAAGACCATAATACCCCGTGATTTTGGACCGTAAATATCTTTCTAGAAATCAAAAATTCGAAAAATATATATTTTGGATTTAATTATTTTTAGTATTCAAAAATATTGGTTTTGATATATAAGAAATAATATTTTAATCGAATTTGAGAAATCGGGAACAAAATTGGATTTTTTCAACTTTTCTTCTCTAACGGCTGAACAGGGGGGAATGAGGGGGGGGGGGGGGGGGGGGAACAAATTCGCCCAAAGAGAGAATTAATTCTACCATGGGCATATTTGATGATTTTCCTTATTTTTAGGTGTTTGTGTTAGTTTCAAACTCTTTTATTTTCCTATATAAAAAGGCTCGGATTTATACTTTTTTCAACACTTTTATCTAATCTCAAAAAGTATAGCACCCCAATTATTCTTTCCTCTCTTCTACAAAATCTAAACCTCATTAAAAATAAGTTGCAACTCACGTTTTGAAAATTCAAATCAAGTTTTCTCAAGAACATCCAAGAACAAGTCTTTATTATTTTCACAAGAGAATCGCAACCATATAATCAGAACTTCAAGGAGACTTGTTTTCATGCATAAATACTTTTATTGTTCCCCTTAAGTATCACATATTTTAAATGTTCCTTGAACCTTAATTAATCATATTTTCTTAAAAGTAACTAGGAAGATTAATTAGGAAAAGTGAAAGTAAATTAAGGTTTATTTTTATTAAATCTACAATTATGATTTAAGAGTGAAACAATTACATGCTTACATTAGTGTATTGGGTTATGGTAGATTTGTGGGACGAATTGCATGCTATAATTAAAATATAAACTAGGAATAATATTTTCACTCATAAATCACGCTTTTATATGTGTATGTTGTAGAATATATATCATTGTTGTAACGTTGTTAATACACATATTGGAATTGGATTATGTGTTGAATGATTAACATATCACTCGTATTGGAATTATGAAATTTGACAACTTATGTAATTATTTGGTGGAATTTGGTTATCATATGATTCGATGGGTGTAATTTGAATGGAATTGAAATCGTGGAATCAAATGGAGGATTGTTATGTGAAACTAAAAATATAATTTACATGGTGTAGGAAGGTAGTGAGACTGGGGTCTATGAATAACTGGAAAGGGTGAGGCGTGACCCACTCCAATGGACGCTGCCTTCAAGGTCTTCAAGGTCTCCTGGCGCAACTTCTGAAGAAAACTTCTCCTTCTGGTAACAATGGAACTCAAGCTTCAACTCACTCCCTGCAAGAAGATGAACTTTCACAGCAAAAATAGTAATTTTCTCAAGAGAAACACCTGAGAGTGATAGCTGTCAGGGGGGAGTGAAGGAACAAGGCACTCAGCACTAAGAGAATGAGCAGGGAGATAATACTTAGTTAGGTTTGGTGATATTTTGGCTGAGTAACAGTGCAATATTGACCTTGCCAAGAGGTCTATTTATACTAGGGCATTAGGAATGAGTTGGCATTTTTGGGCGCCAAAATTGAGAGGGTTGGTGGGGAACAATATCTGAAGTGTACCATTTGTCCCTACCTGCAGGCAGCCCTGCCTATCCCCTCCTGCAGGCGCCACCTGGCGCCGACCAAAGTCAAAAAGCACATTTTTCCCCTAATGAGGACAAAATATTAGATTTGGTAGTTATCTTTTGAAACGGTTACTTGTGGTGCAATTTTGCAAATATCGAGAGAGGAGACCTTAAGAACTCATTTCCTCTAAAAATGTTGTTTTTCTTGAGAGGGACCTCGAGGACCCCCACTTCTGGAAAAGTCATTTTATTGCAAAGAGTTTATTTCTTGTGAGTAGCCAGCTCTTTGGCTGTTCACTTCACTTGTGACCAAGTGTGAAGTGTGTGTAGTCTTGAGGACTTCTGGGTCTTCCTACTAGTATTCTCTCAATCTTATAGTGCTAAGTGGTTGAGCTTGCTCAACATAACTTGCCCCTCAGTCGCCAAGCCAAAACTCCCATGAGGTCCCAACTAGCCTGTTCGAGCCCTGCTTGCTCAACTAGGCAACCTGTACAAGAAAGAAAATTGTTAATACTGTTGTTCTTTTAAAGAGTGACGTTTCATGATGAGGAGTTGCTCGTGGTAGCTACTTCCTCATCCTGGCCACCCTGGGTGGGTTCCTTCTCAATATGAGTTTTTGTCGAAACCCTCACAGTGGCACTTCTTAATCTTGGACGTCTGCGGTGACTCTTGCGAGGCACCTCTCGAATGGCATTAATGCAGTGACCCTTGTAGTGGCGCTGACCCTTGTAGTGACACTTCTCAATCTTGGACTTCTGCAGTGACCCTTGCGAGGCACCTCTCGAATGTCGTTACTGCAATGACCCTTGCAGTGGCGCTGATCAATCTTGGACTTATGCGGTGACCCTTGTGAGGCACCTCTCGAATGTCATTGCTGTAGTGACCCTTGCAGTGGCACTTCTCAATCTTGGACTTCTGCGGTGACCCTTGCGAGGCACCTCTCGAATGTCGTTGCTGCAGTGACCCTTGAACTGGCATTGACCCTTTCAGTGGCACTTCTCAATCTTGGACTTCGGCGGTGACCCTTGCGAGGCACCTCTCGAATGTCGTTGCTGCAGTGACCCTTGCAGTGGCGTTGACCCTTGCACTGGCACTTCTCAATATTGGACTTCGACGGTGACCCTTGCGAGGCACCTCTCGAATGTCGTTGTTGCAGTGACCCTTGCAGTGGCGCTGACCCTTGCAGTGGCACTTCTCAATCTTGGAATTCTGCGATGACCCTTGCGAGGCACCTCTCGAATGTCGTTGCTGCAGTGATCCTTGCAGTGGCGTTGACCCTTATAGTGGCACTTCTCAATCTTGGACTTCGACGGTGACCCTTGCGAGTCACCTCTCGAATGTCATTGCTACAGTGACCCTTGCAGTGGCGCTGACCCTTGCAGTGGCACTTCTCAATCTTGGACTTCGGCGGTGACCCTTGTGAGGCACCTCTCCAATGTCGTTGCTGCAGTGACCCTTGCAGTGGCGTTGACCCTTGTATTAGCACTTCTCAATCTTGGACTTCGGCGGTGACCCTTGCGAGGCACCTCTCGAATGTCATTGCTGCAGTGACCCTTGCAGTCGCGCTAACCCTTGTAGTGGCACTTCTCAATCTTGGACGTCGGCGGTGATCCTTGCGAGGCACCACTCGAATGTCATTGTTACAGTGACCCTTGCAGGGGCGCTGACCCTTGCAGTGGCACTTCTCAATCTTGGACTACTGCGGTGACCCTCGCGGGCACCTCTTGGATGTCATTAAAAAAAGCATTTTTATTTTATTTACTTTTTTATTGGTAGACACCCTTCTACATTAGCCCCTCATGCAAACATTTTTTGGTTGGGTAGACTAAAAAAAACTTTGTACGCCATAAATTTGATTTCAACAATTATATATATATATATATATATATTGAGGGACCCTCGGATCACTAAGTGCGGTGTCCCTTTATCCAAGGTTTTTAATGTTTTGAGAATCCACGTGTCAGTGTGGGAACTGTTATCTCATCATTTGGGAAAAAAAGGTCATCACCTTTTTTGCCTTCCTCCACGACTTTGGATCTTTCACTTGATATGGCTATTGACGAGGGCTCGAAACGAGTGGACCCCCCATCCGAGGGTCTCTCTCCAGTTACCTCGAATTTTTCAAAAAAACTAGTCGCTTTGGGCGGGGGTATCTCGATCTTGGGTGTCTCGGCATATGTTGGCACTGACGGTGGTTCCTCGCATGCTTCTCTAGGAGCGGGGGGTTCTTTGTCTATTGGAAACAGTGTTGGAGGGAGGGGGGTCTCGACGCCCATGATTTTTTCTGAAGATGGGGGGATCTCGACCCGTGGTTTGCCGTGAGGCAACCCTACGTCCGAGGATCCCTCGCCAGTTACCTTGGATTCTTCGAAAGTCCTAGTTGCTTTGGGCGGTGGTGTCTCGATTCCTTTCAATTTTTCAGGAATAGGGGTCTCAAACTATGACAGTATGGTGGCCTCTCGTCAGCGACTGGGGGTCTCGCGGCTTCGCATCACGTCTACGGGTCCCTCGTCAAAAATTGGGGATGTCTCGACATCTTGTCATGTCGAAGGTTCCTCGACCCAGGGTGTCTCGACCCCTTGTGATGTTGACGATTTTTTAACTGGTCGTATTGCGTTTGGGGAGATGCGCGATTTTCCATATGTTTCTGGTGGGGGGTCTCGACCTCTTATCACATCGAAGGTTACACGACCGAGGGTGTCTCGCCCATTGTTGGCGTCATGGAGAGTATGCTGCTGACCAGGGGCTCTTCACATGTTTTTACGGGGGTTGCCACTTCCACTTCTTTTTTGGCGACAGGGGACACCCAGGGTCCCTCACTCGGAGTCCCCAATAGAATGAGTTCTTTTCTTGAGCCAATGGATCTTGGTGGTTCATCAGTTACGTCATCCTCTTCTCAGGCATGGAAGGACTATATGCACATTCGCCAAGGGCGAGATTTTGGTATTTATCGCCGGGCTCATTTTTTTGGTCCTTCTGACAACTTCATGGTTTCGCTTTCCGAATTTTAGGAAAAAATTTCTGATGTTGTTCTTGAGCGTTCTCATGTGGGGTTAAGTGAGTCTGCTGACCTCCCTACCCTTTCTCTGAATTCCATTCTTCGAGTTCGAGTCGACCGCGGTGACTTTCCTTATTCCCATGTTGAATCTAAAGCCCTAGGGGGTCCCACGGAGGAGTGGGCTAGCTGGGTTGATTATGTTCTGAGCTTTCCTGATTATGAGGCTATTCTTAGGGAGCTGGGACTTTTTACTGCCGTCAGTAGCCTGAAGTCCTTCACCATATCTAAGCATATTTCTTCGCTTAATATTTTATTGTCTCGGTGGAGTATGGATTCTTACACATTTGTCATAGGCTGGGGCGAATTTATCGTCACCCTAGAAGATGTATGTGAATTGTACGCTCTTCCTTTCTTTAGGCAACAGGTCTTTTCTAATGACTGCGAG
Organism: Sambucus nigra; assembly: GCA_949130495.1. NCBI lineage: Eukaryota > Viridiplantae > Streptophyta > Magnoliopsida > Dipsacales > Adoxaceae > Sambucus > Sambucus nigra. The sequence goes on along the minus strand of OX422207.1, from coordinate 297,023,628 downwards.
GATTTTTTAGAGCAGGAGATAGTGGGGGAGCTACGGTCAGCTCTCGGAGAGTGCTCGAAGTATGCGGCTATAAATATAACTGGTTATTCCAAGCATTCCTTTGCCAAATGGAAAAGATACTGGTTCAGAGATTTTGAGCAGTTGCAGAAGGGGGAGACTTCATGCGCAACCCCCAGATCCCAGGATGGTCCTAAGCTCCACTCTCCTGCACATTTAGCCGCTTTCTTTGTTACATTTCTAACTCGGTTCCTTCTGCCAGGTAAGCCTGAAGATTGTCCTCGCGAACTTCTTTTTAGATTGGCTGTACGGTTGTCTCGCGGCAGGTCGATACCTATGGCCGCCTTGACTTTGGGTCATCTTTACACCTGGATGGATCGAGCACATATATATGTAGAGAGGTCTTGCGGTCGGTATGATGTCGCTAATCATGCAAATGCCGCTCTCTTAATGGCCTTTTTATTTGAGCATTTCCCCCACTTTACTTCAGGGGCTCACGCTTGTCATAGCGATGCTGTGAGACTCCTCCGGTGGCATAAGAAAATTCCAAAGAAATCTCTTTGAATGTTGATTGACGATATTGAGGAGTTTCAGTTTCGGCCTTATGCCAAACGCCCTGGGGGAACTTTCAGCTGGCTTTCTTTCCCTGGGCGATGGCGGGCCCTTCTATTGCCCTTCAGCAGTGGGATCTGTTTCCACATGTCCTCATATTAATGTGGTGACGATGCTCTAACCATGCCACCTCCCTTCTTGGACCGAGTTAGGTCCGCATGCTGAATCTTATCATTCCGAGAGGGCAAGACGACAGTTTGTCTATGATCAGGGCGTTCACATCCCTTCTCTTCCTACCTACAGTAGTCATTCGGAGGCATTTTCAGAGGCGTGTGCTAGCTTTACTCTTTAGGGATTATTCCATAGGGTCAGTGGTTTGGGTGGTCTCTATGTGCCTCCCTGTGATTATCATCCTTCATTCACTTCATCATGGTTCCTTCTTTGGCAGCGACAGGTTCGTCTTATCCAAGAATGTGTAGTTGGCCCCCCTCATGAGACCAACCCCATTAAATACACCAAAGCTCAGTTTTTGGTCAGGCGGACGCAGAAAGATCCTTGGTTTCTCAGCACCACTTCCACGCCACCCTTGGAGCAGGACATTCTCGTTTTAGTGAAGCCTCTCATTGACGAGTCACTTCATCCTCCGCCAGATGAGATTCCCCCATGTGAAGTCTAAAAGCCAATCAAAAAGCAGAGGGAAAGCGAGCACCTCTACTACGAGTAAAAGGAAACACCCTGACGTAGATGTATCTAATTTTGTTCCTGCTACTACCGCTTCTCCTCCCTCTTCTCCTGTGAGGGCCCAGGCTTCAAAGAAGAAGAAAGAAAATGGTGCTGGCATGGCTGCTTCCTCCACGGTGGATCAAGAGTCCGATACTGGCGATATCGGGATGAAATAGGCTTCCCAAGTAGTGAAAGGGTAAGGTTACTCCTCACCGAGCCTTACTTCCCAGGAGGCGCGGGTCGCGTCTATTCCCATTGCAGAAGGTACTATATCACGACATTCTTTACTTAGTGGAACTAATTCTCTCTGAGTTTCTTTATCTCCCTCCCCTTCATTGGAAGAGGAACTAGTTGATTATGAAAGCACCCCTTCCTATGGTGACCATAGTTCTTCTTCGGGTGATATGGGCGGCCTGGGTTTCCATAGCGAAAGCACTACTGACACTAATGCTTTGTTATTAGTCTCGAGAGACTCTTCTAGTGATGATGAGGCATCCCATTCTCCTGGGGGAGTTAGCCCCATCCATCTCCCTTATGGCCAGACCATGCGCCCTGCTACTGTAAGCATTCCCCCTTTACTCATCTATTTCTTTTTTGCATATGATTTTCTTTCTTCCCCCTCATTATTTTTTTATTTGTTAATGAAAGCATCCTGTTATATTTTGTAGGTTATTTCCGTAGAGGCAAGTAGTTCTCCTCTTCCCCCACTACGACTGACGCCCTTTCAGCGGGAGAGGAACTCCATGCTCATTTCTTCCCGAGGCCTTTTTAGATAGGTTTACTGTCTCCTTAATTCTTTTACCATCTGATGTAATTTGTTAGTCTTCTAATTACATTTTGGTTGTGTGCGCTGTTATTTCCCTGCAGCTTTCATCTGTGCACTTTATCGGCACCAGGACCACTTTTGTGGATTCTCTTTCTCCTCAGGTATGCCTCGCTATTCTCAAACTTTCATTGTTCCATTTTCTCTTTACTTATTCCTTTTATTTACCCATTTACAATGCGTAGAGGGTTGTGTCTTTCGGCGTTGTCACCTCATCTTCTCTTATTTAGGCGGTGGGCACTTCTGCAGCTGAGCCCCTGGGCACCTCTTCATCTGAGGTATATATTTTTACTTTTGAATATTTGTTTCCTTTCAATATGAGTCCTAATGGCTTTCGGGTTTTCTTCTCAGGGAGGGGCTCCTCCCTTACCTGGCGTCATTATCCCGGGTTTATCCTCTTCGGGGAGGATTTCTATCCCTCGGGTCTGCGTATCTATGGACGGTAGACCCTTGGTTCAGGAAATTTCTCATGGTCCAATATTTACTATGGCTTCAACCAGTGAGCCCACACTTCAGGTCAGGCCTTTCCGTTGAAGCGTGGAATCTCTTTTTCCTCGAACATGCGATGAATAACATATTTTTATTCTTTGCAGGCTATCAGCACAGCCCCTACTGCGCCGACCGCCCTTTTCCGCCCTTTTCCGCTCTTCCCCTTTGGATGGGGCTCAGGTACTTTCTTATTTTCTTAGCTATATATTTCTTCTCTATCTAGCCTGTACTTATCATAGCCCTTTTTTACTTTGTTGCAGTTATCCCTTTGCACTGTTTTCGATTGTGGCTCCAGCTATTATCTCTTCAGCAGCCCTTATACATGGGCCAATTTGTCCTGTTATCGCGCCCCTTCAGGTAGCTATCTTTGTGGTGCCTTTTGAGGAGCTTCCCTTTCCTTCTTTTTAATTGAGGTATTTATCATACATGATGTAAGTGATTTGTTACCTCATGCCCTTTCTTGTCACTTACAGCCTTGCCTACCCCTTGCGGCTGCCATCGCTGAGGTTGTTCTTTAGGGAGTGCCTGAGGTTGAGGTAGATTCTTCAGAAGCACTGGTCGCTGAGACATCCCCTTCAGGAGCATCGACCAGTGTTGCGACCCCTATGGGAGCCCCTGCTCCTCCTTCTTTGACCGTTATGGAGGGCATTATTCAGGTACAGTGTATAAGGGTATCTACTTCCCTTATGTCTTTATTATTTTGTTTAAATTGCGCAAGCGTTCCTATCTTCACCTTTATTACATTGTCTCTAGGTGAGCGAGGTCGCTCCGATGACTATGGAGCCTGATGAAGTTGCTCCGATACTTGTGGAGTCAGAGAGTGGGATGGCTGCGAGAGAGGTATTAAACTATCATACACCCTCTTTTTACTATTTCCCTTCTTTTCTTCTTGCGTATATTGTGCAAGCGTTCTCATTTCACCTTTGTCTTATTGTTTCTAGATGCATGAAAGTACTCCGATGACCGTGGAGTCTAGTAGCGGGGCATCTGCGAGAGAGATATTAAACTAGCATACCCCCTCTTTTTACTAATCCCCTCTTTTTCTTCATGTGTATGCTGTGCAAGCATTCTCATTTCACCCTTGTCTCATTATTTCCAGGTGCATGAGAGTACTCCGATGGCTGTAGAGACTGGTAGTGGGGCGACTGCGAGGGAGGTATTAAACTAGCAAACTCCCTCTTTTTACTATTCCCCTATTTTTTTTTACTTCTTGTGTATGTTGTGCAAGCGTTCACATTTCACCCTTGTCTTATTGTTTCTAGGTGCATGAGAGTACTCCGATGACTGTGGAGTCTGGCAGTGGGGCAACTGCGAGGGAGGTATTAAACTAGCATACCCCCTTTTTTTACTAATCCCTTATTTCTCTTCTTGCATATGCTGTGCAAGAGTTCCTATTTCACCCTTGTCTCATTGTTTCCAAGTGTATGAGGTTACTTCGATGGCTGTGGAGACTGGTAGTGAGATTTATGTGGAGAGAGATCATAGTTCTGAGTTCACTCCTTTGGTCGGTGACGCTGATTCTGGTGAAGAGTCTTCTTTCCTCCCTTCTGAGGTGGGGTCTCGCCACTCCGATGGCGATGATGAAGTAGAGGATGTTACGACTATTGCGAGTAGGCTATGGAGTGAGGAGTTACCAGGCCGATTCAGGGCACATGAGTGTCAGCTCTTAGATCTCATCTTAGAGCACCATCCCGAGACATTCACTTCTCAGAGTATACTTCAGATTGAAAGTCTTACGGCCTTCAACCTGAGGGCTCTCGCCAACCTTGTTCATGAGTTTTTGGCTACCTCCCCTGCTAAGCTGACTAGCTCTTCCATTTTGCTATTCTTGGATGCTCTCCGTGACTTGCAGCAGTTCTATCATTTTCGTTTGGATTGGCTTGATGTGGGGGTTCGCCCCTTTCTGAGTGTTCCTTTTCGAAAGATTGTGAGATTTCACACTTCCCGACAGTCTAGAGTTGAGCAGCGGCGCACTGAGGCTACGAGGATCCGAAATCAGATCGCCCTACTGCAGGTGAAGCTTGCCAGACTCGAGTCTAGCGATGAAGAGGATGAGGCTAAATTCATCAGGTTGGAAGAAGAGATTCTGCGGGAGGCTAGTCCGTCGTATGCTGGTGCCATCGTGCGTGATGATTTATTTTTTGTGGATTCTAGAAGATAGGCTACTTCTTGCTTTGTAGTGTTTAGAATTCTATGTGTACATCACTTATCATTCCTGAATGAGACACTCTGTTTCTTTTGCACTTTTTTTTCCCTTATTCTCCCTTTATGGTGCGGGTGTTTGCTTTATATGACTTGCTCTAATTTCTGTGAGAATTTAGTCTACTGGTGGTTGCTCCATATACTGCGGGGTATTTGCATTAATATGAAAAGTTATGTGTGTATATATATATATATATATATATATATATATATATATTTCACAAAAATGCACCTCTTGTAACTGTGAGGTATTTGCATGTTACTGTCTGGGATTGCCCCTCCTGTCTGTGGGGGAACTCCTGCACACTACTACTTATAGCCATAAATGCTAGGTCGGAGAGGGGGGGTGACCCCTGTCCTCTTCCCGAAAGCCTGATTTTATTAAAAAAAAAACTATTTGAATTAGCTAGCCCCTAGTCTTTGGGGTCCTTGCTCTATATTCTCTTTAAGAGCTTTACTGTTCTTTGTAATATTAAAGAGGAGGAATTTAATCTCCCCTCTATATTTTCTATTAATTTATGTCTGGGGGACTTTGCTCAGTATACTTTCTCTTAGGATGGACTTACCTCCCAAGTGTAGTGAGCAAAGTTCCTGATTTTTTTTTGTACTCTATTCTAAATTAGTAGGGAGTGTATATATATTTATGCATATATATATATATATATATATATATATATATATATATAGAGAGAGAGAGAGAGAGAGAGATGAGTAAGCAAAGAAAACGTCAACAATGATCAAAAGTGTTGATATTTCATTTCTGTACTTTTGTGTGTTGTTTACACTGTAGTATTGCTCTAAAAAAATTTACAAAAAAACTTTTCTAGTTTAGGAGCAATCCTCAAAATCCATTATAGACATGACAAACACAAAGAATTTGTTAGCTGTTACTAAGCATGGTACCTCTTCAACCACTTGCAGTTGATGGACTGGAGGCAATCACTCTCTGGTTCTGATATTTGGCAGTAGCCCGACTTCCCCACTCCTCTGACAACAAAAGGGCCTTCCCAATTAGGTTTGAATTTTGATGCCGACATGCTACGTAGATGATGAGTTGATGCTCGCAGGACTAAATCTCCCACCTGGAATTCTCTGAGCTTGACTAAATTCTCGTAGGCCCTGGACAGTTGCTGAGTGTAGACTTTGAAATTCTCTCTCGCCTTGTCCCTATGCTCGTCCAGCGCCTCTGATGTCCCTATATAGAGCACACCTAGGGTTTGCTTTTGGTTCTTTAGCTATATAGGACTTCATAGAGTTGGACTTTTTGACAAAATATATTTGTAATTTAGGATTGCGTGTCCCATACTGTTCTCTGCAGTAACTTTTGGCGTTTTACTATTGGCATGATTTGAACTGACCGCCCTTAGTTTCTCTCGAAACCGCCCACAGTGTTGTTGTTATAAATGATTTTGAGTATAAACGACGTCGTTATATTTTTTTTACCCCACGGTTTTTCTCTTAAAAACGAAAACTGTTTTTTCTAAAATGATGTCGCATAATTCTTTATAACGGTAACATATTTTTTTTGAGTTCCAGCTGGCTCCCACACCGCCCGCGGTTTTACTCAAAACCAAAGTTGTTTTTAATTTGTTATTTAAAAACGTCACCGTTTGTCATTTTTGTCCAACGGTAATATTTTGTAGCTTTTTTGTTACACAGTTTTTTTTTTTTTTATAGCTGGCGTTCAGTTTTTCAAAACGACACAGTTTTATAAAACGTTTAGTTTCTTGAATCTGTTAGTGTGTAACAGCTTGCACAACACGTGTCACATTTTTAACACTATACTTTGTGTTTCTTTGTGAGCCCTTAGATCTGTTTTTATCTACGGTTGTGTGTAATTCTTTGGTAATCCATGTGACCCTAATTTACACCAATCTGCACACACTTGTGCACTCTATAAATAAAGACCTTGTGTTCTCATTTTTTCTACATCGAGAAAATTTATTTTGTGTCAAAATTCTGCCAAAATAATTTTGAGAGAGAAAGAGATTATACACCAGTATTTTCAGAGAAAAATCTTTTGTGTATCCTTCACAAGACATTGCTGAATCTTAAAAACGTACTGTGGATTAAAGAATGGAAGGTTTCTAATCTCAGAATCTCTGCATCTCCAAATCGGTTGATTTTTCATTTTAAAAAATCATGTTGTGAGTATCTCTATTATTGTTCTTATTTTCTGGTAATTTCACACTTGTTATCTGTTAGATCTTAAGTGTTTGTGTAAGTATTGTGCTGAAATATATCTTATATAGACACTACACACACAAGAACAACTAGTAGTGATTTTATATCATTTAAAACATTTTGTTTTAAATCTATCTTTAAGGAAATCTGATTTTTAATCAAGAACAACTGATTATAGGTTCAGATAATTAAACATATTTCTATTTGTGAACCGGACTAGATTTACCTGAACTTGGAAGTGTGACCTTGGACTAAACAAATTTATACCTGAATATTTGACCAAGGACTTGGACTGAGAACAAGAACTTATTGGACCTAATATCTGAACCTATTGGACTGATTGAAACTGGAAATAATAACATAATAGATTAAAACATTTTTAATCTAAATATTGTTATAAACAGTTAGTTTTATTTCTGACTGCATGCTTGATATGTATTATTCCTTTTCAGTCTAGAATATATATGTGTGAACATGACTACTTGATTGTGTAAGTGATTTTCAGAAATTGTTTCATATCATATCACTTACATATAATCACTCACGTTGTATTCACGTAGACACATGTTTGTGTAATATCTGAACAAGTCTAGTGTTCAAAGATTTAAAGAAAGAGAAAAGAAAGCTTTTCAAAAGTGTATTCAAAGTCAAGATGACTTGATTTGAATAACATAAGACTTACAAAGATATAGGTGATATAGTCTGTTGCATCACACACTATCACTTCACTAGAAAATAAATAATAGGCACTGAAGAACAGTTTAAAGAGAGAACATAATAAGCAACCAGGCTAGAGACTTGGTCGAGTGGGGTAATATCTAGATCTTTCTTCTTTATTTGTTAAGTTTGTTATTTGTAAATCATTCATGTTGATTTATTGTTTTAGTGGTAGTAGATTAAGTAACTCCTAGAGGAGTTCGTCGTTTTTCCCGGGGAAGGGTTTTTGCAACGTAAAATAAATATTGTGTGCTGTATATTTTTATTTATCACCTCACAAGAAAAAAAATAGGATTAACTAAATATAAACTCTCCTAAAATTGAATTAGTTTTGGACTAATAATTAACTTTGAAAATCAAAATCATTTTCATAAAAGTTAATCAAATTATGTAAAAGTTTAATTTGGTCCCCTTTGCATCATTCATATAAACTTGTAGGTATTAGGGGTTTATTCGTCACATAAGTTTACTTCCGCACGAAAAGTCGTTTTCAGCCGCACTCTCAGCCTCCAGCTACACATGCCTTGGGTCTGAGATGATCCCATTGCTAAGAGAAATTCTGGCTGAAGGTACCGCCAGTTCCACTGGTAGGACAACTTTGGTCCCATATACTAGAGAGAAGGGAGTGAATCCTGTTGGCTTTCTTTTCGAAGTACGATAGGCCCATAACACCATAGGCAACTTCTCATCCCATGCTCCCGGTAATTCATCTAGCATTTTCTTCAAAATATTTATCAGGGTCTTATTGGTAGCCTCTGCTTGGCCATTACCCTTGGGGTAGGATATGGTTGAGCTATAATGCACAATCTTATACTTGTCTGTGAGGAGGGCCATCTCTTTGCATACAAATTGCTTCCCATTATTCATTAGGATCACTTTGGGTATACCAAACCTGCATATGATATACTCCTTTATAAATTGTGTTACCACTTGGGTGGTGACTCTCCTTAAAGGAATGGCCTCCGCCCATTTGGTGTACAATTCTGTAGCCACAATGATAAAAGCCTTACCGTGAGATGTCGGGGCGATCTTTCCCACTAGGTCGAATGCCCATGTGTGGAAGGGATAAGGAGCTACCAAGCTTTGCAGACTGACGGAGGGAGCGTGCACCATGTTTCCATGCACTTGACATGCTCTACACTTATTCACATACCCAATGGAGTCAGCCTCCATGGACGGCCAGTAGTACCCCAGCGTCATCAGTTGATCATACAGCTTGGCGCCTCCCATGTGGGAGGGCTCATGAGCTTCTTTTAGCACCTTTTCCATCTCCTCTTTGGCTACGCACCTTAGCGCCTTCTCATTGTATCCCTTCCGATATAACTCTCCCTCGACCAAGTAGAAACGGACTATTCTTTTTCTAAGGTAAATTTCATCCGCTCTCTCAACGAGCAGCTCCCCATCTTTTAGATATGCTAAGTACGGCTGTCTCCAATCCTCAAAGGCTTTTACAAAGTTATCCTCCATCGGTTGGTCAAAATTAGCTTGGCACTTTAAACAAATTTGTTGCAAGCGGGCCGCTTCTACGCTCATGGTCGGTCAATAATACCTGTTTCGCTGCAATCGTTTGTAAAGGGGGATATCTGTATCTCCGCAGTGCTTCTCGTGCATCTCTATTAACCTTTCCTTGGCTTCTTGCTCCCCTACGCACCTTGCCAGAAACCCTCCAGGGCTCTTGAAGTAGAGAGTTCCCTGCAGCACGTGATAGTTGGCTAACTCTAATATTTTCATTGTCCCTTCTCTGGTTTCAAGTTGCTTCTCCACCAGACGCCTCCAATCTTCTGGCTCGTTGCTTAGGAATAAGGATTTTACAGTAGTGGGTACCGTTCTTTGCCTCACTGTGATGGTTTCCTCTAACTCCTCCATGTCCAGCTTCTGTGCTATGGTGGCGAGCGCGTCAGGGTGCCTGTTCATCGTTCGCGCCTGCCTCTCCACAGTTACTTCTAAGAACTTTCTCAGCAGCCTTTGGATGATGTGTCTGTATGGCGCTAAGTTGTCATGTTTAAGGGAAAACTTTCCATTGACGTTCTTTACTAACAGATTGGAGTCCCCTCGTATACATAATACCCTGACCCCTCTTCTGAGTGCTTCCAGCATCCCTAGAATGAGGGCTTCATACTCGGCTTCATTATTTGAGCATTTAAAATCTAACTTGAAGGAGAGGGTGATCTTCTCCTTCCCATCTGACAGTATGACGCCGGCTCCACCTGTTCCTTGAGCACTAGAACCATCAAACTCTATGACCCACTTCTTCACCTCCTCCGTCATGCATGCTTGAAAATTTTCTTCGGGTAGCTCTTCACTAGGCGATTCAAAAACTCCACTTGGGAAGTGGGCAAGCAGATCTGCTACTGCTTGACTTTTAATGGCTTTAGGCACTACACACTTCATATTGTATTCTGACAGGATAAAAAACCACCTTGCTGCTCGTCCCATGAGTATAGTCCTCACGAGGAGGTACTTGATGGGATCACACTTAGTGACTATATGAACTGTGAAGGCTAAGAGATAGTGTCTCAATTTTTGGGCTACAAATACCAATGTCAGTCAGTGTCTCTCAATGCTGGTGTATCTCAATTCTGTTCTAGATATTACTCTTGACAGGTAGTAGACCGGCCTTTCCACTCCTTCCTTCTCTTGCCTCCAAGAGGGCACCTATCGATCTCTCTGTAGAATTAAGGTAGAGCAGCAGCGGCGCTCCGGCTTCGGGGGGAATCATCGTGGAAGGAGAGGCTATGCTTTCTTTAATCTTCTCGAACGCTTTCTCCTGCCTCTCTCCCCAAACCCACCTGGCTTTGTCTTTTAGTAGAAGCGTGAACGGATGAGTTACTTCTGCCAGCGCAGGTATAAACCTCCGCAGGTAGGATACCTTTCCCAGGAAGCTCTTGAGTTTCCTATGACTCTTGGGTGGTGGCATCATCACAATGGCTTTCATCTTCTCTACATCCACTTGCACCCCTTGTCTATTCACCACAAAGCCTAAAAATTTCCCTGCAGTAACCCCAAAGGCACATTTTGAGGGGTTTATTCTCATCTTATACCGACGACACCTCTCGAATACTCTCCTAGGATCCGAATATGTTTTCTTTCTTTCTTAGACTTCACCACCAGATCATCCACATAAAATTCTAGTATATCATGAAATAGGTCATGAAAAATTTCCATCATGGTCCGCTGGTATGTGGCGTTCTTCAATCCGAAAGGCATGACTATATAGTGAAAGTTTCCTAACGGCGTGCGAAAGGTAGTCTTCTCTGTGTCGGTGGGGTCCATTTTAATCTGGTTATAGCCAACATACCCATCCATGAAGCTATACATCTCATGTCCCGCGGTGGCATCCACTAAGTTGTCTATGCTGGGTAGTGGGAATTCATCCTTAGGACACGCCCTGTTTAAGTCACAAAAATCTACACAGATTCTGATTTGGCTCTTGTCTTTCTTCGCCACTGGCACTATGCTGGACGGCCATATGGGGTGCTGAATAGGCTTGATGAACCCTGCCGCTAACAACTTCTCCACCTAAGCTTTTATCTTCAAATTAAGGTCTGCTTTGTATGCGCATGTGGCTTGCCTTATCGGAAGGGCATTGGGAAGGATGTTCAATCTATGAGAGCTCACTTCTGCGTCTATTCCTGGCATCTCCGTGTACTTCCAAGAAAATACATCAATGAACTCCTTAAGTAGCCCAATGATCTCTTCCTTCTGCTTAGGTTCTAGGCACTTGGAGATTAGAATGGGTCTACTCTCGCCCTCTTCTAGCCCCAACTGGATTTCCTCTAATTCTTGCAGCTGCTCTTTAGGTCCGTCTTGCATGCATTCTGGAGCTTCTTCTGGTTCCTCAACATGCTCAACAATATGGGATTCATCAACGATAAAACACTCGGGCATCGGGTCGATGCTCTCATCCCAGAACACCGCTCGCGCAGACCGTTATAAATGGTAGATGATCTTTCCATCAGGCAAGACCACCTTCTTACAAGTTCGAGGGGGTCTAGCTACCTCCTCTACTTTCCTCTTGCCTTTTTCCACGTGGGGGATTATCCTCTCCCCTAGACGGTCATGAACGAATTTCTTCCGCGGGACCCTTCCCTCAGCTACCTTGATTCCTTTTAGTTTTCTTGCAGAGACCTTTCTTTCCTCATCTAACTCGATGTAGAAGGCAGCATCTACCAGGTGGGCCTCCTCAACGGCGAAGGGTCTCCGTGTGGCCTTGATCACTATCTCTGTACCTCTAATGTTTTCCTTCGCGCATTAATGGTAGGTGGAAGGCACTATGCCATGAGTGTGCATCCATACCCTTCCAATGAGTAATTGGTAGCTGGTGTTAGCATTAATAACATGAAATTTGATGTGGGAGGTGAAATTTCCCAACTTAATTCCCACATTCACGTATCCAATAGACTGCATTCTGATGTTGTCGAATCCAAAAATTACTAGCAGTACCGAAACCACCTTCTCCTGGCCAATTCCTATTTCATATAATGTATTGATGGACATGATGTTAATGGATGTTCCGCCATCCATCAACACCCTGGGAAATGAGACTCCATTAACTATGGTTGTGACATACAACGGGCGGTTGTGGAAGTAGGGCACCACCCTATCTTCTTCTGAAAACACCGCTTCAGAAGTATACTTCTTAATCATCCTTCCGATTGGCCCCTGCCAATTTAGCGAAGGGTCTCCCCGCTGCTGCACTGACTCCAAGACTTTCCTCGTGGTGGACGCCCTTGTGTCGTACTTCACCCCTATCTGGTCGAAAAAACACTTGAACTTGGGGCTCCTTGTTATGGCCTCACATTCAGAATCTAAGTCTACCTCGTACGTCTGGGAACTGCAAACATACTCCGCTTCGGAGGTCCCTCCCTCATCTAGAGCGAGAATTACATCTACCTCACCCTCTGAGAGAGTCACTTCCTCAACTTCCCCGCTTCCATTTTCTTATTCCGAGGTGAAGAACCACTCCTCTTGCTTTCTTTCTAGCTCAAGTATGCTTAGTGATAGATTTTCTAACTCCTCGCATAACTGCTCTCCGCTCTCCCACTTCATCAGACTTTTTGTATCTTCTTCGTCATAGGCAACTACCATGCTGACGGTGCCAAAGTGATGCGCAGGAAGTGGGTTCTCGTTAACGTCCACAAGGGGTATCTGCAAGGTACCGTTGGCCATCTGCTCGCCAATGATCCTTCGCAAGTAGTAACAATTTTTGGTAGAGTGTTGTACTCGTTGGTGCAACTCGCAGTACTTTGGATTGGCCTTGTCAGCCGCAGTGGGGGTTTCTCCTTTTAGGTGAGGAGGTCCTGCTACACCTTCTCGTACTAAGGTGCGGTAACAATCCATAGCCTTATCTATGCTGCATGGTTGTGGCGGTGGGGTATCTTCCCCAAACTATCTCTTGTTGTCGGGACTGTCAGTCTTGGCCCCAGAGCCTCCCTTCTTTCCTTTGTTACTCCCGTCCACATAGTTAACCGCTTGCCTCCTCGAAACTTGAAACCTCCCGGGAGTCAGTGGAACTTGAATCCTCCAACCCGGGGCTCTTGGTTTGATTATCATATCTATATTATTAACGGCCCTGGTGAATTCTTTGAAAGTTCCATCTCTAGTTTCGTTGATCAAGTGCAGCTTGTACTCTTCTAAGAGTCCTTCCACACATATTTGCACTAACCTGGCCTCCGCCACGTCCTCATGGACATCTAAGGCCCTCTCAAAAAATCGCTTGATGTAGTGCATCAACTCTTCTCCTGGCTTCTGGACCTCTTGTGTTAGGTGTCTCAATGTAAATTCGTCCTCCGTTACAAAGAACTTCTGGAGGAACTACCTATGCATCTCCTCCCAAGTAAGGACGCTGTTAGGCGCCAAGTGGGAATACCATGTATAAGCCTTCCTAGTGAGGGTCTTAGAGAACTCCCGCAACCTCAGGTTCTTGTCGCCAGCATGTATTCCGAGGTACTCGACAAACCTCTTCACATGCTCTATAGGGTTCTCCCCCTACCACCGAACTTGATAAATTTTGGTGGAATATACCCCTCAGGGCATGGCTTCTCACTTACTTCCTGCGGATAGGGGTCTTGAAATTCCTCATATAGGTGGGAACCCTCTCTCTGAGAGGAGGAGAGGGGCTTCCTCACTTCCTCCATAGTAATAGCCTTAGAAGGTGACTCCACCAAACACACGCTTTTAGCAGCTGGCGAACCTATTGGCACCAGGACCTGCTCCGGCGCCGCCTTTCGGGTTGGAATCGTCTCTACTGGAATCGTAATAGGGGTGGCTGCCCCTCCAGAAGGGCCAGCAACAGGTGTCACACAACCTTGACCCAAACTTGATAGGTCTACATTATTTTGCTTCAAGAAGTCAAAAAACATTGCCATAAGATTCATACCTGTCATTGGGGCCGCTGTCGGCGAACTGGTTTGCCCTCCTTGAGGCGCAGGCGCCTAGGCTCCGATCACCACCACTTCTTCCTGAGTAGTCTGGTCACTGTGAGATCCATTACCAGACAGAATGTCCTAAAAAACCAACTGCTTATAGACATTGAAACCTTCTTTGTCCATTAAAGCAAGAATACCTCCCCAGCGGAGTCGCCAAATGTAGGAGGATAGTGAGACTGGGGTCTATGAATAACTGGAAAGGGTGAGGCGTGACCCACTCCAATGGACGCTGCCAGCAAGGTCTTCAAGGTCTCCTGGTGCAACTTCTGAAGAAAACTTCTCCTTCTGGTAACAATGGAACTCAAGCTTCAACTCACTCCCTGCAAGAAGATGAACTTTCACAGCAAAAATAGTAATTTCCTCAAGAGAAACACCTGAGAGTGATGGCTGTCAGTGAGGAGTGAAGGAATAAGGCACTCAGCACTAAGAGAATGAGCAGGGAGAGAATACTTAGGTAGGTCTGGTGATATTTTGGCAGAGTAACAGTGCAATTTTCAATTGTGTCTCTCTATTGACCTTGCCCAGAGGTCTATTTATACTAGGGCATTAGGAATGAGTTGGCATTTTTGGGCGCCAAAATTGAGAGGGTTGGTGGGGATCAATGTCTGAAGTGTACCATTTGTCCCTACCTGCAGACAGCCCTGCCTGTCCCCTCCTGCAGCCGCCACCTGGCGCCGACCAAAGTCAAAAAGCACATTTATCCCCTAATGAGGACAAAATATCAAATTTGGTAGTTATCTTTTGAAACGGTAACTTGTGGTGCAATTTTGCAAATCTTGAGAGAGGAGACCTTAAGAACTCCTTTCCTCTAAAAATGTTGTTTTTCTTGAGAGGGACCTTGAGGACCCCCTCTTCTGGAAAAGTCATTTTATTGCAAAGAGTTTATTTCTTATGAGTAGCCAGCTCTTTGGCTGTTCACTTCACTTGTGACCAAGTGTGAAGTGTGTGTAGTCTTGAGTGACTTCTGGGTCTTCCTACTAGTATCCTCTCAATCCTATAGTGCTAAGTGGTTGAGCTTGATCAACATACTTTGTCCCTCAGCCGCCAAGCCAAAACTCACAGGAGGTCCCAACTACCATGTTCGAGCCCTGCTTGCTCAACTAGGCAACCTGTACAAGAAAGAAAAGTGTTAATACTGTTGTTCTTTTAAAGAGTGCCGTTTCATGATGAGGAGTTACTCGTGGTAGCTACGCCCTCATCCTGGCCACCCTGGGTGGGTTCCTTCTCAATATGAGTTTCTGTCGGAACCCTCACAGTGGCACTTCTCAATCTTGGACTTGTGCGGTGACTCTTGCGAAGCACCTCTCGAATGTCATTGCTGCAGTGACCTTTGCAGTGGCGCTGACCCTTGTAGTGACACTTCTCAATCTTGGACTTCTGCGGTGACCCTTGCGAGGCACCTCTCGAATGCCGTTGTTGTAGTGACCCTTGCAGTGGCGCTGATCAATCTTGGACTTCTGCGGTGACCCTTGTGAGGCACCTTTCGAATGTCGTTGCTGTAGTGACCCTTGCAGTGGCGCTGACCCTTGCAATGACCCTTGCGAGGCACCTCTCGAATGTCGTTGCTGCAGTGACCCTTGCAGTGGCGTTGACCCTTGAAGTGGTTTTTCTCAATCTTGGACTTCGGTGGTGACCCTTGCGAGGCACCTCTCGAATGTCGTTGTTGGAGTGACCCTTGCAGTGGCACTTCTCAATCTTGGACTTCTGCGGTGACCCTTGCGAGGCACCTCTCGAATGTCGTTGATGCAGTGACCCTTGCAGTGGCGTTGACCCTTGCAGTGGCACTTCTCAATCTTGGACTTCGACGGTGACCCTTGCGAGGCACCTCTCGAATGTCATTGTTGTAGTGACCCTTGCAGTGGCTCTGACCCTTGCAGTGGCACTTCTCAATCTTGGACTTCTGCGGTGACCCTTGCGGGCACCTCTCGGATGTCATTAAAAAAAAAACATTTTTTATTTTATTTACTTTTTTATTGGTAGACACCCTTCTACACATGGAGATTGTTCGTGTTAATATTTTGAAAACATGGAATTATTAGGTTTTTTGGAGTAGTTGTACTTTCACCCGTTTTAATTATTTTTTTTAGGTAGACTTTGTTGTAATTGGCACTTTTTAATTATGGGACTAATGAGTGTGTGCTTTTACGATTGGATATTTTTCTGATGGGACTAGGTAGTAAACTGTTATGTTATTCCTTTAGCCTAGGTGCGAGACTTGGTGATGATTTTGGTACGCATTCTTCCTAAGTGATAGACTAGGTAATACTTATGGTTTGGTGACCTCTAGGGATGAGACTAGGGATGGTTTTAGGTTTTGATACCTGAATTATAGGTGGGGCTATTTGACAATAAATAGAACTTGATTAAGCATTAATAATTAATGACTAAGATAATAAATGGGTATTAAAATAGATTTAACGTCGCCAATATGTGTAGGAGTAACAATAATTGGATCGCCTGGCTATAGTAGTGTGGGTTACGATAATTAGGTTGACTTGCTATAGCGATGTGGGTGTGTATTGGCGTCACCAATATGTGCAGGCTAACGATAATAGGGTTGTCTAGCTATAATGACGTGTCATGCGTGAAACATCACCAATATGTGTAGGATCAATAGGAATTTCTATTGGTTATAGTGATGTTGTTTTAATAATAATTGGTTAATTGCATTAAATTAAGTTAATGGCCGTAACATAAGTAAATTCATTGTTGAAACAACATAAATGGGACTTGATTAATGGGGTGGCTTAGCTATGTGAGTAATTAATATCGCTTTATTTTAGTCTCATCTTCTTATATCGTTTTAATTTAAAATACTCTGTTGGAATATTTATCTCGTATGACGCTTATGTATGGATTCACGGATCCTAATTGGGAGGAGTAGCTAGTATTCATGCGATGGGCTCTAACCCATTCAGTTGACTAATATTTCAGGTATAGTTGCTAGAGTAAATGCATTGATTGGATTGGGGATTTGTAGAGTGCAACCAGAGTTATTTTATTGCTTTATTAGTTTATATTTTTCCATTCTGTTGTTTTATTTATGAGATAGTTGTTTATGAATTTGGTGCGTCATTCGATTCCACAGTTGTTTACAGTTTCTTTTCAGTTGGAGTTACAGTTCATTTATTTTATTTAAATATTTAAATATTAAATCTTTTGGAGTTGAGTTTTATTTTGGAGTTAGTATGGTGATGGAATTTCTTTTGTGGATGTTTATATTTGTGAGATTTAAAATTCGAATAATATCTTGTGCAAAAAAAATTTAATATCTCGTAATTATGTCACATGCTAAGAATAATATTTTAATTTTGATGCCCGGCGTAGTTTGGTAGTGAGGACTGACCACCTCAATTGTCAAAATGCACAGGGTGTCATAGAGTCATTGAGGCAATTTTTTTTTTTTTTTTTTTGGGGGGGGGTAAATTTTTTACAAATATTTGTTTTATCAGTCAAAATTCAACTATTATACTTGAAAAAGATTAAAAGAGACTGCTTTTATGATAAAATTAAAAAAAGTTTATCCTTAAATTATAAACTAATTTATAAGAAAAATGTAATTCCAATTGGGGAAACCCTTACCCTAAGTTAATTTAATGGAAGAAACAATTAATAAAGGGGTTATAAATAAGGGGGATTAGTGGGGCTAAATTTTAGCTTATAAACTTGGGGCACTTTAAGAAATAAATAAAAAGTGTAAGCAGTGCCAACTCAATAGTAAATGCAATCTAAACCACAAAACAATACTTACACAAGTTTCTCTCTCTCTCTCTCTCTCTCTGTATATATATATATATATATATATATATATATATATATATATATATATATATATATATATATATATATATATATATATAGAGAGAGAGAGAGAGAGAGAGAGAGAGAGAGAGAGAGAGAGAGAGAGAGAGAGAGAGAGAGAGAGAATAACATGTGCCCTTAGGATACATGTTTTGAATTTCAAAATAGTAAGTATAAATGTTTTACATAAATATTTGTACCCTATTAATTATATGTCGAAATCTTGTTCATATTATTTTTAAGTTCTAAATGTGTGTCTTAAGAGAAGATGCTATCAAGATCTTAAATAATATTAAAGTCTCTCATTTTTGTAATTCAATATTAAAAAATATTTTTATAATCAAATAACTCATATAATTAGGCTAAGTGGTCGCAATGATTGGACAGGACATATGTTCATCTTAAAGGTCCACCCGCACGAGTGATTAGATATTGCTCCCAACTGGGATTGGACTTAATTTTTGGGCCATTCTGACTTGTATAATATATATATAATGGCTGCTCACTGGCCCACGTGGACACCTTCTTTGGCCTTTGTTGATGATAAAAAGAGAAGCCAATCTTGCTGCTTTAACTTTGTCTAAATCCGATATTATAAATAAGCAGGGTTGGGGTGAATGAGAGCCTGGAAGATGAGTATTCACGTGAACACCAATAAATGACACCTTTACGTCATATAATTTCGAATGCTAAAAAGCATGTTAGTTAATTATAGTTATTTCAATCTGAATTTATAAAGTAACTTGTAATGTTATATTTCCCGAAACCTTTATCACCAATTCTATTCCCAAAGTAATCCCCACCTTACTTTAAATATCAAACCAATCTTCACCCTTAATATATTTTTTAAAAACAATGCATTATACATATGAGAGTTATGATTTATTCTTTTCAAAGATATTCTTTTAATTTTTTAAAATTTATTTTAGATTGATAAATAACTAGAATTATGATTTATTTTAAAATTAAATATACTTTACATGAAATTAATATTTAATGGATCAATTATAAAAAAGTCTCTCAAATATTTTTTAATACACATTTAGTTCAATCATTTTTAGTTTGTTCCAAAAAATTCTCAAACACTCATTTAATTAATATTCTCTTGTTTTCAAAGGTTCGCACCAGCGACACACATTGATTATTTTTATGTCATGAAGAGCTTTTTGGAATAAAATAAAAAGGGTTGAACTAACGTGTATTAAAAAATAGTAAACATAGTTTTTTTATTTATAAAAAAATTATATTTTTAATTTTAATAAAAAAAATGCTTAATTTGATATATTAGATTTCACAATTGATGTGCCACTGACGCAGACCTACATTCCCGGACCCACATCATTTGTTGAATGTTTGTCCGCGCCAACAACACTAATCAACATCATTTGTTGAATGTGGGTCCGCGTCAACAACACTAATCAACATCATTTGTTAAATATGGGTTCGCGCCAGCGGCACTTTGAGTGTTTTATTTTGTTCCAAAAAATCCTCAAACATTAATTTAACCAATATTCTCTTATTTTTAAAGGTCCGCGCCAACGGCACACATTCAACATTTTTATTTTGTTTCATAAAGTCTTTGGGTGTTTTTATTTTGTTCCAAAAAGTACTCAAACACTAATTTAACTAGTATTCTCTTATTTTTAAAGGTCCGCGCCAGCGGCACACATTGAGTGTTTTTATGTGGTGAGTAACTTTTTGGAACATAGTTTTTTATTTTTTCGAGTTATTTTAATTTAGTCATGTTCGAATTTTTTTTTTATTTTTAAAAACACAATTTTTGTTTTATAAAAGCACAACTTTTTTTATTATAAAAATACATTTTTTTTTTTAGAAAATCATAATTAATTAAATAAATAAGGTGCCAACAGGGATGGGGGCTTTCGGTATGGAATGGGGATAAAAGTTTCGGGGAGTATAGCACTACTCTTTTTAATATTGTAGTTCTTTTTTATAAATTGTATACGGTATATATTCAGCCACCCTATAATTTGACATATATTAATAAATTTATGTTAATGTCAAATCAACGAAATTGATCAGAGAGAGTTAACAAGTAATTAACCATATAACATAAAGTAACTATGTTTCACTATTTATGGTTAAATTTAAAGAATAAGTTTAGATGTGATAGTAAAATCATTTTTAAGAACACCATAATATTACTCATTGATAAATTTATAATTAAATTTTCACATATAATTGTTCTTAATAAAAGGATCTTTGATCTTCATGATAATCACATATAATCAATTATGCGGAACGTAAATGGTATTAAAATAATATACCTCCATCATGTCACAACTAGAAAGATTGATGGAGCAGTCAACCTTTACGATGTCCGATCGGGTTAAATTTCGGAACATAGCTTTATATTTTATATGGGAAGAACATACTCCATTTTCAACACATTTCAACGGTTAGATCTTCATGTATGGCCAAAACACTATTTTGAAATTTACTCTCCTTAAGAATTTCGATTTCTCTCCCTTTCCTATAATTTCATTATGTTATTTTTTAGTGTGTCTGAATGATAGAAATCAGACACTTATTATAAGCAGGGACAAAAATTAAATCTCCAATAGTCATTTAATATCAACTGTCCATTAAGTTAGATGCCCAAAAATCCTTTTGACTCTTGGTATTTGGAGTACCCATTCTTTAACGAAAGTGACTCTTCGTATTAATATAATTATGGAGCACATAATGGAGAATTATTTAAAATAATTCTAACATTCTCCCACCCGATCCATAATTATCATAAAGTGCGCAATAATTTTGAGTCATGCTTAAATGATTTTTTATAAACACCTTAATCAAACAACTCATTAATGCGAGTCATGGTGCTTACATACTAAGTCAAGAGCATGATCGCTTTCATGTACCACAACATTAACAACTCATCCAATAAGGTCGATAAATAGGGTTATTCAATAATTGTCCAATAATGTCTTTGTAAAAGACTATTTCTGTCACATTCTTCCATTCACACGCATGTGTACAATAACGACATAAACAAATGATTCTGAAACACTGTATGATATCATACGGTAGTGTCAAAATAAGCACTAAAAAATCCACCGCATTAAGATTCTATCGGCTATACTTAAGACTCGTATCTTAAGCATACTTCATTAATGTCTTTCGTGATAGCCCAATCCTGTGGATTTTCTATGTTAACACTAATACAATTTTGTTAAATGACACTCATTTCCAAATTTCTTCTTTAAAAGGTATTTACATTCAATGTACTTAGTTGCTCACATAATAGCTAATGTATCTCAATAAAGAAGATTGTAATGATAGTATCATAATATTTCAACGGCTTGACAATATTATTAATAACTCCACATCCTGAAATTTAAGTTACGTTGTCATTATCAATAAGTTGTAGCATCAAAGCATGCTACAGATTTAGATTTCCATAATAGTTGATGGATTATGTTGCACTCCTTCATTATATTGGTCGTTAAACCAAAATAAATATAAGTAGATAAGAGTGAACTTCATACTTTCTATAAAATTGGTAAATCTGAGTTGTAATAACTGATCGTCCAAAAATGAAAAATCAACTTTGATGTGAGCATATAAGCTTTTGGTATCTCATAACTTCATCCATTACATATTGAAAATTCATGTAACATTTTTTTTCTCTACTTTACAATAAATTGAATATATAAACTTATTCCCACTGATCATAAGTTGTATAAATTGAATACAATGATTAGAAAATATAATGGTATTACTTCTAAAAATACCATAGGTGGAATAATTATGTAAGTTTATACAATAATATCTTTATAACATGTGTAAATTAGTTTTTCCATACACTAACCGTAACTCTCATCATAATGAGTTACTCATCTCATAAGAATTTTACATCCTTGAAAAAATTGAGAAGGTTCATTTATAACCTTTTTCTTATTACACATAATATATTTGACTACAATTTAACTTTATTCATTTAATTACAATTAACTATGTGTTTGGTCTTGATGATCTCTTTATACTCAACTTAAATGTAATTCATTGAGATTTCGTAGTCCAATAAGTTTACTTCTTATGATTTGTAAAAACAAAGCCAAATATTTATTTATCCTTATGCCAAATTCATATTCATGATAAACCACATAATCAATTAGAAAAGTAGACTCTACTTAAGATCTTCTTAATACTATTCCTTATGATTTTATCTACATTTGTCTCACAGTGACAATGCCATGATTTAGTGGTTGATCATTTATATGTTCTTTATGGTTTAAACAATCCAACAACTAAAGAACAAGTATTGAAGAAAGTTATCGGTAATGGGATAAGTACCCTCCTTTCCTTTATAACCATATTCATGATTTGTTACTCCCACTAATTTCACCATTCATAATGAATTTAACCTTCCTTTATAACCATATTCTTGATTTGCTACTCCCACTAATTTCACCATTCATAATGAATTTGACATTTGATTTTCTATAATGCAATAAGTACATGTCAATGACGATTATATAATCTATGTAGGTCCAAATTATAGGACAATCTCATAATCTCCCAATTGGGCCACATAGATCATCCGTAAATTAGATATTGTAATACCTTAAGTGCATAACTAGACCATCAATATTTATAAGAGATATTGCAAAAATCTTGCCCATAAAAAATCATCAAAAAGAGTTTAGATTTAATTTAGTACAAGATTAAGAGTTTCATTAATAATACTATGATTATGATGCGGGATAAAAAATTCTTTAAAAGAAATATATCCAAACTTTATTTTACACAAAACATCACAGGAATACCATAACCTTTGAGAAGTACAGAAAGATGCTTTAAAAAAAATATCCCTCACAATCCAGTCTAAACAAATATTTTTCAAGAAAATCGGAAGCATTGAGGGCTTATGAAAAATAAATGGCTTGATTACCTAAGAATAAAAGAGAAGGAATCTTATTCGCATTTTTAGTTTGTTTTGTAAACAATCCTTGCATCAAAAGTAAATACTTTTCGTAACACGACAAGTTTAACTTGAAAACTTTACTAAGATGGAAACTCATTTCAAACCATAAAAGATACATATTATCTCTATCATTATTAGTCCAAGCGTGCACCATGTAAACAAACTTAATTTGTTTAATTTATTTAAACTTTATATGGAGCATTCACCACAATATTGATCTCCAACATAATAATCGAGACTGAATCTCTCGGACCATAAGATATGCGATAAAATGCTCACTAAATTAATTCTTTGATTTGGCAACACACACATTAATAGAGCTCTAATACATAATGTGCGTTTTATTTTTCTTATCATTAGTAACCATTGATTAGCAATTATATGATGCTTGTAGATACTGGAGTATTAAATATACATGATATATAATTGAATAATGTATATGATATATAAAGTTCACTCAATCAGTCAAAATCAATTATCTGTAAGGAATAATCTTTTTTAATGATTAAACTCAATATACTTCATAGTTATAAGCATCACATGTTACTACTACTATCATCTTTACATTTATTATTCATTTTTATTATAGTTGGGTCACTGTGGTGACTACCAAATATTTCATAATATGAATATTTCATTAAGTAAAAACTTACATACACAAGCCCATAAAATTTTCACTTATGTTCATTAAATATCTCATGAGCAATGAACTAAATTATTCATGTTTGGATTTCATAAACTTAATAGGTGATATCATGATGAAAGAAACAATGACATTTGCATTTGATGACCATTATTGCCTTTCCAAAACATGAATCACCACTTAATTTTTACTCAATAATTGTAATTAGACCTGTAGGCTACCGAATTACAATAATTGAATAAATTATAATATGTGTGTAACATCATAAATCTTAGCATTCAATATCATACGTGGACCGGTACGCAACCAAAATATGCACGATATGAACGCGTTAGTCTAATATTTATCTGTTATGGAATGAAGTATTTTAATGAACACCAATCCTTACATTATATAAATATTAGAGATAAGCATACATGTGTAAAATACCCGTAATATATGAATAAATTATATAATTATCTATTTCTTAATTTGAAATTAACGAAAATTAGATATAATGTGAAAATCAAATAGACAAGGAGTTTGCATGAGATATTACACGAATAATAGTAAATGGAACACTTCATCACTTATGTATGAGTAACAAATCATAAATATGGATCAAAATCATTTATGGTAATACTAATGCAAAATATGGTTATATTATTAAGTTGTTGGTGTTTTAAAAAAAAGTTAAGTTGGCAACGACTTAAATAATTGCAGAAATCGAAGGCATCTGTATTTGATGCCCAATAGTTTCTTAAAATATTATCACCCATTAATATTTAGATAATCATAGCTACCATACTTGTGGCATCTGTGTTTGATATCCAACAACATTAATTATGATTAAGTGAATGAACATACACCAGCAATTTAAAATTAAAAGAAATATTAGTATCCAATCGAAATACATTATCTAGTTGCCATGCATATGAATCGTAGTACATGCTTGGCATTTTATTCAACTTAACATGAATACTAGCGTTCGAACAAAATCATAAATCTAATATCCTCACATATGAATTATAGTTTGTGTTTCGCATTTAATTCAACTTAATGGCAGTACTAACATTAGAATAAATAATAATTCTGATATTCCACTACACAAATCATAGGCCTGTGTTTGGCACAAGACTCGTTAAAATACGAATATCATAATACTCAACAATATGAATCATTGGTCTGTCTTTGGCACAAACTCATCAAAACATGAATATTAACAATGAAATAATATTCAAGAATATGAATCATTGCTTGTGTTTGGCACGAGACTCATTAGAATATGGATATAAACAATAATATAAGTATAATATCCTACCATATGAAATATGTTGGCCTGTGTTTGGAACGAATATTCAATTAAAATAGGATCATTAGAACATGATTTTATAACAGTTCTAGATAAAACATACATGAAGTATGGGGAAACTTAAATTTTGCCAAAAACAAAAAAAAATAAGTTATCATCATGGAACTCTAGCAAATTACTCCAGAATCCCAAAACATTCAACAAAATAGTTTTTCTGGAATGAGATATTGTTGTAAACATTATTTATGTAAAAATCAATGCTCCAAAAAATATTATACTCAAAACTTCATGTATAATTAATGGTCCAAATATAGATGCATACGCGATAATCTAATATTTATATTTATAGATTAAGACACTTTAATGTCTTTCCCATCTAACATCTTATAAATATTAGTGTCGAAACATTAATTGTATTAGGACCTTTGGGCTACCAGATATAAATTATGCACAATAATCTAATTTTACCGAAATGTTATGGTCATACACATAATCATACATCTAATATTCAAAATTTTATATTGATCCTTTGGTCAATAAAAATAATACATAACATGAATATTAGAACAACCATTTAATAAAAATATTTGTAGTGAGTTATACCATAAAATACCAAATGTAATTTATTTTTCCAAAAATGGAAATTTTTGAGTTATCGTTACAATAACATAAACAATATTTTCAAGATTAATATTTAATTCGCGTAATCATAAAATCAATTTTTAAGTGAGAGTTATTAGTGTTGACTTTATTACCAAGAAGGACAAAAATGCATTTTTAAAGGTCTAAACGATGTCAAAATGCAAAACTGGGGTGGGGCCCATTATATTCAATGGGTTTTGTTTATTTTGTCGTTTCCAGTTGACCATGTGATTTTCAAAACATTCCGATCAAGTTTGGACCTTTCATTTCCACTGGTGAGTATAGGTGAGAAGAAAACGAAACGTCACAAAAATTCTAAGCACACACAAAAATTGATTTAATGTAGACTCCATTATAGGCAAACACCAACAAAGGAAAATCATGAGATCTTAAACTTTAGCTCTGATACCACATGTAAAACAATTTTCAAGAACATCATAATATTAATCATTGATACATTAATGATTAAATTTTCACATATAATTGTTCTTAATAAAAGGATATTTGATCATGATAATCACATATAATCAATTATGCGAAATGTAAATGGTATTAAAATAACATACCGCCGTAATGTCACAACTAGAAAGATTGATGGAGCAGTTAAACTTAATGATGTCTGATCAGGCTAAATTTTGGAACATGTCTTCATCTTTTATATGGCAAGAACATACTCCAATTTTAACGCATTCCAACAGTTAGATGTCCACGTATGGCCAAAACACTATTTGGAAATTTACTCTCCTTAAGAATTTAGATTTCTCTTCCTTTCCTATAATTTCATTATGTTGTCTCTTAGTGTGTCTGAATGATGGAAATCAGTCAGTTATTTATAAGCAGAGACAAGGACTAAATCTCCAACATTCACTTCATATCAACCGTCCATCAAGGTAGATGCCCAAGAGTCCTTTTGACTCTTGGTATTTGGAGTACCCTTTTATTAACCAAAGTGACTCTTGATATTCATATAATTATGGAGCACATAATGGAGATTATTTAAATTAATTCTAACATTTGTAACTATTAAGGTTTACTAGTTAATATATCTTCAAAAAATAATGGATTAGATATTTTTAAAAATTATGATTCACACCTGCCATCATGTATTCCTATCCATCTTTTAAATTTCTCTCATGGCATTTTATGTGGGCTCAAAACATTTTATAATGCTTAATTAGACACTTAATCAAACTTAAAAAGTTAATATTTTGGTCTCAAAATTTCAAAACTATTCAATGACTAAGTGTCATAGCAATGAATTGTTTTATTTTTTCATGTAAAACTAATAGAAAAGTTATAAGGAATTATTATAATTTTCTAATATGAAAAAATAATTGAAATAGAACACTCTTTAATGCTTTACCATTCTCATAAATCCATTTATACAAACATTTATAAATCCATGAGAATGGTAATTCCACCTTATTGGAGGTGTTTGTGAGAGTTGCAAAAATGGGTTATAATCTGAATGCAAGAGAGAAACTTATTTTTATACGAAATTTTCAGGAGATGACTTGTTGAATGAGGTTGTGATTCCTATTGAAATTTTTTAAGGGGGAAATACAAGATGGATCTATGATGTTTCTAACATGTGTTAAGAAAATTTAATTGATCATTATACAACTACAATACCAAATAAAAGAAATGGAGCGAACAGGAACAAAATAATTTAAGACATTGAGGGGATAAGAACTAATTACAAAAAAATCCTAATGTAAATGAAGAAAATCATTGTTCAACAAGATATTATTGAAAATATGAATACAAAGGCAGAAATGAAACACTTTTTTATTTATAACAATTCTATCAACTTCAATACAATGATGTAACACTTATTCAATATAACTCTATTAAACTTTAAATAAATTTCAAAAAACTTGAAGGCGTGATGTCACTTTCCTAAAAACAGTATTTGCCCAACCAAGATAATTCGGTATACAAACGAAAATCTGCAAATTTGTACTCAAGATACAATGAAGCCATTGCACTGTCTGTAAATCATATATTTGAAGACAATCCTCAGATGTAGCAGTGAAGAACAAACAATCAAGTTCCCATTCTGTTTCTGTACACAAAACAGAATAAGATAATTTTTGTATCTCGTTAAAATTATAAGTGAGCAATTGCAGGGGTTGAGAAATCTAAAACTGGGTTAATCTGAATTATATGCAATTTTAAATTAGGCAACCTTTATTTAGAGGGAATGAAAGTCTCTGTCTTCAAGAGTCATGATTGTGGGATTTAACAGTCTTAATCAATTCTAAAAAATGGTATGAAAGTTAAATATCAAGAGTTAGAAGTCATTTTTGAACTGGTACAAGTAAACCAAACCGATTTTACACAGACAAAAAAGTGATCGCGCCCGAGCTACCGCGATCCGACCGGAACGAATCCCAGCAACCCATTACCACTGCAGAAACACAAAGTGCAAAATGCGCCACTAACGCCTCTACAACCCACTACCCAGCACGCATTCATGTGTACGTGCGTATGGTGCTTTGCACCGTATTCAATCTCTCTTGAATAGCCCTCTTAAATGCTTGATGAAGTAAATCTTCATCTTCCATTTCTACTTATTAAGTGCACACTTTCTTTATATTTTTCCAATATGAAACAAAGTTTTCCCACTTCTTTTATAGCTTAGTGGGTTTCACTTAGCTTTACTCATTTTCAAATTTTGACTCTCTCCCTTTTATATTAGCATTGTTTACTACTTTTCTCCACACACTTTCAATGCGGGACAAGCTTTTACTCCCCAAGATTTTACTCACTTATTTAAAAATTTCCAACATTCCTCCACCATTTTCAAAATAAGTTTTGCAAATCTTTGATTGTTTGTAAGACTATATATAAGTGCTGGTGTCTCACGACTTGAACCAATACCCAGTGAAGATTCATCAAGGCTAACCATGAAAGTATAGTAGACTTGTCTTTGAACTATCAATTCATATTGATCAACTGGATTTGTCCACACA
This sequence comes from Sambucus nigra, assembly GCA_949130495.1. Classification (NCBI taxonomy): domain Eukaryota; kingdom Viridiplantae; phylum Streptophyta; class Magnoliopsida; order Dipsacales; family Adoxaceae; genus Sambucus; species Sambucus nigra. The sequence continues at coordinate 296,995,210 of OX422207.1, read as the reverse complement.
CATAAATCTTTTAGTCACTGATTTTTTATATAAATCGACACCTGTATTAGGCCTTGTCTCTGTACTTTGATTTCATAAGTGCTTTAGAGTCAAGCCCAGTTCTCATAGGAAGTGGAACCACTTCCAAACTCATATAGGTAGACTATTATAGGTGTCCATGTAACTAAAACACCATAAGTTTATTAAGATTAAACTCATCCTCATTTATTATTCATTACATGCACAAAAGCATTTATCCTTGGGATGTTTGATTTTGCAGTGCTTACAATCACATCGTATGATGTACTTTAATCATTGAACTTGAGACTTGAATATGTCAAGTATTAACTTGAGTTTACATCAAGAGTGATTATTGTTAATAGGCTTTAGTCCCATCCCCAAAGATGTCTTAGACATCAGTCCTCTTGCAAGACCTTTCGTAAATTGATCAGCTAAGTTTTGACTTGATTTTACATAATCCACTGTGATTAAACTATCTATAATCATTTATATGACATAACTATGTCTCGGGTCAATATGTCTAGATTTTTTATTGTACACGTTACTATAAGCTCTGGAAAGTGTAGACTCACTATCATAATGTATTGAAATTGGAGATAATGCTTTTGGCCAAACTAAAATTTCAATTAACAAATTCCTTAACCATTCTGCCTCTTTACTAGTTGCAGCTAATACTACAAACTCATCTTCTATTGTAGAGTTAACTATACAAGTCTATTTCTTTGTCCACCAAGAAACAACTCATCCGCCAAGAGTGAAAATCCATTCATTTATTGAGGATTGATCCTCCCATTCAGTTATCCAACTAGCATTAGGAAAACCTTCTAATACTGAAGGATATCCACTATAGTATATACCATAGTCTATAGTTCCTTTCAAATATTTAAATATTCTATTAACAACATATCAATGCAATAAACTAGGAATACAAGTATATCTACTTAATTTACCAAAATCATACGCAATGTCTAGTCGAGTACATGTCATGGCATACATTAAACTACCAATTACTCGTTCATATTCCAATTTTGAAATAGCTCCACCAGTATTAGAGATCATTTTCAAATGTGGTTCCAAAGGTGTACTAACATGTGTGCAATCAAACTGATTAAATTTCTTCAAACTTTTCTCAACATAATGAGATTGAGTGAGAATTATATGTGATACCCCGCCTAATAAAATACCGGGTGATCAGTCTTATACCAAATTAAACAGGAATCTCATCTGGTTCATTCTTACCATCACTGTCGAAAACTTTTTAAAACATTTATAACCACCTAATATTCAAAAAAGTTGGTGTCAAATTTTATCTTTTCAATTAAACAAACCCAACATGCAAAAATATAAACTAAACCAATCACATCATCCAAAACTGAACAAACTGAATAATTAATAAAAGACTTGCCGAATAAACTATCGGCTAAAATTCTAAACCAAATGCATATCCAACAATAATAAAATAATCTGAAAAACTGAATCTGAAAATAACTGGGCAACATGCCCTACATGAATAGTGATTGAGAATAAATCCCTAATCTAGGAACAAGGTAATGAAGCGTCTAATACAAACTCCTGCTAGCAATCCACATGTGTCGTAACTGTGTGTCCCTGGAATAGGTATCAAGTCTGGCGTCCCTGTGACTTGACACCTAAAAGGTTTTAAATTATTTTTATAGTAAGGGTTAGAACCCAAAATATTTTGAAAATATTTAGCAAGTGAATTAAAATGCAGCAATTTAAAATGCATGAATGCTTTTCATATATAGGTTAATGTCTCACTCACTTGAGATACTACTCACCCCTCATCTAGAGTGCGCGCCTAACATTCTATACTTAGCCCACCTAGCTATACTACCTAAGCTAACTAGATTATAGTAATTAACTGAACTTATCTACACGTCTAAGTTCCCGTACCACCCATACATTACATTATTTATTAACACATCTCATATGTTAATTACTTCCCGTGTAACATTTCACATATGTTGTCTATCCATATTTATCATTAAGTCTCACTACTTAATTTATTCCTTAGATATTCACATCTCACCTTTAAATCTTTATAACTAAGTTTCTCTACTTAATTTACTTTTTAGATGTATGCACGTCATCTAACTATCTACCATCCCACGTAAGTAGATTATTCATATGATAAATACTTCACACACGATATATACTATAAGTGTATACTTTACTATAAAGTCCCAATATCACACATTAAGGACTTATTGGTTCGGACTGTTCCATCGACCCCAATTCATCCTATCATTTACATTGGTCCGGAAAACCATCGACCCCAATGTAAATGATATATCTATAATTATATTTGTCCAGAAAACCATAGACCCCAATATAATTAGTATGATTTAGGCATTCACACCGCCTAAGCATGTGATATGGTAGGCATTCACTCCACCTACAGGGTTTACATTGGTCCGGATCGCCATCGACCCCCAATGCAAAAATTATACATATACATATACATATATTGGTCCGGATAGCCATCGACCCCAATGAAAAAATTATACATATACAAATATTGGTCCACCGCCTACATATAACTACAGAGTACACAAATATATATATATACACACACACACACACACACACTACATAATCATCGCATATATATATTTCATTTAAATTCGGCAAATCCGTGCTCAAATCCCATAGCACCAAACCAAAATACCCATGTATATATCCCAATTTGTAATTTAACTAATCATACATGAATTAAATTATCATCTAAGTAGTGTCACCCAACTACATTACCCCAATTTACTCATTTGGTTCGTACCTTTACTCGTTAGGATTTATTACATCAAGTCCCACTATTAAGGTTAACACCTCTTATTCGGTCATCCCTATGTAACCAAGGATAAAATAATGTTCCTTAATATTTTTTCAAAGTCCTTCACTCATCTACGGACATCTCCAAATAACCCTAATTTATTTCTTCCTAAAGATTTCGGTCTTACGCACCCTTTCGTAAAAAAATCATAACTAATTCAAAACAAATCAGAAAAATACGAGGTCAGTGCCCACGCGACCGTGACTAAAGATATACAATCTCATGTTTTATAATAACTAAAGGGTTTGATCGATCGATGAATTTGGTCGATCGATCGATCGACCAGATAACCATCTTATTCCTCGATTCTGTTTCCACCATTTTTGAAACCTCAAGCTTTTTAACTCACTTCCCAACATTTACCCAATCACAATCAGCATTCAATTCATGAAATAATAGGTTCTAAACACCTTATAAACCTTGAATCATCAATAAATTTACATAAATCTAATGTTTACCAAATTGGGCATTTTTCGAGTTTTATTCCATCGATTTCAATTCATCATTCATATTCGAAATTAGTCATTAATGCTTGCTAATTTTAACCCTACAATCTGATTTCAAAAGTCCCATATCATAGTCTCACGTCAATTGAGTAATTATTCTACACATATTACTCTAATTTGAAAGACTCATTTTAATTGTCAACACACACGCAAAAACAGATTTGATTATACACATCACCATTATATGAATTGGTTATCACAAAATTACAACTACAGAAAATTAACCACTTGCCTTAGCAATCATAGAGTCTAATTCCTTTAGTTTTGGTGATGATTCCACAAAGAACATCGTCAGTTGCTCATTGATTTATCTCCTAAAGACTCCCAGTTGATCCCCAATTGCTCCCTCTGCCTTGCTCTCAATTTATAGGTTTAGGGTTTTGTTAACTGTCATTCCATACACTTACAATTAGGTTTATAAATCCTAATCCTGTTTTTAGGCTTATGGGTCAGGCCCAAATGACCGGAACACCTTCATGTGAGCCCATATATGCCTAAAAATGCCTCGAGACTCGATTACTACCCTCGGGTACTCTTTTCCAACTATCTTGATCCTTCCAGAAACAACCGTTCACTCAGAATTTTCATCCGAAATACTTTATAGCATTCTCCAATTTTTGACCTAAAGAATGCGACACAATAGTAATCCAAATAATTAAATTTAAATTCGTCAAATTTAAATAATTTCCCAATTTAAATAAATTCTCCAAACCATAAATTTAAATCTCTCCAATTTAAATAAGTTTTATTTCTCCCAAAAATAATTGAATTCTAAGTCCTCAGAATTACGGGGTGTTACATTATATTTTTATCTTTTCTTATTATTCGCATTCCTAATATGACGTCAACCACACCCATATCTTTCATATCAAATTTAGAAGATAGAAAACTCTTTGTGTTATTAATTTCTAAATCAATACCAAGAATTAACATGTAATCCACATATAAACCAATAATTACACCTTTACCATTAGAAAATTTACTATAAACACACTTATCAGATTCATGAATTTTAAAATCATAACAAATGGCGAATTTATCGAATCTTTCATGCCATTGGTTAGGTGCTTGTTTTAGACCATATAAGGATTTAATTAGTTTACATACTTTATGTTCTTGTCCAGGCACAATAAACCCTTCAGGTTGTTCCACGTAAATTTCTTCTTCTAAGTCACCATTTAAAAATGGAGTTTTCACATCCATTTGATGAATTTCGAAATTATATATAGATGCTAATGCTATCAAGAATCTAATAGTAGATGTTCTAGCAACTTTTGCGTAGGTATCAAAATAATCCATACCGTCTTTTTATGTAAAACCTTTAGCAACCAATCTAGCCTTGAATTTATCTATTATTCCATCTATATTCATTTTCTTTTTAAAAATCCATCTACACTTTATAGGTTTAGATCCTGGAGGTAAGTCTACTAACTTTCAAGTTTTATTACCCATGATTGAATTCATTTCATAATTTATGGCTTATTTTCAAAATGCTGCATATATAGACTTAATTGCCCCACTATAAGTTTGTGGGTCTGTTTCAATACTAAAGGTCAAAGAAAAATGTTTACAAGGTGTGTCTCTAGTTACTTTAACAAGATAGACAACAAAGTTCGAACCAAAGCTCTTTTCTTTTCTAGGTCTTTTGCATTTTCTAATATCTTCTTGTTCTACCGGTGGTGTATCATGTAGTTGTGAATGAATGTTTACTTATTTTTCACTATTAATTTTAGGAATTGAATAAAATTTTTGTTCATAAAAAAATGCATCTCTAGATTTAATTACAGTATTTTACTCACTATAATCATTAGGTTCACTAACTATAAATCTATAGGCTTTACTATGTTGTGCATAACCTATGAAAATATACTCAACGCCTTTATTTCCTAATTTCTTTCTCTTAGTTTCAAGTAGTCTTATAATAGATCTACCAACCCAAAATTTAATATAACCTAAATTAGGTTTTTTATTCTTCCATAATTCTTAAGGATTTTTTTTTATTATCATTAACAGGAATTCTATTCAGAATATGACACAGTAAAAAGTGCTTCTCCCGAAAATCCTTTATTTAAACCAAAATATGTAAGAATAGCGATAACCATTTAAATTAGTGTCCTATTTTTCTTTATGTTAATCCATTTTGTTGTGGTGTATAAGGTATTGTAACTTTATGTATATTACCCATATCTTCACAAAATTAAGGAACGTAATATTCACCACCTCTATCAGATCTAAGAGATTTGATTTTAGTATCACATTGATTTTCAACTTCATTTTAATATGTCTTAATTCCATTAAGCACATAATCCTTAGAGTTGGAAATATATACGTAACAATTTTTGAAAACTCATCGATAAATGTATCAAAATATTTACTACAGCCTCTAGTACGTGTTCCATGCAAATCACAAACATCACTATGTACTAATTGTAACAAAGATGTAGTTATTTCAATTTTTGGAAAAGGTAATCTTTTTATTTTTGTTTACATGCATATTTTACATTTTTCATTCATATCATTCTCATCTTTAGGAATTAAATTTAAATTAACCATAAAATGAATTTCTTTATATTAACATGTATTAAACGACTATGCCATAATGAAAGACAATCAACGATATAAGGTGAAGAATCTTTTTCATTGATGTGGAGCGTAAACATGCCTGCTTACAAATAACCTTTGCCTACAAAGGTACCATTTTTAGTCAGAACAAACTTGTTTGACTCAAATACAAGCTTAAAGCCAAATTTGTTAAGAACACTTCTGGAAACTATATTTTTTCTAACATCAGGAACATGAAAAAAGATGGTGAGACTAAGGATTTTTTTGGATGTGAATTCGAGATCCACTATCCCTTTGCCTTTAACCGCATCAGTTGAAGAATTTCCCATATAGAGAACATCTTCTTCCATAGTTTCATAGGCAGAAAATAGGCTCTTGTCCTTGCATACTTGCCTTGTGGCACCAGAATCAATCCACCAAGAATTATCTTCTCCAAGCATATTATCCTTGAAACTTATAGCAATTTTTTTTTTGTTTTGTGTCTGAAGACCCTCATTTGTCTTTTAGTTTCATGAACTCACGAAAATCCTTCTTGAAGTGACCTAATTTATTGCAGTGAAAACCATTGGCCTTTTTTTTGTTTTCTTTAGAATTATTTGAATAATTCTTTCACTTGTTATTATTTCCACAATTTCTCCTTTCCTTCCTCCACCATATGGACCTTTGAAACAAAATTTTCTTGTTCCTCTTTACCATCTAGAATTCGAGACTCTTGTTCAATTCTTAAATGAGTCTCTAATTCTTCAATTGAAAGAAGGAAGTTTTTCAATTATGGAAGAAGCAATTACATTTTCATCCATATTTAAATTAATAAGTTTGCAATGATTTAAGATGTGTTGGATGTCATGAAATTGTTCTAGTACAGGCCTATTATCATGCATTTTAAAACTTAAAAACTGATCGATAAGGATCTTCTTACTTATAGCGTGTTCCGTAAGATATTTGGTCTCCAATATGTCCCATATGTCTTTTAAAATCCCAATATTTTCGTACAAGTCGAACAAACTATTAGCAAGTGCATTGAGAATGTGACCACGACAGAGGTAACCATGAGCCTCCCATTTTGTGCATTTCTTAGTATGTTCCATGATTTCATCTTCTTTTTTATTTGGTTTCTCTAATGACAAGACATAGACAATCTTCAATGTTGTTAGAAGAAAGTGAACCTTTTTCTCCCAACGCAAAAAATTACCACCATCAAAACGATACAACTTAACAAAGCCTTATGTTATTTGTCGAAGTGATTTGGAAGAATCTTCTATTTCTAATTCTACTGTATTTAGATTGTTGGAAATATGAATATAAAGGCAAGAATGAAAATCTTTTTGTTTTTAACAATTCTGTTAACTTCAATACAATTATGTAACACTTCTTCAATACAACTCTGTTAAATTTTAAATAAATTTTGAAAAAGTTTAAGGCATCAATTCACTTTCCTAATACTGTGTTTGCCCTACCAAGGTAATTCGGTATACAAATGGGAATTCACAAATCCATACTGAAGATACAATGAAGCAATTTCACTTTTCGCAAATTGTATGTTTGAAGACAACCCTTGGATGTAGCAGCAAAGAATAGACAATCGAGTTCCTATTCTATTTCTGTACACAAAATAGAATAAGATAATCTTTGTATCTCCTAAAAATTATAAGTGAGTAATTGCAAGGGTTAGGAAATCTGAAACTGGAATAATCTGAATTATATGCAATTTCGAATTAGGCAGCCATTATTTATAGGGAATGAAAGGCTTTGTATTTAAGAGTCATGAATGTTGGATTTAATAGTCTTAATTAATTCTGAAATAGTATGACTGTTAAATATTAATAGTTAAAAGTCATTTTTGAATCGGTGCAAGTAAACCAAATCGTTATTACACGGACAAAAAAGTGATCGCGCCCGAGCTACTCGATCTTCCCCGGATGAATCCCGGCAACCCGCTACCACTGCGACACGCGACATGCAAAGTGCAAAGTGAGCCACTAGCGCCTCTACAGACCACTGCACAACATGCGTTCACACCTGTGTGTGCATACAGTGCTTCGCACCGTATTGGATCTCTCTTTAATAGCCCTCTTAAATGCTTGATGAAGTAACTCTTCATCTTCTATTTTTATTAAGTGCACACTTTCTTTATATTTTTCCAAAGTGGGGCAAAGGTTGGCCACTTATTTTATAGCTTAGTGGGATTTACTTAGATTTACTCATTTTACAATGTGGGACTCTCTCCCTTTTATATTGGTTTTGCTTTCCACCTTTCCCCACACACTTCCAATGTGGGACAAAGATTTTACTCCCCAAGATTTTACACATTTATTTTAAAAATCTCCAACATCCCTACACCAATTTCAAAATAAGTTTTGTAAATCTTTGATTGTTTATAAGATTGTGTATAAGTACCGGTGTCTCTCGACTTGAACCAATACCCTCTGAAGATTCATCAAGGCTAACCATAAAAGTATAATAGACTTGTCTTTGAACTATCAATCCATTTTGATCTGTCGGATTTATCTATACACACAAATCTTTTAGTAACTTATTATCCATATAAGCCAACACATATATTAGGCCTTGTGCCTGTACCTTGATTTCAGGAGTGCTTTAGAGTCAAGCCCAGTTATCATAGGAAGCGACACCACTTCCACACTCATATAGGTAGATTATCATTGGTGTATATATAAATAGAGCTCATAATCTATTAACTCGTATCATGGAAAAGATGGAGTGAGGTCATCCATAGGAATTTTCCCAAAATAATAATTAGAAAAATATGATGTGTGCACTTATCGAGATATTGATTGTTATGAGAAAATGGTAATATATGTTAGATAAAACGTAAATATTAATCAAAAGTATTATATATATGGATAATATATGGTTAAAATAGGAAAAAGACAAAAATATGAAAATAGGACTCGAGTCTCGGGTTTTCGCTTGAGACGCTTATGTTTCCTATAAAAGCATCAAAGTTAACGTAGTTCACATGCGACACAAGGGTGGGATTTATCCCATTGATTCCAGAGGGAGTTTATTATATGTGTGTGTGTAGCAAATATATTTTTAGTTTTGAGAAAATGTGATGAAGAATCCTGTCGGAATTTATCGGTGTAACCCTCTTTTTCTTTATGTTTTTTTTTTATAGAAAATAGATTATGTAAAATATAGCTAATAAAGGATGAGATATTAATGTGTATGATCTAAAGTAAAAGATACATTAAGAATTTATATAACTAATGCAAAAATAAAGAAATTTAAAGAGAGAAGGATGTCTAGAACTTCTTTGGAGACTTGAGGCTTGACCTTGATCATTCATGAGCTTCCTTGCAAGTTAGGATGAATATTAGATAAGAGAGAAGGATATTTTTCCTAAATTGGGTATGACAATAATGGGAACGGAAGTTGGAATGGAATTTCACACAAGAAAATCTTGCTAAATGTAGAAAAATGTTGCTGAGATCACTAATATGGATGGATCTGGGGTCCATTTCGAAGTGAGATCATGATCTACTTATATAAAGTTGGGGGGACTATTGATTGTCATAGTCCTTACCCTGCCAATCAGTAGGTAACCTAAGACACACAACCGATAGGCAAGGAAATGGGCCTGCAAATTGGTAGTGTCGTGCAGACGTTTAAAAAAATAATCGTAAAATGCAATCCATAAGTCCAAATCACGCACGGGGAATACCATTAGAAATTTAATTCAGAGTCCTTTAAGAATTCTTTAGGCTGCTCCCAGGTCCCCGAGTTCACTTTGGGTCAAACGGGGCTCGAAAGCGCCCGTTAGTCCTTTGGATGAAAGATCGTCGGACGATGATGGATTATTTATTCGAACCATAAGTCTGAATCTCATACGAGGTAGACCATTGGAAATGTTGACCGAGTTAGTTCGACGTTTCAAAGAGCTTCGCTCAGTTCAGAGAGTTGACTTTGGTCAAAAGGGGATCGAAAGCGATCGGTGACCTTTTGGAGTAAAATGGATCGTTTGTCCATACCGTAAGGATGATTTGTGCATAGGGAAGACTGTTGGAAAGGGTAGTCAGTGCCCTTATAATATTCATTTAGTCTCGTTCGAGTTGAAGAGTTGAATTTGGTCAAATGGAGCTTGAGAGCACTCGGTGGCCTTTGGATCAGTTTTTAAGAGAAAACAGATCACTCATCCGAATGGTTACATCATTCAGCACACGGGATGGACTATTGGAAAGGTGTTTTAGTGCCCTTAAAGTATTCATTATGCTTTCTCTCTAACGATGGAGTTTATTGGGGTTAAATTGGAGCTTGGGAGCACCAGGTGGCCTCTAGAGCAAATTTTGATAGTAAAATGAAACGTTTTCCCAAACGGTTATGCTGATTTGTTCACGGGGTAGATCATTAGAAAGGGGATTCAGATGCTTTTGAATATTCATTGAGTTTTTGCTCTGATGATGAAGTTGACTGGAGTCAAATGGGGCTCAAGAGCGCCCGGTGGCCTCTAGATCAATACTCGGAGTGTGACCTAGGGTTTGTAGTGAATTAGGGAGGTGCTAGGAACATAAGGAGAGACTTATGGGGTCTTAGAATGTGGCATCTACTGATCCCCTCGACGGGTGAGCTTGGAGTAAGTAAAAGTCATTGAATAGATATCACATGATATTTTGGGAAAGAGGTCAATTCTGCGAATCGAAAGGGATGAGGATGAATGTTTCTAAGGGTCAAAGTCGATTATGAGGACCTAAGTTAATGATGGGGATAGTCGATTATGAGTCCCGAGGTTAATTTTGAGGACCTAAAGTGTAACTGACTAATTCTGAAGGTCGAGGTTAATTATGAGGACCTTACTTATAAGCGACCAATTCTGAGGGTTGAGATCAATTATGAGGACCTTAAGTAGAGAGCGACTAATATTGAGGGTTGAGGTAAATTATGAGGACCTTAAGTTGGAGAAACCAATTCTGAGGACCGAGGTCAATTTTGTGGATCTTAAGTAGCAAGAGACCAATTTCTAGGGTCGAGGTAAATTCTGAGGACCTTAAGTTGGAGCGAGTAGTTTTGAGGGTCGAGGTCAATTCTGAGGACCTTAAGTAGAGAGAGACCGATTCTGAGGGTCGAGGTCAATTACGAGGACCTCAAGTTGGAGCAACCAATTCTAAGGGCCAAGGTCAATTTTTAGGACCTTAAGTAGAAAGCGACCAATTCTGAGGACCGAAGTAGAGAGAGACCAATTCTGAGGGTCGAGGTCAATTTTCAGGACCTTAAGTTGGAGCGACCAATTCTGAGGGTCGAGGTCAATTTTGATAACCTTAATTAGAGAGCGACCAATTCTGAGGGTTGAGGTCAATTATGAAGACCTTAAGTCGGAGAAACTAATTTTGAGGGTTGAGGTCAATTATGAGGACCTTAAGTTGGAGCAACCAATTCTGAGGGTTGAGGTCAATTCTAAGGACCTTAAGTTGGAGAAACCAATTTTAAGGATTGAGGTCAATTCTGAGGACCTTAAGTAGGAGCGACCAATTCGAAGGGCCGAGGTCAATTCTGAGGACCTTTAGTTGGAGCGACCAATTCTGAGGGTCGAGGTCAATTTTGAGGACCTTAAGTGGGAGCGACCAATTCTGAGGGTCGAGGTCAATTTTGAGGACCTTAAGTGGGAGCGACCAATTCTGAGGGTCGAGGTCAATTCTAAGGACCTTAAGTAGATCGTAGGGAATAACCCTCCCGGGGAATTTTTAAAATTTTTCTTTTTTGTAGACTTTACTAGGGAAGAGACATCTGTCTGGGAATTACGTATTTTTGAGAAGACTTGAAATTACGAATCTGGAAATTCCGCTTGGGGAGACATTTAATAACTTAAGGTTTTGGTATTCCGCTGTGGAATGTGTTACTAGGGAGAGATGTTCGGTTAGGGCTTCTAGCTCTACTTGGGGGAAATTGGAATTTTTTTGGGAAAAAGCTTTTATTTGGGAATTCCTTCTAGAAATTTGGGTAGCTCTAGTGAGGAAGCATTTGATTTCTACTGAGGTTCAAGGTTTTTGAGATTCCGTTAGGGAGTTATCGTGGGCTTTGCATGCGCACTGATTTTTAGGGTTTAAGTCGGGAATAAAATGTGGTATTAATCCATCCAGGGATTTGAGAGCTGAAAAAATGATTTTCTTGGCGAAGAAATGCTCCAATATTCATTTGGCAATTTTAGGATTTGTTCGTGAAATATTTGGAATTTTCTGGAATTTTTTGTACAAAATTTCATGGGGTTATCGATCGGCATGTTGCAGGTGTTGCCGACCGGCAGTGGCACGATCTTCTGGGCTACCTTGGGAAGGGGCAGGGACAGTGCCAATAGGTGGATGTCAGGGGATTGCCGATCGGCACATCCCTTAGCCTCCTATAAAAATGGGTGAAATATTTTTGTTTTCCATAACTTATAGATTTCTTACCTCCTCCTTCTTCTTCTTCTTCTTCTTCTTCTTTTTCTTCTTCTTCTTCTTCTTCTTCTTCTTCTTCTTCTTCTTCTTCTTCTTCTTCTTCTTCTTCTTCTTCTTCTTCTTCTTCTTCTTCTTCTTCTTCTTCTTCTTCTTCTTCTTCTCTCTTTTGCAATCTGTTCTTGTATTCTTTCCTCATTCGGGACAAGAAAATGGCGGATTTCTCAAGTAGCGATACCCACATGGTGTGGCTAGGTTTTGATGATTGGGAGAATCTAGAGTGGATGGCTAGTGTACCCTTAGCATTGGACAACGAGAATGCTTTCACCTTGTTAGAACCTGTTGCCAATGATCGGACTCTTTTGTGTGAGCCTTAGAACCACCGGTTGTCTAGGGTGATGATCCCTAATGGTTATGTAAGTACCGCATGACTTTTGGCATTCTTTTTCTTTTTTGCATTTTCTTATTTCTTTGAATTCTGAAAAAAGGTTTCTCTTCTATTTTGAGAGACTGAAATTGCTTCTACGAGAATCTGCTCTCGGGGGATGATGAGATTTAGAGATGTGTGGGAGCACCTTCCTACAGTGGTGCGTTAGTTAGTTTCTTTCGCAATTTTTGGTCATTTGGCATCTGCATTGGTTGACACGCCACGCTCTATGGCAGTTGTATGTGCTCTAGGGGAGAGGTGGTGGGATACTACACACACCATACACTTGGGATTTGGGGAGATGATAGTGACTCCCATTGACATCCAGCAATTGTTGGGGATATACTGTGAGGGTATGCAGATAGAGGTGGACCGATCCTTGAGGTTGACCCCAGCGGTGGTGGATGTGGCGCTAGGCGATGTGGGGCAAATAGTCTCGGGGGACTCGATCTGTATGTCTATTCTTCAGGAGGTTTTGATGAGTCAACAGATCGATGAGACCAAAGGGATGCAGGTGTGGCAGATGACCCATTTGTTTATTCTTTTTCTGTTAGGAGTGTTTTTCCTGGCATCGAGCGACGACATTCTCCACTTGTGGTTTTTACCATATTTGAGGGTATTTTCGAATATCCCTCTCTTCGACGGGGGAACCTAACTTTGGCGACCCTTTATTATTTTCAGATGCTTTCAGCCGGTGCTGTCGTGAGACTTTTACTAGAGACATGTATCTTTTGGAGGTTTTTTTCTTTTTGCATTTTCTTTCATTTCCTTTTTGATTTCTTTTGATTTCTCAATCTTATCCTTTTGCAGACATGGTTCTATGAGGTGATCGGGTTCAATGACTTTTTAATTAGTTTGTATGACGATTTGGTGGAGAACTTCTACCGGATGTACCGGTGGTAAAATTCCAATCGGTGGTCGAAGTTATCTCTCTCCATGTCGGCAGTTTGCCAGGTCTTAAATGTCCGGATGAGCGACCTAGTTATTTATTATGTTCTCTTTCGAATCATTTTCTTTGGCGTTCTCTTTATTTGTGAAAGTATTGACTATATCTTGGAAAAATACAGGATACCTTCTATCACTGATGAACGGCCATCCAGCACATCGGGGTGATCGGGATGCATGCGCAGATGCGCCGACTGCTGGCGCACAAGTTTGGCTACTCCTAATTTCCGGGAGAGAAAGTAGTCTGGAAGATCACTGAGGATGAGGTGGAGGTCCCATCGACGATGCCCCTGAGATATATGAGGCAGGTTCGAGAGGTATCAGAGGAGGCCCAAGTGACGGTAATGATTGGCGAGCCCTATTCATTGTATACGGACACGGTGGTGACTTATGACTACCTTGACTTCGTGATGATATGGCTAATTTTATCATGCGTCTATGATGTGGAAGATATGCCTCCGCCTCCAACCACTTCAGGCAGGGGTATGAGTCAGACCGTGGGGTCTTACCACAACACTGGTGGTGCGTCGGCATTAGCGGTGGTAGTGACGACAGAGGCTTCATTTCTCCAATTTTCTCCTCCTTCCTACAATATCCAACTGCCTGGAGGGGGATAATTGAGTATGCAATATCGGCCTAATGTGATTGACCCGATGGTGTTTGGGCTGACGGAGGACATCCTTCAACAGAGGTATATCTTTTCATTTCTTTGTCCTTTATCTTTCGGATTTCTTCTTTTTTCTTCAGACTGACTGATTTCCCTTTTTATTTTCTTGTAGCATGTTCGAGTGTTAACTACCTGGTTGAGGGATATCCAAGACTGGGTAGTTTCTGCGACGGTTCATATCCGGGATTTGATTTTGATTCCTTCGTGCCTTGTGTCATATTATACTTTTAAAGAGGGATCTAGATTAAGTAGTGGAGGCTCCTCAGCTCGTCACCAGGGGAAGCATGCCCGTCACAGGGACGAGGGATCCTAGGGGGGGGGGGGGGGGGGGGAGAGAGTTTGGGGTTTTAGACTGAGTCCAATTGTTTTTCTTATTTTTTAAGTAAAAAAATGTAATGATGGAAATATATATTTTGAATGAACAAGATTTTTATTTATTTTTTGCTTTAAATGACTTAATCTATATGTACTTTTTACTTTGCTTACTGAGACTATAAAAAGGAATAAAACTACTCAAGAGAAAATCTAGGATGAGTAAAATATTGGAAGAAAAATCCTGAATTCAATGACATAAGAATTTATTTATTTGAGTTTTTTATTTTGACTGTAAAAAGGAAAGATAGAATTTTCTAAAAATAGGGGGATGCTGATCGGTATGCCACTTGTCCTGCCTACTAATCGGTCAGTCCGGTCAAATCACCCCAAGGATTTGATTTCACTTTATTCATCTACTAGTACTTGATGGGGTAGTATTTCATTCTTGTTTTTAGCCAAAATTTTAAAGTATGAAAAGGAGGTGTGTGGGGGGGGGGGGGGGGGGGGGGGGCGGGGGGTGGGGGGAGGTTTCTTCACCCATTAACTTCTTCTTTCTCTTTCTTATTTCTTGTCTTGTGTCTTATCATTTCCAAAATGGCCCTTCTTATAAGTGCAAATTTTTTCTCTTATCTTGAGAATTTACAAGCTATGTGTTCGTTCAATGTAGACTATGACGCCTTTAACCCGCATTGGGTGTTTTTATGGTGCAACCAGCCCATTAGCTTGAACATGCTGACGGGGTCAGCACAACCCCGAGGATCATTTTTTTTATTTTGTCATGGATGAGTTCTTCCCGACCTATGAGGAATTTTCTGCTATGTTGGGGGTAACTCCCAATGTGGCGATGGCCAATCTTGAATTGTCTTGATCTCCTCAGGAGCTATTAGTAAGACTTCTCCACATCTGTTCTTCGGCGGCTCGACCATTGGTTAATGGAGGAATGATCTCCTTCCCAGTTGTACTGTACCCATACCGGGGTCGTTTCCTTGGCTTAACTTCGAAGCTGTTGCTGGTGATTAGGGACCTATTGGTGGACCCTTAACTGACTGCTATTAGTAAGTGGATGTCATATCGTCACAATCTTATGATGGCGATATAGGCAGAGTCCCTAAATGATCTTGATGCTTGGTGGGAAGGTCATTATGATTTTTTGAGAGGTAGATCGATTATGCTATTCATGTAACTATTTGAGATATTCCTCTTGGCGGTTCCCATGAATATCCCCTGACAGCTGTGCCGAATCTCTTCATTCGCTATCTAATTAGCTTTGGCCCGGTTATAGAGAATTGGGTAAACTAGTTTGTGGAGAACGAAGCTTGATGTTTTCACTAGTCAGTGCCGTGGTGGGGGGGACTTGCAGGCCATTTTGGAATTGGGATAATATCGATACGTTTGATTAGTTGTTCTTCGATAGTACTCATTCTATTTCCCCTGGCGGATACTGCATCAAGTCAGATGGGAACAAATTATACGTTCCTATACCCTGGATTTCTTTTATATAGAGATCTGACTGAAGGCTTGCGCAAGCGATTGGGTTCTCTAAGGGAGAATTGTCAGCCGTCAACCTGTCCTTCTCAATCTGTTGGCAGGGTTTGGCATAGTTCTGGGGATTATATGAAATGACTGTGGAAGAGAGTAGTGTTTAAGATCTTGGTAGAGGAGACTGGGCAGAGATGGTTCATCATGTTTGACACTATAGAGGGGTCATAGTGGTTTTCTCTAGGTGGTCCGGACTTATCATTCAATGGAGAGACTTCGGCATACCATCTAAGCAAGGGGAAGTTTGGAGGCCTCAAGGAGTAGAAAATGATGGGGTTGGGTCTTCCGGTAGCTGCGGATACGGTCTTTTGTGAATATGGTAGTATGTGTGAAGATTTTATGTGTTTGGTTATGGGGATAAATTTGGGAAGGTTTGGTTTGGTTTGTTTTTAGGATAGTTAGGTTGGCGGGGGTAGTTATTTGACTCCATACGATGAAATTTCCTGTAATCGTACCAGAATTTCCCAGAATGGAATAAAAAAGTATTTGAATTATATTATTGTGCCTCTTGATGAGTTTTATATTTGAATTATCTATACCAATCGCTAAGGCACATATAATCCTTTTGTTCATGTAAATGATAAAATGAATTGTCGTTCGTGGGGATAAGAAAAGAATAACATTTTTAAAAAATTAAGGGGACCATGATCATGTAAAGCTTGTGAGCTGCCTATGTAACTCTGGGAGTTTTGAAATTTTTTTAAGGATCGGGCCCCACGCAGTTTTGAGTAGAGGGAAATAAAGATCTTTTTTTAGAATAAAAGGGGTATGAGATGAGTCGTAGCATGTTGATATTTCAAACTAGGGTTAGAATTTCTTGAGACGTTCCAGGTTGACTAGATGGGCCATCTATTCTCTGTCAAGGTCAGTGAGCATAGCGGCGCCACCGGACAGGATCTTCATCACGATGTAGGGGCCACTCCAGTTTGTCCTAAATTTCCCTCTGGTGTCCCAGATGGTTTCCATGATTTCTTTGAGGGATAAATCCCATTATTAGACACCATGGTCCTTAACTCTCCCATTGAAATACCACACTATTCGGTGATTATACCCTTGCATCTGATATAGATCCTTTAGTCTCCTTTCATCTAAGAGCGACAACTCATCAAGTCGGCTCTGATGCCAGTCTTCTTCATTGACTTGGCTTTCAAGCATGATGCGTAGTGAAGGTATTTCTGGTTCAACAGGTAGGACTGCTTCCATGCCATATACCTGAGAGTAAGGGGTAGCACCAGTAGATGATCAAATTGAAGTGCAGTAGCCCTAGAGGGCGTAAGGGATCAGATCGAACCAATCTCGAAAACTCTCGGTCATCTTGCTGATGATTACTTTGAGGTTCTTATTAGCATCTTTAACTGCACCATTGGTATGTGGTCGGTAGGGAGAAGGTTTGTGTCTTTGAATCTCGTACTCGTTGACCAATTTTGTGACTTCTGCCTTGAAATATAACCCGTTATCTGACACTAGCTCATACGGGACCCTGTATCGGCAAATAATATTCTTTTGAACAAACTTGGCTAACTTTTTAGTATTCAACACTTGTATGAGTCGGTATTAACCCATTTGGTGAAGTAATCAATGGAAAACATGATGAACTCGTGCCCATTGGAGGATTTAGGTGTAACTTTCATATGATACCTATGCCCCATGTGGAGAATGGACAGGGAGAGGTCATGTTGTATAATTCTTGTGGAGGAAAATGCTAGAGATTGGAAAACTATTAGCATTTAAGGCATCTCCGAACATAGGCAATGAAATCTTAAACCATGGTAGTCCAATAGTAACCTTGTCAGATAATTTTCTTGGGGAGCATATGGCCATTCATGTGGGATCTGCATTCCCCTTTGTGTATTTTCTGCATCATCTTTTCATTGTTAGCCCCTGCGATGTAGTGTAAGTGAGTTCCAGCGAAGTTTCTCTTGAATAGTGCTTTATCACAGATAATGTACTACACATCTAATTTACAGAGGGTTTCTTGGTATTTCTTATGGGAATCTTAGGGGTAGCTACCGTGCTTAAGGATGCACCAAATATCATAGTACTGACATTCGATGATATCAGAATCCTCTTCTGTGATGAGCTTAATGTTGTAGAAGTGGGTTGGTTTAGTTTAGTTTTGGACTAGGAAAGTGGCCATCGTTATTCCCTCGGGCATGTCGACCATGAAGGCTAAGGTAGGAAGGGCATCGACCAAGACGTTTCTTGCTCGGGACAGTAGTGGAAGGTGATATCTCAAAACTGGGAGGCCAACTCTTCTAGGTGGGTTTGGAAGGGTAGGAGTTTCTCATCCTTGACTTTCCATCTTATAATAACCTGGTCGATGATGAGGGAAGAATCCCCTAGATATCTAAGCATTAGGCTCCTTTCTTGAGAGAGACTTTAAGGCCTATTGTGCATGCCTCGTATTCATTCATGTTGTTGGTTTAAGGAAATGGCAATGGGCATGTGAAAATCTTCAGAGGAAATCAAGAGTATCCTAATATTGTATCCTTTTTTGTTGGCAGCACCATCAAATAACATTTTGCACCGGAGGTCTTCTTGAGAGGTACAAAGAATGTCTTCGTCTCGGAATTAAGAAATCCAAACATCAACTTATTATATGGGATAATCAGTAAGGTAGCCAGAGATAGCTCTCCCCTTCATGGCTTTCTGTGTGACATACACAATATCAAACTCGACTAGTAACATCAGCCATCGACCCATTCGGCTGGATAAGGCAGGTTTTTTATGAAGGTATTTAATAGGATCCATTCGGGACACAAGTCAGATGTGAAAAGAGAGCATGTATTGCCGTAATTTTTGAGTGACCCTGATAAGGGAGACACATGCTTTCTCTAAGGTAGTGCAGTTAACTTTATATTTGGCCAATTTAATACTGGTGTAGTATATGTCCCTCTCTTTATGGGATTTTTTAAAATATTAGGCTAGCAAAGCCCTAGCTGCGGTATCTGTTACGATCAAGTATAGGAGTAGAGGGAGACTAGACTGTGACATCATGAGTACCGGAGGCCAGGTTAGATACTTTTTCATTTAGTCAAAGGATTTTTGACAAGCTTTGTTCTAGATTTTGGTGGAATCCTTTCAAAGGAGTTTGAAGATGGGTTAATAAATAAAAGTCAACTGGTTGATGAACCGGCTGATATACTATAATTTCCCAAGAATCCCTGCACTTCCCTTTCCGTTTGTAGAGGTGGAATTTTGTGTATGACTTTCATTTTGGTAGGATATTCTTCAATCCCCTTCTCCTTAACTATGAATTCAAAAAGTTTTCCTTTGGTAACTCCAAAAACACATTTATGTTGGTTAAGTCACATCTGGTATCGCTGTAGTCGTTCGAAGAACTTCTAAAGGGTAGGAACATAACCTTCTCGAGTCTTAGACTTGATAATAATATCATCCACGTAGACCTTGACCTTTTTGTGTATCAGATCATGCAAGATGATTGTGAAAGCCCTTTGGTAGGTAGCCCCAGCATTTTTGAGACCGAATGGAATAATTGCGTAACAGAAGGTTCCCCAAGGGGTGAAAAATATGATTTTTTTCTTGATGACCTGCATCTTGATTTGATTGTACCTGGAAAAATCCATCAATGAATGACTTGAGATCATGACTGGTTGTGTTGTTTAAAATAATGTCAATATTGGGAAGTGGGTAATCGTCTTTCAGAGAGGCTTTGTTCAAATCTCATTAGTCAATGTACAAGTTAACTTTTCCTCCTAACTTCAGCATAGGTAAAATATTGGCTAACCATGTTGGATATTCAATCACCTGGATGAAGCTTACGTTAAACTGTTTAACCACCTGGATCTTGTCATGTGGTTTATAAAAGACGGGAAGAATATGAATCCTATTTCTTCATCTATCTTGGGTTGTTCGACCACTATGTTGATCTCTCATAGCAGATCTTTAAAGGATATCATCCCACATATAATGATCACTGGGCTAACCTTTTCCTAGCATGAATTTTCATCTGAAATATCAAATTCGTCCCCTATTTGGTGGCAATGCTTTCATCTTTCCATGAGAAGTGAAGGCATTATGAAACCTCAATGGCTTCTCCATATAGATGCTCCCACTCAATGGGGAGATAATGAAGTGAAGGGATCAATCGCCGTTATAGCTTTAAGTCATCGAGTAACTCGAATATACTACAAATCTCATTGGTCTGTTGGAATAAGCCTACCATGATATGAACTACATTATCCAAACTTACTTACTTAATGGTCACTACCCAATTATATGACTCGTGAGACCACTTTCGGGCTTCCATGAACTGTGTGCTGAACTTCTGGAAATCAATAGTAATTTCTTAGGGAAATTTCAGCCCAAACTTTAGGAGCTGGTTTAGTACTACTGGTAATTCCATATCTTTCCCTCCGAACCGAGTACGAATGACAATACACACTTTTTTAAGATGTGACAAGGCCTGATTAGAAAAATAGGTAGGGCATAGGAGAAAATATAGGCAAACTTTTAGGAGTTTGGGTGAATATATGGGTATAATGGGTGATTTACTAGTATAATTTGGGTAGATGGGTTGAATTTCGGATCATTTTCTAGAAAGATAGAATTTGCATGATTTAGAAGTGGATTGTGGGTGGTGTTTGGTTTAGGATTGCCGGGAGGTGCGATAACACCCTAATCAATCAGACCTTGGATTACATTTTAAAGATGGAAACACTGATCAGTGGTATGGCCTGTATTTTTATGGAAATCACAATAGGCATCGGGTTTGAAATTTTTAGGAAGTAGGTTTAGTAATGGACAAGGGTCCAAAGACTTGATGAGATTTTTTCTCAATAGGGCTTGATAGACTTCGATGTATTCTTTTTTGATCGGGTTGGCATGACTTTTTGGTGCCCAAGAGGTTGCAGGCTGTGAGATATTATTGATGGTCAAGACTATAACAAGCATCTCATATTTTCTTAGATTGACCTGTCCGAATACTTTCCTTGGCTCAACTTCTGTCTTGGTAATACTTTCTTCAATTTCCACTCCTGATTCCTGGAGGGCTAAAAAATATCGATAATATTGTCCTCCTATCGTCGCTCAAACATGGGGTAAGGAGTTTTTCTTCACAATACTAACTTTCTCCTCTTTGGAAGGCCGGTTGGTCATGGTGGCCGCTTTTTCCCTCCACCTTGCTATAAAATTACTGACTATTTCTCTGGGATTCTGCTCGAGAAGTTCTAAATCACAATGCGTAACTTCCAACTGCCCGTTGTATTTGTACTGCAACATGAATTCACGAGCAACATCCTCCAAACTATGAATTCTGGATTCCTCGAGGGATAGGAACCAGCGATGAGAGTTATCCTTCAAAGTCTGTTGGAAAATTTAGGCCATTATTTTCTCAAAGTCACCTAGTAGAGTCATGGCTCGGTGGTAACTTCGGATATGAAAAATTGAGGGTTCACTACCCCCAAACTTCTCAATATTAGGCATACTGAATTTTTTCGATAGCCTGGCTTTAGGGTAGTGAGACATATGGGTGTAATACATGTAGTTCCCAAATATTTGGACCCGGTCAAACTTCTTGGTCAACATATTAAGGTCCTTCTTGACCTTATTTAACTGTTATTCCTTTCAAATAGCAAGTACTGGCAGGTTAGCCCATGGCTAGGCAAGGATTCTAGACTCGAAGGAAGTAGCGGGAGAACTGACAAAGTTTTAGGGAAGTTCAATAGAAGACTTAAGATAATAGAGATCTAGGCCAAGGGTCGGGTATGCGATCGACTTGGGAAGGAAAAATGATTCGAATTTATTTTTAAAAGGGAAAAGGAAAGATCTTTTAGAACAAAAAGGATATGAAGTTGTTGGGTTAGTGATCGACAAACTAAATATGAGTGCTCTAGGTTTGAAGCCTATATCAGGGAATGCAGTTGTTGGGTTAGTGGAAAGGTTCCCCCCTTTGGAATGACTTCCACGATATACATCTTACTTTAGAGGAGAATCGGTACGTGTGGCTAAGCCATTTGATATACATGAGTGTATATGAATTTCCTAACTATATACCTCGCGGGGATAGTATGTGTGAGAGAGAATTCGATATACTTGACATACGTGAATGAGTTCCCTTCAATATACCTGCCATTTTGACTTTAGTCAAGAGGTATGATGTGCGGGAACCGTTCGATATACATCAAAGGTAATTGTCCAATGGAACGTGAGAGTCATATTTCTTAGGCTAACTGCGACTTGCCGGACTAGTGCCCATCACAAAGTGATCCCCAGTATAGGATAAAATTTTGGTCATTAGCCATGCTCTTAGTGATGTAGTGTGAAAAATGCATGATTTTTTATTAGTATATTATGGAAAGAGGATTTTATTTAGCATGATAAGCACTATGTTAATAAGGAAGAATATAAAAGTATTATGAAAAGTAAATCTAACAAGGAGATTGTACTAAGAATGGATATGTGAGAGTGGGTGATGTGTTAATATATATACGTGAGTGTGTGGTAGTGACCCTAAGCATGGATCATCTACAAGTGGTGTGTGATAAGTATAATTGATCATGGATATATACCAGTGTGATAAGTGGAGATAAGTGCTAATGACACCTAAGCATGTGTATTCTAAGTGGTGTGTGAAACATGTGGATATAGGTGAACTTATATACAAGTGTAAGTAGTGTGAGGTGTACATAGAGAGTCTTTACACGTGTTTAAAGTGAAAAGTGAGTGAGAGGTTATATAAACATGAAGTAGATATATAAAGAAATAATAGAGGAGAAAAAAGAGAACATACAGGTAAGTGCTTACGTACACAAGCAAAATATGATAAGACCCATGCAAACAGAGTCTAACCCTCTTAAGTCATTCCCCAACTGAGTCGCCTCTGTGGCCATCTAGAGATCTTCCCCCTCCCCAAGGGACTTTCAGGGGTAAAAGAAGCAGAGATAAAGGTCCCACATGTCTCGCTACATTGTGGGGTGCTTCAGCCGTTATCGATTTTGGGGTGATGCAAAGAGATAGAGTCGCCAACCTATTTTGCACAAAACAGGCAAAAAAAATGTCACCCTGTCGAGAGAGGGACACAAAAGATAAACTAATGCTTACGAAACCAATTAGATCAGAGGTTCGGGGGCTAAGTTACGGAGTGGGAAGGTGTTAGGCACCCATCCCGCCCTTTTTGTCTCTCATGGGCTTGTGTTCCTATTTTCCTTAATTTTTCCATGAAGTGTGTGTGTGTGTAGATCAAAATTTTTCAACTCGCATCGTTGAAAATATGGAGTGAGGTCATCCATAAGAATGTTTCCAAAATAATAATTAGAAAAATATGGTGTGTGCGCTTATCGAGATATTGATTGTTATGATGAAACGATAATATATGTTAGATAAAACGCAAATATGAATCACATGTATGATATATATGGATAAAATAGGAAAAAGATGAAAATATGAAAATAGAACTCGAGTTTCAGCTCTAGACACCTACGTAGCCTATAAAGGAATCAAAGTCCACGTAGTTCGCATGCGCCACAGGGGTGGGGTTTATCCCATAGATTCCAACGGGAGTTTATTATATATGTGTGCGTAGAAAATATTTTTTTAGTTTTGAGAAAATATGATGAAGAATCCCGTCAGAATTTATAGGTGTAACTGAAGAACCCTATATCTTTGACTCATTTGAGTCTATATTATATAGGTGCTCATCTAGTTTGGAAATAGTGACAAAATTGAGTCATATCCGTGTCTACCAAAAAGAAGCCTCCTGACTCTACATTTGAACTCCTATAAAAGTTCATAAAGGTAGAACACCAACACATTCACCTAGGATTGCATTTTGGTGTTACATTCTTCATAATATGAGTGTGTGTGAGTTAAATCCCATTAAAATGATTTTCTACAATTTTTGGGATATTTTAAATAATTTTAGGAATTTTAAAAATAATTTTTAGACATTTAAAATTGGTTTTTATAATGTTTTGGGGATATTTTATAATTTCCATAAGTTTCTGAAACTTTGCTTGGGTAGAATCCAAAAGCGCTAGATAATATTGCGGGGGAAATTTGAATTCTTTCATTCTTCAAAAACACACGTTTTTTAGTTGATCGTAGCCTTACACGTGTTGGACTTATAACAGTTAGATTTATGTTTTCTCTACATCATATATCTTAGACGTTCGTTACACCATTGGATCAATCTTATCAATGGCCTGCATGTCTTCCATCTTGATCCATGTGTGAGCCTTTTGAACCAACTAGAGTGTTTTTAATAGCGGTGCACAGTCAGCCATCAGATTTACTCCGATCATTTTATTTCAATCCTGATCATTGATTTGCTTCGATCTTCCAGAGACTTCTATGTTCTAGTATAAATAGAACCCATATGTGCTTCGTTTACAATCTTTGGATCATTTTCACCTCTTAGAGAAAAAAGAGAGAAGCGAAAGAGAGAGAGAGAGAGAGAGAGAGAGAGAGAGAGAGAGAGAGAGAAATAAAACCCTAACCCAACTCTGGCCAAATTCTCACCTGAAAACCCTTCTGTGAGTTAAGTTAGTTTGAGATTTGAGAAGATCCATCCTCTCTAGTTCTTAATCTCTTTTCCAACTAAGTCACGTAGTTCTGTTCTCATTTTATTTTATAGAAAGTTGAGATTTGAGACTCTGTGATACATATCACGTAGATATTATAGAGTTTGATTTATTCTTTCGAGAAATCTTTATTTTGTTGGCTGTTTTTAAAACGTTTATGTTGCTTTCAAAACTTAAACCAACAAAATCATTTCTGATTTCAGTTTATGAGAATATCCAGACTTATATCTAGTTGAGATCTTGATTGGGGATTTACACTTTCATATGTTTCACATTTTGTGAAATAACTGTACATTTTTTAATAAAGAAAGTGTCTTGGATCTTGGCTCTTTTATATAGCAAGATTCCCTCTTGATCTGCGGATAAAATTAAAGATCAAACAGTCTGAGAGTTTTAATCAAAATGATTTTGAAAATTTCTTCTGCATATTAGAAATATGTTTGTAATTTGATATTCATTCTGTCTGTAGTAAGTGTGTGTGAGTTGCATGCATGTGTTAGGCACATCACATCATGACACATTCACACTACAACACTAAAACCTGTTGGTAGAGAGATTTTGGACTTTAAGAGTCGACGTAAAGATAAAAGGAGTGAAGTTACAAATTTGAGAGAACATCTACAACATTAGAGCCTTGGGAGAAGTCAGAATAATCCAGAGGAACTGGTATGATTTATGAACTTAAATCAGGTATGATTGTGTGTTTAGATTGTTATATAGATTGTAATCTGTTACTCTATTTTAGTCGATTTTATTTGAGGTGTAGAGAACTCCATGAATGTTTCCACAATTGGGTGGGGTTTTACCACGTTAAAATCTTGTGCACTTGTGTACTTTATCTTCCTCTCCATCCCTTTCAATTGGCGTGATGATTTAAAACTATTTTAGTTTTGGGTTTCAAAACTTGGATACATAATACCTAAAATATCTCGTTCATAATTCTTTTTATACACATCTTGTGTTATCTGTTTGTTTTA
Organism: Sambucus nigra; assembly: GCA_949130495.1. Taxonomy (NCBI): domain Eukaryota; kingdom Viridiplantae; phylum Streptophyta; class Magnoliopsida; order Dipsacales; family Adoxaceae; genus Sambucus; species Sambucus nigra. Next base: position 296,969,492 of record OX422207.1, on the reverse strand, counting down.
AGAAAATATTTTCTTCAAAAAACTGTTCGGAGCCATTTAGACTGTTTAATCTTGAATTAAACAACTTAAGTGGTACTTTATTAATTGGTATCAGAGCTAATGTTTTACAAATTCTTTAAATCTTGAGTTTCTAAAGTTATTTTCTCAAAACAAACAAAGGACGAGAAATTTGAGAGATTAGGTAACCCGTCCAGACCCCCTCTCTTTGATAGAACCAGCTTCCCTTTCTTAAATTATTGAGGAATGATCCTCCCGTTCAGTTATCCAGCTGGCATAAAAAAGACCTTATAATACTGAAGGATATCGTATATACCATAGTCCATAGGTTCTTTTAAATATTTTAATATTCTATCAACAACATGCAATTGCAATAAACTAGGAATATTAGTATATCTACTTAATTTACCAATAACATATGCAATGTCATGTCGAATACATGTCATGTCATATATTAAACTACCAATTACTCATGCATATTCCAATTGTGAAATAGCTCTACTAGTGTTAGGGATCATTTTTAACTTTGGTTCAAAAGGTGTACTAATTGGTATGCAATCAAACTTATTAAATTGCTTCAATTTTTTTAACATAATAAGATTGAATGAGAATTATATTTTTATCTTTTCTTATTATTCTCATTCCTAATATGACGGTATCCACACCCATATCTTTTAAAATCAAATTTAGAAGAAAAAATGCTCTTTGTGTTATTAATGCTTTCTAAATTAGTACCAATAATTAACATGTCATCCATATATAAATAAATAATCGCACCTTTACCATTAGCAAATTTACTATAAACACACTTATCAGATTAATGAATTTTAAAACCATAAGAAATGGCGACTTGATCAAATTTTTTATGCCATTGTTTAGGTGCTTGTTTTAGGCCATATAAGGATTTAATTAGTTTACATGCTTTATGTTCTTGTCCAGGCACAATAAACCCTTCAGGATGTTCCATGTAAATTTCTCCTTTTAAGTCACGATTAAAAAATGCAACTTTCACATCCATTTGATGAATTTCAAAATTATATATAAATTCTAATGTAATCAACACTCTAATAGTATATGTTATAGGAACTAGTGTGTAGGTAACAAAATAATTAATCCCACTTTTTGTATAAAACCTTTAGCACCCAATCAAGCCTTGAATATATCAATTTTTCCATATGTGTTCATTTTCTTTTTAAAACTATATCTACACTTGATAGGTTTAGATTCTGGAGGCAAGTCTACTAACTTCCAAGTTTTATTACCCATGATTGAATCCATTTCATCATTTATGGCTTCTTTCCAAAACACTGAATCTATAGACTTAATCGCCTCAGTATAAGTTTGTGGGTCTATTTCAATACTAAGAGTCAAAGCAGAATGATTACAAGGTGTGTATCTAGTTCATTCAATAAGATAGACAACAAAGTCTTTACCAAAGATCTCTTCTTTCATAGGTCTTTTACTTTTTCTAATATCTTCTTGTTCTACTGGTGGTGTATCATGTAGTTGTGAAGGAAAGTTTACCTGTTTTTCACTATTAATTTTAGGAATTGAAGAAAATCTTTATTCATAAAAAATTGAATCTCTAGATTCAATTATAGTATTTACCTTAATAGAATCATTAGGTTCACTAACCGTAAATTTTATAGGCTTTACTATGTTGTGCATAGCCTGTGAAAATACACTCAACACCTTTATTTCCTAATTTCTTTGTCTTAATTTTAGGTTGTCTTATAATAGCTCTACAACCCCAAACTTTAAGATAACCTAAACTAGGTTTTTTATTCTTCCATAATTCATAAGGAGTTTTCTTATTATCTTTAATAGGAATTCTATTCAGAATATGACACGCAGTTAAAAGTGTTTCTCCTCAAAATGCTTTATTTAAAAAGAATATGTAATCTTAGCGATAACCATTTCACTTAGTGTCCTATTTTTTCTTTCTTCTACTCTATTTTGTTGTGGTGTATAAGGTTCTGTAACTTCATGTATAATACCCATATCTTCACAAAATTAAGGAAAGTAATATTCACCACCTCTATCAAATCTAAGACATTTGATTTTAGTATCACATTGATTTTCAACTAAATTGTTATATGTCTTAAATCTATTAAACACACCATCCTTAGAGTTTAAAAGATATATGTAACAATATTTTGAGAAGTCATCGATAAATGTAGCAAAATATTTACTACTGCCTCTAGTAGGTGTTCTAGGCAAATCACAAACATCACTATGTACTAGTTGCAACAAAGATGTAATTTTTTCTATTTTTGGAAAAAGTAATCTTGTTATTTTTGTTTGCATGCATATTTTACATTTTTCATTCTTTTGATTCTCATATTTAGTAATTAAATTTAAATTAACCATGAAATACATTTTCTTTTTATTAACATTTCCTAAACAACTATGCTATAATGAAAGACAATCAGCGATATAATCAGAAGAATCTTTTTCATTGATGTGGAGCTAAAACATGTTTTCATAGAAATAACCTTTGCCTATAAAGTTACCATTTTTAGTCAGATCAAACTGGTCTGACTCAAATACATGCTTAATGCCAAATTTGTTAAGAGGACTTCTAGAAACTAATTTTTTTCTAACATCAGGAATAAGAAAAATATTAGTGAGACTAAGGATTTTTCTTCAAGTGAATTCGAGATCCATTGTCTCTTTGCTTTTAACCGCAATAGTTAAAGAGTGTTCCATATAGAGAACATATCCTTCCACAGCTTCATAGGCAGAAAAGAGGCTCTTATTCTTACATATATGCCTTGGGGAACCAGAATCAATCAGCCAAGAGTTATCTTCTCCAAGCATATTAGCCTCGGCACTCATAGCATCAATTTGTTTCTTTGTGTTTGATGACCCTCCTTTGTCTTTTAGTTTCTTAATCTCACGACAATCCTTCTTGAAGTGACCTGGTTTATTACAATGAAAGCAATTGCCTTTTTTCTTTTTGTTTGTTTTAGAATTATTTGAATAATTCTTCTACTTGTTAATCTTTCCATGATTGCCACATTTTTTTCTCCTTTCCTTCCTCCACTATATGGACTTTAGAAACAAAATCTTCCCATTACTCTTTACCATCTAGAATTCGAGACTTTTGTTCAATTCTTAAATGAGTCTCTAATTATTCAATTGAAAGATCTTACTTTCTGTGCTTGAGTTCTTTCCTATAATCTTTCTATAAAGGAGGAAGTTTTTCAATTATGGCAAAAACAATCACATTTTTATCCATATTAAAATTTTCAAGTTTACAATGATTTAAGATGGGTTGGATGTCATGAAATTGTTCTAGCACATGACTATTGTCATGCATTTTAACACATTGACCGATAAGGAACTTCTTACTTGTAGTGTCGTACGTAAGATATTTGGTCTCTAATTTGTCCCATAAGTCTTTCGGAGTCCCAACATTTTGGTACAGGTCGAACAAGTTATCACCAAGTGCATTGAGAATATGACCACGACAGAGGTAATCATCGGTCTCCCATTTTGTGCGTTTCCTAGTCTGTTCCACGAATTCATCTTCTTCTTCAATTGGTTTCTCTTATGACAAGACGTACACCATCTTCAATTTTGTTAGAATAAAGTTAACCTTAATCTGCAAACACAAAAAAAACCACTATCAAAACGTTCCAACTTAACAAAGCCTTCTGTTATTTATCGAAGTGATTTAGAAGAATCTGCTATTTCTGATGCTAGTATATTTAGATTATTGGAAATATGATTACAAAATTAGAAATAAAACTCTTTTAATTTATAATAATTCTGCCAACTTTAAAACAATGATGTAACAGTTCTTCGATACAACTCTGTTAAACTTTAAATATATTTGAAAAACTTTAGGCTGTGATGTCACTTTCCCAAATAAAGTATTTTCCCCATCAAGATAATTCGATATACAAACGGGAATCCACAAATCCATACTCAAGATATAATGAAGAAATTGCACAATCTGCAAGTTGTATGTTTTGAAAGAACCCTCGGATGTAGAAGTGAAGAACAAACAATCAAGATCCTATTTTGTTTCTGTACACAAAATAAAATAAAATAATTTTTGTATCTCCTGAAAATAATAAGTGAATAATTGCTGGGGTTGAGAAATCTAAAACCGTCTTAATCTGAATTATATGCAATTTCGAATTGGGCAGCCTTTATTTATAGGGAATGAAAGGCTTTGTCTTCAAGAGTCATGATTCTTGGATTTAACATTCTTAATTAATTATGAAATGTTATGACCGTTAAATATCAATAGTTAAAAGTCATTTTCGAACTGGTGTAAGTAAATCGAACCGGTTTTACACGAATAAAGAAGTGACCGCACTCGAGTTACTATGATCTGACTCAGATGAATCCCGACATCCTGCTACTACTATGGACACGCGATATGAAAAGCACAAAGTGTGCCACTATCGCCTATACAACCCGCTGTTTCACACACATGCACGCGTGTCCGTGCATATGGTGCTTCGCATTGTACTAGAGCCCTCTTGAATAGCTCTCTTAAATGCTTGATGAAATAACTCTACATCTTCCATTTCTTCTTATTAAGTGTACACTTTATTTATATTTTTCCAATGTGGAACAAAGGTTGCCCACTTCTTTTATATCTTAGTGTGTTTCAATTAGCTTTACACATTTTCCAATGTAAGACTCTCTCCCTTCTATATTGGCTTTGTTTCCCACTTTTATCCACACACTTCTAATGTGGGACAAGATTTCACTCCCCAAGATTTTACTCATTTATTTTAAAAATCTCCAACATTCCTCCACCATTTTCAAAATAAGTTTTGTTAATCTTTCATTGTTTATAAGACTGTGTATAAGTACTAGTGTCTCATGACTTGAACCAATACCCAGTGAAGATTTGTCAAGGCTAACCATGAAAGTATAGTGGACTTGTCTTTGAACTATCAATCCATATTGATCAGTCTTATTTGTCTACTCACACAAATCTTTTAGTCACTGATTATCCAAATAAGCTGACACATGTATTAGGCCTTGTGTCTATACCTTGATTTCAAGAGTGCTTTAGAGTCAAGCCCAGTTCTCATAGGAAGAGGAACCATTTTTACACTCATATATGTAGACTATCATAGAAGTCCATGTAAGTAAAATGCCATAAGTCTATTAAGAGCAAAATTATCCTCATTTATTATTCATTACATTCACAAAGCACTTATCCTTGGGATGTTTGATTTTGTAGTGTTTTACAATCACATCGTGAGATGTACTTTAATCACTAAACTTGAGACTTGAATATCTCAGGTATCAAGTTGAGTTTTCGTTAAGAATGACTTTTGTTAATAGGCCTTAGTCCCATCCCCAATGATGTCTTAGACACTAGTCCTCTTGCAAGACCTTTTGTAAATGTACCAGCTAAGTTTTGACTTCATTTTACATATTCCACTGTGATCACACTATCTGTAATCATTTGTTAGACATAACTATGTCTCAGGATAATATGTCTAGATTTTCTATTGTACACTTTACTATAAGCTCTGAAAAGTGTAGACTCACTACATAATGTATTGAAATTAGAGGCATTGGTTTTGGCTAAACTGTAATTTCAATCCAAAAATTCCCTAACCAATCTGTCTATTTGCTAGTTGCAGCTCAGCTACCATTGTAGAGTCATCTATATAAGTTTGTTTCCTTAGCCCAAGAAATAGCTCCTCCACCAAGAGAAAAATCCATCCAATTGTTGAAAAATGATCCTCCCATTCAGTTATCCAACTGGCATAAAAAAAACCTTATAATACTAAAGGATATCCACTATAGTATTTACCATAGTCCATAGTTTCTTTTAAATATTTTAATATTCTATTAACAGCATGTCAATGCAATAAACTAGGATTACTAGCATATCTACTTAATTTACCAACAACATATGTAATGTCAGGTCGAGTACATGTCATGGCATACATTAAACTACTAACTACTCGTGCATATCCCAATTCTAAAATAACTTTACCAGTATTAGGAATTATATTTAACTGTGGTTCAAAAAGCGTACCAACAGGTGTGCAATCAAACTAATTAAATATCTTCAAAATTTTCTCAACATAATGAGATTGAGTGAGAATTATATTTTTATTTTTTCTTATTATTCTCATTCCTAATATGACGTCAGCCACGCCCATCTCTTTTATATCAAATTTAGAAGATATAAAACTCTTTGTGTTACTATGGTTTCTAAACCAGTACCAAGAATTAACATGTCATCCACATATAAATAAATAATCACACCTTCACCATTAGCAAATTTACTATAAACACACGTATAAGATTCATGAATTTTAAAACCATAAGAAATGATGACTTTATCAATTTTTTCATGCCATTGTTTAGGTGCTTGTTTTAGGCCATATAAGTATTTAATTTGTTTACATACTTTATGTTCTTGTCCAGGCACAATAAACCCTTAAGGTTGTTCCATCTAAATTTCTTCTTCTAAATCAGCATTAAAAAATGCAGCTTTTAGATCCACGTGATGAATTTCAAAATTATATATAGATGATAATGCAATCAAGACTCTAATAGTAGATGTTCTAGTACCTAGTTTATAGGTATCCAAATAATTTATTCCTTCTTTTTGGATAAAACCTTTAGCAACCAATCTAGCCTTGAATTTATCAATTATTCCATCTATGTTCATTTTCTTTTTAAAAATCAATCTACACTTGATAGGTTTAGATCCCGTAGGTAAGTCTAGTAACTTTCAAGTTTTGTTACCCAGGATTGAATCCATTTCATCATTTATGGATTCTTTCCAAAATTTTAAATCTATAGACTTAATTTCCTTGCTATAAGTTTGTGGGACTATTTCAATACTGAGAGTCAAAGAAAAATGATTACAAGATGTGTCTCTAGTTCCTTCAACAAGATAGATATTAAAGTCTGGACCAAAGATCTTTTATTTTCTAAGTCTTTTACTTTTTCTAATATCTTCTTGTTCTACTGGTGGTGTATCATGTAGTTGTGAAGGAATTTCTACTTCTTTTTCACTATTAATTCTAGGAATTGAAGAAAATCTTTTTTCATAAAAAATTTCATCTCTAGATTCAATTATAGTATTTACCTCAATGGAATCATTGGGTTCATTAATCATAAATCTATAGGCTTTACTATGTTGTGCATAACCTATGAAAATACACTCAACGCCTTTATTTTCTAATTTCTTTCTCTTAGTTTCAGGTAGTCTTACAATAGCTCTACCATCCCAAACTTTAAGATAACCTAAATTAGTTTTTTATTCTTCCATTATTCATAAGAATCTTTACTATTATTTTTAATAGGAATTCTATTCAGAATATGACATGCAGTTAAAAGTCCTTCTCTCCCAAACCCTTTATTTAAACCAGAATATGTAAGCATAGCGATAACCATTTCAGTTAGTGTCCTATTTTTTCTTTCTTCTATTCCATTTTTGTATGGAGTATAAGGTGCTGTATCTTTATGTATAATACCCATATCTTCACAAAATCGAGGAAAGTAATATTCACCACCTCTATCAGATCTAAGACATTTGATTTTAGAATCGCATTAATTTTCAACTTCATTTTTATATGTCTTAAATCTATTAAGCACATCATACTTAGAGTTTATTAGATATACATGATAATATTTTTAAAAGTCATCGACAAATGTAGCAAAATATTTAGTACTGCCTCTAGTAGGTGTTCAATGCAAATCACAAACATCATTATGTTCTAATTGCAACAAAGATGTAGTTTTTTCTATTTTTGGAAAAAGTAATCTTGTTATTTTCGTTTCCATGCATATTTTACATTTTTCATTCTTACCATTCACATATTTAGGAATTAAATTTAAATTAACAATGAAATGCATTTTCTTTGTATTAACATGTCCTAAACGACTATGCCATAATGAAAGGCAATCAACGATATAAGCAGAAGAATATTTTTCATTGACGTGGAGCTAAAACATGCCCTCATACAAATAATCTTTGCCTACAAAGATACCATTTTTAGTCAGAACAAATTTGTCTGGCTCAAATACAAGCTTAAATACAAATTGGTTAAGATGACTTCCAGAAACTAAATTTTTTCTAACATCAGGAACATGAAAAACATTGGTGAGAATAAGGATTTATTCGGAAGTGAATTCGAGATCCACTATTCCTTTGCCTTTAATCGTAATAGTTGAAGAATTTCCCATATAGAGAACATGTCCTTCCATAGTTTCATAGGCAAAAAATATGTTCTTGTCCTTACATACAAGCTTTGTGGGAACATAATCAATCCACCAAGAGTTTTATGTCTGATGACCCTCCTTTGTCTTTTAGTTTCTTGAACTCACGACAATCCTTCTTCAAGTGACCTGGTTTATTACAGTGAAAATACTTGGTTTTTTCTTTTTGTTTGCTTTAGAATTACTTGAATAATTCTCCCGCTTGTTATTCTTTCCATGATTTCCATATTTTTGCACCTTTCCTTTCTCCACCATATGGACTTTAGAAACAGTATTTTCCTATTCCTCTTTACCATATAGAATTCAAGACTCTTCTTCGATTCTTAAATGAGTCTCTAATTATTCAATTGAAAGATCTTCCTTTTTGTGTTTGAGTTCTTTCTTCTAATCTTTCCATGAAGGATGACGTTTTTCAATTATGGAAGAAACAATCACATTTTCATCCATATTAAAATTTTTAAGTTTGCAATGATGTAAGATGCACTGGATGTTATGAAATTGTTCTAGCACATGCATATTATCATGCATTTTAAAACTTAAAAACTGACTGATAAGGAACTTATTACTTCTAGCATCTTTCGTAAGATATTTGGTCTCCAATTTGTCCTATAAGTCTTTCGTAGTCCTAACATTTTGGTAGAAGTCGAACAATTTATCTGCAAGTGCATTGAGAATGTGATCACGACAGTGGTAATCATCAGTTTCCCATTTTGTGAATTTCCTAGTCCATTCCACGATTTTGTCTTCTTCTTCATTTGCTTTATCTTACAACAAGACATACACAATCTTCAATGTTATTTGAAGAAAGTAAAGATATTATATTAACTGTCAACTATGTGTAAAGATATGGAACTCTTAACTCACAAATGAATATAAAAAAAGTCATTTTAAAGAAATAATGAATCTGTGAACTTACACGTATTCAACAAAATTAATCTTTTAAATTCTATTAGTGTTTTCTAATAAAAGAGTGAGCGACTAAAAAAGGGGCGGGCCAAGATAATAAACATAAATATCAAGTGAGTAGCACATAAAGACATTGAAAATTAGATCAAACTCAGTGGGATTCCCAAATGATAAGCATCTTGCCATTGAAACATTGTTCTTATACTATAATCATGTTCATGTTCACAAAGATAGATTTATAGGAGTATGAAATACTCATAGAATTATCATTAGGTGAGAGGGATGTATGGATAAAGGGAATCCAATTGGTAATTTGATACCAATTTCATAATATACACAAGGTTGCAACAAATTATATCCCAACTAATACCAAATATGAAATAAGATAAATTATCCTACGTCTGAGTTAGGATTATTAAAATATCAAATATGATAAATTATATTAAATTTTTTAGTGTTTTCTTTTGAAACTAAAATTTATTAATAAAACATACACCATTTGATGTAGAGGGTAATAACAAGTTTGGGCATTCCTCCAACCAAACTAAAAAATCATTCAGATTTACATTCATAGCTAGCAGTATTGCATGTTATCGGCTTCTCTATTGATGTAAGAAACTGAACAATGTTGCAGTTGCCCTACTATTAGTTTAATTGTAGTATAACATGGTTAATGTAATTTGCAATTGAAGATAAAAGATTAAGCTTCTCCCATATCTCTAGAATGACATTTCTGCAGTCACCTTCGAATATAACATTCTAAACCCGATTTCTATAACAAAATAAATTGCCTATGTTGTAGTGAAAGCCCAAGAAAAAAAGTATATTCCCTCGGGTTCTAGAAAATTTAGTTAACTAGTTTTAAACCCCGCGCGATGCGCGAGCGTAGCATAATTTTATTCGTAAAATATATGCCACATAAATAATATTATCATTACATTTAAACTAATGTTAATATGAGATGAAAAAATGAATAAAAAATTTGGGACATATGAACATGCCTTTATTTTAAAATTACAAATTAACTATATATTTATATTTTTTAGTACAGATGGTAGTTCTATGATTAGTATACACTAAACACCGAGATACTTTTTTTATTTAAGACATAATTATATTTTTATGTCTATTTGACACATTATATAAGTATTAATTAATAATAGATGGAGAGAAAATGGACATTCATATATAATCACGATAATTACTATCATATATATATATATATATATATATATATATATATATATATATATATATATATATATATTTCAAAATATTTTACTCAGGCACTTAATCAACTTTACATAAATTATACTTTAACCCCAAATTTTTAAAAAATATAATGAATAGTATCATGGATATGATAGACAGAAATGACAAACAATTAGAACTTGTGTGTTAAGAAAATAAAGCATAAAGGGTAAAATTTGTATAAAAAAATCTAAAAATAACTCAAAATAAAAATATCAAACTGTGACAACCCGCCTACTAAAATAATAGGTGGCCAGCCCAATACTCCAATAATTACAGGAATCATAGATGGTCCATTCTCAGCATCACTGTCGATTAACATAATAGTATGAGATAACCACCAATCACTTTAGAAAACGGATTGTCATATACAAAAAAAAAAATTTAAAAGTAAAAGAGAAACACTTAGACAATCCCATTTGTAAAAACGGTGGGTATCAAAAATCGATGACTAAAGTATGACAATACAATAAGTAATCACCGAATAAGCTGTCGGTGCACAGACCAATACAAATGATATAATAAATATTACAATCAATATTTACAATATAATAAATGAGTGCAATACCTTGGGCAAACACGCCCGAATGAAAGTACTAAACATAATTAGAGTACAATAGAGGGGAGCGTCTACTACAAATATCCTACAACATCCGCAATATGCTGTAGCTCCAAGACAACAAGAATGGAATATGTAAATACGGGTGTCCATGCGGAGGAGCACCTGTAACGGCAAGGAAAATGCGGCACAAAGAAATATAGAAACCGGTCAGGGCCGGGTTTGATATGATTACCATGTGACTAAAATGCATGGCAGGTAAGTGCGTAAATCACTCGCAGGTAACAATAATATTCCTCACCTCTCATTCTAGCAGCAACCTAGCGCAATATATATGATGCTCAGGTTATAGAAAGAACAGAAGGCTAACTTCTCCCCACTCTCAACACTATGCCCTATTCGTGCGTGGGGTGTCTCGCAAAGCGAAATCCAAACAAGGAACCCCCCCGATACACTACTATTTAGGCAAGGTTGATCGTCGAGATACATTAGACTCTGTCCTAATAAATTTAAGTACTAAAGGTTAACTTCTCCCCAGTCTCAACACTATGCCCTATTCGTGCGTGGGGTGTCTCGCAAAGCGAAATCCAAACAAGGAACCCCCCCGATACACTACTATTTAGGCAAGGTTGACCGTCGAGATACATTAGACCCTAAGCACGAGATAATAAATAATACATGTGTGTGCATAAGTGTGGGAAATCACATCTACAACTACACAAAGAAAAAGAAATAAAACTCATCCATCATCTAATGGCACAACTCCTAATTCTATCTTTAGGAATATACATATAAATGGTACAACACTTTATCAAGTGTTTACCAAATTAATTTCATCATATACTAATTCATTTCATGAATTTGTTCCTTATTAGGAAATATAATCATACTTTTCATGCACTATAGGCATTTATCTCAATTGTTCACTTTATAAAAGTATCTTCCTTATCAGGAATATGATCATCATCATAGGCTCTTTATGGCCTTACATCGTGCTCTTCATGGCACTACATCATGCTCTATGTGGCATTACATACATCAAGTCCAACTTGATTTAGAATAGTTATATTAATATATATATATAACGATTCTAAGACCGCCCGTCCGGGTTTCCCCACTGTGCGCGCCCCTAAATGGCTATCATCTTCCAGGGCCTCCAAGACAACCTGGGATCCTATCGAAACGTCGGGAAGCGGCCATGAGCCTGCGTGGTAGCCAAGACCACACCTGGAATCTCCCTACCCCCGCAGAAGAATATACAACCATAAGCGCTCCCATGGCCTAGGACTATATCCACCCTGAATTCATTAGCCAGGGGGCTTCACCATAACGCGCGCGACTTCCCTTATGATAGCGATTTAGAGAGGTGTGTAGCCATAAATTAATATTTATGAAAAAACATTACTTTTTCCATTTTTGAAAACTCATATTTTATATTTCCAAAAATCATCCATTTAGCCTTTAGGCACCAAGTCTTAGAAGGTGCAATATATTCTTATTTAGTCATATTTTATTAATGACCTAAGACCCCAAAGTGCCACTAATCCCAAAATAGCCTCAAATAGTTTATATAATTCATAAACCCTCCAAGTGAATCTCCATAATGGAGTGTCTCTCAAAAGCTCAACCTAATATTTTAACTTCCAATTTCATCTCTAGGTTAACTCTCCTAAATCATTCGGATATCAACCTACGCAACTTAGCCATCGGGTAAGCCTAAATATCCCATTTAATCCTAGGGCATTAGTCTACCCAAAACCACCCTCTAGGACTCTTAATTACTTCCCAAAGGAAGGTTCCTAAACCTTGGACCTAGAAGAAGAAGGGCTAAAAAATCAAAATAAGAAAATCTCACAAAAACAGGGGAACCGAATCGATTCGCCCCTTGGGCCGAATCGATTCGCCCTTGCGAATCGATTCGCTAAATAGCCGAATCGATTCGGTGAGCAAAAACTGGCTTTCTGCAATGGCCGAATCGATTCGGTTTTAACCCGAATCGATTCGGTCTGCAAGACCTGTAACCCTCTCCTCATCCGAATCGATTCGCCCTTAGGGCCGAATCGATTCGGTCCTGGAATTTTGCCCAGTTTGGGCGACGGGTTACATAAACCCTAAAATCCCAAACCCTCCAATCTTTGCTTTTACCCAACATCATCAACATCTAATTTCACCAAAACATTCCTACACCATTTACAACTAATAATTTATCCTCAAATCAAATTAAAACTAAGATTTAAAGGTTTAAACATCAAAATCAACCAATACCCATTTATGGGTTAAATCTCCAAAACCTAACTATACATGCAATTTATCACATTAAATCACATCTAGCAAGTAAGAAACTTGCCTCGGGGTTCGTAGTCTCTGATCCTCTCCCGGTAGCAACGGAAATCCGGTCCAAATCTCCATTTCTCTCTTTCTCTCTACTTTCTCCCAACTCTCTCTCTCTCCTTTGGCTCCTAACACAAATGAAGAAAGAAAAAGGGGTGAGGGACTTATAAGGGTCTAAAAATATAAACCCCCACTCCTAAATGCTAATACACCACTAAAATGACTCGGAACCACTTAATTGAGTCATAACCCCTTAAAATGCCCGAAACCCAAAAATATAACGTGGCACTTATTTCGACCAACTCGACTGTTCTAAAAACGACCGCACCCCCTATTTGGCATTCGGGAGAGTGTGAACTATTTTTACGTTCCAATTTCATTTTAAATTCCTTAATGATACCTGATTTAAGTATAGGTCATAACCGTCGTTTTACATATAACGACGCAAAATACACAATATAACACTATTTACCTTCTCATAACGGTAAATAGCCAGAACATAGTAAATATAATCCCTAAGTCTCACGGAAAATAATATTTACTCCAACATTCCCTATTCTATAAAATTAGCCCATTTGGCAAAATAGTATAAAATAGTCGCTCGAAAACCTGGGTTGTTACATACTCCCCCCCTTAAAGGGGAATTTTGCCCTCAAAATTCAGGCGTAACCCATAACCATATAAAGGGTATACTATAATAAAAACCGTGCTATCATACTAACAAACCCCTGAATAGAAATGTCCCCATAGGACTCAGACTAAAGTCATCGCTATCGATCGCAGAAACTATCGATCCTACCCTTCTACTACGGGAGGAGATACCCACCCAATCTCGGCACTAATTGCCTTACTTCCTGAACTAACGCCGCATGCCCTAAGGGCCTAGCATCCCAAGAATCCTAAGGTCAATCTATCTATCCTAACCTAGTCGTATAAGTATAATACTAAATATCCCTAGTGCCCAAGACCTTTCCCGACTTCCGACATTAGCTCGGTTTCATGCGTGGGACGTCTCGCCGAAGCGAAATCCAAACAAGGAACCCTCCCGTTACACTACTACCTCGCATTGTCGGTCGTCGAGAAGTAACGGTCGAAGACACATGATCGGGATCGACGGGATCCTAACTCGAAACTCTACTACTACATACAAACATCTACGTCCTACCATAACTATCGACTGAGGCATTTACTTTCAGTAAGATGCCACTAATACTCTACCCCAAGAGACACATATACCTCTACACAAATGGCCTTCTCCTTAAGGCACAACCATAAGTCCCTATCGGACTTTCATCATCATAGTCTTCCCCACATAGATCTAGAGAAAAACTATCATAGTGCTCATATAACGCACATTAACTAAGCCCTTAATCACTCATATACGTGATTCTTGGCTAAACCTTCCAACCCAGCACTTAACCAACAGAAAAGAAAAGAAAGAAGAAAAGAACAGAAAAGAAAATGCACATCTCTCCACTCCCAACGTCGTTAAGGTTCATGCGTGGAGCGTCTCGCCGAAGCAAAATCCAAACAAGGAACCCCTCCACACAGTCACCTTAACTAGCCGGTCATGGAGATAAGGCAAGAACATACACAAGCAAAGAAAACAAAGCAAGCAAGAAAGCAAAAATAAATAAAATAAGACACATAAAACAAAACAAGAATAAAAGAAAGACAAACTACACCTCATAAACCATCTCTATAAGGTCTCGACCTGTAACCAGGAGAGAAATTATAGAATAACTAGCCCTCCTCCTAGAACTAGAACTAGGATAGCCTCGCGATATATTCGCTTGCTATCACCCCAACCAATCTAAGAATATCTCTACTCGTATATTATATAATACAAGTAGCACGTACCACATATATCACCACTCGCCCCATAACGAGTGAGAAGGAAAATACAAAACTTCCCTATTATGGAAGCCATATAAATATACTTACTATCTATATAAAAATATATACCGATACTATCACGAGCTCGATATACGCACCCGAATCTAGGGCTAATACCATACTACTCCTTCCTTTGACGCCCTCACAATGGCCTTCCTCCACGCCCTTCATCTAACGACTTACAAGCCTCACACGAACGCGCAGAAGATCTTCGGGGTCCTCATACCATAGCAGCAGAACGAAATCTCACAAGAGAACTCAACGACCTTATTCTTAAGGCTCTACATCAAATAGAGAGAAACGCAGAAAGCGTAAAACATCCGCACAGATTCCTAAGGACTCTAGAACCTAATGCTCTGATACCATCTGTGACAACCCGCCTACTAAAATAATAGGTGGCCAGCCCAATACTCCAATAATTACAGGAATCATAGATGGTCCATTCTCAGCATCACTGTCGATTAACATAATAGTATGAGATAACCACCAATCACTTTAGAAAACGGATTGTCATATACAAAAAAAAAAATTTAAAAGTAAAAGAGAAACACTTAGACAATCCCATTTGTAAAAACGGTGGGTATCAAAAATCGATGACTAAAGTATGACAATACAATAAGTAATCACCGAATAAGCTGTCGGTGCACAGACCAATACAAATGATATAATAAATATTACAATCAATATTTATAATATAATAAATGAGTGCAATACCTTGGGCAAACACGCCCGAATGAAAGTACTAAACATAATTAGAGTACAATAGAGGGGAGCGTCTACTACAAATATCCTACAACATCCGCAATATGCTGTAGCTCCAAGACAACAGGAATGGAATATGTAAATACGGGTGTCCATGCGGAGGAGCACCTGTAACGGCAAGGAAAATGCGGCACAAAGAAATATAGAAACCGGTCAGGGCCGGGTTTGATATGATTACCATGTGACTAAAATGCATGGCAGGTAAGTGCGTAAATCACTCGCAGGTAACAATAATATTCCTCACCTCTCATTCTAGCAGCAACCTAGCGCAATATATATGATGCTCAGGTTATAGAAAGAACAGAAGGCTAACTTCTCCCCAGTCTCAACACTATGCCCTATTCGTGCGTGGGGTGTCTCGCAAAGCGAAATCCAAACAAGGAACCGCCCCGATACACTACTATTTAGGCAAGGTTGATCGTCGAGATACATTAGACTCTGTCCTAATAAATTTAAGTACTAAAGGTTAACTTCTCCCCAGTCTCAACACTATGCCCTATTCGTGCGTGGGGTGTCTCGCAAAGCGAAATCCAAACAAGGAACCCCCCCGATACACTACTATTTAGGCAAGGTTGACCGTCGAGATACATTAGACCCTAAGCACGAGATAATAAATAATACATGTGTGTGCATAAGTGTGGGAAATCACATCTACAACTACACAAAGAAAAAGAAATAAAACTCATCCATCATCTAATGGCACAACTCCTAATTCTATCTTTAGGAATATACATATAAATGGTACAACACTTTATCAAGTGTTTACCAAATTAATTTCATCATATACTAATTCATTTCATGAATTTGTTCCTTATTAGGAAATATAATCATACTTTTCATGCACTATAGGCATTTATCTCAATTGTTCACTTTATAAAAGTATCTTCCTTATCAGGAATATGATCATCATCATAGGCTCTTTATGGCCTTACATCGTGCTCTTCATGGCACTACATCATGCTCTATGTGGCATTACATACATCAAGTCCAACTTGATTTAGAATAGTTATATTAATATATATATATAACGATTCTAAGACCGCCCGTCCGGGTTTCCCCACTGTGCGCGCCCCTAAATGGCTATCATCTTCCAGGGCCTCCAAGACAACCTGGGATCCTATCGAAACGTCGGGAAGCGGCCATGAGCCTGCGTGGTAGCCAAGACCACACCTGGAATCTCCTTACCCCC
The DNA here is from genome assembly GCA_949130495.1 of Sambucus nigra. Classification (NCBI taxonomy): domain Eukaryota; kingdom Viridiplantae; phylum Streptophyta; class Magnoliopsida; order Dipsacales; family Adoxaceae; genus Sambucus; species Sambucus nigra. The sequence continues at coordinate 296,952,381 of OX422207.1, read as the reverse complement.
GCAGAAGAATATACAACCATAAGCGCTCCCATGGCCTAGGACTATATCCACCCTGAATTCATTAGCCAGGGGGCTTCACCATAACGCGCGCGACTTCCCTTATGATAGCGATTTAGAGAGGTGTGTAGCCATAAATTAATATTTATGAAAAAACATTACTTTTTCCATTTTTGAAAACTCATATTTTATATTTCCAAAAATCATCCATTTAGCCTTTAGGCACCAAGTCTTAGAAGGTGCAATATATTCTTATTTAGTCATATTTTATTAATGACCTAAGACCCCAAAGTGCCACTAATCCCAAAATAGCCTCAAATAGTTTATATAATTCATAAACCCTCCAAGTGAGTCTCCATAATGGAGTGTCTCTCAAAAGCTCAACCTAATATTTTAACTTCCAATTTCATCTCTAGGTTAACTCTCCTAAATCATTCGGATATCAACCTACGCAACTTAGCCATCGGGTAAGCCTAAATATCCCATTTAATCCTAGGGCATTAGTCTACCCAAAACCACCCTCTAGGACTCTTAATTACTTCCCAAAGGAAGGTTCCTAAACCTTGGACCTAGAAGAAGAAGGGCTAAAAAATCAAAATAAGAAAATCTCACAAAAACAGGGGAACCGAATCGATTCGCCCCTTGGGCCGAATCGATTCGCCCTTGCGAATCGATTCGCTAAATAGCCGAATCGATTCGGTGAGCAAAAACTGGCTTTCTGCAATGGCCGAATCGATTCGGTTTTAACCCGAATCGATTCGGTCTGCAAGACCTGTAACCCTCTCCTCATCCGAATCGATTCGCCCTTAGGGCCGAATCGATTCGGTCCTGGAATTTTGCCCAGTTTGGGCGACGGGTTACATAAACCCTAAAATCCCAAACCCTCCAATCTTTGCTTTTACCCAACATCATCAACATCTAATTTCACCAAAACATTCCTACACCATTTACAACTAATAATTTATCCTCAAATCAAATTAAAACTAAGATTTAAAGGTTTAAACATCAAAATCAACCAATACCCATTTATGGGTTAAATCTCCAAAACCTAACTATACATGCAATTTATCACATTAAATCACATCTAGCAAGTAAGAAACTTGCCTCGGGGTTCGTAGTCTCTGATCCTCTCCCGGTAGCAACGGAAATCCGGTCCAAATCTCCATTTCTCTCTTTCTCTCTACTTTCTCCCAACTCTCTCTCTCTCCTTTGGCTCCTAACACAAATGAAGAAAGAAAAAGGGGTGAGGGACTTATAAGGGTCTAAAAATATAAACCCCCACTCCTAAATGCTAATACACCACTAAAATGACTCGGAACCACTTAATTGAGTCATAACCCCTTAAAATGCCCGAAACCCAAAAATATAACGTGGCACTTATTTCGACCAACTCGACTGTTCTAAAAACGACCGCACCCCCTATTTGGCATTCGGGAGAGTGTGAACTATTTTTACGTTCCAATTTCATTTTAAATTCCTTAATGATACCTGATTTAAGTATAGGTCATAACCGTCGTTTTACATATAACGACGCAAAATACACAATATAACACTATTTACCTTCTCATAACGGTAAATAGCCAGAACATAGTAAATATAATCCCTAAGTCTCACGGGAAATAATATTTACTCCAACATTCCCTATTCTATAAAATTAGCCCATTTGACAAAATAGAATAAAATAGTCGCTCGAAAACCTGGGTTGTTACACAAACCTTATAACAAAGCACAAAAATAATTGTGCAATCACAATATAAAAAGAGAAAAATCCAAAAAGGAATATTATATATTTTATTAAAAAAACAATGTTATTAAACATGGAAGTATACCTCACTTCCTTTAAAATAGAGCAACATACACCATATGCTTCTAACTAACTAAATTCACATCATATGCTTCTAACTAATTAAACTCACATTTCTATATAAAGATTCAATCGAATTATCTTAAGAAAAACACTATTTCAATCTTCACATAACACATTCTACTTAAACAACATCACAGTCTATTCTATGGTTCCTTGTCAATTTTGTAAGGATTTTTTATTATTTGGGGTCCAATAGTTATTTAGAGTTTTATTCCATTTGTTTACATTCTACTCGTTTGGAATTCAAAATCGACAAAAAACGTTAGTTAGCTAGTTTGATGGTCAGTTGACTCATTTTTCAATCAAAAAGACTATTTTACCCAGTAGTATAAGTATTTATTAGTGTATTAAAACAAAATTTACATTATATCTTATTGTTTTAAATATTAAAACTTTTTTTACTAACACTTTTTTATAAAATGAGAAAGTTTTATAAAATGAAAAAGTTTTATACACTTTTTTTATTAAGTATTTTTTTTTAAATCAAAAAGTTTTACAAAATCAAAAGTTTTTTTTATAAACTTTTTTTAACACTTTTTTTTACAAACATTAAAAAATATTGTTTTTAACTGTTTTTATAAACATTGAAAAAAATTTATTGTTAACGCAAAAATTCTCCATCTGCGAGGACCAATCAGAAAAGGACACGTGTCATCCCACGTGGCAATATTTGACACCCGAGAAGTGTTAGTCGGCACCCGAGGAGAGTTGGTCGGTACCCGAGGAGAGTTAGTCGACACCCGAGGAGAGTTGGTCGGCACCCGAGGAGTATTAGTCGGCACCCGAGGAGAGTTGGTCGGCACCCGAAGAGTGTTGGTCGGCATACCAACCAGGAATATCAAAGGATAACTACGTATTTAATGATCATTAATGTACATTTATATTGTAGATGACAACAGATAGCATACCAAGCAATTAGATTCGTTGAATGTAGACATAATGTATAAATGTCTACATACAATGAATCTCTTTATCCCCCACCACTATAAATACATGTATTACCTTAGCCAAAAGGGGGAGAGATCCAAGGGAGACAACAAAAAAGAGAGATCCAAGAACCGAGAGACACCATACACAAGATCCATACCTTTTTCTCCTCTCTACACCACATTGTACTATTGTAAACCCCTGAGAATAAAATAACAGTGGACGTAGGCTTTTCCTTATGGCCGAACCACTTTAAAAATCTTTGTCTCTCATGTGCTTGATTGGATTGCTTTTATCTACTTATCTGTGATCATAAAAATGAGATTCGGTCCAGTTTTTTTCATCAACAGATTGGCACCGTCTGTGGGAACGTGTTACAGCCATTGTTCTCCATCAAAAGCTAAGTTTTTATTTTCTTTACGTATAATCAATTATACATACATCATTTGATTCAATCATGATTTTTATGTTTATATACATAAATTAATTGTCTAATTTTTAACTGCAAAATGTTGCATATCATGATTTTCAAATCATAACTGTTAGATTCATTCTTATTTAGAAATCTAAAAAATAGTGGATTTCATAAATCATAACTTTTTGCTTGATTCTCAAGTTTCAATTTTATACCATGGAATAAATATTTAAAATGATTACATATACCAATATATGTGACGGTGGTAAGATTTGATAATTTTCATTATAAATTTTGTAAGATCTTTGATGTCTATTCAAATTCCCATTATATTTTTAATCAGAGAATGGGAAAAGGTTAAAGATAATGAAAAGTCTTCTCATGGAAATCATGACCCAGATCTATTTTCTCTCTCTTCAAGTTTGAGTCTCTTTGCATTCACTTTTATGAACTATATACTTAATTTGGTTCATCTTCCATCTATGCCAATAAAGTCTCATTGATTGATTTTTTTTTTATATAAATTTGGTAATAACTTCTATCATTCACCATATTTTTATCTCTCCAAATTGGGAATAGGAAGGGATCAATATAAAAAATAATTTTCTCTCACCTGAAAAATCATTACCCACCTCTTGTAAAATAGGATCAGTAAAATAATCATGACCATATCAAGACTCTGGGCACAAATTTGATATGTTGGCCCCTCGTTCATCACATCACAAGGTTTCTTTGTCGAAATCACACGATCTAGTGGGTTATATATTTATTCATTTATTTAACATTCTTAAGGCTTAATTTTTACATTGAATGTTATTTTTTGATCTAAAGATTCGAGATATTCTGGTCATCCAACCATATATTCTATAATTTGAGATATCCTTAAATGTTGGTCGGCAACATCCATGTTGTTTGTCGGCAGCAGTAGAATCTTGGGGTATTAAAAAATGCTAAGCACCCTCGATATTTCTTTAAACACGAGTTCGGCTTGGGGACAAGCAGGGGGCTTAAGTCTTTTTAACTTATGATCATCCAAAAAATATTTTTAAAACCAAGTGATAAATAATTTTCAAACAGCAACTAATACCTGATTAGTTGTTGGAGATTAAATAATTTTACGTCTTATTTATGATGCATATTTGATAATAATTTGTCCATCTCACACACATTTGGCATATTATTAATATTTTTATTTCTCAAGCATATACATATCATATATTGATTGGATGAGTAAATTATTCTCATGACTAATCAATTCAGCCTACACAAATGGTAGAGCAAGATATTAATTTTTACAGGTACAAGATTCAACTCCGACGAATGCTCGGAAATAATCTTACTCTTCTGAAAAATATTATCATAGCTCGGCAGTATGAAATTTCACCTCAGCAAGGAACTATTGATTTTATTATTGCTATGATATCTTCTCCAGTACAAATGATTCTATATATCCATTGGGATTCATATTCTATATTCATCTCAACATGGAGCACGACGAGATACTTATTATCATATTCAGCTCTGAGGAGAACTATAACATTTATTATATTTCACCCCCAACGGATAGTTGGTCGGGGTAATTCTTATTTATATGCATGCCCAACAAAGTTCTCGGCCATATTCTTATGTTCTGGAAAATATTATTCTTATTCGGCATTCTGCAATTATGCCTCGACAAGATACTTATTCAGCTTTAAGTAGAATTACAACATTCGTTCGGATAATTCTTATTTATATTCAGGCCTGACAACGTTCTCGGCCATATTCTTATGTTCTGAAAGATCTTATTCTTGTTCGGCATTATATGATTCTACCTCGACTGATCGGCGAGGCACTTTATTATTTTTAATTATTCTTTATATCTATTTGGATGCATATTCTATTCTCATTTCAGCATGGAGCTCGACAAATATTTATAATCATATATTCAGCTCCAAGGATATCTCCAACATTTATATTATCTTATTCCCAACAATCTGTTGAGGAGGTCTTCAGCATTTATTATATCTTATTCAGCTCCAAGGATGTCTCCAGCATTTATTATATCTTATTCCCAACAATCTGTTGGTCATCGCCGAGGAGGTATCTTGCATTTATATTATCTTATTCCCAACAAATCTGTTGGTCAGCGCCGAGGAGGTCTCTAGCATTTATATTATCTTATTCCCAACAAATATGTTGGTCAGCGCCGAGGAGGTCTCCAACATTTATATTATCTTATTCCCAACAATCCGTTGGTCAGCTCCGAGGAAGTCTTCATCATTTATTATCAATTACCACCAACTCCGATTGGTAGATAAAATCCAACTCCGGTTGGTAGACAAAATCCAACTCCGATTGGTAGATAAAATCCAACTCCGGTTGGTATTGGTCGATAAATCTCATTCAAAGTTCACATTCCACAGTTGGGGGCTTCTATTACCGATATATTTGTTCATTTGGTGGCACATTCTTATAACACCATGCAGTCGAGCATCAAATTCAACTCCACAAACTCACACGGTCGGGGCCCCGACTAATCATCATTTGGGAGTTGTTTTTCTTGCTCAGGAATTACTTTTGATATTGAAGTTCAGGAGGTATATTGAAGTTCAGGAGGTATATTGAAATTCAAGAGGTGTATTCAGAAGTATCAGGACATGATGAAAGAAAGCGATAAGTATTCCACCGAGGAACTCTGTCAGGCCAGAAATTAGAAGACAAGTTTCCCTATATGGAGGCTATATGTAGATGGCTCATCTTGCACTACAGGCTGTGGGGCAGGGATCGTTTTGAACAGCCCAGACGAGGTCGACATGGAATACGCCCTACGTTTCTAATTCAAAGCTTCTAATAATGAGCCAAAGGAGAATTGATGATCAAGTATCAAGAAAAGGTGATGGAGTTAGTATCAGAGTTTGTTGCTGTTCAACTGGTAAGAATATCAAGAATGGAGAATGTGAGAGCATACGCCTTGGCCCGATTAGCATCAGCTACTCGTACCGAGCTGCGAAGAACGATACCAATTGAAGTATTAGAAAGCCGGAGCATAGATGAAGACCTGATGATGAATATTATTACCCTTGATTTAGGACCATCTTGGATGGATCCCATCAGAGCATATATTGAGGAGGAAGAATTACCGGAGGATAAGCTCGCTGCCAAGAAATGGAAGTTTAAAGTTCCTCGGTATATACTAATTAATGGTATTTTGTATAGACGAGGAATTATGGCAGGTTTGCAAAGATGTGTACATCCCTCCGAGGTGAAAGAATTGATTAAAGAGATCCATGAAGGGTCCTGTGGAGCCCATGTAGCAGGTCGGACACTTTTGCAAAAGGTGATGACGCAGGGATACTACTGGCCGACGATGAGAGCTGATTGTATAGCTTATGCCAAGAAATGTGACAAGTGCCAACGCTTTTCCTCCATCCGAAGAGCTCCACAAACATTGTTGACACCCATCACTTCTCCTTGGCCATTTGCCATGTGGGAATTGATTTGGTTGGACCACTGCCGACGACCCGAGGAAGATTCAAATACCTCGTCATTGCCATCATCACAGACTACGGAACACAATTCGATAACGAAGAGTTTGCTACTTATTGTCATCAGTCAAACATTTTGAAGGTTCATTCAGCACCAGGTCATCCTCAGAATAATGGACAAACTGAAGTGACGAGCAGAACATTACTAAATGGTTTGAAAAAGAGGCTATGTAAGGCTAATTGGATTAATGAGCTACAGTCAGTATTGTGTGCAACACTACGCTGCCCAGCAATAAAAGCAAACACCGATAGTTCAAACCCACGATCAACTTTGGTTAGTCAGATAGTTCGAAAGAACCAAAAAATACTCCTTTGGTTAGGAGGTGACACTAGCGTGACCAACTACGGTTGGTAAGATATCTAGTGGACAGTTCGAAAGAACCAAAAAAAATACTCCTTTGGTTAGGAGGTGACACTAGTGTGACCAACTACGGTTGGTAAGATATCTAGTGGATAGTTCGAAAGAACCAAAAAAATACTCCTTTGGTTAGGAGGCGTACACTAGTGTGATCAACTACGGTTGGTAAGATATCTAGTGGACATATAGTTCGAAAGAACCAAATAGTTCGAAAGAACCAAAAATACTCCTTTGGTTAGGAGGTGTACACTAGCGTGGTCAACTACGGTTGGTAAGATAACTAGTAAAAAGTTCTTTGAAAAACAAAATACACCAAGTATGGTTGGTCGGGAATAAAAACCCACTAACTGTAGTTGGTCGACAAGAAGAATTTATTGACCTTAGTTGGTCGGATACATTTTATAAAGACAAAAATTTACCAAGTATGGTTAGTCTGGGATAAACTCTCACTAACTATAATTGGTCGATGAGCACAATTTAACAACCTTGGTTGGTTGGAAAAAATTTAAACATTTTTATACTCATTACTTTATTATTAAGTGATCGAACAACATTTTTAATACTTGTAATTCTTTTTATTACTAAGTTGGTCGATGAACAACACAATATTGTTATCTTTTTAACAGATACATATGCATAAATGTAAAGTGTTTGATATTTACAAAACAATAGCAATTAAGATTGCGAACAAAAATGAAAGTCTTTCATTAAACTCAAAAAACAAAATACATTGAGAATGAAAATGTATACTAACTATTACATTGAGATTACTATTCTATTGGTTTCTTTTCCCTCTTCTTTTAAAACAGGTTCCTCACCAGCAGGAGGATCATCCAAAGTATAAGGGGAGTTTATGAAGTTAAGATCTTTCAACATTCTGATATTCATCACAGATGATCTGTCCGAGAAGCACTAGCTCATTCCCGAGAAGCTCTTGCTCGTCCCTGAGAATCACTTGCTCGTCCCCGAGAACCTCTTGCTCGTCCCCGAGCAGAGGTAGAAGTCAAAATCAACATCTACAGCACTGAGATATTTGCTACTACTGTCTCGACCAATAATGAAGAAGAAATTGTGTGAAAATGTTTCGAAGTCCACCACTAGCTTGGTACTAATCAGATTGAAGAGTTGGGTTCAAAAGCTAGTATGTTACTCGACAAAGTATTCAGAGGATCATAAATCAGAAGAATCAAGCACGTGAAGTTAGCATTCAGTTGCTCGACACAGGAAGCATTTGGTCGGCTGGCGAACCAATCAACATACTTGAAGATTATGACAAGCTACAAGTTGCATACTATGGCATGGCTGCATCCAAATTCCCAGGGGTGATACATAGCACACAGAGTTCCTCAAAAGAAAGATTAGAAACCATCGATCAGCCTGCATCATATGTCGTCCAGGAGATAATGCACTTTGTGTTGAACAAATTAAGAAGGTAGATCAAGAATTTCACGAGCACCGAGCAACACTACAGAATAAATACTCCATCCTTTCAAGTAAACCATCAAGCATGGAGCATTGGGGGCTTCTGTTAACGCAAAAATTCTCCATCTGCGAGAACCAATCAGAAAAGGACACATGTCATCCTACGTGGCAATATTCGACACCCGAGAAGTGTTAGTCGGCACCCGAGGAGAGTTGGTCGGTACCCGATGAGAGTTAGTCGACACCCGAGGAGAGTTGGTCGGCACCCGAGAAGTATTAGTCGGCACCCGAGGAGAGTTGGTCGGCACCCGAAGAGTGTTGGTCGGCATACCAACCAGGAATATCAAAGGATAACTACGTATTTAATGATCATTAATGTACATTTATATTGTAGATGACAACAGATAGCATACCAAGCAATTAGATTCGTTGAATGTAGACATAATGTATAAATGTCTACATACAATGAATCTCTTTATCCCCCACCACTATAAATACATGTATTCCCTTAGCTAAAAGGGGGAGAGATCCAAGGGAGACAACAAAAAAGAGAGATCCAAGAACCGAGAGACACCATACACAAGATCCATACATTTTTCTCTCTCTACACCACATTGTGCTATTGTAAACCCCTGGGAATAAAATAACAGTGGACGTAGGCTTTTCCTTATGGCCGAACCACTTTAAAAATCTTTGTCTCTCATGTGCTTGATTGGATTGCTTTTATCTATTTATCTGTGATCATAAAAATGGGATTCGGTCCAGTTTTTTGCATCAACATTTATATAAAAACAATCTTATAAAAAACAGTTTATGAATGTCAAAAGTTTTTTTGTAAATTGTTTTCAACTTTTTTCACAAAACCAATTCTTTATATGAATAAATTAAAAACGTAAAAAACACTTAATATAAAAACATTAAAAACACTGTTTTTTTAATAGTTTTTTGTATAAACGTTAAAAAAAATTATGTAAAAACACTGTTCTTAAAAAAAAAAGAACTCTTTTAAAAAAATATTAAAAAATGGTTTATATAAAAACAACATTTTTTAAAGAGAATTATAAAACTGGTTTTGAATGTTTTTAAAAAACAGTTAAAAATTCAGTGTTTTGTAACGTTTTTTAAAAACAGTGTTTTTTCCTTAAAAAATAGTGGTTTATATAAACAGTTTTTTAACATTTATAAAAAATAGTATTTTTAACATTTTTATATCAACTGTTTTTGAATGTTTTACGTAAAAAAATAATTTTATAAAAAAAGTAGAAAAAATTGTTTATAAAAAAACCGTTTAACGATTATAAATTGATTTTTTTTTAAAGACATTGATTTTATATAAATTGTTTTTTGATGTTTATAAAAAACAATTTTTTTTAACGCTTAAAAAAAGTGTTAAAAAAATAATCCAAAAAAGAGAGAAAGTAAGAATAAGAGAGAGAAAAGCTCTTATAGTTTATATAAAAGCCCTTTTTGTTAAAAACACTGTTTTTTAAAAAGGTTAAAAAAATACTATTTTTTTTATTGTTTTTTATATACGTTAAAAAATTGCTTATACAAGAACCTTTTTTTTAAACAGTTGTAAACATCAAAAGGTTTTCTAATAAACTCTTTTTAACTGTTTTTTATAAAATCATTTTTTTTTTATAAAAAGACATCAAAAATGTTAAAAAAAAAGTTTTTATCAACTATTAAAAACAACTTTTTATATGAATAGTTTTCATATAAAATGTTAAAAACGTTAAAAAAACAGTATTTTTCAACGTTATTATATAAACTGTTTTTTAATTGCTTTTGACTTAGTTTCCTAGTTGGATTAAATTGAAGGGGAGAGAAAGAAAATTCAATAGTTCAATGCATCTATTAAATTACTTGTATAGTATTTTATAGAAATATAAAATATAGAGTGCCATGTGGACACTCTCAATGAGGAGGAGTCTTAAATGCTCATAAATGCCTTGTTTTGCATTTTATAGTATATAGAGATTATCCCGTCATGTTAAAAAAAATATTTTTATGAATTAAACTAAATCTAAATTTTAACAAATAAAATTAATTAGGATAATTTACATGGAGGTGATACAAGATTAAATGCAGAATATGAAAACAATCACATAAGGCAATGCACAAACATTTAAAGTGGATATTCGCGAAAAAATCACCATCGCCCCAGCCCAACAAATCTAGTAGTACTATGAACTTTAGGTCTTAGAATAGACAAACACGACTTAACTATATAAGACAATGATTACCGCCATGAAGTCTATCCCTTGTGTTCTGATACGATGCCTCTACCCATACTAGCAATCATCTGCCTCATGTCTGGACTCATCTTGCATAATCGTTAGACTTCAGTATTCACCGATTTATTTTCTTTATGTGATGATGATCAATTAACACGTATATTACATGCTAATCACCCACACGATTACTCGTCTGGAAATATTTTACTAATATAAAATACATAAATGGATTGTAGAACGAAAGTTTACTTTGAAGCATAAAATTGACAGGATCTCATTATCATAAGAACATTCTCTTAACACTTATTAGGTTTATTAAAAACTGGGTTGAATGTCTTGGTACATGTGTCTACTCTGTTATTTAAAAATAAAAATAACACAAGATACTAATTAAAACATTCTTTGTAAGTAACATAAGATACCAATTACAACTCGTGTTTGAAAAAAGTATATGCCCCAGGGATCTAGTTAAATTAATTAATTACAAGTCTTGTTAAAAAAATCCTTTTTTAATGGAACCAGATTTTAATTTTATCAAATAAAATTAATTAGGTCAATTTACGGGTGATACAAAAATAAGTGTGGAAGATGAAATTAATCAGATACAATGCACAAGGTATTAGAGTGAAAACCCTCACGGTTAAAATCACTATCACCTCAACCTAACAAGACCATAAGTATTATGAATTTCAGGTCTTATAATGGATAGATACAACTTATATATAAATCACCAATTACCGCAATGAAGTCTCTCCTTTGTATTTTGATCTGATGCCTCTGCTCATACTAGAAAGCAGTTTCTCCATGTCTGAACTCAACTTTCACAGTCCTTAGATCTCGATAACCATCAATATCTTTGCAACTAATGATCAACCCACATGCAGGCCACGTGTTAATTGATAACTATGACTTTTGTGTGTAGTCTTTGTTGCAAGCCAAGCCAATCAAAACCTTAAAATACCTACAAAATATAACATCAAACTAACGTGTAGAGGTAAGTAAGGATATCAATCCACATCAAGGGGGTAAGCTAGAGACAAACTCAATTGTAATTCAATTTTTATTTTCTTTTTGGGATTTTTGCATTTTTTTTTAATTTTTTTCAATATTAAAACAATTTGGGTGAGATGAGGATTTAAACTAAACTAAACTAAATGTGAGATGATAACAACTAACTAAAAAGTTACTAAAATAAAAACAAAGTCTAACACAAAAATAAGAGATAAAGTGAGGTAAATAAATGTGAGAGCAATCAAGGAGTGGGACTACACCACAAATTCTAGCTATTCTAACTAATTAATTTAATTATTTGAATTTTTCCAAATTAATATCAAAATTACAAATCAACTCTCGTTGAAAATGTAATTTTAATAGTAATCTATTAGAAAATTAAGTTTAACCCCCCACAACTCTAGAAAATAGATATACACCCCTTTTAATTAATCACCCGCTAGGATCGATCGATTAAAGTTTGTATAAATCATAGAAAATGAAATTAGAGTTGAAATTTAAGAAATAACACCACACTTAAAAAATCCCTATCTCTAGTTCGAATCTAAAATGTGTATTATAACTTAGAATTTCGATTTTCTCTCGAAAATCATTTACCCTCTCTTGAGGCATAAATTTAAGGGTGAGGGATCACAATTAACATTCAAAGGGAATTTTCAAGTAATCAAACTAATTAAATTAAAATAACATCAAATAAGGCTCTCCCCACCCCTTGAAAGGGGATTTATCCTAACATCATATCAAACATGATAATTGTGACACCCCGCCCAATTAAATTTCGGGTGATCAGTCCTTTATAAAATTTAAAACAGAATGTTTGGTTGGTTCATTCTTAGCATCACTATCGAAAACATAATAACTCATTTAATCACCTAATATAATTAAGCTAAGTGTCAAAACATTTTTTCCTTTTTAATTAAAACCATTTAATACCAATCCAAGAAATTTAATATAAACCATCCACGCACAATTAATTAATACAATACTGAATCATAATCACATGCTGAAATAACTAAGACTGGATAAAACATTCCAGTTCAAAACTCAAAACCAAAAATCATAGTAACCATAAATCCAAATGAAAATAAACGGAAAGTAAACTGAACACAATCTCTGAAAAACTGTCTAAGGAATGGGCGACACATGCCCTAAATATAAAGTCTATAAGGAATGAAAATGAAATGATGGAGGCATCTAATGTGAAGACCTACAGCTTCCACAACGGCTGCAACATGCCAAGCAATCCAATCTCTAAGCCTGGTATCCCTGTGACAGAGAACCTGATATAATACATATATATAGCAAGAGAGAGAAGGAATGCAAGAAACGGGTCACAGCCCGATGTGTACAAATATTTATTTTAGCAAGTATTTAAAATTTGCAATAAAGCAAGTATCAATTGCATGTTAGTTCGAACTCTCACATGAGATTCTCACCTCTTGTCTATTGTGCACGCCTAACGTACATATATCCCCCACCTAGCCATTTGTAACACTTCTAACTAGATAAAGACTTACACTTCTTGTTATAGTTCTTAGTAGCATTTCAAAATTCCCAATTTCCCACATTAGTAATATTAGCATTTATTAATAAAATCGGTTAAGTGTTATCACACTAAGTTACGTATTCACAACTTACATCACTTAAGATTTTACTAACCCAATATTCTACAATTATCACTCAGTAGGAATAACACAAGTATATATATACATATATTCACCACTATAATATACATATACTAATACAACACTCTAAGGCTAAACCTGTAGTGCATTGCATACTCTACTATCATGTCCCGGTACATCTCGTACTCTAGTAAGGACTATCGATTCAGAAGTTTCCCATGAACCATATAAACAAAACACACATAATGGAGGGGAAGATAGTTCACATATCTATGGGTCACGCACATACTTACGCTCCTATAGTCAGCTGGCTTATTAACTCACCAATAAGCCTTCACAGTCCTATGTTCTGAGATACAAGTCAATAATCCCCTCAGGATAAGACTGTCTCTACACCACCTCCCGTGATTGCAAGCATCTAGGTATGTCATACACATAATACTAGCAAGTAATAGGTATTCACACATCCTATTAATATTTATAGGTATTCTCCCAACCTTCTTATATATGTTCCATACGTATATCATTCTCATTATTATGTGTATTAAAGTATTACTAAATTACTACCATTCCTTAGTAATTTCCAAAGTAACTCTTATTTTTGGATTAATTAAAGTATAAACCCACATACTTCCTCATAGACCTTCCTCGTTTTAAATCTGTTAACTGGTAAATTTCTCTCACTCGTAAAGGCGGGAAAATTCCTAAACTGCCCCTAAGAAATTTCCCAGAAATTCACCCTGTCGCTCGAACCAGATGGCATGTCGTTCGAACGACTACCACATGTCTCTCAAGAGACTTAGTGTGATATTCGATCTCGCTTGAACGACTTCGCGTGAGATACAATCTCGTTTGAAAGACTTCGCGCGAGATCGCGCGAGACTGCACTGTTCGTCTTCTACCCATAATTTCAGTGTTTTTCCACCATTTTAATCCTAAAACCTCTAAATCAACATCCCAATATCCAAATAACCAGTTCCAATTCGAATTCTATCAAATATATATGAATTATAACATCCTAGAATCATCAATTCATTACGAATCATCAATAAAACATGGAATCCCCAAATTAATTTACCCAAACCCTAGTTCTTCAAATTCATATTCAATAACACAAAATTTTCAGATTCGTTCTACACATGAGTTCATCCAAACGTTATTTCTAGTCTACATACACGAAGGGTTTCAATTTAATAATTCTCAGATTTAATCTACGTAACCTAATTCCTCAATTTTAATCACTTTATGAACTAAAACATGATTATAACATCCCTACACTAATATGAGTATGATAATTGCTAAGGTACAACAAGTTATAAACACTTGCCTTAAATTTATCGTCTGATTTCTTGACGTTGATGGTATGGTTGTGTTCCCCTTGTCCCAATCTACACGGTGGTGGTGGTGGTGGTGGTTGTGTAAGGTGGTGTTAACTTGGCCCATTTTCTCTTGGAAATAGCTTTCCCTCACACCTTTTACGGTCGTTCTTAACTTCCTGATACTTTTTTAACCCTAATGGACTTTCCTTGGCTGATAATTAACTCTTAATTTGCGTCCATTAAATGAGCCTAAAAATACAATTTACCACAATGCCCTCTCAGGGTGCCGGTTAGGCCTAAAATTGCTTCGGGATAGAAACTAAGCATCCGGGTCTACTATTTTAACCATCTCGACCCTTTCGGACTCAACGGCGCACTCGAAATGACCATACGAGTTACTAAAAATAATTAATATATTTATTCCATTAGATTAGTCCTGACACGGCTCACACGCGTGTCTGACTTAATTTACTAAACTGTCGTATTTTTTACTCTTGACAACTTACCGAAGTGTGTAATTCCATATTACATATCACACAGTAATATTCAATAAATAATTATTAACCCTGACACGTTAGTTAATATTTATTTTAAATTCGGATTAATCAATAATTAAATTCTCACATTTTAATTCAATTAATCCCACAATAATAATTAATGCTTTAATTATTTAATCATAATAATAATTAATCCTTTAATTATTTAAATCATAAAAATATGGGGTATTACATACTTCCCCCCTAATAACGGAATTTCGTCCCGAAATTTGGAAAATAAGGTATACTTGGTACGAATAAGTCTGGATATTTCTCTCGCATATCCACCTCCCGCTCCCAAGTAGAGTCCTCCACATTATGATGCTTCCACTGCACCCGAACAAGTGGAACTACTTTTGATCTCAGCCTCCTATCACTATAATATAGGATAGCCACTGGTCTCTCCTCATATGACTGTCTGACTGTAACTCAATCTCCTCAATCACAATATGAGTGTGTGACAACTCATCCCGAAGGTATCGCCTCAGTGACAAAATGTGGAACACATCATGGATACGATGCAAGTGCTCCGGTAACCCAAGTCTGTATGCCACTGGTCCGACCCTTTCTATAATAGGGAATGGCCCTACATATATCAGAGATAACTTTCGTTTCTTCTCAAATTTCATTACTCCCTTCATCGGAGATACTCTCAACAAAACCTGGTCCCCCACTGCGAACTATAGGAAGAACCTGTTAGCATCGGCATAGCTTTTTTGTCTGTCCTGAGTTACCCATATGCGATTATGAATCATCTCGATCCTTCTCAACGTAGGATGAATTACCTCTGGTTCGAGTGGCTTGTTATCTCCCACCTCTAGCCAACAAGATGGGGAAAGGTAAGGACGACCATACAATGCCTCGAACGGGGCCATGCCAATGGTTAAATGATAGGAGTTGTTATAAGCAAAATCCACCAGTGGGATATACTATTCTCAACCTCCCCCAAAATCAAGGATACACATGTCCAACATGTCCTCGAGCATCTGATTAGTGCGCTCAGTCTACTCATCGATCTGCGGGTGATACGCTGTACTCAATCGTAACTCGGTACCCATAGCCTCCTGGAAGCTCTCTTAAAAATGAGATACAAATGTCTTGTCTCTATCTGATATGATGTTAAGAGGCACACCAAGCAGTCTCACTATCTCTGCAATAAATAGCTGAGCACACTGTCCCGCTGTGTAGTCTGTCCAGACGGGAAAAATGTGGGCTACTTTTGTCAACCGAGCCACAATAACCCATATAAAATCGTGCCCCCTCTGTGAAGTGGGCAACCCGGTGATAAAATCCATGGAAATGCCTTCCCATTTCCATGTAGGAATATCCAATGGCTGGAGCAAACCTGGTGGTCTCTGATGGTCCACTTTCACTAACAGGCAAGTAGTACACTTGGATACGAACTCTGCAATATCCTTTTTCATCACGTTCCACCAATACTGCCGCCTCATATCCTCGTACATTTTATCCCCATCGGGATGTATCTCAAATAGAAACCCATGCGACTCCGTAATCACTGCATGCCGAAGGTCCTTCCCCCTCTGGGACAATGAGTCTCCCATTGAAGCCCAAACCAGCCTCAGAACTCACTGAATAAGACTCGATTCCCCTGACTAAAATCTGCGTAATCCGATATTGATAGAATGAATCCACTGCCTGTGCCTGTACTACCCACGTAATAATCTGAGGCGTAACAGTTATTGTAGACATAAATGATCGGGCTGCCACATCCTTATGTCCCAATTCCTTCCATTTTGCCTTCCATACCTCGGCCATCTCGTCCACTGGCCTGCGGTTCAATGCGTCTGCTACCGCGTTAGCTTTTCCTGAGTGGTATTGGATATCGAACTGATAATCCTTCACAAATTCAAGCCATCGATGTTGGCTCATGTTCAGCTCTTTCTGCATGAAGAGGTACTATAGTGACTTATGATCCGTGAATAAACAAAATTTCTCCCCCAAGAGATAGTGCCACTAAATCCGAATTACAAACATGACTGTCGCTAACTCCAAGTCGAGATACTCCACTCCTGGCCTGGGTAGTGCTAACACCGGTGCTAAAGTCAACTTTTCTTTCAGCTCATCGAAAGCCAACTGACAAGCATCGTCCCAGATAAATGGCACCCCTTTACGAGTCAAATGAGTCAATGGACCCACTATTTTAGAGAATCCCCGAATGAACCTCCTGTAGTATCATTCTAAGCCCAAGAAACTACGTATTTTTTTGGCATCGTGGGCTGTCCCCACTCCCTAACCGTCGACACCTTCCCCGGGTCTACGAATATCCCTAATTCCGTAATAATGTGCCCCAAAATTGAATCTCTTTTAGCTAAAATCCACATTTCTCATATTTTGCTCATAACTCGTGCTGGCACAGTGTCTGCAAAACCTGTCTCAAATGTTTGGCGTGCTCCTCCTCAGTTTGGGAGTAAATCAGAATGTCATCAATGAAGACAATGACAAACTAATCCAAGAACTCTCTGAACACCCTGTTCATAAGATCCATAGACACAGTTGAGGTGTTGGTTAACCCAAAAGGCATAACCCTAAACTCATAGGATCCATATTTAGACAAGAAAGCAGTCTTCAACACATCCTGCTCCCTGATCCTTAATTGATGGTATCTCGACCTCAAGTTAATCTTCGAGAAGAAGGCATCTCCTCTCAACTGGTCGAATAAATCATCGATTCGGGGTAACGGATATTTATTCTGTATCGTGACCTTATTAAACTCTCGGTAATCAATACACAATTGTGACAAACCATCTTTTTCTTAATGAATAGCACAGGAGCACCCCAAGGTGAAGTACTCCTACGAATAAACCCTTGGCTAACCACTGCTCTACATTATCTTGTAACTTCAAAGGTTCGATAGGTTTAGGCTTAATCAGTCGAATAATTGTAGCCATATTAGCCTCCTTAATGCTCTGATTTATTTACGAGGTAAGACTTTTGACAACGCTTAAGTTATTATCCCCTTTACAGATGATAATTTGGGTACTAATCCGGGTACTAAAAGCCAAATACTCCCAGCTCTCGACGTTCACTAGGTTTCATTCGTGGGATGTCTCACAAAGCGAAATCCGAACAAGGAACCCCCCAGATACACTACTATTTAACATTATCGGTCAAGGAGATTTGGGTCCATCAGTATCTAGCTTGTACCAAGTATCCTTACTACTTACTAAGAAATTATCTTACATATTCTCATGATACGTGAGGTTACCTTCAACAAATTCCTCCTACTAATTTGGCATTAGACTCTAGTATACACTATGGGAAATCCCTATGCTTTGAAATATTTCATCAAATTTTGAATTTCTTTAATTGACCTCCCTACCTATCGGGATTAGATATAACCATATGACGTACTTTACGAAATCTTTATTCGATACTATATAAAAACATGTATATATAGCCCTGCCTTTTCTCGAGTGGCACTTAGTGCAAATTTCTAACGAACATAAGACTCTACTATAATGGTCTATTATCACTCAAACCATCATTAGTAAATTCAAAAATTAGGATAATACTGCATTCTGTGCTAATGTTTCTCAGAGTATTAGTACTAAACTGTAACACATCTAAGTTATTCGAGATTTCCTTATTATATTAAAAGACACTATAATTAATGAAGTATCGTACCTCCAAACACAGGTGATAGTTGCGGTATCTATGGCATAACCGCATAACGGGCATTATAGACACATCTATATTGTACTCCTTGATGTTGTTATGGTGCCTGTGATGTTGGGGTAACTATCTAAGCTTTCTCATGTTGGGCATCCTGTCCTATTACCTTATCTTGTTGTGGTCCGTCCCTCCACTGGTGACCCTGCTTTTTGCACTTATGACACTTACCCTGAAACCCTTTCCTACTTATGCCTTGTTGTCCTTGCCCATTAGTACGATATTTCTCGCCAGTCGAATCTGGGAAGTCCTGATGGGTATGGCCAATTTTCCCACATTTAAAACACCTCTTGGTAGTGATCTTCCTCTCCAAGATTTATTGGCTCTGGCGGGGTTGGCTCTTCCTGCCATTACTATTATTCTCCCGTCCTTGACGACTCTGAGGCATTTGTCGCTGCTGCAGTAGTATTTTCCTTTTGTTGCTAACTTTAGAAATGTCATATTGATTAACTTCTCTCATTCTTTTACCTCTGCAAGGTGTGTACTTCTATTTTGGTACTGTAATATTTCCGTAGTCACTCCATGTGCCACAATATTCGCTATCTCAGTGATTTATGCTCTTTCTTGGTGTACCTGAGGTACTTGTTGGTCTTGTCCCGTATTTGCTCCTTCAGCAGTGTTAGTTTGTATCTCCCTCATGAGTGACATCTAAAATTCAAATGAATTACATAAGTCCATTGACTATAACGTAGTCTACAAAACAAATTAAGGAGTGCAACATTCCTAATAATAGGGCTCTATATCAAAGGTCAGAAAGCTGAAAACATAGTAAGCCGTACAGATCCTAAAGGACACTAGAGCCTGATGCTCTGATACCACCGGCGACAGCCCGCCCAATTAAATATCGGGTGATCAGTGCTTTATAAAATTTAAAATAGAATGTTCAGTTGGTTCATTCTTTGCATCACTGTCGAAAACATAATAACTCATTTAATCACCTAATATAATTAAGCTAAGTGTTAAAACATTTTTTCCTTTTTAATTAAAACCATTTAAATACCAATCCAAGAAATTTAATATAAACCATCCACGCACAATTAATTAATACAATACTGAATCAAAATCACAGACTGGAATAACTAAGACTGGATAAAACATTCCAGTTCAAAACTCCAAACCAAAAACCATAGTAACCATAAATCCAAATGAAAATGAACGAAAAGTAAACTGAAAATAATCTCTGAAAAACTGTCTAAGGAATGGGCGACACATGCCCTAAATAAAAAGTCTATAAGGAATGGAAATGAAATGATTGAGGCATCTAATCAAAGACCTACACCTTCCACAACGGCTGTAGCACGTCAAGCAATCCAATCTCTAAGCATGGTGTCCTTGTGGCTGAGCACCTGATATAATACATATATATAGCAAGAGAGATAAGAGATGCAAGAAACGGGTCAGAGCCCGATGTGTAAAAATATTTGTTTTAGCTAGTATTTAAAATTTTCAATAAAGCAAGTATCAATTGCATGTTAGTTCGAACTCTCACATGAGATTCTCATCTCTTGTCTATTGTGCACGCCTAACGTACATCTATCCCCCACCTAGCCATTTGTAACACTTCCAACTAGATAAAGACTTACACTTCTTGTTATAGTTCTTAGTAGCATTTCGAAATTCCTAATTTCCCACATTATTAATATCAGCATTTATTAATAAAATCGGTTAAGTGTTATCACACTAAGTTAAGTATTCACAACTTACATCACTTAAGATTGTACTAACCCAATATTCTACAATTATCTCTCAGTAGGAATAACACAAGTATATATATACATATATTCATCACTATAATATACATATACTAATACAGCACTCCAAGGCTAAACCTGTAGTGCATTGCATACTCTGCTATCATGTCCCGGTATATCTCGTACTCTAATAAGGACTATAGATTCGAAAGTTTCCCATGAACCATATAAACAAAATACACATAATGGAGGGGAACATAGTTCACATATCTATGGGTCACGCACATACCTACACTCCCATAGTCAGCTGGCTTATCAACTCACCAATAAGCCTTCACACTCCTATATTCTGAGATACAAGTCAATAATCCCCTTAGGATAAGACTGTCTCTTCACCACCTCCCGTGATAGCAAGAAGCTAGGTATGTCATACACATAATACTAGAAAGTAATAGGTATTCACACATCCTATTAATATTTATAGGTATTCTCCCAACCTTCTTATATATGTTCCATACGTATTTCATTCTTATCATTACGTATATTGAAGTATTACTAAATTACTACCATTCCTTAGTAATTTCCAAAGTAACTCTTCTTTCCGGATTAATTAAAATATAAACTCACATACTTCCTCGTAAACCTTCCTCATTTTGTAAGGACACAAATTTCCAATTGAGTCCATATATAGTTTTGGCTCGATTCCGGACAAAAACATTTATTCATAGGATAGTATTTAATTATAATATTCTCAAACCTATGAAGTGTTTGTTGAAGATGTAGCGGCAAAGAGTATAAAGCTTCATCAATATGCCAATTTTTGTGCCTCATTTCTACGTCATCAACCATAGTTCCATGCTCCCAAGGTATGAATGCAATATTATATATATAGGAGCTTGGAACAAAGTTTATTTGGTGTTAGGTTTTGTAAAAACTGTGTTTTAATTTTCAGAAAGAATTAAATAAAACTTTAAAATAAGTTTATAAAGATTTCTCGGCTAAAATAGAATATTCAAACTTTCTGTTTTTTCGTTCGATAGAGTCGTTCGAACGAGATTGTCGTTCGAACGAAAATGTCGTTCGAACGAACCTGCCAACGAGTTCCCATATTAGGCCACTGACATGCCGTTCGATATGTCGTTCGAACGAACCTTCTGTTCGAACGAGATATCCAACGAGATTCTAACGAGTTCAATCTGGAACGTCGTTAGAAGTCTCGTTCGAACGAGATGCCAGGCGGGAACAATTTTTGACAATTTTGCACCCACTTCCCCACTTGGTTTTTAACCAACTTTTTCAGAATTTATTATGTGCGGGAAGAACATTTTCCAACCTTAACTTTTCCTAACTTTTCCATCTCTTAGAGAGAGTTTGAGAGAAAATTGTTTTAAGGAAAATGTTCATGTTTTGAGTTCTATTTTTCAAGAGAAAATATTTTATCACTCTAGTTTTACACCCATATTGTTTATCCAAGTTCACATATATACATATCAATTGCTTGGAGTTTGGCACCGATTTATCTCTTCCGTTTCAAAGAGAAGTTTTGGTTTGCTTCTACATCCATCAAAGAAGAAAACGTTTTGTTGTGATTCTACCCACTTGGAGAAAGGCTCCTTGCTCGGGTGACGGTGACCATATAAAGTCCTATCGGTGGATTCCGAGACCGCGGTGGTGTTCCAAGGTTATCCGCTAGGAAGAGGTGTTTACAAGAAGAAGCGTCGAGGCTTGAGAGGGATAGAGTCGTGCGTTGTAAGTCTATCTGTCTTGTAATTGTAATTCCGTATCTAGTGAATTTGTGGCTAGGGTCATCCGAGGTTGTTTCCCGTCTTGGGTTTTTTCACGTACATCGCGGCGTAGTGTGATTGGTTTATTTTATCTTGCACAATAATTTAGAATGCATGCTTAGGATAATTTCAAGATAAAATTTGGTTTAATTATCACACTCATTTAATTTGGTGCTAAATTAAATATTGGGTAAAGTTTATTTAATTCAAGTCATTTGCTAAAATTTGGTTTCGCCTAATTTGCTAATATTGATAAATATGACTTAGGCAAATTCTAGGACTTGGATTAATTAAATTGGTTTGAGTGAATATATTAATTGATTTATTTTACTTCACTTGGTTGCAATTTTAATTTGTTTCAAGAAAATTAAAATTTGGCATTTGTTTATTTTGTGAACCATCTTTACGCTTCCGCATCATCTCGATTTTACATACAAAGGAAATAAGCACTCTCACATTTTAAATCCGTTAACTGGTAAATTTTTCTCACTCGTAAAGACTGTAAAATTTCTAAACTGCCCTTAAGAAATTTCTCAGAAATTCACCCTGTCGCTCGAACCAAATTGCATGTTATTAGAACGACTGCCACGTGTCGCTCGAGCGACTTCGCATGAGATGCAATCTCACTTAAAAGACTTCGCGCGAGATACAAACTCGTTCACTGTTCGTCTTCTACCCACAATTTCAGCGTTTTCCCACTATTTTTAACCCTAAAACCTCTAAATATACATCCCAATCTCCAAATAACCAGTTCCAATTCAAATCCTATCAAATATATCTGGATTATAACATCCTAGAATCATCAATTCATTACAAATCATCAATAAAACATGGAATCCACAAATTAATTTACCAAAACCCTAGTTCTTCAAATTCATATTCAGTAACACAAAATTTTTGGATTTATTCAACACATGAGTTCATCCAAACGTGATTTCTAGTCTACATACATAAAGGGTTTCAATTTAATAATTCTGAGATTCAATATACGTATCCTAATTCCTCAATTTTCATCACTTTATGCACTTAAACATGATTATAACATCCCTACACTAACATGAGTATGATAATGGCTAAGGTACAACAAGTTATAAACACTTTCCTTAAATTTGTCATCTGATTTCTTGACATTGATGGTATGGTTGTGTTCCCCTTGTCCCGATCTACACGGTGGTGGTGGTGGTGGTTGTGTAAGGTGGTGTTAACTTGACCCCTTTTCTCTTGGAAATAACTTTCCCTCACACCTTCTACGGTCGTTCTTAACTTCCTGACACTTTTCTAACCTTAATGGACTTTCCTTGGCTAATAATTAACTCTTAATTTTCGTCCATTAAATTAGCCTAAAAATATAATTTACCATAATGCCCTCTCGGGGTGCCTATTAGGCCTAAAATTGCCCCGGGACCCAAACTAAACACTCGGGTATACTATTTTGACTATCTCGACCCTTTTGGACTCAACGGTACACTCGAAATGACCATACAAGTTACTAAAAATAATTAATATATTTATTCAATGAGATTAGCCCCGACACAACTCACACCCGCGTCTGACTTAATTTACTTAACTGTCGTATTTCTTACTCTTGATAAGTTACCAAAGTGTATAATTCCATATTACATATCACACAGTAATATTCAATCAATAAGTATTAACCCTGGCCTGCTAGTTAATATTTATTTTAAATCCGGATTAATCAATAATTAAATTCTCACATTTTAATTCAATTAATTCCACAATAATAATTAATTTTTTAATTATTTAATCATAATAATAATGAATCCTTTAATTATTTAAATCATAAAAATATGGGGTATTACAATAATCAAACAACCAAAGGCCAATAAAATAAAGTAGAAGCGAAGAACAATCAAACTAAATCTCTTTGAGTGAAATTACTCTCCAATCCTTGAATTTGCAAATTACATCCCTCAAATTCGTGTGATCAAACCAAAATTACATCAATAATTACACTCAAAAATGGATTATCACTAATCTAAGAAAAAGTAAAATAAAATAAATTCTCACCTAAAAAACTAAACTAAAAAAAATGGTGTTTCTCTCTCTAAAATTGATATGATAAAAAGCTTCCTTTCAAAATGATCTTCTTCTCCTTAAATAGTAGGCATGGAGCATGGGGGTATA
This sequence comes from Sambucus nigra, assembly GCA_949130495.1. Classification (NCBI taxonomy): domain Eukaryota; kingdom Viridiplantae; phylum Streptophyta; class Magnoliopsida; order Dipsacales; family Adoxaceae; genus Sambucus; species Sambucus nigra. The sequence goes on along the minus strand of OX422207.1, from coordinate 296,927,830 downwards.
GTTGGAAGAATTAAGGTGCAAGAGCATGGGGTGTGTGCACGTGGTGTCAAAATAGGAAAATGCACAAATGTGTATGAATTGTGTGAGGTAATGTGGATGAGGGGAGGCAACAAATCTGATTTGGTTTAGAGGGTATAATGAGAAGACATGAGGGAAAGGTGAGTTAAAAGGTGTTGAGGACATTTTACTTTGTGGCTTGCCCGATAAAATCGTTTTTAGCTTTGTTTGGAAAATGGGTCATGAAAAAATGGAATGGGTTTAAATGGTAAATGACAAAATGGGTATGGGTTTTCAGAGATCGTGATCGGGTTTGGGGATGGTGAGGTTATCCGGTTCAGGAGGTATAAGGAACGGGTCGGAGAAGTGCACCGTCGGGTCAGAGATGGGAAGTCTGATCAGCGCGGTCACGACCGAGATGGCCGGAGGAAGGCAGTGCCGGGGGTCGGGTTTGGGCATGCCGGAGATGGACTCAGGTTTGTGTTGGACACGGGTTGGTTTGAGGTTAAGGATCGGAGGATTGGGTCGGCGGGTTTGAATGATGGCGGGCTGGAGTAAGTGTGAGATTCGCAGGAGCTTGCCGGTGATGGGGCAGGCGGCAGTCGTGGATGGGTGTCGGCCGGGGCTGCTGGGTTTTCGGGTTGAGATGTGGTTTAAGGTGGGTGTTTAGGTGATAAGGTTGGTGAAGAGATGATGTTTGGATGGTGTGTGAAGGTGTGTTTTATGTTAATGGAGGGTTGAGGAGAGAGAGTGGTGTGGGGGAAGAAGATGAAGAGGGGAGATAGTGTGGGTGAGGGTGTAGGGGAATAGGTGTGGGTGAGGTGAGGTGTTTTGGTGTATTAGTGTGTAGTATTTAAAGGTGTGAGTGAGTTTATGTGTGTGTGTGTGTTTAATTTGGAGCGTAATAAAATAAAACTAACTAATAACAATAAAACTACTAAAACTAAAACTCTAAAAATTAAATTCCCACTCTAAAAATAAAATAAGGACTCAATTAAAAATGAAACTAAAAAGAAATAAAAAAATAAAAATCTATTAAACTAAAAACTAAAATCCTAAAAAAAATAAAACCTAATAAAACTAAAAAAATAAATGAAATCCTAAAAAAAAACTAATTCTAATTATATAAAAGTAATAACTAATCAAAATAAAGATAAAATAAAAATATACTAATAAAATATAAAAATAGTAAATAAAATCTAAAAATTCCAAAAAATTCTAAAATAGAATCTAAAAATAAAATGACTCTAACTAAAAATCTAAGAAAAATAAAAAGTCACAAACTCAACACACACGGGCTTTGAGGAAGGTTTAGGGGAAGGTTTAGGCTCGGGTGAGGTTACGTGGCAAGGTAATTAGCTCATTTTGACTGCAAATTGCCTCTAAATAATGCTTTTGACACTGCAACTGCAATTAAGCCTGCACAATATAAAATAAAGTACATAAGACCATTTTTATTATAAACGAGCGACTAAAATGCATCTATTCGGGGTATAAAATGAACACTTTTTGGTGCTTATCATTAATCACCCACATAATTGATCGTGCTAAATCTTCGGTTGATGCGAAAAACTGAGGGGATTATAAAATAAAAGAAAATAAAAGTTTACTTTTCAGGAATGAAACTCATAGGATTTCACTCTCAAACTACAACTCTCGAAACCTATTATGGTTTATTAAAATCCTTGTTGCGTATCTTGAAATACGCATCACACGTTGTTATTTTGTACTTTGCAGCATAAGATACCAGCTAAAGACGACTTCGAAGAAAGCAAGCGCTCGTCCAAACCAGTGAGCCCTTATGTTAGAAAAAACTATGTGCCATAGGGATCTAGTTAAATTAATTAACTAGTTCCTTAATTACCATGTCTTATTAATTTTCTTTATTTAAACTAGATTTTAATTTCATCAAATAATAATAATTTGATTAATTTCCACACGGGTGATCCGAAATTAAATGCGGATGCTAAAAACAATCACATAATGTAATACCATGTATTTCTTAAAGGATTAAAGAAATAGTTTATTAATAATTTGGAAATAATAATTTAGCTTTCAAAATAATTTCGAAAATATTTTTATTTTTTAAATAATTTCGAAAATAAGTTAGTTTTTAAATTAATTTAGGCGTGATAAGTGATAATTTAATGAAATTATGTGAAATTGGATTTAAATTGGTTAATTTGAAGTTATGAGAATTAATAATTTGTTAAATGAATTTGGATTTAGTTTAATAGTAATTGAAAATTTTGGGCTTGAGCATTGTCTTAGTAGATTAGAACAATCTATAAAGGATAAAGGGTGGTACTAAAGTGAAACCCTCAGGCTAAAATAGTCTGTAGAGCATTTCTTGGGGAATGATATTAAGGTTTTAGTGCATCTTTTGTGAGTAAAAAAATTGAGGGATTAATTTGTTTGGGCTACAGAGGGGAGTGGGAAGCTGGGACTAAGGCATCTGTAGGTCCTAACCATGGGTTACCTACCGCGACCACTGGAAGATCACCCCACATCTATGGTTGTATTTATCTAGGACTGTCTTGTGGTCACAATGAGTGGTCTCTAGAGTGGTTTTTGGTTTATTTCATGCTTTGAACGAAAATCACATTACATTCTCTCTAAACATATTCCCCCTCTAAGAAACCCTTTTTTCTTCATAAACCCTTCCTCAAATAACCAAAATTCTTTTTCAAATAGTTTTTTTTTTCTAAATACAAGATTCAAGTGAGGATTCAAAAAGGAAATCATATTAAATTCAAACCATTTCAATACGAGCTTTATAGATTTCAAGGGTGTTTTTCAAAGGGTTCAACTACTCAATTTTTAATTCCATTTTTTGTACATTTTGAGGCAAATTACTAATCTAGTATCCTTCACACACACACACATGCATATACATATATAACCTAAATCTAATTTTAGGCCGAAAATTGAGTAGGAACCCTTAGATTTTATAACCTACATCTATTTTTTCATTTCATGATAACATTGGAATGGTATCCACCATTATTTAAGATTTGATTAAGTATCTATTGGTTAAAGAACTGATGATTTTGGACTAATTGATATTGAACTTCCATAGTAGGGTTTTGGATAATTATTAGTGATGATATGATAAATTAGATTTGGTAACTGCTAATTAATCCATGATTAGGATTATATTGTTATTAAAAAAATTGTAATGATACGTAGGTTTGTACTCTTACGTTTATAGGTTGTGATTTTTTGTAAAAATACCCAAGTATAGTTGTTCAATGCGTGATGATTAATAATTGACTTTCAATTTATTTCAACGATCACACTTTCACTTAGGCAAATTATCAAACATGCAAGGTATTAGGCTTACATGAAAGATGAAAGCTTTAATCACCCGAGTTTTGACTTCTAACATACATTGCATCTCATTCTAAGAGTTTGAAAACATAAAATGCTTGACATTATATGTCAAGCCGCCATAGTATTAAATTCAATATATATATTCATCTATGAATATGCTTCAATTCTTCAAAAAAATCTAGGAAACACTATTTTCAAATTGGTGGGATTATAATCAACAACCTATTTAACTAGTGGGACATGATTATAAATGTATGATTACTTCTCTAGATCTTAAATAATGGATAAAAATGTAAGCTGCTTAGTAAATAAGTAAACTAATTATTAAAGCAAATAAAAAATCAATTAATAAAAAACTAAACTAATTAAGAGAATAATTATGAAAAATGGGAACTTTTATTAAACTAATAATAGAATAACAAAGCTTTAGATAGAGAAGTGGAAGATTAAATTTGTGAGTAAAATGAGAGGAGGGTGGAGCCTATTTATACAAAAAATTCTAAGCAAATGGGTTGAGCTAGCTAGATTAGATCAATTCATAATTTAGATCGGATCGATCTGAATTCCCTTGAACTTTTTGGCTGACTTTGAGATGATGGATTTAACTTTCTTTTGTCGCAACATTGACTCTTAATAACTTCTTTGGTTTGCATTAAATTTACGTGTCGTTTGAACTGATACATTCCTTGTTTCAAGGTTGACAATCTTCATGAAGGGTCCGAGCCTGGAGCTATCTTTATGAAATTCCCTTTTTGATCTTAGAAGCATGTTTGTGGATGTTTCTTACTTAGAATGCTTCTAAAATTTACATTTAGTTTAAAAAATCCTATAACTACACCAAAAGACCTTATGTAAGCGATTAACAAGGAAAAGTGGGTTTATTTAGTAAGAGAGTAAGTACGGTTTTTTATAATTTTATACATGCTAAAATGTTTAGAAAATGGAGAAATATATACAATAACTATGAATAATTAGGTTGCATATAGATTTTTTTATCTCCGGGTGGGCATGACCCATCGTGTTATTTCCAGGGAGTCCAATAGCTCGTCAGACTTGGATTCCTCTTTCGTGAGGAGAGACTCATCGTCCGAGTCACCACCAGATTCAAGGGATGTTGGTATTGGATCTTAGCTTTTATTTTTATGTGAGGAGTGTGATGTGAGGTTTATTTCTTTTAACTCAGGTGAGATATATACTCAGTTTATTATTATTATTATTATTATTATTATTATTATTATTATTATTATTATTATTGCTATTATTATTATTATTATTATTATTATTATTATTATTATTATTATTATTATTATTATTATTATGATGATGATGATGATGATGATGATGAAGATGATGATGATGATGATGATGATGATGATGATGATGATGATGATGATGATGCTGTTGTTGCTGCTGCTGCTGCTGATGATGATGATGATGATTGTGTTGGTGGTTTTGAGAACTTAAATATTTTCATGTTATTTAGGTAGTATTGTTTAGAATTGTTGTTATAATGTCAAACCTTGTCACCTTATTATTATTGGTTTTGATGGTGATTAATTCCATTTCATATTTATATATCTTGAGGTTATTCTTATTGTATTGTTAATTTCATATCATTACGTATTTGGGATTTATCTTATCCCACTCCATTTCTACGTCATTATTTATTGTTTCCTCTCATTTTAGGGATGGTAATTAATTAAAATTGAATATTTTATAATATAATAGTTATAATTGATCAACTTAGTATAATAGTTATAATTGATCAACTTAGGTATTAAAATATATTTCATATCGCAGTTCGTATCAGAGAATGATACTAGGCAAAGTAGCTTCCATAGGTCCATTATAGTCGTGCGCGTAGTGTTATCTGATACTTCTGTTTTCTTTTCATTCTTATCACATGGTTGTTAGTACTAATAAGTGATATGTCTCATATTTCATATGGAACCTAAGAGGAATATGCTCAAACTTGCAAGTGTTGCTAAGACTATTCGCGTAACACTAGTGCCACCTGCACCACTGGTAACACCAACACCAAATATGTCAGAAGTCCTGACAGATAATGCCCAATGATAGTATCATTTCGAGTACAAAAAACTTCCATATTTTATCTCACAAGTGTTATAGATAAGTTTGGCAGGGGGAAGGCATAAAAGACCCATGGGGCATCGTATTGAGTGACACTAGTACCAACATTCAATTTGGAGAAGGTTCGAGGATCCTTTTTAAAGAATAGTCTCTAACTCTACTGATCCTTTGGTGGAATTATATTGGCGCCAAAATATTGAGTGCCATTTCAGCTTTTTAAGGTGCACAGATTTGAAAAAGTAGGTTCTTGCTACTTTCATTTTGATTGGGGATGCTCTCTAGTGGTGTGTGAGTGTTATTACCCCAACACAGAGAGATCGATCGACTTATTCAGAGATTATAGAAAAAATTAAGTGACAAGTATTTTCCTGAGTGTATTCGTTCATAGAAGGGTTGGGTTTTTATTCTTAAAACTATGTGGTGATATTTTAATTTATTAATAAAAGGAGTGTATAATTAATTTTGAAATGATAATCATATTTGTGATAGTGCTTTACAATAATGTTCTTTAAATATAATATTCTTTAAATATATGGGTTCGGTGTAATCACGAGATATCAAAATTCTAGTTCTACCACCATTGAAAAGTTCACAACCAAGACAGGGAATTGACATAGTGTCGGAATGGTTCCAATGAAATTCTAGTAGTTTATCTCAAACTACGAGAACTATTATGATGTTTTGAGAACTTGTATGATAGTTAGAAAGAGGATTTTGATGTGTGGATCCCGGAATGTATTGAACAAGGCCACCTATGAGATTTATGTTTAAAGGCGGTCTTTATTAGACTTATCTAATCTAACACGATTTTCAAATGGTGCATAGATTCTCAATCTTGAGAATTACGAGGTTGGTAGGCTAGAATAAAGGTTTCTTTCATCGTTATTGGTATGATATGATTTTATATCGGGTCAATAGAACACCGCATTTAGGTAACAGTAGTGTGACTAAGCTGGCCCAGATTCTCAAGAAACCTAATTTGTCCCAAGCCCACCACTTAAACTAGTATATATTTTTAAAATTAGGGTTTAGATCACCATAATTAATTATTAGGGATTGAGCGTGTTGAGAGAAAACATTATTCTCATTTTTGTGAAGATCCTAAGAGCGGCGGTACCAAATCTCACTCAAAAGAAAGAGTTTTTTTCTTCAATAATGCCTACACACCTACCTAACTATGGGAGGATCATATACTAGATGATCTAAGAATTTCCTACAATCTGAACAATCTTTTGGAGATCCAAAACGACAACCCCTCATATTCTGCAAATACCTTTCTTCATATCAGATTGTAATTAGATCTTCAAAGGTATTACACTCTAAATCCTAGGTCTGGTTTCCAAGCCTAATTTTTAATTTTACACTTTCTATCAAATTATTAATAGATTATTGAATGAATGATAAAATTTATTTCACATATATCAATCCCCAACAATTGGTATTATATCTTTTGTTATATGTTGATTATGCTTTGTAGAGGTCCATGTTGTCCAACCTTGAAAACCCTAGTTTTCGATGTTGTAAGATTGTACATCTTTGTTTATGTTTCCATAGTAACATTGTTTTTAGATATTCTTTATATGAATACCTTCCATCATGGCCATATATGTTATGTGTGCATAGATCCTACGGTGGTTTATTCATAGTTATTTTTTCACTTTTAGATTCTATATGGTCATAATAATTAGTTTTTTTCTTCTAATTATTCACTATCGATGTATTTGGAGTCAATTGTGAGGGTCTGTAAGGTTTATTTACACTTAGAATAATGTATTTATCAGGGTTTGTGTGTTGGACAAAGTTTTGTGAAGTTTTATAAAGATCCAGATAAGTTATGGTTGTTTTTGTATGCAAATCCCGTAAGGAAGACAAAGTTGTCAAGCTATAGGTACGGATCGATTCGGAGGCCTATCGAATCAATTCAGTGCCAGATTAAATCGATAAGAAAAAGGCATTAAATTTTGTGGTTCTTTATATATGGTGGTTTCCAATTGTTTTGCGCAGTGGTTCTTCTTCATCATTCTTCCCAAAACAGAATGGATTATTTCGAATAAGAAATATCATCAAGAACTCTTGTTTTAATAGAAGTCTACTTCAAGTGGGACTCTACGTCATGAAAAGGTCTTCTCTAACAAGGATACTTGGTCTTGAAGAGTTTTATTCTCTTTATTATAATTCTATCATCTTGCCTATTCAATTTTTCGTGTGCTAATGAGTTTGTTAATCAGGAAAACCAGGATTTTATGGACAACATGGACATTTTTATGACGGACCTAGGTCACAATTTTTTCAGGATAATTTATTTTATTTATTCTTTTCTAAATTAAATTTAATTGGGTAATTAATTTGATGGTTCAAATTAATTCGAGATCTCCAAACTTTTATTTATTTTAAAATATTTTCTTTTAGGAAAAATAAAATGTGATATCAAAAGTTTTTATTTTTGCAAGTAAATTGGAAAATTACTAAGGACTTAGTTCGATCTTTAAATTTTTTTTAAAACCTCAAGTTTTTTAAATATTAAGAGGGTAATAAACATAAACCCCGCGATCTCCATCGTTACTTCAAAATTGTGAAGCAATTGATTCCACGTGGCAGATTGATCTGCCCCCCCCCCATCGGATCGTTCTAATCACGAAAACTTAAAATTCATAAGTGGTAGTTTATTTGAATTAAATATGAGTGTGTTCGTTCCTCCCATGGAGGAATTTCTACACGAGAGGGTTTAATTTCATTGGACAAACCAATATTATACATAGACACAACTAATGACATCATCCCCATCTGAGTCATTGATATTCGGCTAGGGACCAAAAGATGCCGAATGTTCAATTATGTTGGAAAAATTTCCTTAATAATCGAGAATACATAAGTGAGAGATGAAATTTTGTCTAGTTTAGGGTTAAGTGATTTAAGATCCCATTGAGAAATCTCAATTCATAAGAGAACTAGGGTGTTCAAAAGGATTTTAATTTTTTTGATGGTGAGGATGAAAAATTAAAATTAAATCAAAAGTTTATTCTCTCAAATTATTTTGAAAACTATTCCATCTTCAAAATTTAAGATTCTCAAATTTTGAAAATGGTCTCTTCATTTAACCCACTTACTTCTATCTTGAAGGACAAGAAATTAACCGACATGAATTACATTGTCTAGAAAAGAAACCTAGACATTTTTCCTACTACTAAGATTTATAAGTTTGTCTTGACTGAATCCTTCCTTGACCATCTTGAGGAAAGGGCTCTCGAAAAGGGATGTCCAAGCCCATTAGAGGTGGAAAAAGGTTGATAAAATGGGTCCTAGATACATATTAACCTCTATGACCAATATGATGTAACACCAGTATCAACACATGTCAAGATGTTACGACATGATTTTGAGTCTCAGGGACATTTTTGTGAATTGGAATCATGTCGCGATGATGTATGCTATGTCAAGGTTGGTTAACACCAATACGCTATAGGGTAATCCCATTTGTGACAATGTTCTTAAGATGATCTCCATCTTGGGTGAATTGGAGGTGTTTGGATCTAAAATCGATGGGGAAACCCAGTCGATTTGGTGCTCCAATAACTCCCGGAGTCCATTAAATAGTTTCACCTAAACTAGTCTATGAACAAGTTTGATTAATCTCTAGCACAACTGCTTAAAGAACTACGTGGGATGGGGAATATCATCTAGCATAACTGTGTGGTTTAGGCTGCTGATAAAGGCCCTTCTTCTTATGTCCCGCAAGGTAAGAATAAGAATAAGGAAAAGTCTCAAGCACAGCCTGTGATTTCCAAGAATAACTTTTGGCCTCAGGGACCGATTTAGAAGCCAAAAGGTAACTATTTTATTTGCAGACGATTAAGAAACTAGAATAATAAATGCATAATATTCTTCGGGAGGAAGAATTGAAATGGTAATTTCTCCTTAGTCATTGATATATGTTTTGTGCCAGTACTTTGTGTGTAGATTGGGAAGACATTAAATATGTTGGCACTTTTTCGTAGAGGTGCCAAGGAACTGGGGAGCTCAATGATGCATATTTTTTTCCAAGAGGGATCACAAAAACTTAGTAGTAGTAACAAAAGTAGTGGTAGGAAATTTAATTTTAAATTTTGATTAAGACCATAAGTTAATATTGGTTGATTGTTTCTTTGTTCCTATTATTAGAACAAATTTGATTGATGTTTGTAAATTGGATTTTAATGGATGTTTGGTTTATTTTAATGATGGTGTTTTTATTAAAAATGGAACACACCGTCTAGACGCAACACACCGTCTACTCAAATTTTTAGTCCAATAGGGATTCCATGAGGTCAACATCAGAATATGTGTTTACCCTAGGATGTCAATCCATAATATGGAGGAGTGTCAAGCAGTCAAGTATTGTTGATTTGACCATGGAGGTTAAATATGTTGTCGTTTCAGAGGCAGCAAAGGAGGTTATTTGTCTTCAAAACTTCTCGAGTGACTTGGGTTTGGTTCCTTCAGTGCATTCATAATTTATACTTTATTGTGATAATGAAAATGTTGTTTTAAATTCAAAAGAACCAAAAACTCATAAAAGGGTGAAGCATATTGAGTTCAAATATCCCTTGATTCGAGAGATCATGAAAACAAGCGATGTCATCATGACTGATCAGGGAAATATAAAGGATATTTTTATGATGATATTACTAGTTAAGACTTTTGAGAATCATGTAGAAGGAATGGGTCTCAACTGCATTGCTTTAAGACTAAGTGGGATATTATTGGAGTTTTATTATTAAAACCAAATTGTGACATTTTACTTTAACAATATAAGGATTGTCTTATTCATTTTGAAAATAAAGGGAAGAGTCAGCTCCTTTTATTACCTCTCCCCCACTGCCATTACTTCATCCTCCTTATCTTTTATCTCTATTACTAACCTAGTTCACTCGCGAGGGCATTCCCCTCCCTAAAGTAGTTGGTGGTCTCAGCATCAAAATCAAAAACACTCATGGTGGTAAGGGCTTTAGCACTAGATCAATATTCCCAAAAGACTTTAAAAACGTAGAAAAAGTTCCTTCTGTAATCTCACTGATCAGGGGGCAGAAATGCTCTGGTAGCAAACCTTCTACAAAGACTTGCAATAGCTTGTTCTCTTGCGTTTCTTCTCTTATGTCTAGATATTTTTCACAAAACCTCCTAATGTATGCAACCACATCTTCCCCAGGTCACATCAGTTGGGTAAGGGTAAATTAATCTTCTGACAAAAAGAACATTTGAACAAACTGAACATGGATCTCCTCCCATGAGATCACACTATCTAGTGCGAGGTGGGAGTACCACGCATATGTTTTCTTTGTTAAAGACTTAGAAAATTCTCTCAGCCTCAATTTTTTGTCATTGTAGTGCTCGCCAAGGCTTTCAACAAACCTTTTCACATGTTCTTTTGGGTTTCCCCCTTTGCCAGTATATTTCTCAAAATTAGGCAGAACATTCCCTACTGGGTATGGTTCTTTGTTATATTTCTTTGGATATGGTGTATGTAAATCATCGTATATTGATGAAATTTCCACCCAGTTCTAGATGCTTCCTTCATCCACAAATGCTCTTTCTTCATCTGTTCCTTGTTAGGTGAGGGCGGGGGGTGTTTTACATGGGAAATGTAACTAGTATGATAACCTTTGGTGGTGTAATGGATACCACATTTTTTATGCTGGTAGGAAGGGCTATAGTGGGTATCTGCATTTGTATAGTGACAACATAGTTAGCATTAGTCTAGGTAACACCTTCTGAAAAAGAGTTGCCAACGCTGTCGGTTGAAATACGGAGGAATTTGATCCTTTGAAAACTCCCAACACTGCCTGGGTGCTTGGGGTCCGGATAAACTCGACAAACAAGCTCATTAATCCTTCCAATTGTCATAGACATATGGATATAGCCATGCTAGAATCCAACAATCCATCTTCCATTTGCACCACCCTGCTAGCCTCTAGCAGGATTGTAAGATCTCCTTCTTCCTCACATTGTATAGAATCAAAGTCAATATTCTTTTCCACTTTATCATTCGTTATTCTTCAAAGAGAATACCTCCCCAGTAGAGTTGCCAAATAAAAGATGTGGGTTCCTTAAATACAATTAGTATTTAGTGAGGTGTAACCCCTTTCGAAATGATGACTAATGCACGAAGAATAATGTAATAAACAAGAATTATAAGACTTGTAATAAATAAATTTTAAAGCCACGGTATATACATTAAACGAACCTTTACAACATAAGTACCCATTTAGTACAAATAACGAAGTGAATCTCAACAATCAACTTGATAGGATGGAGAAAGAGAGCAAGAACTTTAGCACAATAAAGGTAAGGTAGTAAACCTCTCTGTGCAATAAATGAAAATGAGTGAAGCTAAGTGCTAGCTAAGTTCTATAAATGTAGAAGATAAACTCTGATGATGATAAACTCACAAGAAGCTCTCGTATCTGGGAGAATAAAAAATCAAGATCCTCAATGCATGTGAAAAATTAAAGTATTTATATGAGGACAAGGTCATTCGAATGACTTTTCTCGCATTAAATTTTATGACATCCTTTAATGATAACGATACTTTTCATTTAATACCAAAGTCATCGTATTAAATGCCTGAAATATTATATTCTGGTGGGTACACTGTTTACGCTCTTAAAGCATATCTTTGCATTGATTGAGATGTGACAGGCTGGCACAAAGGTTTGTTTTATGATAACTGTTGGGACATTACCTTAAATGGGCTAGTGGTCTAAGCAATAAACTTACTCACGTGCCACTTTTATCGAGCTCCTAAAGTGTCAGGATTCATGAGGTCATAACGATAGTGAATAGTGGTTTATGAGATATGCTGTCTTGTCAACCAAATATGATCATTCGAGAGATGGTTACTCGAACAACTTGAAGTCATGTCCAAGTGGAAAAGGACATTTGAACAAACGGCTTTGATGAGGTACCTCAAGTGAGGTCTCTCAAATAAGGTATTTTAGATTTTTATTTTAAACCTACTGAACAGAGGTTTTTCCCAAGTGTACCAAAAAGGATGAGACAATTTCCCAATATTTCCTTGTTCCCAATCCTCCAAACCAAGTCCGTGTAAGATTCCCTAGATGGGGTCATTCGATTGATCATGTGAGCTCTCCATGTCGAGACAGACATGGTCCTTTGCATGTACTGAACGATCTCAAAGTTATTATAAATTAATTCCAAGGACTTGATAATAAAAAGGAGTAAGTACAAATTATTGATCCTATTATATATGTTTCCAAGGGGCCTCTCCAATCAATCTTTTTTCTTATGGGAGGTCTCTCGAGTGACCACTCTCATCTTAGTCATATTTGAGTGTGTAGTCTGGTTGCGGGACTTCCTGCGAATGATATTCTTCTAAACGATATTCATTCTTTCATTAATCCTCTTATTTTGCAAGACTAGTCATTCGATTAACTCTAATCTTGGACCTCCTCTACACTTAGTATCTCAAATATAACTAACTTTGCGTACTTCCATGTAGAATAATCAGTCCTATTAACCTATACACAATAAACTAGATAGAATCATGACCGTTATGTGACTGTGGTAACTTGACAATAAAATCCATTGAGGTGCTCTCCCATTTCTATTAAAGGACCTCTAAAGTTTGTAACTCATCCACTGGTCGTTGGTGCTCCACCTTTACCAAGTGACAAGTAGCACACTTTAACACATAATAAAACATATACTTCTTCATTTCCATCCCACCAATATGATCACATGATATACTGGTACATAATGTCCCTTTAGGCATGCATACTACTCGTGAGCCTCAGCCAACATTTATTTTCGCACTTATAGGTCCTAGGGTGCAACTAGCCATCCCTTGACCATAGACCTCCAGATAATCCGATCGATAAGGACGGAACTCTTCCCACTTTTAGCTCTTTTACATTTCGTTAACAAAAATAATACCCCAACTGAGCTTGAGATACTCGTGAAATAATGGTAGGGATAACCGTCACTATAGACAAGAAAACATCCGATAGATACACCTCCTTCGCCATTCTACACCTCTCAGACCCAAAATTCGAAAAGTTATCTTCATGTTTGTCCCTCTATTATAAAATAATTTATTCAATCCATGACATAATTTATCCTATGGTCTCTGTCATCGTAACATCACGTTTGGCTATACTCCTAACCAAACTAATATAACCGTTGAAACACCAACTTGACATTCAATAATTCCTTCTGACGTGCCCTCGTGGAAGCATAACATATACTAATGGTGATAAGGTGAGGTCAAGCGACACCAGCCTCACCATCCCTAAGCCTTCTAAGAGGAACTCTCCATTTTTTTCTACTTCCTACACAAAATAGAGAAAAAAATTCAAACCAAATCTTGTTTTAATGCTATAACAAATCTAGACAAGGATTATGATCATACAACAAGATCTGCTAAACATGTAAGGTACAAAAAGTTACAAAAGTAGGTTTAGAGAGATCAAGCCCATAAGGATAAAAACAAAATCTGGATTTGTGTGCATGTAGTATGTTTAGTTCATTAAGCTCTCATTTTAATAGTCATATGGAAATGATAAAGTTTGATGATTTATCGCTATCAATTAGAGCTTCTTGATCTTTTCGATGTGTTGAAATTGTGACTTATTTGTTGTAGTTTCACGCCCATACATTCCATGTCCATGTTTGAGCACATAACTAGTATGTTTGCATGTAACTCGCATTGTTAGTTTTTATGCATTTTTGCTTTTTGGGCAAAAAGCTTACTGTTTTAGCACTGTTTTGCTGCTGTCAACCCATTCCTGGAATTTGTTTCTGGAAATTTTTTCACTAGACAAAAATTTATGATATTTTCGAGAATTTGGGAAAGTTTTGCCTGTCACGAGAAGTCGTTTAAACGACATCTCCATGTCGTGAGAAGTCTCGTTTGATAGACATCCTCATCTCGTTTGAGCGACGTCCCTAGCTCATTCGAAAGACAGTCTGGGATTTTTTTTGCTTCTTTCTGTTTGCAGTCCACTGGTGTATTTTGTGATTTTTTTGGTACTTTAGGAAGCTTTCTCGACCAACTGGTTTATATGAAGGTTATATTATTTCAAAATTGATATTTTACATATGATTCTGTTTATCACACCTGATAAGATTGCTATACTCTTTGTGTGATTCCTAGTTTACTAGCTACAGATTTGTCATTACTTGATCATATTTAGTTGGTTGTTTCATGATTATCTAGCAATTTTTAATTGCTATATCCTCATGCTAGACACTTGATTGATTCATTTATATTTTCACCGGATTGTCTATTCGAGGCAAAAAGGGGGAGAGATATATGTGATGTAGGGAGAGATTTGTTGATCATGTTTTTTATTACATATTTTACAAATTGGTATTACAAATTGGTAGTACAAATTGGTATCATTTTGTTGCTCAATTGTTTAACAAATGATTTTTCAGAGTTTATTGACATTGGTATCTATTGTAAAATTGGTATCATTTGGATATATATCTTGGTTTCATTTATTCCTCCATACTTCACTGGGTATTTTTTTGTCTGTTTCATGTGTGTAGGTATGCTTCAGAGATTCGACATTTCAAGTCTACATCACATTCAAACAGTTCATGCTTTCCGGTGCTACATATACTAGTTCATGTCCTATATTTTTGATTTTGGGTTTATGGGATGGGATTTAGGCGTCATATGGCTTGACAGCCCGACTTAGGCATTTCATTGGTCTAGTTTTGTCTCGGAATAGTCAAAGGGGGAGATTTGTAAGGACATAAATTTCTGATTGAGCCCCTGTAATTGTTTTGACTTAATTCCTTGAGAAAAACTGTGTTTGTAATATGTCATAGGGAAATTTTATTTTGTCACGATCCCACTTAGTCTATGACGTATTGAAGAAATTGAAGACGTTGCGGCAAAACTTAAATGAATTAATCATGCCAAATTTTAAATTGGTGCATGTTTATTTGTCTTCAAGTTAATTGCATTCTGAGATGACACGTGTCTGAATGCATATTGTTAATGAGAATCGGAATTATTTTTTTTATAAAAGATAAGGATGTAATTTTATAAGGAAAAATATTTTAAAAGTGCTTTAAATGTTTTGGACAATGTTTTATTCTGATAAGCTCGAAAAAGAGTTTGACTTAATTGGATATCTTTTGAAGAAAAACGACATCTCTGATCGTTCAAGTGAGATAGCCATGTCGCGTGAATGACAGGTCAATCTCGCTCGAGTGACATAGTTTTTGACGCAGTGAATTTTTACTATTTGAAGCGTGGTTTCTTCAGAATTAACGTGGGGTGCAATCTGGAAAATAGTTTTCAATCCAAAACGAGTTTTGCACATGTTTTTCTAAGGTTTCAAAGCTTAAACACATCCTTAGAGTTTACAAAGATCCGAGTTATCATTACTATATGTTTATGTGATCTTGCTACAGTAAGAAGGGTTGTTCTATACTTGAACATCTGGATTTTGGGGTGAAGAAAAGAGAAGGACTTCTTGTTCGACATCGTAGACGTATCAAAGCCATTTGGTGGACACCGAGACATACGTGGATGCGTGTGTTGTGGACATTTATTGTGGAAGAAGGACTTTCTACATGGGAACTATGAGGGCAGTGGTTGAAGATCAGAAGAGCGTCAAGACCCGTGGGGATCGAGTCGTTGAGTGAATCTTTTGTCTGTTCGTTGTAATTCCACATTCATAGTGATTGTCTGGCTTGGGCTGTTCGAGTTTTTTTCCCGTGTTGGGTTTTTCCTCATACATCCTGTGTTATGAGTATTCTTTACTTTACCTTACTTGATTTTATCACTAGATGGATGTTTAGGATTAATCAAGATAAAATTGTTTTAAAGTAAAAAATGTTTTTTCATAACTTGGTTTGGTGCTTATTAATAGTTGGATAATTTTTGGTAAAAATTGGTTTGATTTGAAGCACACTTGCATAAGGGACACTCTTTCAAATTGTTATCAGAGCTAGAAAACATAATTTATTTGTTTTGTGATCCGGTGTGTTTATTTTCTCTCGATGGATTCTCTAAGCTTTGACGATTTACATATTTTGAATTTAAAGTTTGCAAAACGTATTGAAGTTTTGGAGAATGAAAATTCATGTTTTAAAAATATGATTGCATATTTCAAACATTTCAAATTCAAAGAGATTGTTGACGCCACTAAAATGGTAGTTACGTCCACTGTTATTTTATTCCCAGGGGTTTACAATAGCACAATGTGGTAGAGAGAGAAATGATGTGTATCTTGTGTATGGTGTTTCTTTGTTCTCCTCCCTTTTTGGCTAAGGGAATACATGTATTTATAGTGATGGGAGATAAAGAGATTCATTGAATGTAGACATTTATACATTATGTCTACATTCAACGAATCTAATTGTTGAATTGTTTGGTATGCTATGTGTTGTCATCTACAGTATAAATGTACATTAAGGCTCATTAAATGCGCTGCCATCTTCATTAATGCACATCAAATGCATAGTTATCCTTTGATCTTCCTGGTTGATATGCCGACCAACTCTACTCGGGTGCCGACCAACTCTCCTCGGGTCCCGACTAACACTCCTCGGGTGCCGAATATTGCCACGTAGGATGACATGTGTCCTTTTCTGATTGGTCGTCGTAGATGGAGAATTTTTGCGTTAATAGAAGCCCCCAATGCTCCATGCTTGATGGTTTACTTGAAAGGATGGATTATTTATTCTGCAGTGTTGCTCGGTGCTCGTGAAATTCTTGATCTACCTTCTTTATTTGTTTAACATAAAGTGCATTATCTCCTGGATGACATATGATGCAGGCTGATCGATGGTTACTAATATTTCTTTTGAGGAACTCCGTGTGCTATGTATCACCCCTGGGAATTTGGATACAGCCATGCAATAGTATGCAGCTTGTAGCTTGTCATAATCTCCAAGTATGTTGATCGGTTTGCTGGCCGACCAACTGCCTCCTGTGCCGAGTAACTGAGTGCTAACTTCACGTGCTTGATTCTTCTGATTTATGATCCTCTGAATACTTTGTCAAGTAACATACTAGATTTTGAACCCAACTCTTCAATCTGATTAGTACCAAGCTAGTGGTGGACTTGAAAACATTTTCACACAACTTCTTCTTCATTATTCGTCGAGACAGTAGTAGCAAAGATCTCAGTGCTGTAGATGCTGATTTTGACTTCTACCTCTGCTCGGGGACGAGAAAGAGGTTCTCTGGGACGAGCAAGAGCTGCTCGGGTAACTGTCGAAGAACAGAGAACTCAATCTGCTTTGGAGAATCAATCCTTCCAACTAATGGCAAAGAACCAGGCTTTGGCTGAGATGTCCGAGAAGATCATGAGTTTTGAAGAGCAACTTCCTGCTCGGGGACGAGCAGGAGCTTCTCGGGGACGAGCAAGATCTGCTCGGACAGACCATCTGTGATGAACATCAGAATGCTGAAAGATTTTAACTTCATAAACTCCCCTTATGCTTTGGATGATCCTCCTGCTGGGGAGGAACCTGTTTCAAAAGAAGAGGGAGAGAAACCAATAGAGTAGGAATCTCAATGTAATAGTTAGTATACATTTTCATTCTCAATGTATTTTGTTTTTGATTTTAATGAAAGACTTTCATTTTTGTTCTCAATCTTAATTTCTATTGTCTTGTAAAATACTCTACATATATGCATATGTATAAGTTAAAAAGATAAGAATATTGTGTTGTTCATCGACCAACTTGGTAATAAAAAAGTTACAGGTATTAGTAATGTTGCTCGATCACTTAATAATAAAGTAATGAGTATAAAAATGTTTAAAATTTTTCCAACCAACCAAGGTTGTTAAATTGTGCTCGTCGACCAATTATAGTTAGGGAGAGTTTTTATCCCTGACTAACCATACTTGGTAAATTTTTGTCTTTTTCATAAAATGTGTCCGACCAACTAAGGTCGATAAATTCTCCTCGTCGACCAACTACAGTTAGTGGGTTTTTATCCCCAACCAACCATACTTGGTACAGTTTGGAATATTTTTTCCTCGTCGACCAACTACGTTGATACAGTTTGGAATATTTTTTCCTCGTCGACCAACTACGTTGATACAATTTGGAATATTTTTTCCTCGTCGACCAACTACGTTGGTACAGTTTGGAATATTTCTTCCTCGTCGACCAACTACGTTGATACACTTTGGAATATTTTTTCTTCGTCGACCAACTACGTTGATACAGTTTGGAATATTTTTTCCTCGTCGACCAACTACAGTTAGTGGGTTTTTTAGGTGAGAGAAAATTATTTTTTATATTGATCCCTTCCTATTCCCTATTTGGAGAGATAAAAATATGGTGAATGATTAAAGTTATTACCAAATTTATATAAAAAATCAATCAATTTGACTTTATTGACATAAATGGAAGTTGAACCAAATTAAGTATATAGTTCATAAAAATGAATGCAAAGAGACTCAAACTTGAAGAGAGAAAATATATCTGGGTCATGATTTCCATGAGAAAACTTTTTATTGTCTTTAACCTTTTCCCATTCTTTTATTAAAAATATGATGGGAATTTGAATAGACATCAAAGATCTTACAAAATTTATTTCAAAATCAACAATGAAAATGATCAAATCTTATAATCGTCGTATATATTGGTATATGTAATAATTTAAAATATTTATTCCATGATATAAAATAGAAACTTGAGAATCAAGCAAAAAGTTATGATTTATGAAATCCACTATTTTTCAGATTTCTAAATAAGAATTAATCTAACAGTTATGATTTTAAAATCATGATATGCAATATTTTGCAAATAAAAATTGGACAATTAATTTATGTATATAAACATAAAAATCATGATTGAATCATATAGAAAATAAAAACTTAGCTTTTGATTGAGAACAATGCTTATAACACGTTCCCACAGACGGCGCCAATCTGTTGAAGACAGAAAATGGCCACTTCCATTTTAGTGGCGTCAACAGCAGATAAATGATGAGGATGAGATTGAAGATGAAGATAAACATTCACATCAAACATATAAGAGACAAATATTTTTAAAGTGGTTCGGCTATAAGGAAAAGCCTACGTCCACTGTTATTTTATACCCAGGAGTTTACAATAGCACAATGCGGTAGAGAGAGAAAGGATGTGTATCTTGTGTATGGTGTTTCTTTATTCTCCTCCCTTTTTGGCTAAGGGAATTCATGTATTTATAGTGATGGGAGATAAAGAGATTCATTGAATGTAGACATTTATACATTATGTCTACATTCAACGAATCTAATTGTTGAATTGCTTGGTATGCTATGTGTTGTCATCTACAGTATAAATGTACATTAAGGCTCATTAAATGCGCTGCCATCTTCATTAATGCACATTAAATGCATAGTTATCCTTTGATCTTCCTGGTTGATATGCCGACCAACTCTCCTCGGGTGCTGACTATCACTCCTCGGGTGCCGACCAACTCTCCTCGGGTGCCGACTAACACTCCTCGGGTGCCGAATATTGCCACGTAGGATGACATGTGTCCTTTTCTGATTGGTCCTCGTAGATGGAGAATTTTTGCGTTAACAGAGATATTTGTTGTGAAAAGTTTGGTTCCTTATTTAATGATTTTAATATGTTAAAACTGGGAAAAAAGGAGAGTGATGATAGAGTCCTCGTTTTAGAGAAAGAGTTGGAGGATTTGAAAAATTCTAGGGTTTGTGCCATTGGGGAAAATAAATCAATTAATGATTGTGTGGCACGTAACCTAATTAACAAATCTAGAACATAAGTGATTTTCACACAAATAATGCCTAAAACTAAGTAATATTTTTTGGCATTTATATAGTTTGTGCAAACCCATTGATCTTCAACTTAACTCTCTCAAAATCTTACATCACGAAGAATACTCTCAATTATTTTTGAAGAAATTAATGCTTAAGTGTAGCGAAGCATCAATGATTCAAAACTTGGACTGACACTTCTTTTTTTATGTGCCTCTAACCATTTTAGGCTCTTTTCAATGCAAATGGTGACTTTTAATGTAAATACTTTTATATTTCGTAACCCCTTTCCATTGATTAATATATAACAAATTTTCAAGGAAAATGATTTAAATCCGAGCAATGGTTCTTACATGCACAACTTTTTATCTTATTTTTACATTTAGTTGATTTTAAAGAAAACTTTAGATAAGAACACAATCGACAAGTGATAGGTAAGTGCAATATTCAAATAATCTCATCCTCACGGGCATTAAAGTAGACAAGGAGTCAAACATGTAGCAGGTGATTATGAAATCACAACGTAATGAATCCACACAAGCACATAAATGAAATGATGTCATGCCTCAAAAACCTATAATACAGTCATGTAGTTATGGAGTGAGTGGGTGATTTGGACATCTTAAATGTTCATCCGTATAAGGTGATAAACATAAAAATATTTTTGACTTTTTCAAAAATTTTATTGAAATAAAATTTATTAACTTTTACACTTTTTCTTATAAACGAAAAATCTTTTTGTATTTTTCAAAAATTTTCAGACAAAAAATAAAACTTTTTTTTTTATTTTTTCTAAAAATATTAAAACAAAAAAAAAAACAGTAATATGACAATGATAAAAAAGATCGAAATAGGAACGTAAGATATGAACATGATAAGCACCGTATGCTAGAAAAAAGTCTTAACCTCAATCATTAGGCCTGGAGAAGTTCTCAAAGGGAGGCGACATCCTAATAAATTCCTCCCTAAACTTTTGTGAGGTGTTGACTAAATACTCTACTTGCTCTAAAAAACTCTCAAAATATATATGATAATGTGTGTGAGCATGCGGAGTAATACGTTTGGGAGTGTATGGAAACATGTGTAGGAAATCGCATGGGAGAATACCGGGGAACACGCATATGAGAAACTCTCCGTAGCTTTAAATAAAATTCTCTAAGGTGACATCTTTTTTTGTAATGTCTACAAACATAAATGGTCTTGGGTCCACCTTCCTCAAAACGTTTAGGACAATCTCTCGTAGGTGGGTCTGGTCACCTTGGTTGGTTAGGACAAGGGACATAAGGATCCATCACAAACTTGAGAACCGACTTGGGTGCGACATAGGAAGTGGATGCACCATCATACCCTATTTCTTTACTCTTAACATTACCTAATGTGGGACCGAGGAGCATATTTCCTACCTTCTTATATGTGTCCTCTAAACTGACCTTGACCTCCCGGGAACGTTCGACATCTCTCTTGAGTTAGGATACACATTCTTCAAGTTTCTCATGAGTCTCTAATGAAGATTGAAGATCTCTCGTAAGGCTAGCCACGGTGTTGGTCAAATCAGTCTTTTCCCTACCTAAAATAATCAACTTCTCACATAAGAAAATCTTCACCTTCTCGAGTTGACTCATCGACACCTCACACTCTCTCACAACTTTCATCTCTTTCTCGAAATCTAACACCCCAAGAGAAAATATTTATTAATCTTTTTCGTTTTCAATGTCTTGGTGTAAATATCACTAAAATCTTTTCGTAGTCTGCCTTCTCCCTCACTTAAATTCTCATTCTCACTCTCACTATCTCCATAATGAGTTAAAATACAATGGAGGCTTTCACATTTAGATGTGCCTCACCGGCGTGGGACAAATAAAAAGTGATAATGTGACTAGCTATGAATGCATTGCATGGCTCATGTGCCGATTCTTCCCTTGAATCAACCGACTCGATGTCACTATCACTAAGAGTGGTCTTATTAGCAACTTTCTTTCCCTTTCTCTTTAGCCTATTCGGACACTCATGTGCCTTGTGCCCTTTACCCTCACACTCATAATAACTTATCTCTTCCTCTTTCTCAAAACTACTATTACACTCATTCTTATTTTTATTTTTATTTTTCTCAAAAGTATTTTCTTTGGAAGAGTTTTCTTTTGAAAATTTGAGAATTTATTTTATTCTTTTTTGGCAAAAAGTGCTAAGTCATCCGTTTCAAATTCAAATTCAAAATCGGACTCATAAAATTTTTCTTCCTCCTTTTTCTTAGTTTGAGTTTTCAAATCAATCCCTATATTCTTAGTCTTAACAGTTTTAGGAAACATATCTATCTCATAGATTTGAAGATATCCTATAAGTTCTTATAACCTAAGAGTATATAGGATTCCTAACGAGTTTACCACGACAACCTTAGGAATAAAGTGGGCAAGGAATGAACTCAAAATTATCTTAGCAACTCTCGTCTCAGGATTCTTCTCACCCAAATTAAAACTAGAATTAAATATGTCCGACAAATGCACATAAAATTCATTAAAAGACTCAGACTCTAGCATGGTAATAGTATCAAATTAGGTGGTCAAAAGTTATACTTGAATGCCTTTACAACATTGGTTCTCTTGTGAGTGAGCTGGAGGGTATCCTGAGATTCTTTAGATATGGTGCTTGTCATAATTCAATGGAACTCGCTGAGGGTGACGGCTCCATAAATAGTACTAAAATCACGAGAGCTAAAATTGCTCCCTTTAAAGTCATACTCTGTCCATTTAGAGGCAAGTTTAGGGCTAAGGACAATGTCAACAGTAATAATGGGTGGTTTCCACCCTCTTTCAGAGAGAAACCCAACACGTTCATCAATTGATTGTACCGTAGACTTCATCCTAGATTTTCGGTAAGCATAATTGGAACCATAAAAATGGTCATTTGATTATAAAAGATATCAATTAAATTTTGGATTTTTAAAGATAAACATTGATATAAAAAAACATGGCAAAAAAGATCACACGTTATTTTTGTGTAACCGACTCAAATACCAATTTGAGAGCGTGCAAAAAATAATGGATCAATTTATGTAATTAAATGTCCGAAATACAAAATTCATTTTTTATAAAATTTAATTATTTAATCAAATAAAGTGTCTATATGACCAAAGTTCCAATCGCAGAAAAATTGAATTTTATATCAAATAATCATATTTGTAAGTATTCATTTTCAGGGAAAGACCTATATTCAGCACTTAAAAACGTTTTACAAGATAGTCGACTAACAAATCACTTATAATAGTTAAGTATGATGTGCAATCTTCCAAACTTCCAAGGAATATGGCTCACTCCAGAGTCGTTCACAGGCGACGATCTACCCTCATTATCCATCGATCAACCTTTCTTCTTCCTTCAGCAGTGATCCTTCGGGTCACAAGTTCAACCATAGAGAATGATCTCCACAAAGTGTATATGAGGTATGAAACTTCTAGGGTTTCAAAAGGATTCAAATTTTAGATTAGGATGACAATGTTGTGAAGAAAAAGGTGTTTGGACACCTAAAATATTGAAAACATTGGCAAAGATATGCAGAAATCGTTTTTCCAAAGTCTTTTCAAAAAGAGGTTCAAAACAGGATTTTATAGGTCTGATAGAAAAATCGAGGCAACGTCTCATTTCAACGAAAATAAGGGTCATTCAAATGAGAATGTCAGTACATTAGAATGAGAATAGTAGTTCATTCAAACGACAAAAGGCATTTCATTCGATATGTACATCTAATGAGCATTTGAAGAAATGTTACTATAATACAGTGTTGCCTCGTTAAATCTTTGTTCAAGGTAAATATCTAACGAACTTCAAACGAAATGGAATTTCATTCCAACGAGATAAAAAAATTATTTTTAAAACTTAAAAATTCAGCATTGTTTTTTTTTTCTAAAAACACATCCCAATTATAAGTATGAATAATTAAGAACTCCTAAAAGATTTATACCTTCATGATATGTAGAGGAATATTAAACTTGGAGATAATGAAGGTTCAGTTTGACATGTCGCTGCATGATGGTTTGTAATAGGATACACCAAATATGCCAAAGTGCAAATAAATATAAATAAAAAGCCTAAGATAAAATATTTGCACTTACAGTCTTTTGACAATTTGATAGAGGAACTCATAGGAGTTCTATCAGTCTTCACCTTACTCAAACCAAAATGATTAATTAAATAAGTAGGATACTTAGATTGGGTCGAATTAGGTGTATGGGCGCCTCATTATAGTACGATATGGTAGTCTTGTGAATTTTGGTTTATTGTGCACACTTAGTTTTGCTGAATTTCGATGGAGAAAATCTCTTGTTAGTGGGGAAGTATGTAACACCCCGAGTTTTTATTAATTAATTTAATAAATAAATTGGAAATTTTGGGAAAAGAATTTTATAATTTTTATTGGTTAAATATGTTGATTATGATTTTAGAGGAATAAAACTTCAAGCGAAATTGAAATCGGAGTTAAAATGAATTTTTAAAGGATGTTTACAGATTATACCTCAAGTTATTTTTTAACTCGTCATTTTTTAACTCGTCATTTTTTAAAATTCCTAAGTGATCGATCGATTGGATCGAGGGGGTCGATCGATCGACCTCAGTAGATTTCGTGCGCAACAGGTTTTGACGAGTTTTGTAATTTTACAACTCCTTAATCTTTTTATATAAATGATATTTCGGGGCTAGGTTTTTAAAAACTGATATTTTACCATGCCTAGAGCAACCTACTCTTTCTTTGTTCATCATCTTCCACCTCAAAACCCTATCCTCCATTAAAACCATCTTTAAAGCTCAGTTTTGAAGGAATATAGTAATCTGTCCCAAGTTGGTCTAAGAGGAGTTTTTGATCAATTTTTCAAAGGGAACTCAAATCTCAGATCGGTCTTCTATATTTAACCTCAGGCATGCTTACCCTATTCTTTTCCCTTAGTGTTATGTGTATTGATTATAGCCTCCATTAAACTCATGTTTTCTAAAATAAGTTATGAATATAATTATTAAAGAGATAAATTTCGGGACTATTTTGCATGAAATATTAATGTTACCTAATATTTATAACCTTGTTGTTCTTTGGGTTGCGTTGGTGTAGCTGGTTGTGTTATGGGCATGTGCATGTACAAGAGCCCTTAAAAAGAAAATTTTGATATTTCTTGTGATAACCCTAGATAAAATTAATTACTTGAGTTAGAAAATAATTAACTATGATAGGACTTTCATGTAGCTATTATTCTGAAGATCACAATGTTTATGTGTCCTTAATTTTCACACATTTAGATTAAAAATTTTTAATTGGGAATTTAGTGTTGTTATGAATGTTGTTATAAGTTATTAATTGTGCCACTTTATGAAAATATTATAATTTTGGTATCTCGGGGACGTTGGGTATTATAGGTAATTGGTTTTCACCCGTTGTTATAGTACACTTGTTAGGTATGAGACTAGTAAGTGGGCCTTAGTTGCAATTTATGCTAATTATGTATGGGACTAGTTAGTGCAAATCTATGCGGGTTATATAATTTGGTGTGGGGGTTGATTTTCTATATTATTCCATTGTTACGATAGCCTAGGATTAATATCTAGGTGGATTGAAATTTTTATAATCATCCTTTACTTAGGATAGGACGAATTTGTGTTTTGGGAACCCTTAGTTGGGACTAAGGGGTATTTTGAGGATTTTCACATCGCTTTTAAGGGTGGGGGAAATTAATTTGATTAATGAGTATAAGAAATTTTGGAAATTAATACCGCAGGACTAAACCGGGTTCGGGGAGGACAGTTTAAACTGGTCAGATGACAATTTATGTCGTGTCGTGTGTGGAACCTTGTCATATCGCGAGGATCGCAGGATAAAAATGGATCAGATGGTGGACTTAACAAGGGGACGTGTGTGTGGGTGGAACCTTGCCATATCGCGAGGGTTGACAGTTAAAAACGGGTTCGACGGCGGCTTTGACAAGGGGATGTGTATCTTAGTAAATTATAATTGTGGTTCCTTTAATTAAATTTAATATTTTTGGGAATGTGGGTTAATTAAAATAATAATGATGTGGCATATTTTAAAGAAACCTTACGGGTAGTTAGAAATTTATTTTTGGTGATTAATAACCTTCATAATAAAAAGCTTTTATTGTTATGGTCGATATATATAACACTATTATCTGGGTTCAAGGGACCTAATTAAAAGGAGTAACCGGTATTCATGCTCAGGGCTTTGGCTCTAACACATGCGTTGGATAATCTTTTTCAGGATTTATTTTGGAGTTGCTTGATAGGATTCATTGAGATCTTTTGGAGGTCCAGCTGGATTTATTTTATTTATTTATTAGATATATTTCTCTTTCCATTCCATCGTATTATTTATGAGACTGCATTTTACTTTTATTGGGCCTTTCGGTTCCAAACTTGTCTTGAGATTACAGTTGGATTTAATTATTTAATTATTGAGATATTCAGAGATCACATGTGATGGATTTTTAATCGCACTTTGGTGTTTTATCAGTTGGATGTCATTCATATTTGGGTTTGATGAAAATAATTTATCTTTTCAATTAAAATTTATGTCTCATATCTGTCACATGATAAGGATGATATTTAATTTACTCGCACCCGACTTAGTTTTGGTGGCGAACGATACCCGAATTTAGTGGGCTATGACACAACTCGGCCTCGGAGACCTCAAACCCACCAAGATAATTCTCCAATAAGAGCATCGCTCCGTTAAGGTTCCGAGAGGGGTGGTAGAAGATGTAACACCCTACCTAATTAAATACCGGGTGGACAACCCCATACCAAATTAAAACAGAATATACAGTTGGCTCATTCTTAGCATCACCGTCAAAAACATTTACAACTCACTCAATACCCAATTAAGATGGTGTTAAAAACTTTCCAAATTTTAATTTTACAAAATCCATTTCTAGTTTAAGAATAACACAACACATTTTATTCTACAACACTAATAACCCAATAGATAACACAAAAGAATTTAAGTGAAATTGGAATAAACATTCACAAATAATATAAATCCATTTCGGAAATCCCAACAATATTAAATGTATTAAAAAGACACGAATACAATAGTATTTGACCCCGATAGAAAAAGATAACCGAATCCTTTGGGAGACAAGCCCTAACTAGAAGATCATTGTGAATCAAAAGAAGATAAGAATCTAAGCAACACTCCATAGCACGTCAAGATCAACAAAGGTTGGCGTCCCTGCTGCTGGACACCTGATATAGAAGATACAATAGAAAAGAAAATATGCAAGGAAATGGTTCAGAGCCCGATTGTGAAAAATGATTTTTAAAACAACAAGTACTTAACAAGTGCAATAAAACATTTATTATGTACATGTTAGCTTCCTACTCTCACTTGCTATTCTCACCTCTCAACTAGAGTTCACACTTAACGTTTCCTATTAACCTCCTAGTTAGTGGTTCCTCTTTTCTAGTCTCCATATTGTAATTCCATTCCCAATCATAATCCCCGTATGTCCCATACCATACGTCACTATATTATACACTTACATTCTTCATTTATGAATTTAAGCTTTTCAATTCTTTAAGAATAAACATTCATTAACTTAGTTTCATTCTTTTTCTCAATCCACCGTTATCTACAATTATCACCGTAGATAGATTTAATCACTATATAACCATTCATTCCTTTAATTCATTATATATTAATATATAATACGACACCCCGAGTCACAGCTGCGGTGCAATGCATTACTCTGCTATCAAGTCCCATCATCGCTGGTCGCCAAACAGGGGACTAAAGGTTCGGTAAGGATTCTTCGAACCACAAACAATAACATATAAATTGGAGGCGAACAAAGTTCTCGTATCCATAGGTCACGCACATACCTACGTGCCCACAGTCAGCGGACTTATCAACTCCCCGATAAGTCTTTCATAGACCTATGTTCTTGAGCGAAAAATCAAAGATCCCATAGATTCATCAGGCTATGACTGCCCTCACGTGCAAACCTCGCGTCGATAGCATGTAAGATAGGTATGTCATACACATAAGCATTAATCAATCAGATAGGAATTATCATACCTATAATATAATATCAACGAGGTACTCACAATACCCTTAGATTATTCCCATACGTAGCATTATATCTCATTAATTCTCACGTATTAAAATATCACAACTTTACTTCTTAATTTATTTAGCCCCGAGCCTCACTCAATACACAAGGTTCAATAAGGTTTTTCCTCAACGTATACTCAGTAAGAAGTCACTAATACCCTACTAGTCCATATCGTCATATCTCCCGAATTATTACGAATTAAACTCTTCCTTTAATTAAGGTTAAAACCGATAGTTTCAAATCTCTTATAAACACATCTTCTTTCACTTAGGATTAAACCCTCTCATAAACTTAAGGATACCCAGGTGTTATATTACATCACTCCTAATGGTACTATATTTAATCCACATACATTCCAATTAGAATTCAACAAATGAATCTAGCAACCGAAATTCCATTCAATATAATTATCATTATTTTAATCAATTGAATCCCAATAAAATTAATTCAAATCTTATCAAGGGCTTACTAATATTTTCTAAGTCCCATAATATCCAATTAATAATCACCAAAGATCCACAAAAGGTTTGGGATAAGAATCAACATTTAAAAGAAACAACTTTAGGAATTCTGAGGAGGTCGATTGATCGAAGGCAGGGGGTCGATCGATCGATCACTCGGGTCACAACCTGGTTTTTCTGCATTTCTGCAACTACGGGTTTAGCCATTTTTTATCATTGAAACCTTCATATTAACATCCCAAATGACTTATAATCTTTACTACATGATATATCAACATATATGAATGCTTTCTAATGTTCTAAACATCCTAGAATCATCAAAATATTTGATTAAAAGCATGATTACCTCCTCTTTTTCTAGAAAATTATCAACATATTATCTTCAAGAACACAACAATGGTTTCCAGAATTTCTTCAACAGATTCATGATTATTTCCTGGATTACTATCTACCTACAACATGAGTTTGATTCCTATATATATTCAGTTTCTAGAAATCCATTTAAAACTTCATCTTTTCATCTTCCAAACATGAAAAATCATTTCGTTTTTTTTACAACTACTCTAACATGGACAATAAACAAACTTAAATTGCAAATATCAAACACTTGCATCTAATGAAGGTTTGATCCTTTGGTGTAGAATAACACATGTGGTTCTCCCTTTTTCGGTCAACCTCCGGTGGTGGTTGGTGGTGGTGACTTTTGGTCTTTGTTCTTCTCTTTCCCATGTAGGCTTTTCCCTTCCCAAGCAACCTTTCACTCTCTCTAGAAGATGACTTCTATATTTTGTGTGGAGGAGATGAATAACCCACGTACACTTAATCTCCACATACTTATAATAGGACAAAACCCAAAATCACTATTCATCCCCTTGTAAAAATGACCAAAATGCCCTTTTGGGTCGTCTTTTCATTTCCAAATGACCCGAGGCTCAAAATTAACATCCAAATAGACTTTTCTGACTATTTCGGACCTTCCGGACGCAACGACGCAGTCAAAATGATTATAAGGTCGATAGAAAATAAATTTCCTTTTTAATCTCTCAATTTTGTCCCGACACGTCCCATACCGCGTCCGACTAAAAATCCAAATTACTGAATTTAATTCACACAGCCATATCAATAACATCGCATTCATATATTGCCTAAATATCTTTAAGAAATATTCAGAATCATACATTTTAATATCCACAATTCGGATAAAACCCAAATGAATGAATTAATAATTAAAATCCAATTAATCCATTAATTTAAAATTTAACCATTTTAAAAATCATTAACAATCACGGGGTATTACATACTTCCCCCCTTATAATAGAATTTTGTTCCGAAATTTGGAACGATAAATCATACTGTTAAGGTCAACTCTGAGTATAAGTCTCACATCGCAAGAAATCTAAGTTGTACCGCCCATACAATACATTAACGAAAATCCCCATCGATGTTATACGCCAAGCCTCACCAAATAGTTTCAACTGAATCGAATTGAAACTTTAATTAATCTTCCCTATACCATCATCGTGACAAAGTTTGGAAAAAATGATCCTTATAGTTTCACAATTTTGAAAACTGCTACAATCCAACCATCCAGGGCGCCCATACACCCTATCGTACAACTTCCATTATACTATTTATAGCAAAGGTTATAAACTCATATCCTAAAGACCTATCTTATTTCGACTCCCAACGGTTATTAGTTTCATGCGTTGGGTGTCTCGCAAGAGAAATCCAAACAAGGAACCCCCCGATACACTACTACCTAAAGTAGTCGGTCATCGAAACTCCTCAGGTCTTTAATCAATAGTTTATAACCTCTCTACAGGTTTTATCGATTTCAAATAAAGTATACTCATCTACTCTCTTATAAAAGACAAGATGCTAGCCATAGTAGTGCACACGTTCTCAAATACCACAAGTCAACCCACGCCGATAGTCACATCATGATCGGACATGCCCAAAGTAAGTAATTCCGCGATAAAAATCAAACCCATGTGATGACATGAAAATATAGGTATCCTACACCCCTCGGTGAGACTACGTAAATAACAGTGCTACTGTCTAAGTTTAGCAACCCTATTTCCCATACAATATTAATGTGCTACAAAAATCAATACACGCCTCATAATTACTTAGATTGAAAACATACTCTCGTTCGCAGGTGGAGGTTGTTGACTCCCAATACTATAACTTTGCTCCGATAAGTCAAGAAAAATTTTACCTCAAATTTTCAGTTCTAGTTAACCACACTCCACTATATGCCCAAGCCTTTGAATATATTGCCTTTGTTAGGTAACACACACAATTCCCGCAATTCAAGAACTTCTACTGATGGCTCTCCTCAATTTTCCATAATAGGGGTGACCTCGACTATGGTCATCATACTCAAATATACTTCATAACCTCCTAAGTACGATCTCTGCTATCCATCCAATGGTCCTCATCTGTCATACTTCTAGTATGAACCCGTCCGAACGCAATAAGATTCACTAATATATTCAGAATCTTACCAAAGAAATCAACAATCCGTAACATAGGGCTCTACATCAAAGAACGCTAAACTGAAAACACAGTAAACCGTACAGACCCTAAAGGACACTAGAACCTGATGCTCTGATACCACTTGTAACACCCCGCCTAATTAAATACTGGGTGTCCAATCCCATACCAAATTAAAACATAATATACAGTTGGCTCATTCTTACCATCACTATCGAAAACATTTACAACTCACCTAATACCCAATTAAGCGGGTGTTAAAAACTTTAATTTTACAAAATCCATTTCCAGTTTAATAATAACACAACACATTTTATTCTACAACACTGATAACCCAATAGATAACCCAAAAGAATTTAAGTGCAATTGGAATAAACATTCCCAAATAATATAAATCCATTACGGAAATCCCAACAATATTAAATGTATTAAAAAGACATGAATACAATAGAATTTGACCCAGATAGAAAAAGATAACGGAATCCTTTGGGCGACAAGCCCTTACTAGAAGATCACTATGAATCAAAAGAAGATAAGCATCTAAGCAACACTCTATAGCTGCATAGCTCGTCAAGATCAACTAAGGTTGGCGTCCCTGCTGCTGGACACCTGATATAGAAGATACAATAGAAAAGAAAATATGCAAGGAAACGGGTCAGAGCC
The DNA here is from genome assembly GCA_949130495.1 of Sambucus nigra. Classification (NCBI taxonomy): domain Eukaryota; kingdom Viridiplantae; phylum Streptophyta; class Magnoliopsida; order Dipsacales; family Adoxaceae; genus Sambucus; species Sambucus nigra. Next base: position 296,895,945 of record OX422207.1, on the reverse strand, counting down.
CGATTGTGAAAAATGATTTTTAAAACAACAAGTATTTAACAAGTGCAATAAAACATTTATTATGCACATATTAACTTCCCACTCTCACTTGCTATTCTCACCTCTCAACTAGAGTGCACACTTAACGTTTCCTATTAACCTCCTAGTTAATGGTTCCTCTTTTCTAGTCTCTATATTATAATTCCATTCCCATATCATAATCCCCGTATGTCCCATACCATACGTCACTATATTATACATTTACATTCTTCATTTATGAATTTAAGCTTTTCTATTCATTAAGAATAAACATTCATTAACTTAGTTTCATTCTTTTTCTCAATCCACCATTATCTATACTTATCACCGTAGATAGATTTAATCACTATATAACCATTCATTCATTTAATTCATTATATATTCATATATAATACGTCACCCTGAGTCACAGCTGCGGTGCAATGCATTACTCTGCTATCAAGTCCCATCATCGCTGGTCGCCAAATAGGGGACTAAAGGTTCGGTAAGGATTCCTCGAACCATAAACAATAACATATAAATTGGAGGCGAACATAGTTCTCGTATCCATGGGTCACGCACATACCTACGTGCCCACAGTCAGCGGACTTATCAACTCCCCGATAATTCTTTCATAGGGCTATGTTCTTGAGCGACAAATCAAAGATCCCATAGATTCATCAGGATATGACTGCCCTCACGGGCAAACCTCCCGTCGATAGCATGTAAGCTAGGTATGTCATACACATAAACATTAATCAATCAAATAGGCATTATCATACCTATAATATAATATCAACGGGGTACTCACATTAGCCTTAGATTATTCCCATACATAGCATTATATCTCATTAATTCTCACGTATTAAAATATCACAACTTTACTTCTTAATTTATTTAGCCCCGAGTCTCACTCAATACACAAGGTTCAATAAGGTTTTTCCTCAACGTATACTCAGTAAGAAGCCATTAATACCCTACTGGTCCATATCGTGATATCTCCCGAATTATTACGAATTAAACTCTTCCTTTAATTAAGGTTAAAACCGATAGTTTCAAATCTCTTATAAACACATCTTCTTTCACTTAGGATCAAACCCTCTTGTAAACTTAAGGATACCCAGGTGTTATATTACATCAATCCTAATGGTCCTATATTTAATCCTCATACATTACAATTATAATTTAACAAATGAATCTAGCAACCGAAATTCCACTCAATATAATTATCATTATTTTAATCAATTGAATCCCAATCAAATTAATTCAAATCTTATCAAGGGCTCACTGATATTTTCTAAGTCCCATAATATCCAATTAATAATCATCAAAGATCCACAAAAGGTTTGGGATAAGAATCAACATTTAAAAGAAACAACTTTAGGAATTATGAGGAGGTCGATCGATCGAAGGTAGGGGGTCGATCGATCGATCACTTGGGTCACAGCATGGTTTTTCTGCATTTCTGCAACTACGGGTTTAGCCATTTTTTATCATTGAAACCTTCATATTAACATCCCAAATGACTTATAATCTTTACTACATGATATATCAACATATATGAATGATTTCTAATGTTCTAAACATCCTAGAATCATCAAAATATTTGATTAAAAGCATGATTACCTCCTTTTTTTCTAGAAAATTATCAACATATTATCTTCAAGAACACAACAATGGTTTCCAGAATTTCTTCAACAGATTCATGATTATTTCTTGGATTACTATCTACCTACAACATGAGTTTGATTCCTATATATATTCAGTTTCTAGAAATCCATTTAAAACTTCATCTTTTCATCTTCCAAACATGAAAAATCATTTCATTTTTTTTACAACTACTCTAACATGGACAATAAACAAACTTAAATTGCAAATATCAAACACTTGCATCTAATGAAGGTTTGATCCTTTGGTGTAGAATAACACATGTGGTTCTCCCTTTTTCGGTCAACCTCCGGTGGTGGTTGGTGGTGGTGACTTTTGGTCTTCGTTCTTCTCCTTCCCATGTAGGCTTTTCCCTTCCCAAGCAACCTTTCACTCTCTCTAGAAGATGACTTCTATATTTTGTGTGGAGGAGATGAATAACCCACGTACACTTAATCTCCACATACTTATAATAGGACAAAACCCAAAATCACTATTCATCCCCTTGTAAAAATGACCAAAATGCCCTTTTGGGTCGTCTTTTCATTTCCAAATGACCCGAGACTCAAAATTAATATCCAAATAGACTTTTCTGACTATTTCGGACCTTACGGACGCAACGACACAGTCAAAATGATTATAAGGTCGATAGAAAATAAATTTCCTTTTCAATCTCACAATTTAGTCCCGACACGTCCCATACCGCGTCCGACTAAAAATCCAAATTACTCAATTTAATTCACATAGCCATATCAATAACATCGCATTCATATATTACCTAAATATATTTAAGTAATATTCAGAATCATACATTTTAATATCCATAATTCGGATAAAACCCAAATGAATTAATTAATAATTAAAATCTAATTAATCCATTAATTTAAAATTTAACCATTTTAAAAATCATTAAAAATCATGGGGTATTACAGAAGATGTCATAATCCAAGTTGAAAAATTCTACTTTCCAGTGGCCTTGTTGTCTTAGATACTCATCCGGTTTCTCTTAGTAGCAACACCACACCCATCATCTTAGGTCGAACTTTCCTAGCAACGTCTAACGCCCTTGTTAATGCTAGGAATGGTCAAATGAATTTGACCTTTCGTAACATCATAACCGAACTTAACATTTTTAATGTTGTGAATCAATCAGGCGATGAAGATGGGGTATATGAAGTGAAACTTATAGAGGGGGTGGTTCAGGATAATTACGATGCTATATGTTGTGAGGACCCTTTGGAAGCGTATTTAGTAAACTCGATTAAAATGGAGAATAATTATTCTCCTATTGATAATAAAGTTAGGTTGGTTAGATATATTTTAGATTAGGGTGAGTTTGTTAAGGAAGAGAATTTTGTAGATGATCTAATCAAGGAAAGTGATTGAATTGCGAGGGATGCAATTGAGTGGAGTGTGTTGGATGTCTGTTTCGACATGCTTGGAGAGACCGAAGGAGGTGAAAATAAATAATTAGGGGAGGATTGCATGAAGAATGACTTCACCCCTATTGGCGAATAAAAAATATTTGAATCTACTATTCATTTAGAGTCGTCAATTCCGTGCAAAAATCATTATTTAAAGAAAAAATTGGTTGAGAATGTAGCAATCCAAATTAACACCCAATTTCTGAGCCTTCACTTTAATAACCCATGGGCACCACTTTCCAATTTTAATTTGGTTTCCACAACTGAACACGGGTCTGATGGCCAGGGTAATGCATTTTTGCTTAGCCTCATATCATCGGATCTTGAACCTGATAGAATTTTGAAATCGTTAAATTTCAAATGGAACGAGATCGAAGAGATTAGAAATATAGGAGTTTGTCTAGGTAATTACTACTTAGAGATATCCACGGATTTATCGCTCGACATCATGCAAAATGAACCTGTGAACAGGCTTGGGTAGAATTCTCAGAATTATATTGTAAACACCCCATTCTAGCACCCCCTAACCCTCTCCTTTGGTCCCAGACCTAAGTCATACCCCAGGTACCGACCTAGAGGCCATCGGGTACTCCCGAGCTCCATTTGACCAAATGTAAAACTCTTCAGCTCGAATGAGATTGAATGAATCTTCAAAGGGAATCGAAACGCCTTTCCAACAGTCCACCTTGTGCGCGATTCTGACTTACGGTACAGACGAACAATCCATCTCCCTCGAAACTTGATCAGGGGTCACCAGATGCTCCCAGGCTCCATTTGACCAAAGTCAACTCTTCATCTCAACCGAGACTAAATGAATCTTCGAAGGGCACTGAAACCCCTTAACAACGGTCTGCTCCATGTGCAATTTTGACTTACGATACGGACCAACGATCTGTTTTACCCCGAAAGGTCACCGAACGCTTCCAGGCCCCGATTGACCAAAGTCAACTCCCCAAACCGAGTCAAATCTTTAGAATATCAAAGTACATCTCTTAACCTTTCCAACGGTCTACCCCGTGTGCAATTCTGACTTACCATGCGGACGATCGATCCGTTTGCGTCCGACGATTCCTCGTCCAAAGGACTAACGAGCGCTTTCGAGCCACATTTGACACAAAGTCAACTCCCGAACCTGGGACCAGTCCAAAGGACTTTCGAAGGTCTTTGAAGTAAATTTCTAATGATTTTCCCTGTGCACGATTAGAATCAATGGTTTACGTTTTACAACTGATTTTCCAAAGGAACCTGAAAGAGACTACCAAACGGCAGGTCCCAAACCCTACCTATCAGCAGTTTGCCCAAACACACCTGCCGATTGGCAGGTCCAGGGCTATATCGATCGTCAATTCCCTGGTCCTATAAAAAGAAGGGCCTGACCTCTTTTCAAAAAAACCAAAGATCTTAAACCTATCACGCTCAGCAAGTTGAGAAAACCTCTCTCTAAGTCAGCGTGATTTCCACACCCAAATCCCTTTCCAACCGTCACCTTTCATAATCTTTTTCATCCAACTTGGAAAATTAAGTACCCTCCATTATCACCCAAGTTCAAGGGCTGCTCCAACATTCAAGATCAAGCTCAAGATCTTTAAGAAGGTCCAACTTTCTCAACTCTCTCTCTAAATTCTCCTAAATTCGCATTAATTTGTTTTATTACTTAGAACTTTTATTCTCTCATCTCACATATCCTAATATACTTTTTATTTAGTATTATTGCGCATCTCTTATTTTCATATAAATAAAACCCCAAAAAATAAGAAAAAGAGGGTTTGGTCATAAATTCCAAACGGGAATTCTCACACTTTTCTCACATTCTCCTCACAACTAAAACATTTTTTCCACACGCACACACAAGAGAAGTCCCTGGTTGAATTTATGGGATAAGCCCCACCCCTCATTTTGCATACGAACTATGTGGACTTTGATGCCTTTATAGGCTATGTAGGCGTCTCGAGGTAAAACCCGAGACTTGAATCTTTTTCCTACTTTTTTCTATTTTTCCTGTATTCTTTAAACATTAACTCTCTTAGACTCTCTATATGCATATATTTTTTCTTAGTGGCGTATTATCCCGCATGCGTTATCATTCCCTTATAACGATCGACGCTAGGATAATCGTGTAAATCCTATTTTCTAATATTACTTCTAAGAACATTGCTATGGATGACTCACTTTATCTCTTTCATGATACAAGTTGATGATTCCTATCTCCGATACATATGCACAATCACACATATCACGGGGAAATAAAGGAAAATAGCAACAACCCATGAGAGATCACAAGGGAGAAATGGGTACCGAACACCTTCCCATTTCGTAACTTAGCCTCCGGACCCTTTTCGAATCATTTTTGGTTTTGTATGTATCAGTATGTCTTTGGATGCTATCCTTAGGGATGTCTCCCTTTTCTTTTGTCTATTTTGAGTAAAATAGACTGCCAACTCCATCTATCTACATTTTTCACCTCATCACCGATGCCGACCGAAGCGCTCTCGAGAGGGATACACGAAACTAAGATCCTCCCGAGAAGAATAAGATCCCCCTCTTCTTTCGTCTCTCTCCCGCCATGAGGATCGTAGGGATTGCCGCAGTGGCGACTCCGCTGGGGATTTTTTTGAGGGCTAGGCTCTATTTACATGGGTGTTTTATTTTCTTATATATTCCCCTATTTTGCATGTTCGCCTTCTACTATTCATGTGTACCTCATGCTTATTCTTATATTCACACACTTGTATAAGATTCTCCATGTAAACTTCATACCACGTGAACCTAGGATAACATATATCCCCATGTTGCACGCATCACCCATCTATACTTGGTATACCATCGGTACTCGTACTTTTTTCCCTGTTGGGCATGATCAAGAAAGATACTCTCATAAGATACTAATAAGAGAATCATGCATGATTCACACGATATCACCAAAGAGCATTGTGGTTGACCAAATTTTATCTAGTAACTGGAGGGTCACTTCCTGATGGGCGCTGGTCCGGCGGGACGCAGTTAGCCTAAGTGATATGACTCTCACCTTCCATTGGCCAAGAACCTTCGACGTATATCGAATGGTTACCTCGCATCGTACCGCTTGACCAAAGTCATGACGGGAGGTATATCGCAGGGAACTCATTCACGTACGCCGAGTATATAGAATTTGCTCTCACATGTACCATCCCCACGAGGTATATAGTGAGGCAATTCACGTAAGCTCAGGTATATCAAATGGTTTGTCCACATGTACGGATTGACCTCAAAAGTAAGACGTATATCGTGGAAGAAGCCACACCAAAGGGGGTAACCCTTTCCGAGTCACCCTCCCAACTGCATACCCGCATATGGGTGTCAAGCCTAGTACACACATGTTAGATTGCCGGTTTCGACCCGAAAATCTGCCAAAATTTCGGGTTGTCCTGTCGCCCAAATTTTTATGCATTTTTAAAAATGGGAGTCTGGTCACAAGTCCATCCATAGCTTTTGCATATGTTATAAACCCAACTTTTCTAGGCTCGGGTCCCGTCCGACATTTCATTTTTCATTTAGGAGAATTTAATACAAGTGAAGAACAACATAATAATAATAATCATGCTGAGACCCGTCTCCCAAAAACATTTCTCCTTTATTTATCAAAAATCCAAAAATATTTCTCTTTTCTTTATCAAAAATCCAAAAATATTTTGTCATTCAATCTAAAAAAAATGTCAAAAATAAATACCAATTTACGCCTTCTCAGGTCGATCGCACGCCCTTGGCCTGGCTCCTTATTGGCTTCGATCTCCAGTCAAATCACCCCGGAGTTTCATCAATTCCCCTGCTACTTCTTTTGAGTCCGGAATCCATTCGGTTTCCATGGAAAACACAGATCAAGTACTAGTTGTGCAGCCAGATCTGACGACAGTCTTAGCTTATCTCGAACCTTCAGACTGAGTTATGAGAAATGCAGCGAAATCAGGTTCTTGTTCCTCAAAAGCCCAAGGCCCTATTTCCTCATGATATGGGTCCAACTGAGCCTATCTGGGTTCCTGAAGAATATCCTCACACCCAGCTACGTGCCCCTCCTGTTAATGGGCCGCCGCCTACCCAGCTTCCTATGCCGAACCTTGCCCAGCTTGGGGCTAACTTGCCTATGATCATTGATCCCAAAGAAGGGGAATTGAATAAAGTCAAAGAAGATCTCAAGATGTTGACTAAGAAGTTCGATCAAGTCCGAATCTCTAGAAATTACATGGACTACACCCACATGTCTCCTTATCCTAAGGCAAGGTTACCCGATGAAGTTAAAGATGCCAAATATCGAGAAATTTGGAGGAAGTGGACCCCCGATTGTTCATCTTCGTAGTTATGACCGTTACAAGTCTCTCCTTGGGGCTTCTGAAGAAGTAATGGCCCAGTTATTTTAGCAAATTTTGAAGGATAGTGCCCTCCGATGGTTTTTATCTCTCGAAGAGTCCATAATCTGTATCTGGGAGGATGTAGCCCGTTAATTCTTATCACTGCACAAATACATTGAAGAGCTTGAGGTCACCCGCCATGATTTAGAGCTGTTCAAACAGAACTCTGGGGAATCAGTCAGTAACTTCACACCCCAATGGAGGCAAAAGTCAGCCACTATGACCAATCGGCCATCCGAGGAAGAGCAAGTCAACATAGTGAAGAAGAACTTCTTACCCCATATTCAAGCAACCATATGAGGACAATTCTATCCACACTTCCGAGCTTTCAAAGAAACATGAGTAGAAATCGAGGAAGGTCTTGCTAAAATAGAAGTTTAACTAAAGAAAGTGTTCGGACAGTTCACCCCTAGAAAATATGACAAACCTGCCAGCGCTGCAGTCTCAATTATCAACAACATCTCTCAACCAACTACCTCGTGGGCACCAGAAAGCTTCCATGTCCCAGTCCAAAAGGAATACACCGAGGACCATGCTCCCCTTTCCAAAGTTTATCAAGCCCTGTTAAGCCGAAATCTCATCAAACCCTTGGACCGTCGTTCGTTGCCAAATCCACTTCCAAGAAACTTGAAGGCAGATGCCTATTGCACCTTTCACCAAACTGCTGGCCATACCAACGACCAATGCTTTCACCTTCAAAACGTAATCCGAGGTTTAATTGATCGGGGTACCATTACCCCACTAGCCAATCTTAAGCCAAACATTACTCACAACCCACTCCCAAATCATACCAATGCTATCTTCCTAGAATAGAACCCAGAATTTGATCCCCCAACTCAAATCACACCCATACACTCTCCCAAACCACTCCAAGCTTGCCCATATTCCCCCTACACCTTATTAGCCTCACTGATCAGGCACTATCACTCCTTACTAGAGCATGCATCATTGTCCGTACCTGTTCTAAAAATGGAAGTATTAAATTATCACAAGTGTTAAACCCACTCCTAGAGTTCGGGCTGAAATTGCCCTCACAGATGATCATTAATTACCAGAGGTTCAATACGCTATTCTTGGAAGCACAAAAATGTTCCCGAGAGTCATACAATTAGGTGGTATCAATCGATGAAGTCAGCCTGGATGACATCGTCCAGATCATGGAAAAAATATTCAGGCAAACCAAAAACATTTGTAGTATGACTGAGTTACTTGATACTCTGAAGTTACAAGGGCGCCTGGTCCCTTCACCCTTACATATCCCCATAAAATGGGAAGACCTGTATGAAGAAGCCATTTAAGTTGTGAATTGCATTAACTTTACATGGAAAGATAGAGTTGTTGCCACCGAATGGGGAGAAGAATTCAAAGATTCAAATAAAGGGCAAGCTTCAGAGAAAACTGACCCGGTAGCCGACATGTGTGGGATGATATCATTTGAATAACTCCTTGGAGAAATAAACAAGATAGCAGAACAACTCGAAATTCACGAAGAAATAGGGTTCATATTCTTCCCTTCTTCAGTAAATCACTTGACCATATCAGGGAGGTATTACCAGATCTCGAGCTCACCACCAGCCAATGACAAGGGGAAGGGCGTTGAAAGCCTTCCTATGCCAGAAATAACCCTCGAGGAAAGCAAGATCCTCGATTGACTGAAGAAAAATCAAGTTAACATCACTTTATGGGGGCTATTTATGTCTTCTTAGCTGCACATAAATGCTCTGATCAAGTTCATCACTGGACCCACAGTTCCTCCTTCTATTACACCAGAAGAAGCGGTAAATTTAGATGGATCCCTGAACTCTACCCGAATGCTATCCTTTTCTAAATAAGAAATACCCAGAATTGGTCCAAACCACAATCATGCACTCAACATCTTCGTCAAAGTTATGGGGAAAATATTACCACTCTCTCTTGTCGATAATGGATCCGCCTTGAAAGTCTGCCCATTAAGAAACTTCAAATGCTTAGGACTCAAGGAAAGTGACCTCGCTCTAACCTCCGCTGCTGTATGTGCCTACGATAATACCCGTCGGGAGGTGATGGGATCCATAAAACATGTAATAGGGGCTAACCCTATAAACCCTGTCGTTGAATTCTAAGTTATCGACATCCCCGCTTGTTTCAACCTGTTACTCGGGCGACCTTGGCTCCACAGTATTATGGGTTTGTCATCCTCACTCCATCAGAAATTGAAGTTCTTCGTCGACGGAAGAGTTATAACCATTTTGGGTGACGACGACAATACCGAGAGTGCAAGCACCAATAATCCAGTGCTTGAGATACAACACGAGTCAAATGATATGCTCCTATCAGGATTCCGAGTTGAGCCACTTCTACTCCAGATAGGGGACAATTTCAAAGAAAGGGTTTGTCCAAAATACGACCCTCATGGAAACGTTAATGTGATTCAGATGTTCAGAAACATGCACTTCATGCCCGGACTAGGGCTAGGACAAAAACAACAAGGGATAATTGAGCCCATTAAACTAAAAACAGCTTTCCTTCCTTATGGTTTGGGGTATCAACCATCAGAACAAGATCTCAAAATGATCCTCCAGTCTCGACTAAAGAGATGATCAGACTGCATCCAGGCTGTCCAAGGTGACTCCTTGAATGGAAGATTCATTAGAGAGGGTGAAGACTTCCCTTTTTACGGCTTTTCGGAACTATGGTATGACCATACAGACAAGAAGATGAAGCCTAGAATGGAGATCTTTTTCCAAGACAACTACTCATAGGCTGAAAGTTCCCAACACAATGTACAACCAATCGACAAAGGTACCGAAGAGACTGACTAAAGCGACTCCGAGGATTCCTTCAACTTACAGACACATGGGCTAACACTCTGCATGGTTCATTCAGGCACTACATCGCTGGATCCGTCCCACCTGATTAAAGCTGCTGATACACCTCTCCTTAACTGGCATGCTGTGCCCGTTCTACCTTCTTAAATCCCACCTAACCCCAATGATTACCCCATCTCTTCTTCTATCATCTATCTTGCTCAAATGCAATCCAGACCTCCTTTGATGAGGTTTTTAATGCTATTTTTCCTATCAATGAAATAAACGAATATTTTGAGTATCTTGCTATGCCTTACATTAATTGTTTAGATTCTAATCAAACTTTTGATGATGATGATTTTGCAAATGAACAATTCATAACTGATCTAAATAAGGTTAATAACAAATAACGTAATCGCGTTTAAGTTAATGAAGAAGAGACTGTTATTATTAACCTCGGTTCTAGTAGCCAACTACACGAGATCAGGATAGGGGCTACCCTTGATGAGAATGAGGGCGCACAACTTGAAGAATTATTGAAGGAATTTATGGATGTCTTCGCATCATCCTACGATGATATGCCCATAATTGATCCCGAAATAGCTCAACATGAGATCCCAACTCTTCCAGATTACAAGTTGATCAAAAAAAAGTTGAGAAAGCTCTGCACCGAATGGTCTCTCAAGGTCAAAGAAGAAGTGGTCAAACAGCTGAATGTAGGTTTCATTCGTGTGATCAAATATCCCATATGGTTAGCCAACACAGTGCCTGTGTCAAAATCGGGAGGGAAAGTTCAGATGTGTGTAGACTATCGGGACTTGAACAAAGCCTCTCCAAAGGACGATTATCCATTACCCAATGTCGACATGATCTTGGACAACACGACCAATTATGCTCTCAAGTCATTTGTCGATAGGTTCGCTGTATACAACCAAATCAAAATGCACTCAGATCATCAAGAAAATACTACGTTCATCACCCCATGGGGAACCTTTTACTACACTATTATGCCATTTGGTCTTAAGAATGTCGGGCTACCTACCAGAGGGCTGCCACAACCATCCTGCCCAATCTGATTCACAAAGAAGTCGAGGTCTATGTGGATGATATAATTATCAAATCCAAAACTAGAGAAGGTCATATTCCCGCTCTCCGAAAGTTCTTCAAACGACTATGATGATATTAGATGAGACTCAATCCATAGAAGTGTGTCTTTGGTGTTACAAAGGGAAAACTCTTGGGATTCATGGTCAGTGATAAAGGGATAAAAGAAGATCCTACCAAACTGAAAGCCATACTTGAGATGCCACCTCCACAAACGGAGAAAGAAGTCTGTAGTGTTCTTAGGAAATTGCAATACATCAACCGGTTCATCAGCCAACTAACCTCCATCTACGAACCTGTCTTTAAACTCCTCCGAAATGATTTAACCAAGATTTAGAACAAGGACTGCCAAGATGATTTTGACCGAATCAACTAATATCTAACCCAACCTCCGATACTCATGCCACCACAGCCTTATCTCCATTTTCTCATATACCTAACCATAACAGACACTGCAGCTGGGGCTTTGCTAGCCCAATACCTTAAATATTACCGCAAAGAAAGAGCCATCTATTATGCTAGTCGCAAATTAGTCGGGTACGAAGTCAACTACACTGCTTTGGAAAAAGCATGCGTCGCGCGTGTTTGGGTCACCCAAAAGTTACGACACTACATGCTCACCTTCCCCATTAAACTGGTATCCTAAATGGTCCCCATCAAGTACCTTCTTGAGAAACATGCCTTATCCAGCCGAATAGCTCGATGGTTGATGCTCTTAGCCGAGATTGATATCGTGTACGTCACATAGAAAGTTATAAAAGGAATAGCCATATCTGACTACCTAGTCGACTACCCCATGGAAGAAGCTAATGTCTGGGTCTCCAAATTACCAGATGAAAACATCCTCTACACTGCTCAAGACTAACCTCGATGGGAAATGTTCTTTTATGGCCCTGCCAATAAAAAGGAATACAACATTGGGATACTTCTGATCACCCCAGATGACTCCCACACTCCCATAACCATCAAATTGGATTTCCCCTCCACCAATAATATGATTGAATACGAGGCGTGTATGGTAGGCCTCAAAGTTTCTCTCAAGTAAGGAATTCAATGCCTAGACGTCTATGGGGATTCTGCCCTCATCATCGGTCAAGTGCTCGAAAAATGAAAATTCAAGGACGAGAAGCTCCAACCCTTCCATTCCCACTTAAAAGAACTGGCCTCCCAATTATAGGATATCACCTTCCACCACCTACCTCGAGCAAAGAATAACCTAACCGAAGCCCTTGCTACCTTGGCCTCCATGGTCGACATGCCCGAAGGAATAAAATAGCCCCCTTGCTAATGCAAAAGTAAGACAATCCAACCCACTGCTAACGCATGTAGCTCATCACCATAGAAGATCCCAAGCTAGCCAATTGTTGTTACTATGATATCTGGCACCTCCTAAAGCATGGTAGGTATCTCGAGGGTTCCAACAAGAAAGACCGAGCAACCCTCCGAAGATTAGTCGCCCAGTACATCATCTATCATAAATCACTGTTCAAGAGAAACTTCGATGGAACCCATCTACACTGCATCGCAAAGGCTGACAATGAAGAGATAATGCAGAGAATCCACAGTGAGGAATGTGGGCCCCCCATGAACGGTCACATACTTTCTAAGAAGATCACCCGACAAGTCTAATACTGGACTACCATGATCCAGGATTACACCGCCTATGTCTGAAGATGCTTCAAATGCCAACAGTTCTCCAACCTTTAACACCTGCCTCTGCGAGAATTGTACAACTTGACTTATCCCAGACCGTTCTCCACCTAAGGTATCGACATCATAGGGAAAGTTACACCCAAGGCTTCCAATGGGCATGAGTTTATCCTAGTTTCCATTGATTACTTCACCAAATGGGTTGAAGATGAGTTATACGCAAGTTTGAATGCTAAGAAAGTGGCCCAATTCATCACGAAAAACATCATCTATTGATATGGGGTCCCGCACGAGCTGTTGTCAGATAATGGGTTGCATTTTGAGGCATAAGTCACATAAGTGGTCGATGAGTATGGGATTCAAAGACAAAAATCTTCTCCCTACCGACCTCAGACCAACGGTGTAGTCGAAGCAGCCAATAAAAATCTCAAATCCATCATCAGTAAGATGATCGAAAATTATTGAGATTGGGCAGACCGAATCCCATAGGCCCTCTGGGGCTACCGAACCTCAATCTGAACCTCTACTGGGGCTACCCCTTACTCTCTAGTCTACGGCATGGAGGTAGTCTTACCCGTGGAGATGGATATCCCTTCCCTTTATGTCATGCTCGAAAGCCAAGTCAGTGAAGAGTATTGGCATTAAAGCAGCCTCGATGAGCTATCACTCTTGGACGGAAGGAGACTGAAGGCATTATATCATAGATAAGGGTACCATCACCGCATATCACAATCGTTCAATAAGAGAGTCAAGGATCACGGTGTTCGAGAGGGGGATTTAGCCCTCAAGGAAATAGTAAAGCCATATGGGACCCCAGAGGGAAATTCAACCCCAATTGGAGTGGCCCATACATTGTCAATAAGATCTTCTCCGACGGTGATGCCATGCTCACCAACTTTGATAGAGAGGAGATGGAGAGGATATGGCTTGTCCATTCAACCTGGATCGCCTCAAGAAGTTCTACCCCTAGTTCAAAATCTCGGCGCGCTATAACTCTTCTCATCTCCATTATATTCTAAAAAAAATCTTTTCATTTCCCTCTACCCAGAACTACGAGGGCCCGATCCTCTGCAAAACCATTTTCAGAAAAATAAAATTTTTTTAAAAAAAACCCCAGAGGTATGTAGGAAGATCATAAATCTTACATGAGCGCAACCCTTTCCTTTTTACAAAAAAACTATTATTTTCTTATCTCCGAGAACGAAAATCCATTCTACCATATATTTGAACAAAAGGATTATGCATGCCTTAGCGATCGGTATAAATAATTCAAAAAATGCAAAATTCGTCAAAAGGCATGGCTAGATGATCAAAAACTTGTTTATTTCAATAATAAGAAATTATAGTGCAATTACATAAAGGAACGGATGATTCTTTTCCCCTACTTTCCTGAAAAGCCAAATAAATTCCCAAATTTATTCCCCATTACAAAAAAACTCTCCAAGAGTCTTACCCACATTAACCAGAGGAGACCGCTCCATCATCATCATCATCATCATCATCATCATCATCATCATCATCATCATCATCATCATCTACATCTTGTGGTCCCAAATCCTCCCCTACCTGAATGGAGTGCCGCAGACGCTCCATAGATCGATAAGCTCTAACTAGCCTCGAAAAAACTACCACACCTCCCTCCATGGTATCAAATAAAATAAACCACCTTTGTCCAGTCTCCACTACTAATATCTTTCTAACTACTCTTCACCACAACCACTTCGTATAATCCCTAGGGATGTTCCAAATTCTCCCAATAAATGGAGACAGACGGGTCGAGGGATGCCGACTCTCCTATAAAGAACCAAGCCGAATGTGCAGACGCTCTGTCAGATCTTCTACCGAAAAGAAATCTAGTGTCTAAGGTGGCACGACCTGCTCCCAGCCAAATTAGCGTAGAAGCTACCAAGGGAAATATAAAAAGGTCTGTCTGAGACCAACCAAACGGACATATGGGTATTCTCCCAGTTCCAAAATAGGCAGAAGCTGGGCACTGACCAATACAGATTTAAAGCCCCATGCTCCACAATACAGTTCTCCCAGATCTCAATATCCAGGCCCACGCCGATGAAATGACGCGAAAAAAAGTTGGGTATAGCTGACAAATGATATTTTGGAGGAGTCCCCGGGAAATTTTTTTCAGGCAACCACATAAACAACATCATTGGCTCCCCCTCAAAAAGTAAGACCAAGCTTCTTTCCATGCATCCAATCCATTTAAAGTCTCCTCCAGTATCACCGCCACATGATTGAGACGTTAGGACATCCATGAAGTAACAAATGCAAGTTATGGGTCCACCAGCAGTTCCCCGGTCACCAACAGCAATTTCGAAACCAAGCCTAAAACGAAAACTCTGGCATATCCAACATCACCAACCTCCTATAAATGCACAGACCACAACACCGCTGGAAGAGAAATCATTCCTCGAGTAACCAAGGATCTACCCACAGAGGGCGAGACATGAATAAGTCCAGCCAATAACTCCCTGGGAGACCGAGAAAACTCTGGCAGAGCTACAAGAATGTCGGGATTTATCCCCAATATGGTAAAAAATTCCTCGTGGGTCGGACCGACTTCTTCCAAGCCAAAGCGAAATATATGGTCTTTAGGGTACCAGAATTGTACCACCGCCATCAATATGTTCCACTCTATGGGACGATTACGCCATAAAGAAACTCGACGCATGTTGTAAGCATCGTAGTCGATGTTATAGGAGCACATCGCCTCCAAAGTCTCGAGGTAGTTGGCAAACTCAACACTACCAGGGAGATCCATCTCGCATAATAAGAGAAGGAGAATGCGAAGGTGTGATGAAAACACTCCACCCATACCCCTTCTTATACTTGAAACCCCCCACAAAAGACACGACCTTTGCAGAAATCGGAGGAAAATCTTCCCCATAAGGTACCAAAGGCTGAAGAGGGTACCGGGCAAAGCTTTGAAATGGATGGGACTAGACTGACCTGCCGATAGACAGAACAAGATGCTTGTCGATCGACAAGCGCCCATTTTTGGAAAATTCCATTTTTCCTCTTTTGTCAAAATCAGAAAACTCAAAATAAATTGATATTCTGAAGAAGAATTTCAAAAAATACGCTTTCCATCTTTAGATAAATTCTCATCCCAAAAATATTTCTTTTTACGGTCTCAGCAGCAAAGTAAAAAGCGCATGTGCTTGCATTCATTCATTATTAACATAAGATAATAAAAAAAAATCCATTGCATTGCATAGATATGTTTCTGTGTTACACCATTTTGCAGGAAAATAAAGAAAAGCAAAAATAATGGGACTCAGCCCGAACCCACATTCTCTGTGTGTGTGTGTGTCTCGCCTAATCTTCATCTCTCTGCTAAGAGCTTCCACCCCTGTGACGCGCTCTCTTTACCCTGCGGCGAGATGATGCACCACTGATACCCGAGCAAGACTCCTCCCCGAACGAGGTAGATGGAACCAACTCCTTTGGGTCCATCGCATGAGGATAATGCAACATAGGCACCATCCCTTCGTCAGGCCACTAGATGTTGTATGAAGGTGTATGAAACCGCACAAAGGGGACCTCCGAAGTCTCCTATGTCGAAGATTTCGACGGGCCGCCACCGCTGTGGGAGGACCCCACTGGTCGAATCGAACCCGTAGAAGGGAAAAGAAGTGCATAATATATATTGGGCGCTATCTTCCATATCATCACAAAGTCCATATAATCGTACGGTATTACTATATCGGTGTATAACAGATAGGACTCGCCAATCATCGCCGTGATCCTCGCATCCTTCGGTAGCAACCATTCCTGCCTCATAGACATAGGAGGCCTCGCAGGTGACACAACCACCTCCTCCTCAACAATCTGTCAAACTACCCTCTCCTCGAGATACCAAGAGTGGCCAAACTCATGCGCCAACAAATGCCTCATCTGCGCATTCACTCCCGTCAATCTTGTGTCCTGAACGGTCTTCCCCCAAGGAATCAGAGCACATATGGAATCAGAGCACATAAAAGTTTTGGACTAAAGAAAGTCTTAGCCTATCACTGGTCAGGACATTCAAGACCTGACACCCCGCCTCCAAAGAGAGATACTTCTTCGACCGTCGATTGGCCTTCTGCCAGTGATTTAACCGGTAAAAATACACAACGATGTCATTCTTCAAACCAATCAGCTGGGTATTACACTCGATTAGCTCATAGAACCATGTCTTCCAAAGACAAGAAATTCTCAATTAAAAAGATATGCATAAGAAAAATGCGAAAACTAAAGAATACCTTAAGAAGATACATGGCTCCATTAAAAGTCTACCAGCAACACCGACTGAATGCATCTAGAGAAAAATAAAGGGTCGCCAAAGTCAGGCTCCCCCAATCATAGAGAGGGATGTTTAAAAACATCCTCAAGTATGGCAAAAACCGTAAATGGACGACTACGCCGCTCGACGCCACCAGGAATCCCCCCAGCACCAGCAAAATGAACAGCTGGGCCATTTGTCTCACCTTCAGCCCATCCTCCACATCAATCTCCTTGCCCAATAAAATATCCTTCAATAGCGACAAACGAATCGAGTCCCCAGACACTATCCTCCCCACATCACCAAGTGCTGCCCGCACCGCCTCCGGCCTCACCCGCAATGAGCGATCCACCTTTATCTGCTCTCCATCATAATCCAGCCCCAGCAGCTGCTGCACGTCTATGGGAGTCATAGTCATCCCACCGAAACCAAAATGGAAGGTATGGGTAGTGTCCCACCACCTCCCCCCCCCCCCCCAGAGAGCATAAGACCTCCGTCAAATGAGGCATCTCATCCTACACAGACACCAGCCTACCAAATCCTGGTGAGGATACCACCCAATGCACCACAGGTGGAAGGTGCTCCCAGACATTCCTAAGCCCCGTCATTTCGCGGGCACGCATAGTTGACAAAGAGACATCACACTGTCAAAGAAAAACCTTGTCAAAATCCAAGAAAAAAAAGAGGGAAACCATTAAAAATAAATGCCAAAAGTCATTTTACTTACATAATCGCTAGGGTTCACCACCCTCGAAGAGAGGTGACGCGACGGCTCCCGCAGCAAAGTCTGCTCATCTACAACAAGCTTATCACTCCCAAAAGCAAGAGGTGACCTGTCTCTCCATTCCACGTTCGCCCAGTCGTCAATATCCAACCACTCCCGATGTACTACAGTGCTCACAAAATTAACCATTTTTCAAATCACGAATTTTTAGAACATTTTGCAGAAGAAAATTGCAGAGAAAGAGACGGCAAGAAGCTGTGAAAAATGAGGGGAACCCGTCCCATTTTATACGATGCCAAGGGTCATGCCGATCGGCACTGACGCCAAACCCACTGATCGACACTGACCCTTCTCAAGGCAGTCCAAAAGTCCGTTCCACTACCGAATGGCACCTCCACACCATGCCGACCGACACCCCCTTAAATTTTCGTACAGAAATTCCCAGAAAATACCAGAAGACCCTGTAAAATCCCCAGAAAATTCCCAAAAATCCTAAAAAAGATTTAGAACACATTCCCAATGAAGATGTCGCACTCCCTCAAACGTAACCCCCATTTTCCCAGCAGAAATCTCAAAAGCCAAGTGAATTTCCTCCCGACAACATCCCCAGAGGACCCCTAAAGCATCCCAAACTTCAGCATCATCTCCTATTCCCCAAAGGTCTCAAATTTCCCCAAGAAATACGTCCAAACCCTGGACCACCTAATCACTTCCCCATCATTAAAGTTTGTTGTTCCCCTTGTAAAGTTTCCAAAAGACACGAGGATTTCCCGCCCCGGCTCAAATCAAAATCATGAGGTAATTTCCCTAGCAGAGTTCCCGGAGGTCATCACAACTTAAGCCTGTAGAATTGGCTTTGACCCACATAATTGGTCATTTCAAACTTAAGCCCTCAGAATTGGCTTCGACCTGCAGAATTGGTCATCTTAACTTAAATTCTCATAATTGGCATCGACCCACAGAATTGGTCACCTCAACTTAAGCCCTCAGAATTTCCATCGACCTATAGAATTGGTCATCACAACCTAATCCCTCAGAATTGGCTTCGACCCACAGAATTGGTCATCTCAACTTAAGCCCTTAGAAATGGATTCGACCCACAGAATTGGTCATCTCGACTTAAGCCCTCAGAATTGTCTTCGACCCGTAGAATTTATCATCACAACCTAAGACCTCGGAATTGTCTTCGACCGGTAGAAATGGACATCTCGACTTAAGCCCTCAGAATTGATTTTGACCCACATAATTGGTCATCTCAATTTAAGACCTCAGAATTAGCTTCGACCCGTAAAATTGGTCACTCTCAACTTAAGCCCTCAGAATTGGCTTTGACCCGCACAGTCGGTCATCCCCATTTAAGCCCTTAGAATTGGCTTCGACTCTAAGAATTTGTCATCACAATTTAATCCCTTAGAATTAGCTTCGACCCGTAGAATTGGTTATCTCAATTTAAGCCCTAAGAATTGGCTTCTACCCGCAGAATTGGTCATCCCCATTTAAGCCCTCAGAATTGGCATCGACCCGTAGAATTGGTAATTTCACCTTAAGCCCTAAAAATTAGCTTCGACCCGCAGAATTGGTCATCACAACCTAAGCCCTAAGAATTGGCTTCGACCCGTAGAATTGGTCATCACAACCTAAGCCCTCAAATTTGGCTTCGACCCATATAATCGGTCACCCTCATCTTCAAGCCTTCAGAATTGGCTTCGACCCGTAGAATCGGCCATTGTCATCCTTAGGTCCATAAAATTGGCCCCAACCCCCTGAATTGGTCATACTCTATTAAAAAGGCATCATGCGGTGTCTATTTGATGGCTATCATTTGTTCCAAACTCACCCATCGAGGGACTCTGTAGACACCCAATTCTAGCACCCCCTAACCTCTCCTTAGGTCCCTAGCACCTCCCTTCATCACTATATACCTAAGTTATACCCCAAGTATCGACCTAGAGGCCATCGGGCACTCCCGAGCTCCATTTGACCAGAAGTTAAACTCTTCAGATCGATCGAGACTGAATTAATCTTTAAAGGGCACTGAAACTCCTTTCCAATGGTTTTCCCCGTGTACGATTCTGACTTGCGATATGGACAAACGATCTGTTTTCCCCCGAAACTTGATCAGGAAGTCATCGAATTCTCCCAGACTCAATTTGACCAAATTTAACTCTTCAGCTTAAGCGAGACTAAATGAATATTCGAAGGTCACTAAAACCCCTTTCCAACGGTCTGCCCCGTGCATGATTCTGACTTGCGATACAGAAAAATAATTCATTTTACCCTGAAAGGTCATCGAATGCTTCCAGGCCCCGGTTGACCAAAGTAAACTCCCCAAACTGAGTCAAACTCTTTGGAATGTCATCTCCTAACCTTTCTAAAGATCCGTCCCATGCGCAATTGTGACTAATCATGCGGACGAATGATCCGCTTGTGTCCGACGATTCCCCATCCAAAGGACCGATGAGCGCTTCCGAGCCACACTTGACCCAATGTCTTTGAAGTAACTTTCCAATGGTTTTCCCTGTGCACGATTCGAATCAACAGTTAGCGCTTTATGATCGATTTTCTGAAGGAACCTGAAAGAGACTGCCAAACGAAAGGTCCCAAACCCTGCCTATCAGTAGTGTGCCCAAACATCTGCCGATTGGCAGGACCAGTGCTATGTCGATCGACAATTCCCTGGGCCGATAAAAAGTAGTGCCGGCCTCTTTAAAAAAAAACCCAAGGTCTGAAACCTATCACTCTCAGCAAGTTCAGAAAACCTCTCTCGAAGTCAGCGTGATTTCCACAGCCAAATCCCTTTCCAACCTTCAGCTTTCCTAATTTTTTTCATCCAACTTGGAGAATTAAGTACCCTCCATCATCACCCAAGTACAAGGGTTGCTTTCCAACATTCAAGATCAAGCTCAAGATCTTTAAGAAGGTCCAACTTTCTCAACTCTCTCTCTAAATTCTCCTAAATTCGCATTAATTTGTTTTATTACTTAGAACTTTCATTCTCTCATCTCACATATCCTAATATACTTTTTATTTAGTATTATTGCACATCTCTTATTTTTATATAAATAAAACCCCCAAAAATTAGAAAAATAGGGTTTGCTCATAAATTCCAAATGAGAATTCTCACACTTTTCTCATATTTTCCTCACAACTAAAACATTTTTTCCACACACACACACAAGAGAAGTCCCTGGTTGTATTTATGGGATAAACCCCACCCCTCATTTTTCATACGAACTACGTGAACTTTGATGCCTCTATAGGCTATGTAGGCGTCTCGGGGTAAAACCTGAGACTCAAGTCTTTTTCCTACTTTTTTCTATTTTTTCTATATTCTTTAAACATTAACTCTCTTAGAGTCTCTATATGCATATATTTGTTCTTAGTGGCGTATTATCCCACATGCGTTATCATTCCTTTATAACGATCGACGCTAGGATCATCGCGTAAATCCTATTTTCTAATATTACTTCTATGAACATTCCTACGGATGACTCGCTTTATCTCTTCCATGATACAAGTTGATGATTCCTATCTCCGCTACATATGCACATGCACACATATCACGAGGAAATAAAGCAAAATAGCAAAAACCCATGAGAGATCGCAAGGGAGAAATGGGTACCTAACACCTTCCCATTTCGTAACTTAGACTTCGGACCCTTTTCGAATCATTTTTGGTTTCGTATGTATCAATATGTCTTTTGATGCTATCCTTCGGGATGGCTTCCTTTTCTTTTGTCTATTTTGAGTAAAATAGACTAGTGACTCCATATCTCTATATTTTTCACCTCATCACCGATGCTGGTTGAAGCTCTCCCAAGAAAGATGCGCCGAACCAAGATCCTCACGAGAAGAAGAAGAGCCCCCTCTTCTTTCGTCTCTCCCACCGCGAGGATCGAAGGGGATGGCCACACATATTTTTATGCCGAACAACCACCGGTATGTGTGGGGTTGCAAATTTTTGTCCCGACCCCTTTGCACATCTTAGATCCATCCTTTAAGTCCTTAGAAACCAATAAAACCAGCCGCATTCTCCAATTCCTTGAGATTTCCAAAACAAAATTTACAGAAAGTAGGATTTCCATTTTCGAATCGGTTCGGATTAATACCGAATCGATTTGGTGTGAGAAAAGTGTCAAGTCCCATTGTCCGAATCGATTCGGATTAATATTGAATTGATTCTCTTTATTCTAGTACCCAAGTTTACTTTGTCCGAATCAATTCGGATTATTACCGAATCGATTCGCTTACCTAGGACTTTAAAAATTCGGTTTGGTCTCATTTTATCCCACTTCTTTTCTTACTCTCTTCTCTCACTTGAACCGTGCGATTTCCTTCTCTCCCAAATCATTTACCTCCTCAAATCTTCTCTTCCAACCAATGGAATCCTTATCCAAGTAAACAAATTCAATATTCTTTATTTAATTTCAAGACTATATTTTGTGTTCTTGGTATGTAAAGTAGGGTTAAATGACGTTTTTTCTAATTTCACACATTTTCTTCATAAAACTTCTTAATTTCTCACTGGTTTTCTTGTGAATCCAATAATACAACTTGTTTATGTTGCTTTGATGATTATGTTGTGTTTGTTGGGGATTTTTCACATTGAAAATGGCATTTACACCATACTTTATATACAATGCACACTAAGTGTTCGATAAAATGCCCCAATGGGGATTTTGTGTGCTAAAGCTTTAGTTTCGCACCTTTTATCGTGCATTCTTACTGATTTGTCATTGTTTCAGTGTGGTGCACGTCGGTTGCGCCTACTCGACCGCTTTCTCCCGATGCACACCCTCCGAACTTATTTTCCCCAAGTTTCACGATTACTTTGATTTTATGCATTACATTAATGATGTGCGTATCAAATTCATGTTTTGTAGGTTCCATCGACTCCCAAATCGAGAACCAATGTAGTTTGGGTGGAGGTGGTTTTAAATCCTTCCGCTCAAAGGAGGAGAGAGACTTCTACCATGCTAATTTTCCTTCCATTTTTCCTATTGCTATAGAGCGGCTTGTTAATAAAGTTCATGTTCGACGGTTTTACATGTCTCTAGTCTCATCTGGAGGTGGGAATTATGAGGCTTACATGCGGGGTAAGCGAATTCCTATCTCTAAGCCTCTCTTGGCTTTGCATCTGACCAGGGCTGATAACCCCGAGGATTTTGATTACCCTTGTGCTGACGAGGAGAATCTTTCTAATGAGACCATGATTGCACATATGGCGCCAGGAAAGGTTTGGGCTCGGGATTCTTTCCCCACCTCTCATATGCCCAACAACCATCGTATCATCCACTTGGTTGTTGTTAATTCCATTATCCCTATGCAAACCAAGGTTTCCCTTTGCTCCAATCAGGCACACTTCCTATACCAACTTTTAGATGCCAATTCCATCGTTAACCTCCCCGCTGATACGACGCAAATACTGCGTATTTCACCCGTTAACCTACGCCTTATTAGCCCCCTCGGGTATCTTAATCCCTATATTTATGCTCGTTAACCAGACAACCTCGGATTTCTATGTTAACATGTTTTGCAGGGGTTAATTGAGCTTTTGTAGGTATTTGGATGCTTAGTATGAAGTTCGGACGCTTTCCGGAATTGTTTCGTCGACTTTTGCATCTTCAGGGGCATTTTAGTAATTCCAGTATTCGGGTTTGAATCCCGAGCTCTTCACTGAAGTTTAAGCCCTTTGATTTCTCTTCGCGTGGCCGCCGACGGTGCATGATTCCGAGTTGTATCGATGGAGTTATGGCATTTTTAGGATGGTTTTGACATGGAAAGTACACTCAAGGTCACATTCAAGGGCATTTTAGTCATTTCATATTTTGGATTTTTGGCCCAATGTCTTCTTGGATGTTGTAGTCCTCTGAGTTATCTTCGCGTATCCTCCGACCGTGCCTCATTCCGATCTATAACGAAGAAATGGCGGCATTTTCCGTAAAACAGGACAAAGCTGCAGAATTCAGACCTGTAGGGGGCGAATCGATTCGCCCCAAAGCCAAATCGATTCGGCCCTGCTGATATTTGGCAATTTTCCTTTTATTTACAATTTTGCCATGGGATATTTTGTATTTAACCCTTATCTCTTCATTTTGAAGAGAAGACATCTAGATATTTTCATTTTTCTCTAGTTTTAGGGCTTTTATAATTGGGAGCTAAACCCTATCCCTCTTGCCTTGGATGGTTGTACTCTTTGTTTTGTAAGTTGTACCTTAACCTTTTATTCCTTAATATAGTTATTTTAGTTGTTTTTCTTACTTTGTTCTTCATTTCCATGCCTAGATAAATTAGTTTAGTTTAATTAATTCTTGTTTTATTAGTTAATTAGTTGTTTAAAGTAGTTTAATCCATGATTTGTCCGTAGATAAATAGGTTCGGGATTGTGTTCCGCCATTTACGGGTTTAGAACCTCGAAAGTTAGGTTTTCGTGTGAAATTGCATTTAATTGAAACCGCGTGTATTAAAGTTGGATTATTATGCGTTTAACTTTATTTGTCACGCAACTTTAGTGTTTATAGCGATAATCCGAATTTAATCCGCGTGCGACCATTTTCAGTTAAATGTTTAATCTCGCAACTTTGGGTTAAATTCCTTCTTGTGTGATGTTTATGCTTAATTGAATATGCTCGATTAAATGTTTTCGAACCGTAATTCTAATTAGTAGTTGTTTAGCCCGTGTGGTGGAATGCGATCCCGATCCTCGCTTTCCTTTAATTTAGCATTAACTTATTCTTTTGTTTTGTCACCATAACCACCCTATCACCTTTTCATTTGTTTATTTTACACTTTTATTCCTGAAGTAATTAAATAATTAAAATCTAAAATTTAATCACTCCCTGTGGATTTCTTACGACACCCGACTTACCGCTGTGCTTGCTTGTCAAGTGTAGTAGTAGCTTAGGTTCTTTTTGTATCGTGGCGGCGAAACACACAACGATTGTGTCCTCACACGAACACACTTTTTCCGCCCGACCACAAAATGGCGCCGTTGCCGGGGAGTGTGTTTTAGATTGTAATTGTTTTATTATTTCGTAGTATTTTTCCTTTCCTATTTGTATTCTTTCTTTTAACCTTTTTTACAGGATTTGCATACTTGAGCGCTAAGAAACTTTGATTCGTGGTTGCTCACTTTATTTCTTGGATTCTCCATCTTTCAACAACAAGGTAATCATGTCTTGCTATTATAGTTATTACGGTTATTCTAATGATTCATACTTTGGGGATAGTTTTCAAGTTTTCCATTTTCAAGATTTTCTTGAAAATGAAAGACTTGAAAACATTTATCGGAATGAAAATCGTTATTGGGAGCTTGAGTTGGATTCATTATTCGAATCCAATGACGATTCTCATTTCATTACTTTCGAAGACGAGTTTCAACCAAATGAGGAGTCCGAGGCTCTTGAGCCGAGGAAGCCTACTTTGGAAGAGACTTTTCTTCTTTACTCCCAAGGTTTGGAAAGCTTAGATGATGCTGGAATGAGATTTGGTTCACTTTGCGATGAGATGAATTCTTATGCACAAAACAACGAGGAGGTGGAAACTTGTGTTTCACCTCGATTTTTCAGAGAATTTCTCATCGAATGTGAATCTTTCTCCCCCGAAATTCAATCTCCTTCCAACGATGAGTCGATTGAGATTGAATTTGTTTCATCACCATATTCGTTTTCCGTCATCGAACCATTAGAATTACCGGTTGATTCCTATGAGTCGGTAGAAACTTTTAAAACTTCTACACTTTTTACCGATGAGGACTCCTTGCTGGACTTGCTTTCGATGGATGTTATCCCGATGTGTGCACCATCTCCCATTCCATTTGAAAAATCTTTGGGAGATGAGTCTATTTTTCTTGGACCTCAAGTGTATCTTTCCCCCTTGTTATCCAAATCCCCCATCGTCCGCCCAAAATTTCAAATTGGCGATGGTTCATTTTTTTCATTACCCACATGCCTTCCGTTGTTCAAACGGAATTCATATCTTTCGGGAGGCATGTTCACTTTGGAGGGTCCACCGTTGATCTTTCAAAGTCAAATCCCTTTTTGGGTGGACCCTCAACTATTTAGACTTCTAGTGTATAGTTAGTGTGAAGCCTAAATAGTAGGTTGTAAATAGTTTGCTTTTTAATTTTCTTTCTTTCCTACTTTTCTTTCCTTTTTATTTAGTCTAGTGTAACTAGTTAACTTTTTGTTATTTGTTTTTGCTATGCTCGGTACTAACTTGTTTTGTAGATTCCTTTGGACTCGCGCTTATGGAGATCGCTCCAATTTTGGGTAATATCGTTCTTTTCCTCTCTTTGTGTTGTATTCTTAATGCGCATTGAGGCCAATGCAACATTTAAGTTAGGGGGTATAGGATATTCTATCCATTTCATGTGTAGTCCATGGATTTGCTCACATTTAGTTACTTAGTATGCATTTTTGTGAAAAATTTGAAAAATTTCAAAAATATTTTCTTTCTTTTTTCTCCTTTGTTGGGCATTTTGCCTTGTTTCCAGTGATAAATTTCAATAATTGCCCGATCCAATAGACAACTCAATGATGCATGTTCTCGATTTTAGAAGTTATTAGACTTTAGTCCTCAAATCATTGATATTGTGAATAACTTCATGAATTAAACTTTATCCCATGAGCATATGCACTTTCCTTGTTATATTGATTTGGTTTAAGATTTTTATAACTCGGTAATCTTTTGTTGCATTGTATATACTTACACCGAGTAAGCTTTGTACCTTTCGTCGTTTGTGAGTGTTATACACTATTCTTTTCTCATTGAAAACGTTAAATTCGTTGGTAATCTCACTATTCTTTCATTGATCGTTCATTAATTGAGTCCATACTTGAAATGTGTTACTTGAGCATGATTTTCATATATTGTTTTGACTCGAGAATTGCGTAAACTTTATGAAATGATCATAGGCCCTCTTTCTTATATCAACCATATTAGCCTTGACCTCACCCTTATATGTTTACCCTCGTTAACCCCTTTGAGCCTAAATATAGTCTTTCGTTTCATAACCCAAATCCAATAACCAACTCCAAATTGGAGTTTTAGCCCATACATACACTTTCCATACCTTTGTTTGGAATGTTACTTGGGATTGAATGATGTTTTTATGATGTCGGTTGCAATTTAGGCATATGAGAGTTTGATAAGTAAAGAAAAGAAAGTAGTGAAAAAGTGAAGAAAAAGAGAAAGCAAAAAGCAAAAGAAAACGAAAACAAAAGAAAACATGAGAAGAAGAAGAAAAGAAAAAGAAAAGAGAAAGTTGTATATGTTGTGTATATAGTTCAATAAGCTTTGATTACTCTCCAATTGTTATATCTAATGCTTGTTTGGAAGTTACTTTCCAATTTTTGATATTGCCCGCATTTTTCCATTATCCCGAGTTTTCATCCCGAACACTTTGAATCCGTATATACATTCCTTCATTTCGTACCCTAGCCTAACCTACATTACAACCCTATAAAGTCCCATGTGATCTTAGGTTGATGTAATTCAAAGGTTTAAATAATTTTGATAATCTGTGAAAATGCATTTCGCCTCTTTTGATGAGTGGTATCTTTCATTGAGATTACAAGTTTTTCATTTCTTATATATCGTTCTTCATTTGTGACATGTGTGCGGCCTAGTTTCCATTTACATTTACTCTTTATGCCCGCATGTTTCGTGTATTACCTCCCATTCCGAGTGATTTCATTTGTTGAGCGTAATGCCCGTGAGGATTGAATGTATGCATGCTTTGATTAGTATCCGGTTTATATAAGTTTTTCACCAAATCATACTTTTCATGTGCTTTCCCCCCTCCCACTTTTAAAGTGTCAATTCTATGAGGTGCATTCAACTTGTTAATAACAACGGACTTTAGCTTGAATTTTTTCAATATGCTAATAATATGTTTGAAATCTTTTTCGTTGTTGTTGAGTTTGTCGCATGCTGGGTTGGGCATATTTTGAGGAAACTGTATGATGTTTGTGGGTTTCATCCCTGAAAACCCTCACGAGACGACACTCGTCCACTAGGGTAACCTAGGGGTTTAACGGCTTATTGCATATGCTAAATGCAATCGTTCGCCCGCGAAAGTAGCCTTATCTTTTTATTACTTTTTCATCCCATTTTGTACTTGTATCCTACTTTTGGTTTTCTTGTAGTTCTTGTAGTTTCTTATTTCATTGCTAGGGACTAGCAATGTGTAAGTTAGGGGGTGTGATACGACGCAAATATTGCGTATTTCACCCGTTAACCTACGCCTTATTAGCCCCCTCGGGTATCTTAATCCCTATATTTATGCTCGTTAACCAGACAACCTCGGATTTCTATGTTAACATGTTTTGCAGGGGTTAATTGAGCTTTTGTAGGTATTTGGATGCTTAGTATGAAGTTCGGACGCTTTCCGGAATTGTTTCGTCGACTTTTGCATCTTCAGGGGCATTTTAGTAATTCCAGTATTCGGGTTTGAATCCCGAGCTCTTCACTGAAGTTTAAGCCCTTTGATTTCTCTTCGCGTGGCCGCCGACGGTGCATGATTCCGAGTTGTATCGATGGAGTTATGGCATTTTTAGGATGGTTTTGACATGGAAAGTACACTCAAGGTCACATTCAAGGGCATTTTAGTCATTTCATATTTTGGATTTTTGGCCCAATGTCTTCTTGGATGTTGTAGTCCTCTGAGTTATCTTCGCGTATCCTCCGACCGTGCCTCATTCCGATCTATAACGAAGAAATGGCGGCATTTTCCGTAAAACAGGACAAAGCTGCAGAATTCAGACCTGTAGGGGGCGAATCGATTCGCCCCAAAGCCAAATCGATTCGGCCCTGCTGATATTTGGCAATTTTCCTTTTATTTACAATTTTGCCATGGGATATTTTGTATTTAACCCTTATCTCTTCATTTTGAAGAGAAGACATCTAGATATTTTCATTTTTCTCTAGTTTTAGGGCTTTTATAATTGGGAGCTAAACCCTATCCCTCTTGCCTTGGATGGTTGTACTCTTTGTTTTGTAAGTTGTACCTTAACCTTTTATTCCTTAATATAGTTATTTTAGTTGTTTTTCTTACTTTGTTCTTCATTTCCATGCCTAGATAAATTAGTTTAGTTTAATTAATTCTTGTTTTATTAGTTAATTAGTTGTTTAAAGTAGTTTAATCCATGATTTGTCCGTAGATAAATAGGTTCGGGATTGTGTTCCGCCATTTACGGGTTTAGAACCTCGAAAGTTAGGTTTTCGTGTGAAATTGCATTTAATTGAAACCGCGTGTATTAAAGTTGGATTATTATGCGTTTAACTTTATTTGTCACGCAACTTTAGTGTTTATAGCGATAATCCGAATTTAATCCGCGTGCGACCATTTTCAGTTAAATGTTTAATCTCGCAACTTTGGGTTAAATTCCTTCTTGTGTGATGTTTATGCTTAATTGAATATGCTCGATTAAATGTTTTCGAACCGTAATTCTAATTAGTAGTTGTTTAGCCCGTGTGGTGGAATGCGATCCCGATCCTCGCTTTCCTTTAATTTAGCATTAACTTATTCTTTTGTTTTGTCACCATAACCACCCTATCACCTTTTCATTTGTTTATTTTACACTTTTATTCCTGAAGTAATTAAATAATTAAAATCTAAAATTTAATCACTCCCTGTGGATTTCTTACGACACCCGACTTACCGCTGTGCTTGCTTGTCAAGTGTAGTAGTAGCTTAGGTTCTTTTTGTATCGTGGCGGCGAAACACACAACGATTGTGTCCTCACACGAACACACTTTTTCCGCCCGACCACCGCCTTAGTGCTTCAGCGGATGTTAAAGGTCGCTTACTATGATAAGGGAACTATTACTCTTATGAACGCGCGACTAGTGTTCAGAAATTTGCAGAGACACGAATTACAAGCTATCGGGGATGGATAAAATTCCTTGCCTACCAAAGATGCTTGGCGATAGGGCAATTGAAAAAAGTTTGATAAAGGAAGAAGCGTATGTTGGATTCCCCTGATGCCCCTATCCGGATATTCTGAAAATGCCTCACCCTATGCCTTCCCCAGTCCCCCATGTTCTACCTACGATGGACCCCATTACATATCTAGGGGTGAGGATGGATGAGTTGCAGGCGAATTTTACTGAGTTTCGAGGAACTTATCCGAGGGATTTTTCTATGGTAGCCAGGGCCTAAATGGACCTATTTTCTCATCTACGAGGGGGGGAGGCTGCGGTACCTCCTTATCTATTCAATCCATACGTGCCCCGTGATCCCCACGCGCCCGAATCTTCGAGCCACCGAAACCTTCCTTAGGGAGCTGCCCCTTTCTGCTTGTTGTTGGTTTTTGCTTCTTAGTTTTCTAGTCATGTATTTGTGAGGAAAGATAGAGTGCATTTATTGTATTTTCTAATTTTGGTTTTTGAGCCCCATGTGCACAACTTATTATAAATGAAATTACTCTGGTTCATTTTCTCATTTCCACTTATATATCTCTCTCTTACGTATATATTGCTGTTTTTGGTATTAACATGTAACAGGTATGCCGTTGTGCGTTTCTCGAGTTACTCCTTATGGGGTGACTATTTTCTAACCCTTTTTCCCTTTTTATCCCTACTAACATTGGGGACAATGTTTATTTCAAGTTAGGGGGTATGGATTACATTTCTGCTACTAGTTATTATGTTAGTATTTATTCATTTATTTATTTATATATATAAAAAAATATAAAAAATTATTTACTTATTTATTTATTTCTTCCTTGTCTCCATTGGTTATGTATATGATCGCCTTATCCTTTTTTATATCTATAATGCATGATTAGAGTTTATGGTTTATTAACCTTTAGCCCATACATTGTTTGCATTGTAAATAACCTTATAAAATTAAACTGTGAAGCTTTGAGCTCATGGAACAAATAATTGTTTGTGATTTGGTTTAAAGCATTTCAAATTCGTGATCATAAGGCGCATGCTATACCTTTACAAAAGTGAGAATTAAGACTAATCTTCAATTGTGAGCGTATACATATACTCTATCTCTTTCTTTAAAAATGATCTTGTTGACGATCTCATTTTTTTTTCATTGATTACATATTAATTGAATTATCACTTGAGCATGATTTTCAATGGTGTTCAGTTCTGAGAATCATATGAAACTTTAGGAAAGGATCCTATGCCTTCTTTGATGTTACCCCATATGACCTTAACCTTACCCTTATACATGTACCTAGTCAACCCCGTTGAGCCCTACTATGACCTTTCTTTTCATAACAAAACCCTAGCCAACTCCCCATTGGAGTTATAAACCCTTATAAACCTTTCGTACATTGGTTTTGGAATATTCCCAGGATTGAATGATGTTTATTTTAATGTGGATTACAATCAAGCTATGAGTGGACTACAAAAGTGAAAAAGAAAAAAAATAAAAGAAAATAGAATAAACGGTTCCTAGTTGCACGTATCCCATTTCACCAAGTGCATGAAAATAAAAGTCTCACTCTCTTGTATATCTTGCTTTTGGAATTCATATTCAATTACTCATATTGCCCACTAATTCCATTATCCCACGTATTATCCCTGAATCACCTGTTCTCCCCTACATAGACTTTCGCTTCCTAACCCTAGCCTAGCCCAAATTCTATACCCGAAAAGTCCTATTTGATCCTACCGTAACTTGATTCAAAGGTTTAACATTAGCGATAAACTGTTTAAGTGCATTTCACATCGGTTATTATGCAGTATCCTTTCTTGAGATTGTATTTTTCATTTTTGTATTTCGTTCTTCATTAATAACATGTGCGTGGCCTTGTTTTCTTTTACATTTACTCCATATTCCCTTATGTCCCAAGTGTGTTACTTCCTTTTCCAGAGTGTTTTAATTTGTTGAGTGTAACAACCAGAGAGACCTTGACTATGCATGCCTTAGAATTTACTTTGATTATAAAAGTTTTTGCCAAATCTAATTTACCACATGTGTACACTTATATCGCAATTCTATGGTTTCAATTTCTATTGAAGTTACTTGTTTAATGTCGATAAATGTCGTCTTTTGTGTGAGCTTTCTTCACTTTGTTAATATATTGTGCTTCTTTGATATTTGTTGAGATTTACATTATTTTTTTTCATATCACTATATGAGTTGATTTGTCGTTTGTGGGTATCATCCCTGGAAACCTTCACGAGAGCAAACTTGTCCCCGAGGGCCACCTAGGGGTTTAACGACTTATTGCATATCCTAATTGCAATCGTTCGCCCGTGAAAGTGACATTTTTCTTCGATGAACATGAAAATGATAGGACCCCCAATTTTAAAATTTTTCAAAATGGGTTTCCTTAAAGTGCGGAATAAAGATGGTTCAAAGATATAAACAACTTACAATAAATTTTAATTTCTTTCAAATTAAAATTAAACGAAACACAAAGTGAATAAATTAAACGACAAATGGATTTTTCACTTAAACCAAATATTCCAATTCAAGTACTAGAAATTTGCGTAGCAAGAATAATCCATTTTACAAATTAGGCCAAACCAAATTTTACCAAAATAAATTATCTTTGAATTGAATTAATTTCAATTTCACCCAAATATATTTTAACACCAAAGAACATAAGTGTGATAATTAAACCAAATTTTATCTTGAATTATCTAAGCATGCATCTACGTGATTTAAGCAAGATAAAATTAAACAATATCACACGACGCGCCGATGTAGGAGGAAAACCCAAATGGGAAAAACCTCGGACAACCCTAGCCACGAATTCACTAAGTATGGTAGTTTTTACAAAGACTCGACACAAGAGGACTTACACAAACTGACTTGAGTTTGTCCAAGACTTGACACACTCCTTCGGTATTCAACCTCTGCCTAGTGAATAACTGTGGACTCCTCCAGAGTCTCGGATTCCACCGATGGGGATATGGTCACCATCAACCCGCACGCAAAGCCTTTCTTCGAGTGAGAACACCCCAACAAACTTTTCTCCTTTTGGGGGGTGGTGTAGAGAAAACCAGGTGCCAAAACTCTCCAAGCAATGATATATCAATAGTTACTTGTAATAAACTAAACAAATGGGTGTGTATGTGTTTTTTGGTGAATTTAATCCATAAAAATCAAACACAAAACATGGAACTTTTTCTTAAAAGTTTTGCTCTCTAAAGACTCTTAGAATGTGAAAAAGTTATCTTAGAAAATGTCTTTCCCGCACTATGTAAAGGTGATAAAAGGTAATGGGCAAAGTGGGAAGTTATAAAAAAACTGTCAAAAAAACTGCTCGAAACTGAAATTTCGTTAGAAGTTCGTTCGAACGAAACTTCTAACGAGAAAACAAAAACAGTTTCTGAATCTCGTTAGAAGTTCATTCGAATGAGGTCGTTCGAACGACTTTTCTAACGAGATTGTAGGTCATGATTCTAGATAATTTCGATACGAACGCGTGATCGCCAGTTTCGTATTTTTTTGATTTTTTTTTGGATTTGATATGATTTTTCTGTGGAAAGGTGTCCGAGAACAAAATATTTAGAACAATGAATTCAAAAAAATTAACAAAAAAATACTAACACCCAAAATAAATTTCCAAGCTCCTATATATATATATATATATATATATATATATATATATATATATATATATTAAAATTCATTCATACCTTAGGAGCGATGGAACCAATGTTGTTGACGTAGAAACAAGGCATTTTAAACTTGGCATTTTGATGAAGCTTTAAACTTGGCCGCTACGTCTTCAACAAACACGTCATAGGCTTGAAAGATGGTCAATTACTCTATCCTATGACTCAAATGTTTTTGTCTGAAATTGAGCCAAAACTACAGAGGACTCAATTGGAAATTTTTGTCCTTACAAGTCTCCCCCTTTGTCTAGTTCGGAACAAAAAACAAACAAAAATTCTAAAGGGCCGTCAAGCTCTACTAGACATAAAGCATCCCACCCAATACTTGACTCAAGACCCAAGGATCAATATCTTTTCCGGTGAAAGTTACCTCTTAGAATAATTCCTGCACACTTAAAAGCAAACTATCAAACGCATAGGGAATATTAAAAGATTAAATGCAATTAAAATAATTACTCCCCTTAAATTAATTCTCCCCCTTTATCAAATAATTTATACTTAGAAAGACGTATCCCGCTAAGGTAAATCACCTTAAACTAAGATATGATTATACTAGGATTAGATACCATTTCTCCCCATATCATTCTCCCCCTTTTTGTTCAGAATAGACAAAGGATAAAACTAATATAAACATGCAATGGTGCATAAAGTGATGAGAACATTAAAGCACATGGACAACAAAATCATAACTAATCCAACAAATAATAACGCATACCAACTAAGATGCAATAAAATGATACCAACAAGATACATGAATTATTAAGCATGTGATATCAACAAGGAATGCAACAAGATAAATACCAATTTTGAATTGAAGCACAGATGGACTAGCAAGCAAGGTAAAGACAAAAAAATATCAAATATATGTATACATAATAGATACCAAATAGACACGAGTACACATATATAGATATAAACACCAAAGTGACACACAAAAAATATAATATGAGTCTTCCACACTCTTATAACATAAATGTGTCATATGGAAATGGAAGTGTTGGGGTGTGAACAAGTAACAACTAAATTTAGACCCAATCACTTAAAATATGTTCACGGAGTTCTCATTTGATTGCAAATTTCATCACATTTGAATATAACCTCATGTGACAATATAGTTTGAACTCAATGAACAAACATACACAATATATACAAGCCTAGCATGTTTATGATTCTACAAACCAATAGATTCATGACAATGAAAGCCCAAATAGGATAAACGAACATTGTGCAAACCGTTGATATACCATCCAGTCCCCCTCGATAAGCATATATATTTTTGAATGAATATATAAATTAAACATAGGCCTTGGAAATTTTTCTTTTTGATGCCATATTTTTCTTTTTAGGCCTTTAAAACCACGTATTTCTTTTAGGTCCATTTCAAACGGTGGTTTACTATTCGCAAAGGATAATAAATCCTTTCGGAGCCCTTCCCCGTGCACATTATATATATATATATATATATATATATATATATATATATATATATATATATATATATATATATTGTTTTTATTTCTCACAAATCTCACGTGCAACGGATTTTGACATGCACTAGTCCTCCTAGGTCACAAATATTTAGATGATAAGATTGGTAGGAAAACACCTCACAAAGCTCAAATATACATATGAAGTTAAGTTTCAAAAGAGCTCATGCATGTGTGAATAAAGTCATATAAAATTAGAATCCATTTAAATCAACACAAAATCCAACTACTCCATGTAAGCATGGTAAAGAACATTTTAAGGATTGAGAATCTAAACCAAAAGTCCTAGCCACATGGGAGCGTAAAAGATGGGATTCAAACACAAGTATATGCCACATAAAGTGTGTCAAACTAAAATACACATACATTTTTTTTTGAGTTTTTGAAAATTTTAACCAAAAATAAAAATATGTACTCAAAAGACAAACAAAAATCATTTGTATTTTTGATTAATCTTAAATTACTAAAAAGATAAAACAGAAATGATAAACATAAATCTTTTTGTATTTTTCATCTAATGCAAATAAGAATGAAAGAAGTACAACACAAAAGATACACAAAAATCATTATTCTAGCATGTGATTAAGAATGGAGCATAGACTAGAAAATGACAAAACAAGCATACATTTAGCATGATAATATAGCATGAAGTAAAAAAGCTAAAGTATGCGAACAAAACTAACACATTCAACCTTTAGATTCTGCAAGGGAGGAAGCATGTGAAAGAAAATGAGAATTAAAAACCCTATCTTGTAAAGCTACCAAGTCGGATCTCCTAACCCAAAGTAATGACGAATGACTATCTTAGGTTGTAGGAATCTTGGCTAACTTGGTTGCCTTACGTTGGGATTTTCTAGGACCACGTTTAAGATCAAAATATAATTTCCTAAGATGACCTTTTCTAGCACAATGTGAACACCTAAACTCAATGCAAAAAGAATTACCTAAGGAGTGATCTTTAAATGTTTTCCTAGGCGATTCTCCTAAAACGTTGGTTTTGGATTTATAAGTTGATTCATTACAAGTATCGAAGCCTAAACCACACGTGTCGTTTTTAATATGGACCGTGCCTAAGATTTTATCTAGTTTTTCGGACCTACACTGCAAATCAAATTTGACTTTACTAGAGTCTTTTAATTGTTCTTCTAATTCTAAAATTCTAGACTCAAACAAACGATTTCTCTCTTCAAGCTCGAGAAGCTCCTTTTTCAAGGAATCCATTAAACCTCTAAGGCTATATCTCTCGCCTTCTATATATTCTACCTTCTCTCGAAGAGATCTCTCTCGTGTCCTAAGGTATTCCACTAACGCACTATCATCAACGACCTTGACACGCTCTCTAAACTTGCTTCTAACTTCAAATTAGCTCTTTTTTGTTTAATAGATTCTTCATAAAGTTCTTGAAAAGAATTTTGAAGTTCACTCACATCAACCTCATCATTTTCATTCTCTCTCTCTTCTTCACTCTCACTACCATAAAAAATAAGGGAATAAAAAACTTTGACCTCGGAAGTGTCATGTGTTTGAATATCGTCATGAGAAGATTCACTATCAGTGCTCACATGACTAGCCATAAAAGCCACAAAGTTGGGCTTAGTGGGGGAAATCGGGTCCCTCTTCCTTATCACTATCACTAAGGGTCGCATTATATGAAATAGGTTGCTTACCCTCTCTTCTTAGTTTATTGGGGCACTCTCTCGCCCTATGGCCATAACCCTCATAACCGTAACACCTATTTGACTCGTCCCAATTTAAATTTTCATTGACAATTTTAGGGATCTTTTCGGCTTTGTCATGCTTAGAAGTTTCAAATTTCTTAAAATCATTTTTAAATTTATCTTTGTTAAATTTAAGAAATTTAAGAAATTTCCTAGCAAACAAGACAATATAATCCGAGTCACTATCACTTTCACACCCTACTACTTGTTTTTCCTCTTTTCGGGCTTTTAAGGCAACGCCCTTTTCTATTTTCTTTTCATTTTTAGAGGGAACCATGTCCAGTTCATAGGTTTGTAAATCACCTACGAGCACTTATAATTTCGTAGAGGATAAAGTTGGTAAAGAATTTAAAACGGTCACTTTTGGAATAAATCTATCGTGTAGGGACCTTAAAATTTTCTTTACTACTCGGTTGTTGGGTATTTTCTCTCCCAAATTAAAAGATGAATTAACAATATCGGAAAGTTTGGTATGAAATTCATCAAAAGTTTCTTTTTCATTCATTTTGATGGCTTCAAATTGAGTGGTGAGGTTTTGGAGTTTCGAAGCTTTTACAACACTTTTACCTTCATGAGTGAGTTGTAAACTATCCCAAGCTTCTTCAGCGATTTCACACGTCATAATGCGTCAGAATTCATTCGGTATGATTGCGCTAAACAAGGCATTTAAACCTCGGGAATTAAAATTAGAAAGTTTAAATTCATTCTCACTCCATCTATCGGCGGGTTTGGGAACACGCTTATTATCTATTAAATGTGTAGGTGGGGACCACCCGTTAACAATAGACATCCAAACTCTCTCGTCGATAGATTATGTGTTGATTTCATTCGCGCTTTCCAATACGCATAATTAGAACCATCGAAAATAGGAAGTTTTAAAAATGGGGAAAATTCCATTTTGGCCAAAAATATTTAAAGGATCTTAACGACGTAATTTATCGTTTTTGGGTCTGATACCAATGTGAAAATAATAGGACCCCCAATTTTTAAAATTTTCAAAATGAATTTCCTTAAAGCGCGTTATAAAGATGGTTCAAACATATAAACAACTTACAATAAATTTTAATTTCTTTCAAATTAAAATTAAGAGAAACACAAAGTGAATAAATTAAACGACAAATGGATTTTTCACTTAAACCAAATATTTCAATTCAAGTACTAGAAATTTGCCTAACAAGAATAATCCATTTTATAAATTAGGCCAAACCAAATTTTACCAAAATAAATTATCTTTGAATTAAATTAATTTTAATTTCACCCAAATATATTTTAACACCAAAGAACATATGTGTGATAATTAAACCAAATTTTATCTTGAATTATGTAAGAATGCATCTACGTGATTTAAGCAAGATAAAATTAAACAATATCACACGACGCGCCGATGTACGAGGAAAACCCAAATGGAAAAAAACCTCGGACGACCCTAGCCACAAATTCACTAAGTATGGTAGTTTTTACAAAGACTTTACACAAGAGGACTTACACAAATTGACTTGAGTCCATTCAATCCTTGACGCGCTCCTTCGATCGTCGACCTTTTCCTAGTGGATAACCGTGGACTCCTCCACAATCTCGGACTCCACCGATGGGGCTATGGTCACCGTCAACACGCATGCGAAGCCTTTCTTCGAGTGAGATCACCACAACAAACTTTTCTCCTTTTGGGTGTAGAGAAAACCCAAACTCTCTTCTTGTTGGTGTAGAGAAAACCAGGTGCCAAAACTCTCCAAGCAATGATATAATAATAGGTACTTGGAATAAACAAAACAAATGGGTGTGTATGTGTTTTTTGGTGAATTTAGTCCATAAAAATCAAGCACAAAACATGGAACTTTTTCTTAAAAGTTTTTCTCTCAAAAGTCTCTTTAAATGTGAAAAAGTTATCTTAGAAAATTTCTTTCCCACACTATGTAAAGGGGTTAAAAGTTAGTGGGCAAAGTGGGAAGTTATAAAAAAAACTGTCAAAAAACTGCTCGAAACTGAAATTTCGTTAGAAGTTCGTTCGAACGAGTTTGAGTTCGTTCGAATGAAACTTCTAACGAGAAAACATAAAAAATTTCTGAATCTCGTAAGAAGTTCATTCGAACGAGAGTGTTCGAATGAATTTTCTAACAAGATTGCAGTCCATGATTCTAGATAATTTTGATACGAATGCGTGGCCGCTAGTTTCGTATTTTTCTGATTTATTTTGGATTTGATATGATTTTTCTACGGAAAGGTGTCCGAGAAGAAAATGTTTAGAACAATGAATTCAAAAAAATTAACAAAAAAATACTAACACCCAAAATAAATTTCCAAGATCCTATATATATATTAAAATGCATTCATAGCTTAGGAGCAATGGAACCAATGTCGTTTACGTAGAAACGAGGCACATTAAACTCAGCATTTTGATGAAGCTTTAAACTTGGTCACTACGTCTTCAATAAACACGTCATAGGCTTGAAGGATGGTCAATTACTCTATCCAATGACTCAAACAATTTTGTCCGGAATTGAGCCAAAACTATAAAGGTTTCAATTGGAAATTTGTGTCCTTAGAGTACATATTTTTCCTATTATGATTCTTGTTGATGGACCTTGTTTTTTCATTCTTCATTGCTCGGGACTGGCAATGTATAAGTTAGGGGGTGTGATTAATCACTTTTATTGTATTATTTACCCCGTTAAGTTGTACATTCTAGCATTCCCGTGCATGTATTTTCCGGTTCTTATGCTCGTTTATTGACTAAACTCTTATTTCATCATATATATATATATTTTGTGTGTCTTAATTGAACTTTTTTAGCCCTCGGGAATGCATGTTTGAAGTTTGGTTGATTCCTGGAGAAAATTCGCTGATTGTCGCAAAGTTGGGGGAATTTTAGTAATTTTAGCATTTTGAGTTTGATCCTGATCTCTGCATGGAAGTTGTAGCCCTACTTCTCATCTTTGTGTGGCCTCTAATAGTGCTTCAATTCGATTTAGAACGAGCAAGTTATGAATGATTCAGTGAAGCTTGGGGAAAACAAAGCCAAAGCAAGGAGACTGATTTTGATGGCAAGTGTGAATCGATTCGCACACCTGCGAATCGATTCGGTTTCATACAGTGTGTCATCTTCTTATTAGTGAATCGATTCGCACACCGGAGAATCAATTCGGGTATGAAGGATTTCATTTTTTCTTCGTCTTTACTAGTTTGTCATTATGGATAGATTTTTTTGGTTTTTATCCTTGGTTTTTCCATCATTTGAGAATATAGTTTACTTGGGACATTTGTTGGTTATAGAAAACACTGTCTTCCCTATCCTAGGCCAAGACTATTTATTTTTTTCACCTACATGTAAAGCTTTGATTACTACAAGTTAATCGTGTTTCATGCAATCTTTGTTCATCCATATCTTCCTTACATGCTTTATTAGGTTTAATTTGCATTTATTACCCTATATTGTATTGTTGTGTGTTTAAACTAGATGACTTGTTTAAGTAAGTTGTTCCTTTGCATGTTTAATCTTATTTCTAGCATGAGTAGTTAAACCTTAGGTTGGGGATCATAATCCCACATAGGATGCTTGACCTTCATCATTACGGTTTGGTGTAGAATTGTTTCAATTGAACTTCTTGTGTTGGTATTGTAGTATCCTAGTGTCTTAACTTCCCTTGTCATGCAAGGGGTATTATTTGATGATTTACTACAACCCCAATCCATTGTAGCAATAATTAATTAACCCTATTCTTCCATTGATGAGTTTGATCTTTACATGGTTGATGTTCGGATCTAATTAGTTATGCTCAATTAGAATCAATTTGAACCAAGTCCTATCATCTTTAGTAGTGAATCCAAGGTGGGATAATGATCCTCAATCCCTTATTATCTTGAACTTAAGCTTAACTTAGTCCGATTCTATTTAATCTTTGTAAGTAACTTGTTAATTCTTAAGTACTCACATATTAGACTAACGGTATATTACAATCACCCTTAGAAACAAATGTATTATCTTTTACACTTTCCCTTTGTGATGTTTACAGAATCTCCTTTAGCCTAATATTGTTCTCCTAAGAGTGTTCAATTCCCGAGGAATACGATCTCGGTTGCTACTTGTTGCGATTGATTTTCACTTGAATCAAATACACTATTTAGAGCACACCATCTTGTAGCTAGAATTAAATAGTAGGATGCATTACGATATAAGAATGATATTTCTTGTAAGTTATAGAAATGGATTTCAATGGTCTTGAGTAAATGGGTATATTTTAAGAAAACTTGTTATTAAACATTTTTATGGAAAAAAATGTTTATTTTGTTGAGAATAAATATTTCAAAGTTGTTTTGGGAAAGTTTTGATTTTTATGCGAATAATGATATTTCAAGAAGTTTGATGCTAAACATTTTATGAAATAATTTTTTTAAAAATCATATTTATCTTGGAAAAGGGAGGATTTTATAAATTTTGACATTTGTTGAATTTTGAAGAAATAAAAACGTCCTTTGATCCTAAAAAGTTTATTTTTGTAACTATCATGAAATTATAGCATAAATTGTATGTTTAACCCATTTAATAGGATTTTTGGAGTTAAAATTCATCTTCTCTTGTGTATAAACTTGTAGAGTTTTTATGATGAACATATAAATTTTTTTATTCAACATGAAATAAGGAAGATAGAAATTTCAACCCTTAATGTGGGTTAAAAGGTTTTAGAAATGTGATATATGTAAGGGCTTAAGACTACATGTAGCAATAAAAAAATGGTTATTTTATTGTAAAGTGATATTGGATATTGATGAAAGGGAAGGTAATGAGATGAAAGGATTTCCAACTTGAGAAGCATAATACTCCAAAATGTTTTAAAAGTTTTAATGTCTTAAAAGCACTAAATAAGTTAGTGTGGGTAACAGAATGGTTTTGGAAAATTAACAGTTGCGAAAATGTAGAAAAATATAAGTTTGGAAACAAATGAGTAAAATGGTCATTTTAGATAAAGTAGAACATTTTAATGAAATAAACATATTGGAAAAGGATGTTACACAAGATGGTCCCAAATGAATATAATTTTGGAATAAAATCAATACTAAAGTGTAAAGAA
This sequence comes from Sambucus nigra, assembly GCA_949130495.1. NCBI lineage: Eukaryota > Viridiplantae > Streptophyta > Magnoliopsida > Dipsacales > Adoxaceae > Sambucus > Sambucus nigra. Next base: position 296,854,087 of record OX422207.1, on the reverse strand, counting down.
CAAGAAAAGATGATTTCTAAATGTAACACAAGTTGAGGTGGAACCCCTGGTTTTGGCTTCGTTTGGGTAAAGGGGAAAGTGGAATAACGTGAACATTTTCAAAATGTTAAAACACATTAACGAGAACTCGAATGAAACCAGGATAATTAAAATGGGCTCGAAGACCCAGGGTGAAAGACCCAAAACCACTGGCTAGAGCATATGGTAGCATAGCCGACGGTGTGGAGCCTGTTAAAGTATGCGGTTATTGAAAGATTCCAAGAAGAAAGATAATGAAAATTGAATATGTCAAGAAATGCATTGTGTGGTGAACATGTGAGAATACAACCTAAGTTGAATGAAATAAATAAATTTTCAGATAAAGGGTAAAATGGACAAGTAATGTGTAAAATTATTATTGTCCATAAAGTAAAGAAAATGTAAAGTATTATGGTTACGTGGGTCGTCAAGCAACCTAAGACGTTTAACCCATAACTAACACAAAGGGTGTGTTTGTGAAAGATTTCTCAAAGTTTAAATAAGTATTTTCTAACATGGTGTTCACGTGTGTGAAAAGGGTGATTTTCAATGAAAATACTAACGTGAGTGAGTATAAATAAAAGAAAAAATTTTGGGAAAAGAAATGATCTTCCTTAAAAAAAGTGTATTAGTTTTAAAAATGTAAATGTGTGTGTTAAATCAAGGAATAAATGTCAAGTTAGGTATAAGGAGATTCTTTTGCGAGAATAAGGTGAGTTAATCGGAACAAATAATATTTTTGGAATAAAAATGGTTTCATGCATGTAAGTATATATGGCAGTTTCATGTGTATGTAGATATAAGATGTTAGAGTTTTCTTTCGATCGTTCAATTATATACTGCATTTTGTATATTTTCCACTAAGCATTCGGCTCACGCCCTCGTCTTTCTAACGACAGGTTGGGTGAAATTTCGTATTTTGAGAGCATTATAAAGGTAAGTAACCTCTTTTTGTTTTATCTTATTAACTCTTTATGCTTGTATTTCGGGGATGCTTCCCACGGTTCCCTCTTATAGCCCTATTTCAAATGGGAATCGCATGCTAAATAAGTGAAATTGTAATTTAATAAGACCGAACTAGAAACATTATTTAAGTTGTATTATTGCACTTCACACCTAATTCTCGGGTCAAACAGGGTTGACCACGGGTGACCCATAAATCCGAGTCGAGAGTTACAAATTGTATCATAGCTATTTTGTGAGTGACGTGGTGAGGTTGGTAGTGAATCTTTCAACGTCAGTGTTAGTTTGGGTCGGTCATGCTCATTTGGTGATGGTTTCAGTTCATGTTTACAATGGTAAACTCAAGGAGATGTGAACGATAAATAATTTATTGTCAAGCGGTAAATGACCAAGTTAGTTATTATTAGTCACTTTATTGCCTCCGATAAATTTATGCTTGTAGTATGCGAGTGTGAGTGTGAGCTAATAGTGGCGACACCATGATTTTTAGTGTGAGTTGCTTGTGCATTAATGGTTTATGATATGAAAGGTCTATTGAGGTGTTGATAGAGCTTACCGATGTTCGTTGAATTAAAAACATGAATTTTGTACAACTAATTTTGGAGATTAGGTAACTAGAGTGTCATGCTTATGCAATGTTGGTTCTGATATGAATGCATTGAGTTCCAGGGCACATTACTTTCGAATGGATAATAATGATGATGTAATTAGGCAAAATTTATTCTTGGTGTAGTATCGTTTTTTATGACAATCGGTGATTCGGTAGACATAAGGATCCATGATGGTCAACACTTGGTAGTCGGTGGATTTTTGTTGTTATGGGTAGCTGTCTTTGCGGTTATTAATTGAAAGTTGTACCTCCAAGGTATGATGATGAAAGTTATGGGCAAATGGGGGTAAGTATGTTACATAAACAACAATGATAGTTTGGGAGGCTTAGGAGTGAGTTCTAAATAGTCTTCCATATCAGGTCTTAGGAGTTATGATGCGACCTTGAAGGATCAAATCTTAGTGATGTAGACGGTGCAGATCTAGGGCTTTATAGGTTGTAGACGACGTCTTGTATCCTGCCAGAATTCATAATGGCGCTAGTTCTTGATTTAGTATGTGGCCTAAGGGTCACAACCATTGATAGAAACATAAGAGTGTTATTTAAGTGTAAAGCCATTTTAGTGGCTTAATTAATAGCTAAATGCGGGGTAATCTAAGTGTGAATGTGGTTTAAGGAAATCTTGGAGTTTACATAGAACTAATTGTGCATGGAAACATTGGGAATATAAATAGACTTGTTGTGACATATTACGTCGTTCAATGGTCAAGGTGTGCCATGTGTAGAAGCTCATAGACTAGTTTCCTCGGGAGCACCTAGTAATCACGATGTGGGTATTGAGAAATTTATAGAGCGCACCTCCAATGAGAGAGTCATGAATGATGAAATCTTGTTGAATTAAGGAATGTTATGTGGAGTACGTTTGGCATCCTTAGGGAAATAGTTAAGTCCGTTATGAAGAAGTGTTAGAGTTTTAGTAATGATTGTGTTGAGGGTCATGTGATGATTTCAGGTTGTCGGTCAAGGTTTAAAAGAGATTAATAGTGTACGTGTCAAGTGTTGTCATCTGGATTATCATAGATGGGTGCCTTCTAAGAGAAATTGGAGGTTTTGTTTCATGTGTACGCATGACGCTTGGGTGTAATGGAATGACTAGTGTAGGTTGCGTGACAGTTAATTTTGACGACTACTAAATGTTTTTTTTGGGACTTAGATTGATGAAACCATGTAGAGAATTAGAATGGCACCCTAAAAGAGGGATATCATAGTATTATTATAATGTTGTCACGTGTCGAAAATATAAGTTCGACAATATAATTTATGATAACCATACCTAGGTAGGGACTGGTTCTTGGAACATCTTGCCAAGCTAGTACGAATTATCAGATTTTTCTCTGTGTGGTACCTACTACCCTTGGAATGCCGATGCCAATCGGTGTGGCCATTATGTAAATTCAGTTTTGTCTAGAACTCATAGACGAGCTCAATGACAACTTTGTATTGTTGAAGGTTAATTATAAGTTGAACTTGTGATACCCTATCTATTTAAACATCTGTTGATAGGGCCTTCATTTAATTAAAACAGGTTTCTCCTATGGTCAATTCCTAGCATCACTGTCGAAAACTTTTTAATTACTAACCACCTAAGTGAAATAATATCGGTGCCAAATTTTATCTTTCTTTAAAACTGAAGAGAACAATGAGGAAGAAAAAACTAAATTAAACATTCACAATATATAAATGAATGCAGGTTTGCCAAATAAATCGTCGGCAAAAAATCCAAAACCAAATACTCCATAATAATAAAAGAACTAAACGGCTAAAAACTGACAATGGACAGCGTCTCCATACATTCAATATGAAATAAGATCCTACATTAGATCTTAATGGGAGAATCGTTTAATCAAATCCGGTCAGCATTCATAATTATACAACTCTGAGTCCCTGGAATGAAGTCACACATGGCGTCCCTATGGATGGACACCTAAAAGGTTTTGAAAATATTTTATAGCAAGTCTTAGTACACGAAACGTTTTGAAAATATTTAGCAAACATTTACAACATTAAAATTTTGTTATTGATTACACATGTTCACATACCCTCTCTCTTGAGCTTTCCTCACCTCTCATATATAGTGCACACCTAACGCTCTATAGATAGCCCACCAAGGTATACTACCCAAGCTAACTAGACTAAAGTATTCAACCAAACTTGTCTACAATTCTAAGTTCCTGTACCACCCATACAGTACAATAATTTATTAATATCTCTCATGTGTTAATTATCAACATAAGTAATATTCCTCACATTTTATCTTTTAACTCACTACATTATGTTTCTCATACTTAATTGTCATTTCGATGTCCACAATCGTAATTAACATTCACATATGTTATTAATTGCATCGTATAATTAAGTTTATTGACTTAATTTGTTATCATTATATATATTCTATCTAACTGTCTGCTGTCACACAGAAGTAGATAAATCTCACGGTACATATTTCCCACACAATATATACAAATAAATATATACTTCACTATAATATCCTCGTATCACACATTGAGGATTCATTGGTTCGGATGTTTCTTCGACCCCAAGTTTTCATGTCATTCACATTGGTTCGGGTAGCCCTCGACCCAATGTAAATGTTATATATATATAATAATAATAATAATAATAATAATAATAATAATAATAATAATAATAATAATAATAATAATAATAATAATAATAATAATAATAATAATAATAATAGTTTTCAAAACATTGGCCATAATCTCCTTTGTTTTTCGGACTATCCACCCTACTTAATAGAAATTAAATAGTCCAACAACATTTGAATAGTCTAAATTCATCAAATAGACTCGCATATAACATGAAATATATAATATTCATCAATTGAATTCACGTTGTGTCTCAAATTAACAAAGTGTAAATTAAACAAAATGGGCATAGTCTCCTTTATTTATTGAACTATCCACCCTGCTTAAGGGGTAACAACCAATCGTATAATATTCAGAAAGTACAAGTTCATCAAACAAATATTTCAACGAAATAAACTTCTTTAAAAAAAATCACATATATTAATTGAGGGTGTCCCACGTGTTCAACTATAATGATTGTCCGTAATTTTCAAAATGCGACCTGATACAAAATAAAAAATACATTTAGTCAATGGAAATAGCTAGTCAAATATTATATAAACCATGATAATTATTAATTATATGCCAAATACACTGCCTTGCGATACTGTTACGATTGATGTGGACACATCAGGCCCCTGTATTGACACCACATTAATTGATGATTTGATCTGCATAATCAATATGAAAAAAAACTAAATTAATAAAGAATAATGTATCAATGCAAAATAAAAAAACTAAATTCTTTTGGAGCAGTACTGAAATATACCTATTTTGGAGCAACTGAATTCATGCATTTACCCATGTATTAATGCAGTAATCGAATTCATGCATTCACCCATAGAATCTTCATTCCTATCTTTTGCACCTACAATTTTCATATACAAATTTATAGACCACACAAGTCAAAAGTCACAATAGATCCAGAGTAGAAATTGATGACATAAATCATAAAATGAGAAGAAAAAAAGTCATAAATTTGTACAACAATTTAAAAAATCCAGCCCGAATTTGATCATCCTATAAACAATTAAATAAATTGGGGGAAATTGGACTAACAAATTCAGAGGTAAACAATTCATTATAGAATAAAATAAATGAAAAGAGAGAACCTAATCTCACTTTGCAACTGATTCACCATATATGAACTCAAACAGAAATGGTATATTTCGTCAAAGAGAAAGGCTAATAATATTATTAGAATTAAAAAAAAACAGAACAGACAATTAGAACCATAAACCATTTCTAGCAAATGTTAGGTTCATGGGTTAAAAGTTTTAAGTCCAATAAGAAATGTATTTAAATATAGCAATGTATATGGACTATGCCATTGGCAAAAGTGACATCTAGAGATATAAATGACCCATGGAATTAAAGGGGCTGGTACAAAGGAACGTATACCATATGTACCCTCTAAAGCGAATCCAAGCCCATTTAAAAATCATCTCCTCTCTTGTCAAACATAGACCAAAAATGGGTGTGGTGTGTGGGGACAAACCGTAGAGAGTTATCAAAATCAAACAATGAAAATGACACCCAGATATTTATTGATGATACACTTTTGTTTACCCCCAAAGTCATACCAGATCTCCATAAAAAAATAGATGCACATAAAAAAAATGAGGTAACCGTAGAAACGATTATGAGAGCTCTTTCTCTTCTTCATCAGAAAAAAAACTAAAGGAACAAAACGATTTACCTTGGTTGAGAAGACGTATAGCCAAAAAAATGAGAAGATGTACAAAACCATCGTTGCCTCTATTGGCAACAAAACCATCGTCTCCGGGCAGTATGGAAGCGGAGTTCTTCCCCTGTTTTGAAATATTTCAACACATTAACCCTATCTACAGTCATAAATATTCCAGCACATTAACATAAAAAAGCTAAATCTGTGGAGATAAAACCAGAGCTACTACAAAAACTTCAATTAAACGACATCAAATTGGCAACTCACGATTCCTCCTTGTCGTCACTAGTTTGGGGTTTCTTGTCCCGTGCCTTTTTTCCACTGGTTTCAACTTTAAGTTTTTCAACGGTTTTGCCGTCACGATTTCTCCCTTTTTTCCACTAGTTTCAGCTTTTTTTTCGTCACTAGTTTTGCCGTCACGATTCCTCCTTGCCACTTATTTTTCCGTCACTGGTTTTGCCGTCATGATTCCTCCTTACCACGATTCCTCCTTGTCATCACTAGTTTCAGCTTTTAGTTTTCTTTTCTTGGTAGCTCTTCTCTTCCTCTCCGCCCGATACCCCCTTTTCTAGCAAATACTTCATGAGGATGAGAAAATATATAGCAAAAAAAAAATGATGAGAAAACATATAGACAAAAAACGATGAGAAAACAAGAGGCAGTGTGAGAGCTTATAAATGATGAGAAAACATGTAGCCAAAAAAAATTACCTTCTTGTTCGTTGTTGTAATTTTCCAGAGTTTATGTCAGACTCGTTGATGGTTCGTTGCCTAGAGTTAAGTGAGGGAGAAAAAGAAAACGGGTAGGAGGAAATAGGGGAGTAAAGGGTGATAATGGGTGCAAATTCTATTTTACCCTTATTTTTTAATTTTAAAAAGAAGGGGGAAACAAATTAAAGTGTTTCAAAAGAGGGGAATCTAAAATTTTCAAGGACAAAATAGGTATTGTAAACATAACTCATATAGATGATGTCATCAATTAAGATTATAACATACATAAGTTTTCTACTTTATTATTATTATTATTATTATTATTATTATATATATATATATATATATATATATATATATATATATATATATATATAGGTCCGGATGTTCCATCGACCCTAATATTATTTATGTTCAATATTGTTCCGGATAGCCCTCGACCCCAAATTGAACTTTCATGTATTGGTTCGGATATTCCCTCAACCCTAATACATCTAATATGCTTTAGGTATTCACACCGCATAAGTATTCATTTGAAAGGTATTCACACAACCTAGGTATTCACGCTTACACGTAGTATATTTCTGTCGTATATTAGCTTTACTAAAATTTCTTTACGAATTATCCCATTTATCGTATTCATGAGTGTTCACAACTCTAAGGGTCGTAGTTACCCCTTTATAAATTTCAGTAGTTAAGTCTAACTTACCCCTACTGGTCTATTCAGTTAAGCTCACTCATGCTTTCCTGTAATTATGTTTTGATTCTCTCGAGTTAAATTACATCATGATTTAATCCCAAACACATCTAGCCTTAATTCTCCGGACTAAAGATTTCGATCTCAGACACCCTTCCATAGAAAAATAGTAACTAATTCAAGGAAAAAAAGAAAAATACGAGGTGGGTGCCTATACGATCGTAACGAAACGATCAAGAAAATTCATTTTTTTACAAAGAGCCGAATCGATTCGAAATGGTACTCTTCATCATCTTCCCTATGGTTTTGTGATTTTTCCACCATTAACACACCTCTAAACCTCATGAAACTTCATCAAACTTTAAAATAATCATTCCTAAACATTACTACATGTATTAGGATCAATTCCAACATGACGTTTACACCAAATCATCACAATAACTCATCAAGAGCGAATTAAATCATATCATTATCAAAACCCTAGATTTCTATGTTCTTCCTCAAGTTTTTACATAAAACCCAGATTTAATTCATATTGATCATTACCCACTGACTGATTATCAATCCTCTACATATATGAATTATTCTACATGCAATACCTACCCATAACATGCATTAAAATTATCATTTCTTCCAAGAATATGTATTAAATGATCAAATAATGAAACCCTCTTAATCATGGGTATTATAACTTCAAAATAATTGCAATAAACACTTGCCTCAAGGTTTATAGGGTTTGATTTCATGGATTAGAAGTAAGGTTTATTGTGTTTCTCCTCCAATCTTCATTCCCAAGTGTTTGTAGTGCAAGAATTCTCTTAATCTCCAAAGAACCCTTCCTTAAGATCAAAGTTTGGTCTCTAGTGTCTTCTTTGTGTTTTCAAACCTTTAAACCCTAGCCCCCAATCCTTATAATCTTATATAGATTTGTAAAATTCGTGGGTCTCTAAACACCATAAGGTAAAATGACCAAGATGTCCTCGTACGATCCCGGTTTAGCCCAAGATTGACCCGTGACTCAATTGACATCCACAAGTATACTATTTCGTCTATTTTGACCCATTCTGGGTTCATCCGTAAACCCTGAATTATCATCCGAGTCACTAAAAATATATTTCCTTTCTCAACATCAAATTAGCCTACACGTGACTCCCGGTTGAGATAGAATAAAATACGCACATATCACTCACTATGCCGTATTACAATAATTAAAAATTATTTACTATTCACACTTAGTAATTTTTATATTATAATATTAAATCAATATCTATCTCTCGATTAATATTTAATAATCATATTTCTCATTTAATCAAATTAAATTACTTCACTCACGTAATTTAAATAAAAGGTATTTTCTCAATTAATTCCCGAATTAATTAGATTATAAATACCTAGAAATACGGGGTATTACATACTTCCCCTCACAAAGGAATTCCGTCCCTAAAATTGAGACATACCGATAGTGAATAACTCTGGATACTTCTCTCGTATGTCATCCTCCCACTCCCATGTCGACTCATCAGTATTTTGGTGTCCTTAGTGAATTCGCACTAGTGACACCACCTTGGACCATAACTTACGCTAACTACGATCTAGAATAGCCACATGCATCTCCTCATATGAGACGTCCGACTGCAAATAAATCTCTTCAAGAGGAATGTGCCAGAAATCTCTCTCGCTCCTCTTATACTTCGTTAGTGATGACACATGGAACACATCATGTATCTGCTAAAGATGCTCTGGAAGTCCCAGTATGTATGCTATGGGTTCCACCCATTCTATAATAAGAAACAGTCCCACATATCTCAGACTTCCCTCTCTTTTCCAGTGTTATAATTCTTTTCATAGGAGATACTCGAACCAACACCTGATCACCAACCTCTCACTCTACATGTCTCCTATGGGAATTAGCATAACTCTTTTGCCTATTCTAAGATATCCAAATACGTCCTCGAATCAACTCAATCTTGGTAGTAGTCTCCTAAATCATCTCAGGTTCGAACAACTTGTTGTCTCTCACCTCTAACCAGTAAGTGGGAGAATGACAAGCCCTCCCATATAATGCCTCAAATGATTTTATACGTGTAGTAAATTGGTAAGAGTTGTTGTACGCAAACTCTACCAATTGGAGGTATCTCTCCCCCCCCTCCCCCAAAATCTTGGATGCACATCATCAGCATATCCTCAAGAAGCAAATTCACCCTCTCAATCTGCCCCTCTATCTACGGGTGGTACACCGTACTCAACCGTAACTTTGTGCCCATGGCCTCCTGAAAGCTCTGCGAGAAGCGTGACACCAAAATTTTGTCTCTATTGGACACAATATTAGTTAGAACTCTGTGCATCTTAACAATCTAAAAATGAATAGTTACGCGTACTGCATTGTCTTGTAGTCTGTGTGAATTGGCTAGAAATGATCCACCTTGGTCAACCGATCAACTATCACCCATATGGAATCGTGCTCTCGCTGCAACGTAGGTAGCCCAGTATTAAAGTCCATCAAAATGCTCTATCCCTTCCACACAAAAATCTCAAATGGCTGTAGCATCCCTGAAGGTCACTGATGGTCAACTTTCACAAGCTGACAGGTAACCCACTTCGAAACAAACTCTACTATGTCTCGTTTCATATATGGCCACCAGTACTATCTTCTCATATCCTGGTACATCTTATCTCCGCTGGGATGTATAATAAACCTTGAACCATGAGGCTGTGTCAAAACTACATGTCTCAAATCTTCATCCTCCAGCACTACAATCTTCCGTTCAAATGTATGCCTCCCTCTGAGCTGATCGAGTAATATTTTGCACCCTCTGTTACTAACTTTCGTATCCTGTCTTGACAGTACTGATCCTTTACCGGTTCTTTCATTACCCGCATCATAATCTCGGGAGTGATAGCTAAATCTGCCATGCATGCTCCGGTAATCTCATGATCACGTCGAAGATCACTCCATTTCTCTTTCCAAACCTCTGCTAACTCTCTAGTAGGTCGTCGTCTCAACGCGCTTGCCTCCACGTTAGCCTTACCAGGATGATATTGTATCTCAAATTCATAATCCTTCACAAATTGTATCCACCGCTCTGCCTCATGTTTAGGTCCTTTGGTGTGAAGAGATACTAAAGTGACTTATGGTCTGTGAACAAAATAAACTACTCCCTGTAAGATAATATTTCCATATCCTCAAAGAAAAAATGACTGCTATCGACTCAAGGTTGTGGGAGGGGTAATTTGTAATACCCTCTATTTTTATGACTTCTAAATTTGGGGATTTATTAAATTTAATTTGAGATATTAATTTAATATTAATTCAAAAATTATTTTAAATATTTACTAGCGTGATAAGAGTTAGTAATTATTGGAATTTTGATGAATATCACTTAAGGGATAAAGTAATATGTATAATCGAATTATTAAAATTATTACGAGTATAAAATTTGATAATTGTGGAAATTAAACCGGGACGCACTTGTGTCGTGTCGGGATTAAATTAGTATTATTAAAAATGAATAATTTATAAGTCACCGGTATGGTCATTTCGAGTGCGCCAATGGGTCCGAAAGGGTCGAGATAGTCAAAATAATGTACCCGGGGGTTTATTTTGGGTCTTGGGGCGTTTTTAGGCCTAATTAACATCCCTGGAGGGCGTTTTGGACATTTTGTATTTTTGGGCAATTAAACCCACGAATTTCTCAAGGTTATATCAACTTCTAGGAGTTTTCATCTAGGGTTAACAAAAGAAAAACCAAAGAACGGCCATTGGATAAGAAGTGGGAAAGCTTTCCAAGGAGTTCAAAGCCAAAAACTCGACCGTTTGCACCGCCACCACCACCAAATCGTAGATCGCGCGACGGGGAACACAACCACACCAATTTCTTCCACAAATCAGAAACTAAATTTCTAGGAAATTCTCTATCTTGCTTTATTTTCTAGTTAATGTCTCAATTATGTTAGTCTAGGGTTGTTTAGAACTTGTTTCATAAAAGAAAGTGTAGTTTGGAGATTAGAATTCACATGTCATAGAAGAAGTAATCATATTCTGGATATCTAATTCGTATGTAGAGGATACCGCATGAAATTTCCTGGATTTAGAAGTATAAAATATGGAAAATAATTGGTAGAAGTGAAATTTGAAAAAAAGATTAGGGTTCTTGAAGTCTATATAGGTTTTGCCCCTTTAAACTGTTATACTGGATGAAAACTCACATATTTTACGTCGAAAATCATATATTTGGGTATATAGTGCCGGTAGTATCATTTTTTGGGAGTTTGGGAATCATATATGGAGATTTGGTTGAGGTTGGAGATGGATTTCCGTAACTGGGTTAATGCGGTTTTCGCCAAAACTGCTGGATCGATCTATCGACCCAAGAACATCAATCGATCGATGATCGATCGATCGATCGACCACTTATGGAAAACTACATATTCCTCTTATTATGGTTTATTCCGATTAAAATTCATAGTAGCCCTTGAGTATTATTATTAGAACATTTTTGGATATAACTAGGACCAGTAGGGTTTTAGTAAACCCCAATAAGTGAGAATTTAATGTAAGATGAAATTGAGGGTTAGCGGGGAGTGATTTACACCTACAAATGAAAATAAAAGAGACGAGTCAGTTATACGGGATAAATAAGTAGAATGTATTAAGAATTAATAATTATAATTTTGGGTCATGGGTGCACCTAATTGAGAAACATGAATAGTGATATATATATATATATATATATATATATATATATATATATATATATATATATATCGTACCCGAGCTACTTGCTATTACGGGGGGTTTCCACGCCGAGAAAATTGTATCTCGATTGGGCCTTTACGGGGATAACGACTTGTACCCTATAACATAGGATTCCATGGTACATGCTATCTGATTGATAGTCAAACAATCCTAAGAGATGTAAGGGTATGTGCTAACCTCTTAGTGACTTGGAACTATGCTTCGCCTCCATTTGTTTATGTTTTTTGTTAATATAGTTCGAGAGTGATTCCGAACTAGTATTTCCCTTAGTACGAGCAATGCGGGGACTTGATAGTAGAGTATGCTAGCACAATAAAGCTTATGTGGGGTGCCGATAGTGTATATATATATATATATATATATATATATTATATGAGTGGCTAATATAGATATGTATACTTAAGTATGGGAACGTTCTACTGTGCATAAAGGTAGTTAAGTAATGAATAAATACTTCGATTTTATTATTAAGTGTTTGAGAATTGTGTGACAACACTGGAATATTTTAAAATGAAATGAGATAGATGTGAGAACTTTAATTTCAGAAAGTAATTATCCTAGCCATAGTAATTGTCGGCATGAAACCTTATGGGAAAGTTAAGTTAAAAAAACTTTTGGGGTTAATAGTGCGGTAGGCGTGCACACTAGATGAGAGGTGAGAATTTCTCAAGAGAGTGTCGCATACTAACAAGGTTGTTACATTAGCCGGTAAACATTTTAAATACTTGCTAAACTAAATTTAAACTGTTTTACAATCAGGCTCTCACCCGTTTCCTGTTATCTCTTCTTTCTTGTATATATATGTATATATCACAGGTACCCAGCCACAGGGGCGTCATGCTTAGGTTCTTTGGACTGGACGTGCTGCAACTTATGTGGGAGTTGCAGGCAATTTGCTTAGACGACCTCGTTGTTGATTCCATTCTTATTTTAGTTCTAATTAGTTGGGCATGTGTCACCCGTTTCCTTATTTCGTTGGATTTGTCAGAGATTATGTTCATTTATCTTTAGTATTTTACTCTTTGGGATTTGATTATTGTCAAGATGGTTTTCCTTGTAGTTTTAAAGTTGGTATTGGTTTATCTGAATAGTTAAATTCATGGGTGTTTATTTCCAGTCTTAATAATTGTGTGATTCTTAAACTGTTACGTATTAAAGGTTTTCATAATTGGATTTAATAAAATGGAAATAATGTTTTAAATGGTTTTGTCACTTAGCTTAATTATTTAGGGTGTTTGAATTGGAAAGTTTATTTTGCGACAGTGATGCTAATAATGAACCAACCATTCACCTTTATTATAATTTAATAAATTATTGATCACCCGGTATTTAATTAGGCGAGGTGTTACAGGTGGTATCAGAGCATCAGATTCTAGTGTCCTTTAGGATCTGTACGGCTTATTTCGCTTCCAACTTAGCGTTCTTGATATATATCCCTATTTATAGGATTTTTGTATACTTTTATTTACACTTACGTCTTCAGCTATTCGAGATTTGACAATAGCTATAGACTACTAAACTTCCTTTTCGTTTTAGATGCCTCTGAGATGTGCATCTCAAGGTAGAAATTCCAGGCCGAGCAGCCAGTAGCTCCGACACAGGGGATGATGAATGCAACTGAGGTAGTCTCTATTGTTGCTCAGGCGGTGAATGCCGCATTAGCGGTAGTGCAGTAGGCTCCACCCCAGATTCAGGCAGTGGTGCCAGTACCAGCACAGCTTCCATCTTCATGGGAGAGAATTAGGGATGCCTTTCAGAAGGCGCATCCCCCAGAGTTCTCGGGTAGTTCGGATATCATAGTCATCAGCCAATGGAAGAAAGATATCCAGAGGCATCTGTGTATGTATGAGTGCATGGATGTATAGAGACAGTTGTTGTCTTCCTTTAAGCTAGTGGGGGCCGCTTTTCAGTGGTGGGAGTCCACCACTAACTTGGAGGAGAGGGATATTCAATATAAGGCTGATACCGCAAGCACAACCACTAAACCCGACTCACACTCGAGTTTTAGTGTTAGAAATCAAATATTGTGACTCGCTCATGTCACCCAAAATGTATCCTATTCTCATAAGGATAAAGCAAAAACTATATCTCCATTTTCCATCTAGATTACTTGGTCAACTGGTCCTTGAGTTTAACTTTTGCGTCGGGACTGACCCATGATCTGCTGTATATCCATGATCTCATCCTATAGTTGTCCCCTATCTCACTTTGGGAAATTATTCTTCCTGTGGTCCCTTTCCCCACAAGTATAATGACTTTTATAGAAACTATATTATTTTTGGCTTTAGCCCTACTGTCCTCCCCCGTCATTTCCTTAGCTCCCACGGCCCTAAGGAGCGATTATGATGCTATCTTTGTTGAGGAATTTGCTAGTCCTACCTGAACGCACCACTTCCGGTTATTAACTCCTGGGCTTAAATCTCTTAGCCCAATTCCCCTGCTGGGGTCTTGCTCCTGCTGTTGTCGTGCCTTGCTGGCATCGTTCTCAGCTACTTCCTAGTCTGACTGGTCTCACTTTCTCGTTGTGGACAAGTTCGATACCAGTGGCCTTACTCTCCCCATATAGGACACCTCTTTGTTCCATTCCACTCTTTTTCCCCACTAGCCATGTGTGTGTGTCCTTCTCTCGGACCGGGTAACCTTGGTCTCAATTGCTACCCTCGTTGTCCCTTTAGATCTGCTGGTCCTCTAGAACTCGTTGTTGGCCTTACTGACTCTAACTTGATCCACTGTCACTTGGTAGGAATTCAATGACTCTTAATCATTAGAATGGGACCCTTACTGGGTATACCCCTCCGTGATGCTTCATAATAATTATTTATTCTAGTTTACTCAGTTGGCTCCCTTATTCGGGAAGTGCTGATGTAAACATATAAACATATGACCTTGATGACATTGGCACTAGTCATCCTATCCGAACTTCACATCCACATTTGTGTATTCTACACAGGATTCCATTGTCATCTCATGAACCCTTTTCGTCACTCTCTATATCCCCATTGTCGATGTTCACTAAACAAGTCATTATCTCTCTCAAGATCGATCTTTTTCATTCTCCCTTGTGATACGTTTCGAAACTCGAGTCACATCTCTATTGAAACAACATATATAACACCTTATGACCCTTCTCCCATGTTCTTCAATTCATCCTATAACCACTTCCTTATATGGGGTGACTCACTCGTATCGCCACCATGTAATTGCCATGAGGAAGAATTTGGCCCTATATTTAGTCCATGGTGTCGATGCCCTCCACCCTACACTCTTTTCTTTGGATTACTTCCATTCATCGGTTCATCACAGTTCTTTTATTTACCAAAATCTTATAGGTGACTCTTTGGAACGTTTCCCCTGACTCTCCCTTTGCCTACAACGCTGGGTGAGACTGAAATTGTGTCATGATTTTCTACGACGGTGTTTGGGGAATTACTATCCTTGCATGATTATCTTATCATCACTTGTCTGAGTAATAATCTTGGTGACTTCTATCGCTCTCACTGTTCTCAGAATACTCTATGTCTTCTGCCTCTCCTATTCTCATGCAATCCTTTTAACGGCCCTCATTGGTCAGCCCATTTTTCACGGTGTGTGGAGCTCAACCGAACTAGTATATAAATCACATAAACTATACTTAATATAAGGAGAACATAAGTCACATACGCAGAGGAATACAATAATCCTATGATACGTCTCTATATGAACATAACGAAACACTAAAACGTAATAAATCGTACAGATCCTATGGACACTAGAACCTGATGCTCTGATACCATCTATGACACCTTGCCTAATTAATCATTGGTTGATCATTACTTTATTAGATTAAAACAGGTTTCTCATATGGTCCATTCTTAGCATCACTGTCGAAAACATTTTATTTACTAACCAGTGCCAAATTTTATCTTTCTTTAAAACTGAAGAGAACAATGCGGAAGAAAAAACTAAATCAAACATTCACAATATATAAATGAATACAGGTTTTCCAAATAAATCATCGACTAAAAATCCAAAACCAAATGCTCCATAATAATAAAAGAACTAAAAGGCTGAAAACTGATAGCTGACAACATCTCCATACATGGAATACGAAATGAGATCCTACATTAGATCTTAATGGGAGAATCGTTTAATCAAATCCGGTTAGCATCCACAACTATACATCTCCGAGTCCCTGGAATGAGGTCTCGCCTGGCGTCCCTATGGGTGGACACCTAAAAGGTTTTGAAAATATTTTATAGCAAGTCTTAGTACACGAAACGTTTTTGAAAATATTTAGCAAGCATTTATAACATTAAAATTTGGTTATTGATTACACATGTTCACGTACCCTCTCTCTTGAGCTTAGCCCCCCAAGCTATACTACCCAAGCTAACTGGACTAAGTATTCCATCTAACTTATCTACACTTCTAAGTTCCCATACCTCCCATATAGTACATTGATTTATTAATATCTCTCATGTGTCAACTATCAACATAAGTATCATTCCTCACATGTTATCTTTTAACTCACTACATTAAGTTTCTTATACTTAATTATCATTTCGATGTCCACAATCGTAATTAACATTCACATATGTTATTACCTGCATCATATAATTAAGTTTATCTACATAAGTTGTTCTCATTAGATATACTCCATCTAACTGTCTACTGTCACACATAACTAGATAAATCTCATAGTATATATTTACCACACAATATATATAAATAAATACATACTTCACTATAATATCCTCGTACCACACATTAAGGATTCATTGGTTCGGATGTTCCTTCGACCCCAATTTCTCATGTCATTCACATTGGTCCGGATAGCCTTCGAGCCCAATGTAAATGTTATATATATATATAAGGATCAATTGAGGTCCGAGTTTGAGGAACATTTTTTTTAAAATATTAAAAAAAATATTTTTGGGTTGATTTTTTATTTTATTTTTTTTATTTTTAAACATTTCAATAGGATCATAAAAAAATAATGAGCTCAAAATGAATTTTTTTGCCGTTTTAAAAAAATCGGTCAAACTTTGCCAATTTTTAAGTTGTTAAAAACTGACAAAGTTTGATCGTTTTTTTTTAAAATAGTAAAAAAATTCATTTTGAGCGATTTTTTTTATATGGACCTACTGAAATGTTTAAAAACTATATAAAAAAAATTATCTCAAAAATAATTTTTTTACTATTTTATCAAAATTGATCCGCGCCAGCGGTTTGCAAACAAAGGTCCTCTCTCTCTCTCTCTCTCTCTCTCTCTCTCTCTCTCTCTATATATATATATATATATATATATATATATATATATATATATATATATATATATATAGAGAGAGAGAGAGAGAGAGGCAGGCTCCTGTGCACACTAAGTTTGCACACTAAGTTTGCACATTACCTTTTATATATAGTAAAAAAAATATTTTTGAGTTGATTTTTTTTTTTGTGATATTATAACATTTCAACGGACTCACATAGAAAAAATTAGCTCAAAAAAACTTTTTTTGCTATTTTTAAAAAATCGGTCAAACTTTCGTAGTTTTTAAGCCCTTTAAAAACTGCGAAAGTTTGACCGATTTTTTAAAAATAGCAAAAAAAGTTTTTTTGAGCTAATTTTTTTTATATGAGTCCGTTGAAATGTTATAATATCATATAAAAAAATTGGTGTGCGCCAGCACTAAGTTTGCCCACTTTTAAAAGGTAATGTGCAAACTTAGTGTGCAAACTTAGTGTGCACAGGAGCCTGCCTCTCTCTCTCTCTCTCTATATATATATATATATAGAGAGAGAGAGAGAGAGGCAGGCTCCTGTGCACACTAAGTTTGCACACTAACTTTGCACATTACCTTTTAAAAGTGGTAAAAAAAAAAAAATTTGAGTTGATTTTTTTTATGTGATATTTAAACATTTCAAGGAACCCATATAAAAAAAATCATCTCAAAAAAACTTTTTTTGCTATTTTTAAAAAACCGGTCAAACTTTCGCAGTTTTTAAGCCCTTTAAAAACAGCGAAAGTTTGACCGATTTTTTAAAAATAGCAAAAAAAGTTTTTTTGAGCTAATTTTTTTTATGTGAGTCCGTTGAAATGTTAAAATATCACATAAAAAAATTGGTGTGCGCCAGCACTAAGTTTGCACACTTTTAAAAGGTAATGTGCAAAGTTAGTGTGTAAACTTAGTGTGCACAGGAGCCTACCTCTCTCTCTCTCTCTCTCTCTCTCTCTCTCTCTCTATATATATATATATATATATATATATATATATATATATATATATATATATATATATTGGTCCGGATGTTCCATTGACCCCAATATTATTTACGTTCGATATTCCCTCGACCCCAATACATCTAGTATACTTTAGGTATTCACACCGCCTACGTATAAATATGATAGGTATTCACACTTATACGTAGTATATTTCTCTCGTATATTAGCCGCACTAAAATTTCTTTACGAATTATTCTACTTATCGTATTCATGATTGTTCACACAACTCTAAGGGTCATAGTTACCCCTTTATAAATTTTAGTAATTAATTCTAACTGACCCCTACTGTTCTATTCAGTTAAGCTCACTCATTATTTCCCATAATTATGTTCTAATGTCTCGAGTTAAATTACGTTATGATTTAATCCCAAAGAATTCTAGCCTTAATCCTTCTGACTAAATATTTCGATCTCGGACACCTTCCGTAGAAAAA
The DNA here is from genome assembly GCA_949130495.1 of Sambucus nigra. Classification (NCBI taxonomy): domain Eukaryota; kingdom Viridiplantae; phylum Streptophyta; class Magnoliopsida; order Dipsacales; family Adoxaceae; genus Sambucus; species Sambucus nigra. Next base: position 296,835,369 of record OX422207.1, on the reverse strand, counting down.
TCATAACTAATTAAAAAATAAAAAAAATACGACGTCGGTGCCCACGCAATTATAACGAAAAGATCTAGAATTTTTATTTTTTTTAACAAAGACCCGAATCGATTTGCCTTGGGCCTAATCGATTCCAAATGGTACTATTCCTCATCTTCCTTACATTTTTGTAATTTTCCCACCTTTAACACACCTTTAAACCTCATGAAACTGTATAAAACTTTAAAATAATTATTCCTAACCATTACTACATGTATTAGGATCAATTCCAACATGAATTTTAAACCAAATCATCACAATAACTCATCAAGAACGAATTAAATCATAACATTATCGAAACCCTAGACTTCTATGTTCTTCCTCAAGTTTCGACATAAAACCCAGATTTAATTCGTACTCATCATTACCCACCTACTAATTATCCATCATATACATATATGAATTATTTTACATGCAATCCCTACCCATAACATGCAGTAAAATTACCATTTCCTTCCAAGAATATGTATTAAATCATTAAATAATGAAACCCTCTTAATCATGGGTATTATAACTTCAAAATAATTGCAATAAACACTTGGCTCAAGGATTGTAGGGTCTGATTTCGTGGATTAGAAGTAAGGTTGATTGTGTTTCTCCTCCAATATTCCTTCCTAAGTGTTTATGGGGCAATAAGTCTCTTAATCTCCCAAGAACCCTTTCTTAAGCTCCAAGTTTGGTCTCTAATGGATTCTTTGTGTTTTCAATCCTTTAAACCCTAGCCACCAATCCTTATAAGCTGATTTAGAGTTGTAAAATTCGTGAGTTTCTAAACTCCATAAAGTAAAATGACCAAAATGTCCTCGTACGGTCCCGATTTAGCCCAAGATTAACTCGTAACTCAATCGGCATCCCCAGGTATACTATTTTCTCTATTTAGACCCACTCGGGTTCATCCGTGGCCCCTAAATTATCATCCAAATCACTAAAAATATATTTCCTTTCTCAACCTCAAATTAGCCTACACGCGACTCCCGGTTGAGATAGAATAAAATATGCACATATCATTCACTATGATGTATTACAATAATCAGAATTATTTACTCTTCACACTTAGTAAATTTCATACTACATCTTTAATCACTATCTGTCTCTTAATCAATATTTTATAATCACAATTTTCATTTAATCACATTAAATTACTTCACTCACGTAAATTAAATAAAACATATTTTTTAATTAATTCCAAAATTAATTAGATTATAAATACATAAAAATACGGGGTATTACAGAACGATTCGCTTAACGGGGTTCTTCCTAAGGAGACATTGGGATACGATCATGGTGTGAGAATGACCTAGGTTTTTAGGTTGGTCATGATGTGACTAGAAATTTGGTCAAGGTTGGCTTTGATAGAGGTGTTAGGTATTTGCCAACCGGAGTGGTTTGTGCGGGTCAAGGATGCAAGGTGAAGAGACTTACTCCTAACGAGGGAAGTCGTGCATTTGATTTTCCAAGGGAAAAATAGGTTTATACATCACTTTTGTCTTGTGAGGATTAATAGTTATGATTTTATTCATCACGGTTGGTCACTCAAGGCAGGGTGCATGGCTAGAATGATACCAGTGAGAACATCTGGGAGAAGTTGTAAGACTTCAAGAACATGACGTAGATTCACTTTTCATAAACCATAGTCTGATGCATAGGTATGTGACTTTATCAAAATGGTTATTTGTTTCTTTGATTCTTACGTGTGTCTCCACTTTCGATTCCAATAATCGAGGATTGATATCCCCATGAATGTGAAATATTAGATTAGTACAATATCATGGTATGGCGCGATTGGGCCCAGCAGAGTGCGAGTGGGTTTGGCATGGTCAGTGGTGATCAATTTCTGGGTGCGCCCCTAGGTGTTCTTATTATTGCATAATTTCAGTGTACGGGTGGATGCTCTTTCAGCCGCTGGGTTTTCTTGTAGTAATTACTTTCCTTAGGATTAGTGACCTTATGACTGGCTGGTATAGCAGTCAGTGGCTCCTGTTGCATATAGTAGGATGATGACTTGAGGTCATTGTATAGTGTTAGAACTCGAGGAAATTTATCAAACGGTTTTACTTTTCCACAGTGAGTGGGTTAGTGCGATACTCAAGTAAGACGCCTAGAGTAATACCAGGGTCACTAGACTGACACAATGAAAGGTGTTGATCGAGTGATCGATAATTATTTGATCGGTGTGTTGCTCCACAGAGTGAGTGACTTAGGTTATCAGGTTATGTGGTCATAATGACATAAATATATGAGAAAACTTTGAATATGTAGTACTTAGATTCGAGATGGTTCTTGATGATGAGCCAGAGGGCGAGTTTTGTTACGGCTCGCACTTGGATGAGTGTTGATCACTAGAGAGGGATGCTCGATAGGGGCACCAATATACTTGGATATTAGAAATGTAGTCTTTGGACTTGATTAATCATGATCATCAAGTGAGTGAAGACCCAAGGTCAGTTATTTGGCATTGATGGTTAGCGTAAATGTGGGCATTAGGCCATGTTACATGTTAGACTTTGGTGACAATCCTGGTGAAAGGGCATGTAACGTGACCTTAGTTATTAAGGACGTTGATGATTTAGTATATGAGTATTCCTATGATTTAGAGTAAAAATTGGTGAACCCTATAAACTTGAGGAACTCGAAATTTTGGGGATGAAATTTCATAAGGAGGGAAGAATGTAATACTTGACCCCAATATTTTTTTATTTCTTATATAAATTATAAATAGATGAGAATATTGGATTCGGCTCACTAGCATATGGACTTTGAATTCTATATTGATTACTTTTGCGCCTTGATGGTAATTATTGGAAGAATACGGAAGAAGATTGGAAAATTTGAAGAAAAATAGGAAACAACATTTCGAACGAGTTCTAGGTCATTAGAACTAGAATCCCAAGTAGTTGAAAGTGGGGATGGAACGGTAATTGAACGAGACCCAACTTCATACCTTAACAAACTCATTATAAGGTCGTTCAAATAAGAGGCTATTCTCATTCGAATGAGCTCAACATAAATTTTTAAATCGGGTTATCCTTGTGTGTTTTTTGCATTTTGAGCCCTTGGATTGACGAGGTTTCGAAATCTGGTGTGCCCAGATGGATAAAAATGAGATTGTGATGTTTGGGGTAGTTTTATAAGGTTTTTTGGGGTTAATTTAGGTTATTTGGATTTGGAAAAAGAGATAGAGTGGGGGTGGGTCTTCCCCCATCATTTTCATCATTTCTCCACCACAATTCACCATACCACCACCATGTAACCACGTTATGCTTACATATTTTGGAAGTATCCCACCACACCCAAGCGCTAAACACCCATTTTCACCATTATTGGGAAAGGATACGAACTTTAGAGGTGTTTGTTTTAGAGAAGATGAAGATGGAAGATTTATGCTTGAAGAGGGTTTCGATGGAGATTTAATGGAGACAAGATTGGTGGCAACCTCTTTAAGGCCACCTCAAGAGGTGGGAGGTTCCCATCTTCTTAGACATTTCATCACACCATTTTTGGAGTTCCATTTGACGTGGGAAAACTTTAATCTTATTTTAATACTCTATTTTGATATTAGTAGTCTTGGAGCTAGAATTAAATAGTAGGATGCATTATGATATAATAATGATATTTCTTATAAGTTGTAGAAATGAATTTTAATGGTGTTGAGTACATTGTCTTATTTTAGGAAACCTTGTTACTAAAAATTTTTATGGAATAAAATTTTGGAAGAATATTTGTTTTGTTGATAATCAATATTTCAAAGTTTTCTTGGAAAAGTTGTGATTTTCACTCAAATCATGAAATTTCAAGAAGTTTGGTGATAAACATTTTATGAAATAAAATGTTTTGAAAATGACATTTATCTTGCAAAAAGGGAAGATTTTATAAATGTTAGACATTTGTTGAATTTAAAAAAAATAAAAATGTTCTTTAATATTGAAAATTATATTTTTGAAAGTATTATGAAATTCTAGAATAAATTGTATGTTTAACCAATTTAATAGGATCTTTGGAGTTAAAATTCATCTTCTCATGTGTATAAAGTTGTAATGTTTTGATGATTAACACATAAACAAGTTTAATGAAGATTTAATGGGATCAAACATAAAATAAAGAAGAAAGAACTTTCATCCCTTAATGTGTGTTAAAAGGTGTTGAAAATGTGATAAGTGTAAGGGGTTAAGACTGCACATAGTGATAAAGAAAATGGAAATTTTCTTGTAAAGTGGTCTTGGATATTAATGAAAGGGAAGGTAATGAGATGAAAGGATTTCCATCTTGAGAAGCATAATATTCCAAAATGTTTAAAAAGTGTTAATGTGTGAAAATCACTACATAAGTTGGTGTGTGTAACTTAATGGTGTTTGAGAAATTAACACTTGTGAAAATTGAGGAAAAGATAAGTTTGCAGACAAATGAGTAGAATGGTAATTTTACATAAAGCGAAACATTTTGTCAAATAAAAATGTTGAAAAAGGATGTTACATAAGATGGTCCTAAATGAATATGATTTTGGAATAAAATTAATACTAAAGTGTAAAGGACAAGAAACGATGATTTGAAAATGTAACATAACTTGGGATGGAACCCCGGGTTTTGGCTTCGGTCGGATTAAAGGGAAAGTGAATTAATGTGGACATTTTCGAAATGTTAAAACACATTAATAAGAACTCGGATGGCACAAGAATAATTAAGAAGGACCCGGAACGCTAGGGTTAAAGACCCAAAATCACTGGCCAGAGCATATAGTAGCATAGTCGACGGTGTGGAGCCCGCTAAAGTATGAGGATATTGGAAGATTCTGAGAAGAAAGATAATGAAAATGGAACATGCCAAGAAATGGGTTGTGATTTGAACATGTGAAAATACAACCTAACTTGAAAGAAATAAATACATAATCTATTAAAAGGTAAAATGGACAAGTAATGTGTAAATTGATTAATGTTCATAAGGTAAAGTATAATGGTTATGTGGTTCATTAAGAAATCTTAAGAGGTTTAACCCCATAATTAACACAAGGGTCTGTTTGTGAAATATTTTTCAAAGGCTAAATAATAATTTTCTACCACGGTGTTCGCGTGTGTTGAAAGGGTGATTTTTAATGAAAATACTAACGTGAATGAGTATAAAACAAAGGAGAAATTTAGGAAAAAGAAATGATCTTCCTTAGACATAGTTTATTTGTTTTAAATATTTAACAGTGTGTGTTAAATCGTTGAATAAATGTTAAGTTAAGTGAAAGGAAATTATTTTACAAGATCCATGTGAAATTATCAGAAAAAATAACGTTTTTGGAATAAAAACGGCTTTGTGCATGTAAGTGTGTGTGTGTGTGTATATATATATATATATATATATATATATATGCGGTAGTTGCATGTAGACATAACGTGTTAGAGTCTTCTTTCTGACATTCGATTCTATACAACATTTTGTATATTTTCCACTGAGCTTATGGGTCACACGCTCAACTTTGTCACGACAGATTGGGCGCCATTTTGTATTTTAAGAATGTTATATAGGTAAGTACCATATTTTCATTTTACGTTAGTATCTTTGGATGGTTGAATTTCAAGGACACTTCCCACGGGTCCCTCACATAGCTAGATTTTAAATGGGAATCGTATGATAAACAAGTGAAATGGTATTTTAATAAAACTTGCCTAGAAACATTATTTAGTTTGTTTCATTGTACTTCACACCTAACGCTCCGGTCGGACCGGATTGACCACGTGTGACCCATAAATCTGGGTCGGGGCGTTACAATATCTCAATTGTTAGCTTAATTTTTATTTCCTTATTTAAATTGCCTTATCTTTTTCAAAGACCATTTTAGACTTAAAAGGCATTGAATTAGGTGGTGTGGGTTTCTTAAAAAATTTATCTTTAAAAACTATATTGGGTCTATTGGCATTACCATTTTTTTCTATTTAGATTTAATCATTTATATCAAATTTTTTCTAGATGACCGGTTTTGCAACAAAAAATTCAACAATTAACCTGCTTAGCAGGATAGTGAGCTTGAGTCTGATTCTAATTTCGAAAATGTGGAATAAACATGCGATTTTTTGAAGATTCTAAACAGTCTATAATGGACGGAACAAAATTTGTTTCAATGGTTTATTTCCCTTTAAAATCAATTCCCTCTTTATCAATAGGGCAAGACTTTCTAGAATCAAAATATTATTTGACCTTGATGCTAGAAATGTTGAAAGCACTCTGTTTCTTCAAAAAAAAAATTAGTTTACATTGTGACTCTTTAAAATCGTTTAATAAAGATTGGTATTTTTCTTCTAATAAATTATTACTTTTAGTTCATTTTGAAATGTTTTTCTCTGTTAACAGATTTTCAGTCTCAAGCTCTTCTACTTGCACAAAAAGTTCATTGGAAATTAGGCGTATTTGATTATTTCAAACATCAGTTAGATAATAACCTAGCATTCATTTTCTCTAAATGTGTACACTTTTTCAAATTATTTTTGTAAAGTTCCTTAAAGTGAAGATTATCATCACCAAATTCACTATCAACAGATTCAGTCCTAGGAGATGACTCATCATTCAAATCATTTGCATCATCCAATTTAGAATTACAATGATGTAGGGTTTTAGAAATAGAAGAGGTACTATGAGTGTATACATGAGTCCTAATATATAAGGACTTGTTTACAATAGGTAAATCATAATTATATATGAAAAGTTCAAAGTCATCAGACATAGTAGACAATTTATCAAAACTATTATCACACTCATTTACAAAAACAGAAGTAAGGGCCATGAAGTTATTATAACTGTCACTATCAGAACTATCATTCCAAGTTTTAGATAAATGGGTCTTGTTAGAGGATTGCCATTTTAGTTTATAAAAATACTTATTAGGACAATGACAAAATTCATTACACTTTGTACATTGAATATGACTTAAATCTTTACTATTGTCATATTTTTCAAAAATTATCTGTTCATAATGTTTTTGTGAGGCCGATTTGTGCAACTGTCCTTCTTTATAAGAAATTTTATTTCTAAACTTAACATATTTCTTAAAATGTTTAGATAACATGGCAATTTCATTATCTAATAACCCGAGGGTAATTGAAGAGTCATCCATATTGGACAGCGAGGAAACAAAATCTAAGATGTTTACACTAGATTTAAATGATAATAAAGGTTATGTAGTGTGTTCTTGTGCTTTTCCTCTTTGATTTAACTTAGGGAAATTTCTAGTTCCAAAGTTTTCACTACACAATAGTTCAGGTGTCATATTATGATAAACCATTTCATCTATAGTATGTTTCTTGATATCAAAACAATGAGGTAAATACGTAAATATATTACCACATATTTTTGAATAAGGATGGACAATACCTATTGAATGTGATTGATTAAAAATGTCGTGTAATATAAGATAAAAATCATCAAAATTTTCATCATCTTTTATAAATATAGTGTCATAAATGCGTAATAAAAGTTGTAACCTAGCGTTTTCAACCCTAGTGTGACCCTCATGGGTAGATATTAAAATGTCCCAAGATGCCTTAAATATAGTGGAGGTTGAGATTATTTTAAACCCACACTCACCCATGAATAGGAAAATGGCATTTTTGCCTTTATTGTTATATTGTGATTTTTTTTTCTCCTCTATGGTACATTGAGAAATGGGTTTTATTTGAAGTCTTTGAGCATCTCCTTCGTCCGTAGGTTTAGTACGTATAGGAAAACCAGTTTCAACCATATCCCATACCTGATCTCGTAATTATTGGATATGTGCAACCATTCTTAATATATAGTAAACAAAGTTTGCACCATCATACATAAGATGACATACATAACTACCATTACGATCTTCCATTTAAAAAAGTTTTAAAGAGTTCAATACCTTAAAGAGAATAAAAAAACATATAAAGAAAAATATTTTTGCTGCTCTGATATCACTTGAAAAATAATCTAATACATAAAAGTGTCAAGATTAAAGAAATTTATCTTTTAACTCTTTAGCAACCTCCTTTTTAACTTCAATAGTTGAAAACAAAAACACTAGATGTTTGTGCTGTTTGGTTTGATGTTCAAGGTAATCTAATATAAAATTAAAATAGAATGAGATGAGAAGAATCAGAAAACTATTCAATAGTTTGTTAACCAGGAAAATACCGTACTGGAAAACCTCGGGTCTTTTAGTAATAAGACCACACACACCCAACTCCACTATAACAACTGTTTGAGTAAAATTACAAAATACAATGTGTAAATGAAGTAATATATCCAATACACCCAGTACACAAACGATAGTACAAAACAACCCCACAACTACTGAAAGTTTACCAAACAAACAAATAGTTAAACTAGAAAGAACACACAAACAGAGCTTCACAATCAAGTCTAGATTAGCCGTGAAGATGAAAAAAACAAGTTTTAAATAATTTTTTGTTTTAACAAAATAGTGAAAGTTTGAAAGCCTAAATACTTGATAAAAAGAGTCTTATTCTAGGGTTTTATGTTTCAACAATAAGCAAAACTAAGAAACAATTTTGTGTAAAAGGATGTTTAAGATCGATAGATTTAACACATAATAACTCGAACCACACAAAATTGAGAAAAAAATACAAATCAAGTCCTATTTAAACGGTATAACATATCTAAAAAAGAACTAGGTTCATAAAACAAGATATGGTAGACATGCAAGGTCTATAAAGTTACAAAAGCAAGTTCATAGAGATTAAACCCAAAAAGGGTAAAAATAAAGTTAGAGTTTCAACGAAAATTGGTTTTTCTTTAACATATGTTAACACATTTTCTACATGAAAAACTGGACACTCGAATAATATAGTTCATATAAAAAAGTTAGGAGTTTAAAAAATTTAGTTTTTCTTTAAACAAGTTATAATGATTAAAGATACAATCATGTAAAGCATATTATATAACAATACATATATACAAACTCCAGACCAGTGATTATTCCTCAACATATCTGTAGGCCAAACAGAGCATAAAAAGGACATGCACACCAAAAAATTTTCAAGATCAAGTATATAAAGCCTCAAACATCAAACCCTTAAGGTTTAAATCCTTTTGAACTCATAAGCCACCAAACCAGAATAAATGAAACTCTAAAACCAGAAATTTTCTCAAACTGGATACCTTAAAGCAAGATCTAACCGCACAAGCTCGCATATGAGATTTGAGGAAAGTGTTTAGAACGAGTTTAGGGTTAAAATAAAATCACTCCCAAACAGGTAGAGCCCGTAAATTTGAAGAGACAAATGTTGGAAGAATAATTAGGTTTAAAGGGAGAACTGTTGGACAAAAAATTGGCAGAGTTTAGGCTCAAATTTTGAATTATGTTCACCATTTTCAATTGACCCCAAACTTCTATTTATAGAGGCAGGTGATGTGCTTTGGTTAAGTTGTAATTCACATAAAGATAAGGGTATATAGGTAAACAACCATAAGGTTCAAAGGGAATAATCGATAATGCAATAAAATAGGTTCGATGGGGTTATAACCGGAATAAGCTAGGCCATTATTGAGGGAAAATAAGGAAAATGACCCTCGACAAACTTGCAGCGCAATAATCATCACACAAGCTCACGCATGATGAAACTACGTGGGCCAAGCGCTAAACCCTTATTGGTAAAAAAAAATTGCCTACGATTGAACCAAAATGACCTTTAAAATACGCAAAATGGTGCTATATTTATGTGTGCTTTATTTAATTAAGAAAAGAATATTTGGGTATATATATATATATATATAATGAATATATTAAATAAAATTAAATTTAGGGTTTTAAAAATAAGAAATTGAGTTTAAAAACTTTTTAAATTACTTTTAGGAATGTATTTAGTGTGGGAAAGGTCCTAGTGTATTTGGGATAGTTGTTACAAAATTGATCCAAACAAAAATTATGTGGGTTTTAAATAGGGTATCACTAGCACACACCATATTTAATAAGGATATCGCAATAAACCAACCATGTCTAGTCCTACAGTACTAATCAAGTAACTAGAACATCAAATCATAAACCAATACAAGCCTCAGGCTAATTAATAGTGTCACTAGCACATATATTTGTCATTTTCATCAGGCATGAACTAAATCAACTGTGATTATATCTCGACTAACTAATGATGTCACTAGAACAAATCTCTGTCATTTTTATCTATTAAAAAATAATAATTATAATCTAACAAGTCAAACCCCATCCATAGAAATATCCAAAAGATCGTAGAACCATGACCCCGTATGGATACATGCCTAAAATATACAATTATGTTCTCATCTTTCCCTATTCCCCACTTTCTAGTGTACCCCTCCAGTCATGGGTAAGTTCTAGTTTAACTTTCACTAGTACTTGGGTTGATCTCTATTTTGGGACATAAAATTTCTTTATCTTTTGCAGTGGCTATTGACATCACCATGCCAGAACTGAATAGGACTGTTGAGGCCAAGAACTTCGCCTCCACACCTTTATAGATATTGGTTATGACAAATAGTATCTTTAATTATAAGCTGGGGTATGAACCATAGTCTTTAATATCTAGGGGACCCCTAAGGTCCCTAGAATTATGGTGGCATTCACGCTGAGGTGTGATCTCCATGTCATGGTACCTAAAAAAAGGAAGGCTTGCACTGAGGTACCCACTAAGGTTCCTAAATCTTTTAAGGGTGAAGATGACCAACCTAGAGGGCTTAATGGTCCCCCAAGAACTGAAGGAGTCTCTACCTAAGTTAATGATCATATTGTGTTTATGTCTGACTATTCTCTGTGCAAATGAATTTATCTTTTCTTTTTCATGATATTGTCTTTGTTTATAACCCTTTGAGAGTTGACTTTGACTTGTTATTAATCTAATAGATTAAGGGGAATAGCAGAGGATATCCTGAATGCTTGTCCAAGAGATTCCTACTAACGCTATAGTCAATAGGGAAAGGAGGACTAATACCACCAATCACCTGAAGTTCAATACCTCAATGAATATTCAAGTTCCTTGGGTCCGAATGGTAGAAGTGGATATCCTAGGATCCCGCCTTGCCGAGGGATCATTTTTGGAGCATATAAAAAACCATACCCTTTTTATATAAGACTTGAGGAAAGGTTGGAATTTTGGGAAACCCAGAGTGATCCTTCAATTCCAAAGGACTTGCAGCCCTTGGTCTCACAAAAAGTACCTCACTTGAGGTACCTCATCAAAGCAGTTTGTTCAAATGTCCTTTGCCTCTTAAACATGACTTCAGGTTTTTCAAAAAACCATCTATTGAAATACCATAATTGGATCATTAAACAACATATCTCACTATTCACTATCTTTATGATGTCGTGACCACTTACAGATTACGAGCTCAAGAAAAGTGTAACTTGAGTAAGACCACTATTCCATTTAAGGGAATGTCCCATCAACCAATACAAAACAAACCTTTTTTCCAACCTTTCACATCTTAATCAATGCAAAAAAGATGCTTTAAGAGTGTAAACATTATTCCTACCAAGATATAATATCTCAATCATTTAATATGCTATTTTGGTATTAAATGCATAGTACCTTTATCATTAAGGGAGGTCAGAGCATTTAATCTAAGAAAGGTTATTTGAATGACCTTGCCCTCTTATAAAGACTTTCATTAGTCACATTCATTGAACATCTTGATTTTTCATTCTCCCAAACACGAGAGATTCTTATGAGTTTATAATCATCAGAGTTTGTCTTCTTCATTTCCAGAACTTAGATGGCACTTATTTCCATTCATTGCGCATAGAGATTTACTGCCTTGCCTTTATTATACTTTTCTCTTTCTTCCTCCAATCAAGTTTATTACTGAGATTCACTTCATTTATTGTACTGAATGGGTATTTATGTTGTAAAGGTTAATTTAATATATGTACTACAACTTTAAAAGGTATTTACTGCAAGTGTTGTAATTCTCACTTATGACATTATTCCTTGTGCATTAATCATCATTATGAAAGGGGATATGCCTCACCAAATACAAATTGTATTTAACGAACCCGCATCTTACTCTAGGACTACATGCGGTGCCATATATATCGTGTAAGATAAGGGGTGGCACTTTTATCTCCTAGTTTTGGAAGGCATTTCAGTATGAGATAGGAGTTTAATTGAGTTTGAGCATAACTTTTCCCTCTAGTCCAATGTCTAGATGGAGAAGGGTAATCATGTGTTGGTGGATATGATCGGGGCTTGTTTATTAGACCTCAAAATAAATTGGGATGTACATTTGCCACTTTATGAGATATCATATAATAATAGCTTCCAGAAGACGATTGGAATGGCACCATAAGAGGCATCATATGGATGTCTAGGTCGTTCACCTAGTTGTTGGGTACGTTGAGAGAAGTATATGTTATTTGTTTTGGATCTTATTTAGGACACCTCAGGGAAGGTGGTTCTCACCAAGATGCTCCTGAAAGTAGCCTAAAAAAGTCAAAAGGATTAAAAAGATAAGATAAAGAGTAAACTAGAATTCCAAGTGGGGGATCAAGGGTTGTTAGTGTCTCCCCAATGAAAGGGGTGGTTAAATTTGGAACAACTGGGAAGTTAGCTTCTTGTTACATATGCCCTTTATGATTATTGACAAAATTGGACCGGCGTGTATAGTTTTGTGTTGCTCAATTACATTCAGATTCTACTTGATTTTTTTCACGTATCCATATTGAGAAATGAGTAGGAGTATCAACATATAGATCTAGATAAGCTTGAGTTGCAACAAGATGCAAGTAAGAGGAGATCCCAGTGTATCCTTGATCAGAGTTAAAAGAATCTACGATCAAAGATTATTCCACTTTTGAGAGTTCGGTGGGGGATTCATAGAGGGAATGAGTCCAGCTAGGAGAGCAAGGAGGACATGTGGGCGAGGTATTCAGAGTTTTTTAGCCAGGTATATTCCAAATTTAGGAGGACAAAATTCCTTTAATAAGGGGGATGAGTGTAACGCCCTATATATATATATATATATATATATAATATCGAATATTATGTGTGCTTGAGTGAAATGTAACGTCACAATATACTTATATGTAAATATAATTAGACTAGGAAATTAATAGATGGTAAAATATTAATAAATATTATGAACGTGACTATGTGTTATGGGAGAATATAGAATGGTCTAGGGTTTGATATATATGGTTTTATTTTTTGGATCATTTCCTCAATGTGGGGTCCCAATGACTATGAAGTATTCATTTATAATGTTGTGTTACACAAAACCAATTAGTTATAATTTAAGTATATTTTGACTAATTTGGCTAATATTTTGTATGTGTGGTATTTCTTAATATTTTTCATGAGGATAATAGATTATGATGCTTGTTAACATTCAAAATAATGTTTTATTTTAAACTTAAAATAAAGTATTTTGGGCCTATTAGGTAAGTATAATGAATTAGGAGGTTTTTAGACCAGTTAAGGGTTAATCTGGGCAAGTTACTTAAGGCCTTATTTTAGGCCGAATCCCACTTTCGTTTTTAAGAATTAGTATTGAGAAATTAGGAAGTTCATTTAACACAAAACATAATTTGGGGATCTAAGAGGTTGGAGATAATAAGGCTAAATGGAAAATAGAGGATTATAGAAAATTGGAGCCCACGTTCTTCATTAATTCAGAGGCAATTTTAGTTTTAATACTTGTATAGTTAAAATTTTGGTAGATTATGCTTATTAAATTGAATAAAAACTCTAACTAAGTGATTTAAATCTTATTTAGATGGTTTAAATCAAGTCAACTTGTAATTAATCCAATTAGGAAATAATTTGGATTGATTTAGCATCATTTTGATTGAATACTCCCTAAAATTGATGACGTTTGAATATATATTGAATAGTTTCAAATTTATTATTGTAATACATTCACAACTGTAGGATCTCATGGATAACATATAGAGAATTGAAATCAAATTGATATGAATTGGGTTGTTAGCGTTCCTGAGAGAGAAAATGGCTTTTATTTGAGTTATTGAATTAGTATTGGAACTTTAAAGATAAAATTGTGTTCAATCATATTTTATATGTGGATTCATTGCTTATATATATAATGGAGTTTAATATGAATTTTGTTTAGTAGGAGAAGAAAAACCCCGTAATGGGGATTTTTTAAAAACACCGAGTGATCGATCAATGATACAGTAGATGATTCGACAATTTTGCTTATTATTTTAAATGGGAGATTTTTTATTTGGGGTATTAGTTTAGGATAACCTCTGACTTAACTTGAGATATATGACTTGGTTTATAGATGATTAGGATGAGCCTAATTTGAAATAATGGAAGCATTACATATTTATATTTAAATTGAATTAAAGTGGATAAATAAAATTTGCGGCTGGAATTTTGTAATTGAGATGGATATTATTTGTTGTGTTCTTTATGTGGTGCATACCATGCGTGAGTACTCATGGTTAATGTACTAATGAGGAATTCCTTTAAGGGGAATGTACGATGTGGACCACTATAGTGCCTCGATGAGTAGACGAGATGTCACACATCTAGGTATCCACATTCGAGATGGATCACGGGGATATTTTCTTCATATGGTCTTGGTTATAGTAGGTTATACGATTGATGTGTAGACGTGGTGATTTATCCATTTCCATCAAGAGGGGTTAGGTTTGGGATGGACTAACACTATACTTAGTATGGACGAGTAATCCTTGAGGGAAATAGGTATTGGCCTCCATTGCTGGTCTTACTTATATGATTCTTATACTTTAAGATTATCTTAAATTCTTTTGATTATTTTGAAAATTTAGTGTTTGTGTAAGTACACTATCGTTGTTTGGTTTCCCATGATAATAAAAAACCTAAACTTTTACTATACTTTTTTGTAGGTATAGTGGCGAGTGAGAGTATCAAATTCATAGAGAATGTTGCTAGAATTCCACTAATTTATTGCTTGTCAAATAATGTTTTAAAATATGATTTTTATTTCAAAACGTTTTACTACAATTAACACTAGGCACTTAGTGAAACTAAATTAAATGACAAAAACGAGATTAGGACCATTTTTCCACCATGTTTTAAACAACACGAATGTATCAAAAATGCACTTAACCAATAACATTCAATTGTTTATAAATATCAAACGTGAAGAAATATAATTCAACAATGAAATATTAAACTTCCACTCGAATATGTTCACGAATGGAATAATGTTGTAACATCGCTATAAACACTAATGTTGCATGACAAAGGAAGTTAAATTTGTAATATTCCAATATTAATACACAAGGTTTCAATTAAAAGTGTTTCAACCCAAATTCTATTACGCAAGCTCAAGAACCCATTAATGGTGTAAATATGATCTTAACCCATAAAATACCTACAAATGAAATTAATAATTAAAATAACTAATTAAATATGGAAAATAAAAAACTAGTCAACACAAGCTAATTAACTTTAACAACCCTCGCTTTTGAGAACTTACTTTATATTAATTAACCGCATGAAGTAATTATATAAAATGTCACAATATGAAGTAAATATTAACTGAATGAGATAAACGTTAATATTTACTAAATTATTGTATATTACTGTATGTGTAAGTAAATATCATCATGTTGTATTTTATAGTGTCATGTGCATTAAATGACATTTATGGTTTAAAATGAAATCAGAACTTGAAATGAGTTATAAAATTTCCAAATGGTAATTTGGAGGGCGTAGTTAGTCCCGAAATGTGCGAGATAGTCGAAATAAGTGCCATATTATATTTTTATGCTTTGGGAACTTTTGACTGGTTTTAACATAAATGTGTAGTTGCGGGTCATTTTAATGTGGTATTAACCATTTAAGTTGGGAATTTTAGACTAATGCCACGATTTAGTCTTGCTAAGCCTTTTATTTCCCTTAAGTGCATTTATTAACCTATTGAGAGTTATAGAGAGGAAGAGAAGTGTGGAGAAAAGAGGAGAAAAGAGAGAATTGGAGATTAAAGATTGAGATTGTTTCTACCAAGGGAAATCTGAGATTTCTACCTTAAGGCAAGTATTCTACTTGCTAATATGTGATCTAAGATGAATGATGTGTATTAATTATTGTTGATTGATTATGGTTTAATAATTTTAGGGTTTTAAATGGATTTGTAGGATTTAAACCCTTAAAAGTTGATTTATATGTTGATTGGTGAAAAATGATTGGAGTTAGATGTATTTATTATTTGATGGTTTGAATTAATGATGTTGGTTGGAGAATAAAGGAGATTTAGGGGAAATTAGGGTTCATAAACCTTAACCCATTCTTGGAAAATTCGCAGGGGCGAATCGATTCGCTAAAGGGTCATCTTACAGGTCTGTTTGGACCGAATCAATTCGGCTAAGCCGAATCGATTCGTCAGTTTCCAGAATGCCAAGTTTCTTGTCCGAACCGATTCACTTTTTGGGCGAATCGATTCGTTTCCCTGCTGTTTTTGAGTTAGTTTTATAACTCAATTCCGACCTATTTTCTTTAGGTTTAGGACCTAGGAACCTTCTTGTATGAAGTAAACTTAGCGTCCTAGAGTCTTAGATGAGTTAATTATCTACCCTAGATTAGAAATGGTTTATTTCGGGATTGTTACGGGGATTTTCAATATGATGTTATGGTATTATTCTTCTTTAGTTGATTAATATGAGACTAGGAGATGTAAAATACTATTTGGAGATCTCAAAGGCTCAATCGTGGTATGACAGTTTTGATGGCTTAGAATAACTCCATAAAATGCTTGGAGAGTACATTGATAGTTTATTTATTCATTGAGATTATAGTAATGACATGAATTACGTATGGCTTCGTATAACTATAATGCATTTGTTAAAATGGAGATGGAATCGGAAATGAATAAAGTACAAGATAATTTACTTAATCATGATATGGTAAATGATAATTGGCTTAAACACACATCTCTAAATGCCATTATAAGGGAAATTCATGCGTGAGGTGAAGACCCCTAGCTAATGAATGTAAGGTGGATA
The DNA here is from genome assembly GCA_949130495.1 of Sambucus nigra. Classification (NCBI taxonomy): domain Eukaryota; kingdom Viridiplantae; phylum Streptophyta; class Magnoliopsida; order Dipsacales; family Adoxaceae; genus Sambucus; species Sambucus nigra. The sequence continues at coordinate 296,818,397 of OX422207.1, read as the reverse complement.
TAGTCCTAGGCCATATGAGTGTTTCTTATATATTTTCTGCGATGGTGAGTTAATTTCGGGTGTGGTTATGACTCTCTCGCAGGTATATGGCCGCTTCCTGACGTCTTGCGTATAGGTACCCAGGTTGTCTTAGTTTGATAGGCCCTGGAAGATGATGGTCATTTAGGGGCGCGCACAGTGGGGAAACCCGGACGGGCTGTCTTAGAATCGTTATATAAATATGATTATAACTATTCTTAATCAGGTGGGACTTGATGGATTATAAATGCCATAAAGAGCATAATGAAATGCCACAAAGAGCATATAATTGTGATTATGATTCCTGGTAAGGAACGGAACGATGAATGAATAAAAAAAAAAGGATGAAAGATTTAATTTATATTATTTATTCATATCTTCCTGCATAACTAAACTTAATTTATGATAATTTAAATTGTCTTTGTTTATGCATTGAATTGTATAGGTAGATTCTTATTCTCATCGATCATTATTATCTATTCATAACTGTCTTACTCTTTATTCATCTAGTGATCATATAAAATCGGGCCCTCACCCGTTCATATTTCTTATTGTGCATGAATCTTGTATCCGCTCAGGTGCTCCGTCGTAAGGACGCCCGTACTGACTTTCCCATTCCGGTGAATTTTTGGGGAGCTGTGATACTTTACGGATATTATGGGATATTTTGTATAGACTCTTTCATTTTTGGGATCTAGTTATGATCGGGTCGTTTACTCGGGCGTGTGGCCCAAGCTTTTGTATTTTCTTATTGTAATGTATTGTGTAACATTAACTAGATTGTTGTTATACATTGTATGTACCTGTTGACCGATAACATATTTGGTCCTCTTATTGTATACTTGTTGTTGTTGTAATATATGTTCTTGGGGGTTTCCACTTTCTTTTCAAATTGGGTTATTTAAAATGCTTTCTTTAAATTATAAAACAAAATTTTTGGCAACCCGTTTTCTGAATTATTGAATGGTTATCCCGTATACTTATTATATTGTTGCGATGCTGAGAATGATTCCATACATGATTCCTATTATATTAGAGTATCGGGGTGGCCCACCCTTATTTTGGTGAGCGGATTATCACAGATGGTATCAGAGCATCAGGTTCTAGAGTCTTTAGGATCTATGCGGACTTGTCACCTGCTACCGTAAGATTCATTGATATAGAGCCTTAATGTTAGGACTGCTTTGTTGCCTATGTTTGCGATCTTTTGCAAGATAGATTGTTTTATGTAGTATTCTAACTCTATTGCTTCTTTATTTCAGATGCCGCCCCGCTAGAAGGAATAGAGTAGTAGAAGGGGATGATGGTCCTCCGCTGACTCCATAGGGGAATATTAATGCTGCTGATGTAACAAATATAGTGGCCCAAGTGGTCAATGCAGCGAAAACTGACGTGGTATAGCAATTGCGACAAGCTCAATAACAAGTGCAGGATGTACAAGCTCCTTCGGGACCTTCTCCGTGGGAGAGAGTCAAAGAGTCCTTTCTAAAGGGCCATCCCCCTGAATTTTATGGAGGCTCTGATGTTATTAGAGCTTATCAGTGGAAGAAGGATATGCAACGCCATCTTTGAATAGTGGAATGTAGTGAGGAAAAGAAACAGGTCCTTACTACTTTCAATCTTGTTGGATCTGCGTTACATTGGTGGGAGTCGATGACTACACCAAAGCAGAGGGATACCATGACTATCAATGATTTCTGGGCTTTGTTTGACCGAAAATACTTCCCTCCCGCAGTTCAAAGGGAGATGAGAAGGAAGCTTCAGGATGTGGTGCAAGGTGAAAGATCAGTTGCAGAATTTGAAGAGGAGTTCACCCGATTAACAAGTTTTGTACCGGATGAGGTAACTCCGGAAGAGAGGAAGGTTTCAAAGTTCATGGGAGGTTTGAACTGGAGGATCCGACAACATTTGCTGGGTAATCCAACTTTGCAGACCTTTGGGTATGTGATGAATGCGACATTTCTTCATTGCCAAGAACATCGATTGTATGTATAGAATAGCAAGAAGGCTACAATAATGGGGCAAGAAGTAAAACATGGAGGTAATGGGATCGGAGGAGGAGAATTTCCTTCATCCCAACCTTCGAGAAATAAGCAGAAGGAAAGGGACCCCCAACAAGGGGATTTGTCTAAACGGCAACGTTTTGATAGGTTTATTGCAGGTGGCAATAACAATAGGCAAGGTCAAGGTGGACCGCAATAGAAACAAGCAGGTAGAGGTGGAAATGGAAGTAGAGTCCATCAGGGCCAAGGCTTCGGGCAGTTTTGAAATAATCGAGGGCGAAACCAAGAGAATGCGAGGAAATGATGCTTTCAATGCGGAGAGCCGGGTCACTACAAGAGGTAGTGTCCTAAGTCGATTGGGGGATAACTTCCTAGGGCTCCACAGTAGCCACATGTTCATTTTTTTGCCACATGTACCTAATCTGGTTTTTCCCCCACAGCAGGGACAGCTACAGTATGGGCGAGTTTATCACATTCAGGATGCTATGCTTCCTTCGGCCCCTCCAGCACCGCTAGTGATTGAGGGTAAGTTTCTCATTAAAGGGAACATGGGTCGGGTACTATTTGATATGGGTGCGACACACTCATTCATTTCTAAAATTTTTGCTCAGTCTACATAGTTAATTAAATCTGTTGAGAGTACATTTACGAGTGTTGAATCTTCGATGGGAGGTGGATCACTGATTTTCTTTGTTTTAGAAACAAATAGGAATAAATCTTGGTAATTTGTGCTTTGAGACCGATTTTCTCGTCCTTGACATGGTCGGGTATGATGTGATTTTGGGTATGGATTGGCTAGTGAGGTATCATGCGATAGTAAATTGCTATGGGAGGAGTATAGTGTTTGCCATTCCAGGGCAAGAAATGTTTTTAGTGGTTATGCCTTGTATAGAAGGAGGTACTAGCACTTACTTGTATTGTATTGCGGAGGAGACTTCTCGGGATGTAGTTGTTTCCCTAGATTCTATTCTGGGTTTTAGAGACTTTGAAGATCTTTTACAGGAAATAACGAGTTTGCCTCCTAGTAGGGAGATTGAGTTTCTGCTTGATTTAGCACCGGGAACTCGACCGATCGCGAGAGCTCCTTATCGTATGGCTCCTGTTGAGATGAGGTAATTGAGGGATTAGATTCAGAAATTGCTAGAGCAAAGGTTGATTAGGCATAGTGCGTCGTTGTGGGGGCGCTCCGATGTTGTTTGTGAAGAAAAGGGACGGTTCTCTCCGATTATGTTTTGACTACAAAGAGTTGAATAAAGTCACCATCCGGAACAAATACCCGTTGCCTCGATTTGATGATTTGTTTGATCAACTTAGGGGAGCGTCTTACTTCTATAAGATTAATTTGAGGATGGGGTATCAATTGGGGACACGGGAAAAATATGTGTCCAAAACTGCTTTCCTAACGAGATATGGGTCTTATGAATTTTTGGTTATGCCTTTAGGACTAACCAGTGCCCCCGTCGTGTTTATGGATCTCATGAATAGGGTATTTTGGGACTTCCTAGACCAGTTTGTTATTGTATTCATCGATGCTATTCTAGTGTATTCTCAGATAGAATCTGACCATGCTACTCATTTGCGATTGGTCCTGTAAAGGTTGAGGGATCACTAATTGTACACCAAGTTCGAGAAGTGTGGATTTTGGTTGCAGGAAGTTTAGTTTTTGGGCCATATTGTGACATCCCAGGGTATTTCAGTGGACCGAAGCAAAAGTTATTGCGGTGAAGGAATGGGGTCAGCCCACGACACCTACCGAAATTCATAGTTTTCTGGGTTTGGCGGGTTATTACCAACGGTTTATTAAGGGTTTCTCCAAAATTGCTAGTCCTTTGATAAACTTAACCCGGAAAGGGGTGAGGTTTGTATGGGATGATTCTTGTCAGTCTGCTTTTGATGAGTTGAAGGAGAGGTTGACTTCTGCTCCAGTCCTTGCATTACAAAATTCGAGATTGGAATATTTAGTCTTTACCGATGCATCTCTACAAGGTTTGGGAGGTGTACTTCAACAGTAGAGACGGGCTATTGCTTATGCTTCTCGCAAGATAAATCCCCAGGAAAAGAATGATCCGGTGCATGATTTGTAACTTTCCGTGGTTGTCTTTGCCTTAAAGATTTAGAGGAATTATCTCATAGGGGAGAAATTTAGTCTTTTCACGGACCATAAATCGTTGCAGTATTTATTTTCACAAAAGGATTTGAATATGCGATAATGACGATGGCTAGAGTTCGTGAAAGACTATCAATTTGACATCCACTATCACCCGGGCAAAGCGAATGTGGTAGCGGATGCTTTGAGTAGAAAACCCGAAGGGGAGTTAGCGGAGGTATGGAAGGCCAAATGGAAGGAGCTTAGTCAGAAGGACGCGGTTGCTAGAGTGTTCATGTCAGTGATGAACATTACACCTACCATTGTGGCAAAGAATATAGAAGATCAAGGAAGGGATAAAGGTTGTCAAGACCATATACGCCAATTGTTGTCCGAGGGAGCGGAATCCCACTTGATAAGTTCGAAGGGTAGATTACATTTTCACGGGAGACTCATTGTCTCAAATGAAGGGGATTTGAGAAGGGCCGTGATGGAAAAATCTCATGGGTCTAAATTTTTAGTGCATCCTGGTGGGGATAAGATGTATCAAGACATGCGCCATCAGTATTGGTGGCCAGGCATGAAGCGGGATATTTCTGAGTTTGTATCCCAATGCACTACTTGTCAATTGGTCAAGATAGATCATCAGCGACTGACAGGTTTGTTGCAACCGTTGGATATTACGGAGTGGAAGTGGGAGAGTATATCGATGGACTTTATTATGGGCTTACCAAGGTCACAGAGTGGTCATGATTCTATCTGGGTGATTATCGACTGCTTGACTAAGTCGGCACACTTCCTACCCGTGCACACATATTATGATACTGCTCGCTATGCCCAGCTGTTCATCGCGAAGGTTGTTAGACTCCATGGGGTGCCCTTAAATATAGTTTTCGACCGAGATAATATTTTTGTTTCCCACTTTTGGCAAAGTTTCCAAGAAGCTATGGGAACTGAATTGAGGTTAAGCACTCTTATCATCCTCAAACAAATGGGCAGATAGAAAAAGTCAACCAAATGTTGGAGGATATTCTCCGAATGTGTATGCTCGATTTCAAAGGTGGTTGGGAACAATATCTCCCTTTGGTAGAATTTTCTTATAGTAATTCTTACCAATTTACTATTGGGATGTCGCCCTATGAAGCTTTATATGGTAGACCTTGTAGATCACCCACTTGTTGGTTGGAGGTGGGCGATAATAAGTTTCTTGGACCGAAAATGATCCAGGATACTTCTTCTAAGATTGAACTCATCCGGAATCACATTTGAATAGCTCAAGATCGCTAGAAGAGTTATGCCGATTCGAATAGAAGGCATATAGAGTTGGAAGTTGGAGATCAAGCCTTGGTACAGGTGTCACCAATGAAATGTATAAAGCGATTCGGGTAGAAAGGAAAGCTTGCCCCGCATTATGTTGGACCTTTTCCTATTATTGCCAACGTAGGTCCAGTGGCGTATCAACTTGCCTTACCGAAACCCTTACAATAAATCCATGATGTGTTCCATGTTTCCTCTTTGATGAAGTATAAGAGGTGTGAAGGTTCCCTTTGGCATATTCCTTTTGAGGATATCTATTTGCAACATGATATTTCATATGAAGAACAACCGGTTGCAATCTTAAGAGCATGGGGAGCGTAGGTTGAGGTCTCGAGTGGTGCCCTTGGAACGAGTCCAATGGAGTCATCACAATGCCAAGGAATCGACGTGGGAACGTGAGGATGATATGAAGGAAAAGTATTCACATCTCTTCTTGCAAGGTACGATTGAATTTTGGGGGCAAAATTCCCTCATAAGGGTGGGGGGGGGGGGGGGGGGGGGGAGTATGTAACAACCATCGCTTTTGAGAACTTACTTTATATTAATTAACTGCATGAAGTAATTATATAAAATATCGAAATATCAAGTAAATATTAACTGAATCAGATAAAAGTTCATATTTACTAAATTGTTGTATATTACTGTATGTGTAAGTAGATATCATCATGTTGTATTTTATAGTGTCATATGCATTAAATGACCTTTATGGTTTAAAATGAAACCGAAACTTGAAATGAGTTATAAAATTTCCAAATGGTAATTTGGAGGGCGTTGTTAGTCCCAAAATGTGAGAGATAGTCGAAATAACTGTCATATTGTATTTTTATGTTTTGGGCACTTTTGAGTGGTTTTAACATAAATGTGTAGTTGTGGGTCATTTTAATGTGGTAGTAACCATTTAAGTTGGGAATTTTAGACTAGTGCCACGATTTAGTCTTGCTAAGCCTTTTATTTCCCTTAAGTGCATTTGTTAACCTATTGAGAGTTAGAGAGAGGAAGAGAAGTGTGGAGAAAATAGGAGAAAAGAGAGAAATTGGAGATTGAAGATTGAGATTGTTTCTACCAAGGGAAATATGAGATTTCTACCTTAAGGCAAGTATTCTACTCGCTAATATGTGATCTAAGATGAATGATGTTTATTAATTGTTGTGGATTGATTATGGTTTAATAATTTTAGGGTTTTAAATGGATCTGCAGGGTTTAAACCCTTAAAAGTTGGTTTATATGTTGATTGGTGGAAAATGGTTGTAGTTAGATGTATTTATTATTTGATGGGTTGAATTAATGATGTTGGTTGGAGAAGAAAGGAGATTTGGGGGAAATTAGGGTTCATAACCCTTAACCTATTCTTGGCAAATTCGCAGGGGCGAATCGATTCAGCCCAAGGGTGAATCGATTCTCTAAAGGGTCAGCTTACAGGTTTATTTGGACCAAATAGATTCGACTAAGATGAATCGATTCATCAGTTTCCAGAATGCCAAGTTTCTTGTCCGAACCGATTCTCTTTTTGGGCGAATCGATTCGTTAAGGATAATTAATTCGGCCCTAGGGCGATTCGATTGTTTCCCTGCTGTTTTTGAGTTAGTTTTGTAACTCAACTCCGACCCATTTTCTTTAGGTTTAGGACCAAGGAACCTTCTTGTACGAAGTAAAGTTAGCGTCCTAGAGTCTTAGATGAGTTAGTTATCTACCCTAGATTAGAAATGGTTTATTTAGGGATTGTTACGAGGGTTTCCATTATGATTTTAAGGTATCATTCTTCTTTAGTTGATTAATATGAGACTAGGAGTTGTAAAATACTATTTAGAGATCTCAAAGGCTCAATCGAGGTACGACAGTCTTTGTGGTTTAGAATAACTCCATAAAATTCTTGGAGAGTACATTGAGAGTTTATTTTTTCATTGAGAATGTATTAATGACATGAATTACATATGGTTTCGGATAACAATAATGCTTTTGTTAAAATGGAGATGGAATCAGAAATGAATAGAGTAAATGATAATTTAATTAATCATGATATGGTAAATGATAACTTGCTTAAACACGCCTCTATAAATGCCATCATAAGGGAAGTTCGCGCATGAGGTGAAGCCCCCAGGATAATGAATGCATGGTGGATATAGTCCTAGGCTATATGAGCGCTTGCTATGTATTTTCTGCGATGGTGAGGTAATTTCGGATGTGGTTATGACTCTCCCGTAGGAATATGGCCGCTTCCCGGCGTCTTACGTATAGGTACCCAGGTTTTCTTGGTTTGATAGGCCCTGGAAGATGATGGTCATTTAGGGGCGAGCACAGTGGGAAAAGCCGTACGGGCGGTCATAAAATCGTTATATAAATATAATTATAACTATTATTAATCAAGTGGGACTTGATGGATTATAAATTCCATAAAGAGCATAATGAAATGCCACAAAGAGCCTATAATTGAGATAAATGCCACAACGAGCATATAATTGTGATTATGGTTCCTGGTAAGGAACATAACGATGAATGAACAAAATAAAAAGGATGAAATCTTTTATTTATGTTATTTATTCATGTCTTCCTGCATAACTGTAAGGGCACAAATTTCCAATTGAGTCCATATATAGTTTTGGCTCAATTCTGGACTAAAACATTTATTCATAGGATAATATTTAAATTGTAATATTCTCAAGCCTATGAAGTGTGTGTTGAAGACGTAGCGGCAAAGAGTATAAAGCTTCATCAAAATGTCGGTCTGTGTGCCTCGTTTCTACGTCATCAATCATAGCTCCATGCTCCCATGGTATGAATGCAATTATATATATATAGGAGCTTGGAACAAAGGTTATTGGGTGTAAGGTTTAATAAAAACTGTGTTTTATTCTCAGAAAGAATTAATTAGAACTTTAAAATAAGTTTATAAAGTTTCTGGGCCAAAATCGAATTTTATAAACTTTCGGGTCGTTCGTTAGAAATGTCGTTCGAACGAGTTTTTCGTTCGAACCAGGTTTCGTTCGAACGAGTTTGCCAACGAGTCTAAACTGGTCTATTGTTCGAAATGTCGTTCGAACGAGATTGGTCATTCTAACGAGGTTTCTAACGAGATTCTAACGAGGTCCATACTGGTGCGTCATTAGAAGCTCGTTCGAACGAGAGTTCGTTCGAACGAAAATGTCGTTCGAACGAGCTGTCAGGCGGGAACTGTTTTTGACAGTTTTTCACCCACTTCCCCACTTGGTTTTTAACCAACTTTTTCAGACTTTATGAAGTGCGGGAATCACATTTTCCAAACGAACATTTCCATAACTTTTCCTTATCTTAGAGAGTGTTTAAGAGCAAAAATGATTAAGGAAAATGTTCATGTTTTGAGTGAGATTGTTAGAGAAAAATATTTTCATCACTCTAGTGTTTACACCCAACTGAGTTTATCCAACTTCACATATACATATTAAATTTCTTGGAGTTTGGCACCGGTTTATCTCTATCGAATTCAAGAAGAGAACTTTTGGTTTGCTTCTACATCCATCAAAGAAGAAGACTTTTTGTTGCAACTCTACCCACACGGAGAAAGGCTCCATGTACGGGTGACGGTGACCATAGAAAGCCCCATCGGTGGATTCCGAGATCGCGGTGGTGTTCCGAAGTTATCCTCTAGGAAGAGGTGTCTACAAGAATAAGCGTCGAGGCTTGAGAGGGATCGAGTCAGTCGTTGTAAGTCTATATGTCTTGTAATTGTAATTCCATATATAGTGGATTTGTGGCTAGGGCCGTCCGAGGTTGTTTCCCGTTTTGGGTTTTTCCTAGTACATCGCGGTGTAGTTTGATTGGTTTATTTTATCTTGCATATTTTATTTAAAACACATGAGTTGCATAATTCAAGATAAAATTCGGTTTAATTTTTCACATTCATTTAATTTGGGACTTAATTAAATATTGGCCGTTGTTTATTTGTGAACCATCATTCAACGCTTCCGCATCGTTTTTACATAAAAGGAAATTAACTTTGATTTTAATTGAGAAAATCACCATCCGGGGGTTACAGCTTTTACAAATTGGTATCAGAGCTAAAGCGATAAATTATTTCGTTAACGATCTTTTTAAATAATTTTTTGGCTAAAATGGATTTTTCACCATTTTCAAAATTTCCTATTTTCGATGGTTCAAACTACGTGTATTGGAAAGCGCGAATGAGATCGGCACTAAAATCTATCGACGAGAGAGTTTGGATGTCTGTTGTTACCGGGTACTCCCCACCAACTTACTTAGTTGAAAATGAACGTGTTATCAAACCCGCCGATAGATGGACTGAAAATGAGTTTAAACTTGCTAACTTTAATTCCCGAGGTTTAAATGCCTTATTTAGCGCTGTCGTACCGGATGAATTCCGACGTATTATGACGTGTGAAACCGCTAAAGAAGCTTGGTATATTTTACAATTAAATCATGAAGGAACTAGTGTCGTTAAAGCTTCAAAACTCCAAAACCTCACCACTCAATTTTAAACTATCAAAATGGATGAAAAAGAAACTTTTGATAAATTTTATGCTAGACTTTCTGATATTGTTAATTCATCTTTTAACTTGGGAGAGAAAATACCTGACGACCGTGTTGTAAAGAAAATTTTAAGGTCCCTACCCGATAGAATTATTCCTAAAGTGACCGTTTTAAACTCTTTACCCACTTTAGCCTCTACGAAATTAGAAGAGCTTGTAGGTGATTTACAAACCTATGAACTAGATATGTTTCCCTCCAAAACTGAAAAGAAAATTAAAAAGGGTGTTGCTTTAAAAGACCGAAAAGAGGTCAAACAAGTAGTAGAGAGCGATAGTGATAGTGACTCGGAAGACATGGCTTTGTTTGCTCGTAAATTTAGAAAATTTCTTAAATTTATCAAAGATAAATTTAAAAATGATTTTAAGAAATTTGATACTTCTAAACATGATAAAAGAGAGAATATTTCTAAAGCCGAGAAGTTCCCTAAAACTAGTAATGACAATTTAGATAGGGACGAGTCTGATAAGTGTTTTGGTTGTGAAGGTTATGGCCATAGGGCGTTTGAGTGCCCCACTAAAATAAGGAAAGAGGGTAAGCGACCCATTTCATATAATGCAACCCTTAGTGATAGTGATAAGGAAGAGAAGCCCGATTCCCCCACTAAGAAAAATTTTGTGGCTTTTATGACTAGTCATGTGAGTGATAGTGAGAACTCATCGATTGATGAAACGATAGCACATGCCACTTCCAAGGTCATTGTACATGATTCTCTTATTTTTTATGATAGTGAGAGTGAAGAAGAAAGAGAGATTGAAAATGAAGATGAGGTTGATATGAGTGGACTTCAAAATGCTTTTCAAGAACTGTATACCGAATCTATTAAATTGAAAAGAGCTAATTTGAAGTTAGAAGATAGTTTAAGAGAGAGTGTCAAGGTCGTTGATGACAATGATTTAATAGAAGACCTTAGGACACATATGAAGACTCTTCAAGAGAAGCTTGAATATGTAGAAGGCGAGAGAGATAGACTTAGAGGTTTAATGGAATCCTTGAAAAAGGAGCTTCTTTCTTTTGAAGAGCGAACTGTTTTATTAGAGTCTAATATTTTGGAATTGCAAGATAAATTAAAAGACTTTAGTAATGTCAAATTTGATTTGGAGTGTCGTTTGGAAAAACTTGATAAAATGTTAAGAACGATCCAAATTAAAAATGACACTTGTGGTTTAGTCTTCAATACTTGTAATGAATTTACTCATAATGCCAAAACCACTGTTTTAGGTGAATCTACTAGGAATGCATTTAATGATCACTCCTTAGGTAAATCTTTTCGACATGTTCTTGCTTGTACACATTGTGGTCGAAAAGGTCATCTTAAGAAATTTTGTTTTGATCTTAAACGAATTCCTAGAAAATCCCATAGTAAAGTAACCACGATAGTTAACATTCCAACACCCCAAGATAATCATTCTTCATTAATTTGGGTTAGTAAATACGACTTGGTTGCTTTGCAAAATAGGGTTTTTGACTCTCATTTACTTTCACATGCTTCCTCCCTTGTTAAATCTAAAGGATGAACGTGTTAGTGTTTGCATACTTTAGCTTTTGTACTTCATGCTATATTCACATGCTAAATGTATGCTTGTTTAGTCATTTTCTAGTCATTACTTTATTTCATATCACATACTAGATATTATGACTTGTTTATCTTTTTGTATTATATTTTTTCTTGAATTGACTGCATAATATAAAAAGATTTTTGTTTATCATTTGTGTTTTATTTATTTCATTTAAGCTTCATGCAAAATACAAATGATTTTTGTTTAGCCTTTTGAGTATATATCTTTATTTTTTATTAAAAATGTTAAAAACTCAAAAAGATTTTCTTTTTTGTGTATTTTAGTTTGACACACTTTAAGTGGCATATACGTGTGTTTGAATCCCATCGTTTACGCTCCCATGTGGCTAGAACTTTTGGTTTAGATTATCAATCCTTAAAATGTTCTTTACCATATTTTATGGAGTAGTTGGATTTTGTGTTGTTTAAATGGATTCTATTTCTATATGCCTCTTTTCACACATGCACGAGCTCTTTTGAAATCTTAATGTCACATGTTATATTTGAGCTCTTTGAGGTGTTCTCCTACCAATCTAGTCATCTACATATCTATGACCTAGGCGGACTAGTGCATGTCAAAATCCGTTGCATATGAGATTTGTGTGAAAATGAAAACATGATAAATAAATATGCACGGGGAAGGGCTCCGAAAGGACTAAGTGATCCTTTGCGATAGTAAGCCACCGTTTATTGGATCTAAAAGAAATACGTGATCCAAAGGCCTAAAAACAGAATATTTGGCATTAAAAAGAAATCAATTGCCATGGCCTATGTTTGTTTGATATATTCATTCAAAAGCAAACGAATATATATGCTTATCGAGGGAGAATTGGATGGTATATCAACGGTTTGCACAATGTCCGTTTATCCTAGTTGTCTTTAATGTCATGACTCTATTTGGTTTGTAGAATCATCATCATGCTAGGCTTGTATGCATTGTGTATGTTTGTTCATTGAGTTCAATCTTTATATTGTCACACGAGGTTATATTTAAATGTGATAAAGTTTGCAATAAAATGAGAACTCCGTGAATGTTTATTAAGTGTTTGGGTCTAAATTTAATTGTTGCTAGTTCACACCCCTACACTTCTGTTTCCATATGACACATTTTTGCCATACGAGTGTGCAAACTTATTCTATTTTGTGTCATGTGTGTGTTTATATCTATATATATATGCAAGTGCTTCATTGATATATTTCTAGTTTATATATATATATGATATTTGTTTATCTTTGCCTATTCTTTTCTTTCCCATATGCTTTCATGTCTTAACACTTTAAGCTTCAACATGCTTTTATGTTTATTAGTTCTTTATCCTTTTGCCTATTCCTGAACAAAAAGGGGGAGAATGATGATAGGGGGAGAAATGGTATCTAATCCTATTATTATCGTATCTTAGCTTGGGGGAGATTTATCTTAGGGGGAGACGTCTTTCTAAGTAGGTCATGTGTTTGATAAAGGGGAGAATTAATTTATGGGGAGTAATTAATTAATTGCATTTAATACTTTGATATTCCCTATGCATTTGATGAGTTTGCTTAAGTGTGCAGGTATTCTTCTAAAGAGTCATCCTTAAAAGGCAAAGTGTTTAATCCTTGGGTTGAGTCAAGTCTGGGTGGGTTTATGTTATGTTTTTGAGTCTAGTGAGCTTAACGGCCCTTTAGGATTTTTGTTTAGTTTTTGTTCTGGAATAGCCAAAGGGGGAGATTTGTAAGGGCATAAATTTCCAATTGAGTCCATATATAGTTTTGGCCCAATTCCGGACAAAAACATTTATTTATAGGATAATATTTAAATTGTAATATTCTCAAGCCTATGAAGTGTGTGTTGAAGACGTAGCGGCAAAGAGTATAAAGCTTCATCAAAATGCCGGTCTGTGTGCCTCGTTTCTACGTCATCAATCATAGCTCCATGCTCCCAAGGTATGAATGCAATTATATATATATAAGAGCTTGGAACAAAGGTTATTGGGTGTACGGTTTAATAAAAACTGCGTTTTATTCTCAGAAAGAATTAATTAGAACTTTAAAATAAGTTTATAAAGTTTCTGGGCCAAAATCGAAATTTACAAACTTTCTGGTCGTTCGTTAGAAATGTCGTTCGAACGAGTTTTTCGTTCGAACCAAGTTTCGTTCGAACGAGTTTGCCAACGAGTCTAAACTGGTCTGTCGTTCAAAATGTCGTTCGAACGAGATTATTCTTTCTAACGAGGTTTCTAACAAGATTCTTACGAGGACCATACTGGTGCGTCGTTAGAAGCTCGTTCGAACGAGAGTTCGTTCGAACGAAATGTCGTTTGAACGAGCTGTCAGGCGGGAACAGTTTTTGACAGTTTTTGGCAGTTTTTCACCCACTTCCCCACTTGGTTTTTAACCAACTTTTTCAGACTTTATTAAGTGAGGGAATCACATTTTCCAAACGAACATTTCCATAACTTTTCCATCTCTTAGAGAGTGTTTGAGAGCAAAAATGATTAAGGAAAATGTTCATGTTTTGAGTTAGATTTTTAGAGAAAAATATTTTCATCACTCTAGTGTTTACACCCAATTGAGTTTATCCAAGTTCACATATACATATTAAATTTCTTGGAGTTTGGCACCGGTTTATCTCTACCGAAATCAAGAAGAGAAGTTTCGGTTTTCTTCTACATCCATCAAAGAAGAAGACTTTTTGTTGCAACTCTACCCACACGGAGAAAGGCTCCATGTACGGGTGAAGGTGACCATAGAAAGCCCCATCGGTGGATTCCGAGATCGCAGTGGTGTTTCGAGGTTATCCGCTAGGAAGAGGTGTCTACAAGAAGAAGCGTCGAGGCTTGAGAGGGATCGAGTCAGTCGTTGTAAGTCTATCTGTCTTGTAATTGTAATTCCATATCTAGTGGATTTGTGGCTAGGGCCGTCCGAGGTTGTTTCCCGTTTTGGGTTTTTCCTCGTACATAGCCGCGTAGTGTGATTGGTTTATTTTATCTTGCATATTTTATTTAAAACACATGCGTAGCATAATTCAAGATAAAATTCGGTTTAATTTATCACACTCATTTAATTTGGGACTTAATTAAATATTGGCCATTGTTTATTTGTGAACCATCATTCAACGCTTCCGCATCGTTTTTACATAAAAGGAAATTAGCTTTCATTTTAATTGAGAAAATAACCATCCGGGGGTTATAGCTTTTACAATAACTAAAATTAATTTATGATAATTTAAATTGTCTTAGTTTATGCAATTAATTGTATAGGTGGATTCTTGTTCTCGTCGATCATGATTATCTGTTCATAACTGTCATACTCTTAATTCATCTGGTGATCATATAAAACCGGGCCCTCACCCGTTCATATTTCTTGTTGTGCATGAATCTTGTATCCTCTCAGGGGCTCCTCCGCAAGGACGCCCGTACTGACTTTCCCATTCCGATAAATTTTTGGGGAGCTCTGATACTTTGCGGATATTATTGGATATTTTGTATAAACGCTTTCATTTTTGGGCTCTAGTTATGATCGGGTCGTTTACTCGGGCGTGTGGCCCAAGCTTTTGTATTTGCCTATTGTAATGTATTATGTAACATTAACTAGATTGTTGTTATACATTGGATGTACCTGTTGACCGACAACATATTCGGTCCTCTTATTGTATACTTGTTGTTGTTGTAATATATGTTCTTGGGGGTTTCCATTTTCTTTTCAAATTGGGTTGTTTAAAATGCTTTCTTTAAATTATAAAACAAAATTTTTGGCAACCCATTTTTTGAATTATTGAGTGGTTATCCTGTATACTTATTATATTGTTACGATGCTGAGAATGATTCCATCCATGATTCCTGTTATATTAGAGTATCGGGCTTGCCACCCTTTATTTTTGTGTGCGGGTTGTCACATTAACAAGGCATGCAAATTAGTTAACAAAGTAAATAATTAACTATGAAAGCTTGAATAAATGAAGAAGACAATGAATAGTAACTTGCAAACCCAAAATTTGATCTTTTTTTATAAAATACAAGCCTTCACTTTCTATTAATAATAAGAATGAAAAAATATAGAAAAACAAAGAAAAATGACTGAAAATTAGAAAAATTACGGAATCATATAGTTACCTAAGGTAGCCCTCTGATAAGTGACCGATCGATGTTTGATCTAGAAGTCACTTCGATCCAATTATGACACGTCACATTGAAAATGCTATAAAATCTTCATATAGACTCAAAATTATGCACGGTCCAAATCTACGCAAAGATAATTAAATTCTCTAATGCTGGAATCTTTAAAATCTCCAAATTATGCAGTATAAAATTACCAAATTACCCTTGAAGTAGAAGAACATGACAGAACTTTCTGAAAAATCTATAGTTTCCTTATTCGGTATCAAAATAAGGCACGATCGGCATTCAAAAGAAGAAAAGTTGATGATATACATATTCTTAATTTTATACGATAAAAAAGATGCATTTTAAAAATATTAAATTGCACTTATAGTTTCATCTTGCAATGAAACCTTTCCAAAACGTATCCAACTTCACACTATGCATCCATAATACCTAAAAAATCTCAAATATGCCTCGCAAATGTATAAACAGAAAGAATGGTAGTTACCCAATATATGAGCTTAAATATTTAATTTAACAGACGTAAGAATACTAAAATGTGCAAGAATAAAGGGTACTTCTTGCAAGATTCATGGCTAATCACACCCCTTAACTTACACATTGCTAGTCCCTAGCATTAAAGATGAATAAAAATGATCAAAAATAGTAGACTAAAATATATATATACACACTAGGGTATGCCCGTGCCTGATGGAACGATGGACATTTTTTAAAAGCACGTAATCGCAAAACGACAAAAATTTTAAAAGTACGTAATTATGAAATGGAAACAATTTCATTCCCCCAACAAAACAAAGTGTTAGGTTGTATGTAATTTAAACATCGTATAAATATAATCATCAATTTAACTCAATTCATGATAATAACACCAATACTTAAGTCGAAAATATTTATTATATAACATAAATAGTCGTAAATAATTTTAAAAAAATTGGCCAGAGTTCCCTTTATTTATTAGACTAACCATCCTGTTTAAGAAATAAAAAATATCCCAATAATAATATTCAAAGAGATAATTTATCAGTTAAAATTAAATATTCAGTCTGTTATGTATCGCCTTTATGGGGCCATCGATAAAACAAAATGCGATATATGTCGATGCTCCCGAAACTACTAAATCATCAGTGCCCCGTCACATCATCCTGACAACCAAGTCCTACAAAACCATTTTATTGGAGAATTAAACCTTAAATATATTATACACAAACACATAACATCAATTGGTCTTACAAATACATGACGTCTATTTTAGCATCCAGTCACATGTATATAAACACAAGCAAAAACAGATAATGAGTCAGTATTTAGTCACATGTATATAATGTATATAATGTAAGTTGCATGTGTATAATGTAATTTGATCATTCAACTCCACACCTTTATAGAATGTATACAATGTAAATTATATATATTTCAGCTTTAGATACACCTGCTCGTGGAAGTATTACTGCCTCATTCACATCCCCTTATCCTAAGCCTTCTTTTTGCTGCAATGAGCAGGTGTGATGAGCCTTCACATCCCCTTATCCCCTTATCTTGAGCCTTCTTTTTGCTGCAATTAGCAGCTTTAGATACACCTTCTCGTGAAGAGACTTCACTTTCAAACTAACTCGAATAATTGACTTAAGGCTGCCCTTGGTTGTGCTTGGAAAAAAATCAAATGAACCTTTAATAAATTTAAGAAACTAAGAATGATAAATAAATTAAAGGTTTGTGTCACTAAATTAAAGGTCTGCACCCATAATAAAAACTAACATTTGGTTTTTTCTCATTAAAAATGCACTATTTAATGTTCATTATCAAAGCAATAACCAAATAGTAGTACACTCTAAGAGGCAATAGAACACATCTTATAAAACTTATACATGTCCTAAAATGACAATTAAAATCAATATATAAAACTCAATGAAGGGCCACACTCTCGTACTTGGGAGAATTTATGACATGTATGTGTTATTTCAAATGCACAGAACATGATTCTAGATTAATTCATACAGATGTTTCATGTCATTCCAAAGTAGCCTGCTATTCCAAATTCAGTAGTCTGCTATTCCAAATTCAGTAAATACATACACATAAATTCATATACAAAGGTAATCAGTAACTAAAGAGTAGTCTGCTATTCTTTGTTACTAGTCATTTTAGTCTTCTATAAAAGCTCGTAGCAAATAAAAACACGATAACCAAAAGTTTACCTTTTAAGTATAGATCATACCTTTGAACTCTAACATTAAAACAAAGATCTGGAACACGGATTTTCTCCATGAACCTATAAAAATAAGCAAGAATAATTGAAAAAAATCAGATCCATAAGGAGATACACTGTGAGTTGACAGGGCTAAAATCATAGTCTGTGAGAACATGTTTTTATCCCTAAAACACACCAATGCATATCACAATTGACACCATAAAAAATAGAGAAATAAAAACAGAGCAATGTATTGTATATTTTCAGATAAACACATTAATACAATTTCCAAAACCTATTTCATTCTATTTGAAATGTATGCCTATGGTATCTACATATTTTACTCATTTTGAAATAACACCATGGGAAAAAAATCAAATTCAGACAAAATAAAATCGAGAGGTCTACCTAAGAATATAAGAGTGTAGAGGGGGATTGAAGGTAATCCTGAGATTAGAGATAATCCCCCCATTAACAATAGTGCTTGGGATTAAGGTAGTTAGGTAGCCTAGCGTGGTAGCTCAGCATGGCAACTCAGCAAGGTAGCCCAGCGTGGCAGCTCAGTGTGGCAGCTCATACCTTAGCTTGTTGTATAACTTAGTCACGTTGTATCTTTGTTTATATAGGTTGTGGGATATAACTATTGTAATAATGTAACGAGTATAATGTTTTTAGTGTGAGGTCGAATGATACTCGTGAGAGACTATGCTTGGCAGGGCCTGGGAGAGCTTTCATGCTCTATCGAACGACGTCACCGTGGGAACTTTAGAGGGAATTGGTTAGGAGGATTGAAAAGTGGGGAAACATTGGGGCTTATCCTGACCATATTAGATATACCTGGTAAAACAACAAAAGACCCTTACCGTAGAACCCCGGGCGGAGCAGCCTTGAGTTCCATCGGACGTTGGGTTGTGGACCAAACAACCCACTACTATAACAACTCGCCTAATTAAATATCAGGTGATCAGTCCTTCATTTAATTAAATAAGAATATCTAGTTGGTTCATTCTCAACATCACTGTCGAAAACAATTTCTTTATTAATCACCTAATAGTTAATTAAGCTAAGTGTCAAAAACTTTTTCCATTTTTAATTTAATTAAAACCATTCCACGACATAGAATAATAATATGCAACTACACATCACAACTGAACAAGAATATATATGACTTGAATAACTCTCCAGTTAAATTATAACATTTACACTAGATAAAACTGATATCCACAAAGCTTACATAAATAATTACAACCTCTAGAATCCTGGGCGACATGCCCTAAATGAAGTAGATGCTACAGATGAGTGAATCAATAGAAAGGAAGCGTCTAAATAAAATTCGCATATTTAGTAGAAGATATAATCCATCGGAACATCCATAATCTAAGTTGGGCATCCCTGCTGCTAGATAACGGATGTACAAGATATAATAGAGGAGAGAATATGCAAGGAAATGGGTCAGAGCTCGATTGTAAAACATTTTAAAAATAGCAAGGGCTTAACAATTACAATTAAGCATTTACTATGTACATGCTAATTTCTCGGGCTCTCTCTTGAGAATTCTCACCTCTCATCTATAGTGCACACCTATCGTATCTTATTATCTTCCTAGCTAAGGTTCCCTCCTAACTAGTTTCCACAACATAATTCTAACCCATATCATAAAGTCGTATGTCCTATACCATACGTAATATAATTATTCATATTTATTTCTCTTTAATATGAACTAGTGTTGTTACTATCTTAGAATTAAGTGTTCACTTACTTAAATCAATCCAGATTTCATTATTTACTTCTATCTAAAACATCACACAATAGATTAAATCACAGTTTATATTTTTTATCTACAATTTCACACAAAAGATTACATCTCTATATCTACAATGTCACACAGTAGATTGCACCACAGTTTATATATATATAATATCACACTAATTATATATATACTAATACGACACCTCCCTAGTCACAGCTGCGGTGCATGCATACTCTGCTATCATATCCTGATACATAATGTCACTGTATAGAGGACTATTGATTCGGCGTTGCTCACGAATCATATCATAACATAAACATATTGGAGGCGAGCATACTCCCCAGCCAAATGGGTCACGCACATACCTGCGCTCCTATTTAACCGTCGAATTATCATATCTCGGATAACACGTTTCTAAGGTCCTATGCTCAGGGTACGAATCTAAAATCTCTCCCAATTGGGCGCACAAGGATAAGATTGTCGACAACGCGAAACCTCCACCCCGATAACAAGCAGCATAAGTACGTCATGCATACAAATAATAATATTGGTATTCATCACACCTATATAAATATAACATCAATAAGGTATTCACACAACCATATGATAACAACAAGAAGTCATATCTCCTATACATATAATAACAATAGGTATTCATCATACCTATATATAACCATAGGGCATACGCACAACCCATATAATAAATTCCATGCGTAGTATAATTATATCCTGAATATCCTACATATTTTTTGATTATAACTTTAATCCTCAAAGTATATATTTCCAAACTTATCTAACCGTACGGTGGTGATCATTTAATCCTCAAATAAATTCAGTAGGTAAACATCACGTCCTACAAATCCATGTCATCACGAGTCCTGAATTTCTACGAATTAAATTTACTTTAATTAGGTTTATTCCCCGATATTCCCTAAATCACTCTTAACCCTTTATTCCTTCTCTTAAGGTTAATCCCAATTATACCTAAGGTTATACTAGTAATTTATGACTCTCTTACTACTGGTCTTAACCTTAGATTATCATTTATCCGATTTAAACTCCAAGTAATATAATTCTCCAAAATAACTCATTTAATTAAACACTCGTTCATTTCCCCTCGTTCAGAATCCCAAAATAATATTTTTTGGGTCTTAGGTATATCCTACTGTCCTTCTCTAAGTCCCATTAAGTTCATTTAATCATCTTCAAAGTTTTCTCAATGTTTGTGATTTAATCAATAATTAAAAAGGAAGATATTTCACATTTCCAGGGGAGTAGATCGATCAATGATTCTGGTCGATCGATCGATCAGTCGATCGATCGACAGTCATGAGTCGATCAATCGATCTATCAGACAGTGCCCAATTTTTTGCATTATTTTATTCTACAGGTTACACAACTGTTAACCAATCAAACCTCTATTTTAACGTCCTAAATCTCTTATAATCCATACCACATGATATATCAACATACATAAATGATTCCTACTGATCTAAACAACCTAGAATCATCAAGAGTTTGGATTAAAGGCATATATCTGTCTCATATTTTTCCAAAAAACTAAGCATATGATATTTCAAGAACACTCCAATTATTCTCAGAATTTCTCCAACATGTGATGTTTATTTCGTGGATTAATATCATCCAACAACATGAGAATAATCTTACATATTTATATTTTCCATAAATGAACTATCATCAAACTAGTATATCTCCAAAACATGAAATTTCTCATAATTTCCAGAAAATCACATTTTTATTATTTCTCCAAGAACATCATATAAATTAAGATTTTCTTCACCAATAATTCCCAAATTTCTTGGGTTAAATTCTATACTCAAAAGAAAATTAATCCTACATCATTATCCTCTCATAGATTCAATTAACATCACCATAATTCATCTCTGATTATGCATCTTTTCAGAATTTTCGAAGCAACCTAACATGGACAATATACATGCTAAATTTGCAATAATTATTCACTTACCTCTAATTCGTAGGTCTGATCCGTTGGGGTTGATACTCTACTGGTGGTCCTCTCTTTTTCTAACTAATTTCCAGTAATGGTGGTGGTGGTTCTTGGTGGTGCAAGGTGGTTGTCCTTTGGTTTCCTAAAGAAGTCTATTCTTCTCACATAATGACTCTTCCTTTTCCCCGGAGAAAATCTTCACTCTCTCTCAATTTTTTTCTCTATGTTTTTTAGAATGAATCAATAATCTAAACCCTTTAGACTTATAAATAATCTCTCAAATTCGTGCATACTATTCACCTTCCAAGTCAAATGACCATATTACCCCTCCGGGGTGACTATTTGGCTCCAAAGTGTCCCGAGACCCTATAGAAACGTTGGAGTAAACTTTTTCAACTATTTAAACCCTTTCGGACACTTTGGCATAGTCAAAATGACCATTCAGATGACATAATAATAATTCACTTTTATTTCATTAAATTATATTCGTGACACGACTCAAATGCGCGTCCCAATATAATTCCCATAATTGTCGTACACATAATTCACGACAAGTATAATCAATTGTAAAGTCATAATCATATATATTACTTTAATCATTAAGTAATATTCAACATAAATCACAGATTACATTATTCTCGAGTAATATTTAAATTCAGTATTAATTTCTAATTATATGACAATTAATTCTAATTAATCCTATTTTAAAAGTCATTAAAAATACGGGGTATTACATCTACTTAATGTCACATCTACTGTAGGTGATGTCACTAGCCAGCTAGACAATGTCAAAAACTGCACTTGAGTAAACCCCCGTGGGATTTGGGGCTATCATACAGTGGGTGATCCACCTCTATGATGACAGCCACCTGATACCACAGTGGTTAGGCGAAAGGAATGTCTTGGCATTTAATGTTTATGACGTGGAGCTAAATAAGGAATCAGGCATTTAATGTTTGTGACATAAAGTATGAGGGATGTCTTTCACAACTATTAATGACTAACTTATCCCGGGAGTGGTGTGGGGGCTATTTAAGGACCCTAACCACCTCTGGGGAGAGGTGTGTTCTTCTTTGATAGTTCAAGAGTTATTACTAGATAGAGATTTATTACAAACCATAGAGTTTACTCATTCACCGTTTTCATTTATTACGAAGCTTTAATATTTGACATAGATTCTTGAGGGTGGTTGGGGTGTTTGACTGCATGCCAAGGTGTATTTAGGGTGCTTACTTCTCTTTCTCTCTAATTGAGTTACTTTTGAGTTCGTTATTATCTTTTGAGTTATACACGAGAGATTTGGCAGTTCAAACCGAGCTTATCTTTATTACGTTGTGATTGCGTGTCTTGTAATTAATCAATAATATTGTTGGGTTAACTTATCATTAATATACTCAAAAGGGGTTATGCCTCCATCTAATCTAAACTACCCTTTTACAGAGAGATAGAAGACTGACCTCATTTTGAATAGGTATACCTACTCACCTATTCAAATTTAGACAAAGCCAAAAATATAATTATCAAAATAACAGGTCATTCAAACATGATTAATTTTGAGATCCATTCACTTATTTATGTCCTCATCGTGATTTTGGCTTTGTTTACGGTTGCTAAGACACATTATTTTAGTACACAATGCTTGGGTCCAGTTTTGCCTCTACTCTGCTCAACCTAATGCTACTAGCCTCATTTTGTATGGGTCAATGCCTCCTTGTGTCTTTATGGTTACTTTGTCTTGGGATATGGCCTTCCATTTGCTATTTTTCCATTTGTTATCTGTTGTAGAGCATCATATTAAAACATAGATCATAATTAAAACACATACTATAATTAATTAAACTCTCAATTATAATTGAAATAGGGATTATAATTAAAACATAGAGTATACTAAAATAGAAACTATAATTAAACTCTCCATTGTATCTACCAATGTGACACTATGTCGTTAAAGGTTTTCAAACTATTATAATTATAATTAAACTCTCCATTGTAAACTATTATAATTAAACGTTTGCAAACTGTTATTTTGATGTTATGTGGCTAAAAGTTTATTTGGACCCATATGCACTTAAAAATTATACTTGATCTCTATGTAGTTAAAAGTATTCGCCTACAAATAAAACATTAATTCTGACATCTGCAACACATGCAAAAATTGAAGAGGCATATGGCTTTGAAGTAATTGAACAAAAGTTGATCTGAAAACAAAAACAAACAAAAGGACCATGGATACCTTAAAAGTTGATCTGAAAATAAAATAATAAAAAACCTAAAAAGTGTTTAAAAGTCAGCTTACCAAAGAATAAACTAAATCCCAAAAATCTTACAAAGTTAACTGAACACTAAAATATTTTTGAACTAAAAATTCCAAACCCAAGAATCATAAACTCCAAAAAACAAATTAAAGAGAAAAAGAATAGTCCCCAAACCGATCCAACATAGATTACATAGAGAGAGAGAGAGAGGGAGGGAGACTTAGGATACCTCAAGGTACATTGTTTTTTTGGGCCGATACAGGAGATAGACAACGAATACAGTAGACTATTATCCAAATCAATGTCTATTACTTCATGACTATTAGAATCTACCTTGCATTAACAAAAATTGTTTCATACAAACACATGGGTAAATTTAAATTCTCAAAAAAGAAGGGGTCCATGTGAAGTCTAAAATGTAATAACATGTTAGTTTGCACAACACACTGAAACTACCTTTGCATAACATGTTAGTTTACGGGATTGGTAATCTTCTTTCTAAGTGCACTTAAAAGGGTACTTATAAACTTCATTGCAAAGCTACTTAACTTAGTAATTTTTTTGTCTCCAAAAATTGATTTCATGGACCATGAAGGTCTCCGAAAATTTGTTGTACATTTTTGTAAGTTCACGGCTACCAACAATAAATTTACCTTGAAAATCGCTGTCATGGACATCAAAATTTCAATAAATACTGATTTCGTTCTTCATAATAGTGGTAATTTGGTAAATAAAACTCAGAGGCACCAAATTTTTGTAAATATTTATTTTAAGCGCAAGTTTTGTTTTTTTACAAAAAAAACTCTACTAATCAAACAGGACAACATCATCTCTTTTGACAACTACCATTCAAACTTATCACTATTGTTGACAATTTTTTTTCTCTTTTGGGTAGTGAAAATTACCTGTAGGAAGAGAGAGAAGAGGCCACAGTAAAATTACCCTTTTTCTTTTTGCATAATATAATATGTTTTTACTATATATACTTTAATTATATAAACATGCTCAATAACGGTTGAAATTATAAACCAACATCTCCAATACATGTAAAATCGTAAACCATAAATAACCAATCTTATGTCGAGTAGAGAGAGAATTAAATCCCTAGAGAGAGGGAGAAACCCAATCCCCGAAGCTTTTTTTCCCTAAATGGCAGACCATTCGCCGCTGTCATCATCGGTCGTCTCCACCAATCTTTTAAAGAAACAACGATGATGGATTGAATGGCGAAGAAGAGACAAATGGGATTATACCATATTTTTGGTCATATATCAATTGTGTCTACTTTTGCCCATACCCAAACCAATGGGTTCAAGGTAAGTCAATTGATTAGGATTATGATTTTTGAATAACCATCTTACAGTATGAAAATTACCTAAAAAATCTTTGGGTGAAGAACGCTCTTAACACATAGATCTGGAAAAAAATTGAGTCAACAATAGTGATCAGTTGCTTAAATCTTAACTCATAGATCTGGAAAAAAATGGGGTAATTGATCTTAACTCGTAGATCTAAAAAAAATTAAGGGAATGATTTTTAACTCGTAGAGATATCAATGATTATCTGAAAAGAAATGATAACCATAAAGTGTAAGAGATCTGTGTTAGACAAACAAATACAAATATATGAACAAAGTGAATAGACAATTAAAAATGGGAACTCAGTTAATCCGGTAAGAAGAAAACCAAACCTCCGTAGCTTAGAGAGAGAGAGATTTGTGGTTGTGTCCGAATGAGGGTTTGCGGGGAGAGAGAAGCTTTAGAAAGCGTTGGGGAAACAAAAAGTAAAAATGGTACGGAGGTAACCAAAATAGATGAAAAATTTGAAATTAATGGAGGGAGATGATATTTTTCCTTCATTTTGTAAAAATGTCTAATGTGTTGGCACATATCTCGGCCGTTAAAATGTATAGACAATTCAAAAATTGTCCTACTTTATTATATATATATATATATATATATATATATATATATATATATATATATATATATATATATATATATATATATATATATAAAATCCGTTGTCATAAGGAACACGATTACATTTAGCATATGCAATAAGCTATTAAATCCTTAGGTTACCCTAGTAGATGAGTGTTATCTCATGAGGGTTTTCTGGGATGAAACCCAAAAACAAGAAGTCTCCTCACAAAATTTTGCCCAAACAACCAATAAGACAATTTTCATCAAAAATGGAAAATAATTTCAACAATTTATTGTCAAAGTGAATGAATTCACCCAAAAGTCCGTAATCATTAACACTATTAGAATAATGTCATTGAACTAAAACCTTAAATGTGGGAGGAATAATGAGCTCAAGACAATTATGATTTGGAAAATTTTTTATAAACCAGATAAATATCAAAGTGTGCATGATATTCCATATTCATCGATGTTTATAGTCAACAAATGAAATCACTATGAATGGGGCATGAGGAAACACAAGACATGTTGGTTTAATGAGTAAATGGAAATGGAAATTAGGCTGCGCACATGTCATTAATGAAGAACGCCACACATAAAATGAAAAATATACAATCTAAATGAAAGATACCACTCATTACGGGAGATAAGAAGCATTTTCATAGATTATATCCATCATTATGAGTTTTTAATCACACTCACCCTAGAATCACATAGTGATTTAAAGGGTTGTAAGTTAGGATTGGGGTTAAGGTTACTAAATAAATGGATATTTATTGATTCAAAGTGTTTGGGGACGAAACTTGGGATTTATCTTTCTCTTTCTTTTCTTTTTTTCCTCATCTTTTTCTCTTTTTTTTTTCTTTCATTTCCCATCCTTTTCTGTTCTTCTCACTGCCACGTGTTTAATTCTAACCCCATAACAATAACATCATAAAATACCAAGTATCATTCCAAACAATGGTATAGAAGGTGGTATATCTGGTTTATAACTCCAATGTGGATTTGGTTAAGGGAATTTGGGTTTTGAAATGAAAGGCTCTATTTAGGCTCAAAGGGGTTGATGGGTGGAAACATATAGGGTGAGGTCAAGGTAAATATGGGTCTAATAACAAACATGTCCTATGATCCTTTTCCAAAGTTTACAAAATTCTCGACTCACAAAATTTTTGAAAATCATGCTCGAGTAACACACTTCATAATGAACTCAATTAATGAATAAATGAAAAAATGATATTACCAATGACTTTTAACATTTTCATAAAGAGATAGAGTAATTGTATAAACACTCAGAAATTGAAGGAATTAGCAAATCCTGCTCGGTTAAAGTGTATACAAATGCAATAAAATATTACCAAGTTATAAAGGCCTTAAACCGAATCATTAATGTAAGAAAAGAGCATGTGTTCATTGGTTCAAAGTTTAATTCATGAAGTTTTTTGTAATATTAATGATTCAAGGATTAATGTCTAATAACTTTTAAAATCAAGAACATGCATCATTTAATTATCTATTGGATTGGGAATTTAACTGAAATTTATCATCAGAAATAAGGGCGAAATGCTTAAAAAGGAGAAAAATGAAAGAAAATATTTTTGAAACTTTTCTATTTTAAAAAAAAATGCATACTTGGTAAGAACATGTGATCAAGTCAAAGAAACTACCCACGAGTCGAAAGTATATCTCACACCCCCTAATTTAAACCTTGCGGTGTCCTCAATGTGAATTAAGAACCAAGTTAAAGAGAGGAAAAGAGAAATACTACCCAAAATGGAGCAATCTTAGAAAAGTAAAAGTCCAATGATTCTATAAAACATTTTAGAACCAAGAATAACACAAAAAATAAGAACTACAATTTTAAACATTTTCACCAGACAAAAAGTAAAAAAATAGCAACCTTAACATATACAACCTACAATTTTAACTTATAAGAACCATATATTAGAAATTGAATTTTTTTATGGTCCTATAAAAATACGATTTGACTTTGAGGCATAATTTGTGTACCCTCTTTTGAGTACATACCTTAGCAACTCATGCAAGTAATCCTCATCGATGAAAGGGTTGAACATTTTAATATTTTGAACCGAATCATGGGATTGATGTTATGGTTGGATAACAAATAGTATAAATGGAGAAGAAATAAATACAACCTTAAGAGACGACTCATCATTGCTAGAAGATTGAATTTTGAAAGAGATAGAATCATTTTCAACAAAATTTTCTTCTTTGTTTACCGATGAAGAAATCATTTCATTACAAACGGATTATACATCCATTCTTTACTCCCTTTCATTCTCTATTATGCCGTGGGAAGTCTTAAGAAAAAATCGTTATTTGTTTTAAACAATTAATCCAAATCATACTCCTAGTAACAGTTTTCCTCCCTCTAGAAGTTGTAAAAGTTTTTGATTTTTTGACTTTGCAAAAAATGCACGAAATGAATTTGATGGTAGGGATACTTCACCAAACATACTAATTTAAGAGCTATTATCATAAATCTTTTCTAAATCGATAGTATAACAATTTTTAATATTATTATCATAGTAGTTCGGAGAACATCTATCACAAGAACATTCAATGTTGTTATTATAAGAATTTTGTGGCATTTTATCGAGAGAATACTTTTCGTATGTCCCTAAATGGTTTGTTTGATTTTATAAATACTCGCCAAAAGTCATAAGCTTTTGAATTTCCTCCTTTTCCAAGTATTCACCAAAAATCATACGTTTGGGGAGAGTTTAAAAATTATTCGAATGATAAAATTGTGAACCATTACAATCACCAAAAACTCTAGAGTAAGACATGCTTACCCAAAATGTCTCTTTGATGGAGAATACTCAAAGTAGTGTTCCATATAGAATTTAACGTTTCTTGGCACTCAAATGTATAAGTCTACAAAATAAATTAAAATAAAAAGATCAATAAAAAATACTAAATTAATTAAATTATAAATCAAAATAGTCGCCGACAACGGCGCATTCTTGTTTATTTCAAAAACCAAGTGCTCGTGTAAGGACACTAATATAGACACCCCATACTAGGACGCCCTAAGGACTGCCTTAGGTCCTTAGCACTGACTCATTCACCGTAAACCCTATGTCATAATTTGATAACCTACCTAGAAGCCATTGGGTGCTTCAGAGACCCATTTAACTCTATTAACTCACTCGCCTGAGAAAATTCTCATAAATGCTTGAAATGCTCTGAATCCCCTTTCAAACAGTACACCTCATGCACAAATCGACCTTACGGTCAGGATGAATGGTCCATTTTACTATCCAAAACTGATCTGGATACCACAGGGAAATACCTGGCCCCATTTTAACTCCGATTGACTTCCTCACCTGAGAATAAGCTCAATGGATATTTGAAAGGATCTAAATACCATTTTAAATGGTCCACCCCATGCATGAATCGACCTTATGGTTCGGACAAACAATTCATTTTACCTCGAAAACTAATTTGGAGATGTTCCCAGGCCCCATTTGACTCCGATCAAATATTTAGATTGAAATAATATGAATGATTCTTTAAAGGGATCTGAATCCCCTTCCCAATGTTTATGCCCCATGCATGAATCAAACTTATGGTTTGGAAGAACGATCTGTTTTACAATAAAAAATTGATCTCAAGGACACTGATAACTCCCGAGCCCCATTTCACTTCGATCAACTTTCTCGTGTAAGTGGAAGCTCAATGAATCTTCAAAGGTATCTAAATACCTTTTCCAGTGGTTTGCCTCATGCATGGATCAACCATACGGTT
Source organism: Sambucus nigra (assembly GCA_949130495.1). Taxonomy (NCBI): domain Eukaryota; kingdom Viridiplantae; phylum Streptophyta; class Magnoliopsida; order Dipsacales; family Adoxaceae; genus Sambucus; species Sambucus nigra. The sequence goes on along the minus strand of OX422207.1, from coordinate 296,788,942 downwards.
CGAACGAACGATCCATTTTACTCCAAAAACTAATCTAGAGGCCACCAAGCGCTCTTGAGCCCCATTTGACCCCAATTAGCAATTCATCTTGAACAAACCTAAGTGAATCATCTAAGGGATCTGAATACCCTTTCTAACTGTTTTTCTCGACCACGAATCATACTTACTTTAAAGACGAATGGCCAATTTTACTCCAAAGAGTCACCGGGAACTTCTGGAACCCGTTTGACCGAGATCATCTCTTCGAACCGAACAAAGGTTAATGAATGTAAAAAGGCACTGAATACCCTTTCCAATGGTTCGTACCATGCCCAAATCGTCCTTATGATTCAGGCGAACGATTCATTTTCCTTTGGGAATTTCTTATCTATTAACCAACGAGCATTTCTAATCCCCGTTTAACTTCGGTCAACTCTCGAACCCGGGAGTGGCTCAATGGATTATTATATGTCTATGAATATCTTTTTTTAATGGTCTGCTTCGCGTGTAATTCTGACTTACAATTTTCATTTTACGAACATTTTTCTAAAAAAATGCCTTAGATAGCCTAATGGTAACCCTTAGACCCTGCCTACGACAGTGTGTCTAGGGTTTTATGTCGACACGCATGTCTGGGATCATGCCAACTGAACCCCCCAGACCTATATATAGAGGCGATGACCTCATTTTGAAAGGAACTGCTGAACGTCCATCTCAACAATTCAGAGAGAATTCCCTCGAGTTGAGAGTTGTTATTTCCTTAAAAACCCATTTCCAACGTTCCTTCCATCCTTTTCATACTCTTCTAGTAAATTACCACGCACCTCCTCAAACCACCGTCAACTCGTCTTGAGGTCAATGCATCTACAATAAAGATCTACTTCAAGTCTTCACAAGGGCTAATTCTTTCCATTTGTCTCTAAATTCTCTTATTTTTGCATTAGTTACTTAATTCTCACTTTAGTACTTTACTTCATTACATCATACATCTTAATTTATAACTTTTATTATTAGGATTCGCACATACTTTATTTTCATAGAAAAACCCAAAAATAAGAAAAAAAAGGGTTCACTAGTACATTCCAAAGGGGGATTTCTCATCACATTTTTTCACACTAAAACACCTTTTTCTACACACACACACATATACTAACGCCCTCGGTTGGATTTATGGGTTAACCCCCCCCCCCCATATTGTCTTTGAACTACGTGGACTTTCATGCCCTGGGGTTACATAGGCATCTTGGGTGAAACCCTCGACTCGAGTCCTCCGAAATACATTTGTTACTCTTATCATATATTCTTAACACACACACACACACACACACACACATATATATATACGTAATCTTTCCTCAATAACGACTTATGAATCAATAAACACTTACAATATATTTTTAATTAATATTTTTGGAACACTCCGAAGGATTATATCGTTACGCCTTTATCCATGACGCGAGTCGTGTGATTCTGTCCTCCATTTATATTTTGCATATAAGGACACACATCACGGAGTTCAATAGGAGAAGATTAATACATTTCCATGAGAGACTGAAGGGGCGGGATGTGTGCCTAAAACCTTCCCATTATTTAACTTAATCTCTAGATCATTGAACTACTTAGTTTCGCAAGCATCAATATTTTCCTTAATTCCGTTCTCTCGAGGCATTACATTTCTTTTGCCTTTTTGTGCAAAATAAACTCGCGAATCTATCTCTACATATCACCCCACATCGACAACAACCTAACTCCCCGATAAAGGATGCAATCCTATGTGCACGCCGAAAAAAGGGAAGGAAAGAGGGATCCACCTCGGGAGATGCATTTCCCTGGACCCCCGAGAGAAACCCTCAGGAAGGACGTAGTAGTGACTTTGCTGGGGACATTTTAAGAGGACTAGACTCTATTCCTGCATGAGTGTTATTATTTTCGACATGTGTGCATATGCACCTACCTGTATGTTCCCTTTTCTCCTATATTTACCTTTTTGTATATCTCTCTCTCATGTATATGTCACTTCCCACTCACTTATACACTTCACTAACATGTATATACTCTCCATGCACACTTAGAATATCCATGTGTGGGCTTCTCTAGCACGCACCCACACTTACCACACTTGTATGTATCTCCATGCTCACTTACATATATCACATCACTTGTAGCTGATTCATGTATAGTTTCACTACCACACACACTCACTTGTATATGTCCCCGTGTCACATAATCACTAACACGTATCCATCTGTAGTATAGTTCCCATGCTAGATTTACTTATATATGCTCCCCATTAGTGTAGTATTCCCTTTAATCATCAGGAAAATAATAAATGATAAAAAAATTCTCTCTCTCCACATAATATGTTAATTAAGACTTGTGCATTTTTGCACACTACATCACCAAGAGCATGGATATATTGACAAAACAAATTCTCGTACTAGGGGTCACTTTGTGATGGGCGCTGGTACTACGGGTCGGAGTTAGCCTAAGCCATATGACTATCACCTTTCATTGTCCTCGTACCTTCAATATATATCGAATGGTTCCACCATTATTCTATCACATAATCGAACTCACAACGAGAAGTATATAGCAAGGAACTTTATCAAATTCATCGAGTATATTGAATTTTCTCTACACCTATTATCCCATGAGTTATATAGTGAACGAATTCAAGTACAGAAGGGTATATCAAATGACTTCTCCACACGTACCGATGAATAATTGCCCATATAGTCAAGAGGTATATCTTAGAAGTCATGCCAAAGGGGGGAACCCTTCCACTAACCCAATAATTACATAAACCTCATATAGGTGTCAAACCGAGGACACTCATATTTTGTTTATCGATTACCATGCAAAACTCTCCCAAAAATTCGGGTCGGCGTACTACCCGGATTTTTGCTCTATTTCGCCTTTTTTCCAAAATAGGACCCCATTAGTGAACTTGAAAACAAGTCCAACCGTGTCTTACATATTTTTAAATCCTAGTATCCTAGGCTTAGGTCCTATCTGACATTTAATCTACATTTAGTCAAAGTTAATACAAGTGAGAAATTAATAATAACATTAATAATAATCTTGCTGAGACTCCTTTCCATTTTCCCTCATTTTCCAAAAATACTAAAAACATTCCTTCTTTCGAAATACCAAAGTGTTTTCTCCCTCATTATTTTAAAAATAAATCCTAAAGTTTTTCCCTCTCAGGTTGATCGCATACCTAATTTTGGCTTGCCTTCCCATTGGCTTCGGTCTTCCATCAAATCGCCCCAAAGCTCTGGCAGTTCTTTTGCTACCTCATATGAGTTTGGGGATTACCTTCACAAGATCTTAATGGGGATCACTGACTAATCACTATATGTTCAGCCCGATATAATGACCATCTTAGCGTAGCTCAGTGCTGAGATTGACAACCATCAAACTGAGGTCCATGAGATTCAACGTCACTAGGCCCAGATTCTCAAAGAACTAGAGGTTCTTTTTCCTCTTCATATAGGACCACCCTCTCCCGATCTTGTTTGGGTCTTAAAAGAGTATCAATATACTCTGTGTGCACTTCCTTCCAATGGGCGGCTGTCAGTTCAACTCCCTATTGCAAACCTTACCTATCCACGGGCTAAACTATGAGTTATATTGATCCTAAAGAGGAGGAATTGAACAAGGTCAAGGAAGACCTCAAGATGTTATCGAAGAAGATTGTCCAAGTCAATATATCTAGGAACTACATGGATTACACCCATATGTATCCCTATCCTAATGACAGATTCCCGGAGAAGTTCAAGATGCCAGACATCGAGAAGTTCGGGGGAAGAGGACCCCAAATTATTCACCATCAAAGTTATCATCGAGATATGACCCTTCTTGGTTCCTCTGAAGAGATAATGGCCTAGATATTCAAGCAGACCTTGAAAGTAAGTTCCCTTCATTGGTCTCCATCCCTTAAAGAGTCCTGAATCCATAGCTTGGAGGATGTCACTCTCGAATTCATGTCTCAGTACAAGTACAATGAGGAGCTAGAGGTTACGCATCAAGATCTCGAGCTTCTTAAGTAAAACCATGGGGAAATAGTTAATAGCTTCATATAAAGGTAGTGAGAGAAAGTTTTTATCATGACCATTAGACCCTTTGAGCATCCATTGGAGGACAGTACTACAAGCACTTCTGATCCCTTTGAGAGGATGGTTTAGAAATTAAGGAAGGCATTACCAAAGTTGAATTTGATTCAAATAAAGTGATTGAATAATTCACTCTATAGAATAATGAGAAGCCCACAAGTACTATAGTCTCAACCATAAGTAATATTTCCTAACCTACTACCTCTTGGGCATAAAAAAATCTCCCCAATCCTACCAAGAAAGAGTATTCTGAGGTCGATGCTCCCCTGTCAAACGGCTATCAGGCCCTGCTACGTTGAAACCTCATCAAACACTTGGGCCATCATCCACTACAAAATCCACTTCCTAAAAACTTCAAAGATGATGATTGTTGTGCTTTCCACTAGTCCACTGGCCATAATACTGACCAGTGCTTCGACCTTAGAAATATTATCCAAGGTTTAATTAATTGGGGTATCATTGCTGTGTGAGCCAATCATAAACCCAATTCCACTCATAACCCACTTCTAACCCATACAAATGCCATATTTCTAGAGAATGACCCATAATTTTATCTATCTTCTCAAATCACTCCCAATAAAGAACCCGTAATCTCACTAAAATTGCTTAATATTTGCCCATATTTTCTCCTACACCCTACCTTCTTCACTAATTAAGATTTATCACTCCGTATAAGGACCTGTATTATCATTTATACCCGGTCTAAAGGTAAAAACATGGAGTTACCATCTATATTGAACCAACTCTTAGAGTTTGGGTTTAAATTGCTCGTCTAGATGACTGTTGATTGTCAAAAATTCATTAACTTGTTCATAAAATCCCCAAAATGGGCTCGAGAATTAGATGAATCAGTGGTATCTATTGAAGAAACCAGTATAGACATTGTGATACAAATAATGGTTGATGCATTTTGATAGACATGTGAAATTTGCAGCATTGATGAGCTACTCACTACTTTAAAGAACAAAGGATGTTTGGTCCCTGCACTCAGGCACCTCCCCGCCGAGTATAAAGAATTGTATGATAAATCCATCAAGGAGGTTGAATGTATTAATTTCTCGACATACTCCCCATTGAGTTGGGGGATGAATTTGTTAGTTGAGATGATGAACCCAGTTCGGAAGAGACCAGTCTAATAGACAATATGTGCGAATGATATGCTTCAAATATCTATTAGGGGAAATCAATAAGGTGACCATTCATCTAAAGTTAGATGAAGATACAGGGTTCTTGTTCTTCCCTAGTAAATCACATAATCATGTTAAAAAAACACTAAAAAAATGTGATTCCTCATGTGATCGAGATAGATAAAGTAAAGGGGGTTACTAAAGAACTTTCCATTCCAGAAATGACCATCGAAGAAAGGAAAGTCCTTGATTAGCTTAAAAAACCCAATCTAATATCACCCTATAGGGGCTTTTCATGTCCTCCCAGTTGCACCAAAATGCTCTGATAAAACTCCTCATTGGGCATATAGTCCCTCCTTCCACCACTCTCGAAGAAGCCGTAAACATGGTTGGGTCCTTGGCCACTTCTAGACTCCTCTATTTATTTGAAGTTGAGATACCAAAAATTGACCATGACAATAATTATGCTATCAAAATCTCCGTTGAAGTCTTGGAAAAGACAATACCACTCTCACTCATTGGCAACGTATCCTCCCTCAATAGTTTTCCTCTGAGAACCTCCAATTGCTTAGGATTGAAAATCAGTGATCTCACTCCCACTTTTGTCATCGTGCGTGCTAATGATAACTCCCGTCGAGAGGTAACGAGGTCCTTACAATTCACAATAATATCTCTCCTTATCAATCTTGTCACCGAGTTCTAAGTCATTGACATACTTAAATGTTTAAACCACCTCCTTCGACGTCCAAGACTCCACAACATATGATGGGTATCTTTTTCTGTTCATTAAAAAATGAAGTTACTTGCCAAAGGTTAGCTTACCACCATCTAATGGGATGATGATAGTACAGACAATGCTATCACTAGTAGTATGGTATTGGAAATCCAGTATGGGATGAATGACATGCTCCTCTCTGGCTTTAGAGTTGATCCACTTCTCCTTCCAGTAGGAGATAATTTCAAAGATTGAGTCTATTTGTAACATATCATGGATGGCAACATCAATGTAATTCAGATGTTGAAGAACATCCACTTTATGATTCGAATTGGGTTGGGGTAAGTACAACAAGGTATCCTTCATCCCATAGTCCTGAAGGAGATCTTTCCCTAATGTGGCCTGGGTTAGTAGCCCTCATCTGAAGAATTTAAAGCATTCTGGTGACCATGACCAAAACCAATGTAGGGGTATTCTGACTAGATTCTAAGATGAAATTGAAATGGGTTAGGAGTGACCCACTTCAATGGACCCTATCTTCAAGGTCCTCAAAGTCTCAGTAGAAGCTTCTAGTAGAACCTTCCTCTTCTAGTAAAAATGGATTCAATGATAGAACATCTAGTCACTTTCTTAGTTGCTAGTGAACTTATTGGTACTACCAATTACTCCACAACCTCCCTCTGTGGCGGAGCCACTTCTTTTGATGTTGCTGTTGCAATGGCTACTCCTCCAATGGCGATTACTGTCAGTGTCATGTCTGACTGGATCAAGCTTGCCAGATCAACATTATTTTTCATTAAAAACTAAAAAAATCCTCATTAAATTCATACCTGCTAGCGATGTTACCGCTACCGCGCTAGTCTGTCCTGCTTAAGGAGTAGGTTCTCTAGGTCTTGTCCCGCCACCTCTTTTTGTGTGGTTTGGTCACTCTAAACTCCATTACTAGCCAGAGTATCTTTAAAAAAAATTTGCTTAAAAACTTTATGACCTTCTTTGTCCTTGTTAATGAGGATACCTCCCCAATGGAGTCGCCAAATTTAAGGGGGTAGTGTGATTGGCGTCTAAGAAGAAATTGGAAAGGGTGAGGCATGATCCACTCTAATAGAATCTGTTGTCAAGGTCCTTAAAGTCCCAGGAGAAGCTTCTTGTATAACCTTCCTCTTCTGGTAAAAATTGATTAAATGTTAGAACATCTTCCTCTAAGAAGATGAACTTCACAAGCAATAATAGTAACTTGGAGAGAATAATCTCCTACGAGTTAGGTAGTAATAGTGGAAGTGAAGAAACAAGCACTTTGCACTAAGATAGAGAGAGAGAGAGAGCAGGGAGAGAATACTAGGTCTGGTGTTATTTTAACAGAGTAAGGACTTAAACTTGAGTTTTTGATGTCTGACTTGACCTTACCGAGGGTCCTATTTATAAGTGATTACTAAGGAGGGTTTGGGCCTTTTGGGGTGCCAAAAATGAGAGGGAATCTGAGTGAAAAGGTATGAAATATACCTTTTTTCCCTATATGTTTGCATCCACCTGTCCCCTATGACTAATGATACCTGAGTGGAAACTAAATTCCAAAAGCAAATATGTCTACTAGTGGTGAAAAAATATGTGATTTTATAAATATCATTTAAAATTGTAGCTTGTTGTACAAACTTTGTAAAACTTGAAAATGAGCTTGAGTGGAACCCTCTCTAAAATCATTTTGTAAAAGTGATTTTTCTCGTGAGCACCCTCTTAGCTACTCACTTCAGTTATAACTAAGTATGGGATGTGTGAGGGCTAGAGTGACTCCTAGAGTCCCTATACTAGTATTCTGTCTATCTTAAAGTGCTAAATGGTTAAGCTTTCTGAACAAACCTTATCTCTCATCCACCAAGCCAAAACTCCAAGAAGATCCCAACTGGCATGTTAGATCCCTGCTACTAAGCTAAGCTACATGTGTAAGAAAATAAACATTAGTACTCTAATTACTAAAAGGTAAATAATTATTGGGACGAAGAGCACTCATGGTGGACCTCATTTCCCTTAGTCATGTCATCTTTATATTATGCTTTTTAGGTAGAGGGAAAACTTAGGGTAAGTTCCCTCACCCTAATACATTTAACCTTGTTGTTGGTTTATGTATTGCAAGAGGGGCTGCACGCCACCACCTGTTACAGTTTGCCTTATTTTTATTAAAGGGGTCATTCATGGTGGACTCGCTCACCATAAAGTTGTTGATGCTCTTACCCTTAGTTAATGGACTATCTGTGGTGAACCCCCTTTCTCCCAAAAATTTATTTTCAATGGCCTTGGCTGAGGGAACACTCGAAGTGAACCTCCTCGCCACAAGTTAACTTTTTTCCATTCAGTTTGGTAGAAGGGGTTACTCGTGGTGGACCCCTTAACCTATGAAGTTTTGGTTCTAGCGATGCCCCTCTATATTTGTCCCCTCATGAAAAGTCCTTTGTTTTGGGTTAACCAATGGGTTTTATAATAAATGATCACTTCATCTTGGAATATGAAAAGTTCTGTGCCCTTTACATCATTACACTATTGGAATTAAATGACTCTGTCACTTCAACTTACATTTATGGTCTCGAGAAGACACCTATCAGCCTAGGAACATTCGTATCATTATTTGGGTAATCATCTCTCCTACATTTGTCCACTAGAATGTGTGGGTATTTTCTGATATAAAAGGCATGTTAAAAGAGAAAACTCATTGTACTTCTAACATTTCAAATTCCATGGGCGTTTTATCAAATAGAGAGAAGAAAATCTCCATTACCATCCCTTTCCAAAAACTCAAGAAAAACATGTTCTCCACTATTTCATGCTCCGTTTCCTCATCTGATGTCAAAATCGTCACTAACGAGCTGCTAGATGGGTCTCACTATTTCCATTGTGGTAGCTACTGGAGTCACCACCAAAGCCACCATCATAACTGATTCTTTCACTGCCATCACAAGTGGTTATCTTTTTTGGGTTTGGTATGGAGTCCCCCATCCAAGTCTACTCACTCGAAATATCAAAGGGAATACTTGGATGATCGTGCAAAAAGAGATTTCAGTTTTTACCCCTTATCCCGTACTTTGGGTGAAAGGATCTTTTCATGGAGGGTCTCAAATAATTTGAGGAGGAATTTTTTGCTAAGGTTAATGAGAAATCCCTATTAGGGTTTGTTGAATCTGCTAATTAAGAGGTCATTTTAGTTGACGATATTTTGAAGGTACAAGTGGAAAAAGGTTATTTCCCTTATTAACAATTAAACGTGGATGTTTGCGGGAGAGATGGGGGTACTGATGAGTTGTTTCATTTGGTCGATTACGTTCTAGATAAGATTACCCATAAGTCTATTATCGAGCAGTCGGACTTGACGAGGACTCCTGATAACTTGAAGGATTTTACTATTGCCAAACATATTTCCACCCTCAATCTAATCTCTCTTTGGAGTATAAACTCTCATACTTTTGTCACCAATTGGGGTGAATTTTCTATTTTCTTTGAGGATATTTGTGAATTAACTGCCATTCCTCTTTTGGGAGATCACATTTTTATAGATGGATATGAAAATAATGTGGAGGAGGAAATTTTCAAAGAGCTCCATCAAGAATTGTCTAATTTCCCTCTCTACGTTGTCATCAACAAGGGAGGGTCCACTAAACACTCCTTCACAAAGTGGACTAGATATTAGTTTAGAGGTTATGAGCTTACTCCAAAGGAAGGAAATTTGAGCAGAGCTCTTTCCAGCCAGAATGCCGCAAAACTCATATCTCCTTCTCATTTGGAAACTTTCTTTGTTACTTCCTTAAGTAGATTTTTATTTCAACGAAGGCTCACTAATTTTCCTCATGAGTTGTTATTTCACCCAGCAGTTAGTCTTGCTCGATATAAGGTTATTCCCCTCGAAGAACTTACATTGGTTTCTCCTTATACTTGGCTATATTGACTTAATGTGGATATGGAATGATCTCATGGTCATTATGACTTGATCAATTTTGAAAAATCCTTTACTTTGATGCCCTTCCTATTTGAAAAATTCTTAACTTTTCCCTAGAGGCTCGTTAGCTACATAGTGATGTTGATCGCAATACTAGATGGCACAAAGAAAAATCCCAAGAAATCCTTAGGTCCCCTCATTGATAGTATTGATGAATTTTCTTTCCGAACTTATTGGAAATGATTGGGGAGACCTTATTGTGGGGGTTCTTCTCAACTACTTTCGGCACATTCTATCGTCCTTCCAATGTGGAGTTTGTGGTTTATTACTCCCACATTTCTATCATGGGTATGGCTCTTACTTATTTTCTCCCCTAGATTACTAAACTTGTCTAAGGAGTTGAGAGGGTGAGGAGAAAATTTAGATATGACCAGGGAGTTGACACCCTTTTTTATCCTTCGAGAACTGATCCCACTGAGTTATACTTCAAGAACTGAGCCCAATGAGTTATATTTGGATCCCACTGACAACTTTGGGGGATTTTTCATACCTATTGACAACTATCTCCCCGTGCTTAGTCATTCAGGTTTTTTCTTGTGGCAACGATAGATTTTTCTCAAAAAACATTTCATCCAGGACGTGCCCCATAAAACCATCCTTACCAAAATTCCAAAAAATGATAAATACTTGGAAAAAAGGACCCAAAAGTAACTATGGTTTCGTAGCTCAGTTATAAAGACCCCTCTTGTACAGATCACTCCCATCTTAGTGAGGCCTTTATGTAAGGAATCCACTTATATGAAGCATCCTGAACCCCAACTAACCATGGCCAAAGGAAAATAGAAGGCCAAGTATAAGGCCCCATTAAAGATAAAACATCCAAACACAAGTGCTTCCATTTCTACCCCTACTGCTTCCCCTTCTTCTCCTCCTTTACCAGTAAGGACCAGAGAAATCAAAAAGACAAAAGAAGGTGTCTATTAAAGATGTTTCTCCTTCTTTTACTCCAGATTAATATTCATACTCTGATGCTCTTATGGTGGAGGATACTTATAGGGCCGTTAACGAGCAAGTCAATGAATACTTAGGGATGTCTACTAAGAGGATATTTATTTCATCTACCTGTGCTGCTGAAGGTACTCTAGTTAACTCATCTTTACTTAGTGAAACTACAAAAATGAGGTTTCACCTATTGGTTCTCCCTCTTTCTAACTTGAAAAGGAACTGGTTTATTATGGAATCACTCCTTTACTATAATGACACCAGTTCTTCTTCAAATGACATGGGTGTCATTGATCTTTATGCTGGACGTGGACCTAACCCTTATGCTTTATTACTAATTTCGAGGGAGTCTAATAGGGAAGAGGATGACATGATACACTACGCCTCCACTATGAGCCCTACTACTGGGCATTTTTCTTATGGGCAAGTTCCTCTCCTTTTTACTATAAGTATTTCTAGTACTAGACCTTTTCTTTTTTCTGACATCAGTTTTCCATATTTTGACATGATTTCTTTTATAAATCTTTCTTTGGAATATGATGCCTCTCCCACTACAGTTGGTCTTTTAGGGGTGACAACTTCTTCCTCGTCCTCCCTTACCCCTATCTGTATGGGTTCATTTCGTGCATGCGAGGAACTCGATGGTAGTTTCTATTATAGGATTGGCGAGATAGGTTTGTCTTGTCACTTCTTATAGCACTTTTACTAACAAGTGTCTTCTTCCTCGTCCTCCCTTAACCCTATTCGCATGGATTTCTTTCTTCCATGAGAGAAACTCCATGGTGGTTTCTACTATAAGCTTGTCGAGAGAGGTATGTGTTTTCACTTCTAATAGCACTTTTAACATTTATAGTATTTTTACTAACATGGCTAGTTTCTATTGGCCCTTTCGCTTTTTTCTATGTTACCTACTAGCCCGAGGGCCTCTTCTATATCCTTCTGCAGGGTGCAAGTAAATATTTATGAACTTTATTTTTTATATTTTTTTGACTTCTTGAGTTCATTCTATTCATGTCGCTTTTTTGATTTGTAGAGGACCATTTCCTTTAGACGTACTGCTTCACCTTATGCTTCTTCTGTGATAGATGTCTCTGCGGCTGGATCCTCTACCACTTTATCGCTAGAAGTATTCATGGTGTTCCTTTATTTATAGTTTTAGCTATTCTTGGCATTCCTTTATTTCTGGTTTTTCTTTTTCATGTATTCATATGCATGACTAAACTTATATTGTATACACTTCACTTGCTTTGTTCTTATATGCGGTTACCTATCATTCATCCCTTCTTCCCCCAAGGGAATGACTTTTCCAACTAGGGCTTCTATTCCGGGGCAATTATCCTCTTCGAGGATAGCTATCTCTCTAGGCTATGTGGCCATAGATAATAAGACCCAGATTCATCATTTGCCTATGTAGCCTATTTTTACTATTGCCTCAAGTGAGCCTATTTCACAGATTATCACCTCTTCTCAGGTACTATTCATTCTTGTTAGCATCAATTTATTCCTTGACTTGTATTCTTTTCAAACAATCTTACGACAAATATGCTAGTATTATCGCGTCATTCATTCCTATGGTTACCTTTCATCCTTCTTCCTTTGAGGAAATTATGCTACTTTTTTTACATTCTTTCTTGAATCATTTTATTTATCGTTATAATTTTATTCTTGTGATTTATCATTGTTTGTTTTCATTACAACTGGACTATTTTTCCACATCATTGGTTATTTCTTTAGATACTTCTCTAATAGCCACAAAAGCTCTTGAGTCCTCTTCTGCCACAGGTTCTTATGGAAGCATCACCTTAGCACCTTTCCTGATATCTATTGCAACTCAAACATGAAACACTTCTATACATTTTCTGCACCGTATAAGAATTTCATTAGCATTTATATCCTTCATTTATTCACTGGTTAGTACTAGTGAGACCTCTTTATCTGCGACCAATGTAGTGAGTGCTTCAGAGGCTACCGTCCTAGTATCACCGTCAGGTCCTGCAATGATTCCTTTTGAGATGAGTAAAAAGGTACTATACATTTCTTAGATAAGAGTAGCTATTTTCTTTCCACCTATTTGATTATACTTTTTCTAATTGTACTTGTCATCAGGCCAACATAGTTTAGGTCCCATTATCTAAAGGGTCTATTTTGAGTTCTGCATAAGTGACTTCCCAAGTACTTCCCTTCGCGCACCTATATTTTTATGCATGTACTTCTTTTCATTTCATTTATGCACAAGAACTTTAAATTCTTTCTGACATACTCGTAAATATGGTCCCTCTACCTGTGGGACCTATATCTTGGTTCTCAGGTAAGCACCGTGCCAATTCTTGCATCTATGAAACTCTCGTCTGCTATCCCAAGGGAAACTACTTAGGTATTTAGTTAACATATTATTTATTTTCAACTTGATTTTTCTGTGCATGTGTTCATGAACACTTACCTGTTTCCCTATTTTCAGGTTAATGTATTGACTGTCCCTATGGATGTGGGAAAGTTTTAGGCAACAGTTGTAGGGAGGTATTATACTGTCATACCTCTTCCATATTTTTACTTTCCTTCTTTTATTCTTCCTTTTATTGTGCAAGTATCTGGCCCTCACACACCTGTTTCCTAATTTTTGGGTTAGTGAGGCCGATGATCCTATTTCTATGGAACTGGATGGGAGTGTTACCTTGAGAACTCCTCAGGCATTGAACTTTTACACCTGATTTGTTTTAAAATGTTACTAAAATAATGTCTACTTTTTTTTTTCAAGGAAAATCCCTAAGCCATATTTCTTATAATGAGTTTATTAATATTATACTTGCTTTATCTTTTCCAGTTAGCGTGGTGCCCCTAAGAGGACCTTCCCGCTTTGGTGACAACATTCTTACCCCACAGGCATTGGGGTAATTTCTTCGTCGCTTATTCTCTTCTGGATAAAGTTGTCGAAGCTATTTTTATTTCCTTCTTTGACTTACCATTTATATTTTTTTTTTTCATATTCTCAAGACCCAACGAGTGAGCCTGTTGAGGCATCTGATGGTGAGAATCGGAGTTTCCAGGACACTTATTCGAATGATGTTACTGGTTTCGATGAGGATTCCTACATCCATATTTATTAAGAAATCTATATCTTTGACTCATTGAGTCTATATTATATAGGTTCTCATATAGTTTGAAAATAGGGACAAAATTGAGGCATAACTTATTCAACCGAAAAGCCTCTAGACTCTACATTTGAATTCCGCTAAATTTTCTAAAGTTAGAACACCAACACAAGACCTAGGATTGCATTTATGTGTTTCATAATTCATATTATATGAGTATGTGTGCTAAATCCCATTAAAATGATTTTCTGTAATTTTTTAGGATATTATAAATAATTTTAGGAATTTTTAAAATATTTTTTTAACATTTAAAATTGATTTAAAACTATTTTGGGGCTATTTTATAATTTCCCTAAGTTCCTGAAACTTTTCTTGGGTAGAATCCAAGAGCGTAAGATAACATTGTGGGGGAAATTTAAATTCTTCAAACATAAAAACACGCGTTTTTCAGTTAATCATAACATTACACAAGTTGGTATTATAACAACTAGATTTGTGTTTTCTTTACCTCACATATCTAAGACTTTACTTGAACCATTGTATCACTTTTATCAATGGTCTGCATGTCTTCCAAAGCGATCCATGTCTTAACCTTTTGAACCAATCAAAGTGTGTTTAAAAGCGAAGCATCGCCAGCCATTAGATTTACTTCCATTATTTGTATTCAATATTGATCGTTGATTTGCTTCGTCCTTCCATAGCCTTCCATGCTCTAGTATAAATAGGACTCATATGTGCAACATTTACATTCTTTGGATCATTTTCACCTCTGAGAGAAAAAAAGGGAGAGGAGAGAGAGAGATAGATAGATAGATAGATAGAGAGAGAGAGAGAGAGACAGAGAGAGAGAAATAAAACCCCAACCCAACTCTGACCAATTTCTCCCCTTTGAGAGTTGAGTTAGTTTGATATTTGAGATTATCCATCCTCTCTAGTTCTTAATCTCTTGTCCAACTAAGTCACATAGTTTTGATGTCATTTTCTTTCATAGAAAGTTGAGATTTGAGACTCTCTGATACATATCACGTAGATATCACTGAGTTTGATTTCTTCTTTCGAGAAAATCTTTATTTTGTTGGTTGTTTTTAAAAAGTTTATGTTTATTTCAAAACCTAAACCAACAAAATAATTTCTGATTTCAGTTTTTGAAAAAAATCCAGACTTAAATCTAGTTGAGATCTTAATTGGGGATTTACACTTTCTTATATTGCACATTTTATGAAATAACTGTACACTTTCGAATAAAGAAAGTGTCTAGATCTTGGCTCTTTACTCTAGAAAGATTACCTCTTGATCTGCAAAAAAATTAATGATAAAAAAGTCTTAGAGTTTTGATCAAACTAAAATTTCTGTTGCTTATTAGAAATCTGTTTGTAATTTGATACTCATTATGTCTGTAATAAGTGTGTGTGAGTTGCATGCATGTGTTATGCACATCACATTACAACACTTTCACACTACAAAACTAAAACATGTTGGTGAAGAGATTTTGGACTTTAAGAGTCGACGTAGAGGTAAAAGGATTGGAGTTATAAAGCTGAGAGAACATCTACAACATCAGAGCCTTGGGAGAAGTCAGAATAATCCATAGGAGTTAGTATATTTTCCGAACTTAGATTAGCTCTGATTGTGTGTTTACATTGTTAAATAGTTTGTAATTTTTTACTCTATTTTAGTTGATTTTTATTTTGAGGTGTAGAGACCTCTGTGGATGTTTCCCTAATTGAGTTGGGTTTTACCATGTTAAAATCTTTGTGAACTTGCGTACTTAATCTCCCTCTCGTCCCTTTCTATTGGCGTGCGGATTTAAAATTATTTTAGTTTTAGTTTTCAAAACATCACTACATAATACAAGAAATATCTCGTTCATAATTTCTTTTTACACATCGTGTGTTAGCTGTTTGTTTTTTAGTATATTATTTCTTCAAAAAGTTGTTCAGAGACATTTAAACTATTTAATCTTGAATTTAACAACTTAAGTGTTACTTTTTTAATTGGTATTAGAGCTTTGGTTTTATAAATTCTTTTCGAACTTGAGTTTCTGAAATTGTTTTCTAAAAACAAACAATTGACAAGAAATTTGAGAGATTAGGTAACCTTTCCAGACCCCCTCTCTTGAATGGAACAAAGTTCCCTTAGTGGACAGTGAGGATGGTTTCCTACATCCAAGGGACATTGGGAGATCATGCCTGGGATGCTATTAAAAATGTCTATACTTTTCCTATTAAACCATTCGTTGGAGGAAGTAATATGAGGATTAGAAAGTTACTATGTGAATTCACTACATAAGAGAAAGAGACATCCCTGAAAAATAACAAAGGCAAAAATTCTATATGCATGTCTTTAAATGAAAACGAATTTAAGAGGATATCATTTTTTACTACCTCTAAGAAAGCATGGGACACCCAAGTGACTACACATGAAGGAGACACATGTGTTAAAGATGCTAAAACATAAATGTTAATCCAGCAGTACAACACTATAGTCATGACTGAAACTGAGTCATTTGATGAGTTCTACATTAGGTTATTAGACATAGTGACTAAGCTGGATGCTAATGGGATAATATATGATAGAAAAGGAATTGTCTCTAAAATTCTAAGGTCGCTTCCATAAATATTTGACAATAAGCGCTATGCAATTGAGGAGATGGATGATCAAAACCTTACCCATGAACTCCTCAGTAGCAATCTAACAACCGTGGAAATAAAATTAGAGTTTAAGAAATAATTAACTCAGACCCATAAGAAACAAATCGCTTCCAATCTTGTCTTTACGTCTAAGTTGATAAACATGATTGTCATTTCCCTAAAATTGACTTAGATTCTGATGAGGACTGTAATTTAGAGAGCTTGGATAACTGGATTGTCTTAATGTCTAAACATTTCAAGAAAATTGTGAAGTTCAGAAATAAAATTACAAATAGATAAGGCAAACCTACATATTCAAACAACTCTAATAATAGGCCTCATGTGAAAATAATTGACAACAAACCTAGCAGAGACCTTAAAAACACCGAATGATACAATCGTGGAAAGTTAGGACACTTAGCCGGTGACTATAAAGTTAATCTGAGTAAGAACAAGAACAATAGGGCTAAGTTGTGCAAGACATGGGATGACTTAAGTGAATAAAAAACTCATAAACCTGAGTCATCTAACACTTATGAGCCTTTTATGTCCTTCTTTGCTAAAATCATATACATTGATGATAAGGAACCTGATCATGCTATGTTAAATGATGTTATTCCTACCGATTTGTCTGCTTTGTTACTTGAGAATGCTGATAATGCTTCAAATGAAGTGTGTGAGTCAAAGGGAACGATCTATTGTTAATGTCAACGGGTGAGTGAGTCCTAAAAATGAATTGCTAGGGGACACTGCACACTTAGTGACTCCGACAATGAGGACCTTCCTGACATTCACAGACTGTACACAAAAACTCTCAAGAATAACACTAGACTTGAAAATATTGTCAAAGACCTTACACAGAAGATAGAAACCCTAAGTCATATGATTAAAAAAATGATGAAGAGTACGCTTCATAATGTCTAACTCCTGAGAATGAAACTAGAAATTTTGAGCAAAAACTAAAAAATTCTAGAAAATAAATTCAAAGGGACGTCGTTAGAATTAGAACAAACAAAAGAAAAGACATCAACAGTCTTTAAAAAGTTTGCTAAATTTGAAAATAACTCTAAATGTTTTGAAGACTGTATTCCTGAAAGTAAAACCAATTCTGATGATAGAACTGGAATAGGCTTTTGTCCCAATAATTCCAAGAAAATAAAAACTTTTGAACCTATAAAGTTTGTCTGTGGTGGCAAAAGACCCATTGAAACTTGTCTAGACTTTCAAACTTTGAAAAATGATTTTGGCTCAAAATAACAAAAGTTAGACATTGGGGAATCCAGTAACTCTAAGAAATATGTTGAACATTAGACTAAATATATCTACTCCCCTATTACACTAGATGATTAGTCATTTCATCCTGTGCCACATAGGAACAACATTAGAGCTCAAATCCTAGGCAAGACTTTAAATAGTAATTTTCGTAAGGTTATAAGTTTTACGTGCCATCTTTACAGCTCCTATTGTGACGTTTATCGACATTCCTTTGATGGTTGCTATTCCAAAGGCCTACATAATCCGTTCTATAACTCTCCCATTTACGATAACTTCAACTATTCTAAGAGAAGTCGAAGCAATTATGTCATTCCTAGATAACCAGACAAGAATTCTAACTATCAAAATAGGAAGAGAAGAACTAATACTAAAAGACAAAAAATAAGAAGGATTCCTAAATTATTTTCTAAACCAAATGCTCAAACTGTCTATAATACTCATAGGTCTGCGCAAAAATCTTTTAAAGAAAAGACCGAAGCCGGCAAGTTTTATCAAATACGAGCTAATAAATGCAAATTGAAAACTAGGGAAATTTGGGTTAGAAAAGTTGATCTATTACCCCAGATGAAATGTAACATTATGATCAATCCTTTTAAATCTTGACACACAACATTTGGATGGTATTTAGACTCTGGATGTTCCAAACATTTGATCGGGGATGATTCCAAACTTTCAAACAAAACTAACTTCTCCGGAGAAAAATTGTTATTTGGAGATGGTGTATCAACCCAGATCATTGGTAAATGAACACTCCATGAAGAAGGATTACCAATTCTTGAGTATGTTCTCTTAGTAAAAGGTCTTGAATATAATTTAGTAAGTATATCACACTTTTGTGACTCCAACCATATTGTCACCTTTTCAAAGAACAAATGAAAATTTTTAAATGAAAAAGGTGATTGCATCATTTCAGGACTCCGTACTCCAGATAACTATTATACAGTCAATCCAAGTATAGAGGTTTGTAACATTGCTAAAATGGATGATAATGAGATACGGCATACTAGGTTGCGTCACATTAACTATGACAGTCCTAGTAGTTTGTGCTCCCAAGATATAGTTAGAGGTCTACCTAAGATCAAACCAATTTCAAACATCATATGTGGTCCCTGTCAAGAAGGAAAAATAATTAAGGCTCCCCACAAGAAAGTTAAAGAATTTCTATGCACTAAACCTCTAGAAATCATCCATATGAACCTAATGGGTCCTTCTCGTACTATTAGTCTTTGTGGCAACAATTATATCTTAGTTATGTTTGATGACTTCACTCGATTTACCTAGGTTTCTTTTTGTAAAACACAAGTCGTAAACTTTTTAAAAGTTTTAAAAATCCTAGTTCGTACAGAAAATTAAAAGGATTCCCAAGTAGATAAAATTCGTAGTGACAGAGGAGGAGAATTCATAGATTTAGGTGTCATCGAATACTTTGACTATAATGGTTACAAACATGAATTTAGTGCCCCTAAGACACCTCAAAAAATGGAATTATTGAGCGTAAAAATTGCATTCTTCAATAAATGGCTCGTGTGATGATTCATGCGAAGAACCTATCAAAATATTTCTAGTTAGAATCCATTCGTACACCCTGTCACATAATCATTCATGTTTACCTAAGGAAAAATACTAAACAAACACCCTATGAACTTTGGTATGGGAAGAAACCTAACCTAAAATATTTTAGAACCTTTGGTAGCACTTGTTACATCTGTAAAGATAGAGAACATCTATCTAAATTCAAAACCAGAGGAGATAAAGTTATTTTCTTAGGATATTCTCCAAATAGTAGAGTCTACCGTGTCTACAATCTTCGTACCACAACTATTATGGAATCCATTAATGTCGTTGTAAGTGACACTAATGTAAAAAGGAATATCAAAGGACCAACTGTAGTGGATGAATTTGAAAACATTTTAAATTCTGATTCTCCAGAGATAGATGCATTCTTACCAATTGATACCCCTAAAGTACCTAACTGGGTTTCCAAAGATCATCCTTTAGATAGTGTGGTTGGTAATCCTACTGAGCCAGTTCGTACAAGATCCTAACTACGTACTCTTGCTCATTATGCATTCTTTATTTCTCTTGTACAACCAAAGAATTTCAATGAAGCACTGAATTACCCATTGTGGATAAGTGTTGTGCGGGAAGAACTTCTTCAATTTGTCATACATGATGTATGGTATCTTGTACCCAGGCCTGAAAATAAAAGGTTTATCGGCACACGTTGGATTTTAAAAAATAAAATAGATGAATCTGGGATAATTATTCAGAATAAAGCTAGATTAGTTTCCCAGGGCCACTCTCAGATTGAAGAAATGGATTTCGAGGAAACTTTTTCACCTGTCACTCGCCTTGAATCTGTTAGCTTACTTTTTGCAATAGTGTGTCATTTTCATTTCACACTATATCAAATGGATGTTGAATCTGCTTTCCACAATGGCATATTGATTGAGGATACCTACGTAGAACAACCCATAGGGTTCATCGACCCCCATCATCCAAATTACATCTATTGACTTAAGAAAGCCCTTTATGGGTTAAAATAAGCTGCTAGAGCTTGGTATGAACGTCTATCTACCTTTCTTCTAAACAATGGTTTTAAATGAGGAGGGATTGCTCAAACTCTTTTTGTGGAAAATTTTGACAGAAACATTACCATAGTCGAAGTATATGTAGACGATATCACTTTCGGATCTACCTCCCCTACAGATGTCAAAACATTTTCTAACATTATGCATAAGGAATTCCATAGGTCACTTATGGGGGAGTTACAATTCTTCTTGGGACTCCAAGTTAAGAAAAATTTGAATGGATTATTTTTATTGTAACTAAATACGCTTTAGAGATTGTTAAGAAGTTTGGCCTAGAAATATCTAAAGAATCTAGGACTCCTTTGAGTACTTCTGTCAAACTTTCGAAAGATGAGAATGGTAAAACCATCGATTCTACTTTATACCGAAGCATGATAGGAAGCCTACTTTACCTTACTACCTCCCATCCTGATATTATGTACTATGTTTGAGTGTGTGCCCGATATCAAAACAATCCTAAATAGATTCATTTATTATGCGTTAAAAGAATTATCAAATACATTAAAGGAACTCTAAATTTAGGACTTTGGTACACTAAAGACAATTCTAGTACTATAGTAGGATACACTGATGCTGATTGGGATGGGTGTTCCGATGATAGTAAGAGTACTTCAGGAGCATGTTTCTACAATGGTAATAATTTGGTAGGATGGAGTAGTAAGAAACAAATCTGCACTTCCTTATCTACTATCGAATCTGAATATATTATCGCAGGAAGTTGTTGTGCCCAATTACTTTGGCTAAAACAATGCTGAAAGATTACGGTATAAATGAAGATAAGTTACATCTCTATTGTGACAATCAAAGGGCAATTAATATTTCTAAAAATACAGTTCAACACTCTCGTATGAAACATATTAAAATCAAATATCATTTCATACGCGAGTTAGTTGAAACTAAGGAGTTAGATATTAATTACCTACCTACTAAATTGTAACTCACTGAATTAATTACTAAACCATTAGATTATATTAGATTTGAATCTTTGTGCAAATCTATTGGTATGGTTATGAAAGAATAATGATTTATTATTTCATACTTGTTTTCTTTGCCCTTTGTCCATTTGAGACAAAATGGGGAAGAAATTTGAGTCTACGTGGAAATTCTTGTTATATTCTCAACTAAAAAGCTTGATCTTAGTTATATCATTTTCAAGAACCAGTACCTTCATTTACATCAGAACTTCGATTGGGTATTGGTCTCTATCTAGTTGAGTTATGTAATTTTCATTTTCTAGGATATTGGGTAGATAGAATCTTTGTATATGAATAGGTTTTTCTTATTTTTTTTATCCCTACGAGTCCTTGATGACTCAAAGGAGATTTTGCCTCATATTTTCAAAGGGGGAGATTGAAGCACCCTATATCTTTGACTCGCTTGAGTCTATATAATGTAGGTGCTCATCTAGTTTGGAAATAGTGACAAAATTGAGTCATATCTTAGTCTACCAAAAAGCCTTCAGACTCTACATTTGAATTCCTCTAAAGTTCCTAAAGCAAAAACACAAACACCACACCGAGGATTGGATTTATGTGTTGCATACTTCATAATATGGGAGTGTATGTGTGTGTGTGTTAAATCCCATTAAAATGATTTTTTTACAAATTTTTGAGATATTTTAAATAATATTAAGATTTTTTAGAATAATTTTTTAACATTTAAAATTGATTTTATAATGTTTTGGGGCTGTTTTATAATTTCCCTAAGTGCCTGAAACTTTGCTTCGGTAGAATTCGAAAGCGCTAGATAATATTATGGGGGAAATTTGAATTCTTTCAACATAAAAAACATGCGTTTTTCAGTTATTCATAGCCTTACACGTGTTGGTATTATAATGGATAGATTTTTGTTTTCTTTACCTCACATATCTGAGAATTTACTTGAACCATTGGATCAATTTTATCAATGGTCTGCATGTCTTCCAAAGTGATCCATGGGTTAACCCTTTGAACCAATCAGAGTGTGTTTAAAAGCGGTGCATCGCCAACCATTAGATTTAATTCGATCATTTGTATTCAATTCTGATCGTTGATTTGCTTCGTTCTTCGAAATCCTTCCATGCTCTAGTATAAATAGGACTCATATGTGCAACGTTTCCAATCTTTGGATCATTTTCACCTCTGAGAGAAATAGAGAGAAGAGAGAGAGAGAAAGAAATAGAGATAGAAATAAAACCCTAACCCAACCTTGGCCAATTTCTCACCAAAAAATGCTTCTGAGGGTTGAGTTAGTTTGATATTTGAGAATATCCCTCCGCTCTAGTTCTTTATCTCTTGTCCAACTAACTCACATAGTTGCAATCTCATTTTATTTCATAGAAAGTTGAAATTTGAGACTCTGTGATACATATCACGCAAATATTACTGAGTTTGATTTCTTCTTTCGAGAAATCTTTATTTTGTTGGTTGTTTTTAAAACGTGTATGTTGCTTTCAAAACCTAAACCGAAAAAATCATTTCTGATTTCAGTTTTTGAAAAAAAATCCAGACTTAGATCTAGTTGGTATCTTGATTGGGGATTTAGACTTTAATATATTTCACATTTTATGAAATAATAGTACATTTTCGAATAAAGAGAGTTTCTAGGATCTTGGCTCTTTTATATAGCAAGATTACCTCTTGATCTGCGGACAAAATTAAAGATAAAAAAGTCAGAGAGTTTCGATCAAACTAATTTTAGAAATTTCTGTTGCATATTAGAAATTTGTTTGTAATTTGATACTCACTATGCATGTAATAAGTGTGTATGAACTGCATGCATGTGTTGGGCACATCACATCATAAAACTTTCACACTACAACACCAGAACGTGTGGTAGAGAGATTTTGGACTTTAAAAGTCAACGTAAAGCTAAAGGGAATGGAGTTACAAAGATGAGAGAACATCTACAACATTATAGCCTTGGGATAAGTCAGAATAATCCAGAGGAGATGGTATATTTTTTGAACTTAGATTAGGTCGGATTATGTGTTTAGATTGTTAAATAGTTTGTAATTTATTACTCTATTTTAGTGGATTTTTATTTTGAGGTGTAGAGACCTCCATGGATGTTTCCCCAATTGGGCGTGGTTTTAGCACGTTAAAATCTTTGTGCACTTACGTACTTAATCTTCCTCTCATACCTTTCTATTGGCATGCTGATTTAAAACTGTTTCAGTCTTGGTTTTCAAAACTTGGCTACATAATACCTGAAATATCTCATTCATAACTTCTTTGTACACATCTTGTGTTAGTTGTTTGTTTTAAGAAAAGAGTTTCTTCAAAAAATTCTTTGGAGCCATTTAGATTGTTTAA
The DNA here is from genome assembly GCA_949130495.1 of Sambucus nigra. Classification (NCBI taxonomy): domain Eukaryota; kingdom Viridiplantae; phylum Streptophyta; class Magnoliopsida; order Dipsacales; family Adoxaceae; genus Sambucus; species Sambucus nigra. The sequence continues at coordinate 296,765,207 of OX422207.1, read as the reverse complement.
TCTTGAATTAAACAACTTAAGTGGTACTTTTTCAATTTATGAGCTTGTGTTCTGGAACATGGGCTATGATGATATCGACGTTGGGGCACCCAGGGTTTTCATGAGCTTTATATGGAGGGAAGAGCTGCCTGTGAGGTTCAACACTTATGAGAGTGACATACTAGATCATATCCTTGAGAATCATTTAGGACTTTCACATCCTAGAGCGTGCTCACCATCGATAGACCTACGATCTTCAACCCGAAGGACATATTCAGCCACCTCCATTATTTCCTATATTTCCTTCCAATTGATCTGACTAGCAAAGGAACTTAACTATTCTCACAGGATCTCCATGACCTCTAGCAATTCTGCTATTTTTAGTTAGATTGTCTTGACTCAGTAATTTGTCACTTTCTGAGTGATCCCTGTCTCATATAGTGTGCTGATTGGCATAATTTTGATGGATGCTCCTCCATCCATCATGGCCCTGGGGAAAGAAATCCCGCTGACCAAGGCTTTCACATAGAGTGGGTGATTGTGAAAATGTGGTAATTATCTTTCTTCCTAAAAAAAACCACCAGAGATGTGTATCTTTTAATCAATCACCCAATGGGTCCCTATTTCATCGATTCCAGAATCTTTATTGTATGACCACCCGGGTGTCGTACCTTACCCCTATCTGGTTGAAAAACCATTTGAACTTAGGATTCATTATTATGTCTTAGAAATCAAAGTCCAAGTCTACCTCATAAGTTTTAGCATTGTAGACATATTCTGCCTTAAATGTTCCTCCTTCATCTAGAGCAAGTATTACAACTACTTTGCCTTTTGGGGTTTCACTTACTTAACCCCCCCACATTCAACTTCTTCTTGAGCAGGATTAAAAAACCATTCTTCACGCTTCTTCTCATTTTCAGCTTTCTGTTCTCTATTAAGTGCCCTCCCTTCCATCTCTTTAAATATCTTCTTGCTATATCCCCATTTCTTCCGGTCTCGATCTACTTCTTCATAATATGCTACCACCATATTGGCAGTTCCATAATGATGTGTTGGAAGTGGGATCTCATTAACAACTACGAGGTGTATCTTTAATCTCCTATTGGACACATGCTCGCCAATGATCCTCTGTATGTAGAAATAATCTTTTGTGGTGTGTTGAAATCTCTAATGGAACTCGTAATATTTGTCATCTGCTTTGTCCGTTGCTGTTGGTACTTTTCCATTGGAGTGTGGTGGACCTGCTACCCCCTCTATCACTATGGTGCGATAATAGTCCATGGCATCTACCACACTACAAGGTAGTCGTGGTGGGATGTCATCTCTAAACTTCCTCTTATTTTCAAGCTACCTCCTTTGAGCCCAGAACCCCATTTATTGTCCTTTGAGTTCCCATCTATATAGTTGACAGCTTGCATCCTACAGATCCGGAGCCTCCCTGAGGTCATAGGCACTTGCGTACTTCAATTTAACTGTCTAGAGTTTATGATCATGGCAATATTACTAGATGCTCTAGTAAATTCTTTGAATATTCAATATGTATTTTCATTTATCGGATAGAAATCGTATTCTTCCAAGATTTCCTCTACATAGATCTGTAGCTACCTCGCTTCAGCCACGTCTATGCGAATATTCAACTCTCTCTCGTAGAAATGTTTGATGTACTGCATTAGTTCCTCTCCAGGATTCTGCACTTCTTAGGCGAGGTGCCACAATGTAAACTTATCTTCAACAATGAAGAACTTTTAGAGGAACTTCTTATGAATATCTTTCCATGTGGGAATGCTATTGTGTGCAAGGTGGGAGTACCACATACATGTCTTTATAGTAAGAGTCTTGTAGAACTCCTTCACTTTCTAGTCCTCATTATTCCCATGCATGACCAAATATTCCACAAACCTCTTCATATGCTCGTGAGGGTTTTCTCCTTTGCCATTGAATTTTATGAACTTTGGTGGAACATACACCTAAGGGTAGGGATTTTATAACTACTCATACAAGTGAGAGGACTACCTCTAGGAGGAAATAAACTACTTCACTTCCTCTTTAGTAGCATATTTGAAAGGATACTCCTACACACTAACTTTCTTAGTTGCTAGTGAACTTACTAGTACTCCCACTTACTCCACACCACCTTCTGTAATGAAGACATTTCTTTAGATGTTACTGTTGCAACGTCTACTCCTCTAATGATGGTTACTGCTGGTGTCATGTATGACTCACTCAAGCTTTCTAGATCAACTTTATTTTGCATTAGAACCTCAAAAAACATCCTCATTAAATTCTTACCAGCTAGCGACATCATTGCTATCGTGCTAGTCTGTCATGCTTGAGAAGCAAGTTCTCTAGGTCCTGTCATCGCTCCTTCTTCTTGTGTGGTCCGGTCGCTCTGAACTCCATTACCATTCGGAGTATCTTCAAAAATCAGCTTCTTAGAAACGTTATGACCTTCTTTTCCTATAGTAATGAGGATACCTCCCCAATGGAGTTTCTATATTTCAGGGGATAGTATGACTGGCGTCTAAGAAGAAATTGGAATTTGTGAGGCATGATCCACTCCAATAGGCTCTATCTTCAAGGTCCTCAAAGTATCAAGAGCAGCTTCTGGTAGAACCTTCCTCTTTTGGTAAAAATTGAGTAAATGTTAGAACATATTCCTCCAAGAAGATGAACTTCACAAGCAATAATTATAACTTGGAGAGAAGAATCTTCTGGGAGTGATGGTTGTAGAAATGGGAGTGAAGAAACAAGAACTTAGCACTTAGAGAGAGAAGGGAGATAATATTAGGTCTAGTATGATTTTGATAGAGTAATAACATAAACATAAGTTTCTGACGTCTGCCTTGACCTTACCGAGGGTCCTATTTATGGGTGACTACTAGGACAATTTAGGCATTTTTTGGGTGCCAAAAATGAGAGGGAATCTGAGGGACAAGGTCTGTAATGTACCTTTTGTTCCTATATGTCTACAGCTGCCTGTCCCCTTCGATAGGCGAAACTCGAGTGCACTAAAGTCCAAAAGAAAATATGTAACCTAATGGTGACAAAATATGTTATTTGGTAAATATCATTTAAAATTGTAAATTTTTGTACAAGCTTTCTAAAACATGAGAGTGACCTTGAGGGTCACCCTCTTTAAAATCATTTTGTATAAGTTCTTTTTCTCATGATCGGCCTCTTGGCTACTCGCTTAAGTTAAAACTAAGTGTGGGTTATGTGAGGGATTGAGTGACTCCTATAGTCCCTATACTAGTATTCTCTCTATCTTAAAGTGATGAATGACTACGATTTCTTAATCAACCTTGTCTCTCAGCCACCAATCCAACACTCCCAGAAGATCCCAATTGTCATGTTTGAGTGTTGACTGCTCAATTAAGCTACCTGTGTAAGAAAATAAACACTAGTACTTTCATTAGTAAAAGGTAAATAATTCTTGGGATAAGGGGACACTCGTGGTGGACCTCTTCGTCCTCAGTCATTTCTATTTGTATTATGATGTTAAGCAGAGGGGCTACTCAAGGTAAATCCCCTCGCCCTGATACATTTTAACTCATTGTTGGTTTATGTACCGCGAGAGGGGCCGCACGAGGTGAACACTCTCATCTCCATATCAGTTCTTTGGTAAAGGGGTCATTTGTCTTGGAGTACCTTGCCATAAATTTCCTTTACCATTAATTGTGGATGAGGGGCCACTCATAGTGGGCTCCCTCACCACCAACTTCTACAATTTTCCTTACTCGTGGTCGAGGGGCCACTTATGGTGGGATCCCTCGCCACAAAGTTGTCGATTCTCTTATCCTTGGTTGAGGGACTATCTATAGTGAACCCACTTGCTCCCAAAATGTTATTTTCACCGGTCTTGGCTAAGGGGACACTAAAAATGGACCCCCTCACCACTAGTTACCTTGTTCCATTGAGTTTGGTAGAAAGGGTCACTCACAGTGGACCCTCTTTCCCATGAGGTGTTGGTTCTGGTGATACCCTTCTACAAGAAGCTTATAAAAAGAAAGGACTATTTTAAGAGACTCTCTGAATGGAAGGTTTATCTAGGAGGGTGAAGACTTCCCCTTCTACAGCTTCCTTAAACCATGGTATGACAATATCAACAAGAAGATGAAATTGGGGCTGGAAATCTTCTTTCAAGATAATAACTCTTGGGACGCAGACTGCAAACATGAAGTGAAACCTCACCTCTAGAAAGCCGTGACAGTTACTGAGGACTTAGAAGAAAATGATTTTGAGGAATCATTGAACCTGCAGACACTAGATTTAAGTCTCTTCATGATCCTCTCAAATTCCATGCCATCAGACCCGTCTACTCAAATCAGAGTTGCTGGAGTGCCTCTCCTTAACTGGATGTCGCACCTATCCAAACCGCTTAGATTCAACCTGGACCTATTGACTACTATATCCAAATCTCTTCACATGATGTTTTTGTTCCTTTTTCATATATCAATGCAGCTGCGACCTCTTTTGACGAGATTCTCAATTCTGCATTTCTCAAAAATTAAATAAATGAAGATTTCGAGTATCTTGTTGTGCCTTACATTAATTGTCCTAATTCTAATCAAACCTTTGATAATGATTTTGCAAATGAAAACTTTAGAAATGATATTAATAAAGAGAATAACAAAAAAATAACCGCGTTAAAACAAAATGACGATCAAACTATCCTAGTGGCCATCAGTGCCAAGAACTGCTGAAAGAATTTGTAGACGTCTTCACATGGTCTAATAATAACATGCCCGATACTGGAAAAAAATTGCTCAGCATGAGATCCCAACCTTCCCAAAATGCAAGCCAGTTCAACAGAAGCTAAGGAAGATCCATACCAAATGGTCAATCTAAGTTGAAGAGGGTGTTAAGCAATTGATTATGGGTTTCATTCGCGAAGTCGAATACCCAACATGGCTCGCTAATATCATCCCTGTACAGAAGTCAGGAGGAAAATTCCTCATATGCATCGACTAACGGGATTTGAATAAATCATCCCCAAAGTACTATTACCTATTACCCAACATCAACATGATCGTGGACAACACGTCTAGCCATGCCCTCAAGTCATTGTCGATGAATTTATCGGATACAACCAAATCTAGACGAACCCTGACCATCAGGAGAAAACCACCTTCATCAACAAATGGGGAACCTTCAGTTACACCATCATGCTATTCCAACTCAAGAACATTGGGGCTACCTACCAAAGGGTTACTATAACCATCCTGCATGACCTTATTCATAAAGAGGTTGATGTCTATGGACACGATATGATCATAAATCTAAGACTCGTGAAGGTTATATTCCCTCCCGTCAAAAGATTTTCGAGTGGTTATGGCAATACTAAATGCGATTAAACCCACATAAATGCATTTTTAGCATCACGACATGAAAACTCTTGGGATTCATGGTTAGTGCGAAGGGAATCGAAGCAGGCCCTACCAAGATGAAATCCATACTTGAGATGCTACCACCACGGATGGAGAAGGAGGTTCAAGTATTATTGGCTAAACTACACTACATTAGTCGGTTCATCAGTTAGCTATAATCTATCTGTAAATCAATTTTGAAACTTCTTCAGATGGATTAAACTAAATTTTGTAATGAGTCCTATCAATAAGCCTTTGATCGAATCAATCGATACCTTAGCAGACCTCCGGTGCTTATGGATTCGTAGCTGGGTCTCCCCCTACTCCTATACTTAACCATGACAAATATTACAGCAGGGTATTTGTTAGCCCGACACATTGAATAATCTTGTAAGGAAAGAGCCATTTATTACTCCAGTCGAAACTGGTCGGATGTGAAGTCAACTACACTACTTTAGAGAAAGCATGTGTCACCCTGGTGTGGGTCATGCAGAATTTATGGCATTACATGCTTGCTTTCCCCATCAGACTTGTATCCCGTGTGTATCCCATCATGTACTTTTTAGAAAAGCTTGCTCTGTCCTACCAAATGTACCGTTGGTTGATGTTCCAAGATGAGTTCGTTATTGTGTACATCACATAGAAAGCTATAAAAGGTAGTGCCATCTCCGACCACCTCGTCGTTTACCCTATGAAATAAGACGATGTTTGGGTCTTTGAATTCCCAGATAAGAAATGTAGGAGGACCTCAGATAATAAATGTTCTTTGATGGAGCATCCAAAAAAAAGGATACGACATTAGGATACTCTTTATAGCCTCTAATGACTCTCACACTCCAATTTCCATCAAACTAGACTTCCCCTGCACCAACAACATTATCTAGTATGAGTCCTACATTGTAATCCTCAAGATATCATTCCATAAAGGAATTTGACACCTAGACATCTACAGCGACTCTGCCCTTATCGTCGGAAAAATCCTTTGAAAATGAAAAGCCAAAGATAAGAAACTCCTAACCTTCTATGGCCACCTAGAATAATAGGCCACCAAATTTAAGGATGTCACCTTCAACTACTTTCCTTGTGAAATGCACAACCTAACTGATGCCCTTTGTACCCTAGACTCCATGGTTTTCATTCAAGAGGGAATAATAATGGCCATTTCCCTGGTTAAAAAACAAGCTAAGCCTACTCACTGCTAACACGTTGAAATCATTACTAAGGAAGATTATAATATGGAAGGGTTATAGTACTATGACATTTGGATCCACCTTAAACATGGTAGGCATCCTCAATACGCCAATAAGATATGACAGGTGACCCTTCGCAAATTATCATCCTAGTATGTCATCGGCGATAAAGCACTGTTCAACAGAAACTTCGATGGAACCCATTTTCACTGCATTATAGGGGTTGATGTTGAAGAAATGATGGAGAAGTACCACAATCGCAAATGAGGTCCTAACATGAATGGTTACATGCTTGCCAAAAACATCATTCGTCCATTGTATTATTGGACCACTATGATTCTAGATTGCATTGCCTATGTTCGAAGATGCCTCAAATGCCTGTAATTTTTTGGTCTCCAATGCTTACCTCCCCATGAACTATGCAATATATCCTCTCCTTGGCCCTTATCCACCTATGGCATTGAAATCATATGGATGGTTACTCTAAAAGCATCAAATATTCACAAATTCTTCCTAGTCGCCATTGATTAATTCACCGAATAGGACGAAGCTGAATCATACGCATTGCTGAATGCCAAGAAAATGGTTAATTTTATAATAATAAACATCGTCTGTTGATAAAGAGTTCACCATGAGTTAGTGTCACATAATAGGATCCATTTTAAAGTTGAGGTTACATAACTAGTCGACGAGTAGGGTATTCAGAGACATAAATATTCTTCCTAACAACCCTAAACCAATAATGTTGTCGAAGCCACTAATAAAATACTCAAAACCATAATCGACAAGATGATTAAGAGTTGCAAAGATTGGGCCGATCGGATACCTTACGCCCTCTAAGTCTACCTCACTTCAATTAGAATGCATACTGGGGCTACCCCTTATTCTCTAGTGCATGACATGGAAGCAGTCCTACCTGTTCAGCTGGAAATACCTTCTCTCTGCATTTTACTCGAAAGCAAAGTTGTCAAAGAAGAATGGAATCAGAGTTGCTTCAATGAATTATCACTCTTTGATGGAAAGAGGAAAAATTATTTATACCATATGCATGGGTACCATCGCGAGATAACGTGATCATTCAACCAAAAAGTTAAGGATCGTGGTGTCCAGAAAGGAGATCTTTACCTCAAAGAGATTATAAAACCCCTCTAGGACCCCAAGTGGAAACTCAAACCAAATTTGAGAAGCCCCTACATTATGAAGAAAATATCTCAGGAGGTACCTCTATGATCACATACCTTGATGGAGAAGAGATGGCATGTTGCCAACCTAAACCATCTCAGGAAATTTTACCCTTAGTCCAAAATTTCGATGCGCTATGACTCTTCTCACCCCCCATCTATTCTAAAAAAATTCTTCATTTCCCCTACCCAGAACTACGTGGGACCTGATCCTCTAAAAATACTTTTCTTTTCAAAATGAAAGTCATGAAAAGTTTCCAAAACCCTGAAGGTACGTCGGCAACCCATACGCTATACATGGGTCAAATCCCCTTATTTTTCATAAAATGTTATTCTTTTCTAACCCCCGAGAACGGTGGTCCATTTTATCATTTGTATGAACAAAAGGATTATGTATGCCTTAGCAATTGGTATAGATAATTCAAATATGAAAACTCATCAAAAGTCACAATAAAAAATGATCAAGATCAATTTTTATTTCTAATAAGGAATACATTGCTATTAAATGAAGTATTAACGAAGGGAGTTACACCGATCACCATTTTCTGCTGATTGAACCATTTCTTAACAAACCTAACCCTAAACCAAGTTATACAAAATTATTCCAAAGCTAAAAATACAAAAACACCTAATCACCATAGATTCATAAAAATCACCCAAGATTCACAAAATGTTGCCTTAAACTACATGACGGTCCCGCTTCATCATCATTACCAACCCTTGGAGGTCCCTAAGTTTCCCAATCCTACTTGATATTCTGTATGCGCTCCATGGAGCGGTACACCTTAAAAAGATAAACGGAACCAAAAAATCATCTTTCATGGTGTCAAAAGTAACAAACCACCTTTGATCCATCTCTTATGTCATGACTTTCTCAACTACTCGCTTCCATAACCACTTTGGATCCCGCCCATAAATTTTGGAAAACTAATAGAAACAAATAACCCAACATCATCCTCAGTTATTCAATCAAATCCTCAACATGGAAAAAGTTTATTATGCAAGGGGATACGATTTTTTCCCACCTAACTTGGTGCAAAAGCCTCCAGGGGAAATAGAAATAAGTCTGTCGAAAGCCCACTAAATGCACATATTGATACTCTCCAAGATGCAAGATAGGTAGTAAGTTATCCCACCATGGCACTGACCAGCGAAGACATTGGGATCCATGCCCTATAAACCAGTTAACCCAGCTCTCTATAGATGTGTCGAAGCTAAAGAAAGGACAGATAAATAAATCGAGCATAACCACTGAGGGGTACTTAAGAGGGGACATTAGAAGAAATTTCTATGCAAGCCACATGAACATCACTACTGGGATCCGTCTCAAAAAGTCAGAATGACCCTCCTTCTAAGCATCTATGACATTCAGGGTCTCATCCAGAACCATCACTTTAGGATTTTAGTGGTAAGACATCCAGGCTGTTATCACAGCAACATAGGGATCCACTGTCAAGTCCCCTATCACCAGTAATAGCCTCGTAGTAAGGACCAATCTGACAGCTCTAGTAAATATAGCATCCTTAAAACCTATTAGGTGAATTTAATACATAACCTCTTAAAGAAAAATGGCACCTATGATAAACAACGGTCAAGGTGTCGAGGGAGAAAAATGAAGAAACTCCGACTAGAATACCTAGGGAGAATGGGAAAAATCAAGCATAGCTGCCGACACAATGGGGCTAACCCCCAACAAGGCTGAAAACTCCTCATAGGTGGGACAGACCTTGTCTAGGCCAAAATTGAACACATGGTCCTCAGGATACCAAAAATGTACCTCTGCTGCCAACATATTCAAGTCAATAGCTTCAGTAAAGCCATCACTAGTGCCATCTCTTCGACACACCAGAATCAACACAACTCAACAAAGGCGATAAACTCCATTTCACATCAAGTTTTCAATCTCCTCACCCATAGACCAATAAATATTTAAAGTCTTCCTCTATCCCAAAATTTCCAAAAACACATTTTCTTAAAATAAATCCGTTCAAAGCTTTGCTTTTCGCAACCAAACGTATAAGGCCTTCCTCTACTCAAATATTCTAAAAAATGAAATTTCCCTTCATTTTCTCCAATAAAATCTCACCAAAAGACTAAAGTCCATGTAGATTAAGCCACTAAATCAATATAATCAAACGAAAAGATTCATCTCTTTTTTCCTTTTGAGTCTCTTTTGAGGTGCGAAGTCACTAAATCAAGCATACAACATGTGCAACTCCAAGCACCTCAATTCATAACAATAAATTATCATTCGTAAGCCCGTTGAACCTAGACACCACCTCATGCGCCAATAACCTCCTAACCTACACCACCATGCATGTTGCACTTGCGACCCTCGAACAAAAACTCCAAGGGTAAAAGGTTACCTATATCCCAAATAAAGATTCAACAATTGACCTAGAAGCAAAGATTGGCAATCACCTAACCATGTCGGTCGGCAGTCATCTTTTTCCCTTCCTAAAAAAGCCCAGGAGTTTATTCCTTTGCTGATTAGCACCCCCAAGACTGCCTATCGGCAACCACTTCCAAATTTTGAATAAAAAATGCCAATTTTTTTAAAAAAAAAATCAAAAAAATTCCCAAAAAATTCCTAAAAATCCCAGAAACATTTGGAACCAAATTTTTCTCAAGAAAATCATATTTTGGAGAACCAAAAACCTTATAAACTCTCAAAACCCCAAGTCAGATTCATCTTAGGCCCTTATCTCCAGCATAATCCCCAATCGGATTAATCTTACAAACCTATCCTGAACATATTCCACAAGCATAACCAACGATGTGCCTGCACCCAAGTCTATAACAATTTCCCAAATTAAACATTCCCCAGTGGAGTACAAAAACAACATAATACCTAATTGTAATCTCATGGATAAGTCCTAAAATAACACAATCCCCAGCAAAAGCACATATACATTCGCATCTCCAAGATAATTTAAAATTCCCCAAGAGAGCAACTCCCCGTGGTATAACTTAAGGACCTCATAATTGACCTTGGCTCATAGAATTGTTCATCATAACTTAAGGTCCACATAAATGACCTCGGCCCTCAGAGTTGGTACCTACAACATTACGTCCTCATAATTGGCGTTGGCCCTTAAAATTGGTCGTTATAACTTTAAGTTCTCAGAATTGACCTCGGCCCTTAAAATTGGTCCATTTAACTTATGGTCCTCATAATTGATCTCAGCCCGCGAAATCGGTCGTCATGACTTAAGGTCCTCAAAATTGACCTCGCCTTGCAGAATTGGTCATCACAATTTAAGGTCCTTAGCATTAACCTCGACCCGTAAAATTGATCATCATAATTTAAGGTCCCCATAATTGATCTCGTCCCTCAGAATTAATCGCTATAACTTTAGGTCCTCAGAAATGACCTCGGCCAATAAAATTGTTCGTTATAACTTAAGGACCTCAAAATTGACCTCGACCCTCAGAATTGGTTGTCACAACTCAAGGTCCTCATAATTAACTTCGACCCTCTGAATTGGTCGCCATAACTTAAGGTCCTCAAGATTGACCTCGACCCTTAAAATTGGTCGCTACAACTTAAGGTCCTCTGAATTGACCTCGACCCTCAAAATTAGTCATCATAACTTTAGTTCCTCGGAATTGACCTCGACCCGCTGAATTGATCATCCTTAGTACAACTTGAAAGGTTTATTTTGCCACTGGAACTTCTTTGGAATCTTTAAGACTGATCTTAATTATTGAAGGGTTTCTTTTTCCAGTAAATGAAGGTGTTAGGAGGAGAAGGAGTGGAATTTTCATAAATTCGTTGTGAAAGGGATGGAAATGGAATGTTGAGGAGAGGTTTCAATAGGGAAACCATGCTGACTTTGAGAAAATGTTTTTGAGATCACTAAGAGGGATTTTTCAGAGGTTCCATTCAAAGTGAACACATTCTCTCCTTATATAGGGTAAAGGGGGTGCCTATTAGTATAGTACTTGACCTACCTAACGATAGGCAACCCCAAACACGCCGTCGATAGGGAGGGGAATGGGTTTCCCAGTCTATAATCTCATGTAGATTTTCAAAAAAATAGTCGTAAAATGAAATTCATAAGCCTAAATCACGCACAGGGCATGCTGTTTGAAATGGTATTCAAATACCTTTAAGAATCCATTAGGCTACCCCCAATTTCAAGAGTTGACTATGGTAAAATGGGGCTTGAAAGAACCCGATGATCTTTTGGACAAGAGATTCTCGAAGGAAAATGAATCGTTCATTCGAACTGTAAGACATAATCATGAATGGGATGGATTATTGGAAAGGGTATAATGATCCCTTCAAAGATTCATTCAGTTTCATTCATTTTTGTATAGTTGGCCTTAGTCAAACAAGTCCCGAACTTTCTCAGTTATCTTTTAGAGTAAAATGGATCATTTTTTCGTAAATAAGGCTGATTCAAGCATGGAATGGACTATTGAAAAGGGTTTTTAGATCCCTTTAAAGATTTATTTAGTCTTGTTTGAGCTAAAGAGTTTACGGGAGTCGATGGAGTCCAAGAGCACCCGGTGGCCTCCGATTCTATTTATTAGGGAAAACATACCATTCGTCGGAATCATAAGGTAGATTTACACATAAGGCGGATCATTGGAAAGTAGATTCAGAGACTATTGAAGGTTTATTAATTTTTTTCTTAGGCGAGGAAGATGATTGGGGTCAAAATGAGGCTCGGGATGCCAAGTGGCCTTAAGATCAAATTTTGAGAGTAAGATGGATCGTTCATCCGAACCATATGGCCAATTTATACACGCAGTAGACCGTTGGAAAGGGGATTCACATCCCTTCAGTTATTCATGAGATTTTTTCAGATGAGAAAGTTAACAGGAGTCAAACGGGGCCTAGGAGCGACAGTGGCCTCTTAATTGGTACTCAGAGTACGACCTGAGCTTTATGGTGAATAAGGAATTTCTGGGGACCTAAGGAGATTCTTAGGGGGGATCCTAGAATGTGGTGTATATAGAGCCCCTAAACGGTTGATCTTGTAATAAGTGAAAGGCATCAAATAAACACCACATGCATGATTGGGAAAGAGGTCAGTTATACGGACCAAAGAGATCAGAATGACCAATTGGGAGGGACGAGGTCGATTCTGAGGACCTAAGGTTGTGTTGGGTATGACTGATTATGTGGGTCAAATTCAATTCGGAGGACCTAAAGTTGAGGAGACCGATTCTGTGTTCCGAGGTAAATTCTGAGGATCAAAAGTTGAGGAGACTAATTTTGCGAGTTGGGGTCAATTTTGAGGACGTAAAGTTAGGACGACCAATTCTGAGGGCCGAGGTCCATTCTGAGAACCTAAAAATGGAGGAGACCAATTTTGAGGACCTAAAGTTGGTACGACCAATTCTAAGGGTCGAGGTCAATTTTGAGGACCTAATGTTGTGAGGACCGATTATGAGGATCAAGGTCAATTTTGAGGACTTAAAGTGGAGGAGATTGATTATGCAGGTTGAGGTCAATTCTGATGAGCTAAAGTTTGAGATGACCAATTCTTAGTGCCGTGGTCAATGTTCAAGACCTAAAGTTATGACGACCAATTTTTAGGGCCAAGGTTAATTCTAAGGACCTAAAGTTGAGATGACAAATTTTAAGGGACAAGGTCAATTTTGAGGACCTCAAGCTGGGAAGACCAATTTTGTGGGTCGAAGTCAATTCTGAGGACCTAAAGTTGTGATGACCGATTCTAAGGGACGAGGTTAATTTTGAGGACCTAAAGTTATGACGATCGATTTTGAGGATCGAGGTAAATTTTGAGGCACTAAAGTGGAGGAGACTAACCTAAAATTTGAGATGACCAATTCTAAGGGCTGAGGTCAATTTTGAGGACGTAAAGTTATGACGATCGATTCTGAGGGCTGAGGTCAATTATGAGGAACTAAAGTTGAGATGACCAATTCTGAGGGTCAAGGTCAATTTTGAAGACCTAAAGTGGAGGAGATCGATTCTAAGGGATGAGGTCATTTTTGAGGACCTAAAGTGGAGGAGACCAATTTTTGGGGTCTAGGTAAATTCTGAGGACCTAAAGTTGTGACGATCGATTCTGAGGGTCGATGTCAATTCTAAGGACCTAAAGTAGTTACGACCGATTCTGAGGGCCGAGGTCAATTCTGAGGACCATAAATGGGGACAACCGATTGTTCAGGTCGAGTTCAATTCTGAGGACCTAAAGTTATGATGAAAAATTCTGCGGGTCGAGGCCAATTCTGAGGACCTAAAGTGATGATGATCGATTATGAGGGATGGGGTCAATTTTGAGGACATAAGGTTAAGACGACCAATTTTTAGGACCGAGGTCAATTATAAGAACCTAGAGTGATGACAACCAATTCTGAGGGCCAAGGTGAATTCTAAGGACCTAAAGTTGGGACGATTGATTCTGAGGGCCGAGGTCAATTCTGAGGACCTACAGTTATAATGCATGGGGTGGTTGCCTTTTAGGGAGTCTTTAATTGACCTTTGTACTTATGGTTTCATTAGGGATTGTGTTGTTTTGAGACTCTACTAGGTAAAGACATCTGGGTGGGGATTATTTCGTTTTTAGAGGAGATAACTTTGATGGGGAAGAAAAAAATCTTATGGTAGATGGATTGGGAGAAAGTTTAGTCCGGTAATTCCACTGGGGATTTGGGGAATCATTTGATTTTGAGGTTTGGGTTCTACTAGGGAATTATAGTGGAATTTTGGAATGTAAAATTTTATGGAATATGTTTAGGGCTTTTTGATGGGGATAAGAGTGTAATATTAATCCGTCTGGGGATTTTGAGAACTCAAAATGATTTTCTTGGTGAAGAAATGTTCTAATACTTGTTTGGCATTTTTAGGAATTTTTCAAAGATTTATTGCATTTTTTTGGCATTTTTTGTACAAAATTTTAGGGGGGTATGATGATCAGTATGCTGTAGGGGTCACCGTTTAGAAATGACCTGGGCTCCTAGGCTTTGTTAGGAAGAGGAGGAGGAAGCTCCTGATCAGTATGAGCGGGGGCGTGCCGATCGGCATGTCATTTAGACTCCTATAAAAAGGGGGTGATCCTTCCCTATTTTCACTTATTTCTGCATCTGAATATTTTGTTTCTTCTCTCTAAAATCCGTTTTTAAGTCCATTTTTCTTCAATCCCTGCATTAGGAAATGAGAATTCTTTTGACTTGATTGAGCCAGTAGGTGAGGATATCTTTCTTTAGTGAGAGCCCTGACACCACCATTCGTCTATGGTGAGGAACCCTAGTGTCTATGTAGGTATAGTGACCTTTGGCATTATTTTATTCTTTTTCTTCATTTCTTTATTTTCTTTATTTTCTTGTGCTGATGAAAAGTTTTTTCCTTTCTTTTTGGGTTTGGCAGATAGAGATTGCACCTTTGAGAACGCGTTCCACGGGGACGATGGTGTTGAAGGATGTATATGATAGTCTTTTGGCAGTAGTGCGTTAAGTAGTTACTTCTGCTGGGTTTGACCGCCTAACACAGGCTTTGGATGAGATGCTACTTTTTACTGCAATTTTATGCTCATTAGGAGAGAGGTGGTTAGATACTACCATACCATTAACTTGGGGTTTGAGGATATAACAGTGACTCCTATTGGCGTTCAATAGTTGCTCGGAATAGAGTGTGAGGGTGTGCAAATAGAGGTGGATTGTACTGTGAGGTTGAAGCCGGAGGCAGTTCACACGGCGGTAGGGGATGTGGGTAGGATAGTTTCTGGATATTCTATCCGCATTTCATCTTTTATGGAGGTGATTTTGAGTAGGAGTATTGATGAGACTAACGGACGACAGGTGAGATAGATGGCTTAGTTGTTTACTTTGCTTCTGTTGGGTGCTTTTTAGGTGGCGATGAGTACCGACGTAGCCCATCTCTGGTTTTTGCCATTTTTTAGGATCTTTCTTGATGTCCCACTCTATGACTGGAGAAGCTTGACCTTGAATACCATTTACTCTTCTTTCGATGCATTCAATTGGTGTTATTGACAGAATTTTATGGAGGCTATGTACCTTTTGGAGGTAATTCTTGCATTTTCTTTTTATGTATTTCCTTGTATTTTCTTTTAGTTTCTTCTTTGTTCACTCCTGTCCTTTCTACGTACATGGTTATATAAGGTGATCGGGCTCAACGCGAGGTTGATATTCCTTAAAGATGAGGATTTGGGGGACTTTTGACTAATGTAATGGCAGTGGATGTTCAATAGATGGTCGAACCAGTCTTTTTCCCTGTCGGCGGTGCGGCAGGCTCTGAACACGCTGACGAGTGATCAGGTTATTCCTTTTTATTATGAATATTTTTTGTAATTTTCTTTCTTTACATGAATATTGATCTTTTTTGGGGATTACAAGTGACCTTTTACCACTGGGGGATGGCTCCTTATCAGACAGGGTTTACAGGTTTGCATGTGCAGATGCAGAGGTTGATGGCGCATGAGTTTGGGTAGGCCTGGTACTTAGGAGAGAGGGGTGGACGATGGATAGTGGAGTATGAGGTGTAATTCCCACCGACAGTGCCTCCTTTGTATATGAGGTGGGTGAGGGAGATGTTTGCCGAGGCTAGGTCGATGACGATGGTTGGCGAGGATGTTTCGCTCTGCACAGGCACGATGGCGACCTATGACTTCCTAGATTTTGTGATGAGTTAGTTGATTCCCCCTTTCATTTATGACGTAGTGAACATGCCTCCATCTCCTACGGCTTCGTGTAGGGGTACCAACAGGCCAGTGCGATCTTCCCACAACACATGTGGTATGTTGTCGTTGGCGGTAGTGGTAGAGGAGACTCCACTTATTCAAGTCACTCTACCCTCCTATAATTTTCGATTGACTAAAGTGGATCACTGAGCCTTTCTCACTACCCTATTGCAGTGGATTCGGGGTTTATGGGGCTTACGAAGGACGTCCTTTAGCCCGAGGTTTATTTTTATCTTTTCTCTTTTTTGATTCATTTTTGCTCTTTACTAATTGGTTTGTCTTTTGTTTTTTTTCTTTTCTTGCAGCATGTTCGGGTGCCGGCCACTTAGATCAAGGACTCTGTTCCTTGTTATCTGGTTCCTCTTGCTAACTAGAATGAGGGACCGAGTTCATGGAGTCGCACGGGGAAGATTTTTCGCCATAGGGATTTAGGTTTTGTACAGAGATAGTGGGTTCGGTCTGAGTTCCGTTATTTTCTGTTTTAAGTTTCTTATTCTTTCGTGCAAAGATGTAATGCAATGAGAACATATATATATGAAGGATATTTTTATTACTCATTCTTGTTTTAATGACTTATTCTACATGCATTTTTAAATTTGTTGATGGGACTGTAAAAATGATGAGATATTTCTTTAGAAAATAGATTAAATAACCTCAGAAAAAGACTTATGATGAGAAATGAGGGGTAAAAATGGGTAATTTTTGAAGAAATAACTCGAGAGTCTTATAATAAGGATCTATTTTTGAGTTTTTGATTTTGATAAAAAGGAAAGACAAAACTTCCTAAAATAAGGGGGTTATCGATAGGCATACCCCATGTCCTGTCTATCGACATATGGGTCAAGTCGAATCACCCTAAGGCTTTGATTGCACACTTCTACAACTCAGATTACTTTATAGGGTAGGAATTAATTCGGACTTCGTAGATATCTTGTCTTTAGTAAAGACTTTTATGTATGAAAGGGGGTAAGGAGGTTTAGTTTTTCATCCATTCTCACTTTCTCCTCCTTCTTGTTTCTTTCTTTCTGATCCAATATTTCCCAAATGTCCCATACAATCAATGCACAATTATCTTCCTACCTCAAAAGTCTAGATGCCATGTGCCGATATAATGTGGAATACGAAGCTTTCAACTTGCGACGATTCTCCTTATGGTGTAACCGATAAA
The DNA here is from genome assembly GCA_949130495.1 of Sambucus nigra. Classification (NCBI taxonomy): domain Eukaryota; kingdom Viridiplantae; phylum Streptophyta; class Magnoliopsida; order Dipsacales; family Adoxaceae; genus Sambucus; species Sambucus nigra. Next base: position 296,747,645 of record OX422207.1, on the reverse strand, counting down.
TTAATTGGAACATGTTGGCGGTGACGGAATAATTTTGGTACCCTGAAGACCACATCTTCTGCATTGCCTTGATGAGGTAAGTTGGACCTACAAAGAGTTATTATCCTTGCTAAGAATTAATCGAAGTGTAGCGGCGTCTATGCTAGAATTCTCTCAATCTCCTCGGGCACTGTTAGCAAAGTTGCTCAACATTTCCCCTTCGGCAGCTCGACCGTTGGTCACTGGAGGATAATCTCTCTTTCGACTGTCATGTATTCCATGCATCTATGGGATTTTAATGATGCGAGTTAGGTCAGAGATTTTTCCCTAGGACTAACTTCGAGGCTCTTGCTGGTGATGGGGACCTAATGGTGGACCCTCAGTTAGCTACAATCAAAACGTGGATTTCTTACTGTCACAGTCCAATGGTGGTGATACTGGAAAAGACCCTGAATGGTCTTGATGTTTGGCGGAAAGGTGATTCTGATTTCTTGAGAGGGAGCCCAATGATGTTGTTCATGTGGATGGTGGAGAAATTCCGTTTAGCGGTTCCGCTTGAGTATCCCTGAGGAGTCATGCCGAATTTCTTTACTCGATACTCCATTGATTTCGGCCCATCCGTAGAGAACTGTGTTAATTGGTTCATGGAGCACGGATCCGGATGCCTTCACTGGTCAGTGCCATCGCGGAGAGAGTTGTAGCCTATTCTAGAACTGGGAGAATAGTGGCATGTTCGGTTAGTTGGCTTGCGATAGACTTCATTCTATTTCCTTTGGCGGCTTCTGCACTAATTCTGATGGGAGAAAATAGTGCCTACTCACACACTGGACTTATTTCCAATAAAAGGACTTGATTGAATGCATGCCTATGAGGTTAGTGTAATACCCTATATTTTTAATGACTTTTAAAATGGGATTAATTAGAATTATTTGTGGGATAATTATAAATTAATTCGGATTTAAATATTACTCGCGAATAAAGTAATATGTGATTTTTGATGAATACTACTTGTGATTAAAAGTAATATATATGATTATGACTTTACATATAATTCTAATTTTATAAAATTATCGCGAGTGATGAATATGACAATTGTGTTAATTAAGTAAGGACACGCGTGTGAGTCTTGTCGGGACTATATTTAAATGAAATGAAAGTAACTTATTTGTATGTCTTCGGAATGGTTGTTTTGACTGCGCCAAAGTGTCCATAATGTTTTAAATAGTCAAAAAATTCTACATGGGGGATTACTTTGGGTCTCGGGACAATTTGGAACCAAACAGACACCCCGAAAGGGTATATTGGTTATTTTCCCAATTAGGTTAATAGTACCCACGAAAATTTGGTAATATTATATAAGTGTAGAGGTGGTAGGATTTAGTTTCATTCACCATAAAATCAAAAGAAATAAGTCTTAGGGGAGAGGGAGAGACTTCTCTCGTAAATGAAGAGACTTCTCTAGGAAATAAAAAAGGGCAAGACTCATCCTACACCACCACCACCACGACCACCACCGGAAGTTGGTCAAAAAAAGGAGGAAAACCACTAGAGTTATCTCCCCCAATGGTGTAGACCTACGAATTAGAGCGAGTGATTAACTATTACAAATTTTATCATGTATATTGTCCATGTTAGGCTGTTTAGAAAATTCTGAAAAGTTTTATGGATTAAGAGGATTTTTTATGAATCCTTGAAATGAGAATTGTGTAGGACTAATCTATTTATGAGTCTAGAATAACCTCCATGAAATATGTTAATTATTTAGTGAATAAATCTAGGATTTACATGTTTAATTGATGAAAAAGTCAAAAACTAGAATTTTTGAGATTGAATATGGAATTTAGGTATATTTATACATGTTGATGATGTTTAATTGAGTTGGATACGTTAGAACTTGACCATATATGTTAGTATATGATCTGGGTTACATTAATATAAATTTGGAGATGTTTAGATATGATTTTGGTGATTCAAAAGTATGAAACCCGTAACTGTTAAGGAAAATCTGGGCAAATATCTAATCGATTGACTAATCGATAGATTGTCCAAAATCGTCGATCGATCGACTCCCATGGAAAATGTGATTTGTTTCCACTTTAAATTGTGATTAAATCCCAACTTTTGAAATCTTTGGTGATTAATGGAACATAATGGGACTTGGATAAGGGCAGTAGGACATACTTAAGACGCAAAAAAATTATTATTATGTGTGGGATTGAATGGGTGAAATTAACGAGTGTTAATGGAATGAATACGTTGGAGAGATATATAAATTTAGGTTTAAATCGGATATAGGATGACTTAAAGTTAGTACTAGTAGTAAGAGGGTCAATAATTATCGAAATATTTTTAGGCTTATATGGGATTAACCCTAAGAGATGAAATATAGGGTTAAAATTTAATTAGGGGTTATCGAGAAATAAGACTAATTGAAGATAAATTTAATTCATAGAAATTCGGGAGTTGTGATGACATGGACAAGTAAGGCATGGATGTTTACCTACTGAATTTACATAAGGAATAAATGATCACACTTCTAGTGATGAGAGAAGCTCGGGAATAAAATTTGACAAGTAAAGTCATAATCTCTAAATACGTGGGATATTAGAGATAAATATACTATGTATGGAAATATTTATATGGGTTGTGCATGTGCCCTATTGTTACAATATATAGGTGGGATGAATACCTACATTTTTCTTTATTGTGTGTATGACATACCTACGTTGCTTGCTATCAGGGTGGAGGTTTCGCGCTGTGGACGATCTTATCCTGATAAACCAATTTGGGGGGAATTTAGATTCGCACCCTCATAATAGGAATTTGGACATGTGATATCGACGTGCACACTAGATGATAGGTGATAATTCTCAAGCGAGATCCCGAGAAGCTAACATGCACATAATGATTGCTTAATTTCACTTGTTAATCACTTGCTATTTTTTAAAATCTTTTACAATTGGGTTCTGATCCGTTTCCTTACATATTCTCTTCTCTATTGTATATTGTACATCAGGTGTCCAGTATCAGCGATGCCAGCATAGAATGTGGATGTCTCGATGGATTATAGCTGTTACTTGAGATGAAGACTTTGTTTAGACGCTTCCATTCTGTTGATTCACACATTTGTAGTATCCATTTTCATTTAGGTCATGTCACCCAGGATTATAGTTATTTCATTTCTATTCCATAGATTGTAAATACTTATGTTAGTATTGTCGATATCAGTTTTGGTTTGTCGGTCATGAGATATTTTAACTGAAGAGTTATTTTAGTCAAATTTATTCTTATTATATGTAGGTCAGTTGTGATGTGATGTTGATTATTATTATTCTGAATTGTGGAATGGTTGTAATTAACTTAAAAATGGAAACGTTTTGACACTAGCTTAATTATTTATTAGGTGAATTAATAAAGAAATTGTTTTTTCGACAGTGATGCTGAGAATGAACCAACTGGACATTCTGATTTAATTTAATAAACGACTGATCACACGATATTTAATTAGGTGGGGTGTCACGGGAGGTATCAGAGTATTATATTCTAGTGTCCTTAGGATATGTACGACTTTATACATTTCAGCATTGCGTTCTTTGATGTACAGCCCTATTATTAGGATGTTGTATTCGTCTGCATATTATGACTTACATGCTCCTGATAGGACATATAAGTGATGTAATTCTTACACAAGCTCGGTCGGGCATCGATTACTAGAGAGGGTCATTAGAAGGACAACAGGAGGAGGACTCAACCGAAGATATAGAATGTTTTGGAAAATGGTGTTTGAGATAGAACCCACCATAATTTTTGTTCAGGCCGAGGACAATAAAGAAGACATTCAGTAGTTATAGTTTCCCAAGCACAGTCATGGATGACATTTGTGCCGTTTCAAACTTACCCAACAATGTCAGCGAAGGGTAAGGGAGTCAAAAGGACTTTTATAAAGGAAGAAATCCAAAGGCAATTGTGTAGGGTGAAGTGTAGTAACACCCAGGACCTGAAAATGTCTAGTGAATTGTAACACCCCGCCTAATTAAATACTGGGTGACCAGTCCCATACCAAATTAAAACAGAATATACAGTTGGCTCATTCTTAGCATCACTGTCGAAAGCATTTACAACTCACCCAATACTCAATTAAGATGATGTTAAAAACTGTCCAAATTTTTAATTCAACAAAATCCGTTTTTAGTTTAAGAATAACACAACACATTTTATTCTACAACTCTGATAACCGAATAGATAACACAAACGAGTTTAAATGCATTTGGAATAAACATACCCATGTAATAATTCAATACAGTAATCCGTCAATAGTAAATGTATTAAAACAACAGGACTAGAAGAGTATTTGACCCTGATAGAAAAGAGATAACTGAATTCCTTTTGAGCGACATGAATCAAATGAATATAGGCGTCTAAGCAATATTCCCTAGCTCCATAGCTCGTCATAATCCACTAAGGTTGGCGTTCCTGCTACTGGACACCTGATATAGAAGGTACAATAAAAAAGAAGATATGCAAGGAAACGGGTCAGAGCCAGATGTGAAAATGATTTTTAAAAACATCAAGTATTTAACAAGTGAAATAAAGCATTTATTATGTACATGTTAGTATCCAACTCTCACTTTCCATTCTCACCTCTCATCTAGAGTGCACGCTTAACGCTTCCTATTAACCTCCTAGTTAATAGTTCCTTCTAACTAGTATCCATAATATGATTCTATCCCATGTCATAACTCCGTATGTCCCATACCATACGTAGTACAATTATTTTTATACATTTATCATTAACATGAATTAATCTTTTCAAATCTATAAGAATAAACATTCATTAACTTAATTCACTTCTTTTTCTTTATTCACCGTCATCTAGAATTATCACACAAAAGAATGAACTAACCACTATATACATTCATTTAATCCATCATATATATATAATACGTCACCCCGAGTCACATTTGCGGTGCAATGCATTACTCTGCTATCATGTCCCAATATCGCTGGTCGCCAAAGAGGGGACTAAAGGTTCGATAAGGATTCCTCGAACCATAATCAACAACACAAACATTTGGAGGTGAATATAGTTCTCATACCCACGGGCCACACACATACCTACGTTCCCATAGTCAGCGGACTTATCAAATCACCGATAAGTCTTTCATAGACCTATGTTCTTGAGCGACTAATTAAAGATCCCATGGATTCATCGGGATATGACTGCCCTCACGCGCAAACCTCCCCATCGATAGCAAGTAAGATAGGTATGTCATACACATAAACCATCAATCAATCAAATAGACATTATCATCTACCTATAATAAAATATCAATAAGGTACTCACATTACCCTAAGATAATTTCCATACGTAGCATTATATCTCTAATAAACACATCTTCTATCAACTAGGATTGAATACCATCATCACATGGCTCATAGTCTAGAGTGTTTCGTTCACACTATATGAATTATCAACAAAACCAACATCCTCGTATCCTATAACATATATCCACTCTCGACGTCGTTAAGGTTCATGTGCAGAGCGTCTCGCAAAGAGAAATCCAAACAAGGAACCCCTCCAATACACTACTACTTAACTTTGTCTATCGAGGAGGTCCTTCAACTTCAAATACGCGATCAGGATAACCTCATCCCCTCTTTCAACCAAATGTGGTATGAACTCCCATCCCTAACCAGGAGCCATACCACTAAGCGCTTGTATTACACTTGGTCCTTACGCAATCAATAATGAGCTTAAACTCAGTCCTTGATGTTCAAATTGTAACCCTAAGGCTACCGTCACTTATATTAAATTTTCCCTACTGGACCTATCCTTAATCCTCATGCATACCAATTAGAATCCAATACGAGAATCTAGCAACCGAAATATCTTTAAATTTAATTATCATCATTCTAATCAATTAAATCCCAATCACCTTAATTCAAATCTTATCAAGGGTCTACTGATCTTTTCTAAGTCCCATAATATCCAATTAATAATCACCAAAGATCTACAAAATGTTTGGGATAAGAATCAAGATTAAAAAGAAATAACTTTAACAATTTTGGGGAGGTCGATCGATCAAAGACAGGGGTCGATCACTCAGGTAACAACCCAGTTTTTCTGCATTTCTTCTACTACGGGTTTCACCATTTTTGTTCATTAAAACCTTCATATTAACCACCCAAATGACTTAAAATCCTTACTACATGATATATCAACATATATAAATGATTTTTAATGATCAAAACATCCTAGAATCATCAAGATATTGAATTAAAAGCATATTTATCTCCTCATTTTTCCTGAAAATTATCAACCTAATATCTTCAAGAACATATCAATGGTTTCTAGATTTTCTTCAACAGATTCATAATTATTTCTTGGATTACTATCTACCTACAACATGAGTTTGATTCCTATATATTTTTAGTTTCCAGAAATCCATTTAAAATTTCATCTTTTCATCTGCCAAACATGAAAAATCATCTCTTTTTACAACTACTCTAACATGGACAATATAAAAACTTAAATTGCAAATATCAAACACTTGCCTCGAATGAAAGTCTAATCCTTTGGTTTTGTATATCATAGGTGGTTCTCCCTTTTTCGGCCAACTTTCGGTGGTGGTTGGTGGTGGTGACCTTTGACCTTTGGTTCTCCTCCTTTCCAAGCAACCTTCTCTTCTCCCAAGCACCCTTTCACTCTCTCTCAAAAGATGACCTCTCTATTTTTGTGTGCAGGAGATGAATAACCCACGTACACTTAATCTCCAAATACTTATAATAGGATAAAATCTGAAATCACTATTCATCCCCCTATAAAAATGACCAAAATGCCCTTTTGAGTTGTCTTTTCATTTCCAAATGACCCGAGACCCAAATTCAACATCCAAATAGACTTTTCTGACTATTTCTACCCTTTTGGACGTAACGATTCAGTCGAAATGACTATAAGGTCGATAGAAAATAAATTACCTTTTTAATTTAAACAAATTAGTCCCGACACGTCCCATACCGCGTCCGACTAAAAATCCAAAATACTGAATTTAATTCACACAGCTATATCAATAGCTTCACATTCATATATTACCTAAATATCTTCAAGTAATATTCAAAATCATCCATTTTAATATCCAAAATTCGGATAAAACCCAAATAAATTATTTAATAATAAAATCCAATTAATCCATTAATTTAAAATATAACCCATTTTAAAAGTCATTAAAATATCACGGGGTATTACATGAATTTTCTTACTCAGGGGAGAAATATAAAGTGATGAGAGTTAGATATCACATATAAGAAGGATGTGTAAAGCTAAAATGATAAATTTGGTTATGGTTCGATCATCAAATCGTCCATTTGTTGTTTTAACCGGGATATGAATGGAATTTTGAAACTTATCTCATATGGGCAAACAAAAGATAAGTTAATTTTCTTGACGAATTCATTACCCAATGAAGAATGGGTTATATTGAAGGTAAGAATAGTTCATTTGTGGAAGGAATTATAAGTAAATGCTCAAGTATGGATGGGAAATCTGACGAAGACAACTAGGATTGATGTCGCCAAGAAATTTGTAACCGTTCCAGAAGAAGGGGAGCCATGAGGGTTGGGCAAATATGGATGAAGGGTAAGATTGAATTCAATGGTGATAGTGAAACATTATCAGAGGGTATACCCAGTTGGGGACCTATTTAAATCCTTACTAATCGAAAATGAATTCAGCCAAGACCAGTGAGGTCGACCATGCGTTTTATAGGACTAGTAGAGACAAAGTAACAACGAAAATAACAATTGGGCATTAAAACTGCCAAGTCAGAGTGAAGGACATTCAAAAATGGTCAGTAGGACCAGTGACAAGGAAATTGTCCTACGTATAGAGAGTGGTAATACTAGTGTTGAATGTGTCCACATTGAGAAGTGCAACCGATAGGATGGGGAATGTAAACCGTGCCAGTTTAGCTTAACAACTGGAGGAGTGAAATTTTCAGTGGAGGAATTGGGTCAAGAGAATTAGGCCAGGGAATTACAACTCGAGAGAGGAGGGTTTATACAGGACCAGTGGAGTCCTCGATAACAATAGCGTACCGTATTTTAGGATCAACGAGGCCTAGGAAGTAAAAGGGAGGCCAGTAAAGCCATAAGTGAGGCCTAGAGATTTTGGGCCAAGGTTTCAGTGATGGGCGTGTAAGCCTTATAATAGAATAATTTTCCCACTACAAGGAGGGAGTGACTATTGGATGATCCTAGATGTATAACGATTTCAGATGCTCATGGGTCGTGTTAGCAACTACGTGTTGGGACCCTACGATTAGGCAAGACTAGTGAAGTTTTGTTTCATCCTTGTAAGTAAAGGATTAATTCAACTGGCATGGGCGTGTCACAATATATATATATATATATATATATATATATATATATATGAATTGTTAACACTTAAATTCGTGTGCAGTGGGTCCATTAGTTTTAAGAGTCTGCTTACAAATGTATTTATCATAAGTAACGGGACTTTTTGATGTCGCTCGTGAGCGAGATGGGTGGGCACTATGAGCATATTTTATCTTTATAATTTACTACTACATTAAGTTAGAAAAGTAGAGCTTATTATGGTAATGAGTAGTGACTAATTACCGAATATTTGAATGATATAAGGATAAGTGATAAGACTATCGTGTTGGATACTCCGGGTGAGTAATAATTACTTTTGTGGGGTGCCACCTGAAATAGGGCTGGGCCTATATATATGTATATATGAAAATTTCATGGTATCGTAGACTTCAGTGAGTATGTTGTCTATTTATATGTGATCTCAGTATGTAGGGATTTATTTATTGATATGGCTGAGGATACATTATGTTCTTTATCGAGCAGTAACATATAGCTTGTTATATATATAGCGCTACGAACTTGGGATAGTGAGAGCGCTATGTTTCCTATTATTTTTTAAGGGGCATAAGTGTGGACAATTAGACTTTTATGTCAACATACGGAGATTGTGGGAAGGTACATATTATGGATTGAGGGCCTTACAGATATCGACCACCGGCTACATTAGGTAGTAGAGTATCGGGGGGTCCTTATTTTGATTTTTCTCTGCGAGACATTCCACGCATGAAACTACCGAACGTCGGGATTTGGAGAGAAGTTTGGTCAATAGTACGTGGGTTTTATACGTTGGTCATTGTATATATACAAGAATATAACTGAGAGTAAAAAATTCCACCATGAATTAAGGCGAGTAGAGTCGCCTAGTCCAAATAGGAAACTAGTACAAAATGGTTACCTTATAAATAGATCAACACGTTGAGTGTGAGAAAATTGATTTAAGTAGAGTATGTTTCACGTGTGCAATAACATGCGAGACATATGGTATATGGGTGTTTCACGTGTGCAATTGTGACACCCCGACTAATTAAATACCGGGTAGCTACTCCTTTATTAAATTAATTCAAAATGCCAAGTTGGCTCAGTTACTAGCATCACTGTCGAAAACATTTTATTATTACTAACCACCTAGTATTTAAAAGTAAGTGCCAAATTTTATTTAAAGTCTGATTAACATGCAACAAGTGTAATAAAGAATAACAACACCATTCACCATACTGAAGTAAAACGAATAACCATCACATAGTGTAAATAAAGTCTGGAGGAAAACTCCTCACTACAATCCCATACTGAAATAAATAACCGAATGCTAAAACAATACAAATCAAAGTCTGATAACTGTAATGTAAAAGATGTCTCTAAATAGAAATGGGCAACATGCCCTACAACTGATAGATAGTGACTCTGGAATCCAAAAGATAGAAGCGTCTACAAGCAAATCCCTGTAGCTTCCACAAACAGCTACAGCTCGTCACCTGAATGAGGATCCTATGCTTGGTGTCCCTGTGGCTGGGCACCTAAAATGGTTTTACAAGAAAAAAAAAGATTTGAAAAGCAAACGGGTCAGAGCCCGAATGTGGAGTTATATTTTAAAAACCTGCAAGTGCTTTAAAAACATTTAAAACATTAAATGCAAAGTACATGTTAGGACGTGCACTCACATGATATTCTCACCTCTCGTCTAACTGTGCACTCCTAACGTAAGTACCCATCTAGAGTGATACATACTACTAGCTACGTGACAACATATCTAGCTAGACTATCATAGGTCCTACCCTTATCACTCGGTTCTCTTAACATAATAACGCTCGTAATTAAGTAGGGGTTTAACGTAACTCAGATGTTCAATATGCAATATATATCACTATCAGTTAACTTGCTATATTTCTCGAAGCAACACCGTAATTATATTCACAACATTAACATGAAGGTTCCCATTATTTAAGTGTATATTATTCATATCATAAATATACAATATAAGCACCCCGAGATCTAAGCTGCGGTGCACACATACTCTGCTATCCATCCCGGTACATCACGTACATAAGGATCACATATTCTGAATCTCTCAGGAATAGTTTCGATAACACAAATCACAAATAGTGGAGGCGAACACAGTCACATCACATGGGTCACGTACATACCTACGCTCCCACGATCAGCGATCTTATTAACATCCCAATAAGGCTTTCTCTGACCTATGTTCATCGAGGTAACCAGTCTAAATCCGGGCAACACAAGGATTAGAGGGCCCTAAGCGAAAGGCAAAACCTCCCGTGATAGCCAGTATGGTAGGTATGTCATACACACAATTCATATACCAATACTAAGTAAACACACGTCTTAGTAATCCCGTAGTTTAATCGTAGTACATATCGCTTTCTCGTACTAACTTATAATAGCTACACTATATTATTCCGGTTTATCGTCATATGCGCCATAATCGATTCTCACGTCGTAGTAGACACTCACGTCTCAACCCAAACGGTTCATTTAATATAACTCGCGTATATGGTTTACTCCTCTTAATAACCCAAAAGTCCCAAATCTATCCTTACATCATCAAATGAAGGTCATCTATATCCTCGAACAAGTTTACGGGACTCCAAAAATCAAAACAGTCCAAAAAGGACCAAACTGTCAACTCGTTAGAAGTCTCGTTTGAACGAGACTGTTCGAACGAGATTCCTCTGCCAACTCGTTAGAAGTCTCGTTCGAACGAGGCTGTTCGAACGAGATTGCAGTTCGTTCGAACGAACTGTACCTTCTAACGATATCTCGTTCGAATGAGATATCGAACGAAATCCATTCTCGTTAGCAGCGACTAGTCAACTCGTTAGAAGCTCGTTCGAACGAGTTCGTTCGAACGACCTGGGTAGGGGCTTCTAACGAGCTACCAGATTCGGCCCAGATTTTTCCCAATTCGTTTTTCATTCATTTTAACACCTCAAATCTTCTAAACTAAGTCCCAACAATCGTTTAAAGGTCTATAATCAATACTAAACACATATAGTCACATCCTAACATGTTTTAAAGGGATCAATCCATCCTAACATCAATTAAATTTACAAATTTCTACCCTTTTTTCCCAATATCTCAAGAACATGAACCCTAAATTTATGTCATCATCAAATCCCAGAATTTAATTCGTTTTAATTTCTCCTAATCGCAGTTATTATGAGAGAAATCATCTACCTATCATTCTACATGCAATTTTCTTCAAAATTTTCAAGTTCTAAACTCCAACTACATGGGTTTTCATCCAATCTTTCAAGAACAATCAAAATTCTTCAATTTCTAACATGGAAAAGACATTCTCTGAATTTAAATGGAATAAAGTCACTTGCCTTGATTGTCTCTGAGTTTGGTGTAGGTTTGGTAGAACTTTTCTGCAGAATTTCTTCTCCCCAAGCTCCTTCTCCAATGGTGGCTTAAGGTGGCTAGGGTTTGATTTGGGGAACTTAGAAAACCTAAATGATAACCTACGTAGCCTTCTAGGTTAATATGGGTTGGTTATGGGCTTAGTGGGTCAAATCCACATCAGATTTAATTAACCAATTTTCGTCACTTTTAATTCCTCAAAATGTAAAATTACCAAAATACCCTTTATGATGCCGGTATGGCCTAAAAATACCCTGGGACCCAAACTACACCCCCGGCTAGTGTTTTCTGACTATCTCGATCCTTCCGAACGCGTTGGCGCACTCAAAATGACCATACGGTTTATAAATTTTAAATTCACTTTATATAATCAAAATATTACACCGTGAGGCGGCGGTCCCATGCGTCTCAACAAAATTTCTAAAATGCCGTATATAAATCTCACGATAACTTTTATAATTCCAGATACATATATCAAAACATGTATGCACATAATCAAATACCAACTCACATCTCATTAGTATTTATAACCCGGATTAATTTCCAATTAATACGCATTTAATTAATTAATCCCAAAAATAAATATAGCCAAAAGTACGGGGTATTACATACTTCCCCCCTAATAACTGAATTTCGTCCCGAAATTTGAAACTAGAAAGTACCTGCTAAAAATAACTCTGGATAACGATCGCGCATCTCATCCTCGCGCTCCCATGTGGACACCTCGACATTGTGATGTCGCCACTGAACACGCACTAACGGAACTATCTTTGACTGCAGTTTCCTCTCGCTTCAGTCCAAAATAGCAATCGGCCCCTCCTCGTAGGAGCTATCCCGCTGGAGATCGATGTCCTCCATAGCAATGTGAGAATGAGCCAAATTATCTCTAAGGTATTTCCTCAGCGAGGAAATATGGAACACATCATGAATCCGATGCAAATGCTCCGTTAACCCAAGTCTATACGCAACTGGTCCGATCCGCTCAATAATAGGAAACGGCCCCACATACCTCGGTGCCAACTTCCCCTTCTTCCCGAAATGCATAATCCACTTCATAGGAGATACCTTGAGCAAAACCTGGTCCCCCACTTAGAACTCTCTAAAAAATCTCTTCGCATCAGCATAGCTCTTCTCCCTGTCTTGAGCTACCCGAATGTGACTCCAAATCAACTCAATCCTTGCCGAAGTATCCTGAATCACTTTCGGTCCAAGCAGTTTATTGTCCCCCACCTCTAACCAACATGCTGGGGAACGACAAGGCCTACCGTACAATGCCTCAAACGGTGCCATGCCAATAGTGAACTGATAGGAGTTGTTGTAAGCAAACTCCACCAGTGGAAGATACTTCTCCCATCCACCCCCGAAGTCAATAATGCACATGCGTAGCATGTCCTCCAACATTTGATTTGTGCGTTCAGTCTACCCATCAGTCTGCGGATGATAAGCCGTACTCAACCGCAATTCCATGCCCATTGCCTCCTGGAAACTCTCCCAAAACCTCGAAACAAATATCTTGTCTCTGTCAGACACGATATTTAGGGGCACACCGTGAAGTCTCACAATCTCTGAAATGAAGAGCTGGGCATACTGTCCCGTAGTGTAGTCAGTCCTTACGGGTAAAAAGTGAGCGACCTTGGATAACCTGTCCACAATTACCCAAACGGATTCGTGACCCCTCTGCGACGTAGGCAACCCCGTGATAAAGTCCATGGATATGCTCTCCCACATCCACACCGGGACCTCCAATGGCTGTAGCAATCCTGCCAGTCTCTGATGATCCACTTTTACAAACTGACAAGTGGCGCATTTCGAAACAAACTCGACGATATCTCTCTTCATACCGCTCCACCAATACTGTCTTCTCATGTCTTGGTACATTTTGTCCCCTCCGGGATGTACCGCGAATCGTGAGCCGTGCGACTCTGCCATCACATCGTGTCGCAATTCCTCTCCTTCCGGAACTACCAATCTCCCATTGAAGCGTAATCCCCCGTCTGAGCTAACGGTATAGGACTCGGCTCCCTCTGCTAGTAATCGAACTATCTGCTCCTGACAGAACGAGTCATTGGCCTGTGCCCGTACTACCTTCGTGACAATCTGCGGTGTAACGGTCATCACAGACATGAAAGATCGGGCCACTGCATCCTGGTGTCCCAATTCCTTCCACTTAGCCTTCCACACCTCTGCCACCTCATCTGCTGGCCTGCGGCTCAACGCGTCTGCTACCACGTTAGCCTTACCCGGGTGGTACTGGATGTCGAACTGGTAGTCTTTCACAAATTCAAGCTACCTACGTTGCCGCATATTCAACTCCTTCTGCGTGAACAGGTACTGTAGGGACTTGTGGTCCTTGAACAGTTGGAACTTCTCCCCCAAAATATAGTGCCTCCAAATCCGTAGGGCAAATACCACTGCCGCCAACTCCAAATCATGCGTGGGGTAATTCTTCTCATGAGGCTTAAGCTTACGGGAAGCATAAGCTATGGCCTGTCTCTCCTGCTGTAATACACCTCCCAGTCCTTGCAAAGACGCATCGGTGTAAACCAAATACTCAACTCCCGGTCTCGGCAATGCTAACACAGGTGCTGAGGTCAATTTGTCCTTCAATTCATCGAATGCCAACTGACAGGCATCACTCCAAATGAACGACACACCTTTACGAGTAAGATGTGTCAAAGGACATGCTATCTTCGAAAATCCCCGAATGAACCTCCTGTAGTATCCTGCTAAACCCAAGAAACTATGAATCTCCGTTGGTGTCGTGGGCTGTCCCCACTCCCTCACCGCTGATACTTTCCCCGGATCAACAGATATTCCCTGGTCGGAAATGATATGTCCCAAAAACTGGACTTCCTTCAGCCAAAACCCGCACTTCTCATATTTTGCATACAACTCATTCTGACGAAGTGTCTGCAAAACCTGCCTCAAATGCTCGGCGTCCTCCTCCTCTGTCTGGGAGTAAACCAGAATGTCATCAATGAAGACAATGACAAACTGATCTAGAAAATCCCTAAACACTATGTTCATCAAGTCCATAAACACAGCTGGAGCATTGGTCAAACCAAAAGGCATAACCCGAAACTCGTAAGAACCATATCTCGACAAGAACGCGGTCTTCGAGACATCCTCCTCCCTGATACGCAACTGATGGTATCCCGACCTCAAGTCAATCTTTGAGAAGAAATAAGCTCCTCTCAACTGGTCGAATAAGTCATCAATTAGAGGCAACGTATACTTATTCCGTATCGTGACCTTATTCAGCTCCCGGTAGTCCACACACAATCTCAGTGAACCATCCCTCTTCTTCACAAACAAAACCGGAGCGCCCCAAGGTGAGGTACTCCTGCGAATAAAGCCCTGTCCTAACAGCTGCTCTATCTGATCCCGTAACTCCCTCATCTCAGCTGGAGCCATACGGTACGGTGCGCGTGCTATAGGTCTCGTACCCGGTAGCAAATCTATAACAAAGTCTATCTCTCGACTAGGTGGTAAGCCGGGTACCTCCTGAAACACATCCGAATACTCCCTGACTACTGGGATAGAATCTAAAGGAATCACTACCTCCTTAGAGGTATCCTCCTTAATGTAATACAGATGAGCGGTCGATCCTCCCTCTGGGCGAGGCATCGCCACTACAAACATCTCTTGCCCCGGAATGGCAAAAATAATGCTCCCGCTGAAGCAATCAATCATGGCCCTATATGCTACGAGCCAATCCATACCGATGATCACATCGTGAACATGCATGTCTAATACTAACATGTCTGCAGGCAATACCAAACCACCGATCTCTACCCCCACTCCCCGGCATATAAAGAAAATAAGTGACCCACTCCCCAATGGTGAGTCGACACACGTCACTGTGCTCTCTGCCGTAGCTAACAATCCTAAAGCTTTCGCGAAGTGTGTAGCTATAAAACAGTGTGTAGCACCCGTATCAAATAATACCCGACCCATAGTGCCATGGATAGGAAACGTACCCTCGATCGCGGGCGGTGCCTGTGGAACTGCAGCCTGGTGGACGTTGTAGACACGTCTATACTGTAGCTGCCCCTGCTGAGCTGGGACTGCTAGAATGGGTGGCAATGCTGCCATCTGTGGCGGTGCGGGAAGAGCAGTGGGAAACATAGGCCTCTGTGGCTCCTGGCGAGCACCCTGTTGCTGCTGCTGTGGGGCCCTACCCCTATCAGGACAATCCTGTCGCTTATGGCCAGTCTTGCCACAAACGAAGCACTTCCCTGGGAAGTTCCCTCCTCTCTGTCCCTGCTGTCCCCGGCCCTGGTGGCCGTTACTGTTCCTCCCTTGGCCCTGCTGGCCCTGATGAAACTGCTACCCATTCTGCCCCTGTTGGCCCTGATGGCCGTTTGGACCCGGATGGCCCTGACGGAAACCTCCCTATCCCTGCCTGTAGTTCCCTGACTGGAACCTCTTGTTATCCCCCTGCTGGGGGCCCTGCTCATTCTGTCTCTGCCCCTGACCAGATTGTGCCCCGCTGGCACCATGTCCTCCAGTCCTGCCCTGATGGCTAGACTCTCCCAACCTCTTGCCCTCGGCCATATGAAAATGGTGGTCCTGGCAGTGTAACAATGCAGCATTAACCACATCAGAATACGTGGCCAATGATAGGTTCCCTAGCAGATGCTGACGGATCCTCCAATTCAACCCGTCGGTGAACTTCTCAATCTTCTTCTTCTTCTCTGTTGGTATCTCGTCTGGAACGATGTTCAACAGATTCGTGAACTTGGCCTCATACTCAGCCACTGTCTTGCCCTCCTGCTTCAAACTCATCAATCTCCTCCTCATTTCCGTATGAACAGCTGACGGAAAGTACTTGCGGTCGAATCGCACCCAGAACTCCTGAATCGTGAGAGTATCCCTCTCCTCCATGGTGGTAATAGACTCCCACCACTGTAGCGCAGATCCGACTAGCTTGAAAGTAGTTAGCACCTGCTTCTGGACGTCCGTGCACTCATACATCCTTAAGTGCCTCTGCATGTCCTTCCTCTACTGGCTCGAGACTACCACATCTGAGCTACCTGCAAACTCTGGCGGATGCGCTTTCTGAAAAGCTTCACGTACACGCTCCCAAGCAGACGGGAATGCATTAACCTGTACTGGCGCGGAAACCGGCACCTGTGGTGGTGCCTGCTGAACAACGACAATCGCGGCATTTACCGCTTGAGCTACTATAGCTACAACCTCAGCGGCGTTCATCATGCCCTGAACTGGAGCGGGCTGGGGTTCGGGAGTTGCATCCCTTCGAACTCGTCGTGCACGTCGTGGAGGCATCTGAAATAAGAACAAAGTTTATAAGTTCACGGTTATAAACTTAATATAGCTGAAGAATGAAGCATACACAAAAAGAGTACAATAGTCCTAAAATATAGGGCTCTATATCAAAGAAACGTAGCGGAAACATAATAGCCGTACAGATCCTAAAGGACACTAGAACCTGATGCTCTGATACCACCTGTGACACCCCGACTAATTAAATACCCGGTAGCTACTCCTTTATTAAATTAATTCAAAATGCCAAGTTGGCTCAGTTACTAGCATCACTGTCGAAAACATTTTATTATTACTAACCACCTAGTATTTAAAAGTAAGTGCCAAATTTTATTTAAAGTCTGATTAACATGCAACAAGTGTAATAAATAATAACAACACCATTCACCATACTGAAGTAAAACGAATAACCATCACATAGTGTAAATAAAGTCTGGAGGAAAACTCCTCACTACAATCCCATACTGAAATAAATAACCGAATGCTAAAACAATACAAATCAAAGTCTGATAACTGTAATGTAAAAGATGTCTCTAAATAGAAATGGGCAACATGCCCTACAACTGATAGATAGTGACTCTGGAATCCAAAAGATAGAAGCGTCTACAAGTAAATCCCTGTAGCTTCCACAAACAGCTATAGCTCGTCACCTGAATGAGGTTCCTATGCTTGGTGTCCCTGTGGCTGGGCACCTAAAATGGTTTTACAAGAAAAAAAAAAGATTTGAAAAGCAAACGGGTCAGAGCCCGAATGTGGAGTTATATTTTAAAAACCTGCAAGTGCTTTAAAAACATTTAAAACATTAAATGCAAAGTACATGTTAGGACGTGCACTCACATGACATTCTCACCTCTCGTCTAACTGTGCACTCCTAATGTAAGTACCCATCTAGAGTGATACAGACTACTAGCTACGTGACAACATATCTAGCTAGACTATCATAGGTCCTACCCTTATCACTCGGTTCTCTTAACATAATAACGCTCGTAATTAAGTAGGGGTTTAACGTAACTAAGATGTTCAATATGAAATATATATCACTATCAGTTAACTTGCTATATTTCTCGAAGCAACACCGTAATTATATTCACAACATTAACATGAAGGTTCCCATTATTTAAGTGTATATTATTCATATCATAAATATACAATATAAGCACCCCGAGATCTAAGCTGCGGTGCACACATACTCTGCTATCCATCCCGGTACATCACGTACATAAGGATCACATATTCCGAATCTCTTAGGAATAGTTCCGATAACACAAATCACAAATAGTGGAGGCGAACACAGTCACATCACATGGGTCACGTACATACCTACGCTCTCACGATCAGCGGACTTATTAACATCCCAATAAGTCTTTCTCTGACCTATGTTCATCGAGGTAACCAGTCTAAATCCGGGCAACACAAGGATTAGAGGGCCCTAAGCGAATGCAAACCTCCCGTGATAGGAAGTATGGTAGGTATGTCATACACACAATTCATATACCAATACTAAATAAAAACACGTCTTAGTAATCCCGTAGTTTAATCGTAGTACATATCGCTTTCTCGTACTAACTTATAATATCTACACTATATTATTCCGGTTTATCGTCATATGCGCCATAATCGATTCTCACGTCGTAGTAGACACTCACGTCTCAACCCAAACGGTTCATTTAATATAACTCGCGTATATGGTTTACTCCTCTTAATAACCCAAAAGTCCCAAATCTATCCTTACATCATCAAAGGAAGGTCATATATATCCTCGAACAAGTTTACGGGACTCCAAAAATCAAAACAGTCCAAAAAGGACCAAACTGTCAACTCGTTAGAAGTCTCGTTCGAACGAGACTGTTCGAACGAGATTCCTCTGCCAACTCGTTAGAAGTCTCATTCGAACGAGGCTGTTCGAACGAGATTTCAGTTTGTTCGAACGAACTGTACCTTCTAACGATATCTCGTTCGAACGAGATATCGAACGAAATCCATTCTCGTTAGCAGCGACTGGTCAACTCGTTAGAAGCTCGTTCGAACGAGTTCGTTCGAACGACCTGGGTAGGGGATTCTAACGAGCTACCAGATTCGGCACCAGATTTTTCCCAATTCGTTTTTCATCCATTTTAACACCTCAAATCTTCTAAACTAAGTCCCAACAATCTTTTAAAGGTCTATAATCAATACTAAACATATATAGTCACATCCTAACATGTTTTTAAGGGATCAATCCATCCTAACATCAATTAAATTTACAAATTTCTACCCTTTTTTCCCAATATCTCAAGAACATGAACCCTAACTTTATATCATCATCAAATCCCAGAATTTAATTCGTTTTAATTTCTCCTAATCACAGTTATTATGAGAGAAATCATCTACCTATCATTCTACATGCAATTTTCTTCAAAATTTTCAAGTTCTAAACTCCAACTACATGGGTTTTCATTCAATCTTTCAAGAACAATCAAAATTCTTCAATTTCTAACATGGAAAAGACATTCTCTGAATTTAAATGGAATAAAGTCACTTGCCTTGATTGTCTCTAAGTTTGGTGTAGGTTTGGTAGAACTTTTCTGCAGTATTTCTTCTCTCCAAGCTCCTTCTCCAATGGTGGCTTAAGGTGGCTAGGGTTTGATTTGGGGAACTTAGAAAACCTAAATGATAACCTACGTAGCCTTCTAGGTTAATATGGGTTGGTTATGGGCTTAGTGGGTCAAATCCACATCAGATTTAATTAACCAATTTTCGTCACTTTTAATTCCTCAAAATGTAAAATTACCAAAATACCCTTTATGATGCCGGTATGGCCTAAAAATACCCCGGGACCCAAACTACACCCCCGGCTAGTGTTTTCTAACTATCTAGACCCTTTTGGACGTGTTGGTGCACTCAAAACGACCATACAGTTTATAGATTTTAAATTCACTTTATATAATCATAATATTACACTGTGACGCGGCGGTCCCACGCGTCTCAACAAAATTTCTAAAATGCCGTATATAAATCTCACGACAACTTTTATAATTCCAGATACATATATCAAAACATGTATGCACATAATCAAATACCAACTCGCATCTCGTTAGTATTTATAACCCGAATTAATTTCCAATTAATACGCATTTAATTAATTAATCCCAAAAATAAATATAGCCAAAAGTACGGGGTATTACAGCAATAACATGCGAGATATATGGTATATGGGTGCCCTAGGTAATTGAATCTTGATTCTGTTCCCATTCGGGACGTATGAAATAGGGTAAATAAATATAGAAGTCGAGATATTAGGGCTTAATTTTTAGATCATTTATATTAGTTGGACCACCATTCCCTAAATTTCCACGAGGATGGTATTATAACAGGAAGTAGATTATGATTGTTATGTGAGTTCGAAAACATTTGGTAGAGGCTTACATTTCATGAGAAACTGATTTTTAGAGCGGGGGAAGGACTTGTGACACGCGTTGAGGCAAAATCACATGGATCATAGTTAGAGGTACATGCGATAGAACATAAAATGTATCGGATTATAAATGACTATGGTGATGGAATTTAATGAAGATAAATATTGTTAAATTCGTTTTGCAATGGGTCACCTGTCTATTGGTAAAGGTTGAACCATTTGAAACTAGTAGAGATTTCTGAACAAGTAGAATGGGACAGAATTCCAAGGATTTTATCGCGAAGGTAACTACGTCTTAGAGAGGGTTACTATCCTATATAGGTCATTGTTGATAGGTTGATAAAAGTTAAAAAGCATGCATTTTAAGCCATCACAGCCTTACACAAGTTAATCTCACAATGTTTGGATTTGTGTTTTCTTCCCCTCACATTCTCGTGTTTGATTTTGAATCGTTGGATCATTTTAATCTATGACTTGAATTCTTACCTGATCCTTGTGCTTTTGTTTAAACTAATCAGAGGCTTTATAATTGGGCTGCATTGTTAGCCGTGAGATTTACCTTGATCTCTTAAGACTTAATCTTGACCATTCATTTGTTTCGAAGTTCCAGAGGCTTCCATGGATTAGTATAAATACATGACTTATGAGTTACGATTATAATCTTTTGATTACCGCACTTATGAGAGAAAATAAAGAGAGAAGAAAGAGAAAAAAAAAGATAGAAAAAGAAAACCCTAAACTAAACTCCGACCAAATCTCACCAAAAAATATTTCTAAGAGTGTGTTAGTTAGACAGTTGTGAAGATCATTCCTCTTTTATCCTTTATCTCTTTTCCATCTTAACCACAACAGTTTGATCTCATTTTATCTTATAGAAAACTGAGATTGAAGTTCGGTGATACATTTCACGTTTATCTTTCTTAGTTTTGATTTCTTATTTCGATAAATGATGGTTTTGTGGGTTATTTTCAACTGTTATGTTTTCAGACCCTAAAACTAGCAAAACAATTTTTGATTTCAGTTTCTTTGAACATTCATACTCATATCTAGTTTAAGATATTGATTAGGGGTTTACACTTTCACATATTTCGCATTTTGGGAAATAGTTTGTACATTTTCAAAATAACAAAGTGTTTGGGATCTTGGATCGTGTTTATATCAAGATTCCTTCTTGATTTGTGGATATATTGAAAGATCCAAAGTCTGATAGTTTTGATTAAACGGATTTTGGAAATCTTTAAATATTTGAGATCTGTTTGTAATTTGATTAGCATCATGTCTGTAATTAAGTGTGTGTGAGTTGCATGCATGTGATTTAGATCACATCCCCACTTACACCTTCACACGACTACACTGAAAAGTGTTGGTATTGAGATCTAGGATTTTTTAGTCGACGTAAAGCTAAGTGGAGTGTAGTTACAAATATGAGAGAACATCAACAACATCAGAGCCTTAGGAGAAGTCAAAAAGTCAGGAGGAGTTGGTACATTTCTGAACTTAGAATTAGGTTTGATTGTGTGTCTTAATTGTTATATGGTTTGTAAACTATTAGTCTATTTCAGTCGATTTTTACTTTTGAGGTGTAGAGACATCCGTGGATGTTTCCCCAATTGGGTGGGGTTTTACCACGTTAAAATTATACTTGTATAATTCCTCTTCCTCTCATCCCTTTCTTGAGGTTGTGTCGATTTAAATTTATTCATAAGTTTTTGTTATAGAAACTGGTAAACCTATACCTTAAATATCTCGTTCATACTGTTTTACACAACTTGTGTTAAGAAATTTGTTTTAAGAAAAGAGTTTCTTTAACAAACTGTTCGAAACCATTTAGGTAGTTTAATCTTGAATTAAACGACATAGGTGGTATTTTTTTCAATTGGTATCAAAGCTTTGATTTTTCAAAATTCTTTAGATCTTGAGTTTCTAAAATTGTTTTCTACCAACAAATTATGGACGAGAAATTTGAGAGACTAGGTAACCTGTCTAGGCCCCCTCTCTTTGATGGAACCAATTTTCCTTACTGGAAGGTAAGGATGGTTGCCTTCATCCAAAGGACATTGGGAGATGATGTCTGGGAAGTTATTAAAAATGGTTACACTTTTCCTACTATACCAATTGTTCAAGGAAGTACTGTGAGGATTAAAAAGTTACTAAGTGAAAAAGAAGAGAAACAAACCTCCCTTAACAACAACAAAGGCAAAAAGTCCATATTCATGTCTATCAATAAACATGAAATTTAAGAGGATATCATTATGTTCTACCTCTAAGGAAGTATGCGACACCCTAGTGACTGCACATGAGGGTGATACCAGAGTTAAAGGTGCTAAAACGCAAATGTTAATTTAGCAGTATAACTCCTTGATCATGACTGAGATTGAGACATTTAATGACTTCTATATTAGACTCACAAACATTGTGACCAAATTGCATGTTAATGGGATTGCTTATGATATAAAGGAATTTGTCTCTAAAATACTAGATCACTTCCACAAAAATTTGATAATAAGAGAGATGCAATTGAGGAGATGGATGATCAAAATCTCACACCTGATCTCCTCAGTGGCAAATTGAGAACTGTGGAAATGGAATTAGAATTTAAGAAACAATTAACCCAGTCCCAAAAGAAATAATCTGCCTGTAATCTTATTTTTTCATCTTAGTTCACCATACCTACACTTAGCATACCTAACAGTGACCTAGAGTCTGATAAGGACTATAATTTAGATAGTTTGTATAATCAGATTGCCATAATGTCTGTAAGGACATATTTTCATAGGTCCGTTATCAATTTATTATGTCATATACCGCTACACCGTCGACGATCATTCAAGAGACATCTACATCAGAGACGGATCCGAATTAATCAAGTTCTTCATCATTCAAGACTCCGCGAATTTTACTTTGGTAAGGTTATGTTTTAGATACCTTTACTTTTCACTTAGAGATTTTGGGAAATTTTTACAAAATATTTTCTAAGTGTTGAAGCGGACTTATTCGTCAAATATTGAGAATGAGTATTTTTTCTAAGTTTTGAAGTGGACCTCGATTTTGACCTCCCGGTCGTTCTCGCGAGATCAGCATCTCATTAGAACGAGATTGGAAGTCGCGCGATGTCGTTTGAACCACACGCGTCCTTCGTTCGAGTGACATATGCTTCTCTTTCGAACGAGCTTGGATTTCGAGGCAATGCGTTTTTGTATAAATACTCATTAAATGATAACATTTTCATTAAGAAGTCACATCGTTTTGACGAACAGAAAAACTGCGAAAGAAGAATCCCTTTTGGCTTCTTCCTTTAGGGTTTTAATCCCTTTTGTTTTCAATTCACAAAACTCCCATATGCTTTCGTGAATTGTTTTGTTGTTCAAGAACTCAAATTTTACCCTTGTTTATTCTTTGTGGGGAGATCTCTACAACCGATAGTTGCGTGCTATTGTGGAGGGAGTCCTTATAAAGTTCACATCTTGTGGAGAAGCCGTTTCTCTTCTTCACCGCTGCCCTCTTGGAAAGGGAAAGTTCCAGCCGAGACATCAGAACCGACACCTGTGGGTATTTCGTATGTCACCTTATTTCATTGTAATTTGTGTAAGCCATTTTATTACAAATTATAATGAAATAAAAGGTTTTGCCCCTTTGGGGGATTTTTCATTAAGCTTGTGTCGCATGCTTTATTTTTTTTTGGGTTTGACACACGTACACACGCAGTTGAATGATTTGGGGCTGATTTATTTTTGGTTTAAAAATAGTCACTAATTAAATTAGTGTGCCAACATAAAAAGTTGCAAATTTAATCAATTATCACACAGTCGCACTTTTCAAATTGGTATCAGAGCAGGTTGCTCTAATTTATCGCGTGATCCTGATTTTTTCCAAGGATTTATTTTTTTTATACAATTTGACTTCTCACGTTGTCAAATTGGTATCAGAGCGGGTTGCGCTAATTTATTGCATAATACTATTTTTCGAAAAATTTGTGTGATATTGATTTTTTTTTAAATTAGTTTTGTGAAAAATCGCAATTTTTCAATGGAACGCCCATTTAATGAGGAGCCTATTTTAAAAAAAATCACGACCGTGCTGATAAATTAAAATTTTTGAATTTGAAACTTTGCAAAAGAATTAAAGTTTTGGAAAAATAAAATTCTCGTTTTAAATCCGCGATGGATCTTTTGCAAACGGTTCAAAATCAACTAGATTTTTATCGTGAAAAATTTGTTTCCTTGGCCATGACTTTATTTCTTTAAAATTGTCTTAGAAGGAGAGTGATGATAGGGTCCTATTTTTAGAGAAAGAATTAAAGGACTTAAAAAATTCTAGGGTTCCCGTTTGTGCTGTCGAGGATAAAAAATTAATCGATGGTTTAACGGAACGTGAAAAGGCTCTTAGGAATAAGTTTGTTTTAATTGAGGGGGACCGTGATAAACTGTTCAGTTTAATTGAAAATTTGAAAAAGAAATCCCTGTCTTTGGAAGAGTCTAATTCTTTGCTTGAGTCAAGAATTTTGAAGTTAAAAAATGATTTGACAGACTCAAGTAGGTTTGATAGTGATGGTAATGGCTCATCGTGTTCTCATGCTTCTAATGCTAAAGCCAAAACCATTATTTGTTTTAGAGGGTCAACTAATTCCAAGGATGTTAGAAAAGATCACACTTTAGGTGTCGTTCCACCCTTTTACACATGTTCATATTGTGGTAGGAAAGGTCACCTTAGGAGATTTTGTTTTGATCTTAGAAGAGGTCCTAGGAATTCGAAGTCTAGTGTTTTTTTGGTTCTCAAAACACCGTGTCGACGTGTTACATCTGTTAGGGTTAGGAAATCAGTTTTGGATACGCTAGATTTTACAATAATTGATTCTTATTTGCTTCCACATGATTCTTCTCTTGCCATATCATATAGATTATTGTGTTTGCATGTTTGTCATACACTAGTTGTGGTTTCATGATATATATTTTCTAGTGTAATGACATGTACTTTTTGTATAAATTATTGTTTTTTGAAAAATTTTGAAAAATGCAAAAAGATTTTCTATTTTTTTAGTGTCCATTCATATTTGTTTTGGTCAAATTTTGAGAAAATCCAAAAAGATTTTTGTATTTTGTTTGCACCATTTATAGATGAACACTTAGGATGATCGAGTTACAACATCATTCCATATTTTTCATGTGACTATTTGATAGTGTTTTGAGACAATAGGTCAATTCATCCATGTGCTTTATAATGTTTGGGGTCATTAAGATGTAATTAAGTGTTACTACCTACATGTTTGACTCATGATTTCCTTTATTTCACACATGCACTGATTTGTTTGATTATTGTGCTTGTATTATCACATGTTGGTTGGATGTTTTCACTTCAATCCTGTCTTTAAAAAGAACGAAGCGCGATAAGTTTTGATAAGGAAATTGTGCATATAAGAAACGTTTTGTGAGTTTGTGTGCTTTGTTTAAAAACGGGGAAGGGCTGCGAAAGGTTCATTTTGCCTTTGCGAATACTAAGCCTTTGTTAAATTGGACCTAAAAAATGGAGGAATTTTATTATCCGGGGTCCAAAGAGGTTTAAAAGAGCCCGGAAAAATTTAAATGCAATAAAAAGAAATTCATGCCAAATATGGGCCATTTAGGTTTTTGTACCAATTCTCCAAAGCTTGAGAATTTAGATTACATCTAAAAGAAAATATATATATGGGGGAGTTTGGTTGGAGAATCTATAACGGGTTTTCACGTCCTTAAAAGTCTTGAAAATGCGCTAAATAGTTTTGGACGTTATTGGTGTGGAAATCATTTGATTTTGATTTGTTGATTTGTATAAGACGATGTCATTTAAACTCAACAAATTTTTACACCTAAGGATACTTTTGATGTTCGTTCGTTAGGGGTACACATACGCATCGTGCACATATGCTTGATTGAGTTTATTCACCTATCGAATGTGTTGACACCCATTCATTCCATTTCCATGACTTGGTTTTTTTAATTTAAATCCATGGTGTGCTTTTTTGTATTATATTTTTCAAAGTGGTATCTTATTTTTGTATGAAAAATCCAAAAATAGTTTGTGAAATTTTTGAGATACTCCTTTGCATGCGTGTAGTTTGATCCTTGTTTGTTTGCAATTTTATCATGACACTCCATGTTTTGATTATTTCTTCTTATCTGTCTATTTGGGGACATCATAAAAAGGGAGAGAAAGAATTATCATGTTATGGGGGAGTTTTTGCATTATGGGGGAGATTTGATTATTAATGGTTTATTCTTATATCATTTCAAACTCGATGCGTCACGAAGGTTTTTTGCTTTATCTCATGTGTGTAGCTACAAAGATTGAAGATCTTGATGTTGCACACCCTGATGAGAAAATCTTTGAGATTTGATGAAGATGATTGAAGAACAGTTTTGAAGTCTTGCAAATTTCTTCATGGGAGGGTAGATTTGTATAGGCAATTTGGTTTTTGATAATTCGGATTTTTTATGTATGTACCGGCATAGACATAGGGGGAGATTTGTAAGGACATATTTTCATAGGTCCGTTATCAATTTATTATGTCATATACCGTTACACCGTCGAAGATCATTCAAGAGACATCTACATCAAAGAAGGATCCTAATTAATCAAGTTCTTCATCATTCAAGACTCCCCGAAGCTTACTTTGGTAAGGTTATGTTTTAAATACCTTTACTTTTCACTTAAAGCTTTTGGGAGATTTTTACAAAATATTTCCTAAGTGTTGAAGCGGACTTTTTTGTTAAATATTGAGAATGAGTATTTTTTTTCTAACTCTTGAAGAGGACCTCAATTTTGACGCCCAGGTCGTTCGCGCGAGATCAGCATCTCGTTCGAACGAGATTGGAAGTCGCACAATGTCGTTTGAACAACACATGTCCTTCATTCGAGAGACATATGCTTCTCCTTCGAACGAGCTCGAATTTCGAGGCGGTGCATTTTTGTAGAAATACTCATTAAATGGTAACGTTTTCATTAAGAAGTCACATCGTTTTGACGAACAAAAAAAATGCGAAAGAATAATCCCTTTTGGCTTCTTCCTTTAGGGTTTTAATCCTTTTTGTTTTCAATTCACAAAACTCCCATATGCTTTAGTGAATTGTTTTGGTGTTCAAGAACACAACTTTTGTCCTTATTTATTCTTTGTGGGGAGATCTCTACAACCGACAGCTGCGTGCTATTGTGGAGGGAGTCCTTATAAAGTTCACATCTTGTGGAGAAGCCGTTTCTCTTCTTCACTGCTGTCCTCCTGGAAAGGGAAAGTTCCAGCCGAGACATCGGAACCGACACCTGCGGGTATTTCGTATGTCACCTTATTTCATTGTAATCCGTGTAAGCCATTTTCTTACAAATTATAGTGAAATAAAAGGTTTTTCCCCTTTGGGGGATTTTTCCTTAAGCTTGTGTCGCATGCTTTATTTATTTTATGGTTTGACACACGCACACACGCAGTTGAATGATTTGGGGCTGATTTATTTTGGTTTAAAAATAGACACTAATTAAATAAGTGTGCCAACATAGAAAGTTGTGAATTTAATCAATTATCACACAGTCTCACTTTTCAATGTCTAAACAATTTAAGAAAATTGTGAACTTTCGAAATAAAATAGATAAAAGACAAGGCAAACCTACTTATCCAAACCAATCCAATTATAGGCCTCATGAGAGAAGACAAGACAAACATCAGACTGACAATCATAAGAGGCCTAAGAGAGACCTTAAAAATGTTGAATGTTATAGATGTGGGAAGTTAGGACACATGGCAAGTGACTGTAGAGTTAACTTTGACAAAATTCACAAACTAATATGGCTTATCTATGAGAGACTTTGGATTACTCAAGTGACTCTAAAAATGATGAACCTGAGTTATCTAACACTTTTGACCCTTATATGTCATTCTTTACTAAGAGTTGTGTTACTCAAATGAAATTATGGAAAAGATATACAAAGGAACGTTGTTAGAATCGGAAAAAATAAAACGAAAAGACATCCACAGTCTTCAAAAAATTTGCAAAATGTGAAAATAATTCTAAATGTTTTGAAGATTATGTTGCTGAAAGTAAAACCAATGTTGATGGCAGAACTAGAATAGGATTTTGTCCCAACTATAAGACCCAAACTAAAAACGTTGAAACAATAAAGTTTGTGTCTGGTGGCAAAAGACCTATTGAAACTTGTCCATACTTTTAAAGTTTGAAAAATGAGTTTGATATAAAATAACTTAAGTTGGACATTGGTGAATCAAGTAACTCTAATCATAATGTTGAACAAAAGTATAAATACGGGTGTCCCCTATTCGACAAGATGATTCGACATTTCATCCTATGCCACTTAGGAACAAGACTAGAGCTCAAAACCTAGACAAACCTTTGAATAATAATTTCTCTAAGGTTATGAGTTCTACGTGCCATATTTATTGCTCCTATTGTGATGTCTATTGACATTCCCTTGATGGCTGTTAGTCCAAACGTCTATGGAATCCCGTCTATAACTCTCTTGTTTACCATAACTTCAACTATTCTAGGAGAAGCTGAAACAACTATGTCCTTCCTAGACAGCCGAAAAAGAATTCTAACTATCTTAATAGAAGGATAAGGACTAATATTATAAGACCATCAACAAGAAGGAATCCTAGATTATTTTCTAAACTAATTGCTCAAACTTTTTATAATACTAATAAATATGCGCAATTTTTTTAAAAAGAAAAGACAGAAGCTCGCATGTTTTATCATATATGAGCTAATAATCACAAATTGAAAACTATAGCAATTTGGATTATAAAATATGATCTATTACCCCAGTTGAAATGCAATATTGTGATCAGTTCTTTTAAAGCTGAACACACAAAAAATGGATGGTATTTAGACTCAGGTTGTTCCAAACATATGACCGGGGATGATTCCAAACTTTTAAACAAAACTAACTTCTTTAGATGAAAAGTATTGTTTGGAGATGGTGTATCAGCCTAGACAATTGGTAAAGGAACACTCCATGAAGAAGGATTACACATTCTTGAATATGTTCTCTTGGTAAAAGGTCTTAAAGCCAATTTAATAAGTATATCATAGTTTTATGACTCAAACCATATTGTGACCTTTTCAAAGAACAATTACAAAATTTTAAATGAAAAAGGTGATTGAATTATTACAGGACTCCATACTCTAGATAACTGTTACACAGTCAATCCAAGTACATAGGTTTGTAACATTGCGAGAATGGATGACAATGAGATATGGCATAATAGTTTGGGTCATATTAATTATGACAGTCTGGGAAAATTGTACTACCAAGAGATAGTTAGAGATCTTCCTAAGATCAAACCAATTTCAAATATTGTTTGTGGTCCATGTCAAGAAGGAAAAATTGTTAAGGATCCCCACAATAAAGTAAAAGAAGTTTTATCCACTAAACCTTTAGAACTCATCCATATGGACCTAATGGGTCTATAAGGATATTTTTCTCATGTCCAACATGTTTCATTTGCGTATGTCGTATGCCGCTACATTTGTCACGTCACCATAAGATCTCACTCGACGGACTCAATTCGAATTCCGGGAATCAAGCATTCAACATCTCCATTAACGTGTCCCATATCTTCCTCAATAACTTCATGTTCCACAATTTTATAAACTACATGCAAGTGGTACTCAAGAGAAGTCAAAACAGTGAAAGAAGGCATGATATGGAAGTTCAAGGGAAATTTGGTAATTTTATAGACACGGTCTGGAGGACTAGTCAACTTAGAAGTTGAATTGCTTGCCCCAACAAAGATACTGGAAGAAACGGCACCTCAATCCTAGCTACGGTGAACAAGTTATGGCCTGTTGAAAATGGAGATAATTCCAAGAAAAATCTTGGAAATTTTGCTAAGTGTTTAACCCCTTCTCCAGCGAGTTTCCCCGAACCCAGCCCAAACCGGTTCGTAGAGTACCCGAACCGGTTCGAGGTCCCTATACGCTGGATAGAATTTTAGGGTTTTTATTTTGTGAAACTCTTCATGTGTTTCCCTGTAAATACTAACTTCGGGGGAGCTATTTTGGAAGACTTCCATAGACGAATTTGAGAGTCCTATCACCTCAAGTCTTCATATTTTTTGAGTCCCAAGACTCATGTTTTGATTCACACATCATCGCCAAACCTTTGCGAATCTTTTTGGTAACCCAAGAACACATCCTTGTATTTGTTCAACCCTTGTGAAGAAGCCATTTCTCTTCTTCATTACTGACCACCTGGAGTTCCTAAGGGAGATTCCAACCGACACTGTTTCTAGTCGTTTCTTCGAAGATTTGACGAAGACACCGTGCGTTACACTTGTGGACGATTATCAGGTTGTATGTAAGTCAATGGTCTTGTACATTGTTCAAATTTCTAGAAATAAAAGGTTTTTCCCTGCGGGGATTTTTCCTTAAACTTATTTCACATACTTTATTTGTTATGGGTTGACACACGCACCGTAGATGCATGTTTAGGTGCTGAATTTATTTGATTTAAAATTAGACTCTAATTAAATAAGGCTTACTTGGAAACTTGTGAATTTATTTAAATCATTATCACACAGTCTCTATATGACGAGTTTTCAAATTGGTATCAGAGCAGGTTGCACCAATTTATCGCGTATTCCTTTTTTTCTGCAAAATCGTGTGATATTGTTTTTTTGAAAAATCAGTTTTGTAAAAAATCGCAATTTTTACAATATAACGCCCATTTTAAGAGGAGCCCATTTTTGAAAAAGTTCACGACCATGTTGAAAATTTAAAAAGTTTGAATTTGAAACTTTCCAAAAGAATTAAAGTTTTGGAAAAAGAAAATTCTTGTTTTAAACCCACGATGGATCTTTTGCAAACAGTTCAAAATCAAAGAGATTTTTATCGTGAAAAACTTGTTTAATTGGACCATGACTTTGTTTCTTTAAAATTGTCCAAGAAGGAGAGTGATGATAGGGTCCTTGTTTTAGAAAACTAATTAGAGGACCTTAAAAATTCGATGGTTTATGTTTGTACCAAAGATGATAAAAATATTTTAGTCAATGAGTTTGTGGCACGTGAAGAGACTCTTAGGAAAAAGTTTGCTTCAATTGAGGGGGAGCTAGATAACCTTCTTGGTTTGATTGATAATTTAAAGAAGGCGTCCCTTCATTTGGAAGAGTCTAATTCTTTGATTGAGTCAAAAATTTTGAAGTTAAAAAATAATTTGACAGACTCAAGTAGGTTTGATAGTGATGGTAATGGATCATCTTGTTCTCATGCTTCGAGTGATAAAGCCAAAACCATTATTTGTTTTAGAGGGTCAACCAATTTCAAGGATGTTAGAAAAGGTCAACCCATAGGCGTCGTTCCACCCGTGTACACATGTTCATATTGTGGTAGGAAAGGTCACCTTAAGAGATTTTGTTTAGATCTTGGAAACGTCCTAGGAAGTTTATGTCTAGTGTTCGCGTGGTTCCCGAAGCCCCCACACGACGTTTCACATCTATTTGGGTTAGGAAATCACTTTTAGGGGCACTAGATTTTAGACAAGTTGATTCCCGTTTGCTTGCACATGATTCTTCTCTTGTCATATCATATAGATGATTGTGTTCGCATGTTTATCATAGGCTAGTTATGCTTTTTGATATATTTTTGTTAGCGTTGTGACATGTACTTTTTGTATTAGATTTTTGTTTTTGAAATATAAAAAAAGGTTTTATTTCGAATTTTTTTTTGCAAAATTCAAAAAGATTTTTGTTTTGTTTTGTTTGCACCTTTTATGGATGGACACTTAGGATGATCGAGTCACAACATCATTCCATTATTTTCATGTGACTATTTGATAGTGTTTTGAGATAATAGGTCAATTCATCCTTGTGCTTTATAATGTTTGGAGTCATTAAGATGTAATTAAGTGTTTCTTCCTCCATGTTTGACTCATGTTTCATTTATTGCACACATGAACGGATTTGTTTAATTATTGTGCTTGTCTTATCACATGTTAGTTGGGTGTTTTCACTTCAATACTGTCCTTAAAATGAACCAAGCGCGATGATATTTTATCAGGAAATTGTGTATATAAGAACCGTTTTATGAGTTTGTGTGCTTTGTTTGAAAACGGTGAAGGGATGCGAAAGGTTCATTTTTCCTTTGCGAATACTAAGCCACCGTTAAATTGGACCTAAAAATGGAGGAATTTAATTATCCGGGGTCCAAAGAGGTTCAAAAGAGCCCGAAAAAATTTAAAGGCAATAAAAAGAAATTCATGCCAAATTATGGGCCATTTAGGTTTTTGCACCAATTCTCCAAAGTTTTAGAATTTAGATTACCTCTAAAAGAAAATATATATGAGGGAGTTTGGTTTGAGAATTAAAACGGGTTTGCACGTCCTTGAAATGCTTGAAAATGGCCTACATAATTTTGGACGTTATTGGTGTGGAAAACATTATGACATTGATTTGTTGATTTGCATAAGACTATGTCATCTAAATTCAATAAATTTTTACACCTAAGGATACATTTGATGTTCATTCGTTAGGGGTACACATATGCATCGTGCACATATGATTGATTGAGTTGATTTACCTATCGAATCTGTTCACACCCATTCATTCCGTTTTCATGACTTGGTTGTTTGAGTCTAAATCCATGGTGTGTTTTTTGTATCATTTTTTTTTCAAATGGTATCTATTTTTTTTGTTTTGTATGAAAATTTTGAAAAATCAAAAATAGTTTGTGAAGATTTTTTGAGCATCTCCTTGCAAGAGCGTGTTTTCCATATTGATTGGTGCCTTTCTTTGAATACCGTGACACCCCGATTTTTCTTGTTTGATTCATTCTTCTTATTTGTCTATTTGGGGACATCATAAAAAGAGGGAGAAAGAATTATCTTATTTTGGGGGAGTTTGAATTTTGGGGGAGTTTTTGAGATTTAACTTATGCTTATCCATATATTAGTATATATGTTTATCTCATTTCAAAATCGATACATCACTTGGTATTTTGTCTTTATCTCATGTGTGTAGGTATTACATTAACGATCATACGTTACACACCCTGATGAGAAGAGAATTGAGATTCATGAAGATTTGAAGAACAAACGACGGACACTATTAATTTGTACCTTTTCCAGTTTTAGGTTCATGGGAGGGTAGATTTGTATAGGCAATTTCGTATTTGATAATTCAGATTTTTTATGTATGTACCGGCATAGACATAGGGGAAGATTTGTAAGTACTTTTTTCTCATGTCCAACATGTTTAATTTGTGTATGTCGTACGCCGCTACATTTGTCACATCACCTCAAGATCTCACTCGACGGACTCAATCCGAATTTTGGGAATTAAGCATTCAACATCTCCATTAATGTGTCCCACATCTGCCTCAACGACTTCATGTTCCACAATTTTATAGACTACATGCAACTGGTACTCAAGATAAGTCAAAATAGTGAAAGAAGGCATGATATGGAAGTTTAATGGAAATTTGGTAATTTTACAGACATCGTTCGAAGGTCTAGTCAACTGGAAAGTTGAAGAGCTTACCTCAACAAAGATACAAGAAGAAACGACACCTCAATCCGAGCTACGGTGAATAAGTTATGGCCCGCTGAAAATGGAGATAATTCCAAGAAATACTTTGGAAATTTTGCTAAGTGTTTAACCCCTTTTCCAGCGAGTTTCCCCGAACCCAGCCCGAACCGGTTCGGGGGGGGGGGGGGGGGACTGGTTTAAGGTCCCTGTACACTGGATAGAATTTCAGAGTTTTTATTTTGTGAAACTCTTCATGTGTTTCCCTATAAATACTAACTAAGGGGAAGCTATTTTGGAGGACTTGCATAAACGAATTTGAGAGTCCTATCACCTCAAGTCTTCATATTTTTTAAGTCCCAAAACTCATGTTTTGATTCACACATAATTTCCTAACCTTTGTGAATCTTTTTGATAACCCAAGAACTCACCCTTGTATTTGTTCAACCCTTGTGAAGAAGCCGTTTCTCTTCTTCATTGCTGACCACCTAGAGTTCCTGAGGGAGATTCCAGCCGACATTATTTCTAGACATTGCTTTGAAAATTTGACGAAGACACCGTGCATTACACTTGTGGGGGATTATAAGGTTGTATGTAAGTCAATGGTCTTGTACATTGTTCAAAGTTCTAGAAATAAAAAGTTTCACCCTGCGGGGATTTTTCCTTAAGCTTGTTTCGCATACTTTATTTTTTATGGGTTGACACACGCACCGTATATGCATGTTTAGGGGATGAATTTATTTTAATTAAAAGTAGACTCTAATTAAATAAGGTTTACTTAGAAACTTGCAAATTTATTTAAATAATTATCACACAGTCGCTATACGACGCGTTTTCAGGGTCCTTCTCGTACTGTTACTCTTTTCAGCAACAGTTACATCCTTGTTATGGTTGATGACTTCACTCAATTTACCTAGGTTGCCTTTTTAAAACACAAATCAGAAACCTTCCATAGGTTTTTGAAAATCTTATTTCGTATAGAAAATGAAAAGGACTCCCAAATAGATAGAATTCGTAGTGATTGAGGAGGAGAATTCATAGAATCAGGTGTCATTGAATATTGTGACTATAATGGTTACAAACATGAATTTAGTGATCCTAAGACACCCGAACAAAATGGAATTACTCAGTGTAAAAATTGTACTCTTCAAGAAATGGCCCGTGTGATGATTCATGCAAAGAACCTACCTAAATATTTTTTGGGTAGAATCCATTTGTACCGCCTGTCATATAATCAATCGAGTCTACGTAAGGAAAAATACCAAATAAACATCCTATGAGCTTTGGTATGGGAAGAAAACTAACCTAAATTACTTTAGAACCGTTGGTAGAACCTGTTATGTTTGTAAGGATAGAGAACATTTGTCTAATTTCGAAACTAGAGTAGATAAATCCATTTTCTTAGGATATTCTCCAAATAGTAGAGACTACCGTGTCTACAATCTTTGTACCAAAACCATTATCGAATCCATTAATGTGGTTGTAAGTGACACTAATGTAGAAATTAAGACCAAAGAACCAATTGTTGTTGATGAGTCCGAAAACATTTTAAATTATCACTCTCCAGAAATAGTTGAACCCTTACCAACTGAGACCCCTGAAGTACCTAACTGGTTTTCCAAAGATCATCCTTTAGATAGTGTGGTTGGTAATCCTACTGAGCCTATTCGTACAATATCGCAACTTTATAACATTGCTCATTTTGCATGCTTTGTCTCTATTATTGTGCTAAAGACTGTAAATGAAGCCTTGAATGACATTATGTGGATAAGTGTTATGTAGGGGGAACTTCTTCAATTTTTCATTCATGATGTATGGTATCTTGTACCCAGGCCTGAAAATAAAAGGGTTATTGGCACACGTTAGATTTTTAAAAATAATACTGATGAATCTGGGATAATTATTCAGAATAAATCTATATTAGTTGCCCAAGTCTAATATCAGATTGAAGGAATAGATTTTGAGCAAACCTTTGCTCATGTCACTCGCCTCGAATCTATTCGTTTACTTTTTGCAACAGCTTGTCATTTTCACTTCACACTATATCAAATGGATGCTAATTCAGCCTTCCTTAATGGAATTTTAACTGTGGAGACCTATGTAGAACAAACTAAAGGGTTCATTAACCCTCATCATCCAAATTATGTCTATCGTCTTAAAAAATCACTTTATGGGTTAAAACAAGCTCCTAGAGCTTGGTTTAAGCGTCTATCCACCTTTTTTGTAGACAACAATTTTAGGAAAGGAGGAAATGACCAAACCTTATTTGTCAAACATTTTGACAACAATATTACTATAGCCCAAGTTTATGTCGACGATATCATTTTTGGATCCACCTCCCTTTTAAAAGTTAAGACCTTCTTGAAAATTAGGCACAAAGTATTTTAAATGTCATTTATGGTGGAGTTACAATTCTTCGTAGGGCTCCAAGTTAAACAAAATTCAAATGGATTATTTGTATCGCAATCCCAATGCACTTTATAGATTGTCAAGAAGTTTGGCCTAAAATCCGCTGTAGAATCTAGGACTCCTATGAGTATTTTTGTCAAACTTTCTAAAGATGAGAATGGGAAATCAATTGATTCTACCTTATACCGTAGTATGATAGGAAGCTTACTTTACCTTACTGCCTCCCATCTTAATATCATGTACTCTATCTGTGTGTGTGCCCTATATCAAAATAATCCTAAAGCAAGTCATCTATTGTGCATTAAAAGAATGATCCAATACATTAAAGGCACTATAAACTTAGGTCTTTGGTACACTAAAGACTCTTCTATTACTATAGTAGGTTACACCGATGTTGATTGCGTCGGGTGTACCGATGATAGTGAGAGTACTTCATGAGCGTGTTACTACATTAGTAATATTTTGGTAGGATGGAGTAGTAAGAAACAAAATGGCACTTCCTTGTCTACTACAGACTCCGAATATATTGTGGAAGGAAGTTGGTGTGCTCAATTACTTTGGCTAAAGCAAATGCTGAAAGATCACTGTATAACTAAAGATAAGTTACATCTCTATTGTGACAATCAAAACGCGATTAATATTTCTAAAAATCCAGTTCAACACTCTCGTACCAAACATATTAAAATCAGATATCATTTCATACGCGAGATAGTTGAATCTAAGGAGTTAGAAATTAATTACCTAACTATTGAATTACAATTAGCTTACGTGTTTACTAAACCATTAGACTTTCTTCGATTTGAATCTTTGCACAAATTTATTGGTATGGTTATGGCAGAATAATGATTTATTATTTCATACTTGTTTACTTTGCCATTTATCCATTTGAGACAAAATGGGGTAGAAATTTAAGTCCTCTTTGACATTTTAATGTATTCTCAACTAAAAAGCTTGATCTTAGTTATCTTATCTTCAGGAATCAATATCTTTATTTGCAACAGAATTTTGATTGGGCATTGGTCTGTATCTAGTTGAGTTATGTAATTTTCTCTTTCTAGGATATTGGGTAGATAGAATTTTTGTATAAGTCTAGGTTTTTCTTATTCTTTTGTATCCCTACGAATCCTATATGACTAAAATGAGATTTTGTCTCATATTTCCAAAGAGGGAGATTGAAGCACCCTATATCTTTGACTCTCTTGAGTGTATATTATATAGGTGCTCATCTAGTTTGGAAATAGTGGCAAAATTAAATCATACCCTTTCAAATTAAAAAGCCTTCAGACTCTTCATTTTGATGTCCTCTAATAGTCCAAAGGTATAAACACCAACACCAGACCTAGGATAATTTATGTGTTGCATATGAGATTGCATTCTTCATAATATGAGGGCATGTGAGTTAAATCCCTTCAAAATAATTTTTCTATAATTTTTGGGATATTTTAAATAATATTTAATATTTTTTTAAACAATTTTTAGAAATTTAAAATGGGCTTTTACAAAGTTTGTGGGTTGAGTTATAAATTCATTAAGGTGTAAAAAACTTGAATGGGTAGAAACCAAAAGAGCTTGATAATTGTGTGGGTAAAAATTGTATTTTTGAAAGTTTAAAAACACGCATTTTATGCGCCATCACAGCCTTACACGTGTTAATCCCACAATAGTTGGATTTGTGTTTTCTTTCCCTCACATTCCTTTGTTTGATTGTGATCCGTTGGATCATTTTAATCTATGGCCTGCATGCGTTATTACGCGATCCTTATGTTTTCGTTTAAACTAATCAGAGGCTTTATAAATGCGGTGCATTGCCAGTCATCAGATTTACCTTGATATGTTAAGATTTAATCGTGACCATTCATTTGCTTCAAAGTTCCAGATGCCTCCATGGCATAGTATAAATACATGCCATATGTGTTGTGATTACAATCTATTGATTACCTCACTTGTGAGAGAAAATAAAGAGATAAGAGAGAGAGAGGGGGAGAGAGAGAAAGCGAAAGAAAACCCTAAACTAAACTCTCACCAAATCTCACCGAAAAATATTTCTGAGAATGTGTTACTTCGAGAGTTGTGAAGATCATTCCTCTTCTGTCCTTTATCTCTTTTCCAACTTAATCACAACAGTTTGATCTCATTTTCTACCATAGAAAACTCAGATTGAAGTTCTGTGATACATTTCACGTTTATCTCTCTAAGTTTTGATTTCTTGTTTCGAGAAATCATAGTTTTGTTGGTTATTTTTAGTTTTTATGTTTTCAAACCCTAAAGCCAACAAAACAGTTTCTGATTTCCGTTTCTTTGAACATTCAGACTCAGATCTAGTTTAAGATCTTGATTGGAGATTTACACTTTCACATATATCACATTTTGTGAAATAGTTTGTACATTTTCAAAATAAGAAAATGTTTAGGATCTTGGCTCGTGTTTATAACAACATTCCCTCTTGATATGTGGATATATTGAAGGACCCAAAGTCTAATAGTTTCGATTAAACAAATTCTGTAATCTTTACATATTTGAGATTTATTTGCAATTTGATTAGCATCCTATCTGTAATTAAGTGTGTGTGAGTTGCATGCATGTGATTTAGATCATATCACCACTTACACCTTCACACAACTACACTAAAAAAGTTGGTATTGAGATCTTGGATTTTTTAGTCAACGTAAAGCTAAAAGGAGTGGAGTTACAAATCTGAGAGAACATCAACAACATCAGAGCCTTAGGAGAAGTAAAAAAATCCAGAGGAGTTGGTAAATTTGTGAACTTAGAATTAGATCTGATTGTGTGTTTTGATTGTTATATAGTTTGTAAACTATTACTCTATTTTAGTGGATTTTTAGTTTTGAGGTGTAGAGACATCCGTGGATGTTTCCCCAATTGGGTGGGGTTTTACCACGTTAAAATTTTACTTGTATACTTCCTATTCCTCTCTTCC
The DNA here is from genome assembly GCA_949130495.1 of Sambucus nigra. NCBI lineage: Eukaryota > Viridiplantae > Streptophyta > Magnoliopsida > Dipsacales > Adoxaceae > Sambucus > Sambucus nigra. The sequence continues at coordinate 296,708,372 of OX422207.1, read as the reverse complement.
CTTTCTTGAGGCTGTGTGGATTTAAATTTCCTTATAAGTTTTGATTTTGAAAATTGAAAAACCTATGCCTTAAATAACTCGTTCATATTGTTTTACACTTCTTGTGTTAAGAAATTTATTTTAAGAAAATAGTTTCTTCAACAAACTGTTCGAAACCATTTAGATAGTTTAATATTGAATTAAATGACTTAAGTAGTATTTTTTTCAAGAACAAGCGAACTATGGAATATGTGAATTATTTGGTGAATATATATGGGATTTATATGTTTAATTAATGATAAAGTCAAAAACTAGAATTCTTGAGATTGAATATGGAATTTGGGTATATTTATACATGTTGATGATTTTAATTGATTTGGATACGTTAGAGCTTGCCCATATATGTTAGTATATGAACTGGGTTACATGAATATAAATTTGGAGATGTTTAAATATGATTTTGGTGATTAAAAACTATGGATCGACCTAAGAATGTCGATTGATCGATAGATCGACCAAAATCGCCGATCGATCGACTCCCCTGAAAAATGTGACTGTTTCCTTTTTAAATTGTAATTAAATCCCAACTTTAGAAATATTTGTTGTTGATTAATGGAACATAATGGACTTGGCGAAAGGGAGTAAGACATACTTAAGACCCGAAAAAATATTTGTATGTGTGGGATTGCATGGGGGAAATTAAGAGTGTTAATGGAATGAATACGGTGGAGAGTTCTATAAATTGAGGTTTAAATCCGATAAAGGATAACGTAAAGTTAGTACTAGTAGTACGAGGGTCATTAATTACCAAAATAACCTTATGCTTATATGGGATTAACCCTAAGAGATGAAATAAAGGGTTAAAATTGAATTAGGGTTATCGAGAAATAAACCTAATTGAAGATAACTTTAATTCATAGAAATTCGGGAGTTGTGATGACATGGACTGGTAGGGCATGGATGTTATACTAATGAATTTACACGAGGAATAAATTATTGCCCTTCGACTGATAAGAGAAGCTCGAGAATACAATTGGATAAGTAAAGTTATAATCTGTAAATACTAGGATATTAGAGATAAATATACTACGTATGGAAATATTTATATGGATTGTGCATGTGCCCTATTGTTATCATATATAGGTGGGCTGAATACCTATATTATTATTTATTGTGGGTATGAAATACCTACATTGCTTGCTATCGGGGTGGAGGTTTGGCGTTGTGGATGATCTTATCCTGATGAGCCCATTTGGGGGGTTCTAGATTCGTACCCTGAGCTTAGGACATTGTACATGTGATACCGGTGTGAATGATAGTTTCGACGGTTGAATGAGAATGTAGGTATGTGTGTGACCCATTTGGATGGGGAGTATGCTCGCCTCCAATCTGTATGTTATGTTATTTATGGTTTGTGAGAGACGCCAAACCAGTAGTCCTTTATATAGAGCGAGACATATCAAGACATGATATCAGAGTATGAATGCACCGAAGTTGTGTATGGGAGGTGCCGTATTAGTATATATAATAATGTGATTAATATATATATATTGTGATGTTATCTGCTGTGTGAGAATTTTAGATTAAAATATATACTATAATGTAATCTACTGTGTGAAATTGTAGAAAAAATGAATAATGAGATCTGATTAAATTAAGTAAGTGCATAATGAATCTTAAAGTTGTGAAAGCCTAATTCATGTTAAAGAGAAATGAACATGTTTATTTAGCATACTGGAATTATGGGGAAATGATATGGGATAGTATCATAATTGAAAACCTTAATTTGGGAGATGATAAGGTACGTTAGGCATGCACACAAAATGAGAGGTGAGAATTCTCAAGAAAGAGCCCGAGAATCTAACATGTACATAATAATTGCTTAATTTCACTTGTTAAGCACTTGTTATTTTTAAAAATCTTTTACAATCAGGCTCTGACCCTTTTCCTTGCATATTCTCTTCTCTATTGTATCTTGTACATCAGGTGTCCAATATCAGGGATGCCGACATATAATGTGGATGTCTGGACGGATTATAGATGCTACTGAGGACGTAGATTTTGTTTAGGCGCTTCCATTCTATTGATTCACACATCTGTAGTATCTATTTTCATTTAATGCATGTTACCTAGGATTCTAGTTATTTCATTTCTATTCCAGAGGTTGTAATTACTTATGTCAGTATTATCGATATTAGTTTTGCTTTGTTGGCAATGAGATATTTTAACTGGATTGTTATTCTAGTCACATTTATTCTTATTATATGCAGTTCAGTTGTTATGTTATGTTGATTATTATTATTTCGTATTGGGGAATGGTTTTAATAAAATTATAAATGAAATTTTTTTCACACTAACCTAATTATTTATTCGATGAATTAATAAAGAAATTATTTTTTTGACAGTGATGATGAGAATGAACCAACTGGATATTCTGATTTAATTTAATAAATGACTGATCACCCAATATTTAATTAGGCAGGGTCTCACAATTAGGCTCTTTGTGGGAGAATCATCGATCGCCAATATGTCCATCTCAATCCGTAGGTCGGGTCTTGCATGTGTTCGTTGACTACTTGAAATGCAGTTGGAAGCAAGTCATGGAGAAGATCTTAGCGGAGGAGATCGGTCAGAGGTGGTTTGTCCTTTTTGACACCATGGAGGGAAAGTAGTGGTTTTCTCCAGCATGGTCAGGTCTTATCATTCCATGGAGTGTGTTTGGAATATCAACAAGGCAGGGGAAGTTTGGGGACCTCGGGGAGAAGATGATGATGGGGTTGGATCTTTCGACAAATGAGGATAAGACTTTTGTGGAGCTGGGATTATTTTATACATAACTTTTGTGCGATTGGGATTCTTTTCATGTTTATGTTTTGTTCCTAGGATTTGGGAATAATTTTATGAAGTTTGATTAGGTTTGTTTAGGAATAGTTTGGTCAGCGAAGAGGGTTAGTTGGTTTGACTCCCTACACTTATACTTCATGCAATAAAACTGAACTCCCCTATTTGAAATAAAAAAAAGATTTTGATCATATTGTTGTGCCTCTTGATGAGTTTTACATTTGAGTTATCAATACTAATCATTAAGGCATACATAATCCTTTTGTTCATGTAAATGATAAAATGAACTGTCGTTCTCAGAGCTAAGAAAAGAATATCATTATGTGAAAAAAAGGGATTGCATCCATGTAAAGGTTTATGAGCTTCCTATATACATATGGGATTTTTGAAAGTTTTATGAGTTCCATTTTCAAAACAAAAGGTTTTTTAAAGGATCTTTCCCCACGTAGTTCTAGGTAGAGGGAACTGAAGAATTTTTTATATTTTTTTAGAATATAAGGGGGGTGAAAAGAGTCGGAGCACCTCGTACGAGCACCTCGCACGGGACCAATGTAACACGTACAAACCGACCCCGTAGTCACTTGACTCTTGGTTTGAGTATACAACGAGAATTTGCAAAATTTAGACTTAGGCCTAAAATATGGCGTCAAGGCGTGAAAACATAAAACATTCACAAAATGGTTTCATAAGAGGTGCAAGCACCTCGTACGAGACTAATGTTACTCGTACGAACCGACAGCGTAGTCATCGAACTCCCCGTTTGAGTATATGATAAGAATTTACAATTTATTAGACTTATGCTTAAAAACATGTCATCAAAGGGGGGAAACGTAAAATAGACACAAAACAGTCTCGTAAACGTAACTCGTGTGAACCGATCGCGTAGTCACCGGACTCTCGGTTTGAGTATACGACGAGAATTTACAACATTTAAACTTAGGCCTAAAATATGGCGTCAAGGGGTGAAAACGTAAAACACCCACAAAATGGTCCCGTCAGAGGCACGGGACCAATGTAACTTATATGAACCGATCACATTGTCACCGAACTCCCTGTTTGAGTATACGATGAGAATTTGTAAACAATTAGACTTTGAACTAAACCCTTGGCATCAAGGGGTGAAAGAGTACAACAACCACAAAATGGTCCTGTAAGAGGCACGAGCACCTCACACGGGACCAATGTAACTTGTACGAATCGACCGCATAGCCACCCGACTCCTGGTTTGAGTATACGATGAGAATTTAAAAATTGATACTTAGGCCTAAAATATGGCGTCAAGGCGTGCAATCATGAAAAATCCACAAAACGGTCAAGTAAGAGGTGTGGGCACCTCGCATGGGACTAACGTTACTCGTACGAGCTGACAGTGGAGTCATTGGACTCCCCGTTTGAGTATACAACGAGAATTTATAATTTATTAGACTTACGCTTAAAACCAGGTCATCAAATGGTGAAAATGTAAAAAAACCACAAAACGGTCCCGTAAGAGGTATGAACACTCGCATGGTACCAATGTTACTCGTGCGAACTGACCACATAGTCACCGGTCTCTCGGTTTGAGCCTACGATTAGAATTTTCAAAATTTAGACTTAGGCCTAAAATATGGCGTTAAGGGGTGAAACCGTAAAAAAACCACAAAATGATCTACTAAGAGGCATGGGTACCTCGCACGGGACCAGTGTAACTTGTACGAACTGATTGCATAGTCACCGGACTCCCAGTTTGAGTATACGATGAGAATTTGTTAAAAAATGGACTTGGCCCTAAACACTTGGCGTCAGGGGGTGAAAGTATAAAATAACCACAAAACGGTCCCGTAAGAGGAACGATCACCTCGCACGGGACCAATGTAACTTGTACGAACCGATCGCATAGTCACCCGACTCCTGGTTTGAGTATACGACGAGAATTTGCAAAATTTAGACTTAGGCCGAAAATATGGCATCAAGGCGTGAAAACACAAAACATTCACAAAACGGTCTAGTAACAGGTGTGGGCACCTCGCATGGGACTAACATTACTCATACGAACAGAAGGCGTAGTCATCGGACTCCCCGTTTGAGTATACAATGATAATTTCCAATTTGTTAGACTTACGCTTAAAAACATGTCATCAAAGGGTGAAAATATAAAACAACCACAAAACGGTCCCTTAAGAGGTACGAGCACCTCGTACATGACCAATGTAACTCGTGCGAACTGACTACATAGTCACCGAACTCTCGGTTTGAGAATATGACGAGAATTTGCAAAATTTAGACTTAGGACTAAAATATGGCATTAAGGGGTGAAAATGTAGCACAACCAGAAAATGGTCCCGTAAGAGGCACGGGTACCTCGCATGGGACCAATGTAACTTGTACGAACTGACCGCGTAGTCACCGAACTCCAAGTTTGAGTATATAATGAGAATTTGTAAAAAATAAAACTTGGGCATAAAAACATGGCGTCAAGTGGTGAAAACATAAAACAACCACAAAACATTCCAGTAAAAGGTACGAACACCTCGCACAGGAAAAATGTAACTCGAGCGAACCAATCGCGTAGTCACCGGACTCTCGGTTAAAGTATACGACGAGAATTTAAAAACTTTAGAGTTAGGCCTAAAGTATGACGTCAAAGGGTGAAAACGTAAAACAGCCACAAAACGGTCCAGTAAGAGGCACGGGCACCTCGCACGAAACCAATGTAACTTATACGAACCGACCGCATAGTCACTAGACTCCCCGTTTGAGTATACGATGAGAATTTGCAAAAAATTAGATTTGGGCCTAAAAACTTAGCGTTAAGGGGTGAAAGCATAAAACATCCACAAAACGGTCTCTTAAGAGGCACGAGCACCTTACATGGGACAAATATAATTTGTACGAACCGATTGCATAGTCACCGGACTCCGGGTTTGAGTATACGGTGAGAATTTGCAAAATTTAGACTTAGGGCTAAAAACATGGCGTCAAGGAGTGAAAAAGTAAAAAATCTACAAAACGGTCCCGTAAGAGGCATGGGCACCTGACACGGGACCAATGTACCTTGCACGAACCGATCGCGTAGTCAACGGACTCCCTGTTTGAGTATACGATGAGAATTTGCAAAAAATTAGGCTTGGGCCTAAAAACTTGGTGTCAAGGGGTGAAAGCGTAAAAGAACCATAAAATGGTCCCTTAAGAGGCACGAGCACCTCGCATGGGACCAATGTAACTCGTTCGAACTAATCGCGTACTCACCGAACTCCCATTTGATTATACGGTGAGAATTTGCAAAATTTAGACTTAGGGCTAAAAACATGGCGTCAAAATGTGAAAAAGTAAAAAATAGCTACAAAATGGTCCCAAAAGAGTCATGAGCACCTCGTACGGGACCAATGTTACTTCTACGAACCGACCGCGTAGTCACCGGACTCCCGATTTGAGTATACGATGAGAATTTGCAAAATATGAGACTAGGGCCTAAAAACATGGCGTCAAGGGGTGAAAACAGAAAATTTCCTCAAAGCGGTCTTGTAAGAGGTACAAGCACCTCGTACGGTAACAATGTAACTCGTATGAACCAACCACGTAGTCACTGGCCTCTCGGTTTGAGTATACAATGAGAATTTGTAAAATTTAGACTTGGGCCTAAAAACATGGTGTCAATGGGTGAAAGCATAAAACAACCACAAAATGGTCCCGTAAGAGGCACGAGCACCTCATATGGGATAAATGTAAGTCATATGAATCGATCGCGTAGTCACCAGACTCCCGATTTGAGTATATGATGAGAATTTACAAAATTTAAACTTAGGCCTAAAATATGGCATCATGGGGTGAAAACGTAAAACAACCACAAAACGGTCCTGTAAGAGGTGCAGGCACCTCTAAGGGACCAATGTAACTCGTACGAACCAAAGGCATAGTCATTGGACTCCCCATTTGAGTATAAGATGAGAATTTTCAACTGGTTCGATTTGCACTTAAAAACATGCCATCAAAGGGTAAAAACATAAAACAACCACAAAACAGTCATGTAAGAGGCATGAGCACCTCACACGGGATCAATATAACTCGTATGAATTGATCGCGTAGTCACCGAACTACCGGTTTGAGTATACGGCGATTATTTGTAAAATTTAGACTTAGGCCTAAAATATGGCATCAAGGTGTGAAAACGTAAAAGTGTTAGACTCGGGTTTAAACTTTATTTGATTAATGATATCTTTTTTGTTTTGTGTCTTATATTTTTTTGCAGGATAACATTTTAGGGTTATATTTTATTCGCGTGGAACACATGACCAAATCAATGGTTTGCGTTAGGTAGATTATTTATTTATTATTGTTATTGATATGCGAGATTGTTGTTTAAAAAACAAATTTGGCCGTGCGGGCTTTTGTGTTGAGTAAACAGGTTGGTTTTCATGTATAAACAAAGGAGACTTGGTTGAATTTTTTTAAAAATTATAAAGAATTGTTGATATGCGAGATTCTTATTTTCAATTTTTTAGGGTCGTGCGGGCTTTTGTGTTGATTAAACAGGTTGGTTTTCATGTATAAATGAAGGAGACTTTGTCGAATTTTTTTTAAAATTGTAATGAGTTATTGCTATGCGAGATTCTTATTTTCAATTTTTTTATGGCCGTGTGGGCATTTGTGTTGATTAAACATGTTGGTTTTCATGTATAAACAAAGGAGACTGTCAAATTTGTTTAAAAATTGTAAAAAGTTATTGATATGATTAACTAATATATTTGGATATTTTATTTTACTGTAATATTATTTTGATAAAATGATTATTTACTGATTGCAGGTTGTGCACAAGAAGTTGAAGAGACATATTTTTTAATGTGTCTACTAACTGTGACACTAAGAGAAGTTTTTGAAGCGTGACAACTATATTTATCATCTTAATTTAGGGATGATATTTTTTTTACAATTGTATATCTTTTTAATTAGTATGATTTTGTACTCATTTAAATATTCTGACTTGAATGTAGTTTAATATAAGAAATTCTTATAGGATACGTGTTTTAATGAATGCAATTGATATATTGCGTTTATGTTTGGATGATTTGATTTATAATGTAAATTAGACGTCATTTTTTATTGCACCATAAGGCATATAAAAATATAATTATTTATGATAATTTATTATTTATCAATTTGGACGGTTATAAACTGTTCCTAATACCAATTTTGTATTAATTGAGAATAACTTTTGGGACCTTTTTTACCGTCCCGAATACCCATTTTTGCATTAATTGAAACTCCCTTTTGGGGCAATTTTTACCGTTCTAATTGGGTTGCCAGAATCCGAGTAGTATTAAGGACGGTTTATCCGTCCTTAATACTACTCATAGGAGTAGGAATTTTTTTGCAGGGACACCTTTTAGGACGAAAAATTTCGTCCCTAATGCAAAATGTAAAACGTCCATGAACTAAAATTTAGGATGGAAAAATCTGTCCCTAAAATATTTGCGACGCCTAGTATAAGGGACATATTTTTTTCGTTGCAAAATCCGTCATAAATACTCTTTTGGGACGATTTTTGTACTTTTAGGGACGATATACTCATTTTTCTTGTAGTGTGGCTTTTTAGATTTTTCTATTTTTTTTTTCTATTTTTTTATGTATTTTTCAAGGGATCATGGAATAACTAACTATACTAATTTTTTAAAGTTCTAACTAAGATGTAATATCTAATAAGAGAAAAATGAGATAAACAAAATTGTGCTAATAAGTAAACTAATTAAGTTGGACTCATGAGGGCTTCAAAATTCATCCCAGGAATGGGAGATTTGCCCTCATTAATCATCATCAAGGATATAAGATCAACAAATAAAAACATATAAGGATTTAATCAAGAGTAATTAAAGAGGAATATATCAAACCCATTTTAGCCTTGAATTTGAGCAACTCTTCAATTACAATCCACAATTCTCTCAATTACAATCAGTCACTAATATATTTTATTATAATAAAAAATAAAAAAATAAAAAAATATTTACAATATAATGGATGAATTCATAATGGACTCTTAAATAATGAAAGAGACTTTCTAAAAATACAAACCCTCTCATTATAAAATTGTACATTAGAATTCAACCAAGGAAATAAATTCTAGATCATCACTTTATGTTGAGATATTTTCTACAAATGCAAATACTCATCATAAAGGAATGGAGAAGAAGTTTCTTCCAAAAGTTTCGTTAAGGTCGAGTGGGAATAAGTTTGGTCAAGGTCGAGCAGGTATGGGTTTTGGTTCATGGACGGAGTAGCAATAGGTCCAGACAGTTGGGATTTTGAGGTCAAAAAGGGTTGGAAAGAGGTCGGGTTATCAGGTTGGGGTTCCGAATTGAACCCGGGTTGAGTACGATTGGGTTTGAACTAGCAGGTTCGGGGTATGTTTTTGAGGTCGATGAATCACCACCTGCTTGTGGTGGCAGGTGGTCTCATGGGAGATCTGGGTTAAGGTGGTTTGGGTTTGGTGTTGAGTTTTTGTTAATGGAGGTTGGGTGGGAGAGAGAGTAAAGTGAGAGGAAGAAGTTGATGGGGGTGGGATTTATTGTATGTGAGGTGTAGGTAAGTGTGTGTGTGTGTGTGTGTTTGATTTATGACCCTAAAAATAAATAAAAATAACACTACCTATTACCTAACTTATAAATAAAATTAATAAAATTAAAAATCATAGTAAAAAAATAAAATCAAATCCTAATCGATTAATAATGGACTCAAAATAAAATAAAAATCAAACTATGCTAAAAGAATATGAAATTAAAAATATTAAAATCTATTAAAACTAAAAATTAGCTTTCTAACCTATAAAGTAATAAAAGACTCAAATAAAATAAAAATAAGAATAATAAACAAGACTAATAAAATAAAACTAAAAAAAATAATATAAAATAACTAAAAATATAATAAATACGCACACCTAAATCCTAAAAATATACAAGACTCAAAATAAAATATAAATTCTAAAAATTATAAACAACTCAAATAAAAATGTAAAAAATTAATTAAAAACAAAATAAAATAAAAGGTGCATAGTAAACACACACGAGGCTCGAGACAGGTCTAGACTCGGTGTAGGCGTGGTTCGGGTTTGGGGACAAGGTAATAGGCACATGGATTGGGGTTTACCCTATGGGTTTAAATTTAGGCTCATTTAACCGCATCACTCGCACATTTAATGTACTTGACCACTTATTTATAGTAATTGCCTCGAATGAAGCTTGTTTGATACCGCAAATGCTTATTGACCTACAACACAAATAAATACCAACATAAATTCGATTTTTCCCATAATTAGCAATTAAAAACCGTATATTTTGGGTTTTATTTTAACACTTTTGGGTTCTTATCAAACCACACCCAAATAGAATATTGCTAGTCCTCGAGCAAGAATGAGAGAAAGAGAGATTAGAAAAAAAAAGTGTACCACTTACGTGGGCACTTGCGATTGCACTTACCATGTGCAACAAGCCTTTAAACCTATAGGTTGACCTATAGGACAAGTATTGTCTCATGAAGGTTTGTAGGGAATATACCCACAAAATTCTTTATTTGTGAATAGTAGTCAATCTCTTATTAAACGTAGAATAATCACACAAACCATCACGAGATAAATATTTTGAGGAATGCAAGCTATAAGTGTATAAAAACTTTAGATAAGTAAATACTTAGGGAACATCCTTCCTAGAACTGAACGTGTGTGGTGTGAATCAGTCAAAACAGGTCGAATATTATGAGAGTAATTCCTAGATCGCCTTTTCGAAATCAATGCTTCAACTTCAAATCTTACTGGATATAGATCTCTTAAACGAGCTCACGAGATTTCGATAAGTTTATTGATCTTATGTGTGTGAGGAGGTGATTAAATGTAAGCAATGTTAAACGTCTCACACATATATAAGAAAGAACGAACATTTTAGAAAGAAAAATTATTTCATGAAAGAATGCTATTCACTATAGTGAGAACGTAGAGTTATTCAACACGTTGACCTTCATTTGCCCGAACACTAGGGAAAATATCGATGTTTATGGGTGAGGGGGAAATGAAATGAGAAGGATATGATGATATGAGGTACGATGGTGATATGATGGATGTTTGAGAAGAGCGTATTACACTCAGAACAAATGTCTTTATTTCACAAGATCTTAATTGCATCTTTTTCTTCTTCTTTTTCCAAATACTCATCAATGTATGAGATAAATCTGCTAAAAATACAAATAACCCCAACATAGATTTGTATCTAATTTTTTCTCCAAATGAATCGAAGTAGGGGAGAGATATTTGCTAAACATGCAAAGTCTCTCTAGGATGGATTGTCTCTTTTTACTTTCAATACTCTTCCATTTTTCAACATGGTAGGTGTAAAATATAGTTGATATGGAAATGGGTGGTTTGGTATATGATGATGATATGGAAAATGGAAGGTGTAGAATGAGGAAAAATGTATGATAAAATGGAATTTAGTTGGTGTACAGGTGAAAGTCTGGTGACCGGGACAACTTCAAGACATGTGTTTCTTACAACTCGAAAGTGATGTCGTTCGCAGAGATCAAGCCAAAAATTTAGTGAAGAATTATGAGATCATACAACGATTAAGTGAAGACCCAAATGAAGTTCAATCAACTTGTGACTTGAGATTGCATAAAACTCTTTGAAAGGTGAAAGGAACGAATATCACAAGCTAAAGTCTTTAGTAGGGATCCCTAAGGTTCTCTTGAGAATTATAGTAATCTTCAAATTTAAACCGTATTGACGTGATAAGGGTGTAATTTTTTTGTTGAGTCTAGAAATTCATGGTGCAAAATGCATTGGTACGTAGTACATAAGCTATTTAGAAAACAAATATCCTCTAACTTTATTCCTAGACTTACAAGATGAATGATACCAAATTCACATCAATGAATGAGATAAAATAAGCTGCACGAAAATTTTAAAAATCGATTTTGAATTTTTTTCAAAAGAGGTACGATTTTGATAAAATTCCCCACCCCCAAACAAAAAGGAACATCATCCTCGAGGTTAATTAAAATTATTTTTAAAATTAAGAGCAGAAGGAAGGAAAGAGATTACCACAATCATCCGCTAATGAAGTGAATCATACGTATCCAAATGAACCTGAATAAGTAGTGAGATAAAAAAAAATGCGTACAAGTCTATAAATATGGTAAAGCATTGGGTGATGTGAATTAGCACCCCAAAATAGGATAAGACTCAGATACAACAAGCTACCTCCCGGTAGCGCTAAGTTTAATGTCTTCAGCCCAACCGAACCGTTATCACCCTAAAGATAAGAACTATGAAAGCACGAGGTGGCAGAAAAATTGGGTGATGAAAACCACCCCCAAACAAGACTGAAGCGTCAATCATAAATCTATACACCTTTCATTTTCCATATCATCACCATCTACTATTCCTATTTTCATTCCACCACCACCACCACCCACCATTTTGAAAATGAGAATAATGTTGAGAATAAAAAAGAGAAAAAAGAAAGAAAAAAGAAAGAAAAAAGGTGAAAATAGTAAAAGAAAAAAAAAAAGAAAAAAGAAAAAAAGAAGAAGAAGAAGAAGAAGAAGAGAGCGAAAAAAAAAGTTGCAGTCAAGTTCTTGTGAAATAAAGACATGTGTTCCTAAAGTGTAGAATACTCTTTTTAAACATCCATCGAATATCCATCATATTACCATCTTACCTCATATCATCCCATCTTTCTCATTTCATTTCCCCCTCATCCATAAGCATACATATTTCCCCCCAGTTGTTCCGGCAAATGAAGGTCAACATGGTGAATAACTCGACATTCTCACTATAGCGATTAACATTCTTTCATGAGATAAATTTTCTTTCTAAAATATTTGTTCTTTCTTATATGTGTGTGAGACGTTTGAACTTGCTTACATTTACTCAACTCCTCAAACACAAGAGCAATACACTTTATCCAAATATCGTGAGTTCATTTAAGAGAGATATATCCGCGAGATTTTAAAGTTGAAGCATTGATTCTAGAAAGGCAATCTAGGAATTACTCTTATTATGCTTGACCCGTGTTCACTGATTCACACCACACACGTTGAGTTCTAGGAAGAATGTGCCTTGAGTATTTACTTAGCTAAACTTTTTATGCAGTTCTAGTTTGCATTCCTCGAAATATTTATCTTGTGATGGATTGTGTGATTATTCTACATCCAATAAATGATTAACTGCCGTTTGGAAATAAAGAATTTTGTGGGTACATTCCCTGCAAAACCTCACGAGACAAAACTCCTCTCGTAGAGCAATCTATAGGTTTAAAGTCTTATTGCACATGCTAAGTGAAATCACAAGTTCCCGCGAAAGTGGTACACTTTTTATTTCCTATATTTCTTTCTATCTATTTTTCTCAAGGACTAGCAATGTTCTGTTTGGGGGTGGTATGATAAGAACCCAAAAGTATTAAAATAAAATCCTAAATAAATAGTTTTTAATTTCTAATTCTCGGTAAAATCGAACTACTGTCAATATTTATTGATTTTGTAGGTCAATAAGTATTTGTAGTATCAAACAAGCTTAATTCGAGGCAATTGCTATAAATAAGTGGTCAAGTACATCAAATATGGGAGTTATGAGACTTGTATATTTTTAGGATTTACTTGTCCTACTTTTGGTCTTTATTTTTTGTGAGTCATGTATATATTTAGGACTTACTTGTCCGTCGGGTCTTTTTACATATATTTATATAGGTGTGAATTTTATTTTTATTTGATTTTTAGTTTTTTTATTAATATTTTATTTTATTAGGTTTATTAGTATTATTTTATTTTGAGTCTTTCATTTTTATGATTAAAAAATTATTTTGTAGTTTTAATTGAATTTATATTGTTTAATTTTATTTCATAGATTTGTAAATATTTATTTTTCTTATTGGTTAGGTTTTAATTTTTATAGATTTTTTTAGGTGAGTCTTTTAATGTTTTTAATTAGGTGTACAAACTAAACACACACACCTATTACCATAACACCACACTCACACACACTCTTAACTCCTACACCCTCACACACACCAAACCGCCATATGCCTCACCCCATCTAACACATACCGAACCCATCTCCTATTTCCAACCACTTATACATTCTCTCTCCTCTCTTTTCCACCATAACCAAAACCACATTACCTCCTTACCCACCTGCTAAAACCTCTTCCTTAAACCTCCAATCGACCTAACCATACAATATCAATTAACCCAAGTCCACCTCGTGACCCATACCCGAAATCAAAACCCAACGTTTCCCCATTCTCCATACCAGCCGACCCATCACTCCTTCAGCCTCACTTAGACCATCCCTTACCCAGATCCACTCCAAACTAGTTATCGCAATCTAATCTGGAACCCCAACCTAATAACCCGACCTTTGTCCAACCCTTTTCACCCCAAAATCCCAACCGACGGGATCTATTGCTACTCCGACCAAGAATTGAAATCCATACCCACTTGACCGTGACCAACCTTATGCATGTTGCCCCATACCAGTAGACCTAACCCCATATCCATCAATCCATTTATACCCCTCAACATTTTAACCCCTCGCCCGATTCTAGATGATAAAACCAAATCAAATAAAACCAAAATAAAATAAGATCGCATGTGTTTTAAGTGTGCTTTTCCCTTTACCCAAAATACCCTCTTACGCCTCACACTCTCATCACACTCACTAAACCCACATGCACACTTGTGCATCCTTTGATTATCCCTCTCACACCTTACACCCCTATTGTCCATCCAATTCCAACTATACCCCTAGCCTCAATCAACCGATAAATTGAATACTTGGTGGCATTTGAAGAGAATCTCCATTTTAGTTTAACTTTTTGTGATAAATTCTCCTATACCCCACTATAGAGAGTCTTTGCATTTTTAGCAAATATCTCAATATAGAGTGGTGTGGTAGAATTTATCTCGTGGATGAATTCCACTCCACCCCTCTATAGTGAGTTTATTTTTATTTTTAGCGACTATATCAATGTAGAGTGATGTGGTTGAATTCATCCCTTTTGGAAGTAACTTCTTCTCCATCCCTTTATGGTGAGTATTTGCATTTTTAACAAATATCTCAATACAAAGTGATGATGTAGAATTTATTTCTTTGGATGAATTCAAATGTACAAGTTTATAATTTGTAGATTTGCATTTTTAGTAAATCTCTCTCATTATTTAAGAGTCCATTATGAATTCATCCATTATATATTGTAATTGATTGTTTTAGGGTAGTTTTTATATTAAAAAAAATATATTAGTGAATGAGTTTAATTGAGATTAATTTTGGTTTGATCTACTCCTCTTTAACTACTCTTGATTTAATCCTTATATGTTTTTATTTGTTTATCTTATATCTGAGATGATGATTAATGAGGGCAAATCTTCTATTCAAGTGATTAATTTTAAAGCCCTCATGAGTCCAATGTAGTTACTTTGACTTTAGCACAATTTTGTTTTCTCTAATTAGATATTACATCTTAGTTAGTACTTTAAAAATTAGTATAATTAGTTAATTAATAATCCTTTGAAAAATCCATAAATAAAATACCGAAAGGAAAAATAGAAAAGTCTAAGAAGAAAATAAATAGAAAAGTGGATTATATTATTTCCCATTTTCTTCACTCCTTGGAGTTGGATTGACACCCGTACTTACCGTAATTCTAGTTTTATCATGTTTATAGGTATTCAAGGGTTTTGATTAACTTGGCTTCAACAACGACCTCACGACAATCTACACAAAAGTCAAGTTATCATGTTTCTCAAGTAAGTATTTAATGGGGTCCATTCATGACATAAGTCTGTTGGGAAAAGAGAGCATGTAGTGTCGTAAATTTTGAGTGACTCAAACTAGGGAAACACATGCTTTCTCCAAGGCACTGTTGTTGACTTCGTACTCAACCATGTTTTGATTGGCGTAGTACATGGCCCTTCTTTTTGCCTTTTTTCCAATGTATTGGGATAGCAATGCCATTGACATGGTATCTATTATGGTTAAGTACAAAAGTAGAGGGAGACCTGAATACAGAGGCATATGTACTGGAGGTCGGGTGAGATATTGCTTGATTCTGTTCAAGTTTTCCTGACAGTCATCATTATAGACTTTGGTCAAATCCTTTCACGGGAGTTTCAAGATGGGTTTTCAAATAGAAGTCTACTGGCTGATGAACCGACTAATATACTATAATTTTCACAAGAATCCTCAAACTTCATTCTTCATTTGGGGCAGTGACATTTTGAGTATGGCTTTTAGTTTGGCAAGGTCTGCTTTGATTCCCTTTTTGCTGATCATGAATCCCAAAAGATTTCCTTTAGTGACTCCGTAAATGAATTTCTACGGGTTTATCCACATCTGGTATCGTCGCAGTCATTTGAAGAACTTTTCAAGGGCAGGAACATGAACTTCTGAAGTCTTAGATTTAATAATCATGTTGTCTACGTATACTTAACTTGCTTGTGAATTAGATCATGCAAGATGGTTATGGAAGCCCTTTGGTAGGTATCCCCATCATTCTTAGGCCCTAGTTCATAATCATGTAACAAAAGGTCCCACAAGGGGTGATGAAGACAGTTTTTTCACAATGGTCAGGGTGAATATTGATATCATTATATCCGACAAATCCATCAACGAATGACTTTAGGGTGTGAGTGGCCATATTGTCAACAATCATGTCGATGTTGGACAATGGGTAATCATCCTTTGAAGATGCTTTGTTCAAATCCCGATAGTCGATGCATATGCAGACTTTTCCTCCTAATTTTGGTACGGTCATAATGTTGGTGAGCCATGTGGGATATTCAATCACTCGGATGAAGCCTGCGTTCAACTATTTGAATACCTCTTCCTTGACTTTGAGTGACCATTCGGTGCAGAGATTTTGTAGCTTCTATTTGATAAGTTTCCATTCTGGGAGAGTTAGAATCTCGTGATGGGCTATTTCAGGATCGATGTCGGGCATGTCATCATAGGACCATGCAAAGACATCCACAAATTCCTTCAGTAGCTCTTTGAATTATGCTCGCTGATGCTCGTTAAGGGTGGATCCTATCCTAATCTTGTGATATTAGATACTAGAACCAAGGTTGATAGAAATATTTTCATAATCATTAATTTGAACACAAATATGTTGTTTGTTATTAACCTTATTAAGATTAGTTAAGAATTCTTCATTTCCAAAAATCATCATCATCAAGAGTTTGATTAGAATCAAGAAAATTGATGTAAGGCATAACAAGATACATAAAATCCTCGTTTAGTTAACTTTTGGGAAAAACAACATTAATAACCTCGTTAAAGGAGGTACTGATTACATTATTATCAGAAAAAAGAGGAACAGCAATAGATAGAGTGAGGGTAAACAACAAGGTTGGGTCATCTCAGCAGGTGGGATCGATATATCATTCTAATTGAGAAGAGGTTCATTAACGACTTTGGATAGAGTGTATGAGATCGATGCTGTAGTGCCTGAATTGATCATATAAAATGTTAGCCCCAGTGTATACAGGTTAAATGAGTCCTCAAATTCACTTTTTCTCGACAACGACTGTAGCGTTCTTAGTAAGATGTTTCACTTTATGCTGGTAGTTTTCAGCCTAAGAGCAGCTATCTTAAAAGAATATTTCCATCCCTGGATTCATTTTCTTATTCACATGATCATACCATTTTTAGGGAAAGCCATAGAATGAAAAACCTTCACCCTCTTTAACGAATCTCCAATTCAAAGAATCCCTCGAAATAGTCTTGGCATCTTTTAAACACATTTTCAGTCGTGGTTGACGGAGCATTCTGAGTTCCTATAGGGACGAATGATAACAAAGGATATATGGGGGAAAGTCCTCTTTCAGGACGATGGGCTCTAGTATTCCTTATTGGCGCTTCCTTAGCCCCAGTTAGGGCTCTAGGATAAGATATATGGGGGAAAGTCCTCTTTCACGATGATGGGCTCTAGTATTCCTTATTGACGCTGCCCTAGCCCCAGTTCGGGCATGAAATGCATATTCTTGAACATTTCTATCATGTTGACATTTTCGTGAGGGATGTGCTCTGGATAGACTCGGTCTTTTAAATTACCCCTACTAGAAGGGGAAGTTTATCAACTCTGAAACTAGA
This sequence comes from Sambucus nigra, assembly GCA_949130495.1. NCBI lineage: Eukaryota > Viridiplantae > Streptophyta > Magnoliopsida > Dipsacales > Adoxaceae > Sambucus > Sambucus nigra. The sequence goes on along the minus strand of OX422207.1, from coordinate 296,690,446 downwards.
AAGAGGCATTTGATTAATCCCATGATTTATTTCTAGTACTGAATTGTTATTGTCGACATTTTTTTAATATTATCATCTCCCAATATGGTAATTACTTGAACCATGCGGATATGTCAATAACTTGAAACTCAGTAGAGGCACTAATAGGTCCATCCCCTATTGTGAGTGTTATGGATTACATAACCTCTCGGCATGTGTTTTCATAGGTTCACGCTATAGGAGAAGTAGGGGTAATGTCACTTACTTTCAAACCCAAGAAATTAAAGGTTCTTAGTGGGAAACATTGAGGGAGGATCCATTGTCAACGAGTGAGAGCGGTATCGTGTTTCCCATCACTTCAACGGAGATGTTAAGGGCATAGTTGTGTTCAGGGCCAACCTTTGGAATTTTTTCTTCGAAGAAGGAAAGGGGTCTAGTGGTGGTCAAGTATCCAACTAGGTTTACAAATTTTTCTCAAGTGGTGGAAGGAGGGACTATGGTCCTAGTGAGAAGCTTTATTAAAGCATTTCAATGTAATTGGGAAAACATAAAGAGTTACCACAAGTTAATATTGGCTTGAGTCTTCTTTAGTTGGTTAAGGATCTTACCCTCTTCAATTGACATCTCTGGCATGGGAAGTTCTTCGGTAACTCCTTCTTTATCTATTCTTGATGGCTACGAATTTGAATTCGAATAATTCCTTCTCGATTTGATCATATGGTTTACAGAGGCAAAGATGAACAGACACCCTATTTCTTCATTGATTTCGGGTTGCATGGCTACTTTATTAATTTATCCTAGTAGGTCTTCAAAGAATATCATCCCGCACGGGCTGATTATCAGGACTGACCTTTTCTTGACTCTATTTTTCATCTGAGCTATCAAACTCATCCTCCTATTCGGTGGAAATGATTTCTGCTTCCCAAGTGAAGTCAATGCATTCCACGACCTTAACAACTTCCTCATATAAATCTTCCCACACAACTAGGATGTACAAGAATGAAGGGACCAACCGCCCTTATAACTTCAAAGCGATGAGTAGATTGGAAATTCTACAGATCTCGCTGGTCTGTCAAAACATGTGTCCCATACTTTGTACTACATCGTCCAAACTGATTTCATTAATGGGTACTGATCGAGTGGAAAAACCGAGCATCCATGTAATACGCTAGTCGTTGTTATCGGCTTCCAACCTCAATACAAAAAAACCTAAACTTGTAACTACACTCTTAAGGAGTATAGTGGCGAGTCTGGGTATCAAATCAATAGGGAATGTTTGATAGAATTTAACTGATTTATTACTTCTAAATTAAAAGTGAAAAGAATGATGATGGTTGAAGAGGGAAAAAATAAAAAAAGTTAACTATGCATGCATGAGCAAACTAATTAAGATGAATGAGAAAGTAGGTTGGAATACAATCCCCTAACCGTAGTAATTTACTGTGTAGAATACTAGAATTGTAAATTATAAATTTGAATGAATCCAGTCTTATAGATCTTAAGCATTACGTATATGAGGTTCATGCCCGCACCATACGAAATCAAAGGTAAATATAAAGCGGTGTTAAATAATTATACGTACATCGTATTCATAAACATCCCAAGTACCTAGGGCAAGAGAGATTAAAAGATCTACAATGATTGTAAAATTGTCTCGCACTACTCTATCAAAATTTTAATTTTAATTCTATTTTCTACATAAGTAATTTACATTGGGATGGGTTCATGCATCCCAACCTTTAAAAACTTAGCTAGGCATGATTTTATTAAATGAAAATAAATTCATAACAATGCATGTAATTATGGATCTAAGAAATATTGTAAAAACAAAAATTACAAAACAAGTGATAATTGAATTGAAAATAGAATTGAGATAAAATAAGAGAATGGAAATTTTATACTTGTATTCAGAAACAGGAAAAGCAAATGAACTTGAATCCAGAAAACTTCTTCTTAATCAACCTTACAAACTAGGGTTTATGAAAATTTCTATGTAACGAAAAACTAAGAAAACTCTCTAAAATCTGACTTTCTCTCTCTAAAATTCTATTCTACTCTCTAGAATTCGACTCCCTTAGAAGGATGTAGGGCTTGGCCTTTTATAGATCTCAAAAATGACTTTTCCCATGCCTCTCCACATTTTACCCTTTTAATATGCCTAAATGAGACTCTTCACATGCATCTCCACGTTTTAAAACTAATAAAAATGAATTAAACAAGAAATTTCAAGAGTTGTCTCTTCAACTTCCATAATTAATTTCAACTTTTGACTTTCTGTCTCCAACTTTAAATGGGCATAACTTCTTCACCGTAGCTCGGATTGGTGTACCATTTTTTCCAATATTCATGTAATTTATATCTTTTCAACTTTCCAATTGGACCCACCTCCAGACTAAGGCTGAAAAATTATGAAAATGCCCTTGAACTCCCCATTTCTTAGTTTCTTTCACTGTTTTGCATTCTCTTTCGTACCAATTTGCATGAAATACCTGTAAAACACATGAGAAATACACAAAACAAGAAATACTTGCCAAAAGAGGTTAGTAGCATAAATACGAGACAAATCCAAGCTATTTACACTGCACATGATCATAAAAATACTGAAATTAAGGGGATAAATGTGAAGAATATGTGCCTAATCACACCCCCTAACTTAGAACTCTGCGCGTCCCGAGCAATGTAAATGAATCCTACCACGGCTCAACTCTTGAAAATTATTTTATTGGGATAGAATACCTTTTTCGCGGGCAAGCGATTGCATTTAGCGTATGCAATAAGCCTTTAAACCCCTAGGTTACCCTAGTAGGACGAGTTTTGTCTCGTGAGGGTTTGCAGTGAATACACCCACAAAATTCTTTATTGACACAAATAAATATCAAAATTCTTAAAAATTGTACAATTTAAACTGTTCGAAAAATATTCACCATAAATTCATATTCAAATGTCTCAAACAATAGTGTGTGTGTGCAAAGCAAGAAATTAAACCTCAAATTTCCAACGATTGAGCATTACGTTACTTTTCAAAAATTCATTTTGATTCAAATTCTTACGGATGCACTCACAAACGAATCACTCGTATTGTGGTTGTTTTCTCTCGATATGAATGATATAAAGAGTAAATATAATGGACACAAATTCATGCATACAAAATTGAAAAGACGGAAATATATGGTGAAAAGAACTCATCATTGGAGTACGGTTATAAGGAAATGGGAACATCACCTCTATTTCACACCATTTAATCTCTCATTTTATCTTTTCATGTCTTAGCTCTCCACGCGGTAATCAATTTCGCAATTCGGACTCAGTTAGGACTTTTCTTGGGGTTAAGGTGTAATGGGAAAAAACTGGAAATGGTAGGGAATGTTGGAATTGGAAAATGTCCTTATGATGTCCATTAGTGCTTTTTCGGGCATTTGCTCATTTTTCTCTTTCTCTTTCTCTTTCTTTTTCTATTTTCATTTTTTTCTTTTCTTTTTTTTCTTTTCTTGCTATTTTTGTTGAGCATATCTATTTTTTTTTCTTACCCCTTTTTTGTTGCACTTTTCGGACTTAATGAATATTCCATTTTCACAATTCCGGGCTATTTGGTTTTTTCGGGTTATCAAACGAAAGGGAATTATTAGGCTCAAAGTGGGTTGCAAAGGGATAATTTTTCACAACGTTTTTATGGCTAATATTTTTGGGTAACAAACGAGGGCCCACTTCATTTTCCAAATTGCTAATCACATTACCATATACATCTCGAGATTAATTAAGTTTAGAGATATATTTAACACAAATTTCGAGACAAAATTTCACACATGTCCCATAACCGATCAAAACAAAGGATTGAGATCATCAACGACTTATTAACATGCTGAAAATAACTTTGAGTTAATCATAAACTCAGATTGATTTAAAAACTCATAAAAAATTGAAAGGCTCAAAATCTCACCGGGTTTGATCAATCTCCACACTTATTCGTTAAGTCGTCAATTTTCTTTCAATTTCCATCTTCAGTCAATTTTGGCTTAGTTCATTTTGATTGTTAACAATTTGAGACTTTAAATAGAATAAAGGTGATATTTTTGATAAATTTAAAATCCAATTTTTATTTATTTTGAACAAAAATATTTTTGGCTTTTTTAAAAAATTTTCAATTATTTTTTTCCAAAATTTTCTAAAAAAACACACTTGAAAAGAACATGTGATCGAATCAATGAATCTAAACAATAAACGGGCCTCTAACTTAAATGTTGCATTGTCCTCAATGCGAATCAAGAACACAACATAAAGAGAGGGAAAGAAATATATTACCCAAATGGAGCGATCCCTAATGAGTGCGAGTCTATTGAATCTACAAAACATGTTAGAATCAAGCATAGCAAAAATAATAGCAAAAATTCTAACTATCGAAACTAGACTATAATAAAAGATAAAAAAAAATAACTATTTACAACCTAAAATTGGAATGGCTAATAAATCATACACTAAAAGTCGAAAAATTTGAGGGTCCACCCAAAATACAATCTGACTTTTAGGGATTAATAGTGTACCCTCACTATAAAGCATGCCTCTCGAAAAATAAGAATTCCGTTTGAAAAACGGAAGGCATGTGCAAAGTTTAAAAAATGAACCATCACCAATTAAAAATTTTAGGGGGATAATGTGGGATTTGAGTGCACAGGGGGACAAGTACCATTGGGATCCGAAAAAAATAGAATCACTTCCCAAAGATTTTTCAAGTAGTATGGGAAGTGGATCACACAAACAGAAAGAGTCAATCTTGGAAAATAATTTAAGCATAGAGTCCTTGTCCTCAAAATCTTCTCCCCCCAAATTTTCAATTGGATCTGGTGGAGTGACACGTCTAAGTGTGTGGCCCATAATACATTCACCTAATTCTTGTGATGGATTTAATGGTTCGATAATAGTGGGGACACAAGGAGAGAAATGATCTTCAACCTCAATAGGTTTTAAAATATTTATAAGAGGTTTATATTCAAAAGAACTTGGATCACTCTCAATGATTTCATTCTCAAAAGTATTAGGTGAAGCAAAAGTCTCGACCTTCTCTAAGTTTTCCAAATAATCATTCAACTCCTTGCAAGTTACTGTAATTTTCAACTCGGTAGCAGCAAGATCATCAGATTGATTTTTTATAACAAACAAGAGTTCTTCCAAAGTAGGCTTCCTTGGTTCTAGCACCTCGAATTCCTCATTTGGTTGAAAACTCACTTCATCTTCAAAACTATAGGAAGAAAAATCCTCATTGGGTTCAAATAATGCATCTAACTCTTGCTCCAAATAACGATTTCTCTCTCGATATTCTTTTTCAAGTCTTTCTTCTTCAAGCAATTGATTTTGATAAATTTGGATTGCCTTAGCACTAGGCTAGTATTTATGAGAATCATCTTTGGTGATATTGATCCAATGTTCATAAATCATGAGTTCATTCTCCTCCTCACTATTAGCATAACAATTAAAGCCACAAAAAGAGTTAAAATAAGACATTTCAAAGTGGGTAATTCAAAAACGTGACACACATTTTTCTTTTTTATTTATTTATTTATTTATTTACTTTTTTTTACGAAGTAGTAAGCCAATTATAATCTATAGCAAACACTCCCCGGCAACGGCGCCATTTTGATCGAGTGGAAAAATCGAGCGTCTGTGTAATACGCTAGTCGTTGTTATCGGCTTCCAATCTCAATACAATAAAACCTAAACTTGTAACTACACTCTTAAGGAGTATAGTAGCGAGTCTGGGTATCGAATCCATAGGGAATGTTTGATAGAATTTAACTGATTTATTAGTTCTAAAATAAAAGTGAAAAGGATGTTGATGGTTGAAGAGGGAAAAAATAAAAAAGTTAACTATGCATGCATGAGCAAACTAATTAAGATGAATGAGAAAGTAGGTTGGAATACAATCCCCTAACCCTAGTAATTTAACGTGTAGAATACTAGAATTGTAAATTATAAATTTGAATGAATCCAGTATTTATAGATCCTAAGCATTACGTATATGAGGTTCATGCCCGCACCATATGAAATCAAAGCTAAATATAAAGCGGTGTTAAATAATTATACGCACATCGTATTCTTAAACATCCCAAGTACCTAGGGCAAGAGAGATTAAAAGATCTACAATGGTTGTAAAATTGTCTCACACGTCTCTATAAAAATTTTAATTTAAATTTTATTTTCTACATAAGCAATTTACATTGGGATGGGTTCATGCATCCCAACCTTTAAAAACTTAGCTAGGCATGATTTTATTAAATGAAAATAAATTCATAACAATGCATGTAATTATGGATCTAAGAAATATTGTAAAAACAAAAATTACAAAACAAGTGATAATTGAATTGAAAATAGAATTGAGATAAAATAAGAGAATGGAAATTTTATACTTGTATTCAGCAACAGGAAAAGCAAATGAACTTGAATCCAGAAAACTTCTTCTTAATAAACCATCAAACTAGGGTTTATGAAAATTTCTATGTAACGAAAAACTAAGAAAACTCTCTAACATCTGACTTTCTCTCTCTAAAATTCTATTCTACTCTCTAAAATTCGACTCCCTTGGAAGGATATAGGGCTTGGCCTTTTATAGATCTCAAAAATGACTTTTCCCATGCCTCTCCACGTTTTACCCTTTTAATATACCTAAATGAGACTCTTCCCATGCATCTCCACGTTTTAAAACTAATAAAAATGAATTAAACAAGATATTTCAAGAGTTGTCTCTTCAGCTTCCATAATTAATTTCAACTTTTGACTTTCTGTCTCCAACTTTAAATGGGCATAACTTCTTCACTCTAGCTCAGATTGGGGTGTAGTTTTTTCCAATATTCTTGTAATTTATATCTTTTCAACTTTCCAATAGGACCCACCTCCGGAATAAGGCTGCAAAATTACGAAAATGCCCTTGAACTCCCAATTTCTTAGTTTCTTTCATTGTTTTGCATTCTCTTTCGTACCAATTTGCATGAAATACCGGTAAAACACATGAAAAATACACAAAACAACAAATACTTGCGATAAGAGGTTAGTAGCATAAATATGAGACAAATCCAAGCTATTTACACTGCACAGGATCATAAAAATACCAAAATTAAGGGGATAAATGTGAAGAATATGTGCCTAATCAGGTACCACCCAATTATCTGAATCTCGACACACTTTCGGGCTTCCATGAATAGGATGTTGAACTTTTGACAGTCGATGGTCATTTCGAAGGGCAATTTCAGCCTAAAATCCAGAAGCTTGCCCAGTAATGATGATAACTCAATATCTTTCACTCTAAACTGGGTAAAAATAACAACACAAGTCCTTGTGAGGAGTGACAGAGATTGGTCGATGAAATAGATAGGATGTATGAGAAAATATAGGCAAACTTTGAGAGATTTAGGTGAGATTATGAGTATGATGGTTGCTTTACTAGGAAAAAATTGGGTAGATGGATTCAATTTCGGGTAATTTTCTAGAAATATGGCATTTTTATGAGTTAGAAATGGGTTGTGGGTTGTGTTGGGTCTAGGATTGGATGACGGGATGACGATACCCCGATCAATTAAACCCTGAATTACATTCCGTAAATGAAAGCACTGGTCATTAGTATGGCCGACAGATTGGTGGAAATCACAATAGGAGTCGGTTTTGAAGTTTTTAGGAAGTGGGTTTGGTCACAAACGAGGGTGAAGAGGTTTGATGACGTTTCAGCTCAACAAGGCCTAATATACTTTATAGAGGGGAGCATGGATCTCAGTTTATTCTTTCTTGTCAAGATTAGGGTGGCCTTGCTGATGACTAAGAGATAGCAGGCTGGGAGATATTGTTGATAATTAAGACTATATTATTGGCAGGCTCCTCGTACTTTTGGGGGGTGAAATGTCCAATAACTTTCTTTAGGTAGACTTCTATCTTGGTAACACTTTCTTCAATCTCCACAACTGCTTCTCAGAGAGCTCAGATGTCTGGGTAATACGGACATCCATAATCGCTCGAATGGGGCAAGCAGTTTTTCTTCACTATGTTGGCTTGTTTTTCTTCAAAGGGTCGATTGGTCATGGTGGTAGCTTTCTCCTTTCACCTTGCCATGAAGTTGTTGATAGTTTGTCCAGGATTCGAGTTAAGAATCTCTAGATCACGGCGTGTAACCTCTAATTCTTCATTGTACTTGTATTGTGACATGAATTATCTGGAGACATCTTCCTAACTATAAATTCTGGATTCTTCGAGGGATAAAAACCAACGGAGAGCATTTTTCTTCAAAGTCTATTAGAACATCTGGTTCATTATCTCTTCAGAGGTTCCAAGGAGAGTCATGGATTAGTGATAGCTTCAAAGGTGAACAATTGGGGTCCCACGGCCCCCAAATTTCTCGATGGTTATCATCTTGAATTTCTTCCATAATATTTCTTTAGGGTAGGGAGATAAGTGGGTGTAGTCCATGTAGTTATTGGATATCTTAACTTGGTTAAACTTATTTGGAAAAATCTAAAGGTCTTCCTTGACCTTATTCAGTTCTTCCTCTTTACGATCAACGAGTAGTGACAAGTTATCCCCTTGCTGGGATAGGTTTGGCATAGGGAGCTGAGCTGGTGGCAGTCCATTGGCAGGCGGGGAGCGTAGAGCATTCTAATATTTTTTTGGAACCCAAACACGCTCGGGAGCTGGTGGCCCCATGGAACGAGGGAAGAGGATCTCGAGTTCTCTTAGAATTTGGGCTCGATTTCACTGCATTTTATAAACCCCAATTTGAAGGTTATCAATCTTGGTGCTGAGTTACACTAGGACTGCCATCATAGAAGGTTGCACATTCGGTGCTTGGTACGCATTTTCCATGGAGGACAGGTGAAGGTAAATTTCGGACTTGGATGGAGTAACAGAGGGACTATTGAACCTTCATGGTGGTTTAACGGAAGATCAAAGCCAATAGGGATCCAGACCAAGAATCAGGTATGCGGTCGGTCTAAGAAGGAAAATGATTCGAATTTATTTTTCAAATAAGGGAGGAGAGGATTTTTTTGGTATTTTTTATAAAAAGGAGGAAAATGTTTATGGTACTTTTGATTAAAAATAAGAGGAAAAAAGAAGTGAGGGAATAATATCAGCATGATTATTATTGTTATTATGTTTCCACTTGTATTAGGTCTACCTAAATGCAATAAATAAATGTCGAACAGGAATCGAGCCTTGGAAAAGCGGGTTTGAAAAGTATCGAAGACATGGTTTGACTTGTTTTCATGCTCATGGATAGGGTTCCAATTTAAAAAATGGAGAAATAGCATAAAAAATTTCGTGGCATGCCGACCTAGCATTTCGGCAGAGTTTCGTGTAGCAACTGACAAACTAAATATGAGTGCCCTAGGTCTGACACCTATATGAGGTTTATGCAGTTGTTAGGTTAGTGTAAAGGCTGCCCCCTTTGTCATGACTTCCAATATATACTTCTTGCTTTTTAAGGCAATAGATATGTGTGGACAAGCCATTTGATATACTTGAATGTACATGAATTGCCTCACTATATACCTCGTGAGGACAGTATGTGTGAGAGCGAATTCGATATACTCAATGTACGTAAATGAGGTCCCTGTTATATACCTCCCGTTATGAGTTCAGTCAAGTGGTATGATGCAAAGAAAACCTTTCTATATACGTTTAAGGTACTAGGACAACAAAAAGTGATAGTAATATTTGTTAGGCTAACTGTGACCTGCCGAACTAGCACCCATCACAAAGTGACCCCTCAGTACGGGACAAAATTCATGATACTTGATTAGTATATTATGGAGGGAGTCTTTTATTTGGCATGATGAGTAAAACAAACGTTATACTAATAGGGAAGAATGCACAAGTATCATGAAAAATAAATCTAGCATGGATCATGAAGACTACACTAAGCATAGATACATGTGAGTGAGTGATTATATCTATAAGTGAGTGTGTGGTAGTAAACCTAAGAATCTATCAACCATAAGTGGCAAGTGATATGTGCAAGTGATCATGGATATAGACAAGTGTGATAAGTGGAGGTGTGTGTTAGTGATATCTAAGCGTGGATATTCTAAGTGGCGTGTGAGGCATGCGAATATAAGTGATCCTACATATAAGTGTAAGCAGTGTGAGGTGTATATGGAGGGAATTTGTAAGTGTGTGAAGTGAAAAGTGAGTGATAAATGATATAAGAATGAGGTAGATATATACAATATGTAATAGAGGGAAATGGAACATACAAGTAGGTGCATAAGCACACATGCGAACAATGATAACACTCATACAAATAGATTTTAACCCTCTTATGACAAGTAATTCCCCAGCGGAGTTGCCAGTGTGGCCATCCCATTCTCCTCTTCGGGTTCGGCTCTTGTGCGCACGGGGGATAGATAAATAAGGTCTCGTGCCCTTTTTTGGGTCGCTTCGTTCGTCGTCAATTTCTGATGATGTGAAGAGATAGAGTCTCCAAACTATTTTTCATAAAACAAGCAAAAGAAATGTTGTTCTCTCGAGAAAACATCATCAAAGACATACTGATGCTTGTGAAACTAATTAGTTTAGAGGTTCAGGGGCTAAGTTATGGAATGGGAAGGTGCTAGGCACCTATCCCGCCCCTTTGATCTCTTATGGGAATATGTTATTATTCTCCTTAATAACTCTGTGAAATGTGTACACGTGTATATAGATGGAGAATTTAAATTCTTGACTCGCATCATAGATAAAGGTTGAGTGAGGTAATCCGTAGGAGAGTTCCCAAAATAATAGTAAAAAACATAATGTGCGAGTTTGTCGGGTCACCGATAGTTTATAGAAAGAAAGCGATATAAATTGGATAGAATGTGAGAATGAATCACAAATATAATATATGGAGATAATATATGAACAAGAATGGGAAAAGAGGACCCAAGTCTCGAGTTTTGACCCCATACGCTACATAGCCTAAAAAGGCATCAAAGTCCACATAGTTCGTATTCGATAAGTGGTTGGGGTTTATTCCATTAATCCAATCGGGGATCTTATTAGATGTGTGTGTAGGAAAATGATGTTTTTGGTTTGAGAAAATGTGGTGAGGAATCCCTTTTAGAATGTATAAGCAACCCCTTTTTTTTTTTGGTTTTTCGGTTTTTTATAGAAAATATACTATGTGTATTCTTACTAATAAAAAGTCGGATATTAATATGTGTGAACTAATAAAAATGAAATGCTAAAATAAGAATTAAATAACTAATGTGAAAATAAGAAAATTTAAAGAGAGAGCGAAAGAATTGGACCTTTTTTGGAAGCTTTAGGAATGATCTTGATTGTTGAAGGGATGAGATTGCAAGTGGATGAAGGTGGTTGGAGTATATGGAATGAAAATTTTCTAAATTGGATGTAAAAGGGATGGAAATGGAATGTGGAGGAGAGGTTTGAATAGATAAACCATGTTGACTTTGAGAGAATGTTGCTGAGATCATTGAGAGGTATCTTTCTTATGTTACTTTCGAAGTGATCTAATGATATCCTTATATAGGGTCAAGAGGGTTCCTAAGTATTGTAGTTGACCTTCCTGTCAGTAGGCGACCCAAAACACATTATCGTTTGGCAGGGAAATTGGGGTAGATTTTCTAAAAAAAAATTGTAAAATACAATCCATAAGTCCGAATCATGCAGAGGGCATACCATTGCAAAGGGTATTTAGAGACCTTTAAGAATCCATTGCACCACCTCGGGGTTTAGGAGTTGACGGTGGACAAATGGGGCTCAAAAGCGTCAGACGATCTTTTGGACAAGATATTCCCAATGGAAAATAGATCGTTCATTCAAATGATAAGGCCGATTAGGGCACGACATGGATTGCCGGAAAGGGTATTCAGATCCCTTTGAAGAATCATTCAGTCACGTTCGGTTTAGAGAGTTGACCTTTGTCAAATAGGACCCTAAAGTGCTTGGTGACCCTTCAGAGTAAAATGGATCATTGATTCGTATCGTAAGTCTAATTCTCATATGGGTTATACCTTTGGAAATGGTTTTTAGAGACCTTCAAAGATTAATTTAGTATCGTTCGACCTAAAGAGTTTACAAGAGTCAAACGAAGTCCGGGAGCACCTAGTGGCCTCCTATTCCATTTTCGAGGGAAAACAGACCGTTCATCTGAACTGTAAGGTTGATTTGTGCATGAGGAAAAATGTTGGAAAAGGGATTCAGAGCCATTTGAATATTTATTGAGCTTTTTCTCAGGCGAGGAAGTTGATTGGGGTCAAAACAGGGCTCGGGAGCGCTCGATGGCCTAAAAATCAATTTTTGATACTAAAATGAACCATTCATCCAAACCGTAAGGCCTATTTGCACACCGTGCGGATCGTAGGAAAGGGGATTCAGATCCCTTCCGAGATTCATTAATTTTTTCCTAAGAGAAGAAAGTTGACTAGAGTTAAACGGGGCTTGGGAGCATCTGGTGGCCTCTAGATCGGTATTCGAAGTATAACCTAGGCTTTATGGTAAATAGGGAAGTTCTAAGGACCTATGGTTTGGATGAATGGCCACAGCTATCGGGAGATTCTTTTCCCCCGAACCACCCAAAGAAACCTCCGGTAGGGCCACCACTATCGTTGTTTGGTTTCCATAATACAAAAAACTAAAATTTAACTACACTTGTTTTATAAGTAAAACGGTGAGTTTGGTATCAAATCTATAGAGAATGTTGCTAGAATTCTATTAACTTATTACTTCTCAAATTAAGTTATAAAAGACAATTTTTGTTTCAAAATATTTTATACTACAATTAATGCAAGGAAAATATTGAAACTAAGTTAAATGACAAAAATGAGATTAAGATCATTTCCCCATCATGGTCTAATAAAGACATATGGATCGAAACGCACTTAACCAAGCATATTCAATTGATTATAAACATCAAACATGAAGAAATTTAATTCAACAACGAAAGATTAAACTTTCACTCGAATATCATTATAAATGGATTAATGTCACAAAATTTATATAAACACTACCATTGTGTGACAAAGAAAGTTGAAAATGATAAAAGTGGTCCGATTATATGTAAAAATTATATATTAGATCACACACACACACACACACACACAAGTCAAATTACGTTTAGTAAAAATATCATCTTCGTTAATTAGGTGAACTTAAATAAACAATATATTTAAACTAAATCAAAACAAGGAAACAAACCCCAAATCGTAAGGAGATGAGGAAAAATATTTTTCGTGCAAAACATATATTTCATCACTCTTATAACTAGATATTACATAAACGACATGTACAAACTTACAAATCATATCCTTCACTAATTGACAAAGTTGTGTCTTCAATACTTTTTGTCAACAGATAGTGATATAGATCCAGCAATGCTCCACAACAAGTTCCTCTTGTCTCGATGTCCACCGATTAACCTCAGGAAATAATATTCCTATCTTCAGCAATGGAGAATCAGTCCCACAAGGTTATAAATAGTAGATGTGTTCTTTTAGGGTTTGATAAAATTCTCAACAAATAATCTAAGGGGTTTGGATTGTAAAATAAAAGTGTTTTAAAATAAACTGGGGTTTGGAGATGTTTTGTATATATATATGAAAGTATTTTTCATAAAAAGTTCGTGTAAAACTGATCCCAAGATCCCTTTATATAAAAAAGCACGATTTTTGACGCCGCATAAATTTCAAGAAATCTCGTTAGAACAAAACTAGGGCTCGTTCAAACTTAAAAAAACTTGTTCAAATGAAAAACCAATCTCGTTCGATCCAGATTCAAACGATAATAATTTTTTTAACAGAAAAATATCATTTGATGTTGGTTTGAAGTTAGTTTTAATAACTAGTCAATCTCGTTCGAACGAAGACTTACAATTGTTCAAACGACTTAAAAATGGAAAATTTTCTTTTTTGACAAATATATAAAAAACATCGCTAAAATATTATATAAAACAAACTCGGAATAAAATATTTGGACATAACCAAAACCACAAACCTTCTCTGATCATTGAAGTTGCTATCTCAAATCTTTCTATCTTCAATTGTTGCATTATTCACTCTTGAGAATGTACATGATGATAAAGGTGTAATGGAATATGCCAATCTTAAAAGCATGATGAAAAATTATAAATCTTGCTCTTACAAATCTCCCATTTTGGCTATTCCAGTATAAAACAAAAAATGAAAAAAATATTATTAACCCCTGAGATAAGTTCAACTAATGTCCCTTCCAACCCAGAAAAGGAACAGACGCATATGAAACTGTCTTCAACTGAAAATCTTCATTTTGCGATCCACGAAATCATCAAGGAAAAAAATACCTACACACATGAAACAAAGCAAATGCTGTGATGCATGGAGTTTAAACTAAACACAAAAACTCCCCCTCAATAGGTTCTTCCACGTTTTGTACATAATATAGAAAGGGTAGAAGCTAAACCTGAAAAGTTAGCATCATGAGAATCCAAATATGAAATATCATCACAAAGAATATATAAGTAATCGTATGCGAAGAAACTTCAATAAACCAACAAACTATTTTTGAAATTTTTTTGAAACTTATATGAGTACATAAATATACATATAAGTAAAAAAACAAATAGTCACACCATGTAGTCATGAGAAAATACCTAAATCATGGAAATTGAGTGATATTGTATAACTTTGTGCTTGGAAAAATCAACATATGCATATGAAGGAAAGGTGCACGAAGTCAAAGATATACTCCTAAAGAAAGAACTCAATTTAAAATTTGGTGTAAAAAATATTGAACAAAATGAAATTGGCTCAAATCATACGAAATGGCATGCATTATAATGCTTATCAAATCAATAACGCCAAACTATTTAATATTTTTGAGGAGCTTTATTATGCATACTCATTGATCTTCAACTTACAACACCCTTAAAACTTCCCATTTTATGCGTAAACTCTCAAATTTTTTAAATAAATCATATTGATCATGAGAATAATGCATCAATGAAACAAAAAAATTTGCCTTAGCACTTCTGTTTTTATGCGCCGAAATAATCTTTTAGGATCTTTCCAATGATAGCCTTTAATGCAAAGAAAATTTCCAACCATTGGGCCTTTTCCCTATTGGTAAGCTCGTCATGATGACATTGTAAGTATTTACTTCAGATGTTTACCTTTACTTTATCATTCATTCATAGGAATAATAACTCATCTTATTACTAATTCCACACTTTTTTTCAAGAAAGCTTCTTCAGCAAGGCCGAGCAGTTTCTCTGGGGTGAGAGTAGTTCCTTTTATTCCCCGTGCTCCATTTCAATGTGAGAGGAACTCTATGGTAGTTTATTCCTTAGGCTTATTAGGAGAGGTTTGTACATGTGTTGGACATAGACACCCCCCCCCATTTTTCATTTTTTATTGTGAGTTTTCAAACAATGGTGCTTGTGAACTAATATTCTTAATTTTTTTTGCACCTTTCCACTATGTATCCCATCATTGTTCGGAGTACTTCTATTGTTTTCGGTTCTACCTAGGTATTACTCAGTCCACAAAGATCCTTATCATGTTTCTTATACTCTCCACTAGCTTAGATTTTTTTCCAATGATATGTGTCGTTGGCCCCTCTTGCCACTTGCTTCATCTGTAGCAAGTGGTTCATCAGGCCATCCCCCAACCAACACTATAACTATCTGTGCAGGTGTATTATTCGAGAACCTCCTTTATTTCCTTCTTTAAGTACCTGCTTTGTTAACCAAAATAT
The DNA here is from genome assembly GCA_949130495.1 of Sambucus nigra. NCBI lineage: Eukaryota > Viridiplantae > Streptophyta > Magnoliopsida > Dipsacales > Adoxaceae > Sambucus > Sambucus nigra. Next base: position 296,674,768 of record OX422207.1, on the reverse strand, counting down.
CATTACTTACTGTTAACCCTTTGTTATTTCATAGGGCTTTGCCACGAGTGATACCCTCACTAATCGACACGTACTTTTTCTCACAGAAGTAATCATTCCTGGGTTGCCTCCATCTAGGAGGATATTTATCCCGAGTGTTTGTCTTCCTTTGGACAATAGGCTAAGATCAGACCCTTCCTGCTCAACCCATATTTCAAGTAGTCCCGTTACTTACATCATTTGTTCAACATAGTTAACTGGTTATATAATTTTAGTTCTTTTGGTAACTTTTTATTGACAACATAATTATTGTCAGGTTAGTGCAAGTATCCCTCCACCACCTATGATAGGATTTAGTGTTTCTCCTCCTCTTGGAGTTCAGGTACTTGAACTGGAGCACCTTTATACTTGTTATCAGATCTTCACGGTTTCCTTTACATGTGTTTGAAAAATTACTCACTTTATCTTGTTACTTTCATTTTAGGAGAGCTTTGCTACTGCTCCCTTTTTTGCTATATCTTCAGCAAGTGTTGTTGCGAGTAATTCATCAGATATTCCACCTTAAGTATCAACTTAACATTTATTAATTTCTTACTTGTAAGATGTTTTTTATGTGTGAGAACTCAAATAGTTGCTTCCTCCTTTCAATATATTTATTTTAGGCTGGCATCACGAGCATTCTCCATGATGTGGAATTTCAAGTGGGCACAACCACGATTGTTCTCGCACCTGCTATCAATCTAGCATACATAGAGTTTTTTGTGTGCATGTTCTGAAGTGATAGTTTCTTTTCTTACACTCTCCTCTTCTTTTGTTAAGTGACTGCTACGAGTATTCCCTTAACTACGAAACTTCCTAAGAGCATAACTTTGAATGCTTGTCGAGTATCATTATATCACTCCTGTCACTTTTATGAATTTCTTTTGTTGTTCAACTACTCAAATAACACCTTTATATCTCTTTAGTTTTAGGTTAACACTACGAGCGTTCCTCTAACCTTGGAACCTACTATGAGCATAACCGCAAGTGCTCCTCGGGTATCATTTTATACTACTAGGATATTTTATAACTTGTTTTTGTTGTGTAAGTGCTCAAACAACACTTACCTGTTTCCTTACTTTTAGGTTAATGATGCAAGCTATCCTTTTACTGTGGAACATTCTACGAGCATATATGTGAGTGCTTCCCATGTATTATTCTATCATAATTGTCCCTTTTATAACTTGCTTTTTCTTCGCAGGTGCTTAAATATCACTTTCCATTTTTCCTAATTTTTAGGTCATTGCTACGAGAACTCCTGTAACCATAGAACCTCATCTATTAACATGTTATACCATGGATTATTCTTTTAGTTTCTTTTATAGTGTAAGTGCTCGAATAACCACTTCCTGTTGCTTTATTTTTAGGTCAATACCATGAGCTCTCCAGTGACTATTGAGTCGGTTCTTGGACAAAGAAAGCATTGTGGGATTTCTAATAGCATACTAACACCTATAGGCATGCGAGTAAGTCTATTTACTATTACCCTTTGTATTCCCATGAAATTTTTTCATAGATAATTACTTCATTCTTTGTTGTTTGATAGGAGGAAATGAGCGAGGCAGAGGAGGTCATTGATGAAGACGAGCAATCCTCTGGGTCCACTCATTCCGATTGGACTGAGGGTGAGCAATGCAATAAGGAATCTTCTCCCCATTTTGATGTTGTATCCATCAACAGTCATTTTGATACCATAGATATGGATGATCCTGATGTCCATATGAAGGTTATCTGGAGCGAGCATCACCCCAATAGGTTTTTAGTAGCGGATCATATTGTTATCAATTTAATCTTCGAGCATCACCCTAAGACTTTTACCACCATTAGTGTTTGTAATATTGATAGAATCGTTTTTCTCAACTTGGAGGTGCTCGCCAGCTATGTTCGTTAATTAACTACAACTTCTCCTCATGAAATTATTGGCTCTATTTTTCACACTTTCTTCACAACCATCGAAGACTTAGAGAACTGCGAACACTTCAAGCTTGATTTTCTCCATGCCTCCATTAGTAGAATTCTCCATCTTGCCACCAAGAGACTATTATGGACCCAATCTCCCAAATAGTATAAAGACAAGAAGCATCATTCATGAGATGATAACGTTTGTGACAAAATCAATTCCTTGGAAGTTGAGTTGGCTAAAATTTTCGATGGTGAAGTGGATGATACTACTCGAATTTCCAAGTTAGAGGAAGATGTAGCTCGATAAGTTGTCCCACAATTTTAAGGCTTCCGCTAGAAGATGTATATTCTTTTTCTTTTATCTGACTTAACACTTGCAAATAGTTTTTTTTTCTATTTGTAATATCAAGGATCTCTTTGTTTTTGAGAATGTCATTTCTATGAATGAGAAAGAAATAATGATATATGTCTTTACATTATATCTCAATTTTATTTCCTTGCACTTTTTTGTATGCTATGAGCTTTCCCTTATTCTGTGGGAGTTTCTACTCACAATATTGTGAGTAAATGTAGTAATTGTCAATACCTTTTTTTATGGGAGTGCCTACTCACAAAATGGCAAGTGATTTATGTAATTGTCCATATTTTGTGGGATACTTCCTTTATTTTAACATGAAATAAGACTTGGGATCCAACTCTCTCCTAATGTTATAAACAACATGCAAACTGTTTAATTTCATTCAAAAATTTGAAAATTGTTTATTTCCTTACTCAATATATTTCTTTTGAAAATGTATCCCCTCAAGGTACTGTGAGTAAAGTTGAATTTTGTTAATTTTTTTTGTATTTACTTATATATTGGAAATATCTAGGTGTTTTACTTGTAAACATTCTATTAACCCACGTGATCGTTTTTGTTGAAATCTTCGAGTAGAGGATTATAAGGGATTCGTAAACCAAAATCAAATTTCGAAAGCATGGGTTGGAAAGGATCAATATTATCTCAAAACCTTATAATAGGTCATAATAAAACAAGTTAATTCTCCCTATAATAACATTTCGTAATACACATATGTCATATAGGGTTACAAATACATAATTCCCGAGAAAACTAGGTTCTCATTCGATCTAGAGAAGACCTCATCCAGACGAGATCTCATACGAGGGGACCTCATGTGAAGTTTTTTTGTTGTGAGGGGTTATGTAAACGATTCACAATCCTTGAGAAAATTGTCTTCTCATGTGAAGTCAAATTTTGTGTAAAGCCCTTTATTTGCCTCAACACTCTCTTGTGTGAAGAAAACTTTGCAAAAAAGAGTCTACCATTCAAAGGACATTCCAAAATACAAAAACCCTTAACAAAATTTAATTTGAAAAATTAATCTTTTCCTTTTTAGAAAAATGGTATGGTCTTCTGACTTTGTTACATTGAAAATAAAACTTTAGGCTATAGTAAACCATAAAGTCTTACTAAAACTCATGTTGAGTTGAATTTTTTTTCTCTAGTATGCAATGTCACGATGCTTCTCCTTTGTCTTGAATTCTTCAATTACAACTCAAAGATGATTCAAAACATACACATTCACTTTGTTTTGGGATAAAACCAAAACTTATGATAACTAAAGTAATCATGACTAAAATTTCAATTAGGTAACTTCTTTCACCACCATATACCATTTCTACACACACAACTTGGTCTTTCTTTATGTAGATAAACATACTATAATAAGGAGACAGTCTAATACCATTTAAGAGTGTATGCCTAGCATTTGGAATTCACGGGTTATTCATTGAATAGTTAAGGCAAAGAGAAACTACAAATATTAAAATTGATTCCATAATTTGAGTAATATTTTCTTTTAAATGGCTTTATAGGAAACAAATAATCCTATGTCTATATGATAAAGTTTTCCAAAATAATTCAATCAGATCTTATCTTCTTATGTGTAAGGTGATTAATAAAAATGAAAAAATGATAAGCAATCACACAACACAAATACACATGAGTAAAATAACCTAGTTGGAAAAACCTCGAGATAAATAAAAAACAAATGAAGTATGGCATATATCTTAGACTAGCAAAAATGTGACTGATTCTCCAGATGTACAACATTCACTAGAACTATTTTCACACCATATCTTTTGCTTAGAAGGTGCCGAGATCTAAATAATGCTTCACAACCATGACTGGTTTTGATCCACAACCAATGTCTTTGTAACCCAAATCAAATGTTTCCTTCTAAGTTGAAGATCCAATAAAATTTCTTCCTACGATAGGAAAAAAAATTATATTTCTATTTTGTAGGATGTGAGATTAATATAGCTCGATGGAAGTGTGTAAAAGTGTTTCGTTACCGAAAATAAAAAAATCTTGAGAATAAGTAATCAAACTTCAAATTACTTAAAAATCTAATTAGAGCAAGGATATCTAAAAAATACAAAGAAGATTTTTATTTAAAGAAATATAATTTATTTTATCTTGATGAAACTAATTTGAAATCCATTTTCAAAACCTTAAATTATTTGTGGGAAGAGGAGCACATAAATGAGTCACTTTAAACTTATGGAACAAGATCTTAAAGACCTACGTAATTCTATTGCACACCAATAAGTCACTTGAAGATCTATATAAAATATATGGATGAAAATTCAAATCTACACGTTTTATAATGAAATATTTGCAAAAAATTCTCCTAAATCTCAGCAAATTTTGTCACTCGCAAAAGTTGCACTATAAAGAAAAAGGCCTTTGTGAAATAATTGAATAAAATAGGTAAAAAATATACTTTAGTTCACAGTCAGTGATTAAGATCAAAACAAAAAATTATGTGTTTAAAAATAATATTTTAACAAAGTTTCAAATTGTCAAATATAATTTTTGTATAATGGAGTACTATGAAATTTGGTGAAAGAAAAACACAAGGTTCACACATTTCCAAATTTTGGAATTTGTTAAACTAGCCATCTAAGTCATTTACCATTGTCCTAAAACGTCATACTCATTGGTAATGGAAGAGATAACTATCGGATGAGGATGGAGAAGTACAATCTTAGAATGTTGGATATAAAGCTTTTCAAATCTACCTAAACTATGATTCAAATTTAGTTTTAGCAAATGAACTAAAGACAACCAAATGATATAAGGCACATGAGTATGCATATACTCTTATATAATGGTTTCAGGCTCTTTTACCTTGATGAAGTTGGTGGCTTGTGGTAATGCTTATGATAATCGACGATAAGAGAAAGGGTTGTCATGCCTTAGGGTGATTGTAAACACCCAATTCTACTCCCTAATAATCCTAAAGGAGTATGGCATAATTTTTTAAACCTCCGAAACCCCAAATAAAATACCAAGGCCTTAGTTACACCAAGGGTATCCCCCAAAACACCAAAATAAATGCCCAAAGCTTTCGGAGGCCCAAAAAGAAATTATCCAAATGACCCAAAACTGACCCCTAATTAGACCGAAAACAAAAAACACATGCCCATGACCTATCTATCCTGGGCTATAGTGAGCCATGATCGCTCAGTCTTCACATTTTTAGAGGACCTATCGATTATGAACCCAGGCAATTTGCCAATAAAAGTAGCCTTTAAACCACCTGTTCTGCACAATAATAACTCTTCCTCTTAAATTTTGACTTTCTGTTTTAAAGATTTTTCTCTTTAAAAGAATCCTCAAAACTCTTTTGTTTAGTTTCTAAAGTAATTTCAAACCAATATCTAAAACCATAACCCAAAGTCCTAACTTTCTTCTCACATAAACCCACAAATTGTCTTTTATTTAGTATTCTTCTTCCAAAAAGTACATTCCATTAAAGTAACCTTATATCTACATCTAAATAATTATTTCATGCCGAAACACTTTTAAAATGTAAGAGTGAGGTGTGCTCTTACCATCACATGTGCATCTCTTCTTACTCTTTTATTTTGAATACTATCCCTTAAAAGGTAGTGTTATACTGAAACACTATCCCAAATAATCTTTTCTTTATATATTTCTTCATTAGACATGGATTTTATTTAAAGTTCATGTCTGAACTACATTCACATTGATTCTACCTACAGTGGATACATAGACATGTTAGTGAAATACAATCCTTACAACTCAAGTCAGATCTTGTACAAATATACATACTTTTTCTTTATTTCTACAAATATAAAAAAATCATGAAAAGTGCTTCAAAACCATGAAATACTCTCATGTAGGATTGAAAATCATTACATGTAGGGATTACACCTATTATTTTTTTCTTAATGTCAAAATTCTCGCCATTCTTTCTTCTTCAAAGTGGTTTTATGAGTGAACCCATCTCATCCACATTGACATCGATCATTTACATCTTATGATCTTGTCTTGTTTCACTTTAAAACACCTTGAAAGAGCAAAAAAAGTTTATATATCTTTCATATAGTCTCCATAAAAGGTGGATTCCCTCTTTTCCTCACACGAACTATGTTATGTTTGTATCACTCTGTGCGAGTACGTAGCCTCACTTTGACCTTTGTTCGAGTGAACAAGTTTGATTTTGTACATATTTATCCATTGTATATATTATATATATTCACATCCCACGTTGCACTGCAAATTATATTTACATAGTAACTATTTTCATTTTATTACATCTTTTTACATTATTACATGCTAATGCAAATATTGTATATATACATTTGAGATTCAAAGAGTATAGTGAGTTAATAAAACCTTCCCAATAGGTAATCTAGTCCCCAAACATTTGAATCTTTTGTTAAATATGCAAATCACTTACCATCATTAGGTCTCTACGCATGCCTACCCCTTTTTTTTTGCCTATTTTGGGTAAAATAAACTAGAGACTCCATACTTTTCAAAAAGAACAAGGAGATGACTGTGCATCACTGCTAAAGACTCATTCCCCTATCAATCTATCCAAAAGGACATTCACAGGGGCAGGAGATATGCGCTGCCTCAGGTCCGAGTCCTCACGTGGAGATTTTGCTGGGATTAGTTTTTCTTAAAAGGTGGCCTTAATTTAATTTAATGTAGATCTTTATTTATTTTAGCATGTTATTCTTATACATTCATATATTTTCTATTATTTATTATTTATTCTTAGAGACATGTCTAGGTAAGAAAACATTAGTATTGTGTTCTCCTGCAGGGATAAGATTACACACTGGGTGTCACTTGAACCTTGTTTATGACATGTATGCCAAGATACATAAAAATCTTACGTGAAAATTTCTCTTGACATAAATAAAAGAATTTCCAAAATATGCACACTAGTTCACCACATAAAATATATATGTCACTACATACCCTAGAACGATGGGAAGCTTAGCTAAGGGATTTGGGTATAACAAACTTGAGTCCCTAGCGATAGATTCCACTATTCTCAGCGTAATACCCTTAGTGTATATTGAGTGGTATGTTCTCGATGAACATCACTCACATACCTCAAGTACATCAACTCATCTCTCCCATGTACTCTCCCTATAATATATATCAGGATCCTCAATACACATACATTTGGGTATATCAAAATGACCCTCTCACAAGTTATAGCCAAATAAGGGAGCCTTTAGCCTTGCGTAAATCCTTGCATAACCTTATGTAGTAGAATCTGAAGACATAACCAAAAATAAAATAATCCCTAAATTCGTGAAATGATGTAATTTCCTAAAAGGATTCCGTATCCCCCAATACAGTTTCCTAGAATAGGATGGAACTCGAGGATTTAGAAAATGCTTTCACTTTTCACAACTCTTGACCAAGGGTTGTGAGCTAAGTGAGGAGTACTATAGGAAATGGATCGTAACTCGGGATTACCTAAAAAAAATTACCATATCTTCTTAAACTTATGTTTGTTCTTATTATATTAATGTTGATGCAAGATATTAATTCCACGTTTCTTATAAAAGCATAGTTACCATCTTGGGTGAGGGACGAAAGTCACATCTCATAGTCTTGGCAACATGAAAAACGCCGAGGGAATATCATTGGTTAAAATTTTTTCTAGTCTAAGCACCTTGATAAGGAAATTTCCAACTCTGATCCTAGAAAAGAGTCTCTCTTACCCATTGATTAGAGAATACCGAGAGACATGGAGTGAATATACACCATGCAACTACTATATCCCAACTAGCAATGGTCCATGCGACCAATAACCCTACGATTGCAACTATTGAAATCACTATTATATACAATACTAAAGAGACTCCAATGAATGTTGGACGCCTCGAAATAAAGTTCAAAATAATCCAACATAATTTTCAACTGAACCATCAATAATCTTGCATACATAAAGAACCTATCCCTCTATCCCAATGCTAGGTGCATGAGAAATTTAAGGTGTCGAATATTGAAAAATTCACTGGGATTAGATCATCAACTTCTCACCTCAAACTCTATGTATGATCCATTCAAGCTCTAGGGGCTTTGAAATAAAACATGGAACATATGTTAGACCATATGTTGTTTGGGGAAGCACTCAAATGATTCATATCCACAGATGATGGACGAACCTCAAGATGGAGTGATATTTGTAAAGAGTTTGGGCATAGCTGTTGATCCGAGTAAGGTGTAAGCGGTGAGGGAGTGGGGACAACCCACGACACCGACCGAGGTTCGTAGCTTATTGGGGTTTGTCAAATATTACTGTCTCTTCACCAAGGGGTTCTCAAAGATTGCAGGTCCTTTAACAAACCTGACTCATAAGGGAATACCATTTTTGCGGAGCGACCAGTTTCAGTTGGCTTTCAACGAGCTAATGTACCGATTGACATCAGCACCCATACTTGCATTGCCTAGGAGTGGGGTGGAGTATCAAGTCTATACGGATGTATCCTTACAAGTAGTTGGGTAGTGTGTTATAGCAGGAGGAGAGGATGATAGCTTATGCACCTGGGAAGTTAAATCCCCATGAGAAGAATTACCCCACCCACGACCTCAAGTTAGCAGAGGTCATTTTTTCTTTAAGGATATGGAGACATTATCTTTTGGGGGAGCAATTTACATTAATTACGGATCATAAGTCACTTTAGTATCTCTTCAGACAAAAGGATTTGAACATGAGGCAAATGCGGTGGCTAGAATTAGTGAAAGACTACTAGTTTGCTATATAGTATCGTCCTAGTAAGGCTTACATGGTTGCAGACGCGTTGAGTCGATGACCTACTAAAGACTTAGCGAAGGTATGTAAAACGAAGTGGAGTGACCTTCGACAGGAAGATGAGGGTGCCAGAGCATACATGGCAGTTATGACTATCACTCTCGAGATCATTATGCGGGTAGTTAAGGCACATGCAAAGGATCAGTTCTGTCAGGACACGGTATGACAGTTATTAGCTGAGGGTGCAGAGTCTTACTTAATCAGCTTAGAAGGAGACATATGCTTTAATAGGATATTAGTAGTACCCGCAGATGAGGATTTGAAATAGGCAGTTATGACTGAGTCTCATGGTTCTATATTTATGGTACATCCTGGTGGGGATAAGATGTACCAGGATATGAGGAGATAGTACTGGTGAGCCAGCATGAAAAGGGACATAACAGAGTTTGTCTCCAAGTGTGTTACTTGCCAGCTTGTGAAAGTTTACCATTAGAGGCCTTAGGGGGTGTTGCAATCACTTGAGATTATTATATGGAAGTGGGAGAGAATCTCGATGGACTTTATTAATGCGCTGCCTACGTCATAGAGGGGTCACGAATCGATATGGGTGATAATGGATCGACTGACCAAGGTGGCTCATTTCTTACAAGTTCGCACAAAATATGATATGATGAAGTACATGCAGCTATTCATTTCAGAGATTGATTTAAGGTTGAGTACGACGTACCACCCGCAGAGAGACAGACAAACTGAGAGGGTGAATCTGATGCTTGAGGATATACTAAGTATGTTCATCCTATATTTTGGGGGAGGTTGGGAGAGATACCTTCCATTGGTAGAGTTTGCATATAATAACTCTTACAAATTTACTATCGATACGGCATCATTCGAGACATTATATGGGACGCCTTGTCATTTGCCTGCATGCTAGTTAGAGGTGAGGGATAACAAGTTGTTGGGGCCCGAGATGATTCAGGATACTACTTCCGAGATTGAGTTGATTCGAGGATGTATTAGGATAGCTCAGTACTGGAAGAAGAGTTATACCGATGCTGATAGGAGAAATGTGGAGTTAGAGGTTGGCGACCAGGTATTGTTCGAGTATCTCCTATACAGGGGATAATGATATTTGCCAACAAAGGGAAAATAACACCAAGATATGCATAAAGGGAGTGGGACCAGTAGCATACAGACTAGGACTTCCAGAGCATCTTCAACGGATACACTACTTGTTCCATGTGTCATCACTGAAGAAATAAAGGAGGAGCGAGAGAGACTTATGGAAGATTTTCAGCTAGACGTCTGGTATGAGGAGAGTCCTGTGGATATTTTAGATCGTAGCGAGCATAAACTACAATAAAAGGTGGTGCCATTGGTACAAGATCAGTGGTGACACCACAATGTTGACGAATCGACGTGGGATAAGGAGGATGACATGCGAGAACAGTATCCAGAGTTATTCACCATAGGTATGTCCTAATTTCGGGTACGAAATTCCTTTTTAAGGGGGGAAGTATGTAATACCTCGTACTTTTACATATTCGAAATTTAATTAATTCGGAAACTAATTGAGGAAAATACATTTATTTATATTACGAGACTAAAGTGATTTAATGTGATTTCATAATAACTTTGATTATTGAATTTTAATCGGTAGATAGATACTGATTAATATAATGAAATTTAATTTACTAAGTGAAAATAGTAAATTGTTTATTTTGATCAAATTACATCATAGCGAGTGAGATGGACGTAATAGAGTGATCTCACTCGGAGTTGCGTGTAGACTATTTAGAGGTGAAAAATGAGAAATATATTTTAAGTAACTCGAAATACAATTTAAAAGTCACGAATGAGTCTGGAAGGTTTAAAGTAGGCCAAATAGTATACCGGAGATGTCAATTGAGTCACGGTGCAATGTTAGACTAAAATAGGACCGTAGGAGGGTATTTGGTCATTTTATATTAAGGGGTTAGGAGACCTATGAATTTACAAACTCTATAGTAGCTTATAAGGTTTGGATACTAGGGATTAGAGGTTAGAAAACTCAGAGAATCTATTAGAGAAGGAAAGGAGAGAGTTCTTGAAGATTCTTGGGAGAATTCTTGGAGCGTTCATCTTATTCTTGCACACAAACAACCTAAGAAGGAGGATTGAAGGAGAAATCAATCAACCCAACACCTAAGCCACGAAATCAGACCCTACCAACCAAAAGGAAAGTTGTTTATTATAATATTCATAAAGTTATAATACCCATGTGTTTGGTTTTACGATTTATTTTCGTTAAATCAATGTTCTTAGGAGAAAAAGAATGATTTTTATGCATGTTGGAATATGATCTGCATGAAAAATAATTTAACATATATATGGTATTAATAATCAGAGGAGACTTGATCGTTAATATGAATTAAATCTGGTTTTTGAGGAATATTTTAGGAAGAACAAGAAAACCAAGGATTCTCTTAGGATTAGAGGTTTTAATCCATTCTTGATTAACCCGTAATGTTTTGATACAAGGGTTACGTTGGAAATTTTCCTTGTGCACGTGGAAATGACTTGGGACAATAAGTTTAGAGTTTGGTTGGAGAACACAGAATATTAAGGTGCATTAATGGTGGAAAACGCACCTGCTATAACTGTAGAAAAGAGTTGCACAAAAACGAACCGATCAGATCCATATTGATCGGTTCCGTTCCGCCTTTTACTAAACAAGTTTCAGAAAAATGAATCGGTTCGGACCAAAGAGGTGCGGTTTGGTTCGGTCTCTACAAAATCACTTCATTCCCCTAAATTAATATGAAACTTTTTTTTTGGGCCTAGCATTCTTAAATCGATGTTATGGAAATCTTTAGGACTTAGTAAAAATAATAATAGAAGATTTATTATATTATGGTAGGCCTATTAAGGAGGTATGAAGTAGTCTTATGGAGAGGTTTAAGACGAGACTGAATTCAAGATGAATGACATTGTAATTAATATGAGCGATGAATAAAATAATTACGAGAGTTTAATGAATGGATGTATCTATCACTAGGGTAAGTTAGACTTATCTAACCGGTTTAGAAAAGGGGTAACTAGGACCCTTAGAGTAGTGTGAAGACTCATATAAATGCGATAGCAAGATAAATTGTAAAATAAAATGTACAGTTAGTATTAGAGAGAAATATATTACGTACCAATGTGCATCATTAGGTTGTGTGAATACATATAGTCTAAGTACTTAGGTTGTGTGAATGCCTAAAGTATATTAATAGTATTGGGGTCGATTCTTATCCGGACGAATACATGAATGTTTGAATTTGGGGTCGATGATTATTCGGACCAAATCGAAATTAAACAATATTGGGGTCGACGGAAAATCCTAACAAATATACATTTGCATAACATTTACATTGGGGTCCAGGGATATCAAAACCAATGTAAATGAAAGGATAATTGGGGTCGATGGGTATCCGGACCAATAATTCTTATAGTATATATTGTGTATGATATATATAAATATATATATATATATATATATATATATATATATATATATATATATATATATATATAAACACATCTTATGATGTCCTACTGGGTGCGATAGTAGACTTATAGATGATATATTTATAGATATACATCTAAAGACGAATTAAGAAAAAAATTTAATCTATCATAACATGTGTAATTGTTGCATGAGATATAAATTTGTATTTGGGACGTTAATGAAAATAATGTACTGTATGGGCATTACGGGAAACTTAGGTGAATAGATAAGTTCAGATAATAATATAAGTGTAGTTAGCTTGGACAGTATAGCTAGGTGGGCTAAGTATAGAACGTTAGGCGTGCACAATAGACGAGCGGTGAGTAAACTCAAGAGAGTGTAGGATAACCTAATATGTGTAATAAATAACTGATTTGAGAAAAATGTATAAACGCTTGCTAAATATTTTTAAAATGTTTTTTGTTCTAACCCTAGCTATAAAATATTTTCAAAAACCGTTTAAGTGTCCATCCACTGGGATACCATGCATGAATTTAATTCAGGGACTTGGAGTTGTAGCACTATGGATGCTACCAGGATTGATTTGATTAAATGATTCCTCCATTCAGATCTAGTGTAGGATCTCATCTTATATTCCATATATGGACATGTTCTCCATTGACATTATTTCGATTATTTCAGTTTCAGACTAGTACTGATTTATTTCATTTGTTTTTGGATTTTAGATGATGGTTTATTCAGCAAAACTTTAATCGTTAATATATTATGATGGTTTGGACTTCGGTATTGTGAATGTTTAAACTGGTTTTCGTATTGTTATATTTATCTATTTTAAAGAAAGATAAAATTTGGCACAGGTCTAATTTCACTTAGGTGGTTAGGAATTAACAAGTTTTCGACAGTGATACTAAGAATGAAGCATATGAGAAATCCGTTTTACCTTAATAAAGGCCTAATCAACCGATATTTAATTAGACGGGGTGTCATAGATGGTATCAGACCATCAAGTTCTAGTGTCCTTATGATCTGCACGGCTTACTACGTTTTCAGCGCATCGTTCTTTGATATAGAGCCCTATTATTAGGACTATTATTTTATCTCTGCATACTATGAGATATCATGCTTCCGCTATTAGATTTCATATAAAATCTATACCTATAAAATTTGATGTATTTTGAGATGCCACCGAGGAGAGAGCGAGCCGAGAGCAAAGTAGCCAGGGATGAGGTGAGGGAGGACCCTTAGGCGCAAGAGGTATAACCACCACCACCAGAGATAATTTCCACTACTAGGCACTAATAATGGCACAAGCTGTTGAGAGAGCTATAAGGGACATGGAAACCCACTTTCCCTAGCCTCAGGCTCAACAACCCACAATACTAGCTATTCAAGCCTAGCAAGGGCAACCCTCTTGCAATAGCATCAGGGAGACCTTCTAGAAGGGCCACTCGCCCGAGTTTCAAGGTGGTACAGATGTAGTGGAAGCATGATAATGGAAGAAGAACATTTAGATTCCTCTGCACATGTTAGATTGCAGTGAGGTACAACATCAGATTTTGGCCACCTTTAGATTAGCGGGAGAAGCCCTTCAGATGTGACAGTCAGTGACCACAACTGAGGAGAGGGACTTAATGACGATTTCATAGTTCTAGGTGAAGTTTGACAAAAAGTACTACCCTCACGCAGTAAAGTCAGAGATGAAGAAGAAATTTGGGACATACGTCAGGGTGATCGCTCAGTTGCCGATTATGAGGAAGAGTTCACCCGTCTGGAAAACTTTATGCCAGACGAGGTGAGAAATGAAGAAAGGAAAAAGGTAATGTTCATGGATGGTTTGGCCTGGAGGATCAATTAACATTTGATTCGTAACACTACGTTGATAACTTACACGGATGTCATTAACGTCGCACTATTAAACTATCTGGATTACCGTTTCCACATGATGGGAAGCAAGAGGGTAGTAGAGCCTAGCTAACATGGCAAGTCCCGGGAAGTAGTGTTAGAGGGCCCAACTGCAAAAGATAGTGGGCAAGTAGGGGCAGAACTACCTACAAGGTAATTCTGTCAAGAGGTTCAAACTTAGTGGGCACCATCCAGATAGGCAGGCCCAGTAAGGTCCCTAGTAGAATGTTCCTCAAGGTCATCCGGGCCAGGGAACTAGGGGGTGGCCATCAGGTCTAGGGCCAACGTTAGGACCAATAGGGCCATGGGAAGAGAAAGTACCAGGGTTAGTAGTGTTTCACATGTGGCCCACAGGGTCACTAGAGTAGAGCTTGTCTAAAGCAAAACGGGGCATAGCATCAGGGTGACCAATAGGGTAGCAGGCTTCGATAGCTCCAGCACCAGCACTGGCCCCACAATAGCATAAATAGGGACATATTCACTATGAGCGTGTGTATAATGTCCGGGATATACCAATGCCACCATCACGACAAGTGTCGCCTGCACTATGTGGTAAGTTTTCTATTCATGGGTCTGAGGGTAGAATACTTTTTGATATTTGAGCATCTCATTCATTTATTAAGACTAGATTTGCATGAGCCGTTGGGTTACTAGATACATTCGGTAGTCTCCTTATGTGTGTTGAGTCACCAATGGGTAGTGGTTCGTTGATACATTCGATTTGTAGAGGAGTCAATATTTTGACTGGGAGACTGAGTCTTGCGACAGACAATCTAACATTAGACATGGAGTGTTATGATGTGATTCTAGGTATGGATTGGTTAACAGGCTATAGAACAATGGTAGATTTCTATGAGATAACTATTGTGTTTTCGATTCTGGGCAGGAGATATTCCTTGAGGCGATGCCTATTCTCGAGGGAGGATCGCGCACTCATTTATATTACATCGAGGAGGAGACTTCGTAGGAGGTGGTTGTTCCCTTAGATTCAATTCTTGTAGTGAGGGATTTCGAGGTTATGTTCCAGAAGATACCCAGGTTTCCACCGAGTCAGAAAATAGAATATTTCATCGACTTAGAATTGGGTACAAGACCGATTGCCTGAGTATCATATAGCATATCCCCTTTAGAGATGCAGGAGATGAGAGAGAGAATTCAACATCTCTTAGGACAGGGTTTTATTTTGTGGAGCACATTGCCTGGGGGTGCTCCAGTGTTGTTCATAAAGAAAAGGGATGGTTCTCTTTGCTTGTGCTTAGAATACAGGGACCTGAACAAGGTGGCGATAAGGAATAAGTATCCATTACCTAGGATTGATGACTTATTTGATCAGTTGAGAGGGGATGAGTACTTATCCAAGATTCATTTAAGGTTAAGATATCCCCATCTGCGTATTCAGGAGGAGGATGTTCCTAAGATCGCTTTCCTATCGCGGTATAGATCCTACAAGTTTAGGGTAATGCCATTTGGGATCAATAATGAACCTGCAGTGTTCATGGACCTCATGAATAGGGTATTATGGGAGTTTCTAGATCAGTTTGTGATAGTCTTTATCGATGATATCCTGGTTTACTCACGGATGGAGGAGGAACACGCCGAGCATTTACGTATGGTTCTGCAAATGTTATGGAACCATTAGTTGTATGCCAAATTTAGTAAGTGGGGAATTTGTTTTCGAAAAGTACAATTTCTTGGACATATTGTGTCTGACTAGGGCATAGCTATTGATCTGAGTAAAATATCGACGGTGAGGGAATGAGGGCAGCCCACGTCACCGACCGAGATGAATGACATTGTAATCAATCTGAGAGACGGATAAATAATTATGATAATTTAATGAATAAATGTATCAATTAGTAGGGTAAGTTAGACTTATCTATCGAATTTAGAAAAGGGTAACTAGGACCCTTAGAGTAGTGTGAACAACCATATAAATATGATAGCAAGATAAATCATAACATAAAATGCACAGTAAGTATTAGAGAGAAATATACTATGTACCAGTATGAATCATTAGGTTGTGTGAATACCTATAGTGTAAGTACTAAGGTTGTGTGAATGCCTAAAGTATATCCATAGTATTGGGGTTGATGGTTATCTGGACCAATACATGAAAGTTCGAATTTGAGGTCGATGATTATCCGGACCAAATCGGAATTAAACAATATTGAGGTCGACGAA
The DNA here is from genome assembly GCA_949130495.1 of Sambucus nigra. Lineage (NCBI taxonomy): Eukaryota > Viridiplantae > Streptophyta > Magnoliopsida > Dipsacales > Adoxaceae > Sambucus > Sambucus nigra. The sequence continues at coordinate 296,658,181 of OX422207.1, read as the reverse complement.
AAATCTGGACCAGTATACATTTGCATAACATTTACATTGGGTTGAGGGATATCCAGACCAATGTAAATGATAGGATAATTGGCCATAATCCTTGTAGTATATATATATATATATATATATATATATATATATATATATATATATATATATATATATATATATACATATACACACATATACACACACAAGCACCTTATGATGCCCTACTGGGTGAGATAGTACACTTGTGGATGATATATTTATAGATATACATCTAAAATATGAATTAAGAAGAAAAACTTAATCTATCATATAATGTGTAAATGTTGCATGAGAAATAAATTTCTATTTGTGACGTTAATGAAAATAATGTACTGTATGGAGGGTACGGGGAACTTAGGTGAATAGATAAGTTTAGATAATACTATAAGTCTAGTTTGCTTGGGCAATATATCTAGGTGGTATAAGTATATAACGTTAGGTGTCCAGACATAGGGATGCCATGCGTGACTTCATTCTAGGGACTTGGAGCTATAGCACTGTGGATGTTGAGAGGATTGATTTGATTAGATGATTCCTCCATTCAGATCTAGTGTAGGAACTCATCCTATATTCCATGTATGGGCATGTTGTACGTTGACATTATTTCGGTTATTTCATTTTCAGACTAGTGTGGATTTATTTAATTTGTTTTTGGATTTTTAGCCGATGATTTATTCAACAAGACTTTATTCATTCATATATTATGATGGTTTGGACTTTGATATTGTGAATGTTTAAATTGGTTTCCGCATTGTTATATTTATCTATTTTAAATAAAGATAAAATTTGGCACAGGTCTAACTTCTCTTAGGTGGTTAGGAATTAAAAATCTTTCGACAGTGATGCTAAGAATGAGCCATATGAGAAACCTGTTTTAATTTTATAAAGGCCTGATCATCCAATATTTAATTAGACGGGTTGTCACGGAATTAACCTCCTATGGATTAGATTAAAAACAAAACAAATGTTCCTCCATACTCTACGGGGAGAACCAATAAACTAAATATAACCAATGGCAATGCCATTCAAGAACCTACACTTCACCCACGCCATGGAGTACTGAAAGAATCCAACAGTCATTCCATCCTTTCTACGCTCCCATGGGTACAGTATATTAGGATCTAAAAATCAAGGGGATTTTAAATCCTAAAGATATCAAACCTCTACCTAATACCCTGCATAAAATCTTTCGAAGTGATTTATACTATGAAAAAAATCAAATTACTAGATAGAATTTTCAAACTTTGAGACATGCCATCCAAGACCTGATTAGTCCAGGAAAGATTATAGTTCCTACCAAATAAAAACCTAATGTCAACAACATTCTAAGAAATAATGATGGAAGACGAGAAAAACTTGAAGTTGTGTCCCCTACCAATAACTTAGAAGAATTTTGAAGATGATATGACCTATATACTCGAGTAAAAAACCAATGGCCATTTATAATCTCCTATTTGGGGAGAAGGCTCTTGAGGAGAATTACTTTGATGTACTTTACCATATCAATCCCTTTATGGGAGAATTAAATTTTAAGTTTAAGTATCCTTGTGTGAAAAATATAATTGATGATGAATGTGGAAACCAAAGTAATGAATCAAATTTATATAATGAAGAATTAGAAGATAACCTAAAATATATTAATGACAGACAAACCAATCGTGCACAACTTATTAATGAAATGAAAATGGTTAATTTAGGGTCTCTAAGTTACTAAAATAAATAAAGATATGTTCTTCTTTATATGATCTAGAAAAGTCTGAACTCCTTTTAATTCTCAAAGAATACATCGATGTCTTTGCCTGGTCATACATAGACATTCCAATAATTAATCCCGAAATCATTGTCGACCTCATACCTACATATCCAGACCCTAAGTTGATCAACCAAAAAATTCACAAACTTACCTAAATAGTTTCTACAGAGGCTTTATAAGCATTGTTGAATTCCCTAAAAGTTATGAAGAACTCAGTATATGTTTTATAAGCGTTGTTGAATTCCATATATGGTTGGCTAACATCATACTTGTATCGAAAACCAAAGGGAAAGTAATGATGTTCGTTAACTACAGAGGATTGAATAGAGCTAGCACCAAATATGTTTATTCTCTAACGAAGATATTCATGATGATCGAAAATACATTGATCAGTCCTTGAAATCCTTCGTGGATGGCTTCACTAGCTCTAACCAAATAAAAATGCACGTATATGATCGAGAAAAAAATGTCTTTCACTACCCCTTGGGGAACTTTTTGTTGCACAGTGACCCTATTTGGACTTAAGAATGCTCGAGTGACTTAACCAACGAGGATCCACTACTCAAAAGCACGACATGATCTATAAACAAGTTGAAGCATACGTAAAAAAAAATGATCGTCAACTCAAAATCTTGTGAAGGGAATGTTACAACATTATAAAAGTTCTTCAGTAGGATAAGGATGTAGAAGATGCAACTAAATATCGAAACAAATATGCTCAGTGTTACTAAAGGAAAGCTTCAATAACTCCTCTTTAGTGATAAGGGAATTTAATTAAACCTAGAAAAAGTTGAAGCCATCTTGGATGTAGTGCCCCGAACAATATTTAAGGGTTAATAAAGGATTAACCCGATCTGGCTCGTACATGAATTGCGAAGTGCAATGGAACATCCTAAGTAATGTTTCTAATCCAATTTTATTATCATTTAATGTCACTCTTATTTCCATGTAATTCTAATTTTCATCAAACTACGTGATGTGACCCAGGGGAGTGCGCCGAAGGCCAAGTAAACATAGCTACTAATGTAAATGAAAATTAAGTACTTACCTATATAATGCTCTCAAATATGGGACAACATGCAACCTACCGTAACACAAAGAGGGAGTGAGAGGAATGCTTTGTGGGAACTTATACAAATGTAGTATAAAAATGAACGACAGAAAGAAAACTCACACGCTACAACTACATGAAAGTGAACATATGTATGTATCTACATATATACTTTTAAAAATACATATCCCAATGTATTAAAGCATTTTATTCTAAAAATTCTATTTGACACCATTCATTCTCCTTATCATTACAACAGAATAATTTTGTATTTTATGCTTAAAACTAACATATTTTTTCCATTATCTCACCCAGTTAAACAATTTACAATTTTTTGGGAAAACCTTCCATTCACTTTCAAAACTTTTATTAGTCAACGTTCATTAACTCACACCAGAGTTATTAAACATTACCTAAGAATTTCTTTCAATGCATGCGAATGTCGCGTTAGAAAATATTCATTAATCATTGAAAGACTTATACAACATACACACACATGTTATTATGGATTTATACCTCATTAAGTATCTTCATTACACATTAAGTCACCTTGCTTAACCATTTCTCTTTTCTTATGAACATTAATCATCATTCTCAATTTACTTGTCAACGTTACATTAATCAGAACATTTATCATTCACACAAGTTAGGTTATTAACATCCTGCAACCTGCTTATTATCATGTTCCTGATTACATTATCATCTTTGGGATTTATCCAATAACCATGGACTTTATGGCCTCTCACCACTGATCTCTGTCGTCATATGCTACTGCAGTTACTTTGGGGTCTTTCACCACTTGGGATGTCATGCCCTGCTTAATTATTTTTTCGGCATCATCTAAATATTCCATTATCCTTTCCATGTGTTCAGCATTATTTCAATGTTCACATTAATCCATGTTTATGTACCGAAAGCAAATGTCCGAACTTGACCGTCTGTTTTTCCATTAACATTTAGGAAAAAGCATTTTATTCTCTTTTCAAGTCCTTATATCACACCACGTTGATTTATACACCAAAAATCATTTCTATTGGAAGGATGTATGTTATTTTCCAACGAAATAGTGAGAAAACATACATTTACATTTTTACTTCATAAAAATGTTTCACTTTACACAAATTACCAATGTACCCCCTTTTTTGTCAAAACTTGAAAATTGGTTCTCTTTCAAGTATTATTTACAAAAATACCCTTTTTAAGTTCCCAACTCAACACTTAGGTATTTTTAGTCATTTAAACACTTGTTCAACCTCTTATATTGTTAAGTTTTCATATTTATCATTTTAACCCCTCCAATATATAAGTCAATCATTTTACACATTAGGTATTGTTTCTCATGAATTTGGTCTCACACTTGAAATATGGGTTTTCACAACTTAGTAGCCCTTTTTACCAACATTCACTCATTTAACATATTTACTTTTTACACTTTGGTTTACGCACTTTATTTGTGACTGTAAGATGTGGGTTCTTGGATTACGGTTAGTGTTAAGTGAGGCATAACCCCTTATCAAGATCGAAATTAACACCGTTTAGTATTAAGAGACAAGGGGGTTCAATATTCAGGCTTATATTAAATGATGCATTTTCAAAAAAGATACATAACGAGCATAATAAATGGATGGGACCAGTAGGTAGCGTGGTCAGAGGGAGACAGAGCAAGCACTCTAGGCACAATAAAGGCAAGGCAGGAACTTCAAGCTTAGTTAAAGCTTAATGATAGGGGTATTAAATGGGTATGAGGAGTTAATGCTCTCACAATAGCTCTCCTGTATGGACAAATTTGGGCAGAAATTCTATGCTCAGAATGCTCTCTCGCGTCCTTAATTTGTTCATTTGGTTTATTTATATGGGGCAAGGCTGCTCGAGTAAGATTTCTGGCGATTGATCTGATTGAATGCATTAAATGAAAGAGATATCGCATTAAATGCATGGAATCTTCTAGTTTTGGAGGAAATCCATTTTATTGGCTGGAAGTATTGTGGGCATTAATGAGGAGCATGATACGTCAGCTTGGGGCTTACCTGAGGATGACTAAAGGGTCAAGTTTGGTGAATTACACCTACCATCCTAAGGATAAACCCACTTAAGTGCTATATTTTCGAGTCCCTAAATGTCAGACGTTATGACGTCAGAGAGTGGTTAAAAAGTGACTCTGTTAAGTGAACAGTCACATCATTCACGCGAGCTGGTACATGTTCTAAGGTTGCTCGGCTGACAGGCATCTCGAGTAACCTAGTTTTTATTTTTTGGTTTATAGTTATCTTAGAACCATTGGTTCAATATTGAGGTACCTCAAGGAGGTTCCCTCGAACACGTAAGAGTTGAGGTGGCTAGGATGTAATGGCTTGAGGATCCATATGTGCTGAATGAAGTTTTTGCCCAAGTGTGCCAAGAGGATTGATAATGGTATTCCTGATGTTGCCTTGCTCTCAATCCTCCAAACCATGTCCCCGCGAGTTCCCAAAAAGAGATTGATTGATAGAGCATATTAGCTCTCCCATGCCCTGCCAAGCATGGTCCCTCCTGGGTACCAAACAACCTCACTCAACATACATTTATGAGATAAAGTAAATGATTCAGATTATTCTATTTCTCATTATAAACTATTTTCATGCAGATGACTTTGGTCTACAAGTTGAATCCTTCAAACTAGGTTCGTTAGAGAATCTTCAAGCTAGGTTTTTCGAGCCACCTTTATGGAGGATCTTCGAGGTGGGTCTTTCGAGTCGCAGGTAGGTTCTTTGATTCACCTTTGTGGAGGATCTTTGAGGTGGGTCCTTCAAGTGGACTTCATTCTTCTTCTCCGTAGGTCAATCAATCGTTTGACTAACTTAATCACTCTTTGGTGGGGACTTTCCCCTACATTTTCCCCTTTGTAGAGATATTTATTTATTGCGTGAAGAAATATTTGTACCAAACCCTTTGTTAGTCTTTAGTCTTTTCCTTTCTCTATCTTTTGAACCACCTCATTGGTTTAATAAGTATATCACCATACTTGGACAATATCTCTTCCCTCTCTTACGCTTCATAATTATTTGTGGAAGATGCCTTGGGGAAAGTGAAGAGGTTTAGTCAAATTTTCCCAAAAACTCTTCGCTCCCCAAGACAAAAAGACCCCAAGCATGTCGGATTAAATGTGGTTGTCTTTTGTACTTTTGTATGTGACACATGTCAGTTCTAGGGTACGCGCGTGTAACCCATGCGGCTAATTCGGGCGTCACCCCCTGAAGTATCATCATTGCAACCTTTGATCTTCTTCATCCATTCATGTTTGATGAACACGCAAGATAAATTATTCATTATTAATATTTTCCAAGCGTTACCTTTCGGGTTCCGTGTTGCCCCTATAAAAGGGGTATCCTTATTTTAAAAATTCACCTTCAGGTTTCATTTCTCTTGTACTCAGCCTTTCTGAGAGTTTTGACATCTTCATCTATTTCACTCCTCTAACTTAACCCTTCACTCCAGTTCTCTAAACTTCCATGGCACCTATCCTTAAACGAACCCACTCCTCCAGGAGTGCTTCCCCTGAAACTCAAGTGCACGGACACTAGTGGCCGCGTTATCATTGTGCTCCATACTTCGGCGAGTCTGTCCGCTTCTGGAAAATAGCAGAGAGATTCCTTGGCGACTTGGTACCAACTGATAACCCTAACCTACTGATGGCGAGGGTGAAGGCACTGAAGATTTTGCATATATCCCTACTGCTACCATCACCCACTTTCACATTGAACGTGGAGATTTCCCTTATTCTAAAGTATAATTGAAAACTTCCTCTGGTGCCTACGAGGGTTAGGTCCTTAGACTGAATATATCCACTTAAGTATTATGTACAGTGATCTCTTATTGTTTTTTCTTATTCCCTCTGGCTAGTTGATCTTACCCTCACCAAAAACAACACCGCCCTCCAATTGTTGATTTTTTGCTGGAGCCATAGGTCACACACTTTTGTGGCCTCCTGGGGCAAGTTCACATCACTCTGGAAGATTTTTGTGAGCTTTTGGGGTTGGAAACTGCAGGGTTTGATACTTTTTTTGAGGAGGCAGTCCCCAGTAAGGAAAAAGCCTTGAGGGTTGAACTAGTGGCAGTGGTAAAGGATTTCGTGGTTACTTACAACAAGTACACCTACTCTAAAGTGATTAGGTACTTTTACTTCATTGAAGACAAAGTTATTATTAGGGCTCATGAGGTAGCCAAGGATAATCCCCGGGGGAAGAAAGTGTTTAAACAACCCATGTAAGGAAAGGTATTTGATTCCCAGATCGAGATGGCTGGGTATATTTGGGTGATGTTATCAAAATTATACCTTTCTGGAAAGCCCCATGACTACCCACGAAAGGTCTTAATAAACATGGACGTCAAGATGGCGAGCGACATGAAGATCCCTTTTTTTGCTATCGTTCTTGGCTCATTGTACACCTGGTTGGACCGTGTGGAGGTCAATTCGGTGCAGAGCGTTGGCAATTTTGATATCTATAATTACGTAAATAATGTCCTTTTAACATCTTTCCTTTACGCCCATTTCCCCGAGTATGCTCATTCTGGCAACTACCCCGATTCTCAGTCCGTAAAAATCCCCCATATCTATTTCTGGAAAAATAAAAGTGCTAAGAAGAGCCTTATTTCTTTGATCGATAGAGCCTAATGGTTCTTACCCCTCCCCTACGTTGGGGTGGATCATTTTTTTGCTAACAACTTCTTTACTGAGGAGAAAAACCCCATTGCTACCATTAATGACGATCTTGCGAGGAACTTTCCATCAAACAGTGTCCCCCTTTTATTAATCCCTTCCTACCTGCCATCGTATATGGATTGGTCCTCTTACTATTCCATTTACAGTCCCCACCATATAGCCCTTCAATTTGTCTATGATCAAGGAGCCCCTCTGTTGATCCATTTCACTTGTGAAAAAATAACAAACTTTTTTTTTGCTTGTGTTAACTATTTGACTTCAGCTGTTGTGAGTCTGTGTGAAAATTATCCATCCAACTATATGATTCTGAGAAAAGAGTCTCAAGGAGAGAGATCAGCCATGTATATAAGTGTATTTTGGCAAAACCAACTGGTCGGTATTACCTCTTAGTACTGCCAATGCCACTTTCCCCTTCGAATTGCCTCCATTAGCTCATGTGAGCCAGACTTTCCTTTCGACCGAGGTAGCCATCGTTGCCCCTGGTCCCTCAATAACAGTTGTAAAGGGTGATTCTCCACGTATTGCCTCATCTGGGACAGCGTTTAGGGATACTCGAAAAACTCCAACGAAGAAGCCTAAGACTATTCAACAAACTATAGTACGTAGCCCATACTCCTGGTGATAAAGTCACTCAAGCAGTGAGCCTAATGTTCGACCAACTTAAACAGACCTGGGAGAACTTTAGTGAGGAGGACAGTGAATTTATGTCCACTGAAATGGCTTTTTATGGTTTCTTATGCATCCTGCATCCCACCAAAGGTAGTAAAAAAAGGAAGACAATTAGCCCTCTTAAGCTTGTATTAGAGGAATTAGGAGAATCAAGCGATGAGGAGCTGTTTGAGAAACATGTAGCATCAGATTCCGATGATGATGGTGATAATGATGATGGTGGTGAAGATGGAGGAAAGTAAGCATAGGAAGAGGAGGAGTAAGAAGAAGAAAAATAGGATGGCACTGCATTGGTCTGACGACGTGAGTTTAGGAGGATGGTTTACCCTTCTAAGCCAGCCTTGCCTCCTCAAGATTACGAAGCTTTAGAGGACGTTTTGGAAGAAGAAAAAGAGGTCCGATTTCCATCATTCTTCTAATGTCCCTAACTTTTACCTTTTACTTTCTGAAGACTCTATTTCGTTCCAACTCCCCCCTTTGCAGGTTGATGCACGAGGTGGTTCGTGCGATGATATTAACCAGAACAGTCTATTGGAGAAGCATGGTGCGACCTTACGTGCCTCGAAGGAAGCTATTCCACCGGATATAGATGCCATTACTACTTTGAAGGTAACCTCCAATTTCCCCCTAGGGGAAGTTATTTTTTATACTTCTACACAATTAAGTAGCGACTATTCACCTGATCCTACTTTTTGCTCGAGCAGGCTAGTCTTGAAGCAGGTGTGCCAATTGCAAGGATTGTTGAGGTTGTTCCTAAATCTCCCGTTGTTGTTAGTTCAGTGAGCATGGTAGGCTTGTTCTCTTAATGTTCTAAATTTATTTTTTTCCTTTTGACTTTATGTTGTAACTTGCTCTCCATTGTGCTCCATTAGCACCCACTCCCTCCTATGACCAAGTTCTTATTACCATTTTTGGGCCCTCGATCAACGTTCTTATTGTGGGCCAAGGACAAGGCAGACAAGAAGAGGTTGCTGAAGTGGGGGATGTGATTTCCCCCTAAATTCCACATCATTTGGTCTCTCTTGGTCCAGTTGAGGAGGAGAATATAGTACAGATGGCCACCCATGAATTTGCCAACGAGAAGCATCCGGAGGTACTTTTATTCTTCTATTTATTTCCTGCATATGAACTTTTTAATTTTTCTAAGTTATATTGGTCCTAGAAATCTCCCATAACCGAGGGTCAGGCGGGACAAGTCTTATTGGCATGATCTCCCATAACTGAGGGTCAGGCGGGCTAAGTCTTATTGGCATAATCTCCCATAATCGAGGGTCAAGAGGGCCAAGTCTTATTGGCATAATCTCCCATAACCGAGGGTCAAGCGGGCCAAATCTTATTGGCATAATATCCCATAATCAAGGGTCATGCGGGCCAAGTATTATTAGCATAATCTGCTATAATCGAGGCTCAGGTGGTCCAAGTCTTCTTGGCATAATCTCCCATAATCGAGGGTCATTGGGGTAATGTCTTATTGGACTAAATTTCAAACTTGTAGGATAATCTGCATATATTTTCCTCATTCTGTTTTCTTACTTTTCCATTTCTTTTATTTGGGGTGGAGGTCAAGCAGCTTGCATCACGTGGGCCAAAATTTGGGGTTATTTATTAAGAAGTTGTACAAGAGAGAACTTAAGTTGAATTTGGTTTTATGGGTGATGCCCCTACTCTATAGGTTTAAGAAATGGCGCCCATTGTTGGTAAGGTGCCCGAGGTGCTTAACCCTCGGGTTTAAACAAGTGATAGTACTTCACAAACTCATCGTCCTTCTACAAGTGGTAGCACATTTAGCGTACATCCGCCTGAGGTAGCCCTCGAGGTGGTCGTGAGGAAGACTTTGGCTAATTTCCCCATATTTTGACTGAGGGGCCTGCCTTATTAACTCATCGAGCGATTACTGGTCCATTTTCCTTTGACTCTTACATCCCGCAATCTTCAACATATTCTTACGATGATGTCATGCCATTTGCTCGGGCTTATTATAGTCTTTGAGGATATCCTTAATACCCCCCTCAAATCTCTCAGTTCAAATACAATTAACTCTTTATTGGGGAAGGTTAATGTGCTCATAAATGATGGGTTCTCTCTATCCTGGTTGGTGAAGCTGCTTCTTGATTTTTAGAAAGCTGACTTTCCTTCCCTCTATCACCGACTCCAAAGTTCATATCACTTGCAAGTAGCCATTTTAGAAGAACTTGCAGGCCTAAGGACTAAGTTGGTAATATCTGAGAAAGAGGTGCAGGAGGCCTGTGAGGTTATTGCTCGTGCAGAGGTCGAGCTTATCAAGAAAGATTAGGAATTGGAGACCGTTCAATAGACGATGGAGCTTTGCCAGAAAGATTTGGCTGACCTCATTTTAGACCAAAACAGCCTTGTGCAGATTCTTCCCCAACATCATCATAGGCGTCTTGAATCAACAAATCATTATTTCATCAAGGACATCCCTTAGGCCCCTTTTTTCCATGTGTATTTTATTGATGTTTCCCATTTTGGGATTTTTAAATCCTCTATTTTGGTCACGTGTAATCACATATATCTCTTTTATTAAATAAAGAAAAATTCATGACTTTGGTGTCTTCTTCCATTCCCCTTGTTTTCTTATAATACTGGCTAAATTTATTATATCAATACAAATCACACCATGAATGATAAGGAAAATAACAATTGTAAAAAAAATTGTGGTCTAACATTTTCCACATGAACATTCCTTAGAGATATATTAAACAAACAAGCCCAATTAGTTTAAAGTGGACACCCTTTTTTTTGGACGGATATTAACAAGGTATAGTGTAATACAAAAAAGTGTTAGAAAGACATGCATTGAAATCTGGTATATCTTGATCCACTTGTTGTTCAATTTGAAAGTAGCATTGTCTTCCACCTTGGATATCTCGCAATAACCTGAATCGTGAGCTGCTCGAATAATGTAAGGCCCTTCCCAGTTAGCCTCAAACTTAGGTAATAATAAACCCCTAATATGCCTCGTGCATGCTTTCAGAACCAAGTCCCCCTCTTTAAACTTCCTTGGCCTCACCAACTGGTCATATGATCTAGACAAATGATTCCTGTATATCTCAAAGTATGTCTCATGATTATCTCGTTGCTCTTCTAGCGCTTCGAGTTGTACATGGCGGCTGTGAGGGAGCATGGCATTTCGTAAGTTATAGCAGGCAGAAGGTACCTCGAGTTCAACTGGTAACACAGCTTCTACCCCAAGTATCAAGTAAAATGGGGTGTATCTCGTTTATCTCCTCTTTGTTATTTGATAAGCCCAAAGTACTTCAGGTATCTTTTCGTCCCATGTGCTCAGAAATTCTTCTAACATTTTTGCGCAAATGTTTACTACGGTTTTTTTGGTGGCCTCTATTTTCCCATTGAACTTCGGGTATGCTACAGTCGACCTTTGATGGATGATAAAGTACTTGTCTGTCAGTAATCACACCTCACTATTTATAAAATGGTTGATGTTATCTGATAAAAACACCTTTGGGATGCCAAAATAAAAAATAATGTACTCCTTGATGAATCGAGCTACTACCCCTGCTGTGGCTTTCTGGATCAGTATGGCCTATGCCCACTTCATAATACAATTTGCGACTACCAAAATACAGATCTTTCCTCGCAATAAAGGGTGTATGGACCCTAATAAATCACTCACCCAATAATGGAATAAAAATGGTGTAGAGAGAGAATACAGGTCCATTGAAGGAGCGTGGATCATGTTCTCGTATAGTTGACAAGCTTTACACTTTCGAATAAATTCCACCGAATCTTTCTCCATAGAAGGCAAATAATAACCCAAGGTCATTAGTTTATCATAAATCTTGTCTCCTCTAATGTGCCCCGATTCATGACCTTTCTTCAAAACTTCTTCAACCTCCTCTCCTCGTATGCACCTTAGGGTCCTTTCATGGTAACCTCATTTGTATAACTGCCCATGTTGCACGAAGTGCCTCGTTGCTCGCCTCTTTATCTTGGTAGTGTCCTTTTTATCTGCAGTCATCACTTTGTCTACCAAAAAATCCATATAAGGCTACCTTCAATCATGGGGTTGGTTAATGAAATTTCATTCTACTGCCTAATAGAACAACCAGCATTTCAAACGCTATGCCCGTTGTATCCTTATATATAAAGGGATCTCAGTGGTTTTCCAGATGTCTTCGTGTACCTCAATCAACATTCTTTTGGCTTCCTTAGGATCCACACATCTAGATAGCTAACCTCCTTTATTCTTGTAGTACAAGTTGCCCCTGGTAAGAAAGTACTGCGCCAAATCAGCTAAGCCTAGTGGCCCGTCACCTCTCTCTAGTGTCTTTCTAATCTCACCCCTCCAATTATCTTTGTCATTTTAGGGTAGAATTTCCAACATCGTGGAGGGGGGTGTTCTCTTTGTGACTCGAATAACAATTGATTCTCCATTGAAGTCATTTTTGTAGGCAATGGTGGCATAAGCATCCGCATATCGGTTCATCATTTGAGGGTGCCTCTTAATCTTCACCACCTCGAACTGTCCAAGCAACCGCTGAATGATTATTTTGTAAGGTGCTAGGCTCATGTGCTTCAAAGATAATTCCCCAGTCACATGTTTTACCACCAAGTTGGAATCCCCCTTTATTCTTAGGACTTGGATACCTCTTCTCAGTGCTTCAAGTAATCACAAGCCCAATGCCTCGTATTCAACCTCATTATTCAAGCATTCAAACTTCATCTTAAAAGATAGATGGATTTCCTCATCACCTCTTCGCAGGATGACTCCATATCTCCCTTTTTTCTTGGCTGTAGAGCCATTAAACTCCATACTCCACTAATCTAGGTTGAATGCTATGAAATTGTCATGGAGATCATCACCCGTAAGATCTTCAACATGAAGCTCAAACGTCCCTGATGCGAAGATGGCCAACAAATCTTCATATGCCTGGCTCTTGATAGCTCGAGGGAACACACACTTGGGATGATACTTTGAGAGGATTAAGAACCATCGAGCTTCCCTCCCTATGAACACAGTTCTAGTAAGCAAAAACTTTATAGGATCACACCTAGTTACAATATGAATCGTCAACGATAACAGGTAATTCTAAATCTTTTGTGCGATGAATACAGTGGCTAAACAATGCCTCTCAATACTAGTATATCTAGCCTCGGGACCATGTATGATTCTACATAAGTAATAAATAGGTTTTTCTATGCTTTTCTTCTCTTGGTCAAGTAAATTGCCAATGGACCGTTCATTTGATGTAATGTATAAATGTAAAAGGATACTTTCCATTGGGGGGATTATCGTCTAAGGATAAGTAAGGAGTGCTTTTAACTTATCCATGGCGTCTTGATGCATTGTTTCCCATGCAAATTTTATGCCCTTTCTCAGTAACTCCATCAACGGGTGAGTCACCTCGGCCAGTCGTGGGACGAACCTCCCCAAGTAAAAGACTTTATCAAGGAAGATTTTCAATTCCTTTGTTGATTTTGGTCTTGGCATATCAAGGATGGCTCACTGCTTTTCCAAGTCCATTTTTAGCCCCTGACAATTTACCACAAACCCTAGGAATTTCTCGCTTGTTACCCCGAACACACATTTGAGAAGGTCAAACTTTAGTTTGTACTTTCTATAACGAGTGAGCACTTTTCTCAAATCGTCCAAGTGGGTCCCCTACTTCTTGGATTTAGTCACCAAATCTTCAACATAGAACTCCACAGTCTTGTGGAAAAGGTCGTGGAATATGGTCATCATCGTCCTCTGGTAAGTAGCACCTGCGTTCTTCAATCTGAATGGCATGACTTTATACATGAAGTTGACCAAAGGCGTTCAAAAATTGATCTTCTTAGTGTCGACTGGATCCATTTTTATCTGGTTATATCCCACATAACCATCCATGAAATTATACACTCATGCCTCACTGTTGCATCGATCAAGATATCAATGGAAGGCAACGAGAATTCGTCCTTCGGGCATGCCCAATTTAGATATCCTAAGTCTACGCATATTCTAATTTGGCTCTTATCTTTCTTCCCCACAGGTACAATTCTAGGGAGCCATATCGTATGTTGGATCGGGACTATGAAACCGACCATAAGAAACCTTTGAGCTTATTCTTTGATCTTTAGGTCTAATTTCTCCTTGTACATTCGAGTGGCCTGCTTCACCGGAATGGCTAAGGGGAAAACATTCAACCTATGGAAACTCACCTCCTTGTCTTCACCAAGAATCTTGGTGCACTTCCATGCGAAGACATCTTTGAATTCCGACAATAGTTTGATCATCTCCATTCGAGGAGCTCCCTCCAAGGCCTTCGAGATAAAAATATGGTTTGGATATTCACCCTCTCTAGCCAAGTCAACCTTCTCCAACTCTTGGATCTGTGGCCTGGGACTATCCTTTATGCATTTTGGTTCTTCTTTTACCTATTCCATAAACTCTTATACACCGGAGTTATCAATCACCAAGCATTACCAGTGGTTATCTACTAGGAAGCATTCATAGACCGGGTCAGCTTCATCAACCTGACTCTTGGTTGCCCGCTCACACCTTCATAGTTTATAGATAATTCTACTGTTAGGCAAAACCACCTGTTTACATTATCGGGCAACTTGCTATTTAAATGGAATCTTCCTATGATTCTCGTCCACCTCTCTTACCATTTGTCTGCTAAGGACACTCTAGGTTTGAACTTGATGTTTGATAGGGTCAATGTACGGGGTCATTCGATCACGAAGCTTCCATAACAAACTAGGGGGCTCGCTACTCCTAGGTCTCACTCTTCTTCGTAAGCCACCATCATTTGAGGGGTGCTCGCACCCTCTCTCGAGTGGATGGTAGCCTTGTTCCCCTAGTATACCTCGTTATCATTGTATTTTCTTCTTCCATCTCTATATACAAAGCGACATCCACCAAGTGATCTTCCTACTTCGTAAAGGGTTTCTTTGTGGTTCGAATCACCACCTCCTTACCATTTATGTTCTACTTAGTGCACTGATGATAAGTGGAGGGTACCAACCCATGGTTATGCATCCCCACCCTTCCCACCAGTAGTTTGTGCAATGGTTCGCAGTTCATGATGTGGAATTTGATGTCGGAAGTGATGTTACCCATTTTGATGCCCACGTTAACGTAGCCCATTAATTTGGAAGACTGATTATCATACTCTGATATTGCCAATGAATGGGGCACTATCCTTGTTTTCTACATTCCAGTAGCATAAAAATATCCAATGGTAATTATATTGATGGATGCTCCCCCATCAAACAAAACTCTCAAGAAAACACAATCATGTACTAACGCAATAACATACAAGGTTTGCTGTGGAAATACCTGGTCAATATATTAGCGTCTATAAATCTATCTAACTTTTGAGAGATACCTCCTCATGAGTTTAGCCATAACCCCCTTCTATTTTAGGTGTGGCGCTATATTTTTCTTTGCAGTCACCAAGATGGAGCACATGACTTCCAGTCGGGAGTCCTCAGGGATGCCAACCTGATCAAAGAACCAGTGGAACTTTGGTGAGTGGGCAACTACCGCACATTTGATCCATGGGTCTGTCTAGTCGTCTTATAGCTCATAGACTTCCTCCACATCTCCGTACGCGGCCTCATCGTATGCTATCACTGCGTTTACCTCCTTTAGGGAGCAGGCTCCTAACTGCCTTCTGAGTCCCTCAATGGGGACGTATGCTTCCTTTACTGGTTCGTCCGTCTCCTCATTCTCATCACCTAAATGGAGCTTGGCCAACTCAAAGGTGCATTCTTATAAAGATTCCTTGCAGTCATCCTCCAAAGATTCTTCGGAGTCACTCACGTCAAACCACTTCCCCACCATTAATCATTCGGCCTCTTCATCGAAATCGCTGGCGATATGGGCCCCATGGGTTGGTAGAGGGTTATCATTCATGTTAGTTAGCGGCACCTCAATGTCTCCATTCCTCGCATGACGGTCAGTCAACCTCCTCAGTGAGAAACACACATTGGTGGGACACCCCACCTAATAAAATACCGGGTGATCAATCCTATACCAAATTAAAGCAGGCATCTCATATAGTTAATTCTTAGCATCTATGTCAAAAACCAATTTAATTACTAATAACCTATTAGGCTGGCGTCAAATTTTTATTTAACTAATATTTTTAAGAAAACCATTCAAATAAATTAATAACAACAGTTTATATACAGAACTAAAATGAAATAAAATAACCGAATACTCAGTTTAACATAGTACAATCAAATCGAATGCCGCACTAAAAAGGTGGGAAAAGAATAATATATACAATTGGGCTTTCGGCCCGAGTGATACTACTATGCTTCCTATCTAGATCATAAGAATAGAAGCGTTTAAAGATAAACTTGCAAGCATCCACAGCTGCTGCAACAATCGTCTGACTCGAAAGAATCATCATCCAGGCGTGCCTAAATGCTATATTTTTAAAATATGATTTATTTAATATTTAAATTGGTATCACACTCCCATGAGATACCCCTCGCCCCTCTTCTAATAGTGCACCCTATCGCATACCTTTTAAACAACCTAGTTAAGCTACCCTGCCTAACTAAATGCTATCACCCATCATCTAAAAATCCTCCTACCCGAGTACTAAGGGCTAAACTTATTCCCATTCCCAATATTGATCTATGTTCGTGCGTGTCTCGCGAAGAGAAATCCAAACAAGGAACCCCCTAATACACTACTACCTGGCAATGTTGATTGTTGGGATTCATTAAGGTCTCAGCACATAACGCGTATATATATATCACTAGAACCTATCACTCAAATTCAGATAAATTTGAAAATAAATCTACCGGAAGGGGAATGTCAGCTTATCATTCTCTTCACTATAATCAAGTCAATTATATATAATATCTCATCTTATATGCACGCAATATATTATACACAACACGTATAATTATACCCATCATAACATAAGTATAATAACTATCCCACCGAGCTATAACTCGAGGATGGGGTCTCACAGTGCCTATTCGAATTTGGGTTTACTCACTCAACCATGGTACCAAGCCAAACTCACTCATGGTCATGGTAAAAATACACAACGATGGAGGCGATTATATTCCCTCAGCAAGTGGAGTAAACATATCGCACTTGTACGCGGGACGAGATGACCCCGGGATATACTCTCCCTACTCCTTAAGCCAGGGGATTCACCGACATCACTTAAACTCCCCTGATCGCATTAGAAAAAATATATAATCTGGCTGTTACAACCCTATGCTAAAGGAAAGCTTGTGGAATCAGCCTTAAAGATACAAACATATCAATCACACACAGATATATTTATTCATATCATATTATATATATTGTAACAACGTTGTATATATAATCTATTATCACGTCTCCATACATAGGGCTATAATTGGAAAACTCTCATAGCGATAGCCATTAACCCCGATTATTCCCATTCATAATAGTATATAAGTATTCGCACACTTATATTACTAAACCCAAAAGTATTGTCTTACCTAATATATATACTCGTACCTTAATCACTTTTAAGGATTTATATATAATCCCGAATATACCAATTCATACTCGTTAAATAAGTATACTCCCAACTTATTTTAATCCTATAGGTATTGCGTTACCAATAATCGTAGTCGTCAATTAACCCCGGATAGCCGCTCATGCATCTCTAGCCCCTATCCTCAGTTTCCATCCTATTCGCATCCTAGGATTGACTCCACACATATAGGCGTAATATAAATATTTTTTGACATGCATAATATATATATAATCGCCTACCGAAATATTACCCCGAGTGTTACATGTCCTGAACACCCTTAAACTAGTAAGCCCTTGGATTTTACCTTCAACTAACCTAATGTATACACCTCACTCCAATAATAATTTAGAGGTCCTTACACTACATTTAGGAACCCCAAATATCTAATTCCTTAATTTATTTTTCCTCAAAATTACTCATTTAGTGCCCCACAATTTTGCATAATTCTAATCCCAAATTTAACCCCCTCAAATGACTAGGAATCAAATCCTTTAGCTGGGTATTTATTTCCTTAAATAAATAAGCTAAGAACCATTAATCTATGAATTTATCCCCTATAAATTAACCCATTCAAAATCGTCAAAAATTCTGTAGGGTCGATCGATCGATTGAACATAACAGCTTCTTCTCTGAGAAGCTGTTTCGGCTATTGAAGCTTCCCCCAAGCTTGTGTCTCCTCTGATATCATCCTACAACCTCAATCAATAACATATACATACATAAAAAGGGTTATAATCATCATAGAACCCATATCCAATAATTAATTTTAATTAATTCCTAGGTTTATCAACTTGGATATTATCCAGGGTCTATTCATTAAACTTTCGAAAAAACCGTTTTTATTCACGAAAACCCAACCCAAAAATCTTTATAGTTTTACACTACCAACTATAATATGAGATTTATGCTTAAAAAAAAGAAAGCAATTAAACACTTTCCTCATGGATAAAATTCGATGACCTCGAGTCAAATCCCGCGGAGTTTGGCCGGAAGCTCCTTTTTCTTGCTCTTTCTCCCTTCTTCTTTGATCTCTTTCTTTCTTTCTTTGTTTCTCGCACTATCTCCTGCCTTATATAGGGAGAAATAAGGGTTTATCCCTAATAAACCCCAAAATGACTCGTTTACTCAATTGCGAGTCCCTACAAGTCCAAAAATTTCTGGAACCCAAACACTACTCCCGGATACTCTATTTTGACTATCTCGGCCATTTCGAAACCAACCGCACACTCGAAATCTCCATCCGAGTCACTTAACTACAATTCACTAATTAAACCCAACACATCTCGATACGGGTTTTCCAATTAAAGTGTTTTCCTCTGTCGCTTTACCCAACCGCGACAAGTTATTAAAATAATCTAACTCATTTACTTGTTCCCAAAAGTAAAGGTGACACACATCCGAAATCATCTAACCCTTATAAACTCCAAAAATTATTATTCACTGAAATTACTCAAATTTCCAAATTACACCCATTTATGTAATTTAAATATCCATAAATGTGTGGGGTATTACATTCTCCTCCCTTACAACGGAATTTTGTCCCCGAAATTCGGATACGACCCATACTAGCAACCTAAGATCGATAATGGTACTAACCTAATGGAACTCAACCATACCTTCGTTCGATACCCACCTATATCAAGGTTTATTCTAGTGCACTAGCTTAATCATAAGCTTAACTAAATCTCTATATGCTAACGCACTACTTATGTCGTAAGATTAACTATAGCGACGACATATCGCACTTAGTGCTTATATAATCACATCTAAAGAAGATGAGCCTATAACTGTCGCTCTAACATCTCGATCCCCTAGGAAAGCCGACACTCTAAGCATCTGTTCGCTCACAACAGGACATCTGATCTACCTCAAAAGGAAATTTAACTAAGGCTTGACTACTCCTGTCAGTCTTCACGCTTATTTTAGGTGTGCAAACTCTTGTTTCACCTATACAATAGGGTTATCGCGTGCCTCCTGCTACGTTCCCTCCAACAAGCTCCAATCTCATATATAGCTTCCCCATAGCATATCCTTTAACTTATATAATACGCCTCTTCTACCTCAGGCGATATATAAAAATCAACTTACCAAGGTGCCCATACACCTTTTACTTGTGCACATAGGCACAACTATTGCAAACGTCGCAAACGTAACACTCTCTTTAAAAATGGGCCTCACTTCCTCGGCCTGGTGCTAACGCCTGAGTTTTCGTAAATCGAAAAATTTCAAATTTCAATCCTTCCTATACCTAGAAATCCAATCCTTCATAAAGTTAACCCGCCAATCTTCTCGTGGTCAACTCACAACAATCTCCTTATATCGGCGCCACTAGTCCTACTGGTCTTACCTCCCAATAATCTTACGATCAATGTGTTTCCTACACACGTAAAAAAATAATACTATCCTAACTATATCCCTAGTGCCCAAGACCTATCTCAATTTTTGATATTTTCTCGGTTTCATGCATGGGACGTCTCACAAATCGAAATCTAGACAAGGGACCCTCTCATTACACTACTTACTCGCATCATCGGTCATCGAGAGATAGCGGTCTAAGGTACACCATCGGTACATTCTAAAATCCTACCTCTCTAACCTACTAACGATGTTCCACCACTGTGTCCTTCCATCTTGGCGAAATGAAAAGTCTAACTAATCGAGGCGCCTACTCTCTGCAAAGATGTTATGAACATCCTACCCAAAACATACTTCCTCTGAATTAGCCTTCTATTCAAGGCCTGGCTATAAGCCTCAAATCAATTTATCTAACTCCTGCCTCACCCATATACTTGCAGTGAGAGAAAAATTTCAGTACTTTTCCATAGCACTTCCATCTCCTTAAGCATAAAATCATCACACGACTCTCAGTTTATAGTGTTTTCTCCACACTAGGTAGCTGGTCATCCAAACCAACATCCTTGCATCCTGTAATATCTATCCACTCCCCACGTCGTTAAGGTTCATGGGTTGAGTGTCTCGCAAGTGAAATTCAAACAAGTAACCCCTCTTATACACTATTACTTAAATTTTTCGATCGAGTAGGTCCGTTAAATATGCCTCTGGGATAATCCCATCCCACTTATTAACCAAATGTGGTAAAAACTCATACTTCTTTCCAGGAGCCACACCACCAAGCGCTTATACTAACACTAAGCCTTAGCGCAAACAACAATAAGCTTAAACTCACAGCTTAATAATAAATCTCGCATACCTTACATCATATATATAAGGTCTCCATGCACTCAAAGCATGATAATGAAACCTCTACTTGTCGAAGTTCCATCTACCCCTACAATAAATGCGAACTCAACTTGTATCCGGGTGAGACATCGCAACAACAACCCGTTCCACCCTGGAACTGGGGATATGATAGTCTTGCAATCATTAGCCTACTATCGCTCTGATCGACTAAGACATATTATACTCAAAATAATACCATACTCGTATATCACATACAAAATGAGGCATACAAACCAAATATAAGCTCAACATACCAACACCCGTCTTCATAAAGAATGAAGAAAATTGAGCCCGGCTACTGCGGAAAAACATATAGACATACACTATATAATGTTATCGATAATAATAGCAAACTCAAATCACACATGAATCTAGGGCTAACGAAATACCGCGACTCTATCCAGTCACATAAAATATACCTCCTTCGTCCGAGGTGAAACTCATAACAACATTTTTGCCAATCACCCCGGCTACTGCAATTGGTACCTGAACATGGTACACCTTCCCTAACTGAACCAAAAACTACTTTAATCAATGCCCCATCCAAGCACCCTACTATTGGCCTTTAACTCCTACGAGCAAGATCAAAGCGTGTGGTTGTACACTCCACATTGTAACATTCCCCCTTTCTGGGCACCCTGACCATGTTAAGGTTATCAGTGTCTAGGACACTATATCCTCGATCCTGACAATCTCCTTCATAATTCCCTTTACTTCTTCGTCATAAGTAAACTCCATTACCGGTCTCTACAGCCCTGTTTCAATGAATTCCCTGGGTGGATGTCGACCAATGGGGTTCCACAAGTACAAACAATCGCAGTCTTTACCCTTGGACTTAATTCTTTAACTCTTCCAGCTCCAACCTCATGGAAGCAATTAACATTCCCTGTATAAGAGGTACGACATTGCCCTCACATATACAAGAAGCCCAGGTAAAATTTCCCTAAACATTAAAAACACTTATCAGTGATCCTATTATTCCACTGAAGGACTCTCTCTTAATTGTACCTACTTTAATTCGGTACAAAGTTTACTTATCCATATAGCACTGTATTCACTGTTGGCCTCTGATTGGTTCTTTCATGAATAATCCAGAAATTGCATTCTTTTCATCCCTGCTAAATCATGGGTACTCGCGGTTAAAACCATCCGTGAGATCCCTTTATGATTAAAACATCATGCTCTTTTAAAGACGGTGAGTACCATTCCCACCATTTTAATATTTCTCCGGCGAGTGAAAACTTTTCCTTAAATTTTCACATATGGTTACTTCCATACCTTGCTCTAAGCCAAAGCTCCTGAGCCCAATACTTCCACTGAATCACGTTACACGGACTCCGTATAACATAATCTTCAAGGTACGGTCCTTATCAAAGACCTTTCGAACCTTTTCCCAATTTAACTTCACTAGGTAATTTAAGTTTAGCACCACTCTCTACTATAGCGATACTTGGATAATTATAACAACTATACCTTAGGAGTCGTTGCAACAATCCACGACAAATGCCACAAGGAGAGTGACCTCAACAGCGGTCCTGGTCTCCAACTTCAGCTAACATCTCCCACTAAGCCCCGCCTCCTGCTGACCTCATCACATCCTTCTGTGGTCACTCTTCCTTAATCAGCACACGAGTCTCGAATGAGCACGTAAAAGATTTATGATAATCTTGCAAAATAGCAGAGGAACGAAACCTCACAAGAGGAATCAAAAATCCTAATCCTAAGGCTCTATATAAAATCAAGATCAATGCTGAAAGCATAGTACGTCTGCACAGATTCCTAAGGACACTAGGACGTGATGCTCTAATACAATCTATGACACCCCGCCTAATAAATATTGGGTGATAAATCCTATACCAAATTAAAATAGGAGTCTGATATGGTTCATTCTCAACATCACTGTCGAAAACCAATTTAATTACAAATAATCTATTAGGCTAGCATCAAAATTTTATTTAACTAATCCTCTTAATCAAACCATAAAAATAAATTAATCTCAACAGTTTTTATACAGAACTGAAATGAAATAAAATAGCCGAACACTCGGTTTAACATAGTATAGTCAAATCGAAGGCCACACTAAAAAGGAGGTAAAAGAATAATATATACAATTGGTCTTTCGGCCCGAGTGATACTACAATGCTTCCTATCTAGATCACAAGAATAGAAGAGTCTAAAGATAAACTTGCATGCATCCACAGCCACTGCAGCAACCGTCTGACTCGAAGGAATCATCATCAAGGCGTCCTTATGTTTGGACACCAATATATACATATATATAACAAGAGAGGAAAATATAAAAACGGGTCAGAGACCAAGTTTTGAAAATATTTAGCAAGTGCATAAATGCTATAAGTTTAAATTATGATTTATCTTATATTTAGATTGGTATCGCACACCAATGAGATACCCCTTGCCCCTCTTCTAATAGTGCACCCTACCACATACCTTTTAAGCAACTTAGTTAAGCTACCATGCCTAACTAAACACTATCACCCATCATCTAAAAATCCTCCTACCCGAGTATTAAGGGATAAACTTCTCCCCATTCCCAACATTGCTCTATGTTCATGTGTGGGGTGTCTCGCGAAGCGAAATCCAAACAAGGAACCCCCCCAATACACTACTACCTGGCAATGTTGATCGTCGGGATTCATTAGGCCCTCAGCACATAACGCATATATATATATATAGCTCTCATAAAAATATATATCTCACTTGAACCTATTACTCAAATTCACATAAATTCAGATATAAATCTACCGAAAGGGGAGTGTCAACTTATCATTCTCTTCACTGTAATCTAGTCAATTATATATAATATCTCGTCTTATATAAACGCAATATATTATACACAACACTTATAATTATACCTATCACAACATAATTATAATAACCATCCCACCGAGCTATAACTCGGGGATGCGGTCTCATACTGCCTATCCGAATTTGGGTTTACTCACTCAACTACGGTACGAAGCCAGACTCACTTATGGTCATGGTAGAAATACACAATGGTGGATGCGGTCATATTCCCTCTATAAGTGGAGTACACACATCGCACTCATATGGAGGACGAGATGACCTGGGGATATACTCTCCCTGCTCCTCAAGCCAGGGGATTCATCCACATCGTGCAACCTCCTCGGATCGCACTAGAGAATATATATAATCTGGTTATTCCAACCCTACGCCAAAGGAAAGCCTGTGGAACCAGCCTCTAAGATACG
The DNA here is from genome assembly GCA_949130495.1 of Sambucus nigra. Taxonomy (NCBI): domain Eukaryota; kingdom Viridiplantae; phylum Streptophyta; class Magnoliopsida; order Dipsacales; family Adoxaceae; genus Sambucus; species Sambucus nigra. Next base: position 296,634,015 of record OX422207.1, on the reverse strand, counting down.
AACATATCAATCACACACAAATATATTTATTTGTATCGTATTATATATACCGTAACAATGTTGTATATGTAATCTATCATCACATCTCAACACATATGTCTATAATTGCCAAACTCTCATAGAGATATCCAATAACCTCGAATATTCCCATTCGTACTAGTATATAAGTATTCTCACTCACAATAGTAAACCCAAAATTATTCTCTTACTTAATATATATGCTCGTACCTTAATCACTTCTAAGGATTTATATATAATCCCGAATATACCAATTCATAGTCGTTAAATAAGTATAGTCTCAACTTATTTTAATCCTATAGGTATCGCGTTATCTATAATCGTAGTCGTCAACGGACCCCGAATAGCCTCTCATGCATCTCTATCCCCTATCCTCAGTTTCTATCATATTCACATCCTAGGATTTATTCCACACATATAGGCGTAATATAAATATTTTTTGACATGCATCATATATATAATTTCCCGCCGAAATATTACCCCGAGTGTTACTCATCCCGAACACCCTTACACTAGTAAGCCCTTAGATTTTACCTTCAACTAACCCAAGGTATACACCTCACTCCAATAATAATTTAGAGGTCCTTACACTACATTTAGGAACCCCAAATATCTAGTTCCTTAATTTATTTTTCCTCAAAATTACTCATTAATTCCCCCATAATTTTGCACCATCCTAGTCCCAAATTTGACTCCCTCAAATGACTAGGAATCTATTCCTTTAGTTGGGTATTTATTTCCTCAAATAAATAAGATAGGAACCATTAAATCAACCCAGCCGAAATTGCCAAAAATTTTGTAGGGTTGATCGATCGACCCCTAGCTATCGATCGATCGATGAAACAGAACAACTTCTTCTCCGAGAAGTTATTTCAGCCACTAAAGCTTCCCCAAACCTTTTGTCTCCACTGCTATCATCCTCCAACCTCAATAAAAAACATATACATACATAAAAAGGGTTGTAATCATCCTAGAACCCATATCCAACAATTAATTTTAATTAATTCCTACGTTTATCAAATTGGATATTATCCGGGGTTTATTTGTTAAACTTTTGAAAAACCCGTTTTGATTAACGAAAACCCAACCCAAAAAATCTTTATAGATTTACACTACCAACTATAATATGAGATTTATGCTTAAAAGAAATAAAGCAAGTAAACACTTGCCTCGTGGATAAAATTCAACGACCTCGAGTCAAATCCCGCAGAGTTTGGTTGGATCTCCTTTTTCTTCCTCTTTCTACCTTCCTTTCTTCCCTTCCTCTTTTCTCTCTTTCTTTATTTGTTTCTCCCACTCTCTCGTGCCTTATGTGGGGAGAAATAAGGGTTTATCCCCTATAAACCCAAAAATGACTCGTTTACACAATTGCGAGTCCCTAGTAGTTCAAAAATTTTTGAAACCCAAACACTACTCCTGAATACTCTATTTTGACTATCTCGGCCATTCCGAAACCAACTGCACAGTTGAAATCTCCATCCGAGTCACATAACTACAATTCATTAATTAAACCCAACACATCTCGATACGGTTTTCCCAATAAAAATATTTTCCTTTGTCACTTTACCCAACTGCGATAAGTAATTAAAATAATCTAACTCATTTACTTGTTCCCAAAAGTAAAGGTGACACACATTCGAAATCATCTAACCCTCATAAAATCCAAAAATAATTATTCATGAAAATTCCTCAAATTTCCAAATTACACCCATTTATGTAATTTAAATATCCATAAAAGTGCGGGGTATTACATTTCGTTGGTTGGTTTACCCTATTATGAAGTGCGCAATAATGAGGTTTCTCCCTATCCTCCCATGAGAGTTGCGTTGTGTTGATGTTGATCGGCCTGTAAACTTTCTCACAGACCATGAGATCATATAAGTTAACAACTTGTTCCACCATGCAAGGTAGCTCGGGGGGATCCTCTTCATCTTCGAACCTTATCTTATTGTTTCTTCCCCTTAGTCCTCCTCGGTCGCCACTACTTTCATCCTTGGCCCCATCATCTCCATAGTTTACCCTCATGGGTATTCTCCTCCCCGAGGCAACCATTGTCCTCAATAGCAAGTTTGATAAAGCAGGCGGGGGTTCCACAGGTTTTACCACCAAAGCAATGTTCTTCGCTACCTTAAAAAATGTCGCAAAGGTCCCCTCTCGTGTTTCGTTAATCAAATGATATATATATTCAGACAACAAGCCCTCTGCACAGACTTGAAAAAGTTTGTCTTCTCGGATTTCCTCCCTCGCGTCTAGAGAATTCTCGTGAAACCTCAAGATATAAGCCACATCATCTTCCCCTATATTTTATTTCTCACGCGCTAGTTGTGTGAGTGTAAACTCGTTCTCAGCCAAAAATAACTTTTGTACGAACAAAACATTCAATTCTTCCCAAGATCTTACACTACATAGGGCCAAGTGGGAATACCACGTGTAGGCTTTATCCATCAGGGATTTTGAAAACCCCCTCTGCCTTAGCTTTTTGTCATTATAGTGGGCCTTGAGACTTTCAATAAACCTCTTCACGTGCTCCTTCGAGTTAGCACGTTTCCACGTGTACTTCTCAAAAATCGATGGAATATACACTACTCGGTAGGGTTCGTTATTATATAGCTCTGGGTAGGGAGTACGGATATCATCATACACTAAAGAATTATCTCCTTTGGATACTTCTTTGAAATTTAGTAGTTCTTTCTTCATTTCCTCCATGGTGGCTGCTGAAGGGCTAGTTGGCTGTAGTGTTGTTACCATAGGGATCGTCGAGGAAGGTTGTGTACTTGCTCCTTAGCCGATCGTCGTGGCCAGAATCATTACAGTTGGTCCGCCACTCTGCAACGTTGGCCCCGTTGTCATGGTTGGGGTCATGGTAGGTGACACACTACCCATGGTCAGAAAGGTGGTGGATGGAGCGTTATTAAAAAGGAGCGTAGCAACACCCCCTATAACAGTAGGAGATGGTATAGCCGCAGGTGGCGTAGTGAAAGAGCTCACTCCCGTGGGGACTCCTAACATCGTCTGGGCTATCGGAGTTTTAATGAATTCCACGAACAAACTCATTAGTCCCTTCATTTGTGTCGGGCCTATTCCTGCCTGTGCAACCATCATTTATGCCATGTCAATAGTGGGCGTGCGAGGCTCGGTCCTTACCATCTTTGTCCAATCAGGAGGAACAGAATTGTTTGCTGCTCTTCACGCTGTATGGCGTCAAAGTCAATGATTCTGGATGTGTTATCCTCTGGAATATTTTCAAAAGAGAATACCTCCCCAGCGAAGTCGCCAAATGTAAGATGTGGGTTCTTGGAATACGGTTAGTATCAAGTGAGTTGTAACCCCTTATCAATATTGAGATTAAAATTATTTAGTATTAAGTGTTGGCACTGACCACAGGTGGATAAGAGACAAGGGGGTTCAATATTCAAACTTGTATTAAGTGATGCATTATCATAAGACATACATAACGAGCATAATAAATGGATGGGACCAGGAAGTAGCGTGGTCGGAGGGAGAAAGGTTAAGAACTCTAAGCATAATAAAGGCAAGGCAGGAACTTCAAGCTCAATTAATGCTCAATGATAGGGATATTAAATGGGTATGAGGACTTAATGCTCTCACAATAGCTCTCGTATATAAAGGAATTTGGGTAGCAATTCTAGGCTCATAATGCTCTCTCGCGTCCCTAATTTTTTCATCTGGTGTATTTATATGGGTCAAGTTTGCTCAAATAAGCTTGCATACTATTGATATGATTGGGTGCATTAAATGCAAGAGATATTGCATTAAATGCATTGGATCTTCTAGTTTTGGCGGGAAGTCATTTTATTGGCTGGAAGTATTGTTGGCATTAATGAGGAGCCCAATACGTCAGCTTGAGGGTTACCCGAGGATGGCTAAAGGGTCAGGTTTGGTGAACTAAACCTTCCATCCTTAGGATAAACCCACTTAAGTGTTATATTTTTTAGTCCCTAAATGTCCGCCGCCCTGATGCCAGAGAGTGGTTAAATAGTGACTCTGTTAGGTGCACTGTCACATCAATCAGGCGGGCTGGTATCTCTTCTAAGGTTTTCGGCTGACAAGCAACTCGAGTAACCTAGTTTCTATTTATTGGTTAATAGTTATCTTAGAACCGGTAGTGCAAGATTGAGTTACCTCGAGGAGGTTCCCTCGAACAGGTAAGAGTTGAGGTGGCTCGGATGTAGTTTTGCTCGAGCGACCATATGTGCTGAATGACGTATTTACCCAAGTGTTACAAAAGGGTTAGTAAATGTATTACCAATGTTTCTTTGATCTCAATCCTCCTAACCATGTCCTTACGAGGTTACCAAGAGGAGGTTGGTTGATAGAGCATGTTAGCTACCCCATGTCCGACAAGGCATGGTCCCTCGTGGGTATTAAATAACCTCACTAAACATAAATTTATAAGATAAAGTAAATGATTCAGATTATTCAATTTCTTATTACAAACTATTGTCATCCACCTGACTTTGGTCTACAAGTTGAATCCTTCGAACCAGGTTCGTTGGAGAGTCCTCGAGGTAGGTTCTTCGAGCCACCTTTCTGGAGGATCTTCACGGTGGGTCCTTCGAGTGGAAGGTAGTTTCTTAGAGCCACCTTTGTGGAGGACCTTCATGGTGGGTCCTTCGAATGTACTTCATTCTCCTTATTTATAGGTCAATCACTCTTTTCACTAAGTTAATCACTCTTTGGTGGGGACTCCCCCCTACAGTGACTTTTTTTCATTTCAACATCTACTTAGTCATTTATAACAGGCTTAGCCCTGTTTATTATCACTATTTGCATTTATGATCGGAAGTTTAAATGAACACTTTAGTTTCACATATTTACAAATTTTACCCAAAAGTTAAGTATTAGAAACTTACTTTGAAGCCTTTTTACAAAAAAAATACATGTCATAAGTTTATTTCAATTTGTCCACATGAAAACTACTATATTGATTTTACAAAAAATAATATATTCAAACCCAATACGCCATTTATCATGAAAAGCCATATTTGAACTTATTAATATGAGTTTTACACATTTAACCAACTAAAACTTTGAAATAATATTCTAATTTTTTTCATTAACTTTAAGCTTGTGGCCATCCCCGATCCTCGCGGAGGGAGAGGATCCCTCTGGTCCCGCCTGTCCCTCTCGAGAGCGCTTCAAACAACGTCATTGATGAGGTGAAAAATGTAGAGAGATGGAGTCTCCATTCTATTTTACTCAAAATAGACAAAATAAAAGGGATCCATCCCGAAGGATAGAATCCAAAGACATTCTGATACATATGAAACCAAAATGATTCGAAAAATGTTCTGGAGGCTAAATTATGAAATGGGATGGTGTTAGGTACCCGTTCCACCCTTACGGTCTCTCATGGGTTTTTGCTATTTTCTTTTATCTCTCGATGATATGTGTGCATGTGTATACGCAATGGAGATAGGAATCATGGACTTGTATCATGGAAGAGATAAAGCGAGTCATCCGTAGGAATGTTCCTAAGGATAATATTAGAAAAAAGGATTTACGCGATTATCCTCACGTTGATCGTTATAACGGAATGATAACGCATATGGAATAATATGCCACTAAGAACAAATATATGTATATATATAATTTAAGAGAATTGAGGTTAAAGAATATAGAGAAAATAGAAAATGAGAGAAAAGTAGGAATAGGACTCGAGTCACGGTACCCTGAGACGTCTACGTAGCCTATAGAGGCATCAAAGTCCACATAGTTTGCATGAAAAATGAGGGGTGGGATTTATTCCATAACTCCAATTGGGGACTTCTCTTATATGTGTGTGTGTGTGTGTGTGAAAAAGTGTTTTAGTTGTGAGAAAAGAGTGAGAATTCCCATTTGAAATTTATGATCAAATCCTCTTTTTCTTGTTTTGTGGGTTTTATTTATATGAAAATAAGAGATGTGCAATAATACTAGATAAAAAGTATATTAAGATATGTGAGATGAGAGAATAAAAGTGTTAAGTAATAAAGCAAGTTAATGCTAATTTAGGGGAATTTAAAGAGAGAGTTGGACCTTCTCGGATATCTTGAGCTTGATCTTGGATGTTAGAGCGTAGCCCTTGCACTTAGATGATGATGGAGGGTACCTAATTCACCAAGTTTGATGAAAAGGTGATGAAAGGTGAAGGTTGGAAAGGTATTTGGATATGGAAATCACACTAACTTCGAGAGGGGTTTTCAGAACTTGCTGAGAGTAATGGATATCTGATATTTCTCCTCTCCTATAATGAGGTTAGGCCCTCCTTTTTATAGGCCCAGGGCATTGGAGATCGACATAGCCCTAGTCCTGCCAACCGGCTGGTGTGTTTAGTCACACTGCCAATAGGCAGGGTTTAGAACCTGCCGTTTGGCAGTCTCTTTCAGGTTCCTTCTAAAAATTAGTCCTAGAGCGCTAACCGTTGATCCGAATTGTGCACGGGGAAAATCGTTGGAAAGGAAATTCAAAGACCTTTAAAAGTTTTCGAACTACTCCCGAGTCCAGGATTTGACTTTGGGTCAAATGTGGCTCGAAATCATTCGTTAGTCCTTTGGATGGGGAATTATTAAACGCAAACGGATCGTTCGTCCGCATGGTAAGTCATAATCACACACGGGGTAGACCATTGTAAAGGTTAGGAGATGTACTTCGACATTCCAAAGAGTTTGACCTAGTTTGGGGAGTTGACTTTGGTCAACCGGTACCTAGAAGCATTCGGTGACCTTTCGGAGTAAAACTGATTGTTCGTCCGCACTGTAAGTCAGAATCGTGCACGAGGTGGACTGTTGGAAAGGGGTTTTATTTTACTTAGAAGATTCATTCATTATCAATTGAGATGAAGAGTTAAATTTGGTCAAACGGAGCCTGGGAGCTTCCAGTGACCTCTTGATCAAGTTTTAGGGGAAAACGGGTCGTTCTTCCTCACCGTAAGTCCAAATTGTGCATGGGATGGACTGTTGGAAAGGGGATTCAGTGCCCTTCAAAGATTCATTCAGTCTTATTTGAGCTGAAGAGTTTGACTCTTGGTCAAACGGAACCTGGGAGTGACTGATGGCCTTTAGGTCTATACCTGGGGTATGACTTAGGTTTGCAATAATGGAGGGAGGTGCTAGGGACCTAAGGAGAGGTTAGGGGGTATTAGAATGGGGTGTCTATAGATCCCCTCGACTGGTGAGTTTGGAAAGAACGATAAAAGTCGAATAGACCCCACATGATGCCTTTAAAAAAGGATATTCGGAGGGTCGAGGTCGATTCTGAGGACCTAAGGATGAGGATGACCGATTCTATGGGTCGAAGCCAATTCTGAGGGCTTGGAGATGAGGGTGACCGATTCTGTGGGTCAAAGCCAATTATGAGGGCTTGGAGATGAGGGTGACCGATTCTGCAGGTCGAAGCCAATTGTGAAGGCTTGGAGACGAGGGTCACCGATTCTGCGGGTCAAAGACAATTCTGAGGGCTTTAAGGGACATGCTGGGGATGGTCTTAAAGGAAAGATTTAGGTCAATTCTGAGGACCTCCAGCAATGATGGGGGTGACCAATTCTGTGATTCGAAGACAATTCTGAGGGCTTAGGTTGTGATGACCGATTTTGCGGTTCTAAGCCAATTATATGGGCTTAAGGTGAGATGACCAATTTTGTGGGTCGAAGCCAATTCTATGGGCTTAAGGTGAGATGACCAATTCTGCGGGCTTAAGGTGAGGTGACCAATTATGTGGTCTTAAGGTCAGATGACCAATTCTGTGGGTCGAAGCCAATTCTGTGGGCTTAAGCTGAGATGACCAATTCTGCGGGTCGAAGCCAATTTTGTGGGCTTAAGTTTAAAATGACCAATTCTTCAGGTCGAAGCCAATTCTACGGGTTTAAGTTTAGGTGACCAATTCTGTGGGTCGAAGCCAATTCTGCGGGCTTAAGGTGAGGTGACCAATTCTGAGGGTCGAAGCCAATTCTACGGGCTTAAGGTGAGATGAAAAATTACGTGGGTCAAAGACAATTCTATGGGCTTACGGTGAGATGACCAATTTTGTGGGTCGAAGACAATTCTACCGGGTTAAGTTTGAAATGACCAATTCTTCGGGTCGAAGCCAATTCTGTGGCCTTAAGGTTAGATGACCAATTTTGCGGGTCAAAGCCAATTCTACGAGCTTAAGTTTGAAATGACCAATTATGCGGGTCGAAACTAATTCTGTGGGCTTAAGGTTAGATGACCAATTATGCGGGTCGAAGCCAATTCTGCGGGCTTAAGGTGAGATGACCAATTCTTCAGGTTGAAGACAATTTTGTGGGCTTAATTTTAAAATGACCAATTCTGCTGGTCGAAGCCGATTCTGTGGGGTTAAGGTGAAATGACCAATTCTGCGGGTCGAAGCCAATTCTGCGGGCTTAAGGTGAGGTGGCCAATTCTGCAGGTCGAAGCCAATTCTGCGGGTCGAAGACAATTCTGCGGGCTTAAGGTGAGATGACCAATTCTGTGGGTTGGATCCAATTCTATGGTCTTAAGTTTGAAATGACCAATTCTGTGGGTCGAAGACAATTCTACGGGCTTAAGTTTGAAATTACCTCAGGGAACTTTGATGGGGAAATTACCTCGTGATTTTGATTTGAGTTGGGGAGTTGATTGCTGGGGAAATTCTTGTGTGTCTTCGGGAGGCTTTACCGGGGGAATAGGCAGTTTGATGCTGGGGAAGTGATTAGGTGGTCCAGGTTTTGGACGCATATCTCGGGGAAAATTGAGTCCTTTGGGGAATAGGAGATGATCTTGAAGTTTTGGACTTTGTCGGGGAGAGATTCTCTTGTCTTTTGGGAGTTTTGCTGGGTAAATAGGGGTTCTTCTTAAGGAAGTGTGAAATTTTCTTAGTGAAAATGTTCTAAATTCTTTTCGAGATTTTTAGGAATTTTCTGAAGATTTTTCAGTGTTTTTTTGGTATTTTTTACGAAGTTCTATACGAAAATTTAAGGGAGGTGTCGGTCGTAATGGTGTAATGGGTGCCATTCGGCAGTGGCACAGACTTTTGGACTGCCTCGAGAAGGTTAAAGGTTAGTGCCAATCGGTAGGTGGGGGTGCAGTTTTGATCAACATGACCCTTGGCATCATATATAAAGGGGGTGAGTTCCCCTCATTATTCACAGCTTCTTGCCTTATCTCTTTCTGCAATTTTCTTCTGTGAATCGTTCTAGCATTCTGTAATCTGAAAAATGGCCGCTTTTGTGAGCACTGCAGTACACCGAGAATGGTTGGCTGTTGATGACTGGGAAAACATGGAGTCGAGGGCCAGGGCGCCTCTTGCTTTGGGGAGCGAGAACTCTTTTGAGGCATTCAAGTCGGTTGCAGATGAGCTAGCCTTGCCGCGGGAGCCATCGCGTCATTGCTTTTCGAGGGTGGTGAACCCTGGTGGTTATGTATGTAAAATGACTTTTGGCATTCCTTTTTTCGTGGTTTTCCTTTTTCTTGGATTTTGACAAGGTTTTTCTCTTTTGGCAGTTTGATGTTTCTTTGTCAAATATGCGTGCCTGCGGGACGACGGGGCTTAAGGATGTCTGGGAGCATCTTCCACCTGTGGTGAGTTGGGTGGTATCCTCAGTAGGCTTTCGAAGGTTGGCATCTGTGCTAGATGAGATGCCTCATTCGAGGACAGTCTTATGCACTCTGGGGGAGAGGTGGTGGGACACTACCCCCACCTTTAATTTTTGTTTTAGGGAGAAGACTGTGACTCCCATAGATTTGCAGCAGCTGCTGGGGCTAGATTGTGATGGAGAGCAGATGGAGGTGGATCGCTCTTTGCGGGTGAGTCTATAGACAGTGCGTTCGGTTCTTGATGATGTGGGGAGGATAGTGTCTGGGTACTCCATATGCCTATCGCTGCAGAAGGATGTTTTGCTGGGCAGGGTGATTGATGTGGAGGATGGTCTGCAGGTGAGGCAGATGACCCATTTAATTGTTTTGCTAGAGTTGGGTGGATTTCTGCTGGTGTCGAGAGGTGACATTGTCCACTTATCGTGTTTACCATATCTGAGGATGTTTTCGAACATCCCTCTATATGACTGGGGGAGCCTGACTTTGGCGACCCTTTATTTTTCCTTGGATGCATTCATCCATTGTTGGCGGTAGTCTTTCACTGGAGCCATGTATCTTCTTGAGGTATTATTTTATTTTGCGCAATTCTCTTATGCATTCGCACTCTCCTTATGCACCTCTTATTTATAGAATTTTTTTTCTTTGGCAGACGTGGTTCTATGAGGTGATCAGGTGTAATACCCAATTGATTGCTTTGAAAGATGAGACTGTTGGGGATTTTTGTCGGTTGCCTCTATGGCGCAAGGCCAATAGGTAGTCGAGGATGTCTCTCTCTCTAGAGACGGTGCGTCAGGTCTTAAATGGTCTAACTAGTGATAGGGTAATAATTTTTTCTTTTTCAGTCTAAGACATTTGGGTACTCTGATTCTATGTTTCCTTATATTTTGCTGGGGATTTTTTAGGTGACCTTTTACCCTTGGGGGACGACCGTTCAGGACACGGGGTTTACTGGAGTAAATGCACAGATGAGGCATTTGCTGGCGCATGAGTTTGGCCACTCATGGTATCTCGGGGAGAGGGTGGTCTGATAGATTACTGAAGGGGGGTGGTGGTGCCACCTGCAAGGCCCCCTATGTACATGAGGCGGGAGAGGCTGCTACCAGAGGATGTGAGGATTTCGATGATGAATTGTGAGTCGTTCCTAGTGTACCCCGATACGACTGTGCCTTATGGTTATATAGAATTTGTGACGAGCTGGATGATGGCGCCCAGCATATATGATGCACCGCCCTTCCCTCCTGCGGGTTTGAGCCGGCCAGTGGGGTCCTCCATAGCGGTGGTGGTCCTTCGGCATTTGCGGTGGCAGCGATTTCAAAGGTCCCCTTTGTGCAGTTACATACCCCTTCATACAACATTTGGCGAGTTGATGGAGGGATGGTTCCTATGCTGCATCGTCCTTATGCGATGGACCCAAAGGAGTTGGGTTTGACAAAGGAGGTTCTTCGTCCTTTGGTATATCTTTCTGATCTTTTCTTTTCTTACTTTTGGTTTCTTTTGATCTTTTTTGCTTGACACCGATTCTGCCTTTTCTTGCAGCACGTTCGGGTGTCCACACTTGGCTGAGGGACATTAGGGACTGGATATCTTCAGCGACTGCCCATATTTGGGATGCGGTTCCTGTTCCTTCTTTCTTGGTGCCATCTCCCTCATCCGGCGGGAGTCAGGTTCAGCTAGTGGTGGTGCGCATCTCACCGTCGGGGAAAGAGAGCATGTCGCAGGGGTGGAAGCTCTTAGGAGAGAGAGGTGACGATTAGGCTCGAGCTGAGTCCCGTCTGGGTTTTTTTTCTTTTCTTTATTTTCCTGAAAGATTGATGTAACACATAGAAATATCTATGCAATGCAATGAAGTTTTTTTTATTATCTTCTATTAATGATGAATGAATGCATGCACAGGCGCTTTTTACTTTGCTGCTGAGACCGTAAAAAGAAATATTTTTGGGATTTTAAAGAAAGTTTTATTCAAAATGAGAATTTATATAAAGATGAAAAGGGGATTTTTGAAATTCTTCTGAGAATATCAATTTATTTTGAGTTTTTTGAATATTGATAAAAGAGGAAAATGGAAAATTTCCAAAAGTAGGGGGTTGTCGATCGGCAAGCACCTTGTCCTGCCTATCGTCAGGTTAGTATAGTCCCATCCATTCAAAGCTTTGATTGGTACCCTCTTCAGCCTTTGGTACCCTGTGAGGTAGGATTTCTTCCAATTTCTACAGGGGTTATGTCCTTTGCGGAGGTTTTCAAGTATAAAAGAGGGGTAAGAGTGGAGTATTTTCCTCACGCCTTCACATCCCTACTTTCCTTAACTGTGAGATGGCTCTCCCTAGTAGTGTTGAGTTTATCAACTACCTCGAGAAGTGGAGAGTGAACAAAGGTGGCTTGCCTTATATGATACCATGGAGGGAGGTGTGGTAGTTTTTTTTAGGCTGGTTCGAGCTTATCAGTCGATGGAGCGTCTGTGGCACTCCATTCAGGCAGGGGAAGCTTTGGGACCCCAGGATGTAGATGATGATGATGGAGCGGGATCCTCTGGTACCTGTGGGTAGTGTTCTTGGAGTGTTTATTTTGTACCGGGAAATAATTTTTTTTTTATTTGGCATTTTAGGAAGGGAGGGGGAAGGGAGTTATCCGTTCCTTTATGTAATTGCACTGTAATTTGTATTAGTGAAATGAAGTAGTTTTTTATCATCCAGCTGTGCCTTTTGATGAATTTTTTATTTTGAATTATTTATACCGATCGCTAAGGCATACATAATCCTTTTGTTCAAGTATATGTTAGAATAAATTGTTGTCCTTAGAGATAAGAAAAGAATAGTTTTTTTATGAAAAAGAAACGGCCATGCTCATATGAGATGTATGAGCTGCCTACGTACCTCTAGGGGTTTTTGAAAATTTTCAATATTTTGGGGAATAATTTTTGCAGAGGTTCAGTCTCATGTAGTTCTGGTTAGAGGTAAATGAAGAGATATTTTTTTTAGAATAGAAGGGAGATGAGAAGAGTCGCAGTGCGCTGAGATTTTAGACTAGGGGTAAAATTTCTTGAGACAGTCCAAGTTGACTGGATGAGAAAAATCTTATCCCTCTAAGTCGGTGAGCATAGAGGCACCACCGGACAAGATCTTGTTCACAATGTATGGGCCGCTCCAACTGGTCTTGAATTTCCCTCTAGGGTCCCAGATGGACTCTATTATTTCTTTGAGGGATAAATCCCCTTCTCGAACACAGTGGTCCTTGACTCTCTTATTGAATGAAAGCGCTATTCGGTGATGGTACCCTTGTATGTGATGCAACGTCTTCAACCTTTTTTCATCTAGGAGTGACAGCTTATCGATGCGACTTTGATGCCAGTATTCCTCACTGACCTTGATTTTAAGCATGATGCGTAACGAGGGTATTTCTAGCTCCACTGGTAGGACTACTTCCATGCCATAGACTAGAGAGTAAGGGATAGCCCCAGTAGAGGTTTGGATTGAGGTTAGGTAGCCCCATTGGTCGTATGGGATTCGATTGGCCCAATCTCGACAACTTTCGATCATCTTGCTGATGATGGCTTTGAGGTTCTTATTGGCGTCTTCGACTGCACCAGTGGTTTGAGGTTGGTAGGGAGAAGATTTATGTCTCTGGATCACATACTCATTGACCAATTTTGTGACTTCTGTCTTAAAATGTAACTTGTTACCTGACACTAGCTCGTGCGGGACCCCATATCGGCAGATGATGTTTTTCTTGATGAATTTGGCCACTTTCTTGGCATTTAGAACTGCGTATGACTCAGCTTTGACCCATTTGGTGAAGTAGTCAATGGAAACTAGGATGAACTCATGCTCGTTAGAGGCCTTGGGTGTAACATTTCCTATAATGTCGATGCCCCAGGTGGAGAATGATCAGGGACAAGTCATGTTGTATAACTCACGCGGAGGCAGGTGTTGAAGGTTGGAGAACTGTTGGCATTTGAGGCATCTCCAAACATAGGCGGTTCAATCCTGGATCATGGTGGTCTAGTAGTATCCTTGTCGTATGATCTTCTTAGCAGGAATGTGACCATTCACATGGTGGGTTCCGTATTCCCTGCTGTGGATTCTTTGCATTACCTCTTCAATGGCAGCCCCTGCGATGCAGTATAGATGGGTTCCATCAAAGTTTCTCTTGAACAGTGCTTTGTGATTGATGATATACTGGGTGACTAATCTTTAGGGGGTTGCCCAGTCTTTCTTGTTGGAACCCTCGGGATACCTACCATGCTTGAGGAGGTGCCAGATATCATAAGACCAATAATTTTCTAGATCAAAATCTTCTTTGGTGATGAGACCAATGTGGTAGCAGTGAGTTAGTTTTCTTTGTTTTGGATCAGGAAGGGGGCCATTGTTATTCCTTTAGGCATGTCGACCATGGAGTCCAAGGTAGCAAGGACATCGGTTAGATTATTCTTTGCTCGAGGTAGGTAGTGAAAGGTGATGTCTTAGAATTGGGAGGCTAGTTCTTCTAAGAGGGCATGGAAGGGTTAAAGTTTCTCGTCCTTGACTTTCAAATTTTTGAGAACTTGACCAATGATGAGGGGAGAATCCCTATAGACATCTACACATTGGAGACCTTTCTTGAGAGAAAATTTGAGGCCTACCATACATGCCTCATATTTATTCATATTGTTGGTGTAGGGGAAATCTAACTGGATGGCGATGGGAGTGTGGCAGTCATCTGGGGTGATCAGAAGTATCCCAATGCAATATCTATTTTTGGTGGCAGCACCATCGAAGAACATTTGCCATCGACGATTATCTCGAGCAACATAGAAGATGTTTTCGTCTGGGAATTCGGAGATCCAGTCATCAGCCTATTCTATGGGGTAATCAACGAGGTAGTCATAGATGGATCTTCCTTTCATGGCTTTCTGTGTGACATATAAGATATCAAACTCGGCTAAGATCATCAACCATCGGTCCATTCGTCTAGATAAGGGAGGTTTCTTAAGCAGGTACTTGATGAAGTCCATTCGGTATACAAGCTTAATGGGGAAGGCGAGTATGTAGTGTCGTAACTTTTAGGTGACCCAAATAAGCGCGACGCGTGATTTTTCCAAAGTAGTGTGGTTGACTTCGTAACTGGCCAGTTTGCAACTAGCGTAATAGATGGATTTTTCTTTGCAGGAAACTTCAAGATACTGAGCTAGCAAAGCCCCAGTTGTAGTGTCGGTTATGGTGAGGTATAGGATCAAGGAGAGACAAGGTTGTGGTGGCATAAGTACCGAATGATGAGTCGGGTATTTTTTTATTCAGTCGAAGGCTTCTTGGCAGGCCTAGTTCCAAAGTTTGGTTGAATCCTTTCGGAGGAGCTTGAAAATAGGTTTGCAGATGGAGGTGAGATGGCTGATGAATCGGCTGATGTATTGCAATTTCCCAAGGAAGCCTTGGACTTTTTTCTCCGATCGGGGAGGAGGCATCTCAAGTATGGATTTTAACTTGGCAGGATCTGTTTATATCCCTTTCTCACTGACCATAAATCCTAAGAGTTTTCCCTTTGTAATGTCGAAGACACATTTCTGTGGATTGAGTCTCATATGATATCGTCGCAATCGTTCGAAGAAATTTCCGAGAGCGGGTACATAACCTTCTCTAGTTTTTGGATTTGATAATCATATCATCCACATGAACCTTAACTTCTTTGTGAATCAGATCATGCAGGATGGTTGTGGCAGCCCTCTAGTAGGTAGCCCCGGTATTCTTGAGACCAAATGGCATAACAGTGTAGAAAAAGGTTCCCCACGGGGTGATGAACGCGGTTTTTTCTTGATGATCTAGGTGCATTTTGATTTGGTTGTATCCGGCAAACCCGTCAATGAATGACTTGAGAGCATGATTGTCCCTGTTGTCCACGATCATGTCGATATTGGGTAGCGGGTAATCGTCCTTTGGAGAGGCTTTGTTGTAGTCCCGGTAGTCTACGCACATTCGAACTTTTCCTACTAATTTCGGCACAGAAACTACATTGGCTAAACATATGGGATATTCGATCACAAGAATGGAACCCACGTTCAACTGTTTGACCACCTCTTCTTTGATTTTGAGCGACCATTCGATGAGGAGCTTTCTCAGCTTTTATTTAACCGACTTGTAATCTGGAAGAGTGGGGATCTCATGCTGAGTAATTTCAGGATCAATCTCGGGCATATCGTCATAGGAACATTTGAAGACATCCATGAATTCCTTTAATAATTCTTCGAGTTGTGCGAGCTCATGCTCGTCCAGGTTAGCCCCTATCCCAATCTCGCACAGTTGGCTATTAGAACTAAGATTAATAATAACACTCTCTTCTTCATTAAATTGAATGCGGTTATGTTGTTTGTTATTAACCTTATTTAGATCAGTTAAGAATTGTTTATTTGAAAAATCATCATCATCAAAAGTTTGATTAGAATCTAAACAATTAATGTAAGGCACAGCAAGATACTCAAAATATTCGTTTATTTCATTGATAGGAAAAACAGTATTGAGAACCTCATCAAAGGAGGTCTCGATTACATTTGAGGAAGGATAGACAACAGAAGAAGAAAAAGGGTAAACATTGGGGTTAGGTGGGATTTCAAAAGGTAGAACCTGTGCAGAATGCTAGTTGAGGAGAGGTGTATCAGTATCTTTAAATATGTGGGATGGACATAGTGATGCAGTGCCTAAATGAACCATGAAGAGTGTTAGCCCCAGTGTTTGCAAGTTGAACGAGTCCTCGGATTCACTTTCCCCAATCTCTTCGGTATCTATTATGAGGGGTTATTCATGGTGGTGGGAACTTTTGGCCCATGGGTAGCTGTCTTGGAAAAAGATCTCCATTATGGGTTACTTATTCTTATCTTTGTGGTTACACCATGGTTTTGGAAAGCCGCAAAAGTCGAATTCCTCACCCTCTTTGATCAATCGTCCATTCAAGGAGTCACCTGGGATAGTCTGGATGTTGTCAAATATTTTCTTCGGTCAAGACTAGAGGATCATTTTTGGCACTTTTTCTAATGGTTGATACCCCAAACCACAAGGAGGGAAATCTTTTTACAGTTCAATAGGCTCAAGTATCCCTTATTGTCTTTTTCCTAGCCCCAGTCCGGGCATGAAGTGCATGTTTCTGAACATATGAATCACATTGACATTGCCATGAGGGTCATGTTCTGGACAAACCCTTTCTTTGAAATCTTCCCCTGTCGGGAGTAGGAGTGGTTCAACTCGGAATCCTAATAGGAGCATATCATTTAACTCATGTTGTATCTCAAGGATTGGATTTCTAGTACTTTCACCCTCGGCATTGTCGTCGTTGCCCAAAATGGTGATGACTCATCCATCGACGAAGAACTTCAATTTCTGATGGAGTGAGGAAGACACACCCTTGATATTGTGGAGCCAAGGTTGCTCGAGAAACATGTTGAAACAAGCTAGGCTTTCAATAACTTGGAATTCAACGACAGGGTTTATAGGGCCATCCCCTATTATAAGGTTTATGGATCCCATCACCTCCCGATGGGTATTATCGTAGGCACGTATAGTAGCAAACATTAGATCGAGGTCACTTTCCTTCAGTCCGAAGCATTTGAAGGTTCTTAATGGGCAAACATTCAAGGCAGATCCATTATCGACAAGAGACAGTGATACGATTTTCCCCATAACTTAGATGGAGATGTTAAGTGCATGATTGCGGTTTGACCCGATTCTAGGGATTTCTTCTTCGGAAAAGGATAGCATTCGGGTAGAGTTCAAGGATCCGACTAAATTTACCGCTTCTTCTGGTGTAGTAGAAGGAGGAACTATGGGTCCAGTGAGAAACTTGATCAAAGCATTTATGCGCAACTGAGAAGACATAAAAAGCCCCCATAGAGTGATGTTACCTTGAGTTTTTTTTAGTTGATCGAGGATCTTGCTCTCCTTGAGGGTCATCTCTCGCATAAGAATATTTTCAATGCCCTACCCCTTGTCATTTATGGGTAGTGAGCTTGAGATCTGGTAATGCCTCCCTGATCTGGTCATATAATTTACTAAAGAAGGGAAGAACATAAACTTTATTTCTTCTTCAATATCAGGTTATTCTGCCATCTTGTTTATTTCTCCGAGGAGTTCTTTGAATGATATCATCCCATACATGTCGGCTAGCGGGCCAATTTTTCTTGAATCTTTCTCTTCACTTGAATTTTCAAATTCTTCCCCCCATCCGGTGGCAACAGTTATGGCTCTCCATGAAAACTCAATGCATTACACAAGTTCAATGGCTTCTTCATACATGCCTTCCCATTCTGTGGGGATATGTAAGGGTGAAGGGACTAAGCATCCTTATAACTTCAGAGTATCAAGTAACTCTATCATACTGCAGATATTATTAATTTGCTTGAATAATCCTGCCATGATCTGGACAACATCATCTAGTCTGACTTCATCTGTTGATACCACCAAATTGTCTGACTCTTGATTCCATTTTCGTGCTTCCAAGAATAGTGTACTAAACCTCTGGCAATTAACGATCATCTGTGAGGGCAATTTCAGCCCGAACTCTAGGAGTTGGTTTAACTCTTCCGATAATTCCATATCTTCATTTTCAGAACGGGTACGGACAGCGATACATGCTCTGGTAAGGAGTGACAGTGCCTGATCAGTGAGGCTAACAGGGTGTAGGAGGAAATATGGGCAAGTTTGGAGAGGTTTGAGAGAGTGTATGGGTGTGATTTGAGTTGAGGAATCAAATTCTGTGTTCATTTCTAGGAAGATGGCATTGGTCTGATTTGGGAGTGGGTTGTGAGTAGTGTTTGGCTTAGGATTAGCCGGTTATGCAATGGTACCCTGGTCAATTAGGCCTTGGATTATGTTTCAGAGGTGAAAGAATTAGTCTATGATATGACCAGCGGTTTGGTGAAAGGCGCAATGGGCATCTTCCCTTAAGTTTCTTGAAGGTGGGTTTGGCAATGGACGGGGGTCCAAGGGTTTGATAAGGTTTCGGCTTAACGGGGATTGATAAACTTTGGAGAGGGGAATATGGAGCTTGGTGTATTCATTTCAGACTGGAACTGGGCGATTTTCTGGTGCCCACAAAGTGCTCGGTTGAGAGATGTTGTTGATGGTTGAGACTGCAGCATTGGCAGGTTTTTTAAATTTTCTAGGGGTGAACTGTCTGAACACCTTCTTTGGTTCAACCTATGTTTTAGCAAAACCTTCCTCGATTTCTAGTCCTACCACTTTGAGAGCTCAGAAGTGGGGATAGTATTGTCCTCCCATGGTCGCTCGAACATGGGGCAAGAAGCTTTTCTTCACTATGTTGACTTGTTCTTCCTCAAATGGTCGATTGGTCATGGTGGCTTCTTTTTTCCTCCATCGGGCTATGAAGTTAACGCCTGATTCCCCACAGTTCAATTTGAGCATCTCTAAATCACGGTTGGTGACCTCAAGCTCTTCGTTATATTTGTACTGCGACATGAATTATGGGGCTACATCCTCCCAGCTATGGATTCTAGACTCCTCAAGAGACAAAAACCATCGGAGAGCGCTATCCTTTAGAGTTTGTTGAAACAATTGGGCCATCACTTCCTCATAATACCTTAGGAGAGTCATAAAACGGTGATAACTACAAAGATGAACAATCGGGGGGCCACTTACTCTAAATTTCTCTATATTTGGCATTTTAAACTTCTCGGGTAACCTTGCCTTAGGATAAGGAGACATGTGGGTGTAGTCCATGTAATTTTGAGAGATTCGGACTTGGTTGAACTTCTTAGTTAGCATCTTGAGATCTTATTTAACCTTATTCAATTCTTCCTCTTTCGGATCAACGATCGCAGACAAGTTAGCCGCAATCTGGGCAAGGTTTGTCATAGAAAGCTGGGCAGGCTGTGGCCCATTTATAAGAGGGGCACGTGGAGCGTGATGATATTCTTTGGGAAGCCAGATAGGCTCGGGTGGACCCATAGCGTGAGGGAATAAGACCTCGGGCTCTTGAAGAACAGGAACCTGGTTTTGTTGCATCTCTCGGACCTCAGTCTGAAGGTTGTCAATCTTGGACACGAGCTGAGCTAAGACTGCTGTTAGATCTAGATACACAATTGGTACTTGATCTGTGTTCTCTATAGAAAATGGATGGATACCGAAATCAAAAGAAGTAGGAGGGTAATGGACGGAGCTCTAGGTGATTTGACTGCAAATCGAAGCCAATTAGGAGCCAGGCCAAGGCGTGCGATTGACCTGAGAAGGCGCAAAATGGGATTTATTTTCAGAAAAGAAGGAAAATATTTTTGACATTTTTTGTTTCTCTTATGAGATCTAAGGGCAAAATATTTTTAGATTTTTGAAAAAGGAGAAATGTTTTTGGATTTTTGTTAAAGAAAGGAAACAATGTTTTTGGATTTTTGATAAAGAAGGAAAAAATAGTTTTGGAAGACGGGTCTCAGCATGATTATTATTATTATTATTATTATTATTATTATTATTATTATTATTATTATTATTATTATTATTATTATTATTATTATTATTATTATTATTATTATTATTATTATGTTCTCACTTGTATTAAATTCTCCTAAATGCAAAATGAAATGTCGGATGGGACCCGAGCCTAGAAAAATTGGGTTTGTAACATATGCAAAGCTATGTCTAGACTTGTAACTAGGCTCACGTGTAGGGGGCCATTTTAAAGATCGGCGAAAGTTTGGTTTGGGTCAAAACCGGAAATCTAATATGTGTGTCCTAGGCTTGACACCTATATGTGGGTATGCAGTTGGTTGGGTGAATCAGAAAGGGTTCCCCCCTTCGGCGTGGCTTCCACGATATACATTTTTCTTTTTGAGGGCAATTGGTACGTGTGGACAAGCCACTTGATATACCTGATTGTATGTGAATTATCTCACCATATACCTCATGGGGATGGTATGTGTGAGATAGAATTCGATATACTCGGCGTATGTGAATGAGTTCCCTACTATATATCTCCCGTCATGACTTCGGTTAAGCGGTACGATGCTGGGGAACTGTTTGATATAGATCGAAGGTACTTGGCCAATGGAAGGTAAGAGTCATATCGCTTAGGCTAACTATGCCCTGCCGGACCAGCGCCCATCACGATGTGACCCTCCAGTTACTAGACAAAATTTGGTCAATCACAATGCTCTTTGGCGATATTGTGTGAATCATGCATGATTCTCTTATTAGTATCTTATGATGAGAGTGTCTTTCTTGATCATGCCCAATAGGGAGAAAAGTATGAGTACCAATGGTATGCCAAGCATGGGTGATGCGTGCAATATGGAGATATACGTGATCCTAGGTGCACGCGGTGTGAAGTGTACACGGAGAATTTTCTATAAGTGTGTGAAAAGAAGCATAAGCATTAGGTACACACGAGTAGTAAAAGGGGAACATGAAAATAGGGGATCATATAAGAAAATAAAACACCCAAGTAAATAGAGTCTATCCCTCCAAATGAAAATCCCTAGCGGAGTCGACACTGTGTCCATCCACGATCCTCGCGGCGGGAGAGGATCCCTTTGGTCCCGCACGTCCCTCTTGGGAGCGCTTCGGACGACGTCATTGATGAGGTGAAAAATGTAGAGAGATGGAGTCATCAGTCTATTTTACTCAAAACAGACAAAAGAAAAGGGATCCATCCCGATGGACAGCATCCAAAGACATACTGATACATATGAAACCAAAATCATTCGAAAAAGGGTCCAGAGGCTAAGTTACGAAATGGGAAGGTGTTAGGAACCCATTCCGCCCTTATGGTCTCTCATGGATTGTTTTTATTTTCCTTTATTACCCCGTGATATGTGTGCATGTGTATATGTAATGGAGATAGGAATCTTCGACTTGTATCAAGGAAGAGATAAAGCGAGTCATCCGTTGGAATGTTCCTAAGGATAATAATAAAAAATACGATTTACGTGATTATCCTCGCGTTGATCGCTATAACGGAACGTTAACACATATAGAATAATACGCCGCTAAGAACAAATATATGTATACATAGAATTTAAGAGAATTGAGTTTAAAGAATATGGGGAAAATAAAAAATGAGAGAAAAGTATTAATAGGACTCAAGTCACGAGTTTTACCCCGAGATGCCTACGTAACTTATAGAGGCATCAAAGTCCACGTAGTTCACATGCAAAATGAGGGGTGGGATTTATCCTATAAATCCAATCGGGGACTTCTCTTATATATATATGTGTGTGTGTGTGTGTGTGTAAAAAAGTGTTTTAGTTGAGAAAAGTGTGGGACAAGTGTGAGAATTCTCATTTGGAATTTATGAGAAAATCCACTTTTTCTTGGTTTTTGGGTTTTATTTATATGAAAATAAGAGATGTGAAATAATACTAGATAAAAATTATATTAACATATGTGAGATGAGAGAATAAAAGTGCTAAGTAATAAAACAAGTTAATGCGAATTTAGGGGAATTTAAAGAGAGAGTTGAAAGAGTTGGACCCTCTTAGAGATCTTGAGCTTCATCTTGGATATTGGAGAGAAGCCCTTGCACTTGGATGATGATGGAGGGTAATTAATTCATAAAGTTTGATGAAAGGTGAAGGTTGGAAAGGGATTTGGATGTGGAAATCACGCTGACTTCGAGTGGGTTTTTCTGAACTTGCTAAGAGTAACGGATCTCTAATATTTCTCCTCTACTGGAATGAGGTTAGGCCCTCCTTTATATAGGCGCAGGGCATTGCCAATCGTCATGTCCCTGGTCCTGCTAATCGGCAGTTGTGTTTAGGTACACTGCCGATAGGCAGGGTTTGGAACTTGTCGTTTTGCTGTCTCTTTCTGGTTCCTTCAGAAAATAAGTTGTAGAGCGTAAACCATTGATCCAAATCGTGCACGGGGGCAAACCATTGAAAAGTTAATTCAGAGACCTTAGAAAGTCTTTGGACTTCTCCCGGGTTCGATAGTTGACTTTGGGTCAAATGTGGCTCGAAAGTGTTCGTCGATCCTTTGGACGGGGAATTATCTATCGCAAATGGATCATTCGTCCGCATGGTAAGTCATAATCATGCATGAGGCGGACCCTTGGAATGGTTAGGAAAGGTACTTCAATATTCCAAAGAGTTTGACCTCGTTCGGGGAGTTGAATTTGGTCAATCGGGGCCTGGAAGCGTTCGGTGACCTTTCAGAGTAAAACTGATCGTTTGTTCGCACTGTAAGTCAGAATCGCACTTGGGGCGAACCATTGGAAAGGGGTTTCAGTTACCTTCGAAGATTCATTCAGTCTCGATAGAGATGAAGAGTTTATTTTGGTCAAACGGATCTTGGGAGCATCCGGTGACCTCCTGATCGAGTTTCGGTGGAAAATAGGTCGTTCGTACTCACCGTAAGTTAGAATTGCGTACAGGATGGACCGTTGGAAAGGGGATTTAGTGCCCTTAAAAGATTTATTTAGTCTCATTCAAGCTGAAGAGTTTAACATTTGGTCAAACGGATCCCGGGAGTGTCCGGTGGCCTTTAGGTCAGTACTCGGGGTACGACTTGGGTTTATAATGATGAAGGGGGGTGCTAGGGACCTAAGGAGAGGTTAGGGGGTATTCGAATGGGGTGTCTACAAATATCACTTAACACCCATTTTAATCTTGATTTTTAGAATGAAAATATGGAGAGATTAAAAATTAACCATGGATGAACACTACCACACATTTAAGACCCTAAATATGCAATAAATTATGCTAATATCATCCTCAACTTAAACTACATAAGACTATGAGTTTTCCCACCTCAAGGTCTTCAATGGGGGGAAGTGGGTTTTATAGAAGGCGGGTGACTCACCCACCTTCAAAGGTGGCCTCAAGGGGAGTCACATTAGCTCCATTTTCAAGCTCTAAATTTTACCCTAAAAACCCCCCTTCATGTTTCAATCATCTTCTTCTACCTCAAACACAATAGAAGACTTACTTTATCTCCCCAAAACCCTCTCAAATACTCCTACAAGTTGCCCCACAATCCTATTAAAGATTTTATGGAGTTTTAGCCCAACTTAATGGTGGTTGGGTGGAGATATTTGTGTGAGAATTAATAGGTACAAATTTGTTTGGAAGGAATCTGATATTTGTAAGAGCTTGATTGAGGGAAAATTAATGAAAATCTGAAAACTTAGGATGAGCCATAATGGCTCCTTACACACTCTCTCTTATAAACTATTTGAATAAAGGTTGAGGGATTGAACCAAATAATAGGAAATAATGTGTCCAAGGGTTTGGAAAACTTAACCCAAACTCTGAAATCTAAGTTGGACAGGGACAACACAAACAAACAACATCTGACCCTAAGACCCATTTCATTTTGATGCAAAACTTTGCTGGGGGGGAGTTGGTCCACCCAAAAAAAGATTTTTTTTCTATACATGGTAATTTTTTATATATTTTTAAGGTCTCATATATATGGTCATTTTATTTTTTTGGTCCTTCCAATCATCTTGCATAATGCGTATAAGGTTCGAAACCTCCGAAAAAAATATCTTTTTTTTCGATTTTTCTTTGCATGGTATTTTTCCTTATATTATTAGGTTCCCAAATATGTGATCACATTATTTTTTTATCTTCCAATAGCCCTAAACAATTCGCCCAAAGTTGAGTTTTTGTAGTGTCGCCTACCGTCAAAAAGTGCTAGATTGACTTTTATTATTATTTAATGTTATTTCTCTTCTACCTGGTATTCTTCCTTAAATTTTTAGGGCTCTAAATATGTCGCCATACAATTTTTGTCCCTCACCAATTGTCCTACAAAAATCACGCAAGTTCACGTCTTGTGCGACGCGTACTGATAAAAATCCACCTAAAATGGGTTTAAATGATTTTCTCCCAAAGACGTCAAAGGAGGGAAAGTTGCTCAAAGTTAAATTTTACATCATTTGGTTGATTTTCAAATTTGTCAGAGTACCTTCATATTTGGACGAAAAATAATTTTTTAATTTATTTTGACTTTTGACCCCATGGCATTTTTATATGTATTTTTGGACCCTATAAAAGTTATCACTTCGATATTTGGGGACGTGATGCATTCTACAAAAATTGCATTATTAATCATGAGCGTGTCACAATCATTCCATGGTATTTTCGCGTCAAACTTAATAAACATACTTACTAGGACTATTAGAACTTAAATACACATCCATATCAAGCATGTGACGTGGCAATTTTATCTCCTTAATTACTCCTCGTAATGAGTCACTTTTCGTGTCATTTGGCGTAATTCCCATATATATTTATTTCTCAAAATTTCCTTTGAATAAAATATTTCAATTATCATTAAATAATTA
Organism: Sambucus nigra; assembly: GCA_949130495.1. Taxonomy (NCBI): domain Eukaryota; kingdom Viridiplantae; phylum Streptophyta; class Magnoliopsida; order Dipsacales; family Adoxaceae; genus Sambucus; species Sambucus nigra. Next base: position 296,609,170 of record OX422207.1, on the reverse strand, counting down.
TTTTTCTAGGGTGAGGTATTACATTCTTTCCTCCTTAGAAAATTTCTTCCTCGAAATTCATGGTCATCAACCTTAGAATCCAGTTACCTACAACGAGTTTCCAATCCTAGGGCATCCTCAACACTATGGTCTAAAACTGAAAGATTTAATTTTCATCAGTTACATTGCTAATCCAATCATGGCGGACCCTAAGGTCTTATTACTAATCCCAAGTATGACTAACTCGTCCATCCAAAAAAACCTCGAGGTGATAGATACTCGCCAAATATCGTGATATCACCAATGGACTCACTATCATGGGTCATTCCTACGTTAGGATTCACAACATACGTTTCGTTAAACAATCTTGGATTGCGCTTATCCCCTATGCCGATACAACCTCAAATATTACTATCCATCACATCATCAATCATGAGACGATCATTTAATACCACTAGTCTTCTTGACCAATATATCATATGAGATCCTCACACTAATCTAAAGTTATCCTAAGTATCACAACCCAGATATACAGAAGCGATCACATCCTCAATCCTCATAATTCTAGGAAAAGTGCAACACTAACATATAATGTTTTATTAGGTTCTAATACTCAGAGTATCCTCGAGACCCATGACCAATTTGTAACTATCTATACCAATTAACTAATGAAATATGTTAACCTAATGCAACCAAATAACATATGCAAACTACATGCAACAAACGCAAGATATCACGTACCCATAAACCATTGTAGAGCAAAGGTGCAGCCGAAGAAGAGAGTACTCATATATCGTAATGCATCAGCCTCAACACGACCTATCCCACATCACCACTGAGCTTATACAACGCTACACCTGAATACAGACTCACAATTAAAATAACAACTTCCCTTTCTCGGAATCAAAGAAGACACATGAAGATGTAACGAATCACGAGACTCCCATGCTCGAATGAATTAATCAAATTCAGGCAACAAATCATACCATTATAAGTACGAATCACAACTTACACTTGAAGTCTAACACGATAATAGATATACGCACATGCTAAAGCGTTAGCCTCGCCACATACCCTGACTTGAATCATCAATCATGACTTTCCATATCCAAGGACACCGACTTCCAAACCAAATCCCTTGGGAGGCTAAAACTCTAGGCTTCCCTCCTTAGGACTGAGGTTACTCTTTATCCATCATATAAAAGAAGAAGTTACATTCCTCACTGCTTAATATTAATCACTGACCTAACATACTCAAGTCTCCGCAATCTTAACATCCGATTGCTAACATTCAAATCTCGAGCTATTTCTCATCTTGTGAAACACAAAACTGACATAATTTTACCCTATGGACCATCTCTACAATACTTAGAAATGTCCTATGTGATCCCAAATCATAACAATCGAACTAGTTACAATGACACCTATATTTTTTTTCGAAGCATGATCCATGCCTAAGACCTAACGATTCTCCTCATTAGAGGCACACTAAATCATACAGGTAGCACATAGAGTGGCAATAATGAAGACTAACACCCCATTCCAAGTGTTATCTTTAAACTATGATGAACATTATTATGATCCGAGTCTCCTAGGTGTATAACCTAGAATTATCAACCTATTTTCAACATTATCCTCAAAGGTCATATCATGGCACATGCTCACAAACAAAATCATGGAACTAGCTCAGAGGCACTGCCATAAGTGCACACGACTTAACCACATTACAAGCATTAATGATATATCACCTCTATGTAAACTTCATACAACAACGATTCCCAAATGCTTCATGGGCGATGGCATCAAGCTCAATCATCTCTCTAAATAGCTTACACATTTATCACGAGAAATCACAAGTCATATCGTGATCTATGATAAACATCTCCAAAGAAAAATTAATATGGATTCATATGACTATCCGAAAGTCTAACCCCAAACCAAATTCACTAGACCACATTATTAATCCTCAATGAGTGTTCAACCATAACAACTAAATTTCCTCTCTATGTAAACATCATACTAGGTGCTAATCTACAAGATAATACAACTATATATTTTTAGTAGGATACGGGACGTGGGGTATTGCCTATAAACAACAAGGCCCACACCATAGACGCCACAAGGGACTTATTACTCAATTCTACATTACTATCTCAAAGAATACAAATTAATACCACCAGAGTTTTTGTAGGACACAGTACATCGAGTATGGACTTGGGATGTTGATGCTTTTCCAGATGAGAAACACCAACCTACAAGCATCATTTTTTTATTACGCCAATAATATTTCCAAATATGAAGCTTACATTGCGAGGATGAAGATATCTCGTGACAAATGAATATAATGAATCGACGTGTTCAGAGATGCTTCCCTCATTATCTATGACTAGGGTATTGGAAAATAAAGTAGGAAAGGGTATTTCCATACCACAAATACTTAGAGGAAGTAACTCCTCTATTAGGTGATGTGTTTTGTTGATGATTTGCATATGCTTGCCTTCATGGTAGATATTACTGAAGAAATTTATAGAGTGCAAGTAGATGTATGCAAACATGATAGACTTTGATTCACTTATGAGATCTGCATGATCAGAACTGTAAATGAAGGGGCATGGAATCAACATATAAAATAACTTTTTTAAAAGGAATTTATCCTCCAAGATATAGTAATAATGATAAAATGGCCCTTATATGGTAGGCCTCTCAATTCATTACATGTGTTAAGTAATTGTACAAAATACATCCTAATGGCTTCCATTTACAATGTCTCAGCAAAAATGGAGAGGAAAAAGTGATGGAAGAAGTCCATGGAGGAGAGTGTGGTCCTCATATGAATGGTCAAATGTTAGTAAGGAAAATCATTTGCCAACGGTACTATTAAATCGCCCTTCAACATGAATCAAACAAATATGCTCAAAGATGTCTAAAAATCCAATGATTCACCAACTTACACCATTATGTTTGAGAAAATTATATAACATGATGTCACCTTAGTCGTGTTCAACTTGGGAAATCGACATCATCGGGAAGGTAACTTCAAAATATTTCAACATTCATGAGTTCATTCGAGTAGTCGTGGATTATTTCACTCACTCGGTCAAAGAAAAATCATATCTTATGCATAATGCTAAGAAAGTGGACCAATACACATATAAGAATATCATTTGTAGATATAATGCACCCTTGAGCTAATCTACAATAATGGGATGCACTTTTAGGTACAGGCCATAGAACACATTAAAGAATACAAAATTTAGAGATATAAATATTCTATATATTTCCAGTAAACCAATGTTGTTATGGAGTTATCCAAAAAGAATTTGAAAGCTATGCTGAGAAAAATGATCAAAGGGTGTCAAGATTAGGCTCACCGGATACTATAAACACTATGGGAATATCAAACCACAAACATAACACTTATGGGAGCCACTTCATACTCGCTATTATACAGGATGGAAGCAATACTACCAATAAAGTCGAAAATCTATTCCCTAAAAATTCTACTTGAGAACCAAATTATTATTATTAACTGGGTCAAAAGCATATACAAGAGTTGCACTATTAGATGAATGATGACTAGTAGCATGCTACCACTTATAGGGTTACCATAAATGAATCATCATAGAATTCAATAAGAAGGTTAAAGGAAAATTAGTTAAATAAGGAGACCTATTATTAATAGAGGTCACATAACCCATATGGGATCCCTGAGAACATACTATAATGTTGACTTACTTGAGTCTATGCCATATATGATTTCCAACTCGTTTGGGTATATCGACAAAATTTTATTAGATTTTGAGCTCTTCTTCATGATACATTGAAGGCATCACACTACATTAAGCTACATCAAAAATTAACCTATCAGGGTAAAAAGGGAAGCTAAAATAACACACTTAGGACACAAAGTCATCCATTGAATTTGTGTGTGTTAAAATATGTTTTAGGAATCTTTAAACATTTTAAATCCTTTTTTAAACATTTGTAAAATTGGATTTTAAGTGTTTTGAGGTTAAACGTTTAATTATATAATTCCTTAATAACTTCTGGGGTATAAAAAATCGGCACAAACATTTATGGTAACAAATGGGATTTTTAAAAGAACTAAAATAAGCGTTTAATAACCAGTTTATCTAGACACATGTGTGCATTTCAGTGGATTATTTTGTGTTTCTTTCCTCTCACATGCCTAATATTCATTCTCAACGTTAAGTCAATCCCAATCTACGTACTGCATGCGTGTTAAGTTAAGACCCATGCAACGTGTAAGGACCAATCATAATGAGAGGTCGAGCGAACTACATGCATGTTGAGTTAATCCACATGCAAAGTGTAACGACCAATAATAGTGACAGGTTGAGCGATGCATTAGTGACCCTTAGATTTGAATTCCAACCATTGCTTAATCCCTATCGTTTATTTCCTTCAATCGTCCAGAACCTTCTTTCACTAGTATACATAGAGACATTAGTCTAAGCAGCTGAAGATTTTTGATAGTTCGTCCAATTGAGAGAAAAAAAAAGGAGAAGAGAGAGTAAAGAGATAAAGAAGCGAGAGAGAGAGAGAGAGAGAGAGAGAGAGAAGAGGAAGGATTTGAGTGTTTCTCAAAACCAAACACCTCCATTATCATCTTGTAGAAACACTCATAAAAACTATATTTTTAACAATTAGATTCTTAGGTTTTCTTGGGACTTTTCTGATTTTGGCTCAAAGAAGAAACCCTCTTTAAATGTTATCTATCTTTGGAACACAGTCTCTAGGGTTTTCTCATATTTCTTTCTAGAAATACTGAGAAATACCATTGAGATACGTTTTCACAATCATCTTAGGTGTTTCTGTGTATTCTATTATAAAAATACATTTTCTTGGTAGATCTTGAGTTTTGTTGCATATTTTTCTAGATTCAACCTCTCTATTTTCAAGATCTAAAAAAAAAACTTCAAAAACCATTTATACCTTTAAATCTAAAAATTTCCCTTAAAATAAAGTTTTACAGTTTGTAAAATTTGTTTGGTATATAAATAAGTTGAGTATTAGATCTAATTTTTTTAAGATCTAATTTCAAATCTAAAATATTTTTCGTTGAGAAGTCTGATTTTCTTGAAACTGAAACTTTGCATCTCATATAGAAAAATTGTAATTCATAATACTAGTTGTATAATTTTAAGAGTGGCCTGAGGAGCATTCTTCATACTTAGGAACTTCACAGTCACTATCACTCTCATACAAACACATACAAGTGTGTCATTTCTTTAAGAGATTCAGTTTAACCGAGTCACTAGAACGAGAAGCAATGAATTAAAGTAGGGAATGGCCAGGAGGTTAAAAGGCATCAGAATCAAATCTCATGGAGGATTTTTGCTCTCTAGGTTAGTTCTGTCTTTTAGATTTAAGATCTTGTGTGTTTTTGTTAATGAGCTTGTAATTCATGTAAACTGCTTCTAGTGGATTTTTTTGTTGTGGCGTAGAGGTCGCCGTGGATGTTTCCTTAGATTTGAGGTTTTACCACGTTAAAAATAATTGTGTCAAACTATACTACTTTATGTTCTTAATTCTTGCATGGTTAGTTTCATGACAAAGAATTCAATTAGGTTTTTCATTTACAGCATAGGTAATCAAGCTACCAGATCTTGAATCTTACTTAATATTTTTTACACTTCTTGTGTTCTGATTTCTAAAAGGAGTTTCCTAAACGAGTTTGATTTTACTTAAGCTCGTTACCATGTGCTAAAAACTTAGTGAACGTTTTACAAGTGGTATTCGAGCGGGTTTGTCAAAATATTTTTGATCCTGAAAATTCAAAAGTTTTTTTAAAATCATTTTCTTAAAATGGATGAAAGATTTGAGAAGCTTGGTAACCTGTCCCGTCAACCCCTCTTTGATCGACACAATTTTTCGTAATAGAAAGTAAGGATGATTGCATTCATCGAAGGAACTTTGGGTGGTGATCTTTGGGACTTGATTGAAAACGTCTACATTCACCCAACTAGGACTTTCACTTAAACTAGCACTATAAGAATTAAGAAAAGGCTTAGTGAGTTTATCAGAGAAGGAAAACAATGTAATTTAATAATAATAATAATAATAATAATAATAATAATAATAATAATAATAATAATAATAATAATAATAATAATAATAATAATAATAATAATAATAATAATAATAATAATAATAATAATAATAATAATAATAATAATAATAATAATAATAATAATAATAACAATAAGAAGAAGAAGAAGAAGAAGAAGAAGAAGAAGAAGAAGAAGAAAAAGAATAACTACATCTTTATTTCCATAAATGAGCATGAATTCAAACGTATATCTATTTTCTCCAATTCGAATGAAGCGTGTGACACACTTATCACTGCCCATGATGGTGACAAACGTGTTAAGGCTGGGAAGACTCGGATGTTAGTCCATCAGTATAATACTCTTAGTGTGGCTAAGAATGAGTCGTTTACTGAATTTTATATTAAGTTAACTGATATTGCCACCAAATTGCATGAAAATGGAATAACATATTATAGAAAGGAAATAGTCCCTGAAATCTTAAGATCCTTGCCTACTAAATTTGAGAATAAACGTTGTGCCATAGAAGAGATGGATGATCGTAACTTAACTCCCGAATTATAGAGTTGTAAACTTAGAATAATAGATATGGAGTTAGATAATAAGAAACAATTGACCTCTCAGACCAAAAGATCTTCTGGATCAAATGTGGTATTCTCATCTCAAGTGACTGTATGTAAAATGAACCCACTTGACTTTGACCTAGACCTTAGTGAGGACTGTGATTGAGATAGTTTAGATAACCAGATTTCTCTCATGAGGAAAAAATTTAAGAAAATCTTAAATTTTAGAAATTTTGTTGCTTCTAAACAAAAGAGACTTGGTTATCTAAGTTCTCAAACTCACAGATCTCGTGACAGAAATGACGACAAACCGATCGTTGATAAAAATAGGCCTAGGAATGACAATCGCAACATCAAATGTCATCGTTGTGGGAAAATGGGGCACATTCCTGCAAGGTGTAGAGTCAAATTGTATAATAATAATGCTTGGGATAATATGTACAAAACATGGGACGACTTAAGTGATTCTGACAAAGATGAACTTGAGTCATCCATCGTTAATGAATCATGCATGTCCTTCTATGTTAATATCATATATTCTGATGACAGTGCATGTTTACCAATTGATAATGTTGTTAATGACTTTATTATCCCTGTTAATGTTGATATTATTCCTACTAGTGAAATTATTATATCTACGAGTGTTGAAAATGATGTAGATCTACACACACCTCACTTAGTGATTCATATGATGACCTACTTGATATTCAAGAGTTTTACACTAAGACTCTTAAAAATAGCACCAAACTTGATAAGATGGTTAAGAAATTGACTAAAAATGTTGAACAACTTAGTAAAACTATTAGGAAGTATGTTGAAGCCTACATTGCGCAATGTATTGCACATGAGACAGAGACAAAAGAACGTTCTTTAAAACTTAGAAACCTCTCTGAGAAAAATGTGGTCTTAGAAGAAAGGTACAAGGCTACTTTAATTGAATTGGAGGAATCCAAAAAAAAGTTTCAAATGTCTTTAAAAGGTGTTTACATTTTAAAATACGATATAGATCTTATGAAGAGATTGTTGTTGGTAGTAAAATGAATTCTGAAGATAAAACTGGATTGGGTTTTGAGGAAAATGTTAAGTTAGATAAGATGACTAATTCTTCTGAAAATGTAATTTTTATAAAAGAGGACAAAGCTTTGGAAAAACCTCAAAGAGGAATTTTTAATGTTAATGTTGTTTAAACAACACAAAACGGGTGTAATCACAAGCCAAAACCTAATGGTAACGATAAGTATGTATGTACGCCTATTAGAGACCTCGGACAAAACACAAAGACTTGTGAAAATTGGACAAATGTGTCAAACCTAACCAAACCCATCTTCAAGGACTCAGGTGATAGATTCAAGCCTACCTCACATCAGTACTGTTCCTATTGCAATGTCTTCGGGCACCCCATTACTAAGTGTTTTCAAAAAGGGTTGCACATACCTACTTATTAAAACTTTAACTATTTAAAAAAGAGTAGGAATACGTATGTTCTCCCAAAGCAGAACACACATAACTCTAACGATCGAAAGAAAAAGGGGGGACCTAAGACTAAGAAGAGACTATTTAGAAAGACTCCTTAATCCTTTTCTAAATCAAAGGCCAAGAATTTTTTTAAAACAAGGCCAATTTGGGTTAAAACAGATGACCTGTTACCCTAACTCAAGTGCAATGTGGTAATAACTTCTTTTAAGTCCCAACTCGACTCAACTGGTAGGTACTTGAAATGTGGGTGTTCTAAACACATGATCGAGGATGAGACCGAATTAACAAGTAAGATATACTTCCTTGGAAGTAGTGTCCTATTTGGCGATGGAGTATCATCTAAGATCATTAGTAAGGGAACACTATATGAAGAGGGGCTCCTTGCACTAAATGATGTCTTCCTAGTTAAAGGTCTTAAGGCTAACCTTCTAAGTATATCACAATTTTATGATTCCAGTCATACTGTTACCTTCTCTAAAACCAACTGCAAAATTGAATCAATAGGGTAATTGTATTCTTTTATGAAACAAAATTGTGGATAACTGTCACACAGTGATTCCAAAGAATGAATCTTTTAAGGTTTCCATATTAGATATTCTAGTTTATGGCAGAATAGATTAGAACACACAAATTTTGATAATCTTCGTAGATTAAACTCGTAAGAAATAGTTAGAGGTTTGCCCAAAATTAACAACACTTTTAACTCTATTTGTGGTCCCTGCCAAGTAAGGAAGATGAGTAAATCTTCTCATAAGAAGGTTAAAGATATTTTAACTTAGAAACCTCTTGAACTAATCAACATGGACCTTATGGGTCCCTCTAAAACTGTGAGCCTTTGTGGTAACAATTATATTCTTATCATGGTGGATAACTTTAGGCGATTTACTTTGGTCGCTTTTATGAAAAATGAATTTAACACCTTCCGTAATTTTTTTGAAATTCTTTTAAAGATTGGAAATAGGAAGGATACCTAAGTATCTTGCATAAAAGGTGACAGAGATGGAGAGTTCAAAGACTCATGTGTTATTGAATACTATGTAGGTAATAAATAGTGCACCTAAGACACCTCAACAGAATGGGATCGCTAGACGTAAGAATAAGACCATTCAAGTTATGGATAAGGTGATGTTACATGCAAAAGCGTTGCCAAAATACTTTTGGATTAAGGAAGTTTAGACGGTGTCTCACATTATTTACCGTGTATACCTCAGAAAAATACCAAAGAGACATCTTATGAACTATGGTCTAGTAAAAAAACCTAACTTGAAGAACTTTGTAACCTTTGAGAGTGTATGCTATGTCTACAAAGATAGAGAAAACCTTTCAAATTTTGATACCCGAGGTGATAAAGTGATTTTGTTACTCCCAATCAAGTAGGGCTTATCCTGTTTACAATCTACGGGCCAAAGTCATTATGGAGTCCATTTATATAGTTGTAAATGACACTAGCGTAGAGAGTTATGGTAGTTAAATTGTGGTCCTGGATGAGTCTAAAACTATTTTTATCCCCGACTGTCCTAAGATAGATGATTCACTGCCACCTGAGGGCCCTGAAGTACCAACCTGAGTTTCTAAAGACCACCCCCTCGAAAAGGTTATCGGTAACCGGTCTGAGTGAGTGACAACAACTTCCCAACTTCAAGAAGTGGTTAACTTTGTTTGTTTTATTTGTCTAGTAAAACCAAAAAATGTAAATGATTCCCCTGGTGACTCAATCTGGATCAATGCTATGTAAGAATAGCTTATCTAGTCTCAGAGTCATAACCTTTGGTATCTCATCCCACGACCTGAAGACAAGAAGGTTATTGGCACCTGTTGGATTTTTAAAAGCAAAAACTGATGAGACTATAATTGTAGTTAGGAATAAGGCTATGTTAGAGCGCAAGGATATTCTTAGATAGAGGGGATAGGCTATGGAGAGACGTTTTCTCTTGTCACAAGACTCCAATCTATTCATCTCCTCTTAATAATATCATATCATTTGCAATTAAAACTTTTTAAAATGGACGTCAAGTCCATATTTTTAAATGGTATTTTGTCATAGGAAGTACACCTAGAGTAGCCTAAGGGTTTGTAGATCCCTCTTACCTTAACCATGTATTTACTCTTTAAAAGGCTTTGTATCACTTAAAATAAGCTCTTAGAGCCTGGTATGAGCACTACTTGACCTTTGTAGTCAATAAAGAGTTTGAGCGTGGTGACAACGACTAGATATTTTTCGTTAGGATAATAGAACACCATGTCTTGAATTCATAGGTATACGAAGATGACATCATATTCGGTTACATCTCCTTTACTAAAATAAAGAACTTTTGTAATATAATGCACACTGAATTTCAGATGTCCTTATTGGGGGAGTTGCAATACTTTTTAGGCTTACAAGTTAAACAACTTAGTGATGGGTTATTCATAACACAATCTAAATATGATAATGATCTTCTTAAAAAGTTGGTCTTGATAATTCCAAAATAGCATGTATACCCATGAGCACATCTATGAAACTATCTAAATAGGAACATGGGAAAGACGTAGATCCTACCTTATATACAAGCATGATAGGGAGTTTATTATACCTCACTGCATCTAGACTAGATATTTCTTTTGATGTATGTGTCTATGCACAATACCAATGCGCACTTAAAGAATGTCATATTTCGTGTGCAAAACGGACAATAAAATATGTTAAGTGCACAAGAAATTTTGGCATGTGGTGCACAAAACACACTACTAGATGTATAGTTGGCTACACTGATGCTAACTGGGTAGGATGCTCAGACAATAGTAAAAGCACGTCTGGGTCTTGTTACTATGTAGGAAATAATCTTGTATGATGGAGTAGTAAAAAAATAATTTTATATCCCTTTCAACTGCTTAATCCAAATATATTGATGCGGGTAGTTGTTGTACTCAACTTTATGGATAAAAAAAATGCTTAGCAATTATGGTATTATCGAAGATAAACTAACTATGTGTTGTGATAACCAAAGTGCTATCCACATATAAAAAAATCCTATACAACACTCATGAACTAAGCATATCAAGACATCACTTTATTCGTGAACTTGTTGAATCTATGAAACTTGATATTGAATATCTTAACCCCGAAAAACAATTGGTTGACCTGTTCACTAAGCTATTGGAGAATATTAGGTTTGAATATCTTATCAAAGCCATATGAATGATTGTGCTTACATAATATATTCTTCATATTTGTTATATCCTCAATAGTTTTCATGCTTATAATTGGTTTTCGGGGACTTAGGATATGGTATTTTCAAAATTGAGAAAAGATGCCTCCTTTATCTTGATAATGTAGGAGACACTTGATATTACCCTTTCTTATGACAATATCTGTGTAGAATACTTCATTTTATATCATTGTTTATATTTTACCCCGTTGTCTATTTGAGAAAAATTAGGAGAGAAGAAATTGAGTAACGGCTATGAACTTATCATGTTATATCTTTATTTAATTCAACTAATAGGCATTCTGATTTAAAGATCCATTATATAATTTTACCATATTAGGGTATTGGTCTCTAATTAGTTAAGTTATGTAATGCTTGACTTCTCTTATTTTCGGTTCTAGAATGGGAAAGGGCAGAATAGTTATTTTGTATACAAATCTAAGAATTTATTTTTTACCAATGAGTATTGGTTACTCAAGGGAATTTTGTCTCCAATATGAAAAGGAGGAGATTCATAACATACTATATGGTTGGCTTACGTGAGTCTGTGTCATCTAGGAGTTCTAACTAGTTTGGATACGTCGATAAAATTTTATTAGATTTTGAGCTCTTTTCTATGGTACCTTGAAGGCATCACACTGCATCGAGCGACATCAAAAATCAACCTATCAGGATAAAAAGGGAAGTTAAAATAACACACTTAGGACACAAAGTCATGCATTTCATTATGTGTGCGTTAAAATATTTTTAAAGGTGTTAAAATATTTTTAAATATTTTTGGGGAATTTTTAAACATTTTAAAAGATTTTTTTTATAATTTGTAAAATTGGATTTAAAATGCTTTGAGGTTAAGAGTTGAATTAAATAATTCCCAAATAACCTCATAGGTAGAAAATAAAATGGGCATAAATATTTGTCGTAACAAATGGGATTTTAAAAAGTTCTAAAACATGCATTTTATAACAAGTTTTATCTAGACACGTGCGTGCATTTTAATGAATGGTTTTGTGTTTCTTTACTCTCACATACCTGAGATTCATTCCCAACCATTATATCAATCCTTCTATATGTAATGTATGCATCCCGAGTGAATCCCCATGCAATATGTAAGGACTAATCAGAGTAAGAAGTTGAGCGGTGTATTAGTGACCCTTAGATTTGATTTCCAACCATTTATTTCCTTCAATCGTCCAAAACCTTCTCTCAGTGGTATAAATAGAAACCCTAGTCTAAGAATTTGAAGGCAGTTGATAGTTCATCCAACTGAGATAAAAATAGAGAAGAGAGAGTAGAGAGAGAGAGAGAGAGAGAGAGAGAGAGAAAAAAAATGAGAGAGAAAAAAGAAATGATTTGAATGTTTCTCAAAACCAAACACCTTAATTATCATCGTGTAAAAACACTTTTGAAAACCATACTTTTAAGAGTTATATTCTTAGCTTTTCTTGAAAGTTTTTCGAGTTTGTTCAAAGAAGAAAACCTCTTCAAACGTTATCTCTCTTCGGAACACAATCTTTAGGTTTTCTCACATTTCATTCTAAAAAGGTTGAGAAATACCACTGAGATACATTTTCACATTTATCTTAGATGCTTATGTGTATTTCTATTATAGGCATAGTTTCACTTGTTGGATCTTGAGTTTTGTTGCGTAGTTTTGTAGATCCAACTCTCTAATTCAAAAACTAGAAAAAGAGACTTGGAAAACCATTTGTATTTTTATATCTAAAAATTTCCTTTAAAACAAAATTTTACAGTTTGTAAAATTTGTTTTGTATATAGGTACGTTGAGTATTATATCTTTTTTTGTTAAGATCTAATTTCAAATCTAAAATATTTATTGCTAAGAAGTCTGATCTTCTTGAAACTGAAACTCTGCATCTCATATATAAAATTTGTAATTCATAGTACTGGTTGTATAATTTTAAGAGTGACATGAGTAGCATTTTGCATACTTAGGTACTTCACAGTCACCATAACTCTCACGCAAACACATAGAAGTGTGTCGTTTCTTTGAAAGATTATGTTTCACGGAGTCACTGGAACGAGAAGTAAGGAAATAAAGCAAGGAATGGCCAGGAGGATCAAAAGCATCAGAATCATATAGGTATATTCTCTCTTTTATCTTTAGGATATTGTGTGCTTTTCTTCTTGTGCTTATAATTCTTGTACATTGTCTCTAGTGATTTTTTTTTATGGCGTGGAGCTCACCGTGGATGTTTCCTCAGATTTTAAGTTTTACCACATTAAAAATAATTGTGTCAAACTTCACTTCTTTCTATTCTTAATGCTATTATGGTTGGTTTCATGGCAAAGAATTAGATTAGGTTTTTTATTTAAAACCTAGATAATCAAGATTCTAGATCTTAAATCGTACTTAAATAATTTTTACGCATGTTGTGTTCTTATTGTTAAAAGGAGTTTCCTAAACAAGTTTAATTCAAAGTTTACTTAACCTTTAACTTTTGTTCAATACTTAGTGAACGATTTTCAATCATTGAGGTAGATTTCATCAAAAGTGGAAGGAACCATATGTTATGAAGAAGATTATGTCAGGAGGTGAATCCCTCCTAGTTCATCTCAATAGAATGGAACTAGTAAGTCCGACTAATTTAGATCGTCTTAAGAAGTAATGTGTTTAAAAAAGAAAGGGGTTGAAGAAACTACTTCTCAAAGACAAAACTCCGTACGACCTGATCCTCTATAAATAAAGCAAAATTACCCAATGCCATGAATAATTTGACTTTGCCACATATTTCAGCTGGGTAGGAAAACCATGGGGTTCGATTAATGAAATAAATCCCCTTAGGTGGAGAAGGACTTTCTGGTTTTGCTTTATCTGATCTTTTATATCACTAATGAACTTTTTGTAAAGTCATACGATGACAAAGAAAGGTTCGAGTATCGTAGGAGGAATGATTTTTCTTGAAGATAAATAATTTAATTGCAATTTACATTCCTCATCATTATAAAAATATCAAACATTGACAAAGTCACAAAAATATATTTGAAGAGAATTTCTGCCAACATTGTCCGAATAATCAAAATCCTCTTCCATAAAATTTGCATGTCACGAGAAGCGTTGCTATCACTTTTTTCCATCTGGTTAACTCTGATGTGGCTGAAGAAATGTTCACTAGATCGTGCAATAGAGCAATTCCTCAAATGTCCTATGATCATGATATGTTCAACCTAAATATCCAATGGAGGCTCGTCTTCCTCAAAACCACTACATCTTTGACTTTTTCCCATAACCACAAACTGTACTCCTCAAATAAGTGCATTGCCCTGGCATAAAAAAAATTGAAAGGAACCATAGGCAATAAAGGTTCCAAAAGTTAGAAATCACTCTTCCAAAAGTTAGAAATTATACTCACCAATTCTGGATAAAGATGTTTAACATGGTGAAAATAACCCAGAGGAGGAGGAATTTACTACCTTCTCCCATACTGACGAATCTCGTCTTAAGGTAAATAAAAATATATGAAACGCGAGTCACAAATGTGGATGTAATTGATTTGTCACGTAGATAGGAATGGTACTACGACCGGACGTCAAGGAAGAACAAATTAATATAGGAATAAGAAGTATCAAACAGACAATACACCAAACTTCCCATCAGTCTTGATGGAATGTATAAGTGGATTTCTAGTAACCAAATCAATTTGTTCATATGGAGACGACAAAGGGTCCCCAATAACCTTTCCAAAAATCACATGTATAAGATAAATGGGCTTCCTCAAATATAGGAACATTCTTAGGAATGATAAATAGACGGTTCATTGATAGTATTGCTTAATATCAAGGGTATTTCACACTTACCTTCCATCGATATGTAAAACTGCATCCGTTAAGTGAATGCCAATGCATGAAGTACCTGTCATTAGAAGATGTTAAGATATCATAACTAGAGCTAAAGAACCTTTTCAACCAACTTTGTACCTACTCTCTCGAATGTTATATAGAAAGTAGACGATAACTACCATGAGTTAGATACCTTCCTCACTAAGGAACTCATAGGTTGTGAGGCGGTTTGCCTCCAATAAATTTTGTGAAAAAAGAAAATTCTCCTTAGCATAAATAAGCCTTCGTTACGGGTTGGTCTACATCATACCCTGTCAAAAGGTTAAATCTTTAAAACTAGGACAAATCCCTTCTAATGAGAAGTGAAAGACATGATCTTCTGGGTACCATAAATGAGTATTAACCTTCAAGAATGCCTTATCAACAATAATGAAATAGGCCATAACGTTTTGAGATCGAGAGATTCTAGTTATAAAAAAATGGGATAAAATACAGTACCGAATGATTAAGGATAATTTGTTAGTCGAAACTTAGAAGAGCCATCATAATAAGGCTATGCGAATAAAATATTGTTATATCTAGACTATGAGCAAGAAAAGATGAAGGGGTAAGTTTTCAAACTAGAACTCTGCATCCATTTATAGGGAAAAATAAGTGACCGATCAATCCTCCTGAAAGCACCCTAAGATCGATTAGTCCTTCTATCAAAAGAAAATCTAAAACATGCTCTTGCAGGACTACAGATCCTGAATCTAGTCGAAATGACATATTACAAAAATGAAAAATATGGTGAATTCAAAATTGTGAAAATAAGAGTTTTGTCATTCTAAGCTATAACTTTGTCTTTTGTATATATACCTCATGCATGTGTCATAATTAAATAAAATTGAAATGATATATAAATGACTCAAAGAAGAAAAATAAATGAAAATAACACTCCCCAAATAAATTATTTATCTAACTTTTAGAAATACAAAAAAAAGTTTTAAGAATAAAGGACAACCCCTTTTAATCCTTAAAAAAGTAGATAAAACCCAAAAAAGAAATAATCTAAAAATGACCACTGGGGACCTCGAAGGAAGAGTAGCAACCATACTCATCATTAAACCTTCTTAAATCACTTGACATCCTCTGGGAACCACAAAATATAAAACCCATGTGCCTAGGTTGTACCCGCTAAGAAGACTCGAGAATATCCAACGTAGGAGTACCACCAACTGAAGGACCAAATGCACCATTAAGGAATGGGTCTGAGGCATCTTCGATCACTTGATGCGCAAATCGAAATCTATCATCGGCCTACGATTAAAATCCAGGAATGAGCTAATTGACTAGGAAAAGTTCTCTACTACCATCCAAAGAATAGACCTACAATGAAAGATTAATGCATTCAAATTTGATTTAATGAAAAGAAAAGTAAAAAATCAAATAAAAGAGGAAATGTTGTATACCTTGACCATCGCATGCATAGAAAAATAAAGGTGAGAGTCTTGTATGGAGGTCTCGTACTAGACCCTATTGTCATCCGTGAAATGAACTAATAAGTCAGTAACCTGCACTATCAGAGATGGAGTTGAAGTTCGTCTATATTCTGCAGTAGTCCCTGTGGAAGGACCCTTAAAAGGTGGGAATGAAGTGGTCATTTTAGGACCCTCTCTTAAAAGATGTCCCTCTCTGGTTCACATGACCACGGGCATCAATCTCTTTATGATGAAAACAAAGTGGGGCATGGCATAATCAAAGTGGGAGCTCACCACCAGAACATCTCTAATACATAATGTTAGATCATTAGGAGAAAACATGTGCATCTCCAACATTCTGAAAGGAGGCACCACCGGTGGAGCCAGACTGGTAAGAAGTGTTCACTAGCAAATAACCCTATTCCCCAAGTAGAAAGGTATAACCCCATAAATGCAATGAAGCAATTGAGAAATTGTATGAGTGGTATTCCTCCTCATCCCAATGCTCCCGGGATATAATCTAAGTGAAGAAAGTGACTTACAATCCAAAAAGCGAATAAGAAAAACGAATTTTTCAAATATTACAAAATAGAAAAAAAAAAGATATATACCGCCTATGTTGTCATCCCATGGTGATGCTAAAGATAATCCTAAGGATTCAACCTGGTTTTAAGCTTACACAACTATGGTAGGAATAATAAATATCGATAAAGTAGTAGAATAGATGAGAGACAGAGAGAAGATAATAAAAAAATATAAGTGGTTCGATCCTTGGCCTACGTCCACTATGCAAAATGAAAAGTTTTTTCACTATAATGGGGCATAAATTGTAGTGGATGATATACAAGCTTCTCTGTCGCTCCCTCTCTCTACAATTTGATAGAGTAATAGTAGGATATTTAATTATTAAATGGTGATGAAGAATACATGAGGTCTCTTAGAGATGCAAAATGCCAACACTAAGCATGCACTTTATTCCTGACTAAAGTAGGACCAATGAGCATATGACACATGTAGAGATGAGTGAAGGAGATATGATGAGGAATATTCATCCCACATGGTGTTTTGGTCTTGTAAAATGGTTTAGTAGTATTTTATCGAAACCCACTTGTTATTGTTCCCATGTGTGTCGGAGATGTCTGAGCTGATAGCTCTAGACTGGTAGAGACTGTCGAAGTGTTGTTTCATGTCAATGAGATGAGATGATACTGGGTAAGCATTTAAAATTGGCATCCCAGTCTAGTGGGAATTGATAAGAAGATATTTTGATATCGTTTGATTCCAACTCTAACAGTGGTCGAGACTGGTTTCTCCTTGTATATTGAGGCAGTTGTCTTGAGAGGTCATCAAAAGTGATCTCCTTGGTCGAGATCTTTATTAAAAAGACTAGTGGAAGGGACCATAATAGACGAGCCTGGTGAAATGCCTCTTATGTGTGGTGGCCCTGTTCAAGGCAATGTCTCTGAGGGACTCTTCTTCAGTGATTTGTTTATCTAAGACCACACATATGTACATCAATCACCCCTACAAATTACACTTAAATGTCAATCGTATATTGAGGTTTAAACATGTTTAGTTTGTCTTGTCTTGCATTGGGGTTCATTATCTATGTCTGAGGGTGACCAAGGGTTTGGATAGGCTCAATGGTCACATCGGGCTAAGCAAAAGTGTCACTTCACGAAGAAACCTTAGGGCACATGCACAACCAAAGTTTTATGTTTTGTCTTTGGTAATAACTCCCTAATGATTGCAAATCCTCGGGTGTTGTGCCAATGGGGTTTCGCGATATTTCCATCTCTAACTCTTCTTTCTCATAAAGCGTTCCAGCTCGAAACCTCTTTTCCTTTCTCTCTCTATAAATCATTTCTTATCGACTTTCGTTTCTCTCTTCCTAGGTGTTTTCTTGCATCCTCAACTTCCTTTCCCCATTTCTGGGCACTCCTTTTACCTCACCTCTTCGTTTCCTTTGGTTTATTGGTATTTTTTTCAGTTTTTCATTTTTTGGTGAACTTTCTATTCACTTCGACCACTAGCTTGTGGTGATTTATATACAATTTCTGATGGTTTAGGTGCGTATGAGTTGAATAGAAGGAAGTTTTAGGTTGAGCAAGTAATATTTTTGATGTAATAGGTAACTTTTAGGACTTATAGTTGCATTTTTCAATGAGAATCGCTTGAGCCCAGAACTAGGGTTCTTAGTGTACTTGAGGAAAACCATTTGAAACCAACCAAATAGACTGGTTTGATCTTTAACGATTTCCACATTTGTTTCCCATGAGTTTGTTCATGTACCATCACCTTTATGAGCTTCCTCACGAGTTTCCAAATATGTATGATCGCGTGAGACGAGAGATAGAAAGGGCAAGGTCGAGTCTCACTGATATACGCCTCCGATAAATTTAACCCCTATTCCCTTGTCTCTAGAGTTCCCAATATTTCTTATGACACACCCTTCTCCAGTCGAGACCATAGTCAAAACCAATCCAGTAGCAATTTCCATTAGTAGTGATTCCATGTCTTCCTCCAAGGGATATAGCCCTTCAAAATGCCTGGGTCTTCATGATGACCGAGTGAACTCTGAGGCTAACTCTTTTGATGAGGCCATGAGAGTTACTATGGCCCATTTGGTGAGTCCAAGATGGAAGATTGCATTAATTTAAGCAATAGGGGTCATCCCAGTTATTCCTCTCATCAGCACAGGACCCTAAGCCCCAGATCTATGACATCTCAGATGATGAGTTTGAGAACGGGGTTAGTGAAAAATTACCCCAACCTCCTTCTATGCCCACACCTATGTCAGCCATCACTCTGATCGAGTTTTTATGATATGACCCTCATGGTAAGGCCCCTATCATCGAGTTTCGATAGAGTTATAATAACGTTTATGAGACTGATGTAGTAGTTTGGATGCACAATTATGGGATTAAACCTTACATTGGCATTAGATTGCCTACGGAGAATGAGCATTCCTTCAACCTTATAAATAATGGAGATATTGAAGATATGAGAATTTTTTTACAGTCGGCTTACGCATCCCATCTAACCCATCCATCGGGGTTATTCTTTCCTCAATTGGTGTTTCCTCAACCCAATCGACCCCTAATTCATAGAGGATCATTTTTTGTTCAAATCACCTCTGGCTAATGGGCTACGGGGATGAATTTCAAGATGATATCTTTCGAGAATGTTACATTGTTATTACCACAAAGTCTACTTCGTGCCACTATCACTTTGTGTCTCATCAACCTGATCGCAACCTCCTTCATATCAATTAGACTTCCAATAATTATTGGAAGTCTCATTACTTCTTTATTTATGGAGACTGGGAGTTTGGTGAATGTGATTCATCTGACCTTATTAAGATAAGAGTTTTTTGTCAATAGGATCGTATCTCAGTCTTAAAAAATGTTAATCCAGTCCTTGTTTCTTAGATAAAATAAAACATGAACCAACTCAGGGGGAAGGTTTAATTATCTTCGAAGATTTAATGACCCCTGAACTCCTCCGATATTCTAGCATGGGGGTGGACCCACTGGAGAGACTTTGTAATCAAACCTTCTTATTCTTTATGAACTTTAGTACTTTATTGTCATCTTTAAATCATACTGACACAACCATGGGCCGATACTAGTTTTGATTATATGTTCTTCGTAAATCATCCAGTTGGCATCTCAAACAAAGTTTGGAAAATCGCATCACCCCTTTATCGCAATCTCATTAATCGTCTTTAGGGAAAAGAAGACCAACCAAATCATACTCGAAAAAAACTACTACTAGCGCCAATGCCGTCGAGGGATCGAGGAAAAGAAAAGAGGTTGTTGTACTTACTTTTGGATTATTTGTGAGTGTAGTCTATCATTACCCTCCAAAACTTTCAAAAATGGATTATGGAGGCTGAGACTAAAATAAAGTTGGATGAAGAAGCTAAGTCTCATCTCTCTAAAATGAGGCAAAAGTTGGATGACCAAAATAAAGACTATAAAACCAAGCCCCAGGAGCTCATAGACTGACACAAAGCACGTTTTGCAACTGTGAGGTCGCTGTAGGTTTAAGGTTGAA
The DNA here is from genome assembly GCA_949130495.1 of Sambucus nigra. Lineage (NCBI taxonomy): Eukaryota > Viridiplantae > Streptophyta > Magnoliopsida > Dipsacales > Adoxaceae > Sambucus > Sambucus nigra. The sequence continues at coordinate 296,588,576 of OX422207.1, read as the reverse complement.
GCACTTGAGACCAAAGTTAAGTAATATAAAGTGGCAGAGTATAAGCGGGTCAAGTCTTCTATTAAGAAGGATGTTGCTAACTTCAAAGATTCACATGAGTTCTCTAGTTATGCTATCAAATACCTAGAAAATGGAGCCAAAACTTCATGTCAGCGGGGTGCCGACCAATGTGGCGATCTCATTACCAATAGTCATGTGTAGTCTAAGATTATCAAATCCATTAACTATCCTGACCCAGAGAGTGTTATCGCTCTACAAAAGTTGCAGGTTGAGGTCGATGTCATGGTTGCTGATGACATTGAGCACACAATAGGACGAGATAACTTAGGTAGCCAAAGAAGATGGAATGGAAGTCATTAATGACCAAGATGGGACCATTGTTAATCCTTATGAGAACTCAGTCGTCCCTGAGACCACTATTACTGAGTGGATGATAGCCGATGCTTAAATCTTTTTTGTCTTTCCTACGTGTCTGGCCATGGTCTCTTTGGCCCGTATTTTGCAATCCCATCTTTAATTTCAATTTCGATAAATCTATTCTATGTTAAACTTTGTAAATTTAGGAATACTACTTTTTAATACAATTTGAATGTGGTACTCCGCAACTTGTAGCTTTTTCATTATTTTTCCCAAGTGTGGTATTATCTTTGTTACTTTGACCATGCTATATGATGTTTGTTTTGGTTAGGACGAGACATCTTTACCATGGGGTTTAATATTTATTTTCACCATAAAACTTAACAATGAAGTGTATAAACTACTTATCCCCCAGGATTTTTTATATTAATAATTTTCAAAATATTCAAATGATGTTAAGTGCTTCACACCTCCCAAGGTTTATAAGGATTGATGCCATGGACTCAAGACTCCAAAGGCATTCTTGTACCACTGAGAGAGATTTAATTATTCACTATAAAATGATGTTACGAATTTTCTTTTATATTCAAATTATGTTAAGTGATTCCCACCTCCCAGGGTTTATAATGAGTGGCGTCTAAGAGTCGAGACTCCAAAAGTATTCCCACACTGCAGAGAGAGAGAGAGAGAGATTAATTATTCACCATAAAATGATGTTAAGAATTTCCATCCTATTCAAATAATGGTAAGTGCTTCCCAGGTCCCAGGGTTTATAAAGATATATGCCTTGGACCCGAGACTCTAAAGGCATTCCCATACCACTAAGCGATAGACTTAATTATTCACCATAAAATAATGTTAATAATTTTCACCATATTCAAATTATATTAAATGCTTCCCACCTCTTAAGGTTTATAAGGACTGATTATTTGGAGCCGAGACTCTGAAGGCATTCTCACACCGCCGAGAGTAATATTTAGTAATTCACCATAAAATGATGTTAATAATTTTCATCATATTCAAATGATGTTAATTGCTTACCACCTCCCAAGGTTTATAAGGAGTGATGACTTGGAATCGAGACTCCAAAGGCATTCTCAAACCACTTGGAGAGAGAGATTTAATTATGTATCTCAAAATGAAAATTCCAAAATAGGTGACAACACTTCATATCATATTTCTCTTTACAATCTCATTGCATACAAAGTTTGAGAATAAAACATAAATTTCTTTTCATCTATAATTTGAAACTTATCTTGTAATATTTCTTTAAATGATCCACATTCCTAGGGTTGGAGAATGGTTCCCCTTCAAGGTTCTCCAGTCGATACGTTCCTCGGATGACCTATTTTGTAACTCAATAGGGCTTGTGCCAATTAGGATGAAGCTTGTTGGATTTCTAGATTATCTTTTTTAATACGAGGCCCCATACATTGATAGGTCGAGACTTGACTCTCTTATTATATATTTTAGTGGCGCTTTATTGATAAGCTGATTATCTTATGACTGCATATTCCTTCTTTCTTCAATAAGATCCAAGTCTAGTCTCTTCTCCTTCATATTTACTTCAGGGTTGTAAGTCTGAACCCAGTGGCTTGGCAACCTTATCTCTACCGGGACATTGGCTTCTGAACCGTATGCTAACATGAATGGAGTCTTTCCCATCAGAATTCTTTTTGTTATCTTGTAAGCTCGTAGGAAATTTTATAGCATATCGATCCATTTACCTTTAACATCTTCCAGTTTCTTATTTATCCCATTTAGTATCGTCATATTTGTCATCTTGATCTTCCGATTAGACTATGGTCATATCGATGCTAAAAAGAATTGTTTGATGTTGACCCTTCCATTGTAGGCCACTAAGGACTTGTTCTTGAATTACTTTCAAGTGTTGGATATTAAGTTATTTGGGAGTCCAGTCCAGAAAATAATAGTCCTCCAAATAAATTTGAAGCATTTCTCTTCTGGGATAGAAATCAAGGACTCTATCTCTATCCACTTGGAATAATAATCTATCGTGACAATCAAAAAATGGAAATTGCCTTTTGCTCTGGGTAGGGGCCACCAAGTGAATCCCTCACATTCTAAAAGGCCAAGGGGATGATATTAGCAAAAAATATTGATGTGTCTGATGGGGTATGTTAATAAAACATTGGCACTTATCAGACTTAAGAACATACTCGGGCGTGTCCTTATCAAGGTTCGATTAGTAATAACCTTCAGTGGTAATCCTTTTGGATAAATGTCATTCACTAATGTGGCGTTCACAATACCCCCCCATGTATGTGTCTGAGAATATAATCAACTTCGATCGGGTGCACACATCTCAAGAGGGGAAAAAGAAAACCCCTTTAATACAACATCTACGATAATAGTAAATTTATCTTCTCGGTATCTTACATTTATGTGCTCAAATTTAGCTTCCGACAGCCTTCTATCACTCAGATATTCCATGACTGGGTCAATCCAAGATTATCTCAAATTCAAATTGATATATACTTCGATGTCATCCTCTTTTCTTTCTATACTCGGCATCAGGAGGATATATACTATAATTGATTAGTAAATCATTATTCTAGTAACCAATGCAAGCCTTGTCAGTGCATATGCTCTCCTTGTTTAGTTTTTAGGGATTCTCTTTAACTTGACTTCCCAAAATCTCTTTAAAATCCTCTTAACCCCGGCCAAGTACTTAGCCATTTTCTCATCCTTTGCTTCATAATCCCTAAAATTTAGTTAACAACCAATTGGGAATCATTATGGGAAAGTATCTAGCTAACATGCAATGCTTTGGAAATCACAATTCTTGCTAATAAGCCTTTATACTCCAACACATAATTTGATGCTTCAAAACTAAATCTCGGGGCATACTCAATATCGGTTCTTTTTAGCACCGATAATATTAATCCTACCCCACTTCCAATTGTAAAGGTTGATCCATCAACAAACAAATTCCAAGCTGTTAATCCTGGTGTAAATGGTCATTCAGTCAAGGAACTATTTTTCATCAATAAATCTCTTTTTTTTTTTGTAAATAGTGGGGTCAGTCGTCGTTCCCTTATTTGTTCTTTAGTTTCCATTATGGATGACCTCTGAGAATTTAGTTTGTACTTCTTTTATCATGTTGTTTTTTAACTCCCATGTGAAGAAGGCCACAAAAACGGATAATGTGTGCCCTTCGATTGCATTCCTCGGTTCATAGATGATATCAAACTCATCTAGCTCTACCGACCAAGCCATTAACCTACCCGATTTCTCAGGTTTATGAATGACTTATCAGAGTGGCGTGTCGGTGATCATTACCATTGTAAGATCTTGAAAGTAAGGCTTCATTTTTCAAGAGGTGTGGATTAAAGAATTTGTAAGGTTTTCTATCCTAGGGTATCTCAGCTCGGCCCCTTATAGAGTTTTACTATTGAAATAGATAGGTTTGTGAACCACGTTGTTATTTGTGATTATTGTTGCACTGATAGTTGACTCTGAGACAATAAAATAAAAATATAATTTATCCCTTTGGACATTCTATAAGAGAAGCATTTGTGAGCCTAGATAGGACTTCAAATCTTGAAATGCTTTCTCACAATCCTCATCCTAAATAAGCAATTTTCTTAAGATCTTGAAATACAATAAACATTTGTCTATTGCTTGTGACATAAACCTCTCATGTGCAGTAACTCGGCATGTCCGTATGTAAATGTCTTTAATCAGTCTCAGCATCTTCATGTCAATCAGGGCCTTTATCTTGGCAGGATTTTCTTTTACTCTCCTTTTATTAACGATGAATCCCAAGAATGTTTTTGCTCCAATTCTAAACTCACATTTTTCAAGATTTAAAATTATTTTATATTGATCCATCGTGTCAAAATTCCTTCTCAACTCATCCACATGACGGTAGTCAGGCTCTCTATTAGCATATCATCCACATAGGCCTCCATTGTCTTCCCATATTTGGTCCTTAAATATCTTATTGACTAACCTATAGTAGGTAGTCCCTGTATTTTTCAAAATGAATGGAATTACTTTGTAAGAGTATGTTCCTTTGTTTATGATGAAGGATATCTTCTCGATGTCCCATTCAGACATGGAGATCTTATTATACCCAGTGTAAGCATCTATGAAACTTATGAGTTCATGGTTGGATATAGCATCCACCATTTAGTCAATTTTCAATAAAGGAAAACTATCCTTTTGACAATATTTATTAAGGTAAATGAAGTATACACATATCCTCAACTTTCCATTATGTTTGGGTACTATGACAACGATGGATAACCATTATGGGTGTTACACTTCTTTGATAAAGTTTGCACTTTGTAGCTTCTTGACTTCCTCTTGTATGACTTCATATCTATCTCTGGAAAAAGGTCATCTTCTTTATTTCGTCGAGTTTATTGTCTCATCAAAGTTAAACGATGACAGATAACCTCAGAGTCAATCCCTAAAATGTCTATATCGCTCCACATGAAGACTTTACCTCCTCCTTAGCAAGTCAATCAGTTCCTTTATTATCTTTGTCTTTAGAGATGATCCAATTTGGATATTTTTTTTGGATAGTCTTCATTGAGGATGATGGTTCTACATCATTCGCAGGCTATCCTTTCTTAAGTCTTTTCTCATCTCTTGGACCAAAAGTGTCGATATTATATGAGGCCGTCTTTCTCTTATGGGACTCCCTCTCTTACATTAAGGTAAAGTGGCACTCGTGTGATTCCACATAATCACCATTTACTTCCTTTATTCCATAAGTAGTTGGTAATTTTATCATTTGGTGTATGGTGGAAAGCACTTATTCAAACTCATTCAGTGCTACCCTCCTCAAAATGATGTTGTAAGTCGAGAATGCATTCTCATCCATCACAAAGAAACGAATTTTCCTAGTTAAACACCTCGAACATGTTCCCATACATACGTCCATCTCAATGACTCCCAATGGGTGGACTTCTTCTCCACTGAACTCAATTATCGGGTGGTGATACAAAACAAGTATTTTCTTTCTTAACTTCAGCCCTTTAAATAATCCTAGATATCATGTCGGTCGAACTTCCTCCATCAAACAGAATAGGAGACATGTTATTACCGTATACTCTTATATTAATGATGAGAAAATCATCGTATGGCGATAAAAATTCCCTTTAAATCTTGTCCGGAAAATCCCACCTGAAACTGTCCATTTTCAAACTTGTATCTGCGAACCCATTTTCAAACTTCTCCAAAAAGATTCAACTAAGGTATAGAATAAGTCCTGCTAAGAAGCCTTTGACTGAATCAAGCAATACCTCACCTGACCTCCGATGCTTATGCCTCCACAGCTAGGTCTCCATTCCTCCTATACTTGACCATAATAAACATTGCAACATGGGATTTGGAAGACCAATACATTAAAGAATCCCATAAGTAAATATCCGTTTATTGCGCCAGTAAAAAATAAGTCGGGTACCAAGTCAATTGAACTTCTTTAGAAAAAGCATGTGTCACCCTGGTCAAGGTCATGGAGAAGTTACGACACTGCATGCTTTCGTTTCCTATTAGACCAATATCTCGTATGGATGCCATCAAATAGTTTCTATAATATCCCAATTTATTAGGTTAAATGGTCCATTAGTTGATGTTTCTAACTGAGTTCAATATTGTGTATGTCATATAGAAAGCTATGAAAGGGAGAGCCATCTCCGACTACCTTACTAATTATACTATGGAAGGGATCAATGTTTGGGTCTCTTAATTATCGAATCATGATATTATTTGCACCTCTCAAGAGAACCTTAGATGCCAGATGTTCTCCAATGGTGATGGAAACAAGAAAGGATACGGCATTGGGATATTCATAATCTCCCCTGATGACCCTAACACTCCCATTGCTATCAAATTAGACTTTTCCTGCACCAACAACATGACTGACTATGAGGCATGCACTATAAGCCTCAAGATCACCCTCAAGAAAGGAATCTGGCACCTAGACGTCTATGAAGACTCTTCCCTCATCGTCGGCCAAATCCTTAGGAAATGGAAATTCAAAAATGAGAAGCTCCTACCCTTCCATCCCCACTTAGAAGATATGGCCTCCTAATTCAAAGATGTCACTTTCCACTACCTACCTCATGTAAAGAATAGCTTAGATGACACCCTTGCTACCCTGGATTCTGTGTTCAACATGCGTAAAGGAATAACAATGGCCCCTTTCTTGGTTAAAAAACAAGCTAAGTGTACCCACTGATGCCACATTGAACTCCTTGTCGAAGAAGATTCTGATATGGGAGGGTTATGGTACTATGATATTTGGCACCTACTCAAACATGGTAGGCACACCCAAGATGTAGATAAGAAATACCATAAAACCCTTGAAAAACTGGTTGTCCAGTACATCATATGTGATAAATCATTGTTCAAGAGAAACTTTGATGGAACCCATTTATAGTGCATAGCAGGGGCTGATGTGGAAGAAATAATGCATAAGATCGATAATGGGGAATGCAATCCCCATATAAACGGTCATATATTTTCCAATAAGATCATCCATCAATGGTATTATTGGACCACCATGGTTCAAGACTACACTGCTTATGTTCGAAGATGCCTCAAATGCCAGCGGTTTGCCAATCTCCGTCACTTGCCTCCTCGAGAACTATATAATATAGCCTCCCCCTGACCCTTCTCCACCTGGGGCATTGATATCTTTGGGAAAGTTACTCCCAAATATTTTAACGGTCATGAATTCATCCTGGTTTCCATTGATTACTTTACCAAATGGGCAGAATCTGAGTCATATGCTGTGTCGAATGCCAAGAAAGTGGCCAAGTTTATCAGAAAGAACATCATCTATCGATACAGAGTTCATTATGAGTTGGTATCAGATAATGGGCTCCACTTTGAAGTTGAGGTCACATAACTAGTCGATGAGTATGGGATTCAGAGACACAAATCTTCTCCCTACTCACCCCAAACCAGGGGTGCTGTCAAAGTCACCAATAAAAGCCTCAAAACCATAATCTGCAAGATGATTGAGAATTATAAAGATTGGGTTGAACAGATCCTTTATTCACTATAGGGATATTAAGTTTTAATAAGAACACCTACTGGGGATACCCCTTACTCTCTAGTGTACGACATGGAAGAAGTCCTACCCGTTGAGCTATAAATACCTTCCCTACGTCTCCAGCTCGAAAATAAGGTTAACGAAGACGAATGGCATCATAGCTGCGTTGATGAGCTATTGTTCTTAGATGAAAAGAGACAGAAGGATCTATATTATATACAAGGGTACCATTGTCGAATATCACAATCATTCAATCGAAAAGTCAAGGATCGTGATTTCAAGGTAGGAGACATTGCCCTCAAGGAGATCATAAATTCCGTCTGGGACCCCAAAGGAAAATTCAAACCAAACTGGAGAGACCCTTACATTATGAAGAAAATTCTTTTCGGAGGCACCGATATGCTCGTAGACCTCGACGTAAAAGAGTTGGTGCGTCCAGTCAACCTAGATTTTCTAAAGAACTTTTAACCTTAGTTTGAAATCTCAATGCACTACAACTCTTTTCATCCCCCCTTTATTAAAAAAATCTTCAATTTCCCCTACCTAGAACTACGTGGGACCTAATCCTCTGAAAAACCTTTTCTTTTCAAAATCAAACTCATGAATGTTTTTAAAAACCCCAGAAGTACGTAGGCAGCCCATACACTATACATGGGCTCGATCCCCTTTTTTTCCCTCAAAATACTGTTCTTTTCTAACCGTTCTCAGTGGTCCATTTTATAATTTATACAAACAAAAGGATTATGTATGCCTTACCGATTGGTATAGATTATTTAAATGAAAAACTCACCAAGAGTCACAATAAAATATGATCAAAATTAATTTTTATTTTTATATAAGGAATATAACATTGTTACATAAAGTATCAGCGAAGGTGGTTAAGAAAACCACCCCTTTCCATTGACTGAACCATTCTTAAACAAAACTGACCCTTAATAATTTACACAAAAGTTATTCCGAACCCCAAAAATACAAAACACCAAAACTACGATAGCTTCACAAAAAAATCAACCAAGTTTCACAAGACATTGCCTTCAACTACCCAATGGCCCCGCTTCATCATCATTTTCAACACCCGTCGGTCCCCAACTTTACTATTCCCAATTAACACTTCATATGCGCTCCATAGAGCAGTACGCCTTGAAAAGCCTAGACAGAACCACAACACTGTCCTCTATGGTGTGAAAGGAAATAAACCACCATTGACCATTTTCTTCCACCATGATTTTCTCTAATACCCGCTTCCATAACCATTTTAGGTGGTCCCTTGACACACGTAAGGCCCCTCCCACAAACTGTGACAAATGGATAGATAGACGATGGTTCTACTATAAATAACCCCACATTATCCTTAGTGGTTCAGTCAAATCCTCCACTAAGAAGAAGATTGTTATGTGAGGGCCACAATTTGTTCGCGCCCAACTTGGTGCCTAAGCTCCTAGGGGAAATATAAGGAAGTCTATTGAAGGCCCACCAATCGCACGTATTGATACTCTCCAAGCTGCAAGACAGGTTGTAAGTCCCCTCATTACGACACTAACCAACGAAGACACTGGGATCCATTCTCCATAAACCAATTAACCCAATTCTTTATATATGGGCCAAAATAAAGAAAGGTCAGACAAAACAATTGGGCTTACTAACCAAGGGATACTCATGAGGGCCTCCAGATGAAACCTCTCTGAAAGACACATGAATAACATTACAGAATCCCTTTTAGAAAGTAGAAATAACCCTCCTTCCAAGAAACCAGACTATTCAAGGTCTCAGGAAGAACCATCGTCGTAAGATTATGGTAGTGTGACACCCTGCCTAATTAAATACCGGGCGATCACTCCTTTATTAAATCAAATCAAGGTAAACAGTTGGTTCATTCTCAGTATCACTGTCGATAAAAATAAATTTTCCAATTTAACACCCTAAATAATTAAGCTAAGTGTCAAAACCATTTTCATACATACTTTCCAAATTTTATTTAATGAAAATCATTTATTTTATTAACAACATTTAATAAGTAAGAATCACACCACGTTAAATATCTACAACATAGTCCAATTAATTTAAAACATTCGTCAACCGAATGTCAACATGCGAAATATAAAGTAATACAATCAACTGAATAAAACCCATAGTAACAATACTGGAATTACTGAAATACAAATGTCCCAATAATAATGGAATAATGGAAAGAGCTACACATGCTCAACTAAATGAAAATACTAAGAGTGGATCCGAATGAACGGAGTCGTCTAATCAAGAGACCTGCAACTCCCACCTAAGCTGCAGTGCGTTCCTTCCAAGAGATCCTAAGCAAGACGCCCATGTAGCTGGGCACCTGTAATACATACATATATATATACAAGAGAGAGAGAGATAGAGAGAGAAAACGGGTCAGAGCCCGAAAGTGTGTTTGATTTAAAATACATTTAGCAAGTATTTAAATTGATACAGGCCAATGCAACAACATATTAGAGCGACACTCTCTTGAGAAATTCTCACCTCTCTTCTAATGTGCACGCCTATCGTACTAACCTTCCCAACGGTTTATCTTATCATTTTATCATACTAACCTTCCCAATAATTTAGCTTATCTTAACTTACTCATAAGATTTCAAAACCGAACAATGTCATTGTTTAAAAAGAATAGTTCCAATTAGTAGCACAACTCTCGTTTTAGCTTTATTAACTTATAAAGTTTCCCAGTGTCATATTATACTTTCACAAAACAAGTATTTACCATTTGAGTCATCAACCATGTCCTACTTATCAAATCACAGTAGGCAGTTTCAAATTTCCAATTCTCATATATATATTAACTACTCGTATAATATATATAAGATAACGGCACCCCACATAAAACTATGGTGCGTGCATACTTATACTATCAAAACCCCATACCACTCATATCAAGGGGAATACAAGTTCGGAATCACTCTCGAACTGTATTAACACATACACAAACAATATCGAGGCGAAGCATAGATTCCAAGTCTCTAAGAGGATGGCACATACTAGCGTCTCTTAGGACCGTCTGAACTATCGATTCGATAGCTTGTACCAAGGATATCTATCTTCTAGGGTATAAGTCAATATCCCCCGTAAAGGTCCCATCGAGATAAGACTGTCCCAGCGCGATAACCTCAAGGATAGCAAGTAGCGCGGTATGTTTTTCACGTGTATATAATATATGTACACACAATCATATAAATATACCACTTTCATCATATTAATATAGGTTCCTCTCGTCACCCATAATTACAACATTGATCCTTAATTTCACATTATTGGTATTACGTATAAGATTTCATCTCTAACCTTACCTCGAAGGGTTTTCTCACTTATTTCGTGACACTCGTGGACTTTATTCTTCCAAGTCAAAAATTCAGTAGGTGTCGTTATTACGTTTCAACGTAACTCTCTTACGCGCCTCACCCTTTAATATATCAATTCACTATCCCTAAAGTAAATATCCCATAAATACCATTCTCGTCGAATATTAATGATCCCAACATTTATTCATACGCCCTACTGGTCCTCCATGTCTCCCAAATCATTATACTAAGAATGCCCAAGAATTATATCACAACAATTCGATTTTTAAATCATTTACAAAGGGAAATAAGAGTCTTCCAGGAGGGGTCGATCGATCGAGGTTTGGGGCTCGATCGATCGAAACTTCGATCGATCGAAGCTCTGGGCTGGATCGATCGATCAAGCAGGTCTACGAAATCTGCAGAATTGCAGTTACGGGTTTCATCTCCAAATTTACACCAAATCCATATTTCAAGTTCCAATCGTCCCAGAATGCTACTACTAACATTATAACAATATATCAGATGTTTCCAACGTAAGGCATGGGTATTTCTATCATTTAATCAAGGATTAACAGCCCCAAAAGTTAATTAATTATCAAGAACACTAAAATTCTCTTAAACAGGTTTCTAACCAAGTTTCTTCAGAAATTCCTTCTTATAATTATCAAAATTTCATGGTTACATCCCTCTACATGGCAAGGTTTCCAGAATTTCCACATAAATCAATTCTACATGGGTTTTCCTATCACAAATTGGGTTTTATTCCATATTTTTCATCTCTAATCATTCCTAACTAATATGAAAATTGCAACAACGAAAATATGCAAGATAAACACTTGCCTGGGATTTTCGAAAGTCTGGATTGCGGTTGATTTTGGTGTGGTTGGGTTCCCCTTCTCGCGATCTACACGTTGGTGGTGGCGGCGGTGCAAACCGGTGACTTTTTGGCCTTGAATTGCCTTGAGAGACTTCTCCTCTCTTCTCCAATGGCCGTACTAGGGTTCTGAATATTCTAACCCTAAATGGTTAACCTAAATGGATGATATAGGTTGCTGAATTTCGTGGGTTTAATTACCCAAATATGTAAAATGACTAAAATGCCCTCCCGGGGTACTAATTAGGCCTAAAAACGCCCCGAGACCCAAACTACACCCCCGGGTACACTTTTCTGACTAACTCGACCCTTCCGGACACGTTGGCGCACTCAAAATGACCATACGGGCAACTTATAAAATTTTCACGTTTTATTTATCAAAATTTAGTCTCGACGCGACACGAGCACATTCCGACTTAAATTTCTGAAATTGTCATTTAACTCACTCATGACATTCAATATAACCAATATAATATATTACTTTGCTCATTAGTAATATCCAACAAATTTCCCATAATTACTAACTCTCGTCACGTTAATAATTATAACATAATTAATTTTCGAATTTTTATTAATTAATTCATTCACATTAACTTTAATAAATCCCCAAATTAATATAGTATAAAAATACGGGGTATTACATACTTCCCCCTAATAACGGAATTTCGTCCCGAAATTCGGAAAATAAGGCATACCTGGTAAAAAAAACTCTGGATATTTCTCGCGTATATCTGCCTCGCGCTCCCAAGTGGATTCCTCCACATTATGATGCTCCCACTGGACCCGCACAAGTGGAACTATCTTCGACCTCAATCTCCTTTCACTATATTCTAGGATAGCCACCGATATCTCCTCGTAAGAGCTATTAGGCTGTAAGTCGATCTCATCTATCGCAATGTGAGTATGGGCCATATCATCCCGAAGATATCGTCTCAATGATGAGATGTGGAATACATTGTGGATGCGATGTAAATGTTCTGGCAGTCCCAACCTGTATGCAATCGGCCCAATCCTCTCGATGATGGGAAATGGCCCCACGTACCTCGGAGCCAACTTCCCCTTCTTCCCGAACCTCATCACTCCCTTCATAGGAGATACATGCAATAACACTTGGTCCCCCACACTAAACTCCCGAAAGAACCGTTTCGCATCGGCGTAACTCTTTTGCCTGTCCTGGGCTACCCAAATGCGACTCCTGATCATCTCGATCCTCGTGGAGGTCTCCTGAATCACCTCTGGTCCTAGCAACTTGTTATCCCCCCCTTAGAGCCAACAAGTTGGAGAACGACAAGGCCTGCCATACAAAGCCTCAAATAGAGCCATGACAATCGTGAACTGATAACAGTTATTATACGCAAAACTCTACCAGTGGAAGATGTGGCTCCCAACCTCCTCCAAAATCGAGAACACACATGCGTAGCATATCCTCTAACATATTATTAGTACGCTCTATCTGTCCATCTGTCTGTGGGTGGTAAGCTGAACTCAACCTCAACTCAGTATCCATAGCCTCCTGAAAGCTTTCCCAAAAACGTGACACGAAAATCTTGTCCCTATCTGACACAATATTCAGGGGCACCACGTGTAATCTGACAATCTCGGTGATGAATAACTGAGCATACTGACTCGTGGTATAATCTGTCCGTACCGGCAGAAAATGAGCCACCTTGGTCAAACGATCTACAATCACCTAGATAGAATCGTGGCCCCGCTGTGATGTAGGCAACCCTGTAATAAAATCCATGGAAATACTCTCCCACTTCCACGTGGGTACTTCCAATGGCTGAAGCAATCCTGACGGTTTCTGATGGTCCACCTTTACCAACTGGCAGGTAGAACACTTGGACACGAACTCAGCAATGTCCTTCTTCATCCCACTCCACCAGTATTGCCTCCTCATATCCTGGTACATCTTATCGCCTCCCGGATGTACTGCAAATCGGAACCCATGAGAATGGGTCATCACTGCATGACGTAATTATGCTACTTCTGGAACTATTAATCTCCCATTAAACCACAAACCTCCATCAGAACTAACAGAATATGACTCAGCACCCTCGGCTAGAAGTCGCACAATCTGCTCTTGGAAAAACGGGTCTGTGGTCTGTGCCTGTATCACCCTGGTAACAATCTCGGGTGTGACTGACATCACGGATATGAAAGAATGTGCTACTGCGTCCTGGTGACCCAACTCCTTCCACTTTGCTTTTCAGACGTTCGCTACATCGTCTACCGGTCTACGGCTCAACGCATCAGCAACTACGTTGGCCTTCCCCTGGTGATACTGTATTTTGAACTGATAGTCCTTCACAAACTCTAGCCATCTGCGCTGATGCATATTCAGCTCTCGCTGAGTGAACAGGTACTACAACGACTTGTGGTCTATGAATAAACTGAATTTCTCTCCCAACAAATAGTGCCTCCATATCCTCAATGAAAAGACGACCGTTGCTAACTCCAGGTCGTGGGTGGGGTAATTATTCTCATGCGGCTTAAGCTTGCGGGAAGCAAAAGCTATAGCCTTCTCTTCCTGCTGGAGTACTACCCCAAGTCCCCGTAAGGATGCATCGGTGTAGACCAGGTACTCCACACCCAGCTTTGGTAACGCAAGGACTGGTGCTGAAGTAAGCTTGTCTTTCAGCTCGTCAAAAGCCAATTGACAAGCGTCATACCAAACATTTGGTACCCCCTTGCGAGTCAGATTCGTCAATGGACCCGCTATTTTGGAGAATCCCCGAATGAATCTCCTGTAGTAACCAGCTAATCCCAAGAAAATACGTACTTCCGTCGGTGTCGTGGGCTGTCCCCACTCCCTCACCGCTGACACTTTACTCGGGTCAACTGTTATTCCCTGCTCAGAAACAACAAGCCCCAAGAACTGTACCTCTTGCAACCAGAATCCACACTTCTCGTACTTAGCATACAACTGATGCTCTCGTAGAGTCTGAAGAACCTGCCTCAAGTGCTCGGCATGCTCCTCCTCGGAGTGTGAAAATATCAAGATGTTATCTATGAAGAAGATGAAAAACTGATCCAAGAACTCTCTGAATACTCGGTTCATCAAGTCCATGAAAATGGCTGGGGCATTTGTCAGTCCGAACGGCATCACCCAGAACTCATAGGACCCATATCTCGACAAGAAGGCAGTCTTTGAAACATCCTTCTCTGTAATACGTAACTGATGGTACCCCGACCTCAGATCTATCTTCGAAAAGAAAATTTCTCCCCTCAACTGGTCGAATAGATCATCGATTCGAGGCAACGGATACTTATTCCGTATCGTGACCTTGTTCAGCTCCCGGTAGTCCACACACAATCTCAGTGAACCATCTCTCTTCTTCACAAACAAGACTGGAGTGCCCCAAGTTGAGGTACTCCTGCGAATGAAGCCCTGACCTAACAGCTGCTCTATCTGATCTCGTAGCTCTCGCATCTCTGTCGGAGCCATACGGTACGGTGCGCGTGCTATAGGTCTCGTATCTAGCAATAAATCTATAAAAAAGTCTATCTCTCGATTGGGGGGTAGGCCTAGTATCTCCTGGAACACGTCGGAATACTCCCTAACAACTGGGATCGAATCTAAGGGAATCACAACTTCCTTAGAGGTATCCTCCTCAATGTAATACAAATGAGCGGTCGAACCTCCCTCTGGGCGAGGCATCGCCACTACAAACATCTCTTGCCCCGGAATGGCAAAAACAATGCTCCCACCGAAGCAGTCAATCATGGCTCTATAAGCTGCGAGCCAATACATACCAATAATCACATCATGCTCGTGCATGTCTAAGACTAACATGTCCGCAGGTAATACCAAACTACCGATCTCTACCCCCACTCCCCGGCATATAAAGAAAATAAGTGACCCACTCCCCAGTGGTGAGTCCACACACGTCACTGTGCTCTCTGCTGTGGCTAACAATCCTAAGGCCTTCACAAAATGCGTAGCTATAAAACAATGTGTTGCCCCCGTATCAAACAAAACCCGACCCATAGTACCATGGATAGGAAACATACCCTCAATTGTGGGTGGTGCCTGTGGAGCTGCTGCCTGGTGGACGTTATAGACACGTCCATACTATAATTGCCCCTACTGCACTGGAGCTGCTGGAATGGCTGGTAGGGCTGGCACCTGGGCTGGAGCTGGGAGGGCAGGTGGAAAAAGTGGTCTATAAGGCTCATTATGGGCTCCATGCTGTTGTGGGGCCCTATCTCCCTCTGGGCAATCCTGACGCCTATGTCCATGTTTACCACACCCAAAACATCGGCCTTTGAAGTTTCCTCCCCTCTGTCCCTGCTGACCACGGCCCTACTGGCCGTTACCTCCCCGCCATTGGCCCTGTTGGCCCTAATTAGCACGCTGCTGGCCCTGTTGGCCCTGCTGCTGTCGGTGTTGGCCCTGCTGATTAGGCTGACCCTGATGGCCCTGCCTAAAACTCCCGAATCCCTGCCTAGAATCACCTGAACAGAATCGCTCAGTAGGGTCCCCCTGATGGGAACTCTGCTCGTGCTGACGAGTCTGTCCATGAGATGGTGCCCCACTGGAAATATTACCCCCGGCCCTGCCCTGCTGGCTGGACTCTCCTGCTCTCTTACTTCCCTGAAGATGGAAGCGGTGATCCTTGCAATGTAGCAACGCGGCATTGAGTACATCAGTGAAATTACTCAGGGATAAATTCCTAATAAGGTGCTGACGGATCCTCCAAGCTAACCCGTCGACAAACAACATAATCCTATTACTCTCAGTAGGTGCCTCATATGGCACAATGGTGAGAAGTCTCGTGAATTCCTCCTCATACTCTGCTATGGTAAGGTTCTCCTGCTTCAGATTAAGTAGTTTCCGCCTCATCTCAGTCTGCACGGCGGGTGGAAAATACTTGCGGTCAAACCGCTCTTACAACAACTGAATAGGGATCGTGTCCCTCTCCTCCAAAGTGGTAGTGGATTCCCACCATTGCAATGCGGCTCCCACCAGCTTAAAGGAAGCCAATAACTTCTTTTGCACATCAGTGCACTCATACATACGTAGGTGCCATTGGATGTCTTTATTCCATTGGCTTAACTGTGACAATATCGAAGCTACCAGAGAACTCAGGGGGATGCGCTTTCTGAAAATCATCCCGAACCCTCTCCCATGCAGATGGAAGTTGTGCTGGTACTGGCGCCACTGCCTGAACCTGGGGTGGAGCCTGCTGAATCACTGCTATCGCGGCATTCACCGCCTGAGCAACAATGGCGGCTACTTCATTTGCATTCATTGTGCCTGGTGCCGGAGCTGCTGGCTGATCAGCCTGGGCACGCCTATCTTTCGGAGCACGTCTCGGAGGCGTCTGAAATGTGAAAAAGTTTATTAGTCTACAGTTATTATCAAATCTCAAATAGCTGGAAACTTAAACGTAAAAGTAAGAATATAACAATCCTAAAAATAGGGCTCTATAGCAACAACGTTAAGCTGAAAGCGAAATAAGCCGTACAGATTCTATGGACACTAGAACCTGATGCTCTGATATCACCTGTGACACCCCGCCTAATTAAATACCAGGCGATCACTCCTTTATTAAATTAAATCAAGGTAAACAGTTGGTTCATTCTCAGCATCACTCTCGATAAAAATAATTTTCCAATTTAACACCCTAAATAATTAAGCTAAGTGTCAAAACCATTTTCATACATACTTTCCAAATTTTATTTAAAGAAAATCATTTATTTTATTAACAACATTTAATAAGTAAGAATCACACCACATTAAATATCTACAGCATAGTCCAATTAATTTAAAACATTCGTCAACCGAATGTCAACATGCGAAATATAAAGTAACACAATCAACTGAATAAAACCCATAGTAACAATACTGGAATTACAGAAATAAAAATGTCCCAATAATAATGGAATAATGTAAAGATCTACACATGCTCAACTAAATGAAAATAATACGAGTGGATCCGAATGAACGAAGTCGTCTAATCAAGAGACCTGCAACTCCCACCTAAGCTGCAGCGCGCTCCTTCCAAGAGATCCTAAGCAAGACGCCCCTGTGGCTGGGCACCTGTAATACATACATATATATATACAAGAGAGAGAGAGAGAGAGAGAGAGAGAGAGAGAGAGAAATGGGTCAGAGCCCGAAAGTGTCTTTGATTTAAAATACATTTAGCAAGTATTTAAATTGATACAGGCCAATGCAACAACATATTAGAGCGACACTCTCTTGAGAAATTCTCACCTCTCTTCTAATGTGCACGCCTATCGTACTAACCTTCCCAACGGTTTATCTTATCATTTTATCATACTAACCTTCCCAATAATTTAGCTTATCTTAACTTACTCATAAGATTTCAAAACCGAACAATGTCATTGTTTAAAAAGAATAGTTCCAATTAGTAGCACAACTCTCGTTTTAGCTTTATTAACTTATAAAGTTTCCCAGTGTCATATTATACTTTCACAAAACAAGTATTTACCATTTGAGTCATCAACCATGTCCTACTTATCAAATCACAGTAGGCAGTTTCAAATTTCCAATTCTCATATATATATTAACTACTCGTATAATATATATAAGATAACGGCACCCCACATAAAACTATGGTGCGTGCATACTTATACTATCAAAACCCCATACCACTCATATCAAGGGGAATACAAGTTCGGAATCACTCTCGAACTGTATTAACACATACACAAACAATATCGAGGCGAAGCATAGATTCCAAGTCTCTAAGAGGATGGCACATACTAGCGTCTCTTAGGACCGTCTGAACTATCGATTCGATAGCTTGTACCAAGGATATCTATCTTCTAGGGTATAAGTCAATATCCCCCGTAATGGTCCCATCGAGATAAGACTGTCCCAGCGCGATAACCTCAAGGATAGCAAGTAGCGCGGTATGTTTTTCACGTGTATATAATATATGTACACACAATCATATAAATATACCACTTTCATCATATTAATATAGGTTCCTCTCGTCACCCATAATTACAACATTGATCCTTAATTTCACATTATTGGTATTACGTATAAGATTTCATCTCTAACCTTACCTCGAAGGGTTTTCTCACTTATTTCGTGACACTCGTGGACTTTATTCTTCCAAGTCAAAAATTCAGTAGGTGTCGTTATTACGTTTCAACGTAACTCTCTTACGCGCCTCACCCTTTAATATATCAATTCACTATCCCTAAAGTAAATATCCCATAAATACCATTCTCGTCGAATATTAATGATCCCAACATTTATTCATACGCCCTACTGGTCCTCCATGTCTCCCAAATCATTATACTAAGAATGCCCAAGAATTATATCACAACAATTTGATTTTTAAATCATTTACAAAGGGAAATAAGAGTCTTCCAGGAGGGGTCGATCGATCGAGGTTTGGGGCTCGATCGATCGAAACTTCGATCGATCGAAGCTCTGGGCTGGATCGATCGATCAAGCAGGTCTACGAAATCTGCAGAATTGCAGTTACGGGTTTCATCTCCAAATTTACACCAAATCCATATTTCAAGTTCCAATCGTCCCAGAATGCTACTACTAACATTATAACAATATATCAGATGTTTCCAACGTAAGGCATGGGTATTTCTATCATTTAATCAAGGATTAACAGCCCCAAAAGTTAATTAATTATCAAGAACACTAAAATTCTCTTAAACAGGTTTCTAACCAAGTTTCTTCAGAAATTCCTTCTTATAATTATCAAAATTTCATGGTTACATCCCTCTACATGTCAAGGTTTCCAGAATTTCCACATAAATCAATTCTACATGGGTTTTCCTATCACAAATTGGGTTTTATTCCATATTTTTCATCTCTAATCATTCCTAACTAATATGAAAATTGCAACAACGAAAATATGCAAGATAAACACTTGCCTGGGATTTTCGAAAGTCTGGATTGCGGTTGATTTTGGTGTGGTTGGGTTCCCCTTCTCGCGATCTACACGTTGGTGGTGGCGGCGGTGCAAACCGGTGACTTTTTGGCCTTGAATTGCCTTGAGAGACTTCTCTCTCTTCTCCAATGGCCGTACTAGGGTTCTGAATATTCTAACCCTAAATGGTTAACCTAAATGGATGATATAGGTTGCTGAATTTCGTGGGTTTAATTACTCAAATATGTAAAATGACTAAAATGCCCCTCGAGGGTACTAATTAGGCCTAAAAACGCCCCGAGACCCAAACTACACCCCCGGGTACACTTTTCTGACTAACTCGACCCTTCCGGACACGTTGGTGCACTCAAAACGACCATACGAACAACTTATAAAATTTTCACTTTTTATTTATCAAAATTTAGTCCCGACGCGACACGAGCACGTTCCGACTTAAATTTCCGAAATTGTCATTTAACTCACTCATGACATTCAATATAACCAATATAATATATTACTTTGCTCATTAGTAATATCCAACAAATTTCCCATAATTACTAACTCTCGTCACGTCAATAATTATAACATAATTAATTTCCGGATTTTTATTAAATAATTCATTCACATTAACTTTAATAAATCCCCAAATTAATATAGTATAAAAAATACGGGGGTATTACAGGTAGTAAGACATTTATGTCGTTATCACGACCACCCCGAGGATTCGCTATCAAGAACCCTGTCACTAGTAAAAGACTTGAAGTAAGGCACAAGGTGATAGCTTTGGCAAACCCAACATCCTCAAAACCCCTCAAGCGCACTAAATACATAACCACTTGAAGATAAATAGTTCTTCCATTAACCAATGGTCGAGTCTCTGAAGGAAAAATGTGAAGCAACTCCGCTAGCAATGCTTGGGGAGAATGTAAAAAATTAGTCATAGCTGTAACCACATTAGGGTTTACCTTGAACATGGGAGAGAACTATTCATGGGTAGGACATACCTCCTCTGGGATGAAATAGAAGACATGGTCCGCAGGGTACCAAAACTGTACTACAATTACTAACAGGTTCTAGTCTATCGTTAGGTTACGCAACAAAAAACTAGACGCAGGTTGAAAGCATTGTAGTTCACACAGTATAAGAACATGGGCTCCGGACCGTCAAGTTAAGAAGAAAATCCTTCATACATGGGAAGATCCATTTGAGAATAAGAAATGTGAAGTAAGAAGAGAAATGTGACTATTGGTGGAGAAAGAAGATCCCACACTCCATCCTTTTGTACTCAAAACCTTTAGCAAAATACGAGAACTCTGGAAACCCGATTAATTTTGAACCCTATAGGAGTAATATGATGTCTAGAAAAGTGCAATAAAAGCCTAGGGACGATTTGATTTGACCCCCATGCCAATAGGCAGGTCAAGGGGTATGTCGATCGGTAACCCCTTATTTTTTAAAATTCCATTTTTCCTCTTTTATCAAAATCAGTTTGAGAAAAATCATCATTTTGAAAAATTACCCCCGGGTTATTTATTCATTTTGTCTTAAGAAAAAAACATTTTTAATTCTCACTCAAAAAATATTTTCCCTGAGTTAATTTTCACTCCCCTTTTCTAAACAATAAATATTTTTCCTTCAAATTCCATACTTATCTCTACCTTTGCGTCAAATAAGTAATCTCAATAAAAAATTAAAAGTGCATATAGGATAGGTCACTAAATCAAGAAAAATGACAAAAAGGATAGTGCATATTTCTTCATATATATTTTGCTTCACGTGGTTACATTTTGCAGGAAGAAAATAAAAACAAAAAATATACTAATGGGAATTTTCCTAAACCCTCAACTTTCTCTCTCTAGACCTTAACCCCCACGATGGATGCTCTTTCCCCTGTGATGAATTGTGGGTCCTCCACTCCCAGAACCCGAGCCCTCATACGTAATACCCAACCCGATAAATTAGTGAAACTATGTACGGATAGGATATGATGAGGAGTTAATTATAATTATAGTCGAAGAAAAATTATGGGATTTTGTGTAATTTATACAAACTCTTAGTTAAAAACTATATAGGCCTTCTTAAGGTTTTGGATTTATAGAATTAGTAGTTATAAATTAATTAACTATATATCTATATATATCTCTTATAAGGATTCAAAATTGTTAGGGCCAATGTGAGAAATTGAGATGTCGGGATGATAAAAGGAAATTCAGAAATTTATCAGGTCATTCAAATGACATGGAAGAAGTTCGAACGAAGCTCTTATCATTCAAACGACATGAATGTTTTTCGAATGACGGTCTGGGAACTCAGACCTGCAGCTTTGATCTTTGTTTCATGTGTTTTCTCCATAAAAACGTTGGATCAAATGCATTGTCAACACTCGCAAAAGTGCATACTTGACAAGGGACAATTTTTGAGATTCGGGGAATTCCTTTTAAAGTGACAAACCATGGTCTAGGATTATAAAGAGAGAAATATGGTTGGACTGAAGAAAATTCCCATCAGCCTTCAAAGTTTTTCCTCCCTAGTTTAGAGCTCCCATGGAGAAGAATTTTCTACTCAGACTTCGGCCAAACACTCCCACAATTTAACCCTTATAACCATAATTCGTAAAAATGTTACACCCACACTTTAAGGTAGAAACCATAGGTGACTCTAGGATATATTTTTGGAAGAAGATGAGTATATTGCTGAAGGTTTTTGTAGAGGGTTGTAATGGTGTTTTTGTTAGAGACAAATCTGGTGCTGATTGGGCACTTAAAGATGGAGTTTGAAGAGAGACATTCAAGATTTCATGGAGCTAAGTTTGAAGGGGATTTTAGATACCCCCTAGAGGCCACCTTTGTAGGTGGGGATCCTCCATATTCTTCACCATTTCCACCATTGCTAGAGCTCATTAAGGTGGAAAAAACTAACTTTGATCCAAGTTGAATGTGTAATGTGTTTTTAGCATGTTACTTACATAAATTTGGTTAAAAATGTGTGTATTAGAAATGATCTTGCCTTCTATTGCTGATTGGTAATCAAATTAGTAATTGTATGGAATGGCATCATAAAGATGTATCAAAATAGGTCTTGAAAATTGAGTAAAAATTTTGAATAATAAATAAACATTTTGATGGAGTAAAAATATTAGAAAAATATTGTTGTGATAGTTTTTCTTAATAATCTCAAAATATACATTTTACGGATTAAAAAAGTAGGATGATATTAGTCTAGTGAATTTGCTAATAAAGATGAAACAATTTAATGGAGTGAAAATGTAAAAAAAATATCATTTTTGGTTTATTTCTAAGTGAAAAAAATAATAAACATTTTATGGAATAAAATGTAAGAAATGATATTTTGGTGCAATTCTAGTGAAAAATAAAGGATGGACATTTTTATGGAATAAAAATGTAATAAAATACTATTTGTGTGTATTCCTAGAAAAAGAAAATAGTGGACATTTTATGGAATAAAAATATGGAATAATGTTCAGGTTGTAAAAATAATTATGAAATAAATATTTTATGTTTCTTGCAAAATGAAGACTTTATGAACAAATGGACATTCGTTGAGTTTAAGGAAGTTATTAATGTCTTTATTACTTAAAAAGTATGTTATTCTAAATGGTATAAATTTCTAGAATAAAATGTATGCTTAATCCATTTGGTAGTATTTTTGCATTTAAAGTCCACTTTTTATGCATATAAACTTGTAATATTTTGATAATAAATCTGTGAGGAAGTTTAAAGGAAGTTTTGTCGGGTTTAAGCATGAAATAAGACAAACATAAAATTGGAAGCTTAAAATGTAAAGAGTGTTACTTTGAGTATTAAAAGTGGTAAAGTGAAAATTGTGAAAATTGGCAAAAGTGTGGCATTAAACAAGTGTTAAATGGCTAAAGCTTTTATATGTTAAGTCGGGAACTAAATAACCATTTTTGAGAAATAATACGTGTTAAGGGACTAAAATGCAAGTTTGGTAAACAAAAGGGTAAATTGGTAATTTACTTAAAGTGGAATATTTTTATGGAATAAAAGTGTTAAAGAATGTTTGTACATTAATGTGTGTGAAATGAATTAAGTACTAAGGCATGGATGATTTTAGTAAAAATCACATGTGTGTGAGTAAGGGACTTAAATAAGAAAAGAAGCAATTTTGCAAGTGCTAATGGAAAAATGGACGATTAAAGTCCTGGTTTTTGCTTCGGTCGGGTGAAAGTTAAGAAGTTATATAATGTGAACATGTGTGAAATGTTAAACACATTAATAAGGACTGGAATGCAAATGGGAATAAGCAAGAAGGGCTAACATCCCTTGGTTGAAAAGCCTTGAATCACTGGCCAGAGCATATAGTGCACATAGTTGTCGGTGTGGCCGTGTAAGTATGTGGTAAATGGTAAAATTTCAAGAAAAGATAAAGGAATAAGGAACACGTCATGAAACGGGTTGTGTGGTAAAATATGTTAATACAACCTAACATGAATGAATAAATTAAATGATTCGGTAAAAGTTCAAATGGACAAATAAATGTGTAAACCTATTAATGTCCATAAGTTGAGGTAAAAAGGCTAAAGTAAAGAAGGCAAATGGGTGGTTAAGTAACTTAAGTTATTAAACTCGTAATTTACATAAGTACGCGTCAAAATGTTTTCAAATAAAGAACAAGTATTTTCTAACACGGTGAATGTGTGCGTTGAAATGGTACTCTTCAATAGAAATACTAAAGTATGTTTTAATGAAACAAAGGGGGTGATTCTGGTAAAGGAATGGATTGGAATGAACCAAGTGTAGAGGTGTTAAGTGTGGAACCGGGTGTGTTAAACAAAGTGAGAAATGTTGAGTACGAATAAAGGAAGTCTTCTCAAGGTTAAGGTAAATTAATCTAGATAAGTAAAGTTTTGGAAGCAAAACAGTTAATGCATTTGAATATGTAATTTTTCAAAGGTATAACTATATATATATATATATATATATATATATATATATATATATATATATATATATATATATATATATATATATATATATATATACTTTTTTGTGCATGTGATTGCAATGTGTGAGTATTCCTTTCTGTCACCCGTTTCCATACTGCTTATATATTCCCACTGGGAATAGGCTAACACCCTCGCTTTGTTATGGAAGGTTGGGTGTGGTTTCGTATTTTTAGGGTGTTGTACAGGTAAGTGTACTTTGTTTATTTTATGTTAGTAGCTCTATTTATATGGACTTTGGGTGCTCCCCATGGGTTCCACACTTAGTTTATCTTGAAGGTAGAATCACATGTTAAATAAGTGAAATGTTAATTAAATAAAACTGGACTAGAAACATTATATAGGTTGTTTCATTCCACTTCACACTTGACGACTCAATTCAGACCGTGTTGACCATGGGTAACCCATAAATCTAGGTCGGGGCGTTAAAAATGGTATCAGAGCTTTAGGTTCAAGGTTCTTTTTGGGTGTGACGTGGTGAGGTTGGTATTGGATCTTTCGACGTTGATGTTGATTGAGCCAGTCACGCTAGTTTCGTGACGGCTTAGTTTGTTTCCTCGGCGATAAGGTCAAATACGTTAGCACGACTAGTGAATTTGTGCCAAGTGGCATACATTCAAGTTAGTTGTATAAATATCTTTCGCACTTTTGATGAAGTGTGTAAATAATTTACGGTTGCCCATGTAAGCCATTAAGTGTGGACATGGTGGTTTGTAGTGTGAGGTGTTGTTTCAACCTTGATAACTTAGAATCTTTCGAGATATTAATAGAATGAAATATCGCCCATTGGGCAAGTGGCTCCAAATTGTGAATAATCAATGGTAAGGATTAATTTCTAGAATGTGATGATTATGTAAAATGAAATAATAATTTGAATTATATGTAGCCATGGGGGTGACACACGTGAGGGTCTAATATCGAAGTGATAATTAGGCAAATCCAATCTTTGGGGTAATATCATGATTGATGGTAAGATCAATGAGCATATAGATTGATGAGGGCCAACGCTGGAGGATAAATCATTCTTAGTTGATAGAACTCTATCCTTATGGGTGAGAAGCTTAGTGGGTTATTGGTGGATGAATGCATTTACAAGTGTTAGTTCTACGGTGAGGAAGCACCAGGTCCATTTGTTGAGAACATAGATTTAGTGCATCTGGATTCATGTGCCTCGACTATAATGTGGGTTTAGATAATCCTAATGATTGCAGTAACCTAGGAGTGAACCTAGAAAATCATGATGACTTGGTATTTAGTTGTGGTATTTTAAAATCGGTCCTCTTTCAGTGTTATTAGGGTGGGCCTCCTCTTGGGAGTTGCTCGACGTTCCTCATCCTACCAAAATCCTAGATGATATTAATTTATAATATGTCAATTATAAGTGTGGCATTAAGAAATAAGATCCTTATGGATCTTGTAGGCATGGTCCTTAGTGTTCGTAGGTATTGCTTGGCATCCCGTATCCTACCTGGAAATATATAGTTGAGTTAAATTAGTAGATTAGCACGTGGTCTGAGGACTACATAGTAAAGTAATTTAGTTAGGGTAATTGAACACTCATTGGGAATCAAATGATGTTGTCTAGTGAATTTAGCTATCGTCGGGTATGCACGTGAGTTATGTTAAATGCCCTTTGGAGATAAGTAATAAGGTTGTTGATGAAATTGACCTTTGATTAATAATTAGGATGGGCGTCCAAAATCATTATTGATAATTCCTCGGGAAAGTATGATAAGGTTTAGCTAGAAAGATATTGGTGCAAGTGGTACTCATTCCCTAGTAATAGTGAATACGAGGTTGTGTACCGTGCATTACAAGGATAGTATCTATTTTAAAACCTTGAGGATTTGTTATTGCAACGAAGTTTTTTAGTTTCGCCCATTTCATGGAGATAGACTCGAGGTTATGCAACATAGGTCATGTTATGAGTAGTGGTTCCTTCTAATAGATGTGTAATTTGTTTAAAAAAATTGAGTATGATGTCGTTTCTTGTAAAGCATTAGGAATAATTCTTGTATTGAAGTTTACATGACTGATGGTAGACCATTAGCGATTTTAGTACGGTTAGATCATGTCGATTTGTGGTAGTAACTTGGAGTTAGTGATATGGCGTTTGTTTATCGATATATGTCATGATATGACCTTCGAGGATAATTTTGAGAATAGGTTGATCAGTGCTAGGTGGTGCCCCTAGTAGACATAGAACAAGATGAGGTTCATTATGTCTTTTAGAAATAACATTCGGTATGAAGTTTTAGACTTGATTATATCACCTAAGTGTGCTACCTGTATGGTTAGTAGTGACCCAATTGAGGGAAATCATTAAGCATGAGTGATGCTTGAAAGATGATATGCCATTAGAGAGACTATGATTTGGGATCACGTAGGCAGTGTTGGGAGTGGTAGAAATAGTTCATGAATTGATTGTGTGAAACTACGTGAGCACTATGTTCACTTGCTAAGGGCTATCTCAAAAACCAAGGTTAGCCACCGCATGTGTAAATTTTTAGGGTTCGAGTTATGATAGGTTGATAACTAATGATAAATGGCAAGAGAAGTAACTTTGTTTGAATTAGGATGGTTAAGCTTACTAGTGTGAATAGGTAGCATTAGTCCCAAGGAAGGAATCCTAGCGTTTCAGCTCCCCTAAGAAAATTGTTTTGTGTTCCATCCATCTGGCATGAACAAATGATTCTTTAGTAGAACTTGTCAAGGTGAAGAGGTTGCACCAGGGTACGTGGCAAGACTAAGGTGCTTATCAGGTGTTGGTAAATATTTATAGAGTTCAAGTATACGTTGTGTGTTTGCACTTTGTATGGGTCAATTCTTTATCAAAAATTGATTATTTTCCTTGGGTGTGGCAGTCGCCTAGTTTGTCGCATCTCTTGTGTCTTCGTTGATCCCAGTAATGGGAAGTTGTTGATTAGTTTTTATTCGGATGCGGCACTAAATAGGCTAACTAATGATGCGAGTTAGGCTAGTTGTGGTTGATGCATCACGGTATGAGATTGCGCCTTCTTCGGATGCACCTTTATTCTACACTAGTTGTGTGTACGCGTATTCTTGCGTATAATGGATGTGTGATAGCTAATTCCCATAGGTTGACCAGTTGTTAGTTATCCGGTGTAACTAGTTACAACTTGTTCATGTGTCTTGAGGTTGTGACTTGGAAATATTGTGAATATTAGAACTCGATGAACATTGACTGACAGCATTACACTTGGTTCAAAATTTTGGGGATCTAGGAGATGATCTCTTGAGTATGTGCATGTTACGATACCCATGGTGGCCCTAGGTAAGCCTAGGGATCTCGTAGGAGATATTGTCCTAATAGAACCATGCGATAAGTGTTTATCATTGATATGTGTATCGAGGAGTGAAAAAATTGTATCACTCTAGGCTAGGCATGATTCAGGATACTTCGAGGAAATGTAGGCTGTGAGTTCTAACGAAGAAATTATCCATGTTGATGAATTCATTTGTAATATTGTGACATTTGTTCTCAATCATATCGAGGCTTGGATAGGTAGATATGTTAGGGATACTTGAGACTTTTGTAATAAGACCCCGGGGTTGTCATGATCAGAATAGCAATGGTGGGTTATTAAAAGAATCCTTGGGTTACACCATAGATTCAGGGTACTCATAATGGAAAATTGGTCATGAGTAATCGATATATAAATTGTGATTAGACGAGAATTTCGAGGAAGGAATTCCCTAAGGAGGGAAGTTTGTAATACCCAGCCCAATAAATTATTGAAACTATGTATGGATATATTTGATGACGAATTAATTAAATTATAGTTCAAGAAAAAGGGATTTTGTATAAATTATATAAACTCTTGGTTAAAAACTATATAAGCCTTCTTAAGATTTTGGATTTATAGAATTAAGTTACTATGGGATCTTGTCGTTCGAACGTAGGACTCTTGTCATTCAAACGACATGGAAGTTGTTCGAACAACGGTCTCAGGACTCAGACATGCTTCTTAGATCTTTGTTTCGTGCGATGTCTCCATAACATACATTTTATCAATGCATTGTCAACATTGGGAGAAGTGCATACCTGATAAGGGATGGTTTTGGGGTCTTCGGGGAATTACTTTTAAGGTGATAAACCATGGTATACGATTATAAAGAGAGAAATCGTTTTAGACTGTAGAAAATGCCCATTAGACTTCAATGCTTTTACTCTCTAGTTCAGAGCTTCCGTGGAGCAAATTCTTATGCTTAGACTTCGGCCAAACACTCCCACCATTTAACCCTTATAACCATAATTCCTAGAAATGTTACACCCGTACTTTAAAGGTAGAAACCGTAGGTGACTCTGGGGTATATTTTTGGAAGAAGAAGAGTATATTGTTGAAGGTTTTTGTAGAGGGTTATAATGGTGTTTTTCTTGGAGATAAATCTGGTGTTGATTGGGTGCTTGAAGATGGAGTTTGAAGAGAATCATTTAAGATTTCACGGAGCCAACTTTGAAAGGGCTTTTAGAGACCCCCTTGAGGCCAACTTTGGAGGGGGGTCGTCCATCTTCTACACCATTTCCTCCATTGTGCTCATTAAGGTGGGAAAACTAACTTTGATCTAAGTTAAATGTGTATTATGTTTTCAGCATGTTACTTACATATATTGGGTGAAAAATATGTGTGTTGGAAATTATATTTCATTATAGTGATGATTAGTAATCATATTAGTAGTTGTATGGAATGGCATCACCAAGATGAATCAAAATGGGTCTCAAAAATAGAGTAAAAATTCAGAATAATAAATAGACATTTTTTATGGATTAAAAATGTTAGAAAAATATTATTGTGATAGTTTTTCTTAATAATCTAAAAATAAATTTTTTTTTGGAATAAAAATGTAGGATAATATTAGTCTAGTGCATTGGATAATAAAGTTGAAATCATACATTTTTATGAAGTAAAAGTGGAAAAAAATGTCATTTTTGGTGTATTTCTAAGTGAAAAAGAAATAATAAACATTTTATGGAATAAAATGTAAGAAATTATATTTTGGTGCAATTTTAGTTGAAAAGAAAGGATGGACATTTTTATGGATTAAAAATGTAAGAAAATACTATTTTATGTATTTATAGAAAAAAGAAATAGTGAAAATTTTATGAAATAAAAATATTGAATAATGTTCATGTTGTTAAAATAATTATGAAATAAATATTTTAAGTTTCTTGCAAAATGAAAACTTTATGAACAAATTGACATTCGTTGAGTTTAAAGAAGTTATTGATGTCTTTATTACTTGATAAGTATGTTGTTGTAAATGGTATAAATTTCTAGAATAAACTGTATGCTTAATCCATTTGGTAGGATTTTGGTATTTAAAGTCCACTTTCTATGCATATAAACTTGTAGTATTTCGATAATAACTATGTGAGCAAGCTTAAAGGAACTCTTGTCAGGCTTAAGCATGAAATAAGACAAACGAAAATTTGGAAGCTTAAAATGTAAACAGTGTTACTTTACGTGTTAAAAGTGTTAAAGTGACAAGTGTGAAAATTGACAAAAGTGTGGTATTAAATAAGTGTTAAATGGATAAAGCATTTAAACGTTAAGTTGGCAACTTAATAACCATTTTTTAGAAATAACACATGTAAAGGGACTAAATTGCAAGTTTGGTAAACAAAGGGTGAATTGGTAATTTACTTAAAGTGGAACATTTTTATAGAATAAAAATATTATAGAATGTCTTTTACACAAATATGTGTAAAATGAATTGAGTCATAGGCGTGGATGATTTTATTATAAATCATGTGTGTGTGAGTAAGGGACTTAAAGAAGAAAAGAAATAATTTTTCAAGTGTTAATGGAAAAACAGACGGTTAATTCAGGGTTTTGGCTTCGGTCGGGTACAAGTAAAGAAGGGGTATAATGTGGACATGTGTGAAATGTTAAAAACAGTAATAAGGACTCGGATGCAACTGGGAATAAGCAAGAATGGCTCGGAGCCCTTGGGTAAAAGCCCTAAATCACTGGCCAGAGCATATGGTGCGCATAGCCTTCGATGTGGAGCCTGTGTAAGTATGCGGTAAATGGTAAAATTTTGAGAAAAAATAAGGTAATAAGGAAAATGTCAAGAAATGGGTTATGTGGTCAAATATGCTAATACAACCTAACTTGAATGAATAAATTAAATGCTCCGGTAAAAGGTGAAATGGACAAGTCAATGCGTAAACCAATTAATGTCCATAATTTGAGATAAAAAGGCTAAAGTAAAGTGGGATAACGGGTGGTTAAGTAACTTAAGATGTTAAACCCGTAATTTGCATAAGTATGTGTCGAAAGGTTTTCAAATGACAAACAAGTATTTTCTAACATGGTGAATGCGTGTGTTGAAATGGTACTTTTCAATACTAATACTAACATATGTTTTAATTAGACAAAGCGGGTGATTATGTTAAAGGAATGGATTGTAATGAACCAAGTGCAGTGGTGTTAAGCATGGAACCGGGTGTGTTAAACAAAGTGAGAAATGCTAAGTACGAATAAAGGATGTCTTCTCAAGATTAGTGTAAATTTATCTGGATGAGTAAAGTTTTAGAAGTAAAACGGTTCATGCATTTGAATATGTACTTTTCAAAGGTATATATATATATATATATATATATATATATATATATATATATATATATATATATATATATACTTTCGTATGCATGTGACTGTAGTGTGTGAGTATTCATTTATGTCACTCGTTTATATACTGCTTATATATTCCCCACTGGGCATAGGCTCACACCACTACACCAAAAAGGCTCAATTGTCACCTTCGAGCCGGCCAACCTTGTCACGGTCACTGAACGTGAGAATTCCGTGACAACATTGGAATGTTGTCACGGTCAAAGACCTTGACATGCCCGTGATAATTCTTTTGACTAAAAACCCTAATCCTTTTTTCCCACCATTTTCATTTCCTACCATTTTTCTCTCTCTCTCTCTCTGCACGACGGTTCTCTCTCTCTCTACGTTTCATGTCATTTTCTCTCTCTCTCCCCTTTATATGTGTGTGTGTGTGTGTGTGTAGGACTGCGTGTGAATGTAGGTGTGAGTGTGGGGGGTATGTGTGTGTGTGTGCATGGATCTGCGTGTGTCGGGGTGGGGGCAGGGGCAGTAGGGGTAGGTGTGTGTGTATAGGTGTGGGGGGCGGGGGTAGTAGGGAGGCAGTGGGGGGTAGGGGTGTGTAGGTTTGGGAGGGGGGGCAAGGTGTGTAGGGGTATGTGTGTGTGTGTGTGTGTGAATTAGTGTGTGTGATTTTTTGTGTGAATTAGTGTGTATGATATTGAATTTGAATTTGAATTAGATGATTCGATGTGCCCCGACCTTAGAACATGAATTGCATTTGTATAGATAGTGAATTTGAATTGAATTGAATTGAAATTGAACGAAATTGAAATTGAAATTGAAATTGAAATTGAAATTGAAATTCAATTTCAATTTCAATTGAATTGAATTGGTATAAATTGGCATAAATTGAAATTGAATTTGAATTGGTATTGATATTGGTGTAAATTGGTACAAAATGGTTATAAATTGAATTTGAATTGGTATTGATATTGGTATAAATTGAAATTAAATTTGAATTGGTATTGATATTGGTATAAATTGGTATATGTTAGTATAAATTGGTATAAGTTTTAGATCTTATGCTTACTTAAAATGAAATGAAACATACTTTAAATTACATAATTATATGAAATCTATCGAATTATGATAAGACATAATTAAATAAAGCATACTTTAAATTACATATAGTGGGCATAGTTACTAGCGATCTAGTTCTTATGCGTACGCATTAAATAGCCCTTAGACTCGTTCGAGAGTCATTACCCCCGTAATGATATCTCTCGAATTGTCCCGTTTGGACAGTTTGGGACTGCATAGTTTATGTACAATAATATTCTTAGTGGCTTAAACTTTTTGCTTTGGGGGGGGAAGTTCTGCTGTCATATCTTAGTGTTCTATGGGTACATATTAGATGATGTGATGGTAAGTTTTATTTCAATTGATAAATTGAAATAACACTCACACTTGTGAATCTATGTTTTATACTTGGAGAACTATGGGGATATGCTGCCAAATTTTCCTCAAATTGGAACAATGTGCATGAGTTGTTAAGTATATTACATAAATATGCGATCTTGAATGGGATAGGACCACTCACCCTTTAGAGGAGATGGAGGAAATAGGAATTTGAATTTGAATTTGAATGCATGAATAAATTTACCTTAAGAAAACTTCTTATATAACACTTGCTTTGGGGGGTGCATGGAAGCATGTATTCTCCTTTGAATGCATGACATAACGGTTCTGTAACATTTATAACTAATTTAAATTATATATAGTGCGTATAGAAACTAGACTTCTAGTTCTTATGCGTACGAATTCAATAGATGACTGTTTATACTAATGGGAACTAAATGTCCACACATTTGTTTATACTAATCCACAAAAATACGCTTCTTACCCATAATGGGTGATTGTTTGTAGTAGCTGTGATGGGATATCCTAAATACAAAGAGTGGATGGGTGAGACAAATAGATTAGGGGATGTGTTTCGCAGAGGTGCTAATGAATTTGTGAAATACGCAAGGAGATGTCGTAATGGGGCAAATTGGGGAAAATTGAGGTTTATCGTTAACAATAAGACAATATTTTTTACTAGATCTCAAGAGTTGCTGAAGGAGATCGTGGGCCTGGGGTACATTTAATAGAGGTTCATGCCTAAATCCTCAATATAGTATCTGGGGGGCACTACAGGTAGTGTATTTATATTTATATTTATATATATATTTATATTTATATTTATATTTATATTTATATTTATATTTATATTTATATTTATATTTATATTTATATTTATATTTATATTTATATTTATATTTATATTTATATTTATAAGCAACTAACACTTTCTTTCTTTTTAGTTTGTATTTGTTTGACAGGAACAATTCGGCCAGCTCCCACATGTCCATAACTCCATGTTGGAATAACTAAGGGATCAATATAAGACGTGGAAGAAGAATATGAGGTCACAGTACTTTGGGAAGATCTGGGAGTCCATTCTGATAGTACATGACACCTTCCCCCAGAAAGAGACGATCTCATTAGCACAGTGGAAAAAAATTATCGATAATGAGATCAATGAGCAGTAATTGGAATCCTTCCAATTGAGGAGGGAGAACTGGGTGAAAAAGTTAGACATGCACTACTGCGGGCATACATCTTACGTCGAGGTGGAGCACAAGATGGTAAGTTTTTATTTTTCGTTAATTTTAGTTTAATGTTATTCTAATTTAGAATTACTTTGCATTACTTACTACACTGGGGGTAGGCCACGTAGGCTCGTTGCCTATGTGGAAATTTTGACGAAGAAGAGCAAGGACAATGAGGTGGCCCCGAGCGTCGCAACCACGATTGTAAGTTATAAATGTTTAATTTTTTATTTACTTAATTAACTAATCGTGTACTTTTATCATTTCATTCAAAGCTTAAGGAAGTGCGTGAGTCCCTGTCTGATGCTGACAAAGCATTTTTGGCTATGGACGCACTCGGCCAAGTGCTCGGGACGGATAGCAAGTGGAGGACTAGGGGGTGAGGTCGCGGGTGGGGAAGTCTAGGATCATCATAATGGAGATGAGCAATATCGGGTTGGCACATAAGGTGGAAACCTATGACGATAAGTCATCAAGGTTGGAGGCGACCATCCCTGATATGTACGCCTTCATGAAGTGTCAGTTTGGGAACGGGAAGGAGAAGAACAAGGAGGTGGAGTTAGATGAGGACATCACTGTTTCATCATTGATATGCACGGACTTGTCTCCATATGATCTGATATGCCCTAAATGTACCTGATAACTCGGAGACACCAACCTCGACCAAAAAGATATCTGAGGTAACAAGGGCTCCTGATTGGCAACCAGCGATCTCGTCCAAGATAAGGTCGGCTATAGCCGACGTTATTAGGTAACCTCATAGTTAGGAAACAACCGAGGTCTTCACCATCCATAGGGTCAGTAATCCATCAGGTCGTCTAGAGCTGACATCACGCCTACTTCAATATCAACCTCGGCTGAATTTAAGCCGAGGCAGCAAGAACTATCACCATGATCGTAATCAACATTAGCTGGGAATCAGCCGACGTTCCAACTACTCCTATATAAACCCGTCCCAAGCCGATGTTACAACTCCAACTATCTCACCTCGGCTTATCCACTGGGCCAATATCATCATGAATAACCTTAGATAGTGTAACAGTCAGACTTCACAACCTCATACACATCCAGACCGAGGTTGCACCTATCAGGGACAAGGCCAAGCATTGACAAGCATATGCAAGGGGAGGAACACGTGGACAAAATCAGTTGTAACCAAATCAATCCCCTTACGTGGGGAAATATTTCATCATCATTCTCTACATGGTGACAGTGACAGATGTCTTTATTAGATTGGCTAGATCAACATGTACATGATCATTGCATGCATGGGGGGTACATTACACCCCCACACACTATATATACTTTTCTTCTATTACCTTGAGAGGGATAAAAAAATTACAACCCTATATTAAACTCTGTCATTTTACACAGTAAAGAGAGAAAGCTTGAGAGATTTCATCCATGGCCATTATTGCCTTAATTCAGTCATATTACTCACACACACTCACAATAAATGTAGGTCAGATTGGCTGAACCACTTATATTCAAGTGTTCATCCTCTTCTCCTCGCCTCCTTCTACATATATACATATATATATTCTCGTGTGCTTCCATTGTTATCACTTGCTTGAACTTGTCAACACCTTACCTGGTGGTGTTGTTTCTAGCATCATTATTTTGGCGCTGTCTGTGGGAACGAGAAGTTTTCTCTTCCTCTTTTTTCTACTTAACCTCAACGGATACTCTAGTGGTGAACCAGGCCTCACCCCTCGCGTGGAGATGTTTCACCATTGAAAGAGGTCCCTTAGGGTATTAGGCTCACCTACTTCACAAGCTCTTTAGTTTTAACGTATGGCACCGGAATTGCCACCACCTCTTCCACCACCTAGTGATGGAGGACCTAGTTTGATCCAGGCACCACCCCAGTCCGAAATGGTTGAAGTGGCAGCAGCCTTGAGGTCTTTGGCTATAAAGAAACAAGCAATGAAGGAGCAATTTGCAATATGATGAGACCACCTGGGGTCTCACCAGAGATGATTACTCCGGCGGCTGATCAAACCCATCCAGAAGCCAGGGGACCATCCCATGCACCGCGGAAAGATCAACCTACACCTGAGTGGAGGATGGATGTTGCTGACCCTAGGCCTTTACATCTGGGGAGGCAAGGACACCCTTGCCCTGAGGATAGGTATGATGATATGGAGGCAGAAGACGTTCCATAAGATTGTTGGGAACCGTATGAGGTTTCAAATAACATAATTCATCCTATCCAGCAGAGCCAAGGTTGTGGAGGCAGAAGAGGTGAAGGTGACCAACAAAGAGGATCCGTTTTTAATCGATTGAGCAGAGGGTCAGCCTTTGAAAGGCTTGGCCCAATGAATGACCTGAGGCAGAGGTTATCCAGGTTACGAAGTGTCGCTGGCTCTTAAAGGGGAGATGGGGAATGTCAACCTCATCATGGCTGACCTCATCAGGTCCGAGATAGGGATCAAGAGGAGGTCAACAGCCAACATTGTGTCGTAACTGGGGAACCCTCAGTACACCCCTTAGAGGTGGCTGGAGATAACCTCATCCAGGACGACAATGCAAGACCATGGAATTAATCCATCCAACGCCTTGAAGAGAAGATAGGAGACCTCATCAAAATACGAGACCCACCGTAAAGAGGTTTCTCAGAGGGCTCTCCATTCGTGGCTAAGATAGTGAGCTTCCCAACTCCTGCCAACTTCAAGCCACCTACGGTGTCTCCCAAGTATGGTAGCACCAACCCGGTACATCATATTAAGATGTACCAATCTGCGGCGGACATTTACTCAATATTAGATGAGATGAAGTTTCGGGGCTTCTCTGGGACTTTGACGGGAGCCGTACACATCTGATTTACCTCTCTCTCGAAGAACTCAATAGAGAACTTTAAGGGCTTGGCTGAATATTTCATCCATAATTTCTGTTTTGGGGTAAGACCACAAAAGAAGACCACTCATCTGCTATATGTCAAACAAGGCAAGAATGAGAGCCTAAGAGACTACATCACAAGATTCAATAAAGAAAAACTGGAGGTTGATTATTACGAGGAGAATATAGATATGATCGCCCTCATAGAACGTCTCCATAAAGGGAATTTGTTGTGGAAACTTGCAAAAGACCTTCCCAAGTCCATGGCAGAGTTATTGGCAACTATAAGGAAGGTCATGAACGCTGAAGAGGCCATGGCCGCAAAGTATGAGGATGAGAACGGCAATAGCAACGGGAAATTCCAAAGAATGAAGGACTAAAAAAAGAGGTCAACTGACGACAAGTTTACACGCTATACCCCTCTAACTTTGAGATGCGAAACATCCTCAATGAGATCAAGAATGTCTGGTCTCTTAGATGGACATAGAAGCTGAAGGCTCCTCCCTGTAAAAGGAACAAGGACTTGTGGTGCGAGTTCCACCAAGACCATGCACATGTGACAGACAAGTGCTTCGCATTAAAAGATGAGATTGAGAAGATGTTGAAATACAGAAAGTTGAGGAAGTATGTTGATGGCAAGTCTCCTAAGAGGAGAAGAGATGACCATAAAAAGAAGAGAAATAACAGATGTCGATACGATACTCTAGCAAAAAGAAATGATGACTCAGAAGGTGATGATGAAGATGATACGACCTCCCACAAAAAGGTGATAATGCCCTAATAAAGAGGGTTGGTATGATCTCCTTCAGTGTTAGAACCATATACGGAGGACTCGTAGGGGTTGGATCTAAAGTGGCTGACTGAAAAGCTCATATGGCAGAGGCCAAGTCAATGGCCAAAGTAGAGGTGGTAAATCTGGCGACTTCAGAGGCAAAGAAGAAGAGAAATAAAGTGGATATGAACACTCTGATAGTCGGGTTCTCCCGACTCAACTTCAAAGGTATCTTAGCTCTGCATGATGACCCTTTGGTAATTACAACAAGAGTGCATGGATGTGAGGTATATAGAATTCTCATAGATGGTGTAAGTTCAGCAGATGTAATATTCTAGCCTTATTTTAAAACCCTAGGCCTTAACAAAGCTAGTCTTGTACCTTATCATCACCTGTTAATGGGATTCAACGGCGAAAAGGTCCATCCATTGGGCATGTATGAGATGGATGTGCGAATGGGAGACGA
Organism: Sambucus nigra; assembly: GCA_949130495.1. NCBI lineage: Eukaryota > Viridiplantae > Streptophyta > Magnoliopsida > Dipsacales > Adoxaceae > Sambucus > Sambucus nigra. The sequence goes on along the minus strand of OX422207.1, from coordinate 296,550,832 downwards.
GTGGCCTAAGAGGTTGACCCGGAAGATCAATTTTTTCGCTATGGACGAAAAAGTCTTCTCGGTTTATAACCTCATCATAGGAAGAGTATCCCTTAAAGAGTTTACAGCTGTGCCATCGACGGTCCACCAAATGCTAAAATTCTAGACCCCCTATGGGGTTGGGAAAGTGCAGGGGCGACCAGACCTCGACGCGAGAGTTATACTTCAACTCAGCTGAAGAGAGAGAAGCCCATAAGAAGGCCACAACGACATATAGAATTGATACACTTGACCCTAGAGATGAAAAGAAGTTGAAAAAAAGAGAGGCTATGAAAGAGGTAGAATCCATCGTCCTCAATGAGGACGAAAGGGAAAAAACGTCCAGGTCGGTAAGACCTTAAAAGCAGAGATCAAGGAAGAGCTGATAAATTTCTTGAGGAAGAGGCAGAGTGTCTTTGCTTGGATCCATGCGGACATACCTGGCATCGACTTGGAGGTTATGTGCCACAAATTCAACGTGATATAAGATGCTAATCCAATCAAATAAAGACGATGAGTTTAGTCTAGGGAGAAGTATGACGTCATCAGAGAAGAGGTCAGGAGGGAGGTTATATACCCAAAGTGGTTATCAAACGCAATCATTGTGCCCAAAGAGAATGGAAAATGGAGGATGTGCATAGATTTCACCGACCTGAACAAGTCTTGACCTAAAGACAGTTATCCCTTACCTCGGATCGATCAGATGGTAGATGCCATGGCAGGGCATGAGCTCATGAGCTTCATAGACATGTATTCAGGCTATAACTAGATCTTCATGGATGCTGAAGACTCAGAGAAGATAGCCTTCAACACCAATCAGGGGACATATTTCTATAAGGTTATGCCCTTCGGCTTGAAAAATGCAGGGGAGATGTATCAACTTCTTGTGAATAAGATGTTTGAAAATAAAATCGGCAAGACTATAGAGGTTTATGTAGAAGATATGTTGACGAAAAGCTTAAAGGACTGCACTCACGTGGAAGACCTAGAAAAGACCTTCGGTACCATGGACTTGTACAGAATGAAACTCAATCCCGCGAAGTGTGTCTTCGGGGTAGGAGCTGGGAAATTTTAGGATTTATTGTCAATCATAGGGGAATAGAGGCGAACCCTGAGAAGATCAAGTCTTTTCTTGACATGAAGACACCAAGAAATATTAAGGACGTTCAGAGGCTCGCTGAAAGAGTAGCTGCACTCAACAGATTTGTTTCCAAAGCGACAGACAAGTGTCTTCCATTTTTAAGGTTCTTAGAGAGGCCTTAGAATGGGACAACGAGTGTGATAAGAAATTTAATTAGCTCAAGTCGTAAATTAGATCTCCTCTTCTCTTATCTCGGTCCATAGTGGGAGAAAAGTTCTATGTTTACCTAGTAGTCTCTAAGTCAGCTATCAGTGCAGCCATAGTATGGGAAGACGTTGGGGTGCAAATGCATGTATAATTCAATAGTAAGGCCCTTCAAGAGTCTGAACAGAACTATCCTCGAATGGTTAAATTGGCCTACGCTTTGATACAAGATTTGAGGAAGATGAAACCCTATTTTCAAGGTACTCTATGGTCATCCTCACTGACTCCCCACTTAGGAAAGTCCTCTACAAGCCTGAGAAGTCAGGAAAATTGATGACCCAGGCCATTGACCTATGAGAGTATGACCTTACTTATTAACCCAGAGTGGCCATTAAAGGGCAGGCACTTACAGATTTTTGTATTGAGTTCACATGGGAAGAGACTGAAGTGGAGAATAATCCAGTGTTCGCAGAAGACTCAAATAGTAACATCTTCTGAAACTCAAAAGAGGTTGTATCCAACAGAGCTAGAAATAGAATAGCTGAGAATGAGGAGTACAGGTACCTCTTCAAGAAAGGAGCCCTATCAGAGGGGAGCTTCTCTTCAAATGAAGACGTTTGGAACCTCTTTGTTGATGGGTCTTCTTGCGAAAGTGGAAGCGGTGCAGGGCTGATACTCTCAGCCCCGGATGGCACCAATATTGAATATACACTAAGGTTCAACTTCAAAGCATCAAACAACGAGTCAAAATATGAGGCCATGATAGCAGGCCTCTCCTTAGTAAAGACCCTTAGGGTTAGATGACACGTACTTTATAGTAACTCAAGGTTAGTTGTCAACCAAGTGTTAAGAGTTTATGAGGCCAAGTATGAGAGGATGGAAAAATACCTGAAGAGGGTAAGAATGATGCTAGAAGGTTTCGAATAGGTTAAAATGAAGAGGGTACCTCAACAAAATAACAGCCACGCAGATGCACTATCAAGGTTGGCTTTAGCAATAAGGACATACATTAGAAGAACATTACTAGTTGAGATCCTGCTCAAGCCGATCATTAAAGAAGACGAGGTTACCAGCCCTTTCCTCAACTTGAACCTAGGGGACTCATGGATGGACCCCATCATCAGATATATCAGAGAGGGAAAACTGCCTGAATCGAATCCAGAGAGGAGGAAACTGAGGTACAACGATGCAAAGTTCTCAATAGTAGGAGATGTCCTATATAAGAAAGGATTTATGTTACCTCTCCTCAGATGCATTAATCCCATAGAGATTCCCTGCGTCCTATAGGAGGTGAATTAGGGTGTTGCTCCAGTTACATAGGAGGAAGACCTTTGTCTAAGAGGATTGTCACGCAGGGATACTGGTGGTCGACCTTGGACAAGGATGTTGCAGCGTACGTGAAGAGGTGTCATAAATCCTAAAGATTCTCCACTATACCACATTAAACTCATTAACCTATGACGTCAATCAGTTCCCCTTGGCCATTCGCAGTATGGGGGATTGACTTGGTGGGTCCCTTGCCAAGGGCTATGAATAATTATCGATTTTTGATAGTAGCAATTGACTAATTATCCAAGTGGGTGGAGCCCGGGCTGATGATCACGATCACATAACAGAAGGCTTTTTAGTTTATTTAGAAGATCATCATAAGCATACATGGACTCCCTAACACCCTCATCTCAGACAACAGAATTCAGTTTAAAAATTCTTCCTTGGAGAAGTATTGCGGGAGAGTTGGGATCAAGCAATTTTTCTCTTCTCCTGGCCGATGTTAGAAAAACGGTCAGACCGAAGTCACGAATAAAATAATCCTTGACGAGATCAAGAAAAGGTTAGAAGAAGCTAAGGGGAGATGAACTGAAGATGTTTATGCTATGTTATGGGACTATAGAACAATGGCTAGGACACCAACGGGGGAAACCCCATTTATGTTAGTACATGGCTCAGAAGTCGTCATACCAACAGAGGTAGGACTCCTCAGTCACGGGGTTTAGACCTATGACCCTGAGAATAATGGGGAGAAGAGAAGACTTGACTTAGATTTGATTGAGGAAAGAAGGGAAGACGTTGAGATTAGACATGCAGCTTACCAATAAAGAACAACAAAGTTCTATAATCAAAGGGTGAAATCAAGACCCATAGCTGTAGGAGACCTAGTGTTGAAGAAGATGTTACAGAAGGCAAAAAAGCTCCACCCAAATTGGCATGGACCTTACAAAGTGGTCGAGGAGGTTGTACCCGGGACCTACAGGTTGGAAAACCTTAAAGGGGAACCTTTATCTAATCCATGGAATGCTGATCATCTGAAAAAATATTACACATGATGTTGCAATGATTCCTATGTATATGTATCATCTTGTGAAGAGATTATTAATGATAAGATCAGTTCCTGTGTCAATTCTTGGTTCATTATACTTTAATGGTGAAAAATTCATGGGGGTAACATCTTAGTTGATGACCTCAGACCTTCAACATTCTTAGGGGGTGTATTACACCCCCAGGGACAATATAAACTCTTTATCTTCTCTAATGTAAAGGATCAATTAATTCAAACCCTATCTAAAACTCTGCTCATTTGTATACAGATGAGAGAGAGAGAGAGAAATCTTGTGTTGTAACCAGTCCATTCGAGCCATATTTACTAGTGGATTTCACTCTCACACACACAATGGACATAGACTCCGACCGAACCACTTAAATCCATGTGTTCATTCTCTTCACCTCATATCCTTTTTTTATTTGTTGTGTGATTATTACCATTATTGTATATCAGTTTGAGCTTCATATATCTGTGGCCTGGTGATACCATTTCTACTATCATCAGTTTGGCGTCGTCTGTGGGAATGAGTAGTATCATCTCTTCTTTCCTTTAGCTTGTCCTCACCGAAGTCTCTTGTGGTCAACCAGTCTTCCCCTCCTGTGGAGATGTTTCACCATTAAAAGAGTTCCTATTGAGTTTCCAAGCTTATACTCCCTAGTTGTAGCTCACCCATCAGGTTTAACACATGGCATCCGAATTTCCACCATCACCACCAGTAGATGGTGGTCCTAGTTCCATCAATGTGCCTCCTAAGTCAGAAATGTCTTAAATAGCGGTGGCATTGAAGTCCTTGGTGGCTAGCCAATAGGCAATACAAGAGCAGCTGGTTGCTTTTAGCCAAAATGTAATAATTAGACCAATTGGGGTACAATCGGAGATGATTAATCTGACAATCATGGAGCACCCTCTGGATGCTAGGAGACCACCCTAGGCACCATGCAAAGACCTTCCACCTCTTCCGCGGTGGAGGGACATTACTGACCCTAGGCGTTTACGCCTGGGGAGGAAATGCCAATCCTACATAAAGGACCATTATGATGATTATGAGGCCGAAGATTCTCAGCCCCTTGTTGCGAGCCTTATGAAACATCTAAAAATAATGTGTGCCCCATCCAAGCAAGCAGAGGTCATAGTAGGAGGCAGTATCCTGGTACCCGACCAAGGGGTTCAACTTTTTATCAATTAATTAGAGGATCGGACTTTGAAAGGCTCGGTCCAATTGGTGATTTGAGAGAACGGTTGTCCAGTTCAAGGAGCAATGCTGGTTCAAGGAGGGTGGGGTCAGATGATCGACCCCTGTATGGATGGGATAAGGTCTAGTGATAACTAAATACAGGTCAGCAATAGGGGAACCCTTAGTTTGACGAGCTGAGGTAGCAGGGGATAACATTGTCTAGGCCGACATTATTGAAGTGGCCGAGAGGCCTTAGAATGACTCAATTCAAATGCTAGAAAATAAGATTGGAGACATCTTTAAGAGTTGTGACCCCTTGCAGAGGTGATATTAAGAAGGTTCTCCTTTTGTATTTAAGATAGTCAACTTTCCAACCCCTGACAAGATCAAGCCACCAGTGGTTTCTACAAAGTATGATGGGAGTACTTACCCAGTTCACCATGTGGATATATACCAGTTGGGTATAGACATATACTCCATCTCAAATGAAATTAAATGTCATGCATTCTCAAGAACTTTGGCTGGGGTTGCCCATATATGGTTTACTTCACTTATAAAGAACTCCATTAAAAATTTCAAGCAATTCACAAAATGATTCATCCACAACTTCTGCTTTGGGGTAAGGTCCCAGAATAAAACTACTCACATGTTGTACATTAAGTAGGGGAACAATAAGAGTCTCAAGGAGTACATCATGATATTCAATAAGTAGAAGTTGTAAGTGGAGGATTATGAGTAAATTATTGTGATGATAGCGTTAATAGGAAGCCTGCAGGAAGAGAAATGTCTTTGGAAGATTGCTGAGGACCCACCAAAGTCTATGGACGACAAGGTAATGATCACCGAGGAAGCTATGGCAGCTAAGTATGAGGATGAGAAGGGGACTAGCAGTGGGAGAAAGATTCTGAAAAAGAATAAAGATGGAAGGAAAATATCAGCTGATGATAATTTTATCGGGTATACTCCTCTCATGGTCATCTACAAGCACATTTTGAATGAGATCAAGAATGATCGGTCCATAATATGGACAGAAAAATCAAAAGCTCCCCCTCACAAGAGGAATAAAATCTTATGGTGTTAATTCCACCAAGATCATGGTCACTTAACCTACAAGTGTTTCTCTCTAAAAGATTAAATTAAGAAAATGCTTAAGGCTGGGAAGCTAAGAAAGTATGTAAGTAGTGGTAGCCCAAAGAGGAGATAAGATGACCCGAGGAAAAGAAGGGCCGCCGATAGGTGCAAAGAGGAGGAGCCTGGGAAAAAAGATAATGCCTGAGACGATGATGATACGGATGACCCAGATCTACCATCAAAGGATTACGGTCCTAAAGGTCGCGTTCACATGATTTCATTTAATGTGAAGATGATTTTTGGGGGCCTAGGAGGAGGAGGATCAGATATGGCTGACAGAAAGGCACACATTACAGAAGTCAAAGATCTTCCTAAGGTTGAGGTGGTTAACTCGGTTAAAATAGGCGTTAAGTCATAGAAAAGGAAGAACATGGATATGGACACTTAGATTGTGGGTTTTTCAATACTCGACTTCAAAGGTATCCTATCTCCCCAAGATGACCCCCTAGTGATTATAGCCAGGGTTCATGGGTATGACGTTCTAAGAATACTAGATGACATCGAAAGCTCGATAGATGTTATGTTCTGGCCATGCTTCATAGACCTAGGACTCAACAAGAAGAGGCTCGTGCCTTATCATCATCCTATGATAGGGTTTAGCGGTGATATGGTGCTTCTAATGGGAATATATGAAATTTACGTCAGAATGGGAGATGTTTGGCCTAAGAGGCTAACAAAGGAGGTCAATTTCTTTATAACGGATGAAAGTGTATACTCATCTTATAACATTATCATGGGAAGAGTGGCCCTTAAAGATTTTGAGGCCGTGCCCTCCACTGTACACATAATGGTGAAATTCTCGACTGCTTATGGGTAAGGGAAGTCTAAGGTGATCAAATGTTGGCACGGGAATGCTACTTCAACTCAGTCGAGGAGAGGAAATCTCATAAAAAAAAAAACAATAACATACAACATCGATACCCTAAACCCTAGAGACAGAAGAAAGTCAAGAAGGGAGAACTTATCAAGGAGGTAGAATATATTGTCCCCAATCAAGACGAGTCGGAAAAAACCATACAAACTGGAAAAACCCTAAAAAAGGAGGTTAAGGAAGAACTGGTGAAGTTTTTGAATAAGAGGCAAATAATATTTGCATGGGTTCATGAAGACATGCCAGGTATTGAACCAGAATTTATGTGCTATAAGCTCAACATATCCGATGTTGTTAAGAAGATACAACAGAGAAGACGAGTATACTAAAGAGATAAGTATGATGTTATCATAGAGGAGGTTAAGAAGTTGAAAAAGGCTGACTTCATCCGGGAAGTCATCTATCTCGACTGGTTGGCAAACACTGTCATCGTCCCAAAGGCCAATGGAAAGTGGAGGATGTGTGTCGACTTCACGAATCTGAACAAAGCATGCCCAGAATATAACTTCCATTTTACCAAGATCGATCAAATGGTAGACGCAACAGCCGTCCATAAATTGATGATCTACATGGATGCCTACTCAGGATACAATCACATATTCAGGGACCTGTCTGATAAAGAAAAATTGCCTTTATCACTAACGAGGGGACTTATTGTTAAAAGGTCATGCCCTTTGGTTTGAAAAATGTTGGGGCAACATATCATAGGCTGGTCAACAAAATATTTGAAGACCATAATGGAAAGATGATGGAAGTATACATTGATGATATGCTGACAAAGAGCCTCAAGGTCGACACACATGTGGCTGACCTTGAGCGCACCTTTGACAAAATGGACAAGTACCGGATGAAGCTCAATCCCGCCAAGTCTGTCTTCGGCATAGGAGCAGGCTACTTTTGGGGGTTTATTATGAATCAAAGAGGGATCAAATCCAATATCGAGAATATCAAGGCCTTGTTTGAAATGAAGACTCCTACAACAATAAAGGATGTGCATAGACTCACCGAAAGAGTGGCATCGCTAAACAGGTTTTTCTCTAGAGCGACTGATAAATGTCTTCCTTTCTTTAGAATATTGAGAAAAGATTTTGAGTGGAATGAAGAGTGTGATAGAGCCTTTAAGGATTTGAAGTCCTACCTTAACTCCCCACTCCTATTATCTAGACCAATTAAGGGGGAGAAACTATATCTTTATTTGGCAGTATCTAAATCGGCTATCAGCGCCGCCATTGAAAGAGAAGAGGATTGAGTTAAAAAACTAGTGTATTTCAATAGTAAGGCACTCTAATTGGCTAAGAAGAGGTACCCCAAGATGGAGAAGTTGTCATACGTACTGATCCATGCCTCGATGAAGATGAAGCCTTACTTTCAGGCACACACCATGAAGGTCGTCATAGACTCTCCCAACAGATAAGTAAATCACAAGTCTGAGAATTCAGAAAGACGTATGGCTGGGGAAATCAAATTAGGAGAGTTCAACGTCATCTATCAGCTAAGAACGTCCATCAAAGGGCAAGCCCTAGAGGACTTTCTGGCCAAATTCACTTGGGATGAGGCTGACACCGAAGATGTTTAGATTACTTGTGAGCAAAAAAGCAGAGCATGTCCTCCTCGGGCCCAGGCCAAGATAAGCTCAGCAAAAACCAAAGTATTTGAGAATGAAGAGTAAAAGTATATTTTCAATAATGGAACCCCAAATGAGGGTAGTTTTCCACCAAATGGTACCGTGTGGAGTCTCTTTATTGATGGGTCTTCATATGAGAGTGGAAGCTGTGCATGATTGATAGTTTCAGCCCCAGATGGAACCGATATTAAGTACGCATTGAGGTTTAACTTTAAAGCTTTAAATAATGAATCTGAGTATGAGGCTCTCCTAGTAGGCCTCTCCCTCACCCGGGCACTGAATATTGGCCAACTCTTTGCGCATAGTGATTCCAGGTGGGTTGTCAACCAAATTTTAGGGGTATATGAGGCGAAAGATGGCAGAATAGCAAGGTACTTGGAAAGGGTTAAGATAGAATTGAAGAAGTTTGCTGAAGAGGATACCCCGATTGGACAATGGTTGAGTCAACTCCCTTACAAGGCTAGCCTTATATATAAGAATAGGGATAAAAAGGATGGTCCTGATAGAAATCTTACACCGACCAACCATTGAAGAGGAGAATAGCAATCCAGAGTATTTTTTGAATTTGAACATGGGAACCTCCTGGATGGATCCACTCATCAGGTACATAAAATATGGGGAGTTTCTAGAATCAAAGATCGAGAAAAGGAAGTTAAGATATAAAGATGTTAAGTTCTCCATCTTAGGGGACACTTTATATAAGAAAGATTTTCTTTTTCCTCTACTCAGATGTGTTCATCCATCTGAGTTAGCGTATATCCTGAAGGACGTGCATGAAGGCTCCTGCTCCAGTCACATTGGGGGATGATCTTTGGCTAAGAGGACTATAACCCAGGGGTATTGGTGACCGACCTTTGACAATGATCCTACAACATATGTTATGAAGTGCGAGAAGTCCCAGAGGATTGCTGCCATTCCTCACCATCCTCATCAACCTCTGACTTATATTATATTTCCATAGCCATTTGCGTTGTCGGGAATTAATTTGGTAGGACCTTAGGCTAGAGCTGTAAACAATTATCGTTATCTGATTGTGGCGATCGATTACTTTTCAAAGTGGGTGGAGGTCGAGCCAATGATTACAATTACAGAACAGAAGACCTTTTAGTGCATCTAGAAAAACATCATTTGCAGTACGACCTACCCAACATCCTAATTTCTGATAATGGAACATAATTTAAGAATGTCTCCCTAGAAAAATACTGCAAAAGGATCGACATCAAGCAATTCTTCTCCTATCCTGGACGATCCCAAGCTAATGGGTAAATGAAAGTAACAAACAAAATGATTCTTGATGGAATTAAGAAGAAGTTAGGGGATGAAAAGGGAACATGGATCAAATAAGTGTATGCTATCCTATGGGCCTATGTGACAATGAAGAGGACTCCCACCGGGGAGGCCCCTTTTATGCTTGCTTATGGATCAGAGGCAATTATGTCGATGGAGTTAGGTCTGTCTACTCATAGGGTTCAGACCTACGACCCTAAAAAGTACAGTGAGGAGCGGAGGCTTGATTTAAATCTTATAGAAGAAAAAGGAGAAGACACTAAGATCAGGCAAGCTGTCTACCAACAAAGAACAGTGAGTTTCTACAACAAAAGAGTTAAGACTTCAACCACTGAAAGTAGGAGACCTGGTGTTGAAAAAGATATGGCAGAATCCTAATAAGACCCACCCAAATTGGCACGGACCATACAGAGTGGTTGAAGAGGTAGTACGAGGGACATATCGATTGGATAATCTAGAAGGAGAACCCTTGTCCAACCAATGGAACGCTGAAAACCTCAAAAAGAATTACCAGTAAGATTTGAATTATGTTAGTTTTATTTCAGTTTCATTATACTACATATGTATGAGACTCATATAAATGAAATTCAATAAAAATATCAGTGTGTTCTCCCATATGTTGTCTAATTATTTGAATGATTTCTGTTTGTATGTGTCAACTTAGCTTAAGCAACAAAACATCATGCGTGGTAAAGTTCGCTTAAGTCTCTTTCGGTGATAAGATAACCTAGACGAGGTTAACCTCATCCATGGGTTGTCAATAACATCGAAAGATATTCATTATTAAGCATCATTAGTTTTTTGGATTAACTCTCTTGACTGTAGACGATAGTGCATGGATGAGAAGACACTCATCCATACACTCTCAAAATTGATAAGAGAGGACTTATGCTATAACACCATGATTTGGTGAATGCAACGTAAAAACCACTTAATTGTGATTCACTATTAAACATCATTAGTTTGTGGATTAACTCTCTTGGCTGTAGATGATAGTACATGGACGGCACGACACTCATCCATACACTCAAAAAAATGATGAGAGAAGACTTATGCTATAACACCCTGATTTTCTGAATGCAAAGTAAAACCCACTTAATTGTGTTTCACTATTAAACATCATTAGTTTAATAGATTAACTCTCTCGGCTGTAGATGATAGTGTATGGATGAGACGACACTCATCCATACACTCTCAAAAATGACGAGAGAGGACTTATGCTATAACACCATGATTTGGTGAATGCAAAGTAAAAACAACTTAATTATGGTTCACTATTAAACCTGATTCATTTGGTGGATTAAATATCTTGACCAAAGACGATAGTGCATGGACAAGACGACACTCATCCATACACTCTCAAAAAATGGCGAGAGAGGTCTAGTTCATCAATCCATCTACTAAAGATGGAGAAATTACAAATTTGGGTTCACACCAAGTAAAATTATGGTTCATAGCAAGCAAGAATAAAAAAAGTGGATAAAATTAGAGACACGACTTAAGAATATTGAGCAAGCAATGTATAAGATTGTTCAAATTCCATTAACTAGCAAGATTACAAAATTTTAAGGTCGTAAAAGGCCGAGAGTCACATTACATCAAAAAGTTGAACTAAAAAAAGACGGTGAAATGAGCTAGACAAAAGCTGCATAGAGTTAGAGATATAGAATGTCGTCACCACCGGCTAGGGTCGATCCTCCACCTGCTACTTAAGTCCCCCCTCAATCCTAGTATTTGTTATCTCGACACCATAATCTCTAAGACCAAGGTTGGTTGCATTCTCATTTGTCTCTGCGACCTTAGGGAGATTAGTCTCTGTGATAGCAGTCGAAACCTCGACCTTAGCCAAGTCCGTCTACAGATGTGTATCACTAAAGTTGAGATTTGACAAGTCATCAGGGGAAAGTTCCCCAGTCTCGACATGCTTAAGGATAGCCCATCGATCGGCAGCATTGATTCCCCTCTCTAGATACTCAAAGACGAGCTCATCAAACTCTTCGGTGTCCTTGAACTTGGTTATAGCTTGTTCCATAGAAGCCTTAACAGTAGCATCAATTTTAGATTGCCTTTTTTTGTACAGGGTCTTTAGAGTGTTAGCATGACTCGTCGTCAGATTATTAATATTTTTGTTTGCCTCTTGCAAAGTCGAGTTGGCAGTCTACAGCTCAGTTCAGAGGTTACTCTCCATTGTGACAGCATCTCTTCCCTTTTGAATTAAGGGCATCCTCTTACTAATCCAATCTCCCATCCTATGCAAAGAGACTATACCCTGCAAAATATGAGAAGACAAGTCAGTACGAGGTATCATCAAAGACGAGACATCATTTTAAAAATTCCTAAAAAGACACCTGAATAGCTCTTTGGATGGAAAACTCGGTCAGCAACGGTATATCCAATGATTTAAGCAAGCACTTATTGACCTCAGACATGATACATCCGATGGCATTAATGGTCTGTCTGTTGTGGATAGTCACGTTATCGTTAGCAATATTTAGGTGCAATAACTTGGCAGCAATAACATCTTCAGATGATCAACTCAGGTCCTCTTCTTCTTCCCAGCTTCATCAACTCAACTGGGGCCACCTCAAGATGACTTTTTAGTTGCTGGAGGGGCGGGGGGTTCATTCCTTTTCCCATGCTTACCTACGAACTTGCTTAAGTTTGGATCCACCATTTCCCAAAGATTAATAGAGATGCCTTCGGTACTACCTGCAAATGATAGACCTGGGAAGTTAGACACAAATATCTGACAAATACGAAGCTATACTTGGAAAAGTTTATCAGTTACACAATTCCTCCAAGGGGCCAATATCTAGACCTATCAAATTTAGGTAGTATGGAGTCATAAGATGCTCAAACTTAGCTAGACGGCGTTTCTCACCCTATCCCCGGATCTTATTGACCATCTCATAAGCCTCAGGGTTCAAATCTAGGTCTAATTTGGCTGACGCTGAGACCTTGCCACACCTCAGAGGGTCCTATTCTCAGAGGTCCCACAAGCTTAGGTGGTGATGAACGCCTAAGACCGAGAAATAAAAAAGTAGCTAGGCTTCCAATCTTGGTTGGAAGTTTGGGTAACTAGTAGAAGTTTCTTCTCAGATTTCTGGGCTACGAGGTGGTAGTAGCCAGGTTGGGTCTTAGGGGACGATGGTGTTTAGCAAGCAAGAAAAATGTTTAGTGGAATGTCAATTTGGTGACTTGTCCTCCAAAGTATGATGAACCAAGGATGACCCCCCAGGCACTACACCAAAATGGGTGATTTTTGAATGATGTTAGTAGTCACAAATCACCTTTATAACTGCTATTTATCGTCATAATTTTGGGGGTAACAAACAAAAGAAATATTATAACTCCTAATAATAGTCACAAATTTTTATAACCCCTATGGGGGTTATGACTCGTGACCTTAATTTTTAACTGATGTTTGTAACGGTTGTTAGCAGTTATAAATATTGAATTTGTGACTACTAACAGCAGTCACAAGAATTATACTCGTCACTGCTAACAGCTATTACAAAATTGGCAGTAGTTATAAATTTTTGACTCTTATTAGCAGTTACAAATGTTGGGTTTGTTAAATGTGCCACTGCTTAAAGTGAATACAAATATCTTTTTTTTTTAAAAAAATAGAAGAATAAAAAAAATGAACTATAATAGAAGAGTAGATGAAATGACATGAGCATGTAACAAATATAAAATAATTTGATGTTGTCATTATACAAGTCGTAAACAATTCGACAAATTTCATTTATATTTTGAACATTTCAAATATCATGTACATATAAAACTCGTTTAAACTAATTTTACATCAAATACACCCATCTCGAGCGCCCAATACAAAATTAACAACGGATAAAACATAAACAAAAAAATGGAAGTGTTGGGAACCACAAATGCATCCTTATAAGCCATAGGAGCTTTGTCAAAAAAGTACATGAGCATCTAGTACATTCTTTGCTTTCGGAAGTGCTTTGGTTAGGCGTAGCCCTTATTTGTCCCTCAAAAACTTCATAATCTTCGGATTTAGTCAGAGGAAAAGGTGTACTTTTACATCCAGCTGAAGATTGAGTTGACACTCTGCTCATCAAGAAAATAAAATAAAAAGTTTATTTACCAGCTAAAATAAGGATATGGCATCTATTGTGGTACGACCTTTGAGAAACATGTCTTGTCAGAATTCCAATATCTCCTTCCATGGAATACTTTTATCATTGGAATTTGAAAATTTCTCCACTCCCTATTACATTTTACAATTAAATAGCTGATAACAATTATATCCAAATGATGATAAAAAGTCTACAAAATATCTCACTAGCACATACTTGTAGATCTTAAAATTAATTTATTTAAGAAAAATCTAATTTTTCTCTCAAATCGGCACTTTGAATGGCTTGCTGGATGATTTCTAGATAATTAAAAGAAGCATATTATATTCAAAATTACATCAATCCCTTCGAGACGCAATATTCTATCCATCCCCAAGAGAATATAGGTAGTGTCATACTTCAGATACAAAATAGACGCATTCATCCACAAGAATTAAAATTAAAAAATAAAAAGCAACCCATAATTGACACACTGAGTACATGTCCTGATATATGCTGAACACACCACCAGCATGGATGAGATCATATGTTCTTGTATATGTTGAGAATTCCTCACACCAATCATGGTATGTACCAATGAACCCACGTTCCTTTATCGCACCGAGAGTGTCAGGGTCCTAATTGGAGAGGACAACATTCACTACCCACAGGGGATAATATTCTATCAAGGCTGCTGTAAATTCACCTAGGTGAGCATTCATGTCCATCGCATTCCAGTATTGTCAAGTGAATCCATCTAGGTGAGCACCCTGTATTGCAACTTCATCTACAAAGTTTGCATATTTTGAAGGACAATTATCATTTGGTACAGATTTTGAATTCTAGTCCCCATCTTTGGAATCAAGATCTACAATACCACCGACCAGACATTAATATTCGAAGCACTCACATCCCCTGATTCTGGAAGCTTAGGGGTTATATCCTTTCCCAATGCACTAAGATTTCATGCAGATGGAGACCATTATACTGAGTTTAAATTAATATAATAACAACACATTCAAATCAAATCAAGAGAGATTCAAAAATATTTAAGAATATCAACACATAAAAAAGAGAGAAAAATATATTAAATTCCTCCACCTAATACTGTGAGATGAAAATTGGGACCAGTCTATGGTTTTTATCATGAAGACATGTTTTACCTAGTGGCATAACATGTCCTAGAATTCTTTTACATGATAATATGTACATCGTTCTTTTTACTACATGTAACCCTTACCTTTTCTTGTCAATGGAAGGAGGCACTGTTTTGGAAGACTATTTCTTGGAAACTGACAAATTGACAAATAAACTAAGCAAAAAACATTAAAAACTCTCCATATCTCGTAACTTTAAGCTAGTAACTAACCTTCTTCACTAAAAATCACAAATAAATCATAAGGACTATAGATATTCACCACAATAACTGAGGCTCGAGGTTGTTTTAGAATTTTCCAAACATGATTGAAGAAGCTAAAGTGCACTTTTTAAAACATGAGGAAAGGGGGCTTGAATTTTTCATAAATACAGGGATTAGGGCATCAACGCTGTAACTTTTCAAACCTAGCTTACATTTCCCTTTATTTTGGTGGATCACAGATCCCTTTTTCAGAAGGGAGAGGTTCTCAGTGGGTTGCTTGCACGTAGACCGAGGTTATTAAACCTCTGATTATTGGACCTCTTATTGGCATCACCATAAGGAGCTTGCTAGTTACCTAGATAGATTCAGCATCATATGGGTCGGCGGTGATGGGAGTCGTGAGATCTGTCAGGCCTTGAGGGTGAGGCAGCCAATGGTGGGGGGCCAAGGGGTAGGGGTTGTAGCGAAAGAAAATATGAGTAATGGTGCAAAAAAAAGTCATACGCAACATGCTTGAAGATCCCTGGTTCTCGAAGGCACATTAGTTTGAATGCTATATTGAATGTGCAACCGAAATTACGTATGTACCTTTACAGGTGAGGCATTGGTCAGTCCTAGAAACAACAGGAGCGAATCGAGGAGTTAAGTACAGAATGTTCTACAGCCTAGGTATCACCAGCCAACTATTCCTCTCTATAAGGATTTGGGGATGGCATAGCACAAATCTTCTTGGAGGAATGACATTACCCTAGTTATTAACTCTTAAGAGACCTAAAGAACAAGGTCAACATTATATATGAACAAAATTTTAACACCTGTTTCAATGACAAATTGACAAATTTGTTGTGCAATGAATGAAATCCTAAAAACAAAATGTTTTTCACTTCAATTATCTCTCTTCCGCATAAAATAAAATATCAAAAGTGCTTTCAGAATCATAAGGAAAAAGGGAATTAAAATATTTATAGTCAAGGAATAATCAAGAATTGTTAACGCCAGCGATCTGGATTGGTGCATCGGATCAAAGTCCTTTTTACAAACTATTTGGAGTCTAGTTATTCCACAGATCTTATACTCGGGCTTCAGCTCACAAGTACCTTAATTGTCTCCCTTGTTGCTGTAAAACCAAATTTTTTTGAGCAGATCTTTCAGAAATTACTACAACAAGAGAAAACATACGAGGAACAAAAATCCATTATTTGTTTTACTTTTTACTGTAAACTCAATAGAGATAATAGAATAATGAGGTATATGCAAGGAAAAACATTTAATTAAGTAGATCAAAGATCAGAACTAGTACTACTCAATGGTTGATTGATTGATTCTCTATAAAATTAAAATATTATAAAGGGGGAGAACATAAAAGGTTTTTCAGAAGGGGGCACGAGTTTTGTTCTAAGTGTGACAAAAGATGAAGTTGAGAAATTTTCCTTCCAAGTAGATTATCAAACCACATCCTAGTTAAAAATACATCAAGAATATGAATATCACTCTCAATTATCTAAAGTGGTAAAGCAGATGACAAACTCTATATCCAAATAAATCTGCACACAGTTCAAAAAGTTAATACAAAAAAGTTCTTTTTTTTAGTATGGGTAGTAATATAGATCAAACATACATGACTATAAACAAATCATACATACTTGTCCGATACTAACTCTTATAGGATTATCTGAAATATTCGTCAGAGTTCCAACAAGTTGATTGGGATCAACACCGTTAATATTTATTCAGTCTGATGTTTTTTTTGTTGCGATCAACACAGCTAAAACTTATCCTATACAGGAGAAATAGAAGTAGCTATGGATTATTACATTTCGAAGATGGGAAAAATTGAAAATAAAAAGGAAATTGGAGTTGATGGGGAAACAAAAGAGAAGAATAAAAAAATGTACCTAACCATATTTTATTGAGAGTTAAAGCATAATTAAGTATTTGGGTATTATTTGGGGATCTGTGGATTGAGGAGAGAATGCGGAAGAATGAGTATGCTTGGTCTTCTCTTCCTCGGAATTTGGAATGAATGGGATGACGTTAGATGTTTCATTGGACAACAAGGAAAAAATGAGATAGTTGTGCGAGGTTTCTTAGTGTGACGAGAGTAGAAACGAATGAGTGGGGGTTTAGGATTCTTCTCCTTGTCATTCTCATGGGGGGCTAAGACAGACCAACTTTCGTGATTTAACCTTTCTAGACAATCCATTTCCACCCACATATGGCATTGTTACTGAATATACATCGCACAGGGGAACATATCTCAACGGACACCCCTTCGTCGCCTCCAATTGTTCATTCTTGCATCTATTCGGCGTCAACATTTCTGCAGTATATGCCATTGCTTTTCACCCTCTCCACTTTTAAGTCTTAACTTTTATTTATTGCACCGTGCTCATAACCACCATTTGTCGTACTAACTGTACATTTATTAATGCAAATCCATTTAGATATCATACATTCACTACAAATTTAATAACAAATATATACCAGCAATGTATTCCAAAACTAAATCTTAATTAAGAAAATGGTAAAATTTTGTTCAAGTCACATAAATTAATATAGTATATGACCAAACTGAGTCAAAAACACCCACAAATAGTTGCCCAAATAATCAAAAGAACTCTATTTTTTACGACATGTAAAAAAAATCACACCGACTTATTTGCACCGAATTTCCATCACTGACTTACTAGTTTTTAGACTGAATAATCGAATCAATACACTCTTGACTTTTAATTCACAAATAAAATTACACATCTGGTTTCTAAGTGATTGTTTGCCTCTAGATAAACACAAATTAGATCTACAAATCATCTATTAGCAAAAGCATGTAGATAAAAAAAAAATACATAAAAAGTCAATTGAATTAATGTAATTGGATAAAAAATATATACGATGTCATGAATTGAGAAATTTATAGTACTCCTTTACAATGTAAAATCATGGATTTAGGGCTAGAATCTTCAAAACAAAGATTAGTTGATCTGCCTTGGACGATAATTTATATTCAATAGGTAGATATAAACCATTTATATTCAATAGGTAATTTGTATTCAATAGGAAGATGTTCATGGATATGAAAAAAATTACATATAGAATGTCTTAATGTGTTAATGAGGTAGACCAAATTCTCTTCAGCCATGCTATAACAGTAAAAATAATGAGGCAATAAACTATTTTATTGAAGCGCTTATATGGAAATTACAATAGAGACTCAAGGGGCATACCACTTTGCCAATCTCGGTGTGTGCATACAACTTCCAATCATCTACACAATCTACGAAGTAGGCACCTTCAGATGCGGACACATTTTCCTCTTAGTCATAGAATTTCATTCAGAGACCTTCGATTTTCCAAATCAAAATAGAACACAGCTTAATCATTCATTTCTTAATCTTCACGAGGATCAGTTAATCATTCATTCGTTAATCATTTCACATTGAAACAGGAGAGGTTCAGTTATAAATAAATGTATAAACATTTATTTAATCAAAGTAACTCACAGCACGGAGGTTAAACTCAAATATTCTATCAATTTCAAATGAAAAATAGACGCAATTAGGGATTTTACATATTCCGGTAGCAAAGACATAAAATGGATATTATTTTATTTAAATAAACACACATATTCTATCCATTTAAAATCAATAGTATTGTGGTTCAGTTAATCATTCATTTGTTAATCTTTAAAACACGGAGGTTCAGTTAATCATTCCACAACGAAATAGGCATAAATAAAACTCATTATTCGTTATTCTTCACAACACGGAGGTTCTGTATTGTGGTTTAGTCATAAATAAATGTATAAACAAAAACCTAAATCGAAAGCAAAAACATAAAACTCACAGTGAGGTTTAGTTCTTCACAACACCGAGGTTCAGTTCTTTCACGACAGCAAAATGAAAGAGAAACAGGCGAGAGTTGTGAGAAGAGAAAGAGGAGAGAGGAGGAAAATTAAAGTAGGCCAAAAATTTTGTGACCCCTAATAGAAGTCCCAACTTAAGTCTTTCGCTAAAATTTTCTACTGCTAAGAGCAGTTAAAAATTTGTGACTACTAGGAGCAGTCACAAATTAAGTCTCGGGATAATATTTGTGACGGTTAAGAGCAGTTACAAATTTGTGACTGCTAATAGGAGTCAAAAATTGAGTCTTATGTTAAAATTTGTGACTCCTCATAACAGCTACAATTTTGTGACTGCTCATAAAAGTCATTACTTATGCCTACTCATAAATTTGTGACTGCCTGTGACAGTTATAAATTTGTGAATGCTTATAGGAGTAACAAATTAATTATATGGAAACATTTGTAACTATAATTAGCGGTGACAAACTAATTGTCTTAAATTTTTTATTACCCGTTGATTTTATCACTCCTAATGGGAATTACAAATAATTTTGTGACTGCTCCCGGGAGTGATATGTTTGTCACCCCCATTAGCAGTCACAAAATTATCATTTTGGTGTAGTGAGAAATTCAGAGAAAGCTGAGAGGGTGCAAGATTTAGATGGGCCAAGATGTCCCGAATTGTAGGATGGATGGGAAGTCAAAAGTCGAGCTTAACCATTTTCTCGTAAAAATAAATTTTTCCCTCTCAGCCGTGAAATGCTCTCTCATCCTTATCAAATTTTTTCATAGAAATAGAGGATTCTATCCCATATAAGTTCCTCCAGACCAAGAGGTCAGCCTCAGGCATTGTTCTCTCATAATCCTCAGCCATTGATGTATTAAACCTCACTCTCCTCACCACTACTTTCATGAGCCTCGGCGTGAGGATCATTTTGAGTCCATGGATTATCTGGGTAACCACTTGGGAACCTTTCTTCAAACTCGGCCCTAGTTGCAGCCGATAAGGGCATTGAATCCACAGGGGGTGGAATTTGCACATTAGGCTCAAGAATCTAAATAGAGTCAGATTTATTTGAAGCCTCAACACTCTGAGATCAAGAGAGAAGTGGCCTCATCTACATCAGACCCCTCAGTATGGGATGAAGAATGGGCCATGGCCTCCTTAAATGAATCTACATTCTCGACCGCCTCAGATGTCAACATAGGGTCGTCTGGAAATGAGGACAACACAGGCATGGTATCACTTAGTTCGGTGACTGGGGGATCGCAGGGCTCAGTGTCTTGAGGGTAAATGATAGCCAATGGGAGGGTAAATAGGACAAAGTGGAAACACTTTGGCCTTACGCCTATTGGCCTCTTAAGACTCTATCCTCCTAATATGTTCGAAGCACTTATCTCTAACACTGGGAAATTCCTCGACTAACTTGTAATGATGTCTTAACATCAAAGGCCAAGGTTTGACTTAGGAAAATATTTGGAAAAATCCACAAACATTTTACAACATTGGCCAATGTTGACTGAATATTAAACAAGAATTTTAAAGGTTTTTCTGTCAAGAACTTTAAGAACAGTTTGATGATCGCCAGAGAAGATGATCGAAGCTTGCCTAAAAATGTTTGAAAAAACTCAAAATCCCTAAAAACCTAACAAGCCACTGCCTACCACCTAAGACGTCCTAAAAGGGGATTAGCTTCACCCCAAAACACCCTAAACTCTGTCGAAAAGTTAAAGCCTCACCGAGAAATTGGAAATTGAACCAAAAAAGTAAAATGTTGTAAATCTAGAAAGACTATAATGAAACTAAGGATTGAGATAAGGAGATAAAGAGGATACCTAAAAGGGTTGAACGTTGGAAAAAAAAGGAATGAAGAAGCAAGTCGAAAGGAGTGTAGGAGGTTAGAGAGAGAGAGAGAGAGAGAGTAAAGCGAGATTTTTTTAAAAAATGAAGAAGAATGATAAATTTTAGGTTCTAAATATCAAGGAAATGATGGGGCACATTTTCCAAAGTGCGTCATCATTTGAAGGTGCAAAACCCAAAGAGCTTAGCCGTCAAGTCGGGCTTGGGAAAGATGTTACCCAACCAAACCTGTGACATATGTTACCCTCTTACATATCAAGATGTATTCAACCGATGCGTTAGAGACATCTAATCAAGGGATAATGCCGACTCATATCCCTCAGCCACCTCTTCACATAGATGACTGAGGGCTAGGGGTGATTGATATGACCAAATACGACCTCATCCCAGGATGAGACCTCTTAATTCCAAACAGCCAACCTTCAATAAGTAACTCACAGATTACTTCCAAAATTCCTCATACGTACAATCTCGGTTGTGCAGAATGCCGAGAATCCAAGAAGAGTCACTGTAGAAAAGGGCACCTCTCGTCTAATCTCCCAACTGATACCCTGAGTCGACCATCTTAGCTAACCTTGGCCGGAGCTTCTCAAGTCGAGACTATACTCATTAATTTCACGTATAAGGTCAAGCTCTCCATCAACAACCTCGTACTCGGTCAGGCCGAGACATATACACATGACACCATAATTGGACGAGAAGTAGAATAAACCAAGGTGACGTGTTCCACGTGAGAAATTTAGTTATAACTAATATTATTCTCCTCACGTGAGGGGAGATTTCATCATCATTCCATACATTTGCATGGACATTTGTCACTACCTGAGTGGATGCCCTTATATATGCACGCCTTTAACATGCTTGGGGGATGTATTACACCCCCTAGGCACTATATAAACTCTTTATCTTCTCTATTATAAAGGATTAATTAATTCAAACCCTAGCTAAAACTCTGCACATTTATATACAGATGAGAGAGAGAGAGAGAGAGAGAGAGAGAGAGAGAGAGAGAGAGAGAGCTTGTGTTGTAATTAGGCCATTAGAGCCATATTTACTAGTGGATTTCACTCACACACAGTTGACGTAGGCTCCGGACGAACCACTTAAATTCAAGTGTTCATTCTATTCACCTCATCTCCTTGTTTGTTGATTTGTTGTGTGATTATTTCCATTATTGTATAAATATTTGAGCTTCATACATCTGTGACGTGGTGATACCATTTCTCGTATCATCACATGTGGTGACTCAAAAGGAAAACTCACCTCTGTTGTTTGAATTAACAATGCGGCGTTCAGCGTATTGATAGGTTTCTCAATGGATATATCATGTAGCCTTCCTTCCTCCTCCAGCCTGCTCAAAACCCTCTACAGTGACATTATTTCTATCTTTTTATTTGTACCTTGGATATCTGTATTTATATTTTATTTGTTGGTTTGGATATGGATATTTGTATATCTGTTTTATTTGGATATGGATTATATATGCCATGATTTGGTACATTATTTCGATTTAATTTGGATATATGTCATTTAGACAAGTGTAATTTTCCTGTAATAGGTACAAATATACTAGTGGGTGGTGGTAGTGGCCATACTGCCTAGAAGTTTTTTTAAAATTATTCCCAAAATTATCACGGTCTAAAACCGTGATAAGTCCGTGAGAAAGAAACTTGTCACGGTCAAAGACCGTGATAATTTTTTTTCATTTTGTCACAGGCTTGTCACGGTCTTTGACCATCACAAAACTTGTCAAGATCAATGACCGTGATAGGACTGTGACAAGTCCGTGACAAAGGGAATTGTAACCCCCATACTTATCACTGTCAAAGACCTTGACAAGTTTGACTTGTCAAGGTTTTAGACCTTGACAAGTCAATTATTTTGCTGTAGTGTGCCCACACTTTGTTACATCATATTGGGTGTCGCTTAATATTTTGAGGGTGTTCTATAGCTAAGTGTACTTTTTTATTTTATGTTAGTAGCTCTGTTTACTTAGACTCGAGCTGCTCCCCATGGGTCCCACACTTAGTTTATCTTAAAATTGGAATTGTATGTTAAATAGGTGAATTGTTAATTAAGATAAAACTGGACTAGCAATTTTATATAGGTTGTTTCATTGCACTTCACACTTGATGACTCGATTCGGACCGGGTTGACCATGGGTAATCCATAAAACTGGGTCAAGGCATTAGATTATCTAATATGGTAGGTGGCATAAAGCAATAAGGAGTCGACTTCTTGATATAATATGATATAGATTCCATTCAGTCCTTGATGTCCCTCAACGAGGTGGTCAACAACCTAACATAGTATAAATAAAGAAGCAACAGTATAAGGCAAATCAGTTAGTAAAGAGAAAAGAAGAATCAACAGAATAAGAGAGCAAATAAGGATATACCTCAAGTCAGAGGGCCTCATGCGTAAGTGTCGTCAACCCAGACACTGACGCATTGTAGCGGTGTGGCACACTAAGTGTCTCCCCACTACTCAATCAGAAATTATAGGAAGGAGGAGTACCCTAAATAATCAGAGATAAGTTTCGTGCCACCTTCGACGTGCCATGACCTGCACTGTGGATTGATCCCACCAGGGCACGAGTACCCCTAACCGAAGTCGTGGAAAGTGTAGGCATGTTCTCCATGTCATAGATATAGGAGGGAATCAACCATCTCATCATAAAATCAAGATAATCATATCTCGCCACTATATCTGTATAGTGCATATAGGGCTCACCAATCATCGTTGTCGCCTGAGCATGGTCTGACATCCCTCTCAGCAACCTGATGTACATAGGGGGAACCGATGGTGGGACCGTCGCCTTCTCATCCAAAATCCTCCTGACCACCCTCTCCCCTAGATACCAGACGTACCCAAACTCATGCGCAATCAATCGCCGCATCTGCGTATGTAGACTCATCACCCCAGTATCTCGCAAAGTCATACCCCAGGGATAGAAGGTCACCTACAATACCGAACAGAGAATCACTATTTACGTAAGAAATGAAGATGCCAAAAAGAACTCAGAAAAGACAAAAGATAACTTGGTTCGCACGTCCGCCAAAGATAAGGACTGATTCGATCGCCGGTTGGACTTTCACCATCAAAACATCTGGAAGAAGTCCCCTAAGTCCTCATCCTTCAAGGCTATCTGCCCTACATTGTAACCTATCATAAAAAGGAAAATAAATACAAAGTTCCCTCTAAAAGATATGTGGCGTTGTAAAAGTTGGTCGATAGCACTGGATGAAAGAATGCAAAGAATAATAAAGAAATGTTGAAGTCAAGCTCCCCCAACCATATAGCTAGACATCAAAAATCGTCCTCAAATACCCCAAGAATCAACGATGGACGACGTCACGGCTCATCGCCACGAAAAAGCCACCCAAGAAAAGTAAAATAAATAGTTCTCTATCTCACCTGCTGCTCATCGATCACGTCCACCCTCATCTTTACGAGCCTCTCCTTCAAAGAAAAAATGAGAATACAATCCCTAGATATGATCCTACACCGCCCCTCCCCCCCCCCCCCCCCACCCCTAATTCCTCTTGCACTACCTCCGGTGTCACACTTAGTGTGCATTCCACCACTAGCTGAAACCCCTCGTAATTAACCCTCGTCTGTTGTTGAATGTCTATGGGAATTACCTTCATATACCCAAAGCCAAGATAAAAGTTGTGGGCAGTGTCTCACCATCTATTCCCCTAAATACACAAAACTGTAGTAGAACGCGGTGTCTAATCTAAAGCTAATGCCAAACGGCCAAAACAGGCATAGTAAATCATCTAGCGCACCACAACAAGGAGCTTCTCCTAAGCCACCTTCAACCACGTCGTCCCCCGAGACCGAATGCCCGAAGGAGTAGTGTTAGTCTGTAAAAGAAGAAGAAAAATCTCTTCATTACAATAAAAAATGAAACAAAGATAAAAATAAAATTGAATACCAAATGTCACTGTACTTACGTAGCCACTAGGGTTCTTCACCCTAGACGAGCACTGGTTAGCAGACTCCTGTAGTAGGACACGCTCATAAGCTACAGGCTCAAACAAATCAAAGGCTTATTCATTGCCCAAAGGAAGGGGCACCCTAGACTGCCACTCCAGGCCATCCCACTCATCAATGAACAACCACTCAATGATGTATCCCTCCTTTGAAGAACAAGTCATTTGAAGTATTCAAGCAAAAAGGGCTTAGGAATAGTTTTAGAGAGAGAAAGAAAAATATTCAAACACTTGAAGGTGTAACAAATGGGGAGGGATCTCCCTCTTCTGATAGAAGTCCTTACCAATTGTAACCCTCCCAAGAGTACCTATCAGCATCCCTTTTCAAATTTTATACAAAAAATGCTAGAAAATTCCAAAAAATCCAGAAATTTCCCCAAAAATCCCTAAAAATTTGGAACATCATTTTCCTCAAGAAAATAATTTTTGGGAGATTTAAACACTTATCCTCTGCATTCTAAACAGCAAAACTAGTGATGTGTCAGCATCCAAGTTTACTACAACTCCCCGACTGGAATCCCAAAACTAAAACATCCCCAAGTGAAGTTTCAAGATAACACAATCCCCCGTGGAACCACAAGTACAATTGTGCCCGAAAGGTAACTTAAATTCCTCAGGATAGCAATCTCTTGAGTTACAATGTAAGTTCCTCAGAATTGACCTCGGCCCCTCAGAATTGTTTGTCCTAACTTAAGGTCCTCATAATTGACCTCGATCCTCAAAATTGGTCATCCTAATTTAAGGTCCTTAAAATTGACCTCGTCCCTCATAATTGGTCTACCTAACGTAAGGTTCTCATAGTTGACATCAACCCTCAGAATTGGTAATCCTTACTTAAGGTCCTCATAATTTACCTCGTCACTCAGAATTGGTCGCTACAACTTAAGCTCCTTAGAATTGATCTCGGTCCTCAGAATTGATCAATACAACTTAAGGTCCTCATAATTGACCTCGACCCTCAAAATGGGTCGCTATAGCTTAAGATCCTTAGAATTGACCTCGAACCTCAGAATCAGTCGACATAACTTAAGGTCCTTAGAATTGACCCCGGCCCTTAAAATTGGTCATCCCAACTTAAGGTCCTTAGAATTGAAATTGACCCTCAGATTTGGTCATCCCAACTTAAGATCCTTAGAATTGACCTAGGCCCTTAGAATTGGTCGTCCCAACTTAAGGTCTTCAAAATTAACCTTGGCCCTCAGAATTGGTCGTCACAACTT
Source organism: Sambucus nigra (assembly GCA_949130495.1). NCBI lineage: Eukaryota > Viridiplantae > Streptophyta > Magnoliopsida > Dipsacales > Adoxaceae > Sambucus > Sambucus nigra. The sequence continues at coordinate 296,524,757 of OX422207.1, read as the reverse complement.
AAAGTCCTCAGCATCGACCTCGACCCTTAAAATTGGTCTTCATAACTCAAGGTCCTCAAAATTTACCTCAACCCATAGAATTGGTCGTTATAACTTTAGTCCTCAGAATACACATTGAATCGTTGAATCGGTCACCCTAACATCACTTTGGGTCCTTAGAATCGACCTCAACCTGCTTAATTGGCCTACTTATCACCTTAGAACCAATCTTAACACATATTTAACATGCACAACCAGTTATCCTTGGTCCTTATCATCGACCTCGACCAGATGAATCAGTCACCTTCATCTCATTAGGTCCTCATAACTGACCTCGACCCTCCGAATCATTCAACCACATCCTTTAGGTCCACAAAGTTGACCTAAAATCCTCTTCCCCAACGTCGATGTGGTGTCCATCATTCGACAACGCTCACTTATTCCAAGATCACCTATCAAGGAGATTTATGTTGACACCCCATCCTAGGAACTTCTAAGAACTTCCTTAGGTCCCTAGAACTCACTCATTCATCGCAAACCCTAGGCCATACCTTGAGTATCGATTTAGAGGTCATCACGCGCTCTCGGACCCCGTTTAACTCTGGTCAACTTTCTCACCTGAGAAAAAGCTCAGTAAATCTTCAACGAGATCAAATACCCTTTATAAAGGTCCATCACATGTGTGAATAGACCTTACAGTTTGAACGAACAATACGTTTTACTATCAAAAACTAATCTAGAGAACATCGTACGCTCCCGATACCCGTGTGACATCGATTAACTTTCTTGCATGAGAAAAAGTTCAATAAATCTTTGAAGGGATCTAAATCCCCTTTCCAATAGCCCTCTCTTGTAAAAATCAGCATTACGATTCGAACAAATGATCATCAGTTTTATCTCAAAAATTGATATGAAGGCCATTGGGTCCTCCCGAGCCCCATTTGACCTTGGTAAACTCTTCATCTTAAATGAATCTGAATGAATGCTTGAAGATCTATAAATACCCTTTCCAACAGTTTGCCCCGTGCATGAATCATCCTTACGATACGGACGAACGAATGACCCATTTTCCTCTGAAAGGTCATTTGGCGCTTTTATCCCCGTTTAACCTTGGTCAACTCTCCAAATCGAATGAATCAAAATGATATCTCAAAGGGCCTTAACTACCCTTTCTAATTATCCATCCCATGTGTGAATTTTCCTTATGATTCGAATGAACAACTTATTTTCCTGTGAGAATTTCTTATCTAGTGACCAATGAGCACTTTTGAGCCCCATTTGACCTCAGTTAAGTCTTGAACATGGGAGTGGCTTAATAGATTCTTAAAGGGATCTGAATACCCTTTGCAACGGTCCCCCCTAAGGGTGATTTTGACTTACTATTCATATTTTATGATCATATTTTTGAAAAATCTACCCCAGACTACCGAGTGGCACCCCCATAACCCTGCCTATTATTAGTGTATCTAGAGTTCTATGTCGATAGGCAAGTCAAGGACCCTGTCGATCGGCACCCCCCTTGGCCTAATAAATAGAGTCCATGACTGCACTTTGAAAATCAACCCTAAACATCCCTCTCAAAAATTCAGAGAACATTCTCTCGAATTAAGGGTTTTTCCCCTCTTAAAAGCACATTTCCCATTTTCGTTCCATCCTTTTCATACTCCTTACGGCAAATTTTCACCCCTCTCCTCATACCCCCATCATCTCTTCATGAGATCATCGCATCTACAATTAAGATCCACTTCAAGTCTTCATAAGGAGGTCCAATTCTCCACCCTTGTCTTTAAATTCTCTTATTTTTGCATTAGTTACTTTATTTTCACTTTAGTGCTTTATTTCTTTACATCACATACCTTAATTTTAAAAAATATATTATTATTATTATTTGCACATACTTTAGTTTCATAAAACAAAATTAAAAAAAAATATGGTTTACTTGTAAATTCCAAATGGGGAATTCTCGTCACATTTTCTTGCACTAAAAATTTTTTTTGTACACACACACATATAAGTAAAGTTTCCAGTTGAATTTATGGGTTAAACCCCACCTCTTATTGTCTTCTAACTATGTTGACTTTGATTCCCTTCGGGCTACGTAAGCATCTTGGGTAAATCCTTAAACTCGAGTCCTCCCATATCCATTTGTTACCCTGCTATTACTATATATTCCTAATATATTATGTATGCTTGCTTTCTTGCTTGCTTATGTCATGTCCAATATACGCATTCCATTCTTCTATAACAACTTTGGAATCGGAAAACACTTACATTATACTTTTAATCACTATTTGGGGAACATTCCTAAGGATGACCTCACTCCGCCTTTCTCTATGACACGAGTTGAGCGACTTCGGTCTTCATTTATATTATGCATATAACAACACACATCATAGAGTTCAATAGGAGAAGATTATCACATGCCCATGAGAGACTGAAAGGCCAGGATGGTTGCCTAACACCTTCCCATTTTGTAACTTAGTCCCCGAATACTTGAACTTTTTTGTTTCTCAATCATAAGTATTATCTTTGAGGGCGTTCTTTCGAGGCAACAACATTTGTTTTTCCTATTTTTTGAAAATAATTTGGCGACTCTATTTTTCATATCACCCCACATCGATGATGGTAGAGTACCCCAAAAAAGGATGCAATCATTTGCGCACGTCGCAGAGGAATGAAAGAGGGATCCTCATCGGGAGGCCCCCCCTCGATCCTAACCTCGGTATGGACAGAGCAAGGTCCAACAGTTTTGGGTATTGGAGAGGAGTAGTTTTCAATCAAATTCTGAGGATAGCTGGCACATAAATAGGATGTTGATTTTACCAAACGAGAAAGACCCACAAAGAGAGCAGGTGTGGAGCGAACACATGGGTCACGTGGAGTGAGACATGGAGAATTTGTCTCTAGGGGCACTACTCGTTAGAGGGGAAAACATTGGTTTGAGATGATCAACCAGAAATTTTACAATACTTGGTGAGCCTAGTGGTTGAATAGGTAGGCAGACTGGTGGAGTTTAATGTTGGGTTATCAACATCACGAAAAGGTCAAAATTTCCTTTGGGATTAGGAATTGGGTTGACCGCGATGGGGAAGTTATTACTAATTGGGTGAGTTACATTATCGGGTAGTGTGCTCGACATTCCATTGAAGAAAAGGAATGAATCGGCATAAGATGTTGCCCAAAATTGTTGTAGATCAGAATGAGATTCTTAAGTCTCACCCTTATTAAGGATTACCAGGAGGTTATTAAAATGTTTGAGAATGCGAGGGACATGTATTCTGGATGTTAGGGTAATTGGGAGGAAAGATTATTGTTAGTAGAGTTTCTTGTAATAACTCGCACGAGTGTATTATTGATAAGGTGCCTTTTGAGGCTTTGTGCGGGAAACCTTGTTTTCCGCCTTTGGTTAATAATAGTTGGGATAATGACAAACTTCTCAGGTCGAACATGATTCACAGTCCATCAGCAAGGATTAAGTTAAGGGATAATTTTTATAAAAGAAAAATGTCATAAGAGTTACATCGTTGCGAACTGAAGTTTTTGAAGTTCGACAATTGTGATCAAGTGTTAATTAAAGACGACTCACATGAGAATAATTTTATTGATTGACAAAAAAGGAAAGTTAGCATCTAAAAGGGTTTTGACCTATATCTAGTTTTGAAATGATAGAGCCGATCGTTTATAGGCTCATCATATTGAAGTATATTTATTAGGATTGTAATTTGTTTGTATAGTTGCTAAGATGAGACGTTATGAAGGATGATGTGGTGCATCAGTGGAAATTTACTAGAATAGACTTGTCACTAGTTTTAAATAGTAGCGTATAGGCCTTCGAGCTCGAGAGTACCATTGGTGAGTGCATAGTGGGGACGCTGAAATGTCTTTAGGATGTAACTATGGGAAAGTGAGTGTGAAAAATAAGTATCTGAAGTTCTTAGTACCAGGTAGGGGTGGCCGTGGGCCGGGCCTGGGCAGGCCCGGTCGGGCTCGGGTCGGGCTTAAAAAATTAACGGCTATCCCAAGCCCGCTCGGGCCCAGATCGGGCCTTATTATGTAATCCCAAGCCCGCCCATATTTGAAAGCTCTTTACCCAGGCCCGCCCGATCGGGCCTTATTATGTTAATTAAAAGATTTAAAAAAAAAATTAATATACCTATTTTTTTATTTAAAGACCAATTTTTTAATTTAAAATCTGTTTTAAACTCCATATATTACAAAGTCCATATATAAAGTTTCCCACTCTACATGAAAAGACTTGATATACGTTTTTATATTTATAAAAGTTCCCCCCCATATATATATATATATATATATATATATATATATATATATATATATATATATATATATATATATATATATATATATATATATATATATATATATATATATATTAATATTATATATATATTTTTCGGGCCTCGGGCCGGGCCGGGCCTCATCCGGCTTAAGAACTCATGCCCAAGCCCGCCCGAAAAAAAATCGGGCCTATAAAATTTTGCCAAGCCCGGTTTGCGGGCCTATTCACCTTACCCAAGCCCTATTTTTTTATTGGGCGGGTTGGGCGGGCTTGGCGGGCCTCGGGCCTATGGCCACCCCTAGTACCAGGGATATACGAATATTGAGGAAAAAATTCCTTTGCAAGGGAGAAGTATGTAACACCCCATTTTTATGACATATTTAAATTATGCAAGTTGATGATACGAGAAACTGGATATACATCCTTCTCAACACCATATCAAATCTAAAATATAGGTAAAGCAATCAAGAAGGTAAAAGAACATAAAATATAGAATGGTTCAGCTATAAAAGTAAGCATACATCCACTTTGGTACACTACTCTCATTATATGTGTTGTTTGGTACAAAGTTAAGGTGACATAGGAGGCATACAAAGTAAAGACAGCAAGAGAATACATGAGATTAGCGAAGCAGACATCTCATGTTGTAGACTATAAGGATAAATTTAAGAGGGGCTACGTCTAGGTAGGCCCACAAGGGGGTGTATCTTGTAGAGAGAGGTAGTATGGAGATTTTGGCAGGTCTTCACCAAGTGAATCATCCCCTATATAGTGTTGGCAGGTCTTCACCAAGTGAATCATCCCCTATATAGTATGGTAATCACTTATATTTATTGCTGAAGACAGAAAATGGCGCAGATAAATGATGAGGATGAGATTGAAGATGAAGATAAACATTCACATCAAACACATAAGAGATAAAAGGTTTTTAAAGTGGTTCGGCTATTAATAAATCCTAGGTCCACTGTTATTTTATTCCCAGGGGTGTACAATAGCACAATATGGTGTAGAGAGAGAAATGGTAGGTACATGTATTTGTCCGTCAGTTGTCCGTGTTTCTTAGTTGTCCGTCAGTTCGTCGTCCCCTCATTTGGCTAAGGGGATACATGTATCTATATTGATGGAAGTTAAGAGATACAATGTCTTTATACATTCAGACATTTATATCCATATACAATGAATTTAACTGTTAGTCTTCTAGGGTGGTTGTTAAAGAGATACAATGTCTTTATACATTCAGACATTTATATCTATATACAATGAATATGACTGTTGGCCTTCTATGATGGTTGGTCTTCCTTGAGTTGCTTGGTATGCTATGTCTTGGTTGGTAGGCCGACCAACTCTCCTCGGGTGTCGACTAACTCTCCTCGGGTGCCGACCAACTCTCCTCGGGTGCCGAATAAGTTTAAATATTTCCACGTAGGATGACATGTGTCCTTTTCTGATTGGTCCTCGTAGATGGAGAATTTTCGCATCAATATTTATAGAATTCAGAATGGCAGTGTCATGTGCATGACTCATGTAATATATGGATAAATTGTACGAATATGGAATGCTTCCAGAATCTATACAGTTGTCAAGTCTGTGAGGGTGAGTGTCGCGGGTTGTTTGAACCCAGGCACCGACTTATGCTTGGTTAAATATTGTGGTCTGTTTGGACCAAGGCAACGTCATAAGTTGAATGGCCTGTAACATCCAAGGCCTAAATATATAGGGTTGCGACTTGTCTGCTCCTAGGCAGTAGCCTGTTATTAACTCTTCCGTGGTCGTTGGTGACTATAATGGGCATATAAATAAGCCCCCAAGTTTTTTACTTTTTCGGGTATTCGTCGATTTAATCTGACTTTTTCTTTTCAATTTCTGCATATGCATGAATTTCATGAATCTCTATAATTTCTTATAATCTTATCCTATATCAATGTGTATTATAGTCTCTATTTTTCCCAATTTGCTATAAAAAGTAGGATTTTTGTTTGGTTAACTGGGTTAACCAGTTAGGTTTGGATAATGAAAATTGGTTTTTGATAATGAAATTTCGTTATAGATAATGAAATTTGGTTTCGATTTTTGGGTAGATAGAGTAGGATTTGATATTAATGTTGAGATATTGGGAGTGATGTTGGTAGTTTAGGTGTTTAGATTGGATTTGGGTATAAATTTTGCATTTTTAGTTTTTTTTGGGTTGAATTACTCCATGTCCCCATTTTGAATTTTACTTGGCCAAGAACATGTTCTTGGTGTTCTTGGCCAGAACCCTAGGGTTTGGGGTTGTCAACCTTTGAGAATTTACCATCAATCGTTTACTTAGTTGAGCCTTTGGCTTCGGCTGATAGCTTTACTTGTGTTATTTGGTTGTGGCCTTTTATCCATCCTCAGTAGAACTCTTTTGTCTATAGTCCTTAGTTTTTTATGGTTCCCACCTACATATTGTTGTGCCCATTAATCTAAAGTTCGTAAATGAACTGTAGCCTTTGACTCCATATCTATTTATTCTATTAATTGTATTTGTCATGGCCTCTGAGAGGCTTCTCATATCATAGTGGCTACCAAACCTAACTGCAAAGCCCTTCTACCTTTTAGTTATTGTTGCGGCTCTATGAGTTAGAACCCTTTAGAGTTCCTGGATGAATTCTACAAAAAACACTTTGGCATTTCCCCTCCTGAAATTCCCTTGATAAATCCTTTGAAGGAAATTGGGCCTTGTCAATTTAAGGACTGCCCAAATTGTGTCTTAATTGAATCTGACTCTGCGGACTCCACTAATTGTAGGGGCTCCAGAGAGTCTGCAGATATCATGGAGAAGGATACAAACTACAGATATTAGATAAATATTTCTAGCATCAGATGGGACTCCCCTGTCAAAATTATGGCTATGGTGCTTACTGGGACTTCGGTCGTCCCATTTGATGCTAGAAATATTCAGTTGGACCCAATAATCGAATTGTAAAAGCCCCCCGCGGCATTAAACAACCATTGCATTATAAATGAAGAGTAGATCAATGATGTTGTTGCGGCCTTTGAATTTCCATAAGTATTTATCTGTATACCTCATACTGCGGAACAAACTCGATGTTCCAAAGTCCCTAATGAGGACATTTGTTTTCCTTTGCACCCATTTCTCCTTGGGTTATGGCTTCCAATTCCTGTCCCAGTTAGGAAAAAAATTAGTTCTATGAATCTCTCCCCTACTCACCTAGACCCAATTATTGGAGGGTCATTCTTTCACTATAGTTCTTTGTCAAAAGAAATTCAACCAAGACATTACTCCCGCGGAGTTCTTCCATTTCTATAGGCGAAAGGAAAAATCCGTGGACTTTTCATGGTACTTTTATTTCACACTAAGGAATAGAGATGAGTATATGTATACTGAGAGGTCTACCAATATTAAAAACTGGAAATCCAATTTTTTATTTCTTTCCAAGGACAATTGGGAAATCCAGTCTGAGGCAACTGAGAGAGAGAAAACATATAGGATGTAGCGGACATGAAGGTGTCCCTCCAAATCTGGTGACCATCTACCTATAGTATGTTATGCTTGCCAATTTTTCGTTTCATTTACTGCCACCCATACTAACACATTTGTACACCCCTTGACATCCTAAAACTTAGTAAAAATCAAAAGGAAAAAAAAAAGAATTACGGGAGTGGAGAATAATGAAAAAAGATTTATTATTTTGGTCACCTTCGCTGAATTATTTTATCAAGGTTATTTTCATTCCAAGGGCCAACTGAATAAAATGGCAGCGGAAGGTAATTCTTAATTCCTTGCTTCTATTTTGATGCAGCTTCCATTTTTAACTTCGCCTAATTGATTTTTTCCTCAGGGGAGGAGATTGACTGTGAACTCCATGTTGCCCAGTTTGTTGAGATGGATGAAGATGAAATTGCCCTCAACCAAGCCCCCAAGAAAAAAGGGAAGAAGAGGAAGATGGCACCTAAATGGACAGATCCTTTGACTGAGCCCACTGCTGCTGCTTGGGTTGAGACGAACAATCCTCCTACTGCTGATGACACAGCCCCTACTGTTGATATTACGTCTGGGGAGAAATAAGATGATGCTCCCATTGATAATGATATAAGAGTTTAACTAGATGCGGTAGGCATAACATTTTTGGTGGGGACTTCCAAGGTGGACTTAGCCCCATCCATGTTTCAACCACTGGTTCTCCTCTACGGAGAGTGATAGCAATTAATGCCAATTTGGTCACTCCCCAAAGTAGGACTGTTAGAGAGACCGATGGTCGTTCACGGACTCAATTGAGGTAGCCTAATCCTAAATTCTCATGCGATACAAGTACTAGGGAAGTCTTCAGGATGAGAAGGGTTGAGGATGATATTGACCTCAACCATTTGGTAGAAGAGTATCATGAGGACTTAGAGGAATATGCCATACATAGTTTGCTGCGAGTGAGTTCATTCCTCTATTTACTTTTTATTGTCAATTATTTCTTGCTTGTACTCACTTTCAAAAAATTTCAGGTCGCAGAGGTTGTCATGTTCCAAAAGGAAATATATGATGGAATCTTCAAACTTCATCATATTGCAGAGTTTGTTCATTAATCCGATAATCATGCTGCCAGGACTTCCTCTTTGAAAGTTGGGAAGCAATCATTTACTGCAACTCTTGAAGCGTATAAGATGATTATGTACTCTTAGACCCAGTCTATAACTGAGGCTTAGAGGAAGGCAGAAGAACATTTTAATCATGTCTTAAAGAACTTAGACACTACAAAGAATGAGGTTGCAGAGGCTGCCAAGCAGGCCATAATCAACCAAGAAACATTGACTACTGCTGAGGATCTTATCCAAGAAATGACAACTAGGTATGCTGCAGCATTGAAGTCACTTGAAACCCAAAATTTTAAGGCCATTATGAAGATGAATAATTATCATGTTGTGTCCTTATAAAATGCCAAAGATGCGGTTGTGTCCTCTTATAAGACCTATAAGGACTTCATCACCGCTAAAAATAAGGAATCTCTCTACGAATTTTAAGAAATCAGGCACAGACTTGTCAAAAACTTCCCTAAGACAAAGGATGTCATCTTTTCTTAGAAGCTTAGTGACGTTGAGCACTTGGACTATGTGGCAGGGCTACCGAAGACAAGAGAGATAGAAAGTAATTAGAGGATGTTGCAGGGGATGAGGAAACAGAGACTCCGACAGATGATGCAGAAGATGGGGATGAATATGATGCAAACTCATAGTTGACTGCAATTCTCTTTTTATCAACTTTTTGGTCTAGGGCCATACTTTGTAAGGCTAAGAAAATATTAACCATGATTTGTAAAACATTGATATGTTTAAGTTATACGGGGTTGCGACCACTCTTTACATTTCTGAACATTAATCCATCTTCTAATTTATACCAGGTTGCAGGCACATTTTTGTTGAATGCCATTTCTTTTCTATCGTCTGAATGTATTATCTTGAATCGGCTGCGGCCTTACACTATTTTATATGCTATTAAATGCTTTAATGTTGGAACTTTTTTATAATAGTATTGTAGTTCTTGTGAACTATAGTGACTGGATGCACCTATGTTATAATATTTGTGAATTATGAACTCTTGAATATCTGCGACAACTTTAGAAATAGTTGCATCAACACTTTGTAGAAATGGTTGCAACTCTTTATCGACTGAGCAACTAATTTCCCTTATCGTGGACTGTTAAGTCAGAACAAAATAATGAGTGTTGTCACAGAAATATTACAATTGTGGATAATTTCCTTTTTCACAGACAATTAAGTCTTTGGCCAACTTCAATTGACTAGTTCTTTTCTTCAATTTTGGAGCATTTTCAAGCCTCCCCGGGATGGGTTGTCAATAAGCCACCCACGTCTGGATGGGTATTTTTAGGCCTCCCTAGGTTAAGTATTATCAAGCTTCCCCAAGCTAGGTATTTTCAAGCCTCCACAAACTGAGTTGTCAATAAGCCACCCACGGCTGGATGGATATTTTTAGGCCTCCCTAGGGTAGGTATTATCAAGCTTCCCCAAGATAGGTATTTTCAATCTGTAGGAGGTTACTTTAGATTATATATGGAGGCGTAACCCCTATTGAGTACGGTAGTGACAAGTTAATTGGCCAAAGCTTTGGATTAATGATGGAACACATAAACATGAATACAATGAAGACAGACTCCTCTTAAACTCACAAAGCTCTCGTGTCTAACTCAGGAAATAGTAATGAACTTTAGAAGTAACCTAGCTAGAGGGAGAGAGAAGTAAGCACCCTAGATACACCTTGGTAGGCAGGTAAAACCACACCAGATACCCTCAGGAATCTCCGTCGAATATTGAAAGCTTTATAATAAATGACAATGGTGAGTGATTAAACTCTCTGGTTTGCAATACCTCACTCTGGTGTGTATTCTCTCTCGCAATAACTTCTGAACTCTCCAAAAGTCTCTCTTTTCCTCAAAGGTGGTTGGGGTCCTTAAATATCCCCCCACACCACCCCCAAGGCAACTCAGTCATCAATTCCTATGAAAGACCTCCCTCATACTTTATGTCACAAACATTAAATACCAGATGCACTAGCTGTCTCCACGTCATAAATATTAAATGCCAAGACATGCCTTTTGCCTAACCACTGTGTGTCAGGGGGCTGTTATCATAGAGGTGGCTCACCAACTACCTGACAGCCCCAAATACCACGGTGGTTTACTCAAGTGCATGCATGATATTGTTTAGCTGGCTAGTGACATCACCTACAGTAGATGTGACATTAAGTAGTGGGCTGTTTGGTTCACAACTCAACGCCCGATGGAACTCCAAGTTTCTCCGCCCGAGGTTCCACGATCAGGGTTCTTTCGGTGTTTTAACAGGTGTATCTAAGATGGTCAGGACAAGCCCTAATGGTGCCTTACTTCTCAATCCTCCAAACCAAGTCCCTCTAAAGTTCCCACGGTGAGGTCATTCGATAGAGCATGACAGCTCTCCCAGGCCCTGCCAAGCCTGGTCTCTCGCAAGTACCGTTTGACTTCACACTAAAACTCTTTATTATTCTCGTTACATCATTACAACCATTATAGCTTACAGTCAATATAAACAAATATACAATATGACTAACAAAACAAGCTAAATTATGAGATGTCACACTAAGCTGCCTCGCTGAGTTGCCACGCTTGAGCTGCCTCGGTTGCTTTAATCCCCAAACACTGTTGCTAATTAGGGAATTATCCCTAATCTCAGGATTACCTTCAAGACCCCTATACATTTGCCCCCTCGTGTAGGGATTGGTTGTGGGGACAAGAAATGCCTGCACGAAAACTTCTCAAACCGATGGACCTTTCTTTGTTGTGAAAAGATTCAGGCCTTTTTCCTTTATGCAGAACCGTTGGGACATCTTCTTCGTTGGGGCTTTATTAGATAAGTCTGATAAGAAATTTTGTTGGCACCAAAACTCAAGCTTGTATAGGAAGGCAACGATTAGTGGCGCGGTCCTCTCAACTGTCAAAGAACTTCCCAAGGTGCCACGTGTTCATTGGAAATGATTGTAGGCGGCCTTGTACGTGTGACGGTGGGAGACTAAAATGACAACCCCGAAATTTTCAAACAGCCATATTCAAAACACTTTGAACCTTCTCCTTTGTTTTTTCTTACTCTGTTACTATCTTCTTCAGACTGGCGTTTCTTTTTTAGAGAGAGAGAGCTTCATTCTTCACCTTCTATACCACCACTTGTGATCGTGTTTCTCCATTCTCGCTCTCAATCCCTTTTTTTCTCGAAGCTTTTTCTGTTACGGTGTCATTATTTGCCATGGCGTCTTCAAGTAACCCCACCGTGTCTGCCACCAGTGTTCTGTCTGCCACCACCACTACTGCCTCCGCCCTGGGTGCTGCCCGCCAAGAACAGCTGAGGTTTTATCGTCGCTCTCCCATTTTTGGGGAGGGTGATGACTTTGTTGTTGCCTATAAGACTGTCTGTTTTTCTTCTAAGTTTGATGCCCTACTGTTTGGTGATGAGGAAGAAGAATTGTCTAAGTGGGGCTTTCTTCCCCCAGAAGGAACTCTCAGATTTCGCTTGGAGCGAGGCGACTTTCCATGGTCCCACATTGATTTCGAAGCACCCGGGGGATCCCCCGCCCACTTTGCTGCCTGGAACTACTATATGCAGGGTTCCTATGCTGATATCCTCACCAAGATTGGGATGCAACGGGCTAAATGGTTTGGTGAGTTCACTCTCTCAAAAAATAATGCTTCCCTTCCTGTCTTTGTCTCTCGATGGAACGTGGCTACTCATACGTTCATCGATGCGTGGGGTGAGTTCACCATCACTCTGGAGGACGTGAGCGAGCTTTTGGGCCTCGATGAAACAGGTCATGAGCCCTACACCGATGAGGCTCTTGATGCCCAAGAGACTGCCGATCGTTTGGAGTTGGATCGTATATGCCGAAGCTGCATTGGCTCATCCAACAAAGCTACTTTTTCTCCCTTGATTAGTTATTTCTTCAAGGGTTCTGGTGAAGGCAGTTCTTCAGCAGATGCTCCTGGTCAAGGTACACCGTTGGAACTTCCCGCCTACATTCTTGTGATTCTTTCCCATTTCCTTTTGACGGGCAAACCTAATGACCAGCCCCGAAGGGACCTTATCAACCTGTCCCTTCGCTTGGCTCGAGGCATAAAACTCCCACTGGCTGCAATTGCCTTGGGATCCCTCTACACCTGGCTGGATAGGACTTTGTTTGACATGGAACGCTCTCTTAGCCGTTATAACTTGGCCAATTTTGCTAATAGCGTTCTTCTGACCAGCTTCCTTTACTTTCGCTTTCCTGCCATAGCGGCCAAGACCAACAGTCCTCCTTCGGAAGAAATAATTCTGCCTCCACGGTCTTTCATTTATCACAAGAGACAAAGCCGAAAGGAGAGGATTTTTGTGATTGACCGTTTCAAGGACTTCATCATGAGGCCTTATCAGGAGGAGGTCTTCTTTCACACTTGTAATTTTTTTCATCACGAAGCCACAGTGATACAGGACCCTTCTCCCGATATCGAGGATCCCTTGCTTGTCGTGGTCCTTCTGTTTTCTCTAGGATATCTGCCCTCCTACACCGAGTGGGGATATATGAGCGAGCATTATAATCCCAACCGATGTAGCCGCCAGTTTGGGTTTGACCAGGGGGCGCCACGTCCAGTGTTTCAATCGTCAAACCCCAAGGTCTCCTTTGGCGAGGCATGTTCCCTGTTTTCTTTGACCGCTACGTGGGGGATATGTTCAACAATGGCTGGGCGTGTCACCATTCCCAGTATTACTAGGCATGGGTATGTGACCCCTTTGTTTACCACCAAGTACTGGCCGAAACAACTAGCTAAAATTGCTGAGTTCGTTGTGGGAGATTCGGTGTATCCTCCCGTTTCCTCATTTTCCGCCCTGGAGTTGGGGCTAAAAGGAAACTCTGTACTTGGGATAGAATTCCCTCTGAGTTCAACCCCTAAAGCACCTCCTACTGATTTTCCCCCATTTTGTCCCATGGTCCCAGTTGCAACGCCAAAACCCAGGACTCCTGCTGCTCCAAAGAAGGCTGCCCCCTCTACTACAGCTACTACCAACGAGGGGGCTTCTCAACCACCTGCCAAGAAGGCAAAAACGGCCAAGAGTGGGATATTAAAATCAAAATCGAAGTCCCATAAGCCCCAAACTCCAGTGGAAGCTCTTCCCACAGCCTCCATTCCACCTCCCATGCCTGCTGAGATGGCTGAGTGTGTAAGGAGGGAGGCCCAAGCAGAAATAGACCAAATAAATGCCGAGTATCAATGGCATGCAGTCGTTGTTCCTTCTTCTGTTGATTTCCCCGCAGTGGTGGTTGATCCTGCAGAGCCAACGGCTAGGAGGAGAAAGAGCTCCAGGGTTCCTCAAGGGGTGAGTACTGGTGCAGCGGGATCGAGGAAGAAGAATCTAGGCACCAAGTCCCAGAAGAAACGAACTCCTGAGGTGCACCAAACCCCTGAGGTGCATTCCACTCCTGCCCCTTCTGTTGCTTTTACTCCTCCTTCTTCGCCCGTGGTCGTGTCTTCTCGTTCTCCTTCTGAATCGGAGGTATGTATGCCTGATTTAGTTATTATCTCCTTTTGCTTCAGGACGACTGTCTTTACTTATATATATATTTTTCTTTTTTAGACAACTGTGGTGAAAGGAGTTGAAATAGAAAGACAAGACCCCTCTAGTCCTCCCGTGAGCCCTTTTGTTGGGGGGGACGCTTCGGTGCATCTCGTACCGATGTGACTCCTCCCCATTCCCCCATGACGGAGCTTACCAATTCTCGCCGTGCAGGCAGTCAACGTGCAAGGGAAGTCGTTGTGGGAGCTGATTCCTTGCCTGAAGTGGTAACACAACCCGAAATAACACAATCCGAGATGACACCCTCGGTCCCCTCTGATTTACAGACCTCACTTGAGGTTCCTCTCCCCATTTTTCTTGTTGAGGAGAGTGAGCCCGAGGTATGATTTCCTCTATAATTTATTTGTTTTAGTCTTTTCGGTCCAACTCTTTTCTTATTTGGCTTGCTGAATTCGGAAATGTTTTGGGTACCCCAGGTTGAAATATCCTCGTTGTTGGCAAGCGTTCTTCTTTCGACGACGCTGATGAGACCCCTGACTGCCATTCCTCTCTTTAGCACCATAACTGAGGTAAGTAACACGTAGAGATATTTCTTCATATTTTTTGTGCCCATTCTTCTTTTTTAACACTTGCCTTTGTGCCACAGTTTTCTCCTGATCTTGCACCAACTCCTACAGTCAGGGATCAGGTTGGTGCTTGTAGCAAACATAGTGGTGTGCTTACACGCCATCGTGTTGTGCCTTTGTTTGGGAGCTCAGTGTCTTCGCCTAATGAACCTAGTATGCTGACCCTTGTGCCCTATGCAGGTGATAGAGTTTTGCGAAGCGTGGAGGCTTCTGCGTCCAGGGACCCCGTTATGGCTTCTGGGGTAATAATCTCGCCCCCAACGGTTCCTGTCCCTGCGGCTGCCCCATATGCTCCCGTTGTGACTGAGGTATTTTTGTTAACTTTTGTTAAGATTTTCCATAATCTCCATCTTATGATTTTTCATAAAATTTTTCTTGAACTTCACCTTATAACGATGACTTAACAACGATTTTCCATAAACTCCACCTTATAACGGTGACTTAACAATGAAAACACTTGTTAAGTTTTTTTTTTCATAAACTTCACCTTATAACGGTGACTTAACAACGAAAACGCTTGTTAAGATTTTCCATAAACTCCACCTTATAACGGTGACTTAACAACGAAAACACTTGCTAAGTTTTTTTCCATAAACTCCACCTTATAACGGTGACTTAACAACGAAAACACTTGTTAAGTTTTTTTCCATAAACTCCACCTTATAATGGTGACTTAACAACGAAAACGCTTGTTAAGATTTTCCATAAACTCCACCTTATAACGGTGACTTAACAACGAAAAAGCTTGTTAAGATTTTTCATAAACTCCACCTTATAACGGTGACTTAACAACGAAAATGCTTGTTAACATTTTTCATAAACTCCACCTTATAACGGTGACTTAACAATGAAAACACTTGTTAAGTTTTTTTTCATAAACTCCACCTTATAACGGTGAATTAACAACGAAAACGCTTGTTAAGTTTTTTTTTCATAAACTCCATCTTGTAACGGTGACTTAACAACGAAAACGCTTGTTAAGATTTTCCATAAACTCCACCTTATAACGGTGACTTAACAACGAAAACACTTGCTAAGTTTTTTTTCATAAACTCCACCTTATAACGGTGACTTAACAACGAAAATGCTTGTTAAGATTTTCCATAAACTCCACCTTATGACGGTGACTTAACAACGAAAGCGCTTGTTAAGATTTTTCATAAACTCCACCTTATAACGGTGACTTAACAACGAAAATGCTTGTTAAGATTTTTCATAAACTCCACTTTATAATGGTGACTTAACAAGGAAAACACTTGTTAAGTTTTTTTCATAAACTCCACCTTATAACGGTGACTTAACACCGAAAACGCTTGTTAAGATTTTCCATAAACTCCACCTTATAACGACGACTTAACAACGAAAACACTTGTTAAGTTTTTTTTTCATAAACTCCAACTTATAACGGTGACTTAACAACGAAAACGCTTGTTAAGATTTTCCATAAACTCCACCTTATAATAATGACTTAACAACGAAAGCACTTGTTAAGATTTTTCATAAGTTCATCATGTGCGCTATCTCTTTTCAGGTTTCTCGAGAAAATTCTCCCCCAGTTCTTTCGCTTGTAGGCTCAACCTTCCGAGAACCTGATGTTTCGGAAAATTCTGGTCATGATGATCAAGGTTCCACGACTGGTGATGCAGTCGAGAGCGAGTCTGGGTGTGAACTGCCTCTTCCTGACCTGGCTCCTCACGCGTTCTGCCTAATGGTGCTTCGGCAGTCTCCTCAAATGCCTGTCAACCACCACTTGGTGATCGAACAACTGGTGAATCGCCACTCTGAGACCTTCACACCAGATTGCCTACGCTCCAATATTCATGTGATGAGTCACAGACTTCAAGGCATGGCGATCGTTGTTGCTGAAATTGCCAGTACCCCTACTACAAGTGTTACCAGATCCCTTCTTAACCAATTTTTGGGTTTTCTGAGGGAGTTGGGGCATGATGGTTTCCGTTTTGACTGGCTTATAACATATCTGAAGACTTTGAAGAACCAGCAACTGATCGGCCAGAGGGAAGTGTTACGAAAGCACCAGGAGGGCCAGCAAGCTGAGGAAGCTAGGTTGGTCGTATTGGCACCCCTTTTGGAAGCAGTGGATCAAGAGGTAAATGATGCTGAAGAAGCTTTATGCCTGGTCAAACTGAAGCACGAGAGACTCCTGATTGAACGTACACAAGTGCAAACGAGGCTGGAGGTTTCTATTAACGCCCAACAGTCTTTCACATCAGCTTCTTCGGGCCTTCCTGGAGATTTTTTCTCTTCCTCAGATTTATCGTTTCTTTTAGACTAGTTGCCTCTTGTGTACAGATCCTCCATCTATGTAATTCTTGGGCGATAGCTCCCAAAATAAATTTTTTTATAATTCTCTATTGTTTATGAATGAAGAATATGTTCTCTTCAATCCCTTCGTGTGTTGTGATTGTTTGTGTATGCTATAGAGTTTTGTATTTCTGCAATTCCTCCATTATGCTCAAAAATGTCACCCAAAACTTGTATATTTATAACAATAGCTAGTCATAACATCAGTTAAAACTTGGTTGTTTACACATGATAGACCTTCAGCCACTTACTGTTAATCTTAAATGGCTTGTCTTCCTCTAACTTCGAAATTAAACAATAACCTGAGTCATGGGCTTCTTTCACAACCAAAGGTCCCTCCCAATTAGCTGCAAACTTTGGTAGAGGAAGCCCCCTGATGTGTTTCACTGCCACTTTCAATACGAGGTCTCCCTTCACGAATTTCCTTGGTCTCACCAAGTTATCGTACGCCCTTGAAATTTTCTTCGTATATATTTGGAAGTTCTGCATCGAATTATCTCTGTGTTCATCCAACGCTTCCAACTGTACATGTCTACTTTGAGGAAGCATGCTACTTCGCAAAGCATAACGAGCAGAGGGAACTTCCAATTCTACTGGGAGGATTGCTTCGGCCCCATAAACAAGAAAGAACGGCGTGTATCCCGTGGGTTTTCGCTTGGTCGTTCGATAGGCCCACAAGACAGCTGGTATCTTGTCATCCCACGCCCCTGGAAAGTCTTCCATTATTTTGGCCAATATATTAACCAAGGTTTTGTTAGTTGCTTAGGCCTGACCATTTCCCTTTGGGTATGCCACCGTTGAAGTGTGATGAACAATGGAGTACTTGTCCGTGAGCATTGTTACTTCGGAATTGACGAAGGGGGTCCCATTATAGGAGAGAATAACTTTTGGGAACCCAAAACGGCAAATGATGTATTCTCTGATGAAGTTGCTCACCACCCCATCCGTTTCCCGTCTGAGTGGTATCGCCTCGGCCCATTTTGTGATACATTTTATTGCTACTAGTATCCATATCTTTCCTCTCGAAGAGGGGTGTATTGCCCCCACTAGATCAAACGCCCAAGTATGAAATCGATAGGGTGTTGATAGAGAGTGAAAGTCTACCGATGGGGCATGGATCATATTCCCATGAAGTTGGCAAGCTTTGCATTTTCGAACAAACTCCGCAGAGTCTTTCTCCATCATTGTCCAATAATACCCCAATGTCATCAACTGATCATACAGCTTGGCTCCTCCTATATGTGCTCGATCGTGCGCTTGTTTGAGGACCTCCACTGCTTCTTCCTTCGTGACACATCTCAAGGGCCTGTTAAAGTACCCCTTTCGATAAAGCTTCCCCCTGGACATAGAACCTTGGAGCCCTTCGCCTCAGACCCATTGCATCTCTTTTCTTCGTTGCGATAACCCCCTCCTGAATGAAGTCGATATAGGGTTGCCTCCAGTCCGTTTGAGCTTAAATGAAATGGCACTCAGTTGCCTCAAAGAATAGCTGACACTTATTGCACTTCAGTTGTAGCTCTGCCGCATCTTGCTTCATTCCAGGCCAGAAATACTCCTCCCTTTGAATTCTCCTATATAGAGGTATCTCAGTCGTTTCGCTGTGTTCCTTATGCGCTTTCCTCAATATTTGCTCGGCCTCCTCTGGGCTGATGCATCTTGACAACCATCCTCCTATATTTCTAAAATAGAGATTTCCCTGGCATGTAAAATATTGGGCCAACTCTCTTAGCCCCATCGCCCCCTCACCAGACTCCAGTTGCTTATTAATATCTCTTCTCCAGCCCACCTCTTCCTCCCTCGGTAGTATTGACTGTACTACCGAAGGAGCTGTTCTTAGTTGGATCACAACTTTAGTCTCATTAGTTTTCATTATCATCTTCTGGGCAATAGTGGCATAGGCGCCTGGATGGCGGTTCATCGTTCTGGGATGTCTCCTGATCTTGGTCCGATGGAACTGGTTGAGGAGCCTTTGAATGATTGTTCTATAGGGCGCCAGGCTCATGTGTTTCAACGCATATTCTCCGTTTCCCTGCTGAATTACTAAGTTTGAGTCACCCTTAATGCAGAGTGAACGAATTCCCCTCCGAAGAGCCTCTAGAAGCCCTAGTACCAACGCCTAGTATTCTGCCTCATTATTAGAGCAAGGGAAATCTAGTTTGTAGGAAAGGCAAATCTATTCCATCCCTTTTGAAAGAACAACCCCTTCTCCTCCCTTCTTTTCTGCCAAAGATCCATCGAACTGCATCGTCCATTCCTCCTCAGTTGCATCCAGGTAATTGGCTTGCAAATCATCTCTTGAAATGTCTTCCCTTGGTGGCTCGAAGGTTCCTGAAGGGAAGATGACCAATAGGTCAGCATACGCCTGGCTTTTGATTTTGCGAGGGACCACACATTTTAAGCCATATTCAGAGATAATAAGGAACCGTCTAGCTTCCCTGCCAATCAATATAGTCTTTACGAGCAAATACCTAATTGGGTCGCATCTAGTTACAATATGAATGATAAAAGACAGCATATAATGCCTAAGTTTTTGTGCTACAAAGACCAAGGCTAAATAATGCCTTTCTAAGCTATTATATCTAATTTCTGGCCCATGCATAATTCTACTGAGGTAGTAAACTGGCCGTTCTTGCCCGTCCACTTCTTGTGCTGGCAGAGCTCCAACGGACCTCGTGGTGGATGTAAGGTATACCTACAACGGAGCTCCTGCCTGGGGAGGAACCATGATTTGTGGTGATACGAGCAGCTTCTTCAACCCAACAAGGGACTTCTGGTGAACCTCTTCCCATCTGAATTTCGTGTTCCTTCGTAGCAGTTGCATCAGTGGGTGTGTTATTTCGGCCAATCTAGGCACAAATATCCTAAGGTAGGAGACTTTACCGAGAAAACTTTTCAGCTCCTTCGCCGTTCTTGGACATGGCATCTCCAAGATTGCCCGCTGTTTATCCTGGTCCATCTGTACCCCTTTTCAATTAACCACGAAGCCTAAAAACTTACCACTTGTTACTCCGAAGACACACTTTAATGGGTTCATCCTCAACTTGTATCTTCTGCACCGAGCAAACACCTTCCTTAAATCGTTCAGATGGGACTCTTCCTTCTTCGATTTGATGACCAAGTCGTCTACGTAGAATTCCACAAATTTATGGAAGAAGTCATGAAAAATGGCCATCATCGTTCTTTGGTACGTAGCTCCAGCGTTCTTAAGTCCAAACGGCATTACTTTGTACATGAAGTTGCCCAACGGAGTTCTGAATACTGTTTTCTCTGCATCAGAGGGGTCCATCTTGATCTCGTTGTATCCCACATATCCATCCATGAAGTTATACATCTCATGACCAGCCATGGCATCTATCAAACTGTTGATGGAGAGTAGGGTAAACTCATCCTTGGGGCAAGCCCTATTCAAGTCTCTGAAGTCCACGCAAATCCTTATTTGGTTTTTGTCTTTCTTCCCTACTGGCATAATGCTGGATAGCCAGAGGGGATGTTGTATTGGCTTGACAAATCCTGCTGTCAGTAAGCGTTGGACCTCTTCTTTAATCTTTAAATCTAGTTCAGGCTTGTAAGTCCTTGTTGTCTGCTACACCAGAATAGCTTAAGGCATCACTTTCAGCTTGTGGCAGCCCACTTCCTCATCCATCCCTTCCATTTCAGTGTACTTACATGCGAAGACATCTATGAATTCCCGAATCAGGTCAACCAAGGCTTCTCGTTTCTCCTTACCAAGATATTTCGAGATAAAGATAGGCCTTGGATCTTCCCCTTCTCTTGCCAGGTTTAGCTGCTCCAACTCTTGTGCCTGGGGCCTTGGTTGGTCTGTCATGTAGTCTGGTTCTTCGGCGACATCATCTATGAACTCTTATATGTTGGAGTTGTCTATCACCATACACTGCCCCTGTTGATCTACTAAAAAACACTCATATATCGGGTCAACCTCATTGTTAGTTTTTCCGGTCGCCCGCTCACACCATTATAAGCGGTACACCATTTTTCCCTCTTCAGTGACAATTTTCTTGCATTGCCTGCTGGTAGCTGTTGCCACGGCCTTTCTTTTCCTTTCTCTGTAAGCCTCAGCAATTCTTTCCCCTGAAAAATGACTCAACACGCTTTGTCGTTGGACCTCATGCTCCACTGGGTCTGTTCTAGGCCTCATCTTGTCTTTGAGCTGCTTCGAGATGTTTTGGGGTCGAGGGACCGCCCGACATACTTCCTCGATCCTCTCCCCTTTGCCACTCCAATTTAAAGGTCCCATTCTTTCTCTAATCGAGGGGACCCATTCTCCCTCCATTCTCCTCATTAGAACTCGCACGTCCTCTTCGAGCTCTATATAAAAGGCTGCACCCACCAAGTGTGCTTCTTCGATAGCGAAAGGCCTCTTAGTTTCCCTAATAGTCACTTCTGTCCCCTTGATATTCGCCTTAGAACATTTATGGTAAGTTGAGGGAACTAACCCTTGGTTGTGCATCCATACTCTCCCTATTAACAAATGATAGGAAGTTGCACTTTCTATTACATGGAACTTGATATGGGAACTCAGATTTCCCATCACTATCCCCACGTTGACATACCCGATGGATTTGGAAGATTGATTATCGTAGCCCGAGATTACCAAGGGCATGGGAACCAACCTTTCCTCTAGAATATTAGCCTCATGGAAGGAGTTGATTGGAATAATGTTGATGGAAGCACCCCCATCCATAAGAGTCCTTGCAAAGCTAACCCCGTTAACACTAGCAGTTATATACATAGGCCTATTATAGGGGATCCTTATAGCTCTATCCGCATCGCTGAAAGTTACCTCTGATAGGAACTTCTTTACCAGCCTAGCCATGGTTCCCCTCCATCTTAGCGAGGGGACTGCATTTCTCCTTGCAATATCTAAGATCGCTTGGGTTATCTCCATTCTGCTCTCTTTTTGGATTCCCACTTGGTCGAAGAACCAAGTGAACTTTGGAGATTTTAAAACTGCGCTATATTCTACGACTGGGTCCGTTTCCTCACCCTCAACGCTGTAGGCGTCTTCTACGTCCCTAGCACTTGCTTCATCATAAGCTAGAACTACGTTAGCCATTCCCCTGGTGCAATGCTCCAGTGCCTCATCGAACTCCTTCATCGTTGCCCCTCCCCCCTCCCATTCTGCCTCCTTATCATAGGCCGTTACCAGATTGGCCCCATGTGCCGGGAGTGGGTTATTGTTAACGTTCTGCGGGTGGATTTGTAATGTCCCCGCCTTCATGTACTTGTCGATGATTCTTCGCAGCGTGAAGCATCTTTCTGTTGGATGCTGGACCTTTCGATGAACCTGATAATATTTGGGATCAGCCCTAGTTATCGCGTCGGGCTCTTCCGCCGGAACACCCTTTGGTTCGTAAATCGTTCCACCTTGGACCATTGCGTTATAGCAACTCACAGCCTCCTCCACCGTATAAGGTAACTGTGGCGGGTCTTCTCTATCTCTTCTGAACTTTCTTTTGTTGTCCTTCCTTGGCGCCTTGCCCCCATCTTCTCTCTCGACATATCCCACCCGTGGTGCCTGAGGCCTTCCTCCCAGGGGTTGTATCGGCTGTCTGAACACCATGGGAGCCACTACCGAGCTAGGTCGCACCACCAAAGAGATGTTTCTTGTGTATTTTAAGAATGCTGAAAATGTTCCCTCGCGTGTCTCATTGATTAGGTGGCAGATATACTCAGGAGGTAGTCCCTCAGCACAAATCTGCAGTAACCTGGCCTCCTTATCTTCTTCCCTTAGATCGAGGGATCTTTCCCTAAACCTTCGAATATAGGCCACTACCTCTTCTCCTGGCCTCTGCCTCTCCCTGCCAAGTTGGGTTAGGGTGAACTCATCTTCGACCAAGAAGAACTTTCGATCAAACAATACATGCATCTCCTCCCACGTAGAGACACTATTGGGAGGCAGATGAGAGTACCAAGTGTATGCTTTATCAGTCAGGGATTTGGAGAACTCCCTCAATCTAAGCTTTTTGTCATTGCAGTGCGCTCCTAAATGTTCAACGAAACGCTTAATGTGTTCCTTCGGGTTCCCACCCTTCCCTGAGTATTTTTCAAAGGTAGGGGGAATATAGTCCTTCGGGTAGGGCTCGTCGTTGTATTCCTAGGGGTAAGGTGTTCGGAAGTCGTCGTAGATCGACGCCACCTCTCCCACAGCCTGCGAGGAAGCCTACATGTACTTTAGCCTTTCCCTCTGCATCTCTTTTCTTATTTCTTCCCTGGGCGAGGCCACTGGGGCCACCTGAAGTGGGGCAGAGGGTTGAGCGCTCGTTGCAACCAAAATGAACATTACCGGTGGTTCCGTTGGACCTCCTGAGGTGCCCACTACCGGGTTCACCCCAAAAGATACACCCATTGGGATCGTTCCTACAATGCCTATCCCTAGTGGGACCATTGGGGCTACTCCTAGTGTTACGAAAGTGTTAGCCTCTAACCCTCCCAGCATAGTTGAAGCCACCAGAGTTTGCAAGAACTCGTGAAACTTAATCATGAGGAGGGCAATCTGAGCGGGTCCCAACCCCGTGATCGCGGGAGGTTGGGCCGCCCCTGGGATGCCTAACGTTGCTGGCGCCAGAGGTACCTCTACTCGAGGAGCCCCATCTCTTAGGGCCTCTTGCCCTCGCGCAGCCTGTTCTTCATTATGCTGAATGTCATCGAAATTGAGTCTTCGAGTAGCATTATCTTGCGCCATACTCCTTATCTAGAAGAATGCCTCCCCAGCAGAGTCGCCAAATGTAGGAGGGTACTTTAGATTATATATGGAGGCGTAACCCCTATTGAGTATGGTAATGACAAGTTAATTGGCCAAAGCTTTGGATTAATGATGGAACACATAAACATGAACCCAATGAAGATAGACTCAGCTTAAACTCACAAAGCTCTCGTGTCTAACTCAGGAAATAGTAATGAACTTTAGAAGTAACCTAGCTAGAAGGAGAGAGAAGTAAGAACCCTAGATAAACCTTGGTAGGCAGGTAAAACCACACCAGATACCCTCAGGAATCTCTGTCGAATATTGAAAGCTTTATAATAAATGACAATGGTGAGTGAGTAAACTCTCTGGTTTGCAATAACTCTCTCTGGTGTGTATTCTCTCTCGCAATAACTTCTGAACTCTCCAAAAGTCTCTATTTTCCTCAAAGGTGATTGGGGTCCTTAAATATCTCCCCACACCACCCCCGAGGCAACTCAGTCATCAATGCATGTGAAAGACCTCCCTCATAATTTATGTCACAAACATTAAATACCGGATGCAGTAGTTTTCTCCACGTCATAAATATTAAATGCCAATACATGCCTTTTGCCTAACCACTGTGTGTCAGGGGGCTGTTATCATAGAGGTGGCTCACCAACTGCCTGACAACCCCAAATACCACGATGGTTTACTCAAGTGCATGTCTGATATTGTTTAGCTGGGTAGTGACATAACCTACAGTAGATGTGACATTAAGTAGTGGGCTATTAGTTCACAACTCAACGTCCGATGGAACTCCAAGCTACTCTGCCCGAGGTTCCATGATCAGGGTTCTTTCGGTGTTTTGCCAGGTGTATCTAAGATGGTCAGGACAAGCCCCAACGGTGCCTTACTTCTCAATCCTCCAAACCAAGTCCCTCTAAAGTTCCCACGGTGAGGTCATTCGATAGAGCATGACAGCTCTCCCAGGCCCTGCCAAGCCTGGTCTCTCGCAAGTACCGTTTGACTTCACACTAAAAATCTTTATTATTCTCGTTACATCAATACAACCGTTATAGATTACAGTCAATATAAACAAAGATACAATATGACTAACACAACAAGCTAAAGTATGAGTTTCCACACTAAGCTGCCTTGCTGAGTTGCCATGCTTGAGGTGCCTCGGTTGCTTTAATCCCCAAACACTGTTGCTAATTAGGGAAGTATCCCTAATCTCAGGATTACCTTCAAGCCCCCTATACACAATCCTCCACAAGTTGGGTTGTAAATAAAGCCACACTCAACTAATAATGAGTATTATAAGACCTCAAGGCTAATTGACGGATCTTAAAAGCTAAGAAAGGGCAACATGATACCCTAAGGCTAATTGAAGCATCTCGAAATCTAAGAATAGGCATTATGAACCTTCGAAGCTAATAGAATCATCTTGTATCTTCAAATGAGTTTTGTACGGCGAGTGATATTAAAGGACGATTATGGCTATCACCCTTTCTCCTCAATAGACTCCTTTTCCCGTAGTAGAAAAATCTTTCGAGATAATTAGTCATTAAGTTTCCTTTTAAAATCTGATAAGGCAAATATTTTTAACAAGGTTATAAGCGAGGATATCAAGAGTTTATATACGATCAAAACCAACATTCATATATATATATATATATACGTGTGTGTGTGTGTGTGTGTGTGTGTGTGTGTGTGTGTGATTTTTGTAAGGTAAATACAAAGTATATGTGTAAAAGCTACACTTTAGAGATTTTAGCAGAAAATAGAAACTAAGGCAGAAGTTAATGACGTGGGCTATCAATTTTGGGCTTCATCCCTCACACATCCTTTAGGAACCGCTGCAGCATTCCCTGCCTCACAAGCCTCTCAATTTCATCTTTTAATGCGAAGCAGTTGCTCGTTTTGTGACAATGGTCTTTGTGAAATTTACACCATTAGGCTCGATCTCTCTTGTGGGGAGGGGATTTCAGCTTCTGCATCCATTTCATCAACTTGTCCTCTTTGATGCTTTCAAGGATATCCTCTGCACTTGCAGTTACTGGGATGTAGTTTTCATAAGCCTTTTCCGACTTAGGCTCTTCCTGCTTCCTCTTTGGAACTTTGGTTGCGGCCTTTTCTTCTACGGCATCTGAGACTACGGCCTTCTGCATGGAGGTGAAGGCTTCAGATTCCAACATTAGAACCCTCTATGCTAAGAGGTTGATTTGGACTTAAAGAGAGGTTTGACTTTCATACAAGTTGGTTGTTGTAGTTTAGCAGCTAGGTTATCTCTTCATTTTGTTGTGAACCTCATTTGGAGCTTTCTTCCATCGCTTATTAATGTTAATCTTAAAATATATATATTCTGAGACCAACCAAACAATTGTGAGAAGTCGAGATATGCAGAGAGAGAACTAAACACAACACCAAGGGTTTAATCTTTGATAATCTTCATATTTATACTGTTGTGGCCACGGCTTGAGGTACACATGTGAGTACTAAAGTGGCTTTATCAAGGGGATATCCTTGTAACTGACTCTAAGGACACTTACCAATATATATACCCATTGCCCCATGAGGGCTGCGATAATCGAGCGATTAAATTTCTAAGGCGCATCCCGCCTTTGGCAGTGAAGGGTGTCAACCTAAAAATTGGGTCCAAAATTTGAGATTAACTCATAGAGGATGTACATAGTAGAACTACTAGGAATTTACCATAGGGCATAAGAGCCTTTTGGTGCACTAAATAGCACAAATCTGGTTGTAAACCCAGATCATTTGTGTAAAGAGCGGAAAATGTGTAAATAAAACTCTTCCCTAGTTGCCCACCTTCAAGAGGCTACTGCCTTGTGTGTTTTTTTAACACTAGATTAGTAAGACAACATCATCGGGGTATAGTGAATAGATCTAAGGTCATAGAAAAGGACCTAAAAATATATCTTAGAACAAAGAACCCTCACAGGGTTAACACATAAATACATGAGCTTAATAACCAAAATCTCACCCGTGGGATAATAACTCGGGGTCCCCATGGATAAAATAAGGCATTTGGAGCCCTAAATAAGAAGAAATAAGATCGAAATACCTCGTTTCCCACAGATGGTTTCAAAATGATAATATGAGAAATCGGACTTACATCCTTCTCAACACCATATCAAATGTAAAATAAAGGTAAAGGAAGCAAGAAGGAAAAGAACATAAAATATAGAATAGTTCGGCTATAAAAATGAGCTCACATCCACTTTTGTACACTACTGCCATTATATGTATTGTTTAGTACAATGTTAATGTTCCATAGGAGGCATACAAAGTAAAGAGGGATAGATAATACATGAGATTAGCTAATCCGACAGCTCTTGATGTGGACTGCAAGGCTAACTTTAAGAGGGGTTGTAGCCAGGTAAGCCCCCAAGGGGGTTATAGCTTGTAGAGAGAGGTAGTGGTGAGATTTTGGCAGGGCTTGGCCAAGTGAATCATACCCTAAATAGTGGGTAAAGCACTTATATTTATAGAAGTCGGAATGGTGGTGTCATGTGCATTAGTCACGTGATATATAGAAAAAACTATATGAATATGGAATGCTTCTAGAAGCTGGACAACTGTCAAGCGTGTGAGGGTGATTTCTGCGGCCTGTTTGAACCCAGGCAGCGGCCTATGCTTGGTTAAATTCTGCAACCTGTTTTGACCCATGCAACGACCTAAGTTGAATGGCCAGTTTGATCCAAGCCTAAGTCTATAGGGTCGCGGCCTAACTCCCCCTGGAAGCGGCTTGTTATTAACTCTTCTGTGACCAATGGTGACTATAATGGGCATATCACATGTCGCGGTAATTTAATTCAATTGAAAAATAGACTAAAATAAATTAATATTAATTAACAAATATGGAGTAATATTTACGTGTTAACATACGTAAATGAAGTTTTATTATTTTATATTATGTCATATGTGGGTAAACGTGACGGGTTGATAGAATCTTATTTGGAATGCGCGTGTAGAGCCGTGAAAGAAATAATATGGTAAATTGATGATAGGTGACTTGAATGGTTCTTTCGAGTGCACAAATGATTCGTAATTAGGTACCAGAGGGTTGTAATCGGGTTTCAAGGATTTTTTAACTTATACGGGACTCGTACAGGGGTATTCGGGTAATTTTAATTTTATTATTTAACCTAGTTTCGGGATTATGGGAAGATAAAAGGGTTTTCATGATGGGAGGCAACCATATATCATTCTAAATCATCTTATCGTGAGAAAGAGAGAGAGGGGGGGCAAGAGGATATGGGGAATTCAACAAAAAATTCAAGAACATCATGCCAAGAGGGGATTAAACAATTACAGGGCTTGAATATGCATGTTGAGGATGTCAAAGAGTAAGATCATATTTCTACGATTAGAGGCAAGTGTTTAACTATCTTCATATTATATTTTACGTTTTAGTTCAAATCATGATTGGTGAAAAATTAATATGAACTTTTGGGTGGGATTTCACATGTCAAAATGGTGTTTTGAGAAAAAAAAATCATTGAATTTGATTAGTGATTATTCCATGTGAAATTGGTGAATTGAACCCTATAAATTAGATATATCCTTAATAAATAAATCTGAGTTTGATTCAAATAAAGATGTTTTCTGGAATTAGAAATCTGAGAATTGGGTAATTTAACTATTCCATTAAGGTGGGATTCAATTCTGGATAAATTGAGGTTAAACTCATGTTTTAGTATGATTTGAGTCCATATAAAATGTACCCTTATAATTGATATTGATAGGGTAGTATTATATTGTGTTGGGATCATTATTGGGACTGATCTTGGTGGAAATATTGGATAAAACTTCATATAAAGAAAAATAGCCTCATCTTGGCCCATTTCTAGGGGCGAACGGGCAAACCGGTTCGCCCCATAGCCGAACCAATTCGGCTGCCATGTTTGGCAAAATTTGGTTATTTTAGTGGTTTTGTTGATTGTGTTGGTTCTAGGTTGTGTTAGGATGTACATTAATGAGATTAGAACTTCTGAAAATATGTATAAATATTATTAGTTACCTTGCTATTATCGGGATAATCTGAGGTGTGTAATTTAGGGTGTTAGGTACAAATGATACTTGAAACATATCTTAATGGTTTCGAATGGGAATTTCATATGGGATCGGGATACGAACTGGATTGAGATGGTCTTAGTGTCCAGAATAAAATATAATCGTGATATATAAACAATTAAGTGACTACTTATTAACTTGGGAGTTGGATTTAGACTCGAGAAGTATAGGTTACTGCTACGAGTGATATGCATGATTAGACGGATTGATTGTGTGTGTGTGTGTATATATATATATATATATATATATATATATATATATATAGAGAGAGAGAGAGAGAGAGTATATATGTATCATTATATCTATGTATATGATACAATTGTGAGAACATACCACTCTAGTTTTATCAGGGAGGTTTTGTTCCTGGGTAATCACTCCTAACGAATCTCTGCAGGCGTAGTATCAGCCCCATGATCATAGGGCCATGCACGCCCATCAAATATGATGTTGCACCCATAGTGAGGTGATTATTGTATGGTCATAACTCACTGGCTCAGGACTATGACCGCTTGCAGTACGTCTATGATTTTTGGGTTCGGTGGTCAGACTCCAACCCGGTTGACAAAGATGATGTTGTGTGTCCTGGAGCATGATAGGAATTTAGAGACCCGCAACCAGTGAGATATTGCTCTGAGGCATAGTTGTTATACATATATTGTGAGTGATATATATGCTTGTTTACTTGACATGATTGGTATATATATATATATATATATATATATATATATATATATATATATATATATATAGTTTTGTGTGTGTGTAAATATATATACACGCAAATTAAAGAATATTACGAGCAGTAAATTTATATGTATTTGGGAGGACAACTAAAAAATGCTCTAGAAAATACATATATAAGTGTGTTATAATTATATACGAGCATAAGACATTAACCTGTGAATATTGAATTAATAACTAATGAAAGTTATTTGAAATGAATTGATTTAATGATAATTGAGAACTGTAATTGTTAAGCAGGAGTGAAAGCTAATGATATAAAATACACATGATACAACGTACCATATGAGACTAAGGTTAGAGTTGAGATACGAGTTAGGATGGGTAGCGCAAATATGGTGGTTAAAATGTGTGCATTAGGTGCGCACTATAGATGAGGTGAGAGGGGTATCTCATAAGAGTGCGACATAGGTTTAAATATGAAAGACTGCATTACATATATATATTAACGTATTTTAAACACTTGTAAAATATTTTAAAAAGGTTTTGGGCTCTGACCCATATAAAAATATCTTTAAAACTTTTAGGTGTTCGGACAAAGGGATGCCTGACTTACCATCCCTCAAGGCAGATGATGTTGCAACAGTTGCGGATGCCTACGAGGATTTATTAGATGCTTATACCCTTTAGATCTAGATAGGAGGTCCTTCAGAGTTATTTTGGGCATGCCACCCAGTTAGTTAGTATTTATTTATTCAGATGCTTTCGTTCCAGTTACTTGAATTATTGCATAGTAAATTTTATCGAAAGTTATCGATTACTTATTTATGTCATTGAGTGTGATTTTTATTAAGTACATTGTTGATTATGAATTGAAACTTTGTGTAAATAAGTTAATAAGTTTTAAAATTAGACACCAAGACCAATAGGGTATTAGTAATAAAAATATTTTCTACAATGATGCTAAGAATGAACCATACAGGATTTCTCTTCTATTTCAATAGAGGATTGATCACCCATTATTCAAATAGGCAAAGTGTCATAGAAAAAATTCACTATTAGTTACATTAAAGTTATCGAAGATATATATGATAACACAAAGACTAGAGTAAGAACTATTTATGGAGAAACTAATGATTTTACGATTAAAGTGGACTTTCATCAAGGATTAGTTTTAAGTCCTTACTTATTTGCCATAGTATTACATGAGATTATTAAGGACTGATAAGTTGCTTTTTTGTGTATATGGTCGTTGTCTTCAAAAGACACTTTCAAAATTCCCTTGATTACCCACAAAACTTGTCTAAAAATAACTCGTATTGCAGTAAGTACGGGTATCAATCCAACTTCAAAGGTGAAACATTTAATGTGAAAACGTGCAATTTAATTTTTTTTATTAAAATATTTTTTTTTAATTTTTTTTAAAACGATTTCAAGTTAAATTAACTAATGCTAAAATTACGAAATGACTAAATAATGAAAAAGAATGTGCAACCGAGTGTGAAATAATGTGAGAAAGTCAAGAGATGAGATTACACTGCATTTTCAATTATTTTAATTTCTCAATTTATTAATTTGAAATATTTCGAGATAATATTAAATCAATAATCTAACTATCGTTAAAATTATAAATTTAATAAAATCTTTTTCGGAAAAATAATTTAAAATTTTCACACGATGAAAAATTAGGACTACACTATTTTCAGAAAATTACCCGCTAGGATCAATTTGACGAAAACAATATCAATCCTCAAATTTCAACACCGAATTAATATTCAGATATAAGAAAAACCTATCTCTAGTTCGATTCCTAAATTCAAACATTAATTTGTTCAATTACTTTAATAACTCTCGTTACATAAATTAATTGGTGACAGTTAAAATTAATTTACCTAGAAATATAAAATTAAGGAAACCAATTAATTAAATTAATATCATACGCAGTGCATCCCACCCCTTGAACGGGGTGTTTAGACAAACATTCTCATGTGCACATAAACAACAATAGATAATATGTCAAGAAGGAAATTAATTGAAAAGAGTATGCAGAAATACAATACACAATTTTTTCCACAAATTTGTCTTGAAATGCACCTTGACATGCGTCCAACATCTTCACAATTTTCAGCACTTGATTACAAAAACAAGAGTAGAAACTAAACCTAAAAATTATCCTAAAGCTAAACTAATTTTTTTTTCATGACCATAAATTGTACATAATATACATAGTGTTCCCTATTTTTTGTCTCGCTCTACGCGTCTCCCTTTTTTTTGCTATTGAGAGTCTCTTTTAATGAACTCCTTCCCATTTGTTTTATACCCCACGTATTGCTTTTCCTTGAGAGATTTTTTTGGGATTTGGATTCTACCAAGTCAAGATAAACATATGGAAGAATTTGAGTTCTTTAAATCATGACAGATTTGTATGTTCCGATTTTGGTGGGGTGGAGGTTGACTCGGTTTGGGTCTTGACATGAGTAAGGGCTGAGTCGGGTTCAGAAATTGGAATCAGGTAAACCCATTCGGGTTACGGGTTTCTGGGTCGGATTTTGTAGGGAAAACGGGATTGGGTATGCTGGACAAAATCGAGTATGGGGGCTGGTGGGCTGCGGGTTCAGGCGACAGCTGAGGTGGCTGGGCTGGAGGGTTTCGGCGCCGAAGTTGGTTCCGGCAAGTGGGTATGCCGGGTAGGGTAGTGGTGTTTGTTTGTGAGCTATTGGGTTTTGGTTTTTGGGTAAGTAGAAGATGAGTTTGTTTGTTGGTTATGGTGGTGAGAGAGAAAGAGGTGTTTTGGGGAAGTAGATGAAAGGGGGGTTTGGGTGTGTGAGGGTGTAGGAATTTAGGTGAGGGTGAGGGTGTATGAAGTCTAGGATGTTTGTGTGTGTGTGTGTTTTATTTGTGACCCTTAAAAAAATTGAAAATGAAAATAACTAAAATACTAAAATCAATAAAAACTAAAATTAAAATAAAATAAAATTTCTAATCTATAAAGTAAAACTAAAATAAAAGAAATTAAAAGAAATAAAACTAAAAACCTAATAAAAATATAGAAACTAAAGATCTAAAAAAAATAATATATAATAAAATAAAAATTAATCTTAAGAAAATAAGACAAAATAAACTAAAAACTAATAAAATCAAAATCAAAATAAAATTATACAAAATAAAAAGAAATAGAAAATAAATCTTAAAAATTTCAAAATAAATATAATTAAATCTTAAAAATAAAATGACTAAAAATAAAAATCTAGAAAAATAATAAAGGTACAAACTCAACACACACAGGGCTCGTAGAATGGACTGGGCTTAGTCTGGGCTAGGTTAACGTTACGGGACTGGTTTGGGGCATTGGAACACATCTCGGCACTCTCAAATAGGACTCCAGACTTCGCGGTCTCTGATTTCTTCGATGCAATCTTTTAATCTCTTATGTGTCGCAATTGACTTGATTTACCATTATTTCATACTGCGAGTACTGATTGACCTGCAAAATGATAAAATGCAAACATAAGGCCTATTTTAATTAAAATGAGTGACTAAAATGCACATATTCGGGGCATAAATTATACACTTTTGTGTGCTTATCAAGGACATATAAGTAGGTGTCCCAAAGTGTATGCTATTTGTGGATGATATAATTTTAGTAGAAACATCAAAGTAGGCCTTAGTGATGATAATAGGTACTTGGAGAAATTCCTTAGAGTCCAAGGGACTGAAAATCGGTAAAAATAAAACTGAATATATGTAAGGTAAATTTAATAATGATTCGTTTGATAGCATAATGTTAAAGATTGAAGAAAAAATGATAAATCAAACTAATAATTTTCATTATTTAGTTAAGTGATACGTAGTAATAGGGATATTGATGAGGATGTTACGCGTATAATAGAAACTGGATGGATGAAATGAAGACAATCAAGTAGGGTGTTGTGCGATAAGAGGATAACTAATAAATTAAAGGAAAATTATATAGAACGGTTATTAGGACAGCAACCCTCTATATACCGGACTGTAGGGATTTAATAAAACATGAGCAAAATATCCATGTTAGTGAGATGAGGATGTTCAAATGGATGACAGGAATTACTACAAATCGCAAAATTAAAAACCAGTATGTGAGAGATAAGTTAGCAGTAGCTCCCATGAGTAATAAATTAAGAGAAAATAGACTTAGATGGTATGAACATGTGTTGTCTAGAACATTAGATACACCTATAATAAGAGGAATACTAATAGAATTGGACGGTAAAAGATAAGGGGCAATCCTAAGCTATCTTGGGAAGAAATTATTATGAGATATCTTAAGGAAATGAATTCGAATGATAATATTTCTTATAATAAATTAGAATGGAAAAGGAGAATCCATATGGTCGACCTACTATGATGGGATTAAGGTAAGGATGATGATGTTGATGATGATGTCTTGTACCTCACCCAATAATCCTCCTCTTCACATGGTAAATACTCTAGGTACCCTTGGAACTTCTTACGGAGATGAAGACAATGTGGGTCAGCGATTTGTCTGTTCCTAAGGTTGTGATGGATTTCTTTAGTTGGAGTTAGGTGTAGTCCCCCAGTTTCTGGTTTCGTGGCCTCTCTGGTGATCAGAGTGATGAGATTGACGATATGATCATCTGAAATCCGACTCACAATGTCTTAGCTAAAGACCAAGAACTGGGGTTTCAACTATTGTTGGCTAGCAACAAGTGACATCATCGTCACCGCCACATCGGCCATTTCAGACTATTAGGGTGGTTAGATGGAACATGCCCCGACATTCGATGGTGAATAGGAAGCCATCTCTGATAAATAAAAATCAATAATATAAAAGCGAAGACGAGAGTAATAACCCAAAAACATGATGAATCGATGAAGCTTATGAACCTCCTAACTCAAAATCCTTCAATGGTGATTGAGCTTCAATAGTGGTGGACCTGTATCACCTCTTGAGATGAAAAATAGAGAGTTCAAGCAAAGATGAGAAATAAACCACAGTCTCTTTCCAAAGACAGTGCCAAAATAATGATGCTGAAGATCATCCTATTGATTCAAGATCGTTTAGATCTTA
The DNA here is from genome assembly GCA_949130495.1 of Sambucus nigra. Taxonomy (NCBI): domain Eukaryota; kingdom Viridiplantae; phylum Streptophyta; class Magnoliopsida; order Dipsacales; family Adoxaceae; genus Sambucus; species Sambucus nigra. The sequence continues at coordinate 296,489,934 of OX422207.1, read as the reverse complement.
CACAACTATGGTAGGAATAATACATAAAGGTAAAGTAGTACAAGATATGTAAGATGAGATATAAAGAAGAGATAACACAAAATATAAGCGGTTCGTCCCTTAGTCTACGTCCACTATGCAAAAATAAAGAGTGTTTTCACTATAATGGGGCATAAATTTCTATGGATGATATACAATCTTCTCTATATACATATATATACAATTTTATAGGGTAACAGTAGGTTTTTTAATTATCAGATGGTGAAAAAGAAGACAAGAGGTTTCCATTATAGGCTTGGATGTGTCCAATGCCACCACCAAGCATACACTATATGCCTGACTAAAGCAGGACCAATGAGTGGATGAAACCTATAGAGATGAGTGTAAAAGTATTGATAAGGAATATTCTCCCCCATGTGGCAGTTTTATCTTCTATAAAGATTTTATAGGATTTTCCAGAAATACTCTTATCATGGTTCCCATGTGTGAACGAGATGTTTGAAATGATGGATCTCGACTGGCTGAGACTGCCAAAGTGTTATTCTATGTAGATGAGTCGATATGAGACTAGGTATCCGCCTAAGATAGGCGTCCTAGTCCAGTGGGGATTACTAAAAATAAATTTTGATATCATTTGAGGCCGACTCTGATAGCGGCCAGGACTAGTTGATCTTTGCCTATTGAGTTAGTTGTACTGACTGGTCATCCGGGGTGATGTATTAGGTCGAGACCTCTTTGGATGAGACTGGTCGAAAGGTCCATAAGAGACAAGCCTAGTGGATGGCCTCTGGTGTATGGTGTCCCTGTTCAAGGGGACGTATCCAAGGTACTCTCCCTTAGTGAGTCGTCTATATGAGACCACACTTATACACATCATCCTACTTAGAAGATTTCATATCTATCCTTGAGTATATGCATAAATCCTAGCCCGCGTTCAGACTGCCTCCATCTCCCCTAGCGAGGCAAAATATCCTCTTTAGTCGCTCTCAAAGAATTCTTGAGAAGTCCAAAAGCCTCAAAATCCCGTAGCTACACAAAAAGAAACATAAAACTATATTTTAGTAGAAGAATAAAAGAGTGGAAAAAAAGTCAATATGATAAAACATACCTCCCAGACCACCTCGTAGAATACGATACTCTTAGTCACCCTTCTAGACATATAGCTCATACTGTTAAAAGGTGAACCTTAAGTAGAGTTGCACCAGTCATAACTCAGATTACAACTAAAGTACCTAAAAGGGAAAAGTACACCCTCATTGTAGGAAGAATAAACGGTATGGAAAAATAGGAAGAGAATAATAACTCTTTTTAACTTGAAATTTCATGCTACATTATCTCCCAAGGAACACGCACATAAGTTTCAAGAGAGATGAACGATAAAATATTTCTAGTGCGAGTAGTGGGAACGAATTTCAGAGCATCTCGAATAATATCCCTCGATATCTTGACATGGTGAGGGATCATCACCAAGTACACACCAGATGAAAAATCGATCAGCATGTGCAAAGATATGGGTGACTGTTATCTCACCAACTTGGAGGTGAAGATATATGTCATATCCCACCACCTCTCTAGAATCATCAAAATCACTCTAGTGGAACTAACCATCACCAAAAAGTAATAAAGGGGGTGAATTCCAAACCATGGATAGTCTCTCCAGCGACCTCCAGGAATGACTCATCAATCCATAATGACACCACCAGGCTAGGGTAATCCCTAAGTCAGAGGCATGAACTGCGACCCTCATATACGAACTATGATGGAAGTGCATATAAAAATAAATAAGAAATGAGTAAAATAAAGATATATGTGTAAAAAAAATCATGTCAAAAATAAAAGAGGCAATAATAAGAAGTACAAAATAAGAATTCCTCGTTTGCACAACTGAGGAATTAGGTGATGAACATCCTCATCCTTGGTCGCTGGCGTAATAGATATCTCAAAATTTACCCAATTATCGAGCGACGCAACCTCATGGTGATGCCACACTCTAGGGAGATCATCCATAAGGATCTTCAAGAAATCACCAACTTCACTCTCATCCATCTTTAAAATTTCCAAAAAATTAAACTCAAAAAAAGAGAGAATTTTGAACTAGTGAGAATTCAGAACTAGAGAAAGTTTAAAAAGAGAATGAAAGGGTTTAGATTGAAGAAAATGGGGAAAATAAACATTTATAGAGGTTAAGAATCATGATATATCGGTTAATCGCACATTTCCCCAATCGATCATACGCATGTGGTTGACCGGCTTACATAGGTATGGATGATCTATCATCCTTCCTCTCTTTATTTAAAATCCTTCCAAATTAAGTCAAACACTCTATTTTTTTTATTCCAAACCTCCCCTTAAATCCTTAATAATTCAAAGTGATCTTTGTATGCCCCTATATGGTGAGAAATAATATGGTCCCGTGTTTGATCTTAAATAGCTTTGCATGTGGTTTAGTGTGATGAGAAATAATTTGGTCTCATGTGTGATGTTAAATAACTATATATGTCCTAATGTAATTAGAAATAGTCACATCCCATGTGATACCTTAAATAACTTCGTATGCCTTGGTGTGGCGAGAAATAGTACGGTCCCATATGTGACCTTAAATAGCTTCATGTGTCCCTGTGTCACGAGAAATAGTTCAGTCCCATACGTGACCTAAAATAACTTTGTATGCCTCTGTGTGGAGAAAAATAGTTCGGTCCTACATGTCACTTTAAATAGCTTTGTATATACTAATGTGATGAGAAATAGTCTGATCGCATATGTGACCTTAAATATCTTTATATACCCTGGTGCGAAGACAAATATTCTCGTCCCATGTGTGACCTTAAATAGCTTTGTATTCCCCATTATGGAGATAAATAGTTTGATTCCATTTGTGACCTAAAATATTTTGGTATGCCCTGGTGAGAAGAAAAATAGTCTAGTCCCATATATGACCCTAATTAGTTTCGTATGCCCCCATTTGGAGAGTAATAGTCTACTGCCAAGAGTATTACTAAATAGCCTCGTATGCACCGGTGTAGCGAGAAATAGTACGGTCTCATGTATGAAATTAAGTAGCTTTGTACCCCACGGTGTGGTGAGAAATAGTCATATAAGAGCCCCTGCTTTTCACCTCTCCTCGGCGGGCAATGCGCAGTTACCACCTCGATGGGTTTTTTATCTTTGAAAAAAATGAAATGGAGTTGCCAACAAAATAGATAAAAGAAGGGCTAGTCCTCCGTAGAGGCATAGTGTAAGGGAAAATTTCCAATTGATTCAATTTGTATGTATTGGCTTAATTTTGGATAAAACATTTTGAGTCATAAATTAGGCTTTGTATGTTGACCTTTCGAGCCGTTTATCTGTTTGATTGAAGATGTAGAGGTAAAGCTTCAGATATTACCTATCGTGCCGTGTTTCGTGCCACGTCCAGTCTTTGTATTTTTTAGGATCTCTCGGGTATGAATGCATATAAATTTTTATCCTTGGAAGTCTTTATTTGGATGTTTATTTTTACAAAATGTTAGGGGCTATTTTTGAAAGATTTTAAAAGAAAAATATTTTTTTTTAATGTTGTTCAGACAACTTTATGGGTTTTGTTTGAACTGTTTAGCAGTTCGTTCAAATAAACTTCAAATGAACGTGTTTAGCATGAGATGGTACCACTGATGTCCCAGTAACCGCCGCAGCCATAACTTCGATAGGGGGAGTCCCATATGGGACTTAAATCGTCGCATATGATGATAAAAATATTCAACTAGACCCACTAACTGAACTGAAAAAGCCATTGCCACATTAAACATACA